>CM057000.1:52800425-62800425 GCA_029891345.1 Dryococelus australis | reverse complement strand
GCAAGTTTAATACAAACACCGACAATTCATTCTCTCGCTTTTGACGGTACAGAAATTTTAGTGCCAGTGCAATTACGCACTGTTGTTCCATAAACAGGTCTACACTTCATGAAAATCAGTTGCTCCCTACGCATTACCGATTCTATGTCGTTTAACAGCATTAAAAGTCCGTCAATCGCTAATTGATGTGTTGACCGCAACATTTAAACCCTTTTAAGTCGCTAATGTTAAGATCAATACGCGGCTTTGTTTTCCTGTTGAAAAAAAAGCACGCTTTTACCATGTAACAATATAAATTTTCGCTTTCGTATTTTAATGCTTTGTGTAGTTACCTGCAAAATTTCAAAAGTAGCCGTTTTATATATGTTAAAATAAATTATTTTCCTGTTAAAATGCTTTTTAAAATATTACATTACATTATTGATAAAAGGAATGACAAAATAGAATCTTCCTATATGTAATAGCTTTACCTCGGTTTAAAATTTTGGCGAAAATTTGATATCATAATGAAGGGCACATATATAAATAAATAAATATAATATAATATTTGAGTCTTTGCAGCTATTGTAATTATTTACTAGCACGTGTTTTCGTACGTTACGAAAACCACACTTCGGTTGCAATAATTTCGAGACATTCTCGCCGCTGGAATAAAGTGAAATTGAGTTTTTTTATTAATATTTTTTTCAAGGACATGCCGTTCTACGAGCATGCTTAAACTCCCCACATAATAAGGGAAATATCATACCTCTTAAAGTGCAAGTTTGTCCAGTCCGACCAACAAATACATTTTTACCACATCTTGCAACCTAGTAAATAAATTTTTCCGTCCGACATATTTTATCAAATAATCTTGGGTGTGTTTAAAAATGTGTCACACTGTCAATTTTTTTTATTGGAAGAATCTGATTTGAAATAATATTTAAAAATAATTTTCATAGTGAGATATTGCTTTTATTTTTCCATACTGTCCATTACAGGAAGAAATGAAAGTAACATTGTAATTTATTTTCGTTTCTTTACTGAATTAAAATCTAATTAAATGATATGTTTCCTGCACAACGAATTAAATGCCTCTGAGTTTGTAATATTATGTGCAATATTCACTTAAATAAGCATTCATGCTCAGACAACTTCTACGTAAATTAATTATCTTCATAACTTACTTAGTCTCCAGCAATTGTTCGTTATATTAAGTTCCTTGACGTCAATTTTTGTCATGCACGATTCTGATTGGCTGAGATCGTCAAACATGAAATAAATTTTAGAACTGGTCCACTTTTCAAATGCTTGATGGGAACTGAAGGCATCCAACATTCTCAGACAAATATGGCGGCATGTATGACGTTTCTGAGACATTATAAATGTACCACTTTATTTCATCAAACTTACTGGAAGCAGTTTGACGGAAAAATTTGACCGTGAGAAAGGGGCTTAAGCTTACTACCGTGCCGCAGGAACCAGCGCCTAGTTAGAGTTCTCGATTGAGTACCGCCTACAAGTCTGCATAAGGAATGCAGTAGTAAGGGCTGAGTTCGTCGAGTGTTGTAAAGTTGGGCTTTTAATAGTTGCTTGGTTGGAAACCGTTCTGCATCATCGTCAGTCAGTCAGAATATTAGCTGAAAAAGTTCATTGTGTACCGAACTTGGATTGCCTTTGACGAGATCATTGTAGAAGGATTTTAGTGTAAATTAAAGTGATAGTGTGACCTCAGTATTTTGAGAATTTCACTCCGTCTTACTAGTCCTTCAATGCAATGCAGTGCTTTACCTTAACTTGTACTGTCTTATAGGTGGCAAGAACTAAGACGGTAACAATTAGTTTATTAACTGGCAGACGAGATATGCAGTGGAATAATGATTTGAACTGTACATATAAAAAACAGCATCAAGTAAGACAGTACTGTACATGTTGAAGGTGGTCTTTTTTTTCGAAGCGCTTTCTTATATGTATAAACAGACGTTACCAATCATGACAAACTGGAACCGCGTTATTTAGTGTTCTGAGATGTAAGAGGATCTTATCTTACTGCTTCGTTAAACGCTTTACATCCAAACGGTGAGGGAGAACGGGCCTGGGAGACACCGATAGTGCCCCATGGGGAAAGGAGTCAGTTATGGTTGTCGTCCCCCAACACTCCCCCACTTCCGGGGGGGGGGGGGCGGGATGCCCCACAACTAAGGTTCGTGTTTACAATAAAAGTTGGGTTTGGTTGTATCATAATTATCGTACACATGTTCACAATATATCCGTGCGTCACATACCACAATACCATAGTTTTTGGGGAATCGTACGATAATTTCAAAAGCGCATCATAATTAAATCTGCATGATTTAGGCATGCCAACGCACCAGTAAAGTTCGTCCTAGGTTCAACGGTTTGCGAGCTATTAACAGCAACTGTTTAATGCTTGCCATAATTATCTCTTCTAGCAGCGAGCATGCCACAGCTCACCACGAGCTTTCCAAAAAGCTTTTGCAGGTCGAGATCGGTTGAACGGCTCAGAAGTTATTGCATTTTATAGTATGAGTGTACCATAATATACCATATTTCGTTGTTAACATACTATTCACCCAGCTGCAAGTGACGAGAGGTGTATTTACCCCACCCATACACACCAAAAACAAATATTTCTGACATAACTTACTTTTATGGTACATACTTGTGGTACAATAAAAGCGGGTCAAGAGTTGCGAGCGACCAACTTGAGTAGTTAGTGTATGTACATCCGGTACATACCACAATTATCTTATTCACACGTCGTGGCTTAGTCTGCGGATTCCGCGGGACTGTCCTATGGTGTTACGCTATTCATGTACAGATATAAACAATAACAAATTGTTTTTTTTTCTCTCCAGATTATATATTTAATGTAATATCGAGCACATGAAATTGGTTTGAGTGGTTCTGTTGAGGGTGGAAGCTATTTTGTGTGTAATTTTTATGATGACTGCTCTTATTCCTTACTTCTTCAACTATGTTTTGAAACTTAAATCAATCGCGTACTGCAAATAAAAATTGATCCAAATGAGTTTTTATATTGTCACGGTTAAATAAGAAATGCTAATAGAACGTGAAGAACGAAACATAAACTGTATGCCAATCATCCAGCACAAAATAATTCTACCAGGATATTTAATGTGGTTTCATATCCCACATTTTAGAGAGAAATACATACCTTAACAGGCAAAACACCTATAAAAATCGCGAGTTTAATTAGTTTGAAGGTTAGACTTTACACAGTCTCTTGTACAATTATATATATATATATATATATATATATATATATATATATCATGTACACACACTTCGATCATTCATTGATTGCAGCTACAGTAGGAGACGATGTTACTAGTTTGTTATTAGCTCACGGTTCCCCCAGAGGTCTCTACGCGTGAACTAATAACAAAATTAGCGTAACTATAGTAGTTTCTCAATTCTACCATACTCCTAAGTGAATTAGTACATTTTTCAGATCTCTGCCTTTGCACTGAGAAAAAAAAATGGTTGCAGGAACTAAATTTCTGTACCTGTAACCCATAGACTGCTAACATACGAACAGCAATCCAACTGTTTGAACTCGCTATCAAAATATTATAAACGTAGATATTAACTACTACAGAACTGTTTGTTGTGGTTGTGTCTGTGATGACATCTGCAATTTTGGATATAGTTTATACAGCAGAGCATTCTATACGTCTTAAAGAATACATAATTCCTTCAACAGCGGAGTGGAGAGATTTCGGCGGCTCTTAGCAGCGAGGTCTTGGGGGCGAAGTGAAGTGAGCGTGGAGCAGCGCCGGAATGTAAGGGCGGGGGAAACAGGAGATCCGCGAGGAAACCCGTCGATCAGCGACATTCCCATATGCTAAAATTCGGGAGCCACCCCGCCGGGAATCGAACCCGGTTCTCCTAGGTGCAAGGCTAGTAGCCTGACCACTGCAAAACCGCGGCCCCTCCCTTCAATAGAACAGCCTCAGCAATATTATAAATGTTCCAGCTGCAAACAACAGTACTGAGTAGCTGGTAACGATGTTTGGTTAGGTTGTTACTCTACCCTGAAGCTAGTTTACAGATCTAATATTTTTGTCATTTCTCCGCTGACTTTTTCAGTGTGAGGACTGCGGGCAAATCCAACTCAGGCTCGCTTTAGTGTTGCTATTTAATTGCCCCTGAAAACGAAACTCGGAGGGAAGGACAATGCGCTCAGAGGAACTGAAAGCCTTGGTGGCGTCAGAAGCACACGAGATGCGCCTAACACAGGCCCTGGTATAAGTATGTAAAGGATGTCCACGATAAAGTGAGTATTTTTCAAATCAATCATGGAAAATAATCATATATATATATAATTATATATATACATATATATATATACACACACACACACAAACGGGCGCATTGAGTGGTATGCACCAAGTAAATTTGGTAACGATGGAGGGGAAAGTAGTTCCATAACTTAACGTCGAATTAAAAGTTCCAGGTTACCATTTCTGATAACTTAAATTATTTATTCCACTTTTTGGTTTCTTTCTTTTTAAATTGCATCAAGTATTAAAGTGAGCAGATTTATAAAATATTTACTTTTCTAATAATTTCATAGTTTCACTTGACCAACGTATGAATAAAGTATTGAGGCCTATGACAATGTTAATTTTGCATAAGGCGGAAGAATACACAACGTGCATACAAGTAGATCTTGATCAGGGCTTTCAAAAGTGCTCGATTTACCGTTAACAGCCTGTATACAGAACTGATATGGCATGATGGTTACTTTGATTTGTACGTATAGGCTGTTCACAGTTACTTCCCATATTTCTGTAGCACTTCTAAAGTTCTACTTCTAAGATATTCCCCCACCCCATGGAGACAAAGCTTAACCAAATATTAAAAACTACACCAAATGGACAACGTATCACATTTGTGCGCACTCGATCTGATATAATTTTGTATAATAACTAATACCTACTAGGTGTTAGCAACACACCTATTTTCTCCCTGTTTTAATTCATATTAATTGTAAGTGAAATATTATAATTTATATATAGAATATAAGCGAAAGTTCAATATAAATAGACATAAGATACTTTTATGTTAACACATGTATATAACGCTTGTAATAGGCCTACGTGACATATTTAGGAAACAACCAAAGACCTCATACATGGGGTGACTTTGCGAGGTTTTACTTAGAAAATGTGAAGAAATCGTGAACTGGCTATATTCATTCGCTGATTCGTAGCGTGAGTTTCTCAACTGGATTTGTATCTAAAGGCTGTTCACGATAAAGTAAGCATTTTTTAAATATATCTTAGAAAAAAGTCACTACCCCTGCCTTAACATATTTTAACGGGAGCACTGAGTGTCATTCGCCCAGTAAAGTTGGTAGCGATGGATGGAAAGTACGTTCATATTTTAACGTCGGATAAAAAGTGTTAGGTAACCATGTGCGATAACTTAAAATTATTTTTTCGCTTTCTGTTTTTTAATACACAGAAGTGCAAAAATAAGCAGATTCGTAAAGTATTTACTTTCCTAATAATTTTTCAGTTTCACTTGACTGACGCAGGAATGAAGTGATGAGGCCCATTGCAATGTTAATTTTACATAAAGCGGATGAATACACAACGTGCATACAAGTAGATCATAAGCAGGGCTTTCAAAAGTGCTCATTTTACCGGGAATTGCTTGTGACTGTCTATTGTCTGTTGTGGATGAGTCCCTATTGGTAGAGATGGTAATTTATCGCGGCAATGTTTTACAGCATGTTAGGCTTCAATGTACTATACACAAGTCTGAAATATTTTTCCCCCCGTATTATGTGTAGCACATGGGAGGTACTATCTCGTACTTAGACTGGCCCAATAAGAATTATTTTGCTGTGATACTGACAATACGTGATAGCCTTGCGTAAATCTACGAATGTGTCATCCAATTATAAAAGTATTAAGAAACACTGGACGTTTGGCAACTTCCTCTGCACGAAATACTGTATTTACGCGAAATATCACTATCTCTGCCTATTGGCTAATCTGAGCTCTGGCAAGTATGTTACCGATCGCTGATTGGCGAGCGGGGATATGATGTGTTGCTGGCCAGTTGCTGGAGTGCGTTGCTGGAGATCGGGTTGTTCCGCTTCTATATTTATAAGTATTCTGTTTCTTGGAAATATCTACAACATTTATCAGACGCGAATTTAAAACGTGCACTTGCAAACGCGCCGATTGCCTCTCGCTTATTACTGCCCTCGTTCATGGCCTATTCCAACGGCCAACATGCCTACAATTATCTTGCACACGATATATTTACATTGCTCTGTTAGCTTACTTAAGGATCTTTGGCTATCACTTCATCACGTTACAATAATTTCACCGGATACAAAGCCTATTTTCCTGTAATTTATCATGTTGCCATATATCTCGTTACACATGAAATTACATTTGATTGGGTGACTGTCAGCTTGGCGCAATGATGGATAACGGCACGAAAGTTTTAAAAGTTGTAAAGTACGTTATGAGTGATCTGTGTAAAGTTGATCAATAGATCTTTGAAGTGGGAACACAAGGACCAACAGAATTTGTGTTTTTGCAGTTGAGTATGTTGGCTACTCACTTTTAGCTTGTTTAATGGCTGTCACTAAGTACCGATCTCGGTGTGCCTTTGTCCATTCGAGTAAAATGTTAAGGGCCGCTGTGTATTATATGGGACTGTGATTAAAATAATTGTCATAAACTGTACTTGGTATGTGCAAAACCAGCAAGGCGTATTTTTCCCCCAACGAAACGCACCGCTTGCCCTACGAGGCTGAAAAATTCTCTATGCACTACGATAATAGTAAAAGGAAACGGTTCGAGCCGTAGATTTGTGCGTGACTGTACAATGCTGCGTGGTTAATCGCACAGAACAGAGCAGCGCCACATTATAACACGTGTGTGTAAGCCGCTTACGATGTAGAAAGCTTAAGGCTTCCGACTATCATCCAGCTACTGATATCGAAATTTACGTTACTATGATTATCGTTTATATGTCTCTGTGCAGCTTACTGATGGTCGTAAAACATGATAATTTTGATGATAAATATGTTTTACTAATGTACGTTTAATGTTTATTGTTTTTGATATCATTTGGTTAAATGTAAAATATTAGCCTTGTTAAATAGGCAAATTTGCAATATAAAATCATAAAGTTTTAATATATAGGACAAACTTTCCTTACGGAAAGATAAGGCGAAACTTATGTACTCCTTCCCTATAAAATAATAAATAAAGGAGCTATGAACCCCCCGAAATTGAGTTGTGACATTTTTTTAAAATCCAAATATATAATATAGTACTTGCGATTAATGAGCAAAATGGTGAATAGGGATTTGTATAACGCAGTTCTTACACCTGTGAAAACGCGGATGGTAATGTCATACTCTTTCATTAAGTAAATGGGTGGTGAAGCCATATGTTTGCATGAAACTTTGTTACACTAAGCAGATAATGATTTGTTAAGATGCATTGTGAATGAAAACGTCTCAGATGAACCGTTTGCGAGAAATTCATGCTAACGTTTCAAAACAGTGGCATATAACGACTTTCTTTAAGCTCATAGTAGGTTCTTAGAAAAGTTCGTGTAAGCAGTGTAATTAGCGCATTTTTAAAATGTACGAATTCGTAACGTTTCGATGCATTCGTTTAGTATAGTATTTTATGCCTTGTGTTCATTCTGCAGTCACGATGCATTACCACATAGCAGTATGCCTACGTTGGTGCTGCACAATACATCAACGTACTATCATCGTTCGCTAATGCCAACTCACCCGGACACAAGCCTAGTACACGATTCTTCTTTGCACACTTATTTTCCCACTCGCTTATCGTTGCGTCAGTATAGGCTGTCCAGTGTTAAGTGAGCACTTTTTAAGGCTCTTTACATATCTATAAACCGCTAATAACTGTATTTTATTGCAGCCTCAGACATTAACTTCTGATATACGTGAAAAGTATAAACTATGTTTATTAGTCACATGGCAATGTTTTATTAGCAAGTGGCGAAAAATAGAAAGAGCCTTAAAAAGTGCTCACTTTGCTATGAACAGTCTATAGTCATGTGTATTGTGTGGTGCCAACCTTCTGTTCTGAAATTACGACATGTATTTCTCGAAAACGTTTCACCTGGAAATTTCCCAAAAATACGACCTTCTTTGTTAATTTAGACGATCTGGTTCACTGTTTTCCTTAACAAATCGTATACAGCTTATAGTTACAAAGCTTCGAGCAAATGTAAGGCGGCAACTTCCCGTTTACCTAAAGAAGGCGGACGATATCAACAACTGGGGTTTCGGAGATGTAAGACGTTCGTTATACAAATCGCTATTCGCCGGTTTGTTCCTTGATTGCCTGTAATATCTGAAATTTTAACCTAAAAGTATTTTAATACTCGATTTTTGGAGGCGCATAACTTCCTTAACTTCAAAGAAAAGTGTTACGTGTGTTTCCGTTTTATAATTTCGTAAATAACAACCTGCCAGGGTTTGTCAACATTGTTCAAAAATAGCCTATATATCTTATTTATATAGGTTCATATGACGATAACCTAACTTTTCAATACATTCCTATTTGTTCCATTTTTTACGATAAATATCTAACGTACTGGTAGGTCTTATAGGATTCATAATTATAGAATAAAACCTAACAACACAGCAAACGAATCGTATGCAAAGAAGTACAGAGAAAAAAATGGCTTCACGGCGTGGCAGAATACAATTACTGAATCACCTTGTATCATATAACCATAGTACAGTGTATTTTAGGCTGCTAAGGAATAGTAATACGATATTATATCTACCTGCTGAAGAAGTATGGGTTTTCTTAATTTCTATTTTAAATATATTTGACGGTAAAATTTTGGCCGTATAATCTATATATATATATATATATATATATATATATATATATATATATATATATATATATATATATATATATATATCTAACCCAAAACAAATCAAATTTGTACGACACGTGTCTTTAATACACCCCCTTAAGCGTGGCTTGACATACTGCCGCACAAAATTTCAAACAGTTATAAGTTTTGTGCTACCTGGTTAAACGGACCACAGTTTATCAGCTACGTCCTAGACATCTCGCTGCTGATCAAAATGGCAACATAAGTCTAAGGCATTTGTCGCATGGAACACGGTTACAGAACAGTGAAGTATACAGAACATAAGTGGAGCTACCGCAAGTATGCCGAATGCAATTTACACGAGGCAGGGTAAGATAAAGGCGCTATCCACCAATCACTGCAGTTTCGAGACGGACTTGTCACACGCCGGTAGCGGAAGTTCATGAAATGCTGCAAAGCTGTTCTTTGTCGCTCACTACTGTGTGTACATACTCGGAGCATGCAGAAGGGACCAAACAGACACCATGGAGCTGGCGGAAACTGAACCTTATGCCATCATTTATGCAGTACACGCGTGGTGCGACGTCAACTACAAGCCTACTTTTATGTATCGTAATGGGTGAATTAGGAAACAATCAGGTATATATCACTGAGCACGCCTCGGAAATAGGGAATATCCAGTTTGTTTACAAATACATTAGTATCATTGTTTGTTAATGCACTATTTGGAAGACTACTTCCGACTTTCTACATTTTTTTACACGTTTGGAGTTATTCCTCCTTTCTTTGTTATTCGTTTGATTTTACATTTTACGCCCATTCCTCTCTTCACCTTTGCAGACATAACTTTTTCCACAACCCAAGCTCCATGCTTTTCACCTGTAGATGTAGATGGATTCTTCCTAATATTTGATACTTTATCTGCTAGAATTGTATCTGCTGTATGTCTTGTTTCCAAATCGTTTGTTCGATCATAAACTATATCGTGTTCTTAACATACCTTATCCAGAGTGTTTACTCCTTGATCGTTCCGCGCGAGACGTTTTGCAAGTTAGTACCTGGTCCGCAATAATTGTATTTCGGTAAATGAAATTAGAATGGTATTTTATTAATCAATGAATTCAATATACCGCTTCCTTTTTTGATACGTTTAGCACAAGCCATTATTTTAATCTATACGCGAACCTATATATAGACTTGCATTAATAGATTTTACCTTTGTACCTTACGTAATACTGTCTAATTATGTGAAAATGAAAGTTATAAAACAATATGTACATCTGCCAGTAATTTTATATACGAAATAAAATGTAACTGAACAGAAGCATAGCATTCTTTTGCCATCAAATATACGATGTAGAATAAGCGGTCCTTTTTCATGTGTAAAAACTTGTGTTATTATGTCGATGTTGGAACATCCGAATGGACTTAACTTTGAGAACGTATATGTGTTTTCTAAAACAATACAAAAAGGGTAATATCAATGATTAGCAACCATTTTGTCGTTTATTGAAGGAATGAGATTTTTCCCTTTTACAAATAAAGAATATATAGTGCCTCCAAATGAAGCATTTTCCAATTTCGTATTTATTTTTGATGATGTTTAGTGTGAACCACATAGTGAAATACAGCAATATTTTAGTTTTGGTCAACATTCAAATTTTGAGTGATTTTATCTATCATAAAGTTACGCACGTATACTAAAATATAATTTGCGCAATAATGCAAATATGATAATTGGGTTTAAAATGGACAATACGAAACTGCAACATATTTGCAGTGATCATATTTTAGGCGATATGACCTTTACAAAGTTTAAATATATGTGTTTTTAATGTTGGAAAGACAATTACGATTTTTTGGTGATTATACCAACACTTTCCCTATATAAACACAGTTATAAGTCTGGTTTTGACATTTGTATACTTCCAGGCAAAGAACAACGAGTGTTTCAAAGTTTGGACATAGCGTAATCATTACAACAGTTGTTTAACCAAAAATCGCGATGAGAATTCTGATTTGAACGGACATATATTACGAAATATGGGTATGGCTGTGAAAGATAGCGATGTGGTAAATAAATGTTATGTGGAAGATTTAAATACCATTACACTAAACGTATTTAAATTGCAATCAAAAGATATTCAAGAGAAATTAGTCAAGTTAGTTGATTGGAATTATAATGTTTAAAAAACACGTGTGTAATTACAAACATTTTAACCAATATAAGTAATGATTTGCAGAGTAATGAATTTAGAATTGAAGAATGTTTAAATAGAATTAGTAAAGACTTTAATGATATGACATAGTTTTAACAACACAACTTACAGAAATGCAAGAAATAAGAGTTGTAATTAATGATGCGGTAAGCACTGCTATTACAAAACAACTTGAAACACGAATGAAACAATTAACGCAATATATAAGTGATGACTTCATTAATAAAAAATTTGTTTTAGTTACTCAAACAGATTTGAGAAAACAAAATAATGATTTTGAAATATCAAAATAAATTATTTTATTAATGAATTGATAGCTAAGAATATCGCTACTTTATATGTTGTTTTAAGTAAAGTCGATAAGATTGAAAAACCGTAAACTATTCGACCTACTGCAACAGTTAGAAAAGCAGTGACTTAATTCATATATAAATATTCTAAATTTAAAGTAATATAATCAAACATGTCTGCCTCTACTTCAGAATTACGTAACGTTATATCTGCTGTGAAGGAGAACTATTTACAAGCCAAACGAGCTTTTATGGAACAGGATGTTTTAAGCAAAGAAATATTAAAACCTGTTACGAGTAGCATGGATACACTGCATTCTGTGTTAAATAAACCTAAAGAAACAGTTTTGGAATTTTACCAATGAAGTTTAGTAATATTTCTGAAGAGTTTCACTCCCCTGCAAGGATAAGATATCCCAGAAGAAGAGTTATTATTAAAGGGTTAAATGATCTTTCTCAAAACGATTTGTGTGAAATGACATTGCTTTCCAAATACAATAAAGGATACAAGTATATTTTAACTGTAATTGACGTTTATTAGAAATATGGTTGGGGTATACCTTATGAAAAACAAAACTGGGAAACATGTTAGCGATGCAATGAAGCTGGTTTTGAAAGGAGAATCCCAAATTTGCTACAAACCGACAGAGGATCCAAATTTTTTCTGCACCATTCCGGAAACTAATGATAGATTACGGTATTAATCGGTACGCAACATATTCGGAACTTAAGGCCTGTGTTGTGGAATGATACAACAAATCAATTAAACAGTTATATATAAACATTTCACATCGAAAGGGACTTACAAATGGTTTGACGTTTTGCCTGAAATAGTTAAATTTTAACATTCCAGATATCATAGAACTATCAAGATAGTGCCCAAAGAAGTTACGGATAATAGTTTTATGAAAACCATTAAAAATAATGTTAAAGTCATCGAGGAGAGGAAACAAAAGTTCAAAGTTGGCTAATATATACATATCTCGAAGTAGAAAGGAATTTTTGAGGAAAAAAGTTACGGTTAATTGGTATTATGAAATATTTTAAATTATTTCAATTAGACAAACACATCCCAGAGTGTTATTCACAGAAACCTATGACGGACAGCCCATAAAAGGCAGTTTTTACAAACATGAACTGAAAAAAGTTAGTTCTCCGATTGAATATTTAATCATATATATATATGAATATAAAATCATTCAAAGCCAAAAATATATGTTCTTGGTTGGATGGAGGAGTTTCTCAAAAGCACACGACTCGTGGGTTAGGATTAAAGATATTAAAAAATTGTAATACAATGATTGTAAAATTACAATACTGAATAAAAAATTATTTTAAATAATATTTTATCTGTTATTTTATTTAATAATACTCTGGATGGTGTTTGGATGTACAATTTATCATGCAATTAATCCCCTTGTTGATTGGTTTATAGTTTGAGCGATAATCCAGTGTGCTTAAATCATTTTAATTGTACATTTCTTTTAAAAAATAATTTAAAATATTCCCAACTTATTTCTTAACTTAAATTTATTTTTTCTAAAAAGAATTATATGCATGGAGAGTGTAATGATTTCCATAACCGATGTCTATTACAAAGGAAAAGGGAACATTGATCCTGCATTAACTATCTAATACAATGTTCTATATAAAGGATAGAAGAAATAGTGATGTATGACTAAATAGAGGTCAATGTTCATTGTGTGTTTGTAGCATCACTGTTATGTAGTTTCTCTCAAACATCAAGAATGAGTTTAGACAACCACACACACAAACTTTGGTTTCGCTGTTATAAAAGAATTGTCATATTTTCATTTCCTTTATAGCATTAAATTAGGTAATAATAACAATTAAATAAATTCAATTACTTTTCGGAAAAATTCATCAAAGATTTATAAAAGTTTTCACTTCGCTGTGCGGGATTTGGTGGATGAGGGGTAAAAAAATAATAATTTATCGAGACAGCGAAAGTTATTCGGAAACAATAAATTGCATTTCCGTAAATACAGTTAAATATCTATGGCTATTATTTTCCATCTAGTTATTAATGTCAAGGGAATGATATTTCAGCAATATTTCTTAAATATTTACTCGACGGAAATAAACATTCAAACACTTGAGACTCGAAATGCAAGAATTTTTCAAACATCCCTGGCATAAAGGTTTGAAGTTTGCTGATCAGCTCCAGGTATGGCGAGTCAGGGGAAGGGACAGGGGGAATAACTACTCTCACAGAACCAGATAGGGCAGATTTGTTTGCTAACAGCTCACTGCTTCGGGTGAGTTCGAAATTCGCTGGTCTGAGGGAAGGTACATAGACAAGTAGTTAGCCTTGATGTGAACCGAGATGCCTTCTGGCATGTAGGGGATGCATAGCCAAGGCATCTCTCGTCTCGGGAAAAACGCCTTCTGGAATAGGGGTGGGAGGTCAGGGAAGGAGTGCATGGCCATGGACAGGGCAGAGGTTCTTCTAACCGAAAATGTGTTTTTGGCTGGACAGGGGGAGGGCGACGCATCGCCGAGACAGAGAGTCCACGAGAAAACCGAAAACACATTCTGTGTTGGACGAGGATGGGAAGGGGAGGGGGGGACTGCAGCCAGGTGCTACGTGGACAGTTCTAGCTGTCTAGTGCCATCTTAGTTTGTCAACCCTCACCCTGGATAGACGCGCTACTGAGCCCTCCTCTGAACCAGCTCTTCTGACATCACTGTACGTGGCGGCCAGAGGGCTTCACTTCTCACTAAGCGATATTGTATTCATGTTTTAATAAGTTTTAATTAACCTAGAAAAAATGATTTTCCTGTGTTAAACCTATATAGTGCGTTTATTGCCTCAAGTACACTTCTGAGATCCATCTACTAAACTTCACAGCATTTTCAACAATCGTTTCGTTAACTAGTGCTGTGAATTTCACAGAATTATTGGAAATTTGTAGTACGTCCGTTATTTTAAATAATATTTATTCCAGCAAGTTTGTGAATGAAAAATTATATATATATATATATATATACAGTACGTTTCTATAAAGTGTTGCAATATTACGCTTTACGGGATTAAGTCCTTCTTCACATCATCCGAGTCTCCTTACGCTTCGACGGAAATTTGTGTTAAAAGCGAATTATTCTGAAAATAGTGGAATTTAATTTTTCCAGGGAAGTGAAACTTGCTTTAAAATATGGGTGAGTTTTTTAAAAAATATATATATAATTTCGTTGTCTGTTGTAGGACGGAGTGTATTCAGAGTTTTTGCCGTAATTTCAACTCGCCCGCAAGCTCCATGTATCTAACAGCTTATAAGTTGGTGCACGTCATACACTGTAGTCACTTCTTGACTGACATCAAAGGCGACCAGAAGTGTTTTGGGAGAGCTGCTTGTGCGATTTCAATACATGTCTTTCAGTTCGGTCTATAATCAAATGTAGGCAGACACACGCGCAGGTTCTGTTTGCTCTCAACACCTCGTTCAGCTTATAACTCGACGTAAGTGCTATATCCAAGTCAGTACTGCAGCGACCTCCCGAGCGAATGGAGGTATACTAAAATGGCTGACTGTTAAATATTTTCTTTTTTATGCGTATTAATAAATACATTAATTTTAACGTGTGGTTTCCATTTCAAAAGTTTCTCACCAGTCTCACAGGCGGATGGACATGCTTTAAAATCATGTAAGGTAGGTATAATTTGTATGTGTTTTTAAATCCCTTGTTAATGTGTTTAGGAAGACTACAGTTTAATTTATAAGGAAATTTTTGCTTCGTTAATTCATTAAATACTGGAGACTCATATAATTGTGATCGTTTAGCACTTGTCGACACCAGATTATACACGTAGTTGTGTTCGTTATACTTCTCTCTCTTGTTATTTATATTGATAGGTAGAACTTGTTAAAAATATATTTCCATTATATTCGTTTAAAGAATTCTAAATTTCTCTTATGTGTAACATCGCCAGTTTAACTGCATTCGGAAACAGTCGTCGACTTTTTAATCGTTTACACTAAGTTCTTCTGTTTGTCATTACCAACTTACACGACGTAAATTGTATCTTTCAGAGTCTCCTATCAGCCAACACAGTCTACGAGAAATATCCCCCTCCAAACAAAAAAATTCTAATTCCTCTCTTGCACAAAACTCAACTCAACACACACACACACACACACACACACACAATGATTCCTACTTTCTTTGTTATTCGTTTGTTTTTACATTTTACGCCCATTCCTCTCTTCACCTTTGCAGACATAACTTTATCCACAACCCAAGCTTCAAGCTTTTCACCTGTAGATGTAGATGGATTCTTCCTAATATTTGCTACTTTATCTGCTAGAATTGTATCTGCTTTATGTGTTTTTTCCAAATCGTTTGTTCGATCATAAACTATATCGTGTTCTTAACATGTGTTATCCAGAGAGTTTACTCCTTGATCGTTCCGCGCCAGACGTTTTGCAAGTTTAGTACCTGGTCAGCAATAATTGTATGTGTGTATATATATATATATATATATATATATATATATAATATATATATATATATATATATATATAGACACACACACACCCTGTCCCCAACACAACACACCTCAGTACGACGCCAGAATCCAAGGGTGAGGATGTACTAGAGCTGCTCCCCACCCCCACCCAAAAGGAAAATAATAAATTTGTCCCTTAGCACACTATTACACCAAACTATACACAAAATAAACAAATCCTATTGGATAAAAAAATTTAATCCGATTAAAATTGGATAAAATTTTTTGATCGGATTAAATCAAATTAAGGGTTAACCCTTTCAATCTATTTGATTTACCCTTTCAATCAATTTTATTAACCCTTTGATATCAAATTAATTAGGTCAATCAAAAAAGGCGTCATTCCCTTTGAGTTAGAACCCCTACGCTCCTTATACTGATAGGGGATCGAATCCTGGTCCTCAAAAATATAAATTCATTGTGGCAACATTATACCGTCTCTATTAGGGCTGAATTCAACGATTCACTGGGTTATGTATAGAGATCGGGAAATATCACGAATAAATTTTAGGACATGCCATGTTCCGAGCATGTGTACATTTAAACCACGTTATTCATTGGATCGAAATGTAGAATACACGGCCTCCAGGACGCTGATCCAATAATAAACCTTATATGGGCCACCTGTTTGTCGCGAAATGATTTCAGGACAACGTGTATTCCAAAACACTAAAGCTCAGACCCACTTTTGTAATTGGCTGAGTTTAACTCTCACGCGTTGTAGGTGCCGCCAGCGAATCACTGACCCACAGTGTTGGAGTTACCTAATTCTGATTGTCGTAGTGAGATAAGGAGCCGTTCTCCGATAAAAAAAAAAAAAAAAAAAAACGTGGCCAATAACTAAATGGAAACTGCATGTATGACATAGGACATTGGAGTCTAGCCATTTCGTGAATCTTTTCGCGGAAAACAGATGGCCCTACCTATTATCCGAGCCTGGTAATCCGTGCGGGCCGCTAGAAGGAGTGGATGAAGATACGGACATATGCTATGAGTCCCACATTGCGTCTCTCCATCAAGTCAACCCGTGACGCCACAAGGAGGTTTAAGGATGTCGGACCCCCCCCCCCCCCTAAAAAAGTATTATTTTATAATTTTACATAACATTGTTCAACTCGCACACAATGTATGTGATGCCATTTTCCTCGCGTGAAAAATTCTACACTTTATATTTCTTGAATAATTTTATGTCAAATACAAGATTCTGCGGGATTGTTGCAGCTGTAAAAACAAATACAATCTATGTTGTAGAGATTAAAAAATTACAACATAAGCAAATTCCGTGGGCTACTGCTTGGCATATATGTAATCACCACATAATAGTTCATAATTTTTCTTTAAAATGTTAAATAAATGCAAAAATGTTTTATGGATAGTATAATTATATATGTATATATGTATTATAAATGGCTTGTTATTTGCTGGTTACACATGTGTCACGCGGTAGCTCATGAAATCGGTATACTTTGTAATTTTTTCCATATGTAGAAATAAGTATTTTCTATTATGGTTGCAACAAAACAGAAGAACAAATTAGGTTACGCCGGGGACTTTCTCAAGGTTGGGGAGGGGTATTTGTCATGTTGGACGGACCGAGTGATGGTAACAAGGTCCGTCCATTAAGCAAGGTGATGAACTATCTGGCACTCAGGCCTTTGGTTTACAGAGTCCAGGCCTCGAATTTCAATGCGAAGAAATGCGAAGAGAAGGGAATGGGCTTTTGGGCAAAATACACTGGCGCCCTGGAGATTTAGGCGGTACCACGAACGATCAGGGAAGCAACGCCAGAGGTTTCTTTGGTGATCTGATCCATTGAGGTCGGATTCGTGGAAGGCTCCCCACCCAGATAAGTGTGGAAGCAGCGAGTGGCGTCACAGCTCCGGTACTTGCCTGGACAGTCATTATATTCTGGCTAATGCTTTGGCCGGACTACGGGCTCCTCTGAGTGTGAGGGTCTCGCAGGTTGTGGGTATGGTGCGGACGGTGCGCTATACAGTACCATGTTGGGGCTCGGAACTGGTAAAATGTGGCATTAGCTGAATGCACCTTTGTGCTGATTGAACTTGCCTCAGTCGTTGTCCGTTACGGGTAAACCGGCACTTTTTTTTCTAAACTATCTTATTCCAAGTGTTAAGTGTAAGTCCGAAGGTAGGGTCGGGTTCTAATCGCATCTCAGGGCTGCGCCCCCTACGCCCAAAGAGAGAGGGAATTTCATGCAAAGGAGGCGGGCATCGAGGCCGAGAGGAATTGGGTAGGAATGACCTGCACTTTGGGACCATGCCTATCTCCCTAAGTGTATGTGTATTACAGATACGTTAAGAAGGGGTTTGGTAAAACCCGCATAGACACGGTAAAACCCATAACTACAGAAAAGGAGTTAAACTCGTGGGAGCACTAGTGGAAATGCTACAGGAGATAGCAGGTATGGAATCCATGCTGATTTAATAGGTGACGAAGAACTAATAGATAGGTGACGGGGCTTGTGGGCCAGCATGTTAGAGGCACATGCGTCCTTGGTTTGAGACTGCCATCCATATTACTGCGCGGGCCGCATGACAACCCGCACAGTAATATCGATAGCAGTGACAGAAGACTGGGCACACCTGTGTCCAACCATGTGCGCCAGAAACCCGGGCAGCCCAGTCATGGCACCGTCGCCATCTTCCTCCGTCCGAAGCGATGCCTGGGGGGACTTATAGGAGCTAACCAGCTGGATGGCGATTCCGCTGGCCCAGGCACAAGCGCCTGGAGGTAGTAGAGGAAAACTGCTTCTAATAGCCATTCCTCCTTCCTTCAAAAATCTCCTGTTGGACGTGCAGGAGCTAACCAGCTGGGGGACTTCAGCTGGTCCAGGGGTGGCTAATATTGGGGTGCGAACGAGTTCCGATGATTTCTGATTCCATTCCTCACACACCAGCAGTCAACAGCCCGCAGAATCCACCAGACAGAAGGTTCACCAACTTCTCATGTTTCAGCACTCTGGATGCCCCCCTCCCCCCCCCAATGATCTTTGGCCTGCCTTTCGCCGTCGATGTGCTACTACCAACTTCAGCTGAGCCACCCAGGCTCCCAGCGCACACGACCGCACGTCACGAGAGCCGCAACCCAACTGTGGGGGTACACCGGCGCAGTGTTGACATATTCCAAAAGGAGGACGGACTCGACCGTCTGGTGGGGTACCCCTTAAAAGATATCAAAGGAACAGCAAATGCCATGTGTCGACACATTTTAATTTTTATAACACATGGTTTATTGATTAATTATAATTTACGAGTTAAAATGTTTAGGTTTTTAAAGTTTTTTTTGGATATATTATGCTCCAAGATTTGTTTTGTTTAAAAATACTCCTTATACTGAAAGTACCAATACATATAAATATCTTATTTCAGTGACCACGCACGTACATATCCTAAGAGTAGAAGCGTATGGATCTCAGTGGATTCTTTACAGAGTTTACTGTACAGTCAGTACAGTCCTGATATTGTAAAACATGTTTGGACTGTAATTTTTTGTGTTGGTATAACAGTTTACAAGACGTTTTAGTATCGTTGGAATTCTCTCTAGGTCAGTGGGCTAATCCAGGTTCATTATGGAATGAAGGTCTTAATGAAATAAAAGAGTTAATTATAATTTCCTAATTTTATTTACAACTACAAACAAAATTCTATCGACTCAACATCTCACAATAAATGATATCACTTCCTGTTTACAATGAATCGCTTGTATAAATAGAATTCATTCCCCCAAAGAAATTATTATAGTTAAATAATTGTAAATCAGTCTCAATAGAGAGTGTATCAAAACCTTATTCTATTATTTGACAAATTATGTGTCCATATTTGACAGTTACAATATTTACAGTAAAAACCGTATTACATGTTCATTCAGTCCGACCTCAGTTTAGTCCATGTCCCACCAGTCCGCGATGTAATAGAGTTCTCCGTGCGCCCTCACGCACAGTAGCCTTCACTTGGTGGGTTTCACGCTCTCTCATCCATTCACACCACGAACACATTGTCCGCGGTCATCCCGCACTACACTTCGCCCCCGCACTCAACCAGACGGCCTCCGCCAGAAAGCTGGCAGATCAGCTATAGGATCGTAGGCCATCTCCAAGAAATTTCGCTAAATCCTGCGTTGCTCCAGGGCTTCTAATTCCGAAAATATTCTTGCGCCGCCTCTATATTTCTCGACCTCTCCAGTAGGGGAGATGAGGGGTTGCGAAGCCAGCCAGGGGACGGGCGGAGCGACGGACTGACCGTCTGGTGGAATCTGATGGGCGAAGGGGATCAGCCCTCTTACAGCGCCGGCCTGCGCGTAACGGGAACTTCGTGAGTGAGGCGAGAGTTAAAGCGTAACACTATGTTTGCAAATCTTCAGAACATTAGAAGAAAGTAACTATTCATCACAAATTCGTCTCGCTAATATTATAGACACAGCTGCATTGTAATTTGAAATAAATATTTGTTATGTGTGTTTTTTCGCAGACCGCATTGCGTTTTTGCTGTTTCATTAAACAATTGCAAAAATACTATGAAAATCACCTAAACAAAAACAAATGGGCGTAATTGAAAACAGTAAACTCAAACAATGCATGAGATATTGAAATTGTTTGTCTTTCAGAAAGTGAAATAATATGTCAGTGTGACATAAAACTGATGAATGTTGTTCTTTAAACTTTAAGAATAAGTACGAATAAAAAAAGTGTATGTGGTAATTTTAAAAATATGTTTTTGACATGTCAAAAATATTTTATTACGTCCACAATTTTAAGAGTTTTTCTGATAACCGGAAATGCACTTGTGTTTTATTTTATGTCAAAGGTTTTCTGCGATGAGCTTTGAACCACTCATAAAATCATATTTCCTTGTTTTCTTTATCTTTTACGAATACAGACAGTAATATATCGCGAGAAAAAGTTTACTGCATGTTCGTTTTCAATGTATCTTGAACATGTCCAATCTTTCAGGTCTACTGTCGGCTACTGTTTGTGAATGAAGCTGTTTTCCCGTTTCAGTGAGACTACAGGAATTCAGCTACCCGTATATAGATGCTACAATGTTTTGAATCGCATGTTGATTCAAAAGCTCTCCGCTCTCTACCATCACCCTTATGGAAAAATTGTTGCCAAATATGTTTTTGTAACTGTACAGCTGAAATATTGTATATTTACAACACATTATTTTAGAAAACGTACCATATTGTTTATGTATCCTAATGTTGATAGTAAACATGACGTCTACAATACCTAACTGTGAAAATTAAACAGTTTAACACATTCAAACAACGGTTTTGTTAAATCTACTCTAATTTATTTGCAGTGTTACAAAAATTATTTTGGCAAATATTTTCCAAAGAATTCCTTGTACAGTCTCTACATCGGGACAAAGGATCACGGTGTCTGAGTGGTTAACCTGCTCACCTACCAACTAAGCGAACCGGGTTCAATCACCGGCCGGGTCACCCCCGGATATTCGTAAGTGGGAATCTTGCCGGACGATATCGTTGGCCGGCGGGTTTTCTTGAGGATCTCCCGTTTCTCCCTACCTTGCATTACGGCGATTCTCCATTTTCCCCTCATCTCACCCTCATCGGTTCTCAAGACCTCGTTGTTAAGAGCCGCCAAAATATCTCACCTCAACTGCTGCGTTGCCACTTCTACTAGAGATGGTTACGCCCGTAACCAAATTAAAACAGCAGGCACAGAGTAGATAAGAACGCAAAGACGAAATAGCGTCGCGGTTCCTTTGATTTAGGAGTACCCATTCTCGGGTTGGCTGTGCAAGGCTCTTGAGACGGAGCTTTGTGTCTGATTGGCTACTACAGGTGGCGAAAAGTTTCTATTGGCAGGATTGCCCGCTGGTGAGTAGTCTACCAGGCGCTAGTTACCGTACGGCGTTACAACCATAGATTAAAGATGAGGTAGACCGCTTATTCGTCTTCTGCGCATGTACCTAATATTGACCTACCCCAAAAGAACATAACTGTCAAAGTCACATTGTTACGATATGTGAACTGCATTAATTTGACGACTTGCCTGAACACTCCATCGCTATGAGTAGTGACATTTTGCGAAAAGATTTCAAGACAACTTATATTTAAAAACACTGTAGGGTCGTTTACCTGTTTTGATTGGTTGAATTACTTTTTGACATGTGTTAACTGTCTGTACGCGAATCAAATAGGAGCCGTGCCGATGTTGCCGAATTCTGAGTGGCCTGGTCGAATTTGGAAACTCCTTCTCAAGCAGATAGCAATCAATGGTCTGGTTGTATATTGATACAAACTGATGCTAAGTTCTTATAGTATTGAAGATCACCCTGTACTCAAATTTTTTTTAGCAAAAATTCACTAGCTCTATCCATCCCTCACGCGCAGTAATTAGGACAGCCAGTTTCCGTAATCGGGACTCGCATTGCCCCTACGCCGGTATGAAGGAATCCCCTCTACCAGCAAGGGAATCAGGCCCTGTTGCGTTATGCGACTCCGATATGAGGGCAATGCAGAGTGCCGGAAGGCGTGTTTCCCCATGTGACGCCGGCCGAGATGGACGTCCCAAGAAGCCTGTTGTGCCGACCGCCCTAATTCATCATACTTCATCAGCATCTAGTTACTTCACAAGGTGGGGCAAGTTCCATACACTAACGAGGCTCTCAATAAGGTAGTGGACGTAGATAAATTAACAATGGTCCCCCAACATTTTATTATTTTATGTCATATCCAAATGTTTAATTATATAACCATAGCTCCTTATATTTATTTCCCCCGCATTCTCTATCATCATGAGATTTCTTCAACCTTAACTAGTACAATATAAACAAAGTATAGCATTGATGTCCTCCGACTTTCATGAACTGCTTTAACTATAATCCCCTTAACAAAGTATAACAACATGGTCAGCAGTGAAGAATGTGTTTGCTTATAACTTAATTTTCAAAAGGCAAGCACTTTTATATGACTATACATTCACAAATTTGAATCTAATCAAGATGCATTTCGGTATACTTAAGCACTCATTACTGCAGGAAACTCTTTGCGAAAATCGGGTGCTGCTAGTGGTGCTAGCAAAGTGGTTGCGAAACTATCTGGTGAACAGTTCTTGAAACGAAAGTGGCCGAGGCACAGCCTGTTCGTCCTATTTGCATTCGTACCGAGACTACCCAGGAATCTCGCCCGGTGACAACCTTCCTTCCTAGACACGCTCATTTAACTCGCAGGATTCTTCCTTCGCGATAAGGTAAATTGCTTCCTACGTAACGGAAAAGTTCCGTAATTAAATCAGGCAGTCGTCGCCTCCCTCTGCCGCACCCCTCCCCCGCCCTTTCCCGTACAAACCGGGCTCGCAAGCCCTTCAAGTTCCGACCTGCCTCTCCGCTCTATATTAGCTTCTCCCGCCGCCCGCTAGAGGCGCTGCTGTCGTCACCATGGCTACGTCCGGGAGACAAACAAAAGAGGCTCGGCCAGCCAGTCGAGTCATGGGCAGAATTAATTTTTAGCGGGAATCGGCGCGGAATCGGAGCAAATATTCACCGCGCGGAATAGGTAGAGGGGCACAGAATCATAGAGAGGCGTGCCCATAGAATAGGCAAATTCACTTAATCAAAGTGATGTGGCAGCTTATACGACGTCCAAGTACGCAGTTATTTATATTATGCGCGAGGTCCTGTCAGTAAACCTTGTGTCTGATCGGCTGTCCCATTTTGTGGAACGGTCCATATAGTTAACTTTGGCTTTGTGATCGGGAGTTTGAAACATTCGCGGATTTATATCGGCACAAGCTAGACTTCAAATCTTGGTACGTTTAGGTTACTTTCTTAGTTTATTCTCTGTAAGCCGCTGTTGTAACAAGCAGCCGATATACATTTAATGCATGCGTAAATAGTTATATTTAGTATTTGGGTGGCTTAATTCCATGTAACCGAGTCAAACACAAGAACGAATTTTGACTGTGGCAGGGAGCAATGAACAAGGAAAATTCATTACTGCGCGTGATGTTCTGTGAAGTTCTGACTCTTACGGTGTTAAAAATAAGATCACAAGTTCAGTGACATGTGACCTGTAGGCTTGACTTCTCAAACGTTTATGAAATCAAGCCGACATCAACTACCAGGGCAGACATTTTATTATGTGTTGGTTTTTGGGTAAGATTTTTCCAGGAAGTGACAAATAACTGATGAACCAGTTCCAAAACAAATATAAACACCGGAGAGTTGTTTTATATTCTAGCTTGCTCCCAAATGAATCTGTCGTTTTTTATTTCATGTGTCTACCAAAAGGCGATTCTGGGATAACATAGCGTGACCACTGGACCCGTTTGTAGAGTCTGGAACAGTCAATCGGTAATTGACTTCATTTATATCACATAGATTGCCATGGCACTTTGCTTCTGTACGACTTTACATTCTGTGCCGTGCATTAAAATAGACACCACGATGGTCAGATACATTGGTATATTGCCAAAACGTTTTGTGTTACCATAAATATTGAAATCTCTGTAGCTTCTTGGTTGACTGTTGTAATATTCACACTGCTCAGAGGTTTGGATAGTCTTTGATATTCACGACTCAGATAGTATTAATCTCTGTTGTCTAGTCTACTGAGAAAAAGACTTCGTACATATAGTACAGCCGCTGAAGAAAGAAAATATTCTGAGTCTGTATAAGTACATTGTGGCCTTACAAGCAGTCGACTTTAACTGCCTTTAGGCACGGTTACAAGCAACCTGCTGTAAAAACACGTGCTCAATGCTGAGATAAGCGAGGCGAAAGGACGCTCGGTTTGTACCACCAAGATGTTTTATGGTGGCCGATCACTTAAGGTATGACTTGGGTGTCAGTTTTTCAAACTACGCGTGCTAGAAGAGGTCTCGAAATAACATCCGGTTCTGGGTCAGCGCAGTGAGCGGCTTAACGCAACTACTGGACAGATAGTGAGAGCGAGGATAACTAGGGCCAAATAATTTTTGGTCACCAGAGTTCCACTCAACTCTATGGCTGGCAGACGCTATTCCTTGAAGGTAATGGAAACTGTATGTCCGGCGCGGAAGTTCTCGTTTGTAGTAAATTAATTCTTGAATGGATGTTCAGGGAGTCAAATGGCTTCTCGTTGTAGCAAGCAGTTATCGATAAGATAACTTACAAGTGTATGTATAAAGTATCGGAAACTATCCTGCACTCTCATAGCTAAACGAAAAATTATTGAGTCATAAGTGTGACACTCCGACCAGAACGCGGAAGTTACTGAGAGCAGAGAATGCCAACATGATGTGGAAGGGCACTGAAGATTCACGACACCAAAAAAATAAAGTCGTTGTTGTACAGTCAGCTGGTTTGTAAGGTATACGTGCAATGCGCTATCGGAGTGCATCCCATTCCGTCGCAAACGGGAGCCGTGCCTGTCCGGCTTTAGCTCTAAACCAGAAGAGCTGTCGTTCAAATAACTCTCAGGCGTCTACGGAAAACTGCTGGGTCTGTGCCGACTTGCTCCAGTGGGCGAAGCCTATGACTGAGAGACTTTGTCCGTGCTGTGGATAGTTTCCTCTTGTCTAGGTCGACAGCTAGAAAGATAGTTGCTTCTTCTTTGGAAGCTACGCCCGGTTATTCGGGCAAAGCTATCGCGAAAAGATTTTTCCCTTCAAGGCAAATTTCGCTTCAGCTATTGTCAGGACCTGAAAAACAGCAAATACAGACGGCAAAAATATTTCGTGCGAACAGGTTTTATGATACGTAGCAGCTTCTTGCAATTTTTACGATTATATTACATATTAATGGCACGACTTAGCTGTTAATGGACGAATCACACACGGCCAGCTTTAGTAGTATTCCCACTGCAGTAGTCGATAGGGATAGCATAGCGTATATAATGCATTAAATAACGAAAAGAAACTTTTATACATTTTTGAAGCGCATTAAAATCTTTACAAAATATTAATAAATATCACAAAATATTATTTTTTAGCCACTACCAATAAATCTAATAAATAACGGGATATTTGTGACACCATAAAATCAAAATTAAGCATCATATACGTTATAGGCAGGGTCCTGAAACATTCGCGTATTCATTTGGCAAGTTAGACTAGAAACACGCGTACATTTTTGTTACGTCTGCTATTGGACCGAGGCCAAATTGATACCTTCTGGAGGACTCTATAATAATCAAGTAAAAATTGTAGGCACAATCACGACGTCCCACTGTGGGTGCAATCATCCAACGAGCAGATGATCTCTGCAATAATGTACAGTATGTGCGTCTGTGCAATCTTCTTCACTGGTCCTTGAATTCGCGAAATTTCCCGGGTCCTAGTTGCAGCGACGGTATAAATTGGTTTTTTTTACTAAGCGACAACTCAGATTTTGAACATGCAGAAATCTGCTCCGATAATTTTTGTGAGTATAGTGAACTCAATCCATCTTTACACTTTTTAATCAAAAATAAAAAAATTACGCTATGTCTGACATGTTTGTTGCTTTCAGAAATATGTCACTTATTATATATGTTTTGTATGCCTGTTAACATCTAAGTAACTCATTTTTGGTTAAATTTAACTTCCACTTATTTTTATCTCTAAATTGTAATGTTTCATTTATGATAATTAATGTAAATAAAAGTAGGGCAGCATCTAATGGCGTCAAGTCACTAGGAGGGGGGAGGGGGGAGTAATTTGCCCCGGGCGCCGGGTTATAGGGGGCGGCGGATGTGCCGAAATTTTATTAGACTACTTAAACTGTGAAATAAAAGGCGAATGAGTGCAAAGAAAATAATAATTATAGAATATCTACTAATATTGTGACTTCTACTCATTATTAATTATCTGGTTTTCAACGGAGACCTTTATTACTCTGTTTGTCTAATGAGTTTTCGCGGTATTCTTGCGTGGAGGCCGTGGATGTCAAGGCTCGGGCAACAGTGCTAACCCACATCTATAAATGTGACCTTGATATGGACAAATTACTAATATTAGTAAACAATTTTATACGCCGTGTTCTTGATTTATCACCTACTTAAGACAACAGCAACACCAGATAAGCTTTTAATCTCAATTTACAAAACAGGCCTAGAGGATGCATACCCAAATGTGACAACAGCGCTAAATAAATTCCTTACAGTGCCCCTTTTTGTAACTTCTCGTCAAAGGAGTTTTAGCAAGCTGAAGCCTATTAAAGCGTGACTTAGAAACCAGACAACATAACAACACCTAACATACCTCAGCATCGTTCATATTGAACACGAATTTGCTCCTAAGCTCTCGTTTGAGGATATTATCAATTCTTTTGCATCAAGAAAGCTCGTAAATTAATGTTTTAATACACTAAGTGACTGAAAATGGTACATTTCAATAATATGTGTATGTCCTAATTTTATATGTTCCATAACTACTTATTGGACCTTAAGTATGCATAGGTAGTACAACAGTAAAAGTAAGTTTAGTTTCTGTACTTTGTCAAATAATATTTCAATATTGTAACCAAACAATGTATCACAATAACAATTGCGTTATTTTAAATTTGTCTTTTTACGGAACCTTGAAAACCCTATTATTGTTATTAATTGAGTACGTAAAATAAAACGTTTACTTTAAACACTGGTAAGTACACCGGTTTCATCAATTGTTAGCAAAAACTTTACACTATTGTGGCCGGTGTTGCCACGCCGACACACAACCTCTCCCAACCCTCCTTCTACTGCTATCACCAGTAAGGGATGGGTAACAATCTTGACATACGTCAAGCACTTCCAAAGCAATAGCAGACTAAGGTTTGGTTAACTGATGCATCTATCCTTGTCCAGGATTTGGGGAAATTGTACAAGCTCTACAATTCTGAACACACGACATTCCCTTGATTCCCCTATACTGGCAACTTTTAGCATCTTTTACAAATTCCATCAAAATGCATCGAATACTCTGTATTTGAGCTTTTCTTTCTCTTTTAAGCGTATAATATAATTCACGCAACTTTACAACACTCTTTCCTAGAACATATTTTTAACATATTTTAACCATATAATACAATTCACACAGTTTGCTACGCCCTATCCAGGGTGACGCAAAGGAGTATAACGCCAGCCTGCAATTCATAAACATTAATAGACCATAGCAAACCCGACGTATTAATTTTTCTGGCATGTATAACTGCAAGAAGAAAGTATGATATATTTTTCAAGACACTCTTTTAATACGCTCAAAAACATAAACCAGGCATACAGTATACAGCAGACTGCACCGATCAAAGACATATATATTATAAGATACCCTTAAGAAAATATGCTTAAACAGCTGGAAAAATACACAGTTGCATTCAATGTCAATATAAAATGACAATAATATTGATGCTTACATTCGGTGGTTCCCATAAAAGTCATAAAAATTCTAACAGCCATAAAATATACTTTGGAGTAAATACATTTAGATTATTTTGCAACATTATAAAACTCTCATTTATATAGCACTGGAAAATTTCTAGATTCCAAGATTATCACATTTCTAGAATGATTGTGATTTAACCTTGACCAACATTTAAAAGTATCTTTAATTTTGTCACACTCGGAGACCAAATTTTTAAAACATTTCACGTTTAAAATAGGGACTTTGTTAAATTCAAGACTAGTGGCTTTTCCCTTTTAAAACAGTATATTTATCCACACGGCTTACTTGCAAAATACACAAAATGTAAACACATTTGTTTACCTCCATTTTGGAAAACTTGTTAATTTACTGAAATCTCTTCACAACAGCCAGTTTGCATTTACTTGAATTTTATACAAACGCAAAGTCAAGTTTTCTCTTTGTCATTTAGTTATATTATTCATAGTTTTTGCTGTAAGAAAAAATAAACAATTTAACGTTAAGCAGCCGACTTAGACAAATTCTATCCAAGCTGCTCAGCGATTAAATACCTCTATCTGTTTACCAAGGGATATGCAATATTCCCTGTTTTTCATATGTTAACCTGAAGAGGCACTACGAATACAAAGTTCTGCTAAACTTCAATATGAGGTCCAGGAGTCACTTTGTCTCCGAGCCAGCGAAACTCCTGCCCATAAATACCCACAATTCTTGGTTACGCTCCACCACCCTACTAGGTGCACTGAAGATTCTCAGCCAATCACATTACATGGATCATTCCATAAGGTTCTTTAATGTTGAAAACTTGTGTAAAAACATCACTTTCGGAGCGCTACTGTAAGTGTCTTTAGCGCTGATGTCGTTTCAATCGGCGCGTCACATATGCTGCGGTGACGCTCCCCGTAACTGCAAAGTTGCCGTGCACCAGACCTTAAGTGCCACGCATCGCGGCTAGACGTGTCTGTGTCTTGACCTACGATAATGTTCGTCGATCAGCTGTCTGCCGAGCCGGTCACCGGCCTTGCACGTAAGCAATGTTTCTATGCAGAAGTTCAAGTGTAGGCAGTAATTTAAGGTAGGAAGAATTCTCCATGCACACACCACACATAGATTCTTGTAGTGTTTTTCAGCAGAAAGCAGGAATTCTCTCCGGCCACCAACAACGTAGTTTGGTCGGACAGGCCAGAACAGAAGCGTAGGCAGATCGGGTAGTCGTGTCGGGCAGTGGAAAAATCAGAAAACGAGATGCCTTGTCTCAAGGTTTTTAAAACCCATTATTTGAACACCTTTTAACACTATGATACAATTCACACAAGTTTAAAACACCTTTTTCTTTTAGAACAAAAAAAAAACCAAATGCAATATTGACACGAGTTCATTAACAGATCATGCTAGTACAAACTTATCACAAAAACGTAATCAATATTTAGATTCACTAACCCCCAAAATGCCTCACAGGCACCTCTTTCTCTTTTATAGAGGAACAAATACTCACTACTCCACTGCCTCACAAAAGTTCCTCAACTCCAAACACATTAAAATCGACACTTCTGAGTAAATTTCCCCTTTAAAACTCAACAACTTTCTTAAAAATGCGTCACTTCAGTTATCATCACGTTACATCTTAAAGTGCCAGTCTTAAAAATGTAAATAAAACTTAACTCACAACTTAACACTTAAGACATTCTTCTGTTGGCGGTAATTCCAGGCACCTACTCCATTCTTGTCTGTATACCTTAAAATATTACAATTTTTATTACAAACATAAAAGACCCCACACCACGGAAAATAGTCTCAGGATATCTCGTCCCGACAACACTAATTATTTCCTCGCTGACTTACCTCAAACCACCAATCATCCATCTATCTCACGCATCAATTAACCATCAGCCATGGAGATCCAGAGCCTAGGGATATTGTCTCCAACTCTATTCCCTCCGAGAGCGACGGTATTGCTCAGGATCGTAAAACCACACTTTGCATTCAACAGCCGGTGCTCAGGGATATGCTTCACGCAATAACACAGCTCGTGCCAGTAGTGGACCTGTAATATAGTCTATTCACGGCTTCTTCGGCCTTTTTTAATCATACCTTTGAAAAATATTCCCATGTATGATGTGCTTGGATGTTTACAACATACGCCATGTATAACATGCGTTTTATACTTGTGTTAGCGTAAAAGTTACTTTTTTTTCGGTTAAATTGAAATGTTATTAATATTTTATCTATAAATTATATTGCTTCTTTATAAATAATTTGAATAAAAACAGTGAGAAAGCATGTGTGTAGGTAGCGCCTAGTAAGAAATAATTTTTTATACAAAATACTGTTACAACAGAGTGCACACGAATCCGGCACGTTGTCCCTCTGGTGTAGTTTTCAAGACTTAGTTAAGCCTAATTTGCACGAGGCGGAGGAATATACTGGAAGTCGCACTTTAGCAGTTCTTCAGAAAAGGCCGAAGATACCGTGAATCAACTATACAATGCACCACCAAACACTATCATACAACACACATGGCAAACTCGAGCCCAGGGATATTGTCCCCACCAGACACACATAGAGTGCCGGCAGTGCTATCGTTCACCCACTCACACAATTCCACCACACCACATGACACATTGAACACCACACTGTCCGTGTTTTCCTCCTACTCCAATCCTGAGCGCTTCTCCCATTCAGCACCTCTGCCAATTTTCAGCAACCCCGCAACACCGATCTCGATACCCGACCAGCACATCCAATATTTCTGAGTTTTGCCGGGCAACACTTGCCCCGAACCCATACAATGTCGGCGGCACTCACATCCAACCAAAACCGAAGAAACGCCTGGCCTTCCCCTCGTGAGATCACGGCATGCACTCCATAACTACTACTCCACTCTAACCACTTGGGTACTTTCCAAAGAGACACACGCAGCTCCTGCTACGGTTCGATGACGTTTTCATAAATCCAGCCCCTGCCAATTCTCAAAACACGTGTGCATCCTGCTAGAGAAACCCAAAGTCCACTTTGACTCTGTTGGAAACAGTTTACAAATTCCGCTTGATGTCAACAGTAAAATTTCCAAGTCCCACTCCACGAGAAAAAAAAAACGACAAAGTTCCTCAATCGCAACTCCCGCGAAAAATCAGAGCCCAACACTTATTCTAAACTCAGAATTATTCAAAGTCCCACTTACTGGTGGCCTGAAATTTTCTAAGTGTTTTTGTGACTTTGACGCGAAATAAACAGTCTCTCACTGCTAGCTTGAAAACTACTAAGTCCAACTCTGCCTTTAAATTTCAGCTAAGTCCCCGCTAGCACCAACATCTCGCAGTGTTGCCTCAGCTTCCTGGTCCGACCGACCACTACTCTCAGACGGGTGGGTAATGTCTTCCCCGAGACTTTTTTTTTTACTCAACCCCGCACCCGTATATAAACTCATCAGAATCCCTTCCACGCCGCCTCCCCACTCATGTGCATCATTCCTCCAGCGCAATGTTTACGAGCGCAGCACTCTCTTTTCGCTTACCACGCTGTCTATAACAGTACACAATATAAAAAGCGCGAAGAACTCCGCCAATGAAAAGAAAGGAGAGTATTGAAATTCCTAACCCCTTCATGCCGTAACCCGCGGTGCACGCTTGTACGGCTGTTAACGCACACACAGGGATGAAACGGCAAAAGGCGACGTGATGCTGAAAATACATACAAAGCTATAAAAACCGCTTGCATTTTTACACTCGTGACGGACTCACTCCATCGCACTATAATGCACACGGGCACAAAACCAATTACGCCGTGTACGTTTATTGCTGGAGGGTTGTTTGAGTGGAAGGGGGAGAGGTGGGTTAAAAAATTACAATTTCTGCCCCTGGCGAAGGAAAGCCGTCCCTAAATAAAAGCTCTGATAAATAGGGGTGTTGATAATTCCTTGTAAAAAGTAGTTCTAATACAAAATAAGAATAAATCGAGTGCATCCCACGCACCACCGGGCTAGCTGCACGTAAAAACATGTTTTACGAGCCACATATTTTTTAGAAGGAGAGTTTTTACAACTTACAAATAAACTGACTTTACTCGTGTAAACCAGTTTTGCATTACATTGCGTTTATCACAGCATTTGAAAATAAATGCTTTATTTACTAAACAGTTTTCGTTTGGTTGTGGTATAGTTGAATCATATTAATTACAAAAGAAATTAAATAATATTCGAGCTTGTTTCATATTCAGAGACAAATATAAATCTCTGTACAAAGCATATAACAAACCGCTGAACCTATATGGGTAATGGCGTGACCTTAGGGAGCAGGTACTCATGAAAGGTTTTATTAAAAATAACTTTTCAGGGGGTGAATTTTAATACCCTAACAGAACACTCTGTTTGCTATAACTGAACAGTTATGTTATCGGATTACAGGGTAGCAAAACAGAATATGCTGTTAGGTTAGTATAACCCTAGTAGTTGTGTGAATAATCTAAATAATTAGGAGGTTGTTCTGTCAGAGGAACCATCTGTTTTGTAGTAGGAATGCAGTGCTCTTCTGTGTCAAACATATGTAGAGTAGCAAAACAATCACATACAGGAATACAGCAATCAGTTCTGTTGATATAACTGTATATTAACGACCTTTAGATAGTACCTACAACCCATCAGATGGCTGCCCCTATTATATAAATCTAAATGTTTCATGTAACTAATTTTTTTCTCAGTGTAGAATTCACAGTCTGGTTAACACTACAGTAGTTTTAACTTGTTCGTTTTCTACTGCTTAGGTGTGAAGGTATCCCTTATCTGACAGAACAGCACATGATTTGGCCTCACCATTATGAAGTGTTTATTCATTGGCGTAGGTTTATGAAAGGTGTGTCAAACAGAGGACGGCGCAATGATAAACTTAGTGAACAAGTAAACGTGTGCTGAAAGTGTAACCAATTATCAAATACTTACGCTAATTTTGCAGGTATGTAGCAATTGACCGACAATTTTATTGGTGCACCCTGAAAGACCGCAGAATTATTGAGCCAAAATAGATGTTAACAGGTGGGACAATAAACTTTCTGTAAAGCTGTCAGTCAAATGGGTGATTTTGATTAACACTTTGAGGACTATGCCCAAGTTTAGCGTGGACAACGGTAGTGTAGTGAATTTCTTTGTCTTTCAAGTCAATATTTATACGAATGTGATTCCGTTCCTTATCTAACTTTTATGTTGAATTAACAGAAACACTACGTCATATCAATTGTAATTTTCGTGAACGAAAAAATTAATTTTTATTAGTTTATAGAAATAAGCAGAATGGACTGCATATTGCCTTATGTTTTTGGGACACAGTCAGCTTGCCAATACATTGGCCAGCAGACAGCCAATTATTAAATAATTATGTTAAGCATTTCCAGTGTAAACTGGAGCAATACAACGCTGGTAATTGAAAATGTACAGATCATTAGAGCAGATGTTCCTTTTGTAGAGAGTATAGACTATTTACTTCTAGATCGCCGTTACTGCCAGTATTTATACAGAAACATAAAGTGTTCATGCTTTGATGTCTGTACATCAGTAAAGTCAACTAACATAAACGTGTATTAATAAATAGCGTAAAAGTTCTTCTTATCTGATATCTGTAGCCGTTGATTATGTATCGTTTCGCATATAAAAGCGGAAGTCAAAAATCTCAATAATCATATGTATTCATCGTAGAAAATATACTAATACTCTAAGAATGTTTTGGATATATCTGACTCACCTAAGACATAATAATTAATATAACATACAAGATGGTAGAAAACATTATTTCATACCGATATAATTCCTGAAGTGCTAACGCGAAAGTTTAATAATTAAGGAAGCAAACACGCGATTATCTACGAATAATAATTAATGGCAAATCACGATTTTACCAATGGGTTCGCCTGCCACAATAGGGGAATATGGAACATGTATGCTCAGGTATTCTCTCCTTCATTTTGGTAGTCTGAATTTGAATGCTCATGGTGATGTAGATGATATGAAAAGGGACCGCTGAGGTTATTTTATGAGGTAGTTTTTTCAGTTATCCAAGAAAGCAAAATTACGACTAAATACAATAAGGGGAAACTAAGGGCAAACGTTCAACTTTCCCCTAGTGTGCACCGTAAAACCGCTAGCAAAATATTGATTTATCCCTAATTTTTAATACACATTACCAATATAGTATCTACAGAAAGTTAATTGTTACTATTGTACAAAATAATACTACGAATTCGAAACATCAACACGAATTATTTCTTTCTAGGACTTGCTTTTAATACCTGTGCGATTCTCTGGCCTTGGAACTTGTGTCTATTGGCTGCTTCAACCTTTGAAGAGCCGCTATTGGCAAGGAGAAAAGTTATAATGTTATGATTGGGTAACAAGCGAGACATTGCTATCACCTGCAAGACTGAACACAAGTCAGCTACATGGGCTTCTGGCGTTGAACAGAGGTCACTTAACTTTTTTAGCACGTTTCATGACGCTATCATTTCCCAGGCGAAGGTATTAGTATCACAGAATACTCGAGAATATAGGATGTTCACAGTAAAGTGATCACTTTTGAAAGTCCTCTCATTTGGAATAATAATAATCTACAAATATAGTTTATTGTAGTTTAAGACATTAACTCCCGAGTGTGGTGAAATACACGCGCTGTGTTTATTACTTACATTGGAATATATATTTTAAAATGTGGTTAAAATGGGCGAAAGTAAAAAGTAACTGGGTTCTCGAAAGTGCTCACTTTACTGTGAACAGTCTATAAAGACGTAAAACAGCCGCTTGCGCCGCGAATTTTAACCGCTACATGCCAGCAAATTGGCATCACATCATAACCCCGTTCGTTTATCTGCACCTGGTAGATTACTTGCCAACCGGCAAACCCAGCCAATAGGGAATATTTTGCAGCACGCAGTAACCATTCAGACCCAAGGCCTGTTCCAGAACCTCAGCACAGCCAATCGGCAAACAAGCTCAAGAGCGTTGTAAGGAGCGTGTGAACAGTGTCCGCCGAAGGCGTCGGCCGAGAAAACGTAGAAAAATTTGGTGCCTAGTCTGCCACCAAGCTATTGGTAGGAGCAGGAAATATTCACGAGTTATTGAATTGAAGACAAAAATTCTCGGTTGGTTGTACACAAACTGAAATGTCACCTGCTCATTGACTGTTTACTATCATAGGTCGTGGTCGTATCTACATTTATTGTGTGCTATTTCAGAATATTTCAGGAAAGTTAAATTATTTTGGGAACCAAATATAGATCGGGAAAATTTCCCAACAGTCTAGACTTGAGAATATGTACGTTTGTGATGATTCTGCGATTTGACCATAGTTGCGAAAATTGTGGCAACAGTCAATGAATAAACAAAGGAAGTTCGTAACTCAATTCCTATTTCTGTCGATTACAAAGTACTGATACTGATACTTTTTCTGCGAAATCGTTGTTTGCTCGTAAACACGTATCACGGTAAATAAAAGTTCTGGAAACATGACTTTCTGTCAGGAAAGATCAAATATAATTATCTATTGCCGTATATCTTTACTTTTGTCATATTAAGTGTATTCTTGGAGAAAACAATTCGTGAAAATGGTCAAATATCGCATTTTTAAAACTCGCCTTTGCCGTTAAGCGGCAAGAGAAAAGTACAAAGATACAGACATAGTTTAATCTGTGGGATTTCATCGCGTTTAATAAAACCCCACTGTTACGGATCTAATTTACACAGTACAGCGTTACGACGGAAACGTAGGAGCGTAGGAGCGATGAGGCGCTAGGCGTGCGTGCAACCATAGCCCGTATCGCTTCCTCGCTTCTTGGCCTTGGTACGCAAAGTTACATTCCCCCTTAACAGAAATGTATGGTGTTTGAAGTGTAGCTTGTGCTAAAATAAACATTTTGGAATATTTAGTAGCATGCATACAGTTTGGGCAACCCGGCTCACGTCTTCGTCTCCAAACTTTGATTGGCCAGCGATACTCCGCCAATTTATTAGCACATGAGGCTGGAGCATACTCCACGCAAAACCGTTTCGATTTGTATAAACAATAAATCAGTATAAACCTGAAAAAATTCGCGAGTTCAATGACCTATAGATAGGGATAGGAACATTTTGCGAGTTCATTTCAGGAAAACGATAGACTTCAAAAACGTGTACACTGAAGTTGACTTTGCAATTGGATCGCAGTTTATTATACACGCCCTGGACGAGTCTGAGCCCATAGCAAACTACCAAGGAAATAACTAGCCAGTGCCGTACTACTAAGTGTGAAGTAACACTCGCTACTCTATGGCGCAGCAGCCAATGAACAAATATCTGAGGCTCGTATATTCACATGACTGTGGAGTCTAGCGTGCAGGTCATTGAACACGCGAATTTTTCCTATCCCTACCTATAGGTTTATCATTGACAACCTTATTTTCAAACAATCAGCTATCAATGTCTGGATCACCCGTGAATGGGCACCAGTCTTAATGTGCTAAACGTACATTCACTATCTGGTGCCATGGTGAGTCCTTTTTCAACGAGCGGTCATGATATTCCGTCTTTTTTTTTTTTTAACATGTTAGGGTTACCAAAAGTGTCTCAAAATATAGATTAAAAATGAGATAGACTTTTTTTTTCCCCGCTCTCTCTCTCTCTCTCTCTCTCTCTCTCTCTCTGTGTGTGTGTGTGTATTTCCCTTATATTGACAAACTCCAATACAACTGCCAGAGTCACGTGGTTAACAACTTCAGTCTTCAAGACCACATGAAATAGCCGCTTGAACCGCGAAAAATAACAGGTACGCACCAGTAAAATGATGTCACGTCAGAACCCCGAACGATAACCAGCACCTGATAGAGAACTGCAAAATTCACGTTATTATTTGTGGACAAGTTAAAATTAAAGCACATGTCCTTTTGCAATGCGTTCGTGATTGGCACTTCATATGGCACGCCCCGGGTAACTCTACGCCAATAAATGAACACTTCACAACTGCGTGCCCCAATAACGCGCATTTGTGTAAGAAAGGGCGTGACTTCACGTGTATGCAGCAGCCAATGGAGAAACGACACCAGATGAAGTATATACAGTGCTGTAAAGTTTAACCTTATGGCAAATAACAACGCAAACTTTGCAGGTATCTACTGATATATTACTTGCCGACTGGCATCCCTGTGAATAGGGAATATTTCGCAACTCGCAATAGCCTTTCAGGCACGAGGCCTGTTCCAGAATCTCATGCAGCCAATCAGAGAGTGAGTTCAAGTGTTGTACGAGGCGTGTATAAAAGTGTCCGCCAATGGCATCGGCCAAGAAAATGTACAAAACGTTGGTGCTTAGTCAGCCACCGTTTAACAAGCAAGTGCTACAATTTCCAAGCTATCGGTAAAGAATGGAAATATTCGCAAGGTCATTGACTTGAATAATAAACTACTGGGTTGTACATGCATATTGAATGGGATGCCACTTGCTCATTGACTGTTTACTACCATAGTGGAAAGTGGTGGTTGTACCTGAATCTGTAGAGTACCCCAGGACCCCAGGACGTGTTACAAATTAATGATATCTATTGTCGAAACTGTACACGACAGGGAATCAGAGCTCGATGTTTTTGGGCGTTTTACTTGTAAGTAATCTAATTTAGCAATGCTGCTGTACATCTCCTGTGTAAATAGTTAATGTTGATATACGCTATTCACGGTAAAATAAGCACTTTTGAAAGCAATACTTAAGATCTACTTGCATGCAAGATGTATATTATTCCGCCTTATGTAAGATTAGCATTTTTATCAGCCTCATGACTTTATTTACGGGTCGGGCAAGTGAAACGGTGAAATTATTAGAAAAGTAAATATTTTATAAATAGGTTCATTTTGACACTTCGGTGTATAAAAAAAAAACAGAAAGTGAAAACATAAATTAAGTGACGAGTAATGGTTACCTAAGACTTTTTATTCGACGTTAAGATACGGGGTTACTTCCTATCCATCGCTACCAACTTTACTGGGTGCACCTATGCGAATTTTGTGGATTCTTTTAGCAGCAGAGAATTCTCAGTTCTTTACATGTCCGGGACACGTATGCTTATTCGTTAAGGTAGACTCACTGCCATCCATTTCATCCGTCAGTCGCCCGTCCGTCTGGCGGTCACGTGATCTACAACCAATCGGAGGTAGACTTTTTTCTCTCCGTCAAATATATCTCGAACTTCAACTATTTACGGACTGACGGATGGTCCACCACCGTGTAATATCGGTCCTTAAACATGGTTGTCGGAAAACAGTCACTTGTTTATTTGTGTGAATATTTTTCTTTTTAAATACACAAGGCAGTGAAGTTGTTTACTTTTTTACGTTTCACCTTTGAATTGAACTGAAGTTGACTTGTAGATTTTCAGAGTAAATGCTGATATATTATGATAGGGAAAGAGAATATATTTATGGTATTCATTAAAAACATTTCTCTTTGCACGAGAAAGTTCGTGTTGTTGGTTGGTAACACTGAAAATTTCTGGACAGACGGATCGACGGACGACGGATTGTTGTGAGTCCTTTCAACTGACGGACGAAAAAAACTGACTGATGACTGATTGACGGACGGCCGACTTACGGGTGCGACGGATGGTTGTGAGCACAGATTTAGCTGCTATGCCATGATAAGCTACTTTATCCGACTTGGTTGCACGCGATACGGTTATATTTCTTCGTGTTTATTATTGGCTAAATAGTCGTCCCTGGGTATGTCCAAACAAATGTCGTCCAAACCAAGATAGGAACACGAGAGTATGTGTTCTTGAAATCTATCCTGGCACACTGAGGATTTGCGAAACCTCCTCACCACTAACAGTTCGTAGAGACTACGGTTTTCCGCGGGATAAGTTGACTGTTCCCCGAGTTCTCCTGCAATGCGCACATGCCAGAAAATTTTCTTTCGTTATTGATTGTCGTATGTGCATAAACTTATGCTTCCATTTGCCTGATACAATGAGAATCCAAACCTCTAAGACTCGACCTTTATGACTGGTCTGCGAAGCGCCAGGCCAAGTCGAAAAATGCATATTCCCGCCAACAAAAGGATGAAATTGCTACAGTACTTGCGAAAAAACTTTTGGAACAAAAAAGTTCTTCTCGGCTTTTCAGTGTCTCTAACCATTCATTGTAGAATACTTGCTTTAAGTCTGTTACGACACTGAATGAATTCGTGGAAATCACGGAAGTCTGCTACAGGCTGTTTACGGTAAACCGAATGTTTTTGAAAGTCCTCTACTTATGTGCGTATTGTGTATTATTTCACATTATGTAAAATTGCCATTACCGAATACTCATCACTTTGTACATGCGTCAGTCAAGCGAAACAGTGAGATTACTATAACAGTAAGCATTTTAAAAATTATATAATTTTACATTTACATACATTGAAAAACACAAGGCAAAATAAATAGTCTCAGTATTCACAAATGTTTGCATACACAAACGATTTTTAATGTAACGTTTAAACTTTGGATCTACTTTCCCTTCGTCATTACTAGAGACCTGCATAGTTCACGTTAATATTTGAGGACACCATAAACTTCAAATACATGTACCTTCGCAATTGGATTGTCATTTGACCATACTTTATTTGACACGACATGGGCGACTCTGCGCCAATAAATTAACACTTCACAATTGTTTAGCCCAATCACGTTCACTCCGGCAGAAAGGGCTTTGTAGCTTTGTAGCTTCAGAGCTGTGTAGCAGCCAATGTAGAAACGACGCTGGCTAGAGCACAAACAACACAGTGAAGTTTAGCCTGATGCTAAGTGATAACGCGAATTTCGCCGGCCTCTAGTCATTACCGACGTCGCTGGTGTTGTGGGCGCGGGCAAGCTGGACTCTTAACGCTCTCCTAAACGCGCCAGCCCACGCAGAGAAGCGACGCGCCTCAGTATTCAGGGCGAGGCCGCAAGCAGCGAGACATTTGGGAAACAAGGGAAAGGTTTGTAAACCCGCGGCGAGTATTTAGCGCCGGCGGAGGCACGAAGCGCGGGCCTTACCACAACCAGCCGTCAGAGACGCAAGATGGAGCGAAGAAGGGGTGTTCCGAGAACATTCGTAGCCGAGACTACAAGATGAGCAGCCTTCGGCGACAATAAGGTGAAGACGTTCTGGTGGTTAAAGTAGAATATACAGACTTTAGATAAATATAGCCTGGCATGGCATAATGTAATAACAGTAAATTAATACCAAATAATATATTCATAGACAAATCACGGTTTCTTCGGCCTTTTTAACTCAAACCTTTGAAAAAACCTCCCCATATATGACGTGTTTAGTTATTTCCTAAATACGCCCTCTATCACAAGCGTTTTATACTTGTGTTCACAAAAGTTACTTTTTTTATGTTAAACTTAAACGTTCATTTTTTATCTATAAATCATAATGTTTCTTTTATAAATAATCTGAATATAAATCAGGGAGAAAATAGGTATGTTGGTAGCACCTAGTGAGAAATAGTTCATATACAAAATATCATTACAACTGAGTGCGCACGAATGTGGTGCGTTGTCCTTCTGGTGTAATTCTCCAGGATTAGTTTAGCTTAGTTTGTAGGAGGCGGAGGAGTATCCTGGAAGTAGAACTTTTGCAGGGCTTCAGAAAAGGCTGAAGTAACCGTGAATGGACTATAACTTTCCCACCATATCGTAACGTAACTTATTGTTCCCAGTTGTGTTTAACTTGATGTAAACGTTGTACGTCCAACGCACAACATTCGTGCTCACTCAGTGTAATGCTATTTTGTATAAAAACTGTTTCTCACTAGACGTTACTGACATACCTAATTTCCCCCTGATTTTTATTCAGATTATCCATGAAAGAAACATTGAAATTTACAGATAAAATATGAATAACATTTAAGTTTAACTGAAAAAAAAGTAACTTTTATGAACACAAGTATAAAACGCTTGTGATATGACATATGTTGTAAATAACTAAATATGCATTTCAATCAGTGTTCCCGTAAACCCTCTCATTCCCACATTAATCTGGAGTTTCTGATGTTGCAAATAACAAACTTTTTGATACATGCTGTACTCATGCTGGTAAATGAAACATAGTTTCGCTATCAGATTCAATAATCTGCAGGCACTGCGTTCGACTTTAGTGACATGAACCAGTTATAACGTAGAGGGGTAACACGGGTTCCGAATCAGTTATCCACAGGGAAGACATCAGACACTGAACCTCGCGGTGCACAGAACCGGCCAAATATAGCATTGCAGTGAAAAATGTAGACGATTGGATACAGTGGGCACGAAAGGGTTCAAACATATGCAAACAGGGATGGCGACATTTTTTAAAGGTAGATTTCAAAAGTGCTTAAATAACAGTGATCACTTTATATAAACTATTCGTGGTTTCGTCACATTTTTTTAAAATCAAACCTTTTAAAAATCACCCCATGGATGACGTGTTTAGTTATTTCCCAAATAAGCAATGTATCACAACCGTTTTATACCTCTGTTAACATGAAAGTATCTTATTTGTCGTTAAACTGAAGTTTCACCTATATTTTTTATTAATTATATTATATATTATTTATAATAAATATGAATAAAAACAGTGAGGAAACATGTGTGTTGGTAGCACCTAGTGAGAAATAGTTCTGATGCAAAATACTATTACAACAGAGTGCGCACGAATTCGGTGCATTGTCCTTTGGTGTAGTTTTCTAGACTTTGTTAAGCTTAGTTTGCACGAGGCGGAAGAATATCCTGGAAGTAGAACTTCAGCAGAGCTTCAGAAAATTGTGAAGTGACCGTGAATGGGTTATAACAAAGAGCTGCCGTGCAATGAAGCAGGGAAGCTGGGTGCGCCAGGATTACAGTCCCGGGAGTGTCCGTCGAGGAGGGCGGCCGGCTGTAGGCCGGGTGCCCGGGAGTTCCCCAGGGATCAATACATGGGGGCCGCTCCTACTACTCCGCATGCAAATATCGGCGCGGGACACCCCCTCGCAGCCCGGAAGTAGCTACCGCCCCCGCCACGCAGCCCATCCCGAAAACATCGCTCTCGGCTTCCCCCCCCTCACCGTAGCTAACTTGCAGCACCGCTGAACTTCCCGCGGACGTACGCTCATGATACGTACATTCACAACTACTGTCACAACGAGTGTATAGTCTGTTCTTGGTTTATTCACACTGTTTGTATCAAATCTCTGGAAAATCACCCCATGCATGACGTGTTTCATTGTTTTCTAAGTATCACGCAAATCACAAGCATTTGATAATTGTTTTTCACCATGAAAGTAACTTAGTTTTGTTTAAATTGAGGCTATGTGCCCAAAAGTGGGCCAACACTCAGTTCAGCTGATCTGAGAAGGATGAAAAAGAACAGTATTTCTGTGGGTCAATCCTTGCTACTTGAAAATTACAGCCATCATATATAAAGATCTGAGATACTGATGTAATTCCAGTCATTTGACATTTACATTCGATAGCCAAAAGTCGAAAGTTAGAGAGAAAAAGCGTGTTAAGGTAATGTGATCAGATATTAGGAGTTGCATTACAGACAATAGAGCACCACACAAATGATGCATAAAACAAATATAACCCTTAACCATAAAGTGCGAGGTATCTAGATTGATACATTTAATTTATTATGACGTGTAGGTTCACTGTTCACCATAGTCCGTAGCAGGTGTCAGTGCTTCTTCGTCGTCCTTTGATGTTGGTCTTCAGATCTCAGGTTCAGATAAAATGGATGATGTATCGGGGTACGTATTTAAGGAGATGATGACAAGTCTTTAAACAGTCCCGCTTTGGTAGGACGTTGTTCTGTGTAGTTTTGTGAAAATGAAATGTTTGTCAGCGAGCAACTGCCCTCCTTTTTCTTTTTTAAGTTTCACAGAATCATGATATCCTAACAAATCACTGTTGTACTTCAACTGGTACTTATGATATTCCTCAGCGGTTAATTTTAATTGAGTCGCCTTACTCAATAGCACTTTCCCATTATTTTCGAACACAGTTCTGTTTGTAATATTTTCGAAGAGATTTCTCACTGCCACGAAGGTTTCTTGCACCCTGTTCACCACACGAAAGGCATGTACATTTCTGGCCTTTCTTACTATATACATCCATTCCTCGGGAACAAACACGTTTGGCACACTGCTCTTCGTCTTCTCAATTACACCAAATACGCGATCACATGGTACGCACGTGTGTTCAGGAACAAGATACTTGTGTTACATTGTAAAGAAATTTCGGCAGTTTAAAAGGTACATCCAAAAATCCACTTGGTTGATGTTTTTTGTCCTAAACAAGTGTCTGCGTAGATGACCATGTGCTTCCTTGCAGGTGGCACATGTTGTTCTATGTTGATTTTCAAAAATAAAATAATTTGTAAGCACCTCCACCTGTTATGTTTTAAGGCCACATGAACATGAAGGGATTATTATTAACTGTCTCGTAAACGCCAAAGTTGTAAGTCCATAATTGTCGCATATAAAATGCTTCGCTTAGTCGGATGAGGGGTGGGTAATGCCTGCTGCACATCAAATGCATATGCATGTAAACCTGTAGAGTTATTTGAGGCTTCTGTGTCTCTAGCCATGTGATCATAACCAGCAGCAGCTTTCTGCATGTGAAGTTATTTTTGTTTTGTCTTCAAAGCTACCTTGGCAATGTGGTCTGGTTCAGAAGTAATCTGCATGTCGAGCATCGCACATGTCTGGCTGTTATCGCTTTTAGGCTTGGAAAATGAGAGATTAAAATATGTTTAGAAAACATTCCTATACATACATAAACTCAAAGTTACCTTGCTCATTATCATACAGTTAGCTATGTATATATCATACATGGTGGTGAGATTAGACTCTGGTGACAGGTAGAACAAATGCGGGGATTTGTTGAGCAAGTAATGGGTATTGAAGGACGGGAAGCTGTTTATGTGTACTCTTGCAAACTTTTGTTTGGAAGTATTGTATGTCTTCCTCACTGATCAGCTTAAAATATAATACAAACATTAATAAAATTTTGAATGTGACGCTATAGTCCATTCAAGTTTTCCTCTGATGTTTTGAAACATACCTTTGAAAAATCATCCTAGGAGTGACTTGCCAACCTGTTTTTTTAATAACTTGTATTCCACAAATATATAATACTGTAATTAATTTTAAAGAAGTGTATTTTTAAATAAGTGAAACTTTAACTTAGTTTCTCTTATTATAACTTGTAACATTTATTTCGTATTCAATATGAACTAAAAACAGTGAGAGCAGCAATGTGTTGGAAACGGCTAGTAAGAAATTGTTCACAGGTAAAATGTTATTTTGACCCTGTTTTTTATATGCTATTTGTAAATTAAACGTTGCCTATTAAAATATTAAAATATTTAGGTAGCACTGATGAAAAAATATTTCAATGTTACAGTTAACAGTATCAGCGCAAAATATGGTGCGTAGGCCCTAGTGACGTTGTGTGTTTTTTTCCATCCGAGAAAGAAACTTGAACAGGTGGAGCGGAACTTGTTGCTCTCTCTCCCCCTTTTCTGTCTGTCTGTCTATCTCTCTCTCTCTCTCTCTCTCTCTTGGGAAGTTTCGCACCGCTGGTAGTAGCAGGTAAATATTGCACGTGTTTAATTTTAGCATATTTCATACTTATTACAGCAAAAATTATGTTTTTTGAATCAGTAATTTACAACTGAAATGAGATTTCAATTGCTGAATACTTACTATAATATATTTAGATGTGATTATGGGACGATTGCAAACCTGTATTTGGCAGAAGTGGCGACTCGCGACATGATATTGCGTGTTGCTTGTGTCTGAACTAAATGTTAATTTTCCTTCCAATGAAAAATACTTAAAATTACCACTTTATGTTTGTACGCATTGTGTTTTTCAAACCTACATAGGTAAGTTACGATGTTGTGATAAATATATGTTTCAACGACAGGAATATTTAATATACTGTTACATGTGTCGTGATCGCTGCGTGTTTCACATGCAGCGTACCGTGCAGGGTACCGTAGGTTTTCGATTACTGTGAGCCATTGTGTGTGATTGCAGATATTGGACCCCCGAAATCATACGTTTTAACCGTGAACTGTTTTTATGACGACATTAATTATTTGGAAGTGTCAACTTTTTATTTATCACAACTTTGTAGCTATGCCTTAGGTGTGTTATTGAAAAAATAATTGTGCAAAGCGCTTACGTTTCTGTGATTTGAATGTTTGCCACAATCCAAACAAATTACTAATCCCGGTCAGATAATTCTAAATAAATAATTAAATAATCCTAGTAAAAACCAATTACAAAAGAAATATGAGCGGAGTAAAAGTCACGGTAGGCATATCTTATTGCATGTTCACCGCTACCAATTAAATTTGTCGCTGCTACATACAAAATATAAAGCGACACGAGTTGTTTGCTTGAATTTAGTGTTTGTTTTTTTTTCGTTGAACTGGTTGCTTCTTCGATTTAATATTTATTCCAACTAAGGCCATGCTTTGAACGAAATTTTCAACCCATATCAAATACTACAGTTATTTTCCCCACAGTCAGAATATTAACGTGTATTGCATGTAATGTGCTACATCCCGTATAACAGAAATATTAGCAGTTGCTGAGACCAGCTCCTGCATGTGTAGCTCAGCATCGTGCTGAGGCGAGGCACGGAGCGACTTCACACAGCTGAGCCTTGTTTGTAACAACACATACCGGGGGATGTTTCACTGATGGACCAGTGAAACATATGAGCTACTTGCTCCGTCTCTAATTATTTTCGACTAACGTATCAGTGAAACTGCGTGTAAAAATGGCCGTCTAACATCGTTTAAAAATGGCCCGTTAAAGAACGTGTATCAAGTGAAGTAACAACGAATAAACGAATAAAGCTAATACAGAATACTTTCTAAAATGTGTTTCGTCTTTTAAAACGCCATTTAAAGAGCTAATATAAACACACCTCCTTTCATTCCGTTTTTACGTCTTTCATTTCGATTCCATGTAATCGTCACAGCGCTCTGTTTGAAGATTGAAACTGCATTTAATGTGGTGAAGAGAGTGCACTTATATATACTATTCGTTTCAACAATCCTAACAGAACCAAGTGAAAACCAAAACACGAAAAGCATATGCATAACTTCAAACTACATGAATTCGCTGCGAACTATAAAGCACATATTTTCCTCCTCTACTTTCAACTCGGCGTATTAGCTCATAAGGCAAGGCAATGGCCTAGTGTGGAAGGTTGTACGAGTTCAATTCCGGCCACTTGCGGAATTCTTTCACTTTTTAAATTACGGTAAATTGCACAATATAAATAGTAAAATATCGTAAATATGTTAATTTCACGTCATTATTTGCCTACGTTCAATAAAAGCAATATTTAATTTGCCACTGCAGTCGGCCGTCACTTATTCGGTCAGTGTAATTGTTTCACGTCGCTAATTCAATCAGCGAAGTTTTTTCATTGAAACAATTAGTGGTTTTCCTTTGATTCTAAGTGGAGCCATTTCCACTGATTAGAGTAGTTGAATTTCACTGCGAATCAATAGTTTCCCAATAATTCGAATTTAGTATGTACATGCGGTGAGTATGATCATTCTCTAACAGCTCGGCGACAGCCACTGTACTCTAAGGTGTAACGAAGAAGTCCATGAATACGAACTCAAGAATGTATGGCGCCGTTGAAAAGACGCACATGAATAATAATCTTGGCATAATAATGGTCACCAGTGACTCAACCTTCTTGTAAGACGTGAAGTTCCGTACGGTCATCAAGAATAATGACTTCCCAAATGAGAACTCCGTCTCCTACAAACCAGTGCCTTTCAACAATTTTGGAGACGTGATTGTGTGTGCTCCGCTCTCTCTCTCTCTCTCTCTCTCTCTCTCTCTCTCTCTCTCTCTCTACGTATACAAGTCCGCAGTTGCAAATATAACTAAATTTGTTCTCATCGCCATTGATATAATCCCGAGTCCTTATGTTACTGGCACCACGGCATTAGCCTCCGATGGGTAGGCGCCAATGGTAAAAAAATTGAGGCAAAATTCCCTTGCATGTAAGGGAAGCTAATGACCTCTACATGTAAGATAACATTACCTGTCAAAAATTGAGTAGTTTTACATAACATGTACTGAAAAAAGTACACCTGAAAAAAGTGGGTGAAAATTTCATACAAGTAAGGTAACATTAACCATATTGTATTAATACAATTATATTTTATAATTACACACGGGGTATTAGTTCTGTTAGTTTTATTATTACCTACATTTATGGACCTCTATCACAATAGGTCGATGCACTATCCATTTATTTCCCCCCCATTTTCCTTTATTTGACGTTGTTGTGACATGTAACGTTGACTTTCTAACAAATTCCCAGTGTGACAAGCGAGCTGAAAATATGCCTAGTCGGAAGCACCGGGGCGCGAACCCGCGATCCTCCGACTTCAAGTCAGCCACCCTACCCCTGAGCTATGAGAGCAGGGATCCATTACACCACGACGACAATATGAGAGTATAATTGAATATTAGTGTGTTACAGGATTGTTTCTTCCGCCCGTCCTTCTCCCTAGCTGTTGAGACAATGCTGAAGAGATGCATTCGTCGTAATGTCATTTTCCCTTCCATTAATCGGATTTTTCACCGCTTAGTATGTTAATTTTACTCCAGAGTGTTGTAATTATACCTTACATATAAAAAGCCATGTTGGTCAGCTTGTATGACTAGAAAATAAAAATTAATTTTTAAGGTAAAAATTATATATTACACACTTATCAAATAGTTACAAATCGACTTCGTAAGGTGATTTTCCCATCCATGTATGGGATTTTTCACTACCATGTACGTGAATTTTACTCCAGAGTGCGGTAATTTTTCAATATACGTAAGGAAAACTATGTTTCCCACACAAGTTTCCGAATGTTATCTTATACTTGTCAGGTAATTTTACCATTATTTATTTTCAGTGTACGCATCACCGAGAGAACAAGCCATCTGTGTGCAATTTCCTGGCCGTTGTAAAACGTGATATCTGACGTCCAGTTATCCGTTGCATGAGTCTTGCGATTTCATCTGCTGTCTGTCGTCGATCTCTCCACGCCTGTGACACAATATACTGGTCCTTCATAGTCGTAGTTGCTCGTAGACGACAACAAATAAACCTTCGTCCAGCTGTTCATATTCTTGTTGGAAATACCGTCCAAGCTCCTGGCCTGATGCTGTGTGCGATCCCGATCTCCTCAGCTACACGATGCACACTTCGAGATAAGATATAAGAGAGAAAAGAGATTTGGGCGGCTCATAAGATCGAGGTCTTGAGAGCCGATGAGGGTGACTGAAATGAGTATGGAGCAGTGCCGGAATGAACGGGTGAGAAGAAACCCACCTACCAGCGGCAATGCCCGGCACGATTGCCACGTGCGAAAGCACTCTTCGACCTTCTTCCAACTTCCCAGGGATTTTACCTCAGATAAAATGGTCCATATGTGGTCTACGGGGAATTGTATTGGCGAATAAACATCAAATAGTGACTCGACGTCGTTGAACTCGATGTTTAGTGTGAAGTAGTTTCCACAGACATGCTGAGCCTACAACGCGCTGGTACTTTATACTCTTCGGACACGTGCGCAGTACGTCATACTGCGTATATGCACATGCCCTACCGTTTCGGACCCTACGGCATATATTCATTGGTCTTTCCGTTGGGTCTGTCCGTTCGTTCCACTGTCGTATTAATTTCTTCTCTCCGTCCTTAATTATTGTACACCGGTGTATTTTAGAGACACCCTGACTGGTATAGGCATATAGGCCTACTAAGGGAAATGTTTCTTGCCAGTATTAAAAATATTAATGTCTTGATGTACTATTAAAAACGTTATTTTAAAACCGGCGATAATAAACAAATAAAGAATGGCGAACAAAAGCGGGCCTGTGCAGACATATTTTATGTGTGTAATATGGGCTACTGCCAGCAAATAAATCTTATCTGGAACTGGTTGCATGGTTTCGTTTATATAACATAGTAATAAGTATTTGGCCCAATTAGAATCATTCAATTTACCTGGCGTATGGCAGCATATCTTCTTTGCCAAATTTGGTTGGACTCGTTTGAGTATTTCCCGAGATAATCCAAAAAGTGTAATTCATATGTGGCGCTATCAAAATAGGTTATGTATCAGCATATTTAATGTTTGTAGTTGATACATTCAGTATACCAAGTTTGGTTTAACCCACCCTGACCCAGTGTACACAATTGTGTACGTTAAATATGAGTGTAATTTTTAGTCTGCACTGCTTACTGCGAAGCTCAATGATGAATTATCTTACCTGTGAGTAAATCATTAGCAGGCCGCTTTACTGGTCTAGGTCGTAATTGGTTCATAATACTGTATCCGAGCATAGGCGGGAGTATCTTTACTCTACGCAGCTGTTCTGGTACCTTCCAGGTGATAGGGCAACCAGGCCTTAATTGGCTGTAAGTTATGTGCATAGCGGCTGCGCGGCTATGATTGGTGAGTATGCCTCAACTACGGAAGGGGTATACGGGATCTCGAGGCCATCCTCCGTCCTTGTGACGTGGAGATGTGATTTGGCGATCCTTTTCAATGCCAGGCCTTAATTGGCTGTAAAACTTCACACAGTTCAGCTATGTTACACAAAACTGGTCGAGAATACCTCGACTACGAAAGGGGATTCTCTTACTAGACCTAGGAGGACCAGTTCAGTTCTGGGGTGGGGTTTCGAAGGCAGGGGCACAAGCTGTAATGGCTATAAGGTATGCGCAGGTCTGAGGTCTCGGGGGTCAGGGAATAATCCACGGGACCCCCTCCGAGGTGCCGCTGTACTTGTTTGCTAGACCTGGTGGGAATAACTTCAACTGTGTTGACCCCCACAGAAGGGGTTGCCCCTCTCTGCCTGAGAGTAACACTCTAGAAGCGTGGTGAGTACTGGTGACCGAGAATTTTGTTGGGGGTATTTTCACTCCTAGTATCATATTGTCAGCAGGAAAACAAGCTGCGGAAAGAACTGGTTATGCTTATGTTATAGCCTCTGCCGACTCAAGGGAACCCACACCTCCTCGTGGTACCGCTGGGTGATCTTACGGCGTGAGATCAGAAACCGTGGGAAACTCTCGGGATTTCCCTATGCCATGTTTACTAAACTGGTTATCTGTCTCCCTGACAACTTGTCGTCGTGGGCAATCACGACAGAGGTGTCAGGTGGCGGGCCGATCGCCTCTTTACGGTCAGTGGGGCCCAATAGCTGAGTCACAATGTGAAGAATGTTAAGCTATGGCAATGTACCATCTCGAGTTGTGGCATTAGCCCACTGCGGGGAGGGGAGAGGTGAGAACCTATGATGAAAAGGAAGGAGGATCACAGGCTGACCCCATCTTCCCCATAGAGGTTTCTGTGTTCTTGGACAGCTATGTTCCTCGGGCGCCCCGAAGTCAGATTGAGGTAGGTAGGTAATTAGGCTTAACGTCTCGTCAACAACGAGGTCATTAGAGACGGTGAAAGTTGCATAGGGATGAGGGATTGGAGAAGAAAGGGGAAATAGTCGGCCATGATCCTTGTTTGGGACCCATCCCAGCATTCGTTTGCAGTGATTTCGGGAAACCATGGAAAGCTGAAATCAGGATGGCTGGACCGGGGATCGAACCCGGGTCCTCCCGAACGCGAGTCCAGTGAGTTACCACTGCACCACCTCGCTCGGTAGGTTAGAGTGAGGAAGGACCCGTGCTGGTAGTAGTTAAAATATTCGCTATGAAGGCAGATACAGGCCCCCTATTTGGAAGTCTGAATATAACCAGAATAACTTGCCACAATGATAATATCCCTGAGCGGCGGAAACTGACATGAGGATCTGAGGGCCAGGAATACACGTGAATTGGGGGGGGGGGGGGGACCCGGCCCAAGGAGGCCCGTGCCGATTAAGCCGCAAAATGGGTGAAGCATCTTACTGAGGGGACACAAACCCTTGAAAGGCATCTGGCTTAGGGGGGTGAACGAAGCGAATATAATATATTATATATATATGTGCGTGTGTGTGTAGCCGAGCAAATGTCCTCTATATCATTGGCTGTAACAATGAAACAAGTGTTGTGTTTGACTTAATCACAGAACACATAATTAAATCGTTTGTTTGTAACACCTGAAAACGTAATTTAATGTGGGTCTGAAATGGTTTAACTGATCAAAATGGTATGGTATGTATAAAGAATTAAGCTGAAATACTGATATGGCCGCCATACTGAAAATTAGTATGCTATCTATTTTAAACACATAATATCTTAACATGATCTACCATAATATTAGGTAACTGCTTAATTTAATGGGACTTTATTGAGTATTTTCCGATATTAAATGGATGAGCTTAATTTTCATGTAGTGCTATTCAAAGTGCTCGAAAACTATAAAAGGCAGATTCATTACTAAGTACCTACTACATGTGAACAGAGTTTGGTGAAATTCAGTTTAGGTATCCGTAAGTTTTTAAGGGTAGGGAACACACAGATTCACACACGCATAAACACAATCAAACACTCATATACACAAAGGCAGGAAAGTATTTTCATGAGCCTATCTTTCTTTCTTTAAATAGGTAAATAAATCTGATGATTGTAATATATTCACCTTTGTGACAATTTACCATTGCCACCTGGCGTACGACATGAATCTAGTTGTCATACTACAGCAATGACAATTTACTGTCACATGCGTTCTGGTGTGCTAGGATAAATAACAGGCCGAAAGAAATATCTATGAAAGGCTTTCATAGATTTTCAATCAACCATGAACAACTGTAACATAAAAGTATATTTGCTCATACAGAAGGACTGCCGCGTGTATCGTTAACTCCATCCGCATGCGCAATGAAAACTTTTATATGAAATTCGTTAAATACTGGGAATGCAAGTGTTTTATCCAAGATAATTAGGAGATAGTCCTTTCGGAAACGAGTCAAAACAAATTCTAAGAAAGACACTGCAAAAAATAAATGAAAGGGGGTGTCAATAAACTTCCCACAATTCCAAAGAAAACGGACATGCCCATAGTAAAGGACAAAAACCCAAAACTGGTACTGGTATGAAAGCAAGCAAACTAGTGTGTGACCTGATTGCCGATGGGCGATCAGACAGCCGACAACTAAGAAAAAAAAAAACAATATCTGATGAGTTCCACATTGAAACTGACACAAATCACAACAAAACAAGGGCCACCGAAATTGATCGATAACCAACACGACTGAAATACAATTCGAACAACACCTTTAACTGGAATGGGGAACAAGTATTAAACATTAGAACCTGAGGTTACGTTGCCATTAGGGATTCAATGACACGAATGTAACGACACAGTCCCATAATAGTGTCCCTACACAACACACGTAGATCAACGAAATATAATTTTTAACAAACTGGCAATTACTGAAATTGTCCGCAGGCTCAGAGAAAAGGCAACATGAAGAGAAAACTACGCCCCAAACTGCAACACCCAAAAAAAAATGTGCTCGCTAAGACACGAGCACCAAAGTAGAGAAATGGAACCTAATCCCGAATAGGGGACAGTAAAAATTAAGAGTGATAAGTTTAGAAGTTAATGGTCAAGAATGTTACACGACGAAAGAAACTTTGTAATTGCAGAATTAGCAGACAGGATTTAAAAAAAGCTTAAAAATACCTTAATTCCGGAGATAAAAACGGTAGCACACAGCAATCTCACTGAGCTGAAGGTCAGAAATGTTGAACTCACCAGAAGCAGCACCACACAGCAGACGCATTCCACTGGAGAAGAGCCATAGTGCACAAAAATCAAAACAAACAGTATCGAATGTACAAGAAAACCAACCTGAAAATAAATATTAGAACAATTTAAACACGGGTATATAAAAGATCCTACAAAAATTGAACCAATATTAAGCAGTAAAAACAGTGACGAAACCACAATGCTAATACTCGAATTTCAAAAACCGTGGTCAAATAAAATTTTTGTTTAAAATGTAATAAAAATCACTTTACGAAATAAACTATACTTTAAACATGGAGCTCTACAATCTTCCATTATCACACTTAGTTTTAAAAAAATGAGGGGTCGTCCAAAAATGAGTAGCAAAGGCAGTCGGAAAGGGCTGGCTGTGTGGCACAAATAATAATACTGAAGAAAAGTACCCTTCAGAGGACTGTAGCAAAAGAAATAGTGGTACGTTTTAAACCCAAATTTAGTACTACAACAAAATTCATCTGCCACTCCAGATGATTAGCGCGACCCACTCAAAGTACAAACAAAAAAACTAGCTGTTACGTGGAAGTCAAATAACATTATAAAAAATTATGCAAACCAAGTGCAAGAGTTACTCTCACCTAATGTTTTAAAAATTAATGAGTATGCCAAGTGTATCTAAATGAAAATCAAAACTGCGTAAAAGTATTAAAATCACTTTCATTAAAATAATCATTAAGTGAACAACACCACAGGTACAAATGCAAACAACTGCTGAACAATATTAGAATACATTGCTTATGACAAAGAAGTAATACAACTGGGAATGACTCAATACACTCCTGAACTGAGATCCAAAAAATAAACACGAGCAAAAAAAATCCAACGAAGCTCGCAAACAAAATACATGCTCAAAAACCATAAAGAAATCACCAGGCAAAGTTAAATATAAAGGAAAGGTTATAATTTGAACCCTTAACCAAACAGAGTCAGAAACAGAGTTCGAAATATGCACTGCACTCAATACAAAAAGCAACAATCAAATTATTTAATACAATACCTAAGTTTCAAGAGACATTAAAATGCACAATGAATCTATTAAACATGAGCGGCGATGTATTTATACCACGCCCATAGGGCCATAAAGTGACATCATATTGGCAGCACTGCACAACACAAGCGTGGCGCCACGTTGTGCCAACAACCTATCAATACAAATTTTATTTATATATGACTGCAAAACAAAATATTAAAAACATATAATTTAGATTCATTACTTGAAGATGAATAAAACCACAACATATGCAAAAATTAACATGCAAAACACTTCATACAAGCGCGTAGCAAGAACAGCCTGAAAAGTCACGAGTCTAAATGGATTAAAAAAAACAACATTCAGCTCATAATAAGAGAATACTTGAAAAGTGCGTGATGCACACGAAGAAGAGAAATAACAGCCAAGTGCCAACGGAACAGACAAACATCTCATGAAAGTAGGTAACTCGGACAATGACAACAGAGGCAAACAGAAGATTGTAGGATTTAAAATAGTCACCATAACAGGTAAACATATGCGTTAAAAAGAATGATCCTTAGTACTTTACCTTTCAATATTAAAATAATACATTACATTGAATTTACGTCCCATGAGAAAACTTGCAACATCACAGCTAAAAACACGCCCACAAGTAACGAGAAAAGTTAAAAAAAATGTTACCCAAATTCATAACAAGTGAATCATAATGAAAATCACACATTGTGAAAAGTAATCATGCTGATGGTAGTTCGTAGCTTCAGGGAAACTTAGTAGAAAAGTAATCACGCAAATGCTACCTGTTTGTGCCCATGTACGACTTTAAACAAATAAAATATATCCACTAAATAATAAAGAAAATGAATTCAGTCCTTGGTACAGGCAAAGTAACAAAAAGAAAAACCCACAAACAAAGCATTAAACATGGTTCATGATATACATCATACCAGGAAAATTACCGAAGGACATAATATCGAAATCAAATAGAACATGTAACGGTATCAAACAAAATATACTTAATATCTATACAAGACTCGGTCCTACTTGAATAATCCAATAAAATATATAGGCCCAGAGGTGAGCTCATTTAGAAATAAATAAATGAAAACAAGATGGTAATTGTGGTGGTGTGTCACTCAATTCTTTTTGGTCTTATAAAATGTATAAATTAATTTAAAAATAAAAACAAGGAAAACAGTTCCACAATAATAGGAACGAAACAATGTCTCATGGACAACAAAATATTACATAATCGGACTAATATCCTTAAAATAATTTTTAACTGGGTAGTAAAATAAATTATAACCAGCAATGACATTATTTTAACTTTTGCCACGAACCTTAAAATAGATTAAATAGAAACATTAAAACATCCTAGCATGCATCCCTAACATCTAAATGAAATTAGTATTACAAAAAAGTAACACATTAAATTAGATAATAAAGTTAAATTACATAAGTTCTTTTTACACAAAAAAATAATTAAATATGCCCGTTGTCACTTAGCTGCTAGTAGGCATCGTAATGCGTTGAACAAAGTTGAGCAAAATTTATGTTGACTAGCAGTAGTCAGTTCTCAGCAAGGAAGGGGCAGGCCAAACACAGCAAAACAAATTATGCCTGCAAATGGGGAGCTTCAGCAGCAGGTTAAGAGCAGGCGTGTTGAGTAAATAATATGGCAGGACTCAGAGGTTAAATTTCACAACTCGAGTAAACTCGTGAGTTACGTGGAAGTCGTGAGAACTCGTGTAAACACATGGATCCTTGCTACGAAGCACAAAAAAACTAACGAAATTAAATAGTGAGTGAAAAGATAATTGGTGTATGAGAAGAGGCGAAGTGAAGTAGAAACAGGACTCACCAAAGAGGGGAAACAGAAATATCCAACCACATGCTGAAAGGCGAAACACAGAAATAATAAATAAAAAGATAAATAAATAAAACACCACAACACTACATCATCTTAGCCACTGCCCTACGTGATGGTAAACTAGAGAAACACAAAAATGGGCACTTAAGTCCCAAAAAGGCCATCACAGCCACCGTACAACGTTGGCACGTCATCCCGGTAACAATCCAAGGTCAAAAAGTGTTTTAAAACGCTCAGTGAAGGACGGAGAAGGAGGAAACAAAATGCAAACCGATAGTACCAGAGTCGCTGCAAGATCTGGTCGGCTGTCCACACGAGGCGAAGAGTGCTGAAATTCTCAGAGCGGACTATAAATATCACGTGAATAAAGACGACTTTTTTTTTCAGATCACTCGCCAAGCGGCACGGATACGCCGAGAACATTGCGAGTACAGCAGTGGCAGGAAAGAGAGCGGAAAGGGAGCAGTTATAGACGGCAACAGAAAGAATTTGTAACACAGCTTTGCGCATACGGTTATATGAGAAACAATCGCAAGAAACACGGGTCAGCAGGTATCTACCAAGATTAAAATCGTAGCTTTCAAAGTAAAAAAAAAAAAAAGTTGAAATCAAACTCACGAGAAAATTTGTAAATGAAAAAATATTGATTTAAGAATGATTAAATAGACTGAAAAAGTTGAATTAATTAATTAACATAGCCAGATAAACCATCTCTTAAAATACATAAATAATTTACCGAAATACAAGTCCCTATATAAATAAATATCTTATAAATATAATTCAATAATTAATTAAATTAATCTTAGCTAGTTCAAAAAGAGACTAAATGTATTATTTAGAGCAGTAATTAAAATAGTAAAGGTAATGAGGCATTTAATAATATTACTCGCAATAACGGTAAATTACTTAAATGCTGAGAATTGTATTTTAAAATAGTTTAAAAGAAAATTGTTAGCAGCGAAACAAAAATTAAATATTCGTGGCGTATTTAAAAAACGGTACACAGGAAAATTGGATTTTTTTCCCCACTGTGCGGCATCACATGGAGAAAGGCCCCTGCCATTTCTCTGCATTGCCCTCATTACGGCATGGCATAACGCAACATGGACTCATTCCCCGGCTGATGGAGGTGATTCCTGCTGACCGGGATTTGGGTAATGTGAGTCCCGATTAAGGCAACTGGCTGTCCTGATCACAGGTCATGTGTGAAGGCGCGTTCAGGCAGACCATCGAATCAAAGCCTGTTCACGCAATGTTATCAACTGGAAACAAAATGACTAACACAACTGATATTACTATAGTGGTGGATAAAGTTAGGTCGATTATATATCCCGTATTATTTACCAGTAAATGTGTACAGACCCCAGAGTTGAGGAAGTAGTTGCAAGAGTTTCGGATTACACCTATTTGGGAAATATTTTCACTAGAATTCACTAGTCCTAGTCGCTTCGCTTCGTTCGTGTGTTACATGGCTGTTCTTGACAGCACTCACTCTTGAACGAATCATAATGACAGTGAAAGGCGTTGCCACAGAATACGTAACACTTTGAAGTTGACACAGTTCGCCAGCATTAAAGGCAATATATAAGGGAATACCCTATATCGACTACTACAAGACACGATGTTCTATTGGACTCTGTTCTCACCTATCACCATCATATTAGTCAACAACACAATGCACCTCATTATTGGCCGGCTATCAGCCAATGAACTGTCGAGTTGGCCATTTTTCAAATGAATGCTCTTTCGTATGTAACATTATGCATCGTCCAACGTGTTCATTTCAGTAATAATGCAAAATTGCATTCCTTTAATTACGAAAACTGTCATTGATATTTTTTTTTGGTTTGCTAGTGAAATCCTTATAAAATAAAGGGATAATGAAACTATACCCGGCACAGGTATGTTTATTATTCGCAGAAAAATACCAACCCTTTCATGCACAGCGTATAAAATCGACTGCATGTTGTACAAGAAGGTTATATTTCACCTGTACTTACACTGCTAGGCTAAGGGCTCAAAGCTTATCTCAGGAGGTAATTGATTCGTAAACCTTGCTACTCCTTTACGTTACGACTGGTTTATATCACTGATCTGCGAACACAACGCCGTCTTATTGGTTGTGACAACAGAACGTATTGTTTGTCCTCTGACGTACAGTACGCATCAAAATATTTCGTATTTGCAACTCCAGAAATCCTAAATTAATGTAGGAATGAAACGGTGAACACGATTGCTGTCGAATATTCATTCGGGCGAAGTCCTCAGAACGATAAGAACTCAGCATGCGTGCCAGCAAAATGGCAAAACACGTTTCGCCAGTTAGTCTGGCGACTATCTTACCAAACGGCATCCCAACCAATAAGTAGGGATTGGAAAATATCGCGAATTCATTTTAGGGCAAAGTAGTCTTAAAACACGCGTATTTTTCTGCTATATTGGACTACAGTTTAGCAGACAGGACCAGGATGAGCATTGAGCCAATAACAAATCTGCAAGGAAACAAGGCCCGAATCCAGTGCCACTTGGCCTGAAATTAAAAAAATGGCTATCGGCTGTTTACAGTAAAATAGGCACTTTTTATAGCCCTTCTTAAGATCTACTTGTATGCACGCCGTGTATTCTTTCGCCTTATGTTAAATTAACGTTCCCATGCGTATTATCACTTTATTCATGCGTCGGTCAAGAGAAACTGTGATACTATAAGAAAAGTAAATATTTTACATAATCTGTTTATTTTCACACTTCGGTGCAAAAAAAAAAAGTAGTAATTCTAAGTTATAACAGTTTTTATTCAACATTAAGATATGGAACTACTTTCCATCCATAGTTACCAACTTTCCTGGGCGTATGTCACTGAGTGCGTCCATTAAAATATATGCAATTTCATTTCAAAAGTGCTCACTTTATCAACAGCCTTTACCCACTGGCAACCAATGATTGGGTACATGTAAAATTCGCGTTGTTATTTCAGGGCACGTTATATTTCAACTCCATATATAAATTCGTGTCGATGTCAATAATTTATTGGATTCTGCAAAAGTATACATATTCTCTTTTGACTTGGTGGAACGTGATTGGGTTATGTTGTCGTTACTTCATTCCGATTGGTTCAAGGCCACCAAGGGCGTGTCAACACAAACCCAAAGTAGATATATAATGAGAGATGTAGACCACTAAATATTTGCAACGAAAAACAAAGCAAATTAAAGCCAAAATAAAGTAAATTTCACGTTTTCTAGCAACTTTGTCATGTTTCTAGAAACAACATTTTTCGATTCACAAAAACAAGCAAGTTAAAGAAAAATTAAGCAAATTTTCAATTTTTTCGTAAACGATTGTGCAGGATTTGTGTCACTTTTTAAAAACAACAAATTGAAAAAAAAATCATACAAATTTAAGCAAATTTAAAGCAAATCTGCAAACTAAATCACAGAAAAAAAGTCAAAACCATGCGAATTTAAGTCAAAATTGTGCAAATTTTAGCTAAACTCAAGTGAAATATGAAGAAGATATTTGATAGATTCAAATCAATGGAGTTGATATATTTTAAGAGAATTCAATATCATTCATAGTTTTCCCATTTTTCATTTCTTTTAAAACCTTTATATGCTATAAAAACTTGTTTCTCATTTATTAATTTTAAAGAATTTTTATCAAACATATTTACATAGCGATCTGGTAAGGTAATTTTTTATATGCTATCAAGAACACGACTAAATTTTTTTTGCCGAGTTTAGATTCGTATATATGAAATTCGGTAGCAGCATACCTTTTATCTTGTTCGAGATCTTGTAGTTTAGACGTTTGATATGAATTGTTCAACTCCTTGATAAGTGTTTCCATTTTATTTTATTTATAAAGAAAAAAATTTATTTAGATAAATATTTTTTTCCTTTATCTTAATAAATTTATTTCCTTATAAATAAAATGGAATCAATGCTCCAGATGGAAAATAATACCATAAGTAAGCAATATAAGAAATGTGATGAAGTATTAAACATTGAATGTTTTCCATCACATAACCTCACAAAATATAAGCATATAAACACATGTAAAAAATGTTATAGCGAATATGCTAGAAATCAATATTTTTTCAATAAAGAGAAAGTATCATGTGAATGTGGAAAAAATATATCTGACTATATCTCAAAAACCATAAAAATACTAAATTACATATTGCAAATTAAAATCAACATAGTTATTATTCAACTAAGGCATGCATATTATGTAAAGAGAATAAACATATCGATTAATTTTATCCTCATAAAGTGACTATTGACAAACACACAACAAAATGAAAAAAATATGTTAATGACAAAATACTGTGCGAATGTGGAAAACATGTTTGTAGTGCATATCTCAAAGAGAATAAAAATACTACAGCACACAATGCATTAGTAGATATTCTAAATAAATTCAATATGACAATTATCCAACAAAGACATGTACAGTATGTAATCAGAATAAACCTATAAAATTATTTTCTCATCACAAAACTTCCTACTAAGGACAAACATACTACAATAAGAAAAATAGTTTTAATGGGAAATATTATCATAGAAAAAGTAAAAAAAAAAATTATTATCAATAGTTTAAACACTACTACAATTTAATTCCTTTATTTATATTAAATTTATATTCTTACATCATATATATATTTTGGAAACCTTTAATAATTTTTATATAAATGAAACAATAGTGATGGCGATGTACAATCTAACAGTTGTGTTGGGCGAGAAGAGAGTGAGGGAGTTGAGAATTATAGGTAGATATTTTAAAATTGAAAATTGGTACAAGTTATGCAAAGCTAATTTATTTACAGCTAGTATACCATTTATTGTAAATCAACAAAGAAAAAGGAACTTTGCAAATTTACCAGTTTCTTACGGAAATATCTATTAATTATATTCCAAAGATATAAATGAATTAAAAGAAATATTTTCATTCTCTAATAATGTATTTGTAAAGCCTATAAATAAAAGTAAGCAGGTAACAGAAAGGTTAACCAAGAATAATTTTAGAAATTTACCTTCAGATGGTGCCAATATCAATAAGTTATATAAACAAGATAAAAATGAATTAAAAGAAATATTTCCTTATTCTACTAATGTATTCGTGAACTGAAGAAATAGAAAAACCAACTAACTTACTTAGTTAATAAAGCTTTTAAAAGTAGGATATCAACATATAACATTGATAATACCTTTAATTTGGTACAACCTAAACGATTTTTAGCTTCCGAAAAAAATAAGGTATTTGAGTTAATACGTGATCATCTTAGGAACTTTAGAAGGGTGAAAACGAACATTATATTATGTAATATTACTGTAAGCTAGATAATAACCAAGTAGAATTATTTACATTTCAATCACCCTACTATACAATATTGAACAAATTAGAAATTGTAAGGATTTACAAATTCATAAAACAAGAAATACTTACACAATTATCTGAATGTCCAACATGAGGCACAGGATGGGCTTTAGTTAAAGTAATTGGTATACAATTAGCTATAAATAGGTACAATCCTTTAGATGGAGCATCATATATCGAACTATCAGAAGTAATTAAGAACAATAAAGCAGCTATTAATGTGAGAAATAATGACCACAAATTTATTCGTGGGGCAATCAAGTCAGCATTGTTTACAGCCGACAATCATTCAGACAGGGTGACTAAATATAGAAATGTTGGGCTTAATATTGATGAAGTACTAGATAAATATGAATATTCTATTAAAATTGATGATATACCAAAAATATAAAATAAATTGAAACACCTTTTGATGACTGGCACAAAGTTTATTCGCTTAAAAGTTTATTCGCTGTTGGTAGATATTTTTGAAAACTTTAGAGAAACTTGTATTAATGCTTATGATTTAGATCCAGCATGGTATTTAACAGCACCATTATTATCATGGGATGCGATGTTAAAAATGACTTAACAACTATTAGATTTATCGCATAATTATATGATTTTAATGGTAGAGAATTGGATTAGAGGTGGAATATCGCAATGTTGTAAATGAAATCTTAAAGCAAATAATACGCATTTAGATGGTTTTAATCCTAACCAAGAGTCCAACTATTTAGCTTATCTCAATGCAAATAATCCATATGGATGGTCGATGACTCAATATTTGCCACATGGTGGTTTCGAATGGGTTTATATCCGGATTTGAATTTAGATTCCTGGCAAAAATATATATTAAATTTGAAGGATGATTCATAACATGGATATATATTAGAAGTTGATTTAGAGTATCCACAAGAACTACATAGTTCACATAAAGATCTTCCATTTTTTCCAGAAAATAAGGTAGTTCCATTAACAAATCAATCTAAATTGTTCACAACTTTACATAAGAAACAAATGTATGTAATACATTATTGTAATCTGAAACAATCTCTCAATAATGGATTAAAACATACTAAAATACACAGAATATTAATGTTTAATCAATCTGATTGGTTGAAATAGTACATATATTAAAACACAGAAATGAGAATTAGTACTAAAAACAAATTTGAAAATGATTGTTATAAACTGATGAATAATTCTGGGTTTGGCAAAACAATTTAAATATAACAAACAGAGTGGATATAAGACTGGTCTCAAATGAAAAAACCTGCGAAAAATTAGAAGCAAAACCGAATTTCAAAATAAGAATTTTATAAGCCTATTTATGAGGGTACGTCAATTTTGGACACATCAAATTTGTTAATGTACGACTTTCATTATAAAGTAATGGACTCAAAATATGGAGATAAAATTGAATTATACTCTCAGGATACCCATACATAAAACATAAAAACCAGAAGATTTTTACGAACATATGAAGATAGTGATAGGACACTTTGATATAAGTGATTATCCAAAGATAAACATGCCTCAAATAAGTATGAAAGTTTTAGGTAAAATGAAAGATGAAGGCAATAGCAAAATAATGAAAGAATTGATTGGTTTAAGAGCTAAAATGTATGCATGTAGAGTTAGCGAAAGGGAAAATAAAAAATTTGAAGGTGTAAAGAAGTGACTTGTTAACAAGCAAATTGATTTTGATGACTACAAGAAATGTTTGTTTGATGAGAAAATACAATATACAACCATGAATTTAATAAGAAGTAATAGGAAAAAATATATAGAGGTGAAGTTAATAAAATTGCATTAAGTTATTGAGATGGCAAAATATTTATACTAGAAAATAAGAAAGATACATTACCACTTAGATATCAAAATGAATATTTTTTAAATATTTTTTATATTATTAAATTCTATACTACTATATTATAACAAGTGTACAGATTCACTAAATCGATAATCTTCCTAGCATCTCTTGTTTCCAAAACAATACCAATAGCAGAACTATCAAAATCAATCAGTTTACAAGTTTAATATTTAATTTCCAAAACAGTATGATTAAACCTCTCATTATTAATTTTATAAAATATTTGATATATGATATACATGCTCATAAATAATATAATCTATAAAACCAAACATTGTTTTTGGTGGAAGACTAGCAATTATGTATGTTTGTAATATTTTATAAACATTCCAGATGCTAAATTACAATGAATATTAATTGTTTTATATGGATCAAAATTAAGTAATACAGTGTCAAATTTTTTTTCAATAGTCATATATCTATAAAAACCAAGAATATTGTATAACCGATCATCAATTTAAATATCAAACTTAGATTGAACAAAAAATCTATTTTTCAAACTGTCTGTTATTAGTTCAATGTTATAAGTGGAGAATGGTTCAAAAGTATTTATTGTACTAATTAAAGCAATTGGTTTATATTTTTGAATGATGTAATGAAGTTCTTTTTTTAGTATTGAACTTTTATTTTGTTAACTCGAATACATTATTGTTAATTTATTACTCAAACAATTATCTTATTAAATGAAAAAGTCGATTGGAGGTAGGTATTTTATTTTCTGTAGAAAAAATCTTCTAAAAATAAAAAAAAGGTGAACTTTTGCATGACAATATAAGAATAATAATTGTCGGTCCTAGTAATAGTCTCAAAACCAACTTGAACATTAATTTTATTATATAACAGGGTGGCTATATTTTAATAAATTGTATATTTGCTTAAAAAAAGTTTAAATCAGACAAATATACTCAGTTACAAAAAAACTTTGATGTAATATCAAACCAGTGTAATGAAATGATGGCTTATTTTTAAAATAGCAATATGAAATAATTATTTTAGACCAAAACAAAAATAATTCTCTATAGTATATTCACAATTGGAAGCAACTTATGAAAATTATCCTTTGAAAAAACACTCAAGGCATAACATGTCATATGTTTTTTCAATAACCTGTATTCCACTTATATATAACACTAAGGTTAACTTTAGAGTACTGTATTATTGAATAAATGAACCTTTACCTTAATTCCTTCTATAACTTGTAGTGTTTATTTCTTTTTTAAATATGAATTAACAATAGCAAGTGCATGATGTGTTGGTAACAACTAGTAAGAAATAGTTCACAGTTAAAATATTATTTTAACCTCATTTTTGGTATACTATTTGTAAATTAAATGGTGCCTATAGAAATATTTAAATATTTAAGTAGCCCTGAAGGCAACATATCTAATTATTACAGTTTAAAATAACAGCAGAAAATATTGTGAGTAGGTCGTAATAGTACCGTATTGTTTTATTGTGTGAGAAAGCAACTGAAAAACTGTCTGCTGGCGAGGCTTGTCCCACTCTTTCCCTTTCTTCGTCTCTTTCACACTCGGGAAATTTCACTTCCCTAGTAAGTAATGAAATTATACATGTTTTCAATAGTACCATATTTCATACTTATTATAGCAAAATATAGATTTTTGAATTTGTAATTTACAACTCAAAAGAGATTTTAATGTTTGAATATGTATTTTAATATATTTAGATATGATGGTGCTGCATTTATCTAATGAAGTTGGTAGACGTGGTGAGCCATTACATGATGTGTTGCTTTTTGTCAAATAAAACATAAATTATTTTTACCCCAAAAAATACTTCAAATTAATACATCATGATTGTAGACATTGTGTTTTTTAAACCTACCTATGCAAGTTACGATGTTGTGATAAATGTGTGTTTCCACAGCAGTAATAAATATACTGTGACATGTGTTTCATTAAACATTGTGTCTGTGAAATGGCATGCCTTTGTGAATCGTGGTCGATATGCTGGCCCTGTGTGTGCATGATTTCAAGTATTTGATTACCACTATTTAAATGTTTTAAATGTGAACTGTTTTTGACAAAATTATTTATTTACATCCACATCTGTTTATTTATCACATTTTAACTTTGCCCTAAGGGTTTTGAAACAGTTGTGTAACATAATTTGCCACAATCCCAGAAGAAAAATACTAAACCCAGCCCAATGAATTTCAATAAACTTAATAAACAGTAAGTAGCAATACATAGTAATATGAGTGGAATAAAAGTTATCATAGGCATATTTGTGTGCATGTTCACTGCTATCTTTTAAAGTTTGTATGAAAAAATGAGCAACACAAATTGCATGCTTGAATTTAACGTGCCTTTTTCACTTTCTGTTCCTTCGTTTTAATACATATTCCAACTCAAGCCATCCTCTTAGAGAAATGTCCCAACACATCAATAACAAAAGGATAATTACAATTAGTACAGCGCTTTAACTTTCAGTTGCAACAGTGTTAAACACAGTCTTGGCAAAATACTAATGTGCATCATGTATTGAGCTACATCATGGAAAACAAATATGTTAATGTATAATAACTGTAAGAACTATCTTCAATTCAGGCATTTTTAAAACATCATAAAGCTGACCTAAATAATGTTAGAGGCCTAAACTGGGAATATTCATACAGAATGGTTTTTGGAATATGACAGAAATCTATAAAAACCTGTAAACAGTGAACAACAAATTTGACAGACATAAAGTTAGAGGTCACATTTCTATGTTTATTTTTAGGCGTAGCAAAAGTATATAAGCATATGTACACACACAATGGAATGTAAACATTGATTTTGACAGGTGCTAAATGGCAGTCACATGGCAATGTTTGTTTACATTTGGCAGAAGGATACGAAATGGGCCTGCAAGTATATATATTTAGCAGGGATCCGAGAAAGTTGCTTCCAATGGGGAATGGACTATAGTTATATTGATGATGACATTTAAGAGATTCAAGATGTTATCTGTGAGTACTATACTATGGGAAGACATAAAAATATTAAAGTGTTATATTTGCCAGAAACATATACAAGAGTGCCCAACACCTCTCCACTTGAAAAAAAACAAGCCAGCCGAGTAGAGAGGTAATTGGGTTTCTCCAATTGGAGTTTTGCAGGTGCTAAATAAGGCTGGAAAAATAAACATTGGTTCACTGGCATGATAGAAATATCTGTAAGCCCAAAAAATAATCAGATCAGTGGTAAGGTGTACAAGTCTGTAAACCTGGCAGGTCCGTAGCATGGTGTAACAGCCTGTCAACCTTTTGTAATTTTTAAAGGAGTAAAGCTCTGTAAACAACTGTTGAATGTATAAACTGCTGTTGAACAGGCATTGAACATATTTTATGAACATAACATTGAACATGTTTTATGAACATAACATTGAATGATTTATGAGGATATACAAAATTTTACTAAATTTGTTAATGAATCTGGTTAATATCAAATTTCATTTTCTTATAAAAATAAATATAAATAAAAAGACTAATTACTACATACTTACTTACTGATTGTTTACAAGATTTCTGAATCTCTAGAAAACCAATGAGAGAACATAAAACTAAAATGTAATAATAAATTTACTACATTATTTGTTTTAAACAAATTTAATTTTTAATGATAAAAAGAGTACTGTTGTGTTGGGGGACAATAATGAACCTTGTTTTAGATTAAAATATATGTTTATTATATTAGACTATTCAAAATATAAAAAGCTTTTAAACAAATTTATGAAGACAAAATTACCTTTTAAATGTTGAACCACCCCAATTTGGGGCCATTGGTAAGAAACAAAAAATCTTCCATGTCTATTAAAGAATCTGGTTTATATTCCTTAATTTTAACATTTAAAAATTAAGAAGCTAAATGATATTAAAAATGGGTTACTAAAGAAGTATTTTCTTCAATTAGAAAATATTATCTTATAAATTACCAAAAAAAAACCATTGACTTAAAATACCAGCAAATAAAAATCATAGAATATAAATCTGAACAACTCACTATTCATGCTCAAGGAAAAAAATAACTCAAAAATTAACCATTTGCTTGGAACAGAAAACAAAGAGTGATTATATGTGTATTGCAACATCAAATCGATATGCTACAATTAATCATTTTAAAGTTGGGAAAACCAATTATTTATTCACCAGAAATTCTAATTTAAATTCTTCTCATAATTAACAAGATAATTTTATAGTTGTTTTCATAAGAAGGTTTATGATGTAAACAAAACAGAAAAGTTAATACATTTGATTACATCAATAATTTAACTTAGAATTATTTAGCAAAAATGTATTTTTTGAAACCAGTTATTCCAGAATCAATATCTTTGAGTAATGATGATGAATTATCATCTAATCTGCAAGCAAAACTATTTAAATTATTATATTGATTCATTGCTGTAAACAAATTAAAAGTATTGCATGAAGATTTATTAAGGAGATTAGAAGTAAGCAACACAAGCTGTGCAAAATCTTGGAAAGAAATAAAACCATTATTAGATTGGAAAGATGGTAAAAACCAGTTAGACTACCCATAACAATACAAAAATTATACTTACAAATAATTAGTTTTTGAGTTTGTTTCATATATTATGTAAAATTCCCTAAAAAAAAACATGTGTTTTATTGATCCAAGAGTTGTGTGAATTATCAAATCCGAAACATTTTACATAAATTTTATCACCTTTGGTTTTTAAAACTTTCCAACCAAATATTCATCAAGATAGTTTGTTTTCATAATTTTGTATTCATTAAAACTACAATTTATTTCTTTTCAATTGTCATCTTTCAGTTTGTAAGTTGGCAGATCATAATTTAAAACCTCAAAAATAGAAAATAATGTTGAGTATACACTTTTTCAAAAAATTATTTAAGTTTGCTAACATGGACAGCTTCTCCAACTTTGTATTTTGGTTTAGTGAACATATTCTCAAAATCATGTCTTAATTTTTTTTCTTTTTCTTATTAACTTCAATTGGTATCATACCAATAGTTCTATTTTTTGTATTGTTGTATTTCTTTACTAAATCATCTAATATATTTACCCAGTTATAATTGCCATTTAAAGCATATTTTTTCCACATGTTATTCTTCATTGTATGATTATATCTTTGTACAAAACTGGCTTTAAATTCACTGAATGAAGAATAGTGATTGATGTTATATTTATGCATAAGTTCATTAAATATTCTATATAAAATTGGGACCCATTGTCACTTTGTAAATTATGTGGTTTTCTTTAATCAGTGTATTATCTAAAGGATTTGATTGATTTTTAGCATTTCTATCTTTTATAAGTATAGCAAATGCATATTTTGAAAAAAACATCAAAAATTGTCATAATATATTTGTATCCATTACTTATATGAAATATTCCTTTTAAATTTCCAGTATCCATGTGAACAAGATCAAATTGCCATAAATCATATATTCCATACGATATTAGTTTTCTTCTTGGAAAATTGTATCTTGTTGGGTTATATAAATCAGTTATTATGCCTTCACTTACATTGGACAAATTTTTTTACATGTTGATTTATTATAATTACATATTGAACATTTACACATTTACTTTTCTGAACTAATCGTCCATTTTAATATTTTAATTATTTATATTATTATCTTTAGTAAATTGCTTACACTTCAAGCACTAAGTATTCTCCATTTAAAAGTAAAAAAATATTTAATCATTATATTTTACAAATATTCTTATTGTAGATATATTTCCATCTTTATAAATAGGTGTTTTATATTTTCTGATTTTAAAAGAAAAAGTATCACCTGTGTAAATATCAAAAGGCTTACTGTAATCTATTTTTGTAGTTCCCTTAAAAACAATCACATCATAAGGTAAAATAAAATTGGCAATACTGATTTTATAAACTGTAGAATCCATCAAAATAGTAAAGAAAAATATCATTATCTATGTGAAAAATATTACTAAATTTATACCACTTTGCAGGTAAATAAAATATAAATGTTTTTTCTTCCTTGCCTTTTTCAACTTTTGAGTTTACAAGTGTATCACAATAATTCAAAACTGATTGGTTTAAATTTTGTAATTTATCAGCTATTTCTTTATCAAAAATTATTTTGATGACTGGATCTTTTACATCTGTAGGTTCAGCTAAATTATTAATTGTACGATTTTGAAGAGAAACATAATGTGTTGTATAAACAAAAATATTACTTATTTGACCTCATAAAGCAGAAACAATAATATTGTATTTTGAATTTACATGTGTTTTATTCAGTAGCATTAGTGTCAAAAGAATTTATTTAAAGATTTGATTAATGGTTTTCCAAATATATCCGTCATTTAATAACATAGAAATTATATTGTGAAATCTAAATCCACTCGAAAAAAGATATAATACAATAAAATTAAATATAGATGACCACAGATAACTGAATTAAAATTCTGTATTATACTATCATTGTAATAGTAGTTAGTTAAATTAGTAGGAATATTACCTCGAAATGAATCAAAACAGTAAACATAATTATTTTCTTTAAAATAACGAACCCTATGAGTTCCAGGATTTGATGAAATATCGTAATTAACCACAGCACATTCATGTTTGTGCATCCTTTTTGGTAATTCATCAATCATATAAACATTTCTGAAATTCTTAATATTTAGTATTTTTACATATTTTTGAATATCAAAATTACATAATGGTGATATTGTCAGTTTTTTTGGGGGCTACCTCTTTTTGTAACTAAACGACTTACAAATTTATTTTTTATTGTTAAGTTATGTCTCTGTTATTCTTCTAATTATTTTTTCTAGTTTGTTCAACAGAATTGTACATTGAGCTAGCTCCACCAGCTAAAGCAAGAGTGTAGCTAAAACTGTAATTTAAAATGGTGAAAAAAAAAACCATGATATAAAGCAAATCCCAGATTTTTCTTTTAATATTTTTTTTATTATTAGAGTGGTAAAGTTGATTCCAAACCTTTTCCTCATTTTAATTTTGTATTTTTTTTCTCACAAGTTGATCTTTTGTTAAGAATTTATCTATACCCAAATCTCTAAGTTGATCAATGAGTATATCAAATGTTATATTTGTTACTTTTATTTATAAGTAAATTTTTTTTTATATTATTAATAATTTTTAATGCCCCATCCTAATTTTCAATTTGTAAACATAGTTGAAGCAATAGCCGCAGAAGCAATTTTTTCACTGATTGGAGTACCATTATCTAACATAATATCCTTGGCTTCTTTTTCAAAATTTTGTCAGCCGCATGTCTAGATTCCAAATATTTATGGTCTCTGTAAGCAATTCCATGTTGTTTGCAGGCTTCATCTAATTTATTTATTCCTGTCTCACTTCTTTCCATTCTTTCATTCAATTTTGTAAATGGTCCGCAATAATTATAGCCTGGCAAATGCATTTCAGGCAAATTTAAATAGTTTAAAAGCCAATTTATTATTCCTTTGCCGATATGTTCAGTATTCCAAAATGATTGTGGAATTACATTTAAAACTCATTTTTTTGGATATGGAATTCCTTTTGGATAATTAATAACGAAATCAGAAAATTTATTGTTCAACATATTTATTAAGTTTACTTTTTCATTGAAATAATTATTATTCCCAGCATTTTCTTCGCCGTGAATAATTAACAATCTGTAGGCCAATTTTCTAATATCGCCCATCCAAACATTGGCAAATTTGGCAATATTGGCAAAATATTGGAATTTTTTTATGACTTCCCCAGATCTAGGAGTTCTTGTAGAAATCAAATTTGGCTCTGAACTTGAGCAAGATTCTTTTATATGGTGATCATAAATTGGTTTAATTATATTTATGTACTTTCAACTTCTATTCGAGTTTATTTGCGTATTTGGATTATATTCTTGAAATGCTGCATTTGTTGATAATACAATGTCTTTGTAATGATTGTAGTCATTAACAGTGAACTTACCTTCAAGATCTGATTAATTGTTTTTTGTTAACAAATTAGAAAGTTATTGTGTTAATTTTTATTCTTCATAGTTAAATAGTTTATCATCATGTATTATTACTTTTGTATCCCCAATGTAAAAATTATGTCCATCTCCTTTTAAACCATATTGTGTTTTATTAATATGAATTCTTTTAGAAATTTCTTTCCGAGATTTATTGTAGAACCAGATACGGTATGCGTCGAATCAACCGCAGTTCGTGGCAAATCGTTCATATGTATGATGTCCATTTGCTCTTCCAAATTATAAGATTTATGTTCTGAGAACAGTTCTCTTTCAAGTGTTGTTTCTTCTGGTGTTGATGGACAATCAAAATTTTTTGCTGCAACTGGAACTAGTGTTGTTATTTAGTTTTTATTTTCTTCACTTTCTTGTTATACTTTTTACCAATATTTCGTAATTCGTGAATTAGTGGTAGTTCTTTCTTCTTATTTTTTTCGTAGTCTGCTTCGTGATTCATTTATAATTTTTGTATCTCTCAATGAGTAGTTTAACTCTAGAAATTGCGTTCGATGAATCGTTCATTTATATATTAAATTTTTTGCTTATAAATTAGTTATAAAAGTATCGAGAGTTTTGAAAGACAAACTTTTCCTCCAACTGATCAAACTAGGGGGAATTAAATGTTTACGATAATAGAATTGGATTTTATATTCCTATAGGGGCTGGATTTTCTTTCGCAAATGATGCTTATATTTTTTGAGAAATTTATGTTACTTAAGAGAGATAGGGTAGGAGATTAGACAGAATATGAAAAATGAGATAATATCGATGTTTGTGCTTTTTTTTCTTTTTCAGTTTTCTGGAATAGAAATCTCAAAACGTGGACATATTATTGAGGTTCTTGATAACCCAGGTTTAACTTCAGCAATGATGAATAATTTGTTAAGATCTCCAGGTGGGCAAAATAATTTAGAATTTACTGGTGTTGATAATAAATATAGAGTAAAATATGTTTATAGTGATAAAACAAATGAAATGTGTTTGGTTTTATTCGTTATAACAATGAAATTTACTGGAAAGGAGGTTATAAAATAATTTTTTTGCAAAAATTCATCTGATAACAATTGGTTATTTGTTTATCAAACTAAGAAAACTGATCGTTCAGTTGATGGAGATTATGCTGATCCAGGTAAAATTGTTACTCAAAAATTAGAAATGATGTGGCCAATTGTTGAATACGAATCTAACACAGCGATTGCAATTAAAGAAATAATGTACAAAGATCCAAAAATACCTATTAATTTCAAACATTGGCAATTTTTAGGAAAAGAAGTTTCTGCTGAAGCCATTGTTTTTAATTTTGATATAAGAGATCAGTTTAATAATTTACAATTTGACATATCTGGTTTTATAATTGTAGGCTTTCAAACTAATAGAAAAAAATCGGGTTGAACAGTATGTACATGCTTGTATGTTTTATAACTGTAATGTAAGTAATATTTATGTTAAGAATGGAAGAAATGAGATCGTTCCTAAAGAAAATTGGAATCTACATATTGAAAATGGTCTTTGTGATAAAATATTGCTTGCTTATAATAATTTTAGAAACTCAATATCAAAACTACATACTCTATATGTAGAAATGATGAACTGTATTATAAACCAACTGTAAACTCTGAGGTTGATATTGATTATTTTTCATTTTGGGGGCGAAGACCATTATTTGTTATTGATTGTTTATATAAAAAACAACTGTTGTTAAAGATAAAGCAAACATAAAAATTTGTGTAGATTTTAACAAAGCTGTTGAAGTAGGAATAATTTGTAATGTTGTTATAATTAGTCAAATTAATCTAACTTATGATTATTTGAAATAAATTATTACTGATTTTTAAATTAGTAAATGGAGGATGTAAACGATTTTGCGGAAACAACAAAATGTTTCCATAATTTTATAGACATTTATAGACGTTTAGTTCAGTTGTTTAATCGAAGAAAAAATTATTTTGTTAAACCTAAATGAGATTTTACTTTCTCTTAATAAGTTTATTTCTTTATAAATAAACATAGGATCGATTGTGTTACCTTGCAGCCTGACTAACATTTTAAAAGTTGGTGATGTTTCAAATACACTTTCCTATAAATTATATAATGCTTCTGACGAACTCAGAGAAATAGTTTTCAAATTTTATCTTAATCTACTAAACTTACAATTATTGCTCTTAGAAAACATTGACGATAAATATGTACTTAGAGAAATAGGTGACGAATTTGAACATATTGAAGAAGTGTTTAAAAAGTTAGTAGAGCTTCGAACATAGACTAAAATGAATAATAACACAGTATTTCATTTGATTTGACTTAAATTTACATGATGTTGGGTTATCTTTAGTTGATTTATATTGCTCGCTTGATAAATTAGTACTTCTTGAAAACGTAAAAAAGTTGCTTGAAAAGCGCGAAACTTGCTTGATTTTGGCTTAAAATTTGCTGTTTTTTAAATTTACGCAAATCCTGCATGAATATTTGTGAAAAAATTGAACATCTGCTTGATTTTTGCTTAAATTTGCTTGTTTTTAGCTTAAATTTGCTTGTTTTTCTGAATCGAAAAATGTCGTTTCCAGAATCACGAAAAAGTTTCTTGAAAACAAGAAATTTAGTTGATATTGAACTTAAATTGTTTCGTTTTTTTATAGAAAAGTTAAGTCGTCCTGTTCTCTCTTTATATATATATATATATATATATATATATATATATATATATATATATATATATATATATATATATATATATATATATATATATACACTACCATATCCCAATGACAAGAGCAATACAAACGCACATGTTTTTAAAGTCTATCGAGTCTTCAAATAATAACCAGAATTTCGCAGGTCTCAACATAGGACAGAGGAGTTGTGGCGAACTTTGATGCGAACGTACTCATTCTCTGATACGCTGCCCGAGGCTCTGGGAACTGGTCTCGTGTCTAATTGGCTACTGCGTGGTGCTTAAAGGTTCCCCGGCAGGCGGGTAGGTCACCGTATTTTGCCGTTCAGTGGCGCCATTTCGTTAATGCGCGCTGCTGAAGCTCGATATATAAGCACCTGTTTTACGCCTGTATCGTTATATACTCTGTAGCCCACGCCATGAAACTGCCATTTGCACGCCAGGCCCTTTTACAAGACTTCGCCCATCAAATAAAGAACGAATGTAGCCTGTTCCGCTTTTTTCTCACTTTTTGAATCAGACCTATGAAAAATTACCCAATGCATGCCGTGCTCGGTTGTTTCCTAATTATGACATCTATCACAAGCGTTTTATTATTACGTAAACATAAAAGTGCCTAATATATTGTTTTGGTAGAGCAGTTAGCTTACTCGTCTCCCACCAAGGCGATGCGGGTTCAATCCCCGACCGGGTCACTTCGGTTTTTCGCATGTGGTAATCGTGCCAGACGATGACGTTGGTCGGCGGGTCTTCTCGGGGATGTCCCGTTTCTCTCGCCCTTTCATTCCGGTGGCGCTCCATACTCACCTCAACCACCCTCATCGGCTCTCAAGACCTCGCTGTTAAGAGCCATCCAAATGTATTAACTCACTCTAATGTTTGGTTAAGTTGGAATTTCTATTTTATTTTACCTATAGATTATAATATTTAATTTATAATCAATACTAATAAAAACAGGAAGAAATAACGTGTGTCGGTAATAATTGTTATAAGAAATAGTTTTCATGAAAAATATTATTACACTGAGTGCGCACGAATATAATGCCTTGCCCTTCGATGTAATATTTCTAGACTTCGTTAAAATTTGTTGGCATGAGGCGGAGGAATATCCTGGAAGTAGAACCTTAGTAGGACTTTAGAAATGCTGGAAGTAACCGCGAACGGCCTATACGTCCACATCAAAGGAACCGTTGCGGTGTTTGGCTTCTGTAAACTGACCTGCTCTGCGGCGCCGTTTCTCCACGGACGCTCAATAACAGTTTAAGTAATGGCCGGTAAAGTGTCGCTGAGTGCGGGCGCTTCGAGGGGTTGTGGCGGTGCCTGCCGTTAAAAAGGTGGAGGGGATAGAAAGGGGGAAGGGATGATCCCCTGAGGAGTTGCGCCCTTTTCGGCGTAAATCTCCTGCCAGACTACCGGCACGGATTACGCCGCACCCTCCTTTCTTAACTGAATTTTCTCGACAAACGAGATGGGCTCCGGCTGGGAAATAATCCCCCACCTGTGTTGTTCGCTGTTGTTCGCGAATCCCGAAGAAAAGCAAAGTTAATCTCAAACCTATCGTCTTATGCGGTTTGAGAGGACTTAGTATCTAGAGCGAGTTTTTTTATTCCCCCAAGTACTACATATTTAGTTTTAAATGGCGATAACCAACTAAAAATAAAGTATTCTCTATTTGTAAAAAAAAAAAAAAATATATTTGTACACATTATATGTGAAGTCCTGTTGAGCAAATAAACACCTTTAGTTCAGCAGTTTTGGCGTAACTCCCTGTAAACCACAATTTTCATTTTCTTTGCAACACAGTGAAAGTTAAAATCTCAATAACAAATATAATCGCTATTCACTACCTCGTGATACCTAATTACTCGTAAAATGTCAAGTCTTCGAATTTTCTAAAAAATTGTTTACGGTAAGAGAATTTTTACATGCCCTCTTAATTTTGTGGCCGTCCTTGAATTTTTATAACTATTTTTTTTTCTAAGTACATGAGCGTGATTTAATTGATATAATATATTTAAAATTAATTTGTTAATTTTTTATGACTTGGTCAATTCGATTTATTTAAATGCCGCAAAAGAAACAGTAAAACTGATATTATGAACTGCAATATTACCGAAATTACGGAATTGTGGCACACGGGTTTATATTTTCTATCACTGACGTCACAACGTATAAAATTTGGATTCCACAATTGGAACAATTTTGTCAAGAACAATATATAACTAAATTCTCACTATCCTCTGGTTCCAATATGTAAATTCATTTCAGCATTTTACATTACAGATTTTTTAAAATTAATATTTATTAAATACAGTATTATTACTTGTTTCGAACATACAGTCATAACCAAGGCAAAAAATGATTTATATGAACATGAATGCAGAAAAATTATCACGACAAGAAATAAGATTTTCAACAGTAAGAATGAATATTTTTCTCGCGTAACTTGTTTACTACGTAAAGAGTGCTGAAGTGTTGCAGAAGTAAAATATTTTTGTTTTCGCTTCACTTGTTTCGAAGACAGCGAAAGTGTTTCTTGTAGCTAGTAACAGCCTGCTAAATGTTCAAAATATATTAGTACTAACCATCCATGAACGAGACGTGTAAAAATTTCACCTATCAGATTACTTGCTAGGGAGGTTTTTAAAGCATTGGGCACGTATTCATTGCCGTGTACAGTATTTCCCATACGTAATCTTTGTGTGCAACATCAACACGACCTAGGGCATCGTGACTACTGGGTAATTTAAATACTACTGCATAGTTCTTACGTACGAAATAAACGCAAATTTATAGTTATATATCAGTGCCTTTCTAAAATCACTTCTGAGATAATTGTTTGAAAATGTTTAATTGTTGAATAACACTATCAATTCAGTTATACAAACAAAGTTCGATTGGATTTCAGTTAATGTTTAAACCGTTATTGTATATGGGTCTTATTATGTCAACTTAAAATAAATGCCTGATTATTAGTCGCCACTGCATAATTTACTAATTTCATTGAGCATTTCATTCGCAGAACCAGCAACATTTCAGAGCGAAATTCACCAACCACACATCCTGGGAAACAGCCTAAGCAGAGGGCAGCCAAAAATAGGGAAATTTCAGAGCTAATCTATGAGATCTAGAGTAGATTCGGCGTCAGCTAAACATTTTTCAAAGAGCTGTTCTTGGTAACTCTATCAGCACAGTGCGCACTTGTACAGCCACGAGTAAACTCGTGCACTTCTCTGTCGATGTCGTGAAATCAAAAGTAATTTGGAATTTACACACACACATATATATATCTGCAATCATTGAAGATAATGACAACGCGTTAAGTCACCAGCAGTTTTAACGAAGTTCCCAGCAAGGTATTAATACGTCAGGAGCAAAAAAGTGCAAATCATTCGTGTCCACGCGGCAGAGATTACATTTATGTTAGAAGGAAAGAACATTTTATCGGGTAACTATCAGCTCGGGCTCACATTGACTGACAACCGGCCAGCAAATAAAGATGTACAACAGTGGTATAGCCAGATTTTTTATTTAGGAGTGTTCCAGTTTGTGAATTGTTATGAAGATGATAAATACGATGATGTGTTTAAAGCAGAAAATCCATAGATACGTTTTCTTTAGTTGCAGAAAAAGTTCATATTAAGTATTATTCCTAAGTATTGGAGACCTGCAAAATTCGTGTTAGTTTCTGGCAGCACGTTGTAATTCACTGTCCTATGCATATTCTAGCCGGTATCATTTGTATATTGGCTTCTGCATCAGTGAAGACATATTTTTCATTTGACTTGGTTGGACGTGATTGGGCCAGTTCCTCGTTAGTAGTTTCCTATTGGTCCAAAGACGTACAGGGCGTGTCTGGAAAAACTGTAGTCGAACGACAAACGCAACGCACAAGCAAAATTGTTTAAATTCTAGTTTGACTTGGAAAAAATAAAGCAAATTTTGCACATCTCCACTCATCATAAAAACTAAGGGTTCAATTTTACAAAATTTTAAAGTTATAATTATTAATTAACGAAGTAGATTTTTGGCTTCGTAATAAATTACGTAAATTATTTCATGTTTGCTATGGCTTTCTTTCCCGGAACAAAAACATAACGGGCAATTTTATGAGTCCATACGACGCCCTGATATGTTCTTATGGTTGGGCGCACCTCTTTTTCGGTAATAAATTCCACGACAAGCTACACCCTAAATCACTTTAGCTGAGATACACATTCGTGAGCCTGCCAATCAAAGACGTTCAGCAGAGGAGTACCCTAGTTCTGATGGCCCATTTAATCTTCTCATAAATAAACGAGGCCAATGAGCGAAGAAAGCGGTTTGTGTACACGTAGGATATTGAAGTCTAGCCTACGCAAAATATTTTTGTGAAAAAAGAAGTAGCCCTACTATGGTTAGTTTATGGGGTTTTCCCGACCTTAAGAACCCCTCCCCCCCCCAAATTGAGTTATGGGAGGGAAGGCTCTGTTTATTATTGCAAAGCCACCCAGATTTGGGAATGGAAGAACGTTAAACTGTAGAAAAAACACAGCTTAGTTTGGCAGCCTTCCATTCGCTCTAAGAGTTTCGCACACTACAGATGTTTCAGTGTTCAGTGTAAATGTTATTCTTAATGTAATTATTTGTCTTCTGGGGAATCCCAATCCCTCTCGGCCACCCCCTTCACTGCGCCACTACGCACAGTACAGTAAACGTATCCGGTATGTTGTGGACCGGTAATACTGTCGAAAACGGGAATACAGGAAGTAACAGAACTAGTGTTCGTGCAGTGACGAATTTAGATACGAATTGATCTTGCCATGAATATTGGCAAATCTGCAATGACCTTGAAGTTTAAACAGTTACATTGCCTTGCGGATACTGCCTACTAGATGGCTTATTGGCACGGTAATAACGAAGTCATAATGGGGCAACACTTTCCGATTTGCTGGGTCCTGTTTGGCAGGTCCCGCTCTGCGGAAGGTCATATTCCATTGCATTAGATGCGGGAGGCCACACCATTCCTTAAAACTGGTCCCAGCGGTAAGTGGCAGGACGATGGGCGAACCTGACCGGCACATCTAATTTGATATCAATGAAGTTGAATGTTTTCCTAGTGCAGTGTTTAACTGCAGCTCTTCAATGTAATTTTACTCGCAAAATATTTTTATCAAGTTGTTTTCTAAATATTTTGTCCAAGATTCACACGTATTTATTCACATTGTTTTAAGATACAGCTGTCCCATAAAGCAGTTTGTTTGGACTTGATGTCTTGGAAATACGATTCCATATTCATTTGAAGTATGTTTTCTTGTGGGCAAAGATTAGAAATAGATTAAGTAGTTTCGTAAACAACAAGCAGTTGTATACTTGCATCTACATGGATGCAACTAATTATAGTACAAAAAGGCTTAAAAACTGACCTTGTATAGGTGCATCTAATAAATAATGTCAATATAAAAAGTTTGTTTGAAATTTGTAAAATGATGGAACATATATGATTATATTGTTTACATAGATTATATTGCATCATTTTGAATAATAAACGTCTAATTCACTCAAGGTATTTAAGTTTTTATAGTTCACTGTAGAACTATTTGTGAGCAAAATAAACTGGAATTCGATGATTGGTTTCCGAAATTTCATAAATGTTTCATTTATCACCTGCCACTATCCTACAAAAAGTCGGCAAAATATGATCTCCTCATAGCATACTTGAAGCGTCTAATGGTTCCGCTCGACATTCCATTTTAATTGGAATCAGTTAAACTATTTAATTTATATTACTAACTTATCTGAATTGTATGTACGTATTCCGTACTGTAAATAAATCCCGACACACTTAAAACATAGGTCTATATTCCAAAATGGATTACAAATAAGTTTCTATATTAACTCTTTCATGCTTGCATAGATACTGCCAGCATGCTGGAATTGGTTACGTGATTTCATAGATGTAGCATAGTCGACTATAATGTTTATTTGTCCGTCATTTTGAAAATAATACCTTGACCCACTATAACATGTCAGTTTGCATGACGTAATGTATTATTACTTTACTGTAAAATTTAGTAGAAATCAGTTGATTGTTTCCCGAGATATGACATTAAATGTTATTTTTCACATGGAGCTATATTTCAAAATGGCTGACTGAAGAGACTGTGTTATAACACATTTGGTGCTTGTATAATATACTTTCACCATAACAATTTTGGTCGAAACTAGTCAAACAGTATTTTATATATTGCAAATGAACCTAATATGTTTATATTGCTACCGTTTTGAAAATAAGTGTTTAAATCATTTAAATTACATATATAAATATGTCATAGAATAGTATTACTTATTGCCAAATATGGCATGAATTTATGTAGTTACTAAGATATAACATAAAAACCTTATATTTCATGTTGCACTATCTTCCAAAATGGGGTATTATTAACATTATCACTTTAAAAACTCAATGTTTATACCATACACTGTCAACATGCAAAATTTGGTTTTAAATGGTTAAATGGTTACCACGACATATAGGCGGTTCACGGTCAAATGAGCACTTTTCAAAGCCCTGCTTAAGATCTACTTGTATGCACGTTGTGTGTTCTTTCGCCTTATGTGAAATTAATATTGAGATGGGCCTCGTTACTTTATTCATGCGTTGGCCAAGTGAAACTGCAAAGTTATTATAAACGTAAATAATTTTCAAATTTGCAAATTTTCACACTTCGTTGCATTAAAAAAATACAGAAATCAAGAGATAATTTAAATTGTCACAAATAGTTACCTAACACTTTCTGTTCGACGTTAATACATGGAACTACTTTCCCCTCTGTCGTTACCAACTTTACTGGACACATGTCATTCAGTGCGTCCGTTAATATAGGCCTACAGGCATGCAAGGGCAGTGACTTTTTTATAAGGTTGATTTCAAAAGTGCTCACTTTATCGTGACACCCTTTAACGCAAAAGTTTTATGTTTCAATTAGGAGTTTTTTTTTTACTAAAGTGGCGCATGAAAAACATTATTGGTTTCTAAATTAAATGCTTAAAAGTTTAATTTTCTCAAATAGTGCTATCTTCCAACATGGCCAACGACTAGCATTATCGGCCTCAAAATTCAATGCTTACGTAATTCACTGTAAAAGTACCAAATTATGTTTAATTCAGTTTAATAATTTTCGAGATATAATGGACAATATATATTTTTCAGTTTACATTATCTTCCAATATGGCGACTAATAACATTATAGCTTCCTAACGTCAATGCTTATATAATGCACTACACTCTAAATTCGAATCAATGGCAACCAATGTTTTGCATTGAAATTCAATTACTAATCAGTGAGAATGGCTCCCCTTAGAATCAGCGGAAAACCACTGATTATTTCAGTGAAGAAATTTCACTTATTGAATAAGTGATGGCCGACTGCAGTGGCGAATTAAATATTGCTTTAATTGAATGTAGGCGCATAATTACGTGAAATAAACATATTTGAGAACGTTTACATATTAATATTGTGCAATTTACCGTAATTTAAAAAAGTAAAAGACGTTTCGCCGGTGGCCGGAGATGAACTCGCGGACCCTCTGACGCTAGGCCGTTACCATGTCATTTGATCTACCACAAAAAATTGAATTTATGAGAGGAAAATAAGTGTTATAAAGTAAATGTTATATATCCCATCGTCCCGCTGCGAAATCGTGTAGTTTGAATTTGTATACTCATATTTTTCGTGTGTGGTTTAATTAGTACAGTTAGGATTGTTAAAACTAATAGTATATATGCGAGCGCACTCTCTTCGCCACATTAAATACAGTTTAAACCTCCAAACAGAGCGCTGTGACGATTACATGGAATCGAAATGAAAGACGTAAACACGGAATGAAAGGCTGTGTGTTCATATTACCTCGTAAAATGGTGTTTTGAAAGACGAAACACATTTCAGAAAGTATTTTGTATTAGTTTTATTCGTTTGTTCGTCGTTATTTCACTTGATACATGTTGCTTAGCAACAATTTTTAAACGATGCTCGACGGCCATTTTTACATACAGTTTCACAGTTACATCAGTCAAAAATAATTAGAGGCGGAGCAAGTAGCTCATATGTTTCACTGGTTCATTAGTCAAAAAATAGACCACTGAGAAAACAGTAGAAAAATTACTGACGAAACAGTGGGAAATGTCACTGAATCAATCAGTAAAAGAAATATGGAATTTTTTGACTGGTTCATCAGTTAAATCCACTGAAGTGAGTGTCGTATCAGTCAGATACGTTTGACTGATGGAAACAGTGAAATTCTCACTGATTCAGATTTAGAGTGTCGTACCGAACCAAATTATGTTGAAATCGGTTAAATATGGGGCTATCCAAAAATATAATATAGTGTCATCAATAAATACTAGATGTGGATGTAGTTTGGTGAGATTCGGTTGTCGGGTTTATATGTAACTATGCGGGGACGTAATACCAGACAGACGTTCATGTGATTGCATAAGACTATGTTTCTTCGGAAAGTATGATAAAACAATTGAATTAAAACACACTTCAAAGAAGTTAGACACCAGATAGGCTGATGATATTATATTACTATGTATGTGATGACTAGACACCTTAAAAATCCAAGTTATTAACTGAGGACTTCGAAGATATGTGAGCGTGTATTGCTCGGAGTAGAGTGGAGATATTTGGGCGACTCTTGATATTGAGGTATTGAAAGCAAGGTGAGAAATAAAGAGCACAGAAATGCAAGGGATGGGGGAGGACCTCGAGAAAACCCGTTGACCTGTGGCACCGTCCGACGTGATTACCAAGTGCGAAAATCCGGGAGAGACCCCGCCAGAAATCGAACCCGGTTCGCCTATGTAGGGGGTGAGTCGTGATTACTACATCTCCGCGGCTTTTTTCGTTGGAAAACATTTGAGTTTATCGTACGCTCTAAACGGTTTTTAATCAGTTTTGAAACACTAGGAAACAAGTGCCAATATGATGACCAAATCACGCCCAACAAAGTAAGAAAGGTTAATGGTCCTCACTCTGGCAGAAGCAAAAGAACAAGTGACACCGAATCTTATATAAACTAGACAGCGAATTCTAACACACCTCCAGATATTAAAAACTGTAACTTTGTAAGACTTCTATAATGACTAACATTTATTCGTTGTTCAAATATCACTGCAAATTCCTTGAAGCTCGGAAATTGTTACCAACATGAATTTATTACAGGTGTAGCACTTGATTAGTAGTGTGTTATATATTTCACGATGAAATGTATATATTTAGAAAGTTTATTCAATATAAGTAAAACGTTTTATCAATAAAATGTTAGGCGCAAGGCGCGGAAGTTCGAGAGCACAGCATACTCTTATAGTCTATTCGCGGTTTCTTCAAACTTTTTGAATCAAACCTTTGAAAAAAAAACACCATGTATAACATGATAGGTTGTTTCTTAAATCTATCACGTATCACAAGCATTTTATACTTGTGTTATCATTAAAGTTCCTGATATTTTATTGAATTGTACTTTTACTTTTATTTTATCTATAAATTATAATTTAATTTGTAATTAAGTAGCAGTCCGCAATCGCTTCGCTCGGATTTTATGGAGTTATTGAAATTCTTACCTAAATATGCGACTACCCGTGGCTATCCGTGACTACCAGCCACTTTTTTTAAATTAAACATATCCTATGTCCATCTGGAAGAATGTAGCTTCCTAACTGTGAATAGCTTGTAAGAATCAGTCTTGTAGTTTCCGATATTAGCCGTTTCATATAAACAAATAAACGAACAAACTCACATTACCTCTTTATTGTATTAGTATTAGATATGAATGAAGACAGCGATAAAGTACATGAGTTGTTAATGCCTAGTGTGAAATAGTTCTTGTGCAAAATATTATTACACTGAACGCACACACTGTAAAAAATAAAAATGGGAAAATTACCTGACAAGTGTAAGGTAATATTCGCAGGCTTGTGGCAGAAAAATGGTTTTCCTTACGGGAAAGGTAAAATTATCGCACTCTGGAGTAAAATTCACGTACGTGGTAGTGGAAAATCCCATAAATGGATGGGAAAATGATCTCACGACGCGTACATCTCTTCAGCATTGTCTCAACAGATAAGTGGGAGTACGGGCGGAAGAAACAATACTTTAACACACTAATTTTCAGTGATGCCATCAAGCTGTTGTCGTGGTGAAATGGATGGCACGTCGGCCTATTGTTATAGAGAGCAATGATTCGCGCCCACTCACCAGTAAATGTTAAGGATTTTAGTGTTAAGGGTTCGGTTACCATGTGTCAGGGGATATAGGCATTGAAAAGAATTATGAGTACTAATACTCCGGGATTTTTATAAATAAAACTTTACTATAAAATATAGTTAATTTTCCCGTACTTGTATAGATTCCCCCCCCCCCCCCTCTTTTTGACCCGTACTTTTTCCGTACGATTAGGGAATAGTACTTTACTTGTTATGTAAATTTACTCAACATTTAAGAGGTAATTTATTTTACGTGTACAGGTAATTAGCTTCCCTTACATGTAATGAAATGTTACATCAAATTTTCTTACAGTGCACAAATGAGGTGCGTTGGCCGTCTGGTGTAACTTTCTAAGCTTTGTTTGGACGAGGCGGAAGAATAGGTATCCTAGAAGTAGAACTTTTGGAAGGGCATCAGAAAATTTGTAAGTAAATGCGAATGGAGCATAGATAGGTGACTGCGTTGTGGGAAGGCGGGATTAATTAGTTCGGAAAGGAAGGGCCTCGCAGAATTTCTTGCACCTGGTCTCGCTTTTGCTAAGGACGGCGCTGCTGGCATGTGTTAAGAAACAAATTCAATTTCACCTTTTTTCCTATTTCATAGCTATAGTTCTAACATAATATTTTTAACCTAGAAATATATTTCCGAATCCACCGCTGTACATACTTTATATATTTTGCTAAGTAATTAACGTGAGAGTTTCAAATACAAATAAATTAACCATTTTCCGGGTTGTCATAAGTAATTTTTTCTGGCAAAATTTTAGTTGTGTTCCTATAAATATATGAAATACAAATGTTGTTTAGTATCCTTGGTAGTGGCTGTTTATGAACAAGAGATGTGGTCGCAACAGCATATAGTTCCACCTACATAAAAGTTTTGCTAACATATTCTAACTCATTCTCTGCCTCGTAAAATTGAAATCATTAATATTGTTCTCGTTAGTGAACTAAGTGTCTGAAAGTGTTTTAACATATACAGTCATGGAAGGTTTTCTTCTTTAGTTCAGATGCACTGAATTAGGGATAAATAAAATGTAATAAATCACCTCTACCTCCTCAAAATTACATTTACGGGGTTTCACTTGTTCGTCGACTAGGCTAAAACTCTGAGCCCACGCACAGAGGAAGCGCCAGCCAGCTCCAGGGGAACTCTGGCATTTCTGCTGCCCTGGCTCGTCCTTGCCCACCCCCCCTCTTTAACCTCAGCCCCTCCCCGGGACCCCTGCACCATCATCGCCAGCGAAGCGACGGGGCATAAACCACGGGCTGGAAAACCGATGACGCAGCCGCTTCAAAGCGAGCTCGCCTCTCAAACAGCCCCACCTCTCCTCTTGTCTTCCCTAATCAACCCATCCCCCCACTTTCCGAAATAATCCACCCCTCACTAGCCCTCCCTCATCAACCCACCCCCACGGGCGTCCCGCTCGCAGACTAGAACCACTCTTCCCCCCTACTCGTACCGGAGAGAGCGACTGCGTAACTGAAAAGGGTTTTAGCGGAGCATTAGCAACCTCCCCGGGACAGCGACGAATAATTATTTCGCGAAGAAGTGAAATTCCCTTTCTCCCCTACCCCCTCCCCTTCTATTCCAACGGGTGTGTCGAGAGATCCCTTTCCTTTACCGGGCGCGAGTTTAGGCAGGACGTTGAAAGGGTGGAGGGGGTGTGCTCTCCCATTGTCTGGGCGCCAGCTCGCGTCGTCTTCACGAGAGCTCGGCAAACACAGCAGTGTCGAACGTTGTAGCATGTGTTTCCCGGGCGGGTGGATGGGGGGGGTGCAGACGTGCTTGCGCATGCGCTAATGGCTACCGGCTGTTTGCGGGGACGGCCAGCATCGACCATCAGCTCCTGTTGGGGGAAAATAATTCGGTGCTTCGACTAGGTCAAGATACTAAGGGCATGTTTCCCGGCACTTTCATAACCAGTGGGAAAGGCGTTTTTTAAAGCCTAGATTTCAAAAAGCGTTCACAACAGGTGAACTGCATTAGCTGTATTTCTAGAAACATCACGTTCTCGTTTGGAAACAGGATATGCTTACTTCAGTTACACACACTCGTCAACAGAAAGTACGCAAGTATGAAATATCATCAACTAATACTCTGATTCTTCCAAGTTTCTACTAACCATCAGGTTCAATGAGGATAGAGCTAAACTCCACGTCCTCTTCATAAGACTCAGCTATTTTTCGGTGGTTCGCCTATTTAAGTGGCTAGATAATGGATTTAAGGTTTGTTTAAAAAAAAAAAGAGAAACAAATTAATTCTATATTCTTATGTTCCCACAAAATTATTAAAGAAAGCATGCTTTCTTTGAGGCCCGACTACGCAGACATATCTGGCGCCTTAATATTAGGACTAAATGTCGAACTTCGTTTCAATTAGCCAACTAGCTTTTTTTCCGTAGAAAATGATAAGTATGCCAAGGGAAAGGAAAGTTGAAATTTTGCCGGGAAACTTGCATAAAGGAAAACAAGGAGTACTAACCCATTCAGAGAGAGTAAATACAATTGGGCACATGTAAATACAATTGGGCACATGTAAATTATGTCTAACCGCTATTATACAATGATAACCTCAGTGCATAATTATCTTCTTTGTTTGGGTTATCTGAATTGGAAACAATGTTACTGCTGTAGTTCATAACTGGTTAACATCACTATCGATGGACACTAAGTGATACCAGTATAAGTACTTCTGCAGTTGAAATAGAGTTTACGTTAATAATACCTTATCTGCAAAACATGGAAATATTGAATTTTATAGGCAGTCTTCTCCAGACTCTAACTAAATTCATTTGCAGGCCACTTAATTCTTTAGGTGCGTCACCCCACGGAATCTCATGACTTGTCACTCCTCTTAAATATTATATTAGAATTTCGGGCAGGATACAAAATAAATGAAACAGGAAACGCGACTATAACTAAATACACTTCCGTATACTGACAAAGATTCATGCAGTAAAAAATTAGTTATGTTTTAAAGGAAAATTGAAATGAACCACGACCGGACACAAGTAACGAGATATGGCCGCTAGAGCCAGACGGACTAACAAATTGCTAAAGGACCCTACCCGGAAAGTTAACGCAGATCTTCGTAGCAAAGAAGATTGCAGTTCGAAAGCGTCGTACCATAAGCGAACATATTTTGTGCCAGTATTGATTACGAAAACGCTTTAACATTTTGTTGACTCAGTTATTAAAAGATGTGTTTCAAACGGCTGAGTAGCCTGCAGTTGGATCACAGGCGACAGGCGTTGGGTTTTGGAATAGCAGGATTCTCATTGATCTAGTCAAACAGCTTCATATATGGACGATAGCCAACATGAAGTATGCACACATAGCGGTTCAGAAACCTAACAGTCATCGTTTCATCTGATAATTTACTATTTCTGATTAGCTTTTATTAGTTGGCTGCTGCTGCAATTGGGATTCTTTGTACTGAGTTGTTAATAGGATTCTCATTGTTCCTTTCAAACAACTTCTTATACGGATGGTAACAAATAACTTTAATGAAAAGTGATGTCTCTATACAGTATTTAGAAATGTAATAAATACTTAGCATTTCCCTGACGATCAACCACCATCAGCGTTCGTTTTTTAGCTTCTGCTACAATGCGGAACGTTTGTTTTGGGTATGTTAAAACTCGATCAAATAATTTTTTCATATTCATTGCTAACCCACACAGACAAAGCAAAATAGTCCTATAAAAACTTATCTATCCACCTAACGAATTCCCAGAACATTCGGGGTTGTTTTAATAAGCCGTGGGAAAATGGTAAAAGTTACTTACGTTTTGCATCTAATATCTGCGGTTCACAAAACAAAGCAGCCAACAATTCACATTGCTCTCTAGCTAAGTAATAAGCTTTCCTTTCTGCAAAAAAGCGGTCACAATGCCTTTCCTCTTCCGTTAGACCAAATCATTACGTCCACCATCGCTGGAAATCCATTCGATAAGAAAAAATACCAACATAAAATTATCTGGCAGAAAGAAAATTTCTCTTGTTATACACTGTCGTTGGATGTTTCGAATTCCAAACAGAATAATTCTGATGTTGAGAGTTTCTGAAATTATTAGATACGGGCAGTGCTGGCGTAAATCTTGAGACCGCAATTCTACGAAACTACTTCAAATACCTTGGCGATGTTTGAAAATATAATTGAACGAATTCTGAATAAATCACAAATTAAATTAGCGAGGAGCTTGTAACGTGTGGGACCACTGACATTGTTGATTGCCTCTTATTATTATGGAACTGGTAGCCAGCCACGTACGGGGATTCCGTTGTGCAGCCTCGCCGACTGTTTTGCCGCCATATCCGGCCACTGAAACTCGTGTAAGGAAATCGAATCCTCACAGAAGTGAGCTGAAGTCGACTTTCTAAGGCCCAAGTTTCCTGCAACTTTCATAAGAATACAAAATGCATTTACCTGGTTTTTACGTTAAAATATTGTACAATAATGTTTTCTACTCACATATTTACATTTTGTTATTTTTAACACAGTGTTCTTAGTATAAGGGTTATCATACGCGGTAATATGCGCCACGAGTATTTTATTAATTTACACTTTAAATTCTCAATAAGTACTGTTTCTTCTTTATGCTTCATAGATATAAAATTTATATTCAGGCAAATGCTTTCGTAGAATGAAATAACATCTAAATAACTCTCTAAGCAATAATTCTGCAAAAAAAATCGTAGGCCAGCTATAAAATGAAATTGAATTATACGCTGGCTACGTCATGTGTAGTCTGTCAACGTAAGGATAAAAGTTGTGGTTTACTGTGTATTATAAAGTTTGGCAGCTAAGTGGAATTTACTTCTGTAAACAAAAGAATAACATAATGTTTGTTCGTCGTAGGTTTTATTTAGAATTTTTTTTTTTTTTGCTGTGAAAGGGAAAGAGACACTTGAAATGCTCTACACATAAGCCAACTCGAGGTATCGTGTAGAAAACTGGGCCCTCAAATAGGCTGAGGTATGTGGACGCGACACTAGGATATCCATAGTTTTGATTAAAACTCGTAGAACCCTTTTGACACACACAACGAAAAATTACTACAGTAATACTTGTAACTCCCTTTTCAGAAATACTCACAATCAAATGCTCATTTCTTAGTTCAGGGTTTTTCAACCAATTGGTTGAAGCACTTTAGTTAACTGCGAAATGTTAGGAAAGTGACGTGAAATATCGTCATCAAAATACAAAAACCATAATTAATCGAATCGTATTTACACAAACAAATATTCTCAGAATTGAAAATAATATTACAAAGTTTCATGATGCGTATTTCTGTGGCTGAAGCTGTTCTTAGAGTTCCACGTTTAAACGTTGTACCCAGAATTGACGACATTTGCGAGCTAGACTCCAAGTGCCATATTAATAGAAAAATGTTGATATAAAAAATGTTACGAAATTTTTTGTTTGTTTTGTTATTATTACATATGTATATATAGGCCTTTATATATATATATATATATAATCACATACACTACCAGGGCGTGTGTTTGGTTAACTGCGTCTCGAAATTAATTCTTTAAATATTAGCGTAAATGTCATAATTATCTTGACACATATATTTTATCACTGTGATTCGACCGAATAGCTTTCAAAATTTGTAATAAGTAGAGACATCCAGAATTCGCGTTATTGTTTGGAAAAAAAACTATATTTTAAGCAAGTGCAAGTTTGTATTACATTTGTCATTTTGCCGTGCTTTATTTGACACGCTCTCAAAAACTTGGTGCCAGTGACTGCCATACGCTTTATTGTGGGTGGCTGAATCATGGATAGTCTTGCCAGAAAGAAAGTGACTTCAAACCCAGAGAGCAGACAATAAATTAACGACACCGACTCGATATCTATTGGGTTGGACAGTCTAACTTCTTGAGAAGCAATAACACGCATTTCGCGTACCTCTATCAACAAGAAATAAAATAAGAAATTCTGTTATTCAACTTAGTGTTTCATGAAATTGCAATGTTGGGGAAACTCTGGGTTAGCGTCGATCCTGACGCTAAGGTGTGATCGTGGTTAGAGACATGAAAAATTCACTTTCGTTTAGAGGCAAGATAGACGTCAAACGCTTTTACGTTCGTGTTACTTCTGCATTTGATCCACGGCATATTTGACACTTCCTGTAGGACAATGAGACAGCGTCACCAAGAAACTGCCACCAAAACGCAGACCTAATCACGATCTCTCAATGTGCCAGCGAGGTGATATCCTATCGAGTGTACAATTTCATGTGGAATCTAGCATAAAAGTCATTGAACTCACGAAGTATTTTTGTCCCTACAATTGAGAAATGGATCTATCTACCTATCACCCCTTCCGGAGGGGAGCGGTGGTGTAGTGATCAGACTACTCGCCTGCGGGTTCGATTCCCGGTGGGTGCAGTCCCGGATTTTTGCATATGGGAATCGTGTTAGGCGATACCGTTGGTCGGCGTTTTTCCTCAGGGATTTCCCATTTACCCCACCCTTGAATTCCGGTGTTGCTCCATACATTACTTCACCCTCAACGGCTCTCAAGACCTAGATGTTAAGAGCAGCCCAAATATATCTGCACCCCCTCCTTCCCACACTCCCCAAATTGTTTGGTGAGTCTTCCCTGTGGTTGCAGGGACTTTACCCAACATCAAAGAATACTCACGAATAGAGAAGTTAAAAAACCTTTCAACCACAAACTCCAGCTGCACAGGCCAGGAGAATGTTACTGGTCAGTAACTTGTTAAAACGCTGTTCGTCAACCAGCACCTTGTACCTTACTTGGCAGCAGCTACCCGACAAATATATAAACTTCCGCAGCACACAACAGTCATTCAGAATAAAGACTCAGTTCCAAGTTCTCGTGTAGCTAATCAGCAGATACCCATACTTACACGAAATGAGACGCCACTTTTACCTTCTGTGTACTAAACTAATATGTGTCCACACTCTGTGCGTGATACTTAATAGCCACTTGCTACAAAACTGCTACATGTTGCGAAGAAACCTCCCACGACTTAGATTCCCCTGAATGGTGGGGGGTTTTCACTCTATCCCACCAATTCATAATATAAATGCAAACCTCTTAACCCCTCAACATACTATCACGAGTATACTCGTTCCCATTTGACATGTCGCAGAATACGTGAAACTATGGTGGGTGTTGTACAGATTGAGAAGGTAGTACCATTGCAGGTATTGCCTTTCTCTGGGCAATGCCGTTGGTTACTGAAGACACGCCAACTAATTTATAATTGGTTTTAACTAGTGTAGTGGATCTACTGAAACCTCTTCCATAGTTTACAAAATGTCAGGGATATTTCAGGTATTTGTAAGTACTTCACACAACAACATTTTATTCTTTTTACAACACCTGAAAGGAAAAATTAATGTGCACGATAAGGGGTTAACCTCCACTCAGCCAAATGTCATCCAGGGCGTGCTTTTCTGCTGTATCTTGAACTATCTCATTAAAGGTGCCCATTTGCACCACTGGCCAAAATTTTCTTTCCCTGATAGAATAATTATCCACCAAGTTTGCGATATTTAAAATACTTCCAGCACGGGTCCTGTATTACCTTACTTCGTGGGTCTCGGTAATACCCTAGGTATGCGAGAGCCGAGAACAATAAAACCTTCCACCACTCCCCCCAAACACTCACAAAGGGTTGAGGATTTTGTGATTCGCACCCCAAGCGACCCATCAACTAATGGAACCTCTAATGGGCACAGAGGTCTGCCCATTCCCCTCATTCCTTTCTATGACACGTGTAAGTTATCCATTTAAAGTGTACTAATGCCCCAACCTCAACTCGTCCATTGCCATACACTTGAATGTCTTAATTTTGAAACCCTGCTTGGGTTCCAGAAGTCTGACTGTAAATGATTAGACCAACCTGCCACCAGACCGACACCATCACGATCGTCTGTGATTCAAGCTCAGCCTAGAAGGCAGATACCCATTTAGGTAAAACAAGCCATGGGGACTTCCCGGGAGTTTCCCACGTTTGCTGGCTCCAACTATGGGGTCACCCAGTGGTACCACAATGAGGTGCGTATTTCCTTAGGCTAGAAGAGTCAATTGGCTTATGCTTGACTAGCCCATTCCGTGTCTCTTGAATCTGATGATCTGGCAATAGGGTTGGCAATTACCCCGACACCTCCTCGAAACAGCAGTATCTCGTTTATCCACAAGCCACTCCTGCACTCCTACGTCCGTATAGACGGTACCTATCCCGTAAGTCTATGGTGAACAAAAACAGTCTCGGACACCCTTACTGGGTCGCTGTTGCCAGGGTGAACTATCTTATAGTTAGGAACCTGCAAAATTCGCGTTATTTTCTGGCCGCAGACTAAAATCAAAGATATTGTATGCTAGTTTGACTTCTGCCACTGGTCGACAACCTATAAGGCACTGCTCAAGGTCGCTTGAAGACAATAGTAAATGTTCATCGGTTGATCGACCAATCTGCAGCAGAGTAATCATAGAGGTGAGTGATGCCGTACAGCTTCCAGTAGCCAATGAATCATGAATTTGGCGTATGTATGGACACATGTATGGACACAGGGCAGAGAAGTATAGAATTATATTGAATAATAATGTAAATTTTGCATGTCTCTACTTATAGCCATAACAGCTCGAGCTACCGAACCGGGGGGGGGGGGGGCTATTTTAACCGCAGGAGGACCTTCACTAGAACAACATACCTAAATAGTCATCTCAGGTCCATCCCGAAGAGGGCTCCACAGAACCGAACGTGCTCCGCACTCGAACAGGTGTTAGACCCACCATCACCTATAAAGCTAAGTGCCAGGGTGGCTGAGCTGTTAACCTTCTACTCACCTCCAACGAAGGCGAACCGGGTTCGATCCCCTTCCGGTTCACTCCAAATTTTTGGAAGTGGGAATCGTGCCGGACGATGCCGCTGATCGGCGGGTTTTCTCGGGGATCACCCGTTTCCTTCGCCATTTCGTTCCGGCGCTGCACCATACTTACCTCACATCACACTCATCGGCTGTCAAGACCTTGATGTTAAGAGCCGCCAGATCTCTTCACTTTTCACTCACTCACCATTACAGCTACACTTAAATAATGTTATGTCTATACAACTTAGACTTACGGCTATAACTACGTCAATTACTTAAAAAAAAAAAAAATAGAAACTGATATACAGCGCCCTATATCGGGCTCAATGAACTGAGCCAAGTGTGTTAGGATGCGGTCGCATATTAAGTAAGAATGTAAAAGTGAAATTACGCAATGGTTCCTTTGATGCACGTGTACACATTCACAGTGTTATAATCTGGAAATGCAACGTTTTTCTCACTGGTCATTGTGCGCTGTGGAAGATTCCCTGTTGGTTGTGCTGCCGCATGGCAAATCATTAGGGACAGGTGTTTTTCGCGAAAATATTTATGGCCATGCTAGACTCCAATATCCTACGTCCACGACCACAACTTGCTTTGTTATTGGCTGCGTGTATACGTGAGAAGACATGTTCCTATTTGACCGGGCCAATCGTAATAAAGAACTCTAATGCTGTCCATGATTCGTGGATAGACACTTGAGCCACGTGACATTTATAGTAATCCAACAACGAAAGTGCATACGAACAAAAGTGTTTTGGTGTACAAATGGTCTTGAAATCACACCTGTCCCTACAAATAATCAACCAGATGCCAATGGGCTAACTATGTTGCGCTAGGTTGTTGGCCAGTGACGCTATTTTTATGACGTTTGGAGCTTGAGTTCGCGGTAGAAGGAGCTGTCTTCTTCTGTAATTGTATTGTTTTGTGATGCACTGTAGTTCTACGTCAGTGCCCAACATTGAATGTGGGAGTTTCGGCTCCCGGCCTCCCGGTAGCACGCATATTGGTGGCCAATGATATATGTGTTTGAAGGCTGTTCAATAAAAAGTGAACACTTTATAAATGAATCTTAGAAAACATTTACTGCCCCTGGCTGCATATATTTTAATGGGCGCACTAAGCGACATCCGTCCAGTAGAATTGGTAACGATGGATGGAAAGTAGCTCCATATTATAGCGTCAAATAAAAAGTGTTAGGTAACCATTTGTGGTAACTTAGAATTAGTTCTTTCACTTTCTGTTTTTTCAATGCACCGAAGTGTAAAAATGAGCCGATTTGTAACTTATATACTTTTATAATATTTTCACAGTTTCATTTGACCGACGACGCATGATTAAAGTAGTGAGACCCATGGCAATGTTAATTTTCCATAAGGTGGAAGAATACACAACGTGTATATAAGTAGATCTTAAACAGGGTTTACAAAAGTGCTCTTTTTACCTGAAGAGCCTTTATCTATATGAACCATTTTCGACGAGCTGTACGTAAACCTAGAGCATCTGAATACTCTAATAAGAATACTCTAATAAGAATTTTTATCTAACTTAAAGAATCCCTTGATCAAGTTTCATTCAAATTTCCCTTGTACCAGGAATTTATCCTGCGCGATATCATGCGGTCATTTTGCCAAACAAAGTTAATGTATATTCAAACGTTTTATTTGGTTTAACCAGGTGTTAACGTGATGTCTGATAAAACCTCGAATGCAGTCTAGAAAACATATTTCTGTCATTGGCAGAGCTCAGTATAATGAATTACTACAGACTCGGAAATTTCATGATGCTCAATTTTTTTATTTCCGTTACTAGTTTTGTAATACGTCTTCAGTGAATATTGAGCCGAGCGACAACAACTTGTTGTAGTCGGTGAAAATCAAATTCAAATATGATCACAAGGAAAACAAAATTGGGGCTAGATATAAGAAAAATTATAGTGGCAAGTTTGACCGAAAAAGAAAAAAATGGGGTCTGTTGATTAGGGGGGAAATTGCAGAACCAATACAGCCACTATATAAGCTCCCAATTTTGGGGTATTTACAGAGAACATTATTCACAATTAAACGATTGCTGGAAAACAGTTATCCTAATTGTTTATCGATAGTTAATATATTAGCTAATTGAGGTATTATCCCCTCAATATATTCCTTTGTCACGGGAATACTGAAGAAAAAATGGCATTATGACCTGTTATCTGCACTTTCAGATACCAGCACCAATGGAGCCACAGACTTCGTGTAGGCAATGCTCCTGAAAAATTATAATATTATAATTGGTAGTTGCTTGTACAGTGGACCAATGCAATTTCTCCTCATTCCTTGCACTGCTTAAGTAGAAGTGTTAGAAGTTTATGCCTACTTGTCAAGTTCAAATATTCTCGCGTAGTGACACATTCAATGGTAAATTTATCTAATCGTTGAGGATTTTAGATAGCATAAATTAATGTGTTTTAAATATTTTTCATATTGTAATTCAAGATAAAATGTAATTTAGTCTGTTTGATTATAGCGTGTCCTGATTTGCTCAAGATCAAATTTCGCACTATAATCCGATAACAAACTAGACTCCATAGACGCCATACTTTCACGAGTGTTACTAGAATTACACTCATGAAACCCACTATGCAGGTGTCAAAACCGAGACGAAATATTTAGCACTCATGACACTTAATTCCGTGTACCATGTCGAACATGTATGAGTTCTGTTCGTAATAGCGGTTAGCGAATAAATGACGTATGTTAGAATAGGCCTATATGACTGCGAAGTTTAGCATGCTACCGTGTTATGAGAAATGTTATAGTATCTAACAGTCACTTACTACACTCTAAACTTGAAACAGTGATTATTGAGTCAAATAAGTGAAAACAGTCAAAATTGAGCAACTTATTAATAAAGTGACTGAATTTCACTGATTTATTTGTAATTCCCAATGTATGTTAAGATTTTCACTGTTATAAATCACAATTTGCTTGATTCGCCGGTTGGCAGTAGCTTATTAACTGACATTCAGTGAATGTTATTTCACTCATTGATATCACTGATTTGAACTTAAAGTGTAGAGTCGAGTTTTTACTGGCTTAGTGTCACACAAATAAAATGCATTGCACCATATACAAAAAATTATTCATAGCAAGTTGACAGTTACTTTTATATTTAATTTTAAAATTTCCCTAGTCAAAATTATATGAGGGAAATATATGGATAATCATAAATAAAATGTATGCTGGAGCATGTATATCATAGTATCTAAAGTATTCTCACGATGAAGCGAGTTTTTTAAAATCAACCTTAAAAAAAAATTCACTGCTATAAAAATATATTTTTTTGACGGACTCTCTGAGTGACACGCGCCCAGTAATGTTGGTAACAATGGAGGGGAAGTATTTCCATATATTAAAGTCAAATAATAAGTGTTATTAAACTATTTGTGATAAATTAAATTTTTATATTTTGCTTTCTGTTTTTTAATGCATCAAAAGGTAAAAATAAGCATATTTGTAAAATATTTACTTTTATAATAATTTCATCACTGTTTCACTTGACCGGCACATAAATAAAGTGACGAGGCCCATGGCAATGTAAATGTTACATAAGGCGGAAGAATCCACAACGTACATAAAAGTAGATCTTAAGCAGGTCTTTCGAAATTGCTCATTATCCGTGAACAGCCTATATATTACATTACTGTTACAGATTATGAATTGTTTATATTAGTGTAGCTGATTAGAAAGCTTGCCGTTCATTAGCTGTAGTGTCTGAAAAAATATTCTTTGTCAGTTTAAGTGCAATATACATCAAAGTATTTCTTATTTCAACAAATTCATCTTCAATAATATTTCAAATGGGTCCAGAACAATTAATTAATGAATGTTCGCTACAGAACATATTTAACACTTTCATCACGATTTCCTTATTCTATACAGGCTATATATTGCCACTTAATCGGTTTCATTGTACGCCGTTCTGTCAAAATTTATTCTTTAATCTGGTAAACAAGGAGCATACAATGAACTGCATGGCCGTAAAAATACCGCTCGTGCAGAAAACAATCTGTTCGACACTAAAATTCGACTGTGCATAATTGATTGATAATCCCTATCCTCTATTGGGCCTATTGCTACTTATGTCGGTGACTTGAAGGTATCTATACCCTAGAATACAGAAGATACATCTGTTGAGTTCTATTTGGACTAACCAAAGAACTGGCGAATGCAAAGTACAGTTGCTAATGTGTAGAAACCTACCAAATTAGTGTTATTTTCTGGCAGCACGCTGTAATTCACCGTCCTATGCATATTCTAGCCGGTGACGATTGTTTATTGCCTTCTGCAGCAGTGGGGACATATTTTTCCTTTTGACTTGTTTGGACGTCACTGGGTCAGCCTCTCGTTGGTAGTTAACTATTGGTCCAAACACGTCCTAGGCGTGTCTGGACAAACTGTAGTTCAATGACAAACGCAGCACACAAGCAACATTGTTTGAAGTCTGATTTGACTTGGAAAAATAGCACTTCTCTACTAATGAGAAGTTCAGCTATTCACAGGTACACACATATGTTTCGCATCTAGCTGGTTATAAGTGAATGTTATACTATAGTATTACACCTGGTGTGTAAAAGAGTTACACATAAAAACGTTTCATGTTGGGGCCACAGTATTAATGTTACTACAGCTACTTTTGTTATCTGTGAGCCGTCAGTAACTAATGTTGCTACAATGTAATATAGTATAATTTTTTTAATGGTAATTAAATATTAAGTACTATTGTAGCAAAATGACCTGATTTCTGTTTTGTCGACATTAAGGTGATGATTATGCGGTGGAAAAAGAAGTCTTGTTTTTAACTGATGGTAAAATTTGCGTTAAAACTTTTCTTGTATGTCATTTGCTTTATAAAGCCATTCCAATGTAATATAAATTAAGTAATATTATTTTGTCACGAAAATTAATTCAACAAAAAGAATTGACTGTTGAGAGGAGAATCCAACCTGCGCCCTGATTATTTGATTGTTTCCACTTTGCAGAACCAGGCGGCATACCAACAGCGCTGTCTTAACATGTTTGAGTATAATATTGTTAGTATTGAGTACAAAATAATGACAAACTACAACTCTCTTTCATTATGTGGAATTACTCTATTATTTTTAAATATATACATATTTGCCACACGTAAACTGCTTTGCAAGGCTTGAGAGATGGTTTAATCTACATTTACTAATCTTTAACGTTTAAATACATTGTTTTAATTTTACGAGGTGATCACCGGTCAATAAAAACCCGCCATTTCACAACGCTAAGTCAGTCTAGACGTGTGTTGGTTAAACATTACTTTATGGTTCCAGTAAAACAACATATTTTGTTCTTCCGGTATCATTAGCTTAATACAACATTTGGTTGCGGCAACATTACTTTGCCTTGGTTTAACAGTGAGCATGTACTATCTTTAGACTCCACTATGCTAATTAGGTACGGGTGTGGTTTGAGACAGTAACGTGTGTTTATTTGACACATAATTTAGGCGAATCTTAATTTCCTAACCCCTCATATAATTATTGACAATGCATAAATATCACGTAATTTTGGTATTCTAAACCACTTATCGATTTTTATTTTTATTACTCTATGATAATTTCGTACAGCATACTGAGATCTGATATGTTATCATATAAATATTTAAAGTTTAAACTTCTATGTTATTTTGGCTTTTCCGTAATCATTCTGTAATTTTTAAAGTTGTATTATTTTTTCTTTCATTATTTTAATTGTAGGCCTACTTAATGTTTTGCGTAATTATATTGTTTTCTTCTTTACCAGAAGTAGTTCGAATTTTGGTAAGATTTGGAGATATATAATGGATGTTGAAGCTTCTGGGTAGGGACCATTTAAATGGACGCATAGCGAGCTATATTGCTCATCGCAGAAATCCTCAACACCGGCCTAAGGCTAGGAGTATGTATGGGTCCCAGAAGTCATTTTAGGTTGCTGAGACAGCCACGTACAAGAAGAGGGCTTAATCTGAGATAGGAGATTCAGATTTCTAGTGAATACAACCGACGTCAAGACGCCGCTCAGCTAGGCGCCAGGCACCATGATCAAGGCTACGAGGTTGGCCTAATACTCAGGCGACGCCATCGTCATTATAAGTTTGGAGACTTTCTTAAGTGAAATCGGAAGTTATTTTTCAGTGCATCTAAGCTCCTACTATCTTATGAAAGAGTTTAGAAGAAACATTTAAAGTTAATTTGCTAGCTGTCAGGGCATTAAAACCAGTAGTCCAGCTCATACTGCTGACTTATTCGCCGGAGCAAAGAAATTTTAAAGAACCCAAGATAACTTTTATAATATATATTTGAAATATATTAAAAAGGGACTTAATGCAGTGCCATTAAGAAAAAGCTAACCAGATTAAAGTATGTTTGAGTAGTGAGAACTTATCAACAGTTGCTTTTGGTCTTGGAGCTCAGCTAACTTTGCATAGATAGAGATACGTGAGGAGAACTACTTCTGGAACTTAATTATTTTGATTTTTTTTTTAGATTTGTCATTAAAGCAGCATTAATTAATTATTACTTTTTGTTTCATTAATCGATTATTATTACCTATTGTAGGATGGTGGTATTTCATCTCTTATAAGTATACGCAACTATACTTGTGGTTAAGGTAGTTTTCAAAGTCAACCTAACCTTAAAAGTTAAAATATTTTCACTTTCAATATTATTTCATCTGCAGAAAGTCATTTTAATTTTAAAATCAATATTAATTATTTTTCTTTGCCTATTTTAATATAAATAAAATATTCTGTAAAAATATACTCATGTTTCTTTTCGTAGCGTTGCAAAAGTTTTGTGCATGAGTGCAATCTATGTAACAATTTCAGAGTTCCAGAGATCTTCAAATAACCAGAGTATGTGAAAAGGTTCTTTAACCCATTCAGACCCACTTTAATTTACGGTTTTAGGTGTTGCAAACAAAAAAAAATATGACACGTGCTGTACTTAACTTGACGTGACACTTGTTTCGTTGGCATAGCAAATGTGCTGTAGGCTACGTGTTCGACTGCATATATATGAGCAAATTAGAGCCTAGATCAGTAAGGTAGTTTGCGAATCATTTACGGCAGGTAAGATCATTGGTCACTGAGTTTCGCGTTGTATAGTAGAGACCAAACATTACCTACACATGCTTATTGTACACAAATATGTACACAAGGTCTGAATGTGATAAGGATTAAAGGTTTAAACACATGTGTTATATGCTATTCACACACACCTATCTCACTACATCCCACCTAAATATCCCTACGTTTTGTTTCCAACACACAGTTACTACGACTTACAGGATTTATTAATATTAACATTTAAACAGTATATCTGTACTACTAAATAAAATAGAACTGCCTGTCTGTAATTTTCGAATTTTTCACTTTTAATTATTTTTTCATATAGTATAATTAATAACTAAGCCATATCTAATGTTACATTTTTTCACATCTGTCTGTCTATCTGTCCGAACTGATTTAACTCAAAAACCACATAACGTATTGACATCAAATTTAAACAGTTTATAGATAATAACCCCAGGACCAATTTAGTCTTTGTTTCATTGAAATATCTCAAACTGTTCCGGAAAATATGATGATCAGGGATGTGAACAGGTTCTGGATTAAGCTTTTCTTACGATTACTGCATAAAAAAAAAAGCATTGTTAAAAAAATTTCCGTTATTTCTGTTTTCTTTTTTTTTCTTTCCTTCAAAACAGCCGTAGTGGCACAGAGACTAGAGTTATTCAAATTGGGGCGGCAGTGACCCAGTGGATATATATATATATATATATATATATATATATATATATATATATATATATATATATATATATCAATTGGGGCCGCAGTAGCTCTGTGGCTACAGCAACCAATAAGGTGGCAGCAGAAGCTAAGTGGCTAGAGAACCCAATAAGGGTGCCGCAGAAACTCAGGAGCTAGGGAACCCAATAGTGGGGCTGCAGCTGGCCAGGGACTAGAGCACCCAATAGTGGGACCGCAGTAGCTCAGTGGGTAGAACACCCAATAGTGGGGCCGCAGCTGGTCAGGGGCTAGAGCACCAAATAGTGGGTCCGCAGTAGCTCAGTGGCTAGAGCACCCAATAGTGGGACCGCAATATCTCAGCGGCTAGAGAACCCAAACAGGGGGTCGCAGTAGCTCAGTGGCTAGAGAACCCGATAAAAAAGTGGCAAGATCAACTCAAAGTCCTAAATATCATGCTAACATGAAACATGTAGGAAGCGATGGCAGGGTGTAATTTAATAACTCCATTAAACCTGAAAGGAGAAATATTATTATTTTTAACATAAAACATTAATGAAAATAAGGTGGGCATTATTTTAATAACTTTACAAGAATATCGTGCGAACGAAGTCGCACGGGTCAGCTAGTATGAAATATAGAAATGTAAAACTTTGCAAATGGTTAACATTACTAACGTTGTCACAAAATGATTAGTAATATTATAGCATAAACGTTAAAAGAAAAGCTGCAGTATTAATTTATTTGTTGCAACACCATTAGAATTTTTTTCTGTGTAAATATATGCGTTTCCCTAATACCTAATAGGCTACGCAGTGTCCGCACACGGTGGACGAAGTGACTCACGAAACAAGGGCTGCCACCCGGAAAAAATGGCAGCTCTCCAGGGCTTGGTTCCGGGAGGTTGGTAACCATGACGCCGCACGCGTGACCTGTCATTGGCGCGACACTAATGGCCGATCAATCCAGGCGCCCGTAATACAGGCGCAGTCGTTAAAGCCGCATGTAGAACACAGGCGCTGTGTTCCGAATTATAGGGCTGTGTCCATTGCTTTCGAGTCCCCACGCAATATTCAAATGGAACTAATGTCGCCCGGATTCTCTACTGCTAGCGCATTTATGATTTCGTTATGTAGACCGAGTTTTTTCCCACCATATGTGTTGATATCTGGTGTATTTACAAATGTTTAATGTTCTTGAAATTTGTTCACTTTTTTTATATTCGAAAATGGCGTTTTATTTAATTTCATAACAAGGAAACGTTTATATGCTTGTACTCTTCTGACAAACAAATCCAATTCCGTAAACATTTACAGGGTGTCAGGTAATTCGTGGATATGGACTGCCCCCACACGAATCTGTGCTCACAGCTAAGTAGGAAATATTTTTTGTAAAAACCCTAAGGGCCTAAGTTTACGAGAAAAAACGACATTTATGTAGATAAAATGATGTTACTCCATGTTGGGCACAGCCTACATCAGCACACAAACGTTGAAACATCACAACTGGTATACGAAGTTTACTCTGCCCTTATCAATGCACTTTTCCGCAACGTTGGACGCATGCAGCATGCACGGAGTTGGACCACTGGATGCACCCATGGTGACTGCTATGTCTCAGTACTCACTGCATGTGAACTCCATGGTTTTTTATCACCACTCAGCTAGGCTCGTTGCCTTGCCGTTTGCCTTTCCCTATGAATGTTTCATGTTACAATAGCCAAACCAAAAGGCCACAGCTCCAAGGTACAGACCTGAAATATTCGTAGGTTCATTTAGGAACAAGATGGACTTCAAAAGATTGTACGTTTGTGTTACTTCTACAACTGTCCCATTATCTTTCTAACGCATATTGGAGGATAATAAGCCAATAATAAACTAAGAACGTAATTCTGGACCAATCGCAACATCTCACTTCACCAGCAAGAAGCCAATCAGTAGATGTTGTCCGACTGGGTGTACAAACTATTATGTAGTCTAGCCAACAGGTCACTGAAATAGCGAGTTTTTCCTGTCTATAGTTATTGTTTGTGATAATAGAACACGTGCTGGCATCAAAAATATTCTTTCTTACAACACATGGAACCAAAGAGTTATCTCTGTTAAGGAAATGTACAGAAACAAGGTATGTGCTTTTCATCCTCGGCATCCTTTCCCCGAACGACATGAGCTCACCCCGAATATTGTCATATGCACTGGCGAAATTTTGGGAATGAGATCACTCTAGTTCTGTAAAAATCTCTTTATTGGCTTGTGAGAGGATGTGCATGCGCATATGAATACATAAAATACATACACTCACTTCACTGCCTTTTGCACAGCTGAGCACAGGATTGTTGAATCTCAGGAGAGATTCTTTTTCGCAGAGAAAGAGAAGACATATTTTGTGATTGAACTAATTAATTTGGTATACAATTGGTATCAAAGGGTTAATTTAATTGGCGAAAGGGTTAATTAAAAAGGGTTATTTAAATTAAACAGTTGAAATGTAATGAAAGGGTTCAATTTATTGAAAGGGTTAAATGTATTAAAAGTTTATTTTTTGTTGTTGTACTTCTTTCTTTCCTTTTGTGGGGAGCTACAGGGGCTCTGTACAATGTTGACGCTGTGGTGTTCTGGAGGCGACTGGCCAGAGTGGTGGGTTGCAATGTGTTATATAGGTGTTAAGTTGAGTGAAAGAGTGTGCTAATTCTCATTTTTCTTATTTTTCTAATTTTGATGTGTTTGTAGGGAAATGATTGGCAGATAGGCGATTTTAACGAATATATTTATCACATGAGAGAATTTCAGAGTTTTTAAACCAATTTTAAGAATGGCTTAAGTGTAAAGTTTATGGGTTTTTGGGGGATGTTGCTCGTAGACAGTGTTGGGAGCTAGACGATTTTGAAAGATGCGATTTACGTGTTAGTAATGACAAACGTTTTAATAGACGACGACTGTTTCCGAATGCAACTAAATGTTAGAGAATTTAAGATTATTCTACATATGAATAAATAACACGAGAGAGAGAGAGAGAGAGAGAGAAGTATAACTACTTTGTCTCTTAAAGAAACAAGTGCAATCACGTGAGTTCCGATATGTCTTAAACGTAACATGATTTACTACCCGAGCTGTATGCTAACAATAAAATTTACAAGAGAGAGAATTTTAACTATGTGAATAACAGCTGGTGTCGAGAAGTGCAAACTCACTAAACGATAACAATTACATGAGTGTAAAATCAACTATCTAAAAAAATGTCCCAATAAATTAAATGAACAAGATATATATGATGCATGCCTCTCGTGCATACCTTACACGTCCATCCACTTGTGAGACTTGCGACGAGTAACTTCGGAAACGTAATCCGCACATAAAAAGAAATTAATTGATTAACATGCGTAGTAAAATTGCACCTCTACCAGAACCCGTCTGTCCAGCTGTGAGGATACTGAAGAAATGACATTAGTATATGATTTGCAGAGACTTATAAGCACTCTTAGATACATGGAGCATGGCCGACATCCGTCCACTCCAGAGGTCACTCGATGAGAGTGGATTGTATGTGGTGCGCCTGCTTATATATGTGTAGTGCGGCCAGCATCTTACAGGCAACTGAGTAGAAATTTACAACTGATAGAAACTCATTCCCTACCAAGCTACATTTTAACGACTTGAATTGTTCTACAAGTACGTGAATGACGTTGGTATATGATTTGCGGAGACTCATAAGCACCATTAAATATTTGGAGTGCGGCCGATGTCCGCCCACCTTAGAGGTCACGCGATGAATGAGTTGATGGTATGCCGTAAACCTTCTTATATACGTGTAGTATGGCCGGTGTCTTAAAAGCAACTGAGTTGAAATTATTGCCAAAAAGTTCTGAACACGACATACTTTTTAAAGCAGACACAATAGTGTACATATGTTCTGATAAGTTAAATATATAATGATATTAAAGAAAGTAATTAACTGTAGAAAATTTAACCTCAAATGATTTGTTTAAAAATAATCAACATGTGTCGAAGCATAGAACTTAATCCCACATAAATTTATATATATAATGAAAAAATGCACAAAAATCTACAAAAATAAAATTATTTTAAAAATAACGGACGTACTACAAATTTCCGTAAAGTCTGGTAAATAGAGCGCACTTGATAACACAACCACGAGTTGAAAATGGTATGAAGTTTTGTATACCGGGCTCATAAAGGTGAATTGAAAATTCTAAAGGCTTTCGCAATATTGTCTTAACACAGGAGAAAAAAGTTTCCTGATAAAAGAGTTTTATATTAAAATGTGTATATTATAAAATGTAAATCGAGGCTAACACTAGAGATGAAGACAGGTGATCCACTGCATGTGTGCGATGGTCGCCGGACCAGACTTGTGGAAAACCCCGATTGTGGCCTTGTCGGCTGCCAACTGTCTACCTGCCCGGTGTATATGAAGGAGCTATTAAGGTATACATCCGTCTATTCCAAACTTCTATGAGAAAATGCAGATGGTGGTTACTAGATACAGGGAAACAAGTTTACTTTTAATAAGGAATAGGTTCAATAAACACAAAAATTAATTTTCAATAATAAATTTATTGACAAAAATTAGGAAATTCAGAGTGTTACAAAACATAGGATATATTAGACAATTGTTTCAAAATATATTCAAATATAGGATGATCCAAAAATGTATTACAACATTATAACACAAGTGTGTACAGGTTGTTACAAAACATAGCACAAGTAAGTATAGGACACTTCACAAACAAAGATACCAAAAAAAAAAAAAAAAAAAAAAATGCTGGTTATATGTTATAGAATGTGTGTCAGTTCCTTATTCCTCAAAATCATTCCTTAAAATCGTTCCTCATTCCTTATTCTACAAAAAACTTAATTTATTCCTCAGATATCACTGTTTATTCCACAAAACATATTTTATTCCTCAAAAAACCTCGTTAATGCTACAACCTAATTCAAACGACTTAAATGGTTTGAAGAAGACATAATATTTCAAATTGAAACATATTCCTTTCACGCAATGTTTACTTGCAATAATTACTTTTTTTTTTTTGTTAAGTAATAGGGTTAACTAAAATGTATTATCATACTTCTCGGGTGTTTGCAGATATTACTTCATTCGATGTTACCTCGTTCCTTAAGTGTTGTTATAATGAAAACCATATATTTTATTCCATAATATTCGCCGTGTTTTTTAAACTCCAATAAATATCTAAGTTTATTAAAAAGTTAATTCGGGTCTTCAGGAAATATGTAACGAACATAATTGATGCCTTCTGCCTTCTTCACAGCATTTGATGAAGCAATGTCTTCAACAGTATCACTGACATCCTCACTACTGTCTTCGCCTGATGTTTCATCATACGTATCGACATTACTTTGCTTAGAAAGACTAGGTTTATCGTCACCGACACTGGTCTTCGCAGCTGGTTACATTAGTTTATGTCGAAAATCATTACATTCGTATGTTATTGTATATTTCATACAATCCGATTCCATCCCATTTCTTGTAATTACGCTATTTCGCTCTCTTTCTGTGAGATTGTGTATTGTAGATGGTACATTTACATTCTCAGGAGGAAGATTAATTTTTATACAGATCTTCACATGACGACTCAAGTTATCCATTCGTGCGAACTGGCGAAAACAGTATTTGGAGTTAAGAATAGTACGAGATGAATTCTTCAAACATTTGCTCATCTCATGTTTGTGACCATTGTAGGCGAAAGTGTAAATTTTCCCACAGTATTTGCAGTGTAGTTTATTCGGTGCTGTCTCCATTCTCATCAATGTAGATTTAATGGCTAATATTTGGTGTGAGGAGAAAGTTTACTTCCGAATAGATGTTCACCTTACAATATCAGAATGACAGCTAACATGTTTCTGTATGAATTTACTTTTTTAAACAGTATCAGTTTTCATTAATGGTGATAAAATATCTTCTGTTCTAATATTTGTATATTAATCGCAGAATTATGCGTACTAATTCACCATGTGATTAAATCTACATCTTTACTTGGTATTCGAATAAAATGTATAAACAATAATTTAATTTCAGGATTGTAGAAGGGAGAAATGGGTTTAGAAGAATTTTGTAGGGAATTTTTTAAAGACTTTGTTTACTAAACGATTGTGTTAGTAGGAAGCTAGTCTATTGAGTAAACCATTTTGAGCTGTGGTTGTATTAGCTGTCTCCTGTTTTAAACGTGCATATGTAACACGAATTGCGTTTTTTCCACTAACTTTTGTCTGATAATTTATTATGTCGATTCCCTAAGATGTATGGAATAAAGGTATTTGTCTCGGATATCTCTTTAGAATGTAAATAATTTTTTGATAGTCGTAATGTATTATGCTAAAAGATGGGTTATATGATTGCAAAATGGCCACCATTTTCCTTTACATTTTGCTTAAATGTATTTAAATATCGTGTAAATTGATATATTCCAGCTCTGATAAAAGAAATTCCAACCTTCATTCGTGCTATTTCGTTAATATTATGCCCTAATTTATTTTCTAGGGAAATTGATTTGTAAATAATACAGAGTATATACAAATGTTATGGTAGACAGAGTTTTTAAAAATCTTGATTGAGAAACTTTAGAATTGAAACTTTGGTTATAAGTAAATTTTAGTGTCGTAGACAAATCTACACATCAAATACGCATTTTTCTCTGCTATGCACATGTATTTAAAAACAATTTGAAAGTTTGAACATGAATGTATGTGTCATGTCTTCAACCATAATAGTTGAAACTTAGGTAAATGGAATGATACATGATTGAAAAATGGTGACCTTCCAATGTTAAAAAAAAAAAATTAGCGAGTGAAAATATGTATGGAAAGAAAATATACTTTGTTTCCTGGAAATACTTTAATAAGTTTGCTGGGAAAGGGATAAAGTTTATTGGATTAAAATTCATTTCTTGGATTGAGATATAAAATTTGTTGGAATTGTATCTGAGGATTAAGATTTATTGTAATATTTAGCTTCTGGGATATAAACTCTGATCTGCGGGACTTGTGAAATTTTATTTCTTTGCAAATAAGACAGGTTAACATATTCGGAAGAGTCCAAACTTCACTGCACGAGGGTGTGTGACCATGGATCGACAGGGTGGGAGACAGAGAAATTCTCGGAGAAGGGAGGGAGGTCGGTGGTGTGTGGACAAGGGAACATCGCTCTGACAAGGGGTGGAGGGTAGGGGATGCCTACAGGCGAGCGGGGCCGATGTGAAGCTCTCTAGTCAGTTATCGCCATCTTGGGATAGGGGAAAACGGGTAAATGACCTGAGGACACGTCGCTCTGGCGAGGGTGGAGATGGGAGGTGGGTACCAGGAACTATGTAAAGGCCTCTACCCAGTCGTCGCCGTCTTACCTCAGTGCCAAAAAGTTGACAATCGAGGGCAGAGGAATGAGTAACCTCAAGGACAGAGTAGCGTGGTTTGGGGAGGTGAGGAGCCATCTGCAACCCTGTATCAAGTTGCCGCCATCTTCAGATGCTCATAGAAGCTTGGACTAGACGGATGTATACCTCAATAGCTCCTTCATATACACCGGACGGTTAGACAGTTGGCGGCCGACGAGGCCACAATCGAGGTTTACCGCAAGTCTGGTCTGATGACCATCGCACACGAGCAGCGGATAACCTGCCTTCATCTCAAGTGATAGCCTCGATTAATGTTTTATAATAAACACGTTTTAAAATAAAACTATTTTATAGAAAAAACTTTTTTTCATGTGGTAAGTCAATATTGCGAAAGTTTTTTAGGATTTTCAAATCACATTTATGAGCACAGTATACAAAACTTCATACCATTTTCAACTCATGTTAACAAGTGCGCTTTATTTACCATTCTTTACAGACATTTGTAGTATGTCTGTTATTTTTAATATAATTTTCTCTTCAAGGATGATTATGCCTTTTTTCTGATATATATATATATATATAAAGTGATGTGGGATTAAGCTCTACGCTTCGACGCATGTTGATTATTTTGAAACAAATCATTTGGGGTTAACTTTCTATCATTAACTACTTTCTTATAGATTATTATATATTCAACTAATCAGAATATATGCACACTATTGTGTCTGCTTTAAATAGTATGCCATATTCAGAGTTTTTTTGCCGTAATTTCTTCTCAGTTGCCTTAAGTCATCGGCTGTGCTACACGTATATAAGCAGGTTTACGTCATACCATCAACTCATTCGTCGAGTGACCTGCGAGGTGGATGGACATGGGCCGCACTCCAAGTATTTAATTGTGCTTATGAGTCTCCGCAAATCATATACTAATGCCATTCACGTACTTGTAGGATGAATAATGTTGTTAATAGTATCTTGGTAGGGCAATAGGTTCTATCAGTTGTAAATTTCTACTCAGTTGCCTTTGAGACACCGGCCACGCTACACATGTATAAGCAGGCGCATCTCATACTATCCACTGATTCATCGAGTGACCTCCGAGGTGGACGGACGCCTGCCATGCTCCATGTATCTAATTGTGCTTATAAGTCTCCACAAATAATATACTAATTTCATTCCTGCAGCATCTGCGCAGCCGGACAGACGTGTTCTGGGAGAGGTGCAATTTTAGTACGCATGTTAATCAATTAATTTCTTTTTCATTTTCATTACATTTCTAAAGTTACTCCTCACAAGTCTCACAGGCAGACGGACGTGTAAGGTATGTGTGAGAGGCATCATATATATCTTGTTCGTTTAATTTATTGGGACATTTTTTGGTAGATTGTTAATTTTACACTCACATAATTATCATCATTTAGTGAGTTTGCACTTGTCGACACCAGCTGTTATTCACATAGTTAAAATTCTCTCTCGTGTAAATTATATTGCTATCATACAGATCGGGATAATAAATCACGTTACATTTAAGACGCCTCGGGACTCACATAATTGCACTAGTTTGTTTATGAGACCTTGTAGTTATACTTCTCTCTCTCTCTCTCTCGTGTTGTTTTTTCATATGTAGAATACTCTGTTATTCTCTAACGTTTAATTGCATTCGGAAATAGTCGTCGTCTATTTAATCATTTGTCATTACTAAGTAATAATTTGTATATTTCAAAGTCTCCCAACACCGTCTACGAGCAATATCCCCCCAAAAACATAAAATTACACTTAGACCATGCTTAGAATTTGGTTAAACACTGAAATTCTCTCGTGTGTTAAATATATTCTTAAAAATCTCCTATCTACCTCCAGTATCCCTACAAACACATGAAAACGAGAAAAATAAATAAAAATGACCCTTAGAACACGCTTGCACTCAACTTAACACACACACACACACATATATATATAAACATACATTGAAATGCATCACACTAGTCAGTAGCCTCTAACACACTGAGAAAGAAGTACAACAACAAAAAATAAAATAAAACCTTTCAACACATTTAACCCCTTCAATAAATTCATCTCTTTCAATAAATTGAACCCTTTGATTAAATTTTACCATTTTCATTCATTTAACCCTTTCAGTTTAATTAACCCTTTTCGATTAGCATTTAATTCAATTTAATAACCCCTTTGATATTAATTGCATATCAAAGTAATTTGGCCAATCAAAAAAGGCGGCATACCGTTGCATCTAGAACCGGCACGCCCCTTCTACTTATGGTAACACGCGAACAATGACCCGCTGGTATCAACTTGAGTATACAAACCACCATGAAGTCTAGAAAACTCTGCGATCCAACTTGCGCTATCTGCTAACAAAATTGTCATCTGAGATCTTTATCTGTAAAATTTACACGTTCTTTCAAAGTTGAGTTTTGTCGTTTGTTGAATTTGAAGATTGAACTAACCAACTACAAACAATGAAATCGCCGATATGTAAGTTATACCGCTTGAAAATTTTTATTAACCATACAGTCAAAATACTCTACTTAACACGGGTTTATTGAATAACTCCATGGTTCTTATTTAATACTTTAATATTACATTTCTCTTATACACTATTACACTGACTCCAGATACAAAAGGGGCCACGGTGGTGTAGTGGTTAGACTACCCACCTCCTACCTAGGTAAAAAAAAGGTTCGATTCTCAGCGGTGTTGCTTCCGGATTTTGGCATGTGCGAATCGTGCCATAGGATGCTGCTGGTCGGCGGGTTTTATCGGGGCTCTCCTGTTTCCCCCGTCCATTTACTCCGGCGCTACCCCATACTCGTTTCACCCCCAACGGCTTTCGAGTCGCCCAAACTTCTCTACTCCCCTCCAAGTACAAACTTCGTGAGAAATTTTGTAATGGTGCATGTGGTATACAACATAATATGACCTATGGCGTAGCATGATTATTAGAGAGACACGGCCTTGAAAAGGGAAAATTATAGACCGTTCACGGTAAAATGAGCACTTTTGAAAGTCCTGCTTAATATCTACTTGTATGCATTTTTTCCACCGTATGTAAAATTACATTGCCATGAGCCTCATCACTTTATTCAAGCGTCGGTCAAGAGAAACTGTGAAATTAGGCCTATTGGAACATAAAATATTTTACAAATCTTGTATTTTTTTTAATTTGATGAATTAAAAAAACAGAAACCTATAGAAACAATTTAAGTTATCACACATTATTACACAAACAAGATATGCTATAGGTCTGTTAAGAATCATAGGGGAATGATATATTGAGAAAGGTAGAGAAATTTATGCTGTATTTATTGACTTGGAAAAAACTTTCGACAGAGTGCAACGGAACAAGCTGATGGACATCTTGAAGAGGAAAGGAGTAGATTGAAAGAAGAGAATACTAGTACAGAATCTATATTTACAACAGAAAGTAAAAATAAAAATTGGAACTGAAATGTTGGAAAAAGCAGCATTGGGAGGGGCGTTAGACAAGGCTGTTGCCTGTCTCCCTTGTTGCTCAATTTATACCTGTTGGGAAATACTTATATGGGAGAAGAGGAGTACATATTGGCGAAAAGAGAACAGAATGTATAAGATTTGCCGATGATAAGGTTTTATTAGCAGAAAGTGAAAGAACTATAACTAAAATGCTAAAAGGTCTGAATGAAACTTGTGAGGAGTATGGAATGAGAATCAATGCATCAAAAACAAAGAGCATGGCATTCAGTAAAGGAAGGAAACAGGCAAATGTTAAGATAGGACCAGTTAATATCAGCCAAATAAAAGCATTCAAATATCTACGAAGTACGATAACTGCGGACTTGAAATGTCATCAGGAGGTGAAGACTAGTATTGCGGTAGCGAAGGAAGCGTTCAACAGGAAAGGGCTAGAATAGTTTGAGATGCGGATGTGGAGGAGAATTGAGAGGATAAGCTGGGTGGAAAGATTGAGTAATGAAGAATTGCTGGAAAGAGTTGATGAAAGGAGAAAACTGCTGAAAGTCATAACAGAAAGGAAGAAAAACTGTTTGGGACACTCGTTGAGACAGGGAGTGCTTGCTAACAGATGCTATGGAAGGAATAGTTTGTGGAAAATATTGAAAGGAAGGAAAAGATACAAGTTGATAGATGAGATCAAGGGAAGCGGAAAGTATATGGACCTGAAGAGGTTGGCAGAAGACGGGAGAGCATGGAGAGATACCACGTGAAAACCTGCCTCTGGGCAGAACACAAATGATGATGATTACATAACAATTTTTATTAGACGTTAATAAATGGAACAACTATCCATCCATCTTTACCAACGTTACTGGGCACATGTCACTCAGTGTGTCCGTTTAAATATATGAAGTTAGGAACAGTGACTTTTTTCTAAGGTTGATTTCAAAAGTGCTCACTTTATCGTGAACAGCCTGTAAAAATAGTTATTTGCAAAATTACAGAAACTAGCCCAGATTAAATAACAAATCTGTTGTAAGTGTTAGCCTGATTAGATTGCTTTCATTTGTGAACATTTAGCGCAAAACACGCTTTTCATTAGAAAATTAATCGGGTGTAATGCTATTACATGATAAAAGCGGTTGTTTATCGAATGTTACAACTTGATTATATACCAAAGAAACAAAAAACGTTCCCTTGGTATAACACTTTCAGGTGAACAATTCTCGAAAAAACGTGCAAAGTTTGAAAGGATGATATAGGTGGCCGTTCATGTGTATAACATAATGACACGGATTATTATTACCCGCCAAATATTCACGTATAGCAAATGACAAATCAGACTAATATTGTTCACAAATATAGTGTTTTATTTTATGTAATTTCTGGCATCATGCAAGTTACTGATTTTAATTCCCAAACGAATCCGACACGGTGTCAGCCACAACGCAGAGCTGAGATAGCCTTCTTCAAACGCCACTAGCAACCTTAATCGTATATGCGTACTTGCTCGTACTGCAATATAATAATTATCGTTCGTAATATTGCAGTGAGTATAACTACATGCATTTAAAAACCACGTTATTTCTATATGGGAATCCAAAACACAAACATATGTACGTTTGTTCGACGTCTGCGATTGGGTGGCAATTTTTTGACACGATTCGAAGGCCTCTTGCGGTACAGAAAAAAGGTAAATGACAAGGCTAACAGTTTCCTATCACGGGGTAAAACAGGTAAGCGACTACGATTTTTCAACAGTAGCTTATGAAACCATTTGTACAGGATAGTAAAGTCGAATTCAGTCAGACAGATTGTACACAACTGTGTACGACACGCACGTGTAGGTAATTTTTGTTCTTTACTGCACACTGTGAAGCTCAAAGACCATTGACCTTACTTGGTGGCAAATTATTTGCAAACAGTCTTAACAGGCCTAAGGCATAATTGGACCGTATAACTGCAGCCGGACATATAGCCGACATCTCATTAGCTGTGACAACGGAACATTTTTGGTGTCCACTTAAGTACAGCACGCTTCATAAAATGTTTTGTTTGCAACACCTGGATCCGTAAATCAAAGTGGGTCTAAAATAGCTATCAACAAACGATAACCACGCAGGCCTCTGAGTGTAACAAAAAATATTTTCATCTCCACAGAACCGTTTGCACAAAATTTAACACAGTTTTCTGGTAACAATATTTTCTTCAGTGTGAAATAAAGTCGTGTAACATTCAAAGTGAGTTTGCGGTCCCCGTTAGATCTCAGGGAAAGCATCCCTTGGAAGGGGATGTACAGCACATAAAGGCGGAAGTCCCATAATGAAATAGTCAGACGCCTCCACTCCCCCCTACCCATCCACTCTACCGGTATCTCTGCCCAGAAGTCATCAGCCCCCCAGGGTCAGACTGTAGGTCCAACAGAAGGAATACCAGGCTGTAAATGTTTTCCGTCGAGGGATGGGTGAGAAGGGGGTTGATCTCCTATGGTTACCCCCCTCCCCTACAAGATGGCACGCGCACACTGTTTTTTTGCCTCCGATAATGGCCCGTTCCGCCCTTCACCGACATCATTCTGACCCTCCGTTTGTGACTGCACAGAAGGCTGGCTCTCTGAAGATAGCGCCGAAGTCCAACGCACCGGGAGATATTGAGTACTGCCCGGAAATAAGTACATAGGGACCGTCCATTAACGGAGCTTGCCTATTTGACTCGTAAACTGCTTTGCAGAGTGCCTGAAAGACACATTCATAAAGCTGGATCACGGTTCATTTCCCACTTTTTAAATCGACGTAAGGGGCCACGGTGGCTGAGCTGTTAGACTACTCGCCTCCCACCAAGGCGAACCGGGTTCAAACCCTGCCTGATCCCCCCCGTATTTTCGGTAGTGGGAATCGTGCTGGACGATGCCACTGGTTGGTGAGTTTTCTCGGGGATCGTCGGTTTCCCCCACCCTAGCATTTCGAAACTGCTCCATTCTACACTCATTTCACCCTCATCGTTTCTCAAGACCTCATTCTTAAGAGCCGCCCTAATCTCTCATCTCAATTCAACTCAAATCAGTGTCGGAGAAAACTTCCCCGCACGTAAGCGCTTATAATGTAAAATACACTCTGACCGATTGTGCAAACAATAAATTTGGCAGCTATGTAAAGTAAGTAGTCCCATCAATTAACAGCATAGTATAAAACGCGTTATGTTTAAATTTTCAAAAGCAAAATTGATTTAATTGGGCACCTTAGAGTCAAAATTATATTACCAGTAACATATTTACATTCCTGGCACTTTCACTGTTTCATTTAATCGGTGCATACATAAAGTGTTGCCCATGTCGAGGTAAATTTAACATATTGTTCCGTCTTAGTAATCTGTGGTGTTTTATGTTTTTAAGGTGAACAGGATTGGGTTAGGCGTACCTCAACGTAAAGATTGGGTTAGTTCAAACGCCTTAATATAAAACCCAAATAAATAACAATTAACACAACTTTCTACAATCGTTGAGTTGAAGCGGGGGAGTCAGTTATACTACCCGCTAACCAATAATGCAGAGGTCGTGTTATTTTACAAACTTAACTCTGTTTGCAAAACGTCGCTCAGCTTGTGGCCTCACCCTGATTGCAGCGGTATGTCGCCTCTCGTTCGTGGGGTGTCCGTTCTAGCCAGTGTTGTGGACATGGCTTGCCTACACCATAGCAGTATCGTGAAAGAATACAAACTGAACAAATAGTTTACCGTGTGCAAGGCTTACAAAAGTGTTCGTTTAACCACGACTACCCTATTCTTCTAAGTGTACGCGTTCGTAATCTGTTTTCATACGAAAAGAACTAGTGCGTGTGAGGAGTCGGGAATACGTTTCGCTCGTAATAAACATTATTTCAAATTCTTAAAAGTAGCAATAATACTGTGTTTCACTTTTGCTGTATCGTAAAATATTTCGTAAACTTTCTTTACTAATAAAATTATGTCACAACATGATACTATGAAAGGTATGCTCTTGAGAACCTACCGACGCTAGTACGTAAATTGATTTGCCCACGTAGACGAAACACCCATTGATTTAGCTGCATTGTTTCGTTGATTTCAAACAAGATCACATCAACTACTTCTTGAAATTTATGAAATTGATTGACTGTATATCGTATTGCTAGAGCACCTACGATTCACCCGGAACTCCATTGCATGTGATCCAAACATTCTGGCGCACATATTGGCTTTAAATAGGCACGTGATTGTATTAAAAATACACTCATCGTCAACAAAGTGGTTGCACCTACAAGTAAGTATCGGATTGTAAAGATATTAGGAAGGAAGACAAAAATCGCCTGAAAAATTTATGATTACAAAGTGAGATCTATATAAAAGTGATCTCCTCGAGCTAAACTTCAATATACTACGTATGCGCCTGTTGTTGTTGTTGATGATGATGTTGTCTTTGTGGGAAGACTTTTTTTTTACATGGAGAATAAGTAGAGCCACTTGTCTTTCGCGAAAAGATTCACCCGCAGACTAGACTTCAATGTCCTGTATGCACACTTGCAGTTTTATTTTGGTCATTGGTAGTGGCATGAAAAATTCGCGAGTTCAGTTCTTATGTACACATATGCCGATGTCAACTGCCCGTTCGTTGGTTTTCTGCTGTCACAGTGGAAGGCGAAGGTTGAGCCAGTGTTCTCCAGGAGGTGCCAAACACTGTGTGGTCAAATGGCTGAATTTATATAAACACGTGCATTTTGAATTCTAGCTTGTCCCAAAATGAATCAGCGAATTCTTCAGATCACCAGTCATTGGCTGCATGTCTCTGCAGGAAGAGATTTTCTCACCTGACGTGGCAAATAAAAAATAAGTTAACTCCGAAGCTGACGGTCCGTGATTCGTGCGCAGACGTCTAAAGCACGTGGCAGTAAAACCATTCAATCACGAAAGTGGATATAAACCAAAGTGTTTTGGAGTACAACTAATCGTTGGATCGTTTCGCGAAAAACAATAAGAAATGGGTTACTCCGGTAATGAACGCTCGTGAATCGACACCAGGAGCATAAAACGCATAGCAACTGAAACTGCCCAATCAAGAGAATGGATCTGATGTCCCGACATGTTACTTATACTTAGGGTCTGGAAAATTACGCGATTTTCTTTTAGGGCAAGCTAGACTTCAAACACACGAACATTTCTGTAACATTTTCAGTTGGGTCACATTCTATTACGTACGCCCAGGCGAGCTCTGAGTCAATAACAGGCCATAAAGGAAATAATCACCGAACCCCAATACTACCTGGTTTAAAGTTAAACCGGCTAATAATAAGTAGAGACCTGCAAAATTCGCAGTATTATTTGGCATTGGATTAAACTTTACAGTACTGTATATACTTCAGCCGGTTTCGTTTCTCCATTGGCTGCTGCATACAGGTACGCGAAGTCACGCCCTCTCTTACAGAACTGTGCGTTATCGGGGCACACAGTTGTGAAGTGTTCATTTATTGACGTAGAGTTACCCGGGGCGTGTCAGATAAAGTTTGGTCCAATCACAAACGCATTGCAAATGGTACATGAGCTTTAATTTTAACTTGTCCCCAAATAATAACGCGATTTTTACCAGGTCTCTAATAACAAGGCAGCAGCCAGTGAACAAAATGCTGAGGGTTGAAAATACGTAGGACCGTGATTATAGCCTACAGGTCGTTCAAAACGCGAAATATTCTTGTTTACTTACATATGCATTGAAATGGCTACGAGCAAGTAGTCAAGTTAGCGTATCCGGAGTTGTAGGCCTACCTATACATGGAGATTTGAAAATTCGCTTATTGTTTTGGAATAAAACATGTCCACCCGTTATTTGACGCCTACTGAAGAGTTCTAGGCCAGAAGCAAATTTTATGGCCCAAAATCTCCTCCAACTGATACAGCAATCAACTAATGCCCGATTGACCTATTCTCGATTGTATTTTAGCATTCCTGAAATTGCTAAATTTCATACCTCTGTTTGCAGTTATATTGATGCACAATAAATAAACATACATTGTGTGGACCTCACTGTAATGGGCTGCAAAATTCACGTTATGTCTCGGTGGCACGACAGCCTCCACTGCTTTATAAACACGTGACAGCAGTTCGGGGTTTCAATGGTCGCTGCACTGTAATGAACGTCACGTATCTGCTTGATCTCTTCAGAATTGATTGGTTACTCCACCGCTGAACTTATATTATTAGTTCAAAAGTTCACCGAGGCGTGCCAGATATATATTTGGACAATAACTGAAGTTGATGAAAAGCATAGTTGCTTGGAGTTCCGTCTGTCCTAAATTAATCACGCGAATTACGCATATATCTATGCATTAGCTACAATAGTGTTACTCTAACAGCTTCATTCAGTCTACGCATAACTTACGTGACACAAGCACACAACTAGGACCGAAAATTACACGAATAACTTTCAGAACAGTCTAGTATTCCAACATGTGTACGATTCAATTATTTTTTTTAATTCTACCACAGTGTTTTAGACACGCCCTGGACGACCCTGATTCAACAGCAAACTGGGGGAAACAGCCAGTGAACTAACAGTAAAGTGTGTTCACGATTAACTGAACACTATTGCACTGAGAGAAAACTCAACAAAATATTTAGGAACAGGAAAATTTCGCATTTTAAACAACCTGTAGGCTAGACTCCACGGTCCTATGTATTTCCGAGCTTCAGATCTCTGTTCATTGGCTGCTGCCTCAGTGTGTAACCAGTTTTACCACAGACCAGGTGACACGGGATTCGGGGCGTGTTTCCTTGCAGGTCTGTTATTGGTTCAGTAGTTCCCCAAGGCTTGTCTAATAAACTGTGCACCAATTGCAAACAGAACGGTAATACACAAGAGTTTGAGGTCTACCTTGTCGTAAAATGAATTCGCGAAATTTTCCGCTCCCCAAATATATTTGTTTCTATAGGCTCAAAATATATTTCGTTGCCCCAACATCATGTTTTGTTGAGTAAACAAAACTTGAAAAGCAAACATAAATAACTTCGTTCATATAACAAAATACACGCTTGAATTAGCAAAACATTTGCTTTGGGCCAAAATAAATGTAAACCGTCAACAAAATATTGGGTTAAACCAACTGTGTAAATTTGTTTGGATACGCATTTGATTTCCTTAATTCGAAAATACGGCTCGAAAGATTGTTTGCATTTTTTTGTGAAAATTAGGATAGTAACTGCTTGTTAGTAGATTTAAAGATGCTGAATAATGGTATTACCATTATAATAAAATTATGTTCAACAGAAAACGTAAAAGTAAATCTGTAAAACTGGAAATATTCATTTGCGCAAGTTCTCCAGAATGTGAAATGTATGTATTTAGATCATCCCGGTTTCATTTGTAGTCTCCTTAGCTGAGGGCTACAAGGGTAGCACTCGAGTGCAAATGAACTAAGTTCCAATCTCGACCAGTATTCAAAAATCTTTCTATACTAAACCAAACTCTTCAATGCGCGTAGAGTCAAACAAATCTTTACTTGCAACAGCAAATTCATTGTTTGCGGCAACCAAATAAAAAACTCAAAATGCTTTAGTTTCAACAACCAAATATTTCACTACCTCTATACAAACAATTAATTTGGTTGCACCAAAAAACTTGGTTTGATTTAAAAATTATTTTTCACAAAGTGAAATGTACCGTTGAAAAAAAAACTGTCCCTGCGTGCATGTGTTTCATCGGGCACACTGGCTGGCATCAGTCCAATAAAGTGTGTAACGCCGGAGAGAAGGAAGTTCCATGACTTAGAGTGGGAAGGACATCCGCGTCCAAGGTCAAGAAGTGAGGAAGTGATACGGGCGACATTAACACGCACGTCTAATACCTCATCGCTCCTACGCGCAAGGCGTGCAGTGTTTCCGCCGTGATGCTGTGCTGTGCTAATTATATCAGTAACAGTGGCGTTTTATTACACACGATGAAAGACCACAGATTAAACTACGTCCGTATCTTTGTACTTTTCTGTTGCCTCTTAAGGGAACTGCATAGACAAGCTTTAAATGTGATATTTGACCATTTTCAAGAATTTTTTTCTCCAAGAATACACTTAATATGACAAAAGTAAAAAAGGAATACTAGCAAACGTAATTGTTTTTTATTTCTTCTGACAAAAAGTAGTATTTGAAGAACATCTATTTACCGCGATACGCGTATTCGCGCGAACAACTATTTCACAAAGTATACGGGGGTCCATCCCACTATTAAAGTTGAGTTTAAAAGGTGGTTCAACATATGTAAATATTTAAGTGACTTTTTTTTTTTTTTTTTTTTAAATGCATATACACGTAAGAATTTATGATCTTTCTAGAGTTTCACTTTACCGATATGTCAACAATGTCCTTAGGCTCACGATCTTAAGCAAGGCTTTCAAAAGTGCCCAGTTTACCGTGAACAGCCTGTGGGACTGTGGAATCTAGTTAGCAGGTCATAGAACCCAACGAAACTTTTCTGGCCCTGCATATAATTAGTCAGAGACGCTGAACGGCATATGCTGAATGAAGTTGGCAGCAGTGTCGAATACGTAGTTCCACGTTTCTACGATATATGACTAAAGTATAAAATTTAGCTTCTGTTTTTTATGCACATCAGAGTGAGCATTAGCATCTGGCTAATATAGTAACGTATTCATGTCAATTTCAAAGGTAAACATTAACAAAGCACGGGTAAAGCAATATAGCCAATTGCTATACTTATTTTACGTTCATTGAAAGGTGTCAATATCGTCAGAAAAGTATTTTAAATGCTGGTTTCAGAAGTGCACAATAAGCTACGTAAAGTCTTTAAGAAATTATTGCGTATTAATATTCAGAGATTTAGTTGAATGTTTTGATCGTCAGTTGCCACGAGAGCAAGTTTTCGAAAGTAATTTCAGAGGAATGTCGCATGTAGAGCCCTGCAAATTTCGCGTTATTATTTGAGGAAAAGTTAAAATTAAAACACGTGTACGATTGCAATGCGTTTGTGATTGGACCAAACTTTACCTGGCATGCCTCGGGTAACTCTACGCCAATAAACGAACACTTCACAATTGTGTGCCCCAATATAGCGCAGTTCTGTAAGAAAGGGCGTGACTTCACGTATACGCAGCAGCCAATGGAGAAATGACACCGGCTGAAGTATACACAGTACTATAAAGTTTAACCTAATGCCAAATAATAACACGTATTCTGCAGGTCTCTACGCATGAGTTACGTTTTGTGCACCTTCCTATTTTCACGCCAGCTACTTTGCACTAACCGCTAACCACCAAAAAAAAAAAAGTTATTTTTGTCATTATACTTGTGAGGATAAAGACAAAAGGAAGACTTCGGAATTTGTTTGGGAATTACCACTGGAACACTAAGTCCAGAAAGCGGGACGGAGGCCACATTGCTGTTTATTTTATATTCGATTTGCAAAATTTGCGTGTTATTTGTCATAGGACTAAACTTCACAGTACTGTATATACTCCAGCAGTCGTCGTTTCTCCATTCGCGTCAGCATACACACGAAGTCACGCCCTTTCTTATAGAACTGCTGGTTATTGGGACACGCAGTTGTGAAGTGTTCATTTATTGGCGCAGAGTTACCCGGGGCGTGTCAAATAAAGTTTAGTCCAATAACAAACGCACTGCAAAGGTACATGTACTTAAATTTTAACTTGTCTCCTCCAATTAATAAAGCGAATTTTGCCGGTCTGTGTCCATTAGTCAAATGTTTGTATTTCTTCTAAGGAAATTCATGCCAAATAAACTCAAATGAATAGTGTTTACGAATGAATTTTCATCAGGTTTGCTATGTTATGGCTAAGGCCACAGGGTTTTTCACGAAACTATCCATGCACAGACTAAACTCCAATTTCGTACTTGCACACTTGCAAATTTCGTTTGTCTATTGTCTGCATGAATGTGCCAGAGGACATTTTATATTCCACTGGGCCAATCAGAATTAGCCCTTTCAGACCCACTTTAATTTACAGTTGCAGGTGTTGCGAAAATAAAATTATGATGAGTGCTGAACTTAAGTCGACACCACACTTGTTTCGTTGTCACAGCCAATGATCTGTAGGTTTGCGAATCATTTACCCACAGATAAGATAATTGGTTATTGAGCTTCGCAGTGTGCAGTGCAGACCAAAATTTACCTACACGTGTGTAATGTTCACAATTGTGTTTACTGGGTCTGAATAGGTTAAGTTATCCTGACACTGAACGTCGGTGATTGGCTGGCAGACACCTAAGACGCGTGAGAGATGTAATTATCCAACCACGAAGTAGGTTCTTAACTAACGTGCTTTGCAGTACAACTACGTAGTCATGGAACGTTTTCTCAAAGAACAGGTTGACCTTGTTATAACTAACAATATTTGCAGGTTTAATGAACTTAGGATGTAATTCTCAGTATCCTGTTCACCCGAATGCCAGTCATCTGTAAACGGAAGCGCGAAAATTTCGCTAGTTGGTTTCGGTACAACGTAAGACTCCAAAAATATCGTTCATTTATGTTTTTTTTTCTGAGATTGGCCCACGCATTATTTGAGGCCTGCCGAAGAACCATCAGCCAATAAAAAACAAACAACAGGATGTAGGCCTAATCACCACGTTATATCACGACAGCAAGCAACCAATGGGCAGATACTATCTACACTATTGTAAATAAGACTGGATGTAGTATATTCTACAGCTAATCGAACTCGCGAATTTTTCATATCTCTAGTTAGTAAATTGTCTGATGTTCCAATGAATAGAGGATCCCGTTCTTTAATCTTTGGAGGTTAGCTACTGTCTCAGAGTTCAGTAGAACGAGTATAGCAAACTGGTACAATTGTAACAGTACACGTAACGTAAACATGTATTTAATACATCAGCGAAATGAAGTGAACGGATTTGGGCGGCTCATAACAGCGAGGTCTTGAGAGCCGATGAGGGTGATTGAGGTGAATATGGAGCATCGCAAGAATGAAAGGGCGATGGAAAAGGGAGATCTCCGAGCAAACCTGCCGACCAGTGGCATGCGAAAACCTGGGAGCGACTCCGCCGGGAGTCGAAATCGGTTCGCCTAGGTTGAAGGCGAGTAGTCTAACCACTACACAAATACATCATTTTGTCACGCCGTTTAATCCCATGGAGGCAATAGATGGTGGAGTGGCAACAGCCTATCTTATCCACGTTTATAAAGTGAAGCCGCCATATTATGAGTGGCAAAAATTACACAGTAAGCAATGTAAAACATGCACATTTTGTTACTACTAGCCCTGTCCTTGTCTTTCATTATCGGCTTCACTTTCGTGTATCGTCTTCGAATCCATAGACAAATACCTCCATGTTTAATCCCCGTGCACTTCTCTATAGTCTAATCACGGTTTCTCCCCACTTTCAAACCTTTGTAATATATCCCATACGTATTATGGGTTTGGTGGTTTCCTGAATACGCCATGTATCACAAGCGTTTTATTGTCGTGTTAACATATAAGTAGCTCATCTGTTGGTTAGTTTGAACTTAGAGTTATACATTACTTACTAAATTTTAATATTTCATTGCTATATGTTATTCACGGTAACATGAGCACTTTTGAAAGCTCTGCTTTAGATCTACTTGTATGTATGTTGTGTATTCTTCTGATTTATGTAAGATTAACATTGCCATGAACCTCATCACTTTATTCATGCGTCGGTCAAGTAAATCTGTAAAATTATTTAAAAAGTGAATATTTAACAAATTTGCTTATTTTTACACTTCGGTGCACTGAAAAAGACAGAAATCGAAATAAGTAATTTAATATATCAGAAATGGTTACCTAACACTTTTCATACGACATTGAAATACGGAACTACTTCCCAATACATCGTTACCAAACTTACTTGGCGCATGTCACTCAGGGCACCCGTTAAAATATATTCAGGTAGGGGCAGTGCGTTTTTTTTCAAAGGTTGATTTGAGAAGTTCTCTTTTTATTGTGAACAGCCTTTAAGTAATATGAATAGAAAAAAGAGAGAGAAAATAGGTATGTTGGTAATGCCTAGTAAGTAGTTCTCGTGCAAAATATTACACAGTGTGCACCTTGTCTCGTTCGTGTAATTTCCTAGACTAAGTTAAGCTTTGTTTTGCACGAGGCGGAGAAATATCATGGCACTAGAACTTTAGCAGAGCTTCAGAAAATTTGAAAGTAACGAAGAATGGACTATTATTCTGTGGTTACGCCGTTCTACTGGCCAGTGACGCCATTTTGCTGGTATGTGTGGCGTAAGCAGCTATTTCACTTCTATATGTTCAGCTATTCTGCGGCGGAAATATGTAGGCTACCTGAGCTTTCTCACCAAAGTCTGTCAGGACTGTCCGTTATGGCGTTCACAGCAGATAATCGTTTCAAAACTAATTATTTGGTTTATACAATATGTTTTTGAATAAAATGTTGAAATTAAAACCATGGCTTTTATGGGATAATATAAACAATAAATCATGATAAAATGTATGGAAAGGCCTTCTAGTGTTTTTTTTCTTTTTTCTTTCTTTCTTTCTTTCTTTCAAATTAAATTGAGGATAGCAAAAACAATGCAGAAAGTCTGCAGCTTAACGTACCTATGTGCAGAGCAAGTTGCATACCACGAAAGCGAAAGGAGCTGCCGCGTAATGGGGAATCCCTCGCACATAGGACACCATAAATTAGGAATTAGCAGTTCAGTAGTAAAGGCTAACAGAATTTATTACCTTTTATTTCCAACAACACACAAACAGCAGTAATGGTGACTTAAGGGCTTCACATATTTTCAAGATGGCCTGTATACATACAGGCGGTCATCACACGACGCTCTGTGTTACGTTCGCCTTCGTATTATGCAACTTGTTTTGCACGAAGCTACGTGAAGTTCCGAACTCGCGGCATTGTTTTGCTAACTTTAATTAAACTGTAAAAATACTAGATAACCTTTCCAAAAATCTTGTTTGCTGGGGTTTGTTGTCTATAATTAGTCCATAGATGCTGCTGTTTAAATTTCTACGTGTTATTAATTAAACACTCTTGCATATCAAAATTGTAATACTATAAGTAGGCATTTATTTGGTTCCCAGTGTTTATATGTTCTCAGAGTCATAAAATTACTTCTACCAAAGAAATGAAACACTAAGCCATAACCAGCTGTATCAGTCAGTTAAATATCATTCACTGTACGTCACTGATAAGATACTACCGAATGGCGAATTAATCAAATGAGTTAAGAACAAGCGACTTTTGGTAGTGGAATTTGTGACATTCAGTAGGAATCACATAAAATTCGGTGAAATTCAGTCATCATTTAAATCAGTTATCTGGCATGGATTTCCTGTGATGCAATTTTCCTATTTAGAGTGTATGACAGAAAAAAATGGGCAACAACATTCTAAAAACTATTGTCAGCTTAACTGTTTAGTTTATTCCCATTTTTCAGACCGAAAATTTCATACTGAGAAGTGACTATGTGGCCACGAACTTATAAGGGTCCTGTTTCGAATTAAATCGGATTTAGTTTTTGCTATTTTGCAAAATAGTGCAACATTCAGTCTTTAGCATGAGAAAATTTATTCAATTAAAAAAAAGGAATAAACTGAAATAACTACAGGAAACAACAATTACTCAGTTGACGCATTATAACTATTTAAATAACACAGTACATTTGACAGTACTTTCACTTGATTTTACGGTAACATTACACACACAGAACAGCGAAACTTTCACTCTCCTGGTTTACTCGTGAAGTTTTCCAAATTAGCTGCCCTTCGAAACGCTTTAAGTAAAATACGTTTCCGTAATTGGATTATTACAATTTTTTTACCCGTCTTTCATGTTTCAGCGCGGATCATAGACTTTCGGTATTGGAGTAATCTTATCCTGATTTCTCGAGTAAAGTAAAAAATGGGGTTTGACTGCGTTGTGGACACGGCCGTTTGTTTTGCGTAAATACGTCTACGTTGACGCGCTCGGACGCCTTGATGTATTTTTTACGTTCCTGGCACCGCTTCACTCGAACATATTAGATTTAATGGGTATCACTGAATTGCTTTTGATATGCTCTTTCCAACCGTATACGATTTCTGTATTTCAACTTGGCTTTTTGACGAGTATAGTCTGACGTTGTGTTAAGTTTTCTTAAATTTTTTACATTAAACTCATACAATTTCACCATAATCTAGTGTTCATTACACTCTAAATCTGAATCAGTGATAATTTCAATGTTTAAATCAGTTAACAGAGTCTGACTGATTCAACGGTTACTTCAATCAGTATTACAGATTAATTAGTGACAAAATATCAGCGTTCCTTCATTTATTGTTTCAGAGATATTTTCCACCGATTCTACAACCATTTCATTGGCAGGATCAGTTTAACATGGTATATAATATGAAATAATACATTAAATAATAATACCCATAAACATGTAGATTTCGTCTTTTATAATGCCATGTTTGAGGTAATATAAACATTCAGTCTTTCATTTCATTTCTACCTCTTTCAATTCGTTTTATCGTAATCATCATAACGGCGGTTTGAAGGTTTAAACTGCATTAAATGGGGTGATGTGAGCGCATTCATAGGTACGATTTGTTTTAACAATTCTAATGGTACAAATTAAATTAATAGACGTAAATAAAGGACATACAATTTAAAGCTACATATTTTCGTTAAAGAAATCTATTAAGAAATATTTTCCTTGTACTCAACGTTAGGATCGTGGCTTGTATGGTAAGGTAACGGACTGGGAGCGGGGTTCTGTGGGTTAAATTCCTGTATCCCGCTAATTTCTGTACTTTATTTTTATGCACTTTAATTTGCACAGTATAAATAGTGACTTTCGGAAATATGTTTATTTCTCGCAATGTTGTGACTTATTTCAATAAAAACTTTATTCAATTCACCGCACGCATTTGGCTGTCACTTACTCAATCAGTGAAATTGTTTCACTGAAACAAACTGTGTCATTCCACCGACTCTAAGTGGAGCCATTTTCACTGATTACAGTAGGTGAATTTCACTGCGAATCAGTCGTTTTCAAATGACTCGAATTTGGAGTGTACAAACTGTAATCCAACGGCAAAGGTGTCTTCGATGTACAGATGCTTGCAGTCCAGGATTTCTTATTTTTTTCTAAGGTGACTGACAATCACAGATAGCCGTGCACAAAATGACAGCAGTCCATATAAAAGTCTGGTGTGTTTTTTTTTTTTTTTGACATAGGCTTAAATACTGAAAATAACTGGGCATTAACAATATTCGCTGATTAGAATAGGGCTTCGAATATCTTCTACAGACTCTTCGTTGGTGGATGGTTCTGGATGTTTTTTTCCCGCCAAGATGTTTGCGTCAGTTTCAGTTTGCGTAACTTTACGACGAATGTTACTGCGGCCTCCCGTTAATTTGTTATTGAACACACATCACTCATGTTGCTACAGAGCCACTATTTCCGATTTTGATAACCACAAAAAACACAGAAATGTCCTTTGATAGCCACAGTTGTCTTGGGTTTGTGAGAGTTGGTCACACTGAATAGGTTACGAACACGATCTGCGTATAGGTTATAAGTCCCTATATTTTGTTCTTCTGCAACTTGAACATTGATAAAAACTTGCAGAGTTTGTCTTTTATTACCCAACCGATTAATGCGTTGTAATGTGTAGTAAGATTGTAATATTTATTTTGAAAACTCGAGCCCCTCCTTCACTCTGGGAAATACCGTAGTGAATTTTAATAAACATGAAGGGGCCACGGTGGCTGAGTGGTTAGACTACTCACCTTCCACCAAGATGAACGGGGCTCAATCCCCGGGCGGGTAACTCCGGATTTTCGCAAGTGGGACTCGTGCCGGACGATGACACTGGCCGGCGCGTTTTCTCGAGGATCTCCCATTTCCTCTGCCCTTGCATTCCGGCGCTGCTCCATGTTCACATACTATAATTGTTAGTAAGTCAGGCATAGTTTAAAATATAAAAAAAAACATAATAAAGTGCATGGCCGTTTTTAAAAGTTATCCTTAGGAATATTCTATTTTCTACGAACCAACGATAGATAGGGACAAAACATTTTTGCAAACCTTTTGTGTGTCTGAGTATTTTTAAGTACTGTGGCTTGTTTTTGATTTCGTGATTGGCTGACTGATTTCCTGACACACGTTGACTGCATACGAATCACGGGCGTCCATTTACTTCTCTGTCAATTGAGAGAGTCATTTCTCATTCACATAGATCGCCGTCAGGTGCATGAAGTGGATACTGAATTGTCCTGCCTCCAGTTAATTCCTTAAAAACTTAACCACTGTCCCTGTCTGTAGTCAATTGTCTTACTCTGCGATACTAAATGAATATAAATTTTGTCAAAGGGCTGAAATTTAGGGGCGGACTCAATTTTTATGGAAAACTCATTTCGAGAGTAAATTTAAACCCTCCTGAAACGAATAAAGGTATAATATGTATTACCCCAGTAAATTTTATATGACACTAATTTGTGCAAGTGAGTTTAAGAGAAATATCGTAGACGATGAATCCTCTCTCTCTACGGAGAAAAAAAAAGACAGAGTTACAGACAAACAAAAAATCTGCGATGGTAATTAAGCGTAGGCGGAAGTTCGGCCAGGTAGAGGAAACACACTGCCTGGGGGTCTACAACTTCCGGTTGTTCCAGAATTCACCCGTCGACTGGTTCCCAGAAACAGACCTTGTAGGAGGTAAAAAAAATAAAGGGGTAAAAAATATCAAAAGAGGGATTTAAAAACATTTGAAATTCTCTCTTATGGCTTCTTTTTTTTATCAGGTATTTTTTTTTTTCGTGTCCAGGGTCAGGCAGGAGAGGAGTGAAGGCGGAAGAGGGGAAGCGAGGGTGGGAGGGGCGGTAAGTGCGCGCCTGTTCAAGGCGTCTCCCCCTCCCAGCGGGACGGGCCAATGGACGCGCGGCGTCTGCGGGTCAGAGCGCCGGCCAATGGGAGCGGGCGATGCGAGGGGGTGGGCCGCGAAGCGCAGGCGTCTCACCCGGCCGTCGTCGCCTCGACGTCGTGTCTGCCCCGGGCCTGGCGTCGCCGACAGCTCGCCCCGGCGCCAGCATCTCCGCAGCCGCTGGGGGACACCCGCCACCACTCAAGGTACGCCACTGCCCCGCGTCTCCTTCCCTTAAGTGTTCCGTACATAAAAAAAATTTCATAATTTTATATTTGTACCAAACATTGGACAACTTGTACATACTGTATGTGATGGAATTTTCTCCGAATAAAAAATTTACAATTTATATTTTTTGAATAATTTGATCTAAAACACAATTTTTTTTCTGTTCTGCTACTGTTCTATTAACAAATACTAACTATGTTGTACAAATGAAAAAAATCTGCAAAGTAATCTAATGCCATGGGCTACCATGTGACACATCAAATCACCAAATAAGAAACGGTATATATGTAAAAATAATGTTAATTATAAAGAAATGTTCGCATATTTCTAACTTATTGAATGAACTGTTATGTGGTGATTATATATGTCAAGCAGTAGCCCACTGCATTAGTTTACATAGCAATTTTATTTTATCTATACAATATAGTTAGTATTTTTTATTACAACTGCATCAAAATAGGAAAATTATGTATTTGAAACCCAATTATTCATCAACTATAAAGTGTAATTTCGTTTTCATTCCAGGAAAATATTATCAAATAAAATCCATAGAAGTTGAACCACTTTTGGTACAAATATGGAATTATTAATTTCTTGGAATCCAACTTTCTTGAGGCAGTCATTCACCGAAGAATTCATTATAGTCTATTCATGGTTTCTTTGTACAATTTTGGAATCACACAATTGGAAAATCACTCTTTGTGTGGTATTTGGTCACTTCATAAACGTGTATTTAATCACAAGAATATATGTACCTTATTTGTGGTAAAACTAAACGTTAATTGAAATTTCATTTATAAATTATAATGTTTCATCTATATACAATAAGAATTTAAACATAAAATAAGCGTGTTCGTAATTAATAGTAAGTAATATTTATTATGCGAAATATAAATGAACTAAGTGCGCACGAACGCGGTGCGTTGTCCCTTTGGTATAATTCTCTATACTTCGTTAAGCCTTATTTGCAGCAATGCGGAGGAATGTCCTGGAAGTATAACTTTAGCAGGGTTTTGGAATAGTTTGAAGTAGCCGTGAATGGACTATAATTTAAATTCGCACTAAATGCTGTTGAACGCGTAGACATTACTAACTAGTACTATTTCCTCGCATAAAAAATTAGGCGTCGTATGTTTCACACAATTACCGTTCAACGCCTTTATTAGAGTGTTTTTGGGCCATACAATTAATAAAACTAACCACCAAAATTATATAATTCTCATTCAAATTAAGTACTGTGAGTTGCTTGAAAAGAATGTTTATTACAACATACATTTTTATTAATTTTTTATAAATTCCTGAAAATAGGAGAATTATAGCAAAGTTTTGATTTGTAACTGTTAAGTTTTTTTTTTTTTGTAAAGTAAGTTCTGCTAAGCTTACCTTACAGTGAATTAGGTCAAAACTTTTCAGACACCCTTGTTTGATTTTTGTAAATTAATTCCTTTCTTTTATTTGTACGTCACCAAGAAATACTAAAATTTTGATTTTGACATGTCATAATGCAAAAACTATGGTATCTAAAAACGTTTCATCCTAAGAAAGAGTACATATAATTAATGTCCACAAGTTGAACGGTGTTTTGGGTACATGTACAAAATAATTAATTCTTCTGGTTATCCAGTGTTTTTGACTGGGTGCTAGCTGTGAAAGGGGAGGGGGACTGCTAATAACTGCATTTAGAGAGACATGCAGTATTTGTGTTGTTATTTGGTGGCAAACTTAAATTCTATGTTTTAGTGTTGACTTATGCCCCTGGTTGTCAACTTGTTTCATTCGCCACGAAGGACTATTCAGCCAATCGATGTTACTCGTCCAAATAAATGACCTTGAGTTAATTCCACCAGTCAGTGGAATTATAGACTGTGTTTTTAAATGCGTACTGCATAAAATTATCCTCCCATGAAAATTAAACTATGATTATGCAAGTCTGTATATGTGAACTTCAAATTTGACTTGTCTCCAGCAACTTTCGTACATGATTACAAAAAGCCGTTTCTCTTATATGTATTAACGTGACATTGAGAGTATTACTGTTAAATTTAAACCAAAGTGAATATCGGTTATTAATAACAGGTTTGTATTTTAACTAATTTCTCACATTTGTTTTATTGGTTTGTGTAAGCCAATATTAAGTTCATAGGTTTATTGAGTTTTGAGTGTGACATAAGGATATACAATGGGCGAAAAGAAAAATCTAAACTGGGCCTGGGAAAGTGTTTTAACTAATCGCAAGAGAAATGTCTCGAATTTTCACCTTAAAAAAAAATATTAGTAGTAAATGGCAGGTATATTGATAGTGGGCACTGTAACAAATATTTGTGGCATGGGTTACATAAGAATTTTTTAAAAAAGTGTTTATTTAATTTTAATACATCTAATATTGTAGCATATTTATGATAATTAAAAAAATCTTCTTGTTGAGTAGGTACGTATTCTTATGAAGTTAACATTTAGTTAACTCCATACAGTGTGTGTGTGTGTGTGTGTGTGTGTGTGTGTCATGGTCATCAGTGTTTTTCAATGCAGAGGAGTAAAATTTACTTTTTAAATCATTGTGATTCTTTAATTTAATTTGTATTCTTGCTTTAAATACTTAGTAATTTATCTATAGTTAAAGTTTATCGTTAAACAAATGCTCTAGTGGATGATTGGTGGACTTTTTAAGGTGTTTATATTTTTCGAAATTATTTTAAAACGTTCTAAAGTAATTTTAATTTTTTAAAATTTAATTACACGGTGATTACAATTGGAAAACAAAAATAAGGAGAATTTTTGCTGTACAGAAGACAATAGTTACTTGCCAGCAAAACAAAACTACGAAATTGATACATATTGCTGCGTAATATGCTTTAATATCAAATATTAAAATTTTAAACACCCTTTAGTTAGCATTAAATTACAGGATAATTTTTCATAACATCCTTAAGACTGCAATGAATATTACACTCTCCAACCAAAACTGAACGCAGTTATTAAGATTCGTTGACGTGGCGAATAATAAAGGAATACAAATAATTCTAAAAATAATAATATTTATGTTTAAACTTGTCTTTTTGTATTTTATTAAGAATATTATATGATTATTTACAAAAAAATAAACAAAGATATAGCGATAGAGGGAACTTATCTATCATTTTGTGTGCCTTGCGTTGTCTTGTTAGGAGTGAAAATATACTTCAGTATGGAACGCTGGTCAAAAGTTTCTAATTTTATATGCCATGAATTGTATTAGTTTAAACTTATAAAAAATATTCATTTTGTAGTTTTATGTAGTCCCCATTTCTATAAAATGTTGGTCTCAAAAACTGAGTAGAATAATATGAATTTAAGAAATTATAATCTTTTCAAGGGAATTAAATGTTAAATCGAATACCTGTAAGAAGGCAGCTACTAAGCATAAAATAAATATGTGAAGAGTAAAATTTTTCTCCCCAGCTCTATATATATATATATGACACACACACGCACACCAAAATATTATTTTTACGTATATCAAATATATAACTTATTCCATTATAGCATCCAATGTATAGGGTAACGCCCAATAGCGTAAAAAAATAATATTATTTCACTTTCAGGGTAGCAGGAAATAACGTACCAACCAAAATTAACTTACACATAACACAAATACGAGGGACGGATACATCTAGCTTAAAGGATTGGAAAATTCATTGTATGTAATAAATAGCATTAATCACGTAATTTTCAAAGGAACTAGAAAATTAAAGGTAATGAATTGTATTGGATTAGCCTCTTTGAAATCAAGTTACCTGTAGTTTTAAAATTTTCTATATTTATATGTGTTTAATAGGCAACATATTTTCTTTTCTATCGTGATAGAAGAAGTAAAGGTGCTTCTTCGCCATTCATTATATGAATTCCTGAAATTATTCAAATAGTTTTAATTAGCAGATTATGTTATCCGAAAGGTTATTAATCGGGATAATACATAATACTAAAATGTAAGAATAAATATTGATTCATACTTGTGATGCTCTTTATACTTTCAATACACTGATAAGTTTGCTGTGGTAATAAATAAATGATATAAATTTCGAATTTATATTTACACATTTTTGGATCAGTATCTTTCTTCAAAAAAATGGTGGGCATATTTGATTATTTGGACTGATAAATACTTGCAGGAACAAAATTTCCGTTGAATCGTGGAGCTCAGTAAGGAAAGTAATTAATTAAGAGTACGCAATAATCCCCGCAGTATCGCCTGTTGTGACATTCATGGTGATTTGTTATGTAGCTCTAAATACGGTTCCTGCAGCAGAGAACTCTGATCATATTGCAGACAAGATAGCTCTTTCACTAGAACGTCAGCATCGACCACATTTCCTGAAACTAAAACTGTAATAAAGTTCCAAAAGTATTCTGATGCTATTGACATACTCTAGTTGCTGTCAGCCTACAAACCACTTATATAAATGTTTTCTTGCAATTTATATGTTGATGTTTCCGCGTCTATCTGCGCAGTTTACCTCGTAATTTTTACAGGCTAATCTACAAATATTTGTAAGCATACGTTAATTTGGTTTTTTCTAAGTGATAACGAGTCACTACATTTTTTTAGCAGTTGCCAGAAATATTACGAATTGTTAGTGTCCAGTTTCATTAAAATAGCCCATTCCAATCGAAAATTAGTTACATTAATAACTACTTCACAGTTTGAGATTTTCGGCTACAATTTGTGTAGTGTCATTTATTATTTTTAATTTTTTTGTATTATAGTTGCGCCCTTAAAACTGTCCGTATTCTTCTGATATCATGGGCCAAGAAACTAAATATGAAAAATCAAAGAACGGTCGTTTGTATTCCATACAAACCATTTTGGTTAGGCATACTACAGTCATATATAAACCAATAACTTGTAGGATATATTATTTTTTTAGCCTAAAGGAACCGCCAAGACTTTCATGACAAGAGTTGTCACATATTAGCTGTGGAAGAGAATGTTATCTAATACTTGAATACTAAGAAAACGTTTTTCACAAAAACACTCTGTGTCATATTGAAAAATTTGAAATTTTAAGTTACAAGCAGGTAGCGTTGTAGAACTCTGACTTCCGCTCTATGATTACTGAAGAAGGATTTATTTGCTTCTTAGGTGCTTCAAAGCGAGTAGCCTAGTTTCCATTTGAGTCGAATCATGACTGGCCATACTGTCGTAAATTATTATTTAACTCGCCGGTAAAATTATGGCCCAATTAGTATTACAAAAAAAAACGTCATTCAAATATACGGTATCTAGAATTTGCAAAATCAATATTAAGAATATAAATAATCACCCAGGACTACAAAACTAAAATAAAACATCATATTCCTTTAGAAGTTTAATAAAAACTATTTTGTTACCAATAAAGAAATGACCTCGTTAACGGTTTTATTCAAGACGTTAGCGATAAAAGGGTTGATTACGAATTTTGAAAAACCATCAGAAAATTTCCTCGATATACTCGATATTCCTCGAGTACAGCAGAATGTACTCTTGTGATGACGAAATATTTCATTGTATACGGAATCATGTTATTGCCGGTCGTAGCAACAAACCCACGCCCATTAAAAATAGTCTTCCTGCTATCGAAGCTTTTGGCTGCTTCTGGTAGACAGAATTGTTATAGTTAGCTACTGTTTCTGAGGCTCTTCCTGTATGCTTCTTCGTGTATTTTTTCGTGTGTTTTAAGTATAGATTGCACAATTTTCTCTTGTGTTCTAACACTGAAAATAACATTATATTTACGTTAAGCGGTTGATCATGATCAATATACACAATCTCGAATACTCATTGTGTATACAAATTTCACCTTAGGTCTACCACGGGAGACATCTCAATGAATATTTATACTAAAGAAGATATCATAATAACACTTGCGGAGTCTCACAAACTACGTGAAGAACGGCTGAGAACTAACTCTTTTAAAATGTTGGAAACTGAACAATTACGTGATCCTCTAAAAATTAAAGCATGGGATCAGGAGCTTATTTTTGCGCATAAATAATTCTCAGAAAATCAAATTATATTTTTAATGTCTTCCGTTTTAAAGTACGAATGTATCTACTAACATAACCGAAAAATTATATAAAACACAATAGCATGTATGTGTGTAGAGAGTCTAGAAACTTTGTCCTTTACAGACCTATGTTAAAGAGAATTTGCGGTTTATTAAACCATTGAAATAATTACTGCCTTCAGAATTATGTGATAAAGAAGAGCAGTAAAATATCTCCGAAAATAATTTTATGAAGTTACGTTTGTAAATGGTGTATCATAGTATAGCGTTTTCGACAGACTAATGAATTCCTTGGCATACTTTAACTAGGGATACACGACGGCCGGACGTTTAATACGAGCCCGATAAAAAGCAGTAACTGCTTGTCACAGACTAGAAGCCAGTCACAAGCTGAGCTTTTAAGGCGTAAACGTAAGATTTTGAAATGTATCACATGCCCGTTTTATTTCGTGAAAAAAAACCATCGAAATACACTAAAGATATTGAATTTGAGGCAGAATTAATTTAACTTCACTGAAACAAGTCGTATGCAAGTTACCAGTTTTTGATACACATCTAGATAAATGATGGTCATAGCAGATGATATAAAAATATGAATTGATAAAAATCCAAATTTAAATTCCATGTGCTGAATAACGCCATAGGTTTTTGGAGTCACTGTTTTCAAGCTGTTAAAAAATCCTTATTACCAGCTGTACTTCATCACCAAAGCTCGGTTTCGCAGGAAGATATGTGACTATTTATATGCTCATTGACAGATCCTATTTTCTCGTCCTGAACAAACGTGATTTGAAGCAAAGCTCACAATTACGGTGCAGAATTATAATTATCAGTAACTTCTTGTAAATAAATATGGGAGTTATGCATTTTAACATTCTGTGCACCAGCGGAAATTCTACACGTATTTTTACCGGGCCAGTGCTCTCTACATTCGAAATAGTTTGAACTACCCCAAATCAGTGAACTTCACTGCAGATCTGCGAAACTGATCCACTTGAATAAGTGAAATTCTACGTATAACTTTAGTTTCTGGTATTCACTCATGAACCAGTGATTCCTACCGATTCCTTGTAAACTGCACGGACCTGGCAGTAAAACCTCAGTCCATTCAACTTATTCGCTGGTTGACTCATTAACTGAGTCCCGAAGAATTCTCGTATTCATTTTGGGACAAGCTAGAACTCAAAACACACGTATTTATATAAGTTTAGCCATTTGTCCACAAGACGTTTGACTGCGTCCTGGAGAACGGTGACCCAATCGTCACCTTCCACTGTGATATCTGACAACCAATATGCATCGGCGTATCTGTACATACGACTGTAGAGTCTAGCCTGCAGGTCACCGAGCTCGCCAATTTTTCAGGTCTCTACTAATTAATGATGATGACGTGCAACAATTGTACTGCTTGAAGACACTTGGTCAGATTTATAAAGTGCTGTAAACACGTGTTCTTACACAAGCAGCTATAGCTTTTTAGTAGGTAACCTTGATATCCGCGAAAAGACATCCGCTTCAATATCGTCCATGCATGCCTGCAGCTTCCCTTTGATTACAGGCGGTTTGTCTGTGTGTGACGTTTTCTCACTTGCCTGGGAAATGAGAACCAGGTCACTCATACTCTAAAAGTCTGTTCAGGCCTCCGATATTTCACGAGTACGTTCTGCAGCGAACTAGACTTAAAACACTTATTCCTTTGCTGTCCTATTAATAGCGTCCGTGATTTTTTGCTATAAGATTGGAGCACAAATTAGACTTCAACACTTTACATATACCTCGGCTGTTGTCATACCTCCATTGGATGATGGTGCCGTTTCCACATTTGACAAAGTCGCTCAGGATTCTGTTACTCCGACAATGAACCTTCGTGATTCGTGCGCTAACAGTTAACACGGACCAGACCATGTTACAGCCAATCAAAAAAGATGGACAACGCTATAGTACTTTGAACTGTATCTTGTCTCGAAATCTTTTCGCGAATTATCACATGCCCCTACCTATTAAGATTGGGCCGCTGGTATTTATATAAACCCTCGCCGCGTTCCGATACTCGGTTGTTCCACCGACCAGTTATCTCAGAAATATCAGATATTGTCCGTTATTGCTGACGGTTACTGGTGTTCACTGTGAATGGTTTTCGCGGGTTTTCGGTTGACTCTCTGTGCGAAGCTACAACGACTACTGAGAACTCTGAATGTTACTAGAGATCGCAGATCTGTAGTGCACAGCTAGTAAAACACGAGATATCGACGAGCTGTTCAAATCAAGTCTTCCATAAGATTTTTATAAGAAAGCAGAGAACAGAAACATTAAATACAAAATAGATTTTATGAAAATATCACGGAAAAAAGAGGCTTCAAAACCGAAATATTTTGTTATGAATATTTGTTTCCTTCCGTCTCGTAAGGAAATAAAGTTTTATGTCACTTTCCTGTCTGGATGTCTGCGTGTGTATAGTGTGCGTCTGCGCGAGTACGTCCCCCCTACACCCTTAAAAAACTTTTGAAGGTGTGAACTGAATTTTTTAACAAGCGATAAACGTATAGTACTTAGTAAGGACATCTGGCATTTACAGTTTTCAACCACTTCAGACACTTACTTTCAAAATGCCGGCCATTTTTATATTTAGGGTAATATGTCATATTTCGGATACCATTAAAGCGATATGAACCAAATTTTGTATGTTTGCGGTTCATTATGAAATAATTGAATATAGAAATATATTGCTGTTGATCCGCCATTTTGAAAGACAGCATCACATGAAAAATTAACCTTTGTATTACATCTCGAAAACTTCTCAGCCAATTCTCACCAAATTTGGCAACTACGTTATTCAATGGCAGTTAATGAAAACGGTGTCCGACTTAAATTGACGAAGCACTTAATTTAAAAATGGTAACCAGGCAAGTATTTTATGTTAATTTGCTGTATATACCATACACTTGGGCCAATTTCCACCAAAGTTTGTGTGCTGAAAATATATATTACTAGCATCATATTTCCCACCACTTAGCCCCTTTTGTCTTACATTTGGTAAGATAGCACCAGATGAATAAATTAACTTTTTATGTCATAACTCGGGGACCAACCAACGGACTCATTCCAAATTTGAAAAATGAGTAGTTCTGTGTCAAAACAATTGATCAGACACTTAGTTTCAAAATGGAGACCACATAGCTATTGTAGCTATTTCGCCGAAAACGTGTAATCAATTCCAGCTTAGCTTTGTATGTTTGCTGTATATATTAAACTTATCAAATACGTCTACACGGATACTCTTTGCCCGCCATTTCGTAACATTGTGCTACATAAATGAAAAACTCTTTTCATAACTTGGGACTAAATTAACCAATTCCTACCAAAATTTGACAAACAATTATTGCTATGGTAGGCGAAGTAAATAAGTATGTTCAAAGTGGGCCAGATACGTATTTCAAAAATGGCGGTCGTGCACGTATTTCAGATAAATATGCGATATATCCTAAGCAATGTAATCAGTTTCAACTTACCTTTGTATGCTGGCAATTCCATTACAACCATCTAATTCGGCTACACAAAATATATTTTGTGCGCCATTTTGTAAAACAGGGCCATATTAAAAAATTAAATTACTGTCATATTTAAGTATTTTTACCAAATTTCGCAAATAAGTAGCACTTGTTTCCGAATGGTGGCTATATAAATATTTTAGCTTATTATGCCATATCTATGAAACCATATGCACAATTTGTAATTAACTTTGTATGCTGACTTTCTCTATTACAGCCGTAATGTCTATACCGGGGCTTTTCGTTGTACCACTTTTTTAGATAGTGCCAGATGAAGAAATAACATTGTATGTCATATCTCGGGAAACAATTAATCGATTCCTAAGAAATTTGGCAACAATTATTGCTGCAATAAGCCAATAGAATTAGTATATTTAAGTGTCCCAATTATCATTTAATATGTTTTTGTGTCCCAATTATAAAATGGTGTCTGCGTAATATTATTATAGCTTAGTATGGTATATCTCCAGAACCTTATAACCATTTTCAACTGAAACTTGTCTACTAATAGTATATGCGCAAGCATCAAAAGAGCTAATACGTAAATTCTTCACTTTGTAATTTTGGAAGATAAAACTACATGCAATATTAAGCTTTTAAGTCCTATCATAGGGAACAATGATATAACTAACCCTCCCAAAAATTCGTGCGGTAGTTATAATTTAGTAGTCCATCAGAATTTATATGGTATAAGTGATTTGAAACATATTATCAAAATAAGAGCCGTTTACGCATTTTTACATAGTATGCCACACATCCCAAACAATTTCCACTGAGCTTTACATTTTGGCAGTATCTATTACAATCACCAAGTGTGTTAATGCATAACATCTTATTCCGCAGTTTATGAATATCTTCAAGTGAAAAATCGAATTTCTATGCTATAGCTCGGGGACCAATCAACCGATTCCTATCAAATTTTACACTCAAAATAGTGCTACAGTAGGTCATGTAAACTTACATATTTTAGGCGGGCAGGCTGTTTTTGAATAGTGTAAATATAAATAATTTAGTATAGTATGGTTTGATTCCCGGCGATGTCGCTATCGGATTTTCACATTGCCAATAGTGCCGGACGATGTCACTGGTCGGCGGGTTTTCTCGGGTATCTCCCATTTCTCTCTCCCCCTTTCATTACGGCACTACTCCATACTCACCTCGGTTCACCCTCATCGAATCTTAAGACCTTGATTTTAAGAGCTGCCCATATATCTTCACTCCTCACTTCGAGTAGTAAGTTATAATATTAAATAATTCAACCAAATTAAATTAATTTTTTTGTATAAATATGTATCCATTAGAAGTATCAGTTATGCTACCAGATATCCTATTTTGCCACCATTTTTCTAAGAGAGAAAATCGAACAATTATGCCATTTTCCGGAAACATTTAACTAATTTCCAACAAACTTCGCACACCAGTAGTACTGCACACGGCCATGTAAACGTGCATTATTCAAGTGGGCCAGAGTATAATTTTCAAAATGGTGGCCACACTATTTATTTAAATAAGTTTGTCGTTTCTATTAAACAATTCGACCAGATTTTACTAAACTTTGTATGTTAGACAATATGTATTCGAAATATCGCATACAGAACATATCTTTAAGACTTTTTGTACGATATCGCCAAATTAGAAAATAAAGTTTTACGCCCTGTCTCGGAAAACAATCAGTCTGTTTCCACAAAATTATTCAAACTATTAGCGCTACGACAGCCTATGCATACTTGCATGATTAAAGTGGCTCAGGCACTTATTTTCAAAATGGTGACCCTTAAAATATTTCAGGTTAGTAAATCATAACTACTAAAACATTAGACTCTTTACATCGGAATATGATGCTCCAAAACCTACCTCCGTAATGGAATTGGCTCTACAGTAGCTTATGGCGCAAGGTTTGCTGGATTCGATTCACAGTTATGGCACGTATGTAATTGCGATTGTCTCATTATTGCTTCGTGTGTTTCTGATTCCATCTCTAACGACATTGCTGTCAACTAGATCTCAAGTCCTACTTATCATGTTATCTTTCAAGAACATCATTAAGAAATATTTGCATGCGTGTAGAGGAAAATTGGCTCGTTAGATACGTCAGTATCTTCTTGTTTTATGTTTTAACTGTTTTCCAATTAGCCGCGAAATCAATTTTAAGACTGAAAATTCTTAATTTTACAACTTTTTAAAATTAAAATAAATATCTCTATCAGTTTTTTCCGAAACTATCTGCTTACTGATGAATGAAAGTATTTACTTCTCGCTGCAGTTTATTGCAGATGAGCACTAACAAATCGTCAGTGGTTTCAGTCCTCATCAGTAGAAACATAATGGGGCTCATATTCAACTGTGAGCCAGTAATAAAAAGGAAGCAGTAGTGCGGTTAAGTCCCAGACAAACATTTAGGCCTTCAAAGTCTTCTTACTTCGGCATAAGCCAATAATCAAACGATAGTGGCTCGGGTGTAAACATGATGACAAATCAACTCGCTTCAGTGACTGGTAAGAAGACACCATAGAGAGTGTGGCAATTAAAATCGTCCTTCTTTTTTGAAATGCAACACGCAAAGGAAAATTTTGAACGAACGTCAAGTAAGTATAGGCCTACTTACTTATAAGTTACAGAGCTACAAAAATTTTCTCGGATTCCTTTCTTGACAAGTCAGAATTCAAAAACCCGAACATTTACGTTACTTTCGCAGTTTGTTCATGAGCCATTTGAGATATCCTGGAGAACTAAGAGCAAATTTTAAACATGCCACAGTACGCAGGCCCAATATCTCAAGTACCACTATGAGAGCACGCAGCGAATGAGTAGTTTATGTATTCTTGTTTGTACTAAATACTGTGAAATCTATCCTACAAGTCACGGGACTCGCTAATTTTTCAAACCTCTAGTTGTCAGGAAACACATGGGCTAGATTTCAAACTTTAAACGAAGTCATAGTATTTTCAAGCATATTTAGACACGTAAAATTTTCGACAAAGTGCACCGTCCAATGCCATACTCAGCATTTAGCTCTGTCGATTTTTCACTTTAAGTAAATTTCAGAAAGTTGATGCTAGATTTCGCATGAATTTAATTCCTTACAGGTGCTTACCATTTAACGCAGACTTCGTGTTACATACATTGGGTAATTTATTTCATCATTTCTTTATCAGCCAGTTGATATGAATTGGTGCTGGGGCTTCCCTTTTTAGCCTACTTTCCAAAAGGAATATACACTTGTGCAGTCACCCAAATATCTTTCTGGAATGTATGTGCCCCTTGATAACTTTAAAACCCGATAACCGAATTTCACCTAACTAGGTCCACAGAGATATCAGACTTTTATATTTTTCTAACATTCCAGGTACTTATTTTCAAAATGGCGACAGTTGTAAATTTATGGCACTATGTGGCATTTTAGGAATCATTTAACCGAATTTAACACAATTTGGTACGCTGGCAGTGCATGATATAATCAATGAATTTAAAACGCGATACAGTTATTGGTCCGCCATTCTGTAAGATAGAGCAATTTGAAAAAATGGCCATTTTCGTTACATCTCAGGAACCTTTTTTAAAATTTAGACATAATTTAGTAAGTTGACGTTGTGTGATGTAAGCATTGAATTCAGAAACCGATGTTACTAGTCCGCAGTTTTGTAATATGAGGCACATTGGAAAAAATTTTACGTTATATCTCAGTAACTACAAAAACCGAATACTGCCAAATTTGGCTTATAAATAATACTATCGTAACCCATTTACATGTATGCAATTTAGATATTAAATGTACTTACTTTTAACATGGCCTCAATATAAACATTTTTGGTTATTTTGCAATATCTACCATACTGTAATGTTTAACCCATTTGACAAAACTTTTTATGTCAAAGGTATATTTTACGAGCATAAAATGTGTTTATACATATCCACTTTTGTCAGCCATTTTCAAAGAAGGCGCCATATTTAAAATTTTAATGTATATATCTCGGGAAACAATTAACCGATTCCTACCAAACTTGACAATCAGGTAATACTACGGTAAGTAATGTAAACTCACATGTTTTTGTAGGTCAGACTATTATTCTCAAAATGGCGTAGGTAGCGGCACATTTTCAAAAGAACATCCATGTAAATATTTTAGGTTAATATGCCATACGTCCCAAGCAATATCAGCTGTCTATTATTATGTAACAGTATATATGGCAAATATAGAATATTTTACCAATACATTAACTGTTTTTCTCTCCAATAATGGAGATAGCACCACATGAGTAAATCGTGCTTATATGTCATATGTCGGGGACCAATCAACCCATTGCCCCCAAGCTTTGTACACACATAGTGCTACAGTAGGTCATATTTGGAGTATTTCAGACTTTATTTAAAATCTGACTGCCAGATAAATAAGATACATAAGTTTACTATACCTATTAAACAAATTAAACTAACTTGAAGTTAACTTTCTATGCTAAGAGTATCCATTAGAAGAGATCATACTTTGCACCCTTTTTGTAATATAGTGGCAGGTGATAAAATGCGACATTTATGTCAAACCTCAGGAACCAGTCATCAAATTTCCACCTAATTGTCACACAAGTAGTATTCCAGTGGACTATGTAAGATTACACAATGTAAGTAAGTCAGGATTTTTTCTCAAAATGGTGTAATACAAATTATTTAAATGAGTTTACCATGTCTACTAAATAATGTGACAAATTACAACTTCCTAACTTTTTATATTGACATTATTTATTAGACTTATCTGATGGGCCTGTACAGAGTAGGTTTTCAGGCCTTTATGTACGATAGCGCCAAATCAGAAACTAAAGCTATCATTCAATATCTCGGGAATTAGTCTACCTATTTTCACCAAATTAGGCACACAAGTAGTGGTACGGTAGTTCATGTAAACTGACATGATTTAAGTTTAAGGGACTTAACACACTGGTTTTCAAAATTATGTCCTAGTAAGTATTTGATGTCCAGTCTACCGAAGTTGATGCACCGTATCTTACCTCCGTAGTATATTTTGTTGCACGCCAAATGACAGTACGAGTTGGAACACCAGGTAAGATTCCGGTGTATTTGTGATTGTATCAATAGTATTTCATTTATTTATGGTTTCATTTTTAATGATATCGTCATCAACGAAACGTCAAGACCCACCTACCATGTACCATTTTAAGAACTTCATCAAAATTATTTGCATCCATATGGAGGAAAGTAGGCTTATTAAAGGCTGTTTACGATAAAGTGAGCACTTTTGAAATTAACCCTAGAATAAAATCACTGCTCCTACCTGCATACATTTTAACGGGTGCACTGAGTGACATGCGTCCAGTAAAGTTGGTAACGGGAGAGGGGTAAGTTCTTTAATATATTAACATCAAATAAAAAGTGTTAGGTAACCATTTGTGATAACTTAAATTATTTATATCAATTTTTTATTTTTTTTTTTAGTCGATCTAAGTGCAAAAGTAAGCTGATTTGTAAAATAATTGTTTTCCTAAAATTTTCACAGTTTCACCTGACGGGCGCATGAATGACGTGATGAGATCCATGGCAATGTTAATTTTACATAAGGCGGAAGAATACACAACGTGCATACAAGTAGATCAAAAGCAGTACTTTTAAAAGTGCTCAGTTTACCGTGAATGGTCTATAGCTATATCGATAACTTCGTGTTATTTTCAGTCGCACTGGAAGTGGAATTGTTATTAAAAACACCGAACTATGTAGAGACTTGGAAATGCTATTTGCTCAAATATACGTAAACTAGACATCGGTTCGTTTGTATACTTTAGCAGACGTCACCTGATCACTGGCCGTAAAGACACGGGTGGCCGTAATTAGGTTTGAATTCGGTTTTTTGTGTTACTGTTTGTGTTAGTAGAGGATGGCAAATACGTCGTGAGACAACCGCAAAAAAAAAAAAACACATTATTTATTTTAATACTTTACTTTTCATTAAAGAATTCGAAAATATTTCCGGATTTACATTCATAGGTAGACTCGAGAAAATTATTCGCAAATTACGTCAGTATACACGTATGGTGAAAAAGCGGGAAGATAAATATTTTTCCCATATATCCATAGCAGCATTACTACACTTGCTCATGAAAGAGTCAAATACACAGGTAACTTCCCAAATTTGTATAGTAACGACGGTGAAGTCTATTCATGGTTACTTCCAACTTTTCTGAATCGCTGCTGAAGTTTTACTTCCAGGATATTCCTCCGCCTTGCGTAAACAAAACAGAAAATCACACCAGAGTCCCGAAATACCGCGTTCATGCGGGCTCAGTGTATTAATATTTTGTAAAAGAACTATTTCGTACTAAGCATTGACAACACACTTATTTTATCACTCTTGTTATTCATATATATTATAAAGGAAATGTAATAATTTATATATGAAATATAAAAAATATGTCATGCTTTTATGTTAAATAATTATAAAACGCTTGTGATACATGCTATATTTAAAAAATAACCAAAATAATATAATGATGTGATTTTTCTAAGATTTAATTTTAAATCTGTGAAGATATCACGAATAGACTATAAACATCTATATTTGCAGAGAGATGGGTGATATTATTTCCATATAACTCCCTGGATGACTCTCGGGCGAGTACTGATTATGCACAAAATGTAGGCCCAGTCACGACCATCCACTGTGGAAGCAATGAACCAATAAGCGTATATCTGGATGACTAATAACGACATAATCACATGAATTATCGTCTTTATGAAATGTTATTGTATTCTTACATTTAAAAACACTTTCGTTCAGATTCACTTTCACGATTAGATGGTTTTCATTGTTTATATACCTGCCTACGTATAAGAGACGTTTAATACCGAAGTAAGTTAATTTTGACAAGCCTATTAAAGACCGAAAATATCCTCTGAACGGCCAAGAACTACAGGAAAACTGCTAGTGCACCTGGTTAATGTAGAAACGTGGCCTACGTGGAACTCTTTTCACGAAACTGCTTTTGCATACGGCATGAATTTGCGTGATATTTGACTTCTCGGGCCAGTTTCTCTGTTTCGGGAAAAATTTTACGAATTCGCCGGAATAGGTTTCCTTAGAAACAGGTAGAGGGCTGAAAACTTTGCGTGTTCGCATGATGGTATGGTAGACCTACTTGAAGCACATGCACTCTCTTGCCACGTTTGTGGTTGGGCCATGCATGTTTCTGACGCGTCCTGGAGTCTTTACAGCCAGCAAGAAACATCAAGCAATAGAGTGCGGTAAGACTGTGATTAAACTTGTACGGTATTACTATTTATGTGTCCATTTTATTGGAGAACTTTTAAATTTATACGTTTCTGACGTTAACTGCCTTGCTGCTGAGAAATATGAGGTGAAATGCCCAAAACACATCTAAATTAATAGTAAAATTATCGGTAAAAATTTTTATTTTGCATTGCAAAGGGACAAAACATTAGAGCTGAAATCAACTTAAAAAAAAGTTCTGCCACAACCGCATTTATTTTAACGAACCCACTTATTAGGATGCTATTGGCAAATTCATGAGTGTTTAAAACATTATTTAAAGACTTAGCGATTATTTAAGAGCGTGATGTTTAAATTTATGGACAGTGAATGCATTAAATATAGTTTTTGTTTTGTTTTATCTATACAAGAGTAGATGAAAAGACTGGTTGTATATTAACGATGTTTACTACGTCACTATTTCATTTGATTGATGCTTGATTAAAGTCACCGAGACCGCGGCAATATGAATTTAACTTATAGTGGAGGGACGAAAATCGGGCACAAAACTGGGAATTAAGTAGTAATTTCTTAAGTGCTCAACTAGTCGCCAACAGTCCATCATTTTCTTTCGTTTCGAAAAGTTAGTGGGAGATCTTCCTACTTACAGCTTCCGCGCACATACATCAACCGGATTAAGTGAGTGAGCGAGTGAAGAGATTTGGGCGGCTCTTAAAAGTGAGATCTTGAGAGCTGATGAGGGTGATTGAGGTGAGTATGGAGCAGTGCCGGAATGAAATGGCGGGGAAATAGGAGATCTCCGAAAAAAAAAAACCTGCTCGTCTCCCACCAACGCGAACCGGGCTCAATCCCCGGCCGGGTCACTCCCGGATTTCCGCATGTGGGAATCGTGCCGGATGATGTCCCTGGTAGACGTGTTTTTTTCGGGAACCTCCTGTTTCCCCCGCCATTTCATTCCGGCGCTGCTCCGAACTCATCTCATTCACCCTTATCAGCTCTCAAAACCTCGCTTTTAAGAGCCGCCAAAAGATCTTCACTCACTAACTCTTAAATTAATAAAATTATACAAACTTATACTTTATGATACAGATAAATGACACTGTGTGACATTTGTAATTTAGTAGCAGAACTACCCGGCATTGCCCGGACGTAAGAAGGCAACGAGAGCTTCACAGCCCAGTTTTATGGGTTTCGGGCCCAATGTGGGTCCGGTGATAAGTGACACCTTTTTAGAGTTCTCCAGCTCAATGGGAGGCCAGAGCCAATTTTGCCCTATCCGGTACTTTATGCTGGGTACTGAATGGCATCCCTGCCAAATTTGGTCCATAACGTCAAAATGTGTAGACTTGAAACACACCACCCCGTTTTAGGAGTTTTGGTGTTTCGGACCCCATAGGGACAGGATTCTTTTTGGCCTACGCAGTATTTTAATATGGGTATTGATGGGCATATCTCCCAAATTTGGTCCAAATACGTAAAAAGATGTAAAATTGAGATAAATGACTCAGCTGTATGGATTTTGAGCGTTTTAGGCATAAACACAGGCAAGAGTCCAATGGACATGCACGGTATTTTAAGTCGGGTACTGAATGGCATCCCTACCAAATTTGGTTCAGATCCTTGAACGGTGTAGAACCGTATTGAAGACAAATATACATGCACGCGTACAAATGCGAACATTAACTTTTAAATATATATTCTTCCCTAGTACAAGAAAAACCTAATTAAAAAACCCGGGATTTTTGCTACCCCGGGTAAGATATGGAGAAAATGTTAATACATTTATAAGGCCAGGTATTTGCTCCTTGACAAATTTCTCAGCTGACTCTATCAGACCGAGTTCAGTATGGCATTCACCCCGGCGTCACAGCATCGTCGCAATTACGTTACAGTATAATTAAATAACCAGAATGCTCATGGCAGCTGTGAGTCTTGTAATTGCGGTGCTGTGAAATACCACATGTTATCAAGTCTACCGTCTAACAAATTTGCCTCCACATACTTGTTGGCGAGCCTCATACCGTCATGTTGCAGGCAAGTTAGGCCACGTCGCTGTCGCGTTCGGTTTCGATTTGCTATAAACATCACTGTTTCACTTCTGTATCCTTATTGTTTCTGTGCTTGGATGACACGAGGTCACACTCCTTCATGACGGCTTGATTACGGCGAGGACCACATATAACTTAGAAAATCGAAACTAAGAACAGTAATAACATAGAAGTCTTGAAAAAATCCACACAAGTTAGAACCATCATAACTTAGAAAATCAAAACTTATAACAATAGTAATTCAGAAAGTCATCACTTATAACTGGGGCCGCGGTGGTGGAGTGGTCAGGCCACCCGCCGAGACGAACCGGGTTCGATCCATGATGGGGTCGTCCCCAGATTTTCGAATGTGGTAATCGTGCTGAACGATGCAGCTGATCAGCGGGTTTTCTCAGGGATCTCCCGTTTTACCAAGCTTGCATTCCGGTGCCGCTCCATGCTCACCTCTCTTCACCCTCATCGGCCCTCAATACCTCGATGTTAAGTGCCGCTCGAATATCTACACTCTCCACTCGTAACTTAGAACAATCGTACAGTAGTAATACATAACTTGGAATCACATAAAACAGAACCACTTGAAACCTCGCAATCTTGTAAACTAATTAGTTTTTGGGACTGGACGCAAACTGTAATTGGTTCGGCTACCTCGTCACGAGAATCTGACTTATGAACTTTTTTTTACTTCTATGCCGAGGGTCACCCGATTCTCGCGGAGATTTCCTGTTCAGTTGCATTTCAAAATACATTTACTCCGATCTACTTTCGCGACTTGGTCTTAGATGCCTGCCTCCGAATCACAGACTTACAGTACCGGAGTACTGTTATAACATAGTTTATAACTGGCACAGCCCAAAAATATTTTTTCTTGTTGTTCTTATAGAATACGCGTGTACAATCGTACGGTAAATTTGCGAGCAATTTCTCAGAGTATATCACAGGAGCATTCTAAATTAGTTACGGTTTAGTATCATTAAATCAATTTTAAAATGCAATATTTTACATTAATGTTTGCTTCAAAATGCTTGACTAATGATTTTTTAAACGTAGCTACAAGATGACACTCCGCTTATCTTGATTTCGTGCAGTTAGACTAACAAGTCGCTCTCTTTACACTCTATATAGTGTAAGTGGTATAAGCATCAGTGACAGGCGTTTTACGAAGTTTTCATGAAAATACGCTATGCGATAACATTTTTAATACAATGAGCGATAATTATTCAAGTGCCATTGTCTTAGGAGCCTTATTCAGTGGTGGAAACAAAACCAGCAAGAGAACAAAATATTTCGTTCCACAAAAGGAAAAATGCTTGACAAATAAATTTATATTATTTCAAAACTGGAGCTTACTCACAAATAAAACAGTTATTTCTAAACAGGAATTTTATTCGTAGAATAAGAAGCAACTGCCCCAGGCGTAAGATGTTCCACGAAATGTTTGGTTGAACATACCAACCAATCTCCGCATTCGTGATTGATACACTTTTTCTTGGTTCGTGAATATTTCTGCAGTCTGCTACAACAGTGTCCGTGTATTGACTGCTTTGTTGAAAATACAATTCTTTGCCGCCACAGAAGATTTGAAAGAGACTGTTAATTTATTATTAAAGCAACATTTCAAATGCCAATAATCTACGCACACAAAACAGACGTTATACTAACAGATGGGAGACGATTGTCTGGTAAAATCATAAAATTATTTTTGATTTGATAATAAATGTTACAGTAAAAATCTGAAGAAATGAATCCAAATTTCGTATCTGTATTTACTCTCGCCGTGACGGCTTATGGAGGAAATTTTAGTATTTATATGATTGGTCTAATGACGATATCTCACAGCATCAAACCTTGTTAGAAGTTGATGAAACAATATGTTTTAAACATGTTGTTTCACGCAGCTCTTTAGAATAAGTGCTTGGTGCTGTGGTATGTTGGCAGACAAAACAATAAATCGATTAACCACAGTCAGAATTACCTCCAGAAGCCAACATGACAGTAGACAAGGAGGGCATATTTCTAGTTATCGCTTCTTCGCTGTCTTCTTTCACTCGACAAAGAGGATACGAAACAACGCGAATTTGTTTTCTTCCAGTTTTTTGAAGATACGAACATCTGAGACTTTGTGAGTAATACGATGTCCGTGTTCATGATAAATTAAAAATTCACATAATATTAAAGTTTCCACATCATTAAATGAATTCCTATCTGTAAAAGTGCACTCACTATATAAATAAACGGGCATAATACGTGATACCAATTTTGCGAACTGTGAAACTATTCATAAACGTAAAAAAAAATGCGCATACATCACTTATACGCAGACTGGATGTTCGTGAATCCGTTCCAGTAAAAAATTTTGGGTTCTCGTTTTTCAATGTTCGCCACACAAAATCTTATATTTTACAGTAAGGATTAGTATTGTGATCAGCCTCCAATTTGAAATAATGTAATTAATTGGTCAATAATATTTTATTTATGGAACAAGATTATAGGCCTACCTATGTTGGTTTAATTTCTACCAGTGGTTAGGTCGTATTAATTAACGTGAAAACATTGCAGCTTACAGCCACGATGAATCTGGCCTGATCCTACGTTTGCCAAACAAGTTGTTTCGACAAATCCTTAAGGCGGATGGGCAATTCATAAATCGGGTTCGTGGAGCCACAGAAAACATTTTTGTGAATCTTTCAACGTTTTCCGAACCTTTCCTTTTTTAGTTGCTATTTAAAAGTATTAAATAATGCACAGTGTTGCCAAGTTCATAGAAGAATAAATAGTTTACGCGGTTTTGCAATCGGTGAACACGATAGTACATTCAAGCTTCAGCTATTAGTCCAGTGTCTGCTAGCCTAATGAGCAGTAAATTTTACTCTTCACCAGTTGTAATGGATTCCCTTTGTTTCTATACATATTTCTTATTGTCTCACAATTCTCCATGCATACCTTATATAGTCTATGCATGGTGGTACCTTCACACTCTTTGAATCAAGCATTTGAAAAATCATCCCAAGTATAAAGTGTTCGGTCTTTTTTCTCCAAATGACGTCATGTATCATATACGTTTTATACTTCTGTTCACGTAAAAGTATTTTAATCGTCGCTAAAATGTGTTTTACTCATATTGTGCAGATAAATTATTGCATTTTATTTAAATCTCAAATTAATTTAAACAGAGATATTATATGTGTGTTGGTAACGTATAAAAAGAAATTGTTGTGAAGCGATTTTTTTTTATTTGAGTGCCCATATGTAAGGTGTGTTGTCCCTTTGGCGTAGTTTCATAGACTTGGTTCAGCTTTGTTTGAATGAGGATGGGGAACAACCTGAAAGTAGACCTTTTTGCAGGGCTTCAAAAAAGTTGCAAGTAACACGTGTGTAAGTCTGGCTTCTCTTCATTTGAATTTGCATAAATTTACGGTCTATACTAATTAAGAATAAGGCTGTACTTTAAATTAGTTGTGTCTGATAGCGTTCTGTAAATATCTGTCAAAAAAAGTTCTCTTTTTATACTGGTTTCCTAGCTTTATAACCACTTATGTGTTTAGGGAATAAATCCCTTTTAAAATTTGCCAGGCACATTTTAAGGGTAAATATTTCTTAAAAGTTATTTTCACATTTTGGAACTCTCGGCGAAAATCGTTGTAAAATGTATAGTTTCACATTTTCGTTTGATGTTGTCCTCTTTTTTACTCTGTTCTTATAAGAAGCTTACTTTTTTCATTTAGGAGTTTCCTCATTTGCGAGGGTGCCCTAGATAATTCTTCTTTCAGCCTTCCAATTATCTTCTTTGTTTTCTTCTCCATCTTCTTTCTTCCTTCAGGACAACGTCTTTTTAAATTTGACTTCCCGTTTTTAACTTTTCATTAAACGTTTCTCTTTACTTTATTCAACCTTTTTTGTCCAAAGCGTTTTTAGATACAGGAACCAAAGTCATGATTTGAACTTAACACAGAATCCAGTAATATGAGCAATTTTTATGCGGATAAAGTTATTTGTTAACGATAAAACGTCTAAATTTCACAAACAACTAATGTTAAAGATACCAGAAAAGCGTTCCTGTCACTATTTAACGAAAAAATCTTTCCTTGTAACATATAAAAGAGCAAATAAATCTGTAACTGAAAGAGTTAACAGTTTCACTATATGATGTTTCCGGCATGTTTGAAATATATATATATATATATATATATATATATATATATATATATATATATATATATATATATATATATATATATATATATATATATAATGTGCATTCCTGTTGTCATTTGCATTGTGGTTATTAGTCTACTTTCCGAAAGAAAAATAGGCTCATGAGTCACTTTTCTGTCTGTGTGGGTGTGTTTCTCTAGCGTGTATCCAGTTAAAAAAACTTTTTTAACGTGCGAACCAAATTCGCCAAACTCGGTACGCGTATGGTACTTAGTACGAACGCCCGACTTTTGAAGTTTTCGATCATTCCTGATACGTGTTCAAAATAGCGGCTTATTTTAAAATTTAGAGCGCTATACCATATCTATCAACCATGTAATCTACTCAAACCAAACTTGGTATGTTGGTAGTGCATCATGAGTACAATGCATTTAGAGAGGGATGTTGTTGTTGGTAAACGATTTTGGAAGAAAGCAGTACGTAAATATATTAAGCTTTTAAGTTATATCTCGGAAACTACTCAACCGATTCCCAGAAAATTTTGCATGTAAGTAATTGTATACTAGGCCAAGTAAAACTGCGTCTTTCAAATGTACCGTGAATTATTTTTAAAATAACTGTCATATAAATATTTTAGTTTAATTTGCTATAAACACCATATTGCTTGACCAAATTCTAATGAACTTGCTATGTAGGAAATATCTATTACAAGTATAAATTACGCTACTACAAAGTATATTTTGTATGTCCCATTTAGAAATATAGCACAAATGGAAAAAAAAAAAATTTATCCCATAACTAGGAAAACAATAAATCGAAATACCAAATTTTGGCAAACAAATAGTAGTGTTGCTGGCCATGTAAATGTATGTCTTTCAGGAGTATTAGACACTTATTATCAAAATGGCGGTCATACAAATGTTATAACTCAGTAAGACGTATCAACGAAACCATTTCATCAAATTCAGCTTACCGTTTTATTATTGCGGTATCTGTCACAACCATTAAACATGTCGAAATAGAGTCTATTTTTGCAGTCATTTTGTAAAATAGGAACATGTTAAATAATGCAGTTTCAATACCATGTTTCGGGAAACAACCAATTCCACCCATATTTTTAAACAAGTAGTAATAAAGTAGACAATGTAAACTGATGTGTGGGTCCGACACGTATTTTCAAAATGAATGCTGACATTAAAAACCTTCTTAACTTACATTATAGCTAACAAAAGATATAACAAATTTCAATTAACCTTTGTATGCTTGTGGTACCTACTACAACTATAAAATGTGTCAACACAATGTCTCCTTTGGCCGCCGATTCGTAAGATAGTCCATTATGGAAAAATAAGAGTTTGTGCCATGTATCGGGAACAATCTACCGATTCCCACCAAATTCAGATAATAAGTTGTATTTATGTAGTGAATCTAAATTTATATGACTTAAGGGAGTAGTCACTTATTTCTTTCATATTAGCAATGTACTGTATGTACATATTTTAGAGTTGCATGACATGTGTCTCAAATAAATTCAAACCAACTTTATATATTGGTAGTATGTGTGGAAAACTACAAATGTAATAAATAATACACCACCTTCTTGTCCGCTATTTATTAAGAGATAATCACGTGGGAAAATTTAGCTGTCATGTTGTATCTGGGGTACCAATAAAGCAATTCTCACCAAAGTTGCACACAAGCAGTGCCGCAGCAGGCCATTTGAACTTACGTGTTATAAGTTGACCAGCATTTTTTTTAATGGTGGCAATATAATGGTTCACATTACTATATTAAAACTATCAAACCATTTTTAAAATTTCAACCAAACTTTTTCTATACTGACAGTAGACCCTATCCACTATAATTATCAAATATAAACATAAGAGAATCTTTCGGTACCCGCATTTTTGAAAAATAGTCAAATGTGTTAAAATAGAACACCTATGCTCTATTTCAGGAAACTATCAATTAATTTCCATCAAAATTGAACACAGTTAAAATTACAGGTTACGTATGTAAACATACATTATTTTAGCGGCTCATATAGCTGCATTAAAAATGACGGCCTTGCAAATGTCTCAAATTAGTAAACCCTGACCACCAAAACGATAGACTGATTACAATAGATGTTGATGCTCGTAATACTACCTTCGTAATGCAGTTGGTTTGCAGGACAGCTTACGGTACGATAAGCTTTAGGTTTAAGTTTCAGTTAAGGCACGTACGTTGCATATGTTTCCAGCTCCCACTCTAATGACATATCTGTAAACAAGACGTCAAGGCCTACCACCATCCACGCTTTTGAGAATCTAATCAAAATAATTTCCATCAATGTAGAGAAAAGGAGGCTCAGTAGTTATGTTGGTAACTCCTTGCTGTCATTCGCTTTCTTTAATGAAGCTTATTCGTTCATATTAGCTAATTAATTGAATGACGCTTTATTTATTCTCGGAGCAAACGAAAAATATCCGTGATGCGGGAGAATCAAAGAAAACAGTGTGTGTTAATAAGTCATGAGTTCATTTGAGTAAATTATCAATTATATTTACAATTTTCATTTCGAAATTTTTAGAAGTAAATAAATTTTGTCCTTGCACCATTATGTCGTTATCTGGATACTTCGACTAATTTACAAACAAAAAATATATATGTAAATTACTGATGTATCGTGAACCGTAAGAAACAACTGGAATATTTGTGAAACGAACAAAAGGAAACAACACAGCAAACAGGAATTTGCAAGAGTAGGTCTACCTACATATTGGTGGCGGCGGGAATTCGCGCACTAAGTTTGCGGTTAGACATTTTCCAACGAAACACTGACATTCATATTCCAGGCGTATATCCGTACATACAAATATGCATACATTTGGCATAAAAACATGTATTATTTGCATATAAAACACACATATACCAACTTAAAACCGTTAACGAAACTTTTATAATGACTTAGAAACTACGCTAAGTAGCAGTGTGGAAAACACGGCTGGTAACAGCAAGGCAAGTTCAAATAACACGAACACCGCCAATATAGATAACTTACTTCATCGTGCTTCATTGACAGATAGTTTCTTATCATGTTGTTTTCTTGGTAGTATTAACTTGCATAGGTGAAACCATAATTATTGCAGTAGTAATAAACAATTATTTTGTCAGAAAATTCATTCAATAAAAAGTATGCGTTATGTCAGTGTGTACGGTACTCTTGGTAATGTTGGCAAACACAAAATTTTGTGCTCAATAAAAACTATTTACACATTGTTTATAATCAGATACTTACATAAACATTTCATAAAAATACGACAATGATTCGAACCAACGTTATATAACCATACTATAAACATTGAAGTTCATGTAAGTAATGATCTTGTCCTTATATTGACCAAAACACGTAGCTGAAGAAAATTTATTTCGTTCAAACAAAGTTAATTACCTGTGAACGGTTTTGTATGTACATATTGTTAGCGGAATGCAGTATTTATTTTTTGTAGTAATCTAATCGTATTGCATATTGAATGCTGTTAGTGTACTACACGAAGAAACAGAAACATATAAATTGATGTTACATTCTTTTTAAAATATTCTAAAATATAAAGTATGAGGGATCCGTTTAATATTGTGTAGGAAATTTGGAGTTAAATATTCTGTTATACGTTAGTACATCGAAACGTTGGTTGCCAATATTATGTTACTTCGTATGTTTTTCTTATGTCACTTGTTATTATCGATTATTTTCCAAGTTTTTAATGTTTTACAGCTAAATTGATGTACTTATACCACTAACGTTTGCGGATTATACAGCATGCATTATGCATCTTCGCGGTCGTGATCTTAGCATGTTCAATTTATGAGTGCTCGCAAAATTCATTTCACGAAGGAAGGTTGCAAAATTTATTGCATTACTTTTCAGAAGATTGTGCTTGCCTTTGTATGTGACATTCAAGTATAATAAAAACACACTTAACATTATTTTTTACAAAATTATTTTCCGTTTTTTTTTTGTGTATAATGTGTGATATTTTTCCGCAAGTCAGTGTCATATCTCGCACATAAAAGTGAAAGTATATTATGATTAATATATTTTCAGTTTTCTTTGTACGGACAGCGCTGGTTTGCCATATTTATAAATATGTGTCTGATAATAAATACATCGCCATTTGAAATATTCGCCCCCCCCCCCCTTAAAACAATCTTCCAACGGCCCAAGACGATAACGTCCAACGATGCGCGACAATCTGCTAGAAGTCGTACTTCTCCCTTCATACTTTTCCGAAGGCACCTAGAACCACTCGCTGTCCACAAGTGTTAAATAGGCACCAGTTATGAATGTCACCCTCCTTTACTCTCCGGTTTTAACACACCTCATGCGTGCGCGAAAGAACAGTGTGACTTGGCATTCTTTGGTTTAAATGACGCCAGGTGATAGCAAGCCTCCCCGGCTCGGTCGACATAAGGTTAGTTCACTGACTCGACACGCCCTGTGTGTAGCGCGGACAATAGAAGGCCTCCTGACGACACCTTTCCAAGCCACTTAATGTTATAGGTTTAGTATGAAAACAGACATATTTTGACGTCTTATCTCGACACTTATAATATTACGGCACGTCTTCCAGTGATGGTCAGAAGTCGAAGACAACTCAGCTGTATGCTGACACCATCCAACACACAGAAACAGTCGAATGTAGTCCATGGAAAAAAAATGGATTTAATTCTCTGCCAAACTGCAGCACGAAGGAGTTATAAAATATTCTTGACAATGCTGCCACAAGCAAAAAAAAAAGCAGGAAATGTACGCATAAAAAGTTGAGGCCGGTAAGTGAACCATCACTTGAAATAAATAAATAAAATAAACAATTGAATGTAAATAACAGGTGCATTAGAAAAAACGAGCTATAAAACTGCAACAATATTCATGACAGTGGAGCAAAGGAACATATCGAAATGAACTTCATATCGATGAATATTGGCAAGAAGATTTTCTCAGAGAGCACACACCACAGAAATCGATAAAGAAAATTACTCCTAAACACTACATTACTGCAAGAGCAAAGAAACTAGAGATCCATGTCATCGATTTAAGTTCCGGAGAACACACATATGAGAACACGATGGCCACTAGCCATCTTTACTACACAGCTGTAACTCAAGTACTTGAACAAATGTGTTCGCGACACGCATAAATGTCTAACAAAAAAGAACGACGTTATGGAAATTGTGCCGATAGATAGCGTGAGCTGTCTAGCTCGGACAAAACATGTCCAAAACACATAGGTGTGGAGGAAAATATTACATGCACAGAAGACCATATTTTTGTTAAAATCATGCCGTGAGCACAAAGGTACAACTAGAAAACTGCACAGCAACGCAGCTACAGGAATACGAACGCCTGGCACGCTACAAGGAGCCAAGAACACAAGGAATTCATAACGCTGCATTTAACATACGGTATACAGACAAACAATAGCACGAAACGCGGTCCGTCAGGCGACAAATGCAATTCCGAACGTAACTTCCAAGCCACATGAAGAAATGAATGGAAGTCAAATCTACTGGGGGCGCCTTTAAACTGCAAAATAGTGACAAACATAAAATAAAACATAAATATGAGAATAACTTCCTTTACAAAATTTAAATAAACAAATAAATCGAAATACTAGTAACTATATCAATATATAATTTATATCATAAGAAAATTGGGGTGTGGCTGTGTTGGGGACACGGCCGTTTGTTTTGCGTGAATACGTCTACATTGACGCACTCGGGCGCCTTGATGTTTATTTTACGTTCCCGGCACCGCTTCACTCGATCATATGGGGATTTATGGGTATCACTGGATTGCTTTTGATATGCTCTTTCCAACCGTATACGATTTCTGTATTTCGACTTGGCTTTTTGACGATTATAGACCGATATTGTGTTAAGATTTCTTAATGTTTTAATTTAAACCCACACAGTTTCACTATAGCCACGCCACACAAATATTTTATACACGCAATCGATTGATCTTGACAAGAGCTATCGATTGAAACCTAAACGAGGGTCGTAGATTCTCCTAGTCAAAAGTTATACTACGCGGAAGTTATGAGACGCGGCGAAACAAACTCAAAATTGCGGCTCTTTCCCCCCATCCCCTCCCCATGGATGCTTCGCAGTCCTCACTCAACGTAACATATTCTTGGATCCTTTGGAAATCGAGTGGTGTAATTGAATTTTGAATGAAGACGATATATTCGGAGATGCAATGTCAATCTCTATCTCCCGATTTTGTTATCATCGGATTGTCTGGATTGCCTCCAACTATGGTTGCAAATTTAAAAACGCGTTCACGCAAGTACTGGAAAAACAACTATAATAATAGTAAAATTAATTTTAGTCTGTTGACTTGGAGGATAAAGACATTATTTGCCACAGTAATGACACAAAAAAGCAACGAAGCCCATTAAATAATGTTCCTAATACTCTCAACTGACTTAACTACCAAAAATTAGTTTTAGAAAAACATAAATAATTCATACCTTATTATATACGGCACGCTACAATATGTTAACGAGAATCTATAGCCATATGGTGTTTCAAGTTGGTTGTACACCTAATGGTGGAGGACCGCCGAGATTTCCATGGTTTCTTTTTACCGCCAGGTCAGGATTCAAAAACGTCAACATCTGCGTTCCTATTATGAAAAGAACAGTTCCTTTTCAAACCCTCGAAGACCCTGAGCCAGTAACAAATAAAGGATTTACAGCCCAACTAAAAGTAATGAACGGTTATTGCTATGGCTGCAATTAATATAATAACAATGGAGTTAATCGCTTTACCAAATTAATATGCGAAATTTCTGGCTCCCTTCGTTATTTATTGTACAACTTTTGCTGTGGCCAATCATTCATACGCACGGGTATATGGGCCTTTAAAATTGGGAGGGTACTAATTTCCTACGACTGTTAAACTAATACTTTTTATGTTTATAAAACACTTTTAAATAGATACTTAAGCCGACCCTAGCTGAAGATTCAGGCTACCCCCCCCCCCCCTCATCAAATACATAAGTGTAAAAAATAAAATATAAACTTATAAGTAAAGGTTTGACTTCGAACCAAATTTGGCTACTAAAGAAAGAATAAGATGTCAGAAAATATGTCATGAAGGGTTAACTAAAGTAAAACAAACAGGTGCACATAGTCCAATCAAAACTATTTATTACAATATTATACAATGATGTAAAACATAGTATCTTTGATTTCTTGTGTATATATATATATATATATATATATATATATATATATATATATATATATATATATATATATATATATATATATATATATATATATATATATTCACCAGTGAAACAGGTAAAACCTGCAATTAAAGTCTAAGGAGATTAATTGATTAACATACTAGAATCATACATTTATCGAGTCCTCCTAACTTCAAAACCAAAGGAGGCAAAGAATGCCAAATTAGTTTCAATTTACTGAACTGCATAAAAAGGCACAGCAACAAAATCCACACTTTCATTTAAATCTTATGTTCTAGTAGAAATTCCATTTTAAAAATATAATCTTGAAATCTCGAAGATATAGTTTCAATTTATCAAACTGCATAGCTGCAGAGCCGGGGCAGCATATTCACACAATTATATTTACTCGGCTGCAAACATAAGCAGTAAGAACACATTCATTACTATACAATTTAATGAGCTTACAGTTATTCAGCTGCAAATTTAAGGCAGCATTTAACAATATGGGCATAGTTACAGATAATACTCTTTCCTGATTCCGAAATGATTTTAACGTAAATAACTACCAAAAGGTAAAATTATATAAACTTCTCTAAATCAGTAAGGCAAGTTTCAAACTCAAGTACATATAGTGTAAAATGATAAAGCTACCCAAACATTATAATTTACATGCTCATAAAATATTACAACAATTCTGCGATCTTGATATTTTATAGTAGTCGCGATTTCCTTTTACACACACTGCAAAAGTTTAGGACGATTTATTACAGTACTTCAAGTATGAAAAGGCTGATTTTGTATGCTCAAGGTTATAGCCACATCGCGTTGATTTCGCCAACTCCCAACAGACCCGGGCTGGCGGCAATCGCAGCCTCTTCCTCCGCCAGGATACCTCGTTCGCTTCCGGCGCCCGATGACTGTACCTCGTCCCACGACACACACACACACACCAGGGTAGGAATCAAAACTCCATTCTTCCTACGCTGGGGAAACTGCTGAGTATATCACCTATGCTGTTTTTAATATGTGCAGGGTAAACTCGCGTAAAATGTAGGAGACAAAAACGATGTTCAAAATGGCGAGCACTGAAGCTAGCTGTCTTCGTGCGGCGGAAAACGCCGTCTAGCCGACAGCACGTCCCAGTTATAGCCCCCGTTAGTTCGGCCGCTCACACAGCTCTCTTCCCACATAAACATTTCGCTCTCTCCCTCTGCACCGCGACCAACGCTGCCTCCACACCCCTCTCAACCCGCACTCTCTTTGTCATGCGCACCCTCCATCCCAGGCGGTGGCGCGATGCGCGGCAAACACGAGAACTATCACGCTTTAAATAAGCCCCCAGAAACATTTGTATACAAATACTCTTGCAGAAGATTATATATCAAAACATGAGTAGCTGAATACCTAATAAAATACTGTAACAATAAAATGTATTACAATAAGCTAAATAAGCAAAATATTACAAACTCACATATGTAGGCTCATCTGCATGCAACAACCAAAGATCTAGGCAAGCATCGCAGCTGGTCCTATGCAGATAAACATTCGTCCAAGTGATGGCCCGTCATCTTTAGAAGTGAATTTCTACTTTCTTCCACTCGTATAAATTTTTTCGCCCAGTTTTTTTCTTTATTGTGAGCAAAGCAATATAATTCAATCAAACATATAAGACTATTCAACATCGCCAGAAAATTAGGAATTTTTTCAAACATCATAAATGGTTTTCCTTTGTGTCTAAAATATTGCGTATGTCTTAAAGTATTGTGCTAACATCACAAGTAAATAAGCCAAAAGGATATCTGACATTTCTCCTGTAACGATAATGCATTACGAAACTACAACGCTGAAAGTATAGCAATTTTGCATTAACAATTTTGAATTAGAATAATTCTAAAACAGGTGGCCCTGCTGTTACTGGTTTTGCAGTTTGTAACATCGAAAAATTTTCCTTTAGTAAATAACAACAATTTTTATTTCCAATGAAACTAATAGTTATAATAATTGTTTAACCACCACAGTAGTAGGATATAGGAAAGTCTGGAGCAATGGCATCTTGCAAAGAATTCGGATTCGGGGGAGCCGCAATCTTGTTACGTCACCAGACTGCCATCTTGGATGTCATTGACCCCTGACCCGTGGACCTTTGACCTCAAAAAACACTAAAAAAAAACTTTAAAATTTCAACAAAATTCTCAAAAATATCCAAAAAATTCTAAACAAATATCTAAACATTTATTATTAAGAATTATTCAAAATGATTAAGAAATTATTTTAAAAATTATTAAAAAGATCCTCAGAAATGACCCATTTTTCCAGAAATGGTTACAAGGATCAACGACTCCGGTGACTGGGATCAGTGACTCCGAGCCAGGTGACCGGATCATGACCTTGATCTTTGGCCTTTGAACTTGAAAATGCAAAAATCCCAAAAAATCCCAAAAATCACAAAAAATGCACAACAAATTAAAAAATCGATGAAAAATTGATGAAGAATTTATTATTAAAACATTTAATTAAATATTATTTAAATATTTAAAAAATTACTAAAAAATATATTTTATAAAATTTTATTTTAAAAGTTTCTTAATTTAAAAGGATTTAACCCCGGCAGCCATTTTCCCCATTTTCCCTCGGAATTCCCCTTTTCCCTAAAAAGTAATAAAAAAATTTAATTAACAAACTTACATTTCCTGAGGTTTTCCCCCACACCACCAATTACTCACCTCTGTTCGAATCCTGCAGACGACTGACTAACTCACACACACTCCCCTCACCTATCCTCATTCCGCCATCTTGATCTTTTCGTTCGCTATTTATTTACATGCTACTGGTGGCAGCCATATTTGTTTACATGCTATTGGAGGCAGCCATATTTGTGTATTTGTTACTGGAGACCACCATATATTTTATTCGTCATTACTGGAGGCCGTCATCTTGGTAGGTGACTGTCATCTTAGTAGGTGACGACTATTGCAATTTTCCATCCTATGCTTAAAACATTTTTTTTTTTCGAATAAATGGTATAGTTACATGCATGATGCATTACTGACTACATTCTCGATTTATTAAATATTTTAAAGACATATTGTTCTTATTAAAATTTTAAATGCCAACAGGAGGATACAACACACAAGAATTAAGAAAAAACAAATAGTAATAATTTATTATTATTTCGTAAATATATTTTCAGAAGAAAGCACTTCATCACATCATCTGATATAAACCTGATCTGTAAGTGTTCTTATGATCGAAACCACCTCTTTCATGGTCGAGTAATCCCCACGTTGTTGCCTATCAAGCAAATATTTTAGTCCATCTAGAAGTTTGTTGGGATCTTCGGTAACATATCATCAGTACAGTCGATGCTTTCTGTCTTCTTCGCGTCACTTGTCGAAGGAAACTCGTTGGGGAAATGTGTGGGACCGTCGAGGGAATAATCATCGTCTTCAACTCTATCACTGTCGCCATAGTCATCATCAATGCTGCCTTTATGATCGGCTTCACTTCCTGCTGCATCCTTAATATCTAGTTTACTTTTCTGTGTAGCAGGAGTTGTATGTTCATCAGTATTTAGAGCTGATGCCAGTTTATTTTGAAGTTTTTCGACTTCACACGAACATCTTGCAAGTGTACCTTCCTCACAAACCGACTGAACTGCACTCATTCCGACTTTAGCATTAACTGTGGCGTTATTATCGTCTGCTGAAACGGTACCCATAGATGTAGCAGGAGATATTGATGTAATCACTTGCTGGTACCCAGTAGACGAACCCTCTCGACAGACAGCGATGAACTGATCGAACCCACGCCTGTACCTTCCCTTATGTAGCAGACAGTCCTTAACGATTGTCAAATATCCATATTTCTCTTTCCAGCACAAGGCTCACATATCTTTAATATCTGATATAGACATGTCCGTATTAACACGATCATCATAAACATGACGTAAATTAGTATCGTCCATGCGAAACAGCACCATCGTGTTTGCATTGTCGCGAAGCAGTTGTTTGGGTATGCGCGAATAAGTCTGGTCGAGGTACACACAGTCAACGTTCGCGTGTCGACCCATGCTAAAGTATTCTTGAATGCATGCTTGTTTCTCGCAGGCAATATCGTCAAAGACAAATATCGAGTTTCGCAGTGCTTCGCTCGGAGGTAGGACGGCTTCGTTATCGCTGCATGGGAAATAACCAACGCCATCCATAGCTTGTAGTACTCGTGCTAGTCGCTGGTATTTCGGTTGCTGAAGTGATTTGAAGTATAGGTACACATTCTCGAACCGAAGGCCATTATCTTCTTCCAGCATGCTCAGTAGGACGCATGTCTTGCCTCAACCCGATGTGGTGGTGTAGAGGTCGCCTCCCACTACGGGGAATCGGGTTCGAATCCCAGCGGCTCGTTTCCCGGAGTCCCACACGTGGTAGTCGTGCCGAACGATGCCGCTAGTCTGCGGGTTTTCTCGGGGATCTCCCGTTTTCCCTGCCATTGCATTCCGGCTCCGCTTCATACTCATCGACCCAACTATCTCCACTCCACTTAACCCTTTCAGACCCACTTTAGTTCACAGTTTTACGTGTAGCAAATGAATAAAATTATGATGCGTACTGTATTTAAGTCGATGTGACACTTGTTTCCTTGTCATAGCCAATCAGCTATAGACTATATGTTCAACTACAGTTATATGGGCCAATTAGAGCCTAGACCAGTAAGACGGTTTGTGAATCATTTACCCACAGGCAAGATCATTGGTCACTGAGTTTCTCAGTGTGCAGTACAAACCAAAAATTACCTACACGCGTGTAATATGCACAAATGTGTATAATAGGTCTTAATTGGTTAATGTATAATTAAGCTGCATGTTGAGAGAGAATGTGTTTTACTTGTTGCAGGCGATGCCCAAGGCCAAGTCGCCAGGCCTCGGTTTCTGTCTGTAAGGTCGTCAGCCATGCGGATCCTCGGTTCGTAGTCGGACATCCTTGCAACCCGCCGCGACAACTGAGCGCTCACTATGTCTGGCTTCGGGGGCTTCGGCGCCATCAAGGCGAAGATGTCCGGCGTCTTCTCGGGGTGAGTCCACACTTCCCTTTCCTCAGCTTTTCTTCCATCTGCAGTGTACTTGTAAACGGGGAAGTTATTGTGACCGGCGGATTCACCTGCGTGGCACAGTATACGCAAGAATACAGAACTGAATCTGCCACGTGTCTCGCGAACTGCAGCCACACGTGCGAGTAAAATGGCTTCATATTCTAAAGACTGTTCACGTTAATGTGAGCACTCTTGAAATCAACCTTGGAAAAAAGTCACGACCCCTGTCTGCATATATTTTAACAGGCGCAGGGAGTGATGCGTGCCCAGTAAAGTTGGTAATGATGGATAGAAAGTAGTTCCATGTGTTAACATCGAATAAAACGTGTGAGGTTACCATTTGAGATAACTTAAATTATATCTTTCGCATTCTTTTTTTTAATGCATCATAGTGCAAAATTGATCAGATTTGTAACATATTTTCTTTTCCAATAATTCCACAGTTTCACCAGGTCGACGCATGAATTGTTAATTTTACATAAGGCCCAAAAATACACAAAGTGCATATAAGTAGATCTCTAGAAGGGCTTTCAAAAATGCTAATTTTACCGTGAACAGCTTACAGCAATATGGTAACACTTTATTTATCAATACCTGGTGACGAACTTGCCAGACAGTCATACTCCCCCCACCCCCTCACCGCGCACGTTCAAAACCTGGTTGAAATAAACGAACAAGGAATATTTAACAGCATGCAATAGCCAGTTATAAGCTGTTCACGGATATTTCAGCGCTTTTAAAATCAACCTTTGAGAAACGTGACTACACCACATGCATATATATTAGTGGTCACACTGAGGGATGTGCACCCAGTAAAGTTGGAAACACCGGAAGAGAAGAAGTTCCATGTAACGTTGAAATAGAAGTGCCAGGTAAACATTTGTCAATAATGATATTATTTCTTTTGCTTTTCGTTTTTTTTTTATGATTACATGTTTAGGAGTTGGCATATTTGTAAAGTATTTATTTGTATAACAATTTTGCAGTTTCACGTGAGCGACGCATGAATTAAGTTATGAGGCCAATGGGAATTTTTATTGTATGTATACACGGCAGAAGAATACACAATGTGCATACAAGCAGATACTAAGCAGGGCTTTCGAAAGTGCTTGAATAACCGTGGGCGATCTATAGACATGAGGACGCTTCCCACGGCCCCGGGCATTTAACCCTTTCAGTCACAGTGTCCTGTATCTGGACGTTGCAATTGACGTGGCTTGAATGGTCTATACTGTACACAATAGAACATACCGTCCAATGAGAAAGTCTCTTACGTGTGGGGAATATTATGGGCAGTTGATACTATATTCCGAAGCCATATAAACCGCTGCTGCCAGTAGTATAAAGCACGAACAGTTTTTTGTTGATCGCGAAGTATGAAAGAGCTTGATACCGATATCAGTACAGTTCCGAACAAAAATATGTTAGTTGCAACTCCTAAAATTATAGATTTATCTGTGACTGAAAGGATTAATGTACGTACATTCGAGTACCATATGCATGTATGTTTGTTTGTATGTATGTGTGTGTGTGTATATATATATGCGTATGTGTGTGGGTGTGTGTGTGTGTGTAGACTTTTCAAGGTAAAATGAGCACTGCTTAAGCAGGGCTTTCAAAAGTGTTTATCTTCCACCTTATGTAAAATTAACATTGCCATGGGCCTGATCAATCTATTCATGCGTGGCCGGTCAATTAAAACAGTGAAATTATTATAAAAACCAATAGTTTACAAATGCGGTCATTTTTAACCCCTTAACTTGCACATTAATTTTTCCTTTCAGTTGTTGCAAAACGAAGAAAATTTTGGTGTGAGAAGTACTTACTTACAAATACCTGAAATATCCCTGACCTTTTTGTAAACTATGGAAAAGGTTTCAGTAGATCCACTACACTAGTTAAAACCAATGTTAAATTAGTTGGCGTGTCATCAGTAACCAAAGGCATTACCCAGAGAAAGGCAATACCCGCAATGGTGCTACCTTCTCAATCTGTACAACACCCACCATAGTTTCACGTATTCTGCAACATGTCAAATGGGAACGAGCATACTCGTGATAATATGTTGAGGGGTTAAACTTCGACGTATTAAAGAAAGGGAAAGCAAAATAAATAATTCAGATTGTTACAAATGTTTACCTGACACTCTTTCTTCGACGTTAAGATATGGAAATACTTTCCATCCATTCTTACCAACTTTACTGGGCGCATGTCCCTCAATGCGCCCGTTCAAATATATGCAGGCAGTGGCAGTGACTTTTTCTACGGTTGATTTCAAAAGTGCTCCCTTTATCGTGAACAGCCTTTATACATACTTATGCATGTATACCGGGCGATTCGAAACAAAACCGACAATACTGAGTATGTTGTGCGGAACGGCATACCGAACATTTTTCAAGGAGGGAACCATGTCCGGAAAACCCAAATAAAACATGTAATAGTACAACCACTTATTGCGTGACCAGTTGAAACCCAAAATGTGGCCTTGATCATTAATCAGAAGTGTGAATTCTTAAAGAATAGATTGAATAATATATTGTTAGTAGAAATGTATACCTGTAACCCAACAACTGACTCATTATTACTCACCGGAAAATTCGTTTTGTCACATGTTGACTTTTTTCTAAGATATATTACCTACGATGGCTTTAACTGGCGAAACAATTATCTATAGGCTGTTCACTGTAAAGTGAGCACTTTTTAAGGCCCTTATAAATTTCTCCTTTCATCCAATTTCCATCTTCCTGCTGCTTTTTAATATAAACATTGCAATGTGACCAATAAACAGAGTGTATATATTTCGCCACCATCAAAATTTAATGCCTGAGGCTACAATAAGATATATTTACTAGCTGTTAATGCCTTTTAGGAGGGCCTTAAAAAGTGCACACTTTATCGTGAACAGCCTATAAATACAATAACTCCTATAATAACTCTTTTCTACTGCGAACGTAACAGAACGAACATTCTAACCTATAACGTATTCCTCATTCGACAGTGTTCTTGAAGCTGCTGCAACAGAAACGAGCGATTCTCCTTTTTTTTCTTGTTTTTTTTTTCTCTCGCCGTTTATGAACATTGGAACATAACAATCTTGATGTAAGAGATTTCATCCTCTTTTGCGGCCATCTGCATAACAAACTGTGTGTGAGTTCACTGGTGGTATTGGTACTACATGGGACGCAAAAATTTCGCCTCATTACTTGGCGGCAGACTAAACTAAAGATTTTGTACTTTTGTAAAATTCTCAAATAGTTAAGAGCGTATATCAAAGATACCTAACTCAGCAAATGGCAAGCAATATATAGAAACGATCCTTCACTTCCTCAGTGTACTACAGGGTTCTGTCAAGGGAAAAAGGCGATAATGACCACGATTTCAGTTTGGTAATGAATAAGATTCTCTTCTTATTCATTTCCAAACTGTACGCCACTTCATGTTGCACACGCACACGCACACCAATTCTGTGCATGTTCAGGTACTATGTATGGGAATGTGTGCTATGCATTTTGTTATATTTGATACACTAGATGACGAGAACAATCTCAAAGGAACTAGTTCTTTGGAATTAGTTCCAAAGTTGTGAACTTTTACTAGGAACTTGTTTCATACCAGGAACTGATCAGGAACTTAATTCCTTTATTTCATGAACGTAAACGTTTAACTACTTTTTAAAGTTCCTCTGACTTTGTTTTCTGGTTTCCATGAATATACAGTCGGTAACGGAATGACAAATTGTGTTTTTCTAGTGAGCGAGGCTTGAGACGAGTTTTCTTAATACTTTGACACTAGATGTTAATATAAACAGAAATATGACGAAATTGATCTCGCGACAATATCAGACTTCAATTCTTTTTTTATTTCGTGCTACAATATTTGGGATTGTGAAAATATCGAATTAAATTATGTAGCAGAACCGATTGATACATTGTGGTTACTAAAAAGGAAAAGGAATCAAATGTTAACCTATCCTTTATTAGTTTTCGATAGCGATTATAATTATTCTTGCGTGTATTGTAAGTGTACTGTATGCAATATTATCTCATTTGTAAAATATCCATTTAATAACTCTCCAAGATATCCTTCTCCGGTCAGCTGTCGTTGATAAGATGTCGGGAATTCCGTGGTCAATTCTACCTAAATATATCACAGTTGTTAAGGAAAACTATCACACATTGAGGAAAATATTTTCATTAAACAAACGAAGTTGGTTTGGTGCAATCGAATTAATAGTTTGTGTAGGAGAAACAAAGTATTTCGTTGTTGTAAACCAATTATTTAATTTTCCATTTTTGGCTTCCCCAAACAAAGATATTGTTCTTGCAACCAAATATTTGATCGGCTCTATACACATTAAAATGTTTCATTGTTGATAGAAAATTGGACGCCCGACCACAATTCGAACCTAGATAATCTGCGCCCGAACGCTATGCCTTACCAACGTCAGCTAAACTTGCCACACAAAATTTGAACGTTTTTAAATACATACATTAAAGTATTGCACACGTAAACGAATTTTTCAAGTCTTATAGCTTTTAAATTTTAGCTTCCTATTGACCTTGTTTTATAAGAATGTTAAAACTATTATCAAACAATAATAAATACACTAACCAACATTGTTACTCTCCTAATCGTTCAAAAAATGCCAACAAACTCCTGAGCTATATCATCGAACAAAGATAATCAAATGAGTCGCCAAACAAATATATACAGTTGATTTAACAAAATATTTTGTTAACATTCTAATTTCTTTTGGGTCAACACATTGGTTTTAATTATTCCGACGTGTATTTTGTTACATAAACTTAATGATGATGTTTCTTTTATATATTTGTTTACTCAAAAAATGTTTTTTGGGGCAATTAAATATATGTTTGGCCCCATACAAACAATTTTTTTTCCCCCACGATAAACTTTTCGCTCAATGGAACGTCTTCGTCAGTTGTTTTGGACGCCGAAACTGTCTTCATGGGGGACAAAGGATATACTTATTTGAACAATATGGAATCAAAAATAAAGTTTTTAAAATTGAGCGTTCACACTGCTTATACTGCTGAGGAGAGGTATTGTCTCGCTGAAGAAATATTTAAAACTCTTTGTTTTATCAAAAGCTAACAAATACTCGGAAAAAATGCTACGTTAATTTAATAATAATAATCGTTCGCATTAATTGCAAGATAATTTAAAATAGAAAATTTGCATAAGTAAATTCTTCTTAGGTCAACTAATTAGGCCTAATTGGAAAAAATCATAATTGTTATTATTTTAGCTACAGTCTTATAATTGAATTTTTTTAATTTTTTTTACCAAACCATTTTTAGCCAAATGATTATATTTAACATTAATAATTAGTTTTTTTTTTCAAAACACTTTATAAAAAAGAAACTATGAAAGAACTTAATTTACTTTGTGGGTGAACTTGAACGTGACAAATATTATTATTTTTTTAATTTGAACTGGAAATAGTTATTTTTCTGAAATGAATTCGAAAGAGTTCTTTTTTTTCCTCAGAATTTTTTTGAAACATCAGATGTACTTAATAATTCATAGGTAATCCTAGATTATAAGTTGTGAGTGAATAAGGAAGCAATATTAGAAAAGTAATAATATGTAAGTATAAACATCTCACTGACTGAATGTTTCTTTGATATGTTTGTAAATAGGCCTATTGCCTCCTTCACAGGCATACGGTTTACGTTAGTGATACGAAAAGGGACCAAATCATGTCATCTTGTCTTATGCCAACTTAGGAGATATCCGAATATACTAGGCGTAAGGTGGTAACCAATAGGCAGATGAGTATGTTGATGGAGAATGTGGAGAATGTCAATATAAGAATGAGATCTCTAAATGTCCAGAGCTATTAATAGGAGACACGAAGCAAATGTACCGGTTAAAATGGAATATATGCTTATGTTATGACGTAATGAACATTTGTTCACAATGTTTGTCAATGAAACCATGCCGTAATGGATAAAAAGTCTTCACGTATAGCAGTTTTCATTTAATTAACAATTTATATTCAAAAAACAATTAATGTTGAGAGCATGATTCAGTGTTCTGTTAGTTTTACTGTTTATTCAGACATCAGCGACTTGCAATTGCGTTTGTGCATTTTTTCCAACTGTTGTTGACTGCACCAGAAAGTAAAATTCAATTGCATTTGATGCGAACACTTAAATAAAAATAAATTCCTTGAGTTTCTTGATTTGTGCACACTATATCCATGAGACACGAATATACTGGATGTCTCATTTAGGCATTTCATGTTTGATGCACCTGCCTTCAGCAATTTTAGGAACTTAACTACACTTTGTGTTCAGAGATGTAGGGACAGATGTACTGTTTCAACAACTTAGCCAAAAGTAATACATAATAACTTTATTTAACACCAGCATTTCGTATGTAACTACTACGGCTGTTGCATTAGTGTCGTTCGTAATTACGACGTTTTTCTAATTTTTCTTCTCATCTGCACATGCAAAGTACGCTAGAAGAGCTGTCAATACTGTTTTGGGAAGAATGAATGTTTCGTTCATTTTCTAGAATTTTCCTTGACAAATGAACACGGCTGAAGGGAATTAAGATGCCGAGCACTGTATTTATAATCCCCCTAAGCTCGTGTGTTTTATTATTAAGGTACTATACCGCTTAAACCAAATTATTTTTCTGCGCTGTGCTAGGCAACTTGAGAAATTAAATTTTCTCTTTTCTATAACGACCCTTGTAGGTTAAAAGTTATTAGGTTTTTGCGTATTTCAAGTTTGTCACAATCTATAATAACGAGAATTTAATCGGCACCTGATTGCTCAGTTGTGAACACAACGTCGTACAGAACTTACGAAAAGAACTATTATAAATTAGAATACATGCATGAATGACTAAAATGACTAAAAGTTAAGCTAATAAAAGTCATTGGATAAATAACTAGAAGTTAAAATATTTCTAGGCCGTGAAGGGGAGGAATAAGGAGAGCGGGTTTTAAACGCTATAATGCAAAAACGACAACGTTTAATGTGTTCCACATATATTTAAAAAGTTGGGACAAACCAAAAAAAAAAAAAAAAAGAGAGAGAGAAATGAAGCTAGGCTTATCCTTCCCTCTGTGATTAAATTTAAGTTTTATATGGGCTAAGAATATTGTTTAGTTATGGCTGTCAGTGAATTTTAACCCAAAATTTACTACATTTTCTATTTTTTTGCCAGTAAACCCATGAAAGAAGCACATTTCTTTTTAATATCATCCGTAGGTGCCATATATCACCACCGCAAACCAGGGGTAACTTCAATGGGCTGCCGATAGCATCGACCTATTCCTGCAATCGATTGTTTGAAACCCCGAGCAGTCCCAACGCCGACACCGAGTACAAACTGCTATAAGCCGGAACTGCCTCTTACCTTCCCTCCGAGGACATAATCCTGAGCGTCATAACCGCAGTAGGACATAAATCCTGGCGAGCGATCGTAAGGACTCGCTAATGTCCTTTCACTCCTGGCTGCGCTCCGCTGATAAAGCTCGGAATGAAGAAATCCTGGTCCGGCCTCCTTCCCCATCTCCCCTTTGTTCCCCATCCTTTATCCCCATCTCCTCCTTCACCTACGCTTCCTTTTGTGTGTAGTCTGCCTTTCCACCGAAAAGTTTTTTTTCCTCTTTCCCCCTTCCTTCCACGTTTTTCCGAGTCCGCTCAATTCCAATAATTCTTACCTCGGGAGAGGAGTATCATTCGCCCGTTTCAAACTGACGTTCTGATAGAAATTTTCCGGGCGTATTACAACCTCTTGGGACGAGAGGTTGAGAATGGGGCGGACTTATTATGCCCCTGTTCTAAAGGAAAGTTATTTTTTCCCCGTATCTGTCTCCATGCCGTAGAGGAGTGGGTTGAATACTCGCTAGTTGTTTCCGTCCGAAGAAGAGTTTTCAATTTTAAAGCATGGTTTTATGTTCACAGGAAATTTGACATTTGCTGAAATGTTGAGAAGTATGTTCAATCCCCACCAAAAAATAATTTAATAAAATCTGGGTAGGCCTGAGTGAATATTAATGGAGACATTCATTTATTTTCCTAGATACATTATATCAATATATTATTATAACGTAACACAAGAAATTTTATGTTATAGTCAATCATTTTTCAACGTTTTAGGATTCATCTTGTAAAAGCTGTCAGTACAAACTGCTATCAATAATGTGAAATTGATCTCTCTTTACGTCAAGAACGAGTAATAATGAGACATTAAATATATTTACCTTTACTCAATGTCTAAAATCACTTGCAAAACTTGAATGTAAATGAAGCTTACATGGCAAAACAAGAATCTGTAACGAATATTTTTTAAGTTTTTTGATTGGCTCACTGAACCAACATGATAGCGAAAAACTCTGTTGCGTTGGATATTAATTTCTACTTATTTTGGTCATTTAGTTATAACTTTTTTAGACTCTTCCTGAAAAACTGAAAATTTATATCAAGTATTAGAAGTAGAATAGTTAGTCCCATGGTAAATAATATCATTTCATCGAACTTTAATCATTCAATGGTGTTCTTTTTTTGTATTTTGCTGGATTGTTTAATTGTTATAAAGCTAAGAAACATCAACTTACAATTTAAGTGATAATTAATTTAGTAAAATTAATTCTCCCAAAGCGCCGTGTATAAATAACTTAGAAAGCTATTATCATAAAAGTTTCGCTATAAACCACTTCTGAAACTTTCTAAGTTCTCTAACATGGTGATCACTTAGTCACAACATGGAGTTATTAGACGCCAACCACGAGCCAGACATATCGTGCATACAGACCATCCATCCATACTTATGGGAACGCAAACACACACCTCATTCTTTAAAAATGTCGTTATTTCTTACCCACGGTCACCATGGGCGGTTTATCTTCTATAACTTGAAGAGTCCCTCTAGCCGAATGTTTATAAAATTTTATGCAGTAATCTCGGAGCAGCAGTAGCACAATATATAGGGGGAAAATATACTCTTAAATATGATTCATTTTTCACTTAAAGTCATTATAAAATATCTCTGATGTAGCCAGTTCTTGCGTAACACCTTGTAATGGCCGTCAAGTTTAAGGAAGATTCCCTTCCTCCATCTTGGATTAATCGATTTTTCGCCAAAGCTTCTATTTCAGAAGTTGTGTTGAAATTTTCCGCATGACATATCCTAAATAACAGGTTCCCAAACTTTATCGAACTGCCACAGCTTCGCTACATTTATTAGTCTTTAGCTGATGGCTGTCAAGGCAGAACACGAGGTTATATCTTGCGATTGATTACAAAGGCTACGGTATCAACAGCAATCAAGAAACACTGACCGCAGACAATGCACTAGTCAATACTCTGTGCTCTGTCGTTCCAAAAAAGATGATACTAAACCGTATTTCCAGAATATGGCATAAGTTCCATAAATCTAAGATGACATGTGGGAATCTGCCTTAACGGACAGGCATAACGACGCCTAGGGAGAGTTGGTCAGCCAGGAAAGGACACGAGGCCAGACTATATAAACGTTGAGACAACAAGGTTGAGGGTTACCTTGCAGCACCCTCTCTCTACAAGTTTTTTATCTCTACTAATAAACCACGAGTTCCAACCTCTGTCTCCCGTAGCATTTCTTTTGATGCATGAATAATTTTGAATTCTTTCCTGTCGACTGGGTTTTTACGTTGTCTTTGATGGATTTTCCCGAATCTCTTCTTAGTTATAGTCTTAACTATAGGTTCATTCAAGGAGGTAGTCATAGCCTAAATCCTGGCCATGGCTGCCCAATCCCTCTTTGCCGCGATGTGTGTCTCCTTGCATGATTTCCTTTCCTTGTAGACGCAAGGGGTTAGCCCTGAAACGCAATAAGAACCCGCCATACCCTCCGGGCTTTCCCTTAACATTTAGTAGTACAGTAGTTAGAAAAAAATAAAAATATATGGTTGGGGGTCACCTTTGCTGCAAGACTCCTGCGGACGTCGACAGCCGAGGCGCAGCCGCTGGGGACGATCGACGCCGCGCCGCTGACGTGTGAACTTCCAGGTGGAGCGAGTATCGTCGAATCGGTTCCAAATGTCTACTATAAGTTGTGAGTCATACGATGGCTAGTTCTGGTGCAGAACTCGTGAGTATACACCTCCTCCCCCCTCACCTTTATTTATGTGCATTTTAGTCACGTCCCACAGACATGGCTGTAGGCGATTTGTGTATAGTTACAAAAACAATAAACGCTATGTTTTGCACTTGAACAACACTGTGTGTTAGTGATTCGTTATTTGAAGAGACTAATCCTTAACCAAAACGGCTAAACAAAACAACTTTATAAATTAATTCGATTTGAACACATTTACTTAAGTTATTCAATGGTTGGATATGCTTCATTTGCATGGCAATGAATTTTACGAGTTTGTCGTAATGTCCATAATGATTTCAAACAATACAAATCTGATGTACTGAGAATATAATGTTCTCTTTAGATATCTGTCTTCGACATTTTTATCGGAAAGACCATGACTATCTTCTTCATCAACAATTAATATTATCTTCATTAATTCCCTTCATCACTTCCGTCGTCGTCAGTAAGAAAGATATTAAAGTTCCTTTTCATTGAAGGAAATATTTTTGTCAAAATAGCATTCGAAGCTACCAGTGCTACTCTATTATCCTGCAGTGGGTCGATTTCATGTGGAAGCCTGACAAGTATAGACCTATATTTCACATCGGCCACATCTGTCGTACATTATGTCACTAGCACAGGTTATTTAAGAATACAGAAGCTAAAGGATGTCTTGTATTGTGAACTCCAGCCAAATACACCAGCAAAATGGCCTCACTTACCAGTAATATGTGGAATGTCACTGCCCAATCAGTGCCTTGAGATTGACTTGACAGACGGCATACCCGACCAGAAGGGAATTGTTCACAGATAGCACTACCCAATTTGACTCCAGGCCTATTCCGAACGCCCTACGTGGCCTATTCTCAAACGGGTGCGTCCACATCAGAATTACCACCACGCTATTCCACTTCTGTGTATTTGAGTATTCTGAATCAACAGCATTAGCAACACTTTTTTTCACCATCATCATCGTTAGTTCCTTCGTGATTTTCCTACAGAAAAGACCAAGATGATTACACGTTGGAATGAGTCAAGCCTAATATTTTTTACGAAACTTGAGTAAAGTGAGGGGTACCCATAACATGAAGTGACGACTAAATCAAAAAGTGTTACCCAATAGGCCAACGAACACTGCATTTACAGGACTTACGGCGTTTTTCATGCTATCACTTAGCGCAAGTTGTCTTAAACTTATTTCGCTTTTATATATCATACAAGGGTTCTTCAAACTCTACTTGTCTATAAGCAGTGTAGTCCAAGCTACGAACCTTCCCGCAGTAGCAGAACTCTCTGCGGTGTAAATTATGTAGGTCTTAGCTTCATATTCCTTGCAGTCAGTGGTAAGCCTTCATACGCCAAATAATCGTAATCGTAATGAGAAAGTTACTACAGTGTCAATGTTCACGTCTTGGAGCTAGAAAACATTTTAAAGTATCAATTCAGATTGCAGTAATACAAATATATAAATGTTTAGAAATTCAATCAGCGAGAGTTTTGCATTCCATTAACCAAGTAATTCTACATCACATCACTAGCCAATAAATTTGTGCACAAAGAACTAATTGTGCTGTGTGAAATGACACCACTTTCAAAGTCACTGCCTCATTTACTCAACTAAAGCCAAGGAAATTTATTGCAGATCAGCTAGGTCAACACCTTCAGTTAAACGGCGGCTGCGAAAATGATTTTCTGCCGATGTTTGGTCAACCATTCAAGTTCGAGGGTTGAGATGTATTGCATAATGTAGAGCCAGTCAGGATAAAAAAAAATCTGTAGTTACAATGATGTTAGGCATTGCGGAGTACCAACGGTTGTATGCTGTAGAAGGCTCCTGAATATTTTACAAATCCTTTAAGTGTAAAATCATTTTAAAAAAATTTTCATTTAATAAATGGTACCTTATTTCTAATCTAAATCATCGTGATACGTGGTAATTTAATCGCCAGTTATTTATCTTACGTCCACTAACATTGGGGAGCAGAGAGGGCCAGGTTTAACACATTGTAGCCATATTTTATTAGAGAGTTTAACTTAATTATATACTGCACATTCACGTCTTCATGTCGATGAAGATTCTTAACGGGCCAGTATAATATGCTCGGACATAGCTGATTGCAAAAAACACAAGACTCTACACAAAATCATGCCTGATAGTCCCAACTTTTTCGTTTTTCAGAAACGCACCTTTGCACAGTCTTTCTTTGTAACCACAATAAATCCAACATTCAGCCGGTTTGTTATAGGTTATACAAAAAAATGTTTATTTCAGTATTGAAGACAACGTAACGAGAAATGACACCTATATTACAGTAGGCTACGCTTAATTTTGAAAACGATCGAAATACCTATTCATTTTAATTTTAAAAATTTAGAAAATATTGAGGAAATTCTTATGCCCTTTTGCACTAGCATGCCCGAATTCTTACAATTCAAAGTGGCACTGAAACACGTGTGCAGAGGTTCCTAAATATTTGCGTATAGTAATAGGTTATTCTGAAATTACTGGCAGTTTTCGTACTTTACAAAATCGCTGCGTTGTTAAATGAAGTAAAAATGCCTGCAGCATTCAGATTAGTGTTCTTCAGTAGTAACACCTATTTAAGTCCCAAGAATATAAATTACTTCAGAGCTGAAGTAACTCAGTTTAAGTTTCATAATTTTCGTTACGTGTAGTATGGAATTGTCTGCCAAAACCAGAGGATTTTTTCTTATTGACCAAAATTGGCAGCTTCTTTTTTTACACAACTGCCGGTTAATTTCTCGAGTTTCTACACAGTTCGAGGCTGTCGTGTGGGTTTCACTTAAAAGAAAAGACTAGCAATGGTCAACGACCGAAGATCACATTCTTGGCTAATTGGCTGTGGCCGCGTCACAGTAGTTTCTTCCGACTTTTAGGTTGTCATTGCCGTCTCCAAGTTCAGTGCAGAGCAACAACGGTAGACTGTTCGCTTCTGTAGCTCCGGGAGACTGCCTGCCTTTATGCTGTGCAAGGGTGCTTCCTGATTGGCTGGAACTGTTGGCTAATCTCAGATTGCTCTCCTCCTTGTTGGCTGTGTTATTTGACCCATCTCTTGCCGCGTCTCTCCATGTTGGATGGACTGGTTGGTCCATCACAGACGAGCCCGTCACTACCATCTGTTTCAGCTGAATTGGACAGTTTATGAAAAGTGGAGCCAAGGTGTTGCTTGGTAAAATTCCTCTTCACTGTTTATGTTATAAGGATGTTTAAATATTTCGATAGTTCCTTCGGTATATCTTTCCTTGTAGCTCGGCGTATTATCTACTCTACTAAATTTGTCGAATTCGACACTGTGGGTGTCCATCACACTTACAGAAAAACCTTATTTGCCGTCAAGCTTGGTTTTGGAAAGTTTCTGTTGGACTCGCCAACGCACGTCCAGTCACTGACAAATTCGCTCGCGATCGTCGTAAAGGATAGACTTTCATGGTCACTAGTCGTAATACGATCAAGTACGGATTCATTGCAGACAGGAAACAACAGGTTATTGCAGGCGTTTACCTATCACTGATTGTAATACTCTGTCAGTTCGTATTCTACCGAGTGGTCCGTTCATTTTTTTTTACTTTCTAATTTGCTGTATAGTGTCATAAATCACTGAACTGTTGGCAATTTAAAGTGGGAGTGGGGTGTAGATTTGCCCTCGTGGATACTGTTAAAGGTTTTTTCATACATCTTTGCCCTTCATATAGCATCTTCCTCCTCTTAGAGACTCTTTACTAGCACAACTTTTTTTCAAGCTATGTGTCCGAGTTTGAGCTTATGCAGAAAAAAAACACATTTCAATAATTTTATTCCAACACGTAACTTATAGCACTGTGACACATCTAACTGCACCTGTAACTAATTTGAATATTGGTGGGATGGTTCCTGCTTCTCTGAACGAATTGCTCCGTCTCTGATGACCGCGCTGTCAACGAGACGTTAAATCGTACCTACACTAAAACTTGGGATCAAAAGCGGAAAGTGTGTATTTAAGACATTCATTTCCGAACAATCTGATATTCACTTATGCAGGCATAAGAGTATGCACATCAAGTATATGGTTATAATCATATTATAACAGGATATGCAAACTTAAATAAAAAAATAATTAGCCTTAACACTTTGCAGAAACCGGATAAAACAAATAAACTTAGGTTTTCTGGTCTGGTTTGAAGTTATTTTTAACGAAATTATTTATTTCCTGGGTGGGTATAGTGCTGTTCCTTCATATTAGAATCACGGAAGATGACAGAAAATTAGAGCTACATAATACTACCTACTGCACCTTGGCCGTCCATTCCAACCTTCTGGTTTTACATCCGTAGTCGAATTTACCACCTGATATACACTTCAATGATAAGCAAATGGCCATATCTTCAGATCTCCAGCTAAAAAGGACGCATTCATGAAAATAGTTGTCGCTGATATAGGCGGAAGACATACTGAGACTTTGCAGACCACTCCCGTAGAATGACAGTTCTGGCCAACCCTGCCACACAGTTTTATCACTCTTGGAATTGGGTTTAGGGGAGTGATAGAGGAAAACAGAAATAGATGGAGCTAAGGAGCTGTGACGTTGCCCTTCTGGCTTCTCTCTCGACCGCCTCCTGTCCTCTTCAATTCTGTGGCTATCAGTCTTGGTAATCGCCACCTACAGTAGTTCCCCTGCCACTCTCCTAAACCCCTCCTCAGGCTGCTGACCCCTGGTCTGATTTCCTGGGGTGAGAAAAACCACGACCACGAGTCCACGAACTTAACGCCTGCATAATAGATAAACATTTCACGTCCGTGTTGCGGGATGCCATCCTGTATTCATTTAGGGGCAACAGGCATGAAAGTAGGCTAGCGCCAATTAAAGAGCCCTCTTTCCTACCCCAGGGCACATATGCTGTTCCCGCCAATGACCCAGAAGAATTTATAATACTAGTGATGAGGTGGGGATGGAGTAGCAGTAGAATGAAGAAGGATAAAACCCCCACACCACGATAGTACTCCCCTGATAGGAATATACGTCCAAAATTTCTCGCTCGCCAAGGTCTGAGATCGAACTGGATACCCCTGGTACAAAAGGCTCTTATCAAACGTTGTATACAATCAACGAGTCTTGTGCCCAGTTTATATAATTATTTGTATATTTATAAATGGTATTAAAACATTTTTAAAAATACATTTGTCTGTGATACAATAAAATATTTTCTTCTACGACATAAATTATACAATATTCCTGGAAATTTGAATCTCGGATAATTAATTCCTTTTAAATCACATTAAAAATTAATTTTAGGCTTTTCACTGTTACTTCAGCATTTTCGGAAGATTTGCTTACGATCTACTTTTTTGCATCTTTTTTTTTACTCTTTCGACAAATGCAAAATTAACGTTTTCTTGTACCTGATAATTTTATTTATGCGTTAAACAAATAAACTTAAATTCTTTAAAAATAAATATATATTAAATACATCAATTATTTATACTATGTGCACGAAGCAAACGTGCACTAAATAAATGCAGGTACACATATTTAAACAAAATAAATACGACGTATAGACATCATAGAACTAGTTTTCCGACAAACTTGCTTGGCAGCCTTTCGTAGTAAAGAGCAGGGTATTTTGAAAGAAAGTTTATTTCAAAAGAGCAAAAGTAACCATAACCAAGACATAAACTTGTTATCGCAGGTCACAAACAACCCTGGGGGTATTTAATCCCTTCGTAAAGAACCAACTACCGATAAAAGTTCTTCTCTGGATTTCTTTAGTGTGACGCGAGTTTTTTTTTTCCTTGAGAACTTTACAGTAGTAAATTTTTTGGGTTTTCTCAAATATTTGTAAATCTGAAAACTTTTCACCTCCATTCACAACATTTGTTTTAGTGTATATTTGTAATGGGCTATACTAAAATATTAACAATCAAGTTTGTAACCACTAATGCAAGAATGCGCACTTTGTTGGTATCTGAGTTTATACTCACCATGGTCGTATTAGTTCATACTTCAAAGTATTTTCTCTCTGCACCGTACAATGAAAAGTTCATTATTTACTGGCTGAGAGTAATTAGTAGCTACTTATCTACGCCTAATCAAATCTTTTTGCTATTTTAAAACGCATTTACGAGCAGATTCTCTTACTTATTAATTTGTAAATATTCCATTATTATTATTTGAGTAATATATTTGCAAACACAGTATGAAAAATGGAATATGTTCATATATGATACGATTCCAAGAATTATCTATAAATTTTCCGTACAGCTGTAAAAAGTGCGTCTTTTTCCTATACATACATGGTAGCTTCCCCATATTTGTTCAGGAAACTGTCTAACGCTGCTGAAGTGTCTTCCAATGAACACGAATTTACTAACCTAGAACAGTCCGAACAAATTTTGAGAAAATCTGTCAAAATGTAATATATTTTGTTTCCGGAGAACACAGGATTACACACGTACGTAGTCAACAAAATTTGTGATGTTGGCTGTACGTGGTGTGTCATAGCCATCAAGTTCTCCAGAATCATTTCTTGTGAATTTGTAAAACAATTTATGTGTAATATCATACGAAAGCTGCTGGCTTTATACTAGTCACTGTTGTTATTGTCGAACAAAAAACACGGATAAATTTCATTGTCGTGGCAGTAAAGGGAGGATCGTTCAATTCCAATCAGTACTTGCGGTATTATTTTAGTTACGTACATTTGAAAATTGTTTGTTCCTGGTGGCGAAACAGTTGAAATTTAGGTTTACGTCTTCAGATTATGCAGATAAGCGTGACAGACGACGAGAACTTATGATCGTAGCGGGAATCGAAGCCAGGATAAGCTTCCTACACCCTTAACTTATTAACCGAAGTACAGTTTACTTGTGTACCGCATTTTGCAGTGTAAGTAAAATTATGGTCGATACTGTATACTTCAAATACCAGCTTCGTCACAATCAGTTGATCATCTTTGGCCACTGCTTGCTCACAGGTACATCATAATCGGCACCTGCTTCTACAGTAGATCTACAGAGTTTCTTCTCATAAGTTGTACAGCATAAGATCTCGTCAGACAAAAAATCATTTTTGTAGCAATAGTTAAAAAAATATATATAAAGGTTAAAATATGGGGCTAATATATTGTCCCGAGCGTACCCGTTCACATGTAACATAGTGCAAAAGGGGTACAAATAATGATCGGCGTTGTGAAAGGTCAGAAGTTATTACCAAATACACTCACTGTCTTTTCTAAGGTAATGCTGCTGGAAAACTTGAAATTTATAACTGATTGCTTTCCACAGACCAAACTAAACTGTTATCATGTGTTTCACTTTGTAAGTCACATAGAAAATACTTCATTAAGACTATTTGTCAGACGAAAACTATCCTTTGTATTTTTAACTCCTGGAACGAAACATTGAATTAGTGTGTTAAAAACACAAGCAGTTGCGTGCTAGGACAACAATAAGACTATAATCAAATTTCCCATAACCTTTACGTGGAAGGGGCAGCCGTGGCTAAGTGGTTAACCTACTCGCCTCGCACCAAGGCGAACTGGGTTCAATCTCCGGCCGGATCACTCCGGATTTTCGCATGCGGGAATCGTGGCGGAATATGCCGCTGGTCGGCGGGTTTTCTCTGGGATCTCCTGTTCCTCCTCCCCCCATTCCGGCGCTGCTCCATTCTCACCCCGCTTCACCCTCATCGGCTCTCAAGACCACTCACCCACCTTGCATGGAAGTCATCAAGCCGACGTGCATCATGTAACTAAACGACTTTAAATGATATTTGCTTAAAGTCTGTACCAAATGTCAACACCTATCTCCTGAAAAGTTTTAAAACACACAAGTAGAATTTTTTATGATAAAGCATGGAATATGCTGTTGTAACTCCTAATATTTCACATGTTAAACCGCATAGTTTTTCATGGAAATGAAATTTCTACTTTTTAACATAAGAATACGTAATGTCAATATGTAAAATGCTATCTCCTAAAAAAGAGGATATTTCAAAATCACTGGATTATTATTCATAATCTATCTCATCTGGCGGTGGTAACTAAAGTCAGAATAATTCAAAACGTGGAAAATAAAATTGGAATGATTGGCATAAATCAGCACAATTTGTATGTTGCTTTAATTAAGTGATACGTAGAATAAGTTCTGCAAACAGCAACGAAACGTTATTATTACTAACAGAAAGGGCTGTAATTGATTACAGTTACTTCTAATACCCAAACATTCTAATGTTGCTGAACGAGGTCCCTGAAGGGCTCTAATATTAGTAATTGGAGCACACTGCTCTACTTCAGGAATAATACTTGTATGAATCGCATGAGAAACATTTGTTGGTGTTACTATCTGCGATGTTTAAATTTATATTGTTTCAACAACTCATCCGACTGTTTGCTCCGAATTAACAGTTTTAGGAAGTTGAAAGAGGAATATGTTATCTTCAAAAGTATTTTTAAGTGAATTTTAATAATTGAATGTTTGCAGAAAAATGAGGCTAATCTCAACACACTGATATTAAAAAATATATGTAAACAATCACTCTACTGGTACAAGGGCAGTCCACGAACAACATCAAAGACAGCCTCGATAATAATAACGTTTTTATCGTTAATATATGGTAATTTATTTTGAAAAGTACATCACCTTCAATTATTTTAGAGCTTCGAAAAAAAACATTTATTAAATGTTTTCTTACAAACATGAGATTAAAAATGTCGGTTACATTATTAGCTATAATTAAAACTCTAACATCGTGCCACGTAAACTGAGATACAGTGTTTCTATTAAATTTACAAAAAATATAGCGTTATAAAAAGTAAACATTATGTCGCATATAATTCAAATGTATATTTATGACATCAGTGAAATCTGAAGTAGTTTAAATAAGTTTAACATGAGGTGCAATTATGTTATGTTGGCTGTAGTGATTCAAGGATAAATAATCTACTTATACATAAGATTTTCACTTATTTTGTGCGAATAGTGCGAATCCTCTTTTTCTATTGTTTATACTGACTCAGTCGTTCAAATATTACAGCACAAAAGAAGGATATAAAACCGTGAAATATGAAACATTTTCTTAAACAATAGTATTCGTGATACTAATATTTGGTATTTTCCTTGCTAAAACTAACTCCTTAGAATAAATGTGGTGTCTTCAAAAATGTTTAGTGGAAACTCACCCTGACAATACATTTTTGTGGTGAGCATAAATTTTTTTTGCAATTTCGAGGAATTGTGAGAAATTAAGAAAATATTCGCTAGAAAAATTGTTCCAATCGTAATATACTTGGTATGGTGAATTGACAGTATTCAGTGAATTTACACTGTAGGTTATTCACGGTAAAGTGAGAACTTATGAAAGCCCCCTCTTTTGAAATAACAGTCAATAAATATGTTTTATTGTAACCTTAGACATTAACTTTTAGAGTGTGGTGGAATATACACACTGTGTTTATTACTCGCATTGCAAAATTTGTTTCAAAAGGTGGTTAAAGAATAAAAAGTGGCTGAAAGTAAAAAGTAATGAGGCCTCAAAAGCGCTCACTTTTCCGTGAACAGCTTATATTAATTTTCACATTTACTGGCTGCTACGCAAAATATTAAAATAAGTATTTGTATTTCCTTCCTTCTCACTCGATATCAATGCTGTATGCTCGTGGCACAGTTTGTTGGTGATCACTTCCAACTTTAATGAAGTCCTGTTAAAGTTCTACTTCCAGGATATTCCTCCGCCTCGTGAAAGTAAAACTTAACATAGTCGATAAAATTACACCAAAGGGACATATTTGCGAGCACTCGTTTTAATAATATTTTGCTTGAGAACTATTTATTATAAGGCGTTACCAACACACCTATTTTGTCTAGGTTTTCGTAATATTAATTTTTAATTAATTACTATAATTTATACGTCAAAAAGAAGAAAATCTTAAATCTGATGAAAACTGAAACATTTCTGTATATGAAATCGCTTGTTATACATGACGTATGTAGGAGACAACCATAGAAGTTGTGCATGGGGTAGTTTTTCAAAATTTTGATTTTAAAATTTTAAAAAGAGTGAGGTAGCCGGAAATGGTATATACCCGACTCGTCCACTTAAGGACTGTCGGCGCCTCGTATTAATATGCGTGGGCACGAATTTGCAGAGGACTCCTTGCGTGCCTTAGCGGGCCATTAGTTAACATCCACCCCACCACAATGGGAAAAGGGGGGGGGAGGGAGGAGTCTGATAGGGCTTCGTGGGGGCACCAAACATCCACCCAGCCCACCAAGAAGCGTCAGTGGCGGTAGCGATACCGCGTCAAAAAAAAAAACTGAGAGCCGTACAAAATTCAAGTTATTGTTCGGTGAAAGATCAAACTCCACGTCTCTGTATCATAGACTAAAGATGAGATGGACCGAAATCACTGTCTGCTCACAACCAATCTCCGTGTCCCAACATCGAACTGCTCTTCTACCAAAACATCTAGCGAAAATGGCATGGTTTGGAATTTAGGTTAGAAAACTGATTTGTAAACAAGTGCTAGGAGATGTTTCTTTTTTATGATTCTTCTAACCAGTTTGTAATGCAGTTTAACTAAATCCAAATTGCTGAAAGTATTTTATTAATATATTAGCGCTTGTCATTCAAAAATTAATATATAAACAAACCTGTTGGCCATGTGACTTCGACATTTGTGTATGATTGGGGTAGGTCAATGTTGGGTACATGCACGGAAGACGAATACGCGGTCTGCCTCATATTTAGTCGATGCTCTGTATGCTTATAGTCTATTCGTGGTTTCTTCATCCTTATAGAAACAAGCCTTTGAAAAATCTCCCCACTTATGACGTGTTTAGTTATTTCCTAAATATTCCATGTATCACAAGCGTTTTATACTTCTGTGAATATAGAAATATATATATTTTTTAAATTAAAGTTGTACCAATATTTCATTTATAAATAATAATATTTCATTTACAATAAATATGAGCAAAAAAATTGAGAAAACATGTGTGTTCGTAGCACCTAGTAAAAAATAGTTCTCATGCAAAATATTTTTACAACTGAGTGCGCACGAATTCGGTGCGTTGTCCTTTGGCGTAATTTTCTGGTATTAGCAAAGCTTTGGTTGGCTTAAGCGGAGGAATATCCTGGAAGTAGATCTTTAGCAGGCCTTCAGAAAAGTGCGAAGCAACCGTGAATACAATATGTCTCACTTGCGCCATTCGCCAAAAACACGGAGCTGATGAGCGTACCGAAGTGAAATCACGGGGCGGTTCCTTGGTTGTACACGTGGCGGTTCCTTGGTTGTACACGTGGCGGTTCCTTGGTTGTACACCTGGCGGTTCCTTGATTGTACACGTGGCTGTTCCTTGGTTGTAAACGTGGCGGTTCCTTGGTTGTACACGTGGCGGTTCCTTATTGTACATGTGGCGGTTCCTTGGTTATACATGTGGCGGTTCCTTGGTTGTACATGTGGCGGTTCCTTGGTTGTACACGTGGCGGTTCCTTGGTTGTACATGTGGCGGTTCCTTGGTTGTACATGTGGCGGTTCCTTGGTTGTACACGTGGCGGTTCCTTGGTTGTTCACGTGGCGGTTCCTTGATTGCACATGTGGCGGTTCCTTGGTTGTACACGTGGCGGTTCCTTGATTGTACATGTGGCGGTTCCTTGGTTGTACATGTGGCGGTTCCTTGGTTGTACACGTGGCGGTTCCTTGGTTGTACACGTGGTGGATCCTTGATTGTACACGTGGCGGTTCCTTGGTTGTACATGTGGCGGTTCCTTGGTTGTACACGTGGCGGTTCCTTGGTTGTACACGTGGCGGTTCCTTGGTTGTACACGTGGCGGTTCCTTGGTTGTACATGTGGCGGTTCCTTGGTTGTACACGTGGCGGTTCCTTGGTTGTACATGTGGCGGTTCCTTGGTTGTACATGTGGCGGTTCCTTTATTGTACACGTGGCTTTTCCTTGGTTGAACACGTGGCGGTTCCTTGGTTGTACACGCGGGGCCACCCATTTGCTGATTGGCTTCATGAGACTCTGGAAAACACGCATTGGTTTACGATTCGTTACTGCGTGCTGCGGAAGGATTTTTGTTAAAGGCTGTTCACGATAAAGTGAGCAATTTATAAATGACTCTTTGGAAAAGTCACTGCCCCTGCAGGCATACATTTTAATGGGCACATGAGTGACATTCGCCCAATAAAGTTGGCAACGATGGATGGAATGTAATTCCATATCTTAACGTCGAATAAAAAGTGTTAGGTAATTATTTTTCATAACTTAAAATTATTTCTTTCGCTTCCGGTTTTTTTAATACATCGAAGTGTATAAATGAGCAGATTTCTTATTAATTTCACAATTTAATTTGACCGACGCATGAATAAAGCAATGAGGCCAATGGCAATGTTAATTTTACATAAGGCGGATAATACACAACTTGTATACAAGTAGCTCTTAAGCAGGATTTTGAAAAGTACCAATTTTACCGTGAACCGCATATAGCTGGGTGGTAGTCCGAGCATATATATATATATATTCTTTACAATCGTTGTTTACGCGTATCCCAGAAAATAAATGTCCTAGAGGTACGACCTTTTGTCAGAAAAAAAAACTGCTATGTAAGTCCGTAAAATTTTATTTTCAAAATATTATTTTTGTTGTAAGAGGAAAAAATCGTAAAAATGGTTTAAAATCGCATTTTTCAAAGCTTGCCTGCGCAGCTTTCTTAGTAGGTACGAGAAAAATAAAACGGTACAGTCGTAGTTTAATCTACGAGCTTTCGTCGTGCGTAATAAAATCTTACTGTTACAGATCTCATTTGCACAGGAAAGCGTAAGAGCGCAAGCACTGCACGCAGGTATAGTGCCTTGCGCGTAGGGGCGACGAGGCGCTGGCCGCGCGCGTTATTGTCACCCGTATCACTATGCCTCGAATACGGAAGAAAATCTTGGGGCCATGTACTCTCGCATGGCTCTTCAGCTGCGTTGCAGAGTGCTTGAAATTCGATATTTTTTATTACGAAACTACTAACATACACCTGGTATTTTAGCCACGAAAAAAAGTCAGACACTCTAAATTCGAATGAGTGATTCGCAGTGAAATACGACAACTCGAATCAGTGAAAATGGCTCCACTTAGAATCTGTGAAAAACCACTGATTGTTTTAGTGAAAAACTTTCACCTATTGAATTAGTGACGTGAATCAATCTCACTTACTGAATAAGTGACGGCCGACCGCAGTGGCAAATTAAATATTGAATAGATTGAATGTAGTCAAATAATTACGTGAAATAAACATACTTACGATAGTTAACTATTTATATTGCGCAATTTACAGTTATTTAAAAAAATAAAATGATTTTGCAGGTAGCAAGGACTGAACTAATTCAGTTTATCCTCTTCGATTTTGAGCCATTACTTTGCCATCTTTTTTTTTTTTGTCGTAGGTGTGTTGAAATAATGTTGGCGAGCTCAAGTTAGACCAGCTTGCAGACAAATTCCCACTGCGACAAGCGAACTGAAAATCTGACACGGAGAGGCGAGGGCGCCATTTGCGCTACCATGCCAAGTTGAAAAATGTAGAGTAAAATATGTATATTATGGTTTAAATAGAAACCGCGAAGATATAAATTTGATGCCCTTACTTTTCTTTTTTCGTTTAATTGTTACAGTAAGGATTGTTAAAACGAATAGTATATATTAGTGCACTCTCGTCACCACATTATTTGCAGTATAAACCATCAAACACAGCGCTGTGATGATAACATGAAAACGAAATGAAAGACGCAAAAACGGAACGAAGGCTGAATGTTCATATTATCTCGTAAAATCCTGTTTTAAAAGAGGAAACACATTTTAGAAAGCATATTGTATTGGATTTATTTTTTATGCGTTGTTATTTCACTTGATACACGTTGTTTAACGGCCATTCTAAAACGTTTTTGACGTCCATTTTTACACGCTGTTTAACTGATCCATCAGTCATAAATAAACCACTGAAAAACAGTGGAAAAAAACTGTTGAATCAGTGGCAAATATCATGAATCAATAAGTGAAGGAAATCTGTAATTTTATCACTGATTCATCAGTTCAATTCATTGAAGTGACTGCTGAATCAGTCAGATACTGTTGACTGATTGAAACAGTGAAATTCTCACTGATTCATATTTAGAGTGTACCCCATGCGAGCAAGGAATGGTACTTAAAGTTACTACGCTTACCGTAAATATTATTTCGGAGCCCTTTAATAAACGTCTTTTTTAGACTCACGTATCTTAGGACCTACTAGCCGGACAGGTGCCATAAAACGGTAGGAGACTGTATTGAACTTTGCTACAGATTTTTCATCAATATGATAGGGTCACCGCTGAAAGACCCATGGGTACACGCAGTACTATGAGAATACTGCTCTCCAGTTCAGAGACCTGCGCTTAGAGGTGATGGCGCTCTTGTAGCGCGTGCTAGAGTAACCCTTGTTGCTCCCGCACTTCACGGCCAAGAAATACGACGCAGGCAGGTGGCCGCCTTAACAGACGCTGATTGGCGAACGGCGTCTCGGCGTGCGCCGACCAGGGGCGCCTTCTTGCTGAAATGTGCAGCCGGAGTTCATTGTAAAAGCGGCTGTTTGAATTCTGTACTCGGTAACATTATGTTACAACGATTTGTTTAACACATCCTGAAGGCAAAGAATAAAAATGAGCTAGGCTGATTATTCGTTTCCTGCGCATAAACCGTCCATTGGAAGTTACCTCCCGTCTTGTACTTAAAGGTACATGTCGATTTCTGCCGATCGCCTGCCTGCCAATTTAGAGACATATTTTAGGATGATATTGTTTGGGTAAACACCTGTTAGGTCAAATTACTTTTAGGGCGATTGGCTAGAGTGAGTTCTCACCTATTCTGTTTGATCACGTCGACCAGTGTTTCCTTTCCGGATTCGCTCCAGCATTTAGAGTTTCAAACATGCTAAAACTTCCTACACGATCAACGAACTTCAGTTGCCTTCACCATTAGATGTACTGTACAAGTCTTGCGGGACATAGTCGAAAACCTGGTGTGGCCAGTGTATAGGGCTTCCCGGAGCTATGCTGTTTGCACATCAGCCGGCGTCGAAGATCTCTTGCGCTATGAGCGGCTTGCTAGTGTGCCTGCTTTCTCATAGAGTCTGATCCCCCACCCATCCACGCTACTGAAGACTGCAGTTTGGCGGTGTTGCGGGCTGTGACATCACCATGAACTGACCTATCAGGGATTACGAGAACTTTCGAAAATTTCTCTGTGCTTCGAGAACATCGCGAAGCTGCGACGCCGAATTGAATGAATAGACGGTTGTGCCATGTGACAGCAGAAAAACCTGGAGAGAATTCATGAGGGAACGACATTGTTCACTACCAAGGGGGGGGGGGGGGGGAGGGACACGAGAGATAAAATATTTTGCTCGAGGTAAGTTTTTTAATGTAAATTGCTAAAGTATACGCTAAGAATGTTTTTCTGGTATTTTGTAGATAAATATGACGATACTCTTCTGAGTTATATATATATATATATATATATACATATACATTGGTATACGTTGTTATACGGGGATATGATTTGTATAAATAAGAAAAATAATGTTCAAAATTTAGTTACCATTTCACAAATTACAATCTTAAATAATTCTTGCAGTTGCGAGAAATGAATAGGGATTTGTTTTATAGAATACCAGTGAATGGACAGAAGGACGGAGTTCTTGTAGCAGGCTTTGGATCGCACCCCTCTTAACGCAGTCGCACAAAGGAGGTAAGTCACGGTTCCACTGATATCCGCGGAATCACTCGCTGATTCGCTGCGTCAAGAAACAGCTATGTATACAGACGAGGAAATGTGGTCCCCTACCTTTGTGGAAATGTGATCAGTTATTGATTGGATGTGTTGTTCTTGAACAGGCAGTGTGTCTGTTTCTACCGTGATGTGTTTGGTTTCCTATCGGTTCGGTTAGCGTCCGGCATGTTAGGCGCCAAGACGTAATTAGTGGGTTATCTAGCCCCGTGTTGGGAAAGCCTTGTGTCCTGCCCTTTTTTTTTAGGGTTAAGGGAATTTTCCAGAGAATAGGGTGAAAACCGATCTCAGATAAACATATTCATTACAGCCGGCCAGGTTTCAACCTGCGAACATGTGAATAGATGTCAGACATGCTACCACGTAACCTAAGTGTGTTATGACTAATTACACACGGACTGGCTTAACGGTTAGTTTAGTTTGCTTAAACTTTCGTGTGGTAATTTTTTTACTGCGTACCTTTTCGTGTGTTTTTTTCTTTAAAATATGAGGGGCCTATTACCAAGGTAATATAGCCTTTTTTAGTTAATTCCCGCGGGCAAGTTATCGAACCGCAACCGAACTCATGCAACATTAAAAATTTTCTTGTCCCTGTAAGGCTATTCCGCACGCGCAGCACGCCCTGTCTGTAAGAGGGGTGTCTTTTAGGAAACGGGAGGGGGCGAAGAAGTCTTTTAATGCGGCCATAACGGGGTCGTCCTTCCTTGCCGACACTGATCACGTGACTCGGAGGATAGGGGATTTCCTGGGGAAAGTTCTCCCTCCAAGGACAAGGAGAACCCGTGCTGCGACCTGGTGACGGCTGGAACAACCTGCTCATGACTAGGGTTACCAGACAATCACTATAAAAAAAAGGACATTCACAACGTTTCTTTATTAAGAAGTACAAAACAATTTCTTTAGTACCGTAAATTTTCCATACTCGATAGGAATACATTAATTGTTTTATAAAATTGAAAAATAGTTTAACTGAGTATTTCAAGCAAACAATTTTATAAATGTATATAAATAATATAATAATAATGTTCCAATTATAAGCTACAACAAAATAGGAAAGCTAAATCATTACAGTTGTTTTACACAGCACACATTCCAGAAAGAAAAATTAATATAAATGAGAAATTTAAAAATTAAACCTAAACAATGGCCCAATGGACTTCGCACTTCAGTTTTGTTGTTTTGTAGACGCTAATCTCTTATTGTTCTGGTCTTCTAAGGGTATGTTTCAATCCCAGGGACTTTCACGTCATACCCCAATAAATTAACTTCCTTTTCGAAAAGGTGGCATATCTCAGGATCTTGTTTCAGGTTGACTGTGACTACTTTCTGATACACAGAGTCTAGACAGGTCAGCTTTTGCTAAAATGTCCATCCTGTGGCCACGATGCCATCTAAGTACATCTGATAACTGTCCAAGTGTAGGACTTTCTCATTCCATCATTCAAAGGTGGCAGGGGCGTCGTATAGCCCAAGGACATAACCTCGTACTGCTAGGTTCATTCCGCTAGATCACAAAAGGTGTCTTCTGGGCCCCCTCACATTGCACAGCACCCAATCTTCATGCCAAGAGTAGAAAACTACTGCGAGCCTGCTAGACTGTTCAGTGTTTCGTCCATCCTCGGGAGTTGGTAAGAAACTTTCTTGGCCACATTATTAAGTTGGCGGTAATCAAAACCAAATCTCATAGATCCATCTTTCTTTTAACAAAAACAACGACATAATGCCATAGACTAAATGAAGGTTCTGTCACATTTAAATCCTTCATCTCTCGTCTCTCCAAAAGTATGACATCCAACTCCTGTTTTTCCGTACGTAGCTATAAGAAAATTGGCTCCTTCTCTGCAGTAATCATAGACCTTTGCCCCTCAAGATCGGTGCTTACAAGTTTCCCGAAGATGTTGCGCTCTCACCTTCCTCTTACTGCCTGCTTCCTGGTTGCTGTTGCTTCTGTTGAAGGCAGTTGACTCTCAGGTGCCCCGATTGTCCACATGATCAACATTAAGGCCGTTTTTAGTGGGAGGTGGCAATGTCTGTAGCACTGAACCTGACAGCGATGTCCTTCATGGTCGTCTGAAATTCCTCCAGCGTCTTCTTGGTGCTGTCGTCCTATTCTTTGTTTGTCCTCACTGACCGCACCGAACTTCGGGGCACTGACACCTGTCTTACTGACACCACCTCCAGTGCTCGGGCCAGGGCATACTGAGAGGTGTGAAGCGCAGCCAGATGTACAGCTTGCCGTTCCTCTGTATTGATGATAGCGTCGACGAAGAAACAGATTGCGATGATATCGTATTCCTCCTCAGGACACCCCTTTAGAGGCAGGTGGGAGAGCCAGGTGGGACAGCCACACAATGTCCTGTCACAACTCTTGCAGTAGTTCCCCTGGTTGCTGGGTACGGCTTTGTAGTTGGGCATGAGTGGCGCGTCGCAGGTACCCGTCACCGATATTCAGCAGCAAGGCTGACACCAGTGTGGAGTACTCCTGTCGATCTTTTTCTGTCAGGGGCTGCAGTATGCTGAGTGCAGGGCCCCTCAGCACAGCCGCGAGGTAGTATACCTGATGCTCGTCGGTCCAATCATTCAGGGCGGCAATTATCACAAACTGGTGCCGGTATTCACGCCAGGGTGCCTGTCCATCACAGAGGGAAGGTTTAATTGTAATGCCTTTGCTCACTCCTGTCTTAGGCGTACACCACTGCAGAATTGCTGGGTCTCGCCTGCGAAGGCTGTATTGGCAGCGACATCTACCTTCTCCTCGCTGGCCACGTTCATTCTCTTGGTGGTGGTCTATCTCAGTCCCTCCTCAGTGACTGGCCGCGAGTGTCCGCTTCCCTACTGCTGTAGGAATTCTTTCTATTTCTTTTTTATGGCACTTACCTCCTGTTCCACCTTGCTTTCGACACTGTCCTTTCTCTCGCTTACGCTGTCAGTTTTCTTGTCCGCACCGTCTATTCTGTTATTCACCAACTCGCTAACACCGTATATCTTTCGGATTAATTTTTCATTCACACTGTCTATTTCATTGTCCAGTTTGTCGACCACTTCGCTAAGACTGTCTATTTTCTTGTCTACCAGTTCACTAACACTACTAATTTAACTATTCAAAGACTCACAACACTACTAATTTCACTGTTCATATTATCTATTTTGCTATTTAAATGCTCATTCACATTATTTACAGATTACATAGAACTATTTATCTGGCCGCTTAGTCCTTCAATTTAAGCACGCAGGGCTTCAAAATCTGCTGACATTCTCGAAGTTGTTATTCACTGCGAAAAAAGACAAATAATGCAGCCTCGTGCTATCGTTACATAATAATTAATAGCCTATTGTAACACACATTTAACAACTTGATTATTGAAAGAAAGCCTCCATCCCGCTTTTGATAATAGTGTCACAACTTCTCAGGGTTCGTGGGATATCGAGGTTCTTTAAAGTATTGAAATATAAATTAAATGAAAGATATAATTTCCTATTTTTGTTATAAACAAATCAAACGAATACACTAGACACAATATCTCGACAACAAATATTTATCACTTGCTTTTTACAATTACAATTTGCATAATAGCTTGCTATCATGCATAGATTAACACAACTAGTCTTTATACACAAATGTGTAGTACCTACTGAATTACTTTTAATTAATGTTATATTCTGGACAATTGACAGTTCAAATATTTACTATCAAGTTTGCATCACCCGTTCTTATATTTCCACCTTGATTAAGTTAGGATGCCACCAGTTTTCTTCTGTCCGGAATTTCGTGTACCGTCCCGGGCTCTCCGTACAGAGCTGCACTCTTCTCGTCGAGTAACTAGCCCTCAGCAGTAATCTTGACATCTCATCCATCGTCGTTGCACTTGCACTCGTCCGCTGCAGTCGCCTACACCTTCGCTTTCGCCTCTTCGTTCACCGCTCGTCGCACACTTCACCAGGTGGCTATCACAAAAACTGCCGATTCTCCAGCTGTAGTATTTGTAGTATCGTCGGCCCTGGACCAGAACCATATTTACATATCGGGTTCCGCCGAGGGAGGAAATTGCCACAAAGTTCATCCAATAGCCTACCACCACCCACTTCACCAGAAGGGGGATTGGGGGTTGGTGACGCCCGCCAGGCGACGTAAGGGCGGCCGGGTAGTGGTGATTCGTGCCCACCCCGTCATGTAAAGGCCGTTCACGATAAAGTGAGCATTTTTAAAATCAACCTTAGTAAAATGGCACTGCTCCTGCCTGGCATACATTTTAACGTGCTCACTAAGAGAAATGCGCCCAATAAAGTTGGTAACAATGGAAAGAAAGTAGTTCCATATTTTATCGTCGAATAAAAAGTGTTAGGTAAAAATTTCTGATGATATAAATTATTTCTTTCGCTTTCCGTTTTTTTTTAGTGTATCTAAGGGTACAAAATAGCAGATTTGTAAAATAGATATTTTTCTAATAATTCAGGGATGAGGCCTATGACAATGTTAATTTTACATATGTTGAAGAGATACACAACATGCATACAAATAGATCTTAAGCAGGGCTTTCATACGTGCTCATTTTACCGTGAATAGCATATAGTATGTTAGTCTCTGTGATAAAAATAATTTACGGTGTAGTTACAAAAATATATGGAGGTCTTGTTTTCTAGAAACCGGAGGCAGTTGTGAAATTATTCAGCAATAGATATGCATTCTATTTTCTGTTATATCACAGCATAAAGTTAATTAGTTTATCCCAAAAGAGGGCAAAAAAATACAAATGCACATGCTGTTCAATTTTATAGATTCAATAAATACAAGTATCGGATGTACGCCATAATTTAAGCAAACAGTAATTTTGTATTTAATAAAAGTATTTTACGCTCACAGCTTGGTGCGTTCTGTAGACTAAATTGGCAAATGTCAGTATTTAATGAAATGAAAGGGAGAGTGAAAATACGAAATTAATTACGGATGATACATATAATTTCAAAATCCTATACGAGGGTTAATTGTTAGGTTCAATGAGTATATCATTTGTTGCTTTTTGTCAAAAATGGAGTCAGGATTTAAATTTTTTAAGTTAGTTTAGTTTTAAATCCGTTTATGTTTTCGATTTTATGAGGCTGAACGTGTAGGTGTTTGAAAATAATGAGTTTTTTTATCAGTCAGTGTTCTGTCAATTGGTACTTTAATGTAAATTAAAGGAAAGAAGGCGTTTTCTGCCATTACTGATTAAGCATTGTGCTTTTGATAACACGTTTAGTTTATCTTGAAACCGCATTTTACGATTTTCTTTCGAGATAATTGTATGGATGTCAGTAAATATATACCTCAGTACAATATTATTACGACTCAAAAAATAAACTTTTTTTAAGAGGGACATTGTTGTATTGACAAAATTCTATACTACAACGCATTCTAATGCTACTTTATCCCACAAAGAAGTATAGCCGTCAGTATTTAAGTTCTAAAACTGTCACCTTTCACAGAGATTTCTGTACTGCATATTGTAATGTAATTAATTTAAAAATACCATAATTTTTGAGTTGTAACACTGTTGTACTGAGATGTCGAAATGTTCTTCACAATAGTTTGGGAAACATCTGTGACAACAGCCACAAAGACGAATTTTATCACGAAGTCCGGGGTTCGAATTCCTTGTAATCTATGGATGTGGGCGCGTACACCGATTTTACCTGCAAGTTCTGGTTAGTACATAGTGTGTAAAGCTCAATATCAATTACACTACCGAAATAAAGAGGGAGAAATGCCCAAAACAACGAAATAAATTCGCAGAAAAGCTTTCAAATATGCACTTACGGGCATGGAATTATTGTGTGAATGAGTGCTCAATTTCCCGTTAACTACCTACATTTCCCGAGGTCAATTATGCAAATGATAGTATTGAGAATAAGGGAATGACGGGTTTAAAGAAAGAGACAGAGATAGTGGCTGTTTTAACTGCCGTGGAGCCTAACAGATGGCATTGCGAGCGCGTTAAATCATTTCCCCCCGCTGACGGGCCATGCTAGTCACTCTACTTCCCGACAATTCCAATTGGCGGGGGATTGTGCTCGCTAGCTGATTGAAATGGCTCGTCGCTGTCGCCGGGGTGCGGAACAGCCCCCCCTCCAGCGAACCTCCCCGTTTTACCCCACACCCTCTTGCAGCAACCGTCCACGAAACCCTTCCACGCCTGGGCCCCATCCCCCCTCAGACACAAGCAGAGGCCAACACCACCCCCTGGACTAATTGCGGGAGCGGCTAAATGAAGCAAGCTGTATGCGCGCTCCGCCCCTGGTGTGTCGCCCGTTTGTCACGCAGCGCCCCACGTGTTCGGGCCACGCACTTAGTCAATGGAGAAGTCGGGGGGAAGGGTTTCCTGCCTCGTGACTTCACCGCGGTGCAGAACAGCTAAGCGCACAGAAGTTGAACGAAATATAAAAACAATTAGACTAAAAAGACTACAAATGTGACGTTACACTGGTGGCACCTTTCACACTTCGGGCTGCAACCTAACGAACAGTGAAACGCTGCAGGCAGGCTGAATGTCAGTTCAGTGCATAAGAGGTCGGACAAACACCTACCCTAAATGCAAGGAAGGCAAGTTAAATAAAAGCTTATGATAAAACGTGTTTCTCTGGCGCAACTTAAGGGCTCCGCCTGCCTGGCCCTTGAACTTCGTCGCGCAGTGTTTGAAAGCCTGCTTTTGTTTATTTATTAATTTTTTAACTATTAAACGTGCCCCCAGTATGTTTACCTTTTTAAAATACACCACATCCCAGAAGATAATGAAATGGTGTTTCAAAATTAGCACACATGCTATAAATATTACTTTTGAAACCCTCCAATATAGTAAACAAACTGCCTGTTCAGACAGCGGTATCTTAAAGTATACTTGTCGGATACGAGCCAAACTACGAATAGGAGCTTGTATTGAACTTAGCTACACACTTTTATGAATAAAATGTAGAGTCACAGCTAAAATTCCCATAGGTATAAGCTGTTCACGGTAAAGTGAGCACTTTTGAAGCCTTAGTTACTTTATCCTTTAACCACGTTTTTATATAAATATTGCCATGCATGTAATAAACGCAGTGTTTATATTTCACCGCACTTGTAAGTTAACTTCTAAAGCTAAAATAAATTATAATATTTACAATTATTCCAAATTAAAGGGCTTTCAAAAGTACTCACTTTACCGTGAATAGCATATACACGCAGCACTACGAGAAAACTGCTCGCCAGTCCAGAACCCTGCGTATAGTAGCGATGGCTCTCTTGCAGCGCATGCCAGTGTAACACTTCCAGATCCGACGCTTCTCGATCAAAAAAAAAAAAAAAAGGATAAATGATGCAGACAGGATTGACCCTTAAGGGGCCCGCATACCTGAAGCTATTTTCCGCGACTGAGGATGAGAAGCTCGGAAGCGACAAAGGTCTAGTGCACCATCGCCGCTGCTTGCAAGGTTCTGAACTGACGTGCAGAGTTCTCGCCGTGCAGCGTGTACCTTAACGCTACTTAAAGCAAATACCGTACCATTTTATTTGTGGAAAGTCTTTGGCAAAGTTTAATGCAGAGCCCTTAAGTATTTTGATATGTGTACGATGCGTATTTTATAGCGCTGTGAAAAAGCCGTTTTTAGCTTTGTTGGTGTGCTCGTGAGTCGCCCTTATCGCTTAAGGGCTCAGGCACCTCAAGTCTACTTCACTTGCAGTTACCCCCTCGGAACAATTATAATAAATGAAGGGACAAGCAGCGCTCGTATTCAACAAAACCCCCTATGTCTTTTCATCCCTATGGATATATTTAAATTAAATATATGTATATACTTTAAGGCAATTGTACTCTGGTAAAAATTCTTTCAGTTCTTTGTGAAATGTTTTTTTAATAAAGTATACGCAGGATCAGCGACACTGCTAATTGATAATTTGCGCAAGTAACGTTTGGGTTCATTTATTTCCAATCACTAGAAAAATTGTTTATACAAAACTTTGAGTTCATTTGAATACATGTTGAACATTAGCCTTCATCTTCAGGAAGTTAATATATGGCACCGTAAACACAATTTACATGCCTTAGTTGGAACAGTACACTCACGCACACGTAAAAATTACGAACGTGACGTGACGTGTAAGAGAATGTACTGTAACCAACATTGCAGAAAAGCACACAAAAGTTACTGCGAATTTCGTGCAGGCTATCAGTGCAAAAGCTTAACAAGATCATGTTCAACCAACGCGCCGACGTCTTTAGCACCGTACAAATAATCGTAACTGCTGAGGCCTCATTACGCGACAGGCAAATTTTACCGTTGCTATTCTCACGATCGCGCAAAGCAAAAAAAAAAAAAAAAAAAGAAACTGACGTCGCGAGAGCACAGTTTGTGCTACCACATGGCTAGACAGCTAGCGGACTTATACTTTGACCTCCGCAAGGGAAAAACGCTGTCACCCGGGCGCCACTAACGGCGATCACGTGAACCACAGGCTAAAAGCAAAGAGTTTCAACGGTCATCCTCAGCTGATAGAGAATAATTACAAATACGAACGTTAATATAAAAAGACAGCTGAGAGATAAAACCAATAAAACATTATGTGATCATGATCTAAAAATTAATCCCTAACAAAATATATATATATACTTAATAATATTAATGATTAATATGAAAATAAAAATTTAAAATTTAAAAATGCAAAGACCTTAGTGCGAACCATAGTTCGCGCACTCAGGGCTACCAACTTTTGAGACAAGCCATTAAAAACGAACTAGTGACGATTCAATGATCCCATTCCCAAAATGTTGTTTATAATGTGCATTACGTCATTAAAGCACTCAAGTGTGCATTCTTTTCGTAGCTCAACCCATTCGACACACGTTTAATAGTTTCATGGGAAAGCATGTATTTCAAATTTATTACTACACGGTCCAATGGCCACGTAGGCAAGCCCCTTAAAGGTAAACTTACCACGCCATATTGGTTTCTAGGTTTCTTCTATATTATTTATAATTTGAAATATATATTTTCGAAAGTACCCTCATTCCCAACTAAATACTGATCTTACAATGCGCTACAGACAAAACAAGAGAATTACCAGCTCATAACCACATCACAACTTTAATTCCACCAGAATTTGGCAAAGTTGAAATTGTGACATTAATACAACTTCGTAGTTCAGGCGTTATATCTGTACTGTTGTGTAAGGCCAATAGTTAGTTATGTATGTAAACACTTTCGGAATTTATTAACCAGGAATCTAATACTGGGTAAATTTACCATAAACTCAAATAGACCAAGTGTACAAGATTTTGCACATATAGGATGGTAATGTAATTTTAGTTTGTAATGTACACTGTGATGGGGGATATTGGTCGGTGACTCCCCAGGAAGTGATTCCGTGTGAAGGAAGGCATCCGGGCACTTGAAGTGGCGCGGCAGTGCAATGCTATAGTATCGTAGCCCGTTATCCAAACACACGACCATAGGAAGGGCGGATGAAGCTACGGTTCTTGAGGCCTGCATAGCCTCTCTTCGCCCAAGGTTCATAGTGCCACCCCTTGATTTAAGCAGATTGGGCACCGCCAGCCGCTTCCTTATGGAATGAGAATTTCCTCGTGATACCAAGGCTCTACCACTCGACCACTTAGAGGGATGTTGGAGTACTTAGCACTCATGCCGCGGAGGCCCATGACGATAATTTCATGGTTAAGAAATTCTCACATATGGTAATGGTTATAGCTGGTGATGGTTTGGCCGTCTGGTTTTCTGTGTTGGCAACCCCCTCTGTTAGCCTGGAGGACTGAGTTGGTATAACTTTGATCACTGGGTGAGGATGCTATAACTAAAATGTGCGGGGGTCCGGCCCTAATGGGCTCGAAGCTGTGATGAAACATTGAAAGAATTATCGAATGAATTAAGACGGAAAATAGGACATTATTTCTCTAGAGGCTGGTGGGACTTCACACTATCCTACTTCCAAAATGTGTGGTAGAAGCCTAGATAGGGTAAGGTGCTGTCCCTTCTCCGCATGCTGACATGGGCAGCTGGAGATGGGATAACTAGGCAAGCAACTGGACTGTAATGGGTGTAAGGCTTATTCCCGGTGAGGCTTTAAAGTGTTCTCGACAATTTATGGAGTACATAGTTTCTGGGTGGACGGAACTGCCTCTGTTCGCTCCGGGCGCTCACCATAGGTCGAGTGGTCAGTTTCTAAAAACTCGCATGTACCATGGAAAATAAGTAGGAGCACGGGCTGATCGGTTGGCCCCACCAAGAGAATCTCACTGGTACCCAATCATAGTGTTAGACTCATGCTGGTAGGGGTTAACGACGTAAGCTGGAGGAGGTCTCGAGAGATTTGCCCTCCCGAATAAAGGCCGAGCTGTGAGCAGCATGCTGCTCTGGTTGTGTCCTTGAGAGATACTAGAGGTATGGACACTGGCCAAACCACACACTAGGTGCTTAGTACAAAGATCTCAGTATTTGTGGATGGGTGAATTTTTCTGTACTTGCGAATTAGGTTGGGGACTTAGATCTGGTCAACTCAGGTGCTACTCTGGGACAGCTGCGATGAAAGTGCGTGAACCCTTTCCCCTGCCGATTGGGTGGTCGTAGCCGTGTATGGCTCCTTGCTAAGAGCTCTACGTAAAAATAGCAAAACCATGGTCGCCAGGTTGTGTGTATATACAACTAGAGGCCCAGCCCATGAAATTAACTCAACATTGGATATATTTCTATCCACTGCGCCACTAAGGCCCCACTTGGAATCGCTCTATCCACTGAGCAACTGCGGCCCCACTTGTAATCTCTCTATCCACTGAGCCACTAAGGCTCCACTTGGGATCGCTCTACCCACTGAGCCACTGCGGCCACACTTGGAATCTCTCTATCCCATGAGCTACTAACTCTCATTTTATGTATATATCTATCTACTTAGCCACTGTGACCCCACTTGATATAGTTCTATCCACGAAGCCACTGCGGCCCCACTTAATATAGTTCTATCTACTGAACCACTAAGGCCCCACTTGGAATCGCTCTATCCACTGAGCCACTGTGGCCCCTGTTAATTAACTCAACATTGAAGCGAGACATTTAAAGTAAAAAAAATTATATTCCATTACCTTCATATCTCTATGTAATATTCTCTATGTATTAATACAAATCTTTCCGTAGGGAAAAGTAATTAAAATAAGTTTTTAGAGTGAAAGGTAATTATTGCGAAATCTGATCTTGCTGAAATTCAAACTTGTCCTGTATTTTACCTCGAGGATACACCCTGCAAAATTTGAAGAACTTCTGTTGAGTTTCAAGGTACTTAGAGGCATTAAAGTCGGAGAGACAGACAGAGATTGTCTACTTATTATAGCTATAGGATGTTAACCAGAATACATTTGCCAAACTCCGGGAGGGAATTCCTTATGAAATAAAAGAGGGGTATATAATGGCATAGACTATTATGAGGTGCATATTAAGAGAGTTATGTGACATTGAAAATCAAAGTCTGAATAGCATGAATGTAAAAATATCAAGCAGTATTTGAAATGAAGCGACAAAAATTGGACTCGTGTTTCATGAAAAGGAAGTAGCAATCTTATAAAACGTGTTTGGTCAAATCGTTTCCCTTCATCGCATAAGTAGTAGTATTTACCCCCGGTTTTTTAATTTTTTTGCTAAATTTGGAACACTGGGCGCTAATGAAAATTCGAGGCAATTTATTACTGACCATGAATAAACGAAGACAACTAGTCTTACCATCCGAACTAGCTCCGGTAAACCGTTTTCGAGAAAACACTACTCAAAACTTCGAAGGTGTGGTGTAACCGTGCAAGGGCAGGCAACACAACTACCTATCGCGCTACGCTATTTAGATGTAAATACTGGTTAACTTGAGGAAGTTACAAGCATAGAGAATAAGGAACATAATGCAAATAGGAGGTATACATGACACATGTGTAAGTAGAGTGTAGTGCGACGAATAATGTCCTCGTCAAATGTCGCCGTTCGCCTTGTCCTTAGTGCTCCAACATTCGGGCAGGCCACTATTGTTGAGCCTTCAATCCGCACTCTGTCACAAGAATAAAACCCGTCCCAAACCACCTCCCACCAAGGTGATCCAGGTCCAATCCCCGGTCGGATCACTCCGGATTTTCGCACGTGGGAATCGTGGCGGATGATGGCGTTGGTAGGCGGGTTTTCTCGGGGATCTCCCGTTTCTCCCGCCCTTTCATTCCGGGGCTTCTCCATACTCACATCAATCACCCTCATCAGCCGTTCAAGTCTCTTCACTCACTCACTCGCCCCCGACTCCACAACCATGTAGTCCATGACGAACTTACATCGGAGGCGAATAAGACTGATAAAAAGTTGATCATTAGCAGCCTTGTGTAATTCAATTTAGGAGGGTGTCTGTAGAAAGTAAAAATAATATTAATTTCCTTTATTACTTTTAATTACCAGTCACTTCTCATTTTGTTTTACTCCGCCCCAAGAAAAATACAATTAATTTTCAAAATCGAATAGCTTTACAATTTTTATGTAAAAATTACATTGAAACATTAACATGTAATGATTCCCCAGATTACTTTAAAAACATATATATATATATATATATATATATATATATATAGAGAGAGAGAGAGAGAGAGAGAGAGAGAGCGAGAGAGAGGTTTCAGTAAAAATGTGCCATTACAAAAATATATAGATACAGAAATATGTACAATTACATAAATGGGAAAAGTTCCCCTAATTTACAATTTACATGTCTCGAGTGAGACCAAAAGCCCTAGGTGTGACCCCCCCCCCCCCTTTTCTCACCGCCCATCACCCACGAGTGCCCGCCGTCGCTTAGTTTTCCAGGGTATTTATTTCGCAAACGTTGTCGACCCCAAATGTGTGGAGAACATCCTCGAAACGGAAGCAGATTTTCGTCCAATCCAATTCCAAGGCGGTGCTGACGTCACAAGGCGACGCCCTCTCAGTTGCCCAGCCGCCACTAGGTGGAAGGAAACGTCGCGCTCTGTATAGTTCCGACCTTCATTGACCTACCAAGCACCCGAACCGCGGAGTCTTAAAGCCTCTTCGGCTGCCGTAAGGAGGCAACGTCTTCGAAACCGTAAGAACCCACGATCGACGTGAGTCTGCGTAAACTCCGTCACAATGTCAAACAGGTAATGGCTGGTGAAGTGCCGGATAGCGTTGCCGATACAGCTTCACTGCTTGCCTTGCCTTGCATTCGTGTTGGCTGCTCAGTCAAACGAGGCGCATTTCGGCTGGCTCCACCCGCGAAGATCGTCACATGCTTCCACAGCCAGCTGCAGGTGCATACTGACACGCCAACAGCTAAGCTCACCTCCAAGCATGTACCGATTACATCCTCGCCAGTTTTCTCAGCCACCTGCAACGCGCGGGGGATGGCAGTGTTGCCTCCCCCTGCGGGGCTACACCGCACCTTCGTAATTTTGAGTGGCGTTTTCTTGAAAATGGTTTACCCGTGCGAGTTCGGACAAAAGGACCTTTTGTCTTCATTTTACTATGGCCAGTAACAATTTGCCTCGATATTTCATTGCCGCCTAGTGTTTCCAAAGTTACCTGCGGAAACAGCATGACTATAAGCTGTTCACGGTAAAATGAGCGCCTTTGAAAGTCCTGCTTAAGATTTACTTGTATCCACGATGTGTGTTCTTCTGCCTTATGTAAAATTAACACTATCAAGAGCCTCATCCCTTTATCCGTGCGTTGGTCCAGTGAAACTGTGAAATTATAAGAAAGGTAATATGTTACAAACATGCTCATGTTTACACTTCGATACATAAAAAACAGAAAGCAAAAGAAATAATTTAAGTCATCGCAAATGTTTACTTATATCTTTTTATTCGACGTTAAGATATGTAATTACTTCCCATCCATAGGTACCAACTTTACTGTGTGCATGTTACTCAGTGCGCCCGTTCGAATATAAGCAGGCAGGAACAGTGACTTTTTTCTGAGGTTTATTTCAAAAGTGCTCATTTTATCGTGAACAGCCTTTATTGATACTGTACACAGCATGTAATTAGTGCCCAAGTCTTCCTTGTGGCTAATCTAGTTTATGGGCTTTTCTACTCCTCCCTTCTCTTGTTGTAAGACTAGTGCTGAACACAAGTACAGCAAGTACCAAAAAATTACATGAATGCAACACTTGAACTCGGAAATCAATGTATGACCGTACGGGTTCTCATTCAGACCCGCTTTGACACTTTGAGGTCTTTATGCATTGGCAGACTTTCAAGTCGAGCTGTAAGCGAGTTAAATGTGTCCACTAACAAATGTGTTAATCGATTTATGCCCACCTACAGCACTCTTAGTCCACACCACATCCGAAACGCTGCCTGCACTGCATAACATTCCTTATTGGTCAGCTATCGAGGTTGCTGTGTTAGCCGATTCCCAAACAAACTTATTTTAATGTGTTAGCTGTTATCCGGTTAAACGAGTTCATTATTTTAAGAACTGTGATCAGGCCTTAACTGGATGGCTTGCTTAATTATACCTTCAAACATTAATCCAGTACACTAACCGTGATTGCCGAGATACCAATCCTAATATTGGTGTCTTTCTGTCATCGGGACATCGGACCAAGAAAACGTCTGGAGATGGTTATGTCCAGTCGTCGCTAACCTCCGCCTGAATCAGCCTACGGCAACATGGACAAGATGGGGACTGTCCAATTAGATGTTAAGAGGCGTGGTTCCTTTAGTATAATTAGCTAACATCCTGTTATTTATTTTAAAGCTCTCCAAAGTAAAGTTTGTAAATAAATATTTATTGTATTAAGTTACATATTCCGCTAGCTTATACTGTTGTGCTCTCACTAGATCAATGTTATATTGAACTACGTTCTTATAGCTAGGATATTTTAGGTATGAAAAAGTCATAAATCATTTCATAACAATTTGAGTTAATGCACCAAAAGTTTTTCTTCGTTCAGGGTAGGTAGGTAGGTAGGTAGTTGCGCTTAACGTCTCGTCGACAGCGAGGTCATTAGAGACAGTGCAAGTTGCACAGGGAAGAGGCATTGGGGAAGGAATGGGAAGGAATCGGCCATGTGGTTTGTTACGAACCCATCCCAGCATTTGCCCGAAGTGATTTCGGAGAACCATGGCCGGGCCGGGAATCGAACCCGGGTCCTCCCGGATGCGAGTGCAGTGAGTTGCCACTGCGCCACCTCTATCGGTCCCTTCGTTCAAGAAAACTGTCGTTGGTGAGAGTAAGTGATCTTGAAAGAACCTGATGAACCATCTTATTTTCTCTCTGTGTCTAGTCGCATTAATTTATACATAAAATATAATAATTTACAGATTAAATTCAAGTAAAAGTTATATTTTACCAAAATAATATAATTTAGCATTAAGAATTATAAAACGGGTGTATTGCGTGACATATTCAGAAAACAACTAAACACGTCACACATCTTTGCTTTAAAAAAATGTGATTATACCACAAATAGTCGATACACGAAAGGTACCGACACACGTTGTGGGTTCTGTATGCATTCGTTCTCTGTGACCAGTTGTAGGATCCGACTCGCAACGTGTGGCTTCGCCCCGGGTGATCGATCTGTTCAAGGCCGCTGATGTTTTTATTCCGCACACACGCGACGAATTCACCTCCCCAACAGCGAAAGGGAACTTTTGTCGAAGTGGGGCGAAGCCACCCACGGGCGGGGAATTCCCTGAACCCTGCGGGCGCCACACGCGCCTCCCCTGCGCTTTCACCGCCCTCCCACATATATGGACGCCGAGACAGGACGACCGGCCGATGCAATCGGATCGCGTTGTTATGATTAGCGCTGCCGGGAAGCGTTTCCGTGTATCGAAAACAATGGCGTGTTGTGATTCGGTAGGCATATCGGCGACAGTACCGAGTTCTTGCGACTCTGGCTTTATTCGCTCCGCTCTCGTCTCTCTGGTATCAACTGGTATTTTTTGCTTTGGGTGCAGTTCATCCACGTGTTCAGAGTAGACTGGCTCGTTCCTGAACTGAAGCGGAGTAATTCAGAATGTTGTACTTCACTGGGAAAGATAATTATAATACTAAATTGCATGTATTCTATCGGTTTGTTTGACTGAATATAATGCGGAATTACGTGGAGTGAAGGACACTACGCAACAATTCCTGATTTTGAGCCGAAATATATAGTAAATCAGTAAATGCTTTCTAGAGAAGCTGTATACAGCAACAAGGCAATAGCTCTTGAATACGTCGACGCAAATAAACGCAGGTCAAGACTGTGACAAATAGAGATTAGGTTATAATAGTTCGGATTCCAAAGATCCAAAGGCTGTTCAAGATAAAGTAAGCATTTTTGAAATCAATCTTAGAAAAAAGTCGCTGGCCCTGCCTGCATTAATTTTGACCGGCGCGTTGAGTGACATGCGCCCAGTAAAGTTGGTAGCGATAGGTGAGGATAGAAATTAATTTCCATATCTTAACGTCGAATAAAAAGTATTGGGTAACAATGTGTGATAGTTAAAATCGCTTCTTTCACTTTCTGGTTTTCTTAATGCAGCCAAGTGTAAAATAAGCGGATTTGAAAAATATTTACTTTTATAATAATTCCACAGCTTCACTTGGCCAAAGCATAAATAAGGGGATGAGGCCCATTGCAATGTTAATTTTGCACAATTCAAAAGAAGACAAAACGTTCATACAATCTATATCTTAAGCACGGCTTACAAAAGTGTTCATTTTACAGTGAATAGCCTATATCAAATAGTACTCGCCATAAGAATAGAAATACTGCACGTGGCGATCTATACAAGACTTGTTGTGGTGAAATGATTTAGAAATTTAGTTCAATGCCGCAAAAGCGCACAATGTAAAAAAAAAAAAAAAAAAAAAAAAAACTAGTTTTTGTGAAGACCTCTACAATCACCCCGCCATCTCTCATTTGATTTGTGAAGATTTCTGCTCATCTCCGTTGTAAATGTCCAGTACTTATTATCACCAAGCATGACGCGCATTTTTAAAAAAAACCGTTTGCAAAAAGCATGCTCGACAAACTTACAGCTAATACCAAAATATTACAAAATTTCAGCACCTAAAGCTCATACATTTATAGGCCTACGTGACTGATAAATTTCATTCTTTACACGACGTTAAGAAGTGAAACTAGTTTTCGTAATACGATGCTACAGACTGTTCACGGTAAAATGAGCACTTTTGAAAGCCCTGCTTAAGATTTACTTTAAGCACGTTGTGTGATCTTCTACCTTATGTAAAATTAACATTTGCGTGAGCTTCGTCACTTCATTGATGCGTCGGTCAAGAGAAAATGTAAAATCATTATAAAAGGAAATATTTTACCAATATAATTAATGTTACACTTCGTTGCATTAAAAATAAAGAAAGCAAAATAAATAATTTAAGTTAACACAAATGTTTACCTAACAGGTTAAAACATGTGCAGGCGGAGACAATGACGTTTCTTTTATGTTGCTTTCAAAAGTGTTCACTTTATCGTGAATAGCATTTAACATAATTTTTATACACAACGAATTATCGCTGGGAAACTGAAATATCGTTAGCTACCAACTTAGTATACCTGTACTACATACGTCTAACATGGTGGCCTATTCGTGCGAGGTTGATTCCCCGTTTAAATGACTATAGGTAGCTCACGGCTAACTGAGCACTTTTGAAAACAACCTTTGAAATTTTCACTACCTACCTGCACATGTATATTTTAACGGAAACACTGACAGGCGTATGCCCAGTTGAGTTGGCAACGACGTAGTGAAAGTAATTAAGTGTTTTAATGTTGAAATAATAGTGTCAGATACGCATTTTTGAATAATGAAACTGTTCCTTTCGCTTTCTGTTTTTATGCGTAAAATAAGAGAATTATCAAATTTATAAATAATATAACTTTAATAATAATTTCACAGTTTCACTTTACCAACGCATGAATAAAGTTATCGATCCCACCGTAATGTTAATTTTACATGTGGTGGAATAATACAAAATGTGCATTCAAGTAGACATTAAGCAGGGATCTTAAAAAATGCTCAGTTTAAAGTGAACATACTTAAATGGGAATTCTGTTACTCAATAAAGTAAAATATACTATGTGTTAGTCGTGTACCAAAAAACGGTATCACCAAATCAAAAAGTCATCAATGCGATATTCTGTTTAAGAAAAAAAAAGCCGCATACACAGGGAGAAATAATTTTTTCGAAAATAGTTCGGCGCAGACTGAACTTCGCCATTTTACATGAACACTCGCAAATTTTTTTTTTCTTTTACTGGCGCGTGTGTCTTTAAGAAAGCAATTGCCTTCTTGACTTGGCAAATCATAAGTACGTCTTCCCGTTACTGAAAATCCGTGGTTTGCGGACAAGCAAATAAACAGTGTAGCAATTAAAAACTTCCTCTTGACGTGAGTGGGTCAGAGATAAATTCTGGAAATAAAACTAGACAGGAAATATTTTCGTGCAAATAGAATTTCCCTTTGCAAAAAAAAAAAATTATTCTCGCTGTTTACCAGCGGATCTAACTATTGTAGATGAACAATCGCTGGTTCCATTAACCCATTCACACCCAATGTACGCAGTTGTGTACACTACACACGTGTAGGTAATTTTTTGCCTGTACTACACACCGCGAAGCTCAGTGACTAGAGACCTGCAAAATTAGCGTTATTATTTGGCGGCAAGTTAAAAAATTACAACACATGAACTTTTGCAATGCGTTTGTTATTGGACCAAACTTTATCTGACGCGCCCCGGGTAACTCTACGCCAATAAATGAACACTTCACAACTGTGTGACCCGATAACGCGCAGTTGTGTAAGAAAGAGCGTGACTTAACGTATACGCAGTAGCCAATGGAGAAACGAGGCCCGCTGAATTATATACAGCACTATAAGGTTTAGCCTCGTGCCTAATAATAACGCGAATTTTGCAGGTCTCTATCAATGACCAATGATATTACGTATCGGTAAATGGTTCGCAAACTGTTTTATTAGTCTAAGTGATAATTGGGCCATATTACCGTAGCAGAACCTGTAGCCTACAGTTCGTTGCCTGTGAAAACGAAATAATCATTTGTCAATTTCAATACGGCACGCGGCGTAATTATATTTTGTTTGCAACATCTGACAAAGTAAACTATAGTGGTTCTTAAAGGTTTAGAATGTGTTCACTTGCGGGTATAGGCTGTTCATGGAAAAATTAGCACTTTTGAAAGCCCTGGTTACGATCTACTTGTGTACACGTTGTGTATTCTTCCGCCTTATGTAAAATTAACATTGTCATGGACCTCATAACTTTATTCATATGTCGGTCAAGTGAAACTGTGAAATGGTTAGGAAAGTAAATATTTAACAAATCTGTTAATTCTCACACTTCGATGCACTAGAAAATGAACAGGAAGCGAAATAAATACCCCAAGTTATAAGATGTGGTTACTTAAAAATTTTCGTTTGACGTTAAGATACGGAATTACATCTCATCCATAGTTACCAACTTTACTGGGTGAATATCATTCAGTGAGCCCATTAAAATATATGCATACAGGGGCAGTGACCTTTTGTCTAAGGTTGATTTCTAAAGTGCTCACTTTATCGTGAACAGCCTTTAGCGAGTTATTTCAGAGTCTTGGCTGCTAAGACGCAAACGCTGTGCTACGGAGAATGGAGACGATGCGTTTCGCGGGCCATGCGCTGATAACCGCTCGACAGCCGGGCGGTTCTGTATTCATGACTGCGTCCCGGGACACTAACTCAAGATTTGCACCGGCTCAAGGCGCGCCGCGCGAGCAGTGAGTGTGGGGGGGGGGGGGGGGGTTACACCGCGCTCAACAACTCTTCACCGGCGTCTGCGGGGTTGTCTTTCGCCGCACCAGACTATATACAGGATGAGAGTCGCAATTGTGTAGTAATTTGGTATGCGTACCTCTTGCAGCCAATCAACAACAAGCTGTGTGCTTGGTGTTATCAGCGTTAACAATTCGTGGTCGAGGGGCGTCGGGACTTTCGCAAATCCAATTACTCGCTGGAAAGATGGCCAAAACTATGGGCACTTACTCCTTGCTGCGTACAGCACAAACCATAAGTATTATTCACGTGCAACATGCCCTCAATAGGGGCAGCGGTGGCGCAGTGGCTAGGGCGCTCGCCTCCCACCACTGTGATCTGGGCTCTATCCCCGGCGGGTTCACTCCCGGATCTTCGCATGTGGGAATCGTGCTGCACGGTGCCGCTTGCCAGCGGGTTTTCTCGGGGTACTCCCGTTTTCCCCGCCCTTGCATTCCAGCGCTGCTCCGTCTTATGGTCTCATTTCGTGTCATGTTCGGAGGTGACGGGCATCTACGGGTCCCAGCTGGAAAGCCCGTCACTCGGAGAGTGTTGCCTCCCGCTCAGTTCACTCCCTACTTTATTCTTCTTTTATGTCCTCAATCGTAGACGCGGGGAATGAATGTGTTCAGATCCAGTGTACACAATTGTGGACACTATGCGGGTGTACGTAGTTTTTTATCTTTACTACACACTGCGAAGCTCAGTGGCCAATGGTTTTACCTGTGGGTAAATGATTCGCAGACCGTCTTACTGCCCTGTGTGATGAATGGTTAATAGCCGAACATGTAGCCTACAGCTCGACTAAGGTACAGCACTCATCATTATTTATTTTTATTTGCAACACCTGAAACCGTAAACTAAAGTGGGTCTGAAAGGGTTAAGATACAGTAGTGAAACAGCCCCTTCTACCGAGAACCTCGGTCGCACACGCCAGCAAAATGGCGTCATTGTCCAGCAGCATGTTGAAACACTGTTCACCAATCAGAGTCCAGTAACTTACCTGCCAGCCAGCATCCCAGCTAAGAGCGAATTTCCCACAACACACAGTTACCAATCAGACATGACGTTCGTCCAACAGGCCCGCGCAGCCTATCAGCGCCAAAGAGGCCACCATGATATTCCACAAGTGTACACTTAGCTATAATATATTCACTAATACTTCACACTTCTCTGAAGCCGTACTAAAGTTCTACTTCTAGGATATTCCTCCGCCTCATGCAAACTAAGCTTAACTATGTCTATAAAATTACACCAAAGAAAAAGCTCCGATTTCGTAAGCACTAATTTGTAATAATATTTTGCATGAGAACTATTTCTTACTAGGGCTACCAACTTACGTGTTTTCTCACTGTTTTTATTCGTGAGTTCTATCAAAGAGATATTATTACGTAAAAATAAGTTAACGAAAAATAAGTTACGTGTGTGTTAACAGAGGTAAGAAACGCTTGATACATGGCATATTTAGTAAACAATTGAAATCGTTATACATGGGGTGATTTTTCAAATGTTTATTTCAAAACGTCTGAAGAAACCGTGAATGGAGTATATTCTGTGCTCGCAGCATTCTTCAATTTACTAACGCGGATTCGATAACCAAATTATTCCAAATCCACCACATTCTTTGGGGACACATCGAAATTACATAACTATCCCGTACCTACTCGTGTGAAAAATATAATTAATATTTCTGGTATTTGAAACATGCAGAAACACATCTTGTATAAATAAGTTGGGAGTATTTGGAAGAAAACCAATCCACAAGTGTATAGTTATTCTGTGTTTGCAACATGATTCAGTTTATGAACACAGAGTCGGTAACCAAATTATTCGAAACTCACCACGGCCTTTGAGGACATCGAATTTACATAACTATTATGTACTTATCCGTGGGAAAAAAATAAATACATTTTTTTAATATTTGAAACATGCAGAAACACGTCTCGTATAAATAAGCAGGAAGTGTTCGGAAGCAAGGATACGCTTGTGCTTTGGTTTGCGACTACAAGAAACCATGTTACACATCTGCATTGTATTGGATAATTGGACACTGAAGTTAGTCAGCGCATAAAGAAAACACATGCAAAACATGAATACTAAAATTAATGTTGCAGCAATGGCAAGAAGTAAAACAAATCTTAGTTATTAGAATTCGAACGGTAATACGCAGAAACAGGCCCGTATATTAAAAATAATTTTAAGGGGATACCCAAGAAATTCACGTAAACTTTAAATATTTTAATTTAATATGGAAACACACCGTAAAAGTTTCATGATTGTTTTAAACATTTCAGCTCTGTATTTATGTCCGTCTCCAACAAAATATGTCTTCATTTGAAGTTTATTTTATTTATACTCAAATCTCGAATCATTGACCTGGCTCATTTTACTAGTAGAATTTCTCTATAGTAATTCTGAAAAGACTTACTTCCACAATTATATCACCAGAAGCGAAGCACAAGAAAATTACTTTTATTTTAAAAACGATTTTGTAATAAATTAAATTTAAATTCTATCTAATTATACAATTTTACCATTTCTCGACTTCCGCAAGCTTTGGACCAAGTACGAAGGCAAAAATATTTGTGTTCCTTTTGAAAAATATTTTAAAAATTAAATTTATTTACTAATGACATAAACATTTTTGGAATACACCATAAAATTCTAATTACAGTCTATGTGTTCAATTAGGAACAGAGTTTCAATCAAAATGGTCTGGTCAATTTATTAATTTCAAGATGGCGACTATGCTAGTATGACGATAAATAAAATATTTGCTATTTATAATTATGATAATCCATTTTACTAATAAAATAATAGCGTACGAGTGCAAATAATTTTTCCCCATTTTTTATTTTAACATTTTAAGATCAATTTCGGAATTACAAATTTATAATAATTTTGTGTCAATATGAATAATCGTCCACACGACCCCCGCGGGATTATATTTTGGAATTTTAAATGTAATAAAATTGGTTTCCGGTGTCTGTAGAAATGCTTTTTGTGAGAGTCCAGATAAACCATATGCAACGTGACCGCTCGAAATGAAACTGTTGAGGTTAGTCTGCACATGTAGAATTACTAGTTGTTACTACTTATTGGCAGGGATTGTTACATCACTAAAATTACAGTAATGTGTAGGCATGTCATTTCGATAGATTTACATTCACACTTCGTAACTATTCGCCAGAGTTAAATTTTAAAATTTCGTTACTTCTTAATTTGCGGCTAGTTCGTTGGTAAAGAGTATTTTTCAATTTTTCAAACCAATCTTTTCACAACAAGGAATTGGTGACGTGGCCATGCCTGCATGAAAGTAAAACTTTGGAACTGTTAAAATAATACACATGATAGTTTTGACTCCAAATGTCTTACTGAGGTGCAGAAAATTTATAAATTTCACTGTCGTAACATTGCTGCTAAGTATCTCATTAACATTTAAAATTAATTTTAATGCAATATCAGACTAAACGTGTATTCTTTTCAAACATTTCAAACGAACTCAAATTAGGGAGTTTTAAATTTCGCAATCTTACTCGGTAGCAAAGTAAACTTTAAAATTTATTTGTTGTTATACTGATATGTATGACTGGACCCCAGTTCTCAAGAGGACTATGTAGCTGAGCGTCCAAGGTCAAGAAGCGAGGTAGCGATACGGGCGATACTAACACGCAAGCCCAGCGCCTCATCGCTACTACGCGCAAGGCGTGCAGTGTTTCCGTCCTAACGCTTTACTGTGTAAACTATATCTGTAACTGTGGGGTTTTTATTACACGCGATGAATGTACACAGCTCAAACTACCTGCGTATAATCGTACTTTTCTCTTACCACTTAGAGAAACTTCACAGGCAAGCTTTAAAATTGCGATATTTGACCACTTTCACGATTTTTTTTCTCTATCAGTACACTTAATATGATGAGAGTAAAAAGATAGCGACACAGAAAATAGTTATTTATTATTTCAGGCAAACCTTTGTATTTGCAGAACGTTTATTTACCGATACAAGCGTTTACGCGCAAACAATGATTTCACAGAAAATATTTCAGTACATAGGACCCTTAAGGAACACTCTTTTGCGGCTGCGAGCCAGTACTCAACAGGAAGTGGTGACGCAATCGAAAAGTGAGCAACGCGCTGTGGCAGCTGTATAGAAAGCATGGGGTAGTGTGTGCATGCTAGTTGCGCATATCACTGTCTAGGTTCCAACGCTGGTCTGCGTTTCTGCCAATAACAACTATCGAAAACAACGCGAATAGGACTTGAGGTTTTAACATTGTTTACCAAAGAAGGTGCCTTAACGTGTTTGCACACCTCCTCTAACCTACGGTTTAGTGCCAATGAAGCATATCGAAGTTATAGCCGAAGTATCTAATTCGTATAACAGGGTGGCTTTGTTGAAAAATGAAGCGTATGGAAACACGTTCACCGCAGCTGACCATGTGAAACTGACAGTTGTATTGACCATGGTCAATAGTCGATTTTGAGGACAGCTGCAGCGGTGGCGCAGTGGCTAGGGCACTCGCCTCCCACCACGGCGATCCAAGCCCGATCCCCGCCGGGCTCACTTCCGGATCATCGCATGTGGGAATCGCGCTGCTCTCTCGGGGCACCCCCGCTTCCCCCGCCCACGTCCCCAGCGCCGCTCCATCCCAGGGCCTCACTTCATGTCATGTCCGAGGATAACGGACATCTACGGGTCCCAGCTGGAAAGCCCGTCACTCGGAGAGGGTTGCCTCGCCCTTGGTTCCTTCCTCATGCGAGTTTTTTTTTTAAGAGGGTAGTATCCACTCCATCTTCGAATTTTCTTACAAATCTTCGTTATTGAAAATGTGTGACCAGGAATAAGAAATCAAAGCTAGACATGGCATAGACGACTACTTAACATTTTTTTTTTTAATTTGTGCGGTTTCAAATATACCTGCATTTTCTCACGTGGGGCTGAAATTATTAAATAATTCGGTAATGTTTGATTACGGTTACAGATGTGAAACTAATAATGTAAGAAAAATAAATGGGATTTCGAAATAACTGTTAAAATGTTCCCTATGTCTAGACTAGCTTGGTTTTTAAATATTAGTTAGTTAGGTTAATGAGGAAAATACGTAAAACCAAGATTGCAAGGATACTTCCCCCTTAAATATATATCGTGGCAGCTCAATGAACAAAGAATGCAGCCCCCAGCATGAAGAGTATAGTGAATTATAGCCTGTTACGAAATGAATTCGCCGAACTTGACGGGTTTCGAGCATTAACGGCTGGAACGTGACTGATCCTGGGACGGCTACGGAAGCCCCTTGGCACATGCTCGCAGGGATGTAGAGAGCTCCGAGACAAACTTGTTGAGTCTGGAGTCACCTTCGGAGCTTAGGTGCTGGCAGGGGGGAGAGGTAGCGAGCGAATGGGTAATACCGTAATGGCTTTCAGCGCCGTGAAGCAACGGCGGGCTCTAATGGGCTTGATTAAGAGATTGAGGAGCTGGAATAATGGACAGCGCGCGACTCAACTCCTCCACTTCCACATCCACCCCCTGAGCGGAGACAATGTTTTAGTGTTGCAAGAGGGGTGTGGGGGGGTTGGCACGAGCGTCGTTTGCCATTCTGCGCCCGGCGGACAAGGGATGACGCTGATTTTAATGTCGGGTAAGAGCCCAGTAACCCCCTTTTCCCCAACCTCCCTTCCACGTGAAACTCCACCCAGCAGCGCCGCTGGCATTAATTTTCATCTTCGCAGGACACGGCGTGATGCGGCCGTAGGAAATACGTCCCCCCTTCGGGAACGACGCGTTTACATCCTGTTGTCAAAGAGCGACTTGATAGAGATTCGGAAGATGTAACAGACTTGCCAGTCAGATGAATGAACCGGGAACGAGTGTCATGGAGAGTATTTTGTACACCACGTGTTACATAAACCATATTTGTAAAAAAAAAAAAAAAAAAAAAAAAAACTATAATTTATAATTTCTTCAAAAGTGAGCAGACTTTTCGAAGAATTCCCCCCTCAAGTTACACCGCACATAACGCATTTTCAAAGTGACGTCTCTAAGAAATGCATGGAGGTAAAGGATACCAACGTTTAGTGAAAATGTTTGTATTTATTCGCAAATAAATGCACTTTGTACATGTAAACTGCTTTTCAAAGCTTATATGGTACCATAATTCACATATTGAACATCTCCGATGCTTCATACCGGAGTCACATAGCCCCGGCGGACGTTGCATGACACGACAAATAACCGCAATCATAACACGGCAAACACCGAAGGTACGACACGACAATTATAGTTTCAATGCCACTGCTTGAATTTACAGCCCAAATAGTTGAATTTTTCGGAATCATTTAGAAGGCGCTGACTATCTAGTTTCAAAGGCGGTAGACAGACGGAGAATTCGGAAAGACTGCTGGTGACAAAGATTGCAAGTAAAGTTGTTGTCCCTAAAATTTATATCCATAAGGTTCCGTATTACTCTTCTCTTTTAAGCTGCGTATTTGCCACTGGAGGGTGGGCTTCTCATACAATTTCTTTTTGCAAGATTATACGCTCTATGTGTCGTGACACCCGACAATACGAAAGTACAAATCATTTATAAAGCAAAACTGCAACACGGTCGACAGAATTGGTCGGAATTACGTTATACCTAATTCGTATTTGATTGTCTGTTCAGTTTTAAGCGTTATTTCGGGACTATCGTGTCGTGCTTGCTTGCAATGCTTGCTAATTGTTTGTCGCTGCTGTACACTATCGGCGCATGCAGCTGCAACCGATGACAACCGTGGAACAGGCAGAACGCAATGTATAGTTACCACTCACGAACAAGTTGCGAGTTACCTTTACTCGCGTTGTGTGGCCTGACGTCAACTGATATCGGCTGACGTGTTTAACGTGGCAAAAACTAGGTAATGGGAAAAAACAAGCAGCTGAGAACTTTGCAACAATTCGCCATCCAATTATGTTTTTGACGTTACAGACTCTTCTGATAATGATGTGCACAGACGTGTAGATACACTATCTACCAAAAAGTAATTGGGCACCTATCCACAATGTTAGCTCGGTGGTTGTCACCCCGTTAGAATCTCGTAGGACCACCTCTTGCGGCTATAACAGAAGTCACCCTGTCTGGCATGCTCTCTACGAGTGTTTTCAGGACATCCACGGGGATTCGTCGCCAGTCCTCTTGCAACCATTCCATGAGTTGAGCAATGGAATTTGGCCGCGCCTGACGAGCCCTCACCCGACCATCCAATTCGTCTCAAAGATGTTCTATAGGGTTGAGGTCGGGGCTCTGGGCGGGCCAGTCAAATCGGCAGACATTCTTGTCGGCGTACCACTGCATAGTAGCCCTTGAAACATGGCACCTGGCATTGTCATTCTGGAAGTAACACGGGCCCATTCCGTAAAAACGCCACAATATTGGGAGAATTTCATTATCCAGAATGTTCCAATAGGCCTGTGTTCATGCTACCACGGACAAACACCAGTGGCCCTACGCCGAAGGCCGTGAAACACAAGTCAACTGACGTAGTGAATTACCTATCTTCACGGGTGCCCAATTACTTTTTGGTAGATAGTGTATTTCAAAGTCAGTTCCATATACCCGGCATACAGTCACCATCAAGTACTGCGGTAACCTGGTATGTGATGGAAACCATTATTTCGTGGTTTTATATCACATTAAAGCGGTTAACATCGTTACTGGTCACTGCCAATATTGCCTGGTATCTCGAAAGTTTCTCATTGGCATTGAAATTGGAAAAGAAAATCGTACAAATCCGTATATATAATTACTGTAGTAAATTTTATTAATCTGCAACACTCCTAAGTTTTATTTAGTGCTGGCAGTGAAAGACGCCAATTTTGAAAGGAGTTTTTTTTTTCAACAGGAACACTGTATCCATGGGAAAGTTCCGTACATTGAAAAGAAGTCATGTGTAATTTTGGCCACTTATCTAAGTAGGTACAAAAATACAGTAAACTATCGTGTGTATCTAATTAGATACCATGCAAATAACTTTAACACTAGTTTTAAATGTGTTTAGAGGTTCAAATAACTATCTAATGGATGGAATAATAGGAAAATCGGTAATCTGTTACAACTAATGGTTTTTACGGTGTTTGAAGGAGGGTGAATAGTGTTAAACAGGAGAATTTTCTGGTTGTCAATGTTGATAGTTTATTTAATGTGCTAAAGCTTAATTATAGAATATTATTGTGATTTACAAAATTACGTTTTGAAGTTGTAGGGATAATAGGTAGCAAGAGAAATTTCTTTGTTTTGAAAGATTTACTTGTTGTTACTAAGGCTTAGCATTACCTAGGGAATGGGACTTTTAAGGGATTAAACTACATAACGCTCTGAAATCATGCATATTGGTGTCAAACCAATCTTTTGGCAAGCTCGTCTCTAGGTACGTATCAGCGAATGACACCCTCTATGTCGCGGTTGCTTGGGGATGTTCTCAACACACTCAACTGTTTAGTTTATGTACACTTAGTTATTTTGTCATTTGACTGTGTTATTTATAGAAATTTCTTTCAGCGTGAAATTTTCGCAGGGATGGTAACAGTTTTATTACTTAATTGATGTCTGTTGAGGTCGAGTAAAAAGAGCGAGGCCAGTAAAAACAAGTTTTACAAGAAAATGAAAATGACTTAATGAGCATGATGGTTTGTGAATTCCCTTTACGCGTTAAAGGGTTCTTTGTTACGGAATGAACTAACTCAACCCCTCCGTTGGCTCGGAGCCAACCAATAATGTACATTTTCCGATAACAGTGTTCGGTGGAGTATGAACCGATAGGAGGGTAGTAAGTGGAAATACAGATAACATAATTTTGAAGTTTGAACATTTATTTCTTTTTTATATGTGTACTTCGCCCCAATTCATTCAAGAACTCCTTCCAGGAATTAGTAAATTGTTATTTTATGGTATTTCTAGTAGCTCTTCCTAGTTCTCATTGGATTTTTAAAAATACTTTTCCCGGTACCTTAAAGTATCTTGTTTCCCAGAGATCATGCCGTGAGTTCATTACAAGCAATATTTTATTATTTGGTCTGAAGTACAGATGTTGTAAAGTGTTGGTATTAAAATATGAATTCCTCTCCGCCTGTTACTCTGGTCTACAGCTGCTTCAAAATTAATGAAACGCATTTGAAATCTACCGCTGGGGAAACTCCCTACCCGTAACGGAAAATATTTTAACGGGAACGTTGATCGGCTGGCATTTCGTGAGCGCCGTCTCGTTTGCCCTCAAACATAGCTCAGAGTTTCTCAGTCGTATGAGGGCTATTCACGATAAAGTGAGCACTTTTGAAATCAACATTAGAAAAATGTCAGTACCCCTGCCTGCACACATTTTAAAGGGCCCACTGAGTGACATGTGCTAGGTAAAATTGATAACGATGGATAGAAAGTATTTCCATATCTTAACGTCGAATCAAAAGTGTCAGGTAACCATTTCTGATAATTTAAAATATATAATTCGCTTACTGGTTTTTTTAATGTCTCAGTGTGCAACAATTAGCAGATTTATGAAATGTTACTTTTCTATTAATTTAGTATTTGCACTCGACCGACGCATGGACAAAATGTTGAGGCCAATGAAAATGTTAATATTACACGGAATAATACGCAACGTTCATACAAGTAGATTTTAAGCAGGGCTTTCAAACGACCTCATTTTACCTTAAACAGCGTATAGTTGTCATTTATAAATTGTTCAGTATACTTGAGCGATTTCTGATTGCGAACAGCATTAAAATAAATTCCGAATAGTAATTTCCGTTTTTATTTTCTTCTTTATTATGTGTATTTTTAAAAGTAAAAATTGCTAATATAATTACTTCACAATCAGTTTCAAGAACGAAGCTTTTAGTGCAGACTACTTAAAATAGCATTCGTACATACATAATACCTTTGCCTTTATCATTACGCTATAAAATGATAGATTCACTTCAGAAAGTCGTATGAGGCGAACACATGAGAGAAAGACTGCACGCCAGTTCGGTGTATTGCACGTAAAGGCGACCAGACATTCGGTGCTCGTAACTAGGTCGACCTTAGCGCTCGCACGCTTCCCGCATGCCTATCATGGCCCCCACGAACGCTAGTTTGCTTCCGAACGCATCTCTGCGCTGTGTCGTGTTGCAGATATCGTTTTAGCGATTATGACCACTTCTCCTTGCGACGATCGCTATATTTTACGTCAAAGCAAACACTTTGCGTCAACACACACCTCGTGACAACAGTTGGCAATACTAAGATAACAAAATATCTCCCATTTGAATAAAGCCGAGGCCAGTTTCCGTCTCCAACGTTTACCAAAAGCCTTTTTTCGCAAAGTAGAAAAGAAGTATAAAAATACACACATTACAAGCATCGAGCAAAATAGTGAAATGTGGTCACCTATCACAAAGTTGTGACCTGTAATGTTTCACATTTTGCGTAGGGCCTATACTTTTACATGTCTTGTTCTTGTGTACTAATAATCATAGCTTACAAACGCTAATATGTATTTCTAGTATATTCATACAATTTCACATAAAAACCAGGAGTTTACAGAATAATATCGTTTTTTGAGAAGAAATTACTTTTGAAAATGCGAATTTCACTCAAATAATGCAACCTAACGAACATTATATTTATTCTCTCTTCAAATAGTTATTTCATAATAAGCTTTACATACCATGATCCATATTTAATTTAGTTAATTGTAATATTTAGAGGATAATTTATAATGAAATAAATAAGGTTCACTTTCGTTCTTTGTAATTCTAACTCGTACATAGTACATAATAAAAAGTGACATACGCTTATGTGGATATAAATGTCAGATATTTAAAAACTTACATAATTTGCGCGCAGGGCAAAAAAAATTAAAAACTAGTTAATTAAAACGCTGAAAAAGAAATATTCCTTAAAACTATTTAGGCTAATATGGATGAGAAGTCAACGAATATCCGACCTCTAGTGTTTAAGCAGCAATCCTAGCCACTACGCTACAGTGCACTTGAAATTACGTGGCTCACGGCAGTTTAAGGTGATATTTCACATTTTTTATTTGGTTATCTAAAATAGCATTTGAAAAGTTATTAGTTGTCAAATCATTATAGCTTTCAAAATATAACACTCGAAATTCTTAATTTCCCGAATTCTGCAGCATACTAGACTTTGCTCCTTGCTATTTTTTCCCCAGTCGAACTGCACTTAATGCAATCCGTATGGTGTGAGGAACATACTGATTCAATATGAGTGCAATTTATAAACAGGCGAGCGAGTATTGGCATTCTGAATTTTGTTGAAAATACAGGTAAGACTTGTCGTAAATATATTTTTGTTCATGCAAGCGAATCTATTAACATTAATTTAGTAAATAATTTAAACCATAAACTGTACAGTAAAAGTTGTTTTTGTTCTTTTCGTAGCTTGAAACACAAATGCAGTATGCCGCGCTTATAGTCTAATTCAACACTTTTAACCTGCCTATAACACTCTTGTGTCGAAATTTGAGTGTTATATTTTGAAAACTATAATGATTTGACAACTAACAACTTTAAGAGGCACTTTCCCTAAGCTCTTTCAGATAACCAAATTCCAAAAAAAAAAATGGGAAATATTACCATAAGTAGCCTACACACAATTGTGCATCACGGACGCTTGAAATTATACATACTCATTTCGGAATCAGATAGTCTCTTTTGTAACCTTAAACTAATTTGGAAAAAAAGATTTGTAATTTTTAACATATTTAAAATACTGTTTATAAGCTCCATTATTTAACTACAGCAGTTTTTGTTCACGAGGTTACGGCCACTCATGAAAAATGTCCGCCATTTTCTTCTGCTGCACAAGACGCTAAGTGATTTGAGCGGTGTATGTCACCGCGTTAAGTTTGCGGTAGTTTTTATCGGCGACGCAAACTTTGGGTGCGCAAACTGAGCGGTCGTAATCAGAACTATAGGCTGTTCACGGTAAACTGAGCACTTTTGAAAGCCCTGCTTAACATCTACTTGTATGCACATTGTGGGTTCTTCCACCTTATGTAAAAGTAACACTGCCTTTGGCCTTATGGGTTTATTAAGGGGTGGTAGATAGAATCTGTGGAATTATTCGTAAGGTGTGTATTTTAAAAATCTGCTAATTTGTACACTATGATGCATTATGAAAAAACAAAGCGCAAGAGATAATTTCAGTTAGCACAAATGGTTACCTAACCGTTTTGTTTCGACGTAAAGAAACGGAACTGATTTCCCTCCATCGTTGCCAACTTTACTGGGTGCACGTCACCCAGACCGCCCTTTAAAATATATGCAGGTAGGAGCTGCGTCATTTTTCTAAAACTGTTTTCAAAAGTGCGCACGTTATCGCGAACAGCCTTTAACGCAAAGTAGGATTTTGCGTCGTGGTCGATCACAAAACTGCTTTGTGTTTCCTAGCGTCGCGGTGATAATACACCTGCAGGCCGAATTAGTGATAGGCAAAGTCAAATAAAAAAAATTTGAACATCCTATTGTTGAGTTATAATGCACATTTCTACTTTTATCAGCGGTATTCGAACGAATAATTCGTTTAGAAGTTTCCATTCTAAACTATACATGGCACTTGCTGCACTACAATATCTACGTAGTGTTTAAAGTCATCAGTAATTTATTTTTTAATTTTTGCCATTTTTGTATGAAGAAATAAATTGGGTTTTGCCTTTGTTGTTAAACACTGTTTAGGTCGAATATTGTGTATTTCAACCAACATACACTAGTTATATAAATTATCATTCCTTTCACTCTCGGTGCCACGGTGGCTGAGTGGTCAGCATGCTCGCTTCCGACCAACGCGATCCGGGCTCAATACATGGCCGGGTCAATCCAGATTTTCGCAATTATAAATCGGGCCGGACGTTGCCGACGGTCGGCGGGTTTTCTCTGGGATATCCCGTTTCCCCCGTCCTTTCATTCCGGCACCTCTCCATACACACCTCAATCATCCTCACCGGCTCTCAAGTACTTCGATGTTAGGAACCATCCAAATCTCTCACGTCAATCGGTTTACATTTATATATCTACATGGAGTGAATGTTTCATTCTTGTCTAAGTGAATGTCAATGAAATGAGTGGCAGCTTTTGCAGTAATTCGGTTTATGGAAATAAATTATAGCAATTGTTTACAGTTTTGTAACTTTTTCGTGAATTGCAAAGAAATACTTGATAATATTTATTTATCACTGAAACAAGAACAGATTCTAAATATAAAGAAAAGAAAATATAAAGGGCTATAAAAACTGTTAAGGCATTTTTCGGTTGTATGGTTCTTTCTCACTTGCCAAGACTTAGAACAACTGCATAGTTAATAATAGGATCAAAAATGATCAAGAATTTTAACTTTAAATGTCACATTTTGTAAAAATACAAATATTAAAACTTCTTATGAGCACAGATGTTATTACTTTAGCCTAATACGCCATTCTATTACTCGCTCCAAGAGAGCGCTTTCGTACTGTTAGCTTGTGACAGCATTAACGTTCATGCATTTTTATAAATGTGCGAACGGAGAAGAAAACAGAATATTCGGCATCCGAATTAAATTTCATGTGGCTTGTTATAGTCCCCTGGTGTTATGTCTGAAGGCTTACAAACTAACTCATGACCTAACTTAAACTAACATATTTGCCTTACCCAGTATTCGAACTCAGAACCTCCCGCATCCCAGACCAGGGGCGCACCAAACGACTGCGCCACCAAAGGTCGGCTCGGAATTACGAATGAATCATTCGATTTCAAAAGATACGATTAGAATAAAAGTCGATTTCGAGAATAACTAGGTTTTGCTCGTCACGAGGCCGAATCCGTGTAGAACGCTCTAAACCTTAGAGGCAGCGCCAGTTCTGTAGAAGTAGATCGTGGACGAAGACGAGAAAGGGAAGTCTACAAGGGCGAGTGCACCCAGTCGTCAGGGAATGATAGGTAGTTTTCGTCGCCAGTCGATTGAGCGCATTCAAGGTTTAGGAGCCTTGGGGCGCTTAGCGAGGGGTGGTCGGGAGAGATTTGTGATGGGCTGATGTGGCGGAGGGGTGGAAGTGGTTCCAAGGGTGGGCGGAACTGGGGGGTTGACAGGATGCTGGTAGAAAGTCGAATGGCGAGGGGGAGGGGGAGTGTTCCGCACAACTTGTTTCCGAAAAATTAACCCTGACACCAGGGTAAAGCCCCTAAATAACACGTCATGGCAGGCCCCTTAGGTTGGTAGGAAGGGAAATAAAAGTCGGTGACTTGGGTAGAAGGAGGGGGGGGGGGTGTTGGCATGGCGTCCGCGATGACACTGATTGCTGAGGGAACGTTGAGGTGTGGGGGAAGAGTTTCGACGATGATTGGGACGGGGAGTCAGCGGCCGAAGACTTACTATCGTGCGTTCAACTGCGCATGTGCACAGCCCAACTCATAGACTCTCATTCCTCTCCACAGGAAGAGTACTGAGTGAACTGCATTTCTGGATTGTTTGGTTATTGGTTCTCCGCAGTGGTGTTGGAATGGAACCCAGTTCATATCGAAGAAAAGTGGCTTACAATGTAGCACAGCATCCGACTGTACAACCAGCCGAAGTCGTCACAAAATTTTATACACTCTACCAAAATTGTCAGGAAAGTACGATTCATGTTGCATATGAAATAAAAATGCAACACTGTAACACTATGGTTTGCACTGATGAAACTCTGGTGGTATGTCTTATAGATTATGATATTTGTTAACGTATGTATGAATGTAACATTATAAAATATTTTTATTACATTTACTAATTTTGATAATTAAAAACGGAAGTACCAAGCGTCTATATTTAATGAGAATGTAAGCATATTTTTGCTCTGGGTGAGCACAAAGTACATTTTGTAAGAAACCGTTAGCAAGGGTAATAATTATAACTACAATAATTACATGAAATATTTTTTTAATTACTTACAAACACCTAAATAATTGATTTTATGCATACCCATTTCAGCAACCATAATTATCATTTATATAACTGAAATGGACGAATATAAAAAAAGTTTATCAAACGTATTTGTTAAGATACGTGTCAAAATAATTGCATTACAATAAATTATTATATTATGTTGCTTGATGAAAGTTTTCTCGCAAAATGTGCTTTGTTAAGCTTCCAAAATGGAAATTCGCTTACATTCAAATCAAAAACTGCAGTCAAACGACTGTCAAAAGTTACTCGTGGCAGATGGTTTTATGCGCGAACGCGCAATTAGCTAGATTATTTGTGACCTGCGACTGTTCTTTGTATATATTTTTTTTCTGTAGTTTTTATTTATTTTGCAGATGGAATGAGATAGTTGATACTATTATGTGTTGCTTGCCGTTGTAGTTCTAAATTCAGCAAATGGATGCTGGTGCCTTTTTATCATTCCTGGAAGTTTTTAACGTCACCCTGAATACATTCTGTGTATCACTTTGGGCACTACAAAAAATATATATTTTTTGTTTACGCGTTATAGGCCTACCAGTATTGGTATATTTCTCTGTCATATATCAGATCTACTAAAAATTTGCTTGTGCTTCATGTTTTTGGCAGAAACATTCTACGAGACACGGAATGTAGTAGCCTCAACAGCGAGCGATACCTTCCACATGTAATGGACTTCCCTCACTAACCTCGGTTTTCTACAGTGTTCCCACGCTCGTTACCATAGCGGCTGATTATAAGAATTTAGCATTTTACTAACGATGGCCGCGGGGCAAGTGTACAGGTGGGTTACCTTTTTCTGATGTAACGTGTTTTAATATTTTTGTAATTTGTTGGGCTAGTCAACGGTAGTTAGGGTAGCGTAATTCCCGTAGCGTACTAAATTTGGTTTTGGCCGCCCAGTAAAAAATGTTGTTTGGATTAACTTTCTGGGTCGTGTGTGTGGTTCCCTCTAGTGTTTCATTTCGTATTTGCAGTATTACATAGTATGACTTTGAAATGTTTCTGTCGTTGCTAGTAATTGCGAGCTGCCTGGAAATTTGATGGCACAGGAAAATGGGACCGCAACAGCTCGCGCACTTTGTTAAACTTACTTTGGTAACCTACCCTTAAAATATCGATACACGTTCTTGAGCTTTAAATGTGCTCGACTCACTTTTTAAGTTATTGCTATTTTAACTTGTTTGTGTAATTTTTATTCTGTAAGGCCTTGAAGACCCTTTGTGGGTGCCCTTTCAGAAGCATACAACTTTAAGTTAGAGTTCAGTGTGTGATGAGGAAGGTGTTTTGAAATAAACACGCATTAAAATATTTCTAGAATAATAAACAAAATCAAGAATGTTTTTGTCCAGCTCTATCAAGCTTTTTAATCTATATTTTTTAATGTGTTATAACTCAGTGAGATCGTTTGCAGTCTTTAATAAACGCTATTGACCAGTTTCCTTGTTAAAAATTTGTATATATTCTCCACACGTTTTTACGAAATATTTCGATTTTTCAAGATGGGTTGAAATAGTGTTCGTGAAACATCCACTGTGGGATCGGTGTCTTGACGGGTGGTAGCATGGTCATGCAAGTCTTTGTTAGGAACTTTAAATATATGTGTAGATACACACATTAAATTTCAGTCTATCGTCCAATCACATTAAGACCTTGGTCATCCGCTAATGGAAATAATAATTACTGATGATTAAATTCGCAGATGTTATGGCTTCAAGTCCAAATATTTGAAGTTGGTTTTTGGCCCAAGAGGAGACACTATCAAAATGTTGATGCCAGTTTGCATCTGTTGGCATTAAAAAAAATATGGTGTAGTTCGTCTATATATACAAATATGGAAGCACTCGTTTTGTTAGTATTATTTCTGCTTGCAGCAATATCATTAATATATACCGTACCAGATGACCTTTACGAATTACACAACATTAATTCTTTCTTGGTGTAGACTTGGCCCTGTAAGTCTCCTCACATATGCAACGAGATTTAAAAGCTATTTTATTAATTTTAACACTGCATGAATATTTCTTTTGTATTTAGCCTACTTTCTGAAGGAAAGAAAGTCTTATGAGATCACTTTCCTCTCTGTGTGGCTGTGTACTTATGAGTGTGTGTGTCTGTAGGCGCTTGAACCGAATTTCACCAAACTTGGTTCACATACAGTACAAAGTAATAACACACTGCTTTTTTCAGTTTTAGACCACATTGGCAGCTTACTTTCAAAATGGTGGCAATTTTAAGATTAGTGTGATAAGTCATATCTCGGAATCCATTCGAGCGTTTTACATAAAATTTGGTATTTTGCCAGCACAAAGTGTAAGCATTGGATTCAGAGGTTGATATTGTTGGTTCGCCATTTTGGAAGATAGCACCACATTCAAAAATTAAGTATTTACGTTATATCTCGAAACCTACTCAACCCATTTTCACCTAATTTGGCACGCTTGCAGTATTAGTGTAGGTGAAGTAAATTTATACAATTTTTACAAATACCATACCATTACACCAAACTCAACCAAATTTAGTACATTGACATATATTACAAGCATCATATAAGTCCAAAAATAACCACTTCAGTAAGTAATTGTATAAGATAGTGCTACATTAATTAATAAATATTTTTTGTAATATCTCGGGAAACAATTGACCGATTCCTAACAAATATGGCAAACAACTAGTACTACGGCAGTTGGTGTATGCAGATATCTTTTAAGTCTGTGAGACTCATATTTTTAAAATGGCGGCCATTTAGCCATTTTGGCATAGTATACTTATAACTTCAAAACCATGTAATATTTTCCAACTTAACTTTATGTGCTGGGATCACATATAACAAATATCAAATGTGTATACATCGAGTCTTCTTAAGTCCTCCATTTTGTAAAATTTCATGTGAATAACTAAAGATCTTATGTTATATCTGGGGAAACAATTAACCGATTCCTAAGAAATATGACAAGCAACTAGTACAGCAGCAGGTGTTTTTAACTTACATGTTTTAAGTAGTTCAGACACTTAATTACGAATTGGCGGCCAAGCAGTTATTAATTTTTGAATGTTAGATCTTCGAAACCATTTAATCAATTCCAATTCAACTTTATATGCTGGCTGTATTCATTACAACCATCTAACGTGTAAATACAAAACATTTTGTCCTCCATTATGTAAAATAGTATCATATGAAAAATAAAAATTAGGTGATATCTCTGGAAAAACCGAATTCTACCAAATTTGGTAAACAAGAAGCACATAACAGGCCATGTAAACTGATAAACTTTGAGAGTGTCAGGCACTTTTGTTTTCAAAATTTCGCCCATATAAGAATTTTGACTCAAAATGTTTTTTCTGCGAAACTGCAAAACCAATTTCAACTTAACTTTGTATGGTCACAGTATCTATTATATCAATCAAATTTGTCTATGGTAATCCTCTTTTCTCCTCCATTTTGTAAGATAGTGTCACGTAAAATAATTTAGTTTTTATGTCGTATTTCGGGAAGGAATCAACCGATTCCTTTCAGTTTTGTTAAAGATTTTGTATTGTGGTAGATCATAATAATATATATGTTTCAGAAAAAGCAAAAAAATGTTTTACCTAATGGTTCCTATGCAACCATTTTAGCTTAGTGTGCTGTACCTACAAAACTGTTTAGGCCTAATAAATTTTAGCTTTGTATACTTGCAGTATATAGTCATCGATTGTGCTAGCACAAAGCTTTTAGTGCTCCATTTATGAAGGTCCTCAAGTGAAAAGTATGGATGTTTTATGCCATATATCAGGGGCCAATCAAATTATTTTCACCCAATTTTTCGCACATGTAGCGCTATGGTATGCCTTGTAAACAAACATGTTTTAAGTGTCTCAATCCCTTATTTTTAAAATGCCTGTAAATATTTCATGTTAGTGAACCCTATCTTTCGAAACATTAGATTGATTAAATTTGAAGTCGCAGCTGGAATATGACCTTCGTAATACAGTTTATTGCACACGAGTTTATGGTACGAGGTTTTCTGGGTTTGAGTCCCGAGTAATGCATATACGTATTTGTGATTGCCTCACTATTGTTGCTTTGTTTCTCGTATCATCTCTAATGATATTGCTTTCAACGAAATGACAAGTCCTACCTACCAGCTCAGCTTTTAAGAAATTATTTATAAGTGAATTGCACCCATGTTGAGAAAAGTATGCAAATTAGTTATAGCAGTAACTTCTTGTAATTTGTAAAATTGATTGCTAATTGACTTTATAATGTTTATGTGCGATATCTTGGTAACTGCCAGAACAACTATGATAAAATATTCTGGGGAAATTTTTATCAATGGTAGACAATTCGTAATATTACTCAGGCAGGTGATCAAAGTATCAACTAACTCGTCAAGTATATCATTCGTTCTAAGGCAAACTGTTGTATAAAGTGAACAAAGAAAAGATATATAGAGTACTTGGCCGCACATTATTGAACTTAGCACGTTATAAAACTATAGATCCATCGAACTTTACTATTTTCATAAACGTGAGACTCGGTGGAGCATGCTGCAACAACGTAAGATATTTCCTACTCGAACATCCAAATTCCTGTTGGTATAATCCAGATAAAAGGCATTATCTGCGTAATGAAAAGAAGTATTAGCTAGCAAGCAATGATGACATTTGAACTAAACTGTTAAGTTGAATGTGGAAATAAGTGGAGATTGTCTCTACGTCAAAGCAAAATGCAGTTCCCTAATTTAGCAAATAAAAATAAGCCTGTGAAACTGTTGGTAGATTTTTTTATATCTGTAATATGGTCTAAAATTTGTTTCGGTAGAATGTTTACCAAATTGTTATGCTGCTAACTGCATGTTCTGCTGAACTTTACCTCTTGCAAAATACCTGTCTCTGTACTGAGAAAGGATTTTTCTGCCCAACGACGCTTCTGATAAAATAATTCCGGACCAAAACCTTGCTTATAATTTCAGAGACAAATTTCTGGACAAACGCTTGTCCTACCAAACGAATTTTCAAACAAATGCTTCATCCCAGCCTATATTTGAGTATGATACTTACAATCCTGACGATTGTGTGCTAAAGAGACAATGATTATTGGTGAAAGATTTCGTGACTAGGAATATTTCAAAACTCTACGGGGTTCGTTAAACTTCGATAAACTTTTAACTTTAGGTAAGATATTAACTTGGAAGTTTTGGTTTTGTACAAGCCAGTCTCTGGAGTTCCCTACTGCAGAAGCTGTCGGATGGGCAAATAATGGTTTCTCATGGCCATAGAGGGCAATAAGAGAAAATAAAGCTTGCAAGTGTCTACGTAACACGTTATGCTCTGAGATTTTACGCATTAAGATTGACATTAGTTTGTATGTTTTATCATAAACTTAAACCATAGATGTAGTAGGAGCAAGATTGTTATGCGTTATCTTTTAGAATAACAATTAGAGACTGCCTCAGATATATTATTGGATGTTATTGAAAAGTAGAGAGAAAAAACATTAAAATCGGTAGTGCTTCAATACTAGACGGAATTGAATCCCGTAGATTCTGTACTAGATAGTAGAGTCCCAACTTAAAATGGAAGCTAAAGGCTTATGAATAAGTGGATTACGGCGATCACACATCTTGGTGGCTTCTTGATCCATCTGGTTTGGCCAGCATCAAGCAGAGAAAAGACCTTGCACGTTGCATTATCCCACACTCACAATGATTTGAGAAAAATTACGTTCTCTTATTACCACAAATGCATAATTATGAAAAGTTTTATGATGGCGTGCATTCGTCCCTACTTCTGAGTACAAATGTGGTAATTGAAGCAAAAATTATAGCTAAGTGTTTTGCCCGAAGCTGTTGCTTCGAGATGAGTTTAAATAACTAAGTTATTTTCCTCACTGGAGTAGACTACGAGACGGTGATTACAATTTCATACAGCAGTCCTTCCAGTCCTTCCTTTCTAGCCCCAGCGTATAGTATAAAGGACGTTGAATAGTACATGAATAAATTCTATAAAGCGCACACAGCAGAAATTAAGTCCGACAAGGAAAGGTGCAATTACCCATTCGGGATACTTTTTATGTTCATTAGCAGGTGCTGCCAATAACATCAAGCAGAAAATACAGCGCTGTTTAGCACAAAACTGTGTTATTATATGTGACTGCATGGTTAAAAAGTAAGTTTTATCATTCCTGGATGGCGGAACTTGTGAATATCCTTTAATTCATGGAAACTTTTTTTTTCCTTTGAGAATTGTGCACTTGTGATTACACCCTCGAATAGTTTCTTTTTGTTGTGCAATTATCTTAAAATGATTTTTATTCTAAATTTTCATAGCAAAACCGTGTTACAGGAAAATTTGCACCCCAGCAAAGTCTAGGCACGTGGCGGCGTACCTCATTCTCATTCCGGAGTTCGTGGGTTCAATTCCAAACAAATGAACTGAGGATGATCTTCCCACGTGTTTGCCCGTCCCAGTTCCAGACAAATGCTTGTGTGAAATCCTATGCTTTCCTGTATCACTCACTGTTCGTAGAATTGCTGGTTTGTAACTGGCTTTATACAAGAGTCATTGAAAATACGAAATTCCAAGGTTGTATCCTAGACGACCGCAAGACTGCATGCACAAGGTGATGGTGTATTTTTGACGTGAGGGGCCATCTTCGCCCTTAGTGCTTCCTTGCGTCTGTCTCAAAATTGAGGATGACTTTGGGAAAACGGATTTCTTAAGAGCAAGTGCAAAACAAATAACAAATATTCGTCACTTTATATTTGCACCGAATTAATATATTTTGTAGAAATTGCGTGTAACGTAATTTCGAGCAAAGAAAAATGAATAAACTATGGATAACATTCAGCGAGCTACATCAAGGCGTATATGTAATGACACACAGAAAATTTTAAACATTTTGAAAATTGTCATATATTGATGAATTCTTTGTATTTTTTATTTGTAACTGTTCTCAAAATTTTATATACAAGATTTGGGTAAGAATGTTTATAAACAAATTTGGTATTATTTCATTTTACATGCTCAGGTTTGTATTCATTTCTTTAAAAACCACTGTAAAAGATACTTTTTTGAAAACTTTGCTAGAGACCCCAGATTTCGCATATCATTTTAGCACCAGGTTAGACGTGAAACTGCTGTACGTCTGTTTGAATCAGCGGATGGGGAATCGTTTGTCCGACATTTCCTCGGAGTATTCTCGGGAAATGAGTGGGCATTCCTGCAGACATGCCAGAGAGGAAAATGACGTATTTAATAAGCGCGATAGTCATAGAACTATTAACCACCAAATATTAATTTTGTGCAGGACTGCGAGTTCTAGCCTGCTGGTTAAGTATAAAGCGACATTGCAGGGCCTCCATAAACACATAAAAAGGGCAAGGCAAATATTTTTCCCTTATTTTTTTTATTTATTTGGGTTATTGCCCTTTAGCGATCTCGCCTCGTTCCGAAATGCTAGTCGGTGGATTGCTTAAGTAATCAGTTACCTGAATTCACGTCAGAAAACAACTCATACATTTATGGTTTGCCTAGAATTTGCACCAGTAAACTCAGAGTCTGAAGACACTATAGTAATATACACAGAGAAACTATGTTATATGGTAATGAACTTTTGTTTAACGTAGACAATCTGCACAACTTTTGACAGATGTACAATCATTAGAATGATCTTGTGTTTTTAACACCACTAAGGTCTGTACACATATACGGACATTCGTCACATTCTAGGAGTGATTTTTTTCATATACACCACTACAGTAAAACCATGATATTTCCACTCACGCTTACTGTGCCGTTGAACTTTGTTTGTTGTTTTTTTTTTGTCTCACAATGGAGTGTACTTACGTGTAACATGATATGATACAATTCCATCGTCCGTGGGTAGGGTTGGGTGGCTCTTAACCTTGGGGTCTTGAGAGCCGATGAGGGTGGAGCGAGGTGAATATGGAGCAGCGCCGGAATGCAAGGGCGGGGAAAACGGGGAGTTCGCCGAGAAAACCCGCCGGCCATCGGCATCGTCCGGGACCATTCCCACATTCGAGAATCAAGGAGCGACCACGCTGGTAATCGAACCCGGTTCTTCTTGATGCACCACCCCACCACGGCCCCCTCAGCACATGGTGTATGCTTTATTGTAGACTGTTCACGATAAAAGTAGCACTTTTGAAATCAACCTTAGAAAAGAGCTACTGCCCATGCCTGCATATATTTTAACGGACGGACTGAGATACGTGTGTCCAGTAAAGTTCGTAACGATTTCCACAAAGTAGATCCGTAGTTTAATGTCGCATAAAAAGTGTTAGGTAGCCGTATATAATTACTTAAACTATTCCTTTCGCTTCCTGTTTTTTTTTTTTTTTTTTTTTTTAATGGATCGATGTGTAAAAATTAGCAGATTTGTGAAATTTTCCTTTTCTAATAATTTTACAGTTTCACTTGACCAACGCATGAATAAAGTAATGAGGCCCATGGCAACGTTAATTTTACATAAGGCAGGAGAATACACGACGTGCATACAAGTAGATCTTAAAGAGGGCTTACAAACGTGCTCATTTCACCGTGAACAGCCTATAATTATACACATCATTTTTATCCACGAACTTTATTTTTAAGCAATTGAAAGTTTTAAAATAATGATTAAAAAAAATAGCTAAACAATAACCATACCCGTCTAGGTTTTCTTTTCGAGGAACGAAAAATGTTTACACTTGTCATAGCCCGCAGTCTGTTAAAAGGAGCAGCATAAAATACAACAGACCCGGGACATGATGTATGTCTGACGGGCATAACCCCCCCCCCCCCCCACCAGTAGCGAAGGCAGAAATAATATTTTTGCCACCGCCGTTGTTTGGGGGCGGTGAACCTTGAGCGACCCCTTCGCCACCCCCTCGCAGCCAGACGCCAGGCAGTCGCGACGCCAGACAGATTCGGCGTGGGGGGCGGCGGCGGCGGCATCCGGAATAAAAACTTGGCAGATAACACGGGCGAGGGGTGAAAGAACCCACCGTCTCTTTTCGGCGGCAGCAGCAGCAGGGGGAGGGTTTTGCGGTAACCAGGGCAAGTGTTCGCGGAGGGGGTGTCTAGGACGACCTGACAGGGGGGTGAGTTTGGCGCCAGCCGCAACCCATGGAGGGTCGGCTCCTCCGATCGAATATCTGGGACGATCCCACTCCCAGCTTCCAATAACGCTGCAGCACTGCAGATGAATTTGCCCTGTTGAAAAAAAACATGATTAATGCTAGCTGTGGCGGATCTGCAGACCAGTTTAAAGCGAGCTGTAAGCTGTTCAGCGTCATTTGAGCACTTTTGAAATCAACCTTTGAAAAATGTCACTGCCCCTTCGTGCGTAATTTGTAACGGGTGCAATGACTGGTAGGCGCATAGAAAAGTTGGTAACGAAGGAGGGGAAGTAGTTCCGTGATTTAACGTTGATTTAAAAGTGATAGGAAAAAAATTGTATACAATGCAATTATTACTTTTGGTTGCTATACTTTTAATGCTTGTCAGTGTAATAATCTGCATATCTTTAAAATAGTAATTTTTTTTTATCATTTCACAATTTCATTTGTCCGATGCATGAATAAAGTGAGCAGGCTCATGGCAATGGTAATTATACATAAGGTGTAGGAATACACAATGCGCATACGAAAGGGCTTTCAGAAGTGCTCGGTTTACTGTGAACTAACTTTACTTGAGGAGTGAGGTAATTTACATTACGATCAAACCGCATGCTTGCCAGTAAGCATTACATCTTACTTATTGATAAAGACTGTTTACGATAAAGTGAGCACATTTGAAATCAGCCTTATAAATTTGTCACTGCCCCAGCTGCTTATATTTTAATGGGCGCACTGAGCGACATGCGAGCAGTAAAGTTGGTAACGATGGAGGGGAAAGTAGTTCCTTATATTAACGTCGAATAAAAGGTATTAGCTAACAATTTGTGGCAACTTAAATTATTTCTCTCTCTCCCTCTCTTTCTATATTTTGTAATTCATCGAAGTGTAGAAACGAGCGCATTCGTGCAATATTTGCTTTACCAATAACTACACAGTTTCACCTGACCGACGCATGGATTAAGCAATGAGTCCCACAGCATTGTTAATTTTACAAAAGACGGAAGAACACACAAAATGTAAACAAGTAGATCTTAAAAAGGGCTTTCAAAAGTGATCATTTTACCGTGAAAAGCATATACTAATAAATCTGAATACTTTGTGTGTAGGCCATTTAAGTACTATTTAAAATCTCATGTTTCGCTACTAAAGGCTGTTCACGGTAAATTGAGCACGTTTAAAAGCCCTGCTAAAGGTCTACTTGCAAGCACGTTGTGTATTATTCCACCAAATGTTCATTTAACAATGCCATGGGCCTGGTCATTTATTCACTCATCGGTCAAATTAAACTGTGATATCATAAGCAAAGTTAATATTTTACAAATCTGCTAGTTCTTACACTTACGTGCATTTAAAAACCAGAAAGAAAAATAAATTTATTATTTGAAAATATTTAACTAAAACTTTTTAATCAAATTTTAAGCGTAGAACTACGTTCGCTTCATCGTTACCAAACTTAATTGGCGCATGCTAAGTCAGCCTACCCGTTAAAATTTACGCACTCAGAGATAGTGACATTTTTCAAAGGTTCATTTCCAAATTGCTTAATTTACCGTGAACAGTCTTCAGGTATATGCATGGTTCAGAAATAATCTCATTTTAATAAGTGAAAAATCAAGACACAGATGGAGGATCGACACATCTTAACCTTTCTTATATCCAACAAATAAGTGTTAACGGTCTTCTCACGGTTACGTCACGCACTACAGAAATAAACGACTTCTCAGATTATACATCACGCGTTCTGTGCCTTTGATGTAAAATAACTCGTTTGCTGATTTGCTACGTTACGCCTTTGGAACGTGAATTGTAACTAATTGGATCTTCCTTTGCATTATCGTTTCCTTTGGTCCAGGTAAGTCAGTTCCTACACATGCCATAGTACCTAGAGATAATGTATTTTAGTTCAGGGTTGCTAACCCGGTCCAGCAACCTTGATTGTGGTTTCCAGTGGTTTTCCGAAATCACTCCAGACGAATACGGTGATGGTTCCATAGGCCATGGCCGAATCCTGTTTCTTTCCTAAATTGCACGAGGAACTTCTTCCGTCTCCTACGAACCCTTGTGGACGAGACTTGCAGCACAAATACAGACTATATTGACATACAGAAGATGAACGCAGTGGCGGTTCATTTGGTGTTAGTGTGCCCGTTCGCTGATTGGGTGCGCGACGCTCTGGAAGTGGGCGTTCTGCTATTGCATTCTGCGGAAAATTCCCTATTGGTCGGGGTACCACCTGTCAAGTTAGACTGCAGGTAACGATTGGACAAGGAAGTCCCGCCAATGTTGGCCAGGGGGTAATTTTGTCGACTTAAGTTTGCAATGTTTGCCGCTACTCAGTTTATGTATTCTTAAACATGCGGTGGCCCTATACCGACCACCATGCCGTCGAGGCGTAGGGCCGTCAGTTCTCTCTGTCTTATCGGGTTGTATGGCTGAAGTTCGGGACACACACGTACATTTCTGCTTATGTGAACTTGGTTATTATGGAGTGGGCGCATAAACGCCGTGCCAGGCGGTGGGATCTCGGTTCCGAATCCCTTAATCACAGAACCTGTGCTCACAGCTTCGCTACTTATTGAGCATCAGCCTTAAAGACTTTGCTTATGAATTCTTTAGCTGCGCAGTTTAAGAGGGGAATCAATGCTAAGTGAATGTATTCTCAATGTATCTATATTAAATATAACCGTTAGTAAAAAAAAATATATTTTACGGGTCTTTCTCAGCAAATACTGCTATGTTGAAAAAAAAATTATTGATTAAATATTTTTTGGTAAAATGTAAATTTTTATTTTAAATTTGAGAAAAAAAAATATTGGACGTAAATATTGACAACAATTTTAACGTGCCAGTATTCTTAACAAATGTCTCGTAGAATACTTTTTGATTGAAACCGTTATTTCTAGAAATTGGTGCTTTAAAAAATAATTCCTGTAATATTAAATTAACGTTTCAAAATCTGTGGCTGCAGGCTTTCCCGGCAGAGCCTTTAACGAGAGCGCTAACAGAAAAGCACTGATTTTTTTTCTGTCTCATGTTCGTTCTCTTTTTAAACTGTGCTTTCTTAAATGGCCTCTTTACCTCGTCTTTTCTATCCACACTTTTAAACTAAAGTGCTTAACATATTCATATAGAGATCTGCAAATTTCGCATTATAATAAGAAATACGAAGTTTGCAGTTAATGGAGAACTTTTGGAAGCCCTGCTTGGGATCCGTTTTGTACTTTTCTGAAAAGTGTAAAAATTTACCTTGGCGTGGTTCCATTAAATTTATTCATGCACCGATTGTGTGTACATTTGAAATTGTAACGAATCAAGTATATTGCGTATAAGACGAATATTAAACTTATCTGCATAAAACCAATAGAAACGCAACATAGGCCATCGTCCACAGATATAAAAATCATGCTGTTAGATATGTGGTTAAGATATTGAACTGCTTTGTACTATCGCTGCTTATATAAAATACGTGCAGTCATGGGAAAGTTTTTATAGTGCTTAATTAACATTTATCAACTAATAACACCGTAAACTACGCCATCCTTTAATTTCCGATGTACAGTATTCGGCCACACATTCGTTCCTCCTGAACGGAGTGCAAAAAAAAATTACAGTCCGATCAGAATAATATAGTAAACACCCAAGCTGGCGTCCGATAATGACGCGAATTTCGCAGGTCGCTACTTATTCTGAATATATTTAAATGGAATATCACATATGCTTGTTTAAAGTCACCCAAGCACCAAGCGAATAGGGCCAGTATTTATTGGGACGGCCGCCCAATAGGCGGGGCGCTGAGCTACGCCCAATCACCGCAAGTCCTACACTTCACAAACCTTATCATGACAAAAAACGGCAAAATCTAAGACTGGAACAGGTAGAACGCTTTTCGGCCCTGTCAGGCGACCTACCTGGAACAGAGCAGCGACTGGGACGCGACATTTTGCCGTTACTGTGTATATCGACCATTGTGTCAAGTAGGATTTGAATGCTCGAGACCTGCGGTACATTCCAAGCACTACTGCCCGCTGAACGTTTTTAAAGACTGTTCACGATCAAGTGAGCACTTGTGAAATCAACCTCGGAAAAAAGTCACTGGCCCTGCCTACAGATATTTTGACGGGCGCAGTGAGTGACATGCGTCCAGTAAAGTTGGTAACGAAGGATGGAAAGTAGTTCCGTATAGCTTAACGTCGAATAGAAAGTCTTAGGTAACCATTTGTGATATCTTAATTTTTTTTTCTTTGCTTTTTTAATGCACAGAAGTGTAAAAGTGAGCATAATTTTAAAACATTTCTTTCCTAATAATTTCACATTTTCGCTTGACCGATGCATGAATAAAGTGCTGAGGCCCGCGGCAACGTTAATTTTACATAAGGCGGAAGAAAACACAATGTGCATATAAGTATATCTTATGCAGGGCTTTCAAAAGTGCTAATTTTTCCGTGAACAGTCTATAATTAGTTTGGCGCCGAGGACATCAAGCGTGGACAAATGAACTGCTAGGCTTTATCCTGGTTACGAACAAATCCATGTTCAGTCTTTGCATCGATTCCTGACGTATTTTTGTATGGCGAGGACCGAAGATGAGAAAAATCTAACTAACAAGTTTGAATAGGACGAATATGATGGTGGTGGCAACTTTGTCTGAAGGAAATCATTTTTGGGCTAATGTATGTATCTTCATTGTGTTTCACCGCGACTCTGACTAGGCGTAAGTACAGAGCAAGATTGCTGAATCATTATCTCTTGCAGAACTTCGTTGTTATGCGCTGTCTGATTGTGATCGTAGTTTCAAAGCGCCATACTGCAGCCTATGTAGATGCCAATTGGACACGTAAGTCGGGAACATAAAATGGCATTAATTTAATGCAGGTGCGAAAGTCACTAAACTTTTGATTTCCATTTACACTAGGGTTACTCGTAGTTTTTAGGCTGCACTGTTCGACGGGAGAAAGTTAAACATGGTTGCCGTCCCGAATTTGTCAGCTCTCTAGCGTTTGCCACACTGAGAAGTAGAACTGAAAATAAAAAAATAAAAACCTTATAACAACGATTCATGATACCTATTACAACATGAGTCAGATTTCAAAGTGAGAAAAGGGCTGCGGAAAATTGCTTTCACAATTTTCGGGGGGGGGGGGGGGAAGGTTACGATATTACAGAGCCCTTCCTGTACCCAAGTAGCAAAATATAGTTGGCCCACATGTGCAGATCTGATTGTGAACAAGCAGCCCACGTGCGGCATCCAGAGGCATTCAATAAGCGGAATGCACCCGCAGATTCACGTGGCAAACATGATAAATGATGACTGTGGTATAATGTATTTACGCGTGGGTCACATACGGATATTAAAGTCAGCAGATGTCTGGCAAAACCAGAGTTTCCCTAAGTTAACCACAAGTGGACCACTCTGAATGTACTGTCGGCTGACGTCTGGCAAACCAAGAGTTGCCCATAAGTCAACCACAAGAGGCGGCGCCAGAATGTCTGACTGAGGTTTACGCATCCCCCCCCCCTTCCTAAGATATGCTAGCACACGAGAGTTCGCCACCTGGCCGCGAAGTTGCCAAACGTTTACTCCGCTCACAACTATTCTGTTACCCGCCAGGTCTGCTGATTTTCCTGTACACACTGCCGCTACTGTTTGAGACGTGAACCTCGGCCTACAAAGGTGAAAGGTGGTTTTAATACGTTGGAAATATCGGTAGAATCGAGAAATACTTTAGTAGCTTTACAGGTAGTGATATTTATCGTCGCGATGGCTCTACAGAAACTTATAAATGGTAGACGTTATCTTAAATGTAGAAGAAACACACTCAAAAACCATGAAGAGACGCATTGCTGCACTACGGTTACTGAAAGACCGCGGTTCCGAATAAAAGCAAGTAGTTGAACCAGATATGCCTGAGTCAGAATTGAAGAAGAAAGACGAGGTGATTTTGGCAAACTGAAAGCGGAAGTGCAGACTGTTCAACAGTGATGCGAAATAGAACGTACAAACACTGGCCAGCAAATCTGCATCAAATGGCGCGAAATGCGTGTGGATCGTCTCACTGCATCTGACTTTGGCGATGTAATGTTCTGACGACAATCCACGCCGTGTCACAATTTGGTAAAGCGTACATATATAGTACAGGAATTAAATTCATACACCGTCAGTACAGTACGGAAGGTTACATGAAAGCAAAGCCATTCAAATGTACGAAAATCTAACTGAACGTGACGTGAGGAAGTGTTTGTTAGTTGACGTACAGCATCCATTTCTCGATGCAAGTCCAAATGGTCTTGTAGGCAATGACACCTTAATTGAGTTGAAATGTCTGTTTTCTTGAAAGGCTGTACCACTGCAGCAAGCATTTTCGGCACCAGGTGGTAAGATATGCGTGGAACTAGATGTTAATGTGCCAAGATCAGGTACAGGGCAAACTGAATAAATGCAATCGCGAGTATTGTGACTTTGTTTTGTATGGAAGAGGATCAATTTTAGTCGATCGCATTCAAAAACATAAATTTTTTGTGGAAGAATGTGATGCTTCCCAAACTAAAACATTTCTTCATGCAGTGTATGTTACCCTAAATAGCTGATTCTCACATACCAAGAGATATGCGAGTCAGATATCCCCCTTACATGACAAATGACGTGCGGGAGACGAATAAACGAAAAGCTTCAACATAAACTTCCTTGCGTTACATAAAGTGTAACATAATGTGATATGTTAGTTCTAAAATATTAACAAAATAATAATTGTACAAAATTTTATTCTTCCCAACATCGCTACAAACAACGCCAAACTTTTTTTAGTAAGTACAGCTGTTACTGTAGGGCATACAAATAAAATTGTTTGTATTAGTATTAAATTGCGTTTGCGCGCGTGTTACTGTATCCATATATTTGTGTACTAAAAGATACTGTGTCCTAAACACTACATTATGTACAGTACATCAGTTGGTGCTACAACGATGTATGTAACATGAATCACTTAAATGTTTTCAGTTGAGCTCAAAAACCTCCACCGTTTTTCCAGTCTCATATCCTGCTCTTTTATTTGTGCCATGTGTCGTCCCCTATGTAGCGTGGATGCCCCCCACCCCTCCGCAACCAGCTCAGCGAAAGTAACCAAAGAAAATGAGAGAGTATTTTTTTTTTATGTTGCAACATCCTATAGGAGCCATGATATGCCGCTCGTATCGGTAGAGTGACTACAATAATCAAGGCGCACTGCGCTCTAGTATTACTGCCTATTTCAAAAGCAGATTGTGGAAGGCACTGTACGAATGCAGCTTCACGAACTGTAGCTTAGGTATGGTAGCATTTTATAGTAAGTTTATTCAGAAAGTTTCCGATCTTGCAGAGCCGTTAAATAAATTGAAAAGAAAAAACGTGCCGTTTCAGTGGAACGAAGACCAGGAAAATGCTTTTCAAAAATTGAAAGATATTTTAGCAAATCCTCCCGCTTTGCATTTACCGAATTTTTACGCAGAGTTCTTTTTGCACTGTGATGCCAGTTCTGTAGCAATAGTAGCGTGTTTAAATCACACGATAGATGACTATTTTGTACCGATAGTGCACGCCAGTAAATTATTGACTCAAGCAAAACGTAAATTTACTATTTATGAAAAAGAATGCGGTAGTTGTATTTGGGTTATGGAAAAGTTCGCAGATTATTTGGATCACGCACCGTTCACGCTGCACACGGACATTGCAAAAGCCTGCAGGCAGGTTGGCACGCTGGTTGGTAAGATTGGCCCGTTTCAAATTTAATGTGCAACACATTCGCGGGGTCGATAATTCGATAGCAGGTACGTTGCCTCGCATGTATTGCGCCGAAGAAATTGAGCAAGGCGACGAGCAGTTGAAGAATGAGGCATCTGTAGAGAGTGTGGCGAGCGTCGATAGTCAGCTGTCACGGCGAGCAGAAGGAAACACAGACGTTTCAGAATTGAGTACGTTACAAAAATTCCCAAGCGTGTTTACTGGCGTTAAAGGATACCAAAATGCTGATCAGGAATGTAAGTAAATTTCGTTTGAAATTAGGAATTGAACTTCGCTGTATGTTATCCATAAAGGTTTTCTAGGTGATTGGACGAGACGAGGAAAATTCAGAGTTTTTGTACCAGAAAATTTGAGGGCGATGGTATTTAAATATTACCACGAATCTTATTACGGAGGACACGTAGGGCGTGATAAAACCATCTTTTGAGTGTTAGAAATTTTTACGTGGCAGTGAGTTCGCACCGACCTTGAAAACTGGGTAAAGGGTTGTGACGCGTGCCAACACGCTAAACCGAAAAATCAAAAACTAAAAGGCCAGCATGTGGGTGCGGTAGCCACGTATCCTTGGGAAACGTGTGTATTTAGACGTCATGCACTCTAAATCGGAATCAGTTATTTTTATCAATTGTCAGTTGAAACTGCTCCATCCGGAATCTATAGAAATAATATCACTAATTCATCAGTTAAAATAAATCTACTAATTCAAGCAGTAGAAAACTAGTTATTTATAGTTGGATAATAGATAAGCACAGATCATCCCTATGTGATTTAAGTAAGGTGCGATTTATTTTGTCGCAGAACACAGATATTGTCTACACAAAAACGTTTTTGGACGTGGTTGGGCTCGAACCTCCGCCCATAAAGCAAAGCATGAGCTTTCATGATCAGCCATATGCCAAATGTGTGCTCGTATTATGGGTACTGAACCACAAAATGTAATGTCAAATATTACTGTAAGTTTCGTGAAGTGAAAGCATTTCTTGTTGGCGAAATATGTAGATTTTCTGCGCGAGTACATATCTTTGCAAAGTTCGAAAGTCAATCTATATTTAGTTTAGTTCGTAATCTGTGCTTTATAAGATAAATATAGTGGTTTCAATGTACGAGTTTATCGATGTCCATCAGTATCCGTCATTTTACAATGCAACGAGGCACTAGAGATTTTTATCTGTTATTTTTGGTGACAGATAGACCAGATATAATTTTACTGACTCTATAGTGTTTTCATTCAATAATAAAGGCGGATTTACACCAAAAAAAGTTCTGTGGTCTGCAAGTTAACAGATCAAATAATGAGGAAACGACCAATTTAATAAAATACTGCATTGTTTCTAACGTTCCACTGTCTAATAAGCACAGTTATTAATAGTCAATCTGTCTCTTCAAAATAATAGTTTCATTCTGTAAAATTGCGTTGCATTGTAAAATGGCAGATACATACAAAACACCGACAACACCGTTAAAACCACTATATTTAAGGTAATCTTAACTTAGAATGACTTTCGAGTCTTACAAAGAAATGCACCCACGTACGCATAATATGTATATATTTCGACAACATGAAGTACTCTTACAGTACGAAATTTACAGCCGTTCGCCAATGTAAGTTTATGTTACTAAGCAAATGCGATAACATCTTTCTCAGTGGCAAAGTAGCAGAGTTGGTATAGAACGTCAGCCAACAGAAACGAGAGAATGTGTTGCGTTTTGGGGTGGCGGTTCGATACCAACCACTTCCACATTTCCTTGTACATGTAATAATCTTGTTTTGCGACAAAATAATTGTACTTAATTTATTTCAAACAGTAATGCACAGATTACATTTTTGTGATTTTTATTAATCGACTATAAATAACTGATTTTCTACTGTTTGTATTAGTGGGTTTCATTTAACTGAAGATATTAATAGTTTTATTTTTCTACTGATTCCAGATGTAGCATTTTCAACTGACGATCAGTAAAAAATAACTGATTCCGATTTATAGTGTGGGTCCGTTTCCCCGGAGTACATCGGGTTATGTCTATGTCCTTGTAATAATATATAGTTTCAGCAAACCTTGTCTATTTTTCCCGTTACGCACAATCAAGGCTGTTGAAATCTGTAAAGTTGTGATGTAACTGCTGTATAGTGTTTTTGGCGCACCCGTATATGTAGTAACAGATAACCCTACGTATTTTTTGTCGCAAGAATTCAGAGAATTGAATTTTATACGGGGAGTAAAGATGGTTCAAACTGGCCCTTACCATCCACAGTAATATTTAGTAGAAAGTGTTAATCATAACATTAAGATTGCCTTACTCAGTTTTCAGTCAGATACGCAACGCCACTGGGATGACGTATATATCTACTGTTTTTGTGTTTCAATAATTTGATTCATAGTGCACACAAGTATGCGCCAGCTGAGGTGTTTTTGGGGCGGAGATTGATGCACCCTTTAATAAATGTGTGGTCACTCCATGGTATTTGTTTGGTAAACAAAAATAATAATAAACTGGAAGAAATATGGGTGGATGTGACACATAATTTAATTGCGTATCACCAGAAAATGGAACAAAATGGAACAAAATGGAACAAAGATGTAGCTATGAAACCTGGTGATTTAATTTTAGTCGAGGCTCACCACCTCAGCTCGAAAATTAATTACTTTAGTGCTAAGCTGGCGGTGAAATGGCGAGTGTAGTTTCAAATAGTGATGTTCCTTTCGCCTATGACAGTATTGATCGAAGGTCTACATTCTCCGAAAAAATAAGAAAAGGTTCATATCTCTCAATGTAAAAGATATCATGTACGCACAAACTAAGCGGGCTGGCCCGCCACCCTTCCCTTTTGTGAAATTCCCACTGTCTCCATTAAAGGATCTAAAACTGTTCTATTAAGCATACTGAGATTTTAAGATTATTGTATTTTTAATAAAGATATTTTAGTTTTCCAGTGTGTTGGAAGGAAAATTTAAAAGAGAGAGAGAGAGAGTATTAACGTTTTGTAAGAAAGTATACTCTACTCAAAAGTTAAATGAGTACATAGTTAAAACTTGTACAAATATGTACAGTTAAATGAGTACATAAGTAAAAATGTACGAAAAATCATTAATATCTAGAGGTATACCTGTATATAATGAGTGAAGTATTATGTAATAGATATTTAAACGGTATACCTGTATATATAATGAGTGAAGTATTAGATATTTAAATGTAAATGGAAAAATGGTTCAAGATTTTAAGCACGTCTACCCAAAGTTAAATTTGAAAAAGAGTTATGATTGTTCTACATCTTCGTCGAGTGAGCCCTGGTGCTTGTCTGTTTTATGGTTGCCGCTAACAACGTGACCCGTCTCCCATGTGGAAAGGAGCCTGGCCAGCCTACGCCTTATGTGCTGGACACGTGTGCGGCACCGACTTCGTGGATCTTTCTTCAGGGGTAGAGTGATATGACGGCTATCCCTGTACATCGAACGAAAGTCAAAACCGACGGTGCCATATGAAGTTGAGAAAATGTTGACCGTTTGGGACGGCTTACCTTCGTAGCGACAGGGTGTGTTTGACGAGCTCCACGCCTCACGTCCGCTGGGCGGGCCTGCTGGTCTGCAGGTATGGGCGCCGCGTGGTCGCTTCAGCCCACGAAACTTATGACTGTCTTCCCCTCCCTCGTACGTTACCTTGACAACGTGGTGCCAGCCAGTCAGTCACGTACCACCAGGGTACCCTTCCAGGACTTCTGGATATCGACGGAGTGAAGATCATTTTGTAATGTTCTAGATGATTTCAAATAAAATATAAATACAGTTGTCTTGCCCATGTTTGAGGAGACAGCACAGGGTTTTCACTTGGGCAGGAACTGCTGTTACGTCAACATTTTAGAGGGTGGGGGGGGGGGGGCGCTTGCTGCCATTTTAGTTTAGTATACTTTAATGTAACCTGCATACAGCTGGAAAGAGATGTAATTTTGTAAAAATGTAAATTTTGAGGAGAGTTTTAAACAGAATTATTTTTTATGCCTTTTTTTTTAATACCAAATACAATTAGTGGGACAAGTATATTTTTATATAAAGTTTATTCTTTGTTATCTCCGGGGAAAAATATTGTAAATGATTTGAAGTTATAATATAAACGCAAGGCAACAAAATATAATCAAACCTTTTCACAGGAACCAACCCAAATCCCTTTTTTGACATTATTGGGGGGCTCTCAGCTGTTTTACACCTTCAAACACCTACATTCAGGAAGCAGTTGAGGCAGAGACCTCGTCCTGTGTGTTTTGGCAACACCGCCACATTTCGAAAGGATTAGCGCATCATGACCGTGCCTATGGTAAGGAAATGCGTCGACAATCGCAAGAAGAGGATGTGGGAAATTACATGCGAAAGCTATCCTCCACGACGTCCGATTTGCGAGCCAGCTCTGTCGAGTGCATATATTAACAACTTTTCTTAAATTTATTCTGTAGTGGAATTCACGCAACTTTTTACGGCATTGACGACTCGAAAAAAAATTGAACCGTCAGGATTTGGTTATTTGGCTAGCTATTTTTTGAAACTGTATTTCCATGTTGATTTATGTTCATTTGTAAATTTAAATTTTTAAATGAATTGAAGAATAAATTTTTTTACGTCTAATACGCTTTCCGTGTTTGTACTTTTTAGAATTTTAATGTCAATAATCCACTAAAAATAATGTTTGGAAACGTGTGGTCAGACAGCATTTTAAATTTATTTTCCACTTCCACGGCAGTTCTTACAAACAAACTTTTGTAAATGGCATAAGCGCTAGTATTATGGATGAGTTTCAGTTTCATAACAAGAAATGGCACAAAGCGTTTTTTGTTTACGTGTAGTCCTAATCAGTCTACAGAAGTACACTTTTGCTAACGTCGCAGTAATTGTTCGTAGGCGACTCATATGAATATGTAGGGCTTGATCAACTGTATTGTGTGAATGCGTTATTTTAGAGAATAGACAAGATTAAGTATATGTGTGGTTAGAATACTCTGAATAATTGTTTGGTGTAAATAATACAAGTTCAGTGCAAAATTAGTGAATTATTATTGGAATTAAATGTACTTTTATATTCAATATTAAGTATTCCCACAAACACACGTGTACATTTGTCAACTACATATTTACACGCACGTTTGTGCTAATACTTAATATTGAATATAAAAGTAAGTTCAATTCCAATAATAAATCACTAATTTGCACTAAACTTATATTATTTTTAGCCTATATATATTTTTACAGGCTATATTTTCATTTACAAGTTGGAATAATTAGGAATTCAATTAGAATAAACATTTTATTTAAGTATATATTGTTCGTAGGTGACTAAAAATTGTATGAGCGTGTAAGCCTTTATAATCATTGCGGCGGCCACGGTGGCTGAGTGGTAAGACTGCTCTCGTCTCACCGAAACGATCCGGGTTTAATCCCCGGCCGCGTCACTCGGGATTTTTTGCATGTAGGAATCGTGCCGGATGATGCCGTTCGTCGGCGGATTTTCTCGGGGATCTCCCGTTTCCCCCGGCTCTTCATTCCGGCGCTGCTCCATACTCACCTCAATCAAGACCTCGATGTTAAGAGCCGTCCAAATCTCTTCACTCACTCTATACTCCTTGTATGAATTTTTTATTGTCTTCTAGAATAGACACGATTATGTATACACAAAGGTTGGGAAGCATAATCAGTATGAATTGAATCATTCTTTAATCGAAACTTTCTGAGCATATTGTTTTAATTATTCCCACTGTTATTAAAAAATATACAGCATTATGTCCTTACACATATACATATGTGACTTCCTGGCCGTATTTATGTTTTCAGATTTACTTATTAAAGAAATCAGTAAGAAAATACATTTTGTTATAAATGGGCAACAACAGATTATTTTTACTACAATAATTCTCTTACCATCTGTATATGATTCTACCGTTGGGGGGTAGGGTGGTGGGGGGGGGGGGGGGGTTAATAAATCTGAACTCTAAAATAAGTCTAAATTTTGAATGGGATATGTTTCTAAAAAAAAATACGTAGTACCTAATAGATAGAGACAGGTGTTTTTCGCGAAGATATTTCAAGACCAGTCGTAATTCAAAACACTTTTGTTCATATGCGCTTTCGTGGTTGGATGACTTTAAAAGTCCAGTGGCTCAAATTTATACGTTTTGGTGCAAACCAAATGTAAACAAACGGAATATCGCTGGTGAGAACGTTATTTTTACAGTAGTTGTAGCACACTCTAAATCTGAATCAGTGAGAATTTCACTGTTTCAATCAAACGTTTCTGACTGATACAACAGTCACTTGAATTTTTCTGATGAACCAGTTGTAAAATGCCATATTTCCTTCACTGATTGATTCAGTGACATTTTCCACTGATTCGTCAGTCATTTTTTCCACTGTTTTCTCAGTGGTTTATTTTTTGACTGATGTATCAGTGAAACTGCGGCGTGTAAAAATGGACGTTGAACATTGTTGAAAAATGGCCGCTAAACAACGCGTATCAAATGAAATAACAACCAATAAACGAATAAAACTAATACAAAATACTTTCTAAAATGTGTTTCGTCTTTCGAAATGCCATTTTACTAGGTAATATGAACACACGAAGAGAGTGTACTCATATGTACCATTCGTTTTAACAATCCTAACGATACCAATCAAACCAAACACGAAAAGTACGAACATAAAACTTCAAACTACACGATTACCCAGCAGAATTATAACACATGTATTATTCCTCCCATAACAAGAACTTTGTGTGATAGCTCAGGTAATAAGGAAACGGCCTAGAGTCGAAGGGTGCGTACGCTCAATCCCAGCCAACTTGGAAATTATTTTATTTTTTTTTAATTACGGTAAATTGCACAATACAAATAGTAAACTATCGTAAATAATATGTTTATTTCACGTAATTATTTGCCTACATTCACTACAAGCAATATTTAATTCGCCACTGTAGTCGGCCGTCACTTATTCAATCAGTGAAATTGTTTCACTGAAACAATCAGAGGTTTTCCATTGATTCTAAGTGGAGCCATTTTCACTGACTAGAGTAGTTGAATTTCGCTGAGAATCAGTTGTTTGGCACTGATTCGAATTTAGAGCGTAGTTCTGGAGAAAATGTCGAGGCCGCGTGCACAAGACGAGAATCTGACCCCTTCTTCTTCAGGCTATGGTTTAAATGCACGCGCGCATCACTGGGAGACATTGCTGAATTAAACACGCTTTCGCGACGTTGAAGAGAAGGGTGGGGGGGTGTTGGGGGAGGCGGAGAGATGGTGAACAACCTGGAAGGGTTGCCAGGCTCCAGAATGACAACGGCGAGTTGTGAGAGGACGTGCCAAGGGATTAGCGTCTCGGGTAATGAGGGGATTTAATTAATCGGCTTTTCAAGGCGCTCGTCATTTGAAGTGGTTTCCAGTTACCGTGTATACTCGGCGAATCAGTACCCCTGTGCGAGAGCTGACTCATCAGCCCAACAATAACGCTCGAGGTGCGCAGGTACAGAATATTCGGCAGCCGAAGAGGGTTCGAATCCTGCTGTAGTTGCACAGTCGATACGACGTTCACCCCCTAAAGTCTGCACAATCCTTACTATTTTTTTTTTCGGCTTTCTGTTTTTGTACAAGGAAAAAACCCTATTCCATACTTATCTGGAATAGCACTTAGAATCAATTTATTAAGGTTTCCATCTTGCACAGACACACAAAAAACAGACAGGATAGGGATCTGATTAGCCTATAATTCGTTTGGGAAAGTGGGCTAAGTATCTGTGTGTTAGCAAAGGACGTCAATAGTTTTGTCTACTCTGAATTTATGGTTGTGTTGGTGCTGGCTGCTGGTAACCCACAATGTCGAGCAAAATTCCACTACATGCTGGGGACGACCGGGTGTAATCGGGGATAATACGTTAAGGGACTAACCCACTTAATTTTTTGTCCAATAAAGAGTTTGTGTTTCTAAGAGACGTGGCCAGTTTTGTACTCAAAGTGAGTGACCGATATTTTCAATTGTCTTCCATGTAGGTAACTAAAGGCTGTTCAACCTAAGGTGAGCACTTTTGAAATCAACCTTGGAAAAAAGGCACTGCTCCTGCCTGCATATATTCTAACTGGCGCACTGAGTGACTTGAGCCCAGTTAAGTTGGTAACGATAGTTCCATATCTTAAAGTCAAATAAAAAGAGTTATTTGACTATTTGTGATAACTTAATTATTTCTTTCGCTTTCTGTTTTTCAATGTATCGAAGTGGAAAAATGAGCATATTTGTAAAATATTTACTTTTCTTATAATTTCATAGTTTCACTGGGCCGACGCGTGGATAAATTGATGATGCTCTTGCCAGTGTTAATTTTGCATAAGGCGGAAGAATACGCAATGTGCATACAAGTAGCCCTTAAGCAGGGCTTTCAAAAGCTATCATTTTACCGTAAACCCTAAAACTGCGCAAGGTTGTGAACTGTTCGTATCAATTTTCGGTGATAAAAACTAAGGAGACGGCTCGATGCTGGTTATTATAAAATAACTATTCTGCCACCTTAACTAACTGCCACTTAACAATATTATATATATATATCTGTGTGTGTGTGTGTGTGTGTGTGTGTGTTCAATTCCCGGCGGGGTCGCCCATGGATTTTCGCACGGGGAGATCGTGACGGACGATGCCGCTAGTCGGTGGATTTTCTCGTGGATCTCCCGCTTCTCCCGCCCTTACGTTCCTGCATTGCTCCATACCTCGTGTCACCCTCTTCCGCTATCGAGACCCAAGGTTTCACTGGCAGCAATAAGTCTCAACAAGGAGTGGTATTGCACCACTTTATTGGACGATGTTATCCAACCATGAAGTTATTATTTCAATAACCCATTTTCCGAGACGTACAAAATTCACGTCATTAATTTGCGACAGGTTGGATTTCAAATACGTACGTAGGTATTTGTAATATTACTCTCACTGGGGCTTAATTTATCGATACGTCCTGCAGAAAACCGACCCAAACAATAAAAAGTATCAACATAGTGGCGGAATAGTATGCATAGCAGAAGACAAAATGACATCTCACTGTGAAAGTAGCTAATGACAAAGAGACTGTGTCGAGGAAGCCATATCACTGCTTATAGTCTACGCTGTGACCAGAAAATAGCACGAAGCTTACGAGTGTATTACCTTCACTTTTCTGAAGCCCTACTTGATTTCTACTCCCAGGATATTCTTCCGCCACATGCAAACAAAACTTAGCCGAGTCCAGAAAATTACACCGAAGAGACAACGCATCGCATTAGCGCGCACTCAATATTATAATAATTCGCATAAGAACTATTTCTTCATAGGCACCACCAACACACCTATTATATAACTGTTTGCATTAATATTATTTACAAATAAAATATAATTTATATATAAAATACGATTTAAAAACAAATTTGTTTAAAAATAATACACTTTTATGACAACAGAAATATAGAACGCTTGTAATACTTAACATATTCAGGAAGCAGCCAAACATTTTATAAACGGAGTGACCAAAGGTTTGATTAAACAAGTGTGAAGAAACCGCTAATAGGCTATACATGTTTTAACAAATACAATACTTCTTATATTAGCATATTAAAAGTGTTACCCACTTTGTTTGTGTGCACATACATGTGCAATATACATATACACATACTTCCATACAAAGACACATACATAAACACTCATATACAAGTTCAGATATAAATACAAATATATAAATTAGACGCTAAGGTATTGCAGAAACGACCAATTTGGAAGGTTTTTAATGTATCTAGCTAAAATGTATTCTTCCACGGAATAAAATTAACGCATTATTAAATCATATTTTAATTCTTTTTTAAAATTTTGAAGGTTTTCAATTTTTAAAATAGCTTTTGGTAATTGTGTTTTGAGCTGATTTTACATTATAGTGATGTCTTTCAGCAAATTGTTCAGTCTTATAAGATAACATGTAAATCATTCTGGCATTTTGTGTTGTTACTATGGGTAATTTTGTTGAATTTGAATGTGGTGTTTTGTTTAGCATATAGCACATTGTGGTATATGTATAAACAACGGAATGTTAATATTTTTCGCTCTTTAAACATGGGCTTGCAATGACAATGTATTTATACTCCAGGGTGAATTGCATGTTTGAGAAATATAAAGTCAGAATTACCTCTGGGCAGCACATCAGTTTAAGTGCATTCATAGTGTAGCACATTAAACTATTTTTCTTACATATTTCTCTTGTGTGATTCTGCCAGGTTAGATTTTCATACATTTGTAGTCCTTAAAAGTTTACCTTTTCTTATTTCTTTTTTCTTTTTTTCCTTATTTTCTGTTGACAATAGCTATTATATCCTCTGCTCTAATTTTACTTTTCGCTCCTGATAGAATGAATCAAAGTATAGAGGATTAAATTATAGGGGATTTTTCAATAATGAGTAATAATTTGTTGTTATGAAACCGGTTTTCGGTTTCAAGAAGTATCTCAGTAATGTTATTTATTACGTTTGGTTTGTTTCTGTTATTAGAATATTTTGTACCACCTGCAAAAATTATCACTTTACACTTTTTTAATTGATAATGGTAAATTATTGATAAATAATGTAAATAGGAGCGGATCCAATATTGAGCCTTAAGGGACCGCTACTGTGATAGGGATTGGATGTGATAATTTTTTTAATCCTGGTGGTCACAAAAACGTATGTCTCTTGCTTGTTTTCTATTTTGTAAGTAGGATTTTAGCATTTCTAGTGGTATACCCTTAACTTCGTAATATTTATTTTCTGTAGAAGTTTGCTGTCGTCCACACAAACAAATGCCTTTGTTAGGTTCACAAATATGACGATTTTATTTTAGTCCAAAGCACTTACTATTTTATCGATAATGCTGTATGTTGCTTGTCAGTTGATCTTCCTTTCATGAAGCTATGCTGATTTTGTGCCAGTACGTAATTTTTTCTTAAAATTGCTCTCTAAGAGTTTTGAGAATGGTGTTAGAATAGCTATATGTCTGTAGCTGTCTACACAAGTTGCAGCGCCTCTTTTTTATATTGGTAGGAATTTTGTCCATTTAAGTATATCTGGAAAGATACAATTTGATAGTTATTAAATATCTATACCAGTGGAGTTAATTTTTTTTTTGAGGCAACATTCCTTGATTAAGAAAACGGGAATAATCTTAACCAGAACGTTTTTTGTTTGTTAGCTTTTTGACCACTTTTACGATGTCATTTCCTGTGAACAGGTTAAAAATAGTGATATATTATTTTTTCCATAAAAGCTGTTTTGTTTGTGTGTGCACTGATATACAGGCAGTTTCGTTCATGCCATTTAGCAGTTTAATTCGGGGAGTTGTGAAAAGGATATTTAATTCATTTGCTATTATTTTACTATCATTTATAATAACGCCATACACTCTTAATATTACTCTTACATTGCACAATTCTTGTACGTTTAAAATTTAAAAACGCTTTTTTGTACTTAAATGTAAATATTTTTAAATGTTCTTTTGATAGGCCATTTCCCCTTACAATAAAAAATAATATTATATATTATTTCGTTTTTAACTTTTAAAAATATTTTTAGGGCTCCTGCGGGTTTCCTCACAGGTCCAGGCTCCACGGATAAATTCATGGCTTTCACTTCCTCTCGACATACCTATATAAACATAAGAAATATTGTCCAGAAACTACCTTCTGAGTGTATATTCCAACATTTAGGAAACCATTTCCATTCATTTGTTACAGAAATAGATTCAAGACGGAAACCTGGTGCCTAACGAGTAGCCGCAGCTTCTAGGAACACTCTTTCGGATAAAAATGCCATATATATTCAGTTCCCTGAACTAGGTGAAGGTGTTCCAACTATATAGAATTTTTTGCAGAGAAAGTGCTACAACAATGCCATCTGTTATCAAAGGCGTAGGCTTACATGTACAAGAGAAACCCAATGTATTTGTTTCTTCATGGCATTTCAACAGAAAAGTTCAGAAATAAATAATATGTTTCTACAGTCATTTGGCCTAAAATTATTTGGCCTTAGGTCACTTGGCCTATAATTATTTGTCTTAAAGTCCCTTAGCTCAAAATTATTTAGCCTAAAGTCACTTTACCTGAAATTATTTGGCCTACAGTCACATGACCAGAAATTGATTGGCCTAATGACAATTGGCCTAAAATAGTTTGGCCTAATTTTAGGCCAAATAGTTTTAGGCTAAATGGCGGGTACCCTTATTTTTATGTAGTACTAACTTCCAAAATGGAGAATCAATAGCATTACCACTCTCTAAATTCAATGCTTATGTGATACTCTGTCAACAAGCAGAATTTGTTTTAAATCAGTTAAATTGTTCCCGAAGTATGATTTATGGTCCTAATATTTAAAATCGAATAATTTGGTAAAATAAGTACCGGGCGTTGTCGAAAACTATAAGAATTGAAATTTTTTATTAAGTACTATAAGTGTTACGAGTTTGGTGTACTTTGCTTAAGAGGTTCAAGTGTTATCAGGTGGGAGATTTACATCCAGACATTCCCGCGATTTCATAAGTCTGCAATTCCAAGGAAAGTAGGCTAAAAACAGTGAATTGTAACATCGGAGTTGCATAGAGAAGTGAAAACCGAAAACTAAGCATACGAGTCGTTTTGTGTTATAGCCAACCCTTTGATATCAGCGGCCCCGTGAATCCAGCGTATGTGTGTGTGGGACATTGCTTTAGCTACACATTGGTGCTGCAGTGATGGCACATTACGGCTTTGGTGAAAGTACACACTAACGCACACCATAGGAAAAAGCGTAAGGGATTGATGTCAGGCGATCGTGCAGGCCAAGGGACATGACAACCACGTCCTATCCGCCCGCCAGGGAAGTTTTTGTGAAGGTGGCTTCGAACGCGAACCGGTGCGCCGTAATTCGAGTTCAATAGCTTCTTTGTGTAGTAGTAGCGGTCATCCACACTAGCACACCACGCTTCATTCACGCCGTTGTTTCACACGAAGCAAAATTAAATCGGCGACAACTGAAAGTATGAGTTAATATTTGTGAAATGCTCCGCAATACACAACGAAACACACTTGGTATGGTAGAACGCGTACGCTATCCCCTGAAGAAAGAAAACGTCTCACGCCACTGATTTCCAGAACCTGCCTGCTCCGGTCGATAAAAAGCCTCATTTCCCAACATGACTGGCACTGGCGGTGAAGGGGTGGGTAGCTGTTAGGGGATGAGGGGAAGAATCTCCCCTCATTAGTGGACCATGAAAAGTCGGCGAAAGGCTGACAAACGGATTGCGCGGGGGGGGGGGGGCGAGCGCCCCCGCGTGTTCTGAAGGGAAGATGACGTCCCGGGCGGGTAATCCGGCTTGTTTGTGCGTCGAGGGGGCGAGGAGAATGAGGTGGCGATGGGAGGGGGTTGGAAATCTGCGGGGGTGGCTGTCACTCCACCCGGCGGTTTGATGACGAGCTCGCGTGGGCGGCCGAAGAGAGAGAGAGAGAGAGAGAGAGAGAGAGAGAGAGAGAGAGAGAGTGAGAGAGGGGGGGGGGGGATTGTTCTGCTCGCGGAGGCGAAAACTGATACGTCGTGGAAGAAACAGACTTGCCGCGTTTCGTTGCTTCCCCAAAACGCAACGTGACGCACGAAAGTTGTTCCGTTTGTACCGTTTCGTCTTCCTACACCGGGGCGAAAAAAAGGGCGAACTAAGAATATTTTTGTGAAATTCACTATTTTAACTCTCTCGTGTGAATTTTCTTGGGCTAACTAGATCATTTAATATTATTTTGAAGACTGCTATTTTGTAGTAAGTAACAAGGTCTTTTGTGGTCATGTCAAAACAAATTGTAGTTCACGAAAACAAAATTGTATGTGTTAATAAACACAGGGAAAAAAAAAATTTATACTTTTGGCTAGACTTGCACGTCACCTGCATGATATCTGGACGACGCGGCTTTGTGACTATTACGCTCAAATAATTTGTCGTTGGTTTACAAAAGACAGTTAAGTGAACCCGTGCAAATAAACTATAAAAGCTAAAATATATTTCACGTGCTTTGATTTTACTGCAGCTCCTGCCTTCATGATTCTTGATGGAGGGTAGGGGCAAGAATATGAATAACAATTAGAAAAAATGTGTTCTTTCGATACATATACTTATTCAATCAATTCAACGGCAGTATCTTAGCCAGCATGAAACCCGGAACTGTTATTTCTGGGATTATTTTACGTGTACGAGGTGTAGACGGTCATGATAACTAAGGGAGAATCAGGTATTCACATCAAAAGCCGCGTCACAATCTTCACATGTATGTCATTAAACTCGTGTGCAGTCCTTCAATTTACGAAACAATTAACAGTGGTTATTTCTTTAGGGACACCAGATTTATGCGGAAGAAACTTCTTTGCCTTCCAGACTTGGATATCCTACATGCGTACCTGCAACTTTCCGTTGGTCACTGGCCACGTGCCTTTGTGACAAAATATTTCGTTTTTCGACTCAGTAAGGAGAATTAAGTTATTCTCGTTCTAAATGTCTGTGTTTGGTGCGTCAGACATCTCAGACACGCGCAATACACATAATGATCAATCAAGAAAGTGAATATGAACTATAGACCCTAATGTTTCGAATTGTAAATACCCATGAAACCTTCTGTCATGACTAACCGCCTCCCGCAACGGCGAACCAGCGGCCATTTCTGGTAGGCTCGCCCGGAGTTTCGTGTGTGGGAAGCGTGGCGGACATTTCCACTTGCCGGGAGGTGTTTTCTCGGGGTACTGCCGTTTTCCCCCGCCCTCGCATTCCATCCATGATCCGTCCTCACGTAATTTCACGCTCGCCGGCGCTAAATTGTATGGTATTGTACAGGGCTTTTTGAAATCCCTCGGTTTTTATGCTTGAGAGCTTAGCAGAGGAAGGCTTACAGACTAACTTATAACATAAATTAAATTGACATACATGCCTTTCCGGGGTTCGAACCCAGAGCCTCTCGCACTCCAGATTGGTGGCTCACCAACCGACTGCGCCACGGGAGGTCGGCACCTGCGCTAAAGGCCTCGCTGTAAATCGTCGACCAAAACGTCTCAACTGAAAGAAAATCAGGTGACTTACCTATCACTATATTAAGACGATTGTGTACAACACGTCCTTACACTAATCTAATACTTACCTATCTACCTGTCTTGCACATTGAAGTACTTAACCATTTCTTACGAAACTTATCTGAAACCATTTTTTTCTTCGAAAAATGAAAACAGAAAAGAATTTTTTTGCAAATAATTAATGAGAAACTACCTCTTGTATACAAACGTGTAATTGTTTTTCAGTAGTCTTTGTGATTATTGTCGTTCAACATCGGTCTCGCCGGCTGTGCAGCGCTTGTTGCCACACGCATGTTCAAATATATCCGTCGTGGAACTGATTGTGTCACTTGCACGCCGTGTCCGAATATTCGTCACCATTCCAGCGACAAGTGATTTTCTATGAGTCCAAAGGTACAAGTTATATTGGGCGATAGCAGGATACCGTGATGGCCACGCATACTGATACACATTTGAGCAAAGTTTAGTTGACTGCTGGCCAATAATTATGATCATTTATCTGTTTTAATGCATACACGCTTACTTCACACTTTTCTGAAGACCTGCTTAAGTTCTCCTTTCAGGATAGTCTTCCGCCTCATGAAAACTAAGCTTCATTAAGTCTATAAAATTACACCAAAGGACAACGCACCGAATCCGTGCGCACTCAGTTGTAATGATATTTTGCGTTAGAACTATTCCTTACTAGGCGCTACCAACAAATATGTTTTCTCACGGTTTTTATTCATATTTATTACAAATGAAATGTTATAATTAAAAAAAAAAAATGTAAAACTTTATTTTAATGGAAAATTAAATACTCTTGCGTTAACAGGAGTATTAAACGCTTGTAATAAATAACATATTTAGGAAATAACTAAACACGTAATACATGGGGTCATTTTGCAAAGGTTTGGTTAATAAAGTATGAAGGAACCGTGTATAGATTATAGACTGAATTGCATAAAATGAGTCACGCCAGCGATTGACTCATAATGTGCCGAAACTATGTATCTAAAGAATGTAAAGAAATTAAATAATTAATAATTATGTAAATTCATCTTATCTTAAAAAAATATATATTTCACATAATTACGCCCAGTTCCGTTAGACAAATTAATTTTAAAATCACATACACACAGGTTTTACAATCTTTCTCTTACTGTATTTATACGTTTCCGAGTATGTATATTTAATTAAAAATAATGGGTTTCATACAATCATTTTTTTGACCATTTAAAAAAATTTTCGCTCCAATATGTGCACCAAAACGGTAGAGTCTTAAAATTTCCACTGATATATAAATAAAGGACTTAACCATTCAACACCGCGAGTGATTATCGGTTTGAATATCGGGAGAGGAACAGACGTGTATGTTGTTTTTTAAGACGCCTTATGGTAAGTGTTTAGCATAAAGTATGTTAACGAATACGCAATCTTACACGTAGAGTAAAAAAAACATTTCGCGTCCAATTGGATTGGGTTGTGCAGCGTTGATTGGGTCACTGATCCTGGACAACGTCAAAATGGGTGGTCAAAACCCGCCTTTTTACCCCCAATGTTCACCATTTTTGACTCAACATCGCCCAAAATAACCACGAAGTTCAATAAAGCCATATGTTTGGTGATCCGAAGCTTCAATACCTTTAAAGGCTCTCGAAGACCAGATAATTGAGACTTGCGGACTGCGACGTCACAACATATAGTGGCCATCTTGTGGCGACGTCAATACCGAAAACATATCTCGGTTTAATCCAAAATCACTTCAGAAGTATACGCTGTTCTCGATGAAGCGAGCACATTTGAAATCAACCTTAGAAAAATGTCACTTCCCCTACCTGCATATTTTTTAAAGGGCGCCCTGAGTGACATGCGTCAAGTAAAGTTGGTAACGATGAATGGGAAATAGTTTCATATCTTAATGTAAAATAAACCATATATGGTAATCATTTGTGCAAACTGAAATTATTTATTTTCCTCTCGGTGTTTTTTTAATACGTCTAAGTATAAGAGTTATCAGATTTTTAACACATTTGCTTTTCTAATAATTCTACAGTTTCACTTGACCGACGCATGAATAAATAGATGAGGCCCATGGCAATGCTAATTTTAAATAAGGCGGAGGACTACATAACGTGCGTACCATTAGATCTTACGCAGGGCATTCAAAAGTGCTTATTTTACCGTGAACAGCCTAGAGATGGCTGTACTGCAAGATCTACCCTCATTGGACAAAGTTTCCAAAATAAGTGAAAAATTTTTGGATAGAATTATTGTTACTCGTTTAATTTTCCGCAAAAGTCCGCAACTCAGCAAGGCGGTCTCAAACTCTTCGAGTGCAGTAGATTAGAGAGGTTCGGACTGATCCTAATACCGGGGCTCCTCCAGCACGATTCCCGTGTGCAAAAATCCAGCAATGACCCCGCCAGAAATCGAGCACGGTTCACCTTGGCGGCATTCGAGTCGAGCGTTCTAGCCGCTGGCACACCGCGGTTCCTCAAGAATATTTCGAAAATTTAGCAAATAATAATGTTGATTCGAGACACTTATAAGAATGAGCTGTCTTGTGGGACAGCAGCCATATTCCTTTACATTATTGACCATGGACATGGACATTCGGAGAAAGTCACTGTCCCTGCATGCGTATATTTTAATGGGCGCGTGAGTGACATTCACTCAGTAAAATGGGTAACTATGGATGTAAAGATGTTCCATATCTTAACCTCGAATAAAAAGTGTTAGGTAATCATCTTTGATAATTTAAAATTATTTATTTTGCTCTCTGTTTTTTTAATGTATCGAAGTGTAAAATATGAGCAGATTTGTAAAGTATTAATTTTCTTATTGATTCCACAATATAATTTGACCGACGCATGAATAAAGTGATGAGTGCCCTACAATAATGTTAAAATACATTAAAAGTATATGGCGGAAGGCCTTTGTGAGCAGTACTCCTTCCTTCGAGCAGTATGTAATACGAGTACGCCCGATAACACACCACCAACTATTGCAATGAAAGAGTCGAACACTAAATAGAATACCAGACTTAATGCAAAAAAAAAAAAACCATGGAAGAGAGAGCGAAATGTCGTGACTCGCATGAGACTAAGAACTGTGATGTGGTGTGACTATGACCACATTAATTATCTGAATACGTCGAGATTTCATATGACAAACAGCCAATGACAAGCGAGTAATTCGACGTTATCATTGAATCACTTGTTCTTTCTAGTGCTAGTGGTGGGTGTCTAGCTATAGTGGGTAAATGGTGGGAAACAGGTGAGAGTACTGGGCTGTCGGGTTGGTGTAACGTAAAGCAAATGATTTGTTGGAAGAAGTAGTTGAGTGAAGGTCCTGCTAAGTAGCCAATGAAATATAGTGGTGGCTATCATCCGTCTGTTGCTCGCCGCACTAAGCATGTGCGTGCTCCTCCCCTAATTACGAGACTATAGCACTGGACCTCATTCACGCAAGTATTTAAATAATAATTTAATATTTCCAGAAATTTTCCAATTTTCATATTTCAAATTTCTATTATTTTCTAACTTTTTAAATATAATATTACACTGGTTAATTATTTTAATATTGTCTCAAGTTCTCCTATTTTTTTTTTTTTCATTTCTATAAATGATTTCTAATTTTTTTTATGATTATATACTACTTTTGTAATTTTTCTTGATTTTCCGGGTGGAAATTCACCAGGCGTAAAGGCCAAGATCACGGAAATGCGAGATAGCTTTTGTGATCTGTAATGTATTAGCATTTTTTTTTTTTTTCATTTTTAAATAGAATATACATGTGCGTGATTTTTCTCGATTTTTCGATTTCAAGGTCATCCAGGGTCACCGTAGGTCGAGATAATGGAAATCCAAGATGATGATCGGGGTAGATATCGTAAATAAACACGGCTTCTGACTGACATATCTTAGTTCACTCCCCACAGAGTCTTGAAAGCACCTTCCAATATGTGGACTTTTTCAATTAATTTGTTATTTTTCAAAAAAATTTGAATCGATTTTTTTTCCTTCTTGGGGGGAGAGGAGGGAATTCTGTGGGGCAAAAAGGAAATTTAAGTTTAGAACCATCGGTTTCTGAAGTGATTTTGGGATAAAACGATGTTTTTTCGATCTTGTTGTGACCACAACTCGCTGTGAGATGGCAGTCTGCAAGTCATAGTTCTAACGGTTTCTGAGAGCCTTTATAGGTGGCGGGAGCCACGGTGGCTGAGCGGTTAGTCTGCTCGCCTCCCACCAAGGCGATCCGGGCTCAATTTCTGGACGAGTTTCTCCGGATTTTCGCATGTGGGACTCGTGCCGGACAATGCCGCTTCCTCCGCCCCCTCATTCCGGCGCTGCTCCCTGCTCACCTCAATCACCCTCATCGGCTCACAATGCCACGCTGTTAAGAGCCACCCAAATCTCTGCGCTCACTCACTCACTCACTCACTCACTTTATAGGCGGCGCGTCTCCGAGTGACAAAACAGGTGGGTCCTTTGAATCATATGACTATTTTGGGCGACGTTGAGAGGAAAACGGTGTATTTTGGGAGTGAAAAGGCGGATTTTAGACCAATTTATTGGCCGTTGCCCGAGGTCGGTCACTCGCTCCCTGTAAAAAAAAAAAAAAATAAAAAAAAAAACCATTAGGCTCGAACAAACATTTTTATTCTACTCATCTATTTTTCCTGACGCATAATATTCCACATTTATACCTTGTACGTGGCACGCAAGTAACAATAAACAATTACTACTGCGTATTCCTTAACTGGGGCTGTTGCTAAATATTTGTGCAATAGCTTCTCTTAAGCATAATTTAAAGTGAAATAAAGGCAGTATTCTTTCCCTTGTCCCTTGTCTATATTTCTGGATTTCCGGCTTTATTCTGTGTGTTCCAAAAACGGCAAAAATGAATTTTTTACGTGTATTTATAGAAAACTATGGAACTCATCTATTTATTTTGTCGATATACAGTCAAACTATGTGGCATTTAACGTGTGTATGTTGAATGGTACTTGTCATGAATTTAAATGTTTTTTTTTTAACTCGTGAGACAATAATTAAAAGCAAAAATAAAATTATTTGAGAGTAATGGGACACGGGATGAAGAAATGCAGGACTATAGGTTGTGTCACAAAGTAGTTGAATAAGTACATACGCGCACGTCATCTTGCCTGTCTGTGCCAGCGACGTGTCGTGAACTGTTACAAGGGAAGCTGTGTTTTGCTCTATGCTATACACAGTCATTTGCTAGTTTACACGTCGGGCACGTGGTAGTGCAGTTGACGTCACAGCACGTGTGTAATGGGTGCCTCGCCGCTCTCTCGTAAGTGGCCGCAATACATTCAGTTTCTCCCGCCTCCGCTCTGGTTACTGGTTCCTGCTGCGTGCGCCGTGTGTAGAGCACCGAGCAAGCACCGACTTACCTCGCAACACCTCACCACACTCCACTGCTCTGGGGTCGTGTTAAGAAATCTCTCCGGAGAGAGAGAGAGAGAGACGTCAGGTCGGGCTCGCAAGAGCACAGATCCCTGCCTCAGGATCACACATCCTTCAGCTCCGCACCCCCGCCATGATACACATGCCCTGGCTACACAGTGCCGGGGATTTGCGCCACCCTCCCTTACCCACCCCCACCCCACGCAGGAAGGATTTGCTTGGAAATCGGCGCAGCAATAAAAGAGATTTTGTTGTTGAGAGCCCGAGGGGTTGCAGGGAGGAGACACCGTGGAATGGGGGAAGACTTGCGAAGGGCCGAGGAGAGAGGGGGGCAGGAGGGAAGTAAACAGAAGAGAGTGCTTCGTCTCGCAGGAGCGATTCGCTTCCACTCGGCGACGGCTGCCGCCTTGCTATCTGCCGGTTGCCGCGTCGTCACGTTCCTGCGATTGGATTGCTATTGATCGCAGCCCTAGAAGTAAGCATCTGTGGTTACGACCCCGGCCGCCACCAAAACGCACCTGTTGTCGACGGAACCTCCCTCCGGACCTTATCAAGCCAAACTAACAATGTCAGGAAGTGAAACTTGGCTCACAACCATCCGTCGCTTCCGTCAGTCGCCCGTCCGTCAGTCAGCCATCCTTTGATTTTTTTCGTCCGTCAATTGAAAGCGACTCACAACAGTCCGTCGTCCATCGATCCTTCGAGCCAAAAAATTTTCAGTGTTACCACCCAACAACACTAACTTTCTCGCGCACAGACAAATGTTTTAAATGAATGTAATAAATGTATTATCTTTCCTAACGTAATTTATCAGCATTTCCTCCGAAAATCTACAAGTCATCTTCAGTTCAATTCAAAGGTAAAACGTAAAAAAGTAAACAACTTCACTGCCTTGTGTATTTAAAAAGAAAAATATTCAGACAGTAAACAAGTGACTGTTTATCCAGCCATGTCCAAGAAACGATATTACAAGGCGGTGACCCATCCGTCCGTCGAAAGTTAAAGTTTGAGATATATTTGACGGATTGACGGATAGAAAAGAAAGTCGTCCTGCGATTGGTGGAAGATCACGTGATCTAAGGACGGACGGGCGACTGATGGATGAAACGGAGGGTTGTGAGACCAACTATATGCTTAAAGGCTACATTTCCCTCCAATGCTATTTGGGATAATACAAGGTTAACGGTCACTTTTAATAACTACATGATACAGCTTGAATCTATAGAATAAATATACTTATTTTAAAAAAATTAAGCTCCGAAAAGAAACCTGACTTTACTTCACTCGTTTCATGATGTTTAGTAAGAAACATAGGACAAAGAGAATAATTAGGAACAGTAGTTTATGTTAGTAATACCTGACACCTCAGAACCATTCAATCTGATATTGAGAAGTGCTACAGTAAAGATAAGAGTTAACTTACGGAGAATTTCAGTGGCGAAATTTGGCTGCTTTTGTGGCGATTTGCGTTAATACCTAGTGAATATCCCTGCTACGGGACACTTTTTACAGGTCGATTTTCCAGTTGGTAGCACCCAATCTAATGATTTTCAGGGTTTAGTATTTCACTTACTGGTGTCTATGATAATCAATAATGCAAAGAATTTTAGAGTATTTTATTACTCTTCCGTGCTTAAGCATCTATTACATTGTAACATATCTGGTTCTGAATTTTATTCTATAGTTTGAAAAGGTTACTTGTATGTAATGCGACTTCTTAGATAGAATGGTTTCACTTATGTTTTGATAGGATTTAGGAAACGTTAATTTTTCTTATAGTGATGGTGTAGTGCTTTCAGTTCTTTAGCAAGTGTTTCCTTTACTCAAAAAACGGTTTCTAGAATACTTTCACTATGTTGCATCTGTAACTTAACACAATTGAATCGGTGTCAGGTATCTGACTTGTAAACATGGCAAAAGAAATGATGCCAGCACTGAATTTACTGAGAGGCCGTTTTTGTTGATACAAGATTTGTTAGAAGCTTTCTTTTGGAGCCTTCGAAACACGGATTTGTTAGCATATTTTTTTTTTTTTTTTTTTTTTTTGCAATTGTGATGTGATTATGTAAATGGTTATTATTATATTTGGTTTATATATCAGTTCGTCAACCCACAAAGTATCATAAGCTGATATCAAATTAATAACGGCCACTGAGGTTTTCTATTTCTTCTGGAAGCCTCTCTTACTTAACACTGTTCAGCTTAATACTTGTTTGTAGTAACTTCGCTTCTTTCTGAAACCAGCTTGATGTTGAGAAATTACACTATTGGCGGGTTTATAAAGAATGCTCGAAACTTCCCCTTACAAACTCTTAGGACTTGTAGATGGGACTGAGTATACTATCTTTTGAATAGGAACCTATGTCCGGAAACGTGCCGTTTCCGTACTACAACCATTTCAAATCAGGTGTATCACTCGTCCACTTCCGCTTCTTATGTGCCTGTGTTGGTAGGCAACCGGGTAGGTAGTACATTACTTCAGACAATCACCTGATGGCACACGACGTCTACCCTGCCTCGAGCCCCATTGCACGCGCAATCGTTCGCGTACTCGCTGACGGGATCTGTTCAACGTGAAGCAGTACAGCCACTTCCAATTCGGGAGTGCGGTGTCTCTTTGGAGCACCTCAGCCGTTCCTGTCGGCGGTGAAGGTACCTTGTTCTCGGAGCCGTTGCGTAACTGTGGTAAAAAGGGTATGCGATGGCGTCGCACATGGATAACGCTCTTGATACAGCCGACGAGCTGCTCTTCCATTACCGTCAGCTGTGCCATACAGAAGGATCATGTCTGTGTATTCCGCAAACGTGTACTCAACCGTGTTAATCGAAAGACGAGCTCATAGTTTCGGTTACGATAAACCATTAACACGTTAGCCGTTTTTAGGTGTTTATGTAACGTGTGTTGTGACGTGTATAAGCTGTCAACCGCTCAAACGATTAGTGCAAAAGCGAGGGTGTCTTTAAAGACCCCGCCTATTAAAAAATTCCTGGTTTCGCCACCGAGTTACATACTGCGTCCTATTTGTCCCGGCGCCCTCTCTCGTCGCAGCGGCAGCGAAAGAGCAGCCGCTCTTAGACGCCGGGCTAGAGCGTCCCGAACGCGGTCAGGGTTTCATACCCAAAAGGGTCTCGCCCGAACCTCGAAAACTTGGCGTACGTTGCTGTCGAGCAGCGAGTTTCCTCAGACTGCTCCCGTTCCCTACAACTGCATTCCGCCACAACTCCATCCTAGGATCATGGTATACGTCAAGCCTTGAGGGACGATGGAAAGCTATGAGGCTACCTTTAAAATGTTATCAGAAGGTGAGTGTAAACCCTGCATTTGCTTGTTATTATATATGGTCCTTCAACCGCGTCGTTGCTCGTTATTGGCTTTCAGCTCCTTCAACCGCGTCGTTGTTTGGTTACAGGTTATTTAACCCATTCCGATCAACTGTACACAGTTGTGTGCATTACGCACGTGTATGTAATTTTTTGTCTATACTACACAATGCGAAGCTCAATGACCAGTGAACTTACGTGTGGGTAAATGACTCGCAAAGCTCTTACTGGTCTAGGTCATAATTGGTGGGACCGCAGTGGCTGAGTGGCTGGCATGCTCGCCTCCCACCAAGGAGAACTGGGTTCAATCCCCGGATGTGCCGGACGATGCCGGGGTGTTTTCTCGGGGATCTACCGTTTCCCCCCCCCCTTTAATTCATTCGCCGCTCCATACCCACCTCAATCACCCTCATCGGCTCTCAAGACCTCGCTGTTAAGAGCCGCGAAATGTCTCCACTCACTCACACATGATTGGTTCATATTACTATAGATTACTGGCTGTGACAACAGCACGCATTATGACATTTTTGGTTTGCAGCACCTGAAAACGTAAAAATTGAAGTGCCTCTGAAGGGGCTAAAGCCCTTATCACGGTGTCAAATTCTCGCCTTCAACTATATTTGGTAAAAAAGTTTGAAGACAAAATACAGCCATCAAATGTTTCCTTCCAACGAAGTTCATCAAATAATTTCGAATGTGTTTGGAAATGTGCCACACTTTCAAAATTTTTTATTGGGAGAATATAATTCAATTATTATTAAAAAATTATTTTCATAGTGAGATTTTGCTATTGTTTTTCCATGCTGTCCATAACAGGAAGAAATATAAAGGAATGTTGTAATTTATTTTCACTTCTTTAGTAAATTAAACTTTTATTTATCAGAGATGTTTCATGCACAATGAAATTGAATGCCTCTGAGTTCGTAATATTAGATGCAATATTCACTTAAAACAGTATTCATGCACAGACAGCTTTTTCATAAATTAATTATCTTCATAACCTACTTCGTTTACAGAAATTGTTCGTTATTTTAAAGTTTCTTAACGTCCATTTTTGTCGTGCACGATTCTGATTGGCTGAGACCGTCAAACATCAAGGAAATTTTAGAAACGGTACAATCTTCAATTGTTTGATGGAAACTGAAGCCATCCAACTTTCTCAGGCAAATATGGCGGCATTGATGACGTTACGATGACGTCATAACTGTCCAACTTTTTTTGACCACACTTATTGGAAGCAGTTTGGCGGGAAAATTTGACTGTGACAGGGCCTCAAGAACGCATAATTTAAACAGTCGCTTCTACCACATAATTCTAGCTTTACATGCCATGATTTTGACATCGCTGGCTCACAAAATGGTGGAACGTCTTTCGCCAATCAGCGGGCAGCATAGCCAGTAGCGAATCTCCGGCAGCACGTAACAGCAAGTCTAAGGCACAAAGCCCACTCCAGAGTTTCACGTATAGGCCATCCACGGTTACTTCAAACTTTTCCGAAGCCCTGCTAAAGTTCTACTTCCAGGAACTTCCTCCGCCTCGTGTAAACAAAGATAAACGATTCTAGAAAATTATGCCAATTGGACAACGAACCATATTCGTGCGCACTCAGTGTAATAATATTTTGCATATGAACTATTTCATACTAGGCATCTCCCTGTTTTTATCCATATTAATAGATACGTGAAGAATTCTCGGATTCATTTTGGGACAAGCTAGAATTGAAAACACGGGCGTTTACGTAACTTTAGCCATTGGTCCATACGGTGTTTGACACCTCCTCGAGTACGGTGTCCAATTGTCACCTTCCACTGTGACAACAGACAACCAACGTGCAGTTAATATCAACATATTCGTACCTAAGACCGCAGAGTCTAGCCTGCAGGTTATTTTGCTCGCGAATTTTTCAGATATTTAAATATTAATGATTAATGAATAGTTATAATTTATAGATAAAATACAAGTGAAAGTTCGGTTTAACCAAAAATTAGGTACTTTTACGTTGCATGTAGAAAACTGCCGTATATGACATATATGGCGTGCTTTTTCAAAGGGTTATTTTCGAAATTATTCACTCGGCGGCTAAGACTTCAATATCCTACGTGCACACTTACAGTCTCCGTTTATCTAGTAGCCGCTTGCCTTTGTGTGAAGAGATTCTGTTACATGAGTGAGCCAATCAGAATTAAGTTTCCCCGATACTGACCGTCCGTGATTCGCGGGCAGGTAGATAAGACGCGTAATAATTCAAATGATCCAGTCAACAAAGTGGCTTTGAACTGAAATGCGTTGGAACACAACTTGTCCCAATATTTTATCGCGAAAAACAGGTGCCTCTAACTATAGCTAAAGACCCGAGAAATTCGCGAGTGCAGTGACCTGTAGGCTAGACTTCACAGTCGTATATACTCTCATACATATATCAACTGTTTATTGGTTGATTGTTGTAATAGTAAAAGGCGGTGGTTGGGCGCACAGTTTACTGTGTGTTTGTTACTGGCACACTTATCTCCAGGAGGTGTCAAACAACACGTCGACCAATTAAAAAAGTAGCATGAACGTACAAGTGTGTGGATTCCAACTTGTCTAGAAATGAACCCCCTCGAAATTCTCGGGTATCTAACCATAGCTCATCAGCGAATGGATGCGCCTACACCAGATGAAGCCGCCACACCGTTTAGCTTCTGTACAATCGCCTACTCTGTGGCGTGGAGAAGAGCCCTCGAGGAGACCCCGACAAGTCAGCATCCACCGACGTCAGCGTCTCGGCGGGCGGTCGACGGCTTCGTGGGCGACGCACCCCCTTCTCATCCGGGACTTCACCCCCTTCCTCCCACCCCTTCTGCCCCCTCGTCAACCACTCGTCTCGAGTCATCGCGGCGAGTGTAATGAAGACTGATGACGGCTCCCCGGGACGCTTGTCAACGCCGCCTGGAGCGTCAAACGTCCCCGCCAGGGGTGTGCAAGCATGGAGTTATGAAATAACACGAGATTCTATGGCGTCATTGAAGCTGCATTTTCGTCCATCACAAGAATGTGTCACCCAAAACGTTGAAGACTTTGAGGGAGGTTTTTGTAGTTAATGCGTGTAGAATGTGGAAGTTTGAAAAAATAAACTACTAATGAAGCCAAATATCAGGCTAAATACCAACACACTCCGATATAGAGTCCTCTCATTTGGAATAATAGTCTGTAAATGTATTTATTTTTTGCATTAGATTTTAACTTCTAAGTCCAGTGGAATATACAAACTGTGATTATTCCGTAAATGGCAATATTTATTTACTGAAAGGTGGTTAACATATAAAAAAATGGTTGAAAGGAAAAATTAGCTAGGGCCTCAAACGTGTTCACTTTACCGTGAACAGCCTTTACAATAGTTTCGTTTTAATTTTTACAGGTTAAGTATGAGTAAAAATAATCACTTTACATCGCATAGGAAAGCAAGAAAGGAACACTGGGAAATCACACTACCGAATATCTGCAACCGCGTATGATGAAAATATGATCCAGTGGGTTTCGTTTTTTCAACTGCATTGAACGTCAAAGGATGTATTAACGCCTGGTATATATAACTTGAAACGACTTTTAAACAAATTAGACATTTCTAAAATAAAAACGTTTATTTTCAGGATGGCTGGTGTTCGTTATAATCAATCATCCCTGCCTAGTGCTATGTCTATCGCACCTAAACAATCTTTGAATAGAGACTGTGGTACATAAATACAATCAAAATTCTTTTATCTCTCTCCTGCTTGAAGATTGGTAAGTATGTGTAAGTAACTATTGCGCCGAATAGTTTGAGATAATTCAGAACACGACGCCAAACGAACTGGGTTACAAGATTCAACTTTGATGTTTATCTGGTTAGCACTACAAAATTAATACTGTTGCTCATCACATTTTTTCCAGAGGGCCACGGTGGCTAAGCGGTTAGACTGCTCGCTCCCATCAAGGCGATCCGGTTTCAATTCACGGCCGGGTAACTGCAGATTTTCGCATGTGGGAATCGTGCTGGACGATTCAGTTGGTCGGCATGTCTTCTTGGGGGTCAGCTGTTTCCCGCACCCTTTCATTCTGCCGCTGTTCCATTCCTCAGTCACCCTCATTGGCTCTGAAGACCTCAATGTTAAGAGCCGTCCAAATCTCTTCACTCACTCACATTTTGTCCAGTGAACTGTTATGTTTTTGTGGTACTTAAAAATATATATTACTCAGCAAAATAATTTTGATATTTTGGAAAGACGCCCTTAGCTGAAATATTTGGTAACCTTACCACACCTGGAGCATAAAATTCATTTTGGGACTCCAGTTAGGACCGTCCGATTGTCATATGAATACATTTTAGTACACTTAAATATCTAAATTAATATTCATCTCGTCGGTACGATGGTTAGCGTATGACAAGGAAACGGCTAAAATCCTTAGTTAACCCGTTCAGACCTAGTGTACACATTTGTGTACATTCCGAACGTGTAGATACTTTTTGGTCTGTACTGCACACAGTGAAGCTCCATGACCAATGATCTTTCATGAGGGTAAATGATTCGCAAACCGTCTTACTGGTCTAGGTCATAATTGGTTCATATTACTGTAGCTGAACATAAAGCCTACAGCCAACTGGCTGTGTCAACGAAACGAGTGTTGTGTCGACTTAAGTACAGCACGCAATATACATTCTTTTGTTTGCAACACCTGAAACAGTAAATTAAAGTATGTCTGGAAGGGTTAAATTCGTTAATTATAAGCCACGTTTTACGGTCCAGTTAACAGATGGATGCTGTTAATTCTAGTCATTTTAAGAAGAGAAATGGCATCGTTCCGCGTAACTCTATTCTGTTCGGATGTGTGGTTTCGTTCTGTCACGTAATAGGTGATTAAACAGAAGTGAAATGGCATCGCGGTCCTTTAAATGCTGGCGTGCCCATTGACTGGTCGACTGTGCGAGGCTATGAAAGTAAACATCTTGTATGATCTGCTATCGAGTGCTGGGGAAGATGCCCTGTTGGCTGGGCCGCCAGCTGGCAAACTAGTTACCAGGCGCTGATTGGTGAACACCGTCGCGCCATGTTTATGGGAAACGGCACCGTTTTGCTGGCGTGATCAGCTCGAGTTCGTGGTCAAAAGAGCTTTCTCGCTTGTGTACGGCGAGTAGTCTGTGGCTCGATTTAGGTCCCTTATAAATTCTGTAAGAAACATTAACTACTCGATATCTCATGGACATTGTGCGTGAAGACATTACCCGTGACCGTCAAGATTAAAAATAAATAAATAAAAATGTTAACGAGTTTGAGAAACTTCATTGCCTCTTGCCGTTCCCTTGTTAGGACGGAATAGTTTTCAAATTGAATACTTGGCGTCGTGTGGTGAGCGGTCGCAAGTTACGTTGTTTATTCCTCGCCACTGTGCATTCTCGTAAGGAACCAACAACCACACTGGAGACGGGGGAAACCAACCTTATTGCAACCTTTCACGGGCAAGCTGCCAGGCAATCATTATACTCGGGGTATAGTTTCATTTTTTTTCACGTGGTTTATGCGTAAAGTTGGATACAATCTGATAAAGGCTGATCACGATCATAGTGAGCACTTTTGAAATCAACCTTAGAAGAAAGTCACTGTTCCTGCCTGCACATATTTTAACGGGTGCATTGAGTGGCATGCGCCCAGTAAAGTTGTTAACGATGGAGGGAAAGTAGTTACGTATATTAATGTCGACTGAAAAGTGTTAGGTAACATTTTGCGATTACTTGAATTATTTCTTAGCTTCATTTTTTTAATTCATAAGAATGTAAAAATGAGTAAAATTTTAAAATATTTGATTTTATAATAATTTTAGAATTTCACTTGAAATACGTATGAATAAAGTGATGAGAGCCGTGGCAATGTTAATTCTACATAAAGCGGAAGAAAACACAGCGTGCATACAAGTCGATACTAAGCAGGACTTTCGGAAGTGCTCAGTTTATTGTGAACAGCCTATACAGTAACATAGAATAAATCGGTATAACTTGCAACAGCTCATTATCCTCCTCTTCAGTCCAGATGGATTTCTTAGGAACTGATAGATTTTGTGGTAGTAAACTGTGATAGTACTTCTAGCTTCTGAACATAACACAGCACCGTCCAAGAGTTAACCTGTTCAGTTGCATGTCATACGTGAAAGGGTATACTCGGGAAAATATGATAAGGGGTTGAAAAACCATGTAAACATTCTCCTTGAATGGTTAAGAAAAACGTTGGCAAACCGCAATCAGAATGGTAGGACCGTAAATCTAACCTACGTCCTTGCGAATGCAAGTACAGTATTTTAGTCACCTTTCTGGATGAATACTGATGTGAGGCTATGAACGCACACTTTGTATGATTAGTATGCAGCTAATGATAAGATGCCATAACATTCACACTTTCAGGCACTTTTATATTAGCTTTGAAGGGAGTGTATGCACTCCAAATCTGAATCAGTGATTTTAACTGATTATTAAGTTTCTAAAATGCCCCTTTTCCGTCATTTATTATTCAGTGAGATTTGCTACTTATTAATCAATCATTTAATTCATTGTTTTTCAGCGAATTGTTTTTCGACTAATGAATCAGTTAAACAACGTGTGTCAAACTCCAGTGTAACAAGGTGTATCAAATGAAATAGCAACGCGTAAACTAATAAAACGAATAAAAAATCTTTCAAAAATGCTAGTTTCGTATTTCATAATACCATTTTATGAGGAAACATGAACATTGGGTTTTTAATTCCGTTTTTTCGTCTTTCCTTTCGTTTTCACGTGATCACGATAGCGCTCGTTTTGAAGTTTTAAACCGCATAAAATTTGGTGAAGTGAGTGCACTTATATGTACCATTTGTTTTAACAATCCTAAAGTTGCCAATTAAACTAAAAACGAAAAGAAACGCCATAAAATTTTAAACAATGTACTTTCGGAAAAAAATGAATTTTTTTTTTTTTTTGCCTTTTATTGTTAACATTTCTTTGGTAGCTCTGTTGGTGAGGTAACGGTCTTGACGCGGGGTGGGAGTCGCGTGGGATAAATCCTCACCACCCGCATTTTCTTTTAACTACGGTAAATTGATTAATATAGACAGTGACTATTCGAAATATGTTTATTTCTGGTAATGGTTTGCCCAAATTCAATAAAATCAATTATTATTTCGTTTCACGCAGTTGGCCGACACTTATGCAATCAGTGATATTGTTTCACTAAAACAACTAGTGGATTTTCACTGAATCGAGTAGTTGAATTTCACTGCGAATCAATGATCGAATTTAAAGTGTAGCTTGCACTAGAAAACTTCTGATGTGCTTATTAAATGTTATTCAGTGATGTTTTCAGTGATCTGCAGGCTACACTCTACAATATTCTGCATACTTCGGCTACAGATTGATTAAGAACACAGGGATGACATATCCGCTTATATTCTATTCGCGGTTTCTTCATCTGTGTTAACATTTATTAATTTAATTGTTTTGTTACATTGAAGTAATTTCTATATTTAATTTACTAATTATTGTATTTCATTTATAATAAATATGAATAAAACCAGTGAGATAATATGTTTGTCGGTAGCGCCTATAGTCCATTCGCCACTGGAACAGACTTATGAAAATCAACCTTTGAAAAAACATCCTAGCTATTAGCTACATGCATATCTAGTAAAAAAGTGGCGAGAGAGCGTACAGTACCCGCAGCCGCCACTTCTTTTACTAGCTATGCATGCAGCTAATGGCTAGGATATTTTTTCAAAGGTTTATTTTCAAAAGTTGTTCCAGTCGTGAATGGGCTATAGTAATAAATAGTTCTAATGCAAAATATTATCACAACTGAGAGCGCACGAATTCAGCGCTTTGTCCATTGATGTAATTTTTCAGACTTAGTTAGGCTTAGTTTGCATGAGGTGGAGGAATATAATGGAAATAGAACGCAAGCAGGGCTTCAGAAAAGTGTGATGTAACCGTGAATGGATTATTTACTGCGGACTCTAGCCACACATACCAGTAAAATGGCGTCACCTGCAAAATGTTGGTACGCCTTTCCCTAATCAGCGCCTGGTAATCTGCTCGCCAACCGGCAGACCGGCCAATAAAGAACCTTTCGCAGCATGCGGAATCTAATCAGACTCAAAGGCCGTTCTCAGAACCTAGCGGTGCCAATCAGCGAGTCGGTACGCCCACATAAAATGAACCGCAAACACATTTCGCATCCAACTAATTAACCAATGTGAAACATTGGCAAGGGTCGGTCGTCTGCTGGACGTAGTGCTAAGGAAACCTCAGGAAAGATTTACTAGACGTGAGTGCGTCTTTAAATTTGCAGCCATAGTGGGAGGCCATCCAAAAAATCCAATGATAACATAATTAGGGGATACAGTTTGACATTGCGTCTCCGAATCTATCGTCTACATTCAAAATTAAATTACACCACTCGATTGGCAAAGGAACAAAGAATATGTTACAGTAGTGTAACTTCTGACTAGGAGAAGCTACGACACTCGTTTGAGTTTTAATCGACAGCTCTCGTCAAGATCAATCGTTTTTGTGTATAAGAACATTTGTGTGGCGTGGTTATGGTGAAATTGTATGCGTTCAATGTAAAAAATTAATAAAACTTAACACAAAGTTGGCCTATACTCGTCAAAAAGTTAAGTCGAAAAACAGAAATCGTATACGGTTGGAAAGAGCATCTCAAAAGCAATCCAATGATACCCACAAAACTCCATATGATCGAGTGAAGCGGTGCCAGGAGGGTAAAATAAACATCAAGGCGTCCGAGCGCATCAACGTAGACGTATTCACGCGAAACAAACGGCCGTGTCCCCATCACAGCCACATTCCATTTTTTTATATAAATTTTCTTCTCTTTCCTTGAGCGTCAGCTCTTTAATCATTTACCTGTGCTTAACCATTTAATTTGACCCTTTACCAGTTAGCATGGGATATCGTCCTTGTTTCAGTCCAAGTTTCATATTTATTCTGAGTTACTTAAGGTATTCTGACAAACTGTGACGATGGCTAAATTAAATTAAAATAACGGTATAATGGAGTATAGCTTGTATTCAAATTGAATCGTCACGTTTTACGGCACATATTAAGGTTCTCGCCTACCCGTGCGTATTTTTCCGTTTTCGATGTCTAGAAGCATAGGAACGTTAAGGGCTGCCCAGACACGCGCCGCATGACTCATTATGATCACTACGCGCGAGACACTGAAGTGGCATGCAGTTTCACCTTCAGAAAATCGTATTTGTAAGACTTTCAACAGTAATATTGTAATTGTATGGCGTAATAATATATAAGATAATGGTTTGCTCTATGTCCGTGTCTTGCTCAAAATATCATGCATTGACGAAATGCTGAAAAAAAAAGCCCGTTGTTGTAATTTTGGATTTAAAAATTTTTCCCTAGAAAGAAAATGGAAAGCGGTGTTTGAACATGCTACGTTTCTAAAATGCAATTCACAGTCCTGCGTCAGTCTTGATCATTTCTACAGGGAGGAGGCAGTTTTAATCCGATCTAGGTTCACAAACGATTCAGCTGCTATTCCTGTGTGCTCATGGACCTCCACAGTGCTAGGTTAGCTCTGGACCAACTGTAGACTGGACGTTATTCTGAAAGATTCTGCAGTCTAGCTCCCTGCAATATTAATACGCAAATTTTTACACTATCGAATTTATGGCAGCGTGCAGTAACATATTCACATCCCAAGAATAGACTAGCATACAGCGCGGGTCGGTGCATTTTATTTGAACGTAAGACTTTCACGTGTTGGCTGAGTGCTGTTCTTGAATGTGCATCGTAGGTGCGAATGAGAAGGCCACTCTATGAACGGCTCCTTTCTGGTTCCGCTGACTTGGATGCCGAGTGCTGCCGTCGGGAGGCCTAACGACAGGCGTTGGGAGATTCTGCCGCGGCGAGCGGCTTGAGTCCCCAACAAGCGCGACAGTTTTGGTTATGTTTCTTGGCTATCTCTGCAAAATAGTGTATTCTCCATTTGCCGGTGGTGCGGCTTCAGTCCCAGACCGACGCGAAGGATTTGTCAGGTACTGGTGCATAAAATGTGATCCTCCGTTGACAGACGTCTCGTTGACTTGTGAAGTCTCCGTAAAGTATGTTCACGGTAAAGTGAACACTTTTGACGAAATAAACCCTTGAAAAATGTCACTGTCCCTACCTGTGGGTATTTTTAACTGGTACATCTAGTGGCATGCGCCCAGTAAAGTTGGTAACGATGGAGGGAAAGTAGTTCCATATCTCAACTTTGAATTGGAAGTGTTCGGTAAACATTTGTCAGTACTAAAATGATTAATTTTTCTTTGTGATTTTTTATTGCATGCATGTGTATGAATTATATAATATGTAGAATATTAAATATAACAATAATTTTACAGTTTCCATTCCTAACGAACGAATCAAGTGATCAGGTCCACGGTAATGTTGATTTATTATGGGGGAAGAATACACAACGTGCTTACGAGTATATCTTAAGCAGGGCTTTCAAAAGTACTCATATTGCCGTGGACAACCCCTATGGCATCGCCTCGTGGACACGCACAATGTTCTCCTCGGTACGCACATTCCTCTTCCGTCCACTGTTTCCTTTGCAGTCATTTCAGGTAGAACTTGAACGCACGCACTTGGCGAAGATACGTCAGACAGTCACACGTGCTGGAGGATCATTTCCATAGCAGTCGCGAAACTTCCGACGCGTCACGGGCAACTGACGCGTACACTTCCATCCACGCCTCCGCCTTTCTCCTCTCCTCCAAACTCAACCGTGTTGCCATAACCAAATCTTCACTCTCTTCGTGTCTCCAGTGATAGAAAATAACACAATATTTAACATGTCAACATGTAATACTAAGCTGCCATTTAGGTGGTAACACCTTTCTGGCCAACCCTGTATTTTAATGTAGCCTAAACTGAGAAAGAGGTGTTGTTGAACCAAATGAACTTGTAGTATAGAGGCAATTAAATATTTTGACGTTGAAAAAAATTATTTTATTGTTCTTAATTTTTATGCCTCAAACGAAGATTTGTTTTGCTCTCCGTACATTAAACAATTCCTGTTGATATAGTAAAAATATTGGGCGCTCGACTTAGTTTGAACCCAGATTATCTACGTCCGAGCAACCTCAGTTTAAGTCAATACGAATATAGCTCGAATGTTTTTTTAAGTACATACAATTCAAATACTTGGCCACGTGCGCTTATAAATATTTCAAGTTTTACAACTTAACTGTTGAGCTTCTTGTTGAAATTGTTTTATTAGAATGCTTATAACCTTATTAAGCAACAATAATTGCAATAGTAAAGACTGCAATAGGCTGTTCATGATAAAACGAGCTATTTTGAAAACCCTCCTTAAGAACTACTTGTATGCACATTGTGTATTCTTATACAATATGTACGATTAACGTAAACATGGGCCTCATCACTTTATTCGTGCTCGGTCAAGGTGTTATGGTTTCTATTGTACTCCACAATACACCATACATATAGTTTGGGGGTGTAGCTACCACGCTAATATTAACTGCCAGGAAAGTCGTATAAGACACTGATCTAATCCGTGTTGTAACACAATAACTTACATACAATATTCCAATTAATGCTGTGACTTTAATTGACGCGGGGCGCAACTGAATGATATTAACTTTATGTTTAATCGGCTAGCAATTACGCCTTGTGACACAAGCTAATAAGAACAGTCCCCACCTGAATCTTGAGGCCGGAGTCTGTATCTGGCTCGTTCGAATCACGACGTGCGACACACCCAAGGCTGCGAGCTCCTCGCTGCCCGACGTCCCGACGTGGAAGCTCCTTCCGACGTCTTCAGCCGCTGTCGTGGACAAGGCCCCGACCCTCGCTTCGCGCAGGCCTATATCAATCCCTTGTTTTACATTAAGAAACAGGCCTCCTTTCAGCTTCAGTGGTTGGGGAGGGGGGGGTGTTGTGTTGTAGTCTTTTGACGCAATCCCTGGTGTCCTGGATTTGTTTGATGTCTAAGGTCGGTTTCATACCGCGATGTACATGACAATTTGTTAAGGCCTTCTTCATGCTGCCGCAACAAATGCCAAATGTACATTTTTTTATAAAATTAAATATTTTACAAATGTTTGTATTCTTACATTCATATGGATTAAATAAAAACAAAAGGTAAAATATAATATTTCAGTCTTCACAAATGTTTACTTAAAACTTATAATCTAACGTTAAGACATGGAAATACTTTCTCTCAGTCGTTGCCAACTTTACTGAGCACGTGACAATCAATTGCCCCTTAAAATATAGGCAGGTAGGGGCAGTGACATTTTTTGAAGGTTGATTTCAAAAGTACTCACTTTACTGTTAACAGCCTTTAACTATCCTAACTGTCACAATAAATGCAAAAAAAAATCTCGATCTGTATTTTCGAACGAAGTTAAGCACACGAGTGACCAAACTAATATATACAGTTCATTCAACAAAATATCTTCTCGAAAGTCTAATTTATTTTAGCACAACACACAGGTTTAGTTTGTTCAAACATGTGTTTTGTTAGATGAACATAACTAATTTTTTTGCTTTAACAAAATATTTTTTGTGGCAACTAAATATATTTTTGGCCCTATGTAAACAAATATTTTGTACAGGAATAACATTTCGTGAAATTCAGGTACCCTTAGTCGTAGCGGTAGTCACATGTCCCTCGACAACAAGGCTACAAATGACTACCGCGATCAACGCTTTGTTCTCTGAGTGGGCGCGTCACTTTGTTGGGAGGGGAACGAAAGTGGCGAAAGTGGGAGAAGTGGAGGTGGGGTGGAGATATGATTTATAACCTGGTCTAATGTTCCCCGCGACATCCCCCTCTCATTCATCTCCTGTGTTTAAAACTCTTCGTCTCGTGAGCTAATTCCGATAGACACGATGCTCAAGTGACTCATCCCCCGCAAATTTCGGGATGAAAGTCTCATTAGTCGCTGCACTAAAGAGGGAGGCTTCATGATTTACAAATGAGACCGTGCATTGTTCTTATAGTCGTCGAGAAACAAACTGAGTAGGTTATATATGACAATTTTTTTTTAAAATTAAAATTAAAACCTGCATTTCAAATACAGTAATGTGAAATAGTGTGTTCAATTATTACGTGTGTGCAAACGATGACCCACGCGGTGTTATCGACACCAAAACGTATTCTAGTTCTGGTAACAATTAACTAAACTCTTGGTCTGATAAAATATTATTTGCGAAAATGTACATATTTGAAATGAAATACATATTGAGAGGACTACTTACCGCACTGCTAGCAGATAAAAAAAAAAAACTTTTTTTAAAGTCTAGACGTCTTATGACTTACTGTATCTACATTGCCTTAAAATTAATGAATTTTAAATTTACATTAAAAGTTTTAGAGAAATGTAAGTATATTTTTTTCTGATAAGGAAACTCCAAACAACGGAGATAAATTTAAGATTTTAAAAATACTCATAGGAAAGTTTTATTAAAATAAATTATTTATGTATAAACCAACGCAATTCGAATAACAGCTAATTTTCAAGATTTATTTTTATGGGAGTACAGAAATTTCTCTGCGTGAATATAATTAGTAAATGGAGAAGAGAAGGGAAAGAATGTGCATAAGCGATAGCGTGAGACGGAGAAAGAAAACCCACGAGGGAAAAAATGAAACCACCCTCAATGCAGCAACACGGGATCGAATTCACAACCATAATTTACAACAAAAACAATTAATATACAAAAAACACGGAAAGTCGTCAATTGGGTACGTTAAACATGATGCAACCGCAGCATTTTTGTAATAAAAAATAAATACTAAGCTCGTACAAGTAATTACTTTAAACTTCTATTCTTTCATTTAACAATCATAGTATGCTAAAGTTTAAGTTAGACTGATAACTATGTACACGCTAATACAAAACGTTCTCTACTACAGTATTTGAGTATTTAAAGAGAGTGGCAGAGAGAAACCTGTATTCTCATGACCGCAGCAGCCGGAAACAATAGTTCCGCTAATCATGCAAGAGACACAAAAAAAAAGGCTTAAAACTATTTGAATGGAAATATTTAGGTCTACTATAGCAATTTGAGGTAGACACGTATCAAACGAACAGCGAAAGTTTTTATTTATCTGTATCTTCTTTGTGGAGAACATGAAATGCTTAGAGTCAAAAATTATATTGTCAAATTATATGTCAAAAATTATATTGATTCTACACAATCTCCATATATTGCAAGACGAAGGGAGGACGATGTTACAGAATCTAAAAAAAAAATACAGAAGCGAAATTGTGGCTTGAATCGTGAATGTTTGCCACACGTCGCAACAAAAATGGTCTCACTGCGCAGTAATACGGCACGACACCGCTGACCAATCAGCGCTTGGGAATTAACTTGGCACACAGCCCGACCACCAGGGAATCTTCCGCAGCACGCCAGTACACAATCAGATATTCCCGTAATCAAACAGCGAACCGGTAGGACAAAACCAAAAGAACCGTCATATGCCATTTCATTCTTCGTATTGGCGCGGTGATGTAGAGTTCAGACTAATCCATTCCCATAAGAGCTAAGTGTGATCGAGTGGGGTGGGGAGGTTTCGGCAGTCCTCTGAACGAGGTATTGAGAGCCGTCGAGGGTGAGGCGAAGTGAATTCGGAACAGGGCCGGAATGCAAGGGTAGGAGAAACGGGAGATCCCCGAGAAAATTCGCTGACCGGCGGTATCGTCCGGCACGATTTCCACTTGCAAAAATTCAGGAGCGACCCGACCGGGGATTGAACCCGGTTCGCCTTGGTGGGAGGCGAGCAGCCAAACCGCTCGGCCACCGCGGCCCCTCGAGTCTAGAATATTACTCCAAAGGGACAGCACACCGCATTCAGGCTCACTTAGTGTAATAATATTTTGCGTATGAGTATTTCAACTAGCTATTGCCAGCATACCTATTTTCTCCCTATTTTATTATATTAATTAATAATATTATATTATAATTTGTAAATAAAATATGAACAAATATTCACTATATTAAGATATTAATGTAATTGTTATGTTAACAAAAGTTATAACGCCTGCGATACATTGCATATTTAGGAGACAACGAAGCACGTCAAAAATGGGGGAATTTTCTAGTGTTTCATTCACATAGTTCGAAAAACAGTGAATAAACTACGTGTATGTGTGTATGTGTGTGTGTACATATGTGTATATATATATACACACACACACACATACATGCATACATACATACATACATACCTCTGGTCACTGAAATATTGAACAAGAGCAAACTTCCCAACAATGAATTGGGAAAAATATGTGAATGACCCTGAATACAAAGACACAAAGTAAGCAATCAAAAGTTAAATACCGCTGTGGATAAAAATAATTGGCAACATGAAACAAACTTCAAATCCCCCCCCCCCCCCAAATTTAAGTAACAATGCCATTTTGGCGAAAAACAACTTAGTAAAAATATATTCACTAAGTATCTGACTGCAAGCAACACGAGTGGAAGGATGAAGGCGGTACTGGAACGAAAGAAGCAACTTAAATGATCAACTATACGAGAACACTTGAGTATTACCACGTCAGTTGACGTCAAAATTTTGTACAGTCATTGGATCCTCTTGAGATTTTTTTTTTTTTAATAGCAGGGCACGTTGAATATCGTCGTTGGTCGTGAGTGTCTGCTTGGCGACTGGGTGTTGCGAGTAAAACCGTAGATTTTCTGCGAAAATATTTCCGAACAAGATGAGTGTTTGCGTACATATAAAAGCTGTTCACTGTAACATGAGCCCTTTTGAAAGCTCTGCTTAAGATCTACGTGTATGCACACTGTTTATTCTTCCGCCTTATTAAAACTTAACACTGCCATGGACCTCGCCACTTTATTCGTGCGTCGATAAAGTGAAACTGTAAAATTTTAGAAAAGTAATTATTTTACTAATCTGGTTCTTTTTACGCTTCGACACATTAAACAACACACAAAGCGAAAGAAATAATTTCAGTTAACACAAACAGTTACCTAACACTTGACTTCAAAAGTGCTCACTTTAGCGTGAACCGCCTTTACCTCATATGTAGGGATAGGAAAATTTCGCGAGTTCGATGACCTGTAGACTAGACTCCACAGTGCTGTGTACACTCGAGCCTCAGTTGTTTGTTAATTGGCTGCTGCAACAGCGTTACCTCGCACGTGGCAGTACGGTATTTGCTACTAGTTTCTTTGCAAGTCTGCTATTGGCTCAGAGGCGTCTAGGGCGTGTCTAACGAACTGTAATCCAATTCCACAGGTGACTTCACTGTACATGTGTTTGACGTCTATCTAGTATAGAAATGGATTCGCGAAATTCTCCTACCCCTACTCACATGACTTAAGAGTACAGAGGTGAAACACACGCTTATGCCACGAACTCCAGCTCCCCACGCCAGCGACATGTCGTTACTGGCCAGCAAAACGCTGGAACGCCTTTGGCCATCAGCTCCAGGCAACATACTCCACAGCCGGCAGCCCATCCAACAGGGAACCTTTCGTAGGCGGACCAAACACAATTCTCGTTGCCATAACCTCGCTCAGCCAATCAAGAATTAATACGCTCGCATCGCAGCAACCTGCACGCCTATGTCCCGTATCTTTCTGTGGTCTCGATCAGTGGCAAATCCGAAGACTATTTAACCCTTTCAGATCGACTTTAATTTACAGTTTCAGGTGTTGAAATCAAGAAATTCTATGATGCGTGCTATATTTAAGTCGAAAGAACAATTGTTTCGTTGTCTTAGCCAATGAGCTGTAGGCCACATGTTCCGCTATAGCTACATGAACAAATTATGATCTAGACCAGAAATACTGTTTGCGAACCATTTACCCACAGGTAAGACCATTGGTCATTTAGCGTCGCAGTGTGCAGTACAGACACGAAATTACCTACACGTGCTTAATGTACACAGCTGTGTACGTTGGGTCTGAATGCGTTAAGAAGGGGGCAACTAGAGTGGCAGAGCATTATGCATCACGTTCAAACCACATGCTTACCTCCAACACGCCTTCAGTTTTAGCGCTACGTATAAATATTAAAGGCTGTTCACGATAAAGTGAGCACTTTTTGAAATCAACCTTATAATAAAATCACGGTTCCTACCTGCGTATATTTAATTAGGCACACTGAGTGACATGCGCCCAGTAAAGTTGGTCACGGTAGAGAGAAAATAGTTCCGTATAACTGGGAGAATAAGAAGTTTTAGGTAACCATTTGTGAAGGCTTTAATTATTTATTCAGTTTTCTACTTTTAATGCATCAAAGTAAAAGATGAGCAGATTTATATAAATATTTACTTTTCTTATAATTTCACAATTCCGCTAGGCCCATGAATGAATAAAGTGATGAGGTCCATATCAATGTTAATTATACATAAAGCGTAATAGTACACAACGTGCTTACAAGTAGATCTTAAACAGGGCTTTCGAAAGCGCTCATTTTACCGTGAAAGCCTGTACTAATTAGTGAATAGGCGACCTAAATGTATGTAAGTAAAAGTTTGTATAGGATGTTCACGGTAAAATTAGCACTTTTGAAAGCCATATTTAAGATCTACTTGTTTGCATGTTGTGTATTACTCCACCCTATGTAAAATTAAGATTACCGTGGATCTCATAACTCTATTCATACGTCGATCAGGTAAAACTGTTCAATTATTAGAATAGTAAATATTTGACAAATATGGTAATTTTTACACTTCGATGAATTAAAGAAAACAGAAAGGGAAAGAAATAATTTAAGTTATTACAAGTGGTTACTTCACACTTTTTATCCTACGTTAACAACTTTACTGGGCGAATGTCACCCAGCGCGCTGGTTAAAATATATGCAGGCAGGGACAGTGCCTTTTTTTTCCAAAGGTTAATTTAGAAAGTGCTCACTTTAACGTGGACAGCCTTTATCTGTGTGTGTTCTGTATACAATTCGACTCCGTTCGACGGATCTGGACCGTATTTGGCAGGTATGTCCTTTAGTACGCAACTTGAAATGCTGTGTAAGGCAAATATGGCTTCGGCCCCTTATTGGGCTCAAAAACCCCAAGAACTCCTAAAAAGGGGTCGTGTACCTCCGGAATGTCATTGGGCCCTAAAACCAGAAACCTGGATTGTGCAAATCTCATTGCCCTCTCTATACCCAGGCAACGCCGCGCCGGCTAGTTCAGCTCGTACTTCGAAATTTCCTCTTAGTATATTCAGTGTACTTGGTTCCAACGCTAATTCTCTCTTATCCCGTGTAAAATAGAACTCTAAAGTGAAGGACTAAAGCCCTCACTGTCTGTCGTTGTCTGAATGGCGAATGTCGTGTTGTGTTGCTGAAAGACGTAGGTAGTGCTTGGTTTCTGTGCTCTCGGCTGTTCCCGGGCTGCGGCCCGGCGTTCGGCACTGACCTGCCCCTAGCACGTCCCTGCAGGGAGTGCCCGAGGGTGGTCCGTTTCATTTCGCCCGCCAAGCCTCCCGCAGCTCTGTAATCGCCCTAACAGCAGTCGGCAATTAACATCTACACGTCGGCGTCGTGGGAGACCCCTGCCTTACTTGTCCTTCGTGCGACAAGCGGCGAACTCACGCGATAAGAACTAACAGTATATCCGCAGTTTCTTCACGCTATTTTCAAGAAAGCTTTTCGAGTAATCACCCCATGAATGACGTTTATGCTGTGGTTGCCTAAATATTATATATATATATATATATATATATATATATATATACGCATCATAACGAAGTATCCTTCCACAAATTTCCATCCCGCGAAAAAATCGCCAGTTCGCCTTAGGCAGTGAGCGCAGAAAATAAACCGGGTTTCCTTTGTACCAAACAAATATACAAGCCTGTATTCTGTTCACATTCACCATAATGATTTTGAATTGTAATCTCTGTTCCTAGCCAAAAACTTACAGGCGAAACAGCCACGGAAACAAAGACAAAGACTGGAAGTTCATACATGGTCTAAGGGAGGTGGTGACGGGGGGGAGGGAGTGGCTGTACGAGAAGGTATCGAAGAAGGTGCTTGTTCGTCTGCTTCAGGTTCTTGTATTGTGGATTACGATTACAGTGCAGAACAGAAAGTGTGGTTTACGAAACTTCTGTACCTAACGAAGAGGCATATTCTAGAAATAAGGTGATTCAGTGTGAGATGGGCAACGAATGTTACAGGAACATTCCTTTTTGCAAAGCTTGTAACATATACAGAAATAGATGTTAAAAATAGTGAAATAGTTGATTCTGTCGCATTGCAAAATCGACACGTGGACGGTGAACTAGAAAAACCTGCATGTGAAGTGCTGTTAGAAAGACTAACACAACCAATTAATGTGATTTTTTGTTTCCGACAGGCATCAGGAAATACGTAAATTAATGAGAAAGAAGTATAAATAAGTAACAGACGAATTTGACGTATGATGTCTTTCCAAATCATTAGCGAAAAAGATCATAAATACGTCAAATTTAATATCTCAGTGGAGTTCAAGTATAATAAATCACTTATAGTGGCCAGCGAAAGCGTGTGACGACAATGAAGATATTCTAGTCAATTTTTTTTTAAATCTATAGTTAGGGACAGGTGTTTTTCGGGAAAATATATATGGCCATGCTAGGCTTCAATATCCTACGTCACAACCACAACTTCCTTTGGTTTTTGGCTACGTGTCTATGTGAGAAGAAATTTTCTTATTTGACTGGGCCAGTAGTAATAAAGTACTTCAATACTGAACGTCCATGATTCACGGGCAGACTCTTGAGGCATATGATATTTAAAATCATCAAACCACGAAATTGCATATGAATAAAAGCGTTTTGAATTACTACTGGTCTTGAAATATTTTCGCGATAAACACCAGTCTCTAATACTACACCACATTAGTACAGACATGAAAAATTCGCGAGTTCATTGCCCTGTAGGCTAGACTCTACAGTCTTATGTTCAAATATGCCGATATTAAGAGCACATTGTTTGTCTGCTGTCACAGTGGAATATGACGATTGGATACCGTTCTCCAGGAGGTGTCAAACACCATGCGGATCAATGGCTAAAGTTATATAAACGCACGTGTTTTGAATTCTAGCTTGTCCTAAAATTAATCCGCAAATTCTTAAGGTTTCTACACATTACTGATTATACGCGCAAATGGACCAGAAACAAATATGTAAACAACTGCGAGCACGGAGAGCTAGCGCCAAGCTAGAGACGAAAAAAATGGTTACAACCTATCAGTCACGATAACCGTCTATCTTCTGTTTTAGATGATAAACAGTTCCTCGGAGAACGTGAAGCACACGGAAAACTATTGCCACACAGGAAATTGGTATATTTTCACGTTTCCACTCTCAGATATAATCCCAAACGAAACCATTTAATTTACTCAATGGTATGGTCACACGTATGTGTCTACCTATTTTGGAGTTAAAACAACTACAACTAAAGAGATAAACGAGGCACAAAAACGAATAATTATAAACGACTCAAAAAGTGGGTAACTGCAATTATATACAACAAAATACACGAGTGGCAGAGGGGACTTTTCAGGAGTGTAATTTCCGTGGGTTTCAGGTGAACTGCCCCTAGAACTGGGCGTTGACCCCTATGTTGTTACAACAAACATACCGATATGTATAGTAGCACACTTTCCTCGACCTGAGTCGCTAAAGGACACAGACAGTTATTCAAGATTTACTGACATGTAAAATAATATAACCTTCTAAAAGTGTTACATAACTAATCAATTATCACCGTAGCAAGTTTTCCACCTACCTATGTAGCACCAGTATCCTCAACGTTGAAGTGCGCAATGATACAGACATAAATATATATCATTTACTCAATTAAAGGCTATTCACGATGAAGTGAGCACTTTTGAAATCAACCTTATAAAAAAGTCACTGCCCCTGCCTGCATATATTTTAACGCGCGCCCTGAGTGGCACGCGCCCAGTAAAGTTGGCGACGATAAATGGGAAATAGTTCCGTATCTAAGTCGAATAAAAAGTGTTAGGTAACCATTTGTGATAAATTAAATTATTTATTTATTTTTATGTTTTTTCTAATGCACTGAAGTGTAAAAATTAGCAGATTTGTTAAAAGTTTACTTTTCTAATAATTTCCCAGTTTCACTTGTCCGACGCATGAATAAAGTGATGATGCCCGTGACAATGTTATTCTTACATAAGGCGGAAGAATACATAACGTGCATACAAGTAGGTCTTGAGCAAGGCTTTCAAAAGTGCTCATTTTATCGTGAATAGCCTATAGTGTATTTAAATTTTTATGTAACCTTACAGTGTTACTGAAAAATTTGTGATAGCTGTAACTCGCACATTTATTTTCAGTATATTAGACTGACTCTATATTGGTTGTAATCACGTAATTCACGATCGATATCTACACGTATTCAGTTCATCTATTGTCATAGTTCCAAATGTCTCACACTCACATATTCAGTTCAGTATTCTCGCCCGTCACCACACCGATGCTCGCAGTCCGCGAACCTCACTACCTCTGGTAGCTCTCGCCGCCACTCGATGCTCTGATGGCTCGTCGCTTCGCGGTTTTCGCAAGTAAGTGACGTAATGTCGTGCAATCCTCCAGATTCTCAAAGCTGCTAGCTAGGAGGCCCGTGTCGGCTTAAATAGTTCCGTAGGCCCGATCTACAAGGGTCACAGTTAACCGCAGAAATTCAGTTCGCTGAAGGTAAGGAGCGCGCGAGTAGCGTTAGGCTTATCGCTGCGGCACGCCGCGACTTGCCTTTAAAAATCGCCGCCGACTTCTCTCGTTAACATTATGTCCTTCGGGGGCTGCGGTGGCTGAGCGGTTAGCACGCTCGCCTCCCACAAAGGCGAACGGGGTTCAATCCCCGGCCAGATGACCAGATTTTCGCATGTCGGAATCGTGCCGGACGATGCCGTTTGTAGGCGTGTTTTCTCGGGGATCTCCCGTTTCCCCGCCCCTTCATTACGGCGCTGCTCCGTACTCACTTCAATCACCCTCATCGGCTCTCAAGACCTCGCTGTTAAGAGCAGCCCAAATCTCTCCAAACACTTTGTCCTTCGCCTACTTGCACGGAACGGTTCATATAAGCTGCGAGCACGTAGCACTAAAAATTCAGATGTCCTTACTATGGTCTATTCGCTGTTTCTTCACACTTTTAGAAAGAAACCTTTCGAAAAACACCCCACGTATGATGTGTTCGGTAGTTTCCTAAATATGTAATATATCACAAGCTTTTTATATTTGTGTTAACATAAAAGTACCTTGTTTTTGGTTAAATTTAACTTTTACTTATATGTTATCAATAAATTATAATATTTAATTATAAATAATATGACTTGTCCACTAGTATGACTTGTTCACTATCTATGTACTATTTTGTATGTAAAATAGATCCAAGGGATGCAATAAAACAAACAAACGAATACAGACAGAAAATAGGTGTGTTGGTAATGTCAAGTAAGAAATTGTTCTTATGTAAAATAGCATTACACTAGTCGCGGACGAATGCAGTGCGTTGGCCCTCTGGTGTAATTTTATAAGCTTTATTTGTATAAGATGGAGGAATATCCTGGATACAGAATTTTAGCAGGACATTATAAAAGTTGGGAGTGACCACAAATGGGGTATAAGTATAATATTTGTACCGAATGTACTGAAATTCGGTTCACGCATTCAAAAGCATTTAGCGGGGACGTGCAAACCAGATGCACGCACATACATACAGACACACGTACAAACGTACACACACGAACACATGCATGGAAGTAATCTCATAAACCCTCATTCCTTCGGAGAGTGGGTTCAAGAGGACTGTTATCAAAAATAAAATCTTCGAAATTTTCGCTGTTTGGGACAGAAAAACTACCCAGAATAAGCCATCTCCCTACGTGAGTCCAGAGTCGTCGAACACATAGTCATCCGCATAAGAGTGAAACACGATAAATAACTCGTTTTCACCGAATACCTGTAAATCACAACATGTCCATGGTACCAGTGCGAGGTAAAACTAGAGACAAATTACTCTTATATAGAAGCAAACTAGCATTGGAGCAATCATAACGCGTTGATAAAAGCAGTCCGAGATGAATGGGCAGTCTCTTTGTGATCCATTACGGAAATTACGCCCTCAGTCACCGCTCACCATGGAGCCGTCTCAGCTTTGTTTGAAACTATAGCGCTATCGGGTACGAGGAAATGCATTCCACCAAGCAATTTGAGTAGCGCCCGTAATAGCAGCAGTTGCCGTGCAGTCAGCACCCAGGAACCGAACGTGCAAGTACACAGAATGTATGTTAGACTATTGCAACAAGCTTTGGCGGTAGATACCTGGGATCACACCAGCAGAAAAGATCCTACGAACTTATGTCCCTCGGCGCGTTGTTCTTGAGTTACAAGACGTACGTACATACACTGGCCACATCACGTGCGATGCTCGAAGTGTCCGCCATCAGTCGCAATGCATGCGTGCCAACGCCTCATCATGGACTGACGAAGCCACTCAAATATACCTGGGTCAAGTCGAACAGCTGCACAGGGGTTATTGATACACTGTTCCAAGACTTTGATACGCTGTTCCTAGTCGTTGATGACGTTAACAGGCGTAGCTCCATACTCACCTCCATCACCCTTATAACCTTCGCAGACGAAATGGCGCGGTGGTTTCTTTGATGTGGGCGTACCTATTCTCCGATTGGCTGGGCAAGGTCTTGTAAACAAGCACTGGGTCTGATCGGCTACTGCATGCTGTGGAAGTTTCCTAATTGGGCGGGCGGCCGGCTGCCGAGTAGCTTACCGGGCGCTGATTAGCAGACGGTGTTCCAAAATATTCTGGCAAGAGACGTCATTTTGTTGGTATGTGCTGCTGGAGTTCGAGCGGTTAACTGCGATTTCACCTCTGTTCTTAACTGAAGTTTTAAATCAACCTTAGAAAAACGTCACTGCCCGTACCCGCGTCTATTTTAATGGGCGCACTGAGTGAAATTCGCACAGTTAAGTTGATAACGATGGATGGGAAGTAGTTCCATATATTAACCTCGAATAAAAAGTGCCAGGTAACAATTTGTGATGACTTAAATTATTTATTTCGCCTTTTTGTTTTTTGTTAATGCATAGAAGTGTAAAAATGAGCATATTTGCAAAATACTTACTTTTCTAATAATTTTACTGTTTTACTTGTATGACGCATGAATAGAATGACGAGGCCCATTGTAATGTTGATTTTACATAATACGGAAGAATACACAACGTGCAAACAAGTAGATCTTAGGAAGGGATTTCAAATTAGCTCATTTTACCGTGAACATATTTACTCTATGGTATCGCGTGTTGGACTCTGTCAGATGCCATAGTCAACATGTTTGTTCCCGCCAAAGTACTGGCGGCGACTTACGGTCGTTTCTTTAACGCAAGTGCATTACATTTTCAAGGAGACCCGATAACTTCTCGTAACCCACATAAGCGGTGGGTCGGAGAGGGCGAGTAGGGTGTGGAAGTCGTGGTAGGAGACCGTGGCTAGTGGATTAAAGCTGGTGCGCAGTCGAGTGAGCTTGAATTATGACGTCTGCACCCTCTTCCACTACCACCCCCTTCCCTTTCCATTCCTTTTTTTCCTCCAGCAAGCCGGCACCCCCTTACGCGTTTTATTGCTCCCATTTTGTAGAAATGGATTCTCTCCCTCACCCCCTCACCCATCCACCCCGAGGACAAGGCGGTCTCACCCCCACGGTAACAATATTCATATCGCTCCTGAATCATGTTGATAAAACTGGCGCATTTGGGGGAGAGCGGGAGATCGCTAATAAATTGGATGCTGTGGGAAGTCGCTCCGGGAACTGCTTCTGTTTAGGGGGCAGCTCGTATGCGAGACTTTTATTCTGATTGTCTTGAGTGCAAAAATTGAAAGCATTTCCTTTTTTTAATTTTTGGAATACTATCGTATAGGCCTACTACTGATGCATATGAAATTATTTGATTGCTTCGATGTTGTACTTAAGACAATGCTGAAATTATTTTGTAAACTTTCTGAACACTAATGGTAAATTTTAATCTATTCATACTATGGAAAAATTAACCCCATATTACACTGGAAATATAGAAATTTCGAGCGATACTAGAATGCAAATTTGAGTACTTACATGCTCATTTGACGCTTTCCCGAGCAAATGTAGGAAAGAGACCATGGGTGTAGACTACGCGGGAAATCTTTAGGCCTACCATTCGTGCTTTTCCACTATGCATACACATTAATTAGGTAAATTAGTTAATAATTTCTTAGACGGTACGTAACTGTGAAGTGACGATTTAATTGTTTCGAAGCCTTTCTCGAAGATATTTCGTATAGACATTTGTTACGTTGGGAATAACACTTAATTCCATTTTATTAGCAGCCTATGGATTTTTATCGCGTAGAATATGTCATTATGGTATTAGTGATACAGTAAGATTGCGAAAATTGCATCGCTTAACGGTAAGAACTCGTGCCGATAATTATTGCAACGGTGTTATAGTTAGCAAAAATTATTTAGTATTTTCTGAACATGACGACGTCTAATCAGCATTCACAAGTTTAACGGTGCCAGGCTCAATGAGCAGAGATCCAAGCAAACACAGGTAATTATCTATCATTCCTGTACCTCATTTAAAATCTACTAATAAAACAGACAAACTGACCAAAAAATTATTGTGCTGAACAACAAGACTACCGTTTCCAAATCAGCGGGGAAGGGAACTCCAGTCCAGGAAGGGGCGGGGTGGAAGAATTGCTATTAATTGATAACATCTTAGGAGCCATGATAGTTACTCGTGTGTATCTGGACTTCCATTTATTAAAGACTATATTGAGTGCGTAAATATCTGCAAAGTCTCGTCTCATTACGGTATAACAAAATGACGCTAGAAGTTACCGCCAGTGGCTATCAAAAAATAAAATATACGTTCTTCGAGTGGTATCTAAACCTGTATTTATGTTGTTATTAGCTGCTGCGGCAATTTAATAAGTTAAGAAATCACTAAATTTCAGCATTTAAAATTCACTGGCGACATTTAAAAGTGACGGAATAAAGGTATTATGATTTAATTAGCTAGTTTAAACTAAAATAAAAGCCGGTATCTTTAGTTAGCTTCAAACCAGTTGAATTGTTACAGGCATATAATATGTAACTGGAAGTATATAAAGGTATCCATTTTGAAGTGAAGTACTTGAAATATTTAAAATACCTCTTTTCAATCCGTTAGTAATTAACTATGTCTTACTAGATATTACAAACATACTTCCTTTCTCCCTATAATATTACATATAATGAAATTATTTACTTTTAATTTTCTTTTAATTGCTTTTAATATACACTCATGAGCAATGAATTAGTGACACCTGCCGTGTTCGTGAAACGGAGTCGCCCACAGAATGGACTAGTGCCCGGCCACTCACGAACAGGAAGTCGCGAGACATTATAATGACATCATAAGTAACAGCTGAGCACATAATTGGGAAGAAACGTTATCGCAGGGCTTTTGACCGAGGCCAGATCTTTGGGGTGAAACGTATGGGGCACCCCACTTCCGACGTCGTGCAGGCACTGGAATTTCCACGGGCCACAATGTCAAGAGTGCACCATGATGAGTTCATGGAGTCGGGAAAAACAACCGCCGCCAGGGACAACTGCCGTGGCATGCTACGTCGTTGAAGACAGGGTCCACCGTTGCCTCGCCCTGTTGGTAACGGTGGACGGGCATGCCATAGTGGAGTGTATCATTCACCAATTCAATGCTAGACCACAACGACCTGTGTGCAGCCATGCCGCTATGATGTTCAGAAGCCACCGCCTCACTAGGGTACATCTGCTCAACGTACGTCACAAGGCTAAGTGAATAACGTGGGCACGGGAGCACTGCCCTTGGACCCTCGACGCATAGAAAATGGCCGCCAAGACGGATGAGTCGAGGTAAACGTTGGTACACTCATGATCTTTTCGTGCAATGGGGCGTGCAAATATTTCACTCCTTTTCCTCCGCAGTGAGTTGTCCCTGCGTAAAGGACGATATACTATCACGAATTTGACGGCATGCAAATCAAAAAACAGCGTTTGCATTTGCTGGTTTTCCCACGTAAGTCCTTAAGTGATTTTCCTACTTTAACAAGATTTATCAGGCGATACATTTGCTTAAGGGTTACACATTGAGCTTGCTAAAATGCTGTTTCACAGACACGGATACGACAGTACCCATACAGCAAATAATACTTTAGAGAGACAAATTTTGGCTTTCTTATTAACACACTCATCAAACAGTCAGCTGTTTCTACATCTGTTGAATAGAGCTCAAAAACATTAGGCAATAATTGTTGATGACTGTCAGATTGCATTCGCTGAACATCATGCCTGTGAAGAGAAAAAGAGAAATTTCTGGGTTATACATCCACATCATACGTACTTCAATATTCCGGGAAAAATTTTACAGCCCAACTCACACGAATTTCACCTTTAACTTTGGCACTGCGAATTACATTTATTTTATAAATATCCACTTTCCTGGTGTCTTTTCTTTTCTCTTTACCTCCGTGAATTAAATTTCCTTCGTCATTAGAAGTAGCCATTTTTATAACCATTTTATTTCAGCATTCAGAGCCTTAGATACATCAGGCATCCCAATTGAGCAAAATGCTTTTATGCAGAAATAAAACAAGTCCAAGATATTTTCCTCTTAAGAAAAATATGTATATTAATCATGCTACGCGCATACACTTCTGAGTATGGTAGATATTCATTTTCTGCACAGTCCGAGGCGTCTAGGGCTGAAGATTACATTTCTAGCGAAAGTCAGTTTCTTTGAAAAGGAGACATGTTCCGTTTCTGTATTTAGATAATCGTTTATTTTATTTTGGAAACGTAAAAAATTTTGTGTTTTTCATGGTGTGAATGTTTGATAGTTCGGTTCCAAAGGCGTGATAGTTTTAACTGTTTGTGAGTGAATCATATGGTTTCAATGGTGAAGATAACGGTTTCTGATGTGGTAAGATCAAATACGGCAATGACTTTTCATGCAATAAGCACTTAAGAACAGAAGGATTATTCGTGGTGTGTATATACATTGCGACGCCAATATCTAGCACCGCTGAGTGGCAGACATTGTGTTTCTCTTCGTGACGCTGGCTGCGATGAATCCCTACAGAGACCAGTTGTGCCGATCACCGTAGCCGCCACAACAACAGCCTCGGGGCTCGACTTAAGGTGGGATAAACCCAGTTACGTAATTAATACAATTTAGGCAGCTAACCAACATTTAATATATTGTTGCACCCTCGATATTCCAGTGCAGCTTGTACTTGTAATTGTAATATTCCGTTAAACAGAATAATAATACGGCTCTATTCCATAAAGTTTAATAGTTAAACAACCTGTTACTCTACCGCTATCTAAAGCTTCTACCACGATTCACAACCATAGAACCCCTAACCCTTCTTGTCTAAATTCGACCACAATCGGCTTTAAAACAGTAGGCATCCAAGACGCTTAGCAGTTAAAACCATCCGAGAGCCAACGTGGATTTGAGCTAAAGTCTTTCGAAATTCATATGAGCAGGAACACTTTCGCGAAAAGTGAGTGTCCTTCGGCATGAGTGTTGGTCTGCCGACAAACAGCAGCCCGGAAGGCACATGCCAGCGGGCGATGAACCTCGGAATACGGCGGAGGGTCGCTGAGTCAGGCCGCTCATCCCGTGCTAATCCCCCGACCACGGTATTGACGCTCTGTGATGGAGCCAGGGCTGTTTGCCCTCGCGGCTACTCAAATATTGCCCTTAACCCTCCTTCCTCCTCCCCCTGCAGACCAAGCCCGGCGCGAATTACCGAGGTCGGCGCCTCATGCCTGCTCGGCGCGGGGGTCCTTCATCATGAGCAGCACTCTAGGCTGACAGCTTCCCAACCTCCGACAACTCTGGTGCCCTGATCCCGTCGACCTCCACGAATTGTTATGCTGGTGCTGCACGTTCATTCGCGTTCTCTTCTCGCCCTCCAATCTGGCATCAGCTTACATTAAATACCAGGCTGTTCACGGACAACTGAGCACTTTTGAAAACTCTGATTCGGATATACATTTCTTCTAGATTTGTATCATTCCGCCGTACATGAGATTTCCATTGTCATCGGACTAATGAAAACGTGAAATGATTTGGAATACAAATGATTCATAGGCTGTTCACGGTTAATAGAGCATTTTGAAAAGCCCAGCTTAGGAACTACTTTTCTTATCATCTTGTATCCCCCCGCTATATGTAAAATGCAACGTTACTATGGACCCTATCACTTTATTCACACGTCGTCTAAATGAAACAGAAAAATTTAAGAAGTTTAATGTGTTAATAATGTGCGAATTTGTCCTCTTGTTTGTATAAACATAACACACAGATTTCAGTAGCCATAAACTTAGATGACACAATATCTATACCATTGTAAGTCTTAGAACTATTTTCACCAATTCACTGCCAACCTAAATGGGAGATGCTCGCCAGTGTATACTGTAGCATATATACAGTTGCAGTGACATTTCTCAAAGCTTAATTTCAAAAGTGCTTATTTCACCATAAACAGCCTTTATTAATATGTCGATTCGTGTTTAAATTTATATAAGGCGTAAATATCAAACTTTATTTGCCATAAATTTATACTCTACACTAACAATGTAACTTCGAGATTTGGAATTATTTTTTTCTTAATGCGTTGCCAACTTAACTGGAAGCCTGCATCTGAATGTGAAACTGTGCCATGTATGTAGGTATGAGTAGTAATTTTTTTCACATGTTTATTTCAAAATTGCTTACTTTACCGCGAAAAGCCTATTATTAGTGTTACTCGATTTGATGGTTTTTATTCGTTTACTGTTGTAACCGTGTACAGCTATACATTTTCTGACAGGATGTTCGGTTTCTTTATTTAAAGTAGCTTTCAATTTTATTTTTCAACTAAATCTCAGTAAAAAAAAGTCCATGGAAGCGACATATTCCACTAGCCACTACACGTTGGGGCAAGGCATCCGAGAAACACACCTAATCGTGTCCACACTCTGTTCGCAGCATATTTCACAGGTCCATTTATTATAAAAATACGTGTTAGTTTAATAATTTGTCGGCGACAATACAGCAGCATTAATTACGTTGTATTTGTTTCGAGTTGAGAAACTTCTGTGTCCGTGGAAGACAGCACGGGATGAGAATACGAGAAGTAAGGCCAAAACAAAACACCAGCAAATCGGGATCTCAAGCAATCAAAGTTGTTGAGTACATGTTCCCTCACAAAATGTCGTTCCAGGAACGCCTACATAGTCGAAGGACGGAAACAAATTATGATACATCGACAGAAACCAAGACTCAGGTAGGAGTGAGTGAGGAAGCATTGAGACTGAAATTGTCCCGAAGAAGACGTTTCCCAAATTCGAGATAAATAACTGAGAAAGAAAACTGGTAAAATCACTGCGTTTGGAGAATAATTAATGCAGGTGCTCAGGGGAAAAACATGGAAAAAATTGATGATGAAGATCACGCCCTTTTTGCGTCACTACTGTCAACGTTACAAACCTTCAATAATGACCGGAAATTGCAGTTCCATGCGGAAGTACTAAACGCGATAAAGAGTATTACAAATTCTACACCATTTAGGCTACATAAGTATTTCCAAGCACGACTGCCTTCTACTCGGGCACCTCTATTATTTAACTCCGTGTCAGACTTCACTTCCTCAGAATATTCATATAGCTCATAATTCTCATCGCCGTTTACAAAATCATTTGGACTCTCTCCAGCTGTCAAGTGTGACACCTGTGATGAATCCCTCAACTTTTGTACAACATGAGACCAACTTAACGTTATTCGCAAGCAGACTCGGCAGCATCTGTATCACATGTCCCACGATATACACGTCTTGTCCCACGATATACACGTCTACATAACGATCCTGTTTCACCTACGGACTCTTTGACATACCAATTTCTGTCACAGTTACGTAATATAAGTAAAGGCTGTTCACGATAAAGTGAGCACTTTCGAAATCAACCTTAGACAAAAGTCACTGCCCCTGCCTAAATATATGTATTTTAACGGGCGAACTGAGGTGCATGCGTTCAGTAAAGTTGGTATGTTGGATGGGAAATAGTTCTTTATCTTAACGTCAAATAAAAAGTGTTAGATAATCATTTGCACAAAGTGAAATTATTTATTTTCCTCTCTCTTTTTTAAATTCGTTTAATTATAAGAATTAATAGATCTGTAACACATTAACTTTTATAATAATTCCGCAGTTTCACTTGGCCGACGCATGAATATAGTGACGAGGCCCATGGCAATGTTAATTTCACATAAGGCAGAGGACTACACAACGTGCGTACAAGTAGATCATAAGCATGTAAGAAATACTGTGTGGGGGAAAAACTGGGAGAGGGATATAGCCTATTTCTGCCCCACATATGGGTATTAGTCCCTGTAAGAAAACGGGTGAACTCTGCCCTGGTTTCCTAGTCAAATGTAATGTATACAGGCAGAACTGTATAATAAATGTGCAACGACCTGGGACAAAGTCATAGTAATGAAATTAACTTCGAACACTAGCCAACTAACAGCTAATTTCAATGCCGCAAACCACATCGTCGAAGTTGCTGGAATTCTACACCAACAGAATTTCGATTGCCTGGATAGCTCTACTCACAATCAGCTTCTGTACAACACTACACAACACAAGGGGAGGCATAGGAATCAACTATGTATTTATTTAAAGCAATGAAAAACTTCTAATGTTTAAGCAATGATTTAATGTGGGAAAATATTATGGAAATAAATAGTATGAGAACTTTCATTCCTTGGTAGTGTCAAAAATGGAAAAGAATATGCGAACAGCAGTTGGACTAGGTCCTTAAAGATAACTCTCACTACGCCTGCTACAAATGCCAATTAAGTGAGTAGAGTATTTGAAGGTTTAAAAAAAAAATCATTATCTAGACGTCTTGAATATTGCACACAATAAATTTTTTCAGAGTAAACTTAATTTAGTTAAAAAAAAAGTCACTTATGTTCGCACACTTGGCCGTTACACTAAATTATGTGCCTGAATAATTACCTATTTCAAATGCTCCTGGCTAGCACAGTTTATATGGGTAGAGAAATCAGATAGTTATTGAAATCTCAGACACTTTGTGACCACTGAAAATTGCCGGGAATTGATGCTGCTTACTTTAAAAGTTTCTTAAACACGCTCACGTACGTGCAACGGTCACTGTACATTAAGGTGGGATCATACCTTATATAAATGAAGAGTTTGTCTGGCGGAAGTTCTGTGTACCGCGGGCTTATCACTCAAATTGCAATATACTTTTTTTTTTTGGGTCTAATTAACCTTAAAATATTTAATTTATACTTTTAACGTAGAATTAAGGCATCGCTGGCCTGCTGCCGTTGTGACCCACTTAATTCAAGATGGAGTATGGAATATTCCGTCACCATCCATTATCGGCAGCGGTTAAATATTCAAATTAATACAGAGTAAATAGGGCTTAATGCAGGGTGCTTTTCAATACCACGACAATTCAAAAAGTTGCCCCTAAATGCTGCCAACTTGCACACAATTAACAAGGTGCTTAAAACCTGATAAAACAAAATAAAATTATAACAACTCACATATGGAGAATAAACATTTCACCTGCTGCGTGTACTTTAATATCAAGTAGAATTAAGAGAATAAAATTATCATACAACAATATTACATGTGAAATCTGTGACAATCATAATATTTGTTTACAAAATAAAGGTGTGTATACTCGTATGATAGATTTACATGCTAACTCAAATTGTGTTGAAATGCAAATCGCACGTATAAAATAATCAGGCGTTACAATCAGGGCTTTCGAAAGTGCTCGTTTTACCGTGAACAGCCTATATACATATGTAACATTGCTTTATGACCAGATTAACCACAAATATAGTAACCTATTTTTTAAACGTAAGTAGCCCTAATTTCATTTCACAGGCCTTCACGCAGATTTAACTTATCTTTTAGTTATAACAAGTCGCTCTGTAGGAGATATACGTGTCCTGTTTGCAATACACATTTGTTACCTTGATGCAGTTTTACCAATGCGCTCATCAAAAGATGCGATGGACACACGAAAATAATTAAATAATTTGTTTCCATCTTCCCGCAAATCGATGCAGAACGTCATGAAAGGAAACTGCAGACCTCTGGTAACATTTTTTAGGATAAATCCACGAACTACTCTTCCGTCTTCGTTTCCTCTTTTCAGCTAAATAACATGCAACGAAAACTTCAGCTTTCGTTGTTGATATCTTATTCGACAAACTGTTAGCAACTGGGCTTTCCGTGAAGTAATCGGCCATGCGGTGTAAACACTTCCTTATCCTTCCGCCCTACACCAGCGTTGCACGTTTCGCGTAATTGACCTTTGAAACAATGAAAAACATATTCTGCCTTATGTTTCGGTTTAACTGTTATTGCTTTTATTCATTGGGTTGGAAAGATATAGGGTAGGGCTAGACAATGAAAGGCCCACGGGCCATATACGTCCCCTCAAACTCATCAGACTGACCCTCTAGACCTAGTTGCTAAGAACCATCCAAACATCCCCGCCTAATTAAAAATAATCTGTAACTATTGTTAGAGTAAAACTTGTAATAAAATTGTATATTACGGTAATTACATATGAGATGCCACACATTTTGAACAAAAAAAAAATCACAAATTATTCAAAATGTTTTTATTAAATTCAGAAAAATAAAAAAAAATATGTTTACCATATCTGATAAAAGAAAGAAAAATGTCAGCGGAAGATACCATATTTAACAAGTCCAGCAAAAACCAAATACAATGTCCACTATCGGGCATCTTTCCCGCAGGAAAAGGGAGAGATGACACAGCAATGAGGAGAGATGCCTCACTTAATATTATTAGTTTTCTGCACCTGCTGTCTCTTCCTTTCTCTTCCGCAAGTGTTGCACATAGACCCATACATCGTGCAGGATTCATTGAGCTATTTAAGACATACTTCGCACTCTATCCAGTCTGCCTTTTCTTAGGTAGTGTAGTAATTTTCCCAACACTCTCCTTTAATTGTTGCAGGTGGTGATTCATTGACGTCATGTATATGAACAGCATTTTCTTCGTCAACTTCCACGAGTTTATTTTTCTTCTTTTGCAAATTTCTTCCTGCTTTTGCTAGCGTCGAGTTTCCTTTCTAGTTTCATATGCTTCTTTCCGTTAAAATCTTTACACTTGAGAATGTGTTCTGGCGAAATCAAAACAGCTTCTGATTGTTCTCTCTTGCTCTATGAAGCTGGAACAGTTGCTACTGGACTAACCTTGTGTAGATACTTTGTTGGAGTATGGTGTGATTCACTTCCAGGAGGGGAAGTTGTGGAAACAAGTTTGGAAGAACCTGTTGGAGCTGGTGTTGTGGTTTGAGATGTGGAAGCAGTAACTGCAGGCTGTACTGAAGAATGGAGTGTGAAAGCTAATGCAACAGGATTGCCAGAAGAAAGAAGTGTGATGGTTGCCAATGTGGAAACAGATGCATCAGATATTCCATAAAAACTTTCTGGGATAATGTATAGATTTATAGGGAATATTCGCATTGCCTTAAACCTCGTAACTGCAACTACATTACCAACAGATGCTGCCTTATTCAAGGCATCACAAATGAGATATCCAGCCTGATATCTGGTGATATTACTGTCGTTATGCTGTTACAGCCACACTTTAGCTTCGTTGTTGTAATAGGCCCTTAAGCGGATCAAAAAATGAGAGATCCAGTGGCTGAAGGACCTGTGTTGTGTGACTGCCAAAACATATTATTATCACAACATTAGTTTCGGCCAGATTTAACATTTCGGATGCATCCTAATGTGAGGCGTGGCCATCCAAATTCAAAATATTCTTACCAGGAGATTTTCGGAGTAGGAAATGCTCGTCAAACCAATTGAGAAACAGATCTTCTGTTATGAAAGACAATTTAGGATTCATGTAAACTTCTGATCCATGAGGGAGACCATCTGAAAATATTTTTTTTTTTGTTCACTCCTTTCATCAAAATAACTGGTGGTAAAAATGCTCCCTACGTATTACAATAAGCAACCACAGTGATGTTTTCGCCTCTCTCACGAGGAGTTTTCACATGTACATCCTTGGCCCTTTTGGTAGTCAAAACCTTCCCTGGTTTGTTGGTTAACTGGATCCCACTTTCATCCATGTTGAAAATATTTTGTGGCTTGTACATCAGATTTTCCTTCATTATTACTTGTTCTAGTAGCTTAAAAAAATGCATCTACTTCGAACGAGACATGCCTTATTCCCTAGCTAAAGACAGTCCCTCAGCTTGTTGCACAGTTATCTCGGGATTCCGCTCCAAGAATGAAAATATAATAGCCATGCATATCCTGCCATTTTAGTGATTTGGGAGAATTTGTATTTAAGCCCAAGATTCTCGGCAAACTGATAAACCAGGCAACGAACTCTCTGATGGCCAGGAGCAAAGCCTGCTCTGGCTAAATGCTGAATACGAGCCACTAATCCTTTCTCATTAGTTCGATCCAAGACACCTGCAACGCAAAACATTTTACGTGTGTAGTTTGCTTGTGACCTAGCCAGAATTTTGTTTCAACAGGGCGTACCAAAGTACTTCTTCAACAGCATAACATAAGACTCTGAACTCCAAATAAAGTAGGGTAATAGTTCTCTCCGTGTAAAAAAAAACATCCAAATTATTAATATGGCAGTTTTAAAAACTTACACATTTTAAGCGGAAATTTTCGGATAACGACTAGACACACTGAAGACAGAGTAACATACTGTAGTCTAATACTACATTTAAATCCAACAATCAAATAAACGAAGTTGCATTTTTATTATCGCCACCCACTTTACTGACGATAATCACACTCGCTATTACGTGAATCGGAAATCACTTTGCATAATAAAGACTTCAAAGTTTAGAGATACAAAATGCTGTCCGAAATATGCCGTATATTGGCTGACATATGTACTGTTTCTTTTTAATCGTTTTAAGTTGAAGGATATTAAAATTCTACCTCACTCCCTTATGGCTATGCCACTTGGTTTTATCATTCAAAATGTAAACATATGTACCTACCTTCTGGCCCAAGGCCAAGTTTGAAATTGTTACCAGATGCAATGCTCCTTGCAAGGGTCCTTGCAGGCACTCCATAATATCTAGCAGCCTCTTTCAGTCCGATATCGCCTATTTCGTATCATCTAATAGCCTCTAATGAAGCCTACCATATCCGTAATCCTCGCGGATGTACACCTTGCTTCGTCTTGTATACGCGCGGCATTCCCTAAAAAGAATTTTTCCAAATTTTGACATACTTTTTACACTTCTAGATACAATCATTTAACATTTAAATTTACAAAACGAGAAAAACATTCTAAGGGTTAATTAAATGCTGTTAAAGGAAAACATATTATTACAGCATAGTTTGAGAATTATTTCGCATATACATTGTTTATTTGATTGAATTTGGGTAATGTTAATGAATGAATCCGATTTTGAAGCTAGCTGTTATGGATGTAATTGAAAGAGTGCACCAAATAACTTATGTGGCATCTCTCCTCAGGCCATGAATTGAACAGCAGATGTGGCATCTCTCCCCATAACAGGATGTAACATGTCTCCCAAAGTCTGGGGAGGGACACCATACTATCCTAAATTGTGTTAATCGTGATGATGCATCGCTATATAATGCAAACACATGCTTTAACAACAAAGCAGCTACGTACAACCGTAATTATAAGAGATATATTTATTTTTGTTGTATAAAAGCAGAATAACCAACAGGTAAATAAATATTTCAGAGCTGAAATCTGTACTAATGGGTTGAAAAGCGCCGACACACTTCTTTCCGTGAACATAATGTCTCGAACTGCGAGATGTTGGCTGTGCCATCTATATTTATCGGAACAATCGGACAGCGACGCCCGCTCTATCTAGTTGGAGACTTTGGAACTGCGAAGAGTGCGGCGTATCTTCCACCATGGCGTCTGTCCCGCAGTTACCCCATTTAATTTCATACATCTTCAGTTAAAAAGTTAATACGTACCAGTGAGCTATGACTTAGTATTTAATAAGTGTGTGTTGTCCGTCATGCGTGTAATTGTGAAGAGGTCCGATGGGAACAATAATATACGCCTGCTGTATGGTGTCACAGTTAAATTACAGTCCGATCAGTTTAGGTGCTACAAACTCGTGCGTGCGATTTAGAATTCTAATTCCGTGTCTCATTTGAAAGACTATTCTCTCGAGAGAGCTCTCTTTCGCACCTGGCGAGAGAACTGCTTCGCGCTCTCTCGTGCTCTCGCTATGTGGAACAGTGACAACCACTCTCTCGTTTCAACTGACGTCAAAAGGCGGGAAATTCTGTTAAGCTAAAATCTCGACCATGGCTATTGTAAGTAACTTATGTGTGTTCAAAATAATTCACAAATAACTATAGAACAATCATTAGCGCATAAAATACTTTTATTTTTGTTTTATATTTTACTGTCATGTTGCAGAAAAGTTGCAAAAAAAAAAACGAGATTTAATCATAAATCCGTATTTATATTTTTATAAATACGTGTTGCGTATGTTATTTTGATTTTTAAAACATTTGAAATAATACACTTACAGTTAAAATGCTACGTTGTTTTGGCCCAGAAAGCTATTATAACCTTATTCAAACACACAAATAATGCAAATAAATATGGCGGCTGCGAGAGAACGCCAGCGAATACACAACTTCGTGCTCTCTCTGTGCACTTGCTCTTTCGCACTCTCTCCAACTAATTGAGACGACCAGAGAGCGCTCTCTGTGACATCATCCGCGAGAGAGAGAGAGAGAGAGAGAGAGAGAGAGAGAGCACGAGAGAGCGCTCTCTGGGCCAATTGAGACACGGCCTAAGTTCCCACCAAATGATAATGCGAATTTGATAGGCATCCGTTTGTAAGTATAGAAAGTAATGTTTTATTGAATTGTAAACCGACACTAATGGTGCGGATCTCATTGCAAGTCAATAGGTCTGCTGCTTTCACTCATTCCACGCATGAACAATGTACAATGAAACCTGATTAAATGTAAAATACTATACAGCATTTCTGGTATGTTTTATCAGCTGCAGACAAAACATAATGCACTGTGTCGCCGCACGCTACCGTACATTACACGATCGATGGTAATAAGCTTCGTATTTCTGTCATCAAGAAAGAATGCATTAAAGTGTAGCGCAGGACAAACATTCACTATATCGTGTACACGTTGAACACTGTTTGACTTACACACATAAATCTGAGTTTAACATAACGCAGAAAGATATTTAGTTCGCATAGCTTGTGCAGTCAAATTTTTTATTTTTTTTAATTCACTCGAATAATAAATTTCATTTCACGTGCACAAACGACATAATATACTTCGAATATAAATACAAATATCTCCGCGTGAAATGTAGACTATGTAATTACGATATTTTTAAATTTTAACTCAATTGTTTAAATAAAGGAAATTTCTAAATTTTAAAAATTGTGATTGTATTCGACTTTTAAATACAATCTTGCCAAGTATATCTTAAAAGTAGTTAATTTAGTGCATATAAGCTTTTTTCAGTTTTGAACAATTTCGCCGTTATATTTCTATTGCAGGCCATAAACAGTGAAAGTATGCATTTAACACATAATTACGCAAAACAAAGTTGTACCGAAAAGTTTCTAGTGTTTTGTGAGTGATTTTGTAGGTAATGTTAACACATTGATTAATACTTGAGCAATTTAAATATTTGTTATAGAACACATGTAAAGGTGTCGCCTTGCCTAAGACGACTGGGATGACTGCAGTAGGGGTGAGGAACAGCCAAAAGAGAAATTCACTCACAAACCAAACATCTCTACACCTTTATGCATAATATCTTGCATCAGTAGCCATTTAATAATGCTATAGTAAATGTGACATAGTTCTTGTTAATAAACCGAAACATTCAATTGTACACCAACCCACCACAGCAAAAAAAAAAAAAAACAAAAAAAAAAAAAAACTGTTCTGAACAATTCATTCATCATATACATAATACTGTAGGCTATACCGTATAAGGTTTAAGTAAAACCATAAATTCCGTAATGTTGGCGTGAGTGGCCGTATGTTAAAAACAAACACGACGTCATGTGTCGTGTAAGAGATAAACTATCATCTGGAAAATTTGGGTTCCTATGTTTACTGCATTTTTTTCCAACATTTACTTAGAACAACAACAGTGGCCTTGGAGAAGTAATGTTATAGAGCCTGCTCTTGCCCTCAATGACGTCACTGCCGAAATTGCTGTCTTCAGATACACATATACCAAGTACCAGCTGTTAGGGCCATTTTCGACCAATTTTGGAAATGTTCGTTTAAGAAAATCCTGTGGTACATATTTAGCTAAGGTATTGCAATTAAATGTATGGCCATATATAGGTGATCCAACCATAACAGAGGTTGTGCTTGTTGAGTAATCGCTTTGATGAATGAAATCAATGTAATTTTTGTAGCTAGTATTATTTCCACACACAGTCTGTTTCCGAATAATAGCCTAATGGATCACTTAGGATAAGGGATCCATAGAAAGTGCACTCTAGTGGACAAGGTCATATTGGCTTAGTTTCCGAATTCTTACTAGGGATGCCGATGCATCCCTTCACACGTCCACTATCAAGGGATACGACACTCGCATCCAATGTCGCATCCACACATTCCTTGCATACGGAGTTCGTTCGTCATTTGTTTCTGTTATTGTTTAGTTGATACAATAATAGCGATTTCTCGCGGGTAGCGTGGCTGTATGTTTACTTTGAAGTTGTTAATTAAAATTGATGAAGCTTTTTTTTTTTTTTTTTTTTTTGTGCATCAATTGGACTCCAACATAATCGCAAAAAATGAAATAATGGTTAAAATACTGACCACTTGAGGAATCAACTTCATTGTACACATTAATCATTTCAAGAAATGCATTTGTAATTTGTAATTGCCCTATATATAAGAAATCTCGATTTATATTTGCAGCCATAGCTAAGCAGTGAATTGTTGACATATCAGTTGACATTTCACCGAGATCCCACTGATAACACAAATAAAGATACAACTTCAGAGTAGTAAAAAGTGTGTTGCAGTTATAGCTACCTAAGAGCGCTCTACCTGTAGCAGAATTCGGATGTTATCATCCCTTCAATACAGCCATTCCCACAGTGTATGCATGTACGAAGGGACGTAGGAATGCTTGAGCAATGGACGCATCCACTAAATTCGGAAACCGCCACAGCCTTGAGAAAACGTAGCACCGACATCTTACGCACGACCGCGACTTTGCGAATACCCTGTCGAAATTTCTCCCGGAAAACAGCATTGCATTGGTTTGGCGTCTGGTGGCTTCAATTTCATTACAACCCCCTACGGCGCATCCTCCCCGCCATAACTCCATTTAGGTCTGAAGCACCATTCCGATCCCCCTTCACGGTTTCTAGTGGGGTACCCCATCCCACCCCTCCCTCCCTTTCAAGGCCTTAACTCAATTTGCCGGCGAGTTTTCGCATTAGGAAGCCTCGCCAAGCATCTACGTCAACCACCGGAGAAAACATCCAGGTAGCATTTCTGGTTGCCCGCGTCTTCCCTCGCGTAGGACAGGATGTGTGGTGGAGCCGGTCATGGATATGCCACAGCACTGGAACAACCCCTTCGCAACTAACATTAAGATAGGTCGCATTGGAGCATTTCGATTTTTAAAAGTTTTTCACACGTTCTTCTAGCACGACGTCAGTTACAATGGCGCAACTAGTTTCCACGAAAGAATTATTGGCTAACTGTATTTACGAAGTGTCTGTCCACGAATCATAAACTGTCTCTATTGGAATAGCATATTTACAATGGACTCATTAAATTAAGAAAATGTGCTATCACAAAGCATAAGCGTATTGAGACTTTCGTTTTTTTTATGGGGGTTACTTCATCTTTCGCAGCAGCAGCTCTAGACTTCGGAGTCATAGCATGAAAGGAGGACACTGTCCCATCATAATTTTAGGAAACAATATAAAATTAATTAAACACATTCACGAATTTCAACAATATTGTTATTATTTCATTTCAGATTTGAAACCTTCACATGATAGTTTCATTTCAGTGTGGGAGTTCATAGGGGCTGCAGGGAAGGAGTCCATATCCCCCGTCATTAACGTTTATTGGATCCATCCCTATTACAAAGAAACGTTACCAATAACAACGAAATTACCTTCATGTTTTCACCTAGGAAATTGTAATCTACCATGGGTGTTAAGGCTTTTGCAAAAAAAAAAAAAAAAAAAAAAAAGTCTTACCAATTACTACGTACACTGAAAAAATAAGTATGAACATGCACACAATATCAAATTTTTTTTTGAAAATAATTGTCGTTTCCTAGTGACCACTAAAACTATTTGTTCTTTATTAGAAAATAATCACCGTTTTCGTGTTCACTAACAAATATTTAAATTATCATTGTAAATAATGATTGTATCTATCAGAATATAATAACTTTGAAAGGAAAAATGTCTGCAAAATATTTTCTAGTGATATAATATTATCTTTAGTACTTGAGTGGGAAAACTCCATATATATATATATTTGTGTGTGTGCGTGTGTGAAAACAATCTACACGTTAAAAACAATACATATTATTACTTCAACATAATCGAACTTCATCAGATATACTCTTGATTATCCTAAGAGAGAAGGAAAATCTTCGTTAAAAAGGACATAATGTTGTGCTACCTGGTCAAGGGCAAGACTAGCTTCTCATTGTACAGGCAGTCAATGGGCGAATAGCTGAGAATCATGTATACAGTAGATAATTGCGACGAGCCTGACTGGGATAGAACACCCGAAATTCGCTCTTATTTGCTTATATCTATTAAATTAATATAAAAATAATGGTTATATTAGCGCGACCTTACGAACACAGACCTGAACACACCCAGTGTATTGAGCTAACACCCTTATTACTTGATTAGGTTAAGAGAATATTTGTGCGTCACCCGTCTGTCAATAGGGTTTAGTATTGTATGATTTCCATAAGGCTCCAGTAATACTGAACCAAAATATAGGTGAATGTTCAAATATTTTATACATATACATGAAGTACACATTTCAGCACTATGTTATTTGTGTTTTTCGCGAATTCATGTTGAGGTAGAAAAGACTTCAAGTGCTTATGCTGTGTTTGTAACTGTTAGAGGTGTGAACATTTCGGAGTTAGCGGTTAGGCTCCACAGCCGTCGTTTACACTAGAGACTAAGCTGTTTATCCACTGACTGCTGTGGCAGTGAATAGACAGTTTTACCTTTGCCTAGGGGGCATGATTTTCCGTCCATAACGTTTCTTTGCAGTTTTGGTACTGTCTCGGGGTACTCTAGCATATATATATATATATATATATATAAGATATTCGGATACTACCTGTCGAAATTCAAAACACAGCATCTGTGGGCGAACAGAAATAATAAACTCTAGCCACAAAATGTTCGGAAAGGAAATTAGTATGTTTAAATTTAAACAGAATTACGGCAAACGACGCCGGGTGTCCACAGCCGTATGTACCTGCATGCACAAGTTGTATGATACTAAGGCGAATAGCAGTGTCGCGACATGCAACCAGCGCCTGTACATAGGCCACCATGACGACACAAGCTCTCCTGCCACTGCGGTGACGCCTGTGTGTGGGAGTGTGGCAACACATCCGACTTACAGGCGACGTCTATTGTCGCGTGCAGCACTGCCGTGGATCAGTTCGCCTTAGTGTCATGAAACTTGTTTCGCAAGCACGCACATGCGGCTGCGGACACCCGGCGTCATTCGCCGAGATTCAACTTCAATCTAAACTTACCGAATGGACTTTCCGAACATTTTGTGACTAGGGTATCTCGTTTCTGTTAGCCCACAGATGCTGTGGTTTGAATTTCGATAATTAGTTTCCGAACATCTTGTATAGTTCTCTGTGATAAAGTTGTTCAAAATAATAATAAATTACATCTTGCGAAGTTATGTTGCTCCAGATAAGATTTTGCGTAATTTTTTCTTCCACATATGCATCGTACGACATTCAATAATTAGTTACTGAAACGTGGCGGGCTATTACAAAATATCGGAGTAGCTAAACTGTGGTCTGTATTGTGAAATTCAACACAACGAACTTGGTGAATTCCTTGACTTATCAGCAGTACAGTAGGACGATGCTTAATAATCAACACACAAAATTAGCCAGACAGACTGGTTGCCTAAACAATATTTAATCACTTTGATAGTTAAAATGAATTGTTTCCATTGATAAACGTGTCAAAATTTAAAGGACGCCGCAAAAAAAAAAAAAAAAAAAAAAAATGATCTCACCATTCATTGGTTTACAAAAATAGCACTTCGACTAGTTATGAGTTTTTGAGGTCCAACAGAAAAAGAAATATATTTTTTTTTTTTCCATTAACCTCTTAAAATATTATCCCAGCTATATTAGTTAACGTATGACGTGTTGCAAACAATATGAAGTCATGGTCGGTGATGTACAAGGCTAGAAGCTAGCACAAATACAGACCGCTTATTTTCTCTGGTTACTGCCATTGGCTGTTGGTAGTAGACCAAGATGTTATTGGTTTATGCTGGTGCCATACACCAACAGAAATTATTTCGTAGGTTCCATCGTGTAAGTTATTACAAGGAATTCGTGAGTACTTGCCAGACAAAATGTTTCATATTTTGCAACACTAAGAATGTTTTGGTCATCGCCCTTGCCTCTCTCAGCGTGGCTTGAGGTGCGGGGGACCTTCTAGATTGGTGCAGCGAGACTACTTACGCCGCGACGGGCCTCCGAGCTAACAGTCTACTGTTTGGAGGATTACGGGAGCTTAAGAGCAGGGTTGCGAAGACAGCGAAACGTCGAAACAGTAAAGTGATAGTGGTAGCGAGAGTGACCGGCCTTGTTTGCCAAAATAATATCGTCCCGCAATTTAACTTACTGTCGGAAGTGTTAACGGGAAACCACCCAGAGTGAGGTCTACGTTGGCCTTAATAATGCAACTATTTTTTCGTTATTAGAAACGAAAACGTTATTGACGAGCATTTTGACGCCGCTGGAAAACTGCGTATTCAAACAGCTGTATCTGGAAACATGCGACTTTGGTAGGCGACCAATATACAGTTTTTTATGCATACCTATTAGAGGGTAGAGAGGAGTGGCACAGTATGTTGACATTTGCTGCTTACTGTGCTCGGCTATTTTCTAATTTACACTTCACCCACCAAAACGTAATTCTGAAGCTGAGGTTGTCCCGGACTCCACGGGGTTATTGATTCCTGATCCGTGCACCGAAATTGTACAACACTGTGCAAGCGCTACTGTACCTCGCAACAACTCACTGTTCACCACTGGTGCTTGCGTATAAAGCGGTATTCACAACAGAGCGTGGCGAAGCGACGCGTCGCGTCGAGCATCAGCCACTCGGAGCCTTGACGCTAGCGACGGGCGTCGAGAAAGTTGTACGAGCGACCGACATTGGAATTGACGCTCATCGCCGGCGACGCAGAATATGAAGAATAACATTTGCGAATTTCATAATAAATAAACTGGCGAGAAGCTGAGGTACAGAACAAATTGCAATGTACATAATAAATGGTTTCCAGGGATATTAATTGGAGTCAAAATTTATATAAATGTTTCTTACCTTTAGGAAAACAAAATTATAATGTTTCCCGATGCCTGAAGAGTCGTTCATGTTCTAAAAAATAATTTCGAATTTAAATATACTTTTATTAAAGAAAATTATATATTACTAAAAAAAAAAATAACAATTTTACTAACAAAATGGCAAAAAAAATCCACTGTATTTCGTTCGCTTTTAGCATTTCACTACAAGCTTCCTTGCAGGAAAAAATATGGCTGCATGGTCTGTGTCCCCGGTGGCCGGCGACAGAACATCGCTCTATTGCGAAGACGCAAATAACATTCGTCGCTGGCTGTGAGCGTCGGACGAGACGCGTCGCACAACGTCGCTCTATTGTGAAAACCGCTTGAAGGTGATGATCGAGCTAACGCCAGTTGTGGAGCTTCTTTGCATTTGACTGAGGGCCGCAAAGCAGCTTCAGACAAGTGACGGAGGCGGTGTATCCCTTCATTGGCGAAAAAATCACTGCCAGCGCAAAACAGGAAGGTGAATGATTGCAGGTGGGCAAGTGGAAAAACAGAACTGAAGGGAAAAGGAGAGCATTTGTTTGGCTGTCCTCGTCCTGTCTGCCCCCTATTTCCTCCCTTCTCGACGTAGGCCAGTATCCTTCGCCCTGCGAGAGCATCTCTCGTTGCAGAGCAAGTGGACCGGAAATTCAATCATCGGGTATCAATGCCGGCTCTTTCAACCCCCCAGCCATCTCTTACTCGCCTGGAAGGGACGGGGGACGGGGGGTGACTCGGAGGATGATTTGCATCCCTCCGAGCGGGAGCTCAATGTTTGCGAAGCGCGCGCAATAAGGCTGGCATTGTGTCAGGCGTGTGGGATCGCCTGCCAGGGAGCTAGCGAGCTGGTTGGTACCTACTAACCTTGCCGCTCCATGCACTTAATTATTACGTAACTGGCTGTTAGAGCACGCGTTCATTTCGCTCGTGTGGTTGGACCTCTCAGCCGCCTGATACGTGCTCCAGGCCTCTGAGTCAAAATGAAGCATCGAGCAGCTGAGTGAGATTATTAATTTTAATCTTTAGCTTACTTTTGAATGTGTATGGAATATTCGTTTCTGTTTAAATGTTATACGTGGATACTTTGGAAACGACGTAACCTTATTTATTTATTTCTGATAAAAACAAACACATTTATATCCACCTTATAAAGATTTTAATTATTTCTATAAACATTTTTCTCATCATCCATACATGGCAGCTAATCAGGCGCTAAGCTAAGAACTTGGGGGGGGGAGGGGGTGGCCTCCTGTTACCAGGGATAACCTTACCTTCAAACTGAAGAATTTGTTGTTGTGAACAACACCCTTGTTAACCACGCAGACGAAGGAAAGTGCAGTTTAGATGTTTTATGCAAACACAGAGAAGAATTTAAGGCAACATATGAGCTCTTGGTTACTGTCAATAAGTTTGGCTTTAGTACCGCCACCTATGGATCAACTTTCTCTTTTAATCGCCCTTAAAGACTCTTCATTACCCGCCAAATATTGAAAATTTATTTGTCTTAGCGTTTTAAAGTAAACGCACAGAAGCTTAGTTAGTGTAAATTTAAAGTCCTTTGTATACAAAATAATTTGGGACTCAGGTTTATTTATAACTCTGTAGAGTAAATATATTTCAACTAAAACGAATTTGAAGAGTAAAAATTTCGCTCCTTTTAAGATCAATAATATTCTTTCTTTGTTGCTAATGTATAAACATGTATACACACTATTTTGACCCGCCGGCGGACCAATGCCTTCTAGAAAATGGAGGTCCCTAAAATAATTTGCTAGCAATGAGCCTACATTGCAGCTGATTTAGTGCGGTGTTTCTCATGGCGTAATCTTGGAAAACCGTCATTTTTAATTCATTTTATTTCTCTACCAGGCGTGTTTTCCATTTTTCCGTAACACAATGAAATATTTCTTGCATCTATCTCGAATGGATTCGTTAACCAGCAAAATGAGACGAGTTTCAAAACGATAAGTATTTAAAACACAAATATTTTATCTTTATTCTTTACTATTCGCTCCTGAAACATTTGTTTTGTATTCACCTAAGACAAGTTTAAGAGTTTTGTCGTTGTAATTTTGCGATGAGATTAAGTCGATAAATAAGCAGAATATATATTTACTGTGTCCAATGCAACTAAACTGGGAATATTATTTTTAAAATATGCCAGAGGGGCATATCTGAGTTCGTAAATAATGGAGGTCTTAAAAAATGAAATAACTAAATTTGATTTTAATTTATTCACATAGCTATTATTTACAGCATTAATATAACTATTTATACTATTGTTCTTTTTATTTCAAAGTGAGTGCAATATTTAATGTCTAATTTTGCTCTTATTAACTTCCATCTTAATATCTGTGTTTGGTTATAGTCAATTAACTCGTATTCATCATTAACACACTTTCAGTCGGTCTGTTGCCGGCAAACTCCAGCCACTCGTCCACTCATCAACTGCCGGTTTGTAGGCCCGACGCTCTATTTATAGCTGCTGGCCTTTCCCTGAAAGATTCGCCCCACCCCGAGTCAAGCTGAGAGAAACTATGGCAGTACCACTAGAAAATTCTTCAGATTAACGCATAAATTCAATACAGCCAAGTTCATTAGCGCGCACCATGAAAGGGATATCACGGCGCCATTAAGAGGTATGCCCGTCGGGATGCTTTGTGTAAAAGATACGCGCTTCTTGGTTTATCGCTCGCCAGTCATTCAAAACATTCCTATGACTTGCCGCCCATTATCATATCACAACACCCTGTCCTCTTCCGTTCACTCGTGCGGCAGATGTAACGGTAAGCCAGCGCGTAACACTGCCTCCTCCTCTAGTATGTTCGTTGTGAACAGACTCTGAATAATCCGGACCTTAGCAGAGTGCCAGTCGGGTGATGTGGACAACATCCGGCTTCGCACGAGAGCATTCGCGACAAATCCGGAAGACCACGTCATTGATCTTATCCAAAGTTTTGTGAAATCCTTGCCAATATTTCTATAGATTCGGGCAGTGCCCTTTTCACCTCTGGAGGTTGTAAAGCCACATCAGTTGTCCTCCTTTAAATAACTCGCCCGACATTCTCAGCACACACATAGGCCTAGTACTAAGCAAGAACACCTGACTTTTATAGGTTTCAACCATGCCGGGACCTTACTTTATTTATTCTTATGGCGTTATCTTACAAAATGGCAGACAAAATTGGTTACTTGTTGGTTTATATGATGCATGTAATATACACTATCAGTATATAAAACTTGGTCGAAATTGGCAAAATTGTATGGAAAATATGCTAAATAAACTTAAAACCTATTCATAGCCGCCATTTTGGAAATAAGTAACTAATAAAGTTCGATTGCCTACGTTTATATTGGATATCATACTATTGCTTAGATGCCAAATTGGGCGAGGGTTAGTTAAATAGTTTTGGAGATATATTGTTAAATATTAATTTTTTAATAGGTTCTATTTACCGAAATGGCGGAACAATAACAATATTCGTATAAAATTTTAATGCTTATACAATGGTCAGCCAGCTTACAAAATGTGGTTTAAATCGGTAGAATGGTTCCCGAGATATGAAATATTACCCAAAAATTTTAATGGTCGCCATTTTGAAAGTAAGTGCCTGACGTGGCCGAAACCTTTATAAGTCAGGTGTCCTTAATAAGTACTATACGTGTACTAAGTTTGGTGAAAGTTGGTTGAAGCGCTCAAAAATTGATATAGGGGTAACTTTAGGAAGTAACTGAATGTCAGGAAACCGCATAATTATTTATTTTGTCTACATAAATATGGAATTTTAACATTGAAGATTAAAAAATTTTTCTTAAAATTAAAAGATTTTTCTCTGTTTCCTAAGCAATATTTGTGTAACACATATAGAAGAATAGCATGAAGATTTTGATTTTAGACAAATATAATCGTACGAAAACAATACAGTTTGTTCCGTAATTGCATGCTCAAACTCTACCTGCGTATTCGTCATGAAAAGGTAAGGCAAAAACATTTTATATATGACCCATGGTCTAAAATTCTTCGTAATATTGGTAAATGCCATTGGAAATGGACCATTAAGACGTCGTGGTTACTGAATATTTTACAAAAAGTATTTACAATAGAACAATGAACGTCTGTATGATCCGTCTCTGCCATCAAATTATTTAGCGGAGGAAAAAAATAGCGGTCGCGAATATAATTTTGCATAACATTTCAAGATTCCAGTTGTGTACTGATTTTCCGATCACTGATTACTAAACAACCCTTTTAGGTCAACAAAAATTTCTTGTACGTGCTTCCCGTAAAAGCAGATGTTTGCGAGGAATTAGTGCACAAATGTTAAAAACCAGTGGGGCGAATTCGTTGCTTTTGAACTTAACTATGAATTCCTTGAAAACGGTTGGGCTAAGATGAAGCCCTAGTAACAAATTTTTATCGCCTCAACGTCACATCTGGTCGTAAGGAAGGATTGCGACAGTACCTCACAAGGCTGCGCTAACATTCCCTGGTAGTTGAATTTCTCGCAAAATAGATAGGCCCATGTAACACTAGGATATTAATACATGCGATGGAAGTCATTTGATAAAACTGCAAATGCACCTATATACGCTATATTTTCCTTTACTAAAACTGCTTAGTGAAGCCATAATTTTATTTATTTTTTTTTATAAATTCCCCTCTCGTTTTTCTTTTCATATATTTTATTGGGTAAAGGCAAAACGTGGGGTCTGTAGATTGTTTTTTTTTTTTTTACCTTTCCTGGAAAACTTCGTATTCTCAGAAGACGTATTTACTGATAAACGCGTATATGCACAGACACTGATTTTAAAGTTTTTATTTTAGTAGGAAAATTACCGAGCGAGGTGGCGCAGTGGTAACACACTGGACTCCCATTCGGGATGTCGGGAGGAGCCGGGTTCGCCCATCCTGATTTCGGTTTTCCATGGTTTTCCGAAATTGCAAAGGCCATGGCCTATTCCTTCCCTATCCTTCCCCAATCCCTCTTCGCTGTGCAACTTGCACCGTCTCTGATGACCTCGCTGTCGACGAGACGTTAAGCCCACTTACCTACTAGGAAAATTACGTGACATCTTTATCGTTAGTATAAAGGTGAAAATTAATAATACATTACTGGAAAATCAATAAACCATCTGCACCATGAATGTTTACGCAAACTGATGGTTACGATCTCCATTTTTCCACCAAATAATCTGTTGACATCATGGAAGTTACACTGAATGCGTATCTCTGTTCATATACACTTTATCAAGACGTTCCCCGGTTCTTCGTAAATAACTTTTAGTAAAAAGTTCAATAACCTTGTGTGGTTAGACAACTCGCCTCTACCTAGGCGAATCGGGTTCGATTCCCAGCGGGGTCGTTCCCGGATTTTCGAATGTACCGGACGATGGCGCTGCCATACGGCTTTTCTCGGGGATCTCCTGTTTCCCCCGCCCTTGTATTCAGGCGCTGCTCCATACTCACTTCACTTCTCTATGGTCAACTCTCAAGCTCTCGCTGTTAAGAGACACTCAAAGCTCGTCACTTTTCATTCAGCGACCTTGTCTTTCTGCTTCACCTTCAAGAAAGTGTGTACCGTCCTTAGCAAGCATTTAAGACCATAGGTAGTATAGATTTCGCTTTTTTTTTTTCGTGATAAATATTAAGGCAGATATTTTCCATGTAATTTTATAACTTACATTCTATATAGCGGGAAAGTATATTTTATTGTATTTTCTCACAATGTTATTAGCAGGGCCCAGAAGATTTTGCTAATTAATTTCAATGTTAGTTTAGACTTAAAAAATGTGCGTACTATAACCTTTGGAGAACTGAATACCTGTTTCGTTACCACGCCCCAGAAATCTTAAAACACCAAACGACAGCATGAAATAGTCACGTGCGACCCATAAAACTGCGAATTTGAACAAATACCAAATTAATTACGCAAAATTTCAAGTCCGTGGGTGCAATATTTACACACTGAACAGTATTTTAGGTGAAGGAATAGAAATAATTGTAACGTTACCAGTTTTAGAGTTATATATGCATTAGCCATTTAAGGAATATATCACTTAGATGATTGAATAGTTGTAATATCAGTGAGGTAAATTAATTTGATTGCCATATGTACTAAATAGGACTAATTTATTGAATTCCTCCTGACAATAACTACAAAAAGGTCAAACCATATTTTTTATAATGATATTTCACGTTCTAATTAAATTACAATTTCAAAAATTAATATCAATAATAACCTAATCGTAAGAAAAATATATAAACTCTAAGTGAAGTTCAATTCTCCTTTTAAGTGACATGTAACATCTTAAGGAAAGGGATTGTAAACTGTCAAGCAATAACTTCGTGTGTTAGTGGCTAACCTAACAGCACTACTGCTCTCAGATAATCCATATCCAACTGCACGGCTACCCACAGTGGCTCAGGGGGTGGTTGTCCTTTGCAAGGGCGAGAGAGGGTTGGGGGGTTGCATCGGATGCTGGCAGGGGATGATTTCATCTCGCAAAGTGCTGCTCCCATTACCAGCCCGACAATGGCAGGCGTTTTGCATACATTCCCCGGGCTTGGAAACAAGCACCGGAAATAAAAAGTCAATTGCCTTCCACCCCCACCCCTCCCTCCTTCCCGCCCTCCAAGGTTCCTGTTCCTGTTCCCTCCCCTTTCGAACTTCCTTTCCTTCCATTTACTTCGAATTCAGCACTGCTTTAACCTCGCCCCCGTCGCCCCTCTTTCACCCTCTTTATCTTTGAGAACGCATTTCATTTAGCTTTCGATTTAAACATGGCTTCTCTTCCCTTCCCCTTTCACCTCTTATCGCAGGAGAATGGAATGGGCAGCGGGATTGGTTCGCACAGTAATCATCAGTATTTTTTTAATTACGCTCTTGCAGAAGCTTTAAAAGTTATCGAAGTGTTCACGGTCTATAAAATTCATGCTCGCCGGAAAACTGTGTGAGTAAAAACGTCACTGGTTTCGTTCTGCAACTGGTTACTTACCGCGAGACCTTGAATTTAATGTAATAAACACGAACATAAATGCGAATTTTTAATATACGTACATCCAATATAATTAAGGCGGCGGATGTATTTGAGTGACTCGTGGAAACCAATGATGAGGTGTAGATGCAAATAGTTGGCGATTCCCCCAAACGCAGCTTTAAATAGTTCGCTGAACTTATATGGGCCGCGGTGGTGTGATGGTTAGACTACTGGCCTCCCGCGTAGGCAAACCGGGTTCGATTCCCGACGAGACAGCTCCCGGATTTTCGCGTGTGGGAATCGTGCCTAACGATGCCGCTGGTCGACGGGTTTTATCGGGAATCTCCCGTTTCCCCCTGCCCCTTTATTTCGGCGCTGCTCCGTACTCACCTCATTCACCCTCATCGGCTCTCAAGACAAATGTCTCCATAATATGCTGACATCTTCAAGTAGGTTGCGTGGAAATGAGGAGGGAATAGCTCCTCTCTATTGTGACGTCGGAGATCTCAACACGTTTTCAGCCCCCGCAGAGGTGTACGTACATGCGGATGTCACTTGTTTCCATCGTACAGCTAGGATCAAATACTCATTCAGTTGAAGCATGTACACTTTTTGCAAAAGAGTAAATGCTTATGTGGCTGATTCACGGATTATTGCACATTTTAAAAATCAATATATGGAATTAAATAATTTTTTCTTAGTTGCATTTATTTAAACGGGGACGCTAGTCTAGCGAACATCTTGCAAGGGTGACAACAAATAAAAATTGTATAGGCATATCTGAACGTCTCATAGTAGCCTAAATTTAAAATCTGTTTTCACTTTAACCGGTTCCCATTCCCTTTATACGGATTGCAATATGGAAACGGGTATTATACGTGTATTTGTTTTCGCAATCACTCGACTAGCATGGATTCAAGTCGTCAGGGCGAAGAAAAAAGCAGTGTTTACATTTTGAATAATAGTTGCCCAATAATAGGAAGAGAAACAAATTCAATAGAGAGGCCTTAAAAATAATGTGTGAAATGTGAGAAGGTTAATAATGAAATCGTTTTGTCTCTGTGTTACAGTTGTCTCTGTGCTCTAGGAAGAGGAGAATGTACACGAAAGACCATTTCCTACACCTCCTTTTTCTACTGTCTGTTAGTCTAAAGCATGGATAAAACACGAGTTTCCTTTCCAAAGATAACAATAATAACTTTGTATGTGATTACAGAAAAAAATATTGGTTTATATATACATATTTGTTGCGGGTTTCCTCTAGTGCCCATTGAAATTGGTATATTTACAATCATTCCCTTGCTTATATAACAGCAGTTAAATTATGTATATTTTCGAGAACGTAATTTAACAGGGATAACTACGGCACACTGACAGCAATATAGCCTCATAAATAACTAACTATCCACCCACTGCTATCACGTTTCAGCGTCAGATCAATCGATGTTCGGATTTTCTCGAGACAGTTCTGAGTTTCGTAGCACAGACTGTTCGAAATTCGTTACCTCAAAGGAACGCCTGCAGCTGCAATTTTGCACTGCTCTTACAAGCAATCACCAATCGCCAACAGCTGCCAAAGAGATTCGTTAAGTTAATGCAAGTAAAATATTTGGAAAATCTTAAATGAGGACAATTTTATCTTTAATATCGGTGTCAGCTGGGGAATTGAAAATATAACCAATTCACGTCCTTGATGTAGTTCAACTTTCGGTCACCCATTACGTATCCTTCCGCTATATGTAAATATAAATACTGCCATGTGACTTCTGCGTATTAACTGTCAAATGTTTTGTTTACTGTTCACATCTGTTTAAAGAATCCTGTCATATTAAAAAAAAAGAAAAAGTAATTCGTACGAATGTTCACAATTTAGATCAATAACCATATGGTGACTTTTATACAATGTCTGTATTGACGATAGTTCTTACGGTTATTATTTTACATTGTTAACTTTTGTTATACATGACGTAGCACATTAAAAATTAATATTTTGTAGTGACTGTGTTTAATCCTGTTACAACTGTGGAGGAAAGAACTGTAGTATTTAACTTCAGGTTATTGATATGTGTTGGATTATTTCGTTAAAAGGACGGCCTCAGTTGGTATACAATTCAAAACGAAGGAGTAATCAGTCCTACGAAAAGACAGTAAATACAAGCATGCAAATCGTGTCACTTATATTTTTTACGTAGGAACGACAAACACAGTGAACACGCACAAAAATAGGCCTACCGTAACTTTTATTTCGCTCATGTTTATTTGCATAGATAGATAGTTAGTTTTAATAGCTTTTTTAAGTAATTTATTTAAAATTTTCTTGCTGGGTTTAGTATTTTGTTGGGATTGTGACAAACATTCAAATCACATAAACGTAAGCACGTTACACAATTGTGTTTCACTCCTAGGGTAATGTCACAAAGTTGTGATAAATAAACAGATGTGACTTTCTAATAATTAATTTCGCCATGAAAACAGTTCGTGGTTAAAACGCATAAATTTCGAACGTCCAATATTTGTGATCACGCACATCGGCCCAGCGAACGTAATTCCAAAAATACTCCCATATGCAGCGGTCACGACACACGTCACAATACACTTATTCCTGCTGTGGAAACACAGATCTACCACAAAATCGTAACTTGCCTAGGTACGTTAAAAAAGAAAAACCCAACATAAACATACCTGATGTGATATTTTAAATATATTTCACATTGCAGAAAGAAAAACTAACACTTCGTTCCGCCACAAACAACGCGCCATATCATGTCGCCAGTCACCGCTTCTGCCAACTTCGGATTTGTAAAAGTCCCGCCGTCACATCTAAATATTATTACAATAAATATTCAAAAATTCAAATCTCGTTTCACTTTAAAATTACTAATTCAAAATTTTTTTCTGCTATAATTGGCGTGAATATGCTTGTATTGATATCATGTATAATTTTCCTGCTACTACTAACGCTGCAAAACTTCCCGAGAGAGAGAGAGAGAGAGAGAGAGAGAGAGAGAGAGAGAGAGAGAGAGAGAGAGAGAGAGAGAACAAGAACGATAGCGACAAGCTCCACTCCGCCTACTCAACTTTCTTCCTCAGACAAGAAAGCTATGTCACTAGGGCCTACGCACCGTAATTTGCGCTTATATTTTTACTGTATCAATGAAGTATGTTTCCATTAGTGTTACCTAAAAACATAAATATTTCAAAAGGCAATGCTTAATTTACAAATAGCATACCAAAAGACTAGGTTAAAACTATGAAGATAACTGGGAACTATTTCTTACTAGCCGTTATGTTGTTAATTCGTCTTGAATGCGACATAAAAATTACAAGTTATGGAATATGTTAAGTTAAAATTTCAATCACGGTGTTATAATGTATTGTATACAAGTTAGTTATTAAAAAAAAAAACAGGTTGACATGTTACTCCTTGGGCGATTGTTCAAAGGTTTGTTTCAAAACATCCGAGGAAACCGCAAATTGACTGTATTCACCTTTGTATGTTATAGTCAACTTCGAAGTACTGAGTTGGCACATTTCTTCTGTGTGAGCACAACCTTCTAATGCCCTTAATAAACTTTTGTTCTAAATAATGTGCAGCGCTTTTCAGGCCAGTTGTAGCTGGAAAGCCATCAGTGATACCTGGAATTGGTAGAGCTCTCAGGAATGGAGACTTGCATGACGTTATCAGGTGTTTATTTAATCTTTGTAACGCCAGAAATTCTGTTTCGATCTAAATCAGTGATATTTTTGTAAACTAACAAGCTTTATACAGTTACAAAAAATTGTTGTGTATATCTGTAAATTTATGGAAATTTTAACAAAATACTTCAATCAAGATGGGGAAATTATTTTTAACTGCGAATTACAACAGCGAAAAGAAAAAAAAACGGGATCACTTGCAAGCCCAACCAATACGGTATCTCTTGCTCCATGAAGTAGCCAATCAGACAGATGAATCTGTTTCCAGAGCATTGCGCAACCAATTATAAAATGGCTAGGCCCGCATCAAAGAAATCGCCATTTAGCATCTGTGAACTTACCTATTCTGTGTCCGTGCCACACAATAGCCTCGTATGCAGAAGTGAAACTGCCTTATCTAGGTCGCGGACTCCACTTTCGGAAATCAACTTGGCAGGACGTAAATGACCAATAAGAACTTGCTAAGGACTAGCCACACACCAACTGGTCCAATAATAAAAAAACTTCAACATCTGGGCGTGGCCAATCAGGCGTAAGTCTAGTTTCCATCAGCAGTATTACACAACCAGCCGGCTAGAATCGAAGGGCCCATGGCTGTCTTGCGCTTAGTGCATAGGCTTCCCATCCAGGCTGTCCTGGTATGTTACCCTGCGGGATTGCACTTTGATTTTTGCTCTTGGGAAACGTAGCTGACGTGGCCGTTTGTCAGCTGGGTTTCTCAGGGTTATCCCATTTCCTCCGCCCTTGCATTCCTTCGTCAGTGCATATTAGTGCCCAAGTTCACGTCGATGTTCAGGGACGACGGGAAAATGCATGCTTAATTGCGAAAATTCGGCACTTAGCGAATGATATCTCTAGCTACCTTTTATGCTTCCGTAGCTACCTTGCTTCTGTATTTCTGCCCGTTCTGTGTCTCGGCGGGCACGCCCATCAGCGCTACGTGCTCGCAGTTCAAGAACGGACTGTACTCTAAAGAGAAGCGAGGAAAAAGTTGGGAGGTTGTGAGATTGCCTTCGCACCCTCGCGGAGAGCCGAATCGAGAGAACCGGAGCAGTAAACAGGTGAGAACCACAGCTCTCTCCCTGACCACTTACAGCGATTGAAAAAAAAAAACACCCCCTGGGCAGTCCCTGGGCGCCCGCCACTCGCAACCCCCCTCCCAACCGCTACCCACCCCCTTTTTCCACACGTTTCCACGCCAGCGCAACCCCCTCCTAATGGGCCAGGGATCATCGGCCCCAAGGGTGATCCAGCCAACCCCTCCTCCACTTTTACGCCGGGGGGTCAGGGCCAGAAGTGTCTAGGATATAGCGCACGTGGGACTCATCTGGCCTCCGGGTGAGGCCCAAACATCCGTCGAACCACCTGCTGTCAGTGCCAGGCGATCTCTGGAGCGATGTATAGAGGCCGTGTCAATCCATCCCCTAACGCTGTAATTTTTCAACGCGTTTTTAGTGTTTAATTCATGTGAGAAGACAATTTCCAAAGGGTAGTTGTTTACAGGTGATCTCCGACGTTAAGTTACAAACCAGCCAAAATTCTAGCTGTCAGTTAACCCGGTAACTTCAATTTTCAGTCTCAGATTTTGCAGACGATACATTTTATGATATTTGCTTTACTTAAGTTGGCAAAATACTTGTTTCGTTGTCACAGCCAATTAATTATCTGTAGGCTATATGTTTGGATACATTTATATGGGCCAATTATGACTTAGACAAGTAAGATGGTTTTCGAATAATTTCTCCATAGGTAAGATCATTGGTCGTTCAGCTCCATAGTGTAGAGTGCAGAGCAAACATTACCTACACCTACGTAATGTACATCATTGTATACACTGAGTCCGAATGGGTAAACACTTTACGCTCTGTACAAATATCTGACAATAAATGTAAGCTAAGATTTATTCGCTGTATACCCCTCCACAGAAACACCACTTTTGTTGATCGATGTACTCGTATTTTCATATCCCATTGTCCTTCTTGTCAACACCCTATTGAACTATACTGCGATATTTATTTCCTGTTTACGTCTCTAGCAGATCCGCTTAGGACGAGACGTTAAATTACAACTTCAGGTCTCGGTTAGTAATGTAACATGTAACCAATTTCCTATGTAACAGGATTCTCAATCCGCCGTGTATGATTATGGTATGTGATGAATTAATAAAACAGCGATAAACAAATGTGAAACGAAAAATTAGTCCAGTCCTTTTGGTATTCAGGGCAAGGAAATTTTCATAAAAGTTTACAGTAGTAGGGGCGTGCCAGTCCTCGATACAAAGGGCTACCACCTTTCTTGATTGACATAACTAATTTGATATCAAATTGATTGCTCGGATTAATACGATAATTTTTTTAATCCGCTAATCTTAATCTATTAAATATTATGGTATTAAAATTTCGAAGATTGATCCGATTTATTAAAATTAAGCAATCATTCTTTTTTTAATTTGCTGTGAATTGATAAGTGTATAGTTTGGTGCAAGTGTGTGCTAAGAGACTTTAATTTATTTTTTATTTTTTTATTTTTGTAGAGCATCATGGTATGTTCTCACCCTTGGAGCTCTGGCATTGTAATGAGGTGTGATGAGTTGGGTAAGTGGTATATATATATATATCCCTTATATATACACATATATATACATATATATACCCCTTATATATACCCTTAGAACCCTCTTGCACCAATCTCAACACACACACACACACACACACACACATATATATATATATATATATATATATATATATATATATATATATATATATATATATATATTATATATATATATATATATATTTGTGTGTGTGTGTGTGTGTTGAGATTGGTGCAAGAGGGTTCTAAGGGTCTTAATTTTTTTCTTTTTTTGGGGATTGGGGAGTGGCATAGTACATCACCTTCGGTGCTGTGGCCTTGTATTGAGGTGTGATGTATTGGGGAAGGGGTTTAAATAGATATTGTGTAATATTAATTGTTTATGTTATTGAGGAGGGATGAGGTCTTCCTGCCCCTTTTACTGTCTTGCAGGCGACCGAGGTATTGGCGTATTTCTGCGAAATGAAATTATTAGTAAGTATGCTATATTTTATTTTAAATGAAGTCTAGACAGCAATTGACTAACTTGTCCTGTATGTTAGTAATGACATATCTGATTGTAGCCTGATTGGGTATGCGAAATGGCACAAATAAATATTCAAGCAAAATAAATGGAATAAATTCGAAATATTTACTTGATTAACGTGATTACCACAAGATAAACAAATTAAAATGATTAAACTGATGACATTACACACGACAGAAGTCGCAAAACATGAGAGAAATTAACATGACTATCCTGTTGTGATAGAGAAACAAGTTCTAACTCACTAAACAAACTACAGAATCTATTTCCACGTCAATGACCTGGCCAGCTATCCTGGTGTCATAAAGAACTCAAAACACATTGAAATATATAAATGAAATCATACTTAACACGCAAGCACATCTTCCTCATTGCCTTCAGCTCTATATTGTGTAGAATATATATGTATGTTAAATGAATTTAAAATACGTCTGCTCGGCTGGGAGGTGGCTGCAGAAATGAGTCTAGTCTATGAGTTATAAGCTAGGCGAAATTTTTAACATGGTGTGCTTGGGTGGAAACTGCTTGCGATTTTGTGAATAAAAAATTTTCTGTTTATGAATTCGCCCGTTTATATTTCTACTGTAAACTATTGATAATAGTAGAGCTGAAAAAAATAAAGATTTTCAAACTGAAGAGAAAGTCATATTCTGAATTATACCTACAAAGAAATAAAAAACATAGCACGTCAACGTTAAATGCTTCAGATTAAATTTTAAAAAACTGAACCCAATGGCACATTTTAAATTCTTAATACACAATTTTCTCTTGCATTATGTAATATAGTTTACCACTCTGAATAAATTCTTCTATTGTGAATCTCTGTATAGTTATGACACTTAAAAACAGGAATAACACATAATTATGATCCAATACAGAACAATTTAGCACTGCCAGTTAACATGGACGAATAAGGATTTTTAAACAGAAGAGAAACTCACATTCTGAGTTATAACTCAAACAAAGTCAAACACTTACCCCATTTCCATGACTAAAAATAGAAAAAGGTAATTTTCTTAACACAACTTCCGTTTAAGTTTAACGGGAATCTCATTGCGTGAAGGATTTAATCCCAGAACGCTTTATCCAAGCTTAGGATATTTTAAAAAATTAATAAATCTACGAACGATTTGAAGGAATCACTCTAGACATTTCGTCGAAGGACAAATTATGAAATCAATACAAATTTCTCTGTAAAAAAATATATATAGATATAAACGCACTACTTCAATCTGAACAATTTTTCACACAAATTCTGTTTAAACATTGGGAGACCAGCTTCGGAAATTCACCGCACTTGTTAACACAACAGCATTTGAAATCCTCCGAACTCTCGTATTTCAGACTAAAATTTTCCTGATAATGACGTTTATATAAAACAAAAGAAATTGTTTAACAAGAATCGCTGTTGGCAGTCAGGCATACAAAGGATCCGAGATCCAGGGTCTGCTGGTCGGTTAACCCTCCAACGTTGCATGAGATGGCACCAGGCTGTTGGCTAAGGGTGATGAGATGGTATCCCTAACAGCGGAGCTCTGCGATGTGTTCACCTACAATGAAGTCAAAAATATAGTGTACATAGACATTAAATACTTCAAATGAAAATTTAAACAATGTGCAAAGATGTTTATATTTTTGGGGTTTGTATAAACTATGTGTGTGTTATAGCAGCAGACATCTTTGTGTTGATTCACAGCCATAGTAATGTTTAAGTGAAAAGTATGAATTTATAGAGTAATTTGTAACATATTTCCATTTCATAATATTTTTTAGTTTCTTGCAAGTAAAAGTTGATGCACACTGCCACTCAGTGATGTAGGGCGAAGGACAGCCTGGAGCAGCAGTAATCTTTAGCCGTGCTGTGCTGACAGGAGCTTGTATACCTGGGTGTGTAACAGTATAGCCCACTTTTCCCTTCCAACAATCTTACTATGTCTCACAATTGTGTTCCAACTTCAACTATGTCGACGGTCTTTTTTACAACTCCGTTATTCCTTTTTGTATACATTAGCATGATTTCCTCATTTCCTCGAGCACTTATATATTTCGTAATAATAGTGATGTGAGGAATTAAAAACTATTAAATGACAAGACAGATTACTCATTTAGCATAGAAATTTTTTTCTTTTCAAAATCAGCCTTAAAACTATATATTTACAATCTCTATACAAAGTTTACAAAAAACATTTTAAAACTTTTAGAGATATTTAAAGAATTTCTTATTACTATATTTACAACCTTCATACAAGTTTACAACAATTTTCATATTTTGCCAAAACACTTACTTTATAACATTATTCTTTTCATCTTTATATACTAAAACATAGTTTACAACAAATTTCTAATTTTACCAAAAAAAAGTTTATATGTACAACAAATATATACAGATACATTTACACACACATTATTTAAAAACAATACTCTGGTAAAGATATTTTACAAAAAATATACAAAAACAGAGAAGTGATTTAAAAAATTAAGAAGAATCGTGAGTAACTGTTCGTCGCCTCTTTGAAAATGAAGTATGTACAAAATTTACAAACAATCTTGAGTAACACACAGAGGGGTGTTCGTAAAGATGCACAGAGGGGCGTTAATTTGTAGTTTCTGGGAATTTATTTACCAGACTCCTACACACACCAATGAGAGCCTACAACACAGACATGTAGCACTTTATATTCATAGATTCCAAATTATGTTATGTAATCCTATGCTGTGAAAAGAAGAATGGGAGGGGAAAATAGTTAAATTCTTCCTCGAATAGTGACAAGGGGTATTGGATCGAAGACACCTTCTATGAAGTTAGGCAGTAATATTCTCTCGAGTGGAGAGAGGGACAACAATTCGGTGTTTATGCAGAAGATGCTGCAAACAGCTGTACATATTGCGTAAATCTGTTGTAGAGCTTGCAGACAGCTATGGAGTCTGTGCTGCTACATGTGGTGGTGGCAGATTGGTCACCATTGGCAATGTGGTGCTGGCAGTTGAGGTGTAGGTGGCAGGGCTGTATTTATTATGGTGGCGAAACTAATGTTGTGCGGAAAATGAAAAATTTACTTAGGGATTTTGTAGTGCCCCCAGGGTAAGGTCAATATTCCATTTGCTTATCGTCCAAATCTGACAACACTACCTTGGTCATGTGTTCGGTGTAAACATTGTGACCACACGAATGAAAGATATATTGGGTCCCCAAAACTCTGGTAATATTTTCGAGGCAATCTCGATAATCCTCGTATCGGGTCTTCTGTAGGAAGTTATATTTTACTAATTTCTCTTGTGTATACATTGTTCATTCACAACAATGTATGCATATGTGTGACTATATGGCCAGTACTTTCATCATTCATAACTCCGGTATGGCCTTTGTTCTCGGAGAATTTTTGCAGGTTATCGAGCACATAGTTGGATGTATCAAACCACGCTCTTAAATCTGAGGTAATTTCTTTATAGACATCATCACAAGCAACAGAATAGACCAACGAATCGGCATCGCAATACTGAAGGTGCAAGGTTTGCGGTGGAAATTTGGTACTTATGTACTGATAACGAAATTCATATAGGATTAACTTTGAAAGGTCAAGAAGGACAACACCAGTGTACAAAAGTTTGTTAAACATAACAGAACTCTTTGACATCTCGATCAGGACTAGATTTTCATCGATTATCTGCCTTGCCTGGAATGTAGCCCAGTAGATCATATCATACCTGTAAATGACTCTTATGTCCCTTTCCTGGCGGACATTCTGCAAAGTTTTTCCATATGCTGAATTATTCATCATTTTATAAACAATTTCTCAAATTCGTCCGCAGCCTGAGCACGCTTCTCGATGTAAAATTCCGTGCATGGCTCCATCCAGGCCTTCTGTTTAAAGAGCAGAATGCGATGAACAGACTCAAGTTTGGCCCCGTACATCAAATAAAGTTTCAGTGTTTCCCCGTGTATAACATATTTTTTCTGTGGCATCAGTGTCAAAGCAGTTTTTCATGCGAGTTGTTCAGAGGAAAGTCAGTTACTGGGGCCAAAGGTAGATCTGATAGAGCATCAGGTAATTCACCTGGAAAAGACAAATCCACTTCCATGTAAAAGCATGTGTCACCATCATTCACAGTGTTCACGAAATCCCATGATGGAATCGCATCAGCCTCAACCGACTCAAAATTGCCTATCGGAAGCTTGGTTCGCATCATGTGAATGCACAGCCAGTTCACGTCAAAATAACATATATATTTCGATGCCACACTGGGGTTTTAATCTTCACCCTTGTAAATATTTTTGCCTTCCGCATGCCTTCTGAAAACTTGGGTAATGCTACCCCTAACCTCAAATTCTACGAAAATATACATGTCTGGGTCGATCAACAACTCCAGCCACGCATGTGTCATTGACAATAAAGTGTCCTATGAGAGAGATGGAGCTGTGACATACATGGCGGGGTCAAGACCATAATGAGCCAAACATACGGTCCTGAAATTCTAAAAAAATATCTGACAGCAAACAAGTATCCACATGTAAATAGTAAATAGCATACTGCAACAAGTTTAAAGTTTACACAGTTGAACTCATCCCATGCAGCTTGAGCATGTGCATAATCCTCATCGCTAATGCCTTCGCCTTTCATCACATTATGAAATGTGTCCTTTGGTGGGAGTGATGTACACATTAGACTGTCTGGTGACTTAACAAAGTCATAATATAAAAAACTCCCTTCCATTTTCCAATTCAAATTGGGTAATGTATGGAAATCTCAAGTGAGAGATACTCAATTGCTCAGGTTGTAAATTGCTTGCCAAAATTTCCAGAGATGTGCTCATGAATTAGAATGAATCAATAAAACATAATTTTAAATATTACACATTTCCATTGAAATCAATCCCATTGGGAATTTGTTTTGTGAAACATTTATATTTTCCTAGGGCCATTCCAATCACCTGGATTTTACCTGGGTTTTCGATTAATATGGTTCCACCAGGTTGTGTTATGTGATGTTTAGCCAAAGGCTTTATGAGAAAGTGAGCATCATAATTCTGCAGGTTATGAAAGACAGCGACAAGTTGTCTCTTGGGCAGTCTGAAGTTATAGTTGCATTTATTATTAGTGCGACCTCTGATTTCGCCCATCAGATGTTCATTATTTACTGCAAAATCATATGTACCGAGCTTTTACTTACAAATGTGACAACATTTCTGAGCCGCCAACCTAGCTTCATAAGAAGGGGATTTTGGCTTCATCGGAATAATTAAGCTGTAAATTCATGCAACTCACTTTGTAAGTTCACCTAATTTATCTACTAATTGGTAAATACAATCAGCACCCACAAACTCAAAATAGTTAGATAAACTTGGATTGTATGAACAAACCAACAAAATGCTACAAGCATATGGAACATATTGGTTGATGGTAGTTGTATTACTCGTTTCATCATTAGGAAGCAAGTGGACATGGGTTTCAGGCAACTTCTTCGTCGCAATAGGGGACGAAACACAATCTCTACTGTTTACTGTATTTCTTAAATTCCAAGTATGTGTCGGCCCCAGTAGGGAAAGATCTACGAACAGCCTTCTGTTGATGGCAAAGAATAGTGTGACTTGTGAGTTTCTCGTCAGCTCTGAAGTACTGGAGACAACACTCGCAAACAAATTTATTATGGCTATGTTTACTTAGCTGACCACCAATAAGCTATGACAAATTTCTGATGCATACAAAATGCAAATGTATGGCATTACCATTAGCGTAAATGTCCAGAATATTTACATGTTTTGCATAACATACAGGAGAAATACGCATTGGTACAATAACCCCCTCCTTTTTGTACGTTTCGTTAATTATATTGCTATCTTTGTCCACCACATAGTAGACTTTGATAGAAATAGAATTGTTCTCCTCGAACCAACGAATATCCTGTATGTCTACAGGTGCAGACAGACCTTCAGTATTCAAAACCTCGTGAAGTTTTGCAGATGAATTATTTGTGTAAGGATTTTGTGTGGCAGGAAACAAAGATGCTACGATGGTGTATTGAAAACACAGCCCCTCCAGGCAGTGTACATCGGCACAAGCAAGACAATTGACCATAAACTTTGGTAGTTTAGTGTGCGCAGCACCTATGGTGAATGCCCATTTTGAGACATGGTCATCCATGTATGATATCAGTTGTAAAGTCCACCTGCTCACACGAGTACCAAATTCTTCTAGTTTGGTAGTTAAGTACGTTTTAATTGATACATCATAAATTAACCCAACATCAGAAGAATGCAGAATAGGGAGAGATTTTCTCTGAATATAGAAAGTTCCCGTAGTGCCTTTCTCCACCGTAAGGGATTTAAAGTATTTGCACGCTATGGTAATATGCTGGACTGGTGCCAATACTAAGTTTAACAAAGGGGCCTTACAAATCGAGAAAAAATTAGAAAAGTCCATGTCAGTATTAACCCTGTTGTTAACTATCTGTGCAAAAGTTAACCTACCTGTGAACGCTGTGGCGAATAGCTTGTATGTGAGGTCTGGCAAAGGCTCCACTGAACCTGGGAATCGGAAAAACTAATTATTTTCCATTTCCATAGACAAAGTCTCTCTATCAGAGTCGGAACTCGCTTGTGAGATGGACGAAACACTTTCCGAGTCACACAAATTTTCAGTGTCATATAGAAACAAATTGTCTAACAAGAGATTGACCTTTTCTTGTTCTGGGGGAAGCAAAGATGATTCGACCTTTTGTTGTTGACAGACTCTCTGTGAGTGAATCCATGCTCGAATCACTTAAGTAGAGATTGTCCAGCAAGAGATCGCATCGCCTCTGTTTAGGCGAAGCGACAACTTGACAGCTCTTGGTAGACATTCTTTCCATCTGTGATTCAGATTCTGAATTGCTTATGAAGAGGTCTTCCAACAAATTGGCAATGCTTTGTCACGTTCGTTCACTCATTGTGTCTAACTGAAATTCTTTTTTTTTGTTTCCCGCAAAATTAACTTCAACACCACAACAAATGTAAAGTGCCTCGAAATTCTGGAAAAAGAGGGGAAAAAAACCTCTTTAGTCACTTACCATGATATATCGATGTGCCTTAAATAAATGTTCTGTTAGTAACTTCCTAAAGAGAGGGGGAGATTTTTTTACTTAAATTATTTTGTTTCAATTTTAGATTTCAAAGAAATATTAATTTAATGGAGTTAAGTTGTGTGTTTAAAAAAAGCAGTGTGCTAACATAGTTTTCAACAGTGCGAGATGTGTTTACCAAGGATACCAGGATGTGGGTATAAAATCCCCATTGCAAGAGCCAGGTAGAGAGGCGATGGGGGAGTGGTTAGAGGACAAGGGCCTGGGACATGCATGGCACAGCAAGGCAGTGTGAGGTGAGAAACGTTAGGCAGCTGCTGGTTCCAGCGGGTACTGGCTTACGGACTCACTATCCCCTTCCCCTGCCAGTGGCCTTCCCTGCTGTGCTCCATCACACATGCATAAGATGGTCACCACTTACGTTCCATCACCTCTCCGCCGACTCCAGCCTGCAGCATGTCGCCCTGACCGATGTCAGTTAGCAGTAAACACAGTGCTTCATGAACTGTCTAGCCTATATTTCCCAGTGCACAAGCTACATGTTTTGTACCAGGCAAGTATACTGCATTTAGAACACAACAGTGTATTGAATTTAAACCAGTTTTTGAACACTATTTGATTAATAGAAAATGTTACATATTAATTACCGGTTGTCCAGTTTAAAAATAGAATATTTCATAAATTGAGGTAAAATTACTTTTCAACATTAAAACAAAAATTTAAAAACATGTTTATTAACAATATTTGTCTAGAAAGTTTTAGCAATGGGAATACTATTTTACACTCTTAAAACTAAACATTTAATACACTCAAATACTAAATAATCTAACATTTCAAACTTATATAAATTTAAAACAGTTTTAAAAAAAAATTATTTATTAACATACAACTAACAAAGCAAATGACATACAAACTAAGCAAATAAAATACTTACTAAACTAATTCCCACCCACCCATTTTTCAATCATTCCACATTTGTTAGAGATACTCATGTAGAATCATTCATCAATATTCCATCCATCTTCATACAACAACATTCAGAACGAGCTCAAAAGCAAGTGCTATGCACCCTCTGAATACATGCTAAGTACTCAGGTTACTTCTCAGATTTTTCTAGCTGTTCCATAGTTCACACCACACATTCATAGCCAAACCCATACAAACCCACCCAAAAAATGTTAAAAACTACTTAAAATTAAAATTTCTTTAAGCAAATTTCATTTAAATTTTAAAAGTTTTAGCATATTCCAAAGAAATTTGAAGTAATTTCATTCAAATTCTAAAAGTTTTAACAAATCCAAACAAACTTTAAGCAAATTTCATTCAAATTCTAACAATTTTAACAAATTTGCTAAGGAAGTTGTACAATTTTAAACAAATTTCATTCAAATAAAAATTTCTTAACAAATATTGAAGAAGGATTAATCACATTTCAGTCAAATTCTAAGTTTTAAAAAATTTGCAAAGAAATGTGAACGAATTTATGAAATTCCCAATCTAATTGAAAAAAGTTTTAACAAATAACACAAAAGAAATTTTAAAAATGTTAAACTAATTTATTAAAATACTAAATTATAATCAGAATTACTTATATTAAGTCAACTGTCAAATTTGGAAATCGCTGTTCGAGACCTGAACCCCTGTTCAGGCAGCTGAGGTCTGATCACCAGGCCGGCAGCTGAGAGCCCGGGCTGTAGCCTAAGGCAAGCGCAGCGGATAGCTGTTCAGCTGGGCTGGCAGCAGTCCTAACCAGGGTCCCCTGACCAGCTGTCCCCACACTGCCACGTGAGACACAGCCAGATGCTACCAAACAGTGGGCGGCCAACAGGTTCCCGAGCGCAAATTATTCAAGATCTTAACACTACCGCGAACACTTGACAGCAGGTCTGTTGAGCAGAGGGCGGCAGGTGGTGAGACCGGGTCCCAAATGTGCACAGGAGAGGAGATCATTACTTCATGGTGCCAGAATAGCAATTGAGGATGCCCTATATATAGACCTGACACCAATACCTTGTCATATAATTTGTATGTCGCTATTCGGTTGAAATGTGCTACAATCGAAGAAATTATGTATTTTAAATGTGTTTAGGAAAAATTTAACCTAATTAAACTGAATTTAACACAAATTAAAAGGAATATTTCACGACCGGACATGCTTTTAGCCTTTAGAGTGTATATTTTATAATGTGGAATATGTGTATTTATTCCATTTTAAGCGCTCATATTTCATTTGAATTGCATTATTATTTAATGATTTAGTACACAAGCTTTTTAACACTGAATTTAATGTATTCTTACTATTATTGGAAACATATTTCACGTACACGAACAACTTTCTGTTTCGAATATAATTTAATTAATTACCAAACTTTACAAGATTAGTTCATTATTCCTAGATGGAATTTTATGTGTCTTGTAATACATTTATTGGTTACTGACTTACAAACTAGATTACAACCATACACCTCCTAGCCGGGATTCGAACCCAGAAAAAAGATTACAATTAACCATGCATTACCTGGGCTACAGACCAAGAACCTCAGTACTATAGCATAATCCAATTACTCTATGGAGGTCGGCAAAAGAATAAACTCTTTTTGTGTAAATGTGTGTTTTCAGCAGACTTTTTTTTCTGGAGATAGTTTAAAAAATCTTTAGATGTTTTTAACCATTATTTTGGCAAAAGAAAATGTGTTTTATTAGATTTTATTTCCTTTTCCTCTGGCTTTTTCATTAGGGCTACATTTTTTTTTATAGAAACCTAACATATTTCAACTTATTGCAGCATACTTTTGTAGAACATTTTATTTGTCGATATTATTCCTTTCTTACGAAAACAAATACACTTCCGACTTTTAAAGAGGTGAGGTTAAATAAATGTGCAAATGAATCAATTTTACAACATGTTTATTGACAAAATTAGGAAACTATAGGATGTTCCAAAATGCACACAAGTAAGAACAGAATGTTACAAAAATATATACACCATTTAAGAAACAAACACAACTTTCAAATCATAGCACCAGTAAGTACAGGCTGTTACACAATTTTATGCACAACATTTTTACTACCACAAAATGTTACAAAAATATATACACATCATTTTTAATTTATCCAAACATACTTTCACAAGGTGACACACATCACAAGTAAGTATAAGTTGTTTCAAAAAATGTATTTGCACCATTTTTAAGAAGTCAACATGCTTCCCAAATCATAGCACCAGTAAGTATAGACTGTTACAAAACTTTATACACAACATTGTTACTAAACGATGTATCAAAATATATACAACATTTTAAAATCTATCCTAGCATAGTTACACAAGCTATGTTTTAAAAATATTACAAATATTTTAAAAATGAGTTATGAGCTATTAGCAACTTCCATAACCAATGTTTTCATACACTTTTATAATATTGTATATAAGTCCACTTCTTGAACTCTACTTTCATGGAGGGAGTGTTACTTAGACCCTAGCTTGACCCTGTCTGCTTTTACACAAATGTCTTTACATTTCAGGGAATGTAAAACAACACTCGCAAATAAGGCAAACTATGTATCGAAATAATGTGAGTGAACTACTTAAATAGTATATGGAAGAGGTGTTGTTGCAGTCATGTAGAACACAGGACATCTAGAATTTTCATTGCTTTGAATTAATTCATGACTTTTTTGGTCACATAGCAGAAAATAAGTCACTTTAAAATGGAACGCACTATCACAAGTTTCTGTAAACTCGCAGAAAAGTCTATTACACCATAATGCATAAGTTACAAAATACTTTTCCTTTTTTTACACTTTCAAAATGGTTTCCTGGATGAAAATACATGGCACTCCATCTGCAATCCAACACACAAGTGAGAACAATTTAGTAAGAAACAATGTATGTATAATGAAAATCATCCTCTTCTATTGTTTAAAGTTAAACAGTGATTGTGGACTACAATTTTTTTCCTAGTTTTATTACTCGATGTATGTAAAATTTTGATGAAACACACCCAGTACGTTATATTTATACAAACTTTTTGCAATGATGATATAAAATATGAATTTATTTATCACTTCTTCAAAATACTGATATGGTAATCATTATCTCCTGTACAGATAAGATGGTTCGAACTCTTTTCTTCCTCACAAAATGTGGTTCAACACACTCATTCTTAAGCTTACAATTTCTACCTTATCCGTATGGCCTGCACTGATTTACAAGACATTGCAAACTGTTATAGTTAGTTAAAGTAGAATCAAAACTACATGACTTATTACATGCTATCGTAGATTCAGACCAGTATGTACACTTAAAATAAATGCCTAACTCACACATTTCCTTAAAAACATGTGACTATTGCAAGCAATAAGTTACAGAATGCAAACAATTTTCAATAAACAAATACTTGCAAATAGGCTAGAATATTGTTCTGAATTAGCCACTTCACATGCATATATGTTGCACAGTGATGGGAAAACTACACTTCCTTATTCTAAAATAAAGCTATGACTGTCTCCATTACAAGTTTCCTTCCAGAGAACGGTGATTCCCTGGTGAGGTCTGGTGAGTTGGTAGGTAATTATTCTATTTCCCCATTCCTCTTCCACCACTTTAGTAAGGCTAGCTATCATCAGGTCTTCTAATGTAGATGACAGTACACTATCGGGGTGTATATACCTCACAGCACAATCATTGAATGCCTTTACCAAAACAAGTGTTGAGGCTGTTATCAAAAGTGTAGCACCAATAGTCTATATTGTTGCATACTTGAACTTGTAAAATACCACCATACAGTTTAAAGAAAACTCTTCTGTATCCTATTCCAAGGAACTTCTGTAGGCTTGAAGACACAAACCATTACTGACAATTTAATACTAAATGGTCTAATTTATATAGTCTGGTAGATTAGATATTCTTGCTTTTAAAGAATTGCAGTCCCACATGCCATAGGGGAGTAGTTAATTCTTGATTTCCTATGTATGCAAAATGTTCCTTGTTACATTGTTTACTCCATACTACAGGAATAGAACAACAACAACATTCCTTATGAATAATGTATTTAGTTTTCTTGTATGATGTATGTTTCATGATGTGTCCAGCTTGAGCTTCAAATGCTAGTCCGTTCTCACTGCAAGGTAACTTACTGTCAGGATGAATATTATACAAAGTACAAAATTTTCACCCAAAACAGATGTCGAAAACTTTTAAAGTATATTCAGAAGTGAGTAAAGAGAAAAGCCAATGTTTGTCTCCTTTACACATCTGAATCTGTAGTGGACTATCTTCTTCAAGTCGAAACCACACTCTCCTGTAACCTGGAGTAACACTAGCATAATGAAGTGGTGGGTAAAACCTCTCCATCGTAACTGAAGCTCCGGTGTACTGTTCTTTCTTTATATAGTTAGATTTTGTGGGAGCATATTAAATGTTAAAGACATCTTGCTTAAATCGAATTTACAGCCACAAGCGTTGCTCTATCATACTTTGCAATCCGATATTCCACAAGGCAACATTTTAATTTGGTTGCTACCTTTAATTTGCATTGTGTGTTGTTTGTTATTACATTTTGCAGTCCACAAGACAGGGCTGTCATAAAACTCTCTACTTTAATTATATTTAATTTTTTTAAGTCCTGGTTCCTTTGTTATTTCTTCACTTACAGTTTCAAACATAGATCCCCAGAAGAATAGGGTAGTTCACTGTCGGATCGCATGTTAAAAACCGAGCACCCATCTTTTTCATAACACAATAGTTGTTCTTCATAGGTTTTTCCTGGGAAACTTTGTGACAAGTTTCAGTGTTCATCTCTGTTGCACATCTGAAATTGGAAATATATGTTGTCTCTACACTTGAACCACACTCTCTTGTAGCCTGGAGTAACACTGCCGTACATATACTCTGGGTTTAATGTCTATATGTCAAATTCTTTCACAGATATAAACCTGTAACAAACAATTTTTCTAAATTATTATCTTTACACTTAGGTAAGATGTCGATACAAGTACTCTCTTAAAGCTTTCTTTTGCATCGTGAACAAAACATTTTTCTCACAGTGATTAGTGACATAGTGTTTTACTATCGAATTAATGCTTGAACAGTTGTGATATCTTCTGATATCTACAACTTCTGCATTGGTTAAGCTATTTAAAATTTCCTTCTGTGTTTTCCATGTACATACATGGGATAGTCTTCGAGGAGTGCATCATTCACGTACTGGAAATGTTCTTCATAAGCTATATCACCAGAGTCTCATTTTAAATTCTGTATTTCATAAGTTTGATGGCGAAACATCATTTTGATTTCTGGATTTAGAATAAACCAAGGCATGGGAGATTTAAAACTTTATACTTTACTATTATTATCATCATAAGCATATGAAATAGCAAGTTCTTTAATCACAAAAGACTTGTCTTGATAATGTTCGAATCCTTGCAAGTAGCACATCATTATTATGTTATTTCGTTTTACACTATTAATTTTATATAGTATCTACAGAAAGTCTCCAAACATTTTTTCAAGATATCGGTGGTCACCCGGGATTCCACTTTTTCAACCTCGGAATTGCCCATTGGTAAATCGGGGATAATTCTAGATTCTATTAGCTGTTCCATCCTTCACGACATACAACCCCTCTGCATATATTGTTGGTTAACATCACTAACGAAAGTGGGCATGCCGTATGGGCAGTCTTCACATGGAAGATAAGACACAATATCTTCATCTGCTCTTAAATGTTTAGAAAGTAATGGATATACAAATTTCATTTCATGGGACACAGAAGTGATAATAAACTCTTTAGGCAGTACCTCCAATTGAGAACAGTCTATACTCAACAACGCTTTCTCCTGTCCGTAAGCTAGAATCACATTGAATAGTTCTACACGCTCCTCATCTCAATTATCGCAGCAGTGTGCTTAGTGCATTATATCTGTTGCGAGATGATACTGGTGCAGAGAGAGAGAGAGAGAGAGAGAGAGAGAGAGAAGAGTAATCCCTGTAGATGATTGATATAACTCTCAGTGCTGTTTTGGACCCTCGCAGCATTCACAGTGAGGACACCTGACGTAGCTCTCAGTGGTATTGATGCCTGATGTCGTTCTGGATGCTGTGGATGGCTGGCATTGTTCTCAGATCTATTACACATGCCTAAGTCTCAATACTGTAGACTGCTAATGCAATGCACATGCACTCACACAATGTAACCTAGATAGCTGTTGACTAACACAGAGAAAAAATGAATTTATTCTGTTCTTATATAGTAAACAGGTACAAATGGCCACCATTTTCCTTTAAATTTGCTTAAAATAGCTCTTTTAAAAAATTTGTTAAAATATTGTTGAATTAGATATATTACAACTGCGATAGAAGTCATTTCAGCCTGGATTTCTGGTATTATATTAATATAAAGTAGAAACAATTTATTTTTATATAAAATAAGTTTATAATTCTTCAAGTATACACATTTCTGGTAGATGCTGTAACCCAAAATCTTGTATGGGAACTTTATATACATGTACATGAAACTTTAGTTATAAGCAAAATTGGAAAGAATGCTACACACGAAATATATATTTTTTCTCTGACAAATATTTCAATATGTATGTTTTCCATAGTTAAACCCTTTGACTTGTGTATCGAATAAATCAAATGATACATGTTTAAAAAAAATGTTCTTTCAATACTCAAATTAAACATTTAAAAAGTCTTTGACTCGCTTAAGATTTATTTAGTGAAATTATCTCTGGTATTTGTCTTGTTTGAAAATAATTGTGGTTTACTGGAAATACTCTAAGTTAAAATTAATAAGATTAGTGGAAAACAGGATGAACTTTAAACTTAATATTTCTTCTATTTTACCGGATCGAAATGCATTTCTTGTAAGTTTGCCGATCAATGCAAATTCAGACTTACCTGTTTTTGCTGATGGAATAATTTTTCAGTGGGACTTCTTAAATTTTTATTTCACTGCTACTAAATATTTAAACAAGTGAGAGTCAGAGTTGGAGGCTTTGGCAACGGTCGCCAGGCCGAGGTCGACACTCCGCTCCTAGATGGAAGGAGGTAGGCAGCCACGACATAGAAGCACTTTGAAGCAGGGGAGGGAAGTAGTGGGATTTCTAATGGTAGCTTCCATCCTTTGGGCAGGGCATACCTCTTTCTAGACCAATGCCATGTTTTGTTTATCCTGGATCCTTCACATGAACACATCGCAGAGCTCCACTGTTGGGGACACCATCTCACCACCCTTAGCCTAGCATCATCTCATGCGCCGTTGGTGGGATATCTGACCAGCAGTCTCTGGGTCTCGAACCCATCGTACACTTGACGGCTAACCACAATACTCGTTAAACAATGTCTTTTTTTTCTTAAACATCGATTATCAGTAAAATATTTGTGTGAAATACACGAATTCATAGGATTTCAACTACTGTTGTGTTAACAAGTGTGGTGAATTTCCGAAGCTGGTCTCCCGATGCTTAAATGGAATTTTGTGTTAAAAATTGTTTGGATCGATGTAGTGAGTTTGTCTATATTATTCTTTAAAGCGGAACTTAGTATTGATATCAAAGTTTTTTCTTCGACGAAGTGATTCCTTTATATAAGTCGTATATTTATACATTTTTAGAAATAGCCTACATTTGGATAAAGTGTTGCATGATTAAATCCTTCACACGATGTGATTCTCGCTAAACATACACTGAAGTTGTGTTGAGAAAATTATGTTTTATTTATCTTGGAAATGGGGTAAGTGTTTGACTTCGTTTTAGCTATAATTCAGAATGCGAGTTTCTCTTCTGTTTAGAAATCTTTATTCCTCCATGTTAACTGGAAGTGCTAAATTGTTATATAATAGATCGTGATTATGTGATATTCCAATGTTAATGTTATGTTAACTACACCGAGACTCACAATAGGGAAATATACTAGCAGCAGTAAACCATATTACATAATACAAGTGAAAATTGTATATTAAGAATTTAAAATGGGGCATTAGGGAAAGTTTTTTAAAATGTAATTTGAAACATTTAACATTGACATACCCTATGTTATTGACTTCATTGTATGTATAATTCAGAATGCTGCTTTCTCTTCAGTTTGGAAATCTTTATTTTTTCCATCTCTACTGTTTTCAACAGTTTACAGTAGAATTATAAACTGGTGAATTTGTAAACAGGAAATTTTTTATTCACAAAATGGCGAGCAGTTTCCACCCAAGCACACGCTGTTAAAATTTTCGCCTGACTTATAACTCATAGACTAGGCTCATTTCTGTAACGACCTCCCAGCCGAGCAGACAGGTTTAAAAATAATTTAACATGCATATATATTCTACACAATATAGATCTGAAGGCAATGAGGAAGATGTGCTTGTTTGTTAAGTACGGTTTCATGTATATATTTCTATGTGTTTTGAATTATTTATGACACCAGGCCAGCTGGCCATGTCATTGATGTGGAAATAGGTTCTGTAGTTTGTTTAGTGAGTTAGAACTTGTTTCTTTATCACAACAGGATAGTCATGTTAATTTCTCTCATGTTTAGCTATTTCTATTGTGCATAATGTAATCAGTTTAATTCATTTTAATTGATTTGTATAGTGGTAGTCACGTTATTCAAGTAAATATTTCGCATTTATTCTATTTCCTTTGCATGAATATTTATTTGTGCCAATTCGTATATCTAATCAGGCTACAATCAGATATATAATTTCTAACATACAGGACAGGTTAGTCAATCACTCTCTAGATTTCATTAAAAATAAAATATATCATATTTACTAATAATTCCATTTCGCAGAAATACACCATTACCTTGGTCGCCTGCCAGACAGTAAATGGGAAGGAAGTCCTCACCCTTCTTCAATAACAAAGAAAAATTAATGTTACATAATACCTATACACACCCCTTCCCCAACACATCACACTTCAGTACAACGCCAGAGCTCCGAGGGGAGGACTTACCATGCCGCTCCCCAACACACGAAAAAGATAAAAGTAAGACCCGTAGAACATTCTTGCACCAACCTCAAAACATAGCCCTTCGACAACACATCATACTTCATACAACACCAGAGCTCCAAGGGTGAGGGCGTGCCATAACTCTCTCCAAAAATAAAAAAATAAATAAAATAAAGTCCCTCAGCACACTTTTGCACCAAACCATACACTTATCAAGTCAGAACCAATTTCAAAATTTGAAAAAAAATTATTAATTCAATTAATTGGATCAATCAATAAAATTTTCATAGCATTAAATTTATCGGATTAGGATTAGCAGATTAAAATTGTTCTATCAGATTAAGATCGGATTAATCCGATCAATCAGTTTGATATAAAATTATAATCAAATTGATTATCCGATTAAACAAAACTGAAATGAAACGATCACGCCCGGACTACTTTTAGCACGTGCTAAATAAGGGCTTCGTCCTCGAAGAACAGTATCTTTTAAGAAACCGGGCAATAAATCATTTATAAAACATACTGATTATGTCTTGGTTAAAATCCAAAAAAGAAAAAAAAGTTTCTTCAAAGGCCACTATTATTTTTGGTAACAATATTCCAGAAATTTTTACTCCAACACACTCAATCTATGCCACTTAACACACAAAATAACTCTCGGCCATTCCATCCGACTGAGGGTGTAAGGCTGTAGTCCTAGTCTTTTTCATCCCTAGAATTTTCGTCACTTCCTAGAAGACCACAACTTCAAAGTTTCTTCTGTAAACAGAATAGAGTTCGAGTGGGACCCTAAATCTCGAACAGATATCTTCGATGAGTACCTCAGCCACAATACATGCTTTCTAGTTCGGGAGGGGAATGACCTTAGGTCACATAGTAAAATAATCTTGAACGACCAGTAAATACTGATTACGTCTCTCTCTCTGTGACAGGCAAAGGATCCAGAATGTCTACTCTCATCCTTTCGAATAGGGCTCCAACATTATATTTCTGGAAGCGACATTGTCCTCTGGTCCTTGGGCCCTTCCTCGCAGTGCAAGAGTCGCACAATCGGCACACTTATCAACATCCCCCGACAGTGAAGCCAGTAGGTCCTTAGTTTAATTCCGTCGAGTGTCTTATGAAAACCAAAGTGTCCACTAGCGACTACATTATGCAGTTCTTTTATGACTTCTGGAACCCGGAATTCTGGAAGGACCAACTGTAACTATGTGTTTCCCATTACTACTTTCCCAGTTTCTGTAAGCTATGCTATTTTTCAGTATTAGGAAATTACATTGTACCCTGTATGCTTTGACTGCTGCACTCAGATTATATATATATATATATATATATATATATATATATATATATATATATATATATATATATATCTTCCCATTTTGGCCGACAGCGAGCTTCTTTGCACTTTAATAATGGCTGCAAAGTGGGATCATTCATCTGGTCTTTCCTAATACCCTCATCACTCCAGATAGGTGTTCCATAACAAGATAGAGAACCTTGAAATTTGTCCCCCATACCCTCAGCATTTTCCCACTCTTTACTTCCTGATGTTCGCAATGACGACAGAATAGCTCACATGGCATCCTAGAAAGTGAATCTGCATTGCTGTGAAGACGTCCGAAAGGCATAACTTTGAGCTGCCAGGTTCTTTTCGCTTGGACACAAAATTCAGTCTTCTCTTGGTCATCTGGAGCCACCTCGCACTCTCAGTACCCACTCTTCATGGCCAAAGTATAAAACCATTGTGAACTTGCTAGGCTGTTTAATGTGTCATGTATCCTTGGAAGAGGATTCTTTCTTTTTCATATTATTTAGCTGGCGATAATCTACACAAAATTTCAGAGAGGCATCTTTCTTCTTAACTAGTACAATGGGTGACAACCATTCGCTAACTGATGGTTCTATCACATCTAACTCCTTCATTATATTCAGAATACCGTCAACTGCTTCATGCGAAACTCGTGGCATAGTCTTGGGGGCTGCTTTATGGATCTAGAATCTCCTGTAACAATGTGGTGGCAGGTCACATTAGTCTTTTGAAGGTTATAATGTCCACAAGGGAAGGTATCGTTATTTCTCTGCAGTAATTCAGAGATAGCCTTCTCCTGTCACAAGTTAAGATTCTCTTTTGTTCGTGCTACCAGTTCATCCAATACTTCTGATAGCGGACATTCTATTTGTTCTACTATAGAATCTTCTGTAGTATTTGGAAGTACCAATGTGACCTGCTTACAAACACATATCACAGCTCTTTCTCAATACAAAAGGCACAATCAGACAAATTTATCATTGTAACAGGGAAGCTTCCAGAATTAGAGGATACCAAAGTCCTTGCGACAATGATTTTACCTGGCAGAATACCAATTCTCTCTGCTTGGCTCAATTAGACCCAAACACCTGACAAACTAACCTTGACATATGCCTGTAATGACAATTTTAGTAGAAGCAGGCAGCACAGTGGGTTGACCACATACTACTGGGCAGCTAGTTGCGGAGGACAAATCATGTCGTGTTGACACCACCAACTCTGAACTTCCTTCCCTTAGCACACCAAGTCGAGTATCGATACAGCACACCAACCTACGTAGTACATCAAGTCCCAAGAGATATTCAACCTCTATTTTTTCTGCTATGTAAACATCGTGCTCGATGATAGGCTCACCACGCTTCAAGAACACATTCCTCTTACCGATAACAGGTGTGGCCTCACATGTTACTGTAATCGAAAAGAATCATTCCATGTTATCGTCGGGATATCGCTGGGCGAGGATGTCTGGTCTTACTACCTTTATGGTTGCTCCAGTGTCGACGACCATCTGGCAAAGAACATCATTAAGGCTTCCCTCCACAAGTATTGCATCCCAATTCTGTTTCACCGACCATACATGTAAGAACATTAGGACCTGCTCTCAAGCAACCACCGACCTTCAGCCCTAAGATCGGTATTTAAAAGTTTTCCGAATTAGATGTATTTTCACCTACCTCTCGCTGCCTGTTTTCCCGCTGCTGCTTATGTTGTGGTCGGTAGGCTCTCAGGTGCCCCAGCTGTCCACATGACCAACACTCCAGCCATTTAGGGGGAGGGGGTCTCTGTAGTATGGACCCTAGAAGCGATGTCTCTCATTTCCTTCAGAGTCTTCTTGATGTCATCGTCGTCTTCGTTCAGCATCACCGGTCGTATCAGACGTCGGAGTGCGGCCCCCTATCTTGCCGACTCCACATCCAGTGCCCGGGCCAGGGCGTTCTGCATATTGTAGAGTGCAGCCGGACAAACTGCTTGTCGTTTCTCTGCGTCGGCGATGGCATTGATGAAGAAGCCGACTCCGATTATGTCGCGTGCCTTATCGGAGCACCCTTCCAGAGATAGGTGGGAGAGCCACACGATGTCTTGCCATAGTTCCTGCAGTGTCTGCTCTGGCCGCTGGGTGCGACTTCGAAGCAGTGCATGGTGGGCATGTTACAGGCACTGGTCGCCAAAACGTAGCTCCAAGGCCGACACCATTGTGGGGTACTACAATCCAAAGTAGAAGACGAGCAGTGGGTATCTGCGAGTATCAAGCAGGGAAGTGCGCGGCTGGCAGGCTGGTCTATTGGACTAGATGCGTAAGTGAAAGACATTATAAATGATGGCAACACATAGACTGAACACGTGTTGATTATGAGTATGAGTTAATTGACTGTAGCCAATAGAGAAAATTAAGGACGTTAATTAGTGTTGAGATATATATTAAATAATACGTTCACAGTTAAATTAAAAGAGTAAAAATGTGGACAGATAATTTATTTATTTTTATTAATACCTGCATCTCTCACGAACTCAGATACACCCCTCAGGCGTCACATTGTAACAATATATTAGCCTACATACATCTACTTACGTGCGGAGCAATTTGAATACCATAGTTAAAAAAGCAGAATTTGTGAAGTATGAAAAGACAAACGAGAAGGAATTTTTAGACCAGATTTGATAGTCATCCGCATTAGACGCCTTCTTGACTCTATGACGGAACCTGTCGTACACTACACGCGGAATAACTCCGAGCCTGGCCGACCGCTACAAATGGAATGTAAAGCGAGGGTCATGAAGCGGGGAAAGCGAAGAACGCAGAGCGATAACGCATACTTGACACCAGCACGGCTGCAGCTATTATACCGAGTGAAAAATGTAGTCCCTTTGTCGAGTCTGAAGCAGACGCGGGTATTGCGAGCACGTCCACGTTACTTAGCCACGTTTTCCTTTACTGTTTGTGTGTGAAGTTCATTACTTCTACAGTCAGTGTTCTTTAATCTACAGGAGACAATACAGCGAAGTACGCACAGTACAACGTTATGCATTAAAATCCCTCCGGTTCTGTCAAAAAGTGAAAGTGAAAACTGCACTCACAGGCGCGAAAAATGGTTTACAATGTTATGCAGTTTTAGGAAAATGAAGCGAGATTGAGGGAACCATCCATTCCACTTGAGACAGTGCAGCTGATAACATCTAAGGCGACGGGTGTATCTCGTAACAGAGTGCAAACAATTAAGAGGGAAGTTAATCAGAAACACGCGAGTGAAGAAACGTCTTCCACAAAACCCTACAAGAAACTAAGGAAAACGTCTAAATACGACCTTGATACTTTCGACGAAGCTGTGGAACGACGTACTGTTCACAATTTCTACCTAAATGAAAAACGTGTGCCGACTCTCGAAACTGAAAGACTTCAGGTAAAGGATAACGTAGATTACCAAGAAAGTAATACAACTTCAAGAACGACTTTGAAGAAGATAGGTTTCAGGAGGCAAGATCAATACCAGCGCCTGGTTTAAATAGAAAATTCAGATGATCGGCAAAAACGTATAGAATACCTCCAGAGTATGCAGCGATATAGAAATGAGAAACGTACGATTATTTACATGGATGAGTCGTACTTTTTGTCATTGCTTGTAAAAATTAAATGTGTAGTGACATGTTTTCCAGCGGTCTGCAAGCACGTGTAGCAAAAGGTAAGCGGTTAATAATTATTCACACACGAGGCGAGAACTGTCTTGTCCCTAATGCTCTTGCAATATGGAAGTCGCACCAGGTCACAGGGAATGATAAAAAAAACATGAATAATGAAAATTATGAAAAATGGATTAACGAGCAATTAATACTAAATCTCCCACCTGACAGTACTGATATGATAGATAATGTTCCCTATCTCAATGTAAAGACAAACAAAACGTCAACTTCGAGCTCAACTAACATGGAAATGCAGCAGTGGTTAGATAAGGAGAACATTTAATTTACTAGCGAAATGCAAACCCCAAATTTGTTTGAACTCATAAAGAAACACGAACCTCGGCAAGTGAAGTACTCGGTAGACAATCTACTGAGAAATCATGGCCAAACAGTACTTGGTCTGCCACCCTATATATAATATATAATGTGTAATTTTAAAAATCCAAATTAACAACACTAACCAACAAGTAATCTTCTGCAGCTCTCATTAGTGAATCATACACATCAAGACCCGTTACCAGAACGTTGCGTGGCCAATCAGAGAACGGGTGAGCCCCTTTCAAAGGAAGAGCCATGGTTTTCAGATTCTCTACTTATAGGCTGTTCACTGTAAAGTGAGCACTTTTGAAAGCCCTGCTTAAGATCTACTCGTATGCACCTTGTGTATTCTTCCGCCTTATGTAAAATCAACATTGCTGTAGGCCTCATCACTTTATTCACGGGTCGATCAATTGAAACTATGGCGTTATTAGGAAATTTACAAATATGGTCATTTTTGCACTTCGATGCATGGCAAAAAAAAAAAAAAAAAAAAAAAAAAAAACTAAAAGTGAAAGAAATAATTTCAAGCTATCATAAATGGTTACCTAACACATTTTGGTTCAACGACATGATATGGAACTATTTTCCATCCATAGTTACCATCTTTACTAGGCAAATGTGACTCAGTGTGCCCATTAATGTATATGCGTCCATGGCAGTGACTTTTTTTCTAAGGTTCATTTCAAAAGTGCTCACTTTATCGTGAACAGCTTTTATCTGTTTTGTGCCTTTACTGTGCCAGTGCCTACGTGACCACGAGCTACCGAAGACCCAGTCGTGTGATGCAGACGGAAAAGAAGCGGACGACAGCTGATATGCATGACTTGACGTACATCCCTCCTCTTGGCGCACGGAATGGGATAACGGGTGGTGGAAATCGAACTGGAGACCTCTCGAACGAATCGTTCTCCCATCCATCACCCTTGGTGACTGTGGGCGGTAGCGTTGCGGTGGGGTGATGGATTTGTCGAGGGGGGGTGGGGTTCTTTTCAAACCGATCCCTGGGAGCGGCGCTGTGTTAAAAAGAACTTCTTTCAGCCCATTGAAGCGTCGAAGATACGAGGGGGTGGGATGGCCCCACAGGCTCCTCCGGGAAATCAGCTAAACCCCGACATTTACCCCGCTCCAACCCCCCCGTCAGCCACCCTCTTGTCTCATATCCCGCCAGATTGTGCGGCTTTGATACGCTTTCTGCGGTAGGGTTTATCACCCTGCGCTCATCACAGAGCTATTTTCTTCATCCGCAGAGGGCATACTCCCTCGGCGACCAGTGGGAGAGGGGGGGGGGGACGCGGATAAATACAAACGTCTCCTTTCCCCGACCGTGGGTCCTCATTACTCGTCGGCGACTTCTGCTCAAAGTGAGATTTTCGACCCCTTCATCTATTTTTTTTCTTTTTTCCAACGTGCTGTGCTTTGTTGCCAACTCGTTCTGATGCGCGATATACTGCCAAAGAGTGGGTTTATGAAGACCTTACTTAGCTTGGGTAATAAATACAGTGGTCAGTGTAAAAGGAGATACGTATATGATGAAGTCACTGGGAGTATAACTTCCAGTGAGGCGATGTATCAACGAACCATGTGGGATAAAAAAGAACTTAATGCCAGCTGACGTCACTTTCTCTGGACACAGTTGGTATGTACTCTACATTATACCGAAACCGTTGTCCCTATATAAATGTAGGGCAAATTATATATATATATTGAACACAATCTGATTTTTCTGACGAGTTTCCCATAACGTGTATTAAAATTAAAATCAACGTTCGTGATGGTGTTTTTTTGACTTCTTGCGTGGTTTAGGCGAGTGCCAGTGAATCGCACTCAAAGCCCTAATAATGGACATCAGTTAGTGAAATAATAGTCACTGAGAACTTTTTAAGAGGCTGTTACTGATTGGTCAATCACTCGTGGTGTGGTGTTCATTGTCATACGGCGTAAGACGGGAGTTTATTTATTTGTATTTTTATCTTTAGTTCTCTCGTGCTCGAGATGGTGGTTTTCATATTTTTTTCAACCAAATAAACTACATGGAAGTTACGTTTGTCGATTTCGAAGCAAATACATTTATTCTACACTGCATGCATGGTTGTGGAAGTGACTGGGATCATACGGCTGCACAGAACTTATAGTAGATCACGTGCTTGGAATGTGACCACTCAAATAATTACTCTGTTCGCTCGCTTAACGTCGTGTAACATCATACAACTCCAAACGAACGGCAATCGTTTCGCAACGTAAAAATGTATTGTTCACCGAAACCGCTCTACAGAATTTACATATAACATGTTTACAAGAATCTGCTGTTTTATAAAATCACGAAATGACATTCAAAACAATAATGTTTATCCACCTCAATAATTAGTCAAGGCTCGACTAATTTCAACTGGAACTATTTTTGTTGCATTTTCGTTGCCTATCATATATATTACTCAATTTTTTTTTATGTATTAAAGTTCAGAGTGAATTTCTGATTGTGAGGTCGAGTAATAAAACTGCTTCTTTCCAATAAAACTGCTTCTTTCCAATAAAACTGCTTCTTTCCAATAAACTAGGGCAGTAACTTTAAGTAATAATGCACTTAATTAGGATATTAGATTTTCGACTGGGTTAAGCTGTTTTCTTGAAATTAACTTGTTCAACATAAACAAGTTTTTCAAGAAAATCCATAAAATTGTTTTCCACCTTGCTGCATGGCCAAATAAAATGTATGTCGCCTTATATGTATAAAACAAAATACATCAAAATGTTTATATACGCAATAAACCAGAAAAGCCGAAAGGTATAGGCTAAATTCATTTTTGAATGCCCGTGATTTCTGAAGAAAACTTTGGGTGGAAGAGTGTTACTTTCTTTATTGTTACATGTATTTTTTACATACCTTTGTGGTTACAGAGCCAGTAATGAATAGTATACCAATATAACGACAGATCATACACAACCCTGCTTGCAGAAGAAAAATTACTTTCCCCGCTGCCGGGGTCATTGAATAAACTAATGTGGCAGGAGTATGTAAAATATTGAGAATTCTAGGGCTGACGCTAAACGAATTCGCGGAGTATATCGACCTCTTTTTATTTTAAGATATGTTTAGCAATAGCCGAGTTACTTTAAATGGGAATCAAACATATCTCAAACAGACCTCATATAAACCCCAAACAAACATCAGTCGACCTCAAGTATTTCTCAAATAATCTCAGATGGACCTCAGTCGACCTCAAAGCAGATCTGAAGGAGTCCTCATCAATATCAAACAGATCTCAAATAGACCTTAATCGAGCTTTAACTTCTTTGTTGAAAAGAATGTATACATTCAAGTTAGTAAGAGCCGTTTTTCTTCACTTGCTCATATAACTTTACATAAAACAAAGTTTTGAAACTGAGTGATTAAAATACTGCCGAAAGAAAATATAAAAAAAATTAGGTAATGGTACATTTCATCTCACAGTTGTAGATGGTAGCATTCGATGTAACCCATTTCCTTGACCTCTGCAATGGTTGAAGATTTCCCAAAAATGCATAGTGTGAATTATTTTCAGCTCTATGCCTATTGATGAAATTACTGAGCTTAATAATCAATTCATACAATCTTTGGAAAATACACAGCCTATAAACTTGAAGTCCTTCATAACTTCAGGCAATGGTAACATTAGGTTAATGGAAATATTTGTATAAGTTTCGGGTAAATCGCCAGCATCTTCATAAACATCTTCTTTAACAACATCTCCAGTGCCGTCTTCATCGTCTGCTTCTCCAGCATGTGTATCACCAAGGATTCTCTTCTTCGTACTTAGATTCTCGTTGTTAACATCGGTCTCCAAGCTACTCTTAATACATTATTCTTTGCAAATTCGTTTTATCTCCAATAGCAGTTTTAGCAGTTGTACTTATCGCCCGAACCGACTATATCACACGTCCACTTAGTATGCAGTGGAGACCGAGACCTGAATGTGATTCTTATTTGTTGACGAGGTATCAAGAAATTGAAAGGAAGTCTTATCTTTTTGTACTGATGCCGACACATGCTGCTTCCCAGTGGGCCAAGAAATACCTTTCAAGTCTGGATGAGTCTTTTCAAGTTATCCCTTCCAGCGAACTGGATGGAACAATTTTCGCAAATAATTTCACACGGGAGTGGTTCATATTTACACTTCTCATTTCGGTGAACTGGATGTCCATAGGTGAAGAGTTATCACAAAGGCAACGATGACGACCGTTTGGAGACGGTGAATATAGAGGTCGTAGTCCCAGGCCAAACACCTCAGACAAGTATTCATACTTGCGATTAATGTTTTTACTGGCAGTGGTAAATCCAAATTACAAATACAAACTGTTTTCTTTTATTACAGATTTATTAAACCATGTACGGAAATTTCTATATCATTCCAAATATTCTAAAGCTTACCAGAAGATTCGGAAATCAATAAATGTTGCTGGATCTAGGATCTAGGAATTTTTTTTTTTTTTTTTTTTTTTTTTTTTTTTTTTTTCCAAATCATTTGCAAACAGTTGCAATGGCCACTACAAAATAATTTCTTTGTTCGCCACACAAGTTGTGAAATTGTATTGAATAATGTGTACATACTTTCTATGAGTAGAGATTATTTAAAATACTGAAAGGGAGGGAATACGGATAATAAAATAAAATAGAAGGTAAATTATTTTAATTGGAGTGCGTAAGTGAGCTCTTGGCTTGTAAACATTACCATAAAAAATTTATTTCTACGAACAGTCATTTGAAGTTATAGGTGTCAAGAGTTCAGCAGTAATGTCCTTTTTCCACACAGGTGCCGATCTCGGACTTTCAGGAAAGGTTATGAAGCAACTTTAAACGTCCCAGAAAACAATATGCTGAACTAACTGTAAGACGGTCATATTGACGGCTATAATTTCGTAGCAACATTACGTCATCGGTCACAGAATATTTGCAAAAAAGAGGAAAGTCTCACAAGTCATGCAAATAATTCGAATGCCAATAAACTGCTGGATTGTTAACAAGTACGTAAGCTTTCAGAGCTGCGCGTATTTCATGATGCGGTAACGAGCCTGATTTGTATTCTGAAATTAGTATTTTCGATTACATCTGGCTGCACAAGCAGCTTTCCGTTTCAATTCCTATCAAAAATAATGATGCAATTCATTAATTAACTACAGTGTACCTTGTCATTCGTGTCCCCACTCCCTCAAAAGCCGTCGTTTGGTAGAATTATTTATTGCAAGCATCTTTTCAAAAGTAGGCAGTTTTCAGGCATATACAGTTACATTATATGTTTAAGACTGGACATCTCACTTTTGGTGCAACGTAATTCACAGGCGAATCATAGACTAGATGGAGATTTTTGTAATTCGCCATAGCGATGCAGATGTCTGTCATGGGAAAATAGGACTGAGCACGAAAAAAGTACTTAAATAAGACATGTAACCTATGGACGAGAATATAACTATATGTATAAAACACTGGAAAATTCGAAGAGGGAATAAAGTAAAAAAAAAAAACAGAACAGCAAGTAATTACGAAAATTATATTACATATGCACAACCAACAGACAACACATATAAAACAACACAGGCTAGAAACATGCTTCAAAATGTTAGGACAAGACTGGCAAAATAAGTAAGAACAAAATGGGACAACACAACAAATAAATGCGCTCAAACACAGCAGCTTTAACCAGACACGACAGAATGCAAGCCAGGTATGCTGTAGTCAAGAATATATATATATGCAAAAATTCAGAAAACTCCATGAAGAAATCGGATCAAATAAAACAGGACAGCAAGCTAAATGCGGAAAAATAGAATACTATATATTTATACGAAGAAACTGTATACTACCAACGGACAACACACCGAAGACGACACAGGCTAGTTATCTACTCACACAAACAAAACAAGCACAACGAAGAAACTCGCACAAACACAGTAGTTTTCCCAAAACCGACAGAATGCGATGTTTCGGGAACTGCGATCTATTCCCGTCTTCAGGCAAAGACACACAGGGTCCGATAACACACGTGTCATCGACGAGCAGTTCCCGAAATTTTGCATTCTATCGGTTCTGGAAAAAACTACTGTGTTTGCGATAGTGTCTTCGTTGTGTTTGTTTTATTTATGTAAGTATACAACTAGCCTTTGTCGTCTTCGGTGTGTTGTCCGTTGGTCGTTAAACAGTTTCTTCATATACATACATAGTATTTTAGTTTTCTGCAATTAGCTTGCTGTCCTGTTTCATTTGACCGATCCCTTCGTGGAATTTTCCGGATCTGTGCGTATTCTTGACTACAGCATACCTGGCTTACATTCTGTCGTGCCTGGTAAAACTGCTGTGTTCGAGTGCGTTTATTTGCTGTTGCCCCATTTTGTCCCTACTTATTTTATCAGTGTTGCCCAGACTTTTTCAAGCAGGTTTCTAGCCCGTTTTGTTTTCTATGTGTTATCGGTTGGTCGTGTATATATAGACCTATACTTACTTTTCGTAATTAGTTGGTGTTCTGTTTTTGACTATATTCCCTCTTGGAATTTTCCAGTGTTCTATACACATATTAATTTTCTTATCAATAGGTTACTTGTCTAATATAAGTATTTTTTTTAATGCTCAGTCCTATTTTCCCATTACAAACATCTGCATCGCAATGGCGAATGCCTAAAAATTTCTACATAGTCATTCACCCTTATTGCCCTATTCATTCAAAGATCAAATAATACACTTTTACAATCGGAGGAGCAGAAGTCGCACTGGGCAAGTCAATTGAATTAACCTATTCGCACGCGGTAACAAGAGATATGTTGCAGACATGTGAATAACTTTAATCTAACAAGCACCCTTTTATAGCTAAATCACAATCCCTAGCCATCAAGCAATTTGCCCACTACAGTTGTTGACCAGCAAATTACATAAAAAACATAATTTAACAGAAACCTACGTATATAGGGGCCAACTGAAAAAAATTTCCTGTTACTACAAGTTTGTTCATAAATATAAACGTCACACGTTACATTATAGTAACAAAAAAAAAATTTATTGACAGCAGAATAAATTTTATTTTCACTAAAAAAAATTTATTTTCAATTTAACGAAATTCAACCTACGTAAATTAACTTTTTTCCCACCAAACGTTTGGTTATCTTTAGGTTGTAAACCATTTTTGTGAAAACTTTACAACTACTCAACCAATTTTTGCCAAATTTGGCACGTAAGAAATGCTATGATAGGCCAGGTAAATGCAAGAAATTAAACTTTATTAGGCACTTATGTTCAAAATGGTGGTCATACAAATATTTTAGGTTTATTTGGTATAACTTGCATACCAATTGACCATTTTTAACCTAATTTTGTACGTTGACATTACCTATTACACGCATCAAATATAAATAAAATTAATAAGTTGCGATTATATAAGGGAACGTTTCAAATTGTATTCACAAAAGAAAAAGAGGAAGGGAAAACCTAGAGGTGCCAAGGCTATAATTCGCATCCTACTGGTTACAACGCAAGCGTGTTATCTCACAGATTCATGTTACAACATTCGACATTGTTTCGGTGTTATAATTATAGTTTATGAACTCGGGGGAAAAAAATTAAAATTTCACCTTTTGGGAATGATTCAGGTAAGTTATTTAGAAAACTACAGCACTTTAGAAGGATATTAAGTCTGTGGGTGGATTGGACATTTCCACAGTTTGAGTTTTGAAGAATATATTTTTGTATTAACTTTGCGTCGGGATGGACTGGCTCTCACTTCCTAACACTGTCACAGACAACTCTCTGGCTGACGTAAGGAAGAAAACACTTTAAGTTAAAGTGCGACATTTCAACAACACTTTTATTGTCTGCAGCACAAAATTTCTTTTATAAACGCATTTTAATTACTGACCATATAGCAGCTTACTAAATGGGCAGATAATTTTATTGCGAAAATTTTCTACTCATTACTGACAACTATTGACACGGGTGTCTCAATTAACTACTAAATTCGCCTCCCATCACGTACCTGTTTGACCAAGAGACCTGCTTGAAGACCGCAAGAAGATTTACCTTCTGTGAACCAACTTTAAAACTTGCGTGAGAAAACATTTATGTATAATATCAACGAATCAACTACGAAAACACTTCACCTGAAATTATAATACCACTAACATTTGTTTTCATGCCCTTCTCTGACTCTGTGTAGAAACGTTTCTTGTTGACTGAAAAAAAGCAACATGGCTTAGCACAAATAAAACACGTCCTTCTTGCATCGGTGACTGCCCGACTTCGGAAAATGAGAACTCTGGTGTTTTGCACAGGTGTCGTCGTGTGGCGCTGCCATCACTGAGGTAGTTGGCAAGCACAGAGCATGCGCTACGAGACGCCATTTCCGCTAGGTGACAGTTGTGTTTCAAAAATTTTAAACTGGCGGAACCTTCCACGGTCCCTGATTGGACAAGCATTTTGCCGTGCCCCGATAGGGGTTATTGTAAGTTTTCTGTGTATAAAGAGTCCGGAGATTTTCTCGGCAGATCAGACATGGACAGCGTGAGGTCTCCGACTTAAGGTAAGTATTTCAACAAGTTAATGTTGTAATTAAATAGAGTCATGGCCCACCCGGCCTGAAAAACAAAAAAACTTGATGACCTAATTGTAGGCGCCTTAGATCACGGCGCAGTTTAGTCGAGATTCGTGCATTGCCTACAAGTCAGCATTTTTTAAATTTGTGAATTTCAGTTATTTACCGAAAATAATTTGAGAAATGAAATCATGCAAAGGAGAAAATGTTTTACCCAAGTTGTATTAGATTGAGTCTGCGTTTGACCTTTTAATGGTTCATATGTGTCCATTATGGACTTTATGCTAATATAATGTCAAGCTACTTAAAGACCATTTAATGTTTTTTTATCTATACGCCAGTTAACTTTGTCAAAGTTTCATTGTATATGGGTTGGACGGCGTATTTAAGGAATTTAAAAGTTGCCATATGCACTGGCGTGCATTTAGATTTATTTGAAATTAGTAACTTAATAAATAGTGCATGTTAAAGATTGATGGTAAAAAACTAGCCACGCGTCGTGTGCATATATATATATATATATATATATATATATATATATATATATATATATATATATATATTGGTAGCTATTATTCTCACTTTTGTCCATGTAGGACATCTTAAGAATATAATTAAATTAATTTAAAGTTGTGCAGATGCACTGGCACACTGGAAACTGAATTTGTAACTCCAGTAACTTTAAAAATTGTGCATGTTAAAGTTTGATGGTATTAAGATTAGTCACTTGTGATGTGCATTTATATTGAAAGTTGTTATTCTTACTTTTGTCTATGTGGGACACCTTAAAATATAATTAAATGAATTTAAAGTTACGCACATGCGCTGGTGCACCGAAAACTGCACTTGTGATTCCTGTAACTTTAAAAATAGTCCGTGTTAAAGTTAGATGGTATTAAAATTAGCTACCCGTCGTGGTGCATCTATAATGGAAGTTGTGGTAGTAATATAAGAAATTGTAGTACACAGATATTATGCATGTTGTTAGTATTTTGTATGATGGAAATGTGAACAACGCGTTCCACATATTTTGGAATAAGTAAAAATAATAATCCAATTCCAGTGTTCTTCTTTTTAGTAATTGTAGATCGTTTTTGACAAGATTGCAGGTCTACGTTCCTTTCAAGTTTGAATTAAGAAAGGTTTCAAAATACATAGTTGTTGTTGCTTAAATTTTGGGCAGTGTTATGCCCCTTTGCCACGTCCTTGGGATAAGGGCGTCGCACTATGCTGTGAAAAATGAAGAGGAAATATATCGCTGACATGTTGAAATTATATATTTTAAGCTACAGCCTGACAGTGTATGTAAGTACATTTGCTATCAAATTTTCCTGACTGAAATTGCACAGAGCTATGTTTCGTATATTTCCTAAAATTGGCCTTGTCTGATTTCTTACGCTTTAATCATTTTTGAAGTTGTCCTCTCAAAATGATAACTTACGTCTCGTCAGTTACAACTAGCAATATAACCAACGTAGACAACGTACCATATGTCCGTAATTTAAGAAACATTGGGGAGTTATTATTAAAACTTTGATTTATAAAAAAGAGTAATTTTGGTAAAAATAATTATCAACCCTTTCCGTGATATATAAATCCCATTTAATTAGTCCGAAGTAGCTAACTTTTGGCAAATTTGAGTGTGTTAAAAAATTATGCACAGTGTGATATTGCGAGGGTCGACGCGTGATACGTGTCAACATGTCACAGACAATATTTAAGGGCACTAATTACTGCCAGACAGTTGCGAAATTTAAGTAGGAATTCACATGTTAAGGAAATTTCGCCTCAGTGCATTAAGTTACTTTAAACACAGGCGTTTCAAACAAAACGTATTCTTTGCGAATTTTTAGAAGACCCCCCTCACGTGTATATTTACGACATAGACAGGCAGTATGTACTTTTTTGTAAAACATAAATTTAAAAAAAGCCTTGAAAACAGGTTGTACATGTTATGGAAACCTCTCCGCCGCAGGGGACTTTTCCTGAGAAATTCGCGAGTAATACTTTTTGTTTAAAACGCCTGAAATTTAAATTTAACGTACCGTTGGGAAATTTCCTTAACATGAAATTTCCTATTTAAATTTCGCAACCTCCAGCCGGCAGGCAGTGCCCGTGATATTTGTCTTTTGCGCGTGGTTATGACGTATACAGCTTAGACGCTTCCAAATTCGAACATAAACTAGAGGTGTGGCCAATAAGCCTGTCTCCTTCCTAAGGAGATCCCAATTCGATTCCCGGCGAGGACACTCGCGAATTTACGCAAGTAAGGAAACGGTGCGAACGTTGCCATCGTTCAGCGAGTTTCCAGGGGGTATCCCGGCTTTCTCCGCTCTTGCATTCCGGTGCTGCCCCCGTCACCACCTCGTCCAACTACTTTTAGTGCCAGCGACATCAGAAATCCCTCAACATGGAAAACTCTCTCGAGCTTCGAAATAACTTTTTTTTTTTTTTTCACCGGAGCCGTGACGCAGGGCGCCGGTTGTTTACTGCCGGCTCGAGCGGCTTGTTTGGTGGAGGTGGATGCAGCGGTCGGTTGCCTGGCAACGGTGCACCCACGTGTCTTTTGATACACCCTCGCCCCACCTCTATCATCCCCTTGTCAAGCTGCCCGGCGGAGGCCTGATCCGATTACAGCACACGTCACTAAACTGATACCGCCCCCCCCCTCCGAGTTGGATTGGGGGGGGGGAGGAATGGAGCAGGGGGGACCTCGTGTCACAGTCAGTACTATCAACTTCAAACTTCCCATCATAAAATACCAGGGAAACAAATATCCTGTCTAATAGACGAAACTCATATTTTCTTATAGTCTCCTAGCGGAATGTGTGTTGAAATATCACCAAATTGTGGCTGTCATATACACTTTAAAAATAATGGGAAAGTTACCCAACAAGTGTAAGGTAATATTAGCAAACTTGTGTGGAAACATAGTTTTCCTTACAGGTAAGGTAAAATTCCCGCACTCTGGAGTAAAATTCACGTACATGGTAGTGGAAAATCCCATACATGGATGGGAAAATTACTTTAGACTTGCGTATCTCTTCAGTATTCTTCAAAGCTAAGCTAACACGCCTATATTCACTTATATTGTGACGCTGTCGTCGTGGTGTAATGGATAGAGCATCGGCCCATTGTGATAGATGATAAAGCTCGCACCCAACCACCAGCAAGTGGGAGGATTTTAGTTTTAAAGTTTCGGTTACTATGCGTTAGAGGATATAGATAATAAAATGATTTAAGTGTACTTATGATACGGGATATTTTTAAATTTAATTTTATTATACTTGTTTGGGATTTTTTCCCCACTTTTGTCAGAAACTTTTCCTTTACAATTGGGGAATAGTACTTGTTATGTAAATTAACTCTACATTTGAGAGGTAATTAGCTGCCCTTACAAGAAAGGAAATTTTACCTCAATCTTTTTTACAGTGTACATTCAAACTATTTGATCAAAACTACAGAGGGGTAAAATTCCAAGTATTGCTTATTATTCCTCAGAGGTATGTGCCAACGAACAGAGAGAACCCAGTAAAATTCACTTTGACTTCCGGCATCATACAACCCTCTTCAAACTCTTAATCTGCTTATTTGGTTTACTGAAAAGAGTCTGGAAAATTACACACGTACGTTCCAAGACAATTCAGACTTCAATCACATGTATAAAGGTCACTTTGGGCTTGGATGACTCAACATAATACACCTTGGGTAAATATGATACAATAACAATCCTGCAAAGGAACGAATGCCGAGCTACTTTGTTTGCCGTACAAATGGCTACTCACTGGGACAGCGACGAATGAAAATATAGTTAGTCTAGATTACATAAAAGACTAAAGCCTAGAGGTTATTAAACCTGTGATATTTTCCCGTCGCTCTTTATCGGTTTCCAATTCATTGAAAGCTCGTTTTCTATTGTGACATGATTGCACGAAGTTCGGGAATTTTATGATTAGTTATTTCTTATTTGCTCAAATTCCTGCGTGACGTGCTTACAGAATAACAATTTTTCCTACATTTCGTTATATTTTCATTCTTAAAGCGAACACCAAACTTTATTCTCGAAGACGATTCTAGCAGAATCCAAATCGGAAAGTTGTACACAATTACGCCTATTTTCTAAAACTGTTACTATCCCATTTGCTTAAATATAAAAAAAATCTGTACACACGTGGCACCAGCGCTACCTGGCCAAACTATTAGCTTTGAGATTCCCACAATGAGTAATTTAAACGTTACTTCTTTTGATAGCCCTACTTAAGATCTACTTGTATGCCCGTTCTGTATCCTTCCGTCTTATGTAAAATTAACACTCTCATGGGCCTTTATCACTTTATTAATGCGTCGGTCGAGTGAAACAGCGAAATTATTAGAAAAGTAAATACTTTAAAGAAATCTGCTCAATTGTACATTTCGCTGCATAAAAACACAGAAAGCAAAATAAATAATTTAAGTTATTACTAATTGTTGCCTAACAATTTTTGTTCAATGTTCAGATACGGAACTACTTTCCCTCTATCGTTACCAACCTTACTGAGCACATGTCACGCAGTGCGCCCGTTAAAATATATGCATGTAGGGACAGTGACTTTTTTCTAAGGTTGATTTCAAAAGTGCTCACTTTATCGTGAATAGCCTTTACAAATGATGCTGTGACAGTAGGTTCACAGTTAATTAAAAACAAGTAATTATATTTGATTTTTTTAATTTTTCAGGACTCTATAAATTGCTATAGAGTTTATCGCAAGAAAAGTTGACTGTTTGCAGCTATGTTCATGAAAATACACTTATTTGACTGACCGATCCCCTCAGGTCTCGATTGCTGTAATACACAACTTCAGTGATCGGTGAGCACACAAACATTACTATAGGCTGTTCATGGTAAAGTGAGCACTTTTGAAGCCCTAATAACTTTTTCCTTCCAGCAACTTTTAGCCTGCTTACCCAAAGGAAAGAAAGGCTTATGAGATCACTTTCCTGTCTGTGTTACTGAGTGTGTAGGTGTGTTAGGAGTGTATATGCCTGTGTGTGTGTTATCCTCACCCCCTTTAATTTTTGAACGCGTGAACTGAATTACTCGGTATACAAATAGTACTGAGTAAGGACACCTGTAGGGCGATATGTAATATCTCGGAAACCAATCAACCGATTTTAACCAAACTTTGTATGCTGACAGCGCAAGTTGTAAGCATTAAATTCAGAAGTGAACGTTATATCTCGAAAATTACTTAGCCTATTTTTGCCAAATTACGCACGTTATTAATACTATGACTGGCCAGGTAAATGTAAGTAATTGAACTTAATTAGACTCTTATTTTCAAAATAGAGGCCATGCATATATTTGAGGATTATGTACTATTTCTACAGTATCGTTTGACTATTTTCAACAAAACTTTGTACGCCAATAGTATCTATAAAAAGCATATTATAAACTAAACAACAGCCACTTTTGTCTGACATTTTGGACGATAGAGCCACATGAAAAAATTAAGATTTTATATTATATCACGAAAACTACTCAACAAATTTTCGCCAATTTGCTGTGATAGGCCAGGTAAAAACTAGCAATTAAACATTATTAGGCACTTATGTTCAAAATGGTGGGTGGCCATACAAATATTTTAGGTTTATTTTGTGTAACTACCGTGCCAATTTACCAATTTCAACCTAATTTTGTACGTATACAGTATCTATTACAGGCATGAAATATGCCAAAATGGCCACTTTTTCCGCCATTTTGTAAGTCAGCTCTAAATGAATTAATTTAGCTTTAGTATAATTTCTCGGGAAACAATTAACAGATTCCTACCAAATTTGCCAGTGTAGTAGTACTGCCGCAGTTGATATGTACAAATATGTTTCAACTACTTTGGATACTTATTTTTAAAATGGCGGCAATCTAGCTATTTTTAGCGTATTAAGCTATATCTTCGAAAACATTTTATTAATTCCAACTTAACTTTGTATACTGAGAGTATATAAAACAAACCTTAAATGTGTCTACACGGATTCTCTTTTGTCCTCCATTTTGTAAGATAGTGCCACACGAATAAATAAAATTACGTCACATCTCAGGAAATAATTTGCTGATTGCTACAAATTATTACAAACAAGTAGCACTGCGTTAGGTAATGCTAACTGATATGTTTTCTGTATGTCCGACACAAATTTACAAAATGGCGGCCATATAGTTATTTTAGTTTTGTATGTTATATTGTCGAAATTGTGTAATTAATTCCAATGAAACGTTGTATGATGACTGTTATATTCCAAAATACAATCGAATGTGAACGCAAAATCTCTTTTGTCCGCCATTTTGTAAAATAGTATCGCTTGACAAAATAAAATAATGTGATCTCAGAAATAACAACCGATTTCTACCTAATTTGGCTAACAATTAACACTATGGCAGGCCATGTAAACTGATAAATTTTGAGAGGGTCAGACACACATATTTTCAAAATGGCGGCATACGAATATTTTAGCTCCGAATATTTATCTACAAAACTGCAAAACAAATTTCAACTGACCTTTGTACGCTGGCAGTATCAGTTTTACCTATCAAAATTATCCATGCAAAGCCAAATTTCTCTGGCATTTTGTAAGGTAGCCCCCCATGAAATAATATAGTTTTCTGCCGTAACTCGAGAAACAATCAATCGATTTCTTTCTAATTTGGCGAAGACGTTGTACTATGATAGACTATATTAATTTATATGTTTTAAGTATTTAAGTCACTTTATTTCTGAACAGCGTGCAGTTGATTGAAACCTAGTTTAACTTTAATTTTTTTCTAAAGTTCAATCCCTATAAGTCACATGTGTATTTAAATAGTCTTTCTACTAATCCACATATTTCATATTGCTGGGACCAGCTCCTACCAGGGGTAGCGCTGCGTCACACTGAGGCGTGGCACAGGGTGATCTTGGACAGCTGAGCCTTGTTTTTAGCAACACTTCGCGGGGGATCGAGCACGAGGTCAGGGAGATCGTATATAAGCTCAGGGCGCTGGAGGCTCTGGGCGCCGTCTTGCCAGCTGCTGCCGGAGGCGCTGCCCTTAAGACACCCAGACGAGATGACCGCTGCCCGTGGTCCGCCATCGATGCCAAACTAGAGTACGCCGTCTAGAGAGCTGTGCGACTGCGACAACGAGGGTGAATATTAAATCCCTGGTAGGGCGACATAAGGCAAGATATGGCGCGGGACTTGCGACGGCGTAAGCTCCATCCGAGCATTGTTGAGCAGCATTTAGTTAAAGCTACTTCAGCTTAATCAAGGGCATCAGCGCCACTTTGAAGTGAAACGGCGAAGTATAATTGCTGTTTGCTATTGTCTTGTAAAGATACTTGACGGAAATTAAAAAGCCTACTTGAATATTATTTGTATTTATTTAGTATTTAATGACAGTAGTATTTTGTATCTGAGTGCTTTATCCTTGAGTTACCTTTGAATCCCCCAATTAATGCGTTGCCTACTCCCTGAGGAGAGGTCGAAGCAATTACTAATAGTATTGCTGTCAATGAGGTGTCAACGACTGATTACCATCTAAGCTTTCAAGAACTTCACTGAAATGTATTTGCGTCCATGTAGAGGAAAGTGGCATTTTTAGCTATCAGTAACTTATTCTATATACTTTAACCACTTTTAAAAAATAAATATTGTCATGTAAGTATTACACACAGTGTGTATGTTCCACTGCACTCAGGAGTTAACGTCTAGGACTAAAATAAAATACATTTAATGGCTATTATTCTAAATGAGAGGGCTTTCAGAAGTGCTCACTTTATCGTGAGCAACATATATGATAGGAAAGCAACATGTAACAATGCGCGTTAAGGAGGTTGTACACAAAAAAATGTGATATTGTATGTTTGTTCCATATAATGTGAAAATGTCAGATATTATCAGTAATTACTATTTCCTTGCAAAAAAATTGAAAGCATAGTTTTCGCATAGTACATGTCGAAGCAACAATTTTACTCTCTTAGAAATGCATGCAGAAAAAATATAATTGACACTGAATGAAGATGCCAAGAGCTACTTCGCAAAGTTTATACAATCAACCAATACATTTTTTTTTTTCAATTTACCAAAATTTTACTTAAAATGTTGAAATACTTCCACATTTTTTACTTGTGGCTGCTTCTGAATTTTTGTAAAATACATTCTGCTAAGCATACCTTAAAACGAATTATAGGCTGTTCGCGGTAAAGAAACACTTTTGAAAGCCCTGCTTAAAATCTAGCCTACTTCTATACATATTGTGTATTCGTCCGCCTTATGTAAAATTATAATTTCTAGGGGTATCATCGCTTTATTCATTAGCAGGTTTTGAAACTGTGAAATTATTAAGAAATTAAATACTTTACAAATCTTCTTATTATTACACTTCAATGCATTAAAAAAAAGAAAGCAAAATAAATAAATTTAAATTATCACAAATGGTTACCTCGCACTTTTTATATAACGTTAAGATATGGAACTACTTTCCATCCATCTTTACCGACTTTACTGGGTGAATGTCACTCAGTGCGCCCATTAAAATATGTGCATGCAAGAGCAGTGACTTTTTTCTAAGGTTGGTTTCAAAAGTGCTCACTTTATCGTGAACAGCCTTTAGGAGAAAACCCTTAAGTTACACTCGTGAAATTTTCTGCAGTTATCTACGATTGCAAAAAAAAAAAATAAAATAAAATAAAATAGTGACTATGATATGTTATTTTGCAAAGACTGTTCTATATTAAAAAATGTTTTATGTGAGTAAAACGTAGTTACGCACAATGTATACAGTTGAACAGTACGTGGCGCAGCTATACAATAATAATTCTGGTGGACAATGCCCTTAAATAATGCAGCTAAGGATATTTTTGTAGCGTGTGGGCCTCGAGTTCGCGAATCAGGCAGCAGATTCGCTTCTGTCTCGTGATGTATTCTGTAGTCCAGGCGGAGAGCTCCTGCTGGAGTCTCGCCTATCAAAAGGGAACAAACAAGCTTGTGTACGAGGCAGCAGTATCAGTGAACCTCGGCAGAGGGGAAGGGGGGGGGGGAGACTTCACTATGTCTGAACACTCCAATAAAAATCCCTAGTAACTCCCCCTCTTCCCCCTTCTCAAGGCGACGGCCCCGCACAATGGAATCACAAGTCGCGGTACTGCGTTTGTCTGGAGCGCGCAAGAGGGAGAGAAAAAAAAGGGTGTGTGGAGTAGGACGTGTGGGGAGAAGGGTGGGACCCCCAGTCGCTCTCCCTAGCGCCATCAACTTGCACGGTTTCCACTCCATTACCATAGAAACATCTCCACCACAGCAACCCGTCCTCACTTCTTTTTTTTTTTGTCCGTCAAACACGCAGTGAGTAACGAGGGAGATACCTCTTCAACCGCGTCTCTGTAGTGATTGTACCTTGGCAGCGACCACTCATTAAACACACCTGGAAAATTTGTCCAGCACTTCGAGAGCAAATCCAGAGAAATGTCACACTAAATTCATTTGCATTTAGAGAAAAAACTCAGGGGATAAAGTTTTTTTTTTTTTTTTTCTAAAGGCTGTTCACCATGAAGTGAGCACTTTTAAATTCATCCTTTGAACAATATTATTGCTCTTACCTGCGTACATATTAATGGTCGAACGGAGGGAAAGTAGTTCCACGTCTTAATGTTGACTTAAAAGTGTTACGTAAACATTTGTAAATACTAAAATTATTTAATTTGATTGATGTTTTTAATTTGTGTGAGAATTAGCACATATGTGAAATATTTACTTTTCTGATAATTTCACCGTTTCACTTGACCGATTCATGAATAAAGTGAGCAGGCACATGGTAATGTTAATTTTACATATGGTGGAAGTCTACACAATGTGCATACAAGTAGATCATAAGCAGAACTTGCAGTAGTGCTCAGTTTTTCGTGAACAGATTTTAGAAGCATGGTCACGTAGAGGCTGTTAATGGTAAAGCGAGCACTTTTGAAATCAAATTTGAAAAAAAAAATAGATCTCTACCCGTAACTACATATACATAGGTTACAGTTTACATTGGTGTGCGAGCTACCAGTTAAATTGGCAGATAAGAAATTAAAAAGACTGTCTAAAGACTTTTATTGTGTGCATTTATATATATATATATATATATGTGTGTGTGTGTGTGTGTGTGTGTGTGTGTGTCTCTTGTGACGCTCGTTTCTCTTGTTATTTTTCTCATTATATCAAGAATTTGTATAAATGTAACACTTTTTACGTGCTTAACTATTCCACGATTTAATTTGCATGGAGTATGAACAAATTGGTCAGGCCCATGATAATGTTAAATTTACATATGGCGGAAGGATACAACGTAAACCAAAGAAGTAGATCCTAAGAAGGGCTTCCAGAAGTTCTTATTGTACCGTGAAAAGAATATTGCAATACCAAAGCCACGTCCAACAAATTTTGTAAAAAAAAATGAATATTTAAATTTTGTTCCATGATATCTAAGTTACAAGATTTTTTTTTATCGCGGCTGACTTCAACTGCTTCTTCGGTTTAAAAGTCCTATGTTCATGTCTGAATTTTATTTCCAGTATTGACTGCCGTCTATACGTGCAAACCTGTTTCCTAATATTCCATTGGCCCCAAGAGACTTCTGTCACGTTAACACTGGCCGCTTTTATTTTGCTTGCAGACGCGTGAACAGTTTCAAAGATTATCCGACATTAAAACAGCAAACTGGTACAGGGTTTTTAAGACACGTTAGCACATAATGATTTCGCAACATATACATTTGTCTGGTTAATAACATGAATATGGTGGGTTTTTTATTACTGCTGCAATATTAATATTAATTAGTTTCTTTCAGACGAATGAAAATTTGTTGGTAAAAATAAATTCATATTTTAAAATATATTCAGGATGCCATGTCCGAGTACTGATTGTTAAATATCCTTGACACTTTATTATCATCACACGATGTAATTAATTTGGGAAAGTTAATTAGGAGCATACAAACGTGGGCTCCCATATACCGAAATGTTCTACTTTTAGCTTCTATATTATGTAAACTATAAGAGTTTGACTACAAATATTTACATTTATGTGGTCACTTTACGAATCTCTTTAAAATAAAGGAATACAAATTTATCGTGAAATATGGCCTTAAAGCCTCGTCAATAGCGAGGTCATTGGTGAAGGAGATAGTTAGACTGAGAGAAGAACGGACGGCCATGGCCCCTATTAAGTAGCCATGGTAGTATTCCTCTGCAGTGATTTCGGAATTCCATGGCAACTAAATCCAGAATTGCAGGACTGTGAGTCGAACCCGTGGCCTCCCGAATCGGAAACCTGCGATATACTGAAACGCCACGTCGCCAGGTAATGTCAGACGTATATATTGTTTCACAGAACCGCCGTTTGGATGCGCTGCGTGTCAGGTAGCCAGTCGTGGCTGTTGGCGACGCGAGTCGTGTCAGAGTCGGTATATAGACAACGTCTAGGCTAGACAGTGCGGAAGTAGTAGGGGCGGATGGGTTCTGCTGCACTTTTTATTAATCGGATTATCTATTTGATATCAAATTTATATAAATTAGATTGATCGGATTAATCATTTCTTAATTCGATAAAATGTTTTCAAACCGCTAATTGTTAACCCCGAAAAAATTAATGTGATGAATTTTTTTTATTTGTCCAATTAACTAAATTGAATAAATAAATATTTTATTTTTTTTTAATTTTGTGTGAATTGATAAGGAAGAGTGTGCTAAAGTAGTTAATTTTCATTTTGGATGGGAGTATGATAGTAGGTCCTCACCCTAGAAGCTCTGTCATACCAAGGGGGGATGTGTTGGGGAAAGGGTTTATATAGGTATTGTGTAATATTTAATGTTATTGAGTTCCTTCCCATCTGGCAGGCGACTGAGAGATAAGATACGTGCCACGACATCTGATTAAAGACTGAAGTTATAGTGTATTTCTGCGAAATGAAATTATTAGGAAATACATAATGAAAGAATATATATTAATAAATTAAACAAAAAGAGACCTGAATGCGATTTACATCAATTTCCTAACCTATCCTCTATGGCAGTGATGCCAAACAAGAGAGACTTGTGGACAAACAGAAGATATTAAGTGTCGGAAATGATACATAGCCAAATACACAATGACAGTCTTAAAAAGGTAATTAAAACGAACTCAACTATGTGACTGTCAAAAATGGATTAAAATTATGTTTACGATGCACATACAAGATGAAACAAAATTTCCCTAGAAAATAAATTACAAAATCAAATTATAAGGGATCGCAAAATTAAAAACTAATCACAGAGTCCAACTATCCTGGTATGATCAAGGAAATCAAGCAATGAGTAAAATCTGCAATGAACTATTTCCCTACAACATAAATTTCATGAATTGCAATCGAATTACAGACCCTAATTCCTGGTGTCATAAAGAAATCAAGTGATGAGTTATACCTTAAACGAACCATTTCCTGCAGAGCCCAGCTATCCTCGTGTTATAAAGAATGCAATTTGTTATATCTACAACAAATTCAAAACTTGTACCTTATGATGTTAAAAGTTTTTAATACATATGTATGTCCAATTGCTGTAGGAATGAGTCCAGCGTATGACTTGCGACGAATTATAAGCTGGGCGAGATGTTGGGAGCAACCAGAGGCAACATCTTCTTCGGCCAACATTTGATTATAGACTTAGGTTATGTGGAAACTGCTCGACATTAAATAAGTAACCATTGCATCAAAGAAATTACTTATACCAGTATACGAATTTACCAGTTTATATTTCCACTGGAAGCTAATCACGATAGTAGACACATATCGCATATAATTTAAACTGCAATAATAAAGATTTCCAAACTGATGTGAAACTCACATTCTGAATTATACCTACAACAAAGTCAAACAGATATCATATTTCCCTACGAATGTATGAGTTATGAAATAATTAAATTTTAACCAAACACAATAGTGCACATCTCCATCAACATTAAATGTATCAAATGAAAATTTAAAAAAATTACCCCACTGGCATGTTTAAAATTATTAATACACAATTTTCACTTACCTGGGAAAAATGAAGAACACAATTGCATTATTTAACGTAGTTTCCACACATGTAGTTTACTGTTGCGAATAAATTTCCCTACCATGTGAAGACGTCTCGGTATAATTATGACGTTGATTAACATAAAAACAGAAACAGCACATAATCATGATGTAAACAAACAATTTGTATTAAAATTCCTTGAATAAATACAATAAAATTATTTTTAATCAATACTAAGTTATGTTTAAATATTAATAGATGTATGTTAATGTTTTAACAGAATCACAACAAATGCAGTTATCGATCCAAAAATTTTTAACACATCACTTGCATTATCAAACAATGTACTCAGAAAGCTAGTTTACTGATGCGAATAAATGTCCCTATCATTAGAAAATGCATTTTAAAAATAATACACTTTTCACTAACAATAAAACTACCATTGAATCTTAGCAAGACTCGTATCATGTGGAAGACATCTCTGTATGATTATGACATAGCTTAACTTAAAAAACAGAAACTGTCTATAATTAGTGAGAAGAGATAATTACAATCTCACCAAACAAATTCCATTTAAGACTCGTGAGACCAGCTTTATTTTACAAAGACTGTGAGCGAGGTCTGAACCACGGCCAGATAGTTGAATAAAAAGCTTAACGAGAATCATGGCTAGCAGCCAGGCATATGGAGTGTCCGAGGTCTGCTGGCCGGCTACCCCTCCAACATCAGGTGAGATACAGCCATATCCCAGAGTGTGATGGAGTGGTAGATCATAATAGCGGAGCTCTTTGGTGCTTTCAAGTCAAGCATTGTGGAAAAACTAAATATAGCACCGCTCAAGAAGGAGCTCTGCCTAGTCTGACTGCTGGAGCCATTTGAAAGTACCATTAGATAGCCCCCTCCCTCCACTAGCCCAAAGCTTGTTTTTATCCAGCACGAACATGCTTACCTCCCCTCTGGCAGGAACTTGAACCCTACTGGAGCATAGACCCTGTCCTGATGACCATTTGATGAAACCTCCAACCCCTGACGCTTGTTTTAGACACTTGCTATCATTGAATATAAATTTAACAAGTCCCACTGAATAAGTTATTTCATCAACTCTAAAATTCAGGTCTGACTTTTAATTAATCCCAAAAAACTACAATAAATGAACGTTAATCCAGAAACTTACAATAAATTTCTTGTATTTCCCATTTTCCAGCTAACCTATTAATTTTAAGTTTAAAATATTTTCAGTAAGGTTATTAATTTTCAAAACACACAGAAATCCCACAAAAATTTAGGAAACTATGAATAATTTCACTCAAGAGATATTTTCACTAAATAAATCTTACATGAGTCAAAGACTTTTTATATAAATTATGTTTTAAGTATTGAAAGAACACCCTTTTCAAACATGTATAATTCGATTTAAGTGAAGCATAAGTAATATGTTTTAATTATGGACATGTTCCTACATTTCAAATATTTGTGTATATCAGGTAAAATAAATATTTTGTGTGTAGACTTCTCTCAAATTTAAGATATAAGCAAATCATCCATGCGAGATTTTGGGTTATGCCATCTCCAGAAATGTGTATACTTGAACAAACATAAAGTTATTTTATTTTAAAATACTTAATTTCGACATAAAAATAATGAAAGGCTACTATTCCAGATTGAAATAACTTATATCGGACTTGTAAAATGCTAAATTTAACGATATTTGGGAAAATACTCTCTTTTAAGCAAATTTAAAGGAAAATGGTGGCCAATTTGGATTCGTATACTCAATCTTTTAGGATAATTAATTCCCTTTACAAACAAATTATTTACATCATGAAGAATAACATTATTTCATATAACTTCTGCAGAAGACATAACGATTTTTCAAAGGAAATTTACTGGCAAAACAAAATTTGTATTACATACATACATTTAAAACAGAACATATTTCAAACACAGTTAGGACAAGCCCAGCTCCAAAACAGTTTACTCCACAAACTAACCTTTGTATAACTTGTTTGTAGACATGAAACATGAATATTTGAATAATGCATCTCGAGACATTTTTAACTGCAAAAATTGTTTTCGACAGTTTGCACGAACTGATAATTTAAATCGTCATATAAAAATCTGTAAAAATAATCTTCCTACTGAGAAACAGATTCTGGAAACCATTATCCAATTTCCAAGAAATAATATATCACGTTTTAAACACATACATTCTAAATAACATTAAAACAATAACATCTCAAATTCCAAGAAATGTAACATTAAAAGCAATTCAAGAACATAAAATAAAATACGAATTTGAGTTACAAATCAAACACAATTATTTAACACCCAAACATAACAAATTACAAACGAATCCATCACATTTACAAATTGAATTACATCACAATTAAAAGGAATCAGACACAACAAATTACAACACAAATGAAATCTATGAAATACAATTTAAATTACTTATCAAACATAATGGATTACCGCCTAAATGTGAATTACATCACAAATAAATGTACCGTAATACTGCTGGAATGCTAATCCATTGAAACAAAAATCCAATGAAACAAAACCTCATGAGTTGTGTGTTTTTGAAGAACCTGATCATGGAACCAAAGACCTATCATTTTTCCTTTTAATGAATCTCTCAACTAAATATTCATTTGGAGAACTAACTTTTTGGCAACTTGTGTGTGTATAATCCGCCTTTAACAGCCTGTCCATCATAGGATTCGGGGTAATACACTCTGGGATATGAATGTCTAACAGAAATAATTTTTAATATTTCGTAATACCAATTAACCATGTATTATTCTCGAAGATGCTTTAAGCTCTGAGATCCGTATATGATGGCCAATTTTAATTTTTTTTTTCTCTTGTCAAATGCTTTTATATTATTATATACAGTTTTAATCAATCTATTATCCACAACCTTTTTGGGCGCCATCTTGATTGTTCGATATCTCGAATTTTAAAATTTAATTATTTCAGGCAAAACATCCACCCAACCGTAAGTACCTTTCGATGTGAAATGCTTGTATATTAGCTGTTTGATTGATTTGTTGAATAATTAAAATACACTGGCTTTAAGGTCTTAATACATTTTTTAATGTTTGATTCCATAATCAGCCATTAATTAGTGGAACAGTTCAGAATTAAAACTCGGATCCTATATTAGTTTGGAGCAAAATTTTTATTCTTTCTTACAAAATAATCTCCATTGCATTGCTGACCTGTTTCCCAGTCTTGTTCTTGAGAGGCATACCCCATCCACATTTTGAATACACGTCTATTATGGTTTAAATATATTTGTATCCCTTATTATATTTCGAAAACAATGTCATTTCACACAAATGGGCTTGAAAAAGATAATTTAAACCATGAGGTATAACTCTTCCTCTTGGGAACCTTAACCTTGCAGGGGCATGAAGTTCTTTAGCTAACTTACAGAACATCATTAGTAATATAACCATCTTCCTTCAGCTCTTTAATAATTGAAACAATTTCATTTGTATGTGAATTATTCCCAAAGTCTCTTGAAGCGATGAGAAGTTTTAATCTATTGACCAATTCATTCAGGTGGTTACAATATACAGGAGAAATCCGGTTGCCAACTACATCTTTATGTATTCCACTTCCAGCAATATCACTAAATAAATGTAGTTTTGGATGGCATTCATTTCATAAACGATTATTCACAATCGTACAAAGAACAAGTTCTTTATATTACTTCAAATTGGTGTCAAAATGTCCATTTGTAAAGTATTTTAAATAATAAATCCAATAATCCTTCACTCACATAAGTAACGTAATTACCTTTTTTAATTCTATTCTCAGGTAAAAATGAAATTACCTGATCTCCCCGGAATCATGTTTTTCAATGTATATGGACACCAAATCTCTTATCACATATAGGCGAATAATGTTTTAAAGCTAAATATCATCATGTTAAAAGGGAAAGGTATTCTGTTTTCTTCTTCTTTAATGTTCTTCTTCCGATTTAATTTCCAATGGTGTTACATTAGGCATATTCAACACAGAATGTAATGTATCCACTCTACTCGTAAGAGGTATAAATATTTTCTTATTTAAAACATTGTGTTACATATGGGCTCATTTGGCTTATAAATATTTATTTTAGCACAGATACAACGATATGTAATTCCGAAAGAGTCAAATTTATATTAATTACATTGCATTAACTTCCAACTCTTTATATATAAATAATTAGTTGGTTTTCTAACTGATGCAGTAGGTTGACTATATCGAATAGTTTGTGCTTTTTCAAGCTAATCGACTTTACTTAAAACTGTGTCTAATTTACTTATAGTTTTTGCTCTTAAATCATTAATAAAATAATTTATTAGCATTTCCAAATCATTATTTTGTTTTCTCAGATCTGTTTGCATAACAAAACCAAAGTTTTTATTAATCAATTTATAACTTATAGATTGTGTCATTTCTTGCATTTGTGTTACAAGTCGTTTTGTAATAGTAGCAGCTACCACTTCATTAATTACAACTCTTAGATTGCATTTCTGTAAGTTGTGTTGTAAAAATTATGTTTATGACAGCATTGAAGTCTTTAATAAATCCATTTAAACATTCTTCTATTCTAAATTCATTACTCTGCAACTAATTCCGAATATTGGTTCAAATGCTTACAATTGTAACCAAGTTTATATAAACATTATCATTACCATCAAAAAACATTTTTAACTTTTCTTGCATGTTGGTCGATTGTAATTTAAATGCATTTAGCATAATGTGTTTTAAGTCTTCCATGTAATGTTTTCTATACCATCAGCATATTTCACAGCCATACCCACATTATGTAATGTATGTCCATTCAAATCACAATTCCCATCATTATGTTGGTTAACCAGCTATTGTAATAATTATGTTTTGTACAGCTATATCCAAACTTTGAAATACTCATTATTTTTGGTTGGGAAGTAAAAAATTGTCAATTCCAGACCTATGTCTGCCTTTATATAGGGGAAGCATTGGCATAATCACCAGAAAACCACTTTTGTTTTTCCATCTTAAACTTTGTAAATGTCATTACTTTAAACTTTGTAAATGCCATATCGCCCACAACATGATCGTTGTAAATATTTTTTAGATTCATATTATCCTATTAAAAAACAATTCTCATGTTTGTATTATAGCACAAATTGTATTTTGGTATACATGCATAACTTTACAATAGATAAAAACAATCAACATTTGAATATCTACCAAAACTAAAATATTGCTATATTTCAACCTGCGGTTTGCCCCAAACATCGTCTAATATAAATATGGAATTGGGTAATACTTCATTATGAGACACTTTATTTTCTTTGTCAGTAAAAGGGAAATATAGAATTAATTCTATTAATTATGAGATGTTCGCTAATCATTGATATTTCTTTTGTTGTATTGTTTTAGAAAACATATATATGTTTTTAAACTTAAGACCATTTGGATGTTCTAACAGCATCATGAAGAAGGACTGCATATTATACAACGTATATTTGGTGGTAAAAGAATTCCATGCTTCTGTTCAATTACATTCTCTTTTGTATTTACAATTACCAGAAGATGAACATTCAGTTTTATAACATTCATTTATACACTGTATGACATAACATACTAACATAAAAACTATAAATGTGGGTCTATATATAGGTTCATGTTCAGTTGAAAATAAATACTTGTACTAAATGTATCAAAAAAGGATGCTGTGTATTGAATACATTGATTAATAAATTACCATTTGAATTAAATTTACGAAAGTACAATTATTGTGGACCCAGAACCTAGATTGCAAATCATCTAGCACGGAATGTTCAAGGAATAAACTCTTTGGATGACACTTGTAAAGAACATGACATAGTTTATTATCGAACCAACAATGTGAAACAAAGACATATAGCAAATATGATTCTAGCCAATAAAGCAGCAAATATAAGGAAGAATCCATTCATATCTACAGGTGAAAAGCTCGGTGCTTGGGTAATGGATAAAGCAATGCAAGCAAAAGTGAAAACAGGTATGGGCATCAAATGCAATACAAAATGAAAACCAAGAAAGGAGGGATAATTCCTTTCCTTGTTCCAGCATTAACAGCTCTTGGATCGCTCCTCTGAGGAGTTTCGGCATTCATTAGAGTAGTTGAATCGAATGTTAGAGGAATGTATTTTAAACCATTTCAAGTTGGGCAGGAACAAAAAACTCCAAATGTGGAAAATAATGCAGAAAGTCCTAAATAGTCTTCCAAAATGCTGACTTGCAAACAAAAACATTCTTGTATATGTAAATATACTAGATATTCCTTATTTCCAAGGCTTGTACCAAAGAAACCAAACTGTCATGATTGTATGATAGTTAATTTAGATTCGAATCGAAACAAAGGAATGCATTGGGTGGCATTAATTAAAAATGTAAATAAATCATTATATTAATGCAGTTTTAGTGGTTTATGACCTCCAATTAAAATATGCAATTAATTAAAAACATGCTATTAAGATACAATTATCAAATACAATCAATTGTGGACATTTATATCTACATTTATTGACTACAAATAGTATATATAAGTGCAATAGTAAGATATTTTATTAATATGTCAATTATGTATATATTAAGTGGAAATTCATTGCAATTGCATGCAGTATATTTTCCAATGTTGGAGTTAAATGGAGAATGGCAAATAAATCTAATTGAATTCGTTACTTACAACAGCATACCAGACATTTATATACACAGCCAATTATTTATGATCAACATTGGTGAAAAACCTACAAGATTGTGATACTGGTGGGATCTTATGAGTTCGATTAGAAATGTTTTTTTAAGAGACATTAGCAAAAGATGTTGATTTCCAGTTACATGGAAATCCAAATATGATAAATAGTGTGATGTACAGTAACATCAATATCGAATTCATGGAAAACAATTGAATTAAAAATATGTTAGGTTACAAACAGAGTGTATCCCACTAATGAATTGCATGAATCATCAAAACAGGTTTAGATATTGTCAGTAAATGTATGTCATATAAATGTTAATATTGTAGGCAGTTCATATTTGATTGTAAAACGACAAATACAATACATGAATTTACATGTGTGGTGGCTCTAGTATATAAAATAATTGAAAAACTGAATACATTGATATAACTTCCAGTAATAATGAATCAAGTTGATAAAATAGTTGTTACAATTGTAGATCAAGACAGTAAACTTATTAATTTTAGAAATGAAGAAATCACAACTTGTTTATATTTAACAAAAGCTATATAAACAGTTGCATTCTGTGCAAATTGCAGTCATAATGGGTATAGTGTATAATAGTCAATACTGATGCACAGTAGGCATTTCTTTTAAGAACTATGTTACTAAGGAACATATTTCAAGGAAAATAACTATAAAAAGATGCAAACTCAAGCATAAAAGGCTCACTTCAAATAAGTTACTGAAGAAGTTAACATGAGGTTACAAGTTGTTTTTTAAAGGAATTAGGATATACAGTTTATATAAATTAAAGACATACTCAATATTGAAGAACCAATACAGAAATACTTGTTAATGAACAATTCTGAGCAGGTCCATACACATTTCCATTGGAAATAAGGATTTCTATACAAAATCAAGATACTTGTACATTACCTTCGAAACTAAGTTCAGCGTTTAGAGGAGCAATTTAAAAGAGAGCTGATGCAAGTGATCATATCACTACAAAAATAGTAAGAAACAGAATACTTTTTTTAATCGATAGAATTGAATACCTACCTATTGCTGTGGAAATCAATCAAACTTGAGATGTTGGAATTACTTACATGATAAAGAACTATCTCTCACAAACTGTTAACAATTTTATACAGGGCTTATGGCTGGGTGGAGCAATGCTAATGATTATTCATTACAAATAAACACAGGCAGAAAATACGAATTTGTTATACTGTTAAGTATGGTACTTGGCTTCACTGAAGACTATAAACATGGAGTATTAAATGCTATACAAGAAATAGTTATTCTATTTGCTAACATGCATTTCAATGCCATACATTTCACAGCTAATAACAAGGACGGTGTAACATTTGTATTAAACTGTGTCGAACGGCTAATGCCGCATATTGAAGTTAACACTCGAGAGCATGTAAAGTTTTTAAAAAATATCGAAAACGAATTTAGACAATGCTTTCAGAGCATGGGGTCTGGAGTCTTTGTCATTAGTACCAACGTCACAAAAAATAATGTGGAGTCTGAAATTTAGTTTTTCATCAAAAAAACCACAAATGGTTGTAATTTGTTTTCAAACAAATCAACAAAATTGTTTAAAAGCAGATCAATTATTATTCGATAATTGTGATATGAAAAATATTAAACTATTATAAATAGTCCAGATTATCCCTTTGTTGATTTAAATACAATCTTTGGTATTGGGGAATTCTTTTTTGCTACAATATGTACTCAAAGTTTCAGGAAATATATTATAACTAAATCAGTTCACAGATACTAGAACCTGAAGCATTTAAAACTAGAGGAGCATATTCTGTATTCGATATAAATATACAAAATGATAACATTACCAATAATGTCATTAATTCTTGAATTGAATTAACTTCAAATATACCCATTCCAGAATATATACAAGCTTTTGCTTTGATAATTCAAGATAAATTGGCTAACTATAATGTAAGAGATATGCTGATGAAGATAATGACTTGAGTCAGTAGACGACAAACCGCAATTGCGACAAGATGTTTTGCAATACGCACAAATTTCAATCTCTAGATAAATTTATAATTAAAGAATTTTCATTTATTGATATGGAAAACTACGCAATGGTATTTAGCTTCAAAGAACCATTATCCTGGAAATATCTTATTCCTAAATACAAGAGAACAAATTGGTTGTTAATCAACACCACAATAGTTTAAAATGGGTGAGTGGATGTATAGTGTATGAGCATATTGAAGATATTAGTAAGAAATACTTAAATAATTGTGAAATTTATGTAGTTGGAGTCGAGCAAAAACACATTATAGAAGGTGTGTGGAATGAGAAAGTAACAGATATTAAAAAGAATACAATTGTCCATCATTCAAATAACTATGTAAAACATATGGATGTAAATCATTATTCTTCTGTGCATAGGAAAACTCTAAATTAATGATAACTTGGTCATTTATGACTAACTGAGGTGAAGTAGGTGATGATGATTCTCCTCTTGAGTCCCATTAGATATACAAGTAATACGACACTATATGGGATGAGAGAACATTGCGGACTAACAAGTGAAATTGATTATAAAATGTATTTGGTTTTATGAAAACCAATATTTCATAAAAATGAATCATGAAGACAATGAAGACACATCCTCGTGCATAGAGAAATCAAAGTGTAAAATGAATATTAGGAAGTTATTTGCACATTGGAGTAAATATTTTAGGACATGTTTAAAAAAGAAATGGTTTTAGTATCTTTGTGACATTCCTACTGTAAACATGTCATTCTTCCACTCTACTGGTATTTACATCTGTCACCCCTGGAAACTCAAGTGTTAATTACTCTTGTTTGTCTAAAGGAAAATTAATTTATTGTGGAGAGATAGGTGATGGACTGTTTCATTTCAAAAATATCCTATGTCCCTTAGAGGGTGAAAAATATAATGTTTTATGATCTTTTCCAGATCTGAAAAATTCCTGTGTACGTGCACCTGAATATGCGAAAAAAATGTTAACAATCAAACAGATGAAATTACTAGAAGTATTTGTATTGCCAAGGAGAGAATGGAAAATAAATTATTCAAATTGTATTTTTGTAAACACCCAATGATGAGAAAATGTATTCTGTAAGCAAAATATAATGAAATAAATGGTTTAAAAATACTTTTCTGTTTTACTGACTTTACAAACTCATGAGTTGTAATATCCACATATAATTTATTCTTAAAACATAATGTTATGTAAACTGTGTTTACATGCATTTAGTAATCAAATGTAAATGTATTTGCATATAATAGTTTGTGCACAGGATATTGATTAAATCAATATTAATAATTTGAAAGTGACTTACTACATAAACCTCTGTAAATGTAATATAATTCAGAGGTATTTTGTTTAAAAACAAATAATGTAATCTAATTTACAATTCCTAGAATTTACCTATTGCTTGTGTTTTGCACTTCATAGAATTACCTATAATTGTCTATAAAGGTGTGCAACTTTCAGTTTCATTCTAGATTTGTAATAGTACAGAAGCAATAATGTCTTTGCTGTATTGACTCTGTGGAAAACCATTAACAGTTCTGCCGAACTTATGTCGACATGAAAGAGTGACCTGTGGAAAGAAAAATTCAAGAAATCAGTTTCAGTATGATTTCTTCCAGAAGCAGTTTTCTTGGAGTGATGCTATAAATAGACATTGTAAACTTGCAACAATGGTTCTCCACCTCCAAAACCACTTGCTCCACAATCTTCTCCACATGCTCCACAATCTGCTTCACTTGCTCCACGGACTCCACTTGCTCCACAAACAGCACCACAGTTAGCTCTGCAGAGTCCACCTACTACACAGCATTTAACATTTCCTCCTCCACCCACTGCATTTCCTCCAAAAAGTCGATATGTTTATTTAGGGATGAAAAGTAATTCGATCTCCAACTCATCTTCATCAATGAAGAGTTTATCATCCAATCTCAGATACGATATACTGGCCACGGCATTCGCCGGCAGCCTAACTGATGTGTGGATAGTTAATGACAGGGTTAATACAGATGTGGATTTAGAAAGATTTCCCTCAAGGTGCTTAATTCCTCTCATAGATTTAACTACAGCATCACCCCAAACTGTTAGAATTAACGTAACAGTTGTGTGTAAGTACCTGAAATCTGCCACAATGAAGAAATACAGTACAAAGACTTTCTAATTTCAGAGCAAAGCTATTCCCATCCTGTATTTGTCCGATGTTGATGTAATTTATGATTAATCAATTCAGCCTTACCTAACCACCAGACTTTAAGGATTTAGTACTCGTGGGAGCAGGTAGGCTTTACAACTGATATCACAAATGGATATTCATATGTCCCAATATAGGATATTCACCACTAGTGGCACATAAACCAAGTAATCCAAGTTTATTGATGATAAGAAGGCTGGAATTCCAGCACAGCTCCATAACTCGACTCACTTCACCATCATTGGCTTTCAAGACCTCGGTTTGGAGAGCCGCAAAAATCTCATCACTTGCTCCAATGCACAAATAATTTTTTTTGGTACAAGGTTTTAATACAAATGGAAATCTCTAGATTTTCTGTTTCACAGGACCCTGAATGTGTGTAAACCCGCTGAATTGCGAGCCTTGCCTCATGCCAGTACGATGTGTGTACGTCTCAAATGTCCTCTACTAGTTTTGCACCTCTTGTTTTGCAGCACTTCATTCAGTCAGATAGTGTATCAACTTTACCCTGTGAGGTATTATAGAATCCCTGTCTAAAATTTTTCCGCAGCACTACATTCAATACCATAATAAATTCAGCCCTGTCAATTAAACTCCCAGCCATATCAATATTGAAGCAATCAACTGACTGATAGTGGCTTAAAATATCTAATCTAAAATTCTAACAGCCAGTGAGCCAACACCTCATCTAGAATCCGGTGCGAATAACAACTTCTAACAGATCTGAGAGTAAAGAGTTTGTCTCCCTGTGACAACATTTACATATTATCAGCATTGTTCCCCATTTATTGGAATTACTACATCACCAACTATATGACATGAAACATGTAAAGCCTAATGCTGAAATGTCTGTTTAATGAATAAAGAACATTTGTGGTTGTTGTAAAATGATATATATTAAAAATGTACTTCATTCTGATTGTTGGTTTTATTTTATTATAATACCTCTGAACAGTTTGTGGATCTGGAATTTTATAAAAATATGTTTCGTACAGGAATGAGTGTGTAATGTTTTCACAAAAAATAAAATATAGCATATTACTTTAACAAGCAAGGGATGTAACATTAAACACATTGTTTGTTTGAAGAACACGTATTTATTCATGGGTGTAGCCTTCTAACAGATTTGTCTAGAAAAACCCTTATCAGCATAAAAAAACTGGTTAATTGATATGTTTTCAGTGAATATACATATTTCGTGTGAATATAATACATAATTTTTCATTCACTCAGTTTATTGAGTTTTTCTCAACAACTAAGAAATAATTTTTTCTGTCCACATTCAATATCAGCAAGCAATAGTGTTTTGTTGAGAAATCAGTTTGCGTGAATATCACTTGTAACAGCGAACTTGTTAATATCTAATGCAGTAGACTTATGAGAATCGCAACAGAGCAAACAATTTTGTGCCTTAACAGAAAACAAGTCGAAATAAATAATTATACTAATACTATACAAGGTTTTAAAGACATATGTAAAATGTAATAAATAGGTTTCAACAAACACAAGTGGAATTCACGGGATATTTAAAACACCTAGAAATAACATTTCTCTATGTCTGCAGTTATTGTATAAATAAGTTTATTTAGTGTTTATTCAGAAAAACAATGTGTTTGATGCCTACGGGGTTTCTATAGGTTGGATGTGGTTCTGAGAAAGACAGGATTGCCACTTGAAGACAGCTCTAGAGGCTGGCAGGGTCGGCTATACCCTCGTGATAAAGAACCGAGATCATCCCTCCAGCAGCATTCTGCTTCAGAGCTGAAAATATGGACAATGATTAAGGGAGGGGAGTAGTAGCGGTCCCCTCCAACCCCCACATGCTCTGCTAACAAGAGGCCCAGAGAAGCCATTTTAGTGTTTCCCCAACCCTTGTTCGCTCACATACCACCACTCTCTGCTGTTATAGATAGTATCTCACTGCCCATGGCCGGTAACCTGTTGGTATCTCACGCGATGTTGGAGGGGTAGCCGGGAAGCGGACCTCGGACCCACCATACATGTGGCTGCTAACTATGACTCTCGTTAAGCGCTTTCTTTATCTGGTGAGGGTTCAGACCTCCCACAAAGTCTTCAGAAAAAATAAATTGCGAAATATTTTCATTACTTTTACATATAATAATAAAATGATTTTACAGTTTTTTTATACTTGTCGATTATTGTGAAAATTTCTAAAGCTTATCTATGAGAGTTCGTAGGATTTCAAGTGCTTTGTGTTAAGAAGTGTTGTGTACTTCGAAAGCTGGCCTCATGGGACTTAAACTGAATTTGTTCCGTAAGATCGTAATTATCTTTTCTCACTAATGATGGGCGAATTCCATTTTTTAAGTTAACCTACATGATAATTACACCGAGATGTCTTCCACACGATATGATTCTCGTTAATCTATTAACATAAGTTTAATTATATTCTAAATGTCAATATTATTAAAGAACATCTTCTAACAATAGGGACATTTAATCGCAGTGGTTAAGTAGTTTTCTGACTACGTCGTTAGATAATGCAAGTGATGTGTTAAAATTGTTCGGATCAATAACTGCATTTGTTGCGATTCTATTAAGACATTTATGTATGTCTATTATTTTTTAAACATATATTAGTATTGATTTAAAATAATTTTATCATATTTATTCAAGGAAGTTTAATACAAATCATTTAGTTACATTATTATGATATGCTATTGCTGTTTTCATGTTAATGTACATCATAACTATACCGAGATCTTCTCACAATAGGAAAAGTAATTCACAGCTATAAACTATGTCTGCGGAAATTAAATTAAATAATGCAGGTGAGTGCTTAATTTTTCTCAGGGAAGTGAAATTGTGTATAAATAATTTAAAACATGGCATTTGGGTAAGTATTTTAAATTTCATTTGAAATATTTAACATTGTTGATGTATGTTATTGGGTTTGGTTACAATTAAATTATTTCATAACTCATACATTTGTAGGGAAATAAGACATGTTTTTTAATTGGTTGTAGGTATAATTCAGAATGTGAGTTTCTCTTCAGTTTGAAAATCTTTATTTTTGCATTTTAAATTATAAGTGATGCATGTCTAGTATTGTGATTAGCTTCCATTGGAAATATAATCTGGTGAATTCGTAAACAGGGATAAATAATTTTTATTGATGTAATGTTTACTTATTTGAATGTCGAGCAGTTTCTGCCATAACCTCAGTCTATAATCAAATGTCGAGCCAAGCAGATGTTCCCTCTGGTTGCTCCCAACACCTCGCTCAGCTTATAATTCGTCGCAAGTCTTTAATACTGGACTCATTCCTAAAGCAACCGGACAGACCTATATATTAAAAACACCATAAAGTATGTGTTTTGAATTTGTTGTAGATAGAACACATTGCATTCTTTATAACACCAGGATAGCTGGACTCTGTAGGGAAATAGTTCGTTTAGGTATAATACATTAATTGATTTCTTTATGACAACAGGATTTAGGTACTGTAATTCGATTGTGATTCATGTCATTTGTTTTGTAGGGAAATAGTTTGTTGTAGGTATTACTCGTTGCTTGATTTCTTTACCACACCAGGATAGCTGGGCTCTGTAATTCGTTTGTAATTTGCGATTCCTTATAATTTAATTTGTGTAATTTATTTTCTAGGGAAATTTTTGTTTCATCTAGTACGCATGTCATAAACATAATTTGGCTTTTTAAAACAGCCATAGTGTATTTGGCCGTCAATAATTTCCGACACTTAATATCTTCTGTTTGTCCACTAGTATCTCTTGTTTGGTATTACTACCATAGAGGACGGGTTAGGAAACCGACATAAATCGTATTCAGGTCTCTTTTTATTTAATTCATTAACATATCATCTTTCATTATGTATTTCCTAATAATTTCGTTTCGCAGAAATACCTTTTAATCTTAGTCTATATTCAGATATAACTGCATGTGTTCTATCCCTCAGTCACCTGCCAGACAGAAAGGAACTCAATGACATTAAATATTACACAATACCTTTATACACCCCTTCCCCAACACATCACACGTTAGTACAATACCAGTCATCTGAGGGATAGTACCTCTCCCCAATCACAAAAAAAATATAAAAAATAAAATAAAGACCCTTAGCACACTTTTTCACCAAACTATACACTTATAAATATACCCAAATATCAAAAATAAAAAAAAATCATTTAATAATTCAATTCGTTTAATTCGAACAATCAATCACATTTTCAGCACATTAATTTTATCAAATTAAGATTAGCGGATTTAAAAACAATTTTTCCTCGGGTTAAGATCGGATTAATCCGATCAATCAATTTACTATAAAATCTATACAGTAGAACCCGTCCGCCCCTACAACTTGCGGGCCGTACTAGTGGCGTGCCCGATGCAGAGAAATGCGCCCGGTTGGCGAGAACTCTAAACAAGTGGTCTTGGTGCCTTCGGGCGATCTGACTACGGGAGTGTCGTGTTATGGGCAATAAGTTATAGCCTCCCGTGAATGATCGTTCAAATACTTGTGGATATAAACCTTCCCGTAACGAAAGCGTAATGTTTTAACGTAACTTTGAAAGTTTGCTGGCCAATCCATTACGTGGTGTGCATATTGCAAGAGGGAAGCCGACGTATGGTTAGTGTGGAGATCGAAGGTACTTCGCATAAGTGCTATCCAGTGTTTTGGAAGAGTTACGTCATGGAGGAGTGTGTCCGCATAACTCTGCGGGCTTGTTGAGGGCGGTGATGTATCAGCTGATCCAGCCGGCTGGAGCTGCGAACGACGCAGCCGAGGGCAACAGCGCCGTGGCTGCCTCAAACAAGGATGTCGTTGCCATTGTCTACGCCATCATCAGTTTTATTACTGCAGGTATTGTCTCGGCGTTGTTTTAACATCGCCTTAAATTTCCGGCGAGGATATCAATTTTTTTGTGTTGCACGTACTATTTTAGAAAGTTGGGCTGGACACACGTTGCGGTGGTCAGGCGAAGGTTCTCTTAGTATTTGTCAAGTATAAAGTTTATATGATCAAATATGCTTGTGTCGAATGCTTCTACATAAACGCATATGCGAAATGATAATACCGTTTCATTGAAGAGGTTGGTTATATATTATGGGCAAGGAATTTACGAGAGGTCCTTTAAATTTATTTTTGAGGAGAGCTTGTAGAATATTCAATGTATTTGAAGAAGTGTGGCAGTTAGTAAATAAAAGGCCAAAAGTGAACTGTGCGGCTGTCAATCGATGGGAGTTAACCTACCAAGTGACTATTTTAAGTTTTGCAAAAGGAATTAAAGCTTCAATCTATAATCTAACTGAAGGAGTAATTGGAATCAGGTAGAGTTATAAGTGTATATTCAGTAAGAGTGAGGTAAATTTGAATAACCCGATATCCACCAGCAGAGGGCGTCTCAGCTGTATACTCGCGCCTCAGCGATTTGTAGCGGCCGTGGTGGTGTAGTGGTCAGACAACTCGCCTCCCACCTAGACGAACCGGGTTCGAATCCTGGCGGGGTCGCTCGCCAGATTTCCACACATAGGAATCGTGCCGGACGATGTCACTGTTGGGCGGGTTTTCTCGGGGATTTTCCGTTTCCCCTGTCCTTGCATTCCAGCACAGCTTCATGCTCACTTCACTCTCATCGGCTCTCAAGACACAGTTGTTAAGAGTTGCCCAAATCTTTCCACTCTCCTCTTACCCATTTGTCCTGCGGCTACTGTCTCAATGAGTTCCCTATTATTTACATTTGATCGTGTAGCGCGAGATAACTTCCTTTTTCCCTTACATGTTTCTAATTTAGTCTCTCCCAAAGTGTATCTAAAGAACTCGAATTCCTGAAAACTACAGTTCTGTATATGTTCCGATCCCTAATTTTTAACAAGAAATTTACCTTTTAAATTACCGCGTACAGCATCATTTGTCTATTTTACACATTTTGTTTCCTTTACCTTTCTCATCCCTTCGAACCAACTCACCGATAATATCCCCAGAACGTAACGATCGCTATCAATTTTTTTTTTTTTTTTCGGGAGAAGACTCCGCCTAATGGAACGAGGGCAGCCGAGCGGGAAACCGGAATCGAATCTGATTCATAACCCGTCAAATCGAATTTGTGGCGTGGTTCTCGTGTTAAGGGGAGAGGGGTTAGGGAGAAAGTCACCCCGGCTTTAGGAGTGAGATTCATCTGCCGTATCTGCATCTGCATTTGGATCACGATCACTACGACAGGCGCTGCACTCAGAAAGTAAAGTAGTTGCAATATCACAAAATCAGTCGAACGAGTTCAATATATCCAATGCCATAACAACTGCAGCTCGCTGATTATAGCTGTGATTGAAATTCTTAGATTTATAAAGGCCACTTTCGTGAATTACAGTGTTCTCACTTTTCCAGGCGCTGATTCCCGGTTCATTATCTACTATATTGCTTAAGTTCTACTTCCTCATGAAAATGAAGCTTAACTGAAGGGACAGCGCACCGCATTCGTGCGTACTCATTATAGTAATATACTGCACGGAAAATGTTTAACATATATAGGAATCCAGGATTTTATATTGAACAAAAGTGTTTTGCATTTAGTTTCGTACTCCTAATAGCACATAAAGATGGGAATAAAAACACAATACTCGCTTACATCACCCCAGTATGAAACAAACAAAAGGCATTAACTGAAAACCAACTTAAACAAAGGAATCCCATCAGTTTCAATAAGAAAAAAAAAAGTCATCTCAGATGCATTGACAAACTTCAATAGCGCGTTGGACCTTTTGAGATTCCTGGGGCATGCTTGTGTCCGACGAGACATGCCAAAAACAAGATCTTTAGCATTTCTGAGGCACGTTGTCCTATTCTTCAATTGGGGTTGTTTTTAACGCCTGAATGGTCATTGGTGGTTGTGCACAGGTTTGAAATTGCTCTTTTGAGTAAGGACCACACATTCTCTGTGCAGTTTATCAGCTGAATAAGATGGCCAGTTAATTCTTCGGATCCTAGCAGGGAATATGCTAAAATTTTGTAAGCAGTATTTTTTCCATTAGAACTATATCTTACTAGGTACTACCAACACACCTATTTTCTCCCTTATATATGTATTACAAATGTTGTTTTTTATTATAATTAATAAAACATATAATTAATATTTAAACTTAATAAAAATAATTTATTTTATATTAATGCGAGATTTAAACGCTTGTGATACAACGATATATTTCAGAAACAACCAGACACGCAATACATGGGGTGATATTTCCTAGGTTTAATTCCAAAAAGTGCGAAGACACCGCGAAAAGACATGCTCTGCGCAGTTGCCAGTAGCTTATTATCTGACTTTCAGTGACTGGTATCTCGTCGACTGATTTCGCTCATTCGGATTTAAACTGTTCTTAGTTTCTTCGTTCTCGCCGACACGTGTAAACATTAATAACGTCATAGAACATAACGCCCTGTATTCACACGCCTGTCAGTCCAGGTATTTTATACTGTAGGAACTGTATATATACCATAACTGCGCGAATTTATACTTTATCACATGTTCTACATTGGATGACTGACCTATTTCACTGGCCACCAATTTCACTACTATAGGCTGCTCACAGTAAAGCGGGCACTTTTGAGGCCCTAGATACTTTTTTCTATCAGCCACATTTTATCCTTTAACCATATTTTTAAAATAAATATTGCCATATAAGACATAAACACCGTGTATTATTACACAGCTCTTAGGATTTTTACGTCCAAAGCTAAAATAAAATATATTTATTAACTATTATTCCAAACGAGAGGGCTTTCAAAAGTGCTCACTTTACTGGGAATGGCCTATACACCTTTAGTAACACGTAAACGTAATGTACCAGTATCTCCGATTATTTGCTGTTCGTATTTAACTAAGCACCTTTGAAATCAACATTCGAAAGAGTCACTATCCCTACCTGCATATATTTTAACGTGCACACCGACTGAAATACGCCCAGTAAAGTTGGCAACGACAGAGGGAAAGAAGTTTCATGGCTTAACTTTAAATAAAAGTGTTAGATAAATATATGTGAATAGTGTAATTGTTATTTTTGTCTGTTTTAATGCACGTAAGTGTAAAATTAGCAAACTTTTGAAATATTAATTTTTATTATTTATCACTCGGCCGAAGAATGAATAATGTATCAGACCCACGGTAATGTTAATTTTTCTTATGGTAGATGAATAAAAGAATAAACAATATTACAAGTAGATCTTAAGCAGGGCTTTCAAAAAAGCTCATATAAGCGACAGTACAATATTTAGTAGTTATTCCATTGCAGATTCACCTTTCATATTATATATATACACATATATACACATATATATAATATGCTTAGTTTTGGTCTCGACTACGCTAACATTACAATACCTGAAAAAATATCGACAAGTCCATTTTTCCCCCAAAAGGAAACTCTATACTGAATTATGATCCGTATTATAACTTTTGTTCCGTCTTAAGGCAATGCTTGGTACGAAAAACGAGGGAAATTGATAAGCGGGGTAGCAAATGTGAGTCCATTCAGAATTGATTATATGCCGCATTCTGTGTTATCTTAACCCATAACTAAGTTAATTAGAAATTGATAAAATCTCAGATTTACAGCTATCATGTGTCTAACACGAAAATCGTAACAGAGCAAAGACAACACGGAGTTGACACTACTTCGGATTTCTCTTCCTCTATTCAGATAAGGAAATAGTACCGGAACTAAGCCAAGCATGAAATGACACAATTCCGAATTTTCTATTCCCTTGTTGTTAACACAAATGTAATATCAAAATTTTATGTGTATGCTGACACAGTTCGGAATTTTAAGCAACCTCTCTCATACATGTGAAGCTGTAGGCAACGGGAAGAATGAAAACGATGGGATGAGGGGAGAGGTGATTAAGCGACGAAATGACTAGTGTGTGATAGCCGGAGTACCCCGAGAAAAACTACATACACTTTTAATATGTCTCACCCTCATTGAATCGAACACTGATCGCCTTGTCGGGAAGTATAATAGCTGACTTTTTTTTTTTTTTTAATTTACACGGGATTGTCTCTGTCAGACTTTAGGTGATAATTCTCATTTTTAGTTACAGTTCTCATGTACAAGGACATATACAGCACAGTCGGGACTAGCACAATCGCCTATGCCTTGCCCGAGACTTGAGCTCGGAGCCCCTCGCACCGTGAGTCAGCACGCAACCACCTGCGCCACGGAAGTCGACGCCTCTCAGCTAAACCAGAACCCAAACTTTCCAGACTAAATTGTTTCCAGAAAAACACAATCCGCTAGAAATATTTAGTTGCTAACAGCACTGCAAAATATACAGGAACAAATGTCAGTAATCTTTCTTCCGCGACGGAACGCCATTCAAATAAATGCGGCCCGCCCGTGAGAGTGGGGCGCGCGAGTCAGGAAAATAAACGAGCCGGAAATGCGTTTTTTGTGTTCCTCTCTTTTTGCCAGGGCTGGGGGAAGGGTGGTCGGCCGTGATGCAAGATTGACCGTAGGAGATCTCTCGCCCTCGCACTAGAAGTAAGAAAATGTCCCCCTGAAGTGAGGGAAAATAAAGCAGCCGCTGTGATATCGCGGAGACGAGGGGGTGAAAGTTGGGGGTTGGCAGGGGAAGGGGTGAGTTTGAGGGGGTGGCTGGCACTCTGTCACGGTCCTGAAGATGTATGTGACGTCATCGGATCTCGGAGTCCGAGAGCCGTACATGTACTGCCAACCGGCTTTTAGCCTGAAATCGTATAGTCTAAGGAAGTTTTTCAGCATTACTGGTATTTCTCCTGCACGTGATCAGGCCAACACATGATAGGGCGTTAAAACTTTTGGCTTTAAAGACTTTTGGCCGAATAGTCTAGCAACCTACGATACTTTTCTTGCATAACATCCGTCCAAACTATCACGCATTTGGACTAATAGTCGTCTAACCTACAAGGAGTTAATTCTAAATTATTTGCCGCCTTTGTCAGTTTACTCTACAGGCGTTTAACATCATATTCGGCCATCCCGCAAGCAGTTCGTCTAACAAGTCGTTTAACCTAAAATGGGTTAAACCTTATAGACGCATGACCTAATAGGCGTTTTCCTTCGAAGGTCGTTTCACCAACACGTGTCTAGACTGCGTTTTAAGTAATTGGGGTTTACGTTAGACGCAGGGTACACGAGTCCGTTTCAAACAAAGGGAGAAGTTGCCTCCATAATTCGTTTAGAAGCAGGGCCTGCTGGACTATTAACAACGTAGATACGTCTCTAGCATTCGAGCTGTGTTTGCTGATATTCTCTTGTGCGAATGTTAACAAGAAGTTACTGATATAACTGCTAACTACTTTGCTCAACATGGGTGCAATTATTTTTAAATAAGTACATAATAGCTGAGTTGGTAGGTAGGACTTGACTTCTCTTTGAAAGCAATAGCATTAGAAATGAATCCAGAAACGTAAGCAACAGTAGTGAGACAATTATAGATACACACGTGCCTTACTGGTACTCGAACCCTAAAAATCTCTTAAAATAAGCTAGTGGGCAATCCACTGCATTATGGAGTTCGAATTCGGAGCATCGCGTTCGTATTGATTCATTCTAATGCTTCGAAAGATGGGGTTTACACACCTAATTGATTTACTGGGCCATCATTTTGAAAATATAAGACTGAGCCACTTAAAACATGTAGTTAGTATGGAATACCGTAGTGCTGCTCGTGTGAAGAATATGGCGGAAATCGGTTGTTTGGTCGCTGAGATATGGCATAAAAATTATTTTCTTATTTGAAGCTATCGTACAAAATAGCTAAAAGAATAAAAAAATTATAAAAAGAGACTCCTTGTACGACGCTTCTAATGTATACTGTCTGCATACAAATTTTGGTTTAATTTGTTTAAATTGTTTCATATATGTGGCGAACTTACCTAAATTATTTATGAAGCTCCCATTTTGAACATCGTTGTCTGAACCATTCAATTAATGAAAGTTTACATGGCCCTCTATAGCATTTATAGTGTGCATAGTTAGGTATAAATTAGTTGATGTTCCAGTGTAATATTTGGTGAGAATTGGTTGATTGGTGCTCGAGATATGGCATAAAATCTCTATAATTTTCGTGTGGATATCCTCGTAAATAGAGGGCAAAAAAAGTAATGTAATAGCACATTCGTTGATTGTACACTGAAAATATATATAATTAAGTCACAATAGATAACATAGTTTCGTAGGTGAAGCAAACGAAACTAAAAATAATTGTGCCAGACTTAAAAAACACGTATAATAATGGCCTATCACAGTAAAACACCTTCACCAAATTTTGTAAGAATGGGTTTATTGTTTTCCGAAATATGGGATAAAACAATATTTTTTGGAGCTATCTTACAAAATGGCAGAGAAACGAGGCTCTGTATAGTTAAATATTATGGTGATAATAGGTACTCCCAGCGTGCAAAGTTAAGTTGAAATTTGTTTCGTTTACAAAATATACTGAGCTGAATTATTTGTATAGCCACCATTTTTAAAATAAGTGCCTGACCTACTTAAAACATACCAGTTTACACCAGCTGCTGCAGTACTACTTGTTTATCAAATTTTATAGGAATGGGCCAATTGTTTCTTGAGATATGACATAAAACCTTTATTTATTCGCATTAACCTACCTTGCAAAATGGTGAACAAAATTTTCTCCATGTCGATAGAGTTGATAGGTTTAATATATACTGCCAGCATACAAAATTATGTTGGAATAGATTACATAGTTTCGACAATATATCGTTCTAGTCTTAAATGGATATATGGCCGCTATTTTGAACATAGGTGTCTGGTATGCTTAGAACACATCATTTTACATCATATACACCAGAACTACTTGTTTGACCAATTTGGTAGGACCCGGTGGGGTGTTTTTTTTTACCGATAAATGACACAATAACATTATTTATTCGTATGACGCTATCTTTTAAAATGGCCAACAAAAGTGGTTATGTGTAGGTATATTTTGATGCTTGTAACAGACGCTTTCAGTATAGGAAATTTGGTCGGAGTTGGTTCAATTTTATTATAGATATAACAAATAAAACTAAAATATTTATAAGTCCGCTATTTCGAAAATAAACACCTAATCAAGTTCGATCACGTACGCTTACTTGGCCTATCACAGTTTTACTTATCTGTCAAATTTGGTGATAATTGGTTTTATTAGTTTTCGAGATATAATGTGAACTCTAATTTTTTTATTTGGTGCTATTTTCCAAAATGTTGGACCAACAACAGTACCCATCTAAGAATTTAATGCTAATGGATGCTCTGACAGCATACAACATTTGGTGTAAATCGGATTAATGGTTCCCGAGATATGCCATATCACCCCAAATTTTAGAATGGCCGCCATTTTGAAATTAGGTGCCATACGTGGTCTAAAACTCTAAGAGTCAGATTAGAAATGTGTTAGACGATAAATTGGAAACTCCTTGCGACTAATCAAAGAAAATTGGCATATAGGCAAACGTTTACAAGGCAGATTACCACACAAAATAGCTTTACAGAGAGTACGCCGCTCTGTAAATAAATAGGTTGCTACGCCCTTGAACTCAAAGATTCCGCAAAATTGATCTTCCAGATAAATACAACAGGTTTGTAAGAATTTAACAGGGCACAAAAAGTACATAATATAGTAAGAACTATGACAGATAAACAAAGAACACCTTAAATAGGATTTGAGCTTTTATTCAACACTTTCTTTAATTTTTTCTAATTTTTCATAAAGTTTTACCAATATATTTAACTCTAGAACTTTCAAACGTTTCAGTAAATAGTGTACAAGTTATTTTGAGCATTGGCTAGATTTTTTTCATAGTGTCAATTAAAAGCTTTTCATAAAAGAAAACCCTGGATACAAAATTTTCCAATTTGTGCTTATCATGGCTCATGCCTTTTTAATTAACAAATATTATTTCAGCCAATATAAAATATAAATAATTGCACTATTTATTATGGAAAGGTTAATGCAAAAATATGTAGGTTGAAATAGTATTTTCAAACTAAATAATGCCCACACCAAAATACACATTATTTTTGGTCCACATAGAAGAAGTTTACTTATATGCAATAACAAATGCAATGTTTCCAAAATCTACATAATTTTACCAGAACTCACAGGTTTTCACTATTCCACAATTCATATTTGAATTATTGATATTTAAAATACATTGCCATTCATGACATTAATAAAAGTTTTGACTATTTCCATCTCCGAAATTAATTTTCCAAAAAGGGAGTAGTACATGGCAAAACCAATATCGATTATTTAACCAAACTCTCAGGTTATGGCAAGCCTTGAGAATGATTTAATTAATTGTTTTGTATGATTTTATGGCTCCACATAGCCAACAGAGGCCAACAGAGTCTCTATTTGAAAACTTTAATTCCAACATTTGAAAATTTAACTGGTTCTTTATTCAATGAATACTTGACGTAATTAATGAAAATTACTGGTTATATGGCCGAACAGTATCCAAAAGGGTTGGAAAACGAGAACTCATTTTCATTTTACTAAGTACCATTTTCATTTGAACTTTTCACAATACTTAATGGAAGTAACTGGCCGTATGACCGAACCAAGGCCAAAATCTGAGAAAACTGCACATCAGTTTCTAATTAACCCAAAGGCCATAAAATGTATCGTTTCATTGTCTTCAGGGAAAAAAATTAAAATTTTTCTTATAAAGAGATACATTAAAATTTTTGGCAGGCAACTTTGATGTTACATTTTGTTTTATATTTTGCCAAAATGCCGAATTCAAAGTATTCTTACGATAGTAGAACATTTCGCCATAATGGCGCCTACTTGAATTATCAAGGCACCAAGTGTGCCTAGCCTAAGCCAGCCATAATGGCCTAATTTTATTTTAATTTTTACTAAGTCATATTTAATTGTTACTACTTAACTCAGTGCAGTGGAGCTCCTTCGAGGCGATGATCGACCTCGAGTGAGTCCATGCACACCTTTTAATACATATTTAGTTTCATTTTCCCCTTAGAGGGGCTTCAAAGAAATTATGGTCAGTCAGGGCCAAGTGACAGAAAAAATTAAGGCTCGGCCAATCACAAAACACATGGCCTCATTGGGACAAACTGTTCATTTGGGCGTTATAGGAGGATCTTGATTTGGCGACGAATCACAACAATTATGCCCGTACATGGCGATCCACGTTACCACTGCGTCGGCACACTTCCGGCGACCAGACATGCCTATAGGAAGTGACTTCGTGGGCCGACAAGTTTTTTTCCAAAGTTGGCACTCGTGCGCGCATGCACGGCAGGTATAAGGCGGCGACATCAGCGCCCAGCTAAAGCAATTAACAGTACTAATGACGGTGGCATGGCCATGTGCACGCGCAGCAGTAGCCTCAATTATCCAGGCAGAATCGAGTAGACCCCCAAGTGAACCGAGAGTGCCAACGAAATGCTGCCAGATTCAACCGCGCTGGGCCGAATCGCCAATTTTGCATGCCGAATTACGCTTTGTTGTAGCCATCCAGAACGCCCAGACTTTCAAGAAACAGGTATGCTGACAGCAATTTTAGGCTAAATTGCAATGTTGCCGCGTAGGTGTGAAAAAAGTAGGTGGTTATTTTTCCAGGAAATGAACACTTTAGTCCGTTGAGACATATAGAAACGTAGTAGTATTGGGACGCCGTTACAAGTTGTTGGCTACATTCAATTGCTTAGAACTTTCTAACCCTGCGCTTGAAGCAATTTGATATTACACGCTAGTAATCAGCATCAAAAAATTAATAAAAATGGTCGCCTTGGTAGTATCCACTAATCCCTACCATTTCCTGGGAAATCATATGTTTAGTTGGAAACAAGATTAATGCTTGCTTGGGAGATAGGCAGCCCATGCCACTGTCTTGCATAACGTGTGAACTGATAGCCTGGCTAATGTTCCTGCCATAAATCAATAGGTTGATAAGATTTTGGACGGCACAGAAGTTACAAGGGGTAAGTGTCAAATTGCATTGGTTCCTGTTGTACCAACTGGCGACGAGGTCGCCTGCCTACGTTGGTAGTTTACACAGCAATGTCCGTCAGTTTCACATTACCACGCTCCAGCACATATGTTGTGTAGAACTTTCTGCTGTGCAAACTACCAACGCAATGCTAGTAGACAGGCAACCTCGTACGCCAATTGGTACGGCAAGAGTAACCACTGCAATGGGACACTTACCCCTTGTAACTTCTCTGCCATCCACAAACTTATAAAACTATTGCCTTAGAACAGGGACATTAGCCAGGATATCAGTTCTCACGTCATGCACGACAGTGTTACAGGCTGCCTACCTCCCAGGCAAACATTAACCACCATCCAACTTAACATGTGATTTCTCAGGAAACATTAGGTGTTAGCGGATACTACCAAGGCGGCGACTCTTTTGATTGCCATTTTAATGCTGATTACTAACGTGAAATTTCAAATTGCTTCAAGCTCAGGGTTATTAAGTTGCAAGCAATTAGAGGGTGTCAACCCCTATTTAATATATGAAGGGGTGTACTGTCCGTAATGCCATTTTGTGTGGTAATCTGCCTTGTAAACATTTACCTGAATGCCAATTTGCGTTCCTTAATCGCAAGTGGTTTCCAATTCATCGTTACATAACACATTTCCAATCTGAACGTTTCAGAGCCTCTACCACACTCAGAAATCCCTTTGGGCCCTATGCCGTATATATGTTTCCCTATTTATTTGTTCTAAGTATTCTGATCATGCCGGGTCAGCATACATTAACGACTCCCTCTGTAAATGGGAAGAAAAACATATAAAAAATCAAGAAAAAGCAAATAAAATATGTTAAAATTATAGTACCGTGAATACATTCTTCATCGCAATATTGGAGCCGTTCTTGAGCCACCTGCAATGAGTAGTAGAGAAAGGAGAGCGCGTAATAAAAATTACGTATGAAATATCTGGAATATTTGAAATATTTCACAGGCCATGGCCAGAAGAGAAATTCAAACATGTTATGGAACGCATGCCATAAAATATACGAAAGCAAATCAATGTAGTGGATTTTATTTCATTAATATTGTTTATTTTGTTTACCTAGTAATTTGTTTTGACTAAACAACGAAAAACCATGAAGTCCATTGTGATAAAAAAAAATTAAACGTTGTCAGAAAAGTACTAGTTATCCACGAATCTTCGTAAAATGTTGGACACTGTGTTTCCTCAGCGGTGGATTTGCCGTAACTGTCACACAGATTCCTGTAAATTCACAAAACTATATATGTAGTTTGCGGAAATCTATTACGAAAACAAATGTTTAATTTTCATTATGCTACTGTTTGACTTAATAAAAAGAAGATGAAAATATTTAAATATTTTGTTTTTCACCTGGTTTGAATACAAAGCGAATTCAGCACATACGGTCTATTCACTCAACCACCAACATTACTGGCATCGTGTGAAAAAATGAAACAGGTTATTTGTGTTTGCCAATTACGCTGCTTATAGTTTCTGCTAAATTTTGCGCTTTAAATTGTGTCGTTTATTAAGGGTGGTTTCTACTACTTCGTGATTTTCGAAGACAAGCGTTTAAGAAGTGTGAGTTTCCTGACTGGCACATGTACTGACCACGTTTCAATACATCAACTGTACTCTGCTGAGAAAATTTCCATGAATATGAGGAAGCGTTACAATTAGTTAGTCTTTTTACTCATTATTGCCGATTATATAAAAAAAATAGTGCTTATTGTGTAACCAATAACTAACGGGGTTGTAGGACTTGAAAAAAAAATAACTTTGGACTACTTTAAACAAGCGTTTAATGAAGTCCAGAGATAATTTTTCAGGTGACGGCAAAGTGACGAAGCGAATTAAAACGAAGAGTATCTCTCACGAAGCGCGGAGGTCGAAGTTCGATAGGCCCCAAGGGGAAACCGCACGATAGCGGGCCCCCGGGAATGTGTGGGCAGGCCTCGTGACGTAATCAATCACGTGGTCAAGGTTTGAGGGCGCGGGGTCAGGAGGAGGCTGCGTCGAGGGTTGGAGAGAACACCGAATTCCACTCCGTTCTCTCAGGGCGAGAAATCTGCACGAAGGGACTACCTTAGCAGAATTTCGCACTAAGACGCCTTATCGTCACTAAGGTCGGATTTCGGATTTACAAGAAAGCCTACTTTGGAAAGCCGCGCGATCATTCTCTTAGTAGAAATCTGCATTGATTTCCCGAAATAAAACAATTGGGTCTGCTTAACTTTCAAGGCACCTAAATTTATTTCTATTGCACCTACCTTAAGGGGCAAGTGTCCTGGCTATCTTGGATTTACGTATTTTCCTCATTAACTTAATTTTCGGAGTCAGTATTTAAAAATCAAGCTAGTCATGACATAGGGAACATTTTAACAGTCATTTCTAAATCCCATTTATTTTTCTTACTGATTAGTGTCACATATGTAACCGTTATCAAACATTATCTAATTATTTAATCATTTCAGTCCCGCATGGGAAAATACAGGTATATTTGAAACCCTACAAATTAAAGAAAAATTCGTTTGATTTTTTATTTCTGGTCGTACATTTTCATTACGAAGATTTGTAAGAAAATTCGAAGATGGAGTGGATACTACCCCTTTAACTGTCCTCAGGACAAGTAAAAGTAAAACCTTTTATGCAATATAGAGTTATTTTAAATATATCATTTGAATATCAGTATAACTTGACCCTCTGGGACATACAATAATTTACGTTTTCAGATGCTGCGAAAAATTATGTGTGATGTACCTATTCCGATAAGGCACTTGTTCCGTTGTCATAACCAGTGAGCTGTAGATTTCGTGTTTGGCTCCCGCAATATGAACCACTCATTGTTTAGAAGAGTTGTTATTTTTTTAAGTTACGGTTAAAGGGCCACCCCAGTTAAAATATTAAACGCCTCAACGTCCCATCCGCCCACAAGGAAACGTTGCGATGGAAATGGATCCAATTTATGAAAGGGCAACCAAAATATTTACTTCGTTTCGGTTCTGAAAACACTTTTACATTGACATATTCTATAGTTATAAAAAATGATAAATACACTCCTGTTTACAACGAGAACCATGTGATACCTATGCAAGCCCATTCGTAAATCAGCTACTCAGAGAAGAGAGCAATGGGCAGTGAACCGCTCAGTGTACATTATCTGCTAACATAACTTTAAAGGCTGTTCACAATAAAGTGAACACTTTTGAAATAAACCTTAGAAAAAAGTCACTACTTCTACCTGCATATATTTTAACGGGAGCACTGAGTGACATGCGCCCAGTAAAGTTGGTAACGATGGATGGAGAGTAGTTCTTAACGTCGAATAAAAAGTGTTAGGATACCATTTGTGTTAAACTTAAGTTATTTCTTTCGCTTTCTGTTTTTTTTATGCATCGAAGTATGAAGATGAATATATTTGTAAAATATTTATTTTTCTAATAATTTCACAGTTTCACTTGACCGACGCATGGATAATAGTGATGAGGCCCGTGGCAATGTTAATTTTACAGAAGGCGGAATAATACACAATGTGCATACAAGTAGATATTAATCAGAGCTTTTAAACGTGCTCATTTTACCGTGAGCAGTCTATACTGACTTTTATTCACACAGTTGTGCACAGTAGGGCTGAAATTTTCGAAGGTATTATTTGAAATAATAATATATTAAGTACCGTTGGTGAAAAAAACAACAAATAAAATGTGTTAATATTTTATACATTGTGCGCAACATCATGAAATCACACCAAAAAATAAAAGCAGGTATTTATATGTGTATTTATTCATGCCCATATTTTAAACGAAACAGTAGTATTACTTTAACACCTCGTGATTTACTACCATCTCTACCTATAAAAGTGTGTTTGCTGCATGGCTGAAGACACAGAAGGATTCCGGCTAAGTTGGTTTGTCTGGCTAGTCGTTGCCTGGCGCCGTCCGGCTCGAAGATACCGTTCAACGCGAGTGATGAGTTGTCTTTCAGCGCGCGGACAGGCGAGAAATGGGGAGAGAAGCCGCAGCGGCGTGCCACATAAGCGGGCGCCAGTGCTGCTAGTCGTGAGATACGCGACCCCCGTACAAAAGCGAAGCCATCGCGCGTGTTCGCCGGACCACCAGAGTGGACGCCCCAAGCAGCATGACGCCGGGGATGGCGAGTGGCTAATAGCCCACGGGCTTCCCGTCAAGGAGAACCAGGTTCGATTTCCGGCGGGATCGACGCACGTATTTTCGAGTGCGATAAACTCGGAGGATGTTGCCACATGTCAGTGGATATATTCCTGATGTTCTTAAGTTCTCCTGATCCGGATTCAATCCCCGGCCGGGTCAAACCGGATTTTCGCATGTGGAAATCCTGCTGGACGATGCCGATCTCATCCACAGTGCTGAATTTTAATTTTATGTGCAATAACTTTTTTCAGTAAAATAACTGATTTTTTTTTTTTACTATTCGAAAGTTTAGAATTTATGTTTGTTGTTTTTGTGAACTGCGAACGTTAGAAAGGGATATTTTCTTTTGATCATAGTTGTAAATCTTTACTTTATTTTCTCAGAAATGTTCACATGTGTCTACTATAACCAACTTTACTCACATACGTCTTCAAAACAAAGATGTGTGTTCCGACTATTCAGAATTTCGATTAGACCATTTCTTGCAGCCTCTTCAGCAATCAGTGTTGTCTGTACACGTGTAGACGAGTACACTTTCTTACTTATGCTTAGAATTTTGTCCAGAGTTCAAGTAAAAGGAACAGGGACTCGCTTACGGATGTATGGGACACGTAAACAAGCAACAATGAGTTAAGTGAAATAATGTGGATACAAATGGGACTTTTCAACGGGAACTGCAACAGACCCAATGAGTGGCGAGGTCTTACGAATATTGCCAGTATGTGAGAGAGTTATTGTGACCAAGTCACATGTAGTTGTAAGGTTTCAGTCTACAGTGCGCTTGAGAACGGATCGGTTATGTATGGCCAGCCCTTTGGTGTGTAGTTCAGAGTGGCTTTGGTCTTGGGTGAAGTGAGGAGAGGTGAAAAATGTAGCAATTGCAGAATGCAGAGACACGAAGAAACGAGATTGCCCAGAAAAAACTCGCTGGCCAACGGGAATATCCGCCACGTTTCCCTCATGCGAAATATCGTGTGACCGGACCGGGAATCGAAACTGGTTTGCCTTGGAAGGTGAGCAATTTGGATAATACACGACAACAACCCCCTAGGTGTGAATTACGCAGATCTTATGCAGACTATTGAGGAGGGTCGTCGGTGATATTTTGGAAGACTCACGTGGCGAGGAGTTCGGAACCATGAAATTCAAGCTTAACTCCTGCGTGACCAAAAATAAATCTCTGAGCACCTTGTCAGGCTGTAAGTAGTTCTGAGTCCACAAAAACTATGATGTATCGTTGTAACTGTGATGTATGATGTAACGAAGCAACCTACAAACCCAAAATTTTAAATCTGGCTAGTGAAGTCTCATAATGCAGGAGCGGGCACTATTAGCCAACAGGTATATTTTATCATTACATCTTACTAATCTCTCATAGCCGAACCAAAAATTACCTATTATTTATTGGTGGATAGCAGTTCCCCAGCGTAAGCAACGAATTAGCGAACCACAGACCGTCCCGTGTATGGGAGACTTAAACATCAATTACTACGAGTTTCTTTGTTGAGATTAGGTTTTATTTTCAGAATAAAAGTAATTAAGCATAATGTACCTATCGGGATAAGACACTGATGCTTTTATTCTTTTCAGCAATATGGACACTTTTTTTTTTTAAGTTTAGTTTTCTAATTATTTACATTTTTGACAGCTCTTCTTATATTTAGCATATTAGGCGTTTCGAAGAAAGTCATGAATGTTTGGCAATATTTTGCAGTTGTAACTTTTTCAGTGACCCTGCTTTTGTAATTACCCTTCTAAAACATAATTGGTGAAAATTATAATTTAAAAACCTTAGCTTTTCTGATTTCTAACACTATGAGTTTAATATTTCCAGATGTTCAAAATAAGACGCAATTGAGTTTCATACAACCCCCACTGCAGGAACACCAGCTCTGTTGGTCTCATTAGTTCTAGTTATTATCCATCTGCCAGTCCACACCACGCTATAGTCGCTTACTACGGCAAGTAACATTCATTACTGGCTGTCTGTTAGCCAGTAATGTGCTGAGTCGATTGTGTCCAAATCAAATGCCCCATAGCATAGGCCTATAACAAAATACTCAATCTGAGCCGCGGTGGCTGAGCGGTTAGCGTGCTAGCCCCCCTTCGCCCTAAAGCGAACCGCATTCAATATCCGACCGGGAGTAGTGTACATATGCCGGTTTTGGGACAGGCATCAGACAGCAGGAGGTAGGTGTTAACCATCATGACGTCACAGACGGAGGTCGCGACCAGCGGCCTGGGATGGCCATGTTACCGACAAAATTGCCTGTTTCACTCCGAAAACCACTTCCGAAATTAATTATTTTACCAGAACATTATTTTTATCACGAAAAAATTTCCAAAAAATGGAAAAATGAGGAAAACAGGTTTGAAGATCCTCGAAGCAAGAGTCGAAAAATACCCAGGCGTGCAAAGGGATTAAGGTTCTTAACGGAATGATCCAATTAATCCTCAGAGCAGGAGAGGAGAATTCGAGACCTATAGTCTGGAGGTCAAGCGGTGCGAGAGGATCAGCGGACACCTGGCCCCCTCACCCGGTCTACATCCTGCACCTACTAAGTCCACACGTCGCTATCTCCTCCCCTCCCCAACCAGCCCCTCACCAACATTACAACACCTCACCACACCTCCCCCTCATTTCAACCCTTCACCACCCCTCCTCTCCACACCAACGCACTCCCCTCACACACCATTAACACCCCTCATCATTTCACAAAACAACGCCAACCCAAATACCCTCACCCTCTTCACCATATTCACCCTCCTCTCCCCCTTCATTCTCCTCACACCCTGGCCTAAAAGAAAAATCGAAGAACATATAACATTTTCCTCATACACTTGCCCTGCCACCCCCACTCCTCCTTTCTCCAAATTAATAATTGGCCTTATATACCAGAAATTATCCCTCCACCCATACCTACATATGGTGTATGCCGATTTACCCCTAAATTACGACTATAGCACATTTTATGCTGGTATTGGACCCTATAGAATGTGCTAGGTATTTCTTTTTTAGTATCTACATCCAGAGAGCTCTTCTGTCGTCCATTTCCAACTTTTTTTGCGGTTGCAAACATACTGTATTTACTGTTAATATTTTATTCGATAAAAATCCCAAAAATATGAAAAATCTAAAAGCGAGGAACATACAACATTAACCACACACTCATCCCACCACCCTCACCTCACCCCCTCCCAACCAAAACCCTAGCCCAATCATTTAAAAAGTCGAGAAAAATTACAATAATTCAAAGAAAAAATCTAAAAAATCGAGGAACATATAACATTGAACTCAGACTCATCCCATTATCTCACCCCCTCTTCACCAACCACCAACCACCCAGTCCTAAAAAATTAAGAAAAATCGAAAAAAATAAATAAATAAACTAATCAAAGTTTAGGATAATATCACATCACGACGCCGGCACTCATGTTGGTGACACTGACCTTGACCCAAATGACCTTTAACTCGGAAAATCAAGGACAAATCGCGAAAAATTGTAAAGAAAAATAAATAAAACGAAAATCAAGTTGTATGTGCGTGACCCTAAAAGTACGATTCTCGTAAAAATGGCAGATCAGAGCCACTCCTTGGTACGACGATCAACAGAAGTCTAAACCCCCACCTCTATATTTCACTGGCTATATAGGCGATCAATCTTACATCACCCAAAGCGAATTTTGGACTTAATGTAGCACGTATGGCCCCTCCCTTGCCACCGACAACACACCTCTCGTCGCTCTACTTCCTTCGCCATTTACTTACCATAGCTCAGCCACCATCAAAATTAACGCATGTCACCATCCATTCAACTGACTCCCCCCGTAACCATCCACCCACAATAACTCACAGTCGCTTGTTCCCTCGCCATCCATCCTCGCCATAAACCAAGCACACGATTCTCCACGCCTCGCCCTTTCTGTACACGAAACCCCAACTGATTCCAGAAGAGATGTAACTCTGCCCAAGACTGGCAATTACCAATACCAATTCCTGCAAAAATGGCTAGAACAGTGGTCAAAACAAATCCACCATACCACTCAGATATACCAACAGTCGATGACAACCAATCTCGAAAAAGTCGACTAATATGAATGACCAGGCCAAATAACCAGTTGCGAAACAGTCCTGAAAAAATATCCCTCAATTCATTCGCTCGCTTTATAGAACCCAGCCAATATTTTCATCAACCCGAGTATGGCATAATACTTCAGATCCTACCGTGGTCCCTCTTCCTGCACACACTCGCATACATTTTTTCTAAAACAGACTCTCGCAATCAATTGTACGCACCTCTGAATTAATAATTTTTTTTCAAAGAAGGCGAATGGTATGAATAAGAAATTAAAATCATATTATTATGTATACATAAATTTAATTTATTCACTTATTATATGCATTCTATTTTTATAATTATTTCATACATTCGTTCATTACAATTCTCCGATGTTCGCAGACCATGGATAGTAGCCAACAGTCCCATCTGATGTAACACCGATCCTTTAGTTCACTAATGGTAGAAGATAGCTCGTTATTTTGTTAGAAATATCTACCTTGTTGCAAAGCGATTAAATGTCTGAGTCTATCAGCAAGTTCATTCGGTTCTTCGGTAAACATGAAGTCAGTATTCTCAGCTTCTTCTGCCTTCTCCACTATGCTCGTTGCAGTAATGAACAACTCTTATGCCTTCGACCTTCTTCACGCCACTTGTCGAAGGAAATTCGCTGGTGAAACGTGTAGGAAGGTCGAGAGAATCATCATCCTTCTGATCAGATACTTCATGAACACTGTGTTCACAGCCATTATCATCAATGCTGTCTTCATGATCGTCTTCGCCTTCTGTTTCATCCACAATGTCAAGTTTACCTTTCTTTGTAGGAGTCGAATGGCCATCATCTGTATTTAGAGCCGACGACCATTTATTTTGAAGTTCGCTGACTTCATGCGAAAGCCTTGCAAGTGCACATTTCCACAAAAACCAACTCTACTGCACTCATTCCGTCTTTACCATTAACTGTCCCATCACTACCGCCTGATGAATCAGTACCCACCGATGCAGCACGGGGTATTGGCGACATCACTTCATTGCTTCCAGTAGACGAACCCTTGCAGATCTCGATGTGTACCTTCAATGTATCGCCTTGCATAAACTGCATAGTACCAATGTCGTAATGCTTCATCGTGCGAAATGGACTCTCCATTCAGGTGGTTCTCTCATGTAATTTTCCAGCAGTGAGATAGTGTACATCCGTACAGGTAAGCTCTATTTTAAACTTCATACACTCATTGGTTTGCATCACACTCATGAAAAAACTGACGTTCTATCTGCAGTAGCAACTTGTGTATCAAATTTGCCTAGCTACTGCTCTATGTTGCATATAAGTGACATATTTCATCAGTGATATTTAAACATTTTAATGCATCCATTCAATCAGATATTTTATCTATTTCCTTGATCACATTACCATGCAGTTACATCTGCAACTGTTTCTTCCAGACAAGTTCTTTGCTCAGGTTGAACTCATGCTCCGCAAATGACTACTCCTGCTATGCAAATAACCCCTAAATGACACTGAAAATATCCCCAAAAGACCCCTAATTGACTCCTAAATACCAACTCCTTCTTGCAAATAAACCATCCTGCTTCGCAAATTACCCTTCCTCCTCCGCAAATGACCCCTTCTTCTCCGCAAATAACCCCTTCTGATCCACAATTGACCCCTAAATTACCACCTCTTATCTGCAAAGGACCCCTAAATGATGCCTCCAGGTCAGCAAAGGACCCCAAAATGACCCCTAATGAACCCTAAATAACCCCTGATTGTGGTACATGCGGTGCTGATTGCAGTGTGTGTGGTGTTGATTGCGGTACTTATTGAGGTGCTGATGGCAGTGCATGCGATGCTGATTATGGTGCCTATTGTGGTGTTGACTTATGGAAATATTGCGAGATCGAGGGAAAGATTACTTCTACGGACTGACTCCTGCATCCGATGTCTGAATGCCTGCATGCGATTGGCCAGCTGCACTCACATGGTAACTAGGTGATTGGCTTGTCGATGTCCGCACATTACTTAAAAGGCACAGAAATAAAATCGATTTAACTAAAAAGTTTTGTATAAAGTGCCATTTTACTCTTTGTTATAATATAAAATTTACAAGAAAAATTTATTTTTTGAAAATAGAAAACTTAAGTTTTCTAAAATAAATTATGTCGATTTGATAAATCACACAATTAGTCAAAGTTAAGCATCATGCGTGTAGTGGGCGTGGTAGGTGCAGGATGGTCATCGAGGGAGGGAACCATGTTTGCTGATCCTCCCCGGTCCGCTTGGCCTGGCTCGGAGTCTCGAAACCTCCTCTCCTGCTCTGAGTATTAAGTAGCTCATTCCGTTAAGGACCTCTAATCCTATTGCTCGACTGAGGATATTGTAATGTGCTGCAGCTGGCGCCGACTCAGCTGCCCCACGCCGTAATCAGAGCCCCAACTCGCCCTCCCTTCTTTCTGGAACGATGCGCTCGCGGCCTCCTGATTCCCCTTCTGGCGCCACAGACCTCCTCTCGCCTGCTAGAGTTTCCAATACGTTTATTGACGACACAATAATGTTCTGGTGAGACTGTCTGGAACCTCAGCCCTCTGCGACGCATCACGCGAGTTGGGCAAGATTCTAGGTGGCAGCCTAAGACTGCCGGCCGCAACCTGGCGGCCGGCAGTTTTTGATGGAGGCCATCTGGCCGAGTGTGCGCGATTGCAGTGAAGTGTGGACGACGACTGGAGATTGCGGGACGACAGCGAGTGAGTTGTTCGTGGCTGGAATGGACGAGAGGGTGTGAAACCGACGAGTGAAGCCTACTGTGCGTGACAGCGCTTGGAGGACTCTAGAACATTGCGACATGGACTGAACTGAGGTGGGACTGAATGGAAGTGTAATACTGATTTTTTTCTAAATATTTGAACTGTCGAATATGGACGCATAAATTATAAAATAATTTATTAGTTTGATACACTGTCTATTGGGACTGATATTTAATTATTTAATTTCACTGATTTCTTGTGGCAATTATAAATTTTATTAATTTGTAACAATTGTGAACAGTAATTGATTTCAATTTATTGTGAGAATTTGAGCTCAGAGAATTTTGCTGTAGTTATTGTAAATAAAATAAGGAAATTATAATTAATTATTTTATTTGATTAAGACCTCCATCCCTTAACGAACTTGGTATAGACCACTTAATTTCTAGAGAGAGAAATTGTAACAATATTTCGGGTCTTGCTTCGAGAATTTTTAGATCCGCAATCCTCATTTTTCCACTTTTATTTATTTTTTGTTAAGAGTGTTTTTTTTGTTGGTAAAATAAGTAATATCGGAAGTGGTTTTGGAGTGAAACAGGCAATCTTGTCGATGGCATTGCCGTCCCAGGCCGCCGACCGCCAGCTGCAACTTCCGCCTGTGACATCATGGCGGCAAACTCCTACCTCGTGCTGCCCGATGCCTGTCCCAAAACCGGAATATATATATAGGCTTCTACTTCTACCGGATTCTTGCAAGTGGGAATCGTACTGGACGATGCCGCTGGTCGGAGGGTTTTCTCGGGGATCCCCCATTTCCCTCGACCCTGCATTCCGGCGCTGCTCCATTCCCACATCATATCGTCCTCATCGGCTCTCAAGACCCACTCAAATCTTTGAACTCAACTTAACTATATTTAATCCATCATGTTCATTTTCGTAATAACTCTTCGACGTATTTTCCCAGGCATAGCTCGGGTAGGCTTTTACGGATATTCCTCTGCCTCTGAAAACAAAACTTTCACGAGAATAGTTTCATTGTTTGCTCCTTTTCATCAAGATATTTAAATAAAATTTGATCATAACAATCATTTTCGTGAATAAAAAATAGTTTTTGAATACCATAATCATTAGACCTCAAAACTACGAAATAATCTTGGCAACAAAATCTTATCCAAAAACCCTAAACTTGGTATTACTTTAACAGGTGATTCGCGCAATATTCGACTCATTCTGGAAAACTCTGAGCCAATGATAAACATGCAAAAAAGCCAGCCCAATCATCACCTTCCTCAGTGAGAGTAAGCATCTAATAATAAGTTTACATCTATTAAATATATACTATCGGTTATGAAACTCGGCAAATTTTTAGTTTTGCAGTTTGACGATAAAAGAGTTATTTAAAACTGCTTGGACATGCTGAAAAATAAAATTTATTGAAACGTGCCAGTGTTTAGACATCCTATAAGAGCCCTAAATCTAGTCTACTTACATAGATTGTTTTTCGTTTACGTGTCATAATTTTCGATCCAGAGAAATTCCCTACAATTTCTTATTACTGTCTTACAAGACGCCTAAGGGGCGTATCTGAGTTCGTGAGGGATGGAAATAGTAAAAGTAAAATAAGGAAATTTGATTTCACAGCTATTATTTATAGCATTAATATATCTGTCTCCAGTATTACTAATTTACTTCCCAGTGAGCTCAATATTTAATGTAAATTTCAACTCTAATCAACATACTCCTTAATATATCTGTTTGTAGTCAATTAACACATACTAATCATTAACACACATTCAGTCTGTCACCTTCATTTGTAATGTGTTTCATTCGCGCATCCAGTCGAATAGTCCAGCCTGCCAGTTACACTCTTCACTGTTCTGCTGCTCGCAGTCGCAGGTTTTCCTCTCACTAGTCACTTCCGGCGCTACTCGTTACTATTCTTCCTCGTCGTCTCTCGCTTAGCGTCGCACGACCGCCCAGACTGCCGACGCTCATAAACTGCCGGCTTAGAGACCCGTCGCACTTTCGTACTATCGCTGGCCTTGATATGGAAGGTTTGAAACACCCTGAGTCACGCTAAGAGAACCTAGGCCGATAGTAATGACCATAAAATTATTTTAATTATGTCTCAAAGACACACGATACCCGAGGTGGGAAGCGGCAGGCGCTCGGATAGGCATAACATACATGTTTTGTAAACATTCCTTTGTAAAACAAGCCGCTGCATCTACTGTTGCAACTGATAGCCCGCGCATCCATAAAACATCCGTATTTCGCACTCTCGCAGAGCGGCCGCCTGTAACAACAGCAACACCTTATTTGACGATTTATACTTACTTAGTAATTGTTTGATATGGGCCGTTCGTGGTAATGTGAGTATTTTTGAAGCCCTGGTTACTTTATTCTTTCAAGCCATTTATATCCTTCCACCACTTGTGAGTAATAAACACAGAGCATACATTCACCATACCAAAAACAAAAAGTTCGAGACCACAATGAAATGTATTTATCGCTTATTACGTCTGATAAAACAGTTTCAAAAAGTGCAACTTTACCGTGAACGGCCTATAGTTAGAGAAATGTGAATAAACGAATGCTAAGTTGTGGGATTGCACCTATAGGGTAAAATACGAGGTAGAAGACTGATTAAGTTATTCCGTGTAATGAATATTTGCCAGCAGTGTTTGTGAAATTCATGTAATCAAAGAGTGGTGCAATACATGTTTACGTTCAGTTTCTCAAAAGTTCTATATTTTTATTTGGAAAAGAAATATTAGTGGGAACACATGCCTACGCCATATTAAAACTTGGCCAGAGTGGTAAGAGAAAGTGTAGCAAAATTTAAAGCACTTGCGTGCATAAATAGTTATTCTTTGCAATAGTTAAAGTCGTATGGTTTCACAAGTATATTGGTGACGCAATTGTTCATGGACAAGGCTCAAGAAATAGTTGCCGGGCAGATAACGTGCACATTTTATCTTCTATTCCCTTTACAATTTCCTCATTAGATAATACATCTGCACTGCAGAGTGAAGTTAATAGCTAACACTCAACGATCGGCTCGTTGAAATGTTTCTTTCCAAAAATTTAAATCGACGATAATGAAAGTATAGAACAAGAAGACTGGGGATACAGTGAACATTTTCAGATGCGTTTTACTTTATTACTTAAGTTATAACAAAAAAAAAAAGACATGTTTCGACTCATATTGTTCTAAAGCTGCCATTATATAATGTAGTTGTCACTGCCAATGGTGGGCTTGTCTTCGTTGATAGTGATACGAAACATTTAATGCCTTAAAGCAGTGGCACGGTATACAAATGAACTGCCAATAGGAAATACCATCGGGTGGTAATCCTCCTTATGTACAGTGCTGATCAATTTTCACCTTCCTGTGCGACATCTTCAAGTTTGCAAAATCAACATCGCGTACTATAATCAGCCGCATTTCGTAAGATGAAATGAATATTAATATCCGTCAACCTGACAACGCTGCTGCAGACATGAGGCCCGCCTAACTCGCAGCGGGGGATGGCAGTCGGATCGCAGCGGCCGCCCGTTCACAAGTGCACTGGGTGCTGGAAGCCCGGGGCTCGCGGCAGGGGCCCGTTGACGTGGAACGAGGTTCCAGCGTCCCCCGACAGAGCGCATTGTTGCGGCGGGAAACAATGGCGGCCTCTGGAGGCAGGCACGGGATTTAATCATGTTAATGGCCGCCCCGGCGCGACAAAGCGACCCACGCGGTACCCAGCGGATCACCCCCCGGCTTCCGAACTTCATCTTTCAGCGAGCCATCACGGCATCTGGGGGAAAAAAAATTATTCGGGGGAATTCTTTTGTACCGGTTACCTGGTCGCCAGTGGTGACACATTTCCACCACCCCTATTTGTAACCCTTACCCCAAAGATATTTAAATGAACAATAGAAACATTCCTTAATTCTGATAATTCTAGTACGTTTTCCTCAATTTTTTTTCTTTTTAAGTTCTGCCCACGATCCATTTATTAATTTTTTACCTGCAGAATGGGCGTAAGCAATATTAATTGCGCAACAATATCTACCTTACTATTCAGAAAATTCTCAGAGCTGGCGCCCTGTAATTATTTTTATTAGACTCAAATAAATATATGTAACTGTATAACTTTTGCCATATGCACTTTGATATTTCTTACATGAAATAAATTAGTTTTTTGTGTTTTCGGCAAAATAAACAAAAAAGTATGTTTAACTACATTTTATAGAGGGATTAAAAATATATAAAAATTCTATGAGAGCTATTTTGGCTATTAGAAATGTAGTTTAATCGAGATAAAATTGTTTGCAATTGTGAAGAATTTATTAACCTAATAAAGCCTACGTATAGCTATGAGAAGGTTATAAAATAATTCGAACGATTACTGAAGAGTTTTGTTTTTGTTTTGTTTCTTAAACTGTCTAGGAAATTTTTTAAATTAATTTGACGTAATTGTTTGCTAGTTAATTTTATAATTTTAAAATAACACTTTGATAAAAACTAAAACTTGTTACCGTTATAGTATATTCACATTTTAAATACATAGAATTGTTGGTATAAATTGTATCTACTGCACCGTAATACACTATGTATATTATACTAGTATGTTTGAGATACTGTAGGCCTATTTATTTGCTTTGGCTTTCATTTCACGTCTCTGGCAGTTTTCTGCTGTAGGATAAAAAAACATATTGTAGTAAATTGATATCTGGGAATTAAATGGATTCTTTTATAACTTGGTTTAACTTCGCAGTCATTCGGCGAATAAAGACTACTGTAATATAATTGGCTCCTGTCAGAGTCCGAAGAACTGCTAGCTACATTCATTGGGTTATACATGTTCAAGTTACATTATTATTAGCCTACATGTTCATTAACCTCTTTCAGTACTCCAGAGCATGGCAAAGCAACTGTAATCCAATCACAAGAATCAGCAAAATGTACAAGTGTTTGAAGTCTAGCTTGGACTTGAATTCGCAAAGCATCTTCGCCTTTAGTAATATTTTTTTTTAGACGTTGTTAACAACTGACTTACTATGCTCGTTATTTCAAACAAGGAATTTCACTAGGCCTGTATTTTCCATTTAAATAGTTTTGTTCTTCATAGAATTTTGTCAGGTAACATTAATTATAATTCCTTGACAATGATATCCCCGTTCATTTCCGAGGGAAAACATAAAATACACGCCATAATTATTATCTGTAAATCATTCTATGAAACTATTTCCAGTGCTTCGTTGTCATTTGATATTTACGATATAGGCATACACTGACGTGAAATTTTCTCTTCGTAAACTGAAAAGCGATGCATGACTCTCATCTTCCGAGTTCCAACGAAGACATTAATAACACAAACCAAAACAGCATCATGTCACTTGAGTAGCGATACCAGAATCTCTCGGAAGTTTCTCATGCCTAGTCGAATTTCAAAACAATTTAATCCATTTCCACTGATGTTGTTAGATGTTTCCAACTGCACGCCAATAAAAAAAAATCCATCGGTGATGCGCAATTATGATTGACCTAGCTAAGTACAGATCGTCTTCTACAAAGACACGTGGTTAACAACTAAAGAAAAGCCGCAGACTTGAAGGTGGAATACACTGACGTCTAACCTAGACTGCGTTTCCCAATGGGGATGATCTTCAATAGATATATTTCTTAAATCCTTCACAAAAATTGTATTTCGTCCATAAGCCTCTAGCCATATGGCGTATTTCTTTGCAATGCTAGAACTAAAATTTTCCCCGAAATATGTTTCGCTTAAGTTCGTTTCACGTAACAGAGTTTCCACAATTTTGTGTGTTGGCAACATGCAACCACTTTTCGTGCATATTTTAGGAAGAATTCCTTGCAAATACTTCGATATTTCTTCATCTGGAATTTTTGCTTTTAAAAATGTGGCTACTACAATTTTTTTATGAGTGTGCCTCCGTTTATTATTTTCTGGTGAACACGCAGTTATTTTGTAGTGATCGCCGTTATATTTAAGTGATTATTATGAAAGACATAATAAACATTTCCGCCACTAAAATGTTTCGTCCACGTCAAGATTTTGCAGTGTTTAATACAAATCAATACATGAATATATAGATAGTTAGGAGAAGGAGGGAACAGGGTTAAGGAGAGCTGCAGAAAAGGGGATTCCTGTTTATATGTTCTCATTTTTCGAGTAAAATTCTCCCTTCTTCTTCAAAGCGAGCGACAAACAGAATGCTTTGTGTGTCTCTCAGCGCCACTAAATCGCCTCGCTCTCATCTTGGGCTCAGCGGAGAATCTCGACAACACGTTAAGATGACGACTTTATATCGCCGCCCGCTCCTTCTTGCGGGGGATTACACCAAATCGCTACTGTTACGGCTGAATTCTTCACGGTGGCACGAGCAACCGAGGGAATGAAACATCCCCACCTACCCCACACCATCCCCTCTGCAAGAGCTTTACACGCGAAACAGCCCGGCCCTTCGCGACCTAGATATTTTATTCAGGCCCACGAGAAAATATTTCCTCTTCCGCGTACGACGTGTTGATGCTTCATTCGATGGCCATCCACAAAGGATTTCATTGACCTATCCAGTGCCTGTAATCACGTCCATGAACATGTTGCATATAAAGCTCATTTTGGGCCGGTGCTGTGCACAGTAAGGGGTCGAAAAACCATACCACGGAGTATAGAACTATAGTCTATTCGTGGTTTATTCACACTTTTTGATTCTAACAGTTGAAAAATCACCCCATTTATGACGGGTTTGGCTGTGTCGTAAATACGCCACACATCACAAGCGTTGTATTGTCCTGTTGCATAAAAGTACCTTTTATTTTCAGTTATATTCAACTCTTACTTGTATTCAATATATCAATTATGATATTTAATTTACATTTAAAATTAATTAAACCAAGTAGAAAATACGGTTGTTGGTTATGCATAGTTAGAAACCGTTTTTATGCAGAATCTTACTATAGGCAATTCACGGTTACTTCACACTTGTCAGAAATCCTGCTAAAATTCTAGGTTTGGCTACAGATTATGTATCCTTCCGCTACCTGTAAACATAAACACTGCAATTTAACTTGTACGTTTCAACCATCAAATGCGTTGTTTACGGTTTTCAGTTGTTTAAAAAAGGCTTGAATATTTAAAAAAAAACCATTACTTATAAACCTGATGCAACTGTAGGGGAAAGAATTCTAGTATTTAACACCTTGTTGTTGATATGTGTTGGGGTAATTCATCAAAAGGGTGTTTTCTGTTGGAATCAATTTTAAAACGAAGGAGCGACAGGTCCATCGGAAAAGACAGCAATTTCAAGCACGCAACTCGTGTCAGTACTTTTTTTGTACGTAGCAGCGACAAACTTAAGACAGTGTGAACATGCACACAAACAGGCCTACCATAACATTTAATACACTCATATTTCTTTGCATAGGTACTTAAATTTTATTAGGTTTATTGAATTATTTATTTAAAATTTTCTGGCTGGGCTTAGTAATTTTTTGGTATTGTGGCAAATAAATCACAGAAACTTAAGTACGTTCCATAATTGTGTTTCAAAAACCTATGGCAAAGTTAAAATTGTGATAAATAAACAGACGTAACTTTCAATTAATTTAGTCATAAAAAAAATTTATGTTTAAAACATATAAATTCCACACGTCAAATATTGGGAATCACACACACATTGGTCCATCGTAACTACCACGAAGCAGACACAATACCCTTTCACACGCAGCGCTCACGACACACGTTACAGTATATTTATTCCTACCGTACATACACAGAGTTATCAAAACACCGTCACTTGTCTAGAAAAGTTTGAAAAAAAAATATATAACAATGTGTACAAAATTGATGTGGTGTTTTCAAGTATTTTTCGAAGGGAGAAAAAATAACACTTTGTTCAGAAAAATCAACACGCCATGTTATGTCGCCACATCGCCAGCGCCACTTCTGCCAACTTTGGATTTGTAACCATACCGCCATCACACCTAAATATATATTACAATCAATATTAAAACATTTTACTCTGGTTTCATTTTTACAGTACACATTCAAAAGTCATTATTTTTGCTGTAATAAGTATGAAATATGTTAAAATAAAAACCATGTATAATTTTCTTCTTCTACTAGCACTACGGAACTTCCCGAGAGAGAGAGAGATATATATATATATATATATATATATATATATATATATATATATATATATATATATATGAACTCCGCTCCGCGTATTCAAGTTTCTTACTCGAAAGAAAAAATAACACCATCTCACTAAGGCCTACGCACCGTATTTTGCCCTGACATTTTTAACAGTAATAAAAGAATGTGTTTAAATCAGTGCTTCGTAAATATTTACATATTTCAAAACGCAACGTTTAATTTACAAGTATCATGCCAAAACTAGCTTAAAACAATATTTGAACAGTGGACTGTTTCTTACCTGCATTTGCCAACACATCACTGCTCTTGCTGGTTTTAAGTCGTACTGAATACGAAATAAATATTACAAGTTAGAGATGATACTACGTTAAAGTTTCATTTATTCAGAACGTATAATACTTAAAGTTAAACAAAGTGTTATATATTTACAATAGAGCCTACAAGTAATAAAAAAACTAATTTCTTTGACATATAAGTCATAGTTATTGTTTCAAAACATCCTAAGAAACCATTAATGAACTATACTCTTGAGTGCGCACGAATGCCGTGCGTTGTCCTTTTGGTGTAATTTTCGGAACTCGGTTAATATTTGTTTGCATGAGGTGGAGTAATATCCTGGAAGCAGAACTTAAGCAGGGCTTCAGGAAAGGGGGAAGTAACCATGAACAGCCTATATCTATACAGGTGTGAAATGGTGTGGCAGATGCTTCGACGAAGGCGTAATATTTCACTGGTTGATTGCGTGAGACTCTTGAGTCGACCCTTTTGTCTGATTGGCTACTGTGTGCTGCAAAAATATTCTCTATTGGCTTGGTTACCGGCTGGCAGGTAAGTTGTCAGGCGCTGATTGGCCGGCTGTGTTCCGTCATGTTGCTCGTAAGTGAAGCCATTTTGCCAGTGTGTGCGTGGCGGGAGTTCGCGTTAAAAGTGGCACGTTCCACTTCTATATTTTTTTCAATATTCTTCAGGATTTGAAAGGTTTTGCTGGGCGTTTAACAGCTACTGTATGCCTCAAGCGCGTGCGAAAGTGAAGCAAAATTGATATGGAACAGCGGCGGAGAGCTAAGCCCTACGAAGGGGAAACAGGTGTATCCCGGCAAATTTTCCGCATGCAAAAATTTCGGTGACCACGCCAGGAATCGAACCCTTTTTACTCTTTTCTTTACAATAGTTTCAAGGTAAACGACCAAGTTGTTAGTTGTTGCACTTACGACGAAAAAAAATCACAAGGTGAATTTCACCATCGTACGTACACAGCAGAAACTGTTTTCTAGTCTGTCTGCATATCACTTTATTTTCATGTCGTTTGTTTATTAAAGTATGTCTTGCCTGGACATTTTCTGCGGAATAATGGCGCTAGGGAAACACAGGTTTCAAACATGTTGTTATAGTTACACGGTTTGGCATTCAGAAAAATTGAACGATGTGCATTTCTAAAGGGGGATGATTTTAAGTGAAAATGAGAAATTACGTTCCCTGAATATGTAGTTGGTCATGTAACACTTAAATCCACGTTTTGATATGAAAATATTTAATCGTTAGTGTGATGATTTGGTCACTGCTTAGGCTTTACGTAGACATGCTTTTTTAGTACAGTTCATCTTGGACTATAATTTATGCATCCTACAGAGAACCGAGCACTGGTCTAACAGATACATAAAATCTTACTTTTGAAATCAACCTTGGAAAAAGGTCACTGCTCCTACCTGCATATATTATATCGGCGCCATGAGTGGCATGCTCCCAGTAAAGTTGGTAACAATGGATGGGAATTAGTTCCGTAACTTAAAGTCGAATAAAAAGTGTTAGGTAACCATTTCTGATAATTAAATTATTTATTTCACTTTCTGTTTTTTAATTAATAGAAGTGTGAAAATGAGCAGGTTTGCTGAATATTTACTTTTCTAATAATGTCACAGTTTCACTTCACCTACGTATGAATAATGAGATGAGGCCCATGACAATGTCAATCTTACATAAGGCGGAAGAATACACAAGTGCTTGCCAGTAGATCTTAAGCAGGGGTTTCAAAAGTTCTCATTTTACCGTGTACAGCCTATATCAAAGTGTGACGTGATTTGCAGATATTTGTTTAACCCTCCATGGGTTCAATGGGAAAAACGATTATTTATAAAACGATTTTCATGCTTCAATTACTTACCAAAATTTACTCCGTTCTTTAAAACGAGTGCATTTAAATTATAATGTACCTATAGTTCTGTCAATTTGCGAAATATGTAGAAGTTACAAAACCATTCTGAAGTATCGATTCCGCAGCAAGAAATCTGGCGGAAAGAAAAGGTTTTTGGCGCGAACGGCTGAGGTTGGATCAGGCAAGATCCCTTACTTTCTCGGTGCATCTGCCAGGGAATTGAGCTATCTTGATCTTGTTTGATCCCAATTCTTTTAAAGAAACCCTCATTCATATGATGGAGCGAGTTCGTTCTCCCCTACCCAGCTCCGAGATCTCTTTCAATCTGAAGGCCGCCTCCACCCCACCTCGCCCTAAAACCTGGTCCCGTCTCATTTCCGATGGCTGGTCAGTCCGGGCACAATGCTCGGGGACCAACAATGAAGATGCCATCGGACCAAAGAGCCTCGAGGCCTTTGTTATCAGCATCACCACGTCCACCAGGCGAGGGCGGACTTACTTGCAGAAACCCTGAAAGACCTCGCCAGTAGAACTACGACGAAGAGAAGGATTCGTTTCTCTGAAGAAAATGTTATATTTCGTATATGGTCAATAAAGTGTCAATTACTTTTCAAACTTAGTGCCCATGAAAATTTAAGCGTTTTGGATGGTAAAAAACACCAAATATTAGGACTCAATGGTGAAGACGGTAGCGAAACTTCCATCATCAGTTTCGTCAGAGTCGAAGCTCAGGCCTTATGTTATTTTTTCTGGTATAAAAATGCTTCATCCATCGAGTAACAGTCCTTCGTCATGTGTAAGGAAGTATTATCTGTGATCACTTATGGTGGGGTCGAATAGGGCAAGTGAGATTTTCTCAGAGTGCGTCCATTCATTACGGGGGCTGTGAGGTTTTTTTTTTTTTCCGGTAGAACAATTCTTCATCCTTCAGGCAGCAGCCCTCGTCACGTGTAAGGAAGCATTATCTACTACCACTTCTCGCACGAACAGGGCATTTGGGATTTTCTCAGAGTGCTCCCGCGTAGTTCATTTACAATATATGATGGTTCATAGTCTCACCCATCGGAAGAAAAAAAGGTTTCCCCCCCCCCTTATTTGTGTGTGTTTCAAGTAGATAATTTATTAGCCTTGCATTTTTTTTTTCATTTGTTTCTGCTAAACATAATTCAGTCAGCGTGAAAAGTGGGTGGGAGCATTATTTACAAATGTGCGATTTGCTTGTGGACTACCAGGACATTTTTCATACTCTAGTTTCCCCGTGAGTTAGCTGTACCGATTAAAGTCAGCATTGAGCATCTTTATGTGACAAAAAATATTTAGCATTCCACCCACTTCAGAGCGTTTCTGAACAGCTCAGTGTTTGAAGTGTACTGTCGTTCCTTGGGTTAATTTTTCTGCACCTGCCTGGTATTTTTGTGTAATAATCAGATGGGTGTCTTATATACTCGGCTTTGATTGTGTAAAATGTCGTTTTTTATAACGAGTGCTTTAAATCAAGGACGAAAGCGTCTTCGCTGCTATTTTCTCAATAAACTTTCATTCTGAGATGATTATTGTGGTTATATTGAAACTCCTAGAATGTAACCCAAAACAGCAAGTGCTAAAGCAAACGCGATGGAATGATATTGACGGGCGATGATTTGTTTAAAAGAACAAACGATTTTCGCAAAACATTTACTGTTTACTATAGTAATTCGATACACCTTTACCTTGAATCCTTTTACGTGATTGTGTATTGTTTTTAATTGTTACATCTCTAATCACATTCATTCCGTGCCTAATTCTGATTGGAAAGTCCCGTAGGAAAATATCTACTCACAAATACACGCGGTTGATAACCAAAGAAAAGCTTGAATTATGCTCAGTTATGTATAACGTAGAGGAGTCTTTACTTGTCGGAAAGCACACTGTTGTCATTTGGTTAGTAAAATTTGTTGGGCTAACCGTGTGTAACCAACATTATGCCAACAAATGTAACTGCCATATTTTTGATCAAATACCACTATAATTTCGTTTAGTTGTTCAAAACCTGTCCATAAAATATACGCGAATTTTTATGGCCTCTGTTTAAATAGTTTTGTTTTATATGCATATTTGAATTGCAGGAAGCGTTAGTATTCAAACTAAAATAATAGGTTTTGTCTAATCACGTGTTTGCGTATATGAACGGGATATGAACTTGAACCAGGCGACACACCAGCTGTATAAGTAATACTAGGAGACCATACTTATGGGAACAACTCTAAATGGACACGTAATACTCCATGAGAAGTTGCACTGGACAACATTAACTTCCTTGGAAATATTAGTTAATCTCCCACGGTATTCTTTTTCATTATAAGTCACTCACATGCCACATGTATAAATGGTGAAGCGATGGAATCACGCAATTTTTCTTCTAACACACTTAATTTGTTCAAATTATTTCTATTTACAAAAGTGCTTATTTTTAATACTTTCCTTTTTCTATGGTTAAGAAATTGCCATGAAATTATTCATTCACCAACACAGTCAGCCAAAAAAGTTTACCTCATTGTTATTTTATGCTTGTAATGGTTGTGATAGGTTGGGCATGATTTTCTAAATCTATAAGGGAGGCCACACGCACGCAATTTCCTACCTTAAAATACCAACTCAGTAACATAACATTTTCAAACTTCTCCTGCTGTCATATTACAACTTTTCAAGCTATTGATTTTTTTTTTAGACTATACCGTTAATAATTTCATGTTATATTAATGAAAACTTCTGCGTTTCGAATACACTGCAGCAATCAGATATTTGATACTTCACGCGTTTTTTACGGACAAACTATTTGATGAAATATAGAGTGACGTAAAGTAAAGAGAACGGAAAATATTCGTGACTGAAAGTTATACTTCACGAGCATCCGAGATTATGAGATTATTTTCTCGACAAGATCTTAACTACTCGATTACGCTTGAAAAATGTCCTCGTTATTTATAATATGGTCGCTGACAAAGATTTCAAGTGGACACTCGAACTAAGCTTGGCAAGAACACTTCGCTACAGTTTGGAAAGTTGAACTCCACTTGAAATAGTTGGTAGTTTCGTGGTGTAAGTTTCGGTACAAGAGACAATGGGAGATGGCCTTAATATACATGACCGCCGTTGCCTTTTACTCCATCAGTACACACAAGTAAGACGCGAGATATCTAATCCGTGTAATCGTTTAGAGTTGAATCTTGGTTCTTGGATAACAGAAAATTCAACTTATATGCTTTACTTACAAGTACTGTTTACTGGCATAACAAATTTAGACAGTATGTTTTTTTTAGAAAATTGCTTGTCAAAATAAAGATTTTACTGTTTTTGGGATGTACAAATATTAAAACATAATCACCTACCAAAATGAGACAATTCACATTGAAATAATATACCATGAGTTACTTCAATAAATCTCTAAAATTGGGCTATTAAATGTTTATGATTTTTTTAATTAATTGAATTAAGAAAATGTTTCATAGTTTTGATGTTATTGCAGTCTATGATTTTTGTAAATTACATTTTGCTAATCATGCCTTAAAATTAATTGACAAATTAGCTTTCAGTCACGTTGTTAAATTTTCTCTACATGAGTATATGGAGGGAACCGGTACTGGATTAAATTTATTCAGAATGGCGGCGGGTGCATTTGTTAGAGGGTCAGGAGGCAAGGTCACCAGGGCCTTATGCTGGATTTTTCAGTCGCATGCGAGTAGCTAGTCGAGTGGTGTTTTGCCGAACGGGGCACTGTTTCGGTATGCTGGAACCACTCGGGTCTGCTCCCGTGCGACTCTAGCGATCGGAATGGAAGCCGAGTGGTCGGAACCGAATCACCCAGCTATCTCGCATGCGACTGCACGCTGGAAATCGTACTGCAGGGTTGTTCGGCAGCTCATACAGCTTCAAATACCAACACAATATGTCAGATTGCAACGAACAATCACTATATATATATTTATTAATAAATACGAGAGCGTCTTTATTTATCAAGTGCATGATTAATATCACTGTCGTTCATTTAATCATATTTATTCGTTATAAAATGTAAGTAGGAGAAGTTAAATAATCCAGAAAATCTAAACATTTATTAACTGATGAATTGATATGATGCTAAAAACACGTAGCTTAAAGTATTTAGTCCAAAGTATTCACAACTTTATCTCATCCTCTCTGCTTCATTATAATATTTTGGTTATATCAGTTATCCTATGCATAACTTTAGTCAATATAAATGCTTTAGTCAATATAAATGTGCTGTACTTTTTTTTTTTTTTTTTTTTTTTTTTTTTTTTTTTTTTAGACACATTTATTGCCACTTTTAATTAAGGTCTTGGTATTTTTTGTCATGTCCAAATTTCCATGTTTGTTTATTTATGATATGTCCCGTTACTGCAGTCTTAATATCTTTACCTTAAAATTGTTGCCAGTGTCCATGACATACATATTGATTAAGCATATATTAATTAATACTGTTAAATAAAGTTATCTGGTTTCACATATTTTTTCCGTTTTATAATTGAAGAAATGATGGTCATTGCTCAAACCCGTCTACAAATGTCTGCAATTTAATTCAATGTAACTGAAATCATTTTAGCCTTAATTTTGAATTTAATCCAAACAATATTTAAGTATTACCACATTTTGGATAAGCATTGTGTGTAAATGTGTTTCAACCGTTAGTCACTGATCATTCAAATTTGTTGACACAATAATTGTTTCTATGCATACGGTGCACTAAAATTACTTAAACTTAGATTCGTTACCATGGTTGCACTTTAAGTCACTATAAGCATAGTGATTATAACGGTGCTGAATTTCACTGATTTATAAATCCGCTGTATGTCTTCCTTCACAACTTCTTAGCGAGCAATGGCGGTATTCAAAAACAGGGATAATTTTACAATCATAGTGCCACATGTCGATAATAGCAAATGTGTCGTAATCATTTTGCAGTTTAATAACACATAGATATATAACTTGCTCTTTAAATCAATCATCACGAGGCAAAATAAATTCACCCTTCTTTTATACTAGGTCAACGAATTAATGTCCTCGCATTTTACATTTATTTATTATTTTACCAAAATACTGTTTAAGAAATTTTGTCTTAGGTGTTAACTAGGCCTACTAATTGTTAAAACAGTGATTGCTGTTTATTTGAAATTAGACAAGCTAATTTTCACATAGAGTACAATTATTGTTGTAAATTAATTAAATATTGCCTAAGTTGACTCCCGTCTCATACTTTCTTATTTCCGATTGAAGAGCATTTATGATTTTCCACAGTAAAAGTATTGCCTACACATTGCGTGCGGAAGTATTTGTCGCATTGCAAGCTCTAATATTAAAGTATTTTAGAAGTGATTAGTTCCTCGCACAAACGAAACTGTTTCGCATCATACGCTGTCATCTGCCATTTGCGAGTGTTAAAAACTGAATTTTCATCCTCAGAAGACTGTACACGAGCGCAACATTTTAATTAAAATATTACAATTAGCTACGAACAACTCTAAATGTAACAAATAACCATAAGAACAAAGATCAAAGGCATTACACGATGATTAAGTTATAGTGAATAACTTCCAGTAGTCACTTATAAGGAGAGATTTGTTTCCTATTTTATCTCTCGTTTATTACTCTATATTGAGCGTAAATATCACCAAGAAATTTTTATTTTATTTTAATGACTATATAACTGAACTAATAAAGATGTATAAAATAAAAAAAATAAAAAACTTATATCTAGAGCAGGGTCGAACAATCGAACTTCGTGTTTTCGTGTTTGTAAGCCGCAGCACTAACCACTCATCCACCACAGTTAAGACAAACGCTACCTACTGTATATAATCGTAACCAATTTTTGTACCGCTTTTTTTTCTTTCCAGTAACATAGTGAAGTACTTTTAGTGAAATTTAACACGTTTTATTACCAAAACATGATTTTGATATGAAGGTTTATTTGTACGACGTGCATTTTGTTCCATTTCTCGCCTTGCAATCGTTAGAATTGCACATTAAAACAGCAAGGTGGAGCGCATACAACACAGACGCTTGCCATGTTGGAACTCGCATACGACAACGCTGGCCCGAATCGAATAGTCAACACGTATGCGAGAGGTTTTCGCTCCAGCATAGCAAATCTCGCTCACATGAAGCCGTATGCCGGTTCACCACTCTACTCGGCTTCCGAACGACTTCGAGCATAAGGCCCCAGGATGGTGCAACCCCCTCCCAACCCCGCTATCCACCCCGTGACCTAGTCTCCGTTGATGCATTCTCCCGCCCATTCCCCTGGATGTGATTTATTGCTTTCATCGCTCCACATCCCTCCCACCACCCTAGAGCTATACCGCTCAACTCTGCCGGCGAAGAAGTTGCACTTACTCCTCCCCCCCCTGGTGCAATTGCACATGCAGGTGCATGTGCATGATCATTGGTAATTGTAATTGTAATGACAATTGCAAATGCATGTGTACTTCCCCATCCACCTCTGTGAGTGTCCGGAGAATTGAGGGGGTGTTCTAGCGGTCGTCATGTGGTCGGTGGCAGGCATGCTGGGATTGCAGCGATCGGTGCATGGTTCGATGCTTTTTGGGGGTACTTATATATTTTATTTGTGCATTTGCGCAATGAGCAGTGAAAGTAAGTACACATGTTGTCTCATCGGGAGCTTGAGGGGAAATGCATGCAGGCCTTGTCTCATCGGGAGCTGGAGGCAGACTGGAGGGGAAATGCATTTGATTGAGAGAGGGGTGTGGTGAGGGGATGCAGTTGCGTAGTTCTAGGATTGTGATAATTGAATCATGTAATGAATAGATAATTATATTAATTAAATATATTTGTGCACTTGCAGCCTTGCATATGCAGCAATAAATTACTTATTACATGTACATAGAAAGTACATATCTCATTGAATATTTAATCACGCCCTTGCATATGCAGCAATGAATAATTGAACCATGCATTTATTATTTAATCGAAGACTTGCATCTGCAGAAACTTCATATCACAATGAACAATTATATGTACAGAGAGAGTACATATCGTACTGAATATTTAATGTGGCGCACTTGCATTTTGCAATAAACAATTACCTAGTCTACTTACAAATTCGTCTCCAAGGGCAGTCTGAGATCAACTGACTTCTGTATGATCCTATCAAGTGACTTTACCTCTGCTGGCCTATGGCCATATTGAAATATTGAATATTATATATAAATATATATATATATAAACTGGGGAATTAATTTAGAAAATTTTCAGTAGTTGGGAAACCGTCGAGATCACTTCGCATGCATAACAAGTATACTCACTGTGACGCATCCAGTATATATCGCTTTGTGTTATTAATTATTGAAATTAACATAACATATATTATTCAGCAAATATATCACCATAGTGTTGTGTATACAACGACTCCGTGCAATACGAGAGATGCATACAACACTTCACTTCAAGTGACTGGGTAAATACTAGTAATTACTGGGTAATACTAGTACTATAGTTGATTATTTAATCGATCAGTTACCCCACTTACTTATTTAATTGTGCAAGTAAAATAATAATAAATACACGCTTACATTATTATTTTTTTGCATGTGTCAAGGGAGAATTATACTCGAGATTGACCTAAAATTTACATATAACATTAGATTTTTTAAGCCGCGCCGATATAATGCATTTCCTATCAGGTAAAAGCCGTCAGCATGCAAGACTCTGCCAATCTTAACAGGTCGGAACGCGTTTAAAGAAGACAATACTAACTTTCTCCTCGCACGCACCCTCGTCTCTCCAGGCAACGCGCAAGATGCCAGCTGACCCCCAGCCACCAGTCAACTCTTCATCTCTCTCCTTCTCTCCCTCTCTAACCAAAGGCTTGGTAAGAGGACATGCAGACGCGTCTCTACCAAAAATAAGATTATAAAAATCTGTCGATTTTACATAACATAATTTCTTTTCTTTAAAACTTGCTACTTTTATTCCAACTATGTTTTGCATGATACAACTTATGCGTCCAACTTTTTTTATATATTTTCTCAAATAATGCGTAAGCATGTTCAAAAAATATCAGTGTTCACGTACTGTAATGGAATTTAACAAGACTAACAGACTTATTGGAAGGCGTTAAAATATAACATGGAAGATTCTATTTCTAAAAATGTAGTAATAATAAGTTTTATAACCAAACATCTTCACTTCGGGCGAGACTACCAACACTTGTTAATGTTGTTATTACTTGAATGTATTTGCGTATAGAGGTGAAACACTTTTAACGAGACTGCGAGGTAAAGAATTTAGGATTGAGGGGATTGAGGAAGGTACTCCAAACTTCATACTTCATCAAAGATACTTAGATTTTTATTCGTGTAACAAATATATTTTCTAGAATGTTTGCATATCAAATAAACATACGCAAGTAGTAATTCTATATCAAGTAGAAATTAAATATCCATCACTTGTCGAAACACATCTATAAAGGTTGGAAGCAACTGCAGACTCATGAATTCATTCCTCGGTTCATCCCCCATCTAGATTAATTAGATTTTTTTATTTTTATGTGGACAATTTTGCATATAGGAATTTGATGTTGTTTGGTTGCTATGGCAATGCACGCCATAATTTTGTGTAAGATATGATGTAGCCGTCTCGTGATTGACACAATGTTTGAAGACGTCTTCTGAGTATGCAATTTTAGACGTTTCGACCCAACTTGTTTCCATCAGGAAGGTGGTGACCTACTGGTCTTCGGCTTATTAGATTTTTTTTATTTTTCTGGTTAGATTTCCCGAATGACATAACGTAATTCAGACTGTCCGACAGGTCGAAGACGTGTGGCATTGAAAAATAATAAAATTAGTCTGCCTGTGCTACCTAAAAGGGCTAGAAAATAAAGTCAAGGTAGAGCTACTGCGAATTGCGTGTGGTATGGTAAAGACTGTAGTGACGTACCTCAGACACGTAGAGCCTTGCGAGGAAAGAGATTAAGGAGAATAGCCAGTGTGACCGACAGCCGAAGATTCTATCATCCCTTTGATCAACAAAGACAGTTTGTTTGAAAGATACCATCTTATTCCTTTTCCCTTTCTGTTTACCAAATTGGACAGATATCTGCTTCTTAATGTTCATGAGTATCTCATCCTTAGTTTAGATCGCAGACACTTTGCTACTGTCAACCACATTTCTTTGGCGAATTGTAAAACACATAGTATTACCCTCTGTCCCACCAATATCCCCTTTTTGATGCACACGTAGATAATTGTGAGTTTAACCTATTCACTGGGAAAAAATATTTTGAAACCTGTGAGAAAATCGTTATGAATTTAGAACTACCCTTTTTGCACACGACCACTTCACAATGGATTTTTGTATTAAAAACCTCTGTTGATGTAACATTTTTGTGTAGGTCTACTGCTGAAACTTTTTCCTCTTTCACCTTAGCGCTATCTGGTTCTGCTTTGATCAACAATGCGTCACATTGTGATTTGATGAGCCCTTTCTTTTAAAACTTTCGTTCAGTTAATTCTGCCCTTCACTACAACCCTACCTTACCAATTATTCATGTACCTAAATTAGTCACTAAACTATCCCATGTCAATGTTCCGTTCCTTCATAATATCTCCAAGAATGATTCTCTTATCAAACAATTAGATTCCCTCTTGGCTGCTCATCCTCAAGTACCGATTTCCATGATGCCCTGCACCTTTTGCGTCCTCATCCATCAACGCCTCCTAGTAACTTATATTTCATCGCCACCTTAGTTCCCTGTATTGCAACCTTTTGTTGCTTACTTATAATTTTTTTTTTTGTTAAAATCCAAATTTTGTACCAAACTCAAGCCCTCGCCTCCTGCTCAACCTGCGGCTGTGCCTGAAGGCTGTATCATGTTACCTTTGCCTACTACCTCTGCCTCTACGGAAAGTTAACTTTGCTAGTATTAACATGGAGTATTTTTTTAGGTAGTAATTAATTGTTTTTGTGTGTGTGTGTGTCTGTGTCTTGGCCGGGTTTCCTGGATCCCACGGCCTCGCTTAAGCGAGCGAGCGTGTGCTGTTTTCATACACTTTTTAGATTGGGTAATTTGTATTCTCCTTTCTGAGAATAATTTTTCTCTTTTGTGGCAAAACTTTATGGATTTCCTGCACCTAACTGTGTTTATATTTTTGAAATGCTATATTTATCAGTAAATCAAAGTGAATTTTCCGTAGTCATTGTGTCTGTGACTAAAGCCTTCTGGATATGCTTGTTTATGTAAGTAAATAAGTAAAGTTTTATTTCTGCATATGCGGTATAATTTATTTGAAGTAGTTTACTTCTGCCTTCACTTAATGGTTCGTTTTCACGAGATAAATTTCTGAATTCCTTTTTGTGCTAGCTACAAGAAATTCTTGCTACAAGTTAATATTAATTATCAGTTTATTATTGCCTAATATTTTATTTTGTTAATAAACCACTTTCACTAGAGTTCGCCCTAACAGTTAGTGACGAGACTATTATCGGCATTCTGTAATATCTAGTTATAAAAGGCAAAGTGTTATATTTATCAGTAAATAACCATTAAAACTTGCCAATTAAATTCATGGTTTTTGTAATTTTTATCTTGAGAAAAATGTCATTTTTGTCAGTATTAATTTTGTGCAATCGAAATACTGTATTTTGTTTCTATTGGCGAATCTCCGAATCGATTATCGCTAAAGCTCACCCTTGTCAAGGTCACATACGTCCTTCTCAAATAAATTAATGGCGTGACAAAAATTCTTTAAATGTAGCTCTGGCTTTTCAACTTTTTTGACGTGATACAACTCTTTTCACCGCTGCGGGTTAGTTATTTTTTAAGATTTTTTTTTAACATCATGTTTCCCAGTAATTTGTTTTGAGCTATTTTTTTTTTTTTTAATATTTCCTGTTGTTTTATTTGTGTAGCGGTACCCGCACGCCGCCTCGTGGCAATGGCTAATACGAGAGCGTGATCTGTTCGCCCGATGGTCCTGGCGTGGCTTTGAAAAGGCCTTGAGACTTCATCTCATGATGTCCTACATGTTTTAACTGCTGTCGGCGCCGGATCGTCCCATCATGGGCTACTTTCCGACACACAGGCCATGAAAATTTACTTTGTTTTGTAGTTAAGAAATTTGTGCATGTGTTGCTATACAGGCCCTCGCGAACTTTTGAAACACGAACATTAAAATTAATGACGCCCTGAAAAATTGGTTTCAATACTGTTCGGACTCTTGCCAATCCTTTGAAAATACAAACAACAGAGGAAATGTTACTTTGAAAAAAAAAAAAAAAAAAACCAAAAAAGATGTAAAGAAGGGTATATTTTAACTGGCCTTGTAGGCAAGGTGAGCCATTCATCTTGGTTATTGTGCTATTGCAACGAACCTTACGACATAATGAGAAATATTGAATTAATTGAGGGGATCCTCAAGTTATGATTTATCAAAGAAACTTAGTTTTTTTATAAAATTATTCTGTTTAACCAATATAAAGCAAAGTCGACAAATTCTTATGAAGGAAATGGTGTAAGTAACACACACAATATGATATTAAGTTGTTATGGAGATATTATGGAATTGTTGAGTATCGTGATAATTTATCTTTGTTATTACTTTTAAAATGCATTGTTTTGTTTGCCTCCCTCCCGAAAACATTTTTTTTCTTTTTTCTTTAAATAAATAAATATATATGTATATATATATTTGAGTTACTTCCACTCGATGGAAGAGATAAAAGTTTGCTTTACATATAATTAGAAACCAAATATTTTGTGTTAACCTTTTGAATTTAGTTTTTTGGCTCAATATACACATTAAATAATTTAACTCTTTTGACATACTTTGAACACATTGAAATAAATTCATGAGATCTTACAAGTTTGGTCTAGTTGTTTCATTCCTTGTTGCACGTTATGTGTAATTTAGTGTACACACTCGTAGGCATCAAGGTCCACATTTCGAAAGTCAGGGTTTTGGTATAGCCCAATGTCTGTACCCTGGCACAGCTGCTACCAAGATTTTTAATATTTGTACTTCAACGCTGAGACTGCACCATTAAAATTATTTTTTTAATTAATTTGTTTTACATTTATGTCATTTTGGATCTTCAGTAAAAGCTACTCTACGCATTTACCTATCAAGCTCTGGACATATGTATAGTGTTCCCCCAACTGTGTTGCTTTGAGAAGAACTATTAATATATTTTAATTTACATATTTTTGTAATAATATAAAAAAGGTTGAAATGGACAAATTTATTTTTGAATATCATTAAATAATAAAATTAAAATGCAGACGCATTATAAGAATCACTAATTTTTAAACCCCATTTCATTTTGAACATTAAAAAAAGATTTTTTTTTAAATTAACTATTATTTATAACCTGGTTTCAACATCCCTTGATTCATTTCACGATGATGTAAATGCAAACATACAGGAGATGTGTTATATTCCACCGGCAGGTTTGCTTAACGCAATGAGGCTTGCAGTGTGGCGTGGAGAAACGAAGACGCAATGGCAGGCCGCTGCACGAGGGTGAGGGCAAGGGGCGAAGACTAGTTCTAGAATTTGTAAACAGAGGGTGGGCCCGGTCCACTCTTTGTCCAACAAACTACCTACCCCGGCACGCGTGTCGGGAGAGAGAGAGTCTGCGATGTTCGCTCTAGCAAGAAATTCCAATATGTCAGGCCGTCGCACGCGTACAGAGAATACATCCCAACCTCTTCGCGGATAGTTTTTGTGAACGTTATTACAATCTTACAAATCGGAGTTTAGAAAAAAATAATAATAATTTCGAAATTGAAATTTTTCTAACTTTTTTTAATTCTCCTAACATGTAAACCAATATTTATATGACAAAAGTAAGTATCTTATTCTCGCCATATATCCACTAGGGTTTCATTTCAGATATATATATATATATATATATATATATATATATATATATATATATATATATATATACACACACATAACTTACTGTAAGCGACAAATTTTCCGTTAAAACAGCTCTTTTCCGGTGTATACATATCTTTTCAATGCGCCAGCTTACAAGTCGTGATCATATACCGAGGCATAAAATATTTTATCTTCTTTTGTTTTCTATCACCCAAAAATTCAGATCCAGCGCTAACATCAACTCAAGTCACTCTCAAATTCATTACTCCCTCGCAAGAGGTTTTACTGAAGGGGGGGGGGGGAAACACAGTGTGTATATGCATTCGACGAAACACGTGAAAAACTACGTATATGATGCATTCTTATGTACTGTAAACAATACTGAACAAACAGTTTATGTTAAGAGCAAGATGTACTGAAACATTTTCTGCGAAATACTTGTTTGCGTGAACACGCGTATCTCGGTAAATAAATGTTCTACAATTATGAATTTTTGGCAGAAAATGTAAAAAAAATTATCTATAGCCCCATATTTTTACTTTTGTTATATTAAGTGTATTCTTGGAGAAAAATCCGTTAAAAAGGGTCTAATATCGCATTTTTTAAAGCTTGCTTATGCAATTTCCTTAAGCGACAAGAGAAATGTACAAACATACGGACGTAGTTTATTCTGTAGACTTACGTGTCATGTAATAATGTCCCAGAGTTACAGAACTAATTTACACAGTACAGTGTACAGCATCACAACGGAGACACTGTACGCATTGCGCGTAGGAGGGATGAGGCTGTAGACACGCATGTTTAGTGTCTCCCGTATCGCTTCTTAGCCTTGGAAAATCAGCTCCATCCCACTCTTAAACATCTCGAATGTCTCAATAAACGTCTGAAAATGATTGCTCAAGTGCAGGATTCGAGCCCACGCTTGCCTTACATGGAACCAAAGTTTAAATCCACTGCCTTAGATTGCTCGGCCAACCTGACAAATTTTCTATTAGTGTGCAAATGCCAGAAAAAGGTTTCACATTCAACATTTCAGTTTTCCAACTTATCACATTCCTTATAGAAAAACTTCTCCCATTATATTCACTTAAGAAGAATTGTTGCAATTTCTCCTGTAAACTGCAATGTTGTTCATAAGCAAACGAAAACATATTCTACATCGCTATACTTTCAATTGAATATTCCTGGAACAAAATTTCATTTCAAATTGAAGCATATTGCGTCTATGTTTAAGGTGTGTGTATATATATGTATATATATATATAACAATACTAATATTCCAAACATCTATATAGATGGCGAATAGACTTACTGCACACACACACACACACACCTACATACACTTTCATACACATACACACAAACAGTAAAGTGATCTCATAAGCATTTCTTTGCTTCGCTAACAAGTGCTTGTCATCTTAAAACAAAGATACAAAAAAAAAAACACTTTCATAACTGGTAACCATGTGACTCAGAGATTTGTGTTTGTTTGGGGTAGGTCAATGTTAGGTGCATGCGCAGAAGACGAAGTTTCGGTCTACGTCATCTTTTGGTCTATGCTACAATCACACAGGCCAGAAAAATGGCCTCGCTGGTAAGCCACTTGGCACAACGTCGTTCGCCATTCAGCGGTTCTGAGACCAACGTAACAGCCGGGAGCCCAGCCGGTAAGGTATATTTAGCTACAAGCAATAGACAATCAGACACAAAGCCTGTTCCTAGAGCCTCGCGCTCCAATTGAGCGACCGAGTACGCATATGTCAAAGGAACCTTCTATATGCTTAAAGGCTGTTCACAATAAAGTGAGCACTAGTGAAATCAACCTTAGAAAAGAGTTACTGCCCCCGCCTGCATATATTTTAACGGACGCACCGAGCGACATGCGCCCAGTTAAGTTTGTAATGTTGGATGGAAAATAGTTCCACATCTTTAAGTCGAATTAAAAGTGTTAGGTTACTATTTGTAATGTCTCAAATCATTTCATTCTCTTTCTGATTTTCATTTAATGGACGGAAGTGTAAAAATTACCAGTTTTGTATAGTAATTACTTTTCTAATAATTCCACAGTTTCGCTTGACCGAAGAATGAATAAAGTGATCAGGGCCACGACAATGTTAATTTTACATAAGGTGAAAGAACACGCAACACGCATACAAGTAGATCTTAAGCAGGGCTTTCAAAAGTGCTCATTTTACCTTGGACAGCTTATACTTACACTGTTTCGTGCACGACCTTGAATCAGCAGCGACGTTTCAATAAAACAAGGAAGGAATCCTGTGTTACTGCGCCACAAAGTTAACTGAGGACCCAAAATGTGTGAACTTAATGAACTTCTACTCATTATTCACTCTCTTATCGCAGTTGCTTTATAGTCGCACAGACACAATTCAGTAAGCAAATTTTGGCAGTACGGAGATATTCCTGGTGTATACAAAAATAATAAGGGGGACAGAGTTGGATTATAGCACATGCTGGAAGTGAAGACGTTGTTATAGATGGAGAGGTGGAAAGCTGTTAACTTTCAAGTGTAGAACGAAATCTGGTCACTGCCGCAATTAAGTTCATGGTGAAAATTTCACGATGTGGTGTGAAACGCAGCTAACACCCAACCTCCCAACCAAATGTATAATTCTCCTTGACAATGCACCTTATCATCCTCTCCAAGAAAACTTGCCACCCACATCTTCTTCGACAGAGCAAAGTATTGGGACCTGGCTAGTAACCAAAATCATCGTATTGTATAAAATGAGAAAAAATGCCAGTTACTATAAAGAGTGAAGCTGCGTCGTGATCCTATCTCACAGCAGTAAAATTTCCTGCGCACACTGTCACAAATTTGTAATATTGCTGCCATGTCAGTCTGATCTCAATCTCATAGAATACATCTAGAGTTTGGTTAAATCTCGGTGGCTGGTAATAATGTAACACAGTTGTCATCTGAAATTGCAGCGCTTACAAATTCTGCAGTGCGAATCATTACTAAGGGTGAATAGCAAAAGCAGTGCAAACATGTGAAAACACTTCAGGAAACATATCGTAAAAATGAAGATTTGATTGACACCGCTTTCCCGAGTGTAGTTATCAACTTGCAGGGCAGTAATAGTGACAGTAGCCATGGCAGTGACAGTGATGTCAGTGATATTAATACGAACAACAGAATTGCGGAGAACAATGGAAATACAAGCGGAATCGGAGAAATGGTGTAAGGTAAGAGAAAATATTTGTTAAACGTTTTCTTAGGCGAGCAGATTAGCATGTGTGTGCGTGTGTGTGTGTTGTTTTGTGAAACAGACTGTCCTGTTCTACTCGCGATCTTTCCCAGCCCTGAGAATGTACTGGCAACTCAACCCCTGTCATAATCGAGGAAAATGCAGCGCTAAATCTTGAAACCTTCAGTTAAAGTGGTCGAGCAGTACCTGGGCTGGGATAAAACGGGCAACTCACTGGACTTCTGATAATGAAGAAGAAGTTAAGATTCGAAAGTGTGTCCGATTATGGAATATAGCCTACACAAATGCAATGTTTTTGAAACGTTTTTTTTTTTTTTTTTTTTTTTTTTCAAATGTTTGATAACACTCTGCTCTGTAGATTCATGAATTTATAATAACACCCTCCGAGTGACGGGCTTTCCGGCTGGGACCCGCAAGTGCCCGTCATTCCCGGACATGGCATGAAATGAGACCCTAGGATGGAGCGGCGGAGCGGCGCTGGGTTGCAAGGGCGGGGAAACGAGAGTAACCCGAGAAAGCCCGCCAGCAAGTGGCATCGTCCAGCACGATTCCCACATGCGAAAATCCGGGAGTGATCCCGCCGGGGATCGAACCCGGATCGCCGTGGTGGGAGGCGAGAGCCCTAGCCACCGCTGCCTCGAATCGGGAGTTAAAAACATCTGAATTATTAACGCGCCTGTCAAATCAGTAAACATTTTATCACATGGACAACGGCCAGTGACTGTAGACAAGTTGCAGAATTGTGCAGTTTTCCAATACCAGACTAGCGGCCATATTACTTTCACATGGGTATTGGATCTCCATTCTTCGGACTCATGCATGCTGGCGCACTTATAGGGACACCTCATTTTCACGGAAAAAGTTTTACTTAAGCTAGACTTCAATATCGTTCTTGAAAGCCAGCAGTTTCCCTCTGATTATTGCCAACTGCTCTACGATAGGAGATATTTTGGTATTTGAATATGCCAGTGTAAATTGTTAATCTGGTACTGAATATCTATGATTTACGCGCAAGTAACTGTGACGCGTAGCATTTGAAACCATCCAATAGCAAAGTAAAAGTAAGCTCCAATGTTTTGACGTGCAACTAAGGTGACACAACCTTCCTTGCAAATATTAGATTTCCTTGTGACCGAATTGAACATGAGCTTGGGACAATGAACAAATTATTTCTGCTTGTATATTTACAAAACTGTGAAGTCCAAGCTGATAAAGGAATATAAAGTGAAATTGTGAATATCTGCAACAGTAAATTCACTATTACTTCCGAAGCCCTGCTAATGTTCCTCTTCCGGGATATTCCTCCGCCTCATGCAAACAAATCTTAACCAAATCTAGAAAATTACAAAAAAAAGGGATCGGTTCTCAAGACCTCGCCTTCTAAATCTCTTCACTCTTCACTCAGTCACAGTAAAGTGACAACGCGCCGCAATCGTGCGCTCTCAGTGTACAATTATTTTGGATAAGAACTATTTCTTACTAGGCATAACCAACACTCCAAAAATAAGACATACTTTGATGTTATCGCAAGTAAAAAACACTTTTGATAAGTGAAATGTTTTGGAATCAATCAATCACGTCACACATTGGGTGATTTTTAAAAGGTTTTACTCCAAAAGTGTGAATAAACTGCGAATTAGCTGTACGCTTATTAAGTTCGAGCGTAACAAGCATGCGTACAATTTCGTGGGAGGAAAATAAGTCACTGACCATCATTGTCAGTATATTTTGAAGAAGTCCGCTGAGGATAGCAGCCCATAACGGCGCCAGCCCTCTTCTCTCGGGCGCGCGCTCCCCTACAACTATATTAAATCGCCAACAAACAAGAGCAGGGCCACGTGATCAATAAAGCGAAGCCCCGACGGCTGGTGAGGAGAAAGAAAGAGGGATGCTGTGCCACCGTGGACCGCACATCATTCCTCTAGGGGACACTTCTGCGGCTTCGGGTCCGCCGGAGCATGCCTCAGAGACACGAAGATGATAACGAAACCCTCACCAAAGTATGCCAAAGTCATACCATTCCTTCCTACCACTGCAGTGGATTTCATATTATACCATACCTATGGCCTTTTTCACTTCACGGTATAATGTGCTAGACAGCATAGAAACGTGTATAGTCCATTCAGAGTTACTTCTAGTTTTTCTGGAACCATGCCAAAGTTATTTTTTCAGTATATTCCTTCGCGTCATGCAAATAAAGCTTAACCGAGTCTGGACAATTACACCTAAGGGGCAATGCATCGTATTTGTGTGCACTCAAGTTTAATTCATTTGGCATGAGAGCTACTGCTTATTAGGCATTACCAACACATCTATTTTAATCCGGTTTTGTTGATATTAAATATAAATTGAATATTTTAATTTATAAATAATATGTATAAGGAAAAGTCCAATTTAACCAAAAATAAAATAACTGTCGCGTTAACAGAAGTATAAAACGCTTGTGATGTATGGCATATCAATGAGAGAAGCAATAACTGCCCACATAGGGTGATTTAAGAAAGGTTTGATTCGAAAGATGTGAAGTAACTGTGAATAGACTATATACCGCAAGCTCTAGCCGCACACGCCAGTAATATTGCAGTACTGAGCAGCAGCGTGTTTCAACGTCACTCGCCAGGGAGCGACTGGTATGTCACATGCCAGCCGGCAGCCCAGCCGAGAGAGAATCTTTCGGAGCTCGCAGTAACCAATCAAATACAAGGACAGTTACAGAGTCTGGCGCAGCGAATGAGTACGGCCAGGGGGTTTGGGGGGAGGGGAAACACTAGATAGGGCTTACAATAGCGTTATTTGAAGTTAGTGCCTGTGGAAATACCAACACATACATTTTACCACTAGAATTAATGATTTTAAGGAACAGATCGGTTTTCAGTCAAAACTATAAGTGTTTTGTATCTCAAACATACTTATTTAAGCTACATATATTTCAGGTGTTGATTTAATAACTTACCAAAACGATTAGACATATTTAATAGCTTTTTGCACTGCTTGCGCAAGATTTATTCTATTCTGTTGGTCACATTTGGAGGTAACGTAAATATTTCAAACACAGAGCTAACACAAACAGCACAGGTATATATTTAATTATTGCCGAAAACAGTATTCGCCAACTAAATGGTGTTAGGCAAGTGCTCTAATAAAGCAATGTTAAAACTTCGTTCTAGAACCTTTCAAGAATAATGCAAGCTGTAAACATACTGTAAGTGTAAAATGCTACCCGGCAATAGCCTGAAAAAAAAAGAAAAAAAACTATAAAATTTTTCTTTTTTGTAAATAAGCTATTTTATTAAACATTGAACACAGTGTGGCTATTAACTACTTCAATGGAGCGTGTTTATCGCAAATTAATAATTTAAAAACTATTATTTTTGTTTAATTATACTAGGTGATTATTTTTCGTAATGCTGTTTGCGGTTGGTAATAATCCAGGTACCTACCACCCACCCACCATCCCTGAAAAAGACTACAAAATAAGAAGATCGTTACGACATGGAAGTGTCCGCTCTTGTCTCCTTACTTGCTCTGAGTACGGTCACGCGAAAAAAAAAAAAAACGCCACACATTTCCACTTTTCCACTTATATGTACGTATGAATTTTGAGCAAAGGTGGGCCCGGTTCGGTTCCTGGTGGGGTTGCACACGGATTTTCCCTTTTGTGAATCGTGGTGGACGTTGTCATTGGCCGGCCGGCTTTCTCGGAGTACTCCTGTTTCCCCAATTGATGTATTCCGTTGCTATTTCATCTCCACCTCTGCACAAAGTTCTCTTTCTATCTCTCTCTCTCTCGCTCTGTGCTACGTAAAACCCTACTCTTTGTATTTTGTACAATTTTAACCATTTTTATAGCAGCCCTTCTATGATTAATTATATCACAGATACTGTTAGCATAACTATTGCCAGGAGAACATTAATGCATTGGGACGTTTGTTGTTTATTACAGTTAATTTGTGATATGTGCAACGTGATGTGATCAAGGATACTCGTTTGATGTAAATTATGAGAACATGTGCTGTACATTGTGGGATCGTAACTTGATCGTCATGCCTAGGTGCTGTCTTGCGACCCAAGTCACGAAAGAATAAATTTATTTCCGATTGTGTGGTCACCAGTGGTATTTAATCATTGATAAATTATTTAATGATGGGGTAAAAATAGTTTTACGAAATGAAATGAGGTGTGATTGTAACAGTGACGATTGCTCTGAAGAAAAAAAATGTGAAAAATTCCAGACGAATCGTTGAATATCGGATAGATACTAAGTTACTTTCATTAGAAGTCGCTGCGTTAACGCCCAGCTAACACTGCCTCGATGTGATTATATAAGTGTTCAACTTCATTCAAAAAAATGTTTTTATAATTTAAAATAATTTCGTAGGGACACTTCGCTTAATTTTTAATTTTTATTTACGTTTCATATTTGCATGGCGCAATTAAGGCAAAAACTTGTTCTTAGACTTAACATTGAGTGCTGAATAATATAAAAAATACAAGAAAATGAATGATGTACATACTTATGAAGTTACTACAAGATTATTTATTTTCCCACTCTGAAGATACTGCAAAATGTTTGATTTACATACAACAAAGTTACTACAAATATACTGACATTATTATGGGACGAAACTGATATTTTACGTTACAATAAAAATTAAATTGCACTTGTCCATTGCTTATGTTGCTTATGAAACTGAAGCGAAGAATTATGTTTAGTATATGCGGCAAAGAATCCTGTGATGCGTAGTCCTCATTGTAACGGTAGAAATAAATTATACGAGTTTATACTCTTTCTTCGCCTACGAGAAAATACAATGAAGAAGATGACAATGACACATCATTGAGAAAGCACATAATATACATTTACTAATTTCTATCTTTTTTCTTTTATCACTTTACTTATAGTCCAACAAAGGTTCACGAATTTTTTTTATTTTTTTATAGTTTCATCCCATCTATTTTAAAACGTAGTAAAACTCGAATTCTGTTTTAGCAAAACTTAGCGTATTGAATCCTACTTGCTTTACACTCAGAACGACATTTTTGCAGCTCTGCCAGAAAAGCTTTTACCATATATTTTTCCCATATTTCTTTTTTGTTTTATTAATTTTAGGAGGGAAATACACAATAACTTGAAGTAATTAACACCAGTAGTAACAATTAAAGATTGAAACAATTTCAGTAACTAAGTACAATACAAACTTTCACTCATACATGTGTCCTGACATTTTTCGCATGAAGATGTGATATACGTCAAACACATCGTAAGCAAACTATACCCGAAAGCACAATTGAAACGAGACAGAAACTGTGTTTGTAGGACTACCGTAAACACATTATATCGAGGTCTACGTGGGAGTAATTGGCCGAAATGCATTTGAAGTACAATGCGGCAAGCTGCAGTTGTCTGAAAGAAAGCAATTTGTACCAGTAGAAATACCCATACCATGTGATCGCTCATAATGGGACTTTTGTAGCAGTTGACCACCGCATAAGAAAACAAATAAATTGACCATAATTATTATAGTACTGCTAAGTAGTTTGGTACTTGCTGACTCATTTCAATCTAATTACGTGTCTAAGAGAGATCGCAGTGACAAAGCATGTTAATATGTATACACATCATACAATTTTGTTACATTAGTACACTTTCCACTTAACAAAAAGTAATAGGAGTACTATGTTGTGTGCAGTGAGTTTGCTGCAACAAGACATACATGTGTAGAAGTATTGCCTAGGTTCCATGAATTGTAACAAAGTATACCTGTGTAGAAGTATTGCCTAGGTGCCATGAATTGTAACAATACAAACATGTGTAAAAGTATTGCCTAGGTGACAGACATTGTAACAAGACATTCATGTGTAGAAATACTGCCTAGGTGGCAGGCATTGTAACAAGATATACCTGTGTAGAAGTACTGCCTAGGTGTCAGGCACTGTAACAAGACATACCTGTGTAGAAGTATTTACTTGGTGCCAGGCATTGTAACAAGTTAAACCTGTGTATAAGTATTTCCTGGGTGTCAGGCACTATAAAAATACATACATGTGTAGAAGTATAGCCTAAGTGCCACGAATTGTAACAAGACATACATGTCTGGAAGTATAGCTTAGGTGACAGGCAGTATAGCAAGACATTCCTGTGTAGAAATATTGCATAGGTGCCAGACATTGTAACAATATACACCTGTGTAGAAGTATTGCCTAGGTGAAAAGCACTGTAACAAGACATTCCTATGTAGAAGTATCGCCTAGGTGTCAGGCATTGTAACAAGATACACATGTGTTGAAGTATTTCCTAGGTGCCAGGCAGTGTAACACGACATAACTGTGGGGAAGTACTGCCTCGGTGACAGGCATTGTAAGCAGACACACCTATGTAGAAGTTTTTCCTAGGTACCAGGCACTGTTACAAGACATGCATGTGTAGAAGTATTGCCTAGGAGCCAGGTACTGAAAAAAAAAACATTTCTGTGTAGAAGTATTGTCTAGGTGTCAGGAAGTGTAACATGACATACCAGTGTGGAAGTATTGCCTAGGGAACAGGCATTCTAAAAAGACACACCTGTGTAGAAGTATTTCCAAGGTGCAAGGCACTGAAACAAGATAAACCTGCGTAGAAGTATTTCCTAGGCGACAGGCATTGTAACAAGACAATCCTGTGTGGAAATATTGCCTAGGTGCCAGGCATTGTAACAAATACACCCGTGTAAAAGTATTTCCTATATGCCAGGCACTGTTACGACATATATATGTGTAGAAGTATTTCCTAGGTGCCAGGAATTGTAACATGGTATACCTGTGTGGAAGTATCCTAGGTGCAAGTATTGTAACAAGGCATACCCCTTGTCGAAGTATCGCTTCGGTCCCAGGCATTATAACAAGAAATTCCTGGGTAGAAATATTTCTTAGGTACCAGGCATTGGAACGTCCCCTCTGAATATTTTGTGTGCGTTTTAAAAGGGAACGGTTTGTCCTAGGCACTTGTTGCAAAGAACCTTTTGTTTTGTTATGTATGACGTGCTGCTTAGTAAGGCAGCACCAAAAAATTCAATTTAATTTGAAGGCAAAACAATTTTTGGTAATTAGGTGGTGGCCACCCCTATTGTTATTTTCATGAAGGCGGAAGGTTTTGACACTAACTTTGTAATAGGCTGAATAACTCTATATCTCTTACCACTATCCAAAGAATTTTAGTTTAATTCCTTGTCTTTCTGATATTTTGCGAAAAAAAGAATGGATTATTTACAAGCGCGGTTATTTCCCTTAGTAATCGGGGTACACATATGTCTGCCTCATTTTCCACATTTAACTACTTGCAAAATCTTTCGGGTGAGTTTCCGAAAAGGCTGTGTGTGTTGCTTGTGTGTATATGTACATATATACATTTATATACATAAATAAGCACGTATAGTTACAAGTCGTCAATGGGTGCGTATCTGAGTTTGTGAGGAATAAATGTGTAAATAATAAAGGAATTTATATGTGTATATATAATGCTATAAAATTACACAACTACTGTTTACAATATTAAAATACATATATTTACGTTCGCACCTGCTATTCTCAGTAAGTACAGTATTTAATATCAATTTAAATTATTATTATATTCCTTATAGTTGTCTTTATATCTGTGACAGTCACTTAATTCACATACATTATTTACACAATTTCAGTCCAGCAGTCTATTGTCATCGTTCCAAATGTCTGTCACTCATGGATCCAGTTCAAGAGTCCCGCCCATTATAATAATCCGACAGTGCGACAATATAGCCCCAACACTGACGAAAATGTTTCATCAGCCAATCAGAAGCGATATCACGCCGACAAAATCACAACCCCGACAGCCTGACGAAAATAGATTGTATTTCTACTTTCGTTGGGCTTCGTACTCGCTGGACAGATGAAAGAAACATTAACACAAACTTAAAAACTAAATTTTCGCCGATTTCACTACTGTGGTAAAGTTTACTCTAAAAATATTTTATTGACATTCACATTTTGTTTATCTTGTACAGAAAACTGTTTAATTGAAGAGAATAAACATTTGTAGAAAAATTACTTTGCAGCAGAATCCAAAAATACATTGTTTACACTGTTGTCAAAACAAAATAGTTTACAGTGTTTTGTGAGTTCTTTGCATTCCAAAGAGAATCTACAGGAAGTTACTGGCCGTTTAGAATTTTCCGAAAGCCACGCAACGCTTCTAGGATAGAAACTATCGGGATTTTATAAACACTAAACTAATTTTTGTGGCGGAAATGGTCGGGCTGAGATGTCTTGTCGGACAGTCGCAACGAGCTGGTCGTGGCATTGTAAAACCAGCATTACTCATCACGGTACCGACACTCCACGTCCGCAAACTTCACTCTCACTGGACACAATCGTCGCCATCTCTCGTCGCTTCGCACACCTGGCGCTTAAGGCCTTACAAAGCTGCAGACTCCGGACTATGGACGCGGAGGGCCATCACTCGCCTGATATTTTCTCGCTGACCCGATCCAGATGGTTCCCTGCACCCCCGATCACCGATCTCGCTTAGAGATGTAAAACCGATTACCAGGATATTCTTGCAATGATAACCTTTAATCCCGCCAAGGAGAGAAGGCGGCACGAGTCCTGATAGGCTTATTACAGTACTGGCACACATGGTGGCACCCCTTTGTAAATTTTTAATCTCTGCTCACTCCTGAGGTTACCAGTATTGCTCTTGACGCACTGCGACACATGATCAACCAGGATGCAGCAAAGGAAGTGATGTAGATCGGCAAGGTGTAACACTACCCCCTCCACAAATCTGTTTGTGCCGGACAGACTCAACAATATGCAATCCTCCATAGAGTGACAGTTAGTTATGTGGACAACCTTAGGATTCGCCCGAGGGCCTTTACGACAAATCCGAAAGACCACTTCATTGATCTGCTTTAGAATCCCGTATAACCTTCCTAACATTTATGTAGCTTCTGGCAGTACCGTTTTCGCCTCTGTGGGTTGTGAGCCACGCTGGTTGACCTTCTTGAAATACCTTGCCTGACTTGCTCTCATCATACCGCGTCTTCATTTTGTCACTGTTTGTTCTGGGTGCTGTTGAGCAAAGTCATGTATTCCAATTGGTCTGTGATGTAATTCTCTGGCATAATCTGGTGCAACAGCTTCCTCTTCTGACGGTCGACCAAACAGCATGTCCCTAAATTTCCTCAAAAAGCATTTTAGTTGGTGATACTCTTGTAGACTCGGGAATTGCCAAGCAGTAAGCAATAAGAAACAATCTCACATTATAATCTCAGTCCTTTTTGTTACCTACCACAAATATCTACAAGTACTGCTCTATAGTATAGTTAAGCCTTTCGACCATTCCATCAAGTTGAGGAAGTAAGGCTGTAGTACTAGTATTTTTCCTTTCCAGAATCTTTGTAACATCATGGAACACATCAGGTTCAAAATTTCTTCTCTGATCGGGGAGGAGTTCTAGTATTCAGTCCAAACTTCGAGAAGACATGCACTACGAGTGCATCGGCCGCAGCAGGTGCTTCTTCGTTTGTGTTAAAAACGATCTCAGGCCACTGAGTAAAGTAACCTCAGGCCACCAGTAGATATAAATTACCTCTCTCTGTGGCAGGCAAGAGGACCAGATTATCATTATCTCGTATGGTGTTCCAACAATGTATTTCTGAAGGTTGCCTTGTCCACTAGTCCTTGCTCCCTTCCTTGCCGTGCAGGCATTGCCGATTCGGCACCACTTCTCAAGATCTCCCGACAATAAAGCCAGTAGAATCTTAGTCGAACTCGGTCGAGGATCATATTGACACCAAAGTTCACTTTGGCTACCGCAATGTGCAATTACTTTAAAACTTTGTGAACTCAGAATTCTGAAAAGACCAATCGTAAGAGTGAGTATTTCCACCATTAATTCCCCTGTTCCTTTAAAGCACACCATTTTTCAGTAGAAGAGTATTCCAATGTCCCCAGTATGCTTTGCCTGCCATGCTCAAGATGGATGTCTCTTCCCATTTTGGTTGACAGCCAACTTATTCACTAGATGTAAATTCAAAGTGGGATAATTTAGCTGATCTTTCTTAATACCCGCATTAGTCCATGTAGGTGACCCATAACAAGACACAGAACCTTACATTCTCGTCCTCCCTGCTTTCAACGCTTCGCCACTTTTTTCTTCTTGGCAGTCACTGGAAATTATTACAGAATGATTTGCACGGCCTCCTAGAAAGTGCATCTGCATTGCTGTGAAGCCATCCAGATCTTTTCTGTATTTCGAAGTCGTATTCTTGAAGATGCTGTATCCATTTGACAATTTGACCTTCATGGTTCTTGAAATAAAGTAGTCAGCATAATAAAACTAGGTCGGTTCGTAGAATAAAATTTCTGCCATAAATTTATGGCTGTAGTGTGGAATTGCCTTCATTACTGCCAAAAGGTACATTACACAGTAATTTCTCTCAGGCTTGTGCAATAATTTACTGAAGTATTCTAATGGGGGCAGGTAACATTAATCCTTCCAAGATCATTTGGTCCACAGGAGAAGGCGTCTCTATTTCCCTACAGTAATTCAGAGACGCCATCTCCTATCGTTAGTTGAGGTTTGCTTTTGTTCCTACTAGAATTTACTCTAGTAATTCTGGTAGAGGGCTTTTGATTTATTTTACTCTAGAAGTTTCTTGAAGATTTTGAAGAACCTGTGTGACTTGCTTTCAATCTATCATGGGTCCCTTTTCAAAATGAACTGCACTATCAGATAAATTAATCATTCTAATAGGCAAACTGTCAGATTTTGAAGATACCAAAGTGTTTGCTAAAATGATGCTTCCTGGCGAGATTCCATCCTTCTCTGCTGGCTCAATCAGACCCAAATATCTGAAAAATACCCCTTGAGATTTACCTGTAATGACTATTTCACTAGAAGTGGGTAGCTCAGTGGGTTGACAACAGACAACTTGGCAGCTCATTGGCGAGGACAAAACATGCTGTGTTGATACCACCAACTCGGTACTTTCTATCTATTAGCACACCCAGTCGAGTATTTATAAGCACCCCAGCCTACATAGTACATCAAGTCCCAAAAATACTGATCCTCTATTTCTGCTGTGGTAATATCTTGCTTTGGGTTAAGGTCATCAAGCTGTAAGTTCACCCATCTGTTACCTCTCACTGGTGTGGTCACACTCTTTACTGTAGTCAAAGAGCCGTGTTCTGTAATGTCGCCGGGCAATCGCTTGGGTGAAGGCCTATGGATTCTGGTCTTACTATCATTACAGTAGCCCCAGTGCCGGCGACCATCTGACAAGGAACATCATTCAGGTTCCCCTCCACCACGCCTTCGCTCTAGCAGTCACAGATATTAGCCCTCCTCCCCCCTTCCTATCAAATCCAGTGTTACATTTTTTTGTATATATTGGATTCTCATCTGTTTCTCGCTGCCTATTTAACCGCTGCTGTGTTGAACCTAACGAAATTAGACTGTTAACAAACTATTTGGTTGAATCACACACGTATATATATATATATATGGTCACATATCTGATTGCCTTCGTTAGGAAATAAAACTTGAGAGTTTGCTTGTAATTTTTGTAACAATTGGGATTGTAACAGTGTGTGTGGGTGCATTTATAGAGGCTTATTAACGGTATGAACATCCTAATAAAACTAGTTCAACAGGCGACTAAAAAGGAAAGCTGTAAAACTTGCAACATTTTTTGCGCACTATGTCCAGGATTTGCAAGATATGTATTTAAATACATTGTTGTTTCGTCAGTAGTCACTTTAGCCGAGGTTGCTGTAGCGCTTGATCGCAGCTGCTGTGGGTTAGAATCCCGGTTTCTGCTCGAGTGATTTTTTAATACTAAACGGCACTTTTTAATGTATGTAGAGCCAAACAAATCTTTAGTTGCGCCAATTAAATCTGTGTACGGAACAACAAATTTTTTTGGGGAAACTAATCATATTTTAGGTCCTATGAAAACCAATATTTCGTTGGCTTTTCTCTCAGTGCATAGTATACGTATCAGATACATATAAAACTACTCAAGGATCCTGCATTGAACCTTCCTACAGACATTTCATCTATAAAATAATAGGGTCACCGCTTAAAGTCCCATAGGTACATGCAGTGCGTTGAGAACACTGCACGCCAGTTCAAAGCCTTGCGCTTAGCGGCGATGGCGCACTTGATGTGGATGGCATTGTCGTCCTTATCGCTCCTGCGCTTCTCGGCTTCAAACACGGAAAATAAGCTCCAGGCAGGCGGAAGCCCAAACGCAGTAAACTGGCGTGGAGGGTTATTCTCGGCAACACTACGGAATGGGACTTTTCAGCCTTAACCCTGCAGGTGGGACTCAAGAGCACAGCAACTCGACAGCCAGGGAACCAAGGTTTAGACATTGAAATAATTATTATATATAAAGTTATTTTTCACTACAGATTGGAGTTTATATTACTCTTGAAAATATTTTTCATGAGCACGCGAGCAAAGGACAAAAGTTTCAATCTTTTGAGCTCTCGCACGAATAGGCATGAACTAGTGCCTTTTTTTTTATTGGCCATTTTTCAGTAATTGAAGCTAACCAAGTGATCCAGCGATCTTACATTTCACGTTGGAAATCGCCTGCAGTGGCCCGTAATTTTTAGTTCCTTAGAGAAAATAAACTAGTATTTATTTTCAAAACAAATAATAAAACTTGTATTTTCTCATTGAACATTGTGTCGGCGCAGTGAATGTAATATTTGGAGAAAGTTTTGACAAAATCATAAACACCATAATGTTAGGAGAAAAGTTTCCATAGTAGGTATATTGATAGTAATAATAATATCCCCATTTTAAATTTTAAGATATTTGACCTAAAGGAGCACCAAGGCTCCTCCTCTCCCACACCCCGAGGTTAACCCATACACATGTACCTGAACATACACGTGTACCTAAACATGCACGTGTACCTGAACATACGCATGTACCTGAACAAACAAGTTTACCTGAACATACACACGTACCAGAATATACACATGCACCTGAACATATACGTGTACCTGAACATAACATGTACCTGAACATACACATGTACCTGAACACACAAGTGTACCTGAACATACATGTGTACCTGAACATACAATTGTACCTTAACATAACACACATGAAAATTATATTTGACCGGCAATGTACACCGCGTGGCTCAGTGCCCAATGATCTTCCTTGTGAGCATTTGATTCCTAAATAGTGGCACTGAACTATGTTATGAATACTTCATATCACTATAGCCGAACACAAAGCCGAGGCACATTGGTTGTGACAATCAAACAAGTGTCATGTTGAATTAAGTACAACAAGCGTTAAAAATGTTTCATTTGCAACACCTGAATTGTTGTTGTTGATTTGAGAGATTTGGGTGGCTCCTAACAACGAGGTCTTGAGAGCCGATGGGGGTGAAATAAGGTGAGAATGGAACAGCGCCAGAGATCCCAGAGAAAACTCGCCGACCAGTGTCATCGTCTGGCATGGTTCCCACTTTCGAAAATCCATAGTGACCCGGCCGGGGAGTGAACCCAGTTGGCCTAAGTGGGAGGCGAGCAGTGTAACCGCTCAGCCGCCGAGGCCCCTGCGATTGTTAAAATGAGACTGGGCCCCTAGTGACGATCGAACCTACGACCTCCCGAACGCTCATGGCGTGTTGCTTGATCCAGTCGTAGGTCTCTCGAATGGCAGACGTCCGCCCCCAGATGGAGCTGGCGCTTGAGAGGACCGCTGGCGAGATTGGGCCAATCACGGCAGCTCTCGCTCTTTTGAGATCCTAACAGCCACTTGAGCGCGTCCTCGTGTTACATCGCCGATATTGCCTGCCGAGGTCCTTTCTTTTTATCGACGGGCCTTCTTCCACCCTCCTCCTTGAAACACAATACACGTGGGTCCAAGAGAGCGCTTGATGAGTCCTCCGGGTAAAAACTGCTCATCACGCGTCTGACTGCAGCTATGAACCCTATATTTCACGTCATACACTAGGTCGGTAACTGACTATACGCAGTTAAAGTAAACATCTTCACGAGTGCCATTAGACTCCCGCTCGTCAGACGTTCGCTGCAAGTCTATGAAACCAAAGTAAACAATTTGCAGTCGAGTTGGTGAACTTTTCTGACCAAGTAGAAAACGATGAGTTTTGATTATGAAGGGAACTAATGAACAAATTAACTATGATGTAGTATTAAGGGGACTGTGTGAACAAGGCCTGCCGATCTTGGCATTTGGCGTAACGACTTGTTACCAACCTAGAATTCACAGTCCTCTGTACATATATGCAAAGGTCAATTGTGTAATGTCTGGTGCCACAGTCAGTAGTCATTCGTTTATTCGTCCAATTGGCTCCAGTCATTGAGCTTTTCGAGTACCGAATATGTGATACTGGCTTGAAGTACTCCATGATGTGCCAGATGAAAAGATGACGAATATGACACAGTCCAAACTTTCTATGATACCCAGAAGTTGCTTAGGTTATGGTACGAAGTAATAAGAACTAGTGGTTTATCTTTAGTAAAGTTGGCCGCTCGTTAGATTTTTATTACACTGCGTTCATGTATACTAATAAACAGTTTTGTAGTTCCAAAATAAATGTGGCTGGCGGCCACAAAATTCTTTTGTTGATCAATATTGTCCTCGCAAAATATTTCGTGGCACAACAAAATTAATTTCTCGTTTCAATATTTAGTGGCAACCCCAAAATGACTTTTGTGGTTGGTAGCCAATAATAGGGTCGCTAGTCGCAGTAAAAATATAACGTAATCAGCAATAAATACTTGTAAGTGATGCTCACGAAAGAGTTTCGTGGCCTGCGGACATTAGTAGATAAGAGTGGTTAAACGTTTCTGGTGGTACAATGAGAGGACCGCCAACTCAATTTTATTATTATATGGCCAAACAAGTATTTAGTTGCCCCGACAAAATATTATGTTGAGTAAAAAAAAACTGAAATTAACAATGTGAATTTTGTCCATCAAAAGATAATACACGTTTGAATTAAAAAAACCCATGTATTGTGCTAAAATAAATTAAACTGCCTACAAAATATTTGGTTGAATCAACTGTACATATTTGTTTCGCCACTCATTGGTTGCCTTCGATCGAAAATTCAGCTGAAGAGTTTGTTTGTAATTCTGTTGTGACAATTAGGATATAAAAGTATTGTTAGTGCGTATATTGTTTGCTTAATAATAGCAAAAAAATCCTAACAAAATAATTTCAACAGGAAACTAAAATGTGAAGCTGTAGAACTTGAAATTTGTATTTCCGCAAGTTGTCCAGTATTTGAAATGTACGTATTTAAAAACATTCCAATTTCACCAGTAGTTTCTTTGGCCGATGTTGCACTCCAGCCTAACAGCTCAGGGGCAAAGCGGCCGACTTAATAGTCATGGGGTCGGGAGTTCGCGCCACGGCTCCTCCGCTGCATATTTTCGGTTCGTCCGTCGCTCACATTTGAGCTGTGGATCTGTCGTCAGGTCGGTTTACCTTGAGTTCGTCAAACGTCAACTACACACACTATCACAACGTCACTATCACAACGTCAGAGCATGTCGTACGCCTACGGGGCGTACCTGAGTCAGTAAGGGATCGAGTTCTTAATAAAAAAAAATTAAAGGAACTAAATTTGATTTAAAATTTATTCAATCTGCCATTATCTGCAGCATTAAATTAGCTGTCTCCATTTTTACTCTTTGTATTTAACAACCAGCGCAATATTTACTGTCCATTTCAACTTCAATTAATGTCCTTCTTAAATTGTCTCTTTTGGTTTCAGTCAGTTAAATCATACTATAGGCTATTCACGGTAAAATGAGCACTTTTGACAGTCCTGCTAAGATACCCTTGTATGCCCGTAGTGTATTCTTTAACCTAATTACAAAATTATCACTGTCATGGGCGTTATCACTTTATTCATGATTGGGCCAAGTGAATATGTGAAATCATAAGTAGAGTAAATATTTTACAAATCTGCTCCTTTTTACATGTTGCTGCATAAAAAAATTTGAAAGTCAAAGAAATAATTTAAGTTATTACAAATGATTACCTAACACTTGTTATTCGACGTTAAGATATGGAACTACTCTCCTTCCAACGTTACCAACTTTACTGGGCGCATGCCAAGTAGCACGCCCTAAGTGTATGCATGTGGAAGTAGTGACTTTTTTATATGGTTGAATTGAAAAGTGTTCACTTTATCGTGAACGGCCTTTAATTATTAGAACATGTTTGGTCTGTTCCCTTCATTTATAAAGTATTTCACTCATGCATATAGCCCAATAGTCCAGCCTGCCAGCCGCGTCCTTTAAAACATTGACACTCGCAGTTGCCGCCTTTCCCTCTACACTGCTGATCACGCCTGTCGCTCTTCTATCGCTCTGAATTCATCAGCTCCAACTGCAACTCAGTCTCGCGGCCCGGAGGCCTGCTGCGCTATTTATAGAGCTCAGGCGACCATCTGGAAGGTTCTACGCACCCCGAGACGCGCTGGGAGAGCGAGGTCACTAAACCAGAGCATTCTACAGATATCGGCCGAAAACAATACGACCAGAGACCGCGGCGCGCATCTGTAATTCGATATACGCCATTGCCTCCCGCCGCCTCCGCTACTATCATATTGCAACTCTATTTCCGTCTCTTCCCTTACTCGCTCGCGCACTGTCGGAGAAGCTACGAGCGCGCAGCAATATGTAGTTTCGCTGTCGCAGCAAAATGTTTTACTCAGCACTACACAAATGCAATTTCTGCCAAATTAGTATTCGTGGCAGCCGATAAATATATCTTCAATAAGCAGATATATAAGTAACAACTACTTGACTTTAGTCCGCTACGTCTAATCACTGCCGAAGCTCAGAGCGGGGATAGCCTGGACCCTTGTGAGGACCCTTTACCACCCAGGCGTTCTCATTTACAATGCAGGAGAAAGGAGAGGGCTAACCCCCTCCCCCTCCCACGCCCATCAAAGTATTTTAGGCGAAAGCTATATATCTATAAGGGAAGCCGAGTACTCCCAGAAAACCCTGATTCACTTGACTTTAGTTCTCGTTTATGTAGGTGTTATTGTGCACCACAACATGTTACATACAAGCAACAATATTTCGCCTTTATAAGCTTAAATTAAATAGTTTTGCAACCACTGGAATATAATATATTTCATTGTACAATCTTTTATTTTCACTACATGCTGTCATCTGTATGTGAGCTATTTCTTTGTTTGATTGGAACAGTAAGAATTGCCATAGTTTTATACCTGATGTCTGTTACTCGTCTGCAGAAAACGGTAAGCTGTATCAAAAATTAGGTATCCAACAGTAAAAGGAACAAGGCGTTAAAGCTATAGTGTTTTGCAAACAATTTTTTTACCAGAAATTATTTTTGAAACATACCACCATCTCTATAAATAATAAAGCTTAATCACACAACATGTTCACGATTGAAAACTTTCAAACTATCTTACCGAAAATATCAGTGTACGCAGCAAGATGCACTAAGCCCTTTCTGTCACAGAGTTCGATATAGAGCATATGTTGTACATGAAATGGATTAATGATGTGCACTATATAAAGAAGGGTAAACATGAAATTAAAGGAAGCCACATGTGGGAGATTACGTACTGTACAGTGGGGCGCATTCATGTTCGTGGGGGATTGAAGTAGTCATAAAAATAAAGTACTAAATTTTACTTCAATTTATTCACACAGCTAATATTTACAACAACGAACTGTCTATCTCCACAATTGCTCTTATTATTCTCAGCAAGCGTAATATTTAATGCCCATCTCAATTCTAATTAAAGTCCTTTTCAATGTATCCATATTGATTAATAACTTAATTCACTTTCAATATTAACGCATGTGCAGTTTGTCTGTTGCCATTATTTGAAATGCCTTACACACACACATCCAGTTCAATAGTCCGGCCTATCAGTTTCTCTCTTCACTGCATTGATGCTCGCAATCCGCAGACTCTACTCCTACTGATCCCTTTCGCCGTCGCTCGACGCTATGCTGGCTCGTCATTTCGCTTGTCTCCGCACCCCGAGTCCAACTGAGCGAGGCAATGACTGTGAACTAAGCATTCTTTCACATAAATTAGAAATTCAATCTGCCGAAGTTCAGGAGCGTGCGAGATATGGTAGTCTTATCGTGGCGGCAAATGGTGGTTTCCCTTTATGACACGCCGCCCGCTTACTGCACAATCACTCTTTCATTGACATACTGATTTATCGCTCCAGTGGGACAGGGCAGTGGAAGCGATTAAAGGCACCAAAACATAACACTGCCGCCTCCTCAAGTATGTTCATCCCGAACAGATGCTGCAACATCCGGACCTTTATAGTGTGCCAGTTGGTCGATTTGGACAACATTAACCTTAGCTCGAGATTCTTAACGACAAATCCGAATGACAACATCACTGATCTTCAGAATCCTGTAGGAGCCTTCAAACAATTCTGTATCTTTGGCAAGTGCCCTTTTTGCCTCTGTGGGTTGTATAGCTACACCACTTGTCCTTCTCAAAATACCTCACACGACATTCTCCTGTCAAACCGCGTCTTCATCCTGTCACTATTAATTCTGAGGTATTGTAGAACAAAATCACGAATGCCAACTAACTAGTATGTTGCGTAATTCGCTGGCCTAATCAGGTTCTGCAGCTTCCTCTTCTGTCGGTCGACCAAAGAGCAGGTCACTGGGGAGACGTAGCTCGTTTTCCAAAGAGCATTCTTGATGGTGTTACCTTTGTGGACTAGTGAACTGCCGAGCGGTAAGCAAGGATAAACAATGGCACATTTGATTCCCAGTCCTTTTGGTTGCCTGCCAAAAAGATCGACAGGTACTGCTCAACGGTACTGCTCAACCTCTCGACCATTCCATACGACTGAGGACGTATAGCCGTAGTCCCAAGGTTTTTCATTCCTAGAATCTTTGGTACATCCTGAAACACAGCAGCTTAAAAATGTCTTCCCTGATCGGGATGTAGTTCCAATGGCAACACAAACCTCGAGAAGACATGCTCTATGAGTGCATCAGCAACAGTACGTACATCATGGTTTGGGAGGGAAATTGCATAAGGTCACTTAGTAAAGTAATTTTGAGCCACTAGTATATACCGATTACCCTTCTCTGTATCAGGCAAGGGACCCATAATATATACTGCCATCCTCTCGAACGGGGCTTCAACATTGTATTTATAGCGGTGACCTTGTCCTCTGGTCTTTTGTCCCTTTCATGCAGTGCGGGTGTCGCACATTAGGCAACACTTCTCAACATTATCCCGACAATGAAGCTAATAAAATCTCAGTCTAACTCTGTCAAGGTCTTATTAACATCAAAGTGCCTACTGGCTGCCACATTATGTAGTTACTTTAAGACTTCAGGGACCCTGCATCTGGCTGGACCAACTGTAAGTGTGTGTGTTTTCCATCATCACTTTCGCAGTTCCTGTAAAGTGCGCCATTCTTCATTATGAGGGAGTTCCATTGTGCTCAGAATGATTTCGCTATTGTACTCAGGTTGGATATCTCTTCCCATTTTGGTCAACAGCCAGCTTCTTCCCACTTTAGTAATGGGTTCAAAGTTGGATCATTCAGCTGATCTTTCTTAATACCTTCATCACTCCAGATAGGTGACCCATTACAAGATACAGAACCTTGAATTATCGTCCTACGTATCTTCAGCGATTCGCCACACTTTTCTTCCCGGCGTTCACGATAAAAGCTGAGTGTCTCACATGGCCTCCTAGAAAGTGCATCTACATTGATGTGAAGGCGTCCAGATATGTATTATATTTCAAAGTTATATCCTTGAAGATACTGTTCCGACCAGGCGATTTGACACTCGGAGTTCTTGTAAACAAAGTATCCGGCGTAATAAAGTATGGTCGGTTCTCATAGTAAAATGTCTGCCATAAAGGTAGGAGTTGAAGTGTGAAATCGCCTTTACCATGACCAGAAACTCCATGCGTAAAATACAGTAATTTCTCTCAGGTTTATGCAATACTTTATTGAAGTTTTCCATTGGTCTCTTCTTCGCATCCTGAGTTGTAGATAACGCAGCTCAAGTGCCTACATCACCAGCATTAGTATCCAAAATGAAGATGCCCTTATTTTTCGGGAATCCCAGGACTGGTGGAGGTATGAGAATTTTCTTAAGCTTAAGTAACTTCACACTTAGTGGCACAAGGAATTTTCATTTTTTCTCATTTAATTGAAAGTTTTTTTTTTTTTTTTTTTTTTTTTTTTTTTTTTTTTTTTTTTTTTTTTTTTCTAAATTTGAAAATATCTCCGTCCGTAATTGTTAACAATGTTATATAAACACAAATATGCATCTACAAGAATGTTTACAATGTAATAAGAATTATTTGAATTCTAATATTTTTATAAGTGTAACATGTGAATCTGTGGATCCTGAAATTCGTTTCCATTGGTTTGTTTCTGTTTGGAAACATTTAGATTAACAATTGCCGCGATATTTTTACAACTAGTTTTCCAAAAATTGTACGTCATATTTGTGACCATTTCAACTTTTGAATATAGCGAAGTATTACACAGCAAGAGGAAATTACTAATACTCAGGGCTGCCAGATATGACATTAGTCACAATAAACAAACTAAACAATTTTTGTTTTGAGGTAAAAATATTTCGCTGTAGCTTTTGTTCTTCTAAGGCCAGAATACGACAGGGCGCAGTGAAAGGAAAATTTAGCAATTATATTTCAAAAATGTAAACGTGGTTAATTTATTTGAGTGTTGCATCATGTAATGTATGTCATCATCGTGGTTTCCACTACAATTTAACCAACAGAAAAATACACAACCAAAACTAAAAATAAATAATTAAAACTATGCTGATATCCAGCATTAAAAAGTACCCGAAAAAATAGACAGTAAAAACTTTAGCCGATCTCCCGTGGCAGAATCGATTGGTGGACCGCCGGTCTGCGGTGCGGGTGGTTCTGGGTTCGAATCCCATGTAAGACGTCGGTGTTAGTTTAAGTTAGGTCACAAGTATGTATATAAGCTATCTCCTGATAAGCCTTCATGCATAACTCCAGAGGAAGCTAATAAGTACTTTCGAATTCCAAAATTGTAGTAAAAATTACGAACTTCATTTCATAAGGACGTGAAAAGTGATTACATTTTATTTTAAACGTTTATTTTTAGAAGAGAAAGCAGGCTTTCCATTTCTTACTCCGTATTTGTGTATTTATAGACCTGTTTTGTGTTCTACTTAACAAATTTGCCAATGCGATAAGGCAGAGTATTAATGCGTTATAAATTGTTTATTATAGACTGATGACCGTTAATAGAGCACTTTTAAAAATTAAACTTAGAAAAATATCACTGTCCCAATTGCATACATTTTAACCGTCACATAGAGTAGCAAGTGCCAAGTTAAGTTGGTAGCGACAAAGGGAAAGTAGTTCCATATCTCAGATTTGAATAAAAATGATAGATAACGTTTAGGTATAGTGAAATTATTAATCTGCTTTCTAATTTTTTCAAGGCAAGTAAGTGTAGGAAATAGCAAACATGTAAAATATTCACTTTTCTAATAACGTCACAGTTTCACTTGACCTACGCATGAACAAAGGCTGTTCACGATAAAGTGAGCACTTTAGAAATGAACCTTAATAAAAGTCACTGCCCCTCTATGCTTGTATTGTAATGGGCGCACTGAGTGACATTCGCCCAGTAAAGTTGGCAACGATGGATGGGAAGTAGTTCCATACCTTAACGTCAATTAAAAAGTGTTATGTAACCATTTGGGACAAGTTAAAATTATTTCTTTCACTTTCTGTTGTTTTAATGCTTCGAAGTGTAAAAATGAGCAGATTTGTAAAGTATTTACTTTCTTAATAATTTCACAATTTCAAATGACTGACGCATGAATGAAGTGATGAGGCCCATGGCAATTTTAAATTTACATAAGATGGAAGAATACACAACGTGTATACAATTAGACCTTAAGCAGGGTTTTCAAAAGTGCTCATTTTACCGAAAAATACCTACATATGTTTGTATTTTGGATACATTTCAATACACGAAAAATCGTGAAGCATGCACTTTAAAATATATTAAAATTATAATCATGCAATTCTACAAAATAAAAAATTCTTTTTCAGCAGTGAATTCATTAGATTGCTGTGTTCTGGGACATCAGCTATTCGTCCAACGAGGAGCCAGAGTAATTTATACATCATCAGGTAGTATGGTATCCTGTATTTGTTTCTTCCAGGTGGGTTTTGATCTGGTCCTCTAGGAATTGTGTAAGAAATTTCGATACAGTTGCTTGGGTAATAGAAAAGTACAAGTGTTAGGAGAATAACTTGTTGTCAAATTGACAAACTCGCCGCAGAGCGAGTTAGAGAACGGAGAACACGATGAAGTTGCAATATGTAATCCGGAGGTCTCTGTTTACGTTTCTGGTATACCGGCTAGGCGTATTTTTGTTTTGCCTGACGTAAAAAAATCAGTTTTCATTCACGTCAAAACTAATTCCTTCTTTTCCAAGTTGGCGTTGATCACTTTCTAATCGTCTCGGTGTTTATGATACGGTAAGCCAATTCGCACACGAGGGAACGAAAATGGGAAGTTTCCGTTCGTAGACCATGTCCAGAAATGCAGATGTTCGCCAGTGTGTGTAGAAGATGCGTCAGAAGCGCCTGCCGACATGCAACCAGCACATCTGAATAGCTATGCTGGTTGCAGGCACCATTGCCAGGCACCATCACCATGCTCGTTTCACACAAACGTCGGAGGGTGATTACATTACCGTTGTTGCTCAGGCACCTGCAGGATTCGATGCAAACGCTGTGCATCTCTTTACTTTCCACAGCTAACGCTGTAAACTAAATGCATACCGGATGCTCCTGCCAATTGATAAAGCCCAACTACAGCCCCGTACAAATGCACTTCATACTACAGCTCTATAGCTAGTATCGCCATCAAACAGAACAGCTTTGAGTGTCCACAAGAGTTGGGTATCTGCTCTATTATTTGCAAAACTGTCTCTTATGCTTTCTTTGCAATAAATTTGGCCTTAACGTTTTACACCAAGGTGAATTTACTTGTGAGTTAATCATTAGTCGAAACATCTCGATTTCAACCTCGCTATGCTGTTTATTAAAGTAACGAGATGACACCCTTGTGTTACTAATGAACTAAGACGATATCACCAACCAGTTACTCACATATTTAATGCACACATTCAACAAAACTTGGTACTGAAATACATCGTTTATACTCATATAGGCTCAAAAATTTTTTTAGGAACATAATTGATTTTAAAACCGTTTAATTGAAGAATGCATTTCTCCTTCACAGATTGCGTAAGGCAATGCATTGCATTAATATTTTCATTTCATTTCACATAGGGCATCAACTCACGAATTTTGAAACAATTGATCAGCGTAACCTATACAGCATTTCTATTTCACATCGTATCCATATTTCTACCTTTTATGAACCCATAACAATATAGGAACGAATCTTTCTGCAGCAGACATTCATGATAAATGTTCTTAGGCTGTCAAATGTATGGCAGCCAACAGATATACGTGTATAAAACCACTTACCTACCTTTATTTATCAATTTGGTTTCTGGAAGTTTCATTACACAATAATTGCCTATTTTTTAATTGCTGAAATTGCAATTTTATTTCATTAAATATATCGATTATATTTAATAGTGGTTTATTCTTTACGCTACAATTTTCATTTGTTACTTGTGTTTGTATATGAAATGATTAAGTGTTATTTTTTACGCGTTTAATATTTCTACACATAATATTTTCTTTTCTTTTTATTTTCCATAGTTATAATTTATAAGTAACTGATTTAAGAAATACTTTGCTTTATATCCATGGGCTGGATGCCATAAACCCTGAGAAAGTTTCTTTCAATTAATTATTAAGGTGCCTTTTTTTAAGCTATTTTATGACTGTCGTTCTTCGTTTGAATTTCAAATGAAAAATATGGACATTAATCAACAAGCTAACTCAGTGCTCGGAATTGCTAGGGACTCAACAAGATTTTTTAGCCTGGAGGCTTTAAAGAGCGCTTGTAATAAAATACAACACTTTGGTTGGTGGTGCACACATACGCATGAGTGATGCAAAGTCAGCCGTGTAGTTATGATTCCTGCACACGGACGGAAATCACCACCAAATACTCTGGAAAATTATCGTGTGAACGGTAACTATTTGTTAACGGGTGGTGTTATACCAAAGCTGTGAGGTTTCATAACAGGTCACTGCATAGTACCTCCAACAGCGGAAATTTTCATTATTAATGCACTGGAAAAAATCCGCAAGTAAGTTTTTCATTCGTTATATACTGGTAAAAATCTTCAACAGAGATTTTCATTGGTTCCATACTCGGAGACATCTGCAGGTAAAATGTTTCCAGAACAGTTTCAGAACGATTTTTAGCATGTTATCAGTCAGACTTCACCACTGTCGTCAACATATTCCACACATATACTACACTTATAGTTGTCGCAGAAACAGTCGACATTTTGCTTAAAAGTTTATGTTGAGGGAGTTATTTATCTGTATCATAAACATAGTGTTTTGCTGTAGCAAATATGTATTTATTAGCAGAAACAATACCAGATTGAAACTCAATAAACAACTATGTTAATATTTCTGCCTTCAGAAACTCTATTTAGATTGTACAAACCACAAATCTTATTGCTATCACTGCTTTAAGAGCATAGTATGATTTTTTGTGCAAATATTCGGTCCATCAATCGATGTATTTTCTCAGTTTGAAAGAGAAGGAAGGGTTAAACAAATTTGAAATATAATTTCTTCTATACATATAGAAAACTTTTATTTACTGGCGGAGAAAGGGTGAGTAATCGAATTCGAAAACCGGAGAGACTCTTCAAACAAGGTGCTGTTTCTCCACAAAATGAGGTTGAAAGAGTGGGGATGGCTTACAATAATTATTCGAGGCACGCATATTTTATAATTGACATCCGGCGCAGCGAAACCACTGAGTAAACCCGTGCGCCGACGTCAAAACAACGCTTTCCTCGCCAGACGCTTCTTCTTCGTCTTTTCCTTCCGTTACGGGGCCGCGAGGGAATTTTCTCTCCCGCGCGAGGGAGAGAAATTTCTCTCCGACCTTCCCCACTCCCCGTTTTCTCCCCTGCCCGACCCACGCAGCTTCCAACCAGGTCCTCTCTTCCTTTAAAAGCCACTTCCGACTCCTGCACTTTACGCCCCGGCCCTAGATAAGGAAAAGTAAATTGGCGGAGAATAAAGGGATGGAAGGGAGGGGCGAGGAGACGGAGGAACGGACTGTCGAGGGGTGGTAGGGGAGTCGTGAGGGGGTTGGAAGGGGAGGGGTAGACGACGTACGGGGTCAGTAGTGCCGGAGAACCTGGGCGTCCAGACGCCAACAAGTGGCTACTTCGGCCGGGCACGCCCCAGGCTACGGCGTCCCGAAGCATCTCCGAGACGCCGACATCCTGTGGGCCTGGGTATCGCCGTGATGATGCGGTAAGACACGCCGACGTCCTGTGGGCCTGGATATCGCCGTGATGATGCGGTAAGACACGCCGACATCCTGTGGGCCTGGGTATCGCCGTGATGATGCGGTAAGACACGCCGACATCCTGTGGGCCTGAGTATCGCCGTGATGATGCGGTAAGATACGCCGACATCCTGTGGGCCTGGGTATCGCCGTGATGATGCGGTAAGACACGCCGACATCCTGTGGGCCTGGGTATCGCCGTGATGATGTGGTAAGACACGCCGACATCCTGTGGGCCTAGGTATCGCCGTGATGATGCGGTAAGACACGCCGACATCCTGTGGGCCTGGGTATCGCCGTGATGATGCGGTAAGACACGCCGACATCCTGTGGGCCTGGGTATCGCCGTGATGATGCGGTAAGACACGCCGACATCCTGTGGGCCTGGGTATCGTTGCGATGATGCGGTAAGACACGCACGCCGACACACACGAATCTCTTCGTAAGTGTCAATTTTTTTTTTTTTGAACGGCGGCCAAAGTTTTGTGAACAGTGGAGAAATATTTCTTTAAAGCAGACCTTCTCGAACATGTCTGTTGTGATGAGAAGAACTAGTGTTTTTTCGCGAACCAATAAGAACTTAGGTTAGATACTGAAGCGTTTCGTTTGTCGTTGATCTGTCAGCTGCGCCAGAAACGATTTTTCGTATTTCACCGGCCCAGTACTGGACTTCCGACAAAGTATACAAAAACCTAGAGAGTGTTGTGGAAGACCATCACCCGGTCATAAAATTAAAATGAAGCCAAAGTGTTATCAAGCATGCCTTAATGTTTAGTGACAACAGATTTGTCTTTTATTTACAAAGAAAGTTTTATAAATACAAATAAAGTTACGTTTTGTGATCAGTTACAAACGGTTATGTAGCAACTGCAAATTTATTTTGTGCTCAAGAAACATTTAAATGTGTTATCATTTACAATAATATACATGAATAATATTACAATGTTTTGCGAACGGACAAAACTTTGGTTTTATTGATCAAAGAATTTAAAAGATACACATTATTTAACTGCAGCTGCATTTACTTGGAATGTGATATAATAAAACACCGTGAAATATATATTAATACATACATATACCAACCCCAACGTAGTCAGCAGGAATCGAACCAAGAATGCAAGTCTGGTATTATTCCACATGGCGAAGTACACGCTCGGTAGGTTCAGCTTTAACAAAATATTCATTATCAGCCACGTTTTTGCTTTATTACTGTATGTTTTAACAGCGTCGAAAAAGCTGTGAAACTGTATGTTATTGATGGAACAAAATACCACTGATTTCACGCTACCATCATACAATTCAAGTACAGTAAACCACTCCGTTGCTTCATCGAACTGTGCACTTCAATAACGTGACAACTTCAAATTCTGTGTTAAAATTTACGTTCCATGTGTACAACAATCTACAGGCGTTCAAGTTAGTGTTTTCTCGCGCTGAAGATATCGTTGTAATAGTTAGCAACATAGGCAATTTAAACTCCACTTATTACTAGTTGTTATAAATTAATCGTCTCGTGCAGTTTTATGCATTTAAAGCCATAAACTTTTCATTAAAAATGTACCTTTTGTCGTGGTAATTGCAGCATGTCATTAACTTTTAAATTCATGTACCAGTATTTCAAACATCAATAATATTGGCGCACAAAATAGTTCGGTTGTGGAGAAGGAAAAGGAGGAATGATAAAATAATATAATTTTTCAGATACGTTTGGAGGTAATGTTAGCGTAATATTTTAGCTTTCACGATTTTATTAGTATCGGTGATAAACACTTTAATTCTCATAGCAAGTTTATTACGTGAAGGTTTAACATTTTAAGAAAGGATAAACGCAGAAATGACAATAATTGTCATTTCCATTATGTATATTTCCATACCTCAGAAATATTTTTTGGTGGAACAAAATTGCATTTTTAATAAAACTTTTTAATTTTACCACAGCAGGGAACAAAATATAACTTTAAAAAATGGACTAAAAGGATAAAATATGTAAACTTTTTTGCATGAAATACCTCTTTATTAAGGATAGCGTACGTCAAGCAAACCTACGTCAGGTATGAAAAGATTTTTTAAAGTAATGACCTTCGTAGTGCAAAATCCGAGAGAGAATTTTCGTTTGTGTTTTATGTTATTCAGCAACGTTCCAATTTGAAGGAGGTATAGACTCCGCAAAAAACATAAATATATAACTAATAATTACTTATAAATTTATGTTTTATGCGGAGTCTAGACCCTGTGGACTTTACACCAACCTCCTTCCAATGTGAACACAACAAAACACGAACGAAAATTCTTTCTCGGACTTTGCAATACGTAATCATTTCATACCGGACGCAGTTATGCTTGACGTATGCTACCCTTAATAAACAGATATTTAATACAAAAAAGTTTACATATTTTTCCTTTTATCCCATTTTTTTAAGTTATATTTTGTTCCCTGCTGGGTTACAATTAAAAAAGTTTTATTAACCATGCAATTATGTTCCGCCAAAAATATTTCTGGGGTATTGAAAGATACATATTGGAAAGTGCGGCCAGCATTTCCCAGAAGCGTGCTAATGGTTGTTCCTATATACCTGTAAATTTATATATATATATATATATATATATATATATATATATATAATATATATTTAATGTGTATGGTGTATTACATTAAAAACACTTATTCTCTTACCACACTATATATTTGAGTTTAGGTTATTGCTTTTCCTGATTGTAAAACATCCATTTACCTAGTATCGCAGTATTAGTTTATGTGTTAGTTTAAAGCCAAAAATGCGTTCATCTGCATTAAGTCAGTTTTTTAATTGTGTTACGTTAGGAGATAACATTTCGGTGATCATGAACGGAAGCGCACTTTTCGTTACATTAATGAATTACTGAAATGATTTTTTAACCAATCAAATGCTGAAAATCAAGATTCCTGCATGTGCACATTAACCAATTGTTTTCACCGCGTCGGGAGCACTCGGCAGATTTTATAATATATATTCGGGCGACCGCATTCACCAGGACACATCATATCCTTCCCATATATTTGGTTAGGTCACCTTTTCATGCCCGGCACAGTTTAAGCATAATTTTAGTGACTCAAAAAATATATGTTTTCGAAAATAATGTTGTGATTTTGTTTTTACTGTGCGACTGCGTTCGCATGCCATGATTATTCGTTTCTACGTGTGCTGACGCGGGAGTGCAAATATAGGGACCACGCGTATTTGGCTTTGACGATTCGGCCACTGAGAAGCAGGCAGAGCCCTTGTTTACAAACGTATCGCTACATCATGGCGGCGTGTTGTTTTTCCTCTCACGTGAATACTTGGGCAAAATAATAACACAATTTTAAAATATGCATTTGTCCTATTCATTTGCTTAATACATTGTGTTTTATTTCTGCGGTGATTCAAGTTACCTAAACCCACCTACACTTATTGAGATAGCGTAAGCTACTGTGACCTAACCTAACTTAACCTAACCTAAACTACCCTAATCTAAACTAACCTAACCTAACCTAATCCAATGTTTATGTCATTTCACCGTAAAATACTCATTTTTTAAATCAGTGTCTGAAAAATACCAGTGCTCATAACTTCAATTTCATTGCAATACACGCTGGCATGTAAGATCTCAGTTAAGTTTGCAGTAAAATAAAATAAAACAGTTGTAAGACTTAACGTTGTGGATATAATGTGTGGATGTATAGCTACTCAAGTCAGTGGTTTGTTTAGTACATTTGATATACTAAGACCACGAATATAGACCTACACATTGTTACCGCAGTTTCATAAAAGAATTTACATGGTTTACACTTGGAAGACGTATGAACAAAGTGAGGCGGTCCACCGCAACGTTATTCTTTCTTATACCGGAATAATACAAAATAAAAAAATGACATAAGTAGGAATTTAAAATATTTTCAATTAACCCCGAATGTCCTACACCATTACGTAAGAAAACATGTGTTTTGCAAACACCTGGAGGGTTCTTTAGTTATCGAACACGTGTATTTATGAAAATATAAATATTTTTTTATTTATGAGTCCAATCAATATTATTTTTCTCCGTTACTTAACACCTGTGATTTGTGAGCGGTCATGTATGACGAGTAGAAATTAAAATCATCCAATTACGGACTTGAATCCTTACTAAAGTGTTTTGAAACACAGCACTTCCAAGAATCTTGGCGAAAATCAGATAATTCTTGAAAAAAAAATCATAGTTTTTCGTTTTTCCTTCTCATTCGATTTAGGTTACAAAAATACTTAACGCAGTTAAAATACCAAACATTTAAAAACAATGAGGTATTTCGGATGCTGTCCAGTAAACAGAAACCACATGGAATGTAAGTCTTACGAAATTTACAGTTTTAAGTAAAAAGTTTAACTTGATATTTTAAAGTTACGAGTTGTCTGTTTTATAACAAAAAAAAATCAAAATACTAATACCATATTGACATCTGTAAAGGAACGGTGTTGTGCTAGTAATTTTTAATGCCATATTAGCATAAGGACGGTTAATAGCAGACAGAAATGTGTAGATATTTCTTTAAATTTAATAATTTAACCCTTTCGGATGCTACGTAGGAAAATTATAAGTGAGTAGCACTGTAGAGTACACTGCAAAGCCCAGTACCTTCTGTTCATTCCTTTGACTGATTTGTAGACCGTGCTATTGCGGTATGACATGCCTGGTTCATAGCATAATAGAACGCATGCATAGAGATCATTGGTGTAGTAATCAAAGAAATACTGGGACACATTTAGTAGAGCACGCATCAAAATAGTATTATTTGTAACGCCTGAACCACAACTAAAATAGAGCTTGAAAAGGGGTTTAAAATGGTTTTAATATGAATCATTTGAAAGACTTTCCTTTGCATTGTTAAATACGTGTCTTGAGTTAACTCATGGCATATTTTCTTCACGGAAATTATCACCTCCGAGTGAATATGTGTTTGTTATTTGCGTTATACTAGAACGTTAAAGCAGTAGAGTAATGGTTTTGAACATGTAATAATCTAGAAACTAAACGATCGGATATCCTTTTTTAAATCTCTTCATCTTTTCTTTTTCTTTCTGCAAATGAAATTGTACCTATCATTTCGGGTAGTGACGCGTAACTAGGATAGACTTCAGTCATCTGTTTACTCGAGAAGAGAACCATTGCCCATTGGCTGCTGCCCCAGGCATAACATAGAATAGCTAAGTATGTAGAAGTGAAATAGCGTGGCGATTTCTTTCATGTCAGCGTATCAAAACGATGATTGGCTGTGCGGGGTTCTGTATCGGGGCCATGCGAAAAAAAAATCCGTACTGGTTGAACAGCATATTAGCAAGTAAGTTACCTTGCTCTCATTGGTAAATGCCGTTGCACCAAGTTGTTGGCCATGTGCGGCTGGAGTCCTCGATCAAAACATCTGTTTCAATTCAGAATTCCTTATTATTCAGCGGTACGTACTTAAGTATCGCGTTTGACTCAACCACACGGAATAAAGTCACTCGATCGCCACAGATGCTTACTATCGGTTCAGACGCATGAAGAAAACGGACAAAACGAAGAAAACGTGTGTAACACGATGAAGGTGAAACGAGGTGAATATGGAGTGGCGCTGGAATGTAAGGGCGGGGGAAATGGCACGATTTCGACATGCAAAATCCGGGGACGGCCCCGCCGGGAATCGAACCCGATTCGCCTAGGTGGGGGGTTCGTAGTCTAACCACTACACCACCGCGGCCGCATCTAGAAACAGACCTAGGAAATTACGCTCACTAGTACCACAGAGCACTTAAGGGTAAGGTATCTATGCATTCTTGGAATTCCGTATTTTCCTCCATAACTTAAATTTTCGGTGACAATATTTAAAAACAAAGCTAGTCAAAGTATTGGTAAAGGCTGTCCAAAATAAAGTGAGCACTTTTGAAATGAACCTTGGGAAAAAGTCATTGTCCCTGCCTGCATATATTATAACGGGCGCACTGAGTGACATACGCCCGGTAAAATTGGTAACGACGGATTGGAAGAAGTTCCGTATCTTAACGTCAAATTAAAAGTGTCAATGTAACCATTTGTAACAATTTAAATTATTTCTTTCGCTTTGTACTTTCTTAATGTATCGAAGTGTAAAAATGTGCAGATTTGCGAAATATTTACTTATCTAATAATTTCAAAGTTTCATTTGTTCGACGCACGAATAAAGTGATGAGCTCCATGGCAGTGTTAATTTTTAATAAGGTGGAAGAATACACAACGTGCTTACAAGTAGACCTTAAGAAGGGATTTTAAAGTGCTCATTTTACCGTGAATAGCCTTTAACATCTTAGCAGTTATTTAGAAATCTAACTTATTTTTCTTACATGATTAATATAATTGAAAATGTACAAATTAAAAAATAATCTGTAAGTATTCCTCCATTATATTTTTTTATATGGTCAAAAATTTTCATTTCCAAGATTTGTAACAAAAATCTAATATGAAATGGATACTACCCCCTTAAAATAAGAGAGACGAAACAGCAGCTTCTTCGCGAATACCAGTTGTACCCGCCATCATGAAGACGTCAGTGGCCACCAACACGTCGGAATGGCATTCGCCTATCAACTCCTGGTAGCCTACTTGACAACCAGGAGCCCAGCCAATGGGGAACCTCTAGCAGCGTGGAGTAGCCAATCAGACGCAAGGCCCGCTCCCAGAGCATCGCACAACCGAACAGAAAAAAATTGGTACGTCCACACCGAAGATACCGCCTCGCCATTTCGTGAATGAGATTTACCTGACTTTTAACGTCGAGGTCTTAAGAGCCGGTGAGGGTGAAAATAGGTGCGTATGGAGCAGCGTCGGAATGCAAGGGCGGGAGAAACGGGGGATCCCCGAGGAAACCCCGTCGACTAGCGGCGTCATCCGGCATGATTCCCGCGTGCGAAAATCTGGGGGGGGGGGGACGCCGCCGGTAATCGAACCCCGGTTAGCCTTGGGGGGAATCGAGTAGTCTAACCACTACGTCACCCAGTCCTCCTCACCATTTCGAGTCCTTGTAATTACGTACTCTGTTCTAGCTCACTGGTTAAAGCGCTAGCTATGAAGGCACAAGCCAATAAACAATTGGTTACGCCTGTCATGTATACATAACTGCCAAAATTTGTCTACCCGTCAAATAACTCACGAATTTTCTGAGTTTCGACTCGTGAGGGGGGGGGGGGGGAGGGTAACCCATTTTACTAATTAAAACGCGAAATTTTGGGGGCTCTACGTATAGTATACGAGGACTTCTTTCCAGTGCAGGAGGGCACGTTAAAGGTGGCGTGTTTAGACTGGAGTGGCTTAGGCGTGGTGCCTGGTCCAGAGTAGGGAAGAAACTCGCAGACTCCCGGCGTGCTTGTACCTATCACTCACCTGTTGATTCCCCTCACCAGGTGCGCCTCAGAGCTACAGGGGGCTATATCGACCAGGGTGGCCTCCGAGCCGTCTTTCATTGCTCGTCCCGGGCAAGCCATGAAGTTTCCCCTCCTCTATTTTCTTCTTTAGGCTACACTTTAGTATAGGTTGTTCACGGTCAAAAGAACACTTTTGAAAACCCTGCTCAGGATCTTCTTGTAAACAGGTTGTGTATTCTTCCGCCATATTTTCTAATCTATACATTTAACGCATTAAAAAATTAATAAAGAAAAGAATATCGTTATAGAATTGACAGTTATTTACCGAACTATCTTAATTCGACTATATGTCCTTTGCCGTTACCAAAATTACCGGGCGCATACCATAACGTCAGCCTGTTAAAAATACACGCATGTATAACAGTGACATTTTTCAAGGGTTGATTTCAAAAGTGCTCACTTTATTTTGAACAGCCTTTCATTAAACAGATCGGTATTGATTTTGTAATAGTTTATAAACAACTCATATCTTATAATCTGCGATGAAGTACAGCTTATCAGCACTAAGAGGCTGTGAATGGTAAACGGAGCACAAAAAGGGCCACGGTGGCTGAGCTGTTAGACTGCTCGCCTCCCACGAAGGTGAACCAGGTTCAATCCCCGGCCAGGCCACGCCCGGATTTTCGCACGTAGGAATCGTGCTGGAAGACGCCGCTGGTCGGCGGGGTTTTCTCGGGGATCTCCCCCCCCCCTCAGCATTCCGGAGCTGCTGCATTCTCACATCATTTCACCCACGTCGGTTCTCAAGACCTCGTTGTTCAGAGCCGCCCAAATCTCTCAACACTTTTGGAAGACCTGATTCAGATATTGTATGCACATTATGTATTATCTCACCATATGTAACATTACCATTGCCATAAGCATTCTAACTTTATTCATGCGGCGGTCAAGTGAAACTGTGAATTTACTAGAAAAGTAAGTGTTTCACAAAATTGCTAATTGTTGCACTTATATGGGTTAAAGAAACCAGAAAGCAAATGAAATCACTTCAATATTCATAAAATGTTTACCTAACATCTTTAATTCAGCGTCGAGATTTAGAACTAGTTTCCTCCCGTCGTTACCAAATTTAGGGGCACATGTAAGTCTATTTGCCCGTTTAAATACATGCAGGTATGTGCAGTGACATTTTTAAATGGTTTTATTTCCAAAGTACTCAATTAACCGCGAACAGCCTTTAGTAATCTGAAGTTTCTTCAACACATTCGATCCGGTGTACACCACTGTGTACACAAAACAAAAGAAGATATATATTTCTCCGGTACTCTACAATGCGAGGCTGTGTGTGCTGTGATCTTCAGTGTTGGTAACTGATTTGAAAACAGTACTATTGGTTTACATTATAAATAGTTCGTATTACTGTAGCTGAGCACGAACCCTATATCTAGAGACCTTAAGAATTTGCGGAATCATTTTGGGACAATTAGAATTCAAAACATGTGTTTTTATATAGCATTAACCATTGGCCCACCCAGTGTTTGAAACTTCTTGGAGAACGCTGGCCCAATCGTTGCCATCCACTGTGACACCACAGAATCTTAGCCTGCAGGTCATTGAACTCGCGAATTTTTCAGGTCTCTACCTATAGCTAGAGATTGTAAAAATTTCGCGAATTCATTTCAGGACAAGATAGACTTCAACCACGTGTACACTGAAGTCAGGTTTGCAATTGGATCACAACTCTTTAGACACGCCCTGGATGACTCTGAGTCAATAGTAAACTTGCAAGGAAACGATTAGCGAATGTCATACTGCCAGGTGTGGAGTAATACTTTGTACTCTCTGGAGCAGCAGCCAATGAACGAACATCTGAGGCTCGAGTGTACACAGGACTGTGGAGCCTAGCCCACAGGTCATTAAGCTCGCGAAATTTTCCTATCCCTACCTATAGCTCATTGGTTGTGAAAATGAAGCAATTTATTGTTTTGTCGAAACAAGTACAGCATGTAACAAAAATTGTTTGCAGCACAGAATGCCCTTATAGCCCATAAACCCACACAGATCGTCCCACCATAGACCCACACGTTTCCCATGGGCAAGAGATCTGGTGAACGTGCAGGTCAAGGAAGCAGTGTGACGTGGTGGTCACACGGGAACCGTCGGTGACGTATGTCACATCCGGTCACGCATTGTCCTGTTGACACAGCGCCCCGAGCTGTCCTGAAGGGAAAGACGATAGCACGCTCTAACACCGACGAAATGTAACGGTAGATGGTCAGTATACCAGCGATGAGGACTAGGCGCGAGCGGGACTGGAATCCGGTGGTACCTTTACACCATAACTTCAGATGCTGAGCCGGTATTGCGGCGATTCCTTGTAAACCGTACTATAGTTACGTGTCGAACCACTTCTCGCTCTCGCTCTTTAAGCAGAGTCGTTCATAAGAGTCATTCAAAAGAGTCATCTCGTTCGCGAGTCAGTCGGGTTTCAAAGAGTCGAGACTATAGATGTGAAGAGTGGCTCGCATCAGTGCACTGATGTAAAGACACGCGATCGCAAAATACAAAGAAATTTCTACAGTTTGAAGTATTGTAATTATTTTCGTAACATTTCGGTTGTTTTTTAATTCATTCAGAATGTTAAATATAGCATAATTAGGTCTATGTATATTTTAACATTATTACTAGAGTGAAATAAAGCTTTGGTGAATTGAAATTTGTAGAAAACTCGAGAGCGTGCAGTGAACGACATTGACGTAATCTTCCCAAACTATTTTTATATCGCAATATTAGAAAAGTTATGAATGAAAATATTTTTAAAACCTTTTGCTTATTATGCTTGAGTTATTTTAGAAATACATGGCCACATAGATGGCATTTCAATCTCTGGCTCGTGAAAATAGGATATACGCCCTTTGAAAGCGGTTGTTAAATGTTTCACTGGCAGTTTTGTTATCTCTCCCGAGCAGAAGAGCTGTAGCCTTTGGGCTGACTGAGCGGAGCGAATCGCCGAGCCGTAGCTCTCATCATTCACGAATGAGTCGACTCTCTATAGTGATCCATCACTATTCGTGTACATTATGAATGGTTCATATTACTATAGCCAAACATGAAGCCTAGAGCTCACTAGTTGTCTAAAAGAAAAAAAAAAAGTTTTGTGTCAACTTGAGTACAGCATACATCAAAAAATTCTTGTTTTCAGCTCTTGAAATCATAAATTAAATTACATCGAAAAGAGACGTATCTGAGCTAATCTCAATATCACTTTCAGTATACGTGAGGTCATGTCTACGATTAGAGCCGAGTGTTTTTAGTGTGAGATTCCTCAAATTGTTTTACCATTTCCATTCAAGGCAAACGCTAGAGCGTTTTTGCGTGGATATCGATTTGATGTGGCCTTCCACGCGTTCACGTGTTCAGTCACGCATTCGTTTGAATACTTTATTGTTGCAATCATGTAATATGTTCCTGTGAACTGTACTTGTGTTCGGTATGTTTGTTACCACCAGTTAAATCATGCTACGTGCTCAGTGGGGCTAGCATCAACTATTAGTAGACCAGAAGTGCTGTTGCTCACGTTCCGTATTACCCAAAGTGATGTATAATCCTGTACTCTACCAGGCGTGCGTCACGGTGTCATAACTGCGGGGCTGCAAGCAGAAGCGGGATTCGTCCAAGAACACGATAGCACGACATTCGTCCCTCCAGGCCCGACGTTGCATTCACCACTGCAGCTTCAGGAGTCTGTGATGAGCAGACAGTATCCGTATTTCCGCGGTTAAATCGGTAACAACGAGATGGTTTCGCGCTTCTGTTCACCACTTTATCGTGAATGCACGGTGACTTGGTAACTGGCGTTCGCCATTTTTGGCTAACGGAGTCAGGAGCACGTTAACAGAAATGTTAACCGGATATACATGATTGTTGCTCATTGTTTTGAATTCCGTGTTTCTCTAATTGCATTTTCAGGTTGCGTTACCACTTTCATGCCTTTTAATGTTCAAAATGGATGAATATCCAATAGTTCAAAATGAAAGTGGTGCCTTATTTCGGGACTAAAACGGGAAAATTTTGTTGAAATGGGTAGGAGGTGAGTGTTACAAACGTAGATAACCTCAATCTGTACGTAATGTATGAATAAACATTTTCGCGATATGAACATTTCGTTGTGAACACTGGTCACCAGCCTTTTATAGACTATTCACGGTGAAATTAGCACTTTTGAAAGCCTTGCTTAAGATCTACTTGTATGCACGTTGTGTCTTTTTCCGCCTTATGTAAGATTAACTTTGTCATATGGCCCTCATCACGTTATTCGTGTGTCGGTCAAGTGAAACTGTGAAATTATTAAATAAGTAAACATCAAACAAATATGGTCATTTTCACACTTAAATGCATTAATAAAAACAGAAAGCAATAGAGATAATTTAAGTTATCAGAAATAGTTACCTAACAATTTTTATACGACAATAAGATACGGAACTACTTCCCATCCATCGTTACTAACCTTACTGGGCGCATGTCACTCAGGGCGCCCGTTAAAACATATACAGGTAGGAGCAGTGACTTTTTCAAAGGATGGTTTCAAAAAGACTCACTTTTGGTGAACAGCCTTTACCAATTGAACCTCGAAAATACGCGTACTGGGACAAGATGCCTCGATGCTGCGGGCGGCCACGAACAGTGCGTATATTGATGTGCTAGGTGCCTTACTTCCTGAGCGAGGTTGTGTTACGTGGCTGTGCGGTCCGCGATTGCCACGCTCACCAGTTGTCTGTCTTCGCTCTCGTTAGCACAGCGGAACCGTTGGCTTACTACACGTCGCTCAGGCCGTCCCTCCTCGACCCACTGATCCTTATATCCGCTTCGCTTCGTTCGTGTTTCTTCCAACAACGCGAGAACCAGTCTGGGGGCAGCATAACCCACAAGCAAGTTAGGCCACGATGCTCCCTCGGTCAAAGACGTAAACCTAATCGTGTGGTTGTCGTGTTCTTCGCCGCGGCACGCTCACTCCGTCTGGGCAAACGAAAGGCGGAGAATCACAATGCCACCACCTCTCGGAGAATTTGTTAATTTTCTAACCTACTCTAAAACTAAGTGTTAAGTGAGAGCCCGCTCTAGGGACTGGATTAAAGTGCGTGTCAATACTAGGCCCCATACGCCTACAAGAGAAGGAGATAATCCAACGAGACATGCATCGCGGCAGCAAGGGATTGGGTTGCCGTGGCCTCGTTTTGGCCATAACAACCTCCCTGAGTTTACTTACAGATAAACTACTATAACTAAGGAGAGACAGGGAAAAACAGGTCTTAGATTGTTGCACGCATTAATAGAAAATGCTTCAGTAGACAGATAGGTAGTAACCATGCTCTTTATTGGTGGGTAGAGATAATACTAGAGAAGGGGCGGAACATATTATTTCAGTTTTATTTGACGCTGGCTTAACCAGAGTGGTAATTGCACATCACTCTGGTGAGGAGAATGCCGCAGTTCCCCCCCCCCCCCTTCCCCCTTGAATCAACAATATATCCTGAAAACTTAATAGAAAAGAGGGTAAGCTGCCAGTGAGTGTCAGCAGAGCCAAAACTAACCGGCTTTCACTAATTCAAAAAAAAATTATAATTAGCCTGAAAGGAAAAGAGAATTAAATTCAAACTGAATAACTTATAACTAGAATCCCGAGTATTTTGCGGATTGATTTGGCAGCAAGCTAGGCTGGACAGTCCTCTATACACTCGAGACTATATCGTTTGCTTATTGGTTGCTGTGATCAAGTGAGGCCTCTGTACAGGACTGTTCAACACTAACTCACGCTACTGATTCCTGCTTATTACCAGTGCACAGTTAAACGGGGCGTGTATAAATAACTGTAATCCGATCACAGCAGTGGGAGAAAAGGACAAGTGTTTCGAGACTACCTCGCCTCCGAAAGAATTCGCGAAACACTCGTAGCTCTACCTATAACTAAATCTATGTCCACGGGGAAGTGTGTGTGTCTTATCAATATCACCATTGGCGCACGTGCTGCCCCACTCGTCTAAACAACCAATTACGTCGTTGTTCTATCCTGCACTATGCTTTTCCCCAATGTGTGGTCCTTCAGGTGCGTCATCTTGGTATCGCAATTTTTATGACCAGCAGTGAAGAAATATTTTTACGACGTGAAAGTAAAAGTATTTTGTGTCAAAAATATTTTCAAAGCTTTGCTGTAACGACTTGCTACTTTAAGGCGGCACATTAGTAGCAAAATTTCCTTCGGTACAGTCCACGTAGAAAATAACTCCACAGACATAGAGGAGAGTCAATAAACAAAACGAAGCGGTCAGACTGTCACTCCGTGCGCTGTAATCGAAAGAGCTGTCAACATTTCCTACTAGTTATCACTGCTATATCCTACGATTGTACCATTATGAATCTGAGACGTGTTAATAGGGACAACCGATTTTCGCTTAAATATTTTACGATCACTTGTATTTCATAACACTTTAGCTCAGATCCACTTTCGTCATTGGGTGATCTAGGTGTTATGCTTGTCGAGTGTCCGCCTGCGAATCGCAGACAGGTAGTATCGAAGTTACCTAATTCTGATTGGCTAGGTCGGGTGTCCCTACGTATTACCCACATTACTTACACATTAAAGATTTTATTTCAACAGTTGTAGTCAATGGAGTTGTTTTCTTTTTGCCTGGGGAATATTTACCAAAATTTGTTCAAAACGTAGTTAAGTATAAAGGCGGTTCACGATAAAGTGAGCACTTTTGAAATCAACCTTCGAAAAAAATCACTGGCCCTGCCAGCATATATTTCAACGGGCGCACTGAGTGACATGTGCCCAGTAAAGTTGGAAACGATGGATAGAAAGTTGTTCCACATCTTAACGTCAAATTAAAAGTGTTAGGTGATAACTTAAATTATTATTATTTTCTGTTTTAAGTTTTTTTAATGCACCGGAGCATAAGAATTACCAGATTTCTAAAATATTTACTTTTCTAATAATATTTCCCATTCTAATAATATCACAGTTTCATCTGACCTTCGCATGAATAAAGTGATGTGGATCATGGCGATATTAATTTTACATAAGGCGGAAGAATACACAATGTGCATGCCTACAAGTATATCTTAAGCAGGGATTCCAAAAGTGCTCATTTTAACGCGAACAGACTATATCAAAGGAAAAAAATTCTCTTATATTACGAACTACAGCCGCACTAGTCAGCAAAATGGCGCCACCGGATATCAACACTTCGGAACTCTGTCCAATGATTATCGCCGGGTAACTTATTCGCCAGCCGGTAGCCCCAACCAAGAGTACGCGGTTTCTTCACACTATTTGAATCAAACCTTTGAAGAATCACCGCATGCATGATGTATTTACTTATTTCCTAAATATGCCATGTGTCAAAGCCGTTTTATACCTCTGTTAACATAAAACTTCTAATTTTTCGTTTATTTTAAGTTTTACATATATTTTATTTACGAATTATAATATTTAATTTCAAGTAAATACGGAGGAAAATTGTGAGAAAACATGTGTATTGGTAGCGTCTAGTAATAAATAGTTCTCATGCAAAATTTAATTACAACTGTGTGCGCACAAATTTGGTGCATTGTCCTTTGGTGTAATTTTCTAGACTTAAAGAAGCTTCGTTTGTATGATGCGGAGGAATATCCTGGAAGTAGAACCTTTGCAGGGGTTCAGAAAAATGTGAAGTAAATGTGAATGGATTTTATTCTGTGGCTCGATACTATCTCTAATATTGGAACATATGAAATGAGAACAACCCTCCCACCCCTTTATCCTTTTTGGAGTACTGCACAAGCTGTAAGCAGACTCAGAGAAAATCGGACAAAATATTTGTTTGTATAGGGCCAAATATATATTTAGTTGCCCTAACAAAATACACAGTTTAGCAAATAAAATTTGAAAAACAGCATAATTAGTTCTGTTCGTTTACCAAAATATATGTTTGAATAAATAACATATCTTTGTTTGGCCAAAAAAAAAATTAGACTATCAACTGAATATGTTGTTGAGTCGAATGTATATAATTGTTTGGCCACTCATTTGACTGCCTGCGTTCGAAAATACCGCTTGAGAGTTTGTTTGTATTTTTCGTGACAATTAGGGTAATAACCGTGTTTGTTAGTGAATCTACTGATGTTTAATGGTATAAACACATTAATATAACACTTCACCAAGAAACTGACAAGTAAAGCTGCAACGCTTGAAATATTTGTTTGCACACGTTGCCCAATATTTGTAGTATATCTATTTAAAAATTTTCAAGTGTCATCACTTGTCACATTAGATTAGATTACTAAGGTGTAGCCCGCGGACGCAGGTGATCTAGGTTCCATACTTTGTCGAACTTGTAAGATTTTTTTAATCGGCCCTAACTGTTTAACGTACGTGTAGCCAATCAAATCTTATGTTGCACAAACCAAATCTTATAGGGGCAACCAAATGAGAACAACAAAATAATGTGGTTTCAGCAACGAAATATCTAATTACCCCTATAGAAACCAATAATTTGGTTGCACCAAACAAATCTTATTTCATTCAACGAAACCTTTTTTTTTCAGTGTAGCCACTTATAAATTGTATGTGTGCATAGAGCAGCCAGCAGTGTTATCCACATTATGTCGACTGATTTCAGACACAGATAAATATGTAATTTTAGGTATTGCAACAAACAAACCCTTTGTTTGGAACAGTACAGGTATCTAGACGACGCATTGTCATACATCGGAACCAGGAAAAATCTATCAATGCTGCATGTTACTGGCAGCAGCGGTTTTTGAGATTATGGAATATATTTTCAGCAGCGAATGATGTCTGCTACACGTAGGGAAGTATTCTCATTGGACGATATGTTCTACTGTGCACAGTGCTGACCATGCAGGCCACTTCAAACGCAACGTCCCAGATATAGGACACTTTGACTGAACGGGTAAATAAAACAAGTGAAATAATCTTCCTCGAACTCAAACCACACGCGCCAGCAAAATGGCGTCACTGATTGGCATCGTGGCGCAACACCGTTCACCAATCTGCGCCTGGTAATTTACTTGCAAGGTACTACCCCAACAAATAGACGATCTTTCGCAGCATGCAATGGCCAATCAGATTAAAGGTTCAGTTCCAGAGCCTCGTACAGTGAATGGCACGCCCTCGTCAAAGGAAGAACAGCCACGCTCTTTCGCTCCCGTTTACTTATCTATTATTAGATACCTGAAAAATTCGCGAGTTCAATGACATGTAGGCTAAACTCTATGGTCTTATGTACATATATACCGATGTCAACTGCACATTGGTTGTCTACTGTCACATAGGAAGGCGTAGATTCAGCCAGCGTTCTCCAGGAGGTGTCAAACACTGTGTGGTCCAATGGCTTAAATTATATAAACACATGCGTTTTGAATTTTATCTTGACCCAAAATGAATCCACAAATTCTTCAGGTCTCTATCTATTATATGTCGGTGTCTGGATCGTGTATACCACAGACCTTAGTGTTATGGTAACTATTTTGCGGCATGCCTTACATGAACGAGTATATGTGGTAGAATATGTTAAAGTGTTAAGAAATTAAACACAAATAAATATGGACACTTACATTTTTGCATAAGAGTTCCTGTTTACTTATAGTTCTTAACACTTAAGTGCATGCCTACTTTTGCTATTGTATAGTAGGCTAAGTCTTAGGTGACTGACCGCGAATCAAAGACATTCGCTACCAGAGTAACTTAATTGAAATTGGCGAGTCAAATACCAAAACGTCCCAGCACTTAGATAAGCAGCCAATCGTAAACTGAAAACTGCAGGTGTGTATTTGAAAAAAAAGATCGCTTGGAACTTATTTAGAAAAAAATCAGGCGTCCCTACGAATTTTAAAAATATATATTTTGATATCAGCAACAGTAGTGGACTTGAGCGGTTTAACCGCCGACTTCGGAGGAGCTGTTACGGAAATGACGGTGGCTTAGCTTTTAGCGCGAGCAAAGCCTGTAAACTGGAGGCCGTGCGTCTTAATCAGGCTCTCGCAGTGGCTACTATTAGCTCTCCGAGACACTCCACGTCCCCATTCGATTATACACGGCTCTTGAAGATTCGTTTCACAGAGAACAGCCGTTGACTATTAAGCGGCTGCCTCTCTTATTCCTCTCGCTCTGGAGGAGAATATGAACAAACTTGCAAATTTCGTGCTATAATTTGGCAGTAGCGTAGACTACACAGTTGGCCAATTATGGTTGCTAGAATCTACGACACTGATCAGTAGGGTAACCTGTTTTTTCGCGAAAACATTCACGCGATGGCTAGAATCAAATGTCCTGTGTTATACGTGCAGTTTTCATTTGGTTATTGGTAGATACAAGAGCAATTTGCGAGTTCAATGACCTGTAGGCTAGACTTCACAATCTTATATACTCTCATACCGCTATCAACTATTTATTGGTTGATTGTTGCGGCAGTAAATGGCGGTGGTTGGGCGCACAATTTATTTAATGTTTGTTATTGGCTCATTTGTCTGCAGAAGGTGTCAAACAACACGTCGACCAATTACAAAAGTAACATGAACGTACAAGTGTGTGAATTCCAACATGTCTAGAAATGAATCCGCGAAATTATCGGGTCTTTAGTTATTGGCCACGTGTTTTGTTTGTTGGGGAGCAACTCCTTGCCTGATTGGGCCAATCAGAACTAGGTAACTCCAATACTGAGTGTCCGTGATTCGCTGGCAGGCACCTACAACGTGTGACAGTTAAACTCAGCCAATTACAAAAGTGGGTCTGAGATTTAGTGTTTTTGAAGTACAAGTTGTCCTGAAATCTTTTCGCGATAAACAGGTGGCCTACTGATTGTTTGTCTTCTACCCTAGTGAAAAGCCATTTTTCCCCCCTTCTCTGTGTCGAAATTATTCGGCATGCACACAGGAATGCAAAAGTGAAACTGCCGCTTGCAACGTGAAATCTCGCTGCACACGTCAGGAAAATGGCGTCATTGACAAGCAATATGCTCTGGTAGGCTCTTAACAACAAGGTCTTGAGTGCCGATGAGGTCGAAATGAGGTGAGAATTGGGCAACGCTGGAATGCAAGGGTGGGGGAAACGAGAGATCCCCGGCATCGTCCCTCGTGACACCCACTTGCGAAAATCCAGGAGTGATCCGGCCAGGGATTGAATTGATTCGTCTTGCTTGGTGGGAGGCGAGCGGGCTAACCCTAAGCCACCGAGGCTCCAATAACATGCGTCTGATAACTAGATATCTGCAAATTTCGCGTTGTTTTTAGGTGACAGGGTAGACTCCACTGCCTTAAAACAAGTGACAACAGTTTGTGGTTCCATTGGCCGCTGCACTGTCATCAACGTCACGTATCTGCTTGATCTTCTTATAAAAGATTGGCAACTCGACCGTTGAACTTATATTATTGGCTCAAAATTTCTAGGCGTGCCAGACATATTTTTGGCCAATGACTGAAGTTGGTAAAACGCATAGTAACTTGCAGTTCAGCCTGTCCTTAAATAATAACGCAAATTTTGCAGGTCTCTACCGGTAACTTACTCGGCAGCCGGCAGACGAACAAATAGAGAATCTTTCATAGCATGCAATAACCAATCAAACATGAGACATGTTCCAGAGCCTAGCACATGCAATCAGCGAATTGGTTATACCTACATGAGGGAAACCCTCACGATATTTCACATCTGTATACTCACCTATTCTGTGGTCACATAGTAGTTTCGTTTTGTTCATCATTTCAAAATCCTGTAAGGTGAGTCAGACAAATTAAGAGTTCAGACATAATAATGCCAAAAATAGACACATGTACTAAATCCGTGCTGCGAAAGTAATAACCGTATAGTAATTTACAGCTGGGAAATTTCAGTAACTTCTAGCCTCCAATGTATTGTGTAAAACCTTACACGCTTTTTCGTTATTGGTTGTTCTTCGCGTGTGAAGGTGTTATCCATTTCGCTGGAACAGTTAGAATTCTGTTACGATAACAGCGAACGTTCGTGTTTCCTTTTTAATCACAGTCATGCTTAGGCCTATAGCAACTGTCTATCGGTTGCTTTCTGTCAAAGTGGTAGACGGTGATTTGAAGTGTACTTTACTGTATGTTTTTTTTTGGCAAAGGGCTCTCATGGAGGTGTCAAGTTACGCGTGCTCCATTTAGAAAAATGGCATAGACGACTAAGTCTTTAATTTTATCTTGCCCTCAAATGAGTACGCGAATTTTTCAAGTCCCTATTCATTAGATTTCGCATCGCGAATAAATGGGCAGTTTTTAACGATGAATTTATTATTTTTATTATCATTACTAATAATCGGGATATCAAAATTAATTTAAAATTTTGTATCGTGTTACTGCATTACCTCTCACAGTTCTCGAAGAATACACACATAAACTTTCAATTACTGTTAATACATGACAGAGAAAGCAACGCAAAACAATTTGTTTTGTGTAGGAGGCGCATCGGTGGGTGCTATTAAAATAAACATATGTGGAATGCAGTATTGATTATTCAAAGCAGGTAGGCATTTGACGATGTAGCTTTTATTCCTAAATTACAATTATAAGCAACGTAGTAACAACATATTATACTACAAGAGAACACGACTAGATTAATAATGCGAAAGTACATCGCTGCACATATTAGGTGTGTTCAAACATCATTACATTTGTCAGTCAATTAAGCTGACATTAAGAAATAGAGAATACAATAGAAGGCCGATTATCCGAACGTCGGTTATACGGACGACCGCAGGCAGTTATCCGGACTCGTTTTGAAAATTAAGAGACTAGAAAAAAAAACACGAAAGTGTCTTTCATCACAGCGTTTTTCTTGCCCGTGGAGAAGAGACAAGCCCTTGTGTGTGCTCTTGTAATATGCCCTTTCAGGCGTTGTTCACTGTAAACACGCCTGGGAGCGGGGTAGTTACGTGTTTAGTGCTTTTATATTTTTATTTTATGTACAGTTTCTGTTTTGGATAAGTTTACTATCTCATATGCATGTGTAATTCATTTTACTTCGTGTGAAAATGATTTTTTTTTAATTGTTTTAAATTCATTTTGAACAATTTCTGTTATCCGGATTTTCGAATACCGAATTATCTTTGATACCTATTAACCCGGAGTCGACTTTCTACTGTGCATATATGTGTGTGTGTGGGTGTGTAGTTGTGTGTGTGTGTGTGAGAGAAAGAGAGAGAGAGAGACAAAGTGTCAAAATTCTGTTCATTCTTTACACGAAAACGATTACCTGAACAGTTGTCTGGGTCAGTATTGGCGAAACAAGACTTTTGCTACCTGTGCCCGGCGACGCGTGTGCGAAAATTAAAAAGGGTGAGGGAGTGGGAGGAGCGGAGGTTCCCCTCACTTTTCCATCTTCATGTGCTTCGTTGCGTCCCCGACCTGTTTCGCTCCGTGCGTATTCTACACTGCACGCATCACGCGGAGCTCCCGTCCTGCTGCCTTCTGTCACTTCCCTTCCCTCCGAAGGGAGAATTTCCAACTTGACTGTAACTAACGAGTTCAGATCGTGTCTGTCGATGTTCATCGGAAGGACTTCTCTAACGCTACTGATGGTTGCTCTGCTCTGCGATTGTACCAAGTGAATGATCAGGGATTTGGGCGGCTCTCAACATAGAGGTCTTGAGAGCCGATGAGGGTGAAGGACGGGGGAATGAGAGACCCCCGAGGAAACCCGCCGATCAACCAGATCGTCCGGCTCGATTCCTACGTGAGAAAATACGGGAGCGACCCAGCCGGGAATCGAACCCTGCTCACCATGGTGGAAGGCGAGCAGACTAACCACTATATCAACGCAGTGTTTCTCATATGTACCGAGGTTGATGTATTGTCACCTGCATCCATATTCATTTTCTCTGGAAACTGGCCATGCGCCAGTGATCGGTTTGAGGAGGCAGTCACGGAAGCTCGTAGAAAATCATGAAGTAAGTTATTCCTAACCTCTCATACATAAATATTACTGGTAGAGACATACTTCGATAGACTGAAGAAGTGGCGTAAGCGCCGTATTTATAAAATGTATTCATAGACGTGTTAGGGAATTTAACAAATGGTGAGAAAAAATGTTGTTTCATTGAGTGATTTGGTTAATTGTGAGAAAGACAGTACAGTAAATGTGGGAATTGGGGTGAAGCTGCACTGGGCTCCTGAACACTAGTACTACATTCGAATTGTTCTTTAGATGGATAACTGTTATGCGCAGAATCCACTCATAATAAGATCATGAAAATAAATTATAGTATCATGTAGAAGGGTAAGCAAAAAAGAAAATGAATTATAGAATAAGTAAATAAAGTATTTAATTTTCATATCTAGTAGCTATGAATTGTTACCTAGAATTTAAGACATGAGGCCAACGGAGGAAAGGATGGTAAGTAAGGTAAATTAAGTTATACAGAGACCATGATAAAGAAGGAACTCAACTGGTCTCACACTCTGACCTTGTCGCCCCGAGTTAGGACGTCGTCCCACCTTGTCTTGCAGTTGACCTCGCCCCTTGACAATTACCGACTGCCCCGATTACCTTCCTCGCAGCCCAGTCCACTTTTCGTACCCCTCCACGTATGTGGATTGACGTAATGGATTGTGATTGGCTCCCGTTGTGCACTGGAGGCGGAATCTGCTTGTAGTTTGTTATAATTATCCAGGTATGTCCTGATGTTTTCTGTACCCACATTGTCTGGTGTTCTTTGCACATTGCTATGACAGTTCAGACATTCCACTCCGGCTCGCTGTTATGGTTTCTTAGTTTGCCAAACTCACCTGTGGCTTCCTTCACAGGTATTGTTTTGACAGGTGGTGCACAATGGGGCCGTGTAAAACAAAACGAACAGTGTTACACTAGCAACTCTGACGACATTTCTTTGATCAAGCTAAAAATTTGCCTGCACTGTGCGATCCTGAGGGTACCAGAGTCAATAAATGCGCAAATTAAGATGCACATGAACACGGGGGAAAGAGAGATGAGAGGATACCTGAGATACATGAAGTGAATGAGAATATGAAAGCATATGAAACAGCCTACGAAGTTGCACCAGACCTTGTGGGCAAGGTAGATGACAGAGGAAAGGAAATACCTGCACAGACAGAGAACGTTAAGGGAAATGATAGGGTTAATAATGATGCACATGGCCATGAGGACCAGGAAAATAATGGAAGCAGGTAAAGAAAACGGAAAAAAATAACAGTAATTCATTAAAATTAAAGGACGCAAATGATTGGCATAAGAAGAGGGAGGAGGGAGCTGATAATTCCGATAGCGATTAAACATACAGAACAGTATCTGATGTAAGTTAAATTGATAATGAAGAATACCACGTAGAATACAAAGACACTGTAGGGCCCAACCAAAATAACCACGCCTCTCTTCCAAAAAGAAGATGCCAGGCAACTCAACTGCGCCAAATGTTAGCAGCCTGTTTCCTGGAGATGGGGCTCTTCTAGAAGAGCAAAGGGGATATGAGAATAAAGAATCTCGCCGACTACGAACTGGAGGAAAGGTATATGTAAGCTAATGTAAAGGAAGGAGGACAAGCTCGTGTCTTAAAACAGCGATGCAACGACGATTCCCGCTTACAAAATTCTATGAAGTTTACACAAATCTGTGACGAAGAAAGATATATGATATTTAATAGCTTCTATCAAACTTAAAGTTCATAGTTACAACGAGAATATATTGTGACGTACAATAACAAATAAAAAGTTCAGAGAAATAGGGACGGTAGCAGAGAATGAATACGGTCTGCCACGACATTACTCTCTTCATAAGGTCAATAAATCTATTAATGTGTGTAAGGGAATGTAATGCAAGACAGATAATGAAGAAAGTCTGCCACCTTACATTACTCTCTTCCAAAGGTTAATAAATCACTTAATGTGTAAGACAATCTTCCTGAATACATTTGGTATTTAAGAAAGTACAAGTATAAAACTGCCCAAGTACTGCTAATATCGTGTAAAATATGATGGCCAGCAAAAATCATTGAATGTAAATGATGATATTTTGAGGATTTGTCTTAAAGAATCCATGTATAAGTTCCTAAGGGTTTCACATTACTGCAGACAGTCATCCACTCGCGAGTACCTCCAGCAAGAGCTCTCCTTACAGAAATGTACTGCATATACTGCAGGGAAATACCCCATAGTTAAATGTAGCGTATGTTCGCCTTACAGATAATCTGACGAAGAGGCGAAAAATTACCTGAAAGAAACATGTAACGAACACTTAGCAGGACATGAAGGAGTTCGCAAGAAAAGCATCCACAGCAAAGAAACTGGCGAAACGACATTCAAATAAAGTTGCTGCAGCAGTCTTTGACCTGCAACAAGTCATCTGTTTGCCTATTTCTAAGAAGAGTGCAATATCTGAAGCTTCGTCTGTCAAACAACAACTTTACTATTAAAAGCATAGGAAACAAGCGCTTGTGACCAGAGACGATAATCAAGAGGGGATCGTGCGATATAGCAACATGTCTTATTATCGTCCTTCACATTCTTGATCGAGAAGGAATAGCGTAAGTTCATCTGTTCTCAGATGGAGTTGCCGGAAAGAATGAAAGCAGCATTTTCATTACTATGCTTTTGTATGCCTTGAGGCACTCCGCCAGTTTTCGTGCGACCACCCTGAACTTCTTTGAGATAAGCCATGAACACAGCGATGTAGATTCTGTACACGCTACAATTTGAACAGCTCTGTCTCATGCCGTTGGTGTTTTCATTCCTTGCCAGTTACCATAATTCTTGCACGCTAAGCTGCTCCATATGAAGTTCGAGAAATGCAATTAAGCGAGTTCTCAGACTATAAGAAGCTCTCTGCAGACATCACAATCAAGACTATAATGACATTCGACTAAATAAAGCTGGTCAAATAAATATAAGCAGAGTCATAATATTGGTATTTCTCACTCTGATAGCATGAAAAAACAGAGATGCAATTTTGCCATTCCCAAATTTTCCTTGAAAATGTGTAGCATTATCACGTGCTGTACTCTTCTCTAATATTGTTAACTCGTGGATTCGTATACCACAGATCCCCCCCCCCCCCTAGTAAAGTGTTAAAAGTACTCACCTGTTCGTCACTTATACTGGAACTACACAGTTGAGGCGCATCTTCCACATTTCAGAATTCAGCACTGTAGAATTTTCCCATCTTGCAATTGTTTGTAAGATAATTCAATGCATTTTAAATATTCTACAATCAATACTGCTCCAGATCCATAAACATCGTGAATAGACCAGTGTGTAACCGCAGTTCATGTTCTTCTCGCTACTGCGAAGTAATGTCGCCATGAAGAGACGTCTATTTGAACACAAGGTGATATGTATCCGACGTAACCAATCAAAGTGCAGGGTATGAAGCGTAAACCTGTTGCTTTCTCTGCGAATTTACACATTTTTCGCTACTAGTCAACTTATAACCCTCGTGAGCATTTACAGTGTAAACGAATATGTTATTTTCTGACAATCTTGTAGTGAACACAAAATTTTAAAAATACAGCATAATCCTCAGACTAATGGAAATATGTACAAAGTGTGACTATTGAGTAATGTGGATTATCAATTTCAAGAGCCCGCAGCACATTAAATTAAAAATTACCTTTTACGTTCCAAGTGTTGCATTTATAAGTACAGTCATTAGAATTTCTCGACATCATTTGAGGAATTGAAAGATTTCAACCATGTGAATATTTGATTTGCTTTTCTAATTGAATCAAAGTGTTAGAGTCATGCCTTGAACGAATTTTGAGCTAACCAAGCACCCGTACAGAAAACAGGGGACTGATCCCGTGCCACGGCTCTGGGTTTATACTAGAGCAACAGCGAATTGTGAGGCCGGGGTTCACAGATGATTGGGGAGTCTATCGTGTTGCCAAACGATTCCGCGAAATCCCCGCATCTCTGCTAATTCGATGTTTGTTTTGTCATGCCTTTGGGAATCCCTTATTAAAACCTCGCAAGGAAACTATGATAAATGTGTACATTTGCTCACAGCACAAGCAGCAACTAGTTTTAAACTGTTGGCGTGTCATCATCAGCAGCAAATTGTATTTCCCAGGGAAAGTCTTTCTCTGTAATAGTGCTAACATTTGACCTTGTAATTCCCGTTTATGATTCTACCCATTAAGCAACATAACGTACTTGTACGAGGTATGAGTGTGTGTGTATATATATATACACATATATGTCAAATATTGAATTATGTATGTTTGTTTGTCCCTCATACAATCCTAGACGGATTTTAACTAAATTTGGTTGACATATCTTGAGTACTCAACTTAAAATACTGTCTATGTCAAAATGAGATCCCGTTCCCATTGGGCTCAAAACCACTGAAACGGTGGGTTTTGTATCTGTTATCGACCTATTACACCCAAGCAACGCCGAGTAGTTATGCTAGTTCGTGATAAAATGTTGTGGAGGGGTTAATCAATGGACCAGATGTAAGGAAAATTACATACAGGAACGAAGCTTCCGTACAGTCGACCAGAACTGAATCCACGACCTTCCGAACGCGAGTCAAGCGCGCCACAAGCGGATTCGTTTGGACACCAAGATAATTCTTGTGTTCGTTCAGTAACCCGTCGTCACAAAACAGATGAGTAAAGGCTGTTCGCTACGAAGTGTGCTCTTTTTTAATCAACCTTAGAAAATAGTCACTGCCCCTGCCTGCGTATATTGTAACGGGCGCAGTGAGTGACATGTGCTCAGCAAAGTTCGCAACGATGTATGGAAAGTAGTTCCATATTCTAACGTCTTATAAAAAGTGTTAAGTAACCATCTGTGATAACTTTAATTATTTCTTCCGCTTTCTGTTTTTAATGCATCGAAGTGTAAAAATTTACCACATGCTTTTCTAATGACGTGTCAGTTTCACTTGACCGACGCATTAATAAGGTTATCGGGCCCATGGCAATGTTAATTTTATAAAATGTGGAATAATACACAACGTGCATACAAGTAGATCTTTAGCAGGGCTTTCAAAAGTTTTCATTTTACCGTGAACAGCTTATACACAGAAGCGAGACTGCTGTTGTCACAAGAGCTCGGTCTGCACAACGCTTCACGATGAACTAACTACCTTGCAACGCGGCACTCGGTCACTCGCTAGTTAGAGCTATAGCTAGCTGAACCTGTACGAAACTGAACACTATACGCTACCTTAACCCAATCGGAAACCGGGACATTTGAAAGCATCCTACAGCCAATCAGCAACTCAGGTACTCTTACCAAAACACACTAATGAGCGCTGTCTGTTCTGTGCTGTTGTCCAGTGAAATGTGTGTCGTTTCTGCCGAGAGTGCACGTCAATCTCTGCTTGATGTACACAGTGTACTATCAGCTTCAATCCATTCTCCTTCTTTCCAGTGCATCAGTGCATATGTGCGCCGTCGTTAGGGCCGTCTGTTTTGTAGGCATGCCGATCTTTACCTAATAAATCGATTTGCTGGATTGTTCTTGATCGAGGCTCACAATATCGATGCACATCAAAAATCTAAATGAAAATATCGGTTTACTGGAAACAGATTTTTGATCTTTCGGGCCGATCGTACGTACGAACTTAATATCTGTGCAGTGTGGCCAGATGGCGGGAAATTTCCCGTTTTTTTTTTTGGGACATTTTAGTGGTTGGCGATAAAGAGAAAGAAAACTGGTGAATACAGGTATTTATGGCCTTATTGCATATCTGTTTAAGTTTTGTATCGAATTCCATGAGCCCAAAAGTCGAGAAAATTAATAATGTTAAGTGAGATGTAATCGCTGAACGAAAAAACGATTCTTCAATAATGATATCGATTCCGAAATAAATCGGCGTCTTAAATATCGATCCAAAAATCGATTTTAGGCCGATTTGATCAATTTTCGAAAATATCGATATTTAATCAGCATCCCCACTGCGAAAATATTCCAGGACAACTTGTAGGCCTACTCCAAAACACGTTAGTTGAAAACCAAAAAACGCGGTTGGATAATTGTAACTCGCACGCGTCTTAGGTGTCTGCCAGCCAATCACAGACGTCCTATATCGGAGTAACTTTATTATGATTGGCCCACTCAAGTAGAAAATGTTTTCCCACACATACACGCAGCCAAAAACCAAAGTAAATGTGCAAGCAAGCCAAAAACAGGTGACCGTAGCCATTGTATCTCCAGTGAAGCCAGCACATCGACTCGAGGTCTTATGGTGAAATACTTCACGCCTTTGCTGAAATACGACAGGTTTTTAGTTTTCTGACCACAGAAAAAATTTTAATAGTAAACTAACAGGACTGTATTTACGCAAAGAATATAATAATCTTTCTTATAACACCCAGCATTACAAAATTTTTCACCTGAAACTCTACAGTGTTTCCGGTATATCGGCGGGCAGACAGATTAGAACGAGAGAGAGAAAGAGAGAGAGAGAGAATAAGGTACTTGCTATTAGTCGGCGCCTGTGAAACGATACCATTAACACAGGAGAGTGAGTAGTGTCAGCCAGTTAGAGGGTTGTTACCCGGGGAATCGTGGTATTTTGTGGCTACTCCCATCCTCCTAACGCAATCGCCCCACCTCCCCAACCCTCCTTACTACGCCTTTATATTTCTTATTATATTTCTCCGGCGCGACTCGCATTACACCCCTGGAAGTGATCAGTATTCCATCGTTATCCGAGCTCGCCCGCCCGTTTCGCCCCACTCTCTTTTCTTCCCACCGTCCTTTATCACCATTCTTCATCGACCACCTTCATTCCCCGAATATCGTCTCTCTCTCTCTCTCTTTTCGGAGCGCCGAGACGGCAGCCGGGCGTTTCAGACCTGGCGTCGACTCGACAATGAGGGGTCTCGCTATGATTTACTGTTGTCGGCGCCGGCGTCTCTGGCAGACTCTCTTCCTTTGCGGTCCGCTACACTGTGTTCCGGTACAGTCGCCGTCATCAGGCAATAGACGCAGACTAGGAAACTCCTGAGTTTCAACTGATGATGTTAAAGGGAGGCTTTAACTTTTTTTCTGTCACCTATGAAGTGAACGTGGAAATATCTACGCCCTCTTTTCTTTCATGAAACTTTATTGAACCATCACATACTTATATGATAAATCATAGTACCAAAGAGTGTACCGATTAGTCTTTCACGCATAGAGAGTGTGTTGTTTCATCCGCAAAACACTCGTTCAATATTGGGTCGGCCTCCTCTGCCGGGTATGCAGGTGAAGATGTTCCAAGGCATTCTACCAAACAGATGGCGGATAGTGTCCTGAAGCTCTTACCTGTAAGCTTCCTGTAACTGTAAACGTATATTAGCCAGTGTTTGTACAAGTGGCTGACGATTATGCGAACATCACCCCCTCCTCCCCAATTTAATATCATAAATGTTTAATAGGGGACAAAGCTGGAGAGCTGGCGTGTCAAAGAATGGTGTCCACTTCTTGTAGAGCATATCGGGTGATGTGAGCTGTATGATATCGTTGGGTATGGTGCGCAAAATTGGCAGAAAATGGTGTCGCATAAACTCATTGAAAATTCGCCGTGCTGTCTGCCCGCCTGCAACAACCTCAGCACGTTACCGAGAATCATGACTAATGACACCCTATGCCATAACACCTGGTGTCCGGGTCATGTGGCGATCACAAATCAGTGCAGGATCGTTGCGTTTTCCTGCTGTGGCCGTCATCTGCGTCATGATTCAAACAGGACGAACTAGCACCATTGACGGAGTGCCGCACAGTGCCGAGGGGCCAAAGGCAAATACTGCCTTTATGCCAGCTTCATTCAATCAGCGAAAAATGGTTCATGTTGAGATCGGCAAATGTAGTGCACTGAGAAAAATGTTTTGTTGAAACAAACGATATTTCTTTGGTGCAACCAAATTATTTGTTTGTATAGGGGCAATGAAATATTTTGTCACTGAAACCAAATTATTTTCTTGTTCTCACTTGGTTGCCCCAAACTGCAAGATTTGTTTGGTGCAATTAATGATTTGTTTGGCTACACGTACATTAAACAGTCTGGGCCGATATAAAAGTTATTACAATTTCTACCGAGTTTCGAACCTAGGCCGCCTGCGTTCGAGTACTAAACCTTAGTAATCTCAGATAATGTGACAAGCGATGACAGCGGAAAGCTTTTAAATAGATATACTGCACATATAGGGCCACGTGTGTAAACATATATTTCAAGTATGCACCAACAAACACGGTTACTATACTAATTGTCACAAAAAATACCAACGAACTCTCAAGCCGTATTTTCGAACGAAGGCAGTCAAATGAGTGACCAAACAAATATATATATATATATATATATATATATATATATATATATATATATATATATATATATATACATTTGATTCAACACAATATTTAGTTGAGAGCATAATTTTTTTTTTGGTCCAACACAGAGATTTTGTTTATTCAGACATATATTTTGTTAGACGAACAGAAGTAATTTTGTTGCTTTTCAAATTTCGTTTGCTGAACAATATATTTTGTCAGGGAAAAATAAATATATATTTAGTACTATACAAACAAATATTTTCTTCGATTTCTCTCAGTGTGCATACCCCACAGACTGCAGTATCTCTCTGGATATGTTGCCATTTTCTGCTACTGCACGTAGGTGGATGCGACGATCTTCTCTTTCTGTAGTACATATGACATCTAGCTTCGCGTAATGCAGTTATGTTTATGCGACGTTACTTAGTTTGTAATACAATGGAGTGTTGTATTTAAAAACCAGTAAAATATGTTTGGCGCTACTGGCAGCAGCTGTGCAACTTTCAGTATATGTAACCCCCACACACTAAATTATAGTCAGCGGAAAATCACTGACTGGCTGGCAAATGCAACTACTTGAATCGGTGGAAATGGCTCCAATTAGAATTGGTGGAAAACCACATGCTCTTTCCAGGAAACTGTTTAACTGATTGAATAAGTGTCAAAACCGATGCTGTGGACGGGCCTCTAAGGAAAAGAACATATAGGCATATATGTATGTGTATATATAACGTACACGCAGGAACTATAAAATTCAGGTGTTCAGTGTCACGTAGATTAGAATTGACAATCTTATCTTCACTGAAAGCATTATCTGTTGTTTCACCAGCTGCTGCCCCAGTAAAATCAAGCTTTACCTTCGACATGGCAGCATGTGACTTCATTTTTAAAGATAGGAGAAAGTTGCAACTAAAGTACAAGGCACAGTTATTGACTCTCGCGATTAATTTCCACTTTCGAAGTGTTTACTCGGTGGTAAGGATTCGCCCAACTTGCCGCTCAGAAGTCGGCATCGGGCGTAGTTGGCGACGATGCTCTTTCTGCCTGGTGCTTGTTAGCTGGACGGCGACTTTTATGGCCTCCACCCGGTGGCAAGGGCCGAACAAATTACCCCGAGATGTCTTCCTTGTCACCGCACACCCTCCGACACTCCCCTTCATCATATTACACCCAATGACCACACAGCCAGACAAGAGCCATTATTTTACACTGGCATTGGTGCAGAGAGGTCTATAATATCTTTCTATACAGACTGGTCGGTGTATTTTATTGCTCATTTCTACAAATGTTTTAATCTCAAGACAAATATTTATTTTTCTCTACGGAAGAAAATCTCAATTTTACCACCATGCACAAGTGTATTGCATACAACTAAAACATGGACATTTTATGTTTTTGACAAATATAACCTAATCGCATCTGATACATTACGTTGTTTTTGTAAGGGTCGTAATCACATTGTCAAAACTTTATTTTTCTACGTCATACCAGAAACTATATGAGTTCGTTTTATGGCCAGGTATTTTCTGAACGTCATATTCCTTCCCATGCTTGAAATATAGTCATTTGTTCGTTGTATGTTGCTACAGTCAGAGCTCACTATCCGGTCAGACAGGCCTCACGTAGTAAAGACACTTGACAGCAAAATGTTTATTATTGGTTCAGGACAATGCAAAAAAGCATAATAGGTAGAGACCCGAGAAATTCGCAAGTTCAATGACCAGTAGGCTAGACTTCACAGTCTTATATACTCTCATACAGATATCAATTGTTTATTAGTTGATTGTTGTGGTAGTAAAATGCGGCGGCTGAGCCCACAATTTATTGCATGTTTGTTATTGGCACCTTTATCTCCAGGAAGTGTCAACCAACACGTCGACCAATTACAAACGTAACATGAATGTACATATGTGTGAATTCCAACGTGTTTAGAAATGAACCCGCAAAATTCTCGGTTCTTTAGTAATAGGTAAGAATAGGAAAATTTCGCGAGTTCAATTGCCTGTAGTCTAGGCTCCACAGTCCTGTGTACACTCGAGCCTCAGATGTTTGTTCATTGGCTGCTGCTCCAGAGAGTAGACAGTATTACTCCACACCAGGCAGTATGGCACTCCCTAATCGTTTCCTTGCTAGCCTACTATTGGCTCAGAGTCGTCTAGGGCGTGTCTAAAGAGTTGTGATCGAATTGCAAAGCTGACTTCAGTGTACACGTGTTTGAAGTCTATCTTGCCCTGAAATGAATCCAAGAAATTCTCCTATACCTAATAATAGGTAATTACGGGCTATTCACGGCAAAGTGAGCACTTTCTAAGGCTCTGCTTCCAACAAACGTAGTAACCCAAAAATTATATTTTATTGTGGCATCAAACGTTAACTTTTGATAGCTGCAAAATGAATGCACTGTGGATGTTAACCACTTGGCATTTTTAATGTTAACAATTGACAAAATTATTCAAATAACCTGTAACAACTTTTTAATAAAAGCCTTGAAAAAGAGCTCAGTTTACTGTAAACAGCTTATACACAGAAGAGATAGACTTAGGACTGTGCTTAGTGGTGATGGGAGAAGGTCTTGCCCCTCGCGAATAGCCGAAAGGGGACAAAATCGTGTACAAGGGGACAAAAATATATATACAGTGCAAGGAAAACAAAATTCAAGCGAAGAGGTAATTGAAAGTAGTTATATGCTGTTCACAGTAAAATGAACACTTTTGGAAGCCCTGCTAAATATCTACTGGTACGCACCTTGTGTATTATTCCGCCTTACATAAAATTAACTTGGCCAAGTGCCTCATCACTTTATTCATGCAACTGCCAAGTAAACTCTGTAATTATAATAAAAGTAAATAATTTACAAATGTTGTCATTTTTACACTTTGACGTATTAAAAAACAGAAAGCGAAATAAATAATTGACGTTATAACAAATATTTAACCAAAACTTTTTATTCGACGTTAAGATATGGAACTACCTTCCATCCATCGTTCCCAGCTTGCCTGGGCGCATGCCCCTCAGGCAGGCAGGAGCAGTGATTTTTTTTCCAAGGTCGATTTCAAATGTGCTCACTTTGACGTGAACATCCTTTACAATACTATTAAATATGAACGTGTTGTTGAAGTCGGGTTGAGTGAGTGAATGAATGGATTTGGGTGGCTCTTGAAATCGAGGTCTTGAAAGGCGATGAGCGTGAAGTGAGGCGAGTATGGAGCAGTGGCGAAATGAAAGGGTGAGGGAAAACGGGAGATCGCCGAGAAAACCGGCTGACCAGCGGCATCGTCCGGCACGATTCCAACATGAGATAATCCGGCGGCGAACCCGCCGGGAGGAAGTGAGCCCTGTCCGACATGGTGGGGGGGGGGGTAGTAGTCTAACCACTACATCACTGGGCCCTTGTGTTTATTGAATAATGTTAAGCGTATAAAAATTTTAATTGTCTTTTTCGGAGGGATTTTATTTCGACTCTCCGCGACGTCTGTGCTGTGCACGGCCCTGGATAGGCTACTCCTTTGATGTGGGTGAACTGGTTTGCTGATTGGCTGAGTCAGGCTCTGCAAACTGGCCTTGTGTCTTGATTTGTTACTGCGCATCCCCGAAGGATTCTCTCTTGGCTTGGCTGCCGGCTTGCAAGAACGGTATTCCGAACGTGTAGCTGTCCGGTGACGTCATTTTTCTGGCGAGTGAATCTTGCGCTTGCAGTATAAGCGGCTCTTTCACTTCTGGATTCTGAAAACATTTCGAGTTCTGGCATTACGTCACTAGAATTTAATTGATATGTGTGGAGTTTGCCTTAACATTACAACATCCGTATAATTTGTAGACATAGGCGAAGAAATATTATGTCTCCACACTGAGAGAAAATCGAACAAAATATTGGTTCTTATAGGGCCAAATATAGTATATAATTAGTTATACTTAATTGCCTTAACAAAATATATTGTTGAGTAAACGAAATTTGAAAAGCAACAAAATTACTTCTGTTCGTCTTACAAAATATATGTTTGAACGAACAAAATCACTGTGTTGGGCGAAAGAAAAATTGACTGTCAACTAAATATTTTCTTGAATCAACTGTATATATTTGTTTTGCCACTCATTTGTCTGCCTTCGTTCGAAAATACAGCTCGAGAGTTTGTTTGTAATTTTTGTGACAATTTAGACAGTAAACGTGTTTGTTAGTGCATATGTTGATCCTTAACAATCGTATAAACAATGCAACAAGAAACTGACAAGTAAACCTGTAAAACTTGAAATATTTTTTTGCACACGTTGCCCAATACCCGCAGTATTTGAAAGCTTTCCGGTGACATCAGTTGTCACGTTAGCTGATTACTGTTGCGTAGCGCTCAGACGCAGGTGATATAGGTTCGAAACTCGGTCGAATCTGTAAAATATTTTTATATCGGCCCAAATTGTTCAATGTACGTGTGGCCAAACAAATCTTTAGTTGCACCGATCAAATCTTACAGTTTGAGGTAACCAAATGAGAACAACAAAGTAATTTGGTTTCAGCAACAAAATATTTCACTGCCCCTATACAAACAAATAATTTGGTTGCACCAAACAAACCTTGAGTGATTCAGCAAAACCTTTTCCTCAGTGCAGTAGTTTTCTTCATGTTCTCTGCAACGTAATGTTACGTCAGTAATACTCAAAGTCAAAATTACTCAGATGAGCAGGAAAACTTGTACACCATGCATAACAAAAAAACATTTAACACATTCAGGTCTGCACATATTTACTACAATTGAAGACGACATAGACCTGATTCACCTGTTTACACCACTGCAGCAACGTCTGTTCTGTTGGTTTCTGTATTTCCACTTACCAATATTATATTGGTTCATACCACACTGGGTGTCCTTACTATGATCTACAACGTTCATCATCGGCTCGCCATCAGTCACTCTAGGGTCGCAGAGTGTTCCAATCAAATGTATCTCGCTGTATAAAAGGTTTACAATCAATCGTGTCTTTTTCTAAGGGTATAACAAAAAGTGCATTTTTTTTAGGTAAGCTATAGCTGTTGGGTTGTATTGTTCGTGTAATATCCTATGAAATACTAGTGGAACAATGGCTGTATAGCCATTCGAGTAAGATTTTCAAGGGCGAAGAAATATTTAAACTGGCGTTGCTCGAACCTAGCTCGAGGATAGTCCGGAATGTGTTAATTGTCACACTTCCGACTCGGTATTACATTGACAGAAATCCGACCAATAATGAAGTTTGTACAGTACACTACAAGCGTGTTCGGTTTTGTGTAATCCAGTAGGACGGTTATAGATAGGAATTATAGAGACGAACAGAAATGATGGTCATGCAGCCGTGAATACAGGTCACTCATTTTTAGATTGTATTAATTGCCTGTAAATATGCACCACACTCAAAGTTTTTAGTACTCTGTATCAGGGTGTGTTTAAGGAGAGGATATACAATGACACGTGCAAAAAATAAGATTTATTTAATAATACCTGGCATGCTCTCAGATAAAAACTCAATAATATTAGGTGTACGTCCCTAAATAATTTCATTTCTCCTGTGTGCGACCATGCTAGCAAGGGTCTTGACCTGATGGGATTGGAATGGACCATTTCCGACCCACTTTAATTTGCGTTTTCAGTTGTGACAAATAATAAAATTTTGTGGTCGCAGTACTTAAGCTATAGCACAGCACTTTTGTCGTTATCGCAACCACTTGGATGTTGGCTTTGTGTCTAGCTAGCCAAATGAATCCATCATAACCATGACACTACAGACTGTTCGCGGGGTAAAATGAGCGCTTTTGAAAGCCCTGCTTGGTACCTAATTGTAGGTCAATCGTGTACTCTTCCACCATATGTAAAATTAACTAATCCATCGGCCTTATCACTTCGTTCATGCGGCGGTCAAGTGAAACTGTGAAATTTAAAAAAAAATTATATTTTACAAATTTGCTCATCCTTGCGCATATATGCATTTAAAACATCAGGAAGCGTAATAAATACATTCAAGTATTCACAAATGTTTACCAGACACTTTTAATTCTACGTTAGGAAAGAGAACTACTTTCCCTCCGATGTTACTAACTTTGTTGGGTGCATATCAGTCAGCTTGTTTTTAATATTTCTCGATAAACCGTGAACAGCTCAGAGCAAGGCTTACGAATCACTAAGAACTGTTCGTTCACGATAAAGTGAGCACTTTAGAAATGAACTTTAGGAAAAATTAACTGCCCCTGCGTGCGTATATTTAATGGGTGCACTGAGTGACATTCGCCCAGTAAAGTTGGTAACGATGGATGGAAAAGAGTTCCATACCTTACCGTTTAATAAAAAGTGTTAGGTAACCCTTTGTGATAACTTAAAATTATTTATTTCGCTTTCTGTTGTTTTAATGCATTGAAGTGTAAAAATGAGCAAGTTTGTAAAGCATTAAATATATTAATAATTTCATAGTTTCATTTGACCGACGCATAAATAAAGTGATGAGGCCCATGGCAATGTTAATTTTACATAATGCGGAAGAATACACAACGTGTGTACAAGTAGATCTTAAACAAGGCTTTCAAAAGTGCTCATTTTACAATGAATAGCGTATGACAAGGAAGACCATTGGGCAGGCCAAAAATAACCTTACTGTGAATTATGCACGCCTACACATGTATGTACGCCTACACATGTATGTACGCCGGGTCTTAATGGATCAAGAGATTCGTACTAAGTATCTGCTCTCGCATTTGCTTGGAATGCAGCTGGAAGACGATTTGGCTCTTATTACAGCCTGCTGGCAACGAAATTGCCCCCTCCCGTTACGCAAGTCAGATACGCCATTGCAGAATAAAGGGCAAACTCCCTACTGGACTTTATTCCTTACCACTATGTGAAATAATATTCGGGCTTTAAAGTTGTCTTTCTTATGGTATATTATGTTATTTTTCATTTCAAATAACAATGTTATTTTTCATTCTTCCTCGCTTCTGTAATACACAATAGCCACGCATTTAATTTTTACTTAAAGTGGGTAGACAGATAGATAGTACACTGTAAAAAAAATTAATTTTACTGAGAAAGTATTTGTATTTTTAGAAATGTTTGTAGATGTAAGAAGGTCTCTCTTGTAAACCTACTTGTTTGAAAAATTACAAGGGCCGTGTTTGTAACATACGTCAAGAAATGTCTGTAAGATACTGACCCGTATCCACGAGCTTCAGCAAAATGTGGGACACTCAACAATTCCGAAACGTATACAGCTGTTTGCGCGTGCGAAAAGAAATGTATTGCAAGTTTTAACAACCTAAAACACTTAAAACAGCTCAAATAATCATAATAAAACGACAATTTCAATAAAATGTGTCCGCATTACACATTAACTGTTAATGTTTTCCAGCTGCACAGAATATCTTAAATCGACTCTCAAGACCTCGTTGTTAAGAGTAGTCCAAATCCCTCAACTCAACAACAGAACTTTTAAGATGAATTTAATGTATTCTTCTTTATCAAATTACTTCCTCAATACTTTGTTGGAACTTGCACCTTTATTTAATATAAAAATAATCGTTAAGTTCGTAAGTCAAGTTGATCTTGTAGTTGGAGGTGCTGCCTAATAATACAAGGGGTGTGGGTTCTAGTCCCCGTGCTGGCAATGTTTTTTCTTCGTAAATTATATTTTTTAATATATTTTTAGTTATTCTATGTTATTAATTAATCACACTTGTTTTCTAGAAGAAGAAAAAATAATCTTACGTACACTTCTCCATAATATAAGTTGTAATACTAGGCTATCATTTGTAATATTACAAATGTATGCTTTGCAGGTTTTACAATAAAACTGTTTGTAGTTTTACAAATGGTTTTCTTGGCAACTGGGTATCCAAGGGTTTTTATTTTAAAAGTACGAACTATATTTTTGAGTGTAGTACCCACAGAAGAAGGAACGTGGCCTGTAGTACATGGAACATTCCCAGCATTCGCATGGAGTGATTTCGGAAAACCATGGGTAACCCAGTTCAGGATGGCCGGACTAGGATTTCAACCCAGGTCCTCCCGAATGTAAATACAAAATTTAACCATTGCGCCACCTCGCTCGGTTTCTACTTACGGAACAGCGGCAGAATCCGCAGTCCCCTGGATGTTTTCTATGAAGCAATCTGTTTTTGGTTTCTTCGTCTAACGCGAACATTTATGAAATGTTAGTGGTTGTGTAACACCTGGTTTTTCTTCCTAACATGAAGAATAATATTAACGTGATTTGAATGCCGCAAGTTGTACATATAGGTAAAAGTCGATCTAGTTAAAAATGTAAAATAGGTGTATAAATATTAAACAGATCCCTTAATTATAACTTTGTGATATTTGATAAGGTACTTATCTATGAAAATATTTTGTTTTACTAAATTCTTTCTCTTTTAAAACATAAATAGTGCTCAATTATTGCTATTATGTTGGTAAAAATACTAACTAATAACAGACTCCATAATAACTACGGCCATCATATAGTAGACAAACCCTCCAGTCACGCATTTACCTGTGAGCTCAAGCTTTTAAGTCAACTCATTAATTTTTTTTATATTAGTACACTGTAATTTCGTCAATGTTCAGTGCTGATGTAGCATAATTCTCATTGGCTCTATCGATTAAAGAAAGTTTCACGTAAATTTTGCAACTTACAATACAAAAATATATTTAATATTTACAAAGTGCATTGAAGCCTAAGCTGCAGTCAAATTTCCCCGCGATATATATTTATTAAAGGCGTGAAAAATTCGCAGATAAATTTATTGACAAGCTAGGATTTAAAAAACCCATCTAACGTTCATCGTTTCATTTCCAAGCGATTTCTTGATTTGATAAATCCCGGTGGACTCTGGAACAATAATAAACACGCTACAAAGTGCAGGTAGAGCCATCACCTGCACCAGTGGCAACAAACAGCCAATAAGCATTTGATTGTACATGAGAATGTGAAATATACTCTACAGTCATCAAACTAGCAAAATTTTACACTATAACCATTATCTCGAAAAGAGGCATTCACGAAATTCGCTTTGTTACTATTACTAAGCAGTATTCTAGACGTAAATATTTTTATATGTTCGAGTTGTGTCATTGTTTATTGGCGTATGCCGAGAGAGAGAGAGAGAGGGAGAGAGCCCCTTCCCCTTCGTGACTTGGTTGGACGTATTTGGCCATTCTGTGATTGGTTGTTTCCTACGGGTCCACAACTGTGCAGGAGGTACCAGAAAACTTTTGTCCAGTGATAGAATCAATGCAATCCTAAGTGTGTTTAAGGTCTATTGTGTCTTAAAATAATAGCTAGCATTGTGCGAGTCTGTACTAATAACGTGGTGGGAAAAGGAAACCAAGCAACGCCCCAGAATAATTTAGTTCACTGATTGAAACGGCGTGGTGGTTTCTTTGATGTGGGCGTAGTTATTCGCTGGCCGCCCGAGTGAGGCTCTGGAGACGACCCTCGTATCTGATTGCTAGATCCACCTGTCGTCCGGGAAAAAAATTTAGGTGCACGCTATACTTCAACTTGTTACAGTGCGTGCTTACAAATTAACTTTTTTTTTTTTCTATTTGCCGGGCGTCTGTGTGAGAAGACATTTTATTCACAACTGGGTCAATTAGAATGAAGCTACCCGACACCGAACTCCCATGGTTGGCTGGCAGACAATGAAGGCGCGTGCGATTTAAAAACCATAAAACGACAATACTGGTTCTGAACTGACATGTTTTAGAGTACAACTAGCCGTGGAATATTTTCGCCAAAAAACAGGTCGCCCTACTGATTGGCTATTTATTTGAGGGGTAATAACAATTTTTACATCTTTTGAAGGGCGTTATATTAACAAAACAGTTATTTATTGTTTCACATTCACTTAACAACTTTAAACAGCTCAAACGCATAAGTAAATAATAATAATAATGTACATTGGTTTTACTACTTCTGAGTGCATTAATCTAATAAGACGTACAATTTACACCCAGGGCAAAACCCACCATCAGCATAATCTGAATCAAATATTTTACAATAAAGACAGAAGTATACAATTCTGTGGTCGTGTTGCCTACACTGGCACGATGTCACTTTTAACTGATTTGTTCTAAAGGCTGTTCACAATAAAGTGAGCACTATTCATATCAACCTTAGAAAAAATCACTGCTCCTAACTGCACATCTTTTAACGGGCACCCTGAGTGACATGCGCCCAGTAAAGTTGGTAACGATGGATGGGAAGTAGTTCCGTATTCAAATTAATTCTTTCGCTTTCCGTTTTTTTTTTTAATGCATCGAAGTGTAAAAATGAACAGTTTTGTAAAATATTTCATTTTAAAATAATTCCAAAGTTGCACTTGACTGACGCATGAAAAGTGATGAGTCCCATGACAATGTTAATATTACATAAGGCGGAAGAATATGCCACATGTATACAAATATACCTTAAGCAGGGATTTCAAAAGTGCTAGTTGTATCGTGAATAGCCTATAATAGCATGGACAAATTCATTTTACTCCAACTTTAACGCGTCTTGTTCTACACATAAAACACAGTAGAGAAGGATCTAGGTTTGTGTTTCTGTGTGGTTTATTTTCCTTCTTTGGGCCAAATTGAATCTCGAAAAACAATTTTCTGTACACAATTGTACATACAATAACTATGCAATGTCTAGAATATTAGCAATTTAGTTTAGTTAACGGGAGTCACTTCAACTGTTCTCACAGTAGTGTTATTGTTTCATTAAAGGCATGCATTTTTTTTAATTAACAGTACTCAGATTATGTTTAATTATTTACGGTTTCCTACTGTTCTTATTGGTCAACGGCGTTCCATCAGGTCGCTGACCATGTGTTGGTGATGAAGAGATTTGGTCGGCTCTTAACATTGAGGTCTTGAGAGCTGATGAGAGTGAAACGAGGTGAGTATGGAGCAGCGCCGGAAGGCAAGGGTGAGGTAAACGGGAGATCCCCGAAAAAAAAACCCGCAGACCAGCGGCATCGTCCGTCACGGTTCCCACATGCGAAAATCCAGGTGCGACACCACCGGGATTGGGACCCGGTTAGCCTAGGTGGGAGGCGAGCAGCCTAACCACTACACCACCACAGCCCCCTTATTTTATCGGCGTGTGTGGTTGTTGTTCTTCGTACTTGCGGCTATTCTACTCCTGCATTCTGTGGCAAGGCTTAAAAATTAGTATGGTTAATCGTTTACTAGTAATACTACAATTCGTGCGAAAAAGTCAAGAATAGCTTGTACACAGTTGATTGCGCACTTTTGGAGGCCCTGCTTAGGATCTACTTTTATTTCACTTTGTATTCTTCCGCTATATGAAAATTTAAGACTTACACTGGCCTGATCGCTTTATTCATTCGTCAACCAAGTGAAACTGTGGAGTTTTTAGGAATGTTGCTGTTTTAGTATTATGCAGATTCTAATTCTAAAGAGTATTTACTTCAGCAACGAAGCCATCAGTTTAAATGTTACGCTCGCAATAGAGCGCCAAGTATGAAGATCTGTTTTCATGCAGTCGCCGCCAACTTAGCTGGGCGACTGCATGCCGGCGATGCAACGTAGCGTGCATGTAGCAAGGACGTTCGTCGACGACGGTGGCTCAGTCCCTGCCGTCAGTGACCTAGGCGCGCTTTCAGCGCCGTCACCTCGCCTGCACCCCGAGTCCCGGGCGCATTTCTTCGGAAGCAATCGCCCTGATGGCGCCCGGGCCGCGTCCGGGGGTGAGTTTGTCGAGATCTCGCCCTCAAACCCTCGCCTCCCTGCGTCAATTACATTAGTTTGCGAGGGGGTTTTGTCGGGGTCACTGGGTCAGAGGGGATGCGTCCCGCCCGGCATCAGGGACGAGTCACTGTTCGGGCAAGTGCATCATCCCCTACACTTGGAAGCTATTATCAGCTGTTCACGGTAAAATGAGCCCTTTTGAAAGCCCTGCATAAGATCTACTTGTATCCACGTTGTGTATTCTTCTGCCTTATGTAAATTTAACATTGCCATGGGCCTCATCGCTTTATTCATGCTTTGGTCAAGTGAAACTGCTAAATTATTAGAGAAGAAAATATTTTTCAGATTTGCTAATTCTTTACACTTAAACGCATTAAAAAAAATAATTTTAAGTTATTACAAATGATTACCTAACACTTTTTATTCGATATTAAAATGTGGAACTACTTTCCATTCATCGTTGCCAACTTTACAGTGAGCGCATGTCACCCAGTGCGCCCATTAAAATATATGCAGGTAGGGGCAGTGACTTTTTTCTAAGGTTGATTTCGAAAGTGCTCACATTAACGCAAACAGCCTTTTACACTCTGAACCGTGTGCGTACCTACTTGATTTTTGACTCGATCGGTTGATAAAGGCTGTTCACGATAATGTGAGCACTTTTGAAATCAACCTTATAAAAATTTCACTGTCCCTGCCTGCGTATATTTCAACTGGCTCACTGGGTGGCATGCAAACAATAAGTTACTAACGATGGGTTGAAAGTAGTTCCATATTTAACGTCCAAATAAAAAGTGTTAGGTAATCTTTTATGATAACTTAAATTATTTCTTTCGCTGTCTGTTTTTTTAACGCGTCGGAAGTGAAAGAAAATTAACCAGATATGTAAAATATTTACCCTTATAATAATTTCAAAGTTTCACTTGACCGACGCGTGAATAAGGTGATGAGGTCCACGACAATGTTGATTTTATGTAATGCGGAAGAATACAGAACATGCATACAAGTAGATCCTAAGCAGGGCTTTCAAAAGTGCTCATTTTATTATGAACAGCCTATAAAGTTTATTCACATGACAATGTACAAACAATGACGGCAAAATGACAACAATAACACAACACTCCAGCCACAAATAAAAGGCTCTTCTGTCGTACGGGAAATAGCAAAGCTGAGACAATAAGGGAACAACTGTAGCAGTGACTGTAAAACAAACGTAGCAATGACATGAGGAAAATAACCGAAACCTCAAAAAAATAATGATACTTTAAATACAACTTAAAAGAGAAACTTCTAGAACTATTGAAAGAGAGAACCAATGCTGACAAAGTAAAGAAAATATTGCGAATGGTTTCAACATGGTGAAGAGGTGTACGCAAAAATAGAAGATAGGGAAACAAAGTTAGTCAAGAACGCTCAATTAGTAAGAAGACAAGGAGGAGAAATGCCACTGCCACGTGTACAACGACATTGAATGAGGTGCATAGGCAATAGAATTACCAACAGAAAGGGAACAGATTAGGAAAGGGAAATATATTGTTTATAGAATGTTATGCACGGTTATCCAGCACCATGCAACCATAGGTGTGAGAGTGCTATAAAGGCAGTGAGATAGTTTCTTCACACCTCTACACACTCGATCTTCTGCTATTCCTACCTGCATTGTTTTGCAGCGATATTTTTTCCTTAACCTACCTTAATATAAGTGTAACGTGTTTGTCTAAGTTAAATACGGGACTTCGGCAAGACTAAAGGCTAAGCCAAATATGCATACAGGGGAAGTAATTCATGCAAGGAGGCAAGCATCACGAAAGCGAGGGATTGGGCAGCCATGACCGCAGTTGAGACCATCATTACTAAGAAGAGAAATGGACAACCGGCATATGCACCGTAAAAACCCTCTCTACAAATAAAAGTACAACTTATTCATGTATTAATATAAAAAAATGTAGCAGGAGAAATACTGGTAAAGGCTGTTCACCATAAAGTGAACAATTTTGAAATCAACCTTAGGAAAAAAGTCACTGCGCCTACTGCCATGTATTTCAGCGGGCGCAATGAGTGACATGTGTCCAGTAAAATTGGTTACGATGGAGGGAAAGTAGTTCCATATATTAACGTCGAACGAAAAGTGTTAGGTACCCATTTGTGATAACTTAGATCGTTTCTCTCGTTTTCTGTATTTTTTAATCCATCGAAGTGTAAAAATGAGCAGATTTGTGCAGTATTTACTTTTATAATAGTATTATAGTTTCACTTGACCGACGCATGAATAGAGTGATGAGGCCTATGGCAAGGTTAATTTTACATAAGGCGGAAGAACACACTACGTGTATTCAAGTAGATGCTAAGCAGGGCTTTCAAAAGTGCTCATTTTACGGTGAACAGATTTTCGGAGCGATGCTCCTTATTAGTGGGGGTCAAGAAACTAGTAGAGAGGGACGGTACTCCCTCCAATATTTGGCACTGGAGTATCCAAAGTGACAACTATTGTCTATTCGTAGTTTCCTCTTACTTGGCTGTTTACTTTATTATATATCACAAGCGTTTTAGAAACAAGTGTGTTAGTGTGTCTTAGTTCCATTGCCTGAAATGGTGGAGACGAGTTCCTTATACCAGGAAGATGGCGTTCGTTGTTGAACCTACTCACTAATAGGTGAATAGAAATAAACTTACCAGGTGAATAAGTATAAACATAAAGCCAGTTTTTCGCATTAATATTTGCGCGCAGGTTACACGGCGATCTCTTGCCTACAGGTTTGCTATTTTCCTTTGGTTGCTGGTCGCGCGGCTTCATGAGAAGTAATTTTCTATTTTATTGGGCGAATCAGAGTTAAGTAACTCTGACACTAAACGCCTGTGATTCCCGGGCGGACATCTATGACGCGTGGTAAATAAAATCGCCCAATGACGATAGAGCGTTTGAGCTAAAGTGTTATGCAGTCAAACAAGTCTGGGAATCTCCCGCAAAAAAAAAAAAACAGTGCCCTACCGATGTGTAAGGGTTGTGAGAGTTGAGAGATTTGGGCGGGTTTTAACAACGTGGTCTTGAGAGCCGATGAGGGCTAACTTAGGTGAGAATGGAACAGCACCGGAATGCAGGGGCGGGAAAACGGGAGATCCTCGAGAAAACCCGCCGAACAACAGCATCTTCCAGCACGATTCCCACTTGCGAAAATCCGGCAGTGGCCTGACCGGAGATTGAACCCAGTTGGCCTTTGAATCGGCGAGCATTCTAACCGCACAGCCACCACGGCTCCAACGTGTGTAAGCGAAGGTCATGCTGATATACGTACAGGTTCGAAGAAAATGAAACTAGTATATTTCAGCATTTAATTTAATATGTTGATTGGCGACTGCAAGTATTGAAAGTCCCGCATTTCCGTTTTGCCTCTGGATACTTGCCTATTCTGGAGTATTGTCTGTGTACTGTCGGCACCCACCGCGACGCTACGACAGCAGGCACTGACGTGAAGTGGCGACGTCGTGGCGCCGGGAAATTGCGTGCCGCCCACTCCAGGGAGACGAGGAGAGAGCCTGTCCCTCTCTCTCTTACAGGAGGGAGCACGCATTGTGCGTGCCTTCGCGGCGCGGATCGGTCTCGTAGCTGGCGCTGGCAGAGGCAAGATGGGGCTCCATTGTCTTCCCTTTGCCTACTTCGCTTCACGCGGGGCATCGATCCGAACTCCCCCCCCCCCCCCCCCTTCACTGCTCCTGTTCCTGGTGAACCTCGTCAACCGAACGACTTCTTGGGATTTCAACCACCCCCCCCCCCCCCCCCAACGACGTCGACGCCCCAGCATCGTCATGTATAGAGACCAGACGCGTGTGGCGAAGTGTTGCAAGGTAAGCTGACGTTAGCTCTGTGCTGTACCCTGTTGCTCGCTAGTTTACACGTCCATCACTAAAAAGTAGCTCGGCAGCTGACGCCACTGGACGTGTGTAATGATTCCCTTGCTGCTCGCTTGTGAGTGGTCGAAAAAAGTTCAGTTTCCCTAGGCTGCACGGTGGTCATTCGCTCCTGCTGCGCGCACTGAGAATGTATAACAGTGAGTAAGCACCAGCTTAACTTGCAACAATTATCCACAAGTCACTGGTAGACACCTGCAATTTTGCTGTTTTCTTCCAGTACACCGTATATTTTAAGCACGCGTATGGTTGCTCTACTTTCGGTATTTGACTATTATTTATGCGACATGCCTACGGTAACTCTGCACCAATGAATAAACACTTCATAACGGCGTAACCTAACCTTGTGCCATACAGTCACAAACAAGGACGTGCCCAGGAGTTTGGTTTGGATGGGGCAAAATACGTAAAAAAACATTTTTAATAATGTCACTATATCAACAGGCGAATACACAGAAAAATATTAGTTTTTCACAAAATATTATATCCTGAAAAAGGCCATTTATGTTTGTCAATTATAACTACTGTGTCAATTTTTATTAATTTAATTTTTTCTTTTTTTGCTGTTTATTTGTTTACCCACCCATAGTTCAACCATAGGCCGGTTTGTAACAATACGTGAAATATCTATAGTAGTTCAGTTAAGACTTTAGCATAGAAAGTAAAAGCGTTGTTTAAAATGTAAATACATATTTAGTACAACTAATTGAAACTAATTTATTCTTACACCACTAAAATTACATAACTAAACTTTGGGTACGTCCATCAATTACAACATAATTAAGAAATAAGAAAAAATCGTATAGGAGAACATATTATAGACATTCTTGACTGTTAACGATACAAACATTACATCGGTCTGTGGACAATTTCACATTTAGAATCTCCGTATAATTTCATCATTAATACAATTAGCAAACACTATGCACTTATAGTGGACTTGTGTTTGTTTTCTTGGGAATTAATTTACAGCGGTGAATCATTCCACAGTTAGCTCGCAAGATAAGAGAATGATTTCCTGGAAACAGCAGTACCATGTGCAGGCATTCTCAGCGACGCGTGAAGTGTTCGTGGTTTGTTGTAAGCTGCGTTAATGTGTTAAATATCTATATTGGTTGGTTTTGTTTTGCGATCTTTGCGACCTGTCTGGGGAATTGGTGCCATCAGATTCTACTGATTAGTGTCGTAAGATTTAACCTACGTGGCAAGCGCACACGTGTTCCTCTGCGACGGTTAACAGCAGATAGTCGACATTCAAGTGGCTCTTGGCTTACTGTAAAATAACTGCTTTCCTTATCTTTCGTGTTAAAGAAACTTAAATACCATGAATTAAGTTAACTACTTACGGATTATTCTTACTGGAAATACTACTAAATGTTTAAATGTCTATTTATTTATGAAGCTAGGGGGGGGGGGCACGTACCCCTAGTGCCCACCCCATGGGTGCAGCTTTGGCCAGAAGAGAAATTATATCTCACTGATGCAGGAGACAATTTGCGTAACGCTTGGATTTCATTTCAGAACTGTGAAGTTTATCTTTATGACAAATAATAACCCGAACCTTGCATGTCGCTATACATGTGTATTTTCTCTGCCGTTTCACACCTGCAGACTTACATAAGGGACGTGGTATATCAGCACAGAGTACATAGGAATACAGAGGTGGAACCGCATCTTTGACCAATTGCTCCAGCCGCACACGCCAGCAGCATGGTGTCGCTGGCCAGCAACGTGTTGGAATGCCGCCGTAACCAATGAGCTCCTAGCGACATACTCGCCAGCCGCAGCGAAACCAATAGGGGAACTTCCACAACATGCAGTAGCCAATCATACGTAAGTCCTGTTCCCAGAGCATCGCGTGGACAATCGGAGAAGGGGATGAACACGTCAAAGAAACCGCAACGCCGTTTTGTCTATGTGTACTTATCTACTCTGTGGTATGACCTCTTTGTCTATGTTTACTTATCTACTCTGTGGTACTACCTCTTTGACTAAGTGTATTTATATTCTCTGTGGTATGGCCTCGAAGTCATTTAGCCGATGACATTTATTTTAGATCACAAAACACGTGATTTACAGTACTGGCATTTTATAGAGCAGGTGGTTAATTAAATAGGCATTTGACCGTACGAACAGGTGTTTGCTCAATCAGATATTTTGCAGAGTAGGAGCTTGGCCCAAAAGGAGTTTGGTTTAACAGACGTTAAACCAAATAGGCGTCTGACTGAACAGGCCTACCGACCAGTTTGTGTTTTCTCATACAGTTATTTTTGGCCGATCGTGTCTCTGCCTGATCACGCGTTTGGTCGACCAGGTGTTTGGCCGACCGAGCGTTAGGACTAAATGACAATGCCCCGAAAACGATAAGCCAAGAGGGACTAGCGCGTTTTACTTTAAGCATATATGGGGCGTCAGGATGAATACGTATTTAGCAGAAAAGGTATTTTTTTTAAATCCGGGAGAACGACTTTTTGGCAAAATGACAGACACCGCTCCTATCAGTTCTCTTGTTAAATGAAAGTCTTCAGTGGCCATCTGGGGGACGTTGTCGTCAGTCTAATGGGTACTCCCTTTGGTTCCTTCAGCCTCGATGGTGTCATTGTTGCAACGGGGTCCGGGCTCATAGAGGGGGCTTTCCACTCCTTTTATTTATATTATTCCTGTTGTATTTGGACATTCATCAACTAGCATGTTTCCTGTAGTTTATAATAGACTCTATGTAGCTATTAATTTGATTGAATGTCGGCTTTTTATATTATTTCTACAGTAATGCATCCACACACTTGGTCGCATCGGCTACCAACGTGAAGTTCTCGATGTAACAAAATGCAGAAAATAAGAATGTTTAATATGCACAAAATTTAATAGTGTACTAAAATACGTGTTTAAAATAGGAATTTTAGTTATTTTCGAGCAATTATATCTTTGGGGATTTGGAAAGCCTCCATATTTCAGCAGTTGAAAGGTGGAAAAGGTGGCGATGTGTACGGAGCCCGAGGTTGTCATGGCAGTAGGGCCCAAGCTGCCTCTCGACTGCCTTGTCCTCCATCAACAAATTCAGTTGCTGTTACGTATCAGGGTCTCATTTCACGTAAATCTGGATGATAACAGGCACCATAGTAGTTCCAAATCAGAAGTTTATTACCAAAGAATGCCTTATTCCCGGATTTTTTTTGTGCGATAATTTATTTTGCTCCGAAAGGAAAAATATTTTTCAGTCTGGCGGATGGATGATTGTGCTAAAACGCGACGTTGTACGGAAAAAATAATAATGGAATTCATTACTCAATTCAGTATTATTAACAAATCGAGGACGGTACACACTGAACTCTCACTGTAAAAAAGTCAGACGCGTATTACATTTATACCCACCGCTGCAAGGTTAATCTTTATGTTCCTGCTTGGTGTAGTTCTTGTTAGTTCACATCTCATCGAGCACACTTTTTTATTGACTAGACGTCACTAGGAAGGGGTGAATCAACGCTTCGCCAAAGAAGCTGTCATCACATAACTAGGCCTACCAGTATTCATATTGGAATACGTCGATTAGACTTTTTAACACAATTATTTATTCATACATTTCTTTTTTGCTGCGGTGTTCTTGTATAGTCATATTAAACCAAGCTGAAACCCGGAAATATATACTTGCAAACTTATTTCTCAAAAACAAAGAAATTAGTCAGTAATAATTCCTTAAATATATACGTGTTTTGCTATTTCTTAAGTTTTATGCAACCGCCATCTTATTGACAAGTATAAAATAATCCATATTTGAATGAATAGTGCAATGTGGGGGGGGGGGGGATGATTAGATGGAGATTTTTTTAAATTCTCCAGTGCGACATTACTAAACTTGTCTTATTTAAATATTTTATTCTCGTTCAGTCTTGTTTTCCATGACAAACATCTGCGTCGCAATGGCCACTGTCCAAAATTATCAATCTTGTTATAAGATAACTTAATAATTCAAATTTTCACAGTACTTATTTTGAAACGCGTTTACTGAAAAAATTTCTAAGACGCACTCGGTGAAGTTTGGAAATTGTCAAATACAGTTATACATATGGGAAATGAAACGGTGTGGCAAAAGAGTGTTTGCATAACGAAAAATTGCAAGCGGATTAAACTTCTCCTTTGGGAAGAAAATTTTTCCTAAACAATAACACTGATAGTGCATTAATATTAGCTCGCACAAAACCAGAGTTTATAAAGATGATATAACTTCATTTACTTGGAACATCTCTGCACGTTTTGAATAACTATTAGCTAAGTCCACTTACAAATCTATATATTGTAAGCACAAAGTAAGCTAAGAAAAATTAAAATTGCAAGCTAAACTGTTAGTAGGCAAAGACCACGGCCTTTTGTCCAGCTGCTCTAGTTTTATGAAAGCTGATTACTCTCGCTATCGAATTTCAAATAATAAATAGTCTTGAGCTTTGTTGCAGTTTTGTGATTGCCGCTTAGTTGTCCTGGGCTTCTCAAAAAATAAACTTTGAAAATTTAAAAATATGACACAAACGCACAAATGTTCGAATTTTATTTTAGCGCCTAACACTTGAGTTCTTTACATACCCTTATGCCTAACAAACATTTATGTGACATCATTTGTAAACTCTTGCCTTTCATTCTCAGAGATCACTCTGTCTTTGTTGGATCACAAACAAAAATAACAATTGTCTTACCATATTTCATATACTCCTTACCCTTTCATTTACAGTGTAAATTTGAGAAAATTTTGTACAATAAGGGGATTCGTGAATTAAAGAAAAACTCTGTTCTGCATAAAATTACGTTTATCAAGGATAAGCCATTTCCGGGACTATTCCACAGATTCATAAAAAGCTGTTTTAAATGTCATCAATAGCAAAGCACAATTTTTATTAGTCCAGAGGGATAAGATATTTTTATATTGATCGACGAACAGCCATACATGCACAGCAAGTTATTGTCTTTGCCGTAACTCTTAATAGCACTCGCCGGCTATTTTGATCGGTTCCTTGTCATTAAGTTAAGTATAAAAATATCCTTGAGTGGTAAGATAAAATTTCTCATGCTGTTAACCATAAGCCGTGTAATAAAAACCCTAAGTTTATACAACTCTGGGGTCATTTGGAATTAATAACACCATTGAGATTGATCCCTGTGTTGGCAGTATACAGCCATTAATAAAAAATATACTTTAGTGTTTCGTGGGCACTTTTGTAGCAACCCCGCTCTTTTTTAGGTGATGTATCAATCTTCATGGCGATCGTTAAAGAAACTGGTTATAAGCAATGAATGTTACAAACTACTATTTTTCATGTTATTTGAACTGATAGGCAGCAAAAATCTTCCGGCTTATAAGGTGTTAAAGAGTTTCATGTACGTTCGCATACATGCTCACAAATTGTTGTTTTTAAAAGCATCTTAGAAAATGTTAATATTTTAAGTAATAAGTTCTGTCGGATTTTTTAAGGACAAAATAAATAAACGACAGGTGAAACAGTTTTAGCTGAGTGACATAATGACCTTTCAAAAGTCTTGATTATTGTACGATAAGTAATATGGAATAACACATTACAAACATCATCCAAGTTATTGTTTTATAGCAGAGTTCCAAGTAATAAATGTATTACAAATAAATCATAAAAATGTGGCAAAAATCTTTCTACCCCGTTAAATTTAAACACTTCAGCAACATTTATATATCACATCTAGTTGAATATCTTTAGTCACGTGTCCACTTTTTACTTATGAATAGCAAATATTCACGCTAACGAATTGTGGATCTTTCGATAAAACACTGAAGTTATCATGCAAATTGAGCCAATAAAAATATTTTTTTATTATTTACAGATTTCAGGTTGTTTCTCGTGAAATTACTGCCTATTTAAATAGCTAAATCTTGATAACATGACTTGAAACAAAGAATAAAGCTGTTGTGAGATGGAAAGGGGAGCAATAAAATTTTATTTAAATTTAGATGCTAAAATATTGCGAAATTATTTTATTGTCAATAACTTTTAAATACAAACGGACGAGTCTGCAGGCTGAATTTCTTTATTCGTTGTTGGCTGTGTGGGCCCAATTTATTTTCAATTTTATTAAACAAATGAAAATCGAGTTATATAAGGAGTAAACGTTTGTAACTCGCCTGCAACCATTTGAGACGGGTAAAAAATCTGTAAAAATAATTACGAAATTAAGGCGTAGCTGTAGTACTGTTTAGAAAAGTATATTATTTCATTATATATTCCCCATAAATCACTGTCTGGTTTTTTATAACTAGGGACCAGCGACATTTGCTACTCTGATATTTATTGCGGAGAAAGTTCGCTGTTCGATTCCAATGCACGATGTACATTCATTACGATTTTATTTCGTTATTAGCAATTTTATCTGTTCATGAAAATGTTTTCCTTTTTAGCTAGTTCAGTGAAAATTTTGCCATTCTGATTTTGAAAGACTGTCTGCAAAAATCTGTGCCGCGCAATAAATATAAACTGAAACTAAGGAAGACCGATTTTTTTTTTCAGGCCATGTCATGAACATTCGCTTGATAACTGCTAAAAGAACAGCCAAATTAACGTGTTTCAACAATCATGTGCTGTTTGTTGATATTTGTAAAAACAAGTTTTTACATAAAAAAATAACATTTTGCATAACGTCATTAGCACATTTTCAAGCAAGCAGTTTGCTAACTTTAGACGAAACCACGTAGTTTTCGACAGTTTTGTAATAAAAAAAACAGTCAAGTGATGAAATGTGGAAGAATTCTCTGATATTTTGCTATAATAACGGCCAGTAAGACGACAAATCTGCGCTTATTTCTTCTCTGGATACTAATTTTCTCAGTTTGGTTTCAGGCAACGAGTAAACGACACCAACTGCAGTAAGGCTGTTCACGGTAAAGTGAGCACTTTTGAGGCTCTAGTTACTTTTTCCTTAGTCACTTTTTATCCTTTAATCACATTTTAAAACCAATACTGCCATGTAAGTAATAAACGCAGTGTATATTCCATCGCACTCGGAAGATAACGTCTGAGGCTTCAATAAAATATATCTATTGACTATTATTCCAAATGAGAGGGCTTTCAAAGGTGCTCACTTCACCGTAAACATCCTATAGCCATAGTATTGTGTAGTCAAAGCTGTTTAAGGCTGTTCCCGGTAAAGTGAGCAGTTTCGAAGCCAACCTTTGAATAATATCACTGCCCATAGCTACGTATATGGTACAGTACACGCTGGCGTGAAGGTTCTCTGTTAAGTTGGCAGCGAATCAATAAAAATAACTGTAATATATAACCACAGAGCAGATGGGTAGACAGAGGAGAAACGGCGTGGCGATTACTTTGATGTGGTTGTATCCGCTCGTTGATCGGCTGCGCGCAGCTGTAAGAACGCGTCTCGTGTCTAATTGGCTACCGTGTGGTGTGAAAGGGTCCTCGTTGGTTGACGCTGGCCATTTTGCTGGCACTTGCGGCTGGAAATTGCGCTAGAAACGGGTGTTTCACCTCTATTGTTATATACTCTGTGACTTGACGTTTTATTCAGAGTGTAGTATGTAAATTTCTAACTACTAAAGCCAGTTTCTTTTTTCTACGTACATCACGAATTTGCATATTATTTACACTGTTCGTTTCTAACAGTTCCACGGATTCCCTTGAATGGCGGATGAACAGCGCGACACGATCCACGGCAATACTAACCTCACGTATAACGGAAGGATGCGAAACTAGAGGAAATATAGATAGTAAGAAACGTTTTTAAAAGGGCTCCGTCAACAATGAACCATCGACAAGGTGTTTTTGAATAACATGTCGGAATTCAAACCACAGTATTTATGGACTAATATAAACAAAATATCCTAGTAACCAAATTTTGGGAAAGGTCATCTAGTATTTTTTTTTTTTTTTACTTTAAGTTGAAGTCATGCAGAACCACGCACGGAGACGGCAGCTATACTAACCTGCTTGCGCGGTAAGTTGCATACCGCAAAGGCGAAGGGAATTGGTGCACTCTATGCGGGAAATAAAATGCAATCACTTCTGGGAGCCTTTACTACTCAATCTCTAATTGTTAGTTTGACACCCATATGTCAACAAGCAACCACTAGCGGCGCCAAAGTAACGCGAGTTCATGGTGTCCTCTGTGCATTGTGCAAACAGTTCCGTTCGCCTCGGTGATATGTAACTTTCTGTGCATGTAGGTTCGTAAACCCGCGTAATCCCTGTGTTGTTTAGTCTAACTATGACTTAAATTTAATAACACTAGATGAAGTTTCCAAAACATTGGTAGTTAGGATTTTTCATTTATATTAGTCCATATATGCTGTGACTTTAATTTCAGCATGTTATTAACAAACATCTTGTATACTTGATTATGATATTAATTTCGCAGATTTGTCCTGTAACGTACCTTCTGGTAATTTTTATTTCTGAGAAGTAAATAAACATCTCTATAAACTTGCCACAGTGATTTTAGTAAGTTACAACAGTAAATACGAATCGATTTATTTTGCATGCCTTAATTGACGCAGCAATATTTTCCATCAAACCAACTCAGAGTGAATTCTGCGGATATCTCTGGAGGCAAATTGACTTTAAACAAATCGTTTGTCCGGTTCACCTTCCGTAAATTGTCCGAAACGTAATAGATGAGTTCAGGAAATGTTTGGGTCAATCAGAAGTTACACGAGTAACGAAAGGCAGACCGAACCTCCCACGCCCTCCTACTGTGGAAGTAAGCGTGGCTGTTAACATCTGCTTGTGTATACAAATACGCTGAACTCGCGAATTACGCCCGTAGCTGTGCATTAGTTGGAACAAGGATACCTGAAATATTCGAAAATAGTTCCATGTAGGCTAGAATACAACATCCTAAAGACCTTAGAAAAAGTCACTGTCCGCACATGTTATATTTTAACGGACTCACTGAGTGACATGCGCCCAGTAAAGTTGGTAATGAAGGATGGAAAGTAGTTCCACATATTGAAGTAGAATAAAAAGTGTTAGGTAACCATTTGTGATGTATTTTAAGTTATTTCTTTCGCTTTATGTTATTTTTATGCATGGAAGTGTAACATTGGTATGTATTGCACCAACTTGATGTTTTATGTGGTAATATACATAGTACAGTAAACCTACATTCGCAACATAAGACTTTCTACAAAATTTAAAATTTCATTTACAAATTTTTTATACACCTATATTATTGTTTTCCTTACAAAAACAATGTCGTACATTATTCCTGATTACGGGAATTTTCGATTAACCGAAATAATCCTAGTCCAATCAAGTTCGGTTGGACGAGAATCTAGTGAACTTCACTGAGGAAATCAGAAATAGCATACTTAAGTATTGGACGTAATTTGAGGGCAAGAACCTACGATGCGTAGTAATTAAAACCACCCAATCGTGAAAATATATCTGAGCTTAATTGTGTTGAAATGCAACTTGACGGAAACTCTGTTCGCGAAAATTGGGTTTCCCTATGAATAAAAGTTAGTTGTAAACCTGACAAACTGGATCACGGAAATCAACGCACGTGCTTTCACTGTCTTCAGTGGTGCAGTTTCAACATACTATGTTGAAAGGTTGAATTTGTGTTGGATGATGTTCCATAATGCTTCAATTCTTAAGTTCTGTGAGACCATAATTTAAAAATTAAAAAAATTACATATTTATTTAAGTGAACCATTTTCCCTTGCCCAGGAAGAACGCTAATGATCTAAATTTTACACAGCATAAAACAGCCTCCAGTATGGAAAAGTTCCTTACACATTTGAGATCCAAATAGTTGTTGAGTTGAGACTACTCCCAAAGTTCATGAACACCTGATGCCAATGAATCAATCGAAAAAAAAAAACACATGACTTATGCCCGCTTGCACCAAGTTCTTCCCCGATCTGAGATCGAATGATCCTAGTTCCGAACCAGGATTCAGTTTGATCTTGGTTCCAAGTAAAAGTTTTGCACCGATGAAATTTCATGATTCTGTATCTCCGATTCGTCGATCTTGGTTCCAAAGTGAAAGATCGAGATTAAGTATGAGACAAATGCTATTGGTTCGTAATATATAACGTCATGGAAATAGACGTATTTTTCACTATAGATAGAACAATATGTCCTATGTTTTATCTGTTTTAAGTGAATTATTACTGTAAGAATTTTACTGAATAATATTCAAGTGCATATTATGTTGTTTTAATTTCCCAAGAAAAAATCGCACTTAGTTCTATCTGCTGGCGTATTTTCAAACTACATTTGTCGACGATGGCTGCTAATCTCGGATCGAGATTTTAAACCGCCAATTTCGGCGGTTAAAAATAAACTTCATCTCGATCTCCAGTCCAGCTCTGAACTCGAATGGTGCAACCTTTTTCTGTGTCGATTTTGGATCCGATCTCGGATCGAGTTTCGAACCATGCTAGTGCAACCGGGCATTAGTCGTTATGACATGAAAGAAAGACAAGAGCATTAAAGTGTAGTGCGAAACAAAAAGAAAGTATTTAGTATTATGTTTTAAAGTCGAAAATATAATATTTTTCCGATGCACAAAGGATGGAGGAGAGGAGGTAAATTATTTTTTTTTAATATTTCATAAATCATTCATTTGTTATTTAATTATATAATATTAATATCATTCAATAATTATGGGACAGTTAGAAACAAAATCATAATTACTAAGACGTGAGTTGCAAAAATAAAAGAGCACAGAGTATTAATAAAAATATTGATTTAGATGGTAGATCTTAGTTCTACACGAATTCCTATTTCCAGGTTCGGCCACTGTTTTTTACACTCGACTCGAAAAGTCTAACAGCAACGTGAGCCGATTTCGCTCTCAGAAACGGCGGTTGAGAGGGAAGGCAACAAAAGCGGTTGATATTTGCTTTCCATCAGGTGCATAATGTCCTGTGATACCCCCCCTATGATTGGTCGGTGAACGGCTGCCACGTGGGGGAGTAACTATATCCTTCCATTAGGCTATCACTTACCCCCCCCCCAACCATCCAACCCCCCTCACAAGTCATAAGTCGGATGTATCGGGCAACTGCAAGTACCGCCATCTGATGGTCGCAGTATATCACTTTAATACATCGGTGTACGCCACGTGCTAATTTCTTTCTCGCTCACAAGTCACATTCATTCCTGCAATCAAGTTTTTTAGAGTTCGGAAACGTGTTTGTTCACATTTAAGTTTGCGTTGTATATAAATCACCGCTATTAACTTTAAACTGAATTCAATACTAGTTTATGGAAGCGAGCGCACATAGAGAACCAGGCAAAGGGCATTCCTACATAAATGTTTTAACTAACTACCTCAGCAATTGTTTCACCAAATCTATGTAAGTCTGTCGAACCATTTCTGCGCCGTAAATTTTAACTTATTATTCCGACGCAACATATAATGCAAAATAAATACGTCAATACGGCGAAATATTTGCACACAATATGATATTTCCCTTTCTTAGTTGGCTTGCTAAATCCAGTTTCTTTCAATTATCGTATTTGGCGTGTATGTCCCACGCACACAGCTTGAGACCTAAACACTTATGGATGCAGTTTTGTTGTTCGTCTTCAATATACTACAAGAAAAATTCATCATAACAATTAAAATGTTCCTGGGTAGAGAATATTTAGTACATCTAACTAGAAATCCCCCCCCCCCCCGAAAAAAAATAGTTTTTTTTTTTTCAGCAATACAATAGACTTTACAGATCTCTGTTATGTTAAAAGTCGGCGTCGCTCGCGTATTGGCGCTTGCTAAGTATCCAGTTTCCTTTAAAGGCTGTTCACGACAAAGTGAGCACTTTTGAAATCAACCATAGAAATAGTCACTGCCCTTGCCTGCATATATTCCAATGGGCACACTGAGTGACATGTGCCCATTAAAGTTGGTAACGATGGATGGGAAGTAGTTCCCTATCTTAACGTCGAATAAAAAGTGTAAGGTAACCATTTCTGATCATTTAAATTATTTCTTTCGCTTTGTTTTTTTTTAATGCATCGAAGTGTTAAAATTAGCAGATTTGTAAAATATTTACTTCTTTGATAATTTCACAGTTTGGCTTGGCCGACGCATGAATAAACTGATGAGGCCCATGACAATGTTAATCTTATATAATGCGGAAGAATAGACAACGGGCATGCAAGTAGATCTTAAGCAGGGCTTTCAAAAGTGCTCATTTTACCGCAAATAGGCTATACAACTTAGTTGTACGAGGTTCGGCAATAATATGATTGGTTGATTAATATTGCCTCAGACTCTTTGTGCGCATGACAAACAAACTGGAGTCCAGTTACAAATGTAGAACAAATGTATGTGTATTTGAAGTGCCGCCATATTGAAACGTGAACTCGCCGTGTCAAAAAGTATAATTACTCAATGAGTGTGTATGTCCTTTTACACGTGAAAAGAACATCCGACTGAGACGTGATCAACTCTGCAGTACACTGGCTGAGATGCGGCTGGTAGCGGAAGTCTCACGGCACAGTTTAAGCGTTTTGTGTGAAATTTATTAAACAACTTAGTTGGAGTATGGGATATAATGCGCACTCCTACTGTGAAGTAACATATCTCCCATGCGGAGGGCCGCGGTGATGTGGTGGTAAGACTACTCGCCTCACACCTTGGCGATCGGGTTAAATTCCCAGCGGGCTCGCTCCCAGATTTTCGCATGTTGGAATCGTGCCGAACGATGCCACTGGTCGGTGGGTTTTCTCGGGGATCTTCCGTTTCCCCCGCCCTCGCATTCTAGTGCTGCTCCATACTCACCTCACGTCACCCTCATCGACTCTCAAGACCTCGATGTTAAGAGCCACCCAACAAAGCATTTATAGTCCATTCCCGATTGGAAGCGACTTATGTAAATCAGCCTTTGAAAAAACACTCTAGGCATAACATGTCAACTTGTTTTTTCAATAACCTGTAAACCACAAATATATAACACTGTGGTTAACTTAAGAGTACTCTATTATTGAATAAATGAAACTTTACCTTAATAGCTTCTATAACTAGTAATATTTATTTCTTTTTAAATATGAATTAACAACAGCGAGAGCAGCGACATGTTGGCAACGACAGGTGAGCAATAGTTCACAGTAAAAACATTATTTTAACCTAGTTTTTTAGAATACTATTTGTAAATTAAACGGTGCCTATTGAAATATTTAAATATTTAGGTAGCCCCGATGGCAACATGTACCACTTTTACAGTTTAAATAACAGCGTGAGTAGGCCGTAATGGAACAGTGTTGTTTTATCGATCGAGAAAGCATCTGAAAAACTGTCTGCTGGGCGAAGCTTGTCGATTTCTCTCTCTTTCTTCGTCTCTTTCAAACCCGGGAAATTTCACTTCGCTAGTAAGTAACAAATTATACATGTTTTCAATTGTGGCATATTTCATACTTATTACAGCAAAATAATGATTTTTGAATTTGTAATTTACAACTGAAAAGAGATTTTAATGTTTGAATGCGTATTTTAATATATTTAGATATGATGTCGGGGCAGTTACCAAGTGAAGTTGGCAGACGTGGCGAGCCATGACATGGCGTGTTGCTTTTTGCCAAACGAAACGTAAATTATTCTTACTCCGAAAAATACTTCAAATTACCTCATCACGTTTGTAGACGTGTTTTTTTTAAACCTACCTAGGCAAGTTACGATGTTGTGATAAATCTGTGTTTCAACGGCAGTAATAAATATACTGTGACGTGTGTTTCGTTAATCATTGCGTCTGTGAAATGTGGTGCCTTTGTACATCGTAGTCGATACGCTGGCCCTGTGTGCGTGTGATTTCAAATATTTGATTAGCACTATTTATACGTTTTAGATGTGAACTGTTTTTATGACGAAGTTATTTATTTATATCCACGTCTGTTCATTTATCAAAACGTTGTAACTTTGCCCTAAGGAGTTTGAAACACAGTCGTGTAGCGTAATTTGCCACAGTCCCGGAAGAAAAATACCAAGCCCAGCCCAATAAACCTAATAAACAGTAAGTAGCAATACATATAAATATGAGCAGAATAAAAGTTATCGTAGTCTTATTTGTGTGCATGTTCACAGCTATCTTTTAAAGTTTTGTGTGACGAAAATGATAAACACGAGTTGCGTGCTTGAATTCAATGTGCCGTTTTCGTTTGACTGCTTGTTCCTTCGTTTTAATATTTATTCCGAGGCAGTCCTTTTAAAGAAATGACCCAACACATATCAATAACAAAAGGATAATTAGTACAGCCCTTTACCTCGCAGTTGTAACAGTGTTAAACACAGTCACGGCAAAATACTGACGTGCATTACATGTATTGTACTATGTTGTGGAAAACAAATATGTTAATGTAAAATAATCGTAAGAACTGTCGTCAATTCAGGCATTTTTAAAACGTCATAAAGCTGACCTAAATAATGTTAGAGGCCTAAACTGTGAATATTAGTACGGAATGGTTTTTGGAAAATGACAGAATTCCTTGAAAAGCTGTAAACAGTAAACAACACATTAAACAGGTATAAAAGTAGAAGTCACGTTTCAATGTTTATTTTTGGGTGTAGCGAAAGTAAATGAACGTATGTACATACACAATTGAATGTAAATATCGATTTTGACAGATGCTACATGGAAGTCACATGGCAATGTTTGTTTACATTTGGCGGAAGGATGTGAAACGGGCCTGCAAGTAGATATTTAGCAGGGCTCCAAGAAAGTTTCTTCCAATTGGGAATGGACTATATTCCACTCCACTTCCATTTCTTTCGTATCCCAACAATGGACTGTATTTTTTTTGCCAATAGCGCCATCAAAACAAGGTTGATAGAATTTGTGGTTACAAAAATGTTTATACGTCAAAATTATTTTCAAATTTTTAGTAAATAGAACAACGTTTGTGTAGTTAAATTTTTTTTTACAAAGTTTAACTTATTTTGAAGAATTCAAACTGCCATGCAGCTGCAGTATGTTATGGTTGGTTAAAATAAGTTACTACAGTCTATTCACGGTGAAGTGACCACTTTTTAAGGCCCTGCAAAAATTTTCCTTTCAGCCACTTTCTATTTTTCCGCCACTTTTTAATGTAATCATTGCCTTGTGACCAATGAAACCAGTACATACTTCCAAAAGTTAACGTCTGAAGCTGCCGTAAAATATATTTATTAGTGATTAATGCCTATTGGAAGGGCCTTAAAAAGTGCTCACTTTACCGTGAACAGCCTATTGTATAAAAGCGTGGGTGTGTTGAAAAATTAAGCATATCTTCTTCACTGTTCGACCTCGTGCTTTTGACAGTACTATTTGCAGTACGGGCACCTGTTTCTCGCGGAAAAAAAAATTTAGGACAAGTTGTGGTCCAGCGCATTTCAGTTCAGAAACACTTTCGTGATTGGATCATTCTAATTGTTACGCATCTCATCTGCCTGTCCACAAATCATGGACGATCAGTAACGGAGAAACTCAATTCTGATCGGCTAGCTCATATAGCAGATTATCTTCGCACAAAGACAAGCGGACTATAGCTAGATGAAGACTGCAAGCGTGTACATAGGACATAGAAGTCTAGCCGCCGCGTAAAGCTGGGCTCACAACAACATCCGTCGCAAACGTCAGTCGCCCGTCCTTCAGTCAATCATCCGTCTGTTTTTTCGTCTGTCAGTTGAAAGCGACTCACAACAATCCGTCGTCCGTTGATCTTCCTGTCAGGCAAATTTCAAGCGTGACAACTTAAAATCTCTATCTTTCTTTCGTAGAAGGTTGGAAATAAATTTCCAAGAGGAAAATATTATGGGGAAATTATTTTTTACGTGATAAAAATGTATACATAATTATTGTTTACGTTTTAAATTCCTGAATTTGCCACCAAGATTATTAAACACGTATCCAACACCTAGCATTTCATTTCAAAGTACGTATTCGCATCCACGGAATGTCATCAGAAGGCAGTGGCCCATACGTCGGTCCGTCGAAAGTTAAAATTTGAGATATATTTGACAGATTGAAGGGCAGTAAACAAAGTTGCCCTTCGATTGGTCGAAGATCACGTGACCGCCTGACGGACGGGCGACTAACGGATGCGAGAGATGGTTGTGAGTCCGCCTTAATTCTTTTCGCGAAGAACAGATGGCCCAGTAAATGGGTGAATCAATATCGGGCTACCCGTTTTAGCGTACTATTATGTTTGCGTCAAAACAAGCGAGGCCAGGCAAGGCTGGAATGAGGCCAACGGTTGTCTTATAAACTATAATCGCAGACAACAGGGGCAGGGGCGCAACGGCAGAAAGTACAGCGTTCTGCAGATGTCAGCAGAAAATTTGGGTCTGGCTGGTACAGTCAGGTTGCACCTACTCCTTCACCAATCACGTCAGTAACTCCGCCCAGGCTGGTAGGGAGAGCCATTGGGAGTTCAGGATTTCGGTGAAAGTTGGCGTGGACGAGAAATGTGGTGGTCAGGACAGCAGTGGGCCAAAGTGTCAGTCGACGGTGGTCCACCGAGGTCAGCGGTCACCGAGTGGTGATTGGGGTGAGTCTCGACCAACTAGGGTGAGAGCTAGTCCAAACCCCTAACCTTATCCCTCTTACACATATCCACAACTCTCCTTAAGCCAACCTCCTTCTAACCACACCACAATTTTTCATACTGTTACTTTAACTTCAGTGAAGGGTATTTATATTTGTTAATTGGAGATTATTTCATAGTCCTTTGATTCCACAACCTGATCAACCTTAATTGTGCTTATAAGAGTATACGCCACTTAGGAGATATATAACAGCGACCAACGAAACTGGCTTCCAAGCAGCGCTTCAATGACTTCTAGCTTGTGTTTGACTTGGTGTCTGTATGTTCATGGACATCGGGGTGTCAATGGTGTGCGAGCCCGGGAAAGCAGGTGTCTGCCGTGGATGGTCTATATTCGTCACTGCGTGAGGGTGTCTGCTTCGCCGATACGACTTGCCCGTTCTCTTGTCACGCTACCGGCAATCGATACCGGGAAAAAAATATCGCCGCACGAGCAACAGCAGCATAAGGCACCCCGCAGCCTGCTAGTAGCTATCAAAGTTTCGTTTTGTTACGAAATTCATTTCTTGTGGTTTGTACAAGGCAGGTAGATTTAAAGGGGTCCTTGCCCTCCCCCACCCCCCTCATCCAAGAATTACATTTGTAAAGATAGTTGCTGTGTCCATGCGTTATATTTTATTCTTTGTCTCTTTATGGTGTTTTAAATGTAATATAACTACCTAATTTTACCACTTAATAATTGTTTTAATGTTTTACAAATATGTTTTACGTTCTTATCAAAATGCGTTACGTTAAGGAAAAATTTCCTATTTTATTAGTGCAACTTTATTCAGGGCGATTTCTGTATTTTTATTTCGTTGATTAATTTATAAACTAGAAATCTGTTAATAATGTTAACATATTTGTGTAAAAGTTAATTTAATACAAGCACTGCAGATAAAAATTCAATCATTTTTCAGAAACCTTATTATTAAACCATTATGGATACATCAGTCATTATTAATTTTAATGTAAAATATTTTTTTATAAAATGTTACTGAGCTCGCTGATCCAAATACGTTTTGCAGGTTCATAAGTTTCTATACTATGTTTTATAAAAATTAGCATAGTGTGTCTTTTTCATAACCTAATTAGAATTTATATTTTTTTGTATCTTAAGTTTCAGGTTTACTACCATAAATGTATTTATTTAAATTTTGGATGAAGGTGTTTCTTAATGTCTTGATTCCCTATGAACGATCATTAAAATTGATACAAAACTAATTATTACATTTCATTACACGTTAAATTATTGTGCACTTTTAAAACTATATGCATAATTTTTATGTTACCAAATAAATTAATAATCTGTGCTAATGTTTATGTAACACATTGTATTTTATGAATAGTTACAATATAAATAAAATCAGTTAATTTTAAATTATAATATCTGACTGTTAACAGTGACTAAAAAAATCGCGTTGGTTTTTAGTGTGTGTTGAGTGGCGGGGGTGTTAGACTTAACAAAACTCACATTTACTTCAGTAGATAGAAACACCTGTATTCCTTACTAAAGTGTCGGTTAACTCCGGGCGCTGGCGGGCGGTAATTTTTGGGACAGAGATTCGTGTGCGTGTGTGTGTAGTGTGGTGGACACTTTCATTATGTGGGAGTTTTCCCGGGGTATTTCCTTTCCCTCCGCAATCTTCATTCGACAACCACTCCATCTTATCTGGTATCTCACTTCATCCATTCTTAGGGTTGGCCGAAACGACAGGCATGTACTTTAATATGGCAGCCGACCAAATTTAGCGCCACCCTTCTTTCTTTCGTGTTGATCCGGTATCCAGAATGTGGGAACAGCGTGTTTACTTAACATTACATTTTATTCGCTTGAATAGCTTCTTTTATTGGCTGACAATTGGTTTGGCACGCCCGGAAGTTCTCCTCAGGCAATCTAAGTTCAGTGGTGGAATTGCCCATTTCTAGATGCCCTAGCATTGCACGCTATTAGATGACACCTAGGTGAAACCTTACACTCATCTACACACTCGAGCAGAGGTCACTTGTTCATTGTCTGCCGTCACAAGCATAACTCATTTCCGTACCTCCCCCACCCCCCGGGCCAAACGGGATGAAGCCACCAGAGTGATAAGTGCTTATTTCCTTCTGGTCCTGAGTCCTGCAGGGTATGTCGGATGAGTGGACATCCTAGCAGGCAATGCTATCAATTACTGTTAGGTGCCTGAGAATTTCACGAATTATCTCGGTTTCAAGGTATACTTTAAAACGTTCATTATTTTGTCGCACTGCTATAGTTGTAAATGTGCAGTTTCTTTAGACATTTTCTGTAGCCAGCAACGTACAACAAACAAGTGTGATAAAATCATGCACAGATTTCGCGCTATGGTGGCACACAATCTCTTTGGTACCTATATAGCCATCGAGTAAAGATATGCCTAGAGTGGCCTTCCCCAGGTTAAGAAGTCTGACCACTCCAGCAGGTAAGGATCTGTAGTTCTTGGTATGAACACCACGTAGCGGTAGTCCATTTTCGTGGCACCAGCGTAAGGAAGTCGGCAACATTGCCACTGTGACATCTACCCTCTCTATCAGCTCACACTCCATCCCTGTCGCTCTCAGACCAAACTCCACAACAGTAGAACATGTTCTCAAATGTCTGCTATACCCACGAAGCTGGTACAGACAATATGGCGGACATCCGAGTAATTACCTCAAACCATTATGTCCGTTTATGAAAAGATTACGGGTTCTGTAAAAGGTATGAATGTACAAAATGAAACTTAATGTTCGTGTAAGTAACGCGAAACGTTGCAAATTACTCACACGGTCATGCTAACACAGTAAACACAACTTCATAAAATAAGCGATAACTGTAGAGTTAGGTAATGTATATACATAATGACACGGGTGTTCTGTAGGTCGTGTGTGTAGCTCAGAGGGTGCCCTACCTACATAGCTCAAGGGTAGGGTGGCCGAATTGTGGTCGCGGGGTCGCGCCCTGGTGCTCCCCACGCGGCAGATTTTCAGTTCGCTTGTCGCACTGGGAATCTGTCAGCAGGTCGGCCTCACTAGAGCTTCGTCAATATCAAATGTCACGACAATGTCAAATGAAGGAGGGGAAAAAAAAAAAAAAATTGGGTTGGTGCGCGGATTTGCGCCATACAATCATAGGCTTTAGAGTTCAACTCTCCATCGTGTAACATATTGCTGTTTAAAACTTACGTTATTGTTAGAAAAAGGTTTCCTTCCAAAACCACTGTCTAAAAGCAATAATATGTAAGTAACAGCACAATGCAATCGACTAGCTGTGGTTGATTTTTAATCAAATTAATTGGTTTCTAAAGTAGATAATTCTAGCTGTATAGCGTGAGTAATGCTAACAGACACACAGAAAAACCTTAAATTTAATATTGTGATAATTGTGCCTTCTTTTGGCCTTCTAACCATAAAATCTTGCTAAATTACGGAAAGCATATGATTGATTATTATGCTCATTAAAGACACATATGTAAATACAGAGGCGAAGAAAAAAGGGGAACGGGTGGTATCGGGACAAAGCTCCCACTGAGATGAAAACAAATATCCAAATATAAAATCTGAAAACCAAATGACACGTTTTATTTTATTTTAATATAAGGAATCGGTGTTCCCCTTGATCATGAAGGATGTTTATATTATTTTGTCGTTCCATTTCTGTACATTAGCCCATTGAACATAAATAATAGTTTACTATTAATTTGTAACATTACAACTTTCGTATTTTGTCCAAAAATATAAATATAAAAGATCACTCCCCCCCTCCCCCCTTCCACAAAAGTAAATTCCTGGCTACACCCATGTTTAAATAATTTTCTCATGTTTTATGAGTGGCGTAAATGTCCGTCGTATATACATGTGAATACAGTACTTCGTTTTCTATACATAAGCAGTGCCGTTACTCACATAATATTCCATGCATTTATAGCACTCGTATTAGGAACCTAAATAAACGCAGTCTTCAGGGGAAGGAAACAATCTTCTTACTTTTGGATGCACCACAATGCGCCAACGTATAACATTCGGTTGCAGTAGTAACCTTGCCGCCCCCCCCCTTTTTTTGCGAGAGGTTTTGCACGCAATTTAACAAGTTTCTGTTAGCACTTTAGGTAACGTATGGGTATGAACTGATGCGTTCTTTCTTCTCTTTTGCTATAGAAAATTGTATGCTTTTTGTTGTGCCCGTGTGTATAACAGAAGGTAGCATAAATTGGGTATCGTGTAGTGCCGGCTCAAACGACTCACGCCAATCACAGAATTGAGGCACCGGGAAATTCATTAAACCCTTTTTAAATATCGGAAGATATACTGTTTTGAAAATGTGATACACTACATACTGCTAGCATCTTACTAACATGTTAACATTAACATTGTTAAATGGTAGGGGAATGCTAGTAAAGAGGAGAAAACAGCCACGATGATCGAATCGAAACTAAGTTTTCTGTACGAATGTATGCTCCTCGTTCTGAAGATGACCTTGCGTGTTATGAAATATATCTCTTTCGCATAGCGTAATCGCGCAAACATAATGAGTGGTCGCTAACGAAAAAAAAAAAAAGTATTTATTCATTCAACAAAACATAGGGCACAGAGAACATAACTATTTTTCGGAAAAGTACATTATAATTTTGTATATATTACAAAGTTAAAACACAAGGATGCCTTGCTGTCACAAATAATTCAAATTGTTACATATTGTTCGTAAATTGTTATAATTATCTATTTGTAGGCTAAGAGACAAGAAACATTCCAAAATGTATGAAATAATATTGACACAGTGAAATTTACTAATAATGTCTGTTTTTCTTGGCAACAACTGTACACTATGAACACAGAGATTATTTGAATTTACTGCGTTTAAACACACCTGCGCACTTTAATTTAGCGTGAGCTACAAAGTCTGAAGTAAAGCTGGGTTTACAAAAGAAAATTTAAGCATTAAATTATGTGTTCAGACCTGTGCAAAAGAAACGAACATGTGTTACCTCATATATTGGTTTCCATTGGAACTAAGCAGGTCATGTGCGTTGGGATTTCCTTAGGCCTAGAAAGAAATAGTAACATTTTATATCTTAAGTTAAAATTGTAAGGTGACGATCACTCAGAACACAGCAGACGGTTTCGTTGGAGGGAAACGGTTATTTACAATAACGTAAGCATAAACAAAACAAAAATTTCGTGTGTATGCACATGTTAATGACTATATATTTTTTTCACAAAAATAAGCTTCTCTTATAGAAAATGTCGGCTTTGAAGTATGGACAGTTTAAATATGGTTATGGTATAGAACCTTAGGTTAGGAACATACGTAAACATAACAGGCTTGCCCACCTGTTTCCATTGGCTAGAGTTAAGAATTAAAACAATATTGGAAATTACAAAAACAGAAGCCGTGTTTCCATATGACAGATAAGAGCTTTCTGCATAATCCTTAATGCATAATTTTATTTACTGTAATCAAATTTAACTATTAGCGATTGGCACCGAGTCATTGAATTCAACTGATCTTTAGTGGTAGAAATATGTAATGTAGTCTGAAGTAGAATATTGGGACTCTCTTCGTTATGTCTGGTTTTCATGCGTTCGTTAGTGTTAACACTGCGTATAATAAGTTCAGTGTCAACGTTTTTCTCACCGCTATGAATTCGAGGTTTCAGTGCAGAATATAAAATGGCATGTTGCGTTAAACTCGTGTAACTGTAAACACACATAGCTGCTAGATTTTCAGAAAATAACCACTAATGCAGATCATTATTGTAAACATGGATCTTACAGAGACGATAATTGTATTATCGCTTTAAAAAAAAAACATATGTTAGAGTTGAGCGTTATACGTGATCATTAAAGCCCTTTTCCCGCAGTGTGCATAATGTTTTCTTCTTAATGAGATGCATAATCATACAACGTTCGCATTCGTCCAAGTACGTAAATGTTGCACATGCCTTGGGAACTTACATACGCACATACACGGGGAAACTAATACTTGTACCTCTCGCACACCTACATCCAGAGGATACTATTATGGAAATCAATTTATATGTAGTTCGTAACTGTTATTCTTAATATGTATTTTTCTAAAGAGAGGCATCGAGACGTGAACTTTCGAAAGAAAAAAAAAAAGCCACTGAGAAACTTTAACAATTTATACTCTTTAACCTTTAATGATCTAGAAGAGCCGGGATAAGCACAACCAGTTTTCTTCATGATTTGTTATAAACAGGGCGTGGCAATAAATTTATAGGTATTATGCAGGGCAATCTGAACACTGCCAATTTTTTACGAGGCAAGGCATGGATGAGTGTAAAAGTTATCAAAATTCGAAATTTAATTTGTATTCATATAATTATTAATATTAAATTAAAATATACCTCTAGTTTTTACCAGTTTTAATAATACATTATAGAAAGCTGCGTTTACTATGTCAAATTCTTATTAATTCTTTTCTTGAAAAATTTCTATGATTGACAGTAAAACATTCATTGTCATGCGCTTTTCAGCTACAGCTCCTAATGTATTAATAATTTTAAATATATATGCCTGCGTTCGAGCACAGATTCAGTATTTTTTTTGTCAAAATGCTTGTTCAATAGCTAATCAGCTGGCTAGTTGCTGTAACGGATGCAAATAAGTATGCCTGTCGGACTTTGTCAAGTATCGAGCCGAGTGGATTATGCTTATATACATCAGTGCATTCCTAAGTTCGGACACAGCTTTAGTGACACTTGAATAGACAAATTTAAAGTACTGATTATTTATACGAACAGTTAACTTTGTAGTAGATTAAAACTCCAGCTGTAAAAATTGAGGCACATTGTAGACCTTCGTGCGTCTAACATGTATTTCTCGACTAGTGTCAATTTCCTTTCACATAAGAACGGAATGGAAACGATACTATGACGTATGATATCATTCATGATTAATATCAAATGTGTAATTGTAAGTGCTTACAGTACTCTTATTTTATCATGAACACATAAACTATAGTGAAACAATAAATAAGAGTTAAAAACAACGACCGTTATATAGTTATGATTCATTTTCACGGAGGTTAATAATACCAAATATAAGTCGGAATCGTTGCAAATTTAGTGAAGTCTATAGTGTGCTGGCAAATCAACCCGCTCGGTCCCGATTTGATTAAACCACTTTCAGCAGAAAAGAACCAACAAAAATAATACTGACACTAAGAAAACAGCAGCCAAAGTTAAACATGTAACAACAATTCAGAAGTTGAATTTGACTGCCTATATTCACTACTATCGCTCTTATACGTTCCCTTAAATTAATATCTCTAAATTTCGGTGAATAATTTTTATTATTATTTATTATTATTTATTAATTTTGCGTTTGATGGTTCATTTATACAGAATTGAATCAATTGTGTAATGTGTTCTGTTAGATGATTTAAGTCACATTTTTTTGTGGCTTGCATTTTTAAATATAATACATAACATATTTAAGTAAAATTATTTACTTTCTTTCAATAAAAATTTAAAGCCATTTGTCCGCATAATTATATGCAGTTAAACCTATCACTACTAATACAACACAAAAATATCGTCTGTAGTGCAAACGCAGTACTACATGCTACACAATTTCACATCAAAATGTGAGACATCTGAGAAGCCAACATCATCATTATACTTGTGTGCAGCTCCAAATAAGGCATTATAGAAGTAAAACAGTATTCAACAGAAAGGGACAATATTTCATTGCTCCTTTTCACAGAACGTTATTCTGCAAAATAATATGTATTATTTTCATAACAGTGCACAGATGACAGGTTAGTTCTTTTAAGCAGAAATTTGAATGGGGTGTGACGATGTAATTTACACTATTGCCTCATTAATTTCAGTTTTGTGGGTTGGTTATTTTCTGCAGGAAATGGTCCAACTGACAGGCTCAACTGTCGCAATCGTGAAATATTTTGGTGTGCGCTGTACGTATGTCGAGCGTGTTCCTCTCATCCAGTGGACAACGCGACGCGTGTTCGGTTAACCACTCACAAACAAGAGCAGCAGAAACTTTGGCAAATCATATTGCTCACAAGGGTGACGTCGTGGACACCATAGAACTGATTCATTTCTGCATGCAGTATCGATCATAACTATTTTATTTGCAGCATGTCCGCGATCGTCGACGCAATGACAGACAGAGTTAATTCTGGGAGATACTCGAGGCAGTATTGATTGTTCTCAGTTGATTATAAAGCACTGAAATTTATCCTATCATTTCAACAATAGTCCCCAGTCCGCACTGGCAAGACCACATGTCTCCCGCCACGATGAAACAGGGCTCGACTCCTCGTTGAGTAAAATCCGGAACTCTGCATTCTGGAAAATTGGCGGGCTTTGCCACTGGTCAGTGGGTTTTCTCGGAATAATCTCGTTTCCCTCGCCACTTAAATCCGTTGCTGCTGCATATACGCCTCACTTTACACGTACAGTATAGTGTGTTCGCGGTTTCTTCACACGTTTTGAGTCAAACCTTTGAAAAATCACCCCATGTATGACGTGTTTAGTTATTTCCTACATATTCCATGTATCAGAACCGCTTCATACCTCTGTTAACGTGAAAGTATCTTATTTTTCGTTAACCTGCAGTATCGCGTATATTTTATTTATAAATTGTAATACTTAGTATATAATTAATGCGGATTGAAACAGTGAGAAATCATGTGTGTTGGTAGCGGCTAGTAAGAAATAGTTCACATGCAAAATATTATTACAACTGAGTGCGCACGAATTCGGTGCGTTGTCCTTTGGTGTACATTTCTAGACTTGGTTAAGCTTAGTTTGTACGAGGCTGAGGAATATCCTGGAAGTAGAGTTATAGCAGGGCTTCAGAAAAGGTTTGAAATAACCGTGAATGGATTATACAGAAGTTCGAAGCACTTTCAGACCCAGAGTACACAATTTTGTACAACACAAAGTAAGATTTGTTTGGCCGGTATTATGTACCACAGGTTTCAATGTCAAATTATCTTCCTTGTGGCGAGGTGATTCGAATACCGTGCTACCGCCATAAGTTACTAATAGGTAGCATTTCAACAACCGAGCACGAAACATATGGTGCCTGTCTGCGAACTAGAGAGGTTCAGTACCGGTGAAATATAACTTTGATAGGCGCAGTAAAATAAGAATATGACTTTCCACAAAGGCGAGCTGCCAGTTAGCAAAGAAAAACTTCGGGTGGGCTCGAAGGGTATTGAACTTTAACCTGCGTGGAATTCTTCCCGCGAGAATGTGTCCCTGCGTATCGTTGGATATCTTCTTTCCTTACAGGCATTCTCTGTTTCAGTGGGGCCGCGGTGACTCAGAGGCTAGAGCGGTCGCCTCCCACCAAGGCGAACCCGGTTCGATTTCCGGCAGCGACGCTCCCAGATTTTCGCACATGGGAAATGTGCCGGTCGATGCCACTGGTCGGTGGGTTTTCTCGGGGTTCTTCCAAGTCCCCCACTTTTACATTCCGCCACAGCTCCGTACTCACCTCGCTTCACTCTACCCGGCTATCAACACCCCCGTATTAAGAGCCGTCCAAACCTCCTCACTTTATTGCAGTAACGGATCCCAAGTGAGTCAGATGATCGAATGCCTTCTCATAATGCCTTGTCACTGCTTGCTGACATTCAAACGCCAAATAAATCAAATTAATAATCATGAAACAATTAGCAAATAATATAAGCAATGGCCTGCAAAAATCATTGAAAACAAACAAGAGCTTATTTATTTCTCAAAAAATCACTGGCTCTCTTCAACTTCTTATAGATTCAATTGCATAATAAGTTGTTCTTCTTTATTATGATACTTTAACAGTCGTGTTCGCTAAGGGGTCAGAAACCCGGATTATCCATTGTTGCTAGACGTTAGTTTATTTCTATATAATATTCAGGCAGTTGATACACGAAATGTTTGCTATTTTTTATTGTCTCTAGGCGCAACCTGTTACAAATAGTGCTAATTTTACAAGTTTGATCCTCAATTATTGCCCATATCTTTATTTAGACTTGTGCATATAAGTATTAATTATATATTTTTGTTATGGTAAGCCAATAACGTAAATACAACTAACATAAGCTTAAAGAACTTGCAGCAAAATTAAGTGCAGGATAATAAAATTTCTGTACGATATTTGTGGATTGCTAACGATGTATAGGAGAACAGGAGTCTCCCCGTAGGCTCCTGTGGTAGCTAACCACAATAGACTTCTCCTGATTGGCTAGAATGGCGGCCAATAATGGTCTGACTCACTCTAGCTTGTAGTCTGGCTGATCTTATTATCAGATTTTTCTAAAAAGTGGTTCCCAAGATTTTACTTAATTTGTAGCCAGGGTGTAACAATGTTTATATTGCTTCTCTTACTGTTCTTGTCCTCTAATTACTGATGCTCGCTATGGTTTAAAACTGACCTAATTCTAATCCATGTCTCGTAGTCAACGAGTACTCAACTATTACAGATCAATGGGGAGTCTCCTCTTCTTTCATTGGCTAGCTGGACAGCCAGTCAAAGGTAAGGTGCTCTTGATGCCATCTATATAGAGCCTCCTTCTACTCCCGGCTCTATATCGCTTGTCTCCTCTCTACTAGTCTTTTTCTACCCACTAATAAATAACGTTTCGTACACACCTGTCTCATGTAACATTTTCTGTAAATGCAAGTAATAATTTTGAATTCTTTCCTGCTGAGTGTTTAATTTTTTTTGTGTATATATAGGTATTTAGCCTACTTTCCGAAGTAAGGATAGGCTTACGCAATCACCTGGTTGTCTGTTTGGAATGTATTCCCCCTCCCCCCCAAATATTTTAAACTCGACAACCGAATTTAACCAAAACTAGGTCCACATATAGTATTTAGTGTGGCCATCAGACTTTTATAGTTTTCGGACACGATGGGTAGTTATTTTCAAAATGGCGGCAATTATTTAAAGTTAAGCCACTATGTTATATCTCGGGAACCAATTATCCGATTTAAACCAAATTCGGAACCTTGGCAGTGCATTGTATAAGCACTGCATTTAAAAAGCCATAATGGGTAATTGTATAAACAGTCGTTTTGGAGATAGCGCGAATTGAAAAAAATAAAGCTATTACATTATATATCTGTAATCATTTAACAGCTTTAACCAAATTAGGTATGCTGGCAGTTCATGATGTAAGAATTGAATTTAAAAATCGACAATGTTATTGATCCGCCACTTTGGAAGATAGTGCAAAAAAGGAAGGGGAAAAAAAACGATCTTTTGAATTGTATCTCGGGAACTATTTAGCCAATTTAAATAAAATTTGACATGTCGACAGTGCATTTTGTACGCATTTAATAGTGATAATGTAATTAACTGGCTATTTTAGAAGATAGTGCTATGTGAAAAATATATTTTTTATGTTTTATCTCGGTAACTACAAAACCGATTCCTGCCAAATTTGACATAAGTAATACTATTGTAGGCCATGTACATATATGCAATTCTAATTGCACTCATTTTTAAAACGGTGGCTATATAAATATTTTTGGCTTATTTTCAAAATCTAGCATACCATTTTTACAATTTCGACCAAAATCGCTATACCGAAATTACATTTCGGAAGCATCGCATATGTCGATACATAGCTTCTTTTGTACCCCGATTTTTAAGACAGCGCCACATGAAAATAAAATTTTAATCTTATATATCAGAGAAAAAACAACATATTCCTACCAAATATGGCACTCAAGTAATACTACGGTAGGTCATGTAAATTGACATTTTTAGTGGGTCAGATTATTATATCCAAAATTGCGGCCGTATTTAAAAAATTTAGAATACTATGTTATATATATGAAACCATGTAACAAATGTCAACTTGAGCTTGTATACTGGGAGCATCTTCTACACTAATCAAATTTGTCTACCCAGAGCTTGTTTTGTCCCCCATTTTATAAGATAGTGTCACACGAATAAGTAATGTTTTATCATATCTCACGAAACAATCGACCAATCTTCCAAATTTGACAAAGAAGTGTTTCTTTGGAAGGCCATATACATTGATAGGCGCTATGTTTAAAGAGTGCGAGATGTTCATTTTCGAAATAGCGCCCATATAAACATTTTAGCTTAGCATGCCGTATGAACGTAACAGTGTAGCTAATTTCAACCTTACTTTGTATACGGACAGTATCTGTGCAAGCATCAGATTAAGCGAGTACATAAACTCATTTTCCTGCCAATTCGGAAGATAGCACCACGTGAAGAATTAAGTCCTATCTCAGAAAACTATTAACTGATAACTACCAAATTCAGGCGACAATGTGTACGTTTGTAGGCCATCGAAATTTATGTGACTTAAAAAGTTAGACACGTATTTTCAAAATCACAGCAGTGTAATAATTTTATGTCAGTACGCCACATGTCGCAAAAATTTTCAACCAACTTAATATGCAACAGTAACTATGGCGAACAATAGAATGTATCAATAAATATAAATTTGTTTCCGGTAATAAATATATTACCACAAGAGAAAATGGACCTTTTTTGTCATATGTCCGGGATCAGTCGACCTATTTCCACCAAATTCACACTAGTGTTGCTACAGTAGGCTATGGGTAAAGTGTATCTGGCTTTATTTACAGCTTTTCCTACCAAATTCTGCACACCTATAGCGGTAAGGTAGATCATGAAAACTTACACAATATGACTACCATACATATTTTCAAAATCTTATCTCTTTAAATATTTCAAGTTAATAGTATGGTCTGCCAAAACTTTAGACTGATTACTATAAAAGATTAGGTGCCAAATCCCACCTCCGCGATGTAGTTAGTTGTGCGCCAACTTACGATATAAGGCGTTCTGTTTTCGAGTCCCAGGTAAGACATGTGAGTATTAGTAATTGGCTCACTAGTATTGCATTTGTTTCTGATTGTATCTGTTAAGATATCGTTATCAACGAGAAGTCAAGACGCACACTGAGAGAAAATCGAACAAGATATTAGTTTGTATAGGGTCAAATATATATATTTAGTTGCCCTAACAAAATATATTGTTGGACAAACAAAATTTTAAAGGTAAGAAAATTTCTTCTGTTCGTCTAGCAAAATATATGTTTGAATAAACAAAATCTTTGTGTTGGGCCAAAAAAAGTAGACTGTCAACTAAATATTTTGTTTAATCAACTGTATATATTTGTTTGGCCACTCATTTGACTGCCTTCTTTCGAAAACACAGTGTGAGAATCTGTTAGTAATTTTTGTGAAAAATTAGTATAGTAGCCGTGTTTGTTAGTGCATCTATTGATACTTAACAATCGAATAAAAACATTAATAAAACAATGCAACAAGAGACTGACAAGTAATGCTGTAAAACTTTAAATATTTGTTTGAACACGTTGCCCAATATTTGCAGTCTTTCTATTTAAAAGCTTCCGGTGTCACCAGGTGTCACATTAGCTGAGATTATTAAAGCATAGCGCTCGGATTGAGGTGTCCCGGGTCGGTTTAACTCGTAATCTCTTCTTATATCGCCCCAAACAGTTTAATGTACCTGTAGCCAAACTCACATTTAGTTGCAACAACCAAAACTTACAGTCTGGGGCAACCAAATGAGAAGAACAAAATAATTTGGTTTCAGCGACAAAATATTTCATTGCCCCTATACAAACCAATATTTTTGGTTGCACCAAACAATTCAACGAAACCTTTTTCTCACTGCACCTACCATCTACCCGTTTAATAACTTCATCAAAGTTATTCGCATCAGTGTAAAGGAAAGTAGACCCATTAGTTATAATTATAACTTCTTGTTCCTTTTTTTTTCCCTTAGTTATAGTTTAGCTATAGGCACGGCCCCAAACGCGGTTATGGATGCCCAATCCATCGCCGCTGCGAAGTCTGCCTCCTTTCATGAATTTCCTCACCTGTGAGCATATGGGGACTAGCCCTGAGACGCACTTAGCTCCTGTGCCTAACTCTAAAGCACACTAAACACTTAGAATTAGGGTAGGTTAGAAAAAACTGGCATTCAGTGCTGTTCGAGACCCATGAAGCTGCCTGCTACGAGGTATGACGAAACGGTGTTTCGATAAACCAGTAAGAAGTGGCTCAAACACCGTAAGGCAAGACAAACAGCCTTACACCCAAACTGTTAACTTCAATGCTCATTACTGCAAAATTACAGCTGAAGTAGAAATTTGCAATAGTTTTGAGTGGGAAAGTAAAATTGCGCAATATGTTTAATCAGTTTTTAACTCCCAGTATCTTTACTTTTAATGAAGTCCATTCATGGTCACTTCCAACTTTTCTGAAGCCCTGCTTAAGTTCTGCTTTCAAGATATTCCACCACCTCATGCAGACAAGGATTAACAAAGTCTGAAAAACCGCTCCAAAGGGACAACGCAACGCCTTCTTGCGCACTCAGTGAAATAATAGTTTGCATCACAACTATCACTCGCTGGGAAATACTAACACGCATATTTTCGCTGTTTTATTTGTATTAATTATATATAAAATATAATGACTTATAAAAATGTATAAGCATAATTTTAAATTATAACATTTATATACGTTTATGTAAACGGGAGAATACAACGCGTGTGATACATGACATATTTGGGAAATAACTGACCACGTCATGCGTGATGTTCAAAGGTTTGATTTTAAAAATGTAAAGCTGTCGTGAATAGACTCTACCTCGATTACCATCGCAAATCTGCAACGAACTAGAAAGGTCAGCGTTTGCGCAGCATGTCAGCGAATCGCGATGAATCGATCGAACTAACCCCTGAGTCATGACGCAGCACACTGGTTTGCGCAGGGTCAAGAATATTAGGTGCAAAAATAGCCTGTGCCATTAACTGAATTGATAATTGTTATCAAAATATCATCAAAACTCCCTGAATAACGTATGTCAAAAAATATATATATTTAATTAAAATACATATGTTATCTCACTATGCGTCCATTTTTAACTAGGTAGCTGTAAGTATATAAAACTACCAGAGACTTCCGTTTTCGAAGTATGCATATGTTATATAAACATTGAAGCAACTAACAAGCATGTGCTAGCGGTTCATCCTTACATTCAGGAGCTCAAAGTAGGGACAGAAAATATTTCCCAATTAGTGTTTCTTCGGTTCACTTAGCACTTTAATATTCTCATTTAATTATAACCATTTACTGTAACTGCATACATTTTGAGGTATATTTGAATGTGTGGGGTAGCGATGGAATAAAATTAAGTGGGTGTAACTGGGGACAGCCCAAGGAAATCCTCCGGAAAATGGCAAAATTAGGGACATCCCCGCCGGGATTCAACCCCGGTGCAGCGTGGTAGGTGAGCGATCTGTCGACCACAACACTCAGGCCCTGCTGACTAAGATTCTTGTAGCTGGGATGGCAATAATTAAAGGAAAGTAGTTCAATGAGTTGTATTAATTTTAGTAGTAATTTATTTACAGCGATGATTTCTAAAATAGGTTTATATTCTTGAGTAGGCAATTTATTAATAATATTTGAGTATTATATACGTCGTAGGAAAACCAGTAATTACGTACACAGCTATGTTGACTTTTATGGTTGACGTGAGGATATACAATGTGTAGAAACAGGGAACCACGAAGAAGTTTCTGATTCGTTTAATTAACCATACGCTAACTCGAGAAATTTTAATTTATTTCTCTACGTGAAAATGTCGAATAGAATTAGGTAATTCGAAAGGGTGACCTTTATGTAGCGTAACAGAGCGTTGTTTTATATCCCATGCCCCTCCAAAACCAGAACTCCTCCTTTCGTAAGCCAGTGCTACCACACGGGTACTTAGCGCCTTTTTGCCCACGTGTCGGGGTGGGTTTGTCGTGTCGTAGCAACGCCAGCTGTCTCCCGGCTGGCTGGGTGGGTGTTCATACTCGTACCTCGCGGCCGCGCGCGCGCGCGACGTTTAACGCTTGGTGTGTCCGCCGCCCGTCACACTGCCCCGTGCTGCGTAATTACATATGTTCCAGGGGTTCAGGATGTCATCCCCGGGGACCACACTGCATGGAAGAGCGAAGAAGTTGTCTTTCTCCGTAATGGTTGAATGCTTGCTCCAGCGTTGCGTGTAACCTATAGTTCAGTGTGGTCTAGTCATTTTTTTAAAGTAATTTGAAATGAGTGAATCTAATGAAGATTGTGAAAAGTAAGCAATTATATATATATATATATATACTTTTTTTTTTTTTTGCTTTTTTGTATTTTTCGCTTATCGGCTTGCGTGTTACAACCTGTTGCTGACAAAAATTGCGAGTGGTTGTAATAACTAAGTCTAATGCATTCGGTGTGACTGTGAAATTATTTTCCGCTGCAGTTTTGTAAACGAGGTGGTTTTAGTTTTATGCTCGTTTCCTTGTGCATGGGTCTTCTAGGTCTGCAGTGGCGTGCGAAAATTTCGGGACAATAGTTTCCTTCTGAAGCTCACACAAGTAACGTATGAGTGTACAAAGGCTCACACAGACAGAAAAAAATAATTGTATAAACATACCTAAGACCAAATCAATGAATTACGAGAAAGGAAAATACATAAAAACAGTTTCATTGATACACATCCACAAATTGAATTGTATTAATATACCTTTTACTTTCGTCTTAACCATTTTGATTCAGGTAAATCTTCAAAAAATATTTACCCAAACTATTGACTATCATTTGCGAAATATGTCTAATGTTCCCGCGCTTAAAGTGGGTATTAAATATCCTGTTGTTGTGTGAAAATTATTTAAAAAATTAATATGTACATATTTTATTTGGTGTGTAGCAAAATGGCTTTCGATTTCACTATTAAATAGTGTTTTGCGATTTTTAATGTTCTCAGTTCTCATTTTAAATTTAAACATTAGATTTATTTTTATCCAACACGCATAAACTTTATTGACTTAAATTTTGTGTTTACAAATTTTGCTGTCATATTTTTAATACAACCTGAATATTGTAATTACTTTATCTACATCGGTGGCAATTAAACAGAAATTATGCCAATATGTGCGGCCATTAAAATATATGGAAATTCGGCGAATATTTATTCCAGAAATGCTTAAAATACGTGAACCCGCTATAATAATAATATAAATAATAATTACATGCTCTGACACACAAAAACTCGTAACAATTTTAATCTAACAAGTGAAGAATTTTTAGGGCATGTGTTAATAAACTGCACCAACAATTTATAATGTTGATTTAAAGTCACTGCGGTAAACCTTTAGCATGTGCTGTCAACTGGCATTGAACTCACAACCCTTCAAATATTAGTCGGCAATGCTAACGTATGAATAGAAACAGTCTTAAACAGGGAATAATCTTAAGGTGTGCTTTAAAATTTGATTTACGGTTTGTCTAGTATTTTAGGCTAGTACCTAAAAACTTAAATACAAATTACAAGCCTGTATGTGAACGTATGTTGGTATTCCACTGATAGCAAAATTCACAGAGCGTTACGGGGCACCGAAGTAACTATAACTGTCACAAAAATTTAGCTCCTTGGCAGTGACATGGAAATATTTCTAGTTCATTTGACAGTTGGATTAAATCACTTGTCACTATCTGTGACTTATATGAGCATCTTTTTCTGATCCATTGGCCTGGACTCTGCTTGATTCGCTAGTCCTATTTCGATTTGTTTATTACTAGATCAAGCGTTCTCTACCGCGTGTCCAAAAGCCCATGGACCAATAACCAGCCCTACAAGAGGGCACGAATTCAGCGAGTTTATCCTACCATCAAATGAATTCGCATAATTTTACTGTCCATTTTCATACGGAAAAACAGGTTCTTCCACGCTGGCATTCCTTAGAGCGTCCAATAAGAGCTTACAATAGTCGGAAATTATTTTCTAAATTTTTAGCATTTTGCAAACATTTATTGTGATATGGAATATGAGTCTAGAAAATGCATGACAAGGTGGAAAAGTTACTTACCAAAAAGGAATTACCATAACAATGTGAATTTTAAATTAACGTGCCTGTTCCATACAAAGCTTTAAAATGAACGAAAATTGAAGTAATGGATCTCCAAGTGTTCATGTCTTCAAAAGGCGAAAAACTATATTTTCTTATAAATTTGTTATGTGGGTTGTTCGTGTTCAATTTTAGATTTTGAGACAAAATGATGACTCAAAATAATTAAAGTTAAACGCCTACCACACATGAACAAGTTTAGTATTTCAATGAAATATCATCATGACACTTATGTAACTTCAAGATAACTTTAAGTGTAAATCACTTTTAGTGTAAATATAAATTTTTGGAACTTGTACGAATGAATACATATCTTTACTTTCCCAACTTATCACTAAAAAAAATTATGAATGTTGTTATTCAAATGTTTTTCTATTTTCTTCAAGTTTTCACTGATACCATGTCACTAAATAATAACAACCTTAAAAAGCTAGAGAATAATTGGATTCTTGAATGGCTTTAATGATAATACCCAATTTTTTTATAAGCCCGGTTCGCTCTCAGTGAAATATTCGCAACTCAAGGTCAGTCAACAAGCTGCCACCAGTTGGCGGATCGGTCGAGTGAAGTGGAGCCAGTTTCTTTGAATAGCGGTGTTCATCGCAATTCTGCTGAAATTATCGATACATCAAAGAAATTCGACCACAGTAACAATCGTTTTACTGGAGAACGTTGAATTTTTTTTGTTGGGCAAACGTTAGTCCGAACTTTACAGAAGGTTTGGTAAACTTTGGAAAAATAACATTGACTGACCATCAAAATTACCCGCCGGCATACGTCGGATCACCGATGGGTTATTCCAGACCAAGCAATCTCCAGCCATTTACCGACCAAAGGCATACTGATATTTTAAACATTGTGTGTGTGTTGGTAAGACATGTTATTGCATACACGATGCCAACCAAATAATAATGTTTTGTCAACATTGCTTAGTGCTATTTTTAATCAATTTAAAATATATTTTCGAATTAATAAACTCCTATACTTATCACAGTTATTTCTTCTTTATTTAACAAACCTATTTTAAGTATAATCCACTTCCGAAAATCTACTCGATGTGAAGTGCTGTCGAATCCACGTCTTTTTGTATTACTGGTCCAAAGTTATATTCGCTGCACCGTTTTAACCCTACGCGAGGAGGGAACTGTTATTAAATTTCACGTACCATTTCAGTTCACTATACTACAGTATATTCCTTAACGTATTAATATGTTGCATTTTACTGCTTTTAAACTACATGTAACTATCATCCCATTTGAAGTAACTAATGTAGTTATGGTTATGCCTTGCATGTTTCTCAATGTGGTGCATATTTCTTTTTAAGCTATTTCTTCAGTCAGAGCATGCAATGTTTAAGATAACGAGCCCTGCTGACTTCATTATTTATACAATATTAAAAATCTCTTTGTTGGCGTAATGTTTGGAATGCAATGTTGACCCAACATAGCAAAAAGTACCCATTAGCAACTGTTATGATCAAAATGCTGTCTCAACGCGTAAACAACTAAACAAAATTTACAGGAAAATTACTTTGTAAAGACTGTATCGGCTTCGAACGTGAGCATTTTCGTAGTCAGAGCGATGTATTATGTTAGTGTCTTCATGGTGATTGTACATGTTGGCCTGACGAAAGTATATTTACCAAATGCCAACAGTAGGTTTTCCAACAGTTAAACAACACCTGAACAGCAAAGTAAATTTTTAACAAGACATGTATTGTGTTAAAAAGAAGCATAGCTTTGAAGAAAACATGCAAATTTATTGTTTTATTTCATCACAAATATATTATTTCCTGGCGTTGGCATAATGTTGGTTAACTATGTTTGCGCAACTTAACATTATGTACCAAATACCAACCGTGGTTTTCCCAACATTTCCACAACATATAATCAAGTAAACATATTTCAAAGAGAACTAATATCAGGTCTTTAAAAACATTCGTAGTTTATAAAAAATAAAGGGATATTGTTTACATCAGAACGTTTGTTAGACAATCTGACATAAAATGTTGATTGTTCAACGTTGGCCCAAAATAAAAATACACATCCAATGCCAACAATATGTTTACCAACTTGTTACCAACCAGTAACCAAACAGTTTAATTTTTAAAAATATTTTCCTTGCGGCATGCTCTGGCGTATTTTGATTTAGTGACGTCATTGTCTGATCGGCGCTAAACAATTTCTTTTCAATTTCGTGGTAGCTAATTTTTGTTGGCGTATTACGTTGGGCCAATGTTATGTATTCCAGCACAACATACAGCCAACCTTCCCAAACAAAAGCCAAACTTGTTAGCCGCTACTGGGTGGAGCCATTTATCGGTTCCATGTTTAGAGTGTGGTGGCTGTATAACAACTATATTTGTATTAACTGCAGGCTATGTTTCACTATTTTAATGGTTATTTCCCCATTAATTTGAGTAAATACAAATAACCCCAAGAACATGCATCCGGTTCATCCAAATGACTTTAAATGATTGGTGTTTCATTAATTACTGTCACTGTTACAGGTTTAACGTATAGTGTAAAAACTTCGATAATGCTCATTAATCACCAAAAATTAAACGAAGTCAATGAATCCTGAGCCAATAGATAGAGTGACAGCTTGTGTATTATTTTAGTTGTTCAGACTGACAGGTATACACGCGACTGATTCACAATGAATCCAACATTCGTATCGCTGGCTGTAACTGAATTTAGCTTATTCATTATTCAGAGCTTAAATTCCCGTACACGCTAGCAGTAATTCTGTACTTACAAGTGTGCAAGTTCTACTATGGCCGTGTGAATTGCGGCTGACACCATATTACAGATAGCTTACTCAATTTGAAATTAAGCATCCGTCCTGTTTTAAATCGCAAGTTCTGTCCGTGGAGATGGACTGTACATGACAGTGCTGACACTACTGCATCTAAAAGAAAAAAAACGAAGTTTGTGTAAAAAAATAACAAACATGCCTGAAGGCTCACGGCAGTGCACAAAACTGGAATAATAAAAAAAACGTAGTTTCTGTTTCCGATTATACTACCATAACATAAAAAATGTATTGGGAATTTTCCAGATATTTTTTCAATAATATTGCAACCAGTATTACAAATGTGTTTTTTATGATTTAAACACTGTGGAAAAAAAATGTATTTCTACAAATGCATTCCTAGGAAATACGTTGCCAAGACTACTTTTGTATCATTACAAGTAGATAAGAGAAGTTTGTACAACCCGTTACTGTGGAATGTGTAAAATAAAAAAAAAAATGAATTTCAACTAACAACTGGAGAGTTCCACGTTATTACAAATATGGAAATACATAAACAATTAAGTATATTACACAAAATAACGAGTGGTAAAGCTACAATATCCCACTCGTAGTGTAACATGGTAAATTTTTGGCAACTGATTTCAGAATAATTTTTTGTAAAATACGTAACCAAAAAATTTTACTGTGTACGCTTGATCGGCAGATAGTCAAAGATTTTGCGTACAACCAATCATAGTTTTGCCACAGAATCACATCATTGAAATTATCTTGTATCGTGAGCAGTTTAATATTTACTGAACAAGTTATGGATTTTGGACAGCATGTTCTTGAAAAATTAAAATACAATTTCACTGATATTTCATTGTTTATTTGTTGAGCCAATTAAAAAATTTGAAATGAATGAGGTACGCATTCACTGCGAAGGAAAAACTGGCCTTTTGAATGTATCGTCTTTAATAGCCACCAAATGAACGCCTGACTGATGACGTGATTCCCTGCAGCTTAAGTTATCTGGTATTTGCCATCTATTTCACTTTCACCCTCTCCCCCAGATCCCGACGGACGAGGGGGCTGATTCCACATTTCGCCACGTGGCCAGCTACGACAGCAAGCACGCAATTTCCCCCTACCCACACCCCATTTCATGACCTTCCCCCCCCCCCCCATCAAATCTTGTAACACGTGGGCCCATTAGGGACCGTGTCTCATATCTTCAATTACCAGCTCCCTCCACCCCCGATTCCTGTCCGATGACTTCTGCAGATTCCCCGACAAAGAGCGTCATTGTATACATTCTCTCTCTCTGTCTCTGTCTCTGTCTCTCTCTCTCTCTCTCTCTCTCTCTCTCTCTCTCTCTCTCTCTCTCTCTCTCTCTCTCCTCGCTGTCTCGTTTCGACGATTTAATCCTTTCCTGCCTACGCCAGCCTCCCTCTCAGAACCACCCCTTATTTCCACGCGTGACAATTACGTGCCCTTATCTGGTCGGCCGGCGTTCGCATGCGCAGTGTTTCCATTAGTGGCGACAATAAAACCTCCTGTTGCTTTCTTCGCCACCCCTGTCACGCATATTTGAAGGGGTATTCACCCTGCGTGATGGCCAGGAGGGGTATGACGACCGTTAGGGGCGGTGCGTCACACAGGTGAGGGGGGAAAAAGCAGCCTGTGTCACCCGTGTGACTGATATATAAGTGTGTGTCTATATATCGTTGATACGGAGTAATGTAAATATCAGTTTGATACCATAGACTTAATCGTACTATTTACAGTCCTGAAAGTCGTATGTAGTGAATGGCTAGGAATTTGCAAAATTCGCGTTATTATTTGGCATCAGGCTAAATTTAAAAGTACTATATATACTCGAGTTGACGTTTCTTCATTGGCTACTGCGTAGATGTGAAGTCACGCCCTTTCTGACTGAACTGCACGTGATAGGGGCACACGATCGTGAAGTGTTCATTTATTGGGGCAGTGTGACCTAGGGCGTGTAAAAATGATTACTGTCCAATGACAAACGTATTGCAAAGCTACGTGTGTTTTACGTTAAACGTGTTCCCATATAATAACCCGACTTTTGAAGGTCTCTATTAAGGCCCTGAGAACCTAGGACACCTCAAATATACAATTCCCAAGAATACTTGAAAAACCAAATATTGTTTAAAAACAAGGTCATGTAAGGAAAAAGTCGTCAGTATGCATAAATGTGGTCAATGAAGCAAAATATGTACTACCAAAACTGCATTCAATTGCATAAGGTTAAAACTACACTACCAAATTGAAACATGAAATTTTTCATATTGATTCCTAATATAGCATAATATGTTTTCTTTTCTTTTGGAAAAGCATTACACAGACCCAAAGTGGTCGTAACGATATCCAATTTACAATATTCAAGAAAACATATAATTTACAATAATATTTCAGAAAAAAACGATATGCGTCTATAAGAAATATTTTCCCACAAGGACACTTTTAAATATATATTTTCTTTGGTTTTTTTTCTCACTAAAATGGATTAAAATATTCACATAATGTCCCCTATAGTACGACCCACGTGTTGAGCCAAAAAGGATTCCAAAATTAGAATTCACAAAAATGATTAAAATAGATAAAATATGACTCATACTGTAGTTCCATACATAACTTCCCCATGCCATAACATTGACAGTTACTTAAAATTTTATCTTTGGCTTTGTACAACAAACGCAAAATTTTATGCCCTCCCAAACCTAGCCGAGATTTTCCATGGCCATTAACAGGTATTTTTAAGGTAAATTTCTATTACTTCAGTTACACAATTCATTATTCAAAACTGTAAATCCACCACAGTTTTCAAATTAAAACTGAAAAAAATCTCTGGCTTCTAAGCCCTAGCAGAGGCCATTTAACCTTCCCGAACAGCCCATTTCCAAAACGGTGGGCGAAACAAGACCATGAATGAAGCTATTCGATCAGCCCAAAATGCCATAGAACTGACAACATACAGAGTATCATTTTTCAGAAAAATTTAAATTATTTTTGACAAGAAAAATTCAAGGTTCATCCTCACATATTTACTAATATATCGTATTAGAAAATTGGAAGCGATTCCTTATTGTGTTGTGCAGCAATACTTATACTGCTTATGTTATCCAAAAATATCCTGACTGTAAATTAAAAATTAGAGTGTCAAAATGACGTTCCTGCATCTCCTTAAGGGCTTTACATTTTTATTTAACAAGTGATCAAACCGAAATGCCTTAATTATCTGGGGTGACTTCCATCACAGCCAAGTGTCTGACCCCGATACCAGGTTTTACCGTCGAATATATACAAAAATCGAGAACTCCAGTCATCCACCAATAGCGAGCCACTGTCGAAAAATATCAGTCTCTCAATTACGCCCTAGCGGGGTTTGTATAATACACAAACATTAAAGAACAGTCCAGTGCATTATCTATGACGTCATCTCCGATACATTTGAAATTAGCCATTCATAAGTGCGCGGGCCAGGCCCGTCCTTCCGGTGTGCTACGAAGAAATAACGCTGCTGAACTCTAGTGGCGGCCGGCGTCAACACCAGCCCGGTGAACAGCGCTCATCAGAGTACTAGCTAGCGCTCGGGGGCTGTGACGCGACCAGTGCCAGTCCTCCCAAGAAACATAATTTGTGCGGTATTTACGCTACTACGTGCTATGCTACTACTATTTACTACCGTAAATCCAACAACATCGGCGTTCTTCAATACAAACGTAAGTGTTTATGGATGTTAAAAGTAAGTGTTTTAGCATAATTGTCCTTTTTTTGTAGTCCATTTCAACACACGTCTTCCGATCAATACTGTTCCATGGCGGACAGGTGAAAACTATTCTGCGTAGAGAATACGTCGGGAATGGAGAGACAAACCGTACGTGCATTTATAAGCGTACTTGTCTCACTATTAATGGCTGACATCAGAGCCAGGACATGTATTTTCTCGTTTGATTGTTTGATTGGCCACGATGCATTCCTCCACGACAGCTGATCTGTCGGTGACGAAAACAATCTTTGCAAATCAACTACGATTACAATGACAGGCATTGAAAGACGACAAAATCAGTCCAGCAGTTAGCCTACTATAGCTGGTTGACATTCCCAACTATTTTATTTTAGTTAAGACCACATATTATACTAGTTAGGATTCTGTTTATTTTATTGGTGGGGGTGGGGAACTTCAGTTTAACGTCTTTCGTGAGATGTGAATATTTTGCGGTTCTTCTTATGGGAGAGTGGCGATTGAAACATGCATTGTTTTGATGATGCTGTGGAGAATTTTGTTCGTACGGAAATAAAAATTCAATTTACTATAAGTCAACATTTAACTGCATTGAAAGAACTAAATGCAATAAATGTGTCGAAGTTCGTACCGATGCGAGAATTACTCAACACACAAAGATTGTTGAGTTTTTTATATAATGGACTCAACTAAAAGGGTATTTATTTAGACCACATCCATTTGAAATCCTCTCGCAAGAACAAAACGAAGTAAATACGTCACTTAATACCGATGTGTGAAATGTACACTGTAAACATTTTCAGCAAATTTAACTTCACACATTAAATTTGTTAGTGTTTCAATAAAATAAATTAGTGCAAAACTAAATTTTTTAAATACCAAATACATTTCAAATATTATAATAATAATTTTAAAAAAATTATTTACAAAACACACGAAACTTACTGTTTATTTCGTAATTCCTAAACATGTGCGAGCTTTGGATGATTACTTCAATAAAATAACTTGTGTTGGTCACTGATACGAAATAATTTATTTTCTGACTTATTCAATTTACAAAACACTTGAGCTATTTCTTGAAAAAAAAAATGAATTTAAACTTCACAAAGTAAATGCTTTTTCGCTCATGCTTCGTGATGGTCGAAGGAAATGGTGGACTACAGCACACAACAAAGCGGTCGACACGTGTCTATAATTGATTTCACTGAGGAGACTGTTCTGAAAAGGCACCTTGATACGTCCTTCTCAAAGACGCATCAAACGGGCAGTAAAACCATAGCGCAAAAGATTAACCATCATCAAACTTCCAAATATTTAAAAGTAACCTCTTTGCGAGTAACTGAGGGCTGAACATCAAATTTAAAGCAGAAACCCCACCCGCTCCCTAATTTATAACACATGAGATTGCACTTTTTTTTCTTTGGTTCAAAACAAATTCACAATTTGTATATCTTGTGAAATACAACACTTCAAAATATACATATTTATGCCCACATGGCATTTCCATAAACTCTATATCGCCTCAATTGCAGTTATTAAAAATGGTGATCAAAACATTCTAATAAAACCAGTGGTTTCCCAACACACCAACCATAAAAACTTCACCTTTGCCACATACAAATAGAAATTACGGCCAACAATTTATCCTTTCATATTTATGACCATATTTACGAACAAAGACCAACTGAATAAATGACTTGACGAAAATATATTTCACTGGCTGTTCTCAAATACCAAAGCCAAAATTGCATATAAAAATGGACTGGGAAAACGGCTAAGTATGGTATTACTTTATTCCCAAAATTTCTGGCAAATTCAAAACTTACAAGGGTCATTTGGAGAAAATTGTTATACTTTGGAAAATAACTAAGTACTGTATTACTTTATTTACCAAATTCTGGCCTTTCGAAAATTACAAAGGATATCTAAAGATATTATTCTGCCTGAGAAAATGACTAAGTAATTTATAATTTTACTCGCAAATTTTCTGTCCATTCAAAATTTACAAAGGCCATTTGGAGACAATTATTATACTTTGGAAAAATAGCTAAGCACTGTATCACTTTACTTACAAAATTCTGGCCACTTAAAACAACAAAGGCCAACTTTTCATATTTACAAGTTACTTCAACTTGATACATCACTAAGTCCTTCTGAGTATTTTACTGAAACTATATTTGAAGATCACTCTCATGGTCACTTAACAAGACGAAGGCCATTTATGACTTTACATTTAAAATTCGATAAAAGTTTGAAAAAGTGACTAAAGAAAACCATGCTCAGAACTTAACATTTTCCTTCGTGGAAAAATACTTTCAAAACTACCCTAAAAACTCTAAAATTAGCGAATCCGTCCTTGAGACTACCAGAAGGGCCTACCATTATGTCTTAACTTAGGTAGGGAGTGTCTGCTGATCCTCGGAGTTACCTTCTCTCCCGAGTCAGTAAACTGCAAGTATTATATACCCTAGACAAAATACACCCCTGGAGGGGAGTGTTAAAACCCTTGACCAATCACATGATTCAGTACTCCCAACCCCACATTACTGGGGAAGGGGAAAATGATTATTTTTTACTACAATACTTCCACCCAGTAACACACCTTCTAAATTAACCATTCACAGTCCACCATGGAACTTATCTCCGCCTAGCAACAGCTGAGCGCGGCGTCGCAATGGCTCTGACGTAACACTGCAGATAAGAATCCTCAGAAATCGAGCGACCCACACTGCAGGCCTAATATCCTAGAAGTGGATGTCGAGGTGTGTGCTAATTGGACATCCATGACACGTGACAGGTGACAGCCCTCGGGGTCCGCTGCCGCGATCGCCGCGGCGCGCAGTAATCGCTCTGAGAGCAGCCGCACTGCAACGGTTCATGAATCTCTCAGCCGCGCGGGGTGTACGTAGCTGACCACTCGGTTTCCTTCAAAATCTTCCATCGTTCAGGGAAAATTGCAGTTTGGTGCCAAGGTAGAGTAGATTTTTAGCATAGTTAGATTAATTTTTTACTCCGGGCTGCCAAAAATGCGTACATGATTTTCTCCGGGATCGTGTCGTAAGTAGGACACAGAAAAGACGTACTTTGCAATTTGAGGCGCTCGGCGTCTCAACCTAGGACGAACTACATTTAAGGAACTATGCAAATACATAAAACGTTAACTACATGTATAATATTCCGACACCACAAGCAAGAAATTCTCGCATATAGATAAATTATTGCGGACGGAGCTCAATGGCAATGGTATTTCACCGGGCAGGTGGAGACCATAGACAAGGGAGAATGGTGGAGACCCTTTACATAACCCTAATGTTCGCATGCTCTACTATAATCTTTCTAAAATTTTTAAACCCATTGCTCTATAACTCAGACAAACTGTACATTCATCTATCAACACAATTTTAACAATAAATGTTGTAAATGTCATTGAATTTGTACATTATAATATTTAATGCCGAATACTATTTTCATTTACAATCATCGCAAAGATCGCCAACATAATAACACGCATCCCGTAGCAACCATCAGCTGACACAGTTCTTTCAAAAAATGAGGTCGTTTAAGGTTTACATGATGTGTTGGTTGGTCACAACGTCTGTCAAATGTTACTGAAGTTATATGAAACAGAGAATATTGTTGATGCAAACAACTAAGTAGTGTCAAGAAAAATCACTTTTCAATCATAAACCTACAAACGATTAATTCATTTTTTTCGATTAATTATTGGTGTTAAATATTTTGGAGAAAAAAACACTCTGCAGTTAAACTATTTTGTATGATTACAAGATGGAGATTCACGCTCATTGCACTATTCATTCAAAGATCATATTTTGCATGCTCTTGAAAAACTTGATTTCCGATTTTGGCTGAGAAAGATTTGCTACATGTTTTATTATGAGAGTAGCGTTTTATGTCAGTAAATCATTTACATTGCAAAAAAAAGAGAATAAAAAATTTTCAGGCGGTTCTGAAATGAGGTACTGGAAAGAACGGTTAGTTGAATACGACTGACCGAAAGAGAAATTAAATATTGACGAATTGAGATAAATAGAACTGATGAATGCAATTCGAAAGAGAGAAACATCTCGGTGGGGAATAAATTGCATAAAAGTTGCCTATAGCAGAAAGTCGTAGAATGAGAAGTGGAAGGAAAGAGAAGTATGAGAACAGGAATGGTTCGAATGCATTAATAAACTTAAGAAGATGAATAAGCTACCGACAAATGGACAAATATACACAGAGGATTGGCTGTTATAGCATCTCGTTTGCCATTAAGTACATATTTATGATGAGCTGGCGGGGGAACGATGCAAGAATTGTTAATTGTTATAATCAATTCAATGTCACTTCCAACTTTTCTTAAGCCTTGCTAAAGTTCTACTTCGACAATATTCCTCCGCCTCGTGCAAACAAAGCTTAAAAGGGTCAAGAAAATAACTCCAGAAGGATAACGCATTGCATTCTTGCGCATTCAGTGTAATAACATTTTGCTTAAGAATTATTTCTTGCTAGGCATTGCCAACACACATATCTCTCGCTGTTTTTTTTTTTTTTTCATATTAATTATAAATTACATACTTTAATTTATAAATAAAGTATAAGTAGAATTTCAATTTAATAAAAAATTAAGAACTTCTATGTTAATGTAAGTATAAAACTCTATTGAAACATGACATGTTCAGAAAACATTAAAATACGTCATACATGGGGTGATTTCTGAAAGGTTTCGTACTAGACGAGTTGGCACCCAGAGTGTTCCTTGATGAGGCTGGAGCTTCTGGGTTGCCATGCCCTTTGGCTTCCCCAGTTGCTATTGCCAGGCCCCGTGATTAATATACGGAAAGAGCATTAGATTGGAGTAGTGATTCCAACCGTTAGGACTGGCCAGCCAGCAGACTGTTTGGTGTCAGTAGCAAGAAGAAGTAGCAGTATTTATTGCTGTGAAGGTGGCTGATTTCAATTTGGTCAAGTAATTCGGGTTAGTGTGTACGAAAATGACGTAATGTTATTGTTACTGGGACTTGATGTCTTGTGTGAATATTGTGGAAAAATTATAATGCAAATTTTAAAGTGATTTTTTGTCCTATTCATTTGCTTAATTCATAGTGTCAAACGTGATAGGTTAATTGAATTCACTTAAGCCCATATACACTGTTTCAGGTTACCTAACATAACTTTACCTAACCTAAGCTAATGTCTGATTGTCATCTTCTTTACGCTAACTTGATCCTTCTGTACACTTAACACAAGTAACATTGTCGAGAACTTGTGCCAAACAAATGCCACTGAGAACGCTAAACGCGATACTGGAGATCCGATGCCAGCAGCCAATACGTAGTCACTAAGTAAGATATTACACTTAACAGGTTAAGGCACCTGTCTGGCACTTTAACTGCGTTGCAGAATGTTTGAAATACTCGGTTTCCCACGAAGCTATCAAACGTGCGTCCATTGTGCTGATAAAAGATGTTCACGATAAAATTAGCACTTTTGAAATCAACCTAGGAGTAATGTCACTGCCCTACCTGCATATATTTTAATGGGCGCACTGAGTGACATCAGTCCAGTAAAGTTGGTAACGATGGAGAGAAAGCACTTCCATATCTTAAAGGCGATTTTAAAATGTTACCTTACTATTTATAATGAGTTAAATTATTTATTTTTCCATTCTTTTTTTCTTCCTAATATATCGAAGTGTAAAAATGAGCAGATTTGTGAAATGTTCCTTTTCTAACAATTTTACAGTTGCACTTGACCGACGCATAAACAAAGTGAGGAGGACCAAGGCAAAGTTAATTTTATATAAGGCGGAAGAATACACAACACGCTTGCAAGTGATTCTCAAGCAGGGCTTTCAAAAGCCTATATACGAAAAGAACACACTTCAGACGAGGGGGCTGTTGAGTGCTTTCAAAACGTCACGTACTTTAGATACACCATTTCAAAGTACTTCAAGACGGCTTAAAACGGCCTTTTTCAAATCACTGTTTTTTTTTTTCAATATATACGCGTCAGAAACACACAGAACTACTCGATGGTCTTGCATTGAACCTTACCTCAGACATTTCACCAATAAAATAATAGGGCCGCCGCTGAAAGTCCCGTAGGTACACGCAGGATGATGAGAACACTGCACGCCAGTTCTGAGTCTTGCGCTTAGTGGCGACGGTGCACTTGATGCGCATGACATAATCTCCTTTATCGCTCCCGCATTTATCGACCTCAAACGCAGGAAAAAAACTCCAGTTAGACGGAGGCCTTAAGAGTCCTGTGTACCCTCTTGTTTTGGCCGTTCGGGACACAAGCGAAGAAAGGATAAGAGCATCTCCTTGTGCTGCAGATATTATCCATTCACGATTACTTCACACTTTTCTGAAGCCCTGGCAAAGTTCTACTTCCAGAATATTCCTTCACCTCGTGCAAACTAAGTTAAAACTAAGTTTAGAAAATTACACCAAAGGACAACGCACCAAATTCGTGCGCACTCAGTTGCAATAATATTTTGCATGAGAACTATTTCTTACTGGGCGTTATCAACACACATGTTTTCGCACTGTTTTTGTTCACATTTACTGTAAACGAAATATTGTAATCTATAATTAGAATACAGGTCAAACTTCAGTTTAACGAAAAATAAGATACTTTCATGTTTACAGAGCCTATTTGATACATGGCATATTTAAAAAATAACTAAACACGTCATGGAAGGGTTATTTTCCAAAGGTTTGATTCAAAAAGTGCCAAGAAACCGCGAATTGACTATAGGTCTGATGCTCAAGTGTCCTCGATATCGATAGTAATTCTGATTTTGAAGATTGGCCATTGGACATGTTGTCCGGTTTTAACAGTCGCGCGAAAAGCTGAATAGCAATGCGACATGAGATTGGCTGGCTTATTAGGTTAATGTTTAAAATAATGAGGAAGTTACAATGAAATATGTTTAATGCTAATGTGTATTATTGCTATACGACTGTTATATGGTTACCAAAATGTATATTTTAATTTGTTAACATTATATGATTGAAAAAAGAAGTAAATGTGTTGAATTTATTTACTTATAAAGCACTGTATAGTATATTATTAACAGACCTGCTTTACTAATTTTGAGGTGACCCAGTTATTGTAACCCAACCCGACTTAACCTAATCTAACATAACCTAACCTTACCTAACGTAACCTAAGCCGGCGCATCTAAACGCAAGGTTCTGAAATGGCGTGCAGTGTTCCTGTCATACCGCTGGAAGTATGGGACCTTAAGCGGTAACCCTAACATTTCATTAGTGCTATGTCTATATCAAAGTGCAGTCTTCGTACCTCGTCTAAAGTGTAGGTCCTTTTCGTAGATAAGCTTACACGACGCACGTAAAGTAGCTTCGTGAAAAAAAAACGCCGTGTGTCGTCTTGAGGGTGCTTACACACATACTGCAAAGCGGAGCGACGGGGTCGCTCAAAGAGAACGCCGTAGAGAGAGGCGATGTCACACGTGTGTATTCGCTAGCTGCAGCAATATCGCTGTTAAATGTCTCCGTGTGTTCCTCGCGGAGAATACATTAAGTAATTATCGTAAGTTTAAGAAAACAATACTTCAGAGTGTTTAAAAGATCTAAAATAACTGCGAGTACAGTCAACTTACCATCAGATTCCAAAGCTGACGAGACTTCTCCCCATTACTTGTATGTTGCGCAATGGCTGTGATTCTGGCAATTTATGAAATGCGAGAGACGTTTAACGGCATAAACTTCAACATTTAGCTGCTGCAAATACATCGCTCGGCCATTCGTGCTGCTCTCGAGAAACAAAACTATTTCTTCCATCGACTGTTACTGCGTGTCGCTTCGCTGCCTTTTGTTATATTGCCATGAGAAGAATATGCTTCAGTGTTTGGAGGGGAGCCAAGGGATTATCAAGAAAACAGACTAATTAACTAAGAGGATCTTTCCTCTGACACAGGGGCCGCGGTTGTGTAGTGGTTAGACTACTTACCTCCCACCAAGTCGAACCGGGTTCGATTGTCAGCGGGGTCGCTCCCGGATGTTCGCATGTGGGAATCGTGCCGAATGATGCCACTGGTTGGCATCGGGAATTTGCCGTTTTTCTTCCCCAGCCCTTGCATCCCAGTGCTGCTCCATACTCACATCGCTTCACCCTCATCGGCTCTCAAGACCTCGAAGTTAAGGGCCGCCCAAATCTCTTCACTCACTCCTACGACACAGTCTACAATAATTACCAGTTGTGATGATGCACGAGGGTTTAAGGGTCGGGGTCGGGGTCGGAGGTGATTTATAGACTGAAGGTCAAGGGAGGACAATGACGTAAGGACTCCGGGCTCTCTCTCTCTCTCTCGTCGTAGCGTGCAGACACACTTGGTCACAAATCGCCGCTCTCTGTACGCCGTCCTGGATAAACTGCCGACGACTGACGCTAGTGCCTTTCATCTTGCTTTGCACTACACTGAAAAAAATAAGTGTAAAATTTCACATAAAATTGTTTGCTAACTATACATTTTGTATGTGTAATTTATAAAAACAATTACAGTACATGTAATTTTACACAAATTTTCTTAATAATACAAGGGGCACTGCATGTCTTTGGTAAAAATACATTAATGTATGGCCTGGTAAACCCAGTGTTAGTTTTAATTTACAAATTTTGATGTACATGTGAAAGTACACCCACTTACTGTATTAAAACCTTATAACTCTGTTAAACTACCAGGTTACAACACGGAGTAAAATGACGATGAAAATTATAATAATACATATACAAAGTATGTGAATTAACATGACTTAGTTCCAAAAGAACATATGCCGACGATAAAATTGTTTAGTAAAACAGCGAAAAATGCACAGAAATTGTATAATTACAATTACAGTGAATCTGTAAATTTTTTTTTTTTATTAGTGAGAAAATACACGTACACAGTGTTGAAATTGCGATTGCGATGCATGTGTAAATTTACTTGCCGTGGATAGAAAATACATAAATGTTGCAGTTCATTTTGTGCTACATAGTAATAGTAATTTTACACCATTCTATGTCAAATTAGTTGTACATAGTACAGTATATGATATTTTACTGAGTTGTAGGGTAAATTTACTTGGACGTAGAGTAAAACAAATTGACACATATATGTGTAAAATTACACCGATGTCAGTGGAGAGACTGCTACCGCATACATTTAGTGTAAAATTACTCAAATTTTTACAGTGTACACTTGACGTTCACGCCCACCTTCTCCAACATGCTCGCTTCCTATTGGCTCTCTATTCTAGCCTGGGCGGTGTTACTAACGTTAGATGTTGAATTTTTGCAACCCCACTGTGTCAGCAAGACCCAGTTTATTATTCCGTTAACTTTTGCGAATTCCTACGTTTGTGGCTGTTACGTTGTTTTTAAGTTATTTATGAACTTTGTTTTATGAAACATTTCCTGGCCACAATCCTGCTTCACCCAGCGTCACTCTACATGTTGCAATCCTAACACTGTATTCTATGAATCATGGTAAACCATTTGATATTAAAACGAAAAGTTTCTACGCTGCGCTGTTTACGTGTACGTTTAATTACTACCCTAGTTCGCTGCCAACTTTGCTGGGACTAAGTCAGTGTTCGTGATAATCTCCATGAAGTCAGGGATAGGGATTTTTTCAGAGGCTCATGTCAAAGGAGATCAAATTGCGATGAAGTCAATCAGGCATATCAATGACAATATTATTTTACATGAATTAGCGATCGTTTATTCTTAAAATGAAATGAAAATTATGAGGGAAATATTTTTTTTTACATATACATTTGATTGTATTAGCATTTTTCTGACTAGCACTGTGTATTAAGTGGACATTATATTTATGGTAAACAAAATTAATAATTTTGGTCTAATGTTTTGAATATAATTACCGTGTTTGAAGTAATTTATAGTATATTTCTAACCTATTGTTTTTAACACAATGTATACACGTTTTTCTTTTTTTTTCAGCAACATCCGCTATGAGGAATTTGAAATGCCCTCCAAACTTGGGTAAGTCACTAAACACAAGTACCAAAATTTTATTACTATTTTTTAGATAACCTTTATGGAAAGTAATTGTAATTAACTTAATTTACCAATGTAAATTATAGTTGATAAACATAACTACTAGAAGCCGGAAACTTTCGTTGGTTAATTCGCCAGTGTGTTATGTTCAACTTATAAGGGCCACTATCGTTTCATCATTGGTTTCTGTGACCTTGAGAAGTAGGAACTTCTGTTTGGCTGTTCTTGACTAGGTGAACTCGCGAATTTTTACAGGCTTTAGCCATCAGAAAACACTATCTTATAGTCTAATTACACACTATATGAAAATGGTTACACACTGTTATACAACACGTGTGAAGGCGATAGATCAGATCTACGACTTAGGACATATCTTACCTTCATTCTCCAAATATAGTAATGAAGTACATTATGAAAATTTGCGCCTGAAACGTGGAATTAAAATGTCAATATAAGGTAAAATCAGAAATTTGTAAAGGTATACTAAAATGTATGTAAATTTAATACATGAATCAATTTAGTGTTTAATACAATGTTATATGAACGTGTTGTTTCTGTGAAACGTTTATGACAGAGTAAAGCACCAACATTAAAAATATATGAAACAATTTTGAAAAATTCTGAAATAACAAGGTTTAGTTCCAAAAATTTGCTGCTAAAGATATTTTTTCCTAGTATGTTACTATTAATTTGACATCTATTAATATGATTCTAAGTATTTCCTAGATACTTTTTCTTGAAGAATCATTAAGTTCGTTGTTTATATACAATGAATATGTCATGACAGTCCTGCAACTGTATTCGGTAAAAAGTATTTTAGTGGTCATTCATTTATGATATACGAATCTAGCACACGAAATTCCTTAGACGTTGAAGTTTGTATATGATCAAAATGAATTTGTTTGTCTAGTATTTAAAATTATTGTATTTCGTGAAATGAAGGCGTAATTCACATTCAGTCGTTGTGGATAGTGTAAAGGTGAAAAAAGTATTAAAAATTAGCAGAAAATATGCCGAATAAAAAAAAATAATAATAACTTTGAGTGAAATCGAAAATGTATTGTAAAATATTTTTATGTTGACCATTACTAACCTCGTCCTACTTACCAGCGTGTTGTTACTCCTTTGATTCTTGACTGCTTTTGAAATATTAAAGAATACGTCAGAAAACTATTTAAAATGTATGACATTTTAATGCATTTTACTGTTGCAAATTCGTACTTTCATTAAAATGAATAAATTCTACTAGGTTTGTGTTGAGTTTTATATATATATATATGTGTGTGTCGAGGGTATTACCATTTTTACACAAATATTTTTTTTATTTAAAAGGGACTCGCTAATTATAAGATAAGACCATCAGAATTCCCTAACAGCGATCCGGGTTCGACGCCCGGAGAAATCCAATTAGGATTTCTCGCTTGCGGAAACGTGGTGAACTATGCCTATGGCCCATGGTTTTTCTCAGGGTACTCCCGTTCCTTACACATTTGCATTCCGCTGCTTCTCTGTTCGCACGTCTTCTCACCTGCCTTATCTTCAAGGTGGCTGCAGATGTCAGGTTCACACCTCACAGCCGAGTACACTAAGTGCCAGCTTCTTCCTGTCGCATCCTCGTCGACCCTGGCAGAAAGACAGTCATTTCACAACCGGGACATGAACCCAGAAACTGTGGCGTGGACAATATCTGTTGCCAATACTGTCCGCCAGGTGTTGTGTGAAGTATACGGCGTTGCCAGACAGGAACCCAAGACTTCGATTGCCTTCTCTCACATGGGCAAAATACAGTTACGATAAACTGGTATAGTCGTAAGTTATGTAAATTTAGTATTTAAGGCATCCGCTTACAAACTTCCCCACGTAAAGACGAATAAAGTACATGTTACTGCACTGCGAATTTTTTTTTTTGTGGTAAATGCCTAATATTTGGTTGATATGAAGATTAACAGTTCTCGTTTTGTAGTCTCAAAAAAAAAAAAAACTTTCTTCGTTCTGATACTAAATGCGAAGTTTATTGATAATAAAAATTAGATCACCACAAATTTTCTTTTCGTAATCATTGAAACGTTTTCCAATCTCTAAATTTTTCTCCAATTTTAAAATATTTTGTAATGTGTACTCTGATAAAATATGTTTTGGGTGTCTTTAAGGTTTTTTTTTTCTTTTTACTAGTGTTACTTAACATTTCACAAATGAGATTTTCAGGTGCCAGACAACCTACGAAGTTTTCATGTGTTACCTGTAATATTATTAAAATATGTGTTTCATAACTCTCTCGTGGTTTCTAGAGTTACCAAATAGAGAATATAAATTACACGAATTAGATTACTAATGAGCAATTTTTGCTTTTATGTACAAACATGTTGGTTGAAATGGAATGACAGTACGGTTTTCGTATACACTTTTAATGCAATCATCGTCCTCGTACCGATACGGGGTACTTACTCGATTCCAAAAGTAATGCGCTTTGTACAGTGGAAAATTTTAATAAGGTTTGAAATGTATTTTAATTATCCTGGCCCAGTACACAATAATTCACTCACCGAAATTGCTTTTTTGCGGTATACTTTATTTGAAGCACGAATTAATCCAGAATCTGCACGTTTCACCAGTTAACCTAAGCAAATTTTGCAAAAAGCAAAGTGATTTTATAATTCAGCTGTGCGTTTCACATTGCAGCAATTTGACAAAAGAAGTAGGATACGAGGGAAGCCACAAAAGAGGGCTCGACGTAATCAAGTTACCTGTAGATTGCAACTGGTTGTCCAGCTGAACGGGAAAAATTCTCGAGCGAATAAAACGCGGCGACAGGTAACAATCTCATCAGTGTTTAAAAGGCGACCCCAACCAAAGTTGGACGTGGTTATTTTGAGCGATTCTCTCGGTCCTCTGTGATCTTGAGACTCCGTGCTTTTATGATACGATGTCACGTTTGCAGATAGCACCAACTAAACATCCGACTTGTAGCCAACAATAAAAGCGTTACAACACGTTTTAATCAAAAAATGATAATTGTTCAAATAATAATTTTTTTTTTTTTTTTTTAGCTGTTGCAGCTTTGTTTTTCTAAACATAGACCTACTGCTACTGCCAAATGAAAAATAGGTTTAGCGGTAGTAAAATTAAATTTAATACATTTCGAATTTAACAGCTGGCACGACTAACTGCATACACGAGAACGACCTAGTCTATATAACTTCAAAATATTACTGAAAGAAATGTCTGTATTTGGCAGAAACTGACGAAATTTTTTTTTTCTCTAATGGTGTCGTTTTGAACCCTTTTGCATACGGTAAATCGAAGCAAAGACAACTTCAAAATTGGGGGGGGGGGGGGCGAAGAATCTTCAAATCACCGATAAAAATAATTTCCAAATTTTCTACATGCATAATAGCAAAGAAAGTTAAGTAAATTGAAGATCGATTTACACCCGGAACGTAATAAGCGGTAAAGCATTTTAAATGTTTCTTGATTACTATAATTAACTGTTCGTGGTAAAAGTCAGCTCTTCAAGACAGATGGTTCTCGAGGGAGACAGGTTTATGAAGATTAAGTCCTTGAAGGCTGTTATAGAGGCATACATTTTCTACATTGGGAGAAAATTTTAGGATATCTTGATGTGATATCAACGATAATTTGCTCAAATTATAACCAAATCGTTTGAAAATAAATATTTTCAATGGTTTTCCTAAGCTTTAATATCAGAGTTTTAACTTAACAGTTTTATTTGTACAAATTTTAAAAAAAAGTTATTTTAACACAAAGTTTAGTTTTAACTAAATAGTTGCGATTTTTATTTTAATCCGACACTCAATCGGCGCTGATGTCTGTTTTGAACTTAAAGCTCGTCTCAATAATTGAAATTGAATAAAATAGAAAAATTGGCGAACCGCGTGAGGAATTTGCAAGGAATATTTTCATAATACTCTATAAAGTGAGTAATTCTTTCGAGATCCATGCAAACGTATTATTTTTCATTCGATTTTGAGATGTGTGAGGAAAAGTAAACATAAGATTTCAATTTTTTTGTCCGTTTCTTTGAATCTGAAAAGTCATTTTCCTTGATTTTAGTAATTTTTTCAGACTACTATTTCACATTACAACGAAAAGTATGTAACAAGTTAATTATGTAGAAAATAAATTTTTACTCTTTAACTACTGTGTATTGGGGGGGCTATAATATACAATAATGAACACCTCAATTTCAAATTTGGCCATAAGAAAGCATTGTGACGGTGATAGCAAATATCATATAAGCAAGCTTCGCGCCTGTTCTGTTTCCCCGGAATTCGAAGTAATGACAACAGGATACAACACTGTAGTTATAGTTTAAAACACGGTTTTCCCAGAAGAATAAATAAAGTATACGGACGGCTACTTACAGTGATTTATTGTCGACTCCGACCCTCTACAACGACCACGTTAACGTTTCAATAACCAAATTTGTGAACTTGCGTCTAAATAATTGTCCAGAAAAAAAGTTTAACATTAGAATATTCAAGAAATGTTTCAACTTATAATTATAAGATACACGATCTGTTTTTGGTGAGATCGATATAACTAGACCTTTGTAAACGATGGACCGGCAGAAGATTTAGGAGTGGTCGAAACGCTGTTTGCAGATGTGTGATTGTGTCCGACCCAATATAAAAGTGCTTCCTGGACACGCGGTTAGTAAATCTGGTTGCGTTACGATGCGTTGCGACGAGCGATAGCCAATCAGGGTGAAGAGGATTCCGTCGCAGCCCGTCGGCGTTGCGCTAAATTCTTCAGTTGCGTTCGTCGGCGTCAGCATGCGACGGAGAAGAAGAAGAATGAGTGTTTTTTACAAGGAAAATAAAAAACTTTTTTTTTTTTTTTTTTTTTTTTTACAATTTGAAAACGACGATCGCGTTTACGCCGACGTTTTCATATTTGTATTTTTATTATTGCTGCGAGGATGTGCAAAATAGAAAACAAGGCTTCTTATTTATATATTGAAAATGTCATGAAATTCGTTTATGAACATCAAACAATTATCCTTCGTCTTATTATGTCTCGTTCCCGCTAGTTTTCGTCGCATATCGCGTCCATACTACCCTGTATTATCTTATACCACTTAAAACATACAGTTTCAACTTTTCACGCGTGTATTTTGTTACGTTTGTGAGGTCTGAAAATGTAATTTCCACCCTTAAACCAGATAGCAGCGCCATCTCATACGGCGTCCGTCGCCGACAGATCATCGCTTGGTTGTAAAACAGTAAGTATAGCTCGTCGCAGCCCAACGCATCGCAACGTATCGTAACGTAATGAATCGCACTGTTATGGAACCAGTTTATGAGTTGTACGGACTTGCACGTTTTTTGTGAAATAGTTGTTTGCGCGAATGCGCGTATCTCGGAAAACAAATGTTCTGCAAATACGACTTTTTGCCAGGAAAAAAAAAACAATTATCTATGTCCCAATAATATTACTTATTGTCATATTTGGTATATTCTTGGGAAAAAAATTCGTGAAGATGGTCAAACATCGCATTTTTAAAGCTTGCCTGTGCAGTTTCCTTAAGGAGGTAGTATCCACTGCATCTTCGAATTTTCTTGCAAATCTTCGTTATTGAAAATGTATGACCAGGAATAAAAAATCAAAGCTAGACATGGCATAGACGACTACTTCACACATATTTTTTTAATTTGTACGGTTTCAAATATACCTGTATTTTTCCACGTGGGGCTGAAATTATTTAATTATTAGGCAATGTTTGATTACGGTTACAGATGTGAAACTAATCATGTATGAAAAATTAATGGGAATTTGGAAATAACTGTTAAAATGTTCCCTCGGTCTTGACCAGCTTGGTTTTCAAATATTGACTCCGAAAATTAAGTTAATTAGGAAAATACGTAAATCCGAGATAGCAAGGATACTTCCCCCTTAAGAGGCAAGAGAAAAGTACAAAGATACGGACGTAGTTTAATCTGTGGGCTTTCATCGCGTGTAATAAAACCCCACTGTTGCATATATAATTAACACAGTACAGCATCAAGGCGGAAACACTGCACGCCATGCGCGTAGGAGCGATGAGGTATCGGGCGTTCGTGTTAGTGTCGCCCGTATTGCTCCCTCGCTGATGACGGTCGCCCCGGTGTGTGGGAGGATAGTTGTGCAGGCAGGCAGGCAGGCAGGCAGGCAGGTGTCACCGGCGGGCGTGTGTGCTGCAGGTACCAGAAGTCGGAGGACGAGAAGGGCTTCGTGGGCGCTGACGGCGAGCTCGGGAGCCCGGAGTCGCTACCGGAGCCGGAGCGACCTCCGCTGCGCCACATCGACAAGTATGTCCGTCCCGAGTGCCCCTGCCTCTCCAAGAGGTACACCGTCGCCGTGCTAACCTGCGTCGGTGAGTACACACGCTATTCGCGGTGAAGCGAGCACTTTCCAAAGACCTGCTGGAAAAGGTGCATGTCACCAGCCCCCTCACCACCTCCGATAGCAATAAAACTTTGTACTTTATTTGTGCTCAGTTTGTGCTAATTTGTGCTGCAAATATTATAGTTTGTGCTAATCTAGTTTCTGAGATATTAGCATATCAAGGTGGGGGGTGGGGTTGGGGGCATGCTACCCCCCCCCCCCCCCGCCAACCGGTTCACAAAAATATTTGTTATTTATTATTTGTGCTCAGTGCTAAATTGTGCCGGAAAATTGGAGTTTGTGGTAATCTAGTATCTGAGATATTAGCATATCAAAGTTGGGGGGGGGGCTGTGGTTTTTAATACCCCCTTATCCCTTCCCCTTGAAATCAATTCCTATTAAAATAAAAATTTGTAGTTTATTTGTGCTTTGTCGTCAGGTAGTGCTAATTTGTAACAATAATATTTTATTCTGTTATATTCTTGTAACTGAGATTTAGGAAATCTATATTATGTAGCATTTTTTGGTGGGAAAGGAAATGCGCGCGGATTCATACAAGGGCTCCACTTTCACGTTTCGTAATTAAAATTCTTTTTATTCAGGTTGCCCAAGTTTTGGTAAAAGTATACGATTATGCGCTATTCACTTGGGGAATAAAAAAAGATTGAGTTGAGGGCTGTATTCATGCCAGCTTTCTACTTTCTTTTCATTAATTGCATATAAATGTGTGTTATATATATAATAGTGCCCAGGTTGTAGAAATTTTTTCGAAAATTTTAAGACTGTATGACTTCATGGCTATTGAGATTTTTTTTTTTTTTTGAGGGGTCATGGTTTCATACGACTTCTCTACTTTCGCTAATCATACTTCCCCCAATCACAATAAAAAAATACGTTATTATTTTTTCTCAGGTTGTGTTAACTAGACCTTAAAATATGAGATGATGTTATAACTTGTTTAGTGATGCATCGGTATATTGTTTTTATTGGGTGTGTGGTACATTATACTAGTTCCCGATATCTCTTATCACAGTTAATGTAAATCATTTGTTTGTAATTTTTGTGATAAATTGTACTGCAATTACTAGAGTTTGTGTTATTAGGTTTCTTTTATGTAGGTAAATTTAGCCAATTGAATTGGTGATTGGGGGGAGGGGGGTTTACCGAGTAGTATGACTGGATTCATACTAGCTCTCTTCTTCTACCAATCACAATAAAAGTTGTGTGTTTATTTGTTATTAGTTTGTGTTAATTTTTGAAGAGTATGCTTGTGGGTGCTACTCACCTCTTTTTATACAATTTATCTGTATCTGTTAGTGTTATTCTATTGACTTGGGTACCTATTTACCAATATATTGTCTTGCTGGGATGCGTCGCAGAGGAACCCTAGGCATACAGCGAGAGTAAATTTGCTAAGCAATGATAAGGATAAACCTTAAGCATTTTGCAGTTGGTTCTGGTTTTTGGCGTATTGATCATGCAAATGTTATGTTAGTTCGGTTTTATGGTCATTATGTGCTGGCCTGCAAAGAGCGGAATGAAGGCAGTTAGATTTCTCTTGCTTCTTTCTCCCCTTCATAATCGACCCAGCCCAGTAAGGTATAAATTAAAATATAGTGTTTTGAGATTTGTATATGTCGAATGGTCTTACACTCTACTACTGATTTTAGTATACCTTCACGATAACATTTTTTGCACATCTGTACGTCTGTGATCACTAACGGGCTTCGGCATGCTGAGCCACCCTGAACGAAAACTGTGGTGATCTGTTTTGTCTTGAGCGCAGGCTTTTAGAGGGGAATCATAAATCCATAAAACCAGTCCTAGTCTGGCTGTGGGGTCATTTGCCAGTCCGCTAGCCGTTCAGGTATATCTGCGAACTTCCCTTCCAGACAGCCAGTGCAGACAACTTGACAGTCCCTTGAAGAAATCTAAGGGTTTGCAGCATTTATTCAAACTAAGTGTGGCCAGCAGGAATTTGGCTAAGCCGGCTGAATAGCGTGATGAACCATGCCAAGAGAGAAGTGATGGAATTCTCTGGTCGCAGTTTGTAATGTCTATTATATTTTTTATACCGTTGTAGCATTATTTAAATCTTTAACTCTCCAAAGCACATATAACCCCTTTACATCGCCTTTTTTAGCGACAGTGGTTGATACATTTTTGTTATAGAATATAGGGAATTTTTTTAAATTACAATGGCTTAGAGGGCTATGGCAACACCTGGATTCGGAGAACTGTTGACGACCTGATAATGAGATTGAAAATTATATGGGCTATTATTTTCCACGTATTAAGGCTGTTACTGCTATTTTTACATCGACAGCAATGAAAAGTTTTTCTAATATGAAACAGACCCTTTACTGCACTTTTAAAACGATTGCTTGAAGTTTTTACTTCTGTAGATTTCGACGCAATTTTTAATGAAAAATCTCAAGTTCCGACAGCTAGTCACAACTTATTGAAATAAAGAGCACAAAAGCTGGTGTACATTTTAGTGCGTAAATTTAGAGAAGGATAGAGAGCTTAGATATCGGCTACCCCGTCAGCTATGCAGACCAATGTTAATTACTTGTGATTTACATGTTTTTACGTCTCGTGTTTTATGCAAAGTTAGAGAATTTGTTACTTAAACTCTGTTGTCAAATATTGTTTATGTGTTAAACATGTCTCTTAATTCTTAATATGCTAAGTTTTACGATCTTCACCTCCTGATATGCCAACCCTTTCAAAACAGGCGCCTACCTAAGCAAGCATATGCTTCAATGAAATAAAGTAGGAAATAAACTCACCATGCCTTGAAGAGAATCGTAACTTTTTTGAAATGATAATAATTTCTCATTCTAAAATAAATAAAAACCGTATTGCAACAGAAACCCGTTTGTGTTTATTTATATATATATATATATATATATATATATATATATATATATTAATGTCATATTTAGAACCACATCTTTTGCGAAAATATTCCACGGTTAATTATACCTCAAAACTTGTAAATTCAACCTTAAGTGGTTGGATAATTTCGCCTCTTACCCGTCTTAGGTGTCTGCAAACATATCACCAACGTTCAACGTGTCGGGACGACTTAATTATGAGTGACACAGTCAAGTAGAACATGTCTTCTCGCACAGACACGCGGCCAATAGCCAAACAAAATTTGCAAGGGAGCACATACGAAGTTGGAGTAGAGCTTGTGCATAAATCTTTTTGCGAAATGCAGGTGGTCCTAGTCATATTTACAGTTAAGAATTTTGAATAAAACTTCTGCACACCAAATATTTTATTTTCAGTTACTACAGTATTTCCAATTAATCAACATGTTTCTGATGAGATTTTAATCTAATTAGACTTTATTAACATTAAGCATATATCGTTAAGCAGCTTTAAGTATTTCCTCATCTTATTTTGGCCTGAGTAATTTAACTTCTAAGACAGTTTATGACGCCGAGGCAGAATTGTCCACTGGCATGCAACATACTTTAAACCCAAAAGTTTCGCTCATTATTATAATATCTACGTCTCGTTTCAGAACTTTATAAGCGCGCCTTGTTTGGGATTTTCCTGAAAAAAGAAAATTCGTTGTTTCTGATTCCGGGCCAATTAATCGTTTGCATAACCCTTTGGATGCTGCTGAATACATGCGTACTGCTAGTAACATCTTTGGTTTTCATGATTTGCAACGTTAGAGTAATAAAATGTTAGTCGTCTATTTGGTGACATATCTATATTAAAGTTATTCTTCAACCGGGTAAAATTTACAATATTTTATTTCAATTATTTCACGAATGTTATAGGAACTACGTGTTACTCATACAAAACTATTTAAATTTTTCTTTTTAAATGTGAGTATTACATGTAAACCAAAAACGTATTATAATATAAGGTACACCATTAAATAAAAGCATTCGTGGATGACCTCAAAATTTCTGAATTTTAAATTGAATTGTATTTCTTTGCAGGTAAATCAAGATATGTTATGATTGAGTTTCGTAAGATTTATTCGAATATGGGTAATGTTCCAGTAGTGTAGTTCCAGTTTAGAAACGTGAAGACAGCAGCTACAGAGGAAAAGGCGTTGATTAACTGTATTCCTATTCCTTCGCTGTGTCTTTGCACACTACAAAACATGTATCATGTTCTGACCTCATACAGGACTCATGCTGCTGCGTTGTTTTGATTTACGTCTATGTATTGGAAATTACATTTTCTGTGCCTATCTGCTCCGGCAAGCTCGGTTCCCAAGAGGTACCAACTTTCCAACCAAAATTGTGTTAATTCGGCCGGCCGTCAGCGTACCCATCACGTGCCTAGGCCGACTGGGAGGGATTCGATGACGGTATTTTATGGCTACCTGACGTGCCTATAGGTCCACCCGTCTGCTAAACAGAAGCGTTGTCAGTCTTTCCATAGAAGTCGACGGCGAAGCTGTGAAAGGTGTCCACAAGCTACATTTGGGAAGACAACATGCTTACATAGTGGATATGAGGTACGTATACTTCTATTTTATTATTAAAGAAAATTCCTATTGTAATATTATTGAAAATATAATACTGGCTTCGCGGCAGTGGCTTCATCCTCATTTACTGCACGACATACTTGTGTTTTAAATTAAATAACCCTTACATACACCCCATTAGTCGTTTTCCTTTTAGGTTCTAGAATTAACAATTTAATATTTATAATGGGGGTATATAATAATATTGCAGTATTGGATTAGTATATCATTCATGATACTTGCCGCTTTTCAATGCCTCATGAGCTGACTTTCGAAAAATCTGTTTTTAGTTGTTGCTCGTTATAGAGAGATCACACCTGAAATTTCATAATTCTAGGCCCAGCGTTTTGGCTTGTGCATGCATCATGAGGAAGTGTGTCGGTCACTCTGGACACTTCATTTCATACACATAGATTAAGCATACAAAAGGTATTCTGGGGTTATTGATACTTATCATAATCACGTATGAACTTAGCATACAAAACTTACTGAATAAATTCTGTTAGAAATATGATCTGTATTAAGTTCGTAACAATTCCCATTTTAAATATGTTGTTTTTATTCGCGCCAAATTCAGGTCGTTTTAAATGATACTCCGGTAAATTGCGCAATACCCAAAACTGGACTTGGACTAAAAAAAACACAGATGGAGACAATTCCTGCTGGTCCAATCCATGTTCCCAACATATTCCTAAGCTGTAATCGGTTGAAGCAAGAAAAGCGATGTTCCGAGAAACCAAAGATGCATAACTTTGTATCGTTGTAGAGGGCGTATACAAAGAGTTGGAGGGGGGCGTTTTGAGAGGATGCATACCACTTTACCTATTCTGCATATAATCTAACGTTTGGGGATATATGTTAGATAAGAAAAATTTAAAGATTATCAGTAACTTTGATTATTAAGCCATTTATTTTAAGTTCACTTTCGTAATTTCACGTAGCCTTATTGCAGTAGATATTGAAAATATCTTTATTTGAATTGTGAAGTTTGAATCTATTCTCATTTATATCATACATTTTTCTAATTTGTCTAACACATCCGAGCATATGTTTTATGTGATACAGGGAGGAACCAGTAAATCTGTAAAACTCGTTTCAACGTTGTAAAATATATTTCGTTCTCGTTAATCGTAATTTTTCTTGCAGTTATAAAATTCCATACTCCTGAACTCAAGCCCCTATCACCCTTCACTAGTTGTTTTATCCACTCGTGATCCTTGGTTATTGTATGTTATTGTTTTAAAAGTAATAGTTTGCGACTTGCAATTCTTCGTTGTTGTGTAATGCATTGATTGAAAGTTTGTAGCATTCAGCCGACAGTACAGTGTTGTTTATTCCGAGGTGTCGTTTTGCAGCATGCTCTGTATTATATCAGAAAATATTGTGTGGTGGCTCTTTTTTATTTCGCTCAGAATATAAGCGAAATATACTTTCGGAGATAACTATATTTACTAACATCGTTGACATGGGAAAATGTTGCTCCCAATCCTATAATGCACACCATTCTTGAGTGATTTCGATTGAATATGTGTTATTATAAAATTACCGTAGACAGAATTTTTTTCAAGTTCTACAAACATACTGAGAAGTAGGACATACGCTTTAATTATAGTTTAGTACAAGCTAAATTGAATATTTAAATAATAAATATTATAAACATGATTAATTGTTTTACTATATGTTTTAAGTCATAACATGAAATTATATGTAAGTATTGGTAACTGCAGATAAGTAGGAATAACACAGCACAATTTGGCGTAGGAACTGTTTGAATAGTAATTTTTTCGAAAATATAAACAGCGTGGAAAGTCCGTTCACAGTAAAGGAAATAAACACATCGTCTGCTGGACCATATGTTTCTGCTAGTACAAAAAAATAAACAGCTGGGTGATAAATGTCAATTATATTATGTAAAATTCTTCTAGTGAGTGAAGTTTGATTTTAGGTCCATCTATGACGAAAAATACTTGTATAATGAATGAATGTTATGTTTTCATGGAATAGAATAATATTATGATTGACTTTTGATTTCTTTATTAAAAACAAACTTGCCGCTTTATGTTAACGCTTACTGTGTTATTTCTACATCACTGCAGTTATCAGAACCCACATATGACCTTACGATATATGTATGAATCAATAGCTACACTAAGAAATAAAGGTATTCATTTTTACAGCATTCGCTACTGCCCTTTCAAATGTTGTAATTAATTGTAATACAAACTTACACTCTGCTTCAAAGTAATCGACTGTTAAATGTTCACTTTTGTAAGCTCTGCCATAGGCCTGGTCACGTTAAGCAATTTTTAATTAAAAACCTGAAAATTTTAGCAATATAAATGTATTACTGATATGCGTATTTGTACTCTAATGTGCATAAAACATAAAACAATAAAGTTAGTGGGCACAAATTTTAACATTATACTGGAAATACATCATCAAGCCTAATTATTATTGTTAACTGGAAGCTTGCACGCCAGTGTCAGTATTTACTGAAGCATATGTAATTTTGGTAAGTAATAAGTTTTCATAGGTCCATTAAAAAAGTGTTTGATTTTACCTGAACATCGTTTAGTATAAGAATACGCAGTAAATTTTTCTGTGTGAATTTTATAACACATTATTTACATGAATCTCCAATAACATATACACGCAAATGTATTGTGAGCGTTATTTTCTCACGTTTGTGTCAAAAATCTCACATCATATATTGTGTTTTTCCATGAGAAGTTTGAAATTATTTTCAATTAAAAAAAAAAAGAGCACACACGTAAAGCTGGTTCCACAATAGTGCGATGCGTTGCGATGCGATTGGCGGTAGCCAAGCAGGATGAAGCAGATTCCGTTGCAGCTCGTCGGCGCCGAGTGCGTTGCGCGAAATTCTTGCGTTGCGATTGTCGGCGTCAGAAGAAGAATAAATGTTTGTTTACAAGGAGAATAAAAACATCTATTTTTTTAAGTTTGAAAACAACGATCGCATTTACGCCGAAGTTTTCGTATTTTTATCTTTATTATTGCTGCGCGGATGTGCAAAATAGAAGACAAGGCTTCTTATATATGTGAACAATGTCATAAAATTTGTTTATTAATATCAAAATAATTATCCTTCGTCTTCTACCACTTAAAACATATAGGTTCGACTTTTAACACGTGTCTTTTGTTACATTTGTGAGGTCTGAAAATGTAATTTCCGCCCTTAAACCAGATAGCAGCGCCATCTCAGACGGCGTCTTTGGCCCACAGATCATCGCTTGGTTGTAAAACAGCAAGTACAGCTCGTCGCAGCCCAACGCATTGCACTATTGTGGAGCCAGCTTAAGTTATTTGCTGCCGAATTATAGAGAAAACTTCAAAAGAACACCGCAAAGAATATCTACATTGCACTGTTAAGAGAATTGTACATTTCTACTAGTAAGGTTCTCAAAAACAAATAAGTAAATGACTGAAAATATTTGCGTAGCTCTAACATCAAGGTCTTGAGAACCGACTCAACAACGAAGTATTGCTACAAAAAATAAGAGAATTGTTTCAATACTCTTTCCGATGCGAGTGAACTAAGAACTAAATACGGTAATACAAAAATTAAACATAACACCTTGCGCCAGTTTCATATCCAGTTCACAGTGACGTTAACCGTGAGAAATTATCAGTAGATATTGTACATGAAAATGACTGTGGTTGGCATTCAATAGCCGCAAAACTGAAAGTATCTTAATGTCAAAATGTATCCGTTCAGTATAGATTACATTTTAATTGAACTACTGCTAAGTCAGTGAGAAAGTAGGAGATTTAAAGATATTAATATTTAAAATTCAGAATTTTAAATTATTCAGACTTAAAATAATTCAAATTAAAATAGAGAATAAACAAAGCAAATAAACTAAAACTTCATAACATACACATTAGATTACGTTTAATTTGCTACTTACTCTACAATAGTTTACGAGAGGCTCTTGTAGCGTCTAGGAGTGTTCCAAAACTAAATTTGACATTTACTCCCAATATTTCTTTAAATTATTAAACTTCCAAATTAAAAAAAAATGAAATGCACATTTATGTTTTGTAACGTAAGTAGACACATGCCTGAAATATTGTACTTGCGTATCTCGTTCCCTCTTCGTTGGTCCATGAGTATATTTTTTAATCTCCCAAACTTATATTTGAAGTTTATTTAACAAGTAATCATTCACCTGATAGGCCTCTGCAACGTAGTTTAATTATGCATTAAATTAGTTACCGTTTCTGTAGTCCACATGTTTTCAAATACACCTCGTTACAAACAGTTAGTATTACCGTTGAACTAATTTTATGATATATCATAAAAAGAACCTAAGAATGCTACACCAACAGTTACAAGAATAATTTCCATTCTTTGACTTGCCTATACATTCAACATAGACTTTCGGTAGGGAAATTAAATTGATATTTGCATGAACTTTGATATACCGTAGTAAACACGTGACGAACTGACTCTTCAGAACGTATGGCCTTAATATGTCACTAATATAGACTCACACAGAGCACACTTTATCCCCTCACGAAGGAAAGGGTCCATCTTTAGAACAGTTTGATGTAAATACACAACAGGCCAATACGCAGATGTTATAAGTAGCATAGAAAAGTTAAAGTAGAAAACTATGCATAAAAATGCCCTATAGTACACACGTGTAAGCTATTATAGAACCATACGTATACGTTTTGATTGTAAGTGTTACATAGACCCTTGCGAGGTTGCGAAATTTGGAATTTTACCCGTGATTCCAAATACGTATTAAGCGTAGATTACCTTTAATTTTACATTATGTGTTTGAAGTTATAAATCTGCAGACCATTTTTCACTCTCGACTGTTATACATTCCAAGTGCGTGTAAAAACACAACATCAGCTATTGTTGTAATACATGTAGGAATAAAGGGAATGTAGAATTCTTTCCTATGACAATCTGTTTTTAGCAAATACAGTTTCATTTTTACACACTCCACAGACTGTAGCGTAAAGAAAAGGCGAATTTTTTCAAGACATGGTTACCTACTTTCTCATGCCATATGTGGTAATCATCGCAATTAAAAACTGTTCACGATAAAGTGAGCACTTTTGAAATCAACCTTAGAAAAAATAACTGTCCCTACCTGAATATTTTTTAACAGGCGTCCTGAGAGACATGCATCCAGTAACGTTTTTAACCATGGATAGGAAGTAATTCCGTATCTTAACGTCGAATAAAAAGTGTGAGGTAACCATTTCTAATAATTTCACAGTTTCACTTCACCGGCACATGAATAAAGTAATAAGGTCCATTAAAATAATAATCTTACATAAGGCGGAAAATACACAACCTGCATGCAAGCAAATCTTAAGCAGAGCTTTCAAAAGTGCTCATTTTACCTTCAATAGCCTAAAGTTGACGGGGTCATAAAGGGAAAGATATACATGTGTCTACGTGACTTTTACCTAGCCACGCCCTGTTAGATTCTAAAAAATAATGAAGAGGTTGATGTTAACTTGGTACCAGAAACACGTCTTAAAATTTTTCTATTTATTACCACATTTATATACAAAAGAAGTAACTAATCACATTTTTTTTAAACGGTATAATTTGTATAAAAAATATGTATAGTTAAAACATGAAGCTAATAAAATGTTACACAAAGAAGCAAAATAGAAATAAACACTCAAATTGGAGAAACAATTGCTTCAGTCGTTGTTGTTTCGAGAATCCTTACGAAAAAAAAATGTGGTGAGTAAAAATTAATTAAATGTATAAGAAAATATATCCAATTAAAAAAAGTGAAAAGAATTATTTAGGAGTTCGCTGCAGACATGGATGAGTTTTACATGAGAACGAATATAAGTTAAAATACCCGTTTTTCAGAAAGGTGTTTACATTAATGTATACATATCTGAACATCCACCTGAGTAGGGTTTTGCCAAGGATGATTAGGAAAACATGTAATATATGTATAAAACTAAATGTAATGCATTATTTGTAAAGTGTGTGGCATTCATGCAGTGTATCGATATATGACAGATCGTTGCTACGCCTTAACTATCAAGGTTTTGCTATGAACGTTCTGTGGTAGATTCTACTCATACAGAGCATAGTATTGCCAATTTTAACTCATTTTTCACTGAATCATGACATGCCTACATTTTGCCTGGTGGGGCAAAAACGACAGAACGCTCGGGGGTTGACAGATAGCTTGGTGGCTAAATCGATAAATAAGCAACACTTATGTTTTAAAAATGTAATCCAATATGGCGGTCGCCGACAGCACCACTTATATTATAAACAAATATGGGAGCCTCATGGTGACAAAATCGACAGCTCGGCTGGCGACGTAAACAAAAATTAATACACTAGTGCCACCAATACTATGGAAATATAATCCAATATATCTGCTGTATGGCTGCTGTATCGATAAATATTACATTAGCACAACCTGTTTTCGAATTTGGATCCAAAATGGGCACCCACAGAGAAGCAAATAAACAACGAACGACAAACAAAATGGCAATAGAACGCATGTGAGAGACAAACGCCAACAATGTGAAAAATTACATACGAAATAACCGATATGTATTGAGCATAGGCGAGAGAGTTAGACAGATCGCCTTTCACAAAATCGATAATTAACACACTAGCATCACCTGTATGAAGTAAAGTAAACATATGAAATTCAAGATTGAAGCCTCCAGCAAAGTAAACAAATGACAAACGAAAAAGCTGGTATAGTGGACGAGGTGCACACGACTTAATGTATAAAGGACAGGTGGTGAAGGGAGAACAAGTGAATGTGGTTGATTAGAGGGGAGTTGGTCATATTGTGGATGTGGTGCAAGGAAACCTTCGAAAATTTAAGAATTATAGGTTTTTCATGACTAATATATTTTTGTACATTTCTTACAAATTTGTTATACATTTTTGGAACATTTGTAAATTTGTAATTTTTTTAACAATTACTTACAATTTTTAAGGTCTAAGTTGCCGAGGTCAAAGGCAAAGACCACGGTCAAGGTCACCAACGTCCAACATGGCGGACAAGATGGCCGCCAACCATACGGGATTTACAGAATATGAACAGCTTCATGCTTCACCACCAGACACCCTTTCACCAAAAGCCTAATTCCCTATCTAGTCACCAGAAATGAGTAATGCGCAATTCCCAATAATACCTTATATTTACATTTTGAGGTGTTATTTAACATAATTCAAATTAAATATTTGATCGCGTATGATATTTTATCTAATCAAATATCTAAAAAGTATCTCTACGATTACTTCCAAAAATAATTCCAGTTGTTCCTATTGTTACAATTTCTCTGTAGAAATTAAGTGGGCTATACCAAGTTCGTTAAGGGATGGAGGTCTCAATCAAATAAAAGAATGAATTCTAATTTCCCTATTTTATTTACTATAACTACAGCAAAATTCTCTGAACTAAAGATCTCACAATAAATTGATATCACTTACTGTTCAGAACTAATTACTCCAATTTAATACAATATATAATATTCAAATATTATATAAAATATTTTCCAAATTGACAGTTCGAATATCTACAATAAAGTCGGTATTACACTTCCATTCAGTCCCACCTCGTCCCGCCAGTCGCAATGTTCAAGTGTCCTCCAAGCGCCCTCACGCACAGTAGGCTTCACTCGTCGGTTTCACACCCTCTCGTCCATTCACACCACGAACACCTCGCCCGCCGTAATCCCGCAATCTCCTGTCGTCCACAACACACTTGTTCGCCCACACTCGACCAGGCGGCCTCCGTCAAAGACTGCCAGCCGCTGGGTTTCGGAAGTAATATATAGTGTCTTAGGCCGCCACCTAGAATCTTCCCCAACCCGCGTGATGCATCGCGGAAGGCCGAGGCGCCAGCCAGTCTCACCAGAACATTCTTGCGTCATCGCCAGACCCATCGAAACCTCCAGCAGGGGAGAAGGGTCGTGACCCATGCAAGGCTCCGAGCAGCGTGCCGACAGCCCGATCCCTGTCCATTAATCACGGATTTCCCAGAAAGGTGGGTCAGGTGGCAATCCCGGTGGAGGGGAGGGTGAGGTGGGTCCACCGTCACAGCACCGGGCAGCAGCGCGTAACAATATTTTAACACTTAGCATGGTGCTACATGACTGGGTACTAAAATCCGACCCCTTGAAAGCTCTCCTCATACTTAACTTATGCTTAAATCCAGGAACTGCTTCATAATGACCCTGCAGCTTACTCTGGCAAAACAAATAATTAAAATGATAAAAGCCGACTCTTCGGCTATAGACTTATGAAAAATAAGTTAAAGCAAGAGGGGACAAAATGTATAGTAAGGCGTTAGCATTTGATAATTTATTTAATTCTGCATTTAATTAAAATTATGTGTTTATAAAACAGTATACAATATTTTATTTTAAATTTACATAAGTTTTATAATGTTTGATACTTTATATTATTGAGTGAAGAGGCACAATGGTAAACCACTGAAGTCGCATTCAGGAGGAAAAGTGTTCATTTTCCGATTTTGCCATTCAGATTGTTGTTTTCCATCGTTTCCAAAAATCGCTCCAGATGAATGTTGAGATAATTCCTCACAACAGGCCACGACTGATTCCTTTTCCGTTCCTTTTTCTTTGAGTTGCACATTTAGTAACAAATGTTATACATTTATATGGTAACTGTAGCCAGCGGAAATTGCTCATCCCTGAGCAACTTAAACTACAATTTTAAATAATTCCTTCAACCTATTAAGAGCACAAGCTTTTTCAAACACTTTATCTTGATTTTACTAAATGTAGTTCCTCAGATTTAAATTTTGTGCAATACATTGTTATATCATTACTTGAATTTTGTATTAATTTTTAATTTAATTAATTTTCATAGGTCTCACGCATATATTGTACTCTGTTACATATTATTATATAATTCTATTCAATGGAAAATGCATGGTTTATACAACATAGAAATCAAATTATATGATTTATTGAAGAATGAAAAACAATAATAATACATATAAGCAATTAGGGAGATTTTGTCGAAGTATGTATTGCCTTTGCCAAATAACTAAACAACGAGTCAAATTATAGTAAAAGCTGTATAACATGTGTGAAAACCCAAACCTAATTGTTTGGTATTTTAAAAACAGAAAATTGTAATACATAGTATTTTTTAAATGAATGCACAAATATTACTAAATTCAGTATTCAACGTATTCTCAATTAAAAGCAATTGTAAAACTTAAAGTAACTTTTACAACAATTTGAAAAAAAATTGTATTACTAGGAAGCTATAAATGAATGCATTTGAATAGATTTAATAAAAGAGTGTAACAAAATTAAGCATAGTGCTATAAATATGTTACTTATAAAAACTGTTATAAATTAAATTGTATGATATGTTAATATATTATATTGAATATAAGATACGTTCAGTTTAGTAAAAGTACCAAAAAAAAAAAAAAAAAGGATTTCAAAGAGCTTATACCAGTAAGTGGTCCATTCAATTATTTAAAATTCATAAACTTCAAAAAATTTCGAAGTTCAAGTACATTGTTTAAAAATTGTAAACAATTTTTAAAAATGTGTTGAATTGGAAACACCTATATCCAGATATATTTATTTCAAAAGTACAAAAAAATGAAATAAACTTTATGTTCAATGGTTAAAATTGAATGATTAATGTGATTCTTGGGGTTAGTAAAATTGATTTAATTATGTACAATGTGCAATGTTTACTTTTTAAAATAATAGTGTTAATAATATTACCACACTACTAAACGAAGCCGTACATTGGTAAGCCACTGGATTCGCTTCTTTTTGGACAATGGTCTGATCCTTGGTCATGCCACCCTCAATTTGATTTTTCATGATTTCCAAAATCAATTCACGTTAACACTGGTATAGTTTCTCATAACAGGCCAAGGTCTATTCATTCCCCGTTCCTGGCTCCGTGAGCAACTTACTCTATCTTAGTAACTGCAGTATTGAGGATATATTAAATCCAATTTAACCATTTCTGCTGTATCATTTTTTGTACAATTTTACTATAAATTGTATAGCTTTTAAAAATGTGATTGTCTATTTAGTGTGGCATCCGCGTTGTTCTATTTTTATTTTATTAGTAATTGTATATAATTTATTATTTTGCCATAACTGCTATTAACATTACATTCCATTAGGAAATTTTATTACATTTTGAAATCAAGATATAATAAATTTAAAATATAAGAATTAAATTTGAAATAAATATGTGAACTAAAGAATTAACAAATAAATAATTATATTAAAATGATTCAATTTCGTATTTCCAATCAATAACTTGTCAAAAAATCGTCATCCAAGATTTGGTAACACCTTTCTTCAAATTTTCCATACTTCATTTCTTCAAAAGAACTCACTACAAAAAAATTATACATTAATTTAATATCTAAAGGAAGTTGCAAGGAGAAATTCTGTAAATTAGTTGTATAATCATTTCAAACAAATAATGAATGGATTAGTCCTTCTGTAAAGCACCAACGACCATATTCTAATAGATTGAGAGAATCCAAAATAGCAGCGGGGAACTAGCTGAGAGTTTCCAAGATTCTCCTGAGGTTGTCCATATACAGCACGAGCCTTTTACATATCGTGACAGGAGAATGTCAGGCGACGTATTTCAAGGACAGTTGGTGTGGCTGTACACACACACACGCACACACACACACACACACACACATATATATATACATTATATATATATATACATTATATATATATATATATATATATATATATACATACACACATATGAGTGTGCTTTTATATATATGAGCTATAGATAGTATGCAGAGAAGGAGGCCTTAAAATAAACCTCTATAGAACTAAAATCATGCAAAATAGATGGGTAGCAAAGACAAGGTGGTCACCAATGACATTGATATTGAGACTGTAGAACACTACATCTAACTTTGTCTAACTAATCAACATGAATGACAACTCGATGCCTAAGATCTATCGACGTATAAAATTAGACTGGCGAGTATATGGAAGAAATTCCATAGTTTTAAAATAAAGCATGCCAGTGTGCCTTAAAAATCAGGTATTTGATCAATGCGTATTACCTGTCCTCACATATGCTTGTCAAACTTGGACCCTGAACTGTCAAGCAAAGAAAAAACTGAGAACTGCCCAAAGAGGTATTGAAAGAGCAAAGTTTGGATTTACAAGAAGAGACAGGAAGAGAACTGACTACACTCGATCAGTAACTAGTCAGGGACATCCTAGAAAGAATGAAGACTCTAAAGTGGCAGTGGGCTGTACATACTGCTCGAAGAAGTGATGACAGATGGACAACGGCGGTGATGGATTGGCTACCAAGAGACCTGAAAAGATCGAGAGGAAGACCTCCAGATCGCTGGGACAGAGACATTCGAAGAGTAGTAGGTGTGGACTGGAAGAAAATTGCACAAGATCGCTTAGCCTGGAAGGAATTAGAAACTACCTGTGTGACGCTAAATTGTAAAGTGTAACTCATCTGGCTTAAAGAGGCTACATCCTGAAAAAGGGATTTATGTAGCTGTTTAATAATAATAATAATAATAATAATAACAACAATAATAATATATAAATCAGATCGAGATAAATAACAATGGTCAATACAATGTTTATTAAATAATATCGTTTAAGTGTTATTTCATTTAATTAAACAGCTAAAACTACTTAATCGATGGTAACCAAATAGTTATTGTCAATGTTACCTGAAGAATTATACTTTTTTTATTATTAAAAAACACTTTCCTCTTAAAATTTGTATTATTTTTGTAAATTACATAATCGGACATATTTTTGCAGATTTAGACTCTAAATAGAAAATAATACAAATTATAGAATTATCACTATATAGTTTGTTAATGTCATATATAATTAAATTTGTTTTTCCAGATTTCTTGCTTCAACTATTTATTCTTTATTACAATCAAATACATTCTCGTAAATTTTACATCCTCTTTTTCCCTTCATTGCAGGACCAAGAACACAAACATTAATATTATTAATATATGTTATATAAATTTATATTATTTCATAGTTTATTACATGCAATTTTATTATTTTAGTTCAATATATATTATTTAATATTTAACACTCGAATTAATTCAGCATAATGACTTTACGAACTTGCAAATAACTACAATATAATTTTAATAATTTCAATAAACATTCCGTTACCATAAGTAAAACTTTACATTTACTTATGTCAATTTTATTACTTAATAATATACATACAAATTTTACATTAATTTGTACAATTTTCGTTATATGAGTTTTGGTATTTTATGTGTCTCATTTTATTCTGCATTACTTTTACTTATTCATAGTTCACATCTAATAAAATTTGGAACTATTTTATTTAAAATTTTAAGTTATCATATACTTCATCAAATTAATCAAAATATTTTTAGAACTAGTTATATACAATTTCAATGAACTAATATTAATGTCAATAATATCTTATAATTCTTTTGTTTCAATTATAATAATGTTATATTAATAAACTTTCATTTAAATATTTATTACCAATAAATTACATACCTCGATATATTGATAACAGTCAAAATGACTCACTTCTTAAAATTCAACAAGATTTCGATTACTTAATCAAATTATAAATAAAATCATATACTTACAAATGGCGGATTTGAAATTATCATCATGTAACTTAAAAATTTAATTAAAATGAGATGTAAATTTGCTATACAATATTTCGGCAGTAAATCATCGGGATATTTCAGACTTTGGAAATAATTATACTCCTGAAAAAATTAAACATGTATGACACAAAATTGCAAATACTAATGTTATTTCAAATTGCAAATATTCATTGCACTCAAGCATATGCAATATTAATGAAGTATGAAGAATTTACAAATCTGGAATCCTGTATTATTACAAATTTTTAACAAAAACACATTTCAGGTTTCAAAATTCGATTGTTTGTTACATTTTTGTAAAGTAGCTTCTAACACCATATTTAATAACATGTATCTTTAAATAAGACATGATATGAGATATTCAGTATCTTTTAATAAAACTGATATCGAAATATGGGGATACTGGAGCTGAATAAAATTCAATCTGCACTGTTTATTGTCTGCACGCAAAATTATTATTTCTATATCTAAGAAAATATTTATTCAGAGACGTTTATAGACATAGATTTACTTTCTAGTAAGCTATAATTTGATATTAGTCATAACAAAAATTATAATTTCCAGTGAAATTTGGTACATTGTCATAACATTAATGTAAAAATGCTTTTTTTATTCATTATTGCAGTAAGTGAACAAAAAAGGATATTAGGAAATGTAAAATATGTTGGCAATAACAATATTTACAAACAATTAAAATGATTACCACTTCAAGTATTTACCATAGAAAAAATCTGAAGAATGCAAATACTCCTTTTAGAATATTTTAAAAAAATTACGCTTCTAAAAGGAAAGCAAAAAAAAAAAAATTGTCCATATGAAAAAAATATTTGTAAAATTTTTAAAAATAAATAATATATTGTTGAATCCCACAAAACAATAAAAATGTAGGTTTTTATTGACTTTCTATACATTACAACAAAATTAATTCTTTCAATCTTACTAATTCCTCCAAAAAAAGAGAAGTAAATATTCTCATATTCACACACATCTTTGCGGAAAGGAATATATAAAAATATATATATCATGCTAACAAAATGTCACCATTGAATGAACAAAAATAGTATTTTAAAATTAAAATTGATTCCATTCTTGTACAGTATTTAGCTTACCAATTTATAAAAATACGTTAGCCATTTATATTTTTGCATATTTGTACCTAACTTAATTTAATCAATATATATTTCCTCATATTAACACATGTATTTTAATTATTTAACTGTTTTAAGTTGCACATTTCAGTTAATTTACATTATATTTGATAATTGTATTTTAAACCCACTTTTAGATTTATACCACTATATATTTTCATATTATATGTAATTATTTTTATTTTTATTTCACAAATATTAAATATTATAAAATTATAAATAAATTTTATTATTTTGATTTTTCCCAATTTTATTAGAGTAGAAATATATTTTGTATGTGTAGGTATTTTTTTGTATAAAGTAAGAACCCTTTTTACATGTGTATTTTTACTAACTTGTATTTATGTTTATAACTGCATTCGTTTATATCAATTTGCTAAGTTTTTTAAATAAATTAAATTTTGTATTTTTAAATAAGGATGAATTTTATGACTGGGGAAAGTGAAATAAAAACGAATGAAAACCATAATAAATTGTAACAAAAGAATTTTTTTAAAATAAAGTTGACATTTGCTGAAAAATAGGACAAACATATTAAATTCTTAATATTAAACATAAACTTAATACTAAGTTTATAAATTTAATTTGAAATTATTATTAACATACTACATTATAACCTTGCCTTCAAAGGAATATCGAAAACTTGTCAATAAATGGCAAACAACGTTAAAAATATCTCTTACAATTGTTGGAATCTAGAAAATGTATGTTTCTATTTAACTGCTTATATAATGAAAGATGACAATAATTGCAAGGTTAGTAATTGCTCTTTAAAAATACATTTTAAACACAATGTTTAACAATTACATAAATTATCATTTTATAGAAATTTCTAAAAGTCTATTAACATGCATGAATGTTGCAAAAGGATTTCAGACAGAAGAAAGTTTATTTAGTTTATTGAAATTTAAATAATACTGTATCATTCGTGATTAAATAAAATCGGTTATGAGATTCGTCATATATCAAAGGGTCAAACGAAATTTGAATTAATGTTACAAATTAATACCATTTGTATTTTTTTATCTATTGAAACCACGTTATGTCTCATAGAACAAGATTCAAAGTAGTAACCAAAAACCAACACACAGATGAAGAAAGCAATAAAATTAAACAAAAAATATTTCAGGCTAATGAAGATAACAAATTGTTTTCCTTTCATTAAAAAACCAAATATACCCATAAAATTGAAAAAAATATAAAGGGAACATCATGAATGTTTTTATTTTAATAATAATAAAAAACATTATTGATAAATATGACAATCACCTGTTCACAATAATAAATAAATGGAACTATTATGAGTCAAAATATTCATTAGTTGTTCAGGACAAGTTTTGTGTGTTTATTAAATTACTGTTAGTTCCAACTGGGACATAAATATTGGCAGCATGTATTTAAAAATTTTCATATTGAAGATATTGTCCTAAATGTTGTGGATTTATTTGTGTTTTAACATTGTCCATGACACATTAAATGTTATTCTTATGTCTAAAGGCATAAATGAATCAGTCTAAATCATTGATAACAGTAGTGACATGTGTATAATAAAAACTTGGAAACAGCTATTAGTTTCCAATGGAAGGAAAATCTCTGATAAGAAAGACAATATATTGTCATTTCCGTTGGATTGCGGCCAAGATGGATTCTGTTGATTTTATTGCTCCTACTGGGTTAGTGGTCACTACCTGCTTAATTTCTGGTGCCATATTCTTTATGAGCCTATGATTAATAGTGCATCTAATTTAATTGACTACTTCTTTTGACCCCGAGTTAGATATTTAAAAAATTCCAAAATATATCCTTGCCAAAATAAAATAAGAGTTGTGAAATATAATACATAGATAATAACATTCCTTACACATTCAGAACTTAGATACTAGTATACCATTGGCAAACATGCGTCGCTACAGACGTACGCAATTTGGAATTATGCAGCTGTATTTATTCCATTCCACAATTCATTTTCTGTATGAAATACGAAAATGGCCATTTATTTCCTAGCAGCATTATATTTTATATGCCGAATATACCCTATGCAGATAGATCGCAATGTTTCTTAGATATAATACTTTTTCAAAGGGAAAATTGGCTGGTCCCTTATCCCAAATATTTTTGCATCTTCGGATGTCGGTAACCACGAAAACCAAGAAATATACTGCAATTACTACGGCGTTTGTTTCTTTATGTTCTAGAGCATGCAAATAACCACAGTTTGCAACAAATATGTTTGAAAAACCTCGCAACTCATTAAGTTTTGTGGTAAATATGTTAAGCATATACCCGGTTCCATTTTCACGCACAAACTACGTTCTATTAGCTAAGTAAGTTGTGTTAAAATCCTGCGAATAAATGTTCTGACAGCAACTACGCAAAGCTACAAACATAAAGAGTTGTAACTGGGCAGCGCTTGAGTTAGGTATAAGATCAGGAGTGAAGAGGCACAAACGTGAATGAGAGCAGGTGTATATACGCCACAGAAGCAAGTATACAAAAAAGCAAATGGCTTGCATGTCAAAACCAACTCTTTAGCTCTAATATTTCTCAGAAGATAGATCGCCATTCTAAACACTGCCTAAGTGTATTCTTCGAAGATAATTCCTTTCCGAATCACATATGATGTTCATATTTTATATACATCTTTAAACACTCCTAATAGCGAGACATAAAGTTATTTCGAATTTAAATAATATAAAATATTTAAATAATTAAAATATGCATAAGTAATTGTTATGCATATGTGAGGGATTACAAAAACCAAGAGGTTTCTTCTACATACAAAAGTGATTTTACAATTTATCTGAATTAACTGAGAAGGTTGGGAGCAGTGAATCAATGCTATGTGTGGTAATAGACGAATTATCGTAGTATAGTGAAATCAGTTAAGCTCGAGAGATGCGCCTGAATAAGGTGAAACTTATTGACATTACAGATAAATATTAGTTGGTTATAGATACTTCTAGTATTCTCATAGTTTTGGTTAGTTTTTGCAAAATATATTCGCCTCTGGAATGAGAACTAATTATATTTACATAATTTATTCAATAGCTTCTGTTGGTAAATTTAAATATTATTTTACCATGGTATGTTCCAAACTTGTCGATGATTTTCTGCGAAAATGTCTGGATTTCGAAATCTGTGTGAAGGTTGACAGAAATCTAAATTGGTTACAGTCTAAGTATAATGACGTAGTAACAATTAAATACTGTTTATAGTGGTGGTAGTTTAAGTTGAGTAACAGAGCAGTAAACACAAAACTGAACGTCATAAAAGTTAAATGACAACAGTAATATCAAAGAAAGCTGAGAAATTACTCAGAAATTACATCCTCAATCTTAATTTCCAAGCCTTAACACTGTTTATCCTATTTTAATATTGCTTGTATAACGATTCTATGTAATGCTTGTCCTCTTTATTTCAGGTACTTGTTAGAGTTTCGTCATGCCACGTCCGAGGTCATGTGCTGCCGACATTGACACAGTATTACAAACGATAAGGAGATTCAAAGAACAAATAGTGAATGAAGATGGTAGCATTGCTAAGAAAAATAGTGATGTGTGGACTAATATATCAGAATCGCTGAATTACGATATATCCAGCAATTATGCTTACACTATCGTTAAAATGAATAGATACAATTTTCATGATATTTTTAATTTACCATCAGAAGTGACTGAACCACATTCAGATCGGGATGGTGAATATTTTAGTGCAGAATCAGACCAAGAGGAGGATTTTTTTCTGAGAATTCTACTCGAGAAGATATGAATAACCAGCAATTTGTTGTAACTCTTTCTCCAGAAGAATGGTCAAGTAGCCAGAAGAACGGATGTACAAATGTTTGGATAAAGATAAACACAACAGGAGGAACAGAGCCTACCACATTATCCCTCCCAACAGTGACTGGACTGACACAATAAATGAGCATTTTTGGGATCACACGTCAATTTTCCTGTGCACTGTCATTCAAAAGGGCAAAGGTTTATAAGAGTGGAACACCATTTCAGACCATTTTTGACAGTTGGAAGAGTTGCAGCTCCGTTATTTCTGACTCCCTACATCAGGAACCTGATGAAAATAGGCATATTCTCATAAACCTTAAGTACAGGAGTCCTTTTGTTGACTGCAGTACTGGAAGCAAGCGTATTCTGAAGGGAACAAGAAGAAGATCAGCACTAGAAGAACTTGTCGAAAATAATGTTTCTGCCTGCACTGTTAGAAGAGAAGATGCACGAAGAAGTATGCACTTGGGAGGTAATGAACCCAGTCATATTCCAACACTGAAAGTTTTGAGACTTGCAAAGTCCACAGAATTGAAATCAAAACGTGTAGACGATGACCCCATTTTGTCAGTAGGCACGCTGAAGTATTCAGCCGAATACTACAGTAGTATACGAGAAATTGGACTGGATACATTTCACGCATATTATTGGACACCCGCACAGTTGTGTGTGTTTCAAGAATATTGTAAGAACCATCTTTTTCCAACAGTTGTCTCGGATGCGACTGGTGGAATAACTGAAAAACTTAAGCGTCCTTTTGGAAATGTTTCTGGAGTCGTTTACATTTATTCGGTCGCTGTTCATGACCATGAAGCTGGTGTGCAGTTCACTGTCGCCAACATGCTTTCGGAATCTCATAATAACCTGAGTATACACCATTTCCTGGAATCATGGTTACGGAGTGGTGCACCGGTCCCGAAAGAGGCAGTTTGTGATCAGTCAGTGGCCCTTCTATCTGGATTAGTATAACGCTTCACTCGATTCGCCTCCCTCTCAGAGTACTTAGGAAACTGTTACGAAAACCTATTTAATTATAGTTCTCTCATTTCTAACTGTTTTGTGCGGTGTGATGTTGCGCACACATTAAAACTAATAACCAGTTTACCTCCATTACATGGGAAACCACGAAGAGTTAGAAACTTTTATATCCGAAGTTTAGCATTAGTTGTTCAGTGCCAGAATACAGTAGAAGTAAAACATATACTGGAGTGCATTTTTTGTACCATTGAGTGAAACTGAAGGAACTAGCGCAAGTACAGAAGAAATCACACAATGCGAAAAGGCAAAAACCACATCGAAATATTTATTTTCAACAGGGTTGAACACATCTCTTCAGTCAGCAATCGACTCGATTTTAGACGAGGACAACTGCACAAAGGAGAACAGTTTTCCTGAGGGAGTGGAAAATGAAGATGAAACACCTACCGATTTCATGAAGAGGGCACATCAAATAATATCAGAGTTAAAAGGCAACCTCGCAGAAGAAGAAAGAGATCATGACAATCTTCATTTTCTACCTGTAATTGTGGTTTGTATAGCCAAACTTATGAACTTCCTGCCTCTCGGGTCTGCGATAATGGTGCCTAAGTTTGCTTATGGTTCCCTGACGTCTTTAAGTGCGCCAGTAGAAAGCATTTTCAATGACATCAAACACCGCACTTTCCAGAATGTACATCTGCCAACCACTGTGGATAGATTCCTAGAAACCCACTTAAGATCACTGGATAGGGAAATGAAATTGGTTGCAGCGACGTAACCAAGGAAAAAGGTTTTAATGCAAAGAGAGACAGGTGCCTCTCAAGTTATCAAAAATGCTGTATTACTGGATATCTCACAAAACACCACAAGAGAAGATGGAAGTGAAGTAATCGGCAACAATAAATTGAACAATTCTAAATATAAAACTGGAATTATTTCTGTCCACAACCCAAAGTGCTTTGCATGTTCCAGAGGTGATTTCCCTACCGGTACACACACCTGCGCTGTCTGTGGCACTCCAGTTCATGCAGCATTCAGTGAGTGCTCAATCCCGTATGACAGGTCGGATGAAGGATATGGTGAGAAACGCTTATGCGTAAAATGTGCTGATAAAGTGAGAACTGCTGGGAACAGTAGTTCTACAAAGAATATTCAAGACGGTAGTGCTAAAGAAAACTGGAGAGAGCTCGCTTCACTTCCACCCAAAAAAAGACAGTGCTACTCTTGTCTGGAGCCGAGCAGCGAATTTGAAGAAACTGGTATGTCGACACCCTTAAGTGATGTGACAGTAGGTTTGCTTAAGAATGGTAACAGAGTCAGTAGCCTGAAAGCGATTTCTCTATGTGGACAAAAGTTTATCCTCACCAATACCTGCTCATTTTATTCAATTGTCCAGATCTTAGCTACATCGTATACCGACAGTGTACATTACAAGCATTTCGTACACAACAATAACAATATTACCATTTTCAAAGTTGTTGAGAGCATAGCACGGAACAACATCACATCTGAAACATACAGACAGAGAGCTGAGTTTCTGAGTCCTATATGCGAATCTTCCATTCTCTCAACTAATTTGACTCAAGTAAACTCAACATCAACGGCAAAAGCAATGGCAAGCAGACTATTAGCAGACTTTCCTTCAGTAACTGAAACTTTTAAGGGCACAAAAACCAAATGTGTGACAAGAAATAGCATATTGAGATCTGTTATTTCTATTACCATAGAAATTCAGTCCCTTAGCAACCTGGAAGCATGTATAAATCAGTTCCTCGCTGAAGAAAAAATGCAGTGTTCGGAAAATTGTGATGGCCTAAAGACCATTGTGAGCACTTCTTCCAACCAACACTTGCTGATAGAAATTGTGAATTCTTCTATCGTGTCTAATCCGTCTTACATAGCCTATCCCTTTGAAGTCCCACTCAAAGATGTCCCAAGAAAAATAACACCGAAGAAATCTGGTGACACATATTTCCTCCGAGGCATAGTAGCAACAACTTCATCTTCTGACTCTGGGAGATACAAGAAGACCTTGGGTATAAATGTTGTGGGCCATTATGTTGCATGTTGTCTTAAACCAGATCTAAAATTGGGAATTTATAATGATTTATGCAATTCATCCAGCATGGCTAAACAAAACGCTACAGTCAACTATGAATTGCTGCTCTACACTATTTAATTTATTCGATTCTTAGGGGTGTTTTTCACGAAACTGTTTACTTGAGTTACTTGCTGTTCGAAAATTAAGTCAACTAATTTGAAAATCAATATTATGTCTAATAGTTTTTATATGTGTTCCATTAACTGCATGTCTTAGCAGAGCTGGAATACTGGTGGTTAATACTTTTAATGAAAACTGAAATTACTAGCACTTGATGATTCCTGTTGCTGTAATGCCACTTCACGAGTTATGTACGTCTTGTATAGCATAATATCTTAGTAGTATAACTATATTTTTACAATCATTGCCACGCATAGAGTCGTAATCTGTTTTATCTAGCATCAGTTTGACTGGCATACAACAGTACACCATTCTGTAAATAATCATAACAGTTTCTCTAATGTATACTAGTCAATAACACGACGAATAAACCGTGGATAGTTCTATATTTTACAATAAATCCACTCCTGAGTAGTTGCCGTTACCTGAATAACAATTGGCATTACCCAACTACAACTGCTTCACACAGGTATTTCCATTAATTAACTATATAACTTGGAAAGTCAGTCAAATTATCGTAGGTCCCCTGTTGGCTGAAATCACTAATCACTGAGGCATGTCATGTATATGGCGAAAGGACTGGACCAATCACATTACGAGGCCAAACTTCAGTATTTCTCATATTAATTTATTTTAGCCGAAGTAGAAAACAATAGAAAGCACGATGACAAGGGGATGGGGAAGAGGAGCTGGGGCGCTAACCATCTGCTTTGAATGACATCACCAAGCCGCCATCTTGAATTGGGGTGACCTTTACCTTAGCTCAACTTGACCTAGACCCTCTACCATGACCTTGGATGACCATCAACCCAACGAGCCCTAATTTTTTTAAAGATATTCTAAGAAAGAGCAAAAAAAAAAAAATAATGGAAAAATTCTAAAAATCGAGATACAAAAATAGCATTAACCCACCTTCCCCATGCCATGCTCGCCTCACCTTCTCCCTACCACCATTCCCTTCACAATCATAAAAATTCAAGAAAGTCATAAAAAATCGAAAAAAAATATTATTTTCAAATTTTAGGGGAAAATACATCGTGTTTTTTGTTGTAAGATTTTACATTTATATCAGTGACTATGAACTTGAAAACCGAAAAACACAAAGAATTTTCAAAAGGAAAAAAAAATCACAAAAAATAATATTTTTAAAAAATAATTATAAGAAATCCAACACTTATAAAGATGTATTTTAAAACTTTTATTCATGGAGTCATCCGCAGCACCGTGCCCAGTAGATGACTGACCCAAATCAAATTTTTTTATTTTATAATAGTAATTCCCCTCCCCCACCAGATCATAGCCTGACTGGTTAGTCAGTACCTCCATACCAATTACTCGTACAGCTCCATCCCTTCCATCCCCTCCACAGATTTTTATTGGCTCCTCTGCAAATTTAATTGGAGTTACACCATACCACCTACCGACCCCCTGAACATTTTTATTAATTAAGCTTGCAATATTTCCATCAAACTCGCATTATTCCCACCAATCTCGCGATCTTTCTATTAATCTCGCAATATTTCCATCAATCTTGCAGTTTTTCCATGAATCTTGAAAACTTTTCATCAATATTCACATTTTCTCTTTCATCTCGTAATCTGTCCATCGATTTCGTAATATTTGCATAAGTCTTCCAATCTTTTCATCAGTCTCACGATCTTTCCATCAAACTTTCCACCATAATCAGCACCACACACACCACAATAAGCACCACACACACCACAATAAGCACCACACACACCACAATAAGCACCACACGCACCACATTCAGCACAACACACAACACACTCGCTCCACAATCGCTCTACATGCTCCCCATTCACTCAACAATCGTTCAACATGTTATGCAATCGCTCCATATGCTCCACATTCGCTTCACATACCCCAAAATCGCTCCACATGATCCACAATTATCTCCGCATGCTCCGAAAACAGCACCACATGCTCCACAACCAGCTACACATGCTTTGCAATCAGCTCCGCATGCTCTGCAATCACTCCAAAATTCTCATTAATCCACAGCAATACTTCTCCACAATCTGAATCCTGCTGACTGTTTCTGACCGACTGTCTCCGACAGACTGTCTCCTGCTGACAGTCTCCTGCCGACAGTCTCCTGCAGACTCACTCCTGCAGACTGAATCCTGCAGACTGACTCCTGCAGATGGACTCCTACAGACAGACTCCTGCAGACTGACTCCTGCAAACTGTCTCCTGCCGAGATTTTTATTTATATTTTTAGATTCATGATTCATGTTTCATGTAAAAATGAGAGTGTACCGTGGCAACCCACATACACCATTCTAGTGGGTACTGGTAATGATGATTGGAAAACACGCAGATGCCGGGAAAATTGAATGCATTTTAAAAACAAACATACAACATTAAAGGGGGAAGTAGAAAAATACGTATTTTGTAAATATGAAACATGGGAACACCTGGAGAAAATACATTTAACCAGCTCGCAATAGCAAGAACCGCAACACCATAATCGGCGTCTTGGATGACGTCATGTTACATTTACCTTGACCTATGGCCATCATCTCGAAAGGCATATAATGCTTAAAACCAAAAAATTAATCCCAAAATAGTGGTTTGGGTCAATAATCTGCCGGGCGTGGTGCTGGAGGTATCTCCAGTAATATGGGTTTTTTAAATCCATTTTCGAATAATTTGTTATATAATTTTATCATGTTTTAAAAATATTTCTAATTTATTCTACTATGATTTTATTTTTATTTTTCCGGTTTTTATTAGATTTGTTATTTTTTATTTTTGAGTTCAAAGTTATTGATGTCAATGTAAAGGCTACAAGAACCAATATGATGGTCGTAGTCGCCAATGTCATATTTTCCTCCATTTTTAGAATAATTTTTCAATTTTTATTTTTTATTTTATTATTATTGTGATGGGGTGGAGGTGGGGAGGTGTTAAGGCGAGCTAAACGTGTGGTGGGTAAACGCTATAACTTCGACGTCTTTTAGAATTTTTGTCGATTTTTTATGATTGGGTAGGTGTGGGTTTGGGAGGGAGCTGGTTTGTGGGGAGTCCGGGGAGGGTGGCGCAATACTATATGTTCCATGATTATTTAGTTTTTATTTGGATTTTTTGCGATTTCACAACGTTTTCTATAATTTGTAGCATTGTTTGGGTTCGAGGTCATCCAAGGTCATGGTCATGGGGTCAAGGTCAAGGTCATTGGTCATGATAACCCAGGTCTAATATGGCGGCCGGGGGATATTATAGCTGGTGGCCGGCACCTCAGCTCCTCTTCCCTATCCCTTTGCCATTAAGTTCACTGTTTTATTTTACTCGCTCTTTTTAATCGCTGAGATCGCGTCGCAAGTCTTGCTATGCAAAACTATGTGTCATTACATCCTACCTTTTCTTTTACCTCATACTGTGGTAATATATACATTGCTAACAAGTGGGTTTACCTTATGCATGTATTGCAATTTAGAATTTATCAAAACTTAATCCAATTATAACAATTTCATGTTCATAGGCTAGGTCTAACAACTATTTGCGAGTTGACTACTGCGGCTGAGTAAAATATCCGTTAGGCCACATCATCACGTAACTATTCATATTCGTATAGCTGTATTCTCAATAAGACTATTGCATTAACATTACCGAAATTAGGTCAACTGTATTAAAGAAATGCGTGCTTCCGGATGATTGCAATTTATGAGAAAATATTCAATGGACGTTGTGCAAATTAGCTGAAACCTTTCATTCAAAGAAACACGAAACGTGTGTCTAATGGCATGAACGTTTTTATTTAGTTAGTAGAAACATTGCTGGAATGAGAAACAATAAAATTGCTAACACTAAATAAAAATAGTTTCTTTTAATAACCAACCTTCTGGAAACGAAATTGTAATAACCCCAGCGTTATATGTTGTCACACGACAGGTCCAAATGCATTGAGTATCGAAATGACAAGACGACTTGATGACACCACTTCGTCCCACTGTAGTAACACTAGCACTTACAAAGCTAATGAAACTGCAGTTTTTTTTTTTTTACTTCACCTCTTTATGATACAAAACAAATACGAAACAGAAAAATTGCAGTAAAACTCACAACTGAGTAGAACAGTAGGGGGCATAGTTATCTAGCGGCAACAACCATTATAACATGAATATCGCCGACTTTCAAATGAAATTAATAAACGCAAGAAGTAATTGTGATCATTAATTAGTACATTGATGCTTTAATGAAAGCTGACGAAACTACACTTTATGCAGAAAAATTACGAGATATTCCCTATGCTTGATTTAAATACAACACGCGGGTTTTGGCCACTTTCGTGACAAAATATCCTTACGAAGACAAACTCATTAACATCACAGCCAGAGGAGAATGTTGTGGTGAGGTAGGCATTAGGAAACTCATTTATATCTGTGGGTAGACTAACAGTGAACAATCATAAATAAGATAGAATGTGAAGTGTTAACAATATGTATTAATATGTATATAATATTTAAGTTACTTTTGTGAAATTACTACATTTCCCAAAGCAACACTATAGTGAAAAAGAACATATATAATGGATGATATTACTATGAGAATTTTTTAAACTTTGTTTCCATGCTTTATATACTTGGTAGTGTACTCTATCTTTCTGGCTTTGTTAGAGCTCAGTGTATATAACAGAAATGGGTTAATGTTGGGTTAGTCAAAAGATAAGAAACTGTGTTAGCAATATGTTTGCAACCGCAGTAACACGTAATATTGCCAGATTGCTGTCCACAGCGAGTTAACTAAGAGTTTGAATTAAGTTTCAAATATAAAACAAAGTTTGGAAAAGTGTCAACTATTGAAATAAGTTGCAAACAGAATGTGTTTAATGGGGCTATGTAAATATTTTAATCAATATCCTCAGGTTTTTTGTAAATAATGCTTTATAAGGTGCGAGGGATTGTTTAGCGCAAAATAGTGTCATGTGTGATTCACAGAGACAAAATGGAAAATTCTTTTCTTTTGTACGAATTCCAAACATACATATTTTTGATCATAGTTTACATGGCTATTCTACGCTGGTTTTATAATTATGACAGTTAACTGAGAAAACGAGTTGAGCAGTGTCTGATATACTTTATTTGCACATTTGTTTTTCACTGACGTAATTTTTTCTGGCAAAAATACGCTGAGACATAGTTTTCCCTATGCTTTACCGATTTAATAATCTGTCAATATCCAATGTGAACTTAATCAATTCAGTTTATAAAAGTTTTGAACAAGCCAAGCTAGTGCTGGCAACTAGCCGATAAATTCAAAGTATTCCTATGAAATATTGATATCCGTAACTTAACTGCATATTAGTGAATAACTAACAGTTTCAGTCATATAACACTAAAATGTTATTCTTCTTTCAATTAAATATTACTCAAACACTCTCTACTCTTCTAACTATTTATGATATGGTAGTCTCAATAATAATTTATTCTGTGAGTTGTCTTGGTTCCGCGTTTACCAGTTATGGGCTGTGTAATCAAACAGATGAGTTTGTCTCCTATCAGTATCTCTCGTTAAAACAATATATTTTAATGTGTGTGTTTGTGTGATTTTAGGTATTATGAGGACGGACAATACATTCGTATACAAGCGTGTCACAATAATACAAGGGCTTTAATTTATTCATACTAAAAGTAAATGTTTTTTAGAACAAAAGATTTTAAAGAACCCGAAACCTTTAAATAAATGAATATTTACCGTGTTTGGCATATTTTAATCGAGTTTCCGCTATTGCATAGGTACGCACAACGTATTTTAATTAAGTCACGCTTCCCTCGTCTGATTTTCTTTCATATTCGCGACGAACGGTCAAAACGTCTAGACGTAATATTTTTGGGACAAAATCGCACAAACTAGAAGGAAGCAAATTACAGAACGTTTATTAAAATCACAACTGGAGTGGATGGCAAGATAACTCCAAATACCCAGCACGATATGCCAATATACCTCTATAACTAGAATAGCATAATCTCCAATATTTGCTGCTCAAATTAGCACAAATTGAACACAAATAAACTAAATAATATACAAAATTTTATTGTGATCGGCGGAGGGGGGCTAGCACATCCCCCCATTCCTTGATATGCAAATTTCTCAGTTACTAAATTAGCACAAAGTCCAATATTTTCGGAACAAATTAGCTCAAACTGAACACGAATAAACTACAAAATTTTATTGAGATCCCGGACATAGAAAAAAAACGGGGTGAGCATGCATGTATTCAGCACGCCCCGCTCCCCCCTGCTCCACAATATATGCTAATATCTAGAGACCCGGGAAATTCGCGAGTTCAAAGCCCTGTAGGCTGGACTTCACAGTATTAAATACTCTCATACAGATATAAACTGTTTATTGGTTGATTGTTGTGGAAGTAAAAGGCGATGGTTGGGCGCAAAATTTATTGCATGTTTATTATTGGCTCATCTATCTCCAGTAGGTGTCAAACAACACGTCGACCAATCACAAACGTAACATGAAACGAAAAGTGTGTGAATTCCAACTTGTCTAGAAATGAACCCGCGCAATTCTCGGGTCTATACAATATTTGCGCCACAAATTAGTACAAACTGAGCATAACTATAAACTACAAATTTTTATTGAGATCGGAGGTGGTTAAGGGAGGTGGCTAGTATGTCACCAGCACCCCCCCCCCCCCCCCACTTTTTTGATATACTAATATCTCAGTTACTAGTTTAGCACAAACTCCAATATATGCGGCACAAGATGGCACTAACTATGCAAAAATAATATGAAATATTTTATTGAGATCGGCGGTGGTGAGAAAAGGGGGGGGGGGAGGTGGCTACCATGTCCACAGCGCCCCCCCCCCCTTTTATATGCTAATATCTCAGAAACTAGATTAGCACAAACTCCAATATTTGCGGCACAAATTAGCACAAACTGAGCACAAATAAACTACAAAATTTAATTTGGATCGTTGGCGGGGGGGGGGGGGGGGGGGGGAGGTGCTGGTGACACGCATTTTGCTGAAAATCTACTCGTACACAACTTTCGTATCCTTCCGCCTTGGGTAAAATTAACATTGCCGTGGGCCTCGTCACATTATTCGTGTGTGCCGACCTCCCGTGGTACAGCAGGTTGGTGCGCCAACCATATGCTGTGCGGGAGGCCCTCGGTTCAAATCCCGGGCAAGGCATGGGCGCTAATTTAAGTTAGTTTATAAGTTAGTCTGTAAGCCGTCCGCTGCCAATAAAACCGGGGGACGTTAAAAAAAAAACCCTTTACATTACAATACAATACTCATGCGTTGGTCGAGCGAAAATGTGAAATCATTAGAAAAGTAAATATTTTACAAAACTATTAATTTTATACTTCGATACATTAGAAAAATAAAACAGATAGCTAAAGAAATAATTTACGTTATCACAAATGGTTATCTAACACTTTTTATTCGACTTTAAGATACGGAACTACTTTTCCTCTAACGTTACCAACTTTACTGGGCACATGTCACTCAGTGAATAAAATAAATGCAGGTAGGAGCAGTGACTTTTATCTACGATTGATTTCAAAAGTGCTCACTTTATCGTGAACAGCCTTTACACACTATTCACGGTGAAGCGAGAACTTTTTGAAGTCCTCTCGTTCGGAATAACAGTCAATAAATTAATTTTATTTTAGCCATAGGCAGGATTTACAATAGCCCGTCGCGTCCGTCCGTCCGTCTCCCAGACGAGCGATTTACAACCAAACTTCGTACGTCCGTCGTACGTTCATTACTGCAAACTAATGAAAACAAAACTGTTTACAAATAGAAAAAAAAATCCTCCATAAAAAGAGAAAATTTTTGGCAGTATTTTGTATCTAAATACCCAAAACAACCATACACGTACGTAACGGAAATTAATAGCTGTAAAAAATTGATTGAATAACATAGGCCTATAAAGCATAATTTTATTATTTACAAAAGGAGCTTTTGTTTCAAATTAATCTTCAGGAAAAATTTAACTTGATTTAATTTTAAAATTACATAAAAACACATATGAAAACAAAAGACAGCCAAAACAAAACACTGCACACACTACACAGCCTTGTAAAGAACTCGGGATGAACGAGTAACAAAACGTACAAGTTTAGAAGGCTGTAATTTCATCCGTTCCTCCGTCAAAAGTTAAAGCTTGCCAAGGTTTTGACGGACGGATAGAATTAATGGCAACATCTGTCTGGCTGTTGGTCGCGTGATCGACGGACGGATGACGGACGGACGGACGCGGCGGGTCGTTGTAAATCCTACCTTAGGAGTTAACTTCCGAGTGTGGAGTATAAACACCGGGTTTATTACTTACATGGCAATATTTATTTTGAAAGGTGGTTAATCGATAAAAATGGCTGAAAGAATAGAGTAAAAAAGGTCTGAAAAGTGCTCATTTTACCATGAACGGCTCACATACACAGTTGAGGTAGACCGATTTCGCTGGCTGCGCAAAACCAAGCTCCGTGTCCCAATACCGAACTACTTTTCCGCCAATACGAATAGCAAAACTTACGCTAATTGGATTTCAGGTCAGTAAACAAGTACTTTGAGATGTTTTTATACTTCCACTGACCAATTTTGTAATGCTGTTTAAGTTCGAATTTATAAAAATATTTCATTAATATAATAGTACTTATCATTTAAAAATTATGATATAAGTAAACACGTGCTCCGTAGTTGACTGTGTGACTTTAACAGTTGTGTTTGTTACGGATAGATCAATATTGGGTACATCCGTAAAGACGAATAATCAGTCTACCTCGTCTTTGGTTTATGGGCGAATCAATAAAATTGACTGGGAGCCAGAGACTTTTCTTAGTGACATTCCTGACGTAATCTGGAATCTTTTTCAAATAAGTGGAATTAAGCCCACGTGATAGTAAGTTACCTAGAACTGATTACCAGTGGAGTCATTTCCACTGGTATTCACTTATTTGGCTACATTTTTACCATTTCACGTTTATAGTGTGGTCGGTCCCCCTCTGGCCTACTTCCTTGTACTCTATACTCCTTCCTCGTAACCTACTCGGACCCGGAGTACGCAACTGTTTACACGATGGTCAGAAACTGTAGTACTGTAAGCTTTAGTGTCCAATTATCTTCTTCGTTGCTTATTCGTACTGATCTTGGTTACGACCCTCAAACATAAAACCTAAAAATCGTGGGTCGTGATAACGTTACGTGTACTGTAGCGTCTTAAGTATCATCGAGATATTTCTTATTTGCATCACATGAAACCATAATTTAAGAGCTTCTAAATATCTTAATGTAGAAGTATAGAGGCTTCAAATAGAGTAATGCGCCAGGCTATACCAAATGCACAACTCGACACAAGTAGCACACACACAACCAAAGTTTACAAACAAATACTACTCTTGGCTGCATATCGAAGAAGAAAGCATATACTTGTAACACACAAGATATTTTCTAGAATTCACTTATTTTAATAATATTTCTAATTTTCATCACATAGGATTATATATATTATTTTGATTATCATGCTTGACAAAAAGTTTTACTTTTTCCAAAATTTGCTTCTTATTGCATCCGAAATGGAGAAACTCTTAAATTTAAATTAAAAACGAGGCATTTATTAATTTATTTTTAAAACATTTATATACATAAATTCTAGCAAACTATTTTTAGTGTTGCAGAATATATGATTTCCTCTTTCATATGCAGCGTAAATGGTAGTTTTGTAATTATTTTTAGTGTCTCTACTACTTTTTAATTAACTGTGCATGCCCGCTGTAGTTTTCCTTTATAAGCCACTTTACTTCTACTTTAAGAGATCGTAAAACATAAATGAATTCTAGATGCTGAATACTAGACCTGGTAATTGAAATTTACAGGTTTCTGGTAATCCACTACAGAAAATCCAAGGAAGCACCGCCAAGAAGATTTTTTTTTTGCAAACATTGTGAAGAAATATTTTGCCAGAGTGTTACATTACTGTCGAGTTGTTCCTTTCAGCGTAAACATGTACATCACTTTGCGGCGCAAGACGTCGTGCCAAACGAATGCGTTATTCCAGCAAAATATTTGTTCACAAAGTTTCCTAAATATTTTAGGAGTACCCATTTATTAGAGTTTCAACACTGTCATCCAAATATGTATAGGATCCACATAAGAAATTTTACTTTAAGTTATGTTCCGCGCACTCTCAAACCATTAGGATACAGTGCACACAACTGTGTTCATAATGCCCAGTAAGTTACGAACAGAATTTAAGAACTCTGGAAACCTTTCATTTACCTACCCGTTAACGTTATAAAAGACTGTTCACGATAAAGTGAGCACTTTTGAAATCAACCTTTAAAAAAAAGTCACTGCCGCTACCTACGAATATTTTAACGGGCGCACCGGGTGATATGCCCAGTATAATTGGTAAAGATGGATAGGAAGTAGTTCCGTATCTTAACGTCGAATAAAAAATGTTAGGTAACCATTTGTGATTATTTAAATTGTTTCTTACGCTTTCTGATTTTTTAACGCCTTACTGTGTACAAATTAGCAGATTTATAAAATGTTTAAACTCCTCTAATAATTTCACAGTTTCACTTGACCGACGCATGAATAAAGTGATGAGGCCCGTGGCAAATTTTAATTTTACATAGGGTGGAAGAATATACAACGTAGATACAAGTAGATCTTAAGCAGGGCTTTCAAAAGTGCTCATTTTACTGTGAATAGCATATAGTAGCCATACCAGCTTGCTTATGGTAACGTACAGCGCTTAACGCTTAGTGCCAAAATCAGTTCGATTCTAGGCAAGAATTTTTGCCAAAATATCCTCTATGATTTTCTCTCCTGCGACCCCCTCGCCCCTTCGGCACCTACAATTGGGTCATCCTCTGCATTCTGCTCGGTTCACCCATACTCCTCCCTCACCCTTCTTCCAAAAAACTATGGTTATCCTTCCATTTCTGACACTATTATGTCTCTGTTTTCCCTTTGATCGCTCATCCCCAATTTTTTCTCTTTATCTTCTCTGTTTCCCACTTCATTCTGATCTCCCCCGCTGTGCTTCTCCTCCCTTTAGTGTCCTTCCCTCTGTCCTCTGATGGTTCCTCAGGCACTTCTTGTTGAACTCTGCTTTTCTCTGATCCTTCTTCATATCATACTCATATCTATATTGAGACTGTCTTTACACTCTGATCACACCTCCTTTACTCTCTCAGTCGTGATCCCTACTGCTGTCTGACCTCTGTCCCTGTAATTATCTTTCTATCCGGCCTTTAAAAAAAATTCGTTTTGTGGCCACGAAAATTAATTCTGTGCCCATATCAAAAATTGACAATACAAATTTATACGATTTTGGTATTGCATGCTTGTTTTTGCGTCAGAAATTTGGACATGCTAATATTAATATTCCTGTTCGGCCACTTTTACTCTATCCTTTATATTGTAATCTTTAAACAAGCAGGTATAGAATTTAAGTTCAAGAACAGTGCATGTTGTCTGGTTGCGCAAGTTTGGGCTCACTTGTGCACAGGAAAAAATACAGTCAGTGATACAGACTTAATATTATGAACATAGACTAATTATGTTTAAGGTTATCAATAACGTATCACATTCTAAAGTTTATATAATCAGAAATAAGTTCAGGAAAATGCATGAAAAAAAATAAAACAAAATAAATGTTCTACAAGAATAATAAGAACCACGTGAAACATTTATTTATGATTTTAATAATGCGCACGATTTTAATCAAACCTATTACTAACCAGAATCCTGCTTCATATTTATGTTAATTTAGTGTTTAAGATTTAAATCATTTTCAATAGACGAAGTTTTGCAAGCACTAAATTTTCAAACTTTCACGCTCTTAGTTTTAAATAACTGAGAAGGTAATAAATTATAACACATACACCGTCAAAACCAGTTATCTCACACACAAGTTCAGTATTTTTGGTGACTCTGATATTGTCTGCAAAATATTATTATGGAAACGAAATACTACTTATGTTTGATGTATTCATTTTGCGTAATCGAATTTTAGCTGAATGAAACCTCAGTGTAATCGTATATTAAATGCAGTCTAATGCGACTGCGTGTACTTGACGCTATTAGGACAATGTTGGGTGTGTGTGAATATTTATTGCAGTTACAGAAGTATAAAATGTCTGCCATCAGTAGCAAGACATAGGCCGCAACGCTGTAGAACAGAAAGACAATCGGTAGTTACTGTTTCCATGGGAGTGGATTCTCATGCGGCCAGAGTCATGTCCCTCGTGGCATCCATTGTCCGTGGTTTTGTGGCGTACAAAGTGTTACCCCCAGTTCCCCCACAGGTATAGGCTGTTGATAGTAAAAAAAAAAAATAGCACTTTTGAAAGCCCTGCTTAGGATCTACTTGTATGCATGTTTGTATTCTTCCGCCTTATATAAAAATTAACGTTTCCATGGGCCTCGTCATTTTACTCATGCGTCGGGCAAGTGAAACTGCGAAATTATTAGAAAAGTAAACATTTTATACATCTGCTAATTTTTACACACTGGTGCATTAATAAAAACAGAAAGCGGAATAAATCATTTAAAAATGATCCAAAATGGTTAAAGGCTGTACACGATAAAGTGAGCACTATATAAATGAACCTTAGAAAAAGTTACTTACCCTGCATCCATATATTTTGGGCGAACTGAGTGATTTTCGCCCAGTAAAGTTGGTAACGATGGTTGGAAAGTAGTTCCATATCTTAACGGCGAATAAATAGTGTCAGGAAAAAAACATTTGTGATAAATTAAAATTATTTATTTCGTTTTCTGTTTTTTTAATGCATCGCGAAGTGTAAAAATGAGCAGATTTGTAAAGTATTTACTTTCTTAGTAATTTCACAGTTTCATTTGACCGGAGCATGAATAAAGTGATGCGGCCCATAACAATGTTAATTTTATATAGAGCGGAGGAATACACGAGTTTACAAGTAGATCTTAAGCACGGCTTTCAAAAGTGTTCACTTTATCAGCCTTTAACAATCTAGCGTTAAATCAGAGATCTGTGTGGATACTCAACACTTCCTAGTAGGCCTATCCACCTCGCTACAAGTGTTTCATACAGAGCCGACCACATGTTTCATTGGTAATGTGGTGGTGCACTGCCTTGCGGGAAAAAAGCAAAAGTCACCTGAGAAGACTTGGTGAAAAGCTGACACAATTTTTTCCTTCAACATAGCATGGTACCTTTCTCCTGTCAGCGTCCCGGCAAAGAAGAATGGCCCCACAAGTCGTATGGCAGACATAACGCACCACGTTGTAACCCAGGAAAACTAACAGCTTGCTCTACCACAATGTTGGAATTTTCATCGAGCCAGTTCACATAGTTGTGGCAGTTAGCAGTTCCTTTCAATGTAAAGGTCGCCGCGTTGGATCAGACAATCACGCCAGTGAAATGTTCTTTGTCATTGTACATGTTCACTAGACACACACAAAATTCGACACGCCTTATCTGGGTCATCGTCAATCATAGGGCGAACGAAGTAAGTTGGGAATGAAGGGCCTCCGCCTTACTCGCTTTAATTCGCGATGGACACTTGATTTACTAACGCCTGACTCACGTGTGGTCGCGGTGGCTGAGTAGATAGCCTGCTCGCCTCCCACCAAGGTGAACCGGGTTCAATCCCCGGCCGGGTAACTTGATCTTGGCAAGTGGGAATCGTGCCGGATGATATTGTTGGTTGACGGGTTTTCTCAGGGATCTCCCGTTTCCCCCGACCCTTCAATCTGGCGCTGTTCCACACTCACCTCACTTCACCCTCATCGGCTCTGAAGACCTCGCTGTTACGAATTGCCTCAAAAAACTCCACTCAACTCCACTACTGCCGCACCGTCCTTTCTTCACATCACACACAGTTCCACTACTTTCAAATCTTCGCGTAACAATGCCGTTGTTACACGTCATGGTGACCCAGTTTAGTCTCCATCGCCTCCGTGACTCAATCATGTTATCACATAGTCAATAAAACTTTAAAATCCACGCCTACGTTGCTTGAAAGAAAACGTTTTCACCTCTGTCATTTCCTCTACAACTGTATTGTTGCTGCTCATGATTGCAAACGAATCTAACCACAGCAGAATTGCTACGCGTTAGCATAAACCCTACATTGTCCTTACAATGTTCAGTACTCGCAGTCCCATCAAATTATCTTTAAAGGTGTCTCGGTTATTAACGCACAAAGTGCGTAAATATTAATTTGGACACCCGGTGTATATTTTACATTTGAACAACTGTTTGAACTTTCTTACATTGCAAACACATATAAAGAATTCGACATGGAGAAGGGAAATAAGTGATTGCAAGAAAACAAATAATATATTGGACAACGGCTCCTTTCATTATGATAAAAATATTTTATGGAAACAGGAAACTGGAATTCTACCTAATCAGCTGGTCGTTTCAGTCTAAATGTATTCTGGTTTCTGGGGTTTCAGTTTCCGGTGGTTTTACTACAGTTACATGTGTAACTTCTAACAGAATGTCTTTCTCTTCTGTATTCTCAGGTTTCATCATCTCCTTCGGAATGCGATGCAACATGGGGATGGCGAAGCTACAGTTCGAACACGGGGTAAGTAGAAATCAGCCAGTTACTGGCTGTGAAAATGGCGTCTCTGCACTGCTAGAGAAAAATTTGCGTAAAATTACAGAAGTTTCAATTTTTTAAACAACTGACTTTCCGTGTATTCACAAAACTTTCTATAAATCGAAGGAACCTTTCCATAAAGTTGCTACTGAGTTTTGAGGAATTTACTGCTTACAAAGAGATATTACAAAGAATTCTCCTATTTTCTTTAGTGTTTACTAATTACGAAAAAGATATTTAACATTTTTGAAATTTTATGCAGTTTAATTTGGAGCGGAAATTGAACGCGAGTCAATAATTTCGGCGCATGGGATTCTTATCGTTTGCTCTCCACGCCTCGTTGCAAAGAAGCGGTGTTGACAAGTTTCTGATGTTCTAGAGGTTGATTTAAAAGGCAGGAATATATTAAAGGCTGCAGGAACTCTTAATTCTCTAGTTAACGGCCAAGAAAGTCTTCGTGTATTCTCGGCATTATTCGTTCCCGTAACCCGAAGATGATGGAGGTACGGAGAAGTTCCTCATTTGTATTTAAGGAGATTCATTTCTGTTTTGTGTCACTGGGGAGTGAATTTCCGCAAGTTAACTGTACATTAACCGTAGACATTTCCGTGAATGTACGGACTCTTTTTAAGAGTGCGGCTGAGTTGTTGCTGGGGAGAGGGTATCCAAGCGGCTCTGTCCTGCGACCAAAGTGGAGAGTGCTACGGACATTTTTCAACAATTAAGACAATAGTTGTGACACTTAAAGACTAAAACAGCCTGGATAAACATATCACCGAAGAAAATCACAGTCAATATGACAATGTTTATACCGCACTTACCTATATCATGGTAGTGTAAATTATATTGTTTCATAAATAAAGACTACTGAATGTTAGTTGGGCACTTAAATATCAAAATTATAACAAAATTCCTTGCCGTAAATGTCTGTATTTCAATATAGTTGCTGACTTGAGTTATTGCAGATATATTTGCAGTGGATGTTGAAAATAAATTTTTCAGCCTTTTTATTTATAGCGTTAAGTCAGTGAAAAATGGATATTTCTCTTTGTGTGATGTACTTCGGAAATGTAATATAATAGTTTACCAAACACTTTACGGCACTTGATCGACACACGGATGACGCGTGAATGGTAGGGTTACTTTTTGTGAGCGCGTGAGCAAACTCCGTGATCCGAAAGAGGAAACTAGCAAGGTTTGCAAAGTGTTTAATTACCTGAGAAAGACCTGTTCAAACCATGTTTTCATTGGCTACGTACGCGAATATTATACTTCACTTAGTCAAAAACCCTTCTGTAACGTTGTGTTTGCCACAATAATCTTACGAATGCTGTATTAAAAATATATATTGAATGTTTACGTAAAGACATTTAGCACAGCATGATATAAAATGATCACGAGACGCCACTGCTCTAATGGGCAAAGAAGAAATTTTAATCTACATCGGCTGCAAGCATGCGTTTCTCGTTCTTGATTTTCATGGTACCGGCAGCTTGTTTTCAAGACAGGTCAAAACAAATTCCGAATGTATGTTCTTAAGATGTTTTAGAGGATTTTGATGGTTGTGTGAAGCAAGCTTGATCCCCGCCAAATCTAAGCACAATTCCTGAAGAACTAGCTAGCGGTCGTTGGGTTTTCACGGGGTTCTTTCAATCTCCCCTCCCCCAACATTACAATGCAGTTCACGAGGGAATGAAGTCAGGATTTCTCTGGTCCTTGCTCCGAGAGACGGAAAATTGTGGGAGGAATATCATTCCTGTACTGTAAACTGTGGGAGGAACATAATTCCTGTACTGTAAATTGTGGGGGAAACATCATTCCTGTACTGTAAATTGTGGGGGAACATCAGTCCTGTACTGTAAACGAATCCATGTTAAGCTTTCTCGTATTCAGAAATGAGTCCTAGTTACTTCTCGCGTACGCTTCACAGTCACTGCCAAATTAATGTTCATTTTCGAAGTCGCAAACACATTTGAGACTTGCTATATTTGATATTGCTCCGTCGTAGCTGGCGAGTATACATTCATTCCCAGAGTGGTTAAAAAGAAAATAATAATTATCTGTCCACTCTTCCCCCCTCCTACTCACACACACACACACACACTCTCTCTCTCTCTTTTTCTCTCTCTGGCTACGTGTTTTTATTTACACGTTCCCATTTTTTTTCCCTGCGGAAAGTTCGTTTCAAGCCATAAAAATACAATCGTAGCGGGAGTGTTGCACCCTCTCTCCCCTTAACTTTATTCCCATCCCCTAGCGAGCCTCGTATTTCATATCGCCAGCCCCCAAACAACCCCCTCTTTCTCCCCTCGTCTCGCCACCATTTCTCCAAGGATGCGGAAGTGATCCCCGTTTGTAGGCGTAGCGAAGTTCTGTCATGAATAGAATCAGAATTACAAAAAGGCTCCCTCCACCCCCCTTTTTTCCCAGTTAGTGGCACGTGACAATACTCTGATTGTTACCTAGAGGGGGTGGTGAGAAACATTTCAAATGGAAGTGAAGCTAGAAGCCTGGGGGAGAGGTGGGGATGGGGTGATGCTCATGGCCAAACACGCGACGCGCAAGAACAACCTACATGCATATCACTAAGAGTCAGGCTACGCGCGGCGTCTTCAGCGACCGTACTCGTGGGTGCAGGGACTCCTATTGACCTAAAGATATTCGCGGATTCTTCACCGCGGTGGTGTAGTGGTCAGACTTATCGCCTCCCACCTAGGAGAACCAGGTTCGACTCCCGGCGAGGTCTCTCTTGGATTTTCCCACGGGGAATCGGCATCGGAAGATGCCGCTGGTCGGCGGTTTTCTCGGGGATCTCCCGTTTCCCCCGATCCCTTGCATTCCGGGGCTGCTCCGTACTCACCTCGTTTCACCCTAATCGGCTCTCAAGACCTCGATGTTAACAGCCGCCCGAATCTCTCCACTCAACTCTTTACCGGACAACCTGGGATTGAAAAACTCGTAAGTTTATAGTAATCTGTTTTAAACAACTCCTGGAGAACTCATAAGCCAATAATAAGCATGCAACCAAATACAAACCCAAACATCCGCTTCCGCTATTGTATGACAGCAAGAAACTAAAGAAAAAAACATTTAATGTAGTTAATTCACGGTTACTTCCAGCTTTCCTGAAGCCCTGCTATAGTTATACTTCCAAATTTTTCCTCCGCCTCAATCAAACAAAGCTTAACAAAAATTACACCATTGGGACATTTGTGTACACTAATTTCAACAAGATTTCACATGAGAACTATTTCTTAATAAACATTACTAACACGCCTATTTTCTCTCTTTTTAAAAGTATTTATTTGAAATGAAATCTTTTATATAGTAAATATAATATAGATAAATGCCCTAATTAACAATAATAAGAATTTTTTTTAAAGACGAGTATAAAACGCTTGCGCTATGTAACCTATTTAGGAAACAAGCACGTTATACATGGGGAGATTTTTCAAACGTTTCATTCTGAATTTTTTAAGAAAAAGTCAGTAGGCTATATTATCTGCATGATTGAACACAAGGCTATGTAGTTTGGTTTACTGTTCACTTATCTCGCGAGTTTTCCAGGTCCTTAGTGATTCCGTATTCATCAACTGAATTTCAGAGTTCTTATGAGAAGATTCGGCGAGTTCTCGGGAGAGGAGTTGACTGTTTATAAGATTCTGGTATACGTTTTTATTGCTGATGTAACTGTTTCGCCTCAACTTGCTGACTCTGTGCGTAGTTAATTCATTATTTAGCACAGACATAGAGAATTGTGCCACTATGGTATTGCATATTCACGATTTATCGACAGACATCTAAGACGTCCTAAAATTATATCATCCAAATATATAATTAGCAAGTTGCTATACGTGATTTTGAAATATCGTACATGTTGACACCTAATATTTTTGTGATTTGCCAAGCACACGCACACGCTCTCTCTCTCTCTCTCTCTCTCTCCTCTCTCTCTCTCTCTCTCTCTTTCTCTCTCATTTTTACTCTCTTCCAGACACACAAAATTGTCGCATTCTTTTAGTGCTGTGGTAGGCTACAAACACTTGTACATTCGTGCCGCTTCTGTCACTAGAGCTCAGTTTATTCGACACGCTCAAGAGTATTGCGAGGCAATAACAAACTGACGGAAATAATATGATCTACTCATTTGTCACGTTGTCAAAAGTACCCTAATAATAGACTCCTTTATATTGCCTCAGTCAATGGTCAAAGTTAGTGGATTGGTGATGTCTGTGCAGCTCTTTACAACGAGGTCCTGCAAGCTGGCGAAGGTGAAACGAGGCGGATGTGGTGCAGCACCGTAATGCAGGAGCGGGGCTAACGGGATACCCCCGAGAAAACCCGTCGACCAGTTGCATTGCCCAGCAGGATTCCTGCATGCGAAAAATTTGGGAGTGACTCCGCAGGGAGTCGAGCCCAGTTCGCCTTTGTGGTGTGACGAGTGTTTCGTCACAGGAATATTTCTTGTAGCTGGTTCCTATTTGCAAAGACTGGCAACGCAAAGTTTAGCACTAACGACGTCGAAAATATATTTACAAATAGAAATACATAACTGTTGTCGTTAGTGCTGAACTGGGCGTTGCCAATCTCTGCAAATAGGAACCAGCCACAAGAAATATTCATGTGACGAAACACTCATCGCAGTGGAAGACAAGCGTTCTAGACACTACACCATCCCTCGAATTTCTCGAACATAGATCGCTGAGGAATAACTACTACGTGAATCCAATCACATTCTAAACACCTCACCACATGCCATTCCTGAAAATGTACCAATTAAAACAATAACTAATATATGCGGTAGAGAGGAGAGATACTTATCATCATTTTTAAAACGCACAGACATAATAGACATAAGCGAGTTCGTAATTACTCTCTATTTGTACATAATGTAGGGAGATCGTTCCCATCACACTTCTTGTTATTTCTTAAGAACTTAATTGTTCTTGTATTTCACACTGCGTTCTATCGATTTGTCATTCGAAAGCCTGCAAACGTCGTGTGTGTGTGTGTGTGTGTGTGTGTGTGTATATATATATAATACCAGCGAAGATTTCTAAGACAATGAAGATTTCGAATATCGTTGTGCCGACTTATTTTGTAATAACACGTATCGTCTTGTCGCCATTGTGATAGGACGCTAAAATGAAATTGAAACATAGCTACTTGCTAATGTATCATGAACATTCAGTGATGATGAAATATAATCCCCTTTGCCTGACTCAAATGGATGTAAAAGTTCCACGTACACCATTAAGGCCTTAGGAGTATACACACAACTGTTCACTGAAGTCTTACAAGTATAGGCTGTTGGCGGTAAAATGAGCCCTTCTGAAAGCTCTGCTTAACATCTACTTGTATGCACGTTGTGTATGCTTCCTCCTTATGTAAAATTAACTTCGATGTGGGCCTCATCACTTTATTCTTGCATCGGTCAGATGAAACTTCAAAATTATTAGACAAGAAAATATTTTACAAATCTGGTCATGTTTACACTTTGATGCATTAAAAAAACAGAAGGTGAGATAAATCATTTAAGTTATCACAAATGGTTCCCTAACACCTTTTCTTCGACGTTAAGATATGGAATTACTTTCCATCCATCGTTATCAACTTTACTGGACGCATGTCACTCAGTGCGCCTGTTAAAATATATGCAGGCAGGGTTAGTGACTTTTTTCCGAGGTTGATTATAAAAGTGCTCACTTGATCGTGAACGGGACTTTCATTTTGAAGGATATGGGTTCGATTTGCATTCCGGCCATCCTGATTTTGGTTTCACAGTGTTTTCCTCAGTCACTCCAGGCTAATGCTTGGCTGGTTCCCTACTGCAAAACATGACTGCATCATTTCCCACTTATGATTGTCCGACTCACTCGTTCCTTGTCTGATGACCACGATCTTGAGAAAATCTTGAGCCATACAAAAACCTTACAAGTATTCGTATTTTCCTGCGGTACATCGTTGTATCCGCCGATGAGGTAACAACTCCCGCTGTGCAATGGGCAATGTATTTATTGTTTTTTTTTTGCTCTCTCCTGTAGAATCCGGGTTCCAATCCCCGGCACTAATCATTTAGATTTTTCAAGTAGTCGCTGGGTCTGGCTCACACTATACTACACTGAAAAAAAAAAATTGGTAATTTTTACTAAGAAATTGTTTGTAATTTTACAAATGCTTGTACCAGTACAAAGATTTCTCTTGTAAAACTACAACAGCCGTGTTTGTAATAGATCTCAAGAAATGTGTATACTATACTGACCCGAACCCACAAGCTTCAGCAAATGGCGGACAGTCAAGAATGTAAAATAGTATATAGCTGTTTTTGCAATAGTTATGAGTGATGTAAAAGTGCAGTTGCTTGCAAAAAGAAATGCATTTAAAGTTTGAATAACCTAAAACACTTAAAGCAACTCAAATAACCATAATAGAACTGCAATTTCAATAAAACGTGGCCGTATTACTGATAAACTGTTAATGTTTCCTAGCTACTCAGAACTCTTAAATCGGGTCTCAAGACTGTGTTGTTAAGAGACCTAGAAATCTTTCAACTCAACAACAAAACTCTTAAAATGAAATAAACATATTCTTCTTAATCAATTAACTTACGTAATATTGTGTACGTCTTTGCAACTATATTTACAGTAAAAACAAGCATCAAGCTCATAAGTCAAGGTGGTCCTGTGGGGAAACGTACGGTTTAGTAATACAAAGGGCTTTAGGTTCTAGTACCTGTGCTGGTGCAGTGCAACTTCTCTGGTAATTTTTTTTTTATTATAATGGTTTCGTTAATCTCTGTAATAAATTCATTAAATTGGTTTCCTATAAGAAAAAAAAATGTTATGTACACTTCTCAATGATCTAAGATGTAATACGAGGCAATCGTTTGTAATATTACTAATACATGTTTTGCATATTTTACAAAACAATAATTTGTAGTTTCACAAAATATTTTCTTGGCAACAGGGCTTCTAAATTTGTTTCTTGTAATAGAACAAAACTTTTTTAGAGTGTACAATATACGGGACTGCCGAACCACTGAAGTTTCATCCGGCCTCGAGATCCCTATAGGCTTCACGGTTTCCTAGAACCTGCAATGCTCAGCTATGAGCTGTGCAATTCATCAGTCCACGCATGAGACAAGGAAACCTCCTGAGGACACTGCTGCAGTGATCTTACTAAAGGTTGTTCGGGGTTATCTAAGCAAATTTTAAATCAACCTTTAGCAAATGTTACTGCCCATAACTGCATGGTCAATATTTGAACGGGCACAGTGACTAGCTTGCGCCCAGCAAAGTTGGTAACAATGGCAGGAAAGAAGAACCAGGTCTTAACAGGAGGATGTACTGAAACATTTACTGTGAAGTAGATGTTTGCGCGAATACGCGTATCTCGGTAAATACATGTTCTGTAAATACGACTTTTTGTCATAAAAGTTAAAAAAAAAAAAAAAAAAAAAAAAAAAAATTATATATGCCTCTATGTTTTACTTTTGTCATATTAAGTGTATTCTTGGAGAAAAAATTCGTAAAAATGGTCAAATATCGCATTTTTAAAGCTTATGCATGCAGTTTCCTTAAGAGGTAAGAGAAAAATGCGACCAAAACAGTGTAGTTTAATATGCGGACTTTCATGGCGTGTAATAAAACCCCACTGTTATAGATCTAATTTGCACAGTACATTGTTACGACGGAAACACTACACGCCTTGCGCGTAGGATCCATGAGGCGCTAGAAGTGCGTGTTAGTGCCGCCCGTATCGCTCTCTCGGTCTTTGACCTTGGACGCGAAGCTTCATCCCACTCTTAAAATTGAATTAAAAGTGTCATAGGTAAACATTTGTAAATAGTGAAATTATTTATTTTGCATCGTGTTTCTTAATGCGTGTAAGTATGTGAATTAAAAAAATATATATTATTTATTTATTTAATTTAATAATTTTACAGTTTCACTTGACCGACACCTGAATAAAGTGACTAGGCTCATGGAAAACTAATTTTACATACGTCCGAAGAATGCACAATGCAGATACAAGTAAATCTTAAGCAGGGCTTTCAAAATTACCTCGTTTGCCGTTAACAGCCTTTACACTGAACACTGCTACTACGATAGATCGAGTTAGATTACCAGCGGGGTCATTATCGATTATTTAACGAGGATCTGTGGAGGACGTTGTCAATCGACGGGTTTTCTCGAATCCTTTCACTGTTGCATTCCTTTGCAGCTCCGTTCTTCGCCTCTCTTAGAACTGGCTATGACAATGTCTCGTAGTGGCGCAGCCTACGGGGAGTTCGCCTCGGCGTGTCGATTGACGCGTCGCCTTTTCGTCTCTTGTGCCGCTGTCGCCCGTCGCCGAGAGCCGCGCATTGTCGCCGGAGCGACGCCAATAGCCCGGCCAGCCTCTAATGGCGACGATGCGCTTTTGCTCGCTGCGACGCCTCCATTCAACCGCCGTGACGTCACGGCTTCCTGTTGATCGCGAGCCTGGAGGGGGCCTCGCTTCCTGTCATTCCAGAAAGCTTTTATTACCGCTGGTGCCTCGAGTAGCGGCGAATGAAGCATTCACTGTCAACTCCGACTTTCTTCTACATCGCCCTTCCAAGTTTGTCCGCAGGAATTTATCTTATTAGAAATAACTCCGAAAACGTCCTAATTATAGACCAGGGAAATTTGCGTGTTCGATGATATGCAGGCTAGCAATCGCATTACTTTACATAGGAAGACATCATGGGATCTGCATTTTGTAACGTGATATATATATTTTTTATATTCCAGGACGTAGCAGTCATATCACGAAACGAACTGTAAAGCCGCCTACACACGCACGAGTCTACACTGTAAAAATCTTCTGGTTAACTTCCTAAAATGCAATGTAAGATATTAACAAAGCAAAGCTACTGAGCAACTGCAGGAATGTTACCATGCATGTGTGGCAAAATAATTTACCATACGTGCTTTGTCACTGTAAATATACACTGATATGGTAAATTTACAAATAATTTCTTAGAGTGTATCTCGGTGAACGTGGCTCGCGAGCCGGACTCGGGAAGTTTTGACCACACAACGAGACCAACATACGCCGAGCTGTGCTCGCCCATTGCAATTACAAAAAAATGAGTTCGTCGAAGCAAGAAGTAGCGGCTGCAGTCGTCTTACTAGACGAGTGTGTGGTGTGTTCTCGAGGAGAAAGAAGTAAAGGAGGAAAGTAGTGTGCGAAGAGGAGGCCACTGGAAACTGGAAAGACCGCTGTTACACACATTCGAACCTGCGGAAGGGCGTTTGAAAGGATGGCCCTGACGACTACAAAAACTACTTCAGAATGTCTGATGACGATTTAAACGATTTTTCTCGCAAAAGCGACACTGTTTATTTTGAAACCTATATTCTGATGTGAAATGCTATCGCGCACGAAGCACGCGCCTCGCAGCGACTCTTCGTTTCCTCGTCACAGGACGAACGTTAGAGGATCTCAAGTTTCACACACTGATTTCACCTCAAGCCTTGGGCATGATTGTTCCGGAGACCTGCAAGGACTATACAGCGTACAATATCCTCAAAGGAGAATATTTAAGGGTAAGGAAAATCAGAATAATAATAATAATATTTTCATGTATTCGCGTGTATCCTTCAACATATTGCTGACATTTTACATTGATATAGTATGTATTTGTGGACATCCTCACTGACTGTCGTTAGTTTCATGGTGAAATAACGTTCGCAAGCTCTCTTCTCACGAGTATGTTTCAGGGAAGTGATAATGCTGTAGATAAGGAAGTTGGCATGCATCCACCAGTTGAGTACCCATAATCATTGGAAGTGTGTGACGTAAGCTGATTAATTTAACCTTTAAACAGAAAATCATTATTCAAGATGTCAGCGATGTATTTTTGAGCAGTAAGCATTCGCCGCAGTTTTTCAGAGTACGTTTTACCTAGCGCGTCATATGCATCGTCTTGGGCATTGCTCTTTGCAGTAAGTCATGAGGCCATTCGTCCGCAGCGCTTTCAGACGTTCTAGTCGAGGTTTTTTTTTTTTTTTGTGTTTTCTTACGTGGTGGCTCGACGACGATTCCCGAAGTTCCTTCGCCTTCACCTGACACCTTCTCGCCCTGTAGGGCTGCATCCTGAAACATTGGAAAAACACATTTAGAGTGCATTTGCACGGGCTGAGTCGCGAAATACACTATGCAGCTGTCTTAAAAGTATATTATGAAGACAGACCATGCCACTACCAACTGCTCTGGAATAAGCGTAGTACAAGTAGTCATTGAATTGTGGTATAGAGAATAATGAGAAATGAAAATCTTATATCAAATAATTTTGTGTGAGCGTACCTATGTTGTGTTTGTGTGACAGCATCTTACTAACACTATATTGTTTTTGTTTCCATTCCCTGTCTCTTCAAAAGAATGGCAAAGGTTTACTAGAGAGTTTGGGTCAATGTAGAGCTTCCCTAATTATGGCGGTTGCTTATAACTATTGGGAAATCATCAGAGAAAGGGTAATTATACTTTAACTACAAGAGATACCATAGTATTGTTTCGTTGGGAATCATGGATTCAAACCTGGAATCTATTATGGCAGATATAGAATGCAACGGTAGGGTTTCAAACGGCGGTGTAATAGAGGACAATGGTTTTACAGAAAGTTAAAGGGTGGAGCACTTGCTCTTGCAAAGAATGATGACACAGTGGGGAACATGAACTTTGAGTTCATTGCAGATGAGTCATTTGCATTGCGCAAAATTTGTTTGAAGCCCTTCCCTCGTACAGACCTTGCGTACCAAAAAAAAAAAAATACAAATACAGATTACGCCGTGTGAGACGCTGTGTATAAAATGCATTTGGAGTGATTGCGGTGCTTTCCCGTATTTTTCCTACAACGATTAACTTGGCGACACCAAAAGTTGACGGCATTGTGATGCCCCGTGTCGTTTACACAATTTCCGTCGGAGGCTTAATAGAACGCGGTATATACCATGTTCGATGCTGTCCAGAGATAATCTGGAAGAAGGAAGCATGTATAGAGGGAGGAGGCTGGAGATAAGAACTACCTCAAAGACGTCTTGGTTTGGTTCGTTTGTGTATCAGCTAAAGCCTACAACTCAAGCATCTACCAGTGGCGAAACTTATGTTCAATACTTCAACGGGCCAGGAAAGGTTCCATTGTAAGATAGGATGGTGAGAGACCGGGTATTGCGCTAAATTGAACGTTTGAGGTACAATGCAATGCCTATTACCTGTAGTAATAGGGTAATGAACATCATGAGCGAAGAAATGAATTCCTAGGTTTCTGACATTCTACTGGTAATTCCTTAAACAGTTTTGATGAATTTTTCGTATTTATATGCATTATTTGTCGATGAGAATTTCAGAATGTTTATACAACTTCAGAACATTACACCTAAAATACTTGTGTACTTTTAAAAGTAAAATCTTTGGAAACTCAGTTTCCAAGGATTTCTTTTTCAGGACTACAAATAAATTCATTGTAACATGAACCAAAAAATTCTAATATTACAAACTATATGCTTCTATATAAATTTATATTTTGTACAAATAAGAGATAAAATAATATTTATCTAGGAATAAAATGTTATAAATAATGAATAAAGAAAAGCGGGGAGCAAATATTCCACTTACATTCACACAAAAAACAAAACCCCGGTGACATAATGATTCGATCTTTGAACCTTATGTTAGGTACCCAAAACTGACATTCATGTTTCAAAAAGTTTCGTCAGTTATTTATTAATTCACACGTATCGTTTACCTAATATACAAGAAACATAAATTTGCCTTCTTGTGTTACAAAAACGGCCCTTGTAAAGTTACAACTTATAAATTTTACAAGGATTATCATTGTATTTTTACAAAGTTCTGTTCTTGCACAAAAATATCACTTATCATTGTACAATACATTTTTTAGTGTACGTTATCTTTGTCAAAGCTGTTTTCATTGTAGTCCGCCAACGCCAACATCTTCAGATTCGACTGTGAGATTTTTTGACATGCCGTGAAAAGAAGCATATCGTTGTACCATAATGTAGGATTGTACACTTCATCCTTCGAAATACCACTTCTTTTCATATCGCGAACGCGGCACATTAATTTTCTAAACGAGGTTATTAACAATTTTTGTTTACGAAATGCAAGACTGCATGAGCGATTTTCTCCCGTGTGTATCGCGCGGGTAGATCCAAGGCCTCGCCACGCTTTGCCCTATTCGCATAGTCAGCAGTACGAACCTTACACGAAACGGGTAATTCCCGGTGCTCTTCCAAAAACTTTGTCAGAAAAGCGGGACTCGTGAACGTTTCGTTCACCGTGGACAACGACGTCCTCGTGACAACACAGAGAACGTAACGTCTGTGTGTGCCGTTACCCGAGCCTGGCTACACCGTCTCACCACACGCGTACACGAGGCCAATAGTCGAGCCGAGCCGAGCCGAGCCGAGCCGCACAGAAGGCCATGCCGGGCTCTCGGCTCGTCTTGACACCGAGCCCGGCTCGTGCTAGTATGTGTGTGCGGACCGCTTAATTTGAGATCTACCTTGTTCAAAATGAACCCGCCAGTTTTTCAATTTTATGCTGATTAATTGGGACACCTCATGTTCGCAAAAAATGTTCCAAGCATGCTAGATTATAACATTCTATGCTTGCTCACAAGCATGTTTCTTTTGGTTATGGGTTAGGTGTCGTTGTGAGAAGGAATTCTGGCACTTGACTGACCGAGTCAGAATTATAGGTTTCTCCTGTAATGAATGTCCAGTGACATTAAAAAAAATTTAATCGGTAAAGTGGATCTAAGGAAGAATCTTGAAATACTTACATGCAGAAACACTTTGCGCCAAAATCGGTTGACCCTACTGCTTTGTAAAACTCTTAAGTACTTAGCGAGTTGCACAGCAGGATATATTTCGAAATGTCATTTATTACCCGAGTCATTAAGCATTTATTAGATGCTGTCGCAGTGGAGCACTATGTTCTTGCTTTTCACACAATCCACTAACTGGCGTGCGCCCCCTAAAGTTGGCAACGACAGAGAGAAAAATAGTTCCATGTTTTATTGCCAAATCAAAAGTGTTATGAAAACATCTGAAAATACTCACATTATTAGTTTTTATTTATGTATTTTTAAAGCGTGCAAGAATGATCCAAACTGTATAACATTCACTTTTTTAATAATTTCGCTGTATTACTCGACCGACGCATTAATAATATGACCAGACCCATGAAAATGTTATTTTTTTATATGGCGTTAGTATATGGAATGTGCATATAAGTAAATCGTTAGTAGGGCTTTCAAAAGTGCTCACTTTTCCGTGAACAGCCTGTACCATTATTGGACACAAAGGAACGAAAATTTCTCGGATTTATTTGACAGCAAGCTAATCTTGCAAAACGCATACGTTTTAGTAGATTTTATTGAAAATTGTAAGTTAGAAACAAACCTGCAAGGAATCGAGAACGGAATTCCGTGCTGTCTTGTCAAACGGTAAACAGACTACCCTAGGTGCGACTCGAGCGCACATGGATATAACTGTGAATTCCAGCTTGCAATTCAGCCCGCAAATTTTTGTACAGCCTTTAAAACCACGGTAGTAATTCGCCATTTCAGACGACACTGCCTGTATGAATTAATACGTCGCAGACACGGGATGAACCACTTTATTTAAAGATATCTCTGTACTGCTAACAAAAATTTTCATAATAAATCCCGCACAATATGTAAAAAAAATTAATTAATAATCAGATAGTATAGTGTCACCCCTTTGCTTTGGTGCGAAGTTACTCAGGTGGGTTACTTTGCAACATCGCGTCATCTTTATCTTGCTAGGGAAATTTTATTTTGAAAATCGCAAGAATCTTACAAGAATAGGCTATTATTGACAAGTATGGTAGACGTTCATACCCTAAGTGCGCATCTGCAGCTTTTTTGTTGTTACTGGCCTCGCATATTAAGAGAAGAAATTTTCTCACTTGATCGAGACATTCAAAATTAGGTTACTGCAACAATGGGCGACTTTGTTTTGCGGGCAGGCACTGAAGTTGTGTGGCCATAATGAAAGTGAAGCCGAATTAAAGAGTTTTTAAATACAGCCAGCCTAAAAAAAAATAACGTTTTAAAACTTCTCCAATTGTAGCTACAGACCTGAAAAAATATTCAAGTTCAGGGCATGAGAGAATGGTTTGTACAAAGAGTCCTTTTCGTACATCCAGTCTGCTGGACTCAGTCTTTCCATCAGGCGCAATCGCAATATTTTCCATTAACCTCACGGCCCATAAAGACGCACACACGCACACCATTCCCAATCTCAATCCCAATCCATCGATCAATGTTTAGCACTCATCACCACCGCTTCCGCCACCGCCAGTGCAGCCACCGAACCACAATTTTGTTTGATCAATATATTACTGACGATGATGATATTGCATAGTCGTTACAATAGTTCAGCGGAAGGCCTATTATTTGTGGTAAAGTCAGTTCCTCTATTTTTAAAGATCAAACCATTTTGTCAATTAATAAAGGAATCGATTTTTTTTAGTAAACTTCTTCGTATAGTAAAGATTACAATATAAAATAAGAAAATTTTAATATCACTTATCTTTACTATTGATACAAAGCAAGATTTTTTCGCTTTGAGAAACAAAGAAATATTTTCTCTACTTTAAAAAAGGAATGCATAAAAAATTGAATAACAACAATCTAGACTTCTTTAACAATGCATTTTATTAAAGCAAAGTGCAACTACTGTTAACGAAACAAACTAAAGACATTTTTTTAATCTGCTAAAAGGAAAGCGTTTTTACCGTGTGGTGACAAATGTTGTGATGTGCTGGCTTAACGTAGGGGACTCGTGCACCATGTTGTTGCAGAAAGTGAGGTTCAACTGGACGGTAGCGACGGAGAGCGCCGTGGACTCGTCCTTCTTCTGGGGCTACCTGGTGACCCAGGTGCCTGGGGGTTTCCTCGCCTCCATGTACCCCGCCAACAGGTAACACCACCTGCCATTCGCACCTCATTTTGTTGTACCAACGACAAGGATTCCTTTCATAACTTGCCATCTGGGGGAATTAATTATAAAAACTATCAATGTTAAAAATATGTTTATAATGTTTATATAATAGTACAAATTCAGAACACAATTATGATAAAGGCTGTTCGCAATAAAGTCAGCACTTTTGAAATGAACATTAGAAAAAAGTCACTGTCCCTGCTTGCATATATTTCAATTGGCGCTCTGAGTGACATTTGCTCAGTAAAGTTGGTAAAAGTTAATTCCATATTTTAACGTCGATTAAAAAGTGTTAGGTAACCAATTGTGATAATTTAAAATTAATTCTTTCAATTTCGGTTTTTTAATGCGTCGAAGTGTAAATATGAGCAGATTTGTAAAGTACTTATTTTCTTAATAATTTCACAGTTTCATTTTATCGATGCATGAATAAAGTGATTAGGTCCATAGTAATGTGCATTTTAGATAAGGCGGAGGAATACACAAAGTGTATACAATTAGATATTAAGCAAATCTTTCAAAAGTGCTCATTTTACCGTGAACAGCCTATACAAGGATATTAAATTCCATACATAGGAGGTAACAAATTTCATTACTCAAACTTCTAGGAATGTTAAAAGAGATCAAAATTTGTATTATTTATCAGCTAACTACAGGTCGAAAATTGGTCAGCGAGGTGTTTTTTACTTGATTGAGAATGATAATTAAAATATTTAATTTCAATTTGATTATAATTTACAAACAAAATTAAAATGTGGGACTTCATGCTTCAACGCACACGTTCAAAGACCCGAAGCACTTACTGTAGGAAACAAGCTGCTGCAGGCACCCAGGGCGACGAGTCTATCCCGCGATTCAGTTCGAGTCTTCAAGTGCCACCACACAAAACAGCCGAGTGGGATGAGGTCGGGAGAACATGTCGGTGCAATTCCTCAGTTATCTTGTGAAGTCCGAGAGCATTTGAACCTCAGATTCGGTCATCACTAGGTTGTCTGCGGTTGACCCATTGCACGGCCTGCTCCTTCTCCAGACCTCACCCCACTTGACTATTTTAATTAAGTAGCCCCACTTTTAAACAGTTTTGTAAATATTGCAATTAAATTTGAATGTAATGATTTTGTTCTCTTTCAGCAATCACGTCAAAAATTATCTCTATTATCAATTTGTGATCTATGTTTATTGAATTTAAAGTGTCTGTTTTTGGTCCTTTCTAACATCATAGAAGTTTGGGTATTGGATTTTGTTACACCCAGTATAAGGGATTTAAAAAATTAAGGAAACATATTTTAATAGGTCAGTTTAAACACAAAAATATACATATTTAGGAGGCAAGAATGTTAGTCATGGCCTGTTTTCATAAAATATCATAATCGTTAATGATAAGGTTATTTTACGTGGCTTGTTTTGGTACGTTACAATTTTATAGTTTTGGATTGTGTGACTTTTTCTGATACACGAATGTTGTCGGTAATTTTTTTATGTTGGGAAGAATAATTTTCGTGATCTATTTTGACAAAAAATAATTCTACTTTTAATGGTAGGAAGTTAACCTCCCGTGGCGTGGGAAAAAATTATCTAGAGCATTAATTTTCTATTTCAACTGTTGATATAGTTCATTCGTGGTTACAACCAACTTTTCTGAAGTGCTGCTGAAGTTCTATGTATTACGGGTTACCCAGTTTTACAATTAATGCATCAAAACAGAACTTTACAATGTTTTAGAGAATACATAGCTACTATTAGCCATTACCAATGTACGTCTTTTCTCTCCGTTTTAATGGATACTGAGCATGAATCAAACCTTACAATCAAAAAATTAAATATAAATTAAATGAGCCACCCTCGATCCCACACGGGTTATAAGGGTACTCAACGCTACCTCACTTTGCGTACTAAACCCTAAACCTTTAAACAAATCTTAGGAGTAGCTAGCGAACTCATTGTAAGGAATAATTGTTAGGTATCTAGTGTAAATGTCGTGCAGTGTCAATACACATGCAATTGAACAAAAGTTCTACACTATACTTGCAGCTGAAAATAAAGGCAGAGGGTTCCAGTTGTAAACCAAGATCGCACGCCATATATTCAAGTTTAACTCCAATGTTATTTTATTGAGTACTTGGTACACTCGGATATTTTGCACTGTATTTCACATTCTGTATAGCGCATGCCAAAAATTAACACTGGAAAAATTTGCTACTAAAGTGGAACCAAACTGTAATAAAAAGTTAAATACATATACGTATCTGACGTTAAACACCATTCACTCATAAAACTAATATTTAAAAGATTATGGTCATTCAATACAGGTAACGATATGGTTCTCAGTGCAAGGCGATCGCAAGGGTGCGCTACGTGTTGGAATAAAACTTTTAAAAAACCTTCGGCGTTTCTACTGCAGAATAAAAACCGCCCTGACAGCAATAGGCAAACCAACTCCAGATCCGCTCATACCTGGTAATCATTCTTTCAGGAATAATCACCAAACAGGGGCACTACACAGCCCCAACGAACTCAACGTTCCTCCGTCGCGTCGCAGGCACCAGCGCCCGCAAATTCTGATCTAATCACTGGTAAACAGCTGATTGTGGGGCGGCGACGACCCAACGCAGTGCGCTGCACAAATCATTTCATACAAACTTTTCGCACGTTAATTTAAGCGTGCTCAACACCACAGTTAGGCTGCTGAACGAGCTTCTAAATCACTCGCGTCACTTCCTTCCCAATGCAAAGTTACGCGAGAATATTTTACACACGGCACGACAAACGACAGCGGCGGCGGAAAACGAGACTTATTACGATACGTCACATTTTATCGAACGTGCAGTCATCATACCAAAACGGTCACTCGTAATAGTTGGCACGTCAATATAGCTTCAGTGCACAAACCGTCCTCCAAACGTATGTGACTCACCGCGTTTTACCAGCCAGGTCCGACTTCGTGGGAGAAGCGCAGCTCCGTTTAGCACGCCGGGCAACAGACGACTCTACTCCGCCTCTAGACAGAGTCGCGTCACGCACACACACACGCGCGTTCATAAATAAATTTAATTTTTTACATACATAAATACACTCGCAATTAGGCTACCGCCCGGTGGCGAGCTCTCTCACCTCTCCTTCACCCAACCAACTCCTTTTCCACTCCCTTCCTGATCTTACCAACCCCCCTCACAGATACCAATTCTTCCCTCAACACATTCCACTCCCTCACAGACCTCACAAGCATGGACTGCCTATCCCGCTCCGTTCTCATCCACACCCTCTGAAGCGTCACACTGTTGTTTCCTCTTCCTCTAAACACCCCCTTATTTAGCTTGCAGTGTAGCCCTCCCCATCCTCCCTCTTCACTCACCATCCTGTACATCCTCACTAGCCGTTCAATTTTCCTCCTGTCCTTCAATGAGCTCCACGCCATTTATTTAATTATCACTGATGGTCTATAGTTCCTTTCTTCCTCATCATCCTGCATCTGCCTTTTCCACCTTCCCTTCACCCATCTTGCTGCCCTTCTCTGCACCTTTTCCAGTTCTCGCACCTCCACCTCCACATATGGGTCTCATACTGCTGCATCATATTCTAACATTGGCCGTACCATTGGGCCATACGCCTTCTCCTTCACCTCACAGCTGACTCCATTCAGCACCCTTCCCAGCATACCCAGAGCCCTTCTTCCCTTTGCAATCACCCTCTCTACATGTTTTTTTTCTCTCTGAGGTCTCCCGGCAGTACAATACCTAGATACTTATATTCTGCTGCTTCTTCTCTCTCTTGTCCCTCCCATCTGTACATGTCCCTGCTTATCACCTTCTTCCTTGTAAACCTCACTATCTTAGTTTTTCTAACATTTATCTTCATTTTATTTTTCCTGGTCCACAACCATATCTTGTCGATATCCGCCTGCAAATCTCCCCCCCCCCCCCCTTTTTCCCAATTCAGCATACACAACACAATCATCTGCAAAGAATCTAAGTTTTCCCCTAGTCCCCAAACCCATGCCATTTACCATTATGGTAAATAACAAAGGACCCAGCACGCTTCCTTGTGGTAACCCTGACGCAACCTCCTCTTCCTCCGATTTGCCTTCCCCCCCTTTTCCCCTCTGCCTTCGCCCCCTGAGTAAGTTCCATATCCAATCCGGTATCAGCGCCACCACTTTTATCATCAATGTCCCATGGGGCACCTTATCAAATGCCTTCTCAAAATCTATGAAGCAGGCATCCACCTGCTTACCCTCATCAACCACCTGCACCAGATCCTCTAATAACCCAGTCAGCTGAGTCTCACATGAGTATCCCCTCCTGAAACCATGCTGGGACTCCTCCAAGCAATTCCTATTGTTCATAACCCTCACCACATACTGCACCACCAGCCTCTCCATTAGTTTTCCCGTACTTGATGTGAGACTCACCAGTCTGTAGCTGCCAGGCCTCCCCCTATCATCTCCCTGCTTGTGTATAGGTACCACCATAGCATCCTTCCAATCTTGTGGTAACTTACCCTCTCTCAAAGGACTTTTTGAACAACAGCTCTAAATATTTCACCAACTCCCTGCCACCAAAGGTTAGTGCTGTGTTTCCTATCAAATTTGGACCCCCTGCACTACTGCTATTCAATCCCCTAATTACCTTTTCTATCTCCCACTTCCTCACCCTAAACTTACTAACAACCCCCCCCCCCCCCCATCACTATTTGCCCCCTATTCCAATCCTCCTTTGCCTCAAACACTGATAAATACTGTCCTTGAAGCATCTCTGGTTTTTCTTGGTCATTTGTCGCATGCCTACCATCCCTTTCTGTTAGCAGAGGAATCCCTTCCTTTCCTCCCCTTAACCTCCTAGCATACCTAAACAATTTCCCCCATTCCTTGCCTTTTCCTTCTTCCACCATGTTCCCCAGAAATACATTCTTTCCCTGTTTGATATTCTTTTCAAGTTCCCTACCCATTTGTTTCATAATTTCCTTAGATCTTATAATTCCTTCATTTCTCCACTTGGCATGTAATTTTCTGCACTTCCTCTTCATTTTCAAGATCTCCTGTCCATAATATGGTGGATCTCCCCCAGTCCTTAACATTTTCATTGCAACAAATTTCTCCAACATAACCTCCATTAATCCTCTAAACTCCCTCCACAACCCCTCTACACACTCCTCCATAGACCATTTTTTAAACCTGTCCCTCATGAATATTTCTACCCCCTTCTTGTCTCCTCTCCCATTTACTCTTCCCTCATTCTGCCAATCCCAACTTCCACAACCAGGATATGATGGTCGCTTATGCCATCCAATACCATTGCACCGACTACAGCACTCCCAAGTCTGACCAACACCACGTCCAACACTGACCCAACGCCCTCCTCATTCCATCTCGTAGGTGTTTCTACTACCTGGACTAATCCTCTGTTGATTCTGCCATTCTCTGCATTATGCTACCCATTCCTTCTGCACCCTCTATCCATTTCACACCTGGCATATTCAAATCCCCTGCTACAACAACCAACTGCCTGTCCTTTAGTCTATCGACCCTCTCCTTGAACATCTCAATTGCCTGCCATCCCTGTCCTGGTGGTCTATACGCTGCCAGCAAATTAATTTTCCGATTACTACCACCATTCAATTTAATTTCCATTGCCTCAACATCCTCACTAACCCATTCTACCGCCCCTTTTAGCCCTTTCCTTTCACAGACCATTATTTCTCCTCCTCTACCATACATGTCTCTTCTGAAGATGGTGAACTTATCCTGCCTACATTCAATGTCCAGCACTTCCTCAGTCAGCCAAGTCTCCACAGCTATCCGCCCATATCCTTCAACCTTTCCCCAGAAGCCATCCAGCTTGTTGTACACACTCCTACAGTTCACCACCATTATCTTTATACTAGTACTCTGCTTTGCCATCCTACGTTGCTTACCCCCTATCTCCACCCCTGTGGCCTCATCAATGCTATCCTCGTCATTTCTCTCCACTTCTGTTTCCTTGCTTCTAACTGATTGCTATTTCAACAATTGCTGCTCTGCCCTGACCCTCTTCATGCAACCAGCTACTTCCCTACCTAGCAGATCACCTAAAATTCTCTTTCCCTGCACTGTCAGGGGAACCTGGTGCCTCCCTACACTTTCCCAGCCTACCCATTTCCTACTATCTATAAATGTAGCCCCCAAATCTCTACACACCCTCTCATATACCTCACTCACAGCCACTGCCTTCCTATAGGATACTCCTTTTCTAACCAGCACAGCACTGACTACTGTCCTAGCTCCAGGGAACTTCTCCCGCACTTTCCTCAGCAATCCCCTGAGGTCCCTCTCTACCTCTTGCCCCACCTCCCTTCGAGCCAGGTCATTTCCCTCTACATGAATTAGAACAACCTTTGTCAACCTGCTACCTCTAATACTAATAACCCTTTCCTCCAAATCCCTGGTGTTTGCCCCTCCAAATGCTTCTTTATACGTAATTTTCTTCCTAACTTCCCTCAGCTACAACCCCTTTAAAATAGAGCTGCCTAGAAAAAATACCTCTGGTTCCTTTCTTACAACCTGTTCCTGCTTTGTAGCTCTTCCACCCACCTACCTACCCTTGTCTACTTCGTCTCTTACCTGATCCCTGTCTCCGGCCTCCTGCAGAATCCTTGTTTCCCTCCCGTTGACCAGCCCTCCTCTTTCCCCTCTGACTCTGAACTGTCCACTTTGTTCTGCTTGCTGGTCTTTGCTAATCCCACACTTACAAGCCTCGCCATACTGCTTCCTACCTTCTACCACTGCCTGTTCCCTGCTTTCTGTTTCCTGTTCCTCTATTCCTGATTGCTTCCTGCTTACTACTATCACCTTATCCCTTGCTACTATTTCTTGCTCCTCTAACCTTATTTTCTGTCTTATGACTCCTACTGCCTTATCCCTTTCTACTGCCTCCAACTCCTCTATCCTTCTCCTTAATCTTACCACCTCTATCTCTGCCTCCCTCCTCCTCTGCCTTTCCTCCTGCAGTTCCTTCTGCAGCCCTACTTGCATTATGCCTAACTCTTCCTCTCTACTCTGCTTTTCCTCCTGTGGACTAGATTGCATTTTCTTTAGCACCCCCTTTACATCTTCCAATTCCTCCTGTAACTTATCTGCCCTCATTTCTACTCTACTCTTACCCATCTCATTCCTGACCTTTTCCTCCATCTTCTCAATCCTATGCATCATTTCCCTCTCTTTCCTGCTCATCAAATCTACCATCTTCTATTTCCACCTCTCCTCCTTAGCCACTTCCATCCTTGTCACTAGCGCACTCTCTACAAAGCTTCCCCTCAGCATATTCCAAATCGAGTTTTCACCTTCTCCACTTATTTGTGTTTCCTTCTCTACTATTAATTTGTTCCCTACCACCGCCACTAAACCCTTTCCCTCAGCATACTCCTCACACCTCCATTCATGTTCCTGTAGTGGTCCCAGTTCCTCCTCCTTGATCCCTATACAGCCAACATGGTACCAGCCACCACACTGGTCGCACTGCACCCCGCTATCTATCTTTCTCCACACCTTACCACAGCCCCTGCACTTACACCTCCCTGCCATTTTTTCTGTCTCTTTTTAAAGATAATTTAACTAACTTACTAAAACTACTCTCCCTTATAAAATACACCAAATACCTACATATACACACACTTTCTTAACTAGCTTAACTTACACCAACACCCTTTACCCTCGTACAAAATAACAAAGGCCTCGAGCCCGTGCAAACAATCGGACACTACTCCCCCTTATTACTAATTACCACATAAAACACTAATCTTAACTCTAATTATACTTCGAACTACTCCTCCACCTACATTTAAACCTATTGTTAGAACTAATTACAAGCCAAAACAACTTTAAATACGGAACGACACAACCTGTAGTCCGTCTGTGGTGGCCATCTTGCGCCCAGCGCACCTAGCGGCCACCACCTTTGCAATATTTAAACTTCGTACGCTACATGAAAATATAATTTGTGTAACAAGAATGAAACATATTAATATATCGAAACGTGATAAAATAAATTATACAAATATTACATACTCAACTAAATAATATAATTATGGTAACACAATAATAATAATAATAATATTCCGGCCTTTTAAAAATACAGAGAATTAAAATACAAACACGCCCCATGGCAAATGGCTGCTGCCAACCTTACCGACATTATCCTAGGCGCACACCAAGTGATGAGCACGTCGTCATAATTACCCCCGCCAAAAAAAAATGGGGGTCAACGAACTGACCATACATTTAAAATTCCGGACATTTCTGGCCCACTGACAATACTCAGAACCAGTTATAAATTGCAATTTCCATACCAAATCTGCAGCTGAAACCTCAACGAATAGCACATTATATCACATAGAAAATCAGATTTCACCCCACAAATATAAAAATATAGAAAAAGAGTACAAATAGGAGAAATATATTCAAGTGTGAAAATATCGCTAATACACTCAGTTAAGAATCTCAACGAAACACTGAAAAATATACACGTTCCAGCTGAATTTATCAACAACCATACAGCGGGACCACATTATATACCAATACACCACTTCAGTCATTACTCTCTCCAGAATTATGAAACTTTTTTATTGCGATAGGTGAGCTTCCCCTATTTCATAATCGTTGTTTGGATCACCTCATAACACCGTAACATGACCCAAAAATCGAAGAATGTAGAATGGTCCATGAAAGGGCATAACCAATTTGGTGGAGAAGTAGTCTACCTTTTCACTCTGAACATATCGACGACAAAGTACCAGTTCACTCTCTTGAAAATTATTCTCTAGCCTATCACTATTGTACCTTTTGGCAATTGCCTTCCTAGCTTTCCTAATTGCGTATAGGTTTCATTCCAAATGTTGTCAAGTTCACTATTACTATTGTCATTCATGATATCTAGGGCGTTACCTCATACGTTTAGCAGAGGAACTGGAAGTTCTCTCCCCAAAAATATTTTATACGGTGAAAAACCCGTGGCACTGTGAGGTACCGAATTAAAAGCGAACCAGAACTCTGGATCTTGGCAATGGACCAAAAATACCTATAAAAAAAACCTTTTCCCAGGGCCATTAGGTTACTTAGCAGAGTAAGTACCCATCTTACTGTTCAAGGACTATTTGGCCAATTGGCACTATTTACACTCTTGCACAAATGTGTCAATATCCCGCCCCATACCTGGCCAAAAAGATTTACGCATTATCAAAGTCCTGGTTTTCTTTTTCCCCATATGGCCCCAACTCGTAGAGCTATGGAAATATTTTAAAACAAGGTCTCTAACTTTGATGGGGACAAACAATTTATTCTTTTTAAAACGATACACTTGAAAGATCAAATCCTTAACCATCCGGTATGTAGAAATGTTACCTTGTTAAATCTGTTCCATAACTTTACTACGTCCATCATCCTCTCGCTGCCACTTATAGAAATCTGTAAACATCTGCAGCATTCTCAACCAAACAATAAACAAGGTACCTTAATTTTTATAAAAAGATATAAACCACATGTGATAATTGATTTATTTAAGAGACAGCCGAACATCTCATGCTTGAAGTGAAGTTTTAAAGACTTGATTAATAAAGTATGTTTATTCTGTGAGTAAACTGTACAATAATTAATTTTTGATCTGACGACTTCTTGTAAATTAAGGAACTAAACAATCCGCATAAATATTTGGCAGAGACTTAAATATCACAATAGTATATATCTTTAAACGGCCGTGCAGGAATCCGAGCGAGTCAATAAAACGGAACACCAATACCACTGAATTGTTTGCAACTCAGAAAGCAAATTTGCATGTCTTTTTGGTAGGAGCCAGTGAGTAAATGGCCCGAACTATTGTAACCATTCCACTGCTGCCAAATTAGAACGCGAATTTTTCAAAACTCTTTCCAATATATTTATTAAATTATTTTGTGAAAGCTGTAAAAATAGTATTTTGTATATCTTCTTTCACATAGTTTATCTGCTTTGGTTTTTGAAATACTGTCCAAAGCAACAAAAAAACATGTTTATCGATTTTTTATTAAAAATACTCTCTATAAACTCACGCATTCAAGTCTTGTAACGTTTATAGATTTTTGGACTGGCTAGCAGCACACAAATGAAGAGTTAGCGGTGTGTCAGCAAGAGCATCAGGTGAGGAATGTCATCATACTTCGTCTCGTTGCAGGATCTTCGGGACGGCGATTGCGATATCCTCGTTCCTGAACCTGCTGGTGCCGGGAGCCATCATGCTGGACCCAAAGATGGTCATCATCGTCAGGATATGCCAGGGGCTCGTCGAGGTTAGTGCAAGCTCTAAGTCTCTTTTATATTTTCAAACTAGGGTTAACATACATTTTGGGACTGTGCAAATAACTAATTTTGTGTTTGGAACAGTACGTGTAAAGCTATATGCCTAATGATATCCTACACCTCTGGACCAGTAAATAACGAGTTTTCGGCTTATTACTATTTCTTGCCGCTTTTTTATGTACTCTATGGAATAGTCTGTACAATGAATGACACTTCCCTTGTACAAGGCATTTCCCATTTTCTTGCTGTGTATGAAATATGGCTATTCGAGAAAGGAAGTTGTGACAAAATCTTGATTCTGTGCCAAAAGTATTACAGCCTACCTTCAATCTCCTTCAACCTATTCCCCTCCCATCTACACACCCCTGCAGATGTATCTTTCACTGTTCAAGTAGAGCTGCAACTCATCAAATTTCATACTCTCGGGCAGTTCTGCTTTTCTTCACCTCTTCAGCATTCTGAAAATGTGTTATTATGATTGCAATTTTACTTTGGGAAATAGGTATAACCAGCACAATGCCAGACTTTGTGAATATGGGAAATGCTCGAGCATAGATTATAGGAATACATTTACTCCAACAAACTGCTTCACAGAGAGGGCTTTGTGAGTGGGGATACTGCCCTAATGCAGAATCCATGAATTGAGCCAAGGATTGAGTCTTGTCTTCCTCACTCGTTCTTCTAACTTCGTCAGGATTTGAACTTCACAAAAACTTGTAGGTTTACGAACTGCATGACTTTTATACCAAACATGAGTTGAGTTGAGATATTTGGGCGGCTCCTAACAACGAGGAATTGAGAGTCGATGAGCGTGAAATGACGTGAGAAAGGAGCAGCGCCGGAATGCAATGGCAGGGGAAACGGGAGATCCCCGAGAAAACCCGCCGGCCAGCGGCCTCGTCCGGCAATTTAACCTAAAACCTAAAATAAGTTACTTTTGTATTATCACAAGTATAAAACGCTTGTGATAAGTGACATATTCAGGAGACAACCAAACACGTCATACATGGGGAGATTTCTTAAAGGTTTGATTTAAAAAGTATGAAGAAACCGCGATTAGACTGTAGTTGTAAGTGTACTGCAATAACTGGTTGTAGCTCAGTCCCTAGTCCATTTGGAAGTACTGCTTTAAGCCCACTACGGAACAGTTGTGGGGCACGGAAAACTTATGCGTCCTCGATAGGTGATTAAGTTCATTACCAAGCCTGTTCCTCTATAAGTCTCATGATTACATGCCGTCAAAATTCACGCTATCATTTTATTTATTTCATAGAACTACTGTAGTTTCAAATTAATATCTTCCACGTTTATTGGTCCCATACTTTCCTGCATCTGTCAACTGTGACTTTGGAAAATTTTTGTTAGTAAGCATTCTAACATGTATCTTTTCCCTCCCCTTCCTCTATTTCCTTTCGCTTTATCACCTATAAGTCTTTACTGTATACAGCTTCTACGCAGTGAATGTCCAAACCAAAATATTTTTCTTCTATGTTTCTAGTTCTCATTCTGTCTATCTATTTCACTTTCTCAGTGTCCACATCTCGTGAATGTGTAAATGCATTTCTCATTTTCTTCTCATTGTCATATGAAATACTTTTTCTAAACTTGACATTAAGCAACGATCTTTCTCTGTTCAATCGGGCTTCTTGTTTTCAGCAGTCTTTCTAGGATTTCAGAAGCTCTATCTGCCATGGACAGGAGCCAGTGAAAACTTGGAATTAAAGTCTAAACTATTGCTAAACGATAAAGCGACTCGTCCGTGTTTCCACCCTTGAATCAGCGCTCTCGCCAACAGCTAACACTCTTGGGCGGCCTCCCTCAGCTGGGGGGAGCCGGGCACTTGATATCGCGAGCGGAGTGTATTACATCGCCAAGGGAGCTGTACGGTGGCGAGAGGAAGATATTCACCGGGAGGGGAATTCAATAAAGAGCGTACGCCCTCCCTTCCTACTCTCCTGACCTCTCCCTTGTAACTCGTCACGGGCATTCTGTCCTTTGAACTTCCGCGAGAAGGACCTGCAGTCCCGAGGGAGGCATCGTCATCCTGGCCCGAGGGCGGCAGGTGAGCAGGGAGTGGGGTAGGTTCCAGCCACAGAACAACCAAGTTTACAGAAGCGAATCTGCCGCAGTGTTGGACTTGCAAAATTCACGTTAATGCATGGTGATAATTTAAAGGATTTAATACGTGTTTATGAATTCACGAGGACAAGATATACGTCTAAGACGTGTAAATTTAACTCACCCTACAATTATATCACAATTTACTCACCACTCACTGGATAAAGCCGAGTCAACAATAAGCCTGCAAGGAAACAAATACTGAGACCCGTGTTACATAGTGAAAAATCAAAAAACTTGTTGTTCAATAAGATGGCAGCCAATTGACAAACAGTTCAGCAAGGTCAGATGTAAATACGACTGTGAGTTCTAAATTGCAGGTAACTGAAACTAATGTGACTTTTCGTATTTGTGTATGTACGTATGTACTTAAACATATTTGCGTGTATAAAAATCTATATTAGTTACATATATATAAAGATAATCGGCCTGTTTCACAGTATAATGATCTGGAGCAGTCGTGGACAAACGAAAAGGGATAGGGAAGTAGGAGCTAGAAGCCAGTTGACCGCCATTTTATGAAGTCACCCAACCGCCATCTTGGATGTCGGTAACCTTAAACTTAACCTTTGAGTTTGATCTTGACCCTATGCCATGACCTAAATGACCTTAAACCTAAAAAATCACCCAAAAAAATGATTTTAAAATTCCTCCAAAACTAATAAAAAAATCTAAAACAAAGTTTGAAAAAAAAATATTTTAAGGAATTATTTAATGATTTACATGTAGGAGGACCAGGGTTCGATGCCAGCTGAATCGAATAAACTCCCGACTCGAACGGCTCTCGCCAGGTTAGCCAGTGTCCATCTCGTCAAACATGTTAGATGCTAATGACCTTGACATCGACCTTCGACGACCTTAAAATCTAAAAATCCCAAGAAATTTGAAGAAAAAAAAAATTGCCAAAAATTAAAAACCTATTTAAAAGTTACACTGATGTAACCCGAATGTCACCTTTGACACCTTTGTCACCTTGACTTGAACCAAGACCTTGAACTTGGGTGAGTTTCAGCCCAAAAAATTCACAAAATTGTTTTTACAATTCCCAAAATAATTTTAATCGCTTAAAATATTTTTTAACGTATAAAACTTTTATTGAAAATATTATTTTTTAATTTCTGAAAAATTAAAATTTCGAATGTTTTTGTTTAGAGGTGACAGGGAATTGGAACCGATCAGCCGCCATGATATAACATCACCCAACCGCCACAGTGAATCCAAGCGACCTTGAACTTGACCTTTGACCTTGAACTCGTTACCTTGTATGACCTTAAACACAAAAATCACAAAATTCTCTGAATAATTAAAATATGTATAAACTATTAAAAAATGATAAAAAGTTGTAAACAATTTATTATTAAAAAGTTTATTTTAAAACTTACATTTTCGAAGGTTTCCTAAGCACCATGCTCAGCAGACTGACCCTCGTCAACGTTTCTCATTGGTTGATTATTTGTGCTTGCTTCATCCCCTAAAAGTGTTTTTATTGGTTGATTACTCTCGCTCGTTTGAACCGCCACCAATGTACCTCATTGGTTAATTAGTCGGCAGGCCTCCACCTCTTTCGCTTTTGCTCATTCCGTCGTACGCAGCCATCTTTTTTTTTATCGTTTGTCATTTGTTTTAATTTTCAACACCTAGGTGATGCTAGTGAATTAATTATTGATTTTGTCGCCAGAGGATCTGTCGATTTAGCCTCCATGGTGGGAGTTGACATTGACCTTACCCCAATAACATTGAACTTGAAAAATCGAGAAAAATTGCAGCCCATACAATTGCCAATTACTAGACAGTCACAAGGAACCATACCGACTAGCAATATTAATTAACGACTGACTGCACACAAGACTAACTCCCCCCAAGACTAACTCCACCCAAGACTAACTCCACCCAAGATTAACTCCACCCAATACTAACTCCACCCAAGACTAACTGCACTCGAGGTCAACTCCACTTAATAAATCCATCTAATACTGGTACCCGACGAGACTGACTGAGCCCAAGCCAAACTCCTGACGAGACCAGTTCCTACAAAACTGGCAAGACCAACCTGCAAGACTAACCTGCCATGCCACTCACCTACACAATCAGACGATGATAAAAAATCTCGAAGAAAAAGTCTCTTAACAAGAGTTTCCTAGCTAACCTCTTCTCAGAATCTTCGAAAAACATTTCTGCCAGAGCTGACCATACCAAAGGGTCATACTAATTTACCGGTCCCACTTACCAGAACAACTGAACAAGCCAACCAACTAGTTGCAAAACAGTCCTCAAAAATATTCCCCTCATTTCATTCGTTCACTATATATAACGTATCCATTTTAAACGACCCGAGAAAGGCATAATATTTCAGATCGAATAATAGCTCTCCTCCTGCATGCGCTCATAGAAATGTTATCTAAAACAAACTCTATCAATTGATTTTTGACACCACTGAATTAATAAATCTTTTGGAGAAGAAGGAGCTGTATAATAAATTAAACACACGATGTATACATTAATTTAATTTATTTACTTATTAAAACATTTTATCTTTGTAATAATGTTGTGTATTCCATCTTTACATTTCTCAGATGTTTGCAGATCATGTATAGAAACCAGATGAGACATTTGATATAACCCCGATCCTTCTATTCATCGATGATTGAAGATATCTCAGCAGTGCGTGAGAGATCCTCAAGTTTTTGAAAGTCAGTCAAATATCTGAGTCTATCAACAAGTTCATTCGGGTCTTCGGAAAATATGTAACGAGCGTTCTTGACTCCTTCTGCCTCCTTCACGCCACTTGTTGAAGGAAATTCGTTGGTGAAACGTGTGGGAACGTCGAGATAATCATCGCCCTTCTCATCAGATACTTCATGAACACTGCCGTCATAGTCATTATCATCAATGCTATCTTCATTATCGTATTCACCTCTCGCTTCATCATCAATGTCAAGCTTACTTCTATTTTTACGAGGCAGATTGTCATCATCAGTATTTAGAGCTGACAACTGTTTGTTTTGAAGTTCGTCCTCTGCACACGAACGTCTCGCAAGTGTACATTACACACATATCGACTCTATCATTCCTCGTAGGTCTCTCATTCTGTCATCAGGGTTAACTGTCTCGTCATAATCGTTCGTGTCAACAGTACCAATCGATACAGCGGGGGGTATTGGCGACATCATTTGCTAGCTCCCAGTAGACGAGCCCTTGCAGATCTTGAGGTTTTCCTTCATTGTATCACCTTGCATAACCTGCATGTGGTTATTGCCTCAATGCTTCATCACGCAAGTTCCCTCGTCGTCTGCGAACATTTTATGGATTGCATTAACAGGGGGTAGCGAAGTCATCGCATGCTGTTTCTCATTGGGTGAAATAACACTACATTTATTAGCCTTGATATGTATATTTAAGTTATCACGTCGAGTGAACGGCCTGGTACATTTATAGCAGCTAAGAAAAGCATGAGATGGGTTCTTCAGTCACACTTCTCATGTAAACACGCATTGCAACTTTCACTGAAGGACTTGGCACAATAACAGCATTTTCAAAGGTTGATTTCAAAAGTGCTCAAACAACGGTGAACAGCATGCTGTATACTTATTAAAACCTTTCTGTCAATGTGCAACACCCCATCATCTGACGTACGTCCAGTAAAATTAAACAGAATGTTACTATAGTGTTTCACTGTGGGGTTAACGATATTTTCCTTCTCCCGACACTAATATCGCAAAAACTAAATTTAACGAGCTACGATAGTCTTACATTCAGTGTGCGATATGCAAAAATAGCTTTGGCTAAATTGAATTTATTATGGTTTCTTTTCACCTAGGTCAGATGAAGTGTACAAACATCTCAAATCGCTTACTTGCGTAAACAGTGTTTCTCCTAACCTCAAATATTCTCCACGTTGTGATAATGTTATTGGTTGGAAAGCAGTCCAGCGTTGGGAGCAGAGAGAAAGACTACTGCGCATCTCGCATGCCCACTCTACTTCCGTAATTGCTCTACGGTATAAGGGTGGGTTTACGATTGGCTTAACAGAATTAGTATGCCGTGTGCGTAGAGTATTAATCAACATGTCCAAGGGTATTGTTTTATGACTGCCGTGTGCGGGTCGTGTACGTTTTTGCCTTGGCTTAAGATATCGTTTTATTTTATATCTTAAGTACAAGTCAAGACGAAGTAGCCAATCAGAGGACAGTTACAATCGTTGTTGGCGGGAACTTTATTTACATTTTGGATTTAGGTTATGTCGTATCGTGAAACCGTACGCAATAAATAAAATTAATCGAGACAGTATCCTTTTTATTTAAAGAACAGAGCATGGTCATGTTTTATTTCTTGGAAGAGGTCATAGAATTCCCTTTAATAAAACTTTTCACAGATTTCTGGACATAAATGTCCAATGTTGGCATCCCCTTCTGTAAGATATCGCGAAGTTTTCAAAACGATTACATAAGCAGTAACCACAAATAATCAGTTATAATATTCACTATTGTCCGTTTTTTCATGTTACGTCGGCTGTTTTCGTCTCCTACAGTTCTGATTGGCTAGACTTAACAGTTGCTGGATCAGTCATAAACAACAAAACTCATAAGTAGAGACCTGAAAAATTTGCGATTTCAATGACCTGCAGGCTAGACTCTATATTCTTATGTACACATATGCCGCTATAAACTGCCCATTGGTCGTCTGCTGTCACGGTGGAAGGCGACTATTGGGCAGGCGTTCTCCTGGGGTTGTGGAACACCGTGTAGACCAATGACTAAAGTTATGTAAACGCACATGTTTTAGAATTCTAGCTTGTCCCGAAATTAAACCGCGAATTAGTTAGGCGTCTAGTCATAAGTGCAATTCTTTATTTTTAAGTATTTGATCGTAAACCCACGCTAAGAGCGACTCGCGTTGTTGTTGTTTAAGGGTGTGACGTACCCGGCGTGCCACGGCATCTGGAGGTTCTGGGCTCCGCCACTGGAGCGCTCTAGGCTAGCGACCTTGGCCTTCTGCGGCTCGTACGCGGGCGTGGTGCTGGGCATGCCGCTGTCCGGCGTGCTGACGGGCAGTATCAGCTGGCACGCACCCTTCTACTTCTACGGTGAGTCGCTCTGCCCAGGCAAGTGCCAGCGTTCTGCTGGCGAGGCGTGCTTTTCTCATATAGCACCGACGTTGTAGTCTCTCACTTAAGGTTGAAGCAAGGCGACTGCCTATGGAGCACTGCACCTGACTATACAACGTGAAGAACTCATAAAAAATAGTACAGACACCAAATAAATTGACAGAAATGTGCGATTTATGCTGAATATGAAAAAATAATGTATATATTTTGCAATAATATAAAACATTTTACTAAAATATACATTTAAATGAAAAATAATAATTTATTAAAATAGTATGTATTTTTAACAACATTTAAGCGTATTTCCATTCTGGATGCTTCAAAAAGCAGAATTTGCAAAAAAAAATTCGCCCCAGAATATCGCCATACTTGTGCGTAAATTTTTTTTTAACAATAATGTAGAAAATGGTTTTTTATAATTTTTTTATGAACGTACATTTGTCACAAATATTTATGGCTTAAATTGACGTAAACGAAGGTAATTATAAAATTGATATGATATATTATTACTATGATTTTATTACTAACTAGCTTTCCTGTGCTACTTCGTACGAATGTCAATTAGGATTTGGAATCGCTCTTGGGAAGGAAAGGAGGACCGCCCGTGAACAAAAAAGAAAGCATAAATGACGGAATTTTTTGGATAATGCTTTTTTATGCAGTAATTCTAAGAAAAGCTTAATCCAGTACCTATGTACATCCGTGATCATCATATTTTCGGAACCATTTGAGATATCTCGATGAAACAAAGACTAAGTTGGTCCTGGGGTTATATATATATATATATATATATATATATATATATATATATATATATATATACATACACACACACAGTGTAAATTTGATGTCATTACGTTAAGTGGTTTTTAAGTTAAATCCGGTCGGACAGACAGACAGACACGGAAAAAATTAACATTAGATATTGCTTACTAATCAATTATACTATATGAAAAAAATAACTAAAAGTGGAAAATTCTAAAATCACAGAAAGACACTTACTTATATTTTATTTAGTTGCAATAATTATCACAGTAAATGTTATAACGATCTTTTTCGACAATATTTTCTTTCAAATTCTGCTTTCCGAAGCATCCAGAATGGAAATATGCTTAAATTTGGTTAAAAATATAGATTTTTTAAAATAGATTTTCTTTTACACTTATAAAGTATATTTTAGTAAAATATTTTATAATGTCCAAAATATATTCATTCTTCTTTCATATACAGTATAAATCGCACTTTTCTGACAATTTATATGGTGTCTGTACTACTTTTTTGTGAGTTCTTCGCGTTGTACAGTCGGGTGCAATACTCCATAGGCAGTTGCTTTACTTCAACCTTAAGGGTCCTGCCTACTGGCAGTTTGTTCCTATCAAACTTGGAATTAGCAGGTATGTTCTCTTAATGTGCCTCTTCTTCTAGATGAAAGACCCGTTTCCTGTGTAAAAGGTCAAATGTTTAATTAATTACACAGTATATAATTTTTGTCTGTTAGTTAACAGTAGTCGCTTTTCAAATGTAATATAGTTTTATTACTGTTAGCAGGCTTATTGAATTTCCCCCCCCCCCCATTTTGTTAACAGGAGTCACTGGTAGCTGCGAAATTGAAATAGGAAATCTCATGACAAGGAAATTTCACCTCAGTGCGTTAATTTTAAAGATAGGCTTTTCAAACAAAACGTATTCTTCTCGAATTTATCAGGAGAAGGTCCCCACGAGCGTATATTTTCAATATAGATAGGCAGTGTGTACTTTTTCGTAAAACCAATATTAAGAGTTCCTTGCAAACAGGCTAAAGATAAAGTGAGCACTTTTGAAAGCCCTCTCATTTAGAATAATAATCAATAAATATATTTTATTTTAGCCTTACACGTTAACTCCAGAGCGCGGTGGAATATACGTACTGTATTCATTACTTTCATGGCTATATTTACTTAAAAAGTTTTTTAAATGGTAAAATATGGCTTGAAAGAAAAAGTAACTAGGGCCTCAAAAGTGCTCACTTTATCGTGAACAGCCTATATACATGTTATGGAAACATGTCCGCTCTAAAGAACGTCTCCTTTAATAAAACCGTGGGAAGAATATATTTTGTTTGACACGCCTATCTTTAAAATTAACTTACTGTGGCAAAATTTCTTTAACATGGGATTTCCTATTTAAATTTCTCAGCTGCCAGTAGGTAGGGCATCACCCTGAAGGGCTCCGCCTAGCTGGCGCATGAAATGTGTTACAGAGGTTTGGTAGAAAACACGTGAGTTAAAAACGGCTGCATATTTTCTACTCTATAAAGAATTATTAAAATTAGAAACGTTTCGTTCCCAAGGACCAATTTCAAATTCTCATTTCAATCCCAGAGTTTTTTTACCGTTAAAATAGGTACTTAAAAGTTTAAAAACAACTAATTTATTACTAACGTATTCCATTCTGACAGAAGTAAACTCAGGTTTCATATATTGGAACATTTTTGGTTTTCAGTAATTATTTATCACGCCAGTAAGCCTTTAGCGACCATAGAAATGAATGGAATCTACAGTAACATTAACCAACCTAAAAAATTTCCCTTTTTCCCTAAGAGTTTAAGGGAAAAAACGGAAAATTTAAGGGAAAAAGTAAGATTTTTAGAAAAAAATAGCAACCAGGGGACAGGAATTTTTTAAATAATTTTTGGAGATTTGGGGTCTAAGGTCAAGGTCAACTCTCAAGGGTCAAAGGGCCTGAGTCCTCACTGGTTCACTTGCTGTCCTGGGGTCAAAAATCCTCCGCTACTGAGTCACAAGTCCGTCTCTCCTGCTTTGGGGAAAAAGAGACATTTTTAAGGGAAAAAATAATAATTCGTTTAAGGAAATGTATTTGACTTTGGCGGAAAACGGAAATTTTGAGGGAAGGAAGGGAAATTCCAACATAGAGATGGCCGGCGCCTGGCTCCTACTTCTCAATCCCTGGGCTACGAACCAGTATTTCGCAATTTTATTTTTCAAAATCATAACTAAGCTAGAATATCCAATACTCCAGTTTGGCGGGAGAGGTTCACCTTAAATGGTAACAAATCAATGAAACCATGCATTTTGATAACATATTTATGAGGCAGAGAAATATTTTCGCATCGAAACGTTAAGTACAGGCAAATGAATCTCGCGAATTCTTTCTGTGGCAATCTGTAATTCAATAACGTATGCTGTTCCTTTTGTAGTTTGAACGCTGTGGTTTTGACATTCCAAGACATCTATTTAACCAGTAAATCAGGGCTCACAACCATCAATCGCAGCCGTCTTTTCACCGCCCGTCAGTCGGTCACGCGTCGGTTTTTTCGTCCGTCAATTGAAAGCGACTCACAACAATCCGTCGTCCATCGATCCGTCTGGTCAGAAATTTTTCAGTGTTACCGCCCTACAATGCGAACTTTCTCTCATAGAGAGAAATGTTTTTTAAAGAATGTTATTAATATATTCTCTTTCCCTTGCATAATTGATCAGCATTTCCTCTGAAAATCAAGAGTTCATCTTCAGTTAAATTCAAAGGTAAAACGTAAAAAAGTAAACCACTGCCTTATGTATATATATATATATATATATATATATATATATATATATTCAAAAAAATATACAGGTGACTCTTTTCCGACAGCAATGTACAAATGTCCAAGGACCGATATTACAAGGCGGTGGACCAGCCGTCGATCCGTAACAAATTAAAGATTGAAATACATTTGACGGATTGACGGATAGAAAAAAGTTGCCATGCGATTGGTTGAAAATAATTCACGTGACCGTCGGAAGCACAGGTGACTGGCGGATCAAACGGATGATTGCGAATCTACCTTAATTGACAGGAAGAAATGATGTCATCTTATCACGTGCAATCGAGTTGCATAAATAAAGTCTAGCACCATGGAAGCAGTTAATAGGTAAGCAACTGTGGTCCGAGTATGTGAGAAATGAGAAGTCTATTGGCTGCTGCCAAAGAACTAGCGATACTCGGTCATCTCAAACGATAGGTTGAATTGAGCATGTTTCTCCTGCTGGTGGCATGAGAAGGCAGCAGTCTACAAGTGGGGTGCTTGTGTTCGCAGGCGTGGTGGGGCTGGTGTGGTACCTCTTCTGGCTGTGGCTGTCGTTCGAGAAGCCGTCGAAGCACCCCACCATCTCGGCGCGCGAGCTCATGTACATCGAGCAGTCGCTGGGGCAGAGCACGCTGCAGGCGATGCCGACCATGGCGACCACGCCCTGGAGGGCCTTCTTCACCTCCATGCCCGTCTACGCCATCATCGTGGCCAACTTCTGCCGCTCCTGGAACTTCTACCTGCTCGTGCTCTTCCAGGCATCCTACCTGCAGAACACCTTCCACCTCCAGATCGAGGAGGTGAGCCTAGTCTACTCCCTTATCGTATCTTTCATCTTCACAGGGTACAAGAGAACCTCTATAGTCTACATCTTCACACTTTTAATCAAACCTTTGAAAAATTGGCCCATTTATGGCATGTTTGGTTGTTTTCTAAATATATTATTTATCACAATCATTTTATACTTCTGTTAACGTAAAAGTACCTTATACAAAATATCATTATATCGAGTGCGCACGACGCCGGTACATTGTCCGGTGTAATTTTCGATACTATATGAAGCATTTTTATTTGAGGCGGAGGGATATCTTGAAAATAGAGCTTTCAGTGGGGTTTCAGAAAAGTTGCAAGTAACCGTGAATGGTCTCTGACAGGGAATTTCTGTATATTAGTTCCCTGTGTTGTAAATTGAAGTAAATGGTACAAGGCGTCACAGATTAACAGTGTAGCGAAGAAGCAATTAGAAATTGTATCTTAAAATATTCCCAGTTTAATTGAAATTTAAAAAAAAACTCGAGTAGGGAGTGAACTCAGGACGAGGCAACCCTCCGAGTGACGGGCTTTCCAGCTGGGGCCCATAGGTGCCCGTCATCCCCGGACATGACATGAAATGAGACCCTAGGATGGAGCGGCGCTGGGATGCAAGGGCGGGGGAAACTGGAGTACCCCAAGAAAACCCACCGACAAGCAGCATCGTCCAGCACGATTCCCACGTGCGAAAATCCGAGAGTGAGTCCGCCGGGAAACGAACCCGGATCGCCATGACGGGGGGCGAGCGCCCTAACCACTGCGCTAACCCCTGCTACGTTGAAAATATAGAGACCATAGGTAACAAATGTTGCTAAATATGAGTTTCCGGATAAATTGTCTAAAGTGGCACAGACTCAGTTTCGTCTTCTGTGTATTCCGTTATTACTGGATTAGCTACAGTATAGCCAACACATGTACCAAAGTCACGCGATAAAATGTTTTAGTTCATGTTAGCTTATATTTCGTTATTCCAACAGATCACTGATCTTACAAAAAAAACTAGTTTACGTTGCATCAAAACTCTGTAATAGAAAGTGTGGTGAAATTTCAGAGCAGTGTTATGCTCACGCTGTAATAACCAGGAGACTCGGGCAAGTGCCTTGTGGTTGCAAAGTCGTTTAATACCGGAATTCAGAAAACTGATTACCGGTTATGTGCAACCACAAGCAAGATGAGTAAACAGGGACCCGATTTTGAAACTATAGGAATAATTCAGGTAGCGGATTGATCCGGCAGCGAGTTTCGGAATGCCAAAATGGGTATTTCTGAAAACACAGTGATGATTGCCGGAATGAAATGCATCCGGATTTTAAGGAATCGGTATTAAAACTGGTCATCGTTGCATTTCGTGTGTAGTCACCGACGCTGAACCAGTCATGTTAAATCTGTTGAGACAGGGAAATTTATTATTTTGTAATATAAAAGTATTTTACTGGACAAATCTTTTTTTTTCTACTATAAAAAATACAAAAATATATAATATGGTGGCAAGGCTTGTACTTTTATGATATAAAAATACATGAATTTACGGATGATAGATAGCGCTACATATTATATTCAGATCAAACATTATATTTAGCATTTGTTTGGTTTGTATTGTATGTATTTTATTTATTTCATAAAAGTTAATATATATTTACGAGAACACTTTGAAACTTTCTATAATTCTGCAACTACTTGTAAAGTAAGTAAAATAAAATAATAATTTACTACTACATATAGCAAATATTACTAAAACTCTGCTTCGGCAAGTATAAATTAATTTATGGTATTCCTGTGAATATTTGTTGTGTTTCTGACGAAAATATAAGAAATTTAGTAAGCTTTGATTTGTACCGTTGTGTGTATGGATACTTTTTTTCCAGTATGAGACCATCCCAATATGTGACAAACTCATATAGACAGCTGACTATTTCTGGTATATTTGAGTGTTTCAGATGTTAATTTTTACTGCAAAATTAAAATGATTTGTTTTATATTTTAACTATTTACTGTTAGGATTTACTTGCTATTCGAAGCATTCCTATCAGTTGTCATGTGGCAATTACGTTAAAGGCATTTTTCTCAGCTTTTTAAAGCGAATATAATTTAATGCGTTGTAACGGTCATAGTTTTTACTCTACTTAGTCGATTATATTTATTTTCAACCATCAGAGACTGTATATTTTCTTGATCGCACAATGATATTTACAGATAGATCTCTAGACGAATGACGTTTCCGGCAGCTGCCTTGCTGTAGGATTGATCTCAGTACTTTACAGCTCGATTCCGGTATACAATTCCGCTATCGAATGTTCAAAAATCGATTTTAAGCATTCCGATAGCGGGTTGACGTCATTCCGCTAGAGGAATTATTCCGATGGTGTCAAGAATTGGGCTCCAGAAGCGAAACTGAGGGAAAGTGAGAGTATCCATTCGATGTGTGGCTTCCTGAAAATCTCCAAACGGACTTTATTTCTGATTTCCTACTGCGAGCTACGAAATATTTCCTATTGGTTAAACTACCACCTGGCAAATAAGTTACCATACACAGTATTTTTGTTTCTGTACACTTAGTTGTTTTGTGGCAGGACTAAAGACGGGAATCAACTTCACAGTACACGTGCGGGGAAACTAGGAGCAACGTTTTAGTATTCAACGTGATCTAACATCACAAAACTTAATTTATCCGTCCATAAGAACCATCTTCACGGTTGTGGAAATGTTGAGCATGAAGTATACTTTTGAACGTTGTGCGCGCAGGAAGGAATTACTCTGAGAGTCTTCATTGCTGGTATTCTGACTTGTGGAAGTTTCTGTGCATCTAGTTTACGAAGTTCCAATGTCAGACCCATCCAGAAGTAAGTGGTTACGAAGCAGCGGTAGCTAATTCTGCGCGTGTATATATATATATATATATATATGTGTGTGTGTGTGTGTGTGTGTGTGTGTGTATGTGTGTATAAATGTCATATTATTGCATAAGTAAAGGACCTGCGCAGCAGCGAGTATTATCAAATGTTGAATATGGTCTCTCATCACGTGAACCTTTTATTTGCTCTTTGCAATTTTTTACATTCACTGAACTCATCACACAGTAGTAGGGGCATGTACGTTCTGGTTAAAAAGTGCACGAGTTGTCTAAGGGCCATAAGATTGAGCTGGGAGGGGGTCTTGGACAGGAGCTCGCCCTTTGTGTGCTCCTGTCCGAGACCCCTTCCCCGGGTTAATGTTATGGCATTTAGACCACTCTTACACGTTGTATACAGAACGTACATGCCCCTACTACTTCGCACTGTTCTGCTTTCCAGTTATAAATAAACGAATGAATTTATACTTTTTTCTTACAAAATATACGAAAAAAATTATTGAGATGCCAATAAGAGGAGGGGGACAAACACCGTTGTTTGCATCGAAAAAGGGCTCTGGGCAGAACCTTAAACCCATTCAGACGTAGTGCACAAATTGTTTGTATGTTTGCACTGTACAGTGTGGGGCTACGTTCCCAAGGATCTTCCCTGTGTCTAGCTGATTCGTAAATCGTGCACACTATTCTCTGTATTGACTAGTTCACATCTTATCGCCATACCTTATTCGTTGTGATAGCGAATTGATAGTATGTCAGATTTCACTCACCAAAAAATGTCTTATTTGCAACCCGTTGATCACTAGTAACAATAATCAAGCTCGAGACAAGTACAGTAAACACCATAATATCACGTGGTTGTACATATATTTCCATGGCAAAATAGTTTTTGTTGACATTATGGGAAGGTTGTCATTCAGCTGAGCGTGTTTGTGCAAACCATTTGTGGCATAGGGAGACACCGCTGTGTCCAAGTCAACAGCTGTAATACGCGATTGTCCTCAGAAGTGCCAAAATTAAGTGCACTCGTTAATGAGACAGACTATACGCAGAAAAAAATTATACACTTTTCAAACAATTATTTGGAAATTAGTTGCCAAAGATTTTCTTGTGCCTTTACAGCTGATGTATTGTATCTTTACAACTCGGTATTTCATGAATCATAAAAAAATATACATGTAGCTTCATGTTTATAGCAAACTTCTACTCTACAGAACATGACTATTAAAAAGTTGACTTTAGTTTTACACATTCCGCATTAAGGTTTCATAAAAATAGCTTTAATTCATTACAGACTGTTCATGGTAAACTGAGCATTTTTGAAAGCCCTGCTTAAGATCTACTTGAACACATATTTCGTATCCTTCCACCATATGTGATGCGTTCTCAGAAAAGGTACCTTAGGGTGAAAACGTAAATTTTTCAGGAGGCCCAAAAAATAAGAGGTTGAAAATGCGAAAAGTATGGTTTTCGAGATATGAACGGAACGTGCTGAGAGTATAAACGCTACAAGGGCGCGTTTTGTTTCATTGAGTTCCTCGTAGAATTGTCTGCACTAACAGCCGAAAATCTGAATATGGTTTTCACGCTAAAGTACCTTTTCTGAATACGCATCACATATGTAAAGCTAACATTGCCGTGGGTCTGATCACTCTATCCATGCGTGGGTCAAAGAAATTATTATAAAAGTAAATATTTTACAAATTGGCTGGTTTTTGCTCTCAAAAGCATTAAAAATAAAGCAAAATAAATAATTTCGGTACTCACAAATGTTTACCTAACAATTTTAATTTAACGCGAAGGCGTGGAACTATATCCCACCCGTCGTTACCAACATTACTTGATGCATTCGACTCAGTGTGTCCGTGCAAACATACGCAGGTAGGGGTAGTGACATTTTTCAAAGGTTGATTTGAAAAGTGCTAATTTGATAGTGAACAGCTTTTAGTAGCGTTACAAAAATTATATCTGCAACTAGTTACCAAAGAATTCTTCGTAAAGCTAAAGAAATTTTTTACAGTTCGGACTGGCTCCGTCCACGTCACAACTGCGAGATGGCTGATCACTGCGGGCCCGCTCACAAGTGCACTGCGGATAGAAATCTCACGAGCTGCTGCCTTGTTCACGAAGATGTTGCCGAACTGAGAGCGTAGGAGGGGGAGTCGAAGACCATCCCTGATATGGCATTGTCCATGTCTTTTCGCCCGTGTGGGACGAGAATGAAGCTGTTAAGCTGCACTAAGTGGAGGATGGGTGAAGGGGTGTAGGGGGTGTGGCACGTGACAAAGGAGAGTTATCAGGCGGTTATGATAGCCTCTTAAATCTGGGAGCAGTACCCCCCCCCCCCCTCCTCCGCTCCTGCTCACACTAACGCTGCGACGCGGAACTAACGCGCGTTACTGCGGGAGTATAGCCACTTGCTGGGAGTAGCGTATCGCTTCTACACGCTCCAGAGAACATCGCAGATGGGGCGTTCTCTTTCTCTCTCTCTCTCTCTCTCTCTCTCTCTCTCTCTCTATCTCTCTTAGTTATTATTTATCTGCGCAGTATGTCTCGGTGGGAAGGTCGAGGGGAAAGAGTTTCAGTTGCCTGTGAGCACACTCAATGTATGAAAAAATGGGTAATCTTATGAAACCATATAATTACATTAAGGGGAATGTTGCACGAAAATCGTATATTTGTATAATTTTTGCCACAATTTGTTTTAGAGAGGGTTTTTCGAAATTTTTGATTCGACAAGACGTAAATAACAATTTTGAACACCTTAACACATGGTTAAAAATTCTATGCGTTCGTTATTCTCGGAGCTCTTATTAAAGATAAGAAGAAAAACAAATTTCTTTCTTCCATCAGTGTTCCGAGAATAATGAAGGCAGTGAAAATCTAATAACGTAAAAAAGTTTTGAAAATTATTATAAAAAAAAAAAAAAAAAAAAAAACTTATTTCGAAAATAGGTTAAATATACTGCTTTCATGTATCATTCCCCTTAACTCAAGCACAAAACCAAAATTTTATACCACCTTTTAGTACACTATAAATCTGAATTAGTGATTTCAATCAGTAAAGTTATTCCACTAAATCTCTTAGTTTAATTCATTAAAATGCAAAATGCAAATTTACAAAATGTAAAATTCGCGTTATTATTTGCTATCAGGCTGAACTTCACACTACTCTCTGTACTGGAGCCTGCGTCGTTTCTCCATTGGCTGCTGCATAAATATGAGGCCACGACCTTTCTGATTGAACTGCACGTGATTGGGGCACACAATTGTGAAGTGTTCATTTTTTGGCGCAGAGTTACCCAGGACGTGTCACATACATTATGCTCCAATGACAAGAGTATTGCAAAAAGGTACACGTGTTTAAAGATTAATGTGTCTCCAAATAGTAACGCGAATTTTACAGGTTTCTATTAATGAGATGTTATGTACTGGCGAATAAGTGTAATGCACTGAAGTTCTACTGCCAGGTGAGGACAATTTGTAATCAGTATAAATAGCTGTTTAATTAGTTAACACCTGCTACTAAAATGATCAATAGGATTTTACTGATTCAAATAAAGCAGTTTCAACAGTTCTGCAGACAAATAAGTTAATATGGAGCAGTTTTAACTTTTTCGATTTTTGAGTGTAACTAATTGAATTTAAGGTCAGACATTTTTACGAAATTAAATTATATGCTATGCTTACAGTTTTTAAAACTACTGTATTTATTTGTAGATGGAGACCCGGGAAGCTGAGTTAGTTTGACGGTACGCCTAGACCTCACCTTTATTAGTTGTTCAGTGATGCTCCCATAGGATCGTTGTGGACTTAATTATAAGTAATTCGCTATTTTATTGCAAGGTGTATTCTACTACCCCAACGAGACTCCGCTACGTAGGGTTAGGGGTAGATTTGTGGAAGAGTCTCGCACTTAAAAAAAAATGGGGTGTGGCTATGTTGGGGACACGGCCGTTTGTTTTGCGTCAATACGTCTACGTTGACGCGCTCGGACGCCTTGATGTTTTTTTTTTTACGTTCCCGGCACCGCTTCAATCAATCATATAGGGTTTTATGGATATCACTGGATTGATTTTAAGGTGTTCTTTCCAATCGTATACGATTTCTGTATTTCGTATTGGTTTTTTGACGAGTATGGGCCAACATTATGTTAAGTTCTCGTAATTTTTTTTTTACATTAAACGCATACGGTTTCACCATAACCACACCACACAAATGTTTTTATAAACGCGATCGATTCATCTTGACGAGTGCTGTTGATTGAAAATCACACGAGCGTTGTAGCTTCTCCTAGTCAAAAGTTATACTAGGCGGAATTTATGAGACGCGGTGAAACAAACTCAAAATTGCGCTCCCCCTTCCTCCCCCCACCTATGGGATGATGCCTCTCAGTCCTCACTCAACGTAACATGTTCTTTGATCCTTTGGCAATCGAGTGGTGGGATTGAATTATGAATGTAGACGATAGATTCAAAGCTGCAATGTCAAACTGTTTCCCCCGATTTTATTATCATCGGATTTTATGGATTGCCTCCCACTATGGTTGCAAATTTAAAGACGTATTCACGTCAAAAGAAGGTTAACTGCGTGAGGTCAATTGTACCATCTAATGACTTCATAAATTCTGCGGGTATCTTTCCAGGCGTAGTCTGCATCATCATATTTGTTAGCACAAGCATTTCGTAATTATTAGAGACGTCTTATTTTCGTCAAGACTTACGCATATTCGCAAATTGTCTTGTGTTATAGGCTCTGTGTCTTTGTACAAATAATTTTCCCTTTCTCGACTAGGCCAGTAACAATTATGTCACATCGATACTCAGATATGTGATTGGCAGGTAGAAATATAAGACATGTTGCAAGTAAATTAATCCACTCTCAAATGTTGGTATGGATTAAACTGTGTTCCCGGTAATAACTCTTCTTCTTCAACAAGCGTGTGAGAACTAATATGGACCGGTGCGACAAAACTCCATTCTTATTTCTCGTATGTCGAGACCTGCAAAATTCGCGTTATTATTTGGGGACACGTCAGTAGACCACGCGTAGGAATTCTGGATACAGAAGCGAGGGACGATGTCCTCGACAATCTTACAACGATAACCGTTATCGTTGCAAGATTGGCCAGGACATCGTCCCTCGCTTCTGTATCCATAATTACTACGCTTGTTCTACTCACGTTTGACGTAAAATAAATTTAGCTTTGAAATACGTTCGTCATTGGAAAATAATCCTTTTGACACGCCCTTGGTCTCTCTGCGCCAATAAATGAACACTTCACAATCGTGCGCACTATCACGTGCAGTTCAGTCAGAGAGGGCGTGACTTCACATAATAAACTACACGTCGCTCAACTGTCAGTGTTCTTGTTGGGTATCAACCCCCTATGCCCCTGCCTGCAACAGTTCCTCCGTTTCTTGCTGTCCTGTTGTGAGAAACCATTTCTTCGTTTTGGTCGCCTAGGAAATCTCGGCTGCTCTGATACGTAATGTCCTTATTTGCCTGCAAACAGCTGCGATAGATGAAAAAAAAAAGTCGTTTACCATTGCCGATTCTATGACGAAACTACTGAATTACAAAGACTCTTTTGTCAAGAAAGACTTTGGCGATAAAGGTAAATCTCTAAATGTATCTGAAATTAACCTCAAGATCCGTAAAAATCCACTTCATTTCAAGACCAGTTAGAAGTGAGCGGACTATGTCTGCCACGTCAGTAACAACAGTTCTGTTGGTAATTGTACCCATCCGCACTGTCATCCAACTAGTCCACACTATACCTGACACTCTGGATGTCAGCTGATGGAAGTTATAGTTTATTGTGTTAATTTAACGAGCATTTCCTTAACGACAACGTATACCGCCAATCATGTTAATTTTGCCAACTATTACAAAATAATCAATCCTTTGCAAAATTTGGCTATTGACATGCTGCAGTGTTTTTGCAAGAATATGGCGGAAACCATCTTAACAATGCAACTAAATAGCACTTGTGAGATATGCCTTAATACATACGTGAAAAAACTTTAAAATTATTGATTAGTATCCGACTGAATATTAAAACACTCAATTCATAAAACGTTTCTATATTATTTTTCATTTATAACTTTTAGAATTTTATAGATATAGTATTTTAATATTATTGTTTATCATCGGACGCTTGGGCCCTATCAACGAAGTGTTAAAATTTGTAAACATCGCACAGTTTCCTAGCGAGAGAAATACATAGGTATAACGAGAGATTAAAAGTATTTTAACTTCCTGTTTTGCAAACAATATTGAAAATACGAGTTTCACAGGTTTTAAGGTCGCGAGAGAGGTAAATATTCTCGAAGTCCCCCTGCTGTGCGGGTAGGCTCAGGCAAAACTGTGTTTGAGTTATACAGGTGATGGAAGCGACTGACGGGCTGCAAGAAGCTCTGAGATGCACAGAAAAGGAAATTCCTACAAGTCTGGAATGGGAATAAGATAAAAATGAATAAAATAGATATTTTTCAATTAGTTAATGTTTTTGTAGTCTATTAAATAATATCACTAAAGCATTATTTATACTTAGCTTTTTAGCATTTGCAGTATTTTTACACATTGCACGCAATTAACACCCCCCCCCCCCCATTTTTTTTCCATAATCTTCATTCAGCCCTATCAGCTAAGGGCAGATAATCAATTTCAATGAGACAAATGCTCAGGAGTCGTAAATTATCTTTCAGCTTCGTTTGTAACAACATGCTAGCTCTTGCAAATATAGTCACAAGGTTGATTTTAACGTCATAGGTAGCGGAGAATCTTATGAGAAAACTGGCGTATTCGTGCTTACATATCTAAGAAAGGGAGCAGGAGTGATATTCACTCATCGTAGTTATTAAGCAGCTGATTTCACCTCTGCAGTGAAGTGTTCTGAGTTCGATTTAATGCCACTTCGAGATATGGGTTTAGGTTCGGTTTAGTTTTTAAGGCCTTCCTCTTATATCTAAAAAAAATGCACACGTCAGCCATGACTTATGCGGTGTTGTAACACGGAACCTCGCCCTACGAAGGTGGCGCATATCTTGCATAAACCAAAGTTGTCATCAATGCGTGAACACAGGATTTACAACAACACGTGACCAACAGATAGTCAGAAATAGCCATTAATTATGTCCGTCCGTCCGCCTAAGCCTTTGCAAGCTGTAACTTTTGACGGGTGGACGGATGAAATTACAGCCTTCTAAACTTGCATGTTTCGTTACCCATTCATTCCGAGTTATTTAGAAGGCTGCGTAGTGTGTGCAAGGTTTTTATTGGCCGTCTTTTGTTTTCATATGTTTATTTATGTAGCTGTAAAATGAAATTACGTTACAATTTTCCTGAAGATTTATTGATAGTTACGTTTGCCAACACGATCTCTTCCTTTTCAATAGTAAAGTAATAAAATCATGCTCTATATGATATTTAAAAATCTTTTTAACTTCAATTATTTTCCGTTACGTACGTGTGTGCGCATTTTGTTTACTTACAAACACAATACCGCCAAAAATATTCACTTTTATAGATAATATTTTTTTCTCTTGTAAACAATTTTGTTTTTATTAGTTTGCAGCAATTAACTGATGACGGACGTACGAGTACTGGTTGTAAATCGCTCGGCTGGGAGACGGATGGACGGATGACGGACGGACGCGACGGGCTATTGTAAATACTGCCTTTCTGGCCAGAAACGTGGCGCAACGCCATTCGCATTCCAGCGTATTTCGACGTACTTGCCAACCAGCATCCCCGCCAGTAGGCGATCTCCCGCAGAAGGCAGTAGCCAATCAACCAACATCAAAGGAACCGTCATTCAACTTCGCTAGGTAGTGTAGTGATTAGACTATTCGCCTCCCATCCAGGCGAACCGGGTTCGATTCCCGGCGGGGTAGCTTCTAGATTCGCGCGTGTAGAAATAGTGCCGGATGATACACCACTGGTCAGCGGGTTTTCTCGGGGATTTCCAGTTACCCCCAGCCCTTTCATTCCGGTGCTGCTCCATACTCGCTTCGCTTCACCCTCTTCAGCTCTCAAGACCTCTATGTTAAGAGTCGCCTAAATCTCTTCACTCACGCATTCAATTTCGCTTCTGTATAGACCTAGAGCACCTTCCCACAATGTGGTACAACGTTTTCTAAATCTCTGCAAACATTACTCTTAGTAGCATATCCCAATTATTGTTTATTTATAATAAATTACAGGAAATATTTACTTTCTCATTACTCTGTCGAGTGAGCAAGCTCCATATTCCTTTGCGTACTCGAGCTTCAGCTATCCGTCCATTCACGGCTGCGCTACATTGTAGTCAAGTAGAAACTGAATCTCCTTTTTTTTCTAACGTGTTTCCTACTGTCTTTAATTATTATAGTTATTATCTTACACAATGATGTCCAATTTTAAAGTGACTTCAGTTGTAGTCGCGAAAATTCTCCGTCCATAATACACAAAAGAAATTCAGCAGATCACTTACGACAGTATAGCTCTGTTATAGGTTCGTAAGATAGTATCAAACAAACTTATGTAATATCATGTTAGTGTATTGTAGTTCTACATGTTGTAGAGACTATTCAGATATTACTACAGTGGTTTTGTTATATCAGTAATGTACTCTGCTGTAGGATCTCTGTGCATAGAAGAAGATACAATCTCACATGAAACTAAACACACAGCCATGTTGGCATTACTCTATAGGACAATTGTATTTAGATGGTGCCAGGAAATCATATTACTGTTAGGGACAAGGATGGTAGTATACCAGGGAAAATGTGTAAACATGTGTTAAAAAAAATCTGTAGCACACAGCTGACCTTATGACATGGTTATACGTTTGATGTGACGTAACTACCACATGGGCAGGGGCAGGAAAATTTCGTGAATTCGTTTCAAGACAAGCTTAACCTCAAACGCATATGTAATTACTTATGTTATGTTTGCAATTGGTTTATTAGATACGTCCAGTGTTATGAACTAACTTGTTGGTCGGTTCATACCTGAAAGGAGCTAAGGGCGTAGCTAAATAATGAGTCAATATTAGGTAGAGCACAACAGTATAAGAGGGGTTTATTGAACACGAGGATGATACAAAAGCCATTTACGTGGTTATTAATCGGGGTAGCTTAAGTGGAATATCAAGATGGTACTTAATTATGTTACGTTCTATTACCGCACGCCACTACTATTACAATATAATTGGAAAGTCCCCACGTTGTTGATGTTGCCGGAGGCTGATTCTAGGAGGTGATTAACGAAGGCAGAAAACACCCACCTTCAGTGGTCTTCTCATTCTAATGGCCCGACGAAAAAAGATGCCGCCCCCAGTGTTACGTTGGCCTATATCGGGCGCGTTGTTTAACATTTCTGGCCCCGTTTACTGGTCGGTGGAGGGGATTCCTGCAATTGCCTTTCGTAAGGTGTTACTGCAATCACGCTCGTGCCCTGGTTCAGTGTTTGAAGATGTGATCATGCAGGCCATCCACCCAAGGCCTGATCACTTCATAACATCAGGTAAACACATAGCCAAAACCAGACCTACAAGGTAACAAGCACCAAATCCCGTGCCACCTGGTCTGAGGTGAGACTGGCTACACATTGGGGCAGCAGGCAATGTACGGTAGGCTGAGAATTGAAAATACACAGGACAGTGAAGTCAACCCTACAGGTCGTTTAAAACGCGAAATTACCATAATACAGCCAGTTAAAGGCAAGTGTCCGATATATCATGTAAACATTTTGTGTGTAAAGGTTGTTCATGATAAAGGGAGCACTTTTGAAATAAACCTTAAAAAAAAAAAAAGTCACTGTCACTGCCTGCAAATATTTTAATAGGCGCACTGAGCGAAATTTGGCCAGTAAAGTTGGTAAGGATAGAGGGAAAGTGGTTCCAACATCGAATAAAAAGAGTTATGTAACCATTAACGATAACTCACTTTTTTTTTCGTTTTCTGTTTTTTTAATGCAACAAAATCTAAAAATGAGCAGATGTGTAAAATATTTGCTTTCCTAATAATTTCGCAGTTTAACTTGACTGGCACATGAATAAAGGGGATGAAGCCCATGTCAATGTTAATTTTACATAAGGCGGAATAATACAAAACGTGCATAAAAGTATATCGTAATCAGGGCTTTCAAAAGTGCTCATTTTACCGTGAACAGCCTACATATATGTATATTTAATATTCTTTTTTACACAGCCCTATCTATCAGAACGAATTTCTTAGCTATTTCGTGTGTTCGACACATATTTATTTCAATAACCAAATAAACGATTATTTCAGTTGCCGTGTATTTATTTAGATATTTACACTATCGTAAAATGCGAAAATGTTTTAGTAAATAGTATTATTAAATACGAAGTAAACATGCACGTGGATCATGTAGATGCTTTTATTCGGATAACAAGGAGAAAAACAGAATTCCAGAATGTTTTATGTGAACTTCATTTTATGGGCGATGGATATGACAACAATAACATGGAGAAGCTCCTACGCTATCAGTGAGTTACCTGATACTAAAGAGTTACCACAATTTGATTACCCGTTTTATATTTAAATTCTTAAAATGAAATATAATATTATTCTGCTATCGAGTACCATTTAAAGAGTAGTTCATCCGCTATCCAATAAAGCCAGCAAAACAAATTGTAACATTATCTATATAATTTTATAATAACAAGTTTAGTATCACTGTATAACCTGAACTTACCTTAATATGTGACATCAATTAACTTCAAAATAACCCTTGAAATTCAAAGTATTAAAAACCTTATGTTTTCAAGAAAATAAATACTTCATTTTCAGAACTCAATAATATCTTTTTCAATTTTTTAAAAGAAGACAGAACAGTGCAGGAATCATATTCAGAACACCTCTGTGAACTGATATGATTTCAGTCAACATAAAGTGTTTATATGACATTATATCTCATGGTGCCTGTAGAATAATTTAAAGCTGTCAACATTTACTTTAGTAATCCACTTTCACTTATAAAATTGCGTGTACCTTATCTAAGTCAATCTACCTGCATCCAACCTAACTTAATCTAGCCTTCAAAAATGCCAAAATCTTGAGTCGCGAATGGAACCAAGATCGCACGTAAGGGAGACGATAGTGTTACACACTATATCATGAATGTGAAATTGATATGAGGACCTAGTTTAACTTGCACCAGCTATGTATAGTTTATTCGCGGTTTCTTCACACTTTTTGTATCTAACATTTGAAAAATCATCCCATTTATAACACATTAGTTTTCTTAAATATGCAATGTATCACAAGCCTTTTATACTTCTGTTGGCGAAAAATTACCTTATTTTTGGTTTAATTAAACTTTTACTTGTATTCTATCTATAAATTATAATATTTCATTTATAATTGATATGAATAAAGCAGTTAGAAAACAACTGTGTTGGCAATAGCTAGTAAGAAATAGTTCTTATGCAAAATATTATTACACTGAGTGCTCACGAACGTGGTGCGTTGGCCCTTTTGTGTAGTCATCTAGACTTCGTTAAGCGTTGTTTGCGTGAGGCGGAGGAATATCCTGGAAGTAGAACTTGGAGGAAAGTGTGAAGATACCGCGAACGGTCTACGAGCTGCGGTGATGCGCGCGCGTGTGTCCGAATGAATGCGTGTGTGTGGCTGTGCAGACGGGGTTCGTAGGGGCGCTGCCCCACCTGCTGATGACGGTGATCGTGCCGCTGGGAGGGCTGCTCGCCGACCACGTGCGCAAGAAGGGCATCCTCACGACTACCAACGTGCGCAAGATATTCAACTGCGGCGGCTTCGGCATGGAGGCCGTCTTCTTCATTGTCGTCGCCTACGCCAAGACGGCCGTCGCCGCCACCACGGCGCTCACCTTCGGCGTCGCCTTCAGCGGCTTCGCCATCTCTGGTCAGCTCACTCGTCTCCCTTGTCAGCTCCCCCCCCCCCCCGCGGTAAAAGCGACCACTTTTGAAACCAACCTTAGGAAAAAGTCACTACCCCCTGCCTTCATACATTTTCACGTGCGCACTGAGTGACGCGCGCCCAGTAAAGTTGGTAATGATGGATTGAAAGTAGTTCCATATCTCAACCCCGAATAAAAAGCGTCAGTAACCATTTGTAATAACTTAAATTATTTCTCTCGCTTTCGTCTCATTTTTTAAATTCATCGAAGAGTAAAAATGACCAGATTTTGCAAAACAATTTCTTTTGCAATAACTTCAGAGTTGCACTTGACTGACGTAAGAATAAAGTGACGAGGCTCATGGTAATGTATATTTTACATAAGCGGAAGAATACACAACGTATCTCTTAAGCAGGGCTTTCAAAAGTGCTCATTTTACCGTGAACAGTCTGTACCAGGTTTACCACGATAAAGTGAGCAGTTTTTGAAGCCCTCTCATTTGGAATAACGCTGGTATCACAATAGCGCGGCAGACGTGACGCAAATAAAATAATTTTCCACCACTCAGGATATAGGCTTTTGTGACTTCAACGTGACAGAAATCGCCCGCTCGTCAAGATTCCCGAATATAAAATATTTGTAATTTATTCGCGTCGCGGCATGCCTGGTATGTAAATCTGCCGTATTTTGGTGCTAAAGTCTTGCATGAGTTTATAATTTACCGTATTAAGGTTGAAGTAAAGCAACTGCCTATGGAGCACTGCATCCCATTATGCAACGTGAAGAACTCATAAAAAAAGCAGTATAGACACCATAAAAATTGTCATGAAAAATTTATTTATACTGTATGTAAAGACGAATTATATATTTTGCATGAATATAAAATATTTTACTAAAATATAGCTTTTAAATGTAAAAAATTAATCGATCTATAGTGTCCGTATTTTTAACAAAATTTAAGCGCATGTACATTTCGGATCCTTCGGAAAGAAGGATTTACAAAAAAAAATCTTATTAAAGAAATTACGTCATAATATGTACGTGTTCGTGTGTAATAAAATCATAGTTCAAATGTATCATATTAATTTTATAATTAACTTTATTTACGTCAGTTTCAGCCATAAATGTTTGTGACAAACGGACGCAGATAAAATCAATTAGAAAAAATATTTCCTACATTAGTATTACAATTTTCTTACACACAGATATAGAAAACATTATGACGATATTCCATGACGAGGAATTTCTTGCAAATTCTGCTTTCTGAAGCATCCAGAATGGAAACATGCTTAAATCTGTGTAAAAAAATAAAGACTAATTTAATCAATAATTTTTCTCACGTGTAAAAAGTATATTTTAGTAAAATATTTTATAATGTTGGAAAAAAAAAATTCTGTCATATACAGCATAAATCGCACTTTTCTGACAACTTTTCTGGTGTCTGTACTACTTTTTTATGAGTTGCTCAGTTTGTATAGTCGGGTGTAGTGCTCCATAGGCAGTTGCTTTACTTCAACCTTAAGAAGCAAAACAAGGCATTTTAATGCCTAGATGTAGGCGTAATTACAACCGTACTCTTACGCTCAAAATACCAGGGAATGTAGAAAGGATTTTTTGAAATGATAAGAAAATATTAATGGCCACCGTATAAAGTGCAAGAAACCATTTATAAATAATATTTTAAAATGTTGAGCGCGAGGCGATAAAATCTAGTGTTCACTTCACATTAACGCGAATTTTTGTTGCCGCGCGCGCCCTTTGCATCGCATCTGTCGTGCTACTGTGACTCCAGCATAATAGTCAATAAATAAGCGTTAGCTTTCCAGTCCAGTGAAAAACAAACACTGCGTTTATTACTTACGTGGCAGATAATTATTTTAATAAAAGTGATGCAAGGATAAAAAAATGGCTGATAGGAAAAGAGTAACAATGGACTCAAAAGTGCTCACTTTACCGTGAACAGCTTATACACGCATTAGCCATCTCTAGTGAGGTCGTTCCCAAATCTTACTCTCTTGACTTTGCTAAAGAGGGATCCGCGGTGGTGTAGTGGTTTGGCTACTCGCCTCCCACCTGGGCGAACTGGGCTCGATTCCCGGCGGGGTCGCTCCCGGATTTTCGCATGTGGGAATTGTGCCGGAATATTCCGCTGGTTGGCGGGGCTTCCTCGGGGATCTCCCGCTTACCCCTCATTTTGGCGCTGTTCCATACTCACTTCACCCTCATCAGCTCTCAAAACCTGGATGTTAAGAGTCGACCAAATCTGTTCAATCACTTATTCACTTTACTAACGAGGCAATCCATAGTCTTCTCACGTTTTCGACATTTCAAACAATGCCGTTCTATTCATTTGCCGTATCTATTGAGGTCATCCACCATCCTTCCACGCGTTCGTATACTTCAATGAATTCATCCTTCGCCCATTTCTTACACTTTTGCAGTCATTGATGAGACCATTTTCCTCCTTTCCACAGTTACAACTTTTTAAAATTACATCATACATCTCCTTCTCATTCTCTTTTTATTTTTAATGTGGTAATGTACCAATGTCTACGTTCCTCTTTTTCTTATCATACATCCTTGATATTTCGCTCACAGTGTATATCTTCCAAGTCGCATTCGACGACAGTTGATTTCATATGAGCCCTTACTACGGATGATGTTACATATTATGTAACATTTTACCCCCATCCCACTTATTTTCACACCAATGTAGATGCGATTCCTCTACCTCTTGTACCTCTTGTACCTCTGTGTCCAAATTCATGGAAATGCTACTCAGGAAAGACACTCATGACCGATTCTGTGCACATAAATTTATTAGTATCAAATGAAGTGTCTTCCATGTGAATAGTGTGGCTTATTGGATGTTACAGCAGTTGTAATTCAAGGTTTTCATCTCACATTAAAGGTACACATACATTTTTTCGTATTCTGTTCTCCATTAAGATCTTAAATCTCCTATTTATATTGAACGTTATCTGTATTGGAGACTGTTCCAGTGCACATTGTGTAATCTTCCCCCATACTTAAAATTAAATTTGACATGGGCCTCATCACTTGATTTATGAGTCGGTCACGTGAGACTGTGAAATTATTTTAAAAAAATAAATAAATATTTTACAAATCTGCTCGTTTTAACACTTCGATGCATAAGAAAAACAGAAAGTGAAAGAAATAATTTAAGTTTTCGTAAATGGTTCCTAAACACTTTTTATTAAACTTTAAGATATGGAACTACTTTCCCCACATTGTTACCAACTCTACTGGGTGCATGTCAGTCAGTAAGGCCGTTAAAATACATGCAGGTTGGAACAGTGACTTTTTTCGAACGCTGATTTCAAAAGTGCTCATTTTATTGTGAACACAGCCTTTACCAAATATGTCGGTCTGATTTTAAAGACGTATTCACGTCAGAACTTGTCCGCTGCAAAGCCTTAAAGGATATGTTTTGTTTGTCACTGAGGGGGTTAACCGTAAACTTGCCACGACAGATTTGCTTACGTGACTGTGCACGTTGTTGGCAGGCTTCAACGTGAACCACCTGGACATCGCTCCGCGCTACGCCAGCATCCTGATGGGCATGTCGAACGGCATTGGCACCATCGCCGGCCTCATCTGTCCCATCGCCATCGACAACATCACCCGGGATCACGTGAGTAGCTCCCACACTAAAGGCGAGGTGGACCGCTTGTTCGTCTTCCGCGCACGTGCCCATCGTTCACCTACCCCAGAGGAACGCGACTGTCAAAGTCACAACGTCGCAGAGCTGCACATGTTTGTGTAAATATTCATTTTTAGATGGCAATCGCTACTATGCTAATGAAATATTTCTACGGGCCTTCTTTTAATCAAACTGCGTAACCAGTTGGTTAGAGGAAGTATACATACATCTCAAAGCACTTGTTTACAAATCCATGCCATTTTCGCTAGACGTGTTGGCAGAAAAGTAGTTCAGTGTTGGGACACGGAGACTGCTTGTGCGCAGCCAGCGAGATCGGTTTACCTCATCTTTAGTCTATGGAGTAGCCCGTAGAGTTAATATGGCGTAGAGTGATCTCACTAGCTGCTCACAACTACTCTCCGTCACCCAAGCAATGAACTACTTTTCTGCCTATATGACTATCGCAAACAACGTGGATATAATTTGAGGTTATATCAGTGTTTGCTTAAACAAGTGTCTTGAGTTGTTTATATTCTTTCTCTGCCCAGTTTTTTTTTTTTTTTTATGTAATCGGATTTTATGTAATTTCATTCACAACAGAATTTCTTGTCTTTTGAAAATTGAAACATAAACACACACGTGCAGCACTGTTGACCATCTGACTTTCACCGATGTGTTGGTGCGGGGTAGGTCAATGTTGGGTACATGCGCAGAAGACGAATACGCTATCTACCTTGTCTTTAGTCACCCTCCCCGCCTTAGCGACAGCGCAGTCAACCAATTTAACATTTACAGATTTTTTTAATCACAGTTGTGGTCATTTCAAACGCTGGTGACGTAGGACATACACGTCAAATCGGGTTTCATCATGTCATCTCAGGTCGCAAACAACCCTCAGGATAGCAGTTACCTGACACTCAGAATGAAAACAAGAGAACATCCGCCCTTTAAAAAAGACGACACCTAATTAAGAAGGACGATGCAATTTCACTAGAGTCAAAAATTATTTATACTGGAGAACCTTATGTTTTTTTTTTTTTGCGTGTATCTTGGTCTCAATAGTGTTGGAAAAATATCTTAATCACATTATTAATATTTTTAGCAAACAATTTTCAAAACTTTAATAATTACATAAAATTATGTTTCGATTTTCAGTTAGTATGAGATATGAAATCTTAGTGTTAGGGTATAAAAGTTGTATACTTGCAGCTATTTCACACAACAAAACAGTTTAATACGCACACTTCAGTATGAAAAAAAAAATGTAAATAACATTTTTTTTTTTTTAATACAAATGGGTATGATTTATTAAAGAACATACAGAAGTTCTGGAGTTATTAACAAAGAGAAGATTGAGATTGTTGCACAACTAACTATATCAAAAATAACTTGTAGACAAACACTGCCTTTTAAGAAAGTAAAAAGAGCTGGTATTTCTATCACCATAGAAAATTTATGCCGGGTGCAAGAAAATGCTTAAAAAGGAGTATATGCGTTCCTTTAATCGGACTCTGGATTGGTGCAATTTTCAACACTAATAGTTTTCTTTCATTCGTATAAATGTTACGTGAAATTATAAGATTAATTCAATGTACTGAATCCCAGTATCGATCGTCAATATTTTTCTGCGGCCACATAAAATATTTTCATGTAATATACCGTACGATGAGACAGATTCACAAACAAACTGTGAGCCCACTAACGCCTATACATGACGAAAAAAAATTAAATTAAAGCTTCGTTCGTAAATTCCACCGCTCACGCGGGTTTCGAAGTCGTGGCCTCGTTGGCTGCTCGGAATGAAATTGGCAACGTAGGTCCAAGTGGATTTCCTGTGGGCCGGGGAGGAAGTGGCCATCACTGACCCTTCGCCTCATCCACCGACGCTCAACAGCGCGTCGAATCGTCGTGGATGTTGCTTTCGAGTAAGCATACTCGGTCGCCCATTGCCTCTGCGACGTTCTGGGAACGCTGCAGTGTTTTCAAAACATATCTTCCCCGGAAGTCCTTTCGCTTAAGGTTGAAGTAAACCAACGTCCTATGGAGAACTGCACCCGACTATACATCGTGAAGAACTCATAAAAAAAATGTACTACAGACACCATGCAAATTGTCAGAAAAGAGAGATTTAAGCTGAAATATAAAAAAAAAAAGAATGTATATATTTACCAACAGTGTAAAATATTTTACTAATACAAACTTTTTATATGTAAAAATTTATCGATTAAAATAGTCTGTATTTTAAACACAATTTAGGAATATTTCCATTCTGGATGCTTCAGAAAGAAGAATTCGCAAGAAAACTTTCGTCATGGAGTATCGTCATACTGTTTACTATGATTGTGTGGAATAAAATTGTAATGATAATGTAAGAGATTATTATTATAAATGATTTTAAGTGTGTCCATATATCACAAACATTTATGGCTGGAACTCACCTAAATAAATTCAATTATAAAATTGATATGATTCATTATTACTATGATTTTACTTCACATGTTCACAGTAAATATTATGACAATCTTTCTTGAAGATTTTCTTGTAAATTATGCGTCCCGAAGAACCAAAAAAAGGGGAATTCGCTTAAATTTGGTTACAAATGCGGACTCCATTAGTCGACTATTTTTTACATTTAAAAAGTATATTTTAGTAAAATATTTTAAATGTTGCAAAATATATACATTCTTCTTTCATATACAGCAAAAATCACACTTTCGTGATAATTTCATGCGGTGTTTATACTACTTTTTTTAATGAGTTATTCATATTGTACAGGAAGGCATGGTGGCTGAGCGGTTAGCCTGCTCGCCTCCCATCCAGGCGATCTGGGTTCATTCCCCGGACGGGCCACTTCGGATTTTCGCATGCGGGAATCGTGCCGGACGATGCCGTCTGTCGGCGGGTTTTCTCGGGGATCTTCCGTTTCCCCCGCCCTTTCATTCCAGCGCTTCTCCATACGCACCTCAATCACTCTCATCGGTTCTAAAGAACACGATGTTAAGAGCCGTCCAAATCTCGTCACTCACTCACATTGTACAGTAAGGTGCAGTTCTCCATAGGCATTTGCTTTACTTCAACTTGAAGGAGGATCCCTAGTAAACAATGTGAAACGCGTCAAGGTCACATACGCTCATAAGGAAGGACTGCAATGGCGATAGAAAATAGCATATACAAGCTTGGTGTTTGTTCTGTTTCCTCGCAATTTTAAGCGGTGGCTATAGGGTTTCAATAGAACAATATGTTCAGGAAAGAGGACCACTTACAACAATTTTGGTGACTCTGCCACCTTACAACGACCACATATGTTTCAGTAAAGGCTGTTTTACACGGTAAAATGAGCACTTCTGAAAGGCCTGCTTAAGATCTACATGTATGCACGTGGTGTATTATTCCACCATATGTACAATTAACGTTTTTATGTGCCTCATCACTTTATTCGTGCGTCGGTCACGGGCAAGTGTAGATTTCTTTAGAAAAGCAGATATTTTACAAATTTTTTTATTCTCACGCTAGTATGCATTAAAAAAACAAAAAGTAAAATAAAATATTTCAGTGCTCACAAATGTTGTCTTAACACATGCAACTTAACGTTACCAAATGTAAATAGTTTATCTCCGTCATTGCCAACTTTACTTGGCGCATGGCAGTCAATGTTCCTATTTCAAAAGAGCTCACTTTAACGTGAACAGCCTTTAACCACATTTATAAATGGGGAAACAAAATATCGACTTTCATTTCTGTCCTTAAAAAATATTAACATTGAAATATTCCATTGGTTTTTTAAATTGTAATATACCGCTTCGTATAAAAAAATTCCCATTTCTGTATGCATTCCGTTGCTGTAACGGCAGCGCGCAAATCAAATAAACCAGATTTGAAAGCGAATTTATTTTCTTTTGACTGTAGCGACGTAGCGGCTACTCAAACTTCCCTTAGCTTCTTCTTCTTTTGTTCTCGCTTCCGTCCCAGTCTCTCTGTTATCACATTCTCTCACGCCTTAACGGTTAGTTGGGCCAGCGCACTGTACCGCTTCCTTCGCGGACGTCTGTCAGAACGAAAACAGACGACAGGGAAGATCTACGTCAATATGGAATAACCGCCTATGTGTTCGTAACAAAAAAAGTTGGTAATTTTTAAAGCGAAATAAACTACTGTGTAATGCACAGTTCAGTTGTACTACTCCGATCACCAGAGTGATACCTAGGCAAACCGGATTCGATTCCCAGCAGGGTTGGTCTCGGATTTTCGCATGTGAGGATCGTGTTGGACGATACCGCTGATCGGCGGATTTTCTCCTACCTATCTGTCTCTTGTAGCATTCTCTATTAATGGATTTCAACAATCTTTAAATTCTTTCCTGTTGAGAGGGTTTCTACTGTGTCTATGCAGGTAGTCAGTTTCTCTTTTTAATTATAGTTAATACATGATACTCGGAAATTCCCCTTACAAACTCCTAGGACTTGTAGAGGGGACTGAGTAGACTATCTTTCGAACAGGAACCCATGTCCGGAAACTTACCGTTTCCGTGCTACAACAATTTCAAATCAAGTTTATCACTCGTCTACTTCCGCTGACGGAAAGAGCAATGTCTCGGATGTGCCTGTTTTGTTACGCAACCGGGTAGGCAGTCATTACTTCAGACAATAACCTGATGGCACACGACGTCTACCCTGCCTCGAGCACCATTGCACGCGCAATCGTTCGCGTACTCGCTGACGGGATCTGTTCAACGTTAAACTGTACAGCCTCTTCCAATTCGGGAGTGCGGTGTCTCTTTGGAGCACCACAGTCGTTCCTGTCGGCGGTGAAGTTACCTTGTTCTCGGAGCCGTTGCGTAACTGTGGCAAAAAGGGTATGCGATGGCGTCGCACGTTGTGGATAACGCTCTTGATACAGCCGACGAGCTGCTCTTCCATTACCTTCAGCTGCGCCATACACAAGGAACATGTCAGTGTATTCCGCAAACGTGTACTCAACCATGTTAATCGGAGACACAAATGCGCGTGAATGGGGCTCGAGGCAGGGTAGACGTCGTGTGCCATCAGGTGATTTTGTCTGAAGTAATGTACTGCCTACCCGGTTGCATACCAACAAAGGCACATCCGAGACATTGCTCTCTCCCTCAACGGACGTGGACGAGTGATACACCTGGTTTGAAATGATTGTAGCACGGAAACGTCAGGTTTTGCGGACATGGGTTCCTATTCAAAAGATAGTCTACTCAGCCCCATATACGAGTCCTAGAAGTTTGTAAAGGGAATTTCCGAGCACTCTGTATGTACACTCAAGGAGGTAGTCATGGTCCTAATTGCGGTCACGGCTGCGGAACCCCTCGAGGTCGTGTTGCTCGCCTCCTTGCATGAATTCCTTCACCAGTACTTGTACGTATCTTAGCCCTAAGACGAACTTAGTTCCCATTCCTATCTCGGTCGCACACTTAAAACCTAGAATCAAGGCATAAAAAATAATCGTGCATTGCAGGACTCGACATCATATAATGACTCTTTTTTATTTTTTCACTGACTTCTCCGTGTGGAAAAAGTTCCCCTTGTTTGAATAGACAAGTACAAAAATTCCGTGATTCGTATGTGAACAGAAAAGGTGTTTCAGACAAACTCATCAGCCGATCATGAAACGGGGCCACAGGTTTTAAAAACATATCAACAGACAAACCTGTTCACTGAAACACCGTTGCTCCTGGTGAATTACATCCACCAGCCGCTCGTGCTGAGAATCGAACTGAGGTCCTACAGGTTACAGGCAACAATAACTTTACGCACTATACCACACAGAAGGAAACACAATTCGCCTGCCAACATGACACTTTTAAGTAGACAGTAAGACATGGAACAACTCTATTAATTATTTTACAAAGTAATTAATATGGTATTTTCAAAAATGGGATCTCAAAGTGATTGTATAACTGGCAGAACTATATGCTGGCGATGCCTGGTTGATTCCTCAAACCCTGCTTTTCTTGAATTCCATTATTTCGTCCTATTTCCTGGGATTTTTTTTCTCAATACAACCGAGTTTGTTAACTTTTTTATTCGCGGTAAAATTCAGCATTGTTAACCGCTGATAGATTTGTTTTCAAGAAAAGCAGGAAGTCACTATTTCAAAATATGGAATTCAAAAATGACCAACAAAGGAACTTTGAACCAAGATTACATCTAACACGAATGCAGCAATAGGGATGAAATTATACGCCATTCAACAGTTTCCTAATAATATCCGGGGCTGTATCTATCCCTATTATTAACATCTGGGTCAAATTCCCTCACTAGAATGAGTACTCGTATGGTTGTGGGACTCGATGTTGGTTCGATTATGTCTCCTTCGCCTGCTCTTTCATTCTGCTGTAAAGGGACTGCCGGTCGGTTAAATCCACCTCCAACAGACGATCTTCCCACATGTCTACCATGTAAGACGGCGGAGAGGGGGGTGTGTTGCAAGATGGTTTTAACTAATGCCTTGTGAAACTTTAAATCCCTATCTCCGTAAGCCAATAATGTCCTATACATGTTTTGGACCTTCTCTTTATGCTTAATATTTCTCGCACATTATGTTTACTCATATTTTCGCTGGAACGGAATGTTCTTTTTTAATACATTCTATTTTACGACAGCTGGAATGCTTGTACACATGAAACTAAAGAACAGTTATGAATACGTCGAAAGTACGTCCTACGAAAATTATTCCGGAAGAGTTCCTAATACAACATACGAGATGTCGTTAATGCAAATGTATACAGTATGTAATGTACAGATGGCAGTTAATATAGTGAAATACAGAGAATCATAGGCAGTGCCGTTGTTCCGAAATTTTCTCAAGATATATATAGTATTATGTCACGGTACAGAGTGGCCAAGTCGCTACGGCCCCTGGAATTAAGGGTATTATGTAGCTGCGCGTCCAAGGTCAAGAAGTGAGGGAGCGATACGGGCGACAGTTACACGCGCGCCTAGCGCCTCATCGCTCCTACGCGCAAGGCGTGCAGTGTTTCCGTCGTAACGCTGTACTGTGCAAATTAGATCTGTAACAGAGGGATTTTATTACACGCGATGAAAGCCCACATATTATACTACATCCGTATCTTTGTACTTTTCTCTTGCCGCGAAAACTGCATAAGCAAGTTTTTAAAATGCGATATTTGACTATTTTCACAATTTTTTTCTCCAAGAATACACATAATATGACAAAAGTAAGAAAATATGGGCATAAATAATTCTTTTTTAACTTCTCTGAGAAAAAGTCATGCTTCCAGAAATGTTATTTACTGAGATACGCGTTTACGCGCAAACAACGATTTCACAGAAAACGATTCAGTACATAGGACTTAATGTGCGGCGCCTCGCATGCTACTGACTTCCAATACTTTGGCACGAAGGAGGCATACAAGCCGCATTTTAAAAATGAAAAATAGGAAACGAACATTTTATTGATTAGATATAACGCAAATGTTATGCATACAAAAAAACCTTTCTTTGAAAACCGCACTATTTCAATCACACAACAGTCTTATCTAGAACAAACTCCTGAAGTGATGTACGTTGCAGCTGAGTCTTCGCAATATTTCTGACGCTTTAACTGTTCAGCTGGTCGGATTTTTGTATGAATGAATATTAAGCTGAGAGACATTAATAACCAGTTGTGATGACCTCGAGTCAGTGATGTTATTCATCTGCTGAATTATATTACTAGAGCTTCGTAACTGTCGTAGCAAAGTACACACAGCTAATTTCGAAGTTTGGTCGTGATATAGATTGGTGTTTGTTGTAATGAAGTTTCACTGAAGGAAAGTTTTTTTAGTCAAGCAACAAAACGGAACGATATGACGATATTTATGACGTTATGATATAGGATTGTTATGTATTATTCAAGGCTACGCAATAAAAAAAACAAATAACGAAATTAAAACAGGAGATTTACGAAGAAAAAAAAGCCAAGGGCACACTTTAATCATTGAGGCCAAGCAGATGGCGTCCGGAATATACCTACATATACCGTTGACTATAGGACATGTTTACAGTACGTTGGGTATTCCATAGCCCTCTATTTAGTTTACATTGTAAAACTAGTATTCACATATCCTAAGGGGTTCCTATTCGAAAATCCAAATTTCTTCTAGGTAGTGGGACGCCACATCAATACGGTACAGAAGCAGCAAGATATTGAAATATAGCTTAAATAGCTTTTTTTTTTCAAGGAATATCCACGGATTATGCTTATGGTGTCGGGAACGTGGTGACAACCTGCACTGGCCTATGACGTCACGTATCTTTGGATAAAGGTTGCGTAGGGACTGGCAGAGACAATTAGAAAACCACTTCTCCAGGGCCGCCCGCCAAACCCCCCAAATCATGCTGTTCAGGTTACTAAGCGTCGAAGGTCATGAATCCACGCACACTGGATGCCATGACAGATATGATTGTGACCGGCTGTGAATCCACTCCCATGGGAACCATAGCTACTGTTTGTCTTTATGTTCTGCAGCGCTGCAGACGACTGTTATAAACATTCACATGCACCCATCTGTTTTGTAGCATAAAATACAAGCAGTCCCACCAGAGTGTATATAATAGTTTCTCTGTAAGTCGCATTCAAAGAATGAAAACAATTTAGACATCTAGTAAGTTTAAAATTGCAAAAATTATCGAGAAAACTAAATGGAATTTATTAAACCAACTCTAAAAGCAGAACAAAATATACTTATAAAATTTTAAAATCACTCTTTGAGAGTAGGTACAAACCAAGTGTAACTAAAAAAAAAATCTGTTCAGACTGAATATCAATGATGGGACAACCATAATATAGATCAAGTTGTCAAATAGAAATAAGTGAGATGGGTAGGTAGTGCTAATGGCGAATGTTGAATGTGCGCATGCGCAGACGCAGCAGAGCTGGAAGACGGTGTTCATCATGGCGGCGACGGTGCACTTCATCGGCGTCACATTCTACGCGCTGTTCGCGTCGGGCGAGCTGCAACCGTGGGCTGAGCCCGTCTCCCTCGAAGAGAAGACCAAGTGGAACCCGCTCGAGGACGCCTTCCAGGGAGCCACGCAGGGCGTGGTAAGTGCGCAGCCGTTGGCGCCCGTGACACGGCTCACAGGGAAAGATTACTCGTTATACGGACAACATTTATTTGATATACAGAATGTTGCATGTCGATACTACGGGGGAAATTTCCTCAAATATGGGGTTGAGAGGGGTGAGAGATTTGGGCAGGCTCTTAACAACGAGGTCTTGACAACGATGAGGGTGAAATGAGGCGAGAATGTAGCAGAGTCGGAATGAAAGTGCGGGGGAAACGGGGGATCCCCGAGGAAACCCGCCCCGAGGAGCGGCGTCGTCCGGTACGATTCCCACTTGCGAAAATGCGGACTGACCCGGCCGAGTATTTCGCCTTGGTAGGAGGCAAGCAGTTTAACCACTCAGTCAATGCGGCCCCTTTCACATCTGGAGGAAGAAAAAACATTATATGAATATAGGTCCGTAAACTCTTCGTTTCTTTACTGCAGCTCGTAATACATGACGTACAATGTATGGCCCGCGGCCTGGATCATGTTACTGTGGAATGCCATCGCAGCTGTAATCGGCAGCCCCATGACAGCTCCCGAGGAGCACTGATTTGAATCCACTAGACTTTTATTTGTGGGGACATTTAAAATTTAAAGGCACTTGTGTATGCAACCCCAGTGGACGACGTGGACACCCTTCAAAATGGTATTGTGGCAGGAATTCTTAAGGGATCCATCAACGCATCCGGGAGTCCATGCAACTGCGGGTTCATGGATGTGTTCGTACTGATGGAGGGCATTTTGAACATTTCCTTTAGTCTGTAATGTGCCTACAATAAGCTTTCACACACACGTAACTAATTTCTGTGCAGCTCCTAATGTTCTATGGTGTAGTGTCGTAGTGTGCCGTGTCATGTTACCACGTAAACGAACGCTGCGATGGCATTCCACAATAACATGAACCAGCCAGCGGGCCATACACTGTACGGCATGTATTACGATCTGTAGTACAGAAATGAAGCGCTTACAGGCCTATGTTCACTTAATGTTTTTTCTTCCTCCATATATGAGGAATGTTTACCCGAAGTATTTGCATGCAATTTTGCAACAATACTGCAATATTTCATTTTTTGGTTGAGTGTCGTTTTACTTATATTGTATCTAGAAGTCTTAATATTTAATCTATTATTAATAAAAATAAAAACGGGGATAAATTAGTTGTGTTGGTTACGCCTATTGAAAAATAGTTCTAATGCAATATAATATTAAAGTGAGTTCACACGGATTCGGCGCGTTGTCACTTTGGTGTAATTGTTTAGACTTAGTTAAACTTTGTTCGCATGAGGCGGAGGAATATCCTGAAAGAAGAACTTTAGCAGTTCTTCAGAAAAGTTGGAAGTAACCGTGAATGGACTATAAATAATTTTTCTATAAGAGGGTAACTGAATAATAAATCTTGATATTACTTTGCTGAAAGCTGCAAAGGACCCACAATACTGCTTAAAATCTTGGCGCAAAAATAACGAAAGTAAAATTAAAATATGTTTCACTGTTGGCTGTTGTCAACAAGTTTACCAATGCTGGCCCGTTTGGATTTTATTTTGTAATTTTCGTATCTACTGAGATTCACGGCAAAGTTTTACAGTGGTGTATACCCAAATCAAAGGTTCAGTTAATGAAATTTCTCTAATCACTATCTATCCAGACTGTTTACTCTTTCAGAGACACTTCAATTTATAATTACAAATGTTGCAAATGATAACATTGTTGATGCGTGTTGTACTGAGCCTGACAATAGAATTTCGTTTCCACAATCAGTAAACTGCAACCTTTGTGTTTGGTATTGGTGTTAGTGAGCAGAAATAATATTTCAAGTATATTACCCACAAAGAGGAACAGTGAGCATTTATTTCTATCGTTGTATAAAAAGGGTGTATTCACTGCGGAAAATAAATCGGAAAACAAAACAGGCAAACTTTAAAATAAAACAAATCCCAGAAAATCAAATGGAAAAAGTTAGGAACCATAGAACAACATAATCATTGATACATGATATAACGACCGAAAGGCAACAAAATGAAAGAGAAAATTATAGATAACAGACGCAATGAACACAAATCAGGAAAAGATTATTTAGTGGTCTGAGTATGAAGAAACTATTCGAAAAATAACTAAACCAAGCATAAAATACAGAAACACGACACACTGTTAAAAGGATTAGAGCCAAACTAAAACACGGCACAGTTAATAGTCACAGTGAACACGTTTTGACTTATTTTTGACTATGGATACAGTCCACTTGCCTACTTATAGAAATACTACAATACGGTTACCATTAAAATCTAAAGATTAGTAGACAACGAACTTTTTTTTATAAAAACCGTTAAATATAATTTCCTTATGCTGCGTGTAAACAAATGTGTGCACCATGTTTATAGGGGTTAATATAGGGACAACAAAAATCAAATGCTTAGTTGTACTAACTACATATTGTTAATCCAGACAGTGATGTAAATAACACTGGACAGTACGGATCCTGTATGTTATTATATCTACAACTTTACGTAATATTTCCTACAGTACAGCACACTGTTCCTATCACGGTGAAGAGAATTCCTTCAACGTAACAACTCTAGCACTATTTACATTGTTTCCGCAACAAATAGAGTTGTGATAAAACAACGAGATATTCTAGTGTTAGTACAGCTGTCCTGAAAGACAAATACAGAACTTTTTTGCTGTCACTAATTTGCTGATATTTTTCAGTGCCATGGCGTGATAGTGCAATTTAGAACTATTGCACTTAAAAATAATAATTACGATCGCAAAAAAAATTTTGTTAAAATTTTAATTTTCAGATGTAAGTAATTTTATCAGTCAATGAATTTACGAAGGCCATATTGATGTTTATTATGATTGCTCTCCTACTTTGTTTTCTTTTTTTTATTTATGTCATTTCGATGGTTGGACAATTTTAATATTTGTTTTGACGTTTAAATGTCTACTGGGATACTTGTTGCATTTTAAGTATTTGTCGTTCTGTTGCGATGTTTATAATAATTTGTGGTGTAATTTTACGTTCATTCTTGACTTATATTTGGGTAGTACACACAATCCCATGGTAATAATACTAAACATACGATATTGATATTTCTAAGTAATTCCGATAACGTAGCATGCAATTTCTAAAAGCTGAACAGTAGTTTGCTACAAGAACATGCTAATTTATTTTGCCTTCTGGTTAGCTAAAATCTGTGAAAATTTTGCATGAAGTATAAAAACACGCAATGACCTTAGAGGTATGACTAAAGATGGTCCTTAACAAAGCTGGCCAAACACAAACCTAAGCTATTGGAACACCAAGTGGAGAACAATGGGTGGGGAAGAGAAGTATTGTCCTCACCTGAGCAGCACTTTGTGAAATATCCAGCGGTGGCAATGATCTTTTTGTTGTGTTGCTATAAATGATTTTGTGACGATTGAAGGTAGATCCCTTCGTAACTCTGTAGCTATAATTCCACAAGTCGTGGTCTCTGCGGTGCGGGGATGCTTATACCGGTGTAGGCCTACAAACACGCGCGTGAAGAAAATGTAAGACCTTAAAACAGCGTCTGGTGAAACGTGAAGCGGCTAGCAGATAATCATTCGAACCTCAGGGTGTTCCAGTCACGATTTTTCTATGTGTTGATATCGCGACCAAAGTTGGCGATTTCCAGTGGTTTTTTCTCGTGTTCTTCACATTCGGCCATATTTTCATTCGGGAATGGCTTCACTGATATTTATTAGCCACTCCTGAATGCTAGTTCCTAAAAGCACCCCTCCAATTGGACGAATACACTCCGGTGGCAGAAAAGCGATCCTGTAGACGGACAAAAATTTTGTAATAAATTCAAGTTGGTACGAGCTGTGAGGCAGGAAAAGGTGCAATTTATCATTATCAAACAGAGAACCGAGGATTTTTGGAAGGATTACATGCTCTCAGCGATCACACACAAGCGATCGTTCTGCAGTTTTGTGACCGAATTGAGCAAAACAATTGTTTTGTGAGATACACGAATCTGTTACAGAAGGGATCCTGAGGACTGAATAGCTATGTCTGAATATCTATGGGGAACTCACTTTTTTGTTTAAAATAAACAAAATTTGTCATCAAATATTAAAAGTGGCATTAACAACGCTAATTAATATATTCACACTAATAAATTTGTTTCGCAGCAAATAGAATATTATTCCACAATTACCACAAGAAGTTTTGCTAGAATGTAAAACTAAACAATTTTTGCAGTGAGTAACAAATACCACAAATTATCATAAATAATAATTGTGTAATAAGTACATACAGAATTTGGCATAGTGAATTTGAAGTAAGTATTTTGAAGTGAAGATACAGAGAGGAGTGTTTGACCCAAATGCTTAATGATGTAAATCCCAAAACAACCATATGTGTCATTGGACAAAGCTCAGACTCATTTTGCTTTGTATAAGAAATATACTTCCAGCCAACAAATCAAAACATTTTCCTGGAAGCAAAGAAATCATTTGGTTGAATGGCTGAATAGTCTCTCTCTCTCTAAGTTAGTTTATAAGCCGTTCCCTGATAAGTCTTCAGGCATAACAATGGGTGACGCTAATAAGACCTTCTGAATGGCATACACCCAATTTGTTTGGCAACGAGTTGAGTTGAGAGATTTGGGCGGCTCTTAACAACGAGGTCTTGAGAGCCGATGAGGGTGAAATGAGGTGAAAATGGAGCAGGGCCGGAATTCAAGGGCGGGGGAAACTGGGGGACACCGAGAAAACCCAATGGCCAGCGGCATTGTCCGGCACGATTTACACATACGAAAATCCGGTGACCCGGCCGGGGATTGAGCCCGGTTCGCCTTGGTGGAAGGCGAGCAGGCTAACCGCTCAGCCACCGCGGCCCCAGTTCAGCTTGAGGAAGTGATAGGTCAGCACATCAATGTGCTCTCCACTAGTATACGCTCAATAGCGCACCAAATGTGTGTGTCCCATTCAACCGTGTGGGACGTACTGTGGGCAAATCGCCGCCATCCCTATGGCTGACAGAGAGTAACAGACATCCATAGAAAATACATTTTCAAACCCCAATTTTCATAGGCTCATATCTCCTTTAATATTCCGTTTAGGTATACAGCGTCCTGTATATTTTCGTCTTCATTTTTCACAAGGAATCACCTCTCGCAGTTTGGGAGTTTAATTTCCGAACCTCCTATATATGAAGCAAACGTTCCTCTCAGGCCTAAAGCACAATTTATTTTTCTACGCCCTGAAGGGGCCACGGTACTGTATCAGCTAAAGAGCACCCCCCCCCATCCCCTCCCGCAACGCGAACCGTGGTCACTCCCGGATTTTCGCACGCTAGATCTTGCCGGATGATGCCGCTGGTCGACGGGTTTTCTCGGGGTCCTCCCGTTTTCCCCACCCTTGCATTCCGGCGCTGGTCCATTCTCACCTCATTTCACCCTCATCGGCTCTCAAGACCTTGTTGTTAAGAGCCGCCCTCAACTCAACTCAACTCAACTTAACGCGTTGCGAACCTTATTAGGAGTATGGAAATCAGATTGGATTGGAAAGGGCTTATTAGAGTCCCCAGTTTTTATGCATGAAGGCTTATCAAGGGACGGTTTTTAAATTAGCATATGACCTAACTTATACTAACACCCATGCCTTACCTAGGATTCGAACCCAGAACCTCCCGGACCCCAAACCGGTGCGGCGTACCAATAGACTGCGCCATGAGAGGTCGGCTATGACAGAATGACCGTTAAAAATCGTACATTTAAGGGGAAGCGACATGGTTATAAATGTTGATTTCAAAAGTTGTCAACTAACCGCGAACGAGCTGTTTGTTTGTGGTGAAGAGGAGAAGTGAAGCGTGGTGTTGTCTGGGTGTGCAGGACACCCAGCTGAGCGGACACGCCATCAGCTACGGGGCGGTCGAGCAGAGCGCAGAAGGCCCGCCCCTGCCGGCGACCAATCACGTCGAGCCCGTGCAGCCGGAAGCCAAGGACGGCTACTACAAGTACGGCTCGGTCGACGACACCTACTAACACCTCCACATCGCCCTGACGAGGAGGCGGCGGACAGCGATCGACGATACCTCGACCGCCGGAGAACTTTCAAGCAGCGGCGGCGGGTCCTGCCTACAAGCACGCAGAACCCTCGGGCGTACAGAAGCGGAGACTGCCTCGCGTGTCGTGGGAGGTCTGACACAGGGGCTCACCCGAACACGGTGTTGCGCTTCTATGTACTATACTATGTTCTGTACCCGCAGCAACGTCGGACTGGCGATCCCGGTCTACCACGTGCCGAGGAGTGTTGACGTTTTCGCGCATGTGTCCCAAGGCTTCGTACGCATTGCGTCCAACGATGGAAACTAAAGCTCTCCTTAGTTTCCTTGCTGGCGCAAAAGAGGACTTCTTGTTAGTGTGGCTGATTTGTTCCTCGGCAAGCCTTGCTATTCAAGCGCGCTTCGTAGAGACTGGGGAAATTTCGCTGGTTCACATGACGCCAGGTTAGATTTCAAACGCCTTGCAAGAGTCATTTAAAACCCTGCGAGGACGTAATCCTATAACATCTTGTCATTGGAAAAATATCTGACGTTTGAGTAGACAAATAACTGTATTTATAGTCTAACCTGCACGTCTCCGAGACAAAAAAAAATGTTTTCCCAGTCTCTAGCAATAAAACTCTTCCCTATAAATTCTATGCGTGGGAGTCTAGCATACGATTACACGTGTGTGTGAAAATTTCTTGAAAATGTACAAGTTAATTTACTGTCAATTGTTGTTTAATAACACTGTAGCCACCCTGAAAAAAAAAGTTGCTGCAGCATTTATTTAAATTTGACGTCCTTGTTGTTTTTTTTTTAAATATTGTTCCAAAGCAAAATTTTTTTGGGAATGGCTTTGAAGGAAAGTGTCGGTTTTATGACACTACTACTGCAAGAATTGAATTACGTCGTAACAATAATGAAAACTGTCCATATGTATCCTAATACTCACCAATGAAATATATTCTCGTTACTAATTGTCAGATTTCAGAGCAGTCCAAATACATTGACTACGCGACCGCAAAATATTTATTTCAAGCAATGTGATGATCTAGAGCTCAAATTCTCACATCATTGCTAACAAAATATAGGCCTAATGATACATGCAAATTTTTTTGAAAATCTTTATGTAGAAAATTACACTATCCGTAATATTAACTTGAAAGTGCATTCTTAAAAAAAAATAGTGTTACTAAGTCACTCACCGAGTTATAATAACTTGTTAGGTATTGAATTGTACAGCACTACACGTGTTACCGCAACTTGAAATAAGAACTGATGACAATAACATTAAGTCATAGCATAGCTTCTAGCTCGCTTAAGCATGTCTATGTTGTGTGTGTAATGTTGTTGTGTATTACGACTTGTTAGCTGTGTGTAAGACAGATTTTTTCGTCAAATAAACAATTGTCATTGTTTTGTACCTGGTTTTAATTTCCCTGGGGAAAATTAAAACTTTTCGCCTTGACTAAACTAAGTGAAGCAACAAAAGTCCCCTAATAGCTAGTTTTAGAACTCAGTCGTATAACATGGAGATCAGTAAAATCGGCCAGGTATAAAAATTGTATTTATTCCTTCATGCAGAGTAAGTGACATGGGAAATGCTTAGGTAACACTGGAAACTTCAATGTAATAAATATGAATCATGGCGCTGCTTACTAGAACAGTTAATGTACCATTTGCAGATTTCAATCATATTAATAACTCATTAGTGGATAGTTTTAGAAAATTTCAGAATTTAGTAAAAACATTCGATAGATCAGCCACTTATTACTTATTATAAATACACTATATCTTTACACTGCTTTCATTACTAACGACAATTAGACCTTCAGATGTTTAATTAAGAAATGCTGACTAAATAACAATCTTGCTCTACTGACCAAAGGCTGTCGTCTGGCTTCTAGGTGTCATATTCGTGTTATTTTTAATGGGTGACTAACATACAACTCTATGCCTAAAATGTCACCAAAATAACACACACACACACACACACACACACACGCCCATGTCTAACAGGTATTTGAACCCAAAACCAAGAATGTTATAAAGTATACACTTAGAGAGACCCTGCTTCTATGCGGCATGCAGTGCTGGCTTAAGCCAGGGTACGGAGCTTTATTCCCTGACTTAGTGCATGACGAACAGCCGGTGAGAGGAAAATGTCACTCAAATTGCGCAAGATACCTCTAAACTCATCACGTCATTTCTCCGAAACCGATTATTCCAGCAGTTTCATGTTTTGGGAATTTGTGCTCAGTTTCTTCCTTGTCATTACAGACTCGTTACTTTTTAGAAATTGTGTAAGAAAATTAAATTAAAAAAAAAAAAATACTAACGGCATGCAATACATTTCGGAAAAGTTGCAGTGTAAAAAGTAAGTTGCTTTAGAGTGTTTTGTTTGGAAATATATATGGGGGTAAAAGATTTTGATATGTAGAAAAAGGAACAAAATTCTACACGAAGGTTACGTAATTGTTGGGAGTGGTCTGATTTTCACATAGTAGGCTGATAACGTTAAAGGATTTTATGGTCAACGTGAATTTTCGGGCATCGAGTTTAAACAGTGCATCAAACTCTTCATATGTTTTTAGCAATAGGTCTATACGAAAGAAAATAAATGCTTGATCTCTCTTTCTGTATCTAATTTACCTGCCTAATAACACAGTACACTATCGCAATCAGTTGGCGGGGACACGAATTTTAAATATCGTTGAATCACCGGACAGTGACGACTAGCTATAACATAACTTTACAAACATATGTTTTGATAGCTGCACTGTTTTGAGTGGTTAAATGGTATACAGTTTCTATTTTATTCATCCTGTTGAATAGTTTTTACCAAATAACTGTAATGAAATTTTTATTAAAGATATAATAATAAAGATACATATATGAATATAAACATGTAATCTACAGTATCAATTGGCTTCTGCAGCGAAGAAAGTAATCGAAAGAATAAATAATTCGCAAGTAAATAATATGAGATAACATTTCATCGTAATATAAAAAAGGCGTTTCATGTAAAAAATTTGTTTAAAGAAACTCTATAACTAAATGGAAAATGATTATTAATTCGATTGATAATGGTGTAGATGAATTTCACAGAATAATCTATAACTGTTGAACGTATAATCGATAATTCAACGAAAATCAAAATAGAAGTTAAAGAACAAAAAAAAATACAGTATAACTATTTTGACAGCCTGTAAAATTAATGTGTCGAAAACAATTTTATAGACGGTAAACGATAGATTTAGAAATGTTCTGTGGTGTTAAGAGCAAACCTTATAGCATAGATTAAAACAAACACGATTTAAAATTTTTATACGCAAAAGTGAAGCACATTTTATTTTTCTTATTTTTAAGTGAGAAATTTTTGCTGGCTACAAAAATGTATTTACTTCTGTACCGATAAGAATTTAAGACGTGACTATAGCAGCGAAGTAGCATAATGGAATTTTACGTTCCTATGGAACGTCTCTTTTACAGGTTTTTTCTTCAGCTATTACTACAGCCGTGCCATTGTTGGACGCTTTGCACAAAACAACCAAGCTTTCATAGGTCTTGGCGAAAACTCACTTCATATTGGCTAATGCGTTCTCCTCTGTTCCTCTTTCAACCTTGTTCTCTCCCGAACTGGCTTCACCCCCGCCTTGACTAGGTCTCTCCAGATGTTTACTATTTACTTGCCCATAACCTAATATCCATGTCAACAATCTACACTACGAAGGTTGGATGAAATTTGTAAAAATTAACTATTTCACATAAGAAATAATTTGCTTTAAACTTGCTGACAGTATTATTGCAAATATAAGTATAAATTTAAGCATGTGTTCCAGAAATAATAAAGATTGCAACCTCTTTCGTCTGACTATATTTGGGTGTGTATATTGACGTGCTTGCGTATACATATGCAAGGTGTTTTTAAACTAAATATTGGCATCCATGGGCTAATATAAACATTAAATCCTAGAAACAAAATTTTCGAAAAATTCATGTAGTAGGGCTGTTTTAAAATTGAAATTCACGTAACAGAACAGCACCGGGAGTCCGTAAATTTAATTATATGTTTGCAAACAAATTGCATATCACGAAGGCGAACGGAACTGGTGCGTCATGCGGCAACCAGATATTACGTGTAAAAACTACATCGCCAATACTGCTGTTTGTGTGTCGTTGGAAATGAAATGCAATCACTTCTGGCAGCTTTTACTACTAGACTGCTAATCTCCCGTTGTTCGTGTAGTTTGATACGTGTTGCACTATCAAGCAACCACTGGCGGCGCCAACGCACTTCGAGTTTATGATGTCCTCTGTGCTGGCGCTTTCCGCATGGCGAGCCAGTCTCGTTCGCTTTCTTGGTATGCAACTTAATGTGCACTCAGGTACATAAACTTGCGGACTCCGGGCGCTGTTTTACTCATTTCTATTTTAAAATAATGAATGATTTTACCGAACGTTTTGATACTAGGATGATTTTCTTTATATTAGCATATATATATATATATTGAATTTCGATATGTAATTAAAACACATCTTGTGTATGTATATACATATAAATATATACAAAATGTGTTTATACACATACATATACTGGTGTACACACACACACACACACACACACACACACACACACACACACACACATATATATATATATATATATATATATATATATATATATATATATATATATATATATATATATATATATATATATAGGCGTTCATACGTAGAGGGGAGTTCCCTAGCCCCAGAGTGTTTATATGTTTTGTCTTTTGTGCTCCAATGTATGCATATTTTCATAAATGTTTGATATCCTCCAATACACATGCAACAATAGTTCAGGTACAACAAATAACAAATGTGACGTGGTTATTTAGAACATTGAACAGAAAATTTGGCTCTTTTTCCTCTTTTATCAAGAACTGCGGGTAGTACCGGACAGTTACAATTTACTCTAAATTTTCTCTTAATACTAAAGACTCTGTTTATAAAATAGGTTATACTATATTATTTTGCTGTTAAATGGACATGAATATATTGAGGGCTTCCACATGCGTCTGTAAACATAATGTAAATTTATCAAATTGGCCTTTAAAAATTAAAATGTGTAATTTTTTCAATTTTGTGAAAATTCGGCTACCTATAACTCTAAATATGACATTAGCAGACAATCCATTACCAATGTGATCTATAATAATAAAACATGAATAATTTTTCCAACGCGTTCGACATATTTAGGCTTGTATCTTCACACACATATTAAATAATCTCCAAACAGAACAAAGTTCAGTGCTCAAAGGCATATGTTACATTTATAAAATACCGGTAATAGCGCTCCTTCAATGTTTGAGCAGTTTTCATGGGCCCATTCTTTGCGTTTGTGGATCCAGTTTAACTGGGAACTTTCCCACCACAATATACAGACCGTTTCCTGTTCACTAGATTGTGTAACTTTTGCATCGTCATATTTGGGAGGTTTCTTGCACTCGAGGTGATTTCTTATTTCCTTCTCAACTTTGCCATCATGCTTGGCCTGCAGCATTTCCTTAAGTGGAGTCGACGTAAGCATCTAACTTCTCTGTGCCTTCCTTTTCCTACACTGGAGTCTACATATGCTAGCATCTGGTACCGGTGAGAGTTTTTCCAATATTTCCCCACTCTCAATAAAGCACACTTGGACCTGAAGTTGGTTCCTCCGCACTGGCTTGCGTGGTAGGCCTGTCGAACTGCATGACCTCACCTCCAGTTTCTTGGTTGGCTGACGGGCTTTCCACGTCTGTCATTTTTGGAGGTAGTAAATCCAACTCTGAGAAGACGCAGGAGTTTAATGGAGATGCCTGTGCAAGAGAATCCATTTTGAGCGATCTCCAGGGGACAGATTTTGGTGTACGGCGCACGTGCCAACTCTTCAATGTTGTATTCATGTATGCGCAGTCCAGAATTCTTCCCCATCCACGAGGAACATGCTTCCGAATATGCCCCTTTAAAAGATTTCATAAATGACATGTCGAGGGGCTGCAGCTTATGAGTCGCGTGTGGAGGTGTTGACAGCATATGGATACGCTGGGATCTTCCATGTAAAATTACCTCAAATTCCTTATGACTGCAGAGGCCGTCGAGGATTAGAAGAACAGGACTTCGCTCTGTCATAAGTGCATGCTTAGTGAAGTACTTCAACCACACCGAAAATAATTTCTGCATTCTTCCAGCCATTTGCTTGAGCGACTCCATAACTCTCGTCAGGAGCACCAACCATTAATCTCTGGTTCATCTTCTGTGGAGAAAAGATAAACAGAGAGAGATTAAATTGCCCTATGTCACTCATGCAGTACGTCGTCACAGGGTGACCTCTCTCTCCAGAAGTTAGTTTCCCACATTGTATTTTCCCCTTCAGTGAAATCACTTTGCTGTTCTCGTGGGCAGTAGAGATTTCCGTCTCATCCGCATTGTAAATACGAGACGGCGGGAACAAATTCTTATCCGTCAATTCGCCTAGCTTATTAAAAAATACATCCACTTGTGACTTACTAAAGCCCACTGCTCGCATTATGCTGGTGGATTCGGGCAGTTTTCAGTGCCAGTTCCCGACGCCTCTTCATAAAATTGTAGTAGAATTTTTTCCCTGCAATTTTCTGGTTTGCATTAAATCTATGTGGCAGCTTCGAATAAGCAGCTAAATCGTTAGCCAGCTCCAGGAACTCTTATCGTATGAGAGGCATGAGCGTGTCAACCAACCGCTTGATATAGGCAAATAAATCCTCCTCGTAAATATCTGAAAATTTTCTCTTAAATCACCCTAGTTTCAGTGCACTCTGAACTTCCGTACCACTTTTAATTGTTATTACCAGGTCCTGCAAAGTACTCTTCGGGACACTAGAAGTTTTAGCAGCTTCCCTCACACTCAGATTACCTGACAGCACACTGTTCACACCAGACATCATGTTTTCTCCAGACAATATGCCCTTGGTGTGCACTTCGTTGTTATTATTTCCGGACATTGTTTATTTTAGTCACGCAATTTGCAAACAGAAAATAAACTTACTTCATACACGACTGAAAACAAAAAACGAGATACTTATATGTCCGACACTAGCCTTGTCAAAAATAGATTTCAATTTTGGTATTGAATTAGAATAAAACAATAAATATTCGAAATTATTAATTACAATGTGAACTCTATCAATTTAAAGCCGTTAATATTAAAGTTGCGATATTTTTATGTAAATAGCTTCTAAAAGTGAGAATGTGTTCATTAAAATTACATTCACAAAAATATTGGTAATTTTTTTTCGGATTAATTTCACACTGTTTCCACTTCTGAAAGTTTTGTGTCGAGGCATCACAATTGTGTGTTGTTACACCTCTACTACCGCGACAATGTGCTGTGTACGAGTCATCCTCAAATATGTCCGCGGATGGGGCAAAAACGCGATCGCGGACGAAGCTCATTTTAGACAAGGCTGCTGTGATATACTACAGGACATCGAACGTTCGGTGCTACCGGACGCGCATACAGCTACAAAAGTTTCCGCCATTAAATGATTATTAATGATTTTACTCTAAAACTCCGGGAACATATAACTCAAATCACACCTAAGATCAGTACAAAGTATAAGCACAATTCACTAACCCGAATTAACACACTGCCCTTCTAAATATTACGCGAGGCATGTACACAAACAACGGAAATCACAAAAAAGCGCCTACTGTGCTAACAGTTTGAGTAAGATATACGCTCTTGTAGCGCTTTTGTGTACACGGAGGAACCTTTCAGATACATCCTGCATGATGCTGTTATCCATCGGGATTCTCAATAACTCTCACGTCCGGTGCTAGGGGACTCTCCCCTACATATGTCTTTACATAGTCTATGCTTATACTCATACATATATAAAGGTACATAATGTATATTTCACACTGTAAAAATAGGTTTACTACCCTGAAAGGCTGTCTTATATGATTTGAGCGTAGAGGAAAAAAACCCTGTAAGATAGAATGCGAAACAAATTTTATATTACTGTCGTTATTGGCGATGAATGTTACCCTTGAGGACTTTTGTCTTTATCTCACCCGGAGTTAATCACACAGCAGTTATAAATGCAAAACCTTGTAAGTAAAGTAACTATGTCATACGTTAATTTGTGCATGGTGTAAATTAATTCATTGTCGATTAGGCGTCTACGAACAAATCGTGGTGGATTTCTAAATGAATGGCATATTAATCCATACACGAGGACATTATGTTTAACTGTACTACACACATGAAGAGCTTCCACCTTGATGGTGGAATGACCAACTCCAAGGTAGGTGATACAAAAACGTGATTAATGTGTTTTCTGTCGCTTCTAGATTTTTATCCCATTTGAAAATATTGCCTTCTGAAAACGTTGACTGACTGCATTTACTGTGAATTTTGGGAAACTACGGTCATGAATTTAAGTGTGATTTCCTTTGCTGCATTTTACATTGAATTTTGTCTAGTGGAAGGGGGCAGGCAGGTGACACTTGTTTATTTTGTCTAGTGGAGAGGGGCAGGCATGTTATACTTCTTTATTTTGTCTAGTGGAGGGGGCAGACAGGTGATACTTCTTTATTTTATCTTGTGAAGGGGGGCAGACAGGTGATACTTCTCTATTTTGTCTAGTGGAGGGGAGCAGATAGGTGATACTTGTTTATTTTGTCTAGTGGAGGGGGCAGACAGATGATACTTGTTTATTTTGTCTAGTAGAGGGGGGCAGGCAGGTGATACTTGTTTATTTTGTCTAGTGGAGGGGGCAGGCATGTTATACTTGTTTATTTTGTCTAGTGAAGGGTGGCAGACAGGTGATACTTCTTTATTTTGTCTAGTGGAGGGGGCAGACAGGTGATACTTGTTTATTTTCTCTAGTGGAGGGGGGCAAGCATGTCATACTTCTTTATTTTGTCTAGTAGAGGGGAGCAGGCAGGTGATACCTGTTTATTTTCTCTCTCAGGTAACACTGTGCACATCACGAATAATTGTGGTTTTCTTTAGTATACCAATTAATGTGCCAATGCAAACAAAAGTATAACAGTAACTATAGGCGTAGTCCAAATGATAAGTGCGTGTGGTACGATTTTTTGTTGCATACAATAAAATTGACGGGGGAAAAAATAGTGAAAGGTCATGAAATTACGGAACGCATATTAATATATATTTGGGTAAAACCTTGTCTGCAATGGACTTGGACGGGTGACATGTCTGCGGATAAGGGTAATTGTTAACTAGGCTCTAAACTGCCACACACTTTCACCTAACATCATAGATCTTCAAGCGAATCTATTGTTACAATTTCACTCTTGAAATTCAATGGGCTAAACCAAGTTCATCAAGAGATGGATATCTTCTTTAAATGCAAGAGGTAGTAATATTTTCTTAATTTTATTTACAATGACTACAAACCAAATATTCTCGACTCAACATCTCACAACAATTTGGTATCACTTACTATTTACAATTAATGACTTAAATTAATACACTTTATAATTACCTCAAAAATACAAAATAAGTTAAAGAATTAAAAAAATCAGTTTCAATAGACAGTGTCTCAAAACTAATTAAATAATTTTTTAAATTATGTGTACATATTTGACAGTTCCGAAATTTACAATAAAATATGTATTACATGTCCATTCAGTTCCACGTCGGTTTAGTACATGTCCCGCCAATTCACAATGTTCTAGAGTTCTCCGAGCGCTTTCACGCACAGTACGCTTCATTCGTCGGGTTTTACGCCCTCCTGATAATTCACACCACGCACGAACACCTCGTCACAGTCGTACCTCACCTAACTTCGCGCCTGCACTCAGCTAAATGGCCTTCTCCAGAGACTGCTGGCCACTGGACAGCTGCGGTATTTATATGGTCGTAGGCCATCGCCCAGAAATTTCTCTAAATCGCACGTTGCACCGAGTGTCCTAATTCTCGGAATATTCTTGCACCTTCTATATGTTTGTCGGCTCCTCAGCACGGGGAGGAGGGGGGGGGTTTGCTCTGACGTTAGTCAGGCCTCGCCGCTGTCAATCATTTCCGGGCTTCTCTGGGAGGGGAGAAGGCGGCCGCGAGGTGGCAAGCGCATCTGACTGGGTGAAAGGAGGGGCCAGTTGAGGCACCCCAGGCTGCGTATAAGGGAGCTGGCGGCCGATGCCAGTTATAGCCCTAACACGTCCCCCTCCTTAAGTCTGTTCGTCCTGAACAGACTCTCCATCATCAGGACTTTCGTACAGCGTCAGTCGGTCGATGTGGACGACCTTAGGTTTCACCCGAGAGCCCTGTCAAATAATCTGACAGACCACATCATTTATCTCCTTCCGGATCCTATACAGGCCTCCAAAGATCTATGTAGCATCAGTCAATATCCCTTCTTCTTTTAAGGGCTGTACAACCACGTCAGCTGTCCTTCTCGAAAAGTCTCCTCAGGCATTCTTCGGTCATATTGTGTTTTCATTCTGTCAAAATTAATTTTAAGGTACCATCCGAGCAAACTCATGAATATTGGTTAACTTGTGGCCTAGTTTAATAGCATATTCTGGAGTGGTTGCTTCTTCTTCCACTGGACGTCCAAACAGCAAGTCACCAGGGAGGTAGAGCTATCTCCCAAACTGCATCCTTGAAGGTATTACCCTTGTAGACTTGTGGACTCCCGAATGATGTGCGAGGATAAATAAGGGTACCTTTGAGTTCCAATCTTTCTGGCTGTCTTCTACGAAGATAGCCAGATACTCTTCCAGAGTACGATTTAGCCTCTCGGTCATCCCATTCGACTGAGGGTGTAATACTGTGGTACAGGTTTTCTTTTTTCCTTAAAATCCTTGTTACCTCTTGGAAAAAAGTTGCTTCTAAATTTCGTCCTTGATCAAAATTAAGCTCAAATGGCACTCCAAACCTGGAAAAAATTGCACTACAAGTGCATCAGCTACCATGCCTCCCTCTTGATTTGGCACCGGTATGACCTCGGGTGACTTTGTGAAATAAACTTGTGCTACCAGAAGGTACCTACTCCCCATCTTACCATCTTAGTGATTGGTAGTGGTCCGAGAATGTCCACTGCCATCCTTTCAAATGGGGCCCCAACATTGTATTTCTGAAGGGGATCGTCCCTTAATCCTCGGACCCTTCCTCGCAGTACATGCATCACACAGGAGGCACTACTTCTCAACATCCTCCCGACACTGCAGCCAATATAATCTAATAAGACTCTGTCAAGGGTCTTATTTACACAGCAGTGGCCACCTGCGTCTGTGTCGTGCAGTTCTCTTAGCACTTTTGGGATTCGTCACTGTGGTAGGACCAACTGTAAACTACTTTGTTTCCCATAATTACTTTCCCAGTTCCTGTAAACCACGCCATTATTTATAACAAAGGAATTCCACTGGGTCCAGTATGCCTTGACTGTCATACCTAGACTGAATATCTACTCCCGTCTTGGTCGATGCCCAGATTCTTTCCACTCCAATATTGGACGCAAGGTGGGGTCACTTAGCTGATCATTTCTTATGTCCTTTTCGTCCCGTGTGCATGACCCATTGCAAGATACAAGGCCTTGAAGTCTTGTTCTCCATGCTTTCCACGATACACCTACCCTTTACTCCTGGTGTTCACCATAACGACAGAATGGTTCGCATGGTCTCCTTGAGAGTGCCTGCATTGCTGTGAAAGGCGTCCAGACTTGTGATTTATTTAAAAGTTATATTCTTGCAGGTGCTGTATCCACAGGGCTATTTGACATTTGGGGTTCTTGAGTTCTTAGGGTGAAGTGTCTGCTATAAAGATATGGGTGAAAATGTGCAATTGTCTTCACCACTGCCAGACGCTCCCTGCGTGTCACACAGTAATAATCCTAGGGCTTGTGTAGCACCTTACTAAAGTATTCAAATTACCTCTCTTTTCCATCCTGAATCTGAAATAACACAGCCCCGATACCAAAATCACTACCATTAGTATCTTGAATGTAATTACCCTCTCTACTCGGGAAGCCAAGTACTGTGGGATATATCAGAATTTCCTTAAGTCTATTAAGAGTAATTTCGCACTCCGGGGTCCAATAAAGTTTTCTTTTGTCTGAGTCGATTCATGCATAAGATTGGCGATCGTAGCGAACCCAGACACAAATCGATGGTAGTAAGCACATAAGCCGAGGAAACTTACAATTTCAGTTTTATCGTTAGGGGAAGGGGCCAATCTCTTATTGCTCTGGATTTCTCGGGGTCTGTTTCATTCCTGCGGGTCGACACTACATGGCCCAAGAAATTAAGATCCTTTTGGAAAAGGTGGAGTTTCTTGGGAACTAATTTCAGGTTAGCCGCAGCCACTTTCTGAGACACAGAATATAAATGTGTTAGATGCTCTTAAAAGATTCTTCCTGTGACCACAATGTCGTCTGGGTACACCTGACAAATGTCTAAGGTAGAACTTTCTCCATCAGTCGTTCGAAATTGGCAGGGGCATTGCATAGACCAAATGCATAACCTTGAAATGCCAGGTTCCTTTCCCTTGGACACAGAAGGCAGTCTTTTCCTTATCTTCCAGGGCCACCTCGCACTTCCAATACCCGCTCTTCATGTCTAGAGTTGAAAACCACTGTGAACCTGCAAGGCTATTCAGTGTGTCGTCTATCCTAGGAAGTGGGTAAGAATCTTTCTTGGTCACATTATTAAGTTGGCTGTAATCGATAAAAAATCTAATAGAATCATCTTTCTTTTTAACAAGCACAAAGGGAGAAAACCATGGACTGACCGATGGTTCTCTCAGATCTAAATCCTTCAAATCTTTCATAATACTGTCGACTACCTCATATCAAGCTAGTGGTAGTCGCCTTAGTGGCTGCTTTATGGGCCTGGCATCCCCTGTGTCGATGTGGTGGCATACAACATTTGTCCTGCCAAGGTCAGTGGGCTCACAGGAGAAAGCACCTCTATCCCCCTAAAGCAGTTCCAAAACTGCCCTCTCCTGTCGCCAGTTGAGGTATTCTCTTGTTCTTGTCAGCAATTCCCCCAGAGCATCTGGAAGAGGAAATTCAATATGTTGTGGCAGTGAAGCTTCTGGGACATTTCTGTGAGATCTGATGCAGTTCCATATTGTGGCCCCCTCCCCAAGACGGATAGCACGGTCAGATAAATTAATCATCCTAACAGGTAAACTGTCCGATTTTGAAGAAATAAAAGTCCTTGCTACAATTACACAATCTGGTAAAATGCCGCCTTTCTGGGCTGATTCCGATTATACCCAACTGCTTGAAAAATTTTCCCTTACATCAGCTTGGAAGAACAACTTCGCTAGAAGCAGGGAGCACAGTCGACTGATTACACACTACTGGGCAGCTCACTCGCAAAGATAAATCTCATCATGCTGACACTATCAACTCGATATTACCTACTTGTAACACCCCCAGTCGAGTATCGATACAGCATCCACGTTTAAGTAATACATCAAGACGCAAAATGCATTCATCCTCTATTTGTGCTATGTATATATCATGCTCTATATCAATGTTACAGAGCTGTAACAGTATCGATCTCTTGCCTTTGACTGGTGTGGTCTGACATGTTACAGTAATTAAATAGCAGTGATCCATGCTCTTATCGAATGATCGCTGGGGGAAGGCCCGAGAGCGTCCGGTCTTACCACTGTTATTGTCGCAGCTGAATCGACGATCCTCTGACAATAAACACTATCTAGGCTCCCTCCACCAATATGGCATCCAAATCCTGTTTTCATTGAATGCACCTACAGAAACATTGGGGCCTTCCCTCCAGCAATCACCTACCCTTGCCCCTCAAGACCGATGCTTACAAGTTTCCCGAAGATGTTACACTCTCACCTGCCCCTTGCTGCCTGTTTCCTGGTTGCTACTGTTCCTGCTGCTGAAGACAGTTGGCTCTCAGGTAACCCGGCTGTCCACACGACCAACATTCCGACCATTTGTGAGGGGGATGACGAGTCTCTGTAGTGCACGCCCTGGAGGCGATGTCCCTCATGGTCATCCGCAAGTCCTTCAGCGTCCTCTTGATGCTGTCGTCCTCCTCTTCCTCTAGCATCACTGCCCGCATTGGACGTCGGGGTACTGATGCCTGCTGTGCTAACTCCACCTCCAGTGCTCGGACCAAGGCATCCTGCATGGTGTGGGTCGCAGCCAACCGTACAGCTTGCCGCGCCTCGGTGTCAGCGATAGCATTGACGAAGAAGCCGACGGCGATGTCATCTCGTGCCTCTTCAGAGCATCCCTCCAGAAAAAATTGTGACAGCCACACAATGTCCTGCCACAACTCCTGCAGTGATTCCACTGGTCGTTGGAAGCAGCTTCGCAATTGGGCATGGTGGGTATGTCACAGGTAATGGTCGCCGAATCGCAGCTCCAAAACCGACACTAATGTGTAGTATTCAAGTCGATACTGTTCTGGCAGCGAATGCTCAATGTAGGTCTCCTCAGTACAGCCGTCAGGTAGTACGCCCGCTGCTCATCAGTCCAGCCATTCAAGGTAGCAACGATCGCGAACTGGTGCCGGTATTCGCGACAAAGTGTCTGTTTATCGTAGGGGGCGGGCTTAATTGTGATGCGCTTACCCAACCCTAGCTGAGGCATACCCATATTGCAGAACTGCTGCGCCTCCCCTGCGATGGCTGCACTGGTGGCGACCTCTACCTTCTTCTCGCTGCCCGCACTCGTCCGCTCGGTGGTGAGCAGTCTCGGCTCCTCTTCCGCCCTGGTATGTCGTCTTCCCTGTTGCTGTAAGAATCCCTGCCATTCCTTCTTGAGGGTGTTCACCCCTGGTACACTTTACTTTCGGCACTGTAAAAACCTTCCTTTAACACTGTCTATCCTTCCATTAACACTGTCCATCCTTTCATTCACACTGTCCCTCACACTGTCAATTCTCCTGTACACACAGTCTATTTTATTGTTCACTAATTCGCTTACACCTTCTATCTTTCCGTCTACAGTTTCGTTCACATTGTCTATTTTCTTGTCAACGAGCTCACTAACACTATCTATTTTACTATTTACATGAATAATTCGACTATTTTCACTACTAATTTGAGTATTTCCACTACTAATTTGACTATTTTAGATTTCTTGACACTACTTATTTGGCAATTTTAGTCCTTCTCTTAAAGAGCGGGGTGCTTCTATTTCTGCCTACAGTTTCCTAGTAAGCATTCACAAATAAATATATAAATAATTCCTGGGCCTATTATTACGACTATTATTATATTTATTTTTAATAAAATGCCTCCATTCCTCTTCTGACACCAGTGTTACAATTTCTCTCTCGAAATTCAGTGGGCTATACCAAGTTCGTTAAGGGATGGATATCGTCTTTAAATGAAAGAGATAGTTATAATTTCCTGATTGTATTTACAATAACTACCAACAAAATGTTCTTGACTCAATATCTCAAAACAATCTGATATCACTTACTGTTCACAATTAATGACTTCAATTAATATAATACAAAAATAACAAAATACTAATTAAATTAAAGAATTAAAAAATCAGTCCCAATAGACAGTGTGTCAAACCTAATTAAATAATTTTATAAATTATGTGTACATATTTGACAGTTCCGAAATTTACAATAAAATATGTATTACATGTCCATTCAGTTCCACATCGGTTTAGTACATGTCCCGCCAATTCACAATGTTCTAGAGTTCTCCGAGCGCTCTCACGCACAGTACGCTTCATTCGTCGGGTTTTACGCCCTCCTGATAATTCACACCACGCACGAACACCTCGTCCACAGTCGTACCTCACCTAACTTCGCGCCTGCACTCAGCTAAATGGCCTTCTCCAGAGACTGCTGGCCACTGGACAGCTGCGGTATTTATACGGTCGTAGGCCATCGCCCAGAAATTTCTCTAAATCGCACGTTGCACCGAGTGTCCTAATTCTCGGAATATTCTTGCACCTTCTATATGTTTGTCGGCTCCTCATCAAGTGGCGAAGGGGGGGGGGGGGGTGCTCTGACGTTAGTCAGGCCTCGCCGCTGTCAATCATTCCCGGGCTTCTCTGGGAGGGGAGAAGGCGGCCGCGAGGTGGCAAGCGCATCTGACTGGGTGAAAGGAGGGGCCAGTTGGGCACCCCAGGCTGCGTATAACGGGAGCTGGCGGCCGGTGCCAGCTGCAGCCCGTAACACTGTTTTGAGTTACAAATGAACAACCACGTTCGTACATATATATATATATATATATATATATATATATATATATATATATATATATATATATGCGCATAAAATGTAAAAATATGTTTAACGCAGTCTATTAACTGTTATCATACAAAATCATGACATCTAAGTTTATAGGATTCCTGAATAAAACAGTCTACTGCAAAAAAAATAGTGCTCTCATTGAACTAGCTCGTTCCAAGTCGCACAGACATAGAGACTACTCGGGGGTCTCTCCCGGATTTTCGCGTGTTGGAATCGTGCCGGACGTGCCTCTCGTCTGCAGGTTTTCTCAGGGATCTCCGGTTTCCCTCCGCCCTTGATTCCGGCGCTGCTCCATACTCACTTGTTTCACCCGCATCGGCTCACAAGACCTCGATGTTTAAGAGCCGCGCGAATCTCTTCACTCACTCATAAAGACAACTATAGAGCATAGCTGGCACGACTCGAGTAGCAAAGCGGAGGAAAAACGTATTCCGTTAATTTCAGTACTGAACTATTCAGTGTGTTAATTTAATTAATTGTAAATACACTTACTGATTGTAATCACTGCAGTTGAGTTGAGCGATTAGGGCGGCTCTTATCAACGAGGTCTTGAGAACCAATGGGGGTGAAATGAGGTGAGAATGGAGCAGCGCCGGAATGCAAGGGCGGGGGAAACAGGAGATCCCCGAGGAAACCCGCCGACCAGCGGCATGGTCCGGCGCAATTCCCACTTGCGGAGTAATGTTACATCTAATAAAACACACGTTGTGCAACGTATGAAAGTCGTTTACAAAATAATTAAGATGTATTGTTATGATGAATGTAAATTGTAAAAACAAATGTTGCAAGAAAATAATTTTTTGCTATAGTACAGATACAATTTCCACGGTAACCGTAAAAACAAATATCTCTTGCTAAATAGCATTTTTATTTATTTTACGTAAGCTCCACACATGGCACTAGCCACTCACCCCTATTCAGGTAGAGTTAATTACGAAATAACGAATCTGAACACAGACCCGCAAAATATATATGTAGCGAAATCATAATATAATTATTATAAAAAAAAAGCGCTGGCAGCCTTAACATAAACTATATTTTGGCACTAAACTGTTAAGAGAAGGTGCTATCGTGCATGAAAAAAAAATGCATGTTTCATAATTAAGAGATCTGATGTACCTATGAAATATATTCCGAGAGCAACAAGCACAAATTTTTATAATATGCAGTAACTTTAACTGTATGCATCTTAAACGTTTCTAGTCTACATAAAAATATAATACCGTTTTGTGATTTTTTTGTATACCTTATTCGTAGTTTCGTTTTCGAAGTTGACGAAGCATAAAAAATGATGGTTATATTTGACAGGCGAAATTTAATGCTTTTGCAGGTCGCGCTACCTTTCGGTGAGAATAATAACCTCCAGGCGCTTGGTCTATTTCGTGCTCTGAAGATAGCAGCACGGTTCACATTTACGCCTGTCTTTGCTGCTATCGATTTTTAGGAGAGCTCTCTTTCACACTACCTAGCGAAAGCACTGCTTTGCGTCTCACACGCTTTCGTTCTGTGAAATTGAGACAGTTACAGTGTTGTTTCTCTCAGAATGTCAGAAAGGCGCTAAAAATTAATTTACAATTATAGCACTACCGGAATAATTGTCAGCGCAAAAAATACCACTTTAACTAACTTTAATGTAAACAAATATGCAGTGGGGTGAGAGAGTGCAAGAGAGCACCTGCCAGAAAGTGTTTCTCTGTGACATCGTAATGACGTAGAGAGAGCGAGAGCACGAGAGAGCGCTATGTGGGCCAATTGAGAAACGGCCTGAGAAATTCAAACGTTCATGGAGTTCAATTGGAACGACACTGGGCAGCGCTAGTAGTATTCAGGCCGTGTTCCAATAGACATTTTTGTTAACAAAATAGTTACGTGACACGTTTTGTCAACAAACTCTATGACGTATTTTTGTAATTTGCGTTTGGTGTTTTGTAAGCTTCGAAACTGACAAATTACAAAATTCAAATTACCAAATCATCGCCATATAATATTTGCCTGTTTGAAATGTCTAATACACACATAGACGAGGTCATTGGGATAAACAATTAAGTATTGTAGGCCTACTCCCAATAATTATTTAACAAAGCAAGTTGCTGACAGGGGCGGATCCAGGCACGGTGTTTTAGGGGGGGGGGGGGTGTAAATTATAAAAATTAAACATATTGTAAGAATTACTATTCTACGTGTTACAGTAATTTTTGTTTACTTATGATACATGTTGCAAAATAATTCAGTTACGTTACAAATTCAAGGCGCCGAACTTTCTTTTAGCAAATCTGTCTATAACTTTTTCAGTGTCAATTTTCAAGTCTCTGTGTACATGTAACAGGCAAAGACCATTCAACCGCTCCTCGGTCATTCTTGATCTAACCAAAGTTTTGAGTCGCCAGAGAGCAGAGAAAGAGCGTTCGGCTCTAGCATCACTGTCCGGAATAATACACACAATTTACAGTAGCACACGAATCGTAGGAAATATGTCTGCGTCACAGTCATCTACACTTCAACCACTGTGCCTCGTATTTAATTGGTATTTTGGTCTCTTCTCCAGTTGCCTTCCAATAGTTTAAATTCCCCGAGAAGATAAATCTCAGATACTGTTGATGCAGAATATTTTTGCAAAAAGAAATCGTATTTTTTTTTGCAAGTGACTTCATTTCTTGCTCCATGCGTTCATTTGATATATTTTGTTTTAAATTACCACTTGGCATCAGAAGTCTTCAGTTTAAAGACTGTATAATTGCTTCTGAAAATCTAGCTGAAAGATTGGACAATGGAAACATAAACACCTGTAGCTATACAGACACTTTCAAAATGACTAATCGCTGTTACTGATACTCTTGAAGGATTGTTGTCAACAATATCGATGAAGGTCATAAGGAGAAGTGTGTTGAACAGCAGTTAACTGTAACCAAATACAGTAGAGTCTTCTCTACTGTATTTGGCGTAATTATGTGATGCAGGAATGAGTAAGGGAAATAAGAGAAGGTGGTAGGGATTAAGGTCGAATGAGGAGAGTGAACAGGTACACAAACGCAACTGTGTGACGCTGGATATGGAAAGAATGAGGACGGGAAGGGTTAGCCTCCTGTGCCGTGCGAACTTGACCATCAGAACAAAATATATTGTTGCTACACAAAACAGAGTAACTGTGTGTGACTGTGTGTGTGTGTGTGTGTGTGTGTGTGTTACCTATTCTAAAGCACTGGGCAAAGTGTGGATTTAAAGTAGGTATTATTTTCAATTTTTACTTGGAATTTATTTTTGTAGAGCTCCCTCTCGGGAGGGGCCATGGCCCCTATGACGCCCCCCCCCCCCCTCTTCAGTATCCGACCCTAGTTAGTGAAATATTCTAAGGCAGTGTCCCAATTCGCCGAGAGAGTACTCTCTCGTTCACTTTTGACGTCACAGAGTCCTCTCTGCTGTCCCAACTCTGTGGAGAGAGCGCGAGGGGAGAGTGATGGACGATGTACACTAGGTGCTCACTCTCGCATCCTCTTTGGTCGCCATTTTGTTTTCAAGTCTAACCTCAAATATCCAGATGTATTTTGTTGTTTCTAAAGCAGTGTTACAAATATTTTATCGACATAACTTAATCATTGCGATTCCGTTTGATTGGGAACATAAATTATGATGTTATTATGTTCACATTTCATTTAGGTTAATTGTGTGCATATTGTTAAATACCGTGATTTGCACATGACAATTATGTTTTTAATTATGCAAAAATGTAACAAATTAAAATAAGTCACTATTTCATCGAATACTGTGCATTTATTTTATTCGAGGAAAGTGAAAGGCTAGCAATCATTATTTATTACTTTTTCTGTCAGAGAAATAATGCCGAAGGCTTACATAGGGCACAAGTCTCAATTCGCTAAAGTGAACCAGAATGAGAGTGGCCAGTGAGAGTGAGAATACTTTCGAGTTGAGATACGGCCTTAAAATAGGTATTTTATCATGAAACAATAACAATTTCAAGTCGTATTTGTTTCATTTAGTTAATTAATTTTTTTTTTTAACGGTCCTCTAATCATAACAACACCATAATAGTAGCAGCATTGTGTGCTAAACAGTAGAATGCCGCGGTGTTTCGACTAAACCTTACAAAATGCCAAATTCAAATTACGAAAAACAAAACTCGAAATGAATTACAACACGGCCTAAGTTTGGGAACTAAATTCTGAACGCTACGACGTTCCTTTGTCTCTCGGTCAATGGAAAGAAAATTAATGATTAGTGAATAAATTCTTTCTGAAAATTGTAAATTAATTTTATTTGCTCTTACCTTTAAGGAACACAACTTTAAATCAACGCCGTAAAGTTTTTTTTTTTCTCTCTCTATTCAATTTATTACAGATAACATTTCTTGGTAAAAAGACGGTGAGTTAGAACAAACACATTGTTGGAATCGTGGCGGACGATGCCGCTGGTCAGCGGGTTTACTCGGGAATCTCCCGTTTCCCCCGCCCTTACATTCCGACGTTGCTCCATACTCGTCTCGCCTCACCCATCAGCTCTCAAGACCTCGATGTTAAGAGCCGCGCAAATCACTTCACTCACGCATACTGTTGGTTTAAATTTGCGTAACTTGGTTGAAGTAAGTCGTAAATAACAACAAACCGGTATGAATTTCTGCTCTAAATCGCCAAATATTTGAGACCATAACTTCGTCACGTAATCAATTTAGCAGCTTAAAATGATGGATTCCATGAGCATAGAAAGTGCGTGCATGCTCAGGAATTGAGATTCGAATGTGTTCCGGAAGAGGCATCATATAATTTAAAATGTAGAATGAAATAAATAAATATAAAACAACACCGTTTTTTCTGCCTATTCATAACATGGACTTGGTATATTTCCATTATTATAGTTTTAGGCAGTAATTTGAAAATATGTCTATACATGAACTGTAAATTATGCGTAGACTTACTGCATTTCCCTTTTAATATGTGGCTGCATAATATTAAAGAAAAAACATTTCTTAAGTAATTATTGACGAAAATAATGTGTATGTTATGTACGACAATTATCTTGTACTCTCCTTCCTTACCTGAATTAACAGGGCAAGACTCAATACCACATTGAATATATACCTTGTTTATTGCATTTTGACGCAGGTTAATAAAACAAGAGAATGTGCTGTACGAAAACAGGACAATATTCCAAATCGGTATCTTTTGGTATCAAAAATATGCTACCGCATAAGCTGTAAAATACTCCAAGAAATCGGTATTTCAAGACTTTCTAAAAAAGCATCTTATACAAAGTTTAATGAAATTAAAGATGAGCCAACTTATTGCTCCTAAATCATCACCGCGTTAAAATATTTTTACACGCTTTTTCTTCGCCTTTCTCGTAGAACGAAGTCACAAATAATTGAGATCCGCATATTTTAAGTTATCGGATACGAACTGTAGAAAATTAAATTATTATATATGTTGTCGTAATACATTTCTTCTCAATAATAGGCTTTTCACTAAACGGCACTTCTTCTGTTCGTGAGGGCTCGCCATGTCACTTAGAGACATAGAAAGTCCAAAATATTCTAGTGGGAAAGCATTTAAGATCATCCCGTAGGAATACACGTATCCGCCTTAAAGTTGGCACACAAAAAGAAGGTGATGTGTGTGACTGATCAAAAAATCAAGTCCGTGGGACATCCTGAACGTTAAATGCAACCCATTGTTACGTTTTATAAGTTCATGGGTCTTACTTTATAGGTGATAAACTTAATATTGACGTACAAGTTGGGGTTATGCGTAACTCAGTGGTGAACACATAATATATTCGATCGTCTCTATATTAAAAATATATAACGTACATCTCGTTTACGAAGCCTTTTAGTTAATCTTTAACTCGAGGGAGCTGTAACTACATTGACTGGTTACATTGTGTTAATTATTATTGTAAATGAATTAGTTACTTAGTTAATTAAAGCCACGCCACTCTAGATAGTCCATAAGGAACGTCGTCACCTTAAACATGATCCCGAAGGCTGATGACTAGACGTATCTTGGCAGACGGCACGCCCCCATCTCTGTACTTCTTCCTGGCGCAGTGTCACGATGACAAAACACCTCGTTCGCCGTGTTTCCAACCGTAATATTGGCACTTGTCGAATAGCACTAAGACTCGTTGGAGGGAAATTTGTTGTAATCGCTCAAGGCTTCTTCCCGATTCCTCGTGGTATGTTTTTGCTTGTAGTCGGGCTATTAAGCCCCTTGCTACACATAACAACATGCAGCAGACGCCTTAATAAGGAGGATAACCACCTCGAATGGACACACATGCAGAAATTCTGGCGTGTAACCTGTCGTACATGCGTGAATGTCTCTCTGGGGCGCGTTATCCCACGTTCACTGTACTTCTTGTCGTAGTTGGGCGATGGTCGTTGCCCACGCATGCTCGATGGGGCTGAGGTCTACGTAGAATGCGTACACAGTCTAGAACACTCTGTGTTGACCTAGCGACATGAGGACACGCGTTATCGTTCTCGAAGACTGGTTCCTTGCAGTGTGTCGAGATGTGGTTTCAGGAGAGGGCCACGGATGTACGACACGCTCGTCATGCTCCACTGAAAAAATTCCAGAGGCGATCGATTTGTGGTCCCCCATACCATAATACCAAGTGTGTGTCCTGTATGGGGACGGCGAATACACGATGGATTGTTCCGCTCACCCGTACGTCTACGAACGCGAACACAGCAAGGCATAAAATACTGTCATCACTATGAACACTACCGCTATCCATTCACCTCACCAACACACATTTTCCCGACACGGCACCCGAGACGTTTACGATGATGAGCAGGTGTCAGGAGTAAATGTGCCAGAGGAACAAGACAACTTAAACCTACCCCCAACAATGGATTGTTTATTATTCGTGCAGACACACGTTGGCCCACAGTGTCTCATGATTGCACGTGGGGTTTGCCGTGCTCTAAGTCCGGGCCGCCCGAACGTTCCTTCTTGTCTAGGCGCCTATCGGTGCAGCGATGTGGTACTGGTTGGGATAGGCGGATGTGGGAACGTTCTGCCACTCGTCTTCTACATCGTCGATGGATCCCTGGCACGTCACGCTCCAAGTGAGTGGAAATTCTGCAGGACGTCAAGCCACCCTCCCGGAGACTCGCTATGCGGCCATGCTCAGTCACTTAACTATTCAACTGGCGCTCACTATCGTCTTCCGGGCATTGCAGACATACTCTGTGGTACCCAATGGAATCGCAAGGCCAAATGTACTCGTCGTGTTGTCAAACGACCTGCGACAAGATATTTGGACTAATGGTTGCAGGCCGGTGCAGGCGAGTGCCTGCACTATGCATTCACGATAATTTGTGCTTGTTCATAAACACATGCCCCTCTACTAATACTCATTATGTCGCAGGGAAAGTACTGTATTTAACATTACTAAGGAATTTGAGTCCACAGATTGATGTATTCAGACATAATGGTCACTGATTACAACGATGCAGCCTGGTCAAACCTAGTCTGCCTTCAAGCATGACACAAAGTGACGGTGAGATCAAGTCATGTGTAAATAATTATGCAAAGCACTATATTTCTAGGCCTTATAAATCACCTTACATACACATAAAACACGGCAAGGGGAAAGGGATGGCACCTATATGGCCACTGGTGACAGCCAATAGCGTTTGAACATCAGTGGGCTTCAAGCTAAAGTAGACCTACGTAACAAGATGGAATGTGCTGACATGCTTGACATATCTTACATCACTCCTTGAGTCAGCATAAAAACCATTGTCCAGCTCTTCAGCAAATGCAACACAACAAATGGTCAACACATGTTAAGTAACTTTATATTGTTAACATTTAAGACAAAGGCGTAGAAATCAGTTATAACAACTTAATACTATCATTATCTGATTGTTCCACTTCAAAATTCATAACTTTAAACAAAAACCACATTTCCACATTTTTTTGTTTGTTACAAAGTTCAATATGTACTAATTTATTTATCTCACTGTTTTGATTGCGAAATCTTCACTAACTGAAAGAGAAAACAGAACTCTATAATGCATAAAGATTAATTAACACATTAAGTGTAATTGTGTAATTGATTAGGTTTACTATATCAATTTTGTAAACGATGTTAGTTGCTTGAAATATAACTGTTCGCATTTACTGCCGTCAATGTGTTAAATTAATACGGTACTGTGGGTCGTGACAGGGATTACCTTCAAGCAACCCTCTACAATCTTTTACTTATGTCTCACGTTCCTCATTAATCTCCTAAACAGCATGTTACTAGGCATGATATAACAGCTCCTTCCTGATATATCTAAGTTTGTACTAAGTCTGCAGTTTGAATACAAAACCCACAGTTTACAGAAAATTGGCTTACATTCGCCAGAAAATTTTTTTGCGTTGTATCAACTATACAAAAATTGCAATTTTTACATGCTGGATACGCCCTTTGGCAGTAAATAAAAATAACCCTTTAATTGAATAATAGTATTTTATTTACTGTGTGCAATGGTTGCTTCTATTTTATCCTTGAAGAAAACCGTGGACATATTTGTAAAATCATAAATTTCAGAAAATAGCTCGCACATGTGACGTGACTGATTGGAATTAATGAAATTCAACACAGATAGGAAAATTCTTCAATATTTGTATATAATCCCGCGCTTTGCATGATTTTTAAATTATACAATAACAAATGTGATATATATATAATTTATTTATATATAAAGACGAGAAATTCTGCCATGAAATAGCTCGTTGCTTAATTTTGTTTGTTTGTTCCTCATAAAGAATATTTGAGTTTTAAATATTGCTCTCTATTGTACAGTAGGAAATATGAATGTCGTATGAAATTGTTAAAAGCTCGTGAAGCGATATAATATTTTTACAAATGAAATCCAAAATAAATCTGGCATGTTATCAGGCTACTTAACTTTATTTATTTCCACAATATCTTCAAAAATGTTTCCATATGAATGATTTTTCATGTTTCTAAGTTAGCAATTACAGCGCAAAGCATTTAAATTGTCAAACTGTATGAAATGCGATGCAATGTAACTGAATAAATTAATATATAAGAGAACCATACCAACATTGTTGCAACAGGCAGACCTTTTAAACGAATATATTTCATGTTCCAATAACACACGAAGGGATAAGAATTTTGGGGAAAGTGGCATAAATTTATGTAGTCATGTGTATATACTGCTACACATATTAAATTTAAAATTCAAAAAGACACACGAGGTTTTGAATTTCATATTCATTTTTTCCGAAATTGTTACCGAAATCCCATATCTTGAAGTTGTCTATTGCTGCAAATGAAAGTACGCGTGTTGTCATTGTAGTATCTGTAAAGTTGGTAATGATTTCGTATCATAGTTTATAGTATGTAAAGTGTTAATACTTGTAAATAATTGTATGTAAATGTTTACAATAGCATATATTTTTCAAAGTCTTGGCTGTTATGTGTGAAGTTTTTCCAAGCTCTCACTACACGTATGTGTGTTCAGCGTTTCTGTTTATAAATAAAAATTTTGTGTGAAAGTTTATGAGCTGTGTGTCTAGAAACATTTTGCTACTGTTAGGGGAAGAGAAATTATTTATGTAATTTGTAAACGCAAGTAAACTTGTTCGATATATAGTATGTGATGGTTACTATCCTACAAAAGAAAGTTGTTCATAATGTTTAAATAGTTATTATTCGATATTTGCAAAAAACGATTGTAGCTAAAATCCAGGTATTTTCAGTAGACTTTAATGTTTGTAAATTGTTAGTGATAATTTTTAATTTTGCTGTTGTACAAACATGTAAATAATATCGAAGTGTATTCAGATATACTTTGTAAAGGAAAATCATACTCCTTTGCAGGTATGTTTGCAACTGGTTACCTTCCTTTTTTTTTTAAACTTATTCGTTTTCAATGTTGTTTCTAGAGTTTCTTTAGCAGCACATCCATCAATAACTCTGTCACTGTTCCTCCTGACAGTCTTCTGTCCGTGACACAAAACACTCTTCCACGACATATATCCACCTATTTCTTGCCTTCCTGTTAGGTGTCTGCTTTTTGTTTGAGTGTCAAGAGTTCTTCTCATGATCACGCCATTTTCGCCTTTAAGGTAATTCCACAAACTAATAAAAAGTATGCAAAGCTAAATAAGAAAGTATGAATTTCTGTGAAATGACCTTCTTGGGGCAGAATTGTTTTACCATGAGATAAGCGAGTTTTCTCAATTACATTCTTTTCATTGGTGTCATAAAGATGACATCCTTCAGAAAATCTTTGTTTAGAACAGTTAGATGTGAAATCTTTCATAGGTAGGCAATGGTGATCTTTACAAAGTTTGGAACATATCACCTTCTAGGCCAACTTTATTTTCTGTGTGGGGGAGGGGGGGGAGGTTTTGTGCATTTGTGCGTGACGTATACTTATAACTTATATACCCTTTTTGTCGTATGGTCAAATTTGGTTTGTGCTTGGATTTGTAACTAACTATAAAGCAATCTTTTTCCATGTCATGAAACTATCACTACCTAATTAAATCCTAATCAAAGAAGATGAAAACCACTACATCGTTACTGCTAAACAGTTAAATTACCTTTCAAGTTTGCGTAGTGTTCTTAAAAAATCGCTTAAAATACATAGCATAAATTATTTGTATAATAATATATTCGTTTCGTCGACTGTAGAAATAATAGCATTAAATTTTTATTATTTATTTAAACTTTTAGATTTTGGCCTCGAGCATTAAAAAATAATGTATTCATACTCAAATAAAATGACATATAAACTTATAAAACATGAAAACCAATTATAGTTAAAACAAGTCACAAAAACAATGTGTAAAACTGCGAGTGACTGCTATATATATATATATATATATATAGCAGTCACACACAGTATATATATATATATATATATATATATATATATATATATATATATATATAGCAGTCACTCGCAGTTTTACAGTTTTATATATATATATATATATACACTAGCGGACCCGACAGACGTTGTCCTGTACATATGTCTTAAATCTCTCCCCCTCTCTCTCCCCCTCTCTTTACCAAATTGTGAATCTAAACCATTCTCGAATCCACTTGAACACACACAAAAAATTTCATCAAAATCGGTCCAGCCGTTTAGGAGGAGTTCAGTGACATACACACGCACAGAAGAATTATATATATATATAAAATATATATATATATATATATATATATATATATATATATATATATATATATATATAAAGATATATATATAATATATATAATATAATGACACATAATGTTTTCTACTTCGAAATAATTTCATAAATGAAATAATATAATATATTTCAACGCCAAATAATAATTAACATGTCTAATTTTCTATATTGGCTTTTAATGATATATTCTAAAACGCTATTAATACCGACCCTAGATAGCAAAACCTAACCCAAGTGTCCAGAATCTACCTCCTTATCATTGGAATAATTTTTATTTTTTTTTCAATAGTAATGAAGAGGGGCAAAATACTTCTCCTTTTTAAGGACATACGTTAAACGCAACATGTAAATCAAAACTTTTGGAAAGCATATATCGTAGTCTGTGAAATGAGTTATATTAATTTACCAGTCAATAAATTAATGAAAAACTTAACAAGCATTGTAAATAATAGCTACTAGTAAGTTATTACTAGCTCCCATAAAAAACGAAATTTCATTTTACGGCAAAATTTGTCTTTCCTCTTGTTGTAAGTGATTTCTTTTTCATTTCTGTGGATACGTTTTGCTATTAATTCACAAATATGAACTTTTATAATTGAAATGAGTTAATGAAAAGTGTTATGCTTTGGAGAAGGAAAATAATAATGGCGCAATTAGTATGCTAGGACCCATTACATTTCTGAGCCACAGCAGCGAGGTAGCACTAAGGGCGAAACTGAAATGCGGATTGGATACTGTCATCGTCTCTAAATGCATTAAACCAAATCGTCATACAGCATACAATCATAGAATTTAAATGTTCGCTATTTCAATTAATTGGTGTAATGTGCCTATGAAAATGTCGTTATACAAATTTAGCTTACACTGAAATTAAAAAAGGTTTTCATATCAGGATTATAAAAATTATGTTGTTTGGAATGTAGAACAGAAAGGAAATAATGTTCGCAGTTACAGTTTACGCGTGAAATATGCGCGTTTTATACGTAAAAACATTCAGCAGCTAAAATGTTTGTATTTCAAAATTGCTGACACGGATCCTTAAACGAAGTCAGAATAGACAAAAAAGTTATTACATTTAAAACTATTAAGCCAAAACGTAGCTTCACTATAAAAGCTTTACACACTGATTTAGAACCATGTATACTTTAGCCTACATTTCCACTTACACCTCTATATTCTAAAACGCAAGGCGTCTAACAGGTGAATTTAAAAATATGTATTATTCTGATAATCAAGTATCGGGAACAGAGGCATAATTATTTTGGTAGTTTGAATAGCGGCCTTTTAAATTCTGCTTAACAACGTGTTAAAAAAACTCGCGCGAGAAATTCGAAACATAAATTTTTGAACTGAGTCTATTTTTTGTTAGCGGTGCACTATTTATGCGTACAGGTTATTTAATTGCCCTGATTCCGTTTTTCTTTTGAATATGAGCGCACATTGAATCACTATAACAGGAATAATATTCCAATATGAAAGTTACACAACCTTCCGCTCGTCTGTTGATCAGATCCATATATTATTAATGCTCGACACTCAAACACGATATCCGATCCTTGCTTTTTCCCTACCATGGCCGAAATACTCAAACACTAGTTTATCGTTTTCTACTTTTTCTCCCTGATTTGGGCACTCTAAAAAGACAGCACATTTACATATTAAGTGGTCTTTCGCAGGTCTTCTATGTTTCCTCCATCACCCTGTTTATCTGAGACATTTCGAGTAATAATTATAAACATTCTAACCTGAATGATACATGCTTTTGTAGATACAAAATTCTTTACAATGGCTGAAACATTTTTGTACCAATAACGACGCCTTTCCAGTAACGGTTTGAATGTATTTTTAAACTGTACATGTTATGATCTTTGGATTGCTGTGGGACAATAAATTAAGACAATAATACTTGTACAATACTTAACGCATGCGACTACTGATTTACTGTGGGGTATTAACTTTGAAATACAGCCAAACAGACAGAAATCTCACGGCGGTAGCAACTTCGCATTCATAAAAAATATTTATTAATCTAGCCATTGGGCTAGACACTTAAAAATATTTCGTGTTATAAAAAAATAAAAATAAGCTAAACTTTTAACATTTGAATTTTTTTCATGGCATATATAATGAATTATTTTTCTTAACTGGAAATTTTGAGCGTTTATATGCGCACGCAACACCAACTTTCGAAATTAAATATATTAAATAACTAATTGGTGCCTTAAAATATATTGGTTTATTTTTATTGTTTCGCACGAATTTTGTTGTTTTGGAAAGCCAAAATAGATTAAAATATATTTGTAGCCCACTCCGGAAGCGCAAAACATTTTTCATTACTGCACAACAATGCATTATGTTCCAGTTTAATTAAAAAATGAATGCAACCAATTGACATATTTTAACAGTTTTTCTGCACAACTCATAATCTTTATTAAAATACATATTATATAATTTTATTACGCTATATGTAGTAGAGCAGATTTAGATATGATGAAAATACAGTGTATGTATGTTTGTGCGATGTATATAAGTAAATATAGAAATAGTACGCGTATGTTGCTAAAAGGAAGTCTATTCATGAGGTATAATTCTCTCAAAGGCTGTGTTGACAATAATTATGTCCAGATTCAAACAGAGTTTGATCTGACATACAAACTATGTTGATTATATATAAGCATAATAATAATATTGGTGTGATTCGAGAGTTTTTGATGATGTAATATTTGTGTATAACCTGGAACTGCTGGTAGAAGTTTTATTGTTTTTGTTAATGCCATATAGAACGTTGTACTAATAGAAGTATCACTAACGTTATCTTGTATGTACTGAGCTCCAGGTTGGTACCACATGGTTCAGAACTCACATCATTCAAAATGATGGTCACCGTTAGCTTTTATTCCATAACCATGTCATGCGTAACTATTAGAAAGTGTTCACAACTAAACTGGTGACCAAATGTCTTTACTGGTCAGTGTCACGTTCATGGTAAACTAACAAGTACGAGTAGCAGAAATGAACACATACTTCCTCACTTTTCACACATCAGACGCGTAATATTTACATGTATGCAATCACATTCATAAAGGGTGGCTAGCTCATAAATTTTTACGTAGTCTATATTGGTTAGTCGAACATTGTCCAGTATTGCTGCAGTTATCCGTAAACTTGCGCATCCACACATTTTTTTGTTTGTATTTAGTTTGGAAGCATGATCATCGATCAACTACAGAGGGTCGTATTGTATGTTTCTATGCGGAATATCACTATTGCCTAATAGCAACTTGCTTTTTAGTATATTTTCTAAACGTTTTCAGCTGTAGATAATACACATATTAACATACTTCAGAATACGAATAACAACACTGACTAATTGCTCGTGTGATAGCCACATACTCAACTTGCTAATTGCATCAATTATTTTCTTCGCTTAACACGGCAAAGCTCTTAAAAATAGGATTTATTTTTATTGTGCAAAACTTAGCAGCAACGTTATTAATAAAAATGCATAGTATAAGTATTTATCTCACAGATTTGAGAACAAGAAACTGTATTCTATAATACAACATCTATTACTAGGCCTACATAGGTATAAATACTTGTATCATAAAACATGGGGACTAAAGGCAATATTCGTAAAGTTGCTTACAATATGTAGTGTCTCCAGTTAAATAAAATTAAGGAAGGGCATTTAAAGGCTCAAAAACAAACTGCATATGATACGAAATAGTAAGTAAAAGTGGTCTACTCTATACCGCCGTTAAAATTAGATTACAGCCATATATTGTGGAATGTGTAATGACATTACATGTGCCTGCAAACTCATGACATATTTACCAAGCCACCTTATCCGTACCTTTGTGTTAGTTAAACTGGAATTGTTCATCACTGAGGGACAAAGGAGTGTTTTCTGTGAATTTGATGTCATAATATTTGAGTGCCTGTAAGAGAAAACCTTGACCTAACGTAGTATATGAGTTTTATTTATAAGGGCTCCATAAACGGAGAATATTTATGGTCCCTCTACACAATACGTGACATGGGTACCCAGCAACTAAATTGTTAAATAACCATAGTTTCGTATTTTGGATAGCTTGTAGTTGCCTAAGCTAGACTGGTTCAGTTAAAAAAAAAAACTTATTACTGAAACACCAAAATTTAATGTTAATAAATAAATGAGGAAATAACTACAAGTCATTATATTGATGTTTTCATAAATGGAGAGAGAAAACGCCTACATTAAAACTGACACAAAACGAGTATAAAAATATACATTTTAATTGGAAAGGGGGGGGGGGTGTAAGTGTGCACCGGTAAAAAATAACTGCAGCCGAACATTCATAGAAAGGAAATAATAAAAGTACTGTAAAGGAAAATAGACGGATCTGCAATGCGTGAGAATAAATGAAGACATGATTCTGTGTACGAAGTGAAAATCATAGGTATACACGAAATGTATTCGTGTTAATAACTTACTGTAAGAGATTCTTGTGAACAGTCTAGTAATTAAATATGATCTAATAATTCAAAAGTAGGAAGCTGAAAGACTCACGGTTACTTTTGAGGGGGAAGCTAAGCTTCAAACAACCGTACATTTGTGCTACATTCTTAACTATCCAGATATTTATTTGATGCATCTCGGCGGACTTTGAGCTATTAATAGACTGCCTCTAAACTTACGGCCAACTATGTACTCCCACTATGGTAGCAGGTAGCCAATAGACAGTTGATTTTTGCTTGAGTATAACAATGATTGGAGTCTAGTGACCAGTAGGAAGTCAAACTCGTGAATTTTATACGGAAAATGGGCTCTAATATTAACAGTTATATAACAAATATTAGCAACCCCCTATTAAACAGCCCGTTTCCAAAAGCGAATCAATTTCAGGGCTCTAAGTTGATTTTTCTTTCTGAATGCATGCCTCTTTTTTATTATTTTGAACTTATATGTCACATGCATATACAATTAACTACGGTTACTCAAGATTTCCATGTATTTATCAGGAAGCATATTGTCGAGCTGATAATATTCTCGATTTATAAAACTTGGCCTATTATTACACACGATATTTTCTATTGTAAGTTTTGTCATAGTAAATTACGTAACGTTTCTCCTCTTGATATCTATTCGTTACAAAATCTTTGTATTGTGGTTACAATGGAAATAGAAACGCTTACAGAACAATTATGAAATCGGGTTTCAGGCTAACAGTAACGGAACTTCAACACTGGCATCAGGATTTTCTTCACTTCTTATTTAAGGGGACAGTGTTAACCCAGCTCTAGTTGATCTGTTGAAATAACTGCATTATATGAAATATAAAATATTTCTGTATAGTAGAAACTATATTTATATTTGCTACTACAATCACAGCCAGCCGTCTTGCTGTTACTACTTACATGGCAACAACTTTTCTAAATGCTGGCCTTAAGTTAAGGGCTTTAGAAATTTATGGATACATTCGTTTCTGCTTTCACTGATATATCATTTAGAATATAATTTTGGCTTCAACTTTTTGAGGGTTTAATTAAATGTAATTAGATTATTCATAACATTCCCGATGTTCAATACGTTCTGAAGTTGACCAGGTTAACTTTGAAAGACAGTGATCGTGTGTACGTTGGGGCAGGATTTATTTTGCACTTTAACTTGTCTGCAGACTAGTAAGAAACGTTACATGCAAAAAGCCCCTTGGCTAAAATATTAACTACATTCTTCCCCCATGCAAGAGGGGTTTGGAAATCCTGGCACGTCAAAAATAGTCTTGCAAAGAGTATTACAAATTTACGCACGGCAGTGGGCTTTCATTTAGCTTCTGTGTACACTGGATTGATTCACGTAATAAAAACCTATTTATTCGTGAACGATTTCGTGTCTTTTCATTTTGAACGGCCCAAAATTCATTTATTGAGGGATGCATCACTTTTTTGTGCCTGGCAGTATTTTCACGACTTTGAAATGTTCTTGAGGTTAATAATTGCGCCTGTCTACGCTCACTACTTTTACAAGTTGCAGTTTACATTAACAACTGACAGTTCAGTTTAACTGAAAGGTTTCTTTGTGAATAATACCTGAACATTCGATGCTGAGAAATATTCCTTGTATCCGTAACCACTATAGCAAAACAGGTTCGGTCATATATCTAGAACTGCACTTCGCTATTCGCTTTATTTGGCTGACGTAGTTGCATGCTGCCTGATCATGGATATTCTGCACAATACTTAAGATACAGATATGAAATATTCATGTATATGGCGAAAACCAGATGCATTTGCCAGCAATATAGCGAATTACCTTTCGCCAGTCAGCTCCCGGTGTCTTCACTGGCTAGTTGGTAACCCAGCCAATAGGAAGTTTTTCAAAGTACGCAGAAACAAATAAGATTCGAGGCTTGTTTCTAGAGACTTGTGCAGCCAATCAGGACCGAGAACTTTTACTTCAAAAGTACCTCCACGCCTTTTTAGCATCTGTTTACTTAGCTACTCTGTGGTAAAGGCTGTTCACAATAAAGTGAGCACTTTTGAAATGAACCTTAGAAAAAAGTCACTGCCCCTGCCTCCATGTATTTTAATGGGCGCGCCGAGTGACATTCGCTCAGTAAAGTTGGTAACAATGAATGGAAAGTAGTTCCATATCTTAACGTCGAATAAAAAGTGTTAGGCAACCATTTATTATAACTTAAATTATTTATTTGACTTTCTGTGTGCCTTTTTTAATGCACCGAAGTGTAAAAATTAGTAGGTTTTTAAAATATTTACTTTCCTAATAATTTCACAGTTTCACTTGACCGACGTATGGATAAGGTGATGAGGACCATGGCAATGTTAATTTTACATAAGGCGGAACAATACACAACGTGCATTCAGGGTTTTCAAAAGTGCTCAGTTTACCGTAAACAGCCTTTACCTCCTCGTCACGGAAAGTTCCGAAACCACGTGGTACACACATGTGCTCATAGATTATAAGATATCCTGAAGTATCGTATCTGGCCTCCTCACCACTAGAGTATGACACACAATTGATAACGGCTGTCGAAGAACAGCATGCACAAATGTTAGCGGCATGCCATACGTTATGCCTTCCCCACACAGAAGCAGCCTCACCTTAAGGTTACTTCCTAATGAAATAGTTTTTTTGAAATATCAGTGCTGGCGCGTATTCGCACTATTCGTGTGAATATACCTTCCAGGAAGAAGCTATATTCTTTCCCGGAAAGTTGAATATAATTTACCTAAGCTTGAAACGTATTAATGAAATATTATTAAATAAATGAAAAAGAATGTAATTAGTGAAAAAGGCTAGAAAATAAGTAACACAATTTAATGTTTGTCTGGAAAGTGTCAAAATGGCTTCTACAGTTCATTCGCATCACTTACATCACGTGTATCGTGTCTAATTACCTCGCTGTCGACGAGACGTTAAGCCCAATTACCTATCTACCTTACATCGCGTGTAATAATATTTCATTGTTGCAGATGAAATTATGAGAGAAATTTACCTGCAACGCGTGCATGCCAGCTAATTAGGAAGAAGCACGCATAAGTGCTTCTTCCTAATTAGCTGGCATCACCTTACGGGATTTTACATTTTTTCAAGGAAGTAACCTTAAATCTGCGCAGGTTATGATGATTTAAGGAAGGGAAAAACTGCTATGGTTTATCAAAGTTTTTACTGTAAAATTTGAATTAATTTTAATGTAGTGACTTTTCCGCTTGAGTGAGCGGTTATTAGAAGTAATTATATAACAAGACTAATTTAGAAAACAATGATTAATTAATTACATGTGTGTGAAAGTAAGCTCAGATTCAATGTATCTAGTAGAAAAATTAGTGAAAGGTATCCATTTAGTAGATGACTTAGTGAAATATTCCGTGAAAACAAATATCCTTACTATCTAAGCAGTTCCAAAAATGTATTTAAGAAATGACCATCGCACAATAAAGCGTGTTTGTATGAGAATGTATGAAAATGTATTTGTTATCGAAGGTGTTGGAGACACCTTTATGTAAAATGTATTTATGTGTATGATAGTTACATGTACATAGTATTCGTAAATATTTGTAGTGCAATATTCGACAATAATGCTAATATAATTTAAATAATTTGAATGTAAATTTCATAAAATAATATTGACCAACTCTGTGATGTAAAAGTTAGATATTCAAGGGAAAGGGGAAGTTACGTAGATCTAAATGCAGTGTTTTGTTTGGTGTCTGCTACTTCTATAATCCTGTCAAATAATGTAAATATTTAAGCATGAGAATGAATAGTCGTAGCGCTTTCTCGATTTCGTAGCTAGCTTGGTACCTCAGTACCTGAGTCGGCGACCGTGCGATATATCTCTGTGCGCCGACATGTGGAATTAATGTATCGATGTTGATCTCTCATTCATTCGCATGGTTGTACGTAGCTTAGATATGTGTGGACATAAGCAGGTTTTCTGATTGACGCCCAAAGAAGCTAAAATGTGTCGTTTTATAACACGTATGCAAATTACTGTAACTTTTGCTGTAGAAGAGGGTTTTTAATTAACCATCGACCATTTTCGAAAATTAGTGGTGGGGCTACAGTTCAAAGATCTGCCCTACAAGGAATTCATATGAAGTACCTTTTGCATATCATTAAAAAAAGTGCAGATCAATGTGTTATGAGTAAAAATTGGCGCGAATAAGAAATTTTAATTTTAGTGTTTTATGACACTATTATGATTAAAAATCATGACGTATGATGCTTCAGAAGTATATTTTTAGAGAATTGCATAAATGAAAATGCTTAGTATGTCCAGTGAATTACACAACGATACATAAATTGTATGGAAATTGATTTAAATATTTGGGTTTATGGCGATTTGCTTGGATTTTATTAATTTTTTTACTCATGCCAACTTCTTGCTCAAACTACTTTGCAGTTATTTGCACTAATACTGTAGCTCCACTGAAGCTCCACCACTGTACAAAATATTAATGTGTTTTTTGTAGCAAATAGTATCATAATTATTGTGGAACAAATTTCTTTCACATATTCTTCACCTACCTGGTACATTATTTAGTGAAATAAGTTACAGCACCATTTTGCTCAAAACCAACTCAAATTGTGTTTGATACAAGCCAGTGTCAATTAAATTTCTTAGGAATAGAAATAAATTTCTCAGGTTCAAGAGAATACAATAAAAAAAAATAAAAAAAACATAAATTCTGTGTGATAAAATATTTAGAAATTCATTAAATGCAAACAATTTTGATTCTTGAATAGTGTACAACATTTTTCATTTAATATACATGATGTTTAACCAAAACCCAGTAATAGACACACACTCGCACATACTACCCTGCCGATAAAATGGACAATTTAAACTTGTACATAACACAGTAGTGATTTAGTGTAGTTTACTGTTTCTTCGTATCTTCCGGATTATTGAAGAATCATAAAACCCTATAAGTCATTGCTGGATACGAAAAGAATAAACTTCTTTACAGCCTTTTCTCAGAAAATAAATCGTATCTGCGATAAAGAAATACACGTTATAAATGTCTTTGAAAATCATAAGTATTTTTTAATACACTATTTTTTGTTGGCATAATAATAAGTTTTATTCATATATATCCAAAAAATATATTATTTACTTAAAACGTTTAGACTTAAAGCTAAAAGGTTATTTGAGTAATTGCCTACATGAAAAAAATGTAGGTATGTATTTAAACCACCGAACAAATGAACATTACGGGCGAGAATGACAAGCTTATAGACGGCCGCCATTCCTCTACTCACAAGACAGTGAAAATCCTGCAGCGTGAGTTGAGACCAGATAATTTCATTGATGCTACATTTATTATAAAATTGTTTGATGCAGTAGCCTATGTAAGTTTAACATACGTTCAAGTAGTCTGTTACGGATGAAGTTATCGCAAAAAAGTTATTTTTGGTAATTCGAAGTGTTTCATGGTAATTTTATCAATATAACAAGTTTTCATGGACGCTTTAGTTCCAAGTACTCTGAAGCATGCCTAGTAAATTAAAAAAAAAATTAATTCATTATTAATATTGTAATTCCGTTTTAAGGCACTTATTTTAAACTTGCTGGATTCGAAATAGATGTGTGAGTAGAACTGGTGGAGAAGGCGGTTACCTTATATGTCAGATCCCAATCCAGACGTGGGAACATGGTGAAGTTGCCGGTAGCGGAAGGAGTTTTCTCCGGGTCGTCCTGATATTTCCCACCACTGCGTTCCACCACTGCACCATCCCCACGTCGACACACCTCAGCCACATTCCAAGATGTGCGGAAGTACAGATGTATCCCTTACAGCCGGCTTCACATAGCTGCAGCATCCTCCATTGTTATACATGTCGATCCTGACTCGGGAAGTAGCAATGTGTAGGTGGCAAATAATCCTGCAAAGTTTTTTTAACAACATTTTTTTGAAGTAACCAAAAATCGGTTAATGACTACAAATTTAATAATTATTTTGGAAACCATTATAAACAGTCAACTATTCTCTAAATAGTATCTGTTATTCGCCAAAATATTTCCTGGTTTAGAAATAAGCATCTTCTTTGTTTACCAAGTACTGTACAAAATAATATGTTGTTAACTCCCAAAAAATTGCCTCTTTGTTAGTGGTTATAAAATAGACACATCTTTGATTAACCATTAACAAAACACTTTTTCTGTACACTAGTAGACGTTTGGCATGATGAATCCCCACAAAGTATTTAATAGCTGAGGCAATTATTTTTCTGTTTTACAGAATCCCCATTCCTCTAATCCCCATTCTTCTCCCATTCTGTTTCAACTCGGCTTACCTCGATTACCACTAACAATTGTGCTGCCAGGCTTGTTATCGCTATAGGATTCCAGATCAGTTCACTCATATTTCAGAAGTAATTTCCTAGCTTAGGCATTTTTATATAATGAGACAGTATTGCATTTACACTTAGACAAGTCCTGAATTGTATAAGCTGATGAAGTGCTACATACAGTAAGCTAATGGATAATAAGCATAAACGCCAGTGCATGACACTTATATTTACCTAACTATGTGCAAAGAAATATATAGCAAAACCAGCTTCCAAATGCAGAACCAAATACAATCAAACTCCTTCCATTGGTTAAATTAGATCATGAAGATATTACATTTGATAAGAACATCTAGGCTGGCTTTGTCATACTTGACCTGTCGAAGACACTCATGTATCGCTTCCACTGCGATGCCATGCGGGCACGGTATGGCAGTAACATGAGCCTGATACATAGACACTGAAACATTTGTGGTGGAAATAAACTGTCCCGACTTTTACAGATATATATATATATATATATATATATATATATATATATATATATATATATATATGTGTGTGTGTGTGTGTGTGTGTGTGTGTGTGTGTGTGTGTGTGTGTGTGTACGTGTGCGTGCGGTCCCTGCAGTCTTTTATGCGATGATGATGAGTTTACGGTTTGGAGAGTGTGTTGGCCGATGCGGATATTTACTATACTTTACTACTGCAAAAAGCTGTTCCTTGCAACTCATTTTAAATACAAAAAAAAACCAAAATTATCTTATTCAAGACAAAATTCACTTCAGTTCCGGGAAACGAACTAGGTTTAAGCCAAAAAACTTTAACATTACGATGTCACCTTAACATTTAAGTGAAGTTATTAGCTAAACGGATGTTTTTTTATAGTTATTATTATTTGTGTCCAGAACATATTGAACATATTTTCAACAACTAAGTGTTGTTCAACTATATAGTAAAAATTAAATTTACTTATTTCTGTTGCAATATTCCAGGTGCAACAGACAAAGTATAGTGTATCACTGGTATTTGTCATTTTTATTTTAATAAAACTTAATACATTTCATGTTTACGTCCTGAGGTGGAGTAAATTAATAAATCTCTATACAAATATTAAAATATTAGTTTCAATATCTCCTTCTTAGGAAAATTTGTAAGAAGGACTCAGCTCTTCGTCACGCCATTAAATACGGTTATGGGTACCGCTTTATCATTAAGAGCACATGAAGGACCTTAGAGCGTCTGTGTTTTACTAGTTGTTTTTGTATTTATTTTGTGCACTTTGTAGTGTTAAACACGCCGTCTGTCATTTCTCTCCCAACACTACCACACTAACAAGCAGTCACAGCACTTGTGCAAAGCGCTTGACAACTCATGTTTGATTTACGTGAACTTCGAGTCTATTTGATTAATACCAAATTTATGGGCACAATGAAACACTGTGTAAACCCTCAATGTGTTCTAACTTATATATTTGCATATTCTGAACGATTGCGATTATTAATGAATGAGGAACTATTTATTCCCTGTCGTAATTCTGAAGTTCTATAGTTACAGCCAATGAAGATTTTTTTTTCCGATGTGAGTTAGTGTAATTGGACTGTGGTAAGAGAGTAACAAAGAGAAAAATATTTCCAAAAATCCCCGCACGTCGCGCGGTATGCTAACGTATTGAAAAAAAAAACGTTCAGGACATCTGCATAATAAAATAAATATATATAAAGATATGCCCTAACGAGAATATTTAATTTAAGGCATAACTGCTTTGCAGGTGCTTTCCTAAGAATGTAAGCGTTCAAAAATTCATGTTATTCAAAGATAGTTACATAAACGTCACTAAAATGTAGCTCATATAAGAGTTTTAGACATTTTGGTGCGTATAAGAGATTAACTTCATTGTTAAAATTTATTTTAAACCACTTATTTTTAAGACAAAAATATTTTAAAACAGCAAATGAAGACACTGTAAATGACAGTTTGTCCTTGCCAAGGACACTCACTTGTATTTCATTCAGAAGCCAGTAATATTCAATCCACTTGTCTACGAGGAGAGAAAAATTATTATTATTTTGTGCGCTATGCTTACGATTGAGCCCAGGTTATCTCGCAAAGGGTTTTTTTCTCTGCAAATCATTGCCAAAGCCACAAAAAAATCTACGAATATTGGTTTGTTGTGTCAATCGAGTCGATCACTAGGATCGACTCGATTCAAAGGAAAAATGTTAAGAAATTGAGAAGATGTAGGTCAACTTAGGGAAACGGTAATCCATAAAAAGTAGGAATTTTTACCACATTGTCAAACTGTTATTTATGCGTTTCGAAAATAATGTGGAAACATTCTCACCTGCAAACGTTTCACGTTACAATATTAACACAGTTTCCTTAAACGACAATTTCACTTTACCTCACATAATGATGTAAAGAATCTTTACTAATCAATTCGCCCTTATTCGAAATCTACTTTCAATAAGGAATGAAGAGATAAGTATTATTTTACTATATCGTAATATTTATCATTTATGTTCATCTCATCTGCCAATCTATAAACTTTTCAATAATTTATTAAGTGTGCACACTTTATTGCAGGATGATTTTCTGTTGAAGGTTTGAAGCCTAACGCACTTTTATAAAATAGACATACTGTTAATAATGACGCCAAATAATAAGGTATAATTATGTCTAATTGTCGTGTTTATCTTCACAGGAAATTGAACGACTAAAGTGTTGATTATGTATAGTAGGGTAGCTGTTTAAATGAAAGTGCTACAAATATTATATTGATAGCCAGATAATTTGATTGTGACACAAGTGAAAAATGTTGTTCATAATTCTATTTTTTTTGTTTGGGGTCAACAATTTTTTAACATTAAATAAATATTGTGTTTTATTTTGTTTCGCTACATTTAAGTATTAGTATATGTTTTATATTATATTGTAAATGTAATTTTTTGATCCACCAAATCTCACTTATTCACTGAGAGTGTATGTACTGCATTGTAATAACTGCTGAGATATCTCGTGTTATTATTATCACATTCTGTGTACTCACACTACCACTTGCGATGGATGAACTTACGGAAACAAAATTAAAAATAGCAATAACAGAATTTTTACATGTACTACTCAAATACGTATCGTGCATCTAGGTATCCAGATTTCGAAATAAGTGTAGTTAAAATCAGTTTACTGTTTGAAACATTTTAAAGTCTATAAATGTTTTCAATGGATGTTAATGCCTTGGGGAAGTAAATGTTTAATTTGTAAAAAGATGGACGTGTTTAAAATTTATCTGCTGTATTTTGTATATCATAATTCCAACACAGTGGTACTAGAATGTAAATATATAGATAAAAATTTCGTATTTTTTGTTAAAATGTTTTCTGAGACATTAGTGTTAGTAATTGATATTATTATGTACCATTTCCTTACTCGATATTGCCCAGAATACACGCCACACTATATTTGTTAGCAGGAACTCTTAATAATGCTGTGTGTTAGCAATAAGCACAAAATGGGTAACAATTCAACTGTTGTTGCAGAGTTGCCAAACCTCTGTAGTCATAAATAATATTTCTTCTTCAAATTATTTACAAAACGTGTACTAAATAGAAAAAAAAAATACTTTTCTGGTGTCGTAAGCTATCTGGTTGATTAATGTACCTTGCTGTTTGTAACTATATATACGTTTCTGGCTGTGGTATGATAGCAAAATTATAATAGTGCTCTCTGATATTGTTCCGATAGTGAGTTGTAAAAATAAATCAGTGCGTGATGGTAGCGGTGTGTGTTCCCCACTACGGAAAAAACGTGATTTTAAAATAACTATCTGAGGAATACTGCCGCACAACATAATCAGTGTGTAAAATAAAGATTAAATTCAATAAATATTTATGTATGTCAACTGCAAAAAATTATATCCAGCATTAGAATACACCACTGCATGTTATTAATTACAGTTTGTACGATCTTCATTCAAAATACCAGTAAGTGAAATGCCAAAATTGTTTAGATGAAAATGGTACTATTATTAGACAAAGCTGAATCCATTTCTTTCACTCATCACCTGTATATTTTCATATAATGTAATTATTGCTCATATTGTTTTAGATATACTTATATATGTCTAATATTTTGCAGTGTATTATTTGAATGTAAATTACTGAAAATGTTTTAGTATATTGTGCTGTAAGTATCTGTTTTTGCTTTTATTTATTAGGTGAAATGCTTCAAATTTATTTATGTTACAATGTGCTACTGTTGGAATGATGTTACAATAAAGGAAAAGGGTGGTTTTCTAAAATGCGTTCTCTTCAAATTGTAAATTAATGACTGAGGCTTTTGTATTGACCTATTTCAGTGTGACTGATATTACTTCGGTTTCCAAGGCAACGCACGTTTGAAAGAGGTATCGACACAGCGTAATCTTTAATATTAAATTTTCATATATATTTAAATTTCAAATCTCTTATTCATCTTCAGAGATGGTATACATCTACATAAAAACGAAATATTTAATACTGTTTAGCTACTAACTTTACGGATATAATCATGTTATAATTTTTAAAACAGTTTCAATTTAAATTATAAGAGTGCATGTAAACTTTTAGAATATCGGCTATTTTCACCACTCCTATTTCTATTTCCCAAACACAACGATTAGCGACAAATATTACATCTTGTAACAAAAAAAAAAATTAAAATTTGATTGCTAAATTTTAATTATGCCTAGGGGCTCCTGAATTTCTCGAAAATATATATGCGCAGGTCAGGCTTAAACATTCTGCGTCTGTACTTGCAGCTTAACTATCGGTAACCGGCCGTGTGTATATATATATATAAAACTGACACTGTTATTTAGAACTTGATTACTCCGATAGCGATCGTCTGCGATTCGCTGGCAGACACATAAGACGCGTGACTGTAAATACCATTCAATAAAGAAATGAGTTACAAGTTGTTAAAGTGTTTTGAAGTATTGTTTATCACGAAATTTTTTCGGGAAAATCAGGTGTTCCTAAATTTAACAGTGTAAATATCGTGTTCATTTTTACAAAATAAGATACCAGCTCTCTATATTTACTGCAACGAACATATTTGCCCTGTAAGCCAAATACACAAGTATCATGAAAGTACCCACTTGAAATCTTCTCTATAAATAGTGATGTACTTTGAAGACAAAAATTTTCCTGGAATATGCTTAGAAGGTCCTACGCTACTCATTTGAAAGTAAAGTGAGTAATTATTGGGTTTTCGGAAGAGAGGGTTTTCATAATCCCCTATTCGTGGAAATCAATAAACAAGCAGCAAGATACAAAAAGGGTGTCTTGTGTAGTTCACCACGGTAATGTCCAAAATATACAGCCTTCTTCCAAAAATTCACTGAAATAAATCTGCCGAACTGAAACACATCACCTTTGTCAAAAAGCATATAAATGTTAGTCTATTTCCTACACTTATGTGCGCAAGAATTAAAATGGCGTTTCTGTACACGGTTAAGTGACAGTTTTTTTTTGTGTTTATCTACAAAATGGAGGTAACGGATGAAAGTGTATATTTTTTAGGGATACGAGTGTTTAAGCATCAGCGTTTAGTAGTAGGGGCGCGGGGGTTCCACTTCACATGGGATTAATTGGAATTAATTGATGGATTACAGTTTTTATTGATTGGATTAATACTTACCCGATTTTTATCCCATCGAATTTTTTAAATCGGACTAAAGATTAATCTCATTCTGATAAAATATGATCAAAAAAATTTGTTAAAAGTTTTTGCATCAAACTTGTTTGATCAAATTTCTTTTATGGATTTTTTTATTTGATAAGTGCATAGTTTGGGCACTTTTATATTTTCACTCACTAAATTTGTAAGTAATGACAAAACACGCATCATTTGAATTATGCAATACACAAGTTAAAGTTTTCTCACCTCTCAAAAAAATTATGGTAAAACCAAATGTCTTTAAATTTTAGGCTAATGTAAGACATATATATTCAATCTGTTTCAAATATTTCTGCGTACCAGAGAAATATATGTATTTTACATGTAGACTTCTCTATGACACTAAAATTTACTTATAACCAAAGTTTCAATTCAAAAGCTTCCCAGCTGAGAATTTCGACTATACTACGTAGCATAAAATGTGTATTTTTGAACAAATATAAACTTACTTTATTTACAAATACTACTTTTTTTGGTGTAATATTAATGAAATTGTACGAATCGAGCCTGAAATGACTGCTATCAAAGTTGGAATCTGTTTAATTTCACATAATTGTCTAAAAAGTCCAGATTTAAGGAAATTTAAAGGAAAATGGTGGTCATTTTTAACACAAGTATGGTTTTTAAAAAACCTTTAAATTTGTGTTCTGAGTTTGTGTTAAGTATGAGTGTGTTTTAGCAGCATGTTGTTTCCCAGCAGTAGTTGTAATTGTTTTGTGTGATAATATTATTGTTAAAAGTCAGTGAATTCAGACTCATGCTGATGTAGAGATGAAAGTCAGCTGGGAAGATTCTTCTAGGTATGGCGCTAAGAGCTCTTATACCTGGCTCTGAAAAGGTATTTTTGTCAAACCACTTCCCTTTCTCATGTACCCATTGTGTTAAGCTTTGGACGATGGAGGTTTCCTCAAGATGCCATGAGTTACCTCGTTCGGTTTCAAATCCATTCATTCATGCATCCGATTTTCTGAAACACTTTTGTAATTATATTTCCCCTCGGCCCTTCAAATGTAATTTTCATTAAATATCCTTATTGGAGTTGTTGGTTTAAATAATAAAGTAATATTTTTTTCCCTCATGAAGACTGAAGTGATAAACTTGTGTTTCTCATGAAAGTGAGCAAGCAGGTATCCTTATACCTGCAGAATAATATGAGCCTTCATTTCTAGACCCTCACTCACTTCATGACTACCAAAACATTTTTTCAAACTTCTCTTTAGTAATATAACATTTTATCCACTCATCATTTACAAAACAAGATATTAAAAAACTTTGTGACATGAAATAAGAACTAATAAATAATAAGACACGCTACTCCTTTTTATCGTATTTTTTATATTTAAAACACATAAAACACATCTTGGTTAACACTTCCAAGACAAGGATTGTACATATTATTCCTCAAAATCATTAAAATATTCACATCAATCATGTTAGGACTGAAAACTTTAAACATGTTTTTACCATTTATATCTGAAAACACTAGGAGCTTAAAAATTGTTACTTAATGTTACATCACAAATAACTTCACACCTAAAAATTATTAAAATATTCACATTAATCATGACACGACTGAAAAACATTAAACATGTTTTTACCATTTACGTTTAAACATACTAAAAGCTTAAAAACCATTACTTCATATTACTTCTTAAAATTTAAAAACTATCATAACAAATCATGTTATGTCTGAAGAACTTTTAAACTGTAGAATATTCGCCTCATGTTATGTCTTAAAATTGTAAAATTATCATAACAAATAATGCTATGACTGAAAAACTTTTTTAAGTTAAAAAATTATCACATCATGTTACGTCAGAAATCATTGACACTCAAAAATCATTATCTTCATATTACAGCTCAAAAATGTTTAAGATGATAAATTATAAATATGCTACCTCATATATATATATCATTACTTCATCATACTACCACAAAATCATTCAACTATTTTAATTTGAATGTTTACAACAATTTCTGTTTAGAGTTAAGAGATAAACTCAATTTGCATCTTTTTACAAATACAACAGGTGGTGGTAGTGGTGAAGCAGGTGAAGAGGGTGATATTAGTGATAATATAGGAGTATATATTATTTATTGTTGTAAAGGCATGAATGAAGGAGGAGGTGGGGAAATTAATTTATTTTGCAGTTATTCAGGTGATAATAATTCAGGAGATGGCAGACTTGGAGAAATTGAAGACACAAAATTGAAATGTAAAATTTCTTCTAACGCTTGGAATAAGTAGTTGTTATACACTTCTTCCCACACATTATTTAAGGGTATAACTGAGTGCAACAAGAACATATTTTTCGTTCTTATACACATTGCTCACCTGATTTGATGTTTGTTGTTAAATTGAGAGCTTCCAAGCTGGACACCAGAGACGGGGCTGCAGTAGCTCTCTGCGCCAGAGGCGACACTATAGATAGTCTCGATGCCATAGACGGCTCTGTAGGTAGTCTCGATATCAGAGGTGGCACTGTAGGAAGTCTCGACATTGAAGGCGGCTGTGTAGATAGTCTCGACGTCGGACGCGGTGCTCCAGTTCCTCTCGATGTTGAAGGTCGCGGTGTAGGTAGTCTCGATGCTGGAGGCGGCGCTGTAGATAGTCTCGATGCTGGAGGCGGCGCTGTAGGTAGTCTCGACTTTGAAGGCAGCAGCGTAGGTAGTCTCGACATTGAAGGCAGCAGCGTAGGTAGTCTCGACACCAGAGGCAGCACTCCAGTTCCTCTCGACATTGAAGGTGGTGGTGTAAGTAGTCTAGATGCCGGAGGTGACGCTCCAGTTCCTCTCGACGTTGAAGGCAGCGATGTAAGTAGTCTCGACATTGCAGGCAGTGATGCAGTCGTTCTCAACACAGGAGGCAGCGCTGTAGGTAGTCTCGACGCCGAATGCGATTGTGATACCCTTAAGGAGGGCATTGACACGAGCAATGGTTGTAGTGTAGGATCACTTTGGTCGTCGTCATCCACAGAATATTTCAAACTTATAATTAAAGGATCTGAACAGTTCATTATATCATTGAAATAGTCCCAGTTAAAAATTTTAAGTTCTATATCAAAGTCTTGGTTCGATAGAGCAAGCTAGTAATCTTCGTAGATACACGACATCGCAATGCGAACTGCACCGGTTAACTACTGGAAACAGTGGAAGGGGGCCTACATGCTAAACCCCTATTTATAACAATTTTTTAATTTCCATGTAAACGGTCAAGAAAGAACATTTCCCCATCCAACCAGAAGTTCAGAAAGCCAAAAAAACCCCTTCTCTTCCGACACCCTCGACTTTCACATAACTTCAACACCTCATCCTATCCTATGAGACAAACCTCTCTACTAAGTTTCCTCCTTGAAGAAATGAAAAGAGTTGATTTTACTAATAAAAATTATTCATGTTTCAATATAAATTAATATATAATGAAATTAATTCTGGTTGATTATTAACAATAATATTAATATGTTACATATCAATAGAGGCATATATAATTTATATATTGCATATCTACCAGACTTAGTATTATCTGTATAAAAAATCATTATCAGTATACGATAATCCCTCTAAGGTTTTCTAAGGTTAGTTTTACTGTTTCAAGATGTATTTTTTTATTTATGTATTATTTTCTAAAGCTTTAAATGTAATTACTGTTTAATAGCAAGAACTATTACATTACATATTATTAACACCTCAGCCAATATTTCTGTAAACCTTAAATTAATTGATTTTTACCCATGAACATATTGAATTCAACAAATATGAGGCAAAGTATTTTAAATAAATTTTGTTCCCTTCTTCTTATGGTTTATATTCTTATTATTATTTGGGCTAAACCTGTACAGATATTTTCCGTTCATTTACACATTCATTTTTCACTATGGTTAAAATTATATTTTATAGGATAATTTTTGTAAATCTTGATGTGTAAGTGGAATATAGTCTTTTCGTAAATAATAATTAGATAAAAGTCTGAGTATTTTTCTAATTTTACAGCATATTTTCTAGCATAATGGAAGTTGTAAAATTATTATAATTTTATTAAGTAGAAAATAAAATATATTGCTCGAGAGTTTGCTTTTAGTTAAGAAGGTGTTTTTGCCTTGGCATCCTCGATGGTTAAAACATTGACCTTAGCTGAACACTTGTGAGGGGACTCCGGGCGACCTTGGATGTCTGCTACAAGAAAAGCTAGACTAGGGAACGTCTCCAGGGTATTATAAAGCTAAATTGTTTTTTGGAATCAGGTTTGCACCCTCTGTGATCTCGATTTGTGGTTAGTAGAACTGGAAAGATGTTGAATTTAAACTTTATAGCTCGTGAGTCTGCTCAAAGGTCGGTAGCACTGGTAGGCTTGTAGAGCTCTAAACGTAATGGTTTTTACATGCCTGGAGACATTTGCAAATGATAATAGTTTACCAATTCGAATTGAGTATAAATTATTCAGCTAACAATGTTTCATGGGAAATGTTCCTCGCTATTCATTTAGATTAAAGCATCTCTTTCTTTTTCTTTACAACTGTCTTTTGATAGAAACCAAACATCTTTTGTTTTTTTTTTAATATCTCTCTCTCTCTTTCTCTCTGGTGAGACAATTTCTTTTATCACTATATAATTTATTTCTTAGTTAAACAAGTCCACTTTAATAAAGGGCTAGGTTAAATAAACACACAAAAGGAATTCATTTTAAGACAAATCTATTGATAAAAATATATACAAACACAGCTTGTTTCACATATTTATGTACATTTTTTTTTTACTAAAGAGTGTTTTAAAATGTTAAAAATTACTTCTTTCCGAAATAAAATCGAAATGGTTTACTCCAACATGCTAATAACTTCCTGGTATTCAATTTACACTTCTATTTATGTACAAACGAACAAGTGATTTTGTTCTCTTGTTGATTCATTTTTAGGAACTACTGGATTACATACAATCAAATACTTTTTGTACTAAATTTCATTCATTAGCTCACAATGTTCTCTCAGCCCAAATAGTGCCATATCCACAGGTGATTCAAGAGAAGAATCATCATAATCTGTTTCACCCCAGTCAGGCACCATTACCCAAGTTAGCGTTGATTTAGAGTTTTCCTCTACAGAGAAGAATGTTGAATTAGATCTGTATGTTTTACATAATTGTTTGAACGATGGGCAATTGTATTCTTTTTGAATATCTTTTACATTCCCATTCCACACACTTTCGAAAATAAGTTTTGGCTTAACTTAACCTACATATGTTTCATAATTATTTAAGTATTATTCGCAAATATCTTCAATATTCTCATACCCCATACATCCACTCTCCCATTTTAAACCGTGGTGGTATTTGCTTACCCACCTATTAGTTTTCTTGTATTTAGGAGTTAAACATTTCCAGTCGAAAGGTGCTTTGAAGTTAAATACAGTTGTATGTTATTCCATATCAGTAATAACTAATTCTTGATTGATATTTTTTTCTGGAGAATAAAATCCTTGTACATTGCAAAACATCTAGTTGTAAACGTGGTTCGTCACCTACTGACTCAATTCGTGAATAAATTACGCTATTGGTAATTGTGTCGCCATGTTTGCTTACATCAAATACAAATAACGCTCCTCTACTTTCAAAGGTTTTGGGTCTACTATTGTGAACTCATTTTGTTACAATACAAATTCGTTAAACTTTGTATACATATTGTAGCAAATAAGGAATTCTCCATTATCAAAATTCGTATTAAAATCAACATAGAGATATTCTTGGCTGTTTAGATATAGTTTAATATTTTTCATATCATATCACAATTATCGAATAATGATTGGTCTGCTTTTTATCGTTTTGTAGGTTTGTTTGAAAACATATGACAAAAAATCGCCACACGAACTTTTGTGTAGTTGGTAGAGTTGGAAAGACTCCAGAGCCCATGATCTGTATGCAATGTCTAAATTCTTCCCTTTTTTTATTTATTTTAAAAAATGTACACGTTCATGTGTGTTAATTTCAATATGCAGTATCAGCCATTCAACACTGTTTAATTCAAATGCTTCACCGTCCTCATTATTAGCTGTATCGTATATGGTGGTCAAATGTGTATTAGCGAATGGAATAATTAATTCTTGTTTAGCATTTAAAACATGTTTAAAATCTTCAAAGAATACCCAAACCCATATTTAACGGTATAACAACTTCAAATTTTCCGCCCGTATTTATTTTTAGTGCTCCACCCAACCATCAGGCCTGTATAAAGATTTATTACAGTTTGTGAGAGATGGTGTTTTTTATTATGGAAGTAATTCAACATCTCTCGTCTGTTCGATTTCCACTCCATTTAGCAAATATGAAATTCTATCGATTAAATTAAGTATTCTGTTTCTTACTATTGTTACAATTTCTCTGTCCAGAAATTAAGTGGGCTATACCAAGTTCGTTAAGGGATGGAGGTTTTAATCAAATAAAGTAATTAATTATAATTTCCTTATTTTATTTACAATAAACACAGCAAAATTCTCTTAACTCAAATTCTCGCAATAAATTAAAGTCACCCACTGTTCACAATTGACACAAATAAATAAAATTATTAATAATTCCGACAAAGAAATCAATTAATTAAATATTTAAAAATCAGTCCCAATAGGCAGGGTATCAACCTATTCCATTGTTGTGTAATTTATGCATCCATATTTGACAGTTCGAATATTTACAATAAAATCAGTATTACACTTCCATTCAGTCCCACTTCAGTTCAGTCCATGTCCCACCAGTCACAATGTTCTAGAGTCCTCCAAGCGCCCTCACGCACAGTAGGCTTCACTTGTTGGTTTCACACATTCTCGTCCATGCAATCCACGAACACCTCCCTCGCCATCGTCCCGCATTCTCCAGTCATCGTCCACACTTTTCTTCGCTCGCACAGACTTGCCAGGCGGCATCCGACAAAAACTGCCAGCCGCTGGGTTGAGGTAGTATATATAGTGTCTTAGGCCGCCACCTAGAATCTTCCCCAACTCATGTTATGCATTGCGGAGGGCTGAGGCGCCAGCCAGTCTCACCAGAACATTCCTGCAACGTCGCTAAACATATCGGAAAGTATAGCACGCGAGAGGAGGTCTGTGACGCTAGCACATCTCGCCGCTGTCGGTATTAACGGGATACCCAGAAGGGGATCAGGAGGCCGCAAGCACATCGTTCCAGGAAGAGGAGAGGGCGAGGTGGTACTCCGATTACAGCTTGGGGCAGCTGAGTCAGCGCCAGCTGCAGCACGTAACACTATTTTGTAGTTGCTGGATTGATTGCAAAGCCTGTTTTTTTAATTGTTCCTCTAAACCTTAACATGATTTCGACGGTAGTGTGTACATATCGTGATTTTGTATTAAAATCCTTATTTCCAATTGAAATGTATACAGGCCAATTCGGAACAGTTCATACACATGTATTTCAGTATTTGTGATTGCATATTCATAACTGATAGGTTCTTCAACATCAAGTACATCCTTCATTTCGATTAACCGTATATCCCAATTCTTTTAAACACAATTCATTGCCTCGTATTAACTTTACAGGTAACTTATTTGAAGTGAGCATTTTATGCTTGTGGTTACGTCTTTTTATAATTCCTATCTTCGAAATATGTCTCTTAGTGAGATACTTCTTAAAAGAACCTCCTTTTTACATCCCTATTGGGTGTTATACATAATACCAATTTTGATTGCAATGTACACAGAATGCAACTGTTTACATCACTTTTTTTCAAATGTAAATGGACGGCAATTTCTTTATTTATAAAATTAATCAGTTTACCGTCTTGATCGAAAATTGTAACAACTATTTCATCAGAACTATTTACTATTACTGGAAGATATATCTATGTATTCGGTTTTTTAATTATGTTATAACCTGGAGCCACTGCACGCGTGAATTCATGTAGTTTATGTGTCGGTTTTCCATTCAAATATGAACTGCCAACAATATTAACATTTATACGACATACATTTACCGACAACATATAAACCTATTTGGATGATTCATGTTATTCATTAGCGGGATACTCTCTCCCTTCGTAGCTTAACATATTTGCAATTGAATTATCTTCCAAGAAATCGATATCGACGTTACTGTACATCGCACTAGTTAATGTATTTGGATTTCCACGTAATGGAAATGTACATCTTTAAGTAATGCCTCTTTAATGAACGTTTCTAAATTGTCCAACTCAAAAGATCCTATAGGTATCACAATACTGTAAGTTTTTTCACCATTATTAACCATAAATGATTGGTTGTGCATATCAATGTTTGATATCCTATTGTAAGTGACGACTTTGATTAGACTTATTTACCATTCTCCATCTAACTCCAATGCAGCGAAATATATCGCACACAATTGCGATGAATTGCCACTTAATATCAATGTTACTGACATTTTACTAGTATATTAGATATTGCACTTATATATCCTATTTATATACAAAAGTGTAGACATGAATATCCACAATTGATTGTATTTGGTAATTGTTCTGTTTAGTAATTGTACCTTAATTGAGTGGTTTTTAAATAGTTAATTCAATTGGGAGATATAAATCACCAAAACTGTCGTAATACAATGATTGATTTATGTTTTTAATCAGTGCTACCCAATGTGTTCCTTTGTTTTGTTTCAAATCAAAATTAACAATCATACATTCATGGAGATTTGGTATCTTTGGTAAATCGTCTCTCATATACACACCTCGAAAATAGGGAATAACCAGTTCATTTACAAATGCATGAATATCTTTGTTTGTTAATGCATGTTTTGGAAGATTATTTAGGACTTTCTGCTTTTTTTTCCACATTTGGAGTTTTTTCGTCCTCGTCCAACTTTATAGGGTTTCAAATATATTCCTTTAACCTTTGATTTTACTGTTCTACTGATAGCCGAAACTCCTGCGAGGATTGATCCAAGAGCTCTTAATGCTGGTAAATAGGAACAGAGTTATTCCTCCTTTCTTTGTTTTTTGGTTTGTTTTACATTTTAAACCCATGCCTTTTTTAACCTTTGCGCGCATGACTTTGTCAACAACCCAAGCACCTAGCTCTTCACCTGTCGATGTAGACTGCTTCTTTCTTATATTTGCTGCTTTATCGGCTATAATTGTATCCGCTATATGTCTTTCTTTCAAATCGTTTGTTCGATCATGAACTATATCGTGTTCTTTACAAGCATTATTCAGAGAGTTTATTCCTTGACAGTTCCCTGCCAGAGGTTTTGCAAGTTTAGTACCAGGCCCACAATAATTGTATTTCGGTAAATGCAACTCAAATGGTAAGTTATTAATCAATTAATTCAATATTCCACCTACTTTGTTGATACTATTAGAACAAGCCATTATTTTCAACTGAATGCAAGTCCTGCATTTATAGTTTTACGTTAGTACGTTATGTAACATAATACTGTATAAATGAAGGTCATCAAACAAAATGTATATCTTCTGGTAATTGTAAATACGAAAGAAAACGTAATTCAACAGAAACATGGCATTCTTTGACCATCATATATACGTTGTATAATAAGTAGTCCTTCTTCATGTGGAAAAACGTGTGTTATGTCGCTGTTGGAACATCCAAATCGGCTTAAATTTGAAAGTGTTTATGTATTTTCTAAAGCAACACAACAAGAGAAATATAAACGATTAGCGTGTATTTTATCACTAACTGAAGGAATACGATATTTCACTTTTACAAATAAAGAAGATATTGTGCATCCGAATGAAGTATTACCCAATTCTGTATTTATTTTTGACGATGTTTGGTGCGAACCGCAGGGTGAAATACAGCAATATTTTTGTTTTGGTCAACATTCAAACATTGATTGTTTTAATCTATCACAAAGTTACGCGCGTATTCCAAAACATAATTTGCGCGATAATGAAAATATGATAATTGTGTTTAGAATGGATAACATGAACCTGCAACATGCTTACAATGACCATGTTTTAGGCGACATGGGATTTACAAAGTTTAAAGATATGTGTTTTTACTATTGGAAAAACAAATACGGTTTTATAGTGATTATATCAACGCTTCCCCTTTATAAAAGCAGGTCTAGGTCTGTATGTGACAATTTTTTACTTCCCGAGCAAGAATAATGAGTATTTCAAAGTTTGGTCACAGCAGTATAAAACGCAATCATTACAATAGTTGTTTACAGAAAAATCGCGATGGAAATTGTAATTTGAACGGACATATATTACTGCAGTGGCACGCCACCACAATAGCCTCAATTAGCATGTGTAATATGCATTGGAGCTGTACTTACCTGTGGTCATACTCTGTCTTCATGATCGATGTGCACCTGTGTACCATGCCTGCACACCGAACCATCATTGCAACAGGCGGTCATACTCCGTCTTCATGACCTACCCACACTTGTGTACCGAGCCTGCACACCGACCATTCATTGTGCGTACTTAGAGGCAGTCCTGCACACTCGTGTACTGACCCTACGGCCTTCCATGTATGTAATTATACACAGTCATACTTTACCAAAGTACCGAGCCTTCATAGCCATACTCTGACCCCCACCACCACCACTGTGTGTCCAGGTTCCAAGACCACAGTAGTGTGTTCGGGCATGTCATGCACTCGTGGTTCGTCGTGTACCGAGATTTTAATGTATTTAATGAAGAATAGTCATATGCTCTCTGTGCATAGCACACATCTGTGCTGCAATGAATATCCAGTCTTCGCTTCTTTTCCGACGATGTCAGCCTCTTTCCTCTCTCTAATTATTCGTATTCCATACCAGCAGTGTTGCATATCATGTTCTCAACCTCGCTGTTGGGTGGGTCATTATTATTCTTGTCAGGTTTCATTGTGTACAGTCATGATGGCACTGGCTATTATTATAGTATTCCGAGCAGGCCTGGCTACATATCACGTTCTCGACCACCTGACTAGGCTGGGTGGGTCATTATTTATATTCTGGCCAGGTTGCATCCTGTGTGTCCAAGATGACCAACTGGTGGCGGTGGTGGGCCCTCGCGGAGGAGGAGGGTCAGTGCTGGCGACGGCTTCGTCTTGGTCGGACACCGAGGACTTCGGCGAGTATGTGGTCCGTCACATCGACATGGGCACCTGCGACATGGTGTGTGAGTAGAATATTTATTTATAATGACTACCAGGACCCAACTGCACTTGTGTACCGAACCTCCAATTATCGGTGGTCAAACACCGACCTACACTTACTTACAGGTAGTCATACTTTGTCTTCATGATATACCCACACTCGTGTACTGAGCATTCATTGCGTGTACTTAGAGGCAGTCTCTGCATTATGTATTGAATCATATTCAACAATACAATCGCTCAAATTAGGATGAAAAAAAGAAACACATTTCATAACCACACCACATGCACATTGCCACCGCTCAGATTAGGATGTAAAAAATAAACACATTTCATAACCATATCACACACATATAGTATAGCATTCAATAAGCTTTGTAATTTCCTTACTAATACAGATTGTCAGGTAGACCAAGATGTCTAAGGCGCTGGATTTAAGCTCTGGTTCCTTGTGTGGGGAGCGTAGGTACGAATCCTACAGCTGACTAATATTTTTAATTTCCTTGCTGGTGTGTTTCCCATGCTATATAAGGATTTCGCGTGTTCATAAAACGTGGGTATATATACAGTCGCACGAGCTCATAGCTCATTCGCGTTTATTCTTTCATTCTAGCTCTGACAGATGTGAGAGTGTATCATTTTTTATCAGGGCAGCAGTTCGTACCATAGCCATGCATCAAGAGTGAACAGCAGCTACGTGCGCTTATTCGACGATGGAGGACAGATTTTTGTGTCGCTACCGCAAGAAGACCTTTTCTCAAAGCTGCCATTCCCGTCGACACAAAACTGGTTTCGCTCACAATATGAATTGTGCTTATGTGTATTGTAAAGAATGTCACTAACATTTTCGACGATGTGATAGCTTCAAAAGACATATTGTAACATGCAACGAGCTCCTTCCTGCTCGTGTCAGTCGGTGTTCGCTGAGATTAAAGAATGCTATATGTGGTGGGATACCTGTGAAAAAACCATCAACAACATTAAAGCCATAATGTCCAACTGTGACAACATTGGTAGGATCAGCTCCTAGACATTCATGCAACTATTGTAACAGGACATTTGCACATGCATACACTGCAAAGAGACATATGAGGCATAAATGTAAGTTGATTCCATATCGCACAGAATATCGATGTGATAAGTGTCAATGTGTTTTCACTCGTAAAGATTACTTAAAAGTACATTTGAAAAAAGTGTAAAGACCTTGTTCCTGCTAAGTAACAAACCTCCGGCGATATAAAGTAATGGTACACCAACTTCCGACCTGAACTATTCGTCGGGGAGAAGGAAACAGTGTCTCTATTGTGGTTAGATCTTTAGTAGAAATTGCAATGCACGTCGACGTGAGAGATCTACCTGTGTGCCAGTGTAGTAAACCATATACACTAACTAACTGAATTGATGTTTATGGAATGCTTAACTCCCACTGAAGAAATATAAAACTATATATACAACACATTATATTGATGGAATCGCCAGTGTGTTGTTATTCGAAGAGTGAACATCGACTAGAGCGCAGATGGAAAATAGTCCTGCCAACCATTTGTGGCATCTGTGCAAGACGTTATTTCCCAACATCTACAATACCCGCCACCATGACACTAGTTGATCTATGAACGAGAAGCAATCTCCCTTAACATGTGAACAGTGCAAGTCTCAATTTGGAATGACATGATAACTTAAAAAGACATCTTGCATCTTGTGATGAACTCTCTTCCGTACCAGCTAAGCGATATAGGTCCGCATTGGATACACTCTCACCATCGACATCTGACCTGAACATTGCAGACCATTCTCCACAAGGATCAAGAGTATGGATTGCACCTGCTATAGTGGATACTCGTGCACCGTCACCATGGGCAACACTGATCCTGGACATGTACAATGTTCCACAGACATCAAGGTATTTATTCTGCTACTGCAGTAGGACCTTTAGTAAAGGATCCAGTGCATGTCAACAAGAAAAACCCGGTCAATGTGCGATGAAGTCGAGCTGGGGATTCTCAACTCACCAGTGTTATAAGTGCAAATAGGAGTTCACATGTTATAGCCCAACAGGAAGCGTTCCAGTCGAAGCACGAAGAAAAATATGTAACTACCAGGGAAGAATATTTTGTGAGGCAAGTGACACCCATATGAAGAATTGTACATATGAAAAATAAGCTACTATACTACAACTACCTGATGCGAGCTTACCCTACGAAAATGGGTTCATCCTGACAGAATCTGCTTTCCGTGGTCTAATGAAGACATACATTGCATCGGGTATCGCGAAAGATATTTGTACATACCTTAAGCAAACAAGCAGAATATTACAGATCAATTTACAGATGAAATGGAAAAAGAAGGTGCGTTAAAATATAATATATCGTTGGAATGTCAATATACCAAACCAGAACCACACGATGATGAATTTAGTCAGAGCAACCTTCAAGACCTCGAATGTGCGTCTGTATAACATGCAAAACATCGAAGACAATGTTGAAGCTAGTATACAGAAGATTTGTCAGGAGGAAGAATAGTGCATGGGAAAGGGTTCCGGTTGGACATTACAAAGGATAGATCATCTACAGTTGAGAACGAACTCTCTTAGACCACTTGGAAATTAGGTGCATACCGCACTACAAGAACATAGCACCCTATTCGACCGGCAGAATGGAAGAGTAATGCTCTACAACAGCAGAACGTCACACACATAGTGTGAAATCGGTACTACTACGTGAGGTGTTAGCTGGGAGGGGTCATCTGGGAGGGGTCAACATAGAGCACGACCTCCAGGATATGTAGTGCAACAACAATTTTTTTGGAGGCGCGATAATGAATGTGTGTGTGTTTATATATATATATATATATATATATATATATATATATATATATATATATATATATATATATATATATATATATATATATATATAGCAGCTACTATGGAAAGAACTTCAATTTTTTTTGAATGAAGATGGTGCAAGCTGATACGATGTCTATCGTAGAGCATACCTCTATGGATGTAACTTCCTCCATGGCTGGAAGCAGGTGTTGTTAGTGTGCAATGCTCTTCAGCAAAAGCTATCATGCTCGTCGCCATGAGAAAAGCAACTGTTCAAAAGTACCGACCTCTAGAATACTAACATGTGATATGTGTGGTGCTGCATTTGGTAGAGGCGATAACATCAAAAGATGCACTGGTACGTGCAAAAGTAACATCCTTTGCCTGACATGCAACAGCATGCATTGCCGCACGACAAGGCTACCCTTACTGCTGTTGATTTGACATGTAAACAAACATTAGTTAGAGCACCCATAACATTAGGCAGGCCTGTGCGGTGTTCCAAACCAGTGTACGACGACGGAACTACGTGTGCTTCAGAGCATGATGTGTGCGAAGAAGGAACGACGAGTGCTGAAGAGCACAAATCAGACAGATCGTCAGGAGTTGTAAATATTAGCCCTGCACAGCTAACATGTGGATTGACAACAGCAGATGCTATCCAGGACACCGACAACGAATCTGTGACCTACAAGTCTGCTGGTGATGCAGATGTGTCTTCTACTGATGACGAGGACGTGTCGACAACTGCAAAGCAAAAGTGTAAACATGTTGCTGGTGATGATGCAAGTAGATGTAGAAGGCCGATCCTGGACCACCCCACTTTTTAGGGATATTTCTTCTAAAATTACAACAAAAAATGCAGTACACTAAATAGGGCTATTTCATCTAAAAGAAAAGGAAAAAATTAAAAACTCAAAATCTTAAATTTCGCTGAAAAAAACCAAGAAAACCATGTTAAAAAAGCCAAAATCAATGAATTTTGAAGGTTAAATTTAATCTCGAGAGATTTGTTAAAAGAAGCTCTAAAAAATGGGCAATTAAAAAAAAAAACAAGATAATTTGACCAGTTTTTCAAAAATGTGCGCTCACTATTTGGCACAGGTAAAACAATCAAAATTATGCAAAAATCAAGCAAATTTAAGGCCAAAACAAGCAAATCATATGAAATATTGAAAAAGATAATTGATGGAATTTCTAATGTTATTCAACACAAGTAAAACACCAATAGGATTTTTTAGTCTAAAAATAAAGAAAAATCTGAAGCATAGCCATTACTGAATCCATAATCCCAACCATCATAATAATCCAAACCATAAACATAATCTTTGTAATCAGAACATTTATTTTATCTTAAATCATTTTGATCAGTTTTTAAAACAATTTTGAAATGAACAAGGTCCAATTCTCAATAAAAATTTCTGTTTTTATAATTTCATATCCAATATCACAAACTTTTAAAAGTTATATAATTTGATCCATTTATAATATTAAAAATGTATATATCTTTTAAAAAATAGTGCTACTATTGTTTAAATATTTTTAATTTATTAGAAACAATAATTATAAAATCAATTTAGGAAGTTGGTTGAAAGATATGAGTTCCTTTATTTGAAGAAGAAAATTGTGTTGATTACTAACGATATAACGATATTTTATATTTTATTCATTATGGAATTTCAGTATCCGGCATGCCTGATACTGAAAATGTGACAAAAATAAAAGGTAATTTACTAGATGAGAAAATTTTTATTAGAATTATTTTTTTTATTCGATCAAATAATTCACCTATATTTATAAAAACCTGTAAAGATTTTTAATGCCTTCACTCAACTATGAGTCTAAAAATTTGTTTTAAAATTTCGAAACAATTTCTTGTATCTGATTATTGTTTATATTATCCATTTAATAAAATTAAAAATGTATATATCTTCAGTGATATTTTCTTTTAAACAATCATAAGTTAAATCTTGTTGGCAGGTTAAAACAACACTACAAATTGTACCAACCTCAACAGCATTTTTAGAATTTACAATTTTTTTTGTTTTATCTTTAAATACTTCTATTTTTTAGATAGGCAGTCTACAACATAAACAGGTCTTCGTACGCAGAATGAATAACAATTGATATCGCCATGATAGTATGTAGTTGGCTTATAATAAAGTTCATTATTTCTGTAAATAGTATCTAATTTATTCGTGAATTTCTAAAATCATTTAAAGCCAGAGACATTTTAAGACAAAGATCATTTTCGATATCTAGATTCTAATTTTCTTTTGAAAAAATTTTATTTCTTCCATTTTTGACAAAAATATTTCTCACATTACAATGATCAAACATTGAAGTATGCACATATTGCTCTAGAGCGATCTTTTCTATTAGTTTGGAAACCCACAATTACAAAATCAGGCATGTACAATTGCAAATTATTAAACTTATCTTTCATATCAAAATTAAAAACAGTTGTCCCAGCAGGTACATCTTTTTCTATAAATTGCCAACACTTAAAACCAATCTGCATTTTAGAATTTTTATATATTTTTTCTTCGACTGCAATTGATGTGTTAGCTTCATATTTAACAATAGGCAACATAAATGCTAATTTTTCAATAACAATTTTACCTGGATCAGCATATGTTTTATCAACCACACCATCTGCATTTTTTGTTTCATAAACAAATAAACAGTTATTATCATCAGAATAATCTCGGAGAAAAGGTGATTTTATAACCCCTTTCCAGTAACCTTCATTATTATCACGAATAAAACCAAACAAATATCTTAATGGATACACTATTTCATTTATTTTATCACTACGAACATTTTTAACTCGATATTATTATCAACACTAGTCGACTCTAAATAATTTTGTTCACTTGATGATCTTAGCAAAATATTCATCATTGTCGAAGTTATTCCTGGATTATCAACAGCCTCGATAATTTGTCCATGTTTTGAAATTTCTACTCTAGAAAACTGAAATGGAAAGAATTAGAACAAACATCAATTTATCTAATATTCCTTATTTTGCCTCATCTTCAACTCTATCTCTTTTTAGTAGGCGATCTTCTTCCGAAACATAAGCATAGTTTAGAAAAGAAAAGCCATCTCCTATTGGAATATCAAATTCTGTTCTACTATAGTAAATATTCAAATTCCCCCGTGTTTAATCAGTTGGAGGAAAGGTTTCTCTCAAAACTCTCAATGTTTTATAACTCATTTATAAGTAAAAAAATATATATGGCAGAATCAAAAGGAGTTCATTGAGTGAAATTGCTCATCGAGAAGTATGGAGATAATAAAAGTACAAAATATTAGCGAAAAAGTAGAACAAGTAAGTGATGAAAATAAAAATTTAATAACAGCACTAGTACCTGTTGCTGCAAATAATTTATATTATCCGCCAACACCAGAAGAAGCATAATCTGAAAAATAGTTATTTGCAAAACAAGAATCTCCTAATTTATAAGAGCAGATGGGAACTGTACCATTTAAAAGTTTACCACCTATAGCAGGTGTTTGTACTATAAATCTCGGAAAATATAATTCTGAAAATATTAATGTTATTAATAAAAAATTTGGTTTACAAGGAGTTGGTCAAGTTTTTGAAATAGATGATACAGAAGTAAACATACATGGTGATATTTTATTTGTCAAAGATAAAAAATATGAATTAACAGAAGGTCTTATAAATTTGTTAACAAAACGTACCTATGACGAACTCGAACACAATTTTAATAATCTTGACCTTAAAAATTACAAAGATATTATTTTAGCAACCAATGCTATATTTCTAAAATTTATTCTTAATAAGAAAAGGAATAATCCAAGGTCCCGTAGTAATACAAAGTATATTAAGATAATTAATCAAAATTATGAAGAATGTATAAAAAATTCACAGTCAAAATCATTACCAAATACACCAGAAAGAATGATTTCACCAAAAACTAAATCTGGCGGAAGTATTAAAAAATATACTGATTTGCCCAACGAACACATTTGGATGGATGATTTTAGAAAATTAATTGATAGATTATTAGTTATTCAGGGCGTAGAAAATATTGGAAATAATAGTTTTAACAATGAAATGTGAAATGTGAGTAAATTTTCTGAATTTTTTATAAATAATCCAAAAGCTATATCATATCCTTTAAGAGTTTTGGATGTTATTCTGCATTCATTTTGGAATTCTGAGCACCATGCAAAATTTTTTGAAAAACTGGCAAACGAAAAATTTGATTTTGCCCGAATTACATTAGCCTGGTTATAATTATTGCAGTCCATTTACAAAATTAAATGAAAGACTTTAAAGAGGTGATAAAGGAGTAAATAAGTTAGATGAAGCATGCAAATATCATGATATTGCTTATAGAGATCATAAAGATTAAAACCTAGACATGATGCAGATAAAATTTTACAAAAAGGAGTAAAATAAATTATGTTAGATAAAATACTCAAATTTGTGAAAAAATTGCTTATTAAACTATTAGTATTTTTTTTCTTATAAATGAAGATAACAAATATTACTTTCGACATTCCTTATGAGGAATTAAAAAATTCGGCGATAGGTAAATTTTTAACAGACGATCAAATCGCAAAAAAAAAAAAAAAAAAAAAAAAAAAAAAAAAAAAAAAAAAACCCAGTAAAATTGCAAGAGGCAAAAATTTCAAATCAACTTTACCATTACCAACAGTTTAGAAAAATTGGCAATGGTTTATATTATCATGGATGAATTATTTCCATTGTACTCGCCGTTTTAGTAGAGGCTGCTGCAATTTATAGTGCTGTTGAACAAACTAGTAAAAAAGTAATAATTAGGACAACAGAGACATAATTTAGCAATGGAAAATAAACCAGGAAGTGATTAACACGAAGACAAAAAAAATTCGAATTTATCACCACTATCTAATGTCGATATTGGAAAATATATTTAAAATAATTAAAAATTATATAATTCAGAAATATTTATATGATTGACGGACTACCAAAAAGTAAGTTCAAAAATGAATGTACTGTGCTAAATTTTGATATTTTAAAATCCAGGAACTCATTGGATTTGCTATTTTAAAGAAAATAATGATATTTATTACTTTGATTCATTTGGAGGCAATATTCCCAATCATTTAATGAATTATTTCACAAAAGAAACGTTTATTATAATGATGACCAAATTCAGAATTTTAATTCTGTTATATGTGGACATCTATGTTTAGTTGTATTGCCTCTTTTTCGAGATCATTTAAGTTTAACAATATAATTTCTATATTATTAAATGACAGATATATTTGTGAAACCATTAATCAAATATTAAAATAAAAACTTTGACAATATTGCTGAAGATTTTTAAAAAAATATGTAGATTCGCAATGCAATTCGAGTGTTTCTTTTTTACAAAGTGAGTTTAAGCTCCTGTTTTGAATTAAGGAAATCGTATTGTTTCATTTTTTGGATGAAGAATTGTTAATATAGGCGAATCTTTAGATAAAAAAATATGTGGTCAATAAATTCTTTTCCGATATATATATCGGAAAATAATATATATATCGGGAAATTATATATATATATATATATATATATATATATATATATATATATATATATATATATATAGGAAAATAATATATATCGGAAAATAATTTATATATATCGGAAAATAATTTATTGAGTTATATTTTTAGTTTTATTTATAAGTTTTATATTTTGAATTAACATGCTTATATTATATATATATATATATATATATATATATATATATATATATATATATATATATATATATATATATATATATACATAGCATTAAAAAACATGTCAATTCAAAATATAAAACTTTTGTTTCCGACTATGCTTTAAAAACTGATGGCCAATAAAAATACAACACAAGTGTTTCTGATTTGAAATCATATATACAATCAAAATAGCAATAAATTGATTCTACTCTACGAAATCAAATAAGTAAAGCTTTTGTTTATACAACAGACTATGTTTCTAATCGCAGAATTAATAATATGTTTGATCCTATTGTTGGAAAAGATTGTTTCAATAAAAGATATTTCGATTAAGAAATAGCTGATAAATTACAAAATGTGAAGCAATCAGTTTTAAATAATGGTTAAGAAATTTGTTAAATTAAAAATTGAAAAATGCAAGTAAGAAAAGTCACATAGATTTTATTTAAGTGCAAAGTGGAATAAAACTCATAATATTTTTCACTTAGGAAATAATTCATTTTTTTTTTTTTACTTTTTTGATTAATTGTGATTTGAATAAAATAATTTTTGTTAATAATATTTTACCCATTGAAGATGTGACTGTTGTTATGGGTTCTAAAAATGGATTATATTAAACCAGTTGGTGTTAACACAGGCGATATCTTATCTATTAAAAACAGCAAAAATAAAATAATTATGGTGATGGATTGACAACCACAAAAGGAATATTTGTGAAATATAAAGAATAAATATATATTTTTTAATATTAGTTGGAGACTACTTGATCTTTGAAATAAAAAAAAAACTCTAAAAGTAATACTATAAAAATGAAAATAAAAGAAATGGGCGATTAGCTCAAAAAATTCCAAGACTAAGAAAAATTTCATGTGGAATTGCTGATTTATGGTAAATTGATCTTGTAGAATAGAAACAAACACTGGAAATTTAAAATGTATATCACATATAAACAATGGTTACAAATATAGTATGACAATTATGGAGGTTTTTTTTTAAATTTGCATTTGGTATACAAATTAAAGATTAAAAACAGCTCAAATATGTCAAATTTTTTTAGAATAATACTACTTTAAAGAAAACCAAATAATATACAAACTGATAATGGTTCCGAATTTTAGTGTTGATGACAGATTTAATCGAACTTTAAAAAATATAATATGTAAAAAAAAATTGTTTTGAATTGGAACTATTAATGATTAATTAGTGAAAGAATATAAAAATTGAAACCAATTTTGTATTTACTAAACCAAATATAAAGTTGTAGATGTTGTTCGTGTTAGCAAACAGATTTTTTTTTTATGTTATACTGCTAATTGGTAGATGGATTTATTTACTATTATTAAAGTTTTAAATTATGATGTACCATATTTAAAAATTAAAATTAAAAGATATTAATGGAGAAGAAATAATGGGCAGTTTTTATGAATATAAAATTATGAAAACTGACTACCTGAATGAATATTCAGTCTAAAAAGAATTAAAAACTAGAGTTGAACAAGTTGTTGTAAAATGGTTAGGTTTTGATGAATAAGACAACTCGTGGATTAAGAAAACAGATGTCTTTAACGACTGTTTTAATGTTTGTTCACCATTATTGTGTTGTTGTCATCGTGTCATCTCGTTGTCGCTTGTTTAAACATAAACAAGTGTTCGAAAATGTTAAAATTCAATAAAGTCTTCAATTTTATTTCTATACTTTCCACTATTTTTTATTTTTCGACTCAAATCTATTGTAGTAAAACCATAATATTCATCCCAGCATTTTGAACAAATTTCTTTAAATGTGTTATAAGTCATATCACCTCTGACAAAATCATTAAAATTATGCTTTAAATTAGTTTCATATTTTCTAAATATATACACAAAAAATTTGTATTATCTCTTACCAATTGTTTAGGTGTTTTTGAATATGTTTGAGCAAAATAAAATACATTGATATTTTTATGTCTGCCTCGATCAAAATAATCGCAAATAATGTCTTAATTTTCTAAAATATAATAAAATATAACAAGTGAATGTTTTTTGCACTCATCTAAAGTAAGCATTTCATCAGTATTATTAAAAAATTGAGCCTTTTTTCTTTTATTATTAGTTTTTTGTCCACCTCGTAGATATCCTTTTGTCACTGAATATATTTAGGTTGGTTTAAACTGTTTGAACAAACAAACAGTTTATTATTATTTAACCAACCTGTTTTATAAATAAAATTAATTATCAAATTTGTTTTTCCGCACTGCTCAGGCCAACAATTATTGCGCGCATATTATCAAGCAATAGTTCACTTTTTTTATATTTTTTGATGCCACTTTGCAAATTAAAATGCCAACACCCCAGTCAGTTTCTTGCATTTATATGTTAATTTTTTTATATAAATGTATAATTAAGTATATAAGTTGACAAACAATAGTTCGTTTATAGAAAAAAACTTCACTATGATATTTTACATAATGAAAAATCGATTGCATTAACCAGTTTTCTTGCAAAATATTTAACACCAAATGTAAATATTAATACTATAACAATTGAAAAATTGAGTATTGTTGTTGATAAAAATGAAGTATAACTATTCCAAGAGGTCAATATGATGTTGAAATGTTAAAAGAAACTATGAATTCAATTGAATCATTTTCAACAAATAATGTTGATTTAATAGCAGATAATGTAAAACACCAAATAAAAATTAAATGTAAGTTTTATATTAAACTTGATGATCGATTTTTATGTGGTGCAAAACTTACTCTGTTTAATACTTTGCCACACTTTTTACATTGTCTGTTATTATTTTCCATTTTATTTACTAAGAAATATATTTTATTAAGAGAAAAATATTTTTTTATTTTAAAATTTTCGTGGTATTTTTACATATGTTTCCTTTTAACTAAAATAAACCAAATATAGAGGCTCTACTCAACGAGTTCAACACTTCATATGAATTGACTAAACTATGTGACTACGAAATTGATTAGTGGTTTGAAGCTACAGAATTTCAAATTTATGAATCTAAGCTTGGCAAAAAATATTAATTGCATTCTAGATGGTGATTTTAAAAACACTTTACCAGATTGTTCTGTAAAGATAATTTATGAAAATAGCTAAAAGTGATGAATGAGGGGTGAGTTTTTATAGTGTATAAAGATTTAAAAGAAATGAAAAATGGAAATCTGTACAGGATATTGAGTTTAATATTTAAATTCTAGCGATAATCTTTCCATCTGTTTTGCTTGTTTTAGCCTTAAATTTGCTTGACTTTTGCATAATTTTGCTTGTTTTACCTGTGTCAAACCGTGTGCGCACATTTTTTAAAAACTGCTCAAATTTTCTTGTTTTTTTTTCTTGCTTAAAATTGCCCGTCTTTGAGATCTCCTTTTTTAAAAGCTTTCGGAGCTAAAATTTTACCCTCAGAATACCTTGATTGTGGTTTTTTTAAATGATGTTCACTGTTTTTTCGTCGAATTTCAAATTTTGAGTTTTTAATTTTGTCCTGTACTTTTAGACGAAATATCACTATTTAGTGTACTGCATTTTTTGTTGTAATTTTAGAAGAAATGTCCCTAAAAAGTGGGGTGTTCCAGGATCGGCCTTTTACATCTACTCATGCATATTCTACTGATGACTATGAAGTGCTGTCATTTGCCAAGCGAAAGTGTACACCTCGTTCTGAAGACCCCAATAAGATTATTGATAGACTTCGGTTGTTGGTTTCATCGCAGAAAGGTGACTGTCTTTCTGCTATCGGGGAGATGAATTTGATTATTGATGAACTTAGAGCCAGGGGCTTAATTGAATGATATAATAGATATATGCATGTGTGTATGATTTGGTTATACATGTAAGTAAATACATTAACAATACATTTGTTTTTTTTTCCTCACTTCTTACTGTCTAAGCAATGTACCTACTGCTATGTATTAGCGGTCTGCTAGTGTAACATGTGTTGTGTAGCTCCTGACCTACACACAAGGATGCACTCTCAAATGGCTCGAAAGTCAGTCGGAGCTCGAACTAATGAATGAGCCTCGCTTTATGCACGCTTCACATCCTTATCGAACATGGGAGAAATAAACCGCATTCATATACACGTGTTTGAGCCAGACGACTCTGTTGGGGGGGGGGGGGCACATTGTGCTAACCTTCATATGCGACCACAAGTATGCGGGAATTTTTTCTCGGGGATCTCGCGTTTGCACCCCGCCTCCTTCCGTAGCTGCCCCATACTCTCCTCGCTTCACCTTCATTGGCTCTCAAAACCTCGATATAGAGCCACACAAAAAAAATAAAGACCCTCTCTCTTCACTCACTCGCTCCACTACACTTCCCCGGTGTAGGTTTTTTCTAACTTCTGGCTACAAGTATTTCGAATGAACATGCATATGTGTTTTAATTGTGTATCACGTTGTATTGATTTTTTTTCCTTTCATGCACTCTAGCGGGCAGCTGGGAAGAGCAAGCAGCTGTCTGTAGGGACCTGGGTTCGAGACTTGTCACTATGGTTAAACCCAACATTGCGGTTATCATATTGGAATGGCTGAAACTGTCTACGTTCATACATTAAAGGTTCGGGAAGGGTCGACTGCTTGTAATTTCGAAGGCTTGGTACTGAAGGTTTGGGTAGTGTATGGCTGTCTGTAACTGTAAAAAGGCCCGGTCGGTACACGAGCGCAGGTAGGGTCATGACTGTCTGTGATTGCGGCGGTTCAGTACATGAGTGTAGGTCAGAGACTGGGTATGACTCTCATGGGCGCTACATGTTCGTCTTCATGGATAGTGGGACCTATGACGAACGATTGTCAGCATGCATTAGCACTCTCAAAGGGAATCGAATCTAGGACACCATTTTGTTTTTTTCAAAAATGGTTCGTTATTGTCGTCAGGCTACATGCAATAGTTCCTTTCAATATTATACGGTTTTTTTGACACAGGATGGTTGTGACATTGAAAGACAGAGCGATCAATGTAATCTGAGTTTCCAATGAGTTCGTGTTGCGACCTACAGGTCTTCTTCTGTACAAAAAGAGTATATACGTAGTTGAAATGTGTGTGATATCTCCTTACTCGTCATCTTTAATTCTATTGCACTCGGTTGTCTAGATGGTTGAGTATGTGATGATGTACATCGAAGTCTAGATACACGACAAGTGCCGGTCAGTCCTCAGTTGTTGTGGGGGTACAGACTAGCTGTGAGCACTGAAGGTTCGGTACATGAGTGTGGGTTGAGGTATGACTGTTGTACATTGAAGGTTCGATACGGGGTACGGCTGACTGTAATTTTAAGTTTCGGCACACGGGTGTGTAGGTCGTGGTCTAGTTGGTAGTGATGGTTTCATTCAAGTCGGTTCGATAGGGGGTGTCGTTTGACCAGAACGGTCTAGCATCATTTACATTGTATGTGTGTGTGTGTGGCTCGTATAACAGAGCAGAGTGACCCCTCCCCTGACCCCTCCCTGACACCGCCCTGTTATTTTTACCCCCTTCGGTACACGAGTGCAAGACGAAAATACTGGTGTGTGTGTAGACTCATGTTATATTTTTTTTTGCTAGTTCTATCTGAAACGGTTCGAAAATTATAGCCAACAATGTGGTGTATCACTGTCTGTAATTGCAAAATAAAAAAAGGTTGGTACATGAGTGCAGGTCGGAGACAGATTATGACCGACATGCTAGTCTCTTAATGGGCAGTGGGACCAAAGAATGTCTGCAGACATGTCAGCATGCACACTCAATGGGAATCAAAACTACGATACATTATTTATTCGAGTAGGGTACAGAAAAAAATTGTGTCAGGTGCAGGGATTCGAACCCACACTCCCTTTTATGAAACCAGAACTTATATCAGGCACTTCAGGCTGCTCGGCTATCCTGACAACTTGTGTATGTGATGGTTACATGGCTTTTGATGAATGACATTCTCATATGATGTATGATCTTGTCTAGTCGTCACTTGTGCAATACGCACGTGTGGGTTGGTAGGTTTATTTTCTTTCGTGCACTCTAACGGATGATGTGAGAAAACACACAGATCAATGCATATCAACATCTCTAATTGTGTATGATGGGCTTCGTACGCAAGTGCAGTAGTGCAGTCGGGGACCATCTGTAATTACTAACAATGTTATAGACCAAATGGCAGGTTTTACGTCGACTTATATTATTATCACTCTCTACAAGAATCAAACCTGCGATATCTCGAGGTTGGTTCAGATAACATGTATTGTTTCCTTTCAATACTGGTAAGTATGTTGACAAGGGTGAAGTGGTGGTGAGGATGCAGTACTTTGTCCGTATCTACCATGCATAGAAAGGTGGGATCTGTCATTGCGGTCACCGCTTCCAGCGAGATCACGTCGTTGACAGCGATATGTGCTCGCTGCTAATGGGTATTCACTGCTAAATCAGTTAAGGTAGGCAATAATTCGTTTCGTAATAATCATAAGAATTAGAAACTTATTGTTCTAAGAAGGTGGAGGATCAGTGCTGGCGGGGGGCTTCGACATTGTCGGACATCAGTGAGTGAGTTGATGGTCAGTCACAAGATGGCCACCAGCGACATGTGTGTGTGTGAGTAGCATTATAGTTGGTTCTGGCCCATCTGGCATCATGCCCGGGACACGGGGACACGGGAATGGAAATTAAGGACTCGTCACAAATAATTCAGATTTCTTTCCCTCGTGGAAATTTCTAGAATGTTCGTTACGATGCAGGCAGCCATTTTGGCAGCCCGTATACATTTCCCGATTAAACCAACAGTGGCGATCATTTTGGCAGCATGTGAAAAGAAAAAAAAATTATGTCCCCAAATGGTAGCATTTATTGACACTGACTGTGCGCATGTGTGATCGTTCAAGATGTTTATGGCGTCCACATTCAATGTCAATCGAAATATATATTTGTTGTCCCTAGCTGGCAATATGGTAGCCGCCAATGCTTCGGACATTACAGCCATCTATGCATATATGTAAGCATAGGTTTTACTTGACCTGAGGCTGGCATGGTGTCTTGGAATGGATGGGGTCTCCCCGGTCCACACTGAATGTGTGAGCAGGACATGCACACTTTCGGTAGGAAGGAAGGTAAAACACAAAAAATGTTATACTAGGCCTACAAATATGGTTGGGAGCACCCAGAGACCACCGACTGGAATGATAGAGTAGAGTGTACTATCAGGGTGTCCCCACACCTACAATTTATGCCTATATCGGGGGGTTGATGCCTATGTTATGAATTTAACAACTATCACTTAAATGGTTTGGGAATTACGACCAACTATGATTATACGTTGACATAGGGCATACTTGACCCCTTGAACCTTCTCCTAGTCGGAATAGATTTCTATGTTATGAATTTGACAACTATAACTCACACGGTTCGAAAATTACAGCGAACTATGCTTATAAGTATTACACACAGGCTTCAAGAGGGGGCAGTGTTGTTCGAGATCCGAAAAAAAATGAACATTCGTGACGACTTGATGCTCGCCGCTGGCCACCAAAATGACCGTCATCCTCAGTTGTGCTGCGGCCAGTGTGACTTCCAATATGGCGGACCAGATTGACAGAGCAGGAAGTTTTGGTCCATGTTGGCGGTCCTGAGTGCTGTCATTGGATCTCTCCTCCTCTCCCTCCTCCTCATTGAGTCAAACGCCACAATGTGGAATCAGGTCCACCGGATTGTGCAAAGGCTCTTTCTGGCACTGGCTGCCAAGATGGCCGCGGTCGGCGGGAAGGACATTCGGGAATTTTTGCGGGAAGAAGGGAAAAAGCGATGGTTTTTAACCGAAAATCAGTCATTTTGGACGGAAAAAAGGGAAAAAAGTGAAATCCAAGATGGCCGCCATCGTTACTGACTGGAGAAATGGCCGCTATTTGTGATGAGACCTTGAATTATATTTTCTTGTCCCTGCGCTCCGAGCCAGGAGACAGGTGCATCAGAACATACTATTTTATACTACTCTCACTTGTCGTGAACTGTCTTTACATCACTGGTAACGTTCCTACAGTTGCGCAGTACAGAATCACATGCGTAGGAAATTTCCAAACTTTGTATAGTAGCGATGCTAAACATTCCCATATTTGCAGCTCGATATGTAGTACTATTTCCATACATTATGTGGATTAAAAACTTTCGTTACAGTTTGGGAAGTTTACCAGAAATTTTTTATGCAATGTATTATACAATCTCACATGCGATACGTCTCGCAATTACAGTACACATTAATACACTCCACTTTACACTACAAGCATAAACACTAGGGTTCCACAAAACTTAGTCAGAAGGGCAGGACTTACATCAGATATTCACAGTATCCACTGACCATTCGGTGGCATGTGGTAGCACGCCGCATATTATTACCTTGCACATTATTAAACATCTTCATATTATCAACTGTAGTAATCGCAGCGTGAGGTTTTGCCACCATATCTGCAATGACATACAGCAGATGCATAGAGCCGTAATACAAAATGACCCGTATGTTCTCGTTTCAGTTTTCACTTCTCTGCTTTACCCCGGTATTACAATTCGCCCTTTGTACTCATTATAAATGCATGTAAGTCAAGTAAGTACGTGCCGCCACCGAGGACATGCCTTACCGGACAGACCTTAGATTCCGGCAAACCAGGCATGGATTATCACATGGACAGTAGAAAGTATCACGATGTGGGGTTTATTTTCTCGGGGCTTTCTTCTTTTCACCTCATTTTTCATTCAACCGCTGACTTGCCCACACCTCACCTTACACACTCTCCACGCTCTCACGAAAAGACAGAGCTAAATGTTTCGACTCCAGACAAGGGAAGTGAAAGGTTTGAGGTACATTAAAAATTGAATTACAGCTAGATTTTTGCAGTAGAAACCCGTCAGTTTTGTCAATTAACAGCTTCAGCTGCTGATAAATTAGGATATGTGTGATGTGCCGGAATATATTATTGAAATTACTTTGAAAAATGAACGTTTAAATTCAGGTTTATTGTCTAACTTAAAGAAGTAAGTCTTAAATAACTATTATTTAAAAACTAAATGTTATTATATTTAAAGATTTTTTTTAAATTTCATAAAGTACAAATTCTGTGTGGTCAAGTCTGTACGAAGCTCGTAAAATATTAGACAAATTTTTAAAGGTTTAAAGGGTGTATATAATCAAAGCGATCGTAAAAATAATACTTAGAAATATTTGCTAAATAATATCAGTTAATTATCTAATTGTGTCAAAATACGTTGCAAACAGTTTATTTTTAATACGCTGTTTTTCACCAAGAACACGTTGTAAGGGCATTCAAGAAGAACATTTCCCTTATTCTATGAATACAAAACTATATCAGAACGCCTCTAACGTTTGCAAAAATATACACTTTCCTAAAACTGTGCAGAGCCCTCATCCCCACTCCTCCCCCCACCCCCCATAATAAAACAATAATTTGGGTAAAATATCATTTATTTTTCTAAAATAAATTACAAATAAATTTGATTATGCTTTCAGAGTTCACAAATTGTAACCATCTCATTAAATTACAAGTATTAAAGATGAACTTTGCAAACATACAGTATTTTTCTTGTGCTATTAAACATATTTTAAAAACTATTTTAAAAAATTTTGCGATCAAACATGTTTTATATTAAAAAAAGAATTAAAATGTTGTTGGGAAAGTACAATGCATTGTTAAAAACAGGAGAACGTGGTAGTTTGTAATATAAATTCGAGGAAGTAAGAGGGATAAGTAGGTTATTTGTTCCGAGTTTAAAACACGATAATGAGAATTTAAAGTACAATACGGATAAGACGATGACGAATTAAATGTCACAGAATTTATACACTTTCCAAAATAATCAAAACAGCTTTGCGCAAGACTGCATCGCTTCTTGTCTGCAAGTCAGAACCAATGTTCAGTCTTGTGACTGTACGAAAAAATATTTTGACGTGAATACGTCTTTAAATTTGCAACCATAGTGGGAGGCAAATTAGAAAATCCGATAATACCAAAATCGGGGGATACAGTTTGGCATTGGAGCTCTGAATCTATCGTCTACATTCAAAAATCACTTACACCACTCGATTACCAATGGAGAAAATAATATGTTACGTTATGTAGGAACTGCATTGCATCGTGCCCATGGTGTTGGTGAAGGGGGGGGAAGGGGGGGGGGGTGCATTTTTGAGTTCGTGTCGCAGCGTCTCACAACTTCCGCGTAGTATAACTTTTGACTAGGAGAAACTACGACGTTCGTTTAAGTTTCAATCGACAGCTCTCGTGAAGATCAATCGATTGAATGTATAAAAACATTTGTGTTGCGTGATTATGGTGAAATGCTATGAGTTAAAAAAATATTAGGAACAACTTAATACAATGTCGGCCTATACTCGTCAAAAAGCCAAGTCGAAATACAAAAATCGTATACGGTTGGAAAGAGCATCTCAGTAGCAATTCAGTGATACCCACAAAACCCCATTTGATCGAGTGAAGCGGTGACGAGGACGTAAAACAACATCAAGGCGTCCGAGTGCGTCAACGTAGACGTATACACGCAAAACAAACGGGCGTGTCCCCAATACAGCCACACCCCATTTTTCGATAATATATAATTTACTGCATTGTCACGCTGGGGATATTATAATCAGGAGGACATCCCTGCTTTGATAATATTCCGGTTATCACGATTTCACACTGCTGGCAAATTTCCGATAGGCTATTAGGGGCGTAATTTGATTTATCTGTATCTGAATATATTAACACATTCGGTTATAATGTTTATTGAGACATTTGTGATACTGGTGTTTTCTGTAAGTTCAATAATTTTACATTCATACAATTTATATCTTACCACAAAAAGATACCTATTACTTTTCATCACTTTAAGGAAGCGAATTATTTTATCGATATCTTCAGGCAAACTTTTTTTAACTATACGTAACTGTTTTTGTGTAAAAAAAAAGGCAGATTCCTCGAAATGTCTACTTGTGATTATAAAATAATCACTGTTATTTCGGAGGTCAACAAACATTTGTGTGGAAGCTACGTGAATGTCGGTAGTTGTATTGTAACCAAACGTTTTGGTCGTGGAAGTCGGCCGTTGTGAGAGGCAGGGAGAGAGCCCAGATAGAGACTAATTCTGAATCTTCAGTAGGCCTATATGTTAAGCACTTAAACTTCAATTATTAAAACATTTCCAGATACTTACGTTTAACTCATAGCGTAAACTAAACCAGATTTTGTATTTGTCAGATATTAAAAAAGACGTTGTCAGACAGACGTTGTCACTTAATGTAGTGAACCTGTTATCAGTAAACAAAATTTTTAAAGAGCAAGATTTATTGATGATGTAAAGTAGGATATCACACAGCCACGCTATAGATAGAGCTCGTTCTTTTCACTACTATTGTCCTAAAAAGGGGTTTTCCGCAGTATGAAACTTCTTTAGAAGAACGCTAGTGCATTGACAATGGCTAGACTACAGAACAGCTACGCATACAGATTCGAAAATGTTTGTGCTAGTTGTGAACTCCAGCCATTGCACTCGTGACGATATAACCAAGCGCCTTTACAACGTGGTGCTAGTTCATTCACCAATCAGTGCCAAGCACCCGACCTACCGAACGATGTCTGAACGAATAGGAAACTGTACACAGGATGATAAGCCAAATCAGATACGCTGCATATTCAAAAACAACATTCAGCTAATCACACGATAAAGGATCAAGTTTTTAATGGTAAATTTTCTAACGATGCACATAATATATGGGAATTTACACTTATGTAAACCTGCAAAAACAGAAATACTGAACGCGGTTATCATACGATTTGGTTATTTCACACTATGTGCGAAACATTTCCCGAACTAGTGTAGGATTACAAGCGTTACTCCTGAACCTTGGTGAGGTAAGTTTGCGAACAATTTGTCCCGGCGCGGCAAATGAGTACACTTATCGCTCATAACCTGAAGAAAAAAAAAAAAAACTCAAAACTGTTCCGACGTCAGTGAGATCAGACGCCGACTACAAGTTTCTAAGAAGTTTCATCGACGTAATAAAGATTTTCGCTCCGAGTTCCAATGATTCGTACTTCTCCGGAGCAACTGTCGCAGTTCGCTCGACTGTTTCGCCGGCTGACATCGCTCCACAGGACGACGTCACCGACTCAGGTTCGGGAGTACGTGACGGAGGCGCAGGCAGGAGTGTCCGTCTCTGTGCGTAGCCTCGCCAGTTCCCGGGGCCGCGCGGTGCTTCTGCGAGACGTCGACGCCGCGTCAGGAGCGTTGCAGGTTCCTCGCGTCTCCTTTGCGTGGTTTCCGCTTCCCGGGGAAGCCTTTGGCGTAGGGACGCCTTGCGTTTGTGCTCAGGTAGTAGAGGCCTCGGACCCTGAAACAAGTTGTGTTTACGTGCACGAGAAATAGATATCACCGTCGCGAATTGCTGCTCTTACCAAAGCTGTTAACACAAAATTATTTATCGCAGGAGCAGATAATTGCTGTTCTTTCGTCCTCGGTAGACGGTTGTTTCCCGCGAAGTTACTTCGCACCGTCACGTGTCTGAAAACGTTGCAGCTTCTTTATGTCTATAGCCCATTCTTCGGTAGAGTGAAAGTGTTCTCAGGCGAACCACGCGTCAGCAGACAAACGAAATGACAGCTGCTCGCCGGGTGATACGCACTAACGACAGACAAGATGCAGATACATAGTGTATTCGTGGTTGCTTCACACTTTTTTAATCCAACCTTTGAAAAATCACTCTATGCATGACATACTCAGTTATTTCATTAATACGCCATGTATCGCGTTTTATACGTCTGTTAACATGAAAGTATCTTATTTTTCGTTAAATTGAAGTTATACCTGCATTTTGTTCATAAACTATAATATTTCATTTATTACTAATATGAATAACACCAGTGAGAAATCATGTGTGTTGGTAGCGCCTAGTAAGAAATAGTTCTCATGCGATATATCAATACATCTGAGTGCGTACGAATTCGGTGCGTTGTCCTTTGGCGTAATTTTCTAGACGGAGTTAATCTTAGTTTTCACGAGGCGGAAAAATATCCTGTAAGTAGAACTTAAGCAGATCTTCATAAAAGTGTAAAGTAACCATGAATGGATTATATGTATAGTATGTTGAAGCCTGTGAAGCATGTCGACATATTTCGCAAAAAAATTATACCTGTCTGCGGTTACTGGCTGTACGCCTTATGTGCGTGGAGCAGTTTCCCATTACCACTCGGCCAAAAAGACTCCTGATGTCATAAAATCGAACATCTTTGAGTGGTTCTGTGTAAACAGGCCAGAGGTGTTTGATATATTTCACCCTACCATAAATTAGTAAGAAGCTGCAGCGTTTTCAAATATATTAGCAAATTTTTTTTTCAGTGCTTCTAACTACAGTAAGTTTTGGCTTAAATGAGCATTTCTGAAAGCACCGCTCAATTTTAATTTTTTCTAAACTTAGTAGCTTTCCACAGCAATACGCCCATGAACCTGATGTCTACTATTTACATGTCTAACAAGTAGTATTTAAGATTTGTAAGAAACTTAGAAACTAAGTTAATATTTATTCTAATGTACATAAAACACAAGCAATAACCTTATAGCCTACACTTGCGGTTTCTCCACACTTTTTCTATATATCATTTGAAAAAACACCCCATGTAAGACGTGTTTGGTTGTTTCCTAAATACGTCACATATAATAAGCGTTTTATTCTTTTGTTGACATAAAAGTACCTTATTTTTGGCTGAATCTAAATTCTTCTTATATATATTTTAACCATAAATTGTAATATTTCGTTTATAATTAATATAAATAAAGCAGAGAGAAAATAGGTTTGCTGGCTATGACTAGTAATAAATATTTATCATGCATAGTATTATTAAAAATAAGAGCTCACGAATGCGATACCTTGTCCCTCTGGTGTAATATTCTGAACTATGTTAGGCTTTGTTTGCATGAGGTGGAGGAATATCCTGAAAGTAGAACTTTAGCAGGGCTTCAGAAAAGTTCGAAGTAACCGTAGATGGACAATGATAAAATTTTTGTACAGCGCGACTAACCATGATATTAATACAATCCTTGAAATTGAGACGTGCGTACCAAATAATTAAATTAGCATTTGTTTGCAGTAGAGATGAACATCACTTGGGAAGACAATCCCCAGTGAATCCGGGTGGGATTGAAACTACGGCCTCTTCAACGCGAAGAAAACATAACTAATAAAAAAATAGATGTTTTGAAAAATTCTAAGCCGTGTCTTTAGGAATAAGTGAAAACCTATGACTACTTTTCCTAAACCGCTGTCATTCAAGAATAAGTGTTACTTAGTAGCTACGATTATATGCAGTTTCAAAAATTGGTTAGAAATGATTCTGTTTATATTTTCAATTTCCTGTGTGCACCAATGAGAGACTGCCCAGGAATCGCATTCGTGATCGTAATATTACACAGCAAGAAACAGCCACGTCTTGTGTGATTGAATACTTTTGGTGTTAAGATTACACAATAACTTCATGAACAGTTTCTGTATAATGTCGTCTAGCAACAGAAATACAATCCCACACTAACATTAAGTTATTTTTAACTTAGGAAGTAGTAGGTTCTCCTAAAAGTGTTCATGTTGAACCCGTTGTCTTACACATCTTGTGACACAGATGAATGGAGTGGAGTTAAAAGAAAACATTTTCGAATCCCAGTTTGGGATCCGGTTAAGCGAATTTTGGCCTATAAGCAATTTTAGCTCAAATGATTGCAGGTCGAATAAACTTTAGCTAAACCTTGTGGCCAAGTAAATTTTATACTTAGTTAGATTTAGAAAAAGTTTAAGGAATGACTTATAGATCAAGTAGATTAAGCTGAGTGACTTTTTGTTAGCGTTACTATTAGGCAAGACATTCTAGGCCGGGTTCTTTTAGACAAGTAATTTTAGGCTACCTTACTTTTAGGCAAGTAGTAAAACTACTTGTTACTTTTATACAAGTAATTTTAGGCCAAATGACTTTTAGGCTACCCTACTTTCAGGCAAGTGTTAATAGCTCATGATATTTTTATACAAGTAATTTCAGATCAAATGACCTTAGGCAAGTGAATATTATTTAAGTGATAATTTATCCAAATTACTTTCTGGTCAAAACAATATAAAGTAAATGAAATTCAGGGCAAGTTATTTTATGTCAAATGAAGTGTAGGAAAATTAGTTTTAAACCATGCGACTTTCAGGAGAGTGGCTTTAAGGACAAATGAGTTTTAAGCTAAGAACTCTTATGCCAGGCTCTTTAGGCTTGGAGAATTTCAGACTTAGTGACTTTAAGGTAAGTGAAATTTGTACGAAATAAAATTCACGTCAATTAAAGATTAGATATCGTCAATTTTAAATAAATTTTCTTTTGAAACAAGTGAATTTTAAGTGAATTTACGCAAAATATTTTTTTCTGCCAAGTGACCGGTAAGAGCACGTTACTATAAGATAAAAAGTCTGTTAAATTGGGTGACTTTTAGAGCAAGTGATTTTTAGCTCAACAGACTCTGTTTTAAGTGACTTTGAGATTAATTATGTATGTAGGAAGTGAGTAGGCGGAGGTATAAGCTTTTCACGATAAAATGAGCACTTTTGAAAGCCCTGCTTAAGATCTACTTGTATGCGTGTTGTGCATTCTTCCGCCTTATGTAAAATTAACATTGCTATGGGTCTCATCACTTTATTCATGATTCGGCCAAGCGAAACTGTTGAGTTATGATAAAAGTCGTTATCATACAAAACTGGCCATTTTAACACTTCCGTGCCTTAAAAAACAGAAAGCGAAAGAAATAATTTAAGACATCACAAATGGTTACCTAACACTTTTTGTTCGACTTTGGGATGTGAAACTACTTTCCAACCATCATTACCAACTTTACTGAGCGCATATCACTCATTACGTCCGTTAAAATATATGCAGGCAGGGGCAGTGACATTTGTCAAAGGCTGATTTCAATAGTGCTCACTTTATCGTGAACGCCAACCTCCCGTGGCGCAGTCGGTTGGTGCGACATCGATCTGGGATGCGAGAGACTCTGGGTTAGAATCCCGGGTAAAGCATGGTGTTTAGGTTTTAAGTTAGTCTGTAAGCCGTCCCCTGCTAAGCCTTCAAGCATAAAACCGGGGGACGTTAAAAAGCCCTTTGAAATGAGAATGAAATTGATCGTGAACAGCCTTTACTCACGTGTGAGGTACATGCTCGCCCATGAGTATGTAGTCGTTGTCGGTGGGCGTGCACCAGCCCAAGAAATAGAGGAGCTGACTGGTGCACGGCGAAGCCCAGAAGCCGTCCTTGCTGTTGATGGACTCGATGAAGTACGGCGTCACTTTCGTGTGGTCGCACGACAGCGTCTCTGAAAAATACCGCCACCTTACACTTACCTCACCCAACCTATCAACAGCCTGCTTACATCTCCCTCTAAGGCGAGTTGAGATGAGTTCAGAGATTTGGGCGGCTCTTAACAACGAGATTTTGAGAGCCGATGAGGGTGAAGTAAAGTGAGAATGGAGCAGCGCCGGTATGCAGGGGCGGGGGAAACGGGAGATCCCCGAGAAAATCCACCGACCAGCGAAATCGTCCGGCACGATTCCCACATGCGAAAATCCGGAGTGACCCGCTCGGGGATTGAACCCGGATCTCCTATGTGGGAGGCGAGCAGGCTAACCGCTCAGCCACCGTAGCCCCACCTTTTTACGTTATTTCTCAGTGGAATTTCGATATTGAACTGTTAATACGCAATTGTTGTTCGAGTGTTAGTATTCTGAGTAAAACTGCCACTACAATTTTGTCATTTTGTGATCAGGCTGTCCAAAAATATGTGATGATATTATGATGACAAACATTTAAATAGTAATGACAGTGTAATTTAAACATGTATTTGAGGATAAATCTTCATTATTAGCCCATATTGAATCTATGGTACGAGTATGGGATATTACTTTGCTGAGAGTGGTTATGGCCCTTTAATAAGCATGGAAACTGCTTCCCTGACTGCCTTCCGAATACCAATGAAGGTACATATTTCAATATACACTATCTAATAACTAACACATTAAATTATTAACAATTGTTTCGTCCGTTATTTTATTTATAAAAATACAATAAACATGTTTTGAAAGGACCTGCAAATTTTAGAATTTTTTAGTTATGTGTAAATTAAAATTTAGACACTTTTTATATAAAATTATAATTATAAACGTTGAGAATTCCTAAACGAATAATGTTATTTGCAGGATGATATACCATTGTGAATTATGCATGCTCACGTACTACAAATAATATATTATGTGTCGACTGAGAGGTATCAAAACTGGGCTAATGTCAAATTACTCAGTATTTTGTGACAGGAGATTAGAACAAGGAAGGCTCGGCGAGATCTTGGAGCTCTCAGCTGAAGTATGCGTTGACAACAATGCGAAGGAAATGCGTAGGATCGTTTATTGACAAGCACTACTAATCTCAAGCATTTGTATCATCCAACTCGAACAAGAACAAACATGTGAAAAAGTACGTGTTATTTGTAATGCAAATCAGTAACAGCACTCACACAAATTTCCTTCTTGCACGTATCACGCTGTGCTTCGCCTAATTTTCAACTTTCTTGTGTACTTTAAATCCGTATTTTGAACCTTGCAAGACGCTGCAGTTAACAACCACCCAAGCCTCTCATATTTCGATTCTCTCATATTTTTAACATACGATTTATATTTCAAAATGCTAATTTTATATTATACAGGCTTACTGCCTGCAATCAAACTTTAGAGTGGGTATAAATAAACATAGAATCCAATTTGAAGTATGTATTGAAGTAATCTGGTATCACTACATTGCAGCTTGAATTACGTGCAGTAAATGTCGCTATAGGCTGTTCGCGGTAAAATGAGCACTTTTGAAAGCCCTGCTTAAGATCTAATTGTATGCACGTTGTGTGTTCTTCCGCCTTATGTAAAATTAACACTGGCAAGGGCCACATCACTTTACCCATGCTTCGCTCCACTGAAACTGTAAAGTTATAAGAGAAGTAAATATTTTACAAACATGCTCATTTTTACACTTCAATGCATTAAAAGAACAGAAAGAGGAATAAATAATTTAATCTATCACAAATGGTTACCCAACACTTCTTATTCGACGATATGATATAGAACTACTCTCCCTACCTCGTTACCAACTTTACTGGACGTATGCCACTCAGTGCACCGGTTAAAATATATGCAGGTTGGAGCAGTGACTTTTTTATAAGGTTGTTTTCAAAAGTGCTCTTTTTATCGTGAACAGCCTTTATGCATGTCTCAGCTGCCTTTTATAGTTAAATTTCCTCGTGTCTTTTGAGGAGCAGAACCACAATACAAGAGAGCTAGTGGGAGTTAATCAAAAAGAGTCTGTGATTTTGTGTTTTCGTTCAGACTAGAAATTATGATTTACCCACACTTTTAAGAGCATTAAAAGTTTTACAAAAAAAATCGGCCTGGAAAAGATGGACAAACTAATCATTTCAAACAATACCCTTTCAACTCGGCCGATACAGCACTAAGCAGCTACGTTAATGATGTTGAGAGATTTGGGCGGCCCTTAAAAACGAGGTCATGAGAGCCGATGAGGTTTGCATGGAGCAGCGCCGGAATGGAAGGGCGAGGGAAACGGGAGATCCCCGAGAAAACCCGCCACCAGCGGCATCGTCCAGCACGATTTCCACTTGCGAAAATCCGGGTGTCACCCGTCCGGGGGTTGAACCCGGTTCGCCTTGGTTGGAGGCGACCAGTCTAACCGCTCTGCTACCACGGCCCCTACATTAATGATAGAGAAACTCTTACTGCTGGTTAAAAAAATTGAATTCGATAAAATACAGAAAAACTTCAGAATCAGAACGGAAATTTTTGGAGGAATTTGGGGCAATCAATAACTTGAATGGCGAAATTTCGGAGACTATGATGTCCACGTGACGTCATATACCGTTCTTTAAGCTTAATTCAGTAAACATTTAATTGTAGAGTTCCGGGTGGCTCTTAAAGGTGTTGGATACCATAGATTTAATTAGTTTATAATTGTATCAAACATTGTTCAACTTGTACGTATTGTATGTGATTCCATTTTCCTTGACTAAAGGAATTTTACATTTCATATTTATTTTTCATAGAGTGATGTAAAAAAAATCCAAAATGGTTCTGCTTTGCTCTAATAACCAATATTAACTAAGATATACTAATGAAAAAATTTACAACATAAACTAATTCCACGGACTACACCTTGACATGTTTAATATTTAAATAGCAGTTAATGCATTAAAAAAGTGTTAAAAATATAAAAAAATATTTTTTAATATTCAAAATTTTTTTTCATATATATGGCCTGTTATTTGGTGAATATATGTTTATCAGGCAGTAGCCCACAGTATTAGTTTATGTTGTAAAATTTTTCATTTGTACAACTAAGTGTTTGTTATTATAGCTGCAGAAAAACAGAAGAAATTTAGATTTTACATCTGATTGTTCAAAAAATCATTAAGCTTTATTTTTTTATCCTAAGAAAATCCCATTAAATAAACCTATAAGTTGAACAATGTTTCGTACAGTTATTAAATAACTAATTTTGTGGTACCCAACATCTTTAACAAAGTCTCAAGAACCAATGAAGCGAGGTTGATATGAAGCAGCGCATGAATGCAGGGTCGGGGGGAGCCGGGAGATGCTCGGGAAAGCCCGACGACCCACATGCGAAAATCCGGGAGTGGCCCGGCCGGGAATCGAGCCCGGTCCGCCTCGGTGGGAGGCGAGTACTCTACCCGCTACGCCAACTGCGGCCCGTTAAAAAGTGAAGTTCACAATAGTCTAATCACGTTTTCTTCGCACTTTTTAGATATAACGTTTGAAAAAAAAACTCATGTATGACATTTTTTGTCATTTCTAAAATATGTAATGTATTACAAACGTTTTATACAGCTGTTATCGTAAAAGTACCTCATTTTTCGTCAAATTGAAATTTTAGTTTTATTTTATCGATAAACTGTAATATATAATTTATAACTAACGGAAGCAAAAATATTGATAGAATAATGTGTTGGTAATACCTAATAAGAAATAGTTCTTATGCAAAATATTATTACACCGAGTGCTCGCGAATCCAGTACGGCATTCCTTCGGTACAGTTTTCTACACTTCGTTAAGCTTTATTTTCACGAGGCGGAGGGATATCCTGGAAGGATAACTTGAGCAGTGTGAAGTAACCGTGAACGGACTGTGGGAGCTGAGAGTAGTGCCGAGAGTGCCGCGGACTACTCACTGAAGAGCGACATGCTGGCGCAGCCGGGCTGGCTCGTGCCGCCGTTCACGTAGAAGTCGGCGTGCCCGTTGGGCCCCCACTGGCCTAGGATGCCGGCCCCTGTGTGGATCACGTCGACGAAGTGCGCGTCAGTGGGGTCGAGGTCGCGCGATCTGTTGCTGCCCATGTAGATGAAGATGGTCGGGTCCAGCCCTGCAACAACCGCACGTGCGAAATACACATCACAAAAAAAAACTTACTCAACAACATTACATTTGTATCTTTTTTTTATGTTATGTTTCTGTGGACCGTCATTTGACGTTCGCTGATGTAGACTGTTCGCCGTAAACCGAGCACTTTTGAGAGCCCTGCTTAATATATGTTACTTTTACGCATATTATGTATCCTTCCGCTGCATGTCAAATCAAATTGCCACGAGCCTGTTCGCTTTACTCGTGCGTCCGTGAAGTGAAACTGAAATTATCAGAAAAGTAAATACGTTTGCAAATTCACTGATTCTTACACTTACATGCATTAAAAATACAGAAAGTAAAAATAATAATTTCATTAATCACGAATGTTATTCAACACTTTTTATTTAACGTTAAGACATGGAACTACTTTCCGTGAGTCGCTGGAAAGCCTGACAAAGACGAAGATGGAGGTTGTCTCGTACCAAGAAACAATGGAAATTGCGATTCTGGTAGAACAATCATTCAAAATGTTGGCGAACCCGAATGAACGAAATTTGCTACTACTAAACATTTCGTTCTTGGAACTGCTAATGGTATAATCTCGGAATTCGCATTGGGTTGTCCAAGCAGAACAAATTCTTTTGTGCTTTGTGCAAATAACAAGTGTTCAAAGACAAATTACTGCCATATTAAATGTGATATCGGCACAAAATGAAGAGAATCTGAAAGTACTGAAAGATTCCATACAGCGAAAAATCCGTTACCTTGACTTCCCATCTCGTGACAAAAGTGGATTATCATAACCATAACATGGTCATATTGTATACCTGCAGTGAACAGTTGGAAAGGATCAAAATACTGTTTGACGGCAGCTCACGACTAAACCTATAAAATAGAGCAACAGATGTAATTTTATTTGGTGCGATGTCAGACACTGCAAGCAACCTGCATCGGACAATACAGATGAAGAAACATAACATAAATTATCATTCAATGCATAGCAATCTCAAAACGTATATCGTCGAAAGGTTCATCAATGACTCTAAATGGCAAGATGGGGAGGCATTTCGCTGTGAATGGCAGCTACAAGCAGCTGAAACTATCTCCGCAACTTTTTCGTGAGTATAATTTCACCGTTCATGCTGCCACTCGCATGAAGCCTGAAGACATCAAGGACGATACCCTGCTTCGGACTGTGTATGCTATTCCGAAAAGGAGGGACACATGCAAGCCTAAAGTAAAGATCGGCGACCTGGTGCGCATCTCCTAACAGAAAGGCATCTTCGAGAAAGGGTTCACAGCAAATTGGAGCCCCGAACTGTTTCGTGTGCGATGTATAGGTCTATGAAACTATACTCTAAGGACCTACCATCACGAAAATCTGACAAACATACCCATCCATGGGGGTTTTTACGCCAAGGAGATCCAGCTGACTATGTTTTCAGAAGTGTTTTGGTAGAGAAGGTGCTAAAATGATGTAACAGAAGTTTGTATGTTAAGTGGTGGGATTTTTCTGCCCACTACAATTCCTGGGTCGCTGAAGCAGACATTTAGAGGTGAACTCATCGTTGAAGAGAACGATGTATATATAAAGACATTTATTTAAGGGCTTATGTTTTTCTTCATGTCATTTTTAATACATTTTATCTAATAAAAACATTGTATGTGTTATTTATTTGAAAAAATTACTTAAAAATTTTAATTATTAGTTAAATAGTGCAAATTAATTACACTCCATGTTCGGAGGAGTGACTCATCACTAAAATTAAATATTTGGAAATGGACTACATGGGAGCTCTCTGGTAGTAGATACTAAAAAAGAGATAACTTGCAAACTCTAGTGTGCCCAATGCTGTAAAAAAGAAATATATTTTTTAAAGTCATAATTTATTGGCCAGTGGGTATATACAATTGGTATGAGTGGAGCGATAATTTGTTATGTAAGGCCAATGATTAATTTGAGGTGAGGAGAAGGGTGTCCAATGTTATATGTTACTTGCTTTTTAAGAAATTGTTGTGAGTTTTCTAGATTTTTTATTATTTAATGGGTTGTAGTGATGGTTTAGGGTGGTTAGGGGGTGTGGTGACTGTGATGTTATGTGATGTTAACATATGTTCCTCGATGTTTAGAACCAATTATTCTATTTTTCGAGTTTTCTCGATTTTATTATAATTGCCAGATGGTCGAGAGGAGAGTGGTTGAGGCGAGGGTGGTGGAATGAGTGTAATGTTTACATTATATATGTTTTTCGATATTTTAGGATATTTTAGACATATTTCCCATTTTTTTAAATTAATGCCTGGGGTGGAGGGGTGAAGAGGAAAATGGGAGGGGGTGGAGGTAGCAGGATGTGGATATGGTAGGTGCAAGATGGACGTCGGGCGAGGGGGCAGGATCCCCTGATCCTCCCCAGTCCACTGGACCTGGCTTGGGGTCTCTAATCCTCCTCTACTGCTTTGCCTCATTCCACTAAGGGCCTTTAATCCTCTTGAACGACTGAGGATTTTTCGGCTCTCGCTTCAAGGAGCTTCGGATCCACTTTCCTCAGTTTTCCATTTTTTTTTTTGTGAGGAAAGTGATTTTTTGGTAAAATAATTAACTTCGGAAGTGGTTTTTGGGGTGAAACAGGCAATTTTGTCGATAACCTGGCCATCTCAGGCTGCTGGTCGCGACCTCCACCTGTGGCGTCATGGCCGGTGGCTCATAGTTCCTACTCCTTGAATCCTGTCCCCGTGGTCTCTTTTTACATCTACCAGTAACTTTAGATTCTCTCACTATAGCTTTGAGTTGCGACTCTTCTCTTGCATGCTCCTTACTTGAGAGGCAAGATATAGGAATATATCTCCCAATAAACGAGAAGAGTGGGTGGAGCTCACCTGTAAAGCGAGAAGCGGGGTTGGAGAGGAACTGACCTGTGATGCGGCCCAGCTTGCCCGGCACGGACATGTGATTGGCGACGAGGCCGGCGATGTGCGCGCCCATGCTGTAGCCGATGAGGTGAAGGCTGTCCGGGGGCACGCCTCTAGGATGTCCTGCCAAGAAGTCCACGAACTGGGCGATGCACTCGGCGCAGAAGCGTGGCGACCACTCCAGCTGGCTCAGGCATGGCTCCTTCACCAACGTCGAGAAGTCCGCTACGATCACGTTGTACTCCCCATACTGGAAGTACGCTGCAACAACATCGCGCTCCTCACTCACCATCGCATCATTTCACTGCCTGATTTATCCACCACATCATATCTCTACCAAAACCATAAAGCATAAACTCACTCGTGCACAAGCAGAGTAGCATGTAAGTTATAAATTGAATCAGCCTAAAATAACTCAGCATAATTTCTAAAGCCCACCAGATTCGCCTGCGTTAAGGGGTTAATTACTGTCTACTTTGACTTTAAATTTTATCTGAAAAGTTAGAATTTGAAATAGAAACAAAAAGCATAATAAGTTTCCCAATAAATAAGTATCGGGTCATTCTTTTTAACACTAACAATAATTTTGAGCTCTACCCTAGAATATTAATTTTGTTAAACTTTGTGATTTATGCGAAAGAAGATGTAAATTAAAAATCTCTATAACTTGTTCAGTTCCTTTTTGAAAGATTATTTTCCTATTGTCTTACTTTTTCTCAGGATATTGTTTCATTAACAATGAGAATGAATATTTTATCCTAAAAACATAGGAAATAATTTTAGACTCTTTTAGACTCCTTACAGAGACCTAAGGCAGAGAAAACTCTAGCCGAACGGAGGTTTGTCCATTCCTAACAGTGGAGGCGCTGCACGCGAATATGTCCAAGATAAGTTATCTTAACGGAACTATTTAATCATATATCGATGTAAGAGTCATCCTTCCCATAGAAGAATAGTGGATGTATTATTTGAGATAACGTAGCGTGTAATATATTGGAGGGCTGATGTAATTTACAGTGCAAAAAAAAAAACAGGAAGTCATTTCAGTAGCAGTAGAGCTGCATAGAGGTACCAAGGGCAGGCGGTGGCAGCGCAGTTAAACTACTTGGGTAGAGTTGTAGGTGCAGAGCTAGCACTCGCTTTTAGCAAGCGAAAATTAAAGAAATGTGTCATGAACAACTCGTTTTGCCCCCCAATGTATTATGAGTTATGAGTGTTGCAGCTAAGTGTTATGTATCTCACTTCACTAGCTTCTCGCAAGATGTGAATTATCTACTGGGTGCCAGCAAAATTATTGTGATCCCAGGGAAGAGTTTTTTTTTTACAGCTTAATTCGTTTTTGACGTTTATGTTTCCTGGAGATGTTCATACTTTTTCCCCGCCAAAACTTCCGAGAAACTGTTTACCAGACAATATTTTACAATACTGGCATTGCGAATTTGGAATATTTTCTATTTTTACCAGGTACAAGCCCTTGAACAATATCTCAGCCACATATATTCCAAACAGACCAAATTTCCCGAGAGTTTTTAGCTACTATTCATAATAAAAAAGTTAAAAATCGCGGCAGCTCCTGTTGATGCACGAGTACTCTTCACCAATTGGCTGTGCGGGTCTCAGAAAACAGGCTGTGTGTCTGATCAGTTACTACGGACTGCAACAAAATGGCGGACGCATGCTAGTGCCTCCTAGCAGGTGATGAAGGAAACAACAACATGGCGGCCGACACACCAGCGCTCCCTGGCAGGCGATTAACAAACGAATTATACTGCAAACAAAATGGCGGACCAGCGCCCTTGCAGGCGACGAAGGAGCCAAAGATGGCGGCGGACACACCAGCGCTCCTGGCGGGTGATGGAGTAACCAAATATGGCGGCGGACATACCAGAGACCCCTGGCGGGAAGCCACCGATCTACGTAGACGGCGGGTGAAGAAAGCGACTAGAGAAAAAGAAAGAAAGGTAGAAAGGAAAGAAAGAGAAAGAGACAGAGAGTAAGGAAATTAATTAATTAATTTGATAAAATTATGCAGATTTTATGTTGAAAAAATTTGACTACATATTAAAAACAATGTGTAACCAAATTGTAAGAGGATTTTACAATATCGGCTCCCGTTTGGGTTCAAAAAATTAATTCTGGCAAAAATTATAGAAATGTGAGATTGTGGCCTTAACGGACGCTGGTTGGGAACGTCGTTGCACCATGCTTTTACCAATTGAGGCCGTTTTGTTGGCGTGTGTGACTGGGGGTCACGGCATAGTGGCTGTTTCGTTTCTGTGTTCTTAAGTATTCTGTGGATTCCAGGGGCGGGGGGGGGGGGGGCCTCTGGTGCTGCTCCATCGGATGCGGCTTCCCAAATCTGTCAGAATTTACATTCACTTCACTGTTAGCCACCCTAACAAATTTTCCTTCCCAAGAAATTCTGCTCCTGGTGTATCGTAATTAATCTCTTGTCCAGGATGCCCCCACGATGGTGCGACGTTGCGCTTGTGCACTCTGAAGTATTGCTGAATAAACGCGCATTTAATATTCATATTTCCAGAAAACAAATGAACTTACCGACCATGTTATCAAATGGGAATGACGTCCCGATCATACGACGCACAAAATGTGACGCGTTTGAGTGGCAGATCTGACAGTGATATGTTAGAGTTCGAATAGCGATTGAGAGTAGATGGACCCCCCCCCCCCCGCCCCCGTTTTTTTTGCGAAATAATTGTTTGCGCGAATACGCTTATCTCGGTAAACAAATGTTCTGCAAAAACGACTTTTTGTCAGAAAAGATATTTGAAAAAAAAAAAAAAAAAAAAAAAAAAGAATTATATATGCCCCAATTTTTCCAACTTTTATCAAATGAAGTGTATTCTTGGAGAAAAAAAAACTCCTGAAAATGGTTAAATATTGGGTTTTTAAAGCTGGCCTATGCTGTTTCCTTAAGCGGCAAGAGAAAATTACAAAGAAACGGAGATTTCATCGCGTGAAATAAAATCCACTGTTACAGATCTAATTTGCACAGTACAGAGTCACGACGGAAACACTGCACGCGTTGCGCGAAGGAGCGATGAGTTAGTAGACGTGCGTGTTAGTGTCGCCCGTATAGCTCCCTTGCATCTTGATCTTGGGCCGGGAGCTCTATACCACTCTTAAGTCATGGACCCTACAATAGGTAATACACAGACGTGAGATGGATTAGTGGAACCTTCGATGTGAACACACACCCACTATCTGGATTGCCTGCTATACGAGACACTGTGATTGGTATTTGCTTCACTGACTGATGCGCCCTGCGGAAGTCCCTATCTGCGGGGCTGTCGCCTGGGAATTAAGTTAACTGATGCAGAATGGGCGACGACGCGCTTCCAGACATTCTCCTAGCCTGCGACGTCATTTTGTTAGCGCGTGCGCAGAAGTTCGCTATACAAGACGCTGTTTCACATCTGTAGTCGTAAGTATTCCGTGCCAAGCATGTGTGCACCGTTTTTATAAAGGACTACGTACGTTTAGATTAGTTTAGTACGTAAACATACATCCCTCCTCCTTACAAAAAATTAGCTTACTACAGAAATTAGTAGCGTTTTGAATGTACTTGAAACATAAATATTAGTTTTTTACATATGCTAAACATTTCCCAGCATATAATCGTTACATGTGATGCTATGTGCTTGGGTATATATATATATATATATATATATATATATATATATATATATATATATATATATATATATATATATATATATAAGTCCTATATTTTTCATGCACACATGGCCAAATCGCAAATTTACAATTTCTGGAAATAATCAGTTAAGATGATCTAAATAATTTACAAATAAGATTAAACAAAGCAAAATTAAAGGTGTTTACTTAATACGTTCTAAGGAATATTTAACTAGAACTGCCCCAAATAAAATAACCGTAAAATTGTTCTTAAATGCAACTATTTAAAAAATGCACAATGATTTATCTTTATAATTAAATGGATATCTTAAATCAGCTCTTGGCAGTTTTAAAGGAGAAATGTGTTTTTTTATACAACCAGTGATTACGCAAACCTGACATTTTAATTGAAGAAATTATATGACGCGAAATCTTTTGCAAATTTTACACTTTTTTCCTACGAAAAATAATTATTCTACCTTCAGCTATAATAAATATAAATGATATATTACTCCTTTGGAGTGGACAGGAGAAATTTTATTACCCTAAACACAGATAGACGAGACTGAAACCAAAATGGAGCGAGACTATTCAGTCCATTTGTCACTGAAGTGTCAAATATAACGTGAATTATTGTTCTTGACACTAAACTGAATTTAAATCAAACCACATGAGATCTAACAGCGCGTAAGTATACCAACAATACACGCAAATAATAACCGAAGGGAAACTGCAGCTGTACACGTAACGTATTGGCTTCTAGCACTGGTGAAACCTTTTATGCGAAAATCAGGTAACAGGTGTCCCTCATGTTTCCTTATGGGCTGTTAACGGTAAAGTGAGTACTTTTGAGGCATTAGTGACTTTTTGCAATAAACTATTTTTTACCCTTTAACAACCTTTTTAAATAACGTTTGCTATCTAGTTAATTAGCACAGTATGTATAAACCACCGCACTCGGAATTTAACGTCTAAGGCTAAAGTAAAATATAACTGTGGATGTGAATTTCCATACGAAATTTTTTTAATGTTAAACATTATTTTTTAATGTATGAAACCATTTAGTTGTGCAACTTAGAAAAAAAAACAATGTTTTTACTGAATCATTTGTTATGTGGTTCAAAAAACTACGTATTTTCACTCATACTTCACTCTGCCAATTTTTTTTTTTTTTTTTTTTTTTTTAATTTCAGTCTAGATTTGAATTTCTCAGCAAACGTATGAAAAAAAATTCGCTCAGTTGTCCAAGTTTAGCTCATGTTGATGTCCAGTCCAAGTTCGACGCTGCCTGAAATTATACTGTGAAAAATGTAATACATATTGAGCTTTCTATAGCGCTTCTTGTAGTTGAAATGACCTTCGCAAACACCCGTCACCTGCCATTGAGAAGCTCTGTCTCCAGGTCGTGGAGAAAGCTGGAGTAGAGAGGTGCGCCGCTGGAGATCGCCTTTACCATGGTTTTCACCATCGCGCCTCGCAGCTCTCTGCCATTGGCTCTGAGCACACAGTATGAAAGGTCTGGTTCTGAACTTGGTGCTCGTGACCCAGTTACACGCTCCGTCGACGATACCCGAGCCGCCGACAGTATTAAAAAAAATGGTTAACAGTAGCGTCTTAGTCACTTTCCACTTGGAACCTGCGGCCGAATGACTTCAAGGAGGACTCCGAGGGTAATCGAGCTCACAGGACACACAGGTTCCACAACACTTCGAGTGCTGAACAGATTTGCAAACACATAAACAAGGTAAAGCTAGCTTTTTTGAAATCAACCTTATAAAAAGTTACTGCCCCTGCCTGCATACATTTTAACGGGCGCACTTTATTACATGCGCCCAATGAAGCTGGTAATGAGTGAGTGAAGAGATTTAGGCGGCCCTTAACAGCGAGGTCTTGGGAGCTGATGAGCGTGATTGAAGTGGATATAGAGCGGCGCCGGAATGAGGGGGTGGGGGAAACGGGAGATCCCCGAGAAGGCCCGCCGGCACGATTCCCTCTTGCGAAAATCTGGTGGCCAGGCAGGGAATCGAACCCGATTCGCCTTAGTGGGAGGCGAGCGTGCCGATCGCTCAGCCACCGTGGCCCCAGTGACATTAGTAATGGTAAATGGAAATTAGGTCTAGTTACATAAATTAACGTCGAATAATAAGCCTTAGGTAACAATTTGCGATAACATAAATTATTTCTTTCGCTTTCTGGTTTTTTTTAATGCATCGGAGTGTAAAAATGACCAGATATGTAACATATAATATTTTCTTATAATTCGACAGTTTCACCTGATAAGACGCATGAATAAAGTGATGAGGCAAATAACAATGTAATTTTTACATAAGGCGAAGGAATACACAACGTGCATACAAGTAGATCTTAAGCAGGGCTTTCAAAAGTGATAATTTTAACGGGAACAGCCTATGAAAGTGAATCTCTTATATCCATTGCAGCATGAACACCGCTTCTGTTGGTCTCTGCCGTCCCGCGTGCCATCGTCCTGTTGGCACACAATACACCGTACACTACACTGTATAGACTGCGCAACGTTCGTTAGTAACCGGTTCTCAGCCGAGATGATGGCGATTTGTCAGTGTCCCAATGAAATGTTTTTTGTTACATAACAGAACATACAATCCGTGTGTTCATTTGAGTATTGTAGCCTTCGTGTTATTCAGTTGTAGTGAAAGTCATGAAAACGAGACGTCTGACGTCTTTAAGGAGTCTGGACGTCATTACGCTTCGACAACTGTATACAACTCCGTCTAATTCAGACGACGTGATATTAATGTACATCGTCAGCACTCGAAAGTGTAAATATTTTAACTACTGTCATCGCCAGACGATCTCGGATGCGTCCAATGCTATGCGTAACAATAAGTCATCCGTAAGCTTTAAACTTAATCCTGATGTATGACTGTTCATGGTAAAGTGAGCACTTTTGAGGCCCTATTTACTCTTTCCTATGAGCCATATATTATCCTTTAACCACATACAAATAAATCTGGCAATGTAAGCAATAAACACAGTGTGTATATTCCACCGCACTCGGAAGTCTACGTCTAAGACTCAAATAAAATATATTTATTGACTATCATTCCAAACGAGAGGGCTTTCAGAAGAGCTCACTTGCCGTGAATAGCCTATATCAGCAATTTACACGAGGTTTACTGAGACGTTACATTGCTTCGTTACCAATCAAAATTTGTATTATTCAAACTAACTCGGCGCTTTTTATATTATATTACGTAGGAAATAACATTGTAATGTGACACAGGCTGACAGTTGACCAGTAATAAATGTTGTACAATACGCGTGTCTGGTTTATTGTGGGCCAGTAGGATATAGTAGGTGGGACTTAAGGAGCTTAATAGGACAGGAGATCTTGCACTTCTCGTTAGTCTTGAATGTCTTTAAACCTGCAGAGCAGACAGGATGGTAATTCTTTAAGGGTGTTCAAGTACCTAACATATTTTGATAAGATTTGACGATATTGTACAATTTATGTACACGATATCGATAGTAAATTGATAAAACACCAAATCTTTCGTAAACTAATATTCGTAATTTTTTAAATATAAATTTTGAAATTTTTTCTTAAAATATTGATTTGTACAAATTAAAAAATAAATATTTAATCAGAACATTTAGTTTCAGTGTTTATTGGAGTAACAGGAATGGAATTTCGAAATTTATTTGAAATCCTACATTTCTTTCACCTGCGGTAAAAATGTAACTTTCAGCTAATCTGGCGTGAAATTCTATCTCAAAAGTTAAAATTGAAATACGAGTGAACCACGTGACAAATTTCATGAGATATTCCTCACGACTTTATATACAAAATTAATAATTTTGTGCTGTAATCTAACTAGTAACATTATCACCATATTTAAATTTGTATGAAAAAAGATAGGTTTTTAATTCCTTTGATCCGCTTCATTCTTTTCTTAAAGTCGTTTTCTTCGATTCTCATTGTCTTTTCAGACAATTTTTTGATATAATAGCGAAAAATAAAAGATCATGCACTAAGAATGTAGGAGAAAATTTTAACTTATTGACAGCCCTTAAGGGTACTTCCTACTCTCGCCCTCAATTAAAGCACAAAGCTCTAGAAAATGCTGTTTATGGTAAAGTGAGCACTTATGAATTCAACCTTCCAAAAATATCACTGCCCATGTTGGCTATTCACGGTAAAGTGAGAACTTTTGAAAGCCCTGTGATATGAAGTAATAGACAAAAAAATATATATTTCATTTTGACCTTTGGCATTAACGTTAGAGTGCGGTGGAATATACACACAGCGTATATTACTTACATTACGCACTTGTCCTTATCGCTTTCGCACTTCTCAGCCTCAAACGCGGAAAAAAGTTCTAGGTAGCCGGGAGCCTTAAGGTATACCTATACGCACATTGAGTATTCTTCTGTCAGGTGTAAAATTGGCATTGTCATTGTCTTCCGTACTTTATTCATGCATCAGTCAAGTGAAACGTTGAAATTATTAGGAAAGTACATATTTACACATTTGCTCACTCTTGCATTTATACGCATTAGAGAAACAGAAAGCAAAATAAGTAATTTAAATATTCACAAATGTTTACCTAACATTTTTAGTTCGACGTTAAGACATGGTAATAATTTCCCTTCCGTCGTTACCAACTTTACTGGGCGCTCTATAGCAAGTGTGCCCATTAAAATATATGCAGGTAGGGGAAGTGACATTTTCCAAAGGTTGGTTTCAAATGGGCTCATGTAACTGTGAACGGTCTATACGAAACTTGCGGTACAGACTATTTAACATCCCATTGATACATGCGGCATCAATTTGTCTTCGTTATTGCACCATAAAACGATATAGTCACCACCGAAAGTTTAATGAGGCAAGTCGACGAAAGACTGTACGTCAGGTCGTAAAAACGACCAGACACGCGATAGTAAGTATATTTACTGTAGATCGCCTTTAACTCTCCCACGTTTCGGTATCTCGAACATGCAAAATACCTCCAACCAGACAGCTTCCTTAAGATATTATAAGTAGCACCTAAAAACATTTATTTAGTTCCGCACTCGCTTAAGGCCCAATTGGGAAAACAAATAATTGCAATTACAATTATTATTCGTATGTAAACATCCCATCATCATGTCAAACGTTTTTACCCTAGAGCTGGGATCGCGGTGGTTTAGTGGTCAGAATACTCACCTTACACCTGGGCGAACAGGGTTTGATTTCCAGCTGGGCACCTCTAGGATTTTCACACGTGGGAATCGTGCCGGACGAAGCCGCTGGTCTGCGAGTTTTCTCGGTGATCTCCCGTTTTGCCCGCCTTTGCATTCCAGCGCTGCTCCATACTCACCTCACTTCACCCTCATTGGCTCTCGAGATCTCGATGTTAATAGCCGTCAAAATATCTCCACTTAACCCTAGACCTGTTGTCATTGTTGTTTGAAATACGGCTTTTCCTTACACGAAGTTGCGGAATTCTTCCAACCCTAATTATAGGCATATTTTATCCTAAAGTATTTCACTGGACTTCAACGCATCAAATATATCCTGCAGTATAACAAAACAACCATGCGGTTGAATCAAATAGTACTATATAATTGTGAACGAGTAAAAAGGCGATGTGTGCATGATTTATGCAAGAATATATAAATGCGCTTGTGGACTACCAGGATACTGCGCTTAAGGGAGAAATGTAAAGTCTCCGTTTATAATCAATAGTTCAATATGTGTGGCGAATTGCTGTGTTGTTATTTCTGACGCAGAGTATAGTATTCGAAGAAGGAAAACTTTAAAAAGTTATATATATATATATCAGAAAATAATGAACTTGACATAAATGTTCGGGATTTATTTTTAATATCATTTATAGAAATTCCCTTAGTTTGACCTGTGCAACCATAACTTACTAACCTAAAATATTTGACTTTCCTCAAACTGCGTAAAAAATATTTTCCATGATCTTCCGCATGAACGGGATTTCAAAACGTAAAATTCGCTTACGTATAGTGGAAACCTTGCCTTGATTTCTAGGATACCGTGGGCAAGTCGATAACCTTAAAAAGTTTTATATATATATATATATATATATATATATATATATATATATATATATCAGAAAATAATGAACTTGACATAAATGTTCGGGATTTATTTTTAATATCATTTATAGAAATTCCCTTAGTTTGGCCTGTGCAACCATAACTTACTAACCTAAAATATTTGACTTTCCTCAAACTGCGTAAAAAATATTTTCCATGATCTTCCGCATGAAAGGGATTTCAAAACGTAAAATTCGCTTACGTATAGTGGAAACCTTGCCTTGATTTCTAGGATACCGTGGGCAAGTCGTTTAATTTCAGTTTCATTCAGGTTTTTTTTAACCCATGCAGTTGCTATTATTGAGAATTTACAAACGTGGGGGAGAAAAAAAATTAGTTCAGAGTTCGAAAATTCCTCTGCGTTGGCAAAAAAATTCAACCACAATTTACAATATTTTTGGCCTTGCATTCTAATGCTATACAGACACCAAAGCGTTGGTACCCTCATTTAGATATTCGCAGCGCACACTCATTAGGTAAAGAATGTGGTTACCTTCGACGCATTAAAGGAAACAAAGAAATGGCGTAGACTGTAGCAGAGAGGCGTCTGAAGTCAGTTACAACAACTACAGGAGAAAAACTTTCACCGTCGACTTTCCCGTGACATAGTTCTCTCGTTACTGCGAGATCGACAATAAAGTAATCGTATCTAGGGACACCTAATTCACAAGAAAAATATTTCGTGAATAATATGTTTTTATTGTTAACTCAGCTCTCTTTAGTGATTCGATGATTTTAATTAATACGGGCCTTTGGTGTCTGTCCGCAAGTCACGAACGCTCGCTATAGGCTGTCCACGGTTGATCAAAAGGCTGCATATATTTCAACGGGCATGCTGTCTGTCATGAGCCCAGTAAAGTGGGCAACGATGGAGGGAAAGCAGTTCCATGTCTTAGCGTGGAATTGAAAATACTAAGTAAAAAATATTTGTGAATACTGAAATAATTAATTTTGTCTCCTGGTTTTTCTTATGCCACTTGTTACACTGTCAAATTTTCCGTCAAACTGCTTCCAATAAGTTTGCTCAAATGAAACTGGACAGTTATGACGTCATCGAAAAGTCATAACCACCGCCATATTTGTCTGTGAAAGTTGGATGTCCTCAGTTTCCATCAAACATTTGAAGATTGGACAGGTTCTAGAATTTTTTTATGTTCGTTGGTCTCAGCCAATCAGAATCGTGAACGACGAAAATGGACGTCAAGAAACTTTAATATAACGAACGATTACTGGAAACAAAGTAGGTTATTAGTAGAAGCTGTCTGGGCATGAGTGCTATTTTAATTGAATATTGCTCATAATATTACGAACTCAGAGGCATATTAAATATATTAAATTTCATTTTGCAGGAAACATCTCTGATAAATAAAATTTGAATTTAGTAAAGAAACGGAAAAAAAACATTCTTTACATGTCTTCCTGTAATGGACTGCATAGAAAAATAAAAGCAATATCTTACTACGAAAATAATTTTTAAATAACAATTCAAATTAGATTCTCACAGTAAAAATAAATCTACAGTATGACACATTTTCAAACACATTCAAGATTATTTGATAAAATTTGTTGTAAGGAAAAATTTTATGACAGTATTTCGTCTTCAAATTTTATTTTCAAATTTATTTGAAGGCGAAAATCTGACAGTGCGACAGGGGCTTTAGAGCATATAAGTGTGACTGCAAGGAAATGTGCAAAATACTTATTTTTATATCAGTTCAGTAGTGTTATGATGCCGACGCATGAATATAATGATCAGGCCATGGCAATGTTACTTTAAAGTATTGTGGAAGAGTGCGTAACATACATACACGTAGATCTAAAGCAGGGCTTCCAAAAGTACCCAGTTTAGCGTGAACAGCCTGTATCGAAGAGACATAACAGTGACCTGTTTAGTCAAGTTTGAAAATACAGTTTCAGAAACGCACGTGACCAGTAGCTGAAAGAAAGCTACGGGCTTGAACGAAGGATATTGAAGTCTAGTCTCAGTGCAAACATTTTCTCTAAAATCAGGTTTCTCTTGCTACATCGCATACTTTCGTCGAGGTGCACGGCCGTGACCAGGTTTTGTGTTGGTTGAGAGAGCAGAATTTTTGTATTGGATAAGAGCTTTAGCTTACACACTCACCGTGATGCCATGTAGTAGATTCAGAACAAAATGCCTCAACAGCTGTCTTAAATTTGTTTATTTTAAATTAAAATGCTGAGAAATTTCTACCAAAATCGTTAGTTATTGAAAAAAAAAAATTGAAATCTTGCACTATACCACTCTTGTATTATTAGTTGAGATTATTATATTTATTAGAACTTGGTTTAGGGCGGGCAGCTGCCACTCCCCTCGCCTCGCAACACCCTGAAAAAAGCACGTCAAGGTGTGATTCAGACGTTAAGGGTATTTTGTGAGTTCGAGACATAGAGTGCGCGATAGCTTAGGACGGCACAAGCATGTTAAAAATTATTCTTCCTCTCCGTTCCAAGACAGTGAGTAGTAGAATCTGGAAATATCTGGTGCAGATATCGGGGTATAGGATTTTCGAATTACTCGCATAACACAGGCGGAATTCGCGGCGGCTAGTGGCCAGGCACGGCTTTGTTGCCGACAAAATTGCCTCCCCAAAAAAACCATTTCCGAAATTAAATATTTTATAAAAAAAATCGAAAATTTGAAAATTTAGGAAAGCCGCTCCGAAGCTCGTTGAAGAAAGAGCCGAGAAATACTAGGTCGGGCAAGAAGATGAGAGGCTCTTAGTGAAATGTGTGACTTAATCCTCAGAGCAGTAGAGGAAGATTTGCGACACCGAGCCAGGTACAGCGGACCTGGTCCACACCCCCGGCCACCATCCTGCACCTACCACATCCACACTCCCATACCTTTACCACCTCCCCCTCACCAAATCCTTCTTCACATCCTCACCCCAACCCCTACCATTCCCCAAATGTAAATTATAATTTTTTTTAATCCTACAAAATCGAAGAACATGTAACGTTACCTTACCCTACCCCCCGGCTCATCTCACCCCCTCACAACATCCCATCAACAATCCCAAACCCCATTCCAATTATAAAAAAAGAGAAAAATTACAAAAAAAATCTAAAAATCGGAAAACCAACAAAGTCATCATCGCACTCACCCCACCACTCTAAACAAGGTAACCGGCGGGGGGGGGGGGGGGTTACCCCCACCCTTCCCCAACACGACTCACCCCCATAGTAAAACAATAATTGTAAAAATCGAAAGAAACTATTAAAACTTTAAGACCATATTATGTCAATTACACAGACACTAATGCTGGATGCTGGTGACCTTGATCCCAAAGACCATAAAAACTATTTTAAAAAGTTGTGAAACCAATTGTAAAAAATCGAAATACGCTAATAAAAGTTTAGAAATATAATATATTCTTGATTCTGACAGAAATGCTGGATTCTGATGCCCTTCAACTCAAAAAGTCGAGTAAAATATTGTAAAAAAGATAAAAGATATTAATAAAAATTTGGGATCATATTACATCTCTTCCTCCGACACTCATGTTAGATGTTGTTGGCACTGACCTTGCCCGAATGATCTTGAACACGAAAAATCGAGTATAAATGGTAAAAAAACCAATAAATTCGGAAAAAAATCGACTAACATATTACATCACAGACTTTGACCTTAATGTTATATGTTGGTGACAGTAGAATGGTTATGGCGGTTAGTGCATAATGGATGGGGCACGGGAGTGCAGTAGCCGATCGTCACCATGTTGTGACATCCCTGTCTGCCATCTTGGAAACCAGTGACCGTTGGCCGTTGACTTCTGACCCATGACCATTGATCTTTGACTCCAAAAACATAAAAATTATTTTTAAAAAAAAATTTACCAAAAAAATCCCCAAAAAAATATTTTAAAAATCCAAAAATTTTAACGAACACCCTGAGTGACACGCGCCCAGTTACCATTTCTGATAACCTAAAAAATTTATTTCGCTTTCTGTTTTTTTTTTATGTATCGAAGTGTAAAAATGAGCAGATTTACTTGTCTAACAATTTCACTTGACCGACGCATGAATAAAGTGATGAGGCCCGTGACAATGTTAATCTTACATAAGGTGGAAGAATACACAACGTGCATACAAGTAGATCTTAAGCCCAGCTATCAGAAGGGCTCATTTTACTGTGGAGAGGCGATAACGCCCAGTAAGAAATAGTTCTTATGCAAATATCATTAGAACTGAGTGCGCAGGAATGCGGTGCGTTGTCCTGTGGTGTAATTTTCGAGACTTAGTTTTCACTAGGCGGAGGATTATTCTGGAAGAATAACTAAGGCAGGGCTTCAGAAAAGCGTGAGGTAACCGTGAAGGGATGGTGTATCGCACTCGCTTGCCGAGCTGTCGTCGGCCGCGGCCTCGTTGCAGGAGGTGAGGCCTATAGCAAGACCTGCCGGGCGGGCGAAAGCAGTCTGTGGCACGCCAGAACTACCTACGGGAGGACGTCACCAGACCCGCCTTCCACGGCGAAAGTGCCGAGGCAGCCAACCCCGCGTGTCCGGGATCCAGTGCCAGCTCTGTTGCGCAACAACTCGCACTTGCAAAGGCGGCGCGGCGGGAGTCTTCTATACACATGCTCCGTCATCGACTAATGCCCGCTCGCACCATCGTGGTTCGAAACTCGATCCGAGATCGCATCTAAGATCGGCGTAGAAAACTGTTGCGCCATTCGAGTTCAGAGCTGGACTGGAGATAGAGATGTAGTTTGAGAATACGCCATGAGATAGAACTACGGCCGATTGTTTGATTGGGAAATTAAAACAACACTATAAGCATTTGAATATTATTTATTAAAATTCGAACAAGAATAATTCACTTAAAACAGATAAAACTTTGCACATCTAGTTCTATCTATAGTGAAAAATACGCCTATTTCCATGACGTCATATATTACGAACCAATAGCAAAATTTATCGCACACTTAATCTCGATCTCTCACTTTGGAACCAATATCGAAGAATCGGAGATGCAGAATCATGAAATTTCGTTGGTGCGACACTTTTATATTGGAACCAAGATCAAGCTGTATCCTGATCCGGAACTAGGATCATTTAATCTCGTATCGGGGAAGATGTTGGTGTGACCGGGCATAAGACGTTCACCGAAAGCTGAGCAGCACGTTTCGAAAATCCTGCTCAAGATATACAGTCCATTCGCTGCTTCTTCGCACTTTTGACGTGAATACGTCTTTAAATTTGCAACCATAGTGCGAAGCGATCCAGAAAACCCGATGCTAACAATCGGGGGATACAGTTTGGCATTGCAGCTCCGAATCTATCGTCTACATTCGAAATCCAATTACATCACTCGATCGCCAAAGGATAAAATAATATGTTACGTTGAGTGAGGACTGCGAAATATCGCGCGCGGTTAAGGAATTGATGGGGGGGGGGGGGTGGGAGCGCAATTTTGAGTTCGTTTCGCCGCGTCTTATAAATTCAGCGTAGTATAACTTTTGACTAGGAGAAGTTACGACGCTCGTTTAGGTTTCAATCGACAGCGTTTATAACAACTTTTGTGTTGCGTGGTTATGGTAAAATCGAATTAATATGATGTAAAAAAAAAAAACTTAACACAATTTCAGCTTATACTCGTCAAAAAGCCAAATCTAAATACAGAAATCGTATGCGGTTGGAAAGAGAATCTGAAAAGCAATCCAACGATACCCATAAAACTCTATATGATCTAGTGAAGCGGTGCCGAGAACGTAAAAAAAAAAAAAAACATCAAGGCGTCCGAGCGCGTCAACGTAGACGTATTCACGCAAAACAAACGGCCGTGTCCCCAACAAAGCCAAGCCCAATTTTTTCTAATCTTGATTTCATAAGTACTCACTTTATCGTGAACAACCTATTACTATATGTCACAGCATAGGTATAGGGATCTGCTGAATTTCTGTCATCTTACAATTCAGTTATTGTCCATTCGCGGTTTCTTCACACATTTTTAAATCAAATATTTTAAAATAATCTCTTCGTGTATGACGTGTTTCGTTGCTTTCCAAATATATCATATATCACACACGTTTGGTGTTAACATAAAAGTATCCTATTTTTGGTAACACTGAACTTTTACTTGTTGGTGCAATCTTCTAAGACTTGGTTTAGTTTTGTTTGCATGGGGCGGAGGAATATCCTGGAAATAGAACTTAAGCAGGGCTTCATGAACGGACTACAGCGAGTGAGGCCATTTTGCTGGCACGTGTGGCCGGAGTTTTGCTTCGGTGTTGTAAATATTCTTGCGCCTGTGCCCTGAAATGGTGAGCTGTAAACGCGTTCCTAATGCTTTCAGGTAACTTGGACCTAGAGGAAACGAGTATCGCAAGTTTATTTGCGAACACCACTCCGGCTTCCTGTTCCGGTCACACGAGCTATGTTTTGTCAATTTCCTGGACCATTAATATTACAATCGGTTATGAGGGCATGTCAAATGAGAACGTTGGGGGTAGCACAGAGGGTACATATGAATAATTTCCATTTTGTTCGCTTTAATTTTAGGATACTTTTTTTTACATGGAAATTGGATGACGCCGCAGTGTCGTGTAGCTATAGTCCATTCATAATAACTGTTTACTTTTCTGAAAACCTTCTAAAGTTCTACGTTTAGGCTACTCCCCCCTCATGCTAACGAAGTTTGACCATGTCTAGAAAATTTTATCAAAGGTAGAACGCACCGCATTCGTGCACTCTCAGCTTGACAATAATTTCCGTGAGAATTATTTCTTACTAGGCATTACCAACACACATATTTTTCCTCAGTTCATATTCAAATAAATAACAAATGAAACTTTGATATTTATAGATAAATTGTAAGTAAGAGTCCTATCCAACCAATAATAAACTACTTTATGCTAACAAAGTATAATACAATCTTGTGATATGCCTACATGGTATATTTAGGAAACAACCAAACACGTCGTATATGGGTGATTTTTCGAAAGTTTGATTCAAAAGCACTGAAATACCCTGAATGGACTACAGGTACACAGACACATGTTAGGAAAGTACGCGGATATTAACTGTAATGAGGGTTTCTTTGATGTGGGTGTTACTTGTTCACTGATTGGCTGCCGTGGAGCTCTGGAAATTGCCCTTGTGTCTACTGGCTATCGAGTGGTGCGGAAGATTTCCCGACTGTCAATTTTGTCTCCTAGGCGATAAATGGCCAACGACGTCCCACTATACTGGTGGCTACTGACGCCTTATTCTGTGGCACAGGCACGAAGCAAGCAAGGAAAAATCGCTCTTCCAAAATATATAGGTAATTTCTTATTCATGCGCAGGGGCCGCGGTGGTGCAGTAGTTAGACCATTCACCACCCGCCTAGGCGAACCGGGCTCGATTCCCGGCGGGTTCGTCCCCGGATTTTTGCACTGTGGGTTATCTCGAGGATATTCCATTTCCCCCACCCCTACATTCCGACACTGCTCCATTCTCACCTCACTGCATACCTATCCGATATCAAGACCTCGATGTTAAGAGCCGCCCAAATCTCTTCATTCTTCACTTTTATTCAGGTGTGTTGAAATAGTGATTTATGTAGTAAGAAAATTCATTCTCTATGAAAACATGTAACATTATTGTGAGTTCTTTTATATCTGAATATCTGAGTCTTGTATGTAGTAAAAGGCGTTGAAAAATTGTGATTCACGTCTTTAAAAGCAGTGTGTATGAATGTCTGACTCCAATTTAACAGAAAATTCCAACAATTTGTTTACCGAAGTATGTTCTTTAGAAATTTGGAACGAAAGATACAATAATATACACAAATGGTTTGCTTTCCCATGCTGCCTTACTGCGTGCGTAGCAACGCTCGCATGAATTTTATTTTCACTATAAGGCTAACCGACGTTTCCCAGAAAATATTATTGCTTGCATGGTTCCTACGAAGCTATTCGCTATTTCACACTAAAAGTGCATTTGAGCAAATAATAAAAATTCTGAAATTTAGTGAGCAATCTCCTGTATGTATTGCCGTCAGAAAGGCAAAGGACTTCAATTAAAGGACAGCACCCGATGAAACTGTTCACTGTGTTCAAATACAGAGTACAGGCACCTGTTTCTCACGGAAATATTTCAGGACAAGTTGTCTTCCAAATCAAATTAGCTCAGAACTATTTTGGTGATTGGATCATTTGACTTGTTACGTGCCTTATCTGTCTGCCCGCGAATCACGGAAGGTCAGTATCGGAGAAACTAAATTATGATTGGCTCACTTATCTAACACAATTTCTTTATACAAAGACAAGTGGTCCAATAGTTAACGAAGCTACACGTGTGCACACAGGATATTGAAGTCTATCCTCCACGTAAATATTTCCGCGAAAAGAGGTGGCCCCAGGTGTGCACGAAGTGAGATCTTCCCTGTCACCAAAAATAATGCGAAGTTTGAGGGGTTTCTGGATGTAAATTACTATGAGTGGCACAGTGGCAAGTGGAGGCTCTAGCCGAGAGGTAGCAGGAGTTGGGTTGCTGACGTACCTTTGCGCATGTCGGTGCTGGGGGAGAGGTTGCGGCCGCCGCCGAAGCCGTGTATCACCATCTTGGTGGGGTGGGCGGCGTTGAAGAAGGAGTTGTAGAGCGACCGCGGGTCCCTCACGTCCAGCAGCTGGGGCGAGTTCTGCGAGATCCTGCGCACGAACCCACATGCTTCCTCTACTAACACTTCAACATCAGCCTGAATCGTACCTACTCATAAAAGATCTTGTTCGCTCACGGTCAATTGACCTCTTAAGAAAGCAGTAGAATATTATTCTTTCCTACCCAATGTCAACCCTGCAACATACCTTATAAAACTTTTGGTACACAGCACTTGGCCTAAAATTAGGTCAATATTTTAAGGCCAAGTGATCTGACTCCAAATAATTTTAGGCAAAATTACTTTAGGACAAGTGATGTAAGGCCAAATTCTAACAGGCCAAGTGACTTCATGGTAAGTAATTTTTTACTAACTGAGTTTAGACTAAATAATTTTAGGTTAAATGACTTCAGAAGAAATACTTTTAAGCCAGCTGATTTTAAACCAACTGATTTTAAGCCAGATTGCACTTTTGAAACCTGTTTAGGCCAAGTGACGCCAACACAATTTAACATTGCATGACTTTAACGAAATAGCCAATGTGTCTATAAAATAATAACGTGAAATTACTAAAAACTTAAGCCCTGCGTTTATTCTTATTGCAATGTTTATAACACAAAATAACATACAGCTTTTGCTGTAGATTTCATATATTTTCTCTTTTGACTGCAGTTGAAAAACGTAACCAATATTCTTAATTCTCTGCCTAATATACTGCGGGGGGAGCAATAAACAACTATTTGTGAATTTATAAGCAGTTACTGACAGGAAAATTTATAAACTGTATTTAAGAGCTCAATTAACCATGAAAGATCCACAATAAATATTAATTAACTATGGCACTCATAAATAATACAGCTAAATTAAATAAAAACACATAACCATACAACATGAACATATATAATCATGTATAATCACGAAAAATACAATGAATAACGTTAGTAAATATATAACGACGCAGAATAATATGAGAAATACATCCCTTCAGAAATGAGTAAAAGAATTGCAAGCGTGAATTATTTCTACGTTCGTTAAATATTTATAAAGCACGCTTTCTCCTACGACAGGCTCATTGATTTTTCCATTCGTAAGGATTTTTTGTAGCGTTTAGTTAAATCTATTGAACTTACTCTACATGCCAATGAGCTGTAGAACATATATAAACAATTTTGTGCAAATAGCTGAAACATTACACATATATATATATATATATATACTTTCGTGTATGTGTAACTGTGTGTGTATGTGTGTGTGTACGAGGGCTAATTCAGAAGTCATGGCAAGTATTGTTTACCTCCTGAAAACACCCAACGCTCGAAATGTACTATTATGTACAGTTGAAAGTGTACCACACGTACGGTTTAAAGACGTCTCCACGTGGGGTATGGGTGGAGGAGTCTGGCAAGGAACGCAGACAAACACGGCTACTTGAAATCACAGTTTAATTGATATACTCTCGTATAAACTGTATGCACTCATGTGAAAGGGTAGGTATCGTTACGTGCACGAACTGTTTAACGGTCCTTTGAAGTGGTCTCCGAGGTTGTCCACGGTAAGTTGCCAGCGATGAGGAAGAAGGGAAATACCACCGGTTGCATGGCATCCGTCAATGTGCACCACCTCGAAATACTGTGACGATGTCTGCCTCATCGCTGGCAACGAACCGTGGACAACCTCGGAGACTAGTTTGAAGGATGTTAAACAGCTCGTACACGTACGATACATACCCATTCTCATGAGTGTATATAGTTTGTACGAGTGTGTGTGTGTATATATATATATATATATATATATATATATATATATATATATATATATATATATATATATATATATATTCCATGAGATAATGATATTTTCCATGAGAACTATTTCTTACTGGGCGCTATCAACGCACACGTTTATTTTTTTTTGTTTTACTGTTCTTGTCCATATTTATTACAAATTAAATATTACAATTGGAAATAAAATACAGGTGAACCTTCAATTTAACAAAAAACAAGATGCTCTCATATTAACAGATGTATAAAACGTTTGTGATATAAATGGCATATTTAGAAAAAAACTAAAGGCTTTATTCAGAAATTTCGAAGAAACCACGAATAGACTATAGTCATGTTTGTCTTTGTTCCTTGCCAGATATTCCTGCATCCATACCCCATGTGGTGTCACCTTTAAAACGTACTTGTCGTACACTTTGAACTGTACATACTACATTTCCTGTGTTGTATAATTTTCGGGAGATAAACAATAGTTGTCATGACTTCTGAATCAGCCCTTGTGTATATATATATATAAGTTATATATATAAAGTTATATATATAGTTATATATATAGGTTACACGGGACAAAAACTTTTTATTCAAGAAATGCATCACTCCCTTGTAATTTCGTACGTATGATTATGGTACATAAATGGGAAAACAATAATGTCTAAGAAACTGGTACAGGAAAAAAAATCAGTCATGGCCTGTATTAAAAGACCATGCCAACATTCGTCTGGAGTAATATCGGAAAAAAAAAACTGGGAAAACTAAATCAGGATGCTTGGGACGGGAATCAAACCCGTGCCTTCCAGAATGCGAATGTAGAATGTTACAACTTGGCTACTTTCTCGATGTTATTCCTTTGTATGCATCTAGAATAAATTGGATCAAATATAAAGGATGAATCAGCGCCTCTGCGACAAACTTCTTGAGGATTGGTTGTCACCCCTTTGAATATCGGAAAAAGGGTCTACGTAAATTGTTACGTACAGTTTGATCACAAGTTATGAATTACAATGGCAAGAAAAAAAATATGAGTACTTTTAATGAGATAGCCTTCGACGAATGGTATGCGAGAAAATATGCGTTAAACATTTCAAATGTCACCACGTAATGCTTATGAGGGTGGCTAAATGTATGATACCGACTGATATACATGGCTGTAACATAGCAACGTATTCTTTTAACACCTGTTTTGTTGTTGTATTTGAAATGATGGAATGAATATGTATCATTATTATTTAATTATGACAACGCAAATTAAATTGAACAAACAAATTACCCGTAAAATAGTAAGTGATGTCATGAATAAAATGACATCGTAAATATGCATAAAACATTGAACAAATTATAAATAATAAAGTAAGAACGAAGATAAACAACCGTTTGATTGAATAATCAAACAAATAAACATTTAAAATAAAACCACATGTGTTAAACAAACATGTGACTAAGTTAAAGCAAAACTTTTCAGCTGGTATCAACCATTTAGCCAACATGCTAAGCATTACGTTGCATTTGTAATATTCAACGTCTGTTTTCTCTCATACCAGTCGCCGGAGGCTTTCTCACCAAGATGACTCATTTTTTCTTTTTGCCGTTGTAATTCATAACCCGTTACCAAACTTAACTTAACGATTTACGAAGACTCTATTCCACTATTCAAAGAGGTGGCAGCACCCATTTAACCATGTGGGGAATGCGCTAGGCCAACGATGGCATTTTCCTGTTAAAGATATTGGATTGTTTGACATGCATACAAAAAATCATCCCCTAATGTTATATGGGTTCCGTGTAATTAAATAAAGTTCATCATTTCAACCCCATCTTCACAAGGGTTTCCTGCCCCTACGAGTGATTTCCTGGGGTTCATTGTCACACATTTTTATACTGACATTTCGCAAAGAACATCCTGAAGAAGTTTGTCGCAGACGTGCTGATTCATCCTGTATATAAAGTGAAGTATTGGATAGTATCGTATTAAAGAGTAGCTCCGGCTTTCGCCCGGAATGGTTATGGCAAATCACTTACAATCTAAACCTGCAATAACTGCAGCCAAATCAGTTACAACCAGGGAATATTACTCCACTTAATATCAGTTGAAGATTGCTTACTATTATGGTGAATAAATCTCCCAGGTAAATAACCCATGAAGAGGTTAAGTTTTAAATATTGACTGTCTTTCAATAACTATCGTTTCACTGACTGATTAAGGCTGTTCACAATAAACTGATCATTTTTGAAAACCCTGATTTAGATCTGATCTGCTTGAGTACACATTGTGTATCGTTCCATCACATATAAAAGGCCCTTACACAATTGGAAACTTTAAAGTTTGACTTTAAGATTTGACTTTACGTTTGCTTTCCGACATGTTTCTTACGGAACTTGACACAATGGAACTATCGAAGGTAAAGTCAAGAACTCTTGACTTTACGATTTCGAAAAGTTGAAATTTAAAGTCAAAGTCAAGCAGCCATTTTGCCGAGAATCTTACAGAAGTTATTTGTAAAGTGTGTTATTTTATTGTAGGGAGATTTTAATCTCCGTATATTAAACAAAGTTCGTCTTAAATTCAATAAATGGCAAACAAATATACTGTGCAGAGGAAATAGGCTAAATTAATTTGCATTTTTGAATAAAGTTAACAAGTGAGTTTTTGTTTTGAAATAAACTTTTAATATGAATTTTAAGACTATTAAAAAAAAGTAACGTAAAATGCATTTTTGGATAATGTGATAACGATTTACATAACTTTTTCGAATCTCGCAGAACCAATGTTAAATTGTTTGAACTCTGACTTTACAATTGTGTATTGTGTATTGGTAGGTTCGTCGGGTTTATGAGTTCGTGTTCCACTTACGGCACACAGGATTTCAAATAAAGAAAAATATTATTGAGTTTCATTTGCTCAGACATGTAGCATTATTTAAATTTCTGTATATACGTCTTGTTCCGAATATTAAAAATAATTAAACGGTTAAAAATGGCCGAGTATACACAAGTCATGTCGTCTGAAAATATTTTATACCACGGCCAAGCGGGATTTGAGCCACATGATTTTGAAGTTAGACGACCAATAAGTATATAGTTAAATTAAATTTCTACCGAAAGACTTTTGGATCCAGTCACTTATGCGTGAAATTAAATTTTAATCCGTGAGAATTTTAAACCAAGTAACACTTGGTTGAGAGAATTTTCGGCCAAATAATTGTAGCTATGATATAACCCAGACCAAGTGACAGTGGACGAATGAGTTTTATATAGTACAACATTTATGCTTAATGATATTCCATATTTCAAACAAATGAGTTTCATTCTACTTGGAGAGTGGCATAGTGAGATTTGGGCGGCTCTTAACACCGATGTCTTCAGAGCCGATGAGGGTGAAATGAGGTAAGGGGCACTGCCAGAATACAGAGGCGGGATAAATGGGAGATCCCTGAGAAAAACCCGCTGATCCACGGAATAGTCCGGGACGAACTCTGCCGGGAATCGAACCCGGTTCGCCTAGGTGGTCAGACCCCTACAATACCGCGGCCCCTTTCAGGCTACGTAAAATTTAATGTAACTGATTTTTATTTGATACAATATATAGTCTTAATCAATTTTGGGACATTTGAATTTCACTCCAGATGATATTTAAGTAAGTGTTTGTCTGAAGTCAAGCAATTGAAGCAATTGTAGAATAACTAACATGTGTTACGTTACTCGTGGCTTTGAGTCCGATGTACTGAAACGTTTTCTGTGAAATTGTCGTTTGCGCGTAAACGCGTGTCTCGGTAAATAAAAGTTCTGGAAATATTATTTTTTGTCAGAAAAGCTTAAAAAACAATTATCTCTGGCCCCCTTTTTTTTTACTTTGTCATATTAAGAGTATTCTTGGAGAAAAAAATTGTGAAAATGATCAAATATCGCATTTTTACAACTTTCCTATGCAGTTTCCTTAAGCGGCAAGTGAAAAGTACAAATATACGGACGTAGTTTAATATGTGGGCTTTAATCAAGTATAATAAAACCCATTTGTTATGTATCTAAATTGCACATTACAGCGTTACGACGGAAACACTGCACGCCTTGCGCGTAGGAGCGATAAGGCGCTAGGCGTGCGTGTAACTGTCACCCGTATCGTTCCCTCGCTTCTTGACCTTGGACGCGCAGCTGTATAGTCCCCTTAAGGGCGAAGTGACTTGCAGGCCTGGTAATTCTTAAATGAAACGACACGCTCTAGTTTTTCCTGTTCCGTCATGCCAGTCTACGGGGCAGGCACTTTTACACCCATCCCTCAAAACATGGAACGCTGAGTTCCACGTTTTCAGTCTGAACTTCAAATGTTTTGTATTTACGTCTGGACTTGCTTCATAACCACGGTAGGACTGTATGTAGAATTTCGAACCTCATAGCCGGCAGGACGACTGGAGCTCGTCAGCGGGAACAAAGCAGCAAATTATACGAATAGTCAGTGTCGTCACAGAACGCCGGCGAGAACAGCGCTAGGTTCAACTCTACGCGAGACGCCGTTAATTCCCCCGGCATGCCGTCAAGCCAGGCAGTCGCAAATTATGATAACTGCGGGCAGTTAGGTTTTACAGCCGCGCGCCGCATGGCTCCAGTATTTTACGATTCCTGACAACCCCTCCCTCTTCTACATCCTGACTCTCTAGGGCATAAAGCCACGTGGTTTACTGCCGGTAGCAGGCGGGCCATCAATAGCTGTCACCTCTTCCTCCTACAGCACTTGCACCTCCTGGCCGACATTGCGTAACTGACGGGTGGCTGCTGTTATGATCGGCGGCGCCATTACACCGACCCGCAGTCCATCAACTGACGCTTGCCTGTGCATTTGTAGTTCTTATACCCTGAGACTGAGTGGAAATCAGGGATACCTGTATTAATATGATACGTAATAAAAGTGCCTAATTCGGGATGTACACAGATAAATGGGATGTTTTACCTGTAGTTAGTGATGGGCAAAATCGAATTATTCTCTAAATCGATTTATATTCGAATAGTATCGTCTGAAATCGAATCAGTCTTTCACATTCCGAATATTCGGTTTTCTTCTCTGTTTATGTCATTGTGTCTTAATCGAAAGGAATTAATTTTAATGCTGCCACAATATAACAGTTCGAAAAGTACTTTTTTTTTTAAGCGAGTAAACTAATGGCGTATTCACTGAAGTTGTGACACTTGTGTTCATAAGACGCTATAGTATTTATTTGTATTTGAAAAAGATACAATTTTTAGTAAATTTTAAATCTTTTTACAAAAATTGCAAAAAATTAATGCCAACTGCTGATTACCTCAAAAAATTACGTAAATATTGTAGTACACCTAGTGACATCTGTTGTCGAGTAGGAAAACTTCAAAACGAATGATTCATTCGAATACTACAGACAAAAATCGAGAATTCGATTATGGTGCAATAATCGAATACTCGAATTGTTTTCATTCGATTTGGCCCATCACTACCAGTAGTTGCGTAGTCAACGTTAAAAAAAATTGGCAAACGCGTGATTTACACATACATAGTACATTTTGCATATATGGAAATAAATTAGTTTCATGTCTTAATTTCGTTTTTTGGGTATCAGTTTCAATTTGAAGGAAAACATTTTTTAAGTTGTCTCTAATTTTCATGTGCGAAATAGTAAAGAAGAGCATTATTGTAACACATTATCATTAGCAAATTATTTCAATTGCAGCTTACTGAAGCGTGAATAAATCAATTTGTTCAACAGCATTGATAATTTTTACAGTGATAAATAGGCAAAATGTGGAGAAAAGCAGATCATAAGCATTACTTACGAAAACACTCAATTTCCAACAGGCCGTAGTAATTATTTTAAACAACAGAGGTTTATAAAATGAATAATAACATTTTCAAAAATCAGAAAATTCGTACAGTTTCTACTTAAAATTCAACAAATCGGCAATGCCTCGCTGAATCAGGGCATTCCGAATCCCTACAATGTATGCAGAGACCTGCCAACTTAGCGTTAATTTGCTATGTACGAGCCTAGATATCAAGTTTCTATACGTTTTTCAAACCTCTGCCTTTGGTTTGCTTCATACAATTTCGGGGTAGTTTTCAAGCCACTAATTAAAATTCAATGCTTGAATGTATCAATGTCACACGAGTTTACTGTTTTTCTATTAAGAACATCAAGCAGAGAAACCATACACATATACTTGTAGGTAACAATGAATTCTGCAGCTTCATTCGGAAAATGGGTGCTGCAATATAATTTGAAATATTGGGACATACGACCACAATAACGCAGCTACAAACCAGAAACCATTTACAAGCAGCCAACGACCACGAATGCCTGAATGCCTGATAACTTTCTTATTAGAAATTATTTGCTATATTTCTGGCACCTTTTAACTGTTCTAAACGTAACACTATGCTAGCAATTCTTATTACAAGCATCAAATATACTTGCTGACAACCTCTTTAGTCCGTTCTGTTGAGCGATAGCTTCAGTAGAAAAATATAGCCTAACGATTGAATCTTATTAACGCATCAGCCGAGTTCCAAGTTAATTTAGCATGCAAGTAATTACACGGAAAACTGCCATAAAATTCATATCATAAAGCAGTGGCCTATTTTCGTAATGATGATTTTCCTATTATTTTGATGTTCTATATATGTAACCATTAGATATATTTTAAACGAACTCATGCTGAAATGCTGAATGCGTGCATTGAAGTCAATAAGCATTAACTTAAATGAACTGATATTTTTAGACGATGCTCCCCTTAAGATTTACGTTCCCTTAATTTAGCAAAAAATTCTTTACCACAAATAGATTTTTTAAACATGGTATCAAATGTAACCCTTGGTGATGTTAGTCAAAACATTTTAATATTTAAGCGCATGGGAAAGTAATTATGCCAAAAACTCCTTGTTTTAAAGTTTTCTTTTTTTTTTTTAATCAACCGTGAGCAAAGTGAAATTTTAGTGTATAAATACTTTCACAGTTGTATAGGTGGTGAAATTAAAGATGTCTGGCCTTATAATTTCAAGTTCGGCTAAACACAGGCGTTCAGCTCTGTACCATTCAACTGCACCAGTAGGTAATTGATGTTACAGGTTACACGGAACATTCGAATACTACATCTGCGGCAGTACAGACAGCTCCAACAGCCAGGAAGGACGGATCTTCACAGATGTGGCGAGATTAATATTCATATTTAAGTCCGGTACACACTATTTATACTTTTGTGCGTAACTACTTACATAAGTGCCTAAGTTACGATAGCATTTTAATTACGTAACCCATTGTCAAAGTCACGAATGCGCGTATACACGATTACTAATCACCGATAAGCTATTCATGGAAAAATGAGCACTTTTCAAAGCCCTGCTTAAGATCTAATTATATGCACGTTGTGTATTCCTCCGCTTTATGTAACATTAGCATTTCTTTGGGCCTCATCGCCTTATTCATGCGTTGGTCAAATGAAACTGTGAAATTATTACGAAAATAAATACTTTACAAATCTGCCCGTTTTTAGACTTCGATACATTAAAAAAAAAACAGAAAGTAAAAAAATTAATTTTAAGTTTTCACAAATGGTTACATTACACTTTTTATTCGGCGTTAGGATACGGAACTACTTTCGATCCATCGTTACCAACTTTGCTGGGTGAATATCACTTAGTGCTCCCATTAAAATATATGCAACCAGGGACAGTGACTTTTTTTAAGGTTCATTTCTAAAGTGCTCACTTTATCGCGAACAGCCTTTTAAAGCTCGTAAACAGATAGGATTAAAAATAGAAATGTTACGTATGATCTCGACTGTTGAATTTGTTCTGAATTACTGCAGTTTTATGTACTTCGACAGTTAGGACTGTGTAAACAAGAATAATTTTCTTTTTTCTTGAAGGTAGTTACAATGCTCTTAGGGTTAGTATAAGGTGTAAAAGCAAAAGTTATGATTAAACATACGACTAAATGAAGCAGAGTAGCGTATGCAGAGTACATTGTACGTTGGAGTGCACGCCTGATATTAGAGAGCTTACTCGTCATTAGAGTGCAAGCTGGAAGTTGAGAGTGCACGCCGAAAGTTATAGTACACGCATGCAGAACATTAGCGTACACGCCAGACATTTAGAGTGCACATTGAACATTAACATGTATACCAGAAATTAAAGGTAGGTAATTAGTCTTAACATCTCGTCTACTGTGAGGTCATTAGAGACGGTGCAAGTTGCACAGGGAAGAGGGATTTGGAAGGAATCAGCCGTGGAACCATGGAAAACCGAAATCAGGAAGGCTGGACCGGGAATCGAACCCGGGTCCTCCCGAATGCGAGTCCAGTGAGTTACCGCTGCGGTACCAGAAATTAGAGTTACCACCGGATGTTAGATAGCACACCAGATGCCAGGATGCATAATGGACCTTGCACAGCACACCAGACGTTAAAGAGTGCACACGAGGCGCTAGTGTGGCCTCCGGCTCTCTGTGAGTCTGTGCGAGTTGCGTTACCTGGTGTAGAGGTAGAACTGTATGCGTGGGTGCGGGCAGACAAAGGGTGGGTCGATGCATGACGTGGTGTTGAAGAGCTCCCTGATGGTGGACGGCCTCTTTCTCTTCTCTTCCTCCATCTGCTGCTGCAGCCTCTGCTGCAGAGGGTTCTGCTGTCTCTGTCGCCGGCTCTGCTGCGCGCTCACAACTGTACGCACACACGCCAAAAAAAAAAATATCGTTATTACTGCTAGGGATGTTTCCTGTAACAATAATAATGTTACACTGTGCGCAGTTTACTCAACACTTGAAAATTACCAAAAAAGAAATCGTTATCTATATGTACCTATTTCAAGAGAACATGTTACTATTTCAGGCATATTCCATTACAAATATTTATTGGTTGTATGTCGCATAAAACCTATATTATTACGTAAAACACAACCATATTAAAATTAATGAAAAGAAATAAACAAACTTAAAGAAATAACATAAATAAATGCGCAAATGGTATTAAGTCAATCTTCGCGAGGGAAATATTATATGCATATGCTGTATTTGACCGGGAAATTTCACTGTCTCCTAATAAAATTGGCACAAGGCTAAAAAAAAAAAAAAAAAGTATCTTGTACCATAGTCGTATTTATTGTTATATTTTAATTCCACAACAACTGATATTTTAGTGTCAAATTTACTTTGGCAAATATTTTTTAGTTTCACTTGCACGACGCACGAATTCTATCCAACTGATCCTTGGTTATGTTGATTGTATAATAGGTGGAAGTTCAAAAATGGGTAGGAAAGAAGATCTTAAGCAGGGCTTCAGAAAATGCTTAGCTAACCACAGATAACCCACGTTTTGTATTATCTACGTGGCGTCTTTTTTGTGTGGGACTAACACGCCGGTCTCCCACTATGCGGCCTGGATTTTATCCTCGGCGTGTGTAGAAACGGGGCTGGAGTTTACCATGGCGTGTGGGTTTTCTCGAAGTACTTCCATTAAAGTCCACATTATCACATTTCCGGCGAAAACGTCAATGGAAACAGGAAGTGGCGTAGCGCCGCCACCTTCCACGTTGGCGAACAAGCCAACATCAACTGGCACCCCTGCGCCACTGCACTGATGATGTCACAGGAGAGGGAGACGGCGCCCAGCGGCCTGCGATCGCCGCGCCATCTACGCTGCCGACCCCAGCGCATGAACTAGGAAAATTTAGTGGTGAGTGAGCCTTCATGCCGGGCGTAAACTATGTCCGACTTCCAGGTGATCACCCGCGTCGGTTGTGAAAAGTTTGTCGAAACAAACTTCTATGCAGCTCTTCACGTTTCCCACAAAACAGGTCGGTTAAATGGTAATAGCTTGTAAACAGTTTAGGTTAATTTTCAAACAGGAGACATTTTCAGCAGAAAGGGGAAAAGTTCGTTCACTTCACGTACTAAAGTTGTGTAGGCATCAAATAGATGCGGACGTCAAAATGGTTGATTGTAGATACGGCGGAAATTCCGTGCAGGCCGTCTTAGCGTCTTGGGTAAGTTCGCCATGCATGTAGTATAAATTTACATAGGTTCATTAGGTTGTGTTTTTGCATTATTCTGAATTAAAATATTGTGGTTCAGTTATTGGTGTTTTTCTGGTTATGGTTTTATGTTACTGAACGTAGGATATTTTTTTAATTTTAATGAGAGTTTCTTTCCAAGTAGTTATCACAGTAAATGTGTTCTGTATTGAAGGGGATATTTTGTCTGCCTGTATTTTGTTCTGTCAGTCAGTTCCAGTTGAGTCCAAGTGATTTATTGGTAAATGTATCACTTGAAAAGTCTCCCATACACTTATGGTGTGTGTGGCTATTTCAGATTGCAAAAGTAATTTTAGCCCACAAAACCCCGAGAACATACATATGCTCTACCTATCTCACACATTTATTTACATACTTATTTCCACATTGTCTACCACCATTCCCTCGCTACATAAATAATTGTCAACCAATACGAGTGGCACATTTAAAAGTAACATGTATCTGTTTGAGCGTTTCCCCACGCTATTACAAGTTCTTAAAAGCCTAGTTGGCATGTAGTGCTTGTCGTTTCGTTTGAAGTAATATCATTAGAAATGAAATCAGAAACTTATGCAACTGTATTGAGGCAATTACAAATAAACACGTGCCTTACCTGGGACACGAATCCAGAAATCCTCGTACCATAAGCTAGGGTGCAATCAACTGAATTACAGAGTTCGGATTTGGAACATCGATATCGGATTTGTTCTGTGCAATGTTTCGAATGACAGGGTTTACTAAATCTAAAATATTTACAGTGCCGTTCTTGTGAAAACAAGTGACTGCGCCACTGAAAACATGTAAGTGTACATGGCCTACCATGGCGCGACTTGTGTGGATAATTTGGTGTAAATCGGTAGATTGGTCCCTTTTGAAAAAAAGTCGCTGTTCCTACCTGCATGTATTTTAACGGGCGCATTGAGTGGCATGTGCCCAGTAAAGTTGGTAACGTTGGAGGGAAAGGAGTTCCATATCTTAACGTCGAATTAAAAGTGTTAGGTAACCATTTTTACAACTTAAATTATTTATTTAATTTTCTGTGTTTTTAATGCATCGAAGTGTAAAAATAAGCAGATTTGTAAAAAAAAATTTTTTTATAATTTCACAGGTTCACTTGACGCATAAATAAAGTGATGATGCCCATGACAGTATTAATTTTACATAAGGTGGAAGACTATACAAAGTGCATACAAGTAGATCTAAAGCAGGGCTTTCATTAAGCGCTCATTTTACCGTGAACAGTCTATAAATATTTGTATAGATTGTTCACGGTAAAGTGAGCACTTTTGAGTCACTTTTTTCCTTTAAGCCAAATTTTATTCTTTCATCACTTTCTAAACTAAATATTGCCATGTAAGTATAGGCTGTTCACGATAAAGTGAGCACTTTTGACTCCCTGGTTACCGTTTTCCTTTCAGCCATTTTTTATCCTTTAACCACCGTTTAAATTTATGTATTGCCATATAGATAATAAACACAGTGTGTATATTCCACCGCACTCGGAATTTAACGTCTAAGGCTAAAATAAAATATTTTTATTGAGTATTATTCAAAATGAGAGAGCTTTCAAAAGTGCTCACTTTACCGTGAACAGCCTATAATAAACACAGTGTATATATTTCACCTAACTCAAAATCTAAGGCCTAAGGCCACAATAAAATACATTTATTGATTATTATTCCACGTGAGAGGGATTCAAAAGTATCAGTTTACCGTGGATAGCCTGTAAGAATCCTTACAAGGAAGGCAGGCCATGAGCCGGCCAAGTTATCGGTACCACTTAAAGGGATGGGTTCTGATAAAATTTCTGTCAATCTATGGATGGTATAGCTGTGCAGCCAAAGATATTTGGACCACAGCCATTTCACGTGCCTCTCTCAAGCACTAAAACAAAAATCACTGCCTACAACCAATACTGAACTATTGCACATGTATGTTTCTGGTGAGAAAGCCGGACCGCAGCCATTGATGACAAGTACTGAAATCATACCAGAATGTTCTGCTTAAGGGAAACTTACACAATATAAGAATATAATCTGGGTTGTTACACTGCAAGAAGCAAGCTGCACCTACATAATTTCAAGTTGGACAGGATTTAACATAAGTAACAGAAACTTAACCAGTGTATCAGAGGATTACATCGGTTACATGCCCACCATTAAAGCCCCTGCAGCTGAGTTGAAAACTATTGCTGAAATTTTGAAACAGTCAGAATTGATAAGGAAATCAGCGTATTTGGCGAAAATTGTTGTGGTCATGGATCAAGCTCTTTACGAAAAAGCAACTGAGATCGTGTGGAAGCATAAAGCAACGTAAGGCAGACTCATTCTTCGAATGGGCACCTTTCACACAATTTGCAATGCCATGTATATTATTGGAAAATATTTTCAAGATGTTGGCTTTCGCGACCTCTGCATTAAAGCAGAAGGATCAATATCTTCGGTACTAGAAGGTTGTATGTACAATCGTGCTGTTCGAGTATACAAGTGTGTGTATGAAGCAATGATGAGACTTGCTTGGTTGAAATTCATCCCCTGGGTGGAAAATAATAATTATCACAAAATTCAGGAAGTCTACTAATTCATTGAGGGTGTTAATGATTTTGCGAACGGCTTACGTCAACAGAGATTAGACAACCTCTTGCAAATCGCAGCATTTTTAGAAGTACAAAAGCTTAGGAATGTATTCCTGGATCATCTTCACCATAACAATGGAGATCTCTCTGCACATTGGATTTCATGTATGGATATAGTTGAAAATGTCCTACTAGCACTGCTGCATGCTGCTCGAGAAGGGAATTCGCATTTGCATCTTACTGCCATACACTTTGTGATCCCATGGTGTTTTGCATATGACAGGATGAACTAAGCCAGATATCTTACCGTGTATTATGCTGAGATGACATTGCTGGAAGTGAAACATCCAGAGATACACCATAACTTCACAAACAAATGTTTTTTTTTTTTTTCAATTCAACTCTCAGATGTTAATCCATTTGGACGGATTCCAGTTGATAAAGCAGTTGAGGTAACAGTCAACAAAGATACACAGACTCCAGGTGGTACAACATGTTCACCTTCAAGCCAGGTACTGTGAAAAGATATTATATGACAGCTGAACACAGAAATGCCTTTTTGTGTCATATGAGGGAAATGGTTCACAACAACAGAGCAGGTCTTACTCGTGCGGACCTAAATAAGACATAAAATAAAAAAGACAAAGATCAAAGATACTGTTACAAGATTTTTTGTTCTGATTCAAAACTGGATAAACGCATTTGTTGGGCCATGTGATTTTATTACTCTCGACAGCAAAAAAGGCTTCTGATGACATGGTACCCGATGTAATGAAGGCGCATGAAATAGGTGATCAGTGCTACACAGACTTCAAACTTGAGAGACTTGAGAATAATCCGCATATCAAGAAGTTTCACGACCCAATGAAAATGAATAAACTAAAAACCTTCACTAACATGTCCAAGAAGAAGGCAGTCAACAGTAATGACAAGACAATAATGTAATCAGATGAAGCACTATTTGGTCGGATAATTGTCATAGCCCAAATACAGAGTCTTCAAATAGCAGATGTACTGTTATCCCTTAGGAGCTTTGCCATGGGCTTTAGCAACTCCAGAAGGTACGTTGAGAAAAACAAACAAACCTGCTTTAGCAATATACTTGTATGCAAATATTACAACAGCTGAGGAAATGCCTACATATTATGTGACATTGTTTGATGGTATGGCCCTTGTTCAGAGAGTAAAAGGAAAAGGATCTAAGTTTGTTGAGTTGGCTATGTCTGTCTTAGCAATTGCTTTGCATTAAGGAATTTGGAGTCAGAGATTCGATATTGTGTTTGGAGTACAATGAGATGTCTATAAAGAATAGTGAAAGTACAGTGAGAGGGGAAGAGCTCGGGCACTAGTTACAGAACATCTCCTCTTCCCAGATTGTTAGGCAGTGAAGAAAATTCCTAAGCTACATAAGGAATAAACCCACTCTCATTACATTTCTTGTTAGCGAATGGAGAAAATCAGAGTATTTCGGTAAACTTGAGAATAAATCATTATTCGTGAACTGTGAAGATAAATGTTACAAAATAACATGTGAAGTGTGCAGGGAAGTCCCTGATCTAAATATTACACAAGAGGAAGCCGGTGGTCGAATGTCGAATGTTACTACATGCTGCATATGCTGCTAATGAAGGTTACGAGTCAGTGATAATACATTCAGATGACACTGATGTGTTTGTTATGTGTTTGGTATTCCATGACAGCATCAAGGCCAAACTGTTACAAAATACGCATGTGAGTCCTTGATATTGATAAAATAGCTTCCACTTTTGGTAAAAATGTTTGCCAAGCTCTGATAGGCTTTGATACATTTGACAGGTGTAACAGAGTAAACGCATTTACAAGAAAAGTAAGTTCATTCAAAATCCTGTCTACAAACATGCATACACAGGAAACATTTTCGCAACTTGGAGATGAATGGGACATGTGTGAAGAACTAATGGACAGATTGGAGGAATTCACATACCTGCTGTATACACCAAAATCTTCGTTATATAAAGTGAACGATTTGAGATATAACTTATTCTGTGCAAAGAAGGGTGTGATAGAGACAGCCATCACCTTCCACCTTGCAGAGATTGTCTCAAGAAACATGCCCAGCTTGCAAATTATCAAGCTGCTATAAGCAAGAGATGTCTTCAGAATGATCCGCTTACGCCTAGTCCAGATTTGAGAGGATGGAAGTTGGAAAAACACCAAGGAGTAGACCAACTGCTAGTGGATTGGATGGAGGGGCAACCAGCACCTCAGGCTGTGTTAGATGTCCTTGCTTGCAGTTGCATTAGGAGCTGCAAACTCTCAACATGTGCCTATTGTAAAAATAATCTCCAGTGCACTGACATGTGCAGACTTCCTTCTTGTGTAAATAACACAGATGCAGAATGTGTCGACTCCTGTTCAGAAGATGACGACTGTACTGATTAAAAGTGATTTCATTGACGTGACTTTTAGAGTGTTTATTAAACAATACATCAACAAATAAAAACCCATATTGTGGGACAAGTTTATTCAATTTATTAAAATGTGTACATCTTTGATATTATGTTTGTGTTCTATCATAACATAGAAGATTAAAGTCACATTTTAAAACAGTTCTTATTACAAATATTAAGTGAATATTGTGCAGATAACGTTAAATCATGTCAAGGACACATCATAGTGTTGTTGTAATTATAGCAGCTGTTTTATTAATATTATTTTTACAATATAAAAATCATCAACTTTTGTTATTATTAAATTTTATCCACGTGATGCATTTATATGTATTGTATCCAAGTGGTACTAGGATAAATTATTATAATATGTTTCACGTATATGAAAACCTATCGCTATTGGACTATAGTTGAAAATCTACTAATATTACACCAAAGGCAAAGAGCTATAACTTGCTATTACTTATTTTTCATCTCTAAGCACACATACCTTGCTAAAAAGTCATATTAGAACCCATCCCCCCGACTGGTATCAATGGCCGAAAATTGAGGTCCTGGCTCAAAGCCTAAGGTGGTCAAAATATAACAAACAAAATTAGATAAAACCAAGAGCACTAAATAAGTGACGTGTTCCTGAAGCGTGGATGATAGTTTGTTGAAGGAAAGCTACTGTATACATCATCGTAGTGCCATGCAGTATTGTGAAAATAATTATGTCTTCGCCTTAAAGTTAGTCTATGTTGTCCTCGTGTTTTGTTGAGCCCTTTCCGTGTTAATTTATTTACTCTGACTTCATGGTTCGCTAATTTGGTTAATTTTTCTGTTTATATTTTATGTTCTTGACTAAAATCCCTGTGGGAAGTTCTATCATTTTTTGTGATATTTGTTGACGATGGTAAATGTTGGCTTTTCTTTTTAGTGTGTGTTTCATGTCATTGTCTTTGTTTTCTTTGACGACAGTCACTGCAGTAGCGTACGTTAGCAATTCTTCGGAAACTAGTTGACAAAACTTTTCCAGTGACACTACAAAGTAAAAAATTATATATTTACAACACATCCTTTTAGTTAAGGTATAAAAATGTTTATGTATTTCGATGTTTATAATAAACCTGAAATCTGCAGTACCCGTTTGTTAAGATTCTACGTCAGGTTTACTTATTCCTCAGTAACATATTGCAAAATATGCTCTAGTTTACTTGTAATGATCCAAAAATTAACTTCGGGATGTTTTTCCCAAATCTTTGTAAAATTATAAAAACTTTTTACTCAGTAAACCACTGATATTTAAGGCGGCAGCTAATGAAATCGAGGACATTGTTTAAATTTGTGCACGGTAGTGAAGTTTAATGTCATCAAACAATAATAATAAATATACATATATTTAATAACTACACAAAAATTTAAGACGAAACGTTTTAGTATGCAGAAAAAATACAAGAGAGTGCATTTTAGGAAGAGGATGCGGAGAAAGACAGCATTTCATATGTATGCAAACGGCGAACGAATGCATTTCACATAAACATACGGTGTGTTGCCAACGAAGACTTGACGTGTTAAGCATCGCAAGCTTCACGAGAACATATGGATACGAGGAAGGAATGCGTAACCGAAAGGAGACACCACGTTCTCTAGTGGTTACGTAACTACTGTGCCAGTCGCAAGGGACATAATAATCGCTTGTCTACTTCGTCGGCTGGAACTCTTCTTTTGGTCACAGTACCGTGTAGTAAACATGGCGAGTGTGGTCGTGACACGTGTAACCAAGTGAAACCAGTTGCAACACACAACCTGTCCGGAAGAAAGCATCAGTGATTAAGTTGGTCACTTGGTAAAGCTTCTCCAAGATTACGATTTTTTTTTTTATCGAGTGTTTTTAAGTTATCAGCGAATAAACTTTTTTAGATAGTTTCACGTTCGAGAGCTCAAATGAATAAACCAAATGTGAGTGATGAATTTCAGTTATAGAAATTCTTCTCAAATAGATTGTAAGTATAGTCTATTCGCGGTTTCTTCACGTTTTTTGAATCAAACCTTTGAAAAGTCACCCCATGTATGACATCCTCAGTTGTTCCCTAAATATGCCATGTATCACGAGCGTTTATTACTTTTTTATACTTATGCTATCTTAAAAATACCTTATTTTTTTATAAATTGAATTATTCCTTATATTTACATATGTTTTTTATATTTAATTTATAATTAACATGAACAAAAACAGGGGGGAGGGGATAGGTGTGATGGTGATTCCTAGTAGGAAATATTTCTTATGCAGATCATTTAAGTGAGTTCGCACTAATGCGGTGCACTTCACTGTAATTTTATAGACTCGGATAAGCTTTGTTTATATGAGGCACAGGATTATGCTCGAAGTATAACTTAACAGAACTTCAGAAACGTGGGAAATAATCGCGAACGGGCTATAGCAAAGAACGCGCGGCACCTTTAGATTTAATACTACGGGTATAAAATTACAGGATGTCCGCTATAGAATTACGCTGCAAAAAGGACAGCCGTTCAGTGCCACAAAACAGGTAGAGACCTGAAGAATTCGCGGATTCATTTTGGGACAAGCTAGAATTGAAATCACGTGTGTTAATATAACTTTAGCCATTAATCCACGCGTTATTTGGCACCTCCTGGAGAACGCTGGCCCAATCGTATCCTTCCACTGTGACAGCAGACAACCAATGTGCAGTTGATATCGACATATTTGTATATAAGACTGTAGAGTCTAGTCTGCAGGTCATTGAACTCACGAATTTTTCAGGTCCCTAGCAATAGGTATTTAGTGGCATGGCGGATCCTTTCACGGGGATGTACCCGTTCGCTGATTGGCTACGCGGGTAACAGGAATAGGCTTTGTGTCTAATTGGCTACTGCCGGCTGACAGGTCATAACATCCCAGCTGCTGATAGGCTACATGTTACTGGCTAGAGACGCCAATTTGCTGACGTTATGTGACTGGAGATTGTGGTGAAAGTGGCTGTTTCATCTCCTTGTTCTTTAGTAGGCTATTCTCTGTCAGTGCCTTGCATATACGGTCGACGAGGCGTCTATTGCGTATAAACGTCTCGTCCTTAAAATGGCCCGCACGCTGAAGTCCTCGAAGATCCAAAATAACTACATTCCCGACGGCCACTTCAATTTTGTTCCGACGCCTGCAATCTCGGAAACATTAATTAATGTTTTATCGTAGTTGCATCAGTGCTAGCAGGAACTGGTCACTCATGGATACAATCACTGAATGTGAATACTACGGAAATAACGACGCTGTGAAAGACTTTCTACATAAGTTTCCTGACAGCTTTATACACCCACTTTCTTTAACCTGGGATGCCATCGTGTGGTTAGTGAAATTTAAAATCGCAGAGAAAATATTTTAATGCCTTCGTTCTTGCTACCGAGCAGTTTATAATTCATTCACGGTTATTTCTCACTTTTCTGAAGCCCTGCTGAAGATCTACTTCCATAACATTTATCCGCCTCACGCAAAGTAAGCTTAACTAAGCCTATAAAATTGTACCAAACGGACAACGCACTGAATTCGTGCGCACTCAGTTGCAATAATATTTTGCACGAGAACTATTTCTTACTAGGCACTACCAACACACGTGTTTTCTCTCTGTTTTTATTCATATTTATTATAAATTAAATTTTATAATTTATAAACAAGATGTAGGTATAATTCTAATTGACCGAAAAAATAAGATACTTTTATATTAAGAAAGGCATAAATCGCTTGTGATACATGGCGTATTTAGGAAATAACTAAACACGTAACAAAATGTGTGATTTTTCAAAAGTTTGATTTAAAAAGTGTGAAGAAACAGCGAATAGACTATATATTCAACTATATAATGCTAACGTTAAATCAAAAAAATTAATAATTTAGAAGAGAATCGGTGGCGTAGTGTGAACTTAAGCACCTCACACCAATTAAGTTAGGTCAGGAATAAGGCGGGATGTCGTTGGCAAATCAGCGCCTGGAGACCAATCTGTCAGCCAGCAGCCCGTAAAAAAAAAAAGCCGCCTTCTGCAGTGCCGCCAGTCAGATACAATTCCCTTTTCAAGAGTCTCGCTTGGGCCTATTAGCGAATGGGGACGCTAACAGCAAAAGAAACCGTCAAGCCAATTCACTTCTATGTTCTTACATGTTCTGTTCCGTGTAGTGGCGTATCCAGGGCGAGGGGGGGGGGGAGCTGAGGGGGCTGCAGTCCCCTGCCCCCTCCACCCCAGAAAGTTAAAACCTCAATTTTGAAAATATAAACCTATACTGTTTTAATGTTATATATTTGAACACACGTACATCACTTAACTATATACATTTTCGCAAAATACTGAATTTTTCAATTTTTAATAATCTGATCAATGGCAAAAGGAAGTAACCTGTACTACAGTGCTTAGTCTGATGGACGCCGGAATTATTTTGTGCTTAAGATGATAGAGTACCAACAGATTTTCTGTGAAATTCTTGTTCACGCGTTTGCGCTTTTCTCGGTAAATAAGCGTTGTATGAATATGACTTTTGGGCAAAAGAAACGCAGACCAAGTATCTACTACTGTACGGATTTACTTTTAGCATATGACGTGGATTTAAATGGGAAATAAAAATCTTGAAAACGACAAAAAATCACATGTTCCCTGCTGGATTGCGCAGTTTCCGTGAGGGCTAGGAGAAAAGTACAACCTTGCGGTAGTAGATTAACCTGTTGTCTTTCGACGCTTGTAATAAAGTCCTACTACTACAGATCTAATTTGCAAAGTACAGCGAAACTACGGAGACACTGCACGCATTGTGCTTAGGAGCTGCGAGGCGCTAGGCACTCCAGTTATAGTCGCCCGTATAAGCTCCCTTCAAGTTTGGCCTTGAACGCGCATGGACTATATCCTGATAATAGCAAAGAAGTAGCTTTAAACTTTTTAATGATTTTTTTTTAAAGTTGGAATGTTAATGTCTTACGTTCTATTTGTTGTTTTACTCGTTGCAGGGGCGTAGCCAAAAGGCACCCCACTTTTCGCCCCTTAATCTTAAAAATTTTTATCTTCAAAAATATAAATATTTCTACTAATGGTATATTCAATAATTAGATACGATAACTGCTCAAATAGCACAATTTGCACCTTGAAATCCAAGCTTTTCCGGGGGGACCTCCCGCTTTATTGGGAATCTCGGTGATCTTTACGAAATTCCCAAGTGCCTCCCCCCCCCCCCAACACAAATCCCGGCTACGCCACTGGTTCCGTGGGACTTATGATCCACCTAATTATCGCCCAATCATTGCACTGCTAACGGGCAGTGGTTAACTGAGCAGTTATGAAGCCCTGCTTGGTATCTACTTGCTATCCATTATGCGTATTCGTTCGCCATTTTTGTAACAATTTACACTTTCATAGATATAACCACAAGTATATATGCGTTAATTTACACTGTAGAATTGTTGCTAGATACATAGAAATTGTTCTTCTGTTTCTCTTCTTAAGAATAGGTTCTATAATAAAATTAATGTGTTACGTTGGCCACCAGCTTTCAAAATTACACCAGTAAAATGGAATAGAAACATGTACAATTTTTCGCAAAACCACTATCAACATAACTGTAGATATTTATGGCCAAGCTAGACTCCCATGTCCCACGTCTACAACCGCTAATTCCTTTGGTTATTGGCTGCGCGTCTACGTGAAGAGTCATGTTATTATTTGACTGGGCCAATCAGAATAAAGTACTCCGATATCGAACGTCCATAATCAGTGGACAGACACTTAAGGCATAAGGCACGTAACATTTAAAATTAACCAACAACGGAAGTGCATATGGGCACAAGTGTTTTGGAGTACATCTGGTCTTGAAATCTTTTCGCGAAAAACACTTGGCCATATAGTTATCAGTAATTGTTTACGTTTAACTGTATGTACTACTAGAGAGTAGAGTTTTTTTTTTCGAAAGAGATTTCCAATTCCTTCGATTAATAGCGAACCAAATTTGTTTGTTGACGACTTTAGTTTATCTCATCTTCAAGTGGTTTCGGATCCGTGGTGGTGTAGTGTTTAAACTACTAGCCTCCCACCTACGCGTCCGGGTTCGATTCCCAGCGGGATCGCCCCCCGGATATTCAAATATGGGAATTCCGCCGGACGATGCCGCTGGCCGGCGGGTTTTCTCGGGATCTCCCATCTCCCCTGCCCTTGCGTTCCGGCGCTGATCCATACTCACATCGCTTCACCCTCATCGGCTCCCAAGACCTCGACTTTTCAAGAGCCGCCCAAATCTCTGCATGAGGTTTCGCTCAATAAACGGGTTTAATTTATAGCATATCGTTTATCTGATGCGCACAGTTAATTCCATAGCGCCTATGATTGCCTCTCTCCTGTGATTGGGAATTTTAAATAAACGAAAGCCTGTCATTCCACGTTCCCGCACACCAAGGTTTCGGTTACACGTCGCGCGGTTACAGCCGCGGTGCGAAGTCGTCTGAGACCGCAGTGGCCGCGAAAGCCAGACAACGCGACACACACACACGCTTCTCCGTTGCAGCTCGCCCGCTCAGAGTTGCGCACACGCGGCAGACCCCAGTCTCCGCGGCACGTTCCGTGTCTGCACGCCAACCGTTCGTCAACTCGACTTCCCCGCGCTCGTGATGAGCGTACGCTACTAGCAGATCCGTAGAAAGTTCCTTGAACAATCGCCACCACTGTTTCGTCGTGTGGTTTCAAACAAGTTGCTGAGCGGAAAGGTACAGAGCTTCTAAGAATACCTCCCCACGCATTTGCTTTCCCTTGCTTCCTGCTCCGACACAGAAACTACTTTCCTGTCTTAACGTCGAGTAACGAATATCTGGTAACCATTCATGAAAACTTAAATTATTTCTTTCCCTTTCTGTTTTTATTTTTCTTTTCTTTAATGCATCGAAGTGTAAAACTGAGCAGATTTGTAAAATTTTTACTTTTCTAATCATTTCACAGTTTCATTCGACCGACGTATGAATAAAGTGATAGGGCCCATGGTAATGTTAATTTTACATAGAGCGGAAGAAGAGACAACGTGCTAAGATCTTAAGCAGGGCTTTCAAAAGTGCTCATTTTACTGTGTACAGCCGTTTAATGTCTGAATGAAAGGATCTAAGTGGCGTTGATATCCTTATTCCCGCGGAAGTGATGATTGTCTGGTTACAGCCGGCGAAAAAAATCTTCGGGTCGTCTCGGTCTATCCGCGTATCTTGTATTTACAGAGCTCAGCTTCATTTTTCGTCATCACGGATCGCCTTTCCGTTACTACACATAATAGCAAAAATTTTGGTCAGTTTGTGGAAATTTTGCCAGCAGTAAAAGGCTTTTTATATTCTACACATTACTCTCGAAATGTAATCATTCCTGCTTTATTTTCTTCAACTGGGCATTTAGAAACTTGATTCTGTCTATTGAGGGATGCACTCGCGGGGCGGTAGGAGACTTTTCGGTGAGGGGGGAGGAGGGAAGTCTCAAGCCCCTCCCATCAACAGTCTAAATCCAAGGCTAAGTAACATATTTTACCAATATCTTGATAATATTATTCAAGAAGGGGAAAAAAACTTTTACCTATGAAGGACGAGAGCTACAAGTGTGTCTAGTGACTAATGCTTCTCACAATGTGAAATGTGAAACGTCTAGCTGTTTCAACATTCATTGCTTAATTTTTGTAAATAGCAGTGAGTTTATGTCAGTTTTGAAACAAAGCCCAAGAAGCCAGGCTTTGTATTGAACGGTGTATATTAACTTTTTGTGTCAATGTGAAACTTGTCAAATTGGGAATAACACTGTATAAACTAAGATTTTAATGTAAAATAACTATTTTTACTCTTTTGCTTTATTTACCTATCCATTATTTTCGACATGAGACACTTATTTAAGTGTGCTTAGCTTTTGGAAGTAATTTAATTATTACCTCATAAGGTTGACTGAATTATGCAGGAAACTGAATCTGAACTGAAATATACTACCGTGATGTAACATTTCATTGAATTGAACTCCAACCCAGCTTCAATTACTGCTATGTAAATATTAAAATTGAAAAAAATACTGTATAAACGTAACCCCTAAAGTCCTCGTCGGTGCCCATCTACACATATTTATTTCTTCGTAACATGCAAAGATTTTCCAGTATTATGTTGTGAGAACGAGTCCGTTATTGATCTTTGTGCGAATGTGAACGTCATTGCTTCTCCCCACCCATGCGTAACTGCTGCCCGATTCCTGTTACACTAACACGAATACTGTCAGGCGAGGATGAATTTCTGTGAGTGAAGTGCCGTAAGTTCCCTACGGACAAATACACGAAATAAGCTTTCCTATATGTTAGCGCCCCACGCACTATGCAAGACAAGAAGAAATGTCATAGAATTTCGTACATCAACCAGGAAATTTTAGCTGAATACTTATAAAATTGTTGTATATTTTATGTCCTCATTCTATTTTAATATCTATGTGCCATTTATAAAACCATACTCACTTAAACGCCAAAGAGAGTAAAAATTCTTAGGAATAAAGCGTGAAATCGAAACGTCCTTATTAAATTTATATGTATTGCCTTCCTTAGGCTACCTGTGTCGCAGAGGTCTTAAAAGGTCTTTCCTTTTCGGATTAAGAGATTTTGGGCTAGAATCCTGGCTAAGCCATGGATGAGATAGGTAGGTTTCATTTGTAAGATACGCCTGATTAGCATGGAAACGGGAACATTAAGTACTGTCCTAAGCATGTCACACTAGAATACTGTCCTAAGCATGTCACACTAGAATATGATGAAAAGCCTTTACTAACGAATGGCGTTACCGCCTCATCTTCTTCCACTGTGATATAAACAAAATTACTCTGAAAGCTAGCGCGTTTCATGCGTTGAATTTATTATATTTTTCCTGAAATCTATATTTTTTTTCTTAATATGTTGCTAAATTTTATTTTTTGTGCGATATCCTCATTATAATTGAGAGAAAAAAATAAAAAAATCCTCGCTGTTCACACACTTTCTGATTTGCGTTTTTTAAATTATAATGCTATGAATACAAGAGATGGTAACATTAAATGTAGACAAATTTTGTAAATTATATTGAATCTGTAAAAGCATCCCTGCTATCTTTTCCGCCAAAATATTTACGACGAATACGGGAAGAAATACCCAAGAATTGTTATCGAAAAATCATGTTTTAAAACAAATTAAAATATTAATCTTTAATTGCCTAATATTAATGTGAATTTTCGCAAATAAATTTTTTCTGATAACACGGAATAAAAATTATCCTTAGCTCAGAAAATAAATCACACTCTGTATTACGTCATGAGCATGTAATGTGTGCCTGACATGAACTACATCACCACATAAATAAACTGCATTAACTTGTAAAAATATCATTGTGTTGACCTATAAAATTCATTTTTTGTAAATTCGGCAATGTAACTTTCAAAATGCAATAGGGATTTTTCCTGAAAAATCACTTACACTTTTATTGATGCGATTACAATAATTACCTTACATAATACGAGGCAAATTATCAATCCCATGCGCGTTTTATTTTTCAGATTGTCACGCTCTCAAGATGTAAATTTTTTGAACTCATTTGTAAACAATCAAAACGATTTCATATTGGCCAACATTTTTGATACTTGTATATGATTCGGTTTTGCTATCTTATCGTCAGCATGCGAACGTATTGCCAACCGGTTGCCATACATTACGGAGAAACATTAAAATAGGGATATGAAATTGTTTTTGGAAATGTATGTTTCTTGCAAAATTTACCGATAGTTTTAAACTGATTTTACTTCAGTTGTCTCCGCTTTCGTTGAAGTTTGAAATGTCATCTGTGTTTCAAAACACCATTTTAGTATAGAGTGAGGAAATAAATTCAAACTTGTAGGTATAAATTTAATTCGAGAATTTTACGCTCATGAATAAGCACTTTTCTTTTAGACTTGTGTTGTTACATTTAATTAGAAGGTTTTCCTGCAAACACAACCCTCTCAGTTCTCGGAAACGTCGAGTCCTTTTTAAGGCACATCTGACGAACATTCTATTTCCTTACGGATATTACTTATTTATGTTATTTTGATATCCAAGTATTTTGGAAGTAGTACTAAAACTAAGGGTACGATTAAGCCAATATATATTTTGATATCCAAGTATTGTGGAAGTAGTACTAAAACTAAGGGTACGATTAAGCCAATATATATTTTGATATCCAAGTATTTTGGAAGTAGTACTAAAACTAAGGGTACGATTAAGCCAATATATATTTAATTAGCATGAGGCTGGTTTTATTATTTAAAAAATGTTTAAAACCTAAGTCTATGTAACATGCATAGACAGGAACATATAGTCTCAAATTTATTAAACAATTTTCAAACGTAAGGTTATTAATTAGTATTAATACCTGACAAAGAACGTTTTCGTATTTAAATAACGAAGTCCAAAAACGCATACCTGTGCCATGGTGTAAACCACATTACAAGTTCCTATGAGTTATGGAACGTAACTATAATTTCTCGTTGGCCCTAGAGGCACCGCCTTTGAAACGAACATAACCGTGTTACGAATTAGGCCAGGGCAGTTACGGCAAGAAAATAACATATTTACATAACGCCGAAATTATCTTCACACACGAAACATGTCCTTTTCTCGTAAATTGCCTAGTGTTTTACGGCTCTTACTGCGTTTCGACACGCTTCACGATTCGTTTTTTTCACTTGCAGGATTCTTATCAGAAATTCATTTCGTAATATTTTTGCATAGTGGAACTATAATCCATTCACGGTTAATTCACAATTCTCTGAAGCCCGGCTAAAGTTCTACTTCCAGGATATTCCTCCGCCTCGTGCAAACTAAGCTTCACTAAGTGTAGAAAATTACACCAGATGATATCTCACCGCTTTCCTGCGCTCTCGGTTGTAATATTATTTTGCATGAGAACTATTTTTACTAGGCGCTGCCAACATAGATTTTTTCTCACTGTTTTTATTCGTCTATATTATAAAATAAATATTATTATGTATACATAAAATATAGGTAAAACTTTAATTTAACGAAAAATAAGATACGTTTGTGTTTACAGAGGTAGGTATAAAACGTTTTATACATGCCTAACTAAATACGTAATACATGGGGTGATTTTTCAAAGGTTTGTGTTAAAACGTTCGATGAAACCGTGAATGGACTATATGCAATACTTGCTGATGTTCAGTGATGCAGTAATAACATTAAAATCCTTGAAGGCAACTAAATGTAACAACAATTTCAAATGCACACGTAACCCGCTAAGGCATCTGCATGTAAACACCAAAGAATAACATGTACAGCGTCGACACAGGCACATCAATACGATGGTGTCAGTTTTTCCCGCGCAAAATCGTAGTATATTTTAAAAATTGTTATTCTCGATTTACAATTGCATACGGACAGATAAAGAAAGGACCACAGCGTGAGTTTTAAAATTTATCAAATTATCAAGCGGTAGCCAGAAAATAAAGTAGGAAAAATCCATATTTCCGCAAATTATATATATATAATCAGATTTTTGTATTATACATATATATGTTACAAAAACCTAGTCATATACATTTTAATTTTTTTTCACATCTATGTATACCTTTTTTATGATTGGAAAACAGTAGAAAAAATATAAATCTTAGCATTTTCAGTAGCGAATTCCCTTTAATGAAGTAATTTTACAGTGAAACAATACCATTTTAGACTTGGAACTATGTATATGTAGCAAAGTAACTGTTTTTAGTTTTTTTTTTTTTTCAACTACATACATAGGTTACTAATGTTCTATTACATTGCGTAAATTCTTTGCAGAATGGCGATTGAAGTTGTTTTTTTTTAATTGCTTTAAACTGTACCTCATAAATTTAACAGTATTTACAAATTGAAGAGTAGTGGAAATAAATAAATGTAATGTAAGGTAATGAATTGGTGGGTATCTGACACTGTTAAGTGAACATCACAGAAAAAAATCCTTGTATCAATGTTAACTGCGTTACTTTTTTCAGCCTCTACCGATCATTTTTTATGTATCAGTGCCATCCACACAAATTTTTATATTACGCAATTTTTGCTTCATCATATGCATATAATCACAATTTTCTGTTTTCTAAATACACAAAAATAATTAAATAAGTCAAAAATAAAAATTTTTAAAAAATTATCTGAAAGGTATTGTTTTAATTAATTTCAAATAAATGCATAGTAAAATGTACATAATGAGAATTCAGTGACAGTGACAAATAAAAAAAACGCGTTGATATCCTGAATTTTAAAAGTATAACAAAACCTTTCTCTGTAGTTTCTATCATTGCGTATACTGTATCTTGAGGTAACTCGTGGACGTTTGAAAAAAAAATTAAATTAAAGAGTCTCTGCAAATACGTTAGTTTTTGTTATTTATCTTTTATGAAAACTGTGACATTGTGCTTCACACATATGATTACACAGATACTACAGAATCACTTTTTTTTTGTGGGTGAAAAGGTTCAATGACGTTAAAGGATGTTCACGGTAAAATCGGCAATCTTTAAAACTCTGCTTAAGATCTGCTAGTATGTACATTGTGTATTCTTCCGCCTTATTTAAAATTAACATTTCCGCGGACCTTATCACTTTATTTATGCGTCGGCGTCGGTCAAATGAAAGTGTGAAATTATTAGAAAAGTTAATATTTTGCAAATCTGGTAGTTTTTACACTTCCGGTGAATTTAAAATAAATATAAAGAGAAAGAAATAATTCAAGTTTTCAAAAATCGTTACCTAGCACTTTTTATTCGACATTAAATATGGAACTACTTTCCATCCATCGTTATCAACTTTACTGGGCGCATGTTACACAGTGAGCCCACTGGAATATACGCAGGCAGGGGCAGCGACATTTTTCTAAGGTTGTTTTCAAAAGTGCTCACTTTATCGTGAACAGCCTTTACCTGTGGTATATATTGCACCCCCAGTAAAACACAGTCGTAAACGGAACACCACAGTCGTTGCAGAAACGCACAAAAATGTATTTAATTAATAAAAGATTTAAATTAGTGAGAATTGATCTTTATTTAAATATGAAACGTATACAAGGTAATAAAGTAAACAATAAAACAATAATTTGACTTACGACGTTATTTATACTGGGAGTGCGATATAAGATGAAGATCGGTTTACAAAACACAAATGTCAAATAATTTACTGTCCAACGTTCTTAAGGCTCGGCTTCGCATATTATGAAGAAATTCTTCGTTTTCTTCTCATAATTTCAGTTTCAGAGGTATTATTGGATTGCAGAATATTTACAATTTTCTAGCTGTTTAGTACTTTGTATCTAATTATCACCGTGTGTTATTTCCTGCTTGCAAAATGTTGAAACTTATTGATGAAATATAAAAATGTTCGTGACTTTTTTACGATAAGCAGATAACACAATTAAAATTACGCTCGAAAATATTAAACAACTCGTATAATGTAGATTTTCTATATTTGTACATTGTCAGTTATAACTAAGAATCCGAAATAATGACGCGAAAACGTGTAATTGCAGCCAAAGGGGTTAAGCCAAGCTAGTCTTAAGGTTGAAGTAAAGCAACTGCCTATAGAGCACTGCACCCGACTATAAAACGTGAAGAACTCATAAAAAAGTAGTTCAGACAGCATAAAAATTGTTAGAGAAGTGCGATTTGTGCTGTATATGAAAGAAGAATGTATATATTTTGCTACATTATAAAATATTTGACTAAATTGTACTTTTTAAATGTAAAAATATAGTCGATTATAATAGTAGGTATTTTAAACAAAATGTAAGCGGTCTGAATGCTTCGGAAAGCAGGATTTGCAAGAAAATCTTCTTCAAGAAAGATCGTCATAATATTTACTGTGATCATGTGTAATAAAATCTTAGTAATAATATATCATATCAATTTTGTAAAAACTTGATTCACATCAGCTTCAGTCATAAATGTTTGTGACAAATGGACGCACATAGAAATAATTATAAAAACTATTTCCTACATTATTTATGCAAATTTGCTTACACACAATCGTAGTAAACATTATGATGACATTCCATGACGAAGATTTTCTTGCAAATTCTGCTTTCTGACGCACCCAGAATGGAAATGCACTTAAATTATGTTAAAAATGCGGGATCTACCGATCGATTAACTTTTTACATTTAAAAATTATATTTTAGTAAAATATTTTATAATGTAGCGAAACATAAACATTTCTCTTTCATATACAGCATAAATCGCACTTTTCCGACAATTTTTACGGTTCTGTAATACTTTTTTTACGTTTTTCTCACGTTGTATAGTCGGGTGCAGTTCTTCATACGCAGTTGCTTTACTTCAAACGTAAGGACCGCGTATTCACGCGAGAGGCTCCGACTGCTGCGAGCTTCGCTCACCTGCCACCAGGAGCGCGCACGCTAGGAGACACCGCAGTAGGCGTGACGTCATCTCGGTTCTCGGCTTCCAGACGCGAGGACACGTTTCTTCATCACAGCCAGCGGCAGGACCTGTCGGGAGAGAAAAACAGACGTGTGCTATTACTAACACCACTCACAGCATGTTTTTTTTTTTTTTTTTTTTTATGCTCTATCTCGTCAAGGATAAGTTAATAACATTTCGAGAGCACCGTTTATTTTCCACTTTCTCCTTATTATGTATCATTCCGCGTCAAGTAAATACAGTTTTAACATTATCATGAACAGTACGTCCATCACCTGACAACTGAGAAGCCTTTTCAGTCAAATGATTACACATAAATTCATAAATTACTCTTTTTACGTAAAATAAAAATGCATTCAATTTGTCACTCAGTAAGAAATTTAGACATGGAAATACTAATGTGAATAGTTTGTTGCCGATCTTACTATAGACAGGTGATTAAGCATTTACATTAAATTGAATAAAGTTACAAGTAGAGATTTTACAACACTTATTTCAAGAGTGGTCAATCAAAAGCAAATCGACATTACACATTTTGAGAACGTGAAACACTCAAAAGATTTTAACGAAAATTAACGCTAAGGAATTCTTTAATTATTAAAAGTTTTCATAATTAAATAATTCCGGAGTTTAATACTATCTCACTAAATTCCGTAAGACTCAATAGTTCATATGACTTAATCAGATAAAAAATTCTTATATACGTACTCATGTTTTACGAAGGAGTTCCTATGGGAAACATTTTAACCCCAGTTTTTACGTTGTGATGGACTGGCATGAAGTTCATTTTATGGCCTCAGTTCGGCGAGGGTAAATTCCAGAGAAAATTGGTCGAATGTGGTAGGTTCAGGTAAGTTCATATCTTTGACGTCTTTGGTTCCAACCGTACAAAATGGTCTTTGATCCGTGCAATCCACCGCATAATGGCAACTAAATGTGTATGCTTATGACGTAGCCCTAACCAGATACTTGTTCTTACGTATTAACAATTCGGCTATGGCTGATACTTCCCGATAAACGTAACCGTATGACGGGGTAAATTTGCACTGTGCGTACCTTTTACTCACATGATAAACAAACGTATTTACTGTTTAAAAACAAGCACTTTTTTGGTGCCGCATTTTTTTTTTTTTTTAGTATAACTCAAAGCGCAGCAACAAATGAATTAATGTTTGTTTGCTTAAGTCAGGAAAGAAAATACGAGTCACTTGAGGATTAAGTCCGAGTTTTGCTTGGACTGAATTAGTTTGAAATTTTTGCTGCCCTTGGAAAAAAAAAACAATCGTATTGATACAGTTTTTATAGTGCGTATCAGGATGTCACTAGAGCACAACGTTAGGTAAACAATAATCATCGTGAGTAGAAAAATAAATTTTATGTTATAACTTAAATGATTACGATAAACTAACACATTTGATTGGAACACAATCAACACGTCACCCTACTTGCTGAGGGGTAGCCAGTAATGAACTTGGTGCATTACAGTGGAAGTGTCTGGTGTACTGCGAACCAATAGAACGGTTGTAAGCGGAGGAAATAGAGGCTGGCAAGACAGTTCTTGTATGGTATATATGAACGACACATGTCTACCTTGTCTTGAATAGCTGCGTGATACGTGCGTTTCTCATAGTGTCACCGCGAACTTTGTGCTTATAAATGCACAAGTCATGCTGGGGTTTTCCTCTTCTAGTCATATGAGTGTGATACTCTAGCAGGCACAGTGACCGAAGATCATTTCTGAATAACTGACTGGATAATATGCAGTAACGGGAGTGGTAATGAAAATTATACACCTTTTGGGAAGGAATTAAGAAAAAAAGGCGTTGGGAAAAGTTCGGTTTCTGTACGATAAACATTGTGAAGGGAATGCAGGATAGAAAGCGCATTTTAACTGCGCAGTGCCCAATATTCGGTTCCGCAAATTGAGATGCATTTATTTCCTCCAAAAACTATTTCAATCAACGTCATTTGGAAACGAGTTTGGAACGCTGCTGATGTAAGTACGCAAATTGAGATGTTAGTGCGGATCGTTTCTTCAAAGTTTTAATGCAACTATGGGCTGTTCACGGTAAAGTGAACACTTTTTAAGGCCCTTCTAAATTTTTCCTTTCATCCAATTTCCATCTTCCTCTGCTTTTTAATATTAACATTGCAATGTGACTAATAAACACAGTGTATACTTTTCTCCACCCTCGAAATTTAATGCCTGAGGCTGCAATAAGATATATTTATTAGTGGCTAATGCCTTTTGAGAGGGCCTTAAAAAGTGCTCACTTTACCGTGAACAGCCTATAGTAGTGTGTGCCTATGTGCCTACATATATATATATATGTATATATACACATATATAAGCATGTGCCTGCTTAAATGTAACTTAAGGAACGTCAACGTTACTGTTGTACCACTTGACAGTTCTTATCACGATGGGTGAGTCAACGATGGGAACTCGCAAAGAAAAGCAATCAGTTTATTATATACCTCTCTTATTGAGAATGTAGCCATAACAAAAGGTCGTTTCTAAATAACTGGAGCGTGTTTCCTTCAGCCTTGTGCAATTAATTATCTTGAGTTGTAGTGTTCGTTGTAGGGAAGGATGTATGTTGCACAGAAAACATGTTAATTGTCTAGACAGCACACGGTGACAAAACAGCGTGCAATTACAGATTAAGACAGATAAACAGAAGCGGAATAGCTTGACGGCTCCTGTGAAGTATCGCACTGGAAGGAAGGTTTGCTCCATCCGGCAAAATATTTGTTTATATGCGGCGCCGAAGATATGTTTAGTTGCCTCAACAAAATATTTTGTTCACTAAACAAAACTTGAAAAGAAGCGAAATTAATTTTGTTCGTCTAACAAAGCACATGGTTGAATTAACAAAACCTTTGTGTTGCGCCTTTGTTTGGCCAGTCATTTGATCACCTTCGTTAGAAAATACAGCTTGAGAGCTAGTTTGCATTTTTTTTGTGACAGTTGAATAATAACAGTGATTTTAGTGCATTTTTTTAAACAATGGTATAAATATCCTAATAAAACAGGAAACTAAAAATTAAAGCTGTAAAATTTAAATATTTATTTGAGTATGTTGTCTAGTATTCAAAAAGTATGTATTTAAAAACGTTCTTATTTCATCAGTAGTCGATTTATCTGAGTTTGCCAGGGCGGAACGCTCGGGTACAAGTGATCTAGGTTCGAATCTCGATCGGGATTCTGATTATTTTATACTAATCATAACTGTTTAATGTACGTAGAAACAACCAAATGTTTGTTTATTCCAACCAAATATGAATATAAAATTAATTTTATTTCAACAACAAAGTATTTTACTGCCTTGATTTCGTCAAACAAATTTTGTTTGATAGTTGAACAAAACTTTTTTCTCAGTGCGCACTCGATCTCTAGTTAATTGCGTGGGGCTCTGGAATCTTTGTCTTGTATAGGAATGGCTACTGGAACCTGCTGGATATTCCTTGTCGTATGGGCTGCAGGCTGACCGGTTGGTCTCCGTGCTCCGACTGGCGGACGTTTCCTCCATGTTGCTGGCAAGTGATGTTTCCTCACTCAAGAGGAAACCTAGCCACCAATTCTCGCTTCAATTGGCCCAATCAAGCACATTCCAGGCCGAAATGACGGTGAAAAACACACCCCTCCGGTCATCGCATCTCCTCCTCGGGGAGTTGAGAGTGCAAATTGAGGGGGGGGGGGGGGGGGGGGTACTGGGTACTGTGCATGGTAATATAACGTGACGGCGATCACGTGTGCCATAATAGTGGTACACAACGATATTTGACCATTTTACATAGGGCGCGTGTCCCATAATTATGGCAACTTACTGCAGTTCTGTGGTTTCTGTACCATAATTATGGTATGGGTGTCAATGTATATGTTCGTGATTCTTGTGGCTGGTTCACCTCTGTGTCCGTAAGTACTCTGCGGTGCATTCACAGAAAAGTCAGCTACGTAGCGGATAAGCTAATGGACGTTTCCCAGAGTCCATCTGCAGGAGGCGGCAATATGTCTACCGCCAGCCAGCGCCTCGGCAGCAGCAAAGAACTATAATCCATTCTCGATTGGAAGCGACTTATTAAAATCAACCTTTGTAAAACACTGTAGGCATAACATGTGACCTGTTTTTTTCAATAACCTGCGGTTAACTTTAGAGTGCTGTATTATTGAATAAATTAACATTTACCTTAATATCTTCTATAACTTGTAATATTTATTTCTTTTTTAAATATGAATTAACAACAGCGAGTGCAGCGACGTGTTGGCAACGACCGGTAAGAAATAGTTCACAGTTAAAATATTATTTTAACCTCGTTTTTTAGTATAATATTTGTAAATTAAACGGTGCGTATCGAAATATTTAAATACTTAAGTAGCCCCGATGGTAACATATCTCATTTTTACAGTTTAAAATAACAGCGGAAAAAGTCGTGATTAGGCCGTAATGGTACGGTATTTCTCTTTCTTCGTCTCTTTCATACTCGGGAAATTCCACTTCACTAGTAACAAACATTAAATTATACATGTTTTCAATTGTAGCATATTTCATACTTAGTACAGCAAAATAATAATTTTTGAATTTGTAATTTACAACTGAAAAGAGATTTTAATGTTTAAATACGTATTTTAAAATATTTAGATATTATAGCGGGGTAGTTTTAACTAGTGAAGTTGGCAGACGTGGCGAGCTATGACATGACGTGTTGATTTTTGTCAAACGAAACGTAAATTATTCTTACTCCGGAAAATACTTCAAATTAATACATCACGTTTGTAGACGTTGTGTTTTTTAAACCTACCTAAGCAAGTTACGATGTTGTGATAAATCTGTGTTTCCACGGCATTAATAAATATACTGTGACGTGTGTTTCGTTAATCATTGCATCTGTGAAATGGGGTGACTTTGTGCATCGTGGTCGATTCGCTGGCCTTGCGTGTGCGTGATTTCAAATATTTGATTAGCACTATTTATACGTTTTAAATGTGAACTGTTTTTATGACAAAGTTATTTATTTACATCCATGTCTGTTTATTTATCACAACGTTGTACCTTTGCCCTAAGGGGTTTGAAACACAGTCGTATTACGTAATTTGCCACAATCCCAGAAGAAAAATACTAAGCCCAGCCCGATAAATTTCAATAAACCTAATAAATAGTAAGTATCAATACAAAGAAATATGAGCGGATTAAGAGTTATCGTAGGCTTATTTGTGTGCATGTTTACCGTTATCTTTTAAAGTTTGTACGACAAAAATGAGTAACACGAGTTTCGTGCTTGAATTTAATGTGCCTTTTTCACTGGTTGTTCCTTCGATTTAATATGTATTCCAACTGAGGTCGTCCTTTTAGAGAAATGACCCAACACATATCAATAACAAAATAAGAATTACAATTAGTACAGCCATTTACCTTGCAGTTGTAACAGTGGTAAGTCGCGACAAAATACTAACGTGCATTACATGTATTGAGATACGTCGTGGAAAACAAATATGTTAATGTAAAATAACCGTAAAAACTGTCTTCAATTCAGGCATTTTTTAAATGCCATAAAGCTGACTTAAACAATGTTAGAGACCTAAACTGTGAATATTCATATGGAATAGTTTTTGGAATATGACAGGATTCTTTGAAAACCTGTAAACTCTAAACAACACACTTGACAGGTAAAGTAGAAGTCACACTTCAATGTTTATTTTTAGGTTTAGCGAAAGTATGCGAACATATGTACACACACAATGGAATGTAAACATTGATTTTGACAGATGCTACATGGCAGTCATATGGCAATGTTTGTTTACATTTAGCGGAAGGATACGAAACGGGCCTGCAAGTAGATAGTTAGTAGGGCTCCCTCCAAGAATGTTGCTTCCAATGGGGAATGGACTATAGTCAGATACGGGTTTCACTTCCAGATAATCAAGCAGTGTATCAGCAAATAACTGAATCTACATTAAAGGAATACGTAAACCATTTTGCTTCTGCCAACCTACCTATTCTGGTGTATAGGGAAGTTATTTGCGTCTCTTGAAGTCATTCAGCGATGTATAAATAAAGCTTCGCAAACCTCAATTGGCAATTAAATTGTTTACAAAATGGGTTCGTTGTTTGCTTGCTGATTTTCAATCACTTAATTACATTACATAAATACAAAAATTAGCTTGCGACTAGAAAGGACAAATATTTTGTTCGTTTTCTTCTCTTTTTTTAACATGTTAATGTAATGCCGGTGGAAATAATGTTATAAAACAAAATATCATGTTTGAATTCAGAAGTTTCTGCGAAATAAAAAATAAATCCGTGGCCCAATGGCCTTGAACAGCTTGGCTAAGTCTTATTTGTGTCGCATGTCAAGGATGCACTGCATCTCGGTGAACGAAGACACGTCGAGAGAATGTTAAAGCCTGCGTGTCTGGGATTATCATAAGGTCATGTGCCACTCCAAGCGGCGCACTCCTCTCTGAACCTGTTTTGCACGTTCCAGACAATGAGGCAAGACTAAGGGCTACATTGGCACGCACACCGAATGCTTTATCGCATTTATGCACAAGGCAACGAACTGGTGCTTAGCGCTTTCAACATGATGCCTGGATACCATATTGGTAACAATTAATTTATACTGCCTCAGTTTAAAAATCTCCTGCACATGCCTGGTCTCCCGAAACCACTCCAGGCGAACGCTGGGATGGGTCCCAAACAAAGGCCATGACCGATTCCTTCCCAATCATTCCCGTATCCCTCTTCCCTGTGCAACTTGCACCGTCTGTAATGACCTCGTTGTCGACGAGACGTTAAGCCAACTTACCTACCTACCATCATGCACATACCAACTCAATTTTATTCTTTAGTTTGGCAAGCAAGGAGCGCAGAGTGAAATGAAGGGCTCAGTGCCAGAGGGAGCTATCCCACACATATCTTTGTGATTAAAAAAAAGACGTTTAAAGGCTGTTTACAATAAAGTGAGCACTTTTGAAATCAACTTTAGAAAAAAATTCACTGTCCCTGTCTACATATATTTTAACGGGCGCTTTGAGTGACATGTGCCCTGCAAAGTTGGTAACGATGGATTGAGAATAGTTCCGTATCTTAACGTCGAATAGAAAGTGTTAGGTAATAATTTATGACAACTGAAATTATTTCTTTCGCCTTCTGTTTTTCTAATGCGTCGAAGTGCAAAAATGACTATATTTGTATAGGCCATTCACGGTAAAGTGAGCACTTTTTAAGGCCCTGCTAAATTTTTCCTTTCAATTAATTTCTACTTTTCCGCAACTTTTTAATGTAAACATTACAATATGACTAATAAACTCAGTATATACATTTAATCACTCTCAAAATTTAATGTCTGAGACTGCAATAAAACATATTTATTAGGGGTTAATGCCTTTTGGAAGGGCCTTAAAAAGTGCTCACTTTACCGCGAACAGCTCATAAACTATTTACTTTTCTAATAATTTAACAGTTTCATCTTAACGACGCATGAATAAAGTGATGAGGCCCATGGCAATGTTAATTTTACATAAGGTGCATACAGGTAGATCTTAAACAGGGATTTCAAAAGTTCTCATTTTACCGTGAATAGTCTATAGGTAGGTAGGGATTAACGTCTCGTCGACAGCGAGATCATTAGAGACGTTGCAATATTCTCAGAGGAGAAACGGGGAGGGAATCGGTCATGGCCTGTAATAAGGAACAATCCCAGCATTCGCCTGGAGTGATTTCGGGAAACCACGGAAAACAGAAATCAGGATGACCGTACCGGGATTCGAACCCAGGCCCTCCTGAATGGAAGTCCAAAGTTAAATCAACATTGCGCCACCTCGCTCGATATCAGTCGCTACTGAGACAAAATTCCTTGGTCTCATAAATAGCTGTTGCCAACTACATAAATCACACAAACATTCTCTTCGCCATATTACATGATATCAACGAATGAAAGACTTGAAATCGTAATGAATGACTGAATGTTCATATTATCTCATGAAATGGTGTTTTGAAATACGAAACACATTTTATAAAGTGTTTTGTATTTGTTTTATTAGTTTATGAGTTGCTATTTCACTTGATACCCGTTGTCTAGTGGCCATTTTTTCACGTTGTTTGACGGTCATTTTTACACGCTTTACTGATCTATCATTCAAAAAACAAATCACTGAAAAACAGTGAAAAAATTACTGATGAATCAGTTAAAAATGTCACTGAGTCAATACCTGATGGTAAACTGACACTTTCCACTGATTCACCAGTTAAATTCACTGAAGTGACTGTTGGATCAGTAAGGTACTGTTTGCTGATTGAAACAGTGAAATTCTAACTGATTCAGGTTTAGAGTGTGCTACGAGTAATAAACACAGTATATGCATTTCGCCACACTCAAAACTAAAAGTCAAAGTCCACAATGAAATATATTTATTGGTTATTATGTATTACCAGACTGCCTAAAAGGTGATTACTTTATCATGAACAGCCTATAGAATTATATATCAATTTCCTTTGTGTCATTTCACTTGCGATCATCAGAGTTGCTATGCAGGACTAAGAGCCAATGGTAAACGTTTAGCAGTCGGGTCGATTCATTCCCTGTGGGCAAGTCTGAGAGGAGGCGAAATTCTGACGAGGTGTGTCCAGGGAAGAAAGGACGCCTGTTCGAGTACGTACAGAGCTGTGAAGTTTGGCGTTGTGCATTATTACAGTGCTGAAAGGTGGCGTGTCTGCCTATGATATGTCTGCAGGATACTCAACTGTTTTAAAATCATATTATCTAATTATTAAGAGAAAAAGTTGCTACAGCTTTCTGGGCACAACAGTTTTACGCGAAATTCCATCGTCTCCAGTCATGCGATGGCGTGTCTAGCAGCCATTCCAGTAGCCGCGGGTTCCGTTCTAGCCGTTCCAGGTAAATTCTAGTGCAGATCCGTAACACTTAGAGGAAAATGTCTAGGTGTAACTCGAGCAACGTTAGCTTCAAAATTCCTCTGTCCTTGAGAGTAGAGTTAGAACAGAGTGAGTGTAGCGAGAGAAGAGTTTTGGGCGGCCCTTAACATCGAGGTCTTGAGAGCCGATGAGGGTGAAGCCAGGTGAGCAGTATTGAGCAGCGCCGGAATGCAAGGGCGGGGGGAACTGGAGATCCCCGAGAAAAACCCGCCAACCAGCGGCATCGTCTGGCACGATGCCCACATGCGAAAATCCGGGGGCGACCCCGGCTAGAATCGAGCCCGGTTCTCTTAGGTGGGAGACGAGCAGTCTAACCACTACCCCACCGCGACCCCGATAAATGTTCAATGTTTAGTTTGTGTTTTACACCTATAATACAAGGACACTCCATAATATCAACTGCCTTCGAAAAGAAAGGATTAATTTTGTATTATTACTTGAACCTTCACATTACTGTTTCAGTTGTTGCGAATTTCTTGATGCGCGATGCACTTAAGCCAACACAGCACTTGTTTTCATCTCCACAACCAGTGAGCTGTAGGATTTGTGTTCGGCTGAGTAATATGTACCATAGAAGAGTAGAAGGTTTACGAATAAGTTACTACAGGTTGTTCATGGTTAAATGAGCACTCTTGAAAACCCTGCTAAAGATCTACTTGTATTCACGTTGTGTATTCTTCCGCCTTATGGAAGATTAACATTGTCATGGGCCTCAACATTTTATTCATGCGTCGGTCAAGTGAAAGTGTGAAATTATTAGGAAAGTAATTTTTTTTTTAAATCTGCACATTTTTACACTCCGATGCATTAAAAAAACAGAAAGTGAAATAAATAATTTAAGTTATCAGAAATGGTTTTCTAACACTTTTTATTCGACGTTAAGATACGGAACTACTTCCTATCCAACGTTACCAACTTTACTGGGCGCATGTCACTCAGGGCGCCCCTTGAAATATTTACAGGTAAGAAGCAGTGACATTTTTCTAAGGTTGATTTCAAATGTGCTCACTTTATCGTGAAGAGCCTTTAAGAAGGAATATTATTCGACATTGAGCCTTGCAGTATACAATTTAGGCAAAAAATAAATAAACATTCAAGCTAGCGGTTAGCCCACCGCCTCCCACCATGACGAACCGGGTTCAATTCCCGGCCGGGTCACAGGATTTTCACATGTGGGAATCGTGCCGGACGATGCCCTTGGTCGGCGGGTTTTCTCGGGGATCTACCCGCTTTACCCCGCCCCTTCATTCTGGTGCTGCTCTGTACTCACCTCAACTCTCAAGACCTTTCTGTTAAGAGTCGCCCAAATCTCTTCATTCACTCACTCTGTGTTAGGTGAACTCAGAACAGAACATAAAACATTACCCGGCTGTTGGCCGTAACTAATCTCTATTGTATATATTTAAAAACAAAATAAATCAATAGGCTTCCTATTTAACATTACTTAATTCCTTTATCAGGTGGTAGCCGAAAGGACAATTATTTAATCCCCCCTCTCCACAATGATACCAATTAAAAGGCTTGCACTCTTTTATATAAAATCCAGTATATTAATTTTAATGAATTTTTTTAGGGGAGGGGTTTTTAATTTAGAAGGAAGTATTTTAACATTGAATAATTATTTAACCTATATACTATGTTATAACTGTAGTTATAATTTAATATATTATTAAATTAACTTTCAGTTATGGTGGGAAACCACTGCCAAGAGAACAATTTCTACAGGAAAATTGAAAGGTTTACAATTGTATGGGATTTTTACTACTTATGTGGGCCTGAAAATTCCAAGTGGTTCTGCACTCTGGTGTTATGAGTACGAGAAGGAGGCAGTTCGTCCGGGCGCTGGTGAATTTGACATTTAACTATTTTCGAATCTACATATTTAAAAGTCTCTACCAAATCTCTGATCTAACAGAGACTGGTGAGCCTACCTCTTCCCTCGGTCATTCACCATGGCTTCCTGGGAGATATACGGAGTTCATGGTGAACTCATGGCGCGAGAAGCATCTGACGAAACGCTAGCTGTTCCGAAGTTCTGCAGCCGCGGGTCGATATATGCGTGGTTGAGCTTGCCTTAGCCAATCTCTTGATATTACAGGAAAGAAAACTGGGCGGGTGAGGAATGGGTTTGTGGGGGAAAGGGAGAGGAGTCCTGATGGGACGTCACGTCGTAATTAATCACGCCTAATGACAGGCCGCTAAAAGCTTTCCAACCCCTTCGTCTCGTTTTCTCCCCCCTTTCATTCGATAATGGGCGCGGGATATCATCTCCAGGAGTCCCTGCCACAATCCGCGGAATTATTAATGCTGCGGTTGGAGGCATTTCCTTAGCCGTGAGATAAATCAAAACTAACTTTTACAAGTGGTTAGTTGAAAAATTAATAAATAAACCCTAATACACAAATCTCGAGATTTATGTTATACTAAACATAAAGTTCCTATGACAAAAAGAGAGGTATTATACATACACACGAATGGAGAACTGAGCAATGAGTGTGACTAGGACGTGAGTAAAGAATTTTCTTGTGTTTACGAGAATATACAAATATTTTTAGGGTACTTTCGCTTGTCTGATCCCTACTTTGCTACTGCGATTTCTAGCTGCAGGGTCCCAAAATAGTGTTATTTTACTTGTTAAGTTAAATGTCGAATTAAATGGTGGAAGGCAGGAAGGGTTAAAATAATATTTCTCAAACTAGCGTTAGACCATAACGAAACTGAACGATGTCAATTGAAAGTGTAAATGTATATTATAGTGACTCAGTGTATAGCATACAACGTTTCAACGTTACCAGGGTTATTCAGCGGCTATGGAAAAGCGGTACCGGTAGACGCAAAATATATAAATGACAATAACAACTGTGTTGGCCAAACAACATAAATAACATGACGAACTCATTAGGAATATGTAGTACATACAATTTCAAAGCGATAATAGTTTTACACTACCTGTCTGTATACATTCATTTGGTATTAAAACAACTAAATTTACAACATGTTCGACATTTCAACGGACATTGTAAGGACGTAAAAAATATTGTTATATCTCATAGTCTTGCCCGTCTGGATGGGTGAAGACGCGATGTACCTACTTTCCGTAGAGAATGTTGACAACCATATGGCACGTTTCTGAACAGATACGTTTGCACAAATACAACAGATCTCTTACAGCTGATTCACTGTTGTGTACTTTTCAAATCAACTTCCGAAAATATACGTTCCTTGAACCTGGGCGTAATTTAAGGTAATACTCTGGGTAGAAAATATTTTTCGTAATGTTAGTAGACAACTAGAAAAATTAGTTCGATCCTTAACAGCAGAATCAATATGACCTCAACTTGAATCAAATCACCTCACCCTACGCAACAAGCCTTCAGTAAGACTGAGTTGTAAAACTTCTTGAAAGCTTGCTCTGGTATGTCGTAAGAATAGTTCAAGCGATATCTGGGCTTGCCAGTAACATTTCTGTCAGTCAATTGAAATATATCTAGGGTATGGCTTGGATCAAAGCTGGTCATATACTTGCACAGCAAAGCAAATTCAAATCAAATGGCAAGTTTGCTCGCTGCGAGAAAACATGATGTATGAAGAGGTTATTATTTATTGCATGTTAAGTTAACTGCTTGTTTGTTTTCCACGAGCTGTGCACATGACCGAAGGTTTAGTTCCACTATTGGCTTGCCGTCTATATATGTAGACATCCCCCCATTATACTGAGACAGTATGAGATCTGCTACTCGGGTGAGTATAAGAATGTTATTTCTGGGAATTGATTCATAAATAGGAACCAGGAGCCGTTCGCCATCGTGGATGACGTCACTTTATCCCCCTCAAAATTTCCCGTTTTTCCTCTAAATTGAGCTATTTTCCCTTTAAATCGGTCAATTTTCTCTCAAAATTTACATTTTCCCCTCAAAAATTCCCGATTTAGCTTCAAGAAATCACCTAGTCCCCCCCTTTGCAAGAACAAGTCCTGAATGGCAAATTTCGAGCCATTTGAAGGACATAGGAGTCTCGTTTTTTTTACCCGCAGGCCTCCGCCATTTGCACCACAACCCTAGCCAAGCTCACTACACCCCTTCCCAGCACCACCCCCTTGAAATTGTTATAAAAATAGCACAAAATCAAAAAACATCTAGAAAATCGAAGAACATTACATTACCATAACTTACCCCTCGCTCATTCCACCCGCCTCATCTTTATATATAGCAAAAATTAAAAGAAATTTTTAAAATAGAGTAACATATTACATTAGACACCCTTCCATTTCTCACACCACCTCTGCCATCCCCTCACCTCCTCTACCAAACACCTTATGGTAATTCTTATAAAATATAATTATTGAAATACTATTAAAAATCGATGAACATTTTAAGTTAATCTCACACTCACCCCACCACCCTAACAAATCACCCACCCCTTACCAAAATCCACCTAGTCACAAAAATCCAGGAATTATAGCAAATAAATTGAAAAATTTACTATAAAAATCGAGGAACATATAACGTTAACCTCACGCTCAACCCTACACAATCAACACACCCCTCTCCACCCCCGCCCCCAGAAATTATTATAGATTTGAGAAAAATAGCAAAAAAAAAAAAAAACTAACGATCAAGGAACATAAAATGTTAACCCACACCCATCCCACCACCCTAACCATCGACCCCTACTCATACCTACTCACTTTATATGATTAAAAAAATCAAGAAAAATCAGCAAAAAAGAAAAGAAAAACTGATTCTAAAAATCAAGGAACATATATAGGTTAACCCCACCCTCACCACACCTCCCTAACCAACCTTAAATCCCCTGGAAATTATTATAAAATCGAGAAATTTCACACAAAAACTCTAAAAATCAAGTACGTATAACATTAGATCCCCTTTCCTTGCTCAGCCCTCCACCCCTCACCCAAACTCCTATTCGTCACGAAAAGAATCGACCGGCCCCTTCACCCTTCCCCGTTTCCGCTAACCAACACCTCTTCCCACAATGCTCTTGCGGGGTCAGGCCTGGCATCGACCTTCGCCCTCCTCGCTACAAGTCTGTTGCTTCCAACCTGCTTAGAATGCATAACAATATTAATCCACTCTCATTTTTATGCATTTCACATCAACATATATCTATATATGTTACCATATTATTGATTGTGCGCATCCAGTGATAGACCATTACAGGAAATATTTGAGTACTAACATTATAATTTGTCCACATCATTTCATACATTTTTTTATCGTGCTCACTTACAGATCTGAAAACCAACACCATCATATTCTCTGCGTCAGGGAAGTAGGCGGATACAACACTAGGAAGAAATAAAAGACTTTTTCATCGAAATCATACGTGCATGCATGCATGCATCCATGCTTACATACATGAATCCATGCATCCATGCATACATGCATGCATGCATGCATACATACATACATGCATACATGCATACATACATACATACATACTTCATTCTACAAGCATAAAATCTTTTTCCTTAAATTTTCTACAGCAGCATGCTAATTTTCACGTATTTAATATAATCTGCTTATAACGCAACTCAAGACAGTCTATGCTAGCAGGTGTCCAATCAGAACCCTCGGACATTTATTCTTCTTCTTCACGAGAAAGTTTTTCTTTCGAGGCCTCTACAGCCCCTGGGATAATATCAACATCGTACCGTGCTTGATTCGTAGCCTTAAACCCTCGGCGACTGATGGCTTTATCCAAAGGCTGGGGCTTTTCGTAGGTACACTTCAACCAAACATTGTATTTTATGGGACCTTCTTCAACTTAATCCGTTAATTGATCAATTATCCTTTGCTTAAAGTGTTCCAGATATATACATATGCCTTTCGTACCTACAGAGTTATTTCCAATCACATAATCCTTTAAAGTGCCCTTGTATGCTGATTGTTGGAGATAGGATCCATTCGATGTGGTATCGCCAATTGCTTGTACAGGCTGGGGCTGGGGAAACTCCATTATAAGTCAAAGTTGGGAGAGCCAACATTATGACATATACACAATCTCAGCATGTCCAAGTATCCGTACATCACATGTAGTACATATTAACTTCCTGTACAACCACATTTCATCTCCCAATTCCAATTTCATTTTCTTACAAGTATACAACACTGGACATGAATAAAGACTTTATCCATGCGTTGGTCAAGTGAAACTGTGAAATTATTATAAAAGTAAATATTTTACTAATCTGCTCATTTTTACACTTCAATGAATTTAAAAATAAACCGAAAGCAAAATAAATAATTTTAAGTTATCACAAAATGGTTACCTAAAAGTTTTTATTCTACGTTAAGATAAGGAACTACTTTCCATCCATGGTTACCAACTTTACTGGGTGAATATCATTCAGTGAGCCCATAAATATATATGCAGGGAGAGGCAGTGAATTTTTTATACGGTTAATTTCAAAAGTGCTCACTTTATAGTAAACAGCCTTTAATTCTTGTTGCCTCTTTTTGTCAAATAATGTCCTCTTGCTAACTCACGCGGTCAATAACCAAACAAAATTTATGTTCACTTGGCATATTGAAGTCTTCATTCCCAATAAATATTCTCGCAAAATACAACTGGCTCTAGTGGTAAAAAATTATTAAACTTATGCAGGCATAAACTTTTTTATATTTAAAAATATAAAACATTTTAAGTATAAAAATTGACGGTTCCTTCAGAAGTTAACACGTATTTTCTGCACACGTTCTGGTTCCGTTCCTACTGGAGCACGCAAAGCTTCGTGCCTTCGCGGAAGCAAGCTGAATTACGTCGCTGTAAATGCACGTATAACGTTCCTGTACTTGCAGATATTGCTGGGGTGAAAATGAGGGGTGGTAGCTGTTCACACCTCCCTGGAAAATTTCATAGCGCCAACCGCGCAGTAGAACTCATTTACAATCTCGATTGCCATCAAGATTTGCTATAGATTTGGACAAAAAAAATAGCGTTTTTCAGGTCACTGAGGTAGTATCGCAAGTAAAATCCGTATTAGCTCGCAACGTACATATTTCTAACCGTGCAAAAATTCTGTAATGCAGGCACTTTTTTGGCACGTTGTAGCATAGTCAAGGATAGTAATTCATGTAATATTTGAAAGGTCGTGGCAATAACAACTTGTTTGTATTTCATATATTTTCGTTTTTCCAAATTTTTTATTTTTCTTTCTTCATTTCATCAGTAGCACCAGACGTCGTCAGCGACATACGTCATAGGACGATAGCGCATCTTTTCCTTTTCACTGGGTTAGTAAACTAAAAACATCGCCATGGCAAGGCACCACATGCTGAAACGAGGAAAATAACACAGGTCACCTTTAGCTGACGCGGCCGACTGCTGGAAAACAATATGTTTTCAATGAGGAAACTTTCTACCAATATATAGGGAAGCGCGACCTTTCTCGGGTATCACAACAGTTCGTCGCAGCACGATCGTTTGTCAGCTGTCAGTCGGACAGCCTGCAACGCGTGATCACGTGACTCGCACCGACCAGCGCCCGCGACTTTAACCTTCTTTAGTATTTCGGACATTTCATTTCAAATATCTATTAAATTTATTTCCCGTCGGTGCGAGGAGTCAATAGGGCGCCGGGAGAGAAAAGTAACGATTTTATCTCGTCTTCGTAACTCTCAAAGAGAGAAGTTTTGTTTTATGAAGGCTGCCAGTCTGTCTTTTTTTTTTGTTTGTTCGTCAGCTGCGAGTGTCAATAGTTTGTTTTGCAGAGACTAAAATAAATCTCCAGTAAACATTTAACTTCTTTTATTTATTGGTCATCCTGACATCAACAAATTTTCATTATTATGTAGTCAAAGTCTCCAACTCACGCTGAGCTAGTCCGTTAGTGTTTACTGAGATCTACGAGAGAAAAGCACAGTAACCTATTACAACGTGAATGATACGCCTAACTGGGGCGGTTGTACAAATTTACAAGTGAGCGGTTGTTAATATTTTTTGTGTATTTCTTTTAAAAAACACACATTGCGTAAAATATTTATATTAGTGTTACGCCTTTTTTACCATTTACCGTTTTTAAATGTTTCTACTTTATGTTGTAATACTAGAGTGTGTGTGTGTGTGTGTGTGTGAGAGAGAGAGAGAGAGAGAGAGAGAGAGAGAGAGAGAGAGAGAGAGCTCACAGATGACGATAATGTAAACTACAAGAAAAACGACACGTTATATATACTTACCAATGTTCGAACGTGGTACTCTTTTATGAAGGTCACATATGGTAGAGTAATAAAAAAAATAGACACATTTGTTATAATTCTAAATAAAACTGACAGATGCTGGCTCCTGAGAGGGTCAAACACATTCAAACACGTCCTATGCCCAAGACAAGTCTTATTACTACAAACGTTGTATTCGATTGCGAGATAGTAAAGGGGCTAACAACCTCGTCACAACAGAGGCGCGTCTCGTCAAGAGGTCGAAGATAATACCTCGAAACGAACCGCCTGTCGTAATGTGTGCAATCAAATCTAGCCTGTCCCGTAGAGAAACGATGGGGGGGGGGGGGGAATTGAAGAATGTAACACGCGTGGTTGGTGTTCGGGAGGACTAATATAACAACTGGACAGAGCAGCATATAGTGCGGAAATTCAATAGTCACAGCAGTGAACGATGGCGTTCAGTGCAGGTTGCGGCAACACAGCAGAACAGTTACGTAAGCAGCCTGCCTGACATCGGGCTAGCTCTCGATCTTAAGGCGCTGAAACATACTGTACTAGCACACGCATTAAATGCCTCGCAGCTAGCATTTACGCGTAAGACACTAACCGCCGTGCAGATGAAACTGCAATGACACCGTCTACACTGTCCTTGTCGGTATAATCTCTTCACGGTTGAATGTCCGCTTTTGAAAGCCATGTTTAGTTGTATCTGTCTCCCCGCTCTGCGTATGTCTTTGCGTAATGTCAAGAATTCGTGTGAAGATCAAAAAACTTTCAAATTTCCTAGACAGAGCACAGTTGTGGGTGTGAAAAGTCACGCGTTGTTCAACCTATGGACGTCCATATAAAAAAAAGTGCACTTTGATATGGTCATGAAGATAAAAATGTCACCATTTCGTCAATTATTACTCTAAAGGGCACACGACGAAAGTAAAGTCGTTAATACATGGACTCGTTTTCTAACTCGCTGCCAGCATTATTGTACGTATTGAAATTAATTTCAATTAAAAAATAATAATAACGCGCTATATGCAGTTACGGGAAGATATTTTTTTTTCGGAAGCGCCGTGTTAGCTGTGAACGAGTTATTCATCTTGTGCCGAATTGCTTCTTCGTTCAAATCCAATTTGGATGGCATCGAAACTGTGCTATGTTTACGACGCAATATATTCTTAAACGACTTTCGCTTTATTTAAGCTGTAATTACAGCCCAGACATGGATGTTTTTTACCTGCGGGTAAACCCATTGCCAACTCACGCCCCACTTCTTCCCCGTGACTAGTGCACGGTTGCGCCACCTGTGCTCGTTTCATGAACGTCTTGCACACCGTTGTCAACTGTCGCTGTTTGAGGACATAGACTAAAGACGAGGCAGACCGATCTCGCTGGCTGCGCACCAACATCGCTCTGCTTTTCTGCCAGCACGTCTAGTAAAAATTGCATGATTTGGATATTACGTTAGAAAACTGATTTGTAAACAATGCTTTGAGATGTATTTATACTTCCTAAAACCAATCTGTAATGCAGTTTAATTAAATTAGAATTGATAAAGTATTTTATTAATATTATATTGCTTGTCATTTAAATATTAAAGCATAAACAAACGCGTTCGTTACTGTTGACCATGTGACTTTGACAGTTGTGTATGATTGGGGTAGCTCAATGTTAGGTACATGCGTAGAAGACGAATAAGCGGTCTACCTCATTTTTAGTCTATGTTTGAGGACCCCAGACCAAAGTCGTTTTCTGTGCATACCCCCCTACCACCAAACACTGCTTCTCCAACTGGGAGACGACTTTTCTTAAAAATGTACTCAAAGAGTGACATGTGCCTCCCTCACGGGGGGGGGGGGGAGTTAAAAAAATTATTGCATTGAAGTATTATGCGTTTCACGAATGTATCTTAGTTGCATTCGAACTCAGTCAGAAGAGGGGAACTAATATTTCGAAGCATTTATTTATATAATAAATATGCTAACCACTTAACCACGTATAGTCCATTCACGACTGGAATAGTACCCGTACCCGCAATTTTTTTTTCTAACTATGCATGCAGCTAATGGTAAGGGTGTTTTTTTAAGGTTGATTTTCATAAGCCTGTTCCAGTCGTGAATAGACTATAGTTATGGCAGTTCTGTTTGTAGTACAGGTGTTCCATGCTGGGACTCAGAAATGTGTTATTGTTATGTGGAATGCTCTCTGTGCCCCAAATTACTTCAACGGTGGCGAATCCTTGCATCTCGTTTCTCCAGCAGGAAAAATAAATAAATAAATCCCAAATATATGGACATATGGACATCCCTATTTTCAGCTCATATGAAAAAAAAAAAAAAAAAAAAAAAACATTTGCACTTAGTGTCTGACCGAGACTCAAAAATAAATAAGTTTTAAACCCTCACGTTCCCCATTGTTATATACATATAACTTTCAAAAAACTACACCATACGTTCAGCATAATTTCTACAGGTTCATGAAATGGTAATTATTTTACCAGCTCAAATCACAAGTCACTGCAAAGTAACTGGTGATATCGTTGCATTTACGCTCGTTCGGCGAGAAGGTAGAACAGCGATGTTTCCACACGCACCCAAAAGCATGTGTCAATGTGAGGACCGATTCGTTATTCACGTGATATGGTTCGCGCAGTAATAAGGAAATGCCGTCGCTTTTAGCAAAAGTCTACATGTCGGTATCGCGTGAATTCCTATGTAAATATATGCAGCGCAAAGTTACTGGGTGATAGGGATATGTGTAACTCTTTTACTAACTAAAATATCCTAGCAAGCACTTTGCTGGTACTACCACAATTTGACAGAAAGGCACGTTTTTCTTCGAAGTGTAGTCCTATTAACAGCTAGTCCGACCGTCCACTTCTGCTATATCCATTACACAACTTTTTCCGTCAACACTTTTGCTTACTGTCGTACCTTACAACAAGTTGTTTGTGGACTCCACTCACTATACAGAGTAAGCTACAGTCACGTACTTTTACACATTAAAAAATAAATTCATGCTGTTACCGGTTCCAACAACGGCGCCTTTGCCGCTTTCACCCGTCGTACATACATGGTTCGCTTTCTATAGCGCGTTCGAATATCTGTGACTTGCTCTATCTCGACTCTCGACTGTAAGTCTCAAACACCTATGCATGCTACTGCCGATTCTCTGCACAGATCTCTATTTGATTTATGATGTAAATTTAATAATATATGAACCCACTCCTCTATTCTACTCCTCCAGTACCTGTTTACTTGGCAGGAATAGAATAGATGGCCGTCTAATATGTGTGTATAGTGACTGGAGCCACCTGAGGGGGAGTCTCCAGTTTTAGCTAGTTCGTAGTAATAATTTCCTGTTCCCGGTCGGCGGTGCTCGACTCGAGGTTCTCCCGGCAGTTGGTTACAAAGTACTCTACGAATGAGACTCGACGTTAAAAGAAACAAAGCCGTGTTTAACAAGAGCTTAGTAAACACGGTGACGCGTGCTCTCCTACCAAGAAGACCGCTGGCTGGAAGTAAACCTACGGTAGCCAGGTGTAGGCAACCTGGTCCTAGGCTAATGGGGGGGAAGTGAAGTTAAACTGTCAAAAATTGCTTACTACAAATCTAACTCTAATCGGGGTATCTGTAGGAGACAACGAAGTTAAGTGTGGTATGTCTGGCAGCTACAGAAAGCTTCTGGTACCTATTGGCGTTTGGCGTCGCTAAAGCGTCTGGTCGCAGGTGCGTACAAGTACGCACAAGTATAGTTAATGTGCAAGTTCTAGTGAATAAATGCTGATACTATATTTGTAATGCCAGCCCCCATATTAAAAGTTAAAACAAAAAAAAAAAAAACTGTCGACAAGCGTCAAATTCCTCAAATAAAACTTCATGACTTAACGTTTGTCGTTTGCTTCGGCCATCAGCAATGTTCTTATTAATTAATACAAGGCAACAAATCAGATTTGTATTATATTGTAGCAGCTCTTTTCACGTATTGTTCATGCAGTACCTGCGGCGAAAAATAGAGTGCTTTACATTTCAAATTAGCCACATAATTACTGCAGCTGATAATATTGCTGTTTCATGATGACTCCAATGCTCACACAGACATTACAACGCACAGACAGTAAATTTCTGCAAAAAAAAATATTTTCTAATAACTACGGATTTCAAAACCAATCTTGTTGTTGGAAAAAGTGTTTCACTTGTTTACAGCAGACACAGCTCTCCATTGACTGACAGGAGGCCAGTAATGAACGCTGCACCAGTGTATTGTCTAGTGTAACATGGACCGAAACGACGGCAGTATAAGTATAAATACATAGACTAACGGAACTGGTGCTACTGCAATGGTGAATGTAGAGGACTAGCTCCTAACTAGTCTTGAATGTCTGCAATAGTGTTCCGTTTATAGGAAGAAGGTAAAACACAGGACCAACGTTCGTAACTCGCTGCCGGTATCGGTGTATGCATGGTAGCCAGCATTTACGTTAGTAAAGTGGTGGTATAGGCTGTTCACGGTAAAATGAGCACTTTTGAAAGCCCTGCTTAAGATAAACTTGTATACACTTTGTGTATTCTTCCGGCTTATGTAAAATTAACATTACCATGGGCCTCATCACTTTATTCAAGCGTCGGCCAAGTGAAACTGTAAAATTATCAGGAAAGTAAATATTTTACATATCTGCTATTTTTTACACTTTAGTGCATTAAAAATACAGAAAGCGAAAAAATAACTCGAGTTGTCGTAAATGGTTACCTAACACTTTTTATTCGACTTTGAGATATGGAACTACTTTCCATCCATCATTACCAACTTTACTGGGCGAATGTCACTGAGTGCACTCATTAAAATATACGGATACAGGGGACAGTGACTTTATTCTAAATTCATTTCAAAAGTGCTAACTTAATTGTGAACAGCCTTTAAGAGGTTATTGTTCATTAGATATTTTCAAGAGTGATCAAATGCATGGGGTCTGTCATATTTCGGAATCACACAGCTAAAATACTACTACTTTGGAAGGCTGGTTAGAGAGAGGAATAGTGTGCAGGTTTCTAACATGAACGAGTGTGGGGATATGAAGGCAACACTCACCGGCTGTCGCTTCTCGCGGCTGAGACGCTCGCACTAGGTGTCGCACCAGGACTCAGGCAGACGACATCGCCGCGGGAGATATACTCCCGACACACGTGTGTGGTTGGGTGGTGGGGTGGCGGCCTCTGGAAGGACGCCGAACTCTGCCGCACCTCTCCTCCCTGGGACGACCCACGTGTCTTGCGAGGTCCTTGGACGAGGCCGGCGACGATCGCCTGACTAGCACGGAGCCGCGTGTTGACCGTCGTGGCCGAAGACCCGGTGACGGAGTGCAAGTTCTTCCCCTCGCGTCGTGCGGTCTTCAGGGCGAGCTCACTTTCATCTCCCTCCCTCACCCCCTCCCCCAGACATGGGGAGCGGAGGACCTACCGCCACTCCGCGATCCACTTTCACTCGGGGCCTCCAGTAAGCGGACGCAGCAGCCACATACGATAACAACGTCCCCTATGAGGGGTTTTAATAACTAGACGTGGGCGGCCCATGTTCAGGCCAAGCCTCTCCTTTATTTCGTCATTTCCCCTCCCCTTCCAATCCTTGTTCGCCCTCGTACCTGGGGACCGTGGTGGTGGACGCGGCGGTTAGAACGCTCGCTTCCCACCAAGGCAAACAGGATTCGATTCCCCGCGAGGGTCGCTCCCGAATTTTCTCACGTGGTAATCGTGTCGGATGATGCCTCTCATTTGGCGGGTTTATTCGGGGCTCTCCCGTTTTCCCAGCCCTAGTACTCCAGCGCTGCTCCATGCCCAGATCGCCTCACCTTAGCTAAACGGGGGGCGGGGAGGCACTTGCTAAATAAAACTTATTTTGAACAAAAAAATAATCATGCTCACCCCAAGTTTGAGCCCTAAATCTCGTGATTCGAAAGTGACGACGGAGCGACCTTGTCAACAACCGAGAAAAAAAAAAAGTGGGGGGGGGGGGGTTGTCGTCGATGTAAGATTAAACGGTTTTTAGAAGCAGCCTTTAAAATATTGTATTCATTACCGAGCGGAACATGTGCAGTAAGACTAGTAGCACATTATTAAAATTGTAGCGTAGTGTTTAAATTTATATTAATTGAAATCTAGTTTCTTTTATTCGCTCGTAGTCAAGAAAATTAGTTGCACCCAAAATAAAGTGTTGAATTGCTGTTCTATTCGGAAGGAAGGCACAAGTTAACAAAAACAAGAAATGACTACAAAGTAAGACTGGTATGAACATTATTTATTCCACAACACACGTCTCTCAGTATCACTTCAAGCAGTCAAGTTAATAAAAATATTCCTTCAGATGTCGTGACATGGAGTTATAGAGGTCCTTACTGGTGTCCTGCGATAATCCATCCCATACAGCTTGAATATTCTCTCGTATGTCCTGCAGATTTTACGGTAGAGGTGGAGTCGGTATAGAGCGGCCATTACCATACCACGCATTTTGAATTGAGGATAGCTCTAGCGTTACGGCTGGCCATAACTGAGTATCCATGGCTTCACTGTATGCTCTTAAGACGGCAGCAGTTTAAGGACGAGTGTTGTCATGTTGGGATAGAGCATTGGCGTGGGCATTCACAAACGGCAGGATCACTGGGTGCAGGATCTCATGAACCTACCGTACGTTGCACATGGAGACCAACCGTGATGGGGCACCGTATGAAATCGCACCACATACCATGACACAGGCGGTCTGGACCATAGGCTAAAGATGAGGCAGACCGATTATTCGTCCTCTTTGCATGTACCCAACATTGACCTACCCCAAAGGAACACAACTGCCAAAATCACATGGTCAATAGAGATGAACGTGTTTGTTTGTATCTTAACTTTTAAATGACAAGCCGTGTTATAATAATAAAATACTTTAACCAATTTCAATTTAATCAAACTGCAGTACCAATTGTTTAGAGGAAGTATACAAACATCTTAAAGCACTTGTTAAGTAAACAGTTTTCTAACCTCAAATCCAATCCACACCGTTTTTGTAAGTCGTATGGTCAGAAAAGCAGTTGAAGCACGGAGATTGGCTGTGCGCAGCTAGCGAAATCGGTCTACCTCATCTTTAGTTTATGGTTTGGACGTGTCGAATGTGACAGCAAACCAATTATCTTGACACTGCCTACCACTGCTGGCGTTACCACGTGTTCGGAAGTGTGATGAATAAGCTAACTAAAATACATTCATGGTTACTTCAAACTTTTTTGAAGCCCTGCTGAAGTTCTACATTCAAGCCTTTCCTCCGCTCGTACAAAATACTACACAACTGGGACAACGCATAGCATTTGTGAGCACTCAGTTTATTATTTTTTCTCGAAAATCATTTATTACTAGTCACTATCAACGGTTTTCTCTCTCTGGTTTTGTAAATACTAATTTTAAATGAAATATAATATTTCATACACAAACTATCATTTATAGTTCCATTTAATTAAAAATAAGATACTTTAATGTTAACAGAAGTACTAAATGCTAGTGATGCATGCCATATTTAGGGAAGAATCAAACACGTCATACCTGGGGTGATTTTTCAAAAGTTTTATTTAAAAAATGTGTGGAAATACTGCGAATAGACTATAAGTGTTTACTACACACCTTTCAAGAATTCCAAAACAAAACTCTTCACTATTTATTTTTTTGTGAGTGTCTTTCAGCATCTACCGGTCAATGCAGAACAATTTATCCCCAGCATCATGTCATACATGAGCTAAAACAGTGTAACACGTTTACCTATTAGACATATTAAATGGGACAATCCTTTGCCGAAGACAACTGGCTCGCAGTATTATTGAATGTTGCCTCTTGCTTCTGCCAGTCGAAATAAACAAAATCCGATTTAGATATAACTTTGTGAGCAAATGAGCCACTGATTCATAGCCTGGATTTCCGTTTTAGCTCGGCGTGTTAAAGCACTGCGACTTTCGACCAACTGTAGTCAAGTAGCGGGCCATTTGACGGAACGCCCTCAGGATACCATTAAGTCAAACTGGACCCCATACCCCTCGGTTGGGTAAAATGGTGTGTTTACGAAATAAACCACAGAAGTCTCCATCTCGCAGCACTATTTGTTTTGCAGACACCACATTCTTACGTACACCGGCCAGCGCATCAAAAGTAATTATAGTCTATTCGCGGTTTCTTCATACTTTTTAAATCGAACCTTTGAAAAATTACCCCATGTACTACGTGCTTTCTTGTTTCCTAAATATGTCACGTCTCACAAGCATTTTATACTTGCATTAACATTAAATAGCTTATTTTAAATTAAACTGAAATATTGCTTACATTGTATTTATAAATTATTGTATTCCACTTATAATGAATATGTTTAAAAGCAGGGTGAAAATAAATGTGTTGATATTGCCAAGTTAGAAATGTTCTTACGCAAAATGTTATTACACTGAGTGCTTACGAATTCGGTGCGTTGTAATTTTGGTGCAATTTTGTATAGCTTTGTTAGCAGGAAGCGGAGAAATATCCTGGAATTAGATCTTCAGCAGGGCTTAAGAAAAGTTTGAAGTAACTGTGAATGGACTAAACACTATTGTCGCAGCGGTTTTGCGGCTCCACCCTTGTTATATGTCCAGAACGAAGAGAAACTTTCGGAACCTGACTTTCCCTCTGCTTCAGCTGTCAAAAGTTCAAGACCGGAGGTTCTCTTTTCGGCGAAGAGACGCCAGAGGAGAGAAAGGTCCAGACATGATCTCTCCTAACCAAGGATGTTTTCTCCAGACGTCGGGTTCGTCTCCCATTAAGGCGATCCGGGTTCAATCCCCGGCCGGGTCACTCCGGATTTTCGCATGTGGGACTCGTGCCTGACGATATCGTTGGTCGGCGGGTTTTCTCAGTGATCTCCTCGTTTCCCCCGCCCTTTCATTCCGGCGCTGCTCCATACTCACCTCAATCACACCCATCGGCTCTCAAGACCTCGCTGTTAGGAGCCGCCAATATCTCTCCACTCCAGACGATGCGACTAATGGCCAACATACTTTCAGACGCTTCAGTATGGCTACAGGCAAAGATATAAAAAAACACATTTCTGTACCATTGAAAGTTAGGTAAGGCATTAGGGTTCCACCTGCCTGGTGCTTAAAATGCGACCCAGAGTGTTTGAGATCCTGTTTATTTGACGAAAGTGTTAAACGTGCCGCCAGTCTATGAAACGACATCATACCCCAGACGAGGAAGGATTGGTACTTCAATGTTACCACGCATGCTTTAAATTATTTTGGAGTCTTCCAAAATAGTTTTAAAAAAACGGCTATTTCAGACTGCCGTATCTCAAAACATACTAGCCGGACACGAGCGAAACTACGATACGAGCCTTTGTTGAACTTTACTACAGACTTTACACTGATAAAATGATAGGGTCGCCGCTGAAAGTCCTGTAGGTGCTCGGAGCACTACGGGAACACTACACGCCAGTTCATAGCCCTGCGCGTAGCGGCGAAGATGCCCTTGCAGCTCGTGCTAGTGTAACCCTTATAGTTCCCGTGATTCTGGGCCAAAAAAGGAGAAAAACGATGCAGGTAGGCGGGCCCCTTAACGTCTCGTCGACGAGGTCAATAGAGACGTAAAAAAATTGCTGAGAGAATAAAGAACGGGTAAAGAAACTGCCATGGACTGTAGCTATTGGCTATTCACGGTAAAGTGAGCACTTTTGAGACCATAGTTACTTTTTTATCCCTCCGACTCCTTTTTAAAATAAATACTGCCATGTAAGTAATAAACACAGTGTATGTATTTCACCCGACTCGAAAGTTATCGTCAAAGGCTACAATAAAATATATTTATTGACTATTATTCCTAATGATAGGGCCTCTTAAAGTACTGGTTTTACCGTGAATAGCCTATAGTAACCATACCAGCATTCGCCTGGAGCTATTTCGGGAAACCATCGAAAACCGAAATGTGAATCGCCGCACCTGGAAACGAACCGGGTTGCTGCCGAATGCGTGTTCTAACATTTAGCACTGCGCCATCTCGCTTGTTCGTAACGTTAAAAGAATTATCATAAACTAACTTAATAGTTTAAAATGCCTAATTTGAATTATTATAACAACATAAAATAGATGTTTAAATTTTGACCGCTGATAATTAAGCGTCAGTGACACAGACTATAAGATATTACCCCTCTTACAATCTTTAAAAATCAAGTATGATTACGTCAAAAACAAGAGTGCCCATATATCTTATACGTCACTATAGGCTGTTCACTGCAAAGTGAGCACTTTTGGAAGCCCTAATTAAGATCTACTTTATGCACGTTATGTATTCTTCAATCTCATGTAAAATTAACATTGCCATTGGCCTCATCACTTTATTCTTGCGTCTGTCAAGTAAAACTCTGAAATCATTATAAAAAAAAGTAATAATTTTACAAATATGGTAATTTTTACACTCCGGTGCATTGAAAAAACAGAAAGAGAAGAAAATTATTTAAGTTATCATAAATGGACACCTAACACTTTTTATTTGACGTTAAGATATGGAACTACTTCCCCTCCATCGTTGCCATACCAACTATACTGGGCACATTGCACTCAGCACGTCCGTGGAAATATACGCACGCGGGGGCAGTGACATTTTTAGAAGGTTGATTTCAAAAGTGCTCACTTTATCGCGAACAGCCTTTTAACGGTCAGTCATACGTAAAGCGATCGTGTAACCAGTATTATGATCGGGAGATTTGGCAGTGCTATACTTGTGAATGGATACTAGCTTTTTATGAACAGCAGCAGTGGTCTACTTTCCTGTGGAGTGTCGAGCGCAGCGCGGGGTAAATGGTGGCCGACACAGCGAGGCAGCAGGCGGTCTGTAAACAATTACCGTCTTCGTTGCACCATCAAGACACAATTAAATTAATGACAGACTCTTTCACCTTGCGTGCTAATTCTGAAACCCCGCAACGCTTGAAGTAAGCATGTAATACAGTTTACCGAGAGTCACTGAATTTCCGCGCTCTGCAGGGCTGTTAACAATTGTATACATTCGGCATTCGGGGTTGGCATGACCGAGTATAGCGGGTGAATGAGCTCTGAATGTGGCATCAGGCAATGAACAAAAATGGTCTTTGTTCGTGTATGTGCGGAAATGTGAAGTTTAATCTGCTATTCTGACACAAAGCGAAATTGTCACACCTGTAACGATTTTTGCACCGTAGCCAACCAGGCTCTTCTTTTGGCACTTTCCGAGTTCATGGTAAACAACGTCTACATGTTGACCAGCAAAGTTGTATTTGGCTGGTAGAAGAATAATTATCTGCGTTCGGGCATATGGGGCTGGGGTCCGACGCCGTCCGGTCACCATGTTGTGACGTCACCCAACCACCATATTGAATCCAAGTAACCTTTGATCTAGACCCGTGACCTTGACCTTGTACCCATGACCTTTAATGACCTTAAAACCAAAAATCGAGTAAAATATCAAAAAAATATTAAAGAAAATTAATTTTTTTAATAATTTATAAAAAAAAATTATTAGAAATTTTAATAAAGAATTATTTTAAAATTTTCTATTTCCGGAGGTTCCTCCACCACCACACTTGCTAAATGTTTTTATTGGTTATTTAATCGGTAAATTACTGGTGTTCGTTTATTAGTCAGGAGCCCTCCAACCCGCTCACCTGTACTCATTCCGTTGTATGCAGCATCTTAGTTATTCTTCGTTTGTCGTTTAATTTCACTTCTAACACCTTGGTTGCGCTGGTATATTATTGATCGATTTCGCTGTCAGGAGATTTGCCGGTTCAGCCGTCAGGCGAACTGTCGACATCAATTTTTTATAGGCACGGGAAATTCTGTAATTTTTATCCATTAAAAAATTTATTTTTCCAATTAGCAGTGTCCCTACATGCCTGATGCGGGACTTTGACTACTTGCATAATTCATTAAATCTATAATTTTTTGTTACAAACTTAAGATTGTTCCATTTTAAAAATTATTTTTTATTGAATTTTATAACCCTACATATAGTACAATGGTACTTTATAAAATACTTTTTAATCAAATTAATTTTATTTCTGTACCTTTTAAATTTTAATTATATTCTGGCAAATTAGGTATACATGAAATAAAACACAATTTTATTCATATGCATTTTTTAATTCAATTAATTTTTTATATTCACTTACGCCTAAAAAATACTATATATATATATATATATATATATATATATATATATATATATATATATATATATATATATATATGTGTGTGTGTGTGTGTGTGTGTGTGTGTGTGTGTGTGTATGTGTGTGTGTGTGTGTGCATCTCAATATAAGTATCTTTGATAAAACTTAGAGTATATTATGCATCTAGTTATTCACACTCGTGTTGTCCTTGTGCGAAAATATCGTGACATTTATTACATCGACGACACACTGTGCAGGGCGTGTTATGTAGGTAACTGCACTTCTGAAGACATATACCGAAGTCACAAAACACCTGCTTGCAGCAAACCTGGTACCAAGGTTCTGGTGAGAAATACATTTCGCCTTTACAGGTTTCTTCATATCTAAGTAAATAGTCACAACGGTCGAACTGATTACCGCACCTGTCACACACATATGACATACGACAGGGATCCTTGGCACAATGAAAGCTTTCATGATGCCGCTCACTGTAGCCGAAAGCAAATGTCTTATCACAACAAAAGTGACACTGATGACGACATAGTGCGGTTCGGGAAATACTTGGTTGGACCTGCTGGAGATACAGGTGCTCGAACTTAAGAAGAAATTATCACCAGCATTTGTGTTCTAGGTACCTCAGCCGAAAAGTTCGATGGCTCCATTGAAGATATCGTAGATGTAACAGCTGAAGAAGTTGATGGCACTGTATCATCTGTAGATGATTGTGTTGCACTGGTAGCAGTAGATGCTGGTAGTGATGTTGGTATCACAGCTGAAGAAGTCGATGGCACCATACCGATCTGAGACTATGGCACTGCACTGTTGGAAGTATAGTCCATTCACGACTGGAACAGACTTACGAAAATCAACCTTTGAAAAATCATCCTAGCCATTAGCTGCATGCATAGTTAGTAAAGAGAAGTGGCGGGAGCGGATACAGTACCTCACACGAATAGTATTGCAATATTCAGGTATTCAATGTTTAGAAGTATTTCACAATTAAGCATATTTCACTCTCGTACAGCAAGGACGACGAGAAAACAAAAGATTTCTCTTTTTTTTTCCCCACCGTGTCCATTGAAGCACCTCGACCGCGTCTCTCAACATGCGTACCGCGAGCAGTCGTTCCAGACGCGTGGACTGAGGAGGGATGCAGGACATATTCTGTACGTGAAAATTCCGACAACGTTGTGCATGTGCTTGGAAGTCAATTTTGTACAGTGTGCGCAGGACGGAAATTATCTACGCCCGAAATCAGTGCTATTTGCCTTCTGACTTAGTTACCAAATAAGCCGGCATCACCAATCATTCACCGCCGTTCAACCTCGTCGAGACGTGTAGGAAAGTCTTTACGAGTGCGTTAGAATTAGAGCATATTGCATCCAATGCATTACCGAGGCCATGAGATTTTGGAGTTATGTAAATTCTGTATACCAAAACACTAACTTTTACACAAAAAATAAATTGAATTTCTCCACTTACCACCAGATTATAAGCGACCTCTTTAGAACACCAGCTCACCTTGTGGCGGAAATTTTCCTTGTGCCGAATTCTCCCATAAGAAATCACGTTTTGTTCCTAACCTGAGCAGAATAAATCTTAGCCTGTGCAATGCTTCGGCACAGCATATACTAGAGCGTAGAAGTCAAATAGCGTGGGCGTACTCATTTTCTGATTGCCTGTGAGAGGCTTTGGAAGTGGGCCTCGAGTCTGGCTGTTGAAGACCTAATCATCCCGCGTTGTAATTCGATACCAAAGAAGATGGCATACAAGTATACGTTAGTTACACGTCTGTCAGTGGACCTCTGATCGTGCTACACGTTATGCACCAATAGTAAACTTTCAGTGCTCTTTTGGCTTCATCCCGTGTGTCCGGGTGTAATAGAAGAACGAGTGCAACCTGTGGCGGTGGAACATGAGCAAGTGACTTCTGCTCGAGTGTGTAGAGGACTGCGGAGTCCTGTTTGGTGCCGTTCTATGGCCGTGTTCCTAACGGCAAGAAGTGTGCACTCTCATGCACTCGCACTTGGCAATGTCAGAGAGTGCTGTTCTATACGTTCATCGAGAACGAGTACAAGTGCGAGTGTTTGTTTACGGAGTGTGTACAGTTGCATGCTGCATTCGTGCTCGCTACAACCGCCAATATTTTGTTTGTTTTCTAACATCAGGAAAAATTAATAAACCACCTTAATTTCATTCTCCTCCGTGTGACGTTCGTAAACACACACACACACACACACACACACACACACACACATATATATATATATATATATATATATATATATATATATATATATATATATATATATATATATATATATATATATGTGTGCGTGTGTGTGTGTGTGTGTGTGTGTATATATATATATATATAGGCATATTTTGGATTACACATTTCAATTTACGAATTTTTAAAGCAATACAACATTACAGAAAACAGTGGAATGGCACAGGAACAAGTATTCTTTCAACGTAAAAATTTGCAGTAAATATTAAATATATGGATACATTCGGAAAATTATTCATTCATAGTTTTAGAATAAAAGAAGCTAATATTACAAGCTCAAGCTGTTAATTACATATAAGATTTATACCCGGCTCTCTTCATACATTACTATCATACCCATAATCATCCCTACTAATCACTCCAATGTTAATTTAAATGTAAATGATAATTTATAGTTTTTTTAAGTAAATTTTATTTATTTAGTGTGTGGAGAATGACAATCGATTTCTAGATCGTATCGATTAATTTGAAGAGTGTGAGTGACGATTGTTCCATTAGAGAGGGAGTGTAAGTGCGAGAGCAAGAGCGGGTGCGAGTGCAAGTGCGAGTGTGAGTGCGGGATATTTGGAACACATCCTATAATGGGATATTGTCAAGTTTCTACTCACTACCTGCAGCGTGCTGCGAAAGATTCCGAAATGGTTTGGCTGCCACCTGGTTGGGCTGTCGCTGGTCATTGATGCCATATGTGTTGTCTGTTCGTTTAAAACATGTTTTACTGTGCATTGTGCATTCTGCTACTACTTATAGTAATTATTATTGGCGCAGATATTGTGTCAAAATTTCATAAAGAAAATAAATCTAAGTGACAGTAATCTAAAATTAATTTACTTTAATGGCATGCTGAAAAAGAGAACAACTTCTCATGTGTTACTTGCCAATATTACTGCATATGTGCCATTTGGCGTTACATGTAGCTACGTGGAAAAATATATTTATTTAAAAATTGATTACGAGATGATTTATTTAACCGAGAAAGCAAGCAGAGCTATATGCTGTTCGCTATAAAGTGAACACTTTTGAGGCCCTAGTTACTTTTTCCTTTCAGTGATTATTTATCCTTTAATCACTTTTTAAAATAAATACTACCATGCACGCAATAAACACAGTGTGTATATTCCACAACACTCGGAAGTTAGAGCCGTAGGCTAAAATTGAATATATTTATTGACTACTATACCAAATGAGAGGGCTTTGAGAAGTTCTCACTTTACCGTGACTAGCCTATACTAGAAATGACGAAGTAGCCAGCCTTCGTGTTGGGGGGGGGGGGGGGGGCGCGTGGAGCAACACGTAGTTCCGGCCCCGTTTGTGACGTGCAGCATTGTTTTCACAGTGTCGCGCGTCCGGTGAATAGGAAAAAACCAACTGTAAACATACAAATACTTCCAGTGTGTTCGGCAATACCTCCTGCACGTACGTGTGTCTTATTGCAGGCTGCTCACGGTAAAATGAGTAATTTTGAAATCAACGTTGGAAAAAATGTCACTGCTCCCACCTGCATATATTTTAACGGGCGCACTGAGTGACATGCGCCCAGTAAAGTTGGTAAGGAATGGAGGAAAAGTAGTCCCATGTCTCGACGTCGAATTATAAGTGTTAGGTAACCATTTGTGATAACTTAAATTATTTATTTCGCTTTCTGTTACTTTTTTAATGCATACAAGTATAAAAATTAGCAGATTTGTACAGTATTTACTGTTCAAATAATTTCCCAGTTTCAACTGACCGACGCATGAATAAAGTGATGAGGTCCGTAGCAGAGTTGATTTTACATAACGCGTAATAATACACATCATGTATATAAGCATATCTTTAGCAGGGATTTCAAAAGTGCCCATTCTACCGTGAGCAACCCTTAGGTACATGTTTCTCAATAGTTGAGGCGTAGTGTGACAATACCCGATACGACTGGTGTTCCCTGCCGAAAATATTAAAGTCTTTATGCCGATAGCATAATCGACTTGATTCAAATTCGAATCTTGATTGTGGTGAACAGCCTGTAAGATTGCAAGTTTGGATAAAGGTTAATTAGTAAAACTTGTTGCAGGCTTGCCTTGGCAAGCTGCAAACACAATTGGACCCATCTGCAAGCTTGTTATTAGAAAGTTAGTGTTAGTAATAAGAAATATGGCTTTGTTAAAGCTTGAATGACACATGTTATGACTAGAGACCTGCAAAATTCGCGTTATTATTTGGGGACACGTTAAACTTCAAACACATGTGCCTTTGCAATAAGATTGTCATTGGACCATGTTTTATTTGACACGCCCTGGGTAACTCATCGCCAATAAATGAACACTTCCCAATTGTGAAGTCCAATTACGCGCACTTCATTCATAGCGGTAGTAACTTCACGTCTATGCAGCAACCAAGAAGAAACGACGCCGGCTGGAGTACATACAGTACTGTGAATTTTAGCCTGATGACAAATAATAACGCGAATCATGCAGGTCTCTAGTTATGACAAGCTTGTTTGGCAAGATAAATTCGGTTCAAACGACAAAATGATATGCTCTGGGGGTTTTATAATTAATACCCGTATTTTTAACGTGCAAGCCGTGTGCGAAGTTTTGTCACACATAATGTGTTTCGCAGTGCACCAACAGCCGAGTTCCTCTTGCTCTCTATTCTTCGTGTCTCCCGATGTTAAGTGACACGCCATCTAGTCGGGCCTCTTGTAGTATTTTCTGGGTAAAGCCTGTTCACAATAAAGAGTAATTTTCAAATCAACCTTAGAAAAAAGTTACACCCCCTACCCTCATATATTTTAACGGGCGTTATGAGTGACATGCGCCCACTAAAGCTGGTAACGAAGGATGGAAAGAAGTCTCATATCTTAACGTCGAATTATAAGTGTTAGGTAACCATCTGTAATAACATAAATTATTTCTTTCCCTTTCTGCTTTTTTAATGTACCAAAGTGTAAAAATGAGCAGATTTTTAAAGTTTTTTCTTTCCTAATAATTTCAAAGTTTCACTTGACCGACGAATGAATAAAGTGCTGAGGTCCGTGGCAATGCTAATTTTACATAAGGCTGAAGAAGACACAATGTGCATACAAGTAGATACTAAGCAGGGCTTACAAAAGTGCTCATTTTACCGTTTACAGCCTATAGGTATGTGTACCTCGGTATGTATTGTGTGTCTCAGTAAGTACACATGTCTTAGTAGTCATTAGTACCTCAGCAGCTACGTATGACTCAGTAGTTACGAGTGCCTCAGTACGCATGTTTGCCTCAGCAGATGTGTTTGCCCGCGTGATTACGAGAATTGTGTGCTCGAAACGTCATCCTCGTTTCGCCGTGGAAAGCACGCGTGTACCTGCGTTTCCGCCGTCATGTTGTCGACGGAATCGCTGTTGTGCTTGTTCGTGTTGACTTTATAGTGTCGTCTAAGAGTTGTGTGTACAAAGCTGTATACGCTGTCTTCGTTGCTAGTTACAATACTTTTCTGTACTCTTCGCGCCCTGTACTCTTTTTCCTGTGTTATCTATTCTTTGCCTCGTTTTATTATTACAAAATTCGTGACATGTGTGGGCATACCGTATAACATTTTGAAATTACTAATAGTATTCGTTCACTTAGTTCTTGTATGGAGAGTGATAGAAATAAAGTTCGGGTTGTTACCAAAGGTTACTCAGCGTCCGACACATCTTTAACCCGTTCGTTCACACATTAATTTCTGAGTCAAAGTGCTGCGATCACGTGATTTTTTTTTTCGTATGAGCTGTAATTGTGTTCAGCTTTTTTTCTTGCAGCCAATGAACAAACTATGCTTGCTCAATGATATCGACACGAACTATTCATGTCAAAGAGATGTAAAAAATTCCACAAATAATATTAGCCACAAGGTAGACTGTCAAGTGTGCTCGACACTGATACCTCGGTATGTCCAGTAGTGGCCATAAGAAGCATTCATTTGAAACGTGTCCACGATTGTGGGCACAATGACTGAACGCGTTAAACACGTTCCGGGGGTCGATGGAAATACCGGCCCCAGCCTTGTTTCGCAACATAAATTTTCGAAAATGTCGGTAGCTGTTTTTTTGTCATGAACGTAATACTCCGAGACAATGCACCATAATTTACTACACTTCAACCAAACTATTTGAACAATAATTTTTATTTCTTGAACATGAATATCATTACTGTATGAACTACGAGGCATTTCGAAACTAGATTCAAACCTACAAGGTAGTCATATTAAATTGGGAGTATGATCTGTTTGATCAGAAAAAATTGTAGAACAGTGGCTGTCAAATAAACACAGTCGTTTCAAAGCAATTAATTGTTCGGAGCAAAATTTTTACATCCAAACTGGAGATTTCATTACAGACCTACCTAAAAATCGCAACATTCTCTGCGATTTATTGAAAACTATATATATATATATACACCTTAATTGGCAAATAACTTAAGGAAAGTAACATTAAACGAGAGTAGGAAGTATTGAAACACGTTTCTCACTTCCGGTAAATGTGGTGGGACGTCGCCCTCAACCCTGACAATGGCATTGGCCAGATACACATACTCCATTACGTATGCGGCAATGCATCAACCATAATACTAATAAACAATAATATAAGCCCGTTCTAAACTTAATAACACTTATGTCCATTTCTTATTTTCTTTGCGGAAATGAAAATTGGGTACGAAAAAATTGCGTATCTATGATAAATCCAGACGTCAGAAATAAAAATCCCCAGATGACTGAAAGGTGCCAACAGCGAAATTAAAGAATAAGACATGACTTAAAAAAATTGATAAGGGACAAAATAAATATGATTATATATATATATATATATATATATATATATATATATATATATTATATATATATATAAATTTACATGGTATTTATAGTATACACATATACACAAAATCGAATACAAGTGTACAAACAGTAAGGCGAAGAAATACTCAATGAACTAAAAATGCGGGTCAGAAGATGGAATACGCATTTATACCAGTGCCCTTAAAGGGACAATAACGACGGTTTTGTCATGAGTCAATAATTTTCACAATGTATTATTGTTGACTTCGTATGTATTTGCGGGGTTAAGGTCTCAGTACCAGATGGATAGAGATCCTAAACCCCAGTAGTATCACTCCGGGGTTTCATTTTCTATTCAACTCGTTATCTGGAGACTCGTGGGGCCTACTGAGCCAACTACAGTCTATTACCCAATTGCGCCTTGCTTACACTCCAAGCAAATACTTAACGTTGTCTGTCGAGCAAAAGAAACCATTTCTTGAAGGCTGTTTTGTTAACTGTAATACAAATTGCTTTAATTCTAAGAGAAGGTAAGGAGAATATGTTTGCTGTTAGTAAATGTTATCTTTTTACATTTTTATTTTGTGTCTCCATTGACTTCCTTTATAGCTAATAAATAAAGATTCTTTGAGCTGAATCTGTTAAATTACTTCGTGCCAAATATAACGCTTTAGCGATATTAAAGGTTTTCTGCCGTACATTGTAGTTTTCAGCGCGTAACTCTCGCCCCGATGCAGACATTCATAAACCACAATATATTCTGCAGTTACAATACTGCAACTGAGCAAATGAACGTGCCGTACTCCTGCAGACTTTCAATGTCATTCCGAAGTGCTGTCATACTCCTAATCACTAACCTCAATTCTTTCCAAGAGGTGAACAGTACATTTTGGCCCATGTTGCTACATGACATAACATACCTATCGAAAGGCATCTGACCACGATCGGGCATAGTGATCGCACGAAGAAGGACGTAAGGCTAGTAACACGAAATTCGCGGGTTCGAGTCTCGGAGACGTCCTAGTAAATTTGTGGATTTAGTAAACCTAATTTTGAAAGATTTGTTACGTCTCTCTTTATTTACTCATCACAGTTGTTTTTCGGAGCACAAATGTCTAGCTGAGTTGCGAGACTCACTTTATCAATAAATGGACAAAATTGAATTTATTGTCGTTTCTTACTAATGTGGCAGCGGGAAATCTTCCAAGAATCTCATAGTCTTTCAGAGATTTTTTTTCATTGAAAAAGCGGTTGGAAATATACGTTTAGTTACAAAACTTGCTTTATCGATGGGCAGTTTGGTTTCAAAATTTCCATATCCAACATACCCATGATGGAAACAAAACCTTATCCCTGTGTCTCCAAATGGAATTCAGCATCATTAGTTACAAAATTCTCTTTGTCCGATTATTGCCTAGGATTTGCTCAATGTGTCACTTTATTATAACTCCTATAATAATCGACTTTATAATATTATCTGCAAGCCTTTAAGAAAAACAAATATTTTGCATTCTATAAAAATAGTCACGCCGTTCTGAGATGTAGTGGCAACATTGCCGTACTTTATTGTTACGCATTTACAGGAGCTGAGAATTAATCCTTTATTTGTTAGAAGTTTTTCTTGATCACTGCTTCTGTTTTTACACGTTAGGAAATTTAAGAAGGAAAATAATTAATGTCCGATGATCAGTAGAGTGGTCGTTCATTCTTAATGAGTTTTCGTCATGTATCAATAATTAATCATCTTCTGTTGCGTAACTCATTACATGTAATCATATACAAGTAGTAGGATTTGGTATGTTCTGGGATAAAGGCGTCTGGTACCAGAGGTGGAGCCGCCCGGCCGCCATCTTGTTAGGTCACCCAACCACCATTTTTTCCTTTTTCCCCTCCAAATCGACCAAAAGCCCCTAAAAATTTCCCTTTATTCTAAAAAATTTTCCTTTTTTCCCTAAAAATTTCTCTTTTTTTCCCTCAAAAAGTTCGAAGGCCCCCGAAAATGGCAGAAGCCCCATTTTTAAACACAAGCCACTTAAATACAATTTTCGCCAATTTAATTAATTGGAAGGGCTTCCTTCGGACCTACAGATCAGTGGTGGCCATATTAGATTTATAGACATATCCTATGCCAAATCGATACAGGGTAGAGTGGATAAGACTCAGACCTAAGCATCAGCCATCTTGCATCCGTACTGTATACAGATTACCTTTGACCCCGACCGTGACTTTTGACATGCGACCTTGACATTTGACCTTTAAGCTGAAAAATACTGAAAAGATTGAAACATTCCAAAAACTCCTCAAAAATTTCCAAAAAGTTGTAGAAAATTCTAAATAAGTTTTGAAAGTATGTATTATTAAAAATTATTAAAAAAAATTACTTAAAGGGTCCTCAGATATTATGTTTCTTAGGAATGCTGACAGTGATCAGCGACCCAGGAGCCAGGGATCAGAGACTCAAGGTCAGACAGGTGACAGAAATTATGACCATTGACCTTTGACCTTGACCTTTGACCTGAAAAATTAAAATATCACAAAAATCTTTAAATATCACAAAAAAATCAAAAAATTTACAAGGAATTCAAACATTAATTTTTAAATGTATAATTTTTTTAATTGGAACAAAATTTGATACAAAATTTATTTTTAGAAAATTTTATGTAAAAAATTTCTTAGTTAAAAAGCATTTACTCCCAGCGGCCATTTCCCCATTTTCCCCTTGGAATTTCCCCTTTTCCATAAAAAATTGCCCTTACAAAAATGTATTAAAAATGTAATTTAAAAACTTACATTTCCTGAGGTCTCCCCCCACAACAACAATTACTCACCTCTGTTCGAATTCAGCAGATGACTTACTCCCTCGCACCCACTCCCCTCACCTATACTCATTCCGTAATCTTGTATTTTTCGTTCGCCGTTTGTTTACATACTACTGGAGGCAGCCATATTTGTTTTTTCCGTTCGTAGTTTGTTTATACATTACTGGAGGCCACCATATTGGTAGCCTTCTACCATCCGCCATATTGGATGCAGACTACCTTTACCTTGGCCACAGACCTTTAATGGCCTAGAAAATCTAAATTCCAGAAAAATGCATAAAAGTCAGCAAGCATAATACATTACAGGCTACCACCACCATATTAGATACAGACTACCAAGATCTTGACCCCATGATATTGAACGACCCTGAAAAACTCGAGAAAATACATAAAAGTCAACAAGGATAATACATTACAGAGTACCGCCACCATATTAGATGCACTCTACATTGACCTTGACCCCATGACCTTGATTGACTTAAAATAAATATTCGAGAAAAATACATGTGAAGCAGCAGAAGCTAGCCAAGACGATTCACCATCCACACAGCTGCTGTTACGCTAAACCTCCCAGCTTACCTCCCTACTGTTTATAATATACACGTGTGCTAGCCCTATGGTGTCATATTGACTTTGAACTAATTGTACTGTGCCATTATTACATTGTGCAAACACCAACCAGCCAATCACCAAGTTACCACATGATTGCAGCTAACCAATCACATGCGAGCATTGAGACATAACACACAGGCAGGTAGGCAGGCTTTAGATACTAGTTCCTTCATCACATTACCATGCAGTTATATCTTCAACAGTTTCTTCCAGACAAGTTCTTAGCTCACCTATAAATCATGGCCACACATAAAATAGACAACTGACTCCTGTTGTAGGACTGACCCCCTCACAAGACTGAACCATTGACCCTATGACCCATTAAGCGATGGAGTCGAATAGACGTGAGTAATTAGTGGTGTGGGGGAAGACTCATGAAATGTAATTTTTTTAATTAAATTTTTATACCGAGGGAATTTTTTTAGGGGAAAAACAAAATTCCGAGGGATAAAAAGGTAAAATGGCCACCTGGGTTGAAGGCTTTTAATTTAAGAATTTTTTTAAATAAAATATTATTAAAATAAATTTTTAATAGTAATTTAATTTTTATAATCATTTTTAAATTAAATTCTCTAATAATAAATGTTTTATAAGTTTAAAAATTGTTTTTTTTTAGAGTTTTTGTAAATTATTTTGAATTTTAGTGATTTTTTTTAGATATTTTGGATTTTTTCACTTTCAATATCAAAGGTCAAAGGTCAATTTTCCTGATCCCAGTCACCTGTCTGACCTTGGGTCACTGATTTCTGGCACCGGTGTCGCTGATCCCTGTCAGCATTTCTGAAAAAAATGGATCCTCCTAAGGATACTTTTAATAAATATTAAATATTTTTTTAAATAATTTTTAATAATACATTTTTTTCGAATTTCTTTAGTATTGTTTAGAATTTTTTGAGGAGTTTTTGAATTTCTAAATGTTTTTTAGTGTTTTTTTGAGGTCAAAGGTCAATGTCACAGGTCAAATGTCATGGTCGGGTCAAAGGTCATCTGCATACAATATGGATGCAGGATGGCTGATGCTTAGGTCTGAGTTTTATCCTCTATACCTTGTATAGATTTGGCATAGGGCATGCCTATACAACCAATATGACCGCCACTGCACTGTAAGTCCGAAGGAAGGCCCTCAAATTAATTAAATTGTGGATAATTGGATTTCAGGGGCTGTTTTTACACGAGGGGAGCTTCTACCATTTTTGGGGGCTTCTAACTTTTTTTGGGGGGAATGGGGGTATTTTGAGGTCAAAAGGGGGGAAAAAGGCGATCGGGTGATGTCAAAAGATGGCGGCCGGGTGGCTCTGGATCCGGTTCCAGACGCTGTTGTCCCAGAACATACCAAATACTACTCCTCACACACGCAATCTGTTACTACTATTGTATCACATGTAATACTGCCAATAGTTTGTGCACTGAATCAGTTATCGTGGGGGGAATAAATTAATCCTCAACCTATAACCAGATGATATGGCAAGCAGACGGAATAGTTTTACAAAATTGTTATAGCCACGGTAACAAATGTAGGGAATGCACCATGCATTGTAACTGAATTGTACCCGCGACGTCGGGGGCGTGTTTACTATTCTATTTTGGATTTCGGATCATCTGTATAGGTCTACACTGTTGTAGTAAATTTATGAACAACTTCTTAGAGTGTACAAAAAAATGTACGAAATTATCAAATCAGTCATTACAAGGATATACTTCTTGCTATTTAGCTGAGAGCCACGGGCATAACGGTACAGGTTATGTTTTCTACGCGCGTATTGCTAAGTGCTCGCAAATCACAGCATTTCAGTGTCGGAGAGCCTTAACCATGACGGGCGCAGTTCGTTAAAAAAAATTCCTTTTAACAATGACAGATGGTCAGTAACGTAGGATGTACTTAAACCTTGTAAGAGAGCACAGCTGCCAAGAGTCAAATTGATAAGGCCGCTAATTTCTGCAAGACTGTAAAATACGGGAGCAGGGCAAATAAACTGATAGCTTATCAACAACTCCAAATTTTAAAAACTTAAAAAAAAATCATATTGAAGACTTCTTGGCAACTTTCTATCATTTACTGTGTATTTACACATTGCACAAAAAAAAACCCACCTATCATCAGCTAACAGCAGATGCTCAAGGCTAATGACAGGATTCTCGAAAATAGCAGATTTATTTTCAACTCTGCCGGTACCGTCAGATTGTAATTTGTCGTGAATAAAAGCTCGTAGTAAGTAAGTTATCACCTTGAATGGCATTTGGTGGCATCAATATGAATGGCATTTGGTGGCATCAATATGAATGGCATTTGGTGGCATCAATATGAATGAGTAACATTATTGGTAGTATTAATAGTAGTATGGTCTCATTCGTAATCATTCGCTTAAAAACCGGGAAGAACAAAATTTTCTTTGCCTAGGTGCATCGTAAAGCTAAATTTCCCCCTGCAGTGGGCATGCTGTAGTGCATTAGCGTGTGGGATAATGGAATCCTGCCTACGCTTAAATATTTTCGAGAAAATCAAGATTTCTTAGTACGTACTCATTAATTTGGCACTTATAGCTATTACTCATTCACTAAAGACAATATATATTTGGATTCGACTCTACGCAATAATTTATAATGGTCTTATACTATCCTTACTAGGACAGGGCCCACTTATCACTCTATGCAAAGGCAGTTGAATATAGGACTCGCCGCATAGTTAAAAATAACTTTATTTTTTTCCCCCAAATTTTGTCACTTGTAAATAACCATATTATCGACTTCAAAGAGAAGAAGTGTCTAGGCATTCCAGATTCAAAAGATGGCTGTCTCGGGATATTTTGACATTCTGGAAGGAAGCTGTATCTTAAGTGTATGTGTATGTCTTTGGTATGCATGATAAGAATGTAAAACTCACAAAAATAAAAAGAATTTAAAATCTAAAGTTATAAATACTCCTCGAAAATAGTTCAAATTCTTAGAAAAGGCAACCCAAAAAAAAAAAAAAAAAAAAAAAGTATCCAAACAAATCTTCGAATATTATTGTTGGTGGAATAGAATGTAAAATTTTCGTAAGAAACCTTAAAATTACTATACGTACGATTTTTTTTACCGTAAATGACCTAAATCACACTTATTGGGATCAGTTCTAGAATAATAAAGACTACAGAAATAAAACGGCCGCTTATACCGCGAACTTTTAGCCCAAACGCCAGCAAAATGACGCTAGTGGCCAGGAAAAAAAAAGGGAATACAACTCGCCAGTCAACACCTGGTAACTTACTTGCAAGCCGGGACCCCAAGGTCGGTTGGGAATCTTTCACAGCACGCAAGAGCCGATCGGCGAAACAGTAGAGCCGCATCAAAGGAAACGCCACGCCATTTCACTTCGGTATACTTAACTATTCCGTGTTCTACTGGGGAAAAAATATATTTTACTGTGCATAGTTTACATGCTTTTTTTGTGAACTAGTTGGTTTCACCTACTCAATTGTTTACTTTGTTTAAGTGGTCTCACGCCTAGAAATGCCGCTGATGTTTGCAGTCCGATCTTTGTAAACATATACTAGAAATCGGACTCTTCCTTTATAACAGTTCGTCTCCGTTTGCCATTCTGGAGAGTGAAGGTTTAAGCGGCTCTTACACATCGTGGTCTAGAGAGCCGATGAAGGTGAAGTGAGATGAATATGGAGCATCGCCACCAGCGGCATCGTCCGGCACGATTACTACATGCAAAAATTCGGGAACGATCAGGCCGAAAATCAACCAGGTTCACCCAGGAGGGAGGTGAGTAGTCTAACCACTACATCACCACGACACCCTGTTTGCCATTCTGAATCCCACGGGTTACGGACTTAGATTTTGAAACATTGACGAATCTTATTATTATTATTATTTTGCTGGTAGTCATGCGTGTCAAGCTTCGCCTCAGAATAGGCAAGGACACAGAAGCGAAATGGCCTGGAGGATTATTTTATGAGAAAGCACTCGGTCGCTTATTCGCTGTGCGAGGCTCTTGGAACAAGCCTCGTGTCTGATTGGCTACTGTATGATGAGGATGTTTCCCTACTGCTTCGGCTACCCATTGGCAAGTAATTTACCAATCGCTGGTTAGCTGAACGGCGTTTCGCCATATTGTTGGCAAATGAGACTACTTTCCTAGCGCATGCGGGTGTAGTTCGCGAAATATGCGATTTTCTTGCGTCGATATTTTTTAATATTCTGTGGTTTCCCATCCATGTAACAAGGAGGCCGGATAGACGATAGTTATATATATGTTCAAGAATTGGGGGGGGGGGGTCAGGGGTTAACTACAGCACCCATTGCATAATCTCATTACTAAAACGAAAGAGTACCTTGCCAATTTCGTATTTTCACTAGACAGTCTGCGTGTTTGAAACAACCACTAAATTAAAAATGAGTTTAATATAGCGTAGATAATTTGCAGTGAACATGTTGAAATAAAATTTTACTTTGTATTTTTTATCTAGTAAAAAAAGATATTCAGTTTGAGGTGTGCACCACACATTATCTAACCCTGAGCACGTCTATGGCTATAGTTCTCCCCCATATACCAGCATGACTCAGTTTTTAAGCAGAGTGCTTTAGAGGCCAGCAGGCCTACAGTCATTGGAGGTATGTTGTATCTTATCTTTATGTGCACAGCTATGCTATGCAAATACCATACTATATATTTTAAATTTCAGTTTGTTTTCCTTTTCATACGAAATCAGTCGAAATGTGTTGTTTATTTGTTGCTTTAGTAACTATGGCCGCAACTAGACATATGTTTGTTATTGCTGTGGTTTCATCAAAGAAGGAATATCTTGTTTACCTTCTCATGGAAAGAAAGTTCGTGTTTTGTAAAAGTACCCTGACCAGGTTTTACGCAACTTCCATATCAAAACAACGTAATGTTATGCTTTATTCTATATAGATGAAAAACCATTTTAGTGCAGAATTTTTATTAAACCAATAAATAATATTTTATTTTTTACGTACTGGAATCGGATGTTGATAACTTCTTAGCTACATGTATTGAATTTTGAGCTTGTTACGCCCCTTTGGGACGTGGAAAGGATTAGAAAAAGGCAGAAAAGGGTACACAAACCTACGGTCAATACCAGACAAACAATTCGGAAAAACTCTCATATATTAGATCACAAAAAATATTACACAAAAGGCATTATTTTATCCAATATAGGGTAATACTGCTTGATGCTGCCAAACTGGGGCAAGGCAGAAAAATATACTGCAACATGCAGGAAAACAAATGTCTTAACATGTCCCAACAAAATCACAGCAAATATAATTCACCTCTTTCAAAATGAAGCATGAGAGAGAAAAAAAGTCAGCAAAACCGTTACAAGCAACCGTTAAAAACAGGCAACCATGGGATAAAATTAATATTTAAAAAAATCACTATGATTCCTGCTATTGGCAGAGAATAGAAACATGCGGTATCTACCACTTTTCAAAAAAGAAGTTACCGTCAATGGAGCACACATGATTCATTGCCCAGAAATATCACATCTTACAAAATCTATTAAAATAGCAATTTATGATATAATGTTGATGGCGATGAATCACTTCCCCTGAATATCTAAGAGACGCCAGAATATTTAAAAGTTACTATTAAAAAAGACTTACACTTCCAAACGCACACTTCCACATTTTAAATATTTAAGTAATATACTAATTACCAGGGCAAGGTACTAAAAACAACACACAAAAAAATTACTTGGCTTTTCAACTTTCAAAATTGCTGCGCCTAGCGCCGTGAAGCCTAATTGCAGATTGCGGTCTCGACGTCATCCCCTCGCCAGCCAGCCCCCATCACTCGTAGAGGAAGACTGCGCGATTATTCAGGTTGGCGGGCGCTTATTTATACATCCAAAAATGCAGCTCAAAATGTCAAGGAGGGTCAATAAAGTACAAGAATTTTATGGACCATGCCAAACGTACGTGTAGTTCCGAGTGCTGCCACAAGGGGGAGCGTGACGGCCTCGCGAGCGCGGCGAGCCAGTTTAGCCTTGCGCCTGGTTGAGGTAAGATGTCTGCGGCCTATCTGCTTGGAGGCGGACGAGTCAATTTGAGAAAAGTTCTGCAAGGTATTTTCCGCAGCACAGCAGTATTAATTCTTCACTAACATTAGGCCCACGTTCTAGTAACATTTCTTTAATAATCTACAATCAGTGTTCCAGAAATGCTGGCTACTATTTTCACGTTTCTTGACTATAGCTTTAACGTGAACGAAACGTCTTTTTACATGCGCAGTTTCATACAAACGTGAATGCAGGGAAGTAACAGGCAAATTAAATTTTAACAACTTTGGCTATATTGCAGTCGCAATTTAGGAGAAGTTTGTTTTCCACCACAGTGTTCAATACTCGCTCGGCCCAATTCACTAGACGTAGTGCGTCGTTCATACCTGTCCACACTGCGAGTTTTATAATGATTTTAAACCAGTTCAAAGATACTTCACGTAGTAATTACAAGGTATATTGACGTATATTTTCACAGTTTATAACACCATAAACGGGGACAGTTATTAAGTTCTTCGGCCTGGCAGGACAGTTTGTCTGGCAGGAAAATGGAGTGCACACACTATTTCTTGAAGTTGACGATTTGACACGAGTGTCAAATTTGAAGCGAGAATTTAAACTATTCTAATCGTAAACTCTCTAAATTTGAAACAGTGAAAAATCACTCTTTCACAGCCAATCCCAACGTTCAGAAATAGGTGAAAATTGTTTCACCGAGAATCAGTGAAAAATAAATTTTCAGCAAAAGAATTTTCACTGATCGCGAAAGCGTCACAGCAAACCTCATGCGGCAAATTAATTATTGTTTTATCAAATTTAGCGAAATATTTGTGAGAAATAAACATATTTCAAACAGTTGTGGTAAATTTAATGCAATTTATCGTAATTCTGACATTTAAATTTGGCCGTAACTTGAAACCACCGTATTTTTTGTGATACTGGCATATTGGCAACTTTGTTATTGTGCCGATGTTAAAATTACGATGGATATATGTGTATTCAACATTTAAAAATTAAATCCGTAGCTTTAAATTTTATGCAGTTCCTTTTATTTATTTATTTTTTTTAGTTTAACTGGTAACAGTAGATATGTTTATACATACAGTACATATAAATGCACCCACTTTAACCACATTTCGTGAAGCTTAAACATAATAATCGAATGCTCAGATGATTAGGTGTAAACGAAATTAAAGTCTAAATGCCAATGCTATCGTGTAATATGGTACTATTAAAGACGAAAACCGCATTAAAAAGTATATTTTATTAATTATGTTAATTCATGCGTTGTTTACAATTTTTTCTGTCTGATAATACGTACAATCGTTATTACGTCCGATCACTAACAGACCAATCGAAAACTATCTCACTGAGGAATCATTAGCACAGTTCGAAAACACGTCAGGGGAAAATGTCTCTCATGCAGTAAGAGAAAACGGGTGCATTTTTACTGAATTTCCAGATAACTTTTTGAATAATGCCGTTTGGTCAGCCAGACGTTCTCCGATAACTTAAAAAGAGATGTTACCATAGATCCAGGTTCAGAGCTAATTGTGCAACTATTTTCTATATGCTATGTTCTATATGCTAGTCCCGGCAGTAACTCTCATAAGTAACATTTTCTTGAGTTTTTTTAATTCGTATTTCAGTTAGGGTTTGCCGACATGTGCCCGCTGTAAATACTGAAACTGCAACCAAACATCTTGTTGTGCAGAACAAATCGTGTGACCTTTAACTTTCTCCGTGCAGACAAAGCGTTGTTGTTCAGTTGCCTAATTGGTAGCTCTTAACACCAAGAGGAATATAGGAGACGTGAAGTGAATACATAAAAAAAAAGGCAGGAAATTCAAACGAAACCGCTTTGGGTTGGCAGATTCTTGCTGATGACGAGATGAGTGTTAATGAAGATTCATTGCAACGCTACAGTTTTTTTGTAAGATGACTTTCTCTTACGTTTGATGTCACCCATGTATGTAACATCCCCATCCCCCTCCTCCTTCCTCAATCTCTTTTTTCTTTTATTTTAGCTTTCAGCTGCTCCTTCCTTTCACAACGAACTGTTTGCCTAGTCACTGCGCGAATAAAACCTGTCTTCAGGACATGCACAAGTTTCATGCAGATTGTAGGCATTTTAATGAACACTTTTAAAAACTTTCTAGTTTCTTCTTTCGACTTATTATGTATCATTCCTCAGCGTGTAAAAATCGATATTATGTGTTATCTGTGGTTAATCAAATACTCCTGACAGCCCCGCTTGTGATAAATTTATCTGTCCATTTTTTTATCTTCCCACCATATGTAAAATTGATATTGTCATGGAACCGATCACTTCATCCATGCGTCAGTCATTAGTAACTGAAGTATTGTTAGGAATTTAAATATATTCCCAACAAGCCAAATATTAATGTTACCTGTCACTGTTCTGCGCTGCTGACCTTGGCCCGCCCGGCGCGAGCGAAGAGGAGGATGGAGAGTCGTTATGTGATAGCGGCGGCCATGTATCAGTTACATAGAAAGTGAGCCAACACGATAATCTCTTGATGCGGAAGCTGTTGACCTTGGTCGTATTGATTTCTGCGTTTATCTGTGGAATGCTCTGAATTATTGCTAACCTGGTTCTCTCAGCGCGACTCGAGATGGTCAGGAAAACACTAAATATTGCAACAGGCCTCCGGGTCGGGAGTGGAGTGGAGTGGAGTTGGAGTTAATGAGTGGCTGAGTTCCGAGCGATAGACGACGAGCGGCGGGAGAAGTGACCAGCTAGAAGGGAAGTCTGCGACTGCGAGTATCAAGCAGTGAAGTGTGCGGCTGGCAGGCTGGACTATTGGACTAGATGCGTGAGTGAAAGATATCATAAAAGATGGAAACAGACAGACTGAACGCATGTTAATAATGAATGTGATTTAATTGACTGTAACCAACAGAGGTATTTAAGAATGACGTTAATTAGAGTTGAAATATAAATTAAACATTGCGCTCACTGTTACATAAAACGAGTAAAAGTGGAGACAGATAATTTAATACTCTAAATAATAGTGGAGTGAATAAAATATAAATCAAATTTAGTTCTTTTACTTTATTAAGACCTCCATCTCTCACGATCTCGGATACGTCACTCAGGCGTCTGCATGTAACATTAATATAGTAACAAAAATCACATAGAAACTAAACGAAATTAAATTCAGTCTCCACAAATTACAACATCAAACTTGAAATACGATTTAAAACTGTTATGTAACACCCTCGTGTAGTTGATTCCAGCACCGATAGGTACTCTCATCACGACACAAGGATGATACATGTGGAAGGGTGGATACAGATTCCTGTTGTAGTAATGTTTGCAGAACTTAAGTTAAAGATGTGCTCCGGTAGAAACAGGTTACTGTCCTGCTCTCCCGTTGTAGTTCTCAGTTAACACCAACGGACTAGCTCAGCTTGAGTTGGAGACTTTTACTACATAATAATGAACGTTTGTTGATGCCAGGATTGCCAATAAATAAAAGAAGTTAAATGTTTACTGGAGATTTATTGTCGTCTCGGCAAAACAAACTATTAACACTCGCAGCTGACGAACAAACAAAAAAAATACAAGACAGAATGGCAGCCATCATAAAACAAAACTTCTCTCTTTGAGAGTTACGAAGACGAGATAGAATCGTTACTTTTCTCTCCCGGCGCCCTATTGACTCCTCGCACCGACGGGAAATAAATTTAATAGATATTTGAAATGAAATGTCCAAAATACAAAAGAAGGTTAAAGTCGCGGGCGCTGGTCGGTGCGAGTCACGTGATCACACGTTACAGGCTGTCCGACTGACAGCTGACAAACGATCATGCTGCGACGAACTGTTGTGATACCCGAGAAAGGTCGCGCTTCCCTATATATTGGTAGAAAGTTTCCTCATTGAAAACATTGTTTTTGAGCAGTCTGTCACGTTAGCTAAAGGTGACCTGTGTTATTTTCCTCGTTTCAGCATGTCGTGCCTTGCCATGGCGATGTTTTCAGTTTACTAACGCAGTGAAAAGGAAAAGATGCGCTATCGTCCTATGACGTATGTCGCTGACGACGTCTGTTACTACTGATGAAATGAAGAAAGAAAAATAAAAAATTTGGAAAAACGAAAATATATGAAATACAAACAAGTTGTTATTGCCACGACCTTTCAAATATTACATGAATTACTATCCTTGACTGAAATATAGATAATTGAAATACTTCCCGAATATGATAATTATATATATCTAGCTGCAATGCTATACGGTGTTTAGAAAAAACTGATTTGTAGAAATATATGTTTTTATCAATAAAATGGTTTGTTGGCTGTCGTTTTCTTTTGTTATCCATTTAGAACAACTGTTAAATACATATTAACCATACCAGTGTATTTATATTTTAAAAGGAGAAATTAAAAAAAAAACAGTAAAATGACAAAATATAAGTATATGTATATATGTGTGTGTGTGTGCGTGTGTGTGTATGTGTGTGTGTAATATCGTCTGGCGTACAACATAAGCATATATACTTGAGCATTTTATTTGAATAAAATAAATATTTTAATAATGAATTTAAATATCAAAGTATCTTGAGTATTCAATATATTTCACAACTAAGGCCTTCTCTATTCAAATTAAGTTTCTTTAAAATAAAACATGCTATTTTCAGCAAGACAGCAAGTGAAGTCACCTTCGGGTACCCGTTTGCAAGTCTTACCATAAGGGCATACAAACGTTTCTTAATTTTGTAGGTTACATGTTTCATCGTCCCAAATAAACACAATCATGTTAATTAGTTGCGAATGTTAAGAAAAATTTAGTTCAACCAGTCTATGAACAGTTCATGTTAATGAGAACTGTAAGCTCGGAGCACGTGGCATGCGAACAAAATTGTTAGATTTTACTTGGTGATGGAGAGAATCAAAATTTCGTCTGCTGCGTAGACCAAGAAGCAGCACTCAAGAAGAAACCAAGAAAGGCTGTGAATAAATTATCCCAGGAGGGATGTTGGCCACGATCTACTGCATCGTAGAACGAAACTCCAACACGTGCACCGCTACAAGATATATCGAAGAAAAAAAATGTGGCTCGGCACACACAAAAATAACACGAAACGGCAAAAAAAATCACAAATAGTTTAACTTACCCTTATAGGCGGGTGAATTTACCAATTACACGGAAAGAAGAGAGAACACGAGTAGATAAAACTCGTAGAACTACATGCTGTATGGTTAAGTTCAACAAGGCGGCAATAACGTCGCGAGCAGGAATAAATATAAAATTGATCGTGCTCAGAACTCCAATCTGGTGTGACTAATCGATACGTAATACATATTTAGGAAGATGTATAACACAGAAATAACAAACAATTATTTCATTAGGTTACTTTAAATTATATTTGCGTCTTGCAAATAGTAAATACTCATTAAATTATTAAATAGGATTTAATTTTGGACACATCCTAGATATATATCACATAGTAAAATTATTTAAATTTATATCAATAAAATTTGCCTCTTTAAGTAAGCAAGACCAGAGCAACCGTAAAATAATTTAAATAGATTCTCAATGTTTTACATTTTTAATAGCATAAACAAATCAAATAAATATAACTGGAGCACGTTTTAACTAAACCAGTCATTTTTGTGAAGAAGTAATTAATGAAGAACTTATTAAATTAATAGTAACCAAAACAATTTAAGCTGTGCAACTGGCACAAAACACGGACCTATTTTCGCCTTATTCGCTGCCAAATTTACTGGAAATATGTCAGTCAGTGTGTCCGCTTAAAATACAACCAGTTACGGGCAGTCATTTTATTGTAATGTTTATTTTATATGTTCTCGATGAACCGCGAACGTGGCATACCAATGTCATACTGATTAGTATTCGTACGCCGTACAAGTGACAATGTGGAATTTATTTTATACTAATATGTCATCAATACGGTAGTTATTACTACAATTTCTACAAAACAGAACGAAACAAGGTCAGTTTCCACGAATTTAAACATTAAGGCCATATTACACGTAATGGCTTGCAGCGCTGATTTAGGAAGTCATTTTTCAGCACTACAATATGATCGTGTAACATGCCAAAATGACCAGTGAATGTATCAGGAGGATGCCTTCAACATGTAGCGCGAATATAAAATATGTTTGATATTTTTTCGTAGGACGATTGCTTTCTACGTGGTTCCCTATCGTGTATTCCGGCTTTCTGCGCTGCCAACTTCGCGACTGTTGCATCGCGCATGCGCCAGCACTTGATCTGGACACAACTAACATAGGAGGGAATATGGAGTAGAGGGAGCATGCGAATTGCACAGTACCCGCTCTTCGTGTTTTAACACTGTACCCTTTTGTCAGTAACACTGTCAATAAACACGTGGCAGACCTGAATGTATGTATTTAAACTTATATATATTGTGATATTATTAATCAGTTCAAGTACTATTCCTACCGTCATCTGACTTAGCACTTGTGAACTCTGAATCATATTTTCTTGTGACTTAGAATCATGTGACAAGTATTGGATTTTAGTTGGCATTGAATTAATTTCTAACTTAATTTGTTCTTTGATTTCTGTAATATTAAGATCATTGATACATGCTTTTACATGATTTTCGATTTCGCTTATCTGAACAGTTAACATTTCTTCATTAGATAACAACCCCTTAAAATGGCGTGTGGTCAGAATATCACAGCACCACGTGGCTGCAAAATTACTTCTCTTAAGCCACAAATTTTGCGAAGTTTAAAACAAAAAGAACTAATAAACACAACTTTTCGTTTTGGCACCCCTGGGAGTAAAATTATTACCGTGGCCACCCCTGGCCTTGGTTGGCGTCCACGTGGCTGGGCACTGGCGCTGCAACACAAGAAAAAAAATATCGCCGTGCGCTTCCTTCTGTACTGGCCGCTATTCTGTGTTATCGCAGTAGCGGCGGAAATCGTAGCGGCCCCGTTCATGCATACTGGTTCTGCGGCGTCAGCTTGCCGACGCAATCGTTGTGGTGTGTCGTATACATCGGCTCTGCATGCACCATCGCTGCTAGGCTCAGCAATAGTAGCAAGGTGCAGTAGGCAGCCTGCTGTATTCTGGAGTCGGAATATCCTTGGTTCACAAGTCGTCAATGCCTGTAACATAAGGACGGGTATTACTGACGAATATTGGCTAGTTTTATATTGTGATTACTGGCAGTTTCTATTTTATTAATCCCTCTTCTACGTATTGATACTACTACTGTAGAAGGGTCTAGTATGTTTACGATTTCGTAGGGGCCTTGGTATTTAAATGAAAAAGCTTTCTGTCAGGCGTGCGTTTTCACCCACACAAACCGTCCTACTTTTAGTTCGTTAAGTTGGTATTTGTTGTCAAAGATGCGTTTTTGTTGTTGCTGGGAAGCAATCAGATTAACGCGAGCTTGCTCTCGTATCTGTTAAAACCTTTCGCACCAGTCATTGGCGCGGGGGGAATACGTATGACTAATAACGTACGACGGCTGGATGGCCTCAACCCCGTGCATAAGGAAAAAGGGAGTGAACTAGGTACTACGGTACACAGTTGTATTATAATTAAAAATTATATACGAGACATACCCGTCCTAGTGTTTTGGATCGTCGCTGGCACAAGAAGTTAAGTGTTGCGATAAAATCTTGTTTACTTGCTCCGTTAAACCTTTGCCGGCAGGATTGTACGCCGTGGTTTGTAATTTCTTTATTTGCAATTTATGCAACAGTTCCGTCATAAGCTCATTATTATATGAAGTTTCTCTGTCCGTGAGGGTGGATTTCGGGCAACCAAATGCTAAAATGACGTATTTTACAAAATTAGCGCAAGTGATGGCATCAATCGCTTTTACAGGACGAGCGACGGCGTATCGAGTGGGCAAATTCTGCCATAACTAACACATATTTATTGTCGCGTGCTGGCGTCTGGAGAGGGCCTTTCGCGTCAAGAGCCCAGGACTCGAAGAGGGGGAGTGTTTAAATAACAGCCGGGCTGGCCCGCCAAGGTCGCGCCGTCCTGGGCTCTCGGGCGTCGCCTGCCAACCCTGGCTAATGGTGACCACAGCAGTAAGTTTCCATACCAACACGTCAGTGGTTAAAAAAAAAATGAAGTAAAATCTTGTACTTAAAAGTTAAACCTTAGGTAGTAAAGAAGGTTGAATTTTTAGTGAAATGACTGCGAAAAAAGAAGTTACCTTGTACTATAAATTACATAATCCGCTATAAATAATTAAAAATCATACAACACAAAAATTTAAATATTTACTAAACATTATTTTGCTTTAAAAAAACACAAAATCCAATTGCTATGAACAATATTGAATTTTTGTTATTACCCTTTTGGACAATCATGCAGAAGAAGTGCCGAATCTGAAATTTTAATTCAATATGTCTAAAATTATCTAATTGTTATAAAAATGTTTTTATCCTAGAATTTTCGCTGACTTAAGAGTTGGATAAAAACACATGGCGAGAATTGTGATACCGTTGAACCCTGAATAATTTATGAAGAATTATTACGAATTTTTACCTCGATTAGTAAAGAAAATATATTTTAATCTAAGCAGCGATACCACAAATAGTAGTTTTAATCCAGTGAACAACGAGGAACCCAAACCTGTAGCGCAAAGCTCTGGTACACACACACACACACACACACAAAATAACATTTTATTCTATAGTACGTAATGTAAACAATCGCCGTCGGATTAGCGCACTGTAGTGATTGAACGCAGCTTGGGAAATGCGGACAATGCTATTTATAGCTACCAGTCCGGATGACGGGATTCCCTCGGATTGCTTCGCCTGGAGCCGCGCCGAAATTGGTTCAGCGGTTCCCACGCAGATTTTCCACAGAGCCGACGATTAATACAGATGTATTTCGGTACGTTTGATCGATGCCGCGAGCGACGAAGGCTTGCTAGAGATTTGCTGCTCCAACTGTACATGTGACATTGGGGAACGAGAACACATGTCAACTGCGCAATACCAAATTTCTGAGTTCCAAAATTGAGGTTCTCGATTATACCCATCCACTAGAACTTCAACAGAACGTGGCTTTGATTAGATGCTATCACACTGTCTACCTACTTTTACAAATTCGGCACACTTTCCCTCACCTGCATTGATTCGATATATTAACCCCTCAACATACTGTTGCGGGTATATTCGTTCATGTTTGACATGTAGCATCTTCGGTACTTTGCAAGGTCAGAAGATACAGCCAATCCAGACAATCCCTTTCCCTGCCTGACACTAGCACATAAACATTTCACATAACTGTTTGTGCCATGGACCAGCAAAGGATCCTCTCACATATTCCACTGTGTAAGTTACTGTAAATAATTCTGCATATAGGATTTACATGGTAAAATGAGCACTTTTTAAAGTCCTGCTTAATATCTACTTGTACGCAAGTTGTGCATTCCTCCGCCTTATGTAAAATTAGTATTGCCATGGGCCTTATCATTATATTAATGCGTCGGTCAGGCGAAACTGTGGAAATATTTAAAAAGTAAATGTTTTACAACTCTGTTAATTTTTACACCTCAATGCATTAAAAAAACAGGGAGATAAAGAAATAATTTAAGTTATCACAAATGGTTACCCTAACACTTTTTATTTGACGTTGAGATATGGAACTAACGTCCCTCCATCGTTACCAACTTTACTGGGCGAATGTCACTCAGTGAGCCCCTTAAAACACATGCAGGTAGGGGCAGCGACATTTTTTAAATGTTGATTTCAAAAGTGCTCACTTTATCGTGAACAGCCTTTAGTGAGCTTACTTGTCAGACAAAAAAAAATTATATTTCAACACACGATATGAAAAATTAGCATGGAAGTTAAAGTACTCAAGTTTGTTAAAATACTTTTACCTTTGATGGAAGTGCATATCAGTTGAAAAACCAACGAATGTCTAAAACCATGATTTTGTCGATTCTGCGTGCAATTCGTGAGATAATTTCAATGATATGTACTTAAGAGTGGGTGAGTGAGTAGAGAGTTTTGGGCGCGTCTTAAAAGCGAGGTGTTGAGAGCCTTGAGCGTCTTGAGTCAGTCAGCCTTGACATTATTCAGTGGTTCGTACTTACCGGACAGCTTCTGGCTCCACTTAATCCTAATTCGATATCAAAATATCGACCGACGCCTTTGCTACTGAAAGTCCGTGATTCGCGAGCAAGATGTAAATACGGGCCAAAAATATTCAACCAGTCGTGAAAGATGACACAAAAGTTTTCTGAAATATATCTTGCCTCGTAATCTCTTCGTGAATAATCCCTGTGCCTAAGGCCATATTTCACGATAATCTTTTATTTACTTATCTGAAAGAGATTTATACAAGGATCACATAAATATAAATGCATGTAGTGAAATGATCATAGTTTTCAAAATATAGCACTGAACATTCGAAAATTTCGGAATACTGGAGCACAATTTCTATGCTCCTAATTAACGTTGCCAACTAAATCACATGTCATTTGATCTATATAATATACGCAACATACTAATTAAGTATCAAGCACATTTAACAATCTGCACTCGGCTACTGACATCCTGAATCTATTTTAAAATATACCCAGTTAATAGTTTCTTTTGGACGAATAAATATTTGTTGACAAAAACGTTAATGGCTATTTTAAATGGATTCAGCTTACCAGTACCCGAGTACCCATTGTAAAATATCCTTGATACTTAATTAACATGTTGTGTATACGATATAGGTTACATGAATTGTGATTTATTTGGCAAAGTTATTTAGGAGCGTAGAAATAGGCTCCCATATTCCGAAATTTTCGACTTTTCGGTGCTATATTTAGAAAACTTTAATCATTTCTAATACAAATATTTACATTTATGAAGTCCTTTCATCATAAATTTTTTTCGGATAACGAAATAAAAATTATTGTGAAAAATGTCCTTTATGACGTGTCTGTAGGTATATCACGGAGCCCGAGCTCACGCCAGACGTTAACTGTAGGGAAAAAAACACTTGGGCAACCTAGGGTCAGCGTCGGTTGGGATCGCATGTATTTCTATCAAAGAATGTTTTGTGGAGGGGGAGGGGGAGGGGAGGCCGCAGCCATGCGTGTCAACTACATGAGTCCGTGTTCGCGCGGGAGTGCGCAACAACTGCTTCGTCACAAGACAGTCAGGACGAAGAGAGTCAAGCACACTGCTGATGGGCCATTATGCAGCTGTTTCATAGTCAACGCAAGGATTGATTCTTTTCATCTGACATTTATAGTATATTCGTTGTTTCTTCACACTTTTTGAATCAAAGCTTTGAAAAATAACCCCACGTATGGCGTGTTTTGATATTATCTAGATACGCCATGCATCACAACCGTTTTATACAATGTAAAAAAATTTGAGGTAAAATTCCCTTGCATGTAAGGGAAGCTTATTACTTCTACATTTAAGGTAAAGCTACTTCTTAAATGTAGAGTAAATCTACATAACAAGTAAAGTGCTATTCCCTAATCGTACGGAAAAAGTACCTACCTGACAAAAGAGGGCGGGAAAATCCTATACAAGTAAGAGAAAATGAACTATATTGTACAATAAAATAATATTTAAAAACATCCCGGAGTAATAGTACTGCTTATATTTTTATTACCTATACCCTCTGACAAACAGTAACCGAACCCTCAACACGAAAACCCTCACACATTTGGTAGGCGCAAACCACGGTCCTCTATCACGATAGTTCGATACGCTGTCCATTTCACCACGACAACTTGACAATATCTCTGACTATTAGTGTGTCAAGGAATTGTTTCTTCCGCCCACACTCCACACTTAGCTGTCGAGACAATCCTGAAGAGATGCACGCGTTATGAGGTATTTTTTCCCTCCTTTTATGGGATTTTCCAATGCTATGTACGTGAATTTTACTCCAGAGTGCGGTAATTATAACTTACATATAAAGAGCCATGTTGGGAAGCTTGTATGGCTAAACAATATTTTAAGGTAAAAAATATATCAAAAGCAATCATCACATAGTTACAAATGGATGAGAAGATCCACACGTCATAGGGTAATTTTCCTATCCATGTAGGGGATTTTCCGCTACAGTGTACGTAAATTTTACTCCAGAGAGCGGTGATTTTACCTTACCCGTAAGGAAAACTATGTTTCCCCACAAGTTTGCGAATATTACCTTACACTTGTCAGGTGAATTTTCCCATTATTTTTTACAGTGTACATCTCTTTACATAAAAGTATCTAATTTTTCGTTAAATTGAAGTTTTTCCTATATTTTTATTTATAAACTAATATATTTAATTGTATATATATATATGAATAGAAATAGTGAGAAAGCATGTGGGTTTGTAGCGTCTAGCAAGAAATCATTTTCATGCAGAATATTATTATAACTGAGTGCGCACGAATTAGGCCCATTGTCCTTTGGTGTAATTTTCTAGACTTTGTTCAGCTTAGTTTGCACGAGGCGGAGGAATATCAATATCCTGGAAGTAGAACTTAGCAGGGCTTCAGAAAAGTGTGAAGTGACCGTGAATGGATCATATTAGTTCTTTGCTGTGGCTACTGTTTCATACGTCGTATCGACATTTTTGACCCGGCAGATCACAGACATAACTTTCGGAAGTTTGTCCTTCACTACTTTCTGCGAGGTAGCAGTAGAAAATAAAATGCGAACTACCATTGGAGTGATAAGAGGAAAAATAAACCATTAACACATCGATTTCATGAAGTGCGCTAAGCAAAACCTAAAATAAATTCTCTATTGTGAGTTTTCGAGGGGGGGGGGGGGACAATAAATCCAAAATGGTACAAAACAACCCCTCTTGATAAAATACTTTTTAAATTTAAATTAATTGCGCCGTATTTGCACGTTACTACCTACACCCGAGTTTATTCCCGACGACTGCAATTAAAACTCGCTTTTTTCCTGAAGAATATGCGCATCTCTATGTATAGCGTCATTGTGACGTTTTTTTTTTAAGTTGCATACCGTAACGCACATTACGTAATTGAACCAACGATTCTTGCAACTTGCTCAAATCAACAGGCTTTCCTATAAATCATGTAATATAAGTGAAGGGGCCTTGATTGTGGGAACATTTAGCTCACCACTGTTTTGGTGACGGCAAGCCAATGATCAGTTGTCTACACAGACGGGAGCGTGACCTTTTTAACTTGGCAAGACGGAATATTGGTAGGTAGGTAGGTAAGTAGGTAGGTAGGTGGGCTTAACGTCTTGTAGACAGCGAGGTCATTAGCGACCTTACAAGTTGCTCAAGGAAGAGGGATTAGGGAAGGAATGTAAAGGAATCGGCCATGTCCTTTGTTAAGGACCCATACAAACAATCGTTTGGAGTGATGTCGGGAAACCACGGAAAACCGAAATCAGGATGGCCAGACCGGGAATCAAACCCGGGTCCTCCTCTGCACCACCTCTCTTGAGGCGGAATTTTAGTTACTGGAACTACAGCAACTAGTGTGTTGACAGATTTTTTTTTGCAGTGGTTGACAAATGAAACAATTTTAGCATGCTGGGTTTTTTTATAAGTGTGTACATGCTTTAAAGTTTTAATTAACTCGCGTTAATATCGGGAAGCTAATCAGTGGATGGCCTACGTGCTAAAAACGAGCATGTAGGGAAAATATAACTTCTTAATTGTTTATCTGAGGTTCCGAGTCCGGAATCCAGTGGTCAGATAGCGCCTTGGCGTCCCCATTCAAGGAGCTCGTGTTTTGTATACATTGCATTATAAATTCAGTACCGTGTCAAATGTAGAAGCATACCCCTTCAAAACCGTTGTTGAAAAGAAAGAAAAAGTAGGTAGGCGTATAAAATAAAAAAGTATTATATATTACAAAATAGCCGTAGAGGCGAATATTATGATTTTCTTTGTCGCGTATTCCCAGTTGCCATAAGAGATATTCAAATCTGCATATGACTCGCGGTGTCTGAGCGGTTAGCCTGCTCGCCTCCCACCAATGCGAACCGGGATCAAAGCCCGGCCGGGTCACTCCCGGATTTTCGCACGTGGAAATCGTGCCGGACGATGCCACTGGTTGGCGGGTTTTCTCGGGGATCTCCAGTTTTCCCCACCCTTGCGTTCCGTCGCTGCTCCATTCTCGCCCCATTTCACCCCACATCGGCTCTCAAGACCTCGTTGTTGAAAGCAGCCCAAATCTCTCAACTCAACTCATTCAAATCTGCAGTGTACTTGTGAATGGAGGCTGCGTTGATTGGGAAGTTTGCCGTTGGGAGGCGGGCGGAGCAAGACTAGCATTCACTTCTTGCCGCGAACTAGAGCGTATTTTGCGTTTCCGAGATCTAGAAATGCAGGAGCGCTAAAGGCGCATAGCACCATAACATTTACAAGCAAAACACTGAACGATCGTAGAGTCTTTCCATCGGCAATTCGCCTTTACATAACGTTCAACTCTGACCCTATAATTTTCTGACGTAACTGGTGTAATGTATGACCCTACACTACTTAAATCTATTTGTTTAGAAGTTTTCCTACCGAAGAAACATCACGAAAACGCTAGTTTTAATATTATCGACTCAAAAAAAAAACATTCACATACAAGCTTTTTGAGGTAGTTAGATATGACAAATGGGGCAGATGATATAACACGACCTATGATATTAGGTGGTTTTTAAGGAAGAGACAGGCACTTGAAGATTTTGGGAATTAAAATTAGTTACTTGCAAAATGTCAGAAACTACGTAGGATGAAATAACAAATTCGTAAACAGGGTGACTACAGATGTGCTTAGGATGTGCTGCTATTGGTGTTAACCTCCCAGGCCATGTGGAAGAAGGCTCAAGGCCAGCACTGTTCTTCTATTCTCCCGCTTAAGTAGTCAGTGAGGAACCTCCAGGAGGATTATGGCCACGCACAGACTTCCTGGTACAAGTCCGGTGGACTAGTTACCCCACAACCCGTTTTTCCACCCGACCACGCAGAGGCGGGTAGCACAGTGCCGCACTACCTTCTACTTGCAAGCTAATGCTCGCAGTCCAAAGGTAATTTCATTCCACCCTCTTCTCACCACCAATACTCAGATTATCTTAAAAGTGTAAACTAATGCATATTTCTAACTTAGATTGCATAGCCTCGTTTGCTAGAAATAGGAAAAATAATTCATGTTATAGTACTACATAAGCAAGGCATTTTTAAGGTCCTTTTGCTTTTGGTTGAAGACTCTGGTTTGTGTTGGAAAAATAATCAGAGGTTAGCCTTACACACTTAACTAAATTAACACTTAAACCAAATCAACAGGCCATATATAACAACATCCCCACTCTTTGGTTCAGAATTCTCGACTTTTTTCACGCTAATTTGCACTCCTAAACTTCTGCGCCACAGAGGAGGGATTGTGCTGCATTCAGTGAGACCGAGTCGAAAATATTGTGGTGGCATTTAGGCACTTATTTAAGGTCGATCGACCCCTTACCCCGAAGCACTTAAAAGACGGGAAACGAAATCAAACGACACAATCGACATAATGATTTGTCACGTCACACACAGCACTGGTGGAAGTGAAGACAATGTGGAGGAATCGGACATCTGCTCATTTTTACTTTCGATTCTTTCCGTTGATTCTGAATGAGTACGAAGATTCGGGGATGTGAAATAGGTGAGAATGAAACTCGTTTCGCTATAGTGTGCGGCATCTGTGCTCCTGGTTGTAGGGATCTTACTCGCCGACTGAGGTGAGTGTTTTTACTTTGTGCGCTTTTTTGAAAAAAAAATTTTTGAAATAATAAATACTGAACTGTTACTATGAATTGGACCGAGTTTTCTGTTCTCAAGCTCAGCACACAAGGAAATTTCTCGTGACAAGAAAGGGATAACATTTACTCATGCTCTTAAGCTACACCGTTTCTTGCGCCACAAGTACATAACTTCATATCCACTGTTTGTTTCATCATGTTTACCTTCATGCTCTAGCAAAATTCGTGTATACGTTATGTTTTTGTGGGTCTTCTCTTGTAACCATTCTGTGAGGAAATTAACTCAGATCATAAGTAGAAATACTGACAGTTCCAAATTTTTCAATCAAGGAAACTTACTCGTAGCATCAAAAGCACATGTGTTAATTTGTTTTAATTTTCTGAACATCTAAACAATAACGTACAATTTCTCAGAACAGCTTGTTTAAAAATATATTGGCCAACTCATCACAAACTTTATACTAGACCAACCCTGATTTTCAATAATATTTGGTACAAAACTATTACGCTTGTCCGACAGTAGTGAGAATAATAAGAATATGTATCAACGATCAGTACTACCAAAATTCATTTCATCCGAGTTGTACCCACAACGTAAAATATACGGGTTACTTGGCTCGCTCGTCTTCCCCTTCCTCATCCTTCCAAGGAGGCACATAATGGTCGGATGGTACTGGTTGCCTACCTACAGGCGTTACACTTTCTGTAGCTGACATAATTAATGCCACTCCTTGATGCAGAATCACGCTAAATTTCCCTTCCATTCAACCTTAAAGGTTTGCTATTTATTCAAGAGTCGACGAAGGTTTGTGATATAAACTGATCAAACTGTAAAAGTGGCTTCAACACACACATGTTTGTAGTCCAGCTTGTCCTGAGATTTATTTGCGAAACTTTTGGTTCCTACGTGTTACTTTTTTATGCTCGGATTACGTTAGATGACATTGGCTTCACTCGGAGCACTTGACTTGCTGCCGCATGATATAACACGATCGATCATGCATTTTCGTCGACCGCGATCGCGAGAAGGCCGGTAAAGTACGGTTAGCACCATAATACACGTACATGAGCATGTGGTCGTTTACTACGTGGTTCGGAACCCACCGTAATTAAGAGTTCTAATCTTCTATAGCATCTGTGCTCAACCGTACAATATAAAACCCGTACTACATTGAGCAGGACTTTAATTTGTGTGGTGATACTTTTACATACAGTGCACTCATAAGTTCATGGAGACTGCATTCCATCCACGAACTTATTGCAAGTGTCCGGGATACGTGGCTGCCTACACTCTAGGGGCCAGTCATTCCGCGAACTTATTGCAGAGATTTGGGTGGTTCTTAACATTGGGCCTTGAGAGTCGATGAGGGTGAATTGAGGTGAGTATGGAACAGCGCCGAAATGCAAGGGAGGGTGAAACGGGAGATCCCCTAGAAAACCCGCGTACCAGCGGCATGGTCTGGCACGATTCCCATCATGCGAAAATACTGAGGGCCCTTGCCGGCAATCGAACCCGGTTCTCCCAGGTGGGAGGCGAGTAGTCTAACCACTACACTAACCCGGCCACCGAGAAAGTATTGACTGTGGGAGTATTACTCGTACATTAGCTTTCATTTGGAATGGTTTTGCACTTTCGAAGACGACGATAATTAAACATGCCTAGTAGGTACATGTCAGAGGAACAGTAGACAGCAGAAAAATGGTTTACTTTCTTAATGGTCAAAATATCAGAACAGAACATATTAAAATGGCACCAGTACCCAGCCGAAGGCCAGTTTTGAATTAAAAATTGATTTATAAAATATTCGAAACGTATAATTTGTTACGTTATAACATTCAAAAACATGATAAATTTTAAAACAGAAGCTTAAAATTATTTTGTTAAAATTTCAAAGAAAAGGTTACTTCATGACTTTAAAAAGTCAAAAGTTAAAATTCCTCTGCCTCCACCCTTGAACCCTCACCCCGCCATCCTCTCCGGAGACAGAGGGGCCGACGTTGTTGTTGTCGTTTTGTTAGGTGTCCGTCGTGTGTTTGATGTCTGTGTCGGTGTTGTATTGGTGTCAGTGTAATGTTGTCTGTGTAGGTGTTGTATAGTGTAAGTGTAGTTTCTTCAGTTTATTTGTTCTTGTGTGTATCTGTATTATTTATGTATGTCTGGGTAGTTCGACATCAATATCCTTAATATTATGGTTTGTATTGATACGTAATGTATTATTTGTGAGGGGCCAATAGGAACATTTTGTAATTTAGTTTCTAAATTTATGCTAATAGTAATTATTATTCATACTCTATCTACTATATAGATTGGTAGGTTTTTTTTTATTAGTGATTACATCTCAATAAGGAAAATATTTCTAGAAACCACTGCCAGGTGAACATTACTGCAGGAATAGATAGGTTAACAATTTTGAAGGATTACTAGGGATCAGTACTGATCAACGAAACCTCCTCTCGCAGTATTTTTTCTTAGTTCCGTTTACAGGTTCACTGGATATCTGACTTTCGCCGGAAGGAATGGGCACATGTAAGTTTGAAGATTCCCGCAGACAGAAGTCTCGCTCAAGGCCATGAAGATGCAAGGCACCGGACGTGCTGTACAGTGGGTTGCGGCTTTCGTGTTCCTTCGCATGCCTTCCTCTTCTCGAGATTCGAGGACGTCCCTCCTCGAGAAGTCGGAGTTTCGTCGGCGCGGGTTCCATGTGAGCCAAGGTCGCCTTTATTTCGCAAAAATCCGTGAGCAAACCCGGCGTTCGCCACGCTGTAGATCAAGGCTGTCCGGTGTTTCGACACTCGCTACTACACCAATACGCGCACGCACACCACTTTCGCAATGTCCTTTCTTTGACCTAGTTAATAGATGCCTCGCCGTTTAATCCAGCTCTTTTGTTTTATTTTAATTCAGTCGTATTTATATATACGAGTGTGCCGGCCCAATCAGATGAAAATTCAATCGGCAATTACGTGTAAGAATATAGATTGAAAAAATATACAAGTATTCACAAACTGGAGGCACGACTATCGCCATACACGTACACACCAGCGCGTTACGAAGTCGAGGTAACGCTTCTTTAAGGTCAATTGATACCATCTATTCTGCAATTTGTTTTTCGCAAATTGTCGTAATACAACTTTATGAACAGGCATTAGAAATCAAAGTTTGTAGTGACTTGGAAGAGTCCTTAACATTATTTTTTCAAGTATGCACGGGTTATATCCGTTTTGCTCTGTGTGGAAAAAAAAATTATTAAATAATGAGGGGGATCTTTGAATGCAGTTATGGATGTTAAACTAGTAACACGATAAAAAGAAGTCGGATATTGAAATAACTATTGGGCTATTCCTTGTGCGTTAACAAACTTCGTTTTTTAATATTTCTTGCGGAGATTAATTTGATGAAGAGTATACGCAAATACAATATAGCGGAGAACTCTCCCCCTTACGACTAGTATGGAATGAAACATTTTCCGTAAAATATTTGTGTGCGTGAATACGCGTATCTCGCTAAATAAATGTTCTGCAAACGCGACTTTTTTGTCATAAAAGATAAAATCATTTATCTACGCCCCTATTTTTTCTTTTGTCATATTAAGTGTATTCTTTGAGAAAAAAATCGTGAAAATGGTCAAATATCGCATTTTTAATGTTTGTGTGTGCCGTTTCCTTAAGCGGCAAGAGAAAAGTACAAAGATACGGACGTAGTTTAATCTGTGGGCTTTCATCGCGTGTAGTAAAACCCCACTGTAACCGATATAATTTGCACAGTGCAGCGTCACGACGAAAACAGTTCACGCCTTACACGTAGGAGCGATGAGGCGCTAGGCGTGCGTGTTAGTGTCGCCCGTATCGTTCCCTCGCTTCTTGACCTTGGACGCGCAACTCCATCCCAATCTTAAGAGAGAATGATGACTGTCTGGGTCTTATGCTGTGGTACTTGACTTGCGACAATGTGATCCGCGCTGTTTACTATGATATGAATACCTATGCAGGTTCGTGCTTGAAATACGTCCATACATTGTATTGTGTAGGACCTATAACGTCCCCAGGTTTTATGCTTGAAGGCTCAGCAGGGGATGGCTCACAGACTAACTTATAACCTAAATTATCACCCATGCCTTGCCAGGGACTCGAACCCGGAGCCTCCCGCACCCCAGATCGGTGGCGCCCAACCGACTGCGCCACGGGAGGTCGGCTCGCACATTATTGCTTTAAACTAAATTGTTTCAGGGTAACATTTATAAGTCAGTTATTTGATGGCATGGAAAAATCAATATAACTTTTTATGTTGCTCGATTGGTAACATTTCTTCGATAGTTAATGACTTTCCGTGACACGTGTGTTGTAGTATATACGCTTATATAATGTGCATTTATAGAATTATAGCTCAGCGTACGTTTTAGATTCCTGTGAACAAATTAAATTACAATGTTAAAATAGCCGTATTGTGAGGTTTCCGTTCGTAGTACACTAAGAGCCCATTGTAATGACATACCTCTCATACGTTCAGCCAATTCCCTCTAGTTAGTTTTCATCCTACTATAGTCTACCGTATTTATCTAAAGTAAAACACCAACAAGCGCATTTTTAGATTTCTTCGTTTTATGTTCAACTGAATATAGTTATTTTCCAGCTTCCTTCCTTCTTGTTAGCACTTGCTAGTTTATGTTCAGTGACATGAATTTATTATCTCTAGTAGAGTCTCTTACAGCGTCCCTGGTTACGAATAGAGATAACGTATTGGTGGTGGTATTTTATATGTGAAAGTTGATTTCCGATGTTCTTGGGTACTACCCAGAAAATCTCGGAGAAAAAACTATAGCGACTGCTTCCACTTCATTGTAACTCTGATACTATTCAGAATAACCACAATAAGACTTAATCTGCAGAACAATGTCTTAACTAACGAAGCAACACAAAAACTGACCAATCCCAAGCGCTATACATCGGAAGCTTGTAAGAATATAGTGTTAAACATTTTAGGAAACTTAATACGTTTGCTGCGTTTCTTTTTTAAGTCGCTTTTCTTCCCTTGCAACTACGATGCAAACATTTCAGAACCTCATTAATTTGAAGTTCCACGCTTGGCAACTGGGGAATATTTTGACGTGTGCTGTAGGGTCTACTCAGGCCGACATCACACTTGTTTTGTTATCACAACTAGTGAGACGTATGCTCTGTGTTATGCTATATGAACCGTTCACAAACTATAACAGGATTATTGGTCATTAATCCTCATTGTTTACAGTACCGACCAAAAATAATCTTCCAGTGCATTACGTAAACCTTTGTTTACACTGGGTTTTAATGGGTAAATAGTTCAATAGAGAAAAACATTTGTTTTCATACAACTACGATATCAAAATCGTAGATCGGAACATCGATACAGAATATGTTGAAGAGCTGGCAAATATTACTTTGCAGATGGAAATTACTTAGTAGTAAGAAATACTACCTTTATGAATAACATGAAGGCTAAAAGAATGTTACAAGATCTTAACTCGAAATTGCTCTAAAGTCTATATTTTTTAACTAGGCACTTCAATACACACTAAGAGAAAGGTGTTTGTTTCAGCTAACAAAATAATTGTTTGTATAAGGGCAATGAAATATTTTGTTGTTTTAACCAAATAATTTTGTTTTTCTTATTTGTTTACCCAAAAAAATATTTGGTTGGTGCAACAAAAGATTTGTTTGGCCCTTGGTACATATAAAAGTTTCGGTTAATATATAAAAACTACATGCCCGACCATAGACTAAAAATGAGGTAGACCGCTTATTCGTCTTCTGCACATCTACCGAACATTGACCTACTCCAATCATACACAATTGTCAGTCACATGGTCTACAGTGCTGAAAGTGTTCGTTTATATGAAATGTTTTAAATGATAACCACTATTATACGAATAACATAATTTTTCCGATTTGAATTAAACTAAACTGCTTTACTAATTGGTCAGAAGTATGCATACATCTCAAAGCATTCGTTTACATATCAGTTTTCTAACCTAAAATTCAAACCACGCCGTTTCCGGTAGACGTGTTGTAGAAAAACAGTTCAATGTTGGGACACGGAGATCGGTTGTGCGCAGCCAGCGAGATCGGTCTACCTCATCTTTAGTCTGTGCGCGACCGGGAATGGAGCCGAGATCGCTTGCGAACGAGCGCTATGCCCTAGTAACCTCCACTAAAGTGACTTATGACTGAAATGGGACGTTATATGTAGGCCTATAGGCTGTTCACGTTAAAATGAGCACTTAAAAGCCCTGCTTAAGATCTACTTGTAAACACTTGTGTATTCCTCCGTCATTTGTAAAATTATCACTGTCATTACCCTCATCAGTTTAGTCATGCGTGTGTCAAATGAATTTGTGAAATTATTAATTAATTAAATACTTTACAAATATGCTCATTTTTACACTTCCATCCATTAAAAACAGAAAGCGAAAGAAATAATTTTAAGTTATCATAAATGGTTACCTAATACTTTTTATTCGACTTTAAGATATGGAACTACTTTCCATCCATCGTTACCGACTTTACTGGGCGAATGCCACTCAGTGCGCCCATTAAAATACATGTATGTAGGGTCAGTGACTTTTTCTAGTTCATTTCTAAAGTGCTCACTTTATCGGGAACAACTTTTAAACACATATGATATATATATTATATATATATATATATATATATATATATATATATATATATATATATATATATACACGCGCGCGCGCGCATGCACAAAAACACACACATATGTTTCAAATACTGGACAACGTGCAGAAATAAACATTTCAATTTTTTTACGGCTCTATTTTTTATATTATTTTTCCGTTCAACTTTTTTTATTAGGATGTTTATACCATTATTAAGCATTAATAGATGCACTAATAAACACTGCTACTTTCTTAACTGTCACAAAAATTAAACAAAATCTGGAGCTGTATTTTCAAACAAAGACAATCTAATGAGTGGCCAAACATATAAATGCAGTTGATTTACACTAAATATTTTTGTTGACAGTCTAATTTCATTTGGCCCACAAAGAGGTTGTTGTTTATCCAAGCATATATTTTGTTAGACGAAAAACAAAAAAAAAATATATATATATATATATATATATATATATATATATATATATATATATATATTTTTTTTTTTTTTTTCTCTCCAAGTTTTGTTTACTAGACCAAATATTTTGTTGGGGCAACTAAATATATTTTTGGCCGTATACGAACAAGTGTTTTGTTCACTGAGCTCTTATAAACTAGGATACCTTCTTGCAAATACGTAACTAGAGGAAATTACTACTCAGGTGCATTCCGAAGCCTTGCCAGTTAACGTGCTAACGTATAGCGCAAGTAGCTTGTAAAGTATCCCCTCTCGTTATTTCCTCCCCTTTCGCTCCCCTAGCTGCTTACGTCATTTCTCCCTTTCTCCTTCGTCGATCCTGCCTGCCACACCGCCCGCCCGTGTGTGTCGGTGTTCGCCGGAGAAAGTGAAGGTCCCACGGCTCCAGTGCCAAGATTACCGGGTTTCCAGGTTAACAGCGGACGCACTGAGTAACACGCGCCCGGTAAAGTTGGTAACGACGGAGGGTAAGTAGTTCCATACATCAACGTCGAATAAAAAATGATAGGTAGAGACATGCCGAATTCGCGTTATTATTTGCCATCAGGCTGAACTTCACAGTACTGTATGCGCTAGAGCCAGCGTCGTTTCTCATATGGCTGCTGCATAGTTGTGAAATCACTCTCTCTCTCTCTCTCTCTCTCTCTCTCTCTCTCTCTCTCTCTCTCTCTCTCTCTCTCTCTCTCTCTCTGACTGAACTACATGTGATTGGGGCAGACAGTTATGAAGTGTTCATTTATTGGTGCAGAGTCACCCAGGGTGAGCCACATAAAGTATGGTCCAATGACAAACGTATTGCAAAGGTACATGTGTTTCAAGTTTAACATGTCCCCAAATATTAATGCGTATTTCGTAGGTCTCTAGTGGTAGGTAACCACTTTCGATGACATAAATTATTTCTTTCGCTTTCTGTTTTATTTTTATGCATCGAAGTGTAAAAATGAGCAGATTTGTAAAATGTTTTCTCTCGTGATTATTTCACAGTTTCGCTTGACCAAGGTATGAATAAAGTGACGAGGCCCATGACGATGTTAATTTTACATAAGGCGGATGAATACACAACGTGAATACAAGTGGATCTTAACCAGCGCATTCAAAAGTGCTCATTTTACCGTGAACTGCCTATAACCCACGAAACTCCGCGTCCCTCTGCGTACCCGGGCAGAAGTAGGTTCGTTCATTGGCTGCTTCCGCAGTCGGAAATTACTCATCTGTTTGACTCGGTGACACGCAGTTAAGGGAAATTTTCCCCCTTATATTGTATCCTAGGTTTCCCTAGCTTGTTTGGTACCTATATAAAAAGGAAAATTCCGAAAATACCCCTGTATCCAACTAACTATTGAGCTCACACAGCAGTACATGCATAACGACTGGACAACAAACTCGTACTTACATCAAAGTATTGATTTTGCCCAATTTTGGCAGAATTATTATTGTGTCTTAAAAGTTTGGTATAGTGTTTTTGCGGTTTCTTCACATTTTTTTAATCAAACCGTCGACGTGGCGTGTTTGGCTATTTCCTCAATATGTCATGTAACACATAAGTTTTATACTTCTGTAAACACAAAAGAACATAAAAATACCTTATTATTTTTTGGCATGATTGAACTTCTGTATGTATTTTATCTACAAATTGTAAAATTTAATTTATTATTAATATGCATAGAACGGCAAGAAAACACGCGTGTTGATAATGCCTAGTAAGAATGAGTTCTTATGCAAAATATTCTTACACTTGAGTGCACACGAATCCGGTGCGTTGCCCCTTTGGTGTAATTTAATAGACTCGGTTATGCTTTCTTTGCATGGGGCGGAGAAAAATATGGAAGTATAGCTTTAGCAGGATTTCAGAAAAGTTAGAAGTAACCGTGAATTAAACTATGTATGGTATTTTCGGATTAAAACAACCAGTACTCTAATATGGCGACGGAAGTTTCCCCTTAAAAGAGCGTAGTTTACCAGGACGTTTTTTAGTTTATCCGACGCCAAAAAAAGGGCCGCGGAGATGTACTGGCTGGAATCCTTGCCTCTCAGCAAAGCCAAATTCAATTCACGCCAGATCACTCGGATTTTTCGCGTGTGTGGGGAAACGTGGCGGACGTTACCTTTTGGCCGGCGGGTTTACTCCCGCCTCGCCAGCCCCTTGCATTCTGCAGCTACTCACTCAATCCTCAAGCAATTTCAACTTCGCCGGCACTAAAGATCTCGCTGTAAACACCCGACCGAAACCTCTCAATTCAACGAGGCCTAAAAGCGGGGAGCGCCAAGGGGGATTCAGGCACGCATATCCCATACATCATAACCTCTACTCGCGGCAATAATAGGACAGGTGTGGCGACCGTGTTATTTTACGGTGTAATAATTTAGATAAAGTTTCAATTCAAGTCCCGGGTTTTTATACACCAAAATTATCGCGAAAACGACCCAAGTCCATTTTCACATTAAAACAAAAGCATATTAAATACGAAGGTGGAAAACGATAACAAGTATTCTCTCCGGAGGTGAGAAGTTTCTTGAATTACTTTTTAATAGTCATAATTCAGGAAGTTGTAATATTATTGATTTTTGACCGTGAATACGTCTTTAAATTAGCAACCATAGTGGGAGGCAATCCAGAAAATTCGATGATAACAAAATCGGGGGATACAGTTTGGCATTGAGGCTCCTAATCTATCGTCTACATTCAAAATCCAATTACACCACTCGATTGCCAAAGGATGAAAGAATATGTTATGTTGAGTGAGGACTGCGAAGCATCGGGCTCCAAAAAAGGGGGGGGGGCCGAAGTATTTTGAGTTCGTTTCGCTGTGTCTCATAACTTCTGCGAAATATAACTTTTGACTAGAAGAAGCTACGACGCTCGTTTAGGTTTCAATCGACAGCTCTCGTCAAGATCAATCGATTGCGTGTATAGAAACATTAACGTGACATGGTTATGGTGAAACTGTATGTGTTGATTGTAAAAAATTAACTTGGCACAATTTTGGCCTGTACTCGTGTTAAAAAAAAGCCAAGTCGAAAGACAGAAATCGTATATGGTTGGAAAAAGCTTCTCGAAAGCAATCCAGTGATACCCATAAAACCCCATATGGTCGAGTGAAGCGGTGCCGGGATCGTAAAGAAAATACCAAGGCGTCTGAGTGCGTCAACGTAGACGTATTCACGCAAAACAACGACCGTGTCCCCAGCATAGCCAAACCCTTTTTTTTTTTTTTGTATTGTAGCTCTGTATTATTCTTAGCACAGCATAAATAATTGCCTCCCGAAGTTTCTTTAAATTTTATATACGCGTTTTATTTATTATTTACTGGCTAGTTACTGTCGGAGATTCAGTTGTGTGTTTTTTGGGCGACTGCAGATGTAACAGCAGTAAAAAAAAAATCCAATGACTGCTTCAGTAGGCGCGAAAATGGATAGGCGTTGAGCTCCTGTATGGTTGTATTTCAAGCACTGTAGCTGAGACCCTCTTTCGAGATTGAATGTCTCATCTGCCATGCGTGTGAATGCGTGTGAATGACAGACGTTCAAGACGGAAGTGACCTAATTCTTATTGACCCAGACAAATAACACAATGTCTTCTCGAAGAGACACAGGACCAAATACTTGAGTTAAACTGCAGATATGGTCGTAAAGTGCTGAATTCTGGAATGCATAGAACACCTTTTTGCGAAAATCAGTTCCCCTTAAAATGGATTAAGAAACTTAATCTCCTGTAAATACATTTAAAAATGGACGTATTCCTGGGTTAGGCAAAATATATCTAAGCCCATATGGCAGGTATCGAAACGACTCTTTTAAGACACTCCAGTGCCAATTGTTTACGGTCTGTTCAGAGTCCCGCACCGCGTTTCTGTTTATCTGATGACCAATTAAATGCGTCATAATAATGTGAACTTTGTGACACTAATAACGGAAAAAAACTGCTCATACCATGGAAATGTTTGTACTTTGTTTGACTTAACATTGTTTTTCCTACCATTGACTTAAAATCTAGTTTCACAGATACGCCAACGAAGTTAATTATTGTAAATACCAGGGGCATGCAACAAATATTCGTACAATGTGTTAGGGCCTATTAAATTGTGTTCGAAATGTCTCTATACGAGGGGACAGTACATCTGTATTAGAACTAACCAAAATGCTAATTTTGCCACCAGCTGTATATGATTAATCAGACTCATTACTCAGCATTGAGACATCGTGCTATCGTGCACCGTCTGCATTTCTTAGCTGTTTTTGGCGCAGATTGATGAGCACTGAAATAGAGTAAACGAAAAATAAAACAATAATTATAAAAATATTTATTTCATTGGATGCACCGTAGCTAGTCATAATCTTAACCTTAACAAAATGGTTAAAATTGGTAAGGATCGCGTTAGAGTACTGTACGGGCATTTCCTTCGGATAGAGAACATATGATATCCCCAACTTAGGCATCGTCTTGCTTACGAAGTTGGATCGCTTGGGGGAGGGGGTGAACAAGTCTGAAATTTCCTGTGACAGTACATGCGTTAAATTTAATATTTTCCCTCTCTGTCTCACCCATAGCATGTTTTTTTTTGTGTTAATTCGCACGGTTATGTACGATACAATTATTTTAATGTAAATTACGTAAATACCTACAAATAAATTTGAAAATTACAAGACAAGAATTTTAACATAAATTACAAACTAAAGAAGTGATTTACCGCTGTCTATCAATCCAGGGGAAGCAGCAGCGACGCTCCTGCTGGATGAAAAATGGGGAGGGTACCGAACACATCCCTTATAATCGGTACGTATCATCCCCAGTGCTGCCAGCTTGATCGCACTCAAAAACCTTCCAATTTACCCCCTCTATCGGATGACCATATAACTCGATATAAAAAATAATCTGGAAATTTTGCAGAACATCAACAGTAGTGTGACCTTTGTGCCGTAATTGAAAAAAAACTACGTGTTTCGTAGTAAGTAGTTTTTCCCATTCGAAATTCATTCTGTATCCAATGTGCAGACGAAACCACCCAGGTGGAAACGAAAACACTAGTATTCTTACATTGTCGAGCACACTGAAACAAAAAAAAAAAAAAACTCTTTGTAACCATTTTGGCTGTGTATTTAAACGCGAGTGCTGCAGCCGACTTTACTTTGCATCTTCCATACGTTGTTAGCTGAAACAAACCATCCCCTCAGTACGTCGTATTGGAGAAGCGGGACTCTAACCCACGACCTTCCACCGGAAAGACGAGCTCTTGACCTTTCTCGCCACAATGGAAACCTTAGGATTTCTTCCCAGCTGATTCGTTTCGGGAAGGCCAAGGCCTCGGAACGTGTGAGCACGAAAGTAAACACAAACACGAGGTAGAAAGTTGCGGAAGGAGAGATCGCCCCCAGGTGTGTTATTATCCGCCCGGTATCTCTTCCTTTCTCTCCCCCTCCCCCTCCTCCGGCCTCATGCTACAGTGTTCACTTTCAAACTGGCCGCACGGGAAGTGCTCGCGCACTCGCAGCTGACGTGACGGCACGACACACTGTAATAACCGCGCCCTATAAACACATCACTTCCGCGGCGTACCTACTACACGAGTGTGCATAAATGTCTGTCATGTCTCGCATCCCTGCAATTACTTCAGCGCTCGAGGCACCGAGGCAAGGAAACAATCACAGTTTCCAGTATACGTTACATGTATAGCTTCTCAGCCGTTATGTACTTCCTATTTTAACGTAGCGCTGTTAGACTTGCGGCCGTACCGCCGCTACGACCGCCCAATCAGTGCGGGAGAGGTATCACGCACTCTCATCGCAGGTGCCCCAGGTTAGCACCTGAGTTGACCAGATCCAAGACCCAACGTTATTCGCATGTACAGCAAGGTAGCACCCTTCCACAAGTATACAGGTGTTACGGCCCGAAGTACGGCACATCCTCTATCCTCCCGCACTGCAACTGTTCTCAGATGCGTAAGACAGTGCACAGCACTTTCTCGTCTTCTGGTCTTCGAGTGCCTTTTCTTACTTGTTTCCATTGCACGGTTTTCTGCCTGTTTTCTGTGTAAAACATGTCCTCCTCGCCAAGACATCATACATTAAACCTTTACCCAAGTACCACCTAATGGGTCATCACAATTTGCCTGATGCCGCTGGTTACATTCTTTCAGTATCTTGCCTGCTTTTGTAGCAAAGTTGTTCCGTATTGGTGTAGGTCCTCATCGGCCATTTCTCTTCCCAAATACAATTTCAGTCCTCTTTGATACATCACCCCCTGTAGCCATGCTCTTATATCATCAATATTGATGCACTCCATTAATACATTTTGCAATGTATCATCCACCCTACATACATCGCATAATGGGGAGGTGACCAACCCATGACTGTGCAACGTGGCATTGAAATTTCCGTGACCTGTGTACAGCTGCACACTATAATGGTTCATAGTCAACTATTCCCTTTTCATTCTGTCTGTTACATCTGGTAAGAGTTAATGTGAAACTCTTCCTTTATTGGTGTTATCCCATCTTTCTTGCCATATCATTAAAGTGCCCCGCCTGATTTCCTTCTTTTCCTCTCTTGAGAGTCTTCACATTCTTATTCTTTCAGCAACCAGGCATCTTTCTTTTACAAGGAAGTCCACAGGCGGGCTACCAGTAAGTATGGGAGGTGCCTCATTTGACACTGTTTTGTAGGCTAATGATGTTTTTTCCCATACCAAATCTGTTCTTGTGTGCTACATCACAGCTCCATATGCCACAGTTCCCTCAAACACGGCCTTATAAATTTTCCTTAAAGTAGGAAAATGTAGGCCCCATTCTGTGTTGCCAGTTGATCTTAGTTTATGGAATACCACCACAGTTTTACGGGCGATATATCGCACATGCCCAAGAAAGCTCATTTTGTCGTCTAGCATGACTCCCAAGTACTTAAACTCTCTGATATACTGGAGAAATTCACCATTAAAACTAACAATGGATGTCCTTGTCAAATTCAACAACCAAACTGATATGGCGATGGTTTGGTAATCTGTAGTTTTTTATTTTTCAAATTCGAAGCTGATAAAATGCACAATGCTAATTTTAAAATACGCCATAGATTTCGTAGACAAAAAGGGTCATGTAACTATTTTGTTAACAAAAAGTGCCAATTGGAACACTACCTTACTTCCGTATTATATCCAAGAATGGTTAAGTCCTACGGTGTCAAATAAAAAGCGGTTATAAATATGTTTTTGTGGTCGTATACCCAACAGATCGTCCCTTATAAGTTTTCAATGTGACCCAAATGACTTTTTAGCAGTTTCATTTCCTGACACTAATAATGTGTGTAATAAGGGATCTAACAAATACTATGCAGCTGACCAATTCTACAGCACTAAAATCTCCAGGAAATGAAAGTTTGTGTAGGAAGGGTAAGATGGGATCGCTCTCACACTGTAGCTTAGTAGTCACGCCTAGCTCACTGGGTGCGGGTTGACGGCAGCCTTCGTGTCCCTTCGCCAATTGCACCCATCTTGTGGTTCGGAGTCCTCATCCCCCTTCTCGTCCACGGGTAACGGCTTTCCATTGGCTTTCTCACTGGTTCTAGGTGGAGTTACTGTCGAGAAATGTTGGCATTTATCTGTAATATGTCAATGTCAGCAAGAATCGTTTATTATTTTTAACATTAGAGGATTTGCGGTTTTACTGCTAATGCAAAGTCGTCTCCAATTTCAGCAGTTTCTTTTCTAAAGGATTAATCGTTGACCGGAGTCTTCCTTGTAGTTGCTGCCACTCATGGTGAAACAACCGGAAGTACGGGCAGTAATTTTTCCAAAGGTACATCCAGAAATGTTGAGCTAAGCGTGAATGCACTGTGGGGGCTTTGGCAGAATTGAAAGTGCTGGGGCTATGACAGGTGGCTGTCGTACTCTGATTGGCAAAAAACAAAGCACAGGGTACGATTCATGAAAACAAAAAAACCACAAAGTTATGTATGAATTGCAATTGGTAATGTACCAAAATTAGCCGCTTGTGGCTGTAAGTTCGTTAGAGTTGTGTGAATTTCATATTCCAGTGGTCAGCTTTTGAAAAGGTATATTGGCCATTAATTTTAATTATTTGTCACTCGTTACCATAGAGGAGTTTATAGGGCAAAGCTGCTGTGTTTGTTAAGAATTTATTTGACAAAAGTTATATTCCTTAAAGCTAGTACTTTTATATGGAATCACACACATTCTAATTGGCTGCTGGCAGTGGTCACGTGATGGTAGTTTTGCCCAGCAGCCGTCACATGTTTGAGATCGGTGAACTTCGCCTACCGCCTGCAGACTACCACAGATACTGCTAGGCATTGTTCGCGTTCCAACATTGGACTGGTTTTATGCCAATGGCACTATATGCTGTTCGCGGCTTTTTAAGGTCATATTTAAAAAGAATTTTTATTTGGTAATCTGAAAGAGTTTTCAAAAAGTGCCCTCTTAATGCAGTTATTAGTTGTCTAATCATTATAGCTTTCAAAATATAACACTCTAAATTCTCAATTTCCCGAATTTGCAGTATACTAGGCTTTGCTCTTAGATATAGTTTTCCAATAAAATTGCATTTAATGCAATCTGTATGGTGTACAGAACATACTGATTCAGTATGAGTGTGATTTATAAACAGGCGACCTAGTATTGGCACACTGAATTTTGTTGAAAATAGGGGTCAGACTTGTCGTAAATATATTTTTGTTCATTCATACGAAACTGTTAACATTCATGAAATAAATAATTTAATTAAACCAAAAACTGTAGAAGGAAAGTTGTTTTTGTTCCTTTCGTAGCTTATAACACAAATGCATTATGCTGCTCTTAGACACTAATTCAACGTCTTTAACCTGCCTATAATACTCTTATGTCGGAATTCGAGTGTTATATTTTGAAAACTACAATGATATGACAACTAACAACTGCTTTAAGGGGGCATTTTTCGAAAGTTCTCTCAGATAACCAAATTCAAAAAAAAAAAAAAAATAGAAATATGACCTTAAGCACTTTTCAACTTAACCTTTGAAAAATTTTACCGTCTCTTCCTGCGCATATTTCAACTGGCACACTGACTGGCCTGCGTCCAGTAAAGTTGGTAACGTAGGGAGAGAAAGTAATTCGCTGTCATAACGTTGCATTTAAATTGTCAAGTAAACATTTGTGAATACCGAAACTGTTTCATTTTCTCTCTGGTTTTTTAATGTATGCAAGTGTAAGAATTATTCAATTTGTAAAATATATAGTTATTTCAAAATAATTTTACAGTTTCACTACACCGACGCATGAATAAAGTGACGAGACCCGTGGCATTATTAATTTTACATTTGGTGCATGAATTCACCATGTACATGCAAGTAGTTCTTAAACAGGGATTTCAGAAGTGCTCACTTTACCGCGAACAACGTGTATCAAAAACAACGTGGGTAGCATTTTATGTTAGATATAGTTTATGTACTTAAGTACTCTGAGAGCTTAGGGTGTTCGTACACTTCGTCTAAGCTAGTTTTCATTCATAAGTTTAAAGTATCTGTGACAGTCAGATATCTCATTCACAGGGCGCGTTCACACGGTAATAGTAGCTACCACTATCCAAGCTATCACGAAAGTGTGTGAAAGTAACTGCCGCGATAGGTCCTGGTTACACACACGATCGAGACATACTGTGATAGTTAACCTTAAAAGGGACACGTCCGACAACACTCGTGACGGGATATTAATGACATTGAGACAAGTACGCTTATAATTGCGCGTACAGTTTGTCTCTCCGCCCCTGGCCCATTCTCTACGCAACTCTGTTTTTGCCTGTCCGCCATGGAAAAAGTATTCATCGGAAGACGTGTGTTGAAACGAAATACAGAAAAATGGACGATTCCACTAAAAAAAAAAAAAAAAAAAAAAAAACTTACTTTTAACGCCCATAAACACTTACGTTTGTATTGAAGGAAGCCCATGTTTGTGGATTTATGACTCGTAGTAGCGTAAATACCGCACAAATTTTGTTTCCTTGGTTGGACTGGCACCGGACGTGTCCTAGCCCTCGAGCGTTAGCTAGTACTCTGGCGAGCGCTGTTCACCGGGCTGGTGTTGACGTCTGCCACCACTAGAGTTCAGCAGTGTTACTTCTCTGTAACGCAACGGAAGGACGGGCCTGGCCCGCGCAATTATGAATGACAAATTTCAAATGTTTCGGAGATGACGTCATAGATAATGCACTGGAATGTTCTTTACTGTTTGTAAATTATAGAAACCCCGATTGGGCGTAATTGAAAGAATGATTTTTTCGACAGTGGCTCGCTACTGATGGATGATTGTGGCTACCCCCATAGCGAGGCAATGCTCGATTTTTGTATATAATAGACGGTAAAACCTGGTATCGTGGTCAGACGCTTGGCTGCGATGGAAGTCTCTCCAGATAACAGGTGAGGTATTTCGTTTTGATCACTGGTTAAATAAAAATGTAAAACTCTTAAGGGGAAGCAAGAACGTCATTTTGACGCTGTCATTTTTAATTTACAGTCAGACTATTTTTGGATAACATGAGCATTATAAGTATTTCTGCACGACGTAATAAGGAATCGCTTCCAATTTTCTAATAAGATATTTTAGTAAATATGAGAGGAGGGACCTTGAATTTTTCTTGTCAAAAATAATTTAAATTTTCCTGAAAAGTATACTCTGTATGTTGTCAGTCCTCTGCCATTTTAGGGCTGATTGAATAGCTTCATTAATGGCCTTGTTTCGCCCACCGTTTTGGAAATGGGCATTTCGTGAAGATTAAATAGCCTCTGCCAGGGCTTAGAAGCCAGAGATTTTTCTCAGTTTTAATTTGAAAATAGTGGTAGATTTACATTTTTTAATAATTAATTGTGTACCTGAAGTAAAAGAAATTTACCTTAAAAATACCTTTTAATGACCATGGAATATATCAGATGGCCAGGTTTGGTAGACATAAATTTTGGCGTTTGTTGTACAAAGCCAAGGATAAAATTTTAAGTGGCTGTCAATGTCATGGCTAGGGAAAGTTATGGATGGAACTATAGGGTAAGTCAAATTTTGCCCATTTTAATAATTTTTGTGAATGCAAATTTTGAATCCTTTTTTGGCTCAACACTTGTGTTGTACTATAGGGGCAATCTTGGTGAATGTTTTAATCCATTTTGGTGAGAAAAAACCAAGGAATATTATATATATATGATAGAGTCCTTGTGGGACAATAATTTTTTATAGGCATATATATGTTTCTCTGAAATATTATTGTAAAATATCCATTTCCTTAAAATTTGTAAATTTAATATTGTTTGCGACCATTTTGGGCCTTTGTAATGTTTTCCCAAAAGAAATAATTATGCTATATTAAAAATCAATATGAAAACATCCATGTTTCAATTTGGTAGTGTAGTTTCAACCTTATGCAATTAAATGCAGGTTTTGGTGATATATATTCCACTTTATTGGCCACGGTTATGCATACTCTATGCCTCTTTCCTTATATCAACTTGTTTTTAAACATACTTGGTTTTTTAAACATTCTTGAAAATTGTATATTTGAGGTGTCCTGGGTTCTCAGGGCCTCAACATGTAAACATATATTGTTCCCGTGGTTTATTATATGACTTTAAATATGCTGTAGTACTGTCGTGTCATAACTATATGATAGTATACGTCCTGTAATACCGCCACATCGTGTAAGAACAGCTACAGATATTAACAGAATCCAAATAATTTTGCAATTTTACTCTCAAACACATGTACAAATTTGTGACCCGCACTATCACGATAGTGATGCTACACGGTAAACACTACGATAGTTGCATGTTCTGTCACGACAGTTACTATCACTATCTAGCTCAAGCTGATATCGCGATAGTACTATCGTGACGATGCGACAATAACTATCATGCAGTTTACACGGCGATAGTAATGCGAGAGTAGCTCTCGCGATAGGAGCTATCGCGCATTACTATCGCCATGTTAACGCGCCCTTAGTCTCTGAGTCTGCCAAAGCGCCAAGCGTCGCTGAACGGTTGTGAAGGACGTGAGCGCCAAGGAAGTTCCCCCGAGGAACTTTCTCACAGCGAGGGCAGAGCGAGATGACAGCATCACGCGCCAAACGGATGGGAGAAAGTCAAGTTCCCCGGAGCCTGGCGTCGAGGCGAGAAGGCGAAATGTGCGTCCGGGTGTCTGGATGCAGTTTCCGGCTGCGTCACGTCTACGAGGTTCGCCGGATTCCGTCACGGTTTAGTTTAAATTCCGCGTGCCGTAGGAGATCCGGTAGGATATTCTCTAACGATGGCAGGGTGGGGGGGGGGGGGTAGAGAGCCTCAGTGGTGAAGTGGTTACACTTTTCGACGTGAACACATGTTTAAATTTGCAACCATAGCGGGAGGCAATCCAGAAAATCCAGTGATAACAAAATCGGGGGACACAGTTTGGCATTGCAGCTCCGAATCTATCGTCTACATTCAAAATACAATTACACCACTCGATTGCCAAAGGATGAAAGAATATGTTACGTTAAGTAAGGACTGCGAAGCATCGAGGAGCGAAGGGGGCGCAATTTTGATTTTGTTTCTCCGAGTCTCATAATTTCCACGTAGTATAACTTTTGACTGGAATAATGTACGACGCTCGTTCATGTTTCAATGGACAGTTCTCGTCAAGATCAATCGATTGCGTGTATAAAGAAACGTTTGTGTGGTATGGTAATGGTGAAATTGTATGCGTTTAGCGTAAAAACAATTAAGAAAACTTAACAAAATTTCGGTCTATACTCATAAAAAAGCCAAGTCGAAATACAGAAATCGTATAAGGTTGGAAAGAGCATCTCAAAAGCAATCTAGTGATACAAGCAATCTAGTGATACCCATAAAACCCCATATGATCGAGTGAAGCGGTGCCGGGAACATAAATAAGCATCAAGACGTCCGAACGCGTCAACGTAGACGTATTCACGCAAAACAAAAGGTCGTGTCACCAACACAGCCACACCCCATTCTTTTCTTCATTGTTTCTTCGCCTATGCCCTCTCTGGGTAATGCAGGGGTGTGAGTATTTCCTTTAACATATCATTGTGTTTTCTATCTTATAATTTGCAGTGGTTAGGCTTCTCGCCTCTTACCTGAGCTAAGCGGGTTCGCGTCCCTGTGAGGTCGCTCCCGGATTTTCCCATGTGGGAATCGTGCCGGACGATGCCGCTGGGTCGGCGGGTTTTCTCGGGGATCTCCCTTTTCCCCCCGCAATTTCTTTCCGGCGCAGTTCCATACTCACCTCAATCGCCCTCATCGGCTCTCAAGACCTCGCTTTTTAAAAGCAGCCCCAATCTCCTCACTCACTCCAACGAAGGGTCAGCGCAGTGAGCTATAGACTCTATACACGGTGTTTGTCCACTTTTTGATTAAACCCTTTAAAAAGGTTTTTTTAAAAATCGTCCTATGTACTGCGTGTTTGTTGTTTCCTGAATATGTAACGTATAACAATTGTTTTCTACTTCTCTTAACATAAAAGTATTTTATGTTTGGTTAAATTTAAATTTTGCTCTTACCCTTTCAATAAATGACAATATTTTATTCATAACTAATGTGAATAAAAATATGGGTGTGTTTGTAACACCTAGTAAGAAATCGTTCTTGTGCAAAACATTATTACACTGGGTGCGCACGAATACGGTGCGTTGTCTCTTTGGTGGTAACTTCTAGACTTGGTCAAGGAGGAATATCCTGTAAGAATTACTTCAGCAAGACTCCAGGAAAGCTGGAAGTAAACACAAGTGGACTAGTCCTATTTCGAGCTTTTAAACGAGTGCGCGTGATTACGGTACGTTGTCCCCATGGTGTAATTTTCTATACTTGGTCAAGATTTGTTAGCGTGAAGAGGAGGTATATCCTGAAAGTATAACTTTAGCAGGGCTTCAGAAAAATGGTAAGTAACAGCGTGAATGGACTATACCAGGTATGCGGAAGGGGTGTTCCTGACAGCAGAGTGTTTCACTCTGTGCTAGGAGGTTATGAATTGCGTATAGATAATGCACGAATGTCTGTAAAATAAAGTATTTGTGCGTTTACGCGTTTAAGAATATGCATTTTTTTTCTATTTTAAACATTATAAATCTAGTTTGCCACTTTGTTTTTATATTGATTTAAAAGAATAGAATTAATTAAAGTTATTAAAAAGTAATCAGTGCGTCAAACTGTTGCTGTGGTGGTATAAAGCCTGTTCACGATAAAGTAAGCACTTTTGAAATCAACCTTAGATAAAATTGTCACTGGTCCTGACTACATATATTTTAACGGGCGCACTGAGTGACATTCGCCCAGTAAAGTTGGTAACGAAGAAAAGAAAGTAGTATAAAGTCAAATAAAAAGTGTTAGGTAACCATCAGTGATAACATAAATTATTTCTTTCCCTTTCTGTCTTTTTAATGCATATAAGTATAAAAATGAGCAAAATTTATAAAATATTTACTTTCCTAACAATTTTTCAGTTTTACTCGACCGACGCATGAATAAAGTGCTGAAGCCCGTGGCAACGGTTATTTTGCATAAGACGGGAGAAGACACTAGGTGCATACAAGTAGATCTTAAGAAGGGCTTTCAAAAGTGCTCGTTTTACCGTGAACAGCCTATAGTAGTGAGATGTTTGCTTCTTCCCGTAGGCTAATTGCGTTCGATCTGCAGCGAGGTCGGGCCGGAGTTTCTCTTGTGTCAAACACGTGGCGTAATTTGCCGTCGGCCGGTTGGGTTCCCATTTTAGTACTCCCAGTCTCCCCCCCCCCCCCCCTTTTTCAATCCACCGATGCTCCAACTTCGTCTCACTTCACCCTAACCGGCTTTCACGACTTCGCTGTTACAGTAAACTCCACACGAAGAGCTGTCAATTCATCATGTTTGAAACTTGGATATGATTTTGCTCAGAGGACGGATGGACATTTAAGTGTCACATACAATTCAATCCGTTGACTTCTATTACGGTAATAGTGTTTCACTCTCCCAGATCCACTTTGTCGAAGAATTCACCTTCAGCGAAAGATGTCCATGGCTATGAAGTTCTTCTCAAGCTACTTCATAATATCGGGGAGTAATCTTTTTCTAGACTTAAAATTTTTCATAGGAAAATAGCCTTAACTATAGAAGTTGTGCCTGGTTTTATTCTAAAATAGCAATTGTTTCATGTAAATACCGGTTGTATAATTTAAAACGATATCAGCAGCAAAATATTTCGCCTTGTTCAATAAAAAAAATAAAATAGGTTATTAATGAAAATTGTTTTTATTTGGTGACATCGAAATAAAAGCTAGCTAATTGTAATTTTTTTTTTTTTTTTTACGTGTCATTTGGCTGATATAGGCTTTTGACGGCAAACTGACCAATTTTGAAGGTCATGCATCAGACCTACTTTTATCCTCATTTTGTATCCTTCCGCCATATGTAAAATTAAGATTGCCATTGGTATCGCGGCTTTTATCATGTGTGAGTAAAGTGAAAACGTAAAACTTTTGAAGACCTAAACTTATTATGATATACCAAGTTGTACTCTTAGCGTGTATTAAGCAGAGAAACACCAGCTTGATTTACCATAAATTTAAACATTACCCTCGCAAAATATCCTAAAGACTTTGAACTTGTTTTCCTTGATTCGCTGCCAACTTAATAAGACTGCATGACAGTGTGTGTAGTAGCGTAAGTTGCACTTTACGGGCAGTAATTACTTTTCAGTGGTTGAGTTTAAAAGTGCTCATTTTATCGTGAACAGCCTGTCCATTACTATAATCCGTTCGCAGTTAGTCTAGCCCTTTTGTAACGCCTGCTTAAGGTGTACTCTCCTGATCACTGAACCATTCCCCCTTACGTAAAATCTACGATGCCATGGGCACGATAACTTTGTTCATCCGTCCAGCAAGTGTAAATGTAGAAATTTTAGAAAACAAAGATATGGTAATAAAATGCTAATTATTACTCTCATCTTCATAAGTCAAAGGTAAAATGAAATACATTCAGTAATTAAATATTTAAACGTCTCACTTTTACTATAACGTTGAGATAAGGAACCACTTTTCGTACATCGCTTCCAACTTTCTTGGAGGCATGCGCAGCCAGTGTGTACTTTAGAAAAATGTATGTTACGGTATATACATGTATAGACTATTCACGGTAAAGTGAGCACTTCTGAATGCCCTCTTATTTGGAATAGTAGTCAATAACTTTATTTTATTTTAGCTATTGGCATGAACGTCTGAGTGCTATGGAATATACACACTGTGTTTATTACGTACATGGCAATTGGTGGCTAAAGGATTAAATATGGCTAAAAGGAAAAAGTAACTAGGGGCTCAAAAGGACTCACTTTATCGTGAAAGCCCTATAGGGCTAAACGCCTCGTCGACAGAGGGGTCATTAGAGACGCGGTAAGTTGCTCAGCGATGCAGGGACGGGTGAGGAATCGACTATGGCTTACAGTAATGAACCATTCAAGCAATCGATAGAAGTCAGAAAACTATGGACAATCTAAATCAGGATGACTGGACCGGGAACTTAACCAAAGTCCTCCGGAATGCGAGTCCAGATATGTACCTCCGCGCCATCTCGCTCGGTAAATGTAGTTACGTACACAGATTTACTTTTCAAAGGTTCATTTAAAAAGTAGTCATACATAAACTAACCAGCTGTAATTAACCATAGATTTTATATAAAATTATTATTTACATTCTATTATTGTACATTTTGGCCACTAATTAATCGCCATGTTTTGATAACATGGTATCGTATGAAAGTAGACCTATTTCTCACATTTAACTGCTGACATGGCAAAGGATTTCAGTAATTGCATATCCCGAATTACGTGAAATTGCCGAGGCATATTTCGGAATTCGGTTTCAAAATTACTTAGCCGCGACCCGAAAAATAGTATCTTAAGCAACGGTCGTACATGAATGCCGTGCAGGATCAACGTCAGACGGGCGGAAGTGGGTTCTACCGACCGACCACGTGGTCGGGTGTACAACAGTTCTCGAGAGCACGCTAGCTAGCCGCTTCCCGTGCTCAACATTGCACAATAACCGCCATGCTTTCTTCTCTTGCACAACAGTCACGTCGCAGACACGCATCCACCCGGCTGTGGCGACGCCATTCCACGCCGAAGCACTGCCGTACGCATTCTTTTAATGTTCCCCGTTCGGACTTCACTAAAGGCTGTTCACGACAAAATGAGCGCTTAAGAAATGAACCTTAGAAAAAATTCACTGCCCCAGCATGCATTTATTTTAATGGGTGCACTGAGTGACATTCGCCCAGTAAAGTTGGTAACGATGGATTGAAAGTAGTTCTATATCTTAACTTTGAATAAAAAAGTGTTAGTTAATCATCTGTGGTAACTTAAAATAATTTCTTCCGCTTTATTTTTCTTTTAATGTACAGAAATGTAGAAATTAGCAGATTTGTAAAGTATTGCCTTTTTTAATAACTTTACAGTTTCATTCGACCGACGCACGAATAAAGTGACGAGGCCCATAGAAATGTCAATTTTACATAAGACGACGGAATACACAACGTGCATACGAGTAGATCTTAAACAGGGCTTTCAAAAGTGCTCATTTTACAGTTAACAGCCTATACCTTCCAGGACTGTTTATTCCCCCCTCCCTTACTGGTGGCATTAAAAATAACAATGAGATACCGACATATCTAATGAGGCTATTTACCTCTGCATGGGTGCAAATAATTTTAATGAAGTTCTTAAAAGCTTTGGTAGCAGGTAACACATTGACGTCTTGTTGACAGATATAGCATTATAGATGGAACAAAAAAAAATGCAATACTAGTGAGCAATTACCAACACCCACCACTTTCCTTGCCCGGGACTCGGGCCCAGAACTCCTCGTACATAAAGCTGGCATGCAGCCTTCTGCATTACGGAGGATGGATTACGAGCAATAACTTGGGTTGTAATCAGTGAAATGCTTTGGTAGACAGGGTTTATAAACTTGATGTATGTGCATTTTGCATTTTAAAGACAAGTAGGCATGTGAGTCATTTGAGGCCTAATCCACAATAGCTCGTCCGCAGTCGAATGGTCAGCGGATCCACGTGCGTGCATAGACTAAAGATGAGGTAGACCGATTACGCTGGCTGCGCACAACCAATCCCCGTGTCCCAACATTGAACTGCTTTTCTGCCAACACGTATAGAGAAAACGGCATAGTTTGGAATTGAGGTTAGAATACTGTTCAGTAAAAAAGTGCTTTCAGATATTCTTAGACATCTCCTATTCAATTTATTATGCAGTTTGATTAAATTATAACTGGTAAAATTATTTCTTTCATACTATATTGCTTGTCATTTAAAAATTATGACATAAACAAACGTGCTCAACGCTGGTGACCATGTGGCTTTGGGAGTTGTGTAGGATTGGGGCAGGTCAGTTTTGACTACATGCGTAGAATATGAATAAGAGGTCTACCTCATCTTTAGTATATGCGTGCACGTCCACAATAACGACACCTGAAGCTAAGCTTTCCGACACTGGCATTAGAATGTACCAAGTTCGACGCCGTCCGAACCTAAGCTTTCAGACACTGTAACTAGAGTGCGCCCTAATCGGCGCGCCAAAAAAAATTGTACATGATTACTCGTGAATATTGATCTTTCTAGCTTATTTAATTTTGTTTTCTAATTTGAGTTATGCGAGTGAGTACGTTTTGATTTTGCTTTTATTTATCTTCATTTGGATATTGCTATTTTTTTCTGCTCTAGTAAGCATTCTACATTTTTGTATTTTTGCCTATTAGAGTTTCGTTTTCGCGCTTACGAGATTGAAGGTTTGAGATTGGAATTTGAACAAATAGCGAGCTTTATATTTTCAATCTTCACGTTTCGTTATCATTACATCATTATTTAATTTTACGGCTTGCGTGCGATAAAATGTAAACAAAACGAACAATTTGGAACACGTCCGCGCACCGTGCGTCCGCGGACGAAACTAGAAGTTGGTGCATGATCTTGGGACATGGGACCTTGGGACATTGGGACGACGAGTTATGACGTCAGAAAGGCACGTCCACCAATCAGCAGTTAGGCGTCCAAGGACAAATTATTGTGGACTAGGCCTAAACCACGTAGGTTTACATTGCCTAATAGTAGTATAAAAATGCCGATTCGAGCGCAGCCCCCAGTTATCAGAAAACCAGCGGTAAATTAAATGCTCAGGCCATCGGAAAACCATCAGAAAAAATGCCTCTTCATTTTCGGATCCAAAACATCAAATGCTGATTCGAGCACAACCGCAAGAAAGTGACTCAAAAAGTTACATTTGGGAGCAACCACAAAAAAAAGCGACTCAAAAAGTTGCGTTTGGGAGCAGTTGCAAAAAGGGACTACAAAAAGTTGTGTTTGGTTAGATCGTAGTCTTTAGAAAAAAAAGTTGCGTTAAACTTTGCGTTAAGTGCATCTGCAAAAATACGTGTAAAAATTGCGTTTGGGCGAAGTTGCAAAAAAAGAGTGGCTCAAAAAATTTGAATATGAAAAAATAAAATGTTGTATATAATAAATGGGTGCAAATAAAAATCAACTGCTGTCTAATATGATAACGACCATGGCAATGAAAAAGGCTAACGCAACTGGTAATGTTTGAAAGAATATAAATTTAAGAACGACGTTTTTGCATAAAGAAAGAAGAAGAAATCTCAAGAGAAGTATGTCAAGTGTGAAACTTATAAACACTTTTACAAACCATCTCTCATAAGAAGTCATCATAAAAGTAGATTGCATAAAGGTCTTACACCAATACATGATAAATCATATGAACCAACAAATGCATGGGAAATTTTTAAAGTACCACAACATTTAATATCAAAACAGAAGTTCCCACGAGAGAAACAAGTGAAATGTGAAATGTGTAGTCACTATTACAAACCATCTCTCATAAGAAGTCACTTGGGAAGTAAAATTCATAAGTACACACCCAGATTCAGTGTAGAAGAAATCGAAACAGCATTTCAAAGTAGGATGAAGACTTAGCTGTAAAGAATGTGAATGCTTACAAAGACCCAAATCATTTCCTAAACGATGTAAAAGAAACTGTCACGAAATTAATTAATAAGCATTTAAAATCACTCAGAGTGAACATGAAACTATTCACTGAGTACAAAAGGGGAATTGGTGAGAACATTGAATATGTAGAAAGCTCCTTTAAAACAAAGAACGAAATTATACTGAAATCGACAAATCTGGAAGAATATTATACAAACAGCATATCGAAAATCATAGCTGAGATGGGGGCTCTCGAGGAAAAGGGATTTCAGTGGGTACTCAACAGAATATTTAAACTAGAAGTGCGAATAAATAAATATGTACCATTCAAGGGCAGTTCTTATGTTGATCTCCCAGAAAAAATCAAAACTAAGCAGGCAGTAATTAATGTTAAGAACAATAATCAAAAATATTTTTGTGGTCTGTTCTATCTGCATTACATCAAGTACAAAAAGTCACTTAAAGAGTGAATAAATACATAGCTTACGAACATGAGTTTGATGATGCACTTAAGGGTTTGGAATTTCCAATGAAATTGGATAGCATACCAACCTTTGAGAAAAGATGTGGAATTTCTATTAATGTATACACATACGAAGAAAAAGATTGTGGTACGAAATATATAATCTGTCCATTAAAAACAACAAAAAATAAGACAGATAAGCACATAAATATACCCTATATCAAAGACGAAAAGAACGACCACTACTGCTGGATAAAAAATCTTTCGAGACTTATTGCATCACAAGTAACAAATAATGGCCACAAAATATTTATATGCAATAGATGTTTGCAACATTTCTACTCTGTAAATAAGCTAAAAGATCACGAACGAGACTGTCGAGATCACGATGGTGTTAGAGTTGAACTACCATCTAAAGGAAAAAATTACATATTAAGAATTAAAAACCAAAATCATTCTTTGAGAGTTCCATTTGTGATGTATGCTGATTTTGAATGTTTGTTGACTAAAATCGAAACTTACCAACCAAACCCCGACGAATGTTACACAAAACCATACCAAAAACACAAGCCTATTAGCTTTTGTTACTATTTAAAATACGAACATGGATACTATAAACCACCAGTAACTTATGAAGGATCTGATGCATCTACTATATTCGTTAAAATGCTAATGGAAGAAGCAAAGTCTATTGGTTATATATACACAAATGAGAAACCAATGCTTCCACTAACTCAGAAAGAACAAATTGTTTATGATACAGCTACCCATTGCCAAATATGTGAAAAGCCTTTGAATGGTGATTCTGTGAGAGATCATGATCATCTTATGGGAAATTTAGGGGAGCTGCACACAGATATTGTAACTTATAGTATAGAAATCCATGTTTTGTCCCTGTGTTTATACACAATCTATCTGGCTATGACACACATTTATTCATAAGAGATCTTGGCATCGTTGAAAATAAGATTGATCTAATTCCCAACAACAAAGAAAAATATATTTCTTTTACGAATCACGTATGTGGAAGTGTAAATCTTAGATTTATTGACTCATTTAAATTTATGGCTAGTAGTATCGATAAACTCTCTAGCAACCTTTCCAGAATCCAATTCCGAGAAACATGTAAGCATTTTTCCAATGAACTTCTTGACTTTGTTACAAGAAAAAGTGTTTACCCATATGACTACATGGATAGTGCTGAAAAATTTTGTGAGACATCACTTCCATCAAAGATGCTTTTTACAACAAACTCAATAAATGTGGCATTACAGATGAAGATTACGAATTTGTGAGAAAGGTGTGGGAAAAATTCAACATAAAATCTCTAAGAGAGTACACAGAACTCTATAACAAATCTGATGTATTGATATTGTCTGATATAATGGAAAATTTTAGAGATGTGTGTTTTAAACCATATAAGCTAGATCCAGCATGGTATTTCACAGCCCCGGGGTTAGCGTGGGATGCTATGCTCAAACATACTAAAATAAACTAGAATTATTAACAGATTACGACACGATTTTGATGATAGAAAAAGGTGTTCGTGGTGGAATTTCACAATGTTGTAAGCGATATGCTAAAGCAAATAATATATATATGAATGCTTATGATAGTACAAAGGAAATCTTTATAATGCATATCTGGATGCCAATAACTTATATGGATGGGATATGAGTCAGTATTTACCCTATGGTGGGTTTAAGTGGGGAAATACAAATATGGATGTAACAAAAATAAAAGATGATTCTAGCAAAGGTTATATATTGGAAGTTGATTTGAAATACCCACATGAACTACACGATCTCCAAAAAGATCTGCCATTGGCACCAGAGAATAAAATACCTGAAGGTTAAAAAAATCCCAAAATCTTGACTAATCTGGGTAGTAAAGAAAAATATGCATTACACTATGTAAATCGTAAGCAATATCTATCTCGCGGAATGAAGTTGGAAAATATCCATAGAGTTCTGGAGTTTGATCAAATCAAGTCCTATATTGATCTAAACACAAATATGCGAACAAAGTCTACAAATGACTTTGAAAAAGATTTCTACAAACTAATGAACAATTCCGTTTTTGGAAAAACAATGGAAAATATTATAAACATAGTGTATATACGGTTGTGCACAAATTCTAAGCAAATTGATAAACTAGTGGCTAAACCAAACTTTAAAGATTGAATTATATTTACTGACTCTTTGGTTGCAGTTCATATGATTAAAACAAAACTGTGCTTTAACAAACCCATTTATGTTGGAATGAGTATACTTGATCTATCGAAAGTCTTAATGTACGATTTTCACTATAACATAATGCAACCAAGGTATGGGGCAAATATTGAACTGTACTATCAAGATACTGATTAATACATCTATTATATAAAAAACCAGGCTTCTACAGTGACATGAAAGAAATGGTCGATCATTTTGATACTTCTAACTATAAAAAAGATAATCCGCATGGTATACCATTAGTTAACAAAAAGATCATTGGCAGAATAAAAGATGAATATAATGGAAAAATAATGGAAGAATTTATTGGATTGAAATCGAAAATGTATGCAATAAATGTGGAAGGTGGTGTAAAGAAAAGAGCAAAGCGTGTGAAAAACACTGTAGTCAGAAATGAGATTAGTTTTAGTGACTACAAAAAGTGTTTGTTTCATAAAAAAAAGTGTTGTACAAAAGTATGAATCTTATTAAAAGTAAGAAACATGAACTCTATATGATTCAGATGAGAAAAAAAGCTTTAAGTCCCGAAGATGATAAAAGATTTATTCTTAAAGATGGCATTAATACACTACCATGGCGACAATACAAAATTGAAAGAATCATTGCAAGTGAATGTAATGGGATAGTATAAGAAGCCACTGTCTCAATTAAGAGGGATGACTCAAGTCACCCAACTTAAGAATGCAAATCCTCAGACGGTTTTTATTTCAGAGCCAGGGTTGTATGAGTTGATATGTTCATCTACCCATTGCTTCAGATTTCAGTGGGTTTCATGAAAGAGCAGCTACCCATCACTTGGATAGGTAACTTCTTCAGTACGACGATGAGTTGCGATGACCTTATCGCCGATATCGTATGAATAAAATCGTTTACGACAGACAGTTTCCAATGGCCGATCGACCTGGAGTGGTGTTTCGAGACATCACGTCTCGAAAGGTCGCAAGCTATGCAAAGTACACTAAAAATTTTCGCAAAGCACAAGCTGTAGGGAATGAACACAATGCAATCGCTCATCGACATCGTGAACAACAAGCTTATCTACGGCAGTAAAAAGGTGTATCGACGAAGGAGGCAATCCATGGTTCAAAGCGAAAGACATTGCGACCATACTTTGGTATGCCGATCTGAAAAAGGCGATGCGAGTGAATGTAACGAAGAAGTACAAGAAACCATTGTCGCAGATAAGGTGGGTGACTCGAGTCACCCAACTTAAGAATGCACAACCGCAAATGTTTTTTTTAGATCAGATTAAAACACTCTTATAGCGCTATTAAAGAAAATTATATAACAGGTAATGTTTCTAATGAATAACCATCCATTAAAAACTAATAACCATACATGTTTGCGCACTATTGGGCTTCGGTGATTCTTTCACTTTTAACATCATAAATTAGGTTTCTTTGGCTTACTAGTATCACATTACAAATAGTTGTAGCTGATATTGGTTTATTAAAATCAACTGTAAGTTTCAGATTAGTTCGATCTTTTACAATAGTGGTTTTTCTGTAAGAACAATCAATAACATATAAAGGTCTTCTTCCAATAAATGACCCAGAGTTGAAGCGCAGTTCATTATTACGATAAGGAGTATCTAGTTTAGTCTTTGAATTTCTAAAATCATTATAAGCAATATACATCTTATCGGAAATTTTATCATCAATGTTTAAATTCCAATTCTCTCTGGGAAACACTTCATTCCGTCTATTCTTAATAGAAATATTTTTGACAAAACAAGAGTAAAAAATTGAACCGCGTGTGAATTGGCCTGGATCTTCTTTTCCTTTATGCTGAATACCAACAATGACAAAGTCTGGCATATCGAATTGGATTGAATTGAACTGATCTTTTATATCAAACTTAAATGAGTTTGCATTAGTAGGTACTGGTTTTTCAAGACATTGCCAATGATTAAAACCAATTGAAATTTTGGGGTGTTAGTATAATTGTGCTTTAATTTTGTCTCCATAAATAGGATCGTATTCAACAATTGGCCACAGAAATTCCATTTTCTCAATAACAATTTTACTAGCATCTGGTATATTATCTACATCATTAGATCCATCTGCTTTCTTTGGGGGTCTTCTGTAAAAAGAAACATCATCATTAGAATTTCGAATGAATATGATCTTGTACCCACCTCTACAGAATATTTCATTACAATCCCATCATTACATAAACCCAAACAAATATCTTAATAGATAGGTAATTTCGTTACACTTATCTTTCCTATCATATTTACCTAGTTCTATCCCCAACATTTGGAAGTATGCTGATTCTGATTCCGATCATAGCAATGTATGCATCATTGTTGAAGTGATGCAAGGTTTGTCAATACTTCTGACGATACAACCATGTTTAGATATCTCCATTCTTGAGAACTGGAATGGGAAGAAATTCTCACAAAGATCAATAGTTGGAGTTTTTTCATAATCTGTATTCGTATCTCTTTTAGTTAGCTAATACTGTTGGTATACATAAGCTTCATTCGGATGTGAAAATGCATCGCCAATAGGAATATCAAACTCAATGTGCTTGTTGTATTCATTCAACATATTTTTTGTTTGGTTGTTTGGTGGAAACGACAGATGCTCATAACTTTTAATTTTTTGTTGATACATTTATTATATAGAAAAAAATTCTTAAACAACTACACTTTTCTTATCAACCCAAGAATTATGACTACTATCAAAACTTAACCATTTAATTAGCAGCTTATTTCCTTTTCTTCGCAAAACTTTTTCCACCAGGTAGTCTTTATAATTTTTGGTCTTAAGCAGCTCTGGCTCTTAAAAAATACCTTTATTAAGTTCATTTTTAAATCTTTTAATCTATATGTCGTGGGGTTTGTGTGCAATACTTCACATACCTCAAATACTTCAGTGGACAAATTTGTTGTATATCCTTTTTCAAACAAATTTTTACTTTTACTTATACTAACTTTATCTCCTATTGCAAACTTTGGTTTAACCATTTTTCTTTCTCCTCCATACACGTTGATTAGAATAGAACTTTCTTTCTTTGCTTTTTCATTGGTGGGTTTCATTCTGATTGTGCTGTGAACAGTGTTATTGTATTCACTTATTAATTTAGGTAATATAGCCACCCATTTATAGGTTCCCTGCGTAGTAAATATCTTCCACATTTTCTCCTTCAATGTTCTATTAAATCTTTCTACAACACTAGCTTTCTTTTCACTGTATGTTGAATAGTGTGTTATGTTGTTATTGTCCATTAATGCCTTAAATCATTTATTGTAAAAAAATTTTCCTTCATCTGTTTGTTAATGCACAGATTTGCGATCATTCAAAATTGTTTTAAATGCTAACATAACATTTTCACCAGTTTTATCTTTGATTGATATTTCCCATGCATATTTGGAAAAAACATATATCGTGGTTAACATATATTTAAACCCTTTGTTAATTCTATGTATACCTTTTAAAGATCGAGAATTCATCTCAACTAAAACAACTTGCCAAAGATCATCGATACCAAAAGATAGAACCGTTCTTCTGGGGAAGCTTTTTCGTATTGGTTTATGAATTTCATTTACAATATCGTTTTTATAACCCCACCAGTGAATATCGAGTTATTGGTAACACAACATCTACAAACACATTTAATTTTTACTTTGTTTTTATTTCTAAGTTAATATGAACTTAGTGTATTTTTCATACATTTGAGACAATATATATTTAAGCTATCATTGCTCATTTTATTTATTTATATAATAAATGAGACAACGAAAAGTTGCATATAATACAGAGAAGAATATAGAGAGAAGAAGACAGCTAATTGAAAAGTTTAAAACTTTTAGAAAATTTTGCCAAGATGAATATGATAAAAATAAAAAACACGATCAACCATTGATAGATTCGATAGAAGATTTGGAGCAAAAAATTGGACGTGTAACAAATGAGCATAAGAACTTAATAAAAGAACTAGTTCCATTTGCTGTTAAGAATTTGGACTACCCACAAACACCAACAGAAACATCTTTTGAAAGAAAACTGTTTGGTAAAATAGGCACCCATGAACACTATGACGATGACATTAAACGAAATGGCGATGATGATGAACGCTATGACAATGGCGTTAAATGCATGGATGATGACGATGAATGCTATTTCGATGAATGCTATAATGATGGTGTTAAACACATTGATGATGACAATGAATGCTATGATGACGAATGCTATGACAAAGCATTGGGGCATTTGAAAACTGATATCTCACAGTTAACTAACTACAAAACAACATTTATTGATAAGAGTGGCTAATTTCTTAACTGACTGCAAAGACGATGTTTTTGGACTAAAGGCTGATAAAGATAGATTGTATATTGGTGATAGCGAAGTAACATTCATCAGTGACAAATTTACTGTAAAACGTCTGACATACACAGGAAATGCTGGTTTGATGAAATTACTAATTAGTAAGAAAGTAACAGAAAGCAACTACACTGCAGCCGACTATGAACACTATAGTCATGTGCTAGCAGATACAAACACAGTTTTTCAAACCAATGATCCAAACTTGGGAATGCCCAAATTGAGTAAAGGGAATAAATGGAAAATTATTGTTAAACCTATTTCCGATTCGATTAAAAAGAAACGTCCCTCACCTAGAAAAGGGAAAGGTATATAGAAGTATCCCAAAGAATACATATGGATGGATGATGTTAGGATGCTTATTGATCGACTTCTGGTTATTTATGGCGAAGAGAATGCTGGAAATGATAACTATGACAATGAAAAAGTTGGAATAATGAATATGCTCAACAGCAAGTTTAGTGACTTGTTTGTGAATAATCCAAAAGGTATACCATATCTGATACGAATGTTAAACACAATACCACATACTTTTTGGGAGCGGAGCATCACAGAAAAGGGTTACTCAATGATATAATAAATTCACTACCTTTTGAGTTGCATGCACACGGTTATCAGTAATTAGGTATGGGTACCAGACTAAAAGAGAGAATTAAGTGTGGTGATAAACCCATTAATCCACTAGATGCGGCTGCAATGGAACATGATATAGCTTATCATCATCATAAATATATAGCTGAAAGACATGTAGCTGACAAAGAACTAGATAAGAAAGCGTTCAAAATATTGTTAGGTTCAGATGCTGATCTCAATGAGAGATTGTAGGCTGGTGTTACTGGATCTGCGAAGCATATTAAACGTAAGCTTGGGTGGGGAATTAAAATGAAATGATAAAATATTTGTTATAATAAATGAAAGTAAAAAACATTGTATTTCAAGTTCCTAATGATGAGTTGAAGGGTTTAAATATTGATTCTTTCTTTATGAAAGACCAACTGGATCATAAAAACAAGAAATTAAAGGAGGACAAAGGGATGACTATCTCAATTTCAGTTCCACAGCTTAAGAAAATGTCTAAAGAAATGAAAACTGGAAATGGTTTGACAGTTCACAAGGGTGGATTTTTACCTTTAATTTTCGCAGCATTGGGAGTTCTAGGAGCATTAGCTGGCAGTGCATCATCTATCGCGACATCAGTAATTAATGCTAAGAAGAAACACTAAGATCTGGAAGAACAACGCAGATATAATTTAGCTATGGAGGAATACGGCAAGGGATTGAAGAAAGTTAAGTGGGGTAAGAATGTTAAAAAAAAGTAACTCCACTCAGTAACTTTAATATTGATAGACTGGTTAAAAAAATTTACATTAAAAATTATTGGGGTGTATTTATGATCGATGAGCTAATTACACACCACTCTATAAGAATGTGGGATTTTAAATCTAGATGTTTCAACAAACTCTGGTACACACTGGGTATACTATTGGAAAAAAGCAAACAACAAACGTTATTTTGATTCATTTGGCAGAAATCCACCACGACAATTAATAGCATATCTCGGAAGTAATATTTTTTATAACGATGATATAATTAAAAATTTCAATCAAATTAACTTGTGGTTTTTTTGTGTGTAATTGTGATAAATCACTTTTCACATAATTTTAAATTTCCAAAAATTATTTCACTATTAATAAACAATAGATATATGCGAAGATGCATTAATGAGCTCTTGGATTGAAGATGAAATTAAAGAACACACGAACAACGATACAACCACTGAGAAGGTCATTCCCAATGATTTTGTTTCCGACACACAGTTCAACAACTTTATAGTCACACTGACAAATAAAAGATCATTGGATAAAGTCTATCTTACTTATTTGGAAGTAGATAATAATATAGATTTTGAACAAAAACAGACTAAGACATGTGGGAGATCCCATTGCACCGATGGATGCAATCAATTTAGAGTACTATCAGAAAAACAGAATTAACATTATTCATTTAGTTGGGAAATACAGTTCAACAGAAAAAGTATTTTTCTTTGATAATCGAATAGAATATTTTTATGAGAAATGGAACTATAGTTGAAATAATAATAAAACCAGAAAAATATAAAATTGTTATCAACTTATGTCATGAACGGAAAAAAATTGACATGTATGGTCCTTTTGAAGTGTACCCTGATGATATGATATATTTTAAAATACCGAAATGCCACAATGTACCCGAAGGTACAATTGTGTTTATTGAAATAGTTATGATATATGAATATATTTAAAAAGATCAGATTATGTCAGTTTTTAATGGAAACACTTTCATTAAAAGCAAAACTTATAATCTAAGAATTTAAAAATTCTTTAATTTTATTATGGTACTTGCCATTATTTAACTTACGAGTCATATCTATTGTAACAAAATCATATTCATTATTCCAACATTTTGAACAAATCTCCCTAAATTTCTCAAACGACATATCACCACCAACAAAATCACTATGAACATGTTTAAGAGTTGTATTGTCTTGTCTGAATATGCAAAGAAAATTAGCATTGTCTCTTATAAGCTGCTTAGGTACTTTTGAGTATGTCTGAGCTAAATAGAAGCAATCAATATCTTTGTTTCTACCGTAAGTAAAGTAATCCCTTACCATATTTTGGTTTTCAAGTATGATATCATTGAAAACTACTACAGACTCTATATGACATTCATTTACATTTCCATTACAACCATTTCTTCATTTGATGAAAAGAAGCATGCTATCAGTTCATTAAAAAATTTTGATGCTACATCTATATCTTTCTTTAAATTGATATATTTTGGTTGGTCCAGACTTTTTGAACATACATAGGGAGTAGCAAAGTTCAACCATCCCTTAGCATATATAAAATTATCTATCATAAGTGTAGTTTTTTCACAGTTACTAGGACTCACTATCAAACATCTAATATTATTAGGTAATAATTCTCCATGACTTTTGTAGATACAGTTTTGTCTGGTATTCTTATTTTAATATCCCAGTCTACATGTTTCATGTTTTTCTTGCTCATTTAATAATAGATTTTTTTAATAATATAATACATGAGTGAAGTATTCAAACTAACAGATAACAAATCAGTGTTGAAGAAGAGACTACATTACCCCTTAGAGATAGAGCGACACCCATTGTCTTTAGTTCAGTTCTATACTACTTATCTAAAGCATGACATTATCTCTGGGAGAAATTAGCTATATCTTATGGGTCAGAATTATATGGAATCAGCAATTGATATTCCAGTTGGTAAATATAGCTTAAAATATCTTGAAAAAACTATAAAAGCAATTTTATCATTTAGTGTAGATTCAATGGGTGGGAAGGAAAATTATATCTCTTTCGAGCTGGATAAAATAATAAACAGAGTGAACGTAAAATGTAAGCTTAAATTACAGTTTGGAAAACTTTTGGGTTTCGTAGAAAATTAAACTCTGAAAGCAAATGTGGACCATTTTGGCGATACAATTCGAAAATTTGCTCCATTTGAAACAATAAATATACACTTTAATATAGTAAATGGTATGATATTAAAACATGATGAATATAATCATAGAGAAACTAACATAATTACCACTTTTAAACCAAGAACAACATTTGGATTTGGCGACATGATCTATTACGAACCAGCTTATCCATTATTTTTCCCAGCGCAAACAAACCAAGTAAATGAAATAATAGTTGAAATTAAAGATGAAAAAGGTAAGTTAATTAACTTTGATTTATCCAAAAGAACAGTGGTATTAGGGATGAAACCATAGATTTTTTTTGGGTTGGAAGTAGTCATATTCTATATATTATAACTTTAATAGTTTTTAAACTATTAAAGTTTCATGTGATAAAGATGAATAATTTTTCTATATAAAGTGCAATGAAAGATTTTGATAAAGAATTCAATGTCTCGGCTACTTTAATATGTCGAATTTGGAGATGTGTATCTAAATTTTTAATTAGACTATGTTGTAGCACATTGCCGAAGTCAGAGCGATAATTGTGTTTTAATGATTGGATAACCATTAAAACTTTATAGAGATAGGAGCACAAATAAAAATCAACTGATGCCTAATTATACGACGACGATAATTTACTCTATAAAAAAACCGAATAGAATGCATTTGTTTAACACCACATTCCACCATTCCATCATATGCAAAACTTATACCTCCACAATTAATATCATCTAAAACTTTTTCACTGAAAATCTGGACATATCTGTCAGATAAGGTTACTTTAAAATTTCCAGAAGTAATTGCCACTTTGTTTCCATACCGTGTATCATTTATTTCAGCATGGTCTATGGGATAGGACTGCCCAATTGTAAGTACGGATAGTTTTTTTAATTGTTTGGTTCCGTTTAATATATTTAGCAACTGATCCATCTTTATTATACACAAAATTTTATATTTTCGTATTCAATTTTGAGCCACTCTTTTTTGCAACTGCGCCCAAACACAATTTTTACGCGTATTTTTGCAGATGCACTCAGCGCAAAGTTTAACGCAACTTTTTGTCTAAAGACTACGATCTAACCAATTGCAACTTTTTGAGCCACTTTTTTTTTGCGGTTGCTCCCAAACGCAACTTTTTGATTCACTTTTTTGCGGATGCGCTCGAATCAGCATTTGATGTTTTGGATCAGATAATTAAGATGAATTTTTTCCGATGGTTTTCTGACGGCTCGAGCATTTAATTTACCGTTGGTTTTCTGATAACTGGGGGCTCCGCTCGAATCGGCATTTTTATACTTCTCCTAATATAGCCCCACCTGTGTGCAAAATTTGGTAGGAATTACTTGACTGGTTCCAGGATATAACTGTTCCATTTTCTCACCTGGAACCATCTTACTAAAAGGTGGGCAAGAGAAAAACTTATTTACATATTTCATTCTTCTAATAAGTTCTTATAGAATACACAGATAGGTTAAATTTTGTTAAATTATTTGATGGGTATAACATACTTATCTAAATTATTCGTATTGCCACCGTTAAAACAAATGTATTGCCAAATTAAAACACGTAAGTTTACACGACCTACTGTGACGCAACTTGTGTGCGAAATTTGGTGGAAATGATTTGATTGGTTCTCGAGATATGGCATAAAATCTCCGTTTTTTCATGTGGTTCCATCTTTAAAAATGGCCTACAAAACGTTATGTATATTTTAGGACATTCTATGTTTGTTACAGATACGGCCAAATATACAGTTTTGTTGAAATTATTTGAGAAGTATGACATACTAACCTAAAATATATATTTAAATATTTGTTATGTTAAAAACATGCGACAACCCCCTAAAGTCATATAAATTTAGAAGAGCAGCAAAATATAACATGTCGCCTGAATTTGGTGGAGATAAGGTAATTTTTTTTTTGCCAGATACGACGTATAAATTTTATTTATTACTATGGCGCTATCTTACAAAACAGCAAACAAAAGACACTGCGTAGACACATTAGATTGTTGTAAGAGAAACTACCAAAATACAAAGTTAAATTGAAGTCTGTTTAATTGTTTCGTAGATATAGCAAGCTAAGCTAAAATATTTATACGGCCAACTTCTTTAAATAAACATTGGCCTTACTTACGTAAAGCATGCCGTTTTGCTACTTGTTTGCCAAATGTTTTAGGATTCTGTTTTTGTCCCGAAATACAACATGAAAACATTTTTTTTTTTTTTTCATGTAGTGATGTCTTACAAGATGGCGGACAAAAAATGTGTTCTGTGTAGATGCAGTTAATGGTTGTAATAGATAATGCCAGAGTAAAAATTTAAAATGAAATTGATAACATGAGTAGAAGATAAATCTATGTTCTGGGACAGTGGTGGCCATCTTAAAAGCCTGTAACATTGACCTTTGACCGTGATCCCGGTGACTTTTGAACCAAAATTCCCCCCAAAAAATACAAAAAATTTAAAAAAATACAAAAACTTCAGAAAAATGTAAGTTATACAAGATTAATATTAAAAATTATTTTTAAATATTTAAAAATTTTGGTTTCCTAGCACACATTTTCCCTAACAGTTGCCCTTTTACCCTTAAAGATTCCCCTTTTCCTTAACAATTTTCCTTCTTCCCTCAACATTTTTCTTTTCCTTTTCAAATTACCCTTTTCCCTAAAAAATTTAAAAAAATCGCAAAGAATCCATAAAAGTCAACGAGCATATTACATTACAGACTACTACCGCCTTATTGGATTCAAGTGACCTTGACCTTGAATGACTTTGTTAACAAAACCCGAGAAAAAATACATTAAAGTCAGCAAACGTATTACATTGCAGACTTCTACCACCATATTGGATACAGGTAACTTTGACCTTGATGTTGTGGCCTTGAATAACCTTGAAAACCAAAACTTGAGAAAGAATTCATAATAGTCAAAAAGCATATTACATTACTAACAACTGCCGCCATATTGGATGCAGGTTACCTTGACCTTCACCATATGACCTTGAATAACCTCGAAAACAAAATCTTGAGAAAAAAATCACAAAAGTCAACAAGCATATTACATTACCGACTACTACGGCCATATTTTATGCATGTGAACTTTACCTTGACTCCCATGACCTTGAATTACTTTGAAAACAAAAACTCGAAAAAAATGCAAGTCAGCAAGCATATTATTTTGCTTACTACTACCGCCATATGGGTGCAGGTAACGACATTGAAGGTTACGTTATTTTATGCATCTCTCTAATTCGCACTCATGTTGTCCTTGTGTGATAATATCGTAACATTTATTACACCGACATACTGTGCAGGGCGGGTTATGTAGGTAACTACACATTTGAGGACATTTATAGAAGTCATACGAGACTTGCTTGCAGTAAACCTGATTCCAAGGTACTGATGAGAAATGCACTTCGCCTTTACATATCTTTGCATGTCTAAGTAAACTGTCGCAACGCCTGAACTGCTCACCGAACCTGTCACACAACAATATGACATACGACAGGGAGTCTTGGCACAATTAAAGCACTCATGCCGCCGTACATTATGGTCGAAAGTAAATTTCTTATCACACAAGTGACACATGATGATGTAGTGGTTCAGTTAAAGACTCGGGTAGACCTGTTGGAGATGTGAGTGCTGGAGTTAAAGAAGCAGGTAACGCCGGTAATGAAGCTAGCTGAGACGATCCACATTTCACAGCAGCCGCTGTCAAACTAAGCATCTCATATTGAATGTGAACCAAACATATTACACCATTAATAAATTGTTCGGACGCCAACCAGCCAATCGCCATGTTACCGCGTGATTGTAGCTGACCAATCGCTTGAATGCATTGAGACATCACATGCTGGAGTTAGTCTCTTACTCCTGCCGACTGACTCTTAAAGACCGACCCCTTACGAGACTGACTCATAATGGCCCTTAAATTACCCCTCCTCCCCCTACTTGACCCCTAAGTGACCTGAAAATGATTCCTAAATTTCCCTTAAATGACATCTAATGATGCCTAAATGACCCCTAAATGACCCAGTGTCAAATTCAAAGATATCCAAGATGGCAGTCGGGGTTCTACAATGTAAACAATATTATTTCCCTTATTCTCTGTGATCTGCTGGGCTTGACTCGGAGCTCGGAGCTTTGAGTCGGCCTTGCTGATTTGGGGACTTTTGGTTCACACATCAAAAAGGCTCGAATCCTCAGTGCTGATTTAAGTACTTGTATGGAAAGTGAAAAAATTAAAATCATTAAATTTTTTAATTTTTACTTATTCTTGGAAATTTTGCGAGGAAGGAGGCTATATTGTGGTAAAATCGTTGGTTTCTGAAGTCGTTTTGGGGAAAAAAGGTGATAATTTGATGGTCATGACGTCATCAAAGATGGCCGCCAGGTGCCGTTACAACACCGCGGCCGGATGGCTCAGGTTTCAATGCGCGATTTCCTTGTGCCCATGCTACCCATATACTTCTACTCATTCGCCATTAATGTCCCCTCTTCGTAACATTTCGATTCAAGTGTGTGAGAGGCGACTAATTTCGTTCCTGGATAGCACTGAGCCAACCAAGAGGATAGCTTCGCAATGATACGCTAAAATATCTGCACTTACATATACCAGAGCTCAATTTTGGATTCAAATCCTCGACCTGATCCCTAAGACTTGCTGGAGCAGTCCTGAAACGCTGAAAATGCTTGAGGCACAAAACATTTTTATTTTAATAGTGCCGCAATCTACAGAATCATAAATAAATAGAAAATTTACCTTTGAAAATACAACGTTCATTATACTTTTAAATGATAAAATGTAAAATAACCACCTTTCCTATTTAAAATTACCTTCAAAACATACAGTTATAATAGTTACAATTTATTAGACCAAGATAAATCTTTGACTGAAGCAGACGATCAATAAAGAAACCTGAACTTTCTTATCAGTGTGTGAAAATCCTGTCTTGCATATAAATATACATTCATAATGGGATATTTTTTAACTTTCTTAATACACATTAATTTATACTTATTATTTATGTCTATTATAAATCATATTTTTGTACATGGGTGTAAATTATTCATTTTGTTGTACTATATCTGCTATGTCACGAATGCTACTACATAATAATTTTGCTAATTTAATGATTCACAAGTAAAAATACAGAAGAAAGAGGAACGAACTGAGTTAAGTATTAAAGTTAAAAATTATTCCTTGAAACACTTTATTAAAACTATAAATATAATGTGAACTGGTTCTATGATAAACATGTTAAAAATGGCTGTTCTGAACTTAAACCAAGAAGCACTGCAGGCTGTTGCTCTTAAAGTCATTATGTGTCTCCAACACGTTTCGTGATGGCGGTAGCTAGGACCACGATGAATAAAGTGAAGTGCTTTCGATGCAATTTGATTCGTGTGTCTGGCTGCATGACGTCACTACCACCATTTTCCTTTGGCGAAATGTGGACCGGTGTTCGTGGGCACGTAGTACTGGCCTTTGGTGCTGAAACAGAATTCAAATACAGAAAAGAAATATTCTACTTACGAAAAAAAAAAATGTAGGCTTTATGATTAGAGCGTTGACACTCAGTCTCTGTGGACTCTATGTTTGAAAACAATCCACAGAATATCTGGAAGAATTTTCGATCAAGTATGAATTTCCTGCGCGTGGGAAACGCAGCACAAGTTGAAGATGACCATTGGGTTTGCACGAGGTACTTACAGTTCCCATCATCACTGCATTCAGCCGCTTCTTCGTTCACATGTCGTCTTAACTTATCCTATATACATAGGTCATCCTATCTACATAGGTCCTCGCGTAGAAAAGCAGTGTCCAGCATTCTCTTATCGCGTTAATTTTGATCCTTTTCCAAAAAATAGTAAAATTACTCCACAATAACTTTTTCATGCTAATTTGGCAGAAACTGGTTTTCTAGAAGTTTCTACTATTTATTCGCCGTCTACACTACCTGTCTCTCTTTGATCCCACTCATACTCCAAATTAACTGGAAACTACTGGCTTGGGAAGGCACTTATGATCGACAGAAAATATCTTTGTTCGAATGGCGCAATTCATAGATAACCAGATAATATTATAATTAATATGTGTTTTCCCAAATTAATAATTTAACCGATTCAACTTTTTATACGCCATATTTCAAAAAGTAGTTCTACAAATTCACGACGAGATACTGGTGAACTGATAGGAGTATCAGAGCACAAAAATGAAATCACACACTTCAAGTTGTATTTCTATTGAATTTTTAAGAGCCGGTGTTGCTTCCATTTGCTATGCAGAAGACGTCTCATCCGTGTTCCAGTTCTTGCCATGCAAAATGTAACATCTTTGGAGTTTCGCCGAGAACTGTTGCGGTGATTCCGACTTCACAGTTCGGTCAACTTTGCAGGTAAGTGTGGCATGAGGACTTTATTTTTATCGTCTTTGCAAAAGGAACATATCTTTATTTGTTATCTGGAGAATATGTTGGACAAGTCGTCGGTGTGGACCGACCAAAGCGATTGACCTGAGAAACGGTCTACTCCGAAATAATGAAGTGCAACATCTTGGTGGGCTCCAATTATAATTGGTAGTAATCAATTACCAAATCCTCCAATTATAATGGGTATAACTATAAAAAAAATTATTACGAAAGCGTGGGCTGTTACAATAGTATTATAAATTTGGTCGTTACCGATAATAGATCCCGGTCTTCCTAATTCTATTCGAATTAATATTCTTATTGATAATCCAATTATCCCTGATCAAATTCCTAAAATGAAGTATAAGGTGCCAATATCTTTATGGTTAGTTGAAAAGAATCATCGTTTCATTAGTAAGGTGGCTGAGATTTTATAGGCAATAAATTGGTGGTGGTGGTGGAAGTTAATAGTTATCCCTGGTTAACTTCGTCAAGTTGAATAATTAGTAACTGTTGAATATGTCCAGCTACATAATGTCTATAATGGCCATCGCCATTAAAACGAAGAAGCCTTTAATTTTATATTTATTTCGAGCGGTTCCGAGCACATTCCAAGATGTCACTGAAATTTTCACTACATCAAATCCTACAGTTGTGAATGTTAACATTGCTGCTCATATTGGAATGTGCTTTCGTCATTAAAAAAATATTGCGGTCTAGAAAGCCTTTGTCGTCTCGAAGCTTCCGCAACACGTTTGACGAACATCGCGCTCATACTTTAAATAAAGGAGAATTTACCTGCAAATCTATATAGCGACTTTTTAAAAACAGCATATTGTTAGAAGGAGAAACTGAGTCGTGTTCTTCATATATTTTTTAATAAATTCGTTTTAGAGCACTTTGTACAAACCCAAACAACTCTTTATCTCAATGTTTGTACCTACTTGTTTGAGTACATTGAGCATAGAGGCTATCAGATATTTGAGGTGCGTTCCAGTATCACTCTTAAGCATGGTCTCTGTGCCTTGTAAACGTCAAACAGCTTCAGGAATATGAGCTACTATGTCCCAATCAGTCATCGATACTTTAATAATACTCTGAAACTCTTTCACTCTTGGTAAGTACTCTTTAGAGAACCATAGCAAATAACATTTTCATATAAGTAGGTATTACCTCCTGAAATGCATTCGTAAGTCGAAGCGACTCAAAAATATTAACAAACGAATTAAAAGGCATTGCATGACAACATTGCTTTTTCCGAGAGACAAATCTATAATACTGACCTCATGCAGCGTGGCGTGATAATGGTTTTATGCACATTTGAATATTTATGATTAATACAAGAACTTTTAATTTAAAATGTTGACCAGAATGAATACAGAGCTACCAAAGACGTTGTATGGTCACACTGCACCACTAGGATCGACACTGCAGTCTATTTCACGCATTTAATGCTATTGGTATAGAACTGTCCTGTATTGTCTTTTGCAATATTTGATATTATACATTTATAAAAAAACTTTCTTTTGCTGATGTTTTAGCCATTAGAGCACATACAAATAACATAGTGGCAAGCATTCTAGCTGTTATTAGCTGAGTATGCTGAGGTCAAATAGACCTCATCATTTTTTCCACTTCTGCATTTCTAGTTCTCCTTTGGCTCGTAACTCTCAGGTTGCCGCACAACTAGTTCACATGTAGCTCGAAAGAGTCGCATCTCTGTAAATCTAGTTCCCCTGTGACTTGGAAGTATCGCATCTCTCTACATCTAGATCCCCTGTGGCTTGGAAGGGTCGTGTCTCCATATATCTAGTTACACTGTGACTCGGAAGTGTTGCGACTCTGTATATCTACTGGGCTCGGAAGTGTCGCATCTCTGCACATCGAGTTCCCTGTGTCGCGTCTCTGCACATCTAATTCCCATGTGGCTTGTGTCGGTTCTCTGCACATCTAGTTCCCCTGTAGCTTGGATTGCACCTCAGTACTTCTAGTTACCCCATGGCTCGAAAGTGTAACATTTCTGTATATAGTTCTCCTGTGGCTTGGAAGTGTCGCATTTCTATACATCTAGTTCCCTTGTGGCTCGAAAGTGTCGCGCCTCTACTCATCTAGTTCCCGTGTGGCTTGTGTCGCTTCCCTGCACATCTAGTTCGCCTGTGATTTGTGTTATCTCTGTAAATCTAGTTACCCTGTGGCTTGTGTTACATATATGTAAATCTAGTTCCCCTATGGCTTGAAAGTATTGCGTCTATGCACACGTAGTTCCTGTGTGGTTTGTGTCGCATCTCTGCACATCTTGTTCCCTTGTAACTTGTGCCGCATCTCTGCACATCTAGTTCTCCTGTAGCTTGCAAGTGTCGTGATTCTGTATATCTGCTTCCCCTGTTGCTCGAAAGTGTCGCATCTCTTTATCCCTTGTTCCCCTGTGGCTTGAAATTGTCGCATACCTGCGAGGGACGTTCTCGCCCATGAGGACAGGGTCGCCGCTGCCCGTCCAGCCGATCATGCAGTAGAACCAGCCCGAGCACGGCTTGCCCCAGAAGCCATCTTCGCTGTTGATGGACTCGGCGAAGTACTGCGGCGCCCTGTTGTGGGAGCAGCTGCTGTACCCCGCCACTGACACAACACACACACGCACACACACAACATACATTCTCTCTTGCCATTCTGTTCTTTCGCTGAACTTAGGTATGGTTAATTGAGCATTATTGAAGCCCTTCGTTATAAAACTACTTTCACCCCTACTACGTATTCTTTCACTTTACGCAAACAAACATTCCCGTTAAACCAATAACTTTATTCATGCGCCCATCAAGAGTAACTATAAAATTGTCGTCATTGCAAATATGTTACTAATATGTCCCTTGTTACTCCGACGTGCCTTGAACAAACACAAACTAAACTGAATTAATCCAGTTTATACAATTTTAAACATTACACAGTTAGCACGACGTTAAGAAGTTAAGACTATTTTTCCTAGATCGCAGTCAACTTTACCAAAAGAATATCATTCAGTATGTCCGTTAAAATATATGCAGCTAAAGGCAAGGACTTCTTAAAATAATTAACTCCAAATCGCACGAAATGTAGTCTTTAAGTGTCCACAGAAATTTAACACAAGAATACAATACCATAATTAAAAATTAAAATCTCAGCAGCTGAAAAATATAGATAGATAAAATTTGAAAGTAAATCTTTTATACGCATAATATAAATAAGTAAAATATTATTTTTTCTCGTTGTTCCGACAAGTTATTCCAGAAATCAAAAGAGCCGACGTGACCCTCGAATATTGTAGGCAACGAGCTATATAGTAAACAGAGTGGTGGAAGCGTTTCCAGTTTGAGGCCACTTGAACCTCCATCCGCCATTTTAATTTCAGTCAAAACAAAGGTCCGTGGTAGGGTGTAGCATAAGGAATATCGCGCATACGTACCCAAAATATTCAACAAATAAAATACAATTGGACGTTTTCACGCACTTGCTGACTGGAAATAAAGTGTAATTCCGGATTTTGCTTTGCAAAATTAAAGATGGCATAAAACAAACCGCTGGGAAGTTGTATAGTGTAGAGTTGTGAATGTTATTTTCGTGAAAAATTGTATTAATATCAAACCAGCATGCAGTCTATAAGCCTATGCATGGGAGCCTGTAAGCGATTAATGTATCCATTTAATTGAGTGCTCGGAAATATTAAAGGTGCAATGGGCTGTGGTGTTGCGGCTCGAAACTGCAATGCAACTAATTTATACACTACAGTAGTCTGGCATTAAAACCACAAAGTTGGTGGATTGACCTCGTAATCAAAATAATTATTTTCGTGAATTGAGACCAACGTGGAAATTACATTTTGTGGGTACTTACGGAAAGCAGGTTCCGGTAAATGAAAACATATCGTCCAGGAAATAAAAAAAATCCGGAAAACGGTATAAATCCACTCCATTATTAACACAGAACACATATTTTATGAGACGCATCAATATTTCACCTGATGGGGAGGGCTATGAACTGAAGGAAAATTTAGGGGATAAAAGTTTATAATGAAAATGTACGTATTTTTCACTCATTTTACCTCACAATTCCCCTGCTCTTCATTACCCTCCCCACTATCAATCTAGATGTTTGCATTGGTTTGTTTATATCTTTTTGACAATTCATATATTTTCATGTGTAAATATTATTATTAAGTACATATTTTTCACTCGTTTTACATCACAATCTCCCTAATCTTCATTGCCCACACCACAATCAATTTAGGTGTTTTTTTTGTTTGGTTAGGTCTTTTTGGCAATTCATATATTTCCACATGAAAATATTATTATGAAGTACATATTTTCCACTTCGTTTTACCCCACAATTTCACTGGTCAAAAAATTATCATAGGCCTATTTCAAAAAACCGTTCCGTATGAATATTCACAGTTTTAGGCTTCTAGGTCAGCTTTGTGACTTTTAAAAATGCCTGAATTGACGATAGTTCTTAGGGTTATTTTTTAATTAACATATTTGTTTTCCACGACATAGCACATTACACCTAATGCATGTCAATATTTTGCTGCAACTGTGTTTAACACTGTTACAGCTGCGAGGTAAAGAACTGTAGTATTTATCCTTTTGTTATTGATATTTGCTGGGTTATTTCTTTAAAAGGACGGCCTCAGTTGGAATAAATATTAGAACGAAGGAACAACCAGTCAATGGAAAAGGGCACATTAAATTCAAGCACGCAACTCGTGTTGCTTATTTGTTGTCATACAAACTTAAAAGATAGCGGCGAACATGCACACAAATAAGCCTACGGTAACGTGTATTCCGCTCATATTTATATGTATTGCTATTTGCTGTTTATTAGTTTATTAGGTTTATTGAGATTTATCGGGCTGGGCGTAGTATTTCGTCGGGATTGTGGCAAATCACGTTACAAGACTGTGTTTCAAACACCTAGGGAAAAGGTACAAAGTTATGATAAATAAACAGACGTGGATGTAAATAATTAACTTCGTCATAAAACAGTTCACAGTTTAAACGTATGAATAATGCACATCGAATATTTGAAATCACACACACACACAGCAACGCCACTTTACACGCAGCTGTTAACGAAACTCACGTAACAGTATGTTAATATTCAAAAACTTATCACGTCTCATTCACGGTAACAACATGACAATAAGCATCAGCTGACAATGTTTTTACTGAAATGAAAATGGCGGGACAGTTTGCCGATGGCTTCCGCTAAAAGCGCTGTAATCACTCAGTCACCCTCTCTATGTTTTCTATATAGCTCGTTGATTGTAGGTTTGCTCCCCAGTAGCAACTTTTTGTTGATCCAACGTTGGCCCAACCTCTGGCTCTGGCATTGGGCCAATATTGAAAAACGTAAGTTCTCCCAACGTCAAAATGTCACTCGGGGCAATGTTGACCCAACGTGCTCTTCTACATTGGCTGCCAGCTGAAATATGACGCTCAACCTACATTATTACGCCAATGAAAATGTATGGTTTTCTGCACGCTTTCCTAAATTCTCTTTCTTTCAAACGTATGTCATATCAATCAAGAAACCAAAATGATGTTTGTTGGCTTTACATTGGTTTATCACGCACTGTTGGTATTACGTTGGTTATTCGTAGTATTCTGATCATTTACTAAATAATACGTTCACGTAGTAATTTATCCATGGTTAACAATATTTTGCGAAGATGTGTTATTGCATTCGTAATGCTAACTAATAAACAACATTCTGCCATCGTTGATTGCCATTGTATTAAATAAATTTTACCCAATAACGAAATAATTTTAAAAAACACATTAACCCTATTATTATTCACCACATACCATTTCACATTACGACTTGAAAGCCCACTGGCAGGTAACGGATTCGAACCCACGACCCATTAGTTAGTAGCCAGACCGTTTATCCATTAAATTACTATAACTTGTTATACCCCAGTACAGAAATAGGTATGTATCATCATATTCCTGTTCGAATATACAATATTGGTCCAACACACAAAATTCATGCTAACTTCCAACTATGTCAACCAGCATACTGCCAACAATAAGCCATCCATGGCCATAAAAATCTATTTCAAACAAAAATAATATATATTAAAATCCTAACTGGTAATCAAACATGAACAATTATTGATAATGTATTGATCCCATACATAATATTGAGTATTCCTGGAAATATGTTAGTTACATAATATTGGCCAAACCAACAAATAAACTAAATAAAAAGTACTAATTATCAACTGTTTCGCCCCCAACATTATCCCAACACAAGACCAATTAAACAGTTATGTGGAAAACATTAGCACTTCAATAAATACAGGAAAGAGGCATTGTTTTCATTAAAAATGCCTATTCCTAAATGTTGACTTAAAGTGATGGTTATACAGTATGTTGGCAGAACGATGTTTATTAGTTGACATTATGTATGCAATAACACATCTTCGCAAAACATTGCTAACTGTGGATAAATGACTGCGTGAATGCCTTTCTGAAATAGAAAAGAATATTATCTAGCAAATGATCAAAATACTACAAATAACCAACGTAATACCAACGACAGTAGGTAGTTGGGTTTTGTCTGCAATATACTAAACCAACGTAAAGCCAACAAACAGTATTTTGGTTTTTCTTATTGATATAGCATATGTTTGAAATAAATATAATTTAGGAAAGCCCAATGACGTAGGTTGAGTATCATATTTAATTTGGTAGTCAACGCAAACATACACGTTGGGCCAACATTGCCCCGAGAAACATTTTGACGTTGGGCCAACTTACCTTTTCCAACGTTGGCCCAACGACAGAGCCAGATGTTAAGCTAATGTTGAGCCAATAAAAGTTTCTGTATGTTTACCAAATAGTTGCCAAGAATCAGCCAACCATGACCATCAAAATATTTTTTTAATACAATTAGTTTATATATTAAAAAAAAAATACAAATGTTTAATAAAACACGAAAATATGATATTTTCTCATCCAAACATTTTATGGACCATTGTTGAAATTATGTTGGTTACACAACATTGGTACAACTAACTAAAAGTGACCAAACAACTATCTTTTGGTTACCAACATTGTTCCAACATAACATCAACTGAAAATATCTAATAGAAAAATGATCAGTATTGTGAACAACATTTACATCTCATACAATACAAAAAATAGGCATTTTTTTTCATTAAGAATGACTATTCCATAACTTCGACATTAAAGTGTTGGTTGTACAGTGTTGGCCAAACATAAAAATTAATACCAATTACCAACTGTATGTATATCTACCAACTTATTACCAACATTCAGCCAATCTCGACCATCAAATTATATTTGAAACAAAAACATTTGTGTATTAAAAAACCTAAATTTTAAGCAAACATTAAAATTTATGTTTTTTTTTCATTCCAAAAATATTATTTAGCGTTGTTGGAAATATGTTAGTTTCACAAAGTTGGCCCAACTAAAAAAAAAGTACCAATCGGAAACTTTTTGGTTTCGAACATTTGTCCCAACATAAAACCTATTATACATATAATATCAAAGAAAAATTGGCAGTATCGTGAAAAACATTTGTATTTCATAATATGCAGGAAAGGAACATTGCTTTAATTAATAATATATAGTCCCTAAATTTGCCAGAAAAAATGTTGGTTTTAAAACATTTGCCCAACATAAATATTCATACCTACATATTACCAACTTGTTTCCTACATTTAGCCAACCATTTTAAAGTTTTCAGAAATTTCTCTTGCAACAAGTTATGACACTTTTTCATATACTGAAGTGTTGATCGTGTTTTTCTAAGGTTTCTCATTAAAATTTCCTAGTATAATTGTTTGGTTCGAATATTACGTTGGGCAAACGTTGTATTTTTGTATGTTTTCTAACCCAACATACTGCCAACCTTTCCAACCAAATGCCAACCGTTGGGCCAACGTATGTCACTACTTTGGCTATCAGTTGTGCTCTTTTTATTCTTTTTATGCCCACTTTGTACCATTTCATTATTCTCTGTATGTAATTTGTGACGAAAATAAACCTTTTTTGAAGGGATTTTTAACGTCCCCGGGTTGTATGCTTGGAAGCTTAGCAGGGGACGGCTTACAGACTAACTTATAACCTAACTTAAATTAACACCCATGCCTTACCCGGGATTCAAACCCAGAGCCTCCCGCACCCCAGATCGGTGACGCACCAACCGACTGCGCCACGGGAGATCGACAAAATTAACTTATGAAGTAGGAACAATTGCTTCGGTTAATCACACACTCATTTATACGGGTGGTGAGCAGGTTTTTTTTTTTTATTCTTTTTATTTTAGTTTTCTCAGCCCATGGTTAATGGACTTATGCCCGGTTGCACCATCGTGGTTCGATACTCAATCCGAGACCGGATCTAAGACCGACACAGAAAACTGTTGCACCATTCGAGTTCAGAGCTGGACTGGAGATCGAGATGAAGTTCAGGTCGAACCGCTGTAATTGGCGGTTCGAAATCTCGATCCGAGATCAGCAACCATCGTCGACAAAAATGTAGTTTGAAAATACGCCAACAGATAGAATTACCTTCTAGGGAATTTAAAACAGCATTATACGCACTTGAGTATTATTCAATCAAATTTGTACAACAATAATTCACTTAAAACAGATAAAACATTTCATATCTTGTTCTATCTATAGTGATAAATACGCCTACTTAAATTACATCTATTACTAACCAATAGCAAAATTTGTATCATACTTAATATCGATCTCTCACTTTGGAACCGAGATCGACGAATCGGAGAACCAGAATCATAAAATTTCGTTGGTGCAACACTTTTACATTGGAACCAAGATCAAACTAGGATCGTTCGATCTCGGATTGGGGAGGATGTTGGTGCAACCGGGCATTAGTCCTTTTACCATTTCATGATTAATTTGTGTTAAGAGATTTATAAAACGCTTGTGATATATGCCATATTTAGAAAACAAGCAATACGTGGGGTGATTTATCAAAGGTTTGCGAAGGCACCGCTAGTAGACTAGCGTACGGTGGCGGGCCTCACCGTTGACGGACTCGCAGCCGGGCTGGTTGAAGCCGCCGTTGATGTAGAAGTCGACGGTGCCCGACATCTCCGTCTTGCCCTTGAAGGCGGCGTTGGTGTGCACCACGTCTACGAACTTGGCGTCCGAGGCGTCCAGCTTCGAGTCGACGCCCGAGAAGAAGAAGAAGTTGGGCATCGCCGGGTCCAGACCTGCAGCCAAGCACAGTTCCAGCCTCCGCTTTTCACTGCACGTACAGCTCGCGTTTTAGAGGCGTTTATAAGAAGAGCTCAATAGCATGATCCTCAACTACAGTGCAAACGCTGTGAAGTGCGTCCCGATGTAGAATGAGATAGAATAACGATGTACGGCCTATCGTCTACAGAAATTCTCAATGGAGGGAGGTGCTCTTGAAAATCCGTATTTAAAGATGTTAACTGAAGATAATAAAACCTAATTTAAGACTAAAGAACAATTACGTGGACACTGTTGTTTTCAATAGAGATATGAAATCTGCGAACGGTTGTTGCGTAGCGCCATTTCCATTCATCGAGAAAATACACAGTGTCATGTCATTGTCCAACAAATATGTTTACGTAACCTTGGAGTGTTTATCACCTTTAATAACGTCATAGTCATAGTAACATTAATGTAAAAAAAAGTGGCATTGGTGTAATTCACTCAGAAAAACGGTTGTTGATAACAAACAAGTTCATAAGAATGCAGTTGTTGCCTGCCGAGTATTCTTACAAGCTTTGTTATATATATATATATATATATATATATATATATATATATATATATATATATATATATGTGTGTGTGTGTGTGTGTGTGTGTGTGTGTGTGTGTGTGTGTGTGTAAATACTTTTTACACTTCGTACTTTTTGAACATGATGCCATTTTGCGCAAGTAAAAACACCATTAACATTTTGTTTTGTAACAATATGTACGAGTCGCAAATAAATGTGCTTAGAACACGCAAACAATTTAAACCAAGCCGAGTATAAATGGTAATGTCTTAAAACCTTTTTAATTTTGACTATGTACAGGGATATTTAAAAAATAAAGCATATGCGAAGTTTTCCTTGCTTCGGGGATTATACTTTTTCAAGTAATTTTCTGTTTGTGGTGTTACTAGTATCTTGAAGAAGCGGGTAGTTTTGTATAATTTCCGCAATTACCTACATTATGGAAAAATTGTGAATAACACAATTTATTCATTTTAATTTTATTAATTTTACTAAGAAAGAGCTGCTGTGCAAACAAAATGTATGCGCCCATAACACTTATTGAATGTTTAGATAAAGTAAAATGGGTTATAGTTATAATTTAATCATTGTCAACTTGCATAGTAGTACCAACAAACATGTCTCATGTGATTCGGTTTGTGGCTGTATCTGCCAATGTCCATACAGTTCCTAATGCAAACACTTTGTTTCTACTACAGAACAGGGTATCATCAATACATTTCATATGTAGAATGTAATGTTGGCATTCAATTATCTGACAAAGGCCGGTAATTAAAGTTTTACATTACTGTAGTGAGTGAAGAGATCTGGGCGGCTCTTAACATCGAGGTCGATGAGGGTGATTGAGGTGAGTATGGAGCAGCTCCACAATGAGGGGGCGGGGGAAAAGGGAGATCTCCGAGAAAATCCGCTGATCAACGGCATCGTCCCGGTGTGACCAGGCCAGGAATTGAACCCGGACCGCCTTGGTGAGAGGCGAGCGTGCTAACCACTCAGCCACCGTGGCCCCCTACAGGAGAAAACTTTCAGAACCTGTTAACCATAACTGTACACGTACAGTTTCGCCGCTACCAAGAGTCTATGAAAACATGAACCTCCACCTAATTTCCCCATACAATAAATCTTCTCAGGCCTGAGCGTGTTTGCAAGCAAACACAGTTATCCGTTAGGGACGTTTCACATTGTCCAAAACCTCCGGAAAGGGAGCCTATAATACGCCATCTGAAACGTTGGACCCGTCGAAGATTACGCCAGCCCCTCTTCAAGGTTGGAGATGAAAACCGAACTGGTGCAGGGAATCCACATTTACTTGGGCTGCGACAATTTGCGAGAATGGCCAACTGACGTGGGTTGAGACTGACCGGTGACCCGCTCGAGGCGGCCGGAGCGCAGGAACAGGCCGACCTGCCCCGCCACCTGGCCGCCCAGGCTAAAGCCGATCACGTGCACGTCCTCCAGCCGGATGGCTCCGTCGTCCACCAGGCGGTCGATGAGCTGCGCCGTGCAGTTGCCCACCAGGTCTACGTTGTAGGTCGCCTGGATGTAGCAGCCGTCGCGCGCCAGCGGCCCGTAGTCCACCGAGATCACGTTGTAGCTGTGCTTCTCCAGGTATGCTGCAACAACAAACCACAAACATGCTCCTCATTCATAAGTAATTAAGTATTGCGCCAGTTCAACCATCTGCGGGCTATACTTCATTGTTCTGTATATTCTAGAGCCTCAGCTGTCTGCCAAGGTTGCTTCCTAGCGCGAGACCAGCAGATAAAAAACATCGGAGACTATTTTGGAGGATATTAAACATCTTGTACACGTATAATACGTACCCGTTCAAATGTGTGTCTACAGAATGTAGGAAAATAAATTAATTAAACGGTGATTTGCAGCCATGTTCGTCTTTGTTCCTTGCCGGGCATTCCTTCATCCATACCCCATGAGGTGTCCCCTTTAAAACGTATTTGTTGTAAACTGTCAACTGTTCATAGTACATTTCCAGTTTTGGATCATTTTCGAGAGATAAACAATATTGGCGATGACTTCTGAATCAGCCTCGATTGGGTGTGTGTCTATATATATATATATATATATATATATATATATATATATATATATATATATATATATATATATATATATATATATGCGTGTTTGTTCTCTGTACAATTCTACAGTGGAAGACGGATATGGTCCAAATTTGGCAGGAATGCCCTTCATTGCTTAACGTAAAATATTGTGTATGGAAAAAAATGGGCCCCGGTCCCTCTCCCGAATTACCCCAAAACGGCCAAAAATCTCCAAAACGGGGTCGAAACCTCTCAAAGGATCTGGCCCGAATTTAACAGGGATGCCCTTTAGTACCCAACTTGAAATATTTCGCAGTCCAAAATGGGCTACGGCCCCACGTTGGGTCGGAAACCACTAAAAGAAGAGAGATGTGTGTTGCAATGCAGTGCATGTATGGTTCTAGGTGCAGGAGTGAAATAGCAAGGATTGGAGTCGCCTAAGGACAAGTCTCGATGCTGTGTTAAGCAATTACAGCGAGGTCTACAGACAGTTGATTTTTTCCGTCGGCCAAAGCAGGGTATACTTTAAGCCGTGAATATTCAAGTTGCTGTGACTGCGCCAACAGTCTGAAATTATTGTCGTGCCTGGAGCGATCCACTCGCGAGTGATTTTGGTCAAGGTCGCCGCCCGAAACCCGTAAAATGGGGTCGTGTACCTCTCACTGCCCTCTTATACCCGGGCAACGCCTGGTAGTTATGTAGTATAAAAATAGCGTTGCTTAGGATCAACTGATTAATATTAATGCGTCGACGAAGGGAAACTATGAAACTGATAGGATCAAAGTTATGCATCATATGCAAGTTCTTTTCTTTTATATGCATAAAGATCACATGCACCATAATAAATAGATTCCTATATCCACAAATTTAATAATTTCTAGAAACCCTACCATTTCGCATTACAATACGGTACGACTCTGTCCTTCACAATACTCAATAACTTCGAGCATAAGTAATTTATTCATTGCCTGCTGACACAGCCGGAGATCATTCTGTTTTCACTCTTCGCCACATGCAATTTAGCCACTTAATTTCTATATGTTTGCTTTTGGTTTAGATTCCTGCAGGGCATATCTCAGGGGAAATGTCCAATGAAACACGCGGAACGTTAACTTGTATGACACCTAACAGTCACAGGCTCTTGAATCTTTACACATTCATGCAACTATTTATCATACAGTTCTGTCATTTTATGGGGCATATTTCAGACAGTAATTCCATTAAAATATACGTCTGTCAGTCATCGCAGCTATATGAGCTTTTGAGAAACTTCTCCGTCTTATGCTGATGTCCCAAATTCATTATATGCCTTTAATAAATGTGTGAATTTTCTTTCGATGAGCTATTTCGATACCTCCCTTCTTTAATCAAAGCCATTTTACCATTAGAAAATTTTCGCGGATCATTTAGTCAAACACACGAACATGTCATAAATATGTCTCTCTGTTACGATAGCTAGAAAATTGTTTGACACATTTAGAAATCACAATATTACACAATTTCTATATCAGTTCAGCCGACCTCCCGTAGCGCAGTCGGTTGGTGATCCACCGATCTGGGGTGCGGGAGGCTATGGGTTCGAATCCCGGGTAAGTCATGAGTATTAGTTTAAGTTAGTCTGTAAGCCGTCCCCTGTTAAGGTATAGATACGTTTCCCCTCTCTATGCCACAATGGCATAAACATGCCTGCTGTTATTTAATTGTTACCGCATCAGCGGAGACCGTACAATTGCGCGTTAGAAGATGACACCAGGATAGACTCCACGGTCCTCAACATACTAGAGCAGAGGTCACTTGCCCCTTGGCTGTCAGCAGGTAATTGTCATTACTTCTGTTCCACGTGGCCACAGGGGATACGTTTTGCTAAAAGTTTACTAATGTTTGTGCGTTATGTATGGTGTGTCGGATGAGGAGGTACGGCACAACCGAAACTAACATATACCCGTGTGAAGTCTACCTTAGTTGCTCAGTTATAACGCGACATGATGGGGCGTCTCTACACATCCTTTGCAGACGAGAACAAAACCGTTCTTAAAATTGTGAAAAGTGTTATACTAATTCACGATCTACTGAAGTGTTTCTAACTTCACATCTGAGAAAAATCCTTCTCCGTAACTACATTCATTTATAACGAATACAGTATTGCCAGCTAATTACGTAAAAGTGGTAGCGTGATTCAGCGTATCATTTAAAGCGTAATATCTAAAGTTGTGGAATATACAATATACTGCTTTCATTTGATAGACATGTTGAGAATTTTCAATGAAAATAACTTTTATAGGCGTGTGTGTCCAATAATTCCACAATATCACTTCGCTGACGCTTGGGTCATAGTGACGTGATGTCCATGAAACTGATAAATAAGAACCACAGAAAATAATTTAAAATCGATAAACAATCAATGGACAAGTTAAATAACATTAGTTCTCTCAGTTTAGGTTCACTCATCTGCTAAAAATTATCTGCCTCATTTTCAGTTTTCTGCACGAGTCCTAAATTCTGACATACGGTTTGCTAACATTTGGCAATACAATTGTCAAAATCATTTGATCAGGAGGCCTAATCTCGAGATCGTTCGAGTGCAGTTAGTATACGAGACATCTCACACAGCCCGCAACGTATACGAGACAATTGTTGTAAGCTCCAAACCCTGATACTTGCATACGTCTTCAGTGTACGAGGAGAGTGCCAGGCAAGCATATAAGAGGGAAATTTTGTCATGTTGGTAAACGTGAGGCGAGACGGGAACAAATATTAGCAGAACTCAGCCAATCAGAAGCGTCACTTGTATCGCGTGCGTTTGTTTATTTACATTGTAAGCGATTGAATAAGTAAATGGCTAAAATTACCAAAATAACCAACGAGGAAAGTTTATTCTTCTCGAATTCGTACAAGGAAAGAGTAACTTACGTAATTGAATATATGGTATTGTGCCGTTCAGCTATGATGCTTACAGAGAATTAATTGTGAAAATAAAATCTCGTGTTGTCCTTACTTAACCTCTACGTACGTTGGAAATACCAACGAAATTAGGTTATTTTCTTTGTTACTGGTATGAATTTTTTACAGTGTAGCCTTAGTCCAAGTCAGGTGATTCTATCAGTTCCAAAGGAAAAAAGTCGTTCACTAATGTGAGAGTGTAATTGGTTATGTTGATCAACTGACACGCGCACTCTACCATATGTTGAATCTACGGTTTCGCAATAAGCAAAGCCAGTTGGTTTAGGTGATAAAGTTTTCACTTCATTATTTTCAGAACTCTAAATTTTTTTTTTTTTTTTTTTAATGCCAGGTTGACGTTTTCTTCAAACCTAATAGCTTTGTGCACACCAATCACTGATGGTCTCCACTGCAGTAGCAGAGTTCTGATTGGTCCGGCCAGAATGTAAAATGGCTTCAGATCACTGCAGTAGTCTGTAACAAGATTTGGTCTTAAAATTATTTTAGGTCAAATCACATTAAGCAAAAAAGAACTTTTAGAGCAAACAACTTTAAAGACACGAAGTTATTTCAAATAACTTTCAGCCAGGTGAGTTAGGCCACGGTTACGTGGGATACAGATCTACTTCAGTAAAACAAGTTAAGTAATTGAAACGGTTACATTATCTTCGAACGAGTTCCGACCGCAGTTGTTTCTCGTTCAAAGTAAACTATTATCATCAGTAGTTTCGAACGACTTCTCTGCTGCGCTCCTAGTGGCTGCTGCGAGTAAACAAGTAGCGTAATAAATATTGCTGAATTTGACAATGCTTCCTGAACTTGCTGAATTAAATTAAGATTAAGGTCGAACGTACTAATACCCACCCATTATGCCACTGCAGTAAAAGTTTCATAACGATTAAGAAGTTTAATAGTGATAAATGTTGAAGGATATTATAACCAAATATGATACACTGTACGTTCCATGTTTGTAGAGGTTAGAATTTCCATTGATTTCAATCTGCTCTGGGTGTGTGACCGCGAAAACACGTTCTGTTTTTAAACTTGCTCAGACATGGCTACCGAATTGTATTTAACAACACTCGTGTAACCGTGGCCTTACTGTGCTGTAAATCTAACCCATGTGATGTGTGCACTTTCTCTGTTGGTAGGCTCACCTGGCCTGATCTCGGGGTTAGGCGCGAAGTCCTTGTGCCCCGTGTAGCCATGTATGATGATCTTCACAGGCTGACCCTGGTCGAACTTCGCCGACGAGATGCTGTAAGGATCACTCACGTTCAGCTGGTGAGGGTCCTGCAGCGTCTCCCTGCAACAGGCCGTCATACGTTTTTTTTACAAGCTTTCATTATCTTCACTCGTTTGTATGTACGGTAGGTGTCTGTGAAGTGTCTGTCCGGCGCCCACAGAATCATTCACGATGTATTTGGTGGACAAGTTGCCGATTACTGGAGGCGTGTAGAGTTTCAGTGCCGGGGAAGTCCTCATCTACACATGGTTGTGTGAGTAAAAAACCATCCAAACTTCGAAATACAAGAACATGGAATGAATGAGCAAACACATTGAACACTAGGTCCATGCGAAGCTGAAGAAAACACATCTTGGTTTAATAAATAAACTGCTATTACCCACGACACTACACTGAGAAAAATGTTTTGTTGAACCAAACAAGATTTGTTTGGTGGAACCAAATTATTTGTTTATTTAGAGACAATGAAATATTTTGTTGCTGAAACCAAATACTTTTGTTGCTCTCATTTGGTTTCCCCAAACTGTCAGATTTGATTGGTGCAACTAAAGATTTGTTTGGCTACGCGTACATTTAAGAGTTTGGGCCGATATAAAAGAATTTTACAAGCTCGACTGAGTTTGGAACCTCGCCCTGCGTCCGAGCGCTACGCCTTTAGTAGTCTCAGCTAACGTGACAACTGATGACGGCGGAAACTTTTTTTAATAGGTATACTGCAAATATTGGGCAACGCGTGCAAACAAATATTTCAAGTTTTACATCATTACTTGTCAGTTTCTTGTTTCATTGTTTTATTAATGTGTTTATACGATTGTCAAGCATCAATAGATGCACTAACAAACACCGTTACTATCCTAATTGTCACAAAAACACTAACAAACTCTCGAGTTTTTTTTTCGAACGAAGGCAGTCAAATGAGCGGCCAAACAAATATATACAGTTGATTCAACAAAATATTTAGTTGAAGTCAACTTTTTTTGGCTCAGAACAGATATTTGGTTTATTCAAACATGTATTTTGTTAGATGAACAAATGTAATTTTTTTTTCTTTCAAATTTTGTTTGCTCAAAAATATATTTTGTTAGGGCAGCTAAGTATATATCTGGCCCTATACAAACAAATATTTTGTTCGATTTTCTCTCAGTGTAGGAGAAAGTGTGCCATTAAGAGCATTAACATGTAATGGCACCAGAAAATAAAATTGTGCTTTGAAAAGTGTAAAAGTTAATTTCATCTGCAACTAATAAGTTTAATATTAAAACTTCTTCGTGTTTATCAGGATCTTAAAACAATACTTCAGCTCAAACGTTATACAGCGCTTTAAAAAAAAATTAATTTTGTATTGTTATTCATACGAAAAAGATATATTTTAAATCATATTACAAATTAAAGGATTGCTTTCTTGCACACACTAAATTTTGTATGCCATTGGTTAACAGCCAACCAATAATGAACGTTGCAATTGAATACTTGGGATTTTAAGAAAGATGGCATCTGTGAACACAGGGACAACTGTGGCATATATTGGTGACTCGCGTATGTACTGCTCTAATAATCAGTAACTGTGCGTAGAGTGTGGAAAGGGAAATACCCATAACAATATCAGTGAATTCATTTGAGAGAAAGCTACACTTCAAACTGTTCTCTGACAACTGCATCATAGTTTATAGAAGAAGTACTAGTCAGCAACAAAACCTACGGGAACTATACAGAAGGAGCAACTTGCTACTCGTCAAGAGTACAACTGACCGACTACTTACCGGGGCAACAGTCAGTGGGCGAATAACTGAGGCTTGAGTAAAAGAGAGGTTTTTGAATCTGGAGAATTTTCATGTGCTTAAAATTAACGCTATCTAAAATCGCTTTCATTATGCAAAGCTTACCTACGGGCGCATTCTAATCTAAATAAGTTTACTGATTGTAATGTCACTTTGTTACGAACGCTAGAACTGTCGCCTTGCAGCTACGAAGTTCCAAGGCGAGGATGGCAAAGGATGTTCGTACAGTTTTTCAAATGCTCTCTCTGAAAGCGAATCAGTGGTATCAGTCAGTGAGACAACGTCCACTGATAGTCAGTTTATAAGCCACTACCGACTAGCAATCCAAGACAATGAACTTGGAACAAGTGACTTCCGGTTATGGAATTCTCGACACGCAGTGACAATCGCATATAAATCAGTGAAACTCAGCAGTAATATTATTCGGTTATCTGGCACTGACTACCAGTAGAGGCATTTTCACAGATTTTTCACTGATTTGACTCCAAATTTCACATTTTCAGGTTTAGAGTGTAAAACCTTAGATTAAATTTCGTAATTCTGCACTTGATCCCGTACTTAAATCTGTACGTGTTGGACTACGAAAGGGTAAATGAAATTCGTATTATAGCTTCGGTAATGTGATGATTAATTTGATTGTTCTTCATCGCAGTCAGAGTACGAGAGCATGCGTGGTGCGATGGAAGTGTTGCCACTCCAAAGAGGCATTGAGAGCCGATGAGGGTGAATCGAGGTAGATATAGACCAGCGCCGGAGTGCATGGTCGGGGGGGAAACGGGAGACCCCAGAGAAAACCGGTCGACCAGCGGCACCACCAGAAACTGTTCTTACGTGCGAAAACCGGGAGTGTTCCCGACGGGATTTGAACCCGTTTCGTCTTGATGGAAGGCGAGCGCCCTAGAAACTGCGTCACCGAGCGCCCCCGGAAATCGAAAGAAAATATTTCCATTTTTCTTTTCTGTATCGATATTTGCGGCCGAGCACACACACAAAACTACATAACGCGGGGCAAAATATTTTCCTGAGTGTTGCACTCATAATCTAAATCAGTGAAAATGTCACTGTTTCAATCAGTCAAACGTATTTGACTGATAGTCACTTCAGTGAATTTAACTGATGAACCAGTGGAAAACTGCCATATTTCCTTCACTGATTGATTCGGTGACATTTCCCACTGATTCGTCAGCCAATTTATCCACTGTTTTCACAGCGGTTAATTTTTTGACTGATGGACCAGTGAAGCTGCGTGTAAAAACCGCCGTCGAACATCGTTTAAAAACGGCCGTTAAACGACGTGAATCAAGTGAAGTACCATAACAACGAATAAACGAATAAAACAAATACAAAATACTTTCTAAAATGCGTTTCGTCTTTCAAAACGCCATTTTACGAGGTAATATGAACACACAGACTTCAATTCCATTCTTACGTTTTCCATTTCGTCTTTACGTCTTTCATTTCGTTTGCATGTAATCGTCACAACACTCTGTTTGAAGGTTTAAAGTGCATTTAATGCGGCGAAGAGAGTGCACTCATATGTACTATTCATTTTAACTATACTAACGGTGCCAATCAAACAAAAAACGAAATGTATGAACAAAGAATTTCAAACTATACGATTTCGCAGCGACATTACAATAAATATATTTTCCTCTAAAAGTCCCAACCTGGCGCGGTAGCTCAGAAGCTAAGGAAACGGCCCAGAAGTTAAGGTGTGCGCGTTTAATCTCGGCCACCTGCAAAAATTTTTTACTTTTTTAAATTACGGTAAATTGCACAATATAAATAGTAAATTATCGTAAATATGTTTATTTAATGAAATTATTTGCCTACATTCAATAAAAGCAATATTTTATTCTCCACTGCAGTCAGACGTCATTTACTCAATCAGTGAAATTGTTTCACGTCATTAATTCAATCAGTGGTTTTCCACAGATTCTAAGTGGAGCCATTTTCACTGATTATAGTAGTTGAGTTTCACCGCGAATTAGAGGTTCCCCGCTGATTCGAATTTAGTGTGTTGCAACAAATTTCTAATATTTCATAACTTTTGTGATCTTCCCTGCTAATTTACCGCACCGTGTCAGCGACGCTATAAATATTAATTGCTTCTTAAATGAAAATTACAAGTAAACCGCGATAGTGTTCACGCGAGAATATCCCCCCCCCCCAAGAATGGCATGATTAAAATTCCATCTTCGCTTAAGTACTTCATTACGTAAGGAATTTAGTAAGCCTATCTAAGTATTCATAGTACTTGCCGGACGTAAGTTTAAAAGCTGAAGTTAGTCTGCTTTTTTAAGATGCTTAATTAACCTTCCTGCATAAATACGCTCACCAAACAAACCTAAAACACACATCCATGTGTGTTTCACGCGGAATTCGAACAAGCGAGACACTTGTGACGGTGAGTGTTCTTTGTTTATGACAGAAGCCCTGACTGGTGGCTACAGAGGAATCTCCGAAAATTCGGAATTTCACGTTTACCTGCTTAGTATTATGAGCCCCACATAATATGCAAAAAAAAAAAAAAACTACGAATGTTAAACCACTTGCTCTCTGACCCAAATAAATCACAAAACTATTTTCTGAAAAAAAAAATTAATGCGGGGCCTACTCACATGCAAAAATATATTGCTGCGAAACAAAAATTTGCTGAAAATAAAACATATGTCCGACGACGACTATTTGTAGATGTACGATGGAATGTTTAGACAAACAATTCAATCTACTCATGAAATTTGTTCACTTCCCGTGCGTTCGAGGATAGTTCTACAGATTATCCTGTTCTTTTTCCAGTGCACTTTTACAAGGAGAATCTTATACAATGGTAGAAGAGACTTAAAAAAACTCCGAATTAATAATTGGTCATCGTCATGTATAAAACCAAAGACGTTCCTTTGTTCTTTAAGTGTATGAGACGAAACTCACATTTATTCATAGGATTCTCTTCTTTAAGGAGAAGTATAACTGAAGATTTACCAAAGCCATATCGTCCTCATTCGTCTTCATGTAGGCTTCTTGTAGCAACCAACTGTTGTTTGGAATAGTAGTCAAACAATTTTCCTCTAACAGTTTCGATTAGTGAGGAAACATCTTAAGTTAAATTTAGTGGCTGTCCTTTTATCCACCGGGAGATTACTTTTATCCATCTGGTGTCTTGGCTTGTTCCCTCTGACACATGCGGGTGAAATGTGAGTGTGTGAGAGAGGGTGTGAGTGAGAGTGTAAAAGTAACGTAGTGTTTCCCTATGCGATTCCAGGAAGGATTATATTATCTTATGAGTTCTGTATTCAGGCTGCATATGGTGGTCTATGATTGAAGCAGACGTTTGGATTTAATTTTTAGGCCGTCAAATTTGGCCAGATATGAGGATGCTAAACAAGTATTTTAAATATTATAATAACGGTTCATCTGTAAATCTGCCGTATGTTTGTATTCTGTATGTGCGAACACGTACTCGTGTACACGAGTACGTTCCAAATTCCAGACACAGGAAATTGTGTAGTATTGAAAAAATAATTTGTCAAATATGAGACCATCGTAACTACAGTGTAAAACCAGCTACGAGCTAATAGAAAAATTTCACACGGCATTATCCAAAAGTTAACGCAATGATATCCTTAACTTCAATCGCCGAAGGACGTGAAGTGCACATACTGAAGATGGATCAGCGGCTGAATTCAATGGTTTTCTCGGGAGTACCTCAAAACTCACCTGCCAGCGGCAACGTTAGATACGATTCCCAGATGCGAAAATCGGCGTTAAATACCTTAAATTCTAACCCGATTCGCCGTAGTGCGAGGCGAATGGCCTGGCCACTACACTCGGCATTTGCGCTTCTGCCCTCGTTTATATTTTGTGCCCTGTTCCTTAAGGCTAAGGCCACACGTGCGTGAAATCAAGCCAGAAATATGGACCGCAGCAATTGTAATGAGTCCGGCCAAAATTCAGCGTGAATTCCCGCAGGCGCGTCTTCGAGGTCGCCTGCCCAAGAACGCGCCACGGTCCATTTCTTGGGCGGGATTTTACGTATGCGTGTCGTTGCCTGGCCACAACGCGCGGGAAAACACGCCGCGCGCCCAAGTATCCAGCTTGTATTGTAGTGTAAACATAGAACCATTATTGTGTATCGAGTGATGTTATGTACAAAATGTAATTAGATATTGAAGTGACCATTTTGGAGGTGCAAAAGCACCCGTGGTGCAAGAAACAAGGAATATAAAATCAGAGGTAAGAAGAGAGATTCTTGAATGTCGGTATCTGCAGCTGTAGTGGGAGAAACGTGGACTGAGTTGTATAATTCCTCGTCGGCGTTGCAATAATCTACCGTGTGTTTACGTTACAGTATATATGTGCAGTTAGCCTACCAGTAGCGATATTATTTTGAAAGTTTGATTAAAAACGTGCTCATTAAACAGTGGACCAGTTATATAGTTGGTTCAAGATTAATTCAAAAACTTTTGAGATCAATAAAAAAAATACTCCTGTCCGTCACTACAAATAGCTATGTTGACGTAAACACGAACTGGGAGGTTAGCAACAATGTGGCCAGAGAACAGGTGCAAAGCGTTTCGATTCTATAGTCACTTTTAAAATTGTCATGGTTAACAGATTCCATCACCGTTCAAACGCCGTTCGTATACCCTTGGAAAACGCATTATGGTATATTTGATAACTTTCCAAAAAAAAAAAAAAAAAGTTCTCCATGTTTTGAATACTAGTTGCGTAACAAAACGTTTGCACATGTTCTGTCTAGGTACGTAGGTAGCGTGCCATAATAACGTACTTATTATTGCGCACATCTCAGTGCTCGATTTCTCGCATAAAAGGTTTACCAAAAGTGATAGGCCTACTCTAAAGTCATTGCTCACTTGAGTAGTTGCATTTGTTCAAGACAGTGGTGGTTGACTAAAACTTTAACGTGAAAGAACATGTTTATTTTTCAACGGTTGATTTATTGGGTAGTCAAAATTACCTACTTAGCAAAAATATAATCGAATAAAAAATATTGGTGAAATACATTCTATCGTTATTCATTTAAACAACTTTTAAAAATGAACCATACTTGTCAATATTTTAAAACCATCATGTTAATTCCCAGAACCAAAACAGCTATTTCACATTAGTAGCTGAAAATTTAGAATTTACAGAAACACAAGTTTAATAAGTTCTTGATTTATTTTAAATTGAGTATTTCACACGCGCACGGCGTGTTACGGAAACCGTATTCATTTCCCAGTTTTCTACTAAACGCATGCATCGCAAGAAATACGTGGATTAGTCGTCTCGAATGCGAGAATCGTTACAACAAACAGCAAAATAAAGGGTCGGTCATACCGTAGTAAGTCACATTACGAATACAGGAATATTTTAATACCACCCCAATAGTTTACAGTGCGTCTTGTACCGGGTTCGCCGATGTCTAATGACGTCACACCAATGGGTCCGCGATGATTGAGCGGTTAGCCTGCTTGCCTCCCACCACTGTGAACCGTGCCAATCCCCGGCCGGCATCGTGCCAGACGATGCCGCTGGTCGGTTGGTTTTCTCGGTGATCTCCCGTTTCCCCCGCCCTTTCATTCACTCGCTGATTCATACTCATCTCAATCACCTTTATCACTTACTCGCGTCACTCCAATGAGGAAGCGTTATAACGTCGTAATAGCCACGTAAAACACGGTTTTTAATTGTAAATTTTATCAACACAGAGTGCATGGTTCATTTCAATTGTATATCGAAGCTTGTTCCTGTAGTTACATAAAACCAAATTTATTGAATTTCCATGTGTTATATAATTCTTCAAGTTACATTTAAAGTGGAATGCTGGAATTATCAAATACCAAAATGGTTTTACTTTTGATTTGTACATATTAGTTAAACTTGCCGTGAGTGAAATATGTTGATACAATTTTCTCAAAAGTCAGTGGGCTAAACCAAGACTCGTTAAAGGCTGGCGGTCTTCCATAAATAAAAACATTAATTATAATTTCCTAATTTTATTTACAATAACGACAAGCAAAACTCTCTCAATCCAAATTCTCATAATTATTTGATATCACTTTCTGTTTAAAATGAATTAGTGTAATCAATACAATTTACAATTACTTATAAGAAATTAATGTAATTAATTAATTAAACATCAGTCCCACCAGACAGTGAATCAAAGCCTATGTAATTATTTTATAAATTATGTGTCCATATTTTGCTGTTCCAATATTTACAATAAAATATTTATTACATCTTCAATCAGTCCCACCACAGTTTATTCCAGGTCTCGCCAGTCCGCAATGTTCTAGAGCTCTCCGAACGCCCTCACCCACAGTAGACTTCACTTGGAGGGTATCACGCCCTCTCGTCCATTCACACCACAAACACCTCGTCCGCCGTCGCCTCGTAATCTCCCGTTGTCGTCCGTCCCCTTCGCCGAGGTCTCTCGCTGCACCGTGTAGCTTAATACCGCACTCAGCAGATTTACCTCCACAAAAATACTGCTGACCGTTGGAGAGTCGTGGGCCATAGCCCAGAAATTTCTCTAAAAGCCGCGTTGCGCATCCTCTAAACTCGTCGGCTTCTCCATCAGGGGGAAGGAGGAGGGTCTTTGACGCCAGCTAGGTCACCGCTGTCAATCATTCCCTCCCTGGGTGAGTGACGGGGCAGCGAATGGGTCTACCTGAGTGGGGGAGAATCGAGGTAGGTCTCCTCCCCCCCCTCCACCATTCAAACAGGACCGGATCGCGCATCGAACTCGCGTCTTGTGCGAGCGTCAGCGCGTAACAATATTTACGTTTGTAACAATTTAAGTTTGTCACTTGGACCAGCGCATGGTTATGGAACCTTGACATGTTACACACACATATCGGTAAACAGGTTATATATATATATATATATATATATATATATATATATATATATATATATATATATATATATATATATATACACACACACACACACACACACTCCAACGTACGCCAACGTCCAAGAAACCGTCATGCCATATTATATCATATGGCATGACGGTTTTTTGGACGTTGGCGTACCCATTCACCGATTATCTGCGAGAGGCTCTGGAAGTGGGCTTTTGTCTTATAAGGGGTTGATTAGCGAGTGACTTTCCAGCATGTTATGGGAAATTGGTGGCTGGAGTTCACATTATAAGCGGATGAAGTATTCTGTGCCGCAAGTATATACAATCAGAGGCGCAGCAACAGGTGAGCCAGGGGTTACTGTCCCCTCCCCCTACTTCCGGTGGCAAGAATGGTCCGGGGTGGGGAGCAACAAGGTTAAAGATAATTAAAATAATGGAATTAAAGACACTTACGTGATCAAGTGAAGACGTCTCGCTGGATCTTAACTTGGTGGTATTGAGAGCCGATGAGTGTGAAGCAAGGTGAGTATGGAGTGAGTGAGTGAGTGAAGAGGTTTGGGCGGCTCATGACAGCGAGGTCTTGAGAACCCATGAGGGTGATTGAGGTGAGAATGGCGTGGCGCCGGGATGAAGGGGCGAGGGAAACGGGAGATCCCCAAGAAAACCCGCCGACCAGCTGCTTCATCCGGCACGATCCACACGAGCGAAAATCCGAGAGCTGCCCCGCCGAAAATCTATCCCGGTTTGCCTTGGTGGGAGGTGCGTAGTCTGACCACTATATCACCGCGGCCTCTAAAATACACTTAAATGCCCATTAGAAATATTTAGGTTTATAAGGTGGTACGCATCACTAGGGACGTGTTTCCCATCAACTTATGAAAAAAAGGAGAAATTGTCTTCCACATATTTTGAGTTGACACTGGTTAAGCACGAACAAATATCCATTTCCGGGCAGTATTATTCAGTAACCAGAGCTGCATTACGATATCTACTGATTTCAAATTTCACTAATGTTGGCACCTGCTTGATATGTCTTACATTTAATGGTCTGTGTCATTTAATGCCCTGAAGGCAAACATCTGTGTTGTGAACAATGCGAATGGTACTTTCTTTGCCCAACATAATGACGAGGCAAATAACTCTACATTTTGAGTCTTCAAATTTTAATTGACTCGTATCCTAGTTTGTGTAATTTCCTTTATCTAAGTAATGAGGATGTTCATGTTGATATGCTTAGAACGTGGTAATAAATCAGAACAGTAATTAACTCACAATATTTTGGAACAACTGTAAACATATTCAATCTCGTTGTAACTCTTACTTTTTCAAAATCATAAATATGTTAAATTAGTATATTTATTTTGTGTGCAAGCTAGTGGCATTTTTACTTTGCGTGAAACTCATAGACAACTTAATTGTAGTCTACTAGCATCACAAGGCACTGATGGTTTCAATCGGGTATGACATCTTAGAGATGTTATTAAACTGGTGTTTAATTGTATGTTACCCTCTAGGCCTATATACACAACAAGAAAGTGTAAAGGATTTTAACAGCCAGTACTTTGGGGTATGGATAAGCACGATGGTGGCTCTAATTCTTAAAGGATATTCCGCAATTTTTAATATTACAAATTTTTACATGTGTAAATTTTTGTAATTATTTTTAGTTTTTAGGATGTCATAAGATGTACTCTAATAACACACACACAAAATATATATATATATATATATATATATATATATATATATATATATATATATATATATATATATATATATATATTCATATTTTGTGCCAAATAGCCGAATGAAAAAGCTGTGAAAGATGGTTTCTAGTAGGCTACAGTAATTTATGCGAATTAAATGTTTAACAGTAAACCAATACTTTTAAATGGAAAATATTTGTACTGTGTCACGGTTGTGTAGCTAATAATTTACTTACTGTAAATATTTTTGAAATTTAAAAAAATTATTTCTGTTAAAATTTTAGTAGTTTATCTTCCAAATGAATATGCATTGAGTTCTGTATTTAATACCTTTTTTTTTTTTACTTGTACTATTCCTTAAATATTTTATAGTGAAGACAATAAATTTTGTGAAATTATATATATTTATATATATAATTACATATATGTATTTAAAAAAGATAATATGGATATGGTTATATTCATATGTTGGACTTCACACCTGTAAAAGGTCTTCACTTTTCTCTTATTTTGTGAGTTAATTTTCTAAAATTCATCTTCTATTGTAAAATTAGTACATTTTTATGGAAAAATTGGCAGTCAATAAAATACGAAGGTGCCGGATAATTACGTTGCCTTTTCTTTTCCACAAAAACGCAGCACATTTAACAGTATAGAAATCTAGAAAAAAAAATCTCTACCAAATATACTAAAAATTAAATAGTATAGCAAGTGAAAAGGGTCGGGTAGCTCTTAACAGCGAGGTCTTCAGAACCGATGAGGGTGCTGCAAGTTGAGTATGGAACAGCGCCGTCATGCAGGGGCGGGGGAACGGGAGATCCCTGGAAAAGAACCAGTGGCCATTGGCATCATCCAGCACGATTCCCACGTGCGAAACTCCGGTGTCCACCCCACCGGGAATTGAGCCCGGTTTTCCTTGGTGGATGTGGGCGCTCTTTCCGCTAGCTACGCCACCCACCTGCTAAATTGCGTAGAAATTCTGAAGTTATTACAGGTATAGACTGTTCACGGTAAAATGAGCACTTTTGAAAGCCCTACTTAAGACCTACTTGTATGCACGTTGTGTAATATTCCACATTATGTATAACTAACATTAGCATGATCCTCGTCACTTTATTCATGCGTTGGTCTAGAGAAAATATAAAATTATAATAAAATTAAATATTTTACAAATGTTCGTAATTGTACACTTCGATGCACCAAATAAAACGGAAAGCGAAATAAATAATTTAAGTTAGCACATATGGTTACCTAAAACTTTTTATTAGACGTTAAGGCACAGAACTACTTTCCGTCCATCGCTACCAACTTTGCTGGGTGCGTGTCACTCGGTGCACCTATTAAAATAAGTGGTCAGGCGCAGTGACTTTTTTCTGAGGTTGATTTCAAAAGTGCTCACGTTATCGTGAACAGCCCTTCACGGTTTCAAAGATGCATTCCCAACCAGCCAGTTTCGTCATGGTAATATAACGTTCATATTTCATCAAATGAAGAAGGAAGACTTCATTATTTCCAGTATAAGCGGTTTTAGTGTCTACGCATGGCTTGACCACAGCCCTTCAAAGAATTGTAATTCATTTCACTTTTCTTAAAAGGTTTTATAAGTTACTGCGACTTTACCCTCAGTACAGGTATACGCTAATCATGCGATGGTTTAACTAGTAAGGGGAAATCCGTTACGAAAAGATTCCCAGCGTTAAAAGCGTTCGTTGCATGAATCACCAACAGAGAAACTGCGATTACTACGAGCGCGTGTTGAAACCAGCTCAACAAACACAAACTGAGCAACACAAAAAAAGAAATTGTATAACACAACGAGTAGTTGCAACTGCTAATAATTTTGCAATAATGGATGTTCAGTAAATTTCAATCAGCTGTTAAGCTTATTAATTTATAATATTTGCGATTTCATTTTCTTTTCACTTTAAAAATGAAAATTGGTGCTACACATTAAGTAAAATCAAAAATCAAAGCTGCAAGGTACAGGTATCCGCCTGCATACGAACTGTGAACTGTCAAATTCTTGAGGCCGAAGAAGAAATTCTTGTCTTACGTGAAACGTTTCACATTATGGAAGAGTGATGTACACTGGAATATATCCTTCGTTAATTCAATTTGTCAATTTAGGATATCAGATAACAGTGATATGATGGAGGGAGCAACATATCTGGCACTGCCAAATGAGTGCAGGCTAGAATTACATAAATACAAGAAAAAGCACAATATTACTATTGTGCCAATCACTCATAAAATCTTGATCTTAAAATTTTTTAAGAAAAATAATCTCCGTATAAATGTGTCATGCAGTGGGTGCAGGGAACTGTTAACGTTGTTAAAGGTTCTACGAAAAGAGAAATTAAGTTTGCTGAGTTGGCAGTAAATTTATAATAAAAAGTAGGATTGTCCCAATCCCTGTGCCCCACACAACTACTTATTAGAGTTATATAAAATTGTTGATCTGAATAACGCATATCCAGTGATTCATTGGTCCCTACGGTCTCATGCAGAAAGCAATGAAAATGCTGCAGGTAAAGCACTTTTATTTGATAGGTTGGTTTGATAGAATGCCTGGAGTTATTTTCTGCGACCGAAAACTATAGTGTTGCATTGCAAAATAAACCAAGGTTGGTAGCAGGTGCTATTTACGATTAATATTTCAAATACAAGCAACGTTTTATCAATGACAGATTAATTCTGTAGTCGCATTTATCTTCCATTTTTACTATACACCGTGCCACTGTATAATTTAGACTGCGCAGAAGTTTCTTAATACTGAAAATCAGATAGTAGTGTAGTATTTCCTTGATAGTCATGATGTAATTACTTCCTTGTTAACTTCTGTTGCAGGTTTGGATATTCTTAGTTTTTAGTTTAAAAAAAAGTAACAATAATTATTGAGGAACTGTTCATCATATACGAAATATAATTATTTATAAAACACATTACTTTGTTTCACATTACGAATATAACGGATACAAGATGTACTTTCACAATATTTTCGATATCGTCATGACACCATTATGTTCCAAGAAAATTTCCACATTGGCTTGGTTAATGGTGAACAAAAATTATTGAAGACGATAGGCTCGTATTACATTGTTTGACCTTAAGAAAGCGGGTCTGGGAGGGTTGATCTCTGTTTACCTCGCCCCTTCCCCCCTTTAACGGTTCAAGACAATGCTGCGCCCCTTTACACAACGGGTGGATTGAACCATTAAATCAGGGTTTTTTTTTCGAAATTGTTGATTAAACCGTGAACCAACTCCAGTAAGCGCTCGACCTGGATTCCAAGTCGGTGAATCCGGGGAAGGCGGCATCGTTGGCTCCGGGATTCTCCACCAAACGACAGCGTTTGGTAATGTTGTCCGCTTCAGCGCGGGTCTCACTTACGACGAAAGTTTCAGCCGATGATGAAGTAGCGCGGGGAATGGTGGAGGGGGTGGGGGTGGGGGGTAGTCAGTAACATCGCATGACGTCCTGCAATCATCGGCTGCGACACAACGCAATCACAGACAGCCCCGGGCGCGCCATTTATTTTTTTTTTCTGATGCCGAACTAACTGCACTCATGGAGTCCCGCTTACATGACCGCGCTCGCGTGCCGTCGCGTGACGTCATGTCGGCCTTGCGGCGTAATGACCGTCCAATATGTCGCCACGGGGGAGAAAAAACTGTCCCCTTTACCCCCTTCATCAACACTACCTCGTGGTTGCGCATGGGTTTCTGTTTTGTTACCTCCTCCGTCCTAGATATTGCTACCTGTTCATGGTTAACCAACACTTGTGAAATTAAATTTTGAAAAGTAAGGCTGCCTGTGAATGCATATATAATATTTTACCGTAAACACACACTGGAATATTTGAAATAATACTGACATCGTATTATCAGCCGTATTTCTAAGCTTTAAAAACTGTTAGAACGCCCAAAAGTGTTTTTGTTTAGTAATTTTACAACATTTTGCTCATTAAATGCGATGTATAAAGGCTGTTCACGATAAAGTGAGCACTTTTGAAGTCAACCTTAGAAAAAATCCACTGCCCATGCTTGCATACACTTCAACGGGGGCACTCAGTGACATGCGCCCCGTAAAGTAGGTAACGATACATGGAAAGTAGTTCCACACCTTAACGTCGAATAAAAAGTGCTAGGTAGCAATTTGTGATAATTTTAATTATTTATTTAGCTTCTTTTAATGCATTTTTAAAGCAATTTAGCACGTTAAACTTGAAACAAAATTTATATCATCTGCCATAAACTTGAGGTGCTTGGGCGCCGCCAGTGGTTGCTTGTTAGTACAAGTGTGTCAAACTACATTGGCAATGGGAGATTGGCAACTGAGTATTAAAGGGTGTCAGAAGTGATTGCAATTTATTTCCAACACACAAATAGCAGTATCGGTGATTTAGTATCTGCACGTATTAATGGTGGTCTATATACAGGCATTCGCCGCATGACGCGCTAGTATCGTTCGCCTTTGTGACACGCAACTTCTTGTGCACGCAGGTACATGAAGTTGCGGACGCCCGGCGCTGTTTTGTGAACTTCAGTTTAGGTTTTGAAATACTAAATGAATGTTCCAAACATTTTGATACCAGGATTTCTTGTTTATATTTGGCAATAGTTGCAGTGGTTTGAATTTCGACAATTAGTTTAAAAAACACATTGTCTGGTGCTTATATACGGAGTCACAATCGATTCCTCGTAAACTATTTGCCAAAATTATGTAAGCAATGCTACAAGTAAAATAGTGAAGATTTTTATGCTTTACTGTGTAATGTGTAGACCTAATGTTGAACTTCCACAAACAAGTTCTGTAACCTTCAAGTTGGTTACAACGTGGAGATAAATAAATCATTGAAGAGTCTACAAAACAATGCTCATGAAGAGACCATATTTGAATTGTAATATTACAAGAAATATTTTGGCAAGTAGTTTACAAAGAATAGTTTGTAAAACGCGCCGAAAAAAATTTTTACCGTACAGCTGCACGAACACTAGCGAGAAAGAAAGGAACAAGCAATGGCCTTTATTATGGTGAAGTTTATTCCACTCAGGGTGGGAACAAAACGAGACATCTTATTGGAGAGTTTAGCAAAGGGGACATTTCCGCCATAAGATACACTGCTGTTCCTAAGAGGTCGCTTTTAAATTGGCGGTAACTGGAGAAATTATTAATTTTTGTGCGTAAAAGTTCGTTTTTGTCTCGAATTGTAATATATACTTGCTACAGCCCAAATATTGAGTACATGGTGTTCACGGTAAAATGAGCACCCTTGAATGCCCTGTTTAAGATCTACTTGTACGCACATTGTGTATTCTTCTGCCGTATGGAAAATGAACATTGCCATGGGCCTCATCGCTTTCTTCATGCGTCGGTCAAGTGAAGCTGTGAAATTATTAGAAAAGTAAATATTTTAGAAATCTGCTAATTTTTACACTTCGGCGCATTAAAAAAAAAAAAACAGAAAGCGATATAAATAATTAAAGTTATCACAAATGGTTACCTAACACCTTTCTTTGTACGTTAAGATATGGAATTACTTTCTCTTCCATCGTTACCAACTTTACTGGGCGCATGTCACATAGGTCGCCCGTTAAAACATATGCACGTATGAGCAGTGACTTTTTGCTAAGGTTGATTTAAAAAGTGCTCACTTTATCGTGAACAGTCTTTACTAACATTTCAAGGTAGCTATCATTTAAGCCCTCTAATGGTGTTTAAAAGAGCAAACAGCAGATATACAACTGTGTTTGGCATTGAGCGTTCATAAGGACGCTTAATTCAATGGAAAAAGTTACGAATTTCAGTACGATAAATATATAGCTGCCTCGAAAGTAACTTCGTGTTTTTCTCTTTTCGTTTATCGAAACTGTGCGGAAAAACTCCAGAAATAATTTTTTTTAAACCATTTTATTTTTATACTACTTTTCCATTCAGTTTTAAATAAGATAACTGTGCAAGCTTACGTTCTGCCAAATCCAGTTTACGCCGGAATATTTAACAGTCTGTGAATATAGCATTTCGTTATATTTCCGTTCTAGTGCGAAGGATAAAGTTTATTCTATACGTAACGTTTAACCTAACACAAGCTCGAAGATATTACACGGTTATATTTATAGTATAAAAATTTGCGCTCATCCCATTTACTTACGTACAGAACGGAAAAAATCTGGAACACATGCGACACTAGTGCATTCTAGCGGCGAAAAATTTTTGTTTTTCGAACTTAAATCATTGATATTGCCAACTTGAGTAGAATAAGCCTTAATTACGCTAAGTCATTATTCCGGCCATTCCTTAGAGTGATTTCGGGAAACCACGCAGACACGATACCAGTAAAGGCCGAACCCGGATTCGAATGTGGGGTCTTCCCGGATACTAGCTCAGTATGTTGCAACTGCGCAATTCCACTTGAGGTGACAAACAAGTCAGTGACTATGGTTGAGAGCTCATCATCTATACACTGAATAAAACAAAGTCGCCCGGCCATGTGTGTGTCTGTGTGTATTCGGATAAGGCTCCTGAACTATTTGATGGATTTTGATGCGGTTTCCACCATCATTTAGGGAATTTTTCGAGGAAGGTTTAGGTGCATAACAGAATAATATGTAATATACGTACAGTAGAGAAATGTTGACGTTTTATAATAAAGTTGAGATAAGCCGCTTTTCGGGCGCTTACATGGCTTACGTTTACTAAACCATAAGAGATACGCCAAATTAATGTACTACAGAATTGTAGATCTGAAAATGTTTACAAAAGGTCCGCGACAGCATATATTTATATCTTAAGAATTTCCCACAGTAACCCTTTTTGTATTTTTAAAAATAGAGGTCCACTTACGAAGACTTTGGGAACAACACAGTATTAATCCTATGTTAGTTACCTTAAGCATTTAGTGTATATATTTGCTGTAAACCTAAACAACGCCATATTTGTAAATCGCACCAGAGCGAGGCCGGGGCGGGTCGCTAGTAAAAAAATAAAACACGCCATTTATACTCTCCCAGTGCTTATGTGTGACTGTGAAGATAAATATTCACATCACCTGGAGATCTTCCTGATGTTAAACCACGAAAGTAGTCTCTCGTCTTTCTTCTGAAACACTTTTTTTTTTTATTCTGCGACAAATAGGGCACATTTTCTACACAGTATTTCATGGTCAAAAAGAAGCTGCTTTTTATCGAATAAAGCCAAAAATATTCGTAAATGTTCCAGATTCTTCAAACTTTCTCAAAATATGTTTATTTGTAGGTTGTCTCAAATTGTATGGACAGTGGTTGAAGCGTGTAACTACAATCATTTTAAACAACAGCAACCGTTTTGAAAGTAATGGTTCGTCTCTGAATTGTATAAATTTTAAATTAGAACAAAAAAAAAAAAAAAAAATTATTCTTCAGCTACAAAATCTCGTACTTGTATTTTGGTAATTTTCTAAGCTTATGTTGATAGGATTTGTGTTTATGAAATTAACGGAATTTGCTCTAAGATGGACTTAAACCATTTTCTTGCATCAGAAAAAAGCACAGTTGGCACAGAAATTGTTATAAATGTATCGTTGGTTCTCTTCGCGTTTGAGTAAAGCATGTTGAAAGGATTTTAATGGTTTTTTTTTTCCCCCTCAAAAATGCTTTCGCGGTATTTCTCATGGCCTTCTCTGAGTCTTTCTCTCATCTTATTGCCGATGGTCATGCAATGAAGAGTAAGAAACTTTGTATTTGTAAATTATTATTTTTTTCTTTTTACTTATAAGGAATCGTCCCGATTGTTTTTAACGGAAACTATATTTCATCAAACTTACACCAAATTACTTTATAATGAGAAATTTCATCAAACTGTTTTAAACTGCCAGTTTCTTGTTATTTTTAAGTGCCCATATGCTGTTGACGGTAAAGTGAGCATTTTTTAAGGCCCTTCTAAATTTTTTCCTTTCGTCTCATTTCCATTTTCCTGCTGCTTTTTGATATAAACATTCCAATGTGAGCAATAAACACAGCGTATACATTCCATCACCCTCGAAATTTAATGCCTGAGGCTGCAATAACATATATTTATTAGTGGTTAATGCTAGTTGGGAGGGCCTTAAAAAGTGCTCACTTTACCGTGAAGAGCCTATAACATTAAATATTTAGTGGTAGTATATTTAGTAAAGCCCTTAACACGACTAAAATTATATGAAATATATGATTTAGGTGAGAATGCAATTCATTGTCCATTCTTTGTTCTTTGATAGAAGGGGAATTCAAAGGAGCTCCAGTATCCCTCTTTTCAATATATAAATAACTTAATTCATATTCGCCAGACAAATTCTCTTTTTCTTGGCACCTCATCTGATAGCTGGGTCTGATAAAACAGCAGCTACTGGCTGTATTTATTGTGGTTTCAATATCTTCTGAGCTACCGAACAACCACAGCTTTCGGGGATATTTCTTATTATCGTATATGCTACTTTGCATCCAATGTAATACGTGAGGATGATTGTTAAAATTTAAAAAAAAAAATTGCTGTGTTTCCTTTCAGAAGGCAGGAAATGTGGAAACGTGTAAAAAGTTATATTTATATATTTTCTGCCCTGGTACTGTTATTATACTGGTACTTCTATCGCTACTGTAAGTAATAATATAAATATATAACTAAACATTTATTCTCGTGTGCGATTAGGAAATAGATATGATGTATGTACTTCTCGCGATAATGTCTATACATCTCATCTGCATTGATAGGGATGCTGTATATTGGGTCGGAATCTACTCGAGAGAAGTGATAAATCATCAAAACTGTATTATATCCCTTAATACAATAATACTAATAATATCGTAATGTCGCAGATATATATACATATATACATCAGTAGTATTTCAGTTTATGACGTACTGTCAGAATTTTCTGTACCATAACACAGCAGTTATATTTCACACTAGCGACCCGCCCCGGCTTCGCACGGATGCAATTAAGATAAAATAACTGCCTAACCCGGCGTTAATTAGGTTGGGTAAACTCTCCTAAAGCATTTTAAAAAAGCACATTATAATTTAATGATAAATTAAATAATTTATAATTTAAAGTTTTTTTGCTATTTTTATTTGATATTTTTTACTTTTCTATAATTTTTCATATTAACATACATTATATTAAAATGAAATTTATCTGAGATAGAAGTATTTAATATGTTATTGGCTAAGACATTCTCTGTAGACAATGTTTGACGTCCTGTTATTGTTTGGTAGCAAAATGTACTGTTTCTCGGGACTTCCAACTCGTGATAAACCATCATATAGTTGGCCATGGGAAAAACACTCTTTTCGTAGGTCGATTCCAACCAAAGAGAAAGTTTGACCCTGGGACTTATTAATAGTAATCGCGAACGATGTTTTTACGGGAAATTGCAACCGTTTGAAAGATATTGGCAAATCCGTGGGAATCATGGGAATCCTCGGGATGTTTGCCAGCTGGCCGGCTGCTGGTCCGGTGAGGATGGTCGCGACAATCATATTTTCTTTTAAGTCTTTAATGAGCAATCTTGTGCCATTAAACATGTTAGGAGGGCTTATATTCCTTAAAAGCATGATAGGAGTACCGACTTTTAATGATAGTTCGTGAGGTGGCAAGCCAGAAGGATTAAGCGAATTTAGAAAATCTTGAGGAAAGTGGACGACATCGTCAACATTGGTGACTGTGTCAATCGACTTATAGATTTTGACTTGGCCGGGAACTCTTTGTATAATGAGATTGTTGATTTCATTGACAGTGTCGTTTCTAGGCGATATTATTGCCCTGGAACACAACCAGTGAAAGTCTCTTTCTAGTAAATTTTCGAGGCCCGGATATACTGCTTCTATAAGATACTGCAGACTGTGGACTATCTGACCTAATGTCTCATTTAAAATGATTTCAGCAGAATTAGTGCCCAAATTTAGAGAAGGAAAAACTCCTCCAAGTCTGAGCAATTGTTTTGGGAAAACTTTATGCGTGTCTCCACCAAGATAGGCTCTCATATTCGTTCGCAAATTTAGGTGTTGAATAGAACTCCACAAGGGAGATGATTTAAGACATGCTTTGATGATATCTGCACGCGTCCCTTTTGTAACTACAGGGAGTGTCTGACGAAAATCCCCATCAAACACAAAAGTAACTCCCCCCATAATGGCAGTAGAGCTTCTAAGGTTGGCGCCGTACGCAGCACACAGCACGTTTTATTTTCCGAATCTGTCCGTCCTTGCAAAGCCGTAGTACATTATTTTGTTCTATCATAAATAGTTTTCGCAGCGCACGCAATGTAAGGAATTTTATAGGTCATTTATTTACACTTTGGGTTACATTATTGGAGTTTTAGTAGGGATCCCTATTGAATTTTAAAATAAAATATAGCCTACGACACTCAGTGATAACGTAGCATTCTACTGGTGAAAGAATTTTTAAAATTGGATGAGTAGTTTCGAAGATTACCTCCTACATCCAAACACACAAACACACAAAGTTACAAACACTGCCTCTTTATAATATTAGTATAAATGTCACTTGCGTAAGAAACACGTCTACAGCCCAAATTAATTGTAAGATAATATATAAAAAACTGTTCGTTGATATCAACTTCGTGGTATATTGTTATGTATCTTTTACAAGTTAATTTGAAGTTCTATAAAAATCCTATTTTATTTTTGTATCCTCGCATTGTGAAGCGATCAACCACACACATATTAATTATCCATGATCTTAATGAACTGTCATTCGTGATGTTGCTGAGTGACTATGAAGCTCTTATCGCAGCAGTCCTTACTTATCAAATACATTAAAAAAATTTTACTCGTCGTGTGTTTAAAAATTACGGTTTTTTTTTTAAATGGTTTGTGACATGCACTCACATCAAAATGAAACGAAACTACCTGAAACACAAGATGAGCATGAAACACTAAATTCCAATATTTTTCGTGAGATATTGCTAGTCATCATGGATATTAGTATGGAAGTCACTTAATTTATTAAGGTGTTATACTTTCATGACAAAAAAAAAAGTAAAAGTCTTCAGTCTCGAGTGAATCAACGTGTATGAGCCATTTTCCATAACTCTCTGTTAATTGATACTTTTATGTCATAATGAATGCATCTACTGCAGGGAATATTTTCCTTATGGTTGACTTAAAAATCATTAGCTAACCGTGAAACTTTAATACGAAATGGGGGTTTTAATATAGTTTTCGCGAAGTGATATCTGTAAAACTCAACTCAACTCAAGTCCACTTAAAGTATTGGTAAATTCGGGACAAGTTCCTTTTCACGTACGTTCCGTGCTAGTGAAATCGGTTTACAAAAAAGGGGGGGGGGATAATAGGCAATAAAACAGGTCGCAGATGACGATTGCGCGAGCACACGTGGGAGAAATACGGTCACGTGCGAAGATTACCGTACTCGGTACCGCACTTGAATGGTAAATAACACACTTGGCCCACTTTCGTGTGGAAACATGCTATTTCATGCTGCGAGTGACAACAGATACGCCTAGCTTTGTACATATATATATAAGTGTACTGTGATCACGCACGTTTGCTTTCGTCGACTGACAAGGCAGCCCGCGCGTTAATATTATACGGCAGCGACGCATTCGAAATCTGAATTATAGATTTGAATTGGTGACGTAAAAATCGTCGTGGACTTGAATATCTTGTATCTCCTCGTAGACAGCAGATTTTTTTTTATAATTTCAGAAAGGAAACTTGTAAATTGTAGTTATGCTAAAATTTCAGTGCAGCTCACATACAAAATTCGATCGGAATGTTGTTTAAATCGTGTTAACAACGTGTGAAATGATTAATAAAGTAGTTTATATAAAACAATACACTTCACCTTCGTGTCACGGTCAAATCCTTCCACATTACTACACATCTGCTTTGTACAAACTGGCACGTGGCTTCTAGTTAAGTTGACAGCGAACTCATAAAACTAGTTCTAATACTACGCGTTCTATTGCAAGCGTGATGTTTAAATTTATGGCCACTAAGTATATTTTCTTATTTTATATGCTTCAGAGTGATAATTTGCATATCAATAACAGATTTATTTTCCTAACAATTCCGTAGAGTTGCAATTGAATGACGCAAGACGAAAGTGATTAGGCTCATAGCAGCGTTGATTTTATGTATGGCGGAAGGATACAATATGAAAATAAAAGTAGATCTTAGGTAGGGCTTTGAGAAGCGCTCAGTTACCCGTGAACATCTCACACCAGCATTCTTTGAAAACTTATACAGTAAAAAGTTGACATACTTTTCATGGCTGGTATTCAGCCACCCCTCGAAATGGGCGGAACACTAAAAAATTATGACTACTAGGATTTCAGCTGTTTAATAATCTATGTAATGACACAAGTGTTGCATCATTAACCACACAATGACTACTTTTTTTTTATGTGGACGAACCCTGTATATTTAAAAAGTGTAATTTTCCGAATCTAGCAATATGGTAAAGGTTCTTTGTACGGCATTTGTTCATCACATACGCAGGCTCGTCAAAGTCTAATGTCGCCACGCTCCCTACGACTGAATTTCTCCTATATTCACGGCATAATATTGTGCACATGTGAGTAAAATCCACTTAATACCGTATTTATTCCTCTATACGAAATGTATTGTGTCTGGAAAATGTATTTGTATCATGAATAAAAACCAATTCTAGCATGAATAAACTAATACTTTTGGAACAGCTCAAAACATTAGTAATTATGCAATAAATTTTTCTTTAAATATGTGGCGTTTTGACACTATGGCCTGTAACAGTTTTTTAGCGTTCCGGAGTCGAGGGAAACGCACCATAAATACGTTTATTCAGGAGTAAGTAATGTGCAAGGCAGTAAACTTAAATGAACGTAATTACGTCATCAACAACTGAAGATAAACGGTTAAATACGACCGTTAACGCAAGGTACGGCAAACCGTCATCAGACTCGCTGGAATATCGTTGGCCAACGAATTTTACCATTGCTGAGTGAAGAGATTTGGACGGCTCTTAACATCGAGGTCTTGAGAGCCGATGAGGGTGGTTGAGGTGAGTATGGAGCAGCACCGGAATGAAAGGGCGGGGGAAACGGGAGACCCCCAGAGAAAACCCGCCGACCAACGGCATCGTCCGGCACGATCCCCACAAACGAAAATCCGGATTGAACCCGGATCGCCTTGGTGGGAGGCAAGCACGCTAACCGCTCAGCCGTCGCAGTCCCTTTTCCGTTACTCTTCGATCGGGGTAGTGAGATGAGAGGTGTTCGTGATCAGCGCCAAGGAAACGTGGCAATGATTGAAACCTATGAGCGTCCAAGTGGACTGAGCAAGATGATTATTCAGTGGTTTACCATTGCCTGCACAAAATGGCGCCCGTAATAGCCATACATAAAATTGTGTTCTCGACTGGCTGACGTTACCATCAACGAACTGCCCAAACTGATAGGCTTGAAAGAAATTAAATTTTATGCGTTGCTTCCTTTTACGGTCATTTCACATTACACCAAATTGTGTACGAGCTTGTTGTACAGATCTAGCATATCAGCTGTTACACCATCCAGTATGGAAACCAACATGTAATTTGCCCGCTTGTACAGCCGGATTCAATAAAATTCTTATTTTCCATGTCATGTTCCATATAATCGTTCGTGCTTGGCCAATTATACCAATCTAAGAGCGTAAAACGTTCCTAGTTGCCACTACTTGAAAGGACTGCATGGTAAAGTCAAAGGAATACCTCATCTTGATTTTATATCCGAGAGGCCGAAACTTATTGAAAAAACTTTAAAAAACTAAAAATAATAATATTGACGATGACAACTATTAACTACTGTTACGAAGATTATTATAGTTTTAATACTCTGCTTATATGGTAAAAGAAATTAATACGGGACATTACTAATTTAAACTCCTTAGTAATATAATGTCATAAAAGTGCAAAGGTGAAGTTAAAACAGTAATCCATTTTTTGTACAGTTGAACGTGGATCAAAACTATTCGTTAGGAGATAACTACCTACATTATCCGAACTGCTAAAAAAACACGCGCATACTTGATGAAATGCTCTAATGACTTCACAACATTTCCAAATATTGAGAATAGATAAGTAAGCATGAAACTGTTCAAATGGCTAACGTCAAAGCAATATTAAAATGCCTTAGTTATTTAATTTGCTTACACATGCTTCTGGCTACCAGTTCTATGAGTGAGCTCCATTCATACTATGTTTAAACTGTATGTTCAAGTTCCCAAACAATGAGTGTGCCCCATACTAGTACGCCATTGTAAGGTAGTTGGGCTTAACGTCCCGTCGACAGCGAGGTCATTAGAGACGGTGCAAGTTGCACAGGGAAGAGAGATTGGGGAAGGAATGGGAAGGAGTCGGCCATGGCCTTTTGTTAGGTACACATCCCAGCATTCGCCTGAAGTGATTTCGGGGAACCATTGAAAACCAAAATCTGGATGACTGGACCGGAAATTGAACCCGTTACCACTGCGCCTCCCTGTTCGTTTCCAATGTAAGAATAAGTTTATATTGCAGCTCGCCCAACGTCTGCTATATCGGTTCGCACACCAGACTGGATAGAAGCTTGTACAAGAGCGAGTATGGCAGCAGGTCGTGTAGCAGCGGGTAGGGCATAGACACAAATAAGAGATTTTTGGAAGTTGGGGCGTTAAGAGAGCGTAAATAAGTAAAATCTCTTAAATACGGTGTGGTATCTTAATGTTTGTTGCTTGTAAATATAAGTTTGAAAATGCATAAAAACTAATACCATAATTTTTTTAAAATTCAATACCTGAGGGGGTGAAAGATGGTAAAACATATTTTTGCTTCACAATACTAAAAAAAAAAAGCTAAAATAAATTTGAAAATGTTCTAAGGGATACGTATTTTTTCATGGATCACTCTATATATGTATGTTAAAACCGATAAAAACGTCGGCGTTTTTTGTTCAGAAAATCACATGTAAGCCCCACAGTTCATGTTTAACATTGCTTAAAATACTTAAGTGTAAGAGAAGGTTTGCCGCCTTAACTTTATCATGAAAAAGACTAAAATAAATTAATAAAAACAAATTAAACACACCAGGCGAAATATTAGAATTTCGTGTAGAGGAGAGAAGGCACTTCATAGCCAAATGTTAATTCACTGTTTGATTTCATGTGCAATACACAAAGCCGGTTAAAAATAAAAATTCCGGGCAGGCGTACAGGAAGGGAAAAATTATACAATTCTTTCAGCCACGTATAGGGTCTGTTCGTTTTGATGTAAACACTGACGTGATATTCAGAAAATATAGTGCCTCATCTTAAGGTCTCGCAAAAACTGTAGCGTTTATACTGGTAACCATTAAACAGGCTGTTTCAACACCCGAAATCTTCCTGGTGGAAATTCATTGTGCAAAATGAGGTAGACATAATATGCAATGCAACTTATAGTCTATCCCAATTCATACGAGAGATATATGCCCTTGACAATCAAGTTTGAAGTAAACTTATTGCAAAAAAAAATAGTAATGGCATGGAATTAAAATAAAAGTACCTGAATAATGTTAAGTGTTACCGAGATCTTCAACCTATGAAAGAACCAGTGTTGAAACCTTCCGAATTCATTTAACTAATACGGGCAAATGATACTTCAGTATTCATGGAATTTTGATGTTGTCGTATTGAGCAGTAAGTCATAATTTTATAAAAGTATCCTCTTATTACAAGGGCCTATACCCACCGTTCCCCCCCCCTTTTTTTTGTACACACGCAAATTATTCAGCGGCGACGATTCAATGCCTGGCACATAGGAAATATTTCATACACGCAGAGGTATTTACATCGGAAGCACCTGATATTAGGCCGACTATTTTTAAGTGAACATATGAGGGACTTGCGTGGGAAGTGTACCGAAGTTAAAAAAAATCGTATGTTGTGCATGTGTACTAACAAACCTCATCGCTGTGATCTTGCTTAGATATGCGTAAACATTCAATTGAGTAAGCGAGTACCAAACATCTGCACATAACAATAATCATAATGATCACTGTGCCTGTTCCCCTTATGCGTTGGTCAACTGCGACAAACTTGAGAGGTCATGTGATTTGGATATTCCTGCAGGTACAAATTGCATGTTCTCAGCCCACTACAACATTCCGCATCATGCATGAAATGCATGACAGCCAATTCCTCCTACGTAAACCTCGACATGCTGTCTACACTGTAGTTCATGTAAGCCCAACATACACCGCCTGTCTCGTTTCACTTGTGCTTTCAGTAATAGTCGACCCTATATCGTTTGCGTGACCGCGGTGGCTGAGCTGTTAGCCTGCTCGCCTCTTCCCCAAGGCGAACCGGGTTCAATCCCCCCCGGATTTTCGTATGTGGGAATCGTGCCGGACGATGCCGCTGGTTGGCGGATCTTCTCGAGGATCTCCCGTTTCCCCCGCCCTTTCTTTTCGGCGCTGCTTCATACTCACCATAATCACCCTCATCTTTTCACTCACTCTCACTATATCAGTTGCCTACGATGTGTTTACCTCCGCGTGTATGAAGTAGGCCTATTACCTACATGCCGGGCAATGTATAGTGGCCACTGAAAGCCTTGTGTGCTTTTTAAATTGAAAAGGTGGCTCCACGGCACTTGCGAAATTATTACCTTTTTTGTTAAGTAGTACGTACTGCTCAATACGATGGTATCAAAATTACACAAATCTGGAAAGCAAAACAATTATATTCGACTAAAGGGTAGCCATCCCTATTATTTTCGTGAAGGTCTTATCACCGGTTTATTCATAGGTTGAAGATCTCAGTGACATTAAACATTATCCAGAGAATCGTAGTTAAATTTCTCGCCGTTTCTGATACTTCGTAAAATGTCATTTCGAAGCTCAATTTTTAAGTGTGTATATCTCTGTTAGGCTACAAGTATACTGTTAGGCTATAAGTATAAGGTTATAAATATAAGGATACAAGGCTAGGCTGTACGTTGTAATGCATATGTCTAACTCATTTTCCACAAGGAATCACCTCCCAAAATATTTCAGGTAAGTTTACGAACAGCCTGAATACATACAAGAGTAAGAAATGCCGCAACTGTAGGATATTTGTGGATATTTATGTTTCTGACAATTTTATAAATTCACTTGGTGGATGCGTGTTTACAACTCCTTTGGTTTCTATGTGTGACGGAAATAATCGCAACTTGGAGAAGAAATCAACTCAGCAGGGATTTTCAAAAAATGCTCACTCAGCCATGAACTAATCACAAACAATGTGACCACCAAGCGGAGTTCCCGCATTCAAGAGAGGATCAGCGTGAGCAAGACAGCAGCGACATGTCTCCGGCTTTTCCACCCAACTGACACTTCTTGCCCTTCTAGTACAGAGAAATTAGCTTTATGAAAAGGAGTTCAAACGGGAATAACTGCAACGTAAATGATTCTTGTGGAAAAATGTTCACTATGATATCAGGGGAAAGACTTCATAGTGGAAAATGGCGGCCAAAACAGTTCTTTTTTGTCCTTTTCTCGGAAGCCGTTGCTCTATCGGACAAAATATCCCAGTAAAAAACTTAAGATCGTTAACTTTTCTACAAATATTGTTTTTACTTTTTTTTCGCACAGATAGTTGTTTTTAAGGTATGGGCCTATTTATAAAGGGAGATATGTGAAATTATCATTAGAAAATATTTCTTTAATACAAAATATACACTTATAAATTCACAACTACCTATAACTGCATTATTATTAACAAAACCGTATACTGCAGTTAATCAAAACATGCAGAAAAAAAGCCTACTCCGGCGCATCTATGACATTTTGTGAAAAATTTCGTTGATTTGAAATTACAATTTTTCACAATAACTCATCATCGCTATTAAAGTCATTGCTTTCAGTATTTTCACTACTCACTCTGCTGCACTTTCCACGAGCTGGTGTACAAACAGCCCATGTTTCCTACAGGCATATCGAAAGGTTCTACAGTATGCATGACAGTTACATCATATCAGTTCTAGGATGTTGTAACAAGTGCGGATTTTTGTCCGCCATTGCGGGGAGAAGAATGCCCTTGCTTGGTCGCCATTCCCAATCGTCTTTGAGAGGACTGTTCTTTCCATATCATAATCTGCAGATAGGCTCTAACTGAATGATTATTCAAAGTGAAAAGTGTAGAAGGAAGAGTCTCTGGCCGAATGCAAGACTTTCATGATGTAGCTTTAGTAACGAAATTTCTTTGCCATAAGGAAAGTAGTGTATTACTTTTATGGCCTTTTCAGATATGAATAGTTGCTTTTCCATCACATTTTATTTCTTTTTTTGAAGCAATTTTTGATGAAAAATCTGAAGCAGCTTTCTCGAAAGTGTCATCTGACAGCGCAAGTTTTACGCCTACCTGTTTTCCGATACCAAAAAAAAAAAAAAACATGCTGTATCACATCCAAGGAATGCGTTAACAAACAGGAGGTGTTACATATTTCTCCACACTCTGTTTTCGTCGAGTTTATATTCAAGGTCCTTTTCTCAGTTTTGACGTACAGGGATCTTCCATTATACAGCGATTGAGTTAAGAGAAGAAGAATTAGCAGGTCTGTGTCATTCCCCACAACACATGTATTTTCATTTCTTGACATGGTTATCGCAGTTTTGACTAGCAGAACATCAGTATCGCTTTCTGAGTACAAAACTGGAGTCTACTGAAATCAATTCTGGTCCTACGTTATGTATAAGTCTTTGCTTGTTTTTTGTTGTTTCTTGGGTTTTTCTTAATATTTTGATTCATTTCATAAGTTCAATGAACTTCTGGTCAGTACATAACTTTAGTGCGTCTTATGTATGTAGAATCTTTGATGGACAGTCCTGCATTGTAGCCATCAAAATTATGATAGCCTTTTTAGAGTGTCATAAGAAATATAGTTGTTTTCCATATAGCATTTGTAAGTGATACTTTATTTGACTGCCACAAGACATTATTATCTTGAAGACAAGTTAACAGCACCGAAAACATATCCTATGACGCGAAATTCAGCCATTTTACTTAGGATTTGGTTTCCAATAAATTTTTCTTCATCGTCGTATACACTGTATTATGCAATTATGCCATTAACATGTTTATTAATGATTTGCATATCCTGAATGGTTCACATGTGTGTAAAATGCAAGTATCGTTTTGATGTCAGTAGCTTCTCTACACATGCGGGATTGTGAAGCATCTCTACGCTGCTCTCTAGCAAAATTTTATTCTTATTTGCGTACAACAAAAAAAGAAACTGAATTGAAGGTGACAAAAAATTTGTCTCTGCGACTAGTAAGACGTTAAAACACGGAACTGCTTTTCGTAGTTCGCTGCCAACTGAACTGTGAGTATCGCGGTCATTATTTACGTTAAAATAGCAGCAGTTACGGGCAGTGATTTTTCATAGGTTGGCTTTAAGAGTGCTCACTTTATCGTGAACCACCTATAGAAATATTTTCAACTTCTGAGCGTCCCCAAGCAATAGATTTGTAACAACTGCTACAATACCTGTGCCAACAATAATGTTTTGTTCGTTTACTTTTGGCATGACAACAAACTCACGCCTAACTTGATTACATCGTATTTTCGTATTTTTGTTACAATTCTGTCGAAAGTAGTTTACTAGATGCGTAACATTTGTAAAACAGTTAGATAAAATGTGTCGCAGCTACGTGGTTCTGACGGTTCTGTAAAAGAAAATCGATTCGAAAGCTGTTTGACTACTATGCAGTTGTTATACGCACTCGATCTGAGATGCCCTATGCGGATCGAGCCCATAACGAGGGGCAGATGAAAAATATCGCATAGACATTACGGCTTCTGGACTAATGATGAGCAATTGTTATGCTTTTGAATGTCGATAATCGTGTCTTAGTATGATTTAAAATTTTATTCCAATAATATCGTATGGGTTCCTATCGGCTGTTCACGGTAAAATGAGCACTTCTGAAAGCCCTGCTTAAGATCTACTTGTATGCACATTGCGTGTTCTTCCACCTTATGTAAAATTAACATTGCTATGGGTCTCATTACTTTATTCACACTTCTGTCAAGTAAAACTGTGGAATTATCATAAAAGCAAATATTGTACAAAATCTGCTCATTTTTACACTTCGATGCATTAAAAAATACAGAAAGCGAGAGAAATAATTTAAGTTATCATAAATTGTTACCTAAAAGTTTTTGTTCGGCGTTAATATATGGAACTACTTTTCCCTGTATCGTTACCAACTTTGCCGGGCGCATGTCACTCGTTGCACCCGTAAAAATATATGCAGGTAAGAGTTGTGACGTTTTCGTAAGGTTGATTTCAAAAGTATTCACTTTATCGTGGAGAGCCTTACACGCAACGGCGTCACCTGGTAGAATCTCTGAGCAATATTCTCCTGCTGTTGCTGTAGGAACATTTAGAGGTCGATTGCAAAATTAACTGACATGAAGTCATTAAATAACCAAATGTTATTGATGTAACTAATCATTCTACTTTCTGAACCAGGAATAAATGCAGCAGTAGTGACACAATTACAAATACACGTGGCCTTACCCGGGACTCGAACCCAGAAAATATCCTACCATATGATAGCATGCAACCAACTGTATTACGTAGACACGATTAGAAGCGTCAACTTCGGATGTACTCAATTTGATGTTTTTGTTTTGGTAGAGAGGGTTTTATAACCTGAAATGCTAACGGGGCTGTCGTTTTGAAAATAATTGCCTGGGCCACTTAAATCAAGTACGTTTATATGGCCTAGCGTAGCGCTACTTGGGTGAAGAATTTGACAGAAATCGGTTTATTGGTTTTCGAAATATGTAATTGTCAAACCTACTACATTCCTGCAGGTTCCTTTCTTGTGGTTCCGACTTTTTTTTTTATATAAGTGTACTTTCCTCGGTGTTGATTGACGGATGAACTAACCTCATCTCATGAAGGAATTTTGTTGGAGCGTAAGGCTGGAGTTCTGCTCCTGTGCACTTAGGTTCTGCTCCTGTGCACTTATGTTTCCTGCGACTGAGAGCAGCACCACTGATTGTTGTTTCTGGGCACTGCTGATTTGCAACAATGAAAAAAAAAAGTCCACCCTTAGTGTATTCGCTTATGAATCGCATGCTGCACGATAAGAACATCACAGTCGGTGCTTTGCACGTGCATATATAGGCAGTTTATTTGTGCATGGAATAGGAAGACTGTTGGCCATTGAAAATAGTAACGAGACAGACTCTACAAACCTCCATATACTATGTCCTCAAACAAATATGTAAAATCCAACGACCTTCAGGGCGAGTCATTTTTAGACTACTTTTTTTGAAAAGGTAGACTTACGAAATCACCAGACTGTGTCTCGATGTATGTCCTCCCCCCCCCCCCTCCTTTTTTTCTCACCTAATGACTTTTTTTATCGCCAAGCAGATTACAATCTTGTAGGAATTTGTTGCCAGTAACGTCCATCACGAACGTTTTATAGAAACACACTATATGTGTTTATAAGACTCCGCGACTGCGAGTGAAAACTTTCTAGTGTAAGAGTAAAAAACATTTGCAAATCTCGGAAATTACAGATTTAAAAAATTATCCAACATTGTGATCAAGTAAGACACAAAACAAATAGGCGTTTTGCATATTTCTGTGTGAAAGTCTATAAATATGTTTTCATATTTTTTTTAACTCCTGTTTATTAGTTTATATAGTTGCGATAAAACTTAAGACTACCGACGTGTAATGCACTGTCTGAATTAACTTCGTCACCTCGCTGATCATTTTTTTTTCTTTTGAGTGATTATCAGCGTGGCTGGTTGTAGACACGTTTAATTGTTGTAATAGAAACTGCCAGAATACAATGTTAGGTTTAAATTGATTCCAATGTTTCGTAGCTATGGTACACTAAACTAAAATGTTATATTTAAAAAATAAGTCCCTCAGTTACTTTAAACAAACCAGTTTACATTGCTTGCCATAGTCTGACTTGTCAGCCGAATTTGGTAGTAATTAGTTTATATGTTCTCGAAATGTGACATTAAACATTAGTTTTTAATGTGGTGCTATCTTAGAAAATGGCTGATAAAAGAAGGATGTGTATTGGCATATTTGGTGTTTGGTAACATATATTTGCAGCATTCCAATTTTTCTTGAAATTAGTAAAACGGTATGGTAAAACGTATATTTTACAGATAAAAATAGATGAAAGTTCCATTTCCTCACAAATAAGTGAAAAAAAAAAAACCCTTGCGATACATGACATTTAGAAAACATCAAAGACGTCATAAATGAGCGATTTTTCAGTGGCTTGAGTTGAAAAACGTAAAGATACCGCGAAAAGACAAAACGAAACACTGAATATGTTGGCGACCACGATTGTTATTTAATGGATGCCACTAAGTACAGAAATAATTAAAAAAATTTTGTTGGTACTTGAAACTTTGTGTCAACGAAAACATTTTTTTTCGTCACCACAAGACTGATTTTTTTTTTACGTGAATACGTCTTTAAATTTGCAACCATAGTGGGAGGCAATCCAGAAAATCTGATCGTTATCGGGGGATACAGTTTGGCATTGCAGCTCCGAATCTATCGTTTACATTAAAAATTCAATTACACCACTCGATTTCCAAAGGATCAAAGAATATGTTACGTTGAGTGAGGTCTGCGAAACATCGCGCTTGGCGTGAAAAAAAAAGGGGGGGGGGGCGAATTTTTTGTGTTCGTTTTGCCGCGTCTCATAATTTCCGCGTAGTATAACTTTTGACTAGGAGAAGCTACGACTCTCGTTTAGGTTTTAATCGACAGCTTCCATCAAGATCAATCGATTGCGTATATAAAAACATTTGTGTGGCGTGGTTATGGCGAAGTTTTATGAGTTTAGTGTAAAAAATTAAGAAAACTTAACACAATGTCGGCCTATACTCGTCAAAAAGCCAAGTCAAAATACATAAATCGTATACGGTTGGAAAGAGCATCTCAAAAGCAATCCAGTGTTACCCATAAAACCCCATATGATCGAGTGAAGCGGTGCCGGGAACATAAAGAAAAACATCAAGGCGTCCGAGCGCGTCAACGTAAACGTATTCACGCAAAACAAACGGCCGTTTCCCCAACGCATCCAAAGCCAATTTTTTTTTTTTCCCCCCTTTGAGCGCACCTCGAGGTGTATGCTTACTTGGTGTAGAGATAGAAGGCTATGCCGGGCTGCGGACACTCCTTGGGCGCGGCGACGCAGTGCTCGGTGAGGTAGGGAAGCAAGACGGAGACGACGCTCTCCCCGCCTCCGCCCTCCTGTGCGGGAGCGCCTTCTTCGACGTCGGAAAACTTCTCGCAGGTGCAGGCGCCTGCCTCGGCCTCCGCCCCAGCTCCGCGCACTGCAACAACACGCTCATTGCCGTCCTCCGCGCCACTTCTCGCTCACTGGCTAAACAATCAGCAGAGAGCTGCCGACATAACAGTTCTCTTATAGGCTGTCCACGGTTAGGTGAGCGCTTTTGATGCCCTACTTACTTTTACCTTTTCAGCCATATTTAATACTTTAACCAAATTTCAAAATAAATATTGTTATGTAAGTATTAAATACAGTGTCCATATTCCACCGCACTTTGAAGTTAACGTATAAAGCTAAAATAATATATATTTATTGACTATTATTCCAAATCAGAGGGCTTCCGAAAGTGCTCACCTTACCTAGAATAGCCTGTATCTGGTTCCGTGCAATGATTTTGTTGAATCAAACAAAGCTTGTGCGGTGCAACCAAATTATTTGTTCGTATAGGGACAACGTAATATTTGGTTGAAAAAAAAAAAATTTTTTTTATTTGGTTGCCCCAAACAAAGAATTTGTTGTCGCAACTAAAGATTTGTTTGGCTCTAATTAAATGGAATAGTTTCGGTTAATGTAAGAAAATATCGAAAGCTTCTCCCAAATTCGAACCTAGACCTTATGCACTCTTAAAAAAATATTTAAATTATCACTCGAGCTGTATTTTCGAACGAAGGCAATCAACTGAGTGGCGAAACAAATACATATAATTGACGCAAACAAGTATTTTGCTGGCAGTCTAATTTCTTGATGGCCTGCTCAGAGATTTTGTTAATTCAAGAGTGCATTTCGTTGATTATCGAATTGTTGTAGCGACTAGATTAAATTTCGACCCTACATAAACAAATAGTTGATTGGTTGACTTTTCTCTCACTGTGGCAGCAGTAACCAAACTTCTGTACCGGCAACAGAGATTTCTACTGGATTATTTCAGTTATTTTGGTTGTGGCAAATATTACTATTACAAATATTACTTAAGTGTTTCTGTAGGCAGGCATGGACCAATCAATATATATTTTTGTTACACGCTAAGATATGTTTTTGTGCCCCCCACCACCCAACTATTATTCACCACAGATCCTCCTCTTTTAAACTTTATCTCTGTTTCAGTGGTTTTGCTGTAGCGATTTTGAAAGCAGATTAGAAATTTATTGATTATTTTTAAATACTCATGAGGAGAAATTTAAATTTAGGTAAAGAACAGTTATAGCAATAAATTACAATTTGATTTTATTAATTTATGGCTTGTATATTTAAAATTTAAATAAATAAATTCTATAACTTTATATTTAGGGTGTTCATTTATCAAACGTTAAAACTTGACTTGAATATGAATAGAATTCTCGGATAAATTATAATAGCGAAAAAAAATTTATCTCAGCTCCTCAGAAAAATGAAAACGATAAGATGATCAACTTCAAAAGTGCTTACTAATAGTGTGATTTTCCGACCAAAAAATCGATAAAAGTAATTTTTCTCATGTATTGCAAAGTAAAATATTGAAAGTACTAATAACGCGGCACCACTATTGTTCGGCGCTCCACGTGGCCGCATGTTTCCCTGAGACGGAATATTTGTTCTGTAATGGGACAGTAAGCTCTGCTATATGAAATATATTCTTATTTGCAGATACATTCACAGACAAGATCACAACGTAAATTTCTGTTGCTATTACTATCTACGTTAACAGTATTTTAAACGGTACTAACAACCAATCTTATTGCTACCCATATACGAGTATTAACAGTCCATATTGTTTGTATGTGCAGATATTTGGTTCCTGCGGCGTTGCATGACGATGACAGCGTAGCGCTATAAGACGCCAAGCTCAGTCCATCACAGAAGAATTATGGGGTCTACGATCGGGAATTTCTGGGCGTGTATTTAGGTATACATCAGTACCGCCACATGGTCGAGGGAAGAGATTTTGTTATATTCACAGACGACAAACTTGTCATTTTTGCCTTCTCACAAAATTCAGACAAGCGTTCGCCTAGCTGATCCCTCCATCTCCACTTCATCAGCCAGTTCACCGCTGATATCAGGCATATTGTGAGGTCGGTTAATGTTGATGCTGACACCCTATCCAGGGAAGATACTGACACTGCAACCCGGATTATCAGGCCCTGGCTTCAATGCAAGCTGAGGACAGGAAGTTGCAGCGATTTCTCCATCAGGATTAGAGTCAACATTTGAAGAAGATCCTCTTTCCAGAGCAACCACTGAAGATCCACTGTAGCATCTCTACCCCAGCAGCCGAGGCTCGTTGTCACAGCATCATTCCGCCATGCTGCATTCGATGCGATGTACCGACTGGATAACCCAGGCATAAAATCAACTGTCAGATTAGTTACCCAAAGGTTTGTGTGGTTTTCTGTGAAATCTGACTGCAGCCGATGGGCACATGCCTGCTGTCCATGCCAGCAAACCAAAATTTTCGACATGTTTTCGCACCGACGCGACTGGTTACTTCCTGCCACCATCATCTTGATTCGATCATGGCCATATTGTAATGCAGTAGTGATGGAGGTGAATGAGTTTCTCCGAACAAATCTAACAGCCAGCGGCAACGTCAACCACCTTCCACACTACTCTTCTCCTCCCCCTCGCCTTGTCAAACTCTCTAGCACCCCGAGATTTCCATTCGCTTCGAGAGTGAAAGGCGGCTTATTCAAATTCAAGTGAAACACCTACCCTACAATCTACCGGTTAGCAACATGCCCGACATTACTGGAACTGATAGCAAAATATGTTATGTGTCGCTGGAAACAAATCAGAAGATTCAGCTGGGAACCAATGCGTTCGAGTAGTGGGATGCATCGTAATTTAGTGGAAATCACCAGCAGAAATCAGTAAAATTCAACCATTATGTTAACATGCAAGGTGCCACTGGTGTCTGGTTGAGTATTTTCAACTGGTTTTGCTTTTCACAAATTTAAGCTTAGAGTAGATTCATATCAGACGCCATGATAGCATAACTTCTAATATTTGTGTGATTAAAATGATAAGTGAAGAAGATAAGTGTTAATCTAATGCAATACACCGGATGAATTAGCTGTCCGTATTAACTCTTTAACATATACAACCCGCTGAGGGATTTGTGCGCCGTATCCATATAATCCTCGTCTACTACCAGCATGTTTACACACGAACGCCTAAGCTTTCAGGGCAAAATCGAAATAAGTGACGGATTTTATTCTGAATTGAGGTTCTAGTAAAACATATACAGTCCTATGTCTAGCATTCAGTCAAATATTATAAACAATTTGTTAAAATTCCACTCCGCTGTGCACATTATCCCCACACATCAAAGATGTAAATTAACGATGTGCCTATCCAGCGAGTGAGAAATTGTCAAGAAAAATAATAACATGTGGTTTACATACATTCAAATTTACAGGATCCGCTGTGAGCTTCCTTAACATTTGAAAACTTACTCATTACTTCCGACACCTCACGTAATTCTCAAGTTAAAGAAACTCGTATATGTTAACCCACAAACATAGTGACACGCATTCACGTGGGTGTAGGGCTGGTTATGGTGGCCTCTGAATGGACGGTTAATGAAAGTTTCCAAATATATAGAGTGGAAAACATTACAACTAAACATTAACATTAAACTGAAAAGTGAAATTTTCAACCGAATAAAAGAAAATTTGGCGCATGAAGACAAAGACAGCATGTGGGTTGCATACATGACCTAGTTCTACAGTTCTATTAGTGATTTATACTTATTCACAGTGAATTAGACTGCTGTAAGTAAATTATTGTTAATTGATTTGGCCGATTCACCAGTTAGAAAGTACAAAACAACTGTTAGTGAATTTAATGTCACAGAAAAAATATTTATAGGAGTAACACAAAAACAACTTACCTAACAGTGCAGTTGCCAGCGTCACAAAAATATGTGACTTCATCATAGCAAACGCCACCTAATACATAAAAATTAATACAGCTCAATATAAATACACGTCACTTTCGTCTTTGGCGCACTAATTCTTCACATATCGACTATATGTAAGCAGCTTTCATATTCAATTAGGAATGGTACGTTGCTATTTATTTCTTCATTCATGTACTATTTAGTTTTCAGAAGGCAAAACAGTCTTCTCCGTGGAAAAATATTGTTTCTGTTCGTGTTTAAGTGAAATACCCTTAGATTGTTTTTCTTGCTTTCTTCTAAGTGACCGTAGAGAGCAGTAAATTTCTTAAGATCACTTTCGTGTCCTACTCGAATAACAGTAAATCAAACTCTGATAAAATCCACCTCTCTATATCCAATGTCTCTATTTCAGCGTACAGTGAATAATATCATTAAGACGGTCGACGAAGCTTCACGAGAGAAAGCAGCCCTCGACCTACTGTCGTCTCTTCACGCTTGCTCGCATTCGCAACCTGTACTCGATCTGTCTTATTAGTGCTTTATGTCGGAGACGTATGCCTAATCTAGACCACGTTTCTTCTTGTTTTTGGGGCGCGCGTATCGCGCCGTTAAACGTTGACGTGTCGTCATACACTTAATTAAAGACTACGCTGGGTTGTGGCGATAACACTACTCTATTGATACGCAAACGAATTGCCTCACGACAAAAAATTATTTTCAATGAAATTACTCCGCTTGAAATCAGACTGAACAGAAGAATTAACTTTCACAAAGTATAACATTCGACTTTCAGGAGCAACTTTTAAAGAATGTTGGCAGAAAGGTTGATGGATCTGTCAATTTTTTCTGTAACATGTTTTTCGTGAACGCGAAAACACATGCGAATACTGCAGTGACGTCTTTAAAAGCCTACGCATATCAACTCAAATTGTAAAAAAAAAAAATCTATTACAAACATTTAACCAAAATTAAAAGAATATACGCTTCACCTATGTTAGAAGTTCTCAATACACGTTGCTACACTAAGTCACTAAAACGCAGAATTAAAAGTACGCTATTTACATTACTTACTAAATGTCATAAAATTCAACTCTCATCTTCATGTGTACCAGAAGCATGAAACATAGCGTAATAAATATCAATGATTTATAACTATTCAGTGGTTGTAGTAAGAAAATATTTCGAGGGAAACAAGTAAAATTTAGGTGGCCTTGGGTTTGCCTGATTGGGAACACTGCCTTCAGGGATATGAGAAAGTTTTGACTGTCACAGAGATAACAGCACATTTGAACAAATTCGGTAGATATTACCACTAAGTTTTATTATATACTCCCACAGGCTTTTGACTAGCAGCCCACTGCGATTTGACAGACGTACAAACTGATAATCATAGTAAAGAGTTAAAATGTTAACTTTTATTTTTATATTGTGGAGTTTATCATTATGCTGACGTAATCTATAGTAAAGAAATTCCACACTACTCGCTTGAGGCGTGGTTCAAAAACAGCTTGATTGAGTCTAACAGCAGTGTAGCAACTTGGCTGGAACCAATGACCTCACGAATGCTAGGCGAACATATTTAGCACATAACCAAATACGCTCTACAACTTCGTGTCTTCAAAGTCACAGACAAGTACAACAATCGTGTTATCAATTGACCTCCCGGTAATGGTTTGTCGACGAGACCCAGGTAAAACACGCGACCACACAATTTTTTTTTTATTAACAAGCTATCGACCTGTCATACTTGATCGGACAAACTGGCTGGGTAGATGAGATATGTAAAAATATAGTTTAGTTAGTACAGTCATAAGAATGTTTTTAACAGCATTGAAGATTAAAGGAGGTGGCTAAATTTATGTGTGTGCACATGCGGGGAAGTGAAGTTACACATTACATAGGCTGTTAAACAGTTTAAACAGTTCTACGTGTCGTGTCTCTGAACAACTAAATGGTTATATCCACATGTCAGGTATGTAGCAAAAGTTTTGCCAAAGATTTTACTTATTCTAAACTAGCGATATTAAATTTATAATTTATTGCTAGGGACATCAGATTTTCGCGAAAGAGAGTTCCTGTGCAGTTATATTTCAAAATACTTGAGCACAGATCCACTATCACGACTGGATGATTTTTATCTTACGTGCGTGCCTGCGAATCACAGATGTGCGATATCAGGGGTAACTGAATTCTGATTGGCCCAGTAAAGTACAGAAATATCTTCTCACAAAGACACGTGGCGAGTACCCATAGGAAAACTGATACGCCCAGGAGTTTGAAGTCTAATTTGCGTGAATCTCTTTTCGTGAAAATCGGCTGCCCTTATTAATGGCTATTATTAATTCATTGTGTGTAACGTAATATTATATAAAGACACGCTGTAACTGGTTTAGAATCAACAAATATATTTAAGAATTTGCAATTATTTAAAAACCGAGAGACAGAAAAAAAGGGAAAAATAATGTGATAGCATAAGTTGACACATAATACAAAATATTTTATATGGGTCACATTATAGTATTGTATTTACAGACACATGTAATACATACGTGCATACATGCTGAGATGCATACGTGTGATGCATTAAATATACACCAGATTATTCGGAAATAAGCAGCCGTTTTAGTTCCTCAGTTAGCTATTGAGTTCTGGAATGTAATCACATCTACATCATTGAAAATACGTAGTCTCCGCATACAGTGACACAGCTTTGCTTACTGTTTACATGGCTTATTATGAATATCTATGGAGAAACGTAGTTCAGGTGAGGAAAGAAGTCTCGGAAAGCGCTTTCAGCTCTATCCCTGTTTTTAAACATCCTTTATTTTAGGTAGTTACTTAGTTGTATTGAAATGGTACTATGACTGAAGAATATGGAGGATGCCGCATTACCTAATACCTCATGTTACTCAGCATCTATTACGTAATTTTTTCCACGAGGAGTTAAGCATTGTCTGTTTTTGACAACTCTTTCTATTCACCAAAAGTGCTCGTAAATTTCATCGTTTTCTGCACAGTAATAGACAACGATAGTAGTTTCATTCAATGCTGTCCAGTACACAAACAGCAAAACCGTGTGAGACGTCAACCTTGGTTTTGGAAAGCGTTTGATGTTACAACAATGTCAAGCCAGTGGCCACTTACCTCTGGATTATAAAGTATCCTTTTCTCATAATACCTACCTCGCGAGTAGAAGATAAATGTATGTTTTTGCACATCAGCTCCTGGCGCCGAGCGTCGGAGCTGTTCATGCTCTGTCATTTCGGTCCCCCGGCGGCCATATTATAACATATTTAAAAATTAGTAAAAATAATTAAGATGTATTATTCAAAATATAAATTATTAAAGTTTATTATTAGTATTTTATTATTAAAAATTTGATTTAACAAAAACCTACACCCCACCATTCCCCACCAATACTTATTCCAGGGTATTCAGCCATCTTGGTTTTTTTCGTGTGTCATTTGTTTATACAATGCTGGAGGACGCTATCTTGGATTTCGTGCGTTTTCAACACCCAAGTAGCAACTCGCCAGCAGGCAGCAACCATATTCGTTTATGTTTTTAAAGTATATGTTGCACTGCCGGTAACCTCCACATTGGATTCTATTTTCAACTTATAGACGCCATTAATTTATTGATTCAGCTGCCAAGTGAGATGTCGACACTCATATTTATGGACATAGGAAAGTCAGTAATTTTCATCCTATTTACAAATTCCAATCAAGGGTACACCTACCTGCAAGACGCGGGACTTTGACTACCTGCATATTTTATTAAAATATGTTTTTTTAATAAAATTTTTAAGTTGTTCAATTTTAAAAAGTATTTTTTATTTAATAATATAGCTGTAGATATAGTAGAATGGTACTTTATACAATGGTTTATAGTTAAATTTACTTTATTTCTGTACGTTTTAGATTTTAATTTTATTCTGACAAGTTAGGTAAAAATAAAATAAAACACAATTTTATTCACAGGCATTTTTAATTCAATTAATTTATTACAATTTTTCATGCCCTAAAAAATTACAATATTCTTCAATTTATATGCATCTCAGTATATGCAACTTTGATGTAGGTTACAGTATTTTATGCATCTCGCTATTCACATTCGTGTTGTCCTTGTGCGAAAATATCGTGACATGTATTACACCGGCAACACACTGTGCAGGGCATGTTGTGTAGGTTACTGCACTTTTAAGCACATGTACCGAAGTTACACGAGATCTGCTTCCATCAAACCTGGTACCGAGATACCGATGAGAAACGCAGTTCACATTTACAGGTTTTTGCATGTTTAAGTAAACTGTCGGTACGGCTGGACTGCCTACCGCACCTATCACACAATTATGACATGCGACAGGGATTCCTTGGCACAGTGAAAGATTTCATGGTGCCGTACACCATAGCCGAAAGCAAATGTGTTAACACAAAAGTGACACTGATGACGAAGTAGTGGTTCAGGTAAAGACTCGGACGGAGCTGTTGGAGATCCATGTGCTGGAGTTAAAGAAGCAGGTAACGCCAGCTATGGTATCTAGGTACCTCAGCAGAAAATTTCGATGGCTCCATTGAAGATTTCGTAGACATCACAGCTGAAGAAGTCGCTGGTTCTGTACCATCTGTAGATGATCGTGCTACACTGGTAGCAGTAGATGCTGGTACTGATGTAGGTGTCATAGCTGAAGAAGTTGATGGCACTATACCAATCTGAAACGATGGCACTACACTGGTGAAAGTAGATACTGCTAGTGATGTAGGCATCGCAGCTGAAGAAGTCGGTGGAGCTGCGAATATACTCCGTTTTGTGAAGGGCCACTTTTATGACTTTCTTGGGACAGAAAAGGAGAGGAGGTCAGCTTTCGCAGTTGCTTGAGGAAGGGGGGGGGGGGGGAGATCTACATGCCCAGAAGGCGGGGAAAACCAGGGCTCCTAAAGAGACATTAAGAAATTATCTGATAGCTATTGTTCTAAGGAAACTGTTGGATGTGTAGGTAGATAAGTATATGAATGTAAACATGTAGAAATTTAATCAAGGTGCAATAACGGGGCACCCGAAACAGACAAGGAAGTTCGCTATTGTTTGCTCTGGGAGCATATGATTGGCTGAGACGTTTTTCCGTGCTTCGGATCCGCTGCCTGAGGAATTCGTTTGAATTTTTAACACTCGCCGTCTGAGAGTCGCCCTACGATGTCGGAGTAGTCTTTCGAAGGCGCGAGGCAGCAATATTTTGTAGTTTCCTGCTGGTGAATGGGCGCCTTGAGCGTTCGGAGGCGGCTAGCGAGAGAGCGGTCTCTGCGGTAATGAATTATATCAATTGTATTCTCTATGAGGAAAGTTAGACAAACCATAGTAAACTGACTTTCGGGTTCTGGGCTACCATAATAAAAAAACCGGTGTGTTTGATTAATAACTTAATTTCGTATAGACAGCTGAGGCCCTTCCCTCGTCCTACACTGTAGGGCGACGCAAGGTCTCTTTTCCCAAGTAACCGCGACCAAACTGTCGGACACCAAAACCCCTCCATATTGAAGCAGAAATTGGTTACAAAACTACAAAACACACGCACACACACGCCCAAGTTCTTTGAAAATGTGGACTATATTTTATGATCAAAGCTACAATCATTATGCTTATAGCAAAATACAAAATAAATGAAAAGAAGTAGTAAAACTATATATATACATATATATCAGGTACAAATCTGTCTCAAAAGACACATTATAATTCGCAATTTCTTTTTAAAAATGACATTTAGCGGAGATCTGTCACAAAAGGACACTGATTCGTTATATTATATATATATATATATATATATATATATATAAAGGCTGTTATTTTTTTAATACAATTCTGAGCAGAAAAAATTCGGGCATTTCCAAACTATTATGCCATTACCCATTTTAGGAATTAAATTCTCAATAACATTTTTAAAGGGAATTTTCCTTGATTTGATAAAATATATTGTAACTTGTTTTAATGAAAAACAATTTTTTCTGAATTACTCATATGAGTTCACATTTTCCAAACTTCTTCAAAATTACAGGCTGCAAAACCAGGGAAACTCCACAACAACCTTAATTTTACATTTCTCTGTTAAATGTGTTTTATTATACCACATTCTACATAATTTATTAATACTCTTGTCATTACTGTAATAATTTTTGTCATGGGAAGCTAAGTGATTTTAATATTTTAATATTCAACATTTTAAGAAATGGGGTGGAGCTCATTGAAGGACAGGAGGAAAGTTGAACGGTTAGTCAGGATGTACAGGATGGTGAATGAAGAGGGATGATGGGGAGGGCTACATTGCAAGCGAAGTAAGGTTTATTTAGAAGAAGAGGAGACAACAGTGAGAAGCTTCAGAGGGTGTGGATGAGAACGGAGCGGGATAGGCAGTCCATGCTTGTGAGGTCTGTGAGGGAGTGGAATGTGTTGAGGGAGGAATTGGTATCTGTGAGAGGGGTTGGTAAGTTCAGGAAGGGAGTGGAAAAGAAGTTGGTTGGGTGAAGGAGAGGTGAGAGAGCTCGCCACCGGGCGGTAGCCTAATTGCGAGTGTATGTATGTATGTAACAATTATGTTTTTTTTTTATTTGGTTTGGCTTCAATATCCGAGAAAACAAGATTACTTCTACAAGTAATTTTGGACAGCAATTGTCCGATTCTACATTACTGACTTTATGAGCACTACATTTTTAAAATACGATTACTTATCTCAGGATTGGTCTCGTCCCCAGCAGCCATCGGTCTCTGCCGACACAAGCTGCTGCGGGGACTTAAATACAAAATCAAAACTGGGGGTGAACCATGAGAGGGAGTTACAATAATACCCTAGCCAATAGGGACGAGTTTCAGGTCGAGTAATTCTCAGAATTTGTGCATGTAACACCATCTATTCTATTTAGAATTACGGCGCGCGCTCCCCGTAGGCTTGACGACGCTAGCGCTCTAGGCGCGAGCATTACGAACTATGGATGGCTGCCATGTTTCCCAGTATGTTACCAGCAGTTATGCTAGTCGGATGTCCGTGTCGGGATCTGCAGGCGAACTTCACGTATTCGTTACCATTCGTCGATTTCACACTGCTAGATCGCGCACACAGTAAGTAACAGTTAGCTTATAAGTTTAAAAAGTCTTACATAATAATGTTGTCGTGAAACGATGATTTTGCGCCGTGCAATTGAGTAAGCCGGCGGGCTGACGGTTGATACACCAGGGCGATGTCGGAGCGAAGGCAGTCAACTAGGAACGTGTAGGCGGGCTGGTATTTTTTCCCGTGCATTATGAGACGTCCCCGTCACACAGTGAAGACTAATTAATCATTGAGGTGACGACTTAGACGGACACGTCTCACTTGAACCCAGGACCAAGGCAGGTGTGGGGAAGCGTACGTCACTAGGTGGGTACCTTCCTGTTCCACTTTTTTTTTTCTTGTTCGCTGCTATAGGCTATTCACGGTAAAGTGAGCACTTTTGAGGCCCTAGTTACTTTTCCCTTTCAGCTATATTTTAACATTTAACCACCATTTAAAACAAATATTTCCCCGTATGTAATAAACACAATGCGTATATTCGACCACACTCAGAAGTTTTCGTCTAAGACTAAAATTAATTCTATTCGACTCTTTTTCCAAATGAGGGTTTTCAAAAGTGCTCACTTTACCGTGTATAGCCTATACTTCTCGTTGGGCAGAGTGTGGTGCTATTTCTGCGAGGGCATGAAGCCATTCGACTGGAGTGGACTTCAAACAGTCTAGCAACAATCTGAAAAATTTCGTTTAGAGCTACGTCCAGCTGTTTGGTATGTGATGAATTTTCCCAGACAGGGCAGGCGTACTCTGCAACAGAATAGCACAGTGCCATTGCCGAAGTACGGATAGTTTACGGTTGACTACCCCACTGTGATCCAAACCAGTTTTCGCAGTAAATGTTCCTGTTGGGAACTTTCAACTTACATTTCATGCAGTGCTTTTTGAAAGTGACAGCGCTGTCGAGCGACACTCGTAGGTATTTTGGAGTTTCACAGTGTTCTAGCTCAACGCCTTACCACTCAACTTTTAGCCTTCGAGTGTTTGTGATCAAATAAAAGTAAGTAGTAAATTACAGTTTATGAGACTTGCAATGTCAGTTAATGAAACAGTTTTCTGACAAAAAATTGTCACGTAAAAAGAACTTTTATAATTTAATTTATATTTCAGGATGTATCTTACAGTATTATGATAACGTTACGTGTGAAGGGCGAATGGCTTAAAATTTTATGACACGATTCAAGTCTATGTGGTAGAACTGCGATTATGATTTTCCAAATGTATAAAATAATAAATTATCTGATGTACTTGTAAGGCTACAACTGTTTGCTGGACTAACTTACTTATCAAAGGCATCAGCTATGTCGCTAATGTCCATAACTGTCCTTAGAATCTGGTAATGGGTTTGATAGCAAATCAATATTTTACGACGTAACGTATATATGTAAGCGCTACAGAAACCAGCATTAGTAGACATTGATGTTAGGTGTGGCGGGCCAAACGCTGCAAAGCACAGCAGTTACTGTATAAGCCAGCCATTTGATGTTACTTTTGTATTTGTAGACATGATCACATACAGTTACCCACAATAATATTCGGCCACCTATGATTATCGCAGTTTCATGTACTTATGTTACATTAGAAATGAAGATAAACACAAAACCCGTTGCTCAATCATTCTTGTGTGATTTAAAAGTAATATAGCTGTATAAGTACGCCACTTTAATATTCGGTCATCATCATTCCAACTCGAACATAACCCTCTTTGCAAACTAAACAAACAGTATTTTAATACCTGGTAGCATGTCCATTCTGTTTAATTATTTCTCTCAGGCGTTGTGGCATATCAGCAATTATTTTTTCTTGTACATTCGGAGCCATTCTTACTCCACTCTCCCTTGAACATTTTCTCTAATTATTTTGTGGGCCTAATTGAATTAGTCCTCGGTGTTCTTTTGATTTCATCCTACAGATTTTTTATGAGATTTAGGTCGGATGATTGAGAAGTTGCTTTAATTGCGTTGGGACAGTTATACAAAAACTCGCTATTGACAATGTACTACTTGGGTTTAGAGTCACTATCTTGGTAGAACTTAAACGTGATCCTAATGCCCAGTTTTTCAGCACTCTTGTGTATGTTCGCTTTCAGGATGTTGAAAGAGTCTCCCCTTTTCATTGTTCCATCAACACGTACTGCCTCTCCAACACCTGCTGAAGATATGCAACTCCAGATCATAATAATAACTATGTTTCACAGTATTTTGTAAGTTCCCAGATTTTAGCTCCCCATTCGATTTGCGCCATACTGTTACCCTGCCTTCAGAACCAAAAACGTTCATTTACGTCTCATCAGCAAAAATTACATCATTCCATCAGCTTTCATCGCTGTATGGTCTTTTGCGAACTTAAGTTGTTTTCTTCAGTTCAGCTCATTAATAAAAGGCTTCTTTCTAGGTACCTTGCCACTATATCCTTCTCTCCTGATAACTCGTCGTATAGTTTCTGTATGGACATTCTTTCCACATTCATTGAATACCTCCGTGGTAAGTTTGCAAGCACTAATTTTCGGGTCTTTCTATATCTTCCTGATTACCAGATATTCTTCTCTTTCAATTTGTTTCTTTGGCTGTCCATTTTGAGGTATCGAATCTATTATGGCTTCCTTCTATTAAAGTTGCGTACTTATGCAGCACGCGAGGACAAAATATTGTTTTTCATTCACTTGCGCTGCTCATTTCAATTATTGGCTACTGTTGCATTTCATTTAAAGCCTATAAGAATGATTGTACAATATGTTTTATGTTTATCTTCATTAATAATTTAACATAAGGCCGCGAAACTGCGATAATCATCTGTGGCCGAATATTAATATTAGCCACTGTATATTCACCACTTACTGAACGCCCAGAAAGAATTATGCTAAATACAAAATATGTCTTTAAAGTACATGTTCGAAAACCTCTGAAGTGGCAACACTTTTTCTGCAACGTAACCTATACCGGACATGTGTATACAGAGAGATTTTTTTCAAAGTTTGATTTTAAAATGTTGGGAATTGACACGATCCATTAAAATTACGCGTGGTCGTGAAAGTTGTGTCAGAATACTTCTCCTTTTATCCATCTTAACTTTTTCAACTTCGTAAACGTCCTTCAAGACACTGTATTTACGGCACATGACACGACAGCATTGCATTTTTTTTCCGTTCGATTCAGCCACGGAAACCACAAACCTGTTGTTCGTACGTGTGCTTTTTACCTTAGCACATAAACCCTAATCGCTCACGTTGTCTTAAATGACTCGAGGTTTGGGTGAGGCAAAACATGTTGAAACTTTTTTTATATAACCTTATGTGTTCGCGAAGGTGCGAAAACTATGTAACCTGCACATTTATGACCCTGGAATTGCTCTGTTATCTGGAATCAAGTGGGAACGTGCTGTGATTTTTTGTGCCTCCTAGAGGTTATTTGTTTATTGCGTGCGGGAAGAAACACGTAATTTGTGAACGGCGTTACTTTTGAGATGATCATTCTTTGGAACGAATTTGCATTAGTTAACAGAGTTACTTCTTAATTTTTTACTTCAACTTTACTTCTAATTTATTTCTTTGCATGTTTGTTGAAGATAACAAATATTCCATTGATTATACCAATTAGGTAGGTCTTCTCACTGATACCTTTCAAGAACAGAAATGTCATTATAACAGAAAAGTCATGTTAAAGACTGTTCACGATAAAGCGAGCACTTTTTAAATCAACCTCAGAAAATGTCATTGCCCCTAGCTGCATATTTTTTACTGGATTCACTGAGTGACATGCGCCCTGTAAAGTTGGTAACGATGGATGAGAAGTAGTTCCTTATCTAATCGTCAACTAAAAAGTGCTAGGTAACCATTTCTGATATCTTAAATCAAATCTTTCGCCTTCTGTTTTTTATTTTTTTTTTTATGAATCGAAGAAGAGTAAAAATGAGTAGATTTGAAAATTATTTATTTTTCTAATCATTTCACTATTTCGCTTGGCCGAAGCATGAATAAAGTTATGAGGTCCAGTACAGTGTTAATCTTATATAAGGCGGAAGAATGCACAACGTACATGCAAGTAGATCTTAAGCAGGGCTTTCAAAATTGCTCATTTTACCATAAATAGCCTTTAACAAAATTTCACTGGCAGTGTGCAGAATGCTGTGATAGATGGTGCGCCGTCGGACATGGACAAGACTGAGTTCCTGCATAATCCCATAAAGTAATATTTCCTTTAGCCGCAGTGGCGCAACGGTTAGAGCTCTCGCCTTACATCATTGCGAACCGGGTTCGATTCCTGGCGTGGTCGCTCCCGGGTTCTCACACGTGGGAATCGCCGGACGATACCGCTGATCGACGGGTTTTCTCGGTGATCTCCCGTTTCCCCCGGTCATTGCATTCCGGCGCTGCTCTGTTCTCACCTCGCTTCGCCCCAATCGGGTCTCAAGACCCAGCTGCTAAGAGCCGCCCACTCCACTTCTCCACTTGCGTCACATAAGATCTTTATAGGCCGTTCACTGTAAAATGAACACTATTGAAAGCCCTGCTTAACATGTACTTCTAAGCACATTGTATATCCTTCCACCATTTGTAAAATTATCATTGTCGTGGGCCTGATCATCTTGTTCATGAGTCAGTAAAGGGAACCTGTAAAATTATTACAAAATAAAATATTTTAACAATTTTCCAATCCATGCACTTATATGCATAAAAAAACTCAAAGAAAAATTAATCATTGCAGTGCTGACAAATATTTACCTAACACTTATAATTCACAGTTGAGATATGGATCTATTTTCGCTGACAGATGCATGTTTCAAGGATTGAGTTCGAAAGTGCTCATTTTGTCGTGAACAGCCGTTGAAAGCAGTACTCTTCGTATTGTCACCATTTTTTATACGAATCTCCAAGTCTCGTCATATAAAGTGTGCCAGCAAAACAAACATATATTCAACAATTGTAAAAAATATTGTAAATTATAACGCGCAGTCATTTATAAAATTACATGCGCATGTGATCTCAATAAAAATTCTTGAAAAATATATTTTATTTTAAGGTTACAAGAAACATATTAGTACAACCTATAAAAATGTTAATACTGATCAGAAATCGCGTTGAGTATTTCCCTTAAAACAAGTAAATGTGTTTACAAATTACTTGCTATTTAATAGTAGACTAATTACTTTAATCGAAAACGCCCACATTAAGTTCTTCGAGTGTAAATAACTTCATTTTTATTTTCATAGGAATGATTGTTCCATGCGATAACGGATTTCCTCATACCTAATAATTTCTGTAACCAGCTAAACTCACAGTAAAAGTATATTGTAAGAAGTTAATGCCAACATCCGACGTCTTGGCGTAAACTTTCGTAAAACAACATATTCAGCTATTACAAATCTGCAACTGTACAAATGTGTAATCCGCCTACAGACTATAATGTTCCGATGTAGAGTATTTCTCTAAATCACTAACTTCAATTAACTCTCCCTCCCCCCACCAAGGTGATATTACTACCAACTATCCCATATTAATAGATACTTAAGTTATACCACCAAAAATATATCGGTCGTTGTAACCCAAATTGGTCCTATGGTGAAAGGTTTGTGGTTGTAATTCATTGGTGCTTCCAAAGAATTTTTTTTGTGAATTTAACTCCAAAGATGTACTTAACAGTTATATCTTATTTTTCACAATTGCTTCCGTTTGGACAGTAAAATATAATTTTATTTCAACTGCTCAACACTCTTAATATATAATACAAGTCTATTTTTTGTAACATATCTTCACTTTTACAAGGAATATTTTTGCAGAAATAGATTATTCTTTCGGCAAACGGGTTTCCAAGGAATCATCTTACAAATGTACAAAAGAAAGTCAACATTGTAACGTCCAGCTATGAAAAGATAGTATCTACAGTTAGGAAGAGCAATAAAAGGTAGTAAGATTTTTTGTCCCCTTCTTTAAGCGTGCGACGCGTCGTCCAAAATGTTTTGTTTGGTTCCTGCTGCAGCCAGTAAAAAAAAAAAAAAGTGACTTAGAAACTTGTGAGTTTTCATTTTCTCCACCTGAAGTCAGGGAATGTCCTTGAAAGTAGGCCAACTTGGATGAGAATTTGTTGGTGTTTGGCGTTTCTCGCCATGCCCGCAGAAAGACTGCAATACGTGAGAACTGTGACGGATGGAGAGGTTCGGAACCCACAAGAAATGGACTATGCTGTTGGAGAATTCTGTGAGAAAAAAATTAATTTAGGTTTTTAGGGCGCACAGCTATAAATAGATAAACAAAGGATGAAAGGTATTCCTGATTGTGGACTAAACCACTCGGTGATAGGTACTCAAAAACTGAGTCACGCTGTGGGCTGATGAATCATCCTCGCCACGTGAGAACCACGCCTTATTAAGGAGCATCAGTCCTTGCTATCTTGGACTTTAACTACACTATCTATCAAAAAGTAATTGGGCACCTGCCCAAAATGTTTGCTCGGTGGTTGTCACCCCGTTAAAATCTCGTAGGGCCATCTCTTGCGGCTATAACAGCAGTCATCCTGTCTGGTATGCTCTCTACCAGTGTTTGCAGGACATCCACGGGCATTCGTCGCAATTCCTCTTGTATTCATTCCATGAGTTGAGCAATGAATTTCAGCCGTGCCTGATGAACCCTCACCCGGCGATCCAATTCGTCCCAAAGATGTTCTATAGGGTTGAGGTCGGGGCTCTGGGCGGGCCAGTCCAATCGGCGAACATTGTTGTCGGCGCCAGTGCATAGTAGCCCTTGAAACATGGCACCTGGCATTGTCATCCTGGAAGTAACACGGGTCCATTCCGTAAAAATGCCACAATGTTGGTATCATTTCATTATCCAGAATGTTACAATAGGCCTCTGTGTTCATGCTACCACGGACAAACATCAGCGATCCTACGCCGAAGGCCGTGAAACACAAGTCAACTGACGTAGTGAATTACCTATATTCACGGGTGCCTACTTTTTGGTAGATAGTGTATTTTCGCCACAAGTTCCGTTAAAAAATGTTTAGCGAAATTCTTTGAACGACATGTCGTAAATAACGGTTTCTTAAGCGTTATCAGACTATTGCACGTGTACTGCCTTTAATAATTTTTGACTTGTGACTGCCTGCTTGAAATAGGTAATTTTTTCTTGTGGACGGTTATATAAATGACACTAGTAAGAGTCATCAAGCAATACATGTTTCAGAACATTTGCAAAGCAATGCCGCATGTCCTATTGACGCACAAAATAAAATACAAAAACTGTGATTCAAGTTACAGCGAAAAATTCCGTAAATCCAAGATGACGGGGACTGATCTCCCTTAAGTGGAATGGTGCACGAAAACTGTATGTTTATATAATTTTTGCAATAATTTTTTAAAAGAGGATTTTTCGAAATGTTTTGTTCGATAAGACGTAAATAACAATTTTGAACTCCTTATTACATGGTTAGAAATTCTCTGCGTTCGTTATTCTCGGAGCTCTAATTGAAGATAAGAAAAAAATTAATTTTCTTTCTTTCATCAGTGCTCCGAGAATAATGAAGGCAGTGGATATCTCACAACGTAAAAAGGTGTTGAAAATTACTAAATCTACGTCTTGTCGAGCCAAAAATTGCGAAAAACCCTATTAAAAACGACTTATAACGAAAATCGGGTAAATATACTGCAGTCATGCATCATTCCCCTTAAGAGCTTTCATAAAGGCAGGAAGTTTCTTCTTGGACTAAACGGAGGACCTCAAACATCCTGGCTCTCCTATGCGGCAATCGTGTTCGAGGTCACCAACACCAGAGCATGCACCGGCCTGTATATCTGCCCTTCTCCGTTTCGCGTCGTGTTTCTCCTGCGTGTTTTCTATGGAGGGGCCAGCCAACATGGAGCTCTTTTCCGCGTGTGAGTCCGTGAAGTGCACAGCGATAAAGGCGACATTGCCACACAAATCCAGCGCGCCATCGCCGCTACGCGCAGGGCTCTCAACTCGCCTGCAGTTTTCTCATCGAGCTGCGTGTAGCTAATGGGACATTAAGTGGTGACCCTATTAGTTTAGCAGTTTTAGCAACTATATGTAGAAAATTATGCAGGACCCAGGAGTTATTTTGAGATACAGTGCTTTGAAGAGACTTTAGCTATGTTGCAGGGAAACTAAGTATGTTTCTAACGCGCATGACGTCTTCAAAGTAATCGACAGGCATCGTCTGAATTAGGTGTTCTTTTCGTAGATCAGCACACTGGGAACGTGTTTAACAGTTTCGTAGAAAACCCTGGATTTAAAACATTTTTAAACGCAGTTCAAGCAACTAGGCAGGCGAGCAGAGTTTCCACAGTGCATTTCTCCGTGAGTCATGAGGGATGCCTCAAGACGCAAGATAGCGCATGCCCAGATTCATGCGCTTTTCCCGAGAAAAGCGAGAAGCACGTGCGACCCATCGCTAGTAGGTTGATCGTTCGTCTTGGCGAGCGTCTCTTGTCGAATTACCTCTTTACGTGGCCAATTCAGTGTCTGCAGTTGCGTTATACGTTAAGATAGATCATAGGTTTTATATTTGAATTTGGAAAGAAATCAACACGTATGCGTAGCTTTTATTCAGGACTACCGTGGTATTTCTCAGCTGCGGATATTTAATGACAAGAACTACAAAAAAATATGGTGATGAGAAGTGATGCAATGCAGGAGTTAGCAACTTAATATAATTGCTTGCCGAAAGTCGTGCTTGCCAAAATATAAAGTCTGCTATCGTATTTCCTCAAAGAGCATTCCAAAGTTACGTTGAGCGGATCTCACAAAGTACACATAAAGTAAATGAAGAAATGTCACCCACTGCAGCAAACCAACGGACCCCTCCTACAACAGCTGTTCTACATGAGCATTCTACGTCATTTCGAAAGTTTGGGGGAAAAAAACGCATGAATGATACGGCTGTGGATGAAGCTTACGACTTCATGACTGCCATGAAGAAGAAGGTGGAAAATAGGAACGAGATCACTATTTTTGGAAAATACGTAGTCACTATAATACGAATAATCAATGACCCCCAGCAGCAGTAAGTAGCCCAACATCGCATTACAAACATATTATCTGAAATAGACACGCAGCAATATACCTCGCAACAGGCATGCAGTAATGTGGGTGGATATCATCAGTCGCAATCCATAATATCCTCCCAATCAATGCCAATGTCCAACCTAACCGCCTCTACGTCTGGCCCTCTTTCGGTAAACAATGCAGATGATTATTGTCCGAGCCTCAATGCTACTTTGGAGTACCTGGGTTAATGTTACTTTTCGAATTGTTTTCCTAAGAGGAGTGGTTTTTTTACTGGCACATGAAGCTATTTATTGCATAGTTCATTTGATATCATTCTGATTGCCCTTTATTCGCAAATGTTTGGTTATCTTAACAGCTAAATAAAACACTTTGTAACGTTCTTCCAACTATACGTGAAATGTATTCTGTGTATATAACGTGTAGTTTGTGTCCGTATACCCTCTTAGTATGGCACTGGATTGGGCTTGGGATATACAGAATGAGTCGTTGCGTATGCTACTTTTCGTTGCGTACTCACAGGCAGTTTCCATTTACCGCTGCATAACACATTTCCAATCTCCTCTTTCAGGGGCGTCTGCCACCAGCCGAAATCAGTGTAGACCGTTAGTCGTGTATGTGCTTCCCTATTAATTTTTCCAAATTATTACGCTCAAACCGGGTTAACATACATTACCAACTCATCCTGTATTCTTAATGTGTTATTATATAACACTATACACACATATATTCTCAACACATTAATAAGCACATTCTTGGAATGACAGCATAGATTCATACTGTAACATTATTCAAATACTGTAAGCAATTAAGTGTTTCAATATATAAGCTTATGCAAGCAAAGTACGCACACCAAAACACTATGGATAAAACAAGACCATATATATGTACGTACCTTCAAACTGTTGTGCTAAACTGATATCAAGGTACGGCAAACCTCTGGAACAATGTGGAAAATAGCTGTTACCGATATGTTTAATGTGTACATCAAGCTGTGATAATAATCGCTCGTTACTAAATACCGCAATATACTGCCAGTCTTGCACTACTTGGAATACTGTTCCTCATATTTGTGTCTTGTTTGGTAATCAGTGGAGCAACCATTCATAATAAAACTTCAAAATCTGTTGATGTCATGCGAGTGAAGTTCCTAAATAACAATTCATTGTTCAGAAGAACATCTACAAGGATGTTACTAACGTTGCGTAGCTTAAAAACACATACCCAAAATCTTTTACGTTTCTTTTGTTCTCGATTAAGTACTGTATACGTCGCACAAAATCCAGCAGCCAGTTCTTCTGCGGACATTTTAACTAATACAGGATCAGGCATGCGTCGATTCCCGTCGTATAAACAGAGAGAGGCATGCCACCAGATGCATGCCCCTACCCGCGCATGAGGCATGCACAACGGCATGCAGAAATGTACGCGTTGCTTCATGCGCTGCGGCACCGTGGAAACGCGCCTTACGACGTGCATCGCATGTGAGAATCGTGTCGGACGGTGTCGCTGGTAGGCGGGTTTTCTCGTGGATCTCCCGTTTTCCTCCGCCATTTCATTCCGGCGCTGCTCCATATTCACCTTAGTCAGCCTCATCGGCTCTCGAGACCTCGCTGTTGAGAGTCGCCCAAATCTGTTCACTCATTCACTTATGACGTGCAACCCCTTCGCAATAACATATTTTCTCAAAAATTTTAGCAACAGCAGTGGGTGGGTGAGGAAAGAAAAAAACATATATATATATATGTGTGTGTATATATATATATATATATATATATATATATATATATATATAATCGAAACTTGCGTAAATAATGCTTAATATTCTTGAGAAATAATCAATTTCTTTACTAATAAAAATAATTCATACATATAAACTGTAAGTCTTCTCACTAATTACGATAATAAAAATGTGTTTTATGGATTGTGTTGTGTTATTTTTGGTTCTGACGAAACGTGAGCAACTAAAGGTGCTGTTGGTCTAAAAAATTTGGATTACAAGACCTAAAAAAAAACATTTAGGTAACAAACTGAATTTGCAAAATGAAATGAAATTTGTAATGATGTGGCCGGTAGATATAATAAATCAGTTGAATGAAGTATACAGAAGTTTAGTTAAAATACACAATAATCTACAGTAGCATAAATAATAGGTACAAAATTTCAACACAACAATAAAAGAATACAATATATTTTGCGGATTTTTTGAGTCGATTCTTTGAGATCGTGATGAAATTACTAAAAGTGAAAACCCGGTGTTGTGTGTGTGTGTGTGTGTGTGTGTGTGTGTGTGTGTGTAGAGGTTTCTTAGTTCGTTGCATCTTAAATAAACATTACATTAAATTTTAGATTTGTGCCCTCCTTTAAAATTCTTCCTGAAGCCACCACTGCTTGAGTCATCAATGAAAATATTTTCTTTTGATCGGCTGCGTCGAAATTTTTGTGCTTGAAAAACTGTGCACACACCATCGTGGAAGTAGGGAAAGTCTGTAGTTGGCAGTTACGGTAGTTGTGGCGAATCACCTTAAAAGATCACGACCAGAGAGGACAGACTAACGATAGGTCCGAGTGAGGTGGTGCAGTGATAAAGCACTGCCAGTATCATTAGAAAGGGGAAAGGGCTGCCTGCATTGGTGCTAGTTTGCGAGCTCGCGCAGAACTGATCATGATTTTGCCTACTATGCAACATCTACAAATATACTCGGGAACTAGATAGATAACATGATAAGAGGATGATACAGGCATTGCTACTGTCTGAACCACTGATTCTAATCCGCACTTGTCCCGTCCCTCTCAAAAAGATTTTAAGTACGCCTGAATACTTATTTGATTATCACGTTTGGCTTTGTATTCTTTTTGTTAATTCGCCTACAGATAGCCAGCAAATAGGGATTCTGAGCTGGTACCATTCTGCACAACATTTGGCGCCCTTTCATGACAACGATGCAACGTCCCTGTTTTATTCCGTCGTTACAGTGCTTCTCAAACACTGAAATAATGTGCTAACCCCTCAAGTAAAATTCTAGGTGACTTTCTTCTGATATCGTTAAAGAATAATTTCGCCAGCGGATTATATGAAAACTACCCACCGTGATATTATGTTATTTGCCACTTACTGTATGTTTCGAATGGCAGGTAAAAATTGGACACACATCAGTACCACTGTGAAAAAAGTGAGAATTTTTAATGTTCAGATTTTTTTCTATTAAGAGTAAGTCTATGACTTATAAAATGCATTACAGTCTTAATGTGTTATGCAGTTCACTGACCATGACTGAATACATGAGAGTCGCCTTCGTAAGTGTTCTGCAATTTATTGACCCTAAATAATTCAAATACAAACAATATGTATTCCATCCCTCAAAAAGTAGTTTAAAAATAATGTGGCAGTAGTTGTAGTGTGAACATATAATTCTACAGCTGAAAGAACAGTATCATCTGTTATGTATACACGAGAAATCAATTTACTATCGACGATTCAATACTCTCATTTCGGTATAAAATTCGTGCGAACACAGGCAATTCTGGACGAGGGACGTTCGGGCGATTATTTTCTTGTTCCTTATCTTCAGTAGCGTTGTGCCCTCAGTGAAAGCTATCAGGCAGGGCATATGGTTCTGCTGAGTTAGTGGTCATGAAGAACGTACCCTCAGTTCTGAAACAGTACAGCAGCCATTAATTTTCAAACAAAAACTTACTTCACACAAGAATATCGCTATCGCAGAGAAAGAGAGAGAGAGAGAATGAGAGAGAAGGGATAAGGGAGATGGGAGAGAGAGAGAGAAAAAAAAAAGAAACAAAATAATGAATTATGAAATATGTGAAAAGTTTGAACGGCGCTTAGAAGTTAGAGGCTGAGGCCTTGGGAACCTGTGGGAATGAAATGATGTGAAGTAGCGATGGAATGCAACAGCGGGAGAAAAATGGAGGATACTGAGGAAACCCACCAGACGACATCAACGTCCGTCACGTTTCTCATGCACCAAAATGTAAGTGTGACACCGATAAGAATCGAACCCTGTTCACCTTGGGAGGCGAAGGGGATTTTCTTAGACGCTGCTGTATAAATAAGCACATTTTTTATTTGATTCAAACTATTTTTAAATTTTCTTAGGAATTTCTGAAATTAAAAATTGTCAGCAGAGTCATGATTCTACTTATTTCATAGCCTACCTAAATGTTAGAACAACTGAAATTCTTCCGTAAAATAATATATCATTTTTTTAGGCTAGTTGTAGCCAGTAAGTCTTCAGTGATACTCGCAAAGAATGAAATCACACGATTGGTCAGTAGCGCATGATAACTGTCAATATCCATACAACATGAGCTACACTAGCGAATTACAGATCATCTTGGAAATATGTAAGATTCTGTTGCTCTACGCTTTCCTTCAAGATAAAATATTTCTTCGGATTGTGTGGGTAAAAAGTGAACAACGTCAGGTTTCAACAATATGGATAATATAAGTCTGGCGCTAGTTTACCTGCCTGCCTATCCCAAGGGATCACCTGTCGTTTCGACCAGCCTGAAGAGTTGGTGATGAAGAAGTGAGATGGAGTTGGATCGAAGGTGAAATGAGAACGAAGGACAAAACAAAGTCCGCGACAACAACGTATACCACAGTGGTATCCGTGCGTACTACTCACATGGCGAACCCTGTCAGTAAATTCCCCGCCCTCCAAGGTCTGCGATCACACCGGGTAGCCATGCACACAGGGAAATAATAAAAAGTTTTGTGGTTGGTACCTGTCTTCGTCGTCTTCCCGCCACATCTCGGCGCTGTCGCTGGAACAATTGCCGCTCTTGTAGGCCTGCCAACTGTCGCAGCGGACGCCGTGGAAACCGCGCCCGTTCTTCACGGCCTCGGCGAAGTAGTAGTAGGCTCGCCGGTGGCTGCACGTCGCTGGAACCACAAGGCCCCAGCCACCGTCACAACGCACAGAGACGCGGAAGAAATGAACAAATAAAGTAAACAAGAACGTACTTAGGACCTCTCCCTAGTCGGTCGAGAGAATGGTGCGTGGTAATATTTTTTGCTGTGTCTGTGATGGCGTTTTGTTGGTTTTTGGAGGTAATGATGATTTTTGCAGAAGTCGCGTATGTAAAGAGTATATAACTATACTTGACTAAACAAATACTCTTGTCTTCAAACTTCAAATTAACAGATTAATTTTAGTTGATTTCTCTCGCATGAAGTGAGTGTTTCGCAGTACACTTGGGGCAAGACGGAACAGGGAAGGATGGAACGATGGTGAAAATGAATTTGTAGTACTGGCAATTTGATTATTCTTGGTCATGTAGAGCTTGTGTATAATCCACAAATGCCAATAATTTGTTTAACCGAAATCGGTTCAGTGGTTCTCAATATATATTCCAAGGTTATGGACTTAGAAAATTTCTCACCTGTCTGTCGTATGCTACTAGTATTTCCTAGCGTGTGACGCGTTTAGTCTCTTGCCCAGTGTAAATTTAACATTGGAGATAACGCATTGTACTTAGTAGCTTATCTCTTTGCTGGGATTTTACATCCCAGAGCTATCATCGCGTTATCTATGATGCACATTGCACTCAACTTAGAAGAAGTGCTGTGACCGTGAATGAACATCGTTAGGACAACGTTCAACATGGTACGAAGACGATACCGCACCAGAAGGTAATGTTATCCACGAAAAGTTCAACCATCTTGCCCCTAACGAATCTGTTTGTGGATGTGACTTCTTTTCCAGTGATATTTTGTGTCTCTGTGAAATGAGTGTGCATTTACACTACTAGAGTTTTAACGTTTAGTGATTATATTTTTAAAATGTATTTTACATATTCAAAAGATCCCAAACATGTTTCGTAGTAAAAGTGATTGACAATCCCTCGTAGCCTCCATTAAATTCATTTTTATTTGTTTACTTTTTTTAAGAGCCATGGTTCTAAACTACAAACGGAAATCTTAGAGATAGAGTTTGTCAGAAATACACATGACAGACGCTGTAAATGAAGTTGTTAGTGGTCACATGTTTTACTACAAGTCAGCGACAAATGCCAGTGTTCCCAAAACAACTCTAGAGAGAAAAGTGAAGAAAGTGAAGGATAGCCCGGAGGTGAACTTGAAAGAAAGGTCAAGCCCAAACAACCCAGTGTTTACTCACTGTGAAGCGATATAAATTGTAGCTTATCTTAAAGATATGGAGAACATATTCTTCGTATTATCGCTAATAGAACTGAGAAAATTAGCATTTCAGCCTCCTGAACGGAATCAAAAGAAACATAATTATGACTAAAAGCAACCTCTCTTTGCAGAAACATGAACCTACCTCCTTTCCATGAGCAATGGTGTTTGTATCAAGTTTTGTGAATTGCTTGCAAGTGTCGTAGATGAGCACAATTTAACCACTGATAAAATATACAACTGTGATGAAACTGGAGTGTCAGATGTCACAAACCAAAGTTTAAAGTAATAAGTTCCAAGAGTATAAAACAGGTTGGTGCTCTTATCTCTGCAGAAAGTGGGACGACAGTTACTGTGGAAATTGTTACAGTGTATCTGGGGTGCCTATACCTTTAATGCTGAGTTTCCCAAGGCAACGGATGAAGCCGGAACTTCTGGATGGAGCTCCAACGGGAATATGGACAGTGTGTGACAAAAGTGGATGGATGCAAACAGGTATATTTTGGTCATGGTTAAAGAAATTTGTTGAGTTCACGCATGCATCTAAAAACAACAGAGTTTTGCTTTTATTGGATATTCATACCACACACACGAAGAACATCCATCTGATTGACTATGCATGATATACTAATGGTGTAATATTACTCCGATTTCCACCACACCACACGCGCCACATGCGGCCGCTTGATGTAGCATTCATGAAACATCTCAGTGTATTTTATGACAGTACAGCAACTACGTGGCTACGGTCTCGTACAGAAAGAGTTATCACGAACTTCCAAGTGACCAAAATCTTCGGAAGCACATTCGTCTAAGCTGCTAAAATGTCCTGCGCAATAAGTGATTTCCGGAAAACTGGAGTGTGGCCTGTCGATCCAACCGATTTCTCTGGCATTGATGTTGTGCCTTCTTTGGCAACGTATATATATATATACATATATATGTATGTGTGTGTTCGAGCCTTTTCTCATGAAGATATGCCAGCTGCTGAGGAACTTATAACACCAATTTCTACAGACAATCCTCAGCCTGGATCGTCTACCTGGGGAAATTGTCCCGAACATCCAACCAACACCTCCATCAGAGAATGTCGCATTGCTGGCATTGACAAATTCAGAACCAAGTGTATCCCCAAACACTCCACCACATAATTTCCTATTTGTTCCTCATGTTAGCAACATAGGAAAAACCAACAAGGAAAAATGTCAGATGTGGGAAAACTAAAATATTGACATAATCGCCTTACGAAAGGGAACTGTAAGACTTCCAGTCTAATAGAATAGCTGTCACAAATAAACAAGAAGTGATCACAACCAGGATTGAAAAGGTAACAGTAAATAACAAGTAAGAAAACTGCAAAAAAAATGAAGAACTTACAAGTGCCTCTGACAGTGATGAAGATGACGTGGAGTGCTTGTATTGTGATGGTCTGTGTTCACAATCAACAGGGGGATGAGTGTCGTGTGGATCTTGTGGTCGCTGGTTAATCTGTTCATGATGCAGGGCACACGTTCTTCATTCATTGCTCAAAATGAATTTGCAATTCTGTATCCCGTTTTACCCCATATCACATGCTATCTTAACCGTAAATGGAGCAAGATTGGGTAAATGTAGTGCCTAGGGAAAAATACACAATGTGCATACAAATAGATCTTAAGCAGATATTTCGAAAGTACTCAGTTTATCGTGAACAGCCTTTAGGCGAGATTACTCTGGAATAGGCCATGTAGAGCTACTGTAGTGAGAAAGTCCTCCCTCAAATCTCTTCCTGCCAATTTTAGCGACTTAAACTGGACCTCACTCATAAACACAGAGAAACAGAACTTGAGGAGTAATTGCCGAATTCGGAAGGATAATTGGAAGGCAAAGATGGGTATGCACGTTCTGAAAACTTTTCCCTGTGCACATGCACTGAAGACTCGATTATATTTTTGTCAAACCCTCACTTGGATCCGACACCCACTAAGAACAGATTTCTTGATATAAATTTTTTTAAATCCTGTAGAGTAATAAAGAATTACTAACTTGTGTTTCAAACTGCATAATTTATTATGCCATGTTTTAGTGGATAGGGCTATTATTTCCAAAATTGTGAGCACATAAATATTTTATAATACTGTGCCTTAACTACAATGAACCTTGCCAAAAATTTCAACATAATTTTGTAAGCTGGCAATTTATATTACAACAATCGAATGTGTCTACACAGAGCCTCTTTTGTCCACCATTTCATAAGATTAGTGTCAAATAACACAGTATCATAAGAAAGTATACAGTTTGAAACATAAGTTTATAATGCTTGATTGCCCTACAGCATTAAAAATAAAATATTACGTCTCAAGCCTTCATTATTTTTCTACTTTAGATACAACACTTGGGTTCATGTGTGCAGAAGGATGTTTGTTATTTAACTTTAACATACACCACCAGTGGTATATTGTATAACTTGGCAGGTAAATGTCTCTAAACACATGCTTACTATAAATGCTACAAAAACCAGTATTCGAAGACAGAGTAGCGACGTGCTGAAAGATAATTTGCCAGGCAGTGCACATTCATGTGTATACCAATTGCTAAGGATCTTGCCAGTGCGGTATTTTAGTTACTGATGATGATATTTCAGCCAGAAGACTGTCAGAAAAATCAGGCAATATCATAATGATAAATACGGTGACATACCTAATGCCATTTGGTCTTGTAATTTCGCAGTGGTTTATCGTTTCCTTCTGCATTACGAAAGTCAGCAAGACGTTCCAGCAACTTAAAAAAATGTGAAAGGTAGGTAATGAGAATTAAGCCCGAAACTCTTGGGTGACAGGCAACAACTCTGTCCATTACACCAAGAAGGTGGTCTCGAAAGGGTGCTTCATATTTTATTTTTCTCTCCAAATGCTATTATCAAATAAGGGGTTAATTGGACAATTCAGCAGCCCTTGTCTAAGACTAGCAGAAATATTCATGCACTCCTTGTTCCAGAGAAGAAGCTGCCATAATCTCTTGCACTCAAGCTACTGCTAACTGGTGAATATATTGATTGTTCTTGGAATCAGCACCAGGGTCAACGAAATGCGCTGTAAATTAAATTAAATGAGGGATCTTCCATAGCCGATCAATTATCATACTTGCCTCCCTACATCACATCTTCTTTCCGTCTCTGGCAGATGTGAGCTCACTATTCTGCATGTAGAAAACATGCTGAATGCTGCCATAGACTAGTGGGGTGTTCTCGGGCTTCCTCTGCTTGGGAAGGCAATACATTTCATTGATGCTCTGTCCATGGGCTTCATTGTATGTCTCTTATCAGCTATAATGTGAATGAACTTCCTGACTCATATTCCTGTCAACCTATGATTTGACCACTAATAGCATATTTAGTTTTACAATAATATTAGTATAATTCTACCATACATTCAGTTATTTCACTGATCTGCATTCATATTTTACCGATTACCAGTGACTGTTACAATTTCGGCCTCAGAGTGTCGGCAGCATAACTTCTGCCAGCTACGCAAAGGTCATGGACAGCCAGATGCAGCGAGTATTCTCTTACCTACAAGGTCGAGAATGCAGCCTGGTTGGGGCCAGTAGCCGCCATTGGGGAAGAAGTCCCTGTGACCTAGAGGTGAATCGAAGCCGAGGTAACCTCCAGATGTATGCACCACTTCTACCTGCTGGGCATCTCCAGGGTCCAGCCTGTCTTCCAATGGGGTGTCGCCATACATCACGTGAGCCGGGTCCAGTCCTGCAGGCACGGAGACAGGTATCGTCAGTGTGGATCATTCTTCACCTATGTTCCGCGATGTTGTAGTGGTCAGACTATTTGCCTCCCATCAAGGTGAACCATGTTCGATTCCTTGTGGGGTTACCTGGGTTTTCGCATGTGGGAAACATAGTGGACGTTACTGTTGGCTGGCAGATTTTTTCGGGCCACTACTATTTCCCAAGCCCTTGCATTACGTTGCTGTTCCATGTTCATATCATTTAGTGCTCACGACCTCATTGTTGAACCCCGACCGCAATCTCTCAACACTACTCCACTTATTCTTCAGCTACGAGGTCCACACCGAGCGCCAGCCGACACCAGAACTGAAATGTAAACATAATTTATTTTATTTTGATTATGCTGTAACACTGTTGTCCATGGCAGTACTAAATGTAACAGAACTTCCTAATTACACCAGATTCTACACCACTTGAGCATAATAAGGTACACAGGGAACTGGACTCAAATTATCACAAGTTCAACTCCTTCGTTATGTTAAGTGTGGTGACTCAGCTAGTACGGTCACAAAGAACAGCTGTAAAAGACAGATTAAGTCATAAATGCAATTTCAATTGAATTATATTGATTGATGTATTCAGTTCAATACATATAGCCTGTCACGTAGACAGCTGGTGTGAACTCTCTGCAACTAATATCATAGCAAACGTAATACTCAGTGTAAATAGATAATGGGGAAAAGGAGCTTACAGGCTAAACTTATGTATCTCCAAAACAGGAAAATCAGTGGCTTACCAAATATTCGAACAGAAAATCCGAAGGTTGGTGGCTTGAAGGCCTGGACCATAACATAGACTTCAGAGACCACATTTGTGAACGTTTTTGACTGTTTATCATTTCTCAAAGCTGAATAGGATATCTGCATTTGGTATCGTTTGAATTCCTTCCACTTGGTGTGCCGTTAACATTATTTATTTACTAGTCCACCAATTTAATATTGTGCATTGATAGTGATCAGTGATTTTATGGACTACTTTGCGTTTTATACCCAGTATGACGATTTCACTCCACAGTTGGGAAACAGCAGCCACTATGCTGAAGAACATTACTAGAATTGCTTTTATGTGTGTGTTCAACTGTATTGTTGTTTTCGCCTCATCAAACTAACACAAAATAAATACTAACTTCACATTCAAAATAAAACGAGTTCAGTACTCATCTAGAGAGGTATTTATGGGAGTAAAATGTCAATGTTTCCTGCAACGCCTGTGTATTCATGAATGTAACTATTAATTTGGCTTTTATAGAGACAGCAAGGGTTTCTTCCATTGGTCAACAGAGCACATGGAGCGCCAGCAGAAAAGCATGGCTTCGATTCATCACCTTCTGCTCTGGAAACTATTATGCTTAAGTAATGTATAATGTCGTTAGTAATTGCTTGACAAACTTAGGATATTTTAACCTGCTGCACATTGCTAATTTCAATCATAGCACTGCAGTAAACCAAATATGTTTTAAGAATGTACATATATTTATCATTAATGCTCTGGTTTGTACTCAGTTTAACATTGGCAAGGAATGATGGCATGGAAGTATTGAGAAAGAAAGAAATATCTAGTGGTCATTGACTACCTCACAATGACTGATGAAATAATACCATGGACCCTAAGAAGCCTTAGGGGAAGGATGCAATATCAGATGTACTTTATTTATTTATCCTTTTTTTCACATGAAGGGAAGTGATGTATAGTTCCCAGTTCATATGCTGGGGGGGGGGGGGTTACTAACTACAAGCCAAACTGATTCCTTCCCTGCTCCTACTCCTCTGAGCATGTTACTCCATCACTAATGTCCTCGCTGTCGACGAGATGTTAAAACCTACCTACCTACCAGCTTACATAATTTTCTGAAGTGCCTGCAAACAATTCAAATGTTAAAACTACACCTAATAAATTCAAATTTATGAATATATGTTTAAAGAAAAGAAAAATGTAAAACGCCACATTTAAGGGGGAGTGTTAGATATGTGCCGATGTCTAGTTATGCGAATTTATGTTTATAATATTACAGGTAAGGTCGAAGTATCTCATGCATAATTAATGAAAAAATTATAAACAATACAATTCTGGAATATTGAAGAAAATTGTATGCCGTACGTTAATATGAGATATAAACTCTGCCAAGACATAAACGTTTTACTTGTAGGAAGTTGTAACAGTCACATCAATAATTTTAATATCACTGGATGTGGCAGCTTTCAATCTGCCAAGGACTAAATTATTCAAATGAGCTTTCTCGTATGTTATTTTTTTGTAAAGTTAGAAAGTGACCTCGTTGTGGCATTCTACCATATTTCTCGAAAACATAACAGCTGACAAATTATTTATTTATGTTGCCGCTAACGAACACTAAGCTGTGCAATTAAACACTGCACCATCAACGAGATAGTCGCGGATTTCATATCGTTTGACGTAAAGAGAGCTCTGTTTACTGCTGCACTCTGCACGACACAACGGAACTACAAAGACTATGCTCGTGAGGTCTTCGAACAGCGTTGCCAGCTCTGGTTTCCATCTCGCTTCCGAGTGTCCACTGCCACGGGGCTCAGGCCATAGAGAAAATGAAGTACTAGAACCAGCCTAGGGCATTAAGCGCTACATTTAAATTTTCTTTCAATACGATACATGTCTGTTTTGTACTCGGCCAGATATGCTGGTGTATTCTGACAGGCTCCTAAGTGAACTATTTAATTTTAATTTACAATATGCATCTCAGCCGACTCACCTAACGTAATTTCCGTATTCACATATGGCTATGAAAATAAAAAACCGAGCAGCTCTCGGCCACTAAACAAAGCACAGCTCAAAACCAACTTAGTTGAAAAACTGTAAGCTAACATTGGTTTCAGATTACGTTCGTACTCTACGAAATGTCACCTTATAATATGGTTTCTGTAACTTGTTTACGAAAGAAAATGACTAGGTTTGGCAAGAACGTGTAGCAGAAGCTCTGATACGTAGAGCAAACTTTTATTTGCTACTTAATATTATTTGTATTTGTTACCTAGTATAAAAATTCTCTGTTATTTAAAATAATATAATGCTGTGATCTCAGAAATATTATGGTGGTGTATTGTGAAGCGCTATTCCCGCTCTTTTGAAACATCGGCTTTTCTAAAGTTAATTTGAAGTGACAATGTTCTGGCAGAAGTGCACACAGAATGCTTCCTTTTAATTTTTTATGTCTAATTGAATGCAGTACTTGTACTGTATACCACAAATCCTGAAAATCAGAATTGCTTTCAAATTATGACAAACAGAAAATAAACTATCATATTTTTGACACTGCATGCACTGCATACACCAATACCAGCGGCGTAGCCAGAGGAGGGCTATGGGTATTGTAACCTCCACCTACCTTTATTCCATACAGATATAAATTATTAGAATTAAAATTATTAATGAGCCTTCCATTTCGATAAAATCGTAATTGCTGTTAACTATGATGCATGTTATTAGGATATGTTAAGTAACATTTGTTCTAATAATTCAGGGAAAACAGGGAAAAGACAGAGGATTTCATATGGCAGGGAAACCCCCGGGAAATGTCAGGGAATTTCCCTCTAGGTCAGGGAAAATGCAAATAACTGCTACTCTACGAAATTTGTTAGTAGTGTGAATACAGGATTATGTAATTATGAGCATATGCATTTTAAAATTTTCAATTTTAAGATTGTGAACTAGCAATAATACAACTTTGCCAAGTGCCACAAGGTCTATATATAGAAAATAAAGTATTTGCGTAATTGTAATGAGCACTCCACTGAAGTCAATAGGGGATATTGCGAGAAATGTTAATGAGCTGAATAAAATATTGGCACTGCTGGACTGGTCTGTTGCAGTATAAAATTCAACTTCACTAATAGCATTTTTTTTCTGTCAGTGTTAGAAAAACATGATACTTGAATGTTTCTGTATTGAAAACAGGTCAGGGATACTAGTAAGATTCTGTCTGGAAAACAAGGAAAATTAGGGAATTCCAAAATATAATTTCAGTGGACACCCTGGTCTTAACACATACGACAGCACCACTAATGCCAGTATAACCTCCCTCCCTTCCTTCACTCAGCGTAACTCCACACTTCAGAAATTTCTGGCTACGTCACTGAATCAATACTCGAAACTACCTTCATACAGAATTAATTACGAAATGTATTTTAGGAATATTATAATTCAAGTACACATTAGTATTTTCAGGACTACTTTAAAACCTTAAATAATATCCAAGTGGATTTTAAATCACTACTGTGAGTCTTGATCGGAACCTATATCTAGATTCATACTGCATGGTTGATACTCAGATTTGCAAAAACTCTTTGGATGGATATATTATTTATTTAATGCGGGGAAGTATTATAAATTAAACATTTTTAGACACCTAACTGTAACAAAGCGCGAAAGTAAAATTAACATCACGTATTTCATCGTATCATCGTATATTGCTTCAGAAATGTTTAATCGGCCCAATGTCTGAATTCACTAATTAGCGGAGATGCCAACTTTCCGCAAAAAAAAAAAAATATTGTGATTTGCTGTATTTCCAAAATACTTCATCTTAGATTCTCTTTCATAACTGGATGATTTTAACTGGCGCTGATTTTAAGCGTCTACCAGCGAATTACATATGTTTACTCCTAGATTAACCTACATGTGATTGGCTTGGACTACTAAAAAATGTTTTCAGTAGATATATAATGAGAGAGCTGGCTCACTTCTTGTTTTTCATCGAAAATCAAGCAGTTTTCACCCAAAAGTAAGCGAATTTTAGCCAAAATCAATAAATGTTCTCAACTGCTAGAAGCAGCAACTCCAGGTCCTTAAAAAGCAAGCAATTTAAGCCAAAATCATGCAAAAAAAAAAAAAAAAGCAAATTTTTCAAATTCACAAAAAAAATGAGCGCGCAGGATTTGGCACAAAGGAAAACCGCAAAATTATGCAAAAATCAAGTAAATTGTCACGTTTTCTAGAAATGCAAAAAAAAATAATTTTTCTTTATGAAATTTATATCTTATAAATAGCCGTATTAAAGAAATTCAAAATGAATGGTCTTTCAGACACAGATAGCGAATCTGGTTATAATTCTTCAGAGAATTTCGTTGCATTTCTAAATGGAGAATACTTAAATTATTTCGATTACGAGGGGTTTCTAACTGTAGGTCGCTTATCTGATTCTGATAATTCTGATGATTTAGAAAATCCAGTTGCAGAACACGAAGTTGAGGTTGATAGCGATGGAATTCCAAATGAATATTGCATATCCTATTTCGATTACTACGGATTTCCAACTGAAGATTACATCTATGAGTATTATGAATTTGATTACAATGCAGACGATGAATCTGATTGAAAAACAAAATAAATTCAAAGAAATCATTATTATCAAAGTTCTACTAATTTTTTCAAACTACTTCTATTTGATCTAGATTTTCACCAATTTCTTGAAGTACATATTTATCGCCGATATTATCTTAGATCGATAATCGTAAGCTTTGTAAATTTGAATGAAATCTGTTAACTATATTTTTAAGATCATCAGATGCATTATCTAATCTATAGGGAGGGTTTTTTTTTTTTTTATGTTTGTCAAACTGTAAGGTAATACAAGCATATTTAGTTTTATTTATAAGGAAAAGGAATTTATTTAATAAAAAATTCCTAAAAGTTTTAAATTTAACCACTCGACTATAAGCTCAAAAATTGTTTGAAACTATCGGAAAAATTTGTTCATTCCCCCATTTAATAAAGTAAGAAATTTATAAATCTTCAGTAATTCTTTCTTTCAAGTAATCATAAGTAAGATTTCGTTTACTAATTAACCACAACATTACAAATGGTACCTGCTTCTTTAGGAGCTTTATTAAAATTAAGGCAATATTTTTATAATTTCTTTTTCTTTAACTATGATCGTTTTTCTGTATGAACAATCAATAACATATCAAGGCCTTCGACCCCAAAATGAATAGTAATTAATATTACCATCAAAGTTTGCAGTAGGTTTATAATAAAGTTCATTATTTCTATACTCGGTATGTAGTTTGGTTTTTGAATTTCTAAAATCAATATAAGCAAGAAATTGTTTAAGATAAACACCGTTTTCAATGTCTAAATTCCAGTTTTCTTTAGGGAAAATATCATTTGTACCCCTTTTAACATAAATGTTTCTCACGTTACACTGAGCAAACATAGCAGGTGTTTATGCTCTTCAGCACGATTTTTCTATTAAATTTAAAACCTACAACTACAAAATCAGGCATATCAAATTGTAAATTATTAAATTGATCCTATATATCAAAGCTAAAAACATTTTTTTCTTTAGGAACTTCTCCTAAAAATTACCAATAATCAAAACTAATGGGTATTTTTGGATCTTTGTATATTTTTTCTTTACTCGCAGTGGTTTTGTTAGATTCATATTCAACAATAGACCACATGATTCCTAATTTTTCAATAACAATTTTACCAGGATCAGGACGATGTTTCGTAACTTAATCATCTTTATCAAAAGATTCATAAAGAAATAAACAATTGTTATGAGATAAATTACGAAAAAAAAAAGTAATTTTATAGCCACCTTTCCAATAAACTTCATAGGTACCATGAATAAAACCAAACACATATCTAGAAGGTTAGATTATTTCATTTGTTCTAACACAAGAAACAGTTTTAACACCTTTTGTTATTTTTTCACTAGAAACAGATTTATCTCGATATACATTATCAACACCAGTAAATTCTAAATAATTTTGTTCATTTGGTGATATTAATAAAGCATTCTTCAGTGTTGATACTGTACCTGAATTATCAACAGCTTCAATAATATTTCCATGTTTTGAAATTTCTACTCTAGAAAATTGAAAAGGAAAAAATTTTGAAAAAACATCAATATTGTCTTCTTCAGCATATTTTGCCTCATCTCCAACCTTATCTCTCTTTTGTAAACTAAATTGTTCATAAACATAAGCATAATTTGGGAAAGAAAAGCCATCTCATATTGGAATATCAAATTCGATTGTATTATTGTAAACATTTAAATTCCCCCTAGTTTGATTAGTTGGAGGGAAAGTTTGCCTCACGAAGCTCTCAATACTTTAATTACTCATTTATAAGTTAAAAAATTTGTATGTAAATGGATGAATCGGAGAGTGTTTCCCGAGTTAGATTACTCATTAAAAAAATAAAAATATAAAAGCAGCATGAAAAAGAATATGAAAAAATAAGGAAGACGAGCAACCATTAATCTACGAATTACGAAATAGTGGTTAAAAAAAAGGTAGAAAAAGTGAAGAAAACAAAAGCTTAATAACAACACTAGTTCCTGTTGTAGCAACAAATTTAGATTATTCCAACACCAAAAGAAACATCGCTTGAAAGAGAATTATTTGCAGAACAAGACTCTCCTAATTTGGAAGAGCAAATGGGTATTATTCCATTAAAAGCTTTCCACCTATAGCAGGTGTTTCCACTATGAATCTCGCAATAGAAATTGCAAAAAGAATAAATGTTATTGGTGATACACAAGTAACGATAGATAATGATGCATTATTTGTTAAGCATAAAGAATATTTTTTTTAACACCAGTACTTTGTAATTTGTTAACAGAAAGTTCACAAGAAGCCCTTGAGTGTAAATATACTGCTAATGACTATGAAAATTACACAGAAATTGTTTTATTAACCAATGCTGTATTTCAAAAATATATTCCTAATGAGAGGAGGAATAATCCAAGTTCAAGTGCTGGATGGAAATACAAAAATACAATTAAACCGATTTATGATGATTATATAAGAACAACACCAATCACAACAGAAAGAACAAGTTCTACGAATTCTCCTAGAACTGGTGATGGCATAAAAAAATAAAATAGTTTACCAAAAGAACATATTTGGATGGACTATATTAGAAAATTAAACGATAGATTGTTAATTATTCGTGGCGAAGAAAATGCTGGAAATTACAATTACTACGATGAAAAAGTAAGTATTTTCAGATTTTGTTATTAATAAACCAAAAGGAATTTCTTATCTAGTAAGAGCTTTAAATGTAATTCCGCATTCATTTTGTAACTCTGAACACCACGGAAAGGGCGTGATAAAATTGGCACTAAACAATTAGAATTTGCCCGAAATGCATTTGCCTGGTTATAATTATTATGGGCCATTTACAAAATTGAATGAAAGACTAGAAAAAGGTGATACAGGAACAAATAAATTAGACGAAGCATGCAAATATCACGATATTGCTTACAGAGATCATTAAGATTTATAATCTAGACATGATGCTGATAAAATTTTACAACAGAAGCAAAAGAAATCATGTTAGATAAAAATACTACAACTGGAGAAAAATTAGGTTGGGGAATTAAAAAGTTATATGTATATATATATATATATATATATATATATATATATATATATATATATATATATATATATATATACACACACACCCTCCTTTGAGGAATTAAAAGATTTAGGCATAGATCAATTTTTAACACATGATCAAATTGCAAGAAGAACTTAAAAATTGAAAGAAGGTAAAAGTTTCATATTACTTTACCACTACTAACAGTAAAAAAGATGGCCAAAGAAAAACTGGCAGTGGTTTCCACCATGGAGGAATTATACCAATTATATTGGCTGCTTTAGGTACACTTGGTGGTTTAGCTGGTGGAGCTACTGCAATTTGCAATTCTGTTGAACAAACTAGAAAAAATATAAAAGAATCAGAAGAACAAGAAAGACATTATTTAGCAATGGAAAATAAATTCGGAAGCAGATTAAAAAGAGGAAGGCTAAAAATAAAATGAATATATGCTCACTATCTAATGTCGATATTGGAAAATATTTAAAAGTACTAAATATTAAAAATTTCAGAAATGTTTATATGGTTGATGAATTACCTAGAAATATAAACAAAAATGAATGCACAGTGGTTAATTTTGACATTTCATCAAATCTTGATACTCATTGGGTTCGCTATTTTAAAGAAAACAACTATATCTACTATTTTGACTCATTTGGAGGCAATATTCCTACTAAATTAGTTAATTATTTCAAAGATATAAATGTTTATTACAATGTTTACAGAATTCAGAATTTTAATTCACTTATATGTGGACATCTATGTTTAATCGTATTACAATTTTTTTCGAGAGGATTTAAGTTTAATGATGTAATTTCTATGTTAGTATATGACAGATATATTTGGGAAACCATTAATAAAATCTTTAAATGTAATTTTTGACACTAGTGATTATACTTTAAAAACATATGTAGATTCACAATGCAATTCAGGTTTCTGCTATACAAAGTAAACTAAGCCTTTGTTTTGATTATACAAAATCTTATCTTTATTTTTAGTGCATAGAACTGTTAATATAGATGATCCTAGAGATGATAAAGATGCAGTCAAGAAAAGATTTTTAATAAACAAATAGCTGATTATGCTTTAAAAGAATATATAAATTTACAAACAGTAACACTATTGTACTGATTATATAAAACGAATAAATAATACAAGGCAGGCACTAAAAATGAAAGTAGATTCGAAATACAATTGTATTTCTTCTGCTATACAAGATCAATTAAGTAAGTTTTTACTTATACAAACAGTTATATTTCTTTTCAGCATCGTAGAATTACTAGTCTGTCTGATCCTATAGATGAAGATGATGCACTCAATAAAAGATATTTCGATAAAGAAACGGCTGATATATTACAAAATTTTAACAAATCAGTTTTTAGTGATTGTGATGCACTTGTTAAATCGAAATTTGAAGAAAAAAAGAATAAGCTGTTCATAAATGTTAAATTCCAAAATTTAAACCAATCAGTTGAAAAATGTAAGGAAGAAAAATCATATATATTTTATTTACCTGTAAGGTGGGATAAAAGTAATAGTAAGATAATGATCTTATTTTCTTAACTTTTTTGATGGATTGTACTGTTTATAAAATAACTACTGCTGATTTTATATTTTCTGATGCTGTGACTGTTATTAAGGGAACTACAAAAATAGATTACAGTAAGCCTTTTGATGTTTACAGAGGCCATTCTTTATCTTTAAAATCAGAAAAGAGAAAATATATAATTATAAAGATGGAGTGAAAATTACAAAAGGCATAGTCGTAAAATATAAAGATTAGTTATTTTTAATTCTTATTAAATGGAGAACACTTGGTGTTTGAAGTGTAAGAAGGTCACCAAAATAATAATATAAAGACTGAAAATACTACAAATGGCTGATTAGTTCAGAAAAGTATATGTTCAATATGTAATTCTAATAAATCAACATTTAAAAAAATTTCCCACTGCAAGAGGGAATAATCAGTGAATTACATAAGCCCACAAGAATACATTTTCCAAGAATAAAAGTAATTTCATATGGTATTGATGATTTATGGCAAATTGATCATGTAGAGATGAATACTGGAAATTTGAAAGGAATATCACATATCAACAATGGATACAAATATATTATGACAATTATTGATGTTTTTTTCAAAATTTGCATTTGCTGTACCTATTAAAAATAAAACAGCTAAAAATGTAGCAATTGCTTTAGAATCCATATTAATTAAAAGAAAGCTGTGTAATGTTCAAAGCAATAATGGGTCCGAATTTTATAATAAAATATTTAATGAACTTATGCAATAATATAATATCAATCAATATTCATCTTTAAGCAAATTGAAAGCAAGTGTTTTTGAAATATTTATTCGCACAATGAAAAATAACATGTGGAAGAGACTTGCTTTGAATGTAAACTATAAGTAGGTCAATATATTAGTTGAATTAGTGAAAGAATACAACAATACAAAACATATCACTATAGGCATGAAGCCAATTGACGTTAATAAAAACAATGAAAAAACTTTAATGTCATAATATGTGTTTACTGAACCAAAACTGCAAGCTAAATACAAAGTTGGCGATGTCGTTCGTGTAACCAAACTAAAGAAAATTTTTGTGAAGGGTTATGCTGTTAATTGGTCAACAGAATTGTTTACTATTTGAAAGTTTTAAATTATGATGTGCTGTCTTACAAATTAAAAGATACTAAAGGAGAAGAAATAGAAGGCAATTTTTATGAAAATGAAATCATGAAAACCAACTATCCAGATGAATATTTGGTCGAAAAGTCTTAAAAACTAAAGGCGATAAGATTTATGTAAAATGGTTAGGTTTTGATAACACACATAACCCATGGATTAATAAAACAGCAGATTTGTGTTTTTTTCTCATTTCAAGCGCAAAAATGCAATGCATATTGATTTAATGCTTGTTTTAACATTCGTTCTAAATGATAATTTGTAACATTCATAATATAAAGTCAGTTTTTATTTTAACATAAACACAGTTTATGTTCATACACATTTTAAAAAATAATACAGACTTTAATTTTATTTCTATACTTTCCTTAATTTTTCTACTCAAATCTGTTGTAATAAAGCCATAGTCTTTGTCGCGACATTTTGCATAAATCTCTTTAAATTTTTCACAAGGCATATCTCCACCAACAAAATCGTTATAAATATGTTTTTAATAAGTATCATCTTGTCTAAATATACATAAATAATTAGTTTCATCCCTTAACAATTGCTTAAGTATTTTTGAATATGTTTGAGCTAAATAAAATACATCTAAATTTTTATGTCTTCCTTTAGTGAAATAATCGCGAACAATATCTTGGTCATCTAAAATAACATCATCAAATATAACTAGATAATCATTTTCATATTGATCTAAAGGGGTAATTTCATCACTATTATTTTAAAAAGTATGCAATTATTCTTTAACTTTAAGCTTTTTGGATAATATATTAAAATAATTTTGTAACTCAGTATATTTTAGTTGGTTTAAACTTTTTGAACAAACATACAATTTATTAAAATTTAGCCATCCTACAATATAAATAAAATTTATCTTTAAATTAGTTTTTTCACAACTGCTTGGACCTACTATTATAGCTCTCATATTATCAGGCACTAACTCACCATTCTTTATAATTTCGGAATTATCTTCATGAATTAAAACACCGACACCCCATTTTTTTCTTCATTTAATAACAGTAATTTTGTAATAAATGGATAGTAAAGTATTTAAATTAACAAATAATAGTTCTATTTTTAAAAAGATAATTCATTATTATATCATCCATAGTGAAAAAACGACTGCTTTGGTTAGTTTCATAAATTTTAACACCACATATAAACAACAATATAACAACAATTGAACACATGAGTTCTAATGGTGATAAAAATGAAGTTACAACTATTCCTAGAGGAAAATGCAATATTGAATCATTTAAAGAAACTATAAATTCAATAGTCCCATTTTCAACAAATAACATTGAATTAACAGCAGATAATGAAAAACAAAATAGGATATATATTAAATCTAAGTTCGATATACAATTTGATGATCAACTGTCTGATATTCTTGGTTTTGAAAGAATTATTCTTATTGAAAAAGACACAATTGTTGCAGGCACTAAATTACCTAATTTTAGCCCATTAAAAACACTAAATGTTCATTGTATTTTAGCATATGTCATGTTTATGAAATATGATTAATCTAGCCATTTAGAAACTGATATAATTGCTAGTTTTCACCCAAAAACTATGTTTGACTTTAAAGATTATATCAACTATGATCCCCCATATCCAATTTTCTATCAAATTATCAATGACCGATTTAATCATATTGTTTTATAAATTAGAGACAAAAATGGCAATCTGATTGATTTTGATGGTGCTGATATCGATATTGTTTTAGAAATTAAATACGTTGAAGATTCTCTGTTTCGATAACAATATGGAACTGTATCTATTTTATTTTCTAATATTATTCTCTTATCATTAGGACTTAATGCTATCTTATTAACTTCGATTGTATATATTTCATGCTTTTTGCTTGTTATGAAATTGATTGTTCTATATTGTATTTTTTTCATTATAAACAAACAATTCTTATAGTCATCAAATGATATTCTGTTATTGAGAACATATCTCTTTATTCAATTAGGTTTTTTGTTTTCATTAGTGTCAACTATATATGCATACATTTTCGCTCATAGACTTTTTTATTTGAGGTATTATATAGATATTGTCAGTTGTATAGTCACTTGTATCAAATTTATCTAAAAAAAATCTCATATCATCGGAAGATTTGTCTGTTTTTATGTTATAAATGTACGAATTGGTATCTTGATAGCATAATTCAATTTTATTGTCATATTTGGGTTTCATAACTTTATAATGAAAATTGTACATTATCTCTTTCGGAATGTCGAAAATTGACATGCCCACATTTATTGGCTTATTAAATTTCACACATATTTTGTTCATATGTATAGCGGCAAGGTTTTCATTAAATATAGTACTTTTCTTAAAATTTGGCTTTGCTACTGATTTTTCACATTTTTCTTTGTTTGATATTAGTTTTATATCCCCTCTGTTTATTATATTTTCCATAGTTTTGCCGGACACAGAATTATTCATCAGCTTATAAAAAATGTTTTCAAAGTCATTTTTAGCATTAGTTCTCAACATTGTATTTAAATCTATATATTTCTTCAACCAATCAGACTGATTAAACTTCAACATACTATGTCTTTAGTAAGTTTTAATCCATTCTTTAAGCATTGGTTTAAAGTATGATAGTGAATTACATTCTTTTCTTTTTTATGTAAATTTGTTTATATTTTAGACTGCTTTGTTTTTGGAACTACCTTATTTTGTGGGCAAAATGGTAGATCTTTATGTAATTTGTCTAGTTTCTTGGGATATTCCAAATCAACTTCTAATATCTATCCAAGATCAGAATCATCATCCAAATTTAATATATGTTCATTGTAAAAATGAAGTGCTGTATAATTCTCCCATTCGAAACCACCATATGGTAAATATTGAGACATTGCCCAGCCATATGAATTATTAGCATCAGGATATGCTAAATAGTTGGACAATTGATCAGAGTTAAAATCTTCTAAATATGTATTATTTGCTTTAACGTGTTGTTTACAGCATTGTGATATTCCACCTCTAATACCTTTTTCTATCATTAAAATCATATCATAATTGCATATTAAACCTAATGGTTGTTTAGTAATTTTTAACATTGCTTCCCACGATAATCCTGATGCTATGAAATACCATGCTGGCTCTAATTCATATCAATTTATACACATTTACCTAAATTTTTCAAAAATATCTCCTAACAGTAATACATAACTTTTTAAATATGAATTGTGATATTTGCCAAGATTCTTAGTATTAAATTAATTCCATACATGTTTTGCGTGCTCATAATCATCGTCAGTTATATTAGACTCGTTTAGTTTATTATATAATTCGCTTTTTGGTGGAAGCATAGTTTCGTTAAATTTTTTCCAGCTATCCATATAATCGTATGGATAGATGCTCTTTTTGATAACTAAATGTACTTGATCTTTTGAAAAACGTTTGCGTGTGTGTTTCATTTGTTCTTTAGTCAAATTAGATGGTAATGTGTCCAAACGGCTAGCCATAAATTTTTGTGTGTCTATAAATCACATTTTTAATATTTTGTTTGTTTCCCAAACTTTACTTCATTATTTTTAATTAAATCTATATCTTTTTCAGTATAGCCTAGCTCTTTAATAAATAAATTAGCATCATAGCCAGCTAAATTATAAAAATTAATTGGTACACAATTTGGCAATTTTAATTGTAGATTACAATTATTACATATAGTGTTAATGAATTTGCCTGTTGAATTATCATGATGTCGCACTTTTTTATTATCCTTCGAATATTCGCATTCACATGCAGTGCATTTTTTAGAAATATTATAGAAGTAATTTTCTTTTTTTGTAAGCAGTTGCATTGATTCAATTTGTGAATATATTTCCCCAATTCTTTCTACTTCACTTTTTATTGATTGTATAAAAGTTTTATGAGCATTTGGACCACGATATACAACTGGCAGCTTATAATTACCATAAGCAGACACAATGTAATAGCAAAAACCAGATGCTTCATGTATTTGATATTGCATAGCGTATGATTCATCGTTTTGCTTTAAATCAACATTATTTATTTGATCATTAGTAAGATTATATCTTTCTTTAATTATTTCCTTATAAAGGCCATTATAAATACCGTCTTCAGTTAAAACCAGATATTTTTGATTAATTTAAATTTATATCATTCCCTAGGATTTGGCTTAACTGTTGGTATTTTCTTCAATATTAATTCAAAATCGGCATATATTGCGAACGGAACCTTCATTGTATGTTTGTAATTTTTTGATAATATTTTCTCTCCTTTTGCAGGTATATTGACTCTTATTGCTTCATGTTTAGAGCAGTCTTCTGTGTGTTTACTTCATTTCTCTTGAGAATAAAAGAATCGAAGACATATATATATATATATATATATATATATATATATATATATATATATATATATATATATATAAGTTTTACCATTAGTAATACAAGTGTATTACTACACTCCAAAAGTAATACAAGTGTTTCGCAGCTGCGCCTGCTTTATCATCTTCAAAATAACTTAAATTTATGTGCTTATCCTTTTTAATTTTTGTAAGTTTTAATGGATATACCATGGATTTCTTATATTTACCTTCAATAGAGTATACATTTATAGATACATCAATTTTCTGTTCAATATTTGGTATATCATCAATTTTAATAGGATATTCATATTTATCTATTATTTTGTCAATATTAAGCCCCATGTTTTTATATTTAGTTACTCTGTCAGAATTTTTGTCTGCTAGAAACAGTGCATATTTTATTGCCCAAAGAAAGCATTTTCAATCAACATTTTTAACATTTATGCATGATTTCTGATTCTTAATCAATTCAGGTAGTTCAATTTATAATGATCGATTTTATATTTATTTATAGCTAATTGTATTCCAATTATTCTATATAATGTCCAGCCTGAACCTCTTCTTTGAAATTCAGATAATTGTGTAATTATTTCTTGTATTGTGAATTTATAAATCCTTTAAATATTTCCTTCATTCAATACTGTATAATTGGGTGATTACAATGTAGATCATTCTACTTTATTATCTTGCTTACGGCAATTGGTATATAATTTAATACAGGTTTTCAACCCTCTAAGGTTCCTAAGATTAGTGCGTATTATCTCGAATACCTTATTTTTTACTGAAGTAAAAAAAAAATTAATAGGCTGTACTAAATTAAAGGTATTTTCAATATTATATGTTGATATCCTACTTTTAAAAGCTTTATTAATTAAGTATTTTTATTGGTTCTTCTTATATTTCTTTTGCTAACAAATAAATTATTATAGAATGGAAATATTTCTTCCAATTCCTTTCTATCTTCGGGGTATAATTCGTTGATATCGACATCAGCTAAAGGCAAATTTGTGAAATTATTCTTTGTTGTCCATTCTTTTGCCCAGTGGCTTTTATTTCTGGTTTTTCAAAAACGTTGGTAGAATAAGGGAATATTAATTTTAATTCCTTTTTGTTGTTTATAAAATAGATTATTAGAGAATGGAAAAATTATTTTCAATCTCTTTCTATCTTTCTTATATAATTCATTAATACTGGCATAATAAAATGGCAAATTTGCGAAGTTTCTTCTTCTTTGCTCATCAATAATAAATATTATAATAGCTGTAATTAAATCTGCTTGCCTTATATGATGCACATATTTAATTTCAAATCTTCTACTTATAATTCTTAACTCCTGTAATGTCTTCTCGCCCAGCTTAACTGCTAGATCGTTTGTCGCCATTTTTCTCTATTTATAAGAAATAAAAGTGTATAAATAAAATGTAAAAACAGATATACGGGATAAATCGAAAAGTGCTTAAATTACTGGAAACCATATTTAACTTCATATTATGACGATAATTCTTCATATAATCACCGCAACATTTTTTACATGTGATTGAATATTTGTCCTTGCAATTTTTATTAAGGGAAAATAATTCTATAGATTTATTCTCATTATACACTTTACGTGTTTTTGTCGGATAATTATCATATTGATTTTCGTTTCGAATATCCAATGCTCTATTGTGTAATTTACTATTTTTATGCTTTTTGAGAGGTGTATTATAAATATATTTTCCACATTAGCACATTACTTTTTTTTAAATTCATAACGACTACTAGCATATTCACTATAACATTTTTTACAGATGTTAAAATGTTTATCTTGTGAGTGTTTATGTAGTGTAAAACTTTCTATGTTTTATACTTTGCCACACTTTTCACATCGCTTGTAAGTGATATTTTCCATTTCGAGCATATTTTCATTTTATTTATTAAGAAAATTATTTTATAAAGAGAAAATATTTTTTTTCTAGAAAACGTGAAAATTTACTTGATTTTTGTATAATTTTGCATGCTTTACCTTGTGCTAAATCCTGCGTGCTCATTTTTTGCAAACTTAAAAAATTTGCTTGTTTTTGCATGATTTTGGCTTAAATTGCTTGCTTTTTGAGACTCGAAAATTGCTGTTTCTAGAGACCTAGAACATTGCTTGATTTTGGCTTAAATTTGCTTACTGTTGGGTGAAAACTGCTTGATTTTCGTCGAAAAACAAGAGGTGAGCCAGCTCTCGCATTATATATCTACTGTTTTCTTATCAAGACAAATGTCTTACAAACAAAGTAACGCTGAAGTAGCGCACATATGATATTGAACTGTAGGTGGCCCGGAATACTTTTCACAAAATCAGGTGACCCTACTCATTAGATATTGAAAGTATGCGTAAGACATCCTAAAATATATTCGCGTTTTCAGAACGTTTTTATGTTGTTTAACACACTGCACATTTGTAGGCCATATATTTTCACAAACTCTTGACATACTCAAGTAATCGTTAAGTATATTAATGTAAATATTACGTACAATAAAGTAAGCATAGATGCCGTATTCGAACTAGATAACTCAAGTTGCGATACCACTTTGCGAGAATCATTACGCATATTACTTTGTTGTAGTTTAAGAAGTGCAAGTAAATTATAGTTGGTTTCATAGTCAACAAAAATAAGAACTTTCTTATATAAATAATGAGCATATTTTCCTCAACATGAGTGCAATTAATTTTTAAATAATTTATGAAAGCTTTGATGGTAGGTAGGACTAGTCGCCTCGTCCTCATTAAAAGCAATATTATTAGAGGTGAGACCGGAAACATATGCAACAGTAGTGATACAATTACACATACACACGTGCCTTACCCATGACTCGAACCCAGAAAACCTCGTACCATAAGTTAGTGTGCAATCAAACTGCATTACGAAGGTCGGATTCGAGTATCAACTTCGAATTTAATCAGTCTAATGTTTCGAATGACACGGTTCAGTAACCTGAAATATTTACAGAGCTAACATTTTGAAAATAAGTGACTGAGCCGCTTAAAGCACTTAAGTTTACATGGCCTTCCATTGCACTACTTGTGTGTAGAGTTTGGTCAATGTCGGTTGATTAGTCTCTGAGATATGACATAAAACCACTATGTTTTTCAAGAGATGATCTTCACAAATTGGCAAACATGTTATGTATTAGCACATTCCATGATTTCATACCACCAGTATACGTAATGCTAAAACCAATGGCATAAATTCGTAGATATAGCACACTAACACAAAATGTATTTATAGCCACCATTCTGAACATGTCTGTCACACTGAAAAATACTTAGTTATATGTTCTACCCCAATACCAGTTCTTCGCCAAATGTTGGTACGAATGGGTTGATTGTTTACCGAGGTATGAAAAAAAAAACTAAATTTGTATTTTGGGGCTAACCTGCAAAATTACAGAAAAATTAAGCTCTGTATAGACAGATTTGATGGCTGTAATTGATGTTGCCAGCATACAAAGTTAAGTTGGGGATTGGTTCGTTAATAAAAGATACTAAGCTGAAATATTTATAGAGCTACCATTTTGAAATAAGTGCCTGGCATACTTAAATCATAGCAGTTTACATCACCCGCTGCATTGCAAACTGTTTGACCAATTTGGTTGAAATCGATCAATTGTTTCCCGAGATATTACATAAAAAATTATTTATTCATGTGGCACTATCTTACTAAATTACGGACAAAATATGCTCCGTGTAGACACAGTTAATAGTTGTAATATATACTGCCTGCATACAAATAAGTTAGAACTGATTACATGATTTCGACGATATAACATTCTAAGCTAAGCTAACTATATGGCCGCCATTGATAGAAAATAGGATTCTGAGATACCTGAAACAAATAACTGAACATGATCTGAAGCAACACTACTTATGTAACAAAATTTCGTGGGAATCGGCTTATTTTTTATCGAGATAAGGCATAAAAACTATTTTTCTTCGTGTGGTAATAACTTACAAACTGGCTGCCAAATATGGCTATGTGTTAGCACATTGGTGCTTGTAGTAGCCACTTTCAGGATACGAAATTTGGTTGAAATTGGTTGAATGGTATACTTGTTTTCTATACTAATAAAATTTTTAAAAGGTAAAGTGAGTTTGTTTGTTTATATGTAACGGCTAATCTCGGAAACTACAGGGCCGATTCTTATAATTATTTCGCTGTTAAAAAGTTACATTCTTCCAGGTGGGCACAGGCTATGTTTAGTTAAAAATAAAACTCCATGAGAAATTTCAAAATTTGCAAACCAAGTCGCAGAAAATTGAGCTACTTGTCTGCTTTCTCAGCTTGTTCTACCAAAACTACCTGGCCGATTCTTATAACTCTTTCACTGTTAAAAAGCTACATTCTTCCAGTTGGACCAAGGCTATGTTTAATTTTAAAAATCCTTGAGAAATTAAAAAAATTTGTTAACCAATTCGGAGTAAAATGAGCTACTAGGCTCATTTCTAAGCATGCTCTACCAAAACCATAAAAGATAAATTGAAACAATGTTACGAGAAAATGTCGTAAGTTGTCGCAGGTAGTCACAGGTAGTCACGGGTAGACGCAGATAATCACAGGTAGTCGCGGGTAGTCAGAGGTAGTCACAGATAGTCACGGGTAGTGGCAGGTAGTCGCAGGTAATCACAGTTTGTCGCAAGTTGTCGCGGGTAGTCACGGGTTGTAACAGGTATTCACGGGGTGTCGTATATATAGGTATGTATTACTATAACTCCATAAAACCTGAGCGAAGAGATAGCAGGCTGCTACTACTAAATAAACCTAAAATATTGATATGGCCACCATTTTGACATAAGAATCTAAGCATGTTCAATTGCGTACGTTTACCTGACTTGTCATAGTATGACGTAATAGTCAAATTTTGTGAGAATTGCTGTAATAGTTTTCGATATATTGTGTAAAATCTTTTTTTTTTTTTTTTTTTTTATGCTATACCTTCGGAAAGTAGGCTAATAACAGTTACACTTACAGATTCAATGCCAGAAGTTTTCAAGTGAAATAATGAATGATTACATATATGTCAGATGAAGAATACATCATCCTTGCTTGTATCATGTGGAAACAGCAGTCTTTGTATACACTATATTCAATTGCTAAACGTCACACAATTTTTAATGGAAAACTAGGCTTAACCCCATACAATTATATATACACATATACAATTATACATACACATATACACATACATATGAATACATTCACACACATAGATACACATACAATCACACATATATACATACATACATGCCCGTGCACAGGATATGAACATGAGAGGTAGTGTTTGCGGTAGCGACAATGCTATGTTAACTTCGCTATCAGTATCAGTTGCACAGTGAACATAATTATATGGTACAGCCCATTTATAAACCCCAAAACACTCATTATTTGAACATATTCTCACTGCACGAAATTTTTTATTTCACTAAGTTTCTAGATCTCCCGCTTTATTAATTATCCCCACCCCCACCCCCTAAAAAAATCAGTTTCCAATATTTTTCCAGAAATGTGAATGGTGGTCGAAACTTCCTATTGACAAATCTATTAACAAGTAAGCAAATATCATTTGTTAACTGAATTTCAGTTCGTATTTAGAAAACACAATCTTACAACAACTGCACTTATGTTAGCCATAGGCGGACATCAGAGACTAGCTGCATAGTAGATTTGTATTCGAGTCGGAGCCAATATCTTCAAATTACCAACTTTATAAATAATACTCCACGGAAACATGACAAGTGAATAAATGTTTGCGCGCGATAGTATTTAAATTTAGCAGTCACTTCGACTTTATTAAATACAGTTATTAATGTGCCCCAGGTCACATTTCTCGCGCTTTTAAATTTATTCAAGCTTGGACGATAGTTAATAAGGCACGTTGTTAATCCGATGTTGTTTGGTTTTGAGACGTTGAAAATTTTGGTGCTTACGCAGAAGAAACGCTTAGTTGTAGCTAGTTAGCGGTTAACTTAGCATTGCTCAAAATTAACTTTTACAAATAAATCACTGCCTCGAAATGCATATACGCTCACATAAACACGTCCCGGTGTGTATACAGAAATACTGACTGTGAGACAGTAAATTATGCGAGATCTTAGCGCCAAAATAAAAGTTTACTCTTAAAACTGGCGGCAACTCAGACCGGTTTCGTTTCGATTTATAAACATAAAAATGTATGTATCATAGTTTAGTGTCGCGGTATCACATAGGCTACGTCATACAAGAGTACTGTTCAGTGATACGTGTAAAGCAGTGTAGATTTTTACATGTGATTGAAGAGCACAGAGTGGTCCAAAAGAAGAAAAGATAGGTTTTGAAGTTAACTGCAAACCAACCAAGTTAGTTTGTATCAATCGCTTAAGGAAATGAAATTATTTATTGTCCTTTTACTGTAAAATAAAACAATTTCTTTCAGAAATGTAAAAAAAATGCAAAACATTTGTACACCATATCCAACATTCCTACACTGCAAAAAAAAACTGTATAACTAAGTACGTTAATATAAATATAAAAGCCGTATTCGAACCAGGCATTTCAAGTTGCGATATCACCTTGCGAAAATCATTACATGTTGGAATTAACGAAATGCTAATATAATAGACACATTTGTGTCTGGAACAGGTACGTTAAAAATGCTATTTATTTCGATTTTGGATTCGTATTTAGCTACCTCTGTATATGTTATTTCGTATGAAGGTACAAATATGTATAGAATCATTTATTTAAACTAAAAAAAAAAACATATATTATTTAATTAGAAGGGAAAATATTTTTAACTGTGAAAAGGGCCATGTCTGTATTTTGTACTATTTTACACGGGGTTTGAAAGTTTTGAGTCATGAATGACCAGCGCGATAAATTTATTTTATTTCTATGGCACGAGCCGAGGCAGAGCCGGTCGGGAGAGAGAGAGAGAGAGAGAGAGAGAGAGAGAGAGAGAGTGTGTGTGTGTGTGTGTGTGTGTGTGTGTGTGTGTGTGTGTGTGCGCGCGTGCGTGTAAGAGAACCGGCAACAGCGTCCGTGCTGCGCCTCTTTTTTTGTTACGTTTTGCAGCTTCTGTCCCATTTAAGCAATGATAGTGTTACCTAGCGTGAAACTCGTTAACTACGTGCGTGAAATTTCGTTTGTATCTGCCCTCGCATCAGATAGATAGCTCTCCACGCAAACTCCAAGCAAATATGGCGCCTGATATTCCCCCTTTAAGCTATTCCAAGGAAATACACGACTGAAACTGATTTTTTTTTTTCACACGAAAACTTTATATTCTCCAAAACAAAACTGAAGCCGTTCTTTGAATCGTCTCAGTCATTGTGTTCGTGTGGCTCACTCAGTTCTTAGTGCCTTCCTTGGGGGAGGAAGGTAATTGAATTATGGGGCTGACTACCCACCTCATAGTGCTGTGGGATGCAGAATAAAGGAATACTATCATGTAAGCTCTCATGAAGTATGCAGAATATCACCAAATTTTATGCACTACACTGATGAGCGTCAGTATATGAGCAGAGTTTCGCAGGGAGTGCAAAGGTACTATTTGGCCAAATGATCTGTGCAGCCAGAAAGGGATGGAACCCGAATGATGGTGTAGCTGTTGAGTGGGGACAATTAATTCATAGTAGTGGGAATGTCACCCTTTAGCCATCTATGCGAGCAAAAGTATATCTGCCTGCACTACTTTAAGTAACACCTGCATGTCAATTTGTTCAACAGTTTATCACTTTAGGTTTATCCATTACTGATATCAACAAATATACACAAACAGGTAACCAAATATTAAATGCTACATTTTAGCATACTCACTTTTCGTACAGTCAAGATGTTCATCAAAAGAAATTACTCATGTCGGTTAGCGATAATTGCAGTAGCTATCATAGTTTTTAAATCTATACTTATACATATTGCTTTTAATGCATAGTAATTTGTACACTCATTTTTCATTTGACATATTTTGCTGGCTTTTCCCACTCACCAACATATTTATTCTAAACCTGATAGGTTTCCATCCGACTCTGTACTGCTATCCTTGTTCACTACAGTCATTTTCGCTCTCTAAGCTGGATTCTCCAAGTCGAATAACAATTCTTTCATAGCACTATCGCTTCTCCATTGCTACATGATGATTTTGATTAATACTGAACATTACAGTCATGGTCAGTTCACTACTACTTCTAGACTGCCATTATGTGCTGACCTGTCCACGTATGCACAAAAATGCCGAGCACAAACACGGGTATCAGCTCCAAACTACACGGGAAAGTTAACATTGTTCCACAAATGTATGGTCAAAGCTACACTGGCCACATGCAGCCTAGCATTTTCATCCCTTCCCCAAGATGGAAGGAACGCGAAAAGAGTGAAGGTAGAAAGCGGTATGGCCTTGTGTAGTTCACATTCATTCATCGTCAAAATAAGTTCCACCCACAAGGAATCAACTTCCAGGAAATAAATGTGGTGGGTGGGTTTGAAAATATGATACATGCAGATGATACACTTTTCATTCTCGGCCGCGCAAGTGATATCAGCAAGGGTGGGCCATATACCTGCCAGGCTATATAAGATCGTCCTAGTGTGCATGACTTAGTCTGACTCGCGCTGTTGTGTCAGTAGCACTCGTCCAAAGGGGACGTGTTCGACAGCATTTCGAACAGTTGGGCACTTTCGAGAGCGGTCGCATTATACAGCTGCGGAAAGCACGATGGTCATTTCGCCATATTGTGCGCCAAGCAGGCCATGTAGATATCACTGTAGCAAGCTGTTGGTTCCAGTAATTATCGGAAGGTATGAACACACGACACAAGAACTGGGAGCTTTGCTACGGACCACATTGAGGGAGAAAGGACAAATTTCCTGACATGCACAGAGTGCCCCGACCACCACAATTGCGAAGATTTAGTAAGCAGTGACGCCCAATCTGCAGCATCCTGATAGCGGCAGTGGCATTGGAAGACAGCAACATGATACAGGACTACCTGCATGAAGACCGTTACAATGACTGTCCTTAACATCACATCACCGTCGCCGCAGACTGCAATGGTGTCATGACATACTGTCATGGAGCCAGAAGGGAAGTGGATAATCTTCAGTGACGAGTCCCGCTTTTGTCTTGGAGGTGGCGAACAATACAGATACTTGTAGATGCAGCGTGGTCAGTACCAACATGAACAGTTTGTTGTCATATGTCACACGTCATATGTCACAGTCTGGTGTCATTAAGTATGATGCGATTACGTACGATGCCCGATCGCCATTGGTCTTCATTAAGGGTACTTTGACAGCCTTATAATACGTTCATGAGGCCTTGCAAACAGTGGTTCTGCCATATGTGGATGCCCATGTCAGTGCTCTATTCCAGCAGGACAATATCTATCTTAATACCGTTGCCATGCCTCGAAGTCATGGGTATTTCATTAACGCCAGCTGCATCGCCAGACCTATCACAATTGAAACTGTGTGGGATGGTATTGGCTGCTCTCAGAACTCCTTCCCTACTTCCCTACAGCGAAATCTGCAGAAACTTGAGGTAATGTTCAAGCAGCTACATGGGCTGGATTGTCGCAGAGTATCATTAAGGATCCCTATAACTCCATGCCCCAACGTCTGGCGGAATACAAAAATGGCGGCCCGACTTCATACTGAGATATGTATGTGTAGCACAATAAATACAGCTCATACCAGTCTCAATCTATAATCATTTCTTTCTGAATAGCGTTTAATCCGACACTTAGGGGGTAGCTATTATTTGTAAGTGAGTGAATTTTCCGGTTTCGCACTTGTCTCGGAGTAATACCTGTGATGCGCTGCAGCTGCAGATGGCGACCAGCGACGCCGACGACGTGCGCCCCCAGACTGAAGCCCAGCAGGTGGAAGCTGCGAATGTCGGCACCATGGCTCTCCTGCAGGTAAGCCATCAGGCTGGCGAGGCGCCCGCCCACTGGCACCGTGTTGCGGGAGGCGGCGCCGTACCACGGCGTCGCCGCGAGGCTGCTCCAGTCTACCGCCAACACATTGTAGTCGTCTCGCTCCAGGAACGCTGTGGGTCACAGTGGATTTGAGTGAAGAGGTTTGGGCAGATGAGGGTGAAGCGAGGTGAGTATGGAGCCATGCCGGAATACAAGGGTGGGGGGAACGGGATATCCCCGATAAAACCCGCCGACGAGTGGCACAATCCGACACGATTCTCACCTGCGAAATTCCGGGTGCGTTCCCGCCGGGAATCGAACCCAGCTCACCTTGGTGGAAGGTGTGCTGCGCCAACCGCAGTCCCTGCTGTGGTTCAGATAACTAACACTTTTCATTGCACTCTAGAGCCACGAGGCTGTACCGAAGGCAACCCTCATTAGACAAAATGACGGGTATCCATGTGTGATGACGACACATTCAATGAAATGACTGTTGACGATGTATAAAAGCAGTGAGCGACGACGACGACATAGTGTGTCAGTTCGTGCCTCGCCGTTGTGTTGGCTTGCTGTTATCCGAACATAATTTTCTAGGCCCTGGTAATGTTACCGACGATGATGAGCATATTAATCTAGATAATACCATTGCTAGACAACATGGTGGAGAGTATAGTCAAAAATCTGTCAACGAAGGCATTTGCCGTACAGATGAATGGACCACTGTTAATTTCATTAATGATTTTCGCAGTACTGATAATTGTAATTCTACTGTTGGAGCAGTTGCACTCGGATTAAAATACGGCATCAAAATTATAACAGGTATAATTTATCCGAGGAACATGCAAATATTTCTCCTAAAGAATAACTTACACACGGGACTGGGCAGCGATTCACAACACTAATAAACAACGTGCATCATGTAAACAACTAGCAGCCGACAGAAGTAAAAAACAGACCGAGAAACCTGGTAATCGAGCTGTGCTGGAGAGTATTTTGATTATGTGGTTAATGCAGCAATCTTTAGGAACCATTTTAATCAATGTTTGTCAGTCCTACCAAGCATGGATTATTTATGTGATTCTCCATCCACACACAGGAGAAACATTCTTGAAAAATCCAAGTGTTTGTGGTTCCCCTCCGATTCTGGTCATCGCGATAAAAGAGGGACCTCTCTCTAAGTGGAGACAGCTGCCCTATCTGAGAGGCAGATCTGTGACTTCCTACCGAGTCTGGTGAATGAGAGGAAATGGGGTGCGGAAGAGGATTAAAGACAGGAAAGTATTTGGTTGGTGCATTAATACAGTCCAAAATAATCTTGAGTCACTGGTGATGAGCTAAGGATCACCAAACTATTATTGGGACTCTAGTAACAACAACATTAACCTTGTATTTCTATTGAGAACTGGTGCAGTGCTTTTTTGCCATACATCTCCAGGATTCTAATCATTAAGCTGATGTCCAATTCGGCGACAATTTCAATAATCAAATTTAACAGAGTACATTGCTACAAAAATGTAATGCGCTGTTACAGCTAATTCCAAAATAATTTTGCTTGTAGGGAGCGGATATGTGTGATGGAATTCAAGATTCACTTCCTAGAATAGATCAGGTCTCACCGTCCTTCAGCAGCGGCACCATGTAGGAATCGGCCACGCTGTCTCCGAAACCATGCACCAGCACCTTGGTGCGCCGCGACGATCTGAAGTGCTGGAACACTGGCCGACAAGTGTCGTTGATGGTGCCCACCTCTGGTTCATCCCTGTTATCCCTGCAGAAAATAATATGAATACATCATTTAATATCCTCCTATTTAAATTCCGCCTTTGCCCAGGCTATTACCATTTAAAGGCGTAACTGACTGCAGAAACTTCAATTTCAACTAGACGTCTTGTAAATCTCGAGCAGTTAAATATTATTGCTTAAATATTTCTGAAGAATATGCAGCTCAGTTTCTAGTTTTGAAATATCACTTTTGTAATAGTGAAAGCATTGAAATAAAACATTTTATGCACCTCTTTGTAGCAAATTACTTTATATTTTGGCACAATAATGATGAGATCATATTGAAACACTAAACAAATGGTACTTAATTTCATTCCATAACCTTCAGAACTGCAAAATAATAACAGTTTCTGAGAAATCGTTAAAGACTGACAGTCTGCATAGCTATATTGTGTGATTAATGGTTTTATTCCAAGACCATGATGAAAGTTCTCTTACACAAAATCGTATCTTCGATATTTGTCTTCAAGAAAACATGCCGTATCTTGTCTACAGTTCAAATCGATCACTAAACAACGATACTACTGAAATGATGCAGGTAAAATCCATGACAAGTGATTTCTAAATCATCTTCAGGCATTTGTAGTATGCTACTTTACAAAAAAATCATTTTTATCGTGATTTACTTATACTCCCTAGTTATCTATGGCAAATTCTAACTAACCTAATATTTGAATAATTCAAAGGTAATTCGTTTCTGCTATAGCAAATACCATTAAACTTCACGAGCTCTGTGAACCATCTGTGCCTAGTACCACACAAGGTAAATAAAATAACCAAATCTTCAAAAGTAGGAATAAAATAATTGGGATTAGTAAAACTTCGGTAATTTAAAGCAATATGTATGTTACGTAAATGAACTACACTCGTGTACAAAATTAAGGATAAAGTAAGTCAATGCATTTCCACCGACATGAGCGACAGCTGTGCTAGTTCAGTTCAACAACACATCACTCTCAGAATAGTTTTCTACAATAATATTTACTGAACTGTAACTTCTCTTAAGTTTTCGCGATATTTACACGTTCCAGTAATAACTGTGACGAATAAACCTGCTGTTTTCGAAGAACAGGACACATCCTGGCTGTTAGCTGGTTCATTTTCGATATTATTCAGGAACGCGATGATGTGGGCAGCAGTCAATGAGATGATTCTCGCAAGCCTCCGTGTAGGTATAGAGAATTACTTGACAGAAGTATTGGTAAACAGTATAACTGGAAACATTCATTCTAATGGTTGCTATTAGGTTTCTAGCAAGGCCCTACTCTATGATCCGAATGCACAGTCGGTCTATTTAGGTCAAATAACTGCCTCCTCGTTGCATTTCACTCCTTGGACAATTGCATTTGAGGGATCGATAAACTTGTACACCTTGTTAGAACCTCTGTCCCTACACACTCCATTCTCACGTTTACAGCGCCATATGACATACTATGTAGGCTCTACTTTTAGAGACAGGTCGGTAACATATCATGGTACCTTTTTAATGTCGGTACAAATACTATACTGCGCTCTGCTCTGCATTTAAATATAATCGTTACTTCTTTCACACGGCCTGTATTCTCTTAGCTTGGCTATCAACTAATAAATTCTATTCCCAAAACAGTTTTAAGTTAACGAGTGATTAATAATTTATGGTATCTTAATTTACTAAACACTGTCCACTGCCTGCCCCTTAAATGAAAACTTAGTTTCGTACACACTTCAATATAAATAATGGTTTTTAAGTTGTAATTACTCTTGGCAGCCATTTATAGTAGGAGCAATAGCTATGACAAACATTTTAAATTGGTATTGCGTGGCTTTGGGTAAGGATTCTATTTCTCTCGATGTTTTCGAGCAATGTGGGTGAACCCCATCCACGTGTGCACTACCTTGTGTAGAGGTAGAACCTGACGTCTTCAATGGTGGCAGTGCTCTTGGGGTCCGACCCCGAGAGGAAGGCGATCCGGGGTTCCCCTTTGCCGTCGGGCATCAGCATGAAGCGGGCTTCGGACATATTCCACTCTGAGTCGTTGGCTTCGCCGACCTGACTGTGCCCTGACAGCAGACAACCAAGTGTTAAACAGCACGATTGTGTACTTTTTATATGAGTCGCTCACAAGCACTTAGTATGTCATCTGCCAACTCATAGAGGCATCTAGGTTTGTCTCAAGAGATGCACGAATGATTTGATAGTGGTTCACACGTCCAAAGTATGACTGGTTTAGTACCAGATAATTAATTTTCGAAATAAACTGGCTCATTTACATAATTTTTAAAATACTACTTCGCATTCAGCAACAACCATATGCTCTGTTATCTATGATATAAGCTCGATATCCTTCTGGGAACAAAGGTCAAATAATTGGTTTTAAGGGGATTGCTGACAAAAAAGAGTAACATACCAATGCACTATCTTAACCTTGCTATTGTCTCGTGCATGTGATCTGGAATACACTATTGAGCAGAAAATATTTTCCTCGGAGTGATCCTATTTCTTATCCCATCGTTATTCCACTATTGTTCTACCTTCGCTTCGTGCCACATCATCCATCACAAACTTCTTGGGAACGGCGTATCTGTTCCTATGGTAGTGCGATCGGCTTCAGTAAAGAATCAGCTACCTCTGAGGCATTTTATCCCTGCCTCGGTGGTCAAACAATATATTACTTAATGTGCAATGTTTACATAGTTGTTAATATATTCGCTTACTAAGGCGAGCCCAGTGGCGTCAATAATAATCGCTAAAGCGTCATGTTCATGTTGTGACGAAACTGGAATTGACTGTCTCAGACCAACTTCCAGCATGACTATAACATTTTTGAGCAGAGGGAGCTGAAAGGAAATATACTGAGATCGCTTAACATCTAGGTCTTTCGTGACTATGGAATTGAAGTGAGCTAAAAATGAAGCAGTGATGGAATGCCACGATGGATGAAATGGGAGTGCACCGAGAAAAATCTCCGGCCAATTGCAACGTCCACTACGTTTTCCATAATCGAAAATCGGGTATCGAACCCAAACCATCTTGTTGGAGGGCCGAGTTGAAATAGCTTGTGATCCGCAGCCCTGTCTGTTTAATTAAGCTTTTCTATTCGAGTCTCTGAGCACAACCCTGCGACATTGCACCCTGAGTTTGATTATTTAACAACACACATTAAAACGAGTGACAAGAGAGTGGCGTGGCGAAACTTTTATTGTATTTGATTCAATGACTCTAAGTGCTTTTCATTTCTCCTCTAAATCTATGTGACACACTCGTCAGTTGTAGACACTACAAGTGATATAATTTTCACAAAATAAAAGTTTTCTTTTCAATAGCACAGTTTTTCATTATTGACTGTTGAAGTTAGAACTTTGATGTTTCTGTGATGTACGTATACAAAAGTTGGTATAGGCTCACCGAGTGCTTTAGAAAGCCTTGCTCATTTCCAACTACTCTGCTCATTTTATATCCTTCCGCATTGCATTTGATTAGTATTGTCATAGGCCTGATTGCTTTATTCAGGCGTCGTACAAATGTAGCTGTAAAATTATTCGTAACTTAATTACGTTAAGGACCTGCGACAATAGAAATAACAATTACCATAACCATATTCATTCCCATAACCACTGACAAAATCAAATATCCTGCACTAAAATTGACATAATAGAATAGGTTATTTCTATTTGTGGGCCAGTCGGTTTTCTCTTCCATAGTGGAACTTACTACGATACTTGGAATTTTTACTGGTGTAAGTTGACATTCTTTTAAATTTTAACTTATTCTTTGTATTTAGGCATTTCCTTATAGTAAACAGTCGTGATGGATAGAAAAGAATTATTTCGGCTGTTCCAGGTCAAACTTTCACGAACCACGTGCTAAAGAAAGAGATAAAAACAAAAGGAAAAATAGTAGTTGCAGACAAATATATAATTATATTCGTGACCGGAAATATAAAGTCGTGAAAGCGAATTCCGACGTATGTAGTAATAAGAGTGGATTCTGATTGGCCACGCACAGGTTCTTTCACAAGAAAGTTCAAAGTGCACCAACTTGCTACGCAGCTGTGCGTTGTCATTGGTCATGAGTGTTATGTTGTAGCAAGCAATATTGTACATAATGTATTCAACTTTAACTGTGGTTTTAGTTATGTAGACTGTAGCACGGTATTTACTGACATGGAGTCCTTGCTTTCGTGTGTACGAAGGCATTGACAAAATTAATTATTTGCCGAAAAAATTTAAAATTCGTACTGTATTTAAAATTTTTAATATAGCTAGTTAAGATACGGTATTCTTGCGTTCTTACATTACTGTCAAATTTACTTGGAACGCACAAATTTGTTAGTGCGTAAAAATATTTATAGTTAGGCGTAAAGATTTTTTAGGATCTTATTTTGACAGTACTCAGCTACTCGTCAACCCAGTAATATTTATTTTGACTTGAAATAATGGTGATGGAGAGATAATTCCTCAGCAATTTGAAAGAAACTATTGACACGTTTAGTACTTGAAATATTAGGTGATTTCGTGTATACAAATTATGCCCAATTTGACATGAAATTCCACACGTAAATATATTCAAAATAATTTTAGAAACAGAAATGCTATGCGTGTCTTAACAAAGACAATTGTATATCATTTTTAATGATCAAGTTTCACTTCGGTATGCTGTACATCTTCTCACATTTCAACGTCACAAAAAATTCAAAATTATGACTTCGACAGCTATTTATGAACGCTTTTGCAAGATATAGTCGCAAGAAAATAATTCCCGTTATAGAGTCTACGAAATTCTTGGTATTTCATGCGAAAAAATAACAAATGAGCCACATTAACCATTCGTGCCAAAAATTATTTTTTTTCTTTTAAGCACATTTTACATATTTTTTAATGAAGTATGAAATAATAGCTCGAAAAATTATGCTACTGGTAGAATATTACTTTTGAAAAACCAATTGCCGGAAATATAGGAGTTTTGATATTTGTATAATCAACATACAAATCTCGAAACTGAAAATATTAGTACAGCTAAAAGTAATTGTTCGTGTCATCAAACAGATATTAAGAAAATTTTCTTGGAAAATCGTGTGTGGTTCGCCCATATTCATATTTTAAATTTTGAGGAAAAAATATCAAAATAGCTAGAAGTTAAACCTTTCCCTAAAGTCAACCAAGTTTCGGATATCACAGAAATATCAACACGCCTCTCTTGCGATTGCAAGAAATACTGAAACTGAAATTCAACTGTTTGTTAAAATAATTTTCTTTTAAATTGTACGAATTAAATTTTCAGCACGACTTTTTAAATTTTTGTAGAGTTATCATCGATACATTACGAAATTATAAAATAATAAAAAAAACTGTTGCTCCGCAATATCCTTAATGTTGAATGTCTGAGCACAAAAAGGCTATGACAAGCAGAATCCTTCGATTACCGTGGGCTTCGAACCACGGGGAAACTACCAGTGCAATTATTGGAAGACATCCCACTGGACATTAGGTAATCCATGTAGTACCGAAACGACGGATGTCCCGCTCATTCTGCAAAGAGAATTACAACTGTTCTTAACAGAACATTCGGTGGTTGTTGGATCGGTCGATCTGGAAACCACGAAATGGCCTGCACGTTTTCCCAGACTCAACGCCTATGTACTTTTATCTTTGAGGAATATAAAAGCAACAGGTCTAAAAAAAAGACCCACCAACGAATCCCGAAGACACGAAAGGCCGTATAACACGATTTGTTCTGCGATAACTTCAGATTACATTCGACGTGCGGTATTTGCCGCTCAGAATCGCTTTGCGGTATGTATCAATGCATAAGGTCACCAATTTGAACATCTGGTATAATAATAAAATAACAAAGGAAGTGTAGTCTGATGGCTAGAATTTGTTTAAACAAACGCCAGCTACAGGACGACTACAGTCGCCACAAGACGGCGATACGTCGGTCCATTGTTCCGTGCGGCGGAGCAGTTTGAATCGGTATTGTATGTATTACATATTCATACGCACTGTTAAGTGGTGTTAATAAGAATTATCATTCCATTTACATTCACGAAGATGACCTTTGTATCCTCTTTGCCCTTCCACGTACGGGGAAATTATCACTATCAAGTTATTAGCGCCTTGGACCCAATCAACTATTGTATGAAACATTTTCTTCTACCACTGAAATTGGCAGTTTATTTAAGGTGGCCTGTCATAGGTGCCTCACACGGTATATCCTCTGAATGGCTAACCAATCCCAACACTGAACTGATTTTCTTCCTACCCACAGAGCCATCAAATCCACATGACTACTATTAATATCAGCATCATGTTTACTTAAATAATTGATTTAATACTCTATTGCATTACTTCTGATCAATACGATGTAACTTTTTAGCCTATATGTATATAATGTAATTTTTTTTCGTTAAAGCTTGTTATTGTTGTAAAATAAATAGTAAAACGACACATAATAGTTGAAGTATGTTAATTGGATAGTTGTTTACGCAGTTATTAAGCGAATGTTGGGAACATACGCAAATACGATAATCAGTCCATGGTGACTCATTTTAGGCTACGGAACTAACAGTGAAAACGTGACTTGAAATACTGAGTTTCACTGCAATACGAGGAAAGTCGCTGTTAAACCAATGTAATTCAGCTGCCGCAATAACTATTAAGCTGTCAATGATACCCAGTGAAGTTATTTAAATTATCTTTCACCGATCTCGAGCTTAAAACTTTGGTCAAACTTCTGAAAACGGATATTAACGCGGTGGACTATCGAATAGATATTGCTAGTTCGCGGTTAGTTGAACACTACTGAAATGAAGAGTTGAAGGAAAAACTACCACTATCAACAACTACAACTATTGCAATGTTAACACCGTTAAGCGTACACAGTAATGTATGAAAGAAACTATGGATTGCAATTCTACGTTCAAGTGTCTTGGTAAAAGTGAAATGTTTGAAAAGTCTATAGCTAAACTTGTAAATTTTTGTTTGATACACACTGGCGTAATAATTATATATTTATGTATCCAAACAGTTCACATACGTCGTTTGATCAGCGTATAAATATTGGTTATCATATGCATGGCTATTTTAATGTTTACTCACGGTTAAGCAAGAAGTCGTCGCTCAGCGGAGCTCACAATAAGTGTAAAAAATTACACCTTTTCGGTGAAAGGAATTGTTCATGCTATCCACACAGTAATTTACCCTTTGGCCAACTCATTCCAAAGCTGAAACTCTGATACGTTGATGTCTTCGAATTTAAAGAAAAATTAATAAAATAAAAACGGAAACATGATCTTGGTCCTTTAAAGATATCAAGCGTAATAGATTTACTGGAAATGTAAGACACCTAGCTAAATTCAATGTTTTAAGTTAGTTATGTTCTCAAACATTAAGATCATTAGGAAGCGAGGCAACTACTTAAAATGCAATTTTTACTATACAATGTTAAAAGTGTATCCAAGTCTAAATGTAATATCGAGAAGTCACTGTTACCAAGGTTTATACTACTCAGGTTTGGAAACATAATGGTGTAGCATATGTACCGGATTTTTCCGTTTAGTGTGTAAGCAAACTATAAAATTGCAATTTTAATAAAATAAATTTAGCTTTGTAAAATATTCCATATTCCGAGAAGTATTGTGTTAGGCCCTACGTAAAAAATAAAGTTTCTTCTTTGCACTGGATGGGAGATATAACAAAATACACTGCTAGAAAATGAAGATTGAACACCACTAAAGCGGTGATGTAGAAACACTATATGTGCATGAGGCACTGGTAGGGGGCAGTACATGCAATGATTAACAGTGCTGTGCTGTGCTGTGCTGTGCTGTGGACAGAGTAGGAACCGCGTACTATGTCTGGTATAGATTATCACACTTCGTACAATTAACGGACTATGAACGAGGTCGTATTGCGGGCCTGAGGGAAGCTGGATAGTGCTTCCGAATAAATGCCCAACACGTAGGACGTGAAGTGTCCGCTGTGCATCATTGGTGGTGCTGGTGGTTCAACGATGGTGCACTCGCTCGTCAACCTGGTTCCGGACAGCAGCGGTATAAGGATTCCCGTCTGGACCGCCGCATTAGACGAGCAGCCATTGCTGATCGCACGGAGACCTCCACACATTACGGCCGCACTGTTGTACCCAGGGTGTCAGCTAGGACCACCACCAACCGTCTGCTGGACGCTGGACTACGATCAAGGGTGCCGCTCGCCAGGCTTCCTCTCACACCTCATCACCGTGCAGCCTGCCCCGGGTGGTTTCGCGAACGACGGAACTGGAGGGATGAATGGCGCCGAGTTATCTTTAGTGATGAGAGCAGAATCTACCTTGGCGCCAGTAACGGTCGTTTGCGAGTGCGGCATCGAGAAATAGAGCGGCAACAACCAGAGTGTATCTATATGGCAGCGACATAGGATCAACTCCTGCCATCATGGGCTGAGGATAAATAGCCTAAAATGACCGCACGCCTCTGGTGTTTGTTGAGGGGACACTCAAAACAATGCCCAGCCCATTTTATTGCCATTCCTACAACGCCAAGGAGATATCCTCTTCCAGCAGGACAATGCCCATGGATTCACGTCTCGTGTTACCCAACGCGCTCTCGAAGGTGTTCGTCAACTCCCCTGGCCAGCGCGATCACTCGACCTGTCCTCTATTGAACATGTGGAGGATATGCTGGGACGGTGTATGGTGTGATCTGCAATACCGGCAGCAGACCTCCACCGATTGCAACAACAGGTGGAATTAGCTTGTAACACTATTCCCTAAGATGATATCCGACACCTTTATGACCGTCTCTACTCACGAGTGCAGGACTGCATCGTCACTAAAGGAAGCTACACAAGATACTTATATTGTTGTTCAAGACACTCTGTAGCCTTCATAGGTGTACGACCCTGTAACCATTACCATATACAGTGTATCTTCATTCATGTGGGACCATTATGTCCAGCTGTTCATTTTACATTTTCCCCCAGTGTACACTTACATATTGTTAAATATTCTGTCGTTAACTGGATTAAGCAGAACGCAGGTTCACAGAGTACCTTTATTTAAATACCACAATTGAAACGAAAAATACAATACTGAAATCGATAAAAATATAATTTTTCTGCACGGTTTCCTTAAATGAAAGGAAAAAAGTACCAAGCTCGTTTTTACGACTGCTCTATGTTCCTCTTCTTAAATTCGTAACCTTTTACAATTGAATAAAGTTTGCTTATGAACGCCCATTGCCAATAAAAGTTGTAGTCTTATTATTTGTTCTGTAAAGACCAATGGAAGGCGTGAATAATAGTAACGGATTAAAGGTAATGTTTAAAATTCTTGCTGGAGCATATATATAATAATATATATATATATATATACATATAAATTCTAGCCAAACCCGACCCTAACTTCACATTCCTTATGCAATACTCTCCCATAAGAGATCTCGTCTTGTTCCTAACCTGAGCATGATAAACCTTACCAGCAAGTACGTGAAGTAAATAGGACGAGGGTTCGGCACGTCATAACACAGTTTCAAACCGAGAACTATTATAAGTCTTGGTCAAAGTAGTCGTTACCTGCGATCAACAAGACCCACGCTACGAGGTGGAACATGGCATACGGTTTCATGTTCCGTAGCGGGCCTGGACGGAGACACCCCGGTGCGGATATATGCCTTCCAAGTGACAGCTTGAATCGAGGACATGTCACAGCTGAGACGCCTCGGGAATAAATTACGGATATCTCAGCTGGATTGTGAGGATTGCCTGCTTCGCTCGACTGTGCCTCGTGGAATGGGAGCAACGCTGTTCAGAACGTGATGTGCATTTATTATTATACACATTTGAAAAAATTGAGGTCAATTCAAAAAAATTTCTGAGGAAAACCCTCTCACCTAGGTTATTTGAAATAGATGTATTTTCGATCCCTGCGCATATCCCTAACTCCTGCTAACAATATTTCCGATGTGAGAGTTTGACATCAAGAAAATTACCGCCACAAGGTGCATTGGTGTTCCACAGAGATCACTTTTGAGCTGGCGCTATATAAATGTATATAACCCATTTATTTATGTTTATAAGTTCGTGTTCGGCTCGGACTCGCTCCAGTCAGAACTTCAAGTCTTAGAGAACTATGTAGCTGTGCGTCCAAGATCAAGAAGCGAGGGAGTGATACGGGCGACAGTTACACGCACGCCTACCGCCTTATCGTTCCTACGTGCAAGGCGTGCAGTGTTTCTGTCGTAACGCTGTAATGTGCAATTTAGATATGTAACAAGGGGGTTTTATTATACGCGATGAAAGCCCACAGATTAAACTACGTCCATATATTTGTACTTTTCTCTTGCCGCTTAAGGAAACTGCATAGACAAGCTTTAAATATGCGATATTTGACCATTTTCAGGATTTTTTCTCCCAGAATGCACTTAATATAACACAAGTAAAAAAAGTTAGGGCCATAGATAATTACTTTTCATTTATTTATTGACAAAAAATCATGTTTCCAGAACTTTTATTTACCTAGATACGCATTTACGCGGAAAAAACAACAATTTCACAGAAAAGTTTCAGTACATTGGACTCTAACTTTGTTTCCTGACTATTATTCACGCCTGCCAATGACGTTTACAAAAACAAACAGTAAAAATGCAACTGTGTTTAGTATTTAGCGTACATAAGCAAGCTTATTTCAATATTAAGACGTTATGAATTTAAGTGGGAAATGAAAATAGTCGTCATCAAAAGGAACTTTCTGCTGTTCTCATTTCCTTTTATAAGGAAACTGGGAAGAAAACCCTGAAAATAATTCTTTACCATTTCACACGTTTATTTTTCGATTTCGTTGTCCTATTTAAATAAGGTAATTGTGTAAGCCAGTGTTTTGCTAAATCCAGTTTACTAAAGAATATTAAACAACACGTGAACACATTTCGTTATATTTCCACTCTAGTGCGAAGAGCAAAGTTTACTGTTTACGTGCGTTCTAAATCCCTTGTCACCCTGTCAATTTTTTGCCTTCGACTATATGTGACAATACAATTTTAAGACAAAATACGGCCATCATTTTTTCCTTCCAACAAATTTTATCAAATAATCTTGAATGTGTTTGAAATGTATGACAGTATCAATTTTTTTAATGGGAAAATCTAATTTGAATTATTATCTAAAAATAATTTTCATAGGGAGATATTGCTTTTGTTTTCCATTCAATTAATTACAGGAATAAAAGTAAGGAATATTATAATTTATTTTCGCTTCTTTCCTAAATTCAAGTTTTATTTATCAGAAATTCCTGCACAATGAGATTTAATGCCTCTGAGCTCGTATTTTCTTATGTAAATGTTTAATGTAGATGTATAGTGATATTAGTCCGACATTTTGGAAGGTAATACTACAAAAATAAAGCTTTTACACCATATTTTGAAAACAACTCAATAGATACCCACAATATGTTTGCAGGTAACTAATACTCCATTAGACCATGTTAACATACGCTATTTAAATAGCCGAGACACTTGTTTTAAAAAATAAAAATGGCAGCCATATAAATATTTTAGATATTTTTTAAATATACTATACTGCTCGACCAATATCGACCAAACGTGGTATGCTGGAAGTATCAACCACAAGAATCAAATATGTTAATTCATATGCTCTTCTGTCCATTAATTTGTAACATATCGTGACATGAAAAAATAAGGTTTTTCTCCTAAATTGGGGAAAAAATTACCGTTTCCTACAAAAGTCGACCGACATGAAATACTACGGCACTATGTCTAAACTGATACGTTTTGAGTGAGATAGACACATGTTTTCAAAATGATGGAAATATAACATTTCATTTTGAAACACATGTTGCTCTAATCCAAGCCTTGGATTAGGATCTACTTCATCCTATATACTCGCGTGCATATGCAAGCGAGTATACAATATATTATATAGATGGAAGTAGGATGATTAGTTATGCAGGTAAATTATTTTTATTTTCAAGTTTGTATCTTCACTGCTTTATGCTCGTTGGTAGTGGTAACTTACAGACGTAACGAGCCCATCAGACACCGGGCATACAAGGTTGTATGGCTTGCCTACATGGATCTGAACGAGAAGTGTGTGTGCTCGGCAGTCTCGTATTCCGTACAACTATGCTGCAGAAACCAATTCTGAATGTTGTTTGCAGCGATATTTTGTGATGTATTTTAATAGTATTCGGGGGGGGGGGGGGGGGGAATGAAATAACTGTCCGCTGAGTTGTTATATTCCGTAATCATCCAAAATTGCCAGTTTTTTTTCGGACTAGATTTTTTCACGAGGACAGAGAAGGTGTGGATGGCGGTTCGTGACGGTATCGTTTCTTGATTCAAATTCACTCCGTTGCTGCTCCTTTCCTACCTCGTCTTACATCGCGCACACCTTAATGTGAAGTTAACTGGATCGTCATATTTGGATACGTGTGGCCCTGACTTCGAATACTCACATGCGGTATTTTGATGGAAGTTTATTAGAAATACATATAACAAACCACTATTTCTCCAAGATGCTTAGAAAGACATGAATAATAATCTTATACGTAGAATTTATAATTTTTTGATCGTTAGAAATATGAGAGTTACCTGGTACAATCAGAGCTAAAGACCAGGCACTCAATTTCATCATAGATAGGCAAGTTACTATCTGTCGTAGATTATAGTTGCTCAATGCACTTAAATTAAAATAATAATTTTGTTAAAAAATAAAACTTTTTGTGTTATAAAGAAGGTATAAAGGAAGAAAAAGAAGGTATAAATGAAAGAGCATAACAATTATTTGGGATTAACTTAAAACAAATTGTTTTCGTTATCCAAACAATGTATAGGAGAGTTAAAAAAATATTTAACAGCAAAACAAAATTTGAAAATAAAAATCATATAAAATAATTGTGTATATTAAAATATACGCGTGATTTGACAAAAGATCATATTAAATAGAGTAAATAAAAATTGTTTAAGTTTTTTTCTCTTAAGGCCACATACACTTTTTTTTATAGAGAAAACGTGATAAGTATTGTCTTCAAATACGCAAAGCTTTCATTTATTTCATTTCATAAAGAAAATTCCAGTTTCACGCTATCAATAGTTGCTCACGCCAAGTTCCCAAATTCATGGCACAATATGTTTTATATCTAATTAACCATCCCTGACCTTGGCACTGATTGATGATATTTGTTATTGGGATATTACAATTGTTTTATTCATGCTGGCGTGTAGAAGCACTGCTAGCGGGATCAAGTGAAAGTCGTAATGTCGACTATATAGATATGCGTGCTGGGTCAGATAAAACAAACAGGTCGATGGAAGTAGAGCTTTGACATGACAGTAATTGAAGAATGGGATACGATAAATCTCGAGAAAATTTAAATATTTCCTTATGAATAATTCAGTACGGGGGAATAGTAAGATATGAGTAATAATGTTGATGACCTCCTCAAAAATTCGTGCGTTTCCAGTTTTACCTCTGAAAATTAGCCGCATGTCTTTGTATTTGTGGTTGCTATCAAATTTTTATTCAGTTTATACTACTAACCATACATTCTATTATGATAAGAACTATATTAATTGGTGACCGAAACAATTTTTCACCGCCACAAAAATTTCACAGAATACTTTGAATCTGACCAAAATATATGTATAGCTACGTAAACATTTTACAAACTCATCTACAAAATTGCAAATTATTCTTCTGTTCACAAATAATTCCAGTGCCAAAAGAACTACTGGCTCTTAGATTTCTATATTTCGTAACATTCTCGTGTAAAAGCTGATCGCATACAAAGAAAACAAATTAGCAATTCACAACATTAGCGGATTTTTCCTTCAGAATTCATATAATTATAATACACATTTACTGTTTAAGCAGTACGCCATTAATTTCTTATGTAATATGAGTAACGCAAAAATAAGAAAAAATAAAATATAGATCGTCTTATATATTAAATATTCTGCACTGTGGAAATAAGCCATTAATTTTTGTGTTTACTATTACTTCCATTTAATAAAGAATACAGAATCTTCCTTTCCTTTTAAATTACATGGCACAGTGTTAAAAAAAAAAAAAAAAAAAAAAGAGGGGAAGAGGGGATTAACCCGTCTGACGTTTTCACTTCTTCTAGGTAAGTCTTAAAATAAAAGGGCCATCGGAAAAAGAAACCTATACCAGCAAGGAGCTGAACTATAAACTCTTTCTTAATACTTTCATCTCATGAAAAAGTCTGGCAATTAATTATCTTTCAGCATCAGGGCTTCCAATTTGATTACAACTTCTTCTCTACGATTACAAGATAGTGTCGCATGTTCAATAATCCGTTGGAAAAGTTCGGTACTCAAATAAAATATAATACGAAGAAAACAGACGAGATGGTGTCGCAAAGTATCACGCTGTAATAATTTTATCCTCTCCGTTCATTTTTTCTTTTCATCTTACCTGTGATCCTATTTTCTAGAACAGGAAGAACGATAAACACGAGTTATTTTCATGTAGGCCTACATCAAGCATTGGTACGCTACTGATACTCTACATATATTTAAGGTGAGCTCTTTTTTATAAACCAAATTTGTTCTGTGGCTGGCGTCTGTAAAGGCAGTGCGTTGGTCACACAACAGTCTTTCTTTTGTTTTCAAAATTTCTGGGTGATGCTTGTTTGCCAACATCTTTTAAGAAAATTTTCCCGTCGAAATGGCAGTTTTAGCTTTATATTTCTACTTTTAGAACATAGAATAAAAATGTAGCGGTATGATTTTTCTTATTAACTTTAGGAAACGTTTGTTTGAAGTTCACCGAACACTTTTGACGTCCACATACGAAAAAAATATTTGCTCGCAACTGCCTTAGCCTATATATAGGTTGTTCACGTTAAAGTGAGAATTTTGAAAGCCTTCTCATTTTGAATAATAATCAATTAATATATTTTATTTCAGCCTTAGACGTTAACTTCCAAGTACGGTGGAATATACAAAGTGTGTTTATTACTTACATGACAATATTTATTTTAAAAAGGTGGCTAAAGGATAAAAAAAATGACTGAAAGGGAAAAGTAACTAGATCCTCAAAAGTGCAAACTTTACCGTGAACAGCATATAGTGACTAGCATGATCCCAATAAAGCTAACAGAGGTGTATAAAAACTATTTCGATAATTTAATGAACTATTAAAAGTGAAGCGTTAAAATTTGCGGACACTGAATTCATTAAGGCTAGTTTCTGTTTGTTTTATTCACATAAAAGTACAGATTATCGTGTGACTGATATGTTTGCTTTCGTAGAAGTCACAAAATTGTACTTAGTTGACGCACTTATGTATTCTTCGGATCCATCGAGTCCGTGGTTAGTACGAATGTCTTTGTAGGCAGCCATATATAATCACTGTGTGCACACGCGTTTACCCCCAGATCCCAACTTATTAACTAACCCAGGGTAGTGAATGAATATGCGATTTTGTAGTTTAAACTAACCTTATATGTCCTAAAATAACCTATAATACTAGTAGTATGAGTAATTTTTTGGTTAGTTAGCGAATGAGCGGTTAGACTACTCGCCTCTCACCAAGGTTCAAGTTCGATTCCCGGCGGGGTCGCTCCCGGATTTTCGCATGTGAGAAACGTGGCCGGATGATACCGCTGGTAGGCGGGTTTTCTCGAGGATCTACCATTTCTCCCACCCTTGCATTCCGGCGCTGCTCCGTACTCACTTCTGGCGAATCCGACTCAGTTCCTTTTGCATGAAGTATATTTTCTCAAGATAATTCAGTTTATTCAAATTACATCGTCGCTTTCAATCCACTTAATTTTTCACCACGTCCACTACGAAAGCCTGTTTATATTGAAGTCAAGACGGAGTTCGTTATGTTAACATTGTGTTAATTCCACATCAATGTTATGACTGAAAACGTGTTATGTACACAACGTGGACCAGAATTCATACACCAAACTACAGGAGGTGATTTGTTGTGGAAAATAAGGTGGGGTATACATTGCCAACGCCATCATGTATTAAGAGAGGCACGTGGTGTTGAAAAACGAATTTTGAAATGCATAAATGTAAATACTGTAGGAGGTACTGAAGAAGGACCGACCAAAATAAGAGTACTGTTTCTCGAAACGGAGATCGCAAATCTGTGTAAATTTGGTTGGTCAAATCGTCTCCATTCACTACAGAAGTAGGGGTAGTCACCCTATATTCGTAGGTAACTTTGGAACACCAGGCGGTAAAGAAAACGTCCAGGCCCATTATGACCCATCAAGGCACAATGAAAACAAAAGGACCTCTGGTCCGAACTTGCTCCGGTGAACCGTTTTCGAGAAGACGTAACACAGAATTTCAAAGGTGCGATGTAGTCCTGTGGGGGTAGGCAACACATCTGCAACCTGCGTCACTCTACGTGGATGCACATCCACATGTAATGGTCAATGTAAATGAGGACAAGCGTAGGGAACAAGCAACGTAGTGCAGATAGGAGTATTGCATGACACACGTGTACGTAATATGTATTTATTAATGACAGAATTTACAACAACTATTCGGATTGATGTCCCACAGCTTCAATATACAAATGTCAACGGCGGATCAGGTTGGCCTGGATCTGTGCATAAATGTCTGGTACAGTGTGTGCAGAATCAAATGCGGCTATCACACGTGCGACGAGATCTTCTTCACTAGCCAGAGGCGTCTCGTAGACCAGGGAGATGGCATAACCCCATAATAATAAATCCAGCGAAGACAAATCTGGAGATCGGGCCGGCCAATGGATGGGCCTACCTCTGCCAATCCAGAAACCTGGAAATGTGGCATCAAGATGGCGACGTACGGCAGCAGGAAAATGTGCTGGTGCCCCGTCACGCTGAAACTGCATTATGTAACAAATGGTAAGAGTAATCTCTTCCTGTTACTCCGGCGATACCTCCTGCAGGAACGTCACGTAGCGGACTCCATTAGGCGACCGGGTAACAAATAAGGCCCCAACAAGTGATTGTTGATAATGCGGGCGCCCACATATTGACACTGTAGCGTAATTGGTTACCCAACGGGGTGCGTGTTATGGGGATTTGCGTGCTCATAAACGTGGCTGTTCCTCCGGTTGAAAATTCCATCCCTGATGAAATGGGCGTCATGTGTGAAGAGCACAGTCGATGCGGTTTTTGGACGCACATTGTTTCCTTGGAGGAAGCATTCGCACGTGGCACGTGATCACGTTCGCTAAGAACGTGGACATTCCTTGGGTGGTAGGGTCGCATACGATTCTCGTGCAGAACTCATAGGATCGTCAAATGGCTTACACCCACACCATGGCCCACAACCCGTGAGCTAACAGATGGCTCCTGCCGCACACGGCGAAGCACGTGCTCGTCCGTCGTGTTCCAGCATTCGGCCTCGTCACTATTTGAGCCTTCGTCCCGTAATCTCTGATGGAGCCGTACAAATGTCGCACGGGAGGGTCGATGGGTAGCGCAGCTGGTACATCTCCGCTGCTTGCCTTGCACTCGCGTTGGCTTCTCCGTGCATGAGGTGCATGTCGGCTAGCTCCGCTCGTGTGACGCCTTCCATGCCTCCACAACCAGCTGCAGGCACGTACTGACTTGCCAACAGCCAAGACCACCTCAACACGCAAGACCGATTACATTCTCTTCTGTTTCCTCCGCCACTTACGGGACGCAGGTGGCAGACGTGTTACCCTCCTCGCAAGGCTATACAGCACCTTCGAAATTTTCAGTGGTGTTTTATTGAAAATTGTTTACCGGAGCGAGTTCGGACAAGAGTACCTTTTATCTTCATGTTGCCACAGTGGATCATAATGTGCCTTACAAGTTTCTTTACCGCCTAGTTTTTCAAAGTTACCTACGAAAATAGGGTGGCTACCCCTGCTTACGCAATGAAGGAGGACGATTTGACTAACCATATTTACACAGATTTACGATCTCCGTTTCGTGAAAAAGTATTCCGATATTGGTCGCTCCATCTTAAGTACTTCCTATAATATTTGCATTTATGCATTTCAAAATTCGATTTTCAACACCGCGTGACTTTCTTAATATTAATGTCCCACATTATTTTCAACAAGGAGTTCTTTATCTGGAGTTTGGAAAAATAATTCTGGTCCACATTGTGTATTAACGTACAGTAGCTGAACACATGAACACATGTTCCATCATATTTAAAATTCTACACGCATCTGCCCATTATAATCTTATCTATTCTTGCAACACCTACATCTGGCCTATACATTTTCCTGAATTATGTAGTTTTTCAAATTATTAATTTCTTTATCATCATGCTTACAAAACGTAAAATCAAAGAGATTAAAACATTAATCCCAATGACTTTCGTATTAAGTTTTGAACTGATTACGTAACATAATTAATCATTCTGATGAATGATGGTAAGAATGAAAATTAATACAGAAAACAAACGATTTGTCGTTCTTTAATTTGATTCGCTGTAATTACATTACCTGTGCATTATCTTGGAACCAAGTTCTCACATAAAAAAGATTAACTTTTACGTCACTGTTAACATTTTGTGAAAAAAACATATTATGCAAACAATCCCTCTTGAGAATTTTTGCTTCCCTTCTAACAACGTCTGCACTACGCTAAAGACGTTTAAGCAGAATTAATAAAATAAAATAAATATATGGTGTTTTGCAAACAGTAAATTTTTAACCTTTAATAACTGGGTGACCCACATTCAGTTTTACTAACTGTATATTTGTAATTAAATTACTGAGAAACGATGTTCGTGATGGATGAAGATTTAATACTCAGTGTATGCTTAGAAGTAAATTTAGCAGTGTTATTGTTAAGACACGTGAATTGTGCGTATTAATTTGGCAGCAGTCTTGACTTCTCGTCCTTTATTTACTGTTCCACAACTGAGTATTCATTGGATGATGCAACGATGAAAGGTCTTCATTTTATTAGTTAGAGGCTTCTTTTATTCAATTTGTTTGCACGTAATAAGGTTTACTATAATATGCCCCCGGTTTTATTACTGGCTAAAGAGTATTCCAAGGCGTGTCAAACGAAATTTTTTCAATCATGAAAAGAACGATTTAGGTCGCGGTTACACGCGATGCAGAACTACTTCATTTACACAAGTTCAGATATTGAAGAGGTTACATTACATTCGAACGAGTTCCGATCGCAGTTGTTTCTTGTTCAAAATGAACAGTTTTCATAAGTCGTTTCGAACGACTTCTCATCTCTGCCGCGCTCCTATTGGCTGCTTCGAAGTAAACAAGCAGTGTAATTAATATTGCTGGATTTCACGGGAATTCCTGCACTTGTTGAATTAACTTAAGTTTAAGGTTGAATATACTAATACCCTCCGATCACAGTGAAAGTGTAGGTTTCATAAGAATTAAAAAGATCAATAGTGATAAACGTAAGAGGCTATTATAATAAAATATCATACATTTTTAAGTTCCATGTTTGTTGAGGTTAGAATTCCCATTGGTTACATTCTGCTTTAGGTGTGTAACCGCGAAAATACGTTCTATTTTGAAACTTATTCAGACATGGCTACCGGATGTATTTAGCTGAATGTGTTTAACAGCACTCGTGTAACCGCGGTAAGCGTCTGTTCGCAGTTGTTTCGTATGTTGTTTTCTAGATATGTCGTGTATCACAACCGTTCTGATCTTCTGTTAACATGCAAGTATATAATTTGTTGCTAAATCGGTCTTTTACTTATATTTTATCTATGAATAATAACATTTAATTTACGATTCATATATAAAAACCACAATAAATTAGTAATGTCTCGTAAAAAATAGTCCACGTGGATTGTTATTAAACTTGATGCGCGCGAATTCAGTGCGTTGACCCCTTGGTGAAATTCTCTAGACTTTAGTTAAGTTTGTTTTGTATGAGGCAGACGAATATCCTGAATGCAGAACGTTGTTCAGAAATATTGGAAGTAGCCATAAATGAACTACGTGAAGTCTATCTAACTTGACATCGAAATAATTTGCTAAATATTTGAACTAATATTCCTCAAAGTAATTCCTATTTTGTAAACTGCATTGAATTATGTTATTGTAAATTGTATTCTATTAAAGTAGATTTATTCATAACAGAAATTTCTGTGATGTCATCTAAAATACTCTTCTCCCTTCTCCGGGTGATCTATCAAGGAGTATCTCCCGATAAATGATGCCACTAAAGCATTTGAGTATTTAATGAAAATTATGTTCCAACGAAATTATGTTAATGTGGAATACACAATAACTGGAGTTTATTCGTGGTGTCTTTTTAAAACGTGCATGTTTCTTTAGTGAACACAATAATTCCCTCCGCACATCTTACAAGACAACTGTGTGGTGGTTAAAAATGTGTGTATAGTCAATTCACGATTGGAACAGACTTTTGAACAACAAGTCGTCAGCTGCATGCTTTGTTACTACAAACAGTGAGTGCCGCGGGTATATAGTTAGTTTGCCAGCACGGAGAGAGAATATCGTTTGAATGTTTTAACCTTTTTTTTTTTATCCATTGCTTAAAAATGGGAGTAGTAAAGATTCCGAGAAATTCTGTCCCAGTCGTGAACGGACTATATGTCTTTAACTTGTATGGTTTTGTATTAGCGTGTTGGATGATTATTTTATTCTAATTAATAATGTACTAAGATAGCTAATAATTTTTTTTTTATGTATTTGAAAGTGTTTGAGTTTTCTTATAATAATTCTAATACCAACATTGTGTACAGGACAGCATAACAATTATGCTATCATATATTAATTGTAACAAAAACTTGTGTGGAAGTATGGCAACGTCTAAGTAATGACTACCAAGCTGATAATCTTTAATTTATACTTAATTATTTGAAAAAGAACATTTTTACAGTTGATTAAGTTTTGTTTTAAATTTCTAACAAATGTATGTGTGAAAAATAGTGTACTGCAATAGACATCGCACTTAAAAAAAACACGCACAATGCTATTTTTCATTGTAAAAATGACTCCTGTTCTGACATTGCAAGTAAAGAAAAAAAATCGTACAAAATAGACACCTGAGATAAAAAAATTTCAGTAATTTTTTTTTATATTTACCAAAAGTGTATTTTTTGGAAACTAGTTGACACGATTATTCTTGTATAACACTATAAGTAAAGTGCAGTAAACTTTACAACACTCTTTCATCGAATATGAAAAGCTGAAGTCCTATTTCAACTAATAGGCTAAGTACTTAGACTTCGTGTTTTTGTAGACATGGAGATACACATTCAATGACTTGTTTTTTATATGATGGCATATATTGACCATGCAATATTTGGCTTGAATCATTATTGAGAAAACATTTGGAAAATATTTTAAAAAGGATTTTTTGTAAAACCTACAAACGATTTTTACTTAGCAAGTCAAAAAGGTCAGCGTTTTATGGAGATCGTCCAATGAAATGTAATTGCAATTGAAACGCAATTTCATAACGACGTATTTTTCGAAGTCATTAAGTTACTAAACAATCAATCTTTCACGCGCATAGAAAGAAGTGGATTGTGTGTTAAATATTGATTTTAGTCTGTTACCGAACATTTTGAATGCGCACTGTTGATTTATGTTGCCACTATGTAATTCATAAACGCAACTTAGAACATGGTGCTATCAACTCTGTACTGTGTGAATATCTTTCATTTTGTTTTTAGCCTTTTCCTGAGCCTCTTTTATGTAAATTGAATTACAAATGTTCATTTTTCGACTTTGTTTGGAATCTAATAACTCGGACAGCATACAGTGATAATAAAATTTGTAAAAGTTAGGGTTCTATTTCTTCCTCACAAAACTGGTCATCTCTCTCAATTTTAATGTCACAAATTTCTTTTTCTTCAGATGTCCAGACAGAAAAAAATGTATTAATCTCTTTCTGAAGTATGTAACTGCTTTTGCGGTAATAATATTCGTGTTTTTTTTTTTTCCTGTTCAAGTTTATTTTCTCTCACTTAACATATCTTATTTTTCCTTCTTGCACTGCCAAATCAACATTTTTGCCACTTGCTGATGACGGACATTTGATCTCCCCGATTCCTGTATTTCCGATCAACCCACTCGGTGAAGAGCCCAAAAAGGGAAATTCTTTATCTATGAGCAAACCACACTTCTCATCCTTTATTCCTCTTTGTGATTCAAGTTGTTCAAAGGCACTTTGCTCCGATCTCCTGCCATAATTTACTGAAGGGAAATTCAGAATGTCGGAAGAATAAATTATGTTCCGGACCAGCTTGACACAGCTTGTTGATCTCCTTCGACACACTTTTTCAAAACTAGAAGCTGTGAGAATTTTCCTCCTCGTTTCGAGCCATTGACCACCCCCTGCTTGAAGAAATGTATTTCTTTCAGTTTGACGATCTTTTTTTTTTTTTTTTTTTTCCACTTTCAAATTTTGGAAGGGTCTCACTGTCTCACTGTCTCCATCAGCAATAAGTTTGGCGTACTCGAAGTACATGTATTCACTTCTTTTGAAACCTTCAATTATAACACTGGCTTCCATGCTGTTTGAATCACCTTCATTGTTTTTGTAATAATCATGGGATGGAATGTCCTTTACATTATTCGTCATGCACAAAAATAGCAATATTTATTGAACACTCCCATAAAAATAACTTTCCTGGTGTAATAGACAACATGCAACTGTTTTGAATGGCCTTTTGGGCCATCTGCCATTGACTACAACCGCCAGTAGAGGAATACCTTACTCATCTACTTCACTGTTTGCTACAGCAATAACTGCTTCTTCCTGTGCAGCCTCTCTAGATTTTTTTTGGTAACTGCAATCCTTAGCACGCACAAAACTCTTCAAGGTGAGAACATCTTGCTATAACCCCCCTCCCAACAGTAACTGCCCATAAGTAAACGTCCATTGTATAGGAGCTTTCTGTGTTGTGAGCTGGAACTCTCAGGTCGATATTACACATTACAGTCGAGTATCAAACTAGAAATAAATCCCTTGCGGATTTATTGGGTGACTGCCATACTAGAAAGTGAGCTTCCGAAAGCAGCGCTGTGTTCGGATGTCTCGTTCGGCTTTTGCAAAAAATAAATAAAACGCAATATCAACGATCCTGAAAACTTCGATCAAATTTCCGGAGCCAAAAGAGTCTGTGAAAGAAACCTTTTGCACTTGATTTGTTGCGACTGACTCATCTGGTTCTTTTAGAACTTCACTTTCAGTAAAATAAACTCATCGTCATCTTAACGTGAAGTATCGCCATCCAGTAACAAATGCAATTCTCTGCAAGTCCAATCGCCTGACTGTTACAAACATTAAGATTTGGTGTATCAATGATTAAGCAGTTTGTATTAAGACCAGAGTTAAAGTTCTATTTGAAAACTAGCTGCCAGATGAAGCAAACTAATGTATTATGACTTTCATCCAACATTTAATAGAAAATCAATCTACAGGTCAAACTATCAATTCAATTGGCAAACAGACTGTTTATTACTTAGCTAATTAAGTTTTGCGTCACAGAGAGTATATTAAAATTAAAACTTCTTAACTTGGGAGCGAAAACTATTTCAGGCAAACTTGTAATGGAACTATGCATAAATAATAAAGCAAATGCATATGTTATTGAAGACAGGTAGAAAACATAAAAATTAAAATTTTATAATAATTAAATTATTTATGTTAAACGTTAAAAAATAATACTGTATTTTTTAAATTATAAATTGCCAATTTTGTTGCTCTCTGTATGCTTTAGGACATGAAATTTTGCTTAAACAAGACATACAGGTAACATCATATATTTGTTAACTTTGTTGAAAGTTCAAGTTTTATATGAAAATACTTTCAAACATTTACGTCCTGTTTTATTACCAAAAAAAAAAAAAAAAGGGAGAGAAATTGTAATAATGGATGTTTCTGGCTTGAAATATAAAATATGTGCTTAGCTCTTGCCAACATAAATACAACTGTATGCTGTTCACAGTAAAGTGAGCACTTTCTGAGGCCCTCTCATTTGGAATAATAGTCAATAAATATGTTTTCGTTAATAATTAAATTTTAAAATCCTTATTACAATTTCCCTAGCTTTGAATTACTCTCAAACCTGTTTATAAAGCACCTAGGGATCTAAATTACGCCTTTGTCTTACATGCGTCACATTAAAAATTTTCTCCCGGGATAGTCCTAAATTTCAGTTTTCCTCCACTGAACTCGCATTGTGGGGTACGTGGGCTTAATTAGTTTTTTGGTTTCCCTGATTTTAGTTTTTACAACGTTTGTTAAATACATTTCCAATTACTCGTCATAATCATGATTTTAATAAGAAATATAATTATTTGTTTTCAGATACACATATCTTTCAAAATATGTATTAAATTATTTAAACCAAAGTTATTTGTAGACATTGTAAATTTTACATTGTTAATATGTTTAAAACGAATGAAAATAATCCCGCCACAATTTAGTATTATATTAAAAATTATCTTTCACAACTTAATTTAATGCATTTTCAATTTAGAAACTATTAAAGGAGCGACCAAACTCGACAGGAAATTGGAATAGTTCCATACATGATTTCTGATGAATTTTTACTCACTGACCTACAAAAAAAAAAAAAAAAAAAGTTTTTATTCTTACAAGGAAGTCAATATTAAATACCTGGTTATATTATTGGTCCAACTCAGAAGATATTTTTGAACTTTTGTGTGGGAATTTATATCACACACAAATTAATAAAATATTAAATGTATTATTATTCGTCAGTATTTACTTGAGAATTTTACTTTATAGAGGAAAATTTGTATGTGTAGCGTACACGAACACGAGGAAAAATACCTACGTAAATTGTAATTTGGCTTGAGCTAAATACTGAGAAAATTTTGGAGCAAGTCTTTCTTGTCTTCCATATTAAAACAACGCCGATTAGAGTGTGAGAGATCGGACATGGAGAAAAACAATATATCACTGTCACGGCAAATATTATTTGATATTGGATCATAATGGTTCACAAAACGCAACTACGGGGTACTCTAGATACACACACTAGCGATGTAATAAAGATTAATTTGAAATAAATATATTACATTGCGCATGGTGGCAAAAATAATTTAATTTATATCACACAAGCAGTCCACTGGGAATATTTATTAGATGTTGCTCCGTATATCTCACGCAGTCCGGTGTCGCACATACGGAAACCCAAGTCTCCAGCGAGGAACAAGCAGAGGGTAGCGGAGAGCTGAAAATGCGACCCGTGGCCCGAGGTAGGAACCAGCTTGCCTGCTTGACAAAAGATGTTGTCCAGCAGGGTGCCTTCCCCCTCCGCTCCCAAGCTTGTTTCCATACCCCCACTCCAACTTGCCACAACTATCGGAGAGCCCATGAGGAGTAGCCATAGCCAGAGGATACTACACGGCAGTTACAGAAATACACAAAAATGTGTTTCGTTTTAATAAAATTACAAGTTATTTTCAGCGGTGACCATACAATATGTCTGTATCACTGCGTTCAGGATTACGCATTTTAGGCTTTGGGCATTTTGTTTGTACAATTTGAGTGAGATGTAATTTAAAACAGACTCGAAAAACCCTATAATTTGAGATTTTTTGTACAAAAAATTGTAACGCTGAACCGTTTTTAAAAGTTGGAACCACAAATCTATATTTTAACTCTCTCTACAAATAACTTTTTTTAATGCTGTTGAACAAAACACACTACATTCCCCTCTACTTAGACTGGTATAAAGCGCTCTTGAGCGGCCAGAGAAAAGTACAAAGATAAGAGGGTAATTTAATATGTGGTCTTTCATTGCGTGTCATAAAGTCCAGTGTTACAGATCTCATTTTCACAGTACAGCATTACGACAGAAACACTGCACGTCTTGCGCATATGAGCCATGAGGCACTAGGTGTGCGTGTTAGCGTCGCCCTTATTGCTCACTCGCTTCTTGACCTGCCTGGCGCTCTAACTGCGATGCAATGTCCGAAATCCAGGTTTTTTTTTTAACGAAACTATTAAACGCGAGTCCAATGTGCTAGCCTGCGAAAAGAACTCACACTTCAGACTATGCCCGTCAGTTACTTCCATAAGATGTCACACACATTATAAACATAATTTCAGAGCACTCCAACATATTTGAAAATGTCTTTATCAAAGTACTTGTATCTGAAAATATACATGTTAGATACAGAAGTACTCGAGAGGCAAGCGTTTAACCTTGCTACAGACTTTCTACCAATAAAATTATAGCATCACCACTGAAAGTCCAATAGGTACTCACCGCACAAGGCCACGTGCTTTTGCACGATTTAGGTGAAGAAGAATAAGACTTGTAAAAACGACGTGGGGATATGAGGTTTGAATATGATTTAGTAAACAAGTGCTTTGATATAGTTTTACACTTCTTCTAACCAATTTTCAATGCCGTTTTGATTACATTCTAATTGGTACAAGTAATTTATTGATATAATAGTGCTAGTCATTTAAAAATTAAGATATAAATAAATATGTTCATCTTCGTTGACTACGAGAGTTGTGTTCTTTTGGGGTAAGTCAATAATGGGTACTGGCGCAGAAGACGAATAAGCGGTCAGCGGTCTACTTTATCTTTAGTCAGGCGCCTATGATTTTCTTGTGGTGTGCATGTGCTTATCGTTATGATTGAAAAGGTTAGTTAAATGCCAATATATTACCGCATCGTTTTCAAAAATCTTACTCTATGAAACAGCTGTCGATATCGAAAAGCCTGGTCTTCCAATAAAAAAGTAAAACACATAACAGTATATAGTTACGTGTATCCCCGCTAGAGCGATTGTATATCGTTAGCGATGTGCTATCTAGCGGATAGTGGAAGAACATCATTGTGTAAGGAACGTTTTACTGTATTTTATGTCAGCGAAATGAATAATTATAAAGATAAACGTGACACAAATATTTATTAATTATAGACTAAAATAAATATTTTACATGGTAATTAATTTAATTTGAAATTCGTACTTCAAATTTTGGGATTTTTTAAAATTCATATAACCGTGAGACATTAGTTTCATACAGTTGGCAGCCTCGAATTCTCTTGTTCCGGTAACACGTGGGGGCACGTCATTTGTAAACAAACAGCTATTATGATGTAAATATGTTTATAAGGTAAAGCATTGTGCAAGATTTTTTTCTTATAAAATGACTATAATTTAAGGTGCGTTGTAACCTTTTGCTAGTTATATTTGCGTAAGAGATTTATCAGGATTGTATTTATAAGAAATTGTTTACAATGGTTATATTTAACAGGCTAGTGAAAACATTGTTGTTAAAGCCAGTCGGCGTAAATTTTCGTTTATTTTGCAGCACCACGGTGTTACCACAGAAAATGGACGATATTAAGACAGACATGTGCAATATTTTTCTGCAATCGGTGAAAGCAGTCAATCCAAATGATTTGGTAAGACAAGCAATGGTGGTTAAGGATAATGTTCTACATGTGCATGGCATGTCATATGCTCTGAATAGAAACTGCTTTGTGGTCGGTTTTGGGAAAGCGGTGTTGGGAATGGCTACAGAGGCAGAGAGAATCCTAGGCGAACATCTAGTCGCTGGTGTTGTGAGTGTGCCGCAAGGGATCCTGCACACACTCAGAGACAAGGAAGAAATGCTGCCAGGCCCGGGGAGTGTGCTGGAGCTGCACGAGGGTGCGGTCAACAATCTGCCAGACGCAAACTCGGAGAGGGCAGCCAAGAGGATCAAGGAGCTTTCAGAGTTGGCAAGTGAGGGCGCTGTCATGGTGGTCCTGGTGTCGGGTGGGGGTTCTGCCCTTCTTCCTCTCCCTCGCCCACCAGTCACCCTGAAGGAGAAATGCCTCGTGATCAAGCTCCTGTCATCTGCCGGTGCAGACATCACTGAACTGAACTGCGTACGCAAGAAACTGTCTTTGCTCAAAGGGGGCGGGCTAGCGAGAGCGGCCTATCCTGCCCGCGTTGTGACTTTGATCTTGTCCGATGTCATCGGCGACCCTTTAGACTTCATCGCCAGTGGTCCTACGGTTGGGAACAGTGACCCACCTGATGCTGCAATGAACATTATTCGCGGATATTGTCTGGTTGATAAAATGCCTCCCTCTGTTATTCATTGCCTCTGCGAAGGTGTGAAAGAGCAGCAGGATACCGATAATTTTGAACACGTCAAAAATGTAATTATTGGGAACAACAGGATAGCTGTTGAAAGTGCCAAGGAAGAAGCAAGTAAATTTGGTTATTTTCCTGTTATCCTGTCTACAAAACTACAACAACTTGTAAGAAATGTGGCGAAAATGTATGCAGACCTTGCAAGTGAGATATGTAAAAGTGTGAGCGGGGATGCTAATAATCTTGGACTACTTTTAAGTTCTTTCGGGGGGAAATACGAGTTCTTTGAGAATGTAGAGAGCGATATCATGTGTGGGGTCAGGCAAGTAATCTTGGGTCAAGGTTTGTGTCTGATAGCAGGTGGTGAAACAACGGTCATAGTTCAAGGCAGAGGTCTGGGTGGAAGAAACCAAGAACTTGCGCTTCAGTTTGCTGTGGACTTGCACAATTTAGAACAATTTAATTCTCGCTTAGCAGATTTTGATGTGGCACTACTGAGTTGCGGCACAGATGGTATAGATGGCCCCACCAGCGCGGCTGGCGCTATAGGCTACAGTGCGCAGTGCTTGGATGAAAATCTCAAACCGTCTCGTTTTTTGTCTAATAATGATTCTCATAGTTTTTACAGAATTTTTAAGGGTGGGAGTGATTTAGTGTCAATAGGTCACACTGGCACCAATGTGATGGATATTCATATATTACTTGTAAAGAAAAAAGTTAAATAATAATTTTTGATTTCCTATAAGTACTGTTAAAAATATTTATAATCAAGGAAATCTCTCTGAGCAAATTGTTTACAGGTTTTCGTTATTACACTTAGTGAACATTGACAGTTCTCTGTTAAACAGGTTAATTTAATTGCAATACAAAATTATTGCATGCAAATTTTTTTTACAGCCTTAACTTACTTCAATTCATTTCAGTTAGGATATTGAAAAATGACAATTTTTCTTTATGAATAGGCCTATTTATTTTCACAAAGCTCTATTTTCTTGCAAATTACACAATGAGTTTATTAGCCAAGCTCTATTTACATGATAATTTCATCATTACTACCTATAGGCCTTATTATTGTTGCAACTTTTCTAGCACAAAACCATACGTAATCACTTGAAAGTTGATTAGTTATATTGTATCCACTTAGGCCAGCAGCATACAAAATAATTATGATTCATTTAAAAGTGAGCACTAAGTAGTTATGATTTCATTTTGAGGATATTTCTTTGAGACATTCTGAAACCAACTTAACAACACCATAATGAATATATGTGCACATATTTACCAATACCAAGTGAAAGTTTATTTTATGTGTACTGGTGTGTGCTCCTAAAGTCAGAACAACATACAATCATAATCGGATATAACATGTTGGGCATGTAGCCATAAATAACTTGATTCCCGCATTTAAGTTACAGTAATTTGGGGTAACTTCGTGCTATCTGCAGCATTTAATTCCAAGCGATGGCTCAAATATTATATGCACTTTATTCTGTACTTCATAATTAAAATAGTTTCCCTTCAAGTGGAGTGATTTAGGCGGTGCTTGACATTGTGATCTTGAGAGTCAATAAGGGTGAAGCGAGGTGAGTATGGAGCAGTGCCGGAATGCAAGGATGGGGGAAACAAGGGATCCCCGAGAAAACCCACCGATCAAATGGTATCGTCCGGCACGATTCCCACTTCCGAAAATCTGGTGACCCGGCTGGTGATTGAACCCGGTTCATTTTGGTGGTAGATGAGCAGGTTAATCGCTCAGCCACCGTAGCCTTTAAGAATTTGCCAAGTTGGGCAACTGTGAAACCTAAAATTTAAATAAAATTGTGTATTACAAGGTTATACCAAAGTTAACTGGTAGAAAGGTATCCAAAATGAATATAACCTAAACCGTCTTAGGCTCAATGACAGCTGTGGTGAAGTATAGGGCATGTTCAGTGGGCAAAGCAATTTAAGTAAAAAAGTACACGCTGTATCTTCGCTGTGAGCAGACATATGCCAGATGAAGTGCAAAGATGGTTTCAGTAATATGTAAATGGTGTGCTGTTGGAATTATATACAGTGCTATTGGAAATGAGATATTCATACAATAGGATGAAAAAGGTGCGTGAAATGTAGCAAATTTTTCTACAGTGGTACCAATTCATGTAATTATTATTTGTATTATTTTCAATATAGAATTCACTTCTGGATACATTCAAAAATATTTAGCCTACTTTTAGTATCACAAAATCATGCAGCAAAAAATAAAGAAACAAATCTTAAACAATAGTTTTGTCGCTAGCAGCAGTTTATTCTGCAGAACTCGATGTGTCTGCAAAGGCAGTGTCCACAATTGACTTGGCTTGAACAACATAACTTACTCAGCATAACAAGCAAAATCATCCCTTCTCAATCATCATTATCATAAAAGAAAATACCCTTGTCTGACTAATTAGAATAGAGCAGACAAATTCAAAGTAATTTTTTTCTCAACAGGAATTCACATGCATATGAGTTGGCCATTTTAATTACAGCCTAGTAAGTCACGCTAGGTGTGGAGTTTGCAAGTTCAGATGCAGGTATGTTCTTCCTTGTTATGTGCATAATGTTGATTGTGGACGGAGCCTGAATGTAGGCCTACCCATATGGGTGTGTGAAATATATAGATCCACATGGAAACCTATCATGAATAAATATCAACATTGTATTAGAACAAGAATTGTGCATTATAGTTGGAGTAACATTTTGTAGTATTTAGATGACAGTTTATTAAGTACTTTGAAATAAGTGCGTGGGAAAAATCCCCACCGGTAACTGCAAACAGTGATTTGCATATTTATTCTGTATTGCCAACAGATTTTTTTTTTTTATGTCTTACTAATAACATATTAAGAATTAGTACAATATCCCCTAAGTTTTGTTAGGCTCTGTTATTATATGAACACAAGAATCTGGATTGGAATTCTGGAGGAATGTATATGTGTCTTAACAACTTCAGGTATAGCATGGGAATTGTGCCGGACGATTCTGTCTGTCGGCGGGTTTTCTCGGGAATCTCCAGTGTCCCCCACTTGTATTCCAGCACTGCTCCATACTCGCTCTCTTCACACTCATCTGCCCTCAAGACCTCGATGTTAAAAACCATCCAAATCTCGTCATTCACACACTCATTCAACTTCAGGGAAAACAGTACCATAAATGGTGTATAATGGCATTACTAATCACCCTCAATGTGAATTTCATGGGGGCATCATGTTATCCGTAGAATATTTCATGAAATGCGATACTGAGGAGGGCTATGAAGATAAGTGGCAATGGTGCGATAAAACATGTAAAATTCGATTAAGATATATTGGGTTGCTTAACTGCCTTAAAAGCAAGAAGTCTTAACGAAACGAAACCTAAATTCACAATATGTGAATCACAGGTATAGTGTGTGCTGATGTGCTAAGGACTTACAGGAATAAATGACAGTAAATAAATTTCTGTAAGATTAACATTAAACCTGTTGGCTCTTGCAAGGGTTACCTTGTTGAAATTCAGGAGATGATTGTCATGCATTCTGTGGAATTAGTATAAAAATACATAGGCAAAGAGACATTACGATACTTTGGTTACATGTATTGCTATGATATATTCGTACAACAGTATAATGAAGAAACAAATCTGAATCGACATTCGGGCATCTGCTTCGAATTCAGTATTATATTAATATCAGGATAAACATAATATGACTGTTACATACAGTGATTTAAATACTTATTTCTGTGTATAGTAATGCCTTAACTGAAACATGTTTATTTATAAAAACAATTTCTATATCTTTATGACATAAATGGTGTGAATAGGGAAAACAAAGTAAATATTTTTGTCCATTATTCTGCATGTATTAAAAATATTCACATCTTAACATTACAAATTTAGCACAATAATGGAATTTACTTCAAATATGACAAATACTTTTTGTAAATGAATGTCCTACTTCGTTGCTTGACCACCAAATGTAGCACTTTAAAAGTTTCCATGTGGAAATGCAGTTCGCTGAAGGAATTTCTGCTTTCTTGTTTCATTTCTTGTTATGAAGTCATCGGTTACCTTATCCAGATCTATTGCCGCTGCAGCCTGTTTGAGGATATGTAGAAGGCCCACAGAATTCAACTTCAGCTTTCCTATCATTGACCGTAACTACGTCTTAAGTCTTTTTAAAACTAGAGAAATACATCTCTCTGCTGTTACTGTTAACATGAGAATTATCACAATTTTCAAGCGAAACCTTAAGATGACCTTGCTTGAAGTGATTGATAATATATTATGTGTTATCAAAATCTTCCCCTTAGTTCTGCAGCAAATCACGAAACATCCCTTTGTGAAGCGAAGACGATCAGGGTTGACATCATCTTTGTCGAATTGCACAAATGCTTTTTTGTTTGTGTAATGTTCTCACCCTCCTACTAACCTAGAACAAAACACATGAGTAGCGTTCATCACCACACATTCTATTCTGCCTCGTTAACACTCGTTCCTGGTTCACACCATAGCTTGCACTGCTTCTGCAAGCCGCCATTCGTCTATGCACACACGTCGCACCCTTCCTACTATAATTGTCCGTCGCCTATGTGCATATGACCCATATACACGAGACACTTCCTACTGTAATTGTCAGTCCCCTATGTACACATAACGTATATACACGACAGTTTGCATCACTCCCAAGCAGAAACTGATCCACTTACAGGGAAAAGTTATTAAATCCTGTTTCAAGACAGGAAATAAAACTACATATTTACAATCTTATCTATGATTTTGTAGAATAGACACCTCTACCTTTGCTCCTGTGAATTCAACTGCTCTGCTGAGTTATCATGAGAAGTGTATTGTTGGGAACGTATTTCTACAGTTTTTTCTCTTGTTTCGAAAACCAGATTTCTTGGAAACTTCTTCCGAAAAATTGAATGCTTGCTTTCAGGGTCATAATCTACAAGCCTCTTCTAAGTGAAGCAATTTCTTTTGCAGGGCATAATTTGTGGTGTTTACCTGACCAAATAGTTTGACAAGGACAGTAAGATTAAGAAAAAATTGAAGGAACACATTAGTCTTAACGAGGCAGCTTTAGATCCAGTTTCGGTTGAATCATTATCTGAATTAGTTGTGAAAATTAACATTAAATCTGTATAATTTGAAAGGACAAGTGAAAGTGACATATTTTAGTGTCCATCTTGTTGGTCATAATGGTTACACTTAAGTTACACTAAAGACACCTGCAATCATAAAGGAAAAGATTCCCTAAACTGTTTAAATTGGAATTTATTATTAGACAAGGAAACAGTAAACAGCAGTGTTCTGCAACACTGTTTGACCAATTATCACATATGAATTATGTTAAGAGACATGAGAATTTTTGAGGTGCAAAATGGCCCTCTGCCCCTCCTGGATGAATAATTTTGGGTAGGCGAAAGTTACCTTGCCATCCTCCCCTCCGAAGTCGGCGTCACTGGTATGAAGGCTTGTGATTTACGAATGTACAGCAATAGCAAAGTGTTTTGTTTGAGATTATTTTAATTTTAAATGTTAAATCTATTTAATTATTGTGCAGAAATACAAGTGTTTCTAGTGTTTAGGCTCATTAGGATCTTAAGTAAACATGTCTTATATTTGAATTGTTAACAATACATCGCCAAGAAGGTATATCCGCCGCTTACATGGGTGTGTAATGTCATTGATGTTCGGTTGGTCACTTTAATGTATAATGGGCTGTGTATAGTCTGGTTTTAGGGTGGAAATTGAATTCAGTGTAGTGAATTTTACTGTTTAGTATTGCACGTTATTATGGAAATTGAAGGACTTGCCTACTGCTGGCACCTAGCCATATCAAATAGAGAAGACCTAACTGAACTAAACTTAACATCACAATAGGTTGAAGTTGTGGTTTTTACTGTATGTTTAATTACTGTGCTCCTGTGTAGTGTTCAAACATAGCCTCCTGACACTCAAAGATACTGTTCAAGCATAGCCAAACATTACGCACCAAGCCAGGATCCTCGATGCCAGTAGGGGAGCAAATCCCCAAAACCGTGATTCAAGACATGCCTGCAGCTTTTTGTAGGTATCGAGTACGAGGTGCTTGAACAATTACAAAGCGTGGAGCTTAATGTACTGTTAAAACTAATCACAAGGAGGCAGGGAGATTGCCGACTTGCGATAGCATGTCTGAACACACTCGCACGTGCACACACACACGAACCCCTCCCCCCTGCCTTTTGATTCACCTATTGTGAAGTTACACAATGTTAGGTATTTCTTTATTTAGCATGCTAAAACGACGACGTACATTTTACATACTATTTGCTGTTTTTACCCCAAAATTTCCTTGAACTTCATATCCCTCCCTACTATAGCATTTCATAGTAGGTATGTAACTTACTGTGAATATTGTGATGCTCCTATTAAATTCATGTTTAGTGTGATTAGTAACTTGATACATGCCATATTCTAAGATTTTTTTTTGAAGAGCCACAATTCTTAACTATTACCCAAATTCAATATGTCACTTAAGTAATGCCAATGATGCTAGTCATTAGGTTTATTAATCCTACAGTGTTAGTTTTTACATTGATTCTGAGAGGAAATGCAAATGAGTGAAGAAACTAAACAGGACTCAAAAATGTGTGTAATTAAGAGCTGGGTCAAGGAAGAACTTTTTTTGTCTGAGTGAAGCAGCACAGAATAGATAAAGGGCTAAGGGAAGTGCTGGTGTATATTAATATATTGCCTTTGCAGTCAAGGCACTAAACAGATATGCAATATTATAATCGCATATTTGTGCAGGTTATGGGATCCTATAATTTGATTGGGACCCTATAATTTTATTAGTTAAAATTTGTTATTTACTGTAGTAAATTTTATTACAGTTGTCTATTGTAGTTTTTTTTTTTTTTTTTACTGATACTTATTATGTTGGTGTGGTCCGAAATAGTTTTCTGTTATGGACTGTGTGTGGTGTCTTAGAAATACCACTGACAAGCATATCTGAAACTTGTTAAATATGTTGTAATGTCACAGATGTCAGGATTGGTGACTGGAAATCACAACCTGATTTTGCTCAATCAGTAGAGACATGAAACTTAGAAGGCACTGTATAAAAAAAAAAGAATTCAAGTCTTGGATTAGTTCTTCATTTTTATTTTAAATTCCAAATAACAGGTTCACAATCTTCCAGTAATGCAGAGTCACAAACATTCAGCTGTTAACGAGACAAATAAAGATCACCACCACAGTAGTTAATTTATTATTGACACTAAAAGTTTGCATCACGAGAAAATTACGAGCACGTCCCAAACTGGTGTATAATGTTCGCGCTCCACGTGTTTCCTTCACTGGCTTGTAGTAGACTGTTAGCAGGCAGTAGACACTCAGGGCTCAAATTGCCACGTGCCAACCCCCACTTCTCGCACCAAGGTGCCGAAAACGTGACCAAATAAGAGCATGGCGTGGTCCTTAATCCCTACGGAAACCTGTGCGACCTCCGTCCACATCCCACGCCATGCCGAACTGCGTCATAACTAAAATTAATCGAAATTCTAGAACATTCTCAAAAGAAAAGATGTCTAAGAAGGTGGTAAAAGCTTTTTTTTAATCTCCAAATGCTGACGTAACCTTAACTACGACTTCAGAAAAAGCGAACGCATTACAGATAAACATTCTAACACAGCCAAAACTTTGAATACTTATAAAATATTACAACTCCTTGCAAAACAGAAGAAAATTAACCAAATGTTCATTTTAAATATTAAGAAATTGCATTATTACATTACCCTCCTCATTTTAATAATGATTTCAGAGAAATCTTTTCCAAATTGAAACCTATCTTGTATGTGGCTACTCAGCAGACTGCTGCGACTGTTCTTTACAAACAATTTAAGTTCACAACTTAATAACCAATCTCATTTACACAACAAAAAATATTCACTTCACATGTTAAAGAAAAGCGATTCAAGTTATCTACTGGGATGCTGTAAGAAAATAATACATATCACTTATCCATATTACAATTGTATTAAAATGTTATTTCTCAGTTAAGGTTGAATGTGTATACACAATGTACATCAATGATGTTTATAGGTAGACTGCTCATTACTGTGATTCCTTGTTAGGATCAGTACACGACACTTATAAAGGGTACCCAGGTCTGCCTAGAACTATAAAAAGCCACTGCCTTATTCATTAGTCCAATGCCAGAGGCCTCAGACCTGTCCCAACCAAAAAACTCAACTCTTTGTGGTAATGGTCCAAGGACACCATAATAAATGGATCAATATCTTACCCTTGCATATATATATTATTAAACATTTGTATTGATAGACAAAAATGTCTTATATCCTCAATTCTTTGTTAATATCTGATGCTTGCCGCTCCTGCTACTAATCAACTATGATTACAACTCATCGCTAAGTGTACCTACTTCCACTGCTACAGATGTGAAATACAGGTACAGAGAATTTCCGAGATGAATTCTCGGTTGCCTACTCCAACAGACAACGGGAACTTATGAGCGAATTATCTTCACCTGAAGGTTACATAACCACGCAGGTACGCTCCCCCCCCCCCCTTCCCCCGCTGAGAGCCCACAAGCTGCCTGGACCTCGGGCAAGGCCGAGCGCTGCCAAAGAGGCATGAAGCAGAAACTCTGACTACTGCTGACGCAAGTGTTTCGACTCCCACCCCAACCGAGGCAGGATGCTCGCTCTCACCAAAGCCCGCTCCGGCAGCCTACAAGCTTCGCCTATGTAAGTCCGGACACTGCCGGGCTCGGGAGTCATTCTTTCGCATCCTCTCTCTTGACATCCCAGAGCACTAATTCAGTGCCGGGACCTCCGGAGATCTTGTAAGCTTCAAGTACGCCCCCAGCGGCTACTTATGACATCTCGACGACCAGTGAACACGTACATACGTATTTAACTTCACTTAGTCTCTTCTAGAGACCTTTTACTTAGCTCAGTGTAACTTAAACTAACTTTGTATTCATTTAGAACCAGCTATATTCCCATTTTAACCTAGAACCAGGTCGCCTACACTTGGAACTGCAGAAACCTTCAGCACTCCACGGTTTGGTAGGAGATAGCATGGGTCACGTGTTTATTGAGTATTCAAAAAACACTCATTATTCACTACTCTTCCGCTTTTCATTTACAGGGTACTTGTCTGTGTTAACTGTTAGAGACGGAATACAATATGCACTGCCGACAGGAAACGGGAGATTGTTGACATCCACAGTAAACGGCTACCTGTTTCTTTCCAACCACCCGAGCACTAATTTAGTGCTGGAGGGGAGAAACAGCGATACCACAACCACTAGAAACATCTTCACACAGGGAGGTGCTACAAGCTCAGGTTATTTCTCGCTTTGAGCACTAATTCAGTGCTGAAGTGACATTAGTGTGGGGTTTGCCGCTCCACCCTGTGCAAACGCACAACCAGTGGGGACTTGGTGGTTGAAACTGCTCCACGGCCCTGATCAGCCCGCATGCGTGGGTGATCAATGGAGACTCTTATCTAGTTCGTGCCAACAAGTGACTATTGGGTTACACTGTAGTAACTGTTCTTGTCTAAGTACATTACGTAAACTGTCAAACCATTTTACTCTATGCCTTACAAAGTAAGGAGTGGTAAAAGACATAGGAACAATACCTAGCTCATGTTGCTATCAAACCGTGGATTGCATTACCACCTCCTACGCAGGAAAAGCAGGCAGAAGGGACCGCGCCGCCCAACTTAAGCACCAAGCAATAGCGCCTGCTCCGGTCCTAGTAATCTACTTGTCGCCTTGTTTTTGTACTCATTCATCGTGCCACCCTGTGGTAAGAAGGTTGTTAAACCGTACTGAGGCAAGATACGGGTGGACAAACCCGAACTTCTGGAGCTGTGAAGACTACAGCTGAAATAGTCGCTTAGGAGTGGACCGAGCTCGCCACTATTGGGTGAAACCCGCATCAATGACACCCAAGACGACAGTGTTAAGTAAGCTGTAACCAACACCCCTCACCTCATTCCTTCTAACCAAAGTTAACTACCCCGCTTTTGGTCAAGTGGACCGAGCTCGCCACTATTGGGTGAAACCCGCATCAATGACACCCAAGACGACAGTGTTAAGTAAGCTGTAACCAACACCCCTCACCTCATTCCTTCTAACCAAAGTTAACTACCCCGCTTTTGGTCTAGTGGACGACAAACGTGCCAGTCAGTCTAACCGGGCACGCATCACAACACATTATGAACAGTCATTCTAGAGCACCTCCCACTCTCACAATAACCTTGTACTACTTGCATTGTGCTCTCTACAAATCTTGCCTGGTGTAATACAATCGCTGTTCTGAATAGCAGATTTAATTTATTATATGCATGTTGTTTCACCACCCAACTTCTTGGGACAAATATTATTTTCCCAAAAAGGTCCAAAAATTTTAAAAATATATACCCTTTGTGTTTACTGCCAAGTCAAGTAAAAAAAAAAGCAATCCTGATATTAAACATTTTGCAAACACACTATCAGTCTGTTAATTAATGTTCAAAATCATTTAGAATTCTGGTACACAGTTGTTACAAAAATTAATATATTAAAATCCATCAGTAAACCTGTCTGATGATATTACTGCCATCCTGCGAACTTCCAAGGTAGCTCCAATAATAGTCATACGTTGACACTTGAGCTTGCAACCACACAAAAAATACAAAATATTACACATCTTCAACTTACAGCATTACAAAAAAAAAACACTAGGCGTACATAAGATTATCCATGTTCACTTACCACATTACACAAAAGAGACACTATATTACCCCTAGGTTATGTATTCAAAACTTTTAAGATGTAAATTGTTTCAAAGGTACATATGATTTACTTAGTACTCATCTATTAGTGTGTATGTGAGTCGTGTAGTAGTTTTTTTTTTTGAGTCCGTGTTCTCAGCTTACCGATTAGTGTGGTCATGATTTAATGGATAGTGTTTTAATAAATTAAGTTCTAATTATTATTGGTATAATAATTCCACTGTAACGTAACAAAGCTTATGGGCCCAGGTAACAATTAGTACAAAGATGCGGTTGTTTGGTGCAAGAATGAAAATGCTGTAAACATTTTTCATCGTAAAGTTTGCGCCGCAGAAATAGCATTGAATGCTTTATCATTTGTGGAAAAGTTGCGAGGCTGAGAAAACTATGTGTCATGGAGGTTTCATATGAAAACCGTAACCTTAGAAGACCAGTGGGGCGTTGTGTAAGGTACAGTGAAGGCAGAGCACACAAAAGAAAAGGATCAAAAAGTACTGTCTAAAATATCCTTGTTAGTAGAAAAGGACCTAATTCACAATATTGAAAAGTGTGAAACGGCCAAACAAGCATGGGACATAATACAAACGTTCTAAGAGTCCAGTCGTACCATAAAAGTTGGCTTGTTGCACCAACTAGTGTTAACTTGCCTAGATAATTGCAGCTCCATTGAACAATATGTCAATCAGATAACCTCTACGGCACGTCTGCAAGAGGTTAAGTTCGATATATCGGAGGAATAGATTGGAACCTTATTACTAGCTGGACTTACAGAAGAATATAAGTCTATGGTCATGGGACTGGAAAGCTCTAGGACCCGATTACGGCGAACGCAATAAAAACAAAGCTAATGCAAGGAGCAAGGCATGCACAATCCACAAATGAAGATACGGCGCTGTACTGTAGTCGATCCGCAAACAGCGAGACATTCCGTGGCGACAACAACAAACAAGACAGTTGTAAACAAAACAAGCAACCCTGCAGGTGTTAAAAATTCAATCGTGTAGGACATTTCGCCGTGGACTGTCGCAGTAAGAGAGACTGTGATAAACAGACTACATCGAGACACAACAAATGGTCTGAAAATAAAAGTAGTAATGCATATTTGGCGTGTATGTTAGCAGATGGAAATGAAAGTTATTCCGTGTGGTTCTTGGACTCATGTGCATCTGTGCATTTAACAAAAAACAAACTAGAGAATCCTGTGTCCAATTCTAAAGTGAAGATCCTTACTGCAAATAGTGAACTACTTGTCACCGAATCTGTGGGAAATGTGGACATCAAATTGTCTGTCAATCATGATACCACTGTAATTGAAGCCCACGAGGTACATAATGTGCCAGAAGTTGCAGTTAACCTTCTCTCTGTTAGTAAAATCACAAGTAAAGGGAATAGGATTGTCCTCAACGCAACAGGTGGGAAAACTCTGAATTCAGATAATGAACTTATAGCTTCAGTCACAGTTAATAATGGTATATACCAGTTGGAGACGCCCCACACCATTAGTATGGGTTGAGCATATGCTGTTACATATAGTGAGGATTTATGGCCTCATAGACTAGGCCATTCAAACAGGAAAAGCATGATCTTGTTAAAGACAATTACTAATTGTGTCAAAATATGCAAACTAGTAAGCTCCCTTGTGAAGTGTACGCTAAAGGCAAACAAAGTTGCCTGCCATTCAAGAGAATGCATTCAGGGCCACAGAATACCTAGAATTGGTACCCACAGATTTATGTGGACCAATGGAAACAACATCCTAAGGACATGAGACGAAGCATGTGAGGTATTCAAAGAATATTGTGCCCATGTGTAAAATCAGATGGGTAAGAGAATTAAATGTTTGCGATCTGACAACGGAACTGAGTGTGTGAACCATGAGTTCTCAGGTTTCGTGAAAATGAAAGGAATCAGACACCAATGCACAGTTAGGGCTTTGCCACAACAAAATGGAGTTGCTGAGCATGTCATTGGTAAAATAATTGAAAAAGCACTATGTCTGCTCCAGGATACAGGGCTGCCCAAAGCATGTTGGACTGAATCGGTATCGACAACTGTTTACGTTAACAACAGATGCCCAACTCAAAGACTGAAAGCAAAAACTCCTCGCGAGGTATGACACTCAAGGAAACCGAACCTTGATCACCTAAGGAATTTTTGACTGTAATGCCATGGTGCAAATCCCAAAGGAGAGAAAAAAAGTGGGAACCCTGCTCTACAAAAATTATATTTGTCTGCTATTGTGACAATACCAAGGGTTATCAATTTAATGAACTTGGTCACACAGAAAGTCACAATCGGTAGAGATGTTATCTTCCTTGAAGACAAAATGTTTCAAATTAATCGAAGGAGGTTGAAGATACTCCTGCACAGACCATGGTTTATGACACTGAAGGCGTCACGCAAGAATCAGAAAATCAACAAGAAAGTGGCAACATTGCTTCTGATTCGGATGTAGAGCTGTTCCGTTGTTTTGAAAGAGGAGGAGATCCAACCAGTTGTAAAACTGAGCAGTTAAGAAGTTCCAACCGTGTGCCGAAACAGAAGAATGACCCAGACTTTGTGTCTTATCTTGTGTCGGACAGTAATGAACCACTCACTCCAGGGGAAGCGCTAGCAAGTTCACAAGCTCCGAAATGGAAGAAAACCATGGATGAAGAATTAATTAACTTTATTAATGATAAATGAGACTTACGAATGAGTTGATTTACCGGAGGGAACTGATGCATTCAAGTCGAGATGGATGTTCAAAATAGAAAACCCAGGCACCAAAGATACCAATTACAAATTTGGGTAGTAGTAATAGTAGTCAAGGGCTGCGGTCAGAACATACAAGAAGAGGTCTTGTAATGTGTGCTGTATTTGTTGGTGACCTCATTATCTTCTCGAATGAACATCATCTACAGAAGTTAGTTTGAAGAAAGCTGGAACTTGAGTTCCATATGAAAAATCCAGGAAAAATCAAGAACTGCCTCAGCATGGAGATCACCAGGGACCGAAATAACGGGAAGCTGTGGATCAGCCAGATTCTGTACATCGACAGGATGGTAGAGAAATTTGTCAAGTCAGACTGTAAGCTGGTCTCAACACCAGCTAAATTGCCCTCAACCTTTGAGCGTCCTCGAATAACCTTGACAAAGGTGATAGTGAAATTGTAGTGCTGTGTAGCGAAAAAGTGCCTTACCAACAAGCTGTTGGCAGTCTTTTGTATGTTTCACAAATATCTAGGCCAGATATGACTTGTGCTGTCAATAGTGTGAGCAAATTTAACAAAAGCCCACAGAAATGTCACTGGCTTGCTGTAAAGAGAATATTTAGGTACCTAAAGGTAATCAAGGACCTAAAACTGGAGTACGACAGAAACGGTGATCAAGATGTGTTAAGCTTCAGTGATGCAGACTGGAGGAGTGAGTCTTAACAGGAACTCGATCACAGGTCGCAGCATTAAATTCATGAGTGGTTTGGTCTCATGGTTCAGTAAAAAGCAGAGAACAGTGATCTTAAGTACTGTAGAGGCCGAATATATGGCTCTCGGTTTCACCGCACAAGAAACTTTATGGTTTAGAATGCTGTGTGAAGAAATATTGCCAGACCCTAAGCACAAACCTTTCATGATTTACTGTGACTACAAAGGTGCTATTCAATTTGCTATAAACAACATTACAAGCCATAGGTCTAATCATATTGATATCAGACATCATTTTATCCAAGAACATGTGCAGGAAAAGAATATTAAGCTTGATTATCTGCCAACAGAAACACTGGTATCTGACATTTTGACTAAACCTCTAACTCAAGAGACACGTGAATATATTGTCCCTATGTTAGGTCTCAAAGTAATTGCTGTATATACTGTATTGTTGGTTTTTCATTTATGTTTCCTTTCAAAGTGTCTGCAAGACATAGTGTGAAATCCTTGTGGCAGTTGATTGAGTTTTGTCTAATAACTTGTAGTGTATTTCTTTGGGAAGAATTTAAGGAGAAGTGTTAAGATGTAAATTGTTTCTAAGGAACATATGATTCACGCAGTGCCCTGTGTGTGTGTCGTGTGACTCAAGTAGTAATTTTTTTTTTTTGAGTCAGTGTTCTTGGCTTACCGATTAGCTGGTCTTGATGTAATGGATAGTGCGTTTATAAATTAAGTACTAAGTATTATTGGTGTAATAGTTCCACTATATCCTAACAAAAACTGACACAATATTGCCCAACAGTAGCATGATCACAACCAAATTTTGAGATATGTTTTTCAGTGTTCCTACATATTAACTGAACTTATTTTTCATCAAATTTTATTACGTTTGGTTTAAAAAAGGTAGGTGCATTTGCATTAAAACTTAAGTTCAATATGGTTTATTTATTTTCCACTTTTACACAACATATGAGCTGGTATTGGTCATAAAGATAAACATGAATATACAGTACCTATATAAAATACAAGCACATGAATTCACTGAGTACATATTATTTTGCAATTACTTTGGCCTATACAACTTCAATTATTTTAGAACATAACCTATACTTCTTACCTTTATAAACAGATACATTTGCTAAACATCACTGCATTAGTATAAAAACCTAATTACTTTTACACATTCAATCACCCACAAATTATCCCACACATTTTTTCACTGGAACTTTATCAGTGTCTATAGCTTTCCATTCAATCTCTGGGCTGTAGCCTGCTTCTTCACAAATTTAGAAAACATGTTAAACATTACAAGTAATATACATTCTACACCCCCCCCCCCCCCCCAAATCTTCCTCGTGACAGAGGACCAAACAGATCTGCACACGCTATTTCCAAATTAACTGCCAGTTCCCTCTTTTGTTCATGGATTGGTACACACCCTGTTGACGCATGCCGCATTCCCCTCCAGGACAGTTTGCCCATCGCTCAGCACTCCAGCAGCGCAGCGTTCATTTGCACTGTACCCGCGCTGCCAGTGCGCATGGGTGAGAGACGTCACGCAGGTAGTGCAACGTGGTGTAAGTGTAAGTGCCGTTCAGTGCAACGTCTGGCTACAGAAGCCATGAGCCACATGGCACGGAGCAATCTGAACCCTCACCAATTAATACACAGTTATTAGACTTATGCAGACATTAAATAAAGCCGTTTGTTTTCTTACTAACCACAGTGCAATGTCTCTTTTATTATTTTCTGTTTTATTCATTCCACATGTTACCATCCACATCTCACTCACTGTGTTCATTCTATGTTACTTTTAAGCATGTTGTGAAGGAGGTTTTGTTTATGTCTCTTTAGTATCCAGTAATTGAGGTAAGTCCAGTGTAGTGCTACTTGTGTTAGAAAGTAGTTCCACGTGACTCTGTGGCGCTGCAAGCCGGCCAGCGCACCACGTCTACGTAGTTAGTCAGCTCAGCATCCGACGGAGCAGGTTGCGTATGTGGCTTGTCTCCCGTTTCGGGCCCGAGCGGCACTTCAACTTTGTGAACCTACCATTAATCTGCAATAGACTTCATTTTTTTAAACTGTATCATTCTAGCCACTTGGGACAACCTCTCCTCCACTTCCCCAGTGTTTGCATCGCCTGTCAAAGCTTTAATTTCACCTTAAGCATTATTGGTCACGTGCCATTTCTCAGTGTAGCCTTACCGGCAGGCTTAAGCCCGACTCGTGTAATAAGTTGTCTCCCAGAGGGACCTGTAAGTATAACCTGGAACAAATCTTACATCAAAGAATCAGCTATTATTATTTCAGGCCAGTCTACGAACTTTTATGGGCGCGGGCCCTACTTCCCGCCAAAGTGTAACCTTTGTCCATTGTATCAAGTGTGTTTGCTTTTATGTATTTTAATTCGTCGTACTGTTTTCAAGTGTAATTAGGGCATGTGGCTAGCCCAAATAGGCCATGGCATAGTATGCAAACCACTTATTTATTACCAATAATTATTATTCAACGAGGAATACCAACATGCCGGAAGGATACCGCCTTGGTCATCGGCCAAACAACCCCGAGACTACAAGAGAATGCTCTACCAGAGTACGGCATCATGCTAGTGATACTTGGCGTCTGGGTAAACATATCCAAAATCCCTCAGATTTCCCTGGAACCTGATATCAGCATATAAAATTAACTCATCTACCCACTGCCGCACCGCGGCACTCTGTCTTGTACACGAGACTAACGTCAAATGGTCCGTCCAAGCTTGTGGTGAATTCCTACAGTCATCTGATAATTTGCTTTACGTTAAATGGCTACCCGGACACGTGGCAAAGCCTTTATTGCTTCCTAAGGCCAGTGTGATTGGTAAAAGTTTCCTTCTATTTTCAATTACATCTTTTTCTCTTTGCACATCAAGCTGATTAATTACACTGTCAGTTTTTTTTTACCGATAATTGATATAATATTATCAGCTGTCAACTTGGCATCTTTGAGGTATCTGAAATGCTCATATTATTTAAACACCTTTCTTGCTTTTTCATGTTAGGAAAGGCTTTGTTACCAAAGCCCCCAGAGTGTGATGATTTCCCTGGCCTACAGCATTGTCATCAAAAAACAAAACACAAGATTTACAGAAGGAGTCTTCTTTCATTTCTGAATATGATAACCATATTTTAAACTCATCTAGCCACCTGAGCTGAAAAGACATGGAGTGGATTTGATCTGACATCCAAAAACATTTGAATAATTGTGGCATGTTGCTTTCAGTTCTCTAGAAATTGAAACCTTTTTGTGTATACAGTGCAACTTCCCACACTGAATATATGTTTTCATATTTGTTAAGATTCTGAACCACCTACTTCGTTTATATTATTTTCTTTGTGTAAACTTTTTCTTCCCCTCCTTTAATACACCCCTGGTTAATCATTCTACATCAAGTAGAAATTATTTTAAATCCTTAAGTACACGTACACACTATAATGAATACATAATAAGTGTACCTAAAATTATAATATAAAATGAAATGCAGTATCAAAAAAATGTTTATACCTATTATGGTGGCATGCTAATGGACTTTGGTGAGAGCACTAATGCACTGTTTTGACAGAAATGGTGTGTGCGTAAGCATGCACAAGCATCTTTAAGCAGAGGGGGGAATTCCTGGCCCGAGGCTCATCGCGACAGAGAGAGCAGTTGGCAATTCATAGCCGTCAGTTGAGCAGAACAGTTGGGCTTGTGTACTGTTTGGAAGTTGTAAATAAAATCTGTACACACGTGATGCGTACTATGTTTTCATTGTCTCCCTCGCTTGCCCTTGCACTACAGTAGCTCGGTAGCTACAGTGGTAACCCCGACGTGATCAAGGCAAGCAGGGATACCGGATACGATAATGCAGCGTTGCTGGAGGTAGCAAACTGCCATGCCAAACAGCCTGCCGCGATGGACTACGGCGCGGAGACGAAAAATGTGCACCCGTGAGCAGAGCCCCTTCAGCCCACGTCACATCACACGAGAGACACCTCCTGCACCTCGCCGCCACCACACCACATTGTAGCGGTCTGCTGTGCTCAGGAGTAGAGAGAGCTCCCAACTTCCACGACACATCCGTTGTCCGCGCCACGGGCCTCAGCGTAGCTCCGCAGGCCGATGAAATCTCAAGTTTCCTGCATCGGCACAGTCATCTGCGCTGCCCTCACTCCTGTGATCCGCCACATACCAAATATATCTTCTCTGCCACGTGGAACTACTATGAATAGGTGCAAAAGTAGGTATAGGGAGTACAGTGATTCTGGGACACTATCGGTTCATTCATTTCGGGCTCCCGCGAACCATCGCACCTGCTCCTGTGGTAGTTTTGCTCTCTGTCTTGGAACACAGTACCAGTCATGTCCGACCCTCCATCATCAACTGTCTCCATTGTTCGCATAGCTGTCCGGATCCCGCCTTTCTGGGCCCTAGACTGAAATGTGGTTCGCAATGTTAATATCAGACTCAGTTGCACAGTGAACATAGTTTATTCTGGTACAGCCCATTTATAAACCCCAAAATACTCATTTTTTTGACAAATTTCTCATGAACAAAATGGTTTGTTTCATTAAGTTTCTACATTTCCCACTTTATTCATTATCTCCACCCCCCAAACATAAATTGAACGTTCCAATATTTTTTAAGAAATGTGAATGGAGGTCGAAACTTCCTATTGACAAATCTGTTAATGAGTAAACAAATATAATCTGTTAATTGAATCACAGTTAGGATTTAGGAAACATCATTGTACAACTACCACACTTCTGTTAGCCATAGACGCACATTAGAGACCAACTGCATAGTAGATTTATATTTGAGTCGGAGGAAATCTCTTCAAATTACCAACTTTATTGATAATATTGTACGAACACTTGACAAGTGAATAAATAATAAATGTTTTGCAAGCAATAGTATTTCAATTTAGCTATCACATTGACTTGACTACATATAGTTATGCACGTGCCCCAGGTTACACTACTTGCACTTTAAAATTTATTCAAGCTTTGATGGTATTAATAAGGCACATTAGTCCCATGTTGTTTTGTTTTGAGACGGTGAAAACCTTTGTGCCGATGTAGAAGAAACGCTTAACTGTAGCTAATTTGCTTTTAACTGAAAAAAAAATAATAATAATTTGGGTTTGGCTGTGTTGGGAACACTGCAGTTTGTTTACGTGAATACGTCTACTTTGATGCGCCTGGACGCCTTGATGTTTATTTTATGTTCCCAGCACCACTTTACTCGATTGTATGCGGTTTTATGGATATCACTGGATTGCTTTTAAGATGCTCTTTCCAACCGTATACAATTTCTGTATTTCGACTTGCCTTTTTGATGAGTATAGGCTAAAATTGTGATGTTTTCTTAATTTTTTTTTTCATTAAACGCATACAATTTCACCATAACCATGCCACACAAATGTTTTTATACACATAATCGATTGATCTTGATGAAAGCCATCAATCGAAACTTAAGTGAGCATCATTACTTCTCCTAGTCAAAAGTTATAGTACGCGGAAGTTATGAGACGTGGCGCGATGCTTTGCATTCCTCACTCAACATAACGTATTCTTTGATCCTTTGGCAATCGAGTGGTGTAACTGAATTTTGAATGTAGACAATAGATTCGGAGCTACGGTGCCAAACTGTATCCCCTGATTTTATCATTGGATTTTCTGGATTGCCTCCACTATGGTTGCAAATTTAAAGACGTATTCACGTCAAAAAGAAAGCACGCCTCGAAATGCATATATGCTAACACAAACACCTCCTGGCATGCATACAGAAATATTGACTGAGACAGTACATTATGTGAGATCTTAATGTCCAAATAAAAGTGCAATGTTCGTTTTATACACACAAAAACGTACATAAATGTCATACAAGAGTACTGTTCAGTGGTATGTCCAAGGCAGTGTTGAGTTTTACATGTGATTGAAGGACATGCAGTGGTCCAAAAGAAGAAAATGGGTTTAGTAGTTACCTTCAAACCAACCAAGTTAGTTTGTATAAATCGTAAAAGGAAATCAAATTATTTCTTTTAATTTTACTGTAAAATAAAACAATTTCTTTCAGAAATGTATAGAATGTAAAACGTATTGGTACACCAGTTGTATCCTATAATACACATCCAACATTCATACACTGTAAAAAGCTGTATAACTACGTACGTTAATGTAAATATAGAAGTAGTATTCAAACCAAACATTTCAAGTTGGGATATCACTTTCTAGAAATTATTATATTACTCTGTCGTACTTTAAGAAATGCATGTGGCACATACGTGCTTGGTCCAGGTCGGACGTATCTGGCAGTAGCTCTGCACTTTTTGTTGTATGAAAGGATAGTTTGCTGTGCAGTGCAGGCAAACTGTATGGTCGCGCCAATTTTGAATCCAATACAGCCTAAAGAAGTTTTTCTGTTAGAAGAGGACTGCTAACTTCTCGGCAACATCAGGCCTGTGCTCTCCTATAGGGTACAGGTACAAGGTAAACCCCTTAGCCAGGGTAGTGTAATTATTGCCATGCGGCTGGTTTCCCTTAGCCTTGACTCCGAAAAAAGGGAGATGTCAGGGAAACACTGTTTGGGGAGGCCAGTTGTGAACCCGGTAATTTTTATTTTAGGGTTTTAAGTTAGTTTTTGCTCTTTTGATAAGAACGAAGAGTTAGGTATCACAGGCCCCCTCGGAAACTCCCCCCCCCCCCCCGACACAGCGCATCCGAAATGGCAAGTACCGCCAGCCAAATCATCGCAATAAACGAAGATGTTCTGTCAAAAAAGCGTAAAGTGGACGAGTTGAAAACTCCTCTCTCCCCCCCGCCCCAACACGGCGGGGCTGCAAAATCGAGCGAAAATGTGCAGCAGGCGCAGTATTCTCAGCAAAAACAGTCTGACTTAAGACCCATAACAGTCTATCATACTGCGGCACGTAATTATGCCACAGTATACTGCCTTTTTTGCAAAAACCTCGCACAGCCCACCATCAATCAAGTTGTCCCTGAGGGAGTATCTTATCTCGCGCAGTCTCACGAAGACTACCGAAAAGGAATCCATTTGTTGGACTCTCTCAAAGTTGTATAACCACTTCTAACTCAGTGAAGCCAATTACCCCTGAAAGTCACCCCGGAGGGGCTCGACAAGTCACTCAATGAAGAAATGTGGATCGTGGAACTGCCCCCCACAGAAGCCAGTCAAAAATTTTTTCAATTAAGAGGACTCTGCGGCCTCATATAAAGGTTGAAGAGTACCAGCGCCCCGACGGCCCAGCCCAGTGTAGTAATTGCCAGAGGTTCTGCCATTCCACTCGCATGTGTCGCTCCCCCCCCCCCCCCCCCCCCAGGTGCTAACTCTGTGGAAAAGGCCACATGACACAGGCTTGCGACTTGGCCAATTGCGATGACCGGTCTCTACGGAAATGTGCGTGCTGCTGTGGCAACGACACTGCCAAGAACAAGGCCTGTGAGGCCTACAAAGCTGAAAAAAAGTGATATCTGCCCCTCAGGAACAAAGAAAGACACAGCAACAGAGTAAGTACTCTGCTACTATCGCTGCACAGCCTAGGCAGTTCTACTCAACTCCTGCCCCATGGGGTCAGCACCCTCCCCCCCCCCCCCCAGGGCCTGGTCCTATCCCAAGTTCCAGTTCAAGCCCCTGCTCCAGCCCAAGATGGCTGGACAAGGGTCCAAGGTAGATAGCCACGCTCACAAGCACAGATGTTTGTGCCACCATTCACGCAAAACATACCAGTGCCTGCAGCAAACTCTATGGGACTTTGGCTTACTATGGCCAGCCCCCGGGAACTCAATTTTCTGCCCCTGGCCAGACCATATCGCTCAAAATGGCAGCCATGTGAAGCTCCTCTTTCAAACGAAAGGGAAACAGAACAAAAATTTGTGCAGGAAAACTTCACAACCAATACATCAGTCGCAACAACCGCCTCAGTCAGACCCCCCCCCCCCCCCATCATCCTCCAGCGGCCACAGCAGTCACTGCTACACAAGTGACCAATCAGGAGCCAGCTTAACGCCTATTGGGCGAGCAGGCTTCTGGATGCCAAACAAAACTGGTGAGCCCAGTTTATTTAATGGACACAACACCAGCTGCCTCAGAACCAATTGATATGCAGAAATTAGTTAAGGAGGCGAAGACTAGCCCCCTGAATGAAAAATTCCCACCCTTTAGCGAAGTGCTGGAGGCGCTCTGTAACTTATTAATGGTTTGGACTGACCAAACCAAATCATCTGAAGAGAAAGAGCGAGCCCTGACTAAGGCAGGCAGCTCTCTCAATTGTGAAAGGGCAGCAGCAGCCTGATGGCTGTTAATTTGCAGTTGCAAATGCTTTGCCCTTTAGGTTTAATTTAGTTAGTAATTTAGTTCACTGAAATGCTAACGGCATTCACAGTAAAAAACAAAAGCCGATGGATTTTATTTCTTGTTATCAGATTCCTATAGTTGCAATAAACTAAACTCATTTAGACCCACAGCATAGATTTTCAGTTCCGAACTATAAATGCATTTGAAATGATCACGACAGACACTGGGGAGGTGTCATGATATTAATTCATAATTCAATTGTATGAAATCCCGCAAAATTAATACAACTTCAAAGACTTGAAGCTGTGGGAGTTACTATTAAGCTCGGCAATCAACATGTTGCTTTTTATTCTGTGTATTACCCGCCAGGTCACACACTTTTGCGCCCAGATTTAGATGAATTAACAAATGCCTATCCAGTTTTACTCGCTGTAGACAATTTAAATGCCAAACATCCTGCCTGGGACTGTCTTGTGTGCACAGCTAACGGAAATGCTCTTTTTAGACACCAAGAGCACCACAATTATATTACTTTTGACCATCATAATGTAAATTATAAGCCCAATATACTTGATATCATGCTAAATAAAGGCTTTGATATTGCCTTAGAAATTAATGTGCTACATGAGTTGGCTTCGGACCATTATCCTGTCCACTTGTCTTTCAAGGAACTTGAAACAGACAATACACCAATTCGCAAAATTAAGGGTTTTAAGCATACGAACTGGCCTGGCTTAAGGGAACATCTAGATGAAGAAATCAATCTAACAGCTCCTTTTAGTACTCCCGACGAATTGGACTCTGCTGTCGAACACGTCACAGAGCTAGTTCAGACAGGAGCAAATAAGTTTGTCCCGGAAAAGACACAGCGGATTAACACAGATAAGCTTCCTGATAATATTAGGGAACTTATCTCGCATATAAATGTGCTGTGCAGGCTCTATTCCCGAACTAGATCCAGGCAAACTAAAACCCAGATTAACAATCTTAGAGAACGGATTGATATTGAAGTCACTGCCTGGCAGTCCAATATCGGGAAAAATAAATTATCCCGCCTATGTACTCAGGAACAAAGCCTGTGGCACATGACTGAAATGTTTACAAAAAAGTATTCCCAAATCCTGTCTCTTCAAGGCAATGACGGTGTAGCCTATATGCCCCAGCAGAAAGCTGAGGCTATGGCAAATCAATTAGAATTAGCTTTCCAGCCTAATAACTTTCTAGCTGATCCAGCTTTTGTGACCCAAATTTATAGGGACCTCCGAGTGCATCTGCAACAGCCCACCGTGGCTGTACCAGATCCCATGCACGCTGAGAAGGTCAAGCGTATTATAGAATTTTTTGGAAACCCCGCAAAGCACATGGGTTCGACTCCCTGCAGGCCATAGTCTTCAAGCAGCTGGCTGACAGCATGTTTGAGGCTATAGCTAAGTGCATTAATGCAAGTTTTAATCTTGCCTACTTCCCCACTTCCTGGAAAAGTGCCAATGTAATTGTATTTCTCAAGCTGGGCAAAGACCCGACCCAACTGCAAAATTACCGCCCTATCAGCTTGCTTTCCGCAGTCCCTAAGATCCATGAACGAGTACTTTTGCACCAATTAAATAACCATATTTGTGAGAATAATTTATTTCCAAATGAGCAATTTGGCTTTAGGAAAAAGCACCCAATAGTGCATCAACTCGTCTGCTTATCGGAACACATAATTAAATCGTTCAACTGTCAGCAGTTCATGGCAGCAGTAATTTTAGACGTAGCGAAGGTCTTTGATAGGGTGTTCCGTGCAGGGCTTTTATATAAGTTATATCGGGCTGAATTCTCAGACTGTTATATTAAGCTTCTAGCCTTTTACTTGGACCAACGCTCCTTCTCCGTGTATCCATTGAAGAATCGCTGTCTACAAAGAAATGCATTAGGGCTGCTGTCCCTCAGGGTAGCATCCTAGGACCAGTCCTATACAATATTTATACCCATGACATCCATCCCCCCCCCCCCCATATACGACTTATTACCATAGGTGTTTATGCTGATGAGACAGTCATCTACACCCACTCCCGCAAAGCCGAACTTGCAATTCAGCGAATCCAGGCGCAACTCAATAAGTTAGAAAATTATTTTCACCAATGGCACTTTAAAATTAATGTGGGTAAGAGTGAGGCTGTAATCTTCACACATCGCCGTATTATTCCCCATAATTTACAGCTAACTCTCTTTTGGGAAAATATTCCCTTAAAGGATGAGGTTAAATACCTCGATCTTATCATGGACAGTCAGCTGACATGGCTCCACCATTTGGAAACCAAGCGTAATCTCGCTTATGCCAGCCTGTCTGCCCTGTATCCACTACTGAATTGTAGCTCACTGAAAATGGGATATGATTATACAAATCTTTGGTTCGACCCATCATCACATATGCAGACCCTGCATGGACTTACTGCACTCCCACTCACTTAAATTCTTTATAAGTGGTGCAGAATAAATGCCTCAGATTGGCTTCTCATGCACCACGTTACATTCCCATCAGGAACTTGTATGCAGAACTCAAACAAGAACTGCTGCAAGATGAAATTCTCAAGCATGGCCAAACCTTTTATAAATCCCTTAACAAACATGCCAATCCTCTCATCACTGTCATAGGGGACTATGATATTGATGAGACCCAAAACTAGAAGTGACCCAAGTCACTACTAGCCCACAGGCCCCCTTAGCCCTGCATGTAGCACACTGCCTTGCCAAGCATTATAGACCCTGCGCGCCTCTTATATCTAAACATTAGTTTAACCTGAGCAGCCCCAAAGGGACAGCTCGGTCTAGATTATTTAACTATACAACTTCACCTTTAAATATTTTTATTTAGGATATTATTGGCTAACATAGACTTAACCTCTCATCCTAGCCAGTTGCTAGCATGCTTGGCCCTGCGCTGCAGCTGATTCCAATGCTGCCTCTGCCGAAAGGTTCAATGTGTGGTTCAATGCTTCAATTGGTGAGAGATCTCCCCGTAATTATAAGTTAATTCTCCCCCCCCCCCCCCTTACACTGCGAAGCTCTGTGCTATTGTAGCACTATGAGTGGAAATAGGCTCTGTTACAGCCTATGGCTACAGAGATATGCTCGCTGCGAGGTAGCACAGCATTATCTTAAGCAAAGCTCCGTGCACTTACAGCATATGACCGTAGATATGCTCGCTGCGAGATAGCACAGCATTATCTTAAGCAAAGCTCCGTGCACTTAAAGCATACGACCATAGATATGCTTTGTCACAGCCTATGGCTACAGAGACTGGCTGCTATGAGTTAGCACAGCATTATTATAGATACATATGTCCCAGAGGTCATATGCTACTATTTGTTATATTTAATATAGTATTATAGGTCAGTTAGGCTAGATTAATTTGACCCTTTCATCCACAGGTCCTTACCATCTCTTAATGTTCCAGTAAATACCAGTAAGAGCCAGCCCTGCTGACACTTACTGGCAGCTCACTTTTCCCCCTTTAATTTTCAGGTTCACAGAAGAGATCGGAGGGAAGAGGCCCAATAGTGCCACTCCCCTCACCAGAGGGGCGCCCAATCACATCTCTGGTTACAGTCGGCACCATGTTAAAATCAATAAAGACCCCTGCCCATTCTCTACTAGTCTTTTCAACTCTACTAACCAAAAGCATGTTCCCAAACACTCTGTATTCTGTAGCATTCTATTTAATTTAATTTAATACATGCAATAATTTTTTAAAATTTTTACTTCTCTGTCGCATGGGTTTTTACTTCTCTAGTGACGGTTTTTCCCTTGCTCTTCATAATTAAGCCTAGCTCTAAGTACACTTAGGGAGGTAGTCATGGCCTCAAAGTGCAGGCCATGGCTGCCCAATCCCTCTTTGCCGTGATGCATTTCTCCTTGCACGATTTTCCTTCCTTGTAGGTGTAAGGGGTTAGCCCTGAGCTGCAATAAAATCCTGCCCTACCTTCGGAACTTAACTTCACATAACACTTAGGATAAGGTAGTTTAGAAAAAAAACAGGTGTGTATATGTGTAAACTTAAAAAAATATGTTATTTAATTAAAGTGAAATATATTTCTAAATGAAACAGATCATGTCTGTATTTTGTACTGGTTTATACTAGGTTTGAAAAATTTGAGACATAAATGGCCAGTGCAATACATTTTTTTCATCCTCTTATGGCACGAACCGAGGAACCACCGCTGGCCGGTTGGGAGTGTGTTTGTAAGAGGTCTGGCAACAGCATATAGCTCCGTGCATTTTTTTTTCTGCAGCTTTTGTCTCATTCAGGCGATGATAGAGTTACCTAGCGGGAAACTCGTGTACTGCGTGCATGCAATTTCGTTTGTATCTGCTTTCACATCAGGTACATAGCTCTACACATAAATTATGAGCAAATATGGCATCCGATATTCCATCTTAAATAAAGAAATTTTCTTGGGGAAAACAAATATATATATATATATACGTTTTTTTTATGGCCAGTGTTTTTATAATATTAATGAAACAAGAATATTAAATTGCAAGGTAATTATTCTTATATGTAAATAGGCCCTATATTGTATAGCCTATATTAATATTATAGGTATGTTTTAGTTATCACTGATATTAATGCTGTTGGTACTAATGTGGAATGTATTGATATTTCACATTTAGATCATCTGGATGAATAAAATAATAACAATAATTACAAAGTCATGACTCAGTTACACTTTGTTAATTTATGTGAAAATGTTGTAATGAAATTATTTATTTTATGTAAATGTTTTACAATAGTGATACTGTAAGTTTGTGCTAAAATAAGCAATGTATTCAAAATTTTATTTAGACAAAAGAATGAAGTAGCATAATCAAATGCGCTTAGGATTTTTTTCATTATTTTTCTTTTGCTTCAGACAGTAGATGTGCCGGTAAAGGTGTCATTCCTTTGACGCAGCATATGACAGACAACTCTTTGTTGTAGTGTAAAATGCCATATATTGAAAATGAAATGAGTATTCTGCCTGTCAGTTCTACAAGAACTGTCCACATTGCTGTTGTTTGTGGCATGCAATGTATAGACTTCATCTACCTGTGTACACTGGTTTCACAGATACAGGTTGTCATTGATCATGAATGCTTCTGTTAAGGGAAAGAGAAGACACCACTATTGGAGATAAGAGTTCATAAGGAACAGGGTTGGCTAAAGCCCTACCCAACCCCCCCCCCCCCCCCCCCCCAATACAACCCTTATTTTATCAACAAAGCCTGTTATTCTATTTCCTTTTCAAACAGTAGCTAATTTTATTATTAACTTATGACGGCGCTCACCACACACGTCATGTGTCCCGCACGTGCTCAAAGAGGCCAATAGTTTTGAACTTTCATATAAATGTAATTTTTCAGTGTAAAATGTGTTTTATATTTGTCTTTGCAGAATTTGATATGTCTTTAAAAGTTTTCAAGTGTTTGTTACTATTTTTAAATTAGTTGGTTATGAAATTCAAAGTGCCCGTGGCACCGAGATTAACAACACTAATATTCCGGCAAGAACGCAGTCATAGACAATAAATTAATATGAAAATTATAAAAATGTGAAACAGTATTTAATTTAATTTGTGCCATTTTATTTTCAATAATAAAATATTTTACTCTGCGTGCATAGCACGTCCGCTTATGTGAACCCCGTAGGCGGCCATGGTTGGTCCGTGCAACGCTTGTCTCTGGACAGTCTGTCGAGGAGAGCTGGCGAGGTAAGACACTGTCACGTATGCACTACATCTTTTGTTCACAGATTTAGGTTTCCATAGTCAATTTAGTTTACCATTTAACCTTTGCTTGCATACATTTTGCCAGACATTTTCCCCAGTTCCGCTTTGTTAATTTCTTGCGCCCTTGTGGCATTTTTAACTTAATCGAGGAGAAGGAGTAGAAAGATGTCGGAGAGGTCACACGACCCACGCAACTTGAATCAGGCACCATCCGCCTACGTTTATGGTGTTTCATTGTAACTTCTGCATTATTGCTACATGCAATTTTAAAACTTTGTTTTTATGTACGTATTTGAGGGTATTTTCCATGTTTGAATATTTTACTGCAACATCGCATAATACCACGTGGCTGACTGACGCCAAGTCTTTGTATACACCATCATTGTGTTTTTAGAGCTTATTTATGTAACATTGTACGTGCAATATTTTATTAAGGGGTCTGTGTTAAATTTTTGTCAGGGTTCCGTGTAATTTCATATAAATTAATGCTTTTTGTACTTGACCACACTGTCATGGTAATGTTTGATTTTACTGCCATCAGGCATGTTACAAGCCTGTAATCACATAAATCGTGAAGAGAATACTTTTCTCAACAAGAATAATATTTTTTCTGAATTTAATTTGCAGTTTCCACAAAGAAATATTGCAATTCCACCTGCACCACGTGGTCCGCTACGAACTTCATCAAGCGGCATCCGCACCATCTAAACTTGTTTTCACACGTGTGTGTGTGTTTATTGTGAATACTCATCTCATGTCCCATCTTGTTTCATGTATCTTTGAGGGTTTATGTAATTTTGTAATTAGTGTACCGTTCAATTATTCCCGTCCTAGCCGGCTCTGTGTATAGGCCGTTACCACACTACCCACGTGCTGGAGGGCAAGCCCCGACGAGTTTGCGTTAGTGATACCGAGTAATCACACGTGTTAATGTATCATCAGGGTTTCATTTTGTAATTCACAGTGTCCTATCTTCAGGGAAAAATTGTCAGTTCACCCTAGCAGCTGTAGACTCGCTTTCCTTGTGAAGATTGTGTTTTCATACACCGTGATGAGATCATCCATTTAGGCATGCGCTAGATCAATTGTGGGCTGGGGAGTACTCAAGCAGAGTTCGCGAGACATGACCGAGTGTATCATTAATTTTATGGCTTGTTGATTTGTACGCACATTATCAATAAAAACAAGTCTCACAGTGAACTTACCTCTTTCATTTATAGTGACAGTGTCCTAGCCACATGTGTTTTTCAAGTAATAAATATGTTTAGTAAAAGTTTAGTATTTCCTACGTGTTTGTAAGTACGCACGGGTGAAACGGACACACAGAACCCACAGCATCGCTGAGAACCCTGAGTCTCGATAGTGTGGTGATTGGGAAGCACCGCTGGCGCCCATATTACCAGTAAGTATTTGTGCCATTGTTCATCTCATGTCTCACAATCAAGGCATCACTTATTTGTTTATATGTTTAATTAGTGCAGAATTTTTTTTTTGACCTATCCTTGTACATTTTACGTAATTCATGGCTTGAGTACATTTTCAAATTAGATAAGCTTATTTTTAGTGTAAAAATAGTTTCAGATAAAGAACAGTGGAAGAGGAAAGCTACCACATTTTCGGAAATTCACCAATAGATCCACTAGTGGTGAATGTTCTGGTGTGCACCGTATACACTGGTTGAGACAATTTCTAATATCAGGTTGTTTATATATTTTTGTTACTAATGCAAATTAATAAATATATATATGCAATATAACTTTATAATACTGGAAACATTTATTAAACATTGTGCTAACATATTTTATTGTAAATAAGCTCTTCCTTTATAAAATAGAAATTAAATCTCACATGTTACTGCAATGTTTGTGCACATTTAAAGACACAACATTTTTATGTTGTGATTTTTCTTGAGCCATTCCATGTCGCCTTTTAACGTCACCGGTTTCCCAACTGCATTGGGAAGCCTGGTGACAGCTTTTTATGTGTGAAATGTTACAGGATTCTTGGAAATAATTACGGATTCACACCGTTGCTTGTGCCATGCAGTTTGACCCAGTACATTCACTCAAGGACCATCCACAATGCTGTCTGCTCCATGTTGCCAGGATTTTGCCCCAATGGAATTGCCCTCTATGGATACTGAGTGGAAATAGATTAAGAGTTAACCTACATATCATATGTAAAAATGTAAAATGTAACCACTTGCATATGAATATAGTTATTCGTAATTGTGTTTCCTAAATGAAACGTTGGAAGTCTGTAGCATTGCAGCGCATATATATATATATATATATATATATATTCGGGAAGTATTTCAATTTTCTATATTTCAGTCAAGGATAGTAATTCATGTAATATGTGAAAGGTCGTGGCAATGACAACTTATTTGTATTTCATATATTTTCGTGTTTCCAAATTGTGTACATACATACACATGCAATTAGGCTACCGCCTGGTGGCGAGCTCTCTCACCTCTCCTTCACCCCACCAACTCCTTTTCCACTCCCTTCCTGAACTTACCAACCCCTCTCACAGATATCAATTCCTCCCTGAACACATTCCACTCCCTCACAGACCTCATAAGCACGGACTGCCTATCCCGCTCCGTTCTCCTCCACACTCTCTCAAGCTTCTCACTGTTGTTTCCTCTTCCTCTGAACACCCCCTTACTTAGCTTGCAATGTAGCCCTCCCCATCCTCCCTTTTCATTCACCATCCTGTACATCCTGACTAACCGTTCAACTTTCCTCCTGTCCTTCAATGAGCTCCACCCCATTTCTTTCATCATCACTGACGGCCTATAGTTCCCTTCTTCCTCACCATCTTGCCCCTGCCTTCTCCACCTACCCTTCACCCATCTTGCTGCCTTTCTCTGCACCTTTTCAAGTTCTCGCACCTCCACCTACACATACGGCTCCCATACTGCTGCAACATATTCTAACATTGGCCGTACCATTGTGCCATACACCTTCTCCTTCACCTCACAGCTGACTCCATTCAGCACCCGTCCCAGCATACCCAGAACCCTTCTTCCCTTTGCAACCACCCTCTCTACCTGTTTTTTCCACCTGAGGTCTCCCTGCAGTACAATCCCTAGATACTTATATTCTGCTGCTTCTGCTATCTCCTGTCCCTCCCATCTGTACATGTCACTGCTTATTATCTTCTTCCTTGTGAACCTTACTACCTTAGTTTTTCTTACATTTATCTTCATTTTATTTTTCCTGGTCCACAACCATATCTTATCAATGTCCGCCTGCAAATTTCCGCCCCCCCTCTTCCACCTCAGCATATACAACACAATCATCTGTAAACAATCTGATTTTTCCCCTAATCCCCAAACCCCCAAACCCATGTCATTTACCATTATGGTAAATAACAAAGGATCCAGCACGCTTTCCTGTGGTACCCCTGACGTAACCTCCTCTTCCTCTGATATTGCCTCCCCCACTTTCACCCTCTGCCTTCGCCCCCTGAGAAGTCCCCTATCCATTCCACTACCCTCCTGTCTGGTATCAGCGCCGCCACTTTCCTCATCAATGTCCCATGGGGCACCTTATCAAATGCCTTCTCAAAATCTATGAAGCAGGTATCCACCTGCTTCCCCTCAACTACCTGCACTAGATCCTCTAATATCCCAGCCAGCTGGGCTGCCAACATCGCCACCGCAAGGCACGAAATGGTGAAATGAGGAAAATAAGAGTTCACCTTTGGCTGACGTGACCGACTGCTTGAAAACAATATGTTTTCAATAAGGAAACTTTCTACCAATATATAAGGAAGCGCGACCTTTCTCGGGTATCACAACAGTCGACGAGCGCATCACATCACAACAGTTCGTCGCAGCGTGATCGTTTGTCAGCTGTCAGTCGGACAGCCTGCAGCGTGTGATCACATGACTCACACCGACCAGCGCCCGCGACTTTAACCTTCTTTTTTATTTTGAACGTTTCAAATATCTATTAAATTTATTTTTCGTCGGTGCGAGAAGTTAATAGGGCGCCGTGAGAGAAAAGTAAAGATTCTCTCACGTCTTCGTAACTTTCGAAGTGAGGAGCTTTGTTTTCTAAAGGCTGCAATTCTGTTTTTTTTGTTTGTCAGCTGCAAGTGTCAGTTGTTTTGCCGAGCTACAATAAATTTCCAGTAAACATTTAACTTCGTCTTTTACCTTGCAGCTTAAAATATGTTTGATGGGTGTGGAGGGGAGAGGTGGTTAGCTTCTCTTCGCCTCCGCAATCTAATTGAGAACCAACTGGGTGGCCAAGGTTCCTCACAAGGGACCGATCTACCCCCACGCTGAGGGAGTAGCGTCCCAGTGATGTAAAATGGCGGACTTCGTCTTTTACTTATTGGCAATCCTGGTAACAACAAACTTTCATTATTACATAGTCGAAGTCTCCAACTCACGCTGAGCTAGTCCGTTGGTGTTTACTGAGACAAGAGAACAGGCTAGAAACCTGTTACGTCTTACATAAATAGTGGTTTCCATATATAAGATTATAGCAAAATACAGTCTTAATTTCCTACACAGGATATATATTTTTTTCAACAATTGTATTCACTGAATGTATTTTACGTGCACCGAAAGAATGACTTCGTAGGAAAAAAAACAATAAATATAGTGCAAAACATTTCCGATTAAGCCTTGCACTACAGTTTTTTTCATGCAGAAGACAAATTTTGTGAAATATGTGTAAAATTGTTACTTTAAATATTTGCTCTGTAAATTTTGAGAGCATTGATTTTATCAATTTCTTGATTCCATGTGCAAGTGGTGACTTCACTTTTGCTATATCAGTGCAGTGGAGTTATTCGAGCAGCTCTTAACATCAAGGTCTTGAGAGCTGATGAGGGTGAAGTGAGGTGAGTATGGAGCAGCACCGTAATGCAAGGGCAGGGGAGATGGGAGTTCCCCAAGCAAACCCGCCAACCAGTGGCATCGTCTGGCACAATTCCCAAATGTGGAAATCTGGGAGCAACCCTGCTAATAATCAAACCCTGTTTGCCTATGTGGGAGGCAAGTAGTGTAACCACTACACCATGGCCACTATTTTGATATTCACAAGCAGTCTATGGAAAGTGGAGCTTTGAGGATATTGATGTTTTAAATAAGTATGAGACTAAGTGCTAGGTTGCAAGCTCATTACCACATCCGGGAAATGAGAATGCAGGCAACAGAGCATCAACTCCGGTGTAAGTACAGAGTGGTACAGACATTACTTCTTTCTTCCTGTCATTCATGATGTCCAAGCCTGCATGACATTCATTACATGGCAGCCTTCAGTGATAATCAGAGAGGTGAAATTTGAATTTGCCAGTCAAAGGTATGTCAGATGGTCATCATTCCAGGAAGACAGTGCTCATGCAGTACGTGCAGTTGCCCATTCTGTACGTGTTGGATATTGGACAAGAGCCGCTACATGCTACACAGCTTCACTATATCACTGCCCACAGGTAGGACAAATCTTTTCAGCTATGTTGCCTGGGGTATGTGATTAGTGAGATGTAAAATTCTGCATGTAGGGCACGGAGAAAATGTGATGCTTGTTCATATAGGTTTGCTTTTTATTGGAATAGTGTATTATATTTTTAAGTGTGGAAGCTATGCATTTATTTTCATAAAATGGAATGTTTTTGTGTAGTAAAATACTTGTTGTCATTTGCCAATCATTGTGTTTACATGTATTAATATATGACAAGATAAGAATTCTGTTTAGCAAATAAATGGGGTAGTTGTTTGGCTGGTTTACTATCAAAGTCATGGAATTTTATCTATTATGAGCAGAGGTTTAATACAGACCATCAGCGCCCTTTTTTTTTTTTTGCCGTTAATTTTTCTTTATAATTAAAACTAGGAGTGAAGTGAAGATATTTGGGTGGCTCTTAACATAGAGGTCTTGAGAAACGATGAGGATGGAATGAGGTGAGTATTGAGCGGTGCCGGAATGCAAGGGTGGTAGAAATGGGAGATACCTGAGAAAACCTGGCGACCAGCAGCATCGTATGGCACGATTCCCACATGCAACATTCCGGGAGTGACCCCCGCTGGGAATCGAACCCAACTAAATCTAATTGTTCTGAAGTTATTTCACATTAGAATGCATTGTTTCTTTGTTAATTCTGGGACATAGTAAAGCAGCATCCTGTATTATAAATTATCACCTCTATGATCAGGCCTAGCATGTTCCAGTATTTATGACAGCAGTAATTGATGGCATATTTAACTGTTTTTTTCCAGATGCCAGCCAGATGTACCCAAGTGGCATGGGACACACTCCCGGTCATGGTGATGTTCACTTATGTTGAGAACTAAGCCAGCAAAAGGCTGAAAGCGCACGTGGGATCCTTCTGTGAAAACCCTTCTGTAGTACACAAACTAATCTCCCCCTATTCAGGCTGAGGGAGAAGCATCTGGCCGTAGAGCCAGGAAAAAGCTCAGGTGTGACACAGGCATAGACGCTCAAAATTAGAACACACTAGAATTTCAGGGTATGCTGCATTTACTGCAGAGAACTCACTTGTGCACAAATTCGATTATATATCTTGTGGCACAATGGCTGTAAGTAAATCACTTACACTGATATGTACACATATACAAACAAGCATATTGCAAAGTTTATGATTATTTCCAAACCAAAGGTGTCCCCAAAAATGTGTCAAGAAGCTATCCAAGCACATGGTGGTGGTTAGGCTAAGTTCACAAAGATTGAGTTAAGCCAGAATCATGAAGTAACACCAGGATATGGTGAGGCATATAAAAAAAATTTAGGTTTATAAGAGCAAACAGAATCACAGTGATCAGAATATACCAAGCTGGAAATGGTTCATCATAGAGCACACATCTTCCTCTGGTAGCAGTTAGAAAAGCAGAGTACTAATCCATAAGACTGGAAGTGATTCAAATTGACATAACAAAAATATGTTGGTGGAGCAACGCATAGTGAGGTTGAACACAACTCCTAAAAAATTATGCAGAGACCAAAATAACCCTCAATCGTAATTTCTAGCGCTGTAAATTAAAGTCCTTAATTAATATTTTAATTTACAGAGGTGTGTTTATTATGCTCTAGCCATGGCCGGCCAGTAACTGCACTCACAAATGCCCTATGGACTGCTGAGGCAGTGTTGGTTCATGTTGAGCATTTTGGGAGTTACCACACTTCATCGTTGGTTTGCCATGTACAGGTCACATAATAGCTAAGGGTATTGTACTAAAATACACACATTACACACACACACACTCACTAATGTTCATTACACCAACCTCTCAAGGCTCACAGGGTACTGAGGCCAGACTCTAAGAAGTCCAGACTCAACACCCCAGAGCCCGAAGTCATCTTGAGCTGCAATGCTTGGATATTCATGATTGGCTATTCAGGCGAAGGCCTTATAACTAGAGTCGGAATACTCCTAATTGGGAAGGAGGACAGGTTTTACTGAAAAACGAAATGTAGAATACATTGTAAGCCATAATATGAAACAAGTCCTTAAGATAGAAGAGGAGAACGTTTTGTGCACTTTTACTCATCAGAGTACAGTTGCAGCACAGAAGGATGGCGGAAGTGCTAGTCTTTTGGTCGTAAAATATATCAATGCTTGAAGGCTCAGAAGATGTCTAGATGTGTGGCACTTGTGTCTTAGTGTCTCGGGGTGTGGTCTGAAGGTTTCTGGCATTGTGGTTGATTTGGGACAACTACCCTGCAACAGATGGACACCCTGTAAGCCACTCTGGGACACATTGTGGAGCAGGGATGGGTGCTCTAGTGATGCTGCCACTTACTCTTACATCAGCATTGTTGTGGTCACCTGCAACCAGGTGCCTGTGCACATTGTCCACTGTCTGTCATGGTAAAGGCATCTTGGGAGGTGGTTGCAGGGAGCATGATGGAGATGTGGCCATTACAGGGTCTACTTCCCCTGTGATATTACTGGCACACCCCAGTTGGTGCCTGTGTTGTCAGAGGCATCACATTCTCTCATTTGGTTGTTCCTCTACTGGGACACTGAAAGTGGCATCATTTAACATCTGGTGACCACTTGAGAAAACCACTTAAGGGGACTATGTACCTGCGCGTTCAAGGTCAAGAAGCAATAAGTGACACACACATGCTTAGCGCCTCATCGATCCTACATGCAAGGCCGGCAGTGTCGCCATCGTAATCCTGTACTGTGCAAATTATATCTGTAACTGTTAAGAGACAATAAAATTTTAGAATGTTTTTCCAAGGTTGGCTGTATGGGAGCGTAGAAGACAGTATGATGAAAGAATAAAAGAGACGTGAGCGGTTATGTTGTTATGGGAGTGTTTATATTTATTTCAACAGGTTATGGGCCCAGTACTAATGCTCGGGTTACTGAACAAGTAACCGAGCTGCACGGTTATTGAATAAGTGACTGAGTAGCAATTGTTTAAGTGTATAAACTGTCTGAAGTCGTGCGGAAGTTCAGTGTATTCCTAATACTGGCACACCTTTGTTTAACGTCCAAAATGGAGTCGGAAAATTCAGGTAGACTAGTAAAACTGGTGAATTAAAGCAACTGGAGTATGTGGAAATTTCAGGTGGTTGTTATCTTGAAATCAAGAGATTTATACGGGGTTGTGTCGGGCAATGAGGTTAAACCATGCAAGACAGGCAACATTACTGATGCTGAGTTTCAAACACACTTGAAGTTGTGGAATGGTTGTAATAGTAAAACACAAGAGGTAATTGTAACACGGTTGAAAGAATGCCCAATGACGCATCTGTTAACATGTGATTCAGCCAATGAAATGTGGGTGAAATTGTTGTTTATTTATGAGCAACAATCTAAGGTAAGTCTTCATCAGTTACAGCAAAAGTTTTTCAACAGAAGATATGAGGGTGAAGGAATAGCAATCTTTATTTCAAAGTTGCAAGAGTTAGCAGTTTGCCTTAAACAGCATGGGGAAAAGATTTCAGAGCAGATGCTTATGATTAAAATTATCATGTCTTTGCCATATAAGAACAAACATTTTGTGTCAGTATGGGAGTCGTCTCTGTTAATAATCAGAAGATAGCAAAACTGACATTAGGTTATTAATTGAAGAAGAACGGCTCGGAGATAAGTCCTCAGTGGAAGGGGCTTTGATGTCTAGAAGATGTGTTAGGCCTAATTCCCCTAAGTGCCATGGTTGTAGCAAGTTGGATCATGTTAAAGCAAACTGTTTCCAAAACAAAGATAGAGTAGAAAGTGATAAAGTCAAATTAATGTGCTTCTATTGTAAAAAGGCGGCCATTTCATGAAAGACTGCAAATTAAGGATTGCAAACGAGGAAAAAAGGAACAGTAGTGGCACTCGGAATAAGACCTGCATGAATCCGTTTATAAATGCAGCGTTGTTTGGGGAAAGTTTGAATTCAGAGGACTGGTATGTCGATAGTGGAGCCTCCAAGCATATGTGCTCGCAAAGAAATTTGTTTTCAGAACTTAAATGCCTAGAGGAAACAATAAATATTTTAACAGGCAACGGTTTGAGGTTAGTGGCTGATGAGACAGATTACAGCTATTTTAAGATGTAATAAGTAGTTGTATGCAGTGTGTAGGAGAAAGAACAAATCCCAAAGAAACATGCCTAAAAAAAAAGTTTCCTGCACGTCCCTGGAAAAAGGTAGGGGTGTAGTTTTACATCGTAACAGACTATTACTCTAGATTTTTTGAAATCTCACCAATTATGCCTTTGTCAAATGAAGTTGTTATACAACAATTAGAAGCTGTTATTGACGGATTTGCATGAACTTGTTATGTTATCAGGCACCGGTACACGGTAACACAAAACTAGCTGCCATTGTTAGAAGAGGGATTGTGCCACACCGGTCAGGGTTGCCAACACTGTCTGAATGGTACATTCCCTTTATCATATTTATTAAGCCTGGTAGTACACGTTACAGTAACTCCATAATTTTGCCTGGTATACAATTAGTAACTACACAAATCTGAGTTCCACTAATCAGATTACACTTTTACAATAACACTATGTCACCAACAAATTAATATACAACTGAACAACTAATTACATACATGTCAGAGTTCCACTAATCAAATTATACTCTTACAATAACAACTTTACCAACAAAAATACAACTGAACAACTCAAGATATTGACATCCTTCTCCAACTATAAATTCATGGTAACTTAATTTTAATATGTGGTATAATCTTTCCACCACGTAGGTTTGTTGACAGACCTTTTAGGGCTTGGTATAGTGTTACCTATTTCATCTACCCCTCTTTGTGAATTATTGATTTTGTCTGCTTTCCTGTTACTGAAATCTGTAAATCCTTGCCTTAAGTCTTCCTCCTCATCCTCACTACCTATCTCTACCACAGTATGTCCTGATGGCTGCTCACTTTCAGTACTTACTGGTACTTCTAAACCCTCTAGAAGTTTTTCTGACCTTGTGACTACTTGGTTTCTTGTATTTTCCCCATATCACCATCAGTTTCTCCTATAGCAACCTTGTGCTGTGTCACTAAATATGATCTAGGCTCAAGTCATACCTTCTTTATTTTACCGTACGTTCTCAAGTCCGTTATCTACACTGGATCACCCTCATTCCTGTTAGCAAGAGATTTTACTTTATGCTTCTTGTAATTCTCTGCCTGCTTTTTTCCTTTCCCGTCTTTCATTTGCTGCGCCATCTTTTGATCAACTTGTTTCAACAATTGTGATGGTAGCAAAGGAAGAGTTTATCTTATTCTGTAGTTTATAAGAAGTTCAGGTGGGTTGAATCCATTATCAAGTTGTGTACTGCAATATGCTAGTAGTGCAAAATTTAAAGGCTAATTTTATTTATTAATAGTTTTGCCACTTTAAACGCTACTTTCACGCCTCCATTTAATTGATGATAATGTGGTAAAGAAGTCACTACCCTGAAGTTATATTCCTCTGCGAATTTCTTAAATTGAGAGGAGAGGAATTGTAAACCACTATTTGCCTGTAACAGTTCGGGAATACCATACCCGTCAATAACCGCTTCTAATTGTTGTATAACAACTTCATTTGACAAAGGCATAATTGGTGAGATTTCAAAAAATCTAGAGTAATAGTCTGTTATGATGTAAAAATACACCCCTACCTTTGTCCAAGGACGTGCAGGAAACTTTTTTTTTAGGCATGTTTCTTTGGGATTTGTTCTTTCTCCCACACACTGCATACAACTACTTATTACATTTTCTAATTGGGATGACAATCCTATCCACCAAACTGCCATTTCAGCTCTTTCCCTATACTTAACAATCCCCTGGTGTCCTGCGTGAATGAACTCTAAGCACTTCAGCTGTAAACAGGGTGGGATGATGATCCTAGTCCCTTTGAACAACAGACTTTCATGAAAGGAAATTTTGTTTCTGAATTGATAATACAGACACAAGTTCTCTAGAACCTTACTCTTGGGAGCCCAAATGCCCAAAGAATACTCCAGTTTCCGACATGTGGGATCTTGTTCCTGTTCTGCCTGTGTGAGCGAAAGAAACTTACCTGTAATGGAATATGTAGACCGAATTTGATGCACAAATGCTTCTACTTCTTGAGTTAGCTCAGAATCCCCCTGTGTTGTAACCTGAGAGGAAGGATTTCAAGATAATGCATCTACAATAATCAACTCTTTCCCCGGAACATACTTTACTGTGTAATAATACTTCATTAGCATCATATGGAACCTTTGAAGGCGGGAGATAATTCATCTGTTGGTTTTGACTGCAATATCAATAGCAAGGGTTTGTGATCTGTTTCAAATATTACATGTAAACCTAGGATATACTGTTTAAATTTTTCAGTAGCCCTGTGCGTGGTTTTCATACTCATCATGTTCCGCCATACACACCTGCCACATGAACCTCTTGACCCTGTGCCACATTGCCAATCATATAAATGTAAAGAATTTGGGCCAGGCCCACCAAGAGAAATTCCAGGCCCCTGAGCAATGCGTGCTGTGGGCCCCCCTACCCTCACCCACGAAAAATATACCATTTACAACAACATAAATAGTCAACATCCATGTAAAAAAGTTAATAAGTTTTTAGTGTCGAAATCAGATTATTACGTAATACTTCATTTTATAAATAAAGATTTACGATTCGGGCCCAGCCCGGGCCCTCTCGGGGACCCGGGCCCCTGAGCATTCCACCCTCTTCCTTCCCTCTCTTGGCGGGCCTGGTTTGGACTGCAGCTGTTCGAAAGTGTCCAGTAATAACTCTCTCATGTCATCTCTGGAAAACAGGCAGATATATTCACAATTTGTGCATGATGAATGCCTCCACTCTCTCCAATTTGGCCTGTTTTTTCCCGTGCAGGTTTGTCTTTCATTCACTTGTCAGATGAGTACTCTGAATACGTCCCCTCAGTTTATCACAAAACTCCTCCCACTGAATCTTAAAGTGTATCCACAAAATCCACTAGTTTGTGGCTCGTCCCATAGTCACTTTCCAGTATGTCCTGCCCACTCTTCCTGTAATGCCCATAATGTGCAAGCCACCGGCTACGCTGTGTTGTCAATAGCACCTGGTTTGCATGTGTCTAACCGGTGAAAGTTGACATGTGAGTCTCACCAACATGGTTAGTTTAAGCGCTGACTTGGTGGTCATGTCTAACTCTAGTTGCACGTCCATATCTGCCACATACCCGGTGACACATCGCATGAACACTAAACTTTTTATCTCATAAAAATGTTGATTCAAACTGTTTTGTACATTGCCTACGATGTGCCACTTGGTATACCATGCACCTAACCTGCTATATCCCCATCATTTTGTCTTCACAGCACCAGTTGGCACACTGTTTTCACTTTTGGTCTCTTGAGTTCACATGCACGCATGCACTGTCTGATCAGCCTCACCAGGCACGGACACCGGAAGGATTGACAGATTGAGAGTTCTTTCTTGATTCGGTGGGTGGTGGTGCATGGCCGTTCTTAGTTGGAGCAATTTGTCTGGCTAATTCTGATAATGAACGAGGCTCTAGCCTGCCACTAGTCGCTTCTGGTATCTCTTCATGCTACCGGCGACAAATGATCATCTTAGAGGGACAGGCGGCTTCTAGCCGCACGAGATTGAGCATTAACAGGTCTGTGATGCCCTTAGATGTTCTGGGCCGCACGCACGATACACTGAAGGAATCAGCGTGTCCTCCTAGCCTGAAAGGGCCAGGTAACCCATTGAACCTCCTTCATGCTAGGGATTGGGGCTTGCATTTATTCCCCATGAACGAGGAATTCTCAGTAAGAGCGAGTCATAAGCTACTACCAATTGAATGATTTAGTGAGGTCTTCGGACCGGTGCACGATGGTTCAATTACCGAGCCGTTGATGTTGCTGGAAAGATGACCAAACTTGTAATTTAGAGGAAGTAAAAGTCGTAACATGTCCTTAAGGCAAAAGCATTGTGAGCATTGTATAGCCATCCTTCACACCACGCATAGTTTACACTCCAGCACACATGCTATTATGATACTGGACAGTGCCTAAAGTCCAGCCAACCTGCCTACACACAAAGTGTGCCTAATAGCTGCTGCTCTCTCAAGCTGGGACAATGGGTGCTGTGGTAGCCCTGTTATTTGTTGTGTTCTGTCTGGGTGAAAAGTTGGGGCTAATCTAATTGGTGTATTCCAAGATAGCTATCATGTGCTCATCTGTCCACACACTCAACCATTATGTTCTCAGCGAGATCCTGTGTCCAAGGGAAGTTACGCTAGAAAAACAGCTCATGTTGAGCGCCAAATTGTCGTCACCAATATAAGGTTTACTCCATTATTTATAGTAGCAGTAGTGGATGATAGATTTGAATGTTCATGTCCAGGTAACAGCTAACTGTACCCAGTTGGCACGGACGTTCTCACTGTCATGGCTATGTTCGCTCGTGTGGTGGACTAGGGCCAGCAACAGGCAGAAACTGGGCATGTGTGCAAAGTAAACTTGCTCTTTTAAGGCTGAAGTAAAATACCTCTGACCATAGGGCCGGGATGCATCCATGACACAGGTGCAGACTCTCAATATTAAAACTCACCAGATTTACAGGGTATGCTGTGTTTAATGCAGAGAATTCACTTGTATTCAAATTTGATAACACATCATATAGCACTTTGGCAGGTAATGAGACCATGCACTGGTACACACAGAGGTAAAGATGAGCATACCGCAAAGTTTTCTTTATCTTAGGTACCAGAAAAACATTACAAATTACACTGAAGATGCTGTCTGCAAGGTGGATACAGCGCTGGTGATGTTCTGAGCCAAATATGATGGGCTGTCTCCAAAAAATGTGCCAAAAGCCTGATGCCATCCGCGCTCTGTGCACCACTCGGGGAGCAGCCTGATAGTGCTCACTGCTACATGGACCGCACGATGTGCATCAGTGTGTAAAGTGTAGCATGCCGTTCATGCATGAACGAGTCAGTGATCTGTTTAGTGCATAAAGAGACCTGCTTACCAGGAGTAACCGGCTGCTTGCCTGTTTCTTTTTTAGTTTAATTGTGGCCCCTTTAAAGCAGAGTCTAATGCATGCCCAAGATAGTGTTATTTCCTCCTTGTATCCCTGCCTTAAGTTGTATTTTATTATAGAGTACTCACCCATGTGGTATACGTGTGTTCCACACAAACATGATTTGAAACACTCTAAACTCTTTTTATAATTTTTCAAGTTCTTTGTTGTGTGTTGTTTTGTTTTTAAAGTGCAGGTAATTGATTTCACGTTTTAGTAAAATAAACATTCAAAGACGCTTGCAGTTCCGGCAGCCACATTGCCAAGCTCATGGAACAAATTTCCAACAGCTATTGTATTAATTATTCTCGCTGTTTGAAAAGGGTTTTTATTGAATTGTATTTATGTCTTTTGCTTGCCTGTCCGGCATTAAAGCGTAAAATTTATTTTCTAGAGACACTTATCAACAGCTATAAAATACCTTACAGAAAAAGCTTAACATTGCCAAATCACGTAAAATAATTTCCTGACTATTTTCCTGCCTACAGTTGTTCTTGTATATGAAGTGTTTACATTTTGCCTTTTTTAAACATTTCCCTCGAGATGCTGACGGGAAGGTGTCCATTGCTAACTGTATCTACACGCCACCATCTTTAGTCTGGTCTAATGGGTCTTCAAGGGCGGATGTGCACTGTGTGCGACGGCAGTTTCAACAAGTGTGTTAATCATTTAAGGTGTCAATAGTTTAAAGATCTTAATTTACCGGAACCTTTTGTTATCTTTTGCTCTCCCATGTGCCGACCCTCCTCTCCACTGACTCGCCACCCCGGAGGGTTTCACTACTGTAATTTCGCATTGGCGCTGTAAGCCATTTTTGCCGCATAGACCCCTGGCAGGCCACCTATGCCAGGCCCACTTCAGACACTGGGAAATTATATGTTACCGCGTGTAATCTTTCTGGTAATATATTGTATTTGTTTTGAACCTCGTGTTTTATTTCAAGTAAATTAATTTCCACCTCGGGAACTGGCCCTATCCAATGAGTGCAACTACGTGGTCGCCGACCATGTGCTAACTGTGTAAAGTATAGCAATGACATTTTCTAACTAACTTTAAAAGACGTGCACTGCGAGGGGATGCCGCCACAGGCTGTCGACCTGTAATGACCCTGAGAAACAAGATCTTGTATTCCTCGAGCCTGTAGAGGAGCTGATGCCCTGGGAACTCTATCAACTGTATCTGCAACCATCAACGAGCTGGAGCATCTTTATGGTAATCTGGCATTGTACACCTCTTGCAAGCCCCAAGCCATGTCAAGGCTATCCAAATACATAGTAGCTGTGAGACTAAGTTCCCAATAATTGAGTAGCAACTGATTTCAATCCACAACATGTAACAGACACATCTTTCAAAAACTCCCCTATTTTCCCAAAACAAAGGAACTTGAGAAAGTAGCAGTTACTAGAGGGCAAGAAATGCAATAACCTACAGAAAAAAAAAGGATGCCATGTGTGACAGATTTTACCCCGATATTTCTACAAAAAATTCATTTTTGATAAATATACAAACTGGATTTGATATTACAGTTACCATTAAAAAAATTTCGTCATAAAAATGCTTTATACAGTATATCTTAAATCTTTAGTGATTATGGTCCCCGCCATGATATAAACAAGAATCCTCCCCTCCATCCGTATGAAGACTTCTGGCTCTCTCTGCGTGGAAAATCAGGAAAACATTCTTTTATACTGTAAATCGTGCTGGTCTTATATTCTTTTGAAGCACAGAACATTCCAATTTCTTCCATTCACTGTAGTAGGTCCTTTTTGAAAGACATCATACCTCGCGAGCTTGCAACACTGTCAGGTGTAACTGCTGTCACAGAGGAACTGATTTCAATTAATTTAAGAGCAAACACAATGGTGGTATATACCAAGATATAAATGCCTCACCGAGATGCACACGTCTGGCTATGGTGGCAGTCAGAACAGACTGGTAGAGTTTTGGTCCAGTGACCAAGACCATTAAACTTTACATAAGAAATATAATGGTGGAGCAATACGAAATTCAAGGATGAATACTGAATCCTTTTAAAAAATGATATAAAAATATAAATTACTCTCAAACTTAGTTACTTATTTTGTAAACTTAAAATTCCATATTTATTTTTCGACCTTGTATGGGGTGGTGTTTGACTGAAAGCTGTATTCGCAAGTGTTCTCTGGACCTGCATTGACAGAATTGGTTTACATTGAACTGTTTAATGGTGACCACATTTCATAAATGGTTAGGCACATGCATTCACAATTTATCTTAAGGATACTCTGCTCTGAACCCCCTTTAACACTATTAACACACTCACATACTAAACCCCTTTACACACACCCTGATGTTTACTGTGTAGCCCTTTCAATGCTAATGGGGTATTGAGACCAGAGACCTGATTCCGTGCAAACTTCATTGACCAATGATATTGTGTTACTTATTGCATATGAAGCTCATCAAACAACTTTAATGGCATCATACTTCCTTTGGCTGAATTTCTCCTATATCTTTATATATAAAATCCATTGTGCGTGACTAAACCACATCATCACTGACAAACAGCTGGACTAATTGAGACCATATTCACACCATATGTTATTGAGATGGGTAAGGTTTTTAGTTATGTTTCATTCTGATAGGTGGCGGGTGGCGCTGGAGTCTAACTTCTATATTTATGGGCTGATTTTGCTTATACTTGAAGGAAGTGTTTGTTGATCTAAAATAAATTGTTTTATTGTGATTTGCATTCGGTAGGCTAGGTTCCAATAGGTGGCGCTGGAGTCTAACTTCTATATTTATGGGCCGATTTTGCTGATACTTGCAGGAAATGTTTGTTGATATAAAAGAGAAAAATGCCAGCAATACCACGGTCAAACATCGGTCAACGTACCAGATGTAATACAGAGTACATATTGAAGAGGCAAAATAGAATTAGAAAGAGGCAGAAAAATGTTCACCAGGATCAGCTAGTTGACTACATAAACAGTTAATATGGCAGACGTGAGAGTAAGATACGCCAAACGCTGTATATATTTGGTTAGATGAAAATGTTGGCATCTGTGAAATTTATTTCTATTCTAATTGACAATTAATGCCAGTCTGAATATATTAACAATATTCTTATTTCATAAAATAGTAATAATGAGACAATATATGTATCTTTAAAAGTAAGAGATGTCGCAGCACTGTTGAATTTTTCATTTGCACCCGTAACTGTTGTTCATTAAAATAAATTAGCACACACTTACATATGTGTGTTTGCTCGCCAAATAAAACATGGCAACATTCGCATAGTTTTCTTTCATGTCTTTTAAACAATTATTAATACATTATGTAACTTGTACATCTCTTAATAGTTCTTGATATCTAGGATCCACTTGTTTTTCAGTAGTAATGCTCAATTATTTGGGCAACTAAGTATACTGCATGTCATTCAAATGTAATTTTCCTTATTTGTTAATAATCACAGCACACTGAAATAAACACGTCCTTTTACAGAATGAAATAAACTTGTTTTACAGAAAACACAGTAAGTTACGTGGAAATTTTCGGATGTGTGAAAACATTGTTAAACTCCAGACTGTATGCCAATCAGAACAATTTTTACAAACAGTGTGGAATTCCCATTTTCCTAAACAAAACATTTGCAGTGAAACAAAATTTAATGAAAATTCTTTAAAAAATATATATTTATTATTTTTAATTATTTTATTTATTGTAAGTATTATGTGCCTCCCAATAGTATTAAACATTAACTGGGTGACAAAACATACAATATACAACTATCTCCAAGAATTATACAAATAACACATATGACACAGACAACACAAACAAATGGCACAGACAATACAAAGAAACATATTTACACATAAATTACAACAATAAGCAAGATAGCATATTAATCAAACTAAGAGACAAAGAAAAAAGACTTAATTTAACAAAAATTTAATCGTAAAATTTACAATTTAACTAAAGATTTGAATCTAAAATGAGCTTACTGGCTAATGTGATGTTCACAAATTTCTTCAAGAAAATTTATTTTACTACACGTAAAGGGATCAAATTTAAAAAAAAAAGATATCGAAATTCGAATCATATCTATTAACAAAAAGTGTGAGAGATTCTATGAATATAATTAGGAATCTTAATACCTACTAAATTATAAATGGCAGAACAATGGTAATAATATAGAATTTCATTAACTAGAAGTAATGCATATAATTTGTGTCACGATGGATTTTCAATGTCTGATTCTTAAATCAAGTCAGTTCACTGTTATAATCAAAAATAAACTATTGGGAAATCTATTAAATATAAGCTTAAAAATATTTCTTTGAACACTTTCTAGTGTATTAGTCTGTAGTTGTGATAAAATTTCAAATAACTGAACAAAAGTGATTCTGGTGATGAAGCAGCAAATGTGATATTTTTAATTATGCCTAGGGTATTACTAATTTTACTAATAAGAAGACTTGCAACATGATGATGAAAATATAATTTTGAATCTAAGCGCACACTAAGATCTCTCTTAATTATATGTTTATTAACAGATTATTTATGCAGAATAGTATTTATTTTTCTTGTAAAGGAGATACATAAGATTTTGTTTAGATTTAGAGACATTGCATTTAGATTTAGACACATTCAAAATAATAATATTAATTGAAATGGTTTTTGCAGTCAATCTGTTTAAGAATATCTTAGAAATGTTAACCCAAATGAGGTTATGTACAGCATAACTAATTATTTTGAAATCATTCAGTTTAATTGAAATGAAATGAGTCTAATTTATAAAATAGAAAGTAATTTACAAAGGGAATTAACAATGTATTCTATTTTCAAAATATTATTTGCAACTGTGTACAGTATTGTGATAGGGCCTACGTATTCATAATGAATTATCTCATTACTCTAATTTTCTTCACATTTAGCTGTTACATGTAAAGTTTTAGTATGTATTGTATAATGTTATGCTTTGTCTACATTTTTTATGCTTAGGTCACTTACCTTCTGTAATAAAAACATAAAAAAAACAAGAGCCTTGCTCATTTAAAAAAAGAACTGCAAAATGAAAAAGAAAAGAAAATGTTAGAGCTCTTTTTTTACTGCTGAAGTGTAAAAATAAAATGTTAGGAATTCACTGGTTATTTTTATTTCTTTTTTATTTTCGTAGACTCGCAACATGTCACAAACTTTGGTGATTGACAGGCAATTTCCAGTAAACGCTTTGAATTTCCATCACTGTGTTTTTCATTGAAGACGAACATAACCTATATGCGATAAGCAAAACTAACAGCAGTTATAATTACACTGAACACAATGATGTCATCATCAATAAGCGAAGAGAAATGGTGTATGGCGCTCTCTTGCTAGTCTCTCCTTGTTACCTAACATGATACCTATAACCGCCCCCTAGCTATATACATAACATCTTCACTCAAACATTGCAATGAGAGGCATTCTGAATCGGTTCCCAGGCTCAGGGCTCATACAACAAATTACATAAACACAAAAAAAATCAATGTATGAATGTAAGAAATTTAATTTAATTTTTGCTTGAAATAATAAACTGCTTGCATTATTAAATAATTTTTATTAGTACTTTAACTAGTGAGAACATGGTATCTATTATTGTAAATAATGTGAAGAAAGTTTCTTTCAGTAGATCATGTACCAGTAGTATACAATACACATTTTTTGTAAGTTAATATTACGACGTAACTCTTGCTGCATGGGGGACTGCAGTGGTATAGTGGACAGACTACTCTCCTCCCACTTAGGCGAACCGGGTACAATTCCTGGCGGGGTCGCTTTGTATTTTCACACATGGGAATTGTGCCTTGCATTCCAGCGCTGCTCCATACTCACCTCACTTTATCCTCATTGGCTCCAAGACCTCATTGCAAAGAGCCACCCAATTCTCTCCACTCTTGCTGCAGGATTACTACTGCATACACTGTTCTTAATATTGGATGTTACCATAGAGTGGGTGAGGTAGTGTAGTTGTCACATATATGTTAGTAATTTAAATTTTTAGTGTTAGGAATAACTATAAAAAAATGTAGTTTTCAACATTAAATATTTTTTTTTGCTGTAAAAATTAATTTTTTACTTATTTAAGGTTATTGAACAGCACTTCAAGTGGTGAGAGAGCATTCAAGTGTTGTAGATAAAATGTGTGAAATAAGCATAATCACACTGAAAAAGTATTTAATTACCATCCTGTTCTGTAGTCATGATTTTAACTAAGTGCACTCACTCATGGCATACATACATAAAGAGATGCAGTAAGTAAATGTATGTTGGCATGTAAATATATGCACACACTCACGTACCATACACATACGTACAAAAATATTCTATGACTAGGTATTTTATGGGATATCTTGGTTCTTAGTAAAGTGAGTTGTATGAAAATTTTCTTCCTTCTGTATGTTTTCTGATGTAGTGTTATTATGTTTATTAAAATACAATTGGCAGCAGTAGATGATCATCACGATTTGTGTATGAAAGGTGTTCAACCTTGATAGCAACTAACTCTTGTGTGTGCTACACAATGAGCTAAACTATACAACAGGTTATGGGCTCAGAACACGACAAATGAGATGAGTGTTGTGAAGCTCTTATCTATTTATGTATGGCGGAAAGATAGGTTATAAAGTGAGGTAATGAATCTATAAACACTGAGAAAGGTTGTCTTATTGTGCAAAAACTTGCAGCAAGCAGTAACATATACAGTCGGAAGAATTATTAAGTGTTTTTTTTTGTGTTTGTGTACTGTTGTATATTGATGACAAGTGGTGATATTAAAACAACTAATATTACTACAGTAACCATGGCTAGCTCCAGCTCATTGCCACCCATTTTAAAACTGGAGGGCTGAAGTAACTACAACAATTAGAAATTTCAAATGGAGCTTTATATTATTCATAAAGATTTGTGGGATTGTGTGGAGCCAGCTAACCTTGAAGCACCTGTAGATAAGAAGAAGGATCAGAAGGCACATGCCAAAATTGGATTGATGGTTCAGACACAATGTCTTGCACATATACGTTTATCAAAAACTGCTAAAGAAGCTTGTGAAAAATTAAAAAGGGCCTATGAAGACACATACCTGTACAGGAGAGTCAAGCTAGTGGCAAAAGTGCATCATCAGACACTTTACAGGTATAAAACTATGGAAGAGTATGTGACAACCCTCATGACAATACAGCAACAACTGAGTGACCTAGGGCAACCCATAGATGATGAGCTGTTGGCAGTGTTCATGTTGAGGGGTCTATCTGAAGAGTACAAGCCCATGGTGATGGCTTTAGAACACCCAGGTGCACAGCTCACCACTGACTTTGTCAAACAAAAGCTACTGACAGAAAGCAGCAAGACCCTAACAGAGGAATGCTTAAGTGATGCAGCTTTTTTGTCTGGAGCTAAAGAGTATAGGGGATTGTCAAACAATAAATGGAAGAAGAATCCCACCTCGAAGAGCTCTTTAAAGTGCTTCAGTGGTGGAGGGACAGGACACTTTGCAAAGGAATGGCCAAGCAAAAGCATAACTAGGACACATGTCAAGCCTGAGGATAAAGGTAATGATTGGTCACTACTGATGGCCCTATCAGCTGGTGTAAATTCTATAGAGTGGTATGTCGACTCTGGTGTGAACAATCACATGATCAATAGAAAGGACTGGCTAGAAGACTACAAACTCTCACCTAGTAAAGCAGTTGTGTGTGCTAACAGTGAAAATTTATACAGTACTGGTGAGGGAAATGTAACTATTAGTGTCAATAACGAAAAGCAGCCGAAAACAATAACTGGTGTAAGTCATGTCCCCAATTTGTCAGCAAACTTGTTATCTGTAAGTACCATAGTTGGAATGGTTGTAGTGTTCACATCTGAGGTATGCAAAATGTACCAGGAAAGTGATTGTAACATTCAGGAAGAGGCAGACGTCACTGCCACTGAAGTAAGTGGTATTTACAAACTAGATGTACACACTGAAACAGTACCAGTATGTTTAGTGCAGGAAGATAATGTGACAGCACTACAAAGGGCAAGCTCAGCGGAGCTGTGGCACAAATGATTAGGTCACCTGAGCAGAAGCAATATGTGTTGCTCAGGAATTGAATGGCTGAGGGCATAAGCTATATGAATGATGATACTAAAACATGTATATCATGTGAAAATGGGAAACAATCCAGAAAACCCTTAAAGAGACACTGTCATATGAGCTCAAGAGAAACTTGAACTAATACATTCTGATTTGTGTGGTCCCGTGCCAGTGAATTCGTGGGGTGGTGCGCGTTACATGTTTACGTTTATTGATGACCACACACAAAAGACCTTTTGTTATTTGCTCAAGAATAAAAGTGAAATGAAGGTAAAATTTGAAGAATTCAAAGCTCTAGTAGTGAGACAGGATTGAAAATAGACTCTTCATTCAGAGATTGGAAAAGAGTATGTCAGCATTGCACTTGAAGAGTTCCTTAAGAGTCCATGGCATCAAACATCATTTGACTGTCCTATACACACCAGAGCAAAATGGGGTGGCTGAACGTGCCAACAGGATCATTGTTGAAAAGGCTCGTACAATGTTACAGGAAGCAAAACTGATTAACAGATGCTGGGCTGAAGCATGTAACACAGCTGTTTATCTCAAGAACTGCTACCCCACCAAAGTTGTCATGAACAAAACACCAGAAGTAGTATGGACTGGTAAAAAGGTGAACCTCTGTGACTTGAAAGTGTTTGGTTGCAATGCATTGGTTCATATCCCACAGCAGAAGAGAACAAAATGGGATGCAAAGAGCCAAAAGATGGTATTTGTAGGGTACTGTGAAAACACAAACGGCTACAGGCTTATTGATCAGACAAATCCTCAGAAGATTTGTGGAGCCAGGGATGTCATCTAACAACTTGCTGGAAGTGGCTTGAACACGCGGGTAAAGCTGAAAAGAACTGTTGTACCACTCGCAATTGGCAGAGAAGATTTTCAACCTGAGCAACAGCAGCAGATAGAGGCAGAAAGAAGTTCTAGAAAGAGAGAGAGAGAGAGAGTCAGATGCTGCACTGAATAGTTCTTCTGATGAAGTTTTTAATGGATGGCCACAAAGTTGTCATGACCCATTAATAGAAGACACTACAGAACTGAAGTCTGCAGTTGATCCAGAAACCAAAAGAAGATAACCCAAGAATGGAGAGGCACATAAATCATCCCTGACATGGTAGCTTATCATGCAGCTGACTCCGATCTAGATGAACCCAAAACTCTACAAGATGTGTTATTATCAAATGACAAGAGAAAATGGGAAGTTGCTTTGCAGGATGAGTTCAAATCTTTATCTGACAATGGTACATGGATATTGGTCGATAGACCCAAAAGTGACAAAGTGGTTAAGAACAAATTGGTGTTTAAGCTGAAAGGAGTCGTTGGAAGTGTCATCCATCACAAAGCCAGGCTAGTCGCCAAGGGTTTTACTCAAGAGTATGAAATGGACTATGATGAGACTTATTCACCAGTTGTAAGGCATTCAACCATTCGCATGCTTTTTGGATTAGCTGCTGAACTAAACTTGGACATTGATCACTTAGATGTAACAACAGCTTTTCTTAATGGTGAATTGGACCATGATATTTATATGGAGCAGCCAGAAGGATTTGTAGTTCCCGGTCAAAAAGATAAGGTTTGCCTCCTCAAAAAGGCAATGTACGGGTTGAAACAAGCATCGAGGGCATGGAATCAGAAACTTGATACTGCATTGTCTGAAATAGGGTTTAAAAGGTCAGAGTCAGAACCTTGTGTTTACAGTAAATTAAATAAATAAAGTGTTGTGATCATTGCTGTATATGTTGATGACTGTCAACAACTTGGCAGAGAAAACAAAACTCAAAAATTGAAATTATGAATAGATTTAAGTTTAAGGAAGCACAGTGCTGTCTAGGACTGAGAATTAGGAGAAACAGAGATAAGGGTGAGATTTATTTTGACCAGAGCAAATACATTGAGGAAACACTTAAGAGGTTTAGAATGACCAATTGCAAACCTGCAGCCACACCTTTGGATGTAAGTATTGACTTGTGTGACACCAAAAGTGAAACTGAACAAAATTTGTCCCATTTGCATTACAGAAGATTAACAGGCTCACTTATGTATCTTTCTGTGAACACACGGCCTGACATAGCACTCTGTAGTAGTCCTGCCTCCTACTGACCTTACCATTGGTCTACATTTCTCTCTGTATTCTAACTTAGTGATGACATAACCTTCATCCTAGGAGGGGGACTACTCAGGGAGTACGTAACTCTAGACGGATTGGTAGACCAGGATTCATTAACATAACACCTTTTATTATAGCAATAATTTTACGTTAGCATGTCTGGGTAACGGGGACTCGAAGTAGCGTTACGCCTAACTGCTATGCGGATTATGCTCACCAATATAGCAGACTGCAGAATGGCCTAGATCTCCTCTAGGCCTGGTCTGTAGGGATGCCCTCAGCTTCTTAGTCGACTCCAACGATTAATATACTGACTGTTTTCTTGCGCTGTGGTGACCATCTGGGGTGACTGGGGGGGGGGGGGCACCCTGCAGGTCGCTTAAATACACACCAGCTTGTCTGCTATGTGGAGCATGTTTTACAGACAAATACCTTACTCCACAAGCTATACTCTGTCGAACCTTAGGAGGTTTGTGTGCGGCGCCTTGGTTGTCGCTACACTACCTCCCCCCCCCCCCCCCCATCTAATGGGCAGCTAGTGTATTGAGCCAATTTAATTCTAAGCATGGTGAGAAACACTGGAATAGTGCCAAGAGAGTGCTTAGATACTTAAAAGGAACTATGAATTACTGCATCATGTTCAGAAAGAGTGGCAAAGATGTTGCTGGTTTCGTAGATGCTGATTGGGCAAATTATAAAGGAGACAGAAGATCATATACAGGTTATGTTTTTGCCCTGACAGGAGCTGCTATTTCTTTGGAATCCAAGAAGCAAAGATCGGTGGCTCTCTCAAGCATGAAAGCAGAATACATGGCGATGGCAGAAGCTACCAAGGAGGCAATCTTCGTGAGAAGCTTTCTGATCGAGCTTTTCAGAAGAGATGAACCAATGAAGATATGGAATGACAATCAGGGAGCTCAAAAATTGGTGAATAACCCTGTACTACACAACAGAACTAAACACATTGATGTACGTCATCACTTTGTGCACGGTGCAGTTGAGGACAAGCAAGTAGTGTTTGACTGTCTACCTACAGAAGAAATGGTGGCAGACATCCTAACCAAAGGACCCTTCATAAAACAGCATAATATGTGTGTGAAGTGGCTAGGTCTCGACACAAAGGATTAAGGGAGAGAGTTAAAATACAGTTTGGCAAAAGTAGGCCTTAATGTGTAATCCTTTATGTTATTGTTTTAATTTTTTTAGTCAGTGTTCTTCCTGCCCTTGTAGTGTGATCATCACAATGTGTGTACGAATGGTGTTCGACCTTGATAGCAACTAACTCTTGTGTGTGCTACACAATGAAAGCTAAACTATACAACACTGTTTATAGTTATGTAGGCCTACAGTTATAAAATTACTGATTGGAAATTTATGTCAGATAAGTGTTCCTTCTATTATTTGAAAGGAACAAATTTCGAAAACTTATTTTAAAAAAAAATCAAAGAAATTTTAAGACTCCCCCCTCCCTTCACCTCCTTTCGGTTTCACTAGTCCTGCACATTTCGCTCTTTGGCCAACCATTTTCGATTTCCCTTTGTGCGTAATTTGCCATTTTTTGGAGCATTTTACTTACAAGAAGTATCAGCTGTATTTTTATCGCAATAAAGATATGTTTTAAGTGTACTGCAGTGTTGAGTGTCTGTTAGGGTTTGAAAATATGAATAGTCACATTTTGGAATGTAGTTTAAAATACCCTCATAAATAGTGTCAAATGCACTTATTAAGACAAATCCAAACAAGCAATATGCCATGTTCTCATACAATATGTCACCTAAATAATATAATTATATGCATGTAAAATATTTTGTGTTAATGAGGAACCACCTTTTATCAAGAACATGTGATTTTTGGTCAAAGTTTTTTACGAACTTATTATTATTATTATTCCAATTTTTATGAAATTTACTTTCATGTAATTGGTTAATGTGAAATCTAAGAGTTCAAAGCTTTCCTATATTTTAACGTGGTTTGGCAGCTTGCGAGAGGCGAAGGATACCTGGTTTTTAGAGAAACCAAGATGCATGGCTAGTATTCACAGAAATGTTGGAAGTTCCAGTAGGGCGCTAGCTCATCTATGGCATGGACAAGCACTTGGACTTTGCTCTCTCAGATTGGTAATTGGTCGACAGTCACGTGGCGTATCCCTCTCACAGCTCACGTTTACGAATAAAGTACACAAAAATTCACTGATGCCTTCACATTACTTAAATGAGCACGTGGACGTAACACTCTGGAGTGGGCCAGAACCCGAGGAAATTAACGTTAAAATTAATTAAGATGAGAGATACTGTAATTACATATATTGCTTGGAAGAGGAACATACAAACAATCAACTAAACAAAATACCTCAAATGAAGTGGGCATGGCGTACAAGGACCGCCACTGGCTGACACTGTGAAAAGCAATCGTTAGCGCATGAACAGTTTAAGGGGATAAAATCTCTGGGGCTGCGAGTCTACGGAAATGAGAGTGGAGCGTGGAGGATAAAATAAATAAACTAAATTTTCCAGTATAAAAATCACTTACTATTGTACTTAATGATTAGACAAAGGCGATAATGTTCCCCTGCGACACGGAACGTGTACTCTCTCCTAGGCCCGCAGAACTAGACTGAGGAGGATGGCGTGGAGATGCCGTTACCAAGCGGAGATCTCCCGCCAACTCCGTGAAGGAAAAAGCCATTACATATATCTTACAAACAAGCATATGTAAAACTGAATACAACACAGCAAAACACTTGGAGGAACTAAGGTATTAATTCCGACACTGAATTATTTCTTTTAAGTGTTCAGTGTTTTGTTGCTATGCAAGTCAGGGAAAATTATGATAGTTAGGAAAAGCCTGAACGGGCTTGCAAAAGAAACGTAAAATCATATAAACATTACACAAGACATTATGAATATAAAAACCCTTCAATTACATTTCAATAAATTAAAATTTCAAACATTAATGTAATGAAAGCTCTAGGGATTTAAGTTTGGGTGCTTGGCATGGTGGCTGTCGGAACTACCAAGATCAATTTACTGTTTACGTTAATGGAAACTGAAAACGTAAATTACACCTGTTTAAATTAAAGACATATAGTATCAACTTTAAGAAATTATGCATTGAATTTAGAGTTTCTCCAAATGTATATCTCTTTCACTTCGTAGGCAACGTGGCCGGGCACTCTTTAATCAATTAAGAAGCACTGAGGGGAAGCACAAGAGATAACGATACCCCGTATTTACTTTATGCTCTGCTTTCAGGGGATCACAACACGTGTCTGATTAAATCACAGACACACTAGATCTCTCTTGGCGAGTAGGTCATTTGGATAACTAAACAGGCTGCAGGACCTGTTTCAGCATGAATGGCACAGTGAACCATGCACGACATGCACGGCTGTGTGTGGCTGATGCACAGTGAGCAGCATTGGTCTGCCTCTCGAGAAGAGCAGTGAGGGCCACATCCTTTTGTAAAAAAAAAATATTTTGTTTGAATGAGTTGAAAGACATCAAACAATTCTATATACAGCTGGAATTATGTTGGTCAACAAAAATCTGCAAACAGTCATTTTATCACAAATTTATTATTGTACTTTAGTTTCTGTATTTAATTACTCTACAGTGACTTTTTTTATACAGTTTTTGATTTTATAAACCTTTAACCAACTTTGATAACACAAGATTATTTTCAAAAATATTGCTTGCGGGTGACGTGAGTAAACATGGCGGTATAAGGCAGCTAGATTGTGATGTGTACGGATGAAATACACCCCGGAACTGCGTGGTAGTTTACCGGGGGACAGTCAGAAGCTAAGTTACAGTGGTGAGCGGAGACATATTAGTGGCGACGAGATATTCGGAACCAGGTGTGTGCGAGCAGTCGGCGGTGAGGTAAACAAACGATGGCGCACTTTCCTTTGGTGGGGGAATTTGTACCAGGAAGAAGCTCATGGAAAACATATTCTGAGCGCCTTCGATATTATTTTCTAGCAAATAAAGTGAAGGAAAATGACGATAAACTAGCAATATTTTTTACAATTTGTGGAGCAGAACTCTCTAACCTGGTTGCATCACCAGTGGCGCTGAAAGCAACAACAGAAGTAGGGCTAACGGACGTGTTGATTCTGTTAATGAACCATTTTGAGCCCAAGCCAAGTAAAATTGTAGAAACATTAAAATTTGACAAGCGGGATCAAATGGAAGAGGAATCAATAGCGGACTATGTTGCGGACTTGCAGCGATTGAGTATACACTGTAATTTCACAAATTTAGAAAGAATGTTGCGGTACCGGGTGGTTTGTGGAGTGTGAGATACAAACCTTCAGCATGCACTTCTGATGAAAGAGAAGCTGACATTTAAGGAAGCGGTAGACATGGCGACAACAGCTGAAGTGACACAGCACGATGTGAGCGATTTGAAGGACAAAGTAGGAACATCATCAGGAATGGTGAACAGGGTCGGCCTCAGCAGGGAGAACATGCAGTCGTATGCGGGGAATGGGGCTGCGGGCAGAACAGAAAAGGGAGAGAGCAAGAAACCATGTTGGAGGTGCATTGAGGACCATGCCCCAGAGACATGTCACCATGTTCGCGCGGTGTGCAATTTTTGTTTGAAGAGGGGACATTTGGAATGAACCTGCATAAGCAAGAAGAAAAAACAGAGCTTCCTGGAAGTGAAAAAGGAAGGAGGGAAGTGGAAGGACAGCAGAGAGATGGGGAAGCAAAACAGCAGCCAAACGAGTAATTACAGTCTGACCACCCACTCAGAATCAGATGACGAGAGAAACGCAGCAATATATACACTGTATAGGGCAACCAGGGAGGAGCAAGGTGCCGATATTGGTGGACGTGTAGATGGATGGCAAGAAGCATGCAATGGAAATACACACAGGAGCAGGCCTCAGTATCATCAGCTATGATATGTACAGAACATTATGGCCTGAGGAGCCACCGTTGCGAGACGCCAATGTGGTGCTACACACTTGCTCACAGGAACTGAAGGTTAGAGGAACGTTGTAAGTGACAGTCCAGACAAAAACAAGCCAAGGAAGACTTCAACTGTTAGTGACAAAAGGGGGAGGGCCAAGCTTGTTAGGCAGGAATTGGTTAGAACCACTGGGAATTACAGTGGAAGGGATTTACAAGACCATACAGCAAGGAATGGTTAAAGTCATACAGCAATACCCCCACATGTTTGACAGTGCAGAGCTGGGGCAGTACTTAGGGTCTCCAGTAATGGTGGAGTTAGAGCTGGAAGCTACACCAGTGTTTCGGAAGAGTCGTGTAATGACTTTTCCAGTAAAGGAGGGAGTTAGTGCAGAAATAGACAGATTAGTGGAACGAGGGGTATATATACCAGTAGAACATTCAGCATGGGCAACGCCAGTGGTGTGTCTCCAGAAAGCAGATGGGTTGGTGCGGATTTGCGGGGATTATAAGCGCACAGTAAACAAGGTGTGTAAGACAAATGTGTACCCCCTTTCTACGATAAACGAAGCATTGGCCAACCTGGCGGGAGGAACACTCTTCACCAAGTTGGAATTGGAAGAGGAATACTTACAGGTGGCAGTGGGTGAAGCAACAGCGGAAGCGTTGACAGTCAACCCAATGAAAGGGTGTTCAAGATGAAAAGGTTACCATTCGGCCTTAGCAGCTGCCCAGCGGTATTTCAGCGTCTGTTGGAAATGTTGTTGATACGAATACCAGGGGTGGTGGTCCGATTGGATGATATTTTGGTGACTGGTAGAGGGGGCATGAACATTAAGAATAAGTGTACAAAGTCTTACAGCAGATAGACCAAGCAGGCTTAATACTAAAAAAGGCAATGTGTGTCTTTGCAGAAGACTCAGTGATTTTTTTTAGGATATTGGATTGATAGCCAAGGGTTCAACCCAATTGATAAGAAAGTGAAGGCAATCCAGAAGGTACAAATTCCAACCCATAAGTGTGATTCACAGTTCTTTTTGGGAGTGTTGAATTTCTATGAGAAATTTTTAAAGAACAGGGCAGATGTGTTGGAACCATTGCATAGACTTCTGGATAATGGATGCCCTTGGGAATGGATGAGAGAGCACACAGTCACATTTCAAGAGGCCAAACAACTGCTGCAATCCGACCAGTTGCTCACCCACTATGACAAGGCTCTCATCCTAACAGAAAAATATGAAGTACTGGCTCGAGTAAAACATCACACAACAGGTTGGGGAACAGACAGTGTTTCCGAGGAAATGAGACCATACTGGAATAGGAGGCAGGCACTCTCAGTATATCGGGGCTGTCTTCTATGGGGCACGAGGGTAGTCATTCCATCAACCAGGAGAAAGGAGCTCTTAGCGATGGTACATGTGGCTCATGACGGAATGGTGAAATCAAAGGCCATAGTCAGGAGTTACATGTGGTGGTCTGGAATCGACCAGGATATAGAATGGATGGTGGGACAGTGTGGGCGGTGTCAGCAGCTTAGAAACAATCCGTCGAAAGTGAAGGGGACAAGTGTTCCTTAAATTGGTCAATGCATATTCTAAATAGGTTGAAGTGAAGAAGATACCTTCCATGTCATCTGCTATAGTGGTCCAGGAACTGCGAGATATATTTAGGTACCATGGAGTCCCCCAATGCCTTGTATCTGACATTGGCACAGTCTTTGTGTTAAGGGAGATGGGGTCATTTCTGAAGAAGAAAGGTATCAAATTGATAAGAACAACTCCATTCCTTCCGGTGTCCAATGGGCAGGCTGAGCATATGGTACAATTGGTAAAGGGGAAGCTTAAAAAAATGCAAGAGGGTAATTGGCAGATGAAGTTGGCAAGGATGCTGTTAGCATTACGGACAACACTAATAAGAGAACAACAAACAATGCTAGCTGAACAGCTTATGGGACAACGGTTGAGGACAGCACTGGATCAGATCGTGCCTAAAGAGGAGTCAAATACGAGAGGTCCCCGGGACAAGGGGGAAGGCAGTGAGGAAGGCCGTCAGTTTACGGTGGGTCAGCATGTGCTCGTGCGGAGCTATCGCGGAGCACCTAAATGGCTCGCAGGGCAGATTGCGACATGAAGTGAGAGTGGAAGACGGGCAGTTATATAGACGGCATGTAGATCAGCTACTACGCAGAAAAGTAACCGGATCGCCAGCAGGAGAGGCAGGAAATGGGAAGGCCCAAGAGGGGCAAAGAAGCACACCTGAACCAAAAGAGTAGACTAACAAGAACACGAGGTCTGGGGGGGACGGTAAAGTCAAGCCAGGAAGGGTCTATGCACGGCAGCAGACCACAGGAAGGGCCTTCGCACAGGGAAGAGCAGCAGCAGCAGCAGACGGTTCAGATGCAGTCTCCAGAACACCTGTTGAACCCTTTCCGAGGGTTTGAGCAAACACACAGCAGAACGCTAGACCTGGAACAGCCAGCTAGGGAGCGGCCAGAGCAACAAGAGCAGCAGCCATGGAAATCAGGAAGACTGAAACGGCCTCCGCCCAAGCTACAAGATTATAGAGTGACATTTTAAGGGGGAGATGTGTTATGTATATAGCTAGGGGGCGGTTATAGGTATTAGGTTAGGTGCATGTGGGTGACATGAGTGAACATGGTGGTATAAGGCAGATCGGTCGTGATGTGTATGGACGGAAGACAGATAAATACACCCCGGGACTGCGGGGTAGTTTACCGGGGGACAGCTGGAACCTAAGTTACAGTGGTGAACTAAGACATAATAACTCCCTATACTAACATGGTTTATAATTCTCATTTACTGTTTATGAAGTACACTGTTGTATTTTCTGAACCAACCAGTAGGTATTTCAGTAAAGTTGGAGCCAGTGTGGTGTAGTCATCAGACCACTTGCCTCATACAACTGTGCACTATGTTTCATTCTCTGTGAGGTTTTGCACCTGATTTTCACATATGAGTACTGTGGTAAATGTTGAAGTTAGTTGGTGAACCAGTTAAAATCCCAAATCTCTTTCATTCACTCAATTAAGTTACGAGAATGAAAATATAATAAATCTAGTAGTTAACTACATCAGTTGCCATTTTTTGTTGCTACCACTAGTTTGGAATTAACTATAGAGGTGTCACATCATATATGTGTATTTTTTATATAATGCATGGAAATTATTCTTAAAGAGATGCCAACACTAGTTTGTAAACTGGGAGGTGATTCTGGGGTGTCTCCCCCGATAAATTTAGAAATTAGAAGGTGTATAATATTGTTATGTACCATATTTTGCCACTATCATATCACCAATGTATTATTATTCAAATGGCTTAATAAGTACAATTCAGTTTGTTTTGAGTTTCTCAAATAATTTCTTTTCCATACCCCCTTTAGGGCCTATGTTGAGAGATTTGTTTGGAGTGATTGTAAAGTAAACATGGCTACTATACTTACATGCAATAGAAATTATTTTGACCACTTTGTTTTTACCTTAGATATTTTTAACATCATATGGTAAGTAGCATAAATTTTTTGTGTGATATAAAAATTCTTATTTCAATAATACGCAAATCAAAACATTGATAACCTTTTGTATTCACATTTTCCCCATCAAATTATGTTAGTCACTAAACCAATGATTTTTCTTATCTTGAACAATTTTGCAAGTTAGTATGTGGAGAACTTAACAGTGAAGCTGATGATTTTTATGACGACTTAACTTTGTTTCTTTTGCCAACCTACTGCATTATCAACATAACCTAATTATAACACACACAATACACAACACCTAATTCTACACCCACACACAATACATAACTGTCCCTCCCCCTTTAAAATATAACAAATCTTCAAAATCCTTGCATGGGGGTGCTGTCATATTGAGTCTCTGCCCTGAACACATTCATGAAAGGGAATACACTGAAGGGCGTGATTCTCAAAAAACAACTGAGCTGTTTGCCTCTTCAGACTTCTCAGCAGCAACACTTGATGAGTGCACTGAATCTCCACTGCAGCTGTGGTGGATTCCTCTTTGGTGTTCTGGTGGGCTGCCATTGAACTTTATCTTGTCAATTTTGAAATTTATTGCAGATTCTCTGCTAACAGATGATACAGAACCTTGTGTGTGTCTGTATTGCTCTGAACAATCCTAGACTCTTAACTGCTGTAACAGTCTGGAATGGTGTCTGCACCCTGATGGTAACTGCTTCCTTGGCATTTGGATCTGTCCCTGGCTAATGACTTCTCTGATGTTACTGATCCACTTTGTTATGTTCTAACTCCTACTGGAATACGACCAAAGAAGGGCATGCATAGTAGTCATATGGAATGTTAACACCAGAGAAAAAGTTTGTATAAAAAGTTTAAGTACTTTAACCGAAGTAAAAAGTAATACACATATTCAAGCTATAAGGCCAACAGAAGAAGGAAAAAAAGGAAAGGTTATTTTTAATTAAAGTGAACAAGACTTACTGAGGAATTCACCCAGTCTCGCACCCGTAACCCTCTGCCCAGACAGAGGATCGCTACTGGCTCGGCTGGCCACCATTCACACCCCTGGACACTAGCTGAATGCGATGATATTCTCTCTCGTAGCCCAGTCCACACTTAGCACCCCTCTACGTGTTTGTGTTTTTTTGTAATGCTTTCTGATTGGCTCCCGTTGTGCACTGGAGGCGGAGTCCTCTTATAGTTTGTTGAATCTAGGCAGGATTGTCCTAATGTCTTCTGGACCCTCATTTTCTGTTCTCTGCATTTTACTATTGATTTTTAGAGATTCCATTCCAGCTTGCTGTTGTGGTTATTAATTGTTGTAATTTTGCCTAATCTTCTCTTGTACAATCTGCACCATTCTTTCTTCTTGTCTATTACTGGATAGGTGGAATAGTGTCGTGTGTAATAGCCTTATGCAATTTTTTGTGAGAAATATCATCATCTCTACAGATACAGTGTGCTATTGTCGCTTATAATGCGTTGCAGTAGACCATTAGAGCCGTAGATGTCTCTGAGCTCCCAAATAACAGTCACAGAGTTCATACACGGTACCTTCCTGACTTTTGTCAGCTTTGAATAGGAATTGACCACTCTATGAGAAACACTTGCCCTTGAATGGGGCCAAAAAATCCACATGCATTCTCACTCAAGGCTTCACTTCAGGAACCCAACCAACTACTGTTATTCACTTTTGCAGGATTTGCATGGTGCTGCTGATATTCATTACACTTTCCAATCATTATTTCAATGGCCGCATCCATCTCTCGCCACCATATTTAACTGCAAGGTAATACCGTAGACTGAACAATGCCATAATGAGCTGTATGCATCATCTGCAAAAGATGTGTCTTTAATGTAAATGGGACTATCACTCAGGGCTAGTGACTTTAGGGCTATCGCAGCATCCCCAAAAATAACAGTGCATACCAGCCAGCATCCTTATATAACTCAGCATTATAATACTCTCTGTTTAAACCTCATAGAAATAATATATCATCAGCAAACAAATGCATAAACTCCAAGCAAAGAACTGCAATTACAGCTGTAAAACAAAGACTGTGTACCTTCGTTTGCTGCACTGCGCGTTGCATGACATACATGAACAATATGTAAAATATTGACCAGGTCAATGAGTAGTTTTGTAGAACGATGACTGCAAAAGTGAGTGACGCTTGAGCGATTTTCTAACATACCTGACGCCGGCTAACAGCCAGCGGTGCTAGAGCCCATGATGGCGCTCACGTGTCACGTGTACTGCACATGCGCAAAAAGGCCGCCAATTTTGAACTTTCCTATAAATGTTTCTTTCAGGGTAAAATGTGTTATATTGTATTAACAGTCTTTAATATGTCTTAAAATGTTTTAAAGTGCTTGTACTAATTTTAATTGTTTGATTATGAATATTCAAAGTTCCTGTGGCGCTGAGATTAAGAACACTTAATATTCTGGCATGAACACCATCACAAAGAGACATAAAAATATTATTGAAATTCGTAACAAAATTATAGAAATGTAAAACAATGTCTAATTTAATTTGTGCCATTTAATTTTCACTATAAAATATTTCACTCGGCGTGCATAGCACTTCCGCTTATGTGAACCCCGTAGGCGGCCATGATAAGTCTGTGCGATGCTTGTACCTGGACAGTCTGTCGAGGAGAGCTGGTGAGGTAAGACACTGTTACGTGCGCACTACAACTTTTGTTCACTGATGTAGATTTCCATAGTCCATGTAGTTTACCGGTTAATCTTTGCTTACGTAGGTTTTTGTCAGACATTTCCCCCAGCATTGTGCTCCTGCTTTACTAATTTCTTACGGCCTTGTGGCATTTTTAACTTAATTGAGGAGAAGGAGGAGAAAGATGTCCGAGAGGTCAAGCGACCCGCGCATTTTGAATCAGATGCCATCTGCCTATGTTTAAGGCATTTCATTGTAACTTCTGCATAATTGCTACACACAATTTAAGAGCTTTATTTTTCTGTATGTATTTAAGGGTAATTTTCTTGTTTGAATATTTTACGGCAACATCACGTATAACCACATGGCCGACTGAAGCCAAGTCATTGTATACGCCGTCATTACGTTTTAAGAGCTTATTTATATAACATTGTAGGTGCAATCATTTATTTCAAGGTTCTATGTATTTTTCATTCAGGGTTTAATGTATTTTTCACGTAAATTGATGCTTTTTGTACTTGACCACGCGGTCACAGTAATGTTTGATTTTACCGCCATCAGGCATGTTACAAGCCTGTAACAACGCTAATCGTAAAGGGAACCTTTTGCCAAACACTAATAATATTTTATCAGAATTTAGTTTGCAGTTTCCACACAGAAATATTGCAATTTTACCTGCACCACATGATCTGCTACGAACTTCATCCAGCAGCATCTGCGCCACCTAAGCTTGTTTTCACACGTGTGAGTTTATTGTGAATATTCATCTCATGTCCCATCTTATTTCATGTATCATTCAAAGGTCTATGTAATTGTGTAATTAGTGTACGGTGCAATTATTCCCATCCTAGCCGGCTCTGTGTGTAGGCCGTCACCACACTAACCACGTGCTGGAGGGCAAGCCCCGACGAGTTTGCGTTAGTGATGCCGAGTAATCACTTATGTTAATATGTATTAAGGGTATTCATTTGTAATTCACAGTGTCCTGTCTTCAGGGAAAAACAGTCAGTCCACCCTAGCGGCTGTCGGCCCTCTTCCCTTGTGAAGGCTGTGCTTTCACGCACCTCAGTGAGATCATCCATTTAGGCGTGTGCTAGATTAATTACGGGTTGGGGAGCACCCAAACAGAATTGGCTAGTCATGACCGAGATAACTATTTCATTGGCACCTTGATGTGTATAAACAATATCAATAAAAACAAGTCTACAGTGAACTAAATTTTTTTTATTCAGTAGTGACAGTCTATTGTCTATTTCAGTGATTTTATTACAATTTAGTATTGCCAACGTGTTTGTAAGTATGCACAGGTGAGACGGACACACAGAACCCACAGCATCGCTGAGAACCCTGAGTCTCGATAGTGCGGTGATTAGGAAGCACTGCTGGTGCCCAAATTACCAGTAAGTACTTGTGTCATAGTTTGTCTCGTGTCTCACCCGATGGCGTCATACCTTAAAACTAAGGTAAGAGTCTGGGATCTAGGTAGGTATGGAACTTAAATGCGTCTCAGGGTGGACCCTTGTACACCTAGGCATGCAGGAAAGATTGTAACTAGAAGGGCACATGCTCACAGCTTGACTGGGGTTGGGCAAACAAGGCAGCGACTGGCACCCTGATTACCTCCCATCCCAACTTAAATTGTACTTAAATGGGAGGGGCGGGAGAAACTGGCATAGACACCATGAAAACTCCTAGACATAGAATAATTGCAAAATTGCATGCAATTTACGAAGTATTGAAAAGAGTTCTACTAGAACAGAGGATGGGAAAAGATCATCTTTGTTGAAAGGGTTGTTGAAACTCCAGAAGAGAAAGTGTGCTATGGGGGCTTTCTTTCTTTTCGATGGTCGTGCTAGCATTGTTTATTTGTAGCCAGGAGTGGGGGAGGTACCACATTCCTCATGGAGGGGGGAAATACAATTGGACATGCCCCCTTCTGTTCCACAGTAGGCACCTGAAACACAAAAGATTCGAGAGAATGAAGAAGGTATTGGAGCCTCTATAAGTGGACAGCCTGCCACAGGTGCTGGTGTATAATGGTGAACCAGAGAGCAATTGTGCAGTACCAAGGAGTGGTATCTGTAGTAGGCCTTAGATAATGCACCCCCCTTCCCCCCCAATCACCGAGCACAACTGCCCTTTGTTGCATAAAATTGAACATTTTGTGTCAGTGTAGTTAAAAATTTTCTTTTGTGCAAAGTATTAGAATAAATACTGAACACATTCATTCAGCATGTGACATTCTGCTTTGTTGCAAGGTTCTGGCAGAACCAAAACCAGAACCTGCTGTCTTCAAGAACTTCTGGAGGTGTGCATGCAATATGTGCTGTCACCGTGGGGCGCTGTCTACACTTCATGAATGTGGAAAAATATTTGAGACAGAAGTTTTGAAGAGATAATTGGCTTCTCGTTTTTCGAGAGAGAAGCGAAGAGAGACTGATTCAGGAGGGACCTGTGTTCCTTGGGGGGTGGCTGCTCATATCATGTTGTAAAAGTTATGTAATAATTCACCCTATGGGGTGTTAATTTTAATTTTAATTTTGTAATATTTAAATAATGTAAATTTATAGTTCATTTGTGTTTTGCAACTTTCATTTGCTGTATAAGTTAGGGGAATTTCTTTTAATATTTTTTGTGGGTTTTAAATAATTAATTATATTGTATTAGTATGGGTGACCATGTTTTGTCTGTATATATTTTATTGGGGCTTTGAGGAAAATAATTCACTATATTTGAACCCCAAAATATACAAGGACAACTAAAATTTGTTACCACTTTATTTTGCAAACCCAAATATAATCATCCCTACCTATGTGAAGGGAGGAGGGGGTGTGTCTGCTTGTTTGGAATAGGTGTTCCAGTGGAGGAAGTAGAGACAGGAATACCGGTCTTACGTGTCGGCAAGTACATTAGTAACATTAACGACACTATGAACAGCAGTTTCAAGAACACCTGTCTTGGGAAGGAAGATGATGTACAAGTGAATGTGTATGTCTTTGAAGAGTGAGATACACATGTATAACATGACCTGATCTAGATACCAGGTCACTAAGAAAATTTACATTAGTTTGAAATGCTTCCGATACACTTTTCAGTTTCACAAAATACTTTGGTAGGAGTTCCACTGAAATAAAAAAAAAAGTTAGTGTATTGGCATTTATGGTGATGTGTGGTTTCTCAAGAACATGTGTGTGAAAAAGTAATAAACACTGGAGTACTGCTTTGACTGCATACCTGGCATCCCCCAACAATAGAACATGTAGATTCATGAGGCAATCACAGACTTGAAAATAACAGTTTGTGACAGAAACAAATAACTGTTCTGCTGGGGTGTGGATCCACAACCAGTATTCTGGGGTTTGTCACTCACTATTAAAAAAAATAAACTTATGTTTACTTTAAAATCTGCACTGAATTGCAGCAGCATCAGTGCTGTGCAATGTTAATTATAGCAGTATTAAGATATAACATATTTGTTTACAGTAAAGTCACATTGCTAATTGATACATCGCCATTATGGAGAAAATCTTTCATGGCCAGTTCATGATATTTTGCAATGTCAGCATAATTGACTGTGAATGAGTGACTGTTTTTTATTTAACGAATTGAAAAATAAATACATAAAAAAAACCAGTATATTGTCACCTCTTCTTATACAGGATGGTCTGCCTAACAAGGACACCCTCAAAATTTCCGGAATTGTTGCAGATCATGAAATGTGGTTTTCGCTAAGCGAATTTACGTACGGTGGCAAGTAATTTGCAGCAAAGTGACTATTCGTAACATGTGTATGAACAGAAATAATTAAACCACACATGATTTTCCCCTGGAAACATACATTTATTTCAATGGCATCTGAAAGTACGTGCAAAGAGGAATTCAGTGATTTAGCATATACAATGGAAAGTAACGCAGAAACGTCAAAAAATAATGTGCAAATTAAGTTAGGTGGGCCGGTAGCATGGGGCAGTGGACCTGTACTCACAGCTGTAAGCACGCAACACATGCTGTGACTCATCCAGGCTGGACCGCTCGTCGCTCACAACATGTGCATTTACAGTTCTGTGTCGCTGTCGATGGCTAACACTTCGAGCATGTTGTAGTGTGTAGTACATGAGGTGAAGGTTGGCAAGACATTATGGCGTCGGGTTCGGCATGTGCATAATGTGACTGTAATGGTGTAAGATGTTGAAATGAATAAGATGATGCACAGTGAAAGTCAAGATACTAAAACATAGCGCTGTTGTTAGGATGTTAGAGATCGCGAAAATAATGGCAGCAGAAAACACTGAGTGTGAAAAACTGAGTGCAGCAAGAAAGGCAGATGCGATCATGACAAAACGAAATGGTAAACTAATCGCAGTAGGCAGCGGGACGTGTGCAAGATGAGAAGCAACACAAAATAATTAGCGTAAATATTTGTCTAAGCACAAATCACCGCACCTAACCTAAACATGGCAAGTGCTGTAAATATGCCTGCACCACTAACCCTCACGGGCAACATAGCAGCCCATTGGAAAGCTTTTAAATAAAATTTTGAAATATATATGATTGCCAGTGGAAACAATGCTAAAACAGACTCTGTAAAAATTGCCCTGCTACTGAATATAATGGGGCAAAAGGAAGTTGATCTGTACAACACACTAGATTTCACCAGTGAAGATAAGCAAAAATATGCAAAGGATACAAGCTTTTGAAGAACACACCACACCCAAAAAAATTTAAGCTTATGAGAGAGAGGTTTTCAACCAGCAAAATTTGGCTGAAGGTGAGTCCATTGACCAATACATCATTGATCTTAAAAAAACTAGTGGGAACATGTGAATTCAGAGACCTGGAAGACTCCTTAATTTGGGATAGGATTATAGTGGGAATACACAGCACATCACTAAGGGAAAGCGTGCTACGACTGGAAGAGTTGACTTGGAAGACAAGCAATATCTCACTGCCAGACAAAAGAAAGAAGTAGACAGCAAGCAACACGAATGCAATAAGGGAAGAAAGGCCAACCTGAAATTTGGAGTCATGAACCTGCAGACAACACCACTGCTAGGATTATAAGGACTTGAAGAATTAGAACTAATTAAATTGTACAGATGATAAAAAACCAATCAAGAAGGAAGTCACATGAGTGAATTTGTCAACAAGAACCCAGAAATGTTTGAAGGCCTAGGAAAGTTTCCTGGCATCTATACCATTCAAATTGAAAATGGTGCCAAATTGGTTAATGGACCTCCTCAACGAATCACAACCTCAGTGAAACCTACATTAAGAAAAACACTGACTTTAATGGAAAAGAGAAGAGTAATTGAAAAATTAGAAAATCCAAGTCGGGAACATTGCATCAATTTATTAGTGGCAGCAGAAAAACCTAACAGTGATCTGAGATTCTGCCTCAATCTACAAGATCTTAACAAAATGATTGTCACCAAACATCACTTACTGCCAACAGTAGCCTAAATAGCAGATATGCTGGCATTTAATGAATACTTCACTGTGCTGTACCTCAAAGACTGATATCATCAAATAGAGTTGGATGAGAAATCAAGTAATTTATGCTGTTTTTCGACTCCTTATAGTATACAAGTTTAAAGAATCCCTGCCTAATCTGTGGGAGTGAGGTATTTCAAAAGAAAATCGAAAGTAACTCTCCCAATGTTATGACTTATGGGAAGACAGAAGAGGAATATGACGAAGCACTAATACTAGTGGTTGAATGAGCAAAAAAAAGAAACACAAAGTTTAATGCAAAGAAAGTACAGTACAAGAAAAAATAGGTAACTTATGTAGGATTCAAATTTAACAAGCAAGGAATGGTGAGTTGACACAGAATGTGTTCGGGCGCTGGTGTAAATGAAAGCTCCAATGAGAAAAAGGAACTCCAAAGATGTATGGGTATCTTTAACTTTATCAGCATGTCAGCAGTAACATCACCACTAAGACAGTTATTATAAGAATGAGTGAACTTCCAGTGACTAATAGCCCATGAAGATACATTCAGCGAGATGAAAACCCAGTTATCAAACCTTGGCAAATTTTTCACAGAATAAGGGAATAATCATTCAGTGTGCTGCAAGCAAAGATGGGTTAGGGTGTGTACTACTGCGGAACCAACAGCCAGTGGCCTTTGCATCAGCTAGCATGACACCAAATGAGCAGAACTGCTCCCAAACAGTGAAGGAAATGAGAGCCATTGACTTCAGCTTGGCAAAGTTCCACAACTATGTGTATGGGTACAAGGTCACAGTGATGACTGACTATAAACCACTAGTTGCTACAATGTGCACACTGATACAAGAAATTGACTCATCAACATTACGCAGACTGCGAATAAAAACATTCAAGTAAAATATCTTCCAGGGCCACAAATGTACATAGCAGATTTATTGTCTCGCTCATACCTCCCAGACTAAAGTGAAGAAGATCCAGAGATGAAAGAACTTATACACGAGATAGTTCTGCACTTACCCATATCTGAAGGAAAAAAATAACTATTTGTAAAAGAAACTGCTAAAGATGCTGAACAATCAGCCCTTAAAGAAATGTATGCCAGAGGATGGCCAGAACACAAGAAATAAAATTTGGAGTTCATCAGGTGGGCCTGGCCAATGAGAAATGACATTTATGTAGACAGTGGGTTAGTACTTTATAATGACAAGCTCCTAGTTCCTAAACAGTTGAAAAACATGGTTCTGAATTTGCTCCATGAGGGTCACAGTGGAAGAGATAAGACCATAATGAAAGTAAACGCTGTGATCTACTGGATATCATGTACTCATACATTACACAGTTGGTGAAAGTGTGGTGCATCTGTGAGAAATATCATGCAACCAAGATAAAATCACCAATGATGGCACAAGAGATTCCACAACTTCCTTTCGAGAAGATATCGGTGGTGGCAGGAACTACCTGATTGTTGTTGACCTATACTCAAAGTGGCTCAAAATCATACCAATAAGCAGAAAAATGCAGAAAATGTATGTGAAAAACTAAATGATGTATTCTGCACCCATGGCATACCAGTGATAATAAGAGCAGACAATATGCCATTCTCGTCCCAGGTGTTCTCACGGTTTGCACAATCATACAAAATCAAAGTGTGAACATGTAGCCCATACTATCACAGAATTAACACCCTAGCAGAAAAGGGCTCTCATATAGCAGAAATGACACTAAAAAAAGTAATGAGCAACAGAAGGACTTCAGAGACCTATTGAGAAAGTACAGAAACTCACCCTTGTCAAGTATGAACATATCTCCATGCAAACTCCTGATGAGCAGACAAATAAGATCTTTTCTCCCAGTAATGAGCCAAGCCTTACAACCCAGAGTACAAAAAGCTACACAAAAAAGGATGATGGAGAATCAGGAGCTATACAAGAAACAATATGACAAGTCAACCCTGAAGAGAACAAGCTAGTTCAAGACAAGGTGGTTGTGAAAACAAGCAAGCATGAAAACTGGCAACCAGCTACAGTTCTAAGTAAACATAAAGCCCCAAGGTCGTACGTAATAAGGAATCCAAGGGGCAAGATACTGAGATGCAACGAAACCCATCTTAAAGAATCCAGGAGCACAGGAGACCAAACTGCTCCATATACATCAGCATACCAGAGAACAATGAACACTTAAGAAACACTCTCAGGTAACAGGAAACACAGCTATGGGGAATCGGAGGACACTGTGAAGAGAGTAGTGAATGGATTCAAGGGCGTGAAAAATATTACCGACATGAGGTGTAACAGTGACATAATTGAAGGGTCATATACATTCAGTTTAGAAGGTGGGGAGAAAGTTAAGAGTACAGATACCAGTGATAGCCCAGAAAGTGACTGTGAATTTGACGAACAATAACAGTGCTCAAACAGTATCAAGGTCACTGCGTGTAATAAATGCTGCCAATAAAATGAATCTGTAACCCGACATATTAATGGGTGTTTCAAAAGGGGACATGTTGTAAAGAGAATTACATGAGTTGGAAGATTGGCAAGAAAGTATGGTGTCAGGTTTGGCGGATGCATAACATGACTGTAATCGTGTAAGATATTAAGATGATGATGTTTTATTCATTTCCAACGTACAAGTCAGTTACGTAAGACAATCTAAAGTAGTTTACAATCTTCTAGTTAGCAATCTGTATGCTGATCAATTACTCTGTTAGTAATTAGCTGCTTAATGTAAATGACAAATTACTGAACGTCTCAGCCTATCAAAACCTCGACGGACCCGCCTAATGACTAAGGAGGGTTTATGCTCACTACTGAAATGTGTTGAAGTCACTTGCTCAGCGGTCGACAAGGGCTTCTGCCAAACAGCCTCTAGCAGCACCTCATTGTCGTGAAGTCTTAGTATAGTCTGGAGGGGCAGCGCTTCCTGAGTACGCACTTATATACCCACTTAGCCGCCGGCCTCCTTTTTCCTGCTACCCCCTGTTTAACCATTTCTCCAAACACCGCCTACCACACCTGGGTCGCCTGTCCCGGCTCACGAATCTGCCTGGCACGCCTTCACTGCCCAGGCTGTCTCTGCAACAATGCGGATGCGTTTGAATTTCCTCTTATGTGTGTTTGTTCTATTTTTGTTATCTATCTGTACACACTCGTTACACAGTACAGTTAATGACTAGGAAAAAATCTGAATTACGTTGGTATCTGAATGAAATGTAATGTATTAATATCAGACTTGCACTCACACTGCCTATGTTCCCTCCGCTGCGGTGCTCTCCTTTGTCCAGTATCACATTCTGTGCCTCTTGCCCCATTAAGGTAAGTGCTACGCTGCTATAAGAAAGCTGTCTCGCCAGGATGAGTCACGACACGTGTTGCTTGCTTACAGCTGTGAGTACAGGTCCACTGCCCCATGCTACCAACCAAACTAACTTAATCATATTTCCACATTATTTTTTGGCAATTCTGTGTTACTTTCCATTACATATGCTATATCACTGAATTCCTTATTGCACGTACTTTCAAATGCCATTGAAATAAATGTTTCCAGGGGAAAAATCATATGTGGTGTTTTTTCTCTTCATACACGTGTTATGATTAGTCACTTTGTAGCAAATTACTTGTCCTCGTACATAATTTCATTTAGTGGAAACCACATTTTGTGATCAGTAACCGTTTTGGGGGTGTCCATGTTAGGTGAACCACTCTGTACATACCAGTACTGTGCGAGGAACACAAAAATAAACAATGGAGAGTACTTTTGAAGTGAATGCCCAGGGTGACAAAAACACTTGTAGCATTACTGGTTGTGTGATATTGTGTTAAATATGTCATATGGATTTTAAGACTTGATTATGCTTGTGTGAAATTATGTATTATTGTTTTAGTAAGGCTTGTGTTTTTAACTGATTAGCACTTCTGGTTCTGTGTAGCCTATGGAATACACAACCTATACTAATAAATAAAATTGAAGTGTCTGTCTGTTATGCCAAAATTGTTGCCAAAATTGATAGCTGTTCCCGCGACAAAAAAAAAAAATCATTCGAAATTTGAACATAATAATTTTTATAATCAAAACAAAATAAAATTTAAGTTTTCAATATTAATCAAATAGAATTTACAAATGTCTTGTTATGTTTAGATGAAAATTAATGTAGTACCTGCGACTTCATTTGCGTGGACTTTAGGATTTGTTTATATATGTTTAAAATAGAAATTTAGTTTCGCTTAGGTTTTATGGTGTTATTCACATACAGCCCACCATCGCATCGCTGAGGTTTTATGTTTAAAATAGTAATATCTATTCATTTAGGTTTTATGGAGTTATTAAAATACAGCCCGCCATCACTTCGGCCAGGTTTTATGGAGTTGTAGAAATACATATCTATATAATTAGTTTCAAAGATTGTTACTTTATTATCGGAAATAGTTCTATCATTGCGTTAGTGTTGGTGGTTTGATAATATGTTATTTTACTATGTTTTTCCATAAACTAATGTATCTTTTTCTATGATGCGTATTTTATAAATGATTATTTAAAAACTATAGTTGTTTCAGCAATGCTTTTTGACAATAATCCTTTGATACGAAACATAAAGAAAATTATATGAAAACATTTATTTACTTAATAACCATTTGAGATATCAAAATGAAATAAAAGGGCAGATTTTAAATAGAAATAAACTATATCTCTGAAAGTTTTATCAAAATCGATTCAGCTGTTTTGGAGCCTATTCTGGACAAACATCCAGACAGACAAAAATATTAAAACACTTATGTATGATCCAACATAGTTTGAATAGCATATTACGCTTAGACTATTTTACAAGTGATGGCGATGGGTGAGACACGAGACGAACGGTGACACAATAAACTTACGGTAGGTGGGCACCAGCGGTGTTTCCCAGTCACCGCACTGTGAGACTCATGGTTCTCAGGGATACTGTGGGTTCTGTGTGTCTGTCTCACCCGAGCGTACTTATAAAGTACTTTGCATACTAAACATTTTATCACTGAGAAAGACGAGAGATTGTTGTCACTACAAGGAAATACTTCTTGCACTGTTAGACTTGCTTTTATTTTGCCACTCATACAAAATCGTGTGAGGATTAACTTGATGAAACTCAGACGTGTCTAGCTAACTCCGTTGGGTGCGCCCCCAGCCTGCAATTAATCTAGCGCACTCCTAGATGGATGACTTCTCCTTGGTGTTAGGAAAAAACAGTCTTCACAAGGAAAGGGGTCTACAGCCGCTAGGGTGGACTGTAGATTTCTCCTGAATACAGGCCACGGAAAGTTGCAAAATGAGCAGTGGACACGTGTGATTATTTAGCATCGCTATGCGGACTCATCGGGGCGCATCTCCCAGTACTTTGTGAGTGTGGTGACGGCCTTTACTCATAGCCGGCTCGGACGGAAATAATATCACCTTACAATTTCCACAAATGCATACTAGACAGGATGGGACACGACATGGATGGTTGCAATAAACACGCAGATGCGTGAAAGCAAGCTTATATGGTGCGGATGCTGCAGGATAATATTTGTAGCGGTTCACGTGGTGCAGGTGATATTGCAGTATTTCTCTGTAAAAGCGACAAATTATGGTAAGATGAATTGTTATTGATGATGGGGAAAAATATTCTCCTGCAGATTTAGGCATTTCTAGACTTGTAGCACACCTGATGGCGGAAAAATCAAACATGAACGAGACTGCGTGGTCATACATACAAAGCATCAATTACATAAAAATACATGGAACCCTGAATGAAACAATACATAGAACTCTGAAATTAATGATGGCACACATAACATTACACAAATAAACCCTTAAAGTGCATGGATGGCGCAGATACTGACTTGGTGGCTGTTAACCACGTGGTCACAAATGATGTGGCTGTAAAACAAATTAAGAATGACAAAATCCTAAAATACATACATAGAAACAAAGCCATCAAAATTGAACGCAGCAACTAAATAGAAATTACACTGAAACGCCTTTAGCATAGGCAGATGGCACCTGATTCAAAGTTGCACAGGCTGCGTGGCCTCTCCGACATCTTTCTCCTCGTTTAAGTTTTCAAAAAGCCACAAGGGCATAAATTATAAGTTAAGTGGAAGCATAATGGTGGGGAAATGTCTGGCAAAATGTATACAAGGCAAAGGTTAACCAGTATACTAAAAGTGAGCTATTGTAATCTACATCAGTGCAAAAAGTTTCAAGTGCGTACATGACAGTGTCTTACCTCGCCAGCTCTCCTCTACGAACTGCCCAGAGGCAGGGGTCATGCGGACCTACCATGGCTGCCTACTGGGTTCACACAGCGGAAGTGCTATGCACGCCTAGAAAAACTTTTATCTTTTAAAAAAATGGCACGTAAATAATTCAAATAGAGATTTACATTATACATTTAAATTGTGAATTTTCTGTATTTGTTAAATGTCTTTCATGACGGCGTTCACGCCGGAATAGTAATGTTCTTAGCCTTCGCGCAGCGCCCATTTTAAATTCATAACCGAACATTGTGCAACAATTTTAAACATAAATTGAAACACTTAAAGCATTTGGGAACCTGAAATAAAATCAGAGATAATTTACACAGCAAATAAATATCCCCTTACGGGAAAGTCCAGGTTATTGGCCTCCTTTGCGCATGTGTCACGTGAGTGGTGAGTGCCGTCATGGTCTTAACGCGGCTGGCTGTTAGCCAGTGTCACTACTTTATATATATATATATGCTTACTGTTCTCCAAATATTCAGAAGTTCATAACTATAAAACTATATTTAACTCATCTCAGATTTCAATACGTCTCATGTTATTATTCACCAACAGAAATAACAGTTATTACTACAACCACCAATATATATATATCTATATATATATAAAAGCTGGTATGAAGTTAGCTAAATGTGGAGTTGTAAGGCCACTCCACACACCAATTAAACACTGGTAAAAGTACATATTAGCCTGAAAAACACTTAAAACCCTGAAAATTGCTGATTGAGGGATTCAGCTCCCTAAATGCCTTTAAGAGGCAAGCCCTTCAAATCAAAACACTGACTTGGGGTTTGAAGTCATTTATTAACTATCTGACAATACAAACTAATGTTGACGATGCTCATGTCATCTCAAAATGGACCCAATGCACTAAGCCCATTCGGAGGCTAATGTGGGAAAATGAGCTTTGGCTCACTGGATTAAGAATGTGAAGTTACACTCCTGGGGCTTTAGGTCTGCAGGAAGTGGAGAGGTGCTCCTCCCATGTGATGAAACTAATTTACATTAATGTTCCAGTTGATAAAAATTTGAAAAAACTATTGTTCATGGGAAGACGAAGTTGTTGAAGTGCCGAGGTCGCAAACCGTGCAGCCTGCTCCGATGAATGCTCACTTCAGACTGAATGGCTGCAGGCAGTTTTCCGGCCACTTGCCATGAAGATGCCGGAAGTCGGAAATGCATGAGCATAAAAGAAAAGTGCAAATGAGATTAAACCCTTAATAAATTGTTACATTGAATGAATATGAAAATTCCTTTAACTAATTTCAGATTAAACATTGTCCCTAATGAAAATTAGCATATTCTACAAACTACTCAAGCTACTGAATTATTAATGACAATGCACTTTTGCATTGTTAAGTTTACGTGAGTGTAGTGCTGGAAATGTGTCTATTGGGTCCATAAACTTTTGGTGGCTGTAATACATACACATACTCTACTATGCTCACTACACATAAAGAAATATATGAAACTGAAATGCCCCCAGTCAGATGATGCCTGTGGGGCTGAACTTAGGTTGGCATGGGTGAAGCCCATGCTCCAAGTAGGAAGTCGTGGACATTTCACTTTGATGTAATTTGAAATTACATTTAAATACACAGATCATTGTGGTGTACACTTTGAGTAAACTGGGAATTAATAATAAGCTGTGCTTTTGGTGGTCATTCGGGATCCGAACCATGAGACTTTCCTGGTGTCGCCCACATGGTTGGATCAAAGTGGGACTGTCAGCTGACTTGCGCGGTGTTGGGCGAAGCGGGTGCTTTCCCAAACACCATCGAGATAATGCTGCTGATGACCACTCTTGATGTTCGTGTCGTCTGCACGGTGCTTAGCGGGGACTGCTGTTGTTCTACGGTACAGTGAATGTTCGCTGAGACCCATGAGTTTGGCTCACATCAAATTTTTGTTATTATCCATATTGATGAAGGTTCTTTCATCAGCAAATAGAACAGCTGTACTTAGAACATACCAATACAGGTCATTTACATAAATTATAAAAAGCAAAGAGCCTAAAACAGACCCCTGAGGAACACCTACTTTTATATAAAGAACTGTATGTAACTACCATTTGTTGTATTTTACCTATTATGGTTTCAGTAGATTTTTGTTCCGTGTATTCCATAACTGTTTTAGATTTCTTTGGACAGTTATTGTAGACACCTTGTTTGAATATCATGTTAATAAGTTATGTAAGAAGAATGTTTATTGAATCAGTAATATTTTTATAATCTTGTTTCAAAGACCATCTTCAATGAGCTAGGTATTCATTTGTATAGGCTATTCACGGTAAAGTGAGCACTTTTGAAAGCCCTCTCATTTGGAACAATAGTTAATAAATATATGTTATTGTAGCGTTAACCTTAAATTCAGAGTGTGGTGGGATATATAGACTATGTTTATTACTTACATGGCAATATTTATCTTAAAAAATTGTTAGAGCAAGAAACATGACTGAAAGAAAAAAGTAACTAGGATCTCAAAAGTGCTCACTTTACCATGAACAGCCTATAAGACTACATTTTCAATTGTTTGCATATTAATAATTTTCAAGTTGAAAGTACTTAGTTCACTATCTTTGGGTACTTCAAGATTGTTAAGTAAACTAATGACAGTATTTTTTTTGCCATGCATATTATATGTGCCCATTGATGTGTTTTCTCCACACAACGTAACCTTATTAGGTACCTAGGTATATCAACAAAATATTTGTTGAAGTCTTAGGTGAGAAGAGAACATACATTTTATCTTCAATTTTGTTTGTTTCATTGTTGACATCAATTCTTTACATTATTTACATTTATTGTACAAATTCTGAATAAACCTTTCAGCACAGTAGAGTATTTCTTAGCTTTGATAATGACGTAGTATTTTTATACTCTTTAAAATGTTCAAAATTTATAGAGCTTTTACTGAGTTTTTATTTGTTATACAAACGTATAAGTGGAACACAACATGTTAAGGTGTAAACTAGTTTAAGGAATTACCTGCTAATTTGTATTATTATGCATTTTTACTATTTGTACTGGGTAAATCATACCGTAGCAACACTTTACTACACTTATGAAGTACATTAAAGCTGTCTGTACAGCAGGTTGATGCCGTGTTGTGGTGGGAAAAGGGGTGTTGAAGATTTTGAGGATCGGGAAAGTTGTGGTAAAGTTGGAAAATTTAGTATTTCCTGGTAGGCACCAGACATCAGCGCAATGTCAATAAAGTTGAGGTTGAACTGATGCTTGAAGATCTCTGGATCGTAGGTCGAATCACCATGGTGTAATCCTCCAGCGTAGAAGTTGTACTCCTCATGTTAAATTATTGGGAGTTAGTTATAACAGTTTCCAAATGATAACCTACTATTTCAGGCTGGCAAATATGCCCCAAATTAACAGAATAATTGTGCAGTGACATATTAAACTTGAAAGAACACACAAAAATACTTCATGAAAAGGTTACACTTTTGGCGGTATTCTGAGGGCCCGTGCCCTGTTAAAGCAAAGTTTGCTGGCTTCCCGGAGCATGCAACGCGGACACGACATGTGACAGACCCCTCTGAGTACTCTGCATCTACTGTTTCATCCCACGTGGACACTGGCCAGCTTGGTGGGCAGGCAGGCCACGTGGAACTACTTCTTGACACACTTTACAAATAAATTATAGAAAACGCATTCCCTTGCAATTTTAACTTGACATAAAATATTTGTACATTATTCAAAACATAAACAACACTTTGCAAAAAGGTGTGAGATGAGGTGAAGGTGAAACATTTGGGATGTAAACAATGAACACTTACAAATAAACACTTTAATAGCAATAACACTGGATAGAACTTTTTCTCGGGACATAAGTCCCCCCGTATTAGAGTTTGTTCGGCATCTGCTGTAAAGCCCTTTGTAATACACCGTACTTTCACTCATTGCATCACTCTGCTCTATGATGCACTAGGTTGTACCAACGTGGACTGCACTGCCTCGCAAGTGTCATGCACCCCATGCGCTGCATGAACACACTTACACAATACATAGCACATGCATAGTAGAGGGTAGTTGTGTGCTGAACTGAGAGATGCTGTGTGGTCGGCAAATGGTATGAGGTGAGGGGAATGTGGCACACGTTAAGGTATACAAAATAAATTAGTCCAGTCAATACAGTAGTTGTTAGACTACCTAAGGCAGTGTCTCAATTGGCCCAGAAAGCTCTCTCTCGTGCTCTCGCAACGACGTCAGAGAGAACGCTCTCTGATCATTTCAATTCGTCAGAGAGAATACGAAAGGGCGAGAGCACAAATTTGTGTACTTGCTGGCGCTGACCATGCACCATATTTGTTTACATTATTTCCACGTTTGAATAAGGTTATATCAGCTTTCTGAGCCAAAATCTCGTCACATTTTACCTGTATGTGAATAATTTCAACCGTAACAAAATAAGTTACATAGCATGTATTTATAAAAACATAAATACGGATATCTGACAAAGGCTAGTTTTTTGTCACTGTACTGTAACACGACAGTCATATATAAAACAAAAAATATTAGTATTTTATGTGCTAATAATTATACTGGTAGTGTTATAATTATTTGTGAATTATTTTGAACACATATATGTTATTTACAATAACTCTGATTACTATTTCAGCTTAGCATGATTTCCCGCCTTTCGGCATCAGCTGTCTGCATGATGCCCGAGAGAAACGATAGAGTGGTTGGCTCAATTCCACAGAGCGAGAACGTGAGAGAGCACGAAGTAGTGCTCTTGCCAGGTTGTGCGAAAGAGTGCTCTCTCGATAGAGTATTCTTTAAATTCAGACATGGCCTAAGATTTGTGAGACTACTGTGGCTAGTTATGTTTCAGCTTCGAACTCTCGTATCTTTTTTTATTCGCTCTATTGATGGATAGATGCTTCTATAAAGGTGTCCAAAGTACTATTTTGAAAGTGAACTTTTATTTATCCTTGTCATCTGATCAAGTTAGTTGTTTGTGGTGGCTTAGGATTATTACATATAGTCTGTTTGCGATTTATTCAAACTTTTTGAATCAAACCTGTTAAAAATTCCCTATACGTGGTATTTTTGGTTGTAAACATGTCATGTATCACATGTGTTTTATACTTCTGTAAACATAAAGTACATATCTTATTTTTTATTAGATTGAACTTTTACTTATCATTTATCTATAAATTATATTTAATATTTCCTTTGTAATTAATATGATAAAAACAGGGAGAAAATATTGAGATAAATAATGCCTCTTAAGAAGTGGTTCTAACACAAACTATTATTAAAGTGAGTGCGTATGAATTTGGTGCATTGTCCCTGGGTCATTCTCACGAAATTGTACAATCTATAGTACGTACTTATTATCTACAATATTATTTAATTTCTGTGTTATTAGGATTACTTATCATCAAGGGAGAAATGAATAAAATATTATCTTGTATTTAATTTGGAGAAAAGTTACAATTTTTATTGTTCATAAATGGCAAAAGTGTACTATATGACACCTCCGTGGCCTGTCCAGAGTAAGAGACAATGTTAAATTTATTCATAATTGTAAAAAATACCTACTGCTAATTAAGTGTTTAATGTCAACATACATGCTCTATAATTTATTACTTACATATTCACTATTCTAAACATTCACATAACAAAATTGATTAATTTGTAGTATGTTAACCACCTGTCCTATAAAAATGTTCAAAGCTATATGGCCTCCACTTTTAATTTACTTAAAGTTGTATAGAGTGCAGCAAAACATATTTATCTTTGGCAGAAAGATTCCAGCAGCCGTCATTTTATGTTAGTATCACTGGAGTGAGTTTAAGTATTGTGTAGTGTGATTTAATTACTATTCAATGTAAGAAAGGAGAAACTGTTACAAACATTTATCACCTCCGTGTCAGGTTAAATAAGGTAAAATATTATTACGTATTTAATTCAATTTGTCATGGGTATAATTGCATATTAAGTGCTTGTTGTATTACCAAAGACAAATTTTCTAACCTAAAAATTATAGAAACTGTGAATGAAAAACTTAAAATTTGTCATCTCTGTGGCTGTCACTTCCGTGGTCACTGTATGACCACGGAGGTGATGTAGTTACCATGGAACCAAGGCTCCATGACTTTTGAATTTTGTTGTGGTGATTCATTTATTTATTTTACATACTAATTTCAGAATGTATAAAATCAATTTGGTGAATATTGTCTATAACAATGATGGTTATAGTTGTGGCTAATTTAATATGGCCTACCTATTTTAACAACTGCATAGATCTATTTACAGGTGCAACATGGGAAGAGTAAAAAAATATCTGATGACAACAGAAAGAAAAGGAAACGGGATAATATGAAAAAACTTTGAGAAAAATTAAGGAAGACCCCACATTATATGAAGAAGCTAAAAGAAAGGAGAGAGAGAGATACTCCAAGCACAAGAATGAAAGGAAAATAAAATATGTACAACAGATGACTGAAAGAGAGAAGAGGAGTGTAAGAAAGTACTGGAAGGATAAAACTAGAAGACATCGCCAGTCAAAAAAGAATGCAGAAATTCTTCAAAGATCATTGGACATATCTTCATCTCCATCTACTCCTTTGAGTAACAAAGTTAGTGACAATATTCAAGATAATGTAGTTCAGTCAGGTTAAAGTGAAAAGAATAATGATACAGCAATGAATTCTGATAATAGAAAAGGAAATGGAAAACTTTGATCATGAAAGAATAGGGAAGAGTTGAAAAGAAAATTGGCCAAAATGGAGAATACCATAGCTGAAATGAGTAAGAAAGTAGAGAAATATAGGAAAAGATTTAAGAGACTTAAGTGCAAAGATGGCACAAAAAAAAAAAAAGCAATCTCCTAAATGTGAGACACCAAGGACAAAGGTACGAAAGCTATTACAAGGACAAAAGGTATCACCAGAGGTTAGGGGAAAGTAGTTGTTTGGTGAAGTACTTACAGAGGGGCATCGAAGAAACTAAATGTGAAAAACAGGAGGAAATTAATAACTAATTTATCTTGTGCTATACTGAGAAAATACAAATGTCTAAGCCATATGCAGAAACTCACTTCACGAATACTGATGGCACAAAGGGTAAATAGGGCCAAGAGATTTTTAGAGGCACACAAAAAACGAAAAGCAGTAAAATCCTTTTTAGAGAAAGATGAGTCAAGTTGCATGTGTGCAGGTAAGAAAGAAACTGTTACAATGAAACAAATCAAAGAAGCAACATAGACTCCTTAATGACATGATGGAAACATTACACAAAAAGTTTACTGCAGAACAACCAGAAATGAAATTCAGCTACAGTGCCTTCTGGGGTTTTGTCTCCTACAGCTGCAGAGAGGAATACTTGTCTTTGCATAATTCGTGAAAAAATTTATATGATTGTTAATAAGCTCAACAATTTAAACATCGTTGGTTATTTATCCCCTGACGAATTATTGAAGGACCTGTGCTGTGAAGATAAGGAAGAAGAGTGCCTTGAAAGAAACTGCAAACTGTGTAAAACTGCAGAAATAAATATTAATGACTTCAATGCAGAAGAAGAAACAAGTTATAGGAAATGGATTAAAAAGAAAGTGACGATTACGGTAAAAGGGAAAAAATAATCTGCATGAAGACAGAAAAAGTTGAAGTGAAATGTACCAAAAGAGAATTTGTTACTATTATGAAAGATTCATTAGCAAAATATACAAGACATGTTGCAAACATAATGCACCAGTACCAGGCATTCAACTATGTCAAGAAAGAAATGAAAGAAAACGACGTTCCCATTGATTGTGATTTTTCGGAAAACTACAACTGCATATATGCGGCTGAAATTCAGTCGGCACATTTTGGTGGCTCCAAACCTCAAGTGAGCCTTCACACTGTGGTTGTGTACCGTGTGTGCCCTCAGTCTCTAGTTATAAAACCATTTTCATACTGTACTCTGTCAGACATACTTCAGCATGACCAGTAACTATCTGTAGTCATCTTACACCAGTTATTGAAGATGTGAGGACTGTGATGCCTAGTTTAAAAACTGTTCACTTTTCAAGTGATGGTCCCACAAATCAATACTGGAATCGTAAAATGTTTTACTTGATGGGAAGCTACTTAAGAGGAAAGTTAAAAGCAGATTGTATTCAGTGGCACTACAGTGAGGCAGGACATGGCAAGGGAGCATCAGATTGTGTGGGAGGTTCCCTGAAGAGGACAGCAGATAAAATTGGTGGCAACAGGCACCGACATCCCAAATTTTAATATATTAACTGAAGAACTTGAGAAACATAGCACAGGAATAAAAATATTGGTTTTTGACCCTACGATCATTCCCATTGTTCAAGCAAAACTCCCAAACATTATTCCATCATTCAAAGGTAAAATTCAGGCACATCATTTGACTTGTTTGCCTGGAGATGATTGCCACCACTATTATTTGGGAAACATCTCACGGGAGAAAAAAAGTAGTATCCTTTATTATAGCTTACTTTTGATTAAGGACATGTACATAAATAGAGTTACCTATAGTTATTAGCTTTTCTCACTTTGCCACTCTTTGATTGAGTAAGAAATTCAGCATGTTGAGCCTTCACCGAATCATAACACCTGTAATGCATTTAATGTAATCTTTTGTGGTATATATGATATTCTTTTCACATAATACAGTTGTATTGATGGCCAGTTGTCCTTAAAAACATTTGTTCAGATCCATCCACATCTGGTCAACAATCCATACGAAAGCTGCGATACGCCGATGTATATTCTTCTGACAGTGATGATAGTGCTGAAATGGATGTAAATTACACAATAGAACAATCCATCTTGCCAAAAGTGAATGACTTTATTGTGGTGAAATTCTGTGGGAAAAAAACTGTAAATCATTATGTAGGTTTAGTGCTATTTTATGATAGTACAGAATTTACAGTTAAATATTTGAGGAAGTCTGCTGGCAGAAAATTTGTTTTCCCCCAAGTAGATGATGTAGCACAAGTCGAAAGCGATGACATAATTCACGTTTATATATATATATATATATATATATATATATATATATATATATATATATATATATATATATATATATATATATATATATATATATATATATATATATATATATATAATATGAGAGAGAGAGAGAGAGCGCGCTTTCTTGTCACTTAATGTAGTGTGTTATTTTTAACTTAGTAATTTGTAAAACGCGTAACTTATTTGCAATTTTGAATCCATTTGAGTTTCGCGGTCACCTCCGTGACCAAGACTTTTCATTATTATTTTTTTTATTTTAAATATTTATTAAAGATTGCAACCATTACTGTCATCAGTGTTATACATATATGTGGCACAATTATACTAAATAAAAATATACAGTTGAGGTATTTTATCTTTACAACTTTTTTATTTACAAGTTGTACATTTTCATGAGAATGACCCTCCTTTGATGTGATTTTCTGGACTTGGTTAAGCTTTTTATGCATGAGACAGAGGAATAATTTGAAAGAATACAACATAAGCAGGGCTTCAGAAAAGTTGGAAGTAACCATGAATGAACTATAGTTATTTTTCATTATGATTAATCCTTTTATTTAAAATGAAATGCTCATAGTTTTGACTACATACCTACTTCTAATTTTCAACACTGACAAATATAATTAGTATTGTGAATGCCCTTCTTTTTCAAAACAAATCTGATTTCTTTGAGAATAATTAATGTTGTTTTAGGAATAAGGATAACTTGTTCCAATTTTTGTTGAGTTTAGGAATATTTTTTAGTCTGTGTTCAAAACAAATCCTGATAAAAGTTTAAATTATCAGTTTGCATAACAGTCAATCTTTAAAAAAAAGTAATAATAATGGTACCCACAGAGTTGACCCATCTTAATAATTGTTTAATTTCAAGATAATTTTTTTCTATTTGTTAATTTTCTTAGCGATCATGTATTAAATAAAAGTTGTATGATTTTAATTTTTTGAAAGTAAATTTGCAGTGATGTCAAAACCATAAAATAATGATAGATTTTGCCCATGTGAGGAGTTGGTTTAGATGATAATATTATAATGCATTTTGTGTGTAGCGATCAGATATAATTAACCAGCGATTAATTTTATCACTATATTGTGAAAGGCCATTGTGTTTCACGCCAAGTTATCAGCAGCTATTGTTCGCAACGCACCCCCTTTAACTACCGTTACGGTCGGCTAAAATGGCAAACAGCTGTCCAAATGGCAATGAACTCTGCGAGTGCGCGCTAGTTCTCTCGTCCGGAGCAGTCTTGTGCATGGCGCTGCCCTCTCGACAATCGATATTGTTGGTGCTATATAAATCAACCACGCAGCGCTTCAGCGTGCTTCCATCTAGTGGAGGCCGAGCGGAATCATGCCGTTCCAGTGTAGGAATGGCAGCTGTGATGGCGAGTCGTAGGTAGACGGGTCGCGGAGATACAATCTTCGGTTTTCGCGTAGCAAAAATGTTTCCCAGACGAAATATCGGTTGCGCATGCTGTGCAAGTTTGCTTTATATTCTTTACAGTGTGAATCTGGGAGATACGCAGCTTCTTATCAATGTGAAGAACCAGGTAATTCGATTTGCACGTCAAGTGCATGCTGTATGTATCACAAGCGATTGATAAGTTCTAAGATGACGTTTGTTGAAATTTATAACATTCCTTGATGTTAACGTGAGTGAGAGATCTTGTAATTAAAATGACAACGCAGCTGTGTTTTTGTTGGGGGAAATTTGCGTGGCGTGACAGGTTATGTTTCTTCCACTGCGTCAAGTGCACGTAATTATCAATCGTTCAGGTTTTTTTTTGCCGGCATTTGGATTGGCAGCGACTTGACTGTTTTGGAAATGAAAGATTATCCTGGATGTGATTACCTTAAACTAAAACATATCGCGTGTATTTCTACATTTTGGTATTTAAGGTTATATCTAAACGTCGTATGGTGTAGGACGTACGTCTGCTTAAAATATTTTTATCTCGACAACACCGAGATCAGCTGGAGGTTTCAAATGCGAACCTCGTGGCTCTAAGGGAGCGAGTAAACAATTTTTTTGTGTATGTCTATGAATCGTGATTCAAAACAACGTAAGAAAAACATTCAGGAAGCTGCACATTTAGCAGTAGTAGTATGTACCAGAAATAATACTTCTTGTGCTATGGTACTCTAGAATTATAATTATAAGTAATATAAAGTACGTATGATTATCACAGTATCCTTAACGTTATTTGTCTTATCTTTGGATGATCATTGTACCCTTTTACATCTTTACTAAAACGTGTTCGACAAGTGCTGATATAAGTTACACGTTCAGAGTTTTGGATATTTTAATAAAATTATTAATCACACAGTATTTCCAAAATAGTTTTTTTTTCACGCAATACCTAGAGATCGCAAGACAGAATGGAAACTGTTATTTTTGTATCATTTTGTCTGGGTAATAGGTATATTTAAAATTAATTCTTAAATATAAATTTCCTTACTCATGGGCATGTATAAAAACAATGTTTTGATATTTGCTTTACACCGAGTATTATGCGGTAGGGAAAGTATTTTTCCATCAAATATTTCTATGTAGTTAACTATTTAAAAGCAGCTGGTGTAACATTGCCAGTTTACTTATTTTGATAGAGCAGTTATAATTTTTCATATTTATCATTGAGACTGTGAAAGCTTGAAGAGTTCCATTCTTTTCAATAACAAGGTTTAGGCCTGTAAACTAATTTCAAGCATGAATAACTAGTCTTTAAGTCTTGAATAAAGGCAGGTCCAAAGTGTAATCAGAGATCAAAGAAACGTCAGCATGACAGTAAATGTTTTATAATTGTATAAAGTCTAGCTGGAATTATGTCCATTAGTTCACTGCAATAACATTTTAAAATCCATAGTGTGTATGTGCACTGGTTACCTGGTTGTGTTATAATTTTACATATGTTCTGTGTAAATAGTAGAAAAATATTTTATAGACACTGCTGATTCTCTCTCTTAAACTGTATTTACCAATATAGTCTATATGGTTTAAAAAATTGGTGTTACAGCGAGAAATATTACAAGGAACAAGTGTTGAATATTTGCTAGGTAGACCCTAGTGTTGGTGGGCTGCATTGTTTCATAAATATCGTGGTTCATGAATTAAACCATCTGTTTAAAATATGGCAGCGTGCAAGATGGTTACATTTTACATTTGACTATCTGCTGGAAGAAAGTTATTTGTTGCAGGAAAAAGTTAGGAAATCATTATTGAAATATGAGGGTTTTGTTTCACAATATCAAGAATACTGAGGAATAAAACCAGTGAGAATTAATGAGAGTTTATAACAAATATGAAATGCTACCTTTTATTTTTGCATGAGTATTATCCACATTTGCACGTGTGTTGCTTTTCGTTATCAGTTTGTGCATTGCTAAGTTACTCCACTATTGTATCAAAATCATATAAGTTTTGATACTGTATTCTAGACAAGTGTTTAAAAAAAGCTATTAACTAATTAATGCACATTGTGTTATTTTTTTATATATTAGTCAACCAAGTGAGTATACACATATGTGTTGTGACACATCAACTTCATACAATTAAATTACAATACTTAAAAGAATAATAATGTTTGGCACAATTTATTATTCAATTTGAATAAGCCTAGGTACATTACAAAATGGGTGGTAGTTGACGTAACAGTTTCAAACTATTACAATTTCACTATAGAGGAAAACTTTTGACCACTGTAAAAATTTGATTCTACAACATATACCATTTGATTAAAATATGTGTCTTGTAGCTTAATCAAGTCAACTGTTAGAATTTAACTAAAAGTTCTTGGTGAGTAGAATGTTTTATATAATAAAGATAATTTTGAAGTTTAAATTTGAAATCTAGTCTTCAGCTCTACTTTGGATTCCTTATTACTGAATGTTGCTTATCATGACAAACTTCTACCAGTCAGAGTTGTACTTACTGAATGTTTATTAAAGTTAAGTCTCTTGCTCTCAATTTGAAAATCACAATTTCTCTCATATGTAAAAGTAGGCCCTAAAGTTAGGTTCATCTATAATGATACAATAATTACTCTGTGTAGCTACTTATAGGTATAATGGCGTAAAGTTGATTTCACCAACTGAAAGTTTTAAATAACTCCAGGAAAGTGTAAACTGAATTTTATTAGAATAATTCTTGCATTATGGAGTTTCCTAAGTAAATCACTGCAGTAATAAATTAGGATGACAATTGTACCATGCCCCCAGCCCGTACTCCACCCATTTCCACAAAGAAAATTATTTCCTGAATACAGGAATGTAAATATAAAATTGACTAGGAATTTTACAGGTAGTAGGTAGTTACTTTCGTAAGTTTTCTTTTCATGAAATGCAGCCCAGACTATTTCATTAATTTGATCAGTGTTTCACATGAGGCCTGGTGTACTAATTTTTCACACACAAAGTTTTCAATTTTTTTAAATTTTTTCCTCTCCATCTTGCATAGTGTTTGTCAAGATTATTTTGTATTGCACAATTAGGATTCTGTTGTATTTTGGAACATAGATTCTGAAGAAAAAAATGATTGTATGGTAATAGTATTTCACAGCAGTAGGCCTGCTGAGGGTCATGTGGTTTTGATCAAAAAGTGTGCATGTTGTGTATGTGGGCAAATGTATCACATGTTTGCAGTGTGTCTGGTGTGTTCCCTGAACATTATTGAAAAAAATCAAAGCTTTATTCAAGGTAACATTAGGCTTCTTTAAGGATCATTTAAGGGGCATAAAGCTTTGAAAATAAGTAGCATACACTTTCGGTAAGAAACCCACTACTTCAATTCTGTTATCTTCTCATGACGCTGAACAGCCGAGATGAGAGCGGCTGTAAACGAAGTCTTGAGAGCCGATGAGGGTGATGCGAGATGAGAATGGAGCAGCGCTGGAATGTAAGGGCGGGGGAAACGGGAGATCCTCGAAAAACCCCGCCGACCAGCGGCATCGTCCGGCACGATTCTTGCTGCGAAAATCCGGGAGTGACCTGGCTGGGGATTGAACTCGCGAGCAGTGTAACCACTCAGCCACCGCGGCGCCACGACTCTGAACACTGGACGGTGAAGTGTTGGGGAGGGAAGTACCAAGATTTCCCATGTGGAAGATAATCAAGTGTCCTAAATACTTTTGATTATTTACATTCATTGTGAACATTTTGAGGAACCTATATTTGTTCAGGTATCCAATGTATTTTATAGTTGAGCTTGTCAGCAATGAACCTTAAAAAAATTCTGTTATGTATTTGAACAAAATCATAGAACTGAAGTACGTATGCATGAAATGAAGGGAGGTAGATGACTGAAGTTCTACATTAAACAATTTTATTAGAAGTATGGTGTTTACATTGGTGGTGACCAGTGGTGGCCTCAGAAGATTCTCAAAGGAGGGCACAAAGTTAAAAATTAGTATAATACTTTATTGAAGATGCAACGAACTAACAAACCTCAAAACACACTGGGTTTTCACTTTTAGCAGTTTCATAATGATCTCAAATAATATTTTTTTTAAATCCACAGAATATATTGCATCCTTTTATTGTATTTGTTATTTCTGCTAGATCATTTTGTATTTTCACTAAACTTCTGTATACTTTATTCAACCGATTTCCTATATCTAGCTGCACCAGCATGCTAATTCAGTTTGTTCCCTAAATGTTTTTCTGTATCGTCATCCAAATGTTTTAGGCCACCAACACCGGTAGTCGCCCACGTTTCGTCAGAACCAAAAAGAATACAACTCCAACAATAAAACGCGGTTTTTTCATCGTATCCTGTAAACCAAATAGTTTTATGGATTTGTTAGACTCAAATTACTTTTATAATTTCTCTTTTGGGTGTGATAGTTTCGCGTTAGAATAATTTGTGGTCACTGAGGGACAAGATTTTTAAATGAATGCCTTTCGTGATACACTAACTGCTTCTCTACAAAAAAAAATGGAATCTGTACTTTGTTTTTCGAATGAATACCGCATCCTACACGTAGTTCAGGAAAGGGCCTGTCAACAATAGCGCCATCCCAACCTGTGTATTAGGACAAAGATATGTCGATTAGTGCACGTGATCCTCTTGACGTCATGGTGCTGTCCCAATCTCCCGTGTCCCAAGTCAACCTTTGTTCCAAGTCAAAGCATGCAGAAAACTGAACTTTTGACCCAAGTTGTGCCCTAAGATGATAGAAAATAAGACTACAGATACTTTCACGCGCATTTGTGAAATGTTCACGTTGCAAATGTAAACAGTGGACGTGCAAGATGGATGTTCTCGAGACGAACGTGATGAAATGCTAATTAGTGCAGTCTGCGTTCGGTCTGAACTATTTAATATGTAGTATGAACATTTAAAAAATATGTAGTTCTGATAAAATTATTGGATGTCAGTTGCCGAGTTTATTTAAACTAAAACAGTTAGGGCCTATATCATACAGACATTATCGTACAGATACGTCCTGAGTGCCATAAATCTACATATTTAAATCACACATCTTGCAAACATTATGTAATCAACAATTCCTACATATAAAAATTATTACTTAACAAATGTGCCGAATTTACTGCGAGTGCGCTCTAATGTCATATTCTGAAAGCTCACTGTCGGAAAACGTATTTGAAGACCATGTTCGGACTGTGAATGTGACGTCACTTGACGTCAAGATTCGGACACGTCCACAGGAACAGCCGATTGTAGACAGGCCTTAACACAGCAACAGAAACGCTGTGCATAAACATTAAAAACTGAATAATGTGCAAACTTTACAAACTATGATATACACTGTTATTTTCAAAATATTCACAAATCCTCAAGCCTTGAATATGATACTGCACCAGTAACAGTACATAATGCGTTACGTCGTCAGAAAACAGACGCACCTGCCATTTATCGAGCTGTCAGCGTATGTGCCGCGTGGGCACAGGCAGCTTGTGACCTAAATCTACTGTACTTCGGCTATTTCCGACTTGTCTCGTGTGCCTTCGGCAAGGGAAAAATATACAGCATTGTGGGCACAGGCCGTCTGTGCCGCAGAGCTGGAAGGAAAAATATCGTCCGTGCTAAAGTACTTGAATGACAAATGCGCTACTTTTGCACTTAAATAAAAAAAATCTATAGAAAATCATTAATTTGCTACAGCATGTTAAATTTTATTTGTGAGAGCACGTGCCCCAGTGCCCATTGACAAAGGCCGCCCCTTGTGGTGACTGAAATTGTTTGTTTCACCTACTTTAGTGAATAACTTTAAGTAACTACGAGGAGCAGATGGTTTGACTATTTCACAGCATTACTCAATTTGCAGATGGATGTAAACGGATCTGGGGTATTTTAAATTCGATCATGTATTTAAAGGAAACACTGTGTAAGAATGTGAAACAAAGCATTGTTGTATAAACTGATATGTCAACTGCTAACATGTTAACTATATCTGTATTGACGCAATTTAAATCTTGAAACGCAAGTAATAATCTTCGAGTAATATTAATAGCCTGCATTTCCTTGTGGCACGGACCAACCAGATCCTTGGTGAAACATGTATAAACATTCTTATTAACGCCATGAACATAGGCAAATATGATACAGCATCCTGCACGTTGATAACTTGGCGCCGTTAAAGTTTTATCCGGTTGTTGTATCTTTTTCGTTTTACTTGGAAAGGTCTCTAAAAGTGCAAATGGTATGTCGAATTGTTCAATTTGCCGTGCTGATGGCTTTCCTGAATGCAATTATTTTATGCGGAATATTGGTGTTGTGTACCTCCCGAGTATATATTCTTGCGATCTGAAGCGGAGTATTGATGCCCTCACTGAACTGGCATTGGTGGGACATATAATTCCTGGTTGCGAGGCTCGGACGACCAGCTGCTTGATCCCGTCGCCGCAGATCTTCCGTGTTACCGTGGCCTATGTAGGCCTACGTAGTGCGATGTAAAACAAGGATGCTGCAGTGTACGTGAACTGTAATCCCTCTTCCTGAAAGGCTGTACCCTACCCTAGTCCCCGCGGTGCGTGCATGACTTGGGACTCGACGTCAGCACAGTGGCACAGGTCTTGCAGGTGGCTCGTTCTCGTACTACTAGAAGTTATGTCGGACTTGCCGGGGTTTTTGTCGGGGTAACTGTGGGGTATGTCTCTGAAAACCTCCCTCATTACTTAAGCTGGGGATCATTCGTAATCTTACTTTAGGAGAGGGGGGGGGGGGAGAGATCTTCAAGTGTTTGTGCACACACACACACTTTCCAGAGCGAAGCGTAGCGGTACTAGAAGTAACATATAATTTTGTTTGTTTCTTGTGAGAGGCAGGGCGATGGATTTGGAGCATTTAATTGTTACAGTTTATCTCAGAAACCATTTCTGGCAATTCAACGGTTACCAGCTTTGCAACCGTTGTGCAACATACACGTTTTGTGGGGGAGATTCGCATCAGCATTGGAGTCTAATAGTTAATTGACTGCACTTGCAGTAATTTCAGAGCCTCAAATCACACTAATCTTGTTTTCTTAACTTTAGTGATAACGAACGTATTTTCCACGAGGACCATTCGGCGACACACCTTTGGCAGCAATACTGTTACGGAACTTGAGAGCTCGCTTGTGCCACTACCTCGTCATGTGCGTTTGGCCGTGGAACGCTCTTCGCGTGAGTCCACACCACGCCGCGCTGGCTATGGCCGGTGTCATACTATGCGTTTGTCCCTCTGCGGCTGGACAGGATGCAGTTTGACGGGATGGGCACAACACGTTGTTGTAAATGCGAGGTGTGACACTTCGCATTTGTAGACTGTTCACGGTAAAACGAGCACTTTTGAAAACCCTGCTTAAAATCTACTCGCCCCACACGTTCTCTCTTCTTCCGCCTTATGTAAAATTAACATATCCATGGGCCTCATCACTTTATTCACTGTGAAATTATTAGAAAATTAAAATATGTTTTACAAATCTGCTCATTTTTCCACTGCGATGCATTAGAAAAAACACAGAAAGCGAGACAAATAGTTTGTTATTACAAATGGTTACCTAATACTTTTTATTCGACGTTAATATATGAAACTACTTTCCCCTCCGTCGTTACCAACTTTACTGGGGACATGCCACTCAGTGCGCCCGTTAAAATATATGCAGGTAAAGGCAGTGACTCTTTTCTAAAGTTGATTTCAAAAGTGCTCACTTCATTGTGAACAGCTTTTACAGCAATGTGTTGTGCCCATCCTGTGAAACCGGAGCGTGTTAGCCGCAGCTGCAAAGACGCATAGTATAGCACCGGCCTATGTCTTCTTGCCATGGACGTGCGATATATACCATTGGTGTTTGCTCATGTCGTTACAGCTCTTTGATGGCTAGTAACAACGGGGCAGGATCTAGTACGTGTTTCCCTTCCTTCCCTGTTCACCTCTTCCTTTGGTATTTTCCGGTGAAGGGGGGGGGGGGGGGGTAGAGGATTAAGTGAATGAAGAGATTTTGTTGGCTCGTAACATCGACGTCCTGAGAGCCAAGGGGGAAGCTAAATTATTATAGAGCAGCGCCGGATTGCGGGTGCGGGGGAAACGGGAGAGCTCCGAGAAAACCCGCCGACCAGCGGCATCGTCCGGCACGATTCCCGTATGCGTAAATCCGGTGGCGACCCCGCCAAGGAATCGAACAAGGTTCGTCTTTAGTGGGATGCGAGTAATCTAACCACTACATCACCGCGGCCCCGGGGGGGGACATTTAAGGTTTAACTAGCGACGCAGCTGGTCATATATCCGCTCCGTTCAGCGGTTTTGTACGTCTCCTGCACTCGGAATCCGCGTGCAAGATGCACCTAGGCACTTAATATATCTTTGAGGGCTTACGGCGACCTCCTCTAGAAAGTTTGGTGTAAATCAGTGTTTCCTTGTATTAGTAAACAAATATTGTTAGATAATGCTAGGAGAGCGAAAGTGAAAATTATAATATACTTTTGTAGTATCGGATGAATCAAGCAAAAAGAACATAGTGGGAATCGCTAAAAACAGTTAAGTTAGAGCGTGACTGCATCTACGGTCAAGCTCATGTTTCTTACATCGCGTGAAAATAATATTTTACTGCCCCAGATGCTATTATCGAGGAATTCTGCTACATCGAATGTACGTCGAAGCCTTTCATATACCTTCGTAAGCTGAATCTGGTGTATGATAGATAATGTGTGGGGCACCTCATCAGCTACACAGTAGTTCTGTGATTGGGGCAGGAAATTATACATTAGGCCTATAAATTGGTTCGACGTTACGTAATGGCAGTATACACTTTAATACACGCCACAAGAAAGAGTATTAAGTTATTCAGGTCTGGCGCCTGTACAGGCTACAGTATATTACGACCACGTCCTATGCACAGTCTACCAGGGAAGTAGATGTGAAAGTGGTTTTGCGCCGGTGTGCCATCATTAGAGCTCAATAGCTTCTTTCTGCAGTGGTAGCAGCGATCCACACACGGGCAGGTGCTAGCTTCATGGGGCTGCTGCACCCAAACGACTGGCCATAATACAAAATTATTATATATATTTTCTTCACTGTTTTCACTTCTATACGCAATCCCGGTGTTACAATCTACACTATAAAATAAGTGTAAATTTATACATACAAGTTTTTGGGTATTTTGCAGTTTGTGTGTGCAACTTGTAAAAACAACTACAGTAGTTGTAATATTATCGAAATGTTCTTAATAATTCAGAGAGTACTACATGTTTTTCGTGAAAATACAAGCATGTATAGCTTAATAAGTACACTGTTGGTGTTAATTTACACATTTTGAAGTATGTGGTCAAAATACACCAACTCATTGTATTGAAACCTTATATAGTTGTACATCTTCAATCGTGTAATTTTGTAGTGATCGTGTACATGTAAACTTGCATTATATTCTGGAGTATCTATGAGCGTGTATTTCCACATACAAATTATCGGTAATGTTACATTATTATGTGTAATTTGCTAAACCGAGTACAGCGTTTGTAATGTTGCACTAATGTTCCTGTGAGTTCAAATATAATACCAAGTATTTGTTTAAAACATGCGATCTAGCTTTAGGGAGTAGAAATACTTCGAACACCTTTTGTGTATTCAAAAGGAAATCTTAACTCTCACAGATGGAATATGCTGGCTTTTCACTATAATTGCCTATTCTATTTCTGAATTCAAATGCCACCCACATTTTGGAGATTACTCTTTATAGCTCTGTTGAACTACCAAGTTAAAAAACGGAGTATAATAATATGAAACTTATAAAAATACACATACATATTATGTGAATTAACATGACTCAATTTTAAAATAACAAACGTTGACGGTAAAATTGTTTACGAAAACAGTGAAACTGTACACAAATTGTGCAGTTACAAGTACAGTGAATCTGCGATTTAATTTTTATTGGTGAGAAAATACACGTACACAGTGGTGAAATTACTACAATAGCGATGTCTGTGTAAATGTAATTGCCACGGAGGGAAAATACAAGAATGTTGCAGTTTATTTTGTGCTACACAGTAATAGTAATTTTTCACCGTATTTAAAGTTAGTCATGCGTGGTATAGGATAATTTACTAACTAGTAGGATGAATTTACTTGGACGTAGAGTAAAAAACATTGACATGTTATGTAGGTGTAAAAATTGCCCCTATGTCAGTGTAGACAGTGCTGCCACATAGGTTGAAATCACTTACTGTTCACAATTTATACAAATAAATAAAATTTATAATTACGACAAAGAAATCAATGAAATTAAATAATTAAAAATCAGTCCCAATAGGCAGTGTATCAACCTACTAAATTATTTTATAATTTATACGTCCATATTTGACAGTTCGAATATTTACAATAAAATCAGCATTACACTTCTATTCAGTCCCACCTCAGTTCAGTCCTTGTCCCGCCAGTCTCAATGTTCGAGAGTCCTCCAAGCACCCTCACTCACAGTAGGTTTCACTTGTCTGTATCACACCCTCTCGTCCATACAAGCCACGAACACCTCACTCACCGTTGTCCCGCAATCTCCAATCGTCGTCCACACTTTACTTCGCTCACGCACACTTGGCCAGGCGGCCTCCATCAAAGACTGCCGACCGCCGGGTTGCGGCTGTGTGTGTGTGTGTGTGTGTATATATATATATATATATATATATATATATATATATATATATATATATTAGTGTCTTAGGCCGCCACCTAGAATTTTCCCCAACTTGCGTGATGCGTCGCGGAGGGCTGGGGCACCAGCTAGTCTCACCAGAACATTCTTGCGTCGTCGCTAAACGTATCGGAAACTCTAGTAGGCGAGATGAGGTCTGTGACGCCAGCAAGTCTCGCCGCTGTCTGCATTCACGAGATTCCTAGAAGGGGTCAGACAGCCACGAGCGCATCGTTCCTGGAAGAGGAGGGCGAGGTGAGTCTTCGATTACGGCGCGGGACAGCGGAGTCGGCGCTAGCTGCAGCACGTAACAATACTAACATTCACCACTACCGAATGGTGCAGTAGGCCATTTTAAAAGACATTTCTTTTGGTGTGTACAGTTTGGAAGTATTGTCCATAAACTTTTGAATAAACTGATCTAGTTTGGCTCCATTATAACGTTTAAAAAAATATTATATATGCCTATACGCTGTACTAACCAGCCAGCTCTTGCATTTTCTTGTACACTGTTCCAGTCGAGAAGCAAACAGCGAATAAAAAAATCTCTTCACTTTATTAGGAACTAGGATTTTGTGTGTTAAAAAGACTTAAGTATATTTGAATTAATTGAAAAATAAATTTATAGTAGCTTAGCTGTGCAATAAAGTGAGCGTTATCATATTTTGGACAAATGGATGTTAGAAATGTAAATCTTTAAAAAGCTTGTTACGCACCTGTTTAATAATTGTGTGCAAAAGCGACGTTGGGAGATTGAACTTGAAGACATTTTGCAGCTTATTTGGAAGCGCACACGCAGTCGCCGAGCTAAACTACACACACAGGTCGTAGCGTAAAATAATTTACATAAATTTGAACAGTGATACAATTTTGGCCTACATATTTTAAGATTTAAGTTACTTCTTGCTATTTGCGTTCAAGTTGTTTACCGTATTTTTTGGTTATTTATGCAGCTTGTAAAATCTGTTTTAACATTTTTTTGAAATCAAATATGAACGGGGCTTCGGAAAACTAAACAACCAATGGAATACAAGATAGATCTGACGCACGCCCGACGATTCTGTCGCCCGACCAGCAAATTTGGATTAGAAATTATTTCTATTCTTCGTCGTGTCGTGCGAGACGACGCGCAGTGTGTACAACCTTGCAAAATGAAATTGCATGACAAGCTTTCCCTACTATAAGAAATACGTAGCTTAAATAAAAAATTATGAAAATTATTGTATTTAACTCTTATAAATAATAATTTTAGCCTTTGCATGCATTACTATGAAACTTTGTCACCATCATGTATTCCAAATTTCCCGTCTGCCCACCGCCTTTGAAATTAGCGTAGTTAATCAGCGCCTTCTAAATGAATCTGAAAAATTCTACTCGTGTAGCGTCAATGAACTGTCGGCCTGTACGTTGGAGTAGTCACATTGAAAATGGTCTTGGTTGCGGGTTTTCTCGTGTTGTGCGCATCGCACAAAGAAACGTGATCGCAATTTTCGATTGGTGAGTCAAGCGGCAAATCTTATGTCGTCGCAGTGTGACTTTTTTTTTTTTACTTGCGCTGGTCAATTTTTTTTCTCGTTCCTGATGTCAAGCATAGCGAGGAGGGTGAGCGGGTCTGCCTACTCGACTAGGCGCTCATCCCTAATGGTGAGTTCAGGATCAAAATACAAATCACAGAGCATACAACATAACAGTAGAACATTCACACGACCAGAATACTTGTGCGAAATTGATTCACAATTGAATGGTTTACGTATTAATTTTCGTCAATGAAATTTTGCGACGAATCTGATGTGGTTTGTCAGTGTTGGAAAATAATGAATTTTCGTAACATATTTTGATATTGTGTTTAAAATTGGCCATTTTTTAAATATCTTTGTGAATAACTTTTAATAAAAAGTTTTTGCAGCGTAGCTGTGCGTCCAATTTAAATAAACAGCTTCGTTGTTGAAAAAATCCATACTCTGCTTTCATTGGCTGTTCCCTTTTGCACCTGATAAATAAATGAAGTATGACCATTTATTTTGGGACTCGGAATTTCGTAATGCAAAGGCGGCTTCATCACGCAAGTCGCTTATATTGCTTACACATCAATTTTGTTGCATTTTTTTCTGAGGTTCGTTTATGTGATAAACCAAATTTTCTGGCATTAGTAATACTTGGCGTTATTGCCCCCTGCGTATTAGATAATAGTTAACCTAAAATATGGTTTATTAAGTTTGTGGCAACTTAGCTGTGTGTTTTGAAAAGGAAGTAATTGATTTCTCTGCATTATTTTAAACAGAGGATTTGTTGTGTTAATGTTTAAAAGTTTTCTGCTCCATTATGTATGTAATAGTATTTTTCTTCCTCTCAAGACAAGGCTGTCATATTTTCCAGTTTCCATGATGCTGTAAATAAACTCCCGCCAGTATTTGTCCGCATATGAAATACGCGTTTCACTTCGTGCAACTATTTGGCCAGTTGATGGAGAATCTTGGCTGTTGACAGAAGATAAACCAAGCGCGTGATAAATTTGTAACTTAATTTAATCTGGGTAGACGTAATATTTACATTATGAAGTTACGGTTATATTGAGAATCTCTACAGCTTTGCTGGTGGTTGTCAAGTTATAGTTCGCAACGTTTTATCTGCTGGCTCAACCTTAACAAGACTTCTTCCAAAGGAGAAGAGGGGAGGATTGAGGAAGTGCGAAAGATTTTTTAGGGCCTGTAGATTTTGTCAAGTCAGCAGGCAGTAAAGTGGTGACATCGACCCTGAGAATACTGAGTTCTATGGAGTGCGTGGCCGTACGTTTTAACCAGCGAATCTTTACAGCCCTTAGACTTTGCTATGGTAGTTAAAGATATATTGCCTTACCAGCCCCACATGTATCATTGGCGGTAATTAATATTACCAATGCTTATCTACCTTGATAATCGAAGGAAAGGTCAATTCCATCTCCTGAGAGAAGGATTTCGGTATTTTAAGGTGAACTGGAATAAGTAAAAATAGTTTCTTCTGTGCGATGAGGATAACCAAGATTTCAGTCTTAACTAGAAAGAACTGAAGAGGATTTATAACGGAACTGCAATACTCTATCCAGCTTCACATCTGATGTTCTTTCCGGTTTGCATTATTTGGGCACATGTAAAATTAGAATTGCGGTGAGTAATCTTCAGCGTCAATCAAGTAAAATTGTGAAATTTTTACTTAGGCCTAGGTGGACAAAATAAACAGAAACCAACACTACCAATACTCCTTTTGAATATTACGTTAACGCACGAAAGTACTTTTCCTATATCAAAGCCAAATTTGCTGGAAGCACGACAGAAAGTGTCATTTAAAATATAGCCTGTGCAGTTAGACTTGTAAGATTAATTTTAAAAATGCTAAATTATTGCATATCAGTTACAACTTAACAGCTAATGTCTGGAATAAATCACCGAGTCGTGATCCAGTTAGCTTCATATTGGAGTAGCGATGATCTGTTTTTCACTCTACCCTTCCTGTTGTTCACTCCACCCTTCTACCATCACCGCTAATTTGGTTCGATTCCCGAGGGACTCCAAACCTTCTATTTTCGCACGTGGAAAACGTAGCGGACATTGTCTTTACTGGTCAGTTTTCTCGGGATGCTGCCCCCAACGTCCGAGTTCTTTTCTTGCTCTATTTTCACCTCGCTTCATCCAGTGGCACTGAAGACTTCTGGCTTCCAATTGAGTTCTCCACCCGACTGTACAACACGCAGAGTTCATTAAAAAGTAGTACACACTCTAACAAAATTGACAGGATAGTACGATTTTAGTTGCACTTGAAAGAAGAAAGTGTATAATTTGTAGCACTGAAAAATATTTTGCTGGAACATATGTATTTAAATGCTTTAAAAATTAAATTATACGAGGTTATTTTCTATCAAAATTTAAGATTATTTCCATTATGGATGCTTTGGAGGGGACATTTGCAACAAGACCTTTATCGAGCAAGACTATCATAACTACTACTCCAATTGTAGTGGGGCCGCGGTGGTGTAATGGTTAGACTACTCGCCTCCCAACTACGCGAACCGGGCTCGTGCCGGACGATGCTGCTAGTCGGCGGGTTTTTCTTGGGGCTCTCCCGTTTCCCCCGTCCTTGCACTCCGGTGTTTCTCAATACTCACCTTCGCTTCACCCCCATCGGCTCTCAAGACCTCGATGTAATAGCCGCCCAAATCTCTTTACTCACTCCAAGCGTATGTAATAAAATATTGGCGATAATCTTTTGAAACATTTGATATGCTAATTGATTTTATGAATATGTATTCCAGTTAAAACAGTGATAACTTTCATGGCTGAAATGGTGCTTCAAACGTGCAAAATAGTTTCAGGTAGATGAACGCCTCAGCGAGACACAGGTGTGAATTGTGCCTGATGCTGAAGCTATCGAGTGGAGGATGACTGTTATGGCGTAGATGCAAGAGCACCGATTAAAATGAACTGTTAGAAGGAATGAAAAAAAAAAAATCACAAATTAATTTTGCGGCTTGCTAGACTCTAAACAAGTCTACTTTCGTACTGATTATGGTGTTCGGCAATAATCTGAAGTATGACATACCGTGGGAAACTGAATGAGTTTTTATTTGATGTTATAATGCATATGAAGATGTATAACACCGAATTGGTGAGGTTTCATGGGTGAACCCGTCATTGTCGATGCTGTCTCCGAGCTGGTATAGGCTGTTCACGGTAAAGTGAGCACTTTTGAAAGCCCTCTCATTTAGAATAACGTTATATATATATATATATATATATATATATATATATATATATATATATATATATATATATATATATATATATATATATATAATTTTAGCCTTATACGTTAGCTTCCGAGTGCGGTGGAATATGCACACTGTGTTTATTACTTAAATTGCAATATTTTTTTCAAAAGGTGGTTTAAGAATAGAAAAATGGCTGGGAGGAAAAAGTAACTAGGGCCTCAGACGTCCTCACTTTACCGTGAACAGCTTATACACGAGCGAAGGAAGCATGTTTAGGGTCTGAAGATTCGTTATTTAATATTTGTACTAAATACTTTACCTTTGAACATTACACGTTGTTATTGTAAAAAATAAGAGATTCTGAAGAGTAATGTCTTAATTGATTTCAGATATATTCAGAAATTTTTTTTTTCCAGAATTCGGGGAAAGTTGCTAATTGATATAACCAAAAATGTCATATAGGCTTATTGGACGATATAAACCATTTTTAGTGTGATTACATGGGTTTCTTAAACTAATTCGTTATATATATAATATATATAATGGAAGTTTTGAAATCCGGCGTTTATAAAATATACATGAGTAGGAGCTAGCTCTCATGATATGACCACTGACCCGCAAGTTCTTAAACTTTTTCTGTGATATTTTATTTCAGAAATCAAAATTGTGATTTTAATTTCCACCGAAAAGTGACACTTTTTTATAGAGGTAATTGAAGTGGCATTGTTTAAATATTATTACGTATATAAGATATAATTAATTCTTGTTTTCCAGCATCCTTTATTGACTCGTATACCGAACGCTTAAACTGATAAACTGATTTACAGCATATTTGAAATTTTAAAAATTAAGACTGAGCAGATCCACAGTTCCCGACACGTTGTGACTTAAACTGCTTGTTTCTTTGCGCTGTCTCTTATTCATGTCTCTCGCTCGTCATTGTGTTTTTTTTTTTTTTTTTTTTTTTATTGTGTTGGTTGCTCTTCTGACAATAATTCCGTGCTCATTGTAGGTGGTTCGCGATTAAGTGAATACTCAGTATTAACGTTTGAAAGATGTCCCTGCTTCAAACTGCGTACATTTTACTGAAAATATTTCACGGCGATTTTGGGAAAGTATTTTAGTGTCTAAAACGTGATTTTAAACTTGCGAACACTGGTTTGTTTCATTCTCATAAGAATCATATTAGTAACATATTGTTACAATTTCTCTCTCGAAATTCAGTGGGGTAAACGAAGTTTGCAGTTATTTACAGTAACTGCAAACAAAATTCTCTCAACTCAATATCTCACAATAATTGATATCACTTACTGTTTACAATTAATGACTTCACTTAATTCAATTTATAATTACCTCAAATAAATCAATCAAATTAAATAATTAAAAATCATTCCAGTTAGTCACTGCATCAACACTTATTCAATTATTTTATAAATTACGTGTCCATATTTGACAGTTCCAATTTTACAATATAATCCGTATTTCATGTCCATTCAGTCCCACTTCAGTTTAGTTCATGTCCAGCCAGTCCGCAGTGTTCTAGACGTGTCCTAGTGTCCTCACGCACAGTACGCTTCAATCGCCGGGTATCACGCCCTCTCGTTCATTCACACGAATAACACCTTGCCTGCAGTCAGACAGGTCTTAACTTCGCGCCCGCACTCAGCTAGATGGCCTTCGCTAAAGACTGCCCGCAATTCCGCTGTGGCTTGTATTTATAGGTTGCAGTCGATAGGATAGAATTCAAAGAGTGTGTGTGTAACATACTCGTGTTAGTAGAGATGAAAAGTTAGTAGGGAGAGGGGACGGGAACTAGATTTCCTTTTGCCTTGGCAATTGGAGGGAGACGCTGGCTTTGACCCCTGGCCTTGCTCGGTCCGTGCTTTTATAGTCTGGCCGCGCCCTCATTTACCCCCATCCGCCTTGGGGTGAGTGGCTCGCTCAACCGCTCGGAATATAGGAATCTTTGCCCATAAAAACGGTCTTCCCAGAATCGGGGCAACTAGGCAGCGAGCGCGTCATTCCAGGAAGAAGGGAGGATCAGGTGAATCACCCCCCACAGCGCGGACAGTCTCCCGGCGCTAGTTGCATCGCGTAACAATATTTACGTTCCTAACAGTTAAACAGTTACATTTATGTGACACGTGAACGCAGTGATTCAGACTATGGTAATGTTAATTTTTACATATGGTGGTAATATACAAAATCAGCAGAAAAGTAGTTCCTACGCAGGTATTTAAAAAGTGTTCCGTCAACCACAAGCAGCCTACACACATGTTGGTTCCTTGCTTATTGTTCGGTAATAGTAGTGCTTATTTTCCTTTTGCGTGAAGGTTGTTTTCTGGTTTTAACACTCGAAGGTAGTTAGGAATAATTCTCTTGTTTAATTTTGCTCCCACTTACTGTATGTTTGCATTTTTGTGTAATATTTTCGAGATTATAATTTTATTTAATTATTTTGATTGATACCAAGATATTTGTACATAGATACTAATTTTGTCTTGCTGTCGTTTGTTTTCATGGGAATATAGTGTCGTATTTCGTGCATATTCATTTTATTGTTTTATCTTGTAGACAATGTACATAATGGAATGGATTTTGATGGTCATTCAGATAAATCATTGCCATAAACTTGAGAAAGAAAGAAATCGAGCTTAATTTGTACTAGCGTCCTTTGAATAGAAACTTGCAAGGTTCGTAAAGGGCATGGCGTAGTTTAGACACGTGCCAAGTGAAGTGTAGCCATATCCGAGTTAAGGAATTGCGGAGTTGGGTGAAATTGTGCGTGTGGCGAATACAGAGGAAGCGGGAGCTATTTTATCACGAACGTCAGAAACCAGGAAAGCTCGTCTTTTTAAGTACTCGTATCCTCTCTCCTCCCTTCTGCAGTTTTCTAAACAAGTCCACGATATGGTCATACTCGGGGGGGGGGGGGGGGGCGACCCCGCAGGCTCAAGAAAACTCGCTCGTAAATAGTCAAAAGGCCACCGCGAAATGTTACGCTTGGGCGACCGTGCGAAAACTCTCTCAAACAACAAACGCATCCCCCTCTCCTTCCTCTCTCTCTCTCTCTCTCTCTCTCTCTCTCTCTCTCTCTCTCTCTCTCTCTCTCTCTCTCTCTCTCTCTCTAGAAGTAAGCGGTCAAGCACGTGGGACAAGCTTTGCCTCCGGACAAACGCTGTGCCTAGTGATGACGCTAACGCAAAGCGCCGAGCGTCTAACGAGACTACCGTGTTTATAACAAGTATTCTTTACGACTAGAGATCTGCACATGTCGCATTAATAGTCGATGTCAGGTTATAGAATAGAGCACGTGTAGGTATAGACTGTTCACGGTAAAGTGACCATTTTTGAGGCCCTAGTTACTTTTTTTTTTCTTTCAGACGTTTTCTATATTTTAACCACCTTTTTAAATAAATATTTTCAAGTTTGTAATAAACACAGTGTATATATTCCACTGCACTCGGAAGTAAACTTGTAAGTTTAAAATTAAATATGACTATTGAATATTATTCCCAATGAAAGGACTTTCAAAAGTGCTCACTTTACCGTGAATAGCCTATGTGCATAACGATTGTCATTTGGTCGCTATATAATTTTACGCCCTCTATAGTTCCGCATTTCATACTTGTGTGAGCGAATCATATGCAGCACAGTCAAGAAGGGAAGCGGCTTAGCACAAACACAGCAGTTAAAACACACTTGACGCTGGCTCTAGTATATATAGAGGACTGCGACGTTTATCTTGGCGGGGCAGCGTCTAGAGCGCTCAGCTCCCCCAAAGAGAACGGGCTTCGGATTCAGATTGGTCGGCCTCGAATTATCACATGTGGGAATCGTGCCTGGCGATACCATTGGTTGGCAGATTTTTTCGGGAATTTCCAGTTTCCCCCTCCCTTGTGTTCTGGCGCTGCTTCATACTCACCTCTCGTGACCCTTATCGGCTCTCAAGACCTCGCTGTTAAGAGTTGCCCAAATCTCTTCACTCACTCACTCATTCAAGAATATAAATGCCACACTCTTGATAGTTTAGATGAGTACCACTAGGAAATGTCGGGTGGCGGATTCGTAATTCAAATGACCTTAACTGAGAAATATGAACATGTGTGGACTTAGTGGCTTTTCTAGTATTTTCAAATTTCTATTTTTTTTTTTTGCCTTTAATTCGTATAATTTAAAATTTGTATAGTAAATTTAGTACGATATTATTTTTGTGTTAAAAAAATGTTGCAACCAAAAACAATTCATAATTTTTTTTTCTTTTTTTGTAATTGCATATAATCTTGAGTTCCTGTGATTGTATAGTCCGCCAATATCATCTTGAAACTTTTGGGAAGTTTACAATAGTTGGAATAGTATTGGGAAAAAAGAGAATTGCAAAGGAGGGTCCGCTGCCTTCGTGATTTCACAAACCTTACCCCTTAAATATGTGCAGTGTTAAAAAGTGCTATTAAGTAACTGGTTTCATGAAGACAAAATATCAAAGAATTTCAGATAGATGCACGTGTGAAAGAAATCTGAATTTATTATTTATCAGTGTGGAAATGAAGGCGCTTGAACCCTTTTACTGTCCTGTACTTCCTGTGGTACGTTCCTGATCGAAACTATATTTTTTCAGCTGCAAGTACGGGCATATTTGCTACGATTTTTGCTGGCTAAATAGGATGTAACATCCTTCCCCCCCCCCCCCCCCCCCCGGCAATCTTCTTTCAGGGCATGACCATTGCACTTTTAAAAATTAGCTTTTCGCCCTGTACGAGTTCTAAAGTGTTTTAGAACCGGTCCGTACCTCGTTATCCGTGCGCTTGGACTGACATGCCGTGCAATTTTCTCGTTCGCGCGAGGCAGACCACGATTTTTTTTTTTTTTTTTTTTTACAAGTGTTTTCATGTGGGATTTTCAGCATCCACGATCGTTAAATTAATTGGTTTCATTTCGGCGTGTTTTGCCCCGCCTCGCTGGCTTTTATTCCTGCGTAATAGAAGTATGTATGCGTTCTTTGAAATTAATTAGTTCCCCTTTTTTTTTTAATTGCTGATTAATGCCGAGACTGGGTTTTAGTGCGCTCGACCGTGAGCGCTATGCGATCGCAGCGAATTAGTTGGAATTGTGTTACGTTCCGGATGTTTTAATAATTTTTATTTTATTTTGCGAGCCCCGCACGAAATGCACGGTATCCAAATTTTCAGTTTTCACTTTTTTTTTTTTTTTTTTTTTTTAAATTGGTTAATTGCGCACTTCTGAGCTCTCCTGAATTTTATACGTTTAAAGTTGCATCAGTGATTTCAATTGGCTGTGTGCTTTTCACCGAGTTTCTGTTAGTGCCTTCACCAGAAATCATTAATGAATTTATACGCTGTTCACGGTAAAATGAGCACTTTTGAAAACCCTGCTTTAGATCTACTTTTTATGCACGTTGTGTATTCATCCGCCTTATGTAAATTTAACATACCCGTTGGCCTCATCTCTTTATGCGTGCGTCGGACAAGTGAAACTAAAATTATTAGAAAAGTGAATATTTTACAAATCTAATTTTTACTGGTCGATGCATGAAAAAACAACCTAAAACTAAATAAATAATTTAAGTTATCACAATTAGTTACCTAACACTTTTTTTCGACGTTAAAATATGGAACTACTTTCCATCCCGTGTTACCAACTTACTGGACGTATGTTACTCAGTATACCCGTTAAAATATATGCAGGCAGGGGCAGTGACTTTTTTCTAAGGTTCATTTCAAAAGTGCTCACTTTATAGTGAACAGCATTCAAGGCCAGGTTTCACCATGCATCGGCGTATAGGGAATTAAATGCTAAATTCGGGCAAAGATCTCTCAGTCGTTTTTTGTGGTCGTATATTCAACTAAAGATTTTTTTGTTAGAGAATGAATGCATCTAGATTTGTAAGCCTTCCAAATTGTAATTTTTTTATTTTTGGATGCGATGTTTTATTTTTTTAATGAAATTGTCACATTTTATAAATAATAAAAACATAAATTTTAAATTAAGAAATTAAAATTAATACGGTTTACAAATCTAGATGCGTTTAATCTCTAAAAAAAAAAAAAAAAATCTATTTCTGAACGTACTACCACAAAAAACGACTGAGATCCTTGTCCGAATTTATTATTTAATTCTCTATACGCCCATGTACTGTATGTTCAATATGGTTGGACGGAAAAAATGCCTACGCGTAGTTGAGCCGACTGTTGTGGGTACACGTGGTTCCTGCTGCTATGGAACGTGGTCGAGATGAGACGAGATGTGAGTGGATAGACGGAGTGTAGTGAGGGCAAGGAACCGTGAATGCCCCTAGAAAACCCTTTGGCAGTCGGCAACCAACAAATTTTAAGCAAATTCTCGTAGACGTAGACGCTGTCCTTGACCCCAGCTGGTATAAACTGGCGTTTTTATTTTGATTACTGCTGGTTCGTAGAATTTACGGGGCCGGGTTTTCAAAGACTTGACTTTGGACCACGTGTGCGTACTATTAAGACGTGAGTTTAGGTTAAGTTTGCACGTAAATTGCAATTCGATTAGATTATAAGCGCAAAAATGGGGACGTTAACGAGCCTAATTAAAAGAATCTTTCTAGTACAGTCCGAAATAAAAAATTATATGATTGGTTATATTGTAAGGGCCTAGGCTCTAAGCAGTTTTTTCCAGGTAAGTAGTGTATGTATGCCGATTCTGGGGGAATTTATTTTAAATGGGAGATGTGTGGCTGTGGCTGACGGTCTTCGGCTCGACTCGGGGGTGCTCGGAAGCCTTCGGCTCGTGTTTTTTCGGACATACCCGAATGTGGTCAGGAGTTAGGCCCACAAATTATTCAAGCAAATTTGTCTTTCTGGTGATCATATTGTTTTTTTAGGCATAGGGTATGTCAGATCAATCAGTTTCTGTTATCCAATAAAAATAATAATTTTTAATAAAAAAAATTTTTTTTTTACTGTGCTGAATTTATACATAGAATATTGTGGAAACATGCAAAAGTCTCTCATTCAATTGCTACATTTCCAGTACCCTCTCTTGAAGACTAATTAATACATGATGACAGAAACTGCAAATCATTCACTGCTCCGACTATTTTGTAGGTATAAGTATGCTACTCATTTTTTTTAAATGTACGTATATATCACTAAACCAAGCCCATCATACTAATAGCGACTACATGCACGAGTATGTTATAATCATGACATTGATCAACATCTACCAACAGTTTTATAGGATTGGTTTAATTTAAATTCCAATACTGCAGGTCCTGGAGACTTGGAATTTACAAGTCTTAACTTTCGTGCTCTTCTTGGCCATCAATTCGTCAATAGTGAAATCATTCCATCTATATTTTCATCAAGCAATTCATTTTCCAGTCTTTCCCTAAATCTGTATCGCAATCTTTCACAATCTTCGCCAGTATTCACCAATCCTCAGCAATATTTCAATCAATCTCGCAATCCTTCCACCAATCTTTCACAATTTTTCCATCAATCTTCTGCATCCTTTCTATTAATCTTCTGCAATATTTCCATTAATATTTTGCAATCTTTTCATCAACCTTCGGCAGTCTTTCCACCAATCTTTCGCAATCTTCACATTAATCTGTCGCAATTTTTCCATGAGTCTTTCAATCTTTGGCAATATTTCAATCTTTCGCAATATTTTTACCACTCTATCGCTCACTCTCGCAATCTTTCCATCAATCTCACAATCTTTCCCTCAATCTTCCAATATTCCCATTAATATTTTGTTCAATATTTCGATCAATCATCAATATATATTCAACCCGTGATTTGTCGTCTCTACCCCAACCATACATATTAAAAAAACATTCACCAACTGTCTCCAAAAGTTGTACATGGTGGCAGACTTAATGTTTTGTATGCAGTCCACTTTTCATGCATGTTTTTTGTACATAAAGTGTTCATTAATATCCTGTATGCGAATCTTTATCTTAATAGTTGAGTTCTCATAGCACCACCTAAAATTGTGAGGGAAGAAAGATGACACACCAAAGTAAAGAAAAATCGAATATTTTATAATAATAAGTAACTATTATTTCGTATTACAATTTCAGAAGAGAGCTGTTCATAACATTGTGCGATATAACTCCTACCCTTCAGTACGCTATTCATTGACGATATCTCGTTTATATGCGAGAAATTTCTATCTTGAAAAGTGACTCAATGTCTTGAGTCTATCAACAAGTTCATTGGGGTCTCTGGGAAATATGTAGCCAGTATTCTCAGCATCTTCTGCCTTCTTCATGTCGCTTGTTGCAGCAAATGTGGCGGAGGCATGTGCCAGTGCATATAGAAAATCGTCATAGTCTTCACTATTAACACTGTTGTCATAGTCATCATCAGAGCTGTCTTAATGATTGTCTTCACCTCCTGTTTCATCCTTAATATCGTTTACTGTTCTTTATAGGAGTCGCATGGTCATCATCAGTATTTAAAGCCGACACCCATTTATTTGGAAATTCATCGACTTTACGCGCAAGTCTTGCAAGTGTACATTCCACACAAACCGACTCTATTGCACTTATTCCAACTTTAGCATTGTCTTGTCATTGTCGCCTGACGAATCAGTACTCACCGATGCAGCAAGAGGTATTCACAGCAGCACTTGTTGGCTCTTAAAAGACGAATCCTTGCAGTTTTTGATGTGGATCTTCAAAGTATCACCTTGTACAAACTCTTCCTCGTGCGAAAAGGACTCTTCTTTCACGTCGACGAGAATTTTGACCGAATGTAAAAAAGTTGTTAGCTAACTAAATAAACACTTGCGAGTTTGATACAGGGTGTTATGAAATGAGTGTCGGCGTAGCCGAGTTGTAACCAGGGTCGTGCTGTGCTGTCCTGGTGGTGGGAGTCAGACCTGAGCAAACCACCCATCTGATGCCAGTAATCTCTCTGTAACACAGGAAAGTGTGTTAGTGTTACCTTCTATGAGTATAGGAAGAAAATTGTAATTAGTAATAATGGGGACATCACCTTCCTCGTGACCTCGCATGCAGCTTTGTGTAGTAGTGTGTTTGTTTGTACTTGTTAGTATAGGCGTCTCGCTACACAACCCCCAACAGCTGCAGAAGAGATCACACATCATCTGTCGCCTTGGGGATCGGCTGTGGCGAAGGGTCATACATACAACTGTCGGATGGGAGAAGTATTTCTACATTCGTGTGTGTACAGCAGTGTGGCTGCTGTGTGAATCACAGGACTGCCACCAAGCCATAGCTGTACAGTGTATGTTTCGTCTTGTTCTGTGATCGCATAATGCTTCGCAAATTTTCTGGTGCTGGTGTGTTATGGTTGGGATAATATTTGACGGTAATACGGGTTTCCCATTGTTAATTACATTCCCGAGTATGGCCTGCTTTCAATATAATGTTATATTTAGGGCGGCCTTTGATCCAATATGCTCTTTGGCCGCTTGTATTTCTCTCTCTCGCCAGGGTCGTAATCGCCCAGGCTAGATATTTTCGGGTTTGTGTAGAATTTTTCCGCGAGTTTGACGAAGTGCTTGTCCAATGTTTCAGTTTGAGCTCGTTATGCAAGTCTGTAATGGAGCAGTATCTAGGCTCGTTTGCAGCTATTCGGAGAAATTTATTTTGTACGGTCTGCAGTTTCTTAATATGTGTTTCTGCTGCATGTGCCCATTTGGGCGCAGCATAAGTTACGACAGGATGCATAGGCATAAGCATCGTGTAGAGCAACACTGAAACGCCGAATCATTTGCATGTTTCACGTTTTCAAACTTACCCACCACGTTTTATTCTTGTAAGTTGCTTTCTTGTGGTTGCAACTATTTTTCGACAATGAGTATATATTTGCGAAAGCGGTGGCGAAACCAGAATGGCCTTCCACCAGTCTGTTATTTGTAGGGGAGGGGGACGGGGTGATGTTTTACGGATTCTTGAGGGTGTTCTCCCTCCCCTTAGAGCTCGATTTTACACTGGATAAACTGGAATAATGACACCAAGTACATTTTTAATAATACAATCTTAAACTTTGTATGTCATGTCGAAAAGTGCAATACTGTCCACTAATTACCGACATTAAAACGTAATGCGTTCTTTTAAGCATTTGGTTTTTATTGTGAACTTTATAAAATATTTGCCGTCGAACTTCATCATTTTGAGCACTGCTGTTCGAAAGTGACAAAAAATTAAGCTGCGTTTATCCCGGCATGACTTAATTTATTATTGCTTAGTGAAGAAGTAATACATGGCCCACTGTAATCGATGCATCGTTTCTGCTATTCTATAGCCTGGTCATGCGGCTTGAAACTGGACACTTTTTTCCCCGGCTGTATTTAATTGCAGATATTAGAGATAAGTATTATTTTCTCGGTCAGTGGGGGTATGTTTGGAGAACTGCTTGCCTTGTGTTTGTCGGCATTTTTGTGGAGCAGCCAGTGCGTGTGAATTGCTTTCTGCGCCATATACCCACGGAAAAAGAAATAAAGTGGGCGTTGGACGTATTTTCCGTGCGGCTGCCCTTCCAAGGGCCTGGCGTGGCGTGGTCCCGTCAAGAGGGCGTAAAGGTGAACCCGGGACAGTTCTGCGTGTCTGCGCACCTTGCTTTACGACCTTATCGCCTCTTCTCCGTCTCGCGATGAACGTAAGGGGGCCTTGAGGTGGGAGGCAGAATTACGTTTCAGTCGCGGAGCGAAATGACCTTCCGCAACATTGTCTCCGTGAAATGTGACCCCCGGTCTCTTTTACGAGTGAGGTCACGAGGAAAACCTTTTTCCCTTTTCCCCACCCTTTTGGCGAATCCAGCCTTCCTGGCCAGAATCCTGGGTCGCGGTTTTTTTTGCCCCTCTTCCGGAGTGAATGCAAACTCTATTATTTATTCTGGAGGAGAAGTCTTATCTGATTCGTTGCTGAAAAATAGTCCAGCTTTGTTCGCTATTGGAAAGTCATTTATTCCTGTGGGCCTCCCACCGCTGTCGGAGGCATGGTGTGGCAGGGGGTGGAAATGTTCGCCTCCCAACCAACCCCCTCTGGCTTCCTTGTCTGCCCGTGAGCCGCGATAGTGTTTCACTCGTCTCCGCGGGTTGGCAACAATGGACGGCATCCGGCTTCCGTGAGAAATAACCCCTCTCCCCCACTCCCACCCCAGTGACGGAAGAACAGTGCTCGGGTTGATGAATAGGGCCTTCAGTTTCATTGTCGCCGGGGATTCCGCGGAGATGGGGACATGCGACCTGGGCGCCGGGGGAGTTGGGCGGAAACCAGCCCCCACCCCCTAAACGTCTTCTACCAATCCAACTCCGCGCGGAGGGACGCGTTCGGTGCAACGCTCCGTTCAGTCATTTACACCTTCCCTGACCTTGTAAATTTACGTAACCGAGGATGCAGGGTATAATTTCACCATCTCTGTACATGTGCCTATGCACTCGAAATGTGTGCTACTGTTTTCATATAGTACCGATCGTCTGTTTAGTCTTTCGGATTTTGTTCCACTCGGCGAAAATAAAGTATAATGTATTGGGTTCTCTGTTGAAGAGGTCTTTTTTTTTTTTAATCCTAAAAAACGTAAGTAATTTTACATATATGATTTACACATGCATAAATATGACTTCACAAATTAAAATATTTTCTGGTTTCGTAGTTTGACACTTTTACCTCCCTTCTCCCCTTAATAACTCATCCACCCGATATACAAATATAAAATATCTAGTCGTTATGATCAAAAACATTAAACTTGAAATAATATATTTGATTTAAAAAGGCCGACTGCTTACTCGGAGAGAAAAAATTCCCTAAGTAGGTATTAATAAATTACTATTGCTTTTGATCTAATTATAATAATTTCCCAAACCGGGAATCGAACCGGTATCCTCTCAAATTCAGATCCAGTAGTTACCATTGCAGCAACTCGCTTGGTTTTTAACACTAGTAATTATTTGGAATCAGCTTTAAAATAAAGTTTATCTGCCCCTAACTGGAGCTCACAGTAATGTAGGAAAATAGTATATGTGCCTTAACGTCATATTACGGTGAAACATTGCAATTTCTGAACACTCGTTTAATGTTAGTTTGCGTTTTATGCTTATACTTTATAATTAGCATAATAATGACATTTTCGTTCATGCAAATTTTACAGTTACATTTTTGCAAAGACTCAAGTAATCATGTCAGCGTAGTATTATATAAATCGGGGGGGGGGGGGGGAGTTTGTGCTCTACTGGGTTTATAAAAAAACTCAGTTAATCGCGAACAGCCCAGTAAAGTGAAAAGTACTAGGCCTAATTATGATTGATTATTAGAGTTTGACATATAATTATGGACGAGAATTTCAGCAGAATAGTGTTTCGCGCTGACGCTCTCACTAGACGCGAGCTCCATGTGCGGTCCGGCTCTTAGGCGCCGGGGGGAGGGGGTGACCACCTCGATACTTCCCTCCCCAGGAAGACCCGTTCGCTGCCCCGCCTCATCCCCGCCAGCCGTGGAAATGATTGACAGCGGTGACCTGGCTGGCGTCCAGCCCCGCCGCCTCCTCCACCCTGCTGGAGAATTCGACGACTTTAGAATATGCGCAAGAATATTCTGGAACCTGGGACCCTCGACGCGGCATTTAGAGAAATTTCTGGGCGATGGCCTACGATGTTATAAATATTGCAGTGGTCCAAGGGTCGGTAGTCTTGGTAGAAGCCTTCTGGCTGATTGAAGTAATCGGGCGAAGTCGAGTGCAGCGAGGGACATCGGTGAAAAGAACGGACGACGACGGGAGATTGCGAGACGACGGCGGACGAGGTGTTTGTGGTGTAATTGAACGAGAGGACGTGATATACGACGAGTGAAGGCTACTGTGTATGAGGGCGCGCGGAGAACTCTAGAACGTTGCCTACTGGTGAGATCAGGTCTAAACTGAGGTGGAGCTGTATGAACAAGTGATTCAAACTTCATTGTAATTATTGGAACTGTCAAATATGGACATACAATTGATTAGGTTTTGATTTACTGTATATTATGACTGATTTTAGTTATGTAATTACATTAATTTCTTTGAGGCAATTGTAAATTGCAGTGATCGAAATTTGTTAATCGTAAATATCAAGATAGATCGATTTATTGTGAGATATTGAGATGAGAGTACATTCTTTGTAATTATTTTTACTTAATTAGGAAATTACAATTAACTCTTGTATTTAATTAAGACCTCCATCCCTTAACGAGCCTGGTTTAGCCCACTGACTTTTGAGAAAATTGTACCAATATTATTACGTTTTATAAATTATTCTACTTGTTGCTTCTAGAATCTGAGCAGCGTTCCGCATAAGTGTAAAATTGCGAATGTTTGCTTAGCCAGCTGCTGTGGAGAATTCCCGGCAGTTACGGGCAGTTAGCGTCGCTGGTAAATATTGTTCGCCGTATTTCATCCGTGCACGCCCAACCCAACGCACAGCGCGAGCGAGCAAAAGCGTGTTGGTGTGGGAAAGCGGGTGGGGGTACCGAAAACATAAATCGCAACTAGGTGGAAAAATTAATATCCGGTCCGCGCATCTGATGGGTCAAGCGAACATTGCCCAACCACGACATGAGTGTCGAACCTGGGTGAAATGGATTTCGTGAGTTTTTATCCGTAAAATGGCAATCCGTAAAAAAAAAAAATTGCCATTTGCCGCCGCTCGTAAACCGTATTACTATATATATATATATATATATATATATATATATATATATATATATATATATATATATATATATATGTTATGATCGATTGAAATATTTGATAGTTTGGTCCAAAGCTCAGTATGGTCGACTGGCCAGCGAAAGTTACTGGGTTTGATTCCTGACAGGGTCGGAAATTTTTCAACGTCAGCTTCAGAACTGGTTGTTAACATTATCTCTTCGTGCTCGTCCTACATAATAATTATATGGTCAAGGTAGGTGAATGTGTCAAGCCATAAAAGTTTGGGTGAAAGTGATACAGGTTGAAAAGGAATTTCTTTTAAGTATAAAACATCCAAAAAATTGCGTTTAGGGATATTATTCGTTAGTTCTGTGCAAGGATATCATTTATTCCTTTTCCGTTAGTAAAAATAAAATATTTCTTGATACGATGCATTTTGAAAATTGGAAACTAATACACGTAAAAATGGTTGTGAAAATTTCATATTCAGATATATATATACATACATACATACACACACACAGAGGATAATCCGCCTAACATGGACACCCCCAAAATTTCCGGAACAGTTGCAGATCACGAAATGCTGTTTTTGCTCAATGAAGTTACGTACGGTAGCAAGTATTACGCCGCAAAGCGTCTATTCGTAACACTTGTATATACAGAAATAATTAAACCACCTATGCTTTCTCCCCTGTAAACACACGTGTATTTCAACGGCATTTGAAATTACGTGCAAAGAGGAATTCAGTTATATAGCATATGTAATGGCAGTAACACAGAAACGCCAAGAAATAATGTGCAAATATGATAGTCAGGTGGGCCGGTAGCATGGAGCAGTGGACCTGTACTCACAGCTGTAAGCAAGCCACACGCGCCATGACTCATCCTGGCGCAGCACCAGTCCTTGTGCTCTGTTAGGGTAAGTGGAATTTCGGTGTGTGGTTGTGCGTACGCAATAAAGTTAATGAATGAGGAAAAACTCGACGCTCTACTTATTTACGGTGAGTGTGGCAGAAATGCCAAGCAAGCGGTCCAAATGTATGGTGAAAGGTATCATCAGCGGACGCATATCTCGTGGCAGACAACACGAAGAATTTGCACACGTCTCTTGCTACGAGGTGATTGGAATTCCACAACACGAGTGCTACGAAAGACTGCTACGGGCTAGACACATCAACACGATGTGTTAGCACGTATCGATGCAAAGTCCCGCATGGGTACGCGAGAACTTTCCAGGTTCGTAGGAATAAGTAAAACAAGTGTGTTGCGGATACTGCGCCAACGGAAATTCCATCCATATCACGTGGCTTTTCACCGAGCATTACATGAAGATGATTTCCAGCAGCGTGTCCAATTTGTAGATCTGTTCTGATGTCTGTAAGTGATTACATCAATTTTCTGAAGAAGATACAATTTACCGATGAAGCAATCTTCACAAACCACAGGCGCGTAAATTTACGAAATATGCACTACTGGGCGACGGATAGTCCGCGTTGGATCCGGCATGTGGAGCATCAGCGACAGTGGAAAGTGAACGTGGGTGTGGAATCGTTAGATTATATCATAGGGCCATACTTCATTCAAGGAGCAATGACCGGTTGTACGTACCCCCGTTTCCTCGTAGAGACCATACCGGCACTTCTGGAAGACGTACTGCTCTACACACGTCGTGATATGTGGTTTCAGCATGATGGTTGTCCTGTGCATTTCGCTTTTGTGGCGAAGCAAGTGTTAAATGAAACGTTTCGAAACTGGCGGTTAGGGCGTGATGGTGTTGTAAGATGGCCAGCTCACTCCCCAGACCTCACACCTCTATATTTTTTTTCCTGTGCGGACCACTGAAATATAGGATGTACAACCCGGTTCCTACGACGCCAGAAGGCATACAGGAACGCATTGTGGATGCTTGCAGAGGCATTGCGCCAGAAACACTTCAGGCCGCTCGTCGCTCGCTACATGTGCGTTTACAGATGTGTATTGCTGTCGATGGTAAACACATCGAGCACATGCTGTAAGAAGACCTAAGGCCCTTTTTATTCACGCGTTTGTATACGAGAACGCTCGTGGCAGCTGTGACCCGGTAGTATTTCGAAAGCGGTTCTACCAACCAAGCAGTGTTGCCTGATTGGAGGGTTTCCCCCAAATTTGGGGGTTTTTTTTTTGCTCTTGAGGGGATTTGAAAAGTTAAGTAGGGTTTTCTAGTGTTTTGCTTGCTGCTTTTGGGATTATTCATATTTATGTCTTGTAGTTACATAAACAACAAAATCATCAATAATCATTTCTGAATTAAAGAACATTGACTAATCAAACAAAAGCTAAAGGCTATGTCATAGGTAACGATGCACTCATGGCTACACTGTCCAACAGTACAAACGATAACATGTAGTAATTACTTGTTTGTGATGTTACTGCAATTTATGTATATCATTAACATCCATAGAAGTTTTTCTAATTTGAAGTTGGCAATTTATTGTGATTGTTATTATTGCTCACTCATTTGCACGTTGAAATTATTTTCTTTTATGTAAATACGCTGAAATTACGTCATTTTTTCCTAATTTATGTCAAACTGATAGACAGCATATTCACTATTTATCTGTTACTTTGTAAGTGTTTTCCTTTCCAAAAATGTCTTATTGTGTTGGTATAATTTTAATATCCAGCACTTATAAACTGTATAATTGATACATACGTGTCAAGGATTAAGCCATACCGTATAATTTAAGTGCAATAATAAATAATATAGCATTCACAAAATGTTTTGGAGGTATTTTTTCCCAGAAAATACTTTTTTTTTGGGGGGGCGGGGGATTTTTTCATCCAATTTGGGGGAAATTCTGTTCAGCCACCTGGCAACACTGCAACCAAGCCTACTCAGTTGAGTTGAGTTTGTTGTGCGCGATGGATCCAGTAGCCATGTATTACGTGTACAATTTAATAAACCGTAAAAAAACGTAAAAGGAGATGGCATGCCCACCCCATTAACAGTACTAGGTTTGTAGATGGTGCCTACAGGAGTTTATACGGTAAACTTTGGGAGGACAATGATAAATTCTTCAATTATTTACGCATGTCAGTAACGTCGTTTGACGAGTTAGTAATGAAAGCTGGCCAGAGCTTGTGAACCAATCCTGAAATAGTACGAGGACTAAGTTTTTCTATAGAAGAAATGCTATTCGTAACATTGAGGTAAGTTTTATTTGTATTTTGCGTCAAGTTATGTTGAGATTAGTGAATGTAATTATTCCAAACGCATTAAAATACTTTTATCGGAAGTGGGAGATCCACTAAAAAGATATAGAAGCTAAATCGTAAAAAACTGTTAAATTATTTTTATGTAATGCGAAACATATCTTGCTTTTGAAATGAAATAAATAAATAAATAAAGTTACTTTTGGATTAAATTGAGAAATATTTTGTGTGGGATTTCTTTGGGAAATTGAGAAAAAGAATATGCAAATACATTGCTTTGAACGTTGAAAAAAAGTAAGCTTTATCAAATAGAATTGTTCTTACGTGGTAAAGGAGTCGTAAATAAATTGAAGACTATTGTTACCCAATAAAAACGAACTGAAAGGTTATGTGACTATGCATAAGTCATACATGAATTGTAAATTTAGTGCTCTATACTTCACTATGACACGATGTTGGTGTACAGTTCACACTTCTTCACGTCTAATCAACTTTAGTATAAAGACAAATAGTAATATTGCGGAGAAAAATCTTTCTCGGAGAAGAGATTTTCCGAGAGTTCGGACATAGAATCGGAAGCTACAGAATAAGCCTCAGTAATCAGGAATGCTAGTGCAACGGAAATCATAGTCTTCATTGATTTGTAACCTCACACTTCGTAAAGTCCAGGTTTCGACGTATATTGATGGTCTATATCTTTCAAAGGTCCTGGAGACACTAAGTGCAATGACTGCACAGCCTAGAGATTATTCACCCTTGGTGCAGGAGGTGACAGTGAGATCTGTTTGACGTTATTGTCATGCTGAAAATGTAGCTTAGTAGCATTTTCTTCATAGTGTGACGGCGCTGGATATTGAAACTTTGTTGCCGCATACCAAACGTGGCTACTGGCTGCGGGAGTGAATGTTAGAAAGGTGCATTTGGATAAGTAGGATGCAAAGGGTCCACAGTAGATTGTACTTGGTTCCTATCTCCGTATTCCATAACAAGTTTCATTATATCCAACCGCAACCTCATTTTGTCACGTAGTGGCAAGGACTAAACGACGGGTAACAATGATCTAAAAAAAAAATAAAAAAAATAATGTCTTCCCCCTCTTCCTCAACTTTGTGTAATTGTAAAGGTTGCATAGAATCGATGTAGTTCTCAATTTTTTTTTCTCTAGTGTTCTTTTCTTCCACCTTGCTATTGTACTCGCACTGGCGCCGCTTGTGGTTTCTACAGGAACGTCACCTTCTTGCACTCCTCTCATAGTATCTTCCTATATTATTCCTGGAACTGAACCATTATGCGAGGACCTCAGTACGACCGAGTTGAACAACGTCTTCCAGAAAGGACATCTGCGCAGCGTAAACGTAGCTTTCTATTTCGTTCTTAGCTTGGCCACACTTGGTAGTCTTTTGTAATTTCAAAAATCTTCTAAATGCATTTTTTCATCTCTTCCAATTTGTTTGCAGGGGGGCCACAGTGGCTGAGTGGTTAGTCTGCTCGCCTCCCACCAAGGCGATCCGGGTTCAATCCCCGGCCGGGCCACTCCTGATTTTCGCACGAGGGAATGTTGCCGGACGATGCCGTTGGCGGGCTTTCTCGGGGATCTCCCGCTTCTCCCCGCCCCTTCGTTCCGGCGCTGCTTCATACTCACCTCAATCACCCTCATCGGCTTGAAGACCTCGATGTAAGAGCCGCCCAAATCTCTCCTCCATTTTTATACATTCTCGGCAGAGGCCGTATTCCAAATACAATGCCTCAATTTTATCTCGTAATTAAAACGTTGTGCACCAAAGTCACTCATTTTGCACCAACTTCTCAGTGCCTGTCCCCACCAAGCATCAAGCAACTAACACTGTGAAAGTGACCGTGGAGAATGTGACAGGGTTGGCAGCCCCGCGGGCGTACGGCGGATCGCAACGCTGTGAATAAAATGTCCCATACAACACAATGTTATTAGCGAACACTCAAACGCTACGTATCATAACTACAAGCGTTCCGGTTTAAAAAACGCTGCGTTTGGAAATACGCTCCACAGTGAATAAAATGTCTCATTTCATACACTGTAATTTGAAAACGCGGCGTTCGAGCGAACACGAACGCGAGCACGTGAATAAAAGGGGCCTAATGTGAAGCGTTTCAGCCACGACTGTGCTCTTTTGTACCATGCATTCGGATGCGATTGCATTTCTCCTTATGTTAGGTTGGTTTGTTCTATTTTTGTTGTGCATCTGTACGCACTCGTTAATCAGTACAGTTAATGCCTCGGAAGCAAATCTCCTGAATTGCGTTGGCATTTGAATAAAATGTAATGTATTGATATGATTAGACTTGCACTCACATTACCCGTCTTTCCTCCTATGCGGTGCTCTCCTTTGTCCAGTATCGCATTCCGTGCCTCTTGGCCCATTACTGCAGGCGCTACGGTGCTATAAAGAAGTGGTCCTCCCACGATGACTCGCTGTGTGTGTTGCTTGCTTACAGCTGTGAGTACAGATCCCCTGCCCCATGCTACTATCCCATCTGACTTTCATATTTGCACATTATTTCTTGTCGTTTCTGTGTTTCTTTCCATTGCATATGTTATATCACTGAATTCCTCTTTGCACGTACTTAGGTACACATGCCGTTGCAATAAATGTATGTTTCTAAGGGGGAAATTATATGTGATTTAGTTATTTCTTTCCATATACGTGTTAGAAATAGTTACTTTGCGGCAAATTACTTGCCCACGTATATGTTATTTCATTTAGCGAAAACAGCATTTCGTGACTTGCAACCTTTCCGGAAATTTTGGGGGTGTCTACGTTAGGCGGACTAACCTGTATATAAAGGAATGCAGAGTTTATTGGTCTATAGTTTGGCGTGTAGTTTAAGAAATTGATTACTTCATACCGATATTATTTCATTCCAGTAAAGTGAATGAATATGATACAAGAAAGAGGGCGACGAAGACACAGGAGAAGGTGGAATTTGTTACACGTAAGGTTACGGTGTTATAGTTTCCATTATAAATAAAACTAATCATAGTTTTTAGATTAAATTAAGGTAGGTCATGAATAAATATCTTAATACAACAAGAGTGTATTGTTTGTCGTACTATCGATTAGTCTACTTACACTGTATCTAAGTTGCATTTATTGAGTGTAAATTACCTTTACCAGGACTATAGAAGATGCTTGTGTGATAAAACGTAGTAATATTCTCGGCACGTTGCCATACCCAAGATAATTGGGGTTGGTGACCGATAGAAATATCGTTTGACGAAATTCTGGAAGTGTACTAAACGTAAAGCTGTGCCGTCAAGAAATACGTTTAGCTATCCAATGGTCTTAATTTTGCTGGCACGTGCGGCTGTCTCACTTCCTGCGTTTTAGTTGAAAGGGAGGGAACAAAGTGTGATAATTTCCTCTCATCTGGAGTTTTCTCCCCAACTTCTGCATTCCTGTCTATACTCCAACGAGGGAAAGAAAATTTCCTTCCCTTTTATTATAGCCTATATTTTAATATATTATCTTTGCATTATGAAGACAGACATTTATTTCCTACTTGGTTGTCTATTTTGCAGTGTGCTGGAACTGTACCAAGCTGCAAGTAACTGGATGTCCAGATATTCGATTTGGCGTTCATCACTTTTACCAGCGAATAGTGTATAGCCTGCACTAGACATAGATCGTAATCAGGAATTTTGATCAGTTTACCGTGTGCAGTTTTCGTAGTTGTATGTTGTTATTTTGTATTCATAATATGATTTGTAACTGATTTGTGATTTCAAGTGTCAGCGTAATTTTTTGGATGTTTGAAACAACTGTAATACTGGTAGGCCTACATAAAATAACTTGGCGAGTGTGGTACAGATTTGCTTAGGACAAGCTAGAAGCGAGTCGCCTATATTCACGACTACGTGACCATAAGTCTTGTTGGTCTTTGTATTCCCATTTATAGTCTGTTCACGGTAAAGTGAGCACTTTTGAGCCATTTATTATCATTAAGCCACCTTTATAAGAGTGACCTAAGTGTAAGTTTTATTTTTTTTTTTGGGGGGGGGGGGGATATTGCTCGTAGATGGTGGTGGGAGGTAGGTGACTTTGAAAGATGCGATTTACGTGTTAAACGGTCTGTTTTCCGAATGCAACTAAACATTAGATAAATTGAGTGTGTTCTACATATGAATAAAGTACACACCTCGAATCGCAAATTCCAAACAATTACGTTAGTAATAAGTGCAATTACGTGAGTCTTAAATGTAATGTAAGTCTCGAGCTTAGAAATATAATTTACCCGAGAGAGAATTTTAACATCTGGTGTCGACAAGTGCAAACTTACTAAACGAAATTACACAAGGCAGAGCTTTAAACGAGTTCTGTGTATGAATGAGTAACACGAGAGACAAGTATAACGAACAACTACTGTCTGAAATTCTCTCGTGTGTTGAATATGTTCGTAAAAATCGTCTGTCTACCACCAACATCCCTCCAAACACCTCAGAATTATAAAAATAGAAAAAATGAGCATTGGCCCACTCTTGCACTCAACTCTACACCTATATGAGACATTGAAACCCACACTTCTGGTCAGTCGCCTCTAGGACACCACACCGTCAAAATCGTACAGAGCTCCTGCTACCCCCACGCAAAGAGAAAAAAAGAAAGAACTACAAGAAAAATAAATAAAAAAATTAACCGTTGAAATAAATTTAACCCTTTCAGTAAATTTAACCTTTTCAATTTTTATCGTATTAAGGAATTTTTAATCGGATTAAAAATGTTTTGACTGGATTAAAATCGGATTGAGGATTAACACTTTTTTAATTAACCCTTTGATATTACATTGATAATACTATTGATTAAAAGTGGGGTAGGACCATCACGCCCCCGTATGAGTTGCTGTTGTATGGGAATCTACGTGGATTGCCCGCTGATCTAGTGGACGTGGAGTCTTTACCTGGGCGCATATGCCCCGTTGTACTCGCTCGCTGTCGGCGTGGGCGCGACTTCTTCAACAGGTCGCCCGCCCTTCCAACCCCCATACTGTGTTCAGATACAAGGGTTCGCTTCTCGGTTTTGCAGGGGGAAGCAGAGAGGGGACTTATTCAGGACGGAACTCTGTTACTTGGCGTTGACGGGAGAGGGTACGTGCTGCTCATACCATCTTGTTAAAGTCATGTAATAATAATCCCTATGGGGTTTTTCTTATAATATTGTAATAGTTTAATAGTGTTGATTTATAGCCATTTTGTGTTGTGCAGTAGTAATTTTCTTGTAACTTTTCAATGGATTTTTAAATAATCCATTTGTGTTAATGAGTTGCCATATTTGGTCTATTTGTATTTTAATGGGACTTCAGGAATAATATTCAGTGTATTTAGATCCCGAAATATATAAGGAAAACTAAATTGTATTACCAATTGCTTTGGCATACCCAAATATAATCATAACTAGCCACCTGATGGGGAGGAGTTCTTTTTTAAAAGGTGTTTCACTGGAGGAAGTAGAGACGGAGTATTTGTCTCGTGTTTAGGGACCTGTAAAATTCACGTTATTATTTAAGGTCACGTTTAACTTTAAACGCGCGTACATTTGCAATACGTGTTTCTTTGGACCATACTCTATTTGACACGCCCCGGGTAACGTTGTGCCAATCATTGACCAATTCACAATATTCGCAATTGTGTGTCCCAATCACGCGCAGGTCACTCAGAAAGGAAGCGGTTTCGCATTTATGCAGCAGCCAGTGGATGAACGACGTTGGCTCTAATGCATACGGTACTGTGAAGTTCAGTCTGGTGCCGAATAATAACGCGAATTTTGCACGTCCCCACAGTCATATGTCTGCAAACTAAGGCCACAACTAAAATATAATCCTCCTGTTTATTTGATTAGTTTATTATTTGAGTGCTGCTGTCTTGAAGTTACGGCGAATTCCGTACAACTCGACGAAGCTCAGGCGACGTAATATGACGTCGGCAGAATTAAAAAGTTTGAATAACAATAAATATAAAAACTAAATATGTAATAGAATTTTACGTGACATATTCACTTTCTAAAAATATTTTTCATCTCTTCTGCATCCTCGCCAATTCTAACACTGTACATAATATGCTCATATGATAGGCAATAACGGAAAACCACGGAGAATCAATCTTCGTAGTGTGTGGCTGTGGACGCCCGAAACTGCACAGCGAAGAAATCTTTAGTAATAACAATTTCACTTCTATCATAGCCTACTTCTGATACTAACCTGTGCTGGGAATTTTCAAGAATATATCTACGAATCGTATTTCACTTGAAATACCCCCGAAATTCCCTCAAGGGCCAGGGTGTGGTGTTATGAATAAAATGGACGAGCGTTTAGGGAACGCTACTTTTGTTCGGTGCGAAGATTTACTACCGATCCGAGCCGATATGTTAGCGGCACCGCCGAAAAATGCCTGCCATTAAAAATAAAGAATAGTGCAGGATGGAAACGATGTATTCTGCTTGGAACCCAACAATGGGTAGTAATTTTTTTTTTAAACACGTCTTTGTGATGACCTAGTCGATTATTTTTGTAACGGAGAAATTTAGTAAAAATTAGTTAAGTGTTCAGTAAATACCAGCGTTTTAACTTTTTAAAAAAGAAAGTTGATGGTCCCTGAAGTTAAAGAAATGTGATATAGCAATCATTAATGTAGGAATAGGAACAGATAATTTTACGCGCCCTGAAGAACTAAGACTGTAAAAACCCCTCGTGAGGACATGGGCTGAAAGACATGTCAATCGGTTAGGTGTAAATTAGATTCTCATATTGCGGCAACATTCAGTAGGAAGATATCGTCTCTTCCGATGGGTCTGTATAGAAAACTTGGAGTTCAACCCTCATTTCGCTAAACCCGCGAAAATTTAAAGCCCGCATAGACGACACATGAAAAATAAAATTTGTTTGGCCCTTTTGGAGTTATTTTTGGGTTGTAAATATAATTATGTGATTTTTCTCGGTATAACTCTTCTCACTTAAAAAATTAATTTAATAAACTGCCATCAAAACCTAGAGAGTTCTGACTTCATCTTCTGCGCATATCCCCAACATATGTATATTAAAAAAAAAAAAAAACTGGTACTTTTTTTTAACCACACAATTTAAATTTGTTGGATTTTTTTACTAATAATAGTTTCCAGTAGTATTAATTGCCCTTTGCCGTAGAGCCGAGGAACTAGTCACATCTTTTCATTTTTAAGTTTACAAAAATTAACAAATATGCTAAAGTTAGTGAATCAATTTTGAGAAGGAATGCGGTTTTTCCAAACCAAGATGTTAGTTTTGCATAAACATTTATTTGTATTAATTTTTAATTTTAATTATTTTTACATTAGGTTCTACGATATATTGTGAGACATTAGTTTGCATGTTTATTTTCGCTTTAAGAGACACTTATGTCACGGGATATACAAGCACAGAAGTAACAACCAGTCTCTGTGATGTAAGTAGTCGGTTTCTGATTGACCGGATTTTGTTCTTGAATGTACTTTGTTAGTAACAACTGCCATGTTGTACGGGCTAGCTCCGATTGACTAGTTGGTACGCGCTGATTGGCGTGTGACGTAGCGCCGTGTAGAAAGGGCGTTCTGTAGTTTTTTTGACGTGTACGATTAGAGCGCTTGCAGCATAGACTATACTTTATCTTGTGCCGTTGGCAAGACTGTAATTTAATGTCGATTGTGGCGAGGCGGTGAGAATATCGCCGATCTACAGACTATTCAGGAATGCAGAGAGGAACAGTGGTGCGTGTCGCGAACTGCAATCTCACGCGTCAGCAAAATTGCCTCACTGGCCAGAAATATGGCGAAACGCCGTTTGTCAATCAGTTTATTTTCCCCCTTCCTTCGGCTCTAAAGCCACTCGACTTAGCATCTTCCTCCTTTCAGGTCATCCATTTAGACCCTGCCTTCTCCTGGAAAGTGTGTTCTCTATTATCGGTTAAAAGAAAACGCGGAATCAACCTGTTTGTTGTGCGCAGGCAAGGGTAATTTGTGTCCTCGAGAGAACTGTAGTGCTGCAATCTCGGGATCAAATACTAACTTCTAGCACAGCACGTTTTCTCCAATATCCTGCACCTGCGCTGTTTTCCAGAGTCGTGTTTGTGATCTTCCGCGTGTTCATATCCTTTACGAGGAGGACCGGTTCCGAGCTGGGTGGGAAATTGCGAAAATTATTTGTTTTCGCGAAGTTTAAAACGGGGCGCCGGAAATCCAGTTTGCGAAGCGCTGCTTCGGCATCACGCGCGTGGGGATTGGTTGGCGAATGGGAAGGGTTGGGAAGAGGAAGGCGGAGGCAAGGGAAAGATGGAATGAACTTAACTGTCGTCTTTTGATTTCCTCATATCCTCCGTGCTGAGAAGAGCGAAGATGTGCAAACTGGAAACTCATTTCGGACTTATTTTTGCTCGGGAGTTTGCAAGCGTTACCTTAATCTCTCTCCTATTCGTGTGCATCCTTAGTAATAAGGCTTGGGATTTGGAGAGTGAGGGGTGGTTAAAGCAGATGGAAGGCAAAGGCAAAGATAAGCTGAAAAAATTCCCTGTATAATTCAAGTCACTGTAAAAATTTTTCTGGTAAACTTCCTAAACTGTGATTGAAGTTTTTAACCTATACACTGTATGGTAATAATACCACACATCAAGCTGCATTTATAGGAATGTTTAGCAGCGCTACTATACAAAGTTGGGAACTTCCCTACGCAATATGACTGTTTCCTGAACAAATGTAGGAACGCTACAATGAATGTATAAGGGAAAACAAAACATTACCATTCCTGCTTCCTCACTAAGCATGTACACTGGTATTGTACATTTCCGAACAATTTCTTATGAGTGTATGATAGCGGACGATTGCATCGCACATATATCCTTAAACCAAACTGGGAAGTAATCTCGGGAGATAGTCCTTGTCCACGCTTAACTGAGGATGTTTTAAATAAACCTTTGCAACTCTATTCCTGCCTATGACTGCATTTTACTTGACCTATACACATTCGACTTTCTCCCAGTAAAGCTGTTAGCGAATTATGAGACTTACGGTAGTTGTCTGTTACCTACTCAGCGGCGTGTGGTGAACTGTTGCAAGGTAAGCTGTTTTTCTCTGTGCTATACCTAATCGTTTGCCAGTTTACACATCGGCCACTTAAAAGCAGTAGTGCAGTTGACGTCACAGCACGTGTGAAATGGGTGCCTCGCCGCTCTCTCGTGAGTGGCTCGCTGCAAAAATCCAGTTTCTCCCGGCTCCACTCTGGTCAGTGGAGCCAGCTGCGTGCGCCGAGTGTGCACAGCACTGAGCAAGTATAAGCTTACCTTGCAACACTTCACCACACGCCACTCTATCTACTAATGCAGCGGCGGCAGGATATTCCATAGGCATTCACCCGGAAGAACCAAGGGACTTCCTAACTCATGGATGAATGCTCTATTCAAGACTCGAACATAACAATCTTACCAATCATAATAACATTGTTATACACTGAACTAGTAAATCGTGATTGTTAATAATATCAACTCTATACGTGGTACAGCTAAAACCTAATAAAAAAATAATTTATATATATTTTTTCGGGCACACTCGAACGATTATTTTTCCTTCCACCGCCCTTTTTTAAATTACATGAAAAATCTCTGTCCCAAAAATCGAATTTTAAAATGATTTTCAACCAAAATATCAGAAACTACTTGCGACTAATCACACGTCGATGAATGGTGTTTGAAGAATGGAGATCTTACACTTCTGAAATTGTGTTTTGTAATATCTTCTCCCTTCGTAATGAAAATGGGGGTTGGCATCTTATTTTTGGATGAGAATTTGTAACGTACGCAATCTTCTGAGACATGTTATGAATCATCGCGTTTAAATTAGTAAAAAAAAAAAAAAAGTCGCCATGTCGGCACACACTCGCGTGAGCGGTTTAAATATTCGTGCGTAACTCACAAAATAGTGTGTGTGTTACCTGAGACACGATACATTGGAAGACATTTTAAATCAAGGTTTCGTTGGAGCGTACAGCTTCCTTACAAATGGCCTAGGGGGAAAGTGTACGTAAATAATATTTTCTTGAGGAATAAGTTATTCGTGTTATATGTATGTATATACACATACATACACACACAAGTGCATGAGTGAGTAGAGATATTTGGGCGGATCTTAACATCGAGTTATGGTGCAGTGCCGGAATTAAAGGGTTGGGTTAACGGGAGATCCCGAGAAAACCCGCCGACCAGCGGCATCGCCCGGCACGATTCGCACATGCGGAAATCCGTAAACGACCCCGCCGGGAATCGAACCCAGTTCACCTTGGTGGGAGGTGAATAGTCTAACCGCTACACCACCTCGTCCCCATAGTCACGTTGAGCATATCTTAGTTCGTTACTTACAACAGCAAGTGTCCCCTCTCCTGATTAACTCTCAAAGCACCGTCTAAACCTCTGTACCTGGAAATATGAATTCATCGGGAGTGATGATTTCTACTCAAGGGTGTTGGCACTCTCCTACAAAGAAGGGATATCTGGATATTTGGACGGTAAAGGGAGTGAATAGGGTAAATGATTTATCAATATCTCAAACCTGATGACATAACTGCGATGGTTTATTGCTTTAAAAACATACAATACAAATGATTAAGAGCAGATTCAGTATGCTAGATAAAATGTTTAAGTGTAAAAGGTGGATGATGGTTGTGGGATGGGTAGGTGGTGGGGGGCGTGGGGGGTTATGAGGGTAAATTTTAAATAATTTGAATATGACACGAAGAATATTCATAGCGGCGATAGTAACTGCGGGAAGTGGAGGAGACTTCCTTTACCTTTACTCTGCCGTACACAATTTTAATTTAAGGTCGGCGAAGACGCAGTGTCCAGTTACTTATAACCTATCATGAAAGGATCACCACTCGAACTCCTGCAACAGTTCCATCCTGCCCTACAGCAAGGATACGCATTCGATGCACGTTCGGTGCCAACTTTAGCGTTCACATGCCAATACTTACGAAGTACCGCCAACTTTTCTGTGGGAATTGGAGCTTGTGCGGTGCTCCGCTTATTTATATGTCAGGCACGGTTTACGAGTGTATGATACATAAACGCTCCCTTGACAGGTTTGTTGGATCCATCACGTGGGAAATTGAAGGTCGATATGGAAAAACGAAGAAAGAGCATTCACAAAACACTTTTTCCAGATTTCTTATAAAATAATTTAAGCGTGGTAAAATACTGTGCTATTATTTGGTAAGCTGTTTCATTGTAAATTTTAATGTCGCATAAGAAAATATTTAAAAGGAACGTGTGTGAACAAAGGGTTCTTTTAGCACACATTTATGTGTTCTCGACGATAATCTGTCGTTGGATTTTCAAAATTTTATTCCAGTTAGAAAATAGGTACGTGTAAATGCTGGTTTTGAAGCAGAACGTGTTCTGTGGCCTTCATCTTTTTTGTCAGTGACATTTGATTGCTGTCATCACCGTCACTTGTGTAATAACTCGTTGAATGTAATCAATTACATTTCCGCGGCTGTCCCAAATGAGGACTTTTAATGGCTGTCAGGCTGCATTAACGACGTGGGAATTGACCATCTGTTCGTGTGGCTAGGCGAATCAATAGACAATCAACCTTTACAACCATCCCATAGACAGTGGCTCTATTCGTAGTGTTTGCGTGGTGCCTTCGTTCGGGAAATTACATTGCTAGATAATGTACTGCTCGGAAACAAACAACGCATAAAACCCAACAAAAGACTTCTCTATTCTTAATATTTAAGTAATATAATGAACCGTATTGAAGTTTATTAAAAAAACTGATATGTTAAAACAAACTATTAGAAATAATAAGAAAATCGAATACTAGTGTATTTGAAGGAATAACAAGACGTTACTGATATAACTAATAAGCCTACACATATGTGCAAATAACTTTTTAATGAAGTTCTTAAAAGCTAAGATGGGAGGTTGGCCTTAACGACTCGTTGATAGCAATAACATTAGAGATGGAACCAGGAACATATGCAACAAATACAGGCTGAGTCCTTCAAAAGAGGCCCCGTTGGACATGTGTGTAATGGAGCGAGGTGTGACAACAAAATACCTAGAGTAGGTGCTGGAAGTGGCCGCCACTGACCTCGAGGTAGGTGTGCAGACGACAGCAGAAGTTGTGAAAGGCACGGGCGAGGACATGCTGCGGGATGGCATCGATAGCTGTGATAATGTTGGCCTGGAGTTCTTCGAGTGTGTGTGATTTCTTCTTGTGGGGTGCTCTAAAGGGACAGGTCTACAGCATCAACCCACACACACTCGAGTGGCATTGTCCAGCACGACTTCCACGTGCGAAAATCCGGGAGTGAACCCGCCGGGTATCGAACCCGGATCGCCGGGGTGGGAGGCAGGAGCCCTAGCCATTGCGCATCCGCTGCCCCACACAGCTAATATTTACAACATTAAACAACCTATCTACACTATTATCTTGTTGTCAGAGAACGGAACATTTAATGTCTACTTCAATTTTAATTAAAGTTCTTATCAGTGTTTCTATATTGGTTACAGTCATTTAATTCACAGTCATTATTTACATACATTCAGTTTGTCTATTGCAATCATTCCAAATGTCTGTCACTCACGCATCCAGTTCACTAGTACCGTCCGTCAGCCTCACTCTTCACTGTAGCGATGCTCGCAGTCCGCAGACTTCACTCTCGCCGCCACTCGTCGCTCCACCGCGCCGTGTCCACACACCTGGCTCTTAAGGTGATATTTCACTTTTCATTATTTCGTTATCCTAAAGAGCTTTCGAAAAGTGCACCTTTATTGCAGTTATTAGTTGCCAAATGATTATACTTTTCAAAATATAACACTCCAAAGTCTTAATTTCCCGAATTCTGCAGTATGCTAGTCTTTGCTCCTAGATATTTTTTTCAGTAAAATTGCATTTACTGCAATCTGTATGGTGTGCAGAACATACTGATTCAGTGCGAGTGCGATTTATAAAAGATGAGCGAGTATTGGCACTCTGAATTTTGTTGAGAATAGGCTTCAGACTTGTCCTAAATATATTTTTGTTAATTCAAGCGAAACTGTTGACATTAATTTAATAAATAGTTTAAACCATAAACCGTAGAGGAAAAGTAGTTTTTGTTCCTTTCATAGCTTGTAACACATGCAGTATGCCGTGCTTAGACTCTAATAATGATTTGACAACTAACAACTGCATTAAGGGGGCCCATTTCGAAACCTCTCAAAGATAACCAAATTACAAAAAAAAAAAAAAAAAAAAAAAGGGAGATATCACCTTAAATACGTACAATCTTCCAAACTCCAGACTCTCTAGACTCGTCCCGGAGGCACGTTGTGCCTTAAGTAGTCTCGCTGGCTCGATCTAGAAGGTTTCCCGCACCCCGAGTCTCGCTGAGAGGTAATGGCAATGACCAGAACATTCTCTCAACGATAACCCCAGAAATGCAATCCGCGAAAGAACGGGAGTGCACGAGTTCCGATACGCTTGTCTGGCATGTGCGGCGGCTCGCCTTTGTAAATCGCCGTTCGCTCCTAATGTTATTACTCAGCCCTTGGCACACTGTTTCGCTCGCTCAGGCGTGATCGGGACAAACTGCGGACCAGAAACATGTTACACTACAATGCCAAAATAAATTTTATTCGTGCATGTTTCGCCGATATTGAATAACACAAAGCAGATTTGGCAGATGTAGAATATATTTGAAATATGATAACAGTTAGCCATACACATGCATTCTTTTTTGTTATGTCCGTGGTGTTGCAGCTGCTAAGGCGCTCGCCTCCCACGGACACAATGCCGCTGGTAGGCGGGTTTTCTCAGGATATCCTGTTTTCCCTGCCCTTGCATTCCGGCGCTGCTCCATACCTCGCTTCAACCTCATCGGCTCTCAAGACCTCGATCTTAGGCGACTCCCACGCCTCTCCGCTCCACTTTCTCGTATTCTTGACGTGGCGTGTGAAATACCGCAGAATTTGATCACTGCGTTCGAAGCATTCGCCCCCCCCCCCCCCTCATTTAACGTGTTGGTGACAACGCGTTACAATATCAAGAACTTGGCGTGTCAAAAGAATGCGTGTGTGTCCTTGGCGTGGCGCGTGGACTATCGGAAATTCCGTCACGACTGGCGTGGCACGTTGCCTTCTTCGCTACACGTTCCACCCTCTTCTACGTCAGGCGACGCCTATGCTGCTTCTCACTATTGTGTCTGGGCTGTCTAAGTTCGAAATACTGCACGACGGGGTTTAGTGAGCTAGTGTGAATCGCAAATGTTAAAAATATTACAGTGAAGGAACATATTTGTATTTTTATCTTTCCGCCACTTTTTAACATAAACATTGCCACATGACTCATAAATACGGTGTATGCTTTCACCACTCTCAAAAGTTAATGTCTGAGTCTGCAATTAAACATACTTATTAGGTGCTAATGCCTTGTAGGAGGGCCTTCAAAAGTGCTCACTTTACCGTGAACAGCCTATACACCTCATAGACTCTCCATTTCTCGTTAATAGTTTCTTAATTTAAACATAGGTTATGTACGATATCTGAATTGAATTAATTTTTTTACAAACATTATATTGGTCCGTTCTTCGTTCTGTTCGTTTGCAAAAAAGTTATAACCTTGATTTCCGAAATTTCAGTTTGTGTATTTTTTACTTTTTATTTTTCACAACGCAGGATGCTGCTTATAAATGTCGATGATCTCTGGTAACCATTCTTTAGCAATATATTGAGCTCTCCTCATTTTCAGAATATATTGTTTATTAGGAGGGTTTACTGACCGCGTCACACTCCTCTAACAGTACGCGTTCATTTTTTCGGGCCTGCACTCCAAGCACGCATCACTCCACAAACGACAACGAGTAGCGCAGGACTGGAACGTGGAATGCGTTTGAGGCATTTGGCAGGTCCCTAGACTTAGCGCGTCGACAACCACTAACAAGCACGATTACCGACGTTATTGGATTGCGGAGTAACATTCCGGCAGGAAAGAAAGTACGCGTGTGGGTAGCTATTGATGAAAAAATAAAAACAAACTGAAATGTTGAGAGGTATTCATTTTATTAGAAGGTACTTGTATACTCACATTTATCAAATACTAGCATATATTTCGAACATATTTTTGTAATAGATTTCCCATTTATTCTTCGTGCGTCTTTCGTTTTTCTTCGTTTATCGTAACCCCTAACACGATGTTTAGTGCCCTCAGACACGTTTCTTAGTACGTTTGTAAAATAATACCTATTGATTGTAAGGTATGCAACCTAAGTGAAGGTTTTTTTTTATAATCACATCGAAATCTTTTTTGGCACTACACGAGTCCATACATAAGCTGCTTGCCAACATACTTCGAGATCCTTCAGTCATAGATATTCCTATGGAATCCAGTATGACATCGGGAGATACATACAATAGCTGTTTCTTATATCACAATTGAATTCGCCTTTAAAATACACGCCTGTAGACATGGAATACATTATACCACGTCTCTAAGTTTTAAAACTTAAAAATTAAGTGTTGGGGCCTATAATTTTTTTATAAGTATTTCGGTACCCAACATCATATTCGAACAAACTTACTATGTCGCTTCGATATAACTCATGGGTGAACCTATAATATTAATTTTGTGACTATAACTTCGATGTTGGTAAATGGTGGCTATTTATGCTAATAAAAAAGGCTCAAGGTATAATTCATTTTTCATCTTGGATAGACTTGCACTGATCTGATACGTTCCAATTTCCATGTGCCTAACTCTGGCAGTCGTTGAATAATGCCCAACTCTGCCTCCAAGTTCGTAGCTGTCTGATACAGCTAGGCATAATGCACTTGAAACACGTTCTGAGGTATGGCAACCAATGTCTTGTATTCGTGGCTCGGAGTGGTTGCATAATTACGTTGAAAAAAAATACTAAGATAAATTCCTATGATGCCTACTATAGTCAATCTGGTATCGGATGCATGCGAATAATCAAATTTTATGGCGTCACATTTCCATTCGACTTGAAAACACGAGACCGCAAATATATAACACTTGGTTAATTTACTAACACATTCTATGCTTAAATAATTCAACGTAGTGCTAGGCATTGCCTAGTAATAATGTGTTCTGATATATAATCGAATTTTCTTTAAATATGCGAATCCGTAGATTTACCGCTCAGTATACTAATTTAAAAGTGAAATTAATGTGTTTAATGAAATGCAAGGCTTTTATTTATAAAATTATGCTTTGCATAATAATACTAATAATAATCCTACATATCCGTCTTGGAAATACGAATCCACAGACACGTCGCTCGACATAATATTCTCTAAGTTTTAAAAGTGAAATAAAGTATACATTAAATTCACGACTTATAAGATTTTTCTTTGCACAATCGATGTTTGTTACGTCATAATCGAATAATTTTTCAAATACGAATCTACAGACAGGTCGCTTGATACACTTTTGTCTGTAAATTTAAAAGTAAAATATGAATGTTCAACATATATTTTATTTATAAAATTACGTGTGTGCATAATCGATAGTTGTCGCATCATATTATAAAGCAAGATGGCCGACAGTTCTGACACAATGCAAAGGTGGCTACGTGAATTTGCATAAATAAAAATATCGTATATGTGTTATTTAATTTTAGACAGACATACCCATGCTTATAATATGCGAAAAAAATTATGTGGATATTTGATACATACGTCATTTAAACATGAGCTGGCATCCATATCCTGATGGCTCAGTCGACTAGGGCGTCTGCTTACTAATCCAAGGTCTGGCGAACATGAACTGGAAAATTTTAGAAACAATTTAATGGCATGGAATGACATCATGAAGTATAATCACAGGAAATGAACTGGATACGTTCTTAAAACAAGGTCATGCTGTTTTTGTACTTAGTGACTTATAAAAAATTTGGCAAATTACATTTTTACAGGAAATTTTGGGGAAGTTCTGGGAATTTTAAGAATTTTTCCAGGGAAACGGGACATTTGAGGTCAAGGTCAAAGTCAGAGGTCTAGGTCAAGGTCATCCAATATGGCGGTCGTCCGAGCATCCGACACCCCACCCCTTATGCCCTTTTCCCTGCTACTAATGGAGTTCGTCGCTGGCTTACTCTTAGTGTCTCAGCTTAAGAAATGATGGGCAGGTACTACTGTAATTGGGTATACGCCTTTAGGCTTCTACTGACATGCGCACTTTATTTTTGGTTTCGTGTGCATGTGATAAGTACGTTGGTCAATTAGTATACTTCTGAAGTGGGAAGTTTGGGAGGCATATGTTACTGATCTGTACCGAATTTCGCCCGGATTACCGGTTAAAAATCATTAGGGAAAATCCTCAGTAGAACAGTCGGCTGAGATCGAATCCGTATGTGAATCAAACACGGTGGTTTGCTGTATGATTTTTTAAATTTGAAAATACGTCTGCCTTAATTTAAGCATGGTATGTGGGAGTGAAGCATACTTGTATCGTAAAACTATACTGTCTTCGCTTTTAGTTGTTTCGGAACAACTTTATAAAGGCTATCACGATAAAGTGAGCACTTTTGAAATCAACCTTAGGAAAAAGTCACTGCCCCTGCCTGCATATATTACAACGGTGCCCTGAGTGACATGTGCCCATTAAAGTTGGTAACGATGGATGGGATATAGTCCCGTATCTTAACGTCGAATAAAAAGGGTTATGTAACCATTTCTGATAACATAAATTATTTCTTTCGCTTTCTGTTTCTTTTGTTTTGTTTTTTTTATGCATTGAAGTGTTAAAATGAGCAGAGTAGTTTAATATTTGCTTTTCAAATAATTTCACAGTTTCACTTGACCGACGCGTTAATAAAGCGATGAGGACCATGAATATGTTAATCTTACACAAGGCGGAAGAATACACAACGCGCATACAAGTATATTTTAAGCAGGGCTTTCAAAAGTGCTCATTTTACCGTGAATAGCCTATAGCTGGTCAGGTTGTCAATTTCTTTTCTTGTCCACGTCGTGAGTGCGGAGCATGTAAACCATTACACGGCCGGCCACGTCAGCGCCAAAGCCTCGGGCGGTAACGACTCCAGGGGATCTCGTGGACGGCGAGTGCCACGATCTGGGAATATTTAGCCGGTAATCTTCCGCACGTCGCGTTACTTTCTTCCGGCTCTCGTCGTCCGGGGAAGCGAGATACGCTGAGCGGGCCGCACGTTTCGCCGCTGTAAATGGGATGACTCGGGAGGGAGGTGTGGGGTACGGATATTGGAGCAGACGTCGGTTCAGGAAGGGGAAGGAGTTGTCGGAATGTTACTGGGTCGTGTCTTCGTCGTTTGAGCTCCTCCCGCCTCGTTCCTTCTTTCTTTTTCCTGCCTTTTCTCCCGACGAGGATGTCGTCAAAGGGAACGGCCCTGCTCGTGCGAGGAAACGGAACGAAAGGAGACGCACCCCTTGGGGAAGTGATTCTTATCTCCTGATGATGTTGAAAAAGGGAAAGTGGGATGGTTCGGGCCGGATGGAAAGGGGTGACTTCGGCCCGGAATGCCGAACCTAAGAACGAACCCGAACTTATCTGTCTCTCTCGTTCTCCATACTTTTTAGTATTAGCCGAATTTTATCTCAGGAAATAACTTTTGATGTGTTCTCTTCATGGCTGTATGGAATGTTTTTGCAGATTGCGCATGCCTGCACGCTGAATGTCTTCCACGTGTCCCGAACATTTCACTGTCGTTTCTTCACTTTTAATTTTTAACTATTTTTTTTCTCGAAGTACATATTGAAAGAAGGAATCTGAAAACGCCACGCTTCCTATCAATGACTTCACCGCAATTTGAAGTCGGTGCTTATAGTCCGAACTGTACGCCATGGCGACCTCTGGACCTAGTTTTGCATTTCACTGCTGTAGCTGTGCGATATTTTCCTTTCAATACTAGGCAGTTCTCTGCACGGCCAAGGTGCAAAGATGTTTTCAATCTTTAGTGGAATTAAAATACGCGGTGTAGTCGTTAGACTACACTTGACTCCCACCTAGGCGAGCTGGGTTCGATTCCCGGCGGGGTCGCTCCCGGATTTTCGCATGTGGGATTCGTAGCGGAAGATGCCGCTGGTTGGCGGGTTTTCTCGGAGATCTCCCGTTTCCCCCCGCTCTTGCATTCCGGCGCTGCTCAATATCTCACTTCACCCTCATCGGCTCTCAAGACCTCGATATTAAGAGCTGCCCAAATCCCTCCACTTTAGTGGAAGTAGTGACGAATTTAAAATGAAGGAGATGCTGTTCTTTCCCATGGTAAAATTTGCAAAAAAAGGTTTCTCTAGCCAGACATTTGTCGGATGCTATCCGAGACATAACTGGTAAAGATACTTGTGGACTTGATTTACTGGAAATAAGCAAGACCTATTATCATTAAATGCCATAAGCAACTGTAACGAAATGTGTTCCATGTTCACCGCCAATAAACCTATGTTGTTACAGGTTACGGTGTCACAGTAAATGCAGCGTATCAGAAAACCTGCCCGCTAATTCAATGCTTGGCTCTCAGCGGCGACGGGGCACTTGATGTGAACGTGCCTGGGTTGTATTCTGTTTTTCTTTTATAAAGGCTTTTTTTTTTACAGTTCTAAGTAAGTAGCGTCAGTGTCGTTTTGCTAATGTATCTCTCCGCCTCAACTTTACTGACACGTGGAAACCATGCTGTTCGTTATGTCGACTGTTCACATTACAGAGAACAGCTCAGTTCTCAAAGCCAGTGACTGCCATGTTATATATACAGCCAACATTTCTTCAGAAAATATAAAATTTTCCGACACAGTAGAAACTGCAAAATCCAAGATGTAAATTTGCAGAAAATGTTTCTAATTTCTTATAGTAACTGAAAATGTTCGAAACGAAAATGTGTCTAGTGCAATGTTTTACGCAGGCGATAAGCTTGTCACGATCCGCGCGCGTCTGATCTTGGGTGGATTGAATTTCTGCGGTTATCTGAAAGAATTTTCTGCTTCATTGGTCTTTCCTCTCTCTCTCAACGTAACTCGGGGTGTGGAAAACATTCCATATCGCGCAAAGCGAGACTATTTAAGCTTCGACGAGCCACAGAGCCGACAGTTTTCCAGAGTTGAGAGTTAGGGCGGTTGTCCGACCTTAAGCGATAGACGACGAGCGAGTAGAGCAACGAGTGGCGACGGAAGTGAACAACTGGAGTAAAATCTTGCGGACTGTGAGCATCGGTGCAGTGGAGAGAGAGAGAGAGAGAGAGAGAGAGAGAGAGAGAGAGAGAGAGAGAGAGAGAGAGACTGGCACTATTGAATTGGATGCATTAGTGTGAGACATTTCAAATGATGGCAACAGACAGATTGAATGAACATGTGTTAATAATGAGTGTAAATTGACTGGAGTCAATATAGACACACTATTAAGGACTTCAATTAGAATTGAGATAGACATTGAATATTGTGCTAACCGAGAAAAATGATAATACTGATATTGGAGATGGATATTTTAATGTTGTAAATAATAACTGTGTTATTAAATTAGAAATCAAGTTTTGTTCTTTTATTTCTATTAAGACCTCCAACCCTCACGCACTCGGATACGCGCCTCTGGCGTCTTGTAACAATATGTTTTCCAAGAAGTAGCCATATTATCACTAACGAACACCCTTTGAAATAGAAAGATGTGATTGCGATAAAAAACTGAACTTCTAAGCAAATAGTGAAATTATTGCTTTTTAATTTAAGAAATATAAATGCTTATTGTTGTCGTAATGTTCGGTACACACTTTGGCCTAACTTTACAGAATTTCCAACCACCAGCTGTGTGTTTAAAATACTGTTTGAATAATCAGCAGAATAAAGTTTGTTGATTACATCTGTAAAATCGTTTAATATCATTTGACGCGCAGAAAATGAACTCCTTTTTAAAGATAAAAGTTTAATATACTTTTGGTGTGTTGGCCCATCTTACGTATACTTTCGGATTGCCAGAAATATATGTACTTTCCAACACGTATCGACTTATCACCAACGAAGTTGATTTGAAATTAAAAGTGTTTTGTATTACAAAAACTTTTTTTTAAAACAAATATACGAAATTAGTGTTTATTCCTTCAGAAAATATATCGCGTATGGTTGGTGTGAATTTGATTACACACAGTTGGCTCAAGTTGACAAGCAACAAACAACTGCTGGATTTACGGTGTTCTTCCAACACAAAATCAACTTAACGTGCTTAAAGTAGTATATGGGACGCCTTTTTATTTTATAAGATACAAGACAGCGGTTTTGTTTTCATTCAGGATTATGGACACTCTTCTTTTGGTGTAAAGTATTAATTGGACAACATTAACCCTACATTAAAACATATACCATTTATGAAAAGCGTGTTTGCCAACTTTCAGCCGCCACTCTACTAACTTTTTAAATTGTTAAAAGAAAAAAAATTTCGATAGCTGTTGACATTTCCTGATTTAATGAAATCATTTTCATTTTATTGTTGCTTTGTCTCGTGAATATTTAGTGGTGAGAAAATGTCGCTGGCATATTCTACTGAGTTGAAAAACCACGTTGATACAGCGCTGACCCAACATTCCCAATCAATTGTCAACCATTGCGTGAACGTGCGGTGCTACTGTAGTCGTCTCCAGTGTCGTGACGTGTTGGGTTGTTTTCTAAATATGTAATGTATCACAAGCCTTTTACACTCGTGTTAACATAAGATTATCGTATTTTCTTTTAAATTAAACTTTCACTTATATTTTGTCTTGAAATTATAATATTTCTTGTATAATTAATATCAATATAAATAGAGAGCAAATATGCGTGTTGTCAATGCATAGTAAGAAATGGTTCTTTTGCAAAATATTACTAAACTGAGCGCGCACGAATGCGGTGCGTGGTCACTGTGGTGTAATTCCCTAGACTTGGTTAAGCTTTGTCTCTATACATGAGACGGCTGAATATCCTGTAAGTAGTACTTTCAGAAAAGTCGGAAGTAACTGTGAATGGACTATAACCGTTCCCGCAAAGGCGTCACGTTCGGCGGCGGGTAGAGTCCAGTCGCCTGCCAAGACCATACTTAAGATGAGGTAGACTGCTTATTCGTCTTCTACGTATGCACCCGACATTGACCTACCCCAAAGGAACACATCTGTCTGTCACATAGACAGTAGTGATGAACGTGCTTGTTTATATCTTAATTTTTAATCGACAGGCACTATTATATAATTGCTACGCGCTCGCTGCTTCGCATCCCGCGCGAGCGAGTGGAAGTGAAGGGCGAAGCTGTTATATGATAGTGGCGGCAGCATGTAAATGGAATATTTCGAATGGCAGGCAAGCGAACCTCGTATCTGTTACAAAAAGCGAGCCTATACGATAGTCATTTTTTCTGCGCTTGCTGTTGATCTTGGTTGTATTTTATTTCTCTATTTATCTGAAGAATGCTTTGGATTACTGACTTCGTTCTCTGAGCGTGATTCGGTGTGCGTTGAACATTCCAGATGGTCAGGGTAACCAATATAATAGTGTAAAAAGCCTCCGAGCCTAGAGATTTTGTTGAATGGATGAGTGGCTGAGTTCCGAGCGATAGAATACGAGCGACGAGAGAAGTAACCAGCGGAAGGAAAATCTGCGACTGCGAGTATTAAGCTGTGAAGGGTGCGGCTGGCAGGCTGGACTATTGGACTATATGCGTGAGTGAAAGAAATTTAAAATAATGGCAAAATATAGACTGTACACGTATTAGTGATTAGTATGAGTTAATTGATTGCATCCACACACACTAAGAAGGTCTATTAGAGCTTAAATAGGCATTAGATATTGCGCTAGCTGTTAAATAAAAATACAGATAATTTAATGTTGTAAATGATAGCTGTATGAATACATTATAAATTAAATTTAGTTATTTTTTTGTATTAAGACAACCATCCCTCACGAACTCAGATATGCCCCTCAGGCGTCCAAGTGACAATATTTATAATATACTTTTGCCAGTTTGAATTTAATAAAAAAAATCATTACCGATTCTTTCGAGGATATGTAAAAACATATCAAAGCACTTGTTTACTAAACAGTGTTCTAACCTCAAATCCACTCAACGCCGTTTTTGCTAGTCGTCATGGAAGGGAAGCAGTTCAATGTTGGGGCACGAAGATTGGTTGCGCGCAGCCAGCGATATCGGTCTACCTCATCTTTAGTCTATGACAAAGACTCGGTCGGGGGAAATTCCTGAGTGCGGAGTCTGTGTACCACGTGGTTCGAGTCCCATCATGACCGGGGGGTTCATTTCATATTCAGCCCCTCGCTGAACGTATAGATAATGTCCAGATGTTTAGTTTACGACCTGGAAGGAAGCAGAATTGCTGCGGTCTCTTTGATGTCACGAGGGATGGTCGTTGGCAATTGTGAATGCACTCCGGCGCAGCGGTTGCGGCGCGATCGCCCCGGCGGCCGAAGCGCTTTGATGTGCCGTAATCAGCGAGATCGGCCGCTCGCTCGGGATTATGAACGTGCAGGTAGGGTTAGGGTATAGTGATCGTTCCCGTTTCATAAACGAGCGCCGTTTAATTACAATGGGCTGCCTCTCGCTCCGTTGCCGCCCAAGTAATCGAGATCAGTAGCAATCGCCGTGTGAGCTAAATCCCTACTAGAACTAATAGGAAGTACCCACGTGTTTCCGCCAAATAAAGTCCTTCTACTATATAAAATATCCTAAGTCCCGAAACTCCACTGCCGGAAACTAAGTCCTCACACTCCATCCTGCAGAATATTCCGAATCGTGACTTCTATTGCAAGAGGCTCTTTCGTTCTACTCTGCGGAAATATTCTGGAAGTCTCGACGTACCACTGCCAGAGACTAAGTCCTCTGACACAATTCCGCAGAATATTCTAAGTCCCGCCTCACCAGTGAGAAAATTAACAGAGTCCCAAATACCTTCTGCATCGTAGAGCGACGTTTCTGCAGCATCTCCCCGTCTCCTAGTCCAAGTCCCGGAGATGGCGACTGTCTCCTCCCAACCGGGCCTCCCAGGCTCCTGGCGACGTCTAACGTACTCTAAAACGAAGTGTTAAGTGAGAGCCCGCGGTAGGGACTGGAGTAAAGTGCGTGTCAGTACTAGGCCCCATACGCCTACAAGGGAAGGAAATCATGCAAGAAGACATGCATCGCTGGAGCAAGGGATTAGGTTCCCATGGTCTCGTTTTGTCCATGACAACCTCCTCGAGTGTACTTATAGCTAAACTACTATAACTGCGAAGAGAAAGGGAAAAAAACCGCTATAGACACCGTAAAAACCCTTTTGGCAGGAAATAATTAAAAATGTTTGCATGTATTAATAGAACATGCTACAAGAGACAGTATCTCCCCGATCCCTAAGCTACACACGTATTTATACTACCAGGCGGCCCCCTCCAAGAACATCCCCTTCTCCAAAGACACTAGGCCCGACGTCAGCTCGCTCTATATCAACCACCTTTTTAATTAGCAAAGATACAAGTGATATTCGCACACAATTTTCGGGCAGGTGGCCCCTTCAGAGTGCGCGCTGCAACCCGCCAGATAGACATGCGCTGCGGGCTGACACGACGACAGAAGTCGGGCGCCGGGACGAACATAAATGCTCAGCTGGAAAAGCAATCGCTCTTACCATCACACATTAAAATATAACTTACATTGGTGAGGGAGCATACTCCGTCACACAATTTTTTGACGTGGATACGTATTTAAATCCAGAAAATCCGATGATAGCAAAATTCAATTACACCACTCGATTGTTACGTTGAGTGATGACTGCAAAGCAATTTTGAGTTCGTTTCGCCGCGTCTCATAACTCCCGCGTAGTATAACTTGACTAGGAAAAGCTACGACGCTTGTTTAAGCTTTAATCGACAGATCTCGTCAAAATTAATCCATTACGCGTGTATAAAAACATTTGTATGGCGTAGTTATGGTGAAATTGCATGAGTTTAATGTAGAAATTAAGAAAACTCAACACAGTGTCGGCCTGCACTCGTCAAAAAGCCAAGTCGAAATACGGAAATCGTATACGGTTGGAAAGAGCATCTCAAAATCACTCAAGTGCACAGCCGCACCCCATTATTTTTTTTTTTTACGTAAAGCAGTGTGTGGGGCAAATAACATAAAAAAATTACAGTTTGTAATTAGTGTTCAGAAAGAGGTTCGCACTTATCGAAGGGACAGAAAAATTACAAAGCAAACAAGTGGCCGGAAATAAATAGTGTCTTCGTCTAAAGTGCACGTTGACTGCATCTGAGGATGTCAGTGATGCTAGATTTTCTGGGTCTCATTTATTTGTGAAATTTTTGTATGGAGCACGAGTACAGCATTAGGGTATGCCACGTTGGCAAGCATTTTTTTTTTCCGAGGAACATGTCGAATATTAAATTAGCGAACAAAAGATCTTAAAAATATCCACCTAGAAGTACTTAGCGTGTGTTTGGTGTATTTTGCAATAAGGATGAGCTAGTTCATTTAAATTGAAGTAAGGTTAAGTTGTTTGAAGTCTTTACATGCTATGCGGTCTCCATCTTTGTTTTCAAAGACTACAGCGCTCGGTAGCTGTTCGTTCCCGGATGCAGTCATGCCAGCATTGGGTAGTATCAAGGGTTCTTTAACTTAGCGATTTCACTAACTGCTTTAGTTGGATGTACATTTTGTCGGACCCACAACCGTTTCTTTCATAGAAGCTAAGAAAATGTTTTCATGTGCAGAACATATTTATTTTTCATTCAAAATTATTACAATCTCAAGTGTACTTTAGGCTAAAACGAAATTTGAGAAACCCAGCTTCTTTAACAGCAAAAATAGTTACAGCATCACCACAGTATTTTTTGTAATGAAAAGTAAATTAATGTAGTTTCACTTGCGGCCCGCCGACTGTAAGCTCAAGGACCTCCATGGAATATCATTACGCAGGCTCGCATGTTGCAGGGAATCGGAACACAACGCCAGGATGTCCCTGTAGCGGTGTCCTCGAACCAAAGGATCGACGGTGGCGCTCCGTTCGGGGTACCCCCCCCCCCCCCTTCTGTATTATGCCATATTTTTTTCTTTCCTTTCCGCGACCTTTGGGAAAGTCACCACGTGCCATATCTACCATGCCTAGCGTGCCCCGCTCACCGAAAAAGATCCGGGGAAAGGTGGTTTGGTTTGTGAATAAAAAAAGGGTAGGGGGATCACATGGAGGGATAGCGTTGTGTAAAAATGTGGCTGCGAGGAGCAAAATATTGTGCTCACAACCCATGTAGACTGTATACGTACGTAGTGATAGCAATCAGACAGATTGACTTTTGGTACACTCAAATATACCCAAACAGTAATAGCGAGTTAACGGGACTGCATACCAAGCGGGCAGCCGCGAACATCAAATGAGGTATCATTGTTAAACGGAATTCCTTCTCATTGCGCCAATTTTAAAGATAACTATTTAAAACATAAATTATTCTTCGTAAAATTCCTTTAGGAATGTTACTACGTTAAAAATATTTTGCCAATTTTTTTTTTGTTTGGTACATTTTTTGTAAAATGTAAATATCGAAATTTACATATAAAAATAAAATGGATAATTTTTTTTTCTTTCAAAAACAATTTTATGTAGCAATATTCTCTGAGAAAGTCGTGTCAACATGTTTTTTGTTTTAAATAGTTATCTTTAAAATTGACGTAATGAGAAGGAATTTCGTTTAACCTTGATTCTCCATTTGAAGTTCGCGACTGCCGGCTTGGTAGGCAGGCCCGTTAACCGTGACGGTGTCTCTAACTTATACTCATATTAATAACAAAACAAGTTTTGCTATCGAAGACTTTGGCATAAGGAAAATTTCCGCCACTAGGTAAGCGCCAGTGTTCCAAAGAGGTCACTTTCAATTAGAATTTTAAGCTAGGTGTATAATAAAAGAGAATGTTTTCACATAGTTAAGTAGTTATTGTATATTTTATTTATGATTATTGCAATTATTTGTTTTTTGACATAGAAAATAGCAACATTCCTGTGCACATGCGACACTAGCGTTACCTAGCGGCGAGAAATTTTAGTTGCCAAACTGAAAGCATTGAATTTCCCAACCTCATTAGAATAAATCTTACGTATACATTACGTCATAACAATTGCAACACACCAGGGTGTTCCCGCAACAACTCCAACTGTAACATATCAACTGAATATTCTGATAATGGTATAATAGTTTTAAAATGTTGATTGCTGCTACCGTGAAATCTGATTACGGAATGTTTGTAATGTCACTTTCCAGCTTTTTTTAATTGTAGACAGTTTTTACCTTTGTGTTACCCTTTATTAATATATCCAGGTCTCTTTTACCTCTTTTTAGTATCTGTTTATATATATATATATATATATATATATATATATATATATTACACGCGCGCACACGCTCACATACACAATGTTTAGATGTGTGCGCGTAAAATTACTTTCAAACGCAAGTGCACACAAGCAGTTCTGTTAGTTTTACTAAAATATTAATAAACTGAAAAAAAAATAACAGGTTAGCATTGAACGTGTCTAGGTTGTATTTTTTTAATGTTCGTGTCGCATACCATTTTGTGTAATTTCACGCGACACAACTGAAAACTTTTTTTTTTACTAGAAATGCTACGCAAAGAAGATTATTTTTACTGTCCCTCTAAATGTTACACTAGTGGAAATATACATTGAAGCGCACTTAGTAAATATCGTCCAATCCAAACGGATCTCGCAAGACATGATGTTCGGGCGTAGAGGGCACTCTGATGGTAAGTAGAAGTGCACAACTAGCGTACACCGGCCTGCAGCCATTAGACCGATTGTCCTATCGCAGATCGCCTGACAGTACGACGAGTGCTGGATGCGAGATGCCATTGCGTGCGAATCACACTATAAAAATAATGGAAAAATTACCTGACAGGTGTAAGGTAATGTTCGGAAACCTGCGGGGGTGAAACATAGTTTTCCTTAGAGGTAAGGTAAAATTACCGCACTCTGGAGTAAAATTTACGTACATGGTAGTTGAAAATCCCATATGGATGGGAAAATTACCTTACGACGCGTGCAACTCTTGAGCATCCTCAACAGCTCAGTAGGGGGTCGGGCGGAAGAAACAATCCTTTAACACGATTCACTGATGCTGTCATGCTGTCGTCGTGGTGTAATGGATAGCGCATCGGCCTATCGTGAAAGAGGACCATATTTCGCGCCCACTCATCAGCAAGTGTCGAGGATTTTAATGTTTAGGTTTCGGTTACTGTTCGTCAGAGGATATAGATAATAAAAATATTTCACAGAAATTATAGCCCGGGATAATTTTAAATATAATTTAATTATTTGTAGTTAATTTTACCTTACATGTAGAGGTAATTAGCTTCCCTTATGTGTAAGGGAATTTCACCTCAATTGCTTTTTACAGTGCGCGCAATACCTGGAGGATAACGGTGAGCACCAACTCAACAATTGGCTGTCTTTTAGCGTGACGGTTTAATGGGGGTCTCCACAGGATACGTGCCAGAATTACTGCATGTGCGGCCGTTCGGAGTGGTTACACTCATTGTTAAGGTGTCTGCTGTATGTGTTGCATACTGTTAAGGTCATATCCACACAAAAAGGATTTAGGGGCGTAGCTGGAACGATGGTTAATGGTAGAGCTTTTATGGTAACTGAGGGGGATTATTCGTGATATACGAGACACAAACAATACAATACGGAAATTGTTACAGTAACGGGGAGTGACTTTATAGGTAATTGATTATCTCACGCCATTTCTGTTTGTATCTAAGTTGGACAGTCCCCACCTTATTCTTGATGCCGGAGGCTGTATATAGCTGATCAGATGGCAGCGGTCGGAGACAGATACACCCATGTTGTGATCTTCCCTGGCTGCTGGTCGGATGTGGAAAGATGTCGGGCCCTGCCTTTCAGCGACCTGTATCGTCGCGTTGTTTAAACATAGCTGTCCCCGATTGCCTGCTGGTGGAGGGGGATATTGCTGTCGTCCCTTCTTTTTGCAATACGCTGTTGTAACTTCTGGCGTCCTGGTTTAGTGAAGTTGTGATGCCGGGTTCATACGAGGATTTCAAGGGATAACAATACTGTATAGTGTGCTGGATGTTCGATACGCCACCTTCTTGTGCATCAACTTTAAGGCAGATGCGTGTATTCCTACGGACTGTCTTCAAATGCGTTTTCACTGGTTTTATTTCTTGGGGAAATTTAAAGTTTTGTTAAATAGAACTAATCAACCTCCCGCAAATTTCTCGCGCTTCTTTTCAGCAAACATCGTTTCATCTCCCACTCCTCTCCCATTTGAAGGGTTTGGGTCTCTTTCTACGTGGCCTCGGAAAGCGATGGCGGAAGCAATGCTACCAAATGACACCAGTTTCAAAACGTGGACGTCCTGCAGTAAAAATCCAACCTGGATCGGTGTGTTCGGGAGTCTGTCGTGCTTGAGCACCTATACACTGTACAACACCCTACACAAGCAACATTACACTGACACCATCACAACACAGACACAAACATCAAACGCACGACGGACTCCTCACAAAACGACAACCACCATCAGCCCCTGTCTCCGAGAGGATGGCGGGGTGGGGGTTCAAGAGTGGAAGCAGAGAAATTTTAACTTTTGACATTTTTAAATTGTAACGTAACCTTTTTCTTTAAGACTATAACAAAATATAATTTTAAGTCTCTGTAATTTAAAAATTCAACTTCTTTTTAATTTTTATAAGGCAACAAATTTTACTTTTCAACTATTTTCCGAATTTATTCTAAATTCTAGTAGCTAAGACCATTTATGGCCTTCGGCTGAGTACTGGTGTCATTTTTATATGTTCTGTTCTATCGTATTTGACTGGCGGCCATATGCAAAGGCATTTTTAAGGCTCTCCCAACAGGCGATAACACAGTAATAAATATATTTTATTGTAACCGTAGGAGTTAACTTTTGAGAGCGGTGAAATGTAGGCCTACACTATTTATTAGCCACATGGCAAATTTAGCAGGGGCCGTAAAAAGTGCCCGCTTTACCGTGTATATGAATAGCCTATAAAACCCTTTGCTCTATATTCACTCCAACTGGGGACGTAGAAGTGTTTTGTAACTCCCTTTTCCGATGCTAGCTGCTTCCTGTATCTAACCCGTGACGATTATCGCACGCTAACCGCACGGCCGTAACTCGTTTTCGCCCGCGTCCCTGAAAAAATGAATACGGCAGGCGACACACGTCGGCGAATTACCGTTTGCAGTTGTTCGCCGCGGGATACCCGTTTCAACCGCTCGCCCCGAATTCCCAGTTGTGCGCCGGAGGTGTGTTGTCGATATGGCCGCATCCCACGCCCCAACGTGCGCGAAACTGCGCCACGTGCCGCTTATGGGCGAATATGCGGTGCGGATATCGCCCCGAAACAAATGAGGGTCGCTCTAGGCCGGACCGTTTGTTCCATCCCCTGCACACACGCGAAACCTGCATATCGATTGTCTCGCTGCAAAATGCCTGCAGCCGTGGTGCGAGTACAAAGGTTGGGTTTGATTGTATTGCAGCTTATTACCTCGGCCACTTTCGTGCCGGGAAGCCCCGTTGGAAGCGGCTTATGTTCTAGAATAACCTAGAATTACGTCTACAAAGGGGCATGCATCCATGGCTCACCTGTGATTGGAGACCGCCTTGGTGTTGTATTGAGTAGTAAGGCTGTGCGATATTGCGATGTATCGATCACGAAACAATATTTCTTAAATATTTGCTACTGCGATATGATTTCTAATGGTACGACAAAAGATCACATATCGCGATATCGCCGATACGCAATATTAGCGATATGCGATATTTGCAATATCAGTATGACCGGTATCTGCAGTGGCGATATTTACGATATCAATATAAACGATATTTATGATATATCACCATCGATTTGCGGTACTCTATCGAAACTATATATCTTACCGATGCGATATTGAAAAGTTAATCATGCGTACAGCAGCTATAGTGAGTAGGGTTGCTGCCTTTTATCCATGGGAAGGGGGTTCGGTTCGTGATGACGGCCCGTGGAATTTAGGTAGTTGGTAGATGGCGACGTTACATTGTAAAAACCTGTCCCGTCCCTTAATTTTTGCACACTAGTACAGCCCCTGAACTAAGTCATCGAAATAAACTTAAATTTATTTCTAGATTCAGCAATTCCTTGGCATGTTAGTTCACTCTATATTGTCAGTCGAGAGTAAAATATAATACATTTCTTACTAATTACTTATTAATTTGTAACGACAACTAGGATAAAATAATGGTAAAATTGATTCAGAAATATTCGCAAAATTACGGTTACAACGCATTCTTCAGCAATGGACTTAACGTATACAAATAGTTTTTTTTACGTGGATTTACGAAACCGCTCAGTAAATTTACTACTTACATTTTCCGCAGAGCCTTTTTCTAGAGATCGATAGTGAAAATGAGTTCGATTTTCTTCTGGTGCTTCCTTGTGTATAACAATATAATTTAGGAAAGTTATATTTTTGTGCTGGGAGCGGGATTTGAATACGAATAAACATATTGTGAAACAATAACGCCACGTTGTTTTGATAACCTGAGCATGGCGCGTATCTTTTCCAGTTTATAATTATGTGCAAGTGTTTTAAGTGTTTGGCTACAAGTGGCTTGTGCTTCTGATTTTTATAGAGATAAAAATTCCAGGAACGACAATTTTTTCGGTTGCAGCAGCGAAGGTTTCGTGTAACCTCCGCATTGTTAGTTTCGAAACTCGAAGTTAGGCGAATACGGAAATTTGTACGTACAGACATCGTTTTTTGTCAAATGAATAGTGCATTTCCGTAAAAAAATTCCGCGGAACTACAAAATTTTTAATGGTTTATTGCGAAAGGTATAGTATATTAGCTGTTTTTTTTTTCACACCATTTGAATCTAACCTTTGAAAGATCACGCTATGTGTTATGTGTTTGATTATTTCCTAAATACAGCATGTATCACAAGAGTTAATTCTGTTAACAACTACATTACTTTTGGTTAAATTGAACTTCTACATATATTTTTGTATTAACTATAATATTTCATATATAATTCATATTAATAAAGAAAGTTATAAAGTAGGAATGTTGGTAATGCCCAGTAAGAAATACTTCTTACTTCCAATATTGTTAAACCGTGTGCGCACGAATGCGATGTTTTGGTCTCTTTGGTGTAGTGTTCTAAACTTAGTTAATATTCGTTTGCATGATTCGGAAGAATATCCCGGAAGTAGAACTTTAGCAGGACTTCAGAAAAGTGGACGGACTATAGTTACATATCCTTGCATCATTATCCCACGTACTCGTCTTGAGCACCGTTGGCTGGGGTCCTGCCATACTCGGGGTGGCCAACTTCACCAGTAACTGGAACTCGCAAGTGTAAGTAGATCCTACCGCCCGGCAGAAATTATTAACAATCGAGCATCCCTAAACTTTCGCAAAAATAAATTGAACAGATTAGGGCGGAATTCGGAAGTATTCTCAGTCGTATTTCATTTGTCGCCTTGTGGACCAGAAATTCTACGAGAAAAGTCAGCAGTAAACTTCTATCATACATAATACGTCTCGAGGCGAGAATTCCCTACATTGGAGTAAAAAGAAGTATATACGATATATCGTTTCACTCGAAACTATGTGAAAATTAGCCTCGTCTTGAACACATTCGTCCAACACTGTCGTGCAGACTCAGTACGAATTTGAGAGTAAATAATTTTGCGACGCGCACTCACAGATTGACTGAAGACCAAAGAAACTGCATATATGTACACCATGGAAGAAGTCTCTGGCAAAATTGGACATCCAGGTATCATGCTTAGTCGTGAAAATGCTGGTACCTATTACATGCTGTAGGGAAACCCGCCACAATGACTTTCCCTCGAAGTAAAGTTAAGTTTTTCAAAAAAATTTCCCCTTAAGGCTTCCGCCTAACTTTTGCTTGAACTGCGATACAGAGAGTTTGAAATACACGTTTTTATATATAACTATTAAACATGATTCCAATGTGCCCATCTACGAAAAGAACACACACTTCAGAAGGTGGCTGTTAACTACTTTCTAATTGCCATGCACATTAGAAACACCATTTCAGAGCACTCCAACATAGCTAAAAACTGCTTTTTCAAAGAGCCATATTTAGAAATATACGCTGCCAGGTGCATACAGAACTATTCAAGGACAATACAATGAACCTTACTAAAGGCTGTTCACGATAAAGTAAGTACTTTTGAAATCAACCTTAGAAAAAAACGCACTGCATGCCTACATATATTTTATCGGCTGCAGTGAGGAGCATGCGCTCAGTAAAGTTGGTAATGGATGGAGGGGAAAGAATTGCCATATATTAGCGCCGAACTAAACTTGTTATGTAATCATTTATAATAATGTAAATTATTTCTCTCGCTTTCTGTATTTTTTTTAATGCCTCGAAGTGTAGAAATGAGCAGATTTGTACAATATTTACTTTTCTAATAATTTCACAGTTTCACTTGACCGACGCATGAATAGAGTGACGAGGCCAATGGTAGTGTTAATTTTACAAAAGGCGGAAGAACACAAAGCGTGCACACAATTAGATATTAAGCAGGGTTTTCAAAAGCGCTCATTTTACAGTGAACAGCCTATATAGACTTTCCACCAGTAAAATAATAGGGTCACCGCTGAACGTCCCATATGTGCTGGCAGCACGGCGAAAACACTGCACGATAGTTCAGAGCCTTGTCCTTATTGGCGATGGGGCAATTGATGCATATGGCAGAGTTGCCCTTATAGCTCCCGCGTTTCGCGGCCTCAATCGCCGAAAATAGCTCGAGGTAGGCGAGAAACTTATCTAATCTAAACAAAGGAGTCTCACGTTCCAAATTATAGGTACACCCTAATTACGCCAAGCCATCAGGGTAATCTACTAACTACAGCACCTAGGCGAACCAGGTTCGATTCCCGGCAGGGCGCTATTGGGAATCGTGCCGGACGATGCCGCTGTTTGGCGGGTTTTCTCGGGAATCTCCCGTTTCCCCCGCTCTTGCATGCCAATGCTGCTCCATTCTCACCTCACTTCACCCTCATCGGCTCTGAAGGCCTCGATGTTGAGAGCCGCCAAAATATCTCCACTCCACTAACTACAGAGCGCAGGCTTTATGGCTTTGATGGGATTGTGTAAAAACGCGACTGCGATTGGTGTCGTTGGTTACCGCCCTTAAAACATCAGCTACTCTGAACTGTCGGAGAAAAAATTCGGGCCAACCTAAACTTACAAAAAAACAGCATGTGATCTGAGTCGTAATAAGGATCAGATGATGACCTGGTTTGTTCATTAAATGTACTTCAGAGACTAGTAAAACGATTGTTATTGGTTTGGTTAAGTGTGGGATGGACCCCCGCATTTTCTGTGAAGTAGTTGTTTGCGCGAATACACGTATCTCGATAAATAAATGTTCTGCAAATACAACTTTTTGTCAGGAAAGATTAAAAAATATATATCTATGCCCCTATTTTTTTTTTACTCTCGGATAAAAAAAATCGTGAAAATGGTAAAATATCGAATTCTTAAAGCTTGCATATGCAGTTTCCTTAAGCGACAAGAGAAATGTATAAATATACGGGCGTAGTTTAATCTGTGGTATTTCATCGCGTGTAATAAACCCCTATGTTACAGATCTCATTTGCATAGTACAGTGTTACGACGGAAAACTGCACGCCTTGCGCGTAGGAGCGATGATGCACTAAGTATGCGTGTTAGTGTCGCCCGTATTTCTCCCTCGCTTCTTGACCTTGGACGCGGGGTTCCCACAGGGGTCCATCCCATTCTCGTATATCTTCCAACTTGTGCGTCGATGCCAGCTCCTGTTTGTGCAGTCCTCTGTTGTTACTTTTGTAATTTTACTACCGTTCATATGATATGCACTGAAGCCAGTTGCAAATAATCCCGCGTTAGTAATAATGTTCGTGTAAACCAGGTGGTGGTAATGTAGGTTTATCACCACGGCGGTACACATTGGTAACAAATGATGGGGAGCTGTGCGGAGCATACAGATGATTTTATGGAACGTATAGTCCGGAAATTTCCAGTCCCTGCTCATCAATAATACAGGCTGTTCGTGGTTAATTAAGGACTTTTAAAATCCCTGATTAGTATCTGCCTTTTTCCCCGCCAAGTTTTTATCCGTCATTTGTAAAACCAATATTGCCACGGGATCGATAGATATTAATTCGTGAACCGAGTTTAACCGTGAAATTGTTAGGAACGTAACTATGATACTGATATCCTAATTTTACTCATGCGTGCTTGAAATAAACATAATATGACTAGGAATGTAATGTTCATAAATTTAAAATAGTCACAATAAACTAATTTCCTTACGTCGGTACCAACTTCACTGGTAGCGCGCTAGTCAGTGTGACGATTGAAATAAGTGAAACAAGTAGCAGGTAATTTGTGTTCAAAAGTTGCCCTCAAAAAGTTCCCAGCCGCGAATAAACTACACCGAAAAGGACGGTATGAAGCGGTTGCTCTCCTCACATCCTATGGTCGTGTTTGAATCGGTGCTTTTAGTTTTCGAAGTGAATTTTACTAATATGATGCCTTATTTGATAGTTTGGTATTTAGTTTCTAGTATGTACTTTACATGCATGCTGACTTGCTATACGCTGTTCACGGTAAAGTGAGCACTTTTGAAATCAACCTTTGAAAAATGTCACTGTCCTTCCCTTGATATGTTTCAACGGGCACATCACACCAACTTCCATGCGCCAAGTAAAGTTGGTAGAGACGGATGAAAAGAAGTCCCGCGGCTTTAATGTTGAATTAAAAGTGCTAAGTTAACATTCGTGAGTGCAGAAATTATTCTTTTGCCTTTTATTTTTTTAATGCATATAGGTTTAAGAATTTGCTAATGTAGAATATTTCCTTTGTAATAATTTTACAGTGTCATTTGACTGACGCTTGAATAAAGCCAGCAGGCCCATGACAATGTTTGTTTTACGTATATTTGTATGGGGGGGGGGGGGGGGAGATACGCACTGAACTTACAAATAGATCTTCAAAATGGCTTTCGTCTGAAGTGTTCTCTTTACTGCCTATAAACTAAAACATCAAATCATTTCAATCAAATTATACACGGGAATGCATAATATACTTACTTTGGATTAAAGAATAGTATTTTGTGGTCATAAATAAATAAATAAAGATCATCAGCACAGGTGTAGTATTGTTTACACATACCGTAAAATACTAGTGCTGGACTCATTTTTTTTTAAAACTAATATCCGTGTATTTTCGAAAATGTGTAATATAAATTTCTTTATTTTAAATTATAACATTTCCATAAAATATAATTTCCATTTAACATTTAGATCTGCTGTTACGGATACTTAACAAGTGACTGCCGACAGATTGTGAATTGAACCCTACGAAATCGTAAATGATAAGTTTGAAGCAGGGTCTAGGATGCTGGCGCCAGGCGGAGTCGGTTTGCTATGGCAAAGCTTTTCGTTCCCGGTCTACGTGGAGGGAAAGCGTGGTGATATCATAGACTAAAGATGAGGTAGACAGATTTTCGTCTTGTGCGCACCCCCCCCCCCCTTTTCCATTCTCTACATCTTCTCCTCCCCCACCTTCTTGACATTGACCCGCCATTGCCAGTACAACCGTAAGAGCGACGTGGCAATAGAAATAAACGTGTTTGTTTACATTCGAATCTTCAGAAGAATCACCCTTTTATGTGAATATAATCTATGACTAACTTGAGTATATTCTAGTAGCATTAAAGCTCGGTTATTGAAAGTGATACAAACATTTACTCATGCAGTGTCCCAATCTTGGATATTATACGCGTTTTTCTTTATATTGCTATCGGCAGAAAAGCAGTTCAATGTTAGAACTAGGAGAATGACCGTTGCGCAGCTCGCATAAGTACTCTACCCCATATCCCCTTTACGGGCGAGATGGGTGTGGAATCGTGGTGTAATGTAGGGGTGGATGGAAACTAGAATGCCCCAAAAGAACCCACCAGCCTTCTGCAGTGTGTGCCATTTTTCGCTTGGGAAGAAACTGTAGGTTACTTGATCCTTATGGTGACATACACGCGGTCGAATCGTCCCCTAAAAGTCGGGATGTAGAGTGCGTGGAAAAGTTGCCGGTGATTTTTATCTTATACTTCTTTAAGCTTTGGCAGGCACTGCGTGTTCGTTAAGTCTCTGACCGCGGGATGGTAGTAAGCCTTTTCCGCTGTTTTGAACGGGAAAGTAAAGCTGCAGAACAGACAAGGGTATCTTGTTTACCGCTGAAATTTCGCCCAACTCGCGCCAAAGTTTCAGCGTGTCCGAAATGGGGACTCTGTCGACATTTCCCAGAGGCCGACAGTTTCACGTTTATTATTCCGGTAGTTACGTGACGTATCGAGTTTATGGTCCATCATAGTTGGCGCATATGTGTGTGCGGTGATTTTCTTTACGATAAGGTTGTGTATCAAGATGTGGCATCTTTCCTTGACATTTATTATTGGTTGCTGGCGAGTGACAAGCGAAATGTTTCAAGCGTACAAATAGCACGTTGGAACATATTATAAACGCAGGTTATTTTGCGAAAACTCACTAACTGCCTATGCGATAAATAAAACGTGTGAATCAACATTTGTATTCCTACACGTTTCACTTACAACGGTATAGGGTTTTAAGCATGACTATAGATGGTATGAGACGGATGCATTTTGAAAGTACGTAAAAAAGTTATAATTTTTATAATTAACTGGACGTTAAATTTGTACCATACTGAATTCAATCACGTATGTTCAATGTACCACGTCTGGCCTGCTTGTCCGGCATTTACTACAGTAATGTAGTATCAGATCACTAATGAATCCATGTGGTCGTTAGTTGTGCTTCAGACGGAACTCCAAAATTGTAACGTATAACACGGATTTAATGTTCTCTCGGCCTTCTCTACTAACTCGTTGTACAGTTTAGAGCATTGCGCGCAAACAGTTTTTTATTTTTCCTTTACTTGAAAATGAATTTTGCGGACCTATTCTAAGAGACGAACTCCAATGAACTAATGCCCGATTGCACCAACATCTTCTCTAATCCGAGATCGAATAATACTAGTTCCGAACCAGGATCCAGTTTGATCTTGTATCCAATGCAAGAGTGTTGCACCGACGAAACTTCATGATTCTGGATCTCCGATTCGTCGATCTTGGTTTCAAAGTGAGAGATCGAGATTAAGTATGAGACAAATTTTGCTATTGGTTCGTAATATATAACGTCATGGAAGTAGGCGTATTTTTCACTATATATAGAACTAGATGTGCGATGTTTTATCTGTTTTAAGTGAATTATTTATTGTACTACGAATTTTACTGAACAATAGTCAAGTGCGTATAGGCCTAATGTTGTTTTAATTACCCGAGAAAACAATCGAACGTAGTTCTATCTGTTGGCGTATTTTCAAACTACATTTGTCCATTTGTCGACGATGGCTGCTGATATCGGATCGAGATTTCGAACCGCCAAGTTCGGTGGTTCTAAATGACCATCTCGGTGTCCAGTTCAGCTCTGAACTCGAATGGTGCAACAGTTTTGTGTGTCGATCTTAGATCCGATCTCGGATCGAGTTTCGAACCACGATGGTGCAACCGGGCATAAGACGCTAATTGAACACAACAGTGCGAGTTCTGACGGAGTCGCGCCCCTTCAGTGCACTCACAGCTGTGTACAAACTGTTACAAAAATGTTCGGCGTATTTCGGCATGCGCGCAAATGATTAAATGGTGAATAGCGTATTTTAGCACGCCATCAGGCTGCAGTAGGTTGCGCGCGCAGCTTCTTCTCCCCGCTCTACTGTAAATTCGCTCGCCAGGAATCGTATCCTCGCTTGTACGTCTCAGTGCAGGATATGGCTCGGCGCTCGCTGCGCCGTTTCATCCTTGGCAGGTTTTGACGTCAATGCGTTTCTAAAATCAGACCGACAAATGGGGTACCAGGAGGGGAACAGCGGTGTAACGTTTACTGAATGATCCACTACGACAGTATAACGTCGTGACTAATAACACCATTTAAATAAACGCGGTCTCGTTCGGTCGGGTTTACAGCTACGTCGGCACCGCGCATGTACCACGCACGGGTGGGGCCGGCGGCGACAGGTAGACGAAAATTTCCGGACAGTATTTCGTATGATTCCGGTGTGCTAGCGCGATGATTTTGGTAACAAACGAAACATATCGTCGGAATATACCGATTTTATACCAAAGAATATTCTACCCTCTAACGCAGACGTATTCACGTAAAACCCACGACTGTATCCCTGACACAGTCAGGGCACGCCAATTTTTTTCACTTATATGCACACCAACGCCCAGAGTTTCGACTATCACGAGCCCGGCATCTATTTATTAGTCACCGGATAATCCTTTCTTGGTGAAGTCAACCTGTCGTCCCTTGGTGCTACTTAAATTGTCATGATACTTGAGGGTTTCACAGCGGACTGTCCTATACCGTGGCCTTTGGATTTAATGACATTAAAATTCAGAAATGGCAGAGTGTTATAAGCGATCTGTCTTGGCGATCCCTTTGATGTAGCGTGCCCATTCGCTGATTGGGTGCGCGATGATCTGGAAGCAGGCCACTCAACGTGATTGGCCAGTCGGAACGTTGCTGTTCTCTCTCCTGGTTTCGTTTGGATTCCTGACTGAGGAAGTTCCGACGTGATTCCTAGCTGGCCTTGCACGCATTCTCAGTTGACTTCCTAGTAAAATAGTTTAGGCCTTAGTGTATCTGTGAGTGTACGTGTGCCTTAGTAAGCGTGTTTGTGAGTGTACGTCTGCCGTATTAAATAAATATTTAAGGAATACTGGTTTTTCTTGACTCATCCCTGACGATGCCGCTGGTCGGCGGGTTTTCTCAGGGATATCCCGTTTCTCCTGCCTTTGCATTCCGGCGTTGCTCCATTCTCACCCTAATTCATCCTCGTCGACTTTCAAGACCACGATGTTATGAGCCTCCCCAAGTGTCTCCACTGGTTTTTCTTAGACAAGTTAAACATAATTTATCCAGAGTTGCCACTTTTTTTTACTGCTTTTGAAATAAAGTCGAAAAAAAAGATTATTTGTGAAAAAAGGTTACAAACCGCATTTCGGAAGTGGTTTTTTGCGCAGTTTCCTTAAAGAGGAAGACTGTGAAGTCAGTGTGTCATCTGCAGCTCAGTTGTTGAGTTTAACTACTTATGCAACACTGAAATGATATCACATCTAATATGCAAGGAATTTTGTTGCAGCGAGTGAATGTCGAAACTTTTGAAGATTGTTGGACAATGTTCCCCAACGGCCCGGACTAACCTTGTGGGGTTTAGAATTTTTATTAGAAAGCCGCATTAAGGTATTATTCTCGTGTGATGAGTAGTTATTCACCATTATTGACTTCAGTTCTAATACAATAACTTAATTGCATTTAAAACGTCGTCTACGTGTTTAGACAAATAAGTTATATAGGTAAGGAATACCATATTTATTATCTGTGAAATATTTTATCAAACTGGGAAATAACTGGACTAGTCATCGACGTTCCTCGAAAAAATAACTTACATAGTTATTGGTTTTAATCATTCAACTTACTTTAAAAAAATCTGATGATTTGAAGTTGGCGAGAGAAATGTTACGCATGCATGGCTGTCGTATTAGTTTCTGAAAACCAAATATTCTAACTCGCGAAGCGTTCTCGTAATTCCCATTGAAATCGGTCGCACAGCATTGATATGACATTCTGTTAATGGAAATAAGGTAAAAACACTCGCTAAGTTGGAAATTCATCCAAACAACTTGCAGTAAACACGCGCAAGAAACTTAACTCCGGCAGGGAGTGAGTGACTAGGATCAATCTCGCTGACGTCACACACCGCCCTCTGTTTTGGAAACAGGCCCGCAGTTCATCAGTGTTAGTAGGTGACTGTGATGTTTGGCGACCAACCTACACAAGGCAAGCTATGAGCTGGAAGCCATGTTCGCAGCTACCATAACCTCGATTTCCTTGGCGTTAGGCTGGGTTGCTGTGAGACGTGAATTCCAAATTCGAGTTGTTCCTAACATCACGCCGTATTACTGAAGGTTGCGCCCAGAGTCGTGATACAAATGAGAGTTGTCTCCTTTGTAAGCTTTGCTATTGCAGATAATATACATAGTCGAATCATATTTTTATGACCACCTGCTAGAAGTGTCATCTGCAGCGCGTAGCCCATGACGTATGGCCCGGGACGTGGGCTGGGGAAGCGGGTATGTAATGCGACCGACAGGCTGGCCGAACATAGCGCGCTTCCTGCTGCCTTGGGTAAGGGAAGCGATTTAACCGAGTTGCAAAAAGGAATGATCATCGGCTTTCTGGTCGGTGGGGGGGGGGGGGCAGCATTTTTGGAAACAGCGACGTTTGTGAACTGTTCACGTGCCTCTGTGATAAATGTGCACCGTGAGTGGACGAATGGCACCATTGGAATAATGGTCGCGGAAACTGCGGAGCTCCACGCGCCACTGATGTCCGAGATGAATGTCGAGTACGACGGTGCTACAGTGGAACAGCTCACCGTCCAAATGAAGCAGGGGGCATCCAAACACGTGTCTACCGCAACAGTTCAGCGAAACCTCTGCGAATGGGCTCTGGAGTAGACGCAGGGTGACTGCACCTATGCTAACACGGGTGCATCGACGAAAACGACTGGAATTCGCTCGAAAGTATGGCGATTGGACCACTGCTGATTGGTGACGGGTAGCCTTCTCAGACGAGTTACGTTTTCAGCTGCATAGAACGAATGGACGTTAGCGTGCCTGGTCAGAAATATTGGAGAACCGAGGTCCTGCATCCATTGCTGGATGAACACAAGGCGATGGGGGCAGTGTTATGATCTAGGGAATGTTCTCGTAGGTTTCTCTAGGTGAAGTGAAGTGGTTTGGATGGCTCTTAACAGCGAGGTCTCGAGAGGCGATAAGGGCTATTGGAGTGAATATAGAGTGGCGCCGGAATGAAGGAGCGGGGGAAACGGGATATCCCCGAGAAAACCCGCCGACCAACGACATCGTCCGGCACGGTTCCCACTTGCGAAAATCCGGTAACCCGGCCGGGATTTAACCCGGTTCGTCTTGGTGGGAGGCGAGCGTGTTAATCGCTCAGCCACAGCGCCCCCCTTTTCTCTAGGTCCCATCATCGGTGTGGAAGGCAGTCTTGATCGATTTGGGTATGAATCCTTCCTCAGCGTTCACGTCCACCTGAATATATTGTCTTTCCTCGGGAGAATGGGATCTTTCACACGGATAGAAGTGTCCGCACGTGGCTGGAAGAGCACGATCAAGACTTCAAAGTTATTCCGTGGCCTCCAAACAGCCCCGATGTCAATCTAATTGAGCATATGTGTAACCACCTCGATCGTCGTGTTCGCCCGTCTATAACCTCCGCCACGTACCCTTAACAGTTGTGGGACGCACTGCAGACAGCATGGCTCCAGATACCCGTGGGGACCAATCAGCACCTGACTAAGTCATTGCCAGCTCGTCTAACTGTTGTCCGTGGTGCGAAGGGCGGATACTTTAGATACTAGCTGGTGGTCATAATCATGTGTTTCGACTGTGCATGTTTTGGACTGAACTTCTTCAGCACATTTCCCCAACATCGACTTACGACTTGTCGGCAACTTTTTGTTATGTGCTCGTTACCATGGGCGTGTGTTTACGTTTCTTTTTCCAACATATTTTATATATTAAGGAAGGGTTGTGAAGGGGGAGAGTGAGTTGGACGCCATCTTGGATTTATGTATATTTCTTTCGCAGGTTTAATTTTTTAAAGTATGCATTTTTAAGGCATAGGTCATTATTTAATTATATTTCAGAGACGATTTTCGTTTTATTTCCTGTACTAGCAGCACTTCTGGAGTAATTCTCAGAAAGTAATCAATAATTAATTCCTAATTATTTCACATGGTAAACAAATAAAGGCACTCTATTGATTTTAAAGTTATCCAATCATCTGAGTGAATTACTATGCCTTAACAAAGAAAAAAAATTCTATAATTAATGCACAATATATTTTATGGTTCCAAAACTGGTATCACCACAATGATTTCTCTTTTGCGTCATTTGAAAGCATCACAGCTGCGTTAAAATCCGGCCAAAAAATGCGTAGCAAAAGTGCGTGGTTTTGACCTCCGTGTATTATTTACCCTACGTTCGTTCCAGGGGTTGTTTAAGTACCTGGACGTTTCGGTTCTGGGTACGTACCTATTCCGTGTCTGTGCAGTCTTGGCCGGCTGTACCATGGATAAGGTTTATAATATCCAGGTTATGAACAAAATGTGATTTCACATGATAGACTTTTGGATAGGGAACATTTACGCTGCTAGGTGCACTATGTTCCGAAAGGTACCTTCCTATTAAAATTCTAAGCTACGTGAATTATATTAGAAAAATAAAGAACGATTTTTACTTAGTTACGAAGTGAGTTTATATTTATTTTGTTAATTATTACAGTTATCCTGTTTTTAAGCGTAAACAATAGAGAAAATTTAGTATAGGCTGTTCAAGGTAAAAGAGCACTTTTGAGAGACCTTCTTAAGATCTACTTGTATACACGTAGTGTATTCTTCCGGCTTATGTAAAATTAACATTGTCATGGGCTCATCACTTTATTGACGCGTCGGTCAAAATAAACTGTGAAATTATTAGGAGAGCAAATTCTTTACATATCTGCTCATTTTCTCACTTCGTTGCATTGAAGAAACAGAGAGCGTAAGAAATAATTTAAATTATCACAAATGGGTACCTAACCCTTTTTATTCGGCGTCAAGATATGGAACTACTTTCCATCCATCGGTACCAACTTTACTGGGCGAATCTCACTCAGTGCGCCCATTAAGATATATGGATGCATGGGCAGTGACTTTATTCTACATTTCAAAAGTGCTCACTTTATCGTGAACAGTCTTTACCTTACAGACACTGGCGCCTACCTAGTGGCGAAAATTTTTGGTTGCCAAACTTTTAACATCGGGTCTTCCAACCTGTAGTAGGAGCAACCTTAGCCATGGGTCGACGCAGAAACCTTTCCCACGACTCCGCATGGCTCGACAGTCAGAAGGAAGAACGTGCTTGAAAATTTTGACTTGGAAGGTGGGGGGGGGGGGGGGGGTTGGATGGGGGATGGAAACTTGCGGCCCGCGAGACGCGTGATGGCCATTTGTCTCTGTCAGGAACCCGCTGCGATGGGCATGCTTCCGTAACTGCCTCCCCTTCACCTCAACAACGTCCCCCCCCCCCCCCCTCGGAAGCCTGCCACGACCGCCGAATCAATACACAGTTTAGCCCTTTGAACGGACCGTGGCAACAGCAGTGCGAGAGGGGGGGCGGCGGGAGAGGAAAGGGTAGGACCAAGATGGTGCTCCCTTGAAGTCTGTCCCCACACAGCTGTGCGATGGCAGGTTAGGTCCCTGGCATTTCCTACCTCAAGGCTCTTCATGTGCCCAAATTTTTTTCTGCTGTTTTAAGACACACAATATCAATAACTATTTGATAAAAATGCCAAATAAGTTTTATAATAACTTTCTCATACTTTTGTTTTTGTAGAGTTACAGCTTTTTAACCGTAACATTTTTGCCAGAAATAATTCAAAAAATTATTCGAGCACAATGTTTGTTTTCAGCTAATGTGTTTGTCGAACGTTTAGGAACGCCACAAAGCAATTTTATTTGAAGTGTGGCATTTTGTTCGTCGGCGATTATAGTTTAACTTATGGCTGTTTTTTGTTTCAATTTTATTTTAGAACTTAAAATAAAATCATGGTCGAACCACTGAAAGAAATTCGATGAAATTTCTTCATCTTAGTCTAATGGCACTATTAACTTGAACTGTATCCAAGCATGCTTACTATTCGAAACTTTTTACATTTGTATGCCAATTCATATAAAAAATAAATTTATATCTTGGTCCGTCATTAATTTTCCACTGTGTTTGATACTTTTATAATTAAAATAGGTACTATTTGATGTGATAAAACGAAATGATAAAATATTCTAAAAATATCGTAAATCATTTCTGGCACTTGAATATCTTTAAGAGTCATATGTACTGAAACTTTTGTGTGAAATCGTCGTTTGAGCGTAAACGAGTATCTCGGTAAAACTGAGTTGTGGAAATACGACTTTTTGCCAGAAGTGATAAGAAAAAACTATTGTCTATATCCCTATCTTAATTTTTATCACATTAAGTGTATTACTGGAGAGTAAAATTCGCGAAAATGGTCAAATATCGCGCTTTTAAAGCTTGCCTATGCAGTTTCCTTAATCGGCAAGATAAAAGTACAAAGATACGGACGTAGTTTAATCTGTGGTCTTTCATCGCGTGTAATAAAATCCCACTGTTACAGATCTAATTTGCACAGCACAGCGTCACGACGGAAACACTGCACGCCTTGCGCGTAGGAGCGATGAGATGCTAGGAGTGCGTGTTAGTGTCGCCCGTATCGCTCCCTCGCTTCTTGACCTTGGACGCGGGGGTCCACCCCACTCTTAGCGTCGCCAGTACGGAATCAGAACCGTGCATAGATGTGAGAATGTGTGTATGTATGAAAAACATTCCCATGTGTGTAATGCCTGGTGTTAATATAAAAGATGGTGCGGAATTCGACTGACAAACTTCGTGAGGTGATTCCTTATGCAAAATCAAATCTTAAATATACCGGGCAGTATTTACCTAAACGGAATGTTAAGGGAGAAATAAGGTCTTGAAGTCAGAATCGTAAATTATATTCGTTCTGAACATCGGAAACTATGTTGGATTAAATTATAATCCTCCGAACATTGTTTCAGCATGTTGTCGGGATCCGAAACTTTATTGGAAACTTTCATTAATTCTTTCCACCACGATGAAAATAATAGGGGCGGCCACCCTCTAAACTAAGAAAATTTTACTACCGTCAAGAATTATGAACGTTTGATGTTGGTTAATTGAGCAGTATTACGTAATTAATAAAAATTGCCCTCTTGTTGTATCTGTGTAGGACCCACCGTTTCAGTGTAAGACTCGCGCAAAGCTTCGACCGTAGTGATATAGTGCCTAGCACGTAAATACTATCTACACGAGCCTGTGGCAAGCTGCTCTGCCCGCTGCAAGCACAGACGATGGCGGAGGACTTTTTAATGCTCTTTGTAAACTGCGTGTTTCATACGTTAATAATTTTAAAGCACTGAAGCTGCTTCTTTGTCTCTGGCAACAGGCGGTGTATGATAACCTGCAGGAAATATCGGTATTACATACGCGCCTCGAACGAGAGGACCAATTTTGTTTGCCCAGTTAAACAGAATAAAACTTCCATAAATCCTGGTTGTTAAACAGCTGTCTGCAATAAGAGGGTGGGCACCCCTGTTATTTTCATTATGATGGAGCACTGCGCTTCACACACTGAGGGTGGTGACAAGGGAAAGGACTCGGAACAACTGCATGTAAAAATGTTACAAGAGTTTATAGGCTGCTCACGGTAAAATGAGCACTTTTGAAAGCCCTGCTTAAGATCTACTTGTATGCACGTTGTGTGTTCTTCCACCTTGTGTAAAATTAACATTGCAATGGGCCTCATCACTTTATTCATGCGTCAGTCAAGTGAAACTGTGAAATTATAAGAAAAGCAAACATTTTATAAATCTGCTAATTTTTACACACTGAAGTGTTGTAAAAATAACAGAAAGTGAAAGAAATAATATAAGGTATAACAAATGGTTACCTAACAGTCTTTATTCGATGTTGGAACTACTTTCCATCCATCGTTACCAACTGCACTGGGTGCATGCCATTCAGTGCGCCCGTTAAAATATATGCAGGCAGGGGCAGTGACATTTTTCTAAGGTTGACTTCAAAAGTGCTCACTTGAGCGTGAACAGCCTTTACCTCCAATTCGTTTATACTATACTGGAGATCTATGAAAACTTCTCTCTTGAAATCGGCAATCACCTAATAACGACTTCAGGAACTCAATTTCAACGATTCGTGAATTATTGTTTATAGGCTTACAGATTTCCAGTGAAGAGGGCATATAACTTAAATTAACACTATACCTATCCATTAATCGAATTTTATAGTTTTATGGAAGCCAATTAATAAAACAAGGAAATGTCAATCGTACAAAATGGTTTTCTACTCACTTTGAGAGTAAATATTTTATTAAAGCGACGTATTTCTGCAGCGCAATGTTTGATGCAATAAACTTTTGTTTTTTATCGTGGCTCAACATATGCAAAACAAAGACACAAATACCGCAAAATAGCTGCTCACAGAATTGGCAGAAGGGTTATGTTATGTTTTACGCCGTATTAGCACAACATATGGACTTGCAGTATTTAACTTCCTTCCATATCAAGCCATAAAATGGTTGGTTTACTAATGAGTCTCTTAAAAGCGAGACTACTACGGAAAAGTTTGCACTTCTAGCGCGTAGTATGCGTGGACGCGCATGCTTGAGTTTCTCTTTGTGCACTCAGCACACGAAACACCTCAAGCCACACTGAGAAAAAATGACAAAGGGATAACAGAACGTTTTGGAGATCGCTTTTCAGAGCAGGAGCAATTTTAGTTCTGTACGAGCAACGTCATGTTATGTTTCTTTATTACACTTATATATGTTACAAGAACAATCAAATATTGCTTGGGTTATGTTGAGGGAACATTCATACTGTTATAGGAACTGTATAACTATACAAACAACCTCCAGCAATACATGACTACAACATTCAGTTACGTTGGTGTTACTGTTTACGTTTGACAAAATTTGTGTTGTGTTTGGCAACCCACCAGAATGATTTGCTTTTACTATTAGCGTGGGGCCATGGTGGCTAAGCGGTCAACCTGCTCGCCTCCCACCAAGGCGATCCGGGTTCAATCCCCGGCCGGGTCACTCCGGATTTTCGCATGTGGGAATCGTGCCGGACGATGCCGTTGGTAGGCGGATTTTCTCGTGTATCTCCCGTTTCGCCCCGACCTTTCATTCCGGCGCTGCTCCATACTCACCTCACTTTACCCTCATCGGCTCTCAAGACCTCGCTGTTAAGAGCCGCTCACTCACTCGCCCTTTTTTTAGTACACCCAAGGTTTACGGTTAATGTACACAGTTACGTCAAAAATGTGGCTTAACTATTTTTTTTTGTTTTAGTACTACAATGGAATTACCGTTATGCTTAAATGTAACATTTCCGTGAAAGTTTAAAAATAAAAAGAAGTAGGCCCTACTTGATCGTATTTAAACCAGAAACAATGTATAGTGTGTACACTTAGCCTGCTTGTAAGCCAGGGATCTTATGCGAGAATCCCATTAAAGGTCACTAGTCCTAATGTACTCCATTGCATACTCCACGAAGTGGATATCGAGGATTGGCGAGCAACATCGCCCACTCCTCAGAAGAGAAGAAACGTGGAGTGTAGAGGTGTGAGCGGCTCTAAATAACATCAGCGTCTCGAGAGCCGATGAGGGTGAAGCGAGGTTAGTAGGGAGCAGTACCTGAATGCTAGGGAGGGAGAGGGGACGAGAGATCCCCAGGTAAACCCACCGACCAGCGGCATCGTTCGGCATGATGATTACCACGTGCGAATATCCTGGAGCGACCCCTCCGGGAATCGAACTCGGGGGCCCGAGAAACCTATTGGCGATGCAACCATTGTGCCATAGCTCGAGACTCTGAAAGTCTTGGTTCACGATTGTGTGAGCACTTTTAACCTTTTATTCTTACATCTTTTTGTTTCTGGTATTGGGAATAAGGAATTTTTTGATGCGTGTTGTGCTTAACCTGGCAAAGAACTGACTTCGTTATCATAACAAATAAGTGTAGGCTTTGTTTTGTTATCAGTGATATGAACCAGTGATAACGTAGATAAGTAGCACGGTGTATGAATCGCTTATCCCTAAGAATTATCATTTGGGTATTTATCCTTGCAGAGCAGAATTTGCCGGTTCAATAAAACCTTCCTATGCAACATATATAGATAATTGTCTACAATAAGCGTGAAAGGGTTAAAAGTCCCCCTTAATTTATTCTTCCTGTTTGTGTACTATGTAGGCCTACTCCCACCGGGCGTAAAAATGTATTACTATAAGTGAGTGAAGAGATTTGGGCGGCTCTTAACAGCGAGATCTTGGAGCCGATGACGGTAAAGTGAGGCGAGTATGGAGCAGCACCGGAATGAAAGGGCGGGGGAAATGGGAGATCTCAGAGAAAACCCGCCGACCAACGGTATCGTCCTGCAAGATTCCCTCATGCGAAAATCTGGAGAGAACCAGCCGGGATTGAACCCGGTTCGCCTTGGTGGGAGGCGAGCAGTCTAACCGCTCGGCCACCGTGGCCCCTGTATTGCTATAAGGCCTATCAGTAAGGAATAAGAATTTTATACAAGAAAGAAGCGGTAGTAAACTTTCTCTGGGTTTTTTTCTTAGAGCTAAGTCCCTGGCTTTTTTGTTCCTGCTTAACTGTGGCGCCATCGAGCGGCGAGCAATTTTTCCCAATTATTAGCTTTTCCCCTTGGTCCATAATTGTGGCGAACATGCTTGACGCTTTTAGAAAGATAAGTTATTTCTAATAATAAGTTTTTTGGCTCTACGCGTTATGAATCATGGCAAACGGAAGCAATTGTATAGCTGTATTGTGACTAGCTAGGTAACTATAGTCTATTCACTGTTATTTCACACATTTTGAATGAAATATTGAAAAACACCCCTTTTATGACGTATTCGGCCGCTTCCTAATTATGTCGTGTATCGCAAGTGTTAACATGAAAGTACTGTATTTTTGGTTAAATTGAACTTTCTCTTTTAAGTAGTTATATGAATGACAATATTTCATTCATAACTGATATGAATAAGGACAGAGAAAAAATAGGTGTGCTGGTAATGCATATTAAGAAATAGTGCTAATGCAAAATAGCATTGCATTGAGTGCACGCGAACGCTGTGCATTGGCCATCTTGTGTCATTTTCCAAGCTTTGTTAGCATGAGGCGGAGGAATAGCTTGAAAGTAGAACTTCAGCAGGGGTTCAGAAAAGTTGGAAGTAACCGTGAATTGACAATATCTACAACAATATGCGGAGTAAGCAGAGCTTCAGAAAAGTTGGAAGTAACCATGAAGTTACTATAGCTACGATAATACGTGGAGTAAGCAGGGATTCAGAAAAGTTGGAAGTAACCGTGAATTGACTATAGCCACAATAATACGCGGAGAGAATCTCTTATGGCTTCGTTTTGTGTATAGAGGCATCTCAGCTAATTTACTATCCAGTTTGTCTGGGAATTAAAGCTGATATGGTTACGCTATTCTTTGACCTGAACATTTTTACCCTTACTGCTCTGGCTAAAAATATACTACATAAACACCTTGCAACGGGCCATTTTGTGTTCTGCCTGTGTTATAGCAAATATAATATATCATTTAAATTAAGTTTTGTTAGAATTGTCCAAAACAAAGTGATTCAAGTTTTCATTTATTTGTTATGATTAGCATTGTGTGATATATGTATTGGCAATTAAAAAATACAGCGTGTTTTAGGAAACGTGTACAAATTCGCGCACGTGATTCGTGACCGGAAAAAGTAAAATTGATCTAGGACACCCTTGGTCCATCTCAAATACTGAGGGCTGTAGAAGCCCCTAAAGCCAGAAGGCGACAAGCATATTACGTGGGATTTTAAGCAAAGTACTTATGTTAGAGGAACACAAATTGGTATACGGATTAATTAAACCAATATCTTGGACAAAAGGTCCGTCGTACACACCCCCATCATGTAAATAATCAGGGTTGGCACCCTTTGATTTCATGCAACATTTACACCGTGAGGTTAAAGTGATTGTGGACACCATTGGATGAAGCAGGACGTCGTAATAAGTAAATAATCCCTCCTAGTTGCAACTCCCTAGGACCCACCGTTTCCGTATAAAATGCAACGAAGGGTACAGTGGTAGCAAGGCCATGGCATGGTGAGTAGGCCACACGTACTGCACCAGGTATAAACACATGTTGGTGGTATGATGCACGATGTTACACGTCGTACCGGGCAATGCCGCTGGTCAGCGGGCATTTTCGGGGATCTCCCGTTTGCCCCGCCCTTTCATTTTGACACTGCCCCATACTCACCTCAATCACCCTCATCGGCTCTCAAGACCTCGCTGTTACGAGCCCCCAAACTCTCCACTCATTCGGCGGGGAATTCATGCTGAATTCCTCCAGGTGGATTAAGGGTTGCCTACTCACAAGGCCATTATATTGTTACCACTGTACCCTTCGTTTACGATCTAACCGGAAACGGTGGGTTCTAGAGAGTTGCAATCAAGGGGTCTTATTTGATAATTACGATGCCCTGCTTCATCCAATGGTATCCACTATCACTTTAACTTCACTGTGTAAATGTTTCATGCAATCAAAGGGTGCCAACACATATTATTTACATGATGGTTTAATTAATACGTATACCAATTTGTGTTCCTCTAACGCAAGTAATTTGCTTAATATCACGTAGTATGCTTGTCTCCCTTTTTGCTTTACGAGCTTCTAGAGCCTTTATTATTTGAGATAGGCAATGGGTGTCCTATATCAATCTTCCTCTTTTCTGGTCACGAATCACCTGCCCGAGTTTGTACACACGTTTCCTAAACACGGTGTATACCAATATTCTTCTTTCAGTGAGGGCAGTTTGTGTAACACCTCCCTCGTATCATTGATTTTTCCAGTTCAAATATATATTTTTTGTAGGACTTAAAGGGGGGACTGAGGGCTGGGAGATCGCTTTCGATCGTAGTAAACAGTCTCCACTAAAAGTGCGTGTTGCTTCTCGCAGAGTTATTTTGCGTAGCGACGGTGTACAATTTTTTTATAGTTCGCCCGACCTACATTCCCCCGCAGTCCTGAGGGAGACCGCAAATTTCACGGGCCCTAAACAAGATAATGTTCCTGCGCAGATAATCCATGTAAATCTGCCGACAAATCCCCGAATTTTCGTATCTTTACGATGGTTTGGCGGTGCCGTTACGAGTGATACGGAGCGAGTAGAGAAAGATAGCGAGAACCGTAACAAATTTTTACTACGCAGTCGTAGCCCGCTTGCCGTAGTGAGTTCTTGAAGGTACCAGTAAAATTCCTGTGACGACCTGCCAAGACTTAGGGCTCTCGTTTGGAGTGCCTTGTTTATGGTGGAATTCACTTCAGACACTCTAAGAGTGTAATGCTTTCATCCTGAACTTTTTTTAATTACAATTTTTAAGCACTCTTTCAAAACTTAAAAGAAAGCTGTCTTTTTTTATATAAAACGAATGTGAGTTAATATTTTTTTATTTTATACTCAGAGCAGCATGCTGTTAGGGAGAGATCATATTTCCTCCTACAAAATATTAGTTTTTCATACTGTCAAACAAATCTCTAGTTGCGGGTACACAATATTTATACAGTTATATAACGTTTGAAATGCAACAAAATGTAACTATTATTTAATTTAATAAATAAACGTTCGAGTGTGCCCGAAAATATATTTCAGCACACCAACTCTCCATTTGTTTAGCGCCATGGTCATTATGTTGGGCCAGAGAAAAAATTTTTCTCACTATGCCACTTAAAATGTATCTAATTACGCATTGCAGTATTTTTGGCTTGAAATGCCTGCCGTAGAGAAGTTGTGTAATTACTGTCCCCCAAATATTTCATCTTCGCTTTATTCACCTAATTGGAAGGCACCTCGGCTTGAAAACAAACCACATTGCTAACATGAAATAAGATTCGTTTTGGAAGCTACTTCCTATCGTGGTTACTGAACCGCTCCTCTTCTAAAAGGGAGGGGGGAGGGGTTTACTAGAGGTTGTGGGTTCAGGATAGAGAGATTGGAGAGCGATTGTTTGCTGTTAATTAATACTCTTCGGTGCGGGGATCTATCGGCTTTTTTCCTTCCTCTTCTCCTCTCCCCTTCTCGTTCTACTTGTCTTGCCTTGCCTTGCTCTTTGAACGGGTTGTGAGAGAGGCTGGAAACCGATAACTGGTGCCGATGCCACCGAAGGAGAATGCAATCGGTCCTGAAAAGCGAAGGTTTCGTAGGAATGGGGAAAAGGAGAAAACGAAAATGTTGGAATCCCTCCTCTCATGCACGGAGAAAAAAAAAATCAATTACGGCTTCCATTTAGCCCTGCTGGTATTTGGCCTCCAGTAGCGTTCCAAGCTGGCGCCAATAGAAGGGTTGTGTGAGTGTGCGTGCGTGCCCGCGTGAGTGTGTGTGCGCGTGCGCGTCTCTCTCTCTCTCTCTCTCTCTCTCTCTCTCTCTCTCGTGGATATGGCCCGTGGAATCAAAAAATTACCCAAGTTCGTCCACGCAGTTGGCAAATGATGGCTTGAGCTGTTTAACGCCGGTGCCCTGGGGCGCCCTTAATTCTATCTTTTAACCTGTTTTACTTCGAAAATAAAAAGGCCACCAATCTTTTTTTTTATCGTCCTCCCTCAACAATTTGGAGTTCATAGCAAGACACCAACAGAAAAAGTGTCGCTAACTTAGGTAAACTGCTGTTTTCAGTTTATTAAAAAATACAATATTATTCTGTTGAGGCATAGAGCACAGTTTCACAAATTTTAGAAACTATTATAGTCTGTCTGGCATTAATCTCATATCTGTAATCATCGTTGTGATGTAATCGGTAATTTAATCTAATTAATACGTAATGATAAGCTCACAAGCGCTTGGCTTTAACATCCCACGGAATTAGTATATGTAGTACATTTTTACATTTGTATAACACCTATTGTAGCTGCAGCAAAACAGACAAAATTTGCATTTGACATCAAATTATTAAAAATATATAAAGTGTAAAATACTTTTATTCGAGGAAAATGGCATTACACACAATGCGTACAAGTTAAACAATGTTCGGTTCAAATATAAAGTAACTTTTTTTTTTATCCATCACCCTTAATTCGACGGCCTGTCTGAACGCGCACTCTCATAAAGTGCAACCAGACCAGCGAACTGCGAATTCTGGGACGCTATTGCTCAAGCCTGCTGGTTGAAACTACAAGAAACCCCTCCGTCGAACTAGGAACCAGGGCACGATTGCGAGAGGCTCCGAAACAGTACAGGCCAACGGAATGCCTTAAGGTGGAATATTAGACGCCATATTTGCTTGCAATTTGTGTGCAGAGCTATCTACCTGATGCGAGGGTAGATAGATACAAACGAAATTGCACGCAGGCAGTTTACGAATTTCCCGCTAGGTAACAACTATCATCGCTTAAATGGGACAGAAGCTGCAAAACGTAACAAAATAAAAGTTTAGCACGGACGCTGTTGCCAGATCTCTTACAAAAACACTCCCGACCGGCCGGAGGTGGTTTCTCGGCTTGCGCCACAGAGAATAAAATAAATTGATTGCGCTGGTCATTCATGTCGCAAAACTTTCGAACCTCGTGTAAACCAGTACAAAATACGCACTTGACCCTTTTCACAGTTAGAAATATGTTTCTTTATAATTAAATAATACATTGTTTTTTAAGTTTATATATAAAGTCTAATTATATACACCTGTTGTACCTTCATTCGAAATAACATATACGGAGGTAGTTAAATACTAATTCAAAATCGAAATAAATAGCATTTTTAACGTACGTGTTCTAAGCACAAATGTGTGTGTGTGTATATATATATATATATATATAATATGTGTGTGTATGATTGAATGTGTATGTCTGTGTCTGGATGAATGCTTATGTATGTGTATATGTGTATGTATAAATGTAGATATGTATGGGGTTAAGCGTAATTTTCCATTAAAGAATTTATGACGTTTAGCAATTGAATATAATTTATACAAACACTGCGGTTTCCACGTGATACAAGAAAGGGTGATGTATTATGCTTTTTCCGATATGAATCAAAATGGCGGTCATTTTTTTATTTAGGGTGATATGTCGTATCTCGGGAATCATTCGGTCGATTTAAATTAAATTTTGTATCCTCGCAGAATATCAGGTAAGCATTGAATTTTTAAGTTGATGTTGTTAGGCCGCAATTTTGAAAGATAGCATAAAATTAAAAAATAAAGATTTTACATAATATATTGAAAACTATCACAGCTATTCTCACACAATTTGGCTAGTAAGTCATACTATGACAGGTCATATACTTATTTCAAAATGGTGACCATACAAATATTTTAGGTTTATTTGGTATCAGCTCGACATCGCTTCGATAGGGTTTTATGGAGTTACTGAAATTCATATCTATAGGTATATGCGATTGCCCGTGAATACCTGCGACAACCCGCGACAACTTGCGACAACCTGCAACTGTCTGATACTAATCGTGATTATCCATGACTACCTTTGACTACCTGCGAGTACCTGCGACAAATTGCGACTTTTCTTGTAACATTGTTTCAATTTATCTTTAATGATTTTGGTAGAGCATGCGTAGAAAACATCCAAGTAGCTCATTTTTCTCAGACTTGATTTACAAATTTTGAAATATCTCAAGGATTTTTTTCATAATTAAACATAGCCTATGCCTATCTGGAATAATGTGGCTTTTTAGCAGTGAAAGAATGATAAGAATCAGCCTTGTTGTTCCCGAGATTAACTGTTACATATAAACAAACAAACTCACTTTACCTCTTTAAAATATTATTAGTATAGATATCAACTATACCATTCAACCAATTTCGACCACATTTTGTATACTGAAAGTGTCTACTATAAGCATCAATGTGCTAACACATAGCTATATTTGTCAGCCAGTTTGTAAGTTTGTGCCACATTAAGATAAAATAATAATGTATTTATGCCATATCTCGATGAAAAAAATAAGCCGACTCATACGGAATTTGGCAAACAGGCAGTACTGCTTCAGATTATGTCCAATTATACGTTTCAGGTATCTCAGTAGCTTATTTGATATATGGCGGCCATATAGTTAGCTTAGCTTAGAATTACATATCGTAGAAATCATGTAATCAATTCCAACTTATTTGTATACAGACAGTAGATATTACAACAATCAACTGTGTCTACACAGAGCATATTTTGTCTGTCATTTTGTAAGATAGCGCCACATGAATAAATAATTTTTTGTGTAATATCTCAGGAAACAATTAATTGATTTCTTCCAAATTGGTCAAACATTTTTCATTGCAGCAGGTGCTGTAAACGGTTATATTTGAAGTATGTCAAGCACTTATCCTCAAAATGGTGGCTCTATAAATATTTCAGTTTAGTATCTTTTACTATCGAACCAATTTCCAACTTAACTTTGTATGCTGGCAGGGCAGTATCAATTACAACCATTAAATGTGTCTATGCAGAGTTTCATTCCTCTGCCATTTTGTAAGTTAGCCCCTCAATACAAGTTAAGTTTTTGTCATATCTCGGGAAACAACGAACCCATTCGTACCAAAATTTGGCGAAGAACTGGTATTGTGGTAGGACATATAACTATAAGTATTTTTTCAGTGTGACAGTCATGTTTAGAATGGTTGCTATAAATTAATTTTAGGTTGGTGTGCTATATCTATCAATTTATGCAATAGATTTTAGCATTCATTCGTATACTGGTGGTATGCAATCATCGAATGTGCTAATACATAATATTTTTGTCCTCCATTTGCAAAGATCATCTCTTGAAAAACATGGCGGTTTTATGTCATATCTCAGAGACTAATCAACCGACATTGACCAATCTCTACACACAAGTAGTACAATAGTAGGTCATGTAAACTTAAGTGCTTTAAGTGGCTCAGTCACTTATTTTCAAAATGATAGCCCTGTAAATATTTCAGGTTACTGAACCGTGTCATTCGAAATATTAGACTGATTAAATTCGAAGTTGATGCTCGAATCCGACCTTCGTAATGCAGTTTGATTGCACACTAACTTATGGTACGAGGTTTTCTGGGTTCGAGTCCCGGGTAAAGCACGTGTGTATTTGTAATTGTATCACTACTGTTGCATATGTTTCTGGTCTCGCCTCTAATGATATTACTTTCAACGAGGCGACAAGTCCTACCTACCATCACAGCTTTTAATAAATTATTTAAAAATTAATTGCACCCATGTTGAGGAAAGTATGCTTATGATTTATATCAGAAACATCTTTTTTGTGTTGACTATGAATCCAGCGATAATTTAATTTCACTTATCTAACTACAACAAAGTAGTATAATGATTCTCACAAAGTGATATCGCATCTTGAGATGTCTAGTTCGAATACGGCAACTATATTTACTTCAATGTACGTAATTATTAAATTCATATACTTAACGATTACTTGATAATGCAAGAGTTTCTCAAAATACCTTGTCTACAGATATACAGTATGTCAAACAATATAGAAACGTTCTGAAAACGCGAATCTATTTTAGTGTGTTTTACGCGTGCTTTAATATCTAATGAGTAGCGTGACCTGATTTTTGTGAAAAGCATTCCGCGCCACCTACTGTTCAATATCGTATCTGCGACACTTCAGTGTTCCTTTGTTTGTTAGACATAAAAATTGTAAGTAGACCAAGCCAACCACATTTAGGTTGCTCTAGGAGTAAACATCTATAATTCCCTGACAGACGCATGCAACCAACACTAGTTAAAATCATCCAGTTATGAAAGAGGATGAAAAATCAAGTATTTTGGAAACACAGCAAATCGCGATTTTTTTTTTGCGAAAGCTGGCATCTCCGCTAATTAGGAATACAGACACTGGACTGATTAAACTTTTCCGAAGCAATATACTATACATACATACGATGAAATATGTGATGTTTATTTTCCTCTCACGCTTTGTTACAGTTAGGTGTCTGTAAATATTTAATTTATAATATTTCACCTTATTACATAAATAATATATCCATCCAAAAGTTATTTGTAAATCTGAATATCAACAACGTGGCATGAATCTAGATACAGGTTTCGATCAAGCCTCACATTAGGGATTTAAAATCCACTTGGATGTTACTTCAGGTTATAAAATTGTCCTGAAAATACTTATGTGTACTTGAATTATAATATTCCTAAAATATATTTCGTAATTCATTCTGTGTGAAGGCAGTTTCGAGTATCTGACTGAAGGAAGGGAGGGAGATTATACTAACATTGGTGGAGCTGTCTTATGTGTTAAGACCAGGGTGTCCACTGAAATTATATTTTAGCATTCCCTTATTTTCCCTGTTTTCCAGACAGACTCTTGCCAGTATCTCTGACCTTTTTTTCAGAACCGGAACCTTCAAATACCACTTTTTTTTTTACCACTGACAGAAAAAAATCTATTAGTGAAGTTGAATTAAACTATATTGCAACAGACGAATCCAGCAGTGCCAATATTGTATTCAGCTCATCAACATTTCTCGCGATACACACTATTGACTTTATTGGAGTGCCCATTACAAACATGCAAATACTTTATTTTGTACGTATAGGTCCTGTGACACTTGGCAAAGTTGTATTACTGCTAGTTCACAATTTTAAAATTGGAAATATTAAAATGCATATGCTCATAATTACATCGTCCTGTATTCACACTACTAACGAATTTTGTAGAGTAGCAATTATTTACATTTTCACTGACCTAGGGGAAAATTCCCTGACATTACCCTGATGTTTCTCTGTCATATGAAATTCCCTGACTTTTCCCTTTTTTCCCCTGAATTATTAAAACGCAAGTACTTAATATAGCCTAACAACATACATCATAGTTTACAGCAATTATGATTTTATCGAAATTAAAGGGTTTTTAACCATTTTAATTCTAATAGAGGATATCCGTATGATAAAAAAAGGGAGGGGGGAGGTTACAACACCCATAGCCCCTCTCCCTGGCTGCACCACTGGGATTGGTGCATGCAGTGTCAAATATATCATAGTATAGCTTCTGTTTGTGATAATTTGAAAGTAATTCCGATTTGCAGGATTTGTGGTGTATAGTAAAAATACTGAATTCCATTAGACATGAAATATAAAAGGAAGCATTCTGTGTGCAAACTCTGTTAGAACATTGTCCCTTCAAACCAACTTTCGAAAAGCCGATTTACTTTTTCCAAATACGGGAATATCACTTCACAGTACACCACCATAATGTTTCTGAGATCACAGCATTAGTTTATTAAAATAACGGAGAATTTTTATACGAGGTAACAAATACAAATAATATTAAGTAGCAAATAAAAATGATTTGCTCTCCGTATCAGAGCTTCTGCTGTACGTTCCTGCCAGTACCTAGTATTTTCTTTTGTAAACAAGTTTCAGAAACCACGTATAAGGTGCCATTTTGTAGAGCACGAACGTAATCTGAAACCAATATTAACTTACAGTTTTTTAACTAAGTTGGTTTTGAGCTGTGTGTGCTTTGTTTAGTGACCGAGTGTTTCTCGTTTTTTTTTTCCCCCCGTAGCCACATGTGAATACGGAAATTACGTTAGGTGAGTCGACTGAGATGCATATTGTAAATTAAAATTAAATATTTCGCCTCGGAGCCTGTCAGAATACATCAGCATAACTGGCCGAGTACAAAACAGACATGTATCTTATTGAAAGAACATTTAAATGTATCTGCTAATGCCAGAAACCTATCGCCCGAAACCAGAGGCAAGTTCTAGTACTTTACTTTCTCTATGGCCCGAGCCCCGTGGCAGTGGACACTCGAAAGCGAGCTGGCAACCGGAGCTGGCAACGCTGTTCGAAGACATCACGAGCACAACGCTTGTAGTTCCGTTGTGTCTTGCAGACGCAGCAATAAACGGAGCTATATTTACGGCAAACAATATGAAAGCCGCGACTATATATTTTATATCGTAGTGTTTAATTGTACAGCTTAGTGTTTGTTAACGGCCACACAAATAATTTGTCAGCTGTTCTGTTTTCTAGAAACATGGCAGAATGCCACAACGAGGTCAATTTATAACTTTACAAAAGTTAACATACGAAAAAACTAATATGAATAATGTACTCTTTGGCAGATTGAAAGCTGCCACACACAGCGATTATTAAAATTGTTTATGTGACTGTTACAACTTCCTACAAGTAAAACGTTCACGTCTTGGCAGAGTTTATATCTCGTATAAACCTATGACATTTTTTTTTCGTTAAAGAATAAACAGCGATGTTGTTTATAAAGCTTTTTCTAAAGACACTAAAAATCATATAATTTTCTTCAATATTCGAAAATTTTATGGTTTATAATTTTTTAAATAATTTTTGCATAGAATATTTTTACCTTACCTGTAATATAATAAACATAAACTCTCATAACTGGAAATTGACAAATATCTAACACTCCCACTTTAAAAGGGTATTTTCTTTCCATAACGCCGGTTTGACGACGAACGAGCAAGAATCCACTAAGAAGGTTGATATGCCGACCGCCTTCGGGATTTCAACTAAGGTGGCTCGTTGCACAATATTAAAGGCTCCTCTGCATAACTAAATAGTACTGATTGTAACCATTTTTCTGGTAATGTGATTATACTCCTCTTTATAACATTTCCCTGTATTAAAATCCCTTTAATTGTGAGTGCTCCTATAAAAGTTCGTTCTTGTTAACATTATATTATGGTTGATATCGACTGTTCACGGTAAACTGGGTACTTTTGAAAGCCCTGCTTAAACTCTACTTGTATGTACTGTGACAGTGTGTGTCAACATACACAGGATGATGTATTTTTCAGTGCTTCCTTAATGTAGATGTTAAAATAGAAAACAGCTAAGAGTCCCCCCAATGTTGTCAAAAAAAAAAAAATATCTGGGTTGGTTCCAGTGAAAAGGTTTGAAATTCTGTTGATTTCTTATAACTGTCAATTCATTATACAAATTGCTTTCCCCTCAATATTACAATATATTACTGTGTATAAAAATACATTTTCCCCACAAATTACAGTTATATAGAAATATATTATTTTCCCAATATTTACATTTAATATAAAAATACATTCTTTTTCCCATAATTTTCATTACAGCACCCCTCCCCCCTTCTTTAATATGTTAACGGCATTCCCAGTCGTGTCTCCCCGATACTGGGCGAGGCACTCCTATTTATCTTTGTTTCAAAAACATCCGGAATGTTACAATATATTCTTCACTTCGCCGATATCTGGAAGTCCCAGAAATGCGCTCTGGTGGTACGTGGCTGGCTGGCTGGCGTCACGTGGTCCAGGTGACGTGCAAGGGAGGGGAAGACAGCACGAGCCTTCGTGGACTGCGGCGACCCGCGGCGCCGGCACTCTGACAGCAGCAAGCACGGCCGGCGGACTGGAAGCACAGTGGTCATGCCGGGATCACATAGCCCCGGCGCGCACGACACGACGGCCAACAGCCAATGAAATACAAGATAGGTCGTCGTAAGACCGACAGATTCTGTCGTCCGAGCAGCAATTTTGGATTAGAAATTATTTATATTCTTCGTCGTGTCGTGCGACACGACGCGCAGAATGTACAACCTTGCAAAATGAATTTGTATTGCAAGATTTCCCTACAACGGTAAATACGCAGCTTAAAAGAAAAGTGAATTGAAACTTACTATATCTAACTCTTAAAAATAATAATTTTACCTTTGTATGCATTAGCGATACCAATTGGTACCATTATTTATTACAAATTTCCCTCTTGTTCACCGCCTTTGAACCTAACGTAGCCTATCAGCGCCTTTTAAATAGTTATGTTAAGTACCGAGAGCGTAGTGTCGGTCGTGCTGTAAATTTAAGTAGTCACATTGAAATGTGTCGTGGTTGCGTTTTTGGTTGTGTCGTGCTGTGTTGGTCGGGGCTATGCGATTCCGGCGTAAGTCAAACGAGCCCCGTCGCAGCGAAGGTAAGCAGTCTCAAACGGCCGACACTAATTTAAACTCCATATATGGTTCCGTTGGTATAGCTTGCGATCGATATGCAGGGATAGCCGTCACAGTACGTTGTGTATTCTTCTGCCATATCTACGCAAAATTAACAAGGCATGGGCCTGACCACTGTTTCCATACGCCGGTCAAGTGAAACTGTGAAATTATTAGAAAAGTAAATATTTAAAAATTTTGGTAAATATTCCATTTGCTATAGGCTATATTTAAAAAACAGAACTCAAAAAGAATCATGTCAGTATTTAAACATTTTTATGTAACACTTTTGATTCGACGTTAAGACGTGGAACTACTTTTCCGCCGTTACCAACTTAACGGGGCGCATACCAGTCGGTTGTAACGACTAGTACATATGCAGGCAGGGTCAGTGGGTGACATTTTTCAGTGGTTCATTCCAAACGTACATGATTAATCGTGAATAGGCTACCACGACTATAACTTGTGAATTAACAATTCGTAACAATATGTGGAATTGGGTTGGTTTGCCCTGGAACGTAGTGTAAAATGGCTGCCTTCGTTGGCCGCGTGTGCATGGGGCCCGCGTATTTCACAGCTTGAGCGCGGATAAGCGGCGCGCAGGGGCAGTCGTCGGCGATACGCCCGTCGGCGTCCACAGTTAACAATCTGAGTTGTGGGCCGCACAGCCCTAGCACGAGGAGGGCGTGGAGGGGTAGGGTAGGCCCGCTGTAATTGCCGCTTGGCAATTGTTCAACCCCCTGCCGTCCGCGTGTCTGTCTACAGCTGTTTCCGCGATAAATGCCTACGACAGTGGTAGTCCATTCTTGGTTACTTCCAACTTTCCTGAAGCCCCGCTGAAGTTGAACTACACCAAAACGTCTAAGCACGGTATTTGTGTGCACTAAATTTAATATTTTGCGTGTGGAATATTTCTTATACTCTGTTCGCAGTTTCTTTGCACTTTTTTAATCGAACATTTCGGAAAAACACCCCATGTATGACGTGTTTGGTTGGTTCTAAATGTGTCATGTAGCACCAGCGTAGTGTTAGGGGCAGCGGAGGCGCAGTGGCTAGGGCGCTCGCCTCCAACCACGGCGATCCGGGTTCGATCCCCGGCGGGTTCACTCCTGGATTTTCGCATGTGGGAATCGTGCTGGACGATGGTTTTCTCGGGGTACTCTCGTTTCCCCACCCTTGCATCCTAGGGTCTCATTTCATGCCATGTCCGGGGATAACGGGCACCTACGAGTCCCAGCTGGAAAACCCGTCACTCAGAGTGTGTTGCCTCGCCCTGGGTTCACTCCGCTCTTGAGTTTTTTTTTTCGTTGTGTTAAGATCCTTATATTTTATCTATAAATTATAATATTTTATGAGAAATGGTAATGCCTAGTAATAAATAGTTATTCTGCGAAATATTATTACACTGAGTGTGCACGAATGCGGTGCGTCGGTATTCTGCTGCAATCTCCTAAGCTTAGGGGAAGCCACGGTGGCCGAGTGGTTCGACTGCTCGCCTCTCGCCAAGGCGAACCGGGTTCAATACCCGGCCGGTTCACTCTGGATTTTCGCAAGCTGGTCGGGGGTTTTCTCGGGGATCTCTCGTTTCCCCCGCCCCTTTATTCCAGCGCTCTTCCATACTCACTTCGCTTCACCATTGTCGGCTCTCAAGACTTCGATGTTAAGAACCGTCCAAATATTTTCCCTCATTGTAAGCTTTGTTTGCATGAGGCGGAGGAATATCCTGGAAGTAGAATTTTAGCAGGGTTTCAAAGAAGTTGAAAGTTACTATGACTGGAATTTACTACGTGTTACCAGCACGCCTATTTTCTGTGTTAGTTTACATGATTTATAAATGAAATATAATAATTTATAGATAAAATATTGGTGAATGTTAAATTAACCAAAAATCAGATACTGTTTGTGTTAACATAGGTATAAAACGCTTGTGATACGTAACATATTTAGGAAACCACTAAATACGTCAAATCTGAGGTGATTATTCAAAGGTTTGATTCAGAACGTGTGAAGACACCGCGAATTGACTATAAACATTTTCGTACGTTTTACAAACAATTGTTTCGAAACTACGGGTACCTAAATGTTTTTTTTTTTGTGACATTGCAAGTAAATTAGTGTGTCTAAATGTGTTGTAAATGTACATTGTATTGTTACAGCTTATTTATTCCAATATTATTTTAATGTGTTGTATGTGTGGTTATCTTATTGTTTTGAATGTGCTGTTAATGTGAATTACCTTATATGTTAACAATTTACAATTATGTTTTATGACACAGTCAATCAGGTTATAACCGGTCAAAGACCCAGGAATAAATTTATATATGTATATATATATATATATATACATATCCATGTGTCTAATTAACATGAATTATACAGTGATTACTTGTTAAAATAAGCAGTACCTGTATGTTTTCACGCTACGAACAGTTGTGAACTTCACTGTAATACTCTAGTAATACAAAAGTTATCTTGGCAACTATTCCAAAAAAAAATGTGTTAAGTACAACAGTTTTTTTACTGTGCATAGGGGCATAAGGCAATACGTGCGAAGTGCGGTACTGCCTGTATTTGGGGTGCGTGTGCTAGAAATAATTCTTCTGTTTAGAAATTATAGAAAATTTTACTCAGAATTCTGGATGCTAAAAACATATAAACGAACGCTGAACGTATGTTTGTGTGAGCAAGTGGGTTTATATATATATATATATATATATTTAGTGGAAGTGGTGGTATGATCAGGTCATAATAATTCTGATTGTCAAATACACGTTCAGTTGTAATACGGTAAGATCTCAACTTAGTTCTGCCCTTAACATAGTCGTCCAAAGGTGAGTATAGCTTCAGTAAAATAAATGCTTATATATATATATATATATATATATATATATATATCACACACACACAAAATATCTCTCTATTTCTCTCTCTCTTTCTCTCCGCCTCTCCGCCCCCCTCCTCCTTTCCAGCTCTCCGCCTCCTCCCTTTACGAATACCATTTGAGAAATGTTGTGTGTCCGAAGACTTTCCGGTGCAAGATGTTATAGATAGTACGGCGACGTGTAACGCAACTCGAGTCTTACGCCGTAAAATTGCAGAGTAACTGCAGGAAGTAGACGAGAAGCAGCTTGCTGAAGAAAATAAACACGCCTGTTCAGTGTCTTGCGCGTAGGGGAGATGAAACATCTGCCTGGATGGTCGTGTACGGGTCGCTCTTAGGGCAGATTCACGTTTAAGTTTACATCGGGTTCGTTATGTTAGCTTTGCGTTAAATATGTGTCAAATTGTTTTTGTATATAAAATCATATCTGTGTTTACGTGGGAGTTAAGAAAAACTTGTCTTGTAATTCAGTAATACCAAATATGCTGTGTCTATGTGCGTATTCGCAATTGAACTGTTATCATTGACGTCTGCTGCATTCGTCGGATATTATACAATAAACAACCCAGTCAGAAGTTGACAGGATCAAATATGAATACAGAAAAAATCGCCCCTTGAATTTGATTGGCCAAAGTTACATACGTTATGGTGAAGTTATGCACGTGGAAAATTTACCATTGCCTCGCTCTTAATTCAATGTGTATACACTGCCGCGCGATCTATAGCTGAACCGCTATAGCTATAGCTATACCGACAACTCAAGTTAACGCAACGAGTTCCATGCTATAGTCTGTCCACGGTAAATTTAGTACGTTTGAAAGCCGTGCTTATTTACTTGTACGCACATTGTGTATTCTTCCAACATTTGTAAAATTAATATTACCATGCGCCCGATCACTTTATTAATGCGCTGGTCAAGTGGAACTGTGGAATTGTTATACGAGTAAATACTTTACAAATTTGCTATTTCATGGACTTGCTTATTCTGTCGTTATCGCTCCGCTTAGGCGTACCTGGTTCGATTCACGGCGGGTTCGCATGTGGAAATCGCGCCGGACGATGCCGCTGGTTGGAGAGTTTTTTTTTCGGGGATCTTCCATTTTCCCCCGCCCTTGCATTCGGCCAGTGCTCCATTCTAATTTGACTTCTCTCTCATCGGCTCTCAAGACTTCAATGTTATGAGCCGCCTAACTCTCTCCATTCTCCACTCCGCTCGTAATAGGCTGTTCACAATAAAGTGAGCACTTTCGAAATGCACGCTAGAAAAAAGTCACTGCCTGTGAACGCATATGTTTTAATGGGCGCACTTAGTGACATTTGCCCAGTAAAGATGGTAACAATGTATGAAAAATAGTTCCATACATCAACGTCGAATAAAATGTGTTAGGTAACCATTTGTGATAACATAAATTATTCATTTCGCTTTCTGTTTTTTTTTTATACATCGAAGTGTGAAAATGAGCCGAATTATGTAATATTTACTTTCTTAAAAATGTCACAGGTTTACTATACCGACGCATGAATAAAGTGGTGAGGCCCATAGCAATGTTAATTTTATATAAGGCGGAAGAATACATAACGTGCATACAAATAGAACTTAAGCATGGCTTTCGAAAATGCTCATTTTACCGTGAACAGCCTATACCACCTTTACAGGGCACATGGTTGGCACATGCCAGGGCCAGTGACGTTTGCCGAAGTTTGAATTGAAAACTCACTTAACCCTGAACAGTCTACAACTTCGATGTGAATCGGCCCTTAGCGCTCCCACGCTACTCGGCTAGCGCCACGCTACAAAAACCTTATGCCAAGTCGGCCGCGGTTTCAGGCTGGAGAGAGTTTTTATGCAGGTTCAGGGGAGAAAGATTTGGGAGGGGTAATGTACACGGTGAAGGCAGCGGCTCCGGTGAGAGATGTTGCGGCGCAGACGAAGCCCAGATGCGTCACGCGAGCGCGTGCGCACACGCACACTCACACTCACGCACACACGGCGGCTCGGCTGGCGCAGTAGGTGGGAAGAGAAATGAACGCCAATAAAACCCTGGGAACTGGCGGTGGTGGAGAAATGTTGAGGGGGTAGGGGTGTCGGTGGGTGTGCGAGGGTAAATGTGACAAATGCGCAGTTCCATTCCGCGGGGCGAAGTTTGTTTTATGTCGCGAGGTTCGCGAAAGGGGAAAACGCGCGGAGGGGGGAATCTTGGAGCGGGCGCGTTGTTTCCACGAGGCGCCGGATGGATGGCGCCATCTGCAGATCCGGCGATCCGAGCCCCGCCAAGTTGGCGCCATACATCGGCGTCCGCTCCCAGCCAGCGACTGAGATACAAGGCGCAGCGATGCATTTCCGAAGTATGGTATCAGTTGTAGTGTACTTTTTCATGTTGCGATTTATAGCTTAACTAGCTGCAATCTCTTGTAGTTCCGAGACCGATTGGGTTCATTCCATAGACAGATATAATGGTTTAGCAAAAACCGGTGTGTGTGACTTTTTTTATATTATTGTTCTTCACGCAGTTGAGAAAATAAACATTTAAAAAAAACGTAAGCTATGATTACGTAATAATTTGAGTTACTTGATAGAATCGGGGAAGTAGAAACAAAATCGATTGCAGTTAGCAAAGGTATACATAATTTAACGTTAAAATCACAGCCAGGTCAACATATTTAATTTAATTGGTAATTTATTTCTGCGGTGTTGCATATTGGTACGCGCCGACTAAAGCACGAGGCGCGAACCCTTGCGCGGTGTCCGGCTCTGTGAGTGTATAGAGAGGGGAGATGGGGGACCCACCTCGATCTTCCCCACCCCAGGCACACCCCCTAGTCAAGATAATGATTGACAGCAACGACCTTGCTGGCGTCACAGCTCCTCTTCCACCCCCCCCCTTTTTTTTTTTTTGGAGAAGCCGACGAGTTTAGAGGATGCGCAAACATATTCTGGGAAATAGAACCCTCGGCGCTACGCGGCATTTAGAGGAAATTCTGGGCGATGGCCTACGACCCTGTAAATACTGCAGTGGTCCAAGGATCGGGAGTCTTTTTGTGGAAGTCGATCGGGCTGAGTGCGGTGCTCAAGCGACGCGTGGTGCAGCGAGAAACTTTGTCGAAGGAAACGGGCGAAGATGGCAGACTGCGCGGCGACGGCTGACGAGGAGTTTGTGGTGAGAACGGACGAGAGAGCGTGAAACCCGGCAAGTGAGGGGGCTCGGAGAACTCTAGAAAATTGCGGACTGATGGGTTCTGGACTAAACTGTGATGGGACTGAATTAACATGTAATGCGGATTCTATTGTAAATATTGGAACTGTCAAATAGGGAGATATAATTTATAAAGTATTTGAATCGGCTTTGATACTATCTATTGGGACTGATTTTTTAAATTATTTAATTGATTTAACTTCTTTGAGACGATTGGAAATTATATTGATTTAATGGATAAGTTATTGTGAACAGAAAGTGACATAAATATGTTCTGAGAATTTGAGACGGGAATTTTTTTTGTAGTTATTGTAAATAAAGTTAGGAACTCATAATTAACTCTTTTATTTATTTAAAACCTCCATACCTTAACGAACCTGGTTTATCCCACTGGATTTGAGATGATTGTATCACTGGTTTCAGAAGGGTGATTGAGTTTTTTTATAAATAAACAAATAATCTTAATCAATATTAAAGTATAATAATAGTTGCGGTAACAGGCCTAGGAATTATTAAGGTGACCGCCTGGTTGCAGGGATTTTGCATGTGTGTGGCCTAATAGCATGGGAGCGCTAAGGGCGACCGAGACATGCGCATCAACTCTCACATTGCCTCTATGCACCAAGCAATGAACTGGCATATAGTCTTGCCGTCGATAACGTGCCTCTATGAGACTTTCAGCAGAGACCCTGCCATTTTATAACATAATAATAAAAATAAAGGTTTGATGCACGTCCCTATTTTTTTAAATGTTTTTGTACCGAAATATTCATACCTAAAAATGACCGTGAAAACACCATTTTGAGTCATTTTCACTGTCACAAAAATATGTTTTGGAGAGAGATGGAGAAACTTAAAAATGCATACAGACGTGTAAAGTTTTTTAACTGCTATTCGTAAGCAGACCTCATTCAAACACGTTGGACGGTTTTTTAATAAAACGTTTTCTGCTGGAGCTCTGCACACCGTTCGACGGCCTATGCAGGCGGCCACCTTAAGACATTTTTGTATGCTAACAAGACAAATTTCGGCAGAAATGGAAGCACTGCGTGCTTTTATTGAAGGAATGGGTAACTGATTTGTTAGTGTTAACGATAATGTAAATAGTAAAATAAATAGTGGTGTAAATATCGAAATTAGTAGTTTTAATGTAAATGTAAATAGTCAAATTATTAATATTAGTGAATTGGTAGATAATAAAATAGACAGTGTTAAAGTAATGGACAACAAAATAGGCAGTGTTAGCGAAATAGTCGACAAACTGGATAAGCAAATAGGCAGTGAGAATGAGAATGTAGATCGAAAAACAGTAATTGTAAGCGAGTTAGTGAGTAATGAAATAGACTCTATGAGCAAGAAAATTGACAATGTGAGCGAGAGTATAGGCGATGAGAATGAAAGGGTGGACAATATGAATTAAATGATGGACAGTGTCGATGATAAGATGGGGCAGGAAGTGAGCGCCTTCAAGAAGGAATGGCAAGAGTACTTACAGCAGCAGGAAAGAAGACATACAGCAGCTGAGGAGGAGCTGACATTGACCGCCACCGGGCCGTCGAAGGTAGGTAGCGAGGATAAAACAGTGGCCGCCGCTAATATACCCATGGCGGATGAGGCCCAGCAGTTCTGTAGTGTGGGTACACCTTAACCAGGTGTGGGTTGAGGTGTCACAATAAAGCCCGCCCCCTACGATGGATACCTTGGCGCGAATACCGGCACCAGTTAGAGATCTTTGCGGCCCTGAATGACTGGACTGGCGAGGAGCGGGCAAACTGCCTGGCAGCTGTACTGAAGGGACCTGTAATGAGTATACTGAAGTCCCTGCCAAAACCACATCGACTGGAATACTCCACACTGGTGTCAGCTCTAGAGCTGCAGTTCGGCGACCGATACTTGCGTCACGCCCACCAAGCCCAACTGCTAAGTTGCATCCAGCGACCAGGGGAACCACTGTAGGAGCTATGGTAGGACATCGCAAGGCTGACACACCTGTTTCTAGATGGGTACTCTGAGGAGGCACTCATCGTCATCGCAGTCGACTTTTTCGTGGATGCTGTTACTGATGGAGATGTGCGCCGAGCTGTACGCCTAGCATTGTCACACAGCATGTAGAATGCCCTGGCCCGAGCATTGGAGGTGGAATCAGCGAAGCATTAGCCGACGTTCCGGCTTGCAGTACAGACAGCTACCCCGTGCAATGCCGACGATGGAGATAGCATCCTGGACGTTTGTCATGAGGAAGTTGGAAGACACAGTGGAAGACATTGCAGCCAGAGTCTATGCTAGGAAATACAGTTTTTGTCCACTTAAGCATCTGGAATGTTGGGAATGTAGACAGATAGGACACTTGAGTTTCCAATGCCCGCAGAGAAACTGCAGGAGCTGGCAGCCAGACGTGAGTACGACCGAGAGCTTGTTGAGGAAACTGTATGCAGCGGTTGGGGAACTCCTGAACTCCTTAGAGGCAGTGTCACCTGTCGCTCGTCGACGGAGGCGCCGAGAATCTTGGAGAACTGTGGAAAGGAGGGACACTTAAGAGCCTGGTGTCCAGGGATGCCACCCGAGACAAGTCCTTGAGGAATGGGTCACATAATAGCTGCACCAACAATTGAAACTAAAAGCCACAGTAATTCCTATCCAAATCACAGGCCCGTCAAAACTACTGCCAACATCCTATTTGAGGGAACGAAGGAAGATCGCTGTATGGTGGTAAGAACAAGAATACTTGAGTCAGACCGCCTAAGAAGCCACCTCACTGTTAACACAGACGAGACGAGAGATGTGCAGTTGACAGACGAAGCTGCACATATGCGTCTTCGGGAGAATAAAGACAGCCAGGAGGCAGGAGACGATCATATCCTACTATCTACTGGTATCAAGAGAAAATCTCGAGGTGATCCGAGAGTTGCAGGCGATGCATCCAGGGAAGGGCGACTAGTGTGATTGTATGAAAGGAAACACCTTGGGGGCAGTACGTCTCAGTGCCAGGGATGTTGGGAAGGCATTACCAAATTTTGAAGTGAGTGAATGATACATCCTTCCAGATCTGTTGTCGGGACTCCCTGGAGAAAAAATGTAAGGTTCTTATCGACAGACTGGCGCTATACGAAGGTCCAGTTGTTGAAAAGTCTGTTCGGGATGAATAGACTTAAGGAGGGGGCAGTGTTACGTGCCAACTGACGCACGAGGCGCGAACTTCATGTGTGGTCTAGCTCTTTTGTGGATGGGGGGGGGGTGGCCCGCCTCGACCATCCCCTCCACCAGGTAGACACGCTCGCAGGGGGAAATGATTGACAGCTGTGACCTGACTGGCGTCACAGTCTCTTCTCCTCCCTGCTGGAGAAGCTGGCGACTTTAGATGATGCGCAAGACTATTCTGGGATCTAGGACCCTCGGTGCAACACAGAATTTAGAGAAAATTCTGGGTGATGTCCCTACGACCATATCAATATTGCAGCAGTCCAAGGGTCGGGAGTCTTTTGTTGAAGCCAATCGGCTGAGAGTGGTACGAGAAACATCGGCGAAGGGAACGGATGACGACGGCAGACTGCAAGGCGACGGCGGCCGAGGTGTTTGTGGTGAGAACGGACGGGAGGTCATGAAACCCGGCGAGTGAAGGCTACTGTGCGTGAGGGTGCTTTGCGAACTCTAGAACATTGCGGACTGGTGGGACCTGGATTAAACTGAGGTGGAAATGAAATGTAATACGGATTCTATTGTAAATATTGGAACTGTCAAATATGATCCCATTATTTATCAAATAATTGAATAGGTTTAGATACACTTTATATTGGGACAGATGTTAAGGATTTTTTAGATTACATTAATATCTTTGAGGTAATAGTAAATTGTATTGATTTTATGTATTAAGTGTAAACAATAAGTGATATCAATTTATTGTGGGAGTTTGGGTGGAGACAATTTTTTTGTAGTTATCTATACTACTAAATAAAATAGAAGTGTATGTCTGTGATTTTCGAATTTTTGACTTAATTATTTTTTCATATAGTATAATTGATAACTAAGCCATATTTAATGTTTATTTTTTTCATGCCTGTCAGTCTGTCTGTCCGAACGGATTTAACTCAAAAACCAATGAACGTATTGACATCAAATTTACATAGTCTCTAGATAATAACACCAGGACCAACTTAGTTTTTGTTTCATCGGGATATCTCAAATGGTTCCGGAAAAAATAATGATCAGGGATGTAAAAATGTACTGGATTAAGCTTTTCTTAGGATAACTGCATAAAAAAATTATTGTTAAAAATGCGTAATTTCTCCTTTCTTTTTTGTCTATGGGTTGTAAACCTTTCCTTTCAAAAAGCCATAGTGGCCCAGTGGCTAGAGTTATTCCAAGTGGGGCCGCAGTGGCCCAGTGGAAAGATATATATCAAATGGGGCCGCAGTGGCCCAGTGGAAATATATATATCAAGTGGGGCCGCAGTAGCTCAGTGGCTAGAGCACACAATAAGGGGACCTCAGTAGCTCAGGGGCTAGAGAACCCAATAGTGGGGTCGCAATTGTTTAGGGGCTAGAGCACCCAATAGTGGGACCGCAGTAGCTCAGTGGCTAGAGAACCCAATAAAAAAGTGGTTAGAGAAATTCAAAGTCCTAAATATTATACTAACATAAAACGTGTGCGAAGCGATGGCAGAGGGTAATTTGATAACTCCATTAAACCTGAAAGAAGAAATATTAGTATTTTAAACATGAACATTAATGAAACTATGGTGGGTTAGTTTAATAATTTTACAAAAAAAAATATCATGCGAATGAAGTCGCATGGGTCAGCTAGTTGTAAATAAAGTTAGGAACTTATAATTAACTCTTATTTAATAAAACCTTTATCCCTTAACGATCCTGGTTTAGCCGCTACACTGACTTTGGGCAAATTGTAACCATATGTGTGGTTTTGAAACTGTACGTTGATGTTCTTGTAGGAAGTCGGGGTTGTAGATGGGGGTGCATCATTCGGTCAGAATTTTACTCACGCCTCAAAAAAAGTAATTGTAGATGAAATGAGAATTTGAAACTTGTCATCTGTCTCGCAACGTTTATGAATGGTTTTCTTATTCAGACACCTCTACAAACAGTGAGTGTAGAGATTTGGACGGCCCTTAACATCGAGATCTTGAGAGCCGATGAGAGTGACTGAGGTGAGTATGGAGATGCGCCGGAATGAAAGGGCGGGGAAAACGAGAGATCCCCGAGAAAACCCGGTGACCAACGGCATCGTCCAGTACGATTTCCACATGCGAAAACCCGTTGACCCGGCCGGGGATTGAACCCGGTTCGCCTTGGTGGGAAGTGAGCGGGCTAACCACTCAGCCACCGCGGCCCCCACAGTAAAACATACAACCTCTTTTGGATCACGTGTTTTCTACCACATTTCTGCAATGAACTGAAGGATAAGTAGGCATATACTTGCCAGCTTGGATTTAAGTACATTCCTTTATAACTTAATTTCCAAAGTCAGTGTTTAAAAACCAAGCGTGTCAAGGCACAGGGAACAACTTTACAATTATTTCAAAATACGACTTATTTTTCTTGCATGATGCATCTCACATCTGTAATCGTAATTAAACACTACCTCATTTCTTATACTAATTTTATTTCTACATGAAAAATTGGGATTGAAACTGCACTAACTTCAAAATTTTGGCTAAGTAGTCCTCTATGTCATGTCAAGGTGTTTGATTTTTAATAACTGGTAATTCATTTTGTTTGCGAAGATTTGTAAAAAATCGAAGATGGAGAGGGAAAGTACCCCCTTATCGCGCCAGCCAAGTGGAGCCAAATGTTTATAGCTAAGGGGGGTGGGGTTGACGAAAGCTCTTAGGTAGTAGTATACTTAAAAACCACCATCACACACGGTGACCTCGCGGAAGGGTGCATCAGTGTTCGCCAAACTTTTCCTTCCTCCTAGCTCCTCCTCTAGGTTTTCTCCTGAAAGCGCGGCGAAACATCGGATCCATATTCACACGCGCGTTACCCGGAATTCTTAATGGCCCGGAATTCTGCGCTGCCCGGTGCCAACAGCTGTGGGAGTCGGCGCCCCGTGTTTTTGTTTTGCATCCCTTCGGCGCCGTTCCGAAACTTTTTCCCGGCGCATCCTACCCCCCCCCCCCCCCCACCCTTGCCAACCGCCATCCATCCTGGGCCACGACTTCGAAGTTTTTACTTTTATATTCAGTGTGTAAATTTGGTGCCGCGGTGCGAAGTTTAAAACAATCCCTTTAACGGCGTTCCCGGTCCATATTTAAAGAGGCTTTGCTCTGAGTGCGCCTTAAGAGTCTTATTGTACCAAACTGGGAATACGGGAATGTAGTGTATTTTGTTTCATTGTATTAAAAGCTAAGAAATCCATTTATAAGTCTGAAAAAAAATTTTAGGGGAAGAGTTAAAAGATTTTTTTAGTGCTTCTCACATTTTAACATTTATTTTGAGTTGCATATTTTGTCTTAAAAAATACTCTAATCCAGGGTTTTAGCTGCAATTTTTTTAATTACATGTTTAAAGTGTGAAAATAAAATATCAAACGCATATACTACGTAATTCTGAACACAGTGATGTAAACATATCGCATGTTCACCGCTGAGAATCTCTTGTAATTCCACAAAAACGAAACAAATGTTGCTCTCCTGGAGCCGGGTCGTGTTGGGGCGATCGTATGGCAACAACCCTGGCAGTTGAGGGGAAGTTTCCCTTGCTGGGCGAAACTTCTTTCGGGTGAGAGGGACGTGTGTGTGGTTCCAACCTGGGACCACAGATCACACTTTCTAGACTCAGCCCACCACTTGTTTCCTGTTGCTCGCGCCTCGGTGTTAGACAATGATTACGATGACTTCGCATTACATTAACATGCATCAAGGCACAATTTCACGTATAAGTAAATATGGTTGTTTTGGGTTTCATGATGCATCACGTGAGCACGTACACTCTGTGTACTGAATCAAGATGTCGCTAATAGGTGTTGATGCTTTCCAGATTGTAAACCATGAAAATTCAACTTATAAAGGCATATCTGTTTTTTAATATTTGTGTGGCAGGAACAGGTTGTGAAAGTATGGCGTCCGTGAATTATACAAAGTTTGGAAATCACTAAGACATCGCCATAACCTTCAGAACGAAATGTCCCTGATAATGTGTGTGTGTTTTTCGTTTGTGTGGGAAAGGATTGTATGTAATAAACATTAATCTGCTTCTTGAAAAATTTGAAATGTATTTCAGAAACTGATAAAAATTGCATATTTATAGTAAACATCTGCAGTTCACGCCAGCGTTTTTATTCTTCTCACAAACTTAACCAATGTATTATGGCAATAGAAACCTCCCTAAATATTAACGAATTAAAAAAAATAATCCTAGTCTAAATTCTATTACTTCTCCTCTTTCGTTCTTATTTTAGGGATAACACATTTTCGGTAGACGTGAGCAGAATACATCGCTAAAATCGAAAAACAAATAAACACTAAGAGCAAAAATATTTCATTGTCCCTATTGTAATTGGTCTGCGAGATCACGTGGTGCAGTCACGATTTTGACATTCACAAGGTTTTTCTTTACGTGTATGCAGATAGTCACCTTTATTTATTTTTTTATGTTCTTTTGTCACATTAGTTTATTCGATCACACTGGACTAAACTTGGGGCTAGAGGACAATCGACATTCACCTAAAATCCAGAACTTGCATGGTACCGATATATTACCGACCTACTAAACCAGGCAGATTTTGGCTTTAGTGTGGTATTAAATAATGGTAGGGCCTAATACATTTTTATTCGAATGCAATCCGGTTAGCTGGGAATATAGACGTATTGTATTTGTTTGGTTGCGTCGAATTTTTACGAGACAATTGGTCTTCTGAGCGCAATTCCCTATGTCGGAACTTCAGCACCCATTACTTGTACAGAATTCAACACTAAGTTTGGGAATCAAAAGTAATCTATGTGTAATACCGGTAAAACGACGTCAGTTGGTAGCGGAATGAAATATGCTGCTGTAAATGTTTTGCACCGTATCTTTTGTCATGAGATAATGTAAATTGTTTTAGTCAAAGACTAATTTTCATTTTAAACTGAAAACAAAATAATATTGACGTCTTGAAAAGTTGTCTTACAAGGCTTTGTTGTAGAAGTAGACAGCATCAGCAATTGCTTAAAAAAAATTGCATATGAATGTCTTAATTAGGGTGTCCGCCAGTAGACAAGCAGCGGTTCGCATACGGACGTTGCATGGTGTGGAAAGCATTCATTCGACCATATAGCAATAGCGCATCTAGAACGGCGAGGCGGGAAGCTTGTATGAGAACTCGAGCATGAGTCTTTAATGCGACACCGTCAAGTGGTCAGAAACAGGAATAAATTGCTATATAGTTAGTTCTTGTTATAATGTGTGCTAAGCAAACCCAGTTTGTTTTACCAATTTTATCATAACTCATTCCTAGTTTTATGATACCGACTTACGTCATTGTTCCGTGAAATCTATAGTCTATGCATGGCTTCTTCTCACCATTTGAATCATATGTTTGGAAAATCACACCATATATGACAGGTTTGGTTTATTCCTCAATATTTCGTGTATCACAGACGTTTTATACTTTAGTTAACATTAAAACTTATTGTTTTTATTTATGTGAACATTTTTTTTTTTCATTTTATCAATAAATTATAATATTTAATTAATAATTAATATGTATTAAAACAGGAATAAATTAGGTTTGCTGCTAATGCATACTAATAAATAGATTTACGTAAAATATTATTAAAGTGACTGCACGCTAATGTGGTGCGCTGCCCTCAGTTAAGCTTTTTTTGCATGGGGCGCAAAAATATCCTGAAAGTAGAACTTGAACAGGGATTAATAATAGTCGGAAGTAGCCATGAATGGACTGTATATGCACTCATTGGCAGTTTTTTTTAAGACGTCTTTAATTGTTCATTGGTAAAAACTTACTCTAACGTATGGTGGTTCTCTATACTAACATCATTCGTTCTTGTAGAGACTCGAGCCTGGATTCCCTCACTTGGAAAATATGGTGGACGTCACCGTTGGCCGGCAAGTGTGTCTCAGGGTAGGCCTACTAGTGTTTCCCTCCACACCTGCTCTTCGTCGCAGCTTCATGTCCAGTTCCCTTCACCCTAAAGTTTCTTACACAATAGAAAACTTAAGCATTTGACTTTACGTTTCCTTTCCTCTGACGAAACCACCAATACACACAATATTGTAAAGTCGGAGTTCAGACAATTGAACATCGGTTCTGCGAACTTCGTAAAGATGTGTATTTTGTTATGTAAATAATTACGATATTATCCAGGAATGCTTTTTACGTACCTTTTTTTAAAAAATAGGTTTACAATTTACATTAAAAGTTTATTTCAAAACAAAAAACTAATTTGTTTACTTTATTAAAAAATGTCAATTCATATATTTCTTCGCATAATATTTGTTTGCAATTTAGTTAATTTAAGGCGAGCTTAGTTTAATATACCGAGATTAAAATCGCCCTATAATAAAATAACGCACCTTCCACATAACCTATGTTAGATTCTCGGCATAATGGCTGCTTGACTTTGACTTTAAATTTCAACTTTTCGAAATCGTAAAGCCAAGAGTGCTTGGCTTTACCTTTGACAGTTCCATTGTGTCAACCTCCATAGGAAACAGCATGTCGGAAAGTAAACGTAAAGTCAAATGCTAAAGTCAAATGTTAAAGTTTTCAATTATTTAAGGGCCTTTATGGGCGCTAAAGACCCATTAGCCAAGCACCGTCCATATGACCCTCAACTCTTTAAGTATTAACGTTGTCCGTATTACTGTTGTGATAAAGTTATGATTTATTACTCTATGGAAATTAAGTTCAATTAACGTCACTGCCGAATGTCAGTAGGCAAATCGGTAGCGGTTTATGCCACACGAAAACAACGCATCAGTTCCATAGAACGTATTCCAATCCAGTATACCTCGCACCGTATCTGGGTGTCCCGGCCAGCGACACAAGCAAAGTCTTAATTATTCACGCGAATCCTCGCGTAAATTATTGTTTCCGTAAAACTGTTACTGGTATTTAGATATTGCTTCCCCCCGCTATGTTATCGGCTGAGCTGAGCGCGTTTGTACGGCGATATTCACACGCCTGACGGTGGCGAAAACCGCCGTAGTGAAAATATTCATGTGCCCGGCCGACCGCGGCGCGTCCATCCCTTCTTCCAGGCGGTCCCTTGTCGACGCCGCTTGCTGGAGAACTTCGTGTACGGACTGCCGACCCTGGAGAACTTACTACTGGCTCGCGGTCGGTCGAACAATATCGATCCCAGCCTTTGCGTAAACTGGTTGTATTTTGACACATAATACTAGCTAGAGTGCTTGCAGTAATGCCAGGAGTAAATCGTATCTGTAGCACATAGTTAAGGGTCCTATGTACTGAAATGTTTTCTGTGAAATAGTTGTCCGTGAAAATGGTCATATATCCTTAAGCGGCAAGAGAAAAATACAAATATACGGACGTAGTTTAATCTGTGGGATTTCATCGCGTGTAATAAAACCCTGCTGTTGAGAATCTAATTTGCACAGTACAGCGTTACGACAGAAACACTGCACGGCTTGCGCCTAGGAGCCATGATACGCTAGGCGTGCATGTTAGTGTCGCCCGTATCGCTCCCTCGCTTCTTGACCTTGGACGCGCAACTACATAGCCCCATTAACGTGTGCCTAGTTCCCAGGGTGCGGTTAAATGATGCCTTTGGAACTTTGCTAATGTTTCCCTCGTTGACGTAAGGAAAATTCTTTCCTTGTGAGGGAAAGTGATTTGCTTCTCTGAGATTGGTATTCTAATGATTTACAGCGCACAGATTAACCGCTTATATGCTATCATGTGTATGTTATGCATGCTATTTAGTGTAGAATACTTTTGATAAGCTGGTTTATCTTATGCAATGCATTTTCTGTTAAACATATCTTTCGTTAGTCTTATGTTTTTGGCTTTCCCATTTATGTTATTCATTTTCAAGGTGCTCTGAATTAAATCGTATACTATGTGGTGTTTTAAGTCGGAAATCATTCAACAATTTTTGTTCATACATACCTAAATATTTCCTGATATAATATGTAATGCTAAACATATTCAATGATATATGTTACCCTTTGGAATTTCATTGTTACTTGCGAATAATTTAACCTAACTCCGCAGTATTTGTGTATTTAGTTATTGTGCGGCTTATAAGAAATTGAAATATTTACAATATACTTGCGTATTATTGTAGCTTTGTATGATATGTCATGTGGGATGTTTTACCTTGAGTAGTTGGTGCTCAAAATGTTACAAATTTTAGAATTTTATTATTCAAAGAATTAAGAGCTGTCACTCTAAAGGTAATTGAAAATTACATAAGTCCTGGGTACATGTCACCCAATGCGCCCGGTAAAATATTTACAGGTAGGGGCAGTGACATTTTCTAAGGTTGATTTCAGAAGTATTCACTTTATCGCGAACAGCCTTTAATACAGTATACACGTTATTTTTACTTGGACGCGGAATGGATTTCGACGCTGAGTTAAAAAAAAAAAAAAAAACATTGACACACGTAGGTGAAAAATATACTCGACTTCAGAGGAGATTCTGTTGTTACATACATTCATGTGAAGTTACACGATTTTGTTTTTCAGCGTATTTACGTTTCTGCAACTTTCACAGTAATGTTTCGTGAACGCGTGCAACACTAGACTTCTCTCATGATTGTCTCCAGCGAGGATGTTCAGATTTTCCTTTCTGAAGTTTTGGAACTTTTTCTCGTAGTTCCGATGTCTTTGTTTTATTATTGAAGTTTCGGCCCCGAGAGAGTTCGGACTGCAATTAGCACACGATGAATGAGGATTTTGTTTCGTCGAGAACATCAAAACCTGATCCGTAATGAGAAGTAAAATGAGTCGTCCGTAAATTTGAGCGGTATATCTTTGGGTTGCCCGCACTATAAAAGACCCTTATTATAAATTTTATGTTTGAGAATTGTTGAGCATTAACATATTTGATGCTTCAGTTCTTTCCGGCGTCAAGTTTTCTTAGACATTTAAAATTGAAAAACTCAAATTCTGGCTTACACTCTCTAAACATAAAAAAATTATTTTTTTTTTCCAGCGGTTGCTTTATTTGACGTGATTTTATTTGAGTGGCGTTCAGAGACTTAATAATATTATTTATCCTTTTTTTTTTTTCTAATAGGATGGGGGTTTATTTTTGCCAGAATTATTCGTTTACAAGCAAAGAAAGTTGTATTACAGAGTATAAGTATTGACACGGATATTCTTTTGTTTGCAAATGTATGCGGAAAGACACAGGGCCTTAATCGTAGTCGTTTTTATTTTGTACTTAGGGTAGTACTAACAACGTATTAAAGTAAAAAATAAGCATGGTGGACTTAAAGTAAGACGCTTTAGTTAATATTACATACAAGTGAAAGCTACATAAAGTTTACGAAACACAAAAAATAAGTTAAATGCCACGTTTGTCAATCTGTCGAAGTAAAAATATGCCGATTTAATTGATGCAATGTTCCGTGAATAATATTTCAAAGGAAATACGATCATATACATCAGTGTTAAGCTATAGCTATGCCTTTCGAATTTTTGTGTCAATCAAATGCCTTCTCTGAAAACATTCTTGTCAGACGTAATATAACTCTTTCGAAGAGAATTTTAATACAAATACTACTTTCGCAATAATTAAAAATAATTATTTTCTTCTGACAAGCCTTATAGTAGCTCAATGGTAAAATCGTGGGTTGATGTGCGTAATGAGGCAAGTTCGAATATGAACTTATCATCACTCTGAAGTTAGTATTGGTGTAAAATAACGAAACTAGTCCATACTACCAGTGCATAGGGTTGTTATACAAAATTAACAAATCAACGTGGAATAACAACATTATCAGTATATTATTTTTTTCTTTCTCCATCCTGCGGTATTTCAATACAGAATCGAGTCAGAGGTATAAAAATATTTCTAAGAAAAGATTTCTTTTTTTTTTAATTATGTAAAACATATTAAAGTATATCATTAATTTCGTTAACATGTAATTGCAATCGAAACAAATAAACATAATAAAACAATTGGATGAACAAGTGCAATTCGAACCTGCCTTTCACATTTACAAAGCAAGAACCTTAACCACTGCTCTACACAGCTATACATGCTTTTGAATTTTAACAAATTTGATTATAAATGAAATATTGAATAAGTTGCAATTTGCGGGAAATTTGGTCATTAGGTAAAAGAACGATCTGTGTTTGAATTGACTGAAACTACTTTTAACGTGTGCGTTGTCTCAAATATGATTTTCCTTTCGTGGTAAAGTTTTTATTTGGGACGAGAATCTGCAGTAAACCTGGCGACAGTGTACGCCGTGATCCCTCGACTAAAGTTAGTCCCACTCTATTCGGGGTTTATGAACACAATATAGTTAGTCCACCCTTAGTCCGGACTAACGTCAGACCAACTCCGAGGAAGATCATTTCTAGATCATCCTTGGACTAAGATCTGACTATGAATAAAGGCTTGACTACAATCGCGTTGGCACCACAATAACGCGTTACAATAACTCGTGAATCCATGGCGGGTAGTGGCACTGACTACAATAGACGTAAAACATTTCCGCGACGCTAAACGTCAAACGCAACGCGTTAAAAGTTGGCCATCATCCAAGTCTTGGCGCGTTTAACGCCTGCCAATCATAATTCATAAGATGTCACAAACAATTGATAACAAATGGTAGAGACGATTGGCAACAGATGACACCATTATCGCCGTACGTTTTTATTCTGTTAATTTTATACGAAATCAATAATATTCAAATAACGCCAAACGTGTTTAAAAATTATTGCGTGTAACAATTAAGTCTGCGGAATCGTGTGTTTTACAAAAGGGTTTTCTTAAATTACAAACACAAACAAAAATATTTGTATATATACACGTACATTCTTTTTATTTTTATTCCTGTTAATGTCGATTGTAGACATGCCATTGTTATTATGGTGACGTTTAGCGTTTAACGTTTTGCGTCAAGTTGATTGTAGCTGACCCTTAAAGCTCACAATGTTTGCGCGATTGCTGCCGTTAGTGATTATTTGAAATGGGGTGTACATTTAATGGTATTTTGGGTTAGCATGGTAGAACTTCGATTAAAATTCGTATTCTTTCTAGAATACTTTGCATAGTATAGTGAAGTTAGTATTAATTGTGTAAAATGTTTCAGAGCAATTCAGTATGGTTAGGATGGAGTACTTCAATTTAAATTTATAGTCTTTTTGGAATTATTTGCGTAGTGATGTGAAGTTAATATGAGTGATGATGTAAGGTCTCAGACTCCGATTCATTCTTTCCAATTTTAGGTGCAATAACAAGTGCAGACTTGAGTGAAAATACGTTCGTGGAAAAAAATTAGAAAATTTGCTATTCTTTGCGATGCTAGTCGGTAATTGGCCAGTTATTTTCATTTATCTTTTTACGGTGTTTGAAATCGCAGAAAGAAGTAGTAGTCGTGTTGGTATAGTCTGTTCATGGTAAAGTGAGCACTTTAGACGCCCTAGTTACTTTTTCCTTTCGGCCATTTTTTTTATCCCTTAACAACCTATTTATATAAATATTACCGTGTAAGTAACAAACACAGTGTGTGTATATTGCACCGCACGCTGAAATTGACGTCTAGGGCAGAAATAAATTATTTTTACTGGCTATTATTCCAAATGAGAGGGCTTTCAAAAGTGCTCACTTAACCGCGAATAACCTATAGACATTCGCGTCTATGGAGTCACCGGAACAGTTCAGGGTTCGCGCAGGATAGCGGAAAGTAACCGTAAGTCGTAATTGTGTTAATGACTTCTATATTGGTCGTCGCCCGGCACGAACCAGGGTTTGAGCGAACCGCGGTCCGTAACCGCAAGGCTTCTGATGACCCGTTTGGTGTGGCCGATTCTACATATATTTCGAGGTGTGCAGAGTTCCAGCAGAAAACGTTTGATTAAACAGCCGTCCAATGTGACTGAGTGGGGTCTGCTTAAGAATAGCATTAAGAAACGTTACGCGTTTGTATACGTTTTTCAGTTCTTCCATTCTCAAAAGCATGTTCTTGTGAAGTGAAAATGGCTCAAGCAGGTGTTTTCTTACGGTCATTTTTAGTTACGAATATTCTGGTACAAAACATTAAAAAAGGGACATGGACGTGCATCAAACCTTTATTTTTATTACTACGTCATAATGGTAGGGTCTCCGCTGATGTTTCATAGAGGTGCGTTATCGCATGCAAGACTGCACGCTAGTTCAGTGCGTTGCGTGTAGAGGCGATGAGACAGTTGATGCGCATGTCTCGGTCGCCCCTATAGTGCTCCCAAGCTTTTAGCCCTCAGACGTGCAAGATTCCTTCAACCAGGCGGCCACCTTAAGCGGTATCGTTTGCATCTTCCATGTAGACACAACGCGAAACGTTTGTGGCCGTGGCAGTTGCAGTAGAAGTTATCGCGAGCCTTTCTGGAATTTGTTAAGTCACTTCAACAAAACACTGCTAGATCAAATTCAAGGACTATTTATCAGATTTTTTTGGAGGGGGCTAATAACGGGAAAGTCTCAACGAATCATTCTCTTAATCAATTAGTTTTACGTAAATTTTTTATGTCTGTGAAAAAAAAAAAAAAAAATTTGCTCAGTTGAGTCCACAAAAGAGGCTGGAATCATAAATCTTTCATTCAGTAATTGAGTAGTTTCTATTTACTGGTCAAATACCGTATGTGTGTATTAAAACCTGTGACAGTAAATTACATATAATCCAAGTAAATTAGCCGACACTGGAGATCTCACACAGTTTACCTGACATCTCCGAGCTAAGCCATTGGCGAAGATTGCATGAAAGGGAGTGAATAAAAAACCGGTGGAGTGAGGGGGCGGGCCAAATTCGACAAAACACGCACGTCTGTACGCACGCGATAAGCCAATCTCGCCTCGCCACGACCAGCTCCTGGTGGCTCAAGACGCGCGGAACTTCGTAAGGGCTTATCTGCCGTAGTAGGCGCTCTTCACCTTGACCTCCACGAGTATACACAAACCGCTTGCTAAGACGTTTTTCCAAGCGAACTTTCCGAGTTAGCGTCCCGCACTTTTTTTTTTCGTAGTAGTGGGCGAGAGTTCAACAGGATTTCTGTAAACTAGCTCGTAGGATCCAAGTCTTCTGTAGGAGCCTTTTGCCCACGGCGCGCTTAAAGAGGGGAATCTAGTTGTCAGTTCTAATGAGTATTAGTTTTTTTTTCTTTCTTTAGCGATGTTTTGAATGTTTTGTATCTGGTACTGGCTTATGTTTCAATTGTCTAATACGCGCATGGTTGATTTTACACAGGCCATATCTGTTGTGCTTAATAATAAGTTTCCTTTTTCTAGTCGTATTACATGTCAGTGTTTGTGCGTTTTTAAAATTAATTATAACATAAGGAAATATATACATATTTTTTGGTGTTAGGAGATTAATGTGCTGCACTAATTTATTTTTGTGATCTTTAGATGAGTTAACTGTTGACCTTCGCCTCCCTTTCGTACCACCTCGTTCACACCAGAGAATCTTGACACGTGAAAGTGGATCCGTAAATATCGTGTATCCAGGTCCGAACTCGTAGAATCGTTCTTTAAATATTATAATCTCTGTATTTGTCTTAAGTAATGTCCATCCTTAAGTTAGAAAGTCTGGACTGTGACTGAGTAAATGGCCGAAAATGGCTGGAAGCAGGCGTCTTCATTACAAGAGTTAAACCACTGCTGTTTTCAACGGAGATTTTCTTATTGTTCTGTGAATAGTTGCTTATTAGCGTATATAAATAAGTAAAGTAAGTTGAATTGTGAATAATTAACACATCTTAGAAGGTGAATGATACGATTATAATATCCAGAAAATTTACATTACAACCGAGTTTTGAGCTTGAAACACAGAATCCCATTCATTCCTACCTTTTCTTCCTTCTGCCTACCCGTCTTACTGTTTCCCTCTCATTGTATTTTTTTTCGTCGCTATTGCAAGTTAAAAATTAAAGTTTGCTAAGCTAATACACAATTTTAGGATAAAACTAGTATACAGAGAATTGCAAAACATGGGGTTTCATTTCATCGGTGGACAAAATACACCAAGACAACGAAGAAAGTTCATATGAACATGTGGCCTACCTGACCTTATTTCCGTGTTACAGTACTGTTTGTACTGTAGAAACGTGGTGTTGCTTATCATTATGAGGTGCTCAAAATGGCCACCTTCAGCCTGAACGCACGCGCACAGTCTTCGTATCGTAGACTATCGTATTATTTAAAAAATACCAGGTGTTTGTCGAATAAGTTAGCAGCTTTCTTGGATACGTTGACGATTTCCGAAAAGGTAGCGCAGGACGTGTTGTCTGCCTGCACGTTTTCCAGTCTTAAATCCATTGGATTTTTAGTTGCGCTTCCACTTATACAGTTGTGTATGCAACACCAATTGTCAACATTGAAACACTTTCTTAGCATATGAAAGATGTATCATATCAGAGACAGCATATCAAGATATATCATATCAAAGAAGGCAGCCAAGTTATTCGACGACAAACATCTGGTGTTTTTGAAATAATACGGTAGTCTTAACGATACGGCGACTGCAGGCATACATTCAGGCTGAAGGTGGTCATTTTGAACACCTCCTATAATGATAAGCAGCACCACATTGTTGCAGTACAAATAGGACTAATACTCGATAACAAGATCAAATGGACCACACGTTAATATGAACTGTATTTCCATTGATTGATTTATCTTCCTCTCCCGATGAAGTGTATCCCACGTGTTATGAAACATTCTGTATGTTAACCCCGTGGTTACAGCGCATTTCATATTCGATTTCTGTTATAAAATGGTGAAAAATAATATGCATATTTTGTTTGCTTGGTAGGGAGGTCGTGGGTTAGAACCTAGCAGCACTGCAGATTGTTTTCCGCTAGTGGTTTTCCATCTCTTCTCCAGGCAAATGCTGGTGCAGTTAAGTTTCAGACTAGCCTCTTCGCATAGAAAAACGAACGGAGATTGGTTGTTTTGATTGGTTGTTCTCATATACGTGATTGAAATTTTTTTTGGAAAAAAGGCATACGAGCCAAAATGGCGTTTTAAGAAGCATCTATTAAAGGATTACAGTATAGCTTTACTGAAGTAGAACTGATATTGTACTGTCATTATAGTCTCCTGCAGATTTTTGTACCCACTATCACGTGCTAGTACTAAAAAAGAACCTATATATAACGTAAACAAGACTAGCTGACTGTACATTCTATACTGCAACAGATTATTAAGAAATGTATCAGAAAAAATGTATAATCCTACACTCGTGTCTTCCGAAAAGGGCGTCAGTTACCATTCACAATCGTTTAAAGGTATTTTATCTTTTTGAGCTAGCATAAGTAAATGTAATTTTTTTGCGGTTTAGTTTACAAATTTTGAGAGCCTAACGTTTTTCTGCCTACTTCGTGTTCGTCTATAGACTATGTGTTAATATTAACATGAAATTTCGGGCATAAACATTTGAAGAAAAATAAATGACATGATGATACGACCTTTTGGCACGAACATCACCTCGCAATTTAAGCAGTAGAATAAATGAGGTCTTTTCCAATTTTGAATTTAATGTGAAATTCGTTTTAGAGGTAAAATTATTTCCTGGATCGCCGTGTAATGTCAACTCCTGTGTTACGCAGAGGCGTCACTCGTCAAACCCCTGAGGACGAATTCTAAATTACTTTTGTAGCTCTGGGCTAGCATGAAGCAATCAGGAGAGGACGAGGTATGTAAATAGGACCTCTGGTAGAAACATTCGGATGAAATACGTGATAAATACACATTTAACTTGCTGCTCTTCATATACGAAACAAAATATTGAACAAAGTTTTTGAAACAAGTGAAGTTATTCGCGCGATAAAATAAGTAGGTTAAACACGTACATTAAATATGTTGGCTGGCTACAAAAATCTTGATCAATATGAAGTAGTTCATATATCGTGATACACGTGAAAAATAGGCTATGCCCCAAGTCTTCATGAAGTTCGAACTAGTTCCAACAAAATCAAGCTACTGTGCATTCCTCGTGAGGGCATTGCTTGTAATTTTGTATAAATGCTGGTGTGATCTCTGGACCGGGGTCGATTGTCATCGCTCCAGAGGGAGCATACCCAGCAAAGTTAAGTAATGGTTTCTCAAGATGAAACTTGAATTTCAGCAGATCCTTGTGGCGAAATCAAGGCGGGCACAATTTGTGTCCTGATATAGGAGTTTAGGCACCATGTTGGTGGTCAAGTTTAAAGTAATCTTTTCTTGATAATGCTTTAATCTTAAAGAATGCAAGAAATCCATGGAATTTTTAAAAGAAGGTTTTAAAACAACTTAAAGAGAAAAAGGAAAAATTCAATTTATGTTTTTAATTAGAATTTTTTTTCAAAGTTAAAGTTTTCGAAAAATGTTTCACTTTTACCAATTGTAACTTTTGTGCGGCTTTTTAAATCATGAATAATAATTTGTTGACCTCTTGTGGTCCAACTAGCCAATAATTCGTTTATGGCATTTTTGTTGTATTTGTGTGGTCCAACTAGTCAATAATTTATGAAAGTTTTTCTTGAAACTTAATAATTTTGCCAGAATTTGTAATTAAAGTCATCGATGTATAATTTGTTGACCTTTTATTAGTCCAACTAGCCAGAGGAAAATTAAACGCAATTAATTCAGAGAAGTAAGTTTTTGCCTTAGTGTTAAAATCGGCTTGTAAGTTGTATAATTTTTTTGTAAATTGTGAAAATACAAAATAGTTATATTTGGTAGTATGGGAGTGCTAGTTTTCTGCACTTATCTTTTTTGCAAAACGATAGGGGATATCAGTAGTATAAATACTATTTATTCACAAAAAAAAAAGAAAACATATAACATATTGCAAAATATTTATTGCGCTTTAGCACGGTTGTGTGCCTGCAGAATTGCCTGGTGTAGAAAGTGCACTTTTACTCTATTTTCTTCGTGTATTTATCTTGGATGCTTATAGGTCTAAAATTGAGGTAAAGGTAAATAACTATTGTAATCAAATTTTTGTAATACTCAGAAGTCTTCCAGTTGTACATTTTGGCAAAATATTTTATAGCCCATTTGTCTTTAATTGTACATGTTGTGATACAAAGATAATACAAGTAAAAAGTAAACAAATACACGTGGAAACAAATATACTTGTATTTAAAACAAATAATGAAAAAAAATGGAAAAACAAAGAAAGAACAAAATAAATGCAACATTACAGTGACTCGTAATTGTTGCTTTCTGAATTATCGCTTTAATATCATGTGTTATATGCGCTCATTTTCCGCTCAAACGACGGTTTTATCCTTTATTGGGTTTCTTGCTCTGCGGACTGTTTATGTCCATCTTGCCATGTCCTTGGGGGCTAGGTCGGAGCAAACTCATTACGGAAAATTGACACCAGGAACGAGCGAAACAGACGTGGACGTGACGAGGCCCGCCCTCGAAGTGCGTGAGTTGGCTTACAGAAATCAATTTAAAAAATCTGATGCTTAAACGGGACGATGCTGGACGAAGTCAGTCCTACACGACGGCGGTACACAGAACTGATTAGCCTCCCGCTGGCGCGGTCGCGGGTGACTGGTATAGACGGAAGATATCTATAGAGGAGGTAGGCCGCCTCGTCTCCTGCGCGATTGACTCGCCCGTTGCCAGTATAACTTTCAAAGTCCCCAGCTTATCAGTTATAAACGTGTTTGTTTACTTCAGAATCTCAAACACCCACTTCTTTATACGAACAAAATAATTTCTATAGTCAGAATGTTTCGTAGTTGAATTAATCTTCATTGGAGGATATGAAAAAAAATCTCAAAGTTTTTTCTTACGTAAAAGGTATTATACAGCATGTTCATGGTAAAATGAGCACTTTTGAAATCCATGCTTGAGGTCTAATTGCATGCACGTTGTGTATTCTTCCGCTTAATGTAACATTGACATTGACGTGGGACTCATCACTTTATTTATTCGTAGGCCATGGGAAACTGTGGAATTATTAGAAGAAAAGTTAATATTTTACAAATCTGCTCAATTTTCCTCTTCGATGCAATAAAAAAAACAGGAAGCGAAAGAAATAATTTAAGTTTTCATAAATAGTTACCTTATCATTTTTATTCGGTGTTAAGATATGGAACTACTTGCCCCTCCAACGTTACCAACTTTACTGGGCGCATGACACACAGTGCGCCCGTTAAAATATGTGCAGCTAGGAGCAGTGACATTTTTCAAAGGTTGATTTCGAAAGTGCTCACTTTATCGCGAACAGCCTTTAAATGTGAATACTGTCTCCACGTTGTTTTTGATAGTGGCTATTGGCATAAAATCAGTCCAATGGTGCAGCATAAATATTTGCGACTGCGCAACTCGCGTGCCCACTCTATTCCATACTCCCTCCACCCATCTCCTGTGACACGTGGGAGGATGCCGACGGGCAAGGAAAGCAGATGTGCTTGTAAGGACACACTTGACGTTCCAGCCAGCGGGGAGAATCAGTGCAATGAGCGAGAATGTAGGGGTGACGGAATTCTGTGTGAGCACCTCAATAAAACCCACCGGCCAAATTTGCCGCTTTGCGAAGATCCCGGAACGACCACGTCTGGGAGGGTCAGCGAACTCGTAGTAAACAATTTTTTAGACGTTTCACAAAAATTACTTAATTAAAATTTCTTTTTACATTAAAAATGGGATATTGTCTGCTCATACCCAAATATGTGCGGTACATGCTAATTTAATTACATATCTGAGCGTTTTTAATAACTATGAAGTCTACAGTACTTGTTAAAATGCACACAGCTTTATGTCTGTACATCCTAAAAGTAGTAAAATTTTCCCTAAGACATAACTACTTTCCAATTTTCTATATAAAATGCAAAATGAAAAGATTTGTAGCCGTTCGGTTACCGGTAACTTCCTAGTTAAAGTGTTTTCGTAAAGTCAGTATTTCCCACATACGCTTATATCATTAAGCGAATGTTCTACGAAGGCGAGTTTATCGTATGTTATAAAATAAACCCTTGACACATAATTGCAAGAGTTAAACTATATATACAGTGTGGCATTTTGTTAGTAACCCACGTGTTGCGAGGAATTCAGCAAGGGCGATCGCATATCGAAGCCTTTGTTGGCTATCACATCCTTACTTGGTCTCTAGCGGTCACTAGTGTCTTTTGTTACAATATGTCTAACTGTTGTATGCGTGTCTTAAAAACTTTTTTTGCGCTCGAATTTCTGAATGCGGGAACTATTTTTGCTGTGTTAGGTTGTCTATTAGCAAGCTTTGTTTTATTACAACATCCGCGAAAAACAAAATGTATTCCTAAATTTATAGAAACAAAATAAAATATATTGTGTAATTTCAATAGTTTGTTTGTTTGTTTAATATTCGGTTATGTTTATGTGGAACTTTTGTTTTGGAAGATAAATCACTGATCTTCCCTGACAGGTCAAGTAAGAAAATACGATAATTATTGGATTCTACCCTCCAAAATAACTATTTGAATAAATGATATTTTTTTAAATTTGAGCTCAGAATGTCTATTTATACCCAATTTTTGCTCAAATGTAACATGTTAATATACTAAAGTAATTTATCAAATGCATTATATTTGCATTGGTTGATTTGGTTAGATAAAGGTAATTTGAGCATGTATTGTGGTAATGATCATGAAATGGAGCCTCTGTACTACAGTAACACTTACCTTATTAAGTAAATGGTTTTAGGCGTAATATTTGTCATTCGTTTGACTTATTGATAATTTAATTATGTTTGTACAATTCCCTTTTCAGGTATTATTTTGAGACATAGTATCCGTACTTCTTTGACATGTTCCCGTAGCGTACTCAATAAGTAAAATCGAGAGTAGGATTAAATTTAATTATTCTCGTTATGTACCGAGACGTACTGTTTGTTTGCTTCCTACAAACTGACATTTCAAAATTTACTCTTTCCTGTCTGACCTTTTTCCTTCGTACTGCACATTGTTTTTATAGGTGTGGAATATTCTGGGAAGTACTATTGTTAGAAAGTTTAAGGGTTTGTACAGGAGTCCTTCGAGTTGTCTCTTCAACGTATATTTATAATGGAAATTGTTTGTGTAAGAATCGAGTTACGAAATTCATTTCAGTTGCAAAGTTATTCCAGCAGCCTTTTATACCACCCATCCTTACCGCACAATCAAAGATAGCGGTATCTCGGGAAAATATTCCGCGGGAACGTATTTTACGGAACTGTAGCTTCATGTTATTTTGGACTGGCATGGACTCGGATAATTTTGGAGTTCGTCAACCGCAGACGACTTCACAATCCTTTCACCATAAATATTAATGCTTCAACTGTTTGACTACTCGTAGTTGCGGCTATATATTTGGAAGTTGAACTCATACCGGGTAGTAAAGCATTATGACCACCGCGTTTTTTTGGTTTGATTTTGATTTCGTAGTGTCGAATGGCGTGCCTGATAAATTGTGATCCAACTACACAAGTAACTGATACACATGAGTGTTGGAAGTTTAACCTGTTAATAAACGAACTGGCGAATTCTTCCTGTTTCCAGTGAATTTACGTCATCTAAGACGGAGTAGCTACAACACAAAACATTTGAGGCTTCTGCGTATCTGGCACATGGAAAGTACTTCAACTCTCTCAGATGTAAGTTTTAGCCAACTTTCCGAAGGAAAGATAGGCTTGTGAGATCTCTTTCATATCTCTGTATGTGTGTGTCCCCCTAAAACTTATGAACACGTAAACAATATAATACCAAACACATAAGGTACTTAGTAAGGACATCCGAATTTATAGTTTTCAAACACGCCGAGGCTTATTTTCAAAATGGCGACCATGTTAGAATTTAGGCTGACAGCCTATCGTATTTCTCGGGAACCATTTAAACCGACTTGTACCAAATTTTGTTTGTTGACAGTCCCATCATGTAAGTATTGATCTTATTAATGAATGTAGCGGGCTGCCATTTTGGAAGATAGTAGGTACTACTTAAAAAATAAAGCTTTTACATTATATCTCGAAAACTACTCAACCTATTCTCATCAAATTTGACAGGTAAGTAGTATTATGGTAGTTAATTTAAACGGTTGTGATTTAAATAAATAAAGCATTTATTTTCAGAATGGCGGCCATACAAATATTTTATATCTTTTTTCTGCTTCTATAATACCGTTAAGCTAATTTAGATCAACTTTTGTATGCTAAATTACAACCATCATACATGCCAACACAACCATGTAAGTTTTAAGAACTTCATAAAAAATTATTTACGCTCTTGTAGGGAAAGTAGGCTCATTAGTTATGTCAGTATTTTTTTTGTTTTTGTTCAGTTCGGCTTATTCTCATTACGTTTAGCTTTGATAACGGTGTACGTTTCCTACGACTTGGAATGATACCTGAAATGCATTCCGCATGATATAATTAATATTTTTGTATCCTGTAGTATGTATCCTGGTGTTTTTTGGGGGGGGATATTAAAAACATGCTGAGGTGTGAAGATTTTCTCGGGTTGCTCCCGTTACCTTCTCCGTCCTCATTCCGTCGGTGCTCAATCTCCTGAATTCATCACATACGTTGTAACCGGGTACAATTACAAAACACGGTGTGGATTCACAATTTACATTTGGAACTAGGATAAACGATTTGTAATTAGTTACGATCGCCGATTTTATTTCATTGGTTGTATTAACATTATTTATCCTAGAGGGCTGACGGTAGAGAAGCATAGAAATTAAACTAACCCAAAGTTTTACTGAAAAACCGCGCACTAATACATGAAGCAATCGGGTTTCCAATCCAGAACTTAATGATTCGAAGGAACCTCCGCTACCGGAACCCCTATCGGGCCCATTGTAGAACCCAGTACGGGGAGAAGGCCGCATGCCTGTGCGCATAAAGGCAAAATCGCATCATATACACCGGAAAGTTTCGCCCTTATCACCATTTTGTTTCCGTGCCGTAGTGACTCGTACAAACCCCCAAATTTTCTAGACGGCAATGTTCACGCAATCTAGGACCCTGCCACTATTTTGTAGACACGTATGTTCGAGTTTTGATTTGTCCGTGCTGATATTGGTGTCGCTTGCATGACATTTGATTGTCCTGTGATAGCACAGAACCAAAACTGGGCCACTCAGAACTACCACCGATACAAAAGGCCGAACCATGAGTTAGCAATGCACACGACACAGCGAGTGAAGTTGGCAGGGGAATGTTCAAATTACTATTTGTAGTAAAAGTTAAAAATACCTCGACAATCATTTTAAAAAATACTTTTATTTTTTTTTTCTGAGACGTCGTGTTTTAGTATTTGTCATGAAGATTACGCAGTAGCGCTACTTTCATGAAGCAATAGCGTCACGAACTCCGCTCGACACTAGCGCAGCACATTATTACCCAGAAAAATGCTTACATAATCTTATTACATGGTTGGAATGGTTGTGAAGGGGGGGGGGGGGAGAAAGTGTAACGGGAACTTCATCTCCACGTGATAATTTACGTCGGGAACTCTTTACTACAGTCGAGTGGTTCAGTGCTGTCCGACTGGAGGTGCCCAAACTTGACTTTCAGATCAGACGTTACAAATTGTAAAATCAGCATCTAACGTAGCGAATATCACTTGACGGCGACAAGTGAAATTGCTCGAAATCGACAGTAAGATCGCTCGAAAACGATGCCCTTATTGTTAAATGCGCCTTATACTTAATTATTGTTTTCCGTTTTAGGTTCGGTTTAATTTACACTCCAAAGGAACGAATCAAGCAAGTAGGCCTACCAAGAATTTCTAATGCCTTACAGTAATTACGTTAATCCCAAACACTATAGAATGAAATTGTATAAAAATTCTTAAATGAATTTTACATGTCTTAACTAACGCGGCACCAAAACAAATAATTAAATTACGGACGTGGAAAGAACAAGAAAAGAGATAAAACGGTAAAACATGAAGATTTACAAGCCAATTATATCCTAACATATGATTCAAGTGAGACAGACAAGTCATTTGTAGCACGCTGACACTACGGACGAACACATCGGCTAATTTGTAGCAAGGGCCTTAAGTGTTCCACGAAATGCCCGCGGCGTTTAATTGGAGCAGCCGTCTTCAGTCACGTGCAGCCGTGCTAGTAAACATCGTGTTTGACGTAAGTGTAATCTACATTGCCATGTAAACGTATGTAAACTGACGTACTTTGAGAACCTTTTTTGTTACCAGGATGTCTATAGGCTGTTCACGGTATTGTGAGCACTTTTTAAGGTACTTCTAAAATTTTTCCTTTCATCCAATTTCCATCTTCCTGCTGCTTTTTAATATAAACATTGCAATGTGACCAATAAACACAGTGTATACATTTCACTACCTTCAACATTTAATGCCTGTTGGGAGGGCCTTAATAAGTGTTGACTTTACCGTGAACAGCCTATAGCTTCATGTATTACGTAACAAGTAATTCCTAAATGCTTGTTTTATGTAACTTAATCGTCTCGTATGTGATGCCGTTTTACGATTGGCTATCTTTTTTCCCCATGAATTTCGTAAGCTTTTTGATGAAGTTTCTTAGATCGTTCTGTAAGATTTGTATTTTTAACGTGGTATACATAAGTTTATCTCAGTAGTACATAATTTTTCATATAAATATCCCACTTTTTCTTTTAGACCTTGCATTATAATTATGAATATATTTGCATGCTTATAATATTTGTTTTAAATATAATTAATTAAATTTTATACATGAAAAACATAAATACAGAGAGAAGTCACTTATGGGTTTTTATTGTTTCAAGGCGTACATGATTTGGAACTATTATAGTCTATTTTAGGTTACTTACAACTTTTTTGAAGCCCTGGTAAGTTCTTCCAGAATACCCCTCCGCTTCATGCAAACAAATCTTAAGTACGTCTAGAAAATTATACCAAATGGGACAACGCACCGCATTTATGTGCATTCAGTGTAACAATATTTTGCATAAGTACTATTTCTTACTAGGCATTTACCATAACACCTATTTTCTCCGTGTTTTTATTCATTTTAATTATAAATGGAATATTATAATATACAGATTAAATATAATTTAAAAGAGAATGTAACCAAAAATAGGATATTTATTTGTTAACACAAGTATAAAACGATTGTATACGTGAAATGTTTAGGAAATAACCAAAAACGTCGCACGTGGGGTGATTTTTCAATGGTTTGATTCAAAAAGGGTGAAGAAACTACGAATCGAGTATATACCTCGTGTGTTTAAGTTATTATAAAATCTTTCTTTTGTAGTCAATTTTTTTATTATTCAATTTATCTGTCCAAAATTATATATAATATTTCATGAGTCATTGAAAGAAAACTATTATACAATACATACCAAGGATAATTTTTATATAATATAAATTACAATCCCATTTAATATCATCCTCATAAATAATCAGAAAAAATAATAATTGGGTTTTCATTTATGATTTTATTCAGAATTGGTGGATCATTTTAAGTGTTTAATTTTCAAATTGCATTACTACATAGTAAAAAACGAAGGAAAATGAAATAATTTGCATTTGCATGAGGCAACAGTTGTCCAGCATTCTTCAGACGAGACTTCGCCAAGGAAACTTGTATCAGGATTAAACACTATCGTTACAGCATGTGTGTTACGAAGAAATGAAATTCAAAGTTGAAAACTAGAAGAGATGAATGCTTATTTTAGAAGTAACACTCGCAGTAGGTAAAAAAATGTAGTATAAATCCAGCACATGAATTCAGTTCTCAGTAACACTATTGAAACCTTAAAAATGCAGTCTACAAGTCAAATATTTTCTGTAGCTGTATGCTAGAACAAGCACAATTATTAAAATGCTGTACAGGGTTTAGCAGAATTGATGCTTTTAATACGTTCGTAGAGTTCTGCCAAATTGTATTAATCGAGTTACTAACTATTAGTAGGCTATCGCAACAAGGCTGAGAGAAGATGAAATTTTTGTTCTCTGCAACCTGAGGCGTGGCTCAGATTTTCTGGGTGTGTCGGCGAGATTTCAGGTTTCACAAGCAGTGGTGGGGAACATTTTTCTCTAGACGGATAAACTACCTGTACAAAGGTATTTGATGTATCACATACCAAGTTCTATCGACTTCTTGCCTCAATAAAACGCACTTCTCAAGAATTCGTCTCTGTCATTTAAAAAATTATATTTCCAAACATTAATAAAAAAAACTGAGCACAAATTAAAATTGAAACGCCATCGTCTTTACGCATTCTCAGTCTTCAGTACTTGCACATCTGTAATAATGTAGTAGGTTGTGATTCTAATGGTGGCGTAATTCTTCTCTCTTAGCTATTCAACGGTAGCATATTTGGAAAGAGGACCTGTATGGCACGGAAAAAACATTCTGCGCCACGTTATGTGAAAAGTATAAAAGTAACTCGTAAATATACTGCAACAGAAAGTCGCTCAAAAAAACCTTACAGGAGTAAAAGGTTTACCTTTAAAGTTTTGAAGTTTGAACAATCATGATGAAAAAGTTATATTTAGCTCTGAAACTACAAATTCAATTTTGACTTGCCTTTCTTTACAGTAACGATATTATTGTTTTTAACGGTTTTGATATAAATACGCTTTTCCTGTAAGGCCTTAACAAATACGCCTGGTCGTACTGTGCTACGGCACGATTACACAGACAATTTGTATTCTTCCCTCTTCGTCTGCTCAGTTCCCTCGCTCCCTACGTACGTGCTTTCATAAGTGGTAAAATTTCTCATTTTAATTCACATCTCAACAAGTACACGTGTTCCACCATAAACTACGGTATCCGACAAACCAGCGATATATCTGGTGGGTAATTGTTACAAGCTGTCAATCTACGCTTACCTGAACTCGCTAATTGTCGCCCGTGCAGGTAAAAACAAATGCTGCATGCAAGTCTTTCGCTCGTTATTCAGACATCTGTTCGTTTGTTATCAGAAAGGGTTTGTGATACTCGTGTCTTTTTGACAACTCTGTCCTTGCCGTAACCGAAAGTCTACTCCATAGTAAGCGACGCGGCATTATTGTTTAAAACGCTTCCACCCCACAGATATGACATGTCCCAATCACACCGCCAATGACGTGATTGAAGGTGGTGAAGTCACACAGTATCTTTCACGTATAAGAAGTCAAATCTATACTCTGGCCTATTTTTATCGCATTGTTGCGGTTTGCCCTTGGGTCTTACCTAACCTATCTGTTTCTGGCGGCTTACCAGAAGGTAATTCATGAGCACTCAAGTGGGATGTGTAGCTTGAATTAAAGGCGACGTTGCGTCTAATAGCTTTATGTAAAACCACACTCAACATACAAGTGACACAACTCGTACAATCTTTACTTTACTCTTGTGCGGGGGAGTTGTTAGATGTAAATAACTTAATCTTTGTTAGCCACGATGTCAATATCTACTTAAGTCTCTGCAGTAACTCACTGGAGCAATATCACCTTGTCAATGATGTGGAAGGCTGCGTGAAGAAGTCTCGGAATCAGCAGCCCCGGAACGCCCTCTTGAGGTCCGTAGTCAGGTGGCAGCTGTCTGGCGGCAGGTCAGCGACAAATTAAGTATCCTATAAGAACCATTAGTACAATTAACCGTACTGGAAATATATCTTATAGTTTTAGGAAATTGTGGAATATGGGGGAACAGGCATAGTTTTGTTTGTGGCGCCCATAACATTTTTCGAAATATTTTTTTCAACTCTTGTTTTAAAATCTATTACTCCATTGTTTTTCACTTTTCTGTGTTTCATTTTTTATAAATGCTTATTTTATAGGTGAGGCACAAAAACATTAAAATCATGAATTTGCCGGGTGATCATTTTATTTATAACTATAGAACCGAAACAAGTTTTATTTTATAGTAGAGTCATTACGTAACATGCCATTAATTTTTTTCTGAGGTACTAGAAACGTTGACTTTTTACTGTGACACACTCAAGAAGAACTTTTTGAGTGCTCCTGGTTATGTTAATTCTTCGTAATTTCTCCTTCCAATGCGCATGCTCGTCTACAGATGTAGGCCGCGTAGTTTCGTGTTGAAAACGAGTTCTCTTCGTTAATGCACGTGCACGGAGTTCAACGTTCAGCATTTCAGTCCTTGGACGAAGCTGGCTACGGGTAAGCATTATTTTTTTTTCATTCGCATTTCCCCCCTCTTCGTTCATATCCCTGCCCACTTTTTTTTTTATTCCTCTGCCCCCCCTCCCCCCCCCTCTCCGCAAGGGACGCTCATCTCCCGAAATCGGCATACGAGGCGGAACGCGAAACAGCCACGTATTTTTCACTGCCTGCGGAGAAAAGCGCGTGGATTAAGTTCCGTTCGCTGCTGATGAATGGGATGGCATTCATCTGCGGCTCCGAGGTACTTAAACTACACCCCTCCTTTTACCCCAGCCTCTTCCCCCTTCCCCACCTTTGTGAATCACCCCCCGCGCAGTGTACTTACGCCATTCAGTAGGACGGATAAGAAAAATTTCCCCGCCGAGCCCATGCGAAACAGATTCTCGTCATCCCCCTCCTATATTTTCCCATATTCCACTACCTCCGTCCTGTTTTTGGTATTCCGGGAGTGTATGCTATCGAAACAGTCCCAGGGAAAGGATGATTTTATTTCTGGACTGTTTAAGAAACCTCCTTTACGTACTCCTTGTACTTTTCTGTCCTTTGGTGCGGTTGTTTTGCGACGCTCCTCTTACAGTGTAGAGATTCTTGGAGAACTGTGTAGTGGTAGCTATCGCAGCCTGCTGTTTCACGCAAACAAAAAAATAAATTACGGAATGAAACCCTGGCCAACGTAAAGCACTCAAATAGGAACACGTTGTTTACGTTAGTCGTGACTGGTTTTGAAATTTTCCCTTTACGTGGTCGCAAGTTCAGTTCCAATGTGTGTCCTCCAAAACAAACGGGGAAATTTACGCAGATTGTAACTATGCGAGCTCTTAATTTCTTTAAACTTTTCAGCTATAGTCTGTTCGCGGTTTCTTCACACTTTTTGAATCAAACCTTTGAAAAACCACCCCATGTATGAAGTATTCAGTTATTTCCTGAATGCCATGTATCACAAGCGTTTTATATCTCTGTTAACATATAAGTATCTTATTTTTCGTCAAATTGAAGTTATAAATTGTAATAATTATGAGAAAAAAACCAGTTATAAAAAAATTGCGTGTTGGTAGCGCCTAGCAAGAAATAGTTCTTGTGCAAAATAGAATTATGACTGAGCACCCACGAGTTCGGCGCGTTGTCCTTTGATGTAACTTTCCAGACTTAGTTAGGCTTAGTTTGCACGAGATTGGGGAATATCGTGGAAGTAGAACTTAAGCAGGGCTTCAGAAAAGTGTGAAATAACCGTGAATGAATCACATGTCCCTGTTGTTATGGTACAGCGGCAGTGCTTTCGTAGACGTGTGAGGTTTTTTTTTTTTGCAGAATTCGCCTATTCCCCTTGGGTGTTTGAAGACCTTTCTATATATTAAAAGAATGTGAAGCGGCCTTTCGACATACTAGGTAACAAGCTTCAATCACGCATAAAATAATTGCGATGTCTTCCCGCCTTCAAGAACATTATTTATATTTAGGGACAGAGTTGTTGGAAAGTTTTGTTATGTGCGGGATTACGCATGTTTCCCCGACGTGTAGTTTCTTGCTAGTACGCTACCTGTTGCGCGCCCAACTTCGTATGGTTGCATAGAAGCTGTTCACGGTAAAGTGAGCACTTTTGAAAGCTCTGCTTAAGATCTACTTGTATGCACGTTGTGTATTCTTCCGCCTTATGTAAAATTGACATTTTCATATGCCTCATCACTTTGTTAATGCGTCGTCAAGTGAAACTACAAATTAAGTAGAAAAGTAATTATTTTACAAATTAGCGTATTTTTACACTTCCGTGCATTAAAAAAAAACCAGAAAGCGAAAGAAATAATTGAAGTTATGGCAAATGGTTACCTAACACATTTTATTCGACGTTAAGATACGGAACTACTTCCTATCCATCGTTACCAACCTTACTGGGCACATGTCACTCAGGGCGCCCGTAAAAATGTATGCAGGCAGGCAGCAGCAGTAAGTCTTTTCAAAGGTTGATTTCAAAAGTGCTCACTTTATCGTGAACAGCCTTTAGACGAGCGGCTGGGAGGGTGGTCAACGTACAAGGATGGGAGGTGTGTATGTCGTCACCACGTGGCTACGAGAGTGGGGGGTTGCAAGCAAGAAAGACAGAAAACTAAGGCGCTGTGGTTCCTATCGGCGACAAGCCCTCCCAGATAGAGCAGCAAGTTCTCTTACTGACCGCTAGAGGTGTTCTCTGTCAACACTCGAGCAACGCGACGGTCGCGATCGCATCGGACTTGTTACTAAACTGCAGCAAAACCATGCAGATGTTGTAGCCGTGTTCGGCGACTTCTACACATGTGCATATTCTTAGACGGTGGTTCGACAGTGAACATAAATGAGAGAAAGAAAAAAACCGTTTTAAGATAAACGACTTTCAGGCAAATGTATTTTAGGACAAACGATTTTAGGACAAACGATGTCAAAGAAAACATATTTTAGGACAAACGACTTTAGAACAAACGATTTTTATGAAAATGTATTTTAGGATAAACGATTTTAGGGCAAATAACATTTCCAAACTGGAAGTTAATGTTAGGACAAACGATTTTAAAGTAAACTTATTTTAGGAGAAACCACTTTAGGACAAATGATTTTAGAACAAACTAGTTTTGAGGAAACATATTTTAGGACAAACGAATCAGCAAGGAAACCTCGAAAAATAGTTTTAGAACAAACTAACAAACGACAAACGTGTGTTATATATACATGAACTGAAATGATCAATGCCTTGCAGTAAAATGTTATGGCATGTCAGTGCTATTAGTTTCTAATTTTTTTTACTGCCACTGTTAGTTCCTTTTTGAGATTTTATTGGGGATGTCGATGTCATGTGGTGGCTGATGGATCTAGTTCCAACAACCCGATTTTTCTTGTTTCATCATTCGTGTGGTATTTCTCCTATCGGCCAAACATTATGTATACCTTGCCAATCTCGCACTTGAGAATAATCACAGCTTTGAAACGGGACAGATATTCACTGACATTACCATGATCAGGTCAAGGAATGACCCACTTAAGAGCTGATCCATCAATAGCCATGCAAACTCTTCTGCTGCCTTCTAACATGAGAGGAAACAGTTTCCTACGACAATGTTTTCTGTTTTAACTTCGATTTAACCTGTTCTTGCCATTATCAATAAACATTGGGGTGGGATCTTGTGCTAACTCATGAATCAAGGCACCATAGAAATTAACATCTGGAGAGTTTGCTTATAAACAGATTATGCGTATCTAGATCAAACCAGTATTAAACAACCCGAGTTGTGCCAATTTCACTGTCTATCTTTCTATAAGCCATTGTGACTACTTTCATAGGAATAGTGTTATAAAATCGTCTTTGCCACCCCTCTATAAAGTACTTAATTGATCTCCTTCAAGAAAATTACCGAGCACGTTCCTATGCATTATTTTAGTACATATCTTATTTAGAAAAAAAACCATGAGTATATTTCTAATGGCCAGCTGCGAAGAAATAAGGCAGCATGTGATGAACAGCTTCAGTATGTAAATACCAATTTCCTTCTCTTCCTGCTCCTACATACATCATTATGAAAGCTGGTCTAGTGATATACAAAGCTTCTGGACGCCAAATCTTCAAGAGTTGACATGACGTAGTGTGGTATACTGGTTCAAACGCATCACACACGCCTCGCAATGCTGCTTCTGCTACCATACGAAGAGCTCTTGCATGTCGAGGAAATTTTTTTTCCGCTGAGCATCTTAGGAACTCCAGAAAACACACATTTCATTACCTCTGCTAAACCTCTGTCTGCCATTAGTGTACCGGCTGAACCGATGACGCTCATTAATTAAAGCATACCCCCGAGTAGCAGTACTACATAAGACAATTTTTTTTTTAAGATACACCCACATTATCTTAACTGCCACTTTGCACAGCTGCTGATCACAAGTAAATACAGTCACACGCTGAACTAGCTTAGTAACGTGCTGGGTTTCGACAAGTGCAATTATGATTGTATCAGGACGTGAAGGGACCATGTCTTTACGTCGATATTTTTACGGCGGTTAATATAGTTTCAGCTTTGTCCCAGCTTCACGAATTCCCATAGTGCTGTATCCGTAATATTCTAGGCATTCGTCATTGGAGAGAATCTTTTTCAGAGAGTAAAATTCCTTCCATCTTGTATTTTCAGAAGAAACCAAGCGGCTACAAAGAATTTTTAGACATAGTGGGTATTTATGAATACTATTCTCAAACATAGTGGGTTCACTAGAGCCACAGAATTGAACAATTTGAGGCCCACATGTTATAACTTTGGACAGTCTGTTTTTTTTTAATTCTAATTGACTTTTCTTTGCACTCTTCGGCTCTGGAATTGTTTTCTCATTATTATTGGCCTGTACGACAGGCACTGCCAGATAATTTTTTTGTTAGCTTACTATTCTACAGGGAAATGTCAACATCACAGTTATCTACTACAGTTTAATTAAAGATGACAGTTTTGAAGTAAAACTTTAATTGTAGCTAACGCCATTTTAGTCTAACATTACTTGTTTAGTAAAGTTAAAATGAGAAAATAACCGTCTTGCATCTCAATTTCGGGGGAGGGGGGAGGTAGGGGATGCAGTGTACGGGAGGGCTTTTCTGAAGGCCTGCCGCTGGAGGGAGAGAAACCACGTGACAGTACTGGCGCTGTACACACCAAACTGATAACATCGCTAGCTACTACTGTGCTGATAAATACAGCTTAGCGCGACTTACGTTTTTTTTCGACGGGTAATATTCACGCAGCTCTCGTCCCACCCGCTCTCGGCGGCTGTCACTACTGAACTGAGTAACCCCACCCCTTCTTGCAGGCGCAATGGACTCTACCGATTCACCCGACGCTTTTTGTTCTTATGCGCATTATTTCAACATTTGGATTTCAGTCTAGTAAGTGATTCAAAACAACTTCAGTGCTTTTGGAGTGTTAAATTTTGAAATGAAAATACTGAGATTTGATTAATAGTTAAATGTTTATTTGAATGTTCTACATTTAAGAGACCATGGATGCCATTGTGAATTGCGTGAGTTGCTCAAAAGTATTTAAGTGGCACCTGATGTGTATTTAATGTTTACACCAGATATTAATTATACCGTTTATAAAAAAAGCTTACGAGGAAAATTTTGAGTTTTTGGCACTGCTGCCCGACTAGTACGGGTTCTAAGAAAAACAGCTACGGGACTGCTAGCTAAGCAACATCTAGGACGGTTTTTATTAATTTTTCGAAAGAAATTATATTAACCGCCAAATTTTTATAAATTTAAATTCCATTCCTAGATATTTTTATTCGGGAATGTTTTGTTTCGTTACAAATAGTGATTCTAATTAGTTTGAAATAGTTATTTGATTATATCAAGCTTTAAGTACGCGTACCTCTGTTAATAATTATTGTGGGTCGGAAGTCTTAATGTGTTTTGCTATTTTGCGCATAAATTATCTCACAGTGATTTTTATATGGAGTTTCATATAATCCTTTCTAAGGACATAATTTATAAGGGCGTAGTACTATGAGGTAGTGTTAGGAATCCTAATTCACCTGTTTGAATACACAGCTCGCAATTGAAAAATGCAGACATAAGACGCTCACAGAATAAAAACATAGGCTACTGACACATAATTGGAAAAGTAAAATTTAATTGCAGGGATATTTGACAAAAAACGTATAAAACAATTCCAAAAAGTTATGTGTCAGTATCCAAAAAGTTCTAGATTGCAACATTTCATGTAAATACTTTACGTGTATTCTGGTTAGCTGGCAACACTAATTTGGCTAGCTCAAAAATTAGGCAAGTTAGATTGAGTAAGTTGATGTTGAAAACGTGGCAGAGAATTAAATATGTAAAGCGAAAGAAAACTGTCTCGGGGTTTTGTGTTAAAAATTATTAAAATCAGTTCGAATTAAGTGTTCTGATAAAACAAGTTGAGCCGAGTTTTAGCTATTTTTATTTATCACTTATCTGGCATAAATCATATCGCTGACGTAGATTGATGAACTCTAAAAGAAAAAATTTCTAATGAATCCGGATGAAAAATCAAATATAATTTTTTCCTGGCTTCGTTTTCTCATTTACAGTTTGCCATAAATAAGGCTTTCGGGCCTCAAATGTCTTATAAGTCGTTGGCACAAAATAACTTACTCGCGCACCTAATCATTCATAAATAAATAAAAATAAAGGCTGTAATCCGTACAGGCCCTCTTCTGTTCAAAATTCCGTGGCACGTCTTGTGCCACATAGTGCGACATGTCTTCAATGCCGGACTTTTGAAATAATAAAAAAATAATAATAAAAAAATTCTACCAGGGGGGCTACATGTGTCCTCCCTGGTCTTCGTTGAAAAGTTTGACATATTTCGTCTTCTTGCACGTAATATAAAAAAAAAGTAAACATTTACACAAAAAATTTAAAAATCAGTAGTACGTGCCAGGATTAGTGTTACCAGCTATTGTTTACTTCTCATAAAGAAAAACTTAACATTTAAAACACACACAAATTATTTATTTAACATACAAAACAAAATGATTGATTCAAATAAAAATTACTATAATAACGTTGCTGTGTGTCGAAACAAACATTAAACTAGAATTTAATTTACCATCACTATTTTTAGTTCAACCGAATCATACAATAGTACACATTTATTCAGATTCCAGACGTCAAAAATGGTATTAAATGGAATTTTGTTCATCGTTTATCTCCCTCGCGTGTGCATGCCACCTTTCATTCGTTATAGAATGTTTCAGTGTACTGCGTTATTTTGCTTGGTGTTGCCTTTAGATGGCAACCAATTTATTTGGTCCTATACAGAGTGGTCAAACCTTTTCACAATTTTAATTTCGTAGAAGGACGTCAAATGTGCTGCTTTCGATGTATTGGCATTCTAACTTACTTGCAAATGAAAGAGCTTTTGTTTTACAGAATCTATTTGCAAATCCCGATAAAAAGGCTATTTACTTTAATGTGTCCCCCCCCCCCCGCCTGTAATTTGTGAATACAACTTTGTATACATAAACTTTGTATACATACACTGAAATTGTTTCTAGATCTGCGCGGCTGAAAAACCAATAATTGAGATAGTGACGTTGTGGTAGCCAAGTTTATGGCTCATTTATCACCTTTCTAAAAGCCCCGCTTACGTTGTCCTTTCTAAACATTGGGCGGCTCTTAACAGCGTAATCTTGAGAGCCGAGGAGGGTGATTGAGATATGGAGCAGCGCCAGAGTGAAGGGGCGGGGTAAACGGGAGATCCCCGAGAAAACCTGCTGACCATCCAGCACGATTCCCAAATGCGAGAATCCGGAGTGACCCGGCCGGGGATTGAATCCGGATCGCCTTGATGGGAGGCGAGCAGGCTAACCGCTCAGCCACCGCGGCTCCTATAAACGTTGAGCATCCGTCGTTCGGATATAAAAATAGAAATGTGTTGGTCAAGGCTCGCATAACATTGAGAAATAACTGTTTGTCTTGAATATGTTTCTGTCGTGCCATTTCTTATCCTATTCTGCAGTGTATTAAACAAAAAGAATTCAATTAAACAACAAAATCTATTAACTGTTTTGCATAATTCTTTGCCAAGTATGAATAACATGCCCGTAGTTACTTTTCGGATGGAAATACAAGTCACTGTCAGCACGCCTCGTGTATTGTCAGGTAGCAAAATTCTGAACTGATTAGCGCGTTGTTTGTGGGGTGGTTACGGTTGAACTCTTTCATAATGAAAGTGGCATTGACCTCCACTAACGTGGACTTGACCTCCCCTAAACGACTCGCATCACTTCAACCACGCCTTACACAATTTCGATCATTGGGACGCAAAGCAACTTGCAGGTACAACTATTTACAGTGGTGACGCACTGTTCTTGACTCTCAGAAATGTTGCGCTGAAATTAAAAAGGCTTACCACAATAACCAGTGGATTGTGTGCAGTTATATTTATTTATTATTCTCTCTTCTTCCCGTGGTTGGATGCTGCTTACACTCTTTATAATGAATACCAAATACATATATTGTAAATAACCCGGTGAAATTAAGAATAGAGCTGGTATCATAAATCTCGAATTCAATGGAACTCTCAATATAATCTCTAATTATTATTATTTTTTTGTGTTGCTAATGAAGTGTCGTAATTGAAAATGATGTAAGTTTTTATAGGTTTTATGTTATGATGAGTGTAATAATAATTTTAATAAATATCACTTTCTGAATCGAAATCTAAAAACATTTAAATATTGAAACGTTATCTTAACAACTTAACTATCGAACATGTATTAATTCTTAAGGAAAATGATGTTGCAATTGTTATCGAGTTTGCTATTACTCTTAATATTTTTGGAGTATTACAGCCTGACGAAAGAACTTTTTTGTGGTGGCTTTTCAATTTTTGAAGTATCACTTTGCTACGCCCTGTTGCGCTAACCAGGGCGACACAAAGGAGCTAAGGTAGACTTTGTAAAACATTTATTAATAACAGTATTTTCGTTTCAGCAAAATATAATATTTTTTGATGAATGTCTTAAAATAAACGCGAGTTATTTTGTTTAAGAAAATATATTTTTCATATAAGAAACAAGATGCCAAACAAACAAAACCACTAAGGCTTATAAAACATTAATTTAAAAGCAGTTATCGTCCCCGTTCAATGATAATAGCTTGTCTACTTGAATAAACATTTTTTACAGCAAAATACTTTGATTTGTACTGATAATTTTCACACACACGTACAGCCATTTAAAATAGAATGCATGCCAAAAAAGAGCAAGCTCTATCTAGACGAAAACTTTTACAAGCATTATTTTCAAACTACTGAGGGACTCCCAAATGTTCCCTTTTAATTCCATGACCGCGAGGGTCTGGTAATATTTATCTCAACATGAAGTCCAGGAGATACTGCTCCACAAACCTGCAGCTTACCCTGGCTTATATAGCACCAAAGACACAGCTCCTCTCCTCAGTCAGGGGCTTAAAACGTTTGTGTTTTTTTTTTTTTAATTTAGCCAATCAGAGGGCCTAAATATAAGAAAAATGTATATTTTTTTATTTTGTAAATATCGGCACATGCCGTGCTGCGGCGCTTTCGTGTGATCACTCTCAAACACGTAGCGGCGACGCTAGCGCTGCTAGGCGGCGAACTCTGAGACACTTCGCCGCGCCTGCAGTATAACTCTGTGCGTGACGTGAATACTATGGGAGGCGTCTCCACTGTTGATGCTGCCCCAGCTGGACCCGCCGCCGTGACTGCCTTGCCTAGGGCGGCGCTTGTAAAACGCCGTGGTGTGTCCGCATCAGAAGGTAGGACATCTACTTCACATAGTTACACATCATTTCGCAAAAGTCGACGGAAATACTGCAGTTGATAGTAGACATTTGAGACGTGGTGTTAGCGGGCTGTACATAGCGGGCGGGCAGAAAATTTGATGAAAATGAGACGCCCCGTCTCAATTTTAATGATCTCGCGCCACAGCAGATCGAAGAATGCCTCGGGAGAATATGTAGTTCAGTTACGTGATACTTCGTGTTTCATAAGCACATTTATGTATCTGATTCATGTTTGAGTAAGTACCGACTTTTCATATACATCAATTTACAAATATTACTAACACCACACGTCGACGAAAACTACAGTTTAGTTCTGGATTTCTTCCCTTTTGACAGTAGCTGGATAAGAGCTATACATTTTTAGCTTCGTGCACAATGCTGAGAAAATCGGTGGACTCTTGACGCCTCGCAAAATTAGGGACTCGCAAACATCGTTCTTGAATTCAAGCCCGTCCTGCGAGATATTTAGGAAACAGCGCGCTCTTATTCGCAAGGAGTTTGCGGGTCCGCAAATGGAATGTTTAAGAATACCACCTTTTGCATAAATTCTTCGTCTTCGCGTCATAATTTCGGATTCATAGTAATTACTGATGATAATGTACGATTATACAAAATTTACATGTTATGCGTTGTTTAATATTGTGTGTATCTTTAATTGTTTATCTGCTTGTTGTAAAAATTCAGGGATATAATTATATTTTATAAATAAATTCTTGCTTTTTTGTAAGCAGCCGAACAGTAAGAGGAACGCGCACATGCACCGCCAAGTTATACCAGAGTGGAGGAGGAAGAGGAGAAGCGATAGGCTTACTTAAACGTTGCTGGCCGTACGATGGCGCTACGCGCAAGCGCAAGTCATGACAGCTGCATTGTATCACGCCAGGGAAGTATCTCCAGAAAAGCCGATAGTAAATGCCTATTCTCCGACATTCCTTCGTGCTTGGGAAACAATTCCCCCCCCCCCCCCTCTCCCATCTTGAGTGCGAAGGAGGGGTAGCCGTGAATATTTCAGCCCCCGCCTGGTATTTGTTGTTAAAATTTAACGGCGCACAGAAGCGGTTGCATATTTGATGCGATCCGTCCATAAAGTCGTGCTCTCTGGCGGTGCTGAATATTATACTCTCGCTGGGCATGTCTGTCTGACAGACACCCTGACTTCTCCCTTGCTTCGACCTTCTTTCCGGTGGTGGCCGTATGAAACGGACAACCGCCCTTGTGCTGACTCCAGTAATATTTCACGTTTGTAGCTCACGTCTGTAGGGACTGGAAATAGAAGTCAACGAATTTGAGGGCACGAGAGACTTAATAAAACTTATTCGTTTCACCTGTGTGTGCTGTTGCTTCACTGCAAGGTGACGAGGCTGAAATCCCGCACTGTCTTGGTCAGGGGGACAAACTTGATGTCCGTTGGGACAGCCTCCCGTGGACGGATAGCTCAAGTTGGACTCTACAAAGGCTGTCTCAAATTGTCAAAATATTCACACTCGCGCACTCTCACTCGGAAGTGACGTCAGAGAGTGTTGCTCCATATGACAGAGTGCGAGTGCACGAGAGCGGGTTGCCTATGTGTGTCGATGCATGCTCTCGGGATATTGTTTATTTACGTTTGAACACTGTGGGCATCCACACGATGCCGAACGAACAAACCATTTTTCACTGTAAGTAAATGTTTGCAATAGTCAAAAATAATTTTTTTATAATATATGAGTTTGCTATCGTATATCATGCCCTACATGCATCGCAATAGAAGTGCTATTTAAATGGTATAAAAATAATAGTAGCCACAATGATGGGGATTAAGGTATTTTTTACTTCAATTGAACGAAAACAATAAACAGCACACGAAAATAATACTCGTAACTAGTAAGTGCGAGTGTAGATCTGTTCCAAATGAAGAGTATGCAGGGAATTGTGGGAGTGCAGATGCTGGTTATTTGAGACACAGCCAAAGATTCCGTAGAGTCTAGCATGCAGGTAATCAGATTCGCGAAATAGGAGACCTACTACCTTGAGAAGCGCAGTAGCGGCTGAGGGGATTTGCCGTTACGTCATCGCCACTAAGCGTTCTCATGTGCAGTGTGTATCTATAGGACTTGCAAGCTAAAGGCTGTTCGCGATCAAGTGAGTACTTTTGAAATCAACCTTAGAAAATACTACTTCTGCTGCCTGCATATATTGCGCCCAGTGAAGTTGGTAAATATAGATGGAAAATAGTTCCATAACTTAACGTCGAATAAAAAGTGTTGGGTAACCATTCGTGATGATTGAAATTATTTATTTCGCTTTCTGTTTATTTTATTTTTTTAATTCATCGAAGTGTAAAAATGACCAGATTTTTTAACATATTTTCGTTTCTTACTATTCTACAGTTTCACCTGACCGACGCATGAATAAAGTGATGAGGTCCATGGCAATGTTGATTTTACATAAGGCGGAGGAATACACAACGTACAAGTAGATCTTAAGCCGGGCTTTCAAAAGTGCTCATTTTACCGTGAACAGTCTTTATGAACTTGTAATGTTATTAAAGCACTGAGGTCTAGTCATGATACGGTTTCTTGTAAGTAAAACCTAACATATTACATAAATCACGCCACTACACATTGAAGAAAAAATATTGTACTCAACTTCGACCTCCAGACAGTATCAGTGCGACATTCTGTATTCAGGCATGGCATTTGGAATTAGTTTTGACGAAAATTTAGTGGCACGCTTTACTTAGATTTATTGGGTTCAACATTGCGAAGAAAATAGAAGTATGGTTTCGCTAAAGTACCGAGAAAATTCGCGGTTTTTACCTCGGACTGAGAGTGAACTGATATTTCGAACTGTTGCAGGAGTTGTGGAGTGTTGCTGTTCGGACGGTTCTTAACAGCGAGATCTTGAGAGCCGATGAAGGCGAAGCGAGGTGTTTATGGAGCAGCGCCAGAATGCATGGGCGGGGTAAACGGGAGATCCCCAAGAAAACGCGCTGACCACAGGCTTCGCCCAGCCCGGGTTGCCTCGGTGAGAGGCGAGTAGCCTGAATACTCCACCGCGGCCCGCCTTTGTGAGAGTTGTATTGAACCGGAGGGTCGTACGCTAAAAATATTCATGGCATCCCAGTTTTTCGGACCACATAAAACCGGGACCATCCGTTTGTGTGTTCCCGAATATTCCTGTTCAACACATTTTCCACTGTGACAAAAATTGAAATCCGCCCGTTCTTTACGAAGGCGGGAACAAAGTGACGAGATGAAACGAGGCAGAATCACACGCGTTACGTAGGAGTTCATTGTAGCATGGGATATATTTATAGGAACCACATTTTTATACACACAACTCTCTAGAACTGTTAATCTAGAGATATCAAATATAGTCTAGTCGCGGTTTCTTCACACTTTTTGAACCAATCCTGTGATAAATCACCCCATGTATGACATGTAGTTGTGTTTCCTATATACGACATGCAACATAAGCGTTTTACACCGCTGTTAACATACAGGTATCGTATTTTTCGTTAAATTGAAGTTTCACCTATATTTTATTTTATAAATTATAATATTACATTTATAATAAATATGAACCAAAAAAAAAAAGAGAAAATATGTGTGTTGGTAGCGCCCATAGTGAGAAATAGCAAAAACTGGTAGTGCTGCAGCAGCGTTTCACTAGCCGAAAGCGCAGAAAAAATTAACTGGTCCATCGCACTTTAGAAACCTCGCTTTTTTAAAATGTTTTCTACCGACTAAGTATTCTTTCAGCAAACGTAATAACAAACTGTTTCATAAACGTTGGTCTGGTTGCACACGGAAATCACAAAAAAAACCATACATTTTAAATTGACGCCGAGTAATATTGACATTACGTTACTTATAAGCTCACCCTCGTCTGGTAGTTGGTAATCTTGCGACTCGTTTCTACCAATCATAGGGCGCGTTTACACAGTGATAGTAGCTATCACGAAAGTGTGTGAAAGTAACTGCCGATCGAGACATGTTGTGATAGTTAATCACAAAAGGGACATGTCCGACAACACTTGTGTACATACATTGATAGGCCCTACGTTTATATCATTTCGTCAAGCGGGTGATATTTGTTGGGGTAGTTGAAAGTCGTGACAGGATATTAATGACATTTTGTTCCCGTGGTTTATTATATGGCAGTACGTATGCTGTCAATACGGTCGTGTCATACCTATATGATAATATACGGCCTGTCATACCGCCACATATTGTAAGAACCGCGACAGATATTAACAGAATTAAAATAATTCTGCAATGTGACCCGCACTATCACGATATGATGCTACACGGTTTACACTACGATAGTTACCATCAACTATCTAGCTCGAGCTGATATCGCGATAGTGCTATCGCGACGGTACCTATCGTGCAGTTTACTCGGCGATAGTAATGCGAGAGTAGCTTATAGCGAATTATTGTCGCCGTGTAAACGCGCCCTTAGGGTTTTCGGCTAATTATTATTATCATTATTGTTATCGTCACAGCCATTGCATTTCATATGTTGTTTCGACAAAACTTATTTTAATTATTTCGCTAACGTTAAAATATATGCAAGTACGCGTTGGGACGTAGTTTGCAAATCCCGGTTTCGCAAAATTCAGTTGGTAATAAACCAGGTGTGGTGTATTTTGTTTCGTGCGTGGTTTTAAATAAGTAATAATCAGCACTGATAATATGTGGCGTTGCTAGAGGTCAGATGACTGCCCCGGGGCCGTATCGATCGTGGTCACAGGGCCGCGGCTGGTTCGCCGAAACTATGTCACTGTCGAAGCCGACCTTAGGAATGCATTACATGCTCTGACGTACGTGATGAATTTTGTATTTACAGCAACGTTTGCAGTTAACTGTGAAAAGTAATACGTGTGTAAGAACTTGAGTTGTACACAAAAGGAAGTGTTTTCGCGGATTGATTCAACGACATATAGCTCATACCGCTGTACCTAAAAAACGTGAAATTACAGGGACGGCCCTCCTTTAAGGCGTAGATGCCAAATAAGAAGGGAATTTTCGAAATTTGGCTGTTACGTACATGATAAAAACGGGTAAAAAAATCTGTTTCCTTGAAATTCTCAAGATCTCCCAACCCCGATAAGATACTATATTTAAAAATGGTGATTTTCGATATAACTGAAACCCGGAAGTGATATTGCAGCACGTATTCCTTCACAATACTAAAAATACAAATTACTGAAAAGTAACTTTAATATTTTTATTTGAGCTTTTTATAACGTGAAAATTGGGGAAAAAATGTTCTATTAGATTTCTTAATATCTTTTGAACACGAAGAGGGATTACGGCCTATTTGCTTCAGAAGACTACGTACCCAAATACGTCAAACCAAGTCAGTATGCAAAAAAAATGCCCTGGGGGGGGGGGGTGTACGAAGGCATGGACGAAATTTCTGTTTAATTTCTGTCTGTCCGACGTTAATTCTATTACAAATTTAAATTTCGGTTGGGCGTAGTTATTGCAAAGAAAAAAAAAAATCCTGCCCCCACAAAATTCTTAGCGGGCTAAACCACAGTAAGAAAAAATATTTCCGTACAATCTACAGAATAAAAAATAACGAATCCTGGCCGGGCGAAGTTGTCGAGTACGCATAGCAGTGACATATTAAGGTTTGTGTAAATTTTAGTGGTATTTTATTGGCTTATAGATTCTTTACACTCTAAATTCGAATCAGTGGGAAACCACTGAATCTCAGGGAAATTCTACTCTAATTAGTGAAAATGGCTCCACTTAGAATCAGTGATGTGAGACATTTTCACTGATTGAATAGGTGACGGCCGACTGCAGTGGATAATTAGATTTTTTTTTTACGTAGGCAAATAACTATTTTTTTTTACTTTACGGTAAATTGCGCAATATTCGCGTAGTTATTTGCCTACATTAAAAAAGCAGTATTCAATTCGCCACTGCAGTCGGCTGTCACCTATTCAATCAGTGAAATTGTTTCACAGTTGGCCGGGAGTGAACTCGCGCACCCTTCGATTCTAGATCGGTGCCTTGCCATCTTGTTTTTTTGCCGTTGTAGTTGTTGAGCTCAAGTGAGATTGACTTGTTGATAAATTCCCTGTTATACAAGCGAACTGAAGATCTGCCGCATCGGAGGCGCGAACCCGCGACCCTCCGACTACAAGTCGGCCACCCTACCCCTGAGCTATGAGGACAGGCGACGATTTGAGCTACCACACCAAGTTGAAATTGTGAGAGGAAAATATATCTCTTTTAGTGAAGCTGCGAACTCGTATAGTTTGAAGTTGTATGCTCATACTTTTCGTGTTTGGTTTGATTGGTACCGTTAGGATAGTTAAAACGAATAGTATATATGAGTGCACTCTCTTCACCACATTATATGCAGTTTAAACCTTCAAACAGAACGCTGTGATGATTACATAGAATCGAAATTAAAGACGTAAAAACGGAATGAAAAGCTGTGTGTTCATATTACCTCCTAAATTTGCGTTTTGAAAGACGAAACACATTTTACAAAGTATTTTGTATTAGTTTTATTCGTTTATTCTTTGTTCCTTCACTTGATACTCGTTTAACGGCTATTTTGAAACTATGTTCGACGGCCATTTTTACACGCAGTTTCACTGATACATCAGTCAAAAATAATTAGAGACGGAGCAAGTAGCTCAGATGTTTCACTGGTTCATTAGTCAAAAAATAAACCACTTAGAAAACAGTGGAAAAAGTGACTGACGACTCAGTGGGAAATGCCACTGAATCAATCAGTGAAGGAAATATGGCTTTTTTTCACTGGTTCATCAGTTAAATTCGCCGAAGTATGTGTTGTATCAGTCAGATACGTTTGACTGATTGGAACAGTGAAATTCTCACTGATTCAGATTTAGAGTGTATAAATAGATAAGCTTACACAATAACGTAATTTTTTTTGGAGTAGCGGGAAGGTACGGAATTTGAGGGCAGCAACAAGCGAACCTTCCAAAATTGAATTTGTGTTACTACATCTGACGTATTCTAGGGGCCGCTGTGGCGCAGCGGCTGGAGCGCCAGCCTCCTACCAATGCGTAGCAGGCTCAATTCTCGGCGGTGTCGCTGCTGGATTTTCGCTCGTGGGAATCGTGCCGGACGATGCCGCTGGTCGGCGGATTTTCTCGGGGATCTCCTGTTAAACTCCCGCCTCCCCGCTCCATACTCGCCTCGCTTCATAAGTTCCACATTTCCAGAGTCGCCCGTACCTCTTCAGTCTCCGACCAATTCTACACTTCATTGGTGCTACTACATCATAAAATGTTGGACCAATTATTTTGGTTAAGGGCTGTTCACGATAAAGTGAGCACTTTTGAAACGCACTGAGTGACACGCGCCCAGTAAAGTTGGTAATTATGGAGGGGAAGGTAGTTCCATATCTTAACGTCGAAAAAAAGTGCTAAGTAACCATTTGTGTTAACTTAAATTATTTCTATCGCGTTCTGTTTTTTTTAATAGCCTGAGGTATAGGCTGTTCACGGTAAACTGAGCACTTTTGAAAACCCTGTTTAAGATCTACTTGTATGCACGTTGTGCATTATTACGCCTTATGTAAAATTAACATTGCAATGGGCCTCATTACTTTATTCATGCGTCGGTTAAGGGAAGTTGGAAATAATCAGAAAAGTAAATATTTTACAAATATGCTCATTTTTAAATTTCGATGCATTAAAAAAACCACAGAAAGCGAAATAAATCATTTTAAGTTATCGCAAATGGTTACCTAACACTTTTTATTCTACTTCCCATCCATCGTTACCAATATCACTGGGCGAAATTCACTCAGTGCACTCATTAAAAGATATGCACGCAGGGACAGTGACTTTTTTCTAAGGTTCATTTCTAAAGTGCTCACTTTATCCTGAACAGCCTTTAACATATTGTGTTCACACAAAGACAGGCGGTCAGTAACCAAATGGAAACTGCAGATGTACACAAACGATATTGAAGTCAAGCGAAAAACAGGTGGCCGTATAAATAAGGCATATGAATTACTTGGATATTTGAACCACAATTTCTATGTATACAGTGCGGCGTTGTAGTAACACGTGGGTTTTCGTTAGCGGCTCACTTCCCGCGCCTGAATTCTTCCTCCATCTCGTCAACAGCGTGTTCGCGAGGGTCAGCCACTGTTTGCGCAGGATTGTCACCGCGGCTGGATGATCGATCGATCGACCGCCAGCTCGATCGCCGGTCGAGGGCACCCGCAGACCGAGATCTCGCGCGCGCGCGAGTGATTGATTACTCTCTGCGCTGACGGCACGTGTGCGCGCTCTTCCAGCGAGCGAGCGTGCATCGCGTGACCTATCTATGTATGCTCTGTGTTCTGTATCGGGCTGTCCGTCGGGCCGCGAAACCTCCTCGAGCGACTTCCGTCGTCAAGGTCACAGAATATGTAAGTATATAGGATGTTCACGGTAAAATGAGCATTTATGAAAGCCCTGCTTACGCTGTACTTGTATGCACGTCGTGTATTCTTCCGTTTCCATGGACCTCATTACTTTATATTCTTGCGTCGGTCGGGCGAATCTGTGAAATTATTTGAAAAGCATATATGTTACAAATCTGGTCATTTTTACACTTCGATGCATTATAAAAACAGTGAGCGAAAGAAATAATATACGGTATTACAAACGGTTGCCTAAAACTTTTTATTTGACGTTAAGATCTGGAACTACTTTCCATCCATCACTACCAATTTTACTGGGCGCATGCCACTCAGTGCGACCGTTATATTATAATGCAAGTAGGAGCAGTGACTTTCTTCTAAGGTTGATATCAAAAGTGCTCACTTTATTGTGAACAGCCTTTATTTGAGATTACTTCTATATAGGTTGGGAAGATCATGTTAAAAGTTAGGCAACCGAAAATTTTCGCCACAAGGTAAGCGCTATTGTCACATATCCCAGATTTTCTCTATTTCCTACATTTAAAAGAAAAGGACAATATTTAAAAATAATCATAATCAAATATAAAATAACTTGGTAACTAGTAAAATCTTTGACTCTTATTATTCACGTAGCTTAAAATATTATTTTTAAGTTACCTCTGGAACACCGTGCACATAACAGCTGAAATTTTCCCGGTGCCAAACTCTCTTATAAGAAATCTCATCGTTTTGTTCCTAACCTGTGTAGCATAAACTTTATTATAGTCTATTCGCGGTTTCTTCGCACTTTTCGAAACTATCCTTTGAAAAATCACCCCATAAATGACGTATTTGGTTATTTCCTAAATATGTCATGTTTAGCAAGCGCATCATATTCCTGTTAACGTAAAAGTACGTATTTTTTTGTGCAAATTAACTTTTACTTATATTTTGTCAATAAATTGTGATATTTCATTTATGATTAACATGAGTGAAAATAGCGAGAAAACAGGTGTGTTGGTAATGCCCAGTAATAAATATTTCTTACGCAAAATATTATTACACTGAGTGTGCACGAATTCGGTGCGTTAACCCTTTGGTGTAATTTTCTAGACTTGGTTAACCTTTGTTTACACGAGGCGGAGGAATATTCTTTGAAGTAGAACTTCAGGAAGGCTGCAGTACAGTTGTAGTAACAGCGAATGGACTATATACAGAAAATAAGTTAGTAGTCTGAACATCATGCAGATTCGTCATTTGTTGTGTTACGTTTATCTCAGCAAATAAATACACTGGGTAGACGACTTTTTTGTCGGAAAAGATAAAAACCAAAAATTTATCTGAGCCAGTAACATTTTGATTATGTCATGTGAAGTGTATTCCAAAAGAAAAAATCTTGAAATTGGTAAAAATCGCATTTCTAGAGATTGCTTGCGCAGTTTTCGTAAGAGGTGGGAGAAAAGTAAAACTCATTGGTCGTAGTTTATGCACTTTTATTGCGTGTAATCCCACTGTTTCAGATACACATTGCTCACAAGAATTTCCGCGTATCACGATGTCACACGGTTAATGTCGCGGAACCACCAACATGTTTACCGTATGCACGGTAAGCCGATGTCTTATGTGCGTAGGGCTGCTAACCCGCGGGCATAGGTTCGACAGGTGGCCGATAGGTGTCATATGGCGTCTCGTTCGATTTAACGTCATCACTTGTAAGGTCAGCGGTGTAGAGATAGCACGTGGAGGACTCCTGTAAACATGTCACGAGAACCCATTTCGACGACTGACCGCATGCGAATTGTCACATTGTTGCAAGGTGGCTGGCGGCAAGTGGATGTCGCCGCACTTATTGGTGTGAGTCAAAGTGATGTCTCCAGGGTGTGGAGTCGATTCCAGGAGACACAGACGGTTGTTGATCGAAGCCGTGCGTGACGCTCACTCAAAACAACCCGCGTAGAGGACCGATATGTGGTGCTTTCAGCACGTCGGCGGCCCCGTAGCACTGCTACGTCGTTACGCCAGGATCTTCAGAGGGCCACCGGAGTGAATGTGTTGGGGCAGACGGTGCGAAATTGGCTGCACGAAGCGGGACTGCTAGCAGGCTGCACGAAGCGGGACTGCTAGCAGGTAGGCCGTTGCCAAAGGCTCCTTTTCAACCACACCATCGGGCAACTCGCGTGAGTTGGGCAACAATGCATCGCCGGTGGCATCCGGACCAGTGAAAGCCTACGCTCTTTGCTGATAAGATCACCGTAAGCTTGCACCGATACAACAAGCGCCTTCGAGTCTCGAGACGATCAGGTGAGCGATGAACGAGCCCTTCATCCAGGAGCGTTTTCAGCAGCAAGGGGGTTCTGTCATGTTTTGGGGTGGGATCATGTTTGGTCGACGTACGCCGCGCATTCCTATTCAGGGTCACATGACTGTTCTAGTATACCGAAACATCATCGTCCAACCTGTAGTTACAGGTTTTGCTGCTACACTGGGCGAGGGCTTCGCACTAGGGGATGATAATGCTCGTCCCCATAGAGAAAGAGTGGTCAATCGGTTCCTTGCGATGCATGGCATACAGCGAATGGAGTATCCGGCATATTTGGCAGACATGAACTGTGTGTAACATGTATGGAGTGAACGGAAGAGAGTAATTACCAACAGTCTTACCTTTCCTGCGATCATTCAGAAACTGACGGATGCTGCTATCCAAGAGTGGGATACGCTGCCCCAAGAAAATCTGGAATGTTTGGTGTAGAGTACTGAAAGGGACGTGTGTTTTCCAAATCCCCCGTTCGCAAATACTGTGATTATGTTGCGTTTCTGATGCTTATGAGAAACGGACGGTATTATAATGTTCTTTGTATGTACCCTTATTAATGTATAATGTAACTACATATACGGTGCACAATAAAATACACAGGAATTCAGCTTAAGCGTAACTTTTATTTGAGAACTGTAGTTTGCACAGGAAAGTGTAACGACGCGACGGAAACACTGCTGGCTGGTTCAGCGCCTTCCGCCTATGAGCGATGGGTCGCTGAGCGCGCACGGTATTATCGCCCGTATCGCTCTGCATCGAATGCGACAAAATATATATTAGGCCCATGCAATGATAACTCGGAGTAAAAACGGTACATGAGACGTAAGGAAATGTCTTGGAACGACAGGACTGGTGGAATGGGGAGGAAATGAAAGGAGTTGTAAGTGCATACATATATTATATAGGTAGTTAGTGCCATTATAGAAGGCATAGCACATAGAATTATGCTCGTCTTAGTGTGTGGCCAGTAGTGGGGGATGGTAAGCCAACCGTGTCACCTTCCCACTCTAACACTAAGAGCAACCACTGAAGGATAAAAACGGGATAGAAATGACGATGGGAATTGCATGTAATAAAAATGGGGGGGGGGGGGTATGAATAACGTGGTCCAACGGAAATCCACACAGGTCAAAATAAAAGTATGAGGTACATAAATAAAAGTAAAGAGGGTAACTTATACTGTACATTTCCTAGGAAGGGTACGTTTGTAGGGGTGGAAACTGACGCGTGGTCCAACCGGAGGCAGGCCATGAATGAATTCGCTTAGCAGTTCCTTTGATGTGGACATGCCCATTCTCTATCTAATTGGCTACTGAATGATGCGAAAGGTTTCCTAGTGGTTGGGGTGCCGGCTTACCAGGCACTGATTAGCGAACTGCGTTCTAACATGTTGCTCGCGTGTGCGACTGGAACTCGCTATATAAGCGGCTATTTCATTTTTGTGTCCTTGAAGTAGCCTGCGCCAAGGCTTTGCCTTCGGACCGCGAGGTTCCTGTGTTGGAGTTGCGGGTATTCCGTGGGCACAGAATATCTAGCTATACAGAAGCCGAAACGCCGCATGCAGAGAGTAGGTTACCTTGCGAGACCCAGCCGCCTTCACCGGCAAAATGTCGTCTATTTGCCAGCAGTGTTGCAAATCTAAAGACGTAAATTCGGTATAAAAAAAAATTAAACTACACTCCAAACAGGAATAATTTGTACACTACTGTTCACAATACAATAACAGTTCTTTTTATAAATATAAATACTTAACACTCATAAATAAAAGTGACACATTGATAATTGGTCACTTCGGGAAAGTAATTAAAGCGTTCTTAAAAACTTTGGGAACATATTGTGATAACATTCTGTGAGAACCTTTTTCCTGAGAAGTAACCAGAGTGATGATAGCATCAGAAGGTGAAAAGCGTGACTTTTAGTAGTGTATATTATTGGGAAAATGAGGAATTACGAGTACATAAATTAGAAACAAATTGTCGCTTAATAGAACCTTAGACTACATTATGAAATTCGGATACACACATTCCGCTACATAAAATCAGGCTACTTGTAACCGGATTCTACTAGGATTGGAAACACTGTTTGCTAGAAAAATGGCGGAATGTTTTTCGCAAATCGGTGCGTGGGGACGAACTCGCAGACTGCTCATGATCAATATTGGCCCCCGAGTTTCCGTAAGAACTGCCAAAATATCGTGTTCTAACCGTGACTTGCCATCTGCTTACGTTTGTTTCAAAAGCAACCACGCACTTTTACAGCCGAGGGGGGGGGGGGGGAGTGATATTATGCGGAACTTCGTTTCATCGTAGCTGTATTACAACTATTTATATTTTTTATCAATTTTGGTTGAATAACACGAAAATGTTTTGCAGAAATAATGTCTGTTTTTGAACTGCATACATCGGACAATACGCGCTTTTAACCCTATAGTTTATTCACTATTTATTGATCTGATTATCGCCATCAGCCACATGATTAAATTCCAGGCCGTAACCGCATATATTTTTTTACATAAACGCCTACTAGCACTGAAGAGTAATGTCGGAAGCGAGTCGAATAAAGGTGTTGAGAAATGTAAATTTAATTGTCATACCGCTGAAAGTGTGTTATATTCAGTTTTATACGTGTTGCAGTAGTACTTGCAGTAGCTGTAATGTTTTTGTGCTTGTTCAACGAATGGATAAATTGTTAGGTACTTGTCAGCGGTAATTTCTGCGCGTGTCGGAAGAACTCACAGTTGACAGAAGAACGGAAACTGAGAGTACGAAGGGCTTTCGAAAGTTCTCCTTGTCGCAGCTATTATATCAAACCATCTTTTGTCATCTTTCTTAACTTATTTCATTATATCTAATTAATGTTAACATTTGTGTCCCGATTTTCCGAATACCCGTGCAGTTTCACGTTTATTTTTTAAATTGCGTATTTATGTAAAGTCGAAGATAACGCCGTTAATTTTCTTTTCTGCAGTCCAGTAGACCCCGTGTGTATATATTATTGATTTCAAGCTCTAGTCTCTTTACCGGGCACTGAAAAACTCTAAATTATTAAAATAATATAAAAATCTGCCTGTTAATCAATTATATGGTATTTAATTGCGGGTTATTAATATACGTCATTTTCTGTACTATCCTAAAGTGTTTCTTTCCAACGTGAAAATGGCCTAAACGGGTGTTTTCAGATTGATGCTTGGGGGGGGGGGGGATTACCGGTCTATAAATTTTGTGGTTTACAGCCATAGATGATAGCTTTATTATCATGCCATAAAATGATAACGATCGCTCCCCAAAGTTACTGGATTGCATGCCACACGCAATTTCTGAGTTGTGTACCTAAGAGGTTCACAAAAAATTTGAAGCGTATGCCAGTGTCGCACTTAGCGACGCTTCCTCGCGTCTTTGATTCCAGCATCCAGAATGACTTCAAGAAGACGGGGGATGTAACTCATACAAGACAAGATGTAACTCATACAAGACAAGATGTAACCCATACAAGAGACAAAAACCACTTAACTAACTGCAAATGCACCCAACAAGGAAATCACTTTCTTCCATTTAATGAGTGCAAAACCATTCTTAGTTGATGGTAAACATTCGCATCATTGCCACAGTGGTCGCATGTTCTGAGCGTCTGTGGTTCTTTCAATGCCAAAACTTGGCAAAATAACATATGTAGTATATTCGCTGTGTTTTCACACTTTTTTAATCAAACCTTTAAAGTAAAATCACTCTGTATGACGGACGTGTTTGGTTGTTTCCCGCAGCCTATATGACAAGTATCATGAGCGTTTTATGCTTGTTACCATAGAAGTATCCTATTATTAATTTGTATTTTATATGTATAAAATAGGGATAAAATGTGTGCGTTGGCGAAGCATAGTAAGAAATATTTCGCGCCCGAAAATGCTGTGGGTTGTTCCTTTGGAGAATTTTTGACATGAATACGTCTTTAAACTTACGACCATAGAGGGAGGCAATCCAGAAAATCCGACGATAACAAAATCGGGGGATACAGTTTGACATTGCAGCTCCAAATCTAACGTTAACACTCAAAATCCAATTACACCACACGATTGCCAAAAGATCAAAGAATATGTTACGTTGAGTGACGACTGCGAAGCATTGTTGGGGGGGGGGGGGCGTCATTCTGAGTTCGTTTCGCCGCGTCTCATAACTTCCACGTAGGATAACTTTTGACTAGTAGAAGCTACGACGCTCGTTTAGATTTAAATCGATAGCTCTCGTCAAGATCAATAGATTGCGTACATAAAAACACATGCGTGGCGTGGTTATGGTGAAATTGTATGAGTTTAATTTAAAAGATGAATAAAACTTAACACAACTTCGGCTTATACTAGTCAAAAAGCCGAGTCAAAAGACAGAAATCGTATACGGTTGGAAAGAGAATCTCAAAAGCAATCCAATTATATCCATAAAACCCCATACGATCGAGTCAAGTGGTGCCGGGAACGTAAAAAGAAAACCATCAAGGCGTTCGAGCGCGTCAACGTAGACTTATTCACGCAAAACAAACGGCTGTGTCCCCAACTCCATTTTTAGACATGTTCAGCTTTTTTTTTCACGAGGTGAAACTTCAGTGGGGCTTCAGAAATGAAAGTATAACCATGTATGGACTATAAACTTGTATCAGAGCGTTGAATGTAAATATCACTCTAGAAAGAACGAAGCTGTGAAAATTTTTACGGCGTTTTTCGGAGAGAGGCTGCGCAGTCCGACAAAGGTTTCTCTACGATCGCTTGCTTTGCCCGTGGCGCCTTTGTATAGCGAAACATGTAACCTTCGTTAGTCATCGCTTATTTTCTCTTCCCCCTCCCTTCATTGACCATCCGGCACATAATAGTAGTGCATTTGTTTCACTTTCGTATCTTTATCTACGTCTATTCGTGGTGACATTAAATTTTTTGGAACTCTTGCAGAAGTTCTGCTTTTTAGGTCTACTTATTACACATCTAAACAAAACTTTAACAAGCTTGGAAGAAAACGACAAGGAGAGACCAGCGCACCGTATTAACACCTTGGACAAACAAAAATAAATATCTTTATTCGTTAGATTGAAAATACGTGAGTATGACAGTAAAAACATTTACCTTACAATCATTGAAAAATAGTTTTCTTACATATGACTTTTTTTGGTCATTGCTAGTTTAATTCTTCCTAGTATGTTGGTTTTCATATTGACTATGACATAAATGTAATTTGTAGAGAAAAAATATATGAAAGTTTCATTTTACAAAAAAAAAAAAAGGAGGTTAATTTTAACGGAATTGTAAAACGCATTTGGAAACAGCTAAACGTATCCTATTGGTTTTTTTTTTTTTTTTTTTTTTTCAAAGTGTTTATGACACAGTGTGAAGATACGTACTACGAATAGACTTATAGCAGGCGATTCATCATACTTGATGATCACAGCCAGGTGCTTGACGCGTTAATTAAAAATGCACCGTAATATCCGCCGCACAGAATTTCAAGCTGCTGTGACTATGTATTTTATCTTGTACAGTTGGTTTACTGCTAACTGAGCGTTTGTGAAAGTCCTGCTTAGTTTTTCTTCTGCTCGTTGCGTATCTTTTGCCATATTTAAAATTTACCATTGCTGTGCGTCCATCAAGTAATGAAATGAAACTCTAGAAAACCAATAGCCCACCTCCCGTGGCGCAGTCGGTTGGAACGTCGCCGATCTGGGATGCGCGGGGCACTGGGTTCGAATCCCGGTAAGGCATGGGTGTTAATTACATACAAATGTAGACATGCCTTTCAGTTAAGTGTTGACGTGTGTGCAGTCAGAGGTAGGGATTTTTTTCCTTCAGATGTTGGCCTTGGAAGAAAGTGTTCGAACAACCATGAACCAGCTGTAATTAGGAAACATCGCTTCAGGGGGATGATTAAGAGGATGAGCATTCATTAATTAGCGTTTTGCGTTGGTTATGCAGTCGTGAGGCGTGAGCATTGTCCTGTGATCCGTGCAACGTGTTTCTCCCTCTTTCTCTCTCCCCTCCTCCTCTCTTCATTTTCTTTGCATCGCCCTAACCCCCCCCCCCCCCCCCCCCCCCGTCCATCACGCTCACTCCGTCTCTCGCTATTTATCTTCCTCTCTGCCTACTACCATATAGTATTCCATCACTTCCTCTTCGTGGTCGCCGAACCAGTAGGAAACAGTACACGACAGGGTAGAACCAATCACATACACTGCACCATCAAGACCCACTTGCGGTTAATCAGCAGCTGAGCACTTTTAGATGCGTTGCATCCACTGTGTTGTATACTCTGTGCCAGAGTTACGTCACTAATTTATTCAATTAAGTGCTACCCAATGAAAATTCACTTAATAATGCCTATGTGTGGTGAGTCAGTAAAAGTTAACTGCCAGCGACTCCAGTTTTTTCATTTTTATTTCTGCAATAACATTACTGTAAGCTCAATTGCTGGTGACAGGCCTCCCTAGATGCTTGTGCATGGGCCGCCGGCACGGCCCGGCCGACGGCACCTTATATCAGTGACGGCCCGGCTATGTACAAACTGTTACAAAAATATTTTGCGTGCGTCGGCAAACGCGCCAGTGATGATGCGGAGACTGATGTCTTCAGCACGGCGTCTCTCTGCGGCCTGCTGCGCGCGCAGCTACCTTTCCCCTCGCCGAACGCACCCCGCCTCCTACAAAAATTAGTATTTGGGGTTGACTTACCTAACTGAACCCTGGGAAATATGCGAAACCCACACATACATGACCGTGGTGACGGGATTTGGACAAGGTCGGTGTAGTTAGGTCCCGTGCAGGTCGGAGAGTTTTCCAACGACCTGCTTCTATTAGTGGTACTACGCATAGCCTATAGGTAGGGCCACCTGTTTTTGGCAAAAAGATTTGCGCGGAGGCTAGACTTCACTATTCTATGTGCACGTTTCCAGTCTTCATTTGACATTGGCCGCTTGTCTTTGTGTGAAGACAGTCCGTTACATGAGTGAGCCAATCAGAATTAAGATCCTCCGATACTGATCGTCCGTGATTCACGGGCAGATAGATAATACGCGTAACAGTTCTAATGGCCCAACCACTAAAGTTGTTCTGAACTAAAGTGCTTTGGAACACAACTTGTCCTGAAATCTTTTCGGGAAAAACATGCCCCTACCTATAGATGTAACCCATAGGTTGTATTGAAACCAGTTGTATGCACATAGTGTGTCATAAGATAAAAATTGTAAAAAAACAATACTTCCATAGAAAATTAAAATATTGTTTATCGTAATATTGCTATGTCACGTGCTCAAAAGCAGAAAAAAACTGCGCAGAAAAGAGTAGGAAATTGTAAGACAGTAAGTTCCTGTGACACAGAAGGAAAGAAAAAGAAACGTCATGCACTGTTTTATTTAACCAAGAGACGAAACTATAGTCCATTCCCCATTGGAAGAAACTTTCTCGGAGCCCTGCTAAATATCTACTTGCAGGCCCGTTTCGTATCCTTCCGCCCAATGTAAACAAACATTGCCATGTGACTGCCATGTAGCATCTGTCAAAACACAACAGTAAACAACACATTTGACAGGTATAAAACCTGTCAAATGTGTTGTTTACTGTTTACAGCTTTTCAAAGAATTCTATCTTAGGTCTATTTAAAAAAACCATTTCGTACGAATATTCACAGTTTAAGCCTATAACATTATTTAGGTTAGCTTTATGACGTTTTAAAAATGCCTCAGTTAACGATAGTTCTTACGGTTATGTTACGTTAACATATTTGTTTTCCACTACATAGTACATTACACATAATGCACTTTTATATTTTGACGTGACTGTGTTTAACACTGTTAAAACTGTGGGGTAATGAACTGTAGTATTTAACTTTTAGTTTTTGATATGTTTTGGGCTATTTCTTTAAAAGGACGGCCTCAGTTCGAATAACGAAGGAATAGCCAGTCCAACGAAAAAGCGACATTAAAATCAAGCACGCAACTCGTGTCTATCATTTTTTGTAATAGAAACTTAAAATATAGCGGTTAACATGCACACAAATAAGCCTACCGTAACTTTTATTCCGCTCATATTTATATGTGTTGCTACTTACTGTGTGTTAGGTTTATTGAAATTTATTGGTGCTGGGCTTGGTTATTTTGTTGATTGGTGGTAAATCACGATACACGACTGTGTTTCAAACACCCACCAGGGCAAAGGTACAACGTTGTGATAAATAAACAGACGTGGATGTGAATAAATAACTTCCCCATAAAAACAGTTCACATTTACAACGTATAAATAGTTAATATCAAATATTTGAAATCACACGCACACAGGGCCAGCGTATCGACCACGATGCACAAAGGCACACCATTTCACAGACGCAATGATTAACGAAACACACGTCACAGTATATTTATTACTGCCTTGGAAACACAGATTTATCACAACATTGTAACTTGCTTAGGTAGGTTTAATAAACACAACACTTACAAACATGATGTGGTAATTTGAAGTATTTTTCGGAGTACGTATAATATACACTTCGTTTGGTAAAACAGCAACACGCCATGTCACTGCTCGCCACGTCTGCCAACTTCACTTTGTTTCTGCCCCGCCATCATATCTAAATATATTAAAATAAGTATTCAAACGTTACAATCTCTTTTCAGTTGTAAATTACAAATTCAAAAATCATTATTTTGCTATATTAAGTATGAAATATGCTATAATTGAAAATATGTACAATTATTGCGTACTAGCGAAGTGAAACTTCCCGAGTGTGAAAGAGACAGAGAGAGAGAGAGATAGATAGATAGATAGATAGAGAGAGAGAGAGAGAAAGAAAGAAAGAGAGAGAGAGAGAGAGAGCGCGCCAAGCCTCGCTCAGCAGACGGTTGCTTCAAAATTGCCCTCGTTCGATAAAACAACAATGTACCATTACGGCCTACTCATGATATTTTCCGCTGTTATTTTAAACTGTAAAAGTGAGATATGTTGCCATCAGGGCTTCTTAAATATTTCGATAGGCACCGTTTAATTTACAAATAGTATACTAAAAAACGAGGTTAAAATAATATTTTAACTGTGAACTATTTCTTGCTGGCCGTTGCCAACACGTCGCTGCTCTCGCCGTTATGAATTCATATTTAAAAAGAAATAAATATTACAAGTTATGAAGATATTAAGGTAAAGTTTCATTTATTCAATAATACAGTACTCTAAAGCTAACCACAGTGTTATATATTTGTGGAATACATGTTATTGAAAAAACAGGTTAACATGTTATGCCTGGAGTGTTTTTTCAAAGGTCGATTTTCATAAGTCGCTTCCAATCGGGAATGGACTGTAGTTGCCGTTGCAACAGAACAATTCGTAAGTTTAGTAACACAAAAGTTTGTGTGCTTTCGCTACAGATATAAAAAAACTTAACCATCGACACACGGCAAAAAACGGAAATTAGGAAATAGACGCTCTGCGTAGGATTCGTTGTATCTTAGGGTATTGAAGTGGTTTGTGCAAGGAAGTACATTGGTGGGGGAAAAAAAAAATACAGTTCCCGCCGTCTGCTTTACTGGAAGAAATACATTTTTTCTATAGGATAAAAACGCTGGGAATGTTACTACTGGTGACAATTACATTATGGAAATGAATATTGTCATTGGCATGGCACGCACTTTTTCGGTAAGATAATACACATTGACAGCCATGATGAATGTGTGAAAAGCTTTCTGTTATGTATCTCTGCGACACCCTTCTGTCGTTCTCCCGCCTGTGTGGACAAACAGTGTTATCGTTTCTGTATGCCGTACACGAGTTTTATGTTCTAACGGCAGGCTGGAGATTATTAGAAGCTTTAGTTTTCATGGTCCTGCTACTCTGAGATTCCGTAATCCTGTTGGGCTGGTATTTTTCCAGCTGTGTTATGTTCAGTATTATTTAATTCTTGAGATTTTGTGAACTGAAGAGTGAGGCAAGGTTCGTGGTTGTTACATTCAAGGAAGAATTTTTAACATAAGATTAGTAGCTGTCGACCTTCATCCGCACGTTTACTCTACGGTTAACACAGTTGGATGTTTCACACTGGAACCCTTATTTATTTCACAAGTGGCACGCTGCTACTCTCCTGAGTTCGTGAGTTACTGTGCGACTTACTTTCCAAGTCGAGGGATACTTCCTTTTTGTAATGTGTATTGAATACACTTACTGGAGATAAAAAATAGAGGTAGTCTCTGTATTGCGAAATCTTCGATAGAATCCTTTTTTTTTTTCTTTTTTTTTTTTTGTAGTGAGTGTTGTTAAATTATTATGTTACCCGTATAGTTATTTTATTCGCAGGGTTCTACAAAGCCTGATGGAGGATTTACAATTTAAAATTCACGGTTTAAAAGGGAAAATTTGGAGTGAATCTTGACAACATGAACATTTTCGTGGGTGTTATAAATAATGAGTTGGTTACAGTGCACGAAATGAGGAAAGAATGTTGTTTATATCTAAGACTGATACGAAATCTGACTACTGCCGCAATAAATGCTGAAAATTTCACTAAATAGTGTTGCAGCTTATCCGTAAACTGCCAGGAAAATGTATAATTGGCAGTGCACGATGCCATCCAGTTCAAGAGAAAACCCACCGACGTCATATTCGACAGTAAAAACTATAACACTCGAGATATTTAATTCTCTCTAAATGAGAGAACCCGCGAATTACTAGCACGAATGAATTTACATCGCTTTCTTGTATCCCACATTGTCATAAAGTTGCGACTCAAAAAGTCAAGAGTACATTCTGACACTAGTGAAGTCTCGAGTAACAGATAACAATGTATTTCAGTTAACTCCTAAAGTTCTTAAACTACGCGAGCGAATGCATAACGTTTGGTCACAATATATACACGTCGTAGTGTCATGAGTCAGCAGAGAAAAGTTCATTCGAAAAGGGGCCATAAATTTGTGTATCCCATAAGGGGTATTTTTCCGCGGTGTCTATGTCCCGCGGTCACCTGTTAGCGATGTAATTGTCATCTGGAAACCTCAAGGAAGAATCGACTCATAGCATTCCTCTGGCAAGCCCAAGAAATTAATCGGGTCGGTTGAACTCTGAAGCATGTTGTGCGAATAGTCAGGCAACCATGTCAGCGATTGCAGAGGACTTAACATCGCATCTCAGGTACAAAGGCCTGTAACAGGATTCCCCGTCAGGAGATAATAGGACTTGGGTTTTCATAATCGTACCGCTGCCAAGAAGTTTCTGATTACTCTCACCCGTGCTCTACGTCATTTCAGTGAAGCTGACAACACCGTTATCGGACTGTAGAGTAGTTGAGGGTATAATGGAATGGTGAGTGACGGTACAATATTTTAACACACCGATGGACGTGTGTGCGCCTGGTGGGTGCCTGGCGAATTGCATTTACTTGAGTTTGCTGTGTCGACTGTGACATTTTGTGTATAGTGCAATGAGCCATTACTTTTAATGGATATCTGGGTGCACTCTGCAGTAATTCTACTGTTCATAAAAGAAGCAAGTCCTATTACTTTGTACTTTGAAGACAGCCAGACGAGACTGGTTAATTAGCGCTTTCGTGTCCCAGATTTTAACCCAATAGAACAGCTTTGGTATGATCTGGTTCGTCGTTTGCATCCCGGACATACTCGACCAATATACGTGAGCTGTTCTCCATGAGAAAGAATGGAAACAAATTTCATTGTCTGTGTACTGTAACTTTCTGGAGAGCCTATCGCAAACGGTTAACCTTGTCATAACGAAGGGATGTCCGACATCTTATTAGTTTTACGGCTGGCGCTTTGGAGCCAGCGGCAGGGTGTGCGCGTCCCGTGTCGTTTCGCTGCTTCATAATATACTATATTATTCATTAAACATTTACTTGTGTTTGTGAATGGTTCAGGTCTGTTATGTTATGTAATAGTCTGCTCTGATAGTTACAGTATCTTCCCCTTCCATGAAGTTTGAAGAAACATCACATTTCGCACTAAAGGCGACTGCGGCACTCATACCTGCTTGCTGACTGGGACTTTATTTACTTTGCTGGAGCGTTAATGTTATGTTCTCTAATTGAAAGCAACATTACTGTGTTACATAATAAAACTTTGTGGTTCAGTGCAAATAAAATTATCATTACCACAGTATTGACGAGTTATGTACTATTCTGTTTTAAATTTGGTATTTACCGGTTTTAAACTCCGTCCATATGTACGCAAATATGTACGATTTACAGTTTGGAAAAGGCCCTTGGTTGAGTGGGGAAGGGAGGTTTACAGTTGTGGTTTCCCGATATTTATGTACACGGGGTAACCGAATTTGAGCTCTACGGGCCCAGCTTTCCTTCATCAAGGAAATACTTGAAACTTGTTGTTCAGGATTTTTTTTGTTGACGTAATTTTGTTAATTACATTTAACCAACGAGCGTGTTGGAAGATACAAATGCATGCCTGTTTCAAATTCGGGTTATTCCAATAACAGAGTTTAAAAGGGGTGGCAATGGAATTGCCGTCGTGGTTTGACGACCCGTGGAGCCTTGCCTCACAAGCGTTTCAGCTAGCCGCGAACCCGACTGTGTACAATCCACCGCTATGTCACGGAACACGGCCCTTTATCAATTGTTGGCAGGTGTTAAGCTTAATCAATGTGCCTTGTAGTGATTGCCTATAAGAGATCTCTTTTTCGTCATGCTCTCGTCTAGCAAGTTCGTTTTCCGGTGTCAAGGGAAATCCCTAGTGGAAATTATTAGCGCCTTTAGGTAATACCTCGCCATGTTGATGCTGGGGAAAAATATAAAAAATTTTATGTTTGAAAATATTGTTTAAAAAAACATACATTGTAGAAAAAAACAATTGATTTACGATAAATATACTTTCCATATTTCATGTATGACGCTGGTGTTACGGTAAAAATATATTGTATTTACTAAACAATTATGACATATCCAAAATAATTTCTTTACATTATAAACATTACGTGATAACTTAGTTTATCTTTGTATACAAAAAACTTCATTTATGTTAGTAGGCTTTGTTTAAAATATAAATTTACATGTTTACTTAATCATTATTAGGTGTACAGAAGGACTGAAAAGTGTTGCTAAACATGTTAATTTCCAATAGAACTTAGTAGATTATGTGCGTTCGATTTTACTGCAGCACTAAAACAGTCTTTATAATTGTAATAGCGTATTTGTTTCATTTCGTAAGTGTAAATTTACAATTGAAACATTTTGAATGAAGAACAATACAGGAACCATTGTTCTCACTAATGGAACCATGTTTTTTGCGTTTCTAATTCAAAATACACCACTACAGATACTATTTAATACTGGCCAATAAAAACTCGCAACAAGCCTGACCACTTCAAGTTTGGTTGATAACTGCTACCAAACTTAACGTCAAATAACACAACAATAAGGATCATCATTCTTCAAGGCTGAGCTTTTCTGGCAAACATTCTAGTTTTGAATTAAATTTAAAATGTAATAATAAATATACTTATAGAAATACTCTTTTAATGTTTTGGTTCTCATACTCTGTAGATAACAGTTTCCCGTCAACAACTATTTATTTGAGAGCTATAGTGTTGCAGAACAAAGCCTCCCGAACAGCAATGACTAATGAACGAATTGAAATATAATAACCATAAGGGAAAATGCTCATAACCCTATATCCAGAAAACTAATATTACGATGCAATAGATTTAATTAATTAAAAATAGTGAGTGCTATATTTAAGCGCAAGGTCTTACCACCACTTTCTGCGCCACTTTTGTCGGGAATAGTTACCGAATTAAACCTACTAATTTTTAAATTCAAAACAGAACTAAGTAAAACAATTATAACTTCAAACTTTATAAAAACACATACTTACGATGGTTAAAAAAAATATCGGTATCGGGAAATATTGATAAAATATATCGGTTAGAAATATCGATATATTGTTGGAAAAAAGCCATTTCGATATATAGATATTTTTCAACATCCTTATTGCGACGGGCTTTCCCAAAGATTGCGATATGTGTTCGTGGGTAGTTAAAATTCTCGCAAATTAGATCGGCAATAGTAGAATATTATTAAACGCGATGAAAGCTAATGGATTAAACTAGAGATGCTACTTTGTACTTGTCTTCTTTCTCTTGGGGAAACTGCGCAGGGAAGCCATGCAATTTTTTAACCATTTTCACTTTTTTTTCTTTTTGAATATATTTATTAGGATAAAGTAAAAAGGGGTAGCTGTAGATACGTTTTTTTTCTACATTTCCTGACAAAAAAAAGTATTTACAGGTCATTTAATTACTGAATTCAGTGTATACGTGCAAGATAAGCGTAGGCCTACGCACAAACTCTGATTTTACGTACAATATTTTACTCTAGGGAAATCCTCATAATGGATGGCTGACGCTCCACTTCATCTGTAGCAGACGAAGCCATTTTGATGGACGTTTGAGACTGAAGTTGGCGCCACGTGTGGTCACAAAATAAATTATAATAGAAGCGAAACTGTCGTGTGTGCTCGGAGCTATATACGTCCTCACTTCCCCGACAGAACTGTCCAGTGCTAGGTCACTTACCAATCAGCGCTTAGCATCCGACTTGCCAGACACTAGCCGAGCCAATAGGAAGACGGACACATCGTGGCGGACGTATTGCATTGCAAATTCAAGAGCTTGGCAGGGGGCAGCTCGGCGTGCGCTTACATGGGATGCAGCGACATGCGTCTTCACTCTAGAATACTTGCGTATTCTGTGATGTGATTGTTTTGGTTTGGTATTCGTGGATACTCTGTTGCTGTGTGTCACGTCGCTGGAAAAGTCTGCAATGTCCTCGTTGCACTCTCAACGGGATATTTCGAAATTTATCTTACTCCTAGTACTCGTAGATTATACTGGGTAAAAACGAGTGGGTGAAGAGATTTGGGCGGCTTTTAACGTCGAGGTCTTCAGAGCCGATGAGGGTGATGCGAGGTAATTATGAAGCAGCGCTGGAATGTAAGAGCGGGGGAAGCGGGAGATCCCCGAGAAAATCCACCGACCAGAGGCAACGTCCGGCACGATTCCTACATGCGGAAATCCGGGAGCGATCCCGTCGGGAATCGAACCCGGTTTGTCTTAGTGGATTGGACTGGGCAGATCACGTTTTGAGAAGGAGCTCACGTCATTCAACATACCTTGTCTTTCGTGAAACAAACCAAAACAGGTGCCAATTAACATTAAAATAAAGAATAATCGTTTAAGTTGTGTCAGAGCGATAGTTATCATCCTGTGTACATGAAACAGGTGCATCAGTTTGACTGGATTGTAGGCAGCTTGCGTTGGAAAAATGCGTGGTATTTACGTCATACGATGGGCACTTTAGTAACTAATGACCTCGGGTGGTACTGCATGAAACATTATTCCCGTACAGGAAAACCGGAAATATTTGAACTGGATTTGGAATTCACGTCAGTAACGTCCTTCTGTTTCTGAAAGAGCAAGATTTATAGGTTTAATATTTATTTTGACACTGGAATTGACTTCACGAGTAGGATGGTACGATTCCGGACATTGGCTCGTATTCGAAAAGTTATCTAGTCAATCCTCTCTACGGCCCTTGGAGTTCGCAATGAGAATTTGGGAAGCAGCCTGTATTTGTCCACATTACCGACGACACTTCCTCCCAGGAGGGATTCTTCTCCTCGTTTCTCCTGAAAGGAACACGACACATTTGGGATTCTTTTTCCTCCGGCGATTCGCCTGGATTGGTTGGTCAGCGGGGAGATTAGGGAGAAGTCGATGCGGCTATCCCGTCCGCTGTAGTTTGTTTCTCGACTAATTGAACTCCTTAAGAATCTCTGCTTTTTCGCTTGTGCATCCTTTCGCCACATGTAGGATGTCAATACTGGTTATGCATGAGGAGCTGAAGACAGTGGAGGTATACAACTGTTAGGTGCAAAACCACATGGCCATCGACTCGCGTTGGTGGCTTGTACGGCTAACGACAACTGGCCACGTGCAAAAATAAACATAGCCATGGCTCTAATGTCTAGTATGCTTTGATCGCATCATGTGGCGTAAAATTCTTAAGAATAGTTGGGTGAGCTGCGGTGGTCTAGTGGTCAGACTACTCACATCCCGCCAAGGCGAACAGGATTCGATTCCTGGCGGGCTCACCCGGATTTTCTCACGTGGGAAATGTGACGGACGTTGCCACCGGCTGGCGTTTTCTCAGGGTTCTTCCGTTTCCTCCGCCCCTGCAGTCTACCGCTTCTACATCCCCAATTCATCTCACCCTAGCCGGTGCTCGTGGCCCTGATTTTAAGTACCGAATAGAAACTCTCAACTGTTACGAAATATCCTACGCCTACAAAATATCCAACCTTTTTAAATCACGTGTTATCTACCAAATATCTGCAAAAACTTCATGAGTCAGCCAAGCGCAGCTCTTAACTAGTTTCATTTATTTTTTGTTACCAAAGAACTGTTTTGGGATGTAATTGTCGGATCTACCTGTTTACATACCTGAGGATAATAACAGAATCATGTAAAATTTTACAGTGCGATCGTAACTTTTGAAGCCAGGTAATACAAGTTTTGATGGCACGTCTCAGTAATTACAACCGAGCTTGTCGGAGTCTTAGGCAGTTTCTGAATTGTCAAAAATTGCATACTTGTGCGTACTTGTCGCCGGAAGTGACATCATCATGTGTATACTAGCACTGTTAAAATTTTCAGTGTAGTACACAGGAAGTATACTTGGTAAGTATTTGAAATTGTATACTTGCTGGGCATACTTGCGTACTTCGACAGTCGCCATGTTGTATTTCAGGTGTGAAAATTAACTTGTATGTTTTGTGGTTATAAAGCTCGCGAGTTTTAAAAGTTAATAAGTATTTACAAAATTTCGTTCTGTGGTGTGCGTAAATAATTGTCAGTTTGGTAAATGTACTTCCAATTATGAATAAAATTCTGAGCGTTTTGTAGACCTGTGCAGCATATTTCCCAGGTGTGTGCTTACAAATAATAATACATTTGCAATCCGCATTTTCAAGTTATAACAAACCCCGTTGAATTACATTTCTCTTTCTTTTGTTATCAACGTGTACATTTCAAACACAAGGCGCGTCGAGGGACGAGGAAAGAATGCCAGTTTCTGTGTAATGCCCCTTTACATACTATAAATAAATGCAACAAATCCTATAACAACTATACTAATTTGTTTACAATCTTCAGATGACGTGATAAAGCAATATACTAAGGCTATTGGCGTGGTATGAATACTTGTGAAATCGAGACAAGCTGAACAGGTAGACATAACCTCAGGACACCGAGGTACAAGACTTTGTTTTTCTTTTGTACAATTTGTACTCAAAGTGTAGAATGTCCAAACACAGACATTATATTGGCATATTTGTTTATTAGTTTTCGTTCAAAACAACACAACACACACATGTTGTCTTGCTGCTCTGCCAAGCAACAAGTGTACGACAATATTACTGCGTCGCCTTTCATTTCCGTCCTGCAAATAATACACGCCCACTAATGCTGCTATTAATCCCTCATTCCTGGCTAATGCCATGTTTCAGCACTTAAACTAGTAATGTCAATGTACAGAACCATGACAAAAATAAATAAATATTGATAAGGTTATGTGTGTCTACTTTGTGTGAATTCAGAAACAGCCTTAATGATAGCATGCGAGCCAGCATTCGCGATGTCGCGTGTTCGAACTCCGTCCGCCACAGTAGGGGTGAATTTCTAGCTGATGGCTTGGGAAAAAAATTCCAGGCTGCCATTCCCTTTACCCCTATCCAATTCTTCGTCCATGTTATATGTGTTTCGTGCTATCTGAGTGCGCGTAAGGGGACAATTAGAGAGTTCTGTACTTTAAACTTTACATTGTACTATTTTGACTAGGACTGGGGGGGGGGAGGGATAACAATGTGTTATCGTCTACACGAATTCAAACGTGAAAGTCTATGTAGTATTATCTGTGAATGTTAGGTACTTAGCTATCGCCAATTATCATAAAGTTTTTAACTGAAATGGATTCGCCGAAGAGCACATGGCGTTGTAAAAAATATTTGTAAATTAATGTGTATGGTGCAATAATTAGTAATAACGGAAAATTAAACATAAATGTGCTCATGAAATATGAGGTATTTCACAATCTGTTCTGTTTATTCTGCCAGGCATTATTCTCTCTTCTGTGACGTGAAATTATAAAACTGATATTTTATAATTAAGAGAAAAAAAACGAACACGAAAACCTACAACAAACGACAATAATTAAAATTATGAATAATAATAGGAAACATGGAAAGTATACTGTAGTAGAAATTCTGCTGTTATAGCAAGATGTGCTAGGTAGTCGTGTAGTTATGATAGGAAGGTTTTTGTAGCAGGTACGCTACGGAACTTGGATTAGTTTCCTGCGTGATCTACTACTAAAACATTGCCCGAATTCATGTTCCTTGTATACCGAACACTCATCATTTTTCCAGCATTTACCAAAAGTCAAATTACTGTATCGAAGTTTCGTCAATGTAGACAATTTGTTTCCAACTTTTGTCTATGTTGTTTCATTGCAACTAGATAGTCGTGGCACCAAGATCAGATGCGGCGTGTCTCAATCAGTCTCTTCATGAGGCTTTGGTTTTCATTCCACTGAAAACCAAGTTGTTTTACTATCTTCCGCGACGAGGTATGTACCACGGAAAGTGCATGTTATCCTTTATCAGATGTAGTAATTCTACAATGGCGGGGACACTTAATTCATTAATATAAAACTCCCGAGTCGTGGACCGAAATACGCATATATTGGAGTCATCGACATTCACGATATGTGTTCTGGCCTAGATTTCCATCGTTCACCCGGCGTGGACAAGCTGCCACCCTCACCGCTGGTATCTAGTTCTTTTTGTTCCTTCCAAAGAACGTCTTGGACATTCCAGCGTAGTGTGCAGTTCTTGCTGTCGCCTGATTTACTGTGAATGCATAACGTTTCTTTTCAGCCTTTTCATCATACTTTGCAATTATGTGACTTGCGATCCTACACTCTTAATCATTCGGAAATTTACTATACCAGTGTTTTATGCTTAGTGGGAAAGCAGGAATGATAATGTTTTCCCCTATACATACATTGTAACGTTCCTACATTTACTCAGGAATCAGTCAAATGTATAGAGAAATTTCGAAATTTGTATAGCAGATCTGCTAAACATTCCTATACCTGCAGCTTGTTGTGTGGTATTATTACCATTGGAGCTTAGGAAGTTTACCAGAATATTTTTTACAGTGTACGACCCTCAGAATGGACGACAGTACTTCGCTTCCGGATCGACACAGCACTCCCAGCGCCGCGGTCTAAATGCGTTATTGCGGATATTTACAAGCGTCACTAAACTTCCCGCTCTCCGCGATTACTCACAGCCCTGCCTTCCGCTTTCCTCGTAGCACTCATATTTAGGAGTGACGGGCCCGCTGTGACTGAGCGGTTTGACTGCTCGCCTCCCACCAAAACGAATGGAGTTCAATCCCCGGCCGGATCACTTCGGATTTTCGCAAGTGGGAATCTTGCCGGACGATGCTGCTGGTCTGCGGGTTTTCTCTGAGATCTCCCGTTTACCCCCTCGCACTTGCGTTCCGGTACTGCTCCATTATCACCTCGTTTCACCCTCATCAGCTCTCAATACCGCGCTGTTAAGAGCCGCCCAAATCTCTTCACTCCCTCACTCACTCTTCTTGCCTTGTGGAATTCTCACACGTGTAAACCAATCTTGCCTTGTGGAATTCTCACACGTGTAAACCAAGTCAGTGGTCGACTCTGTTTGACATGATTCAAGGTAGGTGGTAATACAGAAAGTGTACTGGGTCCACGAAACTCCATTTTTTTCTCTTGGCATCGGAAGGGCACTACATGTCCAGTCTGAATCATCAACTATCGATGAACTACGATCTTCAGATGTAGATGGTTTTTTGGTAATGATTCGATCTGATCACTGTGTTTGTTCTGCTCTGTGTTCTTCGCTCTTCCTAGGCAACTTTGTACCTGTGCTAGAGGGTTGATTAAAACATTTTGCTAATCCATCCATTTTCTTTTTGACATTCTGAGTTTGATTTCATGTAGTGTGTGGCAACTGTGGAAGTTCCTCAGAACCTCTTGACGAACGTCCAGGAAGTATTTCACCCATAGAATGTATCTCAGTTTAGATAGAGCTTGTGATTCGGTCGAAATTGAATTTTTTTATTCAGAGGCCAAATTCTAGACTTCTTAAAAGAGTTTTGTATTTTCTGAGGAATGAATGTTTCTGTGAGTGCTGAGTAGAAATGCTCGTAAAAATTTCCACCGTTGTGGAATTTTGTCTGGTTGTTTCTTCGTGTACGAATTAGGCTGTTTGCCCCAGTTGTACTTAAAGCATGGTAGATCTCAAGATTAAGAAGCTGAAGTAGATGACTTATATAAGAAGAAAACATTAAAAGGAATAGACTATCTGCCGGTGACGAGGTAATTGTATCACGCCTGGTGTTACGTGAGAAATATGGAATTCATAAACAAGACAAAGACCTATTCGGTGGAATGCTATAGATACAAAATTGAAACCATCCCAAAAACAGTCCAGAAGTGAGCCAACCTATTCGGTGAAAAGCGTGATATTGGGTTTAGAATATTTCCCTCAGAAAGATTGCTATTCCATCGCACTCCTTTGAAAATCACAAATGGCGGTATCCAAGTTCCATCTGAGCAAATGCAATCGGTTAATGTGTGCGTTTCAGCCCTATGCGTGTACACTCTTTTGTACACGGAACGTTTGCCACTGTATGTGACGATTTTATTTGGTTTGACGGCATGGCACAGTTAAGTTTCATTAACGTTCCAAAAATATATAATCGCTTATCATGGTCGGATTACTCATCGAAACCCTGTAAGCTGAAAAGGTTTTCTGGAACGTATAGAAAAACTTATACCTTTCTTTGTAGCTGTTCAACTACATTTTGCTTGCAAACTTTGTTTTGTCACTCATTAAATGTTTACGCTCTTCTCTTTTTCCTCATTTTTAAGCCAACTTCCGTACCTGATACACAGCCAGACCGAACCCAAGTTCTTGCATACCTGTGACAAATTTCAAGAATTTCTGTTCAATTTATGGTGATAACAGAAACCCTATCTCCGTTTTCGGCAGAGATGTTCAAGAAATATCATGATTGTTAACAATAAACCGCTTGACCATGGTATGTCCATAATTTTAGCTTCTTTGCATAATTTAAGAATTTAGTCAATTACTCGTTTTTCAGCTTCCTTCAACTCACATTCATTGTACTTCCTGTAAGTTTATCCAATGCAATTGTATTTCTGAGCACAAATTTCATCTATGCTAACTTTCGTATGTCTATTTTTATTGACTGACAGTTTCGCTAAAATAAATAAAGCTAACTTAGTTCGTTAATAAATATTTCTCTTAGATTGTCATTCCTTTATACTATCGTAAACAGAAACAATCAATTTAATTATAGACATTCAATTAATCAGTGTTTTATTGCTGCAAACTTTCCTCAAGGAATGTAGGTAATTCGATGATACTTCGAATTAGAAAAAAGCATAATTGAACTTTGGTTTTTATTCTTAATAATTATTTTGCAGTATACGAGCTAAATGGTACTATCGATTCTAGGATAATTTTCACTGCGAATGTAATAATTAAAAACATGAACAAACTTATGATTTCCCATAGAAACATCGATATTGTCCTAAGCTTCTTTAGAACTCGTATTTCATTAGAGTTGTACAGTTCATAGTAAAGGCTACTAGTTTGCAGCAGCTTTTGGTGATAAAAACACACATCTTCGTGACAAAATTTCGAAGTACTAGCGTTACAGGGAATTTTGCTACATATGTTTCTAAAAGTACCACCAAATAACATTACTTCATCCTACTACTGCCCGTGGATTCAGAGCTAGATTAAAATTTAGCTGAAAAGTCAAAAATCATTATCGCTTGAATTTAGGCATATGAAGGAATTGATCTTGAAGCGAACGTTTGTTCGCTGTAACTAGAAAGCATTTGAATTTTCATTGCAACTGTTTAGAAAGTTCTTAATATGGTTATATGTTTAAGCTGGCCGCCTGGGTAGACCGCCGATCTGTGTGCAGAGCTCCAGCAGAAAACGTTTTATTAAAAAAAATCGTCCAACGCATCTGAGTGAGGTCTGCTTACGGATAGCATTTAATAAAAGTTACGCGTCTGTACACTTTTTTTTATTTTTTTTTCAGTTCCTCCATTTCTCTCTAAGCATGGTTTTGTGATTGTGAAAATGGCTGAAACAGGTGTTTTCATGGTCATATTTAGGTATGAACATTCTTGTAAAAAACGAATAGCGACGTGCAGCAAACCTGTATTTTTATTATTAAGTCATAAAATGGTGGGGTATTCGCTGAAAGTCTTATAGAGGCGTGTTATCGACTGCAAGACTGCACGCCAGTTCAGTGCTTTGCGTGTAGAGGCGATGCGAGAGTTGATGCGCATATCTCGGTCGCCCCTGGCGCTCCCACAACGTGCAAAATTCCTCCAACCTGGCGGTTAACTTAAACTTTGAAATATACCGATATGTTTGAAACAAGGCCACGTCCATCATGAAATTTTACACCTCTTACACCACTAATGATGGTGCACAGTGCTGTGATACAGTGAACCTGTAATGTTTTAGTAAAAGTTCAGTTTTATTTTGGAACACTTAATATTTCCATGAAATGTGCTCAAACACGTCAAGAATCCTTACTCATCGATTATGTGGAAATATGTTTGGAATGGTCGTACTGCGCTTATAGGCTGTTCACCGTAAAGCGAGCACGTTTGAGACCCTAGTTACTTTTTACTTTCAGCCATTCCTTATCCTTTAACCATCTTTTTAAATAAATATTGTAATTTAAGTAATAAGCTCAGTGTATATATCCCACCACACTCGGAAGTTTACTTCTAAGGCTAAAATAAAAGTTTATATTGACTATCATTCCAAGGCTGTCAAAAGTGCTCACGTTACTGTGAATGGCCTACAACATAGTTGCGGCGTTCCATTGAAACTATAGTGACTTTGCAGAAAATAAAGATAGAAATTGTTAGTCAATGAAAATAAAAAAAATAAAAATTATAGGGCAATTTTATTACGTTTTTGATAGTGTTAAGTTCTTCGTTATAATTATCAATTGCAAACGTTTCATGTTATACTTCTTCAATATAATTGTTTTCGCATGTCTTTATAGTTTCATAAAGTTGGGCGTGGGCATTTTTAAAAATGGAAGTGGCCCGAGCCTCCTGATTTGTGTGCTAACCGGATTAAACTAGCAGTTTGGCGTGCAGTTTCATAGTTTCCCTTTCCGTGCACACATTACTGTCTTCACATGTTAAGAATTGTACGTAACATAATGGTTGTTTTATGTAAATAATACTGTCTCTGTTCCGTGATTGTGTCGTGCGGGACCGAGCCGAGTTGACATTTTTGGTTTTTATTGCCTCTTCGGTGATTTGTTTTGTCAAGAGCAATGTTTTGACTGGCGTATATTTCTGCAGTCCTTTTGTACGTCCATAAATTATCTCTCTCAGAAAATGGTACAGTATAGCGCTAAAGTAGTCTGAATGTGTATTTTATGGTAATTATACTGCCGCGTAAGCTCCTCCCTTTCCAATTTTGGCTGCGGGCGCTTGGTGGAATACGCTGATAAAATTTTGGCATGATTTAAAATTGGACTTTTGTCGTAAATTTTTCGTGGCGTATTGTATATTACCTTGTTGTATTCCTGAGTGTATGTTTCGTGTGTTTAATACCCAGCTCTCGAATTAGTGGAATTTTGACGGGTTTAATTTGTAGATTCATATGGCCTATCCTAGAGTTCGCCGAACGTGTATTTGAACTATCGTTAGTCGACTCTTTAATTACTGAGCACGGTAAAATCTCCTCCGCGCTTCATTACGATATTAATTTATTATTAGTGGCTCGCTTTGAACGGTAAACTTTTGTGATGTATAATTGTTTTAATTACAGCAGTTAAATTATAACAAGCATTTTGTCGTGGCTGCCATAACTTAATGTTCCCATATGGTTTGCGATTCCTATCGGTCGAAACTTTCGAAAATCAAATGATCTGAAGAGCCATGATTTTCATATATATGCAAAAAAAAAAAAACTACCATAGCCTATCAAGTAGAATACATATCTTCAGTGTGTGTCCTCGTCTGCCTCTCACTTTTTCCATGTCTATTTTTCCGCATCTCTCTAGTTACGTCTCTCTCGCCGTCTTAATATCGCTCTCCACATCTACCTCTAATCTCTCTCTCTCTCTCTCTTTCTGTCTTCTTCTCTCTCCTTCTTTCCCTCCCTTCCACATTCTGTCTCCCTCTCTCTTGTTCTGTATTCTCCTCCCACCAAGCGAACCGGGTTGAATTCTAGGCGGGATTGCTCTCGAATTTTCGCATACAGGAATCGTGCCATACGATGCCGCTGTTCGTAAAGTTTCCTTGCCGCTCTTGCACTTCCCCCGCCCTTGAATTTCGGCGCTGCTCTTTCTCACTTCGCTTCAACCTCATCTGCTCTTAAGATCTCGATGTTTAAGAGCCACTCAAACGGCTCCACTCTCTCGTCTCCTCTCTCCTCTCTCCCTCTCTGTTCTTCAATCTCTGTTTACTTTTTTTGACTCGTGTCTGTATTTTTCCTATGATTGTATTTGTGTGTCTGTTTCTGTGTTTCTGCCTTTGTTTCTGTCTGTCTGTGTTTCTATCTACCTTAGTTCACTTTGTGTCTTCTGTCTTTCTGGCTCTCCTTCAGTCTCTCCGTTTGTGTTAACCTCAATCTCTCTCTCTCTCTCTCTTTCCGTCTGTGTGTCTCTCTTTACATCTGTCTCTCTCTCTCCCTCTGTCTCTCTCTTTCCGTCTCTCTCTCTCTCTCTCTCTTTCCGTCTGCCTGTATGTCTTTTCCTGTCTCTATATTTCTCTCTCGTTTTCTTTCTCTCACATAACGTAATTAGGAAGATTTGTGGCCTTTAGGCACTGAATAACCACCTGACGTGAAATCTGAACTTCTATTTGTTAAACCTACTATTATTTGAAGCCCTTAATTGTGGATCTAAGTAGAGTGACTGTTGTGTTGTGTTGGCAGGGAGGTGACGTGCTACAGGAGACCATTGCTGCCAACGTGAGCGAGGACGTGGTCACTCTGGAGTTCCAGAGGTCGGACGGCACCCTCGTCACTCAACTCGTAGACTTCCGGAACGTGAGTGTTGCGCTTCTGTACTTCCCCTGCTGTGTTCAGCACAAATTCCAACTGTCCCTCTTTGCATAAGTCTGCTGCATGCGATAAAAAAAATAATACTCATTGCAGCCCACAGAAGTCACTTTCTTCAACATTTTAAGACATTTCTGCATGCGTACATGTGTATTGTTTTTGTGTTTAAAATGCGTATATTAAAGTATGTTGTTATTTACGTGGTTGAATAAACGCCGTAGATTTGTGTTTGAGTGCATTTCAAGATTTTGTTTTGGAGCAAAGTACTTCACAGCAATAAAAAATTCGCAGAAAAAAATTTTTACGGTGTTATTTGCCTGTTTTTGCAAAAAAAAAATCCTGGCTGTTAACATTATTAGATTGTCTGTAATGCGTTATTGATATTTGATTTAAAAAATTGTGCTCTGTAGATATGAATTAGTGACTTTTTCAACCGCACCGTTCAATATGTTTTAAATTACCGTGAATGCTTTATACGATACTGTAACAGGATTAGAGGTGACAGACCAATACTTATGTGCTCTTTCAGATCTTATTTTTCACGTGTATCCCATTGTTACAGACGTGATTTTCTTATTTGTCTTAGGTTTTAGCTATACGTCAGAAACTTTTGTGTTGTTAAATTCTCTTCCTCTTAACACATTTTGAATAAAAGTGTGCTATATTTGATATAATCAATTTACAATTTAAGCATGAGTTTATTGGCAATTTCCTAGCCCATGACGGCTATATTTTTATTTTTAGTTTTCACTCTCCGATTTAATACTGGCATGTTTCTTTAACATTGTCTTTGCGAATACGTTAATGTGGGAATATTTTCTTTGTTTTGAATTACTGTTGTCGGGCATTTCCTACATTCTCACTCTTTGTAATCAGTGTGGTCGTAGACCTAACAAAGCCCACGTTTTGATCACTTACCTGTTCAGAACTATCTCTCAAGTACTTCTGCGTTTAAAGGGAAAGAGGCTCGAGATAGACTCTCGTTACACAAGTGAGGTTTGAATGCCTGAAAGACAATTAACCAAGCATGTATTGAATTACAAATTTTTGGGCAATAGGCGGTTGTATCTGCGAATTTCCTACAAAGCAAACAAAACGAAAAAAAAAAATGTGTGCCATAACAAACCCAAGAACAGTTTATTCGGAGTTTGGGGGTCAAGAGATGACTCGATTTTTATGGCCGTTGCTTGTGGGAGTAGTACTGAAGTATTAATTTTCATTTCGTTGTGTGTTTTTTATGTGTTTATTAACAATTTATATAATATATTTGGAAAAATATATAACTTTAACTGTACATACTCATTGCCAAAAAAAAATTGGCGCATCTAGAAGCATACTTCTAAATTGGTTGGAATTAGTCGCAGGCAAATGTAACTATAATGATAATAGCATACGTTCAGGAGAAGTGGGTTAGGTATCTGCCAAAATTTTACAGTTGGAAAGGAATCTTCACACGTAATGGAGAATTAGATAGTTATTATATTTTGAGAAAAAAATTCTGTTTCAACATCCCGGGTTATGTTTTAAGTTCAGCGTCACATACCGTGTTGGTATAGTCTGTTTAAGAATTAGTAGTCCTGACATATTTACTGTACATTTGTTGTTTGCGCGTTTACATTTATCTTAACAAATAAATGTCTTCGGAATACGACTTTTTGCCTGGAAAGATAAAGAAAACAATTATTTAAGCCCGTGCAGTTTTGTTTTTGTAATATTCCGTTTATTGGAAAAGAAAACAATGTCCTTCAAGTGTGCAAAAATAGCATTTTTAGAGCGTGCCTGTGGAGTTTCCTTCATAGGTAGGAGAAAATAGAACGGTACAGTCGTATGATCTTTCTTTGCGTGTAACATAATCCCACTGTTACAGACCTGATTTGCACAGAAAAGCGTAATAGCTGGAGCACTGCAGCAGGTACAGCGTCCTGCGAGTAGGAGCGACGAGGCGCTGGTTGCGCGTGGTATGGTCGCCTTTATCGCCGTGCCTTGAAAGTGGGGGGGGGGGGGGGGAAATTGGGTTTGTCTGTGTTGGGGACACGGCCGTTTGTTTTGCGTGAATATGTATACTTTGACGCGATCGGAGCCGTTGATGTTTTTTCTTTACGTCCCAGGCACAGCTTCACTCAATCATATGGGGTTTTATGGGTATCACTGGGTTGCTTTTGAGATCTCTTTTCAACCGTATACGATTTCTGTATTTCGACTTGAGTATAGGGCGAAATTGTGTTAAGTTTTCTTAATTTTTTACATTAAACTTGTACAATTTCACCATAATCACGAAACACAGATGTTTTTATACACGCAATCGATTGTTCTTGACGATAGCTGTCGATTGGAACTCAAACGAGCGTCGTAGCTTCTCCAAGTCAAAAGTTATACTACGCGGAAGTTATGAGACGCGGCGAAACGAACTAAAAATTGCGGTCCCCCATCCCTTCACCCCCCGCGCAATGCTTCGCAGTCGTCACTCAACGTAACATATTCTTTGATCCTTTGGCAATCGAGTGGTATAATTGAATTTTGAATGTAGACAATAGATTCAGAGCTTCAATGCCAAACTATATCCCCTGATCTTATTATCATTGGATTTTCTGGATTGCCTCCTACTATGGTTGCAAATTTAAAGACGTATTCACATCAAAACAAAATCTCACGGACGTGTACTCTTAAGCTGTTCTTGAGTGTTCCGACCGGAAGCTTTCAAGGTACATTAAATCACCGTGCGATACAAAATCAGACTATGGAACTGCTAGTGTGTGTTGGCGTTCGTCGTGTGTCGATAACCGCTTGTCGCCCGCTACTCCCCGGCGACGCTGGCGGACCGAGGTGGAAGGCTCCCTTCCAGGCGGACGCACCTGTTGAGCGTGGCCGGGGGGCCGTTTTGTCGCGTATGACACTCGCCCCCCATCCACCCCTACCCCCCTTCAGAATTCCTCCAAAGGCTCCGGCTTCTACCCAACAAAGCGCCGGCGCCCTCGAGCTTTATCGCTTCCCGGGCGGTTATGCCCGCGTCGCGTCGCTGGGAGTGGCATTCGACGAGGAAGAAATGTTGGGGGGGGGGGGGGCCGTGTTGGACCCGACACGCCTTTCAGCCATCCTGATCGATGATGATGCGCGGCGGGACCTTTGTGAGGGGAGGATTTTATCTCCTGGCCCTCCGTGGACGAGTGGCAGATGCTGTCTTCACCTCCCCCCCCCCCCCCAACCGATCGAAGAAAACCTACAGCTATCGCACCTCCTTGTTGGTCGTCTTGCCTCGGGCACACAGTAGCGAGTGTTGTTTGTTCGCGAAGTTAACTGATCACGTGTGCTTTACCTTTACACCAGTTCGGTTTATGTCCTTTTACAACCACGTGTTTATAACAGTATTGCCGTGGCCCTAATAAAAAAAAGTCGGCACATGTCGCTCATATGAAATAAAAATATGTTACTAGTACGCCTAATGTTACTCTAATATAAAATAATAGAAATATATTTAATTGGCCTCTTAAACGTGACTGGCTGTTGGTGAAGTACGTAAATCGAGAAATAATCTGGATAGTCTATTAATTTTGTTTGTAACGCAAATATGTAAGTTTATATTGTAGTGGCAGTTGTGCGAAAATCCAACAATTATAGTCATTCCACCCGGAGAATTGGCTGCCTCTTTTAATTCTTGGACATGTGCTATCTACTGAGAAGTATGTGTGATTTAGGCCTACCGTCCTTCTGTATTAACAGCATGTTTATCGACTGTAAAAACGGAACGAGAATGAGACTATATCCTGTATTCAAGTCAACACCCTGAACAACACGTCTTGATACTTAGTGCTCATTCCATTGTTACTTTTTTTTTGTTTAAATTGTTGCTGTATTGTACACACGGTACCTGTCCACCAGGTGTCACAATGGATGATCTGAGTGTTCTGTGTATTAACTTGCAAGAAAGGAAAATGTATAAGCAATATTTATCTGATAAAATAAATACGTTTTCTCGATAGGTATAGATCGCGCTTCTAGATACAAAGTTAGTGGGAGAACAGATTGTATGTTGCGTTCTACCACAATATATACTAATAGAAGAAAAAACATATCTGATTAAGTTATTACATGAACATTGTATTAGTGAATACTATTATTCATTGCAGTACAATGTAATTTTAAATTTTTTCTCGCGAGCTATTTTTCAGTTAACGTAGAATGGTTGTGGGGTTGTGAGTTTTGAGATTTGGACGGCTCTTAACAGCGAGGTCGTGTGAGCCGATGATGGTGATTGAAGGGGAAATGGAGCAGCGCTGGCATGAAGGGGAGGGGTAAACGGGAGATCCCTGAGAAAACCCGCCGATCAACGGCATCGTCCGGCACGATTTCGACTTGCGAAAATCCGGTAGCCCGGTCGGGGATTTAACCCGGTTCGCCTTGGTGGGAGGCGAGCGTACTAATCGCTCAGCCACCGTGGTCCCTGTCGTGGGGTTGTGATGCAGGTTAAGAGAGGTGGCTGCCTCTGGTATCTTATTGGTTAAATGTTGTGTAGTAGAATAGAACTTTTCACTTGGCTCAGATGGCTCACGTACGGCCCGGTGAACAATATTTCCTGGACCCTTCCCGCTTCCATTTCAATCTCCGCCCTTCGATACACGTACACGCGCTCGCTTCTCTCGCCACGCGAATCGATAGCATGTGGAGTTGAAAGAGGTCGGGCCCCGATTTCCGACCCTCCCGACGACGCTCTGTGACGCACTTGTGCTCCTGCAGAATGGCTGCGTGTCTGGCGACATGCAGTATTCACCCTTCCCCCCGGGTCAGGCGACTCTGTGCATAATGCAGCGTGTTGGCAGCCGAGTGTGCAATTTCGTTGCCCCGGAACTTGGGAGGTGCTTCTGCTGGGTGGCTAATTTAATTTAGCTCGACTCGTCCTTGAAAATTAGAAGCACAATGGGAGGAGCGATTGGGACTGAAGTAGTGTTTGCCCTTCTCTCCTGTCCTACTTTCGTATTGCCGAATTTATTTGATAGGCAATTTACGGTAAAGTGAGCACTTTTTGGAGCCCTCTCAATTGGGATAATAGTGAATAAATATATTTTATTGCAGCCTTGGCCATTTACTTTCGAGTGCGGTGGAATATACACACTGTGTTTATTACTTACAGGGCAATGCGCATTCAAAAAGGTTTTTAAAGGAAATAAAATGGCGGATGGGAAAAGTAACTAGGGCCTCAAAAGTGCTCACTTTACCGTGAACAGTCTATAATGCAACATACGTTTCTTGGCGCAACGCAGACGGACACGGCCGATATAACGTTTCCTGGGTGATCAATTCCGACACCATTACTTCGTGGCTAATAACACTATTGAAATAAGCATATGTTTGTTTGACCTGGTATAAGACTAAGATGCGAGCATGACCCTGAGTTAGCGCTGCGGTTGGGGGCCCATAGCGACTGACAGCAATTTCGGGCGTGGGAGAAAATTCCCTGGCGATATATCTTCGCGGGTCCCGTGTGCCAGCCGTGCCGATTTTGATGCCAAACGGAAGATCTCGCCTGGAGCTGTCGATTTTAGCCGCAGAAGCCAAGTATCCATTAGATTACTTCAATTCATTCCCTTATCCCCAAAAAATATATACATATATTAAAGTGAGCAGTTTTGAGATGAACCTTAGAGAAAAGCCACTGTCCCTGAACGCATAGCCTATATTTTAATGGACGCACTGAGTGACATTTGTCTAGTGAAGTTGGTAACGATGGATGGAGAATAGTTACATATCTTAATGTCGAATAAAAAGTTTTAGGTGACTATTTGTGATGACTGTTGTTATTTATTTCGCTTCCTGTTTTTTTTAATGCATCGAAGTGTGAATATGAGTAGATTTGTATAATAGTTACTTCCCTAAAATCTTCGCAGTTTTACTTGACCGACGTATGAATAAAGTGAGGAAGCCTATGGGCAATGTTAATTTTACATAAGGCGGAAGAACGTGCATACAAGTAAATCTTAAGCAGGGCTTTCAAAAGTGGTCATTTTACCGTGAAAATCGTATACCTGCTAACGCAAACATACTCTCGTAAAACCCATGGCTGTGACTCCGACACCGCCACACTCCGACTTGTAATTGTGCTCTTTATCAACATTTCCGCAACTAAACACCAAAAATGGAAATTCTGGAAATATTTGAAGTGTATGAGGAAGTAGTTTTTGGAATCGCGTGATCACTTTTTGTTGTAGGAACTAAGAGCTTACGCGTTGTTATTTAATATCCGCTGTGACCAGTAACGAAGCCAGAATATTGAGTACGTCATTCCTCAGCAGATAATATCTACCACACGAAAGACTTCTGAAATACATACTGGTGATTTTCTGCTGTGTCCAGCTGACACAGTAAGTTTGCGACTTTGCAGTACGAACGCCATTTTACACCCTAGGAGCGAAAGGATGCATTACAATAATATGATCTCCATAGCCAGCTTTGATTACGGGCAGAGCCGAGTTGTGTTAAATTCCGTGGACATGTAGGTATTGAGTGAGGTAATTATCACTATTCATTAACTCAGTAACTAAACATCAGAATATGAATAATGTGAAATGGAGTTGGGGATGGAAATGATATATGAAAAGCTGGGTACGTATCTGCTGTCTTGACCAGCCACATCGCGGAGGTTGGTAAGTGAGCAAGAGCGTGTTTTGATCGTGCGGTCAGTTTAAGTCGACAGAAGTTGTGTACACTTCCCGACCTCGTTTCCGGAGACGGTCCGATTTCTTGGTGTGCTCACGAGAAGTTCTCAAAGTGCTTGTGCCCCATATTCGTCTTTACTTCCCGTCCCAACCCCATGATCACGAGAGCAACCCTGTAAGTTGGTGGAAATAAAGGGAAGGAGAGGTAGGTAAACAATTTTCCTACCGACTGTGCAAGTCTGCAGTTTGTTGGAACTGTTCGGTAATGCGTGCAGCGTTTCCATCAAAGGCGCGAACCTACTTTTCTAGACAGTAGTCGTCTTCGTCGCTGGTGCCGTTTGGAAATTGGGGAAATTGAAATTTACGTGCTTGAAAAACTGTTGACTTATTTTTTGTATATTTTCTTCTGGAAAGAAAAAGTGTTCCACTACTTCCCAGAATATAGAGTTTATTATATACGAGCATAAAGCGGGACGTTAATAACATACGGTAGTAAGATAACATTTCGAAAAACTTTTTTTCGGTCACGTATTGCGACTACAGGCTGGTTTAGTATTTGGCCTAATTAAATGCTTGTTTTTCTTAACAACTTAATTCGATATTAGCTTCGCAGGTTTCCAGTTATTGAACGTCGAGCTATTCTGTAGACTGCGAGTAACGGGTTTTATTATTTCTACCACGACTCGAGCATAAATGAAAGAAATAAAGTTATAGGCTGTTCATGGTAAAGTGAACACTTTTTAAGGCCCTTCTAAATTTTTCCTTTCATCCAATTTCCATCTTCCTACTGTATTCTAATGTAATCACTGCAATGTCACCAATAAACACAATGTATACATTTCATCACTCTTAAAATTTAATACCTGAGACTGCAGTAAGATATATTTATTAGTGGTAAATGTATATTGGGAGGGTCTTAAAAAGTGCTCACTTTACCATCAACAGACTATAGCAGTATTACGATTGTTAGCTCAAATTCTTCAGTTTTGGAATCCTAATAATATTCGACTCCATGTCTTGCTACAGGTATTTTTTGTTTGTCTCGTTTTGTAATTAAAAATATAGGTAGTGAATAGCTATTAATGGCTCATTAAACTTTCTCTGAAAACTGAAATAATGAAATATTGTACTCAAATAGCAACAAGATAAGGTTTTATCCCTAAAAACGTATAAAAATTGCCCCCCCCCCCCAAAAAAAATTCTTTATATGCTTCTATCGGAACTCCATGCAGATTGCAAATTAAGTCGAAATTATAGACGTACAGTAAAAGTTGCAGACTAAAGACATTTTCATCACACCGAAGTAACCAGTTTAAGAAATAACCACACATTTTAGCAAAAAGGAAATGGCCACTCATTTATATTATGATGCGTTTCACATTCTTTTCGGCTGTAAAATGTAAACAGTTGCGGCCATTTAAAATTTACCAAGTGGTAAAAAATATTCACCGTTTGAAACCAGGCCATTTTCACGCGTGTTACAGAGCTGTTTGTTGAGTGCGAAAAGGGGGGGGCTAACAGTTCACCATACTAGGAGAACAGTTGAGCGTGTTCGTTATTCCGATACTGTGGTCTGAGAAAAATCAAATAATAATAATAATAATAAATGAAATGGGGTTTTTTTTGGGGGGGGAGGGGGGTAGTTTTATATCGCACGCCGAGTTACAGCGTCGCTTTTTTTTTATCATCGCGATCGTGTTTATCCCCGGGCCATCTTGCGAGTTAAGGGAAGTCCCCTGCTGATCCACTCGGAGCGTGGTAATGTACTGGTAATCCCTCCACAGTCGCTCGCGCCTCGGGGGATTACCCCACCCCAACCCCCCTACATTTTGTTCGCTTCCTCTGCCGCGCCAACATTTTATTTGTATTCACCCGCACTTGCCATATTTCCCGCGACCCAGTTTCTCCCCACTACCCTCTCACCAGCAAAATCCATTCCCGTTCTGCTTGTAGTCTATTCGCGGCTTCTTCGAGTTTTTTGATCCAAACCTTTAAAAATACACCCGATGTTTGACGTGTTTGGTGGCTTTCTGAACATATCATGCATCACAAGTGTTTTATACCGTGTGTTAACAGGAACTTATCGCATTTTTGCTTAAATTTAACTTTTACTTATACTTAATTTATACATTGCAATATTTTATTTATAAGCCGACCTCCCGTGGCGCAGTCGGTTGGTACGCCACCGATCTGAGATGTGGGAGGCTCTGGGTTCGAACCCCGGGCAAGTCATGGGGTGTTAATTTAATTTAGGTTATAAGTTAGCCTGTAAGCCGCACCCTGCTAAGTTTTCAAGCATAAAACTGGGGGACGTTAAAAAAGCCCTGTCCAATACAATTTCATTTTTAACGACTACCAATCAAGACAGAGAAAAAATCGACGTGTTGATAGTCTCGAGTACAGTTCTTATGCATAATATTATTGCTTTGCGTGCGCACTAATGCGATGCGTTGGCCCTCTGATGTTTTTCTAAGCTTTGTTTGCACGAAGCGGAGGAATATCCTGGAAGAATTACTTAAGTAGGGCTTCAGAATAGTTTGTTACACATTGGCTCAATAATGGAAATACGAAGCGGTGATACTGAATGTTTCAGAAGTGATGAGACGTACAAATAAAGAGAAGAAAAAAGGTCCCGTAAACATGGGTCCGGAAATTAACTGTTTACGAGATAATGTTAGTTTTGTGCTGGTTGGGGCCCGCTGAATACCAAGTGTAAATGCCAACAAATACAGTGACACTTTGATTTAATGTATCAATCACGAGACAATGCATGTCATGATCGTGGCTTCAGCACGGCAGCAATGGGATTTAACATACGCAAAAGCAACGGTCTGGGTTGAACAACAGTAACGTCTGTGGATACACAAGCTACAGTGCAGTATGGACGTATTAACAGAATACGTTTACAGTATGTGTTCAAAATGCTGACCATGCACTTGAATGCATCTGTCTAGTCGTCTTCGCAAAGTCCCGCGAATGCTCTCGATCAATCTCAGGCAATTCTTCACTTACCTGTACAATCCGATACTGCAATTATTCGAGTGTGGCAATGTCTGCTGTATAAAACTAGGGTTTGGCATAACCCCATACACAAAAAATCCGGTGATCTAGGAGGCCGCGATACAGGCCCTCCTCGACCCATCCATCAGTCACCATAGCGTCTGTTTAAATATTATCTTGCACGTAAACTGAAATGTGCTTGTGCACCATCGTGCATAAAACACATCCGCTCGCGTTGCTGCAGTTGCTCATCGTCGAGCAACGTTAGAAGATCGTCTCGCAGAAAGCACGTGTACGGTTCGTCATTTAGACTCTGTCTCTCTGCGGTTGAAAATGTGGTCCAATTAGACAGTCGCCGAGTATTCCTACCCAGACATTGAACGAGCATGTTTTAGTAATGGTGTGTCTGTTTCACTGTATTAGGATTGACTGTTGCCCACACGTGACAGGTGTGGAATGCCGTCGCGGGTAAACCCAGATTCGTCTGTAAACAACACATTGTTTAAAAACCTGGGGGGGGGGGGGGGTTCTAGTGCTCGACGGTGTTGTATCTGCTGACAGAAATGCAATCTGGGAAGGAGGTGTTTGTTCTTGAGACCTTGCACACGTTGGATATGTTATGGGTACAGTAACTCGCGACGTGAGATTCGCTATACACGGTTTGCACTTATTCCCTCTTGCATAGCCACCCTCCTAGTCGAAGTCCCTGGGTTTACATCTACGCGTTCTAACACGCGTTCTAATTTATCAGGAGCTATGGAGTTCTGTCTACCTGGTCCCTGTTGGTGTGTGAAGGACCCATTTTCTCTAAGGCGTTGATGGATCCTGACGAATGTTCGTTTGTCGGGATGCCTTCTGTGAGAAAACGATTCTGCATACAGCCGCACAGCCTTAGACCTTTCATGCACATAGCCACCACGTTCACGAGATACTTCTTGTGTGTTGTTCAGTAAAGGCTGTTCACGGTAAAATGAGCACTTTTGAAAGCCCTGCTTAAGATCTACTTGTATGCATGTTGTGTATTCTTCCGCCTTATGTAAAATTAGCATTGAAACTGTAAAATTATTAGAAAAATAATCATTTTTCAAATCTGCTCTTTTTTATGCTTCGGTACATTAAAAAAAAACACAAAGCGGAAGAAATAATCTAAGATATCAAAAATGGTCACCTAACACTTTTAATTCGACGTTAAGATATAGAACTATTTTCCATCCATCGTTACAAACTTTACCGGACATATGTAATTCAGTGCGCCCGATATTATATATGCAGGCAAGGGAAGTGACTTTTTTCCATGGTTGATTTCAATAGTGCTCACTTTACCGTGAACAGCCTATACTAAGGCTCACACAGTGCGAAATAGGCCGGTTGGCAGATAGGTGAGAAGGCGTTATAGTACGGGGCATGTTCGTCGACACTGTCAACAGAATATTGGCGCATTATATTATCCAGGTGTTCAGTGTGTACTGGCGGCCTAACCAGCACACACACACATGCCGTTATCTCGTAAACGGTTAATTTACGGACCCATGTTTATTTGACCTTTTTTTGCTTCTCTTTATTTGCACGTCTCATCCCTGCATTTTTGACCATCACTTCTGAAACATCCAGTATACAGGTGGACCAAAAGAGAGTAGGATTTGATATGTAGGTAATTTTTTATTCATTTATAAATACCAGTGATATTAAGTTACATACATTAATGTCTAACACCTGGAGATGTAATTAGTTTGGGTATGGGGAAGATGACATCCTTCAAATGAACACCGTTTGCAGCCTCGCAAAGTCGGATTTTCCACTACAGGGCGGAAAAAAAAAACTGTCATTCGTATCCCGATATCTGTCACCAGTAATTGTCAATGCCATCATCGTCAGATTAAAAGAGTAGGGTCCGATAACTTCCTGCGAGGTCACCCCACACCATACGGTGCATTTGGTAGCGTGCAATAGACGCTGATGAATTATCGTTGGATTTGCTGTACCCCAGAAACGACAGTTCTGCTTAGTAACGAAACCATTTAAGTCGATATGAGCTTCGTCAGACGTGATGAGTTGATGAATTAATTCATGGTTATCTCCGACAAGTTCTTGACCGCGAATCGCATAATTTCGGCGCTGATAGTGTCTCACTGGTTTCGGTTCCTTTACCAACTGTATTTTGCATGTCCCTAAACATCTTTAAATAATTCCTTAAAATTCGTGTAAAAGATATTCGGGACAACCCTAATACCTATAACGTCTTGTCATTGATGTTTGTGGTTCTTCTTCAACACTGGCGCCAACTTGCTCGGTGTTTTCTTCATTGCAAGCCGAACGTGGTCTACAAGTAGGCGGCAGGTTCATCGTACAACTCCTTTCCTCAAAGTGTCGCATCAGTTTACGAATCACTGTCGCCGAGGGTCCATTTTTGACCTGGAAACGACGGCAGTAAGCTCCCTGCGTCAAAATAATGGACCGGTTATTTTAAAAATAAAATTTCACTTGTTTAAGTCTTTGTTCCATCGTGAAATTGCCCATGATCAGACTCCCAAAACTCGGTAACCATATGCTCCTGCAGCAAACGAAATTGGAAAATTAACAAAAAAAAAAGTTATTTACGTGTGAAATCGGACTCTGACTTTTGGCCCAATCTGTAGCAATTTCGTATCGGACCAGGAAGCTAGCTTCACGGAAAAAAAAAAAAAAAAAGGGGGGATGAATTTGGGGATGGTGGATGCGGAGAGAAAATGCCATATATGTTTGTTCCGTGGTTATTACTGTTTATATTTAGTGACCACGACGAATAGGTCACTTGAATAATCTTTCCTCGTATTCTTCTTGGGGTAACACATGAAACATTCCGCAGGTAAAACAAACGTGTAACACGTAATTTGTCTCCGGGATGTAACTCGAATTATGGTGTACTTACAATCAGCGTTTGTCTCATTTTTGCACATATTCTTAATTGGCATTCCGTTCGATTTAACATATACTTTCTCGGTTGGGTGACATTGCAGAATATCGCAGAATAGCCTTCGGAATACTAATTTTTTTTTATGTTAGTGTGGATGGTACTCTCTTCCGTCGAATATTTGCCCACTTGTACATTATTTCACTTACGCATAGTAAAACACACAATGGAGCAGATGGAATGGGATATGTGTCACTGTTTCTACAAAGTAATCAGCTTGTGGTTTAGTCAGTTCAGCAGTATTGTTTTCGTTGTAAAATCTTAATTCGGCGGAATTGTTTTTGCAGTCAGTAATATTTTCAGTTACAGCAACTATACAAATAGGGGTATCCTGTGCCTTTATTGAAACTGATGGTAGTGACCTTGACGGAACACGCAGTTCTTATGCCAAAAACATTTATTTTTAACTTGCAAAATGTAAAAGCCACTGTGCAGTTTGCAGCTATCCTAATTCCTTCCCTCGCCCTCCATTTGAAGTTTATTTTAGGACGCTTCGAGCATATTAATCTATGGTAGCAAGTGATAAAAATTTCGGAAACATCTGTTGTACGAGCAAAAATGTGGCAGGTCGTACTTACCTCTCAATATGAAAACATCAAACTTCAGTTAAACCATTTCCCGTCAAACGTTTAAAAGTTGCAAAAAAAAAAGCCTGATAATTTTTGTGCTTTGTTATACTCTAAAACATGTTAATGGCTTGTTAGTTCAAGCAGGCCTTTATAATTTTTGCTATTGCGGAGCGCCAGCCTATTTTCTGGCGTTTACGAGGATTTTCGGAGGAAATAAGACCACCGCCGTACAGTGGCCTTACTTGGTAATTGGCTGAAGTTGAACCTTAAGGGAACTGACGTTGATTCTAACGAAACACGATGTTAACTTGTTCGCAGAATCGTTACGGGAAACAAGTTTTCTTTCTCCAAAAAACTTTTTACTGACTAGGTGTGTGAAATACTTCAGTATGCGGTGTACTGATTCCTTCTTTTTTTTTTCAGCCTTCTGCTAATTACTCGTGTCGAAGTTCTAGGTCGTGGAATGAGGCGATTGCACTGCGCTCTACGTCAACAGGTGCCCTGCTAATGGAATAGGCCTATGGTAATTTTAGCACGCCTACGGTGGTTTTTTTTTTTTTTTTTTTTTTTTTTTTTTTTTTTTTTTTTTTTTTTTTTTTTATAAAGCTTCCACCTCACTCTTAGTATATCGTATTTGGGGGTGTGTTGTTTTAAACATTTTTGTGGATTTGGTAGAAACCACTAATAAATATATTTTATTGCATCCTCAGACGTTAACATTTTAGAGTGGTGAAATGTATGCACTATCGATTGGCCACATACGAATATTTATATTAAAAAGTGGTGGTAAGATAGAAATTGACTGAAAGGAGAAATTTAGCAGGGCTTTAAAAAGTGCTCACTTTACCGTGAACAGTCTATAGTCGGGTTTACTAGCCGAATAAGCTCAAAGGCGGTGAAATGCGTTCGGAAAGTGCTCTAATTCGCTGCGGTTTACGAAAATGCAAATGTATCAAGGCAGTGTTTAAAATAATTTTCTGTCGTCGAATTTTGAAGAGTTTGTTATTTTGATGTTGCTGAATCGGGATACTAAATGGCCTAAAGTAATATGTGCATTGCCTGTGTATCACCTCGTCATATGTGTAGGCCTACATCAAGTAATTATCTATCGTATTTATTAATTACTATTTTTAAAACAGTGGTCTTTGGAAGGAGGAAATTTCCTACTGAAATAATCATAAAAGTGAATTTAATTACGAAAATTATGAATGTGTACGTTTTCGGATGTTCGATTTTTATCCTGATGCCTTATATATACTGTTTGATACATGAATTTTAAATTTGGTTGTGCAACTTCTCTCAGAAAATTCTGTAACTCCTTTTTGCAAAATCGGCGTGTGCGCGTGTATGTATGTGAATGTGTGTGTGTGTGTATATATATATATACACACACACACACACACACTAGGGTCCCAGACCGTGACCTTTTTTTTATTATTGTCACGTGTCTAGAACAGTTACGATGTTACAAATTTTTGTTATCGCAAAATTACTGAAAAAAAAAAGATGTGAAATTAACTCAACATTGGATATAGTTCTATCCACTAAGCCACTGGGGCACCACTTGGACTCGCTCTATCCACTGAGCCACTGCGGCCCCACTTGGAATCGCTCTATCCACTGATCGAAAGATGCCCCACTTGGAAATTAACTCAACATTGAAGCGAGACATTTAAAGTAAACAAAAATGATATTCCATTACCTTCATACCTCTATGCAATATTCTCTATGCATTAATACAAAACTTTCAGATAGGAAAAACTTAATTAAAAAGTAAGTTTTTAGGGTAGAAGGTAATGATTCCGTAATCTGATATTGCTGAAATTTGAACTTGACCTGTATTTTACCCTGAGAATTCGCTCTGCAAAATGTGAAGAACTTCTGTTTAGTTTCAAGGAATTTAGAAGTATTAAAGACGGACAGATAGACAGAGGCCGTCTCCTTTTTATATAGGCTATGGTATTAAAAATATAATGTAAATACATTCGTTAGATTTGGCTACCTTTTTCTATAGGTACCCAAATTTTTTTCTATATAACAACATTCAAGCATCATAAAACAATACCTACATATTTATTATACAGAATATAATATATATTCAAATATATAATTATAATATTCAATATATATATATATATATATATATATATATAACGTTTTATCTTATACCATAGTCTGGAATATATATGTCAAAGGAAGAAAATAATATTTCAGAAGGGGTTGAAAAATTTATATAAATTTTCCTTGAAATCCGACCTTTGGTTTGCCTCGAAAATACCAGTAATATACTTCAAGATACCTTTAGTTGAAATCAAACTTTATGTAGAAATAACTTTTTGAAGTATGTAGGAATCAAGATTTTAAGCTGAAGTTCTCGTTTTAACTATAAAAGCATGTTAAATTATTTTTCGAATGAGTTGGTATTTTAATTTTTATTGATATCACGTTACAAAACAATAAAACGTCCGGAAATCTACAAAGAAAGATGTTTAGTTCGTGACCGGTCTTGCCTACCTGCTGTTCGTGCCCTACCCACTGTGACTGCTGTTTGCATATCTTTATCTTCCCTCATTAGGCCCTACTTCTTATCGATAAACTTTTATCGTGCCAATTTGCTACCCTATTTAATTAATTCATTTATTCATAACCGTCCACTCAGTATTTTCGTTTTTCTTTTCCATCGCTGCTTACCGCGTTTCAATTTATCAACTCTTCTATTTCCGTAACGATTTCGTTTCATGTACGGAACCGTTTAGCAGTTTATTAAACTAGTTACTTTAGATGAACTTTTCCAATTTCGCATTCATACGGTTAAGGTTCTGATTAGCCTTGTTCTTAAAAATGAATGGAAACTATTATTACGAACTTAATAAATATATATCGGTGGTACTTTTCAAAGGTAACTTTCTGCATTCAACGACGTCGATATAAAAAAAATACTTGAAAACTCTTGGCAACACGGTCAAATTTTGCGCGTGAAAGAACTTTTCCCTTATTGAGAATACTTGAGTGAAAATTTAATTAAGCCTTTGAAAGGAGGGTTTTAATGAAAGTAATCTACGTGCTAAAAGCTTTGAAGCGAAGTTCTTCTGTTCGGTGAAGGGGAAAAAGGGGGGGGGGGGACTTTTCTTCTTCGTGAGGTGTGGGAAACCATTTTGACGGTCGGGTTCTTTCTGCGCACCACATCAGACGTTAGACCCTGCTGCGTTTTTTTTTTTTTTTTTTTTTTTTTAAGAAAATTGCCACCCTCATTAGTTTGATACCTTGCGGTGATCTTTTTTTTCTTTTTCATGTTTACTTTCCTTTTTCTGCTACCGTGCACATCTACCAACGCAAGTTTGTCGCGATCATGGATTATGTAACTTAACCAAAATGTTTAACTAATGCCGGAACAGCGTATTGAATTACGACATTATAACAATTCATTTACATTTTAGTAGAATACTATTTCGTCGTGCGCATTCCGTTTGTGCAAATGAAATAATATTTTATTTCGATATTTGCAGTTTTTCAGCTCTTGATAAGTAAATGAATTCTGGAAATTTTTTTACGGTGTCGTCTCTTCTGGGAAAAGTGTATTGTAGTAATAAGTGTGGCATTGTTTAACTAATGCTACAATCTAGTAAATGTCTCGTTTGAATTCAAATAAATGGTTAGTTCACAATAAATGAATAAATTTTCCTGTAGAAAGGTTTGACACCAAGAAAAATTTAATTTACTCCCATAACCAACCCTCTGGAAAGTGTAAACTTAATGTTTAGGAATTGCGAGTGTTGTGTGTGTCGTACATAAACTTGCAAGAATCTGTACTTGTAGTCATTTCTTGAAGTTTTTTCTTACAAACGTATAGGAGTCAGATTTGTCCTATGATTGGTACAATTCGTACTTTTGTCTTCGCAGAGAAAAATTACTTATCAAGTTTTAATAAGCGCGTGACTGTAGCGTGCAAGCTGCAACATCAAACGGTGACCACATAGTTTTATGGCATTCTGAAAATAAATTAGCGTTGACCCATGGCGTCTGCATTACTTTACAGGCATAGCTTGTACCAGTGATTTCTCTCGGTGAAACGATAATAGCTGGAAAATCTGTTGAACTATTAGTGATTTAGCTTACAGGTAGATACATTTTGAAAATAAATAATTAGTGGAGACAACCGAGTTTCGCGAAACATTGTCATCCATAGTTTTATTTCAAAACACTTTATTCAATACATGCTTTTTTTTATTGGATATTTGTAACTGTTACACTTATTTACTGTCTGCCCACAACTTGGATACCTCTAGTTTCGCCGTAACAATATTATAGGCAGTTCACGGTAAACTGAGCGCTTTTGAAAGCCCGTTCTAAGATCTACGTGTATGCATTTTGTGTATTCTTCCGCATTATGCATGATTAACATTGCCGCATGAGCCTCGTCACCTAATTTATGCGTCGGTCAAGTGAAACGGTGAAATTATTATAAAAGTAAATATTTCACAAATCAGCAATTTTTACAAAACGGAACAAATATTTTAAGTTATCACAAATGGTCACGTAACATTTTTTATTCGACGTTAAGTCACGGAACTACTTTCCCGCCATCGTTACCAAATTAACTGGGCACATATCACTCAGCGGGCCCGTTAAAATGTGTGCAGGTAGGAGCTGTGACATTTTTCTAAGGTTGATTTCAAAAGTGCTCACTTATCGTGAACAGCCTTTAAGAAAATGCCTTCTTGCAAAATTACACTGCAAATAACGAAAGGAAAGCAGCTGGTAGTGCGCGTCGCGGGATGTTGGAGTCTTGCAGCGCAAAAATGTTTTTGTGGAAATCTAGTGTTCATATAATATGTGAAAATGGATAAACCCCATGATAACAGCTTGCGTGCGCAGTTATCGCATTTTTTTAAAAATCAAACATTTAGAAAAATCAACCCGTGTAAGACGTGCTTCGTAGGTTGCGAGGTAAAATTCCTTTATATGTAAGGGAAGCTAATCACCACTACATGTAAGGTAAAATTACCTCTTAAATGAGAGTAGTTTTACATAACAAGTAAAGTAATATCCCCTAATCGTAAGCAAAAAGTGGAGGAAAATCCCATACAAGTAAAGGAAAATTAACTATACTATTTAATAATTTCCCGAAGTATAAGTAATGCTAAATTTTTTTATTACCTATATCCTCCTACGAATAGTAACCGAAATCTCAACACTAAGATCCTAGACTCGTGCTGGTGGTTGGGAACGAAACACGGTCCATTATCACGATAGTCGGATGCGCTATCCGTTACGCTATTACGCTACATCAGCGTGACAGCTTCAGTGAATAACAGCTTGTTAAAATATTGTTTCTTTCGCCCCCCCGCCCCCCCTTACTTGTTGAGGCAATGCTGAAGAGATGTACACGTCGTAACGTAATTTTGCCATCCAGTATGGGATTTTCCACTATCATGTGTATGCAGTTTACTCTAGAGTGCGGTAATTTTACCTAACCCGTAAGGAAAACGGTTTCCCCCACAAGTTTGCCAATATTGCCTTACACTTGTTCGGTAGTTTTCCCATTGTTTTTACAGTGTATGTATGTCATGTAACACAAGCGTTTTATACCCGAGTTAATATAAAAATACCTGTTTTTTTTTTTTTGTTAAATTTAACTTCTACTTAAATTTTATCTGTGAAATATAATATTTCAGTTATAATTAGTATTAATAGATAACAGGTGCAAAATATGTGAGTTGGCAGTGCCTAGTAAGAAATAGTTCTTATGCAAAATATGACTACACTGAGTGCTCTCGAATGCGGTGCGTTGTCCCTATGGTGTAGTTTTCTAAACTCGGTTAAGCCTTGTTTGCATGAGGGGGAGGGATATCCTAGAAGTAGAACTTTGGCAGGGCTTTACAAAAGTGGGAAGTTACCGGTGAATAGACTAAAACATCTATACTTCCGTTGGCTTCCATCGTTTGTTAAATGGATTCTCCCTAATACTATATCCCGGGAAATTTCACTAACACATTTCAAGACAAGTTAATTCTTAAGTTGCGTACATTTAATTTATTTTTAAATTGGATCACATTATTTTAGAGACGCCCTTAACTGAATCAGTAGCAAACGTAAAACACGGTAAGTACCGAATCCCTTGATATCATGATCTACGTCATTCTTCGCGGAAACAGCTATTGAACAAAAACACGAAGACTCGAGGATGTATGGGGCTGTGTAATTTAGCCTACAGGCGTTTGTTTGGCCCGCTAAATTGTCCCGATCATACCTGTTACAGAAAAAAATTTGCAGGTCAGCCAGCAACACCCTCAGCCATTCCGTGTCTTAACTTTTGAACGTCGCCACGTGCTGCTTTGTAATGGTCTGGCGTCAACTTTTAGGGATTGAAATAATTGTGCGATGATTTGCGCCAAGTATTGCTTTCATGTTATAATGTTTTTCAGACTTTCTGTTATGTCCGTGATAGTATTGAATTATGGTGTTATATTTTAAAATACGGAGTCTCGAAAATTGATTTGTGTTTTATGCATCTGATGCAGAAAATTGGTGTAGTTATTAAACTCATTTTTAGTTTTCAGGAAAACCGTTTCTGGCGGGAAAAGGGTGGTTTGGGAAGGGGGGGGGGGGAGCGAATATTGGAGAACGCCTCGCTAAATTGCAACCACGCGACTCCAGGTTCCTAAAACTATCAAGGTTTAATTAGTTAAAGTTGGTTAGTATAGCTGAAGTCTGAAGTTTGTTCTGGCATCCTGTCCCGCAATTACGGTAACAAACACTTCCGGAGATAACTTTGCGGTGGCTTGCGGGTTGATCTCAGCTTGAAGCCTGCTACGCCGTTCTCGTATCGAATAACCACGCAGGTTGTTTATTCATGGTTAACAGTAGATTGGGAACTCTTGGACTTGACGGTCTGTTCTTCGGCCGCATTTATGAATTAATATTTCCGTGACCGGATGCGCTTGAGAAGATCAAGTAACACTGTGAATATGTTAAAGAGTAAATCTTTTACCTTTACGCAAAATTAAGTCAAACGTGTACAGTAGTGTTTTTTTTTTTTCACTGTATGTTCACACTTTTGGAATCAAACCTTTGAAGTATCACCCCATTCCTATGACGTGTTTGGTTGTCCCATAAACATGCCTCGTATCAGAAGCGTTTTATACTTCTGTTAACATAAAAGTACCGTTTTTCGATGGTTAAATTCAACTTTTACCTGCATTCTGTCTACGATTTGATTGATTGATTTTATAATTAATATGAATAAAAACAGAATTTCTGTGTTGGTAATTCCTAGTAAAAAATAGTTCTTATGCTGAATTTATTACACTTAGTTCACACGAGTGTGGTGCGTTTTCCTTTTGGTACAATTTTCTGAACGTTGTTTAGCTTTGTTTGCATGGGGCCGAGGAATATATACTGGAAGTACGACTTTAGCAGGGCGTCAGATAAGTTGGACGTGACCACGAATGGATTATATAAAACAAAAAAGGTATTTTAATTTGTTGTTCCGTATATGTAGCTGTATGTATGTTCGTGCGAATGTATTACTGAATGGTTTTCGTCTGTGCACTTATTTTAGTTTAAATGCCCAATTACTGCAAGTGTACATGATATTCATTATACATTGTATATAAAATGTTTAACGAATGTAATTTTGGCTATTGATATGTACGGCTGCTATTTTATATTCTGTACTACACATCTTTATACTTCCTTGCGTTTATTCGTCGTATCTGATCTGCCGTGGAATATTATTATCATTTTATAAGTAGCATGTCTGCTATACCTACAATTTTCTTTCTGTATTTTTACAGCTTTTTTACATGTTACTTTTTTCCTTGATTGGTTTAGTTGGGAATTTCAGTTTATGTGATCCTTGCCAGTTATTAACAATAGCTTACTCGTAACATCCAGTCTAAAATCACTTATTGTATTGGTCTATTACTATTCAATTTGTTATGAGACACCAGAGGAGCGTATCCGAGTTCGTGAGGAATGAAAGTCTTAATAAAAATAAAAGAACTAAAGAAATTTTTAGTTTATTCATACAACTATTATTTACATTAATATGTCTACCTATCTCCATTATTATTATTGTTATTCCCAGTGAGCGAAATATTTAATATACACGATGTCCCAGCGTTCACCTACCATTGTGCATGCATACTGCGACACACTGAGCTCTTTGACACATTAAGTGCCGCTGCCTGTTTACGCACTGAACGCCTTGGGCTTCGATGGACAGCTGACCTTACACGGTCGATGTTCTCCTGTGTTCGCACAGATTTCACACTACCATCCGGTTTCTTGTCTACAACAAACGCTGTAGCGCGAAACTTAATCACCCAGTTCGTGGTGGTGTGACGCTCGGGTACCCTCCCATGTCTTCCAATATTGAAATGTTGCCTAAACAATCGCTGTGTGAGGGCAACGGACAGGTCTGACCGCATCCCGCTGTCCCCACCCTAGGGACACAGGAGTATTTAAAGTCCTTATCACTCTCTCTACATTAGTTACTGTCACTTAATTCACTTCCCACCAAGGCGATCCGGGTTCAATCCCCGGCCGGGTCACTCCGGATTTTCGCATGTGGTAATCGTGTCGGACGATTCAGGCGAGTTTTCTCGGGGTACTCCCGTTTCCTCCTCCCTTGCATTCCAGCGCCGCTCCATCCTTGGGTCTCATTTAATGTTCGACGGGCACCTACGGGTCCCGGCTGGAAAGCCCGTCACTCGGAGAGTGTTGCTTCGTCCTGAGTTCACTCCCCACTCGAGTTTTTTTTTTATCGCTCTCTTCACCGTAGCGATGCTCGCAGTCAGCAGGCTTCGCTCTCGCTGGTTACTCTCGCCGCCACACGACGACCTGCTGGCCTGTCGCTTCGCTGTCTTCGAACACGTGGCGCTTCAAGCGGACTATGTAGCTGCTTGTCCAAGGTCAATAAGCGAGGGAGCGATACGGGCGACACTACCACCCACACCTGGTGCCTAATCACTCCTACGCGCAAGGCGTGTAGAGTTTCCGTCGTAACGCTTTACTGTGAAAGCTAGATGTGTAACAGTGTGGTTTTATTACACTCGATGAAAGTACACAGATCAAACTACCTGCGTATGATTCCACTTTTCTCTTACCGCTAAAAGATACTTCGTAGGCAATTTTTAAAAATGTGATGTTTGACCACGTTCACGATTTTTTTTCCTCCATTAATACGCTCAATATGATAAAAGTAAAACGATAGTGACATAGACAATAGTTTTATTTTTTCTGGCATAACTTAGTATTTCCAGGACATTTATTTACCGAGACACGCGTTTACGCGCAAACAACGATTTCACAGAAAACGTTTTAGTACATAGGACCCTTAAAGTCGAACAGTCGTTTATACTCTTAACTGCCGGCTCGGAGGCCCGTCGCGGCTTAAGTAGTCTCGCCGGTCACTGATCTAGAAGGTTCCCCGCACCTCGAGTTTCTTTGAGAGAAGCTAGGGCACTGACCAGAGCATTCTTTCAAAGATAACCCGAGAAATTCAATCCGCTGAATGTCAGGAGCGCATCAAGACCCGATAGGTTTGTTTGACACACGTGGCCGCTTGCCTTTGTGAATCGTCGCGTGTGCTCGCCTTTATACATATCCGCGCGCTCATCTTGTTAAAGGCTGTTCACGATCAAGTGAGCACTTTTGAAATCAACCGTAGAAAAATGTCATTGCCCCTACCTGCGTATATGTTAACGGATCCCCTGAGTGACATGCGCCCAGTAAAGTTGGTAACGATGGATGGGAAGTAGTTCCGTATCTTAACGTCGAATAAAAAATGTTAGGTAACGATTTGTGATAAATTAAATTATTTCTTTCGCTTTCTGTTTTTTTTTTTTTATGCTACGATGTGTAAAAATGAGCAGATTTGTTACATATTTACTGTTCTAATTATTTCACAGTTTCACTCGACCGACGTATGAATAAAGTGATGAGGCCCATGGCAATGTTAATTTTACATAAGGAGGAAGAGTACACAACGTGCATACAAGTAAAACTTGCGCAGGGTTTTCAAAAGTGCTCAATTTAACGTGAACAGCCTCTACTAACGTCGACTTAACGTTCCTTTGCTCGCTCTAGCGGAGAAGCGATGCAAATCAGCAGGTTTTATTCTGAGCAACATACTTATCAGATTGTGAATGGTTCCAATATGTTTAATTATGTGGCTATGTGGAATGCAAGATAATGTTGATAAGTAAAAACAAGCCGTATAATAAATAAATAGACAAATAATTGGCCGAAGTGTTCCTGTAAATTTGGAAGGGGAAGCCATGGTGTTGTAATGATTAGACCATTCGTCGTGCAATACGATGACTCGGGCTCGATTTCCTGATGTGGTCAAATTTAGATTTTTATGTGTGGGTAATGGGGTTTTAGGTTTTGGTGTGGATTCCGTGGCTACTCTATCTCCACCCCAGTTCATCTCCCATCTCACGTTATTATCTATACGTTAGTGTGTGCTTATGTTAAATTTAAGCAGTAGCAGTTGTTTCAAAAATGTTGATATGGTTTTGGAAGATGTTAATTTACGTAGTACCGACTATACTACTTACTATGTACATGGGATGACTGCTGTTAAGAATTTTCTTCTAGATAATTAGCCTTGGTGGCGTATTTCGCACTAAAGTGTACCCTTATTGATTTTGCCCGGTGAAATGCTACTCGGGTAAAATTAAATTTAATAAGTTGGCACCAGTTGGAAATTCATCTGTATGCGCCATAAATCGGCAGAACTCTCAGTTTTGTGGCACTTTTGTTTTTAGTTATTCTTGCTGAGCAATTTTCTGTCAAGTTTTTAAGAACTTGTGGAATGAAATTATTAACGTGGTGTTTCATTATTCCCATAATGAACTTGCACGTCTTTTTCGTGTGTGTGTTAGCCAGAGCTACTGACGTTAATCGAAATATTCGTTAAATTATTTCAGTACGCGAGGTGTGGCTACGAATCCTTCAGCGACTTCAGAATGGATGAAATTCCTAGAATGGTGACTTGCCCCATACAAGTTGTGTTGGAGATGTCTATAATAACACAACGGTCTACGATTAACTGTAAAAATGCTATTTTGTAAATAAAGTACTGGATATTTACGAAATGTGTGTTTGTGAACTGACGTTAAGTCTGAACAGTATTCTACTACGCTTAGATGTAATAAATACACTATCGTGTGCGACGTGACGTAATCATTCGTGTGGGTATTTGTCGTATGACTTAAGAATACACTTTACAATTATTATATTTCCGCCGATTTTTTTCTTTCCTTGCGCTTACTTGTTTTGCGATGGCATTATCAGGAAAGTAAGATTCCCGTGCTTCCAGTTTATCGAAGGGATGTTTGATTTGACTGGTAAACGAGTCTTCATGTTCGGGTTTTAACTTCCTTTTTTTTTTTTTTTTTTTTTCTGAACCGGATTCGCTTTTTTTTTATTTGACCAATTATTTTACGGAAACAGAATTAAGCTTGTTATTTTCATTTTTTTCCAATGCTGTAATCAAGCCAAGCTGTTTTTCGCAATCGCATTGATATTTGCATACAAACGACTAATGACAAGGGGCTCGTAATTGTTTCAGGACCCAATACACAGGGCGGTGTAGTTTTTATGGTTGTGAACCCGGCGAGGCGGGGGGAGGGGAGAGGTTGTTAGGGAATGCGAGATTTATTCAATTCATTTCACCCGAAAAACCGTCCGACTGAAAATTCCCGCGCTCCATCGCAAATAAAAAAAAGTTAACATCTTTGCAATTAGTGAGGACTACGATTGGTGATTCGTTTTTAATTTCCGCTGTCATGTACAGCATGTTGCGTACGTGACACTGTTATTAGATGCAGACTTTCTGTTTTGCACGATTTTTCGCGATGGATAAGGAAATCGAACAGTAAGTTAGACTGACAGACTGAGTAGAAATGTAGGCAAGGTAGGTGAGTGAGGCTGCAGGATAACACGGACGGTGATTTGAAAGTATATTTTACCTGCAATTGTCAGTATTTCCTTTCAACATACCTGCTGACCGGTATCTTAATCTGTGTGTTTTCCACACATTACTCCCACACTAGAGGGCTTGGCCACACTGCAATTCGTGCAACGATTGCCATGAAAATGTCTCTACCTTTCATCATTAACACGCGGATAAGAGCGCCCTAAACCTTCATTGTGGGAAGGGTTACCGAAGCGACAAGATTCATAATGTTATTATTGTATTAAGGCTTGTATATTTACACTTCCTGATGTACTACACCAGTTCCTTCTGTATGGTCGCACTTGCCTACATGAGGACTAATGCCCGGTTGCACCATCATGGTTCGAAACTCGATCTGAGATCACGTCCAAGATCGACACAGAAAACTGCTGCACCATTCGAGTTCAGAACTGGACTGGAGATCGAGATGAAGTTAAGTTCTAACCGCCGAAATTTGCAGTTTCAAAACTCGATCCGACATCAGCAGCCATCGTCGGCAAATTTAGTTTGAAAATACGCCTACGTTCGATTGTTTTCTTGGGAAATTAAAACAACATTATACGCACTTGAACATTATTCAGTAAAATTCGTACAATAATAATTCGCTTAAAACATATCAAACATCCCATCTATTAGTTCTATCTATAGTGAAAAATACCCATACTTCTAATGACGTCATATATTACGGATCAATAGCAAATTTGTCTCACACTTAATATCAATTTCTCACTTTGGAACCAAGATCGAAGAATCGGAAATCCAGAATCGTGAAATTTCGTTGGTGCAACAATTTTACATTGGAACCAAGAGCAAACTGGATCGGAACTAGGATCATTTGATCTCGGATCGGGGATGATGTTGGTGCAACCGGGCATCAGTCTCGGCGAGACGACACTGGTTCTGAGAGGTTACTATGCATTTCATGGCTGAGGTAGGTCGGGTCACAAGGAACGCACCATTGTGTATTAGAATGCTCACAGTGTCCTTCCGCAATTACAGGAGGTGTGTTTACTCTGATTTTTCAACCCAATGGCTACAGATCGTTACAATCGACGCCGACAGGTGACGTTCATCAAGTGCATTCATGAAGTATTGCTTGGAGATATGAGTACAGTACATTTCCCTACAGTGCGTGTGTCGGTGTCGTGTATCTTAAAGCCGACTAAATCGGAGATTCAAATTACATTGAATGATGATGGTTGCAACTGTTGTTTTGTTGTATGCGTATGTTAAGAGAAAATTGTGACTGGTGTATAATACGGTCTTTTGCACATTACTGATAGTAGTCCTATATAAAATTGTTCTTTTTGTAACCATTTTCCCATAACATTTCGTTAGGCTCTGATGTGTGTCAAAGTTGTGGGACGTGTCCTTTATGGAATCTCTGAGATTTTCGGTACATCGAAATTTGATATGCTATGATTACAGGGCTTCACAAATGTAAAATTTCTCGGAATATTACATATTAAGGTCACACATATTAATCTTTAATTAAATTTTTATATTATAAACAGAGCTTATTAAAAGAGAATTTAAAATATTTATTTACGGTACCTGAAAAAATATATTGATTTCGTTAAAATGTCATTGTAATATATCGATTTATATCGATACATCGTAATTTCGATATGTTGGTAATTATTTCAGCATCGCTATCGTGACCTCGTAAAGGAGCTTGGTCAGGAAAGGGAAATGGGAGGGAGGGGAGTGTGGCCTTTCATAATCGGTTCACCGGCGTCGGCAAGTGCCAGCCGCCGTGCATCTGACCGAACAGCCAGGCCCGGCGCAGTGATGTAATCGCAGTGGCGTGTGCGGGGTGGCAAAATGGTTACCACAAGTGGCTCCTTTGGTGAACGGGGAGGGGGGTGGGGATGGATGTCGCAGAGGCGCTTTTCGGGGACGCCTGTGCCTGCTGTAATTTAGAGATTCTGGTCCGGCCCACTTGGCCGTCAAACCCAGAGGTCTGCTTCCTCCCTACCCCTCTGCCGCTCTCAAGGGGGTGGTTGTGATGATGTGACAAAGCAACCCCCCCCCCCCAATCATTCTTCGTCAACGTGTGGAGGCAAGAACACGACCGGGTATTGCTGCGTGCTGTGTAAACACGCGTAATTAGCCCGGCATTGTTAACCCGCTTCTCTCGTAATAACGGTATCGCGGAATATCCGAATTTACACAAGCTGCAACGTGTGTCGGTGCGTAATGTATAGATAACAGTTGCGTCGGGGAGAGGAAGGGTGTTCAGGCATGGAGATTTCCTCGACGTTTCTGACGTTATTTTCCTAGCCGTAACATGCCGTAGCTATAGGCTGTTCATGATATAGTGAGCACTTTTTAAGGCCCTCCCAGCAGGCATTAACCTCTAATAAACATATCTTATTGCAGCCTCAGGCATTAAATTTTGATGGTGGTGAAATGTATACACTGTGTTTATTGGTCACATTGCAATGTTTATATTAAAGAGCACCAGGAAGATGGAAATTGGATGAAAGGAAAATATTGTAAGAGCATTGAAAAGTGCTCACTTTACCGTGAACAGCCTATACCAACACTTATCATCGTGGTGGCCGTGTGCGGCCAGGTATAATTAACTATACGTTAATTATTGTTTTATAGCACTCAGTCTCTAAAACAGCTAATAGACGTGTTTTTGTGTCTACCTTACTGCTGTTAACACAATTGAAACTAAGCATTTGAATTTATGCTTTGACTTTTCGCGTGTACATTGCGTTTAGACTTTATACTTCGACTTTACTCATTTGACTTGTGATTTCGAAAAATCGAAACTTAGTCAAAGCTCGTGAAAATTGAATGTTGTCAAAAGTTAAACATATTGCAAACGAGTGTTGTGTGGGGAAAAATACACATGTGAGAGGATGATTCGTACGATAAATCGTTTTTAATACAGATACCTGTTAAGTTGTTAAAAAATAGAGGATCAAAATTCTATAATTATTTTACGGAATCAGTATTCCATGTCGGACCCTGTTGAGTTGAGTTATTTGGGCGGCTCTTAACGAGTTCTTGAGAGCCGCTCGATGAGGGTGAAATGAGGTGAGAATGGAAGGGCGCCGGAATGCAAGGGCGGGGGAAACTGGAGATCCCCTAGAAAACCCACCCACCAGGCCACGTCTGGCACGATTTCCATATGCGAAAATCCGGGAGTGATTCAGCCGGGGATTGAACACGGTTCTTCCTGGTGGGAGGCGAGCAGCCTAACCGCTCAGCCACCATGGCCGCCATCTCGAACCCAGGTTTTTCCGAAATTTTAGTGGTGTTATTTATGTATCATTGTTTGGGATGTTTTCCAACACCTCTGTCTCTCTTCTATCATGCATAGAACATAAAATGATTTAATGGCACTCAATTCATGGAAATTTTGATACACGTTGTTAGTGTTATGGTTAGTTAATTTAATTTTTTGTATTTCAGGATAAAATGTTGCGTGTTAGGTAAATTATATTTTATTTCGTGTTGTTTTAACTTCAATTTCAGCGTTTTCGGTGCATTGGAGTGCGTTTAAATGTTATGTCGGATTTAAATTTTTTAGCCAAGTAAATTTGTTTGTGTGTGCAAGTCAGCGCGTTAGTAAAATAGTTAGCAGCCCGCTTTCCCAGTGGCTAGTTGTAAACAACAACGGCTGCTGCCTGCAGAGGGCGGTGTGGCGTGACTCGCAGCCAGGCAACCCCCGTAAGCGTTTTATCATTCTCTGCGCATCACTAATTCATCACCAGCCGCGTGTGTGTTGTGCGACGTTCGTGGATTTCCAGCTTCGCCGGGGGAAATAGAATGCTGGACCTTTTCTTTTGCCGTGGTTTGTTTTCCATGCGCGTCACTCGGTTGAAAATAAAAATTAAGAGAACATTTTTCCGCGTTTATGTTATTTTATTTTCGTTGTTATTGACGTGAAGCCGCCGTGTAATATAGCCTCTTATTGAGGCTAGATCGGTGCCAGACACGTTGTGCCAAGTAGTTCTCATGCGTTTACGCTACTCGCCCTTGGCGTCATTGAACTCTGCTACGGCTACTGGAATGTTGGGCTATTTATAATATGTATAGGTTTCATATTCATCTCGTAACACTACTTCCTGACTACACTTTTCTACAAGTGCCATGAAAAGAAAGGAGTAGCATGGGGCGACCTGCGAGCCTTTGTCAAGGGTTCTCTTGGCACCTGGTCACTGTGGGAAAGGACTCGTGCGGGCGGTGGTTTGGAAGATCGCACCGGCGTGCTTTGGTCAAGACAAGCACACATACTCAAACACCAAACAACGAAACCAACTGGCCATTTTCCCCGACCACTCCGTAAGGACTGGAAGATGTTATTCAAAGCCGGGCGATAAAACGGATAGTGAACATTTGTGTGCAATACATGCTGCGGACACTGGTCAGCTTGGTATGGTTGAGACCGGAGGGTCCCCTGGTGTCCAGCGCGATTCTTGCTGAGGTCGTTGCTAGGCACCTGGTGTGGCCCGGGTAACGAGGCTTCATGAGGTTTGCCAATATCGCTAAATACTCAAACATTATGAAATACTACATCTTAACTTGAGCGATGGCTTAACGCTGCGGACTGAAGCAATAATGAACTCCTTTTTGTTGTTGTTTGACTACACTTGTCATATAAGCTGACCTGAAACAAGTCGGTGTTTTTCTGTACGGAAGGGAGGGGGCGGTGATGTAGTGGTTAGACTTTTTATTTATGTATCTATTTCATTAACCCTACTCAGCAGTACAGCCATCCAGGGTGCTCAATTGTATAATGACTACTACAATTTAACAAACAGTATATAAGTTCTATAAATTCACAATTTTTTTTGTAGTGGTTAGACTACTCGTTTCCCACCAAGGCGAACCGGATTCGATTCCCGGTGGGCTTGGCCCGGATATTCGCTCGTGGGAATCGTGCCGGACGATGCCGCTGGTAGACGGGTTTTCTCGGGGATCTCCCGTTTCCCCCGCTCCGATTGCATTCCGACGCTGCTCCATACTAACCTCCCTTCGCCCTCAACGGCTCTCAAGACCTCGATGTTAAGAGCCACACAAATCTCCTCACTATCTCTTTTGAAAGAGTGAGTTATTCTTCCGTCCACATCGTTTGAAAGTGGTTGACTACGAATGTTTAACTACGACTACGTCACTTCTGTTGAGACGAAGTGTTCCATGTATTTGTTAGTTCGTGAAGAAATAGTACGTTTGCCTTTTCAAGACCTGCAATTTAAACCGAGGAATGGGGGTTTAATCAGTGCCCACTTACAAACCTTGACTTGTGTTGCGTGCAAGGGTATCAATTGGATTTTTTTTTTTTTTTTTTTTAAACAAATGTATTATTTTCTGTTTTTTTTTTCGGTAATAATAAAAATATTCTTCAAAATAGCTTGTCCTAAAGTAAAAATGTGTACTTATCATTTCTGACGGATTGAAATAGTTAACAGACAGAAATAGTACACAGACAGTCTCATTCTCTTTGAGTTACGCAGGCATCAATAAAAACGCGTAAACTACATTTTTTTTTACTCAAAGAGTTATTTATTCGATATCAGATGACGCTACCCGCCATGCCATGCGCGACTGCTTTCGACGTGCAAAAACTTTGTCTTGACAAGCAAGGAAGGAGGAAAAAGTTCCGACCGAGAGCACAGAAATATGTATTGGTTATATTTTTTTCTGTTAACACAGAATTACTTTTAGTTCTCGCAAAACTTTTTGAAAGTGATAACATAAGTGTGTGTGTTCCCCCCCCCCCCCCCCCCCCCCGTGAACAGCTCCGAGATCACTGCGAAATAACTTACGTTGACCATAGATAAATTAACAAGGAAATTTATTTAAACTTTTCTGCAGCCGCAAAAACTTTTTTATTCGTTCTTAGTAAAGATTTTAGAACATAAATTATGTCAGCGAATAGTACGACCTTTTGACAAGTCGGCTTCGAACCACGTGGTACTGACACGATGCTCGGAAATCTAACGAAACCTGAGGTTGGTTGCGAATAATCCATTGGCCAGGTCGTCTATAGCCACATTACCGTAGCACCTCGGACATGACTATAGACGACTCTAAACTTCTAAAGACGTTAATGCAAGTGTAACACTATACTATAACAGAGAAAGGAAAGAGAGTGCTATCCTGCCTGCAGTGATATTAAAAGGTGTCTATTAGGAAGAGTTCGAGGTCGTGGGCTTTCCTTTTGTATTTCACTACATTTCATCTTAATTTATAAATGCTCTTCACGATAAAGTGAGCACTTTAGAAATGAACCTTAGAAATAAGTCACTGTCCCTGCATGCATATATTTTAGTGGGCGCTCGGAGTGACATTCACGCAGTAAAGTTGGTAACGATGGATGGAAAGTAGTTCCATATCTTAACGTCGAATAAAAAGTGTTAGGTAATCACGTGTGTTAACTTAAAATTCTTTCTTTCGTTTTCTGTATTTTTTTTTTTATGCATCGAAGTGAAAAAAGGAGCAGATTTTTAAAATATTTACTTTCTTAGTAATTTCACGGTTTCATTTGACCGACGCATGAATAAATTGATGAGACCCATGGCAATGTTAATTTTACATAAGGCGGAAGAACACACAACTTGCATATAAGTAGATCTTAAGCAGGGCTTTTAAAAGTGCCTATTTTACCGTTAACAGCCTATAGGTGTCCTTAGTAACGTATTTATAATCCATTCACGGTTACTTCCAACTTTTCTGAAGCCCTGATGAAGTTCTACTTTCAACGTGTTAAAGGTTGATATTAATTTTCTCTTCGCTTGTTTCGAATACTCTAGTCAAAGTAAATTGTTTATATTTAGCAGAGATTCTTCTTTTAAAGAGGCCGCCTTCCTGGTGCTGGGACTGCGTTTCTGAATGTTTGAAATCCAGTTTCTTTTACAACAAAATTAAACGTGCGTCCAATGTTCTGAACTACGAAAAAAACACACACTTCATATTACGCCCATCGATTACTTCCAAGACATGGTGCACATTAGAAACGCCATTTTTGAATACTCCAACGTAGTTAAATACGCGGCTTTTTAAGCGCGCTGTGTCTCAAAATACACGCGTAATATACGTACAGAAGCACTCGAGGGGCATGCGACAGACTTTACACCAATAAAATGATAGGGTCGCCGCTGAAAGTCTCATATGTGCATGCAGTACGCCGAGATCACTGCACGCCAGTTCAGCGCCTTGCACGTAGCGGCGAAGGCGCACTTGATGAGCGTGGCAAATATGTCCTTATCACTATCTTACTTCTCGGCCTCAAACGCGCTAACCACCTTCAGGTAGGCGGCGCCCTTGACAGTCCAAGTTCCTCCTTTACCGTCTTGCGATTTTTTTTTCATTACATTTGTTTCTTTGTAAAAATTCGTTTACAAAAGAAATAAAAATATTTTTGAGCTCTTAAGAGTGGGATGGAGCTGCGCGTCCAAGGTCAAGAAGCGAGGGAGCGATACGGGCGGCACTAACACGCACCTTCTAGTGCCTCATCGCTCCTACGAGCAAGGCGTGCAGTGATTCAGTCGTGACGCTGTACTGTGTAAGTTAGATCTATAACAGTGGGACTTCATTACACGCGATGGAATTACACAGATTAAACTACGCTCGAATGTTTGTACTTTTCTCCTGCCGCTTAATAAAACTGCATACGCAATTTTTTTTAATGCGATATTTGACCATTTGACGAATTTTTTTCCCCAAGAATACACTTAATAAGACAAAAGTGAAAAAAATAGAGGCATAGACAATTGGTTTTTTTTTTATATCTTTTCTGACAAAAAGTCGTATTTGCATAACATTTATTTACTGAGCTACGCTTATTCGCGCAAACAGCTGTTTCACAGAAAATGTTTCAGTACATCTTCTTAACTACAAAACTAAACTAATGGACGCGATACGCCTACACATCAGAGAAAAACTGCACTGCATGAACGAGATTTATTGTCAATTTTCTGTCGAGGGATTTTCAGCCACTACACGTCGTACTTAATAGAATAGAGGCAAATATGTGAAATATTTGTAATTTATTTTATGACGAATTCGATACAAATTCAAGTACATCAGTAACCAAAATTGAATAAAGCAGGTTATTTCTCGTATATTCTGCAGTTTCGTTTAAGTACATTTGATATGAATTTTCTATAACCAATTTTCACCACAGATCCGCGTAGAGTTGAACGTGCTCCATAATTGCTGCGATGAGAAAAGGGTTGGGGGGGGGGGGGGGGCAAGGAATAACTGTTGATATAGTCCATACACGGTTACTTCCAACTTTTGAAGCCGTGCTAAAGTTCTACTTTCAAGCTGTTTCTACGCTTCATACAAACAAATCTTAACGAAGTCTAGAAACTCACACCAAAGGGACAACGTACATTATTCGTGCGCACTTAATTTAATAATATTTTGCATGAGAACTATTTGATACTAAACATTACCAAGGCATCTATTTTCTACCTGTTTTTATTCGTATTGATTATATATTAAATAGTAAATTTTATATAGAAAATGCAGGTAAAACTTCAGTTCAACCAGAAATAATATACTTGTATGTTAACAAGGTGTTTTAGCCCGTGATAAATTACACATTTAGTAAACAACCAGGCCCGTCATTTTTGAGGTGATTTTTCAAAGGTTTTGTTCAAAAAGCGTGAAGTAACCGCGAATAGTGTATATGAAATTTTTTTTCGTATTCATTCAGCAAAATGCTAAATTCCACAACCTTGTTGTGCATTCAAGCCTCAGTTAGTTGTTAATTCTTTGTTACTGCTGTTTAACCCCATACCAGGTATTTCGGGATTCGGTCCTTATTTTCTTGCAGTTTCTGTGTTTGTCGTAATTGGTCCGGACGAGACTAATAAACTCCGGCACATTAAAGGCAGAAACTCGGATATACATGGGGTTGGAGTTCATTATGTGCCCAAATGAATTTGCGAAATTTCCTTTTCTCCAGAAATTACCCTTCCCATACTTCTCGAACCCAGTGGGTAGTGTTTAGTATTCTACAGTATTACATTTTTTACTTGAATTGGCGTCCAAGAAGAATTTTTTATTTTTATTTTAGTTGCCTCAACACCTTCGCGACTTTATAAATACGATAGATAGCCAAAAACTGATAAAGGTAAGGATCCCGCCTAGTCGCGCGTGAACTATGTATCAGCATGTTCGAAATCAATGTTTTAAAGGAAACTACTTAATATATTTGCAGTGGTTTTTACCTACGAAAAAACTCGCATGCTGGACACTTTAGGACTTAATGCATGTTACAGACACGGTTTTGAATTCCTCCAAAATAGTTGAAAAATGTCTTTTCCAGAATGCTCTCTCTCAAAATGCGCTACTTGGATACATGGGAAATTGATATAGACAACTACGCTGGAATTCGGTACAGACTTTTAACCAGTAAACCGATAGGGTAATCGTCTAAGGACTCGTAATCGTACGCTGCACGAAGAAAACATTGCACTATTCCGTACAGGGGCGATAACGCAGTTAGATTCACTAGCCAGCTTCACCCTAAGCGACATCGTTGATCGCGTGCCTCACGGAAACAAATGTCGGTCTAAACCATTGTCCGTAGAAGAATTTTTTTATACTTTACCACAAATAAAATTGTATTAGTACTTTTGACTTGCAGCAACTTTCCTCCATCCAGCGGCCAATCATCAATTCTGGATAAGTTAACGAAAATTGGTAGTTTATACGCAGATAAGTGCAGAAAGGTTGAAAAATAACAGTAATCCCATTTAATGTAAGTGTTCTAATTCAGGTGCACTGCAGTGTTGTTCGTGAGCTCTTTATCAAAGTTGGGAGGTCGGGCGAAATGCACTCACAGTCCGCGTAATGCTGTTTCACCGTAAACGGCTATCCTCTGCCCCTCCCCGCCTCATACTTTGTCGGCTACACCATCTAAATGCGTTACGCCGCGTCCCTCTGTGTGCCGTCCGGCGCCCCCGATACGGCTTTGTGTAAACGAGCACCTAATTGGGCAGGGGCCTGACGTGCAACTGTATCCCACGCGATACAGCCGAGTGCCGACTCCCGACACAGAAAGGGGAGTGCGGGCCAGTAGGTAGATAATGAGAGAGCTGGGACACAGGAGTAAGGAGTCCGACGTTCGGATGGACATGGCATCTGGCAGAGGACCAGAGGTCACCTTGACCTTTGATCTTGACCCTTCCTAAAATATCCTGGTTTTTCCGGAAAACGCTCAAAATTTCTGGAATTTCCCTCAAAATTTCCCGAATTTCGCTCAAAACCTGCAAAATTTCCTGCAAAATGTTTTCTTACCCAAATTTTCATGAGTCACTCAGTGTAAAAATAGCATGACCTTGTTTCCAAAATTTTCCAGTTCATGCTCTGTCATTCCTTATCAACACCAACCATCATGTTTCAGGAATTTTCTAGTTCATCACTCTTTCATGCTACTTCATGCTGCTACTCCACCTTGTTACAAGCATATTCACCGACCTATGCGAAGTAAGTTTACGCTAAACACACCCCTGCTAAATTACACCAAATATAGTATATCTATATCCTACTCCCATAAACTTATGGGCATAGTTAGCAATAATTCCTGAACTGTTAGGTTGGCAAATTAATAACACGGGCATCGCCCCTGACATCGATCAGGGTGGTTAGGCCAATTATGCCTTGAGCCATCTTATAAGCATAGTAAGTCATAATTTCCATACTGTTTCTAAGATATAGCAATTCAATTCATGTAATAGGCATCACCCTTGATGTCGATGAAGGTGGTAGGGTCAGTTATGCCTTAAGACCTCTTATAAGCATAGTTAGGCATAATCTTCGAACTGTTTAAGATATATCCACCAAATTAATATAATTGGCATCACCCCTGACGGTAAACAGAGTGATAGGGCAAGTAAACTATTAAGCCCTCTTATAAACATAGTTGGCCACTATTTCTCATCCACCGAAGTTATAGTCACCAAATTCATAACATAGGCATGACCCCCGATGATGAAAATGTCCGTAAGGTCAAGTATGCCCTAAGCCCACTTATAAGTATAATTGGCTGTCATTTCCGAACTGCTTAACGTTGGTCGTCAAATTCATAAGATAGGCATCACTCCTGATGGCGAATAGGGTGGTAGTCAAGTATGCCCTAAGCCCTTGAATAAGCACAGTTGACCACCATTTCCTGACTGAGCCACCAGAACATGGGTGCCAGTACAGGTGTAAATTATGTACATATAAAAATAACTATTGTATCAGGATGAGTTTTAATGTGGTGTGTATAAAAATACAAGTGTGGAGATGAATTTTACCTAAGAATGACAGTCATGAGGAGGGTATGTCTATTCGAGAAATAATATTATGTGCGAGATAGTAAAAAGTGTGACAGTATGCGACTGATTACTGTATATGGACAATGAATATGTTCCTAAACGATATAGGCATAAGTTCGAGAGGTATATGCTAGATATTACCGTTACGTTGACAAGGTACTGAAAATGCATAACATTATAAATTAGAGGTTAACTTTTAAACTTACAGACAAAATCGTATCGACAATCTCTCTATGGATTCATGTTTTCAAAAATAATTTGATTATGATGTAACATCCATCTATTATAAAAAATATTTTTTATAAATAAAAGTTATGTATTAAGTATATTTTATTTAACTGTTAGAAAAAAAAGATTATGCCGAGCAATGTGCCTGTGTGTATGTAATTCGAAGACGGATTTTTAGTATATGATGCCGAAACCATAAATTACGAAAAACCTAATTTTATGAATAAACATAATGTATTTAAATACATAGATTTTTATCTAACTCTTGCATTAGTATATCGAGCAGCATATCTACGGATTCGTATTTTGAAAGAATATTAGAATATTATGTCAGAAAATGTGATTGTGAGACAATGACCAGCACCATGTTGAATTTTATAAGCATAGAATTGTGTATGTAAATATACCGAAGTGTTATATACTTTCGGGCTCGTTTTTTCGGTTCGAATGCTAATGTGACGCCATAAAATTTAATTAAACTCATGTATTCGATACGACCTAGACTTTAGTAGGCATAGGAATTGATCTTAGGTTTCTTAAAGTAATTATGTAACGAGCCCGAGCCACGAATACAGGAAAGTGGTTGCCATACCTCAGAACGTGTTTTAAGTGCATGATGCATATATCCCAGCTATGAACTTCGAGGTACAGTTGGACATCTTTCAACGACTACCAGAGTTATGTTCCAATTTACATGTGCTTATCAGATCAGTGCAAGTCTATCAGAGATGAAAAATGTATTATGCCTTAAGCGTTTTTATAAGCTTATATGGCCACTATTTTTCAACCCTCGAGGTTATAGTCACAAAATTCATATTGTAGGTTTCGTCCATGACCTAGATCAAAGCCATATAGTCAGTTTGTTCGAATACGATGTAGGGTACCCATATATTTATAAATAAAAATTTTATGTACTCAACTTTTAAGTTTAAATCTTAGAGATGTTATATAATGTGTTGCATATGTCTATAGGCGTGTATTTTAAAGGCGAATTCAAGAGTGATGTTAGAAATGGCTGTTATGTGTGTATCTCCCGACGCCATACTGGATTTCATAGGGATACGAATGACTCACGGATCTCAAGTATGTTGGCAAGCAGCTCAATATGGACTTGTGTATTGCAAAAAATTATTTCAACGTGATTGTATAAACGTATTTTAAGTTGCATACTTTACAATCCATACGCAATTTTACTGACGTACTACGACATGTTTCTGAGGGCATTAAACATTGCATTGTAAATGCTTAAAAGAAAAATAGTAGACATGAACGTTATTGTTAGTGAAAATCTGCATGGATTCGGGCAGACGGCATCTCAGTTAACCTTACATGCACAAGCACGCGCGCGCACACACACACACACACACACACACACACACACACACACACGCACACGCTCACTGATATAGGAACCAAAATGTAATAAATATATGTATTTATCGATCCATGCGTAATTCAGGATAGGCTGGATGGTTTTTTTTTTTTTTTACCACGAATGAAGAGGAAATCTGCATACACAAGCTTTAAAAATTGCGATGTATGACCATTTTCAAGGATTTTTTTTTTTCTCCGAGAATACACTTAATATTACATAAGTATAAAAAAAAATAGGGGCATAGAAAATTGGTTTCATCTTTTCTTAGAAAAAGTAGTGCTTGCAGAACATTTATTTACCGAGATACACGTATTCCCGATAAACAACTATTTCACAGAAAATGTTTCAGTCCATCCTCCTGTAATATAATTAGCATAAGGAACACGCAGTTTTATTATATAGTCTATTCGTGGCTTCGTCACACTTTTTTAATCAAATCTCTGAAAAATCGCCCCATGCATGACACGCTTGATTATTTCCTAAATGTCTTGTGTATCACAAGTGTTTTATAGTCTACTTCTGTTTCTTATTTTTGGTTAAATTGAACTTTTACTTGTATTTCATAGATAAATTATAATATTGCATTTGCAATTGACACGAATAAAACCAGAGAGAAAATGGATGTGTTGGTAATGCCTAATAAGAAATATTCCTTATGCGAAATTTAATTAAACTGAGTCCGCATGAATGTGGTGCGTGTCCATATGGTGTAATTTTATAGACTTAGTTAAGGTTTTTTTACATTAAGCGGAGAAATGTCCTGAAAGTAGAACTTGAGCAGGGCTTCAAAAAATTGGAAATTACCGTGAATGGGTTATGTGTATAGGCTGTTCACGATAAAGTGGTCACTTTTTAAGGCCCTTCCAACAGGCATTAACCGCTAATAAATATATCTTATTGCAGCCTGAGGCATTAAATTTTGATGGAGGTGAAATGTACACAGTGTGTTTATTGGTCACATTGAAATGTTTATACTATAAAGCAGCAGGAATATGGAAATTGTATGAAAGGAAAATTTAATAAGGGCCTTAAAAAGTGCTCACTTTACCGTGAATAGCGTATAACAAATGTGTTTTATTGCATCCTCAGACGTTAACTTTTGAGATTGTTGAAAGCATACACCGTATTTATTAGCCACGTGACAATGCTGATGTTAAAAAATGGCTTAAAATAAAAATTTGCAGGGGCCTTAAAAAGTGTTCACTTTACTGTGAACGTCCTATACCCGAATACTGGTTGGCGCTTCGGGATGCCCAAAGGCGCCGGATGCTGTGGGTGGTGAGTGGGCGTATCCCGGACGTAGCTTCCCAAAAGGGTGGGGTTTAGGCTTGGGAAGGGGTGAGAAATAAAAGTGATGGGAAGGGGGTGGAGACTGCGGATGCCAGATGATTAGTGGCGACAGACCGCGACCCGCACGCCTGGCGGAAGCGCAGTAAATTGCGTGGTGGAAGGGGGTAGGACGGATTAAGGGGGCCGCGAGGGGTGGCTGCGTGTGCCGGCCGCAGGTGCGTGTGGGTGAATTATGCAGCCACCCCGACCGACGAGCCTTTCCATCCCCTTAAGTCTGCTCTCACCCCCTCTTTAGCATCGCTTATGCCGGCGTCGCCCATTTGCGCCGGAAACGACAGCTCTGTTACACGCCGGGTGAATGGGGTGATTTCAGTGAGTAAAGTGATGTTTCTGAGAAAAAAAGTTATTTAGATCGGCGAAACGGTGATTTGCAGAAACCGCGTGCTATTATGTGAATGACACTTCACTACCCCTCTGAAATACGTCTGCTAATTTTCACGGGATGTGGTATCCTCTGAGAAATTATTCTGACAAATTTATCATTGCGAACGAACATGATTTATATGCTCACCAAGTTTTTATGAGCGTAAAATTATAAACAGTTTTAGTGCATTCTGATAGTCTTATAATTATTCAAGGTTTGTGAAAACATTTTCCAATGTCTTTGGATGTACTGAATTTCACGCGATGACTTCCGTCAAAACATTGTTACATGCTAGATTTTAGCACAGGGAAAAAACCCCTAGAAACCATTTGCCTTAGGTAAATATCTTTTTTAAGTTAGTGATGTAAAGAACTTCAATGTCTGTGATTGGTATTTGATAGCGTACTATTCGTAAATACATTTACTTGTTTTTAGTGATGCTCTTTGTGTGAAATGTAATAGCTTGTAATTGTTGGCTCTGTGATTTTAAGCAATTTCTGTTGAATACAAACATCTTTCTATATGCATGACAAACACCATACTTTTGTAACATTATATAAAGAATAAATTTCAGAAGGTATATTTTTCTATTTAATTTAAAGAACTTAAGTCGTACAAAGAACTTCTTAGCATAAAGAAACTTGTTATTGCTTGTAGGAAGTCAAGCACACGACACTGAAATAAACGCAATCTCACTTCCATTCATACCGACGCCAATCTCTCAGATGTCACTGGAGGCAGTGCAGTCACCAGACCAGTGACCGAGGTTCCCATAGCTCGTTTGAGTGAGTTTATACATATAATTTGCACCTCGACATACTTGGGTCAAATCATTAAGCCGACGGCTGGCCGCTGTTTTTCTGTTAGGATGGGCTCCGGGCCCTTATTTGAAGCTGTTATTATTAACCACTGTTGCTACCGAAATACGTTTACATGTTGGTGTATCGGCGGGGGAGTGAAGCTCCCCACCAGAGTGAAGCTCCCCACCAGTCTTTCGGCTGGTCTGTTGTAGTGTTTCGTGTATAACATGTAGTGTTTCAAGTAGGTGGCAAGTTAACTCGCGTGTAGTATTTGGGCGAGTCCCTAAAACCCGAGCGGCTACTCATTATCAACATTCCTTGATATCACCAGGCTTTGCGACACTGTCAAGTCAAGAGTCCGGCTTCATTTCTTATTTTCTCAGGTGAAGATAGTAGCATATGATTATAGGACGTTCACGGTAAAGTGAGCACTTTTTAAGGCCCTTCCAAATTTTTCTTTTAAGCCAGTTTTTAGGTTTAAGCCATTTTTTTATATCAGCATTGTCACGCGACTAATAAATACAGTGTATACTTTCACCACTCTCAAAAGTTAATGTCTGAGGCTGAAATAAAACGCATTTATTAGAGGTTATTGCCTGTTGGGAGGGCCTAAAGAAGTGCTCACTTTATCGTGAACAGCCTATAGTACAATTCACTGACAACCTATGTTCTAGGATTGTTGCTATAGAGCGTACCACTCTTAGATTGCAGTACAGTATGGATGGCACGCACTGTTGCCAGATTGCTCCAGCTTTGCGACGTAACTGGTAGGTTGAGTAACTAATGACTGACGAAGCTAATGGCCTGAAGAAGAGAATTTTATTTGTTTACCTCCCAGACAACTCTCAAGAGAGTCCAATCCTGCGACGCAAAACTGAGCGGCTCCTTTGAAACTGAAACCTGAGAGAAACCTTATCATTGTGATTGCATGGCGCGCATGCAACGAAAATGGCGTATTTTTGTTGAGGTTGCAAAAAGATTACTTTATCAGGCAACATTGCACTCAGGGACAAGGACAGTGTTAACGACAGACATCATGCGTTGGAAAAAGAGTGAATGTCCATTACACCGCACACTTCAATCTAAGAGTGAGACGCACTTAAGCGTTGGTCAAAGTCAAAGTATATCAGCCTCTCGAGGGGCATCACGTGTAAGTCGTAGGTCGTAAGATTTTTAAAACAGTTTTAAAATTAGTTTTTTAGTCTTTTATAATGTTAGACCCTTAATTTTTTTATTTGGTTTTTAAATTTCTACACTTTAATTGTTTTTCAACTTTTAAGAGACGTAAAATTAAATGAAAACGAGCTATATGCAGTGCCTCCGAACTTATCTTGATCGGCCATGTGTACCACTCGGTTTAGACTCCTGGCGACAGAGGGCGGCGAAACTGTCCGCCAGTGAACCTACACGGCCTGCCTTGACAGGGCGAGTGCGTGGGGACGTGTGAGGACGCGATGTATTTTATAGCGCTGGCCGAAGTATAGTTTCGTTAAAATGTGTATTGTTCCCATGTTACAGAGTAGGATTTTTATATGCTTACTGGAGTATTTCTGTGGCTTCTGCCCTGCAGTTCTCGTCGGAACTGGTAGTGAAGCTATCCAGACGGGTTTAACCCATAAAGCAGTGGTCCCATTAATACTATCCGTGACAGATGCTTTGCAACTGTTCACTGAATTTTGTGTTTCGCTCGCACGAAATTGAAAAAGAAAAGGGGGCAGGTGGTGGGTTGTAAGTAAACAAAAGCTTTGAATTCCTTTCAAATTCAGAAACACAGTTGTCTATCTATTCAGGCGATATTCTATAGCTTCTATTTATACTGATTATGCTATTCTGCAATAACTGCTACAGTGTGTTTATTTTCGCTTGTTATTGTAATTTACAAACGCATGCAATTTTCACGTGTAGCGATTTTGCGGCCAATTTTCTGCTTAGCCGCTTTTGACTGGCGAAAAAATGGAATGCCACGGGAACTAGTCCATCATGGTCATGGGATTTATTGCAAGCGAATATAAATATTCGCGAAATTCAGTCACTTTGATATTTTGTAATGTAGTTTACTTCAACGAAGAAGACAAAATATTCATCCTTGAATTTTCACAGGAGTGACACGATGTTCACTGTTACAACTTGTGAAGTAGAACGTGTTTATTGCGTAGACTAAATATGAGGTAGACCGATTATTCGTCTTCTGCGCATGTACCCAACATTGACCTTCCCCAAAGGAACACAACTGTCAGTCACATGGTCAGCAGTGATGAGCGCGTTTGTTTATATCTCAATTTTTTAAAAGACAAGTACTTTTATATAAATAAAATCATTTTATCAATTTAAATGTAATCAAACTGCAGTACAAAATGGTTAGAAGAAGTGTACATACATCTCAAAACACATGTTTACTAATCAGAGTTCTAACCTCAAATCCAATCCATGTCGTTTTTGCTAGACTTATTGGCAGAAAAACAGTTCAATGTTGGGACATGGAGATTGGTTGTGCGCAGCCAGCGAGATCGGCCTACCTCATCTTTAGTCTATGGTTTATCGATGGATATAGTACCACAGAACATCGTCTTTGTTAGCATGAAAATAACGATTCTAATGCTAAAGTAGCGGAATTATCGTTAGTTTACCAAATGAAAAAGTATCTTGTATAGGTGACTGCTAGAATATAAACGAAAGTGCAGGAATGAATTTACGTTTTGATAGAAGTGATTCACAGTCATCAGTTACATGTTTTTTTAGCAGAGTTATTATATGTTTATTACTTGACTCACTGGATGTAAGTAACAATGTGTTTTTGAATCCGAGTGGGAGGAAGACGATAAATCTCTGGTTTCACTATTTCCTGGTGCACGTGATCTAGTTGTCTCTGCTCCAGAGTGCCCGAGTCGCGGACTCGAACTCCAGGGGAGTATCTGGAACACACTGAAGTGCGCTGGGGACTGATGGACAGTGGGTGGAGACACTGATTCCACCCCTCGGTGTTGTGGCTTGTGCTGTATGCCGGTGCAGGGAATCGCTGGGGATACCTTGGGTAGGTGATTGCACTCGGCCATTTCACTGCCTAGGCGAGCCCGCAGGTTGCGTCTTCGAACTGCCTCCTCGTTCCGCTGACGCTTCCTACGCGAAGACAAATGGCCAGAGGGGAAGCGAGGGTGCATTCCCTGGTTCGGTCAGGGGCTGACGTACTAGCCCGGCAATCTGGGCTGGCGTGTTCTCCGGGCTGGTGGTTTGAGCGAACCCCTCGTCCAGGGGTGCGTTGGTCGGGGCGCCGAGTTGGGCCTGGGCTGAGAGACACACACCCCCCCCCCCCATAAACGAGCGTCTGGCATGTCGTCGGCCACGACGATGGGTTCGGGGCATCGACTGAGTGGTTGGTGAAAAGGAAGGAAAAAGGAGGGGGGGGGGGGGGGGTTATGTCAAGTTTTTGGCCGGCTCTGGCAGGGTACCATGTTCCGCACAACCAGTGAACCGCACTGTCGAACATGCGCACGCCGTCCAGTTGGCTGCAACCGGGTCTTGTACCACGTCGCCGCAGAAAGTCACCGACATAAGGGAGCAGCAAGGCAATGTACACTCTAAATTCGAATCAGTGGGAAACCACTGATTGTTCCAGTGAAAACATTTCACTGATTGAATAAGTGACGGCCGACTGCAGTGGCGAATTAAATATTGCTTTTATTGAATGTAGGAAAATAATTGCGTGAAATAAATATATTTAAGATAGTGTACTATTTATAGTGTGCAATTTACCGTAATTTAAAAGAGTAAAAAAAATCTTGAGGTTGCCGGGATTGAACTTACGCACCCATCGGCTCTAGGCCGTTGCCTTACCATCTGAGCTGTCATGCCAAGTAATACTTGTGGGAGGAAAATACATGTGTTTTAGTTCCGCTGCGACGTTGCCTTACCATCTGAGCTGTCATGCCAAGTAATACTTGTGGGAGGAAAATACATGTGTTTTAGTTCCGCTGCGACGTTGCCTTACCATCTGAGCTGTCATGCCAAGTAATACTTGTGGGAGGAAAATACATGTGTTTTAGTTCCGCTGCGACGTTGCCTTACCATCTGAGCTGTCATGCCAAGTAATACTTGTGGGAGGAAAATACATGTGTTTTAGATCCGCTGCGACGTTGCCTTACCATCTGAGCTGTCATGCCAAGTAATACTTGTGGGAGGAAAATACATGTGTTTTAGTTCCGCTGCGACGTTGCCTTACCATCTGAGCTGTCATGCCAAGTAATACTTGTGGGAGGAAAATGCATGTGTTTTACTTCCGCTGCGAAATCGAGTAGTTTGAAGTTGTATGCTGATAATTTTCGTGTTTGGTTTGAGTGATACCGTTAAGATTGTTAAAATTAATATAGTATGTATGAGTGCACTCTACGTGTGTTCATATTAGCTCGTAAAATGGCGTTTTAAAAAACGAAACACATTTTAGAAAGTATTTTGTATTTGTTTTATTTGTTTATTCGTTGTCACGTCACTTGATACACGTTGTTTAACGTCTATTTTTAAACGATGTTCGACTGCCATTTGTACACTCAGTTTCACTGATACATCAGTAAAAAATAATTAGAGACGGAACAAGTTGCTCAGATGTTTCATTGGTCCATCAGTCAAAAAATAAACCGCTGAGAAAACGGCGGAAAAAATGGCTAACGTATTAATGGGGGAAAAAAAGTCACTGAATCAATTAGTGAAGGATATATGGCATCTTTGCACTGATTCATCACAAGTCGTGGCCACCTGGTCGCAACAGGGAAAAACGACGCATTATATCAAAGCATATCAAACGAATTTCGAAGGCAAACATTATTCAGGTGCAATCATTATAGAGACTGCTGGTGTCGAGACGTGTGTAGGTACAAATTATCATAGATGATGAGACGACAGTAAACAGCAATTTTGTGAGACGTTTTTGTAACTTCTAAAACCAGATAATAAAATGCAATAATAAACATAAATAATAAATACCAACAAAACCAAATAACTTGGGACAATGTGGGACGACGTAGGTAATGAATGATTTGCACAAGTGTAGATTTCAAAACCTTCAAACGATTAAAACATTTAGTTTTTTTTATAAACCATTATAAAAATATAGATTTATGAACTGATACTAACTGCGCGCATTTCTGCGGACGAAATCTGTATTACTTGTAGTCTACAATTTTTTAACCGTTACATATTGGACTTAAAAAAAAAACCTTTTACGTTAAAATTGTAGCGAAGGTACACCGGTGGAAAAAGACATCTAACGTGTTTATAAAATGAGGGGGTGGGGGTATTTATATGTGTTTGCTAACACCTATACTTTAGCTACATAACTATAGGCTATTCACGGTAATGTGAGCACTTTTGAAGACCCTCTAGTTATAAGTGATAGCCAATAAATATATCTTATTGTTGCTTCAGACGTTAACTATTGACTACAGTAAGTCATATATACACTGTGTGTATTACGTACAGTGCAGTGTTTATGTTAACAAGGGGCAGAAAGTTACAAACTGGCTGAAAGTAAAAATAATTAACCAGGACTTAGTGCTGACTTTACCGTGAAAAGCCTATATTTACTGGAACAGCGTTAAGTTAAGTGCTTTTTGGACCATGTGCATAGTAGAATGTAGGCAACTCTGAGTAGAACGAAAACTTAAAACATTGAAATATATATATAATATATATTAGTTTTTAACCATTTGTACAGCGTTGACCAAAAATATATAAATCAACTGTGCATAAGTTATAACATTTACAATGTGATTTAGTAGCATATTAGGCTGCCCGATATTATTCAGTAGCCTATTCAATTACGTATTCGAAGGCTCTACTAGCTGTAATTAATGGAAGTTCTCCCTCGATGAGGCTCGAATCTTTCGTAGCACCTTTATCATACTTTTCCGCGGTGTGTAATTTCATCCCTGCAGTATCGTAGGTACCACGCGATGAAATGTAAATTTCCGGCGGAATTCTAAACACTGAGCGGATGTAGCGATCGTACTTGCGAAACCCTAGGGTGAACCGATACAAACCAGTGATTTTAGCATTATTTGTGAATTTGCAATGTGTGTGTATCCCAAGTGGAAGTCCATAGTTGCCCTCTTCCAGTTCCCACGAGTTGCAGAATATTCTCGTACAATTCTCCAGGGCTTGGCCTCGTTTTTTACGCGAAGAGCGTGCTGGATTATTGAAGGGCGCCATCTCGCTGGAAGGTATTTTGGGCATTCGCGGCCTAAAAGCGCGGAATCGCTAAGGTCAGCTCTGACACTCATATGTAAGGGTCTCGTCGTATTTCAGGTACAAGGTAGTGAACTGATATATATACTCTATTCACGGTTGCTTCACACTTTAAAATCAAACCTTTGAAAAAAATCGCACCATCCATGCATTTTTGGTTGTTTCCTAGATGCGGCATGTTCACAAGCATTTGTTACTACTCTTAATATAAAATAATCTCACAACTGGTTAAATCGACCTTTTAATTTCCTTTGATATATAAATTATAATATCTAACTTATGTTGAACTAGCGACTCGCTCTGGCCTCGCTCGGGTGTAATTTACAAATATGGTGTTGTTTAGGTTTACAGCCCGTATATACACTAAATGCTCAAGGTAGCTTAACATAGGGTTAATACTGTGTTGTTCAAAAATCTTCGTTAGTGAACCCATAGTTTTAATCAACCTTTAAAAGAAAAAATTTGTTTACTGTGGGGCGTGGCTAGCTAATTCCCTCGGCTGGTAAAGGCTGTTCACGATAAAGTGAGCACTTTTGAAACCAATCTTATAGAATAGTCACTGCTCCTACTTGAATATATTTTAACAGGCACACTGAGTGACACGCGCCCAGTAAAGTTGGTTGGAAAGTAGTTCCGTATCTTAACGTCGAAGAGAAAGTGTTGGTAACCATTTGTGATAACTTATACTATTTCTTTGTCTTTATGTTTTTTATGCACTGAAGTGTAAAAATGAGAAGATTTGTAAAATATTTACTATTTTAATAATTTCACAGTTTCACTTGACCAACGTACGAATAAAGTGATGAGCTCCATGTCAGTGCTAATTTCACATAAGGCGGAATAATACACATTGTGAATACAAGTATATCTTAAGCAGGGCTTTCAAAAATGCTCATTTTACCGTGAACAGCTTATACCTAAGGGTTTGCCTTCCGCTCCTCATAATTCCGCGAGAAAACATTCTATTACCCATGGTTACTCCCTTACTAATTCCTACTGTAAATTCTCACGTAAAAGTATATATTTACATATGGTCACTTGTAATTTAATCTATACCTTATATCATCTCCTGACATTATGTGAAATACATGCAAATGCGAATCACATTCCTACGTCTATTAGAAGTGTAGATACAATTATGTTCCCGTCTATTTAATATTGAAATTTCTGTGTCCATCTCGCAAGTAGCCTGTTAAGTTATATGTGTGAAATGGCTTGGCGCTTCCTTAGATGTTGGCGTATCCACTCGCCGATTGGCTGCGGGAGGCTCTGGCATGGGCGCTGTATAATTGGTTACTATAGGCCGTTCACGGTAAAGTGAGAACTTTTGAAGCCCTAGTTACTTTTTTCTTTTAATCAATTTATATCCTTCCACAACTTGCTAATGCAAACCCTGCTATGTGAGCAATAAACACAGTGTATAAATTCATCATACCCAAAACCAAAAGTCCGAGGGCACAATGAAATATATTTATTGGTTATTATGTGTGATGAAACAGCTTCAAAAAGTGCTCACTTTACCGTGAACGGCCTTTACATGTAATCAATCCACGTTTGTTTCACACTTTTTTGAAGCCCTACTGAAGTTCTAATTCCAGTATATTCCTCCGCCTCGTGCAAACTGAGCCTAAGTCTGGAAAATTACATCAAAGAGCAACGCACCGAACCCGTGCTCACTAATTGTAATGATATTTTGCACGAGAACGATTTATTACTAGTCGCGACCAACATACATGTTTTCTCACGGTTTTTTTATATTTATTAAAAATTTATTATTGTAATTTATAGCTAAAATATAGATAAAACTGCAATTTAACGAAAACTAAGATACTTTCACGTTAACAGAGGTATAAAACGCTTGTGATTCATGATATATTTAGGAAATAACTAAACTCGTCATACATGGGGTGATTTTTCAAAGGTTTGATTCAATAAGTGTGAAGAAACCGAGAATAGACTATACTGCGAAATATTCTCCATTTTCCGGGCAGCCTGCTGACAAGCAAGTCGCTCATTGGCGAACGGACGGTCTGACGTGTTATAGGCCAATGACGCCAGTTTGGTGGCAATGGCGGTTGGAGTTCGCAGTTTGACCCTTTCATGCCCGTTGTAGGCAATCGCCAACATGTTTCACAGAAAGCTGGAAGCGCACTTAGTTGTGAATTGATTGCGTGTTGCTGTTATATGTGAGATTGTAAACCATAATGTTGTACAGTTTCATATTGATCCAACCAGCATCCAGCAGGTTTAGTTTTATATTCCGTTCACAATTTCTTTACACTCTTGGAATCAAAACTCTAATAAATCGTCCCATGTATGATAGGTGTGGTTGTTTCCCAAACATGTCGTGTACCACAAGCATTTTATATTTATAACATTTACCTTATTTTAGATTTCATTAATCTTTTACCTATATTTTATCTACAAGCAGTAATTTTTGATTTATAATAAAATTGAATAAAACTGAGAGAAAATAGTTGTGTGGGTAATGACAAGTATTAAATAGTTCTTATGCAGAATGTTATTACAACGATTGCGCACGATCGCGGCACGTTGTCCCTTTGGTGTAATTATTTACACTCTTTTAAGCTTTGTTTGCATGAGGCGTAGGAATATCCTGGAAACAGAACTTTAGCAGGGCTTCAGAAAAGTTGGAAGAAACCGTGAATGGATTATAGCCGTTGATTGACAAATGACGAAGCGTCATCTAGCGAGGGCGTCCGGCAGTTTTTGTGGAGGCATACAACCGAAGTTTGCAAAAACACACAGCCACTTCGCTCGGGTTAACTTGACTATTGTGTGCCCTGCAGTAACCGACTAAGAGCATGTATTGCGATCTCTAGATAAATGTGTGGATTAGCTATTCTATAGATAAATTATTTGATGGTAACCTGTATTATGAACATTCAATTAGCTAAGTTATCCTTTAGATAAGTAATCCAAGGTTTTGTTTTTTTACTGTGTATGTTGGCAATAAAAGTCACTATATTTGTGGTATTATAGCTTATGTTCAGTTGTCAGTAATTATTGCGAAAAGTGTTTTGCATTATATATAGAAGTTATATGTTAATGCTTCCTTAGGAAAAAGTGAATTAAATAGAAACTACGAACCAAGCCCGGGCAAACAACATATTTGTTCATAATTATTACTGTCGCTGGTGATATCAATCCTCTCGCAGCTAGCTTAATCTGCATACAATTTATCACAATGCATGATACTCGGTTTCTTACCATTCAAGATTGAGGTTCGTGCCTGTGTTTATTAATTATATTTTTAACATTTTGAGAATGGAAGGGGGAAATAGTTTATTTCACAAATTTCAAGAATCCGATTCCTCAAAATGACATTAAGCCTAGTGCTAATATTTTATTTCAGATTTTTTTATTTACAAAATACAATTTCCACATCTAAAAATAATACAACTTACAAAACTAATCTTCTGTCTTTATCGCCGGGTTTACTTGCATTTTGCAGAACTATTCTACATAACACTCAAAATAGCAAAAAACTTCAATTCATATTTTATATAACCTCCAAAACCAACATGCATATAAGCAAAACACCACTATATGATGTTTGAGACGCCATTTTGAAGCTTATCCAAAAGTATAAATGCGTGTCTAGCACTGGAAGTGATAGATAGTTAAACCCCTTGATAACAGTTCTAGTTAGCAATAACTAGAGGTCGTAATACACTATTTTGCACGAGCTGGTAGTTAACTTTTAACCTGATGTGTAACTAAAGGTCGTAATACAGGCTCTTTAAGCGCGCGAACTGGTTGCAATTTTTTTAATTAATTTAATTGCACACGTTTTCGACCTTGCTTACTCCTTCCCTCGTGGAGCGGAATCGTTATCGGCGAGTTCCCAAAAGGACGTTGTTTGCGTGCAAGACTCCCTTGGGGGACTACATTCTGCATCTCTCCCCCGCTTCTTACACCTTTGCGAAGCATGTGCGCGCTTTGCTCTTTTGTGTTTACTGCTGGGGAGGTCCCCCCCCCCCCTCAACATCCCCCTACTTTCTCGCATTCTATGAACCTTGAATGGAACCTTTAACAATATGACCAACCCCCCCCCCCCTCTTTTAGCGCGTTGCTTTCCACGCCCTGCTGCGCCGTAAAAGTTTTGTAAACATCTGTAGTGATTTAACTCGCAGTTGTTTGTGTTTTCGTTTATTCCTCGTGGTTGCAGTTTTGTTCGCTCGGGAAAGCGGAGGGTTGATTATTACGCAAGCTCTATCCAAGGGGAACCACGCAGAGGTTAGACCTGTGTTTCTTAGTCTGCAGTGCTGACGTTGTGTGTGCGTACCATCGGGTGCCTTTGTACAGCACGCATTATCACGCACCCCATCACTTGTGCCTTCTGATATCTTGAAAACGGTGGCTCCAAGGCAGTTGCGATACAGTACAAGATACGCACAGTCATTTGGCGTTACATTGTGCCAGCCAAGACAAGCTGCAAGATCCCCTTCTATTGCACCGTTTTTTAGACAGCCTGTTGACGGTAAACCGAGCTCTTTTGAAAGCATCAATAAAAATTAACTGTATGTACATTGTGTATTATTCCGCCATATGTAAAGTTCATAATATAACCATGGGCTCGATCACTTTATTCATGCTTCGGTCAAGTGACAATGCGAAATAATTATAAAAGCACTTACATATTTCACAAATTTGCTCATTCTTACATTTATATCCATTAAAAATATTTAATCAGTTCAGTATTCAGAAATGTTTACCTATAACACTTGGTTCAACATTGAGATACGGAACTCATTTCCTTCCGTTATTACAAACTTTACTGGGCGCATGCAAGCCAGTGTGCCAGATAAAAACGAATGGAGGTAGAGGCAATGATATTTTTCAAAGGTTGGTTTCAAAAATGCTCAGTTATCCGTGAACAACCTATAAATAAATATTTTACCATAAAGTAACCTATACGTCCAGGACCGGCGGGAGGGGGGGGGATGCTTCGAAAATTTCGTTTTAAACGGAAATATATGGTACAAAGTTACCTTCGAATTACCGTAGCCCAATTTTTATACCTGATTATTGTAGAATGATGAATTTTAGTACGCATTTACAGTAACGTTTAGTAAAGTTACTGGTTGACGGATATGTATTTTTGTTCTCCGGTTCCGTTAAGGGCCGGCTTTTATCCAGTTTCCTAAAGAGTTGCACACTCTTTAAGGCTGTGAATGCGTGGCCAACTATTGCCATAATAGCTGCGATTGTTTCGTACTTGATATGACAGGCGCATTTAATATCGTGAACGAATGCACTTTGGCAGCTAGTGTAGTGTGAAACATAACGAGAGCAGCGACGTCCGACATACAAAAGCCCGTGTCCATTGACGCACGAGTGAGCATGCGAAGATGAAAAATCACTTCGAAAACTGTTCCCGGTAAAGTGGGCACTTTTGAAATCAACCTTAAAGTAAAGTCACTGTTCCTACCTGCATATATTTTAACGGGCGCGATGAGTCACATGTGTCCAGTAAAGTTGGTAACGATGGAGGGAAAAGTAGTCCCATATATTAACGTCAAACAAAAAGTGTTAGGTAACCTTTGTAATAACTTAAATTATATATGTCGCTTTTTGTATTTTATAATTTGTCTAAGTGTAAAAATGAGCAGATTTATACAATATTTACTTTTATAATAATTTCACGGTTTCACTTGACTGACGTATGAATGAAGTGACGAGGCCCGTTGCAATGTTAATTTTACAACAGGCGGAAGAACACACATATAAAAGTAGATCCTAAGCAGGGCTTTCAAAAGTGCTCATTTTATCGTGAACAACCTATATCAGTTTTGTCAGCCGCACGGACGTGCAACTGACCACGGAGGAACACGTGAGTGAAGAGATTTGGACAGCTTTTAACATAGAGGTCTTGAGAGCCGATGAGGGTGATTGAGGTGAGTATGGAGCAGCGCCGGAATGAAAGAGGAGGGGAACGGGTGATCCCCGAGAAAACCCTCCGACCAACGACACTGTCTGGCATGATTCCCACATCCGAGAATCCGGAGTGACCCGGCCGGGGATTAAACCCGGATCGCGTTGGGAGACGAGCAGGCTAACCGCTCAGTCACCGTGGCCCCTGTGGACGAGAGGGCTTTTGCAGATTCATTAGCATAATCCATTCACGGTTACTTCGCACTTGTCTGAAGCCCTGCTAATGTTCTACTTTTAGGATATTCCTCCGCCTCTAGCAAACTAAGCTTAACTAAGTCTAGAAAATTACGCTAAAGGGACAGCGCACCGTATTCCTGCGCACTCAGTTGTATTAATATTTTGAATAAGAACTATTTCTTACTAAGCGCTACCAACAATCATGTTTCCTCACAGTGTTTATTAATACTTATCATAATGTAATAAAACTTATAATTAAAATACAGATAAAACTTCAATCTAACCAAAAATAATATACATACTTTTATGTTGACAGGGGTATAAAACGATTGTGATAAATGGTATGTTTAGGAAATAACTAAACACTATATTGGGGTGATTTTTCAAATGTTTGATTCAAAAAGTGTGAGGAAACCGCAAATATACTATATATTTAGTTTCACATGGTCGCGAAACAGCTTCTACACTAGAATCCTTGTTAAAATAGTAACCATCATATTTTCACATGAAATGCAATTTTACTGGAACTCATCTCCCTTTTCCTTTGCACGTGATAATGTTCCCGACCTTTAGCTTTCTAACCTACGCTTTTATGACCACTGTGCCAGAGATTTGCAACAAATACTACGTCCTACTATTTTACTTTTTTTTTGGAAGAAGCAGACAAAGCGTCTATGTTGTGTGTATAAACACAAATTTTTTTGCATTTCGTATTTGCGTGAACAATTCCGAACGTGTTTTCTGCTAAAGAACGTGGATTATTCATCCAGCAAAAAAAAAAAAATGTAAACAATGCGTCTTGTACAAGAGGTATGATTATGCACTAAACCAGGAATGGGAATAATGCATGCCTATGATATCGATAATAACAGTACTGTCAATAGTATCTGGCATGCTCCTGAAGAAGCCAACACCTTGATGGATGTCATTTCAATGCTTGTCACGGCAGTTGGAGAGTCTAGTCGCAGCGGCAAATGCAAGATCTCAGCTGACACTGCTACTTTGAGGAATTGTAGAAGGCAATGACGACATCCATCTGAACCTGGCCTCTTGGAAGATGTGGGCACGAACAAATTTTCCAACAGTAACATCGACATTAAGGTATTGTAATAATTAAACATTTGTGAAGGATGTATTAGAATCAGTGCAAAAAAAAAAAAAAAAAAAAGAAGAAGAAAGAATGTTGTATCAGGACCGCATGCAAAATTACATCGATCACGCCAATAATATTGATGGTAGCCTAACTATTGCACCTCTAACGGTGTAGTCTATTCACGGTAGAATGAGCACTTTTGAAAGCTCTGCTTAAGATCTACTTGTATGCATGTTATGCATTGTTCCGCCTTATGTGAAATTAACATTGCCAAGGGCCTCGTCACTTTGTTCATGCGTCGGTCAAGTGAAACTGTGAAATTATTAGAAAAGTAGATATTTTACATTTTTACACTTCGATGCACTAAAAAAACAGAAAGCCTAAGAAAAAATAGTTTAAGTTAGTACAAATAGTTTCCTAATACTTTTTCTTTGAGGCTATTGTGGAACTACTTTACTAGGCGCATGGCACTCAGTGCGCCCGTTTAACTATATACAGGTTACAGCAGTGACATTTTTCTAAAGTTGATTTCAAAAGTGCTCACTTTATCGTGAACACGTTAGTAATAGCGATAACATAAAAACATCGATATACTGTTTATTTTTCTTCGTAATTTGTCGACATATCGATTGTTTATATAATTGTATATTGTCGCACCGGTAAATATTGATATTTTGTGAAGTAAAACATTGGCGCACCCGTAATAATGGATGTATCGAAGAGGCAGGCGCACAGTGGCAGCGAGGCAGAGTGTGCAACGGTGGTGAACAAGCGAGATGCAATATACAGCTCGCTTGGCCGAGACAGGACAGGGGCGGGACCGCTAATGGCGCCGGCGCCAGGGAGTGCCGCAGGATTACAAGCTCCTGGAGCGTGTTAAGTGCGGCTCGCCATAGGGAGGGGGCTAAACGCGTCGCCGGAGCGCACATTAGCATTGCGTTACATGTGCAGCCCCGCCCGCCGCTTGCAGCAGCCGTCTCACACGCCCTGTTTCGTGAACATGTTTCCCCTCTACATATACATAATATAGGCTCCTAGCGGTTTCTTCACGTGTTTAGAAGCTAACCTTTGAAAAATCACACCATATTTTTGGAAATCACACAATATATTTGGTTGTTTCCTATAGGCTGTTCACGGTAAAGTGAGCACTTTGGACGCCCTAGTTACTTTTCCTTTAAGCCATTTTTTATCCTTTAACTACATTTTTACATAAATATTGACATCTCAGTAATTAACACAGGGCGTATATTCCACATCACTCGGAAGTTAACGTATGAGGCTAAAATAAAATATATGTATTGGCTATTATTCCGATTGAGAGGGCTTTCAAAAGTGCTCACTTTACCATGAATAGACTATAAATATACAGTGTTTCACAACCGTTTTCTAGTTACGTTAACATAAAAGTACCTTTTCTTTGGTTAAAAACATCAATGTGATCCGGGTTCAATCCCCGGCCGGGTCACTCCGGATTTCCGCAAGTCGGAATCGTGCAGGACGATGCCGTTGGTCGGCGGGTTCTCTCGGGGATATCCCGTTCCTCCCGCTCTTTCATTCCGGCGCTGCTCTATATTCATCTCAATCACCCTCATCAAGAGCCGTCCAAATCTCTTCACCTCTGTGGTTAAATTTAACTTTTACTTTAATTTTATCCATAAATTATATTTCATGGAATTCTTGATGAGATCAAAACCTTCCGTTTCCTCCCGTCAATCGCCCGTTCGCCCGTGATATTCAACCAATCGCAGGGCACATTTTTTCTGTCCATCGGTCACGTGATATTCAACCAATCGCAGGGAACTTTTTTTTCTTCTATCCGTCAATCCTTCAAATATATCTCAAACTTTTATAACATTCGACGGACGGGCGGATGGGATACCGCCTTGTAATATCGTTCCTTTAACATGGCTGTCGGAAAACAGTTACATGTTTATTGTCTGAATATTTTTCTTTTTAAATACACAAGGCACTGAATTTGTTAACTTTTTTTACGTTTCACCCTTGAATTGAACTGAGGATGACTTGTAAATTTTCGGAGGAAATGCTGATAAATTACGTTAGGAAAGAGAGTATCATTATTACATCCATTAAAAACAATTGTCTGTGCGCGAGAAAGTTAGTGTTGTTAGGTGGTATAACTGGAAATTTTACTGACCTAACGGATCGAGGGACGACGGACTGTTGTGAGTCGCTTTAAATTGACAGACGAAAAAATCGACGGATGGTAGACTGACGGACGGGCGACTGACGGAAGCGACGGATTGTTGTGAGCCAAACTTTACTAGAAGAGATATATTTTAGACATTTAAGATGCCTGTAGTAGTCAACTGAAATTCAGGATACAGTTGCTATTCATGAAATGTACAAAGTAGTGGTACGCGCACACTACTTCGCATCCCGCGCGAGCGAGAGGAAGTGAAGGACATCAGTTATATGATAGCGGCGGCAAGTCAATGGAATATTTTGAATTACAAGTTCGCGCAAAACTAAGAGCCACGTACCTATTACCAAGAAGCAAGCGGACACGATAATCATTTTGCGGTGCGCGCTGCTGACTTTGGTTGTCTTGAGTTATCGTATTAACCCGAAGAATATTCTAGTGCTTTCCTGCCCTAGTTTCGTGTTAGGCATTACTCACACGCCTTCGCTCGAAACCGGTCACGCCCAGTTTCAACCCATTGAGGAGTATGCACGTATATATACGGGGCTATGTTTATGTGGAAATTTATTTGCTCTTGTAGAAAAAACACACACGTTTATTGTTTTAGTAATCCACTGTACTGTATCGGAATCAAATTAAAAAAAAACAATTATTCAAAGTTTTATTTCGTATGAATAAAACCGTTTTTTTTTTTTTTCAATGAACACGATGGATTGTAAAACATATAAACATCGTCGCTACATTTTAATTGGTACAGTAAACGTGACTTCATTGACCAACAAATAATAAACGTTACAGGGCACAGCAAGCATGTCAGGTGTAGACAGGACCAATAGGATGATGGTATGTGAAAATACACTGACCTACACAATTGAGTTTGCTGAAGTAGAAAATATATGCAGCTCATTTCAATCTTGTCCTCAGTAACAGTAAATTTGTGCAGTCGTTAAAGGGTTAAGAAAACAGTGTATTTATTTCGAGCAATTTTCAAGTTTGTTCCTCACTAATTGGTACATCGGGAAATATATAAGCCTACATAATGAAACGTATTCCTCCGCGTGTATTTAAAACAAAAATTCTGCCTAAATGAACGATGTACGTTAGGAGCAGCATATAACTTCAATATGAATATCCAACAAAAGTAATTGGAACTTAAAATGCCTTCAGTGAAATGGTTTCCAAAAAAAAAAAGTCCACGTTGTAAAAGTGAACTGCCAAACATTTCTTACATTCCCAGTGGTAAAAGTAATAAACCGTAAGTTTTTAATATATACGTGTAATTAAGAAAAATATAGGAAGAAGTTCAATTAACACAGAATTATTTACTTGGCATATTTACCAACCAATGATTTACAAAGTAGTGTTATCCAACTGCGATCATTCAATTTTCTTAGGGCATTTTTCAATTTCTGTGTTCGTGTTAACCTTTTCAATTCATAATTTCAGTGAAAAATAAATCTTAGGTTTCGGACGTTCTGCAAGTGAACTGGGATATTTTTCGTTCCACTCAATGTGCAACGTACCCACACTCGGCATACTGCTCGAAGAAGTCGGCATGGTATTAACGCCAATTATTCTTATTCCTTGATATTAACAATGATAAAACTGTTATGTCACAATATTATTCCATTGTAGTAAACATCTACGGGTAGCATAGATGGCTGGGGCGTCACCTTACAGTACAAAACACCCTGTTTGAATCCCAAATAATACGTGGCTGTATCATTTTTGACGTGAATACGTCTTTAAATTTGCGACCATAGTGGGAGGCAATCCAGAAAATCCGATGATAACAAAATCGGGGGATACAGTTTGGCATTGCAGCTCCGAATCTATCATCTACATTAAAAATTCAATTACACCTCTCGATTGCCAAAGAACCAAAGAATATGTTACGTAGAGTGAGGACTGCGAAGCATCGCGCCGAGTGAGGAGAAAGAGGGTGGGGGGGGGGGGGCAATTTTGAGTTCGTTTCGCCGCGTCTTATAGCTTCCGTGTAGTACACCTTTGACTAGGAGAAACTACGACGTTCGTTTAAGTTTCAATCGACAGCTCTCGTCGAGATCAATCGATTGCGTGTATAAAACATTTGTGTGGCGAGGTTATGGTGAAATTGTATGCGTTTAGTAAAAAAAATTAAGACAACTTAACACATTTTCGGCCTATACTAGTCAAAAGTCAAGTCGAGATACAGAAATCGTATACAGTTGGAAATAGCATCTCAAAAGCAATCCAGTGATACCCATAAAACCCCATATGATCGAGTGAAGCGGTGCCGCGAACGTAAAATACACATCAAGGCCTCCGGACGCGTCAACGTAGACGTATTCACGCAAAACAAACGGCCGTGTCCCCAACACAGCCACACCCCAGTTTTTAGCATAAAGTTAGGTTATTGTTAGCTATAAGTTGATCTTCTTGTCCTCTTCCTACGACACTTGACATAAAGCAGAGTCTTTAATTAACAACAATTTAAAATTGTTCCCGTGTATAGACTGGTTACATATTCATATTAGAGTTGAGACATATCTGTAGAATCGTACTTTTTATAATCCTTTGGCCTACAGCACCACCTGGTATCATAATATAAATCTGTCGCAGTAATTGGTTTCGAAAGCAGTCTTATATGCCACTAACTGACGTATTTTGTACGAATGCTGTTACGAAATACATAGCAAGGCGGAGATAATGCGATGAAAATACTGCTTTGCTAAGTACTTTTTATGTAGCCATTTATCATTATCTGGTTCTCAAGCGTCAGAAATGTTTTGGATGTCACTTTGTCTACGTTACCGGCAAGTTTCCATTCACAGCAGGTGACCTTTGCTAGTAGTTGCAGAATACGCTACCTCAAACCACCAGCAGCACATCCTAAGCTAAATTTACGATTATTCCAGCAGTTTAATTTTCCTTCGAAAACTATTCGTCGTATCTACATGAAACCAAAACCATAATATAATATGGTTAATAATATCTATGATTTTTTCAAAATTTCGTCCTTCCAAGTCTTCAACTTTATATTATACGCTCAGATATAAAAATTACAACTACCGATAGTATTTTCCCCTCCTGACTTTTTATTGGTGATTTCTTATGAGATTATGAAAAACCCTAGACGAAGGTTCGGAAATTTTGTTTGGAAGAATAAATATCAATACACTTCTTAGAAAATTAGCAGTTTGTAAGCTATTTTTCAAATATATTTTTAAAAATTACTGTGAAGTAAGTGTATTTCGATAATATTTTCCACTGGTTAAAATTGAACAATCTTCTTTAAAGTGTTATTTGAATTATAAAAATAGCTTAATTAGATTTTAAGCTAAATTATAGCGTAATTAAATTTTATGCAAAATTAATTTAAAACACATACTGTGTTCGAGGGTTGCGGAGTAACTAGGATTCCAGCTCCCCATTCACTCTTAACTATATTACCAGACACACTACGCATTAGTGTCCACGTACTCGAATTCACTGTAACCAGGTGTAAAGTTTCTATTTTTATCCAATACTCGATAGGTATTTTTTTATGGGAAACTTCGCCAGGGAACTTTTTTTTTTTGGGCCGGGGGGGGGGGGGGGGGGGGGGGTTCTCGTGGTTGTTAGGAAGCATAAAAACGGGGAAATATGTTTTGTTTCGTGCACTCTCTATCTACCCAGCAAAAAACAAATATATATACTATACCTCCATCATTTGTGTTTTGTACCCTGTTAGAAATATCCGTATATTTACGGAATGTTTTGCGGAAATGTACAGTGTATATACGGAAAGGCAATCCGTAAAGACGGAAGACGGAGTTAAGTCCGTACGGAAAGTTTCCGTATTCCCTTTGGCTTCGAGTTACGAGCACGAACAATGCCGATTCCACCCGAAGCTTTCTTCGCCACTGTAACAAGAAAATTATAGTTTCTGCGGCAGTTAAGGTTATCCACGCGACTATGACCTATTCTTTCAAACATTAAAAAATAGTATCAGGCGTCTGTAACATTTGGCAACACTAAATTTAATAGAAACTGAATTTTTGCTTTTGTCTTTTGAATACAAATATAAAAGTTGTACCACAATTTTCAAGTGAGAGTTGTAGGAGAATGGATAGAGTCGTGGACTGGTAAATTTTAACTTCTTTAATATAATTTTTTAAACACTGTAGAACACCCACACAACGGAAATTAAAGTTATTTTAATCATCTCTTTTTATTTTAAACGGGAAGTACAGAAAACTAACTTCGAAACTAGCGGAGAGGTTCCATGAAATTTACGGAAAGTCCGTTTCTGGAAATTGATTTGTCCGTAATTTTACGGAGAGTTTACGGACACTTCTGGATAAATTTTTACCAGAACTTTTCCGTAAAATGAAGGAAATTTTTTAAACACTGTATGCCGAGGGATGCAAGCAGTATCCATGGTAAAGACTGTTCACTGTAAAGTGAGCACTTTTGAAATCAACCTTTGAAAAATCTTTCTGCCCCTGCTTGCATATATTTTAACGCGTACAGTGACTGGCATGCGCCCTCAGTTAAGTTGGTAACGAAGGAAAGAAAGTAGTTCATGTCTCTACGTTGAATTAGAAGTGCTACATAAACATTTGTGCACACTGAAATTACTTATTTTGATTTCTGTTTTCTTTTTTAATGTATTTAAGTGTTTAAAATGAGGTCATTTGTAGAATATTTTCTTTCATAATAATTTCAGAGTTTCACTTTACCCACGCATTAATAAAGTGATCAGACCCGGGGCAATGTTAAGTTTACATACGGCGGAAGAATACACAACGTGCATACATGTAGATTTTAAGCAGGGAGGACTTTCAGAAGTGCTCATTTTACCGCGAACAGCCTATTCGAGACGATGATTCTATGTTACGTTTTTATGTCGCTGTTGCCAGGCGGCTGGCTGGTTTCAGTACAGTCATCGGATGACGCTGTTAAAGCGCGTAATTGCGGCTATTAATGCCCCGCATTATCACAAAGCAACCAGATACGTCCGCCGGCAGAGAGGGTTGGCGGCCCGTGAGCTACGCCTGCTCGTATTTTCGTCGGACAGGCTTCCTCCCCCCCCCCCCCCCCCCCCCCACCCCACATTCGCGAAATAACACACGCACGCAATCCCGGGGCCGCGGTGGCTGAGTGGTTAGCCTGCTTGCCTCCCACCAAGGTGACCCGGGTTCAGTCCCCGGTCGGGTCAGTCCCGAATTTTCGCACGTAGGAGTCATGCCGGACGATGCCGCTGGTCGGTGGGTTTTTATTCTAGGAGATCTCCCGTTTCCCCCGACTTTCATTCCGGCGCTGCTCCATACTCGTTTTAATGACCCTCATCGCCTCTCAACTCCTCACTCACTCACACAATTTTGGGCGAGCGGATGGCCCACGCATACTGGCGTATCTCACGGCCAGCTGTATAGATATACAGCTGGCCGTGAGATTAATGTAATGGATCTGATGACGTAGTGATATTGCGAAATGTGAGGGGTTGGTGTGGTGATGATATAACTTGCCTCCTACGAAGACGAAAAGGGCTCAATTGCCGACGTGGTGGACGTTCCAATTGGTTGCGTGTTTTATTTTAATCTGAAGAAAAAAAACTCAGATCATTAATAACATTGCACACACACGTTATAATTTACTCCAGGAGTATAGACTAGTTTCAGATTCATTTATGGTACTACGGCGAAAATGATATTTTTATAATTTCCATTTTTTTGTATCGTTACTGGACATGTTACCATATTTCATAAACCTGGAACGGTCTATGCTAATGTAAAATATTCATATGATATGTATAGATGTTAAATATCGTCCAAATTTTTGCATCGTGTTTACGATATTCCTCGAGGTTCATGCACAACTGGTATTTTCAACATTTCTGTACCAGGACTTACTGCGTCTGCACGTAAACTTTAATCGCAACGTTTGCCCACAATTGTTCCCGACTCAGTCCTTTTCAAAACATCTTTAAAATATGCTGTGTTTTTGTTAGTACACTACATGTCTATATTATAAAATTGTTTATTAATATGGCGATTTAGACTCATCTGCCTAGATCTCGGATAAACTTGGCGATGGTGGCCGATCAACACCTCCACTATCAGAAATTTCATCACTTATGGTTTATCGAATCTTTCACCTTGTTTACTGCCAATCGCTCAAATTCCCTGTAAGGGTTGTCTGCATGTACTTCACAGGCCTACACTTGATTCATGAACCAGTCACTACATGAGGCTAGATCATTCCAAATGAACCATATACGTTTTCCCATGTCAGTACTATACCATATGTGCAACGCATCTGACTTTGGTACTATGGAATCGTTACAAACACAAATGCGATACCTACTGTCATGCGAATTCTTGTTCTGATTTGTATAAAACCCCTGTCACGCTGTCAAATATTTACCTTCAACTATATTGAACAATAAAATTTGAGGACAATACGGTCATTAAATTTTTCCTTCCACAAATGTTATGAAATAATCTTGAATGTGTTTGAAAATGTGTCACACTGTCAAATTTTTTGGGAGAATCTAATTTGAAATATTATTAAAAAATTATTTTCTTTGTGAGATATTGCTTTGGTTTTTCCATGGGGTCCATTGCAGGAGTAAATGTAAGTAATATTGTAATTTATTTTCGTTTTTTGTTAAATGAAAATTTTATTTATAAGGCATGTTTCCTGCACAATTAAATAAATGCCACTGAGTTTGTAATGTTATGTGCAATGTTCACTTTAAATAGCATTCATGCCCAGACAGTTTATACATTAAAAAAATAATTATCTTCATATCTTACTTCGTTTCCGGTAATTGTTCGTTATTTGAAGTTTCTTGGCGTCCATTTTTGTCGTGCATGATTCTGATTGGCTGAGACCGTCAAACATCAAATAAATTTTATAACCGGTACAATTTTCAAATGTTTGATGGAAACCGAAGCCATCCAACTTTCTCAGACCAAAATGGCGGCGTTTATTATATTTCGATGACGTTATAACTATCCAATTCTATTTGACCAAACTTATTGGAAGCATTTTGACGGAAAAATTTGACTGTGTGACAGGGGCGTGACACACAATATCAGCGTGGCCACACCATTTAAGAAAATAATCCATTTAAATGAGACGTTATTGCATAGGACTACTCATATACATCACTACCAAAGTTACTGCAGATTTATCGTATCAGTATTTTGCGTAAAAATAAATGAAGGGGGCAGTTGTCACTGGACACCCATTTATGTTGGTTCTACAGGCGCAAGTCTAAAGTAGCTTCTTGGGAGCCAAAAGTGTTGTTTATATGTATACAAGTTTTTCTAAAGGTATTCCCGTAGCACCTTTTGCATTGCCTGTCTGCTTTACTGGACTTACGAAATTAAAACCAGAGTGCCAACTCACCAAGATCATAAATAATATCACTAAACACTCGAATCTAGATATTCGTAGCATATTATTCCGTTTACCCGAGCGTGGGATAAAAAAAATTCTGATTTTACGAGCCGCAGAATAACGCAGACGAGAAGTAGAGATGTGATAAAGTTGATAAAGATTTCATGGATGTTGGCAGTAAGCCTAAGTGGTGGAAAGGCATTGAATGGAAAAAAATAATAGTGCAAGGAGCTTTGCAGGCGTACACAAAGAACAGACTAAATGGAGGACACAGCATAAGACACAAGGGAATAGAGAGACGGATTTGATATAAAAACGCTAGCAAGAAAACACTGTGAAAGCTCTTCAAAGAGGGAAATATTTATCTCACAGGACCAGATAAGAAAAGATGTTGCTGCATATAAAAAAAAATTTCTGGTTACTGGTTATTTCAACATTTTCAAGAGAGTGGGGATAATCTTTGCGCTAGCAGTAGCAGAGCTCGAAATACGTGAAACTCAACGTTGTTGTCAGTTATGTACCATAACCAGTTCCTGGGTTCGTAAATGTTGGGTAACCGTTGACATTTTGAGGTACGTTCAGCCAAAGGCTTACGAGATCACATTCCTGTGTGTGTTGTGTGCATGTGTCTCTATGTATTGGTGTGTGTGTGCGCGCGCATGCACAGGTGTGTGAGAATGTGTCCTCCCCCCCCCCCCTTTTCCCAACCTTCAATTTTTGAATGCGTCAACCGGATTTCACCAAACTTGGTACACATCTAAAAGTTCACCTGACTTACAGTTTTCGACCACGTCGGACACTTTAAAAATTGCGGCCATTTTTTATATTTGGGGTATATGTCATATCTCGGGAACCATTTAACTGATTTACGCCAAATTTTGTATGCTAACAGAGCATCGTGTAAGAATTACATTTTTTAAATGGATATTGTTGCTCTGCCATTATGCAAAATAGCATGAAATTAAGAAATATGTTTCATTAAATCTCGAAAACTATTGACCCAATGCTCACCCAATTTGGCAGGTAAATAATACTAAGACAGGTCAAGTAAACGCAATTGATTGAACATTATTAGGCACCTATGTTCAAAATGGCGGGCATACAAATCTGTTACGTTCAGTTTGTATGTATCGTACAATTTAGCCAATTTCGACCAAATTTTCTATACTGAAACTCTCTGGTACAAACATCTTACATACCACTACATAACAACCTCTGAGCCATTTTGGAAGATATCACCATAAAATTAAATAAAGTTATTATGTCATATCTCGGTAAACGAAAACCGATTCCTACCAAATTTGGCAAACAAGTAGTACAAGGTGATTAAAAATTGCATATTTTGATTACGTCAAGTACTTATTTTCAAGATGGTCGATATTTAGCTGTTTTAGCTTTAAACATTGCGACGTCCTTCCAAAGGGCGGGGCAAGCGGAACGTCTTCCAAAAAAGATTTGACACTGATTAAATATCAGATGGGCTTCGAAATTTATACAGCGGTACAATTTAAAAATATATAATACTAATGCCCATTAAAAACTATGCTAGAATTCCACATACAAGTGGTGCTTGAAACAATTCCAAGTTAAATCATGTGTGTCTCTTGTGTCCCTTAACACAAATCCATGTCACTATTGTACTCCTCCAGGTTTAAGGGTATTATCATAAAATATTAAAGATAAAAAACATACCTGGGTGATATGTCGCTTCCAAAACAAATAGGAAAACATGCTCTCAACTCCTTTTAAAAGTCCACAAGGCTATATTTTCACGTTTAGCATTTTCTTAGCAATTTTCTTAATACTTCAACATTTTTCTTTAATACAGGTTAGATACAAAATCTAAACTTGGAGTATTTCCTGACTCCTAATGTAAGCGTACTCTTTTATTACTGTACTCACAATACTGACATTGACAATAGTCAATATTTTAGTAAAGTCCAACAAAGACAAAAATGACCATTTTTTCCATTTTATTACAGTTTAAGAATTTTCGGCTGTCTTCAAAAACATTAATGATAACTTTAATCAGCCGATAGTTCATACAGAAAATTTCCAAGTTTTTTTATACCTGCCATGAGGCAAAAGTGGCCATCCTGACAATGGCCAGAGGGCCCAGGAACATTATTTTTGTACTTAACTGTGAGCTGAACGTCCAGGAGTGCTGGTCTCTGCCTACACGACCAAACTCCTGGCGTTATATACAACACTTCTAACCCTCCCAGGGAGGGAGCAACGAGAGTCCGACCAATCAGTGCCCACGAAACTCCCGGAAAGCTTCCATACAGTTCCAAATTATTAGTGAACAACCACTTCCGGAGCCACTGTTCCATGCTACGTGGTTAACCATCCGGCCACGCAACCGCCGCGACTGCAGCGCGGTCTGGCGCGGGCGGATTAAACTATCTCGTACACTCAGCGGCCAGTCTACCTCGGGTGCGCGCCACAGCTGGAAGCTATGTGTGATTTCTGGGCGACATCTTGCCGTCGCACGTACGTAGGCCTGCTGGGGCAGGCTTTTCGTCACAGACCATCACATACGTGAATAATTTGAGTAAGTGAAGTCAACAAGTAAATTTTTTAAATAATTGTGGATAGATAGCAACACACATTTTTCATGTAAAAAGTTCTTTTTATGCTGGCTATAGGTCCCGCTCTGCACATATTGTCTTCCTCGTCGCGTCGGTGTCGAAGTGTACAGGCATAATGGGAGTGGAGGAACGTAATTTAATGAGGCGCGTGCCTCGACATTATATCGTCGGAACGACAAAATCATCTCCAACCTTATTTATACGCTAGCAAGTGGATATTGCAACTATTAACTGTGTGTAAGCGGAGAATATTTTGTTTGTGCCATTTTATAAGATAGCCTCAGGAGAATAAATACATTTTTTTTATCGTATCTCAGGAAAAAATTGACCGATTCCTATCAAAATTGGCAGACAAGTAGTACTGAGGCAGATAATATTAGGTGGTACATTTTAAGCATGACATACACTTATTTTCAAAATGGCTGCCACATAGCCAATTTTAGCTTCGAATACTTTACCTGGAAACCATGTGATCAATTCCAACTTAACTTTATATGTAGGCAGTAGGTATTACAACTAGCTACTGTATCTACACGGAGAATTTCCTTGTCCTCCATTTTGTAATATAGTCACACGACTAAATAAAATTTTTATGTCATATCTAGGGAAACTATTGACAAATTCCTACTAAATTTGGAAACAAATACTCCTGCAGCGGGTGGTGTAAACTGGTATTTTTTTCAGTAGGTCAGGCGTTTATTTTCAAAATGGTGGCTACATAAATATTTTAAGCGGGTATATTTTACTAACGGAACAATTTCCAACATAAGTTTGTATGCTGGCAGCACCTATTAGAACCATCAAATTCGTCTACGCAGAGTCTAATTTCTCTGCCATTTTGTAACATAGCCTCTTCAATAAAAATAAAAGTTTCTCCCTCGTATCACGGGAATAAATCAACCCAATTTAATAAAATTTGGCGAAGATGCTTTAATGTGGTAGGCCATATTTATATATGTATATTTTTAGGTATGGCACACACATTTTAAAAATGGCTGCTGTAAAATAATTTCACTTTCGTGTGTTATATCTACGAAACTATGTAATCTCCTTTAAGTTAACTTTGTATATTGGCAGTATACAATCATTGACTGTTGTTACTGCATTACTCTTTAACTTAACTTTGTATATTGGCAGTATACAATCATTGACTGTTGTTACTGCATTACTCTTTTGTCCTCATTTATGAAGATCGTCACATGAAAATTATTGACGTTTTATGCCATATCTCGTGGACCAAACAACCGATTCCCACCAAATTGTTTGCACGAGTAGCGCTATGGTAGGTCACGTAAACGTGCATGTCTCAAGAGGCCCAGTCACTCATTTTCAAAATGACGGTGCTATAAATATTTTAGGTAACTCAAACATATCATTCTTAACGTTAAACTGATTAAATCCGAAGTTGATGATCCGAATCCGACCTCCGTATTGCAGTGAATTGCACGCTCGCGTATTGCACGTTTTTTTCTGTGTTCAAGTCCCGGGTAAGGCACGTGTGTACTTTGTCTCCCTACTATAGCATTAGTTTCTGGTTTCATTGTTAACGCTATTGCTTTCAAAGAGAAGTCAAGTCCTACCTACCAACTGATTTTTTATGCACTTATTTAAAAATAATTTCACCCATGTTGAGGAAAGTAGGCTTATTAGTTATATCAGTAACTTGTTGTTAGTGTTCTGCATGTGTTTGAAATGTGGCGGTGATAAACCACGTATTGCCGGTAGATTAGTCAAAGTCGTTATCAGTTCACATTTCGTTCACTGTTAAGCAAGCACTTCTGAAAGCCCTGCTTTCTTTCTACTTCCTGCCCTTTGCGTGTCCTTCCGTCGTATCTGTATGAAAACATTGCCATGTGGCGTATGTTTCATCAGCGTTCACAAGTTTCCTGTATTTATCATCAATGCCTACGTGAATGTTAATTTTAGTAAAGAATATCACTTTACGAATACTGATGTTTGTAATTTTTACCATTAAGAAATAAACATATTATCTTCGGTAGTCATTTTTGTTTGTACTGCCTTGAGTGTTGCAGAAGAGCAACATAATTTTTCTCATTTGCCTCTGTTGTCACATCACAGCGCCACGGCATTTAGGACATGCCTCGTTAAATACGTGCAAGGTTATGGAATGTTCGCCCGTCGTTAAGTGCTGTAGGATTGAAACCTTCTCAGATAACACTTGAGTAATTATTCCATCGTACTTCAAACAAAATGTGTAAACTCGTAGTTAAATTATATGAGAATAATTCAAAATAATATTTACGGACATAACCAAAGAAGATGGCGTGCTGAAACGCTTATAAATGACATGTTATTTTATTTCAGTGGAATGTTACGAAATATTATTCTCCCGCTGGATACATTACAATAGTGACGATATCTGCGGACGTATCAAAATTCACACTAAGTGTGCGACCTAAGTCACAAACAACTCTCAAATTGATGATTGTATACCTACACTCGCTATGTGTAAGCATATGACCGGTTTTGCTTTGATGACGTTACGGATGCCGTAGATAATAGCCATAGAACCATCAGCAGCTGAACCAAATTGATCCAAACTTTTTCAGCTCACTTCCGTGGTGATAAAAGTTTCGTGAAGATCCGCTGACAGCGCATTTTTTTATGCAGGGTCCAATGACACGAAAGTGTGGCCGAACTTTTCATACAGGAAAATCTATTTTAGATTATGAAATTAGAACGACTTCCGCGATGTGAACGTAATTTCACCAGAATACTATCAAAACAAGACCTTACGTGTGGCTCCGTACTTCATAAAATTGCATTCATGCATTATAATTCCATTTTGGTTGCCTAAATGGAGGTTATTCGTGTCAGCTCGGAATGCTATTGCTTATATTGCCCCGGACACATTGGAAGTTTCAACAGCACTTGAAGGATACGTGTCAACATATTAAAAGTGGAGAAGAAATGTTCCGCGTGCAATATCAAGGAATTTCGTAGCGTTGTTTACTTGCTAATGGAATACGTACCGAGGTGTCGACTCGTAAACTGTTCTCGACGGTCACGTAATTAATAACACACGCCAACTGAAGCTCCAGCAACACTGAACAGTATCGCAAATATAACAAACTGCACTCGACCTAAGTATACTTTGTTTCATATAACTTCAATAAATTTTGACAGTTCTCGAAAAGAAGTGCGGCCACGATGTATCCCTCCGCCACAGCTGTTCTGTCGGTGAAGAAAACGATCTTTGTAAACAAACTACGAATCCAATGGCAAGCATTGAAAGACTGACAACTTCTGTCCAGTAATTAGGCTACTATAGCTGGTTGCCATTCCCAACTGTTTTATTTTTATGATCACATAATATACTAGTTAGGGTTGTGTTTTATTTTATTGGTGGGGTGGAGAACTATAGATTATCGTCTTTCGTGAGACGTTATTTTTTTGTGGTTCTTCTGAGAGAGTGGCGATTGGAACTCGCATTGTTTTGATGATGCAGTGGAAAATTTTGTTCGTACGGGAATAGCATTTAATTTACTATAACTCAAAAGTTTTAACTTCATCGAACGAGCTGAATGCGATAAATGTGTCGATGTTCGTACCTATGTGAGAAATGCTCAACAGATAAATATCATTGCATTTCTTAAGTATAATTAACTACACTAAAATGGCGCTTATTTAGGCCACGTGCATTTTACAATTGAAAACCTCCCGCAAGAACAAAACGCAGTGAATAAATACGTCACTCTCAATACCGATGTGCGAAATGAACATTGTAAACATGTAAAGCAAATTCTACGTAAAAATCGTAGACTCTCAATCAAAAGTCCAAATACATTTCAAATAATCCAACAACAATTTAAGAAAGCATTATTTACAAAACATACAAACTTACTGTTCACTTCGTAATTCCTAAACACGTACAGCACTTTGGATGATTAATCACTTGTTGGCTACTGATACGAAATAATTTATTTGCTGACTTATACAATTAACAAAACACTTGAACTATTTCTTGAAATCAACAAATTTACACTTCACAATGAAAATATTTTTTCGCCCGCGCTTCGCGTTGATCACTGGAAATGGCGGACCAGAGCACACAACAAACCATTTTACAAAGCGGCAGACACGTGTCGATAATTCATTTCACTGAGGAGACTGCTTTAAAAGGTACCTATGACGAACTACAGGCTTAATGAAATACGTAAATACGAAATTCATTAACTGCATATATAATATTCCGACATCACCAGCAAGGAATTCTCGCATATCGATAAATTATGACGGAAGAAAGCACAATGGCAACAACGGATTTTCACCGGACGGGTGGAGACCATAGACTACAGACTCAACGGAGATTGGTGGAGACCTTTCACATAACAGTGATGTTCGCATGCTCTACCATAATATTTCAAAAAAATTTCAAAGCCATTGCTCTATATCTCAGAAAAATTGTGTATTCGTATACGACCGTAATTTTAACCATAAATGTTGTAATTTATCATTAATTTTCCTCATAATTTTTAATTCGGAGTACTATTTTCTTTTACAATCATCGCCAAGAGCGCCAACATAATAACACGCATCCTGCAACAACCATCAGCTGGCACAGTACTTAGGAAAAGGGGAGCGGGTGGGGGTTACTGTTTACATGCTATGTAGGTTGGTTGCAACGTCTGTCAAATTTTATTGAAGTCATATGAAACAGAGTATATCTTCATGTTTAAAATTATTATACTTCAAATTGCATGTAGACACGCTGGCCATGTCAGCACATTACGTAAAATCTAGACGACTTTTCGCAGTCGGAAAGAACGTCGAAATATAGCAGAAAACTAATATATAATGTAACCACTTCATTGGACAACATATATAGACCTAAATGTTTTATTTTATATTTGGAGTTACGAACTGCCACATAAACCACATTGTTTAAGGGACAAGAAACGGGCACATAAATTCAATGAATTCAGAGCATGTAAATGCGGAAATGGCCATGTGATGTGAATTTTTCGGAAACACAAAATGTGTTATTACACCATTTTTCATTATTATTATTATGTGCATGGGATAAAAATAAAGCGACGTATTTCAAGTGCGATTTATATTGACTATTGTGTCTAGAAGGGCGTTAAGACTTCCTATTTCTCTGCCAAATGTTCGGCGAGTATTGCTGTTATTGCGTACGTTAAAATGCCTGCAGTTAAGTAGTGTGTAGATTTGGGCTGCTCTTAACAGCAGGGTCTTGAGAGCCGATGAAGGTGAAGCGGGATGAGTATGGAGCTGCGCCGGATTGTAAGGATGGGGGGACTGGATATCCCCGAGAAAACCCGTGGACCGGCAGATTCGTCCGGCACGATACCCAAATGCGAAAATCCGAGGAGCGAGTGCGCAGTCAAGGTGCAGTGATATTTTCCAAAGGTTGATTTTAAGAGTGCTCATTTTGTCGTGAACTATCTTCACATGCATGTGCTTTTATGAAAATATAATTTTTCATATGCGTTTGCGGTAGCATGAGTACAAAGTCACGTACTGCTGTTATTTCTAGTGGGGAAAACACTTTCCGTGTTGCGACTCGGAAATTTGTGGCGATAGCTTGCCTACACAAGACACACAGAGTCTCTTTTTCCTTGTGGCTAAGGAATACTTCGAGTTTGGGTTTGCAAAATGAAAAGGGTGAAACTTGAATTTTCTCAATTATATTGGCGGTGTTTCCATTTTCGTGGAACATCTTTGCAAAAACCCAAATTTCATTACACCACAAACAACAATGTTCATCCAAAATTTATACACATTAATTTTCAAAAACGAATGCATAGCTACTATACAGGAAAAAAAAAAGTTTTCATTGAAAATCCCCTCAGACATACCGCGAAAAACTGCTACACATTTAATATGAAAGAAAAAATCCCGTAGGGTCGATTACATAACTTAAGTAATCATTTCTGAATCCGTTCCTCCACCCTAAGGACCAGAGTTCTATCCTTTTCGCGTGTTTTTAATTCTCTCCTCCCAAATTTGAGAAACCAAGGTTTATATCTCGTCAATTACTAAATTTATTGAATAAGTGAACAGAAAATAAATTAAATTTTTTACGTCTTGAAATGTTACTGAGCGCATGTTCACTTATGCCTTGGCAGAAAATTTTGCGCCCATTTTCTAAGGTCAGTGAAACATGTATAGGTCATTCACGGTGAAATGAGCACTTTTGAAAACCCTGCTTAAGATCTACGTCTATGCGTTGTGTATTCATCGGCCTTATGTGATATTGCCACTGCCATGGGCCTCATCATTTTATTCACGCGTTGGTCAAGTGAAACTGGGAAATTATTAGAAAAGTAAATATTTAACAAATCTGTTCATTTTTACACATCTATGCATTAAAAAAAAACAGAAAGCGAAAAAATTAATCTAAGTTATGACGTGGTTACCCAGCACTTTTTATTCGACGTCAAGATATGAAACTACTTCCCATCCATCGTTAACAACTTTAGTGGCTGCATATCACTCAGGGCGCCCGTTAAAATATATGCAGGTAGTGGCAGTGACTTTTTTCTAAGGTTAATTTCAAAAGTGCTCACTTTATCGTGAACAGCCTTTACCGTCTATAATTATCTTTCAGCGACGGCTTGTCTCGGCTGTTTCTTGCCCGGAACCCCGCGAATGTCCGCCTGGCGAATTCCCCCGCGTCACGTCGCGCGGTAGAGGTGTCGTTCGTTCTCGACGTGTCCCCGCCCCGTCGTGGGGCCGAGTTGCGGCGCCTCGCCTCCGCGGGTAATTTGTTCCTGGTCTGTTCGATGGGAGGGGAGGGTGTGTCGGAGTTGTTTCCTACAGTGTCTCCCGGGACCACACCCCCGCCTTCACTCCCTTGTACGTGTCATGTGTCGGCCTGAACAATGCCTCTGCGGTCTCTCTCTCGTTGGTGCACTGTGCTTCTTCCGCGTGTCACCCGTCTTGACGCCGGATTAAAAAACTTCCCCTCCAACTTTTGTCCTATTCGCCCATTCGGAACTCACCCCTAACTCTTTTTTCTTCCTTCTTCCTCCTCGCCCATCTCATCGCGTCCGTTTCGGGTGCGCGGGCGAGAGGGCGAGGGCGCAGGAAGAGTTGAAATGTTTCCATCAACCCCGCGTCCTCCTGCTGTATACCGTTTGTCCGGCCACCTCTCCAGATATTAAATTTCCACCCCCATGTTTTCGTGTTTCCTCGACAAGTCGAGGATGTCCGTGCAGCATCCTCGGCTCAGACGCGAGCGGCGACCGTATTAACCAAGGGCGACGAGGGTTAAAAAAAAAAGAAAAATGCAACGAGGGCTGACGTTTGTCCCGCTAATGGTTTCATCCCCGCCAACTCTCCCGCAGCCGGGACTTACAATTCTCATGCAAATGCGCGACGCGCGCGCGCACACAACACGCACACGCACACGCACGCGCAGACATCGTGCGGGCGTATCCATCACAAGCGAGTGCTCGTACTTCAAGCCCCACCCGCCCATCCTTCCTGGGGGTTGACGACGACCCTTGATTTCCCTCCCGGGAATTTGTCGTCGTCGCTGCCTGTTTTTGTATCGTCCTCCCCCGCGGCTCGTCACCTGCCGGCCCCCAGCGTCTGGTCGATTATTCTTCGTCACGGTTCCCCGGCTCCATTACGACGACGTTCGTTCGCTCGCTCGCTCGCTCGTGGAGACCGTGGCCTGGGGAGGGGGGGGGGGGAGGCTGTTGCCTGCGTGCTCGTGTCTTTCATCTCCGTTCGCATTCCGACAGTGCAGCGAGGAATAATAGGAGTGGTTCAGCACTAAATGCGAGATATGGGATTTCTCTCTCCCCCCCACCCCCTCCTTTCATTATTCATTTTTGAAAAGCGTTGGAATGAAACAAATTCATTGTTTTACATTTGCCCACAAGTATTGAACTTACATTTTTCGTGTGATGTTTCGAGCGAAAAAAATATTTATATCCTAAAATTTTTGCTTTGCTTAATAACGTACGAAATCGGAATAAAGCCAACAAAACACAAAATAAACTGTTAGTCGCTTCAGGATACAGTACGATATCTGTATAAACACGGGGCTAACTGTTTGCAATTATCTTCTTGAATATTAGGAATTTACTGCATGTGAGTGTTCTTAATTGATGCTACAAGCTTAATTTTCCAGATTGTCTTTGGTATTTTTTAAATAATTGGTGTTGTTTATTTAGTGTTTTTTACGTAATAGTGAACTTGTAATTTTCGATCACCATGTGACTATTCTATAAAAAACATTTTTGATTACAATGTGATTACACAAAACAGTGAATTTTTTTTCCTTGTGTCTGTATGCCTAGAAATAGAAAAGTGTCCGGCACAAATGTATTTTATTTTATTTTTTCCAATCTGCAGGATCCTGAAAGGCTACATGGAAAATGAAACAGCGTTCGCAAATTAATGATAGTAAGAGCTCAATGTAAGTGGAAGAGTGAAAGGGGAGTGGAAGATCCGTAATGGATGATGGAGGTGGTTTATTCGTGAAATAACATTTACACCCTTGTCGTAACAAGATGAGTGCATTCTGATAAAAAAAAAAAAATCCCGCTTAATGAAACATGAACGTCGAATAAGATTTTTTCTGGTCCACTGGTTGACACAACAGCGCATTCGCCTTACTGCCCCGAATTCTCACACAAGCGTAGCGGCGCAAAGTGACTGCCAAGTGGGCCAGTCTTCTGTGATTTGTTAACCTTCCTACTGTTTCTGAATTCGTGTGTAAGCTTTTCTTATTTCAATGAATTTGTTTATACATCTACTCTGCTATATAGGCTAGTGGACAAGGAATTTTTCGTATGTTGCATTATACACAGAATCCACATATATATATGTATATATATATATTATATATATATATATATATATATATATATACACACACGCGCGCGCGCGCACATACATACGTGCATACATGACCGATTGATTATGTTTCACGCGTCTGTTCAGAATTATTTCATAGGTAATAGCTGTGACATGAGCGTGTGCCGTGCATTGATAGTTAATTCTCATATTGTTACTAACTTTCGTATTTTTATGGAAAATTGTATGGAAATTTACAATTAATTATGGTGACGCGATACGTAGGAAAAAAAAAACTGAGCTGGAACGAAATACAAAATACGGGTTTCGTGAACGATCGCCAATTATTCGCCTCTTTAACCAGAAAATTGTAGTCTTAGCGGTAGTCAACATGTCTACTCCACTTAAGCACCTGTCACACTGTCAAATTTTTACCTTCAACTATATATGACAATAAAATTGGAGGATAAAATACGGCCATACAATTTTACCTTCCTACAAATTTTATCAAAATAATCTTGAATGGGTTTGAAAATGTATCACACTGTCATACTTATTATTGGGAGAATCTAATTTGAAATATTATTTTAAAAAATTTTCATTGTGAGGTATTGCTTTTGTTTTTCCATGCGGTCCATTAGAGAAGAAATGTAAGTAATATTGTAGTTTATTTTCGTTTCTATACTAGATTGAAGTTTTATTTATAAAATATGCTTCCTGCACAATGAAATTGAATGCCTCCGAGCTCGTAATATTATATGCAATATTCACTTAACATAACATTCATGCCCAATCAGCTTCTACATGAATTAAATATCTTCAGAACCTACTTCGTATCCAGCAGTTGCTCGTTATTTTAAGTTTCTTGACTTCCAATTTCGTGGTGCACTTTTCTAATTGGCTGAGTCCGTCAAACATCAGATACATTTTTGAACCGGTCCGATTTTCAAATGTTCGATGGAAACTGAAGTCATCCAACTTTCTCAGACAAATATGGCGGCCTTCATGACGACGTCATAACTGTCCAACTGTATTTGACCAAACTTATTCGGAGCATTTTGACGGAAAAATTTGACAATGTGACAGGGGCTTTAGGCGTATTCCTAGAAAAATCAAAAAGTTGCACCAGGAACCTGTAACAGTAAGCAACGCTTAACTCTTAAACGTTATTAGGCCAAGATTACGATGACTTCGCGTGTCACGTAACGAGCCACACGTTCACGTTAGCCAGTTATACCGTGACTAATGTGCTCCAAGAAGACCTATTACGATCATTTCACGTAAGGTTCACGTGATGCAAAAGCTTGTCAATGTCCAGCTTTGGAGTGTTACGTGATACTCGTGACTTTGCACCGCGTGATCACGCTGGCCAATCACAATAGGGACGTCGTGTTATCTTTGCTTTTCATGGGTGGGTTTTTATTTTCGCCATGTAGTCCGCACACTTTTTAATATATGTACCGCATATATAATTTTCTTCCGGGAATGAGGACGAAAATATAATTTTAATTCGTAAAATTTTAGGGAGCTTTATATTTCCGCAGTTTATTAATTATGTTTCTCAGGAGTGTAAAATTGTGTTCGTGCAATATGAAATGTTTACCGTTTGGTTTGAAATTTTAGTAGGATTATTTAATTGAATAAAATTTTAATTCTCTCTGCAGATGAAAGTTTATTACATGCGATTAATGCCATATACATTTAAAACGTGTCTACATCTCCCAGAGACATTTCGTTCTTGAGGTTGTGGCGATCTCCTAAATTTTGAAAGTCTGTAATAACACGAACGTTATACTTTCGCCACCTGTGTATACGTCATTAATATTATATACAGATACGCCTGTATATCAAGAATTCTGAATTTTCAGTCTGAAAAGCAACAAAACTTATCCCCTACATTTTTATTCGCTACACAGATGTTACGTGATTATTTGCAGCATCATAATATACTGCCCAAAAAGACCACGTTTTCCGTACCTACACGTGAACATGTTGCTCGTTACGTGTTACGTGAAACGTGACGTCATCGCTGGCGACCTTCTTGGTCAAAGAGGTTTTATCTTCGGGCGATGAGGTTCCGGGCTCGAATTCGCGTAAGCTAGCATTGGTTCTTGGGTGCTAAAATATAAGTTGTTGATAGTTTTATTTATTTTTTTTGTCGTCCTCCTGTTGACGTGCCGGCATAGATGCGGGTATGTTGGTTTGGTGAATTTGACTGCAACAGCTAATTTTATTTACTAATTTTCTATTATTGAATCGCGGTAGTTTTGATGTGTATTTGTTTTAATTATAATGTACTTACAGCTTTTTATAGCTCACTTAAGTTTTATTGAATGGCTGGCTACGAGTTGTGTTTTGCAACAGAAAACCAGCAAACATCGCATTAAAATAATTTGTACACTTTTATAAGCTTTGTTTATGCCTATAAGAGAGAAATAGCAAAATTATACATTTTTATAACTAATCATAAATGGTCTTGATTATCAGTTCAGCTAATAGCTTATATTTTCCTTATATATATAATTATTGCGGAAAATTGTGTATTGGGGATAACATTTATTCTATTTACCTCAAAGATTGCATACGGTAGTTAACTAAGTATGATTGGCTTACATGGACTCGTGTTTTTATGCTTAAATGTTGGTAAGTAGATACAACTTCAAGTGTAAGTAGAACTCACACTGTAAAGATGGCTCCTTCATCTCGCCATTTAGATATTACTTTGTATTTACTACTTATGGAATCACCGCGTGTCAGATATTTAATATTAGTGGGTATTCATGTTTTATTTATGCTGGCAAGATTAAAGCCACGGAGAGGCCCTCTCTTACATCTAACCCATGGTACAAATTCAGTTACACGTTATACAATGTTTCGTTACAAAAAATTAAACTGGAACTATTTACAGGTTAATAAATACCAATGTAACTAGGTGTAATGTTACGTAATTAGACATAAATATTGCCTAATATTTAGTAATTATTAGTTATTTTCTTTTGCTTCTTTGTATAACGTCTACACCAATTATTTAATAACGTTTGCATATACACAAGCAAAACGACGATGTGCAACAGCAAACGGACAGTATACAACAGCAAAAGTCAATATAACGTAAAAACTATTAACAATATAATACAAACTAATTCAACTAGTTGGAGTAATATCACATAATTAGAAATAATCATTAGATTATATCTTCTAGTAATGATTAGTTATTATTTACTATTAATGTCGTGTGTATAACATTCCCACGCATTCTTTAGTACCGTTTGTATAACCACAAGCGAAACGACAATGTAAAACAGCGAATCAAAAATATACAACAGAAAAACTAAATATAAAGCAGCAAAACGACACCCTAAATAAAATGTACAGTGTAAAAAAAAATCTAGGTAAAATTCATTTCCATTTGAGGAAATCAAATTACTCTTACATGTAAGCTAAGCTTACCTTTTAAATGTAGAGTATATTTACATAATAAGAAAAGTAATTTTTCCTAATCGTACCGAAAAGTACCTGGCAAAAGTGTGGTAAAATCCCATATAAGTAAGGGAATATTAATTATATTGTAGGTATAGTAAAATTATAATTTTAAAAAATCGGGAGTATTAATAGTGTTTATTCCATTATCGTCTATGTCCTCACACGAATAGTAACCGAAACACCAATTGTAAAGTCCTCGATATTTGCGCGGACAACAGTATTTTATCGCGGGAGGCAGGTGTGCTATCCATTACTTCACGGCAACAACATTCGTATTTGTTAGTGCTTATTAGCGCACTAAGGCCATTCACCACGAAAAATAACCTAAAACAACATATTAATTTAAGTTCCCTTCAAAATGTTTACTTAAAAAAACTATACATATTTTTCCTGAAGTATTTCCTATAGTTAGCTTGAACGTTCCTGCCGTTCTGTGAGCAACATAAATTAGTTATTCCTGGAACTTGTTATAATATTAATTTTGTGCAACAGATTGTTCAATTACTTACGTGCGGTGTAAAGCAAAGTTTGTGTAGAATTTCTTTAGTGGCTTTATTGGTGCTTTGAAGTCAATACCTTTTCAAATCTTTTAATGGTTTCCTTGGCATACAAATTACGCGGGTAAAGATAAAGGTGTGTATTGAGGTTTGAACACGGGCATAAAAAGTTATCCGTTTTCTACAGTCTCTTACAAATGTTCTAATTTCCTTTTTCTTTTTTCCCTCCATGAACCTACCATTTGTAACTATATGATAATTGTATTTTCAGATTTCATGCCTTAAACTTAATTGTTATTGCTTACTATTATTTATGTAAGTCTTACAAGCTGTACAATATGGTATCTCTCCTTTGTTTCTTCCTTCCGTCTTCCCGTCGATCTGTTGAGACTTCTGAGGAGATCCGCACGTCGTAAGGTTATTTTCCCATCCAGTATGGGATTTCTTACCGCCATGTAAGTGAATTTTAATCCAGAGAGTGGTAATTCTATCGTACGTGTAAAGAAAAGTTGTTTCCTAAACAAGTTTGCGAATATTGCCTTTCAATTGTCAGGAAATTTTCCCAATAATTTTTACACTATGTTTCGACTAGCTCTATCGACAGTAATTATAATTACTGTTGATAGAGCTACTCTAAACATGTTTTCAAAAAAGAGGCTTTACTTTTGAGTTATTTATTGTATAGTGCGCAGTGCGTTCAGTGACCCAGAAAGGTTTACAGTAAAATATTTTCCTTACAAGTTTGACTTGTGCCGGGATATGATATATATTATTATATATAATTGTTGTGGGGTCGAGTTTTACGGTTGTGGCGGGAAGGAAATGGTTCTAATCTACTGGAGACTTAGGCCTAAGAGCTTATATTCAGTACCTTGAAAAGTTATCGAAGTGAATCAATATCTCCGGTTTTATCTAACTTAACCATGATAAAATTTCCGATTATAGACTGATATGGTAATGTGAGTTGAGATAAATATCTGCACCTAATGCAGGTGTGTAGAACATGCTGTATAGTTTGCCTGCTAGTGGTGTGTCTAAATTGCTGAGTGGAGTATCACTATAGTTAAAGCGAAGGAGAATAAGAGTCTATACTAATTGTTTCTTCAACTTATTATTAAAATGTTTTTGTTTCTCTTTAGTATGTGCAGAGCATAGTAAAGTTTTATGCAATTTGCTACGATGTGTTCTATCTACGTCAACGGCTTGTTAAAGACCATCCCGAAGTTCTTAACAGCTAAACGATATTCAAGAGAAATATTTATCTTTAAATAATTGGAATGTACATGATCCTAGGCACTTCCCTAAGGCCAGAACTGCGTGTGTCTGTTTTATCAGCAACACATTGCTTCGTGGTACTTAAGTATGGGTCAACCCTTCCTATTGGCCTGTTCGGAGAAATTTATACAAAATATTTTGAACACTAACACTCGGTGACAAACACAGTGCATTACTGATATCTAGCAGTGTGAAATGCCTGCTTGTTATCCATTGCCTCACGGGCATCTGCTGTTATTTTCAATAATAATTGTGTCCTACTCTAAAACGAGACTGGTACTGATCAAGAAATTGAAACTTATACAAATAATTTACTATCTGTCTGTGCACTATCTGATCTATAATTAGATATATCGCTGGTAGGATACTCATAGGCCTGTAATCCTACGAATTAGTAGGATTTTGTCTTAAGAAATGATGTGCACGACAGGAAATATTATCACTTCAATTAAGATTTTGTAAAGTCATATTTCAAAGTTTTCAGAACATTTAGTATTTGAATGAGGGGCCACCAACTACATGGCGCCCATCTCCTGGAATTGCGAGGTTGAACGTGGTTTGTTGTTTATCCCTAGGTGTGCTATAGTTTGGTTTTGTTAAGCGGAGCCTACTACGGGTGTCAATTTTGGAAGTATCTGTCGAAAAGTGGCATGTGTGCATCATTTGAGTGTTTGTTTTTACCTATGCTGAGATCATGTAAATGATTCCATAATTTAGCTAGTTGCTTGAAGTCACCTGCATTTAATATAGGCATGTTTCAATTTTGCATTGTGGGCAGTTTGTTTTATATTTATTTCGCAATACCCGGTACGCTTAAAAGTTTTACTCAATTGGGTTTCTCCTCAATTTCCTATGCGCCACATATCGTTCACTCATTAGTATTTTTATATCATGATCGAGCAAGAGTGCCAGCGTCGCTTAGCTTTGATAGTTTTTACCGGACCGTGTTTATTGTACAGTATAGTTAACCATGTTGATCATAACCTCGACCTGGCCGCCAACCTCACGGCAGTTCAGTTCAGCCCATTTTATTTTCATTAATCTTAAACAGTGTTTCCGAACACTTGATCATTTATTGTTATTTATCATTTATGCACTAATAAATTATACATCGTAAGCACCGTGCATTTATTCCTTTTGTTCTTCGTTTACCGTTTATAGAAGCAATTGCACCATTTTATGGAGTTGTATCCATCGAATGAGTATTGCACAATTACATTACCTTCCAAAACGTGGCTTTCGAGGATAAAACTTTCAGGTGTTTCATTGGTACACTGATAAACATAATAATAGTAATGTTAGGCGTGGATCCCTATGCCAAGAGCAAGGCGCATGCGGCCAGTCCCTGCTTGGGGGGGGGGGGGGGGGAGTCACTACGGTCCACCATAGTTACATCGCCTAGCGGGCGGGGTAATTGACAGCTATCTGAACTGGCTTCGCTGTCCCCCCCCCCCCAAGCCAAACCTTACCTGTGGAAGTTGACGGTGGCGGTCAGTTGATGAACTTTCTGGTAATCTCCTGTCACGGCGCAACTCCACGTGTGAAAAATATTCTGGGTCAGCACACCAAATACCACCGCAGCCGGAGGGTCGGCGGTTTTTTTTTGTGATAGCCACCTGGCGACGTGCGACGAGCGGCGAAAGAAGACGACTGTAGCGGGCGAGTGTATGTACAGCGACCACGGACGAGGGCGCGAGTGTACTTCAAGTTTAGTGCGACTGTGTATAGGCCGTTCACGGTAAAGTGAGCACTTTTAGAAGCTGTTTTATCTGACATAATAACCAATAAATACATTTCATTGTGGTCTCGGACTTTTGGTTTTTAGTATGGTGAATGTATACACAGTGTTTATTACTAACATGGAAGTGTTTGCATTAACATGAGGTGGAAGGATACAAATTGGTTGAAAGAAAAAACTAACTAGGGCTTCAAAAGTGCTCACATTACCGTGAATGGCCTGTACGAGAGCGCCCTGGGGGCGCCAACTAACATTACGGAGAGTTAAGACTGTTGGTATCTGAACTGAAACAAGGTGGGAATAAATCGACGAGTGACCAGATTTTATTGTAAATACTGTAATTGTCGGTTATCAGATATATCATTTTAATAATGATCCAGTAGGTGTTACATAACTGTTTATACAGGCGGGTTGTAAGTGGTTAATTATGCTAATTTCTGAGAAGTAGCGGGCGATTATGTAAATATTAGCTGTAAATAGGAAGTGATAGCCATTTGTTAAGATATTAAGTCTAGAATATTTTTTGGATTGTTTGTAAATAAATTTGGTAATTATTATTAACTCCTTTATGTACTTGAGATCTCCAAATACTTTGCGGAATCGCAACAATAAAAATATATTTTTCACTAAATAATGCAACAGGAGACAATAAGAAATAACATTCCCATGTGGATATAAGTAAACAACATGCGTTAACCATCCATTTAAATTTATTTTCGCCCTTATGAGCTTCCTTGTTTCACTGCCGACGACCGATGCGAGTCATGCTCTGCGCTGGGCTCGAAGGAGATGCCATCTACATCCTCTCATCCCCCATAACACACACTCTCCGGAGACCCTTCTCTCGGGTTGCCGGAGGGTGTAAGAGCAATGTGTTCGTTAAAGTGACACCTCTTTGTCAGTCGCTCGCTCCCTCGGGAGGGGGAGGGGGAAGCCTGAAGGGGTCCATCTCGTATGGTAATACAATTTAAAGTTTGCCTTGTCGGCTGTGACAGGCCCTCCCCCCCCCCCTTCTGTTTCGCGACATAGTTCTCTTTTCCGGCCTTCCCAGCTCTTGTCGTGCCACGGGCGTGTTCTCCAGGGGGAGTATCTTCCTCCTACACGCCGGTTGGTAAAGGTCCGGGGGGGGGGGGGTTGGTTCGACCCCACCTTTGTGATAACCCCCCTTTCCTCCTTTCCGCCTGTTCACGTCTTTCGCTCGCTTCTCAGGAGAGAAAGGAATAAAAAGTTCGCCCTCGACACGGTGGTAGGTACCACCCCTCGCCCCTTCAGTGGCGTGGAAACGCGCAGCAATGCCAGGAAAGCAGACACGTATATTTATTCATACGGCGCCGCGGTGAAATAATTCCGTGTAGCTCTAACCACCTGGGTAATTTAATACGCCAGTCTTGCTCGGAGAGGCTTTGAAAACTAAAGCCACCTTCTTCGTCGTTCTTCAAATGCCTGGTATTTCTGGCTGTCTTTTGTATGTGCATTTGAAATTTGTTACTGTGCGCACTGTCGCTTAGGCGACATAATAAAACAATTTTTTTTTTTTTAAGTTCAGAGCGTTATTTTTAAAAGTTAAATTATGTCTTTTTGTGGGTAGGCAAGCACGCGCGTCACGTGCGACACGAATTTAGTCCTGTGTGACAAGAGTCGGTTTCATCTCCCCAGAGAAAGAGGAGAGTGTTTGTGTGAAAAAAAAAAACAAGATGGTGACAGTGACAGTTCTACAGACGTGATGATTGTGACAATGATAAAAAAAATTCAGTCATAGAAATATTATTATGCTCTGTCATTTCTTACAGAAAAACCGAATTACGTGTTATATTTCAGTTTGTTCGTTTGTGTTGGGAAAGGGGGAGGAGGTAAATTCCAGTTTTTTTTTTTTTTTAGGCTAGTATTATGATAGTAACTTCTGGCGTATGCAGCATGCATCAGGATTCGGCCGCTCTATTGGATGATATCACTTCCTGCTCTGTCAATCCAGTCCGCCGACAGCCATATTTCCTACAAAATTGTCTGGTTTACCGCACATATCACTTCCGAATTAAACTTTTTTTTTTTACCAAAAATCCCTTTCTTTTTTTTCCACCAGATATTAAAAAAAAAAAATCAAAAATGAGGAAAGCAAATCCGAAGCTTCTCGAAGCAAGGGCCGAAAATCCTCGGGCGAGAAAGAGGATTCGAGGCTCCTAGCGGAATGAGTCATTTAATCCTCAGATCAATACTCTTTATCTCATGTAACTTTGCAAGATTTTGACAGTTCGACGAAAGTAGTGCCAATGTTTACTATTCGTTTATGTATCCTTTCACCACCAGTTGGTGCGTCAAGTAGTGGCTGTATATTTTTTCAACATGCTGTCAGCTAATCCACTTGTCATTGTGGTGCCAAAAAATGTTTTAAGGAATTTATAGACTGACATCTGCCTAAAAAATTCGTAGGTTATAAAAGTAATAATAGAAAATCATGCAAAATATTTAATATTTTTCTACTGTGTTTTTAATTTATTAGAGATAGCGAATTTGGGTTAACTTTAGCGCGATGGTAATTGTAGTGCTTTTCACACTTTGGATGATACAGCTAATATGTTTAAGACTGCACATAAAAGTAATCCGAGGAACTTGCTTGACAACACACTTTGAAAATATGTGTCATGGAGTAACGTAAGAATTGCTTAAAAACTATCCATTTGTGTTCCAATTTCTTCGTTTTATTGATACACTATCGTAACAACACGAAAACAACTAAGGGGTGGGTTTGAGAGAAGAACATGTCATACGTAACGGACGTAGGCATAACGATTATCGCCCAATCACTAGTAATCAAAATCTCTGTACACAGACTTACATAACTTTAAAAATTATACAGAGCTAGCAGAAAAAAAAATTGGTATCCGTTTCTAAATGTGATATTTTACACAAGAAAGCTTTTTTTTTTTTTTTCTAGCTGGTAGTGTTTCGGGAGCTGGCCAACAGATCGCATGGCAGGGCGTGTTGTGAGCCGTGAGTGTTAATAAACAGATAGCCGCACGTTGGCCCTTGTTCCCATATTTTTAAAAGTTCAGTTTTCTGCTATATTGGCTCGAAACGACATGAGTTAAAAATATATTTCGTCAAGTTACTTGAATAAAAATTTAACAATACCCTGCTATATTTATGTTAGCTTTTTGAATTAATATCAAGCATGTATGAATGGCAGGATGTGTGGGGCCATGCGTAAACAGAATTCTCAATGTTTGAAGTTGCGTTTCATTTTATTAAGGGCTGTTTTAATTTGCATTTCATTCTGATCACCCCTGCTTTACTAATTTAGCACGAAGTGTAGTTTGTAACAGTGTCAGCTGTTTTGTGACCACTTAAAAGGAAATGTATTAATTAATCTATGAACTCTTTCTTATCCGTGTATTTTCTGCTTGTCTGATGTGCGTATGCAGTGCAGTCAGAATAGCAAACGTAATATTAATTTTCATTCGTTCAGGCATCAGCTGATACAGGATATTGTAAATGGCACGTTGTTTGTTTAGTATACACCAAGTTGCCACTCACCGACTGTCATGATCATGCCAAGTTATATGAACAGGGAGTAAAACAGGATTCGAGGCTCCGAACCAGGTTCAGCGGACCAGGGAGGATCAGCAGACCTTGCCCCCTTCCTACGACGTCCTCCATGCTGCACCTACCACATCCACCCTCCCCCACGCCATACCCTTCTTCGCTATCACCTCACTCCCTTACCACACCCATCCAAAGCAATTATTTTAAAAAACCTAGAACAAATAAAGAAATAAAATATATAAGATTATATTACCCAGCCCCTTGCTTATCCAACACCCTCCCTTCACCCCCTCTTTTCCCCTGGAAACTATTATAAAATCAAGAAAATAGAAACAAATTTAAAAAATCGAGCAACATATAACGTTAACTTCTTAATCATCCCACCTCCTTAACCAGTAACCCACCCATTCATCATAGTCCACACAGTCATAAAAACCGAGAAAAAAATAAACAAAAATCAAAAAATTTATGAACATTTAACATTAACCTCAAACTTATCGCTCCACTCTCACCTCACCGCCTCTCCTCTCCCACCTTCTATTAAATTATTATTAATTCGAAAAAGAATCGCAAAAAATCTTTAAAAATGTAAACAATAGTTAAGGAAAAAATTAAATGCCTATTACGACAAACAAAGTTGGATGTGTGTGTCACTGAGGGTTCGATACTCGTAAAGATGGCAGAGTACAGCCACTCCCTATTACGACAATCAGCAGCCGACTGAACCCCCGCATCTGAATTTCATTGGCTACATAGCCGATAATCTTCCATGCTCTTCTTCTTGAGTAACCCATCCCAATCCTTCGACCAAGCCCAATCCTTCGATCAATCCCAATCTTTCGATCAATCCCAATCCCCCGCAATAAGTTTCGGAATCAGCTCCACAATCTTCCATCAATCTCACAATCTATCCATCAATCTTTCGCATTCTTTCAATCAATTATCAATACATAATCAGTCCGTGGTTGTTTCTCGTCCCCCATTCATACATATTAAAAAAACATTCTTTCGCCAACTGTCTTCACATATTTGTACTTGACAACTGCATTAATATTTTGTATGCAGTCCACTCTCTATGCAATTTATAGTTATATATTTCATTAATATTCTGTGAGTAGATTCGTACTTTGGTAAACGAGTGTTCATATAACCACTTTAAAGTTATTATGAGGGATGGAAGGCTACAGCACAAAATAAATTAAAACACAATAATTATTATTATTTAAAAAAATTATTATTTTGTCATAACAATTTTAAAAAAAAGCAGTTCCGCACATCCTGCGATGTAATACCTCAGTTTAGTTCTCTAATGATTGAAGATATCTCAACAATGAGTGTGAGATCCTCGTGTTTTTGCTCGCCAATCAAATCCCTGAGTTATCAATAAGTTCATTCGGGTCTTTGGGAAATAGGTAGCCAGTATTCTCGGTCTTCAGCCTTCTTCACTTCGCTGGTTGCAGCAAATGCGGTCGACCGTTGTCAGTGCATCGAGAAAATCGCCATCGTTTTCAACACTATCACTGTCTTCACATTTATTTTCATTTATGCTGTATTCATGGTCGTCTTCACTTTCTGTTTCATCCTCAATACCAAGTTTACCTTTCTTTGTGGGAGTCGCATTGCCATCATCAGTATTTAGAGCCGCCGTCCATTTATTTTGATGTTCGTCGACTTCATGCGAACGTATTGCAAGTGTGCATTCTGCGCAAACCGACTCTACTTTGCGATGCAAGTCACTTATTTCATCTCTAGCTTTAACTCTCTCATAATTGCCTATCTAATCACTACCCTTCGATGTAGCAAGAGGTATTGGCGACAGCACTTGCTTGCTCCCAGTAGACGAATCCTTGCCATTCTTGGTATGGTTCTTCAATGTATTGACTTACATAAACTGCATGGGACCAATGTTGTAATGCTTCATCGCGCAGTAAGGAATCTTTGTACAGGCCGTTCTGTCATGCCAACAAGCATTTTAACCATATGTGAAAACTCTATGGCAGAATCGACACTGACGACCACGGGTAGCGATGATGCAAGTCGCCGTTCCACGATTGTTGACGTCAAAGGCAGGCCTTCTTATTCAAAATTAATCTTTGTGGTATTACAAGAGAGATCTTCCAAATCGATGTTCACCTCATGGTGTCAGAAGGACTACTGTAATTTTATTTATAAATTAGATTCTTTTTTACATTAAAGAGCCTAGCTTGTGTCCACAAAAGGGAATCTACCTTAAAATTTATATGGAAACATCTGATAAAACCCACATACTTGCTTCCCCAGAAGAAAACTCGCAGATACCTACTAGACGAAAACATGCTGATACCTATGTGACAATATATAATATACTATTTTAATATGCTTACATAACAATATAAAATAATTTTTTGATATGCTAATAGGCAATTTGTATACAAAAAATATAGGAATATAAAATTATTTTAATGATTCTATATATACAATATAATTATGTATATTCTTATCTTATATTTATGTAGGGCAGTTACTGCCGGCTGATGGTAGGTGGTGTGCCACCACAGCACCCCTGTTAGTGATGTGTCCGCATTAGAGAGAATGCCCTGGAGGCGGTTTGGGAAATGGACATGTCGACAATAGTGTGTCCCTGGGGGTGAAGGGTAGTTGGGCGACACATGAAGTCCTGGAGATGGGGATACACTGGTGCTGCTGCCGGGCGGGGCCCAGCTGGGTCGGCTGGCAGGTTGTCTGCCATGGCGTGCGCAGGTTTGAGGCGATCAATGGTGTCGGCGATGCGCCAGCCGCGCATCTGGAGGGTCGTAGTCTTCTGCATGTGATAACAGAGAAGGGGCCCTTTTACTGTGGGTGGAGAGACCCGCGAGACCCCTCGCAGCAGAAGAAGAACTCAGTGTCAGTCTGGAGGTCCTTGAAAATAAACGGGCATGGTTCACCGCGATGCGAACTGACGGGCCAGAGGTCCTGGAAAATCAGGCAGAGGTCCGTGGCGAGTCCTGGAACGTTTATGCGCCTGGAGTCGGGGTGTGTGCCAAAATCTCCCCAGACAGGTGCAGTAGCTTTCCATAAACCAGGTCGGCTATGGGAGCGAGGTCATCCCGCCAGGCAGCTCTGATGCCTAGGAGGATTGTGGGCAGCGCGTCCACCCAATATTCGGTAACGTGGCAGCGAATGGCCGCCTTGAGCTGGCGATACAACTTCTCTACACTGCCATTAAAGGCTGTACGATAGACTGTGGTAGGAAGGTAGGATGCGCATGCCAAGTTGGCCAGCTCCTTGAGCAGAGACGACTCAAACTGGCGGCCCTTGTCGATGGTGGTCCGTAACGACATGCCGAAATCTGCCATTCATGTGGCGCAGAACATTCTCGCCACTTTGACTGCCTCGACATTCTCCACCAGCACTGCCTCCGCCAGCGGATGAAATGGTCGATCATGGTGAGACAGTAGCGGAAGCCTTGGGATAATGGCTAGGTCCCGACTAGCTCGATGTGTACATGGTCGAACCGAGCTGACGGCAGGAAATGTGCTGGGAAATTTTCGCCTGTTAACAAGGGAGACAGGCACATGCTCAACGTCGGCATTCAGACTTGTTCGATAGCCATATAAACCGTTGTGAGTGCAGTTTCACTGATGCATTGATGCCAGGATGGGCGAGCTTGTGAACCATGTCGAAGGCCGCGTGACGGAATGCGGGAGTTATGAATGACCGCATTGTTGGCGTGGAGACGTCGCAGTACACGCAAAATTATGATTCGTGCAACTGGACTTTCGTCAGCTGCAGACCGGTGTCCTGCTGCAGGAACTGTTGCAGTTCTTTGTCTGGTGCCTGTGACTCTGCCAGAGCTTGGTAATCCAGTGTGGAAGTGATGGCTTCTGCACGTGACAGAGTATCGGCAATGGCGTTGGCAGACCCAGGGATGTGCCGGATGTCTGTGATGAACTTGCTGATGAAGTCCAGGTGTTGTGCACGGCAGGGGAGCACTTGTTGGTATTTTGGGCGAAAGCGAACCAAACAGCTTATGATCTATGAAGACAGTGAAGTCGCGGCCCTTGACCACTTAGCTAAAGTGTTGGTTCCCAAAGTAAATGGCGAGGAGTTCCCTGTCATAGGCACCGTACTTCCTTTGGGCCGGGTTGAGCTTCTTGAAGAAAAATGCTAATTGTTGCCAGGCTCTCTGAACCTTCTGCTGTAGCACTGCCCCGACTGCAAATTCGGAGGTATCGTTCATGATGGCCAGTGGGCCCTCTGGGATAGGATGGGCCAATATGGCAGATGAAGTGAGATTAGTTTTGCAGTCCTCAATAACCTGGCTTACAGCTGTGAGAACAGGTCCACTGCCCCATGCTATCGGCCCACCTAACTTAATCAGAGTTGCACATTATTTTTGAAAGTTTTGTGTTACTTTCGATTGCATATGCCATATCACTGAATTTCTCTTTACTTGTACTTACAGATGCCGTTGAAATAAATGAATGTTTCCAGGAGAAAAAATCACATGTGGTTTAATTATTTCTGGCCGCTACGAATAGTCGCTTGGCGGCAAATTACTTGGCCCCATACGTGATTTCATTTAGCAGAAACCGCATTTCGTGATCTACAACCATTCCGTATTTTTATCTGTGAGTGTGTCGTTATATATATATATATATATATATATATATATATATATATATATATATATATATATATATATATAACAAAAAGACAAATCAATGTCTTAAAATATTATAATATAGCCTTCGTGGTACAAAGATATTTAAGCGACTTTGACTTTCGAGGTTATCATCAGATGAATAAGGAACATATAGTGCGAAGCTGTTCAGTATGCACCACTGCCTCAAGTTGCTCTGCAGAGTAGTGTACAAACTTAACCAAGTTGGCGAAAATCTAATCTTGAGGGAGATTAGTAGAAAAAAATCACTGCTATAAATATTTGCCAGATACTGTATTTAAATTTTTAGTCGTATCCATTATGTCATTCCGAGAAAATTAAAAGTATTTTGAGATCCATGGTTTTCACACAATTACTTGTTATTTTTCATTTCGTACCTCTTAAATTAGTTAAACTGCTTGCAAAAGGAAACTAGAGAAGCTGAAAACGGAATAAATTATGACGTGCTAAACTGAAGTTATTTCTCTGAAATTTCGGCACAGCCATTTGTAAAAAATACGCAAATATTTTCCTACATTAAAATTATTTAAAAACTGCCATAATTAAATCTGTTGTATTACATTATTGGCTTGAGGTATTTGGTAGCTGTGTTTGGCATGTAAAGAAATGCACATTTTTAATTGTTTATTATTTAAGGTTTAAAAAGGGAAGCCCGGGGCTGGTTGTCACACTTTTTACGTATTAATTTTTATTGAAATATTGGTGCGAAATAATGAAGTGTCTAGACAGTAATAAAAAATACGGTGTTTCACACAGCTTAGGAGAAATCAACATCATTCTATGAAACTTGTAAGGCTTAGAAAATTCGAATTTAGAAACACTTGCAGAGTGTGACTTTCAATTCCACCCTAGGGATGGTTGTCTCAAGTATCGGGGTTGGTTGTCCCAGTTTTTTTTAGTGCAAGAAAAATCACTAAACATTAAAAATATAGTTCTTAAAATAATCGTACGGAAAGGTTTTGTGAAATGAACTTAAACACTTTAAGTAAGAATGATTTATGATACAACTACTATACATAACTATTATATTATCACATTTTACGACTTGCAAAGCTAAGTTACTTTTGTGAATAAAATTGTTTTTTTTGCAACTAAAATAGTGGCAAAAATGGAATGTTATATTAGCAGCGAACTAATAATGCACACATACTGTTTCTAAGATAGTTTATTTTTAAATATATTTTCATAAATTTGTAGTTAATTAAAAATTATTAATATGAATTGATATGCATATGTAGGGGGTATACAAAGTAGTTACGATAACTGAGATGGAATACATTTTTTAGATAATAACAGTCATTAACATTTAAATTGCCCTTATTAAATGAAACAATACTACTAGTCTATACAACATGAAACAAAATGTCAAGCAAAAAAAAAAAACATTATTGCTAACGAAAAAATTTCAGTCTTGTGAATAACATCATCAGTAATTAATTTTGTCAAGCGCAAGTTTTACAGTAAAGCATTGCTGGATGGCGTATTAAGAGACTCGACATTGACAAACAATAGAATAAACTACTAACTGTCACTGAAAAAAAAAAAAATGCCAAACCATTTTTAGACTGCTCCTAATCATCACCACTTGACATGTCTGGTAAACACTTATGGCAAGTGTAAACACGATTTTCCGTTCTGAATCTCTCATGAGACCACCCCTTGCACTTTACACATTGGACCCACGTTTCGTTCGGCTTACTTTTAGAATATGGCTCAATGCAGACCAGGCAAAAACAATCTTCTTCGTCTGCACTCTCGCTGCTCTCACTTACATACTTACTTTCCTTGCTGATCCTGTTTCTTTTATACATGGGTTTATCTTGGTGTTCCTTAGATAATGGCCTTTTGGAATGTGTCATCTGCCTGTTATTTTTGGGCTTCTAACATTTTTTTTTTACTGGCGTGTCGGTTAAATTTGACTTTTCCCTTTTACGAGCATTTTTGCGGACTGTTTTTCTTTCCCCTGACTTATTAAATGGTCGAATTACGTCGGGAGATATTGTTAAAGCCTTGCTCATACCACTGCAGCTGGGACCTTGATCAACTGTATATTGATGAGGCTTTTATAGATTGTTAGCTTGAATTTCTGGAACATTATCACTAGTGCTGGTGTTTGGCAGTTAGTTTCAGTTGGAGTCGGCGTGTCTTCATCACCTTTTTTGTTGCTAGGATGAGGCCGATCGGTTACGAAACTCGGTGCAAAATCCGATTCTGTAAAAATGTCTCGGTTAAAGGGGAAAATTCCTGTGCTTCTGAACCTGCACACATGTTACTTGGTGTTACTGCGAACGGAAATGGCTGGGTTATCACACCGCGAATGTCATAACTTGTCGTGGTCTTTCCTGCATTATTTATCATCCAGCTATCACAAGCCGAATTCGTGAATTTTTTTAATGGACCTTAAACATACCTTTCCTACAGTTATAGTTTGTGACTACAATGTGGTGGGAAAGAAAACATTACGATGCCGTTTGCGTTTGCATAATTTAAACCTTCAATGCTGAGATGAGAGTTGTGGTTGTCTAAGAGCAGCAAATCAGGCTTTTCGCGTGTGCTTTTTGTGTGGTCATGAAAGTGTTAAAAAAATTCCAAAAAATGTGTTTCTTGCATCCATCCTGAAGGATTCGCAACACCCTTTCAGCCAGGAGGACCATTCGCAATAAAATGTTCTCTGTAGTTCACCCTGGGAAAATATAAAAAAAAGGACGAATATGTTTACCGATTGCTGACACCGCACATGCAGTTGTCACTAGACTACCTCTCTCGGCAGAAACTGTACTACCAATCTGTTTAAAACCTCGACAAGCTACAACTTTGTCAGGAACTTGCATTGTTGTCACACCTGTCCCTATATTCCATATTTCGTGCATTTGGAACTTATGCCGTGTCACGACTTCGGTCAAATTGTTGAAAAACAATTCCACGTTGGTTTTGTTGAAACCAGAGGCTCTAGCCAGACTGATTTCTTCATGTGTTCTTATTGATATTGTTGGATGTCGCTTTAAAAAACTAGAAAACCAATCAGCGCCAGCAATTTTTTTTTCGACCCATGATTGTGGCATTTTATTCCGTTTCCTAAAGCACCTTGGTAAGCAAGTTTTCTAACTTCTTTAGGAGATAAGCCAAAGTAAATGTCTGATGCCTGTAAGATATAACCCACAAGCTCCTTTTCTTGAGATTCATTAAATACCTGGCGATTTTTTGATATCCGACAGGAATCGACGGAAAAATTTGTTGGTTGTCATTCAATTCTGTTTGGGGAATTTTTTTTAGCAATATCTAGCAAGAGTTCAATCATTAATACTGAATTCGTTTGTGGCTTGTCTGATCGACTTGTGGTCTCGAAAAACAGATCTCGCTGCTGTTAACATAACATCGGAACTCACTTTTCCTCGGTTAGTTTTTTTCTTGAAGTGCCGAATCATTTTTGTATGCAGGAATCTGTAAAGAAAAAACGAAACTTTCATGGGGTTTGTTGTTACATACGACAATTGGTCCCTCCCTACTTGAGAAACCTGCCCCGTCCCGCCATTTTATGTTAATAATATTGTGTGGCCTGAACAATTTACGGCAACTTTAAGGCAAGCATCGAAACGTGCGATACACAGCATGCAGTTAACTACAGTAAATTTTCTAATAGTAACATATGGTAGAAAAAATAACAGAAATAAAAATTTAAGTTGAGAAATTTTACTTACCGATCGGCTTTGTAAAAATCACTTCGAGCTGTCACACTTATCGTACTATCTTCGCTCAAACAACAACGGACTACTACGGATGGTGGTGAACGACAATAGCGAGTCCGACTGCCTCTGCGCTCTGGCGGCCGTGAAATTACCTTTGTGACAACCAGCCCCGGTCTCCCCTACAGTAAAATTATGTTAGAGTACCGAGACACTGGCGTGTATGTAATACACATTCTTAAATAACCTACGTTGCAGACCTACTGCATGTCGTGCACCCGAATACATCCCACACTATATGTAGGGTCTATGCAATTCTTGTCTGTATTTATCGAAAACAGAGTTTGCATAAACAACACATGCTGACATCTTCCGTCAATGTTTGCATGCTGATTAATAAGCTATCGTAGAGTTGAATAGGAGAGAAGAATTATGCTTTGTCACAGAAAGTAATGCAAAGGGAGGAAACGAGAGGTATGTGCAAATGTGATGAAGACAACAGAGACGAACAAAGAAGCTTTTGACGACGAAATAGTGGCAGCGTTTCGAGTACTAGTACACAAACTGTGGGTATTCTACAATATATAAACTCAAATTGTCCAATTTTTTTATAAATTCAGTTACCCCTACTCCCATTTTTAGAAGCATTGAAAGAAATGACAGTAAATCATAATTTCTTAATTTTCCGTTAGTTTGTAGAGTTTCCTATTCGAGGTTTCTCGGGCTTGGGCGAGCCCGTATAGGAAGAAAGGACTGTCGGAAACCTGGCGTGGTTCGGTAGTTCTGGCATCCCCCCTCCCCCAATCAAGGTTACACACCTCTAGCGAGGCAAAGTGGCGGCCCTGCGGAAAAAGCTTTTAGCGACTGAAGTGACCCCACGGCCCCCCCCCCCCCCTAACTCACTCCGTTCCGTTCCGAACCTATAATGCCCACCTCGTCGCCAATGAGATTAAAACTCGCGAGTGCAATCGCTCTATTCTGGCGCTTACATCGATCTCGCTTCGGTAGTGGGTCGGGAGGAAGTTTGTCCGCCGATCACAACTTCCTCCTCGTTCTTCCCTACTTTCACTTGTACCACTACAAGATCGAGTACTCACTGCGACATGGGCCTGACCGCAGGCGCGTAGGAAGCGAATATTTTATTGGAAATAGGGGAGGGGGTGGAGGGGACAAAGCAGTGGTTATTGATCTCCCCAATAAAGCGGGGGGTTCGAAGTGTCCTTCACCTGAAAAATTGGGATTTCAAGGTGCAACATGGTGCTATTTACACATTTTTCGTACATAAACATTGAATATACTGCTGGTAGAATTTGTAGTATTTTTTAAGATAAAATTTGTTTAGGTGAAAAATTTTACAAATACACCTTTATCAAACCTGGAGCTTTGTTCACTCAAAATCATTAGTACTGTAATATCATTCAGGAGACATAGAACATACTTATTTCCATGTATGATAGTGCCTTAACCGAACACGTTTATTTATGAAATTTATTTCTAGATCTCATGATTGATCTAACCTGACGGGGGAAAACAATGCAATTATGATTATACATATGTCCCTATTAATTTACTTTAAAATCCATAAATATTTTCAATAGAGAAATATAACTTCAGCAAATTCTAATCCTTACTTTGACAGCTACAGATAATCTGTAAACTGCATATTTAATGATGGTGTAAATTAGAGTATGATACATGACATACACCCTACTAAACCTAAATAATTGTGCATAGTGGCTTTCGCAAAACACAACACAAACTTTCTGGGGCAGTCACAAACAATGCTTCTTCTTTTCATGAATAGCAATACGACATAAACTTTTCCAAATCCTCTCCTCTCTCTTCCTTACTACAGACTAGTCCTTTCATAACCGACTTGATGTCTATTGACGTAGTTCTATCATTATGTACGTGCAGCAAATTCAAATGAGTGAGACGTCTTTGGGTCATTAAAGAGTGCAAGTATGTCTTCAAATGATGAAGTGCACTGAAGGAATGCTTTGCAGATGCAGATGAAGCAGGTAGTCATTATGAGTACCATGAGTCGGGTTACTTGGTCGAGCAAAGCATGTGTCGTGTCACTCTCTTTACCCAACTTTTCAGCAAATACTGCTCATGTGTCTGGGACATTTCCAGGACGATTATTCAGAAGCTGGAACTGTGTAAGGAGACTGTCTTAATTGAAGTCTTCGGCAAAGACAGAGTCTAGTGCTTAATTCAACTTTTGCAGGTACCTATCCATGAAATGAATCCATGATGAGTCTTTCGAGTTCACATAGTTGTTCCAGCCCACTCTACTCAAATCTTGCAGAGAGCTTGTTCTTAAGGATATCTAAGATTTGGTTGTATTCTAGTCTAAGACTGTGTTTCATCTGCATTTTGGATGATGGCTTTGTCCTGGACGCATGGTTGTAATGTTGTAGCAACTTTTTGTCTCGGCTCCACTGGAACATCCTAATCAAGCTTTTCGGAAGTTTTATTTGTCTGCCCGTAGATTCTGTTGAAATCTGTTTCTGTTCTAAACTCTTCCAAATTTCTAATCACCAACAGAGCAGAATGTTTTGTGCCCGAAGCAGCGATACTGGGATTTTGAAGAGCCCGAGCCAGTTCTTCGCAATGACTGAACACCTCGTACAGAAAGAACTATATTTCAAATTTTCTCGACCTGCCAATCCGGTCACGGATAGCAGACCTTCATCAGAAATTGCTCCTTTTTCATCATTGATGTCTTTCAAAGTTCTTTGAACTCGCTTGTATTCTTTCTTTAACCTTTTAAGTGAATTTGCCCTCACACTCCAGCGTTTAGGAAACAGTGCAAGAAATTGAGTTGGTTTTACAGTGACTACATCTTCGTGTCCAGCTCCACTTTTGCAAGGAGGCAGAACAATATCTTCTTAGATTGTTCTCCTTTTTGCTTAATCCAAAATGACATTGGATAAATCTTTGACTGTGCAGAGTGCATCGCAAATTACGCTTCTCTGACGAGCTACTTGTTGCAAGGCTAAGTTAAGTGCATGAACTCCTTTCTCTCTTCCAGGCAATTAGCAGCTCCATCGAAGCAACGGCCTCTGAGATCAGAGATTGGAAGATTCATTCGGAGAAGCACGTCCTTAATGGCCGCAGCAAGTATCGCCCCCTTGCTATCGCGAGGGTTGATTATTGCTACAAATACTTATTTCGCGACTAAAGTTTGTGGCTGAGCAAAACGAATACATACAGAGAACTGCTCCTGGCCAGCATAATAGTAGTGCCATCTGAAATAACACAGAACCGTGGGGCCGTTTTAATATCTGCTATAATTTCATGCATAACCTTGTGATTCATAATCTAGATTATTTCATTCTGTATCTTAGGACTCGGGTAGTTGTCTCGGTTTTTAAGCCGCAGCTCCAGTTCCTCAATTTCTGATGTTCTTCCTTGTATGAGCACGGCAAGATTTCCAGTGTTACTTTCGTGTCCTCGCACAGCACTTCCAAATCACACTAAATAACGTAGAGCTTATCATAGCAAATATGCACATTTGAGCTTTACTTTGCTCCCTCGCATGAGCCTCTGACATTTCAGAATTAATCGGAACAGAACTTTCTCTGCTTATTATCAGCTGTAAACATTTTTGTACAATTAACTCTTTTGATGACCTGTAGATGTTGCTGTAGTATCTTTCCAGGAGCGAAAGCCTACAGAAATGAAAGCTAATTCTGCATCACTATACCGCACCCTCTTTTCGTTTCCGACCATGTTACATGCCGCAATCCACACGAGTCAAAAAACACTATCGTTTACACGATCATAGTGAAGCCATTCATTATTGCTAAACCACTGATTCCGCGCTCTTCTTCCACGACTAGCTCTGTCGGTTCTGGTAGGAAATAGAAATGTATTTTGAGGATGACGTTTCTCACTGATGAAGGAATTATCAGGAACGTTACTTTCCCTGGCGTGCCGGGTATTCCTATCTCTCAGATCAACCACATATTTACCTTAGGTGCATTTTCAGCAAGATAACTCTAAAAGAAAATGTCGGTAGCATAAATTCAGAACTGATAAACTCATTCACATAACTAACTTTGTGTGGAAGTAACTGACACTCTAACAAACTGAGGTGAAATTCTCATAGATGTAAAGGAAGCAAACTACATTTACATGTAAAGGAAAATTATTGTACATGTGTGCGCGTATAAATTGACAAAATATTTAAACGAGTTTTTACTCATTTGTAAAAAAAATGTGGGAGTAAAGTTGAGCAAAATTCCATGAAATGTAAACGGAAATGCTTCTCACATAGCACAGAACAATTATTTTGAAATAACAAGACGAAAAAATTTACGCAGGTACACCTTTCCACGTGCCTCTAGTTGCGTAAGAGTACAATGGGCAACATGCACGTTTTTTTCTTGATAGCTGTTTTTCAACCATTTTTGTACCAATATTGTATCTACGAAGTGTTTTGCAGTCACGTGATAATCGCTACGTAATTAGCTACCGATACTTTTAATTGAAAATAACTTGCTCTACGCGGATTTTTATGCAAAAAACAATGCATGTATACTTTTATAAAGGTATTAAAATGCGCCCCTTCCAATATCCACCATATTTATTACATTAGCATGTCCATTATGTTTTTAGAAATCTTCGGCGATTTGGCAAAGGTGTGGCGTGAACTAAGGGCCCTTTGAACCACATTTCAGTAGGCTAGCCACTACTTTAAAACATAGCATATTCTCTTATAATGTTATTTGTTACGCACAGATTTAATATCATGTGCATTCTTGAATGTTAAGTTGAGACGTCGAAATGTTCACTTTCGTGCCTTATCCAGTACTCGAACCAGAAAACCTGTGTTTATATAAATGGCGATTCACGTGGTTTTCTTATTTGTAACAATCCCAAAAAATAAACTTTTGCTCTCTCATGTAGTTGAGCAAGGTCAGCACCCCGCGATGATACGATTTCATCTTCGAGTCGCATGATCTGCTTGTATACTAACGAACTTTACATTCTTTATAGAGTTTGCAATGGCATTGTAAGAGGACGTGAATTGATTTGAATAAGTTTGAAATGCTAACACTGCAGGATATGTCAGTGAAGTTGCTTAAAAATAACAGTCGAGGAAAACATCATTATTATTTATAACAATATTTTTATGAATATGATACATTGACATATTTCGATCGTAGTTAGTTATCAAAATTCTTTAATGCTTAAAGACGCTGTAATATACATATTAAAATTTACCCGACTAATAGGCATTTACGGTAAGGGTGGCTTATGACATTTGGGATACGAGCTCACGAACTCATCTCTTCTTCATAACATACTGTTAAATAATTTGTATATTCATAGTGATATTTAATTATGCCTACTCAAATAGAGTAATCACACACAGCCGAAAATACAAATGTACCAACGTACTGTAACCTTAATTATAAACATGTATTGTATGTGGTATTCGAGATCACATGAAGTCTGGACTGTAAGATTTACTGCTTAAAAAACCAGTTCGTTTGAAACTTTCTTTAGGTAAATCAAACAGGCTATACTTTATTCCTAATGCGTGTGTTTCATTTAAACTCAGGGGGGCGGGAAGTGGCGGTGATCGAGTGGCTAGAGCGCGCGCCTCTCACTAAGGAAGGCGATCATGCATCGGAGATTTGCATGTGGGAATCGTGTCGGAACGATGCCGCAGGTTGGTGGGTTTTCTCAGGGTTATCCCGTCTCCCCCGCCCTTGCATCCCGGCGCTGCTCCATACTCGCCTTACTTCATCCTCATTGGCTCTCGAGAGCTGATATGTTAAGAGCCGCTACAACCTCTCCACCTAAACTGAGGGTTATCAGTTAACATATATGGCGTCAGTGCTGAATTAAGAATGCTCAAAAGTCCTTTCACCCGAGTCAAAGGAATCTAACTCTTCTTTAGGATCATCGTCTCTATTACAGTCTGTCCTGCACTGCTTTTTAGGTGGCTGTTGTAATGAACTGTAGAAATATGCTGAGTGGTTGAAGAAATTGTTGTTGATGGTTCTCCGAGTCATAATAACATGCGGTGAAAATGAAATGTGTATTAATTTTCTGCTTGGACACTAAAATTTTGCCATCACGTAATACACGTACGCACTTAGCCACTTAGTGAGAAGAGAGCACACACAACTGCTTTACTCGCCTTATATACTACGACAATATTTCCCAGCACCGCGAAACATGAATTTTACAGAAGAAAACCGGAAAAGGTATTTAGTGTGCACGTCTTCTTATCGAAAATTCCTAATTTACTTTAAGAACGAGATAATGCACAGGCAAGAAATTGTCACAAAAAGTACCCAGCTTTGCAGTGAAGACACTGCATGAGATGAAACACTCCTTAAGTGTGTTACTTGCATCTTGATATTTCAGTCAGATTGAGCTGATATTTGTGGGGGGCGGGAGGGGGCAAAACCTACACTTTACCTGGTCATGGACCATGGAATTCATGGCCGAGCGCTTGCCCGGGTGCCCCCCCCCCTCCTCTGTACCTACTCGCCTGGCTGACCGACATTTGTTGCTTGTCACTGGATTATGCCGCTCGTATGCCTGAAGGGAACGATCGATAAAGATGACCGACGCTTACACCCGCAAATAGCATATCGACTTTAGTGCGAGGCACTCTTCGAGCATGCAATTTAGCCCCGTGTAATCATGTGATTTGAAGTGGTTATGATTGTAGTAGTAGGAGAATGAGTAACGTAGTAGAGTGTATGTAGGAATAGTAAAAGTAGGAGTGGTATAAATGTGAATTGGAGTAGAGGTAGAAGTAGTAGTAGTAGGAATGTGAGTAGGAGTGGTAGTCTGAAGAAATGTGCACCCCGGCACAGGGGCAAACACTCATCATGTGACAAAGGTGTAACCTGAAGGTGTGTCATCCCTGAAACGGTGACATAGAACTATATCCTAAAGGCACAGCGGGTAAGGAATGCTGTGGGATTGGCTGGGTGGGGGGGGGGGGCAATGGGTGTACCCCAATAAAACCCCCCAACGGCCAACGCGGTTTGACTCCGCCAGGAGTCGAATCCGGATCGCCGTGGCGGGAGGCTGGTGGACTTTCCACGCGGCCCCCTGTTTCAAGCAATGCGCACATAATTTGACTGGTGAAAACGAAGTGAAATTCAGACCTTTCACATATTCACGTGTGAACTAAGCGCCGTTTCTAGTCTACTTTCCATGAAAAGATAGCTTATGCAGTCGTGCGAATGTCTGTCTGGGATTTATGCCCCCCCCCCCCCACTCCCCCGCCAACGCAATAACTTTGTAACTACCGAACATACTGTAGTAAAAGTTTGTACAAGTAACTAGTTGCTAACGATTATTATGACACAACTTTTTATAAAAGCAATTATTCTATTGTAATGAAACTGTTTAAATTTCTTAGTACACGAGTGTCAATGTATCAGTCCTCAATGTATCGATCTGCATGGCAATTTAACGTGAAGAATTAACACATAATTGTAATCGCTTACTAAACTCAACTAATTAACACTGTGCACGGTAATTATGTACTTGTACTTTACGCACTGTTAGTACCAATGTTTCATATATAGGTATATAACCAAATATTTACAAAAATATTTTTAGCTCACACTAATTAAAATATTCATAAATTTTACGTCATTGTTGTCCTTAAATGATTTCTACATTAGACGCTTATAATGTACATTTAGTGCTTTTCTGCGTGAAAGCCTGGCGGTGTTGTCGTGTCTTGCCAAATTCTGTTCAGTAATACGTTTAGTTACAATAAATATTCCAATTGCAACATAATATACCGCGTATCTTAAGTTAGTTTACTTCCTCATAACAAAACTCCTTTCTGAACGATCGCCACGCTCGATATTGGTCATTATCTCGCAAAACAATTTTTACATGATCTGCAATGGTCACTTGATTTCTAACGTGGTTGTTACCCTACTTTCTGAACAAACCGTACTTTTTAAGATCAAAATACGAACCTTATCACACATGTTTACCATTATCGTGCTCATTTCATGCTCACTGCCCTCAGAATCGGTCGTCATTCATCAAAATATGCGTTTCACCTAATAAACAGTGATCATTTGTTTCCTTATTTCATTGGACTATTTTCCGAAGGAAAGATGTACTTATGAAACCACTTTCCTTTCATGTTTGTGTCTGTGTTGTGTGTATGCTTCCTTAAACATTTTTGAACCTATGAACCGCATTTCATCTAATTTCGTATATAAACAGTAATGAGTAAGGATGTAAGATTTATATTATTTTCTACCAAGCCATGTGCTTATTTAAAAATTGCGGTCATTATAACATTTAGGTCGACATCTCATATCTCGGGAACTAACCGCAATTTCGTATTTTTACAGTTTATCGTATAAACATTTACTTTGGAGAGGATGTGGTTATTGGTCAGTCATTTTGTAAGTTAGCACGGAAAGAAATAACAATGCTTTTCAATTATGTCTCAGGAAGTGCTCAATATATTCCCGGGAAATTATGCAAAAAACTGATGCTATTATTGGCCATATTACCGCGTGCGATATAAATTGATAAGTTACATTCTTATAGCGAACATTGCGGCCTTATAAATATTTTAGCGTAATTTGGTATATTAAAACACGTGTGATTTTAAAAGATAATACACTCATTTCCATTATAGAGTGGCCATTAGGTTAAGTTACCAATACAACCAATTGGCCTCATTTTCTCTACATTATGAACTTTATGAAGGAGGCCATATTTTAAGACTGAGATAAGAGGAAAATGCATTTTAAAATAAAATATTTATAACGCCAATAATTTGTAACAAAGTGTCATATTCACTTAAAACCAATTTTACATGACCTACTGTACATTAATAATACTTGTTTTCAAATTTTTGTGTGGTAGGTAATAGGTTTATTGTTTCCCGATTTATGGCATAAAAGTAGCGCTATCTTAAAAGCGGCGGACAAGAGATTCTTTGTACACACATTTGATGGTCGTAACATCAGCTTCTGCCAACATACAAAGTTTGGTTAAATTCGGTTACATGCTATCGCAGATATAGTGCAAATTTAGTCAATTCACGGTCTAGAGAGCACTTTTGAAAGCCCTCTCGTTTAAAATGATATGCAATAAATATATTTTATTTTAGCTTTAGACGTTTACTTCTGAGTGCGGTGGAATATAAACACTAGGTTTATTACTCACATGGCAATATATATTTAAAAAGGTGGTTCAAGGATGAAAAATGGCCGAAGGGAAAAAGTAACTAGTGCCTCAAAAGTGCTCACTTTACCGTGGACATCATTTAATAAAATTATATTTTTATGGTTGTCGTTTGTACCGTAGTGTTTCTTGTTTGCGAAATTTGGTAGGAAATAGTTGGTGTTTCCCAAGGTACAGACAAAAAAAAATCAATTCTTCATGTTGCAGTATCTCAAACAACTGTGGACAAAAGAAGTCGTGTATCAGCGTATTTAATGCTTGTATTTGATACTTTTAGCAAAACAATTTTTTTTTCGAAATTGGACAAACGAACCAAAAATATTTATATTGCCGCCTTACTGTAAATGTTAACAATTTTAACAAACGCATCGTCGTTAGCATAATTTTATAAGAGACGGCCCAAGTATTGTTTTGTAAGCTACCTGTTAGACCTCGCCATTAAAATTGTTCTCACCATGAAGGATGAAGTGTTTTTTGTAACTTGGAATGAACATTGGCGTTTGGTAACCAAGATATCCAGTATTAGTATGTAATGTGAAAGCAACGCACTAGAAATGACTGAGTTTAAGAGGAAATATTTTTCTTTTCCGTATGCCAATCATTCTGTTCAATTAATTTTGCTTTCTGTAGGCGTTACCAAACCAGTGAGGTGCATAGAGTGATATATGGACGTGTTGTTAAATAAACCGTTGTTCCACGGTCATTTACTAGAAAGGTGGAACCTACAGTGATTAATTAATATTTTTTGTGAGTGTGGCTACATTAATGTATTTGGCCACAGGAAAATGTCTCAATGCAATACAAAAAGACTGCATTTAATTGTACGTAGGGACAGCATTTTGTTTATGCGCGTAAGTTTCGGGTGATAAATGTTCGGTATTGTGTAAATTGCGTAAAAATAGTGTGACCCCTAGTTTACTATTTTAATAATATAACTACCAATAATTCCTGGAAACTGACAATATTTATACATTTTCGGGATTGTTGTCTTGTTTTTCTGGATAAATTTTATTTTCAACTGGAAAACCTGGACAAGTCAGGGAATTGTTTTATCTTTGTTTGCTAGACACCTTGAAGTAAACTGTGGTTGCGTGCTGCATGCAAAATATTGCAAGTTAATTAATTTATTTGTGCGTAGAGACCACGTTGCATTAAATGCGGGGCCGTGGTGGCTGAGCGGTTAACCTGCTCGCCTCCCGCCGTGACGAACCGGGTTCAATCCCGGTCGGATCACTAGCCGGATTTTCGCAAGTAGGAATCGTGTCGGACGATGTCGCAGGATGGCGGGTTTTTTTTTTTTTTGGGGACCTCCCTTTTCCCTCACCCTTTCGTTCCGGCGCTGCTCCATACTTACACCCTCATCGGCTCCTAATACCTTGCTGTTAAGAGCCGCCCAAATCTCTTCACTCACGCATGAAATGCGCCAGCCATCTTCACCCTTTAGCTTAAATTTATTTTGTGCCTTATACAAAATGGGCATAATTTAGCACTATTTTAAGTTCACAGATTTTTCAGGGCCAAATGCAAAAAAATCTTTAGTAAAGGTCCATGTTATGTGTATAATGATTTGTACCAAATTTGTACGCAGCTATTTTGATAAGATCTGGCATTTCTTAAGCATAATTTCGAGCGTGAAAGAAGTGTTAGAAGCGTTAGAAGCAGCTGAAATACCGCCATCGCTTACAGAAAATACTTCTTCGAAATTTTGGTTTAATCGTTAATCTAAAATGGTCCTTTCTTATTTATTTCACCCATTAATTTTTGTTTGCAAACCTGCAGACTTCAGTTGATGATCTTGGTGTACATTTCTGTCCCGCGCGTTCCTAATTACGAGATAGGAAGGCTATTGTAAACATGACAAGAAGTTCTGACGTCCGTTCAGACTTCGGAAGCTAAACTTGAACCTTGCTAGGGCATGCGGGTTGCATACTTTCTCTGCCTCCGATTCCAGGTAATTTCGGGAAATACTTTGCGAAGTTCGGGAAGCGAATGGAGGGGAAGGCATGCGGCAAGTGAAATGCCCCTCACCCCCTCGCGATTTACTCGTTCAACCACGGCATGCGGCCGAAACAGCGTACCATCAATAAAGTTCGGAAGCAGCCTGCGGCGAGTTTCCGGCTTTAAGCATCAAGGTGCCCGCCGCCTGCCTACCACGTTTGAAGCAGAAAGAGAGCGATTAGGGCTACGTGGACATGCGAATCAAGTGCACCGTTGCCTCTTTGCACTAAGTAATAAACTAGCATTCAGTATTTTATTTGTCCTTCGTGCAACTCCGAAAAACCTTAAATAGACAGGATCTTTAAACATTCATGGGCAAATCAGTAAATAGTAATTTTCGTGGGGTCAGGAAATATACCGAAAAATACAAAGTGCTGAATGGAAACATGTCTGCTGCTTGCGATCGTATCATTAATATTATACTTTATAACTTATTTTTGCCTGCTGACTAAGATATTTTTTATTTTATTATATATATATATATATATATATATATATATATATATATATATATATATATATATATATAAATGTCTGTTCCTTCTTTGGAGTGTCCGCGAAGAGAAACTACGATGGCGCTACCCATAAGACAAAATTGTTTATAATTTTTTATATTTTTCGTATGGGCTGATCAGGGGAGTGTAATATTATGTGTTTAGGTAAATCTCGTGGAAATATCGGGGAATTTTACTAGAGTATTGCCAGCTGCCCTGATATAGAATTTCGAGTGACAACAATTTTTATTAGTGGTATGTCTATAGCAGTGTTCATTGCAATCCCATAGCAGCTTGTATATATTCATTTAATGCATGTAAAGATTTAGCAATATGACACTGCATTTCTTTTTGCAATTTTTATGATTTTTTTAGGCAAATAGGAGATAGAATTACGTACTAAACCAACATAATCTTACCCCTTAAAAATGTTTCACATCATCTGCTGAAATTCCAGTTTTTTATTTAATATTTTACAATAAAATCATATTTGCCCGGTAATTTTAGAATGACTTTATTGTCACCTATTTGAAGATAACACTAGGAACAGAAAAGTTATGCTACCACTACGTTTCTGTTCGGTTTATTCCAGCTTGCCGTTCGACTGTCAATTTTAGCACTTGGCATTTAGCCCACATTCAGATTACACCGTCCCTCTACCACACCCTCTTCAGCCTTCATAAGTCCCTCTCTGCGATGGTTGATTTGGTGGTGGGGGGAGGGAATCTCGTATCGGGTTAACTAGATTCCCGGCTCACTAGGTCACGTTTTAATTAATATCCGCACTTTTATTACGCAGTTTTAATTTCGCCCGCGGAAACGTGAGCGCGTCGCTGGAAATGAAAACTTGCCCATCGAGTAGGAGAAAAATGGGTTTGCAAAGGGGAGTGGCGCGACCGCACGCATTTTTTTGCAACCCGCCGTTCTCACTCGCTTTTGGAGTGAAGCGCGCCGGAAGTGTGAAATTCCTCGCTTTTGTACCGCGACGCGTAAACAAAATAACTCGGCTCGTTTATTTGTTTACATCACTGGAAATGAAACGTTCTGAACATACGCCATAGCTTCATTATATCGTTACCGAAAACCAAGTCTTAGACCCGAAACCAACTCAAATTAACACAATTAACGAGCCGACAGTAGCTGTAGTCAAAATTCAGGTTGTCAGGTAATTCGCTGATACGGACTGCACCACACAATCTCTGATCAAAACTAAGTACAAAATAATCTTTGGTAAACAATCTTAAGCCACTCAGTTTAAGAGAAAAACAACATTACGTTAGATGAAGTGGCTTTATTTCACGTTAAGCACAGCTTACAGCATCAGCATACAAGACGTCGTATCATAACATATGTTCGAAGTTTGCTCTGCCCATATCAGTGCACTTTTCCGCACGTTGGATGCGTGCAGCATGCACGGAGCTTGGTCGCCGGATACACCCAAGATCATTGTCATGTCCCGGTACTCACTGCATGTGAACCCTATGGCCTTTTTGGCACTATTGAGCTCGGCTCGTTCCCTTGCCTTTCGCAAGTAGTAATCGTGCCGGACAATGCCGCGGGTCGGCGGGTTTTCTCGGGGATGGCCTGTTTCCCCGCCCTTTCATTCCAGCGCTGCTCCATTTCCACCTCATTTTACCCCCATCGACTCTCAAGACCTCGTTATTAAGAGCCGCCCAAATCTCTCAACTCAACTCAACTCGTTCCCTTGTCGTATGCCTTACGACCGGCACATTATTTGCAGCATTGCCATATCACCTCACCTTTATATAATTGGAATACCACAGATTTGCTACAATGGATTTTAGACCTTTGAGGTTTTTTTTGGTAAAAGAATAGACTTTATTACATTTTTACCAAACAGTATTTTTTACTTATTTTCGATCAGAGATTGTGCGGTGCAGTCCGTATCAGCGAATTACCTGACAACCGGTATAAAAATAAAATATGTAATAAATCCCACAATGGATTTTGTCAGATAAAAATATAAGGAGCAAAAACAAAATTACAAAACGAATCATCAAACGAAAAAAAAGAAAAAAAGAAAAAAAAACGTCAATCCAAATTAAAACAGCACAGACGAGCCCAGAAACGAAGACTAAAAATTTTTCGCCCACGGCAGGATGAGACAACGATGGGGTAACAGCCGCAAGGCTAGACGACACAGAAGAAAACAGTTGGTTTTCTTAGACGAGCTTGTCGAGTTCATTCTGTGAACGCTGGTGCGGCTCGGGACGCTGCGGGATGTAGAGCTTGCCGTGTTTTCCGGCTTTTTAAACAGTCAGCACTGCATTTTGCCCTTCGCTGGGAAACTTCATGGCGTGGCGCCTTTGGACAGCTTGTGAGCACATTGATTTTTATATCGCACTGTTATGTAAGGAGGCTCATACCGCATCAGTTGTGTTCACGGTAAAGTGACCAATTTTTAAAGCCCCCTCATTTGGAATGATAGTCCATAAAAATACTTTATTTTAGCTTTAGACGTTAACGTCCGAGTGCTGTGCAATACAGACACTGTGTATTACTTACATGGCAATATTTATTTTAAAAGGAAGTAAACAGATTAAAAAAAAGTAACTAGGGCCTCAAAAGTGCTCACTTTAACGTGAGCAGCCTATAAGGAGTTAGCGGAACTAAACATTGTCGTTGACAAGTCTTTGATTTGTCAACTCACAGTATTATTGCGGCAGAAAATATTTCCGACTGTATTTAGTTATTTTTATGTTCAAGCGTAGTGATTTAATTTAATATATACGTATTTTAATTATCCGTATCATGAAAATATCGCCTAAGTATGCAATTAAAAGTGTATATGCTTGCAACTAGGGAATTTTTTTGGTGGCGGGAAGGGGCGGGAGGTGAAAACGTTACAAAGCAGACGGAAAGGAGAAATGATTAAAATCTCTTCTGCGAATGCAAATATGCTACTGAAGTAGGATAGATATTAGCTATTAAAAGCGAAGCTAATGTGAGTTTGACAGCTAATTGCTCGTGTCGTACGTGTTGGTGCCCGAGGACACAACCAGTTCCTTCCGAGTATGCGGACAGGCGGGTTGATACATGCTGCCACCTTGGAAAGGTTAACGTGTACACTGTCGAAGTTCCTGAGGAAACGCAATCATCATGTACATATATTTTAAAAATAGAATAAATAATAAAATAGTGCTAAAACCACGTGCTAGATACTGTCTGCGAAGTTCTGTAAGGAGGACAAATACAAAAGTTATTTGCTTTGACTTTTTTTTTGCGTGTATTATTATTCCACTGCTGATCTCATTTGCAAGTAATCCAGCTACTGAGTGCGCATGTCTTAAACTTTTGAAGGCGTTACGCTGTTTTGGTTTCTTTTTTAAAGCAAGTTTCGATAAAGTACAGTTTAGAACATTATAATAAAATGTATACACGTTCGTTTTAAAGTTTCTTTAAAGCTGTTGGTAGCCAAAGCAGAGAGCGGAGTACTCAGCAATTTTCCATTGAAGGAAGGATTTATAAAGTTCTGCATTCTTCTTAGGCTACTTTTAGGTAGGCCTGTTGCATTGTAAACCTGAATAAGTGAGTTCAGCATTTTAAATATTAGTCACTGAAGACATAGTAAAAAAATCGGAAATTATTACAAGTAGTTCGTTGATAGCAGCCAGTGCTTGCAGCAGTAGAATTTTTGGTAATTAAGTATGGACTATTTTTTTTGTATTGTGCTCATGTCACGCATTTTTTAAACAATGAGAACATTAGATAAGGTCACCAAGTTTTTATAGTGGTACAGGGCGTGTGTTGTTGGTCCGCCGCGAAGGGGGCTGGGGGGGGGGGGGGGGGGTTTGGTAGCTACTTCAGCTTTGGGACTCGAAAATTGTTTGTTGTGCCACTGGCATGCGTACTGTATCCGGTATTCTCTCTATTATAGCCTGAATCTGTGTGAAATTAGTGAAATTCAGTCACTGGAATAATTTATGTCCTTACCTCTCATACCAGAGGACAGGTTTGGAGATCTTTAATCAGTTTCGGGCGTAGAGTGAAGGAGGCACCCCGCCTAGGTTGGCGTGTCTGTGTGTGAGGTTTTGAAACAGGTCAAGGAGGACTAACTAAACACGCGCATTAAGAATGCACTTCCGTCGATTCGACCCTCGTGCAATTTACGTGTAGCCGGGATGGAAATAACATACTGCAAGAAATCTGCCTCATTATGTTTGGGTTTTGATACCAGAAAATGTTATGTGAAATATCTCAGGGCGATATCTGACTCGCAGTAATTTTACCTTATTAAAAGCCACTCTTTCTTTCTCCCAAATTGTTTAATTTCCCTAAGGTTATTCCCATGGGCGTGATTTCTTGTATATAAATGCCACGATATATTGACACTTTGCAATTGTTAGGAACGCAAGTATGTTAGTATTGCGATATTATAACGTAGTACATATTCAATAACCGGTCTGTGCTAAGGAATAACTCTAAATTTCTGATTCACTGTCAACATTATTGGCCACGTACCAGTGATTTTTATGTTAAGTGATACGCAGTCATTGGCAGAACTTATTTTTATGTTAAGTTGTTTTCAAACGTACTGAAACAGTCTCGAACGATGTGTTTCATTTTTGATCCGAATACACCCGAGAATAAATTATAGGTGTCTTAAGGTCGAAGCGGGTAAGCGATTACGATAAACTACCCTCGCCAGTGCCAAGGCAGGTAGTCTGGATCGAATCGACCTCTGCAGCCAGTCGGGCTTTATAATCGCCTGGTGGATTTCGTTTTGCCCCCTTCTTTATCCCCTCCCCTCATGTAGACCGTGTGGTATGCTCTCTGAGTGTGTGTGTGTGTGTGTGTGTGTGTGTGTAGGTGCGAGGGTGTGCGCGCGCGCGAGTGCGTGTGCGTGATCCTCTCTTGCCCGTTAATTTTTCAGCGTGCTTCACGGAGTAATTGTGTGTATCTATTCGTATAATTTGCTCGCTTTTAATTCGGCGTATTTGGAATTCCTGCTTTGTGTGTGTGTGTGTTTGTGTCATCATTTGTACATAGTTCGCCGTATTTTAAATAAACGTCCCCATGGACCCGATAACATTATTCTTGTGATGATCGTGTGAAACTATGAAATTTTTTAAGAACGTAAAATATTGAACGAATATGCCAGTTCTTAATTTCATGTTTAGAAAATATATGGGATCGTCTTATTTTATGTTTTCATCAACTTGTTTCGAATAATAGCCACAGGGAGCACCGTACGTTCTGAAACTGCAGCGTGGTTGGCCAGAGAATCTGGTACGGAACCTGCCAGGGAAGACAGGAAAGGTCCTGCTACCAAAGTTGGTAGGAAATTCGGTTGTACAAGGCAAGAAAATTCCTTGAAGGGTGCCATACTATCTGGTACAACGTCTACTACGGCAGACTTTGCACAAGCTTTTACGGTATGTGGTACCGTGTAATATTGCCTTTATTGAAGAACTCGTTACACTTAAGACGACTTAATAGGAATGCTCGCACATCACAGTGTAGTCAATCATGCGCCGACCGAAGCAGTTTGCAGATCTTCACGCAGTCATTCGGCTACTTAATGAATTCGACGTCAGTGAAAAGCGGTAAACAAATAATTACAATGTGTTAGTGTTTAATGAGTTTAAATTGCGCGTGTTCGCGTAAACGTTTGCCCCTGTAATATCCGCTATCCGCTGGATATGTTAGCCGTGCGTGGTTGCAGGTACATCAAGGCGCTGTGAAATTGAGACATGCGCCTGTTATTTCGTGTTTGTAGTGCTTCTGTGCACTGGATTTCTGTGATGGATGCATTTTATTTGTATTTCCCAAAAAAAATGTTGCTTCTATAATGTCTAAATGTACTTTTATACTTGATTAAATGCGATATTCTTGTGTACACTACTCAAACTTGGAATGCTCGGAGATAAATGAAGGACAGGCGTACGCCTTGGTTTCGCCGTGTAAAACTAAGGTAAATAAATTGATAAAAGTAACCTACAATTCTACGATTTCCGGTGGCGGTGTTTGCTAATGGTCATACACTCGTGCTACATGGTATCAGATTCCTTAGTACCAAGTGCGAATGGCATAGCAAAGGCAGTTCACGATAAAGGAAGCACTTTTGAAATCGACCTTAGAAAAAAGCCACTGCCCATACCTGCATATATTTTAACGGACATATTGAGTGTCATACGCCTAGTAAAGTTGGTAGCGATTGGTGGAAAATAGTTCCATATCTCAACGTCAAATAAAAAGTGTTAGGTTGCCATTTGTGAATACTTAAAATAATTTATTTCGTTTGCTGATTTTTTTTATGCGTCGGCGTATACAAATAAGCAGATTTGTAAAATATTTAATATTATAATAATTTCACAGTTTCGCTTGACCGACGCATGAATTAAGTGATGAGGCCCATGGCAATGTTAATTTTACATAAGGCGGAAGAATACACAACGTGCATACAAGTAGATCTTAAGCGGGGCTTTCATAAGTGTTAATTTTACCGTGAACGGCCAATATTATGCATATCAACTAATACATCAGACACATGGCATTTGTCTCCTTGTACGGCCCTGATTCCGTACCGGATTTTGTTATTAGACTTTTCCTATGTTCTGTTGGAGGATCCATGCCAGATTTCGTGCCTAACCAGTCACATTACAGTATTTAAAACAACTTGATGTTAAAACCGTAAAAATTTGCATCCATTTTGATTATACGTTGTTGAGGTTGGAAATCACACACATGTAACAGTAAAAATACATGGGCGATGAAACATTTTAAATACTATTTAAATACGAACGGGACTTTACTCACTAATGTGATAGTGAAAATCTTGACGTTTTATTTTCCGAATGAAAATGTATTATACATATGTAATTCAATAGATTTCATACTGTTGCGGTGATACTGGCGTAAAAAATTTCTGCCTGTACGCAGTGATACTTTATTAGCGTTGAAACTACACTAATTAGAAACGCTTTTGTTTTAAACTTGTGAGTTCGGAGCATGGCATAAATTAAGAAATAATTACAGCGTTTAAGTGATTTATATTACACTAATGGAGTAAAAAAATATTTTGTTGACTTCAGATTATCATTCATGTAAATTGATGATACAGCTGCACGAATTAATATCTTAGAATTGTCAATAGCATTGAAGCAGTACTAGGATTGTGCGTATTTTGTATGATACGGAAGATGATATTTACTGTTTCCATGTTTACTGTGAGCCGTACGGGCATATCCATACGCACGCCTCATGCTAGCGAGCCAATTGTGGCCGTCTACAAGAATCTTGCATAGTGGCTGGTATACTGGCTCGTGCACCAAGCTTTAAACAAGTTTGTACAATATGTGTATGGCAGTGTTACCTTAAACCGTTATTTTGAAATTTTTGTGACCTAGGATTTTTGGGCTTCAGAAGTTACTACACATATAAAACTATTTTTATCCATTACTGCGAGTAAGACAAGAGATGAAATAATTTTGAAAGTTACCGAAAGTTCCGTACATTCGTACAAGTTTTCGTGAATTTGCGCTATCATTTACATGCGTTTCCGAAATAAATTTTGCCGCTGTAAATTTACGAAAAAATTCTGGTGGGTTTTTTTTTTTGCCTGTACTTTTTGTAATTTTCGAAAAAAAGTTCGAAACAGTGCAGACAGTAGAGGTGCTGCGTAAAGACGACGTGGCTTCAGTCTTCGCGCACATGTTAACGGTCCATTACAGTAAACATCCCTCATTTCAGTGCATAGTTACACTGCATATTGAAATGTCACCAGACGGATGGTCTACACAGAAAGAAATCAGCAGAGAGAATCTAACAGAACAGTTCTGCAATTGCATTTTATGGTAGCGACAACTAAGCTTTAATACCAGCAAACATAATGTTCTGTAATACTTTACAGTCCAAATTGTTAGCAGAACAATATAAATATTGTTAAAAGTTATTCTTTTGTGGGAACCATCTTTTCTGTAGCAGGAACACTGTTTTCTGTAGTAAGAACTATACTGATAATTGTGAACACAATCTTGCAGTATTGTTACGATAACAGAACAAGATATTGTAAACCCAACAGTGCTGTTTGGTAACTGCAACAAAATGTCATGTAGAAATCACCTCGTTTTCATTTTTTCAAAAGTTTACAGAAACAGTATGGTAGCTACAACAGTCTCCTGGACTGTTGTTGGTAACCTCCGATTTCGTTAATATTACAGAGCTAGCATTGTAGAGCTAACATACAAGAATGGTAATTACAACAGTGTCGCGGAAAGTGGGCTTTACTTCAGTTATGTATTCACAATTAATGTAATACAGTTAAAATAATTATTTAAAACTAAATTCTTTTTCTTGTCCAATGTTTTACAGCGCTGACAATGACTAGCGTGTGTACTTAGAGTAATGTTTCAGTAAAAAAATTGCTTTCGTGGACGACTGCAGTAATATTTTATATGTTGTAGCTAAGCCAAGTTAAGTTGTTGCTTAGACATGTAAATACTTTGTAAATAACTTAGCAGAATTAATTAAGTAGGTAATTGCGAACTTAACTAGACCGAAAAGCATACTTCAACGAACATTTAATAACAGTGGCTTATCTGAACGGCTTACGAGAAGTGCAGTGGCAACCGCTTTTTTATTTTTTTTGTTTCATACACATCGAAATACGAAACAGTGTAATGTTCAAGCTCCGTGTCACTACCAGATGCACGTAGGTACACTAATTGAGTAATGGGCCAGTGGCGACGGCAATTGTATGTGTGACAAGAATATACATAATGGACAAATAAAAGAATTTACACAGAGACCTTTCGAAAGTTATCTCAATACACCACAAACTAATTACATTAGTGCAATTATTTTTGTTGTGCACGTGAAAACAAATGCCACAAAAAAAATAACGCAAAAATTTGTGATGAGAATATAGTAAAGGAAAATATGACATTTTCAGTGGATGTTGAAAAACCCGTAAGAAATAGATTTTGCAAAGTATAGTTGTTTTAAACTATAGGAAACACATTTTGTGTATTTTAACCAAAGAAAAAACTGTTATATCATTTCACGGTAACTTACTACAACTTTTCTGAAGCCCTGCTTAAGTTCTCCTTCCAGGATATTCCTCCGCCTATTGTAAACAAAGCTTTAACTAAATCCATTAAATTACACCAAAGGGACTGACCAGGCATTACAAACACGCATGTTTTTTCACTGTTTTCATTCATGTTAATTAAAAATCAAATTTTATAATTTCTTGATGAAATATAAGTAAATTTCCAATTAACCCGAAAAGAAGGTAATTTTACGTTAACAGAAGTATAAAACGTGTGAGATACGTGGCATGTTTAAGAAACAATTAAACATGTCGTACATGGGGTGATTTTTTAAAGGTTAGATTCAAAAAGTGTGAATAACTTTGAATATAGTTCATTCACGGTTTCTTCTGCCTTTTTGAATCAAACCTTGAAAAATCTCCCCATGTCCGAGGTGTTTAATTATTTCCTAAATACGCCCTGTATCACAAGAGTTGTATACTTGTGTACATAAAAGTTACTTTTTTTTCGGTTAATTTGATATGTTATTCATATTTTATCTATAAATTATAATGCTTCATTTATAAATAACTTGAATGAAAAACTGGGAGAAAATACGTATGTTGGTAGCGCCTAGTGATAAATAGTCCTTATACAAAATACTGTTACACTGTGTGCGCACGAATGTGGTGCGTTATCCCCCTGGTGTAATTCTCCAGGTTTAGTTAAGCTTAGTTTGTACGAGACGGGGGAATATCCTGGAAGTAGAACTTTAGCAGGGCTTCATAAAAGGCTGAAGTAATCGTGAATGGACTATATGCGCATTCCCAAACATAAAATAAAAGTCTGAGGTTCGTATGGGAGCAGAGTCCCCTTGGTTATTATATCTAGTTTATATGTTATTTATACATTTTTTATTTCACGTATCTGCCAACAGCTAGACTGTGTTTCGGTCCGAAAGGCATGAAGTAATTTACAGCTGCAGTGTATTTGTAAAAATAAAATGCAAATATAATACCCAGAAGGAAAGGAAAGCCAAACTATAAATAAACAAGAAATAAATTAATTCGTGTTGAAAATGGAGTTGGAGCATTAACACAGCTCCAATTTCTTCAATTTCACGCATGCGGGATGTTAATACTGGAGCAGGAAGGCCATTGTTATATATATATATATATATATATATATATATATATATATATATATATATATATATATATATATATATATACACGTGTGTGTGTGTATGTATAATATACAAATATTCAAACTAATTCAGAAAAGCGCTAAGTTAATTTATGTGCTCAACTGTTGTGGATTCGTGCCTGAAGCACAAGTTTATTTTAATGCAAGTAAAATTTGTTTTTGTGTTACTTTTTTTTTTTTTTTTGTGGCCGCACGTAAAATATTGAGAAATAATACACCCAAATGTTGAAATTTTACTCAAGTGTAATTTATTGTTTCAGAGCAATTCAAGAAAATGTCGTGTGTTTTCTATACAAAGAGAGTGTGAAAATAATCCTCTTAGCATGTAGGAAAAAAGTCAATAACTTGTAGAGTTCATCCCAAGTAAATATGATTAGTGTGTGCAGTATGTTATCACGATCTGCGTATTTGCTGCTCGTCTGGGGTGATAGTCGACTTTATAATTGCTGTGCTATTCGGGGAATTATTTTACCGAAATGTTCAGTTAATATGTGGAAATGCTGTCTATAGCTACGAAAAACTCGACTGAGTTCTGTACATATACAAGAAGTTCCCCATTATAAATTATCAGGCCACTTTCCTCTACATGGATACAAATAGTTTTGATGAAGTTCCTAAAAGCGACGATTGAAGGTAGGCTTTGCTGTTCTGTAAAATATCAATGGAGATGGAACCGAAAACAAATGCAGTTCAAATGAGACAATTGCACACACACACACACACACACACGTGCCTTACCGAGGACCCAAATCCAGAACCCTTCGTACTGCAAACTGGCATGCAACCAACTACATTTCATACTGAGGATTAGAAGCTTCATCTTCGGTTGTAATCCGTTTAATATTTTGGTAGACATAATTTACTAACCTGAAATATTTATATGCCATTAATTTTTAAAATCAAGTATGCGTGCCACTTAAATACTAACCCTCTGTAATGTTACTTGTGTCCAAAATTGAGAGAGAATCGGTTGGTTGGTTCCCGAGATATGGCATAAAATCCCCATTTTCTGATGTGGAGCTATCTTCATAAATGGTGGACAACTAAAGTTGATTTTCGTCATAGATACTGCCAACATATGAAGTTCGATTGATATTACTTGGAACATAAGGGCATACTAACCGACATATTTACATGGCTGTTGTGTTCATAAATATGTGACTACCCCTTTAAGTCACATAAAATAGGATGGACTACGAACCTATAGCTTGTCGTTTGAAATAGGTTGGGATCGATTGTTTCTTTCCCGAGCTATGGCGTAGAATTTAATTTTTCCAAGTGACGCCATCTTACAAAATGGTAGGAGAAAAAAAGGGGCTGTGTGTAGACACATGATTGTAGTAATATAAAATGCCAGCAGATTATGTGGTTTTATTATAGGCTGGGTCGTGTTAGTCGTTAGTGGCAACATATCCCTGTAAAATTGTACAGCGAATTGTTGAGGGATTGAAAAGTTATTAGGGTGGGGGGATATCATGCAGACATACTGTAGCCGGCAGGTATCTGTGCGCGTCGCAGAGATGGGTAGCGGGGTCGCCGGAATAAGGGGAACAAGGCTGTACAGGGGAAAGAGTACACACCGCAAGACTAGGGAGCTCACGTCCACAGATGCCTGCCGGTCACAGTACATACGGTTGCTTACATAGCCTACCTTTCCAAGGGATATTAGACTTCAAATAAATAACTTCTCCGTATTCCCATTAGCTTCAAGTTTAGATGACAAAAGTTGCCTACGTCCTTTGCCGCTATAACCAAATAACTTTACTGAGGCAGTTGGTAAACTACGCTACGTACGCCTGCACCTTCAAACATAAAAAAAAAAAAAAAAAAAAAATCACAAATCCCTTTATAAGACATCACTAAACCATTCTAACATCACCAGGAACTGAACATTCACATGCGTCTCTAACATATAATTTTTTATACTAATAGTCTATGTCACATGTACAAAATATGTTCGAGTAGCGAGATGTAATGATGTTCGATAGTGTTCAGATCATGCTTCTTAACGGAAATGTTTACTTTTCTGTAGTGAAACACCTGCGGGGCGAAAATAAAACTTTTGTTTATGTAATCCCACTTCATTAACCGCAAATACAGAAACACGAGTAAGTTAATTTAAGGAACGTTCCGTGAGCTCGTAGAAAGTTGTGTTAAATTTGAAAGTGACTTACTGAGCAAACTGAGTTTCCGTAAATTTACATTAACCTCCTTACAATTCTTTACCAGTAGTTCCCCCCCCCCCCCCATTTTTATCGTAGGAATTTTTTTTGTATCAGTGAACGTGCCAATTTGAATGGCAAACACAAGAAACGAGTAATGGCGAGCGAGTGTACCTCACTCGCGCACAGCATGTCCTGGCTGAATGGGTACAGCCTTCATGTGCGGGTGCACTTCGTTTGCTACCTTCAGAGAGTGCAGTCTTGTGTCTCACGTATTACTCGCCAACACGGATGTCGTTTCAGATAACCCCTCCTCCCCAATCCCTTTTCTGGCCATTTCCACCCACCCTTATCACCCAAAAAAATCCAGGCCACCTCTTTTTAACTTATTGCGGGGTGATGTGAAATCCGAAGTTTAGCTTCGGGTATTTCCGTTTTGCGATCTGCGTATTTTGCGTATCATGCACGACAGTCGGTTTTTTTTTCTTTTGCGTTCGTAACGTGGTTTTACCGACACGTTTATACCATTTAAGTTAACTTAACTCATCATTGAACTCGCGGATACCGGTTTGTATGTGGTTTACAAATTCGCTTCATTTTTTTTTCTCCAACGGAATTACCGTAAAAGCTCATTTACGCTTTAACATGAACAAATACATGGAAACCCTTTTAACAAAAAATATATATTGTACGACTACAGTACTCTTAAAATTTAAATGCAGCAGCTTACTGTGTGCAACTTAGAAGATATATGCCTATTTGTATTACTTCAAATCATAAGGTTGTATTAAGATCACTTCGTCGTGGAGCATAAGTCCTTGTTTCGTAGCTATAATAGTGATTATACTCGCACAGAAAATATTGAAATTATATCACCCTGTTGAAAAGAATTGAGATTAGCTATTTAGTCACATACTGTTCTTTTAGAATAACACAGTATCAAGGCTAATTGCACTTTTGAAAAGTTGCAATTTTTTGATTGCGGAACTTATTGTGCTACGAATGTTCGCGTCGGGACAACAGTTGGAGGCAGTACTCGCAAAGCATTATTGCAGTATGATTGGTTACAAAAATTGTTGGGCGAGAGAGACTGCACATAGCACGAGAAATTGAGCATATCTTTTCTTGGAAACTAAGCTTGAACGCAATGAAATGTTATGCATTCAAAAGAACGTCATAAGGGAACTTAAAATTCAGTTGTCATTACTCAGCAACGCCATTGTTAGCATTCTCCACTTGTTTTTAAGTGAACTAATTATCACAGTATTACAGTTTGTAGCACAGACGTCCCGACTAAAAGCTATTTCTGGTCGGTACGGACATTTTTCTTGGTGTTTTGAAAATACGACTCGTATAATGGTACAATGAAGAAAAGTTACTATGTATGTTACTGTATTTTTGCAAAGGATATTAATTTTGAAAGAACTAGGCATAATTTACAAAAAACTTTTCAGTGCGTAGATTACCGCAAAGGAAGTGCATTCGTAAATAATAAATGTGTATCATATAAACACATATTGTAAAGGCATTGCAATGGACATACAATCATGATAAACTTGTACAACACAAGATATATATAGTAAGATTAACCTCTTAAGTGTTCGTATTTGTCTCCGTTCTCAAGTCAACGTCCTATTTAGCTCAGGTTTTTCCATTTTTGCAAACATCTTCCCATATATGTTCATATATTTTAATCGGTTTTAGTAAATCACATTTCAGTGTATGTATTGTCCGTAATACAGTTTTCTTACATCTTGCACATTGTTACGTGGATATTAGTGACTCGCATAGAAGATCTCTTTGAACTCTGCTACAAACGTTTTGCCAGTAAAATGTAAGGGTTCCATATTCATCTCGAAGAAAAGACTGGAAGGCCATTTACTGTCTTGAGCTTACACGTGATGAAATACGGCCTTATACAAGTTGTATGTAGGTCACCAGACCTCGTATTTCAACCGAAATACTACTTTCATAATTTTATGTGCAAAATATTTACTCAGTTAAAAGCAATTCGTGTAATGATTTGTACAAATAAAATTATTTTGACTGAAACACGAGTCAACTATCCATGCGACTCTTGGTTACTCTGATCTCCCTATAACTTACTACAGGTATATGAGGAATGTTTACATGACAGGGGGGCCACGGTGGTTTAGTGGTTAGACTACACGCCTTCCACCTAGAGAACCGAGTTCGAGTCCCGGCGAAGTAGCTTTCGGATTTTCGTAAGTAGGAGTCGTACCGGACGATGCCGCTGGTTGGCGGGTTTTCTCGGTATCTCCCATTTCCCGTGTCCCTTTATTCCGACGATGCTCCATTATTTTCACTGACTCACTTTATGTGAAAGAAATACGTTGTGAATTGGAAAAGGAGCCTGGGGCCTAGTGTGTAACATAATAGGTTTCAAATGCAAAGCTTCACCAAGTTTACGAAATCTGCAAAGACTAAACACGTGCTGTTACCGATGAATTCGCGCGAACATCATTTACGTCCTATGCACTCTACTTTATCGACATAAACTTTCCCTCTAACATCGTTATGTTTACTTAAACTCGGGAACTGTAGCCGTAAGAACTCGGCTCAAACGGTTATTTCCTCTTTCGACATCAACCGGAAACCCATTTTCAAATACTGGCCATTTGGCCTTCCTACATTTCCACGAGTCTTCGCAATGATAGCCTCCTTAAAACTTTTTCGTTTTGCAGTACTAATGAATTTAAGTTTCTAGTTCATCTCTGAAGTTAAATTTTTCGAGCGTAGAAAATATAAGATATTTATTCAGGAATAAATTGATGAAATCTTTACACTGTTTGATAATATTGGATCACTAATATTTTATTTCTATTACCTTACCATAAAATTATAGTGTCTCGTTATTACCTCTTGGGATATTCCATTTCGCAGGATTTTTTTCTGAGTGATATTTTTCAAAAGTTGGTTTCAAAAGTTCCCGATTAACCTTGAACATCCTATAGTAGTCTTTATTGGGTGATTATTTTTGATAACTCCAGTCTACGGTGTAGTAAAGAATCCAATATCTTATGACAGACGAACGTAGCTTGGCTACAGTATGGTCTGAATCCATCGAGAAGCTGCATGAAGGTTGTAAAATTGGGGTTGGATAAGATGGAGGGGGGGAATGAGGAGATGGAGGAGTTACGACATTCGCACGAATGGTTCAAGGGGGTCGGGCGGGGTGGGATAAAAAACCGCTGACAAGCGACGCTGGCGAGTTGTCAAAATCCTGCACGCAAGGGGGTTGGCGGACGCCGTCACGTCGGTGCCATAGCAGGGTAAGGGGAGGGCGAGAAGGCGCCAGCCACCCCACCCCTTCTCTCCAGAGAGAGGCTGTCTGGAGCAGCCGAGGACCCCTCCCCGGGGAGGGGGGTGGAGGCTCCACAAGACTCGTGAGATGACGTCACGTCCGCCGCAGCCGCCCCCCGTAATTCCGCTCAGCGCCTTGCTCAGACGTCGGGGAGGAAAATATCTAAACTGCCCCTTCGATCCCGCGCCCTGCTTAGAGTTGAAACTCCATTCCGAACTTTGGCAGTAGGCACTACCGACCGTGGAATGGGTCGAACTGCAATTGCGCCCGCGTCGATGATGATTACGATTAAAAAAATACTCCAGAATCTAGTCTGTCGCCGCTAACTGGAAACGAACGTCATCCGAAACGAAAATCTCGATAACTTGGGAAATGAAGGGGATAAAATGCAACGCAGTACTCTCACACAAATTTCGCACTGTACGCGTATTATGTTACAGTTTATTCGCAGTTTCTTCACAATTTTTAAACTAAACATTTGAAAAATCTCCCAATGTATGACGTGCATAGTTTTTTTCCTATATATATCATGTATGGCAAATAATTTCATAATCGTGTTAACGTAAAAATACTTTATATTTTATTAAATTTACCATTATTTGATCTGTAAATTGTATACTTTAATTTATAATTAGTATGAGTAAAAACTGGGAAAATATATGTGTTAGTAATACCTGGTAAGAAATAGTTCTCATGCAAAATATTATAACACTGATTGCGTATGAATACGGTGCATTGTCCCTTTAGTGTAATTTTTTTTTACTTGGTTAAGCTTTGTTTTCATGATGCGGAAGAGTATTATGGAAGTAGAACTTTATAATGGCTTTAGAAAAGTTGAAAGTAACCGTGAATGGATTATACCCTTAATATTTATTTATACCCTTCATATTTACTTATACAAATGTATATACTAATGGATAAAGCTTTTACGTAAACAGTAAATATTTTTATCTTTAATTGAAATAGTGGAAGGTTTTTAAGTCGGCGTATACTTTGTGAAATTTCTGCACATAATAATTTTGCTAGTGAAATGTTAGGAAACGTACAAAACATCGCATTACTCAAAACTTTGATTTCGCAACGGACAGCATTTATCTACTCGTTTTCAAATTATAAACACATTTCAATCACTCAAGTACTATTTATTTAATGCACGGTGCTAAAGGCTGTTTGAATTGTTTACTCCGCGCCCGCGTCGTAACCTTCTGCAACAAATAAAATATAAACATTGCCATGTGACTTTCAACTTTGGTTTACATCAATTGGCAGAAGTGCGCTGTTTTCCTATGAAATAAAAGAAAGTAGTGCGTATTGTGGTAAACTATTTTGAAATGCGTACATATTTAAATTGACTGAATAGTGGTATCGACTTTTTAGCAACTGGACGATGTAGCTTGTATCTGTATTCGGTAAGCTTTGTGTTCTGTCATACCGAAATCATTATAATATGAAGAGAAGATATTATGAATTGTTTTCCAGTCGTACACAACATAGGGACAGTGCACTTGTTGGTATTGCGTAATATTTAACCTTTTATTTGGCGGACAACATGACTTAAACAAGCATCAAATGCCATTATTATTTATAAAGTTTACAAGTGGAATTGAGGGAGACGTTTTGCATGTTTAAATGGTTGAGTGATGTGCATTCTTATTTAATTTCAGTATGATATTGCACAATTCGTTTTGTAGACGATATTAATTTAGACCTTAACAAATTTTCAGCCATACGGAAATTCATAGTTAAATGATGTACGTTATACATTAATACTGTACTACACATACTATCTACAAGCAAATAGCGACTAACGCTAGTGAAATATTACGATTAACAAATAGAATCGTTATGTATAAATTGACTTAATTGAATTGATTCAAATTTCTACACTCTTTTTCTCCGCGATAGTGTTTATCACTCAATTAAACTTTCATGAAAATACATCCATATTGTCTGATAAACATTTTTGACTAAATATTTTCTGAAATGATCACTTTTCGTTTATGAAATTTTAATCTCTGCAGCGATGTGAACTAAATTTCACCAACCAAGTAATATCAGTGTACAGCCCAGCCGATGAAATCGTAATTTTTGGAATTAAATCCCCGCATCTAAACAAGAATTGAATTTGGTCTGGTATTTTATAAGTTTATGTTAGTGGAACACAGTTCCTATCAACTCGCATAAATTAAACGCATTAAACTGCTTAAAGAAAGTTGCGAATGATCCATATGCGTTATCAAGCATTTACGTGGCATTATTGTTCTACAATGTCAGACACGTACCGAAATAATGACTCGTGCTGCTGAACAGCCACGCACATAATACATGCAAGTATTATATTCGACCAAGGTTTCCTTAAGTGGGTTATGATTAATAGTCACTTTAGGTAGCTACCCTTCCAGGCAGAACTTTTAAGTGGGAACCCCGGGACTAGAAACTACGTCGAAATACAAAAAAAGAATCTTTACCAAATATACCACTTCATTGAGAATAAACACCGAAGTGTTTTATTTGATACGGAAGTTTACACTTTATTTAGGGGAGTCTGACTTATCGCCTGAAATCACACTTGGCAGAAAACTCTTGCTTTATAAACAAAGAAACGGACGGGAAAACAATGATACAGTGAATTCCCGGTTACTTCCGACTTTTCCGTAGCCCTGCTAGAGTTCTACTTGTAAACTTTTCCTCCGCCTCGTGCAAATATAGCTTAAATTAATCTACACGATGTCCCAAAATGCGCGTATAAAGACCACACCACGTGAATCCTGAGTGAAATTGCGGACGGGAATGTTAGTGCCAAAAGGTCTTACGATGATATTTTTGTGCACAATGTGGTAACACAGCAGGTAATTAGTCCCCTCTTGCGCTCCGCTGATAACGCACTGCCAGTGTTGTGGCCGTCATGTTATGGTTCGCGGGTTCATATCCCGGCCAGTCCGAACGTTCCGGCAGTTTACGTAACATTTAGGCTATAAGAATACCAGGACATGAGATCAACACGTACTCGAAGCCCATTTATCACGGTTAATGTCGTGCCACGTGTTGCATTGCGTTCTAATCGGAGGTTGAAGTTGAGTGTCTGGAAACATCGCATCGGAAGCGTGGTACACCTGTCGTGGTAGGACAGCATTAGGACAGTTTTTACGTTGGTATCCTTTGACATTTTGTTTTCCTAATTTACCCTTGTCACGCTCCCTTTACAAACGTGGACGTGTACACGTTGGCATCAACTAAAACAGATACAATTTCACTCCCACATTTAATGTGCAGATATCAGTTAACCCAAAGAGGGGAATAACGTCTTCGTCTCCATTTTCGCTCAGTATTCACGTTGGTGTGGTTCTTATGCGCGCGTTCTGGTACAAACTGAATAAAATTACCCCAAATGAACAGCACAGCACATTCGTGCGCACTGCTCACTCAGTTTGTTAATACTGTGCATGAAAACTATTTCGTACAGTGCAATACCTACACGCCTATTTCCTCCCTATTTTTATCATTATTAATTACAAATGAAATATTATAATTGATAAAAAAATGCAATTAAAAATTACTTTAATAACATGTTAGATATCTGTATGTTAACAGGTGTATGCTTGTGATGCATTGAAACAATAAAATATGTATATAAGGTGTTTTTCAAAGGTTTAATTTAAAAATTGAGATGATACTACTAATAGATTATATACTTATTAACGAATAACAAACTGAAATATTGCGTTATAACACAACTGTGCGGTAATTGTCATTCAGCGCAAACATAAAATCCTGATTAACGAGGACAAACATGGGAGAATCTACAGTAGTAATAATAGTTATAATAATATAATACATTTTTTCGTTTCCATTGATGTGTATAGCACTAACCAGAATGTTGAGGGAATTGAATTGTATTGAAATATTTTCTATTCTGTGTTTTTATTTATTTTTGTTTTATCAGACAGTGGCGAAGCAAGAAAAAAACTGGTGTGATCATTAGCATTATATGTTTTTTTTTCGTAGGAATTTTAGAACTTTACGTAATCGACGTAATTATTTAAGAGTTTAAAAATAATTGAAGTATGCTGAATTCGGCAAATAAATTTGATACGTAGTTAAAAAAAAAATTTCGTCCACTGTTTAATTTTAAGTTTTACGATTTGCATAGTAAAATTAGCCATATGCTAAACACAAATTGCAAACGAAGTAAGTGTCGGATTTCAAATAAATTGCTTTATAAAGTTCCTCTAACTTCAAGAAACATTTCAAATAATGTTTAACTCTGTTTTTTAAATTACATTTTGATATTTTTCTTTGGCATAAGGTATGCGAAATAGTAGCTGAAAGTTATTTTTCTATTAATTTAATACTGTTACGAAATTTACATTGATACTCCACCTCCATGTCTTCGCTCACCTCATCCATTCTGTAATTCCCCGGAAGTATAGGTGTAGACCTTGGGTTGGGAAGACTGCTGCATTTAGCGCCAGCCTGTTTTCAGCCATATTTACATTGATACTCCACCTCCATGTCTTCGCTCACCTCATCCATTCTGTAATTCCCTGGAAGTATAGGTGTAGACCTTGGGTTGGGAAGACTGCTGCATTTAGCGCCAGCCTGTTTTCAGCCATATTTACATTGATACTCCACCTCCATGTCTTCGCTCACCTCATCCATTCTGTAATTCCCCGGAAGTATAGGTGTAGACCTTGGGTTGGGAAGACTGCTGCATTTAGCGCCAGCCTGTTTTCAGCCATATTTACATTTTTGAAAGTAGAACCTGATATGCGCACCGTATATGCGAAGGCGTTTTTTTTTTACGCGGGGAGTTTTTGTAGCTGTCAGGGAAAATGTAAATGACTGCTACTCTGCAAAAGGTTTTAGTTGCGTTAATACAGGATAATGTAATCATAACCGTATGCATTAAAACATCATTTTTCAAGTTAGTGAACTTGCAATTATACATGCATGCCAAGAGACATTGGGCCTATACGTACGAAATAAAGTATGTGTGTGTGTGTAATAGGCGCTCAACAGCGTGTGTTACGAGAAATATTGATGGGCCGAGTGAAATGTTGACCCTGTTTGCTTGGTCTGGTGTAGTGTAATTTAATTCAACTTCACCTATAGCATATTTGTTCTGTCAACTGTGGGAACATACTGTATTGGAAGGTTTCTGTCTTCAAAATATACCATTTGAAATTGATAACATTCTGCCTGGAAAACAGGGACAAAGTTAGGGAATAGCAAAATGGAATTCCAGTGGACAGTCTGTACAAAAAATTTTCGCCTGTTGGGCGTTTTGGCGGAACACATATTTGGCCTTAAAGTTTTTAGGTTAAGTAGCATACTACGTGAACCGGATTTCGGCCTAAAGCTTAGCCAAAGTTTTAGAACATTTCAATTTCGGGTTGAACTAGGGAAACTCGGAATTTCACCCCGAACAGGATGTTTCCAGGCGACGGAATGCGGTATTGGATTTCACGAGTGGGCCCTGTGCAGGAACGGGTGGCGAACACTGTAGCTATACGATGGTGCGGAGTGGAGGGACGTAACGACGTCTCGGGAGATGAAGTGTGGCGATGATGTGAAATGGGGAGAGGGTCGTCCCGGCAGGCCAATCGCGTGTGGCGTGGAGGCTCGCCTCGCTGGAGCCTCATCCCGGCCACGGAAGATGGCTCTGGAGGGTTCTCTCGTAACAGTCCGTTATGTCCCCTCCCTTGCGCCCGCTTCATTTCTTTCCACCCCTTGATCACCGCGGGACGTGTTCGCCCACAACAAAGTGCGTGGGGTAAATTGTGAGTCGCAATCAACCCCTTCGCCGGCGCCGGCACCAGCCAGCGCAGCGTCTCCCGATGATGTATATTTTTGCGAGAGGGGCCGCGGTGGCAAAGCGGTTAGACCGAGACGAGTCCAAAATCCAATCTAATTTAAGAGTCGGATGTAGCTGCTCGTCCAAGGTCAATAAGCAAGGGAGCGATACGGGCGACACTAACACGCACTTCCAGCGCCTCATCGCTCCTACGCGCATTGCGTTCATTGTTTCCGTCGTGACGCTGTACTGTGCAAATTAGATCTGTAACAGCGAGACTTCATAACACGCGATGAAAGCACACAGTTTAAACTACGCCCGTATATTTGCACTTTTCTCTTGCCGCGTAAGAAAACTGCATACACGAGCTTTAATAAAGCGATATTTGGCCATTTTCACGAAACTTTTTTCTCCAAGAATACACTTAATATGACAAAAGTAGAAATAGGGATGTAGGCCTAGATAATAGTTTATCTTTTGGGACAAAAAGTCGTATTTACAGAACATTTATTTACCGAGACACGCGTATTCGCGCCAACAACTATTTCACAGAAAATTTTTCAGTACATCCTCCTCATAGCCAACGGTCCAACGAACGCGTATTCTAATAAACATTTCAGTGTAAACTTAAATATTCAAACGCAGTTTATGTTCTAAAAAAACTTCTGACGTTCCTTCTGCTCCTAACACAGGACTATATTTAATTTGGATCGTACCAGCCCAAGATATTAAAGACGCCGAAGTCACGCCTCAGCCAGGGCCTTGTAGTATTTCTTCCGCCCTCGTTGGCTGCAGCTATGAAACTCCTCGACTGGCCTAAAAAAGCATGGGTATTTCACAGCCGCATGCACGCGCTGGCGGGCTCAGCTTAGTGCGTGCTTATCGAAACTTCCAGAGCGGCTGCCGGTGGAAACCAAAACATTTTCGCAAACTGGAGGCGACAGCGCCAAAACTTGCCGACTGTCACAACCCAAAGTCCGCTTTCCGCTGATAATTGAGACACGTATGTTGATAGCCGTCAGCAGATCGCCACGCGCGCGCCTTCTGTGTTTGTGAAAGAACACACACACGTCCCTATCTCACTAGGTATGCGAAACAAATTTATGAAACTACACTCCCGACACCAAAGTTGATAATAGGTATTTGATATTATAAACAATTGAAAAAGAGATTTACAATATATGAAGTGGATGTTGCTTGTGCCCTTAGCTGAAGGGGACGTTCTAGCTAGAGCGCATGTGTGGCGTTACCGCTACTATGCGGGCGACGTCTTAGCCTGGGTACATTTTCCTAAGAAACAAAGCCTGGTATAGGATGTTCACGGTAAAATGAGCACTTTGGGAAGCCCTGCTTCATATCTACTTGTATGCACGTTATGTATTCTCCCGCCTTATGTAAAATTAACATTCGCATGAGTCTTTTATCACTTTATTCATGCGTCGGTCGAATGAAAATGTGAAAATATTAGAAGAGTAAATATCATACAAATCCGTTCGTTTTTACAGTTAAGATTCTTTAAATAAAAACAAAAAGCGAAAAATAATTTAAGTTATTACAATTGGATAGGTACCTAACACTATTTATATGGAACTACCTTCCCGCCATCGTTAATTTCACTGGGCGCATGTCACTCAGTGCACCCGTTAAAATATTTTCAGGTAGGGGCACAAACTTTTTTCTAAGGTTGATTTCAAAAGTTCTCACGTTATCGTGAACTGCCTTTAGGGTCCCTTGACTGGTTAATTCGAAAACGGCTCGCGTGTGTTGTGTCATGCTTTCAGCTAGTTCACAATACAGCAACGCTATGCGGCGCAGCAAGTTCGACGCCTGCAGACAAAAATATTCTTTCCCGTCTTCACAGTCAAGCGGCATTTGTAGGCAATGGACACCATCTTAGGACATAGAAGACAGTGATGCCATCTGTTGATAAATACACGTGACTGCCAGGAAGCACATTTCAGTAATTGTCAATAAACAAGAAAATCGGTATTTAAAACCTAACAAAAAAACACGGACGATAGAATATATATTAAAAAGTCCACATTTTATATGTAGTTCCTCGACTATAAACAAGTTAGATTATTAAAAGCCACTTTCGTTGTAGAAACAAGGCTTGCGTAAAGCGTAAGCAGCATTTCAAAACCATTCATTTATATTAAAATGGGCTTAGTGCGTGTGAACAATCTCTTGTCATTGTGTTTACAGTTTTAATCTTTTTTTTTTACAAGTAAAGATTTTAGCTGCTTGTCTCCGTTGTCATCCGACGCGACAAAAGTAACGTCAGAATTTCTCCCAATACAGTCGTCGCCGTTCTTAGACAACTGCTTTACTTTCATAGGCTACAGCCCATTGCGCCTCGTTGCATCGCGCTATCTTGAAATCAGCTTTAGGATCACTGTCTCGCGTTCAAGACGCCATGCGGGTTTGATCCCTGAAGCCATCGTAAGCTCATTTACTGCGGCCCTTTTGACAAGCTGCTTGCTTCCTTCATCGGTTTAAGATTTCTGTCGGCGTAGTTCGACAACTAATTTGCGTTCTTCTGTCTCCTCTCAGATATCGTCAAATATTACCTTCTGCATTTCCTCTTTCCGCCTATTTTATTTGTTTGTCATTTGTTCCTCGTTTCTCTTGATTGCTCCCGTACTTCTTTTCGGGGATCTTTCTTCTTTCATTCTTTCGACGTGTTCATAATGAGTCAACTGTTTCTGTTCCAAATCTTGCCTTGTAGTGCCTTGTGTAAACGTCTGTTCTTTAATGGTTTCATTTTTAATTATCTTTTCTTTGTCATTATCTCGTTGGTACTTTCGTAATATAAATTTTAAGTTCTTCACATTGCCTCTTTTTTATAATCTCTCTCTCATATTTGTGTCGCACATAGCAAATTTCTTATTATAAAATGTGCGTAGTTGTCAAATGTTATGCCTCGTATCATTAGTCTGCCCAAAGACAAAATTTGGAGTTCTTTTTTTGTCTTGCGCCATTTTAGTGGTGCCTTTCTGTACGACGTTTCTTTCATGCACAGACGTTAATTAGAGTCAGAATAAAGTTGGCGAGGAACTGGAAAGGCGCATAATGATGAACTGTACCACGATTCCCATGGAACAGACATAGAAAACAAATACCGAGGATGAAAAATTGCCCCAGTGCAGTTGGCGGGAATCTAATTGATAACCTCCCGAATGTAAATTTGGTATGCTGCCGGGTGACTAAACAAGGCTCGGTTTTGAACTAAGCGGTTGCCTAAAATCAAAGATGGATTTATTGTCACGAATTGTAACCCACTAAATCTGAATTAGAGATTTCAATAAGTCGATTTATATCACGATCTTTAGTTAATGAGCCGTTATATGCTGGCGAATCAGTAGAATTCATTCATGTTTTACTGCCAGGTCAGTGCAATTCACTAAGAATCAGTATAAAATATCATTGTTTAATCAGTGAGTACTAGCTACTATAATTTTACTGATTCCAATGTAATAGTTTCTTTGGCGTTGAGTAGTTCTAACTGTTTCGATATTAGAGTGTACTCCGTCGAAATCTGGAGAGGGGTATTTTTTTTTCTGTGCCATTCTGACGCATGGTCGGCTCTTGCAAAATTATTCTTGGCAGAATAACTATTTCTTTACCCATAGTTTATTTACAGTGTTCCATTCGTTAGCGACAATTGTAGAAGCTGAAAGGCCGTATTGGCTGTTTAACAGGCGTCCGACTATTAAGAAAGAGAAGTTAGTTGATGACGAAGAAGTAGAAGGGATACCTAGCGCACCTAGTAGTGACTCTTAGTTGGATATTTTTGAGTCAACTGCGGAGGTCTTTCCTTCTGGGCCATCTGGCTTACCACCAACTGTTTCAGTGCTATTCCGCTTTTGAGGATTCTCCTGTACATTTTCCTTACTACATCTAAGACTCCATCTACCTGTAAATTGCACTTGATGATTAAAATTGTTGTAGTTATTGTCTATATTTCAACTTAGATTGTGGTTTGTGGAAATTGGTGGTTTATTGTATTTTTGTAACAGTTTTGCAATATTGAAAGGGTTTTGTTAGTTAGTGAATTTGTAATATTCAGTTATGTATTAAATATTTTACCTGGAGTCGATGCAATATTTAAGTATGATGGAAATGCATTATCCTGTATATGTAATCTAACCTAACCTAACTAAGTTCTCTAAAGATTGCCATGTAATTTAAGTCTTGCGAAAGTAAGGAATCTATAAATAGCTTGGTTGCGACTTTTGTGAGACGTACTATTTCTGAGAGAGGACTTTGCTGTTTAGATCTTTCAACTTATTTAACGGCAGATAGGGTTCTTGGAGGCTGAACCGGTGGCATTCATTATTCAATCTCCGAGGATCGTTTCTGTACTTCGTGTTTCGGAGTTCGTTTTACCAGGGTTCGTTGTTATCAGAGCCATTAGTGTGCGCATGCGCTATCGCAACACCTACTGTAATTCGAAGAAAGCCCACTATATAACAACAACAAAAACAAAATTGCCACCAAAATGCCGAAATGTAAGACAAATTAAAAACCAGCCAATGGTTGTCCTGCGTGTACATATTTTCTATAGCCATTGCGTTAGTTTTCGTTATCTTGGTTGTTCTGTCAAATCTATTTTGCTTTTTTCTATTTACACGATCCTCGTCTTGACTGCTCGTATTTCATACTGGGGTTCATGTGGTTTTTCTTCCTTGTGATAATTAATTACAATTCTTCTGTCAAAATTTTACTGTGCGTTTTCTAATATTTACAGCAGCGTGTTGCAATATCATATGTCCAAATAAATGTCTCAGTTAATTACTCACTGCCTTTGCGAGAATTATTCATATAGGTATCTTATGTTCGTCGTATTTATTATTTGTACATGGTCGTGATTATACTCGATAACGTATACATCACCGTGCCACATAAATCTGATACTTTATTTTTGTTTTATCGCAGTTAGCCGCAAGGCTCCGCGTACCGCCATGCTTCTGCGCCACTGTCGTATCCGAGCCTGAGTGGAGGGGAGTGCATTGGAGAGATTTGGGCAGCTCTTAACATCGAGGTTTTGAGAGCCGATGAGGGTGAAGTGAGTCGAGTATGGAGCAGTGCCGGAATGCAAGGGTGGGGGAAGCGGGAAATCCCTGAGAAAACCCGCCTGCTGGCGGTATCGTCCGCCGCGATTCCCACATGCGAAAATCCAGGAGCAACCCCGCCTGGAAGCGAATCCTATTCGCCCTCGGCGGGAGGCGAGTAGTCTAATCTAACCCTTACACCACCACGAAACCTTATATATATACACGCACGCACGCACGTGCGCGCGCGCGCGCTATATATTTTTACTGCGGTGGCAAAAATAACTGACCATATTTTAACATTTCCATTTTTGGGCTTTTGCATTCCGCTTTTAGAAATGCGAGACCCTTTTTAGTTTAATACATAAGGTTGGTAGTATAACAGACAATACATAAAATCTAACTTCAGCATTTTTAGTGCTGTCACGCTTTATGTTGAGACTTTTCCGGAAAAAAATACCTTCTGACAGTAAAGGAGGGAAGTGTCTTTCCAGGATGTCCCTTCATATTTTTATATTACCTTACATAAATACGTTGCATACAATTTCTGGAGCAATGTTGACCTCGTTTTCTTTTGTGGGGGGAGGGGGTGATTTGGCTCTCCAACATTCGTATCCGCCTTTGCCTTCTTCGCGGTATATATCGACGTTCGTGATCACTGATGAATCGCCATCAGAACACATTGTTCCGGGTTCGATTCCCGGATAATACATGAGTGTTTGCGTCGGTTTAGAATGTAAATTTTAGCTAGTTTTGTTGGTAGGCTTCGTGCCCTTCTCGTTTAGCTTTTCGGCATAAAATCAGGTGATTCTATCAGCTTAATTAATTAAAAATATTTCTCCCTTTCTTTTATTCCGCTTTCGAGGCGAACGGCATATTTTTTAATTCGCGTGATAGACGATCGATAAGGTATCCGGGTATGTGTAAGGGGTTGGAGGGCATTACAATCTTAGCCTTATATGCAATAAACCTCACACGCATCTGTGACAGCTCACAAATTAAGAGGGCTTTCACACCGAAGTGACAAGGTGGCAGGTGACAGGGGCACGTCGCAGATGGGATGCTACATGACATGCCACTTCAAAACAAAAATTTCGCACTGAAGTGGCATGACACGCGACATGTGTCGCATGCCATTTACCATGTCAGTCCGGTATTGGGCGGGATCATATATTTTATAGAGCGTGCCACATACCTCTTAAGTTATTTTAATAACAAATTGTGTGTCGTGTGGTTTTTCTTGAGAAAATAGGCAAACCGACTAATACGGACAGTCTTTTACATTCGTCAAATATGTATATTAATCAAATGATCAGTTGCGTGTAATACACGGCGTTTGAGAATGTATGATTCGCAGCAAATGAGATTTATTTAATTAATTTTTACAATTGCTACCTTGAAAGAAGCACTGCAAGAACATTTCGGCGTAAAACCAACATGCTCTCGTTGTTGACTTTGTTCTTTCAGAAAATGTATTTAGTTGTACATGCCGATGGGAACTATAACCTCTTCGGGGACTTGTGTTGTTTGAGCCGTAGATCAGCGCTGCATCTACCAACATTTCTCTTCTCTCCAGCAACTGAGAATAAATCTATGGCCGAACCAACTTACTTAGACAATTCTATTGACAATTGATTGGCTCGGCCTGAAACACACAATTGGCTACTTGAGATACGAGAATGAAATCTTTCCGACAGGTTATCCATCTGTAATTTCGTGACAAATTCATGATGTATTTTTAATGCGAGTTGTATAACATGCATATTTCAATCTGCTAAACGCATTGTTTGTGTGTTAAGCAATAAAAAAGAACATAAAACTCTTATGCGCATTCCCAGCATTTTATATAGTAGTCCTATTGATTTGTACCATTTTCCCCCCTTTCCCTAACCCACCGAATTCTTTTTAAAGGCTGTTCGCGATAAAATGAGCACTTTTAAAATTAACCTTAGGAAAAAGTCACTGTCCCTGCCTACATACATTGTAGCGGTCGCACTGAGTGAGTTACATGCGCTCAGCAAATTTGGTAACGACGGAGGGAAAGTAGTTCCGTAATATTAACGTCGAATAAAAAGTGTTAGGTAACAACCTGTGATAACTTAAATTATTTCTTTCTCTTTCTATCGTTTTAGATGCATCGAAGTGTAAAAATGACATCATTAGTAAAATATTTACTTTTCTAATAATTCCACAGTTTTACTCCACCAACGCATAAATAAGCCCCTCTTCCATATTTCAAAATATTGTCATAAGGTATAACCAGGTGACCTAGTTAATGTGCTGTGAAAGACACAATGAAATATACTTCTCAAAAATCTTTTAAAACATTTATTTGTGTTTTGAATTAGTCGTCTGTGACACACCCTTCAATTCGACATTAATGTATGTTCCTTGTGATTAACACAGCTTAGGCGGAGGTTGAACAACTCTGATTAAATAAAATTCCTAGGTTTATTTAGGAATAGTTGTAAATTGCTACACTGTACTCCCAAATCCTGAATGGCTGATATTGTCCAGTGATTATGCATAAAATATTTTTTAATTGTGTTATTACAGAAACAATTAAGTTTTGTTGTATATCGCATTTTCATAGTAAACTTACAAAAACCGAAAATACTTTTTACAAGAACACAAAGCAAATACACTGCCCTTTAATGTGTTGAAATTTGTATAACTTTGCTTAACAGCTTTATTGTTAGCCTGTAACTACAGTGTTGGTTGTTACGCCAGATTCTATGTGCAGGAAGAATGATGGTGCTACATATGTAAATTTTTTGATATCGACTGTTTTTTATTTACTATTTAAATGTCTCGGAGAGCAAAACTCTATTGAGGGACTATACATACAGATATCAGCAAAAAGTTATTTTACATACACACATACCATAACGCTACAAGTTAAGACATATTTTAACAATTAAATATTTGTCATACATTTCTAAGCGCTGCAGAATTTTGTTCAGATATCCCTAAGTTAGTATTACGTTATCTCTAAGTCTTCACATTTAAACATCTACATTGTAGATACATCGTAAATACTCTGGCCATGTTTAAAATATCTTTTTTTTTTGTTTTAATATTTTAATTTTGTTAGGTAAATTAATATAGTCTACTTAGACCTAATTCTTATACTAATACAACCATATTTATATTTTTTTTACTGACTCACTGAGATAGTTGCTTGATTGTCTTATATTGTACTCATGTACATCTTTATTGGTAGTAAGACAGGTTTCAATGAATGTAATTAGTTTATATGTCAATCTTGATACAAAGTTGATCTTGCATTTTTAGTGGTGCCATATTACTTATTTGATATGTTTACATATTAGTGTCAAAAAGAGAAGGCCATAAAGTATTTTTTGTGTCCGCTTTGTAACACTCTGTCTTCCTTGGCTCCATATTACATTCGTATATATTTAACATGTAGGTGTATTAATGCGTAATACCCATTTTCCCTTATGGTTATTGGCGCCGATTTGAATTGGTTGAGTATGCCAATAACAAGTACAGTTTATTATTTTGTGAATGTCACATTTTCAACCCGGCTTAGTTTATGGTATATTTTTAGGCCTAAGTACTTGGCAATATTCACTCGAGAAATAGGACCATTGTTAATATTAAAGTTAAAAGTTTAGATTACAGTATTTGATAATCTTATAACAATCTTATAGTTTGTTTGATCGATGTTTATTGTTAGTTCATTGTTTACAAACCATTTATATACCTTGTTAAGATCTTTTTGCATATAATACGATAATTGGGCTGTTGTATTTGCTCTATAAAAAGACCAGCGTCTGGAAATAGGGACAGTGGGCCCTCTAGTGGCAATCATCCATGGTCATTTATGTAAATTAAGATTAAAATTGATCCCAATACTGACCTTGGGGTACACAATATGTTCCTTATTCCAACTCTATCAGTGTCATTCACTGAAACGTATTTTCTTTCCGTTACCTAGGTAACTTTTAACTTTTAGGATTTCTACGTGTCGAATTAAGTGCTGCGCATGATGCCTTATGGATTATAATAATTAATTAATTTAATTGTGTTAAACATGCCATGTAAGTGAAATATTTTTTGTAACATATAATCCATGGTTTGAAAGCCTCTCAAGGGGCCATTGCTAAGCACAGTACATGTTAAGAATGAGTTTTTGTAATTATATATATACACACATGCGTGTGTGTGTGTGTGTGTAAAGCAAAAAACTGTAGAATCCAGTAGATTATATTTTACACAGTATTTTCCCAGACCTAAAAATATAAAATAAAATTTTTTATAAAAATTGTATTTCCAACGGTTATTTGTTTTCAAAACTATATAACCTGGATAATGTAAATATTTCAAAACACCTTTATGTGGCTGTTTACACACTGTTGTAGACCTCAGAAATTAGGTAAGGAATTGTATTTCAGAAAGTCTACCTACAATTTAACCTTGATAAGTAGAGGACTATTGATGTAATAAAAAAATGGTTGAAATCTCAATTCATTTTCTTTATAATAAAATTTCTTGTGTTATAAGTGGTATACATATTCGTGGTTGTGTAAACACTAATGACTGTGTAACACGTGCTCTCCTTGGTACAAAGTAAATAAAGCTGTTGTGGTAGCATATAGGTTAGGGGCACATTCGTGTCTAAAGTCGCACAATTTAAAGGATCGAATACCCCAGATAATACCTAGCGTTATAACATGTAAATCTGGTATGTAAATAAACAATATTCACTTGCCTAATAACAAGCACTTATTATTCATAGTTGTAGTAATATTATTTAATTACATATCAAAATTACTACTTTTCTGTCACTAATTTAATGAACACTAAGACGAAGTTCATCTTTACAAATAAATGTACGTTTTGTATGGGGGAAAATTCTGAAGTCCGTAATGGTTTTACCGAATCCACATCTGTCGCCTTTATACAACATTCCATGTGTGTGTGTATAATCACCACGTATAAAGATATATTAATTTTAAATGAGTATTTGGGAGTGATATTATACCATGAAGCGTCTCTTCAGATTTACTACTGTGCAAACTGTATGAGCCCACACTTTATATTAATTTATTTATCGCTGTTCAATGTTCAAACAAAATAAAACGCAGTATGTGTATAAATCCTTATGGACTATTCCAGGGCGTTGTCACCGCTGTGACGTCACAAAATCAGAGAGACAAGAGATACGCTGCGTAAAATCATACCATTAAGTCTACATCGTGGGTACGAGGTGAGACTGTTAGATGGCAGGAAATTTCCTTTCTTTTGGAGTTTTCGTAGTTGGCGAGGAGAAGGGCAGAATATGGCGAAGACAGGGATTTGAGACTTAATTATGTATTTGTTTAAATTTTCTTACCCAATTTACAATCTGTGAAATTGTGTGTTTCGATCAATATAGTCAGTATATGGTATTAAATTATATTTTAGCACTATGAATTTTGCACTGTAGTTGTACAATATTTTCTTCTAGCAGCTATCACGCCAACCAGAACACTAAAACTGGCAACATCTTCAGACATTCTGCTAACTGAGCGGGTGACCAAGCCACATGTCACTTGTCTTTGACTCTTCGGAAAGCACGACGACACTTGTCACTTGCTTCCTGCCACCTGCTACGTGTCACTTCGGTTTGAAAGCTCCCTAATTCTAAAATACACGTACTATCTAAGAAAATGGCGGCTAACGCTGCCGTTACATTGTGGACTAGGCAATCGCTCTTCATGAAACTCAATGGTTGTGCCGAATCACTTCAAAATTTTGAACCAAATTCCTGGCTGAATTTTTATCACTTCATACAAGTTGTATGGAAACCATAACAGTCATGCGTACAGTTGTTTACATAGCGTCCAACAACGCAAAATGTTTGCTGAATATTTTTCCTGCTTCGGCCCTAATCAATTTTCGCTTATACTTAAAATTTGAATGCCAGCACTCATATGGTCGAAATTTCATCATAACGCTAACAATGCGTGTAGTACCTTTTATATGACACTTTATTTAATAAATTTATATTTTCATCTTTAAAACAGAACTCAAGATTTTCTTTACATTGGCCATTTAATGTTGTTCAGGCAAAATATCGTTCTTTTAAACTTTAAGACACAGGAATTAAACGCTTTAGAGTTCCAAATTACTACGTTCGCAATAAGTTCGTGCTGTATAAACGAGGGGACGGAAAGAAAAAATTCAAACCAAACAATCATCCGGAAAACTTCAACAATTTATTAGTCACATACAATATGGGATTTTAGAAACATTAGTGTGTTGCTGTTCTTGTTGTGCGCATTAAACAACAAAAAATAATAAATTCCAGGTTCCGTTTATTTTGACACTAGTGACGCAAGAAGTTAAAATGACGTTTACTGTTCCGCAGCCAAGTTTGGAGTGAGTTACGTAGTCAGCGACAGTACACCTGTATATATCTACGGGTAATGATTTTATATTCGTGCAGTGTTTCCGTCGTAACGTTGTAATGTACAAATTAGATATGTGACAGTGGGACTTTATTACACGCGATCAAAGACTACCGATTAATTTACGCCCGTATCTATGCACTTTTCCTTGCCGCTTAAGGAAACTGCATAGGCAAACTTTAAAAATGCGATATTTAAGCATTTTCACGATCTATTTTATCTCCAAGAATACATTTAAAATGACTAAAGTTAAAAAAAAAAATAGGAGCATAGATAATGTTTTTTTTTTTATCTTTTGTGACCAAAAGTCTTATTTGCAGAACATTTGTTTACCGAGATACGCGTATTCGCGCAAACCACTATTTCACAAGAAATGCAGGGGGTCCATCCCATTTTTAACTGCTGTACTGTTTACTGCCAAACGCATACAACCACGGAAGTTTTTCATCCCTTCCGAGGACCATGCACATAATAATTTGCAGTACGCATAAGTAACAGCAGCAGCTGTAACTCCGATGGTCCAGCTAGTGACAGTTCGGCCTTTTACCGTCGCCTTGGAAGGCGGGAGCAAACGGAATGGCTGATGAGGAGAGAGGAGAACGGCGAACCGAGACGCTAATCTGCGCTGAATTATTTAATTAGGCGTCGGAGGGGCAGGGAAAGAAAATGGTTGCCTCACGGACCCCGTACAAGGGGCTGAGGCGGTGGTTTTGCATCTCTTCGGCGTAAAGAGGGATCTACGAAACGACCCTCAGCCTAAACGCCTTCCCGAGCGTGTGATGTATTTACGGTAAAGTCTGGTTTCTCGTGCCGTTGTAAGTTTACAGTTAATGAACGAAACGTAGTCCTCGATAACGGGAAACAGAAGCAATTTCCACGCTCGGGAAATACGGAGCTTCGGGTGTCGGGGACGAACAGTGCCGAGGTTTTACCAAGCCCCCTTCGCTGCCGCGACCCTTAAAATAATAGTCCAGTCATGGCTACTTCTAACCTTTGTCAAGCCCTACTAAAATACTACTTCCCAGGATGTTCCTCCGCCTCATCAAAACAAAGCCTAACCAAGTCTATAAAATTACACCAAAGGGACAACGTACCGCATTCGTGCGCGCTGAGTGTAATAATATTTTGCATATGAACTATTTCTTACTGACCATTACCAACATACTATCTCTATGTTTTTGTTCATATAATAAGAAATTAAATATTATAATTTATACAGATATTATAAGTTAAAGTTCACTTTAACAAAATTAAGATACTTTCATGTTAGCATGACACGTTTATGATATGGCATATGTACGACACAACCAAACACGTCATTTACGAAGTGATTTTTTTCTAAAGTTTGATTGAAACAGTGTGAGAAAACCGCGAATATACTACTGGAAACGATACATACGCCGTTTTGGTTTAATTGCAGGCTAAATTTTGAGTGCTCATAGCCTTGCGTACGAAAATCTAATAGGTGGGCGCTGCGTATCGCCTTGGGGCAGTACTTTTTTCGTTCGCCTTCATATCTCTTCCAGCTAACAAAATGTATTTCATTTTGCTCCCAGTGCAACACACACGAAATGAAAATATTCTTTTTGCCTTACACATTTTATAATCTACAAATAAGCAAGACGAAATGAGTAAACTCACGGAAAGATAAGTACTGAGAAAACTCAAGCGTGTGCAAATTTACAAAGGTTTCTTCATAATGTTTTAATAGTAGAAATATCAATGAAATTTATCTCTTGTGTATCTTAATTTCTTGCCCTTTTGTCCATTTGCGTTGACTTGTTTAACAAGGACGGGCTGGTGTCGTACAGATCGAGGCATCGGAGCCCAATAGATTTAGCGTTTAACGTGCTGTTTGCAGCTTTATGTACGTCACTAGGCAAACTGCTCTGCTTTGGGATAAAGATTAGAGCCAACAATCACTAAGCACCAGGCTTGCAGTTCGTTGGTTGCATAGCACACGTATAGGTAAGGCACAATATTACTTTGTTGCATTGCTCGAAAGTACTCAGTTTAACATCGGTGAATTAAGACTCGAGTCTAGCCGTTGCCTTATACCACTAAGTGCATCATACATTTATGTTTACTTATTTTTTCGGTTATTTAAACTGCGGTTTAGAGTTAGCAGTGTATTTCCTTTCAATATTTATTTATTTGATTTTAGGCGTACAACTTACAATACTCCGTAGGTTGCACACAAGACAAGGCAACGACCCCAATAAACGACGCTTCCACGCCATCGGCTTCGGCATGACTCGAAATTTGAACTCCGTTTTGGTTTACGAGTAGTTTGCGAGCCCATTGTTAACATACGGCGGGGAAAAAAAATTTTTGGAGGTGAAAACAATTGGCAAATTTCAAAAGAAAAATGTTGTAAAACTGCAATTTTTTTTTACATTCACAAGACAGTTGCAATTTCATCGCTAAGTTAGATACAGATACAGTGGCATTGAGGGCACTGCAGTTTCGTAATTTTAATTTATCTGTTTTAAGGATTTGTTGCGGTTTTTGACGGTATGGATAGTTGTAATTCAGTTGTAAAATAACCTTAAAGTGTTCTTTTTTTTGCCATAATTTTGAGGATGGTAACTTTAAATCATGTAACGATAAAATTTAGAAATTTTATTTAAACATAGAATTTCATTAGAGCATTTACGCACAACATTTTATTTGAGCTAATATGTATCTCTGGATGGTCATATGAATACCCTTAATCAGATTCTTCCAAATATGACCATTGATTCCCACTACAAATAGGGTTTAACTGATGTCACGATTAATTATTTTATTCTTTAATTAAATGGTAGCCTGTTGCTTACGTTCAATTTTCAGATTAGTTTTGCAAACAATATATAGTTTAACATAAATAGCTTCGATTATTTTCGAAAATTAAAATTTACCACTTTCTTACACGTATCAAAGTACTAATTTATTTATCTTCATAAGAATATCAAATAAGGTGCATATGGGAAAAAAAATTATATCCTGAAACCGCTATCCATCCCACTGAAGAAAATTTGTAATTTATTAAACTTCCAACAGCATTATTGACGTCATATTAAGATAATGGTAGTAGTAGGAAAGTTTCAGCATTGAGAATCTGAGAATACTATTAATTTCAAGAGTCGTTTATGACATATGGCATAAACGATTTCGGCGTATTTTGAAAGGTACGTTACCGGAGATTCAAATTCTCAACGATGTTCCCAATATCGGAAAGACCAAATGTGACATTTTTATGTATAATATTTTGCCAATAGTAATGATAAAAAAAATTTTTTCCCTGTTTGCAACAAAAAAAAAATTGTTATAAAATTATATAATTATATATTTTCCTGTGTGCAGGAAGTCCGCCAGCTTCAGGCTTTCCTTGCGTAAAAGTACGGTTCTATAATTTATACTTCGCATTCCATGTAAATATTTTTTTCCTGTTGTTCTTCGTATCATTAAATATTAAAAGTGTTGCAATATTCATTATACTAATATTTTCATATACGATGTAAAGTCTTGCAGGATAAAATTCTCAAACCTACATGCATCCGGTTTTAAGTAAATCTAAAAATCCTACTTTCTTGAGCTATCCTTGGGAACGTGTATGTAAATTACTTTCCTCTATGTATAATTAAAATATTTTGAAACACGCTACGTTTTAAAATCCTCTTATCTCTAGCCGTATCGTACGTTTCACTCTGAATAGTAGCGTGAAATTCGCAGTCAGTGTAATACAGCAGAGGATATAATAAAGTATTTCGGTAGATCCTAAACTGGGACGTTGAACATGCATTTACTTTTTCTGTCTGCGGGAAAGTGGGATAAAAAAAAAAAACGTATATTGCCGCTGTTTTGAACACCGTAACGACCAAAGTTCTAATGAACTTGAAGCGTAAGAAAAACATTGGAGTGACAGGAGGGAAATTTTTTTAATTAATTCGTAGGCCATTCGCGGTAAAAAAAAAAATGAATACCAATTGGATTTTCATGTTTTAACCACGAACGGATTTTTTTTTATCAGCTGTTCTAGATGTCAAGCAAACTACATTAAAATTTCTCAAGTTAACTTCGGTGGATTACTCATTTCGCTAGAACAAAAATTTGACATTTCGCGCAATCCGACTGAGTAAAGTTCGTCTCTTCAGTACGAATATCCTAGCGATCTAAATACTTGTACAGCGGTGGTTATGTTTTCCCTTTTCGGTGCTGTAGCGTGGGAAACGCTCAAACAGATATGTGTCAATTTTAAATTTGCCAAACGTATTGGGAAAAACAAATTTTAATTCTGTCATGTGTTAATTAGACACAATGTGTGGAAAATTCTGAATGTGATGTGTGAGACTGTTGCGTTGTAAGCTCCACGTTCGGGCGTTCGAGATTTAAATTATGTAACACTACTGATGTGTGCTACATAATTATGGCCACTAGTATTGGCGATAAATTATTATTTCTGTAACATGTGATATAAATATATATATATATATATATATGTAGTGTAATGATAAAATATAGTCGTATATGTATGAGTTTTTGATATGGTAGGTTAAAATATGCCTCGGCTAAAATCTATGCTGCCACGAAAATTAATACATTTATCTAGACTTGAATCATCTCTGTAGTTTATAGCATGCCAAACTATGTTTAAATTAATAACTGGACATCTAGTTCAATGAATAATCAGATAATTCCTAAGTATAGCAAATAAAAAGAAGGAATAAGTTATCATTGCTTTAATGCAATTAAGTGCATTTAACAAGAACCATGTTGACTTTAATATCTCCAAAAGAACGAAACTAATCAAATTATATAGCACGTTAGAATAAACGTTAATTATGAAAAATTATGCTATTGTTATTTTCAAACACCGGCAACACCAGCCTGTTCATTGCATAAGTTACCATATTACCGCCATTAATTGAATTTATAGGAACCTACTGGTGTTTGAAATTGGTTTAATTGCCTGGGGAAGAGTGCAACTTAGCTGTGTAGATAGCGGAAAATCACCGCAAGTCCGCCGAAGTAGTGAGGTCATCCTTCACGGGTGCAGAACGCAGGAACAGATATCCCGCTCCTCCTTGGCGGTACATTCCCTGGTGGTCCTTAATAAGCTCGTCCTCTGCGGGCCGGAACAACCCAAGTATAGTCCGTTTACGACTGGAACAGACTTTCTCGGAATCTTTCCTAATCCAATTTTTAATCAGTGGATAGAAAAAAAAACGTGAAAACATTGAAACTATATTCTATGTGCTGCCAAACTAACTGTAGTCGCGCCAGTCGCCAGTAGTCCTCTCCTCGCTGATATGGCTCTCCAAGTGCCAGACACCGTGTTCGTTGTTCGAAGTCAGTCCTCCGAAGTCCTCCTTTACCGGATCGTCCTTTAGTCTTGGTTCGTCATATATGTCGACGTACTTCTTCTTTTAGATGCTAATGCCCAACATTTTACTAAGTGCATGTAGTAATATTGATTTCCATCATAAATAACAATAATTAACCAGTTAAAACCTGAAATTAACTTCACTACTCGGGACTGTCTTATTTTCCTGCTGGTCCCTAGCTGATTCCAATTTAGAATGAATAAGTTATGTTCTAAAACGCTATTGTTCGAAAAATCGATAAATCATGATAGGCCGGCTGGTGTGACCTGATTCTTTTGAGAAACGAAAGTAGTGCTGTTTACATAGACAAATTTTTATGCAGAGAAAACGCATATAATCATTAAACTAACATAGTACAAACAACACAACTGTCAAACTAGATAATTATACACATCTAACATCGAACATACGTAAAACATCTTGTACATAACATCACAGTTTGGCATTTAAAGTGTAAACCAAGGCGAGGATGATCATCTTACGTATTATCCGTTGTTCATTTACTTATTTTATTTAAGCGTTTTACGTTAAGTTGTTACATTTCGGTAGAATTAGTAACGAAGTAATTAGGTAGGCATAGAAAGCCAAAATATTTTCTCCCCCAATTTTTAACTTCTTTTAGTGTTCTGATCAAAAATTGACTATTATCCAGCCAATTGCATTAATGATTTAATATTTTTCTCAGACAAATTCAACTCTCCATAAAACTTAATAATTTTTCACATTCCAACATCTTGCAGCATATTAAACTCCATATTAATATCTATCTTATTACTTATTGCCTCCTTACAATTTTCTTCTTCACTAACAATTTAGAATTGATATCATATTTCAGCAATTTCATTCAATATTCATAATTATATTTTTTTAGTTATTATATTAAGTACCACGCTACCATTTTTGGCTGTGGTCAGAATTGTTTCGTAGGGAAAATTTTGTTATATTTTACATCAGCCTTACGTATGTTGTCTCATGTCCTCTGGCTGTCGTCTGACCATGACACTGGATAGTATTATGTTTAATACACATTTAATTGCTTTATACCCTCTAGGAAGAAATAAAAAATAACAAACATTAGTACTTAATACTGTCTACAAACAGATGACTCTATTTGTAAATAACTATTAACATAAACCAATGATTATACTGTTAACTCTTATATTAAAACGTAATTTGGAAGATATCAAAATAAAGTGACAACATAAACAAGTGTTTTTAATCATATATAACACAAATTTCTATGACTAAATGTAAATATACCCAAAAAATCGGCAATGTTACAAAGTCACTGACTGACTTGATGCACAGTGCAAACTGCTGTACTCGAAGTATTTAAGTATACGTATGTAAATAAGCTGCTTATATCGCGAACACCAGAGTCACACGCCACTAAATTTGCTTCTCTAGCTAGCAAGAAAGTTGGAACTCAATTCACCAATCAGCGCCTGGTATCCTACTTGTTTGCAGCCGCGGTAGTGTAGTGGATAGACTACTAAGGAGGCCCCCCCCCCTTACCAAGGCAAACCGGGTTCGCTTCCGGGCGTCACTCCGGGATTTTCGCATGTGGGAATCGTGCCGGACGATGCTGCTGGTCGGCGTGTTTTCTCGAGGATCTCCCGTTTCACACCGCCCCTTCATTCCATCGTTGCTCCATACTCACCTTAATTGCCCTCATTGGCTCTCAAGACCTCGCTGTTAAGACCCGCCCAGATCTATTCACTCGCTCATTTATTATCATGGCTGAAGCGAAACAAAAAAAAAATAATGGATTTGACATCGTGTCAGACATAATGCCAAATAAGATTAACAAGCAGAGTTAATTTCATACGATTGCGCTTCACGAAACGTAGTGCCAAGTAAGCGTAACAAGTGCAGTTCAAGATGGCCGGACCAGGATTCGAACGCCATCGCGCTAGAGATGGAGAGAGATAAGTGAGAAGGGGATGCAAAGAGAGCTGAAGGAAGATAAAAGGTAATAGAGTTAAAAAGGGAGAGGTCCAAGAGTGTTCGAAACAGAATGGAGTGACGTAGGGACGAGGAAGGAACAAAGCTGCTTTTGTGTGCTTGAGTTGTTTCCAGTAAATAATGAGAGGGTCCCGTCTAGTTTCTCGCAAAGCTAGGTGTGAGCTTCACATGCAGTTTTCAGTCCCGAAGCCTGGTGTGTCCCAGATAAAACAATTCGTCGTTCATCTTCGCCCCCGTAACTAAACAGCTATTTCGCTTTCTTATCGTTGGCTAACACCCTGCGTCACAGTCCGAAAAAAAAAAAAACAGGCACGTATCTCTGTCCTGGGGTTTTCATATCGTGGTAATTCGATATATCGATCCGCTTATTGTGTGTCGGCGTATGAAGAGGGTGTGGAAGAAGGATGTTTGCTGGAGAGGGTCGCGCGATCTGGCTCGCACCTTCCGCGAGAGAACTCGAAACTTGCACGCACTCTGCTGAACCTCTCAGGCGCGCCGAACAAACAAAAACAAAGCGCCGGCCAATTCCCCCCTGTGATTGGAGCACCTCAACTATCGTCGACCGCTTGTGTACACAAGTGTCCTGGGCTGATGCAGACCCCGGACCGTGAGCTGAGGACGGGCTTGTGATGTACTCCAGCGAACAACACGTCCCAGAGAGGAGGATGGTGAAACGTGCATGTACGCTGCCATCCGTGGAAAAAAGCATTATTCCAAAAAAAAAAAAAAAAAAAAAAACCCAGTTTCGTTATTTTGGGCAGTCGCATGCCTGGATCAAAATTTTACTCATAGGCAATAAAAATTAGGTTGTTTTCAGATATGAATTTATATATTTAAAATACTATGCTTTATTCCAAGTATTTGCTGCTTACAGTTATTTGACCTTTTTTGTAATTAGCCTTTGATACTGTTAATGCCCCTAAAGGCCGTTCACTATAAAGTGAGCACTTTAGAAATTAACCTTATAAAAAGTCACTGCCCCTGCATGTATATATTTTAATGGGCGCACTGAGTGATATTCACCCAGTAAAGTTGGTAACGATGAATGGAAAGTAGTTCCATATCTTAACTTCGAATAAAAAGTGTTAGGTTACCATTTGCGATAGCTTAAAATTAATTCTTTCGCTTTCTGTTTTTCTAATGCGTCAAGTGTAAAAATTAGCAAATTTGTAAGGTATTTACTTTTTTAATAATTTCAAAGTTGCATTTGACGGACACATGAATTAAAGTGATGATGCCCATAGCAATGTAATTTTTACATAAGACGGAGGAATACACAACGTATATACAAGTAGATTTTAAACAGGGCTTTCAAAATTGCTCAGTTTACCGTGAACAGCATATAGCCATGTAACTGCATATTGTTACAGGACGCCTGAGGGACGCATCTGAGTTTGTGAGAAATGGAGGTCTTAATAAAAATAAAAGAAGTTAATTGGATTTATAATTTTTTTTACACAGCTATTATTTGCAGCATTAAATAATCTGTCTCCACTATTCGTCATTTTATCTAACAGTGAGCGCAATATTTAATGTATATTTCGACTGTAATTAATGTCCTTCTTAATGTATCTGTTTGGTTACAGTCATTTTACTCATCATTATTGACACGTGTTCAGTTTCTCTGTTGTAATTTTTTGTAATGCCTTTCACTCACGTACCTAGCCCAATAGTCCAGCCTGTCAGCCGCACTCTTCACTGCTTGATACTCGCAGTTGCAGATTTCCTTTATGTTGGGCACTTCTCTCGCTGCTCTTCGTCTATCGCTCGGAACGCAACTACTCATTCGCTCTTCAACTACTCCGGCTCGGAGGCCTGTCGTCCTTTTATATCGTTCGCCCTGACCATCTAGAAGGTTCAATTCACCCCGAGTCACGCTGAAAGAACGAGGTCAGTAATCCAGAGCATTGTTTAGTTAAACTCAGAAGTCAATAAAACCAGGGTCAGCAGCGTGTGTCACAAAAGGGATTATCGTGTCGGCGCGCTTTTTGTAACGGATACGCGGTTCGCTCGCCTGCCATTCAAAACATTCTATTGACTTGCCGTCCCCTTATCATCACTACTCTGTCCTCTTCCGCACGCTCGCTCGGGGCGGGCCACGGTCAGCGGCGCAGACCAGCGACACACAACACTGGTCCCTCCTCAAGTCTGTTCGAGCCGAACAGACGCTTCAACGTCAGGACCTTCGTAGAGTACCAGTCGGTAGATGTGGAAAACCTTCGGCTACACCCGAGAGCCTTGACGGCAATTCCGAAAGACCACATCATCGATCTTATTCAGAATCCTGTAAGTACTTTCCCGACATTTCTGTAGCTTTGGGCAGTACCATTTTCTCCTCAATGGGTTGTACAGCCGCACCAGTTGCCTTTCTTGAAATACCTCGCCCGACATTCCTCTATCACACTACGTCTTCATCCTGTTACTATTTATCCTGAGGTGCTGTCGAGAAAAATCATGAATGCCAACAAGTCTGTTACATAATTCGCTGGCATAATGAGGGTCTTCGCCTTCCTCTTTGTCGGTCGGCCAAACAGCAGGGCACCATGGAGGCGTAGCTCTCTTCCGAACAGCGCCCTTGGTGGTGTTACCCTAGTGGAATCTTGAACTGCTGAGCGGGAAATAAGAAGTAACAATGGCACCTTTAGAATCCTAGTCCATTTGGTTGTCTACCACAAAGATAGACAGGTACTGCTCATTAGTGTGGTTAAGTCTCTCAACCATTCCATCCGACTGAGGGTGTAATGCTGTAATCCTAATCTGTGACTGTGGCTCTAAAGTTTGAGGACATGCGCACAAGACGAAAATCGGCTAATTTTGTATACTTTAGTTTGATTATCTAGCTCTACTAATTTGAATATAAATTAATATCCCAATGTAATCGCTTTGACTCACCACTGTCAATAGCACTCAAACTCGGGACGGTCCGGCCCGCGCCGCTGAGAAGGCCAATCGAAGTCGGCGGCGCTCGTCTCCCCTGGACGACGACGTCTCTGCAAAAGAAATCATGGATGGCGGGCAGCAATGGCAACAACCCCTGGCCTTGCTTCCTCAGCGCTTATATACTGTTGCCGCGCCCTCGACTTCCCCCTTCCGCCTTGGATTGAGTGGCTCGCTCAACCGCTCAGATATAGGCATTCATTGCCCATAACACTATGAGTACATTATACATGGTCACAAATTACGTGTTTAATTCTACATGCGTTTGAAAACCAAATTTAAAAAAAAAATGAAGGGGAAAATGAAGCAAATCATTTTACTTTTATATTTATAGGCAATTCGCGGTACATTTCAAAATTTACTGTGTTGCATCATTTGAATTTCTTATCGAATTGTGTAGTACAGAATTTGCCACTTACTCGCCAGTTACATTGATATTATTTTTCTCCACAGTGCATAAAGACCTATTAATATTGGTATCCTCCTCAGTTTTTACACAGACTTAAACAGTTGGCAGTAATATCGTGTCGAAGAACTGTATATATTTACAATAGTTGTGTCGATATCGTCCGGGAATTCTCAGATAGGTCTTGTCTTTTATTCCATCGGAAATTCTGTAATAATGCGTGCGGAGTACGCTAAAAGCGCGCCACTTGGGACAGAACACAGACTACAAAAGCAAAACCGCCGCGTGTGGCGGACACGAGTTTGACGCTCAGGCAGAATACCTCCAGTTACCAACACTGTAGCGAAAAATTCATTCATCAGTACCAGGAAACTAAAAATGGTTGTACGGCGATTGAACAACCCCCCATTGTCATGGTAACTCGCCCCGCTTGCTTTGTTTCATATTGTGAGGAAGGTTCTGTTTTACCTTGTGTTGCCTTCCTTGCGCCATGTATTGTTTAGTGAAACTTTTTTTGCTAGTGTTTTTGTCTGTATTGTAGGCCTATTTTCGTGTACTGAGAAGAGTTATTTGAATATATCCTCATATTGTTATTGAATTACTTTTTTTTAGGTTTTATCATGCTTATGAATTTTTCAGTAATCGGAATTTCCCGTGCTGTTTGCCTATATTTCTTGCAATCAACTTACCTTGTGTTGTTCTGTGTTTGCTCCTGTGTAGAAATCTGCGTTTTTCTGCAACATAAAACAATTATATGATTTCGTAGTCAATATCTTATCCACATTCCTATCACCATTCTAAGAAAGTGTAGCTAAACGGAGGCCAAATGAGTACGCCAATAACTTAAAATTTATTTATTGCTGTTTCGTAGTTTCCCTCCACCTGACTTTAGGGAGACCTCTGTCACCACGTAACTAAGCCCCTGATATCGCCATAAACTTTCAGTAGCAATTTGGTCACCCCTGCATCGTCGCGCCGCGCGCCCTGAAGGCATCAGTTATCCTTGCTGCACCGCGCCGCGTTGCCTTGGTGCGATGTGTGTGGCTCTGGTGCGATCCAGGGATCGATGCGACGTCGGTGTGTTTTGTCCGCTGCGTGTCGTATTTCGCACTCGAGCGAGCCTCATAAGGGCGGACTGGTTAGCTGACACCCCAGATGGTTGGGGAGGAGCAGAGGGGGCTGGTCGATCCGCGCCTGTTAAATATTGACCCTCACTTCACCTCTGGGGCGATGTCAACACGGGCCTGCTTCCGGCACCGCGTCGATTTTTTTTTTTTCGGACGCGTTTTGCGAGGACGGATAAGTTAATCGCAGCTTCCCTCGGACCCTTGTCGGATGCAGAAACGTGACGCTAATTTACGGGAACCAATTCGGTAATATTGAAAAACGGAAATGGTCTCCGCATAGCCCATAAAAAATAAGGAATCTCTCGCCATCTGGTACGAACGATGGCCATATATCATGAGCTTTTAGCCACCACTGTAATCAAATTGTAATTTTTTTCTGTAGAAATTATGACTTAAAACAGCATGTTAAAATATCCAACGTATAACACACATTGCCTTAACGGACGTAACAGCTTGAATTCCTGTTACAAATGAGAAACTTAAAGTGTTTGTGCATTATGTCCGTGCACTGCTAAAAATTTCCGTATATTTATGGAGTGTTTTTGCGGAAATGTACAGTGTATATACGGAAAGGCAATCTTTAATGACGAAAAACGAAGTTAAGTCCGTAAATACAAAATACGGAAAGTCTCGGTATTCCCTTTGGCTTCGAGTTACGGGGACGAACAATGCCGATTCTACACGAAGCTTTCTTCGCCACTGTAACAAGAAAATTATCGTTTCTGCTGCAGTTAAGGTTATCCACGCGACTATGACCTATTCTCTCAAACATTAAGAGATGGCATCAGGCGTCTGTAACATTTGGCAATACTAAAAATAGACTAAATTTAATAGAAACTGAATTTTTGCTTTTGTCTTTTGAATACAAATATAAAAGTTATACAGCAATTTTCAAGTGAAATTGTAGTTGAGTGGTTAGAATCGTGGACTGGTAATTATTTGACTCGGGTTCAAACCTCGTTTAAGTACAGAATATTTAACTTTTTTAATATTTTTTTATACATGTTAGAACACCCACACAATGAAAATTAAATACATTTTCATTATCTATTTTTTTATATTAAACGGAAAGTACAGAAAACTGACTTGGAAACTAATGGAAAGGTTCCGTGAAATTTACGGAAAGTCCGTTTCTGAAAATCTATGTGTCCGTATTTTTACGGAGAGTTTACGGACACTTCCGGATAAAATTTTACCAGCACTTTTCCCTAAAATGAAGGAAAATATTTTTAACAGTGTGTAAATACACTTTTCTTCTTAATGATTTGAGCGTCGAATTCCCCGTAACCTAACGGATAAAATACTAATGTGGCACATAATTTCTTTTTTTTTTTTTCTTTAATTCATCCTGTGAACAACAAAACATTAATTTTTTTAAATTTTGATTCTTTATACAGCAATGAAAAACAGCGAATTAAAAGAATTTCCTTGCAGTGATTGTGAGATATTTTTCCTTGGAGTTACAGAATTCACTCCATTATCAAGCAGTCGTCTTTCAATTATTTTGTCCGTTTCCTATGTTTTATTTAGTACTATTATAACTGAAAAGTACATGTTGTATGCGTTACGAACTCCGGCTGAAGACCCTACAATAATGGTCCGACACACCTACAACTTGGCGTTAGGATTTCTGTCGATTGATTTCTAGAAATTTAACCAGTCGGACGTTATTATAACCTAGAAGGTGCCACACTCAGGTATTGCAGATCCAGTAAAAGCATCACATAGCCTATCGCCAACTTAGTACAGCTAGATAGAAGGTAGTAATTGTATATCCATATGACAAAGCAAATCGAACCTCTGTATATTTCTACGGGTTCTTCAATTGGTCCATTGTTCATTTGTCACTCCCCGATGGATTGTGAGTTGGTGACGAACATGTAACAAAATAAGCAATAATTCGCCTTCAACCCGGCCAAAAAGCGTGCTGGCTTTCCGGAAAAAGTCAGTGAAAGGTGTCTTCGCCATTAACACCTTGCAAGATATTAAGCGCTTTTGTTAGTTTGTTGGTATGGTTAACGGCTAAAAAGTGAAAACAATTGATAAATAACTTTCAATAATTTTTTTGTGTGTAATCATGAGGATTTTAACTTTAAGCCATGCCCCAAAGAAATTTCAAGAAATTATTCGAAAGGATTTCACCGGAAGTGTTCCTAGAATTCACATGAAGGCTGTAACTATATTCCATTGATACCTGACACTTGGTTCGTCTGAGATTAGTATTCAGCTTTAACTATTTTTTATCTCGGATTCCGTTGCAAAACGTTAAATTAAGCTAGGATGATACCAGACACAAAAAAAATTATTGATACTGTATTCTGGAGAAATGGGCAGTTGCTTTGATTTTAGCCGAACATGTTACTGTAACGCAATTTTTTAACATTCCTGCGCCAATGTTCTATTTGTATGCACGTTTATCGGATCTATCGTTGGTATATCACACAGTATTTGTATACTGCAGAAACTGAATGTACTCTTGCATACTTCAACATCGACCGTGTTATACATAGATCGTGTCGCACAGAAAGTGGATTTATTTCCATTGTAATTGACAGTAAACCAACGTCCAATATAGTAGGTCTCTGATACATATTGATAATTCAATTTGTCGTCGAGACAAAAACTTAGGTTTGTAGCGGTTGCTGCTAACAGTATCGAGCAAAGAATGCGTTGTCCATTGTAACATAGGTTTTAAATAGGATATACTCTGTTATGAGTACAGTTTCGAACACAAAATTAGATAGTTGTTTCACCTGAATTTGTAAATTTGCGTGTGACTAAAGGCTGTTCACGATAAAGTGAGCACTTTTGAAATGAACCTTAGAAAAACGTCACTGCCCCCTGCCTGCATATATTTTAACGGGCGCACTGAGTTACATGCGCCCAGGAAAGTTGGTAACAATAGATGAAAGGTAGTCCCGCATCTTACCGTGGAATAAAAAGTGACGGCTAACCATTTGTGATAATTTAAATTATGTCTCGCGCTTTCTTTTTCTTTTTTCTTTTTGCTTCGGAATGTAAAAATGACCACATTTTTTAAATAATTATTTTTCTAATAATGTTAGAATTTTGCTTGACCGACGCATAAATAAAGTGATGAAGCCCATGACAATGTTAATTTTATATCAGACGGAATACTACACAACGTGCATATAAGTAGATCTTAAGCAAGGCTTTCAAAACTGCTCATTTTACCGTGAACAGCCTGCTTGAGATCTACTTGAATGCAAGTTGCATATTCTTCTCCCTTAAATTAATACTGTCATGGGCCTCATCACATTATTCATGCGTCGGTCAAGTGAAACTGTAAAATTATAAAAAAAAAAAAAGTAACTATTTTACAGATCTGCTTATTTTTACACTTAAATGAATTTAAAAAAAAACAGAAAGAAAAATAAATAATTTTAGTTGTCACAAATTGTTATCTAACACTTTCAGTTCGACGTTAAAATATGGAACTACTTTCCCTCCATCGTTACCAACCTTACTGGGCGCATGTCACTCAGTGAGGCCGTTAAAATATATCCGGGCAAGGACAGTAACTTTTTCCTAAGGTTGATTTCAAAAGTGCTCACTTTATTGCGAATAGCCTGTAAAAGCGTTGACACAGGTAATCCCGAAGAGACGGATCAGTCCAGACGCCGTCGAACTAGCTCCTCTAGCTTAGCGGATCCGCGAGCGACGCAACGTAATCCACCTGCGGTTCGGGAAAGGTTTTTGGCGGGCTGGAGCCGTACAGGCCTAAATCTCTGAGCGGCCAAATCCGATTACGCGCAACTTCCGCGCGTCTGGTTTACAACGACAGCTGTGTTATTAGCGTGTTTGCGTGCTTGCGGGATTATTTATTTATGCAGGGTCCTAATACGTCCGTCCGGCTTCCCTTCCTAGCCATTTCGTTAACTGCGGCAGAAATTTTGGGCTTGTTGCGAGTCGATACGATTAAATGTATGGTTCGAGTTGTAATACGAATGGATTATCTTCCCTTCGCATTCAGAACCAACGTGAAACTTCGCGGTGCTATGGCGTGACATTTCCGGAACCAGTAAACAGTTAGTAGCTTGGGTTTGACATCATTGATGGTTATATGATAGCCTAGGTTCCCTTAGGACTGCATAGTGCCGTCGTGCGATGTAGCTAATTTAGCAACATGTAGAGCTTAGCCTATATGTTCGTGTACATTAGCAGTGAAATAATTGAAACCAAGAAGACTAGTACTGTAAAACTATTCTTCAATAGATGTTCAATATCGTATACGGATAAAAAAAAAAGTAAAATGCCCTTCTTCTTACACGAGGTTGTAACAGAGAGTTCTTGCTTGCCACCAGACCACTCTTGTCACATGTATGTATTCTCTGCTCCCAACTCCATAACCATGTCAGACATGATGCACATAAATCGGGGGCGAATAATAATGATGGCAAAAAGTGAATCAGTAACAGCATGGTAATAGTGAAAAGCATTAATTTTCTTTTTTTATTTTTACTTTCTGGTACGTCTCCTTCCCCCCCCCCCCCCTCCCTTTTTGCCCTGTGACGTGCGACCCGTCACCGCACGTCTGTGAATAATTTTCTACTTGCAAAACAAAGTGAAAACACTCTTTAATACTAGTGGGTTGTGCCCACGTAGCACACGCCCTCGAAAAGTACTTGCTGTGTCTGCCTGGTAACCTGTTGAACTGTGCAGCGTACGGCCCGATACACACGAACTTTCCTCACACGTTGTTTCGAGGTTTAAAACTCGCCGATGTGGCTTGAAACACTAATAAAATGAAACAGTAATGTTCGTGCCAGTTTCACGTCACCACGAAAGACTTTAAAATATCTGAGGTACTGTGAAAATAACTGTAAATATCCGTGTCTATTTTCCACGTGCTGCAACAACAAGGCCTGGCAAAGAATTGTGCAACGGACTGATGTTTCAGTTATTCGTCGTGGGAGCGCAGCACAGGCGACGGCAAGCTTGGTAACCAGCTTAGGAAGGTGCGTGCTCCGCCGAAAACGTGACGTTTCGTTACGTTATTTCCGGCATCTTGCTCAAGAGGACGGAAGTTGAGGGCATATTGTAACCTGGTTGGGTGTTTTAAATTGCATTGTGTTATAGCCCCTAAGGGAAATTGGCGTCCGCTGTGTCGGTCACTATAAATTGTAATGTTTTCTGCCATTGGCTGTGAATTGCTTGAACCCTCCCAGGAGTAATTGAAAACCACACGATTTCTTAGATAAACGGTTTTTTGAGGGGTAAATTAATCTGATTGTTCGCGCAAGAGGGCGGAGCGGTGTATTTAATGCCGGTACGCGCTGCTCTCGGGGTCAGTTCAGCGATCTCGAGGGGGCAAGCTTCTACCATGGGGTAAGTAGCACTCTAATTGAATCACCAATGTGATCGCCTTATAAAGCGAATAGGTCACTTACGTCACTTTGACGTTAGGTAGGGGCCATGGTGGCCGGAAAATTATTTTAAAGTTTTTTTTTTTTAATTTTGCGAAATGTTCAATATGAAATGTAAGGAAGATAACTAAAGTTGTTTCCTATGTGTCATATTTGTGAAATATGAATGAGAAGAAAAATTGAGAAAAACGTACTTAAAATAAAGAACATGACCACACTTCTTGGTTTCTATTACAAATAGTTTTAAACATTAAACTACCCTTACACTGTACAGAAAAATGGTTTTTTTGCATGGCATTTGCCATTATTTGTGTTCTGATTTGTTTTGCTAGGTCTTGTGCAAATCCTGCCTTGCCACGCCCTTGGTTTAGGACGCAGCAAGGTCAGAGCCCCAAGGAGAATTCTAACAGTTTTCAAAATACTTAACTTTACAATATTTATGCATATACTACATTAAAACATTAAATATTATAATTTCCAAATTACTTTAAAACATTATAAAATGTAGGGGTTACAAACCGAAGTACCCGCGTCGTGGAGTCTTAACGCTTCCTGCGTTGCCGTCAACGGGCAACATCTTCCAAAACATAAGTACCAATGATCGACGCGAGGTAGCGTAATTCCGTTACAAGGTCAGAAATACTAACTTTGCTTACTGAGTTGTGGTTTGCCGTTTCTTATTTGCTACCAGTCTCCTTGCCAGGAAACCATCTGTTTTTTCTGCGAGGTCTCGTACATTCAGTTGCCTTATTCAGCAGTTTAGTCATTCATCATGGGCCCAGGGCCTCCATGATGTATCGAACTTTAAGCGAATTACACAAGAAACGTGCACCTGCAAAAGTTCGGTAAGTGGCCTTTCTTCAAGTATTTTAATTATTATAAACTTTCTAACGGAATGCTAGCGCACGGACTCAATACTTTTTACATTAGAAATCGTACTTTATTATGAAATCGCATCCGAATTCACGGTATATCTGTTAACACGCAGAATTACTGTGCTATCTACATTACCGTATTGAGAAAGTATGAATGATATTTTTTCTTCCATACTTTCGTAAGTTTACAACATTTGTTTCGGGAGTCTAACGCCAAATTAATTTCCAATCTTCGTATTTTAGCTACATTCAGTATTTCTCTATTTGCGGGCTGTTATAGGCTACTGTAAATTCTTGCGTAAATTTGTTTTCCGATGGTGCATTATCTAAAAATAATTGCCCCAAGGAAATTCCATCAGACGTGACTTCTAGCAGTTGCAGGATTTATTATTATTATTATTTTTACATTCCGCCATTTGAGGCTTTCATTTCCTTTCGCTCAGTCGGTGTGGTGTTCCCCAGCTGCCAAAACAAACTGAAGACTTGAGTATTAGACTTTTTTTTTTATCTGCAAGGGTTTTACTGGTCCTCTGTAGCTCCTTGGCCTAATATTATTTGGTTTAATCTATTGTGTGCTGAGCAACAACACTGCGTCAATGAAAGGGCAGCTTATTATTTTTATGTAGCTCCTCATCATTCGCCTCGAAAGGTGACTGACAACAAACCGCAGCACTAGGAGAACAGAAAAAAAAAAAGACAATATGTCGTAGAACACTGGCTTGAGCTGGGAGACGAGCCGCCCTATTGCCTGCCCCATCGACGGATCAGGTATATTATTTTTCATTCACCGGATTCTTACTTCTATATTCTCCTCTACTGGCAAATAACCGTTTTGTTATAATTACAGGTAGTCGTCTAACACATTGTATTGTAATGAGATGTATGGCTTGTGAGTAGTCCCACCCCTGAGTACATGGTCGGTTGTCTGGTGTTTTTGGATATCACTCTAATCAGGAGGTTCCTCGTCTTTAAGTGTGGAATGGACTGAAATATTTCCTGTGGAATAGTTTTGTGCGTGAATACGCGTATCTCGGTAAATAAATGTTCTGCAAATACAACTTTTTGTCAGAAAAGATTAAAAAATTGTCTGTGGCTCTTATTTTCTTTACATCTATTATATTTAATGCATTCTAGGGAAAAATAATCGTGAAATGGTCAAATATCGCATTTTTAAGGCTTGTGTTTGCAGTTTTCTTAAGTTGCAAGAGAAAAGAAAAAACATACGGGCGTAATTTAATCTGTGGTATTTTATCGCGTCTAATAAAACCCCACTGTTACAGATATAATTTGCATATTACATTGTTACGACGGAAACACGGCACGCCTTGCGCGTAGGAGCGATGAGGCGCTAGAAGTGCGTGTTAGTGTCGCCCGTATCGCTCTCTCGGTCCTAGACCTTGGACGCGCAGCTCCATCCCACTCTTAAGGGAATGGTGCACGCAAAATGTATATTTATATAATTTTGCCATAACTTGTTTTACAGCTGATATTTAAAAAAATTTGGCTCGGCAAGATGTTAATATCAATTTCGAGCGCGTTCTTACATTGTTACAAATTCACTGCGTTCATAATTCCCGGAACACTGATTAAAGATCAGAAAACGAAAATTCTTTCTTTTCTTCCACCAGTACTCCGAGAATAATGACTGCAATGAATATCTAAGAACGTAAAAAGGCGTTGGAAATTATTATTTTTTAATTTGTCGAGCCAAACATTTCGGCAAAGCCTTTGGAAAACGACTTACGTTGGCTTAATGCAGCATTCCCCTTAATAGTGCCAACCACGTTTCTTCCATGCCGACCCTGCTTCGGTGGGAGAAAATAGCTGGTTTATTTTTGTGGTACAGCGAGTGCATTCCACGCGATATTCGTTTCCCGAAGTTCGTTTTCTCATTCTTTTGCGAAGGCAACATACTTGATAGTTCAGAGAAGTTCCGAGAAGACATCCCTGCAATATTTCAAGATTCTCCTCTTGTCAAACGGGAGTGCGCTTTGCGCCGTGAAAATAAAGTACGTCTTTACGATATACATTTTTTTTTTTTTTTTACGGCAAGAGATTGCAGCGACAAGTTTATCCCTAAGGTGAAATTGAAGCCCGCTGCTTTCTTTCTGGACCACCATTTTTACATGCTTTCATTTAACTTGCCTTGCTAATTAGTTAGTTTTTTTGTACGTTCGGATGAAATCTTGCAAGTGAATTTTGTTCAACTTCCCGTTATCCAATTGAGCTGAAATTTTGCATACGTTATTAGTTCCGATGACAATACATTGTGAAGGTACCACTGAGCTGATCTGATGATGGAGCCTGAAGTTACAAGCTTTTATGTAATTTCACGTGTATGATCCCGTTATCCAATTGAGCTGAGATTTTGTGCATACGTCAGTAGTTCCGATTGCAATACAATGTGAAGAAACCACTGAGGTGATATTATGATGGTTCCAAAAGGTGGCCATAGGAACTCAAATACATGCAGTAAACGTCGTATGGAGTTCGTTTTAGAGAATCGAGTAACAGTCAAATGAAGATTAGAAGTGTCACTGCTCTTGTGCGCATGCCTTTTTTTGTAGCGGCAAATGGTTCTGAAAACTATTATTTTAGTTTGCTCCTACAGTATGTCCTGTATCGGAATGAAAGCGAACTGCTGTTCGATCACGATACATCATGGGGATCTTTCTTAGCAAGGGAAAGCCACAGTATTAAAAATTTCTGTATATTTACGGAATGTTGTACGGAAATGTACAATGTATATACGGAAATGCAATCCGTATTGACGAAAAACGGAGTTGAGTCCGTAAATACAAAATACGGAAAGTCTCCGTATTCCCTTTGGCTTCGCGTTACGGGGACGAATAATGCCGATTCTACACGAAGCTTTCTTCGCCACTGTAACAAGAAAATTATAGTTTCTGCGGCAGTTAAGGTTATCCACGCGACTATGACCTATTCTTTCAAACATTAAGAGATGGCATCAGGCGTCTGTAACATTTGGCAGCACTAAAAATAGACTAAATTTAATAGAAACTGAATTTTTGCTTTTGTCATTTCAGTACAAATATACAAGTTATACCATAATTTGTAAGTGAGAGTTGTAGGTGAATGATTTGGAGTCGGGGACTTCTAATTTTTTGACTCGGGTTCTAAACTTGCTTAAGTTTTAACTTTTCTTAACATAATTTTTTTATACACTTTACAGCACCCACATAACGAAAATTAAACACATTTTAATTATTTATTTTTATTTCAAACGGAAATTACAGAAAACTAACTTAGAAATTAACGGAGAGGTTCCGTGAAATTTGCGGAAAGTCCGTTTCTGAAAATAAATGTGTCCGCAATTTTACGAAGAATTTACAGACACTTCGGGATCAATTTTTACCAGCACTTTTCCGTAAAATGAAATAATTTTTTTTTAACTGTGCATATTCGTAATACAAGTACATGGTTGGAGATTAAAAAGTGAAAAATAAAATTAATGTAAAAAGAACTCTTTTAACCAAGCTTTTATTTATAAATTCACTAAAAAGAGAAAAATAATTATAATATTAACACAATTTTTAGAACATGTAAGATGTGGCCAAACAGCCTTAATAAACTTTACTACAAATTTATGTATTTGTATCTTTTTATATTTAGTATATAAAAGCTTGGCGCAATATAGAACGTATACCTCATTTGTGTAAGTTTAGTAAGCATATACCTATCTTGCGTAAAGCTCTTTAACTATTCACAATATAGAACGTGTATCATATTTGCGTAAGCATAGCAGCAACATATCGTGCGTAAGGCTCTTGACTATTCGCGTCAAGTTTTTATATACTAAATATAAATTCATACAAACATTAATTTGTAGTAAAGTTTATTACGACTGTTCGACTACATCTTTAAGTTCTACAAATTTGGTAACTATTATAATTATTTTCTCTTTTTAGTGCATTTATAAATAAAAGCTTGTTTTAAAAAGTTTTTTTTTACATACATTTTTTAAATTTAGTTTTTTACTGGAACTACTTCCAAGTATATTGCGTGTGTGCGTGAATGCGGGTGATGGTCTAATCGGGGGCTTGTAAAAAGACATAGAACAGCCACATACACAGAAGCAACGAAGCCTGACCGCGCATGTGATGTAATCGTACTGAGATGCTGATTGGCTGCGTGTTACTCTTGAATGTTTCGTAATAACTCCATAGCAGCTTATTTTTAAATCACTAACTTTTGGCAGCACTAATGTTGTTATCTCTGCTTAGTTTCTTCTCTCTCTCTGTTGATTTTTACGTCTCCCGAATTTAACGTTGGAGGTTGACAAGGCCTGAGAGACTAATTATAGGCTGTTAATGGTAACCTTAGCTATTCTGAAAACACTGCTTAAGATCTACTTGTATGTGCACTGTGTATTCTTCCACCACATGTATAATTAACATTGTCTCGGACATGATCGCGTTACTCATACGTCGGTCAAGTGAAACTATGCAATTATTAGAAAAGTAAATATTTTACAAATTTGCTCAATCTCACAGTCATAGACACAAGATAAAAAAAGAAAGCAAAGGGAATAATTGAATTTTTCACAAATGTTTACCTGACACTTTTAAATCAATATTAAAGACATGGAACTACTTTACCCATGTGGTTCTCAACTGTACTGGGCGTATGCTAGTTAAGTGTGTTGGTTAAATTATATGGAGGTGGAGGCAGCGATATTTTTCATACTTTGATTTCAGAAGTACTCAATTGCCTGTGATCAGCCTGTAGTATCACTTCGTTGATCGAAGGACGCTGTGGTTCTGTTTGAAACGAATTGGTATTACTTATTCAAATGGTTGTAAAACCACGCGAAAATTAATTTGTCGATTACGAATTTTAATATGGTTTCTAAATAACACGCTAGGACATGTTAAACATCCCTAATCAAATGTGAACCTTACCTACTATAAATTACTCGACACATTCTTAACGGATGATAAAAATATGTGAATTTCGGGCAAGGATCTTTATTGAGTGATTAATTTTAAAAGTGCTCAGCAAACAAAACAATAAATTTCGTTAACATTGAAACAAATAAACATAGTGAAATTTTACGGACAAGTGTGATTCTAACTCACATGTCCATCAGAAGTGTCAAGAGTTGGTTCCCTGTATAGAGGATAGCCGCAAATATCTCGTGACGTGAAAAAAATTGCGTATTAGGTAATCGGAAGCTACATAACAATGTTGCAGTGACGATTTCGCTGCGACTTGGACCTGTTACTTTCGTGACGCTGGTCGTGACATGTCGCAGGTATAAGTTTGTGTCACTGTTCCCATCACTAAACAAAACAGAAATGAAATAAATAATTATTTTAATTACCTTTGAATACTTTTATGAGACTGCTGAAGCCCGTGTCTTCCGGCAGTTTTCTTGTACTTTTATCCTCCATTCTGACATCAATCGCAAAAACTATTATTCGTCGTACATATTTGGCTGTCAAAGTTGACAGCGGAAATCATCGGTGGAAATTTAACCAACGCGTTTTGTGCTGCGAACCAAATTATTGATGGATGCAATGAATAATTTGTTTGAAATACCTCCGTGTGTTGGGGAAACAAATAATTTTGTTGGCAAATACAACGCCACAAAGATATGTTTATTTATTCTAAATATATGTTTAAAGTGGTGAAACGAATATTCGTTTGTCACAAAAAATTAAGCAATTTATTTGGTTTAGTGACGAAATTTTATGTTTGCGCCTTTGTCGAAATAACAAAATGTTGTTTAGCCAAAACAAGTACATTGCAAACAAATATGTTTGGTATATGGAAATTAATATTTCTCTCAGTGTATCTTCACTGAAGCGCGTACACCGCACCCAAAGCATCATTGTTAAAGTCTGTTCACGGTTTTGAAATCAACCTTAGAAAAAAGTCAGTGCCCCTACCTGCATAAATCACAATGGGCTCACTGAGTGACATTTTCCCAGTAAAGTAGGTAATGATGGATGGGAAATACTTCTATATCTTAACGTCAAATAAATAGGGTTAGGTAACCATTTGTGCAAACTGAAATTATTTCTTATTCTCTGTTTTTTTTTATTATTATTATTTGTCTAAGTATAAGAATGAGCAGATTTGTAACATTTACTTTTCTAATAATTCCATAGTTTCACTTGACCTACGCATGAATAAAGTGACGAGGCCCATGGCAATGTTAATTTTACATAAGGTAGAGGAATACACAACGTGCGTACAAGCAGATCATAAGCAGGGCTTTCAAAATTGCTCATTTTACCGTGAACGAACAGCCTTTACCAGTTAAGAGCCGATAGTAACTCACCTCACCATACATCCATAGATGCCGGCAGTGCTTACTGGTTCATACTCATACCATAACTGTTCCAAATCCAGATTTTAGATCTAATATTGACCTAATAGTACATCATTGTGTTAGACCAGTCTTAGTCTGTCCTGCAGAAAATTATTCTCAGATTTGCCATGGAGTAACTATAGTTTACCCTTTGCTAAAGGTGTAAGAGTCCACAAAACCCCTGTGAGACCTACATCCTTTTATTTTTTGAAAGTCACTTAAACCTCCTACCATCTAGTCCCACTTATAATCTTAGAACATTTAAATTTCCGCTCGTATACTTAAGATCTCGGGCAAAATTAAGCTCTCACTTTCAGCTCAGCAGTTGTTCGGCGTCTTCTGGGCCCTAATCTACAGAGGGAGTAGGAGGGCCAGGGTAGGGTTTCGACTTAAGTGTGTGTCTAAACTAAGCCCCATACGCCTAGGCACGCATGGGAATTCCAAACTATAGGAGGAGCCTCGGTGGCTGAGCGGTTAGACTGCTCACCTCCCACCATGGCGAACCGGGTTCGATCCGCGACCGGGCCACTCCCGGATTTGATAAGTGGGAATCGTGCCGGACGATGCCGCTAGTCGGCGGATTTTCTCGGGGATCTCCCGTTTCCGCTGCCCTTCCATTCCGCCGCTGCTCCATTCTCGCCTCGCTTCACCCTCAACTCTCAAGACCTCGATGTTAAGAGCCGCCCAAATCTCTTCACTCTTCACACTCACTCAAACTATAGGGCACGTGCATTGCGGATTTACTGGGATTAGATAAACATAGCCGCGATTGGGGCGCCACCTTCCTAACTTTCTGCACGATTTATAGACCTATGCCTACTCTCCTACTTATCCTCTTCGCGAATTCCGCATCTAAACTGCATGAAACCGGGAACGAAGACAAGGCTTACCTAAAACACTCGCAACATGACATTACATTCAGCAAATCAGTTAGCACGCAATATAAATATTAACACTGAGTTACTAGCACCTTTATATCTATAGTTCTGCAACCGGCAAAGCACTCCAACTGAACAGGTACAGGCGCAACCAGGCGAAGCCTCTACCGTAAGGTTCCAACAAAAAGACAGCTGTCTGCAGCAGGATTTCCATTTGCCTGCCGCTGTATCCTGAAAAGCTTGCAGTAAATGAAAACAAAACATTTCAGATAACAGGAAATATAATACACCACTTCATGTTAAACCTGATGTAGTCAAATGAGTAATAAAAATGTGAAACGCCTTCAGTTGTATAGCTACGCGATTTATAAGTTGTATAAATAAATATATACCTATAGTTAGGGATAGGAACATTTCGCGAGTTCATTACAGTACAAGATAGACGTCAAACACGTGTACACTTAAGTTCAGTCTGCAATTGGAACGCAGTTCATTAGACACGTCCTGGACGACTCTGAGCCAACAGCAGTCTTGCAAGGAAACGAGTAGCGAGTGCCATACTGCCAGGTGTGAGGTAGTACTGGCTACTTTCTGGGGCGGCAGCCAATGTACAAAGATCTGATGCTCGAGTGTACACAGGACTGGGGAGTCTAGCCTACAGGTCATTGAACTCGCGATACTTTCCTATCCCTACCTATAGTCCATTCACGACTGGAACAGACGAGTACGGTACCCATGCCTGCCACTTTTTTTTACTAGCTATGCATGCAGCTAATGGCTAGGATGTTTTTCCAAAGGTTCATGTTCATAGGTCTGTTCCAGTCGTGAATGAACTATATTTTGAAATCTGCAGCAGTTACTTAGCGTTGGTGACGAGACTGTTAACCATATGTTAGGCGTGACCGAAATGATACCAGGTCATGTAACACGAAACAAATCCGTTGAGTTTGTTCCTGTTGCCATATTGCGATAAGACCTTATAATAGTATTTATGTTACGTCGCGGTAGATAAGCGATCCCAAGACACATGTCGCTTACATACTGCTGTGGCCTTTCCTGAGAGGGAAGGCCACGCACTTAAGACATGGATATATGTAGTCAGATGGTGTAGCTTTAAATTAAAGGCAACGTTGTGTCTAATGTCTATATAAAACACACTCAAAATTAAATTAACACAATTCGTACAATCTTTACTTTACTCTTGTGCGGGGGAGTTATTTGATATAATTAACTTAATCTTTGTCAGCCACGATATCAATATCTACTAAAGTCTTTGCAGTATCTCACTGGAGCAATATCACCTTGTTAATGACGCGGAAGGCTGCGTGAAAAAGTCTCGGAATCGGCAGCTCTGGAACGCCCTCTTGAGGTCCGTAGTCAGGTGGCAGCTGTCTGGCGGCAGGTCAGCGACAGGCCCCGCTTCAGTCCTCCGCGGGCGCTAAATACTCGCGGCGTCGGATTGTTACGAATGTATGTTGTGATAATAGTCTGCTACTCGTGTCCTCGTCCCGAATACTATCGTGATCGAGATGGTTTCTAGCCAAGCGCAGGAAATAGCTTCGTAGATCACAGCAATACGTTTGTCAACGAGTGTACTTTTACAGTAATTGTATTAATGTTTTAATGTGCAATTTTGTTTCATTCAGGATCTTGTAATTTGCGTTATTTTAATATTTTTCTGAACTTCACAGAATATTCTTAACAGAAAAGTTATTGTCCCCAATGAAATAATTTACAAAGAATAATACCACATAGAATTTCTATTTTAGGGACAGGTTTTATTAAGTGTCCACGACAAGACTCGAAGTACTCCCATAAGCAGATATTCCACGATACCTGCAGCCGTACTTGGTTCGTGTACACGCTTCTATAATCCCTGGTGTACGAGCCGCTATATGAGCCGCCATGGAAGATTTATATTACACGACAGCAGTTTGCGTACTAGCATTTGGCACCCTCGGTGGATGCGCAGTGTATGGTTTGTAGTAAATATGAACCCCATTCGTAGAACTGCTACCAGTTTGTAACTTGCGTAGGCCTATGAAAAAACTAGCTAGCACATCTTAATATTGCTATATTACTGTTCGCCTTTTACATAAATTGATTGCTTCCTAGTATATAATCAATCATTTTCTTGGAAATGACAATTACTAGAGTACGAGTGTGATATTTTTAATTTTAACGAAAATTATTGACCGGTTGAAAATTATAGTTTTTTTTTTTCTTTACGCACATGTAAAATTTAACCATAAAAAATTTGGGTCTGACTGAGTTTTGAACTCGCGCCCAAAAGATACATTGGAGTTGCGGACGCGGCGACTGTATTAGCAGTTCACAATTAGTTGTTTATATATAGTATATGCTATTAATAGTCCGAATTATTATTTTAATAAGTATTTAGAATGGTTTTAACAGTAATTAAATCTTGTCACAGTCAATATTATTCGTCCTTGTCGTATTTTTAATCTATTTGAAAGAGTTTCAACCTCACGGATGTGTAGATGAAGCCGTCCTTTTCGGTTTCTTCATCACCTCGTTTCAAGTAGTAGCCACGGGGAGCGCCCTACATTATGAAACTGCGATGTGATTCGCCAGGTACGAGAGCCGGTGTGGAACCTGCCACGAAAAATAGGACGTGCCCAATTACCAAACCTGGTACGAAATCTGGCCGTACAAGACGGGAAATTCCATGACGGTTGCCATATTAGCCCGTATGCCGGCCGCTATGGCGGACCTTGCGCAAGCTTTCACGTAATCTGGTATCGTGGAATATCGCCCTTACCGTCTCTTCCCTCCACTGTTACATCGTCGTTCACCTTTTTTTTTTCATTTTCCAAAATGTCGGGGAACGTGAGTTGTGTCCATCACAGCCGAACAGACTGCGCCATCCTTCTCTATTTTGGTCTTTTTAGCCTGCTTTCCGAATGAAAGAAAGCCGTATGAGATCACTTTCCTATCGATGCGCGCGTGTGTGTGTTTGCGTGTGTCCGCTCTCTTGCCCCTTCAATTTTCGAACACGTAAACCGAATTTCACCAAACTCGGTACACACAAGGTACTAAGCGAGGACACCTGACTTCGGTAGTTTTCGAACACGCCCGGCACTTACTTTCAAAATTGTGGACATTTTAAAATTTAGGGTGATATGCCATATCTCGGAAACCATTCAAACGATGTTAACCAAAGTTTGTATGCTGACAGCGCAAGTTGTAAGCATTAAATTCAGATGTGAATACTATTGTTGGTCCACCATTTTGGAAGATAGTGCCGCATGAAAAATAAAGATTTTACGTTATATCTCAAAAACTACTCAACCTAGTTTCCCCAAATTTGGCAAGTAAGTAATACTATGATAGTCCAAGTAAATGTAATTAAATAAACTGTATTACGCTTATTTCAAAATGGTGGCCTTACAAATATTTGAGGTTTATTTGGTGTAACTACCATACCATTCCCCAATTACAAGCATCAAATATGCAAAAAAACGGCCAACTTTGTATTATCGTGCTACATTAATTAATTAATCTTTTGTGTAATTTATCAGGAAACAATTGACAGATTCCTACCTAATTTGTACATCAAGTAGTACTGTCGCAGTTGATATGTATAAACATGTTTCCAGTACGTGCGATACTTATCAAAATGGCGGCCATCTAGTTACTTTCGCATAGTATGCTATATCTTCGAATACATTAAACAATTCCAAGATAACTTGTTGCCGGTTTGTCCTCTATTTTGTAATATAATACAACACGAATAAATAAAGTTTTTATGTCATGTCCCGGGAAACAGTTTACTGATTGCTACTAAATATGGCAAAAAAGTAGTACTGCGGTACGTTATTTTGCCTGATATGTTTTGTGTCACACATTTTCAAAATGGCGGCCATATAGCTAATTTAGTTTTGTTTGTTATATCGTTGAAACTATATACTTAATTCCAATGAAACTTTGTACGATGGCTGTATTTATTACAGCAATCAAATGTATACACAAAATATAGTTTTTCCGCCATATTGTAAAATAGTATCACTTGACAAAATAAAATTATGTGATCGAAAAACAACTGATTTATACCAAATTTGGCTAACAATTAACACTATGGTAGCCTATGTAAACTAATATATTTCCAGGTGGTCAGACACACATTTTCAAAATGGTGGCCAAAGAAACATTTTTACCTCCGAATGATTTATCTACGGAACTGTAAAATAAATTACCATTTAATTATGTATGCTGACAGTATCAATTGTATCCATCAAAAATGTCAATCGAAGCATTATTTCTTAGCCATTTTTTAGAATAGTACCACATGAAATAGTATTGTTTTTATGTCGTATCTCGGGAAACAATAGATTTCTTTCAAATTTGGGGAAGAAGTTGTACTGTGTATGTAAGTCTCTTATTTTCTGAACGACGTGCAGTTGATTGCAAGATAGGGTAATTTTGTGAGTTTTACTGAATTCTAATCCGGGGTAAGTCACTCGTGTATTTTAATGGTCTTTGTACTTTTCCACATGTTTCTGGTTTCATCTTTAATGATATTACTGTCAGTGAGATGTCGATGACTACCTACCATCTAAGCTTTCAAGAACTGTACTAAAATTTATTTGCGCCCATGTAGAGGAAAGTAGGCACATTAAAGGCTGTTCACGATAAAGTGAGCACTTTAGAAATGAACCTTAGAAAACAAGTCACTACTACTGCATGCATACATATTAATGGGCGAAGTGAGTGACATTCGCCCAGTTAAGTTGGTAACGATATATGGCAAGTAGCGCCATATGTTAACGACGGATAAAAAGTGTTAGGTAGCTATTTGTGATAACTTAAAATCATTTCTTTCGCTTTCTGTTTTTTTAAATGCATCGAAGTGTAAAAATTAGCAGATTAGTAAAATATTTACTTTCTTAATAATTTAACAGTTTCAATAGACCGATGTATGGACGAAGTGATGAGGCCCATACCAATGTTAATTTTACATAAGGCGGAGGAATACACAACGTGTATACAGGTATATATTAAGCAGGGCTCTCAAAAGTGCTCATTTAACAGTTAACAGCCTATAGTTATCAGCAACTTCTTTTTTTTTTTCTTGAAGGAAACTTGGCCAGCAGTTTTTACGAGTCTCAGTAAGTAAAATGCTTAACGCTGTGTTGTTGGCAGCACTGGAGTTCACCGCAATTACTTGGCGAGAATTGCACCGCCCTAACGGCCAGAGTGCAACCCGCAGTTTCGCATACTAATAACGCCTTTACAGCGCGGATGGAATTAGTGAGGCCATTGTGTTCATCTACTGAAGTGTATTTGTTTAGCGAAATTGTTATTAATACGCAAACTTCATCCAGAGGTTGCACGTGGGCGAGTTGAGCGCAGTTTCGCCCCCGCGCGGAACGAAGCGATAATGCTTGCATTTTAATTAGCACGATGGACCTTTATAAATTGTTTTAGCCTCCGGAGACCTAATAATCTTCCGCTTAATGGGTTCAGTGGAGGTCTAAAACAGCAAAAACTTTTTAATGATGCTGTACTTTGGCCACAGTACCTCTGGGTTGTGCTCGTGCGAGTGAACTGTAAGGTCGATCCTAGTACATGTTTCGTCTGCGGTCTCGCCTCTTACGACTGGGATATAGTTGCTTGTAATACTATTTTGGCTATTCCCGCACAGTCTTGCCTAGGGGTACGTAGTCTCTTATGCAAACGAAGATGTCCCCATTCGCTATAATATTACATTCGTACTGAATTTATAATTGCCGCCTGTCATCGGCAGATTCATGCAAAAGTTTGTATTAGTTTTAAATTCATAATAATTATGCCATATTTTAAACAATAATAATGCTTCATTTTTGATGTTATTAAATTACCGTGAAATATTAGTTGGTGCTATACCTAAATTATGAAATCGCGTTTAGGTATACGTAAAAGAACATCATGGATATATATATATATATATATATATATATATATATATATATATATATATATATATATATATAATAATTGCTTGTCAACTTTCTGTTAAGAGAAAATTTAAACTTTTGAACATAGACATCATAACATTTAGGACTTATTAACCGTTTTACAGGAACCGAATATATAGCATTATTGCTAACCAATTATAGAGACCAAGATAACTAAATATAATATTTCAGAAATGTGAGTTCAACCCTACGTTTAGATCCCGAAGAAGAAAAAAAGATCTTGCATCGCTTTTCAGCACGTCAAACTGTAGAAACGTCTTCGTGTTGAGGGTAATAATAGGCAGACATCTAGAAGTTACTGTAGCGTCTTTATGGCTTAATTATGTACCTTATCCAACGCCACGCTTATTGAAGAGACGCTGGAATCTCGGCGTAGTAATTCTTAAACTGTAAATGATCATACCCTTGTTTTGATATCATTATGCTTGCCTGAATGCCAACTTCAATGACTACGGTGCCTGTACGCAGTGGGAAGAAATGCCCTTACCTAGTAACAGTGGACGCTTTATAACTCAAGTCTTGCAGTTGCACGCAACACATGCTACTAACGTTAACGTACGTTTTAAAACGGCGTGCGCACCTGTGTTTGAGCCGGGATTGTAACGACAACCCATATTTCAGCAGTATGTTAAAAACCATTTCACTGGTGATAAACCTTTAAAACAGTACATTGCTCCATTCGTCAAGTGTCGATCACGTCCCCTCCGCCTTCCCACAAACTTTGTTTTCTCCCTTTCCGTATCCCTGTAATAATATAGCAATAAAGAAGGTTGCGCTTTTCGACGTGACATAATTTCCTTGTCGTTTGAGATAAATACTTCGAATGTGGTACAGGTTTATCTTCTGGAAAATATTTCAGTGTTTCTTATGAGTTTTGTAACTTTGTGTTATTTTTTGAGACTATTTGTTGCTCAGGGTCTAGAATATTTGCGCGGTAAGCTTCTCTATGACTCCTATGCTATATCGTTTCTTTATTTCCGGTAATACTGAATAGAGTGAATAAGGTTGTAACCCACGGTTTGATAGTAAAAACCTGCAAGTTAACGAGGACATAATCCCATTTCACTCTGGTCTGGTCTAGCTTTAAAACTTTTTGCCTTCGGGGGCGCCAGCTAGTGGTCAGGCAGCTGAGGATCACATGTACAGAGAACTTTAGTATCTAACCTGCAGGACACTCGCCGATATGTTTCTGCCTCAGCGCATTTTCGGTACGTTACATCAGGAGATTTGAGACGCGCAATTACCATAGTGAATTCTTAGATTTTTTTGCTAATTTTGCTAGAAGGAAATATTTCGCAGTGTCACTATTTAGTCATTTTGCTTATGTACATTTCGTACGGGTCTGTTAAATAATTCCATTAAAATGTATCACATTTAAACGTGACCGATTACGTGTTCTTTCCATATCGCAGAATAAGGTAAACCGTCGTAGGACTACAAGGGGATTCTAAAATCGTTGTCTGCGTGAAACTGAATCAACAAGAAATCAAGGAATCCAATACAACCATGTTTCAATGCTTTACAGCTGTGTTTGAAATTTTAAAAAATCGTCCACGTATTTCAGTAGCAACGCTCGACTACTTAGTGCTACCAACTATACGAGACTTCTCATACACCCACAGAGATTTTTCAATAAAGAAACACTTTGGGGGCACCGCAGAGTATTTTGTTAGGATATTCACAGCTAAACGATTTTTGGTGGTGACATTATCTAGTTATTGTTCTGGTGTAATCCTTGTGGTCGACAGACAATAGTTTTATCTATTATCATAATAATTTTGCTGTAATAGCGAAGCGTTTTGGTGGCGATAACGTTTTTAAAAGTACTGTTTAGAGACAGCAGTTACTTTTTAGTACTATTTCTGTTTACAATGTTCTAGTTGAAAACTCTTTCTGCACTTCTGTGTAAGAATTTCAGCAATAAAACAGTTTATTGCGTGATGTACTTTGGTACGTTTTGCCACGTGCGAATCAGGTTTTTTCTCGGGGTTTTTATTGTGAGTTTTGTGATTCTTAACCTGAAAGACGAGAATCATATCGGTACATATACATAATTTTATTTATTTTCCAGCTTCATCTAAAATTAACATTTTCATTGTCTAGTGTAGTGTTTCTGAGGTGCAGCAAAATTTTGAGCAGGAATTAAATCTCCAGTAAATTAAGTCTTATATTGTTTATAAATCTAATTTTTTTTGTGTATTTTCTGACATTATTAGTGGAGGAAGTAGAACTATTGAAACACTGAATTCTTTAAGAAGTGTTTCGTATATGTATTTTTCGATTGAAAGTAAAATGTGTAGAACAGATTTGATTACAACATTTGTTAAAAGGTTGTGAATCACCGACGTAGGAGCCCTCTGTATTCTGATATTTGTATGAGTGATTTTTTTTTGTTAAAATATTCTTGTGTGTCGTAAGAATTGTCTCGTGGCGTGCACGAGAATTGCGGTTGTAAGGTACGAGAATTGTGGCTGGAAAGTTTTGGCAGACTCGACTACCGTCCCCTACAGAAAGGAACACCATCCCATGGAGTGAGGGGGTATGGGGGTGGTCTCTCATTCACCCCTACCACGTGCATCAACTCCTTGTTGGGGGGGGGGGGGTGCGGACAGCGGCGCCGGCTGTATTTATGCGACGCTGGGGGGTTGAGAGCGCGCGCGGGCGAGCGTGTCCGCTCCAAACATCCCCCACTACACCCCCTGAACTTTACCCACCCATTTACAACCCCTTCAGGCCTCTCTCCCTCTCTCCCCACCTACCTACCCTGCGGGGGACGTTTTATTCACCTGTCGGCCCTATCATCGCCCGCATGAATATTAAAAAGTTTTACCCCCAGGCGTCGGGCCGTTGTCGAGAGGCGGAAGGGTAACGGCGAAAATATTTTTTTTGTGGGGTTGGAGTCGACGTTTTATGGAAACTCACGCCTTGTGTCGCCCGGCATATGATTCACGTTTGTCGACCGCACGGAGCCGTGGCTTGGGGAGGCGACGAAAGTATAAATTTGGGGCGTGCAGCTTGGAAAAGAAAAAAAATCACACGCTGAGCTTGGACTTTCGGAAAGCGGCGCGATTGGCAGGTTTTATATTAGTTTTTTTTTTTTTTGCTGTTGTGTGAGGGGGTCAAGCTGGTAGCCCTTCGCGCCCTACCTCTAGATGATTTGTTATGTATAAAGTCGATCACCGTTGGTTGAGAGTTCATTATAATCTTGGAACTCCTGTTCTTTCTTATTTTGGTTAACATAATATTAAATGAAAACCTACTTTTCTCCCCCCAAAAACGTGGTGTTACGCTGTTTCAATATGGTGCAATATTATCTAATAAACTTAGGTATAACTTAATAGAGAATTTATATCGAATTAAGACCATGCAATTTTTGTGTCTATATTGACAAGTTTCTTTCTTTTTAGATGCTTAGCCCCCAATAAATTATTCCTTTCATTTTATACGATTGGCAAAAATGTGATAGTGTAAACGCCCTGGCTGAGTTCGTTAACGCATCGAAAAGAGTCGTTGAGTTGAGTCGAGAGATTTGGGCCGCTCTTATCAACGAGGTCTTGAGAGCCGAACCATAAGAGTGCACAGATTTTAAACGGCTGCTAAAATTATGAGAATATTGTAACACCACTTGTTAATATTTGTTCCTCAATGTCAAGCATGCATTAGAATGAAAGGTTGGAGGCATGATTCTATTATTCTTCTTGCAGGACAGACAAGGCCTTGTTGTCACACGGGTTGATTGTCGCAAAGTCCATTTCCCGCCTCCCAGTTAAGCGAACCGGTTTCGATATCCGGCGGGGTCTCCCCCCGGATTTTCGCATGTGGGAATTGTGCCGGACGAAGCCGTTGGTTGCCGGGTTTTTTCCCCAGAGATCTCCCGATTCCCACGCCCTTGCATTCCAGCGCTGCTTGATACTCGCCTCGATTCACGCTGATCGGCTTTTAAAACATCGACTTTAAGAGCCGCCTAAATCTAACCCACTCATTTCTCGGTCATTAAAACGCTGAGATAATAACGGCTCTTTATTGTAGATTGCAACCGACGCAACATTATTATGTTGTTAGTTGGGTACAGAGAACAAAATTTGTGATATCCTACGAAGATAGTTGTTGAGGAAAATTTCTGAACGTCAGGTTTAATTTTTTTTATTCCTTGTCCCCTTTCACTTACGAAAAGTATTGCGATTGAATTTCACATCGTTTAAAATATATTTCAGTGTTAATTTTGACGTAATTTTCAAAAATATTTGAACATAAAAATGGTGAGAAGGTGCAGGCCTTGTCTCATATGTCAAACTAACCTCTTGAGTGTTTAGTTTCTTTCACCGCTTATCCTGGCAGATTAAAAATGGTTTAAATTTAAAAAAATTGCCTGGAGAAATTATTTCCGAAGTTATGCTAACTGCAGTGCGGTATCATTTCAGGAAAATCTACGAGAAAAGTCTCGCCGGAATGTTGAATTAACTATTGGATTCTCGTTAGGTAGGGGGAAAAATCCCTGAGAAATGTCGATAACAGCTAATAAATCTTCCCGTCGATTCCTATCTGGCCTGGAAGCCGCGGTTGGCGTAGTGGTTAGAGCGCGAACCGGGTTGGACTCCCGTGACAGCTGACCATACTTAACGGAGAAGAGAATTGTTGAGCTTGTACAGGAAACAGCCTATTCCGAAGTTTTGCACCACGTGGGAAGCATATTATTTTCCAAGATATTTTGACACGTGGCAGAATCCGTGGATGCTTCGATTGAAACCAGTGGCATAGTCCATAACTAAGAGAAACAGCTCAAGACCTTTACTCGGTCCCTGCCAAATTTAGCCCTCGCCACAATACAGTCAGGTAAATAAATTTCGCCAGGGATCATCCACGTATACACGTCCATTCGAGGGATATATTATGTACTATGACTCGTCACTCTGTAAGACCTTTATCTACTAGTCACAGTCGAAACAATTGTGATGTCCTTATCACTGCAAACAACGTCGGGCATTGGTGCGTATACACAGTAAGAAGTTATCCGCAAATGTATTATATGAATGGATACGTAGAGTGAGAAAGCGCGAGTGTTACACTCTAAGTAAATATTCAGAAATTTACCGTACCAGTGTATACACTTGTGAGAGAGCAGGAATGGTAACATTCCCCCAATACATTCATTGTAGGGTTGTTACATTTACTCAGGAAACAGTCAAATGCATAGGGAAGTACCAAACTTTATGTAGTAGTGATGCCTAAGATTCGTATACCTGCAGCTTGATGTGTAGTATTATTACGTTAAAAATTTCCATTACAGTTTAGGAAGTTTACCACAAAAATTTCCATAGTGTAGTTATTTCCCATACATTCATGCTAACGTTCCTACATTTGCTCAGGAAACAGTCAAATTCTTGTATAGTAGTGACGTTAAACACTCCATATCTGTAACTAAATGTGTGGTATTATTTCCATGCTATATATGGGTTAAAATTTCAAATTCGGTTTAGAAAATTTACCAGAATATTTTTTAATGTGCTGTTTGTGGGTTAGTGACAGCTGTACGACAGATGCTATTACATCTTGGTGTACAATTCTGTCACTGGCATCAGTATAACGGTGCGACGGAAGTACTGTGCAACCTTTCACATGGCTGTTTGACGATTGGTTCGCAGAAAATGCTGTAGAGCTCGGAGGTCTCGATTAGTTAGTTCCTCGAGCCCTCCAGAAAGGTGCTTCGTCGGTTGAACACTTTCATAGCCGATTCCTCTCGACATCTACCACGAGGAACTTTGAACTTGTACTTAATCTCCGTGACGAAATTCCCGAACTCGTGGGCCTTCTACTATGGCCCTTTCGAACGCACTTGTCGGTCTACCTCCGTTGACACATTATGGCAGCAAACCTCATGCATGATGCGTTTGTCCTTCGGTTATACAGCTTCGTACTGGCCAAGTTCACTATGAATTTCGGCCGCATATTCTGCATGTACACAGGCATAAATAGTGTTAGAATGGTCCAAAATTACTAGACAGACATCCGAAATAAGATTAATTCTAGTAGTTTGTAAATAACATTGTGTGTGTGTGTGTGTGTATATATATATATATATATATATATATATATATATATATATATATATATATATATATATATATATATATATATATAATGCGTGTGTGTGTGTGTTCAGTGAATGTATGCTATCTTTTATGACAGTCGTGATTTCCATAAAATGTTTCGAACTTGAAAATATATTTCGAAGAACATAATTAGGATGTTTTCACTTTTTAGATAGTTAGCCCTCCCCCTCCCCCTTATCGTGTACGTTATGCAGACATAATCTTGTGGCTATAAATCTGATTGCAAACTAGAATTTGTTTTTACTCGATGCTGGCGTATAATTTTTCACTTTTCGTACCAGGCTCGTATATGGTCTTGGCTAAACCGTGTCGTAATTAACATTTTCATTTCCCTTACCCCTTATCCCACCATCCCTCCCTGCTTTTAGAATCTCATCAAGAATTTTTTTTTTCTCCTGCTAGTCCGAATATTATGACGTGACTTTCAACGACGCGGCGCTTAATTACTTCCTAAAAATCTTCCCCCTTACCGGCTTCTTACTACTGTTTCTAACTTCGTCAAACGACAATTCTGAATTACTCATAACGAGTTTTTAAATGCGCCAGTAATTAAATGTTTATTTTTTTTCTAAAGCATTTCCTTCTGTTCGTGACTGCGTGGATGGCAAGGCTAGAACCTCCCGGAGGGCACGAATTTTTTTTATTTTTTTAAAATTCTTTTTGTTACTTCTGAGTGCTTCGTGTCGGCCGCTTTGTCCACCGTGTAATTTAACTTTCTGGTATATTTTTTTGATTGTCTGCAGTTTACGTGTTTTCCCCACCCCTTAGCTAATTTCCTCTCGGGGAAATAAACCATTGCGGTTTCTCCTGCGCTGTGAGTTAATGCCGACCAGTTACGTGTCTTAAGTTCGTTACTCACCGTCCGTAATTCTCTACCTAACCCGTTAAGTTTTCTGGATTCATTTACAAGCTCAAGTGTTGCAGTCAGGTGATATTCTGGTGTGTGCTGTACTTGTATGGAGCGTGCTTCCCGTAAACAATGAACAGCGTACTGCGGTCTCTGTCAGTAGCATTGATCGGGCATGAACAAGGGGTGAATAAACGCCGTGGCTGAAGGCTGTTCACGATAAAGTGAGCACTATTGAAATAAACCTTATTTTAACGGGCGCATTGAATGACACGTGTCCAGTAAAGTTGCTAACAATGGAGGGGGAAGTAGTTCCATATATTAACGTCGAACAAAAAGTGTTAGTAACCATTTGTGATAATTTAAATTATTTCTCTTACTTTCTGTATTTTTTAATGCATCGAAGTGTAAAAATGAGCAGATTTGTACAATATTCACTTTTATAATAATTTCACAGTTTCACTTGACCGACGCATGAATAAAGTGATGAGGCCCATGGCAATGCTAATTTTAAACAAGGCGGAAGAACACACAACGTGCATACAAGTAGATCTTAAGCAGATCTTTCAAAAGTGCTCACTTAACGTGAACAGCCTTTAATAAGATATCTTACAAACGACGGCTACTGATTTTTTGCAGAGCTCAGCACCGCCCACAAGCACTTATTTTTATTACAACCCCGGTTATCTGAACTAAAGCGAAACCCGTGCTATCCGAAACGCCGCCGAAGGACGAATCTAAGAAATGTGAAATAAATTGTGCGTTAGACCGCGCTAGGCAGCTCGCAAACGTTGTGATGGGAAGAAGAAAAAGAAATCAACTGAGTTTTTCAATTAGTAAAAATAAATCCTACATACATAAACATTTGTGGCATTCTGTACATACTGGAAAAATTTAATTACGTTTCAAATATCTACCGTACTGAAATGTTTATGTGGGTGTAATAAAGTAGTGTAAAATACTGCAAAGCACATGATTGACAAATACCGATTGGAATTCAGTTTACCTTGTAAAACCTATTAGAATAGGCAATTTTTTTATTTACATGGGTTAACAGAAAAAAAATCGTTAACCGAAATGGCTCCATCCTCCCTCCCTTTTATTTCGGTTAGCCGGAGTTTTATGTATTCAACACTTACATGATCGTTGAAAAGAGGACTGAACGTGCCAAATACATATGACGTCGGTGTAGTTGGCAGCGGTCGTCATAGCAGCGGTCGTGGTTTTTTGCACCTCTCAGCACAGCTTCAGTACGTGATTTTATTTGTATAACCCGTCCTATTTCTGTACACTCTAAGAAATCATTTGTAAGTGTACCATATAAGTGTATACCTGCAGTGACAAAGCGCGAATAGTAAAATATTTTTCCATACATGCATGGTAATGTTCCTACAATTGCTCAAGAAATAGTCAAATGCGTAGGGAAGTTCCCAACTTTGCATAGTAGCAATGCTAAACATTTCCATATTTTCAGCCTGACACGAATTACTGTTTCCATACACTGTTATGTTAAAAAATTTCCATTGCAGTTTTGGAAGTTTGCCAGGAGTTTTTTTACAGTGTAGGTACCCATGTGCATTTCGCTGAAATCGTTGCAGCTGCTGCTACCATCGGCTTGTCTCGACTAACAACGAACATGGTTTGCAGCTGCAGCACATACATCCGTAGATACGTGGATTAGCGTATTTCATTTCTTCAATGAGTTTTCCTTCTATTTTCAACAGCTCCGTCGATTTTGCCGGATATTTTTGTAGAAGCTGACCTAATGTTATACTTTCTCTTCATTTCTCTGACGATACTTTTAGATGACAGTGGAAGTATGCGTGCGTAGCCCTTGATTTTTACAGACGCCCGCAATTAAAACTTCATTGTAGAGTACGTAATTTTCATCCCAAATTGGGCAGACATTGACGAAGAGTGTGTATTGGGTCTTCAGATTGACTTATGGAAGCCTCAACGAACCTGCACACAGTCTCGTACACGACTGCAGCTCATAAATAGATTTTATTTTGTGTGAAATTTTGATTGTGAAAACAAAACAGTTTTACCATCAGCGCGAAACATTTGGCAGAGCTTGCTAAAAAATATTCGGTCACAGTTTTAAAACGGAAGCCGTTTAAGATGTATCAACACGAAAAAAAATCGCTATGATGTCATATGTAGGGACAGGAAAATTCCGCGTTTTCAACTACGTGTGGGCTAGACTCCACGGTCTCATTTATTTTCTAGTCTCAGTTTTGTGTTCATTGGCTGCCCCCCTCCCGCCCCATGGCCGAATACCAAACGTGACAGAAGTCTAGCCTGTCCTAAACTTAATTCGTGAGATTTTCCAGTCCCTAATCATATGTATTTAAATATTTACGGCCTTTTTTGGGTATTCTGTTCTCTTTTTACCGGAGAAGAATCCATATATTTGTTATTTTGGCTGACAGCTTTTGATAGGGTGCGGACTTTGAAACGGTTAAAGCCTGCTCTGAAAGACGATACTTAATTTTGGCTCATTTTTGTTATACTTAACACAGCAGAAGTAAGTAAATATAAATATAATTTCACACAATACCAAAAATGCTAATGTAATAAGCATTAAAGCAGTCTAATTCAGCAGTTATTAAACTGTAGCCCGCGGATCCCTGGGGTTCTACGAGTCAAACTATAAATGCTATTAATGTTACTTCATTATGGAAAATAATGAATATGCTGTGATTATGTTGTAACTGGGTAACCTTCTTGTTATTAACGAAGCTAGTTTGTGCAAATTTTGTTGGTAACTAAAATTTATATCGTAACCATTTATATAGTGAAAATAAATAACTAGACCGCATACATGTTTATTTGATCTCGGCTTGTATTATTGAAACTATTTGCTTGCTGCAAAATGTACATCATATCAAAGGGGTCGGCGAAATCACGAAGTTTGACTCTCTATTATCTTTAAACTGGCAGGGAATCAATTGTAATCAAGCATACAGTTGCAGTCGTATTAAAAATATTATTTGTATCCAGAAAATTGTTCGTATTGTATATACCGAGACTCAAAAAAGTATTCGTCTTTCCGTAGACTTCATGTTTACAGAGATATAGTTGATTCACGATAACTTCGGCCTTTTATGAAGCCCCGCTAAATTTCTATTTTTGGTTACTGATTACGCATTCTTCCGCTACACGTAAACATAAACACTACCATGTGACTTCTACTTTTATAACTGTCGCATGCATTGAGTGCTGTTTACAGCTGTTCAAATAATGCTGTCTTATTTCCTATGAATGTTCACAATTTTGGCCTATAACAATATTTAGGTCGGCTTTATAACTATTTGTTACACACGATATAGTACATTACACACAATGCACATAAATATTTAGCAACGACGGTGTTTGTTACAACTGTGGCGGAAACAGCAGTAGTATTTACCCTGTTATTAATATGCGTTTGGAATAAAAATTAAAACGAAGGGACAACTAGTCCAACGAAACGACACAGTAAATTCAAGCATGCAATTCGTGTCGCTAATTTATTGTACGTAGCATCGACAAATGTAAATTATAGTGGTGAACATGCAAACACATAGGCCTACCGTAGCATTTATTCCGCTAATATTTACATGCATTGGTACTTACTGGTTTGTAGGTTTATTTTATTATTTATTTAAATTTATCTGGTTGGGCTTAGTATTATTTTTGGGACTGTGGCAGACATTCACATCATAGAAACGTAACCTCGTTACACAACTATGTTTCAAACACCTAGCGCAAAGGTACAACGTTGTGATAAACAGACGTGCATTTCAATAAGTAACTTCGTCATCACATCAGTTCATGGTTAAAACGTATAAACTTTGCACATATTTGAAATCCACACACATCTGGCCTGTGCACAACGATTACAACACAGCTACCATAGACTGAAATGGCGGCTATGCCTTTACACACGCGACGATCACAACACTCGTTACAGTATATTAATTATCCCTGTCCTGGAAACATATATTTATCACACCACTGTAACTTCCCTAGGATGTTTCAAAAACACGAGTACGAACTTGACGTTTCGTTCAGAAACACGCCGTGTCATTGTCATGTCGCCACACACCACTGGCAATCGTAAGGCACTATGAAAACGGCTCGCCCGCCATATTGGGACAAGTGCGTGGCGAGGCCACGTCTGTCAACGTGCTGGATTTTTAAGTGTCGCGCAACGAGCTGTGTCGCGCCATCGCATCTAAAATATGTCGTTGCATCTAAATACCATATAATACATATTTAAGTAATAAAATCTCGTTTCAGTTGTAAATTGCAATCTCAAACATCATTATTGTTGCTGAAATTAGTATGAAATGTGCTGAAATTATAAATAACAAAATGTATACCTTTCCTACACAGGTGGTACGATCTTCCCGAGAGAGAGAGAGAGAGAGAGAGAGAGAGAGAGAGAGAGAGAGAGAGACAGAGAGAGGAGAGACAGTGATAACAAGAGAGAGAGCAACACGTTCTGCTTCGCTTATTGAACTTTTATTCCGGACGGAAAAAAACACCAGCCTACACACGGGAATTTGCGCGGATATTTTTTACTGCAGCAATGAAATGTGTTTCCGTCAGTGGTACCTAACAATACAAATATATCAATTGGCAACGTTTACCTTAGAAATAGTATACATTAAAACAAGGTTAAAAAGATTTCTTACCGGCCATTGCCAACACGTCGCTGTTCTCGCTGTTGTTATTTCATGTTTAATACGAAATAAATATTACAAGTTATATGATACTAAGGTAAAGTTTCATTTATTCAATAATACAGTACTCTAAAGTTAATCATAGTGTTAAATATTGGTGGTACACAAGTTATTGGAAAAACAGGTTGATTTCTCAAATGTTCAATTCCAAAAGGCCGAAGAAAGCGTGAATGGACTACATATTTGACAGAAAATTGCATATTATGGTAGGCACATTAACACTGCAATGTTTACTGTGACATAGATATCAAAACATATGCAACATAATTACATTTTTCTCTTGTAGGAACAGTAATGCAAGAATGTAAAGGAAGTACACACACAGTTTCACCCCCAAAAAAAGTATTAGTCTGCAATACACAAAGACATTTCTAGAGGTCGTCTCTTTAAACTTTAATAGCTGATGGGCTGTCCTTTCTTGTGTATGAATTCCTGCACCTAACTTGTGTAAACATCGTGGGTTTGATTTTACTTAATTTTCGGTTGTTTTTGCCTTCTTGAGATCATTTTTTTTTACAGATGATATACGTTCTTATTCTTTCTTCTAGAATATGCTACAAATTGCAATGAGCTTTACGTCTGGCAATTGTGGATACGTTGCCTTCCAGTGAAGCGTGTTGTCTAGCAACCACAGTTTTGTGTTTAGAGCTTTATGCTTAGGATCGTTATCTGGGTGAAGACACTGTTCCCAGTAGGCACATATCGTTGACACTTAGGGACGGTGAGACTTCAGAATGTTAATGTATAGTTTGTGGTCCATGTCACCATCGATGAAACACAGCTCGCCTACACCACTAGCACTCATACACATCCGAACAAATATGGAACCAAACCACATTTCGTTGTATTTGTGATAATTTTTGTATCTTGTTTACAATTTCTTCTCCATCAAACTATTACTCACAATTTTACTTGAAAATGTTGAATTTAATTTCATCCGTAAGTACGACCTTCCTCCAGTATTCATAGCTATCGATTTCCTGTTCCCTGGCAGGGGAAATTCCATAGACTAAATAGGGGGTGACAGCTTATTCGTCTTCTGCGCATGTATCCAACATTGACCTACCCCAATCCTACACAACTGTCAAAATCACATGGTCAACAGCATCGAACGTGTTGTTTACATCTTAATTTTTAAATGACAAGCACTATTATATTAATAGGATACTTCTGCCAGTTTGAATGTAATAAAAAAGCATTACCAACTGATTAGAGGAAGTATAAAAACACCTCAAAAGCACCTAACAAGTGTTCTAACCTCAAACCCAATCCACGCCGTTGTTTATAGACGTGTAGGCAGAAAAGCATTTCAATGTTGAGACACAGAGTTTGGTTGTGCGCAGCCAGCGAAATCGGTCTACTCCAACTTTAGTCTATGGGAAAGTCACTTTAGCCGGTTCGTCTGGGTGATACATGTTATTCTTTTGGCTATTCGGCCATTATAACTCACTTCATGAAGCACATTTTGTATCGTTTGTACTGTGACCATCTTTGCGCTCAGTTTCGGGTGCACTTTACCTTACCTCGTTATGTTGTTCTGTCTGCATTAGACCAGACAGGCGACCACTTCTTGTTTTGTTGTAATACATTCTATAGTTTCATGAAACCTATAGATGATCTTAACTGTCATGATGGTTTGTGTTTATAATTCCTGCTAAATCTTTCAATGATTTTCGCTTCTAGAATCTCCTTATTAAAATTTTCCCTTCTTTTTGAGCTGTTTTCCTAATTTTTTCTTCCCAATTCACGTCAAGAATGCCACAAAATGTTTCACTGATGAAATCAAGTTGGCTTCTTCCCTCGCACGTCACGTAAAAGGCATCTGCTGAGAGTGAGTCATGGCACTATGTTGCCTAGACGAATACGTTTTTGACGTCAAAATCGACATGCTTTATAAAGTTCATGCTCTGATTGTAAACGACATTAGATATTAGAAAAAAATTAATATCTTAGAACAAAAACTTTTAAAGCAGCCTTTGAACATCACGTATTGGCAGTAGGTTTTTTTGTTTTGCATATGGTATGTACAGTAATGTAATATGTCTAGCCAGACGAATACGTTTTTGAGCCACTGTACGTGGATATTTTACTCCCCGTTTTTATCATTGTTTGTGTGTGTCAAGTGACGCGTGACGTTATTTAAAATCGTCTCACATAGACCTGTTGTGTAATACACCATTTTACGTTTCTCATAAAAACGCAAGAGAACTGTTTAATCACTGGATATAACAAGTCCTAATAATACATACTGGGTTTATATCTCGTGGGGATAATTGACGTCAAACCCGTTTATTAGAGTTTACAGGTTTTTTTATAAAGCCAAAACAAGCAGCGTGAACGGAATATACTAAATAACTAGTTTTCCCAGCATGTGAGCAAATGTTTTGCGATCTCGCGCAGCAGTAAATCGTAGAAATTTATGGCGTAAGAAATCTCTTGACATGAGTGCATCGCTCTGGCAAAATATCGCCCGACAAATTTGGCAGAAAGTGTAACATATTACACTCTTAGTTTTACTATATTGACAGCCAAAAATCTTTGGGCATCAGTTAACGTCTTTAGTTTTAACTATGTTGTACGCGCTTATAAGGAATAGTTTTTTTTATGAGTAAAAAAATTGTTAATGCAGCGGTAAACCACCACAACTAGCCAGCTGAGGCTCGTAATTAATTTAGTATTATTGTGTATAAAACCGGTGCTTCGATTTTTTTTGGGCTTGCGAATGAAGGGCATTTAAATTTGAAAAGAAATTGTATAGACTATAAGCAGGAGCACCAACAGAAAAATTACAGCAAACTGCAGGGAATTATTTGCTGAGTACGACTATATGTAGTTCCACGTACAGTGTTTGCAAATGTAACGGAAAATTGTTACCCAAATATACTGACAACTAGCAGTGCCCATTATAAACGAAGCGTTTTTTTGTCGCTATAACCTGAAAATGAACATATCCTGCGGGAATTAAGACAGTTACGCCAATTATACCTTTACGTTCAAATTTCCCCGTTTAGCGCAGCTTTTCTCGTCCCCTTCAAAACAACATACGGCAACACTTCATGACTTCCACGACACTGCTTTAATAAATCCGACAGGTACACAGAATACGGTTTTTACTACATTTTTGGTCCGTGTTCAAATTCGTGTGAAAAAAAATATCACTTATTTTATACAAATTGTAAATAGTCATGTGCGAAAACAAGAATTTTTAAACGGCATTGTACAACCTGTATATTATAATAACCTTTACTGTTATCAGCTCGCAGGATACTATAAGATTTCGGAAACTAAATGCCCATAATTTCACGGAAACTTTTGGATAAGTTTTAGCAGTCCTGTTTACCGTGATTTTTTTTTCCTTTAAACGACGCAACTTAAGATTACCTCGGACGCGAGCCAACTCCCATGCGATGCCTCTAAGGGATGTTACAAAGCTTTGCAAATGACTCCTTGGACATCACCGGAGGCTACCAGATCTGGATACTCGACCTGAACATTTCTTTTCGTTCCTTTTTATAGCATAATTTAGTAGTTGTGTTTTTCATTTCGTTTAGTTTTGTATTTATACGTATTTATGTAGTTATACTGGCTTTGCCACAGTTACATTTTAAATTTATTTTCTCGCAAGATATGAGTGTTTAATTGTTTAAACACTTGCAATTAAACCGACTTGTTGCTGAATTTGTCGTGTGTTAATAATAAACTCTCTGTACTAATGTATATAGCGTTTATTATTAATGCATCGCAAACTGTCTTTTGAGCTTAATTTGGTTTCAATATTATCTTTTATTTTGCTACTTCTTTATAAAGCCCGGTTTGTGAACAAGTCGGGAAAATCCGCTTCATCCATATCCTCCTATCCCTCTTCTAACCTTTCCCAGACAGAGTATGCAATTCTCTCGACGACGCTGAAGCTGTTCAGAACTTGCGTTTCCTCTGTGTTCTATTGTGTACTCGTTTCTGCTGACGAGCTGCGACAAGGTACCAAGCATGTCCTCTGGCCTTTGCAGCGGGTAAAGACGTATAATGCCGAGCAGATCACGTACGGGAGAAATGGCGAAGACAACCCTTGCCTTTTCGTCTCCGCCTCCTTTGTGCATTTTGCTCGCTGCAGTCGACCGAAGAGGACGTCACTGCAGACAAAACTCTCAACATTCTTATATCTTGCTCTACTTAGAAAAGGAAGGAACTGGAAAAAAGAACCCGCCCTTAAAGATCATCATGCACCACTTGTATAGGCCATTCACGGTAAAATGAGCACTTTAGAAAGCCCTGCTTGAAATCGAATTGTATGCGCGTTGTGTAGTCTTCCGCGTTATGTGATATTAACATTGTCGTGGGCCTCATCACTTTATTAATGCGTCGGTCAAGTGAAGCTGTGAAATTATTTGGAAAGTAATTAACCGACAAATCTGCTCAGTTTTACACTTCAATGCATTTAAAAATTAACAGAAGGCGAAAGAAATAATTTCAGTTATCAGAAATGGTTACCTAACAATTTTTATTCAACGTTAAGATACGAAACTACTTCCCATCCATCGTTACCAAATTTACTGGGCGCATGTCGCTCAGGGCGCCCGTTGAAATATATGCAGGTAGGGGCAGTGATTTTATTCTGAGGTTGAGATCAGCAGTGCTCACTTTATCGTGAACAGTCTTTACCAAAGGCTCTTATGTTTAGATGTCTTTAATATTCATATATGTGCGTTTTTGTAGTATGTCGGATGTAGGAAAATAAACACATTCAGGGCTAAGGGATACTTTAAAGTAGTTGTTCCACGCCTGTATTTATCGAAGGAAAAAAATGAAATCTTTCCTGGATTAACTGTTGTAATTGTTTCCCCTTTTTTCTGAAGGAAAGTTTAGTTGAGAGACGTGCGCTTTCATTACTTTGTAGTGAATACGGCTGTGATATTGACATTTTATTGCGCGCAATTGGAATACAAAAATTTAGTTTCGTTGTCCTTGTGCACGTGGGTGTGCTGCTGTAGCATGAGTGGTAGCTAATGTGTTAACGATGTTCCGGGGGGCAGGTTAGGCTTGGCATTCGGATGTCGTCAGTGTTACAGAAAGTTTCATTTCCTTCCCTACAGTTAATATACTGGCCGCGGATTACTTCGGATCGCGTTAAAGGTTTGCTATAGAAAACCATTAAGTGCCTCAGAGTATTTACGTCTGGTAGGAAACTTTCGGGTCATGAAGGCTAATCGATCCACCAACTTCGCTGATTCATAAAAATGACTAAAGTAGAAAAAAAATCAAATTTTAAAAGATAGAAATTGTTACTGTGGGTCATCCTTAAAAGATAAATATATACCGTCACGGACTTTTTTTTTTGTAGAACTGTTTGAGATCTACAATTCTGTAGTAAATTAATTTTGTGTGCCTCTTATGGTTTAGACAGCGTAAGCCATGTAAGCGCCTGAAAAGCGGGGTTTTCCGACTTATTATAAAACTCCCACATTTCTCTACTATCCTTAAATTAAATATTAATGTTTTATTTTCTTTAACCTTCCTCAATAAATTACATAAATGACGGTGAAAACCGTATCAAAATCTATCTTGAAGCCTTATCCGATTACACAGACACACGCGGCCGGGCGACTTTGTTTTATACTGTATATAGATTCTGTACTCGAAAATAATTGTGGTCGCAATGTTAGTGCCTGTGTATTTGCTTTGGCCGATGTGTGTAGGAGCTAGTGGCAGAGGACCTACTCACGAAGGAAATAAACATCCCTATTCGCTGTAGAGCTCTCAATATTTTTTTAACGTGGTGGCTGTTCACCGCTGGGCATCCAACCCCGGCCCAGCTTCTGCTATGGCCAATTAAGATTGGTTTCAGTCCGCTGCGTTGCACTCTTCGGCTCTGGGAACAGACAGTGTACTATCTATTACCGACTGCGCGATATGTAACTTTATTTAGTGCATAGTACGCGTAACAAACTGCATATTGTTACTATTCCCATTATTTCATTGCTCAAGTTTCATCAACCTTCGATAATAGTCACTATTGATAGGCCTTCTTTTTTCTGGTTGCATACTTTCCTCTCGAACAAAGCAAGCGCAAATGGCGGTATTTCAAGTACACATACTGTGCTGTAAATGAATTCACAGCAGTGCATTTTCATGTTGAAGTAATATTATGAATTATGACAATATTTTTTGTCTTTCAATACGGGCAGGAGGAAAAATTCCGAAACGGGAACGTCAGGCCCCAAGCTATTTAGATAAACGTCATTGTGTTGCGTAATGCAAATGTTGTATTCCCGATAATTACGGAGCTTCACTTTTCCCGGGTAATGTGTTTGGAATTATGCATTGTTTTGTGCTCGGCGATGGTAATTGCCCCCAAAACCCCTCCCTTTTTCCACAACCCTTTACCACACCGTCGTGGTACATGTTCCCATTGTCACACCCCCCTCCCCCTGGTAAAACTTTTTGCCAATTAATACTAACGAATGATTGAATTATAAATGTTTTGTTGGGCGGTAATTGGACGTGTAATTATCGGCTGTGTCCGTTGCCGATGCGCAGTGATGCTTTGGCTCGGTGCTGGTGTATTATCGCGGCGCATGTGCACTGGGTGATTTTTATTTTTAGTTCCTGCCGACTGGCCTTCAGCGGCTTATGTTCTCGACTCCTGGTAAAAGCATTTTTTTTTTAAATCAACCATGGAAAAAAGTCACTCCCCCCCCCCCCCCCCCCACCCGCATATATTTTAACGGGCGCAATGAGTAGTGACATGCGCCCAGTAAGTTGGTAACGATGGATGGGAAATAGTTCCATATATTAACGTTCAATAAAACGTGTTAGGTAAACATTTGCGATAACTCAAATTATTTCTCTCGCTTTCTGTTTTTTTTTTTTTAATGCACCGAAGTGTAAAACTAAGCAAATTTGTACAATACTTACTTTTCTAATAATTTTACAGTTTTACTTAACCGACGCATGAATAAAGTGATGAGGCCCATGGCAATGTTAACTTGACATAAGGCGGAAGAACACATTACGTGTATACAAGTAGATTTTAAGCAGGGCTTTCAAAAGTGCTCATTTTACCGTGAACAGTCTTTACCAATGATGATCCTATTCTTTAATGAGATGTAGCTTGGCTCAAGGTTAATTAAAAAGAATGCGAGTATATTTTCATGACTGCGTATATTTTGTTTGCATATACCAGGTAAATTGGTAAGAAAAATGATGTTCGGTACCAAAATATCACACAATACCTTTAATATTCATCAACATACTTCCCTACCCTATATTTGCTCCGCTGTGTATGAATCTTCCACAGGAGTGCTGCAACGTATCAGCTGTCTGAAGTATTTGACAAGTCTGCTGTTTTACTTTATTTTCACCAATGTAGCACGCTTAAAATGTGTTGCTTTGAATACACTATCAACGTTTCGGATAGGTCACTTGGCGAATATGAAGGATTTTGGTGCATAGGAACACGTTTTCCCCCCCACAAAAAATGCCTCACAAAGCGTTGTGAACAGATGTGCCGTAATGCAGAATCCATGCGATCTTTATCAATGATCTGGTATTTTCTCCCTCACTTATTCTCCGAGCTCTCTTGCGACAGCCATTTAACAAGAAGTATCAGGTTCATGCGCTGTTCCATTTCATTGCCAAACCTGATTTTGTCAAAGGTGACACAACAGTTTTCTTTTTCACCAACGCCCAGAAGTCAACTAGACCACATGGAAAGATGTGCCAAGCGTTGTTTACCCCATAAGCACCACGAACACCCAGCTTTTGTCGCCTTCGCTCCGGGTGCCCAGTCCCGTTGCTATAGGGTGGCAAGTTACAAGTGAATAGAGATGGGGAGTATTTTACATACCAAGTATTTTACCACGAGTACAAACTTGTAACACGTATATGTTACGAGCACGAACACCAAGGAACGTGCATACTCGCTTTCAAAAAGATAACATTCGTATAGATAACTAAAAGGAATGTTTTCCTATTAAATAAATGCACTACAAGCTTGGATCAAATTCATACAATCCATTTCTCAGCCCTATATCTGTTTGGCTTACGTACAATTAAACGTTGCAATTCGCAGGTAAAAAATATTTTCCCTACATGTTCATTCGTTTCCAATACCACTCACTAGATAGCACTGCTGCTGCCGCCGCCGCGTATACCGGTACCTGCTAAATGTACCCATACTTGGCTTCTTCCAAATGTGTATCTACAAACCTGTTTCGATCAGTGTCCACTAGATGGTGCGGCCTGTCTCGAACTTATACCTGTTAAAAATACTCGTGTTCATTTTGTTGACATTATCTGGAGTGGTAAAGAGTACAGGCTACAGTGTGCGTATGTGACAACCACCATGAATGTATCACAAAGACGGAAAAGAAGTGACATTTGGAACTTTTGTACCGAAATCGATAATAATTTAGCGAAATGTGATTTATGCAAACAAAAACTGTGTTACAAAATTTTTGTTTCTAATTTGAAAAAGCACTTCGTTAGGAAACATCCAACTATTGAACTGAATTCTTCTGCAAGTTCGTACTGTGAAAAACAGACGACAGCGCATAGTAACAATACGTTTTGTCAAGTGAATACAAATTTTATAAATTATCGTATGCATGATTTAGAAGTACAGTACTTTCTTTCTTGTACTTTTACTTTGAATTGCGTTGTCTACGTAGCATACTGTCACCTACGCTGTAAATAACTCCGTGTAGACGACAGGCGCGCTATGCAGACAATGCAATTATATATCAAAGTCTCATTAAAGAACTACTAACGGAAGACAAAATTGAAGTTAAATTTTCCCACTTGTGTTAATACCTCTCTTTATAAACCGTGGTATCGAGTATTAAAATAACATGTATTTTTAACAGGTACGTCTGTCTAACAGTAACAAATACTCGTTGTTACTTCAAAATATACCCTTTTACAATCTCTACAAGTGAACTTGCTCCATCTCCGCTGTGCGCATGGTTATCGCTCCTCTTTCCCCTCCAGCGCGGCGACTGAGCGCGGAGGGGAAAGTACGACCGCGCAGTCACCACCCCTTAAACCAAGGCGATGGAATGTCAGCACGACTTAGAAGAACGCAGTACAATACTGCATGGACGACATAATGTAATCGCGACTAGAAGACACACCACTTCGCCAACATATGTTGAAACTACATACATGTATTCACACAAATAATGTTTATACTACAGTAGCATGGTCATTTGAAAACCTCAATTGTGAAAGCACGTTTCTAAACCAACATTCCCTCCGAATTAAATTTTACTTTCTTTGGATGTTAGAACAGGATTTAAAATTAGGAATCTATTAACGTCCTTGTCAAAACAGCATTCTGTAAAATGTAAAAGACCGATAGTTTGCGTCTGTTCGACGCAAAAATGCACGAAAATTACATATACATAGCTTTTTAGCAGCTGGAAGCTACTGTAATAATTCAATAATTATAATAAGTTATTTACCTATTCTGAGTCCGAAGTGGAGCTCTCATTTTCCATGTCAGTCGAGGAATTTTCGTCACAAGAATCTTCAAGATTAACAATAATTTGATCTATTTCAGCAGCTAACAACCCATCATTATTCCAGTATTCTTTGTCAATGTTTTTCACGTGTCGGCACCATTATTCCCATTGTTCTACAGAGTACCTATTAAACAGCTTTTCACGTGATTTTTTTTTTTTTTTGTTTTCGAGTGAGGATGATATTTCTTCGCTAACTTTTCCTTTGATGTATCCCCACACTAACTCAATCGGGCTGAGATTGGGATGGCGGGGAGGCAACCTGATTACTTAGTGACAGTTCATTTTCATGATTTCATCAATATTGAAGGTGCAGTAACAGCAGGTTGGCTTTTGTTAGGTCAGAGAAGAAAGACACGTTCACTTTTAACCACTCTTGATTTTCTTTTTTTGTTCTAGCAGATGTGGGTTTCTTATTTATCTGAACATTGTGATGACTTGCGTTTTCGAGAACAATTAAATAGTTGTCAGATAAATTAGGGTGCAGTTCCTGGTTTAACCATTTCGAGAAGTTGTCAAAATTCATGTCATTATGATAATCTCTTTTTTTTTAATCGGAAATCAACAATGCTTTCGGTATAAAGCCTTCTTCTCCTCCTGCATGCACAACTATCGAACGCTGGCCTTTGCCGATTGGGTCACTGATACCCAGCTCCTTGCCTGACTGCCAACAAGAACTAATACTGTGGGTAGCATGGATGAACGTTTCATCTACGTACACGATTGTTCGACCAGCATTTCGAAACTTTCGCATTTCTTGTAGAAAGCGCCCCCCTCAGAGCTGCAATATCAGGCTTCTCAATCAAAATCTTTCTCCTTGACTGGCACTTCTTCCAACGAAATCCCAGTCTCTAACAATTTTCATAAAAACTCTAAACTGCAAACACCCCGTCATCTCGCAAAGCCTTATTTAATTTATTTAGATTTGGAACAGTTTTACTAACAGTGTAAAATTCGTGTACTTTTCTCCGTACTACACCACACGTGAAGTCGTCAATTTCAATACGTTTTTGCGTTCGTGTTTTTTTTTTTTTTTTTTTTTTTTGCCCGTTGGTGTTGAAAACTTCAGACCAATTCTACTTTTTACTTTCCCCTCGGCCAGAATCCTCTTTACTGTTGATTGAGTTGAGATACACCCGTCACAGCACTTGTCGCTTGAAAAACATTATATTTAAAGCCGTACAACAACTTCATTTCTTTTAGATGTGTTGCAACGTTGTAAACAATTTCACGCGCCTGTCCTCGTAACGGCCGTCCCGGAATAATGTTAGACTTCATTCCCGAGGTCGATGGGATAAGCTCACTTGTATCGTGTCGCGGGTCCCCCCATGACGCGCGGAAGCAAACCTCATAAGCCCTAGTGGAGCTCGTAACTTACCCCCTCCACTTCTCCTAGCGTCGACCGCCCCACCCCTGTGTGCGCCACGCCAACAACTGGGGACTGCGCATGGTCCCGTGTATCTTGCCGGCCTATAAATAGCCACACGTAGGCATAGCAATATGCGCAGCGTATAGTGAAGAGTATTAACGTTTTATTAGAACTGTAGTTTTCAGAATCGGTAACCGCTGAATTTATCACTCACTTTTTATGAATAACAGAGTGAGGATTGGCGTTTATTTATAATTTTTTAAGATATCACGCTGTCACCGGAACGACTTCTGAAAACTGGTTGCAAAACGGTTGTATTGATTGTTCACTGTTAATTGAACATTTTGTTTTGCAAGCCCTGCTTAATGTCTGTTTTTCTCCTCATTTTCTATCATTCTGCAATGCATTCAACCTAAATTGACATGGGCTTGATTTTATCCAAGCGTCAGTGGAGTGAAAACATGAAATTGTGTCTAATGTGCTCATTCAAACTCAAATGGGTATAAACGAAAAAAAATCACATCTTGATTTGATATGAGTAAACATTACAATGGCACTGCAATGCAAAGGCTTGGAACTACTTCACTTAATTCGTTGCTAAGCTTACTGGGAGTCTGCACTCTAGTGTAAAAATTAGCAAGATATGCATTTAGCAGGGAGAAAATTTTTTTCTGTGCTTCATTTCAGGAAGCGTTGCATCGCCTTGAACAGCATAAAACACGTGGTTTCGAAAATACGGACATTGAGCTGATACTAGAAGCAAAAACGGGTTTCCAAATTTCGCAGATGGTTGTGAACAAGTAATTATAGTATTTAAATGCACCCGAATTATTTATTGGAGACACGACACTCAAAGATCAAAATTAAACAAAACAAAAAAAAAGATTAAGTACTCAAAAATGTGCTATGTTATAGGTGGTCGTTCCCATGCTCATGTGTCGAGAAGTCCGAAATGTGGACCGAGATGGAAAAACACGCCCCCCACCGATTAGATTCCCGGCGGGGTCTTACCCGGGTTTTCGCTGGGTGGGAAACTTACACGTGGGTTTTCCCCGGGTACTCCCGTTTTCGTAACTACTCCATCTTCTCCTCACCTCATCCTCATCGGCGCTAAATATTCGGCTTGTAAGTGCCACCCAAATCTGATCCCGTAGCCTGTTTACACATTTCCTTTAACTCTCACCAACCTCCTATCCAGTAATATTTATTGCCGCAATTGCGTATAAATATACGCCAGGGCGTAAAATATCACGCAACTTTTTGAGTAAAATACTTCTTTTTTTAGTGTACTTCATTTGAAAGTTTATTTTATATGCTCTCCCTTTCTGCTGCAAAAAAAGTCTCTGCAGACCTAATTTATTTATTTTCGTGGTCGTAACTAATATAATTGCAATGACTATAAAATTGTTCATTGTATTTTCGTGCTTTTTTTATTTATGTAAATAATTTTGTTTCATGTTAGTGTGCAGCTATGAGATAGATACTGTTTACCATTTCGTTCGGCTCCTTAACTGTTATCTTGTGATTGTATTTTTCCTTGATAAGCCAATCACAGCTCCTCTGTGTGGTGTTATCCACACGCATCTTAACAAGGTGGCGAAAATTGTGTCGTACGCCCGGGATTTCTGTTTTCATGCCCGGGGGGGGGGGGGGGCATAACCAGCCCCACTAGTCACTTAAATAATTATGTACGTCGGTGCTCGAATACATCCCAGATCCCACAGCTGAGAGGCGAGATAGTTACAACTACACTGTACTGTTATATATCGCCCCTAAAAATATAAAGTAAAATAATTCTTGATTTTAAAGATAACCTCATCACGCAAGGTTTTCCGTGTCATTCCAAAAAAAAAAAAACGGGGAAAAAAATTCGTGATATTTACTGCTGAATAATTACAGTGCCACCTTTAAATAATCCATTAACGGAAAAATGTTTACTTAAATTATAAGTATTGTTTGCCCAAAGCATCAACAATTATCCGTGGATCTCGCGAGTATGCATTTATCCTACCGCGAGATCAGCAAACGGGGACGTAGCCACAATATATCTTGGAGGTAGGCGTTGACCTACATTATGAGTATTCACGTTTGTGATGTAGCCAGAGTTATTGGAATACATGCACAAAAATAACTTGTTAGGGCGATTATTAGCGTTGTTCTTGAGAAGCTGTTATGTATATGTGAATTGATGCAATTTTATTGCACTGAATAAAAAACATTTTTGTGGCAACAACAGAATTTTTTCTCATTCTGATATTTAGTGAAAACCGATTTGTGTGTTGGTAGGAAGGAAAGTGCCCTTTAGTTACAGCAAAAATGTTACGTGCTAACAGCAATACTGCTTAGTGAGGCTCACAAAAGTGTTTCGCGGATTGCGAGCTTTGGTATGTAGGTATTGTTTTAACAACCATTGAAAACCAAAATCACATTGGCTGGACGGGGAATCGCACCCAGGTCGTCTCGAATGCGAGTTTTGCGTGTTTCCACTGTACTACCTTCCATGACCTTGAAGTCTTTGGTTTGAGTATGTAGCCTACATTACACAAGTGTAATATGTGACATACGTAACATAGCTTTCGCACTTTGCCTCACGGAAAGTTTATTTTCTGGAATCATTTATGTGTAACATTTATTTGGAATACAGGGGTTGTGTAATACAATCGTAATTTCTTAGGAACGTCCTTCATGGATTCGTTCGTAACCTGGTGCAAGGAGACGAACTCAGACAAATAAGTCGTCGTGAAACGGATATAGTTTTGCAGTCGTAGTAAAACGTTTTACTGTGAACGACTTGAATGCTATTGTTGCTAACTATATATTTGGTGGGGGCCGTGGTGGCTAAGAGGTTAGACAGCTCGCCTCCAACCATGGCGACCCGGGTCCAATCCGCGGTCTGCTCACTCCCGGATTTTCGCAAATGGGAATCATGCCGGACGATGCCACTGGTCGACGGATTTTCTCGGGGATCTCCCGTTTCCTCCATCCTTGTATTCCGGTGTTGCTCCATACCTCGCTTCACCCTCATCGGTTCTCAAGACCTCGTTAAAAGCCGCCCAAATCTTTCAACATGAGTAAATACCTATTTGGTGGCAACATTTAAACACTTTTTCTGTAAAGAGCTATGTTTGTGAACACCAAATAGCTTGCACCACAATCTGTATCATACCAACCTTGGAAATAATGAACCATATAATTTTGGTAACCAATAATAAACTTTTCTTTCAGCGCGATAGCATGAAATTAGAATATCGGCATTATACGTAATAGTTGTCCTGCCAGCCTCCTCCTCCCCGCGGTATCAAATACTCTCTCTGGACGCACTCCAGTAGGCGAGTATTCGACCGATACCGCCGCTGCGTGCGGGTTGTCCAGCAAGGGTGGGCGGTTGGGGATGGCTGGATAGACGTTCCTGCGGACGGACGTGTTTGCACAAGGGCGTAGCGCGTGGTTTAGCAGCTCAAACTCGCGCGGGCGCTTGGCCTGGAAACGCGCGCGGTTACATTCCAGCAATGCGAGGCTTTGAGGCGCAGAGGCTGGCCACGAGACGCCGCTGGCTGGACGCGGTCTGATGGGCGGGGTTGAATTCCTCGACTAGGGTAGGGAGGGTCCTTGCCGTTTGTCTACTTCTCAGGCGGGCTTCCTCTATCTCTGCCAGCCAGAGGCTGCATTCATGAACGTAGGAATAACAGGATTACTCCCAGAGTGAAGAGATTTGGGCGGCTCTTAACATCGACGTCTTGAGACCTAATGACGGCGAAGCGAGGTATGAAGCAACGCCGGAATGCAAGGGCGGGGGAAACGGTATATCCTCGAGAAAACCCGCCGCCCAACGGTATCGTCCAGCACGATTCCCACATGCTAATCCGCCGGGAATTGAACCCGGTTCTCATTGGTGGGAAGCGAGTAGTCTAACCACTACACAACCGCGGCCCCATAAATAACAGGATATATAATATTATGACGTCATTAAAGCTGCATTTTTGCCCTTCGCCATACTGTGACATCCTAAGCAATGAAAATGTTGAGGCAGGTTTTTGTATTTAATGCATGTAAGATGTGGAAGTTTTTAAACTAATAACTACGAATGAAGCTCAACTTTCAGGCTAAATATCAACAGGATATGATACAATAGTTTCATTTTAATTTTGACAGGTTAGGTTTACAATGTTTTGCATGTCACAACATGGCGGACAGGTTTCATCATTTTATCATGTACATCCAAAGACAAGGCCAACCTTTGGCTGCGTCGACCTTTACGCAGTTTTGCCGACAGTAGCCGAATTCGGCTACATTTAGATTAATTTTAGGCCACGTTGCTTATAGGAGAATGAGTGTTACCAGATTTCAAGATATAGCCAAAATTAAGTTTGTCCGAACTCATTTACTCGTACCTTACATTTTTCTTCTTCCCCCCCCCCCCCCCCCCCCCCGCAGTAAAAAATACCACTGTAGTGCATTCAGGGTTTCTTCCAACTTTTCTGAAGCACTGCTTAAGTTCTACTTCCACAGGATATTCTTCCGCCTAATGCCAACCAAGCTTAACCGAGTCTAGAAAATTACACTAAAGAACAGCGCACCGCATACGTACGCATTCAGTGTGATGATATTTTGCATAAGAACTATTTCTTAGTAGGCATTACCAACACACATGTTTTTTTGTCTGTCCTTATTGATATTAATTTTATATTAAATATTATAATTTAGGCCTATAGAAAAAATATAAGTAAAAGTTAGATTTAAGCAATATTATGGTAATTTACTTGTATGTTAACACAGGTATAAAACACTTCTGATACACGTAATATGTTTAAGACACAACCAAGCACGTCATTAATGGGTTGAGTTTTCTAAATGTTTAATTCAAAAAGTGTGAAGAAACCACGAATAAATTACAACACTCTGGCATTCAGCTTAAAATGTCATCATCATTTTCTTTATTTCTCAGGAAGAATGTTCGCACTGCAATGTTTTGAATAAGAGTTGAATTTTAGTTTCTTTTTTGAAGTGGTTTATTAAGAATATATGACAATGTCATTAACAATACGAATTGTTGTTCATAGTCTTCTAGTGTGGAAAATCTTCAGGTTTTTAAAGCCCCCAGATTTTATTTCTAACCGAATTTACAAACACTGGTCTCACGTGCTCTGCCTGGCTGGCCCATGAAGGTCTTTGCATATATTTGTTAAGAGACACGTGATTCATCAACGGTTGAATATTTCGTAGAATTTTTTTTTTAAATGTGTTGTAGCTGTTAAGTCTATATAGGTTGTTCACGGTGAAATGAGCACTTTTGAAAGCCCTGTTTAAGATATACTAGTAAGCACGCTATGTATTCTTCCATCTTATGCAAAATTAACAGTACCATGGGCCTCATCACTTTATTCCTGCATCGACCAAGTGCAACTGTGAACTTATTAGATAAGTAAACATTTTCTAAATGTGCTAATTTTTACACAACGAGACGTTAAAAAAAAAAAAACAGAGTATAAGAAATAATTTAAATGATCAGAAATTGTTACCTAACATCTTTTATTCGACATTAGCATATGGAACTATTTCCCGTCCGTCGTTAACCAACTGTACTGGACTCATGTCACTCAGTGAGCTCGTTAAAATATATTTTAATAGTAGCAGTGACTTTTTTCTAAGGTTGGTATCAAAAGTGCTTACTTTATCGTGAATAGCCTTTAGTAAAATCTAGCGTTACCCTTAGACGCGCCTCGTACGTTTTCTGTATTACCGTTTCATGAAAATGTAGGGTGACTGATTAAAGTCTCGTTGAGGCGAGTCTCCGACGGAGGACTAAACGCCAGTTGAGAGTGTAGTGCGTAGAGGCGACGAGTCAAGTTTTGAATGAGCAAGAGTCTGCCTTATAACTCATTTGTTCCGAGGCCTCGATCGCGCCAGATAGATATAGGCAGGCCATATAGCACAAGCCAATGGTGTGTTGGCCTGTCGCGAGCCTTCACGCGGGAAGGAGTGATGATTGATTGATGGTCCTGTTACCAGTAATACACGTCGATGTGATCTGTGTCATCCGGGAAAAGGTGGGCTTTCCACAACGCGGCGTGTCACGTGGCCCGGCGCCGGAACGCCGGAAGCAGGCGTTGTTTCGAGCCGAATTCTCGCCCGCAGTACGAGTATTGCCGTGCGTTTGGGCGCGATGCATTCGCGAGGGCTTGCTCCGTCGTTGAGATAGGTGAGTTTTGACGTAAATACGTCCTTTAAATTGCAACCATTGAGGGAGGCGATCCAGGAAATCCGATAGCAAAATCGAGGGACACCGTTTGGCATTGCAGCTCCGAATCTGTCGTCTACATTCAAGATTCAATTACACCACCCGATTGCCAAAGGATCGAAGAATATGGTACGTTCGTTTCGCCGCGTCTCATAACTTCCGCCTAGTATAACTTTTGACTAAGAGAAGCTACGACGCTTGTTTAACTTTTCATCGAGAGATCTCGTCAATATCAATCTATTGCGTGTATAAAATTGCGTGGCGTGATTTTGGTGAAATTGTACGACTTGAATGTAAAAAACTAAGAAAACTTAGTACAATGTCGGCCTGTACTCGTCGAAATACATAAATCGTGTACGGTTGGAAAGAGCATCTCAAAAGCGATCCAGTGATACCCATAAAACCCCATATGATCGAGTGGAAGCTGTGCCGGGAACGTAAAATAAACAGCAAGCCGTCCGAGCGCGTCAACGTAGACGTAATCACGCAAAAAAAAAACGGCCGTGTCCCCAACATGGCCACACCCCATTTTTTTAAAGGATATTTTATGGCGGCGTGACATGATACCATTGGTAACTTAATAAATACCTAATAGTATTTCAAAAATTGTGTTTAGCATGTTTTTATTGTTGTAAATGCTATAATTTTAACTTCAAATTTTGATTCCTATAAATTTCAAAAAGTTCTTTTAACACAAAGCTCGGTTATAGCGTAAGTATTTACTGAAGTCATGGGAATGGCATGCTGAACTTCCTTTTTGAAATCTGACTCTTTGTTCAACTGCGGTAAGGATTTAACTTTCGGCTGTTTTAACAGGTTTTGGCTACGGGAAATGGTGTTATTTTATATGTGCACCGCATATTGTTCATGTTGTAGACATTACCTGCGACTACCTTTTCCTCTGATAATTTTTCCTAGAGCGCATGGCTTATGCGAAATAACATGCCAATCAAAATTTTTACTGTTTTTGTAATATACAAATCAAATAAACGAAACTATTAGACAAATAAATTGTAAAGAGCAACTGGAAGATCTTGTTATAATTCATTTTAAGGTATGTTTTGGAAGAGTTATGTTCCTAAATTCAGGCACCACATAAAAAATACGCAAGAATTTCCTTATTTTCGTCAATATTTAAATATAGCAAAAACATTTCCTTGTACAATTTCATAGAAGAATTTTAATCATCTTTCAGTGTGCATTATTTAATTTCTGTAAGTAGGTTGGTTTCTTTATTTGCACGTTTCTAAAATGCATTAATTTGATTTGAAGTGTATTTATGCGAAAACTATCAGCTCTTTTTTTTTTTTTTTTGCGAGGAAAGAGTGCTTACTGAATATGTTTAAACGTTGAACAGTACGTGGTGCAAGTATATAACACTTTTTTTTTTTGTGGCCCTTAAATTCTAACTCGTAAGGTACAACTCAAACACAGGCGAACCAAATAACAAATTTTCGAGACAATACTCTCCATAACATTGTAATAATATGAGTAATTATTGTTTGTTTTGAGCTGTACGTATTACTCTCGTACAATTTTGAAATTTGTACGAAACGAGACTTAAATTTAATATTTCTGTTACTCGTTTCATTCTCTTTTTTTTTTTTTTAAGAAATTTTTTTCCCATCTTAATTTTTTTCCCAGGCTTCTATTTCTTAGGATAACTCAAAAGGACGTAACGTGTAAAAAAAGATATAGAAAATAATTGTAAGCTCTTGAAAGCCCCTCAAGTATTTACAGCAAGGCGAGGCTAACGAAACAGTGCGTTTAGCATCAGCGAGAACAAGGAAAACTTTTAATAATCAGATGATTCAACATGTATGGTAACGTCATGAAAAGTCAGCAAAATGTTTGTAAAATCAGAGAATCTGGGTATAATAGTAAGAAATGTAAATGTAACTAACAGACTGCATGTTAAGTACAAGGATAATAGTCGTATGGCATTTTGCTACCCGTACATTGTAATAACACGTGAACTTCTTTTTGGCGGCCAACTTGTTTACAGTGTAGTCCATGGTTTCTTTAGTCTCTCTCTCTCTCTCTCTTTCCCTCTCTCTGTCTCTCTCTCTGTGTGTATATATATATATATAATATCCCATAGGGTCACCTGTGATGAAACTGGTGTTGGCGGTAGTCATAAAATGAAGTAGTTTCCAATTTTTGAACAAATAACATAAAACAGTTTGGAAATGCTTTCATGTAGGATAGTCAGGGTAAAGTAATGGGATACATAAAAAAGTCTGGAAAATATAAGGACATTTCGCACTGGAATGTTGCTAAGCTATTTTGATTTATTTAAGTGGTGAGTGAGTAGAGAGATTTTAGCGGCTCTTAACATCGAGGTCTTGAGAGCCGATGAGGGTGAAGCGAAGGGAGTACGGAGCAGCGCCGGAATGCAAGGGTGGGGGAGACGGAATATCCAACCCGCCGATCAGCCGCATCGTCCGGCGCGTATATGAAGGGGGCTATTCCTCACAAGTGTGATTTCTCTCAAGTATGTGTTAAATTGGTAATGGGGTCTGTACGTTCTGTGCATCGGTAAATCGTCCGACTCATGGAGGCGCATACGACATTTATAACAGTTAAACTATCGGAAAGTGCCGACTTCAGAAAATATTAAAAGCAATTGCTTTGTGCCCTGTCGGTCAGTAAAATAAATAACAAATGAAGACTTTCAGGTTGTAGCAAAAAAAAAAAAAAAAAAAAAAGCGAAGTCAAAAAATTATGGGATTAATTGCTACTCTTGAAAATAATTGAAGACATTATAGAATATTATAGAAATATTTTATGAAGAATTTGAGAAGTACCATTCAATTTACAATCCCCCCCTTCCCCACTTCCGCAAACGTATCGTTTGCTGGTCGCGTGTGGACCGCAGACAATTTCAGCGTTAGTTAATTATTTTCCCGAGCGATCGCTCCTTACCACAGCTAGTTTTTATCATCACGCAAGCCGGCGACTTCGAAACTTTAGCTAGCGGCGGGTGTGGGGAAAGCAGGGCCGCGCGCGCGCCAGCAACTTCATTACGCGACGAGCGAACGCGAGACTCGCACGCGACACGGGGCCGGGACAACCTCCGCCCCTACGCGACGCAATTACGACGGCGGCAACGGTCGCCAAGTGTAAGTGTGCCAGTGGCCAGGATGGGGCAGGGAGTGGAAGGCGCAATCCGCTAATTGTCGAGCGCCCCGGGGGAAGCAAGAATCGTCGGAAAAGGGGATGGGGAAATGCGTGAAAAAAAAAGTTTGTTGTGGGGGTGGAGGGAGTAATCCAGGACAAGAGAGAGGAAAAAACCACATCAACCATTTCCGCATTCCATTTGCCCGCCCTTCCGCCTCTGCTCAACGTTTCGGGCATCGCCTTCGCTGATTGTTCGGAGAAAGGTGTTAGGCGACTAACCTCCGCCTCCACAGCATTCCAGAGAAATATACACACACCGACACACTGTCGCACATTCACACACACATATCACAGAATGAGAGTGTTGGGGGAAGATGGCACACACAGAGATATAGACATAGGTAGATATACACAGATACAGGTACACGCACAGATACACCCACAGTGAAAGTGTGCTTTTTTTTTTACATGCCCATAGTGAAGTTTTTTTTTTAGGGCATCTAAAATTGTTCTGTGGTTTATATTTATTTTGGAGGGAAAGTTAGTTAATTAGAATCAGTATTTGAGGAATTAAAACTTAGTGGATTGGTGAGCACTTGGATATTTTTCTTGGGACTTTTAAAGTTAGTTGTTTGTCTTGGCTAGCTTACAGGCAGGAGACCCAGCAGTCAAGATGGATTGCACACACCTCGTTTCGGTGGTATCACCACACTTGCTATTTGAGCACCGGATGCTGCCGCGACTCTTTCAGTCACGGCTGCATCTATTATTCCAGCTGTACCCAGAATCCTGAAGCGTTGCTTCCCTACGTAGTAAATTTTCGCTGTGTTTACAGTCCGTAGTTTGCTCCGCAACAAAAAAAAAAGTGCACTTTAGTGGTTTGTTATAGCCGAGTCTGGTGCAATATATTTTTAATGGAAGCCGCAGCAGCTTGTGCGTCTAGTGGTCTTCGGCTCGTCTCGGACGGGCTCGGCAATCTTCGACTCGGGTTTGTCGAACGTATCCGAAGGTGTTCGGAGGCTACGTCCACTAATTTTCTTCAAGCATGTATGTTTGTTTCTGTTAGCCATATTGGTTTTATAGGCATATGGTATGTCAAATCGCAAATCTGTATTTTTATTCGATTTTTAAATGTTATTTTTTAATTTAATTTTTTTTATATTGTGTCGAAATAGTACATCGAGAATAGCAAAAAGTTCTCTAAACTACATTTCCAGACCCTCTATTTCGTTTCTCTCTCTTGCCTCTCTCATTCAATATCTTTATCTTATTCCATCTCTTTTTCTATCTCTCTCTCCACATTCTAACATGACATGCCCGAGTATGTGGGCTGACAGGGCAGCAGTGTCTAGATGAACACAAAAAATACTGCAAGGAAAATGCTCCACTGTGTGCTGAAATGTCACAGTCAGGGAAAGATGATAGTCCGCCCGTTTTGAAATTCAAGAATTACCTCCACATGAATAAATTGCCAACAGTCGTACATGCGGATTTCGAGTCAATACTCTAGCCGATTCAGACCTGCGAACCGGACCCCAGCCATGCCTATACACATGACTATCAGAAGCACGAAGCCTACAGTTTTTGTATTTGTGTGCCAGTCGACAATAGTGTAATTCCAACAGCATAAACATCCACGCTGAGACAGGAGCCCATTATATACACGGGCGAAGATGCAGAAAATAAATTTATGAACATCATCGTTGATATTGGCACGGGAGTAAAATATATTTACATCACTTCGAAGCAAATGATACCGCTCAATCCAACAGAAAAGTCAAGCTACTCACAAGCGACAAGATGCTACTACTGTGAATCACAGTTCACACACGAAAATTATAAAGTAAGGGAACAGGACCACTTCACTAGGCGCTACGTAGGGCCTGCATGCACCAGCTGCAATTTGCTACTTCGCCGCCCTTAAAAAACTACCTGTACTGTTCCACAACCTCAGCTACGACGACAACTGTATTATCAAACATCTTGACTACGACGACAAGGAAATCTTCATCATCCCACATACAGAGGAAAATTAATCACGTTCTCGAAATCACTGGAGGAAAAGTTTTCTATAGAGTTTATCAACACCTTCCGCTTCATGGCCCGCACTCAGGCATCCCTAGCCGAGTACCTACCACCTTCAAAATTGATCAACCCTGCAAAATTCTTCACCCACAACCACCTCTCGTCACACGCAAAGGCGTTTTCCCCTACGATTACGACGACTCGTGGGGGAAGCTGAACAAGTCGCAGCTACATCCTAAAGAGGCTTTCTTTAACAAGCTGATGGACTTGGGAATCAGTGAAGAAGACTATACTTACGCCCTAATAGTATGGCAAGAGTTCGACTGTAAGAGTCTTAAGACATTCAGAATTGTATTTGAACACTGGCGTTTTCCTCCTGTGCGATGTTTTTGAGAACTTTAAGACCTCTGCATTTTTACTTACAAGCTCGATTGCGTTCACTACATCAGCGCTCCAGGGTTCGATTTCGATGCTATGTTGCGCATGACGGAGGTCGAGCTGGAACTTTTAACGGACTACGACATGCATATGTGTATTGAAAATGGAATTCGTGGTGGAGTGGCCCCAATGCGCTAAACGTCATGCGGTAGCAAATAACATCTATGCACCGGATACATACGACCCCAGCAAGCCGTCAACATAACTGTAGTACCTCTATGCAAACAACCTGTGCGACTGGGCTATGAGTCTACCGTTCCCAGTGCGTAACTTCAGATGGGTCAACACCAACATCGACGTCATGTCCATTCCAGACGACGGGGTAACAGGTTATATTCTCGAGGTGGATGTCGAGTACCCCACGTCCCTACACGAATATCATCGTGATTTACCATGTCTTCTCGTCAACCAGTGTCCACCCAGGCCCCAAGCATTCGAAACTGATTACGACTCTGCAAAACAAGAAAATATACATCATCCACTACTGCAACCTAAAACAAGCCATCACCCATGGCTTGAAGTTTACGAAAGTACATCGTGTACTTGCATTTCAATAAAGTCCCTGGCTAAAACCCTACATAGAGCTCAACACTGCGAAGCGACAGGCGACCACCGACGAATTTGAGAAGGAATTCTTCAGATTGGCAACATTTGGAAAATAAAAGAAAACTCTTAAAAATGGAGCTAGTGTGCAGTGAAAAGAGACATAAATAACTGGTAGCAAAACCAACATTCTTAGACAGGAAAGTATAGAAAAAAAACTCTCTCTCCTCCATCTACAGCATGACTTCATTCTCTTTGATAAGCCTATCTATGCAGGGATCACTGTCCTCGACCTGTCAAAAACTTTAATGTACAATTTCCATTACAATTTAATGAAGGTTCGGTACGGAGATGATCTTGAGCTCCTGTACACCGACACCGACTCGTACCTGTAACAGATTCGAACCCCAGACTTTTTCCAGCTCAGCGACGAGAGCAGGGTCCAATTAAATTTATTGTGTGGCTTTAGTGTAACTATACGAAGCTAGAACCATTCATCGAGGGGCACGGACAAGAGCTTTCAAACCAAAAAATGTGGTCTGCAAGCGAAGTCAAAATTGTGCTTATCCAATCACGAAAGATTAAACTTGTTAAAGTGTTGGAGAAGACATTTTGGCTCAAATTTCTCGCGGTTTTCCACCACCTCTAATAATACTGTGTTGCAACCTACTCGCGCGATTCGTTCATAGTGATCAAGTTATTTTTACAGATGTGTATTAAGGATGGAATATGTAAGTGTTTTTAACCCATGTTCATGACTTAAAAGAAGAAACAAAAAATTGTATTGGGCAAGTTTCATATTTATTAATGTATAACTGACTATTGAAATAATTTATTTTCTTTTCTGTTAGTGCAGTAGTGAAGACCCGGCTATAACATGTGGCAATATTTCATGAACGTCAGTATGAATTTCAAAGTGATTATTTGAAGTTACTAAATAACCACTTTATGTAAACTTCAAACTTTCCAAATGTTTTTTTTTTCTAACACTCCGCATTCGTATATTTCTTGTGTGAGTATTCTTATGTAAGAATTAAAGTGTTTGTATGCTCTGTGGTGTAATCGCCGAACCGTCGCACGAGAGTTATTGCCGCAACAGTAGTTTTTTTTTTATAGGTTTCCACGTTAGTTACATTAATTGTATCAGTCGATCATCCTTCATTAAGGGTGGTCGGGTGTTGCTGCGATCTAGAGCAGTGTTTCTGAATTATGTACCTTTTTGTACCTAGGGCCTTTTTTTCATTATATTCGCACTTCTCTTTGTAGAACCGGAGTTTTTTTTATGAGTGGTTCCATTCATGGCCAATGGTTAAGAATATGAAGAAAGCTTGTTACTTACGTCCTGCTGGGTGTCTTAATAGTGGCTCCGAGGGCTATGTGCAATGACAAGCTATTAAAGCCAACGATATCAAACTCGTACGTCAATAAATAAGAGTGCACAAGTCAATTTTTAATAAAGCGAACCGCATGTGGTGAGCCATCCTTCTAATATTTTTTGTTGCGTACATTAACGAATTTTGCTGCTTCACGCTACTTATATTTCGTAAGACATGTTGGTTACTCAAGATTTTCTTGTGTAGTGCATCAAGCGAACAATTGAGCAGGTTTTTTTTGAGTGACTTGTATTTATTGCTGATGTATACACGATATGTTATTTTGTTTCTCCTAAGCAATATACCAATAGTGCTAGATTTGGATAATCGTACTTCAGCGAGCCGTGGATACCATTTTATTTTAAAATAGATTAGTATTATGTTTGATACAGTTTAGAAATCTTTGTACCTCATTAAATTAAGTGCTATGGTTTTCAGAAAGAAATGATTCGTTTTGAGTCATTTCCATTGCTCTCATCGTTACACGAACGTAGAGTTTCAACATTGAAAATTTTCATTACCAAATAGTAAGTATTGAAACAATTTAAAGATAAGTTTAGGTGTTTAATACATGTTACTGGCTGCCAGTTCTCCGAGTGGGCTCCATATTCACTAAATACCTTACACCATAAGCTCACCTTTGCACCCACTAATTGTGCTTCATGCTGGCACGCCACTTACTGCCGTGTAACAGAACCTTCCATTTCGGTTCGCATAGCGGCTGGTAAACTGGCTCGTGCACCAAACAAAGGGAAGTACCGCCACAGGTAGCTTGTAATATTGTCATAAATGCATCACTCCTAAGTGCCAAATATATTGGACTGGTTAGTTCGCGCCTCTGCCTCCTCCTAAACTCTACTTATACCGAATCTGGCACGCTTAGTACGGATGCTGCCACGATCGCAGGGATGTCATCTGTATTATTTACACATTTTTCACGTAAAACCAAACATTTTTACATGAAGTTTACCTCTGTCCAGTGACCTTCACCCGAACATGATTGGGCAGTGATAGTCTGCAAGGTGCTGTACAGTGGGCCCAATTCGTGATTGGCTATGCTGTGCGGTTTATGGTTTCCTATTGGTTCAGCGGGCGTTCGGCAGGTTCGTATCTGAGTGCTGATTGGCAGATGACCTTCCCACGCTGTCTCGTGTAAGGGCGTGATGCCATTTGGCCGTGGCGCGCGGTCGAGTTCGAACACAAACGGCGGTTTTGCTTCTGTAACATGCGAGTATTCCGTGGCCTTACTCATATAAGAAAATGGCTGTCCTTGGACAACACGCCCTAACAATAATGCCTTCCCTTTTGTGCACTGCCACGAAAAAACTTCGACAGTTTCTCCGATGCTTTAGCCAAGATACCAGAAGTATGGAATGTGAACCGGTCTTTACCTCGAACATAGATTGTCACAGTAAACGTTTTGCACTTTTACAAGAAAAATTGCAAACTACTTATGAATCTTTTAATTAGTGAAAGTAAAACAGAGTTATCTTTACAGCGTTACCCCATAGTAGTGCAATTTGTTTCACCTTAACTTTAGAAACACTCTGAAGGTTGTTGACATTCCAGTAAGTGCTGAAAATGGTTTTCCAAAAAATAATACGTCATACGGGTGATCGCGCAAAATAAATTGTTAGTAACAGGAAGTCAGTGTATAGGCGGATTTGATCCCATCCGGCCGACCGCATTAAATGCTTTTAATTTAGAGACACGTTGTTCAGTCTCGCGGTACGAGCGGAAATAGAAGTGAATGCAGTCAGATTACGCAGGGCTTAATTTTAATAATTAGGCGTGAGGGACTAATTTGAATCGGCGCCATGAAGGGTTACTGACATTTACAATTTGCTTGGATTTCGCCCATTACTTGCCTCGACTGCTTAAAACTACACTATAGGAGAGAGTACATATTACTTTTTGTGTAGTTTCAAAATACTTATCGAGTGTCTCGTTTCTGTATTACTAAAAGCTAGAGTGGCTGTGGGCAGTTACACAACACAGTATTGTAGTAAGTGTTAAATAATGTTGTTGATAAAGGCTGTTCACGATAAAGTGAGCACTTTCGAAATCAATCTTAGAAAAACTCACTGCCCTACCTGCGTATACGTCAACGGGCGCACTAACCGACATAATGCCGGTAAAGTTGGTAACGATACATGGAAAGTAGTTCCATGTCTTAACGTAAAATAAAAACTGTTAGGTAACCTTTTGTGATAATTTAAGTTATTTATTTTGCTTTCTGTTTTTTTTTTAATGCACAAGCGTCTAAAACTAAGTAGATTTATAATAAAAAAATTCTAATAAGTTTACACTTTCGCTTGACCGACGCATTAATGAAGTGTTGAGGCTCATGGCAATATTAATTTTACATGAGGCGGAAGAATACACAACGTGCATACAAGTAGATCTTGAGCAGGGCTTTCAAAAGTGCTCATTTTACCGTGAACAGCCTATATGAGAGAGAGAGAGAGAGATGATGATGACGATGATGATGATGATGATGGTGGTGTCTGCGAACTGCAAAAGAAAGACATCTTGTCTGAAAGTCAGTTTTTTTAAAGGTTATTTTTTTTATTGTTTTTATGTGGTTAGTAATCAGTTTGCGAGTGCAATATAATTTTCTTATTTCTTAATCGTTTCCAAAGACTAATAAAATATTAATTTTCACAGTTAACTCGCCCCGCCCCCTCTCCGACCCAATAACCACAACCACAATTTTACTGCCAGAGTATTTTATAATTACTGAACTTTTTTCCTGTCTACAGTGTAAGGGTTGGTATGAGAAATTTGTGGAAGGAAGGAAGGAGAGGAGGTAGGTGGACGTATTTCACGTTGATGGGACGGCATCGCTCATCTACGCCGTGTTATCTCCGCCCGAGGGGACCCGTGTTTACCTTGAACTTCCCCGTCTTGGTTAGATTAAGGGTTGTTCGTAAGAGGGTTGGGGTTAGCAGGAGTGCTCTTGGCGTGCGCAAGGAACGCAACCCTCGCATGTTGGTTTAGCCCAGATTGCCCCGACACACCTTGCATTATCCTTCCGTAACCCGGGAACTTCCCTCTGCCGGCGCCGTGTGACGAGCAGTCCGCCGTGAATTTTTCATCCCCCTCGGCCGACGTGCCCGCCCGCTACTAACCCCCGACCAAGGGAGGGTAGGCAACGCACGCACGGCGCACGCTTGTGTGTGTTGTGTCAAGGGAGCTTTGTATCCGTGATTGCATTGCCTCGGAAGTGCGTGCGTTGCCGGTATACGCATACTCCATTCACGGTTACTGCCAGCTTTCCTGAAGCCCTGCCAAAGTTCTACTTCCAGGATATTCCTCTTCATAATACAAACAAAGCTTATAAATTTACACAACGAACCGCATTCGTGCGTACTCAATGTAACAACATTTTGCATAAGAACTATATCTTATTAGGCATTAAAGTCTGTTCATGATAAAGTGAACACTTTTTAAATCAACCTTAGAAAAGTCACTGCCCTTGCCTGTATATATTACAACGGCTGCACTGAGTGACATGCGCCCGGTAAAGTTGGTAATTATTGATGGAAAGTAGTCCCATATCTTAACATCGAATAAAAAGTGTTAGGTAACCATTTGTGATATAACTTAAATTTTTTCTTTCGCTTTCTGTTTTTTTTTATGCAACAAAGTGTAAAAATTACCAGATTTGAGACGCATTAATTTTTCCACTAATTCCGAAGTTCCACCTGACCGACGCATGAATAAAGTGATGAGGCCCATAGCTATGTTAATTTTACATAAGGCGGAAGAAGACCCAACGTGCATACACATATATTTTAAGCAGGGCTTCTAAATGTGCTCACACTACCTTGAACACTCTCTACAAACACCACACCTGTTTCTCTGCCTTTATTCATGTTAGTTAAAAATTAAATATAATAATTTATAGATAAACTGTAAGTAAAAGTTTGATTTAACCAAATACTAAGTACCTACTTTTATCTTAACTCGCGTATAAAACGCTTGTGATGCATATTTTCTTTCGGAAACACCCAAACGCGTCAAACATGGGGTGTTTTTTTAAAAGATTTGATTAAAAAGTGTGACGAAATCGCGAATATACTATAGTTGCTCGCGTGTGCGAACGGTACTAGAATTTGACAGGTAAGGGATGTATTAAATTTTTCTATAATCGTACCTCAGAAAAACCAACAGTAATTTTTCTACAATTAACAAAGATCGGGTATTTAAATTTAAGCGAGTTTTCGAAAAAAAAATAAATTGTTCGTATTTTACGAAACCGTTGCTTTCCTGGTTGTTTATTCTTACCGAAGTGTGGTATCCACAGAAAATTACGTATTAACACAATATGTATAACGTTAGAAATTTTCCACGATTTTATTAAGAAGACATGTGAAATATATTTGTCTCCCAAAAACTAAGGCAGCCATGTATTTTAATGCGAATGATTCCTCCTGTTTTATTTTATTTCAATTAAATTTTTTCTTTGCAACCTTTGTGTGAATTTTTGCTACCTGCAGACTAGACTCCAGAGTTTTCTGTGTAGTAGGACTGCTGATATATGTCCTTTGACTGCTCATCTAACAAGTAGCCAGTTTTACCTTTGTAGTTTGTTCACGGTTAAATGAGCACTTTTGAAAGCCCTGCATAAGATCTACTTGTATTCACGGTGTGTATTCTTCCGCCTTATTTAAAATTAACATCGCCGTGGGCCACATTACTTTATTCATACGTTGGACAAGTGAAACTGTGGAATTATTAGGAAAAATACTTTTAACATATCTGCTCACTTTTACACTTCGAGGAGTTAAACAAAACAGAAAGCAAATTAAATAACGTAAGTAGTCAGAAATGGTTACCTAACACTACTTCCCATCCATCCTTACCAACTTGACTGGGCGCATGTCACTCGGGCGCCCGGTAAAATATATGCAGGTAGTAGTAGTAGTGACTGACTTTTTCCTAAGGTTTATTTCAAAAGTGCTCATTTTATCGTGAACAGGTTACGCGGTATTCGTACATTGTTTCTTGCTGGTTTGATATTATCTGTTTCGTGCTCGTCTTTGAAGTTCAATCTTATATCGTATTACATAGCTAATTATTCCTGTCAGTGATTTCACGACCAGTTGAGTTTCACAACACTTTAGCTCAGATCCACATCCGTGACTGGATGATCTAGGTGTTTCGCGTTTTAGGTGTCTGCCCGCAAATCACAGACGTACAGTATCGGAGTAACCTAATTCTGATTGGCCAATCAAGTAAGAGGGCGTCTTCTCACAGACACACGCTGCCAATAAGCAAAATAAAACTGTTGGGTCGCCGACAGGGTACAGAAATCTAGCAGGCGCGGAAATCTTTTCGCGAAATCCAGGTGTCCTTAGACAAAACGTCGGTGTGTATAACGCATCTGTGTGTGTATGCCAAGTGTCTTGCCATTCCTTGTTATTCGTTCAGCATTATTCTCTGTGTTCTTTAATTTTTTCTTGTTGTTGGTGTAATGTCGAGTAAATATTTCAACCTGAGTTAATGTGATTCCAAGTATTTCCACGACCCCGAACTTGGCTTTAAAGTTTTCAATCCTACTGCTCTTTTCTACCAGAAAAATTCCTTGTTTCTGTTTCTCTTTGTGTTAAGCTTGCAGTACATTGTTAAAATGTTCCGTTATTTGACGTAAGTTTTTATGGTAATATTTGGTCGATACAAGGGAAATTGGTACGCGTTAAATAAAAACCGAAATTATGTACACAATTCATGCACAATGTGGTTTTGCATTGCGAAAATAACAAACAGCTGTGGTTACCTTGGCGTAATTTCTAAAGTAAATAAAACGAAAGACGTTTTAAAATTTGGTGAGATTTACGCAAAATCATTAAGTTCAGCGATATAACAATATATTACCGTAGCGGAAGATTCCTCAATCCGAATACTTCTGTTGGTAAATATGAAAAGATTTCTAAATATTTTTAGCACGTTTCAATCCCAAGAAGATGGAAATGTTATCATGATATTTTGATGGTTCTGTACGTGGGAGCAACCTTGCCACTTAATACGCAATATTCTTCTCTTACGCGGTACATAATTATTTTCTCTCTTTTCCCCGCCTATTTACTTACGTGATCTGTTCACAGGCGTCTGTCTGTCGCACAAGCGAGGGCGTTTATTCCAGACTTCTTTTTTAGTCCTGCCTCGTATCATTATAAGACCCGTAGTTTCCCCTCTTGTCAAACTTTTTCAGCTCGGGAAGTCCCCCCCCCCCCCCCAGAATCACCATGATCACCCCTCCTCCCGCAACTTCGCTTGGGGAAACTTGATTCCGCATTCTTGTGTGGCGCAAGAGAGCGTAAATAACATTGACCCATATCTTTCCGCGCGCAGCAGGTAGCCTCTATTCGCTTCAACCGGGTGTATACTTTATTGCTTCCTGAAATTCCCGATGTTTCATCGCCTTCCCACCCTTTCCAATAACCATTTTCATCAATTACCTTTACTTTCTTTCTTCGCAATACTTTTTTTTCCTCCCCCTTAATCAATTGCAAGCCATACTTCAACTCGAGAGGGAAAAATAACATGCGATAAACTACCGTTTGCGCAGCCTGTTCTGCTGTTTTTAGAATTGAGAATATGAAGGTAATTTTTTAGCAGCTGGGGGAATAGTCTTCCGTCTATTTGAGTCTTGTTCGATTTCAGATAAACCTGGTCGGTAAATTTTTAGTGCAGGAATCCTCAAACTTGTGATTTGCTGATTTCTGCTATGGGATGTGGGGTTTCTCGGTTATTCTTACGTTATCACCCTCGTTTTTATTTCGTAGCCTTCTCATACATTTCTCCTCCTTTTATGTATTACTCACGTTGACCCGGGAACTACACGTGTGGTATCCGGTACAACCGACACGAACTTATTGTATGCACGTTGTGTATTCCTACGCCTTATGTGAAATTAACGTTGCCATGGGCCTCATCACTTTATTCATGCGTCGGTCAAGTGAAACTGTGCAATTGCTAGGAAAGCAAATATTTTACACATCTGCTTATTTTTACAGTTCCCATGCATTAAAAAAAAACATAAATTGAAAGAAATAATTTTAAGTTATCACAAATGGTTACCTAGCACTTTTTCTTCGACGTTAAGATATGGAACTACTTCCTATCCATCGTTACCAACATTACTGGGCGCATGTCACTCAATGCGCCCATTAAAATGCATGCATACAGGGGCAGCGACTTTTTCTAAGGTTCATTTTTAAAGTGCTCACTTTATCGTGAACAGCCAATACCAAAAATAAATATTATGTATATCGGGCGTTTTAGAATAACAAAGACAATCATCGGTAGGTTATTCTCGACTGAAATAAAATGAAATTATTTCTGTTATTTTTCCTTTAAAGCGATTTTGCGGGGAGTTATGGCGCACCCAAATATCGATTTTTAAAATGCGTTTTGTTCAAAATATCAGAAGCTATTTGCAACTAAGCAACATATGTGTGAATGGTTGGTGTTTTGTAGAACAGAGATCTAACGCCTCTGAAAACGCGGTTAGCAATATAATCCCCTTCATGATGAAAATGGAGATGGTGCTGTTCATGATAAAGAGAGAAATTTCGAAATCAGTCTTAGAATAATGCGTATATTTCAACGGCCTCGCTGCGTGACATACGCCCAGTAAAGTTGGTAACAATGATCTAAAGTAGTTTCATATTTAACGTCGAATAAAAAGTGTGATAACTTAAATTAATTCTTTCGCTCTATGTTTTTTTTTAATGCATCGTAAGTGAAAAAATAACCATATTTGTAAAATATTTACTTTTGTAATAATTACACCGTTTCACTTGACTGGCGCATAAATAAAGTGATGAGGTCCACAACAACGTTAATTTTACATAAGGCGGGAGAATACACAATGTAGACACAAGTAGATCTCAAGCAGGACTTTCAAAAGTGCTCATTGTATAGTGAACAACCTTAAGGCATCTTGGTTTTGGTAAATTTTCGTGACCTTAAGATGTACGCTATTGGAAGATTTCACGCAATTTCGTAAGACTTCATGTTATTTAGCACGTATAAAAATAAAGAAATGTCGTATTGTTGGAACACTCTCAGGTGAACAGTTTTACAGAAATCGATGCGTAACTGTTGAATCAATATCAAATGTGTATTATTGTCTCGCATGTAGGCAGTACAAACTACATAAGAAGGTTTCCTTAAGGGCATTACCTTCCGGCTGGTGGCTTCGAAATTTAAATATAAATCCTATGTTAAAAAAATGTCGAATCAGTGCGTTAATTTTAAATATAGGCGTTTCAAACAAACCGTGTTTTCCATAGATTTTTTTAGGAGAAGTTCCTTACAGTGGAGATGTTTCTATAACATTTATAGCCTGTTTGCAAGGAGTTATTAAAATTTGCGTTTTACAAAACAAGTACATACTGCCGCCCGATATTAAAAACACACGCTCGTAGGGATCTTCTCTGAAAAAAAAAAAAAATTGTGAACAATACATTTTGTTTGAAACGCCCATCTTTAAAATCTATGCACTGAGACAAAATTGCCTTAACATGGGTTTTCCTATTTAAATTTCGCAGCTTCCAGTCGGTAGGATATGCCCTTAAAGAGCAATTTAGAGGAAAAGTATACATATATTTTCGTCTTATATTTTTGTGAGGAATAACGTGATGGTGTTTGTCGGTGTTGTTCGTAAACACCCAGTAACTTACATCAAACAGAAAATAAACTTACCGTACACCAATTTAAACTCAACACTTTTAATACGATGTTAACAGTCATGGAGCCAATTTTTATATAAGGCTGCCAACTGCATTAGAGGAGTGACAATCAGGGTGCACATCAATATGTTTTTAGGTTCAATCAGGGTTTTTTTTTTTAAATCTTAATTTTAAAACTGCCCAATGTACCGCAAACCATCTATACAAGCGTACATTGTTGTATTATATCTTAACAGACAAAGTTTGCTATTCTACCGTCTTCATTCGTTGAATACAAAGGACAGTGCGAGACTACTGATTCTGTGTCCTGAGCATTGGAAATCCGTTTTGGCCGTACATTAATGTGTCGTACATTGGAGAGTTCGTAATATAGTAAAATGAGAATTTGTCGCATTAATTTTTAAAATCATTTATTACTCTTGAAAAAATCTTTCAAATAAAGGCGTTTACGTAACTAACGTTTAGCGTACGGCATATTTAAACAATTTAGAGTTACTGAGTTTCTACCTGGTTTATTAACCAGGTTACGACTGAGGCTTTTAAAAAAATACTAGGACTTCTAGGATTGAATCAAGGTAGACAACAGTCTTGAAAAAGAAAATTATATATCCTATCTTTTCGCCTTTCCCCATTCACTCAGCACTTCGATCATGGCCTTCGCTGATTGTTCATAGTAAATGTTAGGCGACCATCTCCGTCTTCGCAGGTTATTGGATAAATTTAGACACATCAATACGTTGGCACTCATTCACGCACACAAATATCACAGAGAGACAAAATACACACACAGAGAAAAAGAGATGCATAGGGATTTGCGCACGTAGAGGGACGGACACGCGCGCGCGCGGGGGGGAGAGAGAGAGAGAGAGAGAGAGGGGGAGGGGGAGACACATAGAAGGACAGAAACAGCTAGCACGGTTAGTTATTTTAACATTTCAACATGCAATTAGTTATATTGTACCAGTGACTTGCAACGAAGAAAAACATAAATGGAAGTGGGTCTGAAAGGGATAAGATTCTGTTCACCGTATGTGGATGCAGTGAAATAAAAATATATTTTTGGTGTTTTAAGTATAGATGGATCGCGACTCAGCAGTTCCATCTGTTCAAATGTAATATTTCAATATGCTGTCTCTGATTTTATGTTTTAATTTGCTTTTTATTTATGCATATAATAGTGATAAGAATGAACATATTTCTACCATTTTTAGGTTTCTAAAAATTTCACAGTTCCATTAGGCCGACGCATGTATAAAGTGACCCGGTTCATGATTGTCAATTTTACGCGGAAGGGTACAGAATAAGGTTTCCAGAAGTGCTCTATGAACTGCAAACAGTCTGCAGAAGGCTTTATATTGTTGAATGGTTTGATATTCGTGACGCATGACGTTTCAGATCTTTGCAACATGTCATGGAAAACTGAGGATATGCTTCAACCTTTGTAGTCGCAGGTAAATGTACTATTTTAGGCGTTGCAACGTAACAGTTATTATGCTTCGAACTGTACGAATATCAGTACAACTTTCTATCCTACGCCGGGAGCAACAAACGTGTCCTTGTTTGATATTATTGAGAACAGCTGTTTACGAAACTGCGAGGTGTAGTCTCATCTACTGATTATGTCTCCCATCACGTAAGGGTATTCTCTTATTGTATAAGTTATTCATGGTAAAAGGAGCACTTTTAAAACCCCTACTTAAGATCTACTTGTATGGACGTTGTGTATTTATCCGCAGCCTTTGGCCTCATCACTTTATTCATGCGTCGGTCAAGTGAAACCGTGAAATTATTGGGAAAATAAATATTTTACAATTATGCTCATGTTTACTAATCGATTCATTGAAAAAGCGACAGAAACGTAAAGAAATAATTTAAGTTATCAAAAATGGTTAACTTACACTTTTTATTCGACGCTAAGATATGGAACTACTTTCCATCCCGTGTTACCATCTTTACTGGACGCATGTCACTCAGTACGCCCGTTAAAATATATGCTGACAGGGGCAGGGATTTTTTCTAAGGTTCATTTTAAAAGTGCTCACTGTATAGTTAACGGCCTTTATGCTTTTTTCTGCTCTGTGTTGGCGTAGATCATCACATTCTCTTTTTGTGCAATGCCCCATGCAGGTCTATAAGACACTGAGGCTGAAGGTGGTTGGGTTTGTCTTATCGTCTGGTAGAAGGCGAGGTTATTACAGATAGACATGCGACTGAAAGGGACAAAATGACAGCCAATGGTTGGTTAGTTTCCCCCCCCCCCCCACCCCCCGAAAAATCTGAAAATAACACGCAGAGAATTCAGCAAAAAGAACAAGTCAGAAATAAACAAAGAAAGCGCGAACAACACAAAAACTAGTGATAAAACAAACGAATTAAAACAGTATATAGGCATAACTCTGGATATTCCCATGAAGACAGCAATGAGCACAGCAGTCTTTGTTTTAGTAAGAAACTGGCCACCCCTACCAAGAAACGTCTGATGTACATTTGAACTGAGTGAAACGATGTAGTTTCCTAAAGTAGGCACGGCAGGTCCCGATGAAATTCCACCCAGGTTCGACTTCACGTTCTTGCATGCACACGTGCAGGTTTCCTTTGCTTACTGTGCGCGCGTCCTAGTGAGACAATATTTTATTATTTGGCTGGGGAAATCGGAGTTATGTAACTCAAGCAGGGAACGTTTGTTATTTGCTGACAGGCACTTAATATGTAAAGGCTGTTCATGATAAAGTGAGCATTGTTTAAATCAACCTTAGAAAAAAGTCACTGCTCCTGCGTGCATATACTTTAACGGGCGCACTGAGTCACATGTGCCCAGTAAAGTTGGTAACGAAGAATGGAAAGTAGTTTCATATCTTAAAGTCGAATAAAAAGTGTAATTTAAGATTTTTTTTTTTTTTTTTTTTTATCGAAGTGCAAAAATGAGCAGATTTGAAAAATATTTACTTTTATAATAATTTCACAGGTTCAGTTGACTGGTTATACCCATGCAGTGTAAAATTTATATAAGGCGGAAGAGTACACAAAGTGCATACAAGTAGATCTTAAGCAGGGCTTTCAAAAGTTCTCACTTTACCATGAACAGCCTATAGATGTTAAAACCATCCTGTTACGAAAATGCACCTGAGCTGAAATACAGTATTATGAGGGAGAGACTCTTTTCACGAAAAGCGGGTACGCACACACATATCTGTATATAATTTATATTATATGCAGGCCTAATTGATGTTTATATTCTGCCGGAGGTAGCTGGATTTATAGAGTGCACAAAAGGAAAAGTTTTTATGGAAAAAAATGCCCCCAATGTAGTTGAGCAAATACAACGCTCAAGCGCTCAACAGAATTATTACTGCCCTAGCTGAGATAGAGAAATCAATTTCGCGGGCATGAGCGTACCTCGGAAATACGGAATGCGATCGTGTCGATTTTCTTGTTTTGTGGGGCAGTGCTTTCGTATTCCGGTGCCGGCTCCTCGTAAATTATCGCGCGCTGTTGCGAATGTCGGAAAAGCGACGTGCTGCAGAAAGAGGAGGGTCTTCCGCGGTCTTGGAATGCCTCCTCGTTGCTGACGGAATTGTTAATGTTCCGGAACATTTTCGAGGAGATTTATCGGGAATTTTTGGGAATAATAATTATCCCCCCCCCCCCCTCCCAAATAATAGAGTAAAGTGGGGCAAACCTGCACAGTTTATGTTCGGCATTTTTATACTGCTATGCTGATGTGCAGAAACGTTGACAAATCAACATACATTGTATTGAACATTGCACTCATACTAGATGAAATTTCTGAGTTATCTTCAAATAAATACCCAGGGGGACATTCAGAATGAACAATGCGATGCAATATGAAAAAGTGCTTTTGAGTCTCATTCTTTTGCAAATATAAAGGTGTAAAGTGTTGAGAATTGTAACAACGTGTTTGAAGTCACCTAAGCCACCTACCCAACGTAAGTTACTAACAAACTTAACCTAACCTAACTTTAACTTAACTACGTAACCTAACTTAATTTAACCTAATACAACTAATGTAATTTCAGATTCCCAAAATAAGTTGGAGAAATAGGATGTGCAAGATAAATGGGCGTAATAAAAAGCGAACTTGTATGAATTTATCTTGTCCGACACTTGTTGTCTGATTATGACTATTATTCTACAAATGTTTACGAAACAGACGAGGCTATGACATTAGTTAAATAGAAATTGAATTTTGACCTTCAACAAAAGGCAACTCTATCAGGATCAATGAAATTGTTATTTTTAATGGTTTTGTCTTTGTTAATATTTTGAAGAAAAAAAATAATAATGCAATATGAAAAGTGCTATTGTGTCCCATTCATTGGCCACATATAAAGCGTGAATGTAAAATTGTTATTTAAGTCACCTACGCTCACCTACACTGTTTAAGTTACTTAACCAAACTGGCCTAACTTAACTTAACTCTAACCTTACCCTCCGTGCTGGGTAAGCATGCTTGAACTGGTCGGTTAGACTCCGCATCTGATAAAATCTAACATAAATCACTAGTGAAAGTTGTTCCATCATACGATGTGCACTTTTCATGCCACCATTCTGTGCCTTGTCCACACTGAATCCTGTCTTATCGACCCGTGTGAGGGGGGGGGGGGGAGCATACTACTCAAACCAACCAGGGCAACTGTAGTCTTGCTTTTGAACTTTCTTCTTTGTCCCGCTTTTTCTCTGTTGGGGCAGATTAGTTTCCGTTTCCCTTGCCGATCTCATTCCTTCCTTTCCTCGTCTAGCTGCGCTCCCAATGTATTTTCGAAAGGCGATGCAGTTAACACCTCTGACTTCTTCCCCATTTCACGGCGGCACTGGGCGTGTTTAGCTCGTGGAATATGCGATCTCTCTTTAAACAGCGGTGTATCCTGATGGGTCATGGTCGCTAACTGCACTGCTAATTGGGGGGGCTTAGAAGATGTTTCGGCGGAATTTCTTTTCAACACTCGATCGAGTGTTCTCACTTTAAATCGACTCTGCTATGACGATTCGAGTTCGTTAATATCCACACTATGAGAGGGACGTTCGCTCGTTTTATCATAAATAATTCTATCTGTTACATTCGAGGGAAGAAAGTAATCATCTGTTAGAATATTTTTATTGAATGGGCACACTTAAGTCACTTTGAAACATTTCAAAACATTCCCGACTGTAGCTGCCCTTCCTTAAGTCTTTGTGAAAATGGAAGTCACCTGATGAGCCTATTGGCCTGGTTTTGTCAGTAACACCTCCAACTATCCTCGGATTGATTGAAGTTCCAAAAAATCTCAGCTATTTAGTTAAATTTAATAAAAACACTTACAGTGTGTACTATAGTCTTCTCCGATTCTACACGAATACGTATCATATAAGCTACCCTGGCAGTGTGAGTAATTCTTATATAGGCTGATCATGGTAAAATTAGCACTTTTGCAAGACGTGCTTAAGATCTACTTGTATATACGTTGTATATCCCTCCGCCTTATGTAAAATTAACATTGCCATGGGTATGGTCACTTTATTCATGCGCCGGTCAAAAGAAACTGTGGAATTATTAAGAAAGTAAATACTTTACAAATCTGCTCATTTGTACACTTCAATGCATAAAAAAACAGAAAGTGAAAGAAATAATTTTATGTTACCACAAATGGTTACCTAATACTTTTTATTAGACGTTAAGTTATGAAACTACTTTTCATCCATCGTTACCAACTTTACTGGGCGAATGTCACTCAGTGCGGCCATTAAAATATATTCATGCAGGAGCGGTGACTTTTTTCTAAAGTGAGCGGCCTTTAACTCTTAGTTGATAATTTTTACATTTCGCGGTTAATTAAGCACTTTTGAAATCAACCTTTAGAAAATGTCACTGCCTTTACCGGCATATATTTTAATGTGCACACTGATTGTTATGCACCCAGTAAAGTTGGTAACAACTTCGGAAATTTTGTTCCACGTAAAAACGTTGAATTAAACGTGTCAGGCAAATATGTCTGTATAATGAAATTATTTATTTTGCTTTCTGTTTATAATGATGAGAGGTAGAATAAACCGATTAGTAAATTATTTACTTTTCTAATAATTTCACCGTGTTTGACTGACGCATGGATAAAATTAGCAGGCCCATCGCAACGTAAATTCTTTATATGTGGAATATTATGTAATGTGCTTACGAGTGCATTTTAAACAGGGCTGTCAAAAGTGCTCATTTTAACGTGGACGCCTTGTAACATCGCATATTATCCATCATCTGCACTGCGACGGTACACAATTCCATCTTGTGAATAGGTATTATAGTCTATTCAGTGTTTAGTCACCCTTTTTTAATCAAACCTTTAGAAAATCACCCCATGTATGACGTGTTTGGTTATTTCCTAAATAAAGCATTTCTCGCAGGCGCTTTATACTTCTGTTAATATAAAAGTACCTTAATTTTTCTGAAATTTCATTGTTATTAACATTTTATTTATTCGTAGTTAATATGAATAAAATACGGCGAGAAAACAGATTCATTGATAGTGCCTAGTAAGAAATAGTTCTTATGCAAATTTTTACTATACCGAGTGTGTATGGATGTGGAGTGTTTTTCTTTAGTGTTATTTTCTAGACTCCGTCAAGCTTTGTTTGCATGAGACGGGGGAATATCCTGGATATAGCACTTCAGAAGGGCTTCAAAAATGTTGGAAGTAACCGTGAATTGTCTATAATTGGTCAGTTTAATGTATAGACTGTCCACGGTAGAGTGAGTATTTTTGAGACCCTAGTTACTTTATTATATCAGCCATTGTTTTATTCTTCCACCGGTTTTTAAAATAAATACTGTCGTATAAGTAATAACCACATTGTATATATTTCACCAAACTGGAAATATAACGTTTAATGCTACGATAAAATATATTCATTGACTGTTATTCGAAATTAGGGGGCTTCAGAAAGTGTTCACTTTACCGTGAATAAATAGGCTATAAAGGCTATTCGCGATAAAGTGAGCATTTTTAAAACCATCTTTAGAAAAAAGTCACTGCTGCTATCTGCATAAGCTTTAACGGGTGCACTGAGTGACATGCGCCCAGTACAGTTGGTAGCGATGTATGGGAAGTATTTAGTTCCGTATTTAAACGTCGCATAAAAAGTGCTAGGCAACCAGTTCTGATAACTTAAATTATTTTTTTCGCTTGCTGTGTTCTTTAATGCCTCGAAGTGTAAACATGACCAGATTTGAAACATGTTTTCTTTTCTAATAATTTCACTGTCACCCTCGACAGACGCATGAGTAAAGTGACGAGGCCCATGGAAATGTTAAATTTACATAAGGCAGAAGAATTCACAACATGCATACAAGTAGATCTTAAGCAGGGCTTGAAAAAGTGTTCACTTTACCGTGAACAGGCTGTACCATAACAACTGCTGTTAATCCGGGAAAGTATTTCGTGGGGAGGAAACAAATCTCTTGTGCTCGCGCTGCAGTGACAACGCCCTCGTACTGGCGCTCGCTTTGCGGGCGAAGGCGACCGCACGACCTCCTGTCACTAAGGGTCGTGATGCGGGTCAGCACTCGTGGGCGGCGTCGACGACGCGTCGCGGCGCCACCAAGTTTGTTGCCCCCACTCCCGCATCCGCCCCTGGTTTCAGTTGGTCCAACTGTCGCTGCCAGATGCGCGGCTCGCCCTTTGTTCGTCGAGGGTCGCTGGGCTAAGCCGTTTTTGTTTCGTCGACGGGCGCGAGCTTCGGCTCGACCGGGGGGGATTCGCACCATCAAGGCTTTTGGACCACGGCTCGCGGGGTGGAAGTGTATACGGGTCGGTGGGCACTTTTCTTACCAACCTTCGAAACAAACACATGTTCGGTAGTGCGTGTATTTTATGATAAACACTGTTGGCAGCGAATTATGTAACACAGATCCCAGTTCTCAGCCTCTATCACATTCTCTGAAGTTCCATGTTTCAATTAATGATTTGTATTGGGCCGACCTCTCGTGGTGCAGTCGGTTGGTGCGGTAGGTTCTGGGTTAGAACCCTGGTTAAGGCATGGGTGTTAGTTTAAGTTAGGTCATAAGTTTGTTTTTCAGCCGTCTCTGATAAGCCGTTAGGCATAACACCGGGGATGTTAATAAGCCTTATCCAAACGAATTCGATTTGCATTTGTTTCTTTGTGTTGTGTGTGTCTATGTGTGTGTGTGTGTGTGTGTGTGTGTGTATATATATATACACACACACACACACACACACACATAGACACACACAACACAAAGAAACAAATGCAAATCGAATATATATATATATATATATATATATATACATAAGAATAAGAAGTCATGTCTTACATATTTGTGTAATACTTTCCCTCTCTCTCGCTCTCTCTGTCTCTCTCTCTCTCTCTCTCTCTCTCTCTCTCTCGACGTTTGGATAACTGTCATGTTCGCAGAAATATTAATATTTGTAGGTATTTCTTGAAACGATACGCAACAACCAGAAAGAAGAAACTGCGCACAGTGTCCACGTACATCTGTTTTGTAATCTACAAACACGTGATTACTGTGAATTTTCTGTACTCGTGCGGAAGTTGCCCATAGTTCCGAATTCACCGAATTGGCATTCGTAGAATACGCAGCTATAAGAATACGCCTTTGTGTTCGTTACCTCGACAATATCTCCCTGCAAACTGTGGCGAAAAATTTGGATGTACTGTTATTAGAGGAAGGGCGTATTAACTAAGAATCACTTCACCAGACATGCTATTTATAGTAAAATATTTCGTAGAATTAATGAAACGAGTCATTTTATGAAATCGTGTATCAATATTTTTCGTGACACATCTATAAACTAACTATATATAATCAAGCTTTGTTACTTTTTTTTGGTTGAAAAGTGAACTGAGTCATACGATTATTTTTACCATGAGCGTGTTAAGATCTTGAAAATCCGAGTAGCGCGGGTATTCAGAAATGTGTTTTTTTATTTACAGTGCACATTTATCCTGAAGAGCTGGTGTTGGGGGAAGTAAAATCATAGGCATTGCCAGGTCTTTGCTTGCTCAACTGAAATGAATGGGTAATTAAGACTACTTTTCTTTTGTTTGCAGGGCGTGCAGATCCTAAAGGCCTTGGTTCTGGGTGAGGAGGAACGAGGACAAAGCCAGTACCAGGTTATGTGCTTTGTGTGTCACTTCCAGAAGGGGGAGTTCATCTCCTCTGATGCCATGGCCAAACTCAGACAGGTATGTCTAGGCTCAGCTGCTCACACTTTTATTTTGCTGTATTGCTAGGAGAATATCTTGTCACTGCCTTAACACAATCGCATAAAACACGCGAGTTTAAACGTAACGATTTACTTATTATTTTGCAAAATCGCTTCTATTCAATTATTCTGTACGTGCGTAGTCTTCTGAAATATCTCTTCAAAATGTATCATAAATCTATATTGGTGAATATTATTTTCCTTTGTTGAATTTAAAGGCCATTTGAATGCATTTGAAATGAGTGTACGTGTCACAAAAAAAAAAAAAAAAGGAATATATTTTGGCGTGATCATGAGTTCAAGTAAAGGCAACGTGAAGCGCCGCCTTGTGTAAAACTTCAGATTGATTGGCAAAGTACGAAAGCTGTAATGATACCAGCTACAGAAAACAGACCATGCTCTAGTACTAGACCATAGTTTATTTGACACGTCCTGTAGGTCTGTTGGGTCAGTAGAAAATATTCTACTATGAAATGGTCAAATCATGTGTAGCAAATTTACGAAAGATTAAAAAATTTACTGTGTCATTCCTGAGCCACCAGTAAGGAAACAGGCTACACCGGCTCTAGTGTACAAATTACTGTGACGTATTAACATGCTGCCCGAAAATAACGCGAATTTTGCAGGCGACAAATAACCAAACCTGGTAAGAAATTCTGCCGTACAGGCGACAGATGCAATGATGGCTGCTGTACTAGCTGTTATAATAGCTGCTATTTCAGAACTTGCACAAGTTATTAAAGAATCGGCCAGGGCCCCTGTTATAACTGGCTGGACTTTGTAAATGCTCAAGGCAGGGAGGGGTAAAGCATAGAGTGTGAAAGGAGAATAACTTTAAAATTTTTCTTTATTGTTTGAAACAAAAATTAAGACTATTTTATTTAATGTTTGCGTTTACTCAACTTCGTTAATGTTGCTTTTGCAACATGTGTGTAGCCGACCTCCCGTGGCCCAGTCGGTTGGTGTGCCACCGATCTGGGGTGCGGGAGGCTCTTGTGTTCGAATCCCGGGCAAGGCGTGGGTGTTAATTTAAGTTAGGTTACAAGTTCGTCTGTAAGCTGTCCCCTGCTAAGCTTTTAAGCTTAAAACAGGGGGACGTTAAAAGAAATTCCTGTGTGTAAGAACACACTTCATTTGAAAGTTGAATTGGTTTTAGGATGCTACATGTTGTCGAGTTCAAGAAGCGTGCTGATTAAACAGAATGATGAAATTGAAGTATTAAAATAATTTGCTGAAAATTAAAGTAACGCTTACCAATTGTCTAAGCTCAAGTGCTGAATCTGGTACCATATAATATAGCCCATTATATCCTCGGTCGCTAATTTATTTTGCAGCAATAAACGCAGTTCAGCGGCTAGTCGCGTAGTGACGATGAAGAGGTGTTATCCCGCCCCTCGCCACACCCTCCACACACACGCACGCGCGCACGCACACGCCCTTCACAGTTGGTTTCTGCTGTATTCGCGGTCAATTTCCCGTCCGTGTGTTGACAGGCGGCACTCTCGTGGAGAGATGCCTGTCAAGTTCGCTACCCTGCTCTTGGACCACGGCAGCATTCCCCGATACTGTGCTACGGAACTAACATCAGTGCATGCGAGAGTCTGTCGCCTCTCATCATCGCGTTAAACCCCCTCCAGACCTTCCTCGTGTACCTACATACACATTCACCTTGCACGCTGCCAGAACGATGTAATGACGCTCCATTGGATCGTTGCCCGACATGTCATTGCAGCCGCTCGAATACATTTACACCTATGTTGCTTGCGATGTTTTAATGGATTATGGCAACTGCATTATTTTCTATTCGATACAGAATTCATATTAAAGTCGTTAAAATAATTTAATACATTGCGTATCCCCCAACAACTGTGTAACGTCGTATATGTTCCTTTCGTCTGATTTGTAGAAAACTATAGTTGGAAGAATGTTTTAGATAGTGCAATCACATAGTAAGTATTTTGCCGTTTCAACAAAGTTGGTCCACAATCGTTTCATCAAACGGTATGTGGGTACGATGTTATACAGTGAAGTTTTTGTTCTGGTGCGTATGCTGTATTTTATTTGCAGGCGTAATATTAAGTATAAAAATTTGTATAGAAGGCTATAGCATTATATTATGTCATTATTGTAAACGGAACATTCTAGAATTGTAAACTAAAGGATTAAAAGTGAAAAATGTATTGTGCATGCATAAGGGTGTATACTGATACGTCACCCGCACCTCGCTTGGCAGTACTTTTGTCCAGAAAAACAACAGCTTTGTATTGCTCTCTTGTTTATGTGCTACATAAGTACCTAATGCATCAGTATCTATAGTTGATTCACGATAACTTCGGCCTTTTATGAAGTCCTGCCAAATTTCTAATTTTGGTTACTGATTACGTATCCTTCCGCTACACGTAAACATGAACACTGCCGTGTGACTTCTACTTTTATAACTGTCAAATGCATTGGTTTGCTGTTTACAGCTGTTCAAAGAATTATGTAATATTGCAGAAACCATTTCCTACGAATGTTCACAATGTAGGCCTATAACAATATTTAGGTCAGCTTTATAACTATTTGATACACACGATATAGTACGTTACACATAATACACATTAATATTTTGCCACGACGGTGTTTGTTAAAACTGTGGCGTAAACAACAGTAGTATTTAACGTGTTGTTATTAATGTGTCTGGAATAAAAATTAAAACGAAGAGACAACCAGTCCAACGAAACGACGCAGTAAATTCAAGCACGCAACTCGTGCCGCTTATTTATTGTACATCGATAAACGTAAAAGATAGTGGTGAACACGCAACACATAGGCCTGCCGTAGCATTTATTCCGCTAATATTTACATGCATTTGTACTTACTGGTTTGTAGGTTTATTTTAGTATTTATTAAATTTTATCTGGGAGGGATTAGTATTTCGTTGGGATTGTTGCAGACATTCGAATCACAGAAACGTAAGTTCGTCACACAACTGTTTTCCAAACACCTAGCGCAAAGGTACGACGTTGTGATAAACATACGTGAAGGTAAATAATTAATTTGGTCATAACATCAGATCATGGTTAAAACGTATGAATTTTGCTCATATTTGAAATCAACACACACACCTGGCCTGCGTAACGATTACAACGCAGCCACCACGCCCTTCCATACGCAACGATCACAACACATTTCACTCTGCCGTGGAAACACATATTTATCACAACATTGCAACTTCCGTAGGATGTTTCAAAAACACGAGGACGAACTTGGCGCTTCATTGTGAAACACGCCGTGTTATTGTATGTCGCCCGCCGCCGCCATATTGGGAACGCTTTCCACACCACGTCTGCCAACCTGCTGGATTTGTAAGTGTCGCGCAACGAGCTGTGTCGCACCATCGCATCTAAAATATGTCGTATCAAAATAACATAATAGGTATTTAAACAATAAAATCGCGTTTCAATTGTAAATTACAATCTCAGACATCATTAATTTTGTTGTAATTAGTATGAGATGTGCTTCAATCTTCGATCTTCCCGAAAGAGTGAAGAGAGGCAGAGAGAACGAGAGAGACACGCTCTGCTTCGCGTATTGAACCTTTATTCCGGACAAAAAAAAAAACACCAGCCTACACACGGGAATTTGCGCGGATATTTTTACCTGCAACAATGAAATGTGTTTCCGTCAGTGCTACCTAACAATACAAATATATTGATTGGCAACGTTTAACTTACAAATAGTATACATAAAACGAGGTTAAAAAATATTGTAACTGTGAACTATTTCTTACCGGCCATTGCCAACACGTCGCTGCTCTCGCTGTACGAAATAAATGTTACTAGTTATATAAGATACTAAGGTAAAGTTTCACTTATTCAATAATACAGTACTCTGAAGTTAATCACAGTGTTAAGTATTTGCAGAATACAAGTTATTGGAAAAACAGGTTGACATAATACGCCTAGGGTGGTTTTCCAAATGTTCGATACCAAAAGGCCGAAGAAAGCGTGAATGGACTTTAATATGCTAATTAAACACTTAACGCATTAACTTCATGATGATTTATGTTACACTGTCGGCAGTACTCCCTCATTTCTGCGTTAGTATATATCATCAGTACACTAATCTGTGAATTATCCTGAAATTTATGGATCAGTAACTAATCGGTGAATCACTATGTAATTGTTTGTTTATAGGCTAAACCTCTCTATACCGAGCTCTCTATATTCTTCTTTAGCTGGTAACTCAGCTCTGTTATACTGTATTACTGCCCCATGTTATATTGTTACATGGGACGCCTGAGGGGCGTATCTGAGTTCGTGAAGGATGTGGGTTCTAATAAAAATAAAAGAACTAAGTTCGATTTCTAATTTATTCACACGGTTTTATTTACAGAATTAAAATATATATGTCTCCATTATTAAATTTTTTTGTTTAAAAGTGAGCGCAATAATTATTGTATATTTACACTCTAATTAACATCCTTCTTAATGTCTCCATTTGGTTACAGTCAATTAACTCATAATCAGCAACATATGTCCAGTCTATCAATTGCCATCATTTGTAATGTCTTTTACTCACGCATCTAGTCTCATAGTACAGCCTGCCAGCCGCACTCTTCGCTGCTTGATTCTCGCAGTCACGGATTTCCCTTCTGCTGGTTACTTCTCTCACCGCTCGTTTACTATTGCTGGGAACCCAGCCACTCAACTGCTACGCTCGGAGACCTGTCACCTTTTTATATATTTCGCTGTGACCCATCTCGAAGGTTCAACGCACCCCGAGTCATGCTAAGAGAACGAGGTCAGTAATCCAGAGCATTGTTCAGATGAGCATAGAAATCAATACTCCCAGAGTTAGCAGCGCATGCCGCTAAAGGGATTACCGTGTCGGCTAGCTCTCTTGTACCACGTGTGCGGTTCGCTTGCCTGCCAATCAAAACATCCCATTGACGTTCTACCCCGTTATCAACACTACTCTGTCCTTCTCTTCCTCCTGCTCGCACGGGGCGAGCCAAGGTCAGCGGCGCAGACCAGCGACACATATTATGGCTTCGAATATTGCTCTGTATATTTTTCTGAGTGTTCTATAGCTGAGGCCTCATCTGGTTATCCCAATTCTTCTTAGCTTTTGAAATACTACTACAGCCTTTTGTGACACATACTCAACATGCTTGAGGAAACTCATGTTGCCATCCATAATGACCCCGAAGTACTTGAACGCGTGTGGATTTGCCACCCCCCCCCCTCCCCAAAGTACACAGTCGGCTGTCTGCAGTTTTCCTTTCAGCAACATCGTCTTGGTCTTTCCTATGGAGAACCTCAATTTCACTTGCAGTGATTAATCCCATATATTCTCCATTATTTCTGCTGATTTTTCTTCTAATTGACTTCTTGCATCTCGTAATCAGAATCCGCCCATGATTGGTATATCCGAAGACTGCGCTTCCTGTCGGAAGACCAAATTCCAAAAGAACCATTACATAGGTTGTTCCATAGGATAGCTCTCAACACTAATCCCTGGGGGCACCCTTTTGTCAGCACCTTTTTCACTTGTATAGTTTTGGCAGTATATGTGCTCTGCCTGTCTCTAAAGAAGCTCAGAATCACTTCGTAGATGTTTGCAGGACATCCTTTCCTCTAAGTTCATGCATTACTTCCAACCACCAGGTATTGTCGAATGCTCATTTAATACCTAGGAGTACACCAAGTACATATTTTGCAGTGGACCTCGTGCTGTACGGCATGACAGCATATAAGGCGAAGTATGTTCCCATACCTTTTCTAAATCCATATCTTTTCAGGTTCTAAGTCCATGACTAATCGGCTGTTGATTAATTTCTCGTGCATTTTGCCCAGTACCAGAAGCAATGTTGGAGGCCTGTATGATGCTGGATCTTCTAGATCTTGGCCATCTCCATTTGACAAGATCTGCAGACTTCTTTGTTTCCAAGGGGTAGGAAGCACACCATTTTTGAACAATCATTATACACTTTTAGAAAATATTTATTGATAATGAATAGCTTCTCTTTATTATTTCTGCTCCCAGACCACCATAGTTTGGTGCCTTCCCATTATTCAGGTAGTACACCACTGCAGTCAGTTCTTCTTGATCGAAATCAGGTGCATCTGATACTCCAGGATCTATACCATTTCCAGTCTCTTCCTGGTGTGCTCCTCCTGCTATTTTTCTCGGGAATCATCTGGCAGTAGTGTGTGGAGAAGAAATTCCATTTATCTGCAGAGATCAGTGCAAGTCTCCCCTTATATATTGACTCATGGTGGAGGTGTTGCCTTCTTCATCTTATTTGAGGCCAATTTTTATACCACACCAAATGGGTCCCCATTGCCTGCTTGAGTAACAAAGTGTGCGCATGATATTTCCTTGAACCAAACCCTGTTGACGAAACCTGTTTTTTTTTTCTTCTATATTCTTGTGCGAAATGCACCCTCTCTTCACATCCGAGCCTGTGAAGTTTCCGCATTTCTCTATGTACTTTTTCTTTCTTTTTTCAAGTTCCAAATCCCACCACGATAGATTGGCAATCCGCGAGTCGTTTTACGAATAATTTCTTTACAGGTTTCCTTCATTACTTGAGTAATCGCAGCCACTCGTTTTTCTTCTACCTTTTGTTGCAATTCCACACTCGTTTCAACCAACCTCTCCTCACCATTATAGACTTCATACACAATAAGTTTATGGTCACTTGCACTTTCATCCATCACCTTCCAGTTGCTTACATAGTCCTCAGCCTTTCCATTGTACACTCTAACATCACTGTATGTTTCACCTGTGAGATATATGTCGGTAACTGTCCTTCAACATTAGCCACATCCAGATTATTTGTTAATATGAATTGGCTCACCAGATCACCAGCTTCATCATTTACTGGACAGTGCCACAACTCCGATTTCGCGTTTGCATTTGAGATGACCAGTGGTTTTTCTCTGAGCAGGTCCACTATGACTTCCCATCTGTCCAGATGGGTTTCAGTTTCATCCCCAAACTGGAAGTATAAGGATACCATCCACCAAACTGTTGTTACTTTAACGACTTGCACACATACATGGTGTATGCTGAAGACACTTTCCATCAGTGTCACGTCCATTTCCGTATTGGTCCACAATACTGCAGCCTGGAGTCTATCTCCACTGGTATATACTCTGTCTTTTAGACCCACTTCTTTATCAAATTAAATTGCACATAAGGCTCTTGAAACAGGACAATGCCAAGCTTCTGCTCCACCACGATCCTGTTTAGTTCAGCAGCGAATGCTGCCGACCTTTGCATATTTAATTGCCCATGCCTTCTTATGTTACAGCCCATAGTCTACTCGGGCGAGCACCACCGACAGGGCTCTTTGATGTGCAATACAATCTCGAGATTCCATCCTATGCTCATGTCATATTCCTTTTCTGTGGCAGTTTGTGCATATATCCTTAAAATTATCTGCCTTTTTAGGAAATTTTTGTTCTCAAGGCCCTTTTTCACACACCTTGAACACGTGGACTCTGTCTCCCTGAAATGTTGTCTATATGCCCCCATTGCTGACATTTATAACAGTTGGATACGGAGATGTAATCATGTACTCTGCATTTTTCATAGCCAATATATACTTTCTTTTTTTCTATAATTTTGTTTCTGATCTGACTCACACTTCAAGACTGTTCGCCCTGTTGATGCCCCTCCCCATCCTATAACTGACTTACATTTTTTTAAAACTCTTCCAAGGCATGCAATTTCCAGTCTTAAAATTCTTAGGTACCCTCTTTCGAGGTGCCTCAAGCTTGAGACCCAATCATTTTAGTTTCGTTTCATGTTTAAATTTTTCCAAAGTTTCTTCATTTATGGCTTCAATGAGGATGCCTCCATTCCTTATTCTTCTTATATTCCTAATTTGAAGCCCGTTAGTCTTAGGATCAGAGTTCTTTTTAACTCTATCCTTTGTTTCATTACGGGAATCCCCTTCCTTCTCTGGATATTCCAGCACCACTTTTTTCGCTGGACATGGCTTTATTTGCTCTCTTTTCACAGCCTGTGCATAACTTAAAGGCATTGCTTTGAATTGTTTATTCCCAGTTATAGTACAGATATTTCCTGCATCTGCGTTATGCATCATCCCAACCAGCTTTGCATTTTCAATCAACACCTTAACAACAATGTTTCGAAGTTGGTTCAATCTAGGCATCAGCAAATTAGCTTGAGTGTAGTTAATCTTAGAATTTTTATTCAGAATACATTCAGTCATTCTGCAGGTGAATTCCTTGACCTCTTTATGACAGTCCTCTACATTTCTTTCTACTCGTTGTACACAGTTTCCGTCGCCCAATGAGTTACTCTCCAGCTGTTGGTCTTGCTTGTAGTTGTTTTTTCGCCCTCATATGTTTTTATCAAGTAGTTCAGAGCCTTTTGAACCACTTGGTGCAAGTAGTGCATATTCTTATCCAGCTTCTTACACTGACCTGATTGGATTTCCACTCTGCCCGACTGAAACGAATTCATGGACCTTTTTTCTCCACATCTCGTAAGTCCCCTTCGGCAGTCTAGACAGTTCCTTCATTGCCTGCTTCCAGACCTGGCACAATTGGGTCATCATACTCCTGTTCTTCGTTGCTTTCTTTTCATTCTGCATCTCCTTCCTCACCTTCATCGTATATATCACTCAATCATGAGTCAACCACACTCTGTTCCAATTCATTAATGGCATACCAAATCTTTTGGAGCCATTTTTTCTCATTTGGGCTTAGCTGATAATTATCCAAATCAAAGTTCTGGTCTGTCATTCTGTTCACTGCTGCCACTGCTACTGACTTGGGGACAATTCCTTGCCCTAGAAGAGATGTTAGTTCTCTTCTCCTTTCTTTGAGAGTTTTATCCTTCACTTGCATATTTAACAGCAGTACATTTAACAGCAGAGCATCCACCATCGAAGTCTTTACCCGATTGAACGGACTCTACATCGATGCCATTATGCACTTGTGTCAATGCAAATCCTATATAATGTGCACCACTATCGAATACAAAAGTTCAAAAAACCAGAAGTTACACAGGTACAAATTCACAAGTCGAAATTAACAAGTCCACTCTATCAACTACTAATCGTTTGAGGACACGGTCTCATAGGTCAGTGGCGCAAGGCCCAAGCCCAGTACTGTTCTTCTATTCTCCCTCTTAGCCATCTGTGAGGAATCTCCAAGAGGATTATGGCCACACACAAACTCCCTGACACGGGTGCGGTGGACTAATCACCTCACAGTCCGTTTCTCCACCCGGAAGCACAGTGCCATTCTACCGTCTTCTGTTTGGTTCTAGGCCTACAATCCAAAGGCAGGTCAATTCTTCCAGTTCCGTAGTCAAACTTCATTTGAAACACCATACAATAATACACTATCTACCAAAAATTAATTGGGCACCCGTGAAGATAGCTAATTCAGTACATCAGTTGACTTGTGTTTCACGGCCTTCGGCGTAGGACCGCTGGTGTATGTCCGTGGTAGCATAAACGCAGAGGCCTATTGTAACATTCTGGATAATGAAATGCTCCCAACATTGTGGGGTGTTTACGGAATGGGCCCGTGTTACTTCCAGGATGTCAATACCAGGTACCGTGTTTCAAGGGCTACTATGGAGTGATACGCTGACAACAATGTTCGCCGATTGTGCTGGCCCGCCCAGAGCCCCAACCTCAACCCTATAGAACATCTTTGGGACGAATTGGATCGCCGGGTGAGGGCTCGTATAGGTTAATATAAAGCTGCGGACTCCCAGCGTTGTTATGCCTTATTTCAAATTAACAGACGGATGGGTATATCATTTGCCTCTCTAGGGTACCTCCTTACTTCTCGTGCATCAGATTTTTTTTCTTTAAATCCTGTTTGACAGAAATATTTATAAGCTAATTTCCCTGCTGCGCTATAGATGCGTATAAATTACTTCGCGCAGAAGAGTTCTAAGCCTTTCAACATGTAGCCCACTTGTGCTGGCTGTTGGGGCTGATAAATATAATTTTGATTTCACTCTTTAATTGACACAGATGTGCGAATCCAGCGAAGCGACGAGCCAGCAGGGCGTCGTGTGGCGGCGAGAGTAACCAGCGGGAGTGAAGTTTGCCGACTGCGAGCATAGTTACAGTGAAGAGAGAAACTGGTGGGTGGTACTAGTGAATTGGCTGCGTGAATATAGAGAGAGTGAGATGGACTTTAAAATTAAGATAGACATTGAATATTGTGCTTACTAAGAATAAAAAGAGCAAACGTAGAGATAGTTTAATGCTGTAGGTAATAGCTGTGTGAATATTAATAGCATAATAATGAAATTAAAAACCAAATTTATTTAATTTTATCAAGACAAGCATTCCTCATGAACTCGGATACGCTCTCGCGTCTTGTAACAATATATCGCGATTCAAGGTACTATGCAAAATTATTGCGCCGACATGAGGGTATAGTTACTAACAAAGTTGGCAAAATCCATTATAGGCCGTCCACGACAAAGTGAGCACTTTTGAGGTCCTAGTTATTTTTTCCTTTTAATATTTCTTAACCTTTAACCGCCATTTTAATAAATGTTGTCATGTAAGTAATAAACACAGTGTATATATTCCACCGTACTCGGAAGTTTACGTATACGATTAAAATAAAATATATTTATTGACTATTATTCAAATGAGAGGGCTTTGAAAAGTGCTCACTTTACCGTGAACAACCTATATCTAGGATTAACCTTGCTTATTTCTTCAATGCAGTCTTCAAAATACCTGTGAATTTCAAATGAGGTTTTTTACGGCTAATTTATGTCCCAAGACCTTTTAAGGCTATTCCCTGGTTAGAGAGTATTGAGAATTTGGTACGGGGAAGAACATCAAGCCGTATGTAACATTAATGTACAGACTGTTTACTGGAACTATCAGAAAATGTGATAATTAAATAAGAAAGTACTGAAAAATTGATTTTGTATTTGCCGAGAGAGAGAGAGAGAGAGAGAGAGAGAGAGAGAGAGAGAGAAAACAAATACTCACACTTTGATATCTTGTTTCAACAAGTTTATATTTTCAAAATAAACTTCAAAAACTGAATTTCGTTGACATGTATTTCCCTATATAAGGTTTTCACGGGAAAATGAGCACTTTTGAAAGCCCTGCTTATGATCTGCTTGTATGCACATTGTGTATTCTTCCGCCTAATGTAAAATTAACGTTGCCACGGGTCTGGTCACTTTATTCATACGTCGGTCAATATACATATATATACACGTCAAATATTTTTCAAACCTGGTTATTTTTACACTTCCATGTATGAAAAAAAAAGTAGAAAGGGAAATAAATAGTTTAAGATATCACAAATGGTTACCGAACACTTTTTATTCGACGTTAAGATATGGAACTTCTTTCCCTCCATCGTTACCAACTTTATTGGGCGTATGTCACTCAGTGCGCCGGTTACAATATGTACATGTAGGAGCAGTGACATTTTCTGAGGTTCATTTCTAAAGTGCTCACTTTATCGTGAACTGCCTTTACCGAATTTCCACTTCTTTCAAACGAAGCAACAGCAAGTTGGCGAGTGTGGCGAGCTGCCTCCGATTGGTCGACGGGACTTTTTGTGTTCGCAGAAAAACCCCGGCACCATCAGGACGCCCGAGGAGGACCGGGGGCGCGACAACTTCACCATGGACTTGTTCGTGGACGTGGCCAGGTCAGGGGTCATCTCCAGGCACATCGCGAGCCTCTGCCCCGAGGCCAAGGACGCAACCTACACGCGCCAGCTGGACATCACGCAGTGGGCAACACAACCAGGTAAGTGCATCTCTCCACGTGCAGCGAGTGGCACCCTCTTTAAGTGACAGGTCTTGACACTGGCGTGGAAAGTTGTCACCTTTATCCGACTGATTTAGGTCGTCAAATAGCCCTTGAGCGCTGTTATTAACCTAGTGGCATTTTTACATGCCAAGTATAGTGGTAATTTCAGCAATTGTTCTTAAAATATATATTTAAGTTATTTGAGAATTTCTTTAAATTATTTATGTTTGATACTTTGTATTAATGCAATTTCGGAGGCTTAGAAAAAAGCAATATGAGTACATTTTGATAGCGGAATGGATGGAAATGTCACCACGTAGGCCTAGGTTGGGAGTTGTAATCATGTAAGTAATGTATGTCGGTGGTGTTATCCATTCAATTAAAATGTTCTTACGTCTTACCCCAAGACAGTCGACGCTAAAACCACACTACTTCGGCACGGTGCTTTGCGGACACGTGAACTAAAGCGATCAGTGTTAGTGACAACTGGCGAACGTTAGTACACAGTCAGTGTCAATACCGATCATAGGGCCATTGGCTAGTCTGTTAACAGCTCTGCGTTCTCGTGGGTGATCATGATTTGGGGGGGGGGGGGGGTGACACCACAACGCCGAAATATCACAACCCCGAACGTACAATAACGCCGAAACGGAGGAAAATGCTGTGCACTATAACGCTGAAAAATCTCACTTGCCGAGTACAACAAGAACGGACTTACAAAACTGTCACTAGTTCTATCAACTAAATCTTCAGCTGTACCTCAACACTGAAAGACCAAGACGCCGAATGCACTGACGCCGAAACCCGTATTTGTTAGTCCCATTGTTTTTTTAATGCTCATATATTGCATCGCGGCGAATGACGCTTGTTTTACGTTATTGAAATCGCAATAATATTATTTTTAGACAGATCCGATTGTAGATTTATATTTCATTCATGTTAATGTTCAACGCATGCATTTATAAAATGTTTGAAGGAATTACTTTTAACTTAATTTAAATTTGATACCAGCGACCATAGTAAGAATGCATTACGGTGAATTCGAACCGAAAAAGTGAACAGAGAAACTAAAATAACATTGCGGAATTATTTTATTCTTTCCGCAAAACGGGTTTCATAAGGTATGCCGGAATTAGGACGTAAAGTATTTCCACGTATTCACTTTTTTTTTTCCTTTTTATTTTTAATGCGTAAGCAAACAAAAATACCCTGCAAATTAGTCGTCGTTAATTTTGGCGACAGGCTGAATTGTGGGAGTGTCGCAAGTTTGCAATTGTTGGTATACTTTGACACATTCCCTGGGTCGCTGAGATATGCAACTGCGGTAAGTAGAAATGTATTCAGAGTTTTTGTCTGCAGGAATTTAACAAAAATAAAAGAAACACACTCTGGTTTCCAGTACGCACAGGACTATGATTTCTAGCCTTCGCGTCATTACTTCGTTAAGATTCTGTAGTGTAATTTACCGTTAATAAGGTATGACAAATATAGCTGCCCAATTTTCTGTATAAAATATTAGTGTTCATTATTCCAGTTCCGAAATATATTATTAAAGTTCATAATACTTTTTAAATCAATAAAAATTAATTTAATTATTTGCATTAATATTAATTTTCGTGATTTTAATTAGTTAAGTTTTGAATCACTGGTGTTTGAGACTAAAAAATATAGTCGCTTTTAGCGCAAAACATGTTCCGTTTCGTAAATGAAGTATTGTTTGCTAACCATGCTTGAGCGATTCGAAGCTTAGATCTACGTGATTACTACTTTTGCATCAATACATTATGAACAAAATTGTTACTTCTCAGCGAACTCGTTAAATTCGATAAAATCGGATTTGCATACTTTCGGTTCAGCCAGAGCCAATGATATTTAATAATTGGCGCTTTCCTCGCTTGCCTTTGCCATTTTCTCGTACTGGTACATTACGCAGATTTCAAGAAGTAATGAATGCAGATTTCAATAAATAAGAATGGACGTGATTTCAATAGCATGTGTCCATTTGTATACCTCGATGTTGAAACATACGTTCTATATTCGGATTTTTTCTGAGTTGAAGTCTTTGTCCTCTATAGTCTGTGAACAGTTTGTTTTGCTTTTACAAGCATAAATTATAATACTCAGAATTTCTTGTATCCTTACAACCAGCACGGTGATTGAAATAATCCCCTCTGAAGGGAAACTTTTTTGCAACGATGTGTACGTAAATGACGTATTCTAAATTTTAAGTCAGTATTTCACATAGCGCAAACAACACTTTCTTCATTATTTTCCCCTTTTTGTATTGATTTTTTTCCCTTAAAATATTTTTTGCCCGACGTCGCTGCCTTAAGTGTATTTTTGCTGTGAAACAAGACTATTTCGGGGTTCATTTCAGTTGCTTTGCTTTGCCAACGCAAAAGTGCTCTACCAAGTTTGACATAGTTTGGCATTTTTTTTTTTTTTTTAATTACTACACAAAGATCACACAGAATTTTGTCTTGAATTCGGGAAGGGGGTGTATTACGCCACAATGCACGTTTATGAATTTCTTAACACACCCGCATCTTCGTAAGGGACCATGAGAAAAAAAGTTATCAAATACGTAGTCTCAAAAGTTCTTCGAAATAACAGCATTAGTGCTACAGTAAATAACGTTATAGACGTTTTGCATGTACGTAAATTAATCGCGTGTAAAGCGTTTGAGTTTTTATTAACATAAAAAGTTTTAACTGATGTGCCTGCCATGCAGCTAAAACTTAGAAATAATAATAATAATAATAACACTTAATTTTTCTCCCTTTTATGGGTTTCGAACTCTCCGTTTCCGTTTTACGTGTACTGTATAGAATTTAACTGTGATAATTTGCTTTAATTCAATGACATTCCGCTGTATTCATGTGCACTTCAATCACTGAGTTGTTACGTTTTCATCAACACTTAATACTTAGATCGTGAGAATTGGATGAAATAAAATGAAAATGGAACAGCGGCGAAATACGATGGCGTGGGAAACGGGAGTATCTCTCCCACCTGTGGCAACGTCCTCCACGTTTCCCACATGCTAAGATCTGGAGGTGGGGGCAGAAGTATTATTTGGTGAAGTTTTGGCAAGGGGACGGGGGACCGGGGCGCTGAAGCTGGCCGCCGCCATCTTGAATTTCCCTTTTCTATTTTTCCCCTTCGAAATTTCCCTTTTCACTCACCATCGATCTGTTTTTCCTCAGAATGTTAATTTTCCCCTTACCGAGCGAGGTGGCGCTGTGGTAACTCACTGGACTCGCATTCGGGGGACCCGGGTTCGATTCCCGGTCCGGCCATCCTGATGTCGGTTTTTCGTGGTTTTCCGAAATCATTCCAGGTGAATGCTGGGGATGGGTCCCTAACAAAGGCCATGGCCGATTCGTTCCTCAATCCCTCTTTCCTGTGCAACTTGCACCGTCTCTAATGACCTCGCTATCGACGAGAGGTTAAGCCTAATTACTTACCTTATTTCCCTTAAAAGTTTTCGCATTTCCCTTTAAAAAAAAATCACCGATCCCCCCAGTTGCAAAACGAGATGCACAATGGCGGCCATATTGTTTTTATAGGTATAGGGTATGGCGAATCGGTACACAGGGTCCATGCTCCAGAGTCAGACTTTTGAACATCAGCCATATTGGTTCTATTTGCCATTTTAGCCGCCATATTACATGTTAACCTTGACCCCGGTGACGTTTAACCTTGAACCCAGAAAAATCCCAAAATACTCTAAAAAATCTAAAAAAAGAATTTAAAAACTCGCAAAATTTTATTTTATGAATTATAAATATAATAAATACATTTATCTAAAAAAACTTATATTTCCGACCCCCCCCCCCCTTCCCCCACCTTCACGACTCTCACCGCCAGTGTTTCGCATTGGTTAATTGGTCAGTTCCCCTCCACTCCCTCCTTCCAATGTTTCTCGTTGGTTGATAACTTGTGTTCGTTTCACCTCCCCCTATTTTGCTCTCCCCCTCTCCTTCATCAAACAGCGTTTCTTATTAGTTTATTACTCATGAACATTCGACCCACCAGTGTTTCTCATTGTCTTAACATTTCCCTCCGCCTCCCCAGTAGTACATTTATTACATCGTCTGCCTACCACCCGCCACATTGGTGTTTTCGTTTTTCGATACGAATATGCAATGCTGCGTTGCGAATTCTTTCAGTCGCTGTCTGATACTACCCCTTCCACTCACTTCCCTGCATCTGCAGCGCTTGCAAATCTTCTCGTCGTAGCCCTGCCGCTTGCCGCGTGATTTCACATAAAAAAAAGAGCCTCTGTTCACGGCGTTATTTGCCCCCACCTCTGTGCTTGAGCACATTCGCCTCATCTGGACAGCTGACACCTATCGGGTGAATTATAATTATTTCGTTCGTCTTTTGTTCGGTACTTCTGCGTTTTTCAATTAACTTTTTTTTCGAACACTTCTGGCCCCGGTAATAATGACGTGCTATTGTGATGCTGCTGCAATCATACTTTTTGGCACTTGAGTGCCGATAAGATGATGTTTTGGTTTATTTTCTTCTAGTATAGTCATTGGAATAGAACAAAAAAAAATTATTGTTAGAAACAGAACAAGCAGGAGTGGGGAAGTACTCGATAATTTGTATTAGCGAACCATGGCGGCATTCTCTTGAAGGGATGAATCAAACCCTGCCCAGCAAAGTGTCGGCAAATTGTTGGCCTGATACCTGTACTGTCGGCAAATTGTTGGCCTGATACCTGTACTGTCGGCAAATTGTTGGCCTGATACCTGTACTGTCGGCAAATTGTTGGCCTGATACCTGTACTGTCGGCAAATTGTCGGCCTGATACCTGTACTGTCGGCAACAGTCGTTTCAATGCCAGAAGATAACTGCGTGATGTCTTTTTTTGAGACAGTTAGCAAGCCGTTTGAAAAAGATATGACCCGCTGTACTTTTTAGGATAATGTATGGATGTCACCGAAAAGATGTAGGTATGATATCGCAGAGCAAATATGTTGCAAGCAACTTAAAAGTGATTCTGGACCGATTCCCATACAGCTTCTTTGTCTTTTCGGTAAACTGGCCGTTATCTTATTTGTTCCGGGCCGCTAACGTTTTCGAGAAAAGGCTCTTTATCACAACGAAGATATAAATATGATGTCTTTTTGCCGACAATCTTTTGTAAAGATTTTTGAATAGGCAAGATTTTAGCTGGCTATTAACATCATGATGGAATTTTTTGAGATCGAATGCTTGCAATTAGAAAGAAACAATGGCCCACTGTGTTTTTAAGGATAACACGTTGATATCACTGAAAATAAGTCGGCATGCTATCGCAGAGCAAACAAGTTGCAAGCATTTTAAAAATGTTTCTGGTCCGATTCTCATACAGCATCTTTGTCTTTTCGGTAAGCTGGACAATATCTTATTTTTCCCGGCCCGGGTAACATTTTCGAGACAAGGCTCTTTATCACAATAACGATACAGATATGATGTATTTTTGCCGACAAACTTTTGGAAAGTGTTTTGAATAGGCAAAATGTTAGCTAGCTGTTAATTGCGGGATGTCTTTTTTGAGACCGTGTGTTAACCATTAGCATATTTTTTTTCGTTATTATATTGCGACACATGGTAGCCCATGGCATTTGTTGACTTTCCAATTTTTTTCATTTGTACAACCATCCGACAGATATATAAAAAACTACCAAAAACAACTTTGTTCACAAGCCTCTAGAGAAATAGTTTTTAAATAAGCAATGTTTAAAAATTATTTGTTATATTGTTATGGTATTTATACATTATTTATAATAATTTGTGTCATGAAATATTTTAAATTACTAGAGAGTATCAGCAACTTACTCCCTAGTGTATAGGTTAGCATGCTGGACTACCAACTCAAGGGTCTTAGATTCCAATCCCGCACTCGGCAAGCAAAAGATTTTCATATCATATAATGTGGTGAGAATGAAATGAGTATATTTAAAGAGGAAGTAACTTTTACTAAAATTTCTAATCGAAAAGTTAAGGATTTTTCGTTGCCATGTTGCTTATTTCTGGACATCATACCGTCGCAGAACCGGCATCGTAGCGAGATCCAGCCGTCGCAGGACCGGCATCATAGCGACATCCAGCTGTCGCAGGCCCGGCACCGTAATGACATCCAGCCGTCGCAGGCTCGGAATTATAACGACATCCAGCCGTCGCAGGCCCGACATTGTCGGCTAACAGTTAGCCGCCAGTCCATATTTCCATCGGGCCGTTTCCGGCATAAGAAAATACTATCACAAAAAATGACTGAGAAATCTTTGTCCGAATTTAGTTTCCGATTCCCTATATGCCCATGCATGGTGAAGCCTGGCCTTAAATGTGATCTACAGTAAAAACTTTGTAATTATACTTTTATGCCGCATGCATTTCAACTTGTAGACTTAATTTTTCTGATAGTTTTATAACTTACACATCAATAAATGCCAGAATTACAATTTTTCTATATTTCAACCATGGCTACATCATCCGTCTAAACCTAGTACCGCAGCTGACGTCACGCCAGTCACGTTCGCAGTATGCGCGGTGCACCGGGACTGCACTTGCGAACAAGCACCAGGACTACGTTCATGTCAACAGCTCAAATTGATTACTGACGTGTGTTCCTTTATTTACTGATACGGCTGATTAATCACTCACGTGAAGTGTTTTGGCATATTGGTTGAAGGTTACCCTTTTTTTCGGAGACCACTGATGTCCTAGAGGGCATTTTAATGTTATATTCTTTAATTAATGTCTTTAGAGAGGGACAGTAGCCTACTCACAAACGGGAAGGTGTGGAGGAGCTTCCCATAGGGTGAACGCAACTGCAGCGCCAAGATTCACGTGCCTGGGCCTCGTCGCGGCTACCACCATATCCCAAGCACAGCCAATCCTGTCTCCAGATAAACCCAATTACCTCCCTCCGTTGTCTAGGGCTGCACTTGTTTGGAAGGTCCTCAACGAGACTACGTACCCTGGAGGACAGGCGTGCTCGGCAGTAGCAGACGACTGGAAATAGCGCTACTAAACGATAATTACAATCAAGGAATTGTAGTGTTACTGTTGTTTGCCGAGGATGCGAAGAGATTAAACATGACTTGGTATTCATTTTTTCCCCGCCAGAATTAAATGTATGTCCTATAATTTTTACAGATTAATCTTCTTATCAAGGTGAAACTCAGTTAACTGCTGATGACATGACAGCAAATTCGTCGGGCAAAGTAGTCTCCATTGATGACGAGTGTTTCTCCGCTGAGATCACCGGTTGACTGTTCGCGTTCCTAAATGGTTTCCTGCTACCTCAAGGCTATCTGTAGATAAATAATTATAGCCCGAAATACACCGAAACAATAAAACAGTTAACCTGACACTGAACCATCGGAGGTGGTATTTACAGGTTAGAATTTGGTATTGCGCCGGGCCGGGGCGGGGGCAAAGTAGTTGAAAAAAAAATGGGTGAGGGACTGTTCCTGACCCGAACCACGACGAAAGATAATCAAGTGCGCTGGTTTTCGCGGAGCAGTTGGGAAATGGCGGGGTGGGGGTTGGCCGAAAGCCGTTATTCGAGGTCTGAGGTCCGGCGGTCGCCTCCCATTGTGACTCGTCTATTCATGGGGCTCCCATCCAACCCCCCGCCCCGCCTCCTTTTTATCTGCCTCTCTCCCCGGTGCAGTTCTGTCGAAGGCAATTTGCAAGAGAGTTATAGACGACCATTGTCTCTCATTCACTCTCCGACCCTCTCGCCTCCTCCTCCCTGCGAGGTCCGCTTTGTTCCCCTCGTCTTCTCGTTCCGCGCCCGCGAGGACGGATACGCTCTGTGAAAAGGAGTGGGGAAAAAATGCATATAGAGGAAACGGGAGAAGCGGAAATAAATAATCCGTGCGCCGTGGTTTTCTTCGCGCAAGCACTGTGCGCGGGCGGAATAGCCGGCCGGATAGAGCCGCTTCGTATTGTGCTCGAGTCCGTACGATTGTCCTCTCCCCGGCCGCGGGGAAGGGACTCGCTCGAGAGACGAGCCATTCCTGAAGTGCGTCACTGGTATATTGTGTTCGCAGTTAACTGAGCACATTCGAAATAAACCTTTGAAAAAGTCACTGCTCTTTCCTGCATACTTTCTAACGGGCATAGGCCTATTGTCTGGCTTGCGCCCAGCAAAGTTGGTAATGACGGAGAGAAAATAGGTCATGTCTTATAGTCGAATCAAAAGCATTGGGGTGAAATTAGTGAATACTGAGATGATTTATTTTTATTTCTGGTTTTATGCATTTAATTTAAAAAATGAACCAATTTGTAAAATATTTATTTTTCTTAAAATCTTTATAATTTCACGTGACTGATGCATGAATAAAGTTCACTTTATCCATGACAGGCCCATGGCAATGACAATTTTACATATGACGGATGAATACAAAACAGGCATACAAGTAAATTTTAAGCAGGGTTTTCAAAACTGCTCAGTTTAACGTGAACAGCTTATATTCGTTTTTAACATGGCACTTCTTAATCCCCCCCGGGGGTTTCTTTCTGACCTCGAGCAGCGTGGTGTCTCGCGAGAATAACTCGTCGCCCGCCCATGACGTTGGTCCTGAGATCGATTCCCGGCGGGGTCACGCCCTGATTCTTTCGCGTGTGGAAACGTGGCGGACGCTGCCGCTGGCCTCTGGTTTTCTCGGTGTACTCCCACTTCCCTTCCCGCCCCTTGAATTCCGTCGACGCTCCACCTTAGGCTCTCGTTCTGCATCATCCTTCGGGGATGACGAGCACAATTGGCCCCACCTCGACATGTTGCCTTTTTCTCGCCAAATTTGAAAGTTGGCATCGCTGTGGGCCAAATGTTTGGTATACATTCCTTTGTCAAATGCGAATTCTACATTGATTGTATTTATTATTACTGTTGGAAGGCGCCATTCCTTCTCCCTGGTGCTACACGTTCAGAAATTGTCTTCAAAGTAGCCAAGGCAGGGTTGTTTGCGACACCAAAATTATAAGATTATACCGTTGAAGTTTTTCAGTGTGATGATGATGATGATTTCGGAGTATCCGACCTTTTTTGTTCGATTGATAAGCGATTATTTTAACCCAAACATTTCAAAAAAAGGAAAATTGAATTCTATCTTTAACTTTTACGTATAGAATTTGGTAACCCACGTAATCTAAAATGCGTGACACTCATTGTAAGTCGTTTGTGTACTCTACTGCATATTCGTGATTGGGTAATTAAGCAAGGCTACTTGTCAGGAAAATTACAGTACTTTTACTACCACCCCAGTGATCTGTGTATGGTCATAAATGAGTTTTTTTTTGTACTCGCTGAATACGCATACATACACTTTACACAGTGTAATTGACATAACCTTTCTGGTGTGTGAAGTGTTCGTGGAATTATTTTATCAGAGTGGCATGCAAATTGATCTCATTAAATTTATGTAAGAATATTTCAAAGTATTTTGCTTATACTTGTAACGGAAACAAGTACGCGTACACAATGTAACGTGCATTAAACAGAAATCATGTTTCAGTGAGTATATATTTTAAAAAGACGTAAAATCATGGAACTTTTTTGTCTAATTGGCTGCAAGTATGACGGTAGTTAACGTCACTGAGTTAAGTTTAAATAACTATATATTTATGGCGAGGCATAATTTTAATACATTTGTTTCTAAAGTGGCCATCTAGCCATCAACTTTTATTTTCCATCTTCAGTCTTTTATTCATCCCACCTCTCCCCACAATATCTCTCGTCGAAGTTTATTTTTCATATTGCACAGTGAGTAATTTATAACACCCTTTTATGCTAATTGATTTGTAAAAGCTCTAATTTTGAATAGTCGGGGATAAATGTTTACTGCGTATACCGGATTTTCACAAACAATTGATAATATAAACACCAGCGTGGGGTATATAAGTTCAAATGGAGCATATTTCATCCAGGAACCAATAGTCTAACGTCTAGAGTTAACCCGCTAATGGCAGTGGCGTTGTGCAGGGGCAGGCAGGCAATCATAATTAGGCTACAGCAAGTGCGATGAAATGACACTTTCTTTACACGCTTGGGCCGAAGGCATTGGAACAGAGTGTCTGTTCGATGTCTCTGTTCAAAGTGTCTGTTCAAACTGTCCACCACCGTCGTGCCGCGCAGGCGGCGGAGCGCTGAAGCATGTTGCGTCGCACACGTGCAAAGGTTTCCGGAGTAATGATCTCTTACCTCGTGTCAAGTGGTGTGGCATACACCATCGATTTGATGTGGCTTCACGGCCAGAAGTCAGGTGGTGTGATGTCAGGTGAGCGTGGTGGCCATGATATGGGGGCATCCCCTACCTTTTCACCGGTTCGGCAATTCATGTCGAGGTGCCGGCGAACCGCAATGGCGAAATGAGGCGGGGCTTCGTCCTGCTGAAACCACATCGCCTCACGAGCATCTCAAGGAACTTCCTCCAAGTATTCCGGTAACACGTCCTGCAGGAACTGTAGATACGTAGCCTACACCTCCGAGGGCGGTGTTATCAGGCACGCGGACCTGCTCACAGGCTGGTTACATTGCCACGTACATAAGGTTGCATACCTGCCCCCTGCAAGTTGCAGCTGCCATTAGTAGGTCAGACTATTGGTTCCTTAATGAAATTTACTCTATTTGTACTTATTTATCTCACTCTGGTGTTTATCATAATTTGTTCGTCAACTTCCTGTATAAAAACGACTATACAAAGTAATAATAATATTAGTCAAACACAAATTCCCTTTTATCTGCTGAGCTTAGAAAAATAACGCAAAATCTGTACTAAAAGTTGTGGGATTAACATTCAGAAATTCAATATGCCAGGAATCAATCACGAGCGGCTGTAGGCAGACTTAGCCGTGGTTTTGTGTATGCGCGTGTGGGGAATAGAAACAACTTTTGGTTATATATATACGACAATTTAAACTGGTGGCAATACTTTTGGCTTAGCTGAATTTAACTCACGGTTGTCCGCTAGTCAATTGCGATCAACGGATCGATCTTATACCTGTATGTCGGTAGATCGCGGCAGAAAAATGAGCCGGCATTATATATCGATTGTTCTGCATGGTTTGGCTACAAGACAGCTTGCACGCATGAATTAATCACACCTCCCTTTCCCACCCCTTACTCAAAATTTGTGTACAATTGTTTCGGTCATTTGGTAACTAAAGATATGGAGATCGGACGTTTGTTAGTAGTAGACGAAACTGCTTTGACAGCGCAGAAATCTGCAAAGCGTTGCTGAACTAAAGGCCACTTCAGAGTGTACAAAACATACGAGCATTAAAAAAAATACTTCCTTCTTCGGAATGTTTTTGTGCCCATTACTATTTTTGGCTCAACATACTGATGCAGACAATTTTTTTTTTTTGTTTGAGCAGTATTTTTAGAAAAGTTACTAGGCCATACTGCAACCTGCAGACCTGTCTTAAGGAGGGAACCAAGTTACGAATGAGCAGTTTGGAAACCATGAACGGCACAGCTACGTTTTCCATTAATTTTCTCACATGCATGCGTCTTCATTTTCTGTGTGTAGTTAAATCATGTTTCTGAATTTGCTTTACGTTTAAACTACATAAAGATTACTTCCATTCTTGCTGTAATGGCTAACCTTTATTTTTTGCAGAAAATCCGATATACTAAATCTGATGTGTTATGTATACGAGATACGTCACATTTTTGTAACTTTTTTTTCCCCACACGTGTGGTGGCAGGGTGTGAATAGAAGTAGATAGAAACAAATTGTATATTTCGGGAAAGGTGATGACCTAGGATTTACAGTATAAAAGACGACCATAACGCACTATTTGGTTAGTTCGTACGTCCTTTTTTTTATGAGATACTACTTTAAAAATGTACGAGGGAATTATCTAATTTCCTAGTATTCATGGATTTATCATTAAGATGCTTTAAGCAGCGTAGAATCGTGTGGTTTCAAAAGCAGACCCGGAATAGATGTGCTCCATTTAGTTTTTTTAACATGCACAGTAAAATTAGCGCTTTTGAAAGAGCCCTGCGTAAATTCTACATGTATGCGCGTTGTGTGTTCTTCCGCCTTATGTAAAATTAACAATGTCATGGGCCTCATCACTTTATTTATTGGTCAGTCAAGTGAAACTGTGAATTTAATACAAAAGTAAATCTGCTCATTTTTACACTTGGACGCATAAAAAAAAACAGAAAGAAAATATAAATTATTTAAGTTATTACAACTGGTTACTTAGCACTTTTTACTCGACGTTCAAATATGGAACTACTTTCGCTTCATCGCTACCAACTTTACTGGGCGCATGTTACTCAGTGAGCCCGTTAAAATATATGCCACGCGCGAGCAATGACATTTTTCCAAGGTTCATTTCAAAAGTGCTCACTTGATCGTGGACAGCCTTTATCATCATGTCCAGAACAATTCCAAGAGTGTTACGGAGAAGGAAACTTACGTACGCGGATAACTTGTGATATGACTTATTTGCGTGCGTCACGTTCAATTTTCCTCGTCCCGCCTTTTTGTTGTAGTTAATTATCATTTTCATTTCAATCTGAACGGCCTTGAATACAAAATAATTCAGAATTATGCATTTTTACTATACCGTGTAAGACTAGTACATGGATGTATTATGTCTGATGTTATTTTCATTAAAAAAAATTGTTTTTGGAATACGTTTTACATAAATATCTACCTATCGATGTTATAAAAATTTTATTATGTGCAATTCAATTAAAAATATGTTTAAAAATCAAACTATAGGAAGATGATAGATATTGTATTTGATGCATTTTTATGTATGGTTAAATTTAATTTTTTATAGATCTGAGATCAGTGACAGTTTGACAGTAACAATTGATTTCCTGTCTTTGAACTTTTAAATATTTGTGCCGTTGTTTATTTACTTTTGAGACACGTGTTACGCAATGCTTAATCTTTTTTATTACGCGCGAGGTGCAAAAGGAATGATAATAGCATTCTAGTAAGAAACAATGGTAAAATGACTCATCCGAAAAGGTACTGCTTGAAATTGTATTTAGCGTTAAAAGTTAAATAGTATTTCTGTCACAAAGAAATCAGATGTGCGCCAATCCAACCCTGTAATTATTTTGCATTTTTGAGACACAGAAGCAAAGGATCGTCAACACAGATACTGGCTCGATCATGAAGTGCCGTATCGCTTCTCCGCGCAAGCCACTGAACTGCCGCGCAGTCTACTTTGGCGTCTAACTGTTGTCCTTTGACATCTTACTAACTTTTTTTTGCCAAATACAAAGCCTGCACGCGCTGTTGGCAATTAATTAAGCACTTTCGACATCTGTGCTTACTTCTCTTTACCATTTCGTATGTTTCTACTGTATATAAAATTTACGTTTTCTTGTGCCCATCCACTTTATTCACGAACCGATAAAGTGAAATTTCGCATTTGTTTAGGAATATAAGTGTGTAACTAATGTGCCAATTGGATCTCTTAAGTATAGACAACAAACTTAAATTAAATTAATTCTTCGTTTATAAACTCGACTATTACTCTGTAATTACGATGTGTAGACATGGAACTATTTTAAAAGCGCTCAGATAACCGAATACGCACTGTAGCAGTGTTCCACGCAGTCCCTTTATACAAATTTTGCAAATCTAAACGTAGTCTTGTTTTTTGAGATATCAACCTAAGGTGCCGTTTTTGCGAAGTTAAAGCATTCGAGAATAAAGTTTATAGATGAGACTAAAAGTGGATTCCGAACCTATCTGAATTGTGATTTATTTTCTCGGGAAAACAAATTGCTAGAAAATACATTTCCATAGGCAAACTATAACGCAGTTTATGCACTAGGAAGCGCGCTGCTATTGCAGCAATGTGGAATCTGGGTCGTCTACTTCTCTTCACCAGACTTGTTACTGGGTTCAGAACAGTCTCCTCTTATATACGAAAGTTGCCATTTTTTTGGGTTATGTTCTTTTTCTCAGGAAAATTGTTGTTCTACCATCTCCAAACTTACTAACGGAATTTTCATGAGAAAATGTAGTAGTTACATAGGGCGCTAGAGTTTAACAATACCACGTTTCAGAATACATTGACCTCGGTAATTGGCTCTGGTTCATTCTTCGGAAGCAGAAGTAAATACTAAATTTTTTTTGGTGATATTTTTTGGACGTAATAATGGATTCAACTTTTCCTTGGAAAATCTTTCGATCAAATACGACAGATATGCTTAACAATCAACGCATTTGAAAATGGCGGCCTTTTTCATTATAGCAAAAATATCATTTCACCTTTACATGTGAAATATCTCAGGTGTTATGTAGGCCGACGTTGCGATTGTTATCGGTTTTCATTTAGCCCATGTCATTTCGTTCTGATAATCCTCGTCACATCAAGTGTAGTCAATTTGTATCGTTTATGATGATACCGATTAAGTTTTGGTGAACTTAGGAACGTTTGTTACAAAACCAACCTTAATCTATGTTGTAATAAGGTCAGATTCCCTGGATCTGTTTGGTAGGTTCGGTTGGCAGCAATTGCAAATGGTCTCTCCTTTGTTGGTTTTCCATCCCCGTTGCAGACGAATTAAGTTATCTCGCCATTTTTTTCTTTGCTCATTTGTTTACGTTTAAGTCCACTTCAAACCATTGTTTGTGAAACAAAATAGTAGGCCTATATGCCGTAGGGAAGGATATACGTACCGTAGTTGGAACTAGTATTAATGGAACGAGAAATTTTTAACACGAGTCCATCAGTTTATGATTTTTTTTTTACAGTGATCTTAAAGTCGATATTAGAAATTCGCTGCATAGCGTGCAGTGCTCGCGGGTCCTCTTCCACCGCACTTGCAGTTTATTCCGAGGTCATATCAAGCAGCAAGCAGTGACAATGACGCGCACACCTGTGTTTTGCGAGCAACGTTAATGGCGGAACTACCAAACATGAAAACATCGCACCTTCATGAAGTAATGTTTTCCTTTCGAAAGGTGTTGGTAGCATCGAAAATGCTCCAAGGTATTTTTGCATGTGACAGATCTGGTGCATAGCATAAGAAAAGGCTGGATACAAGTTTCATTCTGTATTGCAATTTATTCAGCGATATAATATAAATAGATCCATATATGTTTTAAACAACTGGCAGCCCCGCTGGAAAACATCGGCAGCTTTCCGATTGTTACGAGGTGTGAATTTAACCGATTGGAAGTTCACTTTAGTCGTTGAGACCAACTTCTTGGCTGTGATGCTTGTCAACAACGATGAACCTCGAACTTATGAAACATAGAGTTAATTTGTAAACTTTGTAAATCATCTAACACACTTAACTCAACGCCAAGACATGGAACAGCTTCCCCTTCATCATTACCAACTTTACTGGGGGCATGCTGTAAGAGCAGTTTCAATTTCCAAATTTTATTTCAAAAGTGCTCATATAACTGTAAACAATTTTTTTTTCCCGGCTTTTATAAGTGATTGTGTAGTTCAGAGCTTGTGTGTTCAAGCGTTTAGTGTTGGTCTCCACTTGCCATGCCTGCCACGCGCACAGGGCAGGATCGCTGGAAAACGACAAGACGTGTCGACGAGGTTTGTTGTCGAAGGGGGGGGGGGGGGGGAGCGCTGGAGACTTAATCCGAGATTAGCCGGAATCGAAGTTGCCTGCCGCTTTCCCCATGCCCCTCCCAGCTACCCCCAGCTCTGGAAGTGTTAATGACAAAGTTTCGGGCCCCGCAACAGTGCCGAGAATAATAAATAACGGCAGACAAGCAAGGGGCGGAGCTCGATCGACGGAAGAGCGTGGGAGGTACTGAATATTCCCGCCGCCCCCTCCTGCATTTTCCCCCATGTACATTATCGTAGGGCACAGAATAGCTGACTGAGAATAAGAGAGATGGCGTGGCTCTCGGAACGAGCCGTGTGCTTGATTGGCTTTTGCACGCTGCGAAGTGTTACGCATTGGTTGAGCTGCTAAAGGGCTCATGTCACAAGCCATTTTGAATTTTTTATTTATTTCTTAGTAATTCAAATTTAGGAGCATTAATTGAGAAATACTACAATAGAAGATTAGCTAATTACTTTACCCATCATTACAAACATAATATATGAACTGCTAACGCATATCTATGCAACAATTAACTTAATTCAAAATTTTATGTATTATTTTATTTTCATCTTTTAATGACAGCCTATTAACACCTATTAACAACCAGGCATTAAGGTTTGCGCACAAACATGAAATGTAATGCCCCATAATGAAACTTTTTCAGTAATAATCCCGACTCTTCTGTCATGATGCTGAATAATCTCTGTACAAGGGATGATTCAGTCTCTTAAGTGAGACTGGCCATGTTGCTTGCACGTGCAGCTTGAGTTTGCGATACACCGGTCTATTCTGATTCAGTATCCGTTAAATATTTTGTGTATTAAGCACGCTGTTCTGCCTACATACTGTTTTTTGAAGTGCTGCAGTTTAAAATCGTTAATATGTTGTAACAATAATTCAGCAACCACTTTTTGCCGGATAGTCGTGACGTATAGTAACTACATCGAAAAGTAAATTCACCTGAAATCAACTTCAACCCGTTTCTTTTAAAATAATTGTTTAATCTACTCGTAGTACCGAAAAATATACTGTATCTGATCTACAGTCGTTTCACACAGAATAATCTTCCTCGAAAAATGCATTTCTATAAGAACTTTTTAATACAAAACAATCTTTCCAAATAGCTTTCAAACTGCATCACATAAATAGGCCTACTGTCAATGGAGATATTTTATTTTTTTTCTGTAAAGAACCTAGATGAATATTATTTCTTCTCCACTCCTTTGATCTAGTCATTTAACTTATGATTCTTTCGAAAAATTAAAAATAAGGTATTGAACATTAGGGTACCATACAGTAGACCTGAAGCCGTTTTACCTAAAAGTAATTTATCCTAGAATTGTTTAACGATAAATTCATTGAAACATTTCGTGAGAAAGTATGTACGTTAGGTAACAGACCTGAAAGCACTAAACTTAGTCGTGGCGCCTAAAATCGGTTACCTCCGTACACTTTCTTGGAGTGATATTTCGCGACTGCAGAGCGTGCAGTTTAAGCACGGTGCGAGCCGAGAATACATACGAATACAGAAGTTAAACAGCCGCTTATACCGCGAACTCAAGCCGTACACACCAGCAAAGTGACTTTTCTGGCCAGCAACATGTTAAAATCCCGTTCGCCAACCAGTGACTGGTAACTTATCAACCGGCATGCTAATTATTGTCTGTTCGCGGTTTCTTCATACCTTTTGAATTAAACCTTTGAATAATTACCACATGTATGACGTGTTTACTTATATCCTAAATATGTCATGTATCACACAAGTTTTATACCTCTGTTAACATTAAGTGTCTAATTTTTCATTAAATTAATGTTATACCTATATTTTATTTATAAATTTTAATATTTTAGTTGTAATAAATATTAATAAAACAGTGAGAAAACATGTGGGTTAATAGCGCCTAGTAATAAATAGCTCTAATGCAAAATATTAATACAACTGAGTGTGTACGAATTCGATGTTTTGTCCTTTGGTGTAATTTTCTAGACTTAGTTTAGCTTTGGTTGTATTAGGGGGAGGAATATCCTGGAAGTATAACTTTAGCAGGGCTTCAGAAAAGAATGAAGTAATCGTCAATGGATTTTACAGTCTATTTTCAGTTTCTCCCCACTTTTTTTTAACCAAACATTGAAAACATCACTCTATGTATGACGTAATTCGTTGTTTTCTAAATATTCAGTATATTACTAGCATTTTATACTTGTGTGGATATGAACATTCCTTATTTTTATCAAATTGAACTTGTGCTTATATGTTATATATGTTTATAATTTATAAAACAAACAGAAAATGGGTGTGTTGGTAATACCTAGTAAGAAATAGTTATTATCCGAGATATTAGTGCGAGAGATAGTTGAGCTCTTATGTTTGGAAGATTTAAGGTTTTTTAATCTCGTATTTAGGTTCATAGTCGAAAACACATTTCACTGTTGCGAATAAAAATATTAATTTTTTAGTGTCTACCCAGCTCACAAATACTATGTTCTGCTCTCCCCTTGATATTTACTTCCAGAATTTATACATTTTATTTACTTAGGGCGGAATGAAACGAAATCAATAGCCCTGAAGTATTACTCTAACATTGCTCCTGAAAAGTTCTAAATACACAGAAACCTTCGGTCGCATAAAATAATCACATGTGTCTCCTTGGCATTTACCTGTCTGAAAGAAAAACGTAACTGAAACTGTAATAATTGCAAACAAGAAGTTACTGATAACTAATGGTCCTACTTTCCTCTACATGGGCACAAATAAATCTTAGCAATGTTCTTGAAAGCTTGAATAGTAGATAGGCATTGACGTCTCATTGGCAGCAATATTATTAGAGATGAAACCAGAAACATGTGGAAGAGTACAAAGACAATTACAGTACACGAGTGACTTACCCGGGATTCGAATTCAGAAAAACTCCTAAAATTAAGCTAGCTCGCAATGCAAACAACTGTATCATGGATGTATAATTTGTAGCATCAACTTCGGATGTAATCATTATAATTTTTTGAACGATAGGGTTCACTAACCTGGAATATTTACTCGGTCATCATTTTGAAAAAAAAATGTCTGAGTCACTAAAACACACAACGCCACTTGAGGTAAAAAATTTTATGAAAATCGATTGATTAGTCTCAGAGATGTGTCATAAAAACCGTATATTATTAAAGGGCTATCTTACGAAATCTCTAAAAAAAAAAAAGGCTCTGTACACGATATTTGTAATACATGATGTCAGCATAAAATAGTGCTTGAAATTGATAATTGGTTAAATAGATAGGCCAAACATTCGAAAATATTTATATACTCACCATTTTAATATCATTGCCTGACCCCATTTAAATCATGTAACTATGCCAGACCTTCTGTAGGTGTGCAAAATTTTGTGAAAATTATTTGAACTATTTCGCAAATATAACAAAATGTTCAGTTAAGTCACCTGACACTACTTTACAAAAAAAACTGGCAGAGAAGGATCTCTGTATGCATATCGGTTTATTGATCCTCGAGATATGGCATAAAACCTCCGTTGATGATGTGACGATATTCCTAAAAGGAGGGCAAAAAGTTTATGTATTACCACATTCGATAATTTTTACAAATCTGTTGCATAGTTTCGTAGGCATAGCACACTAAGCTAAAATGTTTGTATACGAGCCATTTAGAAAATAAGAAACTTACATACTTAAAACATATAAAGTAATATAGCCTACCACAGTACAACTTCTTCGCCAAATTTGAAAGAAAACGGTGGATTGTTTCCCGAGATACGTCATAAATACTATATTATTTCATGTGGGGCTATCTTACAAAATGGCAGAGAAATGAGGCTTTGTATTGATAATTTACTGGATACAACTGATACTGCCAGCAAACAAAGTAAAAATTAAATTTGTTTTGCAATTTCGTAAACAAAAAATTTGGAGCTAAATTGTTTACATGGCCGCCATTTTGAAAATATGTATATCTGACCTACTCATATATTATAAGTTTATGTGGTCTGCCATAGTGCTAATTGTTTGCCAAATTTGGTATAAATCGGTTTTTTTTTTTTTTTTTTTTTTTTTTTCCCGGAGAACACATAATTTCAGTTTGTTGAGTGATGCAATATTACAAGATGGTAGGTAAAAGAGATTTTGTGTGTACACATTTGGTTGTTCACATATATACAGCCATCATACAGGGTTTCGTTGGAATTAATTACATAATTTCGACGATATGACATACAAAACTAAAACAGTTATATGGCCGCCATTTTAAAAAGGTGTATTGACGTACTTGAAATATATTTGTGCATATCAACTGCGGCAGTACTTCTAAATTACCAAACTTGGTAGCAATCTATCTATTGTTTCCCTGTGATATTACAAAAAAATTAAAAAAACTCTATCAATTTATGTAGCGCCATCTTACAAAGTAGCGGACAAGTTTTTTTTTTTTTTTAATGGATGCTGTGAGCGTACACAATTTGGTTCAAGTTGGCCAAATGGTATTGTAGTCATACAAAATAAACCTAAAAATTTTGATATTGCCGCCATTTTAAAAATAAGTACCTAATAAAGTGTAATTACTGATATTTACCTGGCCTATTATAGCATTTCCTACAGGAAAAATTTGGCGAAAATTGGTTCATTAGTTTTCGAGATATAATATAAAAGATTAATTTTTACATGTGGCGCTATCTTTCAGTATGGCCGACAAAAGTGGTTGTTTAGCTTATATGATGCTTGTAATTCATGCCGTCAACGTACACAATTTGGTTGAAATTGGCAAAATGGTATGGCAGTTATACCAAATAAACTTAACGTATTTTATGGCTGCCATTTTGAAAACAAGTGCCTTATAAAGAATATTTACATATATTTACGCGGCCTATCATAGTATTACTAACTTGCCAAATTTGGCGTAAATAGGTAGTGTAGTTTTCGAGATATAACGTAAAAGCTTTATTTTTTCATGTGACGCTATCTTCCAAAATGGCGTACCCAGAACGACGTCACGTCTGAATTTAATGCTTACAACTTGCGCTGTCAGCATACAAAATTTGGTTAACATAGGTTGAATGATTTGCGAGATATGACATATTGCCGTAAATTTTAAAATGGTCGCTATTTAAAAAATAAGTATCAGGCGTGGTCTAAAATGACAAGTCAGGTGTCCTTACTTATTATTATATGTGTAGCGAGTTCGGTGAAATCCGGTTCACGCGTTCAAAAATCGAAGAGAGAGAGAGAGAGAGAGAGAGAGAGAGAGAGAGAGAGAGAGAGAGAGAGAGAGAGCGCGCGCGCGCACGCACACAGGAAAGTGATCTCGTAAGCCTTTCTTTCCTTCGGTAAGTAGGCTAAATATTTTGTCTGAGGTTGTCATGTGTCTGCCCTGTTGTTGCCTGATGTTACGTTACAAGTTCTGAAATAGAATATGTGTCAAAAACTGATGAATCCAATACGTAAAAGCCACATCATATTGAACTTTGCATTATCTCCGTCAATATAGTTATTTATATAAACATATTGTAAATATATATATATATATGAACACGTGTTCAATAATACTTTTAACTTTTGCATGCATATGTCCGCAGTAACATCTTTTGTCATCGAAGTGCTTAACTGGTGCATATTTGTGACCATTTCCTTTAAGTTTAGAATTGTTCATAACTAGAATTGGTGTATTATACAATTACTCGTGCTCACAGACATAGAGACGTACACTAAATTAAAACTTATAACATTAATTTAAGTCGCACGATGCATAACACAATATTCTGTGCAGACTGTAGCCGGTAGTGATAAAAACGAATCCCGAAAACAAAAGACTAAAAGTAGTATTCTTGAATATAATTGCCTTAAACCAAAGCACTTTTGCGTTAGTGTAAATTCGGTTAATTTTTTCACACAAAAATTTCAACTTTGCGTTTCTCTTAATTTATTTTGAATGCACGACCGGTACCTGAATGTAACGATCACGCAAAGTTGATGCATTGAGTCCCATGCGTATGTTTCTGTGACGTCATCAAAACGCATCCTTGTTGGCTGCTGGTGGTAATCACGTGATGGTAGTTTTATCCGGGAACAACCAAAAAATTAATTTCGGCGAACTTCACCTACCGCCTGCCAACGACCACGCCTGCTACCAGGTAGTGACGTCATGGAGAGGAACGCCCAATTAGTGCGTGCCAGCCTCGTGCATTGTCACTAGCACTTCCAATCCTCGTGGACCCCTAAGTTTTCTGTTATCTATTAATAGCTTAATTACTGCCTGCTCCCAATCATAATGCATGTGTATGATTTTACATTAAAGCATATGCAGAATTGTTAAATAGTATAACAGAACTTACCCACCGTCGCGTCGGTTTATTCTGCTAAGTATTTCAGTATTCTCCTGTATACAAACAGATACAAAAAGATCCATCCATGGATTGATTCAATCTTTTCAGAGGTTCTGCTTAAGATCTGCTTTCGGGATATCCATCCGTCCTATGCAAACAAAGCTTAACCGAGTCTGAAAAATCACACCAAAGGGACAACACAACGCATTTGTGCGCACTCAGTTTAAATATATTTTGCATGTGAACTATTTCTTATTATGCATTACCAACACTCATGTTTCCTCTCTGTTTCTATTCATATTAATTCTAACTGAAATAGTTTAATATACAGATAAAATATAAGTAAAAGTTCCATTCAACAAACATATATGGTACTTTCATGTTAACAGAAGAATAAAACGCTTGTGATATGTTGAAATATTTAAGAAGCAACCAAACACGCCATACTTCGGATGATTTTTCAAAAGTTTTATTAAAAAAGTGTCAAATTACTGCAAATAGACTAAAACAGTGAGTCACGTGAAACAGTCTCAGTGTAAATATATTTTCTTAAATTAATTGTCGTATTACGAAATTCCCGTAACGCCCACGACCACAAGATGCTATTTTTTGTGTCAACCAGCTATCATGCTTGCCGTAGTGATTAGCATTTTCGCTAACCGTCACCAGTTATTCGCCTATAGCTGATTCACAGCCAGTCAAAATACAAGTGCCATCTGCGCTACCACTATCACCCACACTCGTAGATGTTTAGAGCTTGTATTTACACATCTCCATGCCTCGTATGTTCCGAGGCAAAAGTGCCTCAACATTTGAGACCTACGTCGGCACGTACCTCCCTCTCGAGAGTGATGCACGTTGGAGCCTACGTACGTGATACTGTTCGTGTGCATGTATTACATTTTATACCCAATTACCTCGAGAGGCAAGGGCGATGCCTGCCTACCAGGCTCTGCAGAATTTGGTTTTGGTCTCGCAGCATGCATTCCGTACAGATAGCTGCCTTAGTGTGCATTCGTAAGCGGACACGTTTTCGTTTAATTCAGCACACTGGCCAAAGAGATTATATTGAAAAACTTACTATTCTCAGAAGTCGCTAAATGTAACTTTAATAATGATTTTACATCTTCAATTCGACATTTAACAGTCATGTCGCTACGTATAGATAGCTGTGTAATACTCTTGTAGTTGTTTCTTTGTATTGTATTGTAAAGGGCTTTTTAACTTCCGCCGGCTTTGTGCTTGCAAGCTTATCAGGGGACGGCCTACAGACTAACTTATAAACTACCTTAAATTAACACCCATGCCTTACCCGGGATTCGAACCCAGAGCCTCCCGCACCCCAGATCAGTGGCGCACCAACCGACTGCGCCAAGGGAGGTCGGCTCCTCTCGTTGCGTCTATATCCAACTGACAGATGATAGATGTTCGGCTCTTCTCGTTGTTGCGTCTATATTCAACTGACAGATGATAGATGTTCGGGTGTCTCGTGTCTAAATATTCACATTTGTGGAAATATGATTTTTTTTTTTTTTTTTTTTTTTTTTTAGTTAGGTTTACAAGGGACGTCGCTTAAAGCCTATATTCTAATTTGAGAACTGAGGGCGGAAGGGCAAGCCTATAACTAATGACTTAACTGTAATTCGAACCTAGAATTTGTTGTTTTATAGTCAGCCGTCGAGGTCCCCCTGAAATGTGGACTCTCCTCCGTGTAGAATGCAATGTAAATGAACACTGAAAACCCAGTTTCGCGTACATCCTGATGGCGTTTTTTTGTAAATAATTTGTTGTATGTGGATGCATGTTTCCAGTGCGTTGGTGTTAACTTTAACTTGTTCCTTTCACGTTAATTAAGCGTAACGTAACTTGTTTGTTGTTACTTTGTGTCCCCTGTGACTTGTAGTGCAAGTTAGTAAACATACTAAAATCCAACGTTTTACCCGCACTGATTTTTATATCGAAGCCCATGCATCCAAAGGAGAACATGCTTGCATTATTCCATAAATATGTTTATTCGATCATCCTTGCGCATTTGCACTCGGATAAAAATCTGATTCTCTGTCGCACTCTAATATTAAACGCGGTGGACTTCAGAGGTGTTTGATGGGGAAATTGTTTGACGATTTCAGAAATATGGTGAAAATTTCTCTCGGGAATAAATGTTTGGTATTAGTTCGTCTGCCAGTGAACTTAGTAGGATGGGCATTTTAATGACCTTTCACGCCGCGCCGTAAATGTTACAGTTGATACATTTAATATTTCGCTGTCCACAGTTTGAGTTAATCGAAAAAAAAAATCGCTTTTCTTAGCAAACGCGAAGCGAAAAAAATTGCTTTCTGCGATAATTTTATCTGCAGGTAATTTTGTGTTTATCTACGTTATCAGTTTCTGCAGGAGCCGTTGTGGATTTAAAAAAAAAAGTTGCTTGGTATACCTACGATGGGTCTAAGGAAGGTGGGATTTGTTAACTCTAATCATTAGCATTTGCCGGTTTGATGGGCTGCTGCCAATCTTGCCTGACGTCGTATCTCCTGCAGGTAAACATTGAGTCAGCGGTGCTGATCATATAAAACTCCCTCCCCGTTCTTCTTCCCACCCCCCTTTTCACGCCGCGCGGCTTTGCGCCGCACATGTTTTTCATCCGCTTAGGGGATGAAGGGGGAAAAAAAAAGTCCAGAATCTCCCGTTTTCTCTTTTCCACGCCCCTTTCATCCCTTTCGATGTCGGTCGTGCCTGTGTTGTTTGCGCACCTGATGAGCTGCCGTGGGGCGTTTCTCCTTGGACCTTCAACCGCATTACCTCGTTGTTTTTTACCCCCGTCCTCCGCCCCAATCCCTATTCGTCCTCCCCCGTCTCACCCCCTCCACGCCTTAATTTATTTCTGCGCGCCCCTCCAGTATTTTGTTCTATCAACTTATGCAAATGGTCGCGTCTGGTCCTCGAGTTTTGTCCAGCCACCTAACCGTCTCTCCTTCCACACCTTTTTTTCACCCCTCACCCTCGCAGCCTCTTCCGATGATTAATTAGTCATCTGCACGAGGCCGCGGTTTGATTCTGCCATGCTGCGCCGCACGCTCGTTTGAAAACGATCCCTTTTACCCTCCGCCCTTCACCAATCCGCCAATATCCCGATACATACATATGTGGCCGGATACTCCACCATGCACATGTGTACGCAGGTAGTTTTTTTTTGCAAGGAAATAAAAAAAAACCGCTGCAGAGCATTTCGGGCGGGTGGGATAGCGAACCGCACAGTTTCCTTGTTTTGCTAATGGAATGATGAATACGTGCGGTTTTTCCCGGGGCCTCTGCCGGGGGGGGGGGGGACTGGCGCGAATTGGTGTCGGTGTTCACGCTTTGCGTGTGGTCGACGGAATTGAACGACGACCAATGCGATGCTGGTGAAAAGGGGAAGCCTCGCTTACTACCCGCGAATCACAGTGTGTTATCTATGCTGCGGATAATTGAACACATTGAAAATCTGCCTTTATAGGCTGTTCAATTCTATCCAATTTCCATCTTCCTGCTGCTTTTTAACATAAACATTGTAATGTGACCAATAAACACAGTGCATACATTTCGACACCCTCAAAATGTAATGCCTGAGGTTGCAATAAGATATATTTATTAGTTGTTAATGTCTGTCGGGAGGGCCTAAAAATGTGCTCACTTTACCATGAACAGCCTATAAAAAAAGTCGCTGACCCTATAGGTTGTTCACGGTAAAGTGAGCACTTTTGATGCCCTAGTTACTTTTTTCTTTCAGCTATTTGTATCCTTCCACCGCCTTTTTGAAGAAATATTGCCTTGTAAGTAATAAACACAGTGCATATATGAAGTTAATGCCTAAAGATAAAATAAAATATATTTATTGACTATCATCCAACATGAGAGGGTTTTCAAAGGTGCTCACTTTACCGTAAACTGCCTATACCTGCACATATTTAACAGGCGGACTGCTTGGCACGCTCCCAGGAATGTTTTTTTTTACGAAGTTGTTTTAATGCATATGATCTAAAGAATTAGCAAATCTCGATCGTTAAAACCATCGTAACGATAGTGCACCTAGAATACCTTTTTGAGGATCGTCGGTAACTTTGTTTCCGATCTGTAGGAACGCTGCCTGTCGATCGAGTTCGATATCGATACTAAACGATATTTTGGTCGAAAATCTTAGAATAAACCCTCTGGCCTGGCGCCAGGATGTGAGAACCCTTCAAGAGTACTGAGTTGTGCAGCTAAGCAGAATTATTCTAAGAAATATCTAATTATATCTAGTAATACTTACAGTTTGTATGTTAAACATATTTGAACAGAAGGCAAATTTAATCAACTCTATTTTCGATTACATCTTATTCCATGCTTTCTGTTAGGTTTAACTCGTCAGGCATAAATATGATAGTGAGAATTGTTTTTAAGGCCCATGGTAATCTCTGTTTTTTTTTTTCTGAGAATGAAAATTAGTGATGTGAAAGAAGAAAGCAAGTCATGAACCAGTTATACATAATTCCAGAGACTCTTTCATTAGTAGAGAATAATATTCCTGGAACAAAGCGATGGGGTTCACTGGACCCCGGTCCATGGGCGCATCAAATTTGGAGACTCAAACTAATTGAAAAATGCGGACTGTTAAAATTCTAATATCTGCTAAAAATGCAAATTTTCAATAGCTTCCCTTTGAATTAAACTACCAAAGACAGGTTTTATATAGTTGGCTTTATTAGTTTATTTTTTCAAGTCCTTGTTTAATGCCTCCCAAACCAAAACTGGCGTAGTGTTTTATTTTGTTGTTGGAGAAGGGGGAGGGGGGGGGGGCAACTTATTCTGTGCCCAGGGCGGCCCACGTCTTTAAAAACAGAGCCGATTCCAGGCAAGTGCTGTTACAGTTACCGTAATATAGGCTTTGGTAGTTTCTGCGTCAGTTATTCCTTGTCCACGCCGTTGGTTCTGTCTCTGAACGTCCCCGAGTTTAACAATTATTCTTGGAACGGGTAGCTGGAAGCCTGTGGAAACGTATGTTGTAGATTATGACGTCAGTAATGACATTTTAATATTATATATATATATATATAGATTTTACGTCATTATTGCGTACGCAAGTATTCCTTTCTTTATCGAAATTCCAGTGGACAGTAGTTTTCTTTTCATTGAACCTTCACCCAGCAAGTGACCAGTTTTAAACGCCCTGTCTGGTTTGAAGTATTGTGTATTATTGTTGCCATTATGATTGTATTTTTCGCTTACTTACTGAGCATTGTTCAGTTTTCTAGGGCTGTACGTCAAAGTTTTGCGAATTTTGAAACGTCCAGACGGCTTTGTATGCTTTATGTAAAATTAAACTCCATGTGATGTAACCTGTCAAGAAAATGGTACATAAAGATAAGAAAAAAAGCGACGTTAGAATGGTTGTTTTTTCTTGGGAATGAGTGGAGCCCAGACGAAGTATTTTTTGGGCTGTATACATCTGTCTGAGCAACGAGGATATATATGTATGTGTGTGTGTATATATACATATATATATACATATATATATATACACACACACATACATATATATATATACTTTATTATCACACCTGATCATCACACTCCTTTTACCATGCGAGAATGGAAGAATTGCAGTGTAGGTGTGAACGTGCATTCCGAACGTCTGTTTAATTCAACCCATTGTGTTATGTTGCCTGTTTTCTAGGCAACCTTGCCCTCTACGGTGTCGCAACCATACGGCCAGAAGCAAGTAGGACAACTTTCAGCACATGTGCACGAGGTTGGCAAGAATGTTTCGAAGGCTTTTATTATTACAGAGGTTCCATCTTCTTCAATTCCCCTCTGCACTTACGTGTGTCGTTAAAGTCTAACTTAAAATTCAAGTTACAGAAGGATTTAAAGCTACATTTTTAATCGCGCACATGTGGAAGTCCAGTTAAGCAAGTTCTTTCCGGTGTTTTTATGGTAAGAACACCCGGAGGAATATATGAAGATCAACGCATATAGGCAGAAAGTAATGATTATAATGTAAAGGCGAATAGCCAATATCGAAATAGAAGGAGAATGTTATGAATGGTCGGGGAAAGTGTTTTAATACAAAGTGAACAATTTACAGACAAAGCATGTAGCAAGTTTTAGCAGAGGAAAGTTGCAAGAAATTCTGAAGATACATAATTTAGGACACATGATTATATTGAAAGTTCAGTTACTTAAGAAGTTGTCTTTGGTTGTACAAATTAATGACTTGTAAAGAAGAGTTGAATTCAGGTTAAATTGATTTTGCTTATAAATATAATATACTTACATTACGTTAACAGACTTATTTATTAAATATATAGGTATTGAGGACAAATTAAATATGTCGAAGTATATTAAGGTATCGAGTATATGAGTGCTAATTCTATTGAGTGAATTTATGCGTTTATAGCCTTTAGAGTGAAACGTCGATTGGTGGAAAACAACAGGAAGGAGGAGCTCTGGAATGTTGACAGTGTTGAATATTAGTATTTCAGTGTAGGAGCAGAGGTCGCGAGCGCCGGTGAGGGTGAAATGAGATGGATATGGAGCAGCGACGGAATGCAAGAGGAAGGGTAAACGAGAGTTCCCCGGGAAAATTCGTCTGACAACAGCACCGTCCATTGCGTTTCCTACATACTTTGGTCCGTGTATCATTATTATAGGCTGTTAACGGTCAAATGAGCACTTCTGAAAGTTCTGCTTAAGATCTACTTGTATGCACGTTGTGTATTCTTCCGTCTTATGTAAAATTAACATTGCCATGGGCCTCATCACTTCATTCGTGCGTCGGTCAAGTGAAATTGTGAAATTGTTAACACAGTAAATATTTTTTACAAAATTTGCTAATTTTTTCATTTCGATCCATTTAAAAAACAAATTGAAAGAAATAATTTTAATGATCATAAATGGTTACCTAACATTTATTATCTGACATTAAGATACAGAACTACTTTCTCTGCATCGTTACTAACTTTATTAGACGTATGCCACACAGTGCGCCCGTTAAAATATATGCAGGTAAGAGCAGTGACTTTTTTTTTTAAGGTTGTGTTCAATAGTGCTTACTTTATCGTGACCCATTTCTGCGCCTATAGCACCCTGCAGGAGACCTGTAGGTACAACAAGACAATGCGCTGGCCCACCGATCCCGAACTGTGATCCGAGTGATCAGATGGACATTCAGTGGACTTGAGGCTGTTTGACTGTCCCCTTGTGCCACCCGACCTGAATCATTTCGAACACGTCGGAGATGCTGTCGAGAGGTACGTGCGCGCCGTGTATCCTTCTCTCGCTGATCTGCTTACATTATGAGAGAAAGTTTACAAGTCTGATCAGTACGGCTCGGACTACTTCCGGTGCCTTGCAGAGTCAGTGCTAGCATCAGGGCGAAAGGGGGTGCAGTGTCCAACTGTACGCATTGTATATATGCAATTTTTCTCTAATTAAAAAATTTTACACTTAATATTTTTTTTACATAGTTTAACGTCAAATCAAAATTTTTCCTGTTTTGCGTCAGCCATAGTAACAAATATTAGCTTAAGTTGTACAAATGAAAAAAAAAAAAACAAAAAACAAAGTAAACTTGTATTGTGGGCTACAACTGGCACATGTGTAATCACCTAATAACAGACAATAAAGGCCTATATGATTAAATTTTAATATAAAAAGTGTGCATAATTTTAATGTTGTTTTAAAAACATGAACTGTTTGATGACTAGCCCATGGCATTAGATTACGTATTATTATTTTTTTGCTTGTATTTATTACTATGGCGGCCGGAAAACAAGAAAAAAATGTTGATTTGACATCTAATTATTCAAAAATATAAGGTGAAAATTTTTTGTTTTCGAGGAAAGTGTCATCATATACAATATGTTCAAGCTGAACAATATTATAAAACAATTAACTTTTTGGTATCAAACGACCTTAAATGAACGAGCAATACAGGTTCTCGTTTTCTCGTTGACACATTCCATTAGACTTGTTTTCTCCACAGTGTCAGTAAGCGCACAATAGTTTACCAAATGGGATATCTGATTACTACTTATACCTAATGATCGTGGGAAGTGTGTGTGTGTGTGTGTGTGTACCTTTATTTATTTGATAGTTCTAGTGGACGTGGCGACTCTATTGCTGACGCAGAACTTTCCCACTAAACACCCAGTGGCGATCCGGGTTCGATTCGCGGCGGGATCAATACCAATATTTGCGTTCGTTTGGGAATTGTGATTGGACGTAGCTGTTAGTGGGCGGGTTTTCTTGGGGTGATCCCCTTTTAACTCACTTTTGCATTCTGTCAGCACCCCATCTCAATTTCACTTCACTCCGAAGTGCCCTCGATATCTCTCAACTAATTCTCCTCCTGCACGCCTCAGACCCGATCTGGGGGGGGGGGGGGGGGCTGGTAGGTGCACGATGAACTAGATATAGTTGAATGGAGAGTTCTGTAAGGCCGGAATTCACGGAATTAAAAAACTGCTCGGACGTTTATAGGATTATTTTCCTTATTGAAATGTAATCACTGATCAAAGTAATGCCTACCAATATAATAATTGTTAGTATAATTACCGAAATTAATTTAACGAATGTTCCTCTTGAGCCCTCACTAACAATACATCACATATCATTATAAACAATAACGTAATCTCGTATAGTGATGCCGTCCGACTCACAAAGATATCAATATTACAGATACACGCAAAAACAAATAAACCAAAGGAACAACACGTACACTGTATAATGCCCTACACAAACAACATTAAGCTGACACACCACGAAAACAATTACAACCGTCCTACCCTCTGTTTCCGGAGAGGATGGCGCGGTGAGGGTTAAGGGTGGAGGCAGAGTAATTTTAACTTTTGACATTTTAAAAGTATAACTTTTTTTTTTTTTACTTATAATTTTAAGATAATGTAATTTTAAAATTTAACTAGTTTTTTATAACGCGACAAATGGTGTGTTTCGACTATTTTCTAAATTAATGTTTAATTCTAGTAACTAAGACCAGGTATGGCCCTCAACTGGGTACTGGTGCCATTTTCACGTGTTCTGTTCTGTTACGTTTATAGTTATTTGAAGTACCTCCCGGGGAGGGGCAGGTGGCGAGGTAATTAAAGAGAGGACATGTTTCTTGGAGAGACATGAAAGCGGAAGGAATCGGCAAAGACCTGTAGTTAGGAACCACCTCGGCATTAGACTGGAGTTTTCGAGAAACCATGGAAAACCCAAATCAGGATGGCCGGACCGGGATTTGAACCCAGGTCTTCTAGAACGCGAGTCAGAAAGTTTACCTTTGACCCGCCTCACTCCAAAGGCTGAGGAGTTGGGGGGGGGGAAGGGGGGTTGCAGACACTGATGTTCGTCCCAGTCCCCAAAGAATCTCGGGGCGAACCCGGCTCTTATCGTAAAATAAATTTGTTTTGTAAAGGCTGTTCACGGTAACATGAGCACTTTCGAAAACCCTTCTTACGATCTACTCGTGTGCACGTTGTGTATTATTCCGCCTTATGTAAAATTAATATTCCCATGGGCTCTCATCACTTTATTCATACGTCGTTCAAGTAAGACAGGTGAAAATGTTAGGAAAGTAAATATTTTACAAATCTGCTAATTTATAAACTTCGATGCTTTAAAAAATAGCAGGAAGTGAAAGAATATATTTAAGTTACCACAAATGGTTAACTGGTATTGTTTATGCGACGACAATATATGGAACTACATTGCCTCCATAATTACCAACTTTACTGGGCGAATGTCACTCGGTGCGCCCATTAAAAGTATGCAGGTAGGGGCAGTGACTTTTTTCTAAGGCTGATTTCAAAAGTCCTCACTTTATCGTGAACAGCCTTTACTTAGGAACGTAACTTTCGTAGTGCTATGGCGAATATTATAATTTCTTGATTAAATAAGTTATAAATAAATTAATTGTCTACAACTGTAATCGTAACCTTTTAATAATATTTTAAGACTTGGAACTACCCTATTTCTTCGTTGCCAACTTCACTGGGACCATGCCAATCATTATGGCCGTTAAAAATACACGAGTTTAAGGACATGCGTTTTATTTTTTCGAAGGCTGATTTTAAAAGAGCTTGGTTAACCGCGAACAAGCCACACGTATTCACGTATGAGGAAACGCCAGCGGATTAGTGCAGTCCCCCTCCCCCTCTGCGTTCGTTTCCACCCCTGCAGTGTTCGTATCGATCGCAGACCGGGGATTGTTGTACGCCCGGGGGGGGGGGAGGGGGTTGGCACTAACTGCGCTAGCTGGGTTACCAACCCTTCCCCACACACACACCACCTACTAGTCTGGTCGGCCGTCAACAGTAGGGGCGGAGTAGGGAGTCCCTACGGGGCAATAACACCCATACTCTTACCCCTATCCCCGTCCATGGACACACCACGGCGTTCCCGAGCCGGGGCTTAAATTAAAACTGTCGATACTCGTTTGACCGCCCACCTCGTCCTACCATGCTCCCCTCCCCCCCCTTTTTTTGTTTTAATTCTTCGCGGGCCTTACTTGAACCTCTGGACCGCGGGTTGATTGTCTGGAGCCCGTTGTCGCCAGCATAAATATCAAAATCACGTGGTACAAAATTAACACGTCGATGTTGGTTCACATTTGGTTTCTCAGCATACCCGTAAAAACTATTCTGCTGAATTTGAGTATTTTGTAGTTGCTGTCACAAAAAAGTGTACCAAGACTGATAACTTTTCAGAGCCCGTATTTGAATGGATGTTGTTCTGACCTACAATCCAGACTACGTTGTTTTTAATGCTGCTGCTGCCAAAACAAGCAGTCCGGTGTGTGTACCATAGCATGAAGATGGGGATAGAACGTTTTTCTTCTCTTCGCACGTCCTTAACATTGGTCTAGGAATTACCAAAGAATTTTCAAATTCACGTGTTTCAAAAAGCTGTGAAATTTCGTTACATTGGAATTTAACATCAAACTTGTGATTTTACGGAAAATAATAAGAACATTGCGCAACTTGATTGTATAGTATTTGCTTTACAATTTTTCTAGTAGTGTTCTATTATATTAAAGCAGTATGCTAACAAGTAGTGGATGCCAACATTGGTTTTGAAAAATGGCTTCTGCCATGCGCATTATATCCCATGTTCTCTCTGCAGTATATATATATACACTATTGTTTTCAACATATTCCACTGATTCAAACTTTTACACAATGTAACTGTGATCGTGTGACTACTATAATGGTACTATCGTTAATTACCTACTTAATTTGACAGACACAATCCGTCCTACTGAGCACGTCATGTGTGGTCTTTGGAATTCCTGCCATAACTACTTCCAGAATTTAAAAAAGGCGTTTTTCTTTTTTATATATTGCCATAAAAAGACAAATTTGGAGGCAGTAATATACAAAATTGCATTACTATGGAGTAAAATTTAATTTCTTGTAATATGGTTCTTCTATTTTCAATTCTGAAAATGTTGGGGAATTTCTCCGGTTATTTTCCTCAGTTATAACAAACACATAACAAAGACATCCATCTAATTTCCGCTACGAAAAGTTGCAACTAAAATGTAACTGTTTGTACCCGATGTCAAATTTCTGTTCCAAAATTCCGTCATTTCAATACTATCGAAATTAAGTGGAAGATTGTGGATAGTGAGTACCAGACAATACTCTCAGGTTTTTGTGGGATGAGGAGAGACTCCGCGTTCTTGAAAAGTAATTCAATGAATTTTTTCCTCGGGCAGTATAACTCATTTCCATGGGGACATTATAGAATTGAAGACTATACGCTGGCACTCTGGATACTCACGGAAGCTGGTGCTTCTGGTTTAATACTCATCAGAGTAAATTTGCATATTAGTAACACATTTCGATTGCGAATAAGTCCACGATTTTTTTCATTTTTAGGGCGTATGAATAAAGTGATTCGGTGCATGGCAATGATAATTTGACAGATGGCGTAAGGATACAAAATGAGATGTAGAGGTTGATCCTAAGCGGGTTTTAAAAAGTGCTCGATTAACCGTGCACAGCCTATAAAATATATTCAGATAACAGAGACTGTTTATGAAAGGTTGAATTCGAATCACTCCCGAGTTGAGATTGGGATGGACCCGCGCGTTTTTTGTGAAATAGTTGTTTGCGCGAATACGCGTATCTCCGTAAATATGTGTTCTATAAATAGTACTTTTTGTCATAAAAATAAGGAACAATTGTCTATACGCCCCTTTTTTATTTTTGTTACTTTGGTCATATTAGTTGAAATCTTTGAGAAACAAATTCGTTAAAATGGTAAAATATGGCATTTTAAAAGCTTGCCTATGCAGTTTCCTTAAGCGGCAAGGGAACAGTACAAAGATACGGGCGTAGTTTAATCTGTGGGCTTTCATCGCGTGTAATAAAACCCCTACTTTACAGATATAATTTGCACACTACAGTGTTTCGTCGGAAACACTGCACGCCTTGCGCATAGGAGCGATGAGGCGCTAGGAGCGCGTGTTAGTGTCGCCGTGGCTGGCCTACTTTTCCACCGTCGAAGACACCGCATTTGCTTGGTTTTTTTTTTTTTTTATGTTTTGTACGGCGCACGAGGATGAAGAACATCGTCCCCATCTGACGTGCACCGGTTGTTCCTTTTCTGCCTGGCGCCGTATGTTGAAACAGCGCTTGTAGCTTGGTAGTGTTCGTCGTGCATCTTAGTTGGGTTGCTTCGTGCTTAACGCGTCCCTACGGGGATGCAGACCTGCAGCTAAATTAACTGGACACCACGTGACCTCGTTTCTGTGAATTATGTGCACAGAAATGAACATTTTACCGTCAAGCGCCCGGCATAATTTTTTTTGTAATGAAAAAAGGTATAAACGTGTTTCCTACATTTGCAGAAGGCAGTTTTGATCGGAAAATGCGTCACATGCAATCAGAGCGCCTACTCGTAGTAAAATTCATGATTTAAATGTGATTGAGTGAATTTTACGAAAAACTATGTCCAATCACATTAAGACTTGGATAAAAAGTATAATGTTTTCGTTTTAATGCTAAATGTAAACATGCGAGTTTCATCAATTAAATCAGTTGTCACTATATTTGTTGCAGATTTATGCAGATGTCACGCTTTATATAAAATATTTCAGTTAGGAAACTCATTATCGTAATGCGATATAAAATTTATGAGAAATATACTTTATGCTTGCTATATTGCCTGTGCAGTAGCAGATGTCGGTAATAGATCTTCCAGTTACAGAAATCAACCCTACTCGCATTATAATTGAGTCGCGAGCGAACAGAGCTAATAATTACGCTGTAAAATAGTGAACGTCGATCCAAGTATTTATATTTTGTTGCGGAATTTCTAATACTGCTTTGCTGCTGGAGCTGCTGAAATGCCGTTAACACACAAACTGAACGTCGGTGGATGAGAAGTAATGGTCGGTGATTTTCATTCGATTGCATTTGCCCGAGAAACTGATATACTCAGTGCATTTGACAGATTTGCCAGCCGACAACGCACAGAAGCCGAATGCCTTTTACCGTATTATATCATCACGATTACCATTCGTGTTGAACCGTGCGTTTTGGTATACATATTTTTAAGGCGATAATTTGCTAAATTTTTATTAATTAAGATTTATAAACATTATTTATATTTATACGTAATTTATGCCTGTTTACTTTACCGTGGAGCATCCTTAACCTCACAGATACTGATAGTTTACGTGGATTTAATATTGTGACTAACGTTCGTATTAAATAACATTTTACTATTATTATTTGTACACTGTTAACAATTTTTCAAGTAGAATTACGGAAAAGTATTGGAATAAATATTTAGAAATCTTAATCAAATACTACGTTTTATTCAGTAACGGACTTTCGTAAATTTCCCACAACGTAACTTGAATTCACGCAAACATCTCCGTAACTGGTCTAGTTACTTTCGTAAATTTTCGATGTATGTGAAGTTGAATTACGAAAAATGTCATCTTCGTTATGTAAATTTGTGTAATCTTCGTTATGTAAAATTGTTTATAAAATCTTGTTTAAATAAAAGATGGGAAATTTTGTACTTGAGATGGAGTTTAACAGGAAACAAAAATATGCCAAACCATGATTGTTACCTCCATCACTCTTGTGAGTACTCGGGATATAACCAAATGCACTTTATATATATATATATATATATATATATATATATATATATATATATATATATATGTGTGTGTGTGTGTGTGTGTGTGTGTGTGTGTGTGTGTGTGTGTCTATATATACGTATATATACACACATGCACATACATATATATGTATATACATATACATAGGATGTATCTAAAATCGACCGACAAACCTCGGCTGTAGGTTAATCACGACCTATGGTCTAAAGTGAATACTAAGTGTGGTACACATCTTTGAAGTTGGACCTGGAACACTTGTTTGTTGCAAATATTGGAGATGGTATTTAAGATGGAACACCGATTGTCTGGACAATGGTTAACTGAACAAAGATCTTCGAACACCACAACACTTTCCGCTGTCATCAAATTATTTCATGTAAATAATCACTGTTACTGCTCCCATTTCGAACTAAAATTCATGTCGCGGTAGTATATTCGAAATTTAAGAGATTGATTATTAGTCCTCATGTCACAATAAACGAAAATGTCACCTTGTGTAATACCCTAAATCTCACCGTTTCCGAGTAATTCATGTTTTACTTTCAAAATTATATTTACCAATACCTGGCAGGTGGGGCACGCACAATACGCAATAACACACTTTTGCCGCTATTAAAGGGATGACAAGATTCTAGAGAGAAGTACATTGCAGTGGTAGTCTAATAAACTTTTTCTTCTACTACATATACTCGTATACATACGAGAACTGAAACGTTTAATAATATATGTCATATTTTATCTTGGTTATGGACCAAGTTGGAACATAAACCCACGACTTTGGGAATGAAGATCTTCCAAATGTAGAAGTTACGATGTCGAAACTCCACGAAAAGGTAAATGTTGACATTTTGGTTCCAGTCCCCCCCCCCCCCCCCATATTTATGTAGCAGGTCTCGATGAACTTCGGCGAACCGCAATTTGTTGTTTACTCAGTTACTCGAATATTGACAGTTCATTAGGCTCCGTTACTGTGCGTGTAATGTGTTTGCTTTATTTGCCAGTACTAACAGCTGTCTGACACACACATCCTGCTCAGAGCAAATAGCACAGTTATTTAATATTATTATTTTTCGTTACTTCTCATTTTCGTAATGAATTTTTTGCCGAGTTATTATTTCGCTTTATTTCAAGGCCATTTCTATTATATTATTTCGTGTTTGTTCACGCAATTAACTTTTAATTTTCGCAAGAAGTAAGCGAATTTTTATATGCTCGAATCCTATAGTGAAAGAATTCTTTGTATAGCTGAAACACATTCGCCATTCTGTTTCAAGATCGAGTGTCATTGACACAAATTCAATACTTGATCGAAAAATAATGCACACCCGAAAGTCCTCGAAACGATGCAGCCATTGCATATGCAGGGGTCGCGGTAATCCTTTGTAACGTGCCATTTGCGACAGCTGTCGAAACGCGACTCGTCCTCCTCGTAGAACGACGGACGAGCCGTTTGAGGTGTTTGACGTATTATGTGATGCCGGGAAGTGTCGATTCATCATCGGGATAATGCAACGAACAGTCTGGCACTCTAGTGGCCGTAGTGGCGCTGCACGGTGGCGCCACGTGCACCACAGCGGCAATGCAGCTGAAGTACTCGGATAGTTTCGCTGCCACATTGCGTCGACTAACGGGATTACTTTTCCAAATCGCGTTTTTTTTTAAGGAGACCACAGACCCAGAAATTTCGTGAATCTTTGAACGTTTTTTTTTTTGTCTGTACACCGAGAAAAAGGTTTTGTTGACTCAAGCAGGATTTGTTTGGTGCGACCAAATAATTTGTTTGTATAGGGGCAATGAAATATTTTGTTGCTGAAACCAAATTATTCCGTTGTTCTCATTTGGTTGCCCCAAACTGTAAGATGTGGTTGGTGCAACTAAAGATTTGTTTTTCTACGCGTACGTTAAACAGTTTGGGTCGATATAAAAACATTTTTTACAATTTCGACCGAGTTTCGAACCTAGACAACCTGCGTCCGAGCGCTCCGCCTTAGTAATCTCAACTAATGTGATAACTGATGACATCGGAACGCTTTTAAAACTGCAAATATTGGGCAACATGTGAAAAAAAAATATTTTAAGTTTTACAGCTTTACTTGTCAGTTTCTTATTGCATTGTTTTATTAATGTGTTTATACGATTGTTAAGCATCAATATATGTACTAACAAACAGGGTTACTATAATAATTGTCACAAAAACTACAAACAAACTCTCGAGCTGTATTTTCGAACGAAGGCAGTCAAATGAGTGGCCAAACAAATATATAAAGTTTATTCAACGAAATATTTAGTTGGCAGTATAATTTTTTTGGCCCAGCACAGAGATTTTGTTTATTGAAACATTTTTTTGTTAGACCAACAAAAGTAATTTTGTTGCTTTTCGAATTTATTTGCCCAACAAATATATTTTGTCTGTGCAACTAAATATATATTTGGCCCTATACATACAAATATTTTGTTCAATTTTCTCTCGGTGTAGTCTCTCGAGAAATATTTTTTGAACATTCCCACGGTATGGTGAAAGCGAACGCACTGCTCGCTTAGTTCAGTTAGTTAACCCGTTGAGACCTCGTGTCCACGTTCGGCGACATGTTGCAAACGAATTATATTTATGGTGTTGACTGTACACATTAACGTATCAGTGGTAGGTGTTTGGTTCGTTTTTATTGAGAGTAATCTGATTTGTCGAAGTTTCTACGTCTCACATTTGTGAGTGGTCAATGCTGACGTCAGCGAGCACGCTGTATATTGCTTACTGGTAGCGAAAAGCATACCTAGACGCAGGTACAGCACCCATCAAAAATTTAACAATTGTGACACTTTAGCTCGTAAATAAATTCGTGACTGAAAATGTTAAGCACTATTGCTCTGCTTAGGATCTACTTTATTGCCAATTTTAATTCTATCCACCACTCGTTCAAAACAAAATTGGGTTAACGATTCTATTGTACTGGTTGACACTCTCTCTGCACATTTAGTGTATATTTTACAGAGCCATCTCAACACAAGCATATAAAAGGCAAATATTTGAACAGCAGCAAATTATGTTTGACTCCAATAGTGTATATTCTTTTCTTGAAACACTCTGTAACATCAGCAATTTATATTTTATTTATTTTGACTTAATTTGGAAATATTATTTTTGAAAAACAACAACAAAATATTGGAGTTACTTTAATTCCGCTCACACTTACTTGACAGTGCAATCTTAGCACTACTACTTTCAGCACAAACTCTCTTTAGTCATAATTTTATTCATCATAAAACCACAATGGTTACACCGAACCATAAAATCCCCCGATCTAATCCAGGTTCCTAGCCAACCAGTTACGCATTAACAATTTGCCTTAAAACACCTAGCAAAACTCTTATAACTCAAGTACCTAAAAGTACTACAATAATATTACAATGTTCCAATACAAATATTGATAGTGCCCATACACAAAAAAAAATACATAGAGAAAACGCTCACCTAAATTCTTTATAATACCTTGACTACACTAAAAGGCAGCGGTGAATGAACAGTTTCAAGATCTCCAAAAGCTAAAACCGGACTGATCCCCAACCCTTTCAGAAAGTTCTCTCTTGAACAGGGGCCTTGTCAGATACGAATCCTTACAAACAGCAACATCAGCCAGTGAGGAACAGGCAGGATATTCTCCCCATTCTAAACCACGAAATGGTTCGCATGCCTTTCCCCACGCCACTCAAATACATACACACACATACATACACACACAAGGCCCCGATCCAAGGAGTAACCCATAAACCATTCGTACTCACGCTACTAATGTTCTCTCTCCAACCCTTAAACAGCCTCCATTTCCTCCAGGCCTGCTTAAAGTTATTGGGACCCTAAATATACAACAAGCCCCATAGTTTCGTGTCATAGATTTCCTCACAACCGGCTTACTCCCGGACTTTGAAAACCTACTGGCCACTTCTGTTTTACCAGTTTTACCTCCCGGATTCCAGAACATACACGAGCGATACGACTGCCAGCACCCAACACACACCCTTCCCGAACATTCCACTTCTCACTACTACAAATGGCTTTTCCCGAACTGTAATTCTATCCTATTAAACTCTTCACAACACCACACTCGGACAAATCATCATCAGCCACGCGAACGAAAATTCTATGTTCCGCTTCAAAACCACTCGTCCTGGGACTAAGTCTTCGCTAAGCATCACTTGCACAACCTAAGCTCCCGACTGGCTTCTCGCAAATGTTCAATGTTCCACTCCTGAACCACTTGTTCCGTAAAGAGTTAACCTCGCATCACTAGCAACAATTCTAACACGAAACTAACAGAGTAGATATAATATGCCGATACGAGGACAACCCCCAGTTATGGTTCAAAACCACCATAAAATAACTCTAAATTTAATGGTCCACCCACACCATTCTAGTAGTGGGAATGTCGATACGAGGACAACCCCCAGTTATGGTTCAAAACCACCATAAAATAACTCTAAATTTAATGGTCCACCCGCACCATTCTAGTAGCGGGAATGTCGATACGAGAACAACCCCTGTTAATGGTTAAATATCACCATAAAATAAATCTAAATTTAATGGTCCACCTACACCTTAAAATACTCCCCAATTTATTCTCAGCGCCTTTTCAGTTAATGGTTTAATATCACCATAAAATAAATCTAAATTTAATGGTCAACAGACACCATTCTAGTAGTTATTAATTACACCTCTGTTAATGGTTAAGACACCATTGCGCACACACCACTTATTTGAACCACATATGCTTGTCTTAGTCCATTAGCATTTTTTTAATTTCCTTATAAATTTAATGGATAACAAACACCATACAACTATTTTTTAATTTATTCCCAACTAATGGTTTAAAATCATCCATAACACACGCAGCACTTATTTGAACTCTGTATGCTTACCTTCAACCATTATAATTTAAATTTATATTTTTGATTTAATGCTTGCCAAGGAACCATTAAATTTTTGACACCTGTGGAAAATATTTTTGGTTTAAAGAAATGAAAATGTCATATAAAGCGCTATGAGGACAGATAAAAATCAACTGATCTATAATTATACGATGACGACCCCAGCAATGAAAAAGTCTAATGCAAATGGAAATGTTTGGAAAGAATATAAGTTCAAGGGTGACGTGTTTGTGAAAGGAAGGAAGAAGAAACCTCAACAACCATTTGTCAAGTGTGAGACTTGCAAACACTATTACAAACCATCTCTAATTAAAAGCCATTTGAGAAGTAAAATACATAAGAAATCTCATGATTCTATAAATGCTTGGGAAATTTTTAAGATGCCACAACATCTAATACCAAAACAAAAGTCTCCCCGAGAAAAACAATTGCAGTGTGAGACTTGCAAACACTATTACAAACCATCTCTAATTAAAAACCATTTGAGAAGCAAAATACATAAGAAATCACATGATTCTATAAATGCTTGGGAAATTTTTAAGATGCCACAACATCTAATACCAAAACAAAAGTCTCCCCGAGAAAAACAATTGCAGTGTGTGGCCTGTGGCCACTATTACAAACCATCTCTAATTAACAGCCATTTGAGAAGCAAATTGCACAAGTATACACTAAGATTCGGTGTAGAAGAAATTGAAACAGCATTTGAAAATAGGCTCAAGACTTATGCTGTAAAGAATCTGAATGCGTACAAGGACCCTAGTCATTTCTTAAATGACATAAAGCAGACTGTTATAAAAAAAATTATGGAAGAAGTCAAGCGAATGGACCTTAAAGTAAATTTAAAGTTCTTCACTGAGTACAAACGAGGAACTGGTGAGAATATTGAATATGTAGAACGTTCCTTTAAAACAAAGAATGAAATTATACTGAAATCAACTGACTTGGAAGAATTTTATACGAACAGCATATTGAAAATCATAGCTGAGATGGGAGCATTTGAGGCGAAGGGCTCTCAGTGGGTGCTCAATAGGATATTCAACCTAGAAGTACGAATAAACAAATATGTTCCTTTTAAGGGTAGCTCATATGCTGAACTTCCAGAAATGATACGAGCAAAACAAGCAGTTATTAATGTACAAAACAAGGATGAAAAATGTTTTTTGTGGTCTATTTTGTCTGCTCTCCACCCAGTGCAAATTCATCCAGAAAGAGTGAATAAATATACATCATACGAACACGAATTTGACGAAGCACTTAAGGGTTTGGAATTTCCGATGAAACTGGATAGCATACCAACCTTTGAGAAAAGAAGTGGATTATCGATTAATGTATACGCATATGAAGAAAAAGAATATGTAGAAAAAGAATATGAAGAAATAGAATATGAAGGAAATGAACATGAAGAAAAAGAATACGAAGGAAAAGAATTTGATAAAAACGAAAAATATGACGATAAGAAGGATATAATTCGCCTAGTTAAAAGAACTAAAAAAAAAAAGTATATAATCTACCCATTAAAAATAACAAAAAATAAGACAGATAATCATATAAACCTACTTTACACGAAAGACGAAAAGAACGACCACTACTGCTGGATAAAGAGTCTTTCGAGGCTTGTTGGGGCACAGGTTACAAAGAATGGTCACAAAATATATGTATGTGATAGATGTCTGCAATACTTTTACTCTGAAAGCAAGCTAAATGCTCACGAACAAGACTGTCGAGATCATGATGGAGTTAGAGTTGTACTACCATATAAAGGAGAAAATGACATACTAAGATTTAAGAACATAAAACATTCTTTGAGAGTGCCTTTTGTGATATATGCTGATTTTGAATGTTTGTTGTCGAAGATAGATACTTGTGAACCAAATCCTGACGAATCCTACACGAAATTGTATCGAAAACATGAACCTATTAGCTTCTGTTACTATGTAAAATATGAACATGGAGACTATAAAATACCTGTAACCTATGAAGGTCCTGATGCATCAGCAGTATTTGTAAAAATATTAATGGAGGAAGCAAAGGCAATCAGCAGTGTTTACAAAAATAAAAAACCAATGCTCCCCTTAACCAAGAAAGAACAAATTGATTATGATACAGCCACTCATTGCCATATATGTGAAACGTCTTTGAATGGAGACTCTGTAAGGGACCATGACCACCTTACAGGTAAATTTAGAGGAGCCGCACACAAAGATTGTAACTTATCCTATAGAAATCCATGTTTTGTTCCTGTGTTTATTCACAACCTATCTGGATACGACACACATTTATTTGTAAGGGAGCTTGGCATCGATGAAAATAAAATTGACCTAATTCCCAACAATGAGGAAAAATATATTTATTTTACGAAACATGTATGTGACGGTGTAAATTTAAGATTTATTGACTCCTTTAAATTTATGGCATCCAGTATCGATAAGCTCTCTAGCAACCTTTCCAGAAGCCAATTCCGGGAAACGAGTAAGCATTTCTCTGCAGACCTTCTAGACTTGGTTATAAAGAAAGGTGTTTATCCATATGACTACATGAGGAGTGCTGAAAAATTTTGTGAAACATCACTGCCTCCTAAGGAGGCATTTTACAACAAACTCAATAAATGTGATATTAAAGATGAGGAATACGAATTTGCACAAAAGGTGTGGGAAAAATTCAACATAAAATCCCTAAGAGAGTATACACAGTTGTATAACAAAACAGATGTTCTTATTTTGGCCGATATTATAGAAAACTTTAGAGATGTATGTCTCAAAACATATAAGCTAGATCCTGCATGGTACTTTACAGCATCTGGATTGGCTTGGGATGCTATGCTCAAGCATACAAAAACAGAACTAGAACTACTGACGGATTACAACATGATTTTGATGATTGAAAAAGGTATTCGTGGTGGAATATCACAATGTTGCAAGAGGTATGCCAAAGCAAATAATAAATACATGAATGACTATGATGCTAAAGTTGAAGACTCTTATCTGACATACCTGGATGCTAATAACTTATATGGGTGGGCTATGAGTCAGTATTTACCTTATGGGGGATTCAAATGGAGAAATACAAATATAGATGTAAGAAAAATACGAGACAATGCCCGAAAAGGTTATATATTGGAAGTTGATTTGGAGTACCCACGTGAACTACACGACCTCCACAAAGACGTACCACTGGCTCCAGAGAATAGAATACCTGAAGGTTCGAAAATGCCTAAATTATTAACTACGCTATATGACAAAGAAAGGTATATGTACTGCACTATGTAAATCTTAAGCAATATCTATCCCTTGGAATGAAGTTGAAGAAGATCCATAGAGTTCTGATGTTTGACCAATCAGACTGGCTCAAGTCCTATATAGATCTAAACACAAATATGCGAACAAAGGCATCTAATGATTTTGAAAAGGACTTCTATAAACTAATGAACAACTCTGTATTCGGTAAAACAATGGAGAACATTAGAAACAGAGTGGATATACGGTTGTGCACAAGCTCTATGCAAGTGGATAAATTAGTGGCCAAGCCAAACTTCAAGGATAGAACTATATTTACAGATTCTCTGGTTGCAGTTCACATGCATAAAACAAAACTGTACTTTAACAAACCTATTTATGTTGGAATGAGCATACTTGACTTGTCAAAGACCTTAATGTATGATTTTCACTATAATTTGATGAAATCAAAGTATGGGGAAAATATTGAACTGTGCTACCAAGACACAGACTCGTACATATATTGTATAAAAACATCAGACTTCTACAGTGATATGAAAGAAATGATCGATCATTTTGATACGTCCGACTATAAAAAAGACAACCCTTATGGACTACCTTTAGTTAACAAGAAGATTATTGGTAAAATGAAAGATGAATGTATTGGTAAAATATTGGAAGAATTTATTTAATTGAAGTCGAAAATGTATGCCATTAATGTGGAAGGTGATGTAAAGAAAAGAGCAAAAGGGGTAAAAAATACTGTAGTCAGGAATGAAATTAGTTTTGATGACTACAAAAATTGCTTGTTTGGCAAAGAAGTGGTGTACAAAAGTATGAATCTCATAAAAAGTAAAAAACATGAACTGTTTTCAATAGAGTTGAGAAAGAAAGCATTAAGTCCAGAGGATGACAAACGGTATATTCTTAAAGATGGAATAAATACACTGCCATGGGGGCATTACAAAATTGAAAAAGAGTGAGACTATAAAATATTTTTTCCCATATAATAAAATGACTTCCTTGATGATTATCCTCTTAATTTTAATAACCTCTAGCAGAGGCGAAAATCAAACACTTTCCACAATAAAATATTTAAATGATTTTGGATACTTAAAAGTGTCCGACAAAGATATTACAAATGTAAATTCATCAATAGTTTCAAATGCTCTCCGACTTTTCCAAGAGTACCACAACATAAAAATTAGTGGCGAAATAAGTAAGGAAACACTGACACTAATCAAAACTCCTAGATGCGGGGTACCAGATTATGTATTTGGCTTTTCTACATCTATTACCAAATGGACAACGAAAGTAATAAAATGGCATTATGTGTTAGCCAATCATGATATACTACAACTAACACAAGAAGTGTTTCATATGTGGGCTAAAAATACTGACATTATGTTTAAACATGATGCTCAAAATCCGCACATTATAATATCAAACAAACGAGGTACCCACACATTTCAAAAGTCTCGACACTTATGTAATAGCAAATTTGATGGGGGAGGAGGAGTGCTGGCTCATGCTTTTTTCCCGAAATCAGATAACTCGCCTGTTGAAATTCACATTGATGCTGAAGAAGACTGGTATCTTAAAAAAGACAACAAATCCCAAGGTAAAAAAAGTCTTTTCATTGTACTATTGCATGAAATAGGGCATGCCTTAGGAATACATCATTCGAATGTCTACGAGTCTGTTATGTACCCAATTTATGTCTCAGATCGACTAGCATTACAAACTGACGATATTTTAGCAATACAGAATCTTTATGGCAAACCTAAAAGACCTGTACATTCGTTGCCACCTCCTAAACCAAACATTTTACCTCCTACAAAAGAAGTAGATTTGTGTGACTTAAAAAACATTAACACATTTTTGATAGTCAACCAAGTAATGTATATTTTTTACAAAAAGTATGTTTGGACTTATGACACGGCAGATAAAATAGTTAGTAAACCAGAGCTTATCACTGACTGGCTGTTTTTCTTACCTGCTAATTTTGAAGGCTTTACCTCGATTTATCAGAGACCTTCAGGAGAAATTGTAATGTTTATCGATTCAAATGTATATATATATTCGAATATCCTAGTCTGCAACTCATGTCTGGATATCCAAAGATTATTTATGACTTGGGTATGCCCCAGAATTCCAAAATTGAAGCAGTTGTAAACACCTACTCTGGTCGCACTTTTGTATTTTACGATGAAATGTATTTTATGGAACTGGATGAGTGCTTATACAGGTCTAAATCCTTCGGCATAATTTCAAAGAAATTTCCAGGCTTACCAGTGGGGTTAGATTCTGCCTTTAGATACACCAATGGATTTTTATACTTTTTCAAGAACACAACATACTATGAATTCAGCGAGTTTACGAACATGTTGAACAAAGCTGACAGATTTGATCTTTCAGTGTTCAATGTAAAGTGTCCTACATTATCATCATCATATTCAGATATTCTTAATCAGTTCAAAAAGCTAGTGCTGCAAATGGAGACTGTCTCCGTACAATAAATTTTATTTAAGTATGATTATTATTTAATGGGATCCTTCCCATTAAAAAAAAAATGGCTGGCCAGTCGTTCCAGATAATTTTTAACATCGGGACCAGTCGTTCCCGATAATTTTTAATATCGGGACCAGAAAGGCCAGCCATATTGATTGTTGCTATTTGTTTAATTGTATTTCCACTTATAACAACATCTCCTGTCGTTCCCGATGTTAAAAATTTATATAAATAAATTATCCATTAAATTTAAAAGATGATTATATAACAGTAAATGTTTTTAATGGGAAATTACCCATTAAAAACTAATAACCATACATGTTTGCACACTAGTTGACTTCGGTGATTCTTTCACTTTTGATATCATAAATTAGGTTTCTTTGACTTATTAGTATCACATTGCAAATAGTTGTAGCCTCGATTGGCTTATTAAAATCAACTGTAAGTTTCAGATTAGTTCTATCTTTTACAATAGAGGTTTTTCTGTAAGAACAATCAATAACATACAATGGGCTCCTAGAAATAAATGCATCAGGTTTAAAATATAGTTCATTGTTACGGTAAGACGTCTCTATCTTAGTCTTTGAATTTCTAAAATCATTGTAGGCAATGTACATCTTGTCGAAAATTTTATCTTCGATATCCAGGTTCCAATTCTCTTTAGGGAACAATTCATTCCTTCCATTCTTAATACAAATGTTTTTGACATGACAATGGTCAAAAATTGAACCATGTTTGTCTTGATCAACATCTTCTTTTCTGTTTAGCTGAAAGCCAACAATGACAAAGTCAGGCATATCGAATTGGATTGAATTGAACTGATCCTTTATATCAAACTGGAATGAGTTTGCACCAGTAGGTACAGGTTTTTCAAGACATTGCCAATAATTGAAACCTATAGGAATTTTGGGGTGTTTGTATAGTTTTGCTTTAATTTCGTCTCCATAATTAGGTTCGTATTCAACAATTGGCCACAGGATTTCCATTTTATCAATAACAATTTTACCAGCATCTGGGATAATATCAACAGTTCCATCTTCTTTCAGTTTAGGCCTTCTGTAAACAGAAACATCATCATTAGAATTTCGAATGAATGTGATCTTGTACCCACCTTTCCAGAATATTTCATTACAATCCCTCATAAACCCAAACAAATATCGTAGTGGATAGACAATTTCATTAGGCTCATCTGCCCTAAAATATTTACCTTTTTCTATCCCTGCTAGTTGCAAGTACGATGATTCCGATCCTGAGCTAAGCAGTGCATGCATCATAGTTGAAGTGATGCCAGGATTGTCATTACTTTCAATTATATTGCCATGCTTAGATATCTCTACTCTGGAGAACTGGAATGGGAAGAAATTCTCACAAAGGTCAATAGTTGAAGTTTTTTCATAACCTGCATTTGTATCTCTTTTAGTTAGCTTATACTGTTGGTATACATAGGCCTCATTCGGATGCGAAAATGCATCACCAATAGGAATATCAAACTCAATACGTTTGTTGTATTCATTCAAATTGTTTTTTGTCTGGTCGTTAGGTGGAAACGACTGACGATCATAGCTTTCAATTTTTTGTAGATTCATTTATTATATAGAAAAATAATAATTTTTTTAATCTACTACACTTTTCTTATCAACCCAAGAATTATGACTACTGTCAAAACCTAACCATTTAACTAGCACCTTATTTCCTTTCCTTTGTAAAATTTTCTCTACTAAATAGTCTCGATCATATTTGGTCTTAAGCAGCTCTGGCTCATAAAATATACCCTTAATGGATTCATTGTTCAAGTCTTTTATTCTGTAGGTTATGGGGTGTGTGTACAATACTTCACATACCTCAAATACTTCAGTGGACCAGTTTGGTGTATACCCCTTTTCAAACAAACCTTTACTCTTACTTATGCGTACTTTATCTCCTATAGCAAACCTTGGTTTAGCCATTTTTCTTTCCCCACCATACATGTTGATTAGAATAGACCCTTCATTCTTTGCACTTACATTGGTAGGTTTCATTCCGATTGTGCTGTGAACAGTGTTATTGTATTCACTTATTAATTTAGGTAATATATCAACCCATTTATAACTTCCCTGCACAGTAAATATCTTCCACATTTTCTCCTTCAATGTTCTATTAAATCTTTCTACAACACTGGCTTTTTTTCCACTGTATGTTGAGTAGTGAGTTATGTTATTATTCACCATTAATGTCTTAAATGATTTATTGTAAAATTCTTTTCCTTCGTCTGTTTGTAAATGCATAGGTATACGACCATTCAAAATAGTTTTAAAAGCTAAAGTAACATTTTCACCTGTTTTATCTTTGACTGGTATTGCCCAAACATACTTGGAAAAAACATCAATCACGGTCAGCATATATTTAAACCCCTTGTTAAGTCTGTGTATACCTTTTAAAGAGCCAGAGTCCATCTCAACCAAGTCAGCCTGCCAGAGATCGTCGATGCCAAAAGATAGAACAGCCCTCCTGGGAAAGTTTTTTCGAATTGGTTTATGAATTTCATTTGCAATATCGTTTTTTATATCCCCACCAGTGAACATAGACTTATTGGCGCCACAACATCTGCAAACACATTTAATTCTTGCTTTACCATTATTTGTAAGTTCATATGAAACCTTATCACTTAGTGTATGCTTCCTACACTTGAGACAGTACACATTTAAGTTATCATTACTCATTTTTTATTTTATTATAAATAAATGATTACCGAAGAACAAGCTAAAAAGAATATAGAGAGAAGAAGGCAGCTAACTGAAAAGTTTAAAGCATTCAGGAAACTACGAAAAGATGAGTATGATCGAAATAAGAAACAAGAGCAACCTTTGATAGATGCTATAGAAGACTTGGGGCAAAAAATTGAGCACATTACAAACAAGAATAAGAACCTAATCGAGGAACTTGTTCCATTTGCTGTAAAGAATTTGGACTACCCACGGACACCTACGGAAACTTCATTTGAGAGAAAGCTGTTTGGTAAAGCAGACACTGATGACGATGGCGTTGAACGCTATGACGATGGCGTTGAACGTTATGACGATGGCGTTGAACGCTATGATGAGGCGTTGGGGCATTTGAAAACCGATATTGTACCGTTAACCAACTATAGAACAACATTTATTGGAGAGAAAGTGACTGAATTCTTAAATAACTGTGATGACCATGTTTTTGGGCTAAGGCCTGAAGGAAGCAGAAGGTATATTGGTGATAGCGAAGTAATATTCAACAATGACCAGTTTACTGTAAAAGGTCGAACATACATTGGAACTGATGGTTTGCTGAAATTGCTAACATGTAAGGACGTATCAGAAAGTGACTACACTGCAACCGACTATGAAAACTATAGTCAGACTATGAAAACTATAGTCATATCCTAACAGATACAAATGCAGTTTTTCAAAAGAATGATCCAAACTCAGGAACACCAAAATCAAGCAGGGGTGACAAATGGAAAAATATTGTTAAACCTATTTACGAATTGATTAAAAAGAAAAACCTCTCACCTAGAACAGGAAAAGGTATTAAGAAATATACAGGCTATCCCAAAGAATACATATGGATGGACGATGTTAGGAAGCTCATTGATCGACTTCTCATTATTTATGGCGAAGAGAATGCTGGAAATGATAACTATTACAATGAGAAGGTTGGAATAATGAATATGCTCAACAGCAAGTTCAGTGACTTTGTTGTGAATAATCCAAAAGGTATACCATACCTGATACGAATGTTGAACACAATACCTCATTCATTCTGGGAGTCAGAACATCATGGAAAAGGATTACTCAATGACTTAATAAATTCTCTGCCTTTTGAGCTGCATGCACCAGGCTACAGATTCCTGAGTCCAGGTACCAGACTAAAAGAGAGGCTTGAGAGAGGCGATAAACCTGTTAATCCATTAGATGAGGCCGCAATGGAGCATGATGTAGCTTATCATCATCATAAAGATCTAGCTGAAAGACATGTAGCTGATAAGGAACTAGAAAAGAAGGCATTCAAAAGATTGTTAAGCCCAGATGCTGATCTCAATGAGAGATTGTGGGCTGGTGTTACTGGATCTGCGATGCATATTAAACGTAAGCTTGGCTGGGGGATTAAAATAAAAATTTAAAATATGTGTTATAATAAATGAAAGTAAAAAACATTGCATTTCAAGTTTCTAACGAGGAGCTGAAGGGTTTGGATATTGATTCTTTCCTGACGAAAGACCAACTGGAATGCAAAAACAAGAAATTAAAGGAGGGCAAAGGCATGAATATCACAGTCTCAGTTCCACAACTTAAGAAAATGTCTAAGGAAATGAAAACAGGAAATGGTTTGACATCTCACAAGGGTGGATTTTTGCCTTTGATTTTTGCAGCATTGGGTGCTCTAGGGGCGTTGGCAGGGGGCGCTTCATCTATCGCTACATCAGTTATTAATGCTAAAAAGAGAAACCAGGAATTGGAAGAACAACGTAGACATAATTTAGCCATGGAAAAACAAGGTAAAGGAGTCAAAATTGTAAAAAAAAGGTAACTTCACTCAGTAACTTTGATGTTGATAAACTGGTTAAAAGATTAAACATTAAAAACTTTAGAGGTGTATTTATGATTGATGAGTTACCTAACAAATAACTCTATCAGGAATGTGGAATTGTTAACCTAGATGTTTCAAAAAACTCTGGAACACACTGGGTATGCTATTGGAAGGAAGCTAACAACAAATATTATTTCGACTCATTTGGTGGGGATCCACCCCGGGAATTGATCGCATATCTCGGGGGTAATATTTTTTATAATGATGACAGAATTCAAAATTTCCATCAAGTAATTTGTGGTCATTTGTGTTTAATTGTGCTAAATCACTTTTCGCATAATTTTAAATTTCCGAAAATTATTTCACTAATAATAAACTATGGATATATGTGGAAATGCATTAATGACCTCTTGGATTGAGGATCAAATTAAAGAACACAGGGGTAATGATACAACTACTGAGAATATCAGTCCTAATGATTTTGTTTCCTACCCACAGTTCAGTGACTTTATAACCACACTGACAAGAAATAAAAGATCATTGGATAAAGCCTTTCTTACCTACTTGGAAGAAGATAATAATATAGATTTTGAAAACAAAAGGCTTAGAAACGTGGGAAAGCCTATTTCACCTAATGATGCAGTCAATTTAGAGTACTATCAGTCAAACAGAATTAACATTATTCGTTTAGTTGGAAAATACAGTTCAAAGGATAAAGTATTTTACCTAGGTAGTAATCAAACAGAATACATTTTTATGAGAGATGGGCGAGTAAGTGAGATAATAATAAAGCCGGAAGAATATAAAGACATTATCATGTTATACTATAAGTTGAAAAAAATTGAATTGCATATGTCTTTCGATGTAATGTCTGATGATAAAATATTTTTTAAAATTCCAAAGTCTTTCAAGGTACCTGAAGGCACAGTTGTTTTTATCGAAATAGTTGTGGTGTATAAATATATTTTAAAAAAATCAGATACTGTTAGTTTTTAATGGAAACACTTCCATTAAAAGCAAAGGAAAATGTGATAATAATCTAAGGATTTAAAAACTGTTTAATTTTGTTACGATACTTACCATTATTCAACTTACGAGTCGTATCTATTGTAACAAAACCATATTCGTTATCCCAGCATTTTGAACAAGTCTCCCTAAATTTCTCAAACAACATATCACCACCAACAAAATCGCTATGAATATGTTTAAGATTTGTATCGTCTTGCCTGAATACGCAAAGAAAATTGGCATTGTCTCTTATAAGCTGTTTAGGCACTTTTGAGTATGTTTGAGCTAAATAGAAACAATCAATATCTTTGTGTCTACCACGAGTGAAGAAATCTCTTACTTTGTCCTGATTTTCAAGTATGACATCATCGAAAACAACAACAGAGTCATTACAGCATTCATCCACGGTAACCATTTCTTCATTTGTAGGGAAGAAGTATGCTATTGGTTCAGTTATCAGTTTTGCTGCTGCCTCTGTGTCTTCCTTCAAAGTGATATATTTTGATTGGTTCAAACTTTTTGAACATACGTAGAGAGTACCAAAGTCCAACCATCCCGGGGCATATATAAAATTATCTATCATAAGTGTAGTTTTACCACAATTACTAGCACCCACTATCAAACATCTAATATTATTAGGTAATAATTCTCCATGACGTTTTTTGAATACAGTGTTTTCTGGTAACCTTATTTTAATATCCCAGTCCACTTGTTTCTTGTCTCCTTTCATTTATTTAATAATAATTTTTATAATAAATGAGTAAAGTATTCAAGCTAACAGATAACAAATCAGTGTTGAAGAAAAGGCTACATTATCCTTTAGAGATAGAGGAGCACTCAGTGGCTTTAGTTCAGTTCTACACTACATACTTAACACACAACATTACCCATGTGAAAAACAGGCTCTATTTTATAGACATGGCAGGTATGGAAAGAGCAGTTGAAATTCCAGTTGGCCAATATAGCTTAAAAGATCTTGTAAAAACTATAAAAACCATTCCCCCATTTAATGTAGTTCCAATGGGCGGGGGAGAAAAAAATAGCATATCCCTTGAGCTGGATAACATAACAAACAGGGTGAAAGTAAAATGTGTTTTTAATCTACAGTTTGGGAAGTGGGGGTCAATTGGTGGCTTTTGGGTTTCACAGAAAATAAAATCCTGAAAGCAAATGAGTACCATTATGGTGATACAATTCCAAAATTTGTTCCTTTTGAAACAATAAATATACACTGTAATATAGCTAATGGTATGATATTAAAACATGATGAATACACCCACAGAGAAACCAGCATCATTGCTACCTTTAAACCGAGGACGACATTTGGATTTGGCGACACGATCTATTACGAACCTGCTCGTCCATTATTTTTTCCAGTGCAAACAACTCAAGTAACGGAAATAATGATTGAAATTAAGGATGACAAAGGTAAGTTAATAAATTTTGATTCATCAGATAGAACGGTAGTATTAGAGATGAGACCTAAAATACCTTTTTCATATTAAAGAAAAAGGTATTTTAGGTTGAAAGTATTCTGTATAATAACTTTAATGGTTATTTTTTAAACCATTAAAGTTTCATATAAATATATATAAAACCAGATTCATTCTAATTGCTTGTATTTAACTCAAGACAATTCATACACTGTATCTGACAACAACAGAGAGCTCACGCTCTCTGTAGGAACCAGTTTTCCTCGTACGAACTCGTTATCTGTGCGGTTATATGTGAACCAGCATGCATCTCGCTGGCCTTGACTGCAGAGCCTCTATCTGTGATGCAATATACGGACCATGAGGCGGTCGACGGTCAACGTATACCCCCTCTGGCCGTGACTCATTAAACCACTCGACGGAATTCGCCAGAGTGACTCACTATATAAACAGTATGAAGAACCTCGCCTAGCGTCTTGCCAGTTTAGCTCAGTGGCAAGACGTACGACTCTTAACGCAAGGTTCGTGGGTTCAAATCCCGGGCTGAGCGGATTAATTTACAGCGTGGGTGTGAAGGCGCCCGCATCCACTCTGTATATTTATCAACCGAGCCGTTCAAAATTTGGGCTAATTCTATGGTAAAATAAATGCTCGTTCTCTTAGCAGATGCTAGGAGTAGCAGATGTAAATATATGGTACCTCTTAAAACCCAGCAAACATACTCTCTATAGTATTCAGTATTGTATCAGATGTATAGCTGGGTAATCTCGGATGGTGAAGGCGCCACACCATCTGAGAGGGGGTACTAGAAATAAAAAAAAAACTCTCCCATCTCACCACTTAATAATATAAAAAAAAAAAACATCATAGGCCGGCCGAGTGGTGAGGTGGGGGAGTTCTCCAATGGAGTTTTGTTGGTGCTAAAATAAGGCCGGTAAAATAAAAAAAATGGTCCCTGGCGAGTCATTAAGTTGGCCGTAAACCAATATCAAAAAAGGTTCCTTGGTGCGGTGTAACAGCCCGTAAACCTTTTGCAATTTTTTCTTGTAATAATAAAGATGGATAATATTTCTATAGAAGGTGCAATGAAAAATTTAGAAAAAGAATTCAATGTTTCGCCTACTTTAATATGCCGAATCTGCAGGTGCGTATCTAAACTTTTAATTAGACTATGTTGTAGCACCTTGTCGAAGTCAGAGCGATAATTGAGTTTTAATGGTTTTTATATAATCATTAAAACTTTATAAGGATATGAAGACAGATAAAAATCAACTGATGTCGAGTTATACTACGACGTTTTACTCTTTAAACAAACTGGATAGAATGCATTTGTTTGTTACCATAATTTGCCATACTTAAAACTTATATCTCCATGATTAACATCCCTTAATACATTATCATTGAAAATATGAACATATCTGTCTGGAAAGGTTACCTCGAAATTACCTGAAGTAACTATCACTTTGCGGCCGTACGATGTTTCCTTTATCTCAGCATGTTTTATGGGATAAGACTGTCCTATTGTAAGGTCGGAAAGTTTCTTAAATTGTTTGGTGTTGTTTAATATATTTAGCAACTGATCCATGTTTTGTTTATGTATCTCTTTATATGACATTTTCATTTCTTTAAACCAAAAATATTTTCCACAGGTGTCAAAAATTTAATGGTTCCTTGGCAAGCATTAAATCAAAAATATAAATTTAAATTATAATGGTTGAAGGTAAGCATACAGAGTTCAAATAAGTGCTGCGTGTGTTATGGATGATTTTAAACCATTAGTTGGGAATAAATTAAAAAATAGTTGTATGGTGTTTGTTATCCATTAAATTTATAAGGAAATTAAAAAAATGCTAATGGACTAAGACAAGCATATGTGGTTCAAATAAGTGGTGTGTGCGCAATGGTGTCTGTTAACCATTAACAGAGGTGTAATTAATAACTACTAGAATGGTGTCTGTTGACCATTAAATTTAGATTTATTTTATGGTGATATTAAACCATTAACTGAAAAGGCGCTGAGAATAAATTGGGGAGTATTTTAAGGTGTAGGTGGACCATTAAATTTAGATTTATTTTATGGTGATATTTAACCATTAACAGGGGTTGTTCTCGTATCGACATTCCCGCTACTAGAATGGTGCGGGTGGACCATTAAATTTAGAGTTATTTTATGGTGGTTTTGAACCATAACTGGGGGTTGTCCTCGTATCGACATTCCCACTACTAGAATGGTGTGGGTGGACCATTAAATTTAGAGTTATTTTATGGTGGTTTTGAACCATAACTGGGGGTTGTCCTCGTATCGGCATATTATATCTACTTAACAGAAAGTGCCACTACCATTAATTCGTCCAGCGACTAAGTCCACTACCACACTACTCGTCCAGAATCTAAGTTCATTTCACTCTCTACTGTGAAGATTATTAGTCCGAAGCCAATACGTAACTGCTGCTCACTCGTCGACGAATCTTTTTGACCAAGGAGAAGACTTGAACCTTATCCTTGGTCTGCCGCTCTCCTGCAGGGCCAGGCCGAGCGCCCTAACCACCAGCTTTACTCCTCCTTGAGGCTGCTCACCGAACGCGCTCCTTTCGATTGCAGCGCCATATTTTCATATAACTGCGCGCTCTATACTGCACACACTTTATCCCAGCTCCCACGGTAAACAACTCTAGTCGGTTCACGACTGGAACAGACTTTTGAACAACACGCTATTCGTCAGCTGCATGCATCGTTACTACAGCGACTGGCGCGGGTACAGTTAGTTTGGCAGCATGGAGAGAGAATATGGACTATCTACATTCATTAGCTTTAACGCGGCAAAACTGCAACCCGCCACACCACTCAACATTGCGGGCGACGGCGAACTAGGGTTCAGCTGTTGTAAACATAATATCACATGGTAAATTTCAAACCATACATAAAACTAATCTTTTCACGTGACGATCTCAATTCTTCACAAACTAGTGCCGTGCAGTAACTTCGCATTAAGAACGTGATGTTTAAATTAGTCGGCTTTGAATGCATTCCCAGCAAACACAACCTGTCGCTAACTTGCCGGCCCGATACCCGTACTGTCGGCTAGTGTCCGAAGTAGTCTCAAAGAGAAAGACAGTGGTCCAATGTGTTTATTATAGCAACAGATGAATATCATAGAAATTATTTCGGCCTGATGTCTTGTAGCCACTCGATCGCCAACATCTTAAAGAAGATTCTGGGCCGATTCCGACACATCACTTTCACCTAGTCTTTAAGCTAGATAATATATAATTTATTCCAGTCTAGTATATTTTCAAATACGAGGCGCTTTATCTCTAGAAAGATGTTTTTCTGATTTCTTCTTGCTCGAGTATTTATTTGTAAGCATCGGGAATATTCTTATACTTCATTTAAATTGCGGGTTCTATAATGGCAAGGAACTGGTACGGATGGTCAAGCGAACATAATGATCATTTCAATTCGCTTTTGAAGTCTCGTTATTGTGTATCTAGATAGCTCAGTCGGCTAAGGCACATGTCCAGTTCGATGCTTCTCCACTCCAAACGATTTTTCAGTTGCATTAAAATACACATGGTGATAGAGACGGACATCACATGTTACAAAGTTGCCAACTTTGATGATTTTTCCGTAAAATGTACGGATATCATATCCTCTTTACGATTTTACGAAAACGCCTTGATTTCTTCCAAATTCCGATAATGGAACAATTTTTTGAGTGAATATTTACTAGAGATGGGGCTTTAGATTCTTCAATGCCTCGATATTGAGACGTATCGAAAAGATCGAGCATCGCGACGTGCATATCGATACATTTGTTCGATGCGTGAAATGTTATATTATCGACACGTGAATGGCTTGGTCCGGCATTTTACTATTGTCACGAAGCGACAGCGTTTTCGTTCTGAAGTTGAGTTTGCTAGTTTCGGAAAACAGCGAAATGTCGTATTTATTTAATGAATCAGCTAATTGATTTGTATCAATTGCATAGAACTGTGTAGTAAGAATTGTAACAGAACAACGCGTATTCACGAGTTGCAAATAGGAATTACAAACAGTAAGTCAGTGTGTATTGTAAATAACGTATTTTGAAACGGTTATTGAAATGTTTTGAATGTACGTGGCCTAGAAAACCATTATTTCAACTCTGTTTTGCAGGGTAAAAATAACATGTTTATTGTATGGAAAACTAACTTCGCCAAAAATATGTACGTCTCAAGCGTGTTTGATATTCGAATTGGTACTAACTACATATTTATCGCGTTTTCTTTCGGTAGGGTTACAACTTGACAGGTTATATAATAATTTGAAGCCGCATCCGAAATGGCAAATTTTGTTGACAAAATGATCACGTGACCCGGTTTCGTATACCAAAATGGTGACGTATTTGGTAATTTGGTATTTCGTATTTAGCGGATGTGAGCAAAATTACAAAATGTCAAAATCAGTTACATGTTTGGTTTTACTTTAAAAACATGCAAATGCGTAAATAAAATGATTTTGAAAACAAATAGGCCTAATTGTACATAAAATACACTAGGCGTGTTTTAAAAAGCAAGTTAGTGTTGTGTTTTGTTTATATATTCCTTACCTATATTTTTTAAAAGTCGTTATTGCATAATTTTTTATTTTCCTATTTATTAACGTATTCGTAGCATTCCAGTGATAATTGCAGAAATATTACGTCTATTTTAAGAATTAAATTTAGATAAAAATATTTTTTACTCTTAATGTAATAATGCATTGCCGCGAGTGCTAAACAAGTGACTGTCGACGTCACAGTTGATGCCTACCAAATCACTAATTTACAAAATAACGAGCAAATTTTTGACTCTTCCATTAAAACAATGTGTAATTAAAAATGATAGTCTCGTAAGAAAAGGTGCAAAACAACGCCGTCTCATGAAAGACGTTAAACTAAAATCTCTCCCAACCCCATCCAATCTGCTGTCAATAAAATTAACGAAGCCCCAGCAGTATGACTGTACAATAACAAAAACAAGGTAGGTGGGCATGGTAACCTACATTGATCACAGCATTTCATTCGTGGCATTATATCAGTGATAACGTGAAAGAAATACAAAATCGTATAAAATTTACACTTTTAACTTAAAATATTGATTCGTATAAGTTAAAAATTATTTTGACACCTAGTTTGGTTTTAGCTTAACTGTGTTTCTTAAAGTTTCATGAATGTCACAATATCAATTTATTTTAAATCCGGCACTGGGTTTATCCGTGATAATGGTTTTAATTTTGGCTTAAAATTTGAATTTTGTCTCTAAAGTTAAAACTGAAATAGGGTGAAAATGAACTGCTCATAAATTTTCCATGAAAGATCCCCATAACATTCTGTTGTCATGTACACTTACTTTGAGTTGCGCCTAATGTCTTTCAGGCGAGTAGAGTAGATACGGCGTAGAATGCGCACCCCGGCTTCGCCGTAACTAATCTCCATGTCCCGCTGTAGAACTACTTTTCTTCCTGCAGGACAGTTAAACGACGCAGCTTCGAGCAAAATTAGCAAACTGTTAACTGAGTGCTTTTACAGGTACACTGCTTTTGATGAATTTGTAACACAAATACTATTATAATCAAGTTTCACAAAACTTTTTTTTTTTTTTTTTGCAGAATGCGCGGTGGGTTTAAGATTAAAAACAAACTTAAACACACGAAACATCATTGTTAAAACACGTGAGTTTGGCAGCTCTTTCAGCAGTTCTTGAGCCATTGCTGCGGACATGCGCAGAAGACGAATAATCGGTCTGCCTCACTTGGTTTTTACGAAACAACAACGATTAATCACCAACCTTTTTTTTATTTCGCGAATACGGGATCTTGTTCCTCATGAACTACATCAGTTTGCACTGATGGATTTAGTAAACAGAAAATTCCTGTCTGCACACAGTGTTCGAATGAAACCGGAAACAAAATGCTTCCTTTTATCCCCCCCCCCCCCCCTCCTTCTCCATCACCACCTTCCGTATGGAGAAGACAAATTGGGCTTTTAAATTCTCCCGCTTGTTTTCCTGTAGGTTAATCAGGGCGGACTTACATACGTAACCAACATAAACAGAGTCAGTTTTTAGATTGCTCGGGACTTGAAACCATAAACTAGTACTTACGAAGATATCCATGTTAGAGTTGTAAAGAGAATATGAGGCATAGAGTGCGCATCCCAGCTGCACAGTTACCAACTTCTCTTATTATAAGGAACTGAACTGCACGTTTGTCCCTAGATATGTCGAACCCACGTGGCTTCGACTAAGAGTAGATTATTGTTTACACACACACACTTGTTTTAGAATTGTACTGCGTGTCCTGTGGCCAAGTTTCAAAGCAACTATATTAAAATTATACCTTGTGATTGTATTTATAACATGATGAATATGCTGAAAAGCAGAATGTGGAGAGGGTGAGTGAGTGAGCGAGTGAGTGAAGAGATTTGGCGGCTCTTGACACCGAAGTATTGAGAGCCAATGAGGGTGTGAAGCGAGGTGAGCATGGAGCAGCGCTAGAATGCAAGGGCGGGGGAACGGGAGATGCCCAAGAAAGCCCGCTGACCAGCGGCATCGTCCGGCATGATCCCCACATGGCGAATATCCGGGAGCGACCCCGCCGGGAATCGAATTTGGCGGGAGGCGAGTAGTCGTCTAAACCACTGCACCACCACGTACACCCAAAGGAGACATCCCCATCGCTGTGACGTCACGTGACATTTCTTTTGGAACGTCAGGAGCCAGTTTTATACACAAATGTTCAGGAGACGGAAATACCTAGTATATGGTCCATATAGATATTTTTCTCGGCGTTGTGGACGGGATTCGCACTCCGGGGTGGATGCGCCGACCGGGTTTGTTTTTTTTCCGCCCACGCCCGGCATTTACGCCCCTGGGCGAAGCGACGGTATTAGGTGGCTGATATACGACACCGGCGCAGGGCTAGTCCCAAATTAGCGTGCGACGTGGCCGCTGCCGTCGCGATTAACCGGAGGGAAACTGTTATTAAACGCCCCGCCGCCTAGCGGTTCCTGCGTGGCGCGCTTAATCCCACCACCACCACCACCACCACCACCACCACCACCACCCCAGCCCTTCCCCGCGTCATTCGCCTCATTGAGCTGCCGTGGCAAGCAGCGATGTTGCTATACTCCATTCATGGTTACTTCCACCTTTACCGAAGCCCTGCGAAACTTCTATTTCCAGGATATCCCTCCGCCTCATGTAAACAAAGCTTAAGCCAAGTATATAAAATTACACCAAAGGGACAACGCTCCGCATTCCTGCGCTCTCAGCGTTATTATATTTTGCATGAGAACTATTTTTTACTAGGCATTACCAACACGCTTATTTTATCCCTGTTTTATTGATATTAATTACAAATGAAATTTAATAATTGATAAAGTATAATTAAAAGTTGTTTATGGTACTTTTATTTTAACACTAGTGTAAAACACTTGCAATACGCGACAGCTTTAGGAAACAACCAAGCGCGTCATAGGGGGGGGGGTGATTTTTCAAATGTTTGATTAAAACAGTGTGAAGAAACCGCGAATTGAGTGTAAGGGCGATTCTCCTCGTAACAGGGAAGTGTAGGGTAGACATCGCATGCCTGCTTGTGGACGATACGCCGTAAGGTCACCTGTGCAAAGATCCCGTACCGCTACCAGTTCGCTGTCTACGCCGCCAAACTGCTTCATTTCCCCATATTGGTTGTGCGATTTCAAAACAACCGTTTATGATTGGCGGGTTCAGTTCCGTGCCCACAAAATTCAAAACTCTGAAACGACAAACAATAACTTCTGCGCTCTTCATTGCTAAGATAAGTGGTTTGTGCGTGTACTATGTATGTAAGTCTAAAATAAATTAATTTATGAGGCCGCCTGATTAAAAACTTTTAACATTAGTCTAATACACCTTACTACTCAAAAGCTAGCACGCGTGTATTCCTTTAAAGGCGAGTTGGAAGTGATTCCGCCCTCTCGGCCGATGAGCTGCGGCGTCATGTCAAAATAAAACTGGAAAAAAAAAATGGAGATCTCGTCTATCTTTTTTCTCCCCGCTACGAGAATCCTAGTGGGTCATCGGACAAATAAGTGTGTTGCAAAATTCAGGTAGACGCAAACATCATGTTTCGTACAGAGCCTTTGCTTACTACTTCGTAGTGTTGCTGCTGCAGTTCGTGTTCTAGCATTATCTCTTATTGGCCGACTACGTATGAAAGGAGTAGGTGTTGGTAGGGTCAGATACAGGTACTAATAGCTGCCGTTTCTTCGTAGCCTAGTCTTTCGTTGAGAAAACATATTTGTATGTAAAGGTTCGCGCGTAGTAATCGAGTTTCTATTTTTTTGTGAATTCTTTTTTCAATCCTTGTGTTTGGTAATGCGTGTCTCATAGATTGTAATCCACTTACTTTATCTTATTGAAATGTACAAGTGTTTGAAGCGTGTTCCTCTTGTCTTCCCAAGAATTTTTGAAATGTTATCTGATCTTTCTCATTTTCAAGACTATACTACGAGTACCTCTAATAGATAAGAACGTGTACTTGCCACTGGAACTTTCTGCAACGCAACGTTCAGTGCGAAGGGGCCGCGGTGGTCTAGTATCGTCTGCCACCAAGGCGAACCGGGTTCGATTATCGGTTGGGTCGCCAGGGTTTTCGCAAATGGATAAACGTGGCGGACGTTTCCAGTGGTTGCTGCTCCTGCATTCCGTTGCTGCTCTTTCTTCACGTCACTCCACCTACACCGGCGCTCTAGACCGACGACCGGAATCACTCAATTCTGTGTACAGCTTTGAATGACTACCCTTTCCACAACAAGCGCGGGACATAAATTATCTTAACTACGTCAATTTGAGTCCGCAACATTTTGAAAGTTAACACAGAGAAACTGCCAAAGAGCAATCCTGGATAATGCTTTCTTCTAAATTTACGAGCAGCTATTTTGCAATATTGATGCAATGGTATAGCATATTAATTTGCGCTGCGATAACGTACAAAATATACGCCGGAAGAAAGAGCTCCGCATAAATACACCACGATGGTAAAGTATTTACTCGCAATGTTAGTAAACACAACCACGAGGGGTTGTTCTTTCTTCGTTTCTTTATATTAACCTCTTTAAGAGCCTAAAATATATTCAGCCTCTAAAGCGTTAATTCAGTTTCCACGCCCCGTTAAGATGGATATATTTCTTTTGAATTTTTATGCGACGTTCTATGAAAGCCAGTCACAAACATGCGTTTTCCAACGTTACTCGTTTTTGAAATAAATAATGGTGGTAGGCAAGTATGCATTCATCACATCATACAAAAAATCCCCGATTGCTGCTGTTCCGAAACGAAATCAGGCCATTAATGCGTTTGCAATTATTAACGATATGAAACATCACTTTGCTTATAATTTGTGCATAAATGTTCTAGCTGAACAAAAAGAATACTGTCGGCTTCTTAAAATACTTTGTTTTTAACATCTAAATAACATATTTAGGGAGAGTAAGTAGTTAATATCTGGTTTAGTACGGACCATTTTTATATTATTAAAACCTTTATCAACTAGTTTGAAACTAAAATACATTAAATTTAATAAACTAGAAAAAATTGAATTTAACAATTTAAATTATAATAATTTCACTGTCTTTTTAGCATAAATCGCTGAATTAAAATGATTATTTAAATGCAGAAAATGAAATATGTATTATGTTCACTTGTATAATTTCAATTTATAACTTTATTACGTAATCATTGGAAAAGGGTATCCTATGGCCTTTAAGTTTAACCTTTAAACTTATATTGTGGGTTTGAAATTCACCCCCGCAGGGTGTACCATTGAAATTCAATTTTTTTAATTTGTGTTGTATTGTAAATATAATTTTTTAATTCGCTACTAAAAAATTTTTAGTGAAAAATTTTTATCATTAAATTTTTTAATTATATGTATTTTAGTTTTAAACATTTATATTAGTGTTTTAGTAGGCGGGAAAATCTTCCGTACATAGCCAGATATTAACTACTAGAGTGCGCACTGGTTATAAATATCTGCAGATAAAATGTAATGTTCTATTTTGTGCATGTTTCTAATTGATCGCTCAACCGTTTTCGTTTTGCAGTTGTGGGCAAGAGTTCACGTTTAAAACTGCTTATTGTACATATGACAACACTTACTTTTATTATGGTAAGTAGGGACCAGAAAACTTTACGAATTCATTTCAAGACGAGCTAGACTTCAAACACCTGTACATTTCTGTTATGTTTGCAACTGGATCACTGTTTATTAGACAACGCCCAGGTGAACTCTAAGATAGTAACATGCCTGCAGGTAAACTAGCACCGCCCTGGTCCGAGGTGAAACTGGCAACATATTGGGGCAGCAGTCAACTAACAGAAAGCTGAGGATGGAAAATTTATAGGATCGTTAAATCTAGCTTTCAGGTCGTTCAAAACGCGAAATTTTCCTGCGCCTAATAATAAGGCCTCATTCGAAAGTTTTCATGCACTCTGTGTGAAGAGAAGTGAACAGAACATTGGTTTTTTTTTTTAAATATTCTCTAACGTACTTGCCGTGATACCACGACTCTCAAATTGCTGATGGATTACACGTTACTTCCAAGCTCGTTAATATGTATATTACGCAGTGGGGAACGCGCTATTATACTTTCAAAACGTTTATTATGGCTACTGTATCTCTTCCCGGCCCTTTATTTTGTTCCTCTGGGTTTGGGGTTCATAGAGTAACCACTGAGGTTAAATCGATATTTTGACGTGAATACGTCTTTAAATTTGCGAGCATAGTGCGAGGCAACTCAGAAAATCCAATGATGATAAGATCAGGGGATACAGTTTGGCATTGCAGCTCCGAATATATCGACTACATTCAACATTAAACTACACCAATCGATTGCCAAAGGATCAAAGAATATGTTACGGGGAGTGAGGACTGCGAAGCATCGCGCCGAGTGTGGAGGGGGGGGGGGGTGAGGGCCGCAATTTTGAGTTTCGCTGCGTCTCATAACTTCCGCGTAGTATAACTTTTGAGTAGCGGGAGAAGATACGGCGCTCCTTTAGGTTTAAATCGACAGCTCCCGTCAAGATCAATCGATTGCATGTATTAAAAAAATTTGTGTGGCGTGGTTATGGTGAAATTGTGTGAGTTTAATGTAAAAAAATTAAGTAAACTTAACACAATGTCGGCCTATACTCGTCAAAAAGCCAAGTCGAAATACAGAAATCGTATACGGTTGGAAAGAGTATCTCAAAAGCAATCCAGTGATACCCGTAAAACCCCAAATTATAGAGCGAAGCGGTTCCGGGAACGTAAAATAAACTTCAAGGCGTCCGAGTGCGTCAACCTAGACGTATTCACGCAAAACAAACGGCCGTGTCCCCAATACAGCCACTCCCCATTTTCTCTGTAAGTGGGTCAACTATTGCTTATTTCATATAAGTGGGGGAAAATTTGACAGATAATGTGACCAACCTACACAGTATGTAAACAGTAAATGCTCTCGTTTGCAAAGTATTGTATCAGCTGATGAATTGCTACGAGATGTATGTTGTTAAGTTGGCGATTTTGATGATGGCTCTGGAAGAAAATAGTATTGATATCTAGAAGTTGTAACTTAAAACTTTAAGTATACTTACAACATTTGTGGTTTGAATTGTGTTCTTAAAGCAATATTATTATTATTATTTTTACTTTTAGCGAAGTGAATTTAAAAACATGTTTAGCAATTATGATGGAACATGTCGACACTTATGTATAATGAAACGTTTCCAGCCATGGTTCCAGCCCGGTGAACGCCATTGTGCAAATGTGCATGTGCTTTTTGCTCATCGTGTTCATACACGTACCAACCTTGTTGGTGTTGTCGGAATATTTTGTTGGTAGTTAATTAATTATTTGCTTTCTTTAAGCATAGATGGTTGTAGGTACGGTTTGTTTTAGTGATTTCTCTTGAGTTAAATGTAATATCGGCATATGTTTACCGCTTCGTAAATCATCTCGTTCCGCCATTTTTCCTTAACAGCCGTCCGCAATGAAGTGATAAGAATTATGATTTATGTTTCTAAGGTTAGTTCGTTGGTTTCAGGAAATGTGCGCAGTGTTGATTTTACTGAATGATACTGTAAACAAATTATTTAATGTCAGTGACGAGCAAACGTGATTTTCGAGAAGTAATCGTGCAAGGATTTCCATAGCAAAACACGTGTTCAAGAGGTTGTGAATTACAAACAGTAAATTTGCGTGTTTTGTAAACAAAGCATTTCTAAACCGTAACTATAATGTTTTAAATGCACGTGGTCTAAAAAAGCCGCACTTTCAATTCTTACATAGTGTATAAATAATATTTCTTTATTTGGCCTATAAGTATCGTAAATCCAACTAGTGTATGGTTAACTTCACTCAAAGTTTGTGTGTATTGCTGCATATGTACGAACAACGACGTATGTATCGACTTTTGTTCTTTTTTTAGTTAAGATATTTTAAGTATATAATAATTTGAATGTTATTTCCGTACAAGCAAAATTTTACACTGCTACATCAAAACAATATACAACTCAAAATGACACACACACACGTAAGAATAACCTCAAACAATGCCATCTCACGAAATATGTTAAACTAAAGCCCTTTCCTCCCCCTTCACTTTCCATAAAATTAACAGGACCCCAATAAATTTAACCTGGAAATTATAAAATTCAAACAAGTTGGAATACCAAACTGGCTATAATATCAGTACCTGCAATGTTAAGAAACACGAAAGAAAGGCAAATGTGCAGTAAACTGGTAACATTTGTTTACAAACGTCGTTTTTTTCTACTGACAGAACAGCCGTGGTGGAAGGATGAATTGTGACCGTGCTATTTTTTTTTTTTTTTTACAACTGCCAAAATGTATCTACTTACACGAAATGGATAAAAACGCGTACTAAACTCCCTGGTTTGGAAGAGCAAATTTGCACTTTGTTAAGTTTTTGCTAATGGAGCTTTATTCAGGTGTAACCAGCTTAGCGCATGTGAAATGGTTTTTTATGTTAACTGGTAAATGGGTTACCTGTGCGTGTATCTATGAACAGAACTGTTTCCAGACCAGTAACACGTAGTGCTTTCAAGAATTTAGGCAGATTAGAAACACTGTTTTTAAATTCCCTGTCATATGAAGTAGTTACCGCCCTAGAAGGCCACTGCGTCTGAAAATGCAACCAAAACCAATATTATATACTACTGTCACTTACGCTAGCTCAGTACCTCGTGCGTTTAAGAGTGGGAGGGACCCCGAATTTTTTGTGAAATAGTTGTTAGCCCGAATACGCGTATCTCGGTAAATAAATATTCTGCAAGTACGACTTTTTGTGAGAAAAGGGGGGAAAAAATGATTATCTATCCCGCTATATTTTTACTTTTGTCGTATTAAGTGTATTCTAGGAGAAAAAAATTCGTAAAATTGGTCAAATATAGCATTTTTAAAACTTGCATATGCAGTTTCCTTAAGCGGAAGGAGAAAAGTACGAAGATATGCACGTAGTTTAATCTGTTGTCTTTCATTACGTGTAATAAAACCGCACTGTTACGGATCTAATTTGCACAGTACAGCGTCACGACGGAAACGCTGCACGTCTTGCACGTAGGAGCGATGAGGCAGTAGGCTTGCGTTTAGTGTCGCCCGTATCGCCCCCTCGTTTCTTGACCTTCGAGGCGGGGTTCCCAATGCTTCTAGGCCTCCGGTAGCATATAGGCTATTCACGGTAAAGTGAGCCCTTTAAGGTCCTGCAAAATGTTTAAATTTCCGCCAATTTCCATCTTTCCAGCACCTTTAGATATAAACATTGCCTTGTGACTAATAAACACAGTGTGTACATTTTACCGCTATCAAAAGTAAGCGCCTGAGGTTGCATTAAAATTAATTTATTGGTGGTTAATGTATGTTGAGAGGGCCTTAAAAAGTGCTCACTGTACCGCGAACAGCCTATACACAGAATACCTCCAGGTAAGGGGCCGCGGTTGGCGCTCGCCTTCCACTATGGCGAATCGCGTTCTATTCCCGGCGTGGTCACTCTCGTATTCTCGTGCGTAGGAAATCTCGCAGGACTATGTCGCTGGTCGGTGGGTTTCCTCCATGATATCCTGTCTTTCCCCCAGCTTCGGCATTCCGGCTCTGAGCCGTCCATAGCTCCACCGCACCACTCCAATCCTCTGGCTAGAAAGTCGGTGCACTGTCTTACTCATTCGAGTACAGTTGCAGGGCGGGAGGATGGAGGGTGTTCCGTACGTCGGGCCGTAAAACCTAACTGGAAAGTCATTTCAAACTTCTTGCCTTGTCCCTCGACATGGCCATAACCGCGCGGAACTGTGAACAAACGGTAGGAAAACACGTCGATAAAACTAGGCTTGTAATGCCTTTTTTTTTCTTCCTTCGCGTGCAGTTGAAGGCAGTAATCACGCGTTGATTCTCCAGCGTAGTATTCCCCCCCCCCCCCCCCAATCCCCCTTACAGCCAGTAACCACTTCGAGACCCGCTCACGCCATTGGTTGCCACGCCATGCCGCGCGCAGCGTGGCTGTCGCCGTTGTTTAGCTAAGGAAACATGCGACGCGTGCCTTTAACTGCATTTTCCCACGTGACTGTAATTTAGACGTTGTTTGCATGACCTGACCTCGGCGGTAAACCCACCTAGCAAGATGGGTCGCCATTATGACCTCTACGTGGTAAAGCCCGTCAAGGTGCGCTTCCATCAGGAGGTTTGCGGGTTCAAATCCCTTGGGTCGCGTGCACATAAATTGACTGCTATGATTCCGAATTGAGTTGAGAGATTCGGGTAGCTCTTGACAAACAGATCTTGAGAGCCGAAAATGGCGAAATGAGGTGAGAATGGAGCAGCGCCGGAGTACATGACCGAGGGAAACACAACTTCCCGAGAAAACCCGCAGACCAGCGGAGTATTCCGGCGTGATTCCCGCTTGCGAAGATCCGGGAGTGACCCGGCCGTAGATTGAACCCGCATCCATGCTGTAGTCCATGGTTACTTCATTATTTTCTAAAGCCCTGCTAAAGTTCTGTTTTCAGACTATTCCTCCGCCTCATGAAAAAAAAATCTTAATCAAGTCCAGAAAATTACACCGAAGGAAAAACCTACCGCTTTCGTGTGCACTCAGTGTAACAATTTTTCGCATGAGAACTATTTATTACAGGCTATCCACTGTAAAGTGAGCACTTTTGAAAGCCCTCTCATATGGAATAATATTATATATATAATATTCCATATTATGGAATAATATATATATAATATTCCATATTATATATATAATATTATTCCATATGTATATATATATATATATATATATATATATATATATATATATATATATAAGCCTTGGGCGTTAGCTTCAGGGATCGGTGGAATCTACCCACTGTGTTTGTGACTTACTTGATAATATTTATTTAAAAAGGGGGCTAAAGGATAAAAAATGGCGCGAATAGAAAAGTAACTAGACCTTCAAAAGTGCTCACTTTATCGGGAACAGCCTATACTAGACATTACCAACTATCATATTTTCTTACTGTTTTATTCGTATAATATATAAATGAAATATTATTATTTACACATAAAATGCAAGTATAAATGCAATTTCACCAAAAAATACGATGTTTATGTTAAAAGTAGTACAAAACTAATATGATATACGGTACACTTAGAAAATAACCGAACGCGTCATACATGTAGTGATTTTTCTAAACTTTGATTTAAAAAAAAAAAGTGAATAAACCGCAAATGGACTATACCAAAATTGTCAGAACAGTACAGTTTCTGTTGCATATGAAAGAAGAATGCATATACTTTGTCTCGCTGTAAAAGAGTTTCCACGAATCTACTTAATGAAATATTAACATGCATGAGTAAGTATGTTTACAATTAATACTTACATGTATGTATTAGCATTCTACATGCTTCAGAAAGCACATTTTGCAAAATATAAATAATTTAACCCTTTATGAAGCGATACCAATATTGTTATTTCCCTGGTTGTATCCTATAACAAATTTATTATGATTACAATTATTTCCAATTACTGATTTTATGCACATCCATTTCGGCAACGAAATTGTCACTTTTCCATCTTAAAATGTACGTACACGAGATCAGATATTATAAATATTCTTTAAACGATAACACTTTTTTTTTTGCATACAACCATAGTAATTATTTTGACTGACTTACTTCGCTAAACTTTTCTTACAAAATGTGCTTCCTTCATAGAAACTCCAAAATTTTAATTTTAAATAAATTCAAATTGATACGGTTTTAATATATTTTTACAATTAAATTGTCGCAAAATATTTTACAGTCTTGCAAAAATTTTATGCATTCATCTTTCAAATGCGACGTAAATCTTAACTCTCTGAAAGTATTGGTAGCATGTGTTGGGCATGCTGGAAAGTCGGGGGCAGTGTTTCATTGGATGTAATTCTATTTCTATCTTAAGTTCTTCGGTAAACATCCGGCTGGGGCCAAAAGTCGCCGGTTACACGGACCGGCTGCACTGCGATTGGTTTTTTTTTTTTTTCAGTGACATTTCATCCCCGTTACGAGTGATTATTGATTGATTTCCCCGATAAAGGCCTCACCAATTCCTTGTGTATTAGATTAATAATGTTAGTTTCCTTTCCTGCGACCGGAGTAGCCACCCTTAGTTTGTCGGCGTATTAAAGTAACATTTACCGGTGCGTTGAAGGAAAAAAAACGCAATATTTTAGTGAACGACGAAAAGGCCAGTCAGTTTAAACTCCCCCCCCCCCCCCCCAATAACCATTGAGAAGTTGTCGTTTTAACAGTTACTCGCCATTCGCACGAAAACAACGTTCCCACGAACATCTCAGACTCAAATTGTCCTGAAAACATAGAAATAATAAATAACGGTCGTTGTAGATGGAGTTTCATCGTAAGCGTTGTGAGAACCACGTCGAGACGAAGCGAAATTACGCCGTAAACAATTTAGTAGACAAATAAAACTGCGTGGAGCGGAAAGAGCTCTTGGCTACCCCTGGCCCTTTTTGACCTCTCATTCCTTCGTCCCGGAGGGGTGGGAGGGAGGCTGGGCTGGACCATTTCCAGGAGCTTACCCTCGTTCCCCTACCTCTCTGGCGGAGGTCACCGCACACGACTGAAAGGTCATCGGGAATCAGTCCGCGAACGGCTGCTACCGCCTTGAGTCAGCGTCATTACTCTGACCTTCCTTTCCGCGGCCGCGGCGGGTGAAATCGACAACGTACCTGCACATCCAGGGATGTAATATTTCACATTCGGCTCGCATCTCAGATTGTCCCCTTCTACTTCGACCACCTGAACGTGCTCCAAATACCTCGGTCTCCTTTCCGCCCCCCCCCCCCCCTCATGTAATCAACTGTGCTATGTAAAAGCAATATGGAGTAAAGTGCGCATGCGATATGCACAATGAGTAATCTTATTCAAACATTAAACGGTGGCCTGGATTCGAGGCTAGCAAACTGTTAGTTAAAATTCGTGTTTTGAAACGTTGGTGCGTTTTACTGCGACCAGAATATATGTTCAGTTTAAGCCACGCATAATTATACGGAGTGTCAGGTAATTCGCCGTTACGGACTGCACTAACGAATCTGTGATAAAAATAACTAAGTAGAAAATAGTATTTGGTAAAAATGCTTAAAATTCTTCGTTCTCGAGAAAAATGGTATGAAAGGTCCAAAAACTATTGTAACAAACATGTGGTATTCCAGTAAGATAAAGGCGAGGTTTGGCAATGCTGCAACTAATGTGTCGGTCGTAAGGCATACGACAAGGGCAGGATCAGAGCTCAGTAGTATCAGAGGCAATGCAGTTCACGTACAGTGACGTGGCAATGACCATGTGTGCATCCGCCGGCCAAGCTCCGTGCATGCAGCACGCATCCGACGTGCGGAAAGAGCATTTCTGTGGGCAGAGCGTACTTTCGAACTCCTGTTATGACGTTTCGACGTTATGTATGCTGATGCTGTATGCTGTGGTTAACGTGAAATGAAGTCATTTTATCTACTTTAATGTAGTTTTTACCAAAAACTATTTTCTGCTTAGTTTTGATCAAAGATTCGTGTGGTGCAGTCCGTATCCGCTAATTACCTGACATACTGTATAAATATAAATAGGATACACATACATGTGCAGGATGTTGCAATATTTCATGTCAATACTTCGGGAAAACATTCCTTACATCTGGAGGATGAAAAAATGTTATGTGAACATAGCTCCGCAGACGCTTCGTTTCTGTATTACAGCCCATAATACATAACGTACAGTGTATGGTCCGAGGGCTGGATCATGTTACTGTGGAATGCCATCGCAGCTGTGTTGGCAGCCCAATACCAGCCCCCAAGGAGCCCGGATTTGAATCCACTACACTTTTATTTGTGGGGACATTTAAAGGCTTTTGTGTTTGCAACCCGAGTGCACGCTCTGGACACCGTTCGTGACCGTATTTTGGCGGGCTGCGAAACTTATCAGGAATACACCAGGGATGCAGCAACGTATCCGGGAGTCCATGCAACGGCGGGTTGAAGCATGTGTGCGTGCTGATGGACATTTGGAACATCACACATGTGTAATTTCCTGAGCCGTTCCTATTGTTCTAGGTGTAGTGTCGTGGTGTGAGGTGCCGTGTGTGATGCAAACGTACGCTGCAATGGCATTTCACAGTAACATGATCCAGCCTGAGGGCCATACACTGTACGTTATGTATTATGGGCTGTAGTACGGAAATAAAGCATTTGCGGACCTGTGTATTGACATGCAATATTGCAACATCTTGTATATGCATTCACTTACTGCGGATAGTCGTCCGTTTTATACTGCTTATGTCACTTAGAAATGCTAAGACTTGATGGAGTAGAATATTTAAATATGTAGAACAAAATGGGAATTGGCTCTAACTAAATTTATTTTTTAAATATCGTTATTGGCAACCTTGAACACAGAGGTTACCAAGGACTCTCCCAACCATGAGGTTGTGCGTTCGAGTCTGGCTACGACATAGATTGTGTGTTTATGACTGTGTGTTTGACGTTTGTCGGCGTGGGCATGTTGGTTTTTTTCTTGTATGTCTAGTCTTCCAGATACAAGTTTCGACTATTGTAGCGTAAACGCCGCCCTTGGATTAGCTTCCCGGCATAAAGTAAGGACGTTTAAAGCAATCTTTATAATAATATTTGAATGATTCTTCGATACACATCGTCAAGGATCGCAAACGTCCTCTCCTTGTTGACATGGCAATTTTTGTCGCCTACTCGTGTCGCCCCTCCTACTTGTTTACACATGCCGCCACTTTTTGGAAAATTCGAAAAATACTTTAATTCACAACATCGAATTTGCTGTGTTTTAAAATGGTTGCTGCAATTTTTTTTTTTTTGTTTTCTGGCAGATTTCAAAACGTTACTTAAATAGGAAGATGGGTTTCAGCTGAAGTGTTCATACAGTACGTGATTCACGTGCTGTACTGATAATAAATTTTACCTCAGAAGTTAACTTCGAAATTCGGTCGAATCACATAACAGAATAAATTTGCAAGAAACGTATTTTATGCCATTGTTTTAATATTAGCATTTATTTTGAACCGTAGTCTAATGTATTAATTATGTTTCGTTCTGAGAGTTGTACAAAAAGTTTAAAAATTCTGAATTTCCGTAACTCTTTTTATTCTTTTCCTAAAAGTAATTTTTCTCCATTGCTATATTTTTTTTGGGATATTATTCCACAACACAACGAAACATGATGTAGTCAGCTAAAGATTTAGAAAATAATTTAGCCAGTTGAACGCCTTTAAGGAGCTTTTAGCGTTCGCTACACTTCTACCATTAGCACTCTCGAGTGTAGTTCCAGGTAGGACGTCGTCTGAAAATTTAATCACACCGCACGTGGTACGTCCCAACCAGCACGAAGCTAGCCAGAATTTGTTCCAATAAATAATAATCACACAACTTCCTTACGGACAGCTATTCCAAGAAATATCCTTCACAAAACATCAGTTTTCAAGACACAAAGCTGTTTTTCTAACATATTTAATGGTTAACCTCTCTATCTTGGATGAAATAATAATCGCCAAGGTAACAAAGCTGGAAACTGGTTGTTTGAAATAGAAGTGGCTATATGAAAATTGATAATAGTTATGATCTAAGTAATTAATTTTGTATCGAAGTTGAAGCATACCGCATCCTTTCTACGCCGTTTTGTTACAGTTGTCATTAATCCGTCAATCCCGCAATTATAAGTATTTTCTGAATTGTATTTGTTGATAAAATGCGGTAAAGTATTTTATGATCTCTTTTAATAATTGTAGAGGTGAGTATGATTTTATCTTGAAATACGTCTAGATCGACACAACAATTGCACAATGGTAAAATAAAATTTCAACACTTATATATATATATATATATATATATATATATATATATATATATATATCATTAATGTTTTGTTGAATATGTCCATGGATAACCTTCAAACGCTTGTGTTCGTCGGTTGGTTTCGAATAGAATGTATTGTAGTTTAGAATATTTGTTTTCATGTCTATTTTCGATATCCATGATTGATAGTAACTATTTGCGTGTCACATGTGTCATTAATTTTGTATTCGCGGTTATCTAAATATAACTTTTATGAGACCTACATAGTTTTTTCTTTCATCTCGGTTAGTATATCTTTGCCACGTGTACAAATTGATCGCAGCCTTGCCACTATGGAAATGACAAAAACATACTCGTCAGTGATCACAAATTTTTTGTATTACTTTCTTAATTAAATATAAATTCGGGGAACTGATATTCATAATTAATTGCCAGTATCTCTGTTAGTTCTTAAATTAAAACATTTGCACTTACATGTAGTCACCCCCTACCCCTTCAAGTGGTCGATTTTAGAAGTATCGAACCGCGGACAGCCCTTGTCGTACGATTGAAGGAGAAATTCGCTAGTAGAAAATGACGTAGTTTACGAATCTAAAATTTGTGTGTTTGTTTTTACGTGTTATCACTGCACGGAAGATGGAACACCCGTCGAAGTGACTTTCCCCATCTGCGATGGAAAATACCGAACGCAGGGTCAATATTGACCGGAAAGCCTTTTCGCGGGAGTGAAGAAGTGGTGAAGGGAGGGGGTGCGTGAAGGGGTAGTTTGGGCGTCGGAACTGCGTGTAAAGCCGAGGTGCGGCGAACTGGAATCCTTCCAATTTACGGCTCCAGCGGGAAACCCCGTCAGTGTCAGCATGGCGCGGGGACCATGGGACGTCCACGGCGAGTTCGTGAGCTGTTCTTCGGGCGCAGTCGTTGGAAACCACGAACTCCCGAGCACGGGTTTAGGAGGAGGGTAATAGGAGCATTAGCAATAGTGTCCCTCCAAGAAAAAAATAACATTAACAAAGATCTAAAAAGAAGATAGGAATGTGTATAATCCATAACTTATATCAACGAAGGTATATATGACCTTTACCAACAAACTTTGGGAGGTGAGTTCTAATTTTTAAAAATATGCTAAATATATATGCAAACATGTTTATATGTAATCCTATATATGTGCATATGTATGTATAATATGTATATGTATGTATATTTATTTATATATGAATGTATATTTATATATATGTATATTTATATATATGTATATTAATATATATGTATATATGTCTATATTTGTTTAGACATATATGTATATGCTTATATATTTATATATATATGTACATGGACCCTATATGTATACGTTTATTTATGTATATGTATGCATAAAAGTATGTATATTCATAATATGAATATGCATATATGTTTATGTATATGTACATAAACATATATACAGGATGTTTTTGAAATGAGGGCATATATTTTGGGCAATGTGAGGGGTGTCAAGACGAGTATTTTGCTGTAATGGACATGGTGTCGTCGGAAATGCTTCATTATGCTACAAATAAATAACACGCAAAACGCGCTGTTGATGATAAAGATATCCCCGCCTGTAAACAATTCCTCGTCTGTCCACAACACAATGGCGGGGAAGTGTGGAATAGTAAATACGCTGCTGCAAGAACCACCTGGCAAAGTCAAGTGGACGACGACAATAATCACTACTGCCACATGAGCTGCTTGAAGTTCTGCGGTACTTGTGCGACGTATGCCGCCATGCAACCAGTAATCGGCCATCACTTTGAACAAATTTTGTAATACTGTACTTGCAGTTTCAATTTAAGCTCGCTTTGAGTGATTGCGCTACATGTTCTTTACATAATAATAATTGCTTACAGCATATACGACTTGCGTTTTATTTTATTTGTAGCATTCCTGACACCATGTTCATTACATGAGAAGACTCGTCTTGACACCCTCTTGCATTCTCCAAAATATCTTCACCCATTTTGAAAACGTCATGTATATACACACACGATCTATAGTATTGTCTATTCTGGAAGTATATAACCACCCTTCAAAAATTAGCTGAAGCAGATGTTTATTGCTCGTAACACAGCTAGATCGGTATACAAATATCTGAGTTTCTTTATAATGCATTATTGAAAGACGAAGTACAAACCATAAACATTCGGTTGCCGATGTCATCCACCTTTCATATTAAAGGATAGACTGTAACCTCGCATGTAAATTTACAAATTTAACTATGTTTCATTTTTGGGTTGTTTCCTGCGGATTGGTAATCGACTATACATGTTGAAATCAATTTTGGCTTTGAGTTTTAACCCAAAATGCTATTGTTTTCGAGAAAAGAATGCATAATCGAGTTGCAACATTTACTGTGTTAGATCATAATGCATTCATTTCTCGAAAACGGTGGCGTGTAGCGTAAAAACACAACACGTCATTTTTATTTACCATTTACGGTAAATTACTAAGCCGAAGGAAGAAACAAAAATAATACGGACAGTTAGATACACTTTTAAATGCACAAATGGAATTCCAACCTATCCGTTTTTATGGAAGGGGGTCGATAGCGGTACCCAATTTTTTATGGTTTTCACATCGTCGTTCAGTAACGCATTGCCCAAAAAGAGAGATTTTCCTTTCATTGTGGCTGTTACTAAAGTAAACGTCAGCTTCAGCTAGACCTTCAGGACTAGCTACACCCTTCCAGAATAGGCCGTATTATGTATTTTCGACCTATTTTTCGATGAGATTCGTCGGTAGATGTTATACCCAACCTGTACATTTGTCGATGGTACAATGAAAAAGTTTGTGCTTGATTACATTCTAAGAAAGAATGCCAAGCAGAGTGCAGAGAAATTAAAAATGTTCCCTTCCCACATTTTTTAACACGACAAATACCCGAAGCATACAGCTGGTCTGAGTAAAGAATGATTAATTTGGGACTTTAAAAACAACTAAAAACTCCTAAGACTATCGACCTCAAACCCGTTGAACATCTGCAGACATTTATCAAGTCTCGAGTACACACAGAAATGTTTCTTCCAAAGATGAGATGAAAAGACTAATGACCCGAAGAATACTACAGCATATTATTCGAAGATGTGGTGACAGAGTAAGTCAGCTCCATGCACCTCAGATTCCAAGTAGTTATTAAAACCAAGGACAACTCCACGAAGTATTAGAACTTTGGTTTTTTGGGTTTCATTCATTGATTCTGTCAACTGTATGAAAATCAGCGTGGCACAGGAAAGTAGTTAAAATTTCCGTAGTTATATTTTGCATTTTGTGTAACATTTTTGTTGAAACCATTCGTTTGGTTATAATAAATAAGGCAAACTATCCAGAATTTTTTGTTTTATTCGAAAGAAACGGTACAATTAATTCAGCTATTATAAACATAAGAATATTTTCATAAAATCTAAGTGTATGTACAAGAAAATGACATAATATACGTCTGTTGTACTGTGTAGTTTTCGCTGGCGGGTTGATGACCATTACAGTGTGTCAGGCCCATCGGCATCATTGGCTTCTGAAGCCCAATTACAGAACTGTTGTCTAGGCCTATTTACTCACTTGATGATTTTTCATTCAATTTTCAGAACATTTGTTCTTGTGTAACTGCGTATATCGCCGTAAATTAATTCGTTACGCCTTGGCCGTCTTCCCGGAAAGCCTCCATCGTTGCTATAGCCTTCCGTGTGTTTGATCGTGGCTATGGCTGTGGCTGTAGGGCAGGTCTTGTCTTGATGTTTGCCTTTCTACTAACGTCCGCGAGTTCTCAGTCATAGTGAAGGAATTAGTTCGTGAAGTAGCTGCAGAGCGCTCTAACAGAACAGCAGGGCTTTCGAAAGTGCTCAGTTTACCGTGAACAAAATTTACTTTCATTTAGCAAGGGAATAATGTGTTAAATTATTATTGTTATATTATCCGCGGGCGGGCGCGAGCGAGGCTCATTGCTAGTCCGGGGACGTTGCCCCGTGCTGGGTCGGACTGACTTGGACGTGGAGGGAGGTAGATGCACCCCCTCCCCCCTTGACATTACGATCGATCCCACTATCGGCGCCGGTTGCTGCCGGCGTCTGGACGCCGGGCGTCTAGGCGCCGCCGCCGCCTGGGGCGACAGGCGACTGAACGACGGGCGGCTCGAAGAGTGACGCTGTGAGGCGACTGTTACATCCTGTGTTCGAAAGCCGTCTATTGAATTGACTCCACGCGTTTCTGTATATGGGATATTCGCGGCAAAGTGAGCACTTTTTAAGGCCCTTCTAATTTTTTTACTTTCACCCAATTTCTATCTTCCTGCTGCTTTTTAATGTAAATATTGCAATGTGGCCAATAAACACCGTTTATACATTTCACTACTCTCAAAAGTTAACGCGTAAGGTTGCAATAAGACATATTTATTAGTGGTTAATGCCTGTTGGGAGGGTCTTAAAAAGTGCTCACTTTATCGAGAATAGCCTACAACTATTATTTTCGCCAGAGCCACACAACCCAGTGCAATATAAGGTCCCGTCCTCTCTGTATTAGTATTTCTCTCCCCACTAATAACTCATGTTTCCTACCCAACTGACTCCTGTAGCATTTTATATTAATGCGTGCAGTAATTCTGAATTATTTCCTGTCGAAAGGGTTTTTTTTTACGGCGTCTATACCGGTGTTTCCCTATTATAGGTTAACTATAGGTACACCTATGGAGATAGTCGTGGATCCAAACGAGGCCGTGGCTATCCAATCCCTCTCTGTCGCGATGCATGCCCCCTTGCATGGATTCTCTCCCCTGTAGGCGTGTGGAGTGTCTATACCTGAGACGCACTTAGCTCCCGTCCCTACCTCAGACGTACATTTAGCACTTAGTATAATAGTTGGTTCGGAAAAAAAAAAAACTAATATTTTCTTATCACGCCCTTTTGTTTTAAAGTCTTACTGCTCCGGTAATTCACATGATTATGTCCTGAAGTGTAACTTCCGTAAAAGTAGGTGAGTTAGTAATTATTTAATGCGGGAAGCCACAAATAAAAGCAACAGTAATAACAGAATGCTGACTTCAAAAATATACTATACCTTTAAGCATGTAAAACTAAAATAAAATATGCAATCCTATTATCAGACTCTATATAGTATAGAAAATTCCTAAATAAAGGGGATCTTTCTCCCTAAACTACAATGAATATTATTATTTTTAGATGGCACCAAACATTTTTCAGTCTATACATTTAATGAATTATCATTGCAAGTAAATTTTAAGAATCGCTTAGAAATAATATATAAATTTATTTTAGAAGAACATATTAGAAGAAAGATGCAATGTGCATCAAGATACACATGTACTTGCACGAGGGAAAATTTTAATATTTTTCAATATTTTGTATACTTTTGAGCTGCCATTGCTTATGAATGTTACTGTAGTAACTTATCTTAAACACACAGGTCTTCTTAAAACGAATTAAGACGATATCTTTTCAACATACATATTCATTGTATTACAAATCGGCTATTTTATTTTTATTTATGTAAGTACTACGAGAATAATAAACTCATGACTGTCGCAGATCGACTGCACAAGGAACCATAAGGTTATATTTATTATATGTATTTGAGCTACACACATGTTTTGGACAGTAATATTTAATTGATTTCGCGTATTATTTGAATGTTAATATAATTATTTTCACATGTTTATTATATTTTATGTTAACATTTCATTTCCTTAATTTTTCGATATATGTGAACCACCAGTCCACTACTCCATGATAATTTTCACACGTTGTTCTGAGTTCTACATATGGCTATGTCACTATTGTTATTATTGTATTAATATGTTTGATTTTATTTTAAGTTATTGTTTCATAATTTTTAAAGCGTAATTATTTATTTGTTTTGGGATTTAAAGAGATAATATGTTAGGCCTTAAGGATAAAAGAATAAAAACGCAAAAAATAAAAGAAAGAACATTTATTTTATGACAATATTTTATTATCGTTTTACAACAAAAGGAAAAAGGTAAATTTGCCTACCCCATGTAAACATTTACAAGAAGACGCAGCAGCAATTTTTCGTTTCTTCGTAATCATAACCATTCACAACATGTCAGTGCCGGATCTTGTGCCTTGCGCATATGCGATATAATACTCATGTACACAAGCACGATTGCATTAAAATATTCAGTGTCCGTCCTTGTAGTTCACCAGCGGCTACTTGAGTCACTCGTAATCATTTGTGCACTTTCAGTGAAAGAAAACCATTTGTTTAGTCGGTGAAGCATTTCAGCAGAAATTCACAGATTCGACAGCGGGAAGCCTCAATCGTTCGTGCTGTGTCCATTTCAAACAGTGAAGTTATCACTGATTCGGATTCAGAGTGTACAAACATTACTTTATTTATAGTGTTTTGAACCATACCAAGAGTAGGAAACGTATCGCAATGCTGTGTGTGTATGTGTTAAGGTATATTACATACGGTAACAAATTATTTCTAAAAACACATCCTGACTGATGAGGGGCCAGCGAAAAACCCTTAATTTTCCCTGTTTAATAACGACTGTGGTAGTTACGGCGTGTTTTTACTTCTACTTTTGAAAACCCTGCTTAATATCGACTTGTATGCACATTGTGTACTATCCCGTCTTATGTAAAATTAACATTGTCATGGGCCTCATCGCTTTATTCATGCGTCGGTCACGTGAAACTACGAAATTCTTAAAAAAAACTAATATTTTACAAATATGCTCTTTTTTACACAGACACATTAAAAAAGAACAAAGATACATAAATGTATTAAGTTATTATAAAGTAGGGGACCCAGCCCAATATATATTGCATAGACATATGTAGGTAGTAAAGAAATGATGTTAAATTAACTCAACATTGAAGCGATTGCGGTCCCATTTAATATTTCTCTATCCACTGAGACAGTAAGGCCCCACTTGGAATCGCTCTATCCATTGAGCTACTAAGGCCCCACTTGATATAGTTATATCCACTAAGCCACTGCGGCCCCACTTGGAATATCTCTATTCACGGAACCACTAAGGCCCCACTTGGAAATGAACTCAACATTGAGGTGAGACATTTAATGTAAACAAAAATTATATTCCATTACCTTCATATTTCTATGCAATATTCTCTATGCATTAATATAAAACTTTCATTAGGAAAAAAAGTAATTCTAATTAGTTTTTAGTTCAAAAGTTAATGATTGTGTAATCTGATCTTGCTGATATTCGAACTTGACTTGTATTTTACCCTGAGGATTCGCTCTGCAAAATTTGAAGACCTTCTGTTTGGTTTCAAGGGACTTAGAGGTATTAAAGACAGACACAAACATATTATATAGGATGGTTACCTAACACTTTTAATCCGACGTAAATAGATAGAACTCTATTCCATCCATCGGTACCAACTTTACTGGGCGAGTGTCACTCTGTGCGCCCGTTAAAAAATATTTAGGCAGGGGCAGTTACTTTTTTCCAATGTTGAGTTCAAAAGTGCTTACTTTATCGTGAACAGCCTTTACAATTTCGTAATGGACATAGTCTTGCTATATTTAGAAACTCGCATACACTGGTCACTAGTGAACAAATCGTCGGCACCCTCGTGACAAGAGAGCAGCTAGCAAAGGAACTTTATTCACTTGCACTGCACATTGTATAATACTGTTACGCCCCTTTAGGGCGTAGCAGGGCTAAAGGAAGGCAAGGAGAACGACGCACACCGTTAAAAAAAATTAAAAGTATGGACACAAAAATTCCAAGTGCAATACAAATATATTGAAGCCCGTCTATACATTATCACCAAGAACAACTACTTTACAACTTTATTTGAAAAATATAAATTGCATCTGTAATTTTCTGTTGCTTGTTATCAATCGGTGAACTAGGGGAAGGAGAGAACACACATGCACTGGAACAAACAGAAAAACAACACTATTAATATATCCTGAGGAATCACCCAACCAGAATAAACACTTGTGAAATCCCATTAAAAAAGGTAAAAGCAAGCACCATTAAAACAGTAAAAATAAAGTACCCCTGATGATTCACTAAAAAGTTCAACATGGAATACTTATTTCAAGAAAACCATTGGAAAGGAGCAAAAACCCTCATTACACTTAACCATGAGCATAAAAGCACGTTAGAACATATCCACTTAACTCCTTGGCAGTAAAATTATTTTGGCAAATTGTAGTCCAGAAGACCATTCCTACAGCAAAAAAAAAAAAAAAAAAAAAAGAAGAAGAAGAATCCACCTCTTACAAATATTCCCATAAAAATACCATATTGAAAATCCATACAAGCAAAACAGTGAAGAAACACTTCCCTACAAAAATCCGTATACGCAAAAAAAAATAACACTACTAAAAAGGGAAGCTCTACCCCCAGCATAACAACAACTACGTTCATTGCAATACTTAACTTGAGTAGTACTCATATTACGCGAAAACGCGTCTAGCATGGTGAAACCCTGAAGTATGAAGTGGTGTAGACATGATCTATCATCGGCCAGCCCGCACAACTCGATGAGGAACACTGCACACTTGCTCGGGCTGGGGACGAACATTTATACGCGAAAACGCAGCTTGGTAAGGTCAAGGAGACGGCAGAAATAGCGGAGAGGCGTATGGAAGGTGCCAGAGTGTGCGAGGCTGAACTCGTTGCCAGTAGTAGCCACCAGACAGCGCTCGGCCGCGCCAGGAGCGCCGCGCGCCTCTTTTCAGTATATCTCAGCGCTTGGAAGCGTTCAGACGTGCGCTACCCCGGGGGCGCGGGCGGGGGAGGTGGGAGGTGGTGAAGAAAACAAAGTACCTTTTTCTGCAGCAAAAATATTGCCTCTTCAAATAGTAACCCATCTTAAAACAAAATAAGTTTCTTAATCTGGGCTACCAAATACAGACGTGTCAAATAACCAAGCATACTTGCTAACCAAGTTCATTAACATCATGTAGTTTTGTAAACACACCAACCCCATAGTAGCAGCATTCAATCGTACTCCAGAAAATTGTAGGCATCGCACATTTCACCAGCTGGTGGGACGAGAAATGAATCGTTTAGGCAGGACGGTCTTTGGCAGAACAGGAGTACTCACATAAAATTGCTTGAGTTTGCTAATTGACACGCGTGTCAGACATGAAGCAGGGCTTCAATACGCTACCTTAACCGACTTCCTCACATTCTATCGATCTCGCGGTTGGTTGTCTGACTCGTATTCGGTAGATCGTATCTTCGATGCAAAGAAAAGTTGTTAAATTAAATTTTGGGCTGCGTTTCTTCTAACACTAATAAATTATAGGGAAAACTACACTGAAACTGTGTATAAAACGATTTTAATGTTGCAAAATTGTTAAGGCACATACAGAGTATAGGCTCGCGATCACGCACGTTTGGTGCAGAGGTTGTCCAACCAATCATTTCAGTTCATAAGAGTCGTTACAGTAGCGTGTATGCCAGGAGAAAGGTACGATTAAATAAAAAAAAAAGAGAGAAATGATACATGGCGAGTGTAATCAACAACCACACAGCATAACTAATATTCCTGTCTCGGGCCGGCCTCATGCCTGCAAACATTAGCAAAGTGGTCTTCGATAACACTGCATTATTTAGCGTGGTATCTTTGGCGTCTGCTGCAAAGGTCCTTTCGTGTTTGTTTCCGTTTCCTCCCCCCCCCCCTCTTCTAGAACATTATCACCGTGAATAATATATATATATTCCACTCCCTCCGTATCGCCCCCATACATCTCCCCCTCCCATTGGGAAATGGCGTAATCAAACATGCAGCTTTCGTCCCCGCTTACCCTAGGGGTTATGCAACCCGCAGTCGTACATGACTGTCCTGACATCCTGCTGTCGGATGAGTCCTACGAGTATTGGGAGGGATTGGGTGAGGGGTGGGAGGTTTATGTAATCTTCGACTGTGTCGACCTCCTGAGAGTGTCAACCCCAAAAAACTCATTTATTCTCCGGCGAGATGTAATTACGTCGGGGTGGCCCTGTTGGGAGTGAGAGGGGAGAGCGAACTGCACGCCGCGATGCCGGGTCGTCGAGCAGTTCCTGGGACTTTTTCAGCGACGACATGATTACCAACTCCTCCTCTCCCCCCCCCCCCACCCCCGGTCTTTTAACATCTTTACCCTTTTTTCTTTCTGTCTGACATTTTCCTTTTGGCGTGTGTTTGTTTCCACCTTCCCGCGAAATAGTTCGGGCTTATTTACATTTGTAATGTAGAAAACCAGTCTCCACTTAGGTTGGTTACAAGTAGACTAAGCTCTAGGAAAGCAAACAAAAGAACAAGATCTCTTAAGTAATTAAAATTACCACCACCAAACGTCCGAAAATTACTTTTTAAATATTATTCCAGACGTCAAGTTCTGAATCTCCCATTCGTCAAAGGTGAGCAAAAGTGGGTTATGTATACCAAAAATAAATAACTGAGGCAGAATAAAAAAAATATATATAAATCGAATTTTTGACTTAGGCGCAAACACCAACCCACTGTGGAATTTAAAGAATATCTGCAGCTGGTTCGCGGTTGGATTACGCGTCGTTTGAACGGGTTTCATATGCTGTCAGCAATAAAATATTTGATCGAGTTTTGCGACCGAACATTTGACAAACGGGTAGTTGTCTTTCGCTGTGGCGGGCTCATTGAGGTTCTCCATTAGAAGCGAACATCTACGCGCACACACTCTAAATCTGAATCAGTGAGAATTTCACTGTTTCAGTCAGTCAGACGCGTCTGACTGATACAAAGTCACTTCAATGAATTGAACTGATGAACCAGTGAAATAATATGCCATATTTCCTTCAGTGAGTGATTCAACGTCATTTCCCACTGATTCGGCAGTCATTTTCTCCACTGTTTTCTCAGTGGTTTATTTCTTGACTGATGGACCAGTCAAACATCTGAGCAACTTGCTCAGTCTCTAATCATTTCTGACTGATGTATCAGTGAAGCTGCGTGTAAAAATGGCCATCGATCATCTTTCTTTTAAATAGCCGCTAAACAACGTTTATCAAGTGAAGTAACAACGAATATACGAATAAAACTAATACAAAATACTTTATAAAATGTGTTTCGTCTTTCAAAACGACATTTTGCGGGGTAATATGAACATACAGCCTTTCATTCCGTTTTTAAATATTTCATTTCGATTCTATGTAATCGTCTCGGTGCTCTGTTTGAAGGTTTAAACTACATTTAATGTGGTGAAGAGAGTGCACTCATATATATTATTCGTTTTAACAATCCTAACGGTACCAATCCAACCAAACACAAGAAGTATGAGCATACAACTTGGAACTACACGATTTCGCAGCGGAATTATAACACATGCATTTTCCTCCCATACTTTCAACTTTGTGTATTAGCTTGCCCTGCCTCTCCATAGCTGAGGGGTAGGGTGGCCGACTTATAGTCGGAGACTCGCGGGATCGCGCCCTGGTGCCTCCGACGCCGCAGATTTTCAGTTCGCTTGTAGCACTGGGAATTTGTCAATAAGTCGGTCTCACTTGAGCTGAACAACAACAACTACAACTACACCGACGACGACAACGGCAAAAAAAAAAAGTTCTGATGGTAAGGCAATGGTCTACAGTCGAAGGGTGCGCGAGCTCAATCTCGGTCACCTTCGAAATTTTTTTACTTTTTAAAATTATGGCAAATTGCCCAATATAAATAGTAAACTATTGTAAGTATGTTTATTTCGCGTAATTATTTACCTACATTCAATAAAAGCAACATTTAATTCGCCACTGCAGTCGGCCGTCACTTACTCAAACAGTGAAATTGTTTCACGTCACTAATTCAATCAGTGAAATTTTTTCACTGAAACAATCGATGGTTTTCCACTGATTCTAAGTGAAGCCATTTTCACTTATTAGAGTAGTTGAATTTCATTGCAAATTAGTGGTTTTTCCCACTGATTCGAATTTAGAGTGTACGTAAAATTAATTACCACACTCGGGTTGATACTTTCCCGCTACTTTCTGTCTCCTACCGAATTGTTGATAACGGATTCAGTAATTCGGTAAGTGTTTGCAACCCAGCCTTCCCTGAATGTCGGCATTGAGATCTGGCCTCCCACGGAGGTCCTGATTGTAGTCGAGGTGTAGCACACGAGTCTTCTTCTGTCGAACTCTGGATACTGTTGGTGCACCACGTTTACAGGCTGTTCACGGTACAGTGAGACCTTCTGAGGCCCTAGCTACTTTACTTTCAGCCATTTTTGTTTATCTCTGAACCACTTTTTAAAATAAGTATTGTCATATAAGTAACACAATGTGTGTATTCCACTGCATTTGGAAGTTAACGTCTAAGTGTAAAGTAAAATATATATATTTATTATTATTCCAAATGCGAAGGCTTTCAAAAGTGCTGACTTTACCGTGAATAGCATAAAGTTGAAAGTGAATGAAGTAAAGTAGGTTCACGATTTGCCGCTGTATTGAGATAGCTAATGAGTTCAGTACTTCATAGTGTTATGGCCCAAGGCGGGCGTAAAGAGGGGCAAAGTGGGGCACCGCCGACTTATATAAGAAGGATCGAGCGAGGCCAGTCCCAGCCATTACTACCACCGGCGAGACGCCGCCGCTGCAGAGAGACGCCTCCGTACATGACGAACATCGCCACCTGCTGACGATGATTGGGTGCCAAGACGCCGCCGTTGAGAGAGACGTGAAACGCCTACGTACATTGGCCTTCCTCGCGGAGAGAGCCTGGTTGCCTCGAGAATATGTGTGGAGTGGTGAGTCGATCTGATCAGCCTGGGTAGTAGCGTGTTACTATAGACCCCGCTTAAGCCAATACCTCGTAAGGGTCGGAGACGTCCATCAGACGGTGAATTAATGTTGAATTAATATTGAATTAATTGATCTGAATATTGAGTTAATTGAATTAATGTGAGATTAAATATTGGCGTACTTGAGCTGATAAATAAATGATTTAAATGGCATACTTACGGTTTGTCTAACTTCTACTTTGATAATCTTAACAGTAGTGATAAACACCAAAGTATAACCATAGACAATGATATTTTTCGAAGACTGATTTCAAAAGTCGTGAACAGCCTTTAATTCCAACTCTCTGTACAGAAAATTTGAGAAGACTCGACCCCGAGATGGGGGCATGCCCCCTCCTCTCATCATGCACTTGCCTGCTACGCCGCTCCAACCCTCGCAGCAGGTCGTCCGCCGCTGGATAGGCAGCGGTGCTCGCTCGTAATCCGTCCGCGCTGCCTGCAGTTTCTCCTAGCCTGTAGGTCGCGGCGGGGAGCCGTGCGCATGATTTGCTGCGGCCATTAATTAAGGCCACCGGAAAGGATAATCCTCCTGTGTGTGTTCCTCCCGCGTTCCTCCTCTACTCTCCTACCGTCGATCGATGGCGGTCGGTTTGTTTTGCTTGCAGAGCTGTCTACTTCGTCATCGCGCCTTAAGGGGCCTGTCTAGCTGTCACTTGGATCTCATTGTAAGCAGTCGTGTCTCTTCTAATTTGCAATAAACTATTGAATGTTTTTATGTAACTTTTTTTTCAGGGCAGAAATGAAAGTATATATTTTACCGTCAATTCGTAAATTAGGGTAATTGGAACATACAGCCCATTCACAGTTACTTCACACTTTTCTGAAGCCCTGCTAAAGTTCTACTTCCAGGATATTCCTCCGTCTCATACAAACAAAGCTTATATTCAAGTCAAGAAAATTACACCAAAGTACAGTGCACTGAATTCGTGCGCACACAGTTGTTATAATTTTTAGCATGAGAACTATTCATTAGTGGGCCCTACCAACACAAGTATTTTCTCACTGTTTTTCTTCTAATTTATTATAAATGAATTATTATAATTTATAAATAAAATAACGATAAAATTTCAATATAAAATAAATGTTATGTTAACAGATGTATGAAACGGTCGTGACACATGGCATATTTAGGAAATAAGTAAACTCGTCATACTTGGGGGGATTTTTCAAATGTTTGATTCAAAAAGTGCGAAGAAACTGCGAATAGACTATAAATGCGGCCGTTGATCAGTGTCGCAAGTCAGCGAAAACAGCTGTAAGTAGCCAGCCTCTGTTTAATATATTTATTCTTCTGTAAAACAGTGTTTTAAACTATAGCGACAATGCTATCTTTTTTGTAAACAGACTGGTGTTTCGAAGTCCCGTAGTCGCCGCTTCAAATTTTGAGAAAACTTAATACACGCGCAGCTTTCGCATCGCCGTCGCAACGAATCGTTAAGGCGATATAACGCGATACCAGATTAAGTAAAAGCTTGTGCAAGGTCCGCCATAGCGGCCGGTACACGGGCTAGTGTGGCACCCGTCATGGCATTTCCCGCCTTGTACGGCCAGATTTCGTACCAGGTTTGATAATTGGAAGCGTCCTTTTTTTTCGTGGCAGGTTCCACACCGGCTTTCGTACCTGGCCAATCACATCACAGTTGTTTCAGAACGTAGGGCGCTCCCCGTGGCTGCTACTTGAAACGTTTGAAGAAACCGTTAAGGACGCTTTCAAGCATCTTGATTATACATGCGTGAAGTTGTAACTCTTTCAAATATATTTAAAATACGACAACGACCAAAAATATTGGCTATGACAATTTTTAATTACTGTTTAAAACCGTTCTAAATTCTTAAAACTTTACCTACTCTATGAAAATACTAATTCGAATTATTTATTGTATATACTGCATATAAACTCGTAATTTTAAGTGTGAAGTGGTAGTATAGTGGTAAAGTCGCGGTATCCACTTTTACAGTGTAGTCTACCTTTTGGGCGTGTGTTAAAAACTCCATCAGATCCAATTTTTTCTATCGTTAACTTTTACGTGCGGAGAATATCCCGGTACGCAAAGAAAAAACTATATTTTGCAACCGGTCAGTGATTTTCGTCAGAATTAAAAATAAACACACTCATATTCTAGTGACTTCACATCGTTTTCAATAAGATGAATGAAACTATGCAGTAAACAATCAATTTATGTAAAAGGCGAACAGTAATATAGCAATATTAAGATATGCTTGTTTTTTTTTAAATAGACTTTCGCAAGTTACTAACTGGTAGCAGTTCTACAAATGGGGTTCATATTTACTACAACTCGCACACTGCGCATCCACCGAGGGTGCCAAATGCTAGTACGCGGACTGCTGTCGTGTGTAATATGAATCTTCCATGGCGGCTCACATAGCGACTGGTATACCGGCTCGTGCACCACAACTTGTAGAAGCTTGTACAAGAACCAAGTACTGCTGTAGGTATCGTGTAATATCGGCTTTACAACCGGAACGTGACCTTGGCCGTTTTTTTCTCTCTCCCCCCCCCCCCCCCCCCGGTTAGTGATGTGGGTTTGCAGCTATTTTGTGCATTCTGGAACCTCGAGACGTAAGAGCTCTAAGGCCGATTCTTGCTCACTTCACGACTTGCCTAATAGCCCCTGTACGCGCGAAGCGCTCAACTGGAGTGCAGTATTTCCGTCGGTGACTTGTCTTCGCGTATCTTTAAGCGGTGACCTTAGACTTTTATGACACGCTAATAAATACAAAAGTATAACGCTTGCCTAGAAACAGCTCTTAAACATATATACAGAAAATTTGCAGCTTAAACTTATTCTGCAAACAAGTCTTTTAGCCATTCTCACTCTCAGAAAAGTAATCCGTGGAGGTCGAAATGAGAACTTGGAACTTTTACTTGGGCATGAAACGTTTCTTAATTTATTTTCGTTCTATATACCACTTCAAAATATCGAACCGAATTTTTAATCAGTTGTTTTCTAATAAACACCTGCAAAGCACTTCTTGCGCCAGCCCTTACGGGTGAGAGTTGGCAGTAGTAGGGGTGTGCCAGTCCTAGATGTCTTTTGATTAAACGGATTGTCGATTTGATATAGAATTGATTGACCAAATTAATCCCGTAATTAATCAGATCAAAATTGGAGTATCGTTGATCCTCTAATCTTAATCCGATATAATTAATTGGATAATATATTGATTGGATTAAACATATTATTGAGAATATTTTTGTGTGTGATTGTATATATTTGCTATGTGTGATAAGGGACTTTAATTTTTTAACCCAATCGATCATCCAATCAATTTTTTTTTGGGTTAAGGTTAGCGGGATAACGGATAGATATTAAATATTAGATATTAAATCAATAATCCGATTAATTAAAAGTGTTCTAGGATCGGCACGCCTCTACTACTGTTGGCTCTTATGATAATGAGGATTCGTCTCGGCCGTATTGCATGTTTTTTTATTTGACCGCTACTTGCAGCAGAGATCTTATGAGTTGCTGAAAGGTAATTAATAAGGTGCTGCCGTTTAGTTGGAGTAACGACAAATGCACTGTATTAGGATTCAGGAGGGAACCGTCAACATGTGTGGAATTCCGCTACAATGATAAGTTCACTGCCCCTGATTTTCAGTGCGGCCGTTTTTATCGGTTTCCCTGATTAGCATTCACTTTACTAATTAAGTTGTAGTGTGTGTGTAATAGCATTAATTATTTTATTTCCGGAAGTCATATTTGTGTGGCTAGTGCTATCACTGTTAGTTTCTCAGGTCCAGTGTCTTGCATATAGATGAGTTACGCCCGTAAGGCTGAAACGAACTCCCATGTTGGAGAGTATATTTAACCCTAGAAATGTAGATTTACTCTTCACAATGTTATTGTTGGGAACTAGTAAATTTTACATGTGATAATATAAAGTTCAGTTCTCAACTTAAGTCGATTCCTAATGGGCGGTAGGGTACCAAGTACCAATAAATAGGATTTGGGGGGGGGGGGGGGGGGGGGGGGTGGATTGCTATATCATCTTGATGAGGTAGAAGCAACGAATGTGCTTGGTCAAGTGTGCGAACTGTACACGTGTATGCCATCCTAAAGTTAAGTACTTCGTGTTTTTTATCGAACGCTATGTGGCGAGATTACAGACCTGTAATGGTTCCGCACACATCAATTGAGTATTTATGAACTCCAAGTAAAGGTACCAAATGGTTTCACGTTCATTACAGCCGGGATTTCTTGTCTTTAGTATGTCTTTAGTAGAGTAGCGAGACTTTAAACTTGCACGTGCTCTATTCTTTCGCTACAGAATTGAACTTGTCCACAGAGCGAAAATAAAATTGAAAAGTTCTAGTATAAAAATACAGTTAGATTTCCCGAGAAACTGTTAAAACGTTCGAACACAAATTTTTGCCTTTGTAGCTGGCATGTAATTGATTAGCAATTTGTGATATCAACCTTTTGAAAAAAAAAAGTGAACTTGTTCATTACTGTATGTATATAGGTTAACATAGACGCTGACTGGCAACTATATATGAAATATAGTTCTGTGTATCAACATCTTATTAAACGTTTAATATAAAAACCGGTTACAACTGAAACATATTAATTTTTTCTATAAAAATACTTAAGTTTCTAACATTCTGAAATGTCACTCTATCGATTCGCGAATACTATCCTATAATGGTTATGCTAATTTTAAGTGAGGCGGAAGGATACATAACCTGCCAAAAAACTAAGCAGGAATTCCAAAATTCCTTATTTAAACAAGAAACAGTTGTGGCGGTTACATGCATGACATTAGATGACTAAAAATGTTTACCGAGTTGGAAATTGTGCTGATTGATACAACTAGAAGCTTACAGTTTTTATGTCAGTCGTGTTTAATCCTACTGTATTGTGTGTGAATCGGTGCGGTAAGTAATGGCTTTGATCCAGTCGGCTGCATTATTGTTGGTTTTTCCCAAATCGGTTTTCGTCCCCAGTCCAGATGAATGCCGGACCATCCAAATACTTCGCCAGTTCGTTTAAAATCGTTATTATTCTGTATGCGCAAAAGAAAATATAATTTATTGTTGTCATTTATTTAAATAACATTTTCTGTTCATTGGTTTTTGCACCTTTCTCTCTTGCAGCTGAAAGGTGACTTACTGTTGAGAGTGGGATGGACCCCGCGTTTGTTGTGAAATAATTGTTTTGCGCGAATACACGTATCTCGGTGAATAAATATTCTGCAAATACGACTTTTTGTCAGAAAAGATAAAAATAAATAAAATAAAAGCAATTATCTATGCCCCGAAAAAATTCGTGAAAATGGTCAGATATCGCATTTTTAAAGCTTGCCTATGCAGTTTCCTTAAGCGACAAGAGAAAAGTACAAAGATAGGGTCGTAGTTTAATCTCTGATCTTTTGTCGCGTGTAATAAAACTCCACAGTTACAGATCTAATTGGCACAGTACAGCGTCACGATTGAAACACTGCACGCCTTGCGCGTAGGAGTGATGAAGCACTAGAAGTGCGTGTGGACGCGGGGATCCATCCCACTCGTAAACGTGCGTCTAATATGCTTATACACGTAAAGAACACACACTTCAGACGAAGGCTGTTGAGTGCTTTTAAGACTTCCCGCACATTGGAAATACCATGTCATAGCAATAAAAAAAAAGGGGGCTTCAAAACGGCTATTTCAAAGCTCTATCTCCGAGAGCATACGCGTCAGATACATACAAAACTACTCAAGGGCCCTGAATTGAACCTCCCTGCAGACTTTCCACCAATAAAATTGTAGGGTCACGGCTGAAAGTCCCATAGGCACATGCAGTGTGACTAGAACACTGCACGCCAGTTCAGAGGCTTGCACTTAGCGTCGATGGGGCCCTTGATGCGTGCGGCAGTGTCCTTCTTACATAAAGAAGTGTTGTACGAGACGTTATGGCACGTTATTCCCAAAGGAATGAACTGGAGTGTAGCTCTTTTACCTCGTGCAGCTTACAAAATGTGACCTCGGACGGTACAAAATTTGTAGCAATGTTCATTGTAGTCGACTACGCAAGTTTAGTAAATATTCATATAGTGCATTTTAATAAACTGCTCAAAAAGTGTTTTGCATTAAACGAAAAGTCATAAATGTCCCAGCGTTATTGCTCTGAATGCATTTCTAGAATAACGTTTTCGCACTTTTCTATCAATTTTGTCGGAATGTGTGTGTTCCACTTGCCTGTAGTTCACTTTTGGTGCGCTGTCTCTGTGGCAGATGAGTAACAGCTTGTTTTCATTCAGCGATGTGGAGACTGTTAGTGAGGGCTTGACTGCAGAAGTTGTATTGTATTGTAAAGGGCTTTTTAACGTCACCCGGTCTTATGTTTGAAAGCTTAGCAGGGGATGGCTTACGGACTAACTTATAAACTAACTTAAAGTAACAGTCATGCCTTACCCAGGATTCGAACCCAGAGCCTCCCGCACCCCAGATCGGTGGCGCACCAACCTACTGCGCCACGGGAGGTCTGTGTGACTGCAGAAGTGATCGTATCATGCCACGGCACACAGTAGCGAAGTTGATACGTGCTAGGATCATTTCGCTCCTACAAAATTGTTTTGTACAACTTACGATTGCTGAAACTGTGTGGGTGTGTCACAAAATGATGCTTCTTGGATCTGGAAGCAATACACAAATACTGATTATGTTAATGATCAACCACGATCTGGTGGCCCGAGAGTCACAGCACCTGATCAGGACCGCTATGTGAGAATTAATGTGTCCCGTAATAATACCCAAACGGCAAGGGAGATACGAGATTGTTTCCGAGCAGCCTGGGGTATACAAATCTCTGACCAGACCGTGCGCAATCCTCTTCGAGAGAGAGGTCTGCGTACTAGGATACGCATGAAACGTCCTCATCGCAACAGACAACATCGGCAGAACCGCTTGCAATGGGCACGGAATCATCAAGAGTGGACAGCTGAAGAATGATCCGATGTTTTGTTCACTGATAAGACGAAAATTCGTTTTAGGCCAGATTCCAGAATGCTGAGGGTGTGGAGAAGACGAGGTGCACAGGCAAGGCTTCGTGCTGTGCTATGCCTACCGAGGTGGAGGAATCCTGATCTGGGCAAGAATCATGCTTGGACGTCAAACGCCTTTAGTTCGTACTGAGGGCACAATGTCATCTCAGCGGTACATCACATATGTCCATCAGACTGTTGTTCACCCTTACCGACAGGCATTTGGTGAAATGTTTCTACTGCCGGCGGATGATAATGCCCGCGCACACCGTGCAAGAGTCGTTGCTCAATATTGTCAGCGATCCGGTATTCAAAAAATAAATAAATTCGCCAGCAGTAAGTCCAGACATGACCTGCATAGAGCATGCCTGGGACCTTCTGAAAATTGCCATGCAAGCACGCTTTCAACAACCCAATCATATACAGGAGCTGATAGTGACCACACAGACAGAATGGAACAACTTGCCATAAGAGCGACTGGGTAACCTCATTCTCAGAATGCCTCAGCGCGTCAGGGATCTTGTGAATTCTCGAACAGGTCACGTACGGTATTGATCCATGTGGAGTGTGACAATAAAAGAGAAGAGAAAAATGGTGTCTCCCAAACTCCGACAGCTAGTGTATTTTGTATATTGTTATGATACAAAATGAAACCTATTGGAATATTTGTGTTTTGTAAAACATGAAAATCGCAACATGCTTGCATGCATAAATGGGAAATGTTATGGTATTTTTGGTACAGTAAGTTTGTGATACAAAACTTTGTTTGAGCAGTTTATATTACAGTCGTCTGAAAATTATGTTTTGGCTTTTATCGTTTAGTTTGAAAACAATGTGCAAACAAGCACAGAATTTTTTTTTTACAATCAAGTTTATTTCGGACATACTGCGAGGCATTTCACGCGTCAACTAGGGGGGCATATCAATGTGCGCTGCGAAAGTAAATAGAAGTATCATAAAAGAGTTATTCATAATTTTATTAAATTTTGCAGTGTGTCGTAATATTCTATCATTTTACGGCTTTATTTAACAGCGCTGCTTCTTGTTTCCGAAGGGGTTTTTTTTTTATCTTCCATACACTCTTTTTTTTTTTTTTTTCCCCTTTCGGGCTGTAAGCTTTTTCGCTGCTACAGTTTGTCTTTTAAATATTTAACAACCTGTGAAGAGCTACATGCATCATTCACGCTCCTGTTAGGGAACATATGCGTGTTTATTTATTATCTCCAGCGAGGCTGTAATTCCCTCAAGGTGACTTCACAAACTGTGACTAGAGTTCCTGTGAACCGCAATATTTTCCACCTAAAACCGCCGTAGATCTCAAGCCGTTCTACAGTTATTCGTTCTTTTAATATGCGTAAGCGACAACAATTTTTCCCTTTTATTTTATGTAGTTTTAGAATATTACGTTGTATGGTAATACGATGCCAGTGGAAAGGTAAAGTGTTTTAAAAATACATTTAGCTGAATACAGTTTCTAAATTTTTAACATTCTGAATTAAATGAACAACTTTTATGTTCCTAACGCTTGAGGCTTGAATTCATTAGAGAGTGTTTTAAAAATATATTTAGCTGAATACAGTTTCTAAATTTTTAACATTCTGAATTAAATGAACAACTTTTATGTTCCTAACGCTTGAGGCTTGAATTCATTAGTTTTGGCTTTACCTGAACTTTGATTAGAATAAAATTTATTTACAAAACTTTAAGGGAACAATGCATTTCATCATACTAGTATCTCGATAAATCCGTTAAATATTTTTAATTTTGATTCGCAATTCTATCTTGCTAACTGTTATACATTTTGAAATTAAATTTTAGAACTTAATCGTTACGTGACTGATAAAAACCTTCCATGGATAAGCACCAGTAATAAAAATATGTATGCATTTACGGTTAAGATTGTTCTCAAACTTCGATTTCAAAATTTTTTTTTTATCCTTGACCCAGTTAATATTCTCAGGGGCACTATTCTGCAGTTGCTAAAAGGTACTCTGTGTTTTTGCATATACAACGGCTATAATTATTGTTACTCAAAACTACCTTATTGCGGTGTTCTGTAAGGTACCTCTTCATGGATTTTTGTCGTGATAACACACTGGTTTTGCTCTGCTGTCTCTCGGCTTTGTTTCGAAATAAACAATACCAAATTTTGTATGCTGACAACGCAAATTGAATGCATTTACTTAAGAAGTGAATATTGGTGTTGGTCCGCCGTGTTGTAAGATAGCGCAACATGAAAAAAATTAAGCTTTTACAATATACCTGGAAAATTAATTTAACTATTTTCGACAAATTTGGCATGTAAGTAAGCCTACGATCGGCCAAGTAAATGTAAGTAATTGAACTTAGACACTTATTTAAAAAATTGCTTATTTGGTATAACCATTCAATACATATTCAATGGTATAACTACCATACAATTTAACCAATTTCAACCAAAATTTGTATGCTCGCAGTATCTATTACAAGCATCATATAAGCCAAACAGCCACTTTTGTCTGCCATTTTTTAAGACAGCGCCACATGAAAAAACATAGTTTCGCATTACACATCGAAAATTACTAAACCAATTTTCGCCAAATTTGGCATGTATGAAATATTATTACAGGCCACGTAAATATAAGTAATTGAACTTTGGCATTTATTTTTAAAATGACGACCAGACAAATATTTTAGGTTTATTTGGTATAACTGCCGTATCATTTGACCAATTTCACTCAAATTTTGTACGCCGACGGTATCAATTACAAGTATCGAATAACCCATAAACAACTTTTACCCGCCATTTCATAAGATAGCCCTACATTAATTAATAAAGTTTGTTGTGTAATTTATGGGGAAAAAATTGACGTATTCCTACCAAATCTGGCAGTCGAGTAGTATGTAGGCTACTGCCGCAGTTATGTACAAATTTTGTTTCAAGTATGTCAGACATTTAATTTCAAAAAGGCGTCCAACTATCTATTTTAGCGAAGTATACTATATCCTCGAAACCATTTAGTAAATTCCAACTTAACTTAGTATGCTGGGACAGATGACAAACATCGAACGTGTCTACACGGAGCCTCTTTTGTCCTCAACTTTGTAAGATAAAGTTTTCGTGTCATATCTCGAGAAACAATTGGCCAATTCCTATCAGATATGGCAAACAAGTAATGCTACGATAGGTGATGCCAACTGATATGTTTTAGGTATCTCGGACACTTGTTTTCAAAATGGCGGAATATGGCTACCGGTATTTTAGTATTGCATGTTATATCGTCGAAACCATGTAATGAAATCCAATGAAACTTTGTATGATGGCTGTATATATCTACAACAAACAAATGTATACACACAAAATTACCTGCACGTCATTTTGTAAAATGGTATCACTTGACAAATTAAAATTATGTGATCTCTGAAAAAAATCAATTTCCACCAAGTTTGGCAAACAGTTAGCAGTATGACAGGCTATGAAAACTGATAAATTTTGAGAGGGTCAGGCACACATATTTATAGCTATCAAAATTGTGTATGCAAAGCGTCATTTTTTCCGCCATTTTGTAAGATAGTCGTACATGAAATAATGTAGTTTTTATGCCGTAGGGTAGCTCGGAAAAAATTCAACCGATTTCTTTCAAATTTAGCGGAGAAGTTGTACTGGGGTAGCCTATGTTAATTTATATTATTTAAGAATATAAGTCTATTTTCTAAATGGCGCATATACAGACATTTTATCTTAGCGTGATATATATACGAAACCATTTAACAAATTTAAATTTAACTTTGTATATCGTATTAATGACAATCATCTAATGTGTTAATATATAAACGTTTTGTCCCCCATTTTTGAAGGTCGTCACATGATCAATGGTGTTTTTATGCCATATCTCGAGGACCAATCAACCGATATGCACAGTGATACCCCTTTGCCGGATTTTTTGCAAAGTAGCGTCAGGTGAGTAAACAGAATATTTGGCCATATGTGCAGATTAATTGAATTAATTCCCACACAATTCTGCACACCTACAGAAGGCCATGTAAAGGCACAGGATTTAAATAGCGTCAGGTAATGATATTTAGCAAGTCGGCCAAAGAAATATCTTCATATGTTTGACATATTTATTTAACAATTTCAATCAATTTTTTATGCTCACAATGTCTATTACAAACATCGTGTACAGAGTCGCGTTTTAAGCAATTTTGTAAGATAGCTCTATTTAAGAAAATAAGGTTTTATGCCATATATCGGAGACCTTATAAATAAATGAGTGGCAACATGTAACAAATATGCCTACACGTTGGGCAGTCAATTATTTCTACAAAGAAATGATCGGAATGTTAAACAGACACACTTCATGGGAGATGTTAAAGTCCTGACGTTGGCAAAGCCAATTATTTCTGTAATGAAGTGTGTTAGGAAACTGATTAACTTTACAGAAAATTATTTATATATATAGCCAGTATAATCCAATTGTGTAGTCAAAATTAGATAGTGTGCATGTGGAAATCAGCACAAATCATAGCAATATGTACCACTTCTTTACGATGTCACGATCAGGAAAATTGCTTAATATACACAGACTATTATACATTGCAGAAACATAAATACTTACTACTAACATAATACAAGGAAACACTTTGAAGAAGGCTTAAGAAAATATAATTAAAGAAATAATGGAAAATCTCATATTCTACTCACATACAACACCTTTAGACCCTTTGAAACAAAGACATCCAATATTTAAATATACTGCTGTCAGTAGTAAAAAAAATTATTTATTTAAAAATAAATTAATCTGTGACAAAATAAACAATTGATTTCCCTAAAATAAACACAAAATAGCTCTGATAAATTACCAAACATATTATTTGACTACTAAAATCAACTGAAGAATTTTCTTATGCGGGTAACCAGGCTTAGTTCATCAGTAGAGCTTAAGAATCGAAGTCGTTCATGGAAATTTAATACCACACACTCGGACCACTGGACTTGCCATATTATTAAATTCCACATACAACTTCATAGCAATGTGTTGAATGATTAGATAGTAAAGAAAAACCTTACTTGAAGAGTTCTGCAGATATTAAGGCACAATAGCTGGTATGCCAGACTGCCTCAGAACACCAACCGGGAAATGCATAATGAATAATCCTCCTGCAGTTAGATATTCCCCGGTGTGTTTAGCAGTGATACTTAATACTGCTTAGCCTCAATACTGAAACCTTCATAAAATTCATTTAACATTAGTCATACATGCTACTTCTGCATGGAGATCATTTGTTCCTTCTTTACAATCTTTTTATACAACATAAAATTTTATGTCAAGTCCTTCCTAACAAACAAAAAAACGTCTGCATTGCAACATTCCAAAACCACTAAATTTGTTTTCTGCTGAGCACACTTTCATATACCTCTTACCAATGAGAAACAGATAACACACGATTTAACCATTAATTTCCATCATTAAAATTTATGCAGCTAAACTGTCAATCTAGTAGAGTGTAGATAAAAGTTGCAGTATTGTTTTTGACATAGTTAACATTGACTGATGTAAATAAATTACAACATGTGAAAATACCTGTTAATTAATGTTACATGTAAAATAATTTAGACTAAGTCATACAAATGAAGTTAATAACATATGTTCACAATATTTAAGTAACCATAAATGGTGTGTGTAGAAATCTAGAAATAATAAAGTGTTATGTGAAGACTCCCTGTAAGGAAACTCCTTACAACCTATCAATAGATTTCCACCAATTTTTTTTCACACAAGTAGCGTTATGGTGGGTAACGTAAACTTATGTGTTTTAGTGGCTTAGACACGTATTTTCGAAATGATGACCGAGTAAATATTTCAGGTTAGTGAAGCCTATCATTCAAAACATTACTCTGATTAGTTTATTGCAAGCTAGCTTAATTTTACGAGTTTTCTGAATTCGAATCCCGGATAAGTTACTTGTGTATTTCAATGGTCTTTGTACTGTTTCACATATTTTTGGTTTCATGTCTAATGCTATTGCTGTTAATTAGATGTCAATACCTACCTACAGTCTAAGATTTCAACAACTTCACTAAAATTTATTTGCGCCCATGTAGAGGAAGGTAGGCTCATTAGTTATCAGTAACTTATTGTTTTCTGTTGTAGTTCTGAAAAAAAAAAACTTTTGAATTTAACTTGCCTCCCTTTGCGGCACGCGTTTTGAAAGTGATCTAGTTAATTTTAAGTCTAGTGAGATGGCATCATTCAGCTGGTGTCTGGGTGGCCGATTTCTGCGTTAGAGGTTAAGGTGGCCGCCTAGTTGAAGTAATTTTGCACGTCTGAGGCCTAAAAACGTGGGAGCGCTATGGACGACCGAGACATGCGCATCAACTCTCTCATCGCCTCTACGCGCAAAGCACTGAACTGGCGTTTAGTCTTGCCGTCGATAACGCGACTCTATGAGACTTTCAGCGGAGACCCTACCATTTTATGACGTAATAATAATAATAAAAGCTTGATGCACGTACCTATTTCTTTTTTAACGTTTTGTACCGGAACTTCGTGCATAAAACACCCGTTTGAGCCATTTTCACTTTACAAGAACATGCCTTGGAAAGTGATGGAGGAATTTAAAAACTCATACAGACGTATAAAGTTACTTAAATGCTGTTCGTAAGCAGATCTCACTCAGGTACGTTGGACGGTTTGTTAATAAAACGTTTTCTGCTGGAGCTCTGCACACCGTTCGACCTCCTATCCATCCATCCAGCCAAGTCAATGCTGGCGAGAATAATAATGCCTTTATTAAATATGTCGAGACACCTTATTTTCTCGCGAAAAAAATAAGAATAAGAAATTAAATAGCTACATGTCACCCAAAGCCAAATTTCATTTATTATTTTTTCTCAATTAAGCTCGTTTGCTTGAGATTAGCTAGCTGAATACGGTAGCCTTTTGCGTTCCACTGCAATCCATAAAATCTCCTCGTTGGCCTCCCAATAAACTCGCATAACATCCTAAAGACAGCTATGGCGGCGTATTGCGTTACAAAATACAATCTTGCCTCGCATGGAGAGAGTTAGAGAGTAGCTAGAGAGTATTGTCCGTGATCTGGGAGAAGAAAAACTCTTTGTGTGCGATCTGTCTCGCTGTTATGTCTCGTTCTATTCCCCGAGGAAATCATTTCTCGTTAGCTATCCGGGGAATCGCGCAGCTGAAGCTGAGGTAACGAAAGATAGTGTGTGACCTCACGGGGTAAAAATAACATCCTGCTTACGTCATATTTTAAGTCCTACGGGCATGGATGAAACGAAAGGTCGTTACACAGCAGTGGCGTGTAGTTTTTTTTACAGGTGAGCAATATAATAGCACTACATATTGGAGTGTTTTAGATAACATTTGCTAGTGCCGGACTGTGGTTCTATGTTAAATTTCAAGTAACAAACGCTGCTACCATCTTTGGTTACCTTCCCCATGTATTAACCGTTTTATAATACCTAACAAGAGTTACAAAATGGAAACGAAATGAATGTAATAATAATTAAACTGAATATTATTTACAGAGTATATACCAAGTTATAAGAAAACTCTTGTTTTCCCGAACACTTTCATCCACTTTCCAAGGAAAATGACGTCTGTAGGACGCAAACAGAACGACTGCTTACCCTGCTGAAGGAACACGGCAGGGTAACTCGCTTGCGAGTTAGATTTATCGCTAGTCGATCCCGCTTGTGGAAATAAATACTAGATAGCAGCACTATGCGTGTACAGTACGGGGGTTGAAAACTCTGTTTCTCGAACGGGAAACTCATATTTAAATGTGTTTAAATTTAAAGCTAAGGCAGAAACTATATCGGGTCAAACATTTCTAATATGTATAGGGTAAGCATTGCTTACCTTGCTTCTATGGAATAAATGCCACTGTTACACAGTTGGAAACCTCAGTATTTGACTTGACTATCAAGCTTAGATTGCTATCGGCATGACACGATGTAGCTGGCGAAGTTAAAGTCCTAACCTTACTATTTTGAAAAAATGGAACCTTTAAGTCATAGTCAAGTTGTAATTTTTGTGAGAACCAGTCAGAGCTTAGATGGAGCACAGGTTTGTGTTTTTGGTTATGATAATTTTATTTCGGTTTATTGAGCCATGCTACTGATAATTTTATAGTAATATTGTCACGTCAAATATAAAAGAATAACAAACTTAATGTTATATAATCTGAGACGTGTTTTTTTATAATTGCTTTTGGGTTTTTTTTTTCTGGCAGCTGGTACATAAAATACTATACTTCACAAGTTAATGCATAACGATTCGCATAAAAGTATTTACTATGTTACAAAGATTACAAAATCGATTTTCAATCGTCCGAAATTTAACTTTAATGTTTTATTGCGTATTAGTGACTTTGTGACGCAACGTGGCGTAACATAGTCACACGCTTGACGTTATTCTGCTTGCCATAACGGGTTTTTTGTGTCTGTTTTAAACGCCCGTGTACAGGTGTAATTGTCCACGCTCCGCGGATATGTACGATGGCAACAAATTGAATTCCCTATTGGTAGAGACAGAAGAATTTCGCGAATTGATTTGAGGACACGCTAGACTTCAGACACTCTTTTATTTGAGTTACGTTTGCTGTTGACGCTTTCACTCTAAATTCTAATCAGTGAAAAAATTTTACGATTGAATTAGTGACTTGAAAGTATTTCACTGATTGCATATAAACCTTCAAACAGTGCTGTAGCGATTATATGAAAACGAAATGGAAGATTTAAAAACGGAGCGAAAAGCTGTATGGTCCTATTACCTCATAAAATGGAGTATTGAAAGACGAAACACATTTTAGAAAGTATTTTGTATTGGTTTTATTAGTTTATTCGTTGTTATTTCACTTGATAAAATTTGTTTAACGGTCATTTTTACACGTTGTTTAACTGATCAGTCAAAAATAAACCACTGAGTAAAAAGTGAAAAAAATGACTGGTGTATCAGTGGAAAATGTGAAGGAAATCTGGCATTTTTTCACTGATCCACGAGTTAAATTCACTGAAGTGACTGTTGAATCAGCCAGATACGTTTGACTGATTGAAATAGTGAAATTCTTACTGATTCACATCTAGAATGTATCTAATCAGGCACGCCGCAAACGACTTGGCAAATAACATATCTGCATAACAACCATCAAATTGAGCTCTATAACTCGTCGAGGTTAAAAAGGCTTCCTTACTAAGGCGCGACCAATGACTCCATTGCCTACATATCAGTTAACTCATTACATTTTCTTGCCCCTACTTGTTGCTGCTCTTGCCCCTCTACTATACCTCAGAAGTCACGATTTTGAGTCCCATTGCCCGTATGGAGTAACCTCCTGCGTTAATTCGCCGACTTGGGCTTTATCCGCTGATATCTCCTTAACTGGGCCTTGGCGGTGATAGACAACATAATAAATAAATCAGTCTTCGTGCGTTCCCCGCCGAGTGCGCAAACACCAAAAATTCAAGCACTGGGAAAAAAAACATGGCAGCAAACGTGAACCAAAATTCGTGCTATAAACACGTTATTGTAATTTCTGCAGAAAGGTATTTAATCGTCGTCCACTTTCAGGGCACGTATCAGAAATTTCTCTTCTAGAAACTGAGTTTGATTGTGAGCACCAGAAATGAACGAAGATGAAATCGTTTAGCAAGCAATATGGTAGACTGTTAACGAACTACAAACTCGAGGGCACGACGCAGCCGATTATGGACACGAAAGGCTTTCATTTTGAATTAAACATTTGGAAAATCACCCTATGAAAGATGTACTGATGTTTCCTAAGTATGGTATATATGTAAACCGTTTTATACCTGTGTTGACATAAAAAACTACCGGAATTTTGTTTAAATTGAATTTTTATTTGTATCTTACAAATATATTATAATTTTTTATTTATAATAAATATGAATAAAAGAGCAAGAAAAATAGATGTGTTGGTAATGTATAGTAAGAAATAATTCTTATGCAAAATATCATTACACTGAGTGTGCACGAATTCGGCGCGCTGATCCTTTGGTGTAATTTTCTAAACTTGGTTAAGCTTTGGGGGAGTAACTTCGGCAAGGCTGTAAATAAGTTGGAAGTAACTGCGCGAATTGACTACAGTAAAATGTTGCGTTATGCGAACCGCGGATAGTCACAGCGATCAACTGGTCTCCTGCGACGCGAGAAAGCCGACCCAGCACAACGAACCCGTTGTGCTGGCGCGGCTCTGAACTAGATTCGTGGCATTGAACGAGGGGCACAATGTCATCACAGGTGTAAAGGCTGTTCACGATAAAGTGATCACTTTTGAAATCAACCTCAGAAAAATAAATTACTGCCACTCTGCATATACTTTAACGGGTGCACGGAGTGACATTCGCCCAGTAAATTTGGTAACGAAGGATGGAAAGTAGTTCCACATCTTACCGTCGAATTATAAGTGTTAGGTAACCATTTGTGATAACGAAAATAATTTCTTTCTCTTTCTGTTCTTTTAATGCATCGAAGTGAAAAATTTGCAGATTTGTAAAATGTTTACTTTTCTAATAATTTTAATAATTTCACAGTTTCACTTGACCGACGCATGCATAAAGTGACGAGGCCCATGGCAATGTTAATTTTACCTAAGACGGAACAATACACAATGTGCATACAGGTATATCTTAAGCAGGGCTTTCAAAAGTGTTCATTTTACCGTGAACAGCGTATAGGAAACAATATTGTATTGATTGAATAAAATCAAGTCTTAAATGAATTCTATTTCTGTTTTCAAACACTCGTAGAATATTTTCATGACAATGTGAGGGTTTTTGATCTGCTTTGTCATATGTCACGTGATCCCCCCCTTCCTGCCCGTAACCAGCCGTGAACCATTCCCGCCCTGCCAGATTACGGTCGTCGACCCCTAGAGTGCGTTGTCGTTGCCTTATTTTTCATTTCCCCCTGGAGGGGGTTGGCAGGAAGGGGTCGTTGGCATTTATTATTCACACGTGCAGCTGGCTTGGAGTACATGAGTGGTGACGTCGTCGGTCCCCCCGGAGTGTCTGGTCTGTGTGCGGCGACTGTGTTTTCCCTCCAGTCTGCGGTTCGTAAAGGCTGTGAGATAATTCTCTCCCGGCGGCGAGAGAAATGGCTCACCACGTCCCGTTGTCTTACTCCTCCACCCCCCTTTATCATCCTCCGTTCTACGTTCTCTCAACCACCAACAAAGAGCGCTCTGAATAGTTTTTACGAGAACATTCTGCGAGTTAATATAGAGTGTACGCACAGAAGAAATTGTGGGACTGAAGCTTGTATTTTCTCAGGCGAGTTTTTTTTTTTTTAGGGCGAATGTATACACAGTAAAAATAATTAAAGCACAGTTTTCGTAATTATAGACACACACATGATACTACAGTAATAATTTTATAAACATTTCACGTTCATGCCTGTATACCAACAGCCCAATTTATTGGTTTACATGATAAAAGTACAGCTGCGATTTCTTTTATTAGTAAATGAATGTAACAATTTGAGAAGTCAACTGACCTATTGAATCGCTTGGAAAAAAGTCGATATTTTCGTGGTTTTGCAAGGAGTGTGTTGTTTGATGTGCCGATATAAAGGATGCTTTGATGTCTGCATAAGTAAAGTTGTGCAATTTTAATGTACGTAGTTACCACTACCATAACTACAGGTATGATTTAAAATTGTACGCATTTGAGAATCCATGCACAAACGTCTGTCGCAAAAATGTTGTATTGACGTGGGGCTATTTCTTTTTGCTTTGTTGACTTGTATATTTTTTTGGGCGAAGTTTTGTTTAACGCTAGTGAGCTTTGCAATGTTTCAGAACGACAATTTAGCGAGGTTTTTTTTTTTTTTTTTTGATTCTTCCGCAATTTAGAAATTTGTACGCATATGTAAGTCAGAAGATAATTTTTTTAAGAGGATTCTCAAGCAATAAATTGTATGTAAACTCTGTGTTTTCGCATGTACGCTAATCTTAGTAAATAAATATTCTGGGAATAAAATTATTTTCCAGGAAAGGTTAAAATAAAAATGTATGGTCTACAGCCACTACTTTGTAGGGTTACATTTATCCAATATAATCTATTTAAAGAGAAAAGTGAATATTGTAATTAATGAGGTTTTTAGGGCTTGCATGCGTAGGTTTCTTAAGGGTACTGCTTATTGGCTGGCAGCTGCGAAATTTAAATAAGAAATCCCACGTTAAGGAAATTTAGCCTCGGTGCGTTAATTTTAAAAATAGGAGTTTCAAACAAAATGCATTCTACACAAATTTTTTAGGACATTTTCCTTGAACGGAAATGTTTCCATGACATGTATAGCCTGTTTACAAAGAGTTTTTATAATTTATGTTTCAAAAAAGGTACATACTGCCTATCTATATTGAAAATATACGCTCGTAGGGATCGTGTCCTAAAAATTCGTGAAGACTGCATTCTGTTTGAAACGGCCTCTCTTTTAAAATGAACGCACTGAGACGAAATTTCCTTAATATGTTATTTTCTATTTGAATTTTGCAGCTGCCGGCCGGTAGGCAGGGCCCTTATTGGAAATGAGAAAATAAAGTGGCGCGTGTTGTTTAAGGGTCCCGCTGCCTTGCACTTTAATTGCGTTGTAAGTGTTTGAAACTCCTGTTTGTGTGTGTGTTTTTTTTATTTATTTTAATTTTATTTTTCCAAACTGTTCAACGTATCCTCATAATAAAAGGTTGTTCACGATAAAGTGAACACTTTTGAAATCAACCTTAGAAAAAAATCACTGCTCGTGCCTGCATATATTTTAATGAACGTAATGAGTGACATGTACCAGTAAAGTTGATAACGATAGAGGGAAAGTAGTTCCATAATCTTAACGTAGACTGAAAATGGTTAAGTAACCATTTGTAATAAATTGAATTATTACTTCCGCTGTTTATTTATTTTTTGATTGAATCGAAGTGTAAAAATGAGCATATTTGTGAAATATTTACTTTTCTAATAATTTCGCAGTTTCACTTGACCGACGCATGAATAAAGTGATGAGGCCCATGACAATGAAAATTTTACATAAAGTGTAAAATTACACTGCGTACATACAAGCAGATCTTATGCAGGGCTTTCAAAAGTCCTAATTTTATCGTGAAAAGTATATAAACAAATGTACGTAAAGAAAACACACTTCAGGCGAGGTACGTATAATACTCTCAATACGTCATGTGCATTATAAATGCTATTCCTGAGCCCGCCAACGTAGATGAAAATGGCTTATTCACACTACAGTTTCTCTTAATATACTGGTTGGAAACATGGGGAACTACTATAGGGACCTGCATTGAACTTTACTACAGACTTTCCACCAATAAAGTGATAGTGTCACCGCTTGACGTCCCACAGGTATACGCAGCACAACGAGCGCACTGCACGCCAGTTCAGCTCCTTGCGCGTAGGAGCGAAGGGATATCAGGCGAGCGTGGCAGTGTCGTCCTTATCGCTACCACGCTCCTTGCCGCAAACTCGCTAAAAACCTCAAAGAAGGCGGCAACCTAGGCAGATTCCCACCTGCCACTTTGGATTTATGGAATTTTTGCCATACTCTAGAAAAAACAGTTTTGTATCATGTTTTTTGGAACGACAAAGCACAGAACATTGCCTAGTGCAGTGTCTTACGTCAGTAGTTCTTGATTACTGTTGATATCGTCACCTTTGTAATCGTTCGCAAGAAATTATCTCGCGTTTCGCTTCGACAGTGACCAGCTAAACACTAATAAATTTAGCGAAGCTGTGGCAGTTAGATAAAATTTGGGAAGCTGTTATGTAGGATATATGTTTTACGGGAAATTCCAATACACCTTCTGAAATAGAATCTTTGGTGAAAAATCGATAAATCCGAGATGGCGGGTGGGAATCCGCCTTAAGAGACACCGTAGCACAAGGAAATGGAGAAGCCGACTACTCTATACTTTATACTCGGTCACACTGAGAAAAGAATTTAGTTGAATCAAAAAGTTTGTTTGGCGCATCCAAATTAATTTTTTGTATAAAGGCAATGAAATATTTTGCTGTTGAAACCAAATTATTTGCTTGTCCCAAACTGACATTTAGTTAGTCCAACTAAAGATTGGTTTTGTTCTACGCACATTAAACAATTTCGCTTTATAGAAAAAGAATTTGAAGCCCGATCATAATTCGAACCTTGCACCTTAGCAACTTCAGCTAATCTGACTACTGATGAAATTCGGAATGTTTTCAAGTTCATACATTTGAAATACTGGACAACGTGCGCAAATAAGTATTTCTAGTTTTACAGCTTTACCTTTTAGTTTCCTGTAGAACTAGTTTTATTAGAATGTTTATACCATCATTAAGCATCGATAAATTCACTAACAAACATTGCCACTCTCTTAATTGTCACAAAAATACGAGCAAACCCTGGAACTGAATTTTCTAACGAAGGCAATCAATGAGTAGACCTTCAAATATATACAAGTGATTCAACCAAAACATTTCTTGACAGTCTTAATTTATGTTGGTCCAACACGGAGGTTTTATTTATTGAAGCGTTTATTTTGTTAGTGATGAACAAAATTATCTTTGTTGGTTTTCACGTTTTGTGTACTCAACAAAATATTTTGCTATGGCAACTAAGCATATTTTTGGCCCTATGCAAATACATATTTTGTTGACTTTTCACCGAGTGCATGGTCATTTCCGTGAATCTGTATCGGTTTGCTGCTGACATTTGTAAAATTCACGGCAGAGACCCGTTTAGCTCTCTGGAATCCCACCATGGCTACCCGGGGTCGATTCGCAGTGGAATCTCTGCTAGATCGTCGTATTTGGGAAATTTGCCTAACAATGGGTTTTCTTAGGGTACTTTGCGGTTTTCCCTCTATAATTCATCATGTTCATTATTCTGGCTGGAACATCACGTTTGTTTGTTTGATAGACTGTAATCGCTATCATGAATTTACATAGAACAAAGCACTAGCAAAAGTACAGCAATTGGCCCTCCAGTGAGCAATCACTCTTTCACACAAGAGGGAAGAAAAGGGGCCAAACGGGAAAAAGGCTAAAGAAAAAATGGAACCAAAGGGAGCACGGGGAAAGTATTCAAAACCCCACTCAAGGGAACATCACGTCTATAGGTTGTTCACGGTAAAGTGAGCTCTTTTTAAGGCCCTTTTAAATGTTTCCTTTCATCCAATTTCTATATTTCTGCTGCTTTTTTTAAACATTGCAATGATATCAATAAACACAGTGTATACTTTTCATCACTCTCAAAACGTAGTGCCTGAGGCTGCAATAAAATATATTTATTAGTGGTTAATGCCTGTTGGGAGGGCCTTAAAAAGTGCTCACGTTACCGTGAACAACCTGTATTCTTGTACCTTGTCCCATGTGTTACTGCCATTTCTCCCACCAGGCGGTGAAAGCGTACGATTATATAGCGTTTGTTTCATGTGCTTCCCACTTTATAGTTTTTATTTTCGTGTGAAGTCACTTATCGCCCGCAGTTGTATATGTACACCTAAACGTCGAACAATTTGCCGGGGCGATAATATAGTACACTTTCCTGAGATCCGGCATGGCAGTTTGTTTACATGTAGCATATTCGAGCTCACGTCGCTTGTTTCTAACACGGCGTGTAAAGGCGGAAGGGCCTCCTGATGACCGTGGGTTTCGAATCATCTTCGAGCAACATACCGAGCCAGGTGGAACAATCACAAGTCGCATGTTTATGCCCTGCCTCCTAAAAGTTACTTAAAGCAAGCTTCACGAGTGTCTTCAATTATATCCTGTACACCGAAGAAATTACGATGCGTTAAGGACGAGTCTTAAGCTTTAATCGAAATAATTGTCCCCTAACCTGAAAGTCTTTGGCGTATCCTTTCTTTCTGCTTTTAGCGTAATTAAACGAGCCGTTGTTTTTTTGCTCCGGAAACAAGTTTGAACTTTTTTTTTGTGTCGAATTATACCGACCTGGGAACAATGCCTCGTAGCTAAGTACGTCGGAAATTGTTTTTGTATATTTTCGTGCACTACTTCTGTAAGTAGTAGACTTAAGTCGTCAGTAGTGTAATTTTTATTATTCTCGTGTTGGCTGAAATATAAAATAGCACAGTACAAGAGAATTTGTGGAAATATTTCAAAAGTGCTTATAAAGCATCGTTGCTCTTTCGTCGCGGCCTTTTCACTGTCGTATTTCTCAGCTAAGCAAGAACATGGCTTTTCCTCGATTGTTTCTTAAACTTGTTTTCCGTGATTAATATGTTTCAGCCAGTTTCGCGAAACCTTATTTTTCGTGGTCGCTTATAAACGCTTTTGGTCTTCGGATTTTCGGGTTTAGATCCCGGGTACTTCATGGATAGACTGTATGTGCTGTTTATAGAATTAAGTTTGATTAATAGGGTTTATCACACGTTAACAACCCGGATTAAAGCGTGGGCGGCTCTTCACATCGGGGTTTGATAACCGATGCGGGTGAAGCGAGGTGAGTATGGATCAACGCCGAAATGAAAGGGCGGGGGGGAAACGGGAGATTCCCGAGAAAACCTGCCGAACAGCGGCTTCGTCCGGCACGAGTCTCATGCGAAGATCCGGGAGCGATCTCCACGGGAATCGAACCGGTTCCGCCCAGGTGGGGGCGAGTAGTTTAACCACTACACCACCGCGGCCTACGATTTGCTTACACTCTAAATTTTTTTGTGTACTTTTACAAGAAAAATCCTTGGAAACCCAGTTCCCAAGAAAATCCTTTGTAAAACTACAGTTTTCTTGTAAAATATGCAGAACTTATATATGTAATATTACAAATGATAACCTTGTATTACAACTTACATTATTGAGAAGTGTACATAAGATTATTATTCTCTTCTAGAAAACATTTGTGATTGAGTTAATAACAGATATTAACGTAAAAAGTATTTCAAGGTATATTTTACGAGAAAAAAATATATACTTCGCCAGCACGGGGACTAGAACCCACACCCTTTGTGTCATTAGCACGAAACCTTAATCACATGACCAACTTGACTAATGAACTTGCGACTTAATCTTATATTAAATTTATATCCAATTATTTATAAAATATTAAGGAAGTTACTTGATTTAAAAGAAAACATTCATTTGATTTTAAGGAGTTCTGTGTAACTAGGAAACGTTAACAGTTAATGAGTAATACGGTCACGTTTTATTGAAATTGTCGTGTTATTATTATTTCAGTTGTTTTAAGTGTGTTACGTTATTTAAACTTGCAATACATTTCTAATACATACAAACGTTTATTTTTGCACACAAATATACTTCACACCACCCATAGTTTTTGCACAAACTGCTATATACTATTTTACGTTGTTGAGTGTCCACCATTTTTTTTAAGCTCGTGAACACGGGTCAGTATTGTACAAACATTTATTGAGGTCTATTACAAACACGATTCTTGTAGTTTTACAAACAAGTAGTTATACAAGAGAAGTATTTGTACTGTTACAAGTATTTGTAAAATTACAAACAATTCCTCAGTAAAAATTGTAATTTTTTTACAGTGTACCTTAGCGCTTCGACGCCAGCCTTCCTTCGCTGTCTTCTGAAGATTCCAGGTATCATAAATGCATTCTCGTGTGAATAGCGAAGCGAAGACTGTAACATTAGGAGTTTCACAGGGGTATTCCCATTTTGCTCCCGTTTTCATTCCACCGCTGCTGCATCCTCTCGTCATCTACCTCGCCCCACCCTCCAGGTGAGTTTCTTTGGTGCTGTGGTGAGATATTTTACCTTCGTAACAGCGAACCTGGTTCCGTTCCCAGTGGGTCATGTCTGATTTTCGTAGTAGGTATGGTAAACGTGGCGGACGTTGCCAGTGGAATGGTCTCGTGGTACTCCCATTTCCGTCACGATAGCATTCCGTCGCCGCACTTTCCCTATCTTACCTCACCTCAATCGGCGTTTTAAGACCTCAGGTGTGAAATTGCGTGTAAAAGGTATAACATTGTACACCGGAATATACAGATGTGAATTTTTTTTTGCGTAAAACACCAGTTTTATACATTTTATCTTCAAAAATTATATTTGAAAAATGGACACTTTTGTATAGGTTTCCCACTGTTAATTGACTTTCTTTTTTTTTTTTCAAATCCAACCTGTGAAAAATGCACTGCTCCAACTTGCATGTATTTTGACGGACACGCTGACTGATGTGGACTCTGAAAAGTTGGCAACGATGGAAGGAAAGTAATCAATGCCTTGACGTTGCATTAGAATTATTATATAAACATTTGTGAATAGTGGAATTATTTTTTATCTTTTCTGATTATTTATTGTGTGCAAGTGTAAGAATCAGAAAGTTTTTACAATATTTATACTTCTAAAAATTTCACAGTTCCACTTGATCGAAGCATGAGTAAAGTGATCAGGCCCATGTCAATGTTAATTGCACACATGAATGAAGAATACACAATACACAATATGCATACAAGTAGATCTTTAGTAGGGCTTTCAAAAGTGCTCAGTTTACCGTCAACATCGTATACATACACGAATCTAACTTCCTATGAATGTTGTTAGTCATCAAATATAAGTTCAGAATTGTAGAACAGTTGTTGAATAAATTTTCACCCGTATTTGGAGTCTCTGATTCTATAATATCCATTCCAAATTGGTGACGATTATATTATTATAGCCATGTAACTCGTAAACAGCAAAGGTTATAAATTAAAAATAGTTCTCAACATGTAATGAATTTTCATTTCAACATCCACAAGACAGGTTATACATGGATACAAAAAAATCATTTTAACAATGCAACACTATGCACTTGTAATGTACAGTATTAACACACAAAAACACACTTATGGTTAAGCTGAACTTAGGCCCTACTATTAATTACATAATTAAATACTTAATATTAATTCCGATTTTTGTAACTTTCTTGCACATAAGCGTGTATTGGAATATTGTTTCTCACACATAGTGCAGCATGGTTATACTTTATACTGATTTGACTATGTAAAACAGAGCTAGTAAACTGAGAATTAGTCAGCTAATAACAATATAATAAAACGGTTTAAAACAATGAAAGTGTGATGTTACCACAAATGTCAAATTTCAGCATTAAAAAATGCTCTTAAAATATTACTGAGTTCTCAAATGAGAAAAAGTAATGTGTAAAAGTGAAGCGCTATAGGGCATATTAAATTTAATCAAAATTACACTCCTAGTTTACAACTATAAGAGAAACTTACTCTATAAATATGCTTATGAAAGGTAAAATATTAATGCTAAGTAGGATGCATTTTTTTAAATTGCATAACTTAAAGGCAGATAAAAATCAAATTACTGAACAATTACTGGACTTTTTACAAATATACTCTATCAAATAAGTATTAAAAAATTTGAAACTGCAAACGTGAGAAATTATTACAAAAACAATAGTCAAATCAAAGTGATACAGAAATGCGCCTTGGCATTTTCGGAAACCTTGAGACAACTTCTTCTGTTTTCACCTGTATACTGCGGTGCACTGAAATATGTGCTAGCCCAGTTAATCTTGCCTCACCCATAGAGTTTCTTAAATAAGTCTTCAGTCTCCTTAAGGTTGAGAGAGTCTATTCTGGGGTTGCCGTTGACACCGGAAGTGTCGCTATAACTTGCAGTAACTTTTTCATATTTGGAAAGAAATTTTTGTCACAAATTGCAAATGCGTCCGAGGCATTGGCTGGTCTTGATTTGGTGTCTTCCTTTAACCATTTGTTTTTCCAAATAGAAAACTCTGCATCAAATGTGCTGTGCTTGGGTAAAATGGTCTTGTAAAATTCAGCACAGGTCCTCAACTCTTCGTTAGTTGCATCATTGCTGTGAGTTGGGATAATTTTTTGTATGGCTGTTATGAGAGGCTTGTGCATTTGGAACCTCTCTTTTAGCTGAGTCTGGGCATGATCAACAAAAAGTAGGTACAAATTCTTCTTGAAATGTTCTTCAGTAGTGTGGTCACGTCATCGTCAACACATCTCAGGGCTGCTGCAAGATTGGAGTTGACAAATTTGGAGAAATTTGAAAAGTGCTAAAGTGTATGAAAACATTTTGTTCAAGGTATTCAAAGCAACAACAAACGAGCTTTGAATTATTGCACAGTGTAACTGATGGACTTTCTGTGATGCTTCTCTGTTGGTGAGTTCTTTAATTCTTAGAAGAGACTGAACAGTCGGCTCATACATTCCTTTGAAACGCAGCACTGCTTCATGTTTGTAAACCCACCGAGTTTCACACATTGCCAGCAAATTTGAGTGTGCAGATGAAGGCAAGAGTTCATTAATGGTTTCTTTGAGTATGGCAGTATTTCTTGCTGACATTCTAAAGAATAAACCAACTGACTGTACTGTACCAATACAGTTACGAATTGCAGTCAGAGAACAAGATTCTGATAGTGCCAGGTTTAAATAATGGGCGCTACAATGAACATACAAAGCCATTGGTGGTCTTTCCTTACATAGGCTTGAGCACCATGTAAATAGCCACTCATAGATGATGCGCAATAATATCCTTGCCCAATTAGAAACTCATCATGGATGCCGTGATGTTTCAGTGCTGCAATAATGGTTTCTGCAATCCCTTGTCCAGTTAAATCTTTTACAGGAGTAAATGAAAGAAAATCCTCATGAATTTTATTTTTATCAACATCCAACCATCGAACACACAATGAAGGCTGTTCCACGAATCTTATGTCTGTAGTCTCATCTACAAAGACTGCAAAACACTTCGCTTCATTTAATTTGTGAACGATATGCTCTTTAAAAATGTCACCACAAATGTCAATAATTTGATTCAGAATTTTTGGGCTTGTATATATTGCATTTTTTGCACCACTTTATATATGTTTTTCCAATTTTGCACCACTTTCTATATGTTTTTCCATTACGGAGTCCCCTGCTTGAACACGGAATTTTAGAAGAGATCCAGAGTTACCATCATTGATCTCTGTGGCTTGAGTCTTAACAGCTCCTGCATCATTCTTACCTCTGAGTCAGTTCTTGCCTTCCACAGAGAATTATTGTATAAACAATAGAAACAAGAATTACTCGGTGTTCTGCATCATGTAGGGCACGCTCATTGCTGAGTTGATTTAGTATGGGTTACTGTTGCCTTTGTGATACCCTCAAGAAGTTATCCTCGAATTCACCGCATTTTTGGTTGTAAGAAGTCTTTGCATGTTCCGAAAAACACTCCAGTGCATTTTTCCAATTTGTATATGCTTATGTCAGAAGAGATCGAAGGTGCTGGCGACTTCCTTTCCCTGCTACTTCTTCGGCGAACAAAACACAATATCGACAAAGGGTTCCTTGTTAAGTGCTGTGTGTGTGTCAACCATGGAAACTTAGAAAATCATGAGATTTGAAAACGCAAGTTTCGTTTTGTTTGCACAGGGAAGCAATAATCTTTAAGGGGAGCCCATGGACACTTCAATAGATTTTATTTGGATAAATCGTCCAGATTGTTTCTTCCGATAAAAAGTCCAATGTTCCTTGACTGTTGCATGTGTTACACATATTGCCCTGAATTTGTACCTAAACAAGTAGGATTTTTGGGATTTTTGACTTGCGGTGGTGTATTTAAATCTACAGTTTTACTCCCACCCACATCATTTTCCATTTTCTATTTTTTCACAACAAAGTTTGTCGGTGATGACTGTTTTTGGCTGCAACGGTTAATTTTCTGCGAAATATATACCACAGTTAAAAAACAATCAAAGTTTTATTTATTTTTGTCCATTTTGACTTTTGGTTCTGCTGTCCTTTCATTTCCTGAGCTTTCATAGATGATCATAGTTATAATTTGGTACAATTTTAAGACATAATATAATAAACTAAAAGTTGAATGGATAATGCAGTTTTTTTTAATTAAAAGTTAAACATTTCAATTGTAAAAATTGAAATAATAGCATCATAAATGATATAGCACTAAACAGAAAAAAAATTCACACATATAACATTGTCTGGAGAAATTTAATAATTATTTTCAAATAAAAAGACATCTTTGTTTAAAACTTCTAACAATCAATGAATAAAAACTATTATTTTTTCAAATAGAATTTAACTTAATCTTCTTGGCATTTTGAAATATTTACAGTATGATCCTCGTTTTTTTATATGGCCTATTGGCAAGTGTGTGTGTGTGTGTGTGTGCGTGCGTGCGTGGTTTATAAACAAGAAAGTACATCGTCTCAACTTGAGAGAGTGAGAGCACGAAAGAGTACTCTCTCAAAAGAGTACTCTTTTAATTGAGAAACGGCCTAAATTACATTAAATACGTACCTTCATAGTTTGGTATTCTAATATAGTGGCATAAAATTAACGTACTTACATTGCCCCCAATTTATGAGGGAATCTGCAGGTACACAATTTATTTTCATTAAAAAACACACACGAAAAATTCAAATCTATGACACACGCAATAATTAATTGACCTGCAAACCTTAACTTCTCTCTACGTACTCTATACGCGAGACATCTCGATCTATCAATAATGATAATTGCCAGATTAAGTCACGTACATAATAGATGGCTACATTTTCTAATGTTCTGGTAAACATTGAACATTCAAAGAACTATTTTTGTGCAACATAAATTAAATTTAAAAAATACAAAAATTTCAAGCCTGGGGTGGGGGAGGGGGGCGGAAGTTCAACCCCTAAAACTCTCGCGCTCCCCTTGGGTACGCAAATTAAGATTTAAGACTTAAGACTTGCGGGTACGTGACACATGGGTATATTAATTAGTGTACGATAATTATGGTACATCCGAACCTAGCTTTTATGGTATACACGAACCTTAAGCCTGGGGCATAAAAACCCCTCCCCCCTTCGGCATTTAGGAGGGGGGAGGGGTCGGCAACCATAACTCGCCACCTTCTCCGTGGGGTACTATCGATCCCCCTAGGCCCGTCCCCTTTCCCCTTTTGAGTGTAAAGTTTTAGACGCGGCAAACTTTCGTTCTTGATTAATTAGTATAGAGACTCTACTAAAACAAAAAACGTTGAGTTTCTACACTAAAGAAACTAATCACTAATAGAGTCGTCAATCATCTGATTTGCTGTACTTCATCATCTAATCGGCCATCATGGGCGTTCTGATGGGATGTAGTTGTTGACCATTTCCCGCACGCATATCGGGGCAGGAAGAATGCGGATAACAATGAAAGGTTGATGAGGCAATTGTGTGCAGAAGACAAGAGGCATGGAAGGTTTATAAAAGGGGGGGGGGGGAAGCGAGTGAAAGAGAGAGAGAGAGAATGATAATGCGGGGGAGGTCACGTGATGGCATCTATGACGTCTGTCGTGCGCGCCTCTTCCGCGCGTATCGTCACGCGAGATCGCCCTTTCGCCCCTCCCGAGTAAAAAAAAAAAAAAGGGCCTCGGCTATTACGCTTGGGGCGATGGAATCAATCCGTCACGTTTAATAATGTAATCGTATTTCTTTCTGTCGTTCTTTCGCCGTGCTCGTATTATTTAGGGTGGTATTTTGGCGGTGTAAAATTTTTAGCCAGATTAGACTCTGAAAATTCTTCCCCACCCTCCCCCTCTTTAAAATGTGTATTGTTTTTATCTCGAATTAGATATTTTCCTTCATTAAAAACAATGAAAAGTAGTTTTGCCTTACGTGCTACCAATTAGTTTCATTGTCATTGCAGTATCACACGAAAATTATTTAGAATAAAACATCAACTTTCGAAAGTGTAAATTAGTTTTATGCTTCCATTATAGTCTACTAGGGGTTAGCCCGTGACCTTTTCTGTGCGGTCACCTGGCTAGAATATTTACAATGTTAAAGAATTTGGTTAGCATACAAAGACTGAAAAAAAAAAAAATTGCATAAGAGATATGTAGGTTATAATGGAATGATGTGAAATTAACTCAACATTGAAGCGACTCCAGCCCCATTTGATATTTCTCTATCCACTGGGCCACTAAGGCCCCACTTGGAATCGCTCTATTCACTGAGTCACTATGGTCCCAATTGATATAGTTCTATAAAATGATGTGAAATTAACTCAACAGTGAAGCGAGACATTTAGAGTAAACAAAAATGATATTCCATTACCTTCATATCTCTGTGCAATAATCTCTATGCATTAATACAAAACTTTCATAGGAAAAAAAGTAATTGAAAAATTAGTTTTTAGGGTCAAAGATCATGATTGCGTAATCTGATCTTTTTGAAATCCGAACTTGACCTGTATTTGACCCTGCGGATTCGCTGTGCAAAATTTGAAGAACTTTTGTTGAGTTTCAAGGGACTTATAGGTATTAAAAATGGACGGACAGACGGAGATCGTCCTATTATATAATAGGAAGGATAATAGGATAATACGAAACTGTGACGTCAATATGTAAACTACTGGTCAATCATGCGAATAAACTAGGAAACTTTTTTTTTTTTTTTTTTTTTTGGCCTTTAAGGAGATTGACCGAAATTCAGCTGGAGTCGCAATTTAATACAACGAAAATCCACACGTTAGTTAATACGGCAAACTTATACGGATTTCTACTGAACACGTTTTTTTTCTTAGTGTCGCTCACCGTTATGCGTTTTCATGATTTCATGTCCACAGAACAGTAAGTTCGTGATTGGCAGCTTTGAAATGCAATCTTTGAAGGAAAAAAAAATCCTTTCACCTAACTATGGCTGTTCAAAATAAAGTAAGCCATTTTGAAATCAACCCTTAAAAAAAATTACTGCCTGTTAACTGCATATTTGCTACCGTAAACGATGAACGGCATGATCCGAGTTAAGTTCATAGCGAATTAAGTAAAATAGTTCACAGGCTAGACGTTGTGTAGACAGTGTAATCTATAAATTTATGGAAAATTAAACTGGTGATTTTTACTTTATGTACGTATTAATCCAATTGACATGTCAGTAACATATAATTCTACGTTTTCGCATGGCAGACGCATGCATAAAGTCATTGGGTTCATGGCAATGTATATTTTACTTGTAATGGTAGTACACATAATGAGGAGAAAAGTAGATCTTAAGCGGGACTTTCAAAAACTCTCAGATAACCGCGAGCAGCCGTTTTATTAGTGATAATATTCTAACGGAAACGATAACTGTGGTATGCTTCCAGTGAGGCTGGCAGCGATATAGAACTATCAGGCTTGATGTAGGAGAACTATCAGGTGTGAGGTTTACATTTCTCGTCACTGAACTTATTTAATTTACTTACCGTTTGTTGTATACACTTTAACTAAGAATTGGCGTATTAAAAGCTGATGAGTTTCATCATTTGCACATAGTTGCACATAATGCGTGCGTAAATAACTTCATCGGGCCCAAGGCAATGTTAATTTCACCTGTGGACACACAATAGGAAGGCTGTAGGTGTGTAAGAAATCACGTAACTACGTTTTAGCTGAAAAGTTTATATTTGCTCGTCGTTAACAATTCCGACGGGCCATTTTATGGATATTTTTTCCTGGAAATTCCGCACGGCCAGCGGATCAAATATTAACTACGAGATTAGCTTTAACAGACCAACCAATGCATAAACCACACCTAAGAATTATTTAGTAACAATTACGACGGAAGAATAATTAAATACAAATTAAGATTAAATTTACAGTCTGAAATCCTCGTCCTACACCGACGACGACTTCAACTGTGGAAGTTACTTTGTGTGGTTCATTACCAATTCAGACAGCATCAGTGCAGTAACGTCATGGGCGATAACTCTGGAAACATGTGTACAAGTTACAAAAAAAAAAACTGCTTCCTTTTTACGAAAAGAAACACTAGAACCTAGTTTATACTAACTAAATGCGACAGGATGAACGAGAATGCGGGATATCGGGATCTGAAGGGATAAAATAAAATACAGTACTGCCAAACAAATTAGATACTGCAATGCAACACGTTATCTTTTATTGTCATTCAAATTATATACATAAACACTTCATACACGCAAGTCCTTTATTGAAAGTATCCAAGTATATTCTAATCAGCAATTTCTTTCGTGCTAAATTTGTGCTGCCCAATTTGTGCAACTTATGAAGTAATTAGAACTTTCGTTATCAGTTCGGTCGAGGGCCTGCTTACCGCGTTCCTCGAAATATTCACTCCTGACGGGGTGGCAGTTGGCGCAGTGGCTAGAACGCTCACCTATGAATCTAATTAATTAACCCCGATTTCATATTAATGCCCAAATATCTTCACACACTCGCCTAACCTGCTACATAGTATTACGCCGAAATAAGAGTTCCTACTAATCCTACTTATTGTTCATGAGGCATGTATTAGTGGCATATGACAATACCAGTGCATACCAAATACATGCTGCAACCTTGCAGTGGTCAGGGTATATCTCTCGTTTGGTCATTAATTTCCCACCAGGGAAGACACTGACAGCGTTCACAGCTCATCCATCCTGTGTACAGGACTGACCATGAATTAATGCACGCACGACTGTAAACGGAGGGATCGAGTGGCTTATAAATGACAATGATGCATGAGCGCCTTTGGAAGCTCAGCTTACGATCGTTTGTATGCACATTATGTATCCTTCTGCCATGTGTGAAATAAACATTGCAATTGGGCTGATCACATTGTTAAAGTGAAACTGAGAAATTATTAGGAAAGCAAATATTTTCACTGTATGCTAAATAGACATTAGTACTGAAGAATGTCAATTAACAAATTATTCTGAATTTGCGCGCGCAGTATTTAATTATAAACGTTTCAGTTGCTCATCTTTTTTTTTCTAATAGAGTTCTGCTTATTTCATCGGGATAGAAATTCTTATTCAATGTTCTTCTCCCTCAGCGAGCAAAGAGTACGCAAGCGGGCATGGTTATGCTAAAAGTGTGGAAGATGTAACGGGTAAAATGCTCGTCGATCGAAGTCCGTACCGTACGTAAAATTACTGGAGCAAATTTTTTTAAAATCCCTCGTTCCCCGTGTATTTTCCGTCTCTGGAAATATTCCGATGTAATTAAATATAAAAAAAGAGAACTTAAAATAGACAGTAAAAAGTTCATTGGCTTAAAAGGTTGCGGTGTTCTGCTAGAAACTATTCCGGGCTGACATTGTGTATCTGTGCTTCACAAGACAAAACTAACTTAAGAGTTCGAACTACTTTTGAAACACGCTTTCCTGTCCTAGGGCGGTAACGCCAGTGCCCGCGTATGAGGTACTGTCATAACTTGAAATAGCTAACTTAGAACACATAAGTTAGAATTTTCTAAGTTATGCCTGTTCTAAGTTATGTGATTCTAACTCGTGAACTTTCTAAGTTATGTGAGTCTAACTTATGTCATTAAGTTGTGTGTTTCTAAGTTGTGATAGTTTTTTAAGTTGCGTGTTTCTAAGTTATGGCAGTTCTAAGTTGTGTGTTTCTATATTATGATATTTCTAAGTCATGACTTCCTAAATTGCAACTGTTCTAAGTTATGACTTTCTAAGTTGCAACTGTTGTAAGTTGTGATTTTCTAAGTTGTGTGGGTCTCCTCCCGTAGAACTGGTTGTGTGGGTTTGTTTTCGAGAATAACTCGACTACAGTTGTTTTGTAACGTCTTATATTGCGATTTGTTTGAATTCGAATGCTTCGTCCGTACAAAGAGGGAGCATAGAATTAATCTTCGCGTATGTATAAGCATTCAGATTTTTCTCCGTTTATTTGGTTTCCTCAATCATTGCATGCTTTGCTTTTGAGAGTCGTTTTACTCCTGTAATCATCCGAGTGTGTTAAAACTGTCCTAGTTTGTAATGACACGTGCATATTGGCTTGATTCTGCGCTGAACGTCTGAGTATAGGCTGTTCACGGTAAAATGAGCACTATTGAAAGCCCTGCTTAAGATGTACTCGTATACACGTTGTGTATTCTTCCGCCGTACGTAAAATTAACATTGCGATGGGCCTTATCACTTTATTCTTGCGTTGGTCAAATGAAACTGTGAAAATAATAAGAACGTAAATACTTTACAAATCTGCTCATTTTTACACTTCGATGCACTAAAAACAGAAAGCGAAAGAAATACTGTAATTTTAAGTTGTCACAAATGGTTACCCAACACTTTTTATTCGACGTTAAGATATGGAACTACTTTCCATCCATCGTTGCCAACTTTACTGGGCGAATATCACACGGTCCGACCATTAAATTATATGAATGCAGGAGAAGATACTTTTTTCTAAGGTACATTTCTAAAGTGCTCACTTTATCGTGAATAGCCTGTAGGCCTATACAAGTTGCGTGGGCGGATTTTTTGCGTGCTTCCTTACATTTTTTTCAAACATAGTGAAAATGCTACCACAGTAAAATCTGTAAATTGGTATTCAAAAGAATATACTGACATATTTTTTAATGATTCTTCTCAGAACCCTAGGAAATGATTCCTCTCTTTTATTGATTAACCTAGAATAGAAGAAAAGTAGTCCTGTAAGAAAAAATACTCGGAATTATGGAACAGTACCGGTAAAATTAATATTAAATTATTTTTTTAAAGTATGGACTCATTGTTTTTTTTTTCGATAACTCACTTTCCTTAAATGTTGCACTCCACATAACCACTCCGTGAATTTGCTGCGTACATTAATTTTTTTATTTCCTGTATGCAAGACGTAATTACAATAAAGATGAGTTTTATTTTCGTAATACGGGTGTTCCACTATGTTTATAACTGGAAACTCTGAAATATTAAATATTAAATATTTTGTTCTAGAGCGGGATTTGAACAAAAATCGAAAATTCCACATCCCGTTTTGATTACCACTCGTCCATTATACTATCTCAAGTTGTGTATAAGTATCTTATTTTCGCGAAAGAGACGCACAACTCGTTCAGTTTCTGGTAAGGTTAGAGTGTTCGAAGTGTTGGAGTGAGTGAAGAGGTTTGGCCGGCCCTTAACATCGAGGTCTTGAGAGCTAGGGGAATGGCGTCTCCCACCACGCGAGGCACTTTTTACTTTTTGAATGCCATTTTACGCTGTGTACAGCGTACTTAATTAAACCTACTTCCTGCGAAACGTTCAGTAAACAGACCACAATGCCAAGAGGCTGCCCTCGGTTGACTATAGGCTGTTAACGGTTAAGTGACCACTTTTGATACCGTAGTTAAAGTTCCTTTCAGCCATTTTTTTTAACCTTTAAGTATATTTCTAAATAAATGTCGCGATGTTTTTTAATAGGCAGAGTGTATATACTCCACAGCACTTGTAATTTAACGTCTACGGCTGAAATAAAATATATCTAACTATTATTCTAAATGAGAGTGCTTTCAAAAGTGCTCAATCTACCATGAATAGCCCACAAGCACCTTCAGAATCAGCTTTTGAAAAATGTCACTGCCTCTACCTGCATATATTTCAGCGTGCGCCCAGTAAGGTTGGTAACGTCGAAGAGAAAGTATAGTTCAGCGCATTAACGTTTAATTGCAAGTGTTAGGTAAACATTTTGTGAACACTAAAATTATTTCCTTTGATTATTTTTTTGTGTGTATAAGTATAAGAATGAGCAATTTTGACCGAAGCATAAATTACCAGGCTCTAATTTTACACCGGATGTACTTGAACAAATGATAATAAACACACGACTGGAGTAGGTGAATACAATTGGAGCATATTTGATCCAGGAACAAATTGTCTAACGTCCATAGTTAACCTACTGATAGCAGTGGCAGTGTGCAGGGGCGGGAATGCAACCTCAATGACTAGGCCACTGGCAGTGCAATGAAATTACATTTTAGTTACACATTCGCGGAGAAGGAATGGGGACAGAGTGTATTTTCGAAGTCTCTGTTCGGAGTCTCTGTTCGAAATGTCGGCCACACAGACCGTGCAACACTGAAGCATGTTGCGTCGCACATGTGCAAAGGTGTTCGGCGCGGTCAACTCCCATCTCGTTGTGCAATGGCCCGCGTGCTAGTTCCCGGGTTGTTGTCTACACGCTCCAACACAGCCTCTTCTCACCTGGCCGTGCGCACTAACCCCTGCGTATCCGCCGTCCTCACACGGAGGCTGCCAGTTCTCCACAGCCTTCGTTTTGGCCTGGGATACATGGCATGTGTCGGCGGTGGTCTGTTGGAGTACCCTGCTCGGTAGAACCTGTCTGCTGCACTGGCATTTCTTCCTAAAGACCGTTCACGGTAAAGTGAGCACTTTTGAAATTAACCATAGAAAAAAGTCACTGCCCCGACCTGCATATATTTTAACGGGCGCCCTGAGTGCCATTCGCCCAGTAAAGTTGGTAACGTAGGAGGGAAAGTATTTCCATGGCGTAAAGTCGAATTAAAAGTATCAGGTAATAATTTGCATGATTTAAATTATTTATTTCTCTTTCTGCTTTTTTTAAATGTATCTTAAGTGTAGAAACAAGCAGATTTGTAAAATAATTACTTTTTGTAATAATTTCATATTTTTACTTGACCGACGCATGCCTAAAGTAATGAGGCTCTGGGCACTGTTAATTTTACATATGACGTAAGAAGACACAACGTGCATACAAGTAGATCTTAAGCAGGGCTTTCAAAAGTGTTCAGTTTACCGTCAACAGCCTTTACTCACCTATACACCATGACCATATCCGTAAACTACTAGAAACTATACACTGGCGCACACTGTCCTTCCACTGCGGCAAACAGTGTCTCACTATTGCGACCCGTGTTCGCAGCCATGCGATACTGTGAGCGGTGTCATCAGGCACGTAGGCCTGCGCACAGACTGGTTACATTGCCACGTACACAAGGTTGCATACCTGCCCCCTGCAAATTGCCACGTCTATTATCGGGTTAACTATTGTAGCGTCATATGGTGGCGCTTCGCAACCTTAGGTAGTGCGCACTATGGATTATAGCCGGGCGGGTTTGTTTTACAAACATGCCCTATATCACCCGGCTATATAAGAGGCCCGGTGGCCGGCGCTCCCCCCCCCCCCCCCCGCCAGCTGATCAAGAGACTTCGACGATTATTGAGTGTGTGCGTGTGATCAAGGCTGAAGAGGAGAGCACCTACCTAACCCTGGGCAGAGGGGTTCCGAGGCCACCTGAAGCAGAAGATAAAGGATGAGCATAATCTGCGTAGCGGTAGGAACCAATACTGGTATCGAGACATCGTCCCCATTCCCCCTTTTGTAATAATTAATATTATTGGCAAGGACAGGGATTAGCTGCGTAATGGTTACCAGAGTTACCATATTGTCATTGAGTATTGCTATTATGTAATAAGTTAAAGTCTTGAGAATTGATATCCCGTTGTGTTCTTGTAATCGTTGCTTGTTGTTCATTGTGATTAGTTGTTCATTAAATGTATATTTTTATAATTACTTCTATCATTCAGCTACCTATGAGCTATCCCCCCCTAGACACCCCTTTTCACTACTTAAGGTGAAGAGAGTAACTGTGAAGGAAGGAGAAAGTGCATTTTATAAACAGGAGGCAGGGACTTGTTTCAATATGGATGTTAGACAATTTGTTTCTCGCTGTCGTTTTAAAAGACAGCAGTGTGTTCCAGACTAAGGTCCCAGATCTTTCAGAGTTTAATTAATCGAGAACGAACTGCAAGGTATTTTGAAGCGCTCGACGCATAGTTATAGTCCATTTACGGTTACTCCCAACTTTTCTGAAGCCCTGCTGAAATTCTACTTGCAGGCTATTTATCCGCCTCATGCAAACAAAGCTTAACCGAGTCTAGAAGATTACACCAAAGGGACAACGCACCACATTCTTGCGCACTCAGTTGCGTAATATTTTGCATAAGAACTATTTTTTACTAGGCGTCACCAGCATACCCATTTTCTCCCTGTTTTTATTCACATTAATTATAAATGAAATATCATAATTTACAGATAGAATATAACTGAAAGTTAAATTGAACCAAAAATAAGACACTTTGATGTTCCCGCTAATGTAAAACGCTCATTACACATGGCATATTTACATTGTAAAAGTGTTCTGGTTAAACTTCCTAAACTGTGATTGAAGTTTTTAACCTATATACCGTGTGGAAATAATACCTCACATCAGGCTGCAGATATAGGAATGTCTAGCAGCGCTACTATACAAAGTTGGGGGTTCACCTATGCATTTTACTGTTTCCTGAGCAAATGTAGGAAGGTTACAGTGAATGTATAAGGGAAAACATTACCATTCCTGCTTTCTCACTAAGCATATACACTGGTATGGTAAATTTCAGCATAGTGTAGGAAACAACGAGACACGTCATACATGGGTTGATTTTCCTAAGGTTTGTTTCTAACGTGTGAAGTGACCCCTGATAGGCTGCTATATATTTTCGCTGTCCCCATTCCGCGATAGCAGTCGCCCCTCACTCCACCTTGGGTTTCGCCGCGGTGTTTGCGAAGTGACGAAGGTACAGGCGGATGGAGGAGGTGGCGGGCTGTTTGATCAGCTACCCGCCCTAGCAAATGCCCCCGCGGGTGTTAAAAGCCGCGCACATCCTGTGCCAACAGTCGGCCGTCGTCGACTGCCGGGAGCGGCGAGTATTCTACCTACACCCAGAACATGGACGAGATCACGGGAATTTTAGAGCTTTGGTAAACGCGCGTCTTAAGTTTGTGGCGTATATTTCCTCTCTCATTGATGGCTTTTTTCATTGTAATCAGGCTTTATTAAGGCTGTAATGTACGTAAGCTGGGAAAAAAAAATTCAGACTGTGAAATACTTTTAGGGATATATGCTGAGGGCACGTTAAGGCTATTCCGCTCACAATCAATTCAGCGCCCTTATAATATTTCGTTGTATACTCATGGAAAAGTTATCATCGCGAAAGAGTATTTGTTGAGCTACACTAATTTGTCGTGTGGAACAAAGCATAAACGGAAACCGTGTCAACAAGCTACTTCTGCAAACACGACAAACTTACAAAAATGTTGTATTAGCAGGGTGAACTCTCTAAGCTGTTAGGATATTTCACACACAGAAAACAATTTCTCGAAATTTAGATGGACTTTCCGCATGTAAATAGTTTTTCGCGTGCAACACCTCACACGCTTCGTGATGCTACACGCGGCCCATCTGGAATGCAATTCAGTCGCCTTTCCTTGCTTATTTTTCTGCAGTATTTGAAACCACAGAAATCACATGGCGAATAATATATTTTCTTCATGATTTAATCTGAGTCGCAGCTTCTGTGCTGGTGCAACCTTTGTACACTTGAACACGCCAAATTCATTTTCATTTTCGCAGTAATTCATCTTCAGCCTCCCTTTCACTCTAGTTAGTTCAGTTGGACTTATCTTTAACTGTGTTTTTCTTAATTTTATACCCTAACTATATACTCAAGATTTCAGCTATCCTTATGGAAATAGTAAAAAGGTTAATATTTTAAGAGCGCTGCTCACCAAAAAAAGTCATTAATTTAAAATACCTTTTCCTCGCATAACATTTCAACACGCGATTGTAAAAATATTTCAAATTCCGCTATGCAATATTGATGCAATTTTCAAAAAAGTTTTAAATAATAATTTTTTGCATGTTTTTTATTTATAACACACTACGATTTAATTCATAAAATAAATGTTTTTCATACCTTAGAATGAATGAAGATAAATGATCTTTCAGTGTCACCTGTTAAAAATTATCTGTAAATGTTTTCGAGTATGGTATTTGTATGCCCCAAAAACAATAAAATTACGATTTTGACATGCATGGTGCAAAAGCTATGTGATCTATTTTTTTTTATGCGAGGGAAAAGTACGTACAAGTAATGTATAAAAGTTTAACGTATATTCGTGCAGATTAAAAATACTTCGTTTTTTTGTTGACCATCGTGTCCTTCCCTTAAGCGACAGGCATAATCTTATTCGAATAAAATTTAACCAAGCATATTGGCGTGTGTCAGTGTGTAGTTTTGGATTTGCCAGATCCAAAATACGGGCCTCTGCGTCCACGTGGGTAGTGCGCCCGCCACCGAGCAAGGTGATATGGATTGGATTCCCGGTGGGGTCGCGCCCGGATTTTCGCATGTAGCGGTCGGTGGATTTTCTCCTAGTACCTCTCACCCCCCCCCCCCCCACACCTTTGCATACCATCGTCTCCCCACCTAACGGTTTTATTCTATGTCATGCTACAAACATAACGGGTACATACTGGAGGGACTCCAGTTGACAGGTGGTTGCCACCGCTGTCATATGGTGAAATTATTTTTCGTTATAATTTATTTATTAGGATCGAAAAGTTTTTCTGCTTTTGAAAACAAAACTTGCTCACATCTGGCTCAGTTTTTTCTATACTTTCTAAAAACAGAACGTTAGAGCAGTGTATCTTATCAGTCATTACTGTGGTAGAAAAATGTGGTCTTGTTCAAATGATCACGATGGATTGTTTATCCTGTTCCGTATTTAAAAACATAATACAGCATTATATTCCCCACTACACAGAGTGTTCCGCGACTCTACCGACATACTTCGGCATCGTGTTATACAGATGATTGGCAACAAAAGATGTATTATACACAAGTTGGCTATGCAGCCCCATTTCAGAGTTACAGATACCTTAATGGAATATTTAAAAAAGTTGGAATTACTGAATATCTTTAATACAATTGACTACATTCATGTTGTAAGTCCCACACAAGCTGTTCGACATGTGCCCAATCACACTGCTCTTGTGGCTGGCGTGGCCAGTCTTTGTTAGTGGGTCGAGGCGAGTGGTTGTGCAGCAATTCCAGGATTGTTTACACGTGCTGAGTACGGAGACATGGTGTTTGTTTAAGGATACTGTGACGGAAATGGGCGTTGTGCAGCAACTGAGTGTCCGCACAGATGGATTGGAAGAGGTGGGCCAGTCCCATGGCCGACGCGATCTCCAGACCTCTCACTTTTTACTTTTTCTTCTGGGGCTGCCTGAAGAGTAGGGTTTACAGCGGACGGCGATCAGACACACGAGACAAGTTGCTACAGGCAATAACTGACGCCACTAATCAACTCAGAAATGAACTTGGAGGCATGCAGTGGCAACACGCCATGGTAGGCTACAACATATCGCAGCCTGTTTACTTTCAGACGGTGCACATTTTGAACAGCTCGTGTGAGACATTCAACATGAATCTAGTCAATTTCATTAAAGACATTCAATAATTCCAGTTTGTATTTGTGTTGCATTTACGTCACTGTAACTCTGAAATGGGGCTGAAATTCCTACTTGTGTAGATGACATTTTTGTTGCCAATGCTCTGTATAACACGCTGCTGAAGTATGTTGGTTGACTCGCGGGTCGTCCTGTATTAGCTGACAGCTAGTTTTGCAGTACAGTGAGCTTGTTTTTTGTCATGGGAACCAATAGGCGGTGGTAATTTGAAATAGAAAGCTCAGCAGAACTGGTATTCTTGCAGTAATGGGTGTATGTAGTTGAGTAACTTTCAGAATGTCTTCAATAACAGTAAACTTGTACCGACCTTGAAGTGTTAAGGTGGCCCCCTGGATAGAGATATTTCGCACGTCCGAGGTCTAGATGCATAGAAGTGCTAAGGGTGACCCAGACATGAGCATCACTGCTCATTGTAGTCTTTAGGCGTAAATAAATTTATGCGTCGCCTTCCCGTCGATAACGCGCCTTTAATGATGTTTTCAGCAGTGGCCATATCATTTTATGTCGTAATACTAAACGTAAAAGCGTGCTGAAATTGACTATAGGTTTTTTAAAACTCTTAAACTGTTTTTTTTTTCAGACTTGAAAATAAGCGCGTAAATATCCGATTTAACCATTTTCACTAATTACTATATAAATTGTCTACAAATTTAGTAATATTGCAATTGCGGTAACATATTGAATTTTCCATTTATATTTGTATAGTAATATTTTAAACAATGTTTTAACACCAGAATAAATACCGATAAACACTGTTGTGGATTGTATTAGCCTACGTGTTTGTATTTTCTGTAAAGTTTATATATATACATATATATAATAGTTTAGAATAAAGAAGTATACGGTTTATATCTTATGGATTTCTAATATTAATGGAAGATATTGCATATATTGTAATATTACAATCACATCAGAATATATTAAAAATAATTTCTGTACCAAAGTAAAGTGTGTATGCGGAAAGTAATTGTTAAGAGTTCCATTAAATACACATTTTAAATCCGAAAACCATAAAACAAATGTTTGTTAAAAAATATTTTGAAAACAAAAAAATGTTTAATCATTTATCGAGCAACAAAAACCGAATTTACTTTACTTTTATTTGAGTTATTAATTTACCTTTTTTTGATTTTTAAGATAAATCGATTGGTCCTTCTATTTTTCCTTCATCAGAAAATAAGAAACATTGCGATTTTCGATATTTTAAATGTAATTGTAAATTATTGGTCTAATCTTGAAATACCATTTCTTTCGCTAAATTACGATTAATTGTATCTTCTGATTTTTATCTGGATAATTAAAAAAATCTATGATGTGGTTTTCAAGTGTTTTTATTTAGGGATTTGTATTTTGGCAAATAAATTTGCTACAAATTTTAACTTTAGAAGTACTATGTATCCAAATTAATTACTTTAGTGTTTTCTTTATATTATTCTTGCATTCGAAAATGCAAAATTATTTGTCACATATTGAATTTCTTTGTCTATGTTGGACATTCCAGGAAAATCATGTTTTTATATCTACATAGAATAGTAATGTTCTTTCTTTGATTCTGCCAATATTTAATTTTAAATCTGCAAGTTATATTTTGTACAACAACAGGTTTGCCATATTACTCATTTATAATTTTTTATAGCTTATTTAATAATTTGACTCCATTCACAGTTTTAACATTGGCATTGAATTAATATTGAATTTTGGCTATTACACCATGTTAAGCTAGATTTAATTGAGAAAATTGGCTACTGAAAATATTATTGTACACTCTGTGTATTTTTTTCTTAACTGAAAATTTCCCATTCGTATTCTACAAAAATGTACAATTAATCACTACGATAATATCACTGCCAAATGGATTTGTTATATATTTATATTGTTTTATAGAAATCTCTCATTGGTTCTCTTAACTTTATTACCAATTTATTTGTTTAAAGAATATTGTTTATTATGTGTCGATGTTGCTTTTTTTTTTAAAGGTAGTTTAAAGTTGGTACCACAGTGAGGTGCCTTTTTTTTTACCTGTATGAAGATATGAGAAATCATATAAAATATTTTTAAACATCTGATTATAAAATTGATCGGAATGCTACAAGCTAATAAAAATGTTCCAGTATTGCTTAAAGATTAATATATAATAATACCTGTCCAAAACTACATGCTTGGTAGGTCATTTTTTCGGACTGTGGGTACATAGTTCTCATCACTATAGGCTGTTCACGGTAAACTGAGCTCTTTTGAAAGCCCTGCTTAAAATCTACTTGTATGCACGTTGTGTATTTTTCCACCTTGTGTAAAATTAACATTACCATGGGCCTCATCACTTTATTCCTGCGTCGGTCAGGTGAAAATGAGAAATGATTAGAAAACTAAATATGTTATAAATATGTTCATCTTATACTTCGATGTATTAGAAAAAAAAAACAAAGCGAAAGAATTAAATTTCGTTATCACAAATGGTTACCTAACACTTTTTATTCAACGTTAAGATACTGAACTCATTTCCCTACATCGTTACAAACTTTAATGGGCGCATGCCACTGAGTGCGCCCGTTAGAATACGTGCAGGTAGGAGCAGTGACATTTTTTTTCTAAGGTCGATCTCAAAATTGCTCACTTTATCGTGAACAGCCGTAAAAATACTCTCGCTTCTGTTCACTTGGCGATTCTGTATCCCGTCCGCAGCGAGCCGTGTGGATCCAGCCGCCTTTGGCCGCCGCGAACCTCTGCCGGGATGAGTCCTCATCGCTACCAGGGACAGGTTGAAGGGCTGCAGGGCTGGAAGGGGGTGTGTTTGCCTCGCTCACGGCAAGGTGGAAACGAGTTTAGCGAGGGCGAAGAGGGAGAAGGGGCGTTGCGGGAGCAGAACTCCTCGTTTGCACTCGGAAAATTAAATGGTGCTGAATCAGGCGTAACTTGGAGCGTGAGTGCGGAAAGGGGCGGGGGGTGTGGTAACGTGTTAAAGGGGTGGTAGAGGGTAAAAACCAGAGCAGTGACTTTGCGGATGCCGTATTTCACCTGGCCGTGATTTGTGGCCTGCCCCTCGTGTCGCTGCTTCTTAAGGGGCGTGAGAGGGTTGGGGGGGGGGGGGGGGTGAGTAGTGTTGAAATTACGTGCTCTGCGAAAATCCGGGCAAGTATTTCTCCTCATTATGGCGTCATATTCGTGAATGTCCTTTTCCCCGCCGTGAAGATTGTTGGAAATTGTTATGGTGTCGTGATCGTCGTTTATCTCTTCCCATTGACCGCTTCCTGTAAAAGTAAGCTCAACAAGAGTTCAGTTCACGCAAATATTCGACTCGGAATTTCATAACTGCGAGGGAATATTTTCCTGCAGTTATTTTTGCCACGATTTGATTTTTTTTTTAGTTATTTATGTTCAAAACTTGACATTTAAGTTTATGTTATACGTTCAGAGTTTTCCGCCTTACGATGAACAGTGTTAAAACGCAAAACTTACAAGAAATTTTTTTTTTGTAATGCTTGCTTTATTAATTCTTGTTCAGAGGAAGCCTACTTCGCTCAAGTAATCTGTAAAATTTGTATTTGATCAGTGTTCGTTTTATGCAGTAAAATGTCGCTTCGGGCTGCTGACAGCGCATCAACACATTTAGGCCCACCACAAAATCGAAGACCAGGAGAATAATTTTTATGCCTGTTTGCTTTCACTGAACGTAGCCACTTGTAAGAGATTTTATATTTTATTTTTTGTGTTTTATATTCTTGCTCATGTGCACGTTTCGTTTTCCATCGTGTGACCTCAGCACGCCCGACCGATTAATGTGATGTTTCAACTCATGAAACCAAACAATCCGAAATAACACTCCAGGAGATCACACTCCTGTTTCTTGTTGTATTTAATGTGCAAATATAGTTTTTGTCAATTATAGACGACATACCGCATTGGTTTTCACCAACATTTCTGTATTGAAGTATTTCGGGAATTTTCCCTCACATACGGGAGACCGTAGTTTCGTTCAGATATTTTTTTTAATATTACAGTGCCCCAAGTAGACCATAAATTCAGCAAACCAAAGCTCACATGTTAAGAATAGATTCCTCTATTCCAGTTGTGTAGCTCACAAACATAGTTTATTTTCAATCTGGAAGGTATTGTTCGTTCGTTTCTACGTGTGCACTGTCGGAATAATAAATCTCCTCGTATGCAGTGCGCCATCGAAAGGAATGGCGTGTGGAGAGGTAATATTTAGAATTTCTGGACGCAGTTATTCATAAAAGCGTCATGTATGGACGGTGAAACTTCTAGTTTATAACTCGCAGCGTCCGTGCGTGGTAAATATCAAGTTTGTGGAACAGTCGCTTTTCCATGGAATGCAAGTGAATAGTGATATGTGAACAAGAGAGCAACCTGAAATAATAAATTAATTATAGCACATCCATGACTGTAAATCTGAAATAGTGAAAAACAGCTCTTCGCCATTGAAATCAGTGGCGGTATATTGATTATTTCAGTAGCTGAATTTCACACAATTTGTGTAAAACTCTAGTGAATAGTGGAATGCAGATGTTTGAGCGGCTGTTAACAACTAGGTCTTGAGAGCCGATGAGGGTGAAACGAGGTGGATATGGACCAGCGCCGGAATGTAAGTGCGGGAGATCCGGGAGACACCCCGCTGAGGATCAAACCCTGTTCGCCTTGGTGTTATGTGAACGCTCTAGCCGCTCCACCGCCCCCCTCCCCCTTATTTTCCGATGTCTCTTCTGATTTTAATATTAAATTGTTTGTGTGTCCTGTGTGCTGATTCGTACTACATCAGTGTTTGGCTTGTTGTATTACACTCTAGTCTTTCAATTTTGGTTCGATAATATGCCTTCATCTGGTAGAGAATTTCCCGGATTACAAACTGTATGGACAGAGGGGCGGACATTATCATTATGCTGAATCTTCTGCGAGTGCTTCAGTTTCGTCCAAACTTTAATTCTGCTGCTTTCCGACTTTTAATTGTTCACTTTTTTCCCCATCCATGATGGTCCTGCTCTAGATGGAGAAACGTAGGCATTGTAAAACTGTTCTACAGGCTGATCGTCGTAGAACCCTGTAACTTGCGTTGTGACGTGCATAATACTTTATACAGGAAAATTGTCTAGTAACTAATCTATATAAATTGTTTTAATTAACGATTATAATGAAATAAGTAATTCGCCTTGTATCTACTTTGTAACTTATACGTCTTTTAACCAATTTTTTAATTAATTTATATGTTAAATTCAAATTTCGGTTAAGGATTTTGGTCATGTAGAAAGACGTGTATTTTGAAAATTAAGATATGAAGAAACGCGTTCATCGCGTGACTTCGGCAGTCGGTGAGGGGTAGGTCAATATTGGTGCAAATCGTCTTACGTCATATTTAGTCTGCGGGTAAACCGGGCGAGTACTCATGTGTCTGCCGCCACAGTACACACCACATTTGCAGTTTAACCTCAATCTAAACTAGGACAGTTTCGGAACTAAGTTCGCTGGAGAGCACGGGTATAGGGCATGTTCGCGTTGTCGGTGCGAACCCAGCCAAATGACCTCTTGTCACTGTAGGAATGGTTTGCTCTGGTGACGGTGCCTGAGGGTAGGTTGTGTGTGTGTGCGTGATTAGCGGAAGGGGGCGGGGACGGGTCACAGAGTCGCACGTGCCGAGGTGCAGACGTGTTAATTAAAGCAAGCGGGAAGTAGGAGGTGACCCTTGTTGCCGGGGGACCCTGTGACCACAGCCGTCGTCGTGACACGATTGGGGATGACATAGCGGCTGTCGGTGCTTGTTCGCGAGTGCGTCCCCCCCCCCCCTAACCTGGCGACGCCGAACAGCCCTCAGCGCCGCTGCACGTTCGTGCGTTGCCGACTACAGCCGTACAGATTGACGCGAGGTCTTTATCTCCACGTAGAGTTCTTTGAAATCCTGCAGATAAAATTATTTAAGATGGACCGTTCGGAATATACGGTTATAGCGCTACATTTCTACTCTACAGTACAGTAAAAACTGAATATATAACCCATTAACATATGTGTGATCACAATTGCATATACTCGCCTCCCACCTAGGCGAAACGGGCTATGTTATGTAAGTGTTGAGTGGAGAGATTTGAGCAGTTCTTCACATCGAGGTCTTAAGAGTCGATGAGGGTGAATTGAGGCGAGTATGGATCAGCGCCAGAATCCAAGGGCGGGGTAAACGGCAGATACCCGAGTAAACCTGCCGACGAGTGGCATCGTCCGGCATGTTTCCCCATGTGCGAAAATCCGGAAGCGACCCCGCTGGGAATCGAACCCGTTTCACCTAGGTGGGAGGCGAGTATATTTAATTGTATGTTAATAAGTTATATATTCAGTTTTTACTGCAGTATAGAGTGGAAATTTACTGCTATAATATTTTCTTCTGAGCGTTCCTTTTTAAATTATATATATATATATATAATATGTGTGTGCGTGTGTGTGTCTGTGTCTTTCTGTGAATAATAAATGATGCACAATTAAATAGTTGGTGAAAATAACATATAACAACTTTTAAAATGTATCGTTGCTGTAAAGACAGTAAGTAATTCCTTGAAACAAATTTACGATACGATGACTGGGAGACAAACTACTAAGCGGTGAGACGTGTTCTTAAGACTAAACGAGCGATTGCAATCGGTGAGTTTGCCTTCGATTTAAATGCAGTTAACGGGCTCGTATGCCTGCTGAAATGAGTGCACTAAACAGTCTCACGCGCCAACTACATACAAGGACGACACTTGGGCGATCAGCATCTGAAGGCGGACAAGCCGTGGCCGACCGGACCAATAGGAAACCTTCTGTAACACCACGTAGCCAATCTTCGTTGTTGCTGACACGTGTGACATTTCATGACACAGCTGTGAGTTTAAAAGGCACTGGAATGTTATATCTTCGTTATGTTATGTCGGCGCCGAACTGTTAAAAATTTTTAGTTCAGAATATTTTAATTTAATAAAAAATACATATACCAAGTATATTCATGGTTACTTTCAACTTTTCTGAAGTCTTGTTTAGAGCCCGTGTCACCCGCCATATTGAATTATATATTTAAATTTCTCCCGGATTCAAATTTTAGAGGATTTATTGAAAAAATGCGATGATAGAAATTTAGCTAAAGACTGTTCACGGTGGATGGAAGAAGTTCCATTTGTTAACGTCGAATAATAAGTGTAAGGTAACCATTTGTGTTAGTTTAAATTATTTCTTACGCTTTTTTAACGCCCCAGTGTGTAAAAATTATCTGATTTATAAAATGTTCACTTTTCTAATAATTTGTCAGTTTCACTTGACCGGCACATGAATAAAGTGATGAGGTCCACGGCAATGTTAATTTTACATAAGGCGGAAGAATACACAACGTACATACAAGTAGATTTTAAGCAGGGCTTCCCAAAGTGCTCATATTACCGTGAACAGCCTGTAATTACCCTACCCATCATTATAGACATAATACTGTATATGAACTACTAACGCATATTTATGCTACAATTAACTTAATGCAAAACTTAATTTATTAATTCGCTCTCACCTTTTAATGACAACCAGGAATCACCTTTTAACAATCACGTAGAAAAATGTTCACAGGACCATGAAATGTAATATTTCTGTTATGAATCATTTTCAGTAGGACCTTTAATCTTCTGTTATGAGACTAAAAATAATAACGTATGTATAAGGGGTGACAAAACCTATTTGGTTCTACTTCCAGGATATTCCGCCGCCTCGTGCAAACAAGCCTAAAAAAGTCTATAAAATGACACCAAAGGTACGAAGTACTACATTCGTGCACACGTAGTGTAATTATGTATATATTTATATAAGAATTATTTTTTTTCTGGCCATTAACAACATAACTATTTTCTCTATGTTTTTATTCATATGAATTATAAATGAACTATTATAATTTCTATATAAAGTATAAGTAAAAATTCAATTTAATAAAACATAAGATATTTTCTGTTAACACAAATATAAAACGCTTGTAATAATAACGCACGCTTACAAGAATGCCTGAGGGGCGTATCTGAGTTCGTGAGGGATGGAGGTCTAATAACAAAATAAAAGAACTAAATTTGATTTCTATTTTATTCACACAGCTATTATTTACAGTATTAAATTATCTTTCTCCACTATTGCTGTTTTTATTTAAAGGTGAACGCAATATTTAATGTATATTTCAACTCTTACTAACACCCTTCTTAATGTCTGCGTCTGTTTACAGTAAATTAACTCATACTCATCATTAACACGTGTTAAGTCTATCTGTTGCCATCATTTGTAATGTCTTTCACTCACGCATCTAGTCCAATAGTCCAACCTGCTAGCCGCACCCTTCACTGCTTGTTACTCGCAGTCACAGACTTCTTTCGTTGGTCACTTCTCTCGCTGCTCGTCGTCTATCGCTTGGAACTCAGCCACTCATTCACTCATCAACCCCTCGGCTCGCAGACCTGTTACACTTTTATATCGTTCGCCCTGACCATCTGGAAGGTTCAACGCACCCCGAGTCATTCGGAGAGAACCAGGTCAGTATTCCAGAGCATTCTTAAGATAAACGCAGAAATCAATACAATCAGGGTCAGCAGTGCGCGACACAAAAAGAATTATCATGTCAGCTTGCTTTCTGTAACAGATACGCGGCCACCGGCCTTATCGCTCACCTGTCAATCAAAACAATCCATTGACTTTCTTCCGCCGCTATCACTACTCTGTCCTCTTCCACCCGTTCGCACGGAGTGCGCCAAGTTCAATGGCGCAGACCAGCGACATATAACAACATTGAGGGAGAACGCAACATTCCATGAATATGGTGATTTTTCAAAGGTTGGATTAAAAAAGTGTGAAGAAAACGTGACAAGACTACAATATGTTTCAGAGACACGGATTTTGTGCAACTGGCCTTTTTTAATGCATCAGTGTGTCTAAGTACGTTCGCAGGTATCATTACGTAGTACATGGATTTAATTTTTTTTTGCCCTGATTCCTTCGGTTAAGACTTCGTGGTACTGTGTATTCTTGGGAAATCCTCACACACACCGATGACATTAATACTAAAAATCCGTATTCTAGCGCTCTTCTCTTAGCAAACTAGACCCCTAAAAAGAAGTCCCACATTGTCAAGTAACTGTGTCGCATGCAGGACCCACAGTGTGTGTTTGATCTCATTGTCATGCGTTCCTTCTACAGTACGGTAGCAAACAATGTATGATTTTATTAGCGTGGCCAAGAAAATTGTCGTGTAGTATGATTTCCCTGTGTGTTCAAGTAGTTTTGCTCATCTCCTCCTGAAATTACAAATCTACAGTTTATGCAAGATATAAAGACTCACGTGCATAAATGAAAAACATGAAAAATATATAAGTGCCCCGAGCTACTTCGAGAGTACTGTTTATTCTCGTAAATATATTTTACTCTACTATTGAATATATATATATATATATAATTTGTGATTTTTTTCTACATTTTTAAATATTGCTTCCTCTAAGATTACACTTTTGCCTTCCGTGAGTTATTATTTGTAACTGGGTTGGTAAATATTTACGTTGCAGAAAGCGTAAATATTATTTTGCATATGATAATGTAAAAACTAAGGATGCCACTAAAAAAAAGTTTCATTACATGCCATTTTGACATGTTTATTTTTACCTTCATCCGCCCTTAAAACAAATACTGGCGCCCTTCTTTTTTTCCCGACATTTGTAACGGTTCGATATTGGTCCTAGAACACTGCATCGTCTCTAAGAAATAAATAGGTGGGTAAGTAGTAGGGGCGTAGTGATTTCAGGCCACTTTTGATTAATCGGATTAACCCTTTGATATCAAATCGATTGAAATGGTTAATCCTTAATCCGATTTTAATTCTATGAAAAATTTAATGTATTAAATGTCCTTGGTTCGATGGAGGGTTTTCTCAAAAGCACACGATTCGTGGGTTAAGAATCAAGACCTCAAAAGATTGTAATACAATGTTTGTAAAATCATATTACTAAATAAAAGATTTTTTAATAATAATATTTGATGTGTTTTTTTTTTCATTTAATAAACCGCTAGATGGGGATTACTGTACAATTTATTGTGTAATCAATCCCCTTGTTGATATGATTAGCATTTGATCGATAATCCAGTATGATTAAATCATTTTAATTGTGACATTCACATTTATGTGATAATCCATTACATTTGATATGAAATTCAATTGGTATTAGTGATACAATCGTTTATTTGTAAATTCGCATTTAGATGTTAATTTGTTGTGTTTGATACAAATTGTAATTCATTGTGTTTTGGTGGTATTCCGATGCATTTGATTCGTTTTAAGTGTGACGTAACTTATTATGTTTGATGTAGCATTTCTTAGAATCGGGATATATTTTCGTAGAATTTTACAGCTTAAAGGCATTTGGGGCTCGATTCCATTTGAATGTTATATAGAATGTATTTATAATGTGATATATTTCTTTGAACTTGGATAATGTTTCCTGGAATTTGTTTCTCGGATTATATTTCTATGGTATTTTGTGTTTTTATTTAATTGTGAAATAATTGATCATTTTTAGAGTGATGGATAGTTTATCAGAATACATTTCTGGGTTGCATAATTGTTTGTGGTAGGTTATATTTCTTTGCTTGTAATGATACTGTTCTTGGAAATTGGTCAGCATTAAGAGAGCAAAATATTATTCCCCATGCTAAAAACTTTTTATACGAAAATCGTCAAAATTTTTTCTAGTTTAAAATTTTATCAAAACTTTTACGGTGTAAACATTTTTTTACAATGTACACTACTTTGACAGTGTAAGAAAAAAAATTTTAAAAAGCATATTTAAGATGTAATTTTTTTTTCTCTCACTTAAATTATGGTTAAATTGGGCTTAAAATTCTATGAAATATTGTAAACACAGACTGCTTGCTCCAAACGTAAAACATGTTTGAAAGGCAGGTGGGAAGAGGCAGGTTAAGGAAAATCATCGTGTAAAGTGTAGGGATAGCTGCAGGCCGGGAACCCGTGTAGCAGAGTGATGTTTGTGGGTGTGGTGGGGTCGGAGGGACAGCGGAAGTTCTCTTTCTGTTGGACATGTATGGAGGCAACCACCAGGCTCTACGTTTGAAGGGAAGGTTGACGGGCGGATGGAAGTGGGTGGGTTCCGATAGTGACGCACATCGCAGGCAGCAGCACTTTTATTAACTATGCTCTCATTCCGTGTCTGCTCCGTGCTGTGTAAAATTCCTGCATGTGCGCTACCCTGCCCAGTAGTGCTCCATACTCGCCTCGCTTCACCCTCATCAGCCTTCGAGACCTAAATTTCGCTCGCTCCCCAATCGTACTCGATTCTCAGCTATCTGTTACCTGGTATTCTCCATAAGGTTTTAAAAAGACTCATTCCCATAACTTTGGTAAAAACACGTCGATGTAGTCGACTGCCTTTCCCAAAAAATTTGGAACTGATTTTTACTTAACATATAATATTAAACTGTAGCAAGATTATATTATATTTTCCTATATGATAGTGGTGTTCAAAAATTCTTGTCTAGGAAAATCTACACGTGGAATTTGTATTATGTCTGCTATATCAATAAATATATGTCTTATTTCAATACTTGTAAGAAACATTGTTTGCAGGTGAATCAGATGTGTATTGTATTTCTGTGTGATTTTCTTTTTTCAATTCATAGTTTGCTTGATTCAAATATAAACTTGTTGTTGGAATGTTAAATCTCGGGATTATCGTGGGGATTAGAGACTTTATTTCAGGGATATAAAATTTCATTGGCAGGAGTTTGGTAGCAAAATTTTAATTCGCTGTGAATACTCCAGGCTCTTGTGTGACCTTCTATCGGCAGCGAGGGCGGGCTGTTTGGACAGGCCACCTCTTGTGATATCCTGAAGAAAAAAAAAACATACTTGAGGCTGGGGATGCGTGTCCTTGGAGAAGAACTGGCTATTCAGGCAAATACATCTTCTTGAGTAGGGTGGGAGGGATGGTCTGGGTTCTTGACGTCTGGCCACATTCCTCTGGACAAGGGGTGGAGGGTAGGGGATGTCTACAGGCGAACAGGGGCGATGTGAAGCTCTCTTGCCAGTTGTCACCATCTTGCCTCAGTGGCGAAATTTTGACAACCGGGGAAGACTGGTGAATGAACCCAGGTTACATCGCTCTGGTGAGGGGTGGTGGTGGAAGTTGGGAATGGGGGTTAGGGACCTCTGATTCCATCTGCACCCCTGTATCGAGTCGCCGCCATCTTACATCAATGCCGAAAAATTCACAATCGAGGGCAGAGGGGTGACAGGACATATCGCTCTGGCGAGAGGTGGAGTTGGGGGTGTAAGGAGGTCTGGAGCGGTTGGCCTTGGACAGAGCTACACTGCATATAAGACTAGATCCCTCAACTTCACCGGGCTTTAGTGTGTGGTAGGTACGATTAACGTTTTTTAATATACACATTTTAATATAAAACTATTTTATTGGGAAACTTTTTTTTAATTCATTAGGAAATAACTATAAATTTTCATGTGATAGTGCATTGATCGTGTAAACACCATTTCTGTGTTTGGTAGATGAAACTTGGGTTGGTTTTTAACTCGTGTTTGTGTTAACAAGTGCGCGCTATTTACCAGACTTTATGGGAAAAAATTGAAGTACTTACATTATTTGTTAAATAATTCACTTTTATACGTTCACATACTTGTAGGGCGAATCAAATCGATTATAGTAGGGAAACATGTTCTATAAGTAGTAAGTTTCAACTCTGTTGCCGTTAAGACACCAGCCACGCTACACGTATATAAGAAGGTGCACCTCATACGATACACTCTTTCATAAAATGACCTCCGAGGTGGATGGATGTGTTGTCGGGGATCTCCTGCTTCAATTTCATTATGTGTTTTTAAAATTCAACTTGGTTAAATTACATATTAGTATGTGCATCATAAAAATAAATTTGATCTATTTGTCACGTAAATCGTATTCATCTCTATTTCCGAATAGCTATAACCTTAGTCATTTGTCAGCCTGCAAATGTGCTCCACATATGTATTTTCAGGCTTTCGATGTAAGGTCGACTTAGTGTTTAACTGAGCTTGCAGCTGGACAGACATGTTTTGGGAGAGGTGCAATATTATTACGTGTGTTACTCAATTAATTTTTTTAACCTGTGGATTACATTCCTCCTCGCCAGTCTCACAGGCAGACAGATGTGTAAGGTATGTGCGAGAGGCATTCACTCTAAGAAAATCACTCAAGCACAGACAAATATTCACGATGACCCTGCCTGGAATTATGTACCCTGTATGTTATGGAGGGGGGTAATGTTGAAGCTGCCAGGTATACTGTATGGGACTGATAAAATGTATTGTTTAAATAAAATAATGCACAATCGATTCATGGTATATAGCCCGCCTCCTCAATGATTGAAACTATATCTTTAGTGTGGGAGTAATTTCCAATCCTTTGCAAAGCAAGCAGTAGCTGTAGCCTATCCACCAGCTCGTTTGGATTATCTCAAAATATGTAAAGGGACGTGCATGACTAACATCTAGACTGCATTTATTATGTCAATGTTCAGATCTACCAATTTAAAAACGTTACAATTTCCATACGCTATGAGATGGGTACATATTAAATGGGAATTCAAAACACGTTTGAAAAAAGTCGCATGGGAGGCGAGTTTTCTAACCACTACACTGCTGCGGGCCCAATGTTGTCTTGAGATGAAATGAGCAAATTTTCTCTAATATAAACAGATTCAATATCTTTTTCCAGGTTCTGATATTGTATGGTTATGAAATGATTATTAGCACAGCCATTTCAAACTCCCTGAAACCCTGAGCATCGGGAACGCCTGCTTTCAAAAAACTGTTCCCCACTGTTTGTGTGAGATCTGTTTTACAGATGAGCTGATCCACATAACTGCATCCAACATGGTAATCTTCTTAGCCAATTCACTCTTTCAGCGCCCAATTTAAAATAGCCTTCTGTGTAGGTAAGAATGGGTTCTGGGCACCCATTGAGCCACAACATCCCAAAACCTCAATTCTCCACTGTTCGGCAGATCTGGACCAAACTTGGCAGGGATGATCTTTAGTAAACACACTTAAAATACTGTGTAGAAATTCAAACTTACAGTGATGTGAAGTGATGATTTTAATACAAATTCAAACCTATAGTGATGAAGTGACGATTTTAATGGTTTCTGACACAGCATAATTTGACATCATGTTCGTCTTCATTTCTTGTTTCATCATCAATATCAAGTTTACTTTTGTTTGTAAGAGGTATATGTTTATCATTAGTAGTTAGAGCTGACCACCGATTATTTGGAAGTTCGTCGACTTCGCATGCATGACTTGCATAGACATGATGAAAGAAATTGGGTAGAGCTCATTGAAGGACAGGAGGAAATGTGAACGGTTAGTCAGGATGTACAGGGTGGTGAATGAAGAGGGGGGATGGGGAGGGCTTCACTGCAAGCTAAGTAAGGGGGTGTTTAGAGGAAGAGGAAACAAAGAGAGCTAGTGAGTCTTAGGCTCAACTTGGTGGGTGGTAAGCAGTCGTAGTACCGACCTGGAAGTTGCTAGGCAGTTCTTAAATCGACTTGGAAGCTTCTACACATTCTTAGGCTCGACTCTGGGTTGCTCGGCAGAGGAAAAATTTAGAAATGTATGTTTCAAAACATATAAGCTAGATCCAGCATGGTATTTAACAGCCCCAGGGTTAGTGTGAGATACTATGCTCAAACATACTAAAATAGAACTAGAATTATTAACAGATTACGACATGATTTTGATGGGAGCAGCATCGGAATACGAGGGCGAGGGAAACAGGAGATCGCCGAGAAACCTGGTGACTTGCGGCATCGTCCGGCACGATTCCCCCCAATGTGAAAATCCGGAAACGACCCTGCCGGGATTCGAACCCGTTTCGCTGGGCAGTTCTCTGAACCACAGCAATGTTAGACATACCAATTTCTTGGTACAAATATTGGGCCTAGATTCCACGATGGCATACCACATATCATTTTTTTTACTTTTGCATGGATATACCAATATTATGACATCAGCTGTACTATGTAAAGCTTGTTGGTGTTGGTTGCCTTGCACGAGAAATTTAAGTTTATCGTGTAGAGGCAGCACTCAGTCTGACTCCTTGTTCGTGAGAGGGAATCATGTTTATTCATTCAACTCTGAAATCATTAAATTATGATTTATTTAAATGCACAACAGGAATGCATAATTTCGTTGTGTTTGACCGACGCATGAATAACGTGACGAGGCCCATGGCAATGATAATTTTGTATAGGGTGGATAAATACACAGCGTGTTTACAAGTAGATCTTAAGCAGAGCTTTCAAAAAGGCTCATTTTACCATGAACAGCCCATAAAAGGATGCATTGCATGTTCTTCTCAGCATTCGTGGGTAGGCTAAATGATAGTTAATGATAGGCTTAACAGTGATGCAGAATTTTTTTCATTTTTTTCTCAAAATGTAAGACCACTTTACTAAACTTAATATTGGCACCACCCTGGCCTATTAGAGGAACCATTACCTTACACATATTCCGAACTCTCTACATTAGGCCCTATTTTGTGTGACCATAAAAGAAACAGCCTTGATTTGATGAGCATGTATTCAAAGTTGTCGTCATGATATGGGAAGACTTGAGGAGTTTTGTAGCAGCTATCAGTTGTGAGAAGCTAGCCAGTCCTAGGCACGACTTGGAGGTTGCTAGGCAGTTTTAGGCTGGACTTGGAGGGTGCTATGCAGTCCAGTTATTTTTTCAAATATGTCATGTATCACAAGCATTCTATACCTCTGTTAACTTTAAAGTATATTATTTTTCATTGAATTCTCTTTATAAATTTTAATATTTTATGTAGAATAAATATTTTTTAAAACAGTCAGATAGTATGACTGTTGGTAACACCTAGTAAGAAATAGTTCGAGTGCCGAATTGGATTTGGTTGGTGCAATTAGAAAGTACGTACATCAAACAATTCCGGTTAATATAAAAAAGTTGTTGCCTGACAGAGATTCGAACCCTCCAAGTCGATCCTAGGACTGCCCAGCAGCCTCCAAATCTAGACTAGGACTGCCTAGTGCCCTCGAAGTCGTGCCTAGGTCTACCTAGCACCCTTCACATCGATCCTAGTGGCATCGCTAATAACATTTTTAAATGCTAGGGAAAGCTGATATAACACATAATACCAGTCCTTATGAAATGCTGTCTGAATAAGATATTTAAGCGACCTTGAGGTTCCTAATATACCGTTCTACTAGATTGGCCTTTGGATGTTACAATTGGTACCTCACTTTTCATTTTACTTTAAGTTTCAGAACTATTTTCCATCAATCGTTACCAACTTTACTGGGCATTTGCCACCCAACAGGGTAAGAATATTCAGCCAACAGCACCACTACCTCAAGAACCACAAACTTCCAGATAAATGTGTAAACAAGGATCAGCCGACTTGTAGGGCCGTGGCAGCGGCTTTGGATTTTGTGCACCTGAAAAAAGACCACCCGATGCAAAAACCAAATCCAGGTTTTCAGTTTCGATCCCTATGCAGCAATTTGAAACATCATCAACTCATTTGATATGGGTTTGACGATGTTTGCAAAACGTCTTGGTGTTTAATTTTTACCTAGCTGATAGACACGAGGTCCAAAATTTATTCAAATTTTTTTCTCATAGTACTTGTTATAATATTATAGATGGTTTTGACATTTTTGTGAGTATTTAACAGTGTGGAGAAAGCCTGATACAATTAAAAGAATTTATTGCATATTCTGAAATTTCTTGGCGGGGATCAGGGGGATGGAGCAGGCAGGGGGAATAACTGTTCCTCTTACACTCTCATGCAGCTAGACAGGGCATAGCTCCTTCTAGACCAGCAACATATTAAATTTTTCAATAACCCTTCACTTGAATGCATCACAGAGCTCCGCTTTTCGGGAAACTTCAAATTAATATTAAAATGTTGTTTCTTATTTTAAATGTTTAGCATGACATTTCATGAGTAGCTGCATAATTTGTATACATATTTTGATAACAATAACATGAGTATGAACTATGTGTACGGAAATATATGTTAAAGTCAATGTCACACTTTGTACTATTTGAAGCTTTAAGTAAACATACAAAACTATAGGTAAATTAATCTCACATAAATTCTTCAAAATCTGAGAATAAAAGCTCTCTTTGAAGTGCTGGCTGGCTACACGTGTCTCTATTGCATGGTGAACTGGCATTCTCTCTCCCGCTCCCTCCCTCCTTGCTGTTTAGCCACGCCATGGCTGTGAAGGAAGCTCGGTGTCTTATTAATGTCTGCAACATTCCAAACGAAATACTATGCCCGCCCAGATTAAATTAAATAAGTAATAAAATTAACTTACAAACCAGTAAATACCAATACATGTACATATTAGCAGAATAAATGTTACGGTAGGCCTATGTGTTTGCGTGTTCACCGACTGGCAAGCAGTACTACTGAAGTGGATATAAGAGTTTGAGACATCTGAAATGATGGCAATAGACAGACTGAAAAAGTATAAATAATAAGTTTGAATTAAGTGACTATTATCGATACAGATATATTGATAAGGATTTAAATTAGAATTGAGATAGAAAAGTCGAGCCTAGGACTGCCTAGCAACCTCCAAGTCGAGCCTACGACTGCCTAGCAACTTCCATGTCGATCCAAGGACTGCCTAGCACCTTCCAGGGTCTTCGGTACTATACAGTGGATGAACACACAAGAGATCATGTGGCTTGGCCTCAGAATAGTTGGCAATACAGAGATGAAACTGCCACTCATCCCAACCAACTCCAGCCACACATGCCAGCAAAATGGCTGATGGGTAGTCAGCATAGTAATCTCTTCCCCAACAAAATCCAAGAGGGGCACACATCAGCTGAAACCATTATTGTTGGCTAACTTCTGGTGGAACATTCTCCATGAGCTGTGGTAAGACAGCCGACTATATTGCACTCATTTTGTCTTTAGCATTAACTGTGGCATCATAATTGTCTGCGGAAATTGTACCCAATGATGTAGCAGGAGGTATTGATGACATCATGTGCTGATTCCCAGTTTCGTGTGCACAAGTTTAACACTTCGTAGTCTATGCTCGATTGTAGCTCGAGCAAACCTAATTCGATAATATCTTTGTCGTTCAGAACAAATCTCGAATTGATGTTCAGTCTTTGTTCAGCTAGTGGTTAACGTGATCTCACTATGCACCCGTATGGCTACCTCCGGCCTCGAGAAGCAGTGAAAAATCCAGTGTTCCTGTGTTCATGCACCCCGATAGCTACCACCGGCTCAGAATTTAATGTGTTCTAAAGCAAAGTCATATGTCTGTAGCAACAGAACCCACCAGGTGAGTTAACAATCTGCTTCCCTCATACTATTGAGCCAGACTAAACATTGGTTATCTGTGCGTAAAATGAATCTTTGGGAGGTTGTGCAGATGTCATTTTGTTGCCCTTTGGTTTTTTGTTGGTGAGGTCTTTGTCCATTTTGGTGGGCTGGTATTCAGCCATGTTGTTGGAAGGGGGGAGGGAATCCCCCGAGGGGGGCTGACACCTAAACTCTAGGGCGAGAATCTCAGAACCTCTGTGGTAGAGAGGGCGAGGATGTGTGGACTTGCCAGGTTTGGGCTTGTGTCTGGCCAATGGTCGCATTAATCCTGGTTTCCTTGTGGTGAGGGGACGAGATTCCCCCCCCCCCCACCTATTGGGAGGCCGAAGCGCGGCCAAGCACCATTCAAGTAGAGTCTAGGACCTAGGACTGACTGGCACCCACGAAGTCAATCCTAGGACGTACCTAGCACCCTCCAAGTCGATGCTAGGACTGCCTAGCACCCCTCAAGTCAATTCTAGCATCAGCACGAGTTCGTCACTTCTGTGAGCTGGTGTCAAAAGAATCTTTTTTTTTTCTTTTCTGGTGAGACCCCAAATCCCGCTACACCAGCGTGAGCACCTTCACAGTTCTGTGTGCCCTCCGGCATGTATGTTAGTAGCTAAGTCGGTTGGGCTAAGCATATCCTAGGAGCGACTTTGTGGGTGTTAAACAGTCCTAGGATCGACTTGGAAGGTGCTAGGCTGTCCTAGGATCGACTTGGAGGGTGCCAGGCAGTCCTAGGCTCGACTTGAAGGGTGGTAGGCAGTCCTAGGATGGAATTGGAGGGGTCTTGGATGTTGCTAGGCTGTCCTAGGATCGAAGTGATGGTGCTAGACAGTCTAAGGCACTTCTTGGATGGTGCTAGGCTGTTGGTGTGCTTTTGTATGCATTTCTTAAAAGTTAATGTAAGCCCTGGTTTTTTTTATCGGTCTAGTATTTCATCCCTGTATGAAAAAATGTATAAAAAAAATTTTCTTTGTGCCTTTAACATTGCATTTGGTGCTTCATCACAATTTCTGATCTAGCATAAATTCGTCTTTCTTCTCTTCACCGAATGCGAAAAATGGACTGCTTATGTTCGATTCTGTCCAAACCATTCGTGTCTAGGTCTTCAGCTAGTTTCAGTGGTGGTTTAAGAATAGTGCATATATTGCCACTGTAAAATATTGTGTTGGAATGTATATAAATGTTCAAAAAGTCATTTTCAATATAATTTTTAGAGTATTTCCTATTTGGATATTTCAGAAATCACGCTTCTCACAACAATATGCAAAAATATTTTATGAGAAATATTATCATAGAAGTTAAATATTAAAAAATATTATCGATAATTTAAACATTATTAAAATTTCATTCCTTTATTTATATTAATTTTGTATTTCATAAAAATTATTTATCAGAAACTATTAATTATTTTAATTTACATATTTTCGCCATAATTTAAAAGAGGTTGAAAGGGTCATAATTTTTCTGATTATTACATAATTTCATTAAAATAATTCAAATAAAACCTTAACATTTACTCAAAAGACACTTCGAAAACCAAAATGACCGACATGGAGGTGGCTAGGCAGTACTAAGTGGGACTTGGGTGGTGCTAGACAGAACGAGGCTCGACTTGGTGGGTACTATACAGTCTAAGGATCGACATGGAGGATGCTAGGCAATCCTAGACTCAACAGTTAATTTATTTTATGTGACCATATGTCTTTTCACAGTATCACCCGAGCTGACAGATTCGTAAGCAGCACCAAATGTAAGTTTTTCCCTACCTGGATGTAAGAATGTAACTGAATAAGTCGCAGCAATAACAAGTTACAGGATTTTCTCCAAGCAAGACACCATGGAAAAAGTTGTATAATCGGTTGCCTGCCTATGAAAACAGCGCTGAGCACAGATATTGTTATTGTAAGTAGAAATCATTGCAAAAAATATATATATCGTGCTCGTTTAATTTATAGGGACATTTTGTTGTAGAGTGTTAATTCCACTCACATAATTGTCATTGTTTAGTGGGTTTGCACTTGTAGACACCAGATGTTATTCAGGTTATTAAAATTCTCTCTCATGTAAATTATATTTCTAAGCTCGGGGTAGTAAAATCATGTTATGCTAAATTCCATACTAGAGTAATTGCAATTATTATTCACGTAGTCATTTGAAATTTGTGTTTCGATGTGTGTAATTTATTCATACGTTGAACTCGTTTAAAGACTCGTGTGCTAAATATTTTCTAAAAATCGCCTATCTACCACCAACATCCCTAAAAATGCACAAATATTAGAAAAAATAAGCAAAATTACCCTTAGCACACTCTTGCACTCAACACATATATAACACATTGTAACCCACCACTTTGGTCAGTCGCCTCCAGGACTCCACAGCGTCAACATTGTACACAGCTCCCTACAAAAGGAAAGAAAGAAAGAAATACAAAATCAAGAAAAAATTTATCCGTTTAAAGTTAACCTTTTCAATACATTTAATTCTTTCGTTAGATTTAACCGTTTCAATACATTTAATCCCTTCAATGTTTCAGTTTTTCATAGGATGAAAATCGGATTAAGGATTGACCCTTTCAATAACTTTTATATCAAAGGGTTAATCCGATTAATCAAAAGTGGCCTGAAACCTCTACGCCTCTACGCTGATCTCCTGTATCATTACACGTCGAAGGCGTTTGTCGTATCAAGTTTAGCTACAGCTGGAGTAGCGAAACTAGATGTGGGTGACTTACTACCGCGGCCTGCTCTCAAAATAGCTCTTGTATGCTTACCAGATCAAACGTGCTGGACGAAGTTCGTGGCTCACCCTAACTCCCGCCCCGCCTTCAACATTAGGGTACGTACTCTTGGTTGACTGGAAATTTCAGCGACTGATGTTCGGCCTAGCAAATTTTCGTTTGATCTCCGAGCCAACCGCCGGAAGCCCCAGTTGGTGAGTTAATTTTGGACACGCGCTTGTTTCTTGTGTTGGCGAGAAAGAGTGTGTCCTGCCACGGTGGCCTAGCCAGGAGAAAAAGTTGTTTGGGATAAAATAAGGGGAGGAGAAGGTTTCCAGTTAAACTAGACTGTTAACGTCAGTGGCGTGTAGCGAGTTTTTTTTACAAGGTAAGCAATTTCTACTAACAAACTCAACTTCTAACTTTGCTTACCATCCACATGTATTTACCATTTTATAATATCTAAAATTAGTTATAAAACGGAAGGAAATGAATGTAATAATAATTAAACAATATTATTTAGAGAACATATTACAAATTATAAGAAAACCCCCGTTTTTCCGAACACTTTCTTCCACTTTCCAAAGAAAAATGCAGGACTGGAGGATGCAAACAGAATGACTGCGTACCCTGCCGAAGGAACGCCATAAAGCGCGTGGCGTGTTGTTACTTGCGAGTTCGATTCATCACTAGTCGCTCCCGTTTGTGGAAATAAATGCCAGATAGCGTCACTATGCGTGTACAGTACGGGAGTCACGGAAACTCTGTTTCTGGAATCGGAAATGGGGAAACTCCGAATTAAATGTTTTTAAAGTTAAGACTAAAACTATAAAGGGTCAAACATTTACAATGTATAAAGGGTAGGCATTGCTTACTTTGCGTTTATGGAATAAACGCCACTGGTTAACGTTTTCAAATGCATTTTTGAATGAACAAGGTGTTGTGGCGACGAAAGTGAGTGTGCAAATTTGTTCATGGGAGGGGGGGGGGGGGATGCTCTCGTAGCAAAACGAACACACGCCTTTAAAACACGTGTATCTTGGATTCCAATACTGGGGATTTTCGTATGACTGAAAAATATTCCATATTTTGCAATTAAAAAACAGGCACAATAAATTTCAAAATTATCAGACTGCAGGAAAACCATGGAAGAGAATGACGGAGAGGGGAATAACAATGATCAGGACAACTGACTTCTGGGCAAAACATTGCGACTTCGATTCCCGGCGAGGTTTAAAATTGTTAGACGTAGGAAAGAAAGGCAGTGATAAACTAAAAGTCCGCGTAATCTATCTTAGGCATTCAAACCAATCTTCGGACTCTGTAGCCATATCGGAGAGAAGGTGAATTGACCGATGATTTTGCCGGCCACGAGTATAGGTTTTCTGTGTAATTTTATGTACTTGAAAATGGTTTTTTTATGCAGTTGGCAGTGCTAAAATAAGTATTTTCTTGTGTCAAGTCAGGATCTCCGATTAACTCCTGAAATTCATCTGTCCGTATGGAGACGTCAGATGTGTCCATCGGCTTGGACAGACAAACTTGAACTCATCCACGTCAACATTTTCTTAGAGGGGAGCAACCTGCTCTGTGTAACAACAGCAACAATAACACGCTGGGCGCGAAACAAAAGATTAATACAAATGAAACTGTATTTTATGCAGTAGAATTAATTTTTCAAACGGTGATACATTGTATTCATATTCCGTTCTTCAAGAACAATTTGTAAGCTACATTAAGGTGCTGCATTATAATGTTTCAGTAACGCAAGAATAAAACTTACTCTCACAAAGTATATGTATGCTTTTATATTGTAATAACGTACGTATGCACACTGTAAAATATTTTTATATTTTTACAAGCAGTTTTGAAAAACACACTCGTAATTGCAGAGATTATTTTGTAAACCTGCAAGCAAATTAGATAAATTTGGCAACACTGTATTGTGAAAGGTGTAAAGTTGAATTTTAACAGTAATGCATTATAAATATGGAGAAACGCTAACGATTTTGTGTGTTTTCATAAAACAGTGAGCTGTGAAGATACAATAGATTAATTGTAGTGACGGTAAGAACATTTTTGCAAGCAGTTCCCAAATAATTGTTTGCAAAACGTACAAAAAATTTGTTCATTGTGTGATACATACATAATGTGTTTTGCATCTTTGAAACTAGACGCTCATTCAAATGGAATGACAGTCAGTGGAATGGAGTGTAATTCACTGTGATTCAGCACAAATCACTAGTAAACCCATATACTGAAAATGAGGTAGACAGTTCTCGCTGGCTGCGCACAACTAGTCTCCGTGTCCCAACATTGAACTGCTTTTGTGCCAACACGTCTAGCAAAACCGCTGTGGATTTTATTTGATGTTAGAACACTGTTTAGTAAACAAGTGCTTTAAGATGATGATATGCTTAATCTAACGTATTTATAATGCAGTTTGATTAAATCGTGACTGACAAAAGTATTTGTTTCATAAAAAATTGCTTGTCTTGTGAAAATTGAGATATAAACGTACACCTTAATCAGTGTTCACCATGTGACTTTGACAGTTGTGTTACTTTGTGGTAGGTGAATGTGTACATGCGCAGTCTATGAGTAAACCAGTCGAAAATAGTTGAAGAAATAGTTCAATAAGTAAAGTTGTGGATTCCAGCAGGACAGACCCATTGGCGGTGCCTATCTAATGCGCTTTTACGAAGGCATCGGTAAAGATATGTACAGAATGAACAGTCGCAGTGTTTTGTAACAGGGTCGCAATGTGGTTCAATTCCGTTCCCGCTCATTAGCCGAGGATCTTATACCTTCAGTATATGCGCGTTGTAGTTAAGGCGGAATACCCGTAGAGGTTGGCATCTATCATCCAGACCAGACCCGCTGTTTGTGTTGGCGAGGCGGAGTGTTGGGGGCGAGTCTTATTGAAGCCCGAGGACAAGGGTTGTTGGGCGGGGCTGGCGCCACAAAGACGCCCTCTTTCACCGTCCCGCCGCGCGCGGCTCGGCGCAAATGAACTGGCAGCGTCTTTAGCGTCGGCAGGCGCCAGCGCCACCTCGTTATCTCCTGGCATTCAGGACGATGCGCAGTTCGCCGGCGGAGAAATCTCCTGGCGCTGCACTGTTTTGCTAAGCTCCTCTATTTCTTTTAAAGGCCATTCACGTTAAAGTGAGCACTTTTAAAAGCCCTCTCATTGGAATAATAGTCGATAAGTATGTCTTAGACGTTAACTTCAGAGTGCGGTGGAATATACACACTGTGTTTATTACTTACATGGAACTATTTATTTTAAAATGTGTTTAAAGGATACAAAATGGCTGAAAGGAAAAGTAACCAGGCCGTCAGAAGTGCTCACTTCACTGTGAACAGCCTATACTCCGATAGACGACGAGAAGCATCCTACGTACTGGAGAATCACACACGTAAGGCTATTCACGATAAAGTGAGACTTTTTAAGGCCCTTCGAACATTCATTAACCTCTAATAAGTATAATTTATTGCAACCTTAGACGTTTACTATTGAGAGAGGGGGGATGTATGTACTTTTTGTTAGTCGCATGGCAATCTTTATATTAAATGATGGCAGACAGATAAAAATTGACTGAAAGGAAAAAAATTAGAAGTGCTGTTCACGGTAAAGCGAGCACTTTTTGAAGTGCTCACTTTACCGTGAACAGCCTATATTAATATGTAGGATTATCAAGAACCTCAGGTATAAACTTCGTGAGATTGTTCGTGAAGGAAAATTTGGAAGGAAAAACCCCACTACCTATATGACCTAACGTTATTCGCAATTCTACAGAAAACACATGAGATGAAACAACTAATTCGTAAGTTCAGGCGGATTTGGTATCCACCATCTGCGAACATTTTCCGGGTTGTAACACTCCAAAGACAAATGCGAGTAACTTCTTACGTAGGTTAATAACATTCGGCACTCCCTAATTTCACAAATGGCAGACATAAGATAGCGCTAACACGTGTAAAGAGCGTGTTGTTTCATGGGGCCGCGGTGGCTCGGCGGCTATAGCGTTCGTCTTCCACCAATGCGAACCGGGCTCTCGATTTCGGCTGGAGTCGCTCCCGGATTTTCGCACGTGGGAATCGTGCCGGACGATGCCGCTGCTCGGCGGGTTTTCTCGGAAGTCTCCCGTTTCCCCCGCCTTTGGATTCCGGATCTACTTCTTAATCGCCTCGCTTCACCCTCATCGTCTCTCAAGACCTCGATGTTAAGAGCCGCCCAAATCTCTCGCAACTTTTTTCTGGCTAGAAATACAGGTGCCGCTCTAATCACTTACGCGTGCGCGTGGAACTATCATGCGGCTAAAGAAATAATTTACTCACAGTCGTACTGTCTCTTTCTAAGAGAGTCAAACACACGTGTCACTATTGTGAAGAAGAAAGGTACTGTGCTTGGCTCTTAATAATTTAAGTCCAGCTTAAACGGTGCTCTATGAACCATGGTAGATTGCGTACGTGATAGTTTGTGTACGAAAGAGTTGTATAATAGCCAGTAAATATAAAAGCAGTGATACACGGATGTGTACTTGTAAATTATTTTTTCTCGCATGTAACTGAAATATCTGTTTTCTTCGTTATGGTCAGCGTTGGTTTTTTTACAATTTCCAGTTCTGCATTTTTCAAACAGTTTTTTCCCCTCTAAGGGGATTGTTGTAATCTTAATAAGCTATTTTCTTTGATCACGAATGTTATTCCTAAAGTGCCTCCAATGCGAGGAGAGCACAATGTGAGCCTGGCAGGAAGACGGGATCAGAAGACAATAGCTGCTGGTGTGTTGCTGACCTTGAACATGGCATACGCAAATTAATGAAAATGGGGCGGGGACTAACTGTTTAGCTCTGCCGACCAGATAGAGGAAACTTTTCTGTGTGCAGTGAATACTCGTACGAATAATAGTCTGGTAGAAAAAGGCATGAAGGGGGGGGGGGGGCAACGAAAGCCGTCTTATGTCATATTTTTCAAGCATTAGTTTTTTTCCTTTGTTAGAATCCACCTGCCAAGTATTGTTAGCTAGGTTCCTCCCACAAAAATATAGAGCTTTTTAGTTGTTAATCAGTGTATGTCTGCGCGAATCCAAACCAAGGGGAATAATGTATCATCGAATAACGTATCATAGAACATCCTGGGAAGTGCCGTGCATTGTGCTGTTGGTCATGTAATTATGTATAGCACCCTTACAACTCGACAATCGCTTATTATCGCCATTTGCTGGACACACGTCTGTAAACAAATCATAGCCAAATGACAGAAATATGTTAAATAGTTGACAGTATTTTCCTTGCGTTAATTTTTGGGGATCTAATAATGGCAACAAAAAGATATTGCGATCGAGTTCAAGACTTCCCTCTAGAGAGCTTAACTGTACGTGGCGGATTATGGGTAACGAAAGGGTCGAGGACAAATGAACCTATTTATGTGGCAGTGAATTTAAGCACAGTCTTTATTTCAGTTGCATTATTAAAAATGCTTGATCGCCACAGCAGCGCTCATAACTGATTGGAGTGTCTCAATTAGTATCGATTGTTTGCTTTTACTATTCCATTGTAGAGGCGATTGAGCAGAAAGAAGTAATGTATATTACATATGTGATGTCAGAGGTAAAATATTACTGATACTGTATGCATTATTCAATCAGTATTCTCTAACTTGTTATTCGCGGTAACATGATAACAGTGAATCTACCAGTTATCCATCTATGTACTTTGAGAGTATGCAAATGTTGTGAATTCATTTTGTGCAGTTGCGATATTTTATTTTCAAGTAACAACCAAGATGCCATGCAAAAAAAAACCAGTTATGAATACAAAAACTGTTTTGCCTGAAGTAAAACATTGTTTACTCTCAACTTTTCTCTTTTTGCATTTATTGGCGTGATGAAAATATATTTTTTTGAAATGCAACTCTTTGCTCTTCTGCAAATATACGTAAGCTTCGGGGGATTTTACCTTTGAATTTAGAATTTTCACAATTATATTAAATTCATTGTTCGCATTTTGTGTAAATGAACTTGTCCAAACATAAAGGGAATATCCTTTGGCGTTGTTTTAAAACGGGGGGGGGGGGGGGGGGGGCTAATCTGACATCACAATTTCGACTGCTTGCTAACCTTACAGACGAAAATTTCCCTACATTGAATATAAGTGAAATATCACACTCTACCGATTTTTCGCTCGAAATTATTTTAATCCGAGATTATTATTAAATTCCTAAGTCTTTTAATTTATTTTGAACACATGTTTGCTTCGTTTTTATTAACTTTACGTAGTAAAATGACGTGGAATATCCTCGTAATATAGATAACATTTTCTGCTCCTGATCATCCATAATTCTCCACCTGGTTGTAGCTAATTTTGCGTGTTCGAAGCCGCCGGGAAATGCGTAGACGATAAATACTCCTTGGGCACGTGCATCAGATATATCTTCTCTTCGCTGCGCAAGGCATTGAGTTGGTGTGCAACATTTCCAGCAACAAGAAAATTATTTAAATAAAAACTATTGTATACTCTGCGTTTCCCTATACTAATACCTTACAAGAGAGATTTCTCCCCTTACTTCAGAAACTGGCTCTTGTGCAACGTTTAATAAGTGTTGTGAGTACCTAAGTAGATCGCATTCAAAGATGTTTAAGAATTTCTGTATACGCCTTTTTTTTTTTTTTTTTTTTCACTGAAGTTCTGCAACACGTTTGTGCGACGCGGACGAACTGACATCGTTAGTGCGTGAGTGAAGAGGTAATAGGCCGCTCGTAACAGCGAGGTCTTGAGAGCCAATGAGAGTGATTGAGGCGAGTAAAGAGCAGCGCTGGAATGAAAGGGTGGGGGAAATGGGAGATCCCCGAGAAAACCCGCCGACCAGCGGTATCGTCCGGCCCGATCCCACGTGCGAAAACCCGGGAGTGATCCGGCCGGGGATTGAGCCCAGTTCGCCTTGGTGGGAGGCGAGCTGGCTAACCACTCATTTACTGCGGCCCCGACACCGTGTTTTAACAGCAAAAAAAAAAGATTTTATTATGTATTTCTCCCAAGTTTTCAGCTCTTGAAAATGTAATGTGATTTCCTCACATTAAAAAGAAATATAGGTTTCATCGTTCTTTTTTTTTTTTGCATCACACATTTAATCTTACTTTCATCATGTATAAAATAAAAATTTGCCTACTTGCATTAATGAAATAATTTATATAAAATAACCACGATCTGCACGGTGTTTGTGGCTGTAAGGAAAGTTTTACAAACTTTGACCGGTATTTTTCCCTTCCTCTAGAACAACTCATGTCACTTTAAACTGAATTGAGACCTCTTTCAAATTGCCTTAGTTTTGTTTTACAATTATTCAGTGAATATTTTTCAGTATGTTTCAAAGGCTGTATAGTCACGAGCTAGTCGTGTGAAATGGAACCGCTGTTTTTGTTTGTGACAGATAACAAGTTGGTAAAGCTTGTTCACGATAAAGCGAGCACTTTTGAAATCAACCTTTGAAAAATGTCACTGCCCCTATCTGCATATATTTTAACGGAGTGTAAGGTTGGTAACGATGGATGGGAAGTAGTTCCGTATCTTAACGTCGTATAAAATGTGTTAGGTAACCATTTCTGGTAACTTAAATCATCTCTTTCGCTTTCTGATTTTTTTTAATGTGCCCAAGCGTAAAAAATGAGCAGATTTGTTAAATATTTACTTTTTTAATACTCTTACACTTTCACTTGACTGATGCATTAATAACGTGATGAGGCCTATAACAATGTTAATCTTACATAAAGTGGAAGAATACACAACGTGCATACAAGTAGATCTCAAGCAGGGCTATCAGAAGTACTAATTTTACCGTGAATAGCATATATATATATATATATATATATATATATATATATATATATATATATATATATATATATATAGCCTTATGGCGCCCTCTAACCACGCGAATTCGCATGGCGGCGCCGTCGCCTAAACATTAATTAACACGACTGGCGACGCCGGCGCTTTGTGTCGACGCAAAGGGTAGTTCGCGTCTCGACGCCAGCCAGAGAAATACTCACCCTCTCCCCATTACCCTTCCCCAACCCGCGCCAACCCCCATGCTTACGGGATTTCAGCTCGACGCGCCTCATTTGAATATCGCGAGCTCCGGTCCACCCCAGCGTGGCTGCGGCCATGAAAAGGGGTGGAATGGGGTTGGGTCCTTTTAACGATTCCCTGTAACTGAATTATTCAATTAACGCGTTATTACTGTGCGATATTTGATACGGGGCACATTCGGGGGATGCCTGCGCCAGCCGGCATCGCATAAAATCACAGTGTTGGCGAGCGTGACTGAGTTCGTACTAGATCTCTCCTCGTGTGTGAATGACAATACTGGTATTTTATTTCACTCTGCAGTAGCTACATTGGTCAGGAATCACGAAGGTTCGTTTTTGGGTATTGTACGGGTATTTCTTTGCGATGTGGGTGGAAAATCACGTAATGAAAAACCTTCCATTTCATGGTCGAACGAGATATAACTCACGACTTTCCGAAAGCGAATTAGACACGCAATGTTATTACCATGTTAATTAGGCCTACATGTAACTGGTATCGACTTCCCATCCACACCTGTCTTGTTCGACTCCTGGGCTTAAAAAGTGAAGTAGATTCAATTTCTTATTTTTTCTGTAGTCTACGTGTCTCCAACACTGTCTTAAGGAAGTGCCATCATTACTGTCATCACACTACCAGGCACTGATTTGGGTTTTGTTTACGTTTGGTTTTCCAATATATTATTATATATAAATATGTAATACATACGCACATACCCTACTTGAAATATAACTTATTCAAAACAAGTGTACGAAAATAGCATACCATCTGTTTTTACCACGAGTCCAGATTTCGTGGTTTTTGACATTTCTGATGGCGAACAATTTTTTAGACTTGCAGTTGGTAACTTTGTTGGATTCCAGTTTCCAGAACAACACACAATGTCTTCCTTAGCATCCCCCCCTCCTGTTTTACTAGGCCATGTCTAATTGATATTTCTTCAACTACTCTCCTTTATTTCTGATTTGAGACAAGATTGCCTTTAGATGTACATATTTACAAACGCGCGAGATTCTACTCGTCCCATGTTTTGTCAGAAGTACGCACACGTGCATAGATACGTGCTTACGCATACACAACTTTTTGATTTTATGTAGAGATTTTGATTATTTACGTCCACTCTTTTGACCAGTAGGTGCGTGTTGTCTTTCCGTGGAATCGGATAGTTAGTTTGTAGTTTGTCGCGTGCTGCGAACTACGTTCAGTAGTTGCAGCTGCTTTTATCGACTAAGTTGTTACTTCGAAAACGTTGACATTGTGGTGGTTTGTATATAAAATGATCCTGGTACCTTTCTTGAAGTTAATATTACTTTCAAATAAATGCACCAATGGCATTTTAGCGCTGTAGGTGTCACAACATAGCTACGTTACCGTAACTATTTTGAAATCAGATTTACCATTTTCTCATACGCATACCTACCGAGTAAATAGGAGTACTTCAGTTCCTTCATACACAATTGATGCTTATTCATAAATTACGCCGAAGTGGGATTCGAACCCATCGATTCCTGCGGCAGGCTGACAGACGCAGACCGTGCAATGTCCATTGGCCGGTGGAGAATCGTGCCGGGAAATTTTATTTTCGTCATAATTGCGTGCCGCATTTGATTGTGCCAGCGTAATTTGAATTGTTTGTCTCTGTAATACGTGGTCGGGGAAACTCTATTTGCCCACACTCCATATCGGTAATTGCTACAGCGGTCAACTTTGCTTGCTGCGAGTTTGAAAGGGCTCGCCGGTAATAGTGACGTGGTACGGAAAGGCCCTCGAATTGCGTTATGTGGTTACGTTACGCGAAGTGCGAATACTTTTCGGTACCGAGGCAGTTTGCGAAATTCCATTATTGCGGTACGACACCATTAACCCCTCCTTCCCCCTTTCCCAACCTTGTTACATATAGCGACCCATGAAGTTACGGCCGCAGAAGTACAGGTTTGGTGGTACACTTTTTGCTCTTGTCTAGCCATTGTAAAATACCCATTTTAATTTCTCGGCACATAATGTGTGTTTGTGCGTGTTATATATATATATATATATATATATATATATATATATATATATATATATATATATATATATATATATATATATATATATATATATATATATATATATGTGTGTGTGTGTGTGTGTGTGTGTGTGTGTGTTCATCAGTATTTTATAGCAACTTTTTCATTCATATAGTAGTGGTATTAATAAAGCTACGTACTAGACGTGAGAAGCCACAGAGCAACGATGGAATGCAGTGTTATGCATGGCTGGTAGGTCCCTCCCAGAATTAATTTGTTTACCTTTATTATTTGGCATTGAAAATAATTAAAGCTTGATATGGAATTTAGCTCTAGTAGTAGGGGCGTGGGGGTTTCATTTCACTTTTATTTACCATGACCTTGCAGACGTTGTCCCATAAGATTAACCTAGGGCCGAAATCGCTGCGCATACCAATTCACCATGCTCCACAATCTGCTCCACAATCGCTTCACAATTGTGGAGCTAATCCTGTGCTGTGATTGGTCCACACATAGCTCCACGTTCGCTCCACAATATGCTCCACCCCGTCACCTATGGTAGTTTCATTTCACTTTGGTCAATCGTAGTCCCGTAAGATCAACCTGTGAAGGACAGGGGGGATTTTCATTTCACTCAGCTCCGCAATCTGCCCCACCCCTTCACCTATGGGAGAGCGTTTCATTTCACTATTATAATGACATATGGGTGGAGGATTGACATAGTCCCATAAGATTAACCGAGCTCCGCACTCGGCTCTGCACGTTCCAACCTCTTCACCTAACTAAACCGCCACCCCCTCCCCTACACGAGTTGTGTTGTGATTACTTTTGGGATTAATTGGTTGCTTGCTGCAAGATCGCAGTGTCTCTTCTCCAGTTATTTATTCTCAATGCCTGGTACACTATCACCCCTCTCCCCTACCTACAACACCGCCATTCATCGCCCTCCTCTCCTCGTTCCACACTTGCTTGTTAGGCAGCACTGCTGTCGTCATCATCGGCCATTAGTCTAGTTGTAGAGTTGACCACAAGGAGCTATGATGTCGCCATCGACCGCTACGTGGCGCGCAAGCTCGATGAATCGATTACATTGACATCGCATCGCCTGGCAGAGAGCGCACGAGTCGCGCGACAGCCACTGCCAATGTTGTTTAATGCTATTATCTGTAACTATGAATGCTGAGATCGGCTGGAAGCTTAAGACAATTTTCTTCATCATATATGCAATGCATTAGTACACTAAAAAAAAACGTATGCTTCTGAATGGTTTTGATCCAGGAACCCTTAGGCTATCAAATTAATCAACGCCTTTACCCTCTTGTCCACAAGAACTTACCGAATAAAATTTTTTATTTTGGTTATATAAAAAGAAACTCACCTACAAACTCGTACAGTCAAAATGGAGTTGTAGTAAAGTAATAAATTATAATCGAATAATTGATCAGTTAAAGCATAATTATATAAAAAGTGATGTATTTATATTAATATATGTATGTAGAACATTAAAATGGTCAAAAATACATGTATGAAGTCATATATTCACGAACTAGCATTTTAAGAGAGATTTAGTTTAGAGACTCGCTACAGCCAAATATTCAAAAAAATTTTTTTTATAAAAAATCTGTCGTTAAATTAAAAAAAAAAATATAATTATTAAACTTATTCAAAACAAACATGACCGAGTGACATCCCAAAATATTCACATTTTTTAGACACTTATGAATATATCGTTAGGAAAAAATATTAGATAACTATATGCATCACCATCTTGAAATTTAGTATTCATAGAAGCCTTCCATCCACACCTGTCTTGTTTGACTGCTGGGCTTAAAAAGTGAAGTAGATTCAATTTCTTATTTTTTCTGTAGTCTACGTGTCTCCAACACTGTCTTAAGGAAGTGCCATCATTACTGTCATCACACTACCAGGCACTGATTTGGGTTTTGTTTACGTTTGGTTTTCCAATATATTATTATATATAAATATGTAATACATACGCACATACCCTACTTGAAATATAACTTATTCAAAACAAGTGTACGAAAATTACACACACACACAACATTAAACCTTCTGTTAGGATTTAAGCTCTTGTGGTCAAGATTGTAAATGAATCGGTTAATCTGATTTCTTAAGGGTTATCGGTTCAAAACCATCCGAAAGTAATGTACTAATGTATTACATATATGATGGAGGAAATTGTCTTAAGCTTTAAGCCGATCTCAGCGTTAATAGTAACAGATAATAGCTTTAAAAAACGTTGGCTGTGGCTGTCGAGCGACTTGTGAGCTCTGTGGCAGTCGATGTGATGTCAATGTAATCGATTCATCGAACTTGTGTGCTACCTAGCAGTCGATGGCGGCATCAAGTGACATCAGTGCTCCTGGTAGTCAACTCCACAACTAGGCTAATGGTCTATGATGACGACAGCAGTGCTGCCTAACAAGCAAGTGTGGAACTGAACACAGCCTACCTCGCTGGGAAGGAGTGTTAGAGGGGTGGTGGTTCGGGGGGGAAGGTGTTAACCATATGCGAGGAGAGGAGGATGATGATTGGAGGGGTTGTTGGTAGGGGAGAGGGGTGATAGTGTACCAGGTATTCAGAATAAGTAACCAGAGGAGAAGAGAGACTGCGATTTCGCAGCAGTCATCCAATTAATCCAAAAAGTTATCACAACGCAGCTTGTGTTGGTGAAGGGAAGGGGGCTTTACTTAGGTGAAGGGGTTGGATCATGCAAAGCTGAGTGCGGACCAGATTGCAGAGTAGTGCGGAGCTAGGTTAATCTTATGGGACTATGTCCTCCCATCCACATATCATTCTAAAAGTGAATGAAACCCCCATAGTTGAAGTGGTGGATCAGATTGTGGAGCATTGCGGAGCTGATTGCAGTGCTAAGTGAAATTAAAATTCTCCCTGCACTTTCATAGGTCCATCTTATGGGACTACGATTGACCAAAGTGAAATTAAATCTCCTGTAGGTGAAGATCAGATTGTGGAGCGAATTTGGAGCTTTGTGTGGACCAGTCACATCACAGGATTAGCTCCACAATTGTGGAGCGATTGTAGAGTAGATAGTGGAGCAAGGTGAATTGCTATGCGTGTCGATTTCGACCCTAGGTTAATCTTATGGGACAATGTCGTCAAGGTCAAGGTAAAAAAAGTGAAATGAAATCCCCACGCCCCTACTACTAGCTTTACTTAATATAACTTCTGAATTGTATGTGGATTTACTTCTTCCCTGCTCTCTGTTGTAAAAGAAAATAATACACAGAAAAATTGTGATTATGGGTACCGATGTGACAAGAATAACAACTTCCGCCACGTTTCTCACATGCTGAGAATCCAGACTCCGTGGTCGGAGTCCGGCATGGTCCGTATTGGCGGAGCGATTCCGCATGACGTGAACAATTTACGAGACAAGACCATCCGTACGCCAGTGAACGGGACCGCTGTGTAGTGGTTAGACTACTCGCCTCCCACCAGGGTGAATCGGGTTAGATTCCCGGCGGGGTCGAATGTGGAAATCGTGCTGATCGATGCCGCTGGTCAAAGTGTTTTCCCGGGGATCTCCCATTTCCCCTTCTCTTGCATTACATACTCAATACTCACCTCGATTCACCCTCATCGGCTCTCAAGACTTCGATATTAAGAGCCGCCCAAATCTCTCCACTCTCAACTCGCTCCAGTGGTCGGATGTTGTGTAGATTCTCCCGACAGGAAAACGGCTTCTAACAATGTTAGCAGTTGACCATGAACATGAGAGTTGTACCAAAAATATAATATCAACACAACAGCATTATCGGCATTTTAAGTCGGCAATGTAACTGGTTTATGGTGAATAAAATTATATTAAGCCATGCATTCTAAATTATTTGGCCGCATGTTATGAAATGTTATATTGCCACACACCTATTTAATAAAAATCATGTGTTGCGTTGGTCGAATAAAAAATTGTGACATAGTTAGGAACGTGGCCGTGAAGTCAGTTCATAGTTATGCATTGAATAAATTCTGAATAAACTAAATTTAGAAGCTACCAATTTAAACACTTATCTTTCTGCGAGACCGTTTAGACGTAAAATTATTCCAGTTATTGTTTAAGCATGTGGCAGCTGGCCATAGAACGTATCTCTGTCGAGCAATTTAACGTAATTTCTGTGGCTTATTCGAAGGAAACTTCTACAAAGATATTATTAAAATTGTAGCCAGAAAAATGTTCTTGCGCTTTTTTTTCAGATACACAATACAGTAATTTAAGTCTATGAAGAAAAAAGTTATTTGGATATCTTTGTAAATTTACGGATTCTTAATTGACGGCTGTAACAGTAATTCAGAAGGTGTACGGAAATGTATGATTTCTCGGAAACTTGCCCATGGTCAATTATATAACTTCCGTAAATTATAATTTGTGTTTATTCAGAGCGTTCTTTAACATATATATGAAGTTGTTACTTTCAGCAAAAGCAGCTAGTATGACAAATTAAAAATGTCTAGCCGCGATACAGTTGTTAACATGAGCAAATAAATAATGCGGTATACACGTAGTTACATATTTACTATGATAAATGCCGTGAAAATGTTTGTAATTATTGTATTGCCTGCAATCTGCATATAGATTGCAGTCTCGAAATTATTTTCAATTGTTTATCTTGTTGCTGGATTTAAAGAAGGTTTCCTCGTCTACGTCCATGGCATAGGGAAAGGGTTATTTTATTTTCACAGAAACCCTATCATTCGCCAGCGTAGGTAGAGTTGTCCCAAAATAAAGTCTAAGAAAATGTAATAAAGTAAAAAATATATATTAAGCTGTAGTATCGTTTAGTAGTAGAGAGAGATAATTCTTAGAATGTGAATGTCCCGTTTTCAAATATGAGATTAGTAAAATTTAGTCAAAAGGAAAAAAATAAAAAATTAATTTTAAATTCTGGAAGAAAGTATCGTATTTTTTCTCCTCTTTCGTGTGGTGGTAAGGGAGCTTGGTATGTGTATGAGCAGTCTGCTTTGGTTACATGGTGTCTGGGTGTGGTTTCACTGACCTACTTTAACACTTGTTGACGCATCTTCCTGGGTGGCTGGAAGTTTGTGATAACTTCTCCCTTCCTATTCCCACAAGATCCTCTCTTCGGACTCCATCCTCCCTCTTCGGAATCCCTTGTCTCTCTGTCTGTATCTATCTATATATCTCTCTCTCTCTCTCTCTCTCTCTCTCTCTCTCGCTCACACTGTTCCTGTCATGCTGTTATAATTAATTAGCCTCTTCTGCTCTTGTATGCGCGGAAAAAGAGTAAACAGACCTGAACTCTCCTTCCTCAGCATATACCATTTATTATTTATTTTTGTTAATTAACTGCGCAACTTTGTTATACTCTTTTTTTTAATTAGCGTTTACCTCGCAGTGTCTGAAAATTTTAGTGCAACGTTTTTGTATTTACTGTTACTTACCATACGTACCAGAATATGGCCCTTAACGTTAATACTGTCTCTCTCTCTCTCTCTCTCTCTCTCTCTCTCTCTCTCTCAGACTTAGAGAATATTAATTTCCTGAATGTGATTAATCAAATAGAGCGTTTGTGCAAGACAGCCCATCATTTAAAAAACGTGGCAATATTTTACTTGCTAGATTTACGGGCGTTAGATGATTAATGTTAAGAGTTGTCTGTTTACAGTGAAATAATTTATGTAGCTTTCTAAATCACTTTTGCATGTAAATTTACTTGTTCTTATTGTATTTAGAAACATATACGCTATTAAAAGTCGTCTAAGAGGCTAAAATTATTTCTAAATTCTTTAACTTATTACATCCTCGCACATTGTACTATGAAATAGTAGACTGAAAATGTATGACAATAAAGATAATTGACTTCAAAAAAGTAAAGGAATTTTAAATTTACATGTTTTTGAAAATATGTAAAAATCAAATAATATTAATAAGTTAGGCCTACAGTTCAAAATAATTGCCCATATAATTAGAATGTCATGAAGTTTTATTGGAACTTCCCCCATGCTTCAGTTTCAACTTTTTGGACAAAATTTAAAGTTGAAATACCCCAGGGGAACCAAATTTCCGATTTAAAAAGTGGAACATGCCACTCCTGTGGATTAAATTAATACGTTAGCTGAAACCAAACTTTGTATTAAAATCATATTTTTAATTTTCAGGGAATCAAAATATTTCAATTCGAAACACCATGTTTGCGGAAACCATAAAATGTCCTCAAAACCTATTAAGGAAATTTGTTTCATTAACAGGTTTAACTTGAATCACTGATTTGAATGACGGGTCCCAACCCAAAAGACGCGCCCGCTACTGTCAGCTCCACTGTAGGGTGCAATCTCCATATGCTTTATTATTAATGGCTTGAGTCTGTGACAGTTTCATGTTGTTTATATTTTGTGTAACTTAAGGGGTGAATAACTTTGAAACAGTTACAGAGAGACATTTAGGCCGCGCTTGAATAGCCGCGGTCTTCAGCAACGATGGGTGGAAAGAAATGGAGTTGGGGCAGCGGCAGAATGAAATGTTGAAATGGAGTGGCGGGAATGACTCTCAAACACAGCCCGCCAATGGTAGCGTCCGTCACGTTTCCACGTGTAACGAAAGCAGGGTTTGCCTTGTCCGGAGGCGAGTGGTCTAACCGACATACAAACCGAGGGTTATTTATCTACGGATAGTGTTGAAGGTGTCTTTGCTTCTACAATCAATATTTTGTGCCGCTAGATGGACAAGGCGTGCATCACTTCGGCAAAATATATTTATTTTCCAAAATACTTTTATAGTCAATTCGCGGTTACTTCTAACTTTTCTGAAGCCCTGATAAAGTTCTACTCCCAGGATATTCCTTCGCCACATGCAAACAATGCTAAACCGAGTTTTGAAAATTACCCCAAAGGGACGACGAACAGTACCCTTGCGCACTCAGTGTAGTATTATTTTCCATGATAACTATTTCTTAGTAGGCATTACCAATACACTATTTCCTAGCTGTTTTTATTCATATTAATTATTATTGAAATTTTGCTATTTATTGATAAAATATAAATATTTCATGTAACCAAGAATAAGGTACTTTTATGTTATTCTATGCTAATACAAGCACAAAACGCTTGTGACATATGATTTAATCAGAAAGAATCTAAACACATTATACAAGGGGTGGTTTTTCAAAGGTTTTATTGGAAAATTTTTGGAAAAAAAAAAAAAAAAAAAACCGCGAATAGACTGAATTTTGTTACCATTTTCATCTTTAATGTATGTTTTACGTGCTCTTAGGGAGCTGCGCCAGTTTAGGGGTAGAAAACCTTCTGGAAAAGAAATTCATTTCCCACTGCACCCGCTGCGATGACGCACCGGATGAGAGGAATGCCGCGGCAAGACTTTCTCCACCTTTCAGAGAGCTTGGACATAATATAGCCAGACGCGAGCTGAGCCAATAGGGAGTCTTGCGCAGCACTAAGTCTCTTCTGCGGCCGGGTTCGCTATAGTGGGGTTGAGTTGTCACCAGTCAGTTCAAGTTGATGCAATGGTTTCATGTTTGTTGTCATATTATAAGTTAGCCAATACTACATTTTTGGTCCGAGCGTACAACGATTTACCTATAGGAGTACCTTTGGTTAAGGGGGGCAGAATAAGGGGAGCAAAACTTTTGGGGACATACAAAGAGTATTAAACGAAAGGTAAAATTAATCTGAAATTTAATATGCCATTTTATTTTCAAAAACACATGTTTTGGAATTGGGGGGGGGGGGGGGGTAAAAACTGTGGTACAATTTTAAAAATTCAGAAATTTGATATTGTGTACATTAATTTGAGTAACATTTGTACCAGGTAGTATGACTTTGTTCTACATGCCATATTTGATTTCAAATGGATGCTCCTAGATTCCTTGCACATTATTATGTTGTTTAAAAATCAAGTTGTGTGCCTTTATTTAAACTGAATATATCTAGTACAGAGTCACTGGAATGACTTAATCGAAAGAAAGTTATATGCATATGTGACCACTGATATAGTATTTGTTTTTCTAAATTAAAACATTTATTTTCGAATAAATAAAATAGCGACAAGGAGAAACAAATTGGGAACTCGGTATTCTTTGTCAAAAACAAAATACAGCGGAACTTGTCTGTCCGCCGTACAACCAAGTTGCTGTGCATAGAGAAGGGTCAAACAAACACACAATCGTCGTAGCTCGCCAGTAGTAGGGGCGTAAAGGTTCTAGATACAAACAGGATGCCGCCTTTTTTGATTGACGTAATTAATTTCATATCAAATTGATATCAACAGGTTAGTTCAATTGATTGAAATGGTTAATCAAATTGAAAGGGTTTATAAAAAGGGTTAAATGTATTGAAATGGCTCAATTATATTTAAATAGTTAAATAGATTGAAATGATTAATTTAATTTTTGTCTGTTTGGTGCAAGAGTATACTAAGGGTCAATTTTATTATTTTCTTTCTTTCTCTGGTACGTACTTACCCTTTGAGCTCTGGCACTCGATTTAGGTGCGATGTGTTGGGTACGGTGTGTGTGTGTGTGTGTGTGTATATGTATATATATATATATATATATATATATATATATATATATATATATATATATATATATATATATATATATGGCGAGTTTTGTGCAAGAGTGGCCTAAGTGAATTTTTTTTGGGTTGGTAGTGATATTGCTCATAGACGGTATTGGTAGATAGGTGACTTTGAAAGATAGTATTATTCCAAATGAATAACAGTATTGCACGAGATAATTTCAGTGTGTTTAAACGAGTTCTTCGTATGAATAAATTACACACATCGAATCGCAAATTTCAAACGATCACAACTACATGAGCAAGTGCAATTACGTGACTCTCCAGGTGTCTTAAACATAAAGAGATGAATTAGCCTAACCAGACCAGTATGCCAGCAATATAATTTACACGAGAGAATTATAATGAGAGAACACAATTACGTGAGTGTGCAGTATGGAATTAACGAAGCAAAAAATGCCCCTATCAATTAAATGGCTAACGATCACAATAACAAGATATATGTAACACTACTCGACGCCTATCGCACATACCTTACAAGTCCGTCTGCCTGCGAGACTGGTGAGGAACTTTAGAAACGTAATCCACACGTTAAAAGAATTTAATTTACTAACTCCTGTAAAAAAGAAATTGTTAAATATATGTGCCCATTCGCTCAGTGAACACAGTTTGATTATAGACATGTGAAAATAAAAAGAAAATGGCTAACAAACACATAATGAGATCGCACCAAGAACTCCCTGAAAACACACCCGTCCGCCTCGGTGGTCCGTCAATGAATGTGTGTATCGTATGACGTACGCCAACTTATATATGTGGAGCTTGCGGGCGAGTTGAAATTACGGCAAAAAAAACTGAATACTATTTACACACTACTCATACACATCCTGAATTAAAACTTGACAAAATGTATCCCTACCAAGCACTGCGTGCAATTTAATTAGCCAAACACGTATACAATGGTTTAGTACTTCCAGTTAACACGGAGAAATTAATATTTCCAAACTCGCATTTTGAATTTTAAACAGACTCAATAGAAATACATAGAATGAAATCGTACAAGGAGCTCTCCCAAAAGACATCCGTCCACCTCGGAGGTCAGTCAATGAATGACTAGATCGGATGACATGTGCGTGCTTGTAAGCTGTTATATATACTTGGGGCGCAGCTGAGTTGAAATTTACGACTGACAGAACCTAGTTCCCTATCAAGCTACTATTAACCACTTTATTACACTATTCGCCTTACAAGTATGTGAAATTAGAATTATTTAAAAATAATGGACGTACTACAAATTTTTTTCCGTGAAGTCTGTGAAATTTACGGCACTTGGTAACAAAAAACGCGATTTGAAAATTCTACGATGATTCGTCTACCGAACACAGAAATGGGTTTTACACGATAAGCTCACTATCAAATGATAAATTAAAGACTCATACAAACTATTTCACACTATAGTTTACGAAGACTGTAAACAAGATCTGCACCCTGGCATATAATATCGCTTAACGTGAATCGCAGCTATCACATTCCGAAGGCCGGTGAAGTCGAGAGTTCCAGTGTCGCGTCTATGCGGCGTGAGGGTTGGTGAAGAACTAAGATGACGGAAATCCGCGAGAAGCCTCTGCATCTCTCCTGCCCACAGTCTACCACCCCCTCCCCTTACACCAGGCAAAAACACATTTTTTTCAGAGGGATGCTCTTTCCAAGGTCACACATCCTGCTATCGACCCGACGATGCTATCTGCAAAACCCATACAACACCACACAGTCCCGACCCCCTCCCTTTACCATTAGCCCAAAACATTTCTTTTGTCAAAAAACTTGGGGTACTCTTCAACTGTCAGACACCAAGTTGGACTCTCCCTAAGTGTTTATTTGTTTGCAAAACTACGCTTTACCCATGAATTGTGGAGACTCTCTCATCCACTCCTTCCCTTGACTCGCCATGCCTAGAGCTGGTCAACAGCCTTCGAACCATTGTGCTAGGAGATGTTGAAAAAATTCTCGCATTTTGGGTATCAAGTGTCTGATCCCCTATTTCCATCGAATAAGTATTTAACAACTTTTGCAGAAAAAAAATTATTTACCTTAACATTAATAACTAGAATGAGAATAATAGCAGTAGATATGTAAGTGTATTTACAGAACTGTAATTTACTGTTTCCGAATAACTTTTTGATATCACGATGGAATTATTATTAATTTTATTTCAATTCTTCTATCGAAACCTATTAACTCATGCATGGCGAAGTGAAAACTTTTTATACATCTTTGATGAAAATTTTCCGAAAAGTAATTTTAATGTCTTCAATTGTTATTATTATCAAATGGAAATGAAATTATAACATTTCTAACAATGGAACCCAAACTTATGTGAATGCTTGTTTAAATCTGTTCCGGCTGTTTAAGAGAAACTATATGAAAGTGTTGTTAGGAACTCACAATAAACATCAACCCATGTTTAGTTCTATCTCTCGTTCTTCTAGCCTCTCTCTCTTTTACAGCCTTGAATTCTACTATTAACACATGCATAATATTTCCTTTCCTTTTTAATAGGCAGCAATTATGGAAAATTTAACAGTTTCCCCGCAAATAATTCTTTTTAAGGAAAAAAAGAAAAAAGTCAAGAAATAAGTTTGGAATATTTTAAAGAAATGTACAATTAAAAGGAATCAAACACAGCTAATCATTTCATAAATAAAAGGAAATAATTGCAATGGATTATCGCTTAAAAGCTAATCCAATGGAACGATAATCAAATCAATGAGGATTAGTTACACAATAAATTGTACATCCATACACTATCCTGAGGTTTATTAAATAGTATCACACATGAAATATTTTAAAAAAATCCTTTATTTAGTATCATAATTTACAAACATTTTATTACAATATTTTATTATCTTTATTCTTACCCCAGGAGTCGTGTGCGTTTGAGAAACCCCTCCATCGAACCAAGGACATAGCTTTCTTCCTTTTAATGATTTTATCAACTAGATATTCATTTGAAGAACTGACTTTTTGCAGTTCATTTTCGTAAAGTCTGCCTTTTATTAGTTCTCTCTTATGTGTTTCTATGTAATACACTCTGGGATTTGTTTGTCTACTTGAAATAATTTTTAATATTTCATAAGACCAATTAACTGTAATTTTTTTCCGAAGTTTTCTTTCTGCTTTGATATATGTATACATTCACCAACTTTGAACTTTGGTTTCCTTCTGTCGACGACTTCAACATTATTATAAATAGTTTTCATTAAACTATTATCCATAACTTCTTTCGGCGACACATTGATAGTTCTATGATATCTGGAATTATAAAATTTAACTATTTCAGCCAAAACATCAACCCATTTGTAAGTCCCCCTTGATGTGAATTGTTTATATATTAACTCCTTAATCGATTTGTTGGAATGTTCCACAACACTGGTTTTAAGCTCCGGATACATGGCATAGAGATTAATACCATATTCAGGCATTAGTTTCTGGAATGATGTAGAAAAAAATTCGATTTCTCTTTCTCTCATTGCATTGGTAACCTGTTTGCCAGTTTTGTTTTTCAAAGGTATAGCCCAACCATACTTCGAATAAACATCTATTATGGTTAAAGTATACTTGTTTCCCTTATTGTATTTGAAAAGCAATGCCATTTCACACATCTGTCTGAAAAAAAGTAATTTAAACCATGAGTTATAACGCTTCTTCTAGGATATCTTATCCTTGCAGGAGAGTGAATGTATTCAGAAATATTACGAAATTTCTTTGATAATATAACCGTTTTCTTTCAACTCTTCAATAATAGAAACAATTTCGTTTGTATATGAATTATTCCTAGAATCTCTCGAAATAGGAAGTTTTAATGTATCAACCAATTCATTAGGATTGTTCCGATGTGCAGGAGAAAAACGATCACCGAGTTCATCTTTATATATTCCACTTGCGACAATATTGGTTATTAAATGTATTTTCGGATGTTTTTCATCTCCTGAATGAATGTTAGCATTCGTTCGATGAATAAGTTCTTTATATTTCAGTAAATCAGTATCGGAATATTCATTTGAAAAAGTTTTTAAACAATTCTAGCAATCCTTCACTCACATCAATTACGCAATCACCAATTTTAATTTTATTGTCAGGCAGAATCGTTATTATCGAAACACAGAAACCACCCGAAAGTTAGTTGCCAATGCATGTCTAACACCAGAGGAAGAATCACACACTTTACTGTTACAGTATCAATATTACATAAAGCAGTTTTGAATCATGGCACTCATTTCAGTTTCAAATGAGCATTTCCCAAAGATTGTAAAGAATAATCTGTTCAAAAACTTGTAAAATATTTCTTCCATAAAATCCTTACTGCACCCAAATCAGTAGTCAGAACAAATAATTCTAGATAGGTTCTGTCTGTCAGCCAGCGTATCATGCTCAACATGAGTTTTCTTTCAACTCGTCTAAATTGTGAAGCCCCACTTGGAGTGTTTTTGGATCGGCAATTACATGCCCAAACAAGGAACAAGAGACTTGCAGAACTGTAACAAAACTTTTGCCTTAGTGTTTCTTTTAAGAGTGTCCTTCAAATTTAAGCTATGTTTGCAGTGGCTTTTGCTAAACAGGCAAGGTCCAACAATAGCATTATATGCCCTTACAATCTATGCAAGAATCTTTTCACAGTTGCAGCTCTTGATAATTTGGATCATAATCCCACTCCCAGAATCACTAGTACATTTTTCATGGAACAGGAATTTTAATTTTTCAAATTTCATCTTCTGAGCTCATTCCATGATGACTAGCATCTCGAGAATAAATGGATATTTGATGTACATGAGAAAGTTAATACTAAATCGGAAGAAGACACTGTGCTTCGATCACATGGTCGTCATACCATGCTTCTAGATTAGATGCAGTTGGGTCATCAGACAAATGTCTTGAATCTCTCCGTCCATTTTTTGATAACAAATGATCCGACACCGGATGCAATTAGTAAAACAAACAACAGAGTATCCCAACCCTACATACCTCCAGTATTAGTACTAGATCAACTGCTTTGTGACATTGCAAAGAAAATTCAATGGACCTACCCGAGATATTTGGGGAGGGTGAGATTTATTGAAGTTCAGAAGGCTTCACATTGAAATGGCTCTGTGGATAATCATTGGAGATCTGTTACTCGCATCTGGATGGCTAGAAGTCTTAATGGAAGCAGACATTACAAAAAACATTGGCAGCAGCCAATTCATTTCTAAAACCATACGATCCAGTGAGAACACTATATGCTCGCCAAGATACTGTTACTAATATTTTTAGAAAAGTGTTAGACAAATTTGGAATGTAAAAGTTAATTCAAGATTGGTTATCTCTTGTTTCCAAAGACCACGCCGGCAGTGCAATTCTGGCTGCTTGTACACAAGTACGAACAAGTAATATTTATTTTCATATGGGCACATGGAGATCAAAAGATCAATACTCTCCAAAAGCTTGTACATCTATTCTTTGGCATGGATCACCATAATTATGCTCGCTGGGTTTCTATCTTTATTACTGACCTACAGACTCTCACAAAAATGATCCGGGAAGAGTTTTAAGCAGGATACGGGGTAGTAACAAGAAGCAATCATCGTTTCTCATCGATAACGATTGATCAAGCACGTGAGCAAGCCAATAAAAGAGAAAATTCAATGTGTAGTGTGATTCGACTCAGTCACCTGCATTACTGGAACACTGGATTGCAACTAGACCACAGGCTAGCCATGTAATAGCATAATTTACAAATTCACATCATGATGAAAGATTTACATCTCAAATCTGCTTTCAGACACACGTCACAGACCTGTTAGATATTCTGATAAGCAGAAAAAATCCACTGAGGAAAACAGTAGACTTGGTAATATTAGAAAACAAAGTATGTATCAATGAGTCCGCATCAGCGTCTGTCCGTAATCTGGAATGTACAGGACAAAAGCAGTATGGCAACTTCCGAAGAGATGTAATTCTGCTCAAATAAAGTGACTTTGACAGCACCGACACAAATAACATTATGCTTTTCAATAAGAATAAAACTAAAACCACGACAGCTGCAGTACCAAAGAAAATTCAGCTTCTAGAGCAACACGTAGATTTGTTTCTACAATCATTTATTGTGCTTGATAGAACTATCGTCTTCTGACGGATCTGTAATCTCCTGTTGTGAGCCACATCTGTTATCATGTATTATTGAAGCTAGTGTAACTTCTGCACCTACTGTCGATGAAGAATTGGTAGCCCCTAACACGAGAGATGTAGCTATACAGTTCACTTCTAGTCTTTACACAACAGAACTAATTTCAGATGCCTGCAACATTGCCCACATTTGAATGAGGGGCCACGGTGGCAGAGCGGTTAGCCTGCTCGCCTCCCATTAGGCGATCCGCGTTCAATCCCCGGCTGGGTCACTCCGTATTTTCGCATGTGGGAATCGTACCGGACGATGCCGTTGGCCTGAGGGTTTTCTAGGGTATCCCCCGTTTCCCTGCCCTTTCATTCCGGAGCTGCTCGATACTCATATCAATCACCCTAATCGGCTCTCAAGACTTCTATGTTGAGAGCCGTCCAATTCTCTTCACTCACTCACATTCGAATGCAGCAGTTCTATGGAAAGACTCGGGATGTGGAGAGTGATGCATTTGAACAGCATCTGAAAAGAAGCATGGTATCGAGCAAGTTTTTAGATCACAAATCATGGCTAGATGGGAAAAGGTGGCAAGCTTGTGCCTATATGGACATTGTTGCGTCTTGCTAAGGATATTTTTTCCTTTATATAAAATACAAATACGCAAGGGATTGTCTACCATGCAAATGGATTCAAGCAAAATCAAATACACTAAAATATGCCAGTGCAATTGTGGAACATGAAACTCCTTAAATAAGAAATAAATGCAAAATTTAAGCAATCTCAGAATATTGATGTACATAAACTACAAAGTTCATATATTTAGTATTCATGTTTCATTAATGTTGCAGCTATATTTAATGTTATTCTGTAAAAGTGTATATTTAGCTGGAATTTCATGTAACTTGATTAGTTTAAACATACACATGCAATTAATGGCTAAAGTAATATTTTTGTCTTTAGATGGTTTTATCTAGTTAAAATTATACTCCATAAATTGACAGTATTTAGAAATTTGTCTCTTATTACAACCTCCTAGCCACCTTAGGCTAGTGTTTAAAAAAAAATTATTTTTATATTCGACGACTTTTACTTTTCATTTTATCCCCACACATAAGTTTACGATTTATTCGAAATTCTGCTCCTTTTCTACTCCCCTAGTAGCCAAAATATGTTTTTTTTTTTTTTTTTTTTTTTTTAATAGATGAAATTTACCTTTCATATGATACCCGCACGCATTGCTTAATTGTTTTGAAAATATCAAGCCCCTTATTACGCTCTATCCTCCCCCCTTTTCAAGGGAACCCCTAGCGGTAAGTCGTACACTCGGACCTAAAACATAGCACAGACTCTTACCTGCAATATGACACCAAAAATTAAATTTTTTCCATCGACAACTGAAATGCTCATTTTACTAGGCCGCAGCGCTCTACTACTAAGGCTTCTCGCACTCATGGCAAGGAGGCTGGGCGAGTTTGCCCCCGGCATGACACAAAAAAAGTGTTCAGTACAGAATTGATCATCAAATAGTTAGGATACCACTGTAATTAGGAGATTCGGTCATATTTAGTCTTTCGGCGTGTCACCGTACAATGTGAATGCCCGAACCTACGAGGTCAGTCCAGCGTTTCATGGGCACTGAGTAGCCCGCAATTAAAGATTCATAAATTTATAATTGTAGCAACAGAATTAATACAGTTTAGAAAACGTCTTAGTAATGTATGAAATGTCTCTCCTTTTAGAAGCATTTTTAATGATAAGATCGTTTGTGAATGTTCCGAAGAAGCAGTTACTTATTTTGGGGGAATAATGTTAAACAAAGGCTACAGCGACTTTAATCAAATACAGAGTTATTTTGTAACTTGTAGTAGGTTGTGTAGTGCCCCTGAAATGGTGGAACGGCTTCCGAAGTCAAAGGAGAGTGACTTCCAATGCAGTTGTACTGTACAAAGCAGAACTCGTTGTTAAACATTAGGACACGCGCTACAAAATTGTCAGAAAAATACTAATTGTATTGTGTGTGAAACAAGAATATATGTGTGCATGTGTATGTATTTTAATCACTATACATTTTTTTTTTGGCAAAATCTATTAACTTAAAAATAAAAAATAACCCGTGAGTGTATTTTTAACTAAAATCTAAGCCTATCTTTAGAAATCCCTTTGACTATAGCGTAGCGCAGCAGCTATAATCTGTTACCAGTAAATACAACATGATATACGCTATTCACTGTAAAGTCAGCATTTTTTTTAAGCACTCTGATTTATAATTATAGCCAGTAAATATATTTTATTGTAGGTTTATACGTTAACTTTCGAATTCGATTAAATGTATATATATATATATATATATATATATATATATATATACACTGTTTATTACTAAAATTGCAATAGTTTTTTTTTTAAGTGGTGGAAGGTTAAAAAAAATGGCTGACAGTAAAAAAATATCTGGGGCCTTAAAAATGTTCACAGCCTATACTTGATATTAAATCTGAAACGGAAAACAGTTCTAAACATGCCATAAGACGAAAAAAAGTTGAACAGGTTTGGAATGCCTGGACAGAGAAATTTTTTTAAACCACACACGTCATCGTCGCTGGCCTTCGTGTTGTAGTGGAATGTCTGGCATTGGGAGGAGGAGTTCGCGGGGCAGAATCGATCAGAATCGATGCCCTCGTGTCCTCGCTGGGGATGTCCTGGAAAGACCTGAACAAGTGGGGCGGAGGGGTTGAGTTGGTCGTGCAGACGGACGCGCTACTAGCGTATTGACATGTCGCGTCGCAAGCGTCGAAGGGGGGAGGGGGGCGAGCGTCCCCCGACGCAGGACGTCAATTCACTCTGGCCAGAGCCCCCACCCCCTCGGGGGAAATAACGGCACTCGTGTCCGACAACCACCCCCAACCCCTCTTTTCCGCTACCTCCCTCCGTACTTTTTTCCCCGTCCGCCCAGCGGCAAACGTGACGTCACCAGCGCCACTCCAGTACGCCGCGGGTCCGCGGTGGTGTAGTGGTTAGACTACTCACGTCCTCCCCCCCCCCCCCAACCAACTAGGCGAACCGGGTTCGATTCCCGGAGGGGTCGCTCCCGGATTTTCGCATATGGGAATCTTGCCGGACGACGATGCCGCTGGTCGGCGGGTTTTCTCGGGGACCTCCCGTCTTCCCCGCCCTTGTATTCTGGCGCTGCTTCATACTCAACTCGCTCCACTCTCATCAGCTCTCAAGACCTAGATGTTAAGAGCCGCACAAATCCCCTCTCTCTCTCTCTCTAGCACGCCGCCGTTATTCCGATGAGGCACGGTTTGCGTGGAATAATAGAACAAGGGAGCAGCGTCGGGAATCGAACCCGGATCGCCTAGGTGGGAGGCGAGTAGCCTTACCACTACACCACCGTGGCCCCATAATAGAACAAGGAAGCACCACAAGGACAACGCAAGAAACGATTTTGGAAACTATCGTGTTTGCAACAATTATCTATAATAGTATTAATGACATCAGTAACGTGCAGTGTTATACGGGAGGAGGGTAAAGCTTGTGATATTTGTGGAAACAAGACTAACTTTTTTTTAATAACCTTGATATAGTTGGCACGTGAAGCTTTAACAAACTGCTTGTGTCGTGTTCACATGTCTACAGCATCGTATTGTGTGTGCGGTTGCTGCTTCTGGTTTGTTGTTCTAAGATTAATTTTTCTTATAAATTAGTGAGCGGTTGCTTAATCGTTGTTCATCACGAAGCTTATTTTCAACTAATCGAATTTTAAGTTTTGGACCATATTATTTATTTAAAACCTTCAGCATTATATGCATTTTCTCGCGTGGACATTACTTTTAACGAGGATGTTCTACAAAGAAATTTTCTAGCATCATGCATATTGTTACATATGCCCGGACGTTGCAAGGTTCGTGAGGGATAGAGGTTATAAACATAAGAAATAAAACTAAATGTCATTATTTATTTACAATTATACGAAAAATATACATAATTTTTCCTCTGCTATCTACTGCAATTCACTCCACATTCTTCTGCGAAACCAATAAACTAGTACTGAGTATCTAATTCCGTTAATGAATTTAACAAATAATCAGTACTGCAGATGCAAACAATGTATTGTGATTATGTAAACGAGTCCACTTTCACCAATGCGTCAAGTCCTCAATGAGCCCCTATTACTCTGCCAGACATGCGTGTGTATCAGCAGAGATTCCCATTATAATATCCGAGATTAGAGATGAAATAAAAACAGAAGTAATATTTTCCAAGTAAACATGCCACGTTTTACTGTAACATTTTTGCGTGTCCACACTGTGAATCTGAATGTGCGATTTTTATTAGTATAATAGTTGTACTGAATTTACAATTGATGCGCTGTTATGTAAAGGCGAATCAGTGGGGTTCACTGAAGTTCTACTGCCACGCGAGTTCAGTTCATTAGTAATGAGTACGATTGCACTGAATCTAATGAAGCTGTATAACGAATTCGCCGGTTTGGAGCAGTTTTGACTGTTTCGAATCTAGAGTGTAGGAGATAACAGTGGACAAATGAGTTAAATACTCTGTTTTGCGAATATTGTGTAATAACGCGGGAGTGAGAAATAATCGAGGAGTATTTTTTTGGGGATACGTAATATTTTTGATAAAATTTATATAATGTAATTGACAGCACGAAATACTAAGTAACAAAATTTTTTTTATGCTCTCATGAAAATAACTTCTACTGTATAAAATAAGCGGTTTACTTATTTATTTTAAATATATTTGTGTATTACACAAGATTGTAACATGTTAGGTTTAGGATTATTTTCAAACTTTATAAACAAGGTATAAAAGTAAAAAGGTATGTATATGAAATTAAATTGTTTAAAGCGACTAAACATAACGAAAAAGAAATTGCTTATAAAATATTAAAATAATCTCAGTAATGTTCATTTTTCGAAGAGTGTCAATGTAATATAGTGGACAGACGTAAGTTCGTATCATCGACATTAATTGTATGCAATTGTGCGGAGAAACTTAACTTTCCTTTTAATATAAATTCCCGAAAGTTAGATTTTTTATTACTGTTAACCTTTTATCAAAGCACCATTCAGATACCTGGTGTCTAGGACCATGGAAGGTTTATACTATTGTGAGGGAAGAACTGAAGTAAATTATGAAGACGTAGCAGGTATTTAATTGAACTATTATGATATTAATTAAATATGAGTTATTGGCGAGGGAGGTAGTAATCAATTACGGTATATGGCTATAGGCTATTCACAGTAAAATTACCACTTTTTGAAGCCCTGCTTAAGGTCTACTCGTATGAACGTTGTATGTTATTCCGCCATATGGAAGATTAACATGGTCACGGGCATCATTACTTTATTCATGCGTCGGTCAAGTGAAACTATGAAATTGTTAGAAAAGTAAATATTTTACAAATCTGCTCATTTTTATGCATAAACACAGAAAACGAAGGAAATAATTTAAGTTGCCAGTTATCGGCGTTTACTCTCAGATTCCTACGCTGGAAGAAAACGAAAATAGCCGTAGTTGGCCTCGCGTTGCCGAAAGATCTTTCAAACTAAACTCGCTACCACTAAAAAACTATTCAACCGAAAGGCTTGAAACTACTTCTGGCAAATCGTCGAACCTTTCTGCCGATGATGCTGTAATTATCTTTTCAGAATTTTAAATATTTTTATTTTAAATAATTTTAAAGTTTTATGTTGCTGATAATTTCTACAAATGCGCAGAGCAAAAGTAGCATCGTGGAAACTATTTGAGAAATTTTTCAGTCCCTCACGACAGCGCAGCGGCAGTATAGACTTCTGTTTAATGTCGGGAGCGTGGTTACAGTAATAACCAATGAACTTGTGATTATGAATATGTTATGGCAGCCATATTCTAAATTATCCAATTAAATTGTTACCAAAGAGAAATACGTTCCTACACATCTATAAATTAATAAAAAATTAATTAATTTCTAACCTAAAACACACTCGTGTAATTTCACATAATCTCTTCCATAGCTTATTTTAAATCAACGATGTGATGGATAACGTACCATATAAACTATTTGGTATGTGTATATATGCAAGCCGTTTTATTCCTTTTGGTGGGCTGTTAAAGCTGGGAAATGTTCCAGCGGTTCAAGGCAGCGCAACTACATTTTATATTTAGTAGTAGTTACAAGGAATTCGTTTTTGTTTGCCGCAACTCACAAATTATAAACTAGCTTAAAGCATATTTACAATTGCTGATGTTGATCATTTTTATTTATCATAATTTGACTGTTTGAAATCACTTGCAAGGTGTCAGTTGTATTTATTACTAATAGTCCTTTTGATTTCGTATTGTACATTTATTTTTACCAACAATTTTAAATCAACACTCGGCACTTTGTAAAGTGCAGGTAACTAATAGTTTGCTACAATTGTTTTCAAGTCGTAAGTACCCTGGTAATATTAAAGTTGATTCATTTTGACACTTTCCCGTATGGAAAATACCTTCAGTCACATGTTCGGATACATACCTGACTGAATAATTTTATGTGAATCAGACATTATGTTTCATACAAAGCGTTACAACGCTATTATAAATTATAGATGGAGTGATGACAAATTTTAGAAGTGAAATACATGAGAGTTGTTTAAAGTAAACCTGTACACATCCGGAAGACTGCATCTCTGCCTAACCGCTTCACACACACACATACACGCACACACATTCACGCACACACACGCACACACACATATATATATATATATATATATATATAATGGTTCCCACAACACACAATAGTGATAGGTAATCAAAGGTATACATGCTCGAAGGAAAATTATGTATAAAAACCCGTGGAGTGTAGAAATTTTATTACATGTATAATTAGTACAATATTATGTTTAACATTAACTTATACGTATACGTACACAAACACATTTGAGGAACAAAAATATTGTAATAATTGTATTTATATCCATAATATTTAGTTACATTTTTACAACTGTGTATACGTAAATAATTTACATTTCCGATTGTGACAAAAGTGTAAGACACATGTTGACTTCGCATAGCCACAAAAATACTGCAGTCATTGACGTACACACTAAATAAATTTATATTTTGTGTAATGGTCAGTAATCTGAAAAATGTTGTTATTGTGAGTTGCACAGACAGCAGAAGAATACATGTATGAACACAATTTCCACAAACTTCGAAAGTGAAGTAATAATTATTATCGGGAATTGATTGCATCCATATATATATATTACACACACACATACATATATGTATACATATATAAAGGACTATGGAAATTCGTAAAACATTACACATTTAAAAAAATGCTATACATAAACAGACTTTTACAATATTAATAATTTTCCAAAACAGAATAGTACACCATAAAATGGCTTCGAGGTGGCAACTCCGTCGATTCTTGCGTATCGTCCAGATTAAAAGGTGTTGAGGGATTTACAACCATATCATTTCGTTAGCTGGATATGAGACTGACATCTATGACGTTTTATTACGATGTAAGTTTTATAACGAGCTCTAAATACACTGAACTCTTCACTGCTTTTTGAAAATAACAAGTCTGCTTAAAACTGAGCGTGCCTTTTTCCTTGTCAGTACGTGATTGCGTTCTTTTGTCGCGTGATGGAGTCTTAATATCAAAGTAACACTTGATAATGTCTTTTATTACGTCATGGACGTGTCGTGAGATAATACCGAAACTCCTGCTGTGCTGATCAAGATTATAAAAAAATACTTCTTTCGCTAGGAATTTTTGTTGCAGATAATGTTTGGGCGTTTAGATGTGCATATAAATCTTTACTCTTTTTCTGTGCACATCTAAAATAGGCTTCTGTTATCATACATATTTCTACATCATCTTTTGAGGGCGATATCAAGTTACCTGAATTTTTTGTCTCAATAAGTGAGTAGTGTTCGTCGTTGGCAAACAGCACATTGCCACAAACGACACAGTCCAATTTTTTTTGATAATTTAAACACCACAAATCCAGCTATGTATGGAATAACAGTTTTAACGTATAAACTTTGACTTGAGAAAGCCGCTGGAAGACCCATGTCGCTTTCTTTACTAGGTTATGTAGGTAATATGCCTCGGTTTGTTTGTTGATGGGAGAGTTGATACATGAAAACTGTTATGTCAGAAAGTAAAGAAACGTAGCCTTTTTCTGAAAACAGCACTTGATTTTTTACTAAAAATGTTTGTACGTTGCCTGAAATTACCTAGCAGAATAATTATTGTTTGAACCGAAATGTCTTCGGATACAGCCGAGAAACATTTCAGTGTGATCCTGGCTCAACTTGTTTGTCAGGATATAGCTAAAAATATTCTTTTCGACAGCTAAAATATCAAACATTTTGATGATACCCTCTATGCAAATAAGGAAATCAAGAAACCCAGTTTTACGTGGTGACTTTAGAGTGTCCTTACGCTCAGAGCCATGAAGTCTTAAAATGTACGCCTTTGCTTAATTTAAGAAGTTGAGCCAGAAAGATTTATTGGTTTCCTCTTCAGAGGCGCTTTAGGTTCTGCAAATGGGACTGGATGAATTAAGAGTATCAATCAATCTCTCAAATATCCTAATGAATTTAACTGTGGCCAATGCACCTTGAAACTCTGGAAGTCCTAAATATGCTTCGCACATTTTAAGAGCATCTGCAACGGATGAACTTAGGACTTGTGCTGCTAGCCGAACTTTAATTTATTTTTCGTTTCCCGTTGAATGTGAGCTTTACTTCATTTCGTTCCCATTTTCAGGCCTTCTTTGTTTTGCAACCTCTCCAAATCTGGTTTCGAATCCAAACGATTTTTACAGCCGTACGCACTACAGGAAATAACCACTGCAACACACCAGACATACGCAGCTCAAATCTGAAAGACACAGTGACCGCGTTTTCCCTAGAAATACGGTCGCGTCCTCTCCGTTTTCATCCCTTGTTCGCCTCCGGCCGGCTTCACCCCCCACTCTACCCATGGCCTATCCAGTTATTCTTTCTATACATCCTCCTTGGTGTGGCTACACACACCTTGGACGCTCACAACCCCTTCCCCCCCCCCCCCCCCTTCGCCATATCTATTTCCCGCTCTACTGTTGATTGCATTGCTTCCGCGGGACTTTGCGCGAAATTCAATACATTTTTTTTTAGTGGGGCCACGGTGACGTAGTAGTCAGGCTACTCGCTTCCCACGTAGGCGAACGGGGGTCGATTCCCCGCGGGCTTTTCCCATTTGGGAATCGTGCAGGACGGGTCGCCGGGTTTTCTCTAAGATCTCCCGATCCTCCCCCCCCCCCCGGTCCAGGATTTCCAACGCTGCTCCATACTCATCTCGTTTCACCCTCATCGACTCTTAAGACTTCGATGTTAAGGAGACGCTCAGATCACCTTACTCCTTTTTCCACTCATCCTTTTGCGTCCATCTTGGCTCGTCGCTGAGAGCTGCCAGTGAGCAACGTCGCCAAGGTGTGTGTAGTCGACTACCCCCCCCCCCCCCCCTGGACGGGGTGTTGATACTCCCCGGTGTCAACTGCCAGTCAATATGGCGCCTGCACGTGTCACGTGGGCCCCTCCTCTCCCCCGCTGGACCACGCATCTCCTCGGGGGATCGCTTGTGTATGCGCGTCGCGACCACTCTCCCCTCCCCCTTCTCCATATCCCAGAGGTCCCCATGCCTCGGGCCGCGAATGCCAACACGCTCCCTGTCTTCCCATGGGATTGCTTGTGCATGGCTGCGTGTTCTGTGCCATACACTATAGGCATGAGCTCAACTTCTGCACATGCCCCCAACAGTGGCTTGTACATTGTTACACATCTCCGTACATTTACAGGCGGAAATGTATATTACATATACGAAAACGCAATCCTTAATGACAAAAACGGAGTTGAGCTTCAATACTGAAAGTTTGCCGAGTCCACTCGAAGCTTTCTTCGCCTCTGTAACCAGAAAATTATCGTTTTTGCGGCAGTTAGGTTATCCACGCCACCAAGACTTATTCTTTCAAACGCCATCAGGCGTCCGTATCGTCTACCAACACTTATTTTCTAATCAAGTCGGAAAAAGCCGCTTTTCGGGCTCTTACATGGCTTACGCTGACTAAACAATAAGATATACACAAAATAATTGTACTACAGAATTGTAGATCTCAAAAACGTCTAAAAAAAAGTCCGCGATAGCATATGTTTATCTTTTAAGGATGACCCATAATAACCAATTTTGTCTTTTGGGGCTCCACTTACGAAGACTTTTTGAACAACACAGTATTAATCTTATGTTAGTTACCTTAAGTATTTAGTGTATGTACTTGATGTAAATCTAAAAACGCCATATTCGTAAATCGCAACCGAGCGAGAGAGGCCGGGTCGAGTCGCTAGTCGGTACTGTGTCAAATAAATTTTAAGCGTATTGGAACCTTGGCTTCATAAGGTTTAGCTTCGCTTTTGGATCGTTCTCGTAACTGGCATTTTGCGCATCACGTCAGATGTGTATATTTATTAATTGTACATAATGGGAAACGACAGTAATTTGATGCGAGACATTTGTAATGCAAATAAATTGTGTAAACTGTAACGACGGAGTAAAAGAGATATTGCACACTAATCTATCATTCATACTGACAGTACTAATTATTTTGAAGCCGATTGCATTTATGTAACTGGGATTATAAAACGGTGCCTTGTAATCTTAGTATATAAAAAGAGAACAGCGCCTTAAAGAATGAAAAATAAATACATAATTTTTTTAGTGCAATTTTGTTAGTTTTGTAGCAACATGCGTATTTCTACGAGTGTGTGATGGGAAAGGTGTGTTTGCTGTGGAGGGCGGCGGGGGGACGCTCCATCAAAACTCGCGGAGTCTGATGGATAGTTTACGGATTAAAATTAACTCTGAAGTATCACGAGAGAGACGATTGGAGGAAATCCGAAACAGACATGCGAATTGCATGTTAGCCGCACGATCATGGTGGCGCCTCATGAAATTGCCTTGGATTTATTGGTTTTCAATCATTAAAATGAGTAGGTTGTAGCGTTAATATTTAATTCCCGTTATCAAGGTAGAGTGTATGGCTCGGAAAATGAGTTTACAGTAGAAAGAGAGCGACTTCCATTGGAGCACCACACCCGACCGTGGCATGCAGAATTCGCTGAGGCTGTACAAGTGTCTAAAATTTGTTGTGCATTTTAAAAATATTATCAATAATTTTTTGATAAAAAGGTCAAATCAGTTAAAAAAAATAACTCTCGCTTACTTTAGGAGAATTATCAGAATAATGTTTACCTTAAAATTTGGGTCAAACAAATTTCAAAAAGTTATACGATCACAGTGTTTGATTTCAGATAAAAAAAATTTTTCTAGGAACACTGCGAAGAAATATCTTTGAAGTGTGGGATTTTGTTCGCCTTCGATGTTTAACTTCTGGCTATTTTGGATTTCGATGTCTTGTAAAACTTAAAGTAAAATTATGGTCGAACCACTGGAAGAAATGCCATGAAATTTCTTCAACTTATTCTAATTAAATTAGCAATTGTTTTTAACTTTAGCGAAACATGATATTTATGCAACATTTTTAGAATTGCATGGCAACAGATATATATTATCAATTCCTTTAATTCATGCCATTAATTTTTGTAAATTAACTTTCTATGGTTGTCGATACTTTTATCATTGTAGTATTTGATGTAGTAAAACAGAGGTATAAAGTATTCTGAAAATATCGAAATTCTTTTTGGGCACGTGAGCACCGTTAACAAGGTGTACAAACACTGCCAAAATTGTCGGAAAAGTGCTATTTATATTACATATGAAGGATGAGTCCGTGTATTTTGTAGCATTATAACATTTTTGGTAGAATTGTCATATTTTATGTTTAAAAATAAAATAATTAAAAGTATTTTTAATGAAAAATTTTGGGCTGTTTTCCCGTTTTGCATGCTTTTGAAAGCACATTTTGCAAGAAAATTTCAATTAAGGCAAACAATAATTACTGTGGTTGTATGTAAAAAATTGTTATAATTTAAAAAAATATCCTTAACGATCTATTTTCTGTACATTTATTTTAGTTATAAAACCTATAACTTTCGTAGCTCCTACTTTAATAGTAATGTAGCTAATAATTACTTCCCCGTAAGGGTTCAGTGAGCGTAATCTTATTTTATTAGTTCTAAATACAGACATGCTTACATTACGAGAATTCGGTCAGTAATAAATTATGAAAACGTATTAATATATATCCTACACAGGGAAGACAAATTTCAGGGAGTAAACGTGAGGCACATGTGATTATATATATATATATATAATTATTACAATCTCTCTATTACTTGTTGAGAAGTAACAACGAAGCTTATACGGAGTAAACGCCAGACAGCCTATAGGTGTTATGTAAACTGAAGGAATCGATACGGGCGGCTACTGTTGTCTTGTTGGAACAACAGCCGGTGTACTCACGTTATCGTGGTCCGAGTAGCAGTCGATAGCATGTTGCTGCCTATCGACGTATTGACTCGAGAGTTCGCGGCGACCTTCCCTTTGTGTTCGATTGACGTTTTTCTATGGATGTCCTGGGGGGAGCAGAACCACGCACTATCTAGGGGGATTAGGGTAACTAGAGGAAGAGCACAAGAGCACTCAGTTCTTATAAAACCTCTACGTTATTGTACAACTAACTATACAGTATCCGCTCGGCAATGCGGTCAACAGTTAAACAAGAAAAGTGCTGAGGCAGAAATATTCAGCTTAGTCACTCAAGTATAAAGTATTTAATGCTACGACGTTCTGAATCAAGTAATTACGAAATTAGGCAATTATGCTGCTCTTATGGAGCTTATTAAAGCCTTCGCCTGTTCCGAAGTCTCTCGTGCCTTAAGTTGCACTATCGGGAGGTATAATTACCCTTGAACGTCGTCGACCAAGATGAGGATCTCTCAACAGTGGGCGCAGCGGGTGTTGATCCAGGACCACGGACAGGTGGTCCTCGTAGCAGGCGATCCTCGGGCAGAGTCTTCGGTGGCTGGGGCAAGATGGCACCCAGAGCCGCCATTGCCCCGGTCATATATACCGCTCTCCTGACCTCGCGCTCGTTCCCCCGGAATTTGTTTGTACGAACAGCAGGTCGCCCTGGGCCTCGCGCCAGCTCGCCACTTACCAACCATTGTTGCTGGTAGCCGCAGCAGTTTGATCAGCGCTTCCGTAGCAAGTGTATGATGAAATAACGAAGTAGTATGCAGAAACGTGTTGAATATGTAGGCATCATATTACAGTAATCAGTGGCGCCTAATAGTCAAAGGCGTTCGATATTAAAAAAAAATGGTTCTTAAGCATTTGGTAAATACTCCAACTTTTAGACACTTTCACGTAATGCCATTCCTAGAAAGTTATATATAATCACTTTCATCAGTATTAATTTTACTCATTTAGTTCGCACAAATAAAATTATCCAGCTTGCCTTAATTGATTTGTAGAAACGTGGGATGGGGTATAGGCTGTTATCGGTAAAATGAGCACTTTTTAAGGCCCTCCCGACAGGCTTTAACCACTAATAAATATATCTTATTGCAGCATAAGGCATTCAATTTTGGGGAGGGGGGGTGGGTGTGAAATCTATACACTGTGTTTATTCGTCACAAAGCAATGTTTATATTAAAAAGCAGCAGGAAGATGGAAATAGGTCGAAAGGAAGAATTTAGAAGGGCCTTAAATAGTGCTCACTTTACAGTGAACAGCCTATACATAACGTTACTAAAATTCAGGTTCATTCGTACATAGGAAAATGCAGGAAGTTTATATAAAGTTTCCTTTTTTTGATTTATTGATATAGCTCGTTGCATCTTTTTACAGTATATATGATTTCACACTTGCAAATGAGTTATTTTGTGTTATTCACAGATCAGCACTAGTAATAATTGTTACTTTGACACATGATTCTGCAGAAAAAAATTAAACATATTATTTGTTTCTTACGGTAGTGATTGCAAGGCCTGTAACGTGAGCAGTAATTGGCAAGGAATATTTTTGTTAGTTTCTTACCCAAACTTTCTGCTCCGCCAAATTTAATGGTATCTCTTAACAGCAAGGTATTGAGAGCCGATGATTCTTTATTCAAAGTTCTTGCTAATGGCATACATTCCAAATAGCATGTAAAATATATAGTACACTTTGGTGCAGAGGCTGAAGTAAAGAAATTTGGACAGTATCAACTCATGTGCTGTAATATATTGTAAAGAATTTTTTGCACTGTTGCCAAATTACGAATAGGTACGGCAAGAAAATTCTTGCGTATTCACCTGAGTGTAAACTAGTATTTAGACACATGTGCAAATCACGTTATTTAATAGCTGGGTCAGTTTTTTTACAGAGATGTCTTTGTGGCATACTTGGGATCAATACCAAACTTACAAGGAAACAAATGCGTAATTCGTTTATACCTAACTCTTTCAGCATAATGTAAGCCGCCATTGGGGTAATTGTATATACGACCTGCCAAACATATTTATTCTTAATCCAATCTCATATTAATCTCAGTCTTTTGGTTTAAGCTAGTACCTGACAACGTAAAGCGGCGTTTTAAATGAAATATTTTGGTAACCTCATCGTATTTTATACAGTTCATGGTTCATATTTTGGTTCATAGCAAACACCACACTTTGCAAGAACAGATTTTGCTAACAAAAATTAATTAACCAGGTGGTATACAGGTGTCCTGGCTATTTCTAGGCTACCTCTAGTGTTAAATATATTTTTCAGTAATACGTATTGATAATTTAGTAAATGCTGTTCAGGGTAAAGTGAGCACTTTTGAAAGCAACCTTTGAAAAATGTCACTGCTTTTACCTCATTATATTTTAACGGGAACACTGAGTACCATTCGCCCAGTAAAGTTGGCAATGATGCGACGGGTGGAAAGAGGTTCCATGTCCTAACGTTAAATTAAATGTGTAAAGAAAACACGTGTGATTAGTAAAATATTTTCTTTTACTTTGTTTTTTATAAATACATATAGGCCTAAGAGTAAAAACAAGAAAAATTGTAAAATATTTGCTTTTCTAATAATTCACAGTTATTCTTGACAGACTCACAAATATAGCGACGAGGTCCATGGCAATGTTAATTTGGTACATAGTGGAAGAATACACAACATGCATAAAGGTAGATGCTAAGCAGGGCTTTCAAAAGTGCTCATTTTACCGACAACAGCCTATATACTGGTTGTTTTTGGCAGCACATCACGTCATAGCTATATAGCGACTGCCCGGCATGGCCATGCGTTAAGGCGGCTCTGTTTTGCAAGGGTCTTGGGGCAGGTCCTCTGTGTGTGTGTTGGTTTTGTAGTATGGCGCGGTGTCGCGTTGTTGCCGAGGGGTGGTATCGTTGAGGATGAGGAGGGGGGGGGGGGTACTCGCGGCTTCCTTGCAGCTCACGTAGTGTTCCGCAGGAAGCGATGCATCTTCCCCGTGTGTGAAATAGTGTTCCTCTTCCGACCCCTCTTTCCTCCTTCCACCCCGCGAACAGTCGTGGGTCCCCTGAGCGCTGAGGGGGTTGTGTATGCGTGCTGAGGAGACAAGAGGGTTGGTGTGTTGGGTGGAGGGGTGGTAGTGTAAGGGAAAAAGGGGTGCGGCGGGTGGTTATTTGCATACAAATTGGTTTGGAAACTCTTGGTGCCTGAGCTGCGTAGAATATGACTGGGAGGGGTTATGGTGTCGGATCAGGGGGAAGGTTTGCGGGAAGAAAATGCACCCCCTTCCCCTCATCGTATTTTGCAATTCCCCACCCATTGTGTCTCGGGCGAACAAGCAGCCCGTCCCCTCCCTCTTCCGCCCTGTGGTTTACAACAGGCGTGGGTTGCGTCTATCTCGGAGGCGCCACAACTCCTCCCACCGCGAGGTGGAGGGTTGGGAAAAGATGCTGGGCGTCCGGATGCTGGGGCTGAAACCCTCTCACCCCCTTCCCCATACCCACCAAACCCCTTGAACGTTCATTGCCGGCGACGATTGTGCGCGGGCCCGGTGAATTAGGAGTGCTTCCGGCGAACTTCCGCGCCCCAATGTTGGGCGCCAATGGCGCTTCGGCGAGCCGGCCCGAGATGTGCGCCCCGCATTGTAATTGGCCGTGTTCGCCCGAGTCAGCGGTTAATGCGTTGTACGGACCGAGGAATTCTCGCGGATTCATTTGAGGACAAACATGGGCACCATTAAGTCACTTTACAATTACGTCACGTGTTAGCAGACGCGTCCTGCGGGGCTTTAAGTCGGTAACAAATCTGCAAGGGAAAGAGGGTCCGAGTCAGGTGTGAAACTTGATAATCCCAGCGACAACAGTCAGTGGATGAATGGTGCAAACTCAAATATACAGAGTATTGTGGACTCTGTAACCTGCAGGTCGTCCGACGCTGATGTGTAGCTGGTAACTTTTGTCTACGTGTAGTAGCTGCTGAACGAGGTGATGAGATTTAACACCATTTGCGTATTTTTAAAATGGCTTGGCACATCCTAAGTGTCTTTGTTGTTTTGTTAAAGTGGGTATTTCTTAACACTATCTCAGTATTCGGCTACTGTAACCCACAGAGGATACAGCTATGATTCTCCTCACGTGACAGACCCCAGCAAAGTAATGCTGAGAGCTGATGACCTGCGTGACCAAAGTCGCTAGGCGCCTTCAGACTATGGAGGTTCCGAGTTAGAATCCCATGTGAGGTATAAAAGAATGCCCTTTTGTTATATTCCATAATATTTGTTTGTAGCCACCCTCCGATTAATTCATTTTAGCATAAGAGCAGGGTTTATCACAAAGTCGAGTAAAATTAATGTAGCCTACATATTGCATTATTATAATCATTTGGTAGCTCAGGTTGCCGTCCGCCCATTTCACAAGAATATGGACAGATCTTCATTAAAAAATAATTTTATTCAAAACTGATCAACGTATTTGCATGATATCTTTAAGAATGGCACCGAAGAAAAGTTTCCTGTCCGAAGACGAGGTTTTTTTTTACACGAAAACTTCGTTACATGATTTCAGTATAGGAACTTCCATTTGATATTAGTCACTAATATTAGCCTACACCATCAAATAATAGATTCACCTCTGGAAGTATCATAGAGACGAGTTGCCGACGAAAATATTGTATGCCTGTCCAGTGACTTTTGCTTAGAGGCTATGTATGATAAGACATGCGGTGTACATAAAAGAGCTCTTTTTTTAAAGCCCATCCTATTTTCTGTTTCCATCTTAGTGCGTATTCTTCCATCACGTCATCAAATCAACATTGCCATGTACGTAATGGGAAGTCGTCGTTGCGGTCCAGCATTCCGTCCTCCCCCAAACGGCGACCGGTTACCATCCGGCGGCCATCTTGACTCACGCCTCCGCAAGGACCGAGCCCAGCCTTGGATTACACTGCGCAGGTGCAGCTATAGGTGATATGATGTGACGTGCCTGTCATAGTCATCTCACACCTGGCGGCCACCAATATCTTCCAGAAGGGTCGGGAAATACCTCCTTCGGTCAGGAAACCTCTGGACCATGAGTTGGCTCATCTGTGGCACGCGTATGTGCGGAATTATCCCGAAAGGATCAACGCCGGTGTAATGACAGGCCTTACCTAGCCAACGAAAGTTCTTCCTCGAATGTGGATGGCGATGCAAGGCGAGCGGCGGCGTTCATAGCGTGGATAATCTCAGTGAAAAGAGTCGAAACTTTCAAAGAATTCGTCAGAAGGCAAGTGACGTCGGGGGAGGCTTTAGCTTACACTATGCAGAAGTTGGAAGACATGGTGCGGACCTGGCAACGTTCAAGGAATATGAATAACGGAGGAACAACGATCTAGGCAAGGGACCAGGGTAAGTGAGATTACATGTACGTGGCAATGGATCTTGAGAATTGAATAATGAGAAGCTTCACTGTAAAGAGGATTCTGCGAAGGGAAGGGAAATGTAAAAGGGGTCCAGAGGTCCACAAGCTCCTGGCTGCTGTCTAATGGAGGGATAGATATATGTATCAGTAGAAGTAATATTAAAAAATATAGAACGACCTTCAGGTTGCTGGAAAGTCAGCTTGGATGGCAGGATAAACCGCCCCACACTCATTCTCCGGGAAAATGTCAGTAGAATAAAGAGTTCAGTCGTTAAAATATTAATCAACGCGCTGATAGTATGCAAAGCACTAAAAACAAAAATAAAAATAGTTAAATTGGAGCCGGCTTGTAAGAAGGGAAAAGAAAAAGTAAAAGTTACGTAGTCTGAGAGATCCAAAGCATGGAAAAGCCAAAATACAGACAAGACAGTGATTTGCTATAAGGGAACAAGTTTTTACCCCGCATCACCAAGAATGTGCATATGTGCGGGGGTGATAGGAATAATTGAGTGGACTTGTTTGGCCACGACAAAAATCTGAGCGACTGCGCATTCTCGCGGACAAGTGTGGCGGTGTTTGTGGTTGACCCGGACGTCGGAGTGGAGGTAGGATATCACGAGAGATTGACACGTTGGTGCGACAGGACCGATTTAGAACATCTAACTATATTGTTTATGTCAGCAGTACTAACTATATTATAAATGGATTAATTTAATTTGTTATTCACTTGTAGTTCGTATTTTTACAGAGTACTGTGAGTGAGTGAGTGTACTATAGTAGGCCTAAGTTGTGGAATAAATTGGTGTGTATATGTTTTTGTAGCACTGAAAATAAACTAGGGAATTCGAGTTTTCTCATTTCATTAAGACCTCTATCGCTAACCAACCTGGCAACTCCCGAGGTGCGTGTTATAGTATTAATGCATCGATCAAGCACCAGTGAATTTTTACAATCATAAATATGCTATTGATACTATCATTTGTACAAAATAATAATTTACCCAACTTAAGTGGCCTCAGTGCCAAACGTTTCATCTCCAGTAAAATTTTTTTTTACATTGAACCTACTGCAAGTTTACTGTTTATTGATTTATTGATCGCTGTCGAAACCAGCTTTTGAACAAAAATGTTCTCTTTTAGCAACTTATGTTTCAACGGTAAACACTGAGTGGAATGCTAAGAGTAATGCATCCTGCGAATAGGGAAAATTTGTCATACGTTAAAATTGATTGTTTAAATTTTAAAAAAACCCACATTTCTAGTGTATTTTTCTTTTTGGATTGTGTATATGGAACAGTATTTTGGTCCAAAGTATACTCGTAGTAAATTAATTTATAAACACTAGTAAAGAGAATTATGGTAAGATGTGACATTTGTATCGTGTGCTACACGACATTTCAAACTTGTACGTAGTTAGCATGTTTAGCTGCAGTTCTAAATTATTATTGGAGTTACCAGAATGACAGGAAAAAATTTCATGCACATTCACTACGCGGTTCACGCGTTTAAATTTTGAGTTTCATTATAACATTCAAAGTTAAAGTAACCGGATTTTAAACCCATGTTTCAAGCGAGAAAAAAAAAAGGCTGTAATTCAAATAAATTGCTTTATGGCCTTCCAACAATCAGAAAAGACTTAAGTTTAAATTAAACTTCGTATTCAAATAACCATCTTCATGAATTTTTAACCTGAAGAATACTGGGAATTGGGTTAAAAAATTTACTTTAAATCATTTCGCCGTTGATGTGGAATTTTCCATAAAATTTTCATTAGTATATTTTGGCCCGTAAAATATACGGTTAATATGTACAAGTAGTTTAATCTCATCAGTACCCTCGAGTTCTTATTAAAAAGCAGTGTAAATTGCTCATGGTGTTCCCACCTTCCGGCAGAATCACCATGGATGAGAGAAGTCTGGTGCCATGGCGGCACGACGAACACACCTGTCGCTCCAGGCCAGCCAAAAGAGCGAATGAAGTGAGGATAGAGCAGTGGCAGAATGAAGACAGAGGAGGAACCGGGAAAACTTTCACACCCATATACTAGGAGGTAGACTGATTCCGTCTTCTGCTCATGCCCCCGAAATTAACTCGCCCGTCGTCCGTACAAGCGTTAAAGTCGCATGGTCAACAGTGATGAACGTGCTTGTTTACATTTGAATGTTTCCAACAGACCCGCCCTTCTCACAATAGTTATATACTTTTACCAACTTGAATGTAATACAGCTACATTAAGATTAGGTTGGAGGATGTGTACAAACTTCTAAAGGTTGTTCACGATAAAGTGAGCACTTTTGAAATCAACATTTGAAAAAGTCACTTTCTCTACCTGCATGTATTTTAACCGATACACCAACTGGAATGCGCCCTCTCAAGTTGGTAACGACGAAGAGAATGTAGTTCCATGTTCTAACGCTGAATTAAAAGTGTTAAGAAAAGTTATGAGAATACTGAAATTATTTGTTTTACTTTCTATGTGTTTTCATGCATATAAGTGTATGAATGAGCAAAATTATAAATTTTTCTTCTTCTAATAATTGCGCAGTTGTACTTGACCGACGCATAAATAATGTGACTAGGTTCATAGCAATGTTAATTTTACATATGGCGGAAGTATACGGAATGTGCATACAAGTAGATATTTAGCAGTGCTTTCAAAAGTGCTCACTTCACCAAGAAAAGGCTTTAAAAGCACTTACTCGCATCTACAGTGCTCTAACTTGAAATCCTATACACGTTGTTTTTGACAGTACTATTGTCATATAAGAAATCCAATGACGAAACATGGAGAGCGGCTTTTAGGTAGCTCAATTGCGCACTCTACCCTCTACCTCCACATCACGACAGTACAGTGTCCGTCATCGTTCCCAACACGAAAACCCCGGCCTAAAATTTCTCGTCCGACGGACGGTCTGAAATCGATCCGGCGACTCCATTGGTGGGAGAGGCCATAGTTTAAACCATTGAGTTATCCGCAGTTCATTATCATTACAGAGAGTAGTATTTCAATTAAAGACATGTTAAATGGAATTGTTTATTTAATATAGGTACAGTTGAAGCCGGCGTAATTTCAACATACGTGTTTCTAGCAATTGTATTTTAACACTAGATCGGTCCAGGAGTAGGCCTTCTTGATTTGGGTAATATTGCAATTGATCGATCACGAATAGATTTCACGACTGCACTGTGGTCAAGCAGTTCAGAACAAATATATCGCATATCACGATATTAGTGACATGCGATTTTGGAAATATGCGGTATTTGCGATAGTAATATGGTTGATATTTGCGTTATATCGCCATCCATGTTCAATACTCCAGGAACGATGCATACCACCGATGACGATATGATCAAGGGTGGGAATCGTGCCGGACGATGCTGCTGGCTGGCGGATTTTCTCAGCGATATCCCGTTTTCCCGCCCTTTCATTCCGCCGCTGCTCCATACCGACATCCATACTCACCTCACTTCACTCTTATCGGCTCTCAAACCTCAATGTTAAGAGCCGCCCAAATCTCCTTACTCACTCGTTTCCGAATGCGAATCGCAGCTCTGTCATAAAATGTTTATAATTGCCAGCCTTAGTCATGCATTATTAATTAGCCTCTTTAAAGAAGAAACCTATTTCCTAAGAAATGAACATAGTAATAGCATTGTCAAGTTCAAAGGTCAGAGTATTACCTGTGTCTTATGTTGTGAAAAAGACATGTATTATACAAGTCGCTAGATTGAACGTTAATTTGGCTACATATTGACATTTGCGACTACGCCCATTGCGCCAAAAGCTAAAAAGACATAAAATTAGGCTACAAAAAGCCGAATTCGGTTATGTTTGGCAACCCTGCTGGGTCGGTGGCGTTTCTATTGGAATCGGGAAAGGCACGAGGAGTAAAGATGGGGAAATCTCGGCTACTGCCGTGCTGAGCCATACACGTATGTGGTAAGTTAACATGCAGCTTTCGGCGGAAAGGGTCGTCGGCTGAATTGCGGATAACAACTTACGTGAAGTCAGCATACGCATCGACGATGACTCGCCAGGTTTTCGAACTTGAAACCTCCTTGTGTGAACCGGCTTAGTTTGCGTAATTCGCCTTTTTGAACCGCGTGTAGGTTTAGCTGAGCGTGTTAAAATCGTTCCTTTTAGTACCCCGACGTTAATGTCCAAAATCAAAGTAACACATCGTCGCGGTGCTGTAAAAAGACATTTTTAACGATCACCAGTGAGTGAGGGTTCACGCCATCTCAGAGCTGATGTCGGCGGACGGAGGGTCGGTTTTCGGGATATCGTCGCCGTTTTAATGCGAGGTTGTCGTGGCTCGTTAAGCTCGGGTCGTTAGGGTCGAATATCGCGTGCGGGCTCGGTTAATTCCCCTCCCTCCGCGCGACTGACTCTTTTTCGACGTCTGTTCCGGGCTCCTCCCCCGGGATCAGAAATGCAGTAATGACTGAGCGGGCGCGGTTTAATAATTTAAGGCAACCCCCTCCCCCCCTGCTTCTTCGCTACCACATCTTTCCCACGGCGACGCTTGGCCCCGGGGGCGTACGGACGCGCAACAGGTCGGCGCCGTAATGGACGCCGGGCGTCTCGGTGAGGCGTCCCTAGGAGACGAGCAAAGTGGCGCCACGCGTCGCGTTCAGACGCCGACCTGCCTAACGCCCCAGCCATGCCCTGCCATTCTACAAGATGTCAATGAATAAGTGTTACAAATTTATAGGGGTGGTACATGAGATGAAATGAAACATATTTTATTAAGGTACTCATGTCCGGAAATGCCTCCTTATATCGAAACACGGTGATACCAGCGAGCAGGATTAGTCAGCCCCCTGGTGGTAACCTAACAGTGTATCAGCACGTACCGGGCATTTATTTCCTGATCACGGTAAAGTGAGCACTTTTGAGGCCCTAGGTACTTTTTTTGATTTAAGCCATTTTTTGTACCTTAACCACTTTTTAAAATAAATATTGCCATGTAAGTAATAAACAGTGCGTGTACATTAACCACACTCGCAAGTTAACGCCAAAGACTAAAATAAAATATTTTAAATTGACAATTATTTCAATTGATGGGGCTTTCAAAAGTGCTACCTTTATCGTGAATAGCCTATACATGTTAGGTCGAAGGTGTTTTGCACTGCCCCATTTGACGCACAGTAAGAGGTCCCATTGTTTGACCACTTCGCTGCCCCCTGATCTAACGCCTTTCGATTTCTACCTTTAGGGCCACGTGAAACCACTGGTGTACGAAACTCCTGTGAATGTAAGAGAAGAACTTGAGGCCAAGTTTCGTGCAGCATTCGAAACCGTCAAGAACACGTCGACCCTGTTGAATGATGTGCTCCGCAATATGCTGCGGCGCAGCAGAGAATACATTGAATGCGGAGGACAAATTTTTGAGCAACTGCTGTACTCTTTCTATGTGTAATAAACTTGTTTCCAATACTGACTCAATTGCACCTTTCTCAATACCTGATGCCACCCTTGTATGGTTTAATCGCCATTTTGGGTATAATGAGGCTTCTCCGGGCATGGGTACCTTAATAAAATATGTTCCATTTCATCTCGTGTACCACCCTTATTAATTTGTAACACTTAATCATTGACATTCTGCATAAGGAATACTATGGAAAAACCTAAATGTAACCTAATTTCTCCCGCTTTTCAAACGTAGTTACCTAACTTGTCACTAGATATATCCGTAATCGCGTACACACCTCGTTGGCGCCATTATATGAACAGGGGCTGCGGTGGTGTAGCGGTTAGACTACTCGCCTCCCACCTAGGTGAACCGGGTTCGATTCCTAGCGAGTTCGCTCCCGGATTTTCGCATGTGGGAATCGTGCTCGGCGATGCTGCGGCGCTGCTCCATGTACTCATCCCGATTCACCCTCATCGGCTCCCAAAACCTCGATGTTTAAAGCCGCCCGAATCTCCCCCCCCCCACTACCTTCATAAGAGTATGTAAGTAATTCCATGAGCAATGCTTTCTTTCTAAAAGAGTGAAACACGATCCCCCTCTCTGTTTCCTGCCACGACCTACACTGTTCAAATTCCCGTCTATTCCCCAAATTTGTGTTGAGGTAAAACGGAATCGAGTTCCGTAAATATAAAATGCATAACTTACCTGTATTTCCTGTAGTTTCGGGTTTAGAGAACGAACAATGCCGAGTCCACGCGAAGATTTCTTCTCCACTGTAATCAGAACAAGTTCGTTTCTGCGGTAGTTAGGATACTCACCTATTCCTTCAAACATCAGGAAGTGACAACAGGCGCCGGTAACAATTCTAGCAACAATTAAAACACTCAAAACTGAAAAAGTTACACATGTCACCTTTTCAGAAATAGCATACCGTACTCTTATTAAAGTGTTGGTCGTAGGAAATTGGTAAGCGTTACGGACTCCAAAACTTTTAATCTGTCTTAAGATCTTGTTCCAGTATAAAATATGGGTTTTTTTTTTTTAGCCTATTTTCCGAAGGAAAGATATGTTTATGCAATCTTCTGATTGTCTTGTCTGGAATGTATGTACCCCCTCCCCCTATTAACTTTAAACCCGACAACCGAATTTAAGAAAACTATGTCCACGTATACTATCTAGTAAGGTTATCAGACTTTTATAGTTTCCGGGCGCTCCGGGTACTTATTTTCAAAATGGCAGCAACGTTAAAATTTTGGACACTTTGTTATAACTCGGGAACAAGTTATCCGTTTTAAACCGAATTCGGACCATTAACAGAGAGCATTATACACATATTGAATTTAATAAGCGGTAATGTCGTTAATCCGCCATTTTGTAAGATGATGCAAACTGAAAAATAAAGGTGTTATATCTTGAACTATTACACTGATTTGGTCCGTTGGCAGTGCATGGTGTAAGCGTTGGATTTAGAACTGATTTTATTTGTACCCCATTTTGGAAGATAGCGCAAATTTATAAAATTAAGGCTTTAGATTATATCTCGGGAACCATTTAACCGATTTGAACCAAATCAGGTACTTTGACAGTAAGTTATAAAAGCATTGAATAATATGATGTTATTGACCGGTCATTTTGTAAGATAGTACAATATGAAGAATAAGGTTTTTATGTTATATCTTGGTAACTACACAATCTATTTCTGCAAAATTTGGCACATAAGCAATACTATTGTATGCCATCTTTATAGATACAATTTTAATGGAGAAGGCATTTATTTTTAAAATGGCGGTTATGTTAATATTTTAGGTTTATTTGCAGTATCTACCATATTGTTGGTCCAATTTCGACCAAACTTGCTATACTGAAATAATCTTTTACAGGCATCAAATATCTTAATAGATAACCCCTTATCTACGCCATTTAGCAAGATAGCGCCACATGAAAATAAAGTTTTAATTTTATATCTCAAGAAACAATCAATAAATTCCTATCAAATATGGCACTCAAGTAATACTAAAATAGGTCATGTAAACTGACATGTTTTAATGGGTCAGATTATTTTCAAAATGGCTATCATTTAAACTATTTAGAGTACTGTGCAATATCTACGAAAACATGTAACACATTTTAACTTAACTTTGGATGCTCGCTGTATATGTTACAGTCATCAAATTTAGCTACCCAGCCTGTTTGTCCCCCATTTAGTCGTATAGTACCACACGAACAAGTAAAGTTTTGTCATGTCTCGGGAAACATTCAGCCATTCCCTTCCAAATTTGGAAAAACAAGTACTCCCTCGGTAGGCCGTATAAATTGAAGGGCGATTTTTTAAGAGGAGCAGGTTTTTTTTTTTCTTTTCAAAATAACACCCATATAAGCATGGCATTCTATATCCACCATACAATGTAACCAATTTCAACCTAACTTTGTATGCTGGCAGTAGGTATATATGCAAGCATCAAATGAGCAAATGCAAAATATAATTTGTTCACCATTTTGGAAGACAGAATAACATGGAAAATTAAGTTTTCGTGTCCTGTTTTGGGGAACTATTGACTGATGCCCACCAAATTCAGGCGCCAAATTATGCTTTTGTAGTCCATCTAAATTTATATGACGTAAGAAAGTAGTCACGTATTTTCAAAATCACAGTATTGAAAATATTTTGTGTCAGTATGTCACACGTCCCAAACAATTTCAGCCGACTTAGTATGTAACAGTATCATTAACAAACGTGGAATATGACAGTAAATCTCCGTTTTGTTCTCCAGTAATGAAGATACCACGTTTCACACCAGTATTGCTACATTATGCCATGTTTAAAGTATATGCGACTTTATTTCCAGCGTGGCTGCAATATAAATGATTTAGTTAAGTCTGCCGTATCTATTAAACAATTTGACATATTTCAGTATTTATTAGTAGCATCAGATATACCTATACAGAGGCTGTTTTAGGATGTTTGGTATAATAGCGCCAAATGAGATACTAAGGCTTTTATGCAATATTTCGAGAACCGGTTATCACCACCACATTCAGCACACAAGTAGTGTTACGATAAGCCATGGAAACTGACATGAATTAAGTGACTCACGCACTTGTTTTCAAAATGATGTCCCTGTGAATATTTGAAATTCATAATCCTAGTCTACCAAAATTTAACTGATTACTGTCGAAGTTTGTGTGCCGAATTCTACCTCCATGATGTATTGGTTGCGCGCTAGCGTACTGTACGAGGTGTTCTGTTTTCGAGTCCCAGGTAAGACACGTGTGTATTTGTAATTTTCTCTCTATTATTGCATACGATTCTGGCTGCATCTGTAATGATGTGGCTATCAACGCAACGTCGACCAACCTACCATCTTACCCATTAAAAACCCCATCGAAATTATTTTATGAGTATTTATATCGGAAATTTCCTGTTAAAATGTATGTATGTTAAAATGTACCACCCGGCGCAACACCAGCGCTCTCTTTTCCAACACATATTTCAAATTACAATATCTAAAACTGCCAATTACACGTAACCAGGAAACACTAGCATCTTTACACTCAGCGAAGCAGCCTATTGCACACCCAAGTACTGCGGTACAGGCGCGATACCAGGGGTCGAACCCCCAATACAGCCTGCAAAAACCCAAACAAATCATAACAAGTGCATAAAAATCTACTATGTAACTGTAGTGACGGTAACACACTCCGTCAGATGGCGTAAGACTTTTTTTCCGTCGATACTTGTGTACCATTCTTTATTGCTGTTTCTACATTTTCCGTTTTAGCAGCTCTTCGGTTTTCCCCCCTATTTTATATATTTGCTCTGTATTTACGCCTTTATTGTTAATCAAAGCTCGAGAAACCACCCCCTCCCAAAAAAACATAAAAACTCGTTTCCTTTCCTATCAGGTAATGTAATTGGAATTTTGATTCGGCTAATTTATGCATGGTTTATACATTTTAGTAACTACCTCTTCTGTTCCTGAGGGTCTGTTCGTGATAAACGAGACATCGGTGGGCGTGCACTCAAGATGATATGCTTGAATGTTATAATGGGAATCCGCAGTAAATATTTTTAGCTCCTTAAGGTCACGTGTGACTGTAAGTAAGCATATTGCGACGACGAGCCCTCGCGACTTCCATTTCTGGGCTGATGGATTTCTCGTAAGTTACATCTATAATATTAGGGTATTATATGCGATGTAAGCCAATTGAATAATACTACATACGCCACATTATATGTTTCTAAATGCTGTTCACGATAAAGTGAGCACTTTTGAAATCAACCCTAGAAAAAATTCACTGCTTCGGCCTGCATATAGTCTAACGGGCGCGCTGAATAACATTCGAACAGTTATTTAGGTAACGATGAATGGAAAATAGTTCACATCTGAACGTCAGATAAAAAGAGCTAGATGACCATTTGTGACACCTTAATTATTCCTTTCGCTTTCTGTTTTGTTTTATGTATCGAAGTGTAAAAACAAGCATGTTTGTAAATTTACTTTTCTTATAATTTCACAGTTTCACTAGACCGACACATAGATAAGGTGATGAGGCCCCTGCCAGTGTTAATTTTACATAAGGCGGAAGAATAGGCAACTTTCATACAAGTAGATCTGAAACAGGGCTTTCAAAAGTTCTCAGTTTACTGTGAACAGCCTATAGTCTCATTTAAGAAAAAAAACTTTTTTGTCCATTTTATTGTTTTCCTCTTTGAATATATATTTAGCAGGGTATATATAATTTTATCTTTCCGGGGAAAAAGTCGTACGCCTCAAACACTGATTTTACAGACAATGTTTTACTAAAGTATCTCCTAACTGTGTTACTTTTCAACATTGCATTTCCACTTGCTAATATATCATAAATATCTTCTTCTTGGCAACAGTAATCTGGTAGGTACGTGTTGACGTGAACTAATTCAGTGTAATTAGGAAACTCAAACGTATGAGAGCCAAACCCCAAGCTCAGTTCTATGTTTAAATTAATTATTTACAATAATAATTACAAATCGTATCCTGTTTGTATGTAATACGAAGGTCTGTACAAATTGAATGTTTTGCCCATCAAAGCATTCCATGAAACGAACTTGCTGTCAAGGTACACACGAGATAGTTAAAATGACGCTAGCTTTTCAGGTGTCAGCATTTGCCGAACGAGGTATCGCGTGAAATGTTGGCAATTTTAAATTCGGTATAGCGATCTCCTATCGCAGCGAGTCTTTATTAGACTTCGATATTGAACTCGCGCGAGATAATATCGAAGTACTTCCACCGTCGGAAAGGCGAGAGACGATTGTAACAGGGTTTAATATCTGCACGGCTGATTGCCATGATTACGCCCCTTCAGAAGAGGCATTCGAGCATGCGTCGGTAAGAGGGCCAGTCGCTGGAATAGTACTTTAACGATCTCATTTCGGTGGTTTTTGGAAAGACCCGAACCATGCTTTAAAAGTACCGTTTATGCGTGCGTTTTATACAACAGTGTAACTCAAGCCACGTTAAAAATTTGCACGAAATATGGTGGCGCAAATATGCAACTCATTTTTTTTAAGTAGGTCTACGTCGCTTACGTTTAGAGCTGACTCTTAAGTCCAAATTAAACACTCTTTGAAGTATTCTGCGCATAACTGTATATATTTAGATGGATGCAGTGACTGTCACATTCTGCCGGTAAAATCAGCAGCGATGTATAAAAAGTGTTATTTGTACACTAGTGGACACCGAATTTATCCAGTTTATTTTCTGTTTATCTCATGCACGCAATAATTATCGTATTACAAATATTTTTACCTTAATAATAATTTCACGGTATTACTTGAGGATGATATGAATAAAGTCATCGATTATATGGCACAGTTTAATTTACATATAGTAGAAGGATACAATATAGGCAGATAGACTTTCAAAAGTTCTCAACCGCTGCCTATAGTTACAGTCCCATTAATTACCCTGTTATTGAAAGTGAATATACAAATTTTTTAGCAATTTAAATTTAAATGTTTACTCGTATTACATTAAGAATTTTACGTAACAGTAGCGTATTTTTGTTGCCAAAAATTCTAAAGCGGGGCTTTATCGATTCATAATTCCATGGCAGTACTACGTCCGCCTGTGGAAGACTATAAACAGGGAGGAGAAATACTGATTATTATTTTCAAAAACGTACTATGAATCATTAACTCTCCGTGTATAGGTTGTCCGTAATTGAGAGTTTTCAGTCCTGCTTAAGATCTACTCGTGTGTCCGTTTTGTATATTTCCACCATAAGATTAAAATTGTCAAGGAACAGATTACTACATAAATGCGTTGATTGTGTGAAACTGAAATGGTTAGTAAAGTAAGTACATTACTTAAATGCAAATCCCCACTCTCGCGTGTAAAAAATAAACAGAAACAATATTTCATAAATACAGTGGTGACAATTATTTTTTAAAGTACGTTAAATACAATGTTAAGAAATTGAACTTTAGTTTCTATTCGCTGCTAGCTGCATAAGCAGCGCGTCACTAAGTATGGCTGTCAGTTATATGCAAGTGGAAGCAGAACATTTTTCTGGGGTCGATTTCAAGCCTTCATCATAGAGAAACACATCGTAATTTTTTTTTTTTTTTTTTTTGGCGATTTTCGTCATTGAAGACGCCTGTGGTTTCTTCGAACGACACAGAACCAGTTTCGTATTCGATATAAGGCGTGGCATAATTATATACACATTTACGTTAGTAGGTTGATTTAACCTCTTTAAAGCACAAAGGAGCTATGTGAAAAAAAGAAAACTATACATGCAGGACATTACGTATATGATATTGTTAGAATTCTCCTGGGGCGTATGAGAGTTCGTGAGGGATAGATATAGGTCTTAGTAAAAATAAAATATTTTATTATTTGTGATATATATTATGTAACAACTACAATTTTTATCGTGTAGCGCCACAGTATTTGATCCATAGAAATAATTACACTTTATAGCGCCAATTTTTCACTTTTTGTAATCTGTATGACTGTACTTAAAGATGTCACTACTTATGGGTTATTCTTAATGTTTGCCTCGGCTAACACCTAGCTAGAATATGAATAGGATAATACCTTTTATTACACAACTTAGTATAATAATTTAAAATCATGGACTCTGCCGATCTTTGGATGTTAGCTGAAAATAAGCATTACATACACAGACGACAAATACAACTTTCTAAGAACTACCACAACGTTATGAATAGAAAACATATGCAGTTTGATAATTAGATATTTGAATAAAAGAACTTCATTTCTCTTATAGGATCTTGACATTGCCATTAAATGATGTATCTCGTCAATTAAATATTGTTAAGAAACACAATGATTATCATCCTTTTAACTATTTGAAGTTATTATCAGAAAACACAATTCTGGCCAAGTTTATAAATACTAGCAATGTTCATAATATAGTGGAAAATAAAGAAACATATTTTATCCTGTAAGGCATGGCTTTTCAGTTAATACCAAAGATTTCTCCAACTTATTTTAACCAGAGATTAGGAACAACAGAATAATGACTTTGAGTTATACCAATCTGCTGCAAGGAACGACACTATTCGAGCAATTACAACCTCCATTAATTATCTTGGTTATGACAAAAATATTAATCTTGAAACTCATGTCGGGATGATTACGGGTATAAAACAGTGCTGCCATTAAAAATATTATTTACGTCGAAATTTCTTGGAATAATTTCTTTTCAATGAAAATTACTATAAATACTTATATTTCTAACTTTGGATTAGCAGTAGTTTAGTAGGACTTAGCTGTAATTGACCAAAGTCATTGTCTCAATAGCGCAGACTGGATTCAGTTGCTTTCCATTAGGCATATGAAGAAACCAATAGTCAGGCGAAGACGATAATCCTCTCGTTGAATTAAGGAAATAGCTGGCTCCAGATCCTTCCTTATGGAATCTTCCCTACGCATAAGCATACGAGCTTATTCACGTGCTGACTACAGTTCATAGCACTCAAAGTACGATCAGTTCGCGGAAGACTGTCTAAGCTACTTAACCACAGAGTCGTCAGTCCAGGCCTCTTCTTCTCTTGCATAAATCGCGCACGTCTTGTTGCTTTATTATCTAGCCTAGAATCTGCTTTTCGGATTCGTTAGTATGTAAAATTATCGTTATTAGAATTCTAGTGGATCAGACCCATTTACATCTGATTCCAAGCCTAGCCCTCTAGGTTCTATAATAGAAAATCCTTATTACGTTCCAAACATTCCTAATAGCAGCGAAAAAAAAGTATGTATAACAGAAAATAATTCTTAAAATCCTCAGTTCTGATTGGTACGAGTAGTGTCGTCCCATACTCAAGTAAACAAGGGGTTTGAAAAACATCATAAACCAGAGAACGACATATCTCTTAAAATATGTATACTCAGCATAAAATGTCTCTATTAATTACAACATGCAATAAATGAAAGACAGTTTCACTAGAAAAGAGAAATTTAATTGAAATAAAACATTTACATAAACAAAATCTCAGAAATTCTAATTTGTTAGTAACACATGTGCTGCAATATTAAATTGATTAAACCCCTGTAGGCCAGAAAGAAAATGAAACAAAATATTTAACATATATATATATAACATATATATATATATAATATATATATATATATATATATATAACATATATATATATATATAATTTTTTTAGATACACACAGTTATTATTTTCAATATTAAACTACCTATCTCTACTATTACCACCTATAAATGAGCGCAATATTTACTGCCAATCTCAGTTATAATGAATGTCCTTATCAGCCTCTTTATACTAACTGCAGTCACTTGATCCTCACTTATTACTTACATATAATATGCATTCAAAATGCACATTGTAATACGTTAACAGCCGGACGATCTCTCTCTCTCTTTCTCTCTCTCTCTCTCTCTCTCTCTCTCTCTCTCTCTCTCTCTCTCTCTCTCTCTCTCTCTCCCTCTCCCTCTCTCTCTCTTCCTCCCCCCCTGCCTCCCTCGCTATTGTCCCGATGCTCTCAGACTGTAGTCCATTCACGCACATAGGCGTGCGCGGAATTAGGTTGGGGGGAGGGGTGGAGCGAAGTTGCAAACCGCAAAATGAAGATTCGCATTGCGTTCTACTAAACAATTTTTTAATCCAGTGTTCGTTTAAAACTCGCAGAATTCGTAATGAAAATAGGAAATTCGCTAGATACTGTTTTATTTTCCTAATCACGCGATGCAATGGGGGGTGCAGCTGCACACCTCCCCCCCCCCCCCGAACCGCTTCTGCGGACGCCTATGCATTCACTGTTGTTCCAACTTTTTTGTAGCCCTGCAAAAGTTCGACTTTCAGGATACTATTCCGTCTCATATAAACAAAGTTTAACCGAATCTAAAAAATTACACCAAAGGGACAACGCACCACATCCGTGCGCACTTAGTGCAATAATATTTCCCATGACAACTATTTCTTACTAGGCATTACTGACATACCTGTTTTATCCCTGTTTTTACTCATATAAATCATAAATGAAATCTATCATTTATTGATAAAACATAAGCAAATGTTAAGTTTAACCAAAAATGTAATATTTTTATGTTAAGACAAGTATTAAACGCTTATGATATATAGCGTATTTAGGAAACAGCCAGACATGTCATACTTGCGGGATTTTTCTAAGGTTCGTTTCAGTGAGTGTGAAGAAACCACGTATAGATTATACACTCGCTCGTCACTGCGTCTTCGTTCGTCGTACCGGATTTACAACACGCCTGGCGGTAACGGCTGCGCAACTCCAGACTCTCGAATCAAAGGCATGCCGCGTTTATATAGCTGAGCTGACCTGGCCTAGAAGAGTCTTCGAATTGTGGGTGGAGGGAGGGAGGGAGGGTTACTATCCTAGTTATGCAGTATTTCAGGGTCGGGGGCGGCATTAATTATGATAGCCTTATCGCGGCACGTGTCAGTATTCTGCGGTGGCCCGGTAATGCCCTTGGAGCACAGTGCTTTGCACGTTCGAGGTGTTGGTTAAGGAACGCATTAAACAATATTTTTATTGCGTACTTTTTATGTATAATGAGTATCTATGGATAATATTATATATTGTATAGGTATATGTATACATACACACATAAATACATACATGATGATTCACGAGGATTTTCCGCCACTCACAGGGCATATTCCGTACATCATTTGGAGCAAAATATGTCAATATATGTGGGTTCTATCCCCTATATTTACAGAGTAATTCGAAACATTTAAAAAATGGCTACTCAAATAATAATCCTTTCAGAAGTAAATTCAGTGATGTATTATCAGACCGTATTTCGTACAGTTGAGTATCGCATTTGCGTCTAACAAGCTTACAAAAAATGTTCAGAAATGTTTCCGTCTACTTCCATACACTTCCGCCGTACATTTACGAACCGCATGTGGCGCTGTACCTAGCTGCACACGGCTGTCGGTGATTTCTGTTGCGGCATACATGATATGTGCAAGTAGTTCCTCGCGTGTTTGTGCAGTTCTTTGGTAAACACTAGCCTTCATCCATCCCCATACGCAATAATCTAGGCATTTCCGATTTGCCGAATTACTTTGTAAATATTGGGAATAGGACCCACATTTAGTATATGACATTTTGTTATAAATGATGTAAGGAGTACCGCCTTGTGAGTGGCGGTAACTCCTCATGAATCAGCATGTATGTATTGTGTTTGACTATTTGTCGTGTTGCCTTTTTGCTAAAGTCTATTCACGGTTTTTACACACTTTTTAAATCATACCTTTGAAAAATCACCCCATGTGTGAAGTTTTTGGTTGTTTCCTTAATATGCCATTTAACGCAAGCGTTTTATACGTGTATTAATTTAAACGTACCTTATTTTAGATTAAATTGAACTTTCACTTGTATTTCATTTATAATTTGTATTATTTCCTTTATAATTAACTTTAACAAATACAAAAAACACAGAGAAAATGGGTGTGTCTGTAATGACTACTAAGATATAGTTCTCATGCAAAATGTTATTAAATTGAGTGTGTGAATAGGCATATTTTCGTGGTTGAATTGGTAACAGGCTGGTCATCAACGTTCACAACGAAATGATCACATTGCGAAAATACTTATTGTAAACATAGACGACGAACCTCAGTTGGAGGGAACTTCAAAATTGCGCAATCGCTGTAATTTTGTCAGAAATAGACATGGAATATACGAACGTGTTAATGTAATTGGATGCAGAGACTAACATCTACCTCTCACGTGAAAATAAACAATTTACATGTCAGAAATGCAGTTTGAGTTAAAACGAAGAAAAGCATATATTAAAACTTTACTAAGACTCGAAATATCGTAACTAAACCAAAAGTACGTACATTGAGTACAGATTAAGGATATCCACTTTTTTAACACTGACCTACCCATTTCAACATAACTTTTCAAATGTCGTCCCTACCGAACTGAACTACCGAATATTCATTCATTTCGAGCACTAAAAGACAAGTTGCAAATTCAATGAGAGAAACTCGGAATTCAAAACGATGAGCAGCAACCATGAATATCCGGTTAACAAATCTATAAACGTGTTCCGGACTGCGTTAGCCAAAAATTGTGAACGCTGGTTACCCCGGTCAGCGTGCGTTGACAACAAAGCGGTGAAGAGGAGCGCGAAACCACCTCGTTGTCACCAATTCAACCGCGAAAATACGCCTAATGATTGCGGTGCATTGTCCCTTTGGTGTAATTCGCCAGGCTTGGTGAAGCTCTGTTTATATGAGTTGGAAGAATGTTCTGGAAGTGTAACTTTAGCAGGGCTTCAGGAATGTTTTGAGGCAATCGTGAATGGACCATATAATACGACTTCGATCGTGGCGGCTGCGTTGTAATATTCAGGCCACTCGTCTCCCACTACAATATCGGCCGTTGCCGTTGGCTGGAGGGTTTTCTCACTTCGCTCCTGTTTCCTCCGCCATTTCATTCCATCACTGCTCCATCTCTCCGAATCATTTCACTCCCCCTCCTCATCGGCGCTCAGACCTCAGCTGTTAAGCACCGTTCTGATATCTCGCATTTACTTCTTCGACATAGATCTAGTGAAATTGTACATATTTTATTGTGTAGATAAAACTGACATAGCGTTACATTCTTGTCACGTCACGTTTAATCTTAATGTGCATAATTTTCTCTCTCTCTCTCTCTCTCTCTCTCTCTCTCTCTCTCTCTCTTTCGTGTTTGACGTTACAGCTATAAAATGGGGCGTTTCTTGTCAAGTAAAACGGGCGTCTGACCTTATTTCTGCCTTTTATTTCCTTTGTCAAGTAACATTTTACTGCACTATGGCCTACTTTCGAGCAGCGACCGCGTTGGAGCACTGAAAATACACATCTACATTTAATGTTTTTTTTTTTTTAATTATCTGATCTCCCCTTTACTTTCTGAGAGAGCACATTTATATCCGATTCTCGGTCTTTTATAACATCGTACAAACGAAGTGCACTTCAAGCTGCATCTCGTCATTACGTAATACTTTCATGAAGTCTGCATTAGTAGGAAGTTTCATAAAATGCACTGGTTCGTTGGTTCTGGTCTTGTTTCTTCTGTTCGTGTTGCTAATCCAGTCCCGACATCGCGTGCGGCTGGCGCTACCCGCCGTCACGGCTGTGGGCGGGGCGTTGCCAGCACGTAAACAAGCGTTGGCTCATCGCCCGATGTATCGTGGCTGGGATTGGCTGCGCCCGCCTCTTTTTCTCCTTCCTCTCCCCCCTATATTCTAACCAGACGTCGCGGTGGATGTTTTAATAAATCGCCCGCATTTCGGTTTTCGGGAGTCGCCGGGAAAGGAGGGCCTTTGAAAGAGAAGGGGGGGGGGGGAGATTCCTGCCGACAAGCTCCCCTGGTCTGATGCCAACATCACGAACAAGAGTAATTAATCTACCCTCTCCCCCTGCGGCTTCGACTACAACCCCCGCACGTCTTTTGTCTCCACCGTCCTCTCTCTGCGCGGATTAAAGCATCGCTCTACCCTCCTGGAGAAGATTTTTGCTGCCATTGTTTCTTGGTGGAAAAGGAAAAAAAAAATTGGGTTGACTGGGGGGGGGGGGGGGACGCCCTTCTGTGCTGTGTTCTTCAACTCTCGAGCTCTCCCTTCGACGAGCTCTTTCCGCCGATATGTTTGCATGCCCTTCGGAGGGCACAAAGGACGCGCGGCCGAACCCTCGTGGTAATTATCGACGCTTTGTGATGCCACCCTCCGCGGGCCACCATGGCGCCGAGGTTCTTTCTTTCTTTTTTCTGCGGGTTTTTTTTTCCGCAGGGTTTTTTTCCGCCCTCCGCCGTGCAGATACACTAACCGTAATGAACATCAAAGCCGGGTGAGAGAATAGACAAGCTTACAGAAGCTACAACACGTGCCGTCTTACGTGTGCACCGAGAAAAAAGCTTTGTTGAATCAAATTAAATTAATTGTTTGTAGGTATATAGGTGCAATGAAATATTATCGTCGTCTGAAAACTAATTATTTTGTTGCTCTTGTTTGGTTGCCCCAAACTAAATATTTAATTTGCTGTACGTACATTAAACAATTTCGGTTAATAAAACAAAAAATTAAAAGCTCGTTAGTGATTTGAACCTATATGGTATGCGCCGAGCGCTTCGCCCTGGCAACGTCTGCTAAAGTGACTACTGATTTAAAAGGAAATTGTTTGAATACCTGCATTTCAAATAACTTTTAAGTTCTACAGCTTTGACTTTTAGTTTCCTGTTCAACGTGTTTTATTATGAGGTTCATACCGTTATTAAACAACAGTGCGCTATCAAATATTGTTGATGTCCTAATTTTCACAAAAAATTTAAACTAACTCTCGAACTATATTTTCCAGTGAAGGTAATCAAATGAGTGGTCAAACAAATGTATACAGTTGATTCAACTAAATATTTGAGTGACAGTCGCATTTCCTTTGGCCCAACGTAGGGGTTTTTTGTTTGGTGAACAAAATCGATTTTGTTGATTTTCGAGTTTAGTGTATTCAACTAAAGGCTGTTCACGATAAATTGAGAACTTTTGAAGTCAACTTTGGAAAAATGTCACTGCCCTGCCTGCATATATTTTAATGGGTGAACTGAGGTACATGCGCCCAGTAAAGTTGGCAACAAAGAATGGAAAATAGTTCCATATCTTAACGTCGAATAAAAAGTGTTACGTAACCATTTGTAATAACATAAATTATTTCTTTCACGTTGTCTTTTTAATTTTAATGCATCGAAGTGTAAAAATGAGCAGATTTGTAAAATATTTACTTTCGTAATAATTTCACTGTTTCACTTCACCGTCACTTGAATAAAGTTATAAGGCCCATGGTAATTATAATTTTACACAGGGCGGACCACGACACAATGTGCATGCCAGTAGATTTTAAGCAAGACTTTCAAAAGTGCACATTTTGCCGTGAACAGCCTATAAATATATTTTTGGCCCTTTACATACAAGTACTTCGTTGCCTGGATCAAACCTTTCTCTCAGTGTGCAAGCTGTTGTTCGTGGAGATGGATCGTGAGATGAGACAATATATCTGAGGACAAGCTTTACTTCAAACGCGTGTGCACTATTATGAATGCGTGAAATTTCATCACACTTTATCACACACGCCGTGGAGGTCAGTCACTGCGTTATAACACTTCTGATGACTATGCCCCAGTGCAGCTCGGGCAGTAAATATTCGCGTGTCCATTACTGGAGTGGATGTAGACAACGTATTTTTTTTTCCGGTTTTTTTTCTCCGAATTTTGCTTGGAAATTGCACATAACGCAGCAAGAAATTTTCGCAAACAAGACCAGTTTTTGTACGCATTTTTCGCGTGTTAAAAAGGTTTCAAAACAAATGTTGATCGTGCACACACACACGTACACGTGTGGACGTAAATATCTCCATCATCCTTTCCCACAAACACGACGGCAAGAATGAAGGCGAGATTACAGAACACACAGTTTGCCGACAATGTAACGTCCCATTGCCACCTTACAGTGTGTCTGATCTAGGTCCTGCATCTTGAATGCCAAGTGCTGACTTGGCCGGTGATTAGCTCTTTGTTGCCAGGGCTTTATTAGCCCACTGTCCAGGTATGTTGCTATAGACTATCCACGGTGAAATGAGCACTTTTGATATCGCTGCTTATGACATTCTTGTATGCACGTTATGTCTCCTTCCGCCGTATGTAAAATTAACATTTGCATGAGACTCGTCACTTTATTCATTTTTCGGTCAAGATAAAATTTAAAACTATTGTTATAATTTCTCTCTCTAGAAATTAAGTGGGCTATACCAAGTTCGTTGACGGATGGAGGTCTTAATAAAATAAAATAATGAATTATAATTTTCTTATTTTATTTACAATAACTACAGCAGAATTCTCTGAACTCAAAATCTCACAATAAATTGATACCACTTATTGTTCGCAACTAATTATTCGAAATTTCATACAATTTATAATTACCACAAATAATTCAATTAAATTAAGTAATTAAATATCAGTCCCGATAGACATTGTATCAACCTATCCAAATACTGTATAAAATATGTGGCTAAATTGACAGTTCGAATATTTACAATGAGATCCGTATTACACTTCCATTCAGTCCCACCTCAGTTCAGTCCATGTCTCGCCAGTCGCAATGTTCTAGAGTCCCCCAAGCGCCCTCACGCACAGTAGGCTTCACTCGTCGGTTTCTCACCCTCTCGTCCATTCACGTGGCGAACACCTTGCCCGCCGGCGTCCCGCAATCTCCTGTCGTCGACAATTCACTTCGCTCGCGCACACTCGGCCAGATGGCCTCCGTCAAAGACTGCCGGCCGCTGGCTTGCGGCAGTATGTATAGTCATGTTTTGTCGCCACCTAGAATCTTCCCCAACTCGCGTGATGCGTCGCGGAGAGCCGAGGCGCCAGCCAGACTCACCGGAACATTCTTGCGTCGTCGCCAGACCCGTCGAAACCTCCGGCAGGGGAGAGGGGCCATGACGCACTAGCAAGGTGCCGAGCCGCTGTCCATTATTCACGGGTTTCCCAGAAAGGTGGGTCAGGTGGCAACAAGCGTGTCAGCCAGGGGGAGGTGAGGCTTTAGGTGGGTCCACCGCCACAGCGCTGGGCAGAAGCACGTAAAATTATTATAAAAGTAAATATTTTCTAAATATGCTTAACTTTTCAGCTCGATGCGTAAAAAAAACAGAAAGCGAAAGAAATAATTTATATGTTAACACAAATGGTTACCTAACACTGTTTATTCGACGTTAAGATAAAGAACTACTTTCTATCCATCGCTATCAACTTTGCTGGGCGCAGGTCACTTGGTGCACCCGTTAAAATATGTGAAGGTAGGGGCAGTGACTTTTTCTGAGGTTGATTTAAAAAGTGCTCACTTTATCGTGAACAGCCTTTAATAGAGTTCTCGACTTTTGCTTATGTATTCCCGTTTATCCTGTTTAAGCAAATGCCCTTGTTATATGGCTCTCGTTCAATGCAAATCTTTTGTCAGAGCAGAAATGAAAGTAGTTATTTTGTTCCCAATTCATAAACTTGTATATTGGAAATTAAAAGTGGTCGTTGGAAAAGTGCCAGCAAAACTGTATAAGTAGCTCGTGTGTTTACGATAGATAATTATTATTCTTTGCCACAGTGTTTAAAACTATAAAGTCTGTTCACGATAAAGTGAGCACTTTTGAAATCAACCTTAGAAAAAATTCACTGCCCTTGCCGGTATATGTTTTGACGTGCACACTGAGTGACATGTATCCAATAAAGTTGGTAACGAAGGATGGAAAGTAATTCTATATCTTAATGTCGAACCAAAAGTGCGAGGGAACCATTTGTGATAACTTAAATTATTTCTTTCACTTTCCGTGTTTTTTTTTTTAAGGCACCAAGATTTATAATGAGCAAATTAGGCAATAAATTACTTTTCTAATAATTTCGCAGTTTCACTTGACCGAGGCATGAATATAGTGATGAGGTCCACTGTAATGTTAATTTTACATCAGGCGGAAAAAGACACAACCTGCACGCCATGTAAGTAGATCTTAAGCAGGGCATTCAAAAGTGCTCATTTGACTGTGAACGACCTATAATTGGGATGCCCCTTAAATGTTTTGCGGTACGAGTCCGCTAAGTTGCTGTCTTTGCTCTGGAAAAATTATCCTTGTGATGTAAACGTAAATAATGGTGTTACAGACGACGATGAATTTATGGTATGGTCTATTCCCGGTTTTGTCACACTTTTGAATCAAACCTTTGAAAAATCATCCCATGTATAACGTTTTTAGTTATTTCCTAACTATATCATGTATCACTAGCATTTTATACTTGTGTTCATAAAAGTAAAATTTTTTATGGTTAAACTGAAATATAATTTATATTCTTTGTATAAAAAATATTTAATTTATAACTAATATGAATTTAAAACAGTGAGAAAACACGTATGTCGGTGATGCCTAGTAAGAAATAGTTCTCATACAAAATATTATTACTACTGAGTGTGCAGAATATGGTGCGTTGCCCTCTGGTGTAATTTTCCAGTCTTGGTTAAGCTTAGTTTGTTTGAGGCGAAGGGATATTTTGGAAGTAGAACTTTAGCAGGGCTTCAGAAAAGTGTGAAGTAACCGTGAATGGATTATATGAAATGTAGTTGTAGGTAACAGGTTGATCTGTATGATCATATAACTGGAAGCGCTTGCACATGCATGGAAACGCGCAATAATTCTGCAGTGCTATTTTTTTTTTACTTTTTTACATAAAGTATTAAAAAAATCATGTAGTTCTTATTACTACTAATGGCACGTGTTTTTTTAAAACATCGCCTAAAAACTTTATTTAGTGACTAATAATTTTTTTTTAAATTAAAGGATATTTAATTTGAGAATCACAGTATTGCATGACGGACGCTAGGTTAGCGCATTAATCATATTATTCGACATAGCCTGCGAAATGTGCAATTTTTTTCAACAAAGCAAAATTATTGTCTTTTTTCTCAAGGGTATTTCACTCTGAATATTTTCCATTGGCGTCAACCATTGAATTATATCAATCAAAAGGATGAATGCCCCAAAAACGTTTTGTGGAGCTTTCGACGAAATCCGATTGCGATGAGCTTACCCGACTCGATTAGCGCTTGTTAATGATTGCTGTTAGAGGCGATTATGTTGTTCCAAAATTTATGTTGGCAGTTCTTCCAGTAACGGCTTATTTTGCTACGTTTCCTGCTATGCTGTGTGCGCTTAGTTTATTTATTTGTAGCTATTTATAAACGCGATAGTGCACTGATGATTTCCGTGGCAGAACGGCATTTTGTTGTGTTTTGAGCAAAAAATAGTGGCGTTTTAAATGTCGGATAAAATCAGGCTTAGATAGATGCTTTTTCCGATAGCCACTGATGAACCCATGCACCCTCCAAAAGTACGTATTTTGTTTGTAATAACTGTGATAGGGTTATGAAGGGCTGTTGTGAAACCCCTCAAAAAGTTGTCGTCGTGAAGGTTTTATAATGCATGTTTATAAAAATTGCCGCTTTTGATCCTTGTGTATAGAAAAAAAATTACAATTATTACTTTCTAGCACAGTAGGTTACTAATAATTTTTGTTGACATTTGCTATTAATTGCGAAGTTCTCTTTACTCGAACCTTCCATTAAATGTATCGATGTTAACTTTAAACTCTAAGTTAGCATCTGAACGATACGATTTGTCGTTGAGTTTCGTCACTTACTGCTACCAAGTTACGCGTGTTTCTTAGATCGTTCGTCCTGGACATCGGCAGACTCTGCAAGAAATGTATGTAGACCTCTTTGTCAGTAACCGATCACCAGCACCGGGAAACTAAGCAACCATCGCCAGCATTATTCTTGAAGCTCGATGGCAATCGTATTGATCGAGTGGAGATATTTGGGCAGCTCTTAACAACGAGGTCTTGCGAACCGATGAGGGTGAAATGTGGTGATAGTGAAGCAGCGTCGGAATGTAAGGGTGGGGGAAACGGGATATCCCCGATAAAACCCGCCGACCAGCGGAATCGTCCGTACGATTCCCACATGCGAAAATCCCGGGAGTGACCCCCCACCGTGGCCTCTAATCGTATAGATTTTGTATATAAAGAACACTATAGCAAGTTTTTATAAGCATTTCTGACTACATTTTCTTTAATTGACTACTTCTCTAACCACTGCAATTAACGAAAGTGTCAACACCAAGTCGGCGCAACATAAATACACGATGGCCTAGCATGTAGCTTTTGTAACCCAGGCGAGATAGCACTAACGTGCAAAACATCATCACAGTGGGCATAATGGCTTTGAAACATTATGAGACGTCGCTGAAATTAATCCATATTGATATAGGGGAGCGAAAAATAAAAACACAACTTAACCTTCCTTCAAAATCTGGTATTAACTTTAAAATACCACAAACGTAGCAGCGTTCTTGTTTCTTCGTCCGACATAATGTGCTGACTTGCATTCACTACCAAACAAGTTCTTTGTTAGTCCCACGTATCCAAAAAGGTTATATCTACCACGTCAGAATTTAATTTAACAAATATATAGTTGACTTAAACAAATAGTTTTGTATAAGCAATCGTGTATAAGCATTTTAAACACAAATATATAATTTGTACAGAATTCAAATAGATAAATAGTTGAGTGTAAAATACATTGGAAATATGGTATTGTCAGCGAAATGTATGTTTAAATCAAACATGTATATCTACAAATTTATTTGATTAAATGCAGAATAGTTACTTTAACAGTCCAGTGATTGAGTTAGCCATAGTTGGTTTGAAACAACGTAGGATGCTACGATCCACGTTGCTTACTAGTTCATTGATGTCTTGTTTTGTGGTTATTATTTTATTTATTATGTGCAGTCCCCGTTAGTTTTTTACTTGTGTTTGGCAGTGGCATTGGACACAGTCGGTTTAAAAGATCAAAATAATCGCCAGCAATCTCAGTTGCTGACAGTAAATGAAAAAAAATGCTACCACTGCCTGCACCTCCATTTACTTTGATACTTGTTAATAATTTAGCTCGCGATTGAGTTTTTTCTGAAACCTGATTAGTACCTTGTACATGCCCATCGCGTGCCTTTTTGCCACTTGCAAACATTAACTGTAATGGATCTCTGTTCGTCCATCACATGAAACTTTGAAATTGTTAGGAATTTTTAAAATATGTTGCTATTGTCACTCTACAATTTAAAAAAAAAAAACTGAAAATAACTCCATGCAGGATATATTTAATTTTCTTTAAAATAAAGTTAAATAAGACATTCACTTACGTGTAGTCTAAAAATTATAATGTTTATTTCATAGTCAAAATGAATTGAACACTGAGAGAAAAGATAGATGTTGTGAATAGCTAATAGGAAATAGTCAATAGTTCTTATTATAAAATATTCTTAAATAGTTTTTTCTACATTATTTGCCGTATTTTGGTTTTCAGGAATGCGTTGCCGCAGACACAGCCAACTGTTGTGTACAAAAATGTACACTTTTGATCTGTGTATCGCTTAAAAACGGCGCGTCAGTTTCTCTGCAGTTTTTTCTTTCAGACTTGTAAACGTTTTATTTACATGCGGTGGGAGGATAGGCCTGCATAGTAGCCAAGAAGTATAACTTAAATATGGGCTTCATTAAATTGCAATGCAACCATGAGTATACTTAATTACACGAGTTATAGCGTATTGTGTATACAACAGAAATTAACAAATGTCAAACTCGATCAGTTTAAAACCGTATAGTTTCAATAAAGCAATAAGACACGAAACTACTGACTACTATTTCATTCGCTGACATTACAGCCAGTTTTTTCTGCTGTTATATAAGTTACACGGGTTGTTTTTTTTTCTTCCAGTTCATAGAGTCGTGGATTCTTGTTGGCAGTTGCTGTGCCGTGTGTGTGCAGTCGTAGTAATGGTTAAAAGGGCCGATATGCTGGGCGGAGGGTAATGTCATTGTGTTAAAAAACAATTGTCATAGTGGCGCCGGGTGAAATGACCCGAACGAAGTGGCAACATGCCCTGTTTCAGAAGCGACCTTTTTTTTTTTTTAAGTACAACTTTAATTTTGCGAACAGTGATTCGCACAGTTTGTTACCACTTTTACACAAAACGTGGCGACCTCTTGTTGCTCTGGAACGTCGCACACACTACAGTTCCCTTTTTGACCCCATGTTTTCAACATCCACTGTGTAAAGCAAGAGAGGGTTTTTTTTTTTTTTGCAGGTTAGCTTCAAAACGTTGCGCGTGCGAGTCAAGCTTTGCCCATAAAATTTACCTTAACAACGTTACGTGAATATTGGCTTCTGCGCTGCTTCTAATTAAACTTGGCCACAGCATAGAGAAACGTACAGAAACGATAGCACTTGCGTCGGCGGTGCCTCTGGTGGAAAAGAGTAGTGGAGAGATTTGGGCGGCTCTCAACATCGAGGTCTTCAGAGCCGATGAGGGTAATTGAGGTGAGTGTGGAGCAGCGCCGGAATGAAGCGGCGGGGGTAACGGGAGATCCCCGAGAAAACCCGCCTACCCACATAATCGTCCGGCACGATTCCAACATGCGAAAATCCGGAGTGACCCGGCCGGGGATTGAACCCGGATCGCCTTGAAAAAGAGTACTCGGTAGCCTGTTTGCGCCGTGTTGCTCTTGGAAGTGCAGTTTGTTTGATTAGTAAAGACATGCAAAATTTTCGTTATTATTCGGCACCATGCTAAACTTGACAGTACTGTCGGCGTCGTTTCTCCATTGGCTGCTGCATAGATGTGAAGCCACGCCCTTCTGACTGACGTTTGTCATTGGATCATACTTAATATGACACGCCCTGGGTAGCTGCGCCAGTGAATGAACACTTCACAACTCTGTACCCCAATCAAGTGCAGTTCAGTCAGAAGGGCGTGGCTTCACAGATATGCAGCAGATCTGCCATGCTATTTACGGCCTCGTATTGCTTGGGATAACGTCCGGCACGTTGGAGGCAGGACGTTACGACCTAGTGTCGTGTGCTTGAGGACGTTAAAAGTACCTACTTTTTTTCTGTCTTTTGAAGATATTTTATGGTTTTGTGACATATCAACGAAAGATTGATAGAAATTATAAATCAACTTTAAGGTTTTTTTTCTTTTAATCATTATTATGAGCAATTTATCCTTAGCTCTTGAACCATACTAACTTAAATTATACGAGCATAATGTTTGATTCCAGCTAGCTAAAGTATTTATTACAAACTACACGAAGAAATTTCGTTGAAATCCGGCATTAGGTTGTTTGTAATAAGAGTTCAACTTCTAGTTATTTTTATAATTTGCACTTTATTGTAAAATTTTAAATTGATATTTAGGCTTACCACACAAAGAATTTTTGTGGAATTTCTTTCTCTTACTGTAATTATAATAACAGTTAATTGGAACTTTAGCCAAACATGCTATTTATCCAAAATGTCGTTTGTTTGGAAAGAACATATTGATTAAAACTAACGCAATAACTTTCATAATTATTATTTTTTAAATTAATTTTACATTTTTTCCCTTTCCATTTTTGCTGCGTTACTCACTTTGACGGCTTGTGTGGCGGCCTTGTGTCCTCGTGACTAGTTTTGGAAAGGTAATTTCGTCCATTCGCAGCTCGGTTCCTCTGAATTCGTCCGAGAAATACACAAATAATTACATTTGAATTGCGTAGTACGAATGGTCCACGCCGAGACTATGAGGTTTTATTAATAATTTACAATTCGGGTTGGCATACTTATTAAGAGTATGATAAACAAAATTGCGCAGAACATACATTTTGAATTCTGTACGCATTTTAAAACGAAACTAAAAAATAAAATCTATGATCAACACGACTACAACCCTTCTGGTGCGATCGTTACAGTAAATATCTAAATAGTTGTGGTTGTTACAAAATGAAGCTGTTTCCTGCGCCTTAAAAAGGATGTACTTGCGGCGCCAGAAAAATTTTGAGAGGAATACGTCTGTCCCAAGAGAAATAAATATGTGAAAGAGTGTTATCCAGCATTGATTCTTGACGTAACTAAAATTTCTTGCAGTTGACAATTCTCTGCAGTACACGAACACTTTGGCGCCTTCGACAAAGCAGTGAAAGTATTTCGTTATTGTTCTTATTCTTATCTTACTATGTACAAATGGGAGTTCCTTTCTTGTGATATTGTTTCGCCATTATAGAGCGGGGTCTGTTGTTTGCATACAATTTCCTGTCTGCGTCGCGTCGCGTCGCATCGTTGTCGGGAGATGTGTATGCGACTTGGCCGACGTGCTGCTCCTCTGCGGCATTTTAAACTTGAGCTTTGTATGTGCTTCCTCTCTGGATGTCTTTTGAACCAGAAAGTAGCTTAGTTCAGTGCGTGTAATTTTTTTTTTTTTACTTCCATTACGTGATGTTGGCCTACGTCTTGTTTCTTTTTTTAAAGGAAAACACTGATGTGACTTAATGAGATCATTAACCACGGTACCGAGCAGAGTGGCGCAGTGATAACTCACTGGACTCGCATTCGGGAGGATCCGGATTCGATTCCCGGTCCGGCCATCCTGATTTCGGTTTTCCATGGTTTTTCGAAATCACTCCAGGCGAATGCTGGGGTAGAGTCCCTAACAAAGGCCATGGCCGATTCCTTCCCGATCCTCCCCCCATTCCCTCCTCACTGTGCAACTTGCACTGTCTCTAATGACCTCGCTGTCGACGAGACACTAAGCCCAAATACCTACCTACCTATCTACTTACCTACGTATTAACAATGGTCTTGTTTCACGTAGCAGTGTGTTAGTTAACTTCGTATGGAAGTTGTATCCCAAAGTATTTAATACATTTTGGTTTTGATATTCTATGACATCACGCAAATTGCATTTTAGTGCTTTCCAACCCGGGAATAAGACACGAATTATAATGTTACTAAACTGTTACTTCATGCACCCTGCTATCGAGCAGTATAACAATATAGCAGAAACAAGTTCCTTCATAACGAAGCTACGTTGACATATTATTATATATATATATATTTTTTTTTTTTTTTTTTTTTTTTTAGCCAGTCGAACTGATATTTATTATTGGTGTGCTTTATTCCAGCGATGGAGTTTTATGATGTTATGCGATACACAACTCAGTAATTTTTTGATTTCAGACGAAGGCGCTCAATTTCGGTTTGTGAGCACTGCACGAAACGTCGAAAGTATTCATCCCTGACTTCCGAAAAATAAAATCGTGGGGAAGTTTAACGTAGTGAGTTGTGTAGCCGTCCTGTCGACATGTCATTGTATTTTCATATAGCTTGTATATTTGTTTTGTTCCGGGGTTGTCAACGGTGATATATTTGGGGGACTATGTACGGAAACGTTTTCTGTGAAATCGTTGTTTGCGCGTAAACGCGTATCTCGGTAAATAAAAGTTCTCGAAATACGAATTTTGCCAGACAGGATAAACAATATTGTTTATCCCCTTATCGTTTTACTTTTATCATATTAGCTGTATTGATGGGGAAAAAAATTCGTGAACGTTGTCAAAATAGCATTTTTAAAGCTTGCCTATGCACTTTCCTTAAGCGGCAAGAGAAAATGCAACGATACAGGCGTAGTTCAATCTGTGGTATTTCATCGCGTGTAATAAAATTCCACTGTTACACATCTAATTTTCTCACTACAGCGTTACGACGATAACACTGCATGCCTTGCGCTTAGGAGCGATGAGACACTAGGCGTGCGTGTTACTTTCGCCCGTATCGCTCCCTCGCTTCTTGACCTTGGACGCGTAGCTACATAGTCCCCTTAAAGAACTAAACTGTCACCATGTACACGCATGATGCAAATATAATTTATTCAATTTTTATATCCTAATTACAGGGAAATGTTTTCGGTATTCTAATCCGACATAAATTGTATTTATAGACTCAGGGCATGAGCAAAAAAATAAATAAGAATAGTTATCATGAGAAGACTGGCTAGGTGTTTTGCAAGTTATAAACAATGACTGAATTGCGCAAGAAACTATAGCGCATGTTCTCAGTTGCGATTTGCTGTGAAATGTGTTTCAGGGAACACATTTAGTTCGTATGGACCCCAACTTTAAACATAGCTCATCTGTTGAGCAAAAAACCTTATCAGTTGCCGATTTACGGTGTTACTCAGAAGAAAAGCCGTATCAGTTAGGGCCTACCGATTTACGATGTTACACTTTAAACTAGTCGGTATTTGGGTTATAAGTCATATATTTCTATGCTGTAGTCATGGTTCCTTGTTACTGTTAACGACCTGAGGGTTAGCAACTTTTGACTATCAATTCAAGCATATGAGGGTGAAATCAATACAGAATGTATTGCTCTCAATTATTCACGACAACGTACAGCTATCATAGTCTAATGACATGTGGTTTCTGACCCACATTTCGGGTGCATTGCTTGCATTATAGTGCTATCGTTTACAAACCCATACAGGCATTATTAATTAAAATAGTAATTTTGATTTTTAGTGTGCCCGCATGTGTAGAGGATCATTAGCAAATTTAAGCATGGAGTTGATGCCGCTTTATGTGGTGCATAAACGGTGTTATGGATTTTTTTTTTATTATTATTTTTCCGTGAATCGTAAATTACAACTTCAGTCATTTTCATGGACATCCTTTTTTATTTTTGTAATTATAAATTGTGGTAATAAAATTTCTACAAAATATAAATTATATATTTCTTAACCTTGCGTAATAGAGGTTGCGTGAAAATATTATTTTAAACACTGCAGCTACTTTACAAAAAAAAAACTTGAATAGAAGTTACACATTGCTTATTTGTTGCATGTTTACGAATATAATACAACCTGAAATTAAAGCATTCGATTAGCTCGTAGTAGAATTGATACATGCCGAGAAGCCCTTGAAATCCTATGGAGGCTTTATTTAGTTGAAATATTAAATTTCTGTAGGTGTTGGGCGGTTGGTTTAGGATTTATACGGAAGAAATTATTCCCAAGATTTCTGGTCAATGTTCCGTCTAAATTAAACAGTCTGAACGATTGCAATAATATATATTGTTTATCCAAACGTTTTGAGTAACAGCTAGTCGGCACTACTGGTAATAATATTTGAAATGCCTTGGAATGTGTCACCTGTAGAAATAATTCAGATCCGTTTATTTCATTTAAAAACTGTCCTAGTTTTCGCTGCGAGTCGTGTTCAATTGTATTTGGATTGCTTACAGAGATAAATTTCCAGGATGATCTACCACTTCAACTAAGTGTGTATCTAGGAATAGACAGTGATTTATTGAAGCTAACGTGAGTTTTGTTGATGAAGTTTATCAGTGTACAGTACGTGGGGGAGCTCAGTACTGAGGCAAGTTTGTGCAGTGTGATTAACTCAGGACCCAACAATTACATTTTTAAGCCATGACTACAAAACCACTTTTGAGTTTCATCAAGGTAAAACTTTTTATGATCTTTGACATAAAGTATATCTCTTAGAAGATGCTTTAAGTATGTGTTTCATGCTCATCTCATATTTCACGTGGACATCGAGGTGTTCGTGTCGCTAGTGCATCCGCTTTCCACCCAAGCGATCATGGTTCGACTCACGGTGGAGTCACATTCGAGTTTCACGCGTAGGAAACATGGCGTACGTTGTCATCGGCTGGACGGTTTTCTCGGAGAACTTCCTTTTGTTCCTTTTGTATCGCTGTGGGCACGTTCGCTCCTCCATCTCCCACTCATTTGACCCCACCCGTATGAGCTTAACAAGGTTGTTAAGCATCCTGTAAATCTCTCAGATGTCAACTCTTTTATTCAGCATAAGTGTTCAGTCCTGAGTTAATCTTAGTATTCTATTCCAAGAGTGTGTACGGACTCAAGAATGTGTGTTCTTGTGCTTGCAGGAGCGTCTCTGTCGTCGCTGCTGGCAGCGGTGAAGCACTATCCTCCGGGTCTGGAAGGCGCCAAGGCTCCAGGACGTTGCCTGGAGACAGCAGATCCATGGACGCCCTGCTTCTGCCGACTGGAACTGTGCATCGGCTGGTACCCATGCAGCCTTAAGTACTGCAAGGGCAAGGGCGATGGCAAGTCTGCAGTGGGCGGCGGTGCCAGCTACCGCTGCGGCATCAAGACGTGTCGCAAGTGCAGCCTGTTCTCGTACTACGTGCGCGAGAAGCAGCTCTGCCTGTGGGACGAATGACCCCGGCCCCGCAGCTGAGGGCGTCGCCGTCGGAGGCGGGGGCCGCCCCACCCCGTCGCGGCTCGAGTTCTGAACACCTAGGGGCACGCGTGTGGTCTTCCAGCGGACGGCAACTGGCGTTCTTCTGTGCGTGCGTGCGACTCGGTTCGCTCTGATTACACCCCAGGGCGGCTCGTCACTCTTAGTTGTTGGAGAGTTCCACCAACTTGGAGTTCACTGACCCAAGCAGGGATTCGTCGGCTTGCTTGGGGTTCATCAGCTTGGTCGGAGACATTGGCTTACTTGGGGTCAACTGGCTTGCTTTGGCTTGACCACCAGCTTACTTTTGGGACCCACAAGTTTGCTCGTGGGCCCCACCAGTTTACTCACGTGTCCCACCAGTTTTCTCGCAGGTCCCACTGGCTCGCTCGCGGGTCCCACCAGTATGCTCGCAGGTCCAATCGGCTCGTTCGAGGGTCCCACTGGTATGCCTGCGGGTCTCACCGGTTTGCCCGCGGGTCTCACCGGTTTGCTGGTGGATACCATCAGCTTGCTCGGTTTTTTTTATCAACCTGATCGATATTGTGTGTCGTATAATTTGGGCTTACATACCACTCATCCAGAGGTATGTGATCAGTGTATTACTTGGTATCAGGATATAATTCGTAATAATTTATGTCATTGTCCAACATCTCTACCGAAAATCATTTTCCTGTTCAACAATGTTCGATAATCTAGTACTGGTGTAAAATATTCTTCGTTATCACGATATTTCTCCTGGACATTGCCACTGTGCTCTTGAAATGTATTCTGATACACCGATGTAAACATAGCAATTGGCAAATCTCGGACCTTTATTAAACAACACTGCAAAATTTTTTAGTGTGTTTAGTAAGATAGTGGGAAAAACCCTCGATGTTAGTAGTTCACCTTTCTGCTTGCAGATTTTAAGAGAAAAAGAATCGTCTCTATTATGCAGCATTTCACAGCATATTTATTAGTTTCAACGGGTTTTGTAGACATTTTAAAAAATCGCAAATGATTGAGAGTGCGATGGCGGGACTGCAGCAATTAGTCCTTGCCTAACTAAAATTTGTCGACTGTTGACAAGCTGATGTAAAGCCATATACTCACAGTAATCATAGCAATGCGAAGTTTGGTTCAGTGAACCTCCCCTGGCAAACACTGATCTGCTGTCGCTGCTGGAATTCCGATTTGAATTTTCCTTGACATTGGTGCAGTGGATGTTCACATATATTCGTTCTTTGTCATCAGTGGTATTTGGTAACATAAGTTGCGTTGTCTGTATTAAAGTTTTGCTTATATTGTACGAATTATACGGATGAATTAGTATTGAATAAAAATAAACGAATTTCTGCTCTCCTGAAGCAGACTGATTTTTTTTCTCTCATATATAGGTTACACAGAAGTAGAAGGTGCTATTATGACCTCTGAAGCACCACTGAAAAATCAGTTATTCCACTTCCGCCAATTCGGAAATGATATAACTCCTGTTGATGAGTGACTTCGCCTCACGTAATTTGCTAATTCCCATTCAGCGTAGGAATGCATGTTATAATTAACTGTACTTGCCTATAAAATTAATTGGGGTTGCTGATTACCACTGATGATATATGGGATATAATTTTATTGTTGTTTCAGTATGCGTTCCACTTTTTCCTGGCCAATTTAAGGTATTTATTATTACTTCACAGTTATCAGCGAGGGCCTGCATGCCGGCGATTTTCGAGTGTTACACTCAAACATTATTATTTTTTAAACGGCAAGGTAACTGATTTTTACTTAAAGGGTTACATGTGAATCACTGGTAGACGTAATGATGTGCGCGTTACGTTTTAAATTGAAATTAAGTCTGAAAACTAGTAACACGAAAACGTTATTAATGTGGAAGTTAACGGTAATTACTATACCAGTCTGCGTTAGAACGACCAAAGTGCTGTAGCGATTCCAGAAACTGAAACTGGCACAAACATGTAAATAAAAGGCGATGACACATCCACACACTTCAAATAAAAAATCTCTGATGAAGCTCAACGGTCTACACTGAAAGCAGTTAATCCGGTGTTCCTATCCAAGGAGTCCATGTTCTTTAAAGGGCAACCCTGTCTGATACTATTCTACGTATCTGTGGCAGAGGAGCAAGGGAGCGCCAAGGGCGATAATAGCATCTGCATCAATTTTTTCATCACCTCTATATGCAAGGCACATGCAGTCTTGCTTCTGCTCGTTGGCAAACTGTGAGCAGCGTCGCCCTGCGAATATGTTCGAAGATACCAACAGAACAATAAATATTAGTTGCTATGTCTCCCTTCCCTTTAAGGCTGTTCACGGTAAAGTGAGCACTTTTGAAATCAACCCTTGAAAACTGTCACTTTCCCTAACTGCGTGTATTTTTAACGGACACACATTAGTGGTACGCGCCCAGTAAAGTTGCTAAGGATGGAGGGGACGTAGTTCTATGTCTCGGCGTTGAATTCATAATGTTTTGGTGAACATTTGTCAATACTACAATGATCTATTTTTCTTTCTTATAAAATTTGTAAGATATTTACTTTTTATAATAATTTTATAGTTTCAATTTATTGACGCATGAATATAGTGACCATGTCCACGGCAGTGTTTATTTTACGTATGGTGGGAGGATACACAAAGTCCTTACAAGTAGATCTCAAGCAGGGTTTTCAAAACTGCTCATTTTACCGTGAACAACGTATACTTCTCTTGTTTGTCTCATGTTGATCCCGCATCGCAGACACCTTCCATTACTCATGCATTAACTTTTGCAGCGACGTTATAAACATTTACCTTTAAAAATGTTACGGAGATTCATAGCATATAATGTGAAAGAGCGGTCGTGTTGCTTATAACAATGATTCTAAAAAAGGAACATCTAACTCGAACTTTCAATGTCAATGTCGAATATAGGATGCCTTCAAGTTACTCCGACCTCACGTATGATTTATAATAGTTATTTGTAAAAACTAGATTTTTATAAACGTTATTTACTATGTTATAAATTGATTTGCAGTTGCTAAATTTACGTGCATGAGACATGTAGCACGCGATCTCGTGTTTTGCGAGATCTTACATTGCACAACGTTACCAACAGTAGTGATTTGTTTTGTAACCTTGTCAATCCATTGTTTTTTCTCTTTTAGGGAAACGTTACTTACAATTTGTGTACAGGTTTTGGCGTTTTTTTCTCCCTGCTTCTGGCGACTCATAGTTTCTGAAAACTGTGATGTTCATACAGAAATACATTATTCTTACGTATTTCGGGGCCTTTTTTTTTATTATTTAAATAAAGTGGATTAACAGGCATACGAAACTCGTGTTGTCTCACGATAAATTATATCCACTTCCATCTAGCTTTGCTGACACAACTGTTATTGATAGCAAGTGTTCCCGCCGCTTGTGGTTTAGTTACGACGAGTCGCACGCACGCATTTCGGGCTGCCCACCTGTAAGGGGTAGGCAGCATTTAAAAATAATGTAGTTTTAAGGAAATTAAGGATTTATTTTTAATTCAGGGGTATTTGACAGGTCACACAGGGCATTGCATTACAGCAAAAAAATATGTATATACCTAAATTTATTTTTTTAACTCCCTGGACTGTTATGTTGGCTACATCGCTACATATTGTTGAAGCTAAAGTGTATTTTTTTTTTTTTTTTATGTTTAATAACTAATGGGTGTTACATGTTGTTTACAGTAGCGTTTAGCACAGTGACAAAATCGCTGGATAGAATAATATTTTGTAGGCCCAACATCATTGCCATGTTTTATATTAACTATGAGTTTTAAAAAGGCTCTCCCCCATGACCCCCCCCCCCCGCCCCCATCAACAACTTTCTTTTCATAGTCCCACTCCACAGCATGTGCTCAAACCGGCAGCAGTGCTGCTAAGCTCACATAGTTTATTCTCCTAGTTCCAAGAAATGTGAAATATATCTAGGCTTTTTTTTTTTTTTTTTTTTTTTTAAGATTAGATTACGCATGTATTCGAAAAATAGCACTCAAGAGTTTTTACCAATTTGAATGTTGCTACAAACGTCACGTATCGTTTTCAGTTGTTTTTGGTTGGCAAAGATGTGGGATACGGTGTGAGTGAGAAAACATTCGTGCTGTGGGCAATTTTTGAGCTTTGTGGCACGTGAGCAGTGTTACGAAATGTTGCTGTCCATCAGAGATCAAGAAAATATCGTAACTTTGTACGACTGGAATAACTGGAAAATAGTTTTGCTGAAAAGTTTTACAATAAATATATGTTGTAGTTCAGACCCTAGTGAAAATTCGCTGTTACCGTAAAAAATGAAAATAGTAGGGAAAGATTACAGAATATATTGCTGGTCAAATTTTTCTGGTTACAAATACCGAACTATAATATTGGGATCAGAATTTTCAGGCATTTATCGCATCTGTTCTTCCTGCAAGTACCGGTAACTATGTTACATAGGTCTGCGCAATAAAATCGTGGTATTTACATTTTCTGTTATGGGAGAAAAAAAAATATTCTCCTAGGAATTATAACCAGGGCCAGTTATATTGGTTTTACTGGATACATTTACAAAGAATTAGACTGTATCGAAAACCCATATGATTTTTGTCCCTATTGTTACTTCTCGGAGAGTTTTGGATTCACAAATTTATTTCTTACTTCAAGAGCGTGTATTCCTTTGTTGGATGCTAGTAATATTGCAAGTGTTAAATGGCTACACAATGATCTAGAACATTCGAGTTGAAACTACGACTAGTATCGTGCGTTCAGGTATTGCTTGCATTTTCAGGTAATCTTCAAGAAATCTTTGACTGGCCTAACGAAGCAAATTCAGATGAGTTTTCTTAAAGAAAAAATGTGCTTTTTTTTATGTGTTCTTAAGAACTTTCGCGTCACTTTTTGTATGTAATGTTTGGTTTTTCAGGGATTAATTTTTGTGAGCGTTTATTTGCAGCAAGTTACCATTTTATTATGTGTCTGTGTAAACATATATTTAATAAAATTATAAATTAATTCTGTAGGTGAAGCTTTGAGGATGTGAGACTCGCGATCAAACACAACGTGTTGCCTCTCTGTTATCGTAATTTTCGGACGTATGCGTTAAGCATTGGCACTGCTTCTAGTAGTAATTAATTGTTCGTAATTCGACTCGAAAATAAATCCAAGACAATACGGCCTCTACGATTTTGTAATTTGAAGTGAATGCACCTGTTTAGCATCAGCATTTCCTCTTCCCCTGCCTTCGGCCCTTATTTATACCAGAACTTCGTTTTGTATAGGGTATTTGCCATTGATAGCCAAAGACGCGAGTCAAAAATCAAGAATACAAACTGTAGTTAAAAAATTGGGCTTGGCTGTGGTGAGGACACGGCCGTTTGTTTTGTGTAAATACGTCTACGTTCACGCGCTCGGACGCCTTGATGTTTATTTTACGTTCCCGGCACCGCTTCACTGGATCATATGGGGTTTTATGGGTATCACTGGATTACTTTTGAGATGCTCTTTCCAACCGTATACGATTTCTGTATTTCGACTTAGCTTTCTGACGAGTACAGGCTGAAATTATGTCAAATTTTCTTACGTTAAAAGCATACAACTTCACCATAACCACGCCATTTAAATGTTTTTATACACGCAATTGATTGATCTTGACGAGAGCTGTCTATTGAAACCTAAACGAGCGTCGTAGCTTATGCTAGTCAAAGTTATACTACGCGGAACTTATGAGACGAACTCAAAATTGTGCTCCTCCCTTCCCCCCCCCCCCCCCCCCGGCCAACGGCTGCGCGATGCTTCGCAGCCCTCACTCGGCGTAACATATTCTTTGATCCTTTGGAAATCGAGTGGTGTAATTTAATTTTGAATGTAGATGATTAGTTTCGGAGCTGCATTGCCAAACTGCATCCCCCGATTTTATCATCGGGTTTTCTGGATTGCCTCCCACTATGGTCGCAAATTTAAAGACTTATTCACGTCAAAATTTTTAATAAATTTTCAGGGAAATGACTGCCGTTTATTTGGCAATTGTGAAAAATAATTTACCTGTAAAAATAAGGCAAAAAGAAAGTTGACATGCACAGGGGCTGACATTTAAACTCGGTACTTGTGCTCAAATACAAATATATATCTGGAATATTCAGCAGCTCCATTCTGTTGCGTGCTCTGCATAAAAACGAGCTTCTAGGTAGGATAACAGTTCTACTTCACCGAACACTTTGTCCTCATCGCGAACACATGCTGGCGTTTTCCATGAACAAGAATATCAGGAATGATAAATCTTTGGGATTTACATCGCGCGTAGAGTACGTAGGCTTTCGCTTGTCTGGATACTCTCGGCTCTTGACTTTCAACTGCGTCGAATTCGAAGGGAATCCTTAAAGTTTTGGCAGATTTCGTAGTCGCCATCTTCGTTGGAGAAGTAGCAGTAACCTATTGAGACGTTGCCAGGTCTTCTTGACTCATATATATATATACCCTGAGTTAGCCTGCTCGCCTCCCACCAAGGCGAACCGAGTTCAATCCCCGCTCGAGTCACCGGATTTTCGCATGTGGGAACCGAGGCGGACCATGCCGTTGGTCGGCGGGTTTTCTCAAGGATCTCCCGTTTCGCCCGTCCTTTCATTCCGACGCCGCTCCATACTCACCTCTATCACCCTCATCGACTCTGAAGGCCTCGCTGTTAAGAGCCGCCCAATTGAAAGACTTGTGCAAGGCTGTGTTAGCTCCTGTGGTGCACATTTTAGAAATTTAATTTAGCACCTCGCTCACTTCAAGACTTTGTACCATATCCTACATGCTGGTACGTAAATTACAACCACCTTAGGGAGACCTCATAGGCTTGTATTTTCTCAGAATGGGTGCTGAATCAGTCCTATATTTGTAAAGGTACGTGTATTATTATATTTTACATATTACTATAACTTCTGCCGCATTCGCGGCTTTCCCAATTCATGCATTGCAGCTCTTATGAAAGCTAACGCCCTTCTTGTCTTTTTCTATGGATTTTTTACGAGCTCAAATATCCATGCCGTTACATTATGGTTCGGAAGCCTATACACGCTTGTTTCATTCCCATCCTGCAGTTTCAGCAACCCGATTCCTATATACATCATTGTGTTCTGTAAAAGTAAGTTCGTGGTGGAAAATTACGATTACCTTTTAGTCCCTTCTAAACGTCTGCCGGACTCAGATGTGCCGATATTTGGGTACTTAACCTTGCCGATTATTTCTTCCTTGTCGGTTTGTTGGCTGCCTCGTTGAGCAAGATTGCTTCGTGTGGACCAGCACACAGTAATATGAACCTTCCATTACCGCCCTCATTCCAAATCCTCGTGGTGTTTAAGTTACGGCGTCCATCACGGCAACATGTTTGTTCGAACCCCGTCGTGTAATTGCGCCCGTTTCGTGATTGCTCTTCGCTCCTGTTTGCGATCTCTACGCGCGTGACAATCAGTTTTCAATGAAATGTTCATACTCATTGTGCCCGAATTTATGCGAAATTTCCCCGACAAGCGCACCCCCACTCAAGCCTCCTAATTACCCCCACCCTTCCTTCGATACACCCTCTCGGGAGCAGCATTGTTAAATTAATGGTTAGGAAATGATGGTGCTTGATTGAAATTGACCTCGCGTTCAACGTGACGTGTAAGTTGCTGCGGGCGGTTACGAACGGTTTGGACTGCGTATGGCGCGGAAATTTCGTAGCATGCAAATGATCTAATTTTGTTGTAATTCGGTGACATTTTGCACTTGTCCTCTCTAAATGCGTAACGGTGACACTTGGAGAGTCCCTGAAATTCAGATTAATTGCTGTATTGCCATGGATTAAATATGAGGTAGACTGACCTCTCTGGCTGCGCACAGGCATAACCAGCCTCCGTGTCCCAACATTGAACTGCTTTTCTGCCAACACAGAAATGGCATGTACTGGATTTGAGGTTAGAACACTGATTAGTAAACAAGTGCTTTGAGATGTATGTAAACTTCCTCCTTCCTCTAACTAATTTTTAATGCATTTTAATTAAGTTCTAATTGAGATATAAACAAACATATGCATCACTGTTGACCATGTGACTTTTATAGGTGTGTTCCTTTTGGGTAGGTCAATGTTGGGTACATGCGCAGAATACGAATAAGCGGTTCTATTGGTAGGCGAATCCGTGAATCGCAATACAGTCGGCAACTTGTATTTCGCTATGAAATTGTATAAATCACTGGTGATACTGTGAAACCGGATTACTCGCTTCCGTTGTCTTTAGTGTGTATATAGTAAGAAAATAAATACAGTATAGTGGCGCATGCCAGCTGAAAGTCCCTATACTAAACCGATTTTTATTTGTCACTAGAACGGTCTAAACCACATGGCTTGGAACAAGTCCAGTACGTCATTTAAATAAACACGTGTTTTAAAAACGTGTGAATTGGGTCACTGGCATCCATTTGTTTCCGGCATCCATTTGTTTCCATTGCCACACTTGTAACCCATTCTCCTTAATTCTTACTAGTGATGAGTCAGGTTATGTATTTTACAGATACCGAACGTTGTTTAGATATTTTTTTTGTCTATAATTACATTAAAAAAACAAAATTTATGGAATTTTATATTTTCATTACTTTCATTTAGAAAATCAAGCATATAAATAATTATAAGAGCTGAGTATGTAAATATAATTCTGTATAATTATGTAACTTTTGTTTTAACACGTGAAATGTTAAACAATTGTTGGGTCAATTAATTAATTTAGCAATCACTAATAACAAAATTTTCTTAAAGTTGAAATATTTGGTATCAATTTCGAGTTTCTGATTACAGTCTTAAAATAATCTGTGGAATTGAAGAACTGACTTGATTCGTCTGAATTTTCACCGTTTTTAAATTTAGCTTAAGACAATCTCGCTGCGCTGTCGGGAGTGATGTTACTGCTTGGGTAAAGCATTTTTCTTACAACTTCTTAGGATTTTTTTTTAGATTCAAAAAATGTAAACGTGGCTATCGTTTTGTCTTTCGGACACTGTAAGTAAGAAACGTGAATTATGACTCTGTGAACTCTTTCACTCTTATTAGCTATATTGGTTGACCATTGTGCAGTATGATTCCATGTGTATAGCACACGTCAGGGAAGAAGATTAAGTGGTAGCTCATAAACCAATATCGTGAACATACTGCTAGCAGAAACATTATTTGCACCTGTGATAAGAAAACAAGTGGGGAGTACTGGTGGAAATATAATTTTCCTTTGCCGAAATTTTGTGCCAGCTAAATATACTAAACCTATTTTAACAAAGAGTGTGACTGTTGGTCTAACAGTTTTTGGGAGGACATTTTTTCGGTCCACAGGAACAAATTGCAGTTGAGAAAGTACCGGAATTCTACCCTGCGAGTTCACTATATTCTCAGCTACAGCTAGTAATGAGTTGTCTAGTTCTGTGGTACACTTTTGAGTCAAAACTATTTTTCTTATAGTAACCTTGCCTTTTTTTTTTTTTTTTCTTTAATTAAGTACATCCGACTGCAGTCTGCATGGCCCTTATGCCCTAATGAGTAATGGTGATGTGTACGTAAGTAAAATATATACACATTTTTGAATACAGTGTAGGGGCTACAGTTATTTTATGTGGTTTCAGACGTTACTTTAATACTTGAAAAATTGCATTATGATTGATTTACTCAAAGCAATGCCTTCTTGCCAATTTTAAACCATTGAACGGAATTTATTTATTTTTCGCTCTTTATAAATTCACAGGTGAATATTATGAATATCCTGAGTAATAGGTTACTATTTTGTGTGATGCGTAGTTCAATTCGCAGGAACATATGCATGTTATACAGAAATCCTCATTTGAATATAGTCGACCTTTAAATTATTCAGAATTCTAAGTGTACAATATAATCAATGTTAATGCATCCTTATTTTCAATGTTGTACATTTGTACTGTGTGTGTTTACATTTTTTTTCCTGAATAATAATTTGCTCAAAAAGAATTTAGTCTAAATGATAAATTTAAGTGAATCTGCTGTAATAGGCTACTGCTTAGAATAACCGAATATAGGACTGCAGATTGTGTTTCTCTGTACTTTGTGTGTTATTCCGACCATGTTGGAAGAGAATATAAGTATCCCTGTAAATGTAATTAAAATAGAAACTTGCCGAACATTTGATCTGCCTCTTGGTGCTATGTTCTATAGGTGTGACGGTGACAGAGTGAATACGTAACATGTAAAAACAATTACATATACATGTCTATGCGATAAGTGTTGTGGGGTTTTAATCGGTGATAAATCGTTGCTAGTCAACTTAGCATGCTGAGTGATACATTAGATTTCTTGCCTTCTGACTAAATTAAAAATGTTATCTTAATGAAAGTAAGAGCATAGCACTGTTAAAACTCTGTTGTACAAATTGTATTATTGCCAACTTGCAACATATTATTTTTTACTTCTGAAGTGAATAATGGTGTAAACAATGTTAGATTTCAGGCCAGGGCCTTGTCAATGTGTGTGACATTATCTTGTGCAGGTTGATTACATCGGCTGCATCTTTGTAATAATAATGCATAGGTTTAAACTTAAATTAATGGTGATTTTCGCCATTTATCCATACTGCTGAAATGGATGTAACTTGTGCCGAAACAGTTTAGAATGTGTAATTCTACTGAAAGTGAATGTATTTACTAATACCTATCCATGAATATAGTTCTGGTATCGAATAGAAGGTAGGAGGTGTGTAAATCTGAAGATTCTAGGCTTTTGTTGGACTTTGCTGAATCAGTGGGGCCTTAGCTTTCTTGTTGTAGTTCTAAATTCTCCTTCCATTCAGAGATGTAGTCCATAAAACTTTCCTCATTATGCTTTCATGCTAGTATGATAATAATTGTGTTGCTTTTAATGTAATTCTGACTGTACCCATATTGTAGTGTAATTCCTGTATTCTGTAAAAAAAAAAAAAAAGCAAAGAGAACAATGCTGTGTGTTGTTTGTACGTTTCTATAAAATACAAGGAAATACAGTTCAGCTGAAACAATGGAGTGCGTTCTGTTATTTATACCTTGGGACCGGAAAAATTCAGATTTTAATGCAAGTAGGTCACTGTTTTGCCTGCTCCTGGTAATTCTTTAAACTGATTACAAACACCATGACCCTATTTTGTGTGGGTGTGTGTGCGCGCATTTATCGGGAAGATTGGAAAGATTAGTGGGTTGGTAATATAAGTATGCCACGATTGTATTTACTCTCACGGAGCAGGGGCACCTGAAGGAAATTCAAACTCTGTGGCAGAGACCATAGTTCTCACCAACTGTCATACCAATCATTTGCTCAACACAATTTATCATTCTCAAGATATTCAGCATAGTTATTAAAAATATGCTTTGCAGTGTACTCAAATAATAAAAGGTTTTTTTTTCCAATCCTGTTGATGCTAATTTCAGTATTAACTCCCAAAATTGTGAGAAATGTCCAAAAACAAAAAATGCGTTTCTTTTCTTTATATTGGGCTCAATGTTTTCTTCTTTTTATGTACATATAAAAATTCCCGAAAACAGGCTTAAAATGGCACATGATTACATAAATCCGTTACGAAATTATCCCTTTTCCAAAATGTATTGCATAGTTTTCAAATACTTAACTTCAAAATATTAGCGCCCAAAATTGTGTTTTGACATGTATTGTAAAAATGAAATGCCCATATAAAATCCTTTAAAACATGGTAGGAAATGTCGTCTGCCTGTTCCCTTCACAAATTTAAGGTGGGTAGGATGTGTGTTGCCCTCCTGTCAAGTGTTTAGTGCTGTGGGTGTCCAGTAAGGTAGTAATTCTTCCCAGTTTTAGACCATGCAAAACTTTGTCGGGTGTGGAGGAACATTACAGATCGTGGTAGAACAATTCGCCAGAAGTACAAATTCAGTTAATTCAAAATCTTGATGACGTACTCCGTCGCGTCGGACTGTTGCTAAGTGCAGACCAACTGCGATGAAGGATGGGAACATTCGGGGTGGTGCGGAGAGGGGGGAAACACATGCTGGCTGGACCACGCAGTGCTGAAAACGATGTCGAGCTGGGCAGATGCACTACCCGCCTGCTAATCCGCTCCGTTGAAGGGGGCGAGCGAAAAGTCTTCATAAACCCTGTTGCTGATCGTTCTAGGTGGCGGATAGCTGGTTAGGTAAAATAAATGCTGAATTCGTACGGTTTTAATTTCAGCACCGTTATATTACTAAAGACATTTATTTCGGCCATAATCTCTTAGCAGGTGTCTTGGTCGTACGAACAGTATGGCAGTTAATTTATGAAGAATGTGTTGCTGAAATACAATTTTGTTATTGAGTATTAAAATCATGTTGCAAATATATGATATTTAGCAAACATTGAAGTTTAATAATGTAACAACAAAAAGTTATAAATTATATTAAAAAGGAGAATTAAGTCACGCCTTCAGGCCCATACTGAGTGGGGCCGGAAACGAATAAGAACGCTACTAAAAAAAGCGAATTAGTTCTGCAAGAATGGTGACAGACGCGCTGTATTCATCGAAGTCTGTACTACAAGAGTCAGGTGTATTCATAGTAGGGCCGATTCTGTTTTCGGACAACCGCTGACTTCGGGGTAGGCAAAGATGATGCAAGAAAAAATGCGTATATATGTTTGATACTTAATTTATCAATTTAAAAATAAACCTGTCATTAGCAATAGTCTGTGAAGTGTAAAGGTGCCAATGCCAGTCTACCCACAACGAATAATTTGGTGCATGTAAACAAAACTAAAACTTGTGGAAAATAAATCTCGCAGAAACCAAAACATAGTATTTTGTGTTAAACAGACAATCAAAAATAAATCTTTTTATGCATATACATTTCTAGATTTGGACATCGCTAAACCTATGAGGTGCCATGCATTTGCGATAAAATCCAAGACCACGTACAGTACCAAGACCGCAATCCAAATGGTTAAAGCGATGGTGCAGAAAAACTACTGTGGCAAGTGATACAGTAGGGTGCTTGTGCACAGTACACAGTTCTTGAAAATGCCTTGCAACATGCTGGAAAGCAGATATTTGCATGTCAAGAGGTAGATCAGTATGCCACGGTGTCGTGATCGCGAAGAATGCCACCACCCAGACATATTTTAACAGGGTCGTATGGTCGGACTGCACGAAGCTAGATGGTCGACTTGTGTAGCCATTCGTCCTGGCTGTGCAGTCACCATTATGGCACAAGTGTAGGCATGGATACATGCAGGTCGTATGCCATGTAGAGTAGTCCTGCCAGATGCACCACACATAGAGAAGATAGTCGTATCCGCAGACATAAATTAGCATAATGTGGCATCACATAACAGAAAGAGCATTCAGACTGTGGGGCTTGCACTGTATTTGCTATTCTCAACAAGAAACATTTGCCGCTATGTGAATGAGGCTGGCCTACAGGCACAGTGTCTACTGTGCCAATTGCTTTTGACTCCTCGGCAATAATACTGGACACAGGAATGACGATGCATTGTATTTCCTGATGTGTCCTGCTTCATTCTTAACACAGTTTATGGTCGCAGCAGGGTTTGGCGCCGCAGTGGGCCACACACCGACCCTGCACTAATTCGTGGATGACAACATCCCAGACACCACCGAGCGAGTGACGAAATTTGGGCGGCGCCGATGAGTGTGATTGAGGTGAATATGGAGCTGCGTCGGAATGAAAATACGGACACGGGAGATCCCCGAGATAAACCGCCGACCAGCGGGATCGTCCGGCACTACTCCCACATGCGAAAATCTGGGAGTGACCAAGCCGGTGATTGAACCCGATTCGCCTTGGTGGGAGGCGAGCAGTCTAACAGCTCAGCCACAGCACCTCCCCCCCGGGCCCCCCCTCCTCGTCGAACACCAGGTTTTCATTGTATGGGATACCATCAGTTCCGACTATCGGACACGTCTCGTTTGTCAAAGGTACTGAAACAGTACAGCGATAAGTCAATGAAGTTCTGCGGATCCATTTCCTGTCATTTTTGCGCAGCATACCCAATGTCATCACACAGCAAGATATCACTCCTCGCCATACAGTTCGCATCACCCAAACAGCTCTACAAGAATTGGACACAATTCCTTTGCCTGCCACATCTCTAGATTTATTTCATATTGAACATGTATACTCTATTATGGGGCTATGTTTGCACCACCATCAAGCATCTGCCCGAACACTGGACGACTTACATTATAGTTGCAGGAAGCATGGTGTTATGTTCCTCAGGAGACACTCCATCACCTATGCGATCGAATGCCTCGACGCATCGCTACCTGTATAGCCACGAGAAGAGTCTGTATCCTATATTGGGCACATGCTCCATGGATGCTAAACAATTTACACTCTGTGTGTGAAATACTAATCACCACTCATTTGTACTATCGTCTACCAGCCTGTCATGGTTTAGTAAAATTTCGCAAAGAGGAAAATGGTGTAGCATTTTCCATGTCCAGCAGCATATCTATAATGTACACTATCTACCAAAAAGTAATTGGGCACCCGTGAAGATAGGTAATTCAGTACGTCAGTTGACTTGTTTTTCACGGCCTTCGACATAGGACCCCTGGTGTTTGTCTGTGGTAACATGAACACAGAGGCCTATTGTAACGTTCTGGATAATGAAATGCTCCCATCATTATGGCGTTTTTTACGGAATGGATCCGTGTTGCTTCCAGGTTGACAATGCTAGGTGCCATGTTTCAAGGGCTACTATGCAGTGGTACGCCGACAACAATGTTTGCCGATTTGACTGGCCTGCCCAAAGCCCCGACCTCAACTCTATAGAACATATTTGGGATGAATTGAATCGCCGGGTGAGGGCTTATCCGGTGTGGCCAAAATCCATTGCTCAAAACATGGAATGACTGCAAGAGAAATGGCATCGAATCCCCGTGGATGTCCTGCAAACACTCGTAGAGAGCATGCCAGACAGAGCGGCTGCTGTTATAGCCGCAAGAGGTGACCCTACGAGATTCTAACTGGGTGACAACCACCGAGCAAACATTGTGGACAGATACCCAATTACTTTTTGGTAGATAGTGTATATACAGATTGGCGTACTTGAGTAATGTTGATGGTGATTAAAAAATAGTATTGCAATGATTGTTTAATGTCTGTTATAATACATAACTTATAAATTGAAGTCACATTTTCACCTATTACAGTTGTAATAAATCAAATAGTAGTGACATTGTGTTAAACAATTTCATTGTTACATGTACCTGACCCAAGACCACTCATCAGTTAAGTCTACTGCAATGTTTAGACTTACAAATGCTGGAGAATACACTGTAAGTTAAAAATTATCCAAGTACGACTTTGTAAATATCACAGCAACTAGTCGAGCAGTGAGTACCTCATGGAATATTGTTAAAAATGTACTTAGAGAAATTAGTAGGTTGAGAAAACAAACAAAATTATGTGCTTTCAAAACAGGTATATGAAAGTGCATTGTTGATTTTTCTTATCATGCTGCCGACAATTTTCTACTGATCTCAAATGGGAATTCTTAAAAGAAGAATTTTATTTCTAAATACAATATGTTTATGGGGGTGGAGGGGAAAACCATCCCTATTGAAACCCTAATCCATTTACTCAGAACTCCTACATCACTTCATTTTTATGCAGCAATAAAATGTCATAGCTGTAAAAGTTGAGAAATTAATACTCGACTGTGCAGAAGTCATTGTACCACTACATAGTAATTCCTATTTCAGCAAACACATGTTGTCTCATGTTAAAAATGTTGGGTCTCGGTCAGCTGCCCGCCACTATTGGGTGGTTCTTTTTTGTAGGCTCTCTATTCGGGTATCTATCTGCCTCTCTGATTCTGAAAACGTGAAATGTTTATTTTACCTTTGGGGGTGGGGGGTCCTTACTAAACTATTCCTGGAATTGCCTTAGCCTGGATCATTGGTTGCCCATTGTGTGGGTTCTTGTGCACAGATGAATCACAATTCAAAGAAGTTGTCGCTTGTACCGGCCACGTTCACAGCTAAACTACTTAAGTACACTACATTGGCTGCGAGAGAGCACTACAGAGTAGAGATGTGGTTAGTTATTGCCCATTATGTGGTATATCTACACTGGCATACCAAAAGTCATGGGTGGCACAACTGTGTGGTTATGTTTTGATGCCTGCCACAGCATCGCATTGTACCCCTTCATGGACTCCATGTACCACCGCAATGATGAAATATTCCAGTAGTATAATGTACAATGCCATCTGCCCAAGTCGTCCTTAATTGGTTCGAGAAGTATTCTGAATAGTGCCAACGACTGCTGTGGCCACCTCGTTCGCCCGATATGAACCCAATTGAGAATTTATGGGAGTTTGCGGGGATATCCATTCACACCCAATATTAAGCACCTACTAATAGCAGGTGGCTGTGGGTAGCTATCCAGGTAGCATACATAAACATATATCCACAGGTGTTTCGTCTACTTTTGGGATCGATGTGATGACGAGTTTCTGCACTTCCACCATGCTAGATGAGGGTGTACACGGTGCTAGACCCATATTCCATGGCTTTTGGAATGCCAGTGTAGTAATAATATGAAAAATAATGATTGTGTGAAGAATGTAAAATTTAAAGAGTTCTTTCCCTTGTAAACTAGAATTCGCATTACTTAGTTTACATAAGTTGTTGCCATTTGTTGACGGTCTTTCTACAGGAGAAGATTCATCTGCATAGAACACAGCTATATTTAATTCAGCTCTCATTTTGCTGTGAGTGTAAAACTAGCTCAGAAGGGCTGTAGCACATGTGAAAATTTGGTCCAGTTATAAAAATAACACCAACATATACATTTTTAAAACTAGCTTGACGCTTAACGAATTCTCTAATTTTTCCTCTCTCTTGTTTTGTAGCTAGCTTTCAGCCCATTTCCAACAGCAGTTGCTAGCATCGGCGCCTGATCCCTATGATCAACGAAATTTGACAAGTCCATCATATATGGCGCATCATTGCACATGTATTTTGTTGCAGTTGTGAATATCTTAAGATATATTGTACTAGTACAGAAAAATTATTTTCATAATAGATTTTTACTCACCTTGCACTCAAAAGTCTCCAGCAGTACATGATGTCCGAAACGACCCAAGCCACATTAGCGACTCACCGAAGTGAGATGATTTGAAGAGTTGGTATGAAGTGTGGTCGCCATGGACAACGATATACAGTATGCCACATTGTTATTAATACACAGCCTCAACCATTATAAAATAGTCCATTTTCCCATTAGTTTACAGAAACTATGTATTGAATTTGTGTACATGACAGATAAGAGCAAAATCCACAAACATGGTATATATAATATTTTCTTTCAAATACAGTCCCAGAGGAGAAAAATAAGTTATTCGTAACTCCAAACGAAGGTCACTTTGCTATCTATAGACTAGTACATATGTAGTCGTTTGATAGTCTTGTGCCTTGTGTAAATAGCTGCAAGACACGTATGCATAAATACCGTTGTTCCCGTTCTGCATACAGGCTGCAGAGGTCCTACTAAAATTAATAAGTGGAAGGAGCTTGGTTTCTATCTGAAAGAGACAATTCAAAATTTAGAGCTGAGAGAATTCCCCTTAAGAAAAGTAGTAAAAATCGTAAATAAGTGTGACAACAAATAATTATGTTACAAAAAAATTTTAAACATCAATAATCAGTTAGGGAAATATCAAGAAAAACCTAAACAGAAACGTCCGAGTCCCCATGAAGAACAATTAAATTAATTTTGTGACAAATAAATTCCAGTACCCTTACAAACACTCCTAAACTACGCACCTAATTGTAAACTGCCACAGAGAATAAATTGTGTTTTGGAATAGTTTACCAGGCGTTATTTAAGCACAGCTCTTATGGTATGATATCAAAGAATTGGCCTTACGACAGTAAGACGAACCATGCTGCAAGACTGCTCTTCACTGAAGAGTACCTAAATAAATACCAGGAGTTTTATAACAGTATAATCTGGTCAGATGAGACTAATACCAACAATTTGCTCGGATGGTATCCACAGGATATGGAGAAAAGCTACACTTCCCACAGATAAACATGGGGAATGTTCGGTTATGATATGTGGCGTATGTGAGAATGTCTGCAAAAGGGGTCGGGAATAGTCAATTTATTAATGGTACAATTGACAATTTTGTATCAGTGATGAAATAACACAGATCGAAATCAGCATAATTCACTTAACTTGCCATCTGCTTCCTTGAACGATCAGAAACGGAGGTTTTGGAGACTTAAAGTTTTGCTGTCCCGTCTGCCCGGCAAGGAATCTCATCCAGCACTGTGTGGCGCGCGCCGCATGGGTGCGCCCTTCCTCCACGTAACCGAAGCCGCCCACCCTCCAATGTAGTTGGCCAGCGCTTAGCAACCATTCGACGATTCATTAGAATTCATCAAGAATTAAAAATAACTGAACGTGTATTTCCGGTGAAATGTTCTACCAGATCTGTAATGTTCCTCCACAACCGACAGCGTTCTGCATGGACTATAAATTAGGGGTGTTCCTGCCCCAGAGGCAGACAGGAGGACAATACACACAACACACGCGATAGAGGCAGAGATGTGAATAAACAGGTAGACATCAATTCCTACCGTGTATTTCACGAGATTTTTATGGACATGTAATTTTTAAAAGACAGGGCAAACACAACATAAAATCTTGGGGCATTACTATTTTTCAAGTTAGGTATTCAATTTATGTAACATTATTTGTCAAGGGAATTTTGTTAACTAATTTTATATGTAATCCAATATTTACATGTTTCCTTCTCACGTGTTTTTATAAAAAATAAAGTGCCCGTTTCGCTCTTTTGTATTTTTGGATTTTAATCCTGTTTTCAGGCATCTTCTGTATTTGTATTTTTGTATGCTATTTCTGGGCATAGGTTACAAAAGAATAAGAAACAACCCAACCCACTATAAACGAAACAGAAACTGGAATTTGGTGTTGATCGTTTCTCACAATGTTGGGGGCAATTACTGTAACGGACATCAGGGGATTGTTAAAAATTTTTTTTTGTGTTTAATAACTCTGCTAAATATTTTTGAAAATACTCATTTTCATATTTGGTGTGAAGTATGGTCACTGCCACAGAGTTTTAGTTTCCTCTGGGCACTCCTGCTCTGTGATAATATGATAATATTCTAAAGAAGAATGCCAAGCTAAGTGCAGACCAATTAGAAAGGTTTTTTTTTTCTTCAACATTACAACTATCCAAAGAATTTAGCAGATCTTAATAAAGAATTTTTAATCTGAAACATTCCAATACTATTGGAAATTCATCCTCATTCTCCCGACATCAACCGCATTGAAAGTCTATGGGAATTTCAAGTCTCGAGTACACAGCAGAAATGTTTCTTCCGAGGAGGAGCTGAAAAGAGTAGTGATTGAAGAATGGTGTATCATCGGTAGTGAAAGGTGCGGGACAATAGTCAACTACATACAACACAGATGCTAAGCAGTTATCAAAGCCAAAGGCTACTGCACAAGTTAATATCAAGATAAGGATTTCTGTTTAGTGGCTTTCATTTATTGGGTAAATGTATGAAAAACAATGTGACGAAAAAGGCCATCTTCCTTAGATTTCTTTTGTATATTGTGTTACATTTCTATAGAAACAATTAACCTGACTATTGTAAATAAAGGAAGAATACTAACATTTTTTTGCTATAGGCTGTTCACAGTAAAGTGAGCCCTTTTTAAGGCCCTCCCTAAAGATAATAACCCATAATAAGTATATTTTATTGCAGTATCAGACGTTTACTTTTGAGAGTGATGAAATGTATATACTGTGTTTATTAATCATATTGCAATGTTTACATTAAAAAGTGTCGGAAAGGTAGGAATTAATTGAAAGGAAATATTTAGCAAAAAGTGCTCACTTTACCGTGAATAGTCTATAAAGGAATGAGATAGAACAAGTAATTGAACTATCAGGAACATAAATATATTGCTATAGAAACGAAGTGTATGAATAAGAAAGTGACATGCTGTATGTAATGATATAGGTTTCCATCCTAAGAAAAAGATTGTCGAGCATTTCGTGGGGTATTGAGATCCTTTCATGCACCAAAGCCATTGTATGGTTCGTAGATATACCGGGTCTCCCACAATATGACGCCCGAATGCGTCCTTAGCACGCCCGGCGAAGTTGAAATATAGGGACCTGGCCGGCCAATCCAAGTTGGGATTCCCAGGCGCTGGTTCGCCAATTCACCCGATGTAAATGGGTGCTGTCACCATGTGTTCCTGTTTCAGTCCTGAAGAGCTTTCTGCACTACTAGAGAATGGTATATTTGGGCACCTGGCCTTTTACAGAGCCATAATCACACGTGTGTCAGTATGAATGGGATAATATGGACCAAGATGCTTCCACCTCCCAAACGATCATCATCAGTGATGTCAGCAGGACACTATCCATTCTCCTTTACTTCTCCTAATATCGCCGCATGTAAACACGCCGACAATCACCGCAAAGACTGAACTTCGACTCGTCCATAAAAAGTACACAGCACAAACTTGCTGTGTACGTACAAGGTACACAGCTACCTGGTTCTTATTCGATGTTATCTGCACCGCACTAATCTGGAACTTTGTGGGCAGCTGTCAATAGAATGCATATCGCAGGCCTTCGGGCATAGTCCCATTTGCCGTAAGTGTTTTTGAGAGAGTGCAGTTCAATGCAACAGACTGCACTTCAAGAACACGTACACTGCCCTCTTCATTTTTCAGTAACGTAATTAATATTTCTACATGACTTTAACCTAAGAGGGGAAAGACTGGATGTAGGATTTTTCTATCAACCTTGCCACTTACACTCGTGCGAAAATACTGGTTTTCAAAACAAATTAAATCCTAGACGTCTACAGGCGTATTGAAAGCTGTAAAGCAGTTGTTCCACAGGTTGCTGCATCCCAATTCGCAACCATTTTGCTGGTCCAAAACATGCATGACTCTCTCCTTCACTGAGGAACTTGGCAGGCCATTTACAGAGCTGCGGCGAGATGGCTTCTAAGAAAAGTATTGAATGGCAAGGAAGTCATTATTTTATATTTGTCTCAAACTCTATTAGATGATACATGAAATACCATTTCCATTAACAAAAGCAGTTTTCTTCGTTTCTGCAAAATCGCATACCAAAATCACTGAAGAACGAGTGAGTGAAGAGATTTGGATGGGTCTTAACAGTGAGGTATTAATAGCTGATGAGGGTGATTGAGGTGACCAGCGGCATCGTCCAACACGAACCCCACATGTGAAAATTCGGGAGTTGCCCAGCCTGGGATTGAACCTGGTTCACCTTTGTGGGAGGTAAGCAGGCTAACCACTGTGCCACCGCGGCCCTAAGAAAGAAGCTGAAAGGTAGTGCAAATGCCTTTTTTTCACAGACAACTCAAAAATATCTCAAATTTCTCTCATATTCCTCAATATTTAAATAAATGGAGAAACGTTTCGAACAAACATTACTAAGCAATGACATCAGGTAAACTGTTTCACAGGAAGCCGGTATTTATGTTTACATGCCTGGTTGTTTCCCGGTTTACATATTGTGGTAGCTGTAGGGAAATATGTATCTTGTGGGGAATGATGTTGTCTTAGCTGTAAGGGTGGCAGGAGTGATGATCTATGATATGATTATTGTGAGTTAATAAATGGCGGCTGTTGGTTAAATAACTAGGAAGTACGTGACGTTATTACATTGGCGACGAGCATGGGATGTGATGAAAATGTAGTCTAATAAGTATATGGTTGTTGGCAAGTTACGGCAGAAATCGGAAGAGTGTCGTATGTGCTTCAGGTAAAGCATTATTTCAAGGCCAACCAAATTAAGGATGAGACTAAAGTGTTGGTGCTAATGACCGTTATTGGACCAAAGGTACTTGCGGTGCTCAGTAATTTAGTATCGCCAGACAGTGTGAATGCAAAGTCATATGACGAGTTGGTGAAAGTGTTGGTATAACACTATACTCCACGGAAGATTGTGGTGGCTGAACATTATGTTTCTTACAGCAGAGTACAGAAATTCGGAGCAAATATAACCTTATTTGTAGTGTCTATTAAACATCTCGCATCATCATGTAATATTGGCGCTTTCCTGAGCGAAGTGTTACGGGACAAGCTGGTGGCTGGAACTGCAGACGAGCGCTTGCGCCACCGATTGTTGTCAGAAAATTTGTCGTTTGAAGATGCATACGAACTAGCCATCTGGTTGGAACAAGCCGATGTCCAAAAAAATGTCTGGGAATTTGGTCACAACATAACCAATGAGATCGCTAGGCTAAATGTTCCCCATCGGCGGCCGAGGTCTGGATGCGACAAGCCGTGGAAGTGTTTTCGTTGTGGCCAGGGTTCACATTTAGCAGACACCTGTCCTTTTAAGGAGGTTATATGCTACACTTATTCCCGTAAAGGACATTTGGCAAGACTGTGTTCTACTAGGGATAAACAGAAGGATCAAACTTCATCTATCCCCAGGAAGGTACATCAAATAACATCCAAGGAAACTGTGCATCCTAATGAGGATATCGAGATAAAGGAGACATTGTACAGTGAATACACTACATATTCAATGTATACAGCGAGGGCTGGCAGTGCGCCTTTATGTTATAAAGTGCAACTGAACATTGAAGGTCAGGTGTTGGAAATGGAACTGGACATGGGGGCGGCCGTTAGTGAGTTACCGGAACTCATTATCCAACAGTAGTTGCAACATTTAGACTGCAAGCCAGTGGAAATATATTTGAAAACCTATGGGGGTCAGGGTCTACCTGTTTTAGATCAGGTTATGGTTAACGTGAAGCACAATAACCAATCTGTGAGGTTGTCCATATTAGTGGTTAAACAGCTCAGCAATGATATACCAGCATTGATAGGACACAATTGACTAGAACAATTCAAATTGGATTGGCAATTTATATTTCAGATCAATTTGAATTTGACTAACAAGGCAGCAGAGATGGTGCGCCAGTTGAGAGAAAAGTATGCAGATGTTTTTAAGACAATAGTAGGTACAAGTAAAGGTCATACTGCAGCATTTCACTTGAAGCCTAATGTGACACCCAAGTTTTGTAAAGCACACACTGTGCCATATGTATTGCGGGGACAAGAAGAAATGGAGTTGAATCGGTTGGAACTGCAAGGAGTAATTTATCCAGTATCGCGAAGTGACTGGGCAACACCATTGGGGGGTTGAGGTTATGTGCTGACTACAAGGTAACCTTGAACTCTATTCTAGACAAAGACCACTATCCTCTTCCGAAGCCAGAAGATATCTTTGCCTCGTTAGCCGGATGTGTATGTTTCTTGGTCCTGGATTTATCATCAGCATCCTAACAGTTGGAAATAGCAGAGGAGTCGCAACCCTGTTAACTATAAACATGCAAAAAGGGCTATACAGGTTCACAAGTCTTTAGTTTGGATTGTCGTCAGCCCCAGCCATCTTTCAGTCTGTGTTGGAGCAAATTGTCAGTTTTATTCCCGGAGTGGTGGCCTATTTGGATGATGTTTTAGTGGCAGGCCTACATTTGAATTGGCATGGGGAAGGTTAGAGAAGGTATTGGCTCAGTTCAAGCAACACTGTGTTAGAGTCAGTCCAGTTAAATGCAGATTTTGGAGTCTCAGGTGACTTACTTGGGTCGTGTAATTGATAGCACGGGAGTTAGACCATCAGACAAATTATTGAGAGCAATCAAGGAGGCTCCAGAGCCAACCAACAAGGAAGTACTACGAGCTTATTGTGACTTATTAAATTACTATGGGCGGTTTATTCCCCAGTTATCCAGCAAACTCAGTGCATTTTACTGAATGTGCCTTGGGAGTGGAATGTTGATATGAGTAGAATTTTTCAAGAGAGACGAGGCTGGTTTGTCAGTATAGTCTACTCGTCCATTTTGACCCAGCCAAGCCACTTGTACTGACTTGTGATGCATCCCCAACAGGTGTTGGAGTGGCTATGTCGCACCTTGGAGATAATGGTGACCGTCCTATTGGGTTTGTTTCTAAAACACTAACAACATCAGAAAAGAACTACTCGCGAGTATATCGCGAGGCATTGGCAATTTATTATCCATAGAGTAAAAAATTTCAACTACATTTATGGACGCAAGTTTATTCTCGAGACGGACCACAAACCCCTCACCGTAATTCTCGGCGAGCGGTGGAGAGTACCACCAATGGCCGCAGCGAGATTATAGCGATGGGCGGTGGTGTTGTCGGCCTATGACTATGAAATCCGATACAAACCGGGGGTAGACCTTCCCCATGCCGATGCACTCTCTCAGCTGCCGGTGCCAGATGACCAATCTGTGAAGTCTGAGTACTTTGCATTATTACCAGTGTCAGGGTTCACAGAGACTATCAAATATTTTGGACCCATCATGAGTAAGCCATTGCTCCCAGCAGATACTGGGCGAACAACAAATCGGGATCCTATTCTTGCCAGAGTGAAGGATTCTACCACATGCGGCTGGCTGGAGCATAACCCCGACGAATCACTCTCTGCTTATTTTTTATTTTACTTGAAGAACAGAGCTCACAGTTGAGGAAGATTGTGTCTTATGGGGATGCCGGGTTATCATTCCAGCATCCTTACAGAATGTTATACTGACTCTCTTTCATGAAGAGCATCCTGGTGCTACTCGACTGAAGATGTTGGCACAAAGTCACATGTGGTGGTCAGGACTTGACAGCCGAATTGAATATATGGTACGGTCTTGTCATTACTTCATTACTGCCAGAGTGTTCAGTACTCTGCCATAAAGATTCCGTTACAACAGTGGCCATGGCCGTCACGAAAGTGGCAACGCATACATGTGGACTTAGCTTCGGCGAGAGGTCAGGATTTGCTCATTGTCGTGGATGCCCATTCCAAGTGAGTAGAGGTTTTTCTTATGCATTCAACTACGGCAGAGGCTACTGTGAGAAAACTCCGAACATTGTTTAGCTCCTATGGACTTCCTGAGTTAATAGTTTCTGACAATGGCCCCCAATTCTCTTCTGAAGAATTCAAGTTGTTCGTAACAAAGAATGGTATACGTCATGCCTTGATTCCCCCATATCACCATCAGTCTAATGGGATGGCTGAAAGTGCAGGATGTAAAATAAGGGCTGTTAAATATATGTTCTCACAGGAGACAGGGAAGGTTACCCTGTCGTTACAGCATCAGTTGGATAATTATCTGTTCTATACAGGAATATTCCTTCCTCCACAATGGGATCAACGCGCAGAACTCTTCTTAATGCGACATCCTCGTACACGTCTAAGTCTTTTAAAGCCTTCGCTCAACTATAGGATGCAAGGGAAGCAAAGTGCCAAGTAGCTTGGGGAGCAGACACGCAGCACACAGTCTCGGCACTTTGTTGAGGGGGAATTGGTTTGGGTACATAGTGTGAGAGCAGAGAAAATTAATTGGCTACCAGGACAAGTCCAACGCAGAGTGTGTTTAGTTACGTACCAAGTTTATGTACAAGATCGGAGGCGTTTTTGTCATGCCGACCACCTCAGGAAACGGCACGCCCTGCCTTCACACGAGGGTGGTGCATCACCGCAGGCCACGGCAGTCGAACCATTAATGGGTAGCCGGGATGACAGCGTACAGACCACAGGGACCATAGCTGGGCCTGAGGATAGAAAAGAGGAAGGTTTACAAGCAGAATCCTTTGCCTTGCCCTATGGGACGAGGCGACAGGGCACAAAGGCTTTCAAGAGGTCCCAGACGGGCGAATGGACATCACGGGTGAAGGCTCACCATTGTGAGAAGGGTTCCGGGGCTTTCCGGGCCCAGAGCCCCCAGAGTCAGCATTATCAAAGGAGGGAAGCGGGGGAGATGCGTCGCCAAGGAATCCTCGTGCAAGGCGGACAATTCGTAAACCCCAAAGGCTATACTTGTAGCCTGTTGTTATGTATATGTTAATTGTTGGTGTAGTGGGGGTTCATGTTTAGTGGGAAGGAGTGTGATAGCTGTAGGGAATATCTTGTGGGGAATTATGTTGTCTTGGCTGTAAGGGCTGTAGGACTGATGATCTATGTTATGATTCTTGTGAGTTAATAAATGGCGGCTGTTGCCGAAATAACTAAGAAGTATGTGCCGTTTTTGCACATATCAGCTTCTAAAAGATAACAGTGAAGATGTCATCACGCCACGTGTGACGTAGGTGCCTCGCAACCTGCTTGTGATTGGCCACAACACGTTCACTTTCCTTAGCTTCGCCGTCGTTATTAGTTTCTGCTACGTGCACGGAGAGTGTACAGTGATGAGCATACGCTGGTATACCTGGCAACAGTTCATCGCACACCACTTAAGTTATCTTAATATAACTAATGCAGCTTTGTATTTCAAAGTAAGTTTTTTCCGAATTTTCGCATGTGGGAATCGTGCCGGACGATACCGCTGGTTGGCGGGTGTTCTCAGGGATCTCCCTCTTACCCCCGCTTCTTCATTTGGCTCTTAAGACCTCGCTGTTCTGAGTCGTCCAATTTGCTTCACTCAGTCAAAGTAAGTTAAATCATCACTGCGTATAGCTTAGTTCTTTTAAGTGTGATTATCCAGAATAGAAAACTTGAGATTTCGATACATAATCATGCAAAAATGAGGAAACTTTTTTTCCCTTGAAATAGCTTCCGATTTTATTTATACAGGCTGATCATATTTCGGCCAAATATAAAGTAACGCTTATACGGGCATGATACAGCCCATTGCATAACAAATGAAATAGGCTTACAAGCCAAATCTCGGTTTGAATTCCAAACGCTCGATACTGGAAACAATCGCAGCCGTGTAGGTAGGTCACACAATTTCCAGTGAGAGAATACTGTTGCTCTTAAATAGCCGAGGTCTTCAGAGCCGATATAAGGGCAATGGAAGCAGCCTGAGAAAACTCTCTGGCTAACATCAATACCCGCTACATTTCCCCCATGCCAAAATCAGAAGTGACCCAGTCTAGGATCGAGCTCGATTAACATCGCTGGAAGGAGAGTATTCCGAGCACTACACTATAAATCTGAATCAGTGAGAATTCCACTGGTTCAATCAATCAAGAGTACCTGACTGATTCGACAGTCACTTCAGTGAAATTAACTGATCAATCAGTGAAAAAATGCCAAAACTCTTTCACTTTTTGTTTTAATGACATTTTCCACTGATTCGTCGGTAATTTTTTCACTGTTTACTCAGAAGTTTATTTTTGACTGACGGATGAGTTAAACAGCGTGTAAAAATGGCCGTTAAACAACGTGTATCAAGTGAAATAACATTGAATAAACCAATAAAACCAAATACAAAATCATTTCTACAATGTGTTTCGTCTTTCAAATCGCCATTTTACGAGGTAGTATGAACATTCAGCCTTTCATTCTGTTTTTACGTCTTTCATTTCGTTTTCATGTAATGGTCACATCGCTGTTTGGTTTAAACTGAACATAATGTGATGAAGAGAGTTTATTCATATATACTATTCTTTTAACAATCATCATGGTACCAATTAAACCAAAAACCAAAAATAAGAGCATACAATTTAAATAATCACGATTTCGATGCGAAACAATAAGTTTTACATTTTACTCTCAAGATTTTAACTTGGCGTGGTGGCGAAGATGGCGAGGTAATGGCCTAAAATCCAGGTGTTAAGGCATGTGAGTTCAATCCCAGCCACCTCAGAATTATTATTTTTTTCTTTTCTTAATTACAGTAAATTGCGGAATATAAATAATAAACTATCGTAAATATGTTTATTTCACGTAATTATTAGGCTACATTCAATAAAAACTATATTTAATTCGCCGCTGCAGTCGGCCGTCACTTATTCAAACAGTGAAATAATTTCACGTCACTGATAATTCAACCAGTGAAATTATTTCACTGAACCAATCTGTGGTTTTCACTGATTCTAAGAGCAGCCATTTCCACTGATTTGAATAGTTGAATTTCACTGCGAATCAGTGGTTTCCCATTGATTTGCAATTTAATGTGTACACCACATTATGTCCACATTCAGGAACTACAAGAGCATTCACAGGGCCATGCTATCAGAAATGGGAAAGAAACCAGCATCGATACTAGCATACATTATCGTATCTCGAAGTGACAGAAAAAATAACATGAAACCTATGTCTTGTTTAAAGTTTACATAAATCAAAATAACCATGTTATGAAACATTGGAAACTGAATGACATTCGACGATGACACCTATGTTGACATCGGTATTGTCACAACGTAATAGGTCTTGAATCACAGCACAGAGATAACAAGTACACTGAGACGAAATTGCATGGTGGTTCCCTTTGATGTGGGCGGACCCATTCTTTGATTGGCGGCGTGTAGCTCTGGGTACCGGCGTCGTGTCTGACTGGCTACCGCGAGCTGCAGACGGTTCACTACTGGCTGAACTGCGGATGGTAAGTAACCGCAGCTCCGACCGTCCGTCGTCCGTCCGTCATCCGTCCGTTCGTCCGTCTCCCAGCCGAGAGATTTACAACCATATACTAAATATGAGGTAGACCGCTTATTCTGCGCATGTGCCCAGTATTAACCTGCCCCAAAGGAACACAAATGTCAACGTCACATGGTCAACACTGATTAACGTGTTTGTTTATACCTTAATGTTTAAATGACAAGCACTATTATATGAACATAATACTTTTAACAATTTGAATTTAGTCCAGCTGTATTACATATTAATTAGAGGAAGTATACAAACATCTTTGCACTTGTTTACAAATCAGTTTTCTAACCTAAAATCCATACCATTCCATTTTCGCTAGACGTGTTGGCAGAAAAGCAGTTGAATGTTGGGATACGGAGATTGGTTGTGCGCAGCTAGCGAGATCGGTATACCTTATCTTTAGTCTATGTTTACAGCCAGTCTTCGTACGTCCCGTCAGTTGAATGCTGCAAACTAATACAAACAAAACTGTTTACAAATACGAAAAAAATTATCCTTATAAAGTGAATATTTTTGGCGGTATTGTACTTGCAAGTACCCAAAATACGCACACACGTACATATAAAAAAATAATTGGGGTAAATAAATATTTTTAATGGCATATATGCCTAAAACATGATTTTACTATTTTTACTATAGCAAAGAAGGAATTCACGTGTGCAAACGTAATTACCAATAATTCTTCAGGAAAAATTTAACGTGATTTCATTTTACAGCTAAATATATACTGTCCGCGCGCCAGCTCTGAAACCCTGGCAGGAATGCGACCTTGGAACGATAAGTCGGCCACGCTATACGACTGTACTATCGTACAAAGAAAACATTCACTCACCTCAAGGCAGCGGGGTCGCTAATGGTGAACCCGGATTTTATTGTTCACTGCTTGAACTGCACGCGCCTGATACACTGGAGGAATCACTACTGTCGTCAAGACGTACAACGATACTGTCAACTACATCTGATACAACACCGTCCTTTTCCAAGTATTCAGTCTCAAGCTTCTGTACGTGACCACAGTACCCTTCTCAGTCGGTCTTCGTTACACTGTCCTACAGATGACTGCGGGAGGTTAGGAGCAAGCTTATCGGTAACCCACTATATGAAATTAACACTGTTCATTTGGCCGTGATAGTCGCCACTGGCAGTGCCGGCTTTATATACAACGAGAGCATTTTCGATAAATCCGTTAATGCCCCCAGCGTGTACTACAATTTATCGGTTACCCGAATTCACATTAGCTTGTATGTCAAACACTTCTTCATGTTGCCAACATTTACCAGACGTTAAATTACCGTATATCCATGTCACGTCTATGTCGATTATCTGTTTCCCAACTTGTATGTGCTGTTTCAACTAGGAAGTCGTGGCGCAAAGATACGATGTCAGGTCTCTCAATTAGTATCTGCCTGTGACTTTGCGAATTTTCCACTGAAAACCTAGTTGTTTTACCACCTTGCACAACGAAGTATGCGACCACGGAAAGTTTATTTCCTCCTTTACCACGAGCAGTAATTTTGCAATTTTCCTTAATATAGCACTCCTGAATCGTCCGCCGAATTACATATGGATAAAAGTCATCAATATTCACGACAGTATGTACCGGCCTTGTTTTCCGTCGTGTACCCGGCGTGTGCAAGCTACCGCCCTCCCCACTGTTATCTAGTTCATTCTGTTCCTTCCGTATCTTTTTAACTAACGTCTGCGACACTCCAGCGTAGTCTGCAGCTCTTGCTGTCACCTGGTTTACTGTGAAAGCACAGCGTTTTTGTTTCGCCTCTTCATCGCACTTCGCAATTATATTACTTAGGATTCTCCGGCCCTCAGAAGGCACGGCGGTTTTTTTCTTCCGGACAGACATAACACTCGCAGCGGCGATGTTCACGACACTCCGGAGCTAAATGTGTTACCGCCATTTTACATCACTGGGACGCTACTCCCTCAGCGCGGGGGTAGATCGGTCCCTTGTGAGGAACCTTGGCCACCCAGTTGGTTATCAATTAGATTGCGGAGGCGAGGAGAAGATAACCCCCTCCCCCCTCCACACCCATCAAAACCTACTTCAAGCTGCAAGGCAACATTATTGTACAGGATTCCCAGGGTAGCGCCTGGGAGCTGTTTCCAAAACTGATTTTTACTCTCTTTTTCCCTGCCTGTACGGGATAAAAGAGAGTGGAGAAGTTAATTGATTTTATCAGCGCGGAATTTTAAAGTTCAGGACTTGTGAAGTACTGTCACGAGCTCCCTGTGAGAGAGCTAGCGACAGTTTGGTATAAAAAGCGGAGGTTAATAGCCAAATGAAGTTAAATATTCGATAAAAGTAGCTTTCCCATGACTGGAGTGGCAAGGGTTTATATAATTAAATTAATTATATGTATATGATGTGGTGAATTTAAGTTTCGCGAAAATTTAAATCAGTGTTATTGTTTCAGTTTTTGTAATTACTTCATATCTCATATGTTATATTCAATTAAATAATCTAATTGTTGTGTGAGTGCATGTCTGAATGTACCGTGACGAGCGGCTAAAAGTTAGGTAAAAACATGTTAACTCGGGGAAGTCCGAGAGCGATATGGTTGGCGCGATGCTAGCGCCAAACTGTCCTGCCACAAGGTAGTTGTTTGTCCCGGACCGATCGGAAAACTCCGGCCAGTTTCGGGGCCATTTTTTTTTTATGAAAACGGGCGGTATTATTGCGTTTAATTTCGCTCGTCAGAGTGAGTATAGTAAATGTAAAGTGTTTTGGAGTCGCTCCAGTGCAGAGTAGGGGAAAATGGCAAATGCGGGTCTAGTTGACAGGCTAGGGGGCCGCAAATGACGCCATGGCTTCGAGAAGTAGCCAGGTTCTCTCAATGTGTTACTGCGGATAGTACATGCGTGCTCACACTCCCCACTCCCCCCCCCCCCCCCCCCTGTGACGCACTGCCTTGTCTTCCCTTTTCCACGTACCGCTCGGTTTCAGAGGTGGCGCGCGGACAGTAGGTGTGAAAACAAAAGACAGCCAAAACAAAACACTGCACACACTAGGCAGCCTTCTAGATAAAACGGAATGAAAGGAGAACAAAACGTGCTATTTTAGAAGGCTGTAATTCCATCCGTCTGTCGGTCGAAAGCGAAAGTTTGTGCCAAGGTTTTTACGGACGGATGGATAGAATTAATCGCCGCCTCTGATTGGCTGTTGGTCACGTGGTTGACGGATGGATGACGGACAGACGGACGCGACGGGTTGTTGTAAATTCTGCCGAATTTGCGAGGCGCTGATTCAACGAGTTGCTGGCTAGTGGTGCCGTATTGCTGGTGCGTGCGGCTGCAGTTCGTGGAATAAATCGGCTATTTCACATCTGTATTCTTGAACATTCTGTGATATAGGCTGCATGCTGTGAACTGGCACTGTGAGAAGCCTGGCTCAGTAAATACTTTTGCATTTTGTATTGTTACGCAGAATAATATACACAAATTTTGTCATGAACCCACTCGCTTTATTCGTGCATCGGTATTAAGCCTGTTCACGATATAATTAGCACTTTTGAAATCAACCTCAGAAAATGGCACTGCCCCTGCCTGCGTATATTTTAACGTGCGCACTGAGTGACATACACCGTGTAAGGTCGGTAACGATGGAGGGAAAATAAATCCATGTCTTAACGACTAATAAAAAGTGTTAGGTAACTATTTATAATAACGTAAATTATTTATTTTACCTTCTGTTTTTTTCTAATGCATCGAAGTGTAAAAATGAGAGGATTTGTGGAAATTTTTCTTTTGTAACAATTTTAGTTTCACTTGACCAACGCATGAATAAAGTGATGAGGCGCAAGGCAACGTTAATTTCACATAAGGCGGAATAATACACAACGTGCATACAAGTAGATCTCAAGCAGAGCGTTCAAAAATGCCCATTTTACCGCGAACAGCATACAGTGTAATTATAAAATTTTCAACAACCCAGGTATGTTTTTAATATAGGCTATTGGTTTTTACTCAGGTGTTCATAAAACAAACAGAAACTAGATAAAAAGTATTAGGTCTCCACCATTTTAAACATAATCAAATATTAGATACACTGAATTAATTTTCCTACATCATTGCCAACCTTTCTGACAGCAAACATATATGTGTTGGCGTTCAAATATGCAGCTATAAGACGGGATTTTTTTTTTTAAAGTTGGTTACTATATGTGTGTACATGCATGAAAATCACATGCATACACGTAAATGCAAAATGGGGAGGAAAACTTCTTTTTGGCAGCACTGACGAAGAGAACGCTCAACGATGCATATCGTAGGCGGTGGGGTCAATGGCCATGCGGTCAGCATGTCATCGGCCTGTCCAACATATACTGCTATACTGCCTTGCCGACGACCAGTGGGTTCTGTCGGGAAGCTCTAGTCTCCCTCGAGCTCTCCAGTATGTTCCGCCGCTAACATCTCCTGCGTGGATGCCATGAAAACTTTCCAGGGCCACAATGCAACCCGCAATAACTTCATTTACTACGAGCATATTTATTTTGTACAGTCCATTCGCGGTTACTTCCAACTTTTCTGAAGCCCTGCTGAAGTTCTACTTCCGGAATATTCTTCCGCCTCATGCAAACAAAGCTTAACCGATCTAGAAAATTACACCAAAATGACAACGCACTGCATTCGTGTGCATTCAACTTAATGATATTCTGCATGAGAATTATTTCTTACTATGCATTACTAACACACATATTTATACAAATTATTAATGAAATACAATAATGTATAGATAAAATGTAAATTAATTGCCAGTTTAATAAATTAATAACGTACTTTTACGTCAACACAAGTGTAAAACGCTTTTGATACACAGCATATTTAGGAAACAACCAAACACATCATAAATGAGATGATTTTTTGGTTTTTTGGTTTGATTCAAAAAGTGTGTAGGAACCTCAAATACACTATAGTTTACTCAAAAAAAGTAATATAACATTAGAAGGTATCTTTGAATGTTACGAAAGGTGTATTTGGTTTTGTTTGAAATGCATTTCAGAAAATAAGACCTTTATGATGGTTTCCTCACATTCAAAATAATGGCACTTACAGACAATGTGTTGAAACTATGCCTTTTGCTTGATTCGGATAACACATTTAAAAACAAAGGCGACTGCGCCTTTAATATAACTGGAATATAGTTTATAACCCGTTATTACGCCATGTGCTTGAACCATAACGAAATTAACCTTGTGAATTGGTATGGTTGTGTTGTCGCAGTGCCCTTAGAATACTGGAACGACTTCTTAAAGGCCACACCATAATGCTACTAGCCAGCATTACTGACGTGTTACTCGTTCTTGACGTACCCATGTATAAACTTAAGTGTCGAACTACTCTATTGATATTGTTCTCTGGACGCTTTAATGTGTGCGGTTTTATATCAGGGTCGGGCAGTTAACGTCTCTTAACACATTTGTAACTGGTTACGCAATCACAGTGCAAGATTAACATATGTGTTACGTTTGTAAAATCAGTTCATCACTCCTGCCAACTGTCTGCAGCAAGTAAAGAAGCAGACTTAACGCAATATGAAGTTGATGGCCAAGAAAAAAATATACCGTATAGTTGGTGGTGTTACTGTGGACTTAAAAATCTATCAAATTATTTCCTCTTAAGCCCCTGTCACACAGTTAAATTTTTCCGTCAAATGGCTTCCAATAAATTTGACCAAATAAAGTTAGACAGTTATGGCGTCATCAAAACGTCATAACCGCCACCATATTTGTCTGAAAAAGTTGGATGGCTTAAGTTTTCATCAAAGATCTGATGACTGGACACGCTGTAAAATATATTTGATGTTTCACGGACTCAGCCAATCAGAATTGCGCACGACAAAAATGAACGCCAAGAAACTTTAAAATAACGAACTATTGCTCCAAACGAAGTTGGTTATGAAGATAATTAATTTATGCAGAAGTTTTGTGGGCATCAATGCTATTTTAAGTGAATATTGCACGTAATATAACGAACACAGAGACTTAAATTACAATATTCCTTTCATTTCATTCTGTAATTGACTGCATGGAAAAACAAAAGTAATATCTCACTATAAAAATTATTTTTAAATAATCATTTCTTCCTCCCAGTAAAAAATTTCACAGTGTGGCACATTTTCAAACACATTCTAGATTAATTGATAAACTTTGATGGAAAGAAAAATTTGGTGACCGTATTTCGTCTTCATTTTTTTTTTCTTTCAAATTTTGTTGAAGGCGAAAATTTGACGGCGTGGCGGGCTTTTCAGCAATGAAGTTTTATCTTGGTGTCACTGTTGTATCGTTTTATTAGCAGGTAACTGCCGCTAGCTTCTTTAGGTACGACATTGAATTATGGGTGTCACCTTAGAAGTGCACGACCTGTACTGTCGTTGACCTGGCCCTCCTGCGACCTTCCTCTCTCTCCCCCCACCATCCAGCAGCACATATTTACCAAAGTAGCGGCGAATCCATTAGGTGATTAGTTCACAGACGGGGATGGTGGCGGCACGTGGCGAAAATAGACGAGACGTGATATACCGTCTCGCGCGTTCCACTACATCGTGGCTATTAAATGTGGACCCCCGGGCACACAAATCGTCGCTGTCAGGATTGCGTACACACACGCACACACACACACAGCGAGATATTTCGCAAGCTAAGCATGTTGTTGGGCGAACGTTCACAACGGCATGTCGTCCTTTACCGCGTGATTTACTACTTAGCATTCGGCATAGTTTTCAACTGAAAGCTCGCGCGTCTCCTCGACAGCTGCTATTGGCCGTCTGACTAGCGTAAACATTACGTGGGCGCGAAACGTTGTAAGATACACAGGATGCCAGAAAATTACGCCGACAAAATTATAGAAGTGATAAAATAGAGCAGAACTGTCATTTCGATTGGAAATACAGTGTCACATACGTAATCGATCAGCAAGTTCGCTTATAACTTAAGCATTCTGCAAAGCTCTGATTTTTTATTTTCACACCAGTGGCAGATATAACAACCAAGGGGGAACTACTATCGGGGTGTGAGGATTATTTTAGCTCACTCTGGCCATATATTTTATTGGATAGTTAATATATTCATAGACAAAGTTTGATTTAAAATTAAGTTTTAATATTAACTGCAGTAGAGGTCCATGAATTTCTGTGGTAGGCGTACTCTACTGAATGGACCACAACACTAGTTTTGACACGACCTAGTGACTTTCAACCAGTAATATACTGGAACTAGCAATGTTAACAGATTTACGTTTAACCAAGTTTAAAATTAAAAGGTCTCACCAAGGCAGCATGAATTAATAGTAGCGGCCTGAGTATGTGGACGATTGGCGAGTTTAGACAGCTGCCAACTGAATTCATGAAAGCCGCATACCTCTATTTATAAGCAATAATTTGTGCACGTGTTTTGTTGAATTTATCGATTAAACATATTTAAGAACTCATATTCAGTTATCGAACTCACACACGAAGATATGAAATGTACAATGCGGGCAAGTGTCTGGGTCGAGCGGGCTGGTCCATGATCTAGTGTTTTGTTGTGCAATCATTGTATAATACCGTTACGTTCAAGCCACGTGCATACAAGAACGCATGCAGATTTAATGCTGTACCAAAAAAGTCAGTACTTAGAGAATAAAGCTATATACGCACTTTCCGGAATTTAATACCCGTATGTGTATCTTTTGATATTACATTACTAACAGTGTGATAATAATAGTTATTCTCTACCTGTCTATGTGGGATTCTACGAGGCATCTCTTTACGGATATCTTTGTAATGGCGCATACGTTAGGTAACGCTGATGGCTATGATGTTTTGAAGTCTACAGTCTGCCTGCTGAATTATATTTTTCGTGTAACGTATTGTGCCCATTGTCACATTTTACGTTAATTTATTTCGGACTTACATAAAAAAGTATCTGTTCCTGATAAAATATCAAATTAAAATTTTAATAAGCAGTTTATTTGCATGTGTAGCATATGTTTTCAGAAGTACAAAATTAATTTGGAGCATCATCAGATAGCAGCACTGGGGTCGCTGCTAAATTCGTCGTTCTTATCATAATTATCTCTGGACAGAATAAATATTCACTAATGAAAAGTAATTGAAACATATATTTTTTTTATACAAAAGTATAAAATTCCTAGTATTCTTCTTCTTATTGTGTGTTTCTTCTCTGGAATTTGTTTGCTCAAATACGGTGTCCATCTTCGCTACACTAGGATTCGTAAATACCATTTACTGCCCTGTTTTGAATCAAGGCATTCATGAAGAATCTATAAAACGTAGACTTCCACTTCGCATAACAAAAATAATCACATCAAAAACATTTTCAAAAATAATACCGCAATATGTTGCAGTATAGGGCCCGTGAGTACTCTGCGTTTGGTATTTAATGCGGCGTTCATTGATACAAGAAAATGTGCCTATTGACTGATACTTAAAGAGACGTTACTACTTGGAGATCATGGCCTACTGACGGAACTATAATTAAATTGCGTATTTATATTAATAGCTTTAAGTTTGATTCTAACAAACGTCGACAATGCCGAATATAAGCAGATAGAAGCTATGGCATTTAACATGTAAGCTTATTTTCTCCTTTCCGTTTTGATGTTCTAGTGAAAATAACGTTTTACATTCACAATGGTATGTTCGCTATGTATCCTACTTTCTAAGTAACCGTTGAACGACAAATTATACCCCGTCAACGTCTTTGAAATTATTTAACAGTTTCATTGCAGTACACTGTAGTGTTTCGTTCAGAATTATTTATAAGATAAAAGTTCATGGGTGTAGAGATATGGGCGCATTTTCAAATGCATATTTGAGTACATATACTTGGTTGTTCTATTAAAGAAAAAGTATGAGAGAACATATTTATTTTCAGAATTATCACCTTATATTATGACGTTTCCTAGGATCATAATTGCAGTAAGTTGTACCAATATTCCTGCAATAGTTCAAACTTAAGATAGGCTCTAGCTACGGAAAGCACACTTAAAAATCCAGTTTTTTTTAACTTTTATAAATAGACAATTCTAACACTACACATGAAAACAGGTTACAACTACCGTTCAATCTTAAAATTAATAATCAATAGAAGAACAATATACTGTCTGCTATCAGCATATGAAAGGATGATAATATGAGAATGATGACAGTCTAGAAAACGAATTAAGGATATTACCTAAACACCATATGATAACATAACAACCGAAATCATGTAGATGAATATGTAATTCCACTAAACGTTCTATGAAGGTAAATAATTCTGATAAACTTTCAGCTAGCAACAGTCTTGTGGAGCTACAAAACTCTTCAAGTGTGTGATTTTGATCTAATATCAAACAGTAATCAGAAAGTCTGAGGATTAGCTTTTTTCTTATATAAATGACTGTCTGGAGAAGTTTGGAAAACAACTTCATTACGTCAATTCGGTCCATGTTCAACTAGGTAATATACGCCTTACTTGACGTTATGTAGACACGAAGTCATGAAGATCTGGCTGCGATCGAAGTCGAAGGCTCACCAAACCATAATTTATGAAAATTGGACAGCAACATTGGTTCAATTAGTCCCCATCGTAAATTTAGCCGTCATCAGGAGTGGACAGTATCCTCCAGGACTGCAGGACATCCTCTTCATTCGCAAATCATTTGGCTCGGCATAGCATTAATAGAAACTGCATAACTTTTTCATCTAGCCTTATTACAGAAGAACCGTCTCCATTTCTTGGCTTTTACAAAATTGTTCCCAAAAATTTCCAAGCAAACAAAAAACCTCTGCCTGGTTACCTTCACCTTGTCTGCACTTCTTTGAAAATAAATATTGTTCTCCGTGTAATATAAATTGCACAGATTAACAGTAAAACTTACGAACGCGGTTACATGGAAATAATAAAAAAGACACTAAACATAGATATTTAAGTAGGGGATCAAAATATGATGAACATATTGTGAACTATTTTATGATAAAATGAATACTGAGCGAAGTGATAAGTGAGAACCAACTGTAAGGGAACTCCTTACAACACTTCTAATCAAATTATTTTATTACTGTTAGTATTTTTGGTATTTCATTTACATTGCATTTCGTAATTTGATTCTATCAGCGTATTTAAGAATCACGTCACTATCAACACAAAACATGTGAAACAGTCAACGTCTGTAAACTATTGCTAAAATCATACACTCTAAATCGGAATCAGATATTTTTCACTGATTGTCAGTTGAAACTGCTCCATCCGGAATCTGTAGAAAAAATATTACTAATTCATCAGTTAAAAGAAATCTTCTAGTTAAAACAGTAGAAAACTAGTTACTTATAGTTGGATAATAAATAAGCACAGAGCATTCCTATGTGATGTAAGTTAGGTACGATTTATTTTGTCGCAGAACACAAATATTGTCTATACAAAAACGTTTTTGGACGTGGTTGAGCTCGAACCTCCGCCCATAAAGCACAGCATGCTGAAGTTATCATGATCAGCCATATCCACTGCCCTACTACACCACTGCCAAATGTGTGCTCGTATTATAGGTACTAAACCATAAAATGTAATGTCAAATATTGCTGAAGGTTTCGTGATGTGAAAGTATTTCTTGTTGTCGAAATATATAGATTTTTTGCGCAAGTACATGACTTTGCAAAGTTCGAAAGTCAATCTATCTTTAGTTTGGTTCTGATTCTGTGCTTTAAAAGATAAATATAGTGGTTTCAATGTACGAGGTTATCGATGTCCACTAGTATCCATTTTACAATACAACGAGACACTACAGATTTAAACTGTTATTTTTAGTGACAGATAGATCAGTGATTATTTTACTGACTCGATAGTGCGGTGATTCAATAAGAAAGGTGGATTTACACCAACAAAAGTTTTGTGGTCTACAAGTTAACAGATCAAATAATGAGGAAAGGACACATTTGATAAAATATTGCATTGTTTCTAACGTTCCACTGTCTAATTAGCACAGTTATTACTAGTCAATCTGTCTCTTCAAAACAATAGTTTCATTCTGTAAAATCGCGTTGCATTGTAAAATGGCAGATACATAGAAAACACCGACAACACCGTTAAAACCCTTTATATTTCTCTTCTAAAACACACAATATCAACTAAAGTTAATTTAGAATGACTTTCGAGCCTTACAAAGACTTGTACCTACGTACGCATAATATGTGTATATTTCGACAACATGAAGTACTTTCACATTACGAAACTTAGAGCCTTTCGCCATTGTAAGTTTATGTTACTACGCAAATGCGAGACCGTTTATCTCAGTGGCAAAGTAACAGAGTTGGTAGAAAACGTCAGCCAACAGAAACAAGAGAATGTGTTGCGTTTTGGGGTGGCGGTTCGACACCAACTACTTCCAAAATTTCTTTGTTCATGTAATAATTTTGTTTTGCGACAAAATAATTGTACTTAATTTATTTCAAACCGAAATGCACGGTTTTTAATCCTTGTGTTTTTGTTAATCGACTATAAATAACTGATTTTCTACTGTTTGTATCAGTGTTTTTCATTTAACTGATGGAATTAGTAATTTTCTTTCTCTACTGATTCCGGATGGAGCAGGATCAACTTACAATCAATAAAAAATTAACTGATTTCGATTTAGAGTGCATCCGGTCTGAGTTCAACATTTTTGGTGCAGCTTTGGTGGGAAACGAGGACGCGACCTAATTGGTTGTTTCAACTTCATGCGCACTTGTGAATTGAGCTTTACGTGCGCCGGAATGGCTGGGACGTTCAATGATGGCCAGTATTGTCACTTCACTATTTTTTGAGACAATTTTGAAAACAAACATCGAAAAATATCGTTGGCGCTACATGCATGTATTTCAGCAGGCATGCTGACTTTTTTTCTGTGGTTAGTTACAAACCAGACACGTAATATTATTTCTTTTCACCCCCGCATCTATGCCCTTTCTGTGTAATACAGGAGTGTATGTATTTCCTTTAGCATATCATTGTGTTTTCTATTTTAAAACTTTCCTTCCATTGGCTCTCGCGGGCCACTTCATTTTTTTTATTACTTTTCATACTACTAACCTTTGATTGATCATTGTTGTGTACATATGATTACAAGACTATATTAGTTTCACTGCCAATATGCTTGGAGGGTGAGTGTGACGCCGTTCATCCTGCCATCAACCCCGACTCTCCCAGCAAACTTGGGATTATTCTCTTTATTCTAATGTATATAATTCTACTCTAATTTTCTAAGTCACTGTGTAGCGGCTCTACAATATATTAATTATATCCATCCCTTCGTTAGGCATCAGCCGGGATGGGGGCTTTTGGATCCCTTTTCGATCCCCGTCTCCCCGAATATGCCTTATTTAAGTCTGGTTTCTCGTAATTTAATCCTCCTGTTCCATGTTCCATTGCCAATTCCGTATATTTTTCACTCTCTATTATCCTGGTTCTTTACTTAGGCCATTGTTCCTCCGTTGTTCATCTTGCTTGTACGTTGCCAGATCTGCATCATGTCTTCTCACTTCTCAAAGAGGGGGGGGGGGGGCGAAGCACCCCAAACTCATCAGTTGCCTTCGGAATGGCACAATGACTAGCACAGGTCTAGGGGCTGCGGTAGCGTAGTGGTTAGACTATTCACCTTCCACCAAGGTGAACCGGGCTCGATTCCCGGCGAGGTCGCCCCTCGGACTCTCGCTCGTGGGAACCGGGCCGGACGATGCCACTGGTCGGAGGGTTTTCTCGGGGGTCTCCCGTTTCCTCAGCGTCGCTGCATTCCGGCATTGCTACATACACACCACGATTCACCCTCATCAGCTCTCAGGATCTCGATATTAAGAACCACCCAAATATTTTCACTCTTCAATCACTCCAGCAAAATTGGTAACGACGGAGGGAGAGTAGAGACATGATTTGACGTTGAGTTAATTTTTTATATGCTATTCACGGTAAAGTGAGCACTTTTGAAAGCCCTCCTCTCATTTGGAATAATAGTCAGTAAATTATTTTATTTTAGCCTTGGACGTTAACCTAGAGTACGGTTGAATATATACACTATGTTTATCACTTACATGGCAATATTTATTTTAAAAAGTGGTTAAAGGAGAAGAAATAGCTGAAAGGAAAAATGAACTAGGGCCCCAAAAGTCCTCACGTTACTGTGAACAGCCTATAGGAAAACATTTGTGAATACTGGATTCATTAATTTTTCTTTCTGTTCTTTGTAATGCATGAAAGTGTCAGTATTAAGAAATTTGAAAAATATAAACTTTTTTTAAATTTTACATTTCACTTCACTGAAGCAATAATAACGTGATCAGGCCCATGACAATGTTAATTTTACAAATGCCTATGGCGGAAGAATACTCAACGTGCTTATAAGTAGATATTAAGTAGTGCTTTCAAAAGTGCTCAGTTTACCGCGAACATTATATACGCATATCATAAGCGCGCATGGTGCTATTCTTTGTAATGCGATTGATGCTCGTAAACCATATTTTCGGCGTTTTCCAGCCCTACGCTTTTATATCGAAAATATGTTCGGGCGTCCATACATGCAACTAAGTGCTAATGGTTGATTGAAAAGAGAAATACTTCACAGAAAAACCCATCTGCCACAAACCCAACGTTTTGCAGGATATAGTCTATCATACATATGGTAAGAAATTCACTGAAACTACATTAATAGGTTAGTAAATAAATCTGAATTAAAGTTAATATGAATGATAGTATACCTCGTTCTAAACACAAGCCAATCGTAACATATAATACTGAGATTTTGCAATTTTTGTGACAGGAGGAGAAGAACATCTATTTCTACGAAAAATTCTATTTACTTTTACTGAATGTACAGTAGATAAATGTGTATTTGACTTCGCAACGTATTTAATAAACAAACCTTAATATGGAATATTTACTGTAAACATACACGTATATCAAAATGATAGGATGGGACACAGTGATATATTAAAAACGGATATAATACGTTAAAACTCCTTGCTATCGCAATGATTTAAAGACTTCTGCAAAAGGCAGAATTTATTACTGTCATTTTTCGTAGATGAGTTAGGTTAGTCTTGCATTCAGCGTGGGATATGTCCTAAGAGAAACTGTAGCGCAGGTTTTTAATTATTACAGTTATTATTGTCGTTATATTTCGCAGCGCTAAAAGAAGATATAACTGCGCTGGGGTATCGAGAACTTTCAGACAAATAATTTTAATGTAAAGTAAATTGCATCCGCGTCATGTCCGCCCGTTTACAAACTTACGTCAGACTACCAGTCGTACAGTTGTGTAATGCGGGAAAACATAATAACTGACATTATGTAGGGTCACCTGGTTTAACATCATTTTCAGCGGCAATATTTTATTAAATACACTTTAAATTAAATAAAAGGCAAGGGGCGTAACAACTACGTTGGGATGGGAATTTTTTTTTGGGGGGGGGGGCAGATTTATAGTAAGCGAGCTCCCAATATATTTTTGTTCACCTCGAGACATTGATATAAGTTATATACATATTCGGTTTTCAGTTATAGATATTTATCTGTCTTTTATGCAGCATGTAATTTAGGTTTTGACAGCACCAATATGAAATTTATAAGAGACGGAAAAATAGTTCAAGAATGGCAGACAAACACGTGCTGTTTTATTTAGATTGAAAAACTGTTTTATTACTGCACCCGGTCAATACACTCGTTGATATGCCGGTGTTTCCGTGCAATAATACGCAGTAAAGGAACAGGATATCTTTTGAAGGTTAATATTAAAAATTCTCCGTTAACATTGAAACAACTACGCAAGAATGAACGCCACCCATCTTCGCTTCTGTGCAGCTGTCCATTACGTGATGGAGGTCTCCGACCCAAGCACCAGCCCTCTAGAACCACTCGGGCCTCCAGCTAATAGCAACCGTCGCAACGCAAGTCGTCGGAGTGATTTATCGACAGCCTGCGTGACCGACCCTGCTCGCCCCCTAGCCACAAGTCGTCCAGACGAGGTCACGGGGGGCGGTAAAAGTGTCCACGTAGAAAGGTAATAAATAAATGAAGGGGCCTTATCTCGACGCGGCGACTCCCCAGAAGGCAGTAGTGGTGAACGAGCGTTCGTTACAACCGTTGAAGTTCCGGACGGTCGTCGTGGGTGGACCACCCACGACGACCGTCCGGAACTTCGCTGGGCACGCTGTCGCATGTCCACCTTTAATTTACCGCGAATTTAAACGTCAACACTGGCATACGTACTGCAATTTCGCCAATAAATAATTACACGTAAATCCTACGGCGCGGTTACGCTAAAGAGTGAAGAGATTTGGACGGATCTTAACATCGGGGTCTTGAGAGCCGATGAGGGTGATTGTGGTGAGTATGGTGCAGTGCCGGAATAAAAGGGCGGGGGAACCGGAGATCCCCGAGAAAACCTGCTGACCAATGGCATCGTCCGGCACGATTCCCACATGCTATAATCCGTAGTTACCCGGCCGGGATTGAAACCGGATCGCCATGATGGGAGGCGAGCAGCCTAACCGCTCAGCCACCGTGGCCCCAGTTACGCTAAAAGCTGTACTTGTTGATGTGAGCAGTTCACAGCAGCCAAACTTAAACACGTTGAACGAGCGTAGTGAAGCGGAGAGTTTGAACGATTCTTGACGTCGTGGTCTTGAGAACCGATGAGGCTAAAGCACGGTGGGTGTGGATCAGCGCTGGACTGCAAAAGTAAGGGAGACGGGAGATCCCCGAGAAAACCCGCCCGACCAGCGGCATCGTCCGGGGCGATTCCCGCGTGAGAAAATGCGGGCACGACCCCGCCGGAAATCGGGAATCGAACCTGATTCGCCTCGGTGGGAGCCGAATGGTCTGACAACTGCACCACAGCGGCAACGTGCTAAATAAAATAGTTCTCAAGTGTGGGCTGTTCATGGTTAAGTGAGTGCGTCTGAAATCAACGTTTGAAAAATATCACTGTTCCTACTTGCATATATTTTAACGAGCGCGCTGACTGGTTTGCACCCGGTAAAGTTGGTAACGACTTTGGCAAAATAGTTCCATGTTTTAATATTTTGTACGAATGAATTTTACACAGTATTAACAATAAAATGAAAGAGTTTGTTTAGGTTGGGACAAATTATTTTCATTACTAAAGTTACTTTGGTATTTATTTGGTTAAATCATTTATTTGGGATATGTTTCAATTTAACACAATTTTTATCACATATAATGATGAAATATTTGATATAATTAAAACATTTCTTATGATATGATTTTTGTGATTAACTATTGGAATTTAATGAAATTACATCTAAAAAATGTGAGTTACGTAACTAGAATCATTTGAAAAAAATTGATCAATCTGAAGTTGCCATCGCAGGGGCACGTAAGTGGACAGAGGCACAGGACATGGTAGTATGCATGCAGTAAACATAAAAAATATCGTACGAAACCAAACATGTATGGCAGAGGACCAAAACCAGCAGAATGCACTTAGTATGGTGTTGTACCATCCGTAGCACAGGGATAGGTGGCAATATGGTCAAGAATAGAGGCATACATACGTCGAATGATCTCCTGAAGATAATCCTGCAACGTCTGGCACAAATGACCCTACATATATTGCGTAGTTCCCGCTGGCGGATGTTGCCGTCCAATCTGATACCAAACGTTTTATATGGGCGAGAATTTCGGGGACCTTGCTGGCCAAGGAAGCATGTTGAGATCACGAAGGCAGGCCAGAGACAGTATGAGGCTGGGTACTATCCTGCTTGAAAATGGGGTTGTCAAGATGTACCAGGAAGGGGAGCGCACATAGTCGCCGAATTTCCTGAACGCATTGCCGTCGCGTTTGGGTTCCTTAAAACACCACCAGTGGAGAGCGGGAATCATAGGAAATGATACCCCACACAATGGCACCTCTTGGGGCGGTGTGCCGCTCTACAATGAAGTGTGGAATCACAGCAGTGACCAGGACGTCTCCAGACTCAAATTCGAAGGTCGTATGTATCCACGCTAATAGTGATGCGTCGCTGAACACCACTAGTCGTCATTCCGAAAGCTGCCATGCTGCCCGTTCCCAGCAGAAGGTCACATGTACCCGGCGACGTTCAGACGTCGTAATGGACGTCGCGATGAGATATTCGCTCTACTAGCCGCCTGGATATGGTATTGAGGGTAACAGGCATTACCTCAGGTGACGCGACATGTTCCTAAAAGGTGCGCCGCGACGCTCGTGGAGTGCTAACAGCCTGTCGCACTGTCCTCGCTGATGGTCTGCCGGGGTCTTTGACGAAGGCCATCTCAGTGAGCGAGCGACGTGAAGTGCGAGACGACGGCGACGGACGAGTGTTCGTGGTGTGAATGGACGAGAGGGCGTGGAATCCGGCGAGTGAAGCCTACTGTGCGTAAGGGCGCTCGGAGAAGTATAGAACATTGTGGACTGGAGGGATATGGACTGAATTGAGGTGGCACTGAATGGGCATGTAATACGGATTTTATCGTAAATATTGGAACTGTCAAATATGGACGTATGATTTATAAAAAAATAGTTGAATAGGTTGATACGCTGTCTATTGGGACTAATTTTTATTTATTTTATTTCATTGATTTCTTTGTGGTAATTATAAATTGTATTAATTGGAATCATTAATTGTAAACAGTAAGTGATATCAATGTATTGTGAGATGTTGAATTGAGATATTTTTGTTTGCAGTTATTGTAAATAAAATTAGTAAATTATTTACTGACTATTTTATTTAATTAAGACCTTCACCCCTTAACGAACTTGGTTTAGCCTACTTCATTTCTAGACAGAAGTTAAACCAATAGTTAAAATTATTTTTTAAATTGTTAATATGTGATGACAAACATAACCTAATATTACAATTTTAATTAATAGATTGCAAAATGTATCCAGTGAGCAACAACAATATTATTTACAGCAAAATTGCCTTTTCTCAGCCCATTGGTTTTTATTCTAACCAACTAATGGAATGTGTTTAAATGAGTTTAGATATGTATATATCTGGTGTTAACGTTAAAAACGGCACACTGTATTTATTCCTAATAACTTCCTTAAGGTGATTGCAAGGCGCTTTTCTAAATTGTGTTGCTTTTGTAACAACGTTAGTTCTTAGTGTTCTGTCAACGTAAGGCGACGTTTATTGTTGCAGCAAAACAAATTTTGTGTTGAATTAATGTTAACATTTTTGTGTTAAAAATTTTGTTGTACTTTCTTTGACTAACAAAAATAAAACATTCCTATGTAAAGTAAATTATTTTGTGACAAAAAATAAATATTAATAACGAAAAAGAATGGCTGGCGGGAGATGAATCAAATACGCGCCGTGAGTGATATGTTCCACTTGACTAAACTTGGCGTTCTACCAACTTCTCTATCCTAACATATCTGATTGTTTCTTATTGTGGGCGGGTGGTATTCAGAGCAATATAACTTTACGCGTGCCTAATATGCATATATGTATAGAGCGTAAACTGCTTTGCAAGGCTTGAGAGCTGGTCTAAGCTACATTTGTTTATCATACCACGCTTTAAAATGTCAATACAGTGGTTTCATTTCACGAGGTTATCGCCGTTCAATACTATCTGCAATGTACCAACGCCAAGAGTGTAAGCTTGTGTTGGTTGGGCACTTCTTTAACACCGCAGTAACACAAAGTTATTTTGTTCTTTCTGTTATTTTTAGCGAAATACAACATTTGGTTGCATCAACATTACTCTGAGACTCTGTTAACACTAACAGTTTAACAGTAGGTTCGCGTAGTAGTAGTAAGTCTTTGTAAATGATTAACATTAATTTTATAACAAACGCCTAACGAACTGTCTGAATAGTAATTTATTTTGTTGTTACTTCTCCGATTATAGTGTATCCTTCCACTATATGTAAATAAATCTAACGTTGCCATTGGCTCGATCACTTTATTCATGATCCAAGGGACGAAAAGGAGCGACAAGTACTCATGTCATGTTCCCGAGGATTTGCGTGCTCCACTTGCAATTCGGGGAGAAGTACATAGAAGTGCGTACTTCCGGCGAATTCGTGCAGTCTTAATCTATTTCCAAATTTTTAATACATGCTTCATCACGGTGTCTAAAGTCATGCTTCCTACTAAAGCCTTTATTTTATTAGGCGAATCACTATTTTTACCTGTTGATACATGCACTATCACTATTTAAATAAATACAACTTTAGTTTCTACCTTTAATTGATTTTTTTCTCGTTTGCAAGGCTTTCAGTTTATGCTATTAAATATCCTTTATCTGCTCTCGCTGCTCTAGTCCAGTTACAATTTGTCAAAGACCAGCCTTCTCGCCTACAACAGAAAGTATATAGCAAGTATAAAGCGAGAAATTTTGAAACAAACCTTTGAACGTGCTACAGGCAGTATGTACACTCTGGCAGACAGGCTCTTAGTCAAGTTAGCGGCAGGTTGATAACAACGAGGCCCTGAGAGCCGATGAGGGTAAAATGAAGTGCGAACGTAGCGGTGCTGGAATGCAAGGGCGGGGGAAACGGGAGACCCCCGAGAAAAGCCGCCGACCAGCGGCATCGTCCGGCACGATTCCTAATTGCAAAAATCTGGGAGTGGCCAGGCCGGGGAATGAACCCTGTTCGTCTTGGTGGAAGGTGAGAAGTCTAATCGCTCAGCTACCGTGGTCCCGTCGTATTGAGAATGCAATGTCTTAATTTACGGCCATTGAAGTAAGTGTTTCTTGTTTGATATAACTCGCGTGTTTGCGTGTTTGTAATACGTTTACGTTCTTAACATCTGCACCGTTTCACTTGTAGTGCTCAAGAATAGTGCGATCAGGCCCATGGCGGTGTAATTTTACATTTATCGGGAGGTTATACGTTGAGAAGAAAAAAATATCCTATAAAGGCCTTGCGAAAGAGCTCAGTCAACTGTAATTAGCCTTAACCAAGCTAGAGCACAATAAAGAACGGGCGCAGAGCATAGGACGTGACAGTAGAGAATTTACACGTTCAGATACCTTGTGAGAAATCGATTCACAATTGAATACTCGCGTATTATTTTTAAAGGCTGTTCGCGGTAAAGTGAGCACTTTTGAAATCAACCTTAGAAAAAAGTCACTGCCCCTGCCTGCATATATTATAACGTGTGCACTGAGTCACGTGCGCCCAGTAAAGTTGGTAATGATTGATGGAAAGTAGTTCCATCTCTTAACGTCGAATAAAAAGTGCGAGGTAACCATTTGTGATAACTTAAATAAATTATTTCTTTCGCTTTCTGTTTTTTAATGCATCGAAGTGTAAAAATTAGCGGATCTGTGAAATATTTACTATTCTAAAAATTTCACATTTTCCCTTGACCAACGCACGAATAAAGCGTTAAGGACCATTAAAATGTTAATTTTACATAAGGTGGAAGAATACACAACGTGTATATAAGTAGATCTCAAGCAGGAATTTAAAAAGTGGTCATTTTACTGTGAAAACTCTATAGTCAATGAAATTTTGCGACGAGTCAGATGTCAGTTGGCAGTGTTGGTGCTTAAAGTGTTAATATTTGTGTTTGATGTACACAGCCTACATAAAATAGATCTTAATAACAAATTTACTGTGATATTGTATCGAGAATAGGGCAGTGATTTAAAAGAGATAACATTTGTTTGTTTGTAAAGCTTTATTTTTGCGATCATAAAGATGTGGATAATCTCTAAAAAGGTTCTGCTAGTACACCTGTATTTGCGACGTTTCTACGTTTCAGCAACACAACTATACATTCCCCCGCATTAAATTAATAACTTTGTCGAAAAATGTTTACTCTGCTCGGATTGGTTGTTGCTCCATACGCCTGCATTGGGATTGAAATGTAATTATTCATCTTATGTACACGCCATGTTACGTGAATCCAGCTTTACACTGAGGCCATGTTCCAGTTGGCAGATTTTAACAAAAGGTTCACCTGACCGTATTTGTGTACAAAATTAATGACTTAATTTGTATAATTTCGTATTCCGTTTTTCGTATGCAGCGAACCTTCACAAAAACACAAAATTACTAAATTGTCACCACATTAACTTTTGTCCGGAGTATGTATATTAATTTAACCTGTAAAATATACATGGAAATGCATAATTACATCTCCCTCCCTTATATAAACTGACTGAATGAAATATCAACGCCCAGCTTCAACAATTGGTCCGACAAACATGCAATTTCGAGGAAACATTCATTATGTAATGTAGGCAGAAAATAAGGATGGGGTTTTTCAAAATTCAACCCCTAAAGGGGTGAAATGGAGGGTCAATGTTTGTATAGGGAAAAAATAATACATTATATACTGTTATTAATTCGAAACTTCGTGAAAGTAATGTAAGAAAAAATAATTACATACATATTATATAGATTTTTAGATAGTACTGTGGCGGACAAGAAAGGCATTGAAGCTTTGATTAGAACACTGCAGGACATAAGCAGTAAGAAAAACGTAATGGGTGTTGTGACAGTGTTGCTTTCAAGAGATTTTCGTCAAAATCTGCCTGTGGCGCTGAAAAGAACGCGTATGCCAATGAAATCAAGGAATGTCTCAAGAGATCTTCTTTGTTGCCCTCGATTAATGTGCTGAAATATTCCAAAAATATGAGAGTTTTTTGAGAGCTGAAGTGTCTTATGATAAATGTCCAGACTTCCTGCTCAAACCAGGGAACGGCTATTATACAGAAACAGACAGCGTGATAGCTATCCCGGGCAGATTGTGCACTATAGTGACTACAATTCAGGAGTTGATAGCAAACATTTATCCAGGCGTTGCCCACATACAAACCTATGGAGTGGTTGTGTGAAAATGTCATTCTGACCCTTAAAAAAGACCAAGTAGCCGGCACAATGACATGTTGCTGAAATAATTTGAAGGGGAAGAAATGGTTCACAATCCAATAGATGCGGTGGTAAGTACAGCCGAAGCAGTTCATTACCCAGTGGGATGTTTGAACACTCTAAATTCACCGGGTCTCCCATATCGCATGCTTATACTGTGTGTGGGCACATCTGTTACGTTGCTCAGAAATTTGGAGCTACCGAAACTCTGTAATGACACTAGGCTGCAAGTAATAGCTCTACATCGTAATGTAGTCGAGGCCACTATTCTAACTGGATCGACTCAAGGAGGAACAGTTCATTGCACCGTGTATTCCATTGATGCCCAGTTGCCTCCCTTTTGAGTTCTAGAGGCTGCAGTTTCCACTCAAAGTGTTTTTCGCGATGGCGATAAATAAGTCTCAGGGGCAAACACTCATATTCGCAGGAGTTGGCTTGAGGCGGGATTCTTTCTCCCACGGTCAGTTTTACGCTGTGTTATCGCGTGTAAGCTCAACCCCTCAGCCGCGTTGTTTTGGTGCCACCCTTCAGAATGGGAAAGAACCGGTACTAACTTACATGCTGACATGGCTGATAAGCAATAACAACTCAAAACTTAACAGCCACAATTATCAATTTTGGGGACTTGCATTTAATTCCGGTGTGACCAGGCATTGGCACTTTGTGACCTTAGAAGATAAGAACCGTTCTGCAAGAGAGTAAGTAGAAATAAATTGATAAGTGTTTGTCTCTCCACTCTGTGTCTTCCTTGCTGTCATATGAGTCTCATTGTTAGCAGTTATGTCGGTTTTAATTTCAAAAATCTATAGCGATTTTCACAATAGAGCGGCGCGATGCGGCGCTATTTCCGTCTTCACAATGGAGCGATTTTCTGACGCCGGTCGTCGGTGACACGACCGTGCTGCCATCTGGTATTCTGCAAGGAAACTTGCAATGAAATGCTTAAAACAGACGAAACGCAGTGAAGTTTCTTACCTTTTAGCTAATACAATTGTTATTTTTCAGTGATATACACTTTTATTTAACAAAATTATTATATTAAAATTCAAAACTATGTAGATCATGAACGACTCTTCAGGCATCGGAAAACATACTTTTGTATTCCTAAAGGTATCCAAAGTTGATATAAATTTGGACTCCAATTAGTATATCTGCAAACCGTTTGTGTATGTTTTCAATTCTTTATCTCAGCTTCTCGACTTTCTTCGAGACACTTTTCGCTAGACATTTGGAACGCTAACAATTTCGTTCAATGAAAACACAAACCACTTAGGACTTCAAATATTATAAACAAACAGTTCTTCTTCTTTTCTACCATCGCCCGACGCCGACGAACGCAACGCCAAGATTCCATGAAACGCGTTCGACGCCGACAGCGGCGACAATTCGCAGTTTCACTCTGATTGGCTGAAGCTGGACCAACCGCATCGCGCCGTGCTATTGGTAAACCGCTTTATGGAATATTTCAATGCAATTCTTTCCTCAGGACAGAAATGAAAGTCGATATTTTTTTGCCAACACATACATTTGGTTATCGAAACATACAGTAGATGTGGTAGGTGCAGCACTGTTTCAAAGTCAGCGAAAAACCCTGTTAGTAACCCTCTGTTTAAAGTATTTATGTTCTGTAAAACAGTGCTTTCATCTATATGGGCCATTAACGGTTACTTCACACATTCCTTAAGACCTGTTAAAGTCCTACTTCTGAGTACCCGTTACGTATTCTTCCGGTGCATGTAAAATAAACTCTGTTATGCGACTTCTACATTCCAACTGTCAAATGCTTGAAATTGTTTTCAGATGTTCAAGAAATAATTCTGGCATATTTCAAAAAGCGTTACATGTAAATGTTTAAAATTTAGGCCTTTAACCACATTTAGGCCAGCTTTATGACTTCGGAACAACGAATTTGTGTTATTCACGATATAGCACATAGCATATAAACACGTAAATGTTTTTTCCGCGACTGTGTTTAATCCTGTTACAACTATTATAATCTCTTCTTATTGCTATCGATGTGTTTTGGGTTATTTCTTTAAAATGACGGCCTCAGTTGAAAGAAACGTTAAAACGAAGGCGCGTCCAGTCCAACGAAAATATAATAAACTCAAAGCACACCACCCCAGGTCACTAGTTACATAGCTGCGATAAACAGGAAGATAGAGGTGAACATGTACAGAAGTAGACCTGCCGTAACGTTTATTCCAGTCATATTTCTTTGAAAACTTAGTTTTTAGCAGGATTATTTGATTAATTATTTTAATTTTCTGGTTGGGATTAAACCATTTTTCAAGACTGGCAAACATTCAAATTCAGAACCCTAAGCACGCTACACAATAATGTTTCAAACACCTAGGGTAACGTTACAAAGTTTTTATAAATAAACAGAAGTGACTCTGTTATAATTGATAATTTAGCCATTAAAATATTTTACCGTTAAAACGTATAATTCACGCACTCCAATATTTAATATTACACATACACACATAACCCAACCGTAACGGCCACGACGCAGACTAAGCCATGGCAGTTTCAATCTCATATTTCATGAACATCTCTCGCAACTAACAAGACACGCGTTATAGTATATTTATTCCTCACGTGGAAAGCATTTTTTATCACCGGCTCGTAGCTCGCCTAGATGGGTAGCCAAACACAACATGTACAAACTTGATTGGATAATTTTAATTCTTTTTGCTGGCAAAATATAACACTTGGTTCAGCATAAAGCAACACACCATGTCATGTCACCACTTCTGACAATTTCCAATTCGTAACTGTCCCACTATCACCTTTAAATGTTTCAATAAGCATGCGTTTCAGGTTTAAATCGCAATTTCAAACATAATTATTTTTGATATAACATGTATGAAAAATGGTGAAGTTGAAAACATATCATTAGCAACAAACCCGTTTTGCCAAATTCGTTTCTTTCTTTGATAAAAAAGAAATCCAGGTCACTAGGGCCTATGCACTGTAATCTGTGCTGGTATACCAATAAAATAAGATTTCATCACTGCTAACTGGAAATGCAAATGTTTCAATAGAGAACGTTTAATTTTCAAATAACTTATCGAAATCTAAAACCTCGTTGCAACTGTGAAATATTTCTTACCAGCGTTTGCAAACACATTACACAATTTCATTCAATCAAAAATACAATATATTAAGTTAATTAGAGTGCCAAATATTTACCTTCGGCGTGATTATTCAAAGGTTTGTTAAAAAAAAAACTTTAAGAAATCGTGAATGCATGGATTATAGAAGTAACGCTGTACATATACCGAACAGATTGCTGTATTAATACTTTGAGGACTATACCAAAATGTAGTTTGGGCAAAACTTGTTTGAATATGTTTTCCCACATAAAAAAAACAGAACCGTCCCGGATATACTTACATCAATTCGCTATTGAATAAGGATTTTAAATGGGAACTAACTCGACATCAACAACGATCTTCGTAAATAAAGGACAAATTTTTGTATGGTTACTGAAATTAACACGTTGGCCTGCACATCGAGTTACATAAAGAACATTTGGAAAGGTTGGTGTCGCTTTGACCAGTAGAATGGCGTTAAATGACAATAGGGACCAATAGTACATGGTATCTCTGCAGCAATGGATATAGGTAACTATAGGCTGTTCGCGGTAAAATGATCACTTTTGAAAGCCCTGCTTATGATCTACTTATATGCACGTTGTATATTCTTCCGCCTTATGTAAAATTGACATTTCTGTGGGCCTCATCACATTATTCTTGCGTCGGTCAAGTGAAACTGTGGAATTACTAGAAAATTAAATATTCTAGAAATCTGCTCACTTTTACAATTCGATCCATTAAAAACAAAACTAGACATCGAAATAATTAATTTACGTTATCGCGAATGGTTATCTAAAACTTTTCATTTGACGTTAAGATGTGGAACTACTTTCCAACCATTGTTACCAACTTTACTGGGCGCGCGTCACTAAGAGCGCCAGTTAAATTATACGCAGGCAAGGGGAATTTGCTTTTTTTCTAAGGTTGTTTTCAAAAGTGCCCACTTGATCGTGAACAGCCTTTAACGTCTAGCTTGCTTTTAAAACTTGTAGAAGTGCGCCGACCTCAAAGTGTTAACGTCCTATAAATCCCATAGTCACCGCTTACAATTGCGTGGAAACAGAACACATGCGCAGATTGTTCATCCAATTTTACATCGCTGTCGCAATGGCCTGACACGATCTTGAGGCATTTTATATTGTTTACTGCGGAGGCCTTTTAAGAGGAGTATGCTTCTGAGTGTTCAAGGTCACGAAGCGGGGGAGCGATACGGGCTACACTAACACGCACTCCTAGTGCCTCATCGCTCCTATTCACAAGGCGTGCAGTGTTTTCGCCGTAAGACAGTAATCTGCAAATTAGATGTGTAACAGTGGGGTTTTATTACATGCAATGAAAGTCCACAGATTAAATTACGCCCGTATGTTTGTACTTTTCTCTTGCCGCTTAAGGAAACTGCATAGGCAAGCCTTAAAAATACCATATTTGATCGTTTCCACGGATTTTTTCTTCATGAATATACTTAATATGGTGAAAGTAAAAACATAGAGGCACAGATAATTGTCTTTTTACCTTTTCTAGCAAGAAGTCGTATTTACAGAACATATATTTACCGAGATACGCGAAAACGCGCAAACAGCGATTTCACAAAAATAAAATGTTTTAATGCACACTCCTATAAAGTGAAAAACTTTCTTAAGCTGCAATAAAGATTTTTCTTTCCGATTTCATGTTAACTTAAACTTCATTATTAGCGTTCACTTTTCTATCAAACGGTACTGCGATGAATACAATAAACAAAATTTTTCTATTGTCTTTACACAGATATAATAAAAACATATTTCACTGACCACTGATTCGAAAAAAAAAAAAAAACACTTACAATAAGATGTTAATACACACAACTATTTTTTTATAACTCGTCGAACTGTACGCATCGCAATCAGTGTTCATGTAATAGTAAATTAATTTACGGACAAAGTTTTATTTATATTCTCTTTTTCGAATGTTGATTTCTAAAGTATACGTCGTTTGCGGGAGAGGGACGAGGTACGAAATCAACTCCTGTAATCAGATTCTCGTAAAACTTCTTTCAAGAGGGGGGGGGGGGGAAGAGTGTGGTATGGAAGGTGGGGTTAGCAGAGTGTATTGCATCGCGTCCGCCCACACCGATATTTCTGCCGAGACGGTGTTTGTGTTCCTTTGAAACGTGATCTGGAATAGAAGGCCTGAGCTGCTTCTACGCGAAGGAAGGGACGGGGAGGAAGAGAGACGAAAATTGTGATTCGGAAATTCGAAACGAAAAGGAATTGATTAAATTCCGCGTGCAGGAGGGCTCGCGTTCAAATTGGCTGGGTGCACCACCTTTTTTTTTCTTTCCCCCCCTCCTTTCAGTAAACTCCTTTCGCTTTCTTTCCCCCCGCTCACCGGCCTGTTGCGTATGCGAAGCGCCAGAAAAGTTTTTTTATTTTTTATTTTTAAGACGATTTAAATTTCATGACAGTAAATATCAGAGCTACGTTACTCTAGTTTATGGTTAGTTAAAAATGTATTTTTTTTTTTTTGGTAATTGCACCTTAAAAATAATCGTCGCCTGTTAGCCAAATATTCTGACTTATAAAAATGTTGGTACAATACAATAATTGTCTGGCGTACACTGTCCTCTATCTGGGACATTGCATATGAAATGACTTGAATGGTCTGAATTTTACTCAGAATAACGTGTCGTCCAATGAGAAAGTTGCCCTACGTGTGGGAGACATCAGTCGCATATGAGACTATGTTCCGTATAGCCTCATAAACCACTGCTGCCACTAACATGAAGCACAGATAGATATCTATTGGTCCCAATTTAAGACAAAGTGTCGTCTGGATATGAGTACAGTTCCGAACAAAAGATTTGTTTGTTGCAATGCCGAAAATTATTTATTTATTTTCTTTACTGAAAGCGTTAATCTGATACGTGGAGTTTCCTACACCTCTTCAACACGAATGGTTAATGCCAACATAGTTGAGCACGCAACTCGTTGTTCACTGGTTGCAAGACAAGTGCTGAACACACGTACAGCACAAAAGCCGATGAGGGTGATTGAGGTAAGTATGGAGCAGCGCTGGAATGAAGGGGCGGAAGAAACGGGAGATCTCCGAGAAAACCCACCGACCAACGACATCGCCCGGCATGATTCCCACACGCCAAAATCCGGGATTGACCCGGCCGGGGATTTAAACCGGTTCGGCCCCTGGAGGGAGGCGAGCAGGCTAACCGCTCAGCTGCCATGGCCCCCTTGGAAGAATAAAAATAATAAAAAAGTTTTTCTAAAGTGTTTGTCTTACCGAAAATCTATTCTTTACTATCAATATTCACGACTACAAAACAAGGGCAAATAGCCAGTTACAAAACTACAGTAAAATTCTGAGCCATAACTAAAGGAAACTATTGCATTTGGTTGATTTTGCATTTTGTCTTAATTCTTCTTATAACTTCAAATCAACAGAAGTTAATTATGATAAAGCTTAAGAATTTTAATTTGTTAATATCAGTCCAGTTCTTTACCACACATGTATTAATTATGTAAATTACCTATTTATTAATCATTACTAACGGCATGCATGAAAATCAGCCAGTATTTATAATTAATATATAATAAATACTAAAATTAAAAATGATTTAAACAAGTGTTACTAGTTCGTGTCGTCGTACAAAATGTATGTGAAAACAAGACAATTCTATGATTTTGAGTTTTGCTGCGCCGTCACGTCACACGGTTATGAAGTTCTGATAATAGTGGGGTTCGAATACTAGGTCATTTAGTGGGCATCATTTCAACAATGGCAGTAATTCTACGTGCCAGCTAGTTGTGGGACGTACTTCCAATGAACGGGGAAAAAAAGGAAGGAAAATTGAATAACACGTTTTGTTCCAAGAAAAATTTATCTTCGGAATTGAAGTAACTCGGTGCATCCTTACTGCAAAGTTACCTAGGTAGATTAATAAAAAAACGCGTATTGCAGTGGTCAGCTGTGTAATATAACCTTTATAACCTTCATATTCATTACGAGACACATTATTCCTGTGCAAACATCACAGTTCTTTGAATGCAATTTATTTATTCGTCGCTGCCCTAGTGAGTAGCGAGATATATCCTACTGCTTATCGACTGGCAGCTGCGAAATTTTAATAGGAAATTTCACATTAAGGAAATTTCGCCTCAGGGCGTTAATTTTAAAGATAGGTGTTTCAAACAAAATGTATTCTTCATGAATTATTTAGGAGAAGATCCTCACGAGCGTAAATTTTCAATATAGATAGGCAGACTACTCTTTTTTTGTAAAACATACATTAAATATTCGTTGCGAATAAGTCATAAATATTTTGGAAACGACGCCGCTGTAGGAAACACCTCCTAAAAATTCGTGAAGAATATATTTTGTTTGAAACACCTGTCCTTAATATTAACGTGGGATGTCCTATTGAAATTCCGCAGCTGCCAGCCAGTAGCAGTGCCCTTAAGGGGACTATGTAGCTGCGCTTTCAAAGTCAAGAAGCGAGGGAGACATACGGGCGACACTAACACGCATGTCTAGTGCCTCATCGCTTCTACGCGCAAGGCGTGCAGTGTTTCCGTCGTAACGCAGTACTGTGCAAATTAGATATGTAACGTAGAGGTTTTATTACACGCGATAAAAGCCCACGGATTAAACTACGTATGTATATTTGTACGCTTCTCTTGCCGCTTAAGAAAACTGCACATTCAAGTTTTAAAAATGCGATATTTGACCATATTCACGAATTTTTTCTCCCAGAATACACTTAACATTACAAAGGTAAAAAAAAAAATAGGGCCATCGATAATTGTTTTTATCATTTCTGACAAAAAGTTATATTTCCAGAAACAGTGTTTTATCTTGTAAACTGCGTTACAATTAATAAACAACCAAAACACATTCATGTTTTTGTCTAATAACCTGTCAAGTTAAATCGAATTCAGGACTCACATTCGGGAGGACCTGTGTTCGTGTCCCGCAGTGGGGACGAATGCGGGGGGGGGGGGGTGGTTTATTACTATAAGTCGTTCACGGTAAAGTGAGCACTTTTGAGGCGCTAGTTATTTCTTCCTTTTAGCCAGTTTTCATCCTTTAACCACCTTTTTAAAATAAATGTTGTTATGCAAGTACTAAACACAGTGTGTATATTCCACCACTCTCGGAAGTTATCGTCTAAGTCTACAATAAAATATATTTAATGGCTGTAATTACAAATGAGAGAGCTTTGAAAAGTGCTCACTTTATTGTGAATAGCCTATAAGTGAATTGATCGATTCTTTCTCCGTTTCTACTTTCCTGAGCAACCTGCTTCTTCACTAATGACCTCGATTTCGACCAGACGTAAAGCTGTACCTTATCTACCAACCTACGAAATGAATTAGTGAAATTTCCCGGACGCTGGTCGCGAACAGAGACCTGCGAAATTCGCTTTATGATCTCCTGGCAACAGTTCAAACTTCGCAGTAATGCGCGTGTTCGACTCGGCGTCGCTTATTTGGCTTCTGGTCCGGTGATGGAATATGTCCCTTCTGGCAGGAATACACATGTGTTCGCCATTTATTTCGATGTTGTTTATAGCTGACCTATCGTCGTACTGGGCGTGAATGACAAGCCATTACCCAGCGACAACAGAAGGACGAACATGCGCGCACATGATGCATTAAACCCGTCGTTAAGGAATGACAAAAATTTAATTATAGCTCCATTTACCCCGCCTCCTCCTTCCGCCGCTCTAGTCTTGCTGGGGCCCCGCGGTGGCTGAGCGGTTAGCCTGCTCGCCTCCTACCAAGGCGAAAAAAGGTCCAATCCCCGGCCGGACTACTCCCGGATTTTCGCCAAGTGGGAATCGTGCCGGACGATGCCGCTGGTAGCCGGGTTTTCTCGGGGTTTTCTCTCACGCTGCTCCATACTCCTCTCAACTACCCTCATCAGTTCTCAAGACGTCGCTATTAAGAGACACCGAAATCTCTTCATTCACTCACTCTAGTATTGGTCATGTGAAAGGGACGTCTGTTTGACAATACGATGGTTCAAAACTCCTGGGCATGACTCGAATTATAGGCACTAACCAGTATATATTGTCTATTTGAATAATTCTGTACATAACCGCTCGCTATTTAAAGCTAACTTTCAGTCACCTGCCACTGAAAAACCTTTCTTTTGTTTTCCCTGAATCTCGAAGCCAATATCAAACTGTCAGCCAAACAGACTTTCAAATCCTTTAAAGAAAACGCAACGAGGTTATGCAGTAATTACGTTACAACTTGGACAGTAGTACGGGTCCTACTTCATTTTTTATTAATAGGATTAACCCTTTGACATCAATTTAAATGAATTAAGGATTAATCCAATCTTGATCCGATCAAAACTTTTAATACGATTTAAATCTGATAGGGGTAATCATTAAACCGATCTTAATCCGATTTGATCGGATTGTTTGATCAAAGAATAATATGATGTAAAACATTTCAACTTAATTTTTTTTGTAATCATAGCATGATTTTTTATGGTATTTTTTACAGTTTACAGACGTTGTATGAAATATTGGTTTTAAGCCTGTAAGGCATTCACACGTAAATGGTAAATAAATATTTAAAAGTTGTTCTGGCATAACATAATTTGTTGTGTATTTTTTACAGTTAAAAGATGTTGGATTAAATATTGGTTTTAAGCTTGTAAGGCTTTCATTGGCACTATATTGAAAAAGTTTGTAATGAATTTTAAATAATTTTGTGATTTGTGACATAACATGAAGTAACGATTTTTAAGTTTGTAGTGCTTTCAGTGGTATTATACTGAAAAAAATTTATAATGAATTTTAATGAAATTTAAGTAATTTTATGATTTGTGACATAACATGAAGTAGCGATTTTTAAGTTTGTAGTGCTTTCAGTGGTAAATGTTAATGAAATGTTGGAATTTTTTTCAGTTGTATAATGACTTGTGATTACTTTCATCAAGTTTGAAGTGTATTATATAGAGTCTTTACTTGGAAGTGTCAACTAAGATGTTTTCATGAATTTTCTAAAAATAAAAAACAGATTTTTTATGATAAAAATGAGTTATATGAATTGCTATTATCAATTTGTTATTCCTCACATCATTTTTTTGTTGTATGATGATTAGATAAAAATTGAATAATACTAAACTGAAATTTGAAACAAAAATGTTGGTGAACTTGAAAAGAATGTGTCACTAGCAATAAGCTTTTCAGGTGTGGTTTGTATTTAAACTCAGGTAACTGGGTGCCTTCCACGAAAAAATACAAGTTTCTCACTTCAGTCTTCATGAGGGAGCACAAATTTGTTTATACAGGTTAAAACTAGCATTCCAATTAAAATTTAATCAACCAACTCTGAACGACTGAAGGGGGAATTACAAAAATGATGGAGAAAAAATCGCATGCTAGAATGACTGAATGAATTTGAAATTAAAGGAGAGGGAACAGTAGCAATCTGAGGGAACCTACATCGCCACAGATCAACTTGAAGGATCTTAGGGGACACAAGAAACAGGGAAAGTGGGCTGATATAAATACCTTTTCAGAGGCAGGTACAAGTCTTCTTAGTGACACACAACAGCTCCAAGAATAGTTCCCACTGACCTTCATGTCTACAGTAGCGAGAGTTGGATTTCACCGACTTTTAACAGATATATTTTGTCACATGAAACATCGCTCCCCTATATACACCTCTTCCCCATCACACCACTCCTCAGTACACCAGAGCTCTAAGGGTGAGGACGTACCAGAGCCGCTCCCCACCGCAAAAATAGAAAGAAAGGAAATAAAGAACTATACACACACAAAAAGAATTCCATCAAAGAAATTATATCAAAATTTCCATCAAAGAAATTTTATCAAATTTCTTTAATAAAACAATCCGATAAAATCGGATTAAAATTGGATTAATGATTAATCACATTGTATTAAACAGGACTAATTTTTATCGGATTAAGATAGGATTAATCATTAATCCGATTTAATTGATATCAAAGTGTTAATCCGATTATTCAAAAGGGATGTAGGGCCCGTGCGCCCCTAATAATTTGGTCAAAAGTAGTGTGCTAATACATCGCAGCACCCATTTCAGTAAACAATGTTCTAAACTTAGTCGAAGTCATGGGTTTTAGACAGGCTAGCATGCGTTCTATACGCCATATTCACGCTGCGTGTAAACTTGCCAGCCATACATTGTCGCTCTGAGATAAATCATAATACAGGTTTTATTACGCTTCAGAGAAAAAAAAGGACGTTTACAATTTGGGTGAGCGGTGGGAGATGTATAAACGAGGCAAGAAAGTACCCCAGGGTCAATCAGTAGTGATGAAACAAACGTCCTATCGAATACGAGTAGGACACGCTATTTCATATTCAAACACGACCTATTTCTCGACAAGTAAATATTTCCCGACATGTAAATAGACGAATCGCAGGCGTGAAAAGTAGTCGTCCCATGACCGTAATGGTTGGAAAGTGGAGCTCGGATTTATTATCCATGTATAGCTTTAATCTATTCTTTATAGTGTCAGGCACATGTACGACCTATAAAAGCGGGAATAACCCGTAAAAAATTACCTTTCGTGTAAGAATGGGTAAAACTCCAGCCTTAAATGTTGTTCTTCTTGTGTTCTTAAAGTAGAAAGTTTTGCAAGTGTGTCGGCTCACAATGAACTCAGAGAAGGTACACGAAGTAACTACCCAGAGCGAAATTTTTTTCCACCATTTCCCTTCCCACAAAAAAAAAAATAATGAAAACAAAAAGCACAAAGAGGAAAGAAAGGTCACGGCTATGATATGACACAATCCAAGAGGTGAAAGGTCGGAAATAGTTAATGAAAGGAATCACACGGTAGCTGTGAAATATCAATGTGTATAAAACATGGAAATACCTTACGTCGTAGTATGACGACACGTAAACTTGTGAGACAACGAACGGAGAATGAAAGTACTGCGTAGGTTAATTACAATCAACGCCTTGCAGTTGCAGTCAGTGAGGACTGGCACGAAACCCAAAATGAAATTCAGACCTTAAACAGCAAGAAAGGGAGGAGGAAGAGGAGAAATCAACCCCCCCCCCCTCTAAAAAAAAAAAAAGACATATACATGCCGTAAGCTGCAACTAAAACGCACGTTTTTTTTTTTTTGTGGGTTATGGTGTCACGAATGTACTTCTCACCAGGGCATCCCAGTTTCCATCCCCGGAGGGGTCGTATTCCATTACCGCACAAAGGAAAACGCTGCGGACGTTCGCTTCACCGTCTTAGGCTTACGCCTTCTTAGGCCGGGTGCACACTTGCAGACGACGTCCGCGCGGCGTCGCTGCGGCGCCGCAAAAGCGTTCCACGAGGGCTTGGCTTACATGTACCAGTGCACACGTATCTGCGGCGGCCTTAATCATACAAACGAACTCGGCTTTACGGGTCGAGTGCGATGGGGAGCATGCTTGCTTAACGGATCGCGTGTGCGACGACCAGGAAAATCTGCGTTCCTCCTGCCCCATTTAACCCCCAGCTCTTCACCGCGGTCCCTCTGCAACCGCGGGGTCCACGCGATGCGCGCGCATATACATGCATATTCATGCGGACCGAACGCCCGTGCACTGCAACATAAAGGCCACTACACCACCCCGTCCCCCGCCAGATAAACTTTTTTTTTTTTTTTTTTCCTCCCGAATTGTGTGCGACGTGGCCTCCCCCGGGATGAAAAACGATCGGAGGACATATTTCACCAGTGTCGTTAAACCTCGGCTAGTTTTCTTTCCGTCCCTCTGCGACACGGAACGAGTCGGCGATGGAACGAGACGGGAATTTATAGCGCGCGCGGCAGATTTACGACGCCGGACGTCAACGCACGCGATCTCCGCGGTAATCACAGTGCCCGCGTTTCTCGGTGCGGCGCGATAAAGCGCGGCCTGACTCGGCCGTGACGACCAGAAATTATCGTGGCAGCGCGATACCAGTTCGGACTGTGCGATAACCGCTCTTCAATAACCTTTAAGTGGAAACTAACCACACCGATACAATTAAATAGGTTATAAAAATTTGGAGACTTTGATATTAGAAATATAAGTGGAATTACTAATATATTGTACCCAACATAGACCTATTCCAATCACACATAACTGTCACAGTCACATGGTCAACAGTGATGAAAGCGTTTGTTTATATCTTATTTTTTAAATGACAAGCACTATTATTAGGATAAAATACTTTTACCAATTCAAACTTCATCAAACTGCATTCAAAATTGGTTAGATGAAGTATACATATACCTTAAAACTTTTTTTTACAAATCAGTTTTCTAACCTAAAATCATAACCACGCCGTTTTCGGTAAACGTGTTGGCAGGTGTGCAGTTCAATGTTGGGCCACGGAGATTGGTTGTGCGCAGCCGGTCTACCTCATCCTTAGTCTATGATTGTGATTCACCACGGTTACCTGGCGGCGACCAGCTCCTTCTAGAATGTCGGGGATTGTCTCCTTATGCCAAGACACCCCCGGACGCTGAACAGCGTCACGTGAACCTTACGCATGCGCGGCGGCGTATTTCAGAAAGGCTTTAGCTTAGGTGTAAACACAGCCCTTCAACTAGCCCAGGGAGTTGTTTTGAGTGTGTTCACGACGGGGCCTGGCGGGTGTTCCTGTGGGTTCTGCGATCTATAGTCTATTAGAGGTCTATTCACACTTTTCGATTCAGACCTTGGAATAATCACCCGTAGGCGTCAGAGCGGAGGTAGGAGGAAACAACGACAGACCAACACGTTGGTGCAATTGGACTGATTTATAGTGTTGGACTGTATCATCTTTGGTATCGGAACTGATTTAATAATTGAGGACTGCAATATAGCAGCCAGCAGCGGCAATTCGGGTAGGAAGTCACCCTCATCACTCTTCCAATAATAATTTTAGCTTAACTTTTGAAAACTATGTAAATTAAAAAAAAAAAAAATTCTCAAAACGTCTGTTACACACCTTCAGTTAAAGCGCAACGAAGTAGAGAGATGATACACCCATTCATTGGACCGAGGTGTTTTTTAAGGCCATACAATGTCAACAAGTCGCAAATACACCGCCAACCTAAGAACGTAAAATGCCAGTGGAACCTAAGAATTTAACACGCAACATTATTCGGTAGTTTGAACTTGTCTAGGACATTTCAGCCAATATTAACACCGTAAATATAAAATTGGATTATTTCATTTTAATGTGGCGTTTACAGTTATTTCGCTATTTTGCAATGATTCCGCAATTTTTCGCGAGGACGTAACTTTCGTGTTTCACTATCAAATTCGAGTGAATTTTCACATAGCTAGTTAAAAGTGTCTGTGTAGTTGTGAATGTGACAGTTCTTTCGACTACTCGTTCGACTGTCAGCTTCGGGAGTGAGGAAAATGAAGAAAGGGGCAGAAAATATTCTTGGCCCCCTTCGCCTATTTTGGAACCCAATCTGTACTATTAATAGTGAGTTATAGTATATTTAGAATCAAATAACTGAATATTTTTGTAGCACTCTAGAAAAACCAGGGAATAAAATTTAGCTCGTATGTTTCTTAGAACCTTCATCCCTCATGAATTAGGCCAAGCTCAAGTGTATATAACGTTATAATAAACGTGTATTTACACTTACGTAAACAGGTATATGTACACTACCTGGCAAAGAAAATGCCACACCATGATGGTATGAAAACAAAACATGCAGAGCGGATGTTATACATTTGACTGCCATTGCTGGCCTATCACATGAATCACGCCCGTGATATAGGCAGACAACCAGCACGTGAAGCTGTTATTCAATACCCCGTCTTGGCTGCTCGGAGTGAGTGTTTTGGCTGTTCTGTATATGGACCGAACTAAGCGTGGAGTGGAGTGTTTTGGACAGCTCTTTACATCAAGTTTTTGATAGCCGATGAGGGTGAATCAAGCTGAGTATGGAGCACCGCCGGAATGCAAGGGCGGGAGAAACGGGAGATCCCCGAGAAATCCCGGCGACCAGCGGCATCGTCAGGTATGATTCCCACATGTGAATATCTGGGAGCGACCCCACCGGGAATCGAACCCGGTTCGCCTTGGTGGGAGGTGAATTGTCTGACCCCTACACCACGGCCCCTAGAACAAAGCGTAATAATGTCTCTAAGACGCCCTCATGCACAATTCTGTTTAAGTGTGAGTTAACCAGAGGTTTCATCGTAGGTCTTCGTGCTGTCGGCTGGCCCTTGCGCCGTGTTACGGCAGAAACACAATGTGATGCCGAAACCGTTGGTCTCATTTGTCGACAGTGGTCCTAGGAAGGAAGAGTACATTGTCGTAGTGGGACCGGAGGTTGGAGAAGGACGTCAGAGTACACAGATCAGATCATAGCATCAGACACCATGCTGTAACACACCCACAATCCACGTTTGGCGACAGTTTGCGAAGTTGTGCTGGATAGTTTGGAAGTTCCGATAGCAACACGGACAGTGTCGCACAGATTGGCTAAGGCAGATTGTTGCCTAGCCGTCTGTAGCGAAGGCAACCCTTAACAGCGAATTATCATCATCATCATCGCTTGGAATGAAGTCACACCAGAGCTGCGTGGAGTACAGAATGGAACAACATGGTAATCTTCAGCGACGAGTTCCGTTTCTGACTCACCAATGATCATCACAGTTTGAGAGTCTGGCGGCTACGTGGCCATCGGGCCTATTCCTCTGCCGTTGGGAAGTGCCACATAGACCGTCAACATGGGGTCATAGTTTGGGGTGCTATCAGTGCACACAGCCACTAAGCCCTACTACGCATTAAGAGAACATTAAGTATACTCCGCTATGCTGATAAACAGCTGCGACCCGTGGCAGTACCATATATGCTGGACATCACAAACGCATTGTTTCAGCAGGATAACACCCAGCAAGGTGTGCAGATGCTTCGTTGGTCTGCGCAATCTCCCGATCTCTGGCCGAATGAGAATATGTGGAACATGACTGGACGTCGGTTGAATACACCCTCCACTTCAACAAAAATGAAGATGAACTGTGGACTCGGATTAACAACACACAGCCTAATCCATAATATTCCATGATATTATTCAAACACTCATCAAATTGATGCCACTTCGGATTCAGCAACGCACAACTAGCATGGAGGTCTTATCGCTTACTGATCATTCCATTTTTTTAGGCCACTGGAGATCCGTCTATATCTATGCGTGCAGCCTGGTCTGTTTTTGAGTATTCGTTCATAGTGTAGCATTTTCTCTGCCAGGCAGTGTACGTGTGTACACATGTGCATATAAATATGAACACAGATCAGTCTTAGAGTCTTCGCGTTCCCTTTCTGTAGTTTTTCCCGGGGTGCGGTCATTAATATAGCCCCCATACTTTTTTTTTAAATATTGATTTTCTTTCACTGAACAGAGAAGGACTACGAAGCAACATCTAGCGCCAGGTTTGCGTGTTTCTCTTGTATGCAGAGTGTCTCAATTTGATCTACCGCATCGTAAACTGATTCCTGAAAAATATCGAACACGTGATTAAAGAAATGAACGACATTTAGCCTGCATGTGTGCCATAATTTATTCATGTACGGTAATATGGGAACGGAATCCACTATCCGAAACTTTACAACTTATCCGCACACGGTGTTAATTCTGTCGTCCAGAATTATTTGCATATACTGTCATCGTTCGTCTTATTACTATTTACAGTGTTTTTGTCTTGTTTACTTTATAGTTAATGACGTTACATTCGGCGAATTATATATGCGATAACAGCTAATAATTCCGTTCTTTTTGTGTCTGCGAGATTTATGTCATTTCTTGGATTTTCTGCGAGGTAAAAGAGAGCTCTGTAATTATGCACAAGACAGTATTTACCCCAAAATAATAATATCCCTATTGCAAGAATTATTCCAAAACCACCCAATAAATTAACGGTTTCAAGTAATCAAAAATTAATTCAGCCTTGTAGGATGGAAATAAAATCTACCTTTATTCTTTGCGTCGTTTTGGTATTATTACTCATGTTATAAAATAAATTAAAACATTAACTTATACCTTCAATTACACATTGTCCCACATTTCACCTGGAGAGAATTCAAAGATTTTGCTTATCGCATTAAACATGGAAACATCGTGTATACAGACTCAATCTAAAAAAACATAAAAAGTATTTTCACCCTGTCTCACCAGGCATAAACTGTACTTAGCAATCGCGAGTAGTCTCATTTATTGAATTGAATTTTCAGGATTGATATCGCTACAGACATCAGAAGTCCAAAAATAATGTTTACACTTATAACCGTAAATATCAGAAAAACTAGACAACCTTACGTGACTGCTTGTATTTGACACCGTAAGGACAATGTTGGGTTGTGCGAAAGCTAATAACAACTAAAAGAATTCAAAATGTCCACTCTCAGCAGCAAGACATCGTCTGCAGAGCTGTTGAACAGAACGACAAACATTAGGTACGGTTTTCAATGGTAGTGGATTCACAGGCGGTCACAATCGCATCTGTGCTGGCATCCAGTGTCCGTGGCTGTGTCGCGTACGAAGGGAAGTCCCGCGCAGACAGAAATCTAACAGCGTTCGGTATATCTGGAGATCTGGGTGGATACTCAACACTCCCAACAAACGTTTCTTCCAGGAGCGACCATAGGTCTCGATGGCAATGCGGCGGTTCACCGTCCTGCTTGAAAAAGCAATTGTCATCTGGGTAGAGTTGGTGCACAGTCGACACAACGTTTTCCTGCAAAATGGTATGGCAACTTCCACCTATCACTGTCCCGCCAAAGAGTAATTACCCCAAAAATCTTCTACGCTCTAAACCCAGAAAGATTAACTGCTTGCTCTGCCACGATTTGCGGAATTTCATCCTCCCAGTGTTCAGAGTTGTGGCTGTTGCCTGTTCCTTTCAACTTAAAGGTTATCTCATCGGATCAAACAATCACGTCAGTAAAACGTTCGTTGGCGTTACACACGTTTACAACCCACTCACCAAATTCGACAAGCCTAATACGGGCTGTCTTCATTCATTGCGTGAAGTAACGTGGGACTATAGGGCCTCCATTTTACTTGCTTTAAAATGCGATCGACATATGATTTACTGACACCTTACACGTACGCAGCTTGCCGTACAGCCTTCGACTTCTCTGGTGAAAGTGTGAATGCGTGCAACACAGCCTCCATAGTTTGTTCGTCCATTGTTCAATTCTTGCCGCACCGGCTTTTCTTCACATCACACACAGTTCAGTACCTATCAAACTTGTCATGTGATCTTGTCGGTGTTATGTGTGACGGTGGCGCAATATCGAAATCTGCCTCTGCAACTCACGCGTGTTCTCACATTTCCAATGACTCTTTACAGTTCACTTATGTTGCTCGAAAGAAAAACTTGTCACATCCGCCATTTCTTCTGCAATTATAGTGCTGCCGCTCGTGGCAGAAAACTGAACTGATAGAAGAATGTCTACTCGTGATCGTACACGCCCAATATAGTCAAGTACATGCAGTCTTTCTATACTATTAACGTACAAAAAGGGTAAATATTAATTTGGGTCACCCGGTATGCCTGTCGTCACTTTACACAGCATGAATTATAAAAAGCCATTAAGTAAACATTTGCACATGACTTTTTCTTCCAGTAAATAAAGGTCGTAGAAATACAAGTACATATATTCGCATACATATATTTATACATTCATACACGTACACACATATCCAATAAGATAATTTTACTCCTAAGACACTTATTATTGAGGTGAGACCACTCATATAGGATAATAACTAAGCACTTTAGAAATCCCGGAAAAATACCCACTTGTATGCACAGTGTGTATTCTTCCACCACATGTAAAATTTGCATTGCCAATGGCCTAATCAATTTATACAAGCGAAAATGTGAAACTATAATGAAAGTTGACATTTTAGAAATTTGCTGATACCGACATCTATAAGCATTAAAAACACGAAGAAAAAAAATAAATTCAATATTCACAAATGTTTTCCTAACACTTTTAATTCGAAGTAAAGGCACGCAACGGTTTCCCCTCCATAGTTACAAACTTTACTGGGCTCACGCCATTCTGTGAACCTGTTAGAATGTATGAAGAGTATTCACAAAGTTTGGTTTCAAAAGAGTTCAATGAATTGTGAACAGCTCACACTTGTATTTTATTGATACGTAGTATATACCTTTAATGGTAAAATGAGCACTTTTGAAAGACCTGCTTAAGATCGACTTGAATGAACGTTGCGTATTTTCCGCCTTATGTAAAATTAACATTGTCATGGGCCTCATCACTTTATTCATGCATCAGTCAATTGAAACTGTAGAGTTATTAGAAAACTAAATACTAAACAAATCTGCTAATTCTACGAATAGACTTGGTGGTCGCCCAACTTAGGACGACATCGTCGGTGCCTGGGAGAGGGGAGGCGGCCAACACACCTGTCGCTGACGTCACTTCCGTCTGCTGGAAGAATCAACGACTTGGGAGCCAATGCGCGAATATTCTCGGCGTCACCTGAGTCGGCGCGACTCGAGGTGTGAAGAATCCTCTGGGCCAGGTCACCCATCTATATGAGCCACGACGCTCGTCTGTCTCGATAGTTTTGAATGGCTGTTGGTACCGAGTGAGCGCGCGCTCCGTGGGCATGTCCGCTGATGACGGGTGACGGAGGGTGCTACTACTGCGAATGAATGAGTGAGTGAAGACATTTGGGTGGCCCTGAACAGCGAGTTCTTGAGAGCCGATGAGGGTAAAGCGAGGTGGCTATGGATCAGCGTTGTAAGGAGCGGGAGTAACGGCAGATCAACGTGAAAACCCACCGACCAGCGGAATCGTCCAGCACGATTACCACACGCAAAAGTCCTGGGGCGAGCCCGCCGAGAATCGAACCCGATTCGCCGTAGTAGGAGGCGAGTAGTCTAACCACTACACCACCTCGTCTCCCCTGCGACTTTTGTAGAACAGAGACTGGGGGTTACCGGTTGTACTGATATATATAGTAGGGCTTGTTTCGTGAATGACAAACATTTGGATGATGTAAATTTATGGTAATAGAAATTTTCATTGTACAATTGTAATTAATGATTGAGAATTTAGTGACTTTAATTATAATTGATATTAGAATAAAATGAAGCCTGATAGAAACAGAAAGTGGTAGTTGTAGGGTTAAATAACTGCAATTTTTAAACAATATCTTCATGCGTTTTTATACCATAGTGAATTAATAATACACACACACAAACACTTTGGTGTAGAAGTGTCCCGATTTTAGCGGGGGCTTGTAAGTATTTAATACATTAATGGTGAGATACAGAAATAATATCTATTGGTTACCTAATTTCTACATGGTTGGAGTAACTTTATACGATGATGTTATTGAGGTAACGTACCAAGATCTCAAACAAATAAAAATGAACCATAGAATAGTTTAGTAAAAAAGTTAACTGAAAAATATAACTTAAATTCTTGCTATGACGGTAACCTTTTCACACCCAAAAGTATTTTTAACAGAGGTGCATTTTTATAGCTTCGAATTCCATGTACATTTTTTCAAATTTTTCAGCCTACAAAGTGAATAATGTGTTTATTTGATTACGTAAGTTAATTATTGTTTTGAAATTAGAGGAAAATCGTGTCATACCGAGAAGGTTTTGTTGATTCAAACAAAGTTTGTCTGGCGCAACCAAATTAATTGTTTGTATAGGGGCAATGAAATATTTTGTTGTTGAAACCAAATTATTTTGTAGGCCTTGTTTGGTTCCCCCCAAAAAATTTTGGTTGTTGCAAGTAAATATTTGTTTGGCTCTACGTATATTAAACACATCTAAATATATTATAGATATTAGCGGAATGTTTTTAAAGACATGGACTAAATTTCAAATACTGGAAAACGTCCGCAAATAAATATTTCAAGTTTTACAGCTTTACTTTTTATTTTCCCGTTGAAATTGTTTTATTAGGATGTTTATGATATTATTAAGTATCAATAAATGCACTAGCAAGGGCTGTTACTATCCTAATTGCCACAGAAAATACAAACGAAATCTCGATTTTTTTTTTCGAACGAAGGCAATAAAATGAGTGGCTGAACGAAATATACAGTTGACTCAACCAACTATTTTGTTGGCAGTCTAATTTCTTTTGGCCCAAAACAGAGGCTTTGTTAGTTAAAATGTATACTTTGTTAGATGAGCAAAATTATTTTGTTGCTTTTCAAGGTTTGTTTACTCATCAAAATATTTTATTGGGGCAACTAAATATATTCTTGACCTTATACAAACAAATATTCTGTTGGCTTTCCTCTCAGTGCCTAAAGTAAGCTATGTTAGTTTTAGTGGAAATGGTTGCCTTGTTCATCGTCTTTATGTATTGTACTGTGTCGACAGTAGCCTGCTAAGAAGCGTTATTTATATGCAGCGCAACAGAACGTCTTGGTACTGAGAAATTACTCCAAACACTTGAAATGGGGAGAAGAAAAAAAATCCTATTCGTATTTCAAAGCGCTGTGCGCCGACAGCTGAGAATAACAACGCCGAAGGCAGTTCTGGTGTGAATATTCAGCACGTCCCATGCCCCTTCGCCATAGGAACTGGAAATAACTCTGAGACTTCGCCTTCGAATATAATATTTATGGCAGGGAGGAGTATTGCAAGTGTTGAAATAACACAGAAACACGTGCGTAGGGCAAGACACGCATACCAAGCAGGAGCCAACAAAAGGCCAGGAAGTGGAAGGATGCAGGCTAAGAAGACGTCGTAAAGGCTTAAAAATTGTATATTTATACGTGGTAAGGATCTTCGAGTAAGGGAACCTGGGGTAAGAGACAGCATTATAAAACACTAAGACTAGCTTTATTTTCGCCGAATGAAACTTTTAATGTATTTTCTGTTTGTCCGCCCACTTGGCACAGAATATGTAAGCGCACAAAGGAGAAATGCAAAACGGAGTGATGGGGTCAGTTTGATGTAAGCATATTTGCGTGCTTACTGGCTGATTGGGTCTCTGAAACGTGATTCTTATGTACTTCATACAACGTATTGAAGATACGTTGTTGCTTGGCAGGTTTGCCACACCAAGATAATCGGCGAATGACGCTCCATAATATTACTTGCACGTGCTCGCGATATGTGTGATTATTTCTCTTCTGTATCGTTAAGTACTTTGAGCTTTTCATCTAGTAGTTCATATGCCAGACTGCCAGATGCAAAGACTAGATTGTTAATCCTGCATATACGATTTTCCTCCCGGATACAAGAATACGAGTTGTCGTCTCAACACCTTTGTAAAGCGAAGGTTGATATCAAGATACCACAGAATTATCTAGTATTGTAATGGTGCCTGGGGATTTAAAGCAGCTGAGGGCTAAAATACAATTACTCATCACCCTTCCAGCTGTCATCCATAATCCACGATCCAGCTGTCATCCATTATCCATCTATCACCCATTATGCTCATATAATCATTAACCATTTATCACCCATCATTCATCTATCATCACCTACACATTACTATCTATTATCAACCCATCTCCTATCAGTTATCCAACAGCTGTAATCCATCATACATTCATTATCCATTAGCATTATCACTCCTTTTATGCCCGTATCCATTGACAGCAAACATCCATAATGTTTAATCGTCCATCAGAACTTTTTCACATATAAGTATGAAAGACAATTCCCAATTAAGATTTTTAAGAGAAGAAATTTCGTTTAAGATTGATTCCCCATTTGAAGTTCGCCACTGCCGGTTTGGTAGGCAGGCCCGTTAAAGTAAAACATTATAAATAATGATACATGCTCGCTGTTCTGAATCACTTCCCCCTGCCCCGTTCCACTTCAGCGAGCGAAAGAGTCGGTGAAGAGTACGCGGGTGGTAATGTGAGAATCAAGCGGCAATTATTAAAGGCTCGCCGCCGCGTGGCGCCGTGGTAAAACATACGCGAATCGTGTGCCACTGATCTTTGGTGGATTGAATTTCTTGGTTTATCTGTAAAAGAATTTCCTTAACAACGCTCTGAACTCCCTCAGCAAGACTCGGAAAGCGGGAACCTTCAAGATCGGCCCAGCGATACTAGTTAAGGTTATATTTCACATCTTTTTTATTTAGTCATCTGAAAGAGCTTTCGAAAAGTGCACCCTTAATTCAGTTATTAGTAGTCAAATTATTATTGTTTTCAAAATATAACACTCAAAAGTCTTCATTTCCCGAATTCTCCAGCATACTAGGCTTTGCTCCTAGATTTTTTTCCCCAGTCAAATTGCATTCAATACAATCTGTATGGTGTGCAGAACATACTGATTCAGTATGAGTGTGATTTATAAACAGGTGAGATAGTATTGACATTCTGAATTTTGTTGAAAATAGGGGTCAGACTAGTCGTAGATATATTTTTGTTCATTCAAACGAAACGGTTAACATTAATTTAATAAATAGTTTAAACCATAAACTGTAGAGGAAGAGTTGTTTTGTTCCTTTTGTAGTTTGTAACACAAATGCAGTATACCGCGCTTGGACTCTAATTCAACACTTTTAACCTGCCTATAACACTCTTGTGTCGGAATTTGAGTGTTATATTTTGAAAACTACAATTATTTGACAACTAACAACTGCATTAAGGGGGGACTTTTTGAAACCTCTCTCAGACAACCAAATTTAAAAAAAAGAAGAGAAATATCTCCTTAAGCCGAGACGGACCTCCGAGTTGACAGTTGAGAGTTTGGAGGATTGTGTGACCTTGAGCGACAGGGGTGCAGACAAGACAAGTGACGAGGCAGCAGAGTGACAAGTGGGGGAATAAAGTGACCAAAGGTAGCGAAGTCTGCGGACTGCGAGCATCTGAGCAGTGGACATAACTATTGAACTGGTTGCGTGAGTGACAGACATTTGGATGAATGGAAACAGACAGATTGTATATCTATATATAGTATAAAACAAAGCCGTCCATCCTCGTGTGTCTGTGTATTCGGCTAGTGCCCGGTTGCATCAACACCTTCCCCGATCCGAGATCGAACGATCCTAGTTCCTAACCAGGATCCTGTTCGATCTTGGTTCCAATGTAAAAGTGTTGCACCAACGAAATTTCATGATTCTGGATATCCGATTCGTCGATCTTGGTTCCAAGGTGAGAGATCACGATTAAGTATGAGACAAATTTTGCTATTGGTTCGTAATATATGACTTCATGGAAGTAGGCGTATTTTTCACTATTAATAGAACTAGATGTGCGATGTTTTGTCTGTTTTAAGTGAATTATTGTTGTACGAATTTTACTGAATACTATTAAAATGCGTATAATGTTGTTTCCCCCTCCCCCCCCCCCCAAGAAAACAATCTAACGTAGATCTATCTGTTGGCGTATTTTCAAACTACATTTGTCAATGATCGCTGCTGGTTTCGGGTCGAGATTTCGAACCGCCAATTTCAGCGGTTAGAAATGAACTACATCTCCAGTGTACAGCTCTAAACTCGAATGGTGCAACAGTTTTGTGTGTCGTTCTTAGATCCAATCTCGGATCGAGTTTCGGACCAAGATGGTGCAACTGGGCTTAAGACTTTTAAACTACTTGATGGATTTTGATGAGGTTTTCACCATCATGTAGAGAATTTCTTGAGGACGGTTTAGGTACATAATACAATAATATTTAATGTAAGGATAGTAGAGAAATATTGACGTGTTATAATAAAGTCGGAAAAAGCCGCTTTACAAGAGCTTACATGGCTTATGCTGACTAAACCACAAGAGATACACCAAATTAATGTACTACAGAATTGTAGATCTCAAAAAAGTCTACAAAAAAGTCCGCGACAGAATATCCTTATTTTTTACGGATGACCCACAATAACTATTTTTGTCTTTTAAAATTTAATTAGAAATATAACTTTTTCAACCATGCGGTGTTAATTCTTATATAATTAAATATGGTAAATACAACTGTGTCATTTTAGGAGCTAGCACATATTTATTAATTACGCGCAACAAAATAATTACAGCGGTCGAGCGAGCTGATGAGGAAAAAACTATGACGCCACATTACTCACCGCTGCCGGCTGTATATACCTATAAAAATCACATCGAGCGATACCGACGCGGGTCGCTAGTGTGTAAATAATGAGTGTTAATTAAGTGACTCTAACCAATATAAACACTCTGATAATGACTTCAATAATAACTAGGATATGTAATAAATTTTGTGCGCACTAATAACAAGATTAATAGCGGAGATAGATAAATCAGTGTTGAAAATAATCAACGTGTAAATAAATTAATCATCTGATTTAGTTATTTTCTTTATATAAAGACCTCCATCCCTCACGAACTCGGACACGTTCCTCAGGCGTCATGCAAAAATAATGTAAAACTAATAAATAAATGATGCGTTTTGATATCGGCCAAGAGCGAATCTCGGAGCACGTAGTTTCATTTTTTTTTTTTTCAGGTGGTTACAAATATTTTCTTTGTTCTTCAAAATGGCTTTAAAAGCGAATATCGACAGCTGGTATTGAGAGAGCAATAACAATATTTTTTAACTGTTTCACATGATGTAAAAAAAAATTACTTCACGTAATATATAACATCGTGTGTCTGGTGTAGGAAGTTTTGAATATTCGTGTTCGACGTTTACACGGAGCAAGCTCTCCGAACTGATTGGAAACGAGTGTAGATTCTCACCTGTGACGGGATAAGCAGAAGTGCGGTAGTGATTAACTCCTAGCTTGCTACAGATATACCGAGACAGATTTAACGTAGGGCACTTAGTGTCCAGGTAACCTGAAATTGAACAAAATTAATAAGTTACTGCAATGCCTGTTGTTCGCAACAATATTTTATAGAGTTAGTTATATTTTTCACTCTTATTTTTATAAAATAAAATTTAAATAAGTGGAACATTATTAGTTTTTCTAATTTGTATGTTTATATGCATTGCAAAACCAAATATAAATTATTTATGCCTTGTGTTATTATCCTAAACCCAGTATTTTCGAGGAATCGAAGTGCAAAAATTTAACAAGACGGAGGGATGAAATATAGTTCATTCGTGGTCAGTTTATGTGCTTCCATGAAGTCCTGCAAACAAACTGCTTTCAGGTATTGGTGGCATCCTTCCGCTGAATACAAACAAAAAAATAGCCACGTGACCTCTATGTTATAAAAATATCTAATTCTTCGCTTACTTTTTCGGATTTCAAATAATACTGGCTTATGAGAGAATGCATAACATAATGTTTACAATGTATGCCCATACTTAGCTCTGAGTTGGCTTTATAGTTGTTAACATTGTCTGTATGGATAATGGTTCTTACAGGAATTATTTTACAAATGATTATTTGTGTTATTCATAATAACGCACAATCATACATTACATACAGTAATTAATATTTGCAGTGACAATATTTAATGCTGCGAAAATATTTGGTGGGAGAGGAAAAAATATGCAGCTAGAAATTATTTAATCGTTCGTCATTGATGCGAATAAAGAACGGACGGCTACAACAGGAAGAAATGTTAAATAGAACGAGCATCAAGTCAAGAGAAGGGCTTTGCCACACAAGCTATTTATATACACTGTGAAGATATTCAATTCCTAGAAATGTCAACAATTAGCGAACGTATAAGGAAAAGTTACAAAACAATAATATAAAAAGAAGTTACCGATATAACTAACGAACCTACTTTCCTCTACATGGATGCAAATAATTTTGATGGAGGTCATTAAGGCTTATACAGTAGATAGGCCTTGTTGTCTTGTTGGCAGAGATAGCATTAGAGATGGATCCAGAAACATGAACAAAACTAGTGAGACAATGACAAATACACACGTGCTTTACCCGGGACTCGAACCCAGAACTCATTTTAAGACGGCATGCGACCAACTTACAAAGGCAGGAAAAGGAGGATTCATTTTTGGTTGTAATAAGTCTAAATGTTTTAGTAGACGCAGTTAACTAACCTGCAATATTTACAGGGCTGGCATTCTGAAAACAAGTATATTAGTCACGTAAATTACGTAAGTTTACAAAACTTACTGCAGTATTACTTATATGTAAAATTTATTGGGAATTAGCTGATTAGTTCCAGAAATAGGGCATAAATGTTATACTTTCACACCAGGCATTATCTTATAAAAATGCGACAAAAAAGACAAACGTACCTATGCGTTTATTTAGTGCTTATATTGGATACCGACAACATACAAAGTTTGGGTGAATTTTGTTTAATTGTTCAATAGATACTAATCTAACTGATTAATATTATCGCCATTTAAAGTAAATGTTTCGTCTTAAAACATCTAAGTTTACATGGCACTGTACCAATACTTGTGTGCAAAATTAGGTAGGAATCCGTTTATTGGTCACCGAGATATGACATAGAAGCTAAATATTCTCGCGTGGTTCTATGTTCACAAATTACAGACAAAAATGTTACGTATAAGGGCATTCTATTTTTGTCACCGATACTGCCAATATAAAGTTTGGTTGCAATTATTTAGGAAATGTGGAATACTAACCTAAAAATATGCATGGCTGATATTTTGAAAATATGTGACTATTCCCGAAAGTCATATTGTAATGGTTCTGGTTGTACGCCACTCTGAAACAGTGTCTGTAAAAGTGTGGGCGGAAATCTATTTGGTGTGAGTTGGGAGAAAGAATAATTATAATGATTTAATAGATTTTTGGGCGCCTTATTATTCGTGATGTGACCTTGGTCTTACCACACTGGAATCAGAAGCTCTCCGGCGACGCTGTAAACCTCATGCAGTAGAAAACATATTCCAACCTGCAAAGTAATTCCTTTAAATCAAACATATGTAACCTTGATAGTTAATTTACTAATGAAAAAAAGGAAATAAATAAACTCAGACTCAAACATGTGAATAATTCAACAAGGTGCAAAACTAAATATGTGTGTGTGACAGAAATATTTTTACTCAAAAATGAAATTATACTGTATGATAATTAACATAAATGATATACCACCATCCAAGTAAGAATAGGGATAAATCAGAATGCAAAAGTAAAATAAAATAAAAAATTGAGAAATGCAGTGAAACTTGAGAGCTGCTATATGAAAAAAATTAAAAAAATCTTTTACTTGAAATTTCAGTTTGAAATATTAATCAGGTTCCACCGGAAGTAGCCTCCTATGTATTTAAATTTCCAGAAAGTTTGGTAAGCTCTTACTTAAATTCTTAAATTTCTTGGATCACATACACTAATAATTCATTAAATGTTAAAAGTCAGTTCATCACTTAATTATCTCAAACCTGACACTTCACCAAATGAAATTACTCTGGATTTATATTGAAAGTTCAAAACAAGTCTTTAACTCCTCATTCCATATTGCTCCAGCTATACTATCTAATATGCAAAAGTTCGGCACTAGAGGTTTAACATAATCATGGAACTGACAGTCATATCGTTGAAAAATCAAAATAGTAACTTTAGTAAAATAAGTTCAGGTTCTTTAAAGTTCAATACTTGAATAACAGTTAATGTGCTTAAGCTTTCCATATGTTAAATTGCCTTGGCATCACCTGAGGTCCTCTGACGCTATATCGTTGTATGGCGCAGATGTCGTAGTCTCGGCGTCCTAATCGCCTCGTCAGTTTAACACTCAATATATATATATATATATATATATATATATATATATATATATATATATATATATATATGACTTAGCCTACAGCCTTTTCTTCAATATTGCTACAGCGACTACCAAAAATCTAACTTATAGGAACATAATTTCTAAAATAAATTTATGATGGCGTTGAAATTTCGACAGTAAAATTCCAACGAAAATTTAGACGCCTTACACGTTCAATATCTTTCCCAGAAGCCTCTTCTTCCGGCTTCCGACCAATCAACATCCAATCAAGGCTCGCTTCCGGCCTTACCTTCACTAAATAAAAGTAAGGCCTAACATATTATGCCTTTAAATCCCAAAACAAATTAATAATTAAGTTTTAAAAATTATGAAACAATTACTTAAAATAAAATCAAACAGATTAAAAAAATAACAAAAATAGTGACATAACCATAAGTAGAACTCAGAACAACGTGTGAAAATTATCGTAGAGTAGTGGACTGGTAGTCTACATATATCTAAAAATTAAGGAAATGAAATGTTAAAATAAAATATAATAAACATGTGATAATAATTATATTAACATTCATATAATATGTGAAATTAATTAAATATTACTTTCCAAAACATGTGTGTAGCTCAAATGCATATAATAAATATAACCTTATGGCTCCGTGTCCAGTCGATCTACGACAATATAAATTTAGATGTACTACAAAACATAATGGTCATCGGAATTTGGTGGTAATCGGGTTGATTGTTTCACAAGATAAAGCATAAAACCATTTTTTTTTCATATGACGCAAACTTATAAAATGGTGAAAAACAGAGGTTCTGTATTACACATTTCATAGTTACCAGAATACAAAGTTAGGATGAAATTTGTTACATGTTTTCCATGTATGGTGTACTAAGATATCATGTTTGCATTACCGCCGTCTGGCAAATACGTTTCTCACACCTAAAGCATGCCAATTTACATTGCTTATGGTGGCACTATACTTGTTTGTCAGATTTAGTCTATGCAAAGATACATTTGATGGTTCCAATAGATTACTGCCAGAATTCAGAGTTAGGTAGAAATTTGTTAAGAGGTTTCATAGACATGAAATACAAAATTAAAATGTTTGTATAGTAACCATTTTGAAAATAAGTACCTGACGCGCTTAAATCATTTAGATTTACAAGACCTACGGTAGTACTACTTGTTTCCGAAAGTTAGAAGGAATAAGTGGGTGGTTTACCATGATATTACAATTTCTTTCAAGTAGTGCCAACTTACAAAATGGCACATAAAAGAAACCATTTGTAAACACATTTGATTTTGGTAATATATATTTGAGCATACAAAGTTTAATCGAAATCTCATCAACACTATGGTAGGTATAGCAAATAAACTTATAATATTTATAAAACGGCTATTTAAAACAAAAAAAAAAAAAACTGACGCCGTTGAAAACTATAAAAGTAGGATGTCTTCACTAAGCACTATACGTGTACCGAAATAGGTGAAATTCGGAATTGTTCCATATGATTATCTGTCTTCGGAAATCAGACTTAACACAAAAGAAAGAAGTTACACCTGGGGGCCAATTAAATATTGCTATCTAGAGGTGCAGCACAAAATGTGCAAAATTAATTTCTCTATGGTAAGATTAAATACATATTCAACTCCACATGAGATAGTGGGAACAACAGGAACACAGTTTTCTTTGCTTTTCACTGCATCGGTTCAAATGTTCAGAAGCCATGGTGCCATTTTTCAAAGGTTAGTTTCAAAAAGTTAGACAATGCCGTTAATAAAACTAAAGCAGTGGAGAAATATTCTATGCAATTAATGCAACTTAGTATTCAAAAATATAAGTGCGTGCAACATAAACCACAGCTACAGCGTTTCAATAGTTAACGTCTGCTGAAATGTAGTCAAACATACAGTCTTACGTAGCACAGTTAAAAATGAATGGACGTTTATGTTTAAAATGGGCTTCCGAACAACTTGAAAAGCATTCTCGCCACATATACACGTCGTCTATTTTTGTGTTCGTCTACAGTGGACTCGGGTATAGTTCTGTATCAGACACGCCAATAGCGAATATATGGGGATGGAAAAGGGTGAAGTAGGCCTACCTAAATGCTGATCACGGTAAAGTGAGCACTTTTGAAAGCCCTTATACTATATAATAAGTAGACGATCTCTGTCTGTCTGTCCGTCTTTATCACCTCTAAGTACCTTGAAACTCAACAGAAGTTCTTCAAATATTGCAGACCGATTTCTGAGGGTAAAATATAGGTCAAGTCCGAATATCAGCAAGATCAGATTACGAAATCATTACCTTTTACCCTGACAACTAATTTTTTATTAATTTTCCCTATGAAAAGTTTTGTATTAATGCATAGAGAATATTGCATAGAGACATGAATGTAATAAATAATTTTTTTTAACTTTAAAAATGTCTCGCTTCAATGTTGAGTTAATTAAGTAGGGCCACGGTGGCTCAGTGGATAGAACTGTGTTAAGTGGGGCCGCAGTGGCTTAGTGTATAGAGAAATATTTTATGGGACCACAGTCGCTTCAAAGGTGAGTTAATTTCACATAATTTAATTATTACCTACATATATCTATGCAATATTTTTTTCAGTCTTCGTATAATATCCAAATTTTTTATCATGGTAACTGTTGTAGCCCTGTGACAATACATAAATAAGGTCACGCGCTAACCCCTAGTTAAGATATACTTGTATGCACATTGCGTTTTATTCCACCATACATATGTACAATATACTTTCACATGGGCCTGATCACTTTATTCAAGCGTCGGCCAAGTGAAACTGTGAAATTATCAGCGAAGTAAATATATTAGAAATCTGCCCGTTAAAATATACGCAGGGAAGGATTGTGGCAATTTTGGAAGGTTGAATTCAAAAGTGCTCACTTTACCGTGAACAGCCTTCACTTCCAAGAACTCGCCCTTCCACGAACGTCCGATGTGTTCAGAGCGGTTGGGGTCATTGTATCAGACCGGCCAGGATTCGTAGAAAGCCATTTACACTTTACTCTGTATTTGTTTCGTGAAAATTAAATTTCTGACTCATAGCGCTCTAAGTTTAATGATCTATTTTGTATAGTCCGTTCCCTATACTTCCAAATTTTCCGAAGCCCTGCTAAAGCTCATCTTCCAGGATATTTCTTCATCTCATGCAAACAAAGCTTAACCTAGTCTAGAAAATCGCACCAAAGGGACAACGCACCGCATTTGTGCGCACTCAGTGTAATAATATTTTGTATAAGAACTATTTTTACTAGAACTTACCAACACACTTATCTTCTCGCTGTTTTAATACATCTTAACTATAAATGAAATAAATATAATTTATATATGAACTATATATAACTACAATTTTTGTTTAGCAAAAAAAAAAGGAACTTCTATATTAGCACAAGAATAAAACGCTTGTGATAAACAACGCTATTTGGAAACAACCAAAAAGTCACATGTGATGGGAGATTTCCAAAGATTTGGTTGAACTAGTGTGAAGAAACCGCGAGTTGACTATGTCAATAGCTCACATAGGTACTCCAGACTGCCTCAAGCGTACGTGGCTACATTTCCAAGGGGCATATAAACTAACAAAAATAAATGTTGAAAAGTTATGGGAAACATTCTTCGCATCAAAAGGTTTGAGCATATGTCCTGAAATTTTTTATTTGTTTTGAAGAGCTCCACTCTAGTGGAGAGTAAGGGGCGATGAAATAAAAAATTATTGTGATATAAAATGATGGTAGTGTGGAAACTTATCACAAAGGTGAATGTACACATAAATTAAATTATAGCTATTTACATATTTAATGGGCACCTTTACAGATGAATAGACGGAGAACATTAAAATCAGTAACGTTTTCAAGCAAAAATAAGTAATGATAAGGACTCGTGTTAAACAAAATATTTAAAACTAGCGGCCATTCCATTGTATTATTCTGAAGAACTAGTGCATCTCAACTAAGCACTCTACATACAAAGAACATCCGACGATTCAAATATTCTACCATTTTTAATAAGACGAAACAAACTATTTCTATTGAAAAATGACAGGTTTCACACAAAAATAATATTCAATGACTAAACGAGCAAAGCGATGATTATGACTGCTGCCAGTTTTGTAAAATAAATTAAGTGAGTATAGTTTTAATGGTTTGAAAAACAATTATGACTGTGAAATCATGTGCAACGTCATTTTAGTAATCTTGCACTGTTTCTTGGAAACTGTTAATAAATTAAATATGTAAGTGTCCGACCAGTCATCGCTCAGTCCTTTTTTTATATTCATGATATCTTGACCCAAATCTCTAGGCTCTAGGTATCTGATTAGTTTGCTACTGTACTTTGAAACACATTCTTGGCTTTAAGCTGATACAGTATGTAATCTAGGATATTGCAATTTCACATTAATTTGCGACGACTAGTAGACTAGAAGTTCTCGATACCTTCGAAGCGCAGGGAACCAGAGCAGTTGTGAATAGGATTCAGGCGGACTCCCCGGTCCATCTCGTCGCCATCTAAGTAGAAGTCATTCTCAGCAGTTGAACGGAACTCCAGGCCGATGAGACACCATCCTTTTAATCAGTTTCTGGATCTCCTTCTCCGTCGTGGAAACTACCTCGTCCAGTCGTGCAGCCATCATATCCAGAACGTAATTACTTTTTTACTTCTCCAGCCAAAACATTCTACTCAAAATGTTCCAAACCAACTCAAAGACAAAAGCTTCACTTAGCAACCATTCGTGAGATCGGCATTTTATACTGTCATAAAATTGTACTCCATGTCGACATGAAGTGTATGAGGAATTTAATAAGAATTCATCAGTTTGCATGCGCGTTGCAAATAAATCCAACATTTAGTTAAAAACACGCTGTACTCTGCAGTTTCACTTAAACATCTTACAACGAAGTTCCATTTCTGACATAGCCTTAATGAAATCAATTTTTTAAATTGAAAACATACATTGATGGACATTTTAAGGATACGTTAATTTATGATGAAACAAGTAAGATAAATGAATAATGAGGGAGATGTAAGGGAACTCCTTACACCACTTAACTCTGTTTAAAAATATAGCGTGTGAGCTGGCGTGGTTTGTGTTGAACACATTATACTTATACTCGGAAAGCCTCAAACACAAATTAAAACATTCGACACACGAAGTAAAGTCACTGGCATAACTATACACAGTTGAATGAAAAAACTAATAGCCATATCAACTGTAACTATGAGTGTGTAATTAAACTGGTTATGCTTATTAACTTCTTGTTAAAAGTCCTGTGTGTAAATCTAATGGCAACTAAAATTGTTTTTTTTTTTTATCAGTGATAGACTAAGAATTTGTGTGGTAAAATATTGTTTACCCATTCAATAATTTTCAGTGTCATTTGAAGCATGTACAAGTGATATTAATAGGTAAATGTGAATATTTATTTCTATGGGACAGCAAATGCTTCGCAGTGGGATATTCGTGTAATTGGTCAAAGTAGATATCAACTAATATTTGTTCATGTTTTAACTAACACAATATCTGAGCTGCAAAAAAATAATTTATTTTATTAAACCTAGTTTGGTGTCTTGGTTCTTTATGACTCAAAGTTTACATCAAATTAAAACCTATTTCCCCATCAATGTTGACCTCACGGTCATGGTGTCTTAGGAGTTATCTTCAAATAACTGGTCACCTGCTTGAGTACTAGAGAGTGCCACCTGTGTTATCTGTCTTTAAGGTGTATGTTCTTATTTGCCTGGCTCAGGGACACCTACCATATTGTTCTATTACCCTTTCCTACACAACTTTCTTTATGGGATGTGGCGGCTATCCCTGCACATCGAACGAAAGTCAAAACCGACGGTGCCATATGAAGTTGAGAAAATGTTGGCCGTTTGAGACGGCTTACCTTCGCTACGACGGGGGTGTGTTTGACGAGCTCCACGCCTCACTCTGCTGGGCGGGTCAGTCGGTCTGCAAGTATGGGCGCCGCGGGGCCTCTGTCGCCCACGAAACCTATGTCTGTCTAACCCTTCCTCGTACGTCACCTTGACCACGTGACGCCAGCCAGCCAGTCACGCACTACCAGGGTGCCCTTCCAGGACTTCAGATATCGACGGATGAAGATCATTATGTAATGTTCTAGATTTCAAATAAAATTTAAATACAGTTGTCTCGCCCATGTTCGGGGGGAGAGCACAAGGGTTTTCACTTGGGCAGGAACTGCTGTTCCGTCAACATTTTAAAGGTAGAGGCTTGCAGCCATTTTAGTTAAGTATAGTTTAAAGCAAAATAATTATATGTAACCTGCATATAGCTGGAAAGAGATGTAATCTTGTAAAAATGTACATTTTGGGGGAAGTTTTAACATAATTATTTTTGATACCTTTCTTTAAACTAAATGTAATCAGTGGGGAAGCTATATTTTTATATAACGTTTATTGATTGTAAAATTTTGGGGAAAAACAATTGCAATGATTATATTTTGATATAAAAAAAAATGCAACGAATAATGGCCAAACCTTTTTACTGGAACCAACCCAAATCCCTTTTTTGACATAATGGGGGGGGGGGGTGGGCTCTCAACTGTTTTACAACTCAAAACACCTACATTCAGGAAGCAGTTGAAACAAGGACCTCGTCCTGTATGTGTTGGCAAACACCGTCACAGGGAGTAGACTAGGGACGTAGCTATTGTTTATAAGCTCTTCTCAACTGGACGTATGGTCCTGAATCACAACATACTTAACAATGACTTAATTACAATAGGATTACTCCTTATATAAATAACTCTCCACTGATAATGCAAAAATTTTTTTTGACTCTATTGCAATAAATCGTTATCAACCCTCCTCAAATAAAGATGCTACTGAAGCAATCCAACAATCCCTTCGATATCCAAAGCTATTCCAATCGAATTCACCACTGGAATATTATATAGGCGGGTAGTTCAAGCCCGCACCGCGGAGAAGGCCTCCCAGGATCCACTCGTGGTGGATCTTCTCCTCTCGCGTTGTCGTCTCTCATCACCGGAGCTCGAAGTCGGTCAGCGGCGGCAGCACCCTGCGCCGTCAGTGACCCGGAGTGTGTTGAAGGATAAACATGGCCGTCACTCTGACGACCCCGTTTATATAGTCTGGCCGTGCCCCCCCCCCCCCCGATTCCCCTACTCTTGTCGGTGATTGAGTGGCACCCTGCCGCTCGTGTCGAAGTTGGCACCCAGCGACACCTCGTTCGCCGTAACAATAGGATTCGCAGCCCCTTAATGACAATCAGCCTGGCCAGCGATTCAAATCCCGTTCATAAATACGTGACTTTTTCGAAATATGAAGTCACCGTTGTGTGCTCCAGCGAATTTAATCCGTGGAGTAGTATTGGTTGTTAGGAAATCAAACAAAGTGTGCAGTTTTTGATGGGTGTAAAAAAAAAACATGTTTGGGTCCTACAGTAATATTCCACTATAGTTTTCTTGTTATGTGAGACGACACGGTGTCCACTATGTAAATGCTAGAAATGAAAAGAGCAATTTTCCATCGACACTTTTTATTACCTTCAATTTCGGATATATAAATTATAAGTAAGCTTATACCGATAGTTTACTCCTCCTCATTCTTTGCTCGAGGTGAACACCAATCTTGACACCAGTGAATATTTAGAACACATTTTCGATGCATTGCGCTCGACATTGAAAGGTTATCAGCTGGACATCTTAATGCATTTTCCAAAAATGCCCGACACGTTGATTGAACTAGTTATATATGTACAATATTGTTCGATTCATGAAAGTCTCGATTCAATCTATACAAATAAATAACATAGAAGTGTCTGTATGTGATTTTCGAATTTTCCACTGTAAAATATTTTTCCATATAGTATAATTGATTACTAAGCCATATCTAATGTTAATTTTTTTCATGTCTGTCCGACCGTATTTTACTCAAAACCATTGAACGTATTGACATGGAACTTACATAGTCTATAGATAATAACACCCGGACTAACTTAGTCTTTGTTTCATCGAAATATCTCAAACGGTTCCGAAAATATTATGGTGACCAGGGATGTACTTAGGTACTGGATTAAACTTTTCTTAGGATTACTAAAAAAAATAGCACTGATAAAAAAAGTTCCGTCATTTCTCCTTTCTATTTTGTCTATGGGCTGTCCTCCTTTCCTTCCCAAGAGCCGTAGTGTCACAGTAGCTACAGCTATTCCAAGTGGGCCAGTAGTTGCTTAGTGGATAGAACTGTATCAAGTGGGGCCGCAGTGGCCCAGTGGCTAGATAGGTATCTACTTCATTGAAACCATAAAACATGTGCGAATTGATGGCAGGCTGTAATTTAATAACCCCATTAAACATGAAAGAAGCAATATTACTATTTTAAACATAAAGCCTCAGTGAAGCTATGGTGGGTTTTATTTTAATAACTTCATAAAACCTAAGAGAAGCGAATTTTCTATTTAAAAAATAACAAAACAAAACCTAGATTTCATGCGAACGAAGTCACACGGGTCAGCTAGTAAACAATAACGTTGGAAAGAACGGTAGGCGTTCACAAATGGCGTGTAATAAAAACCGAAAAATTTCCAAGAATTAAGTAACTGAATAACAAACACACAAAACAGAGATTGTTCTTTTGTAGTTTTCACGCCAACCAGCAATTGTCACAGAATAGCAAACTACACCAGGCAATGAAATATTAAGTGAAGTAATTTGACTTTAAATACAAATGACTGGCTGTACCAACGAAAAACTCCTTCTAATATGCTATTAGGGACTTACAGTTAGTAATAATATTAAAATTATATAGTTATCGCGGTATTATATGACCTCAGAATCGGAATTCTCGTAGTAATGGGATTTGCATATATACTTTATACATATATATATGTATATATACACACCTGCGTACACAGGTTAACATCAAATTCCGGAAAACTTCGTCTGCAGGTTAATCACGAAAAAAGACGCCAAAAATATAATATAACTAGTCCAAAGTGAATCCTAAGAGCGGGATTCATCTTTGAAGACGGACCTAAAACACTAGTTTATTGTAAATACTGGAGAAAATATTTCTGATGGCACACCTAGTGTCAGGGTAATATATAACTGAACAAAGATCTGCAAACACTACAACACCTGTTGCTGCCATCAATTTATTTCATGTTAATAATCACGGTTGCTACCTTTATTTTGAACTAACCCACATGCCGCAGTAGCATATTTGGGATTTAAATTATTATTATTATTTATCCGCATGCCACATTTAAAAGAAACAAGAAGTCGATGATATAAATTATGAACCTACTTTCCTCTACATGGGAGCAAGTAATTTTTAATGAAGTTCTTAAAAGCTTAGAGATGAAATCAGTACCACATGCAACAGTAGTGAGACAACTACGTACATATACACACATGCCTTACCCGGGACTCGAAGCCACATGCTAGCGTAAAATCAACTGTATTACGGAGGTATGATTTGGAGCATAAACTACACATGTAATCAGCCTAATGTTTTGAATGATAGGATTAACTAACCTGAAATATTTACATGGCTGACATTTTGAAAATAAGTTCCTGGGACACTTAAAACATGTAAATTAAGATGGCCTACTCTGGCCAAATCTGGTAAGAATCGGTTGATTGTTTCCCGAGATGTAATAGAAGTTAATTTTCTCATGTGGGGCTGTCTTACAAAGTGGCGGAGAAATGATACTCTGTGTCGACACATTGCTGTGTGTAATAGATATTGCCAGTATACAAAGATATGTTGACATTTGTTTCGTAGTTTCATTATTGCATACTAAGCCTACATGTTTATATGACCGCCATTTCAAAGATAAGTGTCCGACCCACCGAAAACATATTAATAAACATGGCCTAGCGCAGTGCTACTTGTTTACAACATCTGGTAGAAATTTGCTTTTTTTTTCTCGCAGATATGACAAAAATTTTAATTTCTTATGATATCTTACAAAATAGCGAACAGAAGAGGCTTTGTGCAGACACATTTCACCGTTGTAGTTTATACTGCCAACATTCACAGTTAAGTTGGATTCTATTATATTGTTTCGACGATAGCATATTAAGCTAAATTGGCTATTTTACCGCCATTTTGAAAATAATGACCTGACCAACTTAAAACATACCAGTTTATATTATCTGCCGCAGCACTATTTGTCTGCTAAATTTGGTAGGAATCGGTCAATTGTTCCCCAAGATATGACACATTTTTAAATTATTGTAGATTTGCCATATTAAATGGCGGACAGTAAAGGCTTTACGTAGACCAATTTGATAGTTGTATATACACATATACATGTATATATACATATACATGTATAGAGGTTGAGGCATTTAAAACAGGCCATCTTAGTAAATCGCCCACTTATAAAGATAGAAGAAAATGGTTCAGACAAACGTTGTTTGGGTTGAAAGGGGGCCATAATGTGAGGTTAACAGTTTGGTGTTACGTCGAGGGGTGAAGGAGTTATGGGGGTCAACTTCTGTTTTGTAAAGGGGATGACATACTTTATTACACACTTCTGAACAGCTCTTCACAAGATGAATTCAAACATGTGTCAAACGTACTAGGAAAGTGAACATTAAACCACATCGTCTCATTTAACATACCGAAGTTGACCCCCATATTTCCGTCACCCCTCGGCGTACAACACACCTATTTATTAACGTAATATTATGGCCCCTTTCACCCCAAGCAAAGTTTGTCTGAAACATTTCCTTCTATCGTTACAAGCGGCCGATATTTAGGGTGGCCTGTTTTAAATGCCTCACCCGGTGTATAGCCGGCATACAAATTTAAGCTGGGCTGGAATTGTTGACGTGGTTTCGACGATATAGAATACTATGCTGAAATAACTATATGGCCCTAATTTTTAAATACTTTAAGACATTCAAACTTACGTCACTTGCCACTTATTACTTACCAAACTTGCTAAGAATCGGTCAATTTTTTCCCGATATATGATGTAAAAACTTATTTTCTTCGTGTAGTGATATCTTACAAAACAACGAACAAAAGCGATTATTTGCAGGTGTATTGGAGATATACCCCACAAACCTAAAAGTGTTGTATGGGCGCCATTTTGTAAATAAAACTATAATTACTTTAATTACCATATGTTTACATGGCACACCACATTATAACTTAACGTGGAAAATTTGGCAAGAATCTATTGAGTAGTTGTTGAGATATAAGCATATGGTTTATTTTTTCATTTTGTGCTATCTTCCAAAATGATGGACCAATGGAATTCATTGTGCATGTATATAAAATTCAGTCAACATTAAAACTTTGGTCTTCGTTTAAATGGTTCTCGAAATATAAAATAGATTCATAAATTTTATCATGGCCGCCATTTTGAAACAAACACTTGGCGTGGTTGAAAAACTATAAACGTTAAGATGTCTTTACTAAGTACTATATTCGTACCGAGATTGGTGGAATTCGGTTCACGGGTTTTTTCAAGTTTTAGGGGACCACACACGCGCACGCGCAGACACCTACGCATGCATGAACGCTCGTGCGCACACACACGCACATACGCACAGACAAGAAAGTGATCTCATAAGCCGTTCTCTACTTCGGAAAGTAAGCTAAGAAAAGGGTAGGCTTGTACGAATATTCTAAGCCTTGCCGTTTTCGAGTAAGTCGTGTTTTAATTTAAAGATAATAGCTACATACCAATACCTGGAAGGTGGGCAGTACGAGCACACCAGCCAATACCACAGCTTTGCGGTATATAGTCTGTTTGCGGTTTTTTCACACATTTTGAATCAAACCTTTGAAAAATCACCCCATGTATGACTTTTTAGTCATTTCCTAAATATGTCATGTATCATAAGCGTTTTATACCTCTGTCATCATGAAATTATCTTATTTTTCGTTAAACTGAAGTGTTGCCTGTATTTCAATTACAAATTATAATATTTCATTTATAATAAATATGAATAAAACAGTTATAAAACACGTGTGTTGGTAACGCCTAGTAAGTAATATTTCTAATGCAAAATATCATTATACCTGAGTGCGCGCACACAATTCGGTGCGTTGTCCTTTGGTGTAATGTTCTAGAATTCGTTAAGTTTTGTTTGCACGAGGTGGAGGAATATCCTGGAAGTATAATTTAAGCAGGGTTTCAGAAAAGTGTGAAGTAACCGTAAATAGATTATATAAAAGGAGGGGGAGATTCAAGAGAGATGGAGGTATACAACTCTACTCCTGACTGCATTTATTGTAACGGACACACTAATCGGCTTGCTCCCAGTCAAGTAGGTAGCGAAATAGGTGAAAGTAGTTCCATGGCATAACGTTGTATCCAAAATGTGACGTCTAAATTTCGGGACGTCGGAGTCGTAAGACTTAATTAATTTTCTTTATGCTCATAGAACAAAAATTTGCTTTACTGGTAACAAATTTACGTCCCTAACAATTTCCCCTCTACATTAATGGGATGTATAAATAAAGTGATCGGGCCGAAAATGTTAATTTTACTCATGATGCAGGGATACCAGCTTACTGGGCAGCAAATTATATCTTAAGCAGTGCTCACAAAACTGATTAGTTAGTGCGAACGGACCGCAGACGCCGTTAAATTTTACCCTTATCGGAAGCACTACATTAGGGCATTTAGTAGTGTTTTAATTGAAACAAGCAAACCACAGGTGCTGCAAAAAATACTGAAATTGCCCATCCCTTTTATGAAAACAGGATTTTTTTAAACACTTTGTTTACTGGTAGATTAAAGCAAAGAAAAGTTGGCTGCTTGAACAAGACTTGGAAATATAATTCCCCACGTTTTCCCCGCCATCAGAACTACACAGAACCAGTGAAAATAAAAAAAAAGAAAGTCGTGTACTTCCCTGTTTTTACATCGGTCCGAGTTACAAAGCCACACTTTTCGACCCCGAGGTAAATTTTTTTCCCCTCCGTACAGTTGAAAGGACCAGCGCAGTCGGCAAACAATGGGATATTTCCGCAAGTCGGACAGCGGACTTGCCGTGAGTCTTAATCCATTACGTTTCAACGACACAGCCGACCTCCCTCTTATATTTCTTCCCCTTTCGACGAAAAAAAAAAAAAAAAGAGCAAGTCGTGGAGGAGATGCCAGGAGAAATAAAGTACAGCCCCCTCCACCGCGCCCTCGTCAGGGGGAAAGTTTTTCGCTTCCCGCCCGTCCGAAAGGCTGGAAACGGCCAAAATATAATAAATTTCATCTCTTTGTCAGACTTGTCGTACCACTCCCCCCCCCCCCCCAGGTGGCAGCGGCTAGATATCCCGGAACAAGAGAGTGGACCGGAATGGACTTATTAAGTGCCTCGGCTTAGTGCACGAGGCTCACATAAATCCGCCCGCCCTTCTGAAACCTCCCTCCTCCAACCACCATGTTGCCATAGTTTCACCGCCTCGACCAGGCCGCAAAAAAGGCACCGTGCGTCCCACCTTAGGTATCTACAGCGACGTCATAAAAAAACCGGGTCACTTGAATAGGAATCTATTTTAAATTTAGCTGTTTCGCCATGAAATGTACACTTTGAAACCAACATTTAATACAAGTAATTGGTGATATAATAGCAGTGTTCGTGGTTAAACTCATTTACCAGAAGAAAATTTTTAAATATGGTTGTATTTATCGATCAAAAATATAAAAAAAAAATTATATTAAGTTTTGATAAACTGTTTAACATTAATTTAAATGAAATTGGTTTAGTTGATAAGGCATTCAGAGACATAAATAAACACTTCACAAATCGTCGTTATTTATAAAAGAGAGTAGACTATGCCATCAAGTAATTCCTAGGCACATACTTAACAAGAAATTTGTTTGAAATTGGCACATCCTCCATTTTTGACATCTTGCGCTCTGTCAATAAAATGCCCAGGAAAACATTTTTTTTTTCGTAGGAAATTAGGCTAAAAACATATTTACGCGTAACTGCGCATATTTAAACAGGACACTTCCAGAAGTACTTCTTTAATGTCGGCAGAGGATAAAAAAACAGTGCCCTGTGTGACAGCTATTAAGGTTGATTTTTAATTTGACAGTCTATGAAAATAAGCTAATTTACCCTGTTTCCAAATACTCTAGTCCCCTAAATGATACGTTGACTAAGTGATCTCTCCCAGCATCGTATTTTATCCTGCCATATTTTAATTGCATCCGATGGCATCCGAATACACGTAATAGTGGAGTGGAGAGATTTGGTCTTGAGAGCCGATGAGGGTGAAGTGAGATGAGTATGGACATCGCCTGAATGTTTGGGCGGGGGAAAGGGGAGACCAGCGACATCGTTAGGCAAGATTATCACATGCGAAGATCCGGGAGCGACCCCGCACGCAATCGTAGCTAGTTCACCTGAGTGGGAGGCGAGTGGCCTGACCACTACATCACCACGTCCCCCACACGTAAGAGATGCTGTTGCACCCCTTTATGCTTCCGCTTCTAAAGAGGTGTGACATTCGTATCCACTGAGGAGTCCATCGTGTTCTGCAGCTCTGCAACGAGGTCATACGTTGTTATTCCCTTGTTAGCGTATTTATGAATATGCCGATATTGAGATCAATTTCCAGCGATAGAAATTAAGTATAGTTTTTATGAATATTATTTACAATATCTGGTGCACAAAAATCTGAACATTTGTACTTACTAATATAAAAATTAACGCACATTTAAATTTTAGATGAATATAATTTATTGAACATTACCGTACATCAATATCAGTTAGGCTATTTTTCAACATAAATAAACAGACTAAAATTTTTTCTTTGAATTTTAATTCATTTAAAACCTCGTCCAATCTTTGAAAGCTATTTATAAACACTGTTCCGTAACACCTTACAAAATGTTTCACGAGTTCCCACTACTTGTTTTTAAGTTTGTCAACAGTTTGTAAACTGCTCGGAAGAATTTTCCAAACAAAAGATAAAATAGAATTTAAAAAATTTGTGTTTATTAGGAGAACGAAACAATATTTCATGTTATCCAAATGAACGGAAAACACGCAACAACCTTTGTATAGTTCTGCAATAATCGCTTCGTGGACTTCCGGGAGTGTATGAGAAACTTTCTGTTTGGGGATTTTTGAATTGTAAGGCAGACTTGTGAATAATCACCACTAGCCAGATATATTAAAGTCACAGTAATATTAGTCGTTAGTGGAATCGAATCTTTGAAACGTGTGCACTGTTTTGAAATACTAAGTGCCACTATTTGCTACAGAATATCCAAATCTCGTGGACTCATCCTGGTAAAATTTCGGAAACCAGCGCCATCTACAAGCCTCACGTATGGCACCAAGTTTAAAACATAATGTGACTCTTCCTGCAAAACTCTACAAATCCACCAACGCCTTCTTCCAGGAAGGCGTTCCACATCGTACATAACAAAACTAGAGCACAAGTGAAATCTACTTATTCTTCTGGCAAGATGCAAGATCTCAAACAGAACTGCAGTATGAGCACAACTCGGTACAGAAATGGGGTTTGTGAAACATGTTTTTAGTTTTTTGGAAACAGTTTGGAAACAGTCTGCAAACAACGTAAAATAGTTTTCAAACATGTTTCCAAGAGTAGACTATGCACAATATTCAAAAGTTGAACACATATGAAAAGAAACACTTCCAATAGTACAATGCGCTAGCAGCGAAACATTGCAGATGCCTTCACTTCCTTGAATGAACCCACTTCCAGTAGCATATGCATTGACAAAAGTTTTGTTTGAATCGAAAACGAGAATCTCGCAAAAATTCGGAGGTAGGGTTAGTTACGTTAACGTGAGAATAAGATTGCCGTAGTGTCAATCTGTTGTTACCCCTAACAATCTCACAGCATTATTACTTGTCTGCCGGATTACGGGAATGTTACTTTTCGCCGTAGACTAAAACGTGGTAGAATGAATTCAGTCACCTTTATTTTAGCCCACGATGTGCCAATATTCGTCAATAGTACTGTCAAAGTGATGAGGACGAACAATGATGCAGTATTCGTTTTCTTATAAATTTTCCAACATATCATTCATATTGTGTTTTGGGTATAGCTTGGATGCATCACAGAAGGAAAACATGTCTCTCTCAGATGTATACTAACATTTTAAGGCAAGTATCTATGTAAATAGTATGGTAACTAAATAGTATGGTAACGTAATACAAGTTGTAATGGAAAAACAACCTTTAAATGTTGATAAACACAAAGTGGTCCGTACGCAGTTTGTATGTGTACTCTATCGTTTATTCAATATACAATGTTCAAATGTTGCAGAAGTATACACTAGATGAATAGGTAAGAAACTAACAAAGACTTTCAAAAAGTATTAAATTGCCCACGAACTAACTACGGATTTAAAATTTCTGACGAAACTTGGCAGCCAAAACTCTCCAACTGAACCTGCGAAAGCGAATCTCAGCTGGCGTCTCCAGGCGACGGCAGAATGGCGGAGTAGATGGGAGTTCCGGAGAGAGACTATGGAAACGCGATTAACCGGCACGCGAAGGACTTTCTTGATTATTCCCGAGGAGCTCCGCATCTCCGTTAGGGAGTTCCACTTGGAGAGAGGCGAGTTCGTAAGGTCGTCGGCGTGGGTTCCCGGCGGAGAATCTTCAGCCTTCCCCCTCCCCCCCCCCTCATTCACATCACATCCATTTCGAATCTCTCGCGCATCCTTCAGCCGAACACTCATCTCTTAATTCTTCTCCCGCATTTCCTGTCTCCGTCTGTGTTCCGCCCAGCAGTTTCCGCCCCGACGTCAAATTATGAAATGCTCTCTGGCACGACCTTTTCTCGGAGAGCCAACGTCTCTGAGAAGGATACGACTTCTCTCCTTCTCTATTCCTCTCCGGTTCAAAGCAGTACAAATCTGGGAACATCTGAGTACGAACAGGTGCAGGAAAGCAAACGCGCTTGCTTTTTATTTCCCCTTCTCTGTTTGGCGGTAGCACACGAGACGTCGACGTCTTCCTATAAAAAGAACTATTGAAAGCAATTCTGTGGAACGGAAACGTTACAATGTTAGTAGTGATATTCAGGACCCTGGTCAAGGATATAAAATAAATTAACTTAACGTCGTGGGCATAACGTGAAATGGTCTATGTATTAAGGAGGTTCACGTAAGCGAATGTTTGGTAAGTACGATATGAATGTGCTGTATATGTTCATCGAGCGTTTTGGACGTTATAAGTATATCGTCGACGTAGGCTCTAGCGAAGCTAGGACATTCTTCACCCATTGTCTTGTCAAGACAACGAGTAAACTCAGCCACAGTATTGCATAAGTCGAGTGGCATTACCTTGAATACATATTGGGAATTTCTGAATAAATATGCAGTGTAATTTTGTAATTCAGGACTTAGTGGTAACTGCCATTATGGACACGTTATGTCTAAAGTGATGAGATAACGTACACCCTGGTACAGTCATATTATATCTATGGTTTGGATGGGTCCTTCGCGATCCTTAATGGTAATGTTATTAATATTTCTGGCTTCCAGGCACAACCTTACAGTTCCGTCCTTCTTGCAAACGCATAGAATAGGATTTGCGTAAGGACTCGCCTCACGACTAATAATATTCCATTCAATAATAAGGTTTTAGAAATGCTTCCGCCTCAGATAAATACTTCACCGGAAACGGGTATGATTTGCAGTTGAAAAGACTGTCATCAGACACTTTTATGTGGACTTCATTAATATTATTTCTCCCTGGAATCTCGGACATGTAATTCTGGTGTCGCACTAACATTTCGTGTAACTGCCTTTTCTGAATATGATCGAGAGTATTAACCACAGATACTGCGTTTGCGATCTCGGTGGTTAGCGACTCTGGTACATTTGCCTTTGGAGCACGTGACATTTGTTCTACATGCACATTATTACGTAGTATTTCCAAACTATTGTCAGACCAACTCCAATTTTCAGGTATAGGTCAATTAACAGCGTTTTCTGGTGATGTAATTAACCAACCACCAAAATTTAATACGAAACCATAAGTTGTCAAAAAGTCAGTGCCTAAGATAAGAGGTTTAGCAAGACCCTTAACCACTAAAACATTCTCTAACTTTAGTTTACCCAGTCCTTTAATCGGCAAGACCATTTGTCGGTGTACAATCGGATTGGCACGTGATATAACACCCAAAATCTTTAATCGTGGAACTGGTAAACTTGGCAGATTTACGTTACTTCTTGTGATTTCTTGGAATAAATCCTCTCTTACAGCTGATTTCCGCCCCACTATCCAATAGCGTAGGAACTATTATCCCACAAACATCCAGATTAAGTTCGGGACAAAGTGATACCTTAGTGTTTGGTAACACATCGTCGTCTTCTCTGAGTAGGAATTCCCTCTCAGGCTCGTACATTATCAATGTTAAAACACGAACATTAAGATCGTCCAAAATCTTATGATTAGCTGAATCATACTCATTGCTCATACTGTTCACAATGTTTGTCTCCACAGGAAAATATCGGGTCAGCATTGGGAGACGCTCATCACCAACTCTGTCTAGTTTAACTTACGGTAAGAAATGGCGTTCTTGAAGCACCGCCCACAGTCACACGTATTGGTGGAGGTGGGAAAGGGGCAGCCAAAGGAGATAGTCCCTCGTTTCGCTGGAAATATCCCATTTAAGGTAAAGAGTTTGGTTGTATTTTAGTGTTTACAGTGGCAGGATATACAACTGGCACATTTGATGGTGGAAAGAAATCCCACGGAGGACCGTTGGTAGTATGGTAACCATTCGTTGTGATTGCGCTAGGAAAATGCGTATTGCCAACAGCCCATGTACTTGACTGTGGTGCAGTCCAATGGGAGTTTTTGGTAGCGTTACGCCCATTACAAGTCGGAGAATTCAGCCTTCGTCTTTCGCCGCTGGTGGCGTCAGCTTGTAGTACGTACACACTTCCGTCAGAATTCACACAGGCATTCGGAAACGGCGCGTCCGAGTTACGACCACTCTCCTTTTTCTTTTGTTTATTTTTCTTTCAATATCCTGTGGAATATCTCTTATTGCGTCGCTTATACGAGTAGTTGTTTGATCTGCCCTCAGAATCATTGGTGTGAGAGACTGCTGCGTTCGTTCCTTCCTCGACCAAATCAATTGTGTTTACGTGCGGGTTGCTATTGAACTGATTAGGCGAATTTTGCCTTTGTCCACTACCAGGATGAAGATGTGCGTTCCGGACTGGGACGATTCTTTCAGTTTCTCTGGCAGGATTAGCTCTTAGTAGCTCGTTTTGATCAATTTTTAATATCTACGATCTAAACTCGTTCAAGTTGGCAAATGATCGATCGACCCACCGATCTTGATATCGGAGAGGCAGTTGTGACACGATTACCTCCGCAAATTCATCGTCACACATAGGAGCATCTAAGTGACGAGTTCGCTCGAACATTTCACCATAGTGCTGTTTGAGTGACTTACTTTTCTTAGGATCGAACCTCTCTAAGTGCAGCGGTGATCAAAGATTTCCCAGGATTTGTGTGCTCCAGTATTCGTGTAGGAACCTGAGTTTAAACTGGGCGAATGAAAATTTTCTCCTTCTCTACTTCCCACCAGTACAACACAGTTGATTTTAGACTTAAGCCCAAACATAATAATGTTTCCGCATCTTTAAGATTAAATAAACGTGAGTAATCATCCAATTTATTCAAATGTATTACCGTGTTCTCATTGTTTTTTTCCCCCAGAAGAAGTGGGTTATCCCTGACTCCACTCTTTCGCAGGATGATGCAGTATAGTTGCTGTAAAATTGACCGGTGATAATGAAATTGCATAGTCTACATGATTGCAGGAACATGGCTCTTGCGTGTCTCTCGCATTCGTGACGGAATTTGGTACTGATTCTTCCATCGTTCCGGAAGTTGTAAATCCAATAAGTGTTGTTTTCCTAACACGTGCGTCTAATTAAACAAGTTTACTTTGCAGTTCATTATTACGCAGCTACAAATCCTTCTCCTAATTAAAACATTTAGTAGCTGTTTTATTAAACTCCGCCTCTAGATGACGTTCGAAGTTAATTAGCTGATTATCTACATCTTTCAGAATATTACTGCTGAAACTAGTCGACGGTGTAGTCGGCGTATTTTCCACCGTGGAAATACATGTATCTAACGCCGTCATTTGATTATCAATGTCCAGACGTGCACGTTCAACCTCACTGACGAGACGTATTTCTATGGACTGAACCCGAGTCTGAATATCACAAACGCCAGTTTGTACTTCTGTAAGGTGTTCTGTGGTGTTTTCCCTTAAACTTACTAGTTTAGTTTCCACCAGCGATTGCGTTTGCATTAAATCATTCTGGACAGTATCCAGTGTATTCGCTGGCGCGTTTTGATTTTCTTTCAAAACCGCAACCGTAGTTTCTAATGAGTGCAATGACACGGTAGTGTTATCTAAGAGTTCGCTCACATTAGCCAGACGGTTTTCTACATTTACTACATGTTGAGTCAAACTTGTCAAATGTGTTATTCTTCTCCTCGAAACAAGCATAAATTTTGGTACTCAATTTCTGATTTTGCACGCTCTACTCGGACGTGATTTGCGTCCTTTGTTCACCCAATTTTGCACTGAGCATTTGAATCATAGCTATTAGTACGGAATTTATTCCTAGATTTGCCTGGGACTGATTTGCATTCTCGCCTACGTTTGCCATGATGTTGTCGCTTATTACAAACCTTACAACTTCTTCGCTGTCACTGTAAAACTCTCCATCGATACTATTTAAAGGCGTAGTTACTGGTGTGACCTCTATGCTAAGAGTATCGGAATTCGTTTCATGTTTATTTACAGCCCTACTATTCCTTACATTAATCATAGAGCTTCGTAAAAAATATCGCTCACCTTCCATTAAATCATGTCAAACAAAACAATAAACTAGTTACGCCTTTTTGGAATCACAGTTAATATTATGACTTCTTCAAACAAAGAATCCCTAGCACCACTCAATTCCACCTCTATGGAACTGTAACTGAACATGGATCAGAATCATATTTTCAATTAAAAAATCAAATTACAAGCAATCTCGATTACATCAGGCTCCAAATTTGGGCGGCCAATTTCTCTCTGTAGTGGCGAGTAAGGGGCGATGAAATAAAAAATTATTGTGATATAAAATGATGGTAGTGTGAAAACATAACACAAAGGTGAATGCACAAATAAATTGAATTATAGCAATTTACATATTTTATGGGCGCCTTTACAGATGAATAGATGGAGAACATTAAAATCAGTAACGTTTTCAAGAAAAAATTAGTAATGATAAGGACTCGTGTTAAACAAAATATTTAAAACTAGCGGCCATTCCATTGTATTATTCTGAAGAACTAGTGCATCTCAACTAAGCACTCTACATACAAAGAACATCCGACGATTCAAATATTCTACCATTATTAGTAAGACGAAACAAACTATTTCTATTGAAAAATGACAGGTTTATCACAAAAATAATATTCAATGACTAAACGAGCAAAGCGATGATTATGACTGCTGCCAGTTTTGTAAATTAAATTAAACGAGTTTAGTTTTAATGGCTTGAAAATCAATTATGACTGTGAAATCATGTGCAATCGTCATTTTAGTAATCTTGCACTGTTTCTTGGAAACTGTTAATAAATTAAATATGTAAGTGTCCGACCAGTCATCGCTCAGTCCTTTTTTTATATTCACGATATCTTGACCCAAATCTCTAGGCTCTATGTATCTGATTAGTTTGCTACTGTACTTTGAAACACATTCCTGGCTTTAAGCTGATATAGTATGTAATCTAGGATATTGCAATTTCACATTAATTTGCGACGACTAGTAGACTAGAAGTTCTCGATACCTTCGAAGCGCAGGGAACCAGAGCAGTTGTGAATAGGATTCAGGCGGACTCCCCGGTCCATCTCGTCGCCATCTAAGTAGAAGTCATTCTCAGCAGTTGAACGGAACTCCAGGCCGATGAGACACCATCCTTTTAATCAGTTTCTGGATCTCCTTCTCCGTCGTGGAAACTACCTCGTCCAGTCGTGCAGCCATCATATCCAGAACGTAATTACTTTTTTACTTCTCCAGCCAAAACATTCTACTCAAAATGTTCCAAACCAACTCAAAGACAAAAGCTTCACTTAGCAACCATTCGTGAGATCGGCATTTTATACTGTCATAAAATTGTACTCCATGTCGACACGAAGTGTATGAGGAATTTAATAAGAATTCATCATTTTGCATGTGCGTTGCCAATAAATCAAACATTTAGTTAAAAACACGCTGTACTCTGCAGTTTCACTTAAACATCTTACAACGAAGTTCCATTTCTGACATAGCCTTAATGATTAAATCATGTTTTAAATTGAAAACATACATGGATGGACATTTTAAGGATACGTTAATTTATGATGAAACAAGTAAGATAAATGAATAATGAGTGAGATGATACGTAAGAAACAACTGTAAGGGAACTCCTTACAATATCTAACTGTCCCACGTCACATCAAGTATCTCATATGCCATCCCCTGACTTCGCAGCAGATCCTCACTTTACGGAGTACCACATGACGAATGCGTTTCAAAATATTTGTAATTACTTGCACATTCCCTGCTGCAGTTGCAATTGCTACTAAATCCTAATAGAATGTGAGTGCCGTGTATGAAACATAACTCTCTCCTCATACCATCACAAGAAGATGCCCAAAGAAATCTCACCCATCCCTTCATTCCGGCCCTGCTCCATGCTCATCTCGCTTCACCCTCATCGGCTCTCAAGACTTTGATGTTAAAAGCCGTCCAAATGTCCAAATCTCTTCACTCACTCATCCAAAGATTGAAGTTATCGTCGTAGCAATGCAAAGAGCCCACTTTGCCAGAAACATACTATGTTCCCACAAGTCATATATAAGCAGTCGCGTTGTTATGAATAATATATTTTGGTTATAGTTTTTGTTAAAGTAATCTTACATTCAATTTTAACAGCAAATGGCGTATAAAGAAGACGAAGCGTGTTATAAATTATAAGGTTTCATTCACAATAGGCTTCAAGAGTGATATGATTTGCGATACAGCAGACAAGCGGTATTGATGTTTACCAAGATAATTCTAGATGTAACATTCATACTAAATATGAGGACATCCACACCTTATCTGTGTACAATACCGCGAGCTGATCACATCTCGTTCGGTTGCCATGCGCGCTGTCGCAGGGCGGCCTTACATGAGAAGAGACAAGCCCTGTTTGCTCGTCGCCATGCCGCTATAGAGTCCCTGATCAAGGTTATTTCATATTGTTCTAATCTCCCCACGCCTATTTCCACATGTTGCATGGTCGCATCCACCTTGTGAGTTTACAATTTAGGCCCAACTAAATTCAGTTTCAGCAATTGCGCTTGCTCCAGCTTTGTGGTTCCTCACAATTTATATTCCCTGGTGCCAACTTGATGGTGGTAGCACCTATCATAACAGCGTGTAACGTTGGTGCGATCGAGCAAATTCACCATCAAACTGCAAGTCTTCCTGCCAACTGTACATCTTATATTGACTCAGGTAGTTTCCACGAGAATTATCCAATATGTGGCAACATTAATACGACTCGGGAAGCAAAGAGCAAAAATCGTTCTCCGCGGATTTCCGAAAGTCCGTGTATTGTTGTGACGCGAGTTGTAAAATTCTTGAACGATCTTGCATGGTTATTATACAAGTTTAAATATTCCTGACGTGTTTAAGTAGTTGCGCTTAATGTTGCGAAACAAGGTACCACATCTGTGCGACGATTAAATAACTACGCAGAAATCGTGTCGAGCCAGGTGATTAATTCGCTTGAATGACTGTACATTCCTGATACGTCAGTGAATGGTGCACACTATCCTACAAGACTTAATTGTTATGCAGTCAAATTTAACGCACTCAATTGATTGGCAACAGCTAGCATTTTAGTGTAGGAACTTTTCGTCAAAGTTCTGAAGCACTGCGTTCTCAAAGCGAACACAATGTACACGCGGGGAAGAAACTGTACAATACGCATGTGTGTAAAGGTATAAAAATTTTTCGTCAACACCACTGTGTACATTACAGCATCTGCATTCTTATTGTGAATTATCGTCATGTTTTGCGTTCCACATTACCTCATCTTTATATTTGTACCTATTATTTTTGAAGTCACACTTAAAGAACTTAGAGTACTAATAACATATCGACAACGAAAAAAAAAACAGTAGGACAGCGTTCTCTAATGTGATACGATAGCATTAAAGTGCGCTCCCAAATATACGCTATTCACTAAGGTGTAGGGTTGATGGATGTGTGGCAATCTGTATAATTATCTATGTATAATAAACCTAAATGTTTATCCATATATATAAACAATAATAACAATACTAGCAATCTGTTACACCACATATGTGGAAACCTCTCAAAGATTGCAAGCAATTACACCTGAATACGAGGTTCCATATTTCTGGATATTTGTTGGAGTTTCATTATCTCAGAACCTTTGATTTAATTTTATAATGCTATTCTTCAAATTGTATAATGTCCGTGTTGTTGATTTTGTAGGCTTTGGTGGCAACAAGTTCTTGGAAAATGTACTGCCCAGTCGTCAAGTAAATTTTGGATCAGCGCTATGGAAACACACAAGTTATGGTGTGTGGCACCGTCCTGCGTTGAAAATATCCTAGAAATACAACTGCTAAACAAACTCCATGCAAATGTGTTAGTTTTCTTTGGTGTTCATTTCTCCGCAGGAAAAAAAAATCGAATCTTCTATTATTTATGCGGATATTGCACATCGAACACCGACTTTCTCTATGTGAGTCTATCTCTCAAGTCAGTTTATTTATTTTTTATTATATGCAGAAAGATATAAGTAACTTGAAAGTTGAAAGAGGTTGGCAGTGGTAGGGGGTGTCTAGGGTTATTGTCTATTCCCGGTTTTTTCACACTTTCGGAATAAAACCTTTGAAAAACTCCCCATATATGACGTGTTTGGCTGTTTCCTAAATATGTAATGTATCACAAGCGTTTTATACATATGTTAACATTAAATTACCTAGTTTTTGGTTAAATCGAACTCTTTTACTTATATTTTATCTATACATTATAATATTTCCCCTGAGATATTTAAATTAATAGTGAAATAGGGGTGAATGACTAGATGGGGATTTTTTGGACATTCGCCATTGCGATGCAGATGTTTGACAAGGGGGGGGGGGGGGAAATTGAGCACGAAAAAAACTGAAATAAGACAAGCAACCTATGGACGAGAAAGTAAATATATGTGTAGACCACTGGAAAACTCCAAGAGCGAATAGAGTCAAAAACAGAACAGCAAATAATTACGAAAAAAAAAAATATATATATATAATTAAATTTTTCGTAATTAGTTGCTATTTTTCTTTTTTTACTCTATTTCCTTTTGGAATTTTCCAGTGTTCTATACTAATATTTATTTTCTCGTCCATAGGTTGCTTGTATTATCTATTTTAGTATTTGTTTCTTCATGGGCAGTCCTTTTTTTTCTATGACAGACATTGCATCGCAATGGCGAATGTACAAAAATCTCCATCTAATATTTCTGCTGTAACTAATACGAATAAATACGAAGAGAATATACGTGTGTTGGTAAAGTCTAGCAAGAAATATAGTCATAATGCAAATTATTATTACAATGAGCGCGCACGAATTCGGTACGTCGACCTCGTGGTGTAATTTTTCTAAGCTTAGTTTGCATGAGGCGGAGGAATATCCCGGAAGTAGAACTTAAGCATGGCGACAGGAAAGTTCGAAGTAACCGTAAATAGACTGATAGAGACGGGTGCCCGCCTAGAAGATCGGGAGGCAGCCCAGAAGCCGCTTGAGTGGAGTCCAGCGCGGCCTGGAATTGCACCTCTGGACACGCGGTATCTCCCAGCACATGCTCCATTATTCCAGGAATAACGCGACGAACACTGGGGCCGACCCCGCCGTCATCTCCCGCGACCATCGCCATATATCCAGCCACTTCGCGAGCGCTTAACCTGCGGTCGCTCGAACCGAGATAAAAAAAAAAAAACTCAGGTCCAGCGTTGAAATATCTACTCTCTCATGCCTCCGCCAATAACAGAAAAAAAAAAGAAGAGAGGTGGTAAGTAGAAGAATGTACCAGAGATAGGGGAAAACTCCCCGGAACAAGAGGGTGGGGGTTGTGTCCGAGCTGAATTTATGTAGTCCGACATTTTACACGTTCTCACTAGCTTGCACTTTTCTCTCCTGCCCCTTAAAACAGTCCCCGCCATTATTCTTTACCGCTCACACACTCTTATCCCGCGCATATACCTATTTCCCCGGCTGTAAAAATTAACTGGCAACTTATTTGCTGGGGAAAGGGGATAAATAAGGGGGGGGGGGGGGGATGAATATCTCACAAGAAAGGAGAAAGGGAAGGGAGTGTTGACTGGGAGTTTTCACAGTGTAGGTTACTGACGTTGATGGCTATGCTGTCGCGGAAATAGTGCTTGTGGAAAGGCTAAGTATACTTCTCTGTATAGAGTGTTCACGGTAAAGTGAGCACTTTTTAAGGCCCTTCTAAATTTTTCCTTTCATCCTATTTCCATCTTCCTGCTGCTTTTTAATAAAAAATTCTTTGTGAGAATAAACACAGTGTATACATCTTCAAAGTTGAATGCCTGATGCTATAATAAGATATATTTATTAGTGGTTAAAGCATTTTGAATGGGCCTTAAAAAGTGCTCACCTTATCGTGAACGGCCTATAAACATAAATACGCATAAGTCATGAGTTTATTTCACCGTAAGTTTCTTTAACGAAGCTGACTTTAGCGCAGATGACTAAGAGTTACTGCCAGTTTTTGAAGGAAATTATGTCTTACGGCTGATTACTTTAGGGTTGCTACTAGTTTTCTTAGGAAAACGATACCTCAGTGTTAGTGACTTCGAGTTTAATGGCCTTAGATTTAATGACTTTTTGGTCAATGCCAGAGTTTTAAGGGAAATTTAATTTGTTGCCTAGTGACTTACGACTTCTAATTTCACTAATATTTTAGGGCTACTGACTTTAGTGATGTGACTTCAGTTCAAAACTAATGATTTAAATGCTGCTGATTTTAGATCCACATACGATACTTTTGCGGGAAATTAAATTTTATAACTTCTTGCTTCAGAGTTATTTATTTAGATAAGGTGATTTTGGGCTTGTGACTTTAAATTCAAGTGAGGAACTGGTTTCACTTCTGGATTGAGCTCATCTTGAGAATGAGTATAAAGGAGGTTGTGGATATATTGAGGAGTCATATCGATCCGGGCTCTCTCAATATGCAAAATGTTTAGAAGATAAAGGAGTACCTACGTTACATTACTAAGGATGACTTCCAGGTTCTACCAAATTACCTTATCAAATTAGAAAAATTATAGGTAGTAGTAAAATATGTTACTTTGAAAGACTCATGTTCGTTACATTCTTCAAAGGTAATGGATTTACGCCATATTGGTTGCATGCTATACTTTTGATTTGCAATAAATGTAACAGAACAAATTAATTAAAATAGTTTGAAGTGAGGAATTTTTTTTCACGATTTGCTTGTTGGTGGTGATTGAAGTTATTATGACAGACACAAAAGTATTTATATTGATATTGTTCAGAGACAAATTTTAACTTTTTATGGCGATGTTCCAGAATTTCGATATATGTATGCTAGGCGTGCTGTGCGTAGCTGACAGGAGGAAATTTTGACGAAAATAAGTTATGAGTGAAGTTAGATTTTTCTCATCGTGATTTTGGTACTAGTAACATTAAAGCTAGTGCAAATAGTGACATTTGGCCACTTCAGATTTCCTGTGTCATGAGATTCCTATGCCATGAGCTTCCTGTGTCTAATGCGGCGTACCTAACGTATAAGAAGAGACCATACCTTTTTCTCTTTCCCCCCTTTCTTCCCCAAAAAAAATATCGATGCTTGTTTCTGCGTGTGTACGCGTGAATAAAGAGAAACCGATAAGGTTTACTTTCAGTTCTGTCTCTCGTATGCTCTTCGCCGATACGAACGTTACTCTTAGGTCGCGCAGCCGCGACCGAAACATGCACTTGTCGTGACCCGACATTTTTGCGGTCTAACATCCTCGTTGCATTTGACTGGGAGACGGAGTTGTGTTGTCAACTCCCATCTTCATCGCTAACCGCGTATGGTTCACCGTTCCAGAATTACCGGACCATTTCACGGCACCCACTCTAGGTGGGCGGTACATCGCTGCTTGTTTATATAGTGTGGGAAACACAAACGTGGGGTGTGCGTTTCCAGGCCCATTTCACTGTTGACATCCAGCGCACGCCGTACACCACGTGGGGCTTACTACTGATAGCTAAAGCAAGCCCGCTATTCAATGTGTGTCTACACAAGCCAGTCTAATCCCTGAGGCTTATACTGCTTGCGAAATGGTTCATATGCATGCAGTGTAAGGACGTGCCGAGTGTAATACTGCACCAGAGGGATTTTTTATACAGAACAAATGTAATGTTATAACAGACTGAATTTGTATATGGTACTAAATATGTAATCGAATTTCTATGTTCTTCTGTTCACTGTTTAAAGTTTTCACTTATATTTTAAAAGTCAGGAATAAAAGTTGTAATTATATTTATATTTCCCTCAGCTTCGTGTGTAATTTTATAATATATTTTTTTTTGTTCAGATAATATTTCCAGCAATTTAATAAAGTTTTAAAATGTATGTCATTATTTGTATTTATTCAGCGTGTTTGAAAAACATTATAAGGTTCAAAAGACAGTCAATCTCAACCCCTACTACTAGACTAAAACGATAAAATATAAGTGTTAATATTAATAGGAAAATTTTTCATTTTAATGTGTGATAATTTTTATTTCCCAATGAATACCTTGAAAAGGTTCACATTAAGGACGTTTAAGACAAATATTCTTGAATGGGCACGGAAAATCTCTTAGAATAAGCCACAAGTCACGCAGCCGCCTGAAATAGAATATATGACATCCCGAACGGGGGCCACATGACAACAAGTGTTCGGAGTAAACATGATCACATTCCACTATATGAACGACTGGCTGAGAGATAAACGTAAGTGACGGTTAACCAAATTATTACTAGAAGCTTTATCTAAAATCTATTAAATATTTCACCACATGTTAAAATTAATATCACTTTGGAGATAATAACTATTTTTGCTATGCGACAATCCAGTGATACCGTGAAACTGTTTGAAACACAAATGTTGTGCAGTTACCCCTTTTTACCCTCATGTACGCCCATAAAATCAGAATAAACCACTTTCATTCGCTACCAATCAATTATACTTTCACGAATGCATTAAGGAATATAACTTTTCATAAACCACTTCCAACGTTACAGTCGGTACGTCGGTGTTCTCCATAAAAAGAACAGATTTTTTAAAAGTTGGTTTCCAGATTAATGCTTTAGCTATGATACGATCACAGCCCATACAGCGGGGTGTTTCTGAATTGCCAAGTTAAAGATCCGTTACCGTAAGCACACCGTGGCTTTATTAAAATTCAGAATTCTGGTAATGGCTGCAAATTAATTCCTCCAGTGTTCACCTTCTAGGCTTGCGCCACTCACGCCCTTCCGTAAACCTGTTAGCTACGCAGAGTGTTCATAATATGTTTATTCAAATTAAATACTAGTTAATTAAAACGGGACTGCCCACACGGATAATTCTGCTAGAAGGAAAAATAAATAGAAACAGACCAGCATGTGAATGTGTCCATTACACGCATGAGAAAATGGAATCAAAGAATTGGGAACTGGTCAAGAATACAACTGTAGGCTATGTGTTTAACCGTCGCGGCCAGAGAAGGTAATGTCGAAGAGTAATGTTTCTGTGCCCTTTCAGTACTTATGGATTTAAAACGTTTTAAATGATACAATGAGGCTTTGAACGCTCTCGTCTTTGGAACCAATGGCAGGGAACTATGGGCAGTTATCTATATCACATGGGTCCACATCTCTCCACACGTGTCACGTCCACTCGTGGAATCAATGCTACGACAATTTACTGCACTTCACCGGTCTAGAGGAGGGCTTACACAATACTAAATATTTATTCCATAACGTTAGGCATATCAGAATATTACACTGGTAACTAATAGTATTACCTGTGTAGTATACTTGCACGCCTGAAGTCTTGAGGCCATTGAAGCTTGAGGCATCGACGATCCAGTCTCAAGGGAATCCTCCTCAAAGGATGGCATGTACGCACTGTCGAACATTGGAGGTATACAATGTCAGACCTGTCGCAGTGTTCCAGTGTTCTGATGACACTCCAAACGAAACTGAATGGTCCGTCACAGCCAAACAGATGAAGTGTCTGTCATCCCATGGTGTAGTCATATTTCGTAGTCCGCATCCGAGTTTATGACTTGTTCTTTTCTCTTGGTTCCACTGCTTCCACACTCTCATCACTAACGTAGCATTATGCATAGTATGGACAGCAATTCGCGGTATGAATATCCTCTTCTCAAGCATATCATTCGGCCTCGTTCAATCTCCGTAACGTACCAAAAAGGCACGCTTTTATGTCGGTATATTGCCTCCAGTAGAAATGTTTATATCTCATTGACGATCAACAATCATATTTGTCTGGATCATCAACCATACTCCAATTATATGTTTTTACTAGCTATTTAAGAGAGAACTGCAGTAGTAAGGGCGGGGTGGTTTCAGATAAAAAGGGATGCCGCCTTTATTGATTGACCTAATTAATTTGATATAAAATTGATCTATAGGATTAATCCAATCTTAATCCGATCAACTTTTTCACACACTAATCTTAATCCGATACATTTAATGGTATGCTAATTTCATTGATTGATATAATTAAATTAATTGAATTAATCAATTAATTTTTCAAATTTGGTGTGAATCGATAAGTATAATTTAGTGCAAGAGTGTGCTAAGGGTGTTTCTATTATTAATGTTATTAATTTTTTTGTGGTTGGAGAGAGGTCCTCACCCATGGAGGTCTGGCATTGTACTGAGGTGTGGTGTATTGGGGAAGGGGCATATCCATGTATAGTTTGGTGCAAGAGTGTGTTAAGGGTGTTTATTTTTTTGGGAGGGAGAGTGAAGGTAGGTCCTCACCCTCGGAGCTCTGTTGTTGTATGAGGTGTGTTGGGGAAGTGGTTTATATAGGTATTGTGTTATATTTAATGGTATTAATATCCTTCCCATATGACAGGCAACTGAACGATAAGGCACATGCAGCAATATCTCATTATAGACTGATGCTATGACGGAGTTCGGAAAGGTATATTTCTGCAAAATGAAATTTTTAGTAAATACATAATGAAAGACTATATACTATATTAAGTAATATTCTGAAATCTAGACTATGACTTGAGTAACTTGTCCTGTATGGTAGTAATAACAAACAAGAGATACTTTTGGACAAACAGGAAATATTAAGAACAATTGAGGGCCAAATGCACGACTGTTTAAAAATCCAATTAAAACGAACTCAACTACCTTACTATCATGGTGTCATAAGGAAATCAAGCAACAAACTACTTCCCTACAAAATAAATGACAGAACCTAGTTCTACGACAATGACTGGGCCAGCTATCCTGGTGTTATAAAGAATGCAACTAGTTAATCAAAATTCCATAGCAATATATAAATTACACTATTTGAATTAAACCATACTAGACACACAAGCACCTTTCCCTCACCGCCTCTCAGTTCTACACTGTTTAGAATATACACGTACCTTACAACATTAAATTATTTTAATATAAACATTTGCTGCAACTTGCAACAACTTATAAACTGAGGGATGTGTTGCTGTCAAACAGAACCTGCTTTGGGCGGCTGTCGACTGAGGCTATGTCGAAAACTGCTCGATATTAAAATAACTAAATATTACATCAATCAAAATTTCCTGTTTACGAATTCACTGGTTTATATTTCCACTGGGAGTTAATCACAATACTAGACAAGTATCGTTTATAATTTAACATGGACAAATAAAGATTTCCAAACTGAAGAGAAATTCACATTTTGAATTATACCTACATCGGAGTCCCGACGAATCTATAAGTTATGAAGTAATTAAATTTTAACCAACACAATAGCATAAGTCTCCATCAATGTTAAATGTTTCAAATGAAATTTAAAAAATGGAAATAAGAACTGAATCGCAAAAGAAAACTTACTCAATGCCACTTTTAAAATTATTGATACACAATTTCACTTCCCTGGGCAGTTTACTGCTGCAAATAAATTTACCTATCATGATAGGACATAGATTAACTTAAAAACGCAAATAGCACATTATCAGGATTTAACTGAATAATTTGAATTAAATGTCGTCGATGAACGATCAAATTATTTAAAATAAATATTTATAAAATGTAAACGCAGTACAATAGTCTGAACAATTTTAACACAAATTTTGTTAAGTCTTGCGAGACTAGCTTCGGAAATTCACTGCATTTCTTAACACAAAGCTGTTTAAATCCTATGAACTTTCATACATCAGCTTCAGAAACATACTTAATACTCACGTTTTCCAAGATGGTCATTAAAAACGAAATTATTTTACTAACATATTTAAAAATAAATGAAAAATTTTTGCACTTTATATTACGAACACTATGAGCAAAGTCTGAACCCCATACAGATAGTTCAAGAAAGCACATAGCATGAGTCGCAGGTAGCCGTACCACCCAGGCGAAGCATGGGGTTGGTGCGGAGCCGTAACCAGTATGGGTGACCGCTGTAGGCTGGATCTAAACCCCGGCACGACTTTGAGCGCTACCACCACACCGTCACGTGAGATGCCGCAAGATTCTAGCTGCCAGTGAGGTGCTATCCCGAACAGCAGTTGCCCGTGTTGTGTGGAGCGACCAACAGGTCTTCGAGAAAGAGTCAATGTGATACTAAGTTACCTTCTCTGAACCACTGTTGAGCAGAGGGCAAGGGGAGGGATGGCTACTACTTCCCTCCCCTTTGTTCATATTTTCAGCACTAAAGCAGGACACTAGTCTACTGACAATTACCTCGGTTCTTTGTTCAGGGGTATAGACCACCCTGCTAGAATGTCTTCAAGCGGCCATCCTGTCTTGCTCAGGGCAAGGGTTGCTACTACCACTGCTATGGCTTTATACACGTCCTGAGTACATTCTACCTGTAGGAAGCCTGCAGGCTTTACGCAAAGTGTCAAACACATCTGCTTTCTGGATGAACACTAAATCAATTGATATACACAATAAATGCAGAAATGGAGTAAATGTTATTTCTAGGTGTTTTAAATATCCCATGAAAATCATCAGTGCTTTTTAAAACCTATTAACTACATTTTACATATGTCTTAAAACCCAGTATATTTCAAGTAGAAAAATCTATTTCATCTTGTTTTCTGTTAAGGCACAAACTCATTTACTCTGTTGGAATCTCCAAAGTCTTTACTGCGTTAAATATTAACGATATTGCTGTCATAGGTGATATTCATGCATACTGATTTCACAGTGAAACAGTATTGCTCACTGATATGGAATGTGGTCAGACACAATAATTTTCCAGCTGTTGCGAACACACACTTGTTAATATGTGTGAAAGAAAATTAAGTATTATGTCCACACCCAAATATTTCTGTTCACTGAAAACATATCAATTAATCAGGTAATTTTAATTATTTTGGTATGCGCTTTTCAATACATATCTGTAAAAAGACCACATTAAATAATAGATACATGTTATTCACCCAAAGAATGTGCATAGTTATAACCCCTGGTTGATAAAGTAATACATAATTTTTTTGCATTAACATTTACTCACTCATTCTTTAAGATACATGTTTCATATAATTCTAGATCTACAGTTTGTTTGGAGAAAAATTGAACATACATTCAGATAGAAATAGATTCTTTTATATACCATTTTACAACCATAATATTTATTTACATATACAAAAAAATTATCATTCTTATTTATATAACAGAGTTTCACAAAAGTTCTTTATTCATTAAATAGACATTCAAGAATATATATGTGTTTTATAACATATTTGGTTAGGGTGCAGTAAGACATAGTGATTCCCACACCTGGGGAATGATGCTGATAACATGTAGATGTCACAGTGAGACAAAACTCTTTATTCTCAAATCTGTGAGAAGTAATTATTCACAGCGGAATCTAAATTAAGTGTTGGCTCGATGACTATTAGACTTTCAGATTAGTTATTTTAAGCCACTATCTGTCAGTTGATTGGTTCACTCTTGATATGGCTGGAAGTTTAATTGACTTGTAGATGGTATTGTGCCATTTAACTAGCTCATTGATGTTATTGCAGATGACAAGGCTGAATTTATTGTGGTATTGAATGTAGTGTTGCGGAAAAATTTTTAGACAGGTATTCTATAATAACCCACAGGGTAAAGTTAATACACCATTCGACTGAATGAAGTGCTGCAATAAAAGAGGTGCAAAGCTGGTGGAGGAAATTTGACACACAATTTGTAATGGCATGAGGTAATGCTTGCAGTTCAGGACTACACACTTTCTGGGTTCCGTGTAAAAGGAAATTTATGAATTTCCAATTGTATTAAAACCTTATACCAAAAATAAAAATTTTATCTGTGCATTGAAGAGAGTGAAGAGGTTTTGGCGGCTGTCAAAATCAAGGTCTTGAGAGCCGATCTGGGCAAAGCGATGCAAGTAATGGAGCAGCACCTGGAATGCAAGTTTTATTATTGCTAATAAACTTGTATTACTTAATGCATATGCCACCAGTGGTATTACCTGTATTGTGTGCTATTAATATACATTGGTGATATCAGTTGTAAAGTCAACTCGCTCCCAAGTCTAGTAGTTAGGTAAGGCTTAATTGATTCATTATAAATTACACCAACATTATAAAAATGCAGTACAGGGAGAGATTTTTCTCTGAAAATAGAAAATATCTATTGTGTCTTCCTCCATCGCTGCGGATGTCAGGTACTTGCAAGCTACTATTTTGCTAATTCTAATAGGCTGAGGTGATGCTGTAGTTAAATCTATCAGAGGGTCCCTACACCTCGAGTAAAAATGAAAAATGTCTGCATCAGTACTAAGCCTATCTTTATGAATTCACAAATCAGTTAGCCTAGTGGCACATGCCGTGGCCATTATCTCGTATGTGAGGTCTGGCAATAAACTCATTACTGACTAAGACGAGTCAGATATCGAATTACTTTCCATCCCTGAATAAACAAATCACCTTTTTGTAGGAAATGCAGTGGGTGGAGCAGGAAATGCTAAGAGCTGCACAGTAGGTGGACTCTGTGAAGATAACTGTGGAGCTAAGTGCAGAGGTGGAGAGGGAAAATAGCTCTGTGTATATTCTCTGGCAGAAAACACATTGAAACTGTATTCTTGAAGATTTCATTCCACAGCTAGTTATTTCAGGTCTTTGTAAATGTTCCACAAAGCTGTAAAAAGGTTTCCTGCAGAAGCAGCACAACATAAATCATTGTTTCTGTACTATTCCAAGTCTAAAATGAAACAGAAAGATTCACAGATTTTATAGGCAGTTATAGGCAATTCTAGGTAGTGCAAAACACGAGCAATAGGTGAATTCTAGGAATTATAAGTTCGAATACATTATTAGTTTAAACAAAACATGGCTGAATTATATTATGTTTACAGAGTTTTATGTACTACATCACTTTCAAGTTACTAATGTTTATTTAGTCAATATCCTGCACAGAAAGCTTCAGGTGCAAACACATTTAGATTTGATTGCTAAATGCATGTAATCAAAGTTTATGTAATACCGTGTTGTCAGAATTAATTATGTGTGAAAATTACAACTCATGTATTCAAGTCAGTAAAACACAAAAGTATTTTCAAACCATTAATTTTGTTACATTTTGCTTACAGAATATATTTAATCAACACTGGGTGTATACAAAAACTTTTATTACATACTGTATTTTCCATTCTCTCCTTGGTAATACAAATACTTGTAGTATTTTTATCTGCTTGTTTGTTAAAATTTTTCATGTATTCGGGTGTGTGTAGTATTTTACATTCAGGTAATATAGGAAATGTTTCATAAAAGTGCAAATACACATCTTCAATACTTTCTGGTAGACTTGTATTCAGACACATATGGTATACAGGATATTGTTTCAGATCTGGACAATATATTAAATCATTATATTTTTCACCTTCTAAAGGACATTAGATATTTTTGAAATGAACAATCCATCACATATCTCTAAAAAATGGCATATAATTTCGTTAACCAAACGAGAGTAATTCACACTTGAGTCTCCAGGGGTGACAGACATGTAAATACCAGTTGGGTAGAAGAAAGACATGTTTACAGTAGGAATGTCACAAAGATACTAAAACTATTTTTTTCCTGAATGAGCACTAAATGGTTTACTTCATCATGCACATAACTTGCTGATATTCAATTTACACTTTGATTTCTGTATTCACAAGCATGTGATTCTGTAGGAGTCTTGATTCATTTTTATGTATTACTGTTTTACATAAAATCAAATACGTTTTATACTAAATTTGACTCGAAAGGCCACAATATTCTCTCATCCCAAATAGTACCATATTACTCATATAATAACTACTGGGGACTCAGGAGAATCATCATCTTCATCACCCCAGTCTGTTATCATTGTCCAAGTTAGCATTAATTGAGAGTTTTTTCTGCAGAGAAGAATATCGATTTATATCCAGTAAGTTTTATACAATTGTTTGAATGATGGACAATTGTGTTATTTTCGAAAATCTGTTACTTTCCCGTTCCACATACTTTACTACATATATTTCACAATTATTTAAATATTCCTTGCAAATAACTTCTATATTCTCATACTCTATACATCCACTCTACCATTTTAAACCGAGATTGTGCTTGGACACTCATCTATTAGTTTTCTTGTATATGGGAGTTAGATATTTCCATTCGAATGGTGCTTTGAAGCCGAATACCATTGTGTGTTCTTCCATATCAGCAAAAGCTAATTCATTAATGTTCAATTTATCTAGAGATTGAAATCCCTGCTCATTGCAAAACATCTCGATGAATTGTGGATCATCACCTACTGATTCAAGTCATTATTTTCACCAGCTTATATCTTAAATTATAGCTAGCCAATCTATCGCGAATTATCGAAGCAAAAGCTTGTATATTTTCTGGAATGGGTGTATTTGCAATTATTTCAATTTGTGAATCAATGACATTATTGCTGATTGTATCATTTTGTTTGCTTACATCAAATACAAATAATGCTCTTTGAGTTTAAAATTTTTTTGGGTTCTAGTATCGGTGAACTGATTTTGTTATAATATGTTTCCTGAAACTTTGAGTACATATCATAGCAAATAAGGAATTCCCAATACCACAATTTAATATTTTTCATATCACAATTATCGAATAATGATCTCTCTACTTTTAAATTGTTTTGTTGGTTTGTTTGAAAACAAATTACAACATATCATGGCTTTTTGTACAGAAAACTTGATTTCACATTTCGCACTATTTTTGTGATGTTGGTAAAACCCCCAAATCTCATGATCTGAAAGCAACATATATATCCTTCCCTTTTTGATAAATTTTAAAATCTTTACACATCCACAAGTGTTAACTTCACTATGTGGCAATAGCCATTCAACACTGTTTAATTAAAATGTTACATCTTTCTCATTATTAGCCATATCATGTATTGCATACAAGTTCATATTACCAAATAGCATACTTAATTCTTGTTTGGCATTTAATATGATGTTTTTGAAGTCTTCAGTGACCTGGGTTAATTTTTAGTGAACAATCAATAGCATTGCTCCACCCAGCTATAAGCCTGGCATAAAGATCATTTACACTTTGCAAGAGATAGTTCTTTATAATTTAAGTAATTCCAACATCTCAAACTTAAACTATTTCCACACCATTGAGGAGATATGCAAATCTGTACATTAAATGAAGTAATCCTTATCGTACTATTTTTGTAGTTACTGGATTACTTGCATTGGTTGTCTTTTTAATTGCTACTCTAAACCTTCAACTTGATTTCGATGGTAACATATAATAATCGTGATTTTGTACAGAAATCCTTATTTCTGATTGAAATATGCACATACCTGCCTAGAAAGGTTCATACACATGCATTTCCATGTGATGGTGTTTTCACATCTTATTGATTCTTCAACATTAAGTATGTCTTCCATTTCTTATAACCATATATCGTAATTCTTTTAAAAACAATTATTTGCCTTGTGTTAATTTCATGGGTAATTTATTTAAAGTGATAATTTTATGCAGGTGTTTATGTCTTTTTATAGCTAGTTTATTCGAAATACTTTCCTTAGAGATAGTTCTTAAATGAACTGCTTACTTTATGTCCATATTGACTATGATATACTATAAACATTATGATTGCAATGTGCACATAATGCAACTGTTTATATAGCTTTTTGAAAATGTAAACAAATAGTAATTTCTTTAATTCTAATACTAAGAAATTTACCATCTTAATGGACAATTCTAACAATATTTCATCAACACAATTCATTATTACTGGAAGATATAGTCAAAGTAATCATTTTTTCATTAATTTTATATCCTGCAGTCACTGCTCACGTGAATTCATGTAGTGTATTTGTTGGTTCCCATTCAAATATGAACCACCTACAATATCAACATTTATATGACACACATTAACTGATAATATATTTACTTGGTTTGATGCTTCATGTAATTCATTAGTGTGATACATGCTCTGTTCGTAAAATAACATATTTTCAATTGAATTTTTTTCCAAGAAATCGATATCAACATTACTGTACATACCACTGGTTAATGTATTTGGATGTCCATGTAATTGGAAATGTACATTTTCAGGTAATGTTGCTTTAATGAAAATTTCTAAATCATCTAACTCATAATATCCTACTGGTGTCACAATCTTGCAAAAATTTTTCACCAATGTTAGCAATAAGTAATTTGTTGTGCACAACAATGTTTGGTATGCTGTTGTAATGTATTCAATTATACTTATTTGCCATTCTCCATCCAACTCCAAAATTGGAAATAAACCACACATAATTGCGACGAATTTCCTCTTAATATAAGTGTAATAGACATATCTGTAAGATGTTTTACTATTGCACTTACTTATATATCCTATTTATAGTAAATAGTAGACATAAATGTCAACAATTGATTGTATTTGGTAATTGTTCTGTTTTGAAATTATATCTTAATTGTGTGTTTTTAAAATAATTACGTATTTCAATTGGAGGATATAAATCACCAAAACTGTCATAATACATTGATTGATGTTTTTAATTAATGCAACCCAATGCATTTCTTCATTTTGTTTCGAATGCAAATTATCATCATACATTCATGAAGGTTTGGTTTCTTTTGTAACTTGACTCTCATATACACACCTCAGAAATAGGGAATATCAAGTTTGTTTACAAATACAATAATTTCTTTGTATGTTAGTGCATGTTTTAGAAGACTATTTAGGACTTATGTTTTTTTCCTCGTTTGGAGTTTTTTAGTCCTTGCCCAACTTTATATGGTTTCAAGTACATTTCTTTACCACTTGATTTAAATGTTCTACTGTTTGGCAAAATGATCCAATGAGATATCTAGTTCGCCATAATGCTGGAAATAGGAAAGGAATTATCCCTCCTTTCTTGTTTTTTTTTGTTTGTCTTGTAATTGATGTCCATGCCTCCCTTCAATTTTGCTTGCATCACTTTATCCAGAACTCACACTCCAAACTTTTCACCTGTATATATAGATGGATTCTTCCTTATATTTGCTGCTTCATCAGATAGAATCGTGTCTGCTATATGTATTTGTTTCAAATCATTTGTTCGATCATAAAATATGCCATGTCCATTACAAGCACTATGCAAAGAGTTTATTTCATGATTGTTCCCTGTCTAATATTTTGCAAGGTTAGTTATGGGTCTGTAATAATTATATATCCTTAAATGCAATTGAAGTTTTAATTTATTAATCAATGTATTCAATACACCACATTCTCTTTTGATATGTTTAGTAAGAGCCATTGTTTTCAACTGAATGCAAACGTATATATAGACATCAATTTACAGTTTTTATATTAGTAAATTACATAGTGTAATGCTGTATATTTGTGTTAAAATGAAGGTTATAAAACAAAATGTACATCTGCCAGTAATTGTAAATATTAAAGAAAACATAATTGAACAGAAACATGGAATTCTTTTACCAACAAATATACATTGTATATGTGACCCATTTTCTTATGGAAATATTTGCATTATTATTATTTCGATGTTGTAACATCCAAATGGACCTAAGTTTGAAAATGTTTATGTCTTTTCTAAAACAATATAACAAGAGAAATATCAAAGAATAGTGACCATTTTGTCATTAATTGAAGGACTGTGATATTTCCCTTTTACTAATAAAGAAAATATAGTGCCTCCAAATAAAGCATTACCCAATTCCGTATTTATATTTGATGATGTTTGATGCGAACTGCAGGGTGAAATATGGCAATACTTTAGTTTTGGTAGACATTCAAATGTTGATTGCAAATATCCTTCACAAAGTTATCCACACATTCCAAAACATAATTTACACAATAATGAAAATATGATAATTGCTTTTAAAATGGACAATATTAATCTACAAAATATTTTCAATGAACATGTTTTGGACGATCTGACATTTACAAAGTTTAAAGATATGTGTTTTTACTGTTGGAAATACAAGTATGGCTTTCTGGTGATTAAACCAATGCTTCCCTTTATAATGTCAGATATAGGTCTGGATTTGATAGTTTTTTACTTCCCGACCAAGTATAATGAGTATTTCCAAGTTTGGAATATAGCTGTATAAAACACAATCATTACAATACCTATTTAACGAAAAGTCGCATGAGAGTTGTGATTTGAATGGACATATATTACATAATGTGGGTATGGATGCAAAATATACTGATGCGGTTAAAAAATGTTATGGTGAAGACTTAAACACTATCACATTGAATGTATTTAAAAGGCAATCTACTGATATTCAAGATAAATTAATAAAGTTAGTTTATTTGAATGATAATGTTTATAAAAACAAGAGTGTAATTGCAAACATTCTAACCAACATTCAGAATGCATAGCAGAGAAATGAATTTAAAATAGAAGAATCTTTAAATGGGTTTATTAAGGACTTCAATCATATGGCAAATATAACTTTTAGAACACAACTTGCAGAAATGCAAGATAATCTAAGAGAAGTAATTAATGAAGTGGTAATTGGTACTATTACAAAACAACTTGAAACATGACTGGAAGAAATGATGCAATATATAAGTGAAGAATTGATTAATAAAACATTTGGTTTAGTTACACAAACAGAGCTTAGAAAACCAAATGGTTTGGAAACACAAATAAATTATTTTATTAATGATTTGAAAGCTAAAACTGTAACTAAATTCGATCCTGTTTTATGTAAAGTCGATAAGATTGAAAAAGTGCACACTGTTCAATCTAGTGTAGCAGTTATTCGACCTACTGCATCAGTTAGAAAAACAGCAAATTAATTTTTATATAAATAGTTGAAAGTTAATGCAACATAACCAAAACATGCCTGACTCTGTTTCGGAATTACATAACATTATATCTGCTGTGAAGGAGAAATATTTACAAACCAAACAAGCCAGTATAAAATGGGATATTTTAAACGAATAAATATTTTAACCTGTTACGAGTAGAATGGATACATTCCATTCTGCATCAAATATGCCTAATGAAGCACTACTGGATATTAAATCAGATGAAGAACCTTAAAAGAAGAAAAAGCAAAACCTCTCTCATTTAACGCAATGTTATTTAGCTTTAAATCACATATCACCTACATGCAATACAACATTTGGTGTGTACCAAAATAGAAACACATGGTTTCTAGGAGATTTGGTTATTATGTTTTTGCCTGACAGTAGAAATAAAATAGGTGATTACATAACTGATGTGAGTGAAGGAATGATTGAAATATTATTTTTAAATGTTCCAAATGGATATTCCACACCAATCTGGAGAAATATAATCAACTTGTTTGTTGTACGAATGTGATATTCGTTCAGAAGATGAAAATCATCCGAAACTACATTTATTTAGCAATATTGCCGAAAGTATATATTGGAACAATCCTAATGAATTGGTCGATAGATTGAAACTTCTCATCTCATCAAGAGAGTCTGTGAATACTTCACATACAAACGAAATTGTTTCTATTATTGAATAGCTGACAGGAGATGGCTATATTACCAATGAAGTTCAGTCAGATAGATGTTTATTCGAAATATGGTTGGCGCATACCTGTCTAGAACAAGACATGGAAACTGGTCAGCAATGCAATGAAGATCATTTTGCAAGAAAGAATCCCAAATTCGCTCCAAATCGATAAAGGAACCAAATTTTATTCAGGGCCATTTCAGAAACTAATGGCTTATTATGGTATAATTCATTATGTAATGTTTTCAGACCTTAAAGTCAATGTTGCAGAACAATTCAGCAAATCGATCAAACAGCTATTATTCAAGCATTTCACGTCGAAGTGTACTTATAATTGGGTCGATGTTTCGCCTGAAATATTAGAATTTTATAATTCGAGATATTGTGGTACTATCAGGATGGCGCCCATAAAGGTTACAGGCAATATATTGATGAAAACTGTGTATAATAACATTAAAGTATTCGACAAGAGAAAACAAAAGTATAAAATTTGTGAATTTATACAAATCTTAAAGCACAAAGGCATTTTTGAGAAAATATATTTACTGTTATTTGGCCTTATGAAATATTTAAAGTTACTTCAGTCAGACATTTGTATCCCAGAGTGTTTTACCTCGAAACCTACAATGGGCTGCCTATGAAAGGCATATTTTACAAACACATATAGCAAAAAGTTAGTTCTCCAAATGAATATTTAGTTGATAAAATCAATAAAAGGAAAAAAATAGGTCCTTGGTTCGATGGCGAGGTTTCTCAAAAGCATATGATTCGTGGGTAAAGAATCAAGGTCTTAAAATATTGTAATACAATTTTTTGTAAAACTATGATACTAAATAAAAGAATTTAAACATATTTGATGTGTTATTTCATTTAATAAACCTATCATTATCAATGGGGTTTGGATTTACAAATATTGTGCAATCAATCTGCTTGCTTTACTGGATTAGCAATAGAGTGGTAATCTGTTACATTTGTTTCCTTTTGTTTGTCTCATAGTTTGTTGTGTTTGATTTGTAATTCAATTGGTAAATGTGATAGATTCGTTTAATTGGTAAATGGTGTGATTTGTAATTCGTTTCGATGCAGTTGTTTCCTTTCAAACATGATGTAATTCGTTGCATTTGATTTGTAATTCAATTCGATTTCATGTTTTTAATTGTGACATAATTGATTGCTTTTAATGTGACATTTCTGGGAATTTGGGTAAAATTTCACTGGTATTTAAGACATAATCTCATATCAATGTTATTTAGAATGTATTTGAAACATGACATATTATATTTATTTGGAATTTGATAATGTTTCCCAGAATCTGTTTCTCAGTAGGAAGATTATTTTTACAGATCTTAACATTTCGATTAATGTTATCCATTCGTGCGAAATTCCGAAGACAGTTTTGCAGTTAAAATGTCCCAAGATGCGTTCTTTAAACATTCAATCTTGTCATGTGTACGATCATGTTAGATAAAGGCTAGTCTATTGAGTAATCCTTTTAGAGCCATGATCGTCTTAATAGTGATTGTAATATGATCTGTTTTAAAAGTATGTATGTAATACAAATTTAGTTTGTCCCAGTAAATTTTGTTTGATAACGCGTTATGTCGATTGAATAAGTTATATGAAATAATGTTATTTGTTTTGGGACATCTCTTTACAATGTAAATAATTTGTTGGTAATCGGAATTTATTATTATATATGATGGAGTATACAAATCCAAATTGCCCAATGTTTTCCTTTAAACTAGTTTAAAATAGAGTCTTTTCCAAAATATCTATAAATTAGACATATTCCACCTCCGATAGAAGTCATTTCAACCTACATCCATGCTATTTCATTAATATTATGTCGGAATGTATTATTTATAAATAAAATAAGTCTATATTTTTTCAAGTATACATATTTCTGGTTGATGCTGTAATCGAAAATCTTGTATGGGAACTTTATTTACATGTACAAGTAACTTTGGTTATAACTCAAATTTGAAAGATCTGCAATTGCAAAATATGCCTTTTTCTGTGCTATGCATAAATATTTGAATTTTTGAATATAAATGCAAGTTTTTAATGTACATTATACATCATTAAAATGGTTTCCTCTTGTATTGCTTAAATCGAATGATACTTAATTGAAAACAATGTTCTTTGAAAATTGTGTTCTTTTAATACTTAAAACAAATAATATGTAAATAGTGTTTGACTTGCATAAGATTTATTTAGTGAAAATATCTCTGGTATGAAATAATTTGTAGTTTCTTAGATTAGTTTCCTAGAATTATATTGCTGTTGGATTTTAAAATTAATTAGTTTAATGGAAAATTGGGATAAAAAATTTGTGGATTAAAATTAATTTCTTGGATTATTTTTGGGATAAATGTCACTTAAGATCTGAATGTTAGTGTTAATAAAATAATTTTTTTCAGTGGAACTTGTTAAATTTTTATTTAGATGCCAATAAATGTTCAAAACAAACAAGTGTCAGGTTGTGAGGCTTCAGGGCAGTGTCAATGCTCCATTCCCTGATGGAAGGAGGTAGGCAGGACAAAGACATACTTAGGATCAGGGGTGGGAGGGAGCTGTCTAACAATACCTTCCAACCACACTTGCTGGACAGCCATATAGAGGACATTTTTAATTTCGCCTCAGTAGTCGCCTGGCACAGATGGATATATACACACAGATTTCGTAACAATAATTTTCTAATATTTTCGTTTTTCATGTATTGAAACTTAGTAAAATTAAATTTGCTAATAATCATATTGTAAAAAAGAAAATTGATTTTCTTAACATATTTTATCGATGTTTTAAAAAGTGTTCCATATGCATTTGTTATGATTCCATTAAGACATTTATGTATGTATATATTATTATTTTAAACATAACTTAGTATCGATTTTTAATAATTTGATCATTTTTCTTCGATGAAGTTTAATTCAAATCATTCGGTTACATCGAGATTATGTGCTATCTCCACTTTTAAGTTAATCTATGCCCTATCATGATAGGGAAATTTATTCGTAGCATAAAACTACATTTGTGGAAACTATGTTAAATAATACCAGTGAGTTCTTTGTTTTTCCCAGGGAAGTGATATTGTGTATTAATAATTTAAAACATGGCATTGGGGCAAGTTATTTTTCTGCGATTCATAATCTCAGGTTCTGTTTAATAGCAACACATCGCTCAGTTTATAAGTCGCTGCAAGTGACACACTGGAGTCATTCCTACAGTGACCTCCCAACAGAACAAGCATATATTAAAATCATTTAATGTCGTAAGGCACATGCATATTGTAAACAGTGTATAACTGAGAGGCTACAAGGGAGAGGTGCTTGTGTGTATAGTATGGTTTAATTCAAGTAGTGTAATTTATATATTGCTTAAGAATTTGGATTAACTAGTTGCATTCTTTATAAAACCAGGATAGCTGGCTTGGTCTTTGTCGTGGAAATAGGTTCTGTCATTTATTTTGTACGGAAATAGTTCGTCGCTAGATTTCTTTATGACACCAGGATAGTCAGGTAGTTGTGTTCGTTTTAATTGGATTTTTAAATAATCATTGTGTATTTAGCCATCAACCATTCTTAATATCTTCTGTTAGTCCACGAGTCTCTGTTGTTTGTAATTACTCCCATACAGGATGGGTTAGTCAAATCATGGTCTAGTTTTCAGAATATTATTCAATAAAATATATCGTCTTTCATTACATATTTACTAATAATTTCATTTCGCAGAAATATGGCTTTCCGAACTCCACCATGACCTCAGTATAATATCATACATCACTGCTCGTGTCTTATCCCTGAGTCGCCTGCCAGACTGGAAGGAACTCAGTAACATTAAATATTACACAATACCTATATACACCCCTCCCCAAAACACTTCATACAACAACAGAGCTCCGAGGGTGAGGACCTACCATCGTGCTCCCACCCAAAAAATAAACACCCTTAGCACACTCTTGCACCAAACTATACACTTATCAATTCACACCAAATATAAAAAGTTAATTGATTAATTTAATAAAATGAATTGTATCAATCAAATTTTCATATCATTAAATTGATCTGATTAAGATCGGATTAATGAGATCAATAAATCTGATATAAAATTAATTAGGCCAATCAATAAATGTGGCATCCCTTTGTATCTGAAACCTGTCCGCCCCTACTGCTCACTGCTCTATCTAGGCATGCACAGTCACTCTCAAATCCTAATAATTCGCTTATCACATTTTGCTTTCAATTTTCTGTGAGTTTCATTTCATTTGTATGTTTCCTTCATGATGCTAAAGTCTTTACTGACATGAGTGTATATAAATGGTATTGAGAGAACGTTATCCACAGGTAGTTTTAATAGCAGATATGTGCATGTATTATCTGTTTAAGAAATGAAGGAATGGTAACGTAGAGCCACATAGCTTCTCTATTGGCCAGCTAGAAAATATTTGCTAGTGGTACACATATCAAAACAAAATGATTTGCAATTTTATCTCAGGTGCTGGTCATGCGTTTAAATTCCGGTGAGGGCAGTATAGTCTGATTGATGTAACAAATATATGGTGTATGCCTCTTAGACGATCCAGTAAATGTTCTGGAATTTGTGTTATTTTGAGTGTGCAGTAATATACGCGTGCATCTCTGAACAAATGATACTCGATTTCGTGCAATATACACACACGAGCAGGTGAATTAAAACAACATGCTTTGTTGGCGGAATGATGCTGTGATCACCTCGTCAAATAGCTACGTATTAATATGATGTCAGATCTTACAATTACTGTCTAAGTAACTGTCGAGCACAGAATTGGTAAGAAACAATACTTCTGTGCATTTGATTGTGGCCAGGTCGTTGAAGACAGACTCATGGGGCACTCCATCTCTTACATCATGCATGCGATGAGATTTCCACGGGCTATCGTGTCAAGAATGTACATGAGTTCATGTATTCGGGTAAGAATACTGGCGCCAGAAACAAACGCCAAGGTGTATAATGTATTAGTGACAAGGATCGCTGTTGGCTATCACAATTAGTGACAGCAGATAGGCAGGACACAGTGCAGCAGATCACTCAGCAATTCAATGCTGGACCACAACTACCTGTGAATAGCCATACCGTCCAGAATCATCTCTTCGCTACAGGGTACAGAAGCTGAAACCCTACAGATTACTTCTGCTTACCGTACATTACAATGCTCACCTATTAACATAAGCACGGGAATAGCGCCATTGAAACATCGACGCATGTAAAAAGGTCGTCAGGACGGAAGTGTCGATGTACACGTTGGTGCACAACGATGGTAGGGCACGAGTTGTCGCCAAGTGCATGAAGATACGGATACCTCGCGCCAGCAGGGTAAAGTCCAGGCCAGCGGTGGTATCCTTGTATAAAGAACGTTTACGTCGGATGATATGGGTCCCCTGGTACACGTGTCACCGTATCACATCTGCGAAGGATACAGGTGACAGATCCTGTGCTCCCATTTGTGCGCCTAGGGCACCCTGCAGGATGCCCGAACCTGCAGCGAGACAATGCACCGGCTCGCCACTTCAGAATTTTGATGGAGTGGTTGCATGAACATTCCACGTCCTTGAGGTTTACCTAGGCCCGAGGTCACCCGACCTCGATATTACCGACTGCTGCCGAAGGGATGTGTGAGCCGTGGATCCTGTTCGGACCGATTGTTGCCCCGTGTACATCCAAAATGTCACACGCAAGTAATGTATGAACTTCTACCAACGAAGGAATACATCGAGTCCTTGGCACAAACAACACAATACAAATATAAAAAAATTAATATACAAAAATATAGAATAATAACGAATTTGCCAAAGCACCAGGAACAGAGAGAAAGCAATATATTCAAATAAACAATAGGGCAGGGTGATGGTACAGGGCACAAAAGAAAGAATCAGAAAATATATACAAGACTTTCTTTTTTAAAAAAATACAGGCCCAGTGTAAGACTAAATAACCAAGAAATAAAAAGACATGACTTGTGGTTCTGTATCGCTAGATCTTTTCGTTTTTAGCTTATTTTTTTCAGAATATAAACAATATTGACGAAAGTAATTAACAAATAATGATTTAAAAATTAAATAACTGACAAATAAATTGGGAAAAAATCATAATTTAAATTTGCAGAATTTTTAATCAAACAAAATTTTATTTAAACATTAGTTAAAACAACAGTAAATTAAACAGACTGATCGCTGCTTAAAATTTCTAAAGGGGTACTCCGAACCAAAGACCAGCTAAATATATTAGTTACGAATAGCATATACTTCGAAAGACCATCATTTCAAATGTCTACAGCAAATATATTAGTAGACGTGGGCGTGATGAAGTTCAACACAATTTTAAAGTATTATTACACAGATAATTTTCAGATTTAAGTAGAAAAAGGTAATTCCGATGCTCGACTTAGCCGAAGGAAGGTATTGATGAAATTAACAGGCACAGTTAAGTGTTATCGCACGGGCAAGAAGACATAATATCCACTGCAGAACCAAAGCATGAAGGACATTCAATAGATCTTGATTATTTTGACACAAGCAAGTAAAGGGGCAGGCAACGTGCATAAAACACTGCAATGTGCAAAAAGGATTAAGTCTGCACGGACAGAAATACATTTATGCGAAATATGAAGTAAGGGTCAACGTAAGCCAGCACTATCGCCAAAATAAAATGAACACGAAATATATATTAGTTAATCTATTTAACTAGTGCACGAAGAGAAGTCAACTAAAGGCTGTTCACGATAAAGTGAGCATATTTAAAATGAACCTTTGAAAAAAGGCCCGGCCCCTTTCCTGCACTTATTTTAACGGATGTACTGAGTGACATTCGACCAGTAAAGTTGGTAACGATTAAATGAAAGTAGTTCCATATCTTAACATCGGATAAAAAGGGTCAAGTATTCATTTGTGATAACTTAAATTATTTATTTCGCTTTCTGTTTTAGTTATGCATCGAAATGAAGAAATTACCAGACAAGTCAAATATTTTCTTTTGTAATAATTTCGAAGTTTCACCAGACCGACGCATGAATAAAGTGACTAGGACCATGGCATTGTTAATTGTACATAAGGCGGAATAATACACAATGTGCATACAGAGCTTTTAAAAGTGCTCATATTACCGTGAACAGAATATATAAAAATTAAGCTGTGTTCATCTGAGAAGGGAACATACGAAAATAGAAACCAAACTACATGTTGGTGTAACTTGCCAAACAAACACCGACTAGAGCACACACCACACACACACATATATATATATATATATATATATATATATATATATATATATATATATATATATATATATATATATATATAAAGAACTCTTTAGCTCTACGTTGCTTCAAAAGCAACGAAAATGTAAATTCGTGAGTAAAAATCAAGTTCAGAAGTGCACAGCCACTGGAGAACGATGGCCACACACTGGCTGAACAGAAAGTGCGTCAAGGAAAACTCTTCCGGAACACAGAAGATAGAAAGGAAAGACGAGCAAAAATATTTGATTCTCGATTATGGATGTTGCAGGCTGTCCAGAAGAGACAAATTGCGCCCAGACATACAGTAATTGGGGAAAAATCACGCGAACAGAAGCCCATTTTTTTTATATAATCACATACTAACTGCATGGCTATGGCAAGAAGATGGCAAGAACTGCAGACGACAGGAAGAATGTGGGAGGCGATCATCAGAAGGCAGCCGAAGGAATTTGCAACACTGTAATGCAAATCCGGCGGACAGAGAAACATCTGCACTATATGCCGGTCGGCAGGCGACAAACGGGAATATAAACATAGCTTTCAAAGCAGAGAAAGAAATTTAAATGAACGCAAAATAACTAAACAGAATATGGTAACTGTAAAATAGTTAGAAACAGCGATTAAATAAACTGAAATATGTAAATAACATTTTGTAAATGCTGTAATAAATGATTAAATGAAAATATAAATATCTACCAAAAAGAGATATGTCATAAATAAATACCAGGCGTATATAACTCAATAAATATATAAATAAAAATGAGATTGCTCAAATGGAGAACAAAAACATTATCTGATGCATCAATTAAATAAAAAAAAATTTAAAAACATATTTGAATAATGTTACTCGCAACCGTTGCACAGACTTCAATATTGCAAATGAAATATCAAAAGTATTTAAAAACCGTACAACGAAGTGCAATAACGGGGTCGCATGGCTGAGCGGTTAGACTGCTCGCCTGCTTCGAAAGGCGAACCGAGTTCAATACCCGGCTGAGTCATTCCAAATTTTCGCACGTGGGAATCGTGCAGGACGATGCCACTGGCCGACGGATTTTCTCGGGGACCTCCCGTTTCCCCCACCCTTGCATTCCGAAGCTGCTCCATTTTCAACTCATTTCGCCCTCATCGGCACTCAAGACCTCGTTAAGCGCCCGCCCAAATCTCTCAACTCAACTCTAAATTGAACCAACAACGCAAGAATAGCGCCATATTTCAAAACGACACAAGATCTCTATACATTGTTGGATGCTGTGCAGTGGACCAGTATGACTCCCGACCACTTCCGGTTCCTTGTGGAGTCAATGCCGCCGCGTATCACTTACCACATCAAGGCGAAAGAATGTGATGCACACTACTATAGTCCATTCATGATTTCTTCAGACGTTTTAACACTACCCTTTGAAAAATCTCCCTATGTATTACGTTTTAGTTATTTCCTAAATATGCTATGTATCAAGCGTTTTACGCCTCTCAAAAATCAGACGTAACAAATTTTTCGTTAAATGGAAGTTTTATCTATATTTTATTTAAGTATCAATATATTTTTTTTAAATGATAAACACGAACAAAAACTGCGAGAAATAATCTGTGTTAGTAGTCCTTAGTAAGAAATAGTTCTCATGCAAAATAATATTACAACTGAATGCTCACGAATTTGGTGCGTTGTCCTTTGGTGTAATTTACCTGGAAGTAGAACTATAGCATGGCTTCAGAAAAGTGTGGAGTAACTGTGAGTGGGTTATATGCAGGTATCTCTAATTTAATTGCTCATGGATGTATGTTAGCTGAATTTAAATTTATGCCTGTTTATGTAAGGCTATGGCTCACGGTAGCTTCCGCGCTCCTCGAGAACTTTACACCAGCCGTATGCTCTATCGTTGCAATGCAATACTGACGTTAATTGAACACAAATATTTATAATGATGTGGCGTGGTTTTCATTCATTTTTACTTTCACCTGGAGCCCAATTACATGAGAATCATTAGGTGCCCGTAAAGACATTAATGATATTCTGATAGGCAGATGACCAGTGCATTTTGTACATTGGCTAATTCCAACCTTCTTGTTGTTTCCAAGACGTAAATCGGCTCCTGATAGGCAGAAAGGGAATGATAATTGCACCTGTGGCCTCATATAGGTATGTAAACATAAGTAAATTACGTTGTGATTCCTTAGATGTAGGTATATCCAAAGATTCCCTCTTGGTTGGGTTGACACATACCAAGTAAGTTACAAAAGTCTGTCCACGATAAAGTGACCACTTTTAAAATCAACCTCAGAAAAATGCCACTTCCCCTACCTACGTATTTTTGACGGGTGCAATGAGTGACATGTGTCCAGTAAAGTTGATAACGATGGAGGGGAAAGTAGCTCCGTATATTAACGTCGAGCAAAAAGTGTTATGTAACCATTTGTGATAATATAAATTTTTTTATCTCCCTATCTGTATTTAGTTAATGCAAAGAAGCGTAAAAATGAGCAGATTTGTACAATATTTACAATTCTAATAATTTCACAGTAGTATAAAATAGATGGTTCTGGCATACCTGACTTCTGGCTGCGGACCCTAATTAGTATGTTACCAGGCTTCGGGCTGCGGACCCGAGGAGCGAGAATTTCCCTTTTTGACCTTTTCCCTTCCAAAGCGTACAATTGCGCGTACAAAAACGTCACTTTTCCTTTTTAACCCGTCAAAATTTCCCGAATTTCTCTCCAGCCACTGGCAGTCATCTCGGCAGCCAGTGACAGAAAGTGCATTTGCTCAATTTCGTGCATTGTGGCTGAGGTTTGTCCTATGCGGCTAAAAGGTCGGAGCTTCTCTCAAACTCGGAGTTTTTCATTCCTAGTGGCCATCTTAGTATCGATGACCTATGTCTACCCAGGACAATTGGCGCCAATTTTGGCGGCCAGCACCTCGCCAGTGGCGGTGGTGGGGCATCAAGGTGCCTCGAACGATCGAGTTCGGATCTCGTGGAACACTGCCACCTCGTTAAGTCTGTGTGTGTGCAGAACACTTATAGGCAAAGTTGGCTATAATTTTCCGAACTTGACTAGGAGAAGGGTCGCGGGGTAAAATATTCCCCGTGTCAATTTATAAGCATAGTTGGCTGTAATTTCCGAACTGTTTAAGTTATAGTTGTCAAATTCTTAACATAGGCATAAACCACGACTAGGAGAAGGGTCGCGGGGTCAAGTATGTCCGATGTGAACCTATAAGCATAGTTGGATGTAATTTCCGAACCATTTATGTTATAGTAGTCAAATTCATAATAGAGACACCAACCACAACTAGGAGAAGGGGTGCGGTATCAAGGTTTCCCAATGTCAACTCATAAGCATAGTTGGCTATAATTTCCGAACTGTTTAATTTATAGTTGTCAAATTAATAAAATAGGCATTAACAATGACCAGAAGAAGGGACACTGCATCAAGTATGCCATATATCAGTGTATAAGCATATGTGGGAATAATGTCCGAACTGTTCGAGTTATAGTTGGTAAATGCAGAACATATATACTATCTATGCCTAGGAAAGGGGTTGTGGGGTCAAGTATGGCCCATGTCAGTGTATAAGCATTGTTGGGCGTAATTTCCAAATCGTTTGAGTTATAGTTACCAAATTCCTAACATAGACATCTTCCACGACATGATAGATGGCTCTAAGTTATGAAGCATTTGAGATAAAACTACCAAAAATCACAAAACATATATACCCGCCCGACAGCGAGAAGGTACATGTGGACATATGTCGGCCTGCATGTCTCCCTGTTCTTTCTCACCTCTGTCTCTCCTGTCCCCTCATTGCCACAACCTCTGCCTGGCCACACACACACTTCCTCACGCACTCCCCCTTGCATGCTCTCTCTATCGTTTGTCCGCCCTCTCCATCTGCCTACATTACCTCTAACCATGTCATCCTCGCATGCTCGCTACCACCCAACCAGCGACTCGCTGCTCGCCGACCCCTGAGCACTCGTAACAGAGAGAGCAGACACCCTTACTGACTCTCACATGCTCAGGATTACCATCTACATGTGATCAAGTACAAACTATGTCAATGCCCCTGTGTACCCTGTATGATAGGTGAGCCAGAATATCCTATTTGGCATACAAGTACACTGCCTCCTCTAGTGGCCTGTTAGACATAAATACAAACTCTACTCTCACACCATGTGACTGACCGATGTCCTTGGCATCCGACCGCGACGATGGCCACATCACCACGGACCATCCACAAGGGTCTGCATGACGAAGCCACCCCACCATCAGGCAACCATTATAGCTGTCAAATGCATAGTTGTCTCTAAGTTACGAACTACATAATATAGTTACCAAATGCATAGCATAGACATCACTTAGGTTTATTTTCCTTACTAGTGTGCTACTACGACAAGTTGTCCTAGGCGAGAGCCATCATGCCGCCCCACTGACTGCCAAACATACATGGATTTCAATGTGTGTACTTACTTCCAGATATTTGGTCAGTACTACTGGTCGTGAACTCGTGAGCCATGTAACGAAACGTTAATGTGTGTATGTAATGAGATGTCACTCGCAATGAATACAGTCATCGATAGACAGCCGAGTCCCCACACATACAACAATGCATGCTAGAACGATAAGCTTCCTATTATGAAACTAATTATCCCATACCTTAACTGGTGTAGCATTGAATACTCATATGTTACAAGTGCATCTCGTCATCTTCGTCGTCAATGTGACCTCGCTGGAGTGGAGACCACAATGCCCGGTCCTGCTTTTCCATGCATGATAGATAATGACCAAGAACTACACTCCCACCACCTCACCCTTGTCATTGTATGTACTGGTATATTATTGAAAGGAACCAATGCATATACCCTGAACCATCCTTAAGGTATCGCAGGTTCGATTCCCGTAAAGATGCATCACTCTGTGTACTTTCTCATGTCGTCTGCTAGAGTGCATGAAAGGAAAAAAATACCTACAACCTGTACATACGTATTGCACAAGCGTATAACATTCGACAAAAGCCATGTAATTCCATCACTAATACAAATTGTCATGTTGGCCAAGTGGTCTAAGGCACCTGATTAAAGCTGGGGTTCCAGTAAAAGGGGAGCATGGGTTCGAATCCCTGCACCTGACACATTTTTATTAGTTTTTTTTTTTTTTGTACCATACTCGAATATATATGGTATCGTAGGTTTGATTCCTGTGGCGAGCACATTTGCAGACATGCTTTGGTCCTACTGCCCGTGAAGAGACTAGCATGACACTCAGACTGTCTCCGACCTTGACTCATGTACTGAAGCAATTAATAATAATAACAGGGAGGGTTCAGCGAGGGGTCACCCATGTGCAGACACACATAAACACACTATGACAACCCGAGAAATGAACCGAGTAAGGAGGTATCGCAACACACAGAGACAAAAACTATCTATTTACCCTGCCCTCAGATGATGCAGAGTAGAGGTTTTACCTTAATGAGTGTAGCTGTTTCAGAAGACCTGCAGGACGCGATCATATATCATCGTCGCGAACTCGCTGGAAGCAATGACTGCCCTGCCTTTCTGTACACAATACATTACAGATTATATGTTCACCAGCAGACCATCGCTCTTTGAAGGGAAGACAGGCCACACTACCATCCATGCATTGTAGATACCAACCAATTACTGCATCTCCACCACCTCCCCATGTCAACATAATTACCGGTATAATATTGAAATGAAACAATGCATGTGCCCTGAACCAACCTCGAGGTACCACAGGTTCGATTCTCATAGAGAGTGGTAATGCAAGTCGACATAAAAGCCATCATGTCTACAATAGTGTTAGCAATTACAGACTGTCAGTCCCCAACCTGCACTCGCGTACCAAGCCCATCACTCACACATGCACACACACACAACACACGAACCACTAATATCATGCAGAGGAGAAGTTTATTTATTTCTTGACTGGTGTAGCAGTGAATACCCATAGACCACGAGCGCATCACCGTCGTCGACGTGACCCCACTGTAAGCAGAGACCACAATGACAGTCTCACCTCTCCATGCATGGTAGATACCGACCAACTAATGCATCCCCACCACCACATCCCCTTGTCAATGTGCTTATCAGTATACTATTGAAAGGAAACAATGCATGTACCCTGAACCATCCTTGAGGTTCGATTTCAGTAGAGAGTGTTAATACAAAATGTCATAAAAGCTACCATTGGATATACATTCATCGAAGGTGGGAGCAAGAGTCTCACTGCTAAAATGTCAACACAAAGAGAGTAACCACCACTGTCTACAGCAGTGGTCGTAAATACAGACAGTCCTCGACCTGCACTCGCGTACCAAGCTCATCACACACAATTAGAGATAGTCATATGCATTCCTCTGTGTGCGTTCTCCAGTAGTCCACAAGAGTGCACAAAAGGAAAAAATACCTACCAACCGGCACGTGCATATTGCACAAGCGATGGCTAGACAAGCCCATACAACATATGTAATTCGACAAAAGCTATGTAAAACCATCACTAATACAATTTGTTGTGTTGGCCAAGAGCTCTAAGGCACATGAATTAAGCACTGGTTCCAGTAAAAGGGAGAGCTGGTTCAAATCCCTGCACCTGACACATTTTTTTCTGTACCCTACTTGAATAAATAAGGTATTGCAGGTTCTATTCCCATTGAGAGTGCATGCTGATGACACACCTGCAGACAATCATTTGTCGTCGGTCCCACTGTCCATGAAGGTGGAGGCATCGCTTGAAGACGATGCCAACCACTGAGTGTGTGCCATCAGGTACAACTACATGTGAAACTTCGACGATCGATCAACTCCACCAACAACAACAGCAGCAATTATGTGATAAACCTAGCAATTACTGCGATAAGGTCTCCTGTAAAAAGTTGCAATGCACGTCGTCATGAACAGAGCAAAAGTACAAAGGCAACCACATCTAGACTACTACTACTAACATGTGATATGTGTGGCACAACATTCGGTAGAGGAGATACTCCCCAATCTCACATTGGTACGTGTAAAGGTAATGAACCTTTGCTTGGCACCAGGCAGCATGCATTGTCGCACGACAATGCTAACCTTCCTGCTGATTCGACATGTAAACTAACGTTCGTTCGAGCGCCCATAACATTATGTGGGCCTACATGGTGTTCTAAACCAACATGCGAAGAATGAACTACGAGGGGTGCAGAGCATGAACCAGACAGACCGCCAGAAGGTGAAAATATTAGACCTGCACTGCTAACATGTGAAGTGAAAACCGAAGATGCTACCCAGAAGCGATACGATAGTTTTTAATATAGGGTTAACCAGCTCAGTTGACATCTAGACTTCGAAGACTGAACATCGGCTATGGATAGCGTGCTCTTATACATCGATGGAAAAGAAAAATTATTCGTGTCGCTACTATAAAAATGTATTTTCTAACAAAAACATCTGCAGACAGCATGGAGCTGGGTGTTATCAGAATGTGGGTCGTATTATGTTCGGATATGAAAAGTGCAAATCCTAATTTGGTCGTTGAAGTAACTTGAAAATATATCATGCAGCATGTAAGGGCCGCGCTGCACCACCACCTGACAAGCAATATCAGAATACAGGTCGTATTATGTTCGGACGTGAAAAGTGTAAATCTCAATTTAGTCGTCGAAGCGACTTGAAAAGGCATCTTACATCATGTAAGGGACACGCTGCACTACATGTCAAGCATTTTCTGAAGATATTACAAGCTCAATGTAAGGGTTCAACTAAGAGCAGTTATTTGGCTCCGCCACGACACCCATGCAAGTATTGTAACAAGACGTTTACATATGCATACGACGCAAGGAGACACGAACAAAGTTCATGTAAGAAGAGAACCATCCGTATGTCATATCAATACGATAAATGTTGAAGAATGAATGTTCGTGTTGACACTTTAAAAAGAAATTTGAAACTGTGTAAGTCACAATCAACGGTTTAAATAGACATTTAAAACATTGCAACAGAAAGAATACGGGGACTGCCGATGATGATATTGCTCTCAAGCTGATACTAATAGTACCCTCGTCAAGGTGCCATGACGATGTGGTATAAAACAGGTCGAAATAGGCCGGTCAGCTCTGTCGCTGTTCAGACCTCGAAGAGAGAGTACATTGGCTGCAGGTAACGTGTTCGTATTCGATGATGGAACAGGAAAGTTATTTATGCTACTACTGTAAGAAGGCCTTTTTTTTACAATAACCAGCTGCAGAGAATATGAAACTGGTTGTCATCATCAGAATCCAGACCGTACTATGTTCGCATGTGAACAGTGTAAATCGCAGTTTGTCCGATATGGTAACTTGAGACGGCATCTTGCAACCTGTAAGGGTCGCTCTGCACCGCCTGCGAGGGGAAGATTAGCAAATAAACATGCATGTCCATCTACAAATGTCAAAGCTAGTTCTTTGCTCCCGCCAAGACATCCATGCAACTATTTTGACAAGACATTTATAAGTGCATATGATGCTAGGAAACACGACTTGTGTGAGGAACGTCATTCGCAGGGCATATCAATGTGATAAGTGTCGACGAAGTTATGTACATGACGGGGATTTAAGTAGTCATTTGAAACTTTGTAAAGGAGAGGCCACTGATAAACAACCTAAAGATTATTCACCATCCATGAATCTTAATGATAATGGCTTTTTCCTGAAGCGATCTGTATTCAGGCGACTCTTGAAAGATTTGGTTGCACAGAATATGTCAACTACGCCACACAATGTTTGCTCTTTCCTGACAAGTATGAGCCCTAATATAATAAACCAACTTATCGATGATTAAGTAAACTGGAAAATATTTACCATAATGAGTTATGTCATAAATAAATACCGGGCACATAGAACTCAATAGATAATGAAATAAAAATACCATAGCTCAAATGAAGAATATAAGAATTGATTAAATAAATAAACTAAAAACATATTTGAATAGTATTACCCGCAATTGTTTTCACAGACTTAAAAACTGAAAATGAGATCTCAAAAGTATTTAAAACCAGTACAACAGTGCAATAACGGGGTTGCGGTGGCTGAGTGGTTAGACTGCTCGCCTGCCACGAAAGGTGAACCAGGTCACGACCGAGTCACTCCGGGTTTTCGCAAATGGGAATCGTGCCGGACGATGCCGCTGGTCGACGGCTTTTCTCGGGGATCTCCCGTTCCCCAACCCCCACAATTGTATTCCGTAGCTGTTCCATTTTCATCTCACTTCACCCTCATCGGCTCTCAAGACCTCGTTAAGCGCCGCCCAAATCTCTCAACTCAACTCTAAATTGAACCAACGATGCAAGAATAGTGCCGTATTTTAAAACAGCACAAGATCTCTATCCATTGTCGGATGCTGTGCAGTGGACCAGTATGACTCCCGAATGCTTCCGGTTCCTTGTGGAGTCAATGTCGCGCGCCACATCACTTACCACATCAGGACGAAAGAATGTACTACACACTACCATTGTCAATTCACTGTTTCTTCGGGCGTTTTAACACAAACCTTTGAAAAATCATCCTATATATTACGTATTTAGTTATTTCCTTAATATGCCATGTATCAAACGGTTTACGCCTCTGTAAACTCAGAGGTATGTCATTTTTCGTTGAATTGAAGTTTTACCTTTATTCTATTTAAGCATTAAAACATTTCTTTTTTTAATAAACACGAATAAAAACAGTGAGAAAAATCTGTGTTGGTAGCGTCTAGTAAGAAATAGTTCTCACGCAAAATAATAAAACAACTGAGTTCTCACGAATTTGGTGCGTTGTCCTTTTGTGTAATGTTCTAGGCTTAGTTAAGGATAGTTTGCACGAGGCGGAGGAAATATCCCAAAAGTGTAACTTAAGCAGGGCTTCAGAAAAGTGTGAAGTAACCATGAATGTATTATATGTAGGTATCTCTAATTTATCTGCTCATGGAAGTATATTAACGGAATTTAAATTTCAGCATGCTGCTGTATGGCTTTGGTTCGCTGTAGATTCCGCGCTCCTCGGGAAATTTACACCAGCCGTCTTGTGTATCGTTACAATGAAATACTGGCGTTAATTGAACACAGATATTTATAATGATATTGCGTGATTTTCACTCATTTTTACTTTCACCCGGAGCCCAATTACGCATATATCATTAACTGCCCGTAACGACGTTTACGGTATTCTAACAGGCAGATGACCACTGGATTTTGTATCTTTGCAACATTTACCCTTCTTGTTGTTTCCAAGACGTAAATTGGCTCCCGATAGGCAGAAAGGGAACGATAATTGCTTCCGTTTTATGTAAACATAAGTAAATTGCGCTGTGGTTCCTTAGATGTACGCATATCCAAATATTTTCTCTTGGTTGGGTTAACGCGTGCCAAGTAAGCTACTAACGGCTGTGCACGATAAAGTGGCCACTTTTGAAATCGACATTAGAAAATTTCGCTGCCCCTACCTGCATATATTTTAACGAGCACAATGTGTTACATGTGCCCAGTAATGTTGGTAACGATGGAGGGGAAAGAAGTTCCATATATTAACGTCAAACAAAAAGTGTTAGGTAACCATTTCTTATAATATCAATTATTTACCTCACTTTCTGTTTTTTTTTTTTTTTACTTCACCAAAGTGTAAAAATGGGTAGATTTGTAAAATATTAACTTTTATAATTATTTCACTGTTTCACTTAACCGTGTATGTAGAAAGTGATGAGGGCCATGCCAATGTTAATATTACATAAGGCGGAAGAACACACAACGTGTATACAATCAGATCTTAAGCAGGGCTTTCAAAAGTGCTAATTTTACAGTGAACATCTTATAGGCGCCGATTAGCCAACATCATTGCGCCATGTTGCTGGCCAGTGACGCCAATTATCTTGAGTGCTTGCATGTGAAGCTGGAAATTGTTGTAAAAGAGGCGATTTACGTCTGTATTAATATGTATTCTGTTATAAGTCCTGTCCCACGATCTAGGAAAACCTTACAACAACCCAACATGTCGTCAAAGCAAGTACTCATAAAAATATTTCTTTTTTGCCGCGGCCCAGAATTTTGGTAGGAAAATCACTCAATGAGAGCATTCCTTTTCTATTTACCTATTTCTACGTCCGTAATAAGCTTTCTCTTGAGTAAAAAATAGTAATATATTTCGTGGTTAGGTAGCTCTCAAAGGTTAATTAAAAACCACCACGTGATTGGTTTCTTAGGTGAAAAATATATTCATGTCCTCTCCGGTCAGGGGTGCAACTAAAAGAGGGCAGAAGGCCGTTTGCCTTCCTGTGGGTAGTCAGTCGTTCTGGGGTAGGGTAAATGTAATACATTAAAACGAATGTCTCGACGATACTTTAATTTCTAGTAATAATGTAAGTTTATATGGAGTTACGTATTACTTTGAAAATATTTTCCGTTGTTCTACGAGGAAAGAATAAATATTTTTCTGTATCTTTAGCACTGACTGATGTAAGCATGAACGAAAGTATGCTTATAGGGACCATTATTTACTAAACGAAGCTACATAAAGTTATTTAGCGGGCTCACTTTTCAGGAAGGACTGCACCCTCTAGGTGATGTAGTTAATTCTTGATTTTAAGTTGATTAGGGAAAAAATTTGTAGGTATTTAGAAAAAGCCGTTAGTTGTATTTTTATATTGGTCACTATGTCAGCGCCCGTAATAAACTGTTTTCAGAACACTCTGATATAATCATGGACAGTGAAACGTAAAACAAAATTTCCAGTATTGAACTGATAAATAATTAAAACCAAAAAGGACAATAGGACTTTTTTACATTTTTGGCATGGATGCATAGCTGAAGGTCACGGCCTCTGTTCTGTCCCACGGATTAAGCGAATGCTGCGTTTATATCAAAAAATTATATGAGAACGCAAGCAATAAGCCCAACTTCGGAGACAAGGCGGTAGGCATTGTTGGGTGTAGTCAGTGGAATTCAAACTTAAATACCAGCCCACAATTTTAACTTTTTTCATAAAATGCATACAATCGCTGTATAATATAGCCGTAAATGCCAGTGTTTCAATGAGATGGCATACAATGACTCGAAAAACAAATGAAATATTATTATGGCTCATAGTCACGTGGCCTCATATTTTAAATCTCTAAATCTGAATCGCTAACACAAATGAGCAGAACGATAATCACCCTTATTTACGGCATCATGTCTCGTCAAGAGCAGGATAATCAAATGAATAACTATGTGTTTGGGCAATCAGGAATAAACAGGCCTGTATCAAACAGCCATCTCTGCACTCGTCTGGTGCGACAGGTTTCAGAGAAGCGCGCGGAAACGAAATCAGGACGGCAGGATTGTGGCTCGAACTCGGGTCCTCTCGAACTGGAGTTCAATGCTTTATCGCTGTGCCGCTTCGCTCGGATATACTAGTAGGCGAATGCTAAAATTGAAAATAAATTTAGTGAAAGGGCACAGGTTAAAGCAATACAGCAACACAGGGTGCAATAACACGTTAACTATAGCGTCACATAACTGACATGGGGAGTGTGGGTGTGTGAGAGAGAGAGAGAGATAGTAACTGCACGTTCAAGGTCAAGGGAGCGATACGGGCGACAATAACACGCACTACTAGCACCTCATCGCTTCTACGCGCAAGGCGTGCAGTGTTTCCGTCGTAACGCTATACTGTGCACATTAAATCTGCAACATTGGGACTTTATTGCACGCTATGAAAGTACACCGATCAAATTACATGCATATAATCGTACTTTTCTCTTACTGCTTAAGAAAACTGCATAGACAAGCGTTAAAAAATGTTATATTTGACCAGTTTGAAGATATTTTTCTTCATTAGTATACTTAATATGACAAATGTAGAAATATAGGGATATGGCCAATAGTTTTTTTTTTTTAAATCCTTTCTGGCAAAAAGTCGTATTTCCATAACTTATATTTACCGAGATACGGGTTTACGCGCAAACAACGATTTCACAGAATACGTTTCACTACATAGTCCTCTTAAGACGGTTGCCTCATAGTAGCAGGATTCACCGCAATTCTGTGGACGTTAGAATCAAATCAGTGCAATTAGCATAGGAACACTGTGTGCTGAATTCAATCATTGGTAACTGAAGGTTCAGAGTGAATTATACGTGTTTAAGCCATCAACATGGAAGCGTAGACCTCTCGAAAGCAGACACGAGGAGACTTAACACATATAAGCGAGACGTGCTAATTTACGCCGGCCAGGCACGATGCCTGGCACGTCCCGTGGAAATTGTTTACCCAGCACACCCACTTGGAACTTACGTGCGGGAGTCTCTCATGATGCGTGGGAGCAGAGGGGAGTTCTGTAGCCTTCAAGCAGCATCCCAACCGCACACACCCCCCTGTCCCCTCTCATGCACACGTCCCCCCCAGAGCAAGCCATCTCCGCGCTCCGTCGAGTGATGTTATTGGCGAGAGGAAGTGGTTGAAAAAAAAAGGGGCGGGGGGAGAGTTGGGTGAGGAGGAGAAGGAGGAGCAGGGGCTGAAATGGGAAGATTGGATGCCACTTGCAATGTTTCTAATTAATTACCAAGTTGTAACGGGGCGAGTGTTGTATCGCGGCAGATGTTCCATTACGCGGGGCAGGGGTGCTGACGGGAAATGGGGTGAGGAAAAGGGGTGAGCTCATTCGAACGCAGTTATTTAGTACGTCGAGGAGGATTCAGGGGGGGGGGGGACTTAGGAGAAGTTCGCAACTTACTAAATAAGTGCGCGGGTGGGAAGTTCCTAGACCGGCGGAAAGGTTGAGAATCGTGCGCGGAGTGCGAAAAGGATGAATTGGGGGGGGGGGGGGCGCTCGATGTACGTAAAATGCCTGCCTCGCCATAGATAAACTGCTAGAGAAGGGGATAAAAGTTTCGGCACAGTTTACGCGGCATCGGCATCAACGCCCCCGTAATTCCTCGGGCTACGGACAGACACTTCGCAGCACACTAATATTAATAATACAGTAGACAGCGGTGGTGGTGTATCTCAGAAACATTTTGCAAGAAGATTCGTATCTAAACGTTTTTAGCGTCTTGTTGCCTTACAGTCTTATGGTATATGTATGTGTGACCTTTTCATACAACATTCACTCAGAATAGGCAAATATACACACGGGACGTGATGTGTCATTGGCGGTCATTTTGATGCAGGAGAACCTATTTCCTGATTGGCTACGCGAATCTCTGTAAAGGGCCTTGTGCGTTCTACGGAAGGCTCCCCATTGACTGGACTGCCGGTTGACGAGTACCGGGCTGTGATAGGCGGACGGCGTTCCATGTCATTTTACTGGCGTCTGCTGTTGAGTTCGCATTACGCCAGTTTCACCTCTGTATTATTCAGTATTCTGTGGCTTTTATATCTACAGGCGAATCACAAACATCCTGTATTGTAGCCACTGTCTTCTAATCGGATCAGCAAAATCGGGAAATTACTTCACGTTCAGACGAAATAAAATGTCTATTAGTACCAGATTTAAATATCCTACGTAATAAGCGGTCAATATTTCCCCACGATGTATATGTAAATATATAAAGGCCTATGGTTATATATATAACCATAGGTCTTTCGCGATTGAACCTTTATGAAAGAACTGCTGAAATTCATCTTCTAAGTTTTTATGTAACAAGTAAAAATTAGCGCTTTCGTATGAATCGATAAATGGCTTTGGGCATCAAGTTTCGGATAAAAAACTTCCTCCCCAAACTGACTATGTTTCTCCGTACACCGCATCATTCCTATAGACTGTTTACGGTAAACTGAGCCCTTCTGAAAGCCCTGCTTAAGATCTACGTGTACGCACGTTGTGTATTCTATCGCCTTACGTAAGATTAGCATTGTCATGGGCCTCATCACTTTATTTATGCGTCGGACAATTGAAACTGTGAAACTATTAGAAGAGTAAATATTCTACAAATCTGCTAATTTTTACACTTGAATGCATTAAAAAAAAAGCAGAAAAGACATTTTAAATGATCAGAAATGGTTACCTAATTTTTTATTATTTGACGTCAAGATACGGAACTACTTTCCATCCATAGTTACCAACTTTACTGGGCGCATGTCGCTGAGGGCGCACGTTAAAAGGTATGCAGGTAAGAGCAGTGACTTTTTTCGAAGGTTGATTTCAAAAGTGCTCACTTTATTGTGAACAGCCTTTAGCCGAGATAGCTTGAATGCTTTTTGACTACGAGGTGATAAGTCTGAATCACGTGAAAGTAAAATATGTGTATGTGTTTTCAGTTAAATCAGATTTAGAAATGCCTCTACCTGATTAGTATTCAGTCGTACGGAGGAGACGCTAAACACAATGATTAAATTATGTAATTGTAAATAATAAGCGAATTACTTACAGAAGTTTTGACAGAAAATGAGGAAAGCAATTCTACAATGTACAAATAATTGCTAAACATTTAACTTAAGTTTTATTCCTCACATAGGATAGGACTCACCATACATCAACAGGGAAGTAAATGTTTGACGTGGATTCTTTTAGCAACTTTAGCATGTGCATGTGTAGATAGCTACTATAGATGTCAGGGGAGACATTTTGAAATCAGCGCATTATTTTTACGCATATACAGGATAGATATCAACTCTACCGACAAACTTCGAATCTCTCTCTCTCTCTCGCTCTCTCTCTATATGTATATATATAAACATACATACATATATATATGAACTATATACATGACCTATAGCCTAAGTGTATTCCGGAAGGGCGTAACCACCCTTGAAAGTGTAGCTGACGTTGAAGTTTATTGCCCGTAATGCAGCCAAAATGTGAGACACATGTCTGATTTTCTCGATAATGCATTAGTTTTGAAAGCGTGGTGGAAACATTAAAATATTGGTTTACCAATATCAGTCCTGCTCCATAAAAACCGAGAGACTGGAATCCCACATGTGCATAGTTATCGATAAATTAATGGGTAATAAATTGCAACATTTGCAGTGTTAAATTCTAATGCACTAACTTTTATAAAACGATGGCGTTTAGTATTAAACACAAAACGGCTTTGTCATCTACGGTATATTAGTAAACCGCAGGAAGAAACAAAAAATATCAGATAGTTTCATTTTCAAATGTCTAAATGGCATTCCAAGCAATTAGTTTTTTTTTTTTTTCGGAAGGAGGTTGAAAACGCGTCTAATTTTTTATAGTTTGCACATTGTCGTTCAATAATGCATTATGAAGAAAATCAGAGATGTGTCTCTCATTCTGGCTGTGTTACTAGTAATACACATCAACTTCAGCTATATTATCAAGGGTGGTTACACCCTTACGGAATAAACTTAGTCTATAGGTCGTATATAAGGTAATTCCGGGTAAGACGCCCCACCGGAATAGATGCCTCAGTCGACGTAGTTTCTGAGGTACTCGCTAGATCGCTCCTGTCTCCAGTACGCCAAGTTGGCCGAAGCGAAAAGGAGCCACGATAAAAGTTTCGTCCGTTTAAAAGTATTTTCACATGTTTTAAAACACGAATTGAGGTACGTGGCAGCATTTTACTCACTTGTTGTAAGAAAAAAGTTTAAACATTTGCGTGACATTTGTTTCCTTGAGTATAAATTGATATGTAATCAACCAGAACGCACACTGGGGATTTTGTAGTTACTGTTGGTGTCATGACAGCCATGTTTATAACCGTATTATCCAGAGCACCAGCTGGGGCTTCTCTCCCGGACTAAAGGACGGATGACCCACTTACACTTAAGAGAGATAACCTACCGATTTTTTTTTTTAAATTTTGAACATTTTTTTCTGGAAATACACAAGTAGTCAGATTTTTTTTGAAGAAGTGCCTTTCCGAGCGTTCTAATAATATAGGCATACCTAATAAATATTTAACTTTTTCATAAACAATTCCAAGAACTTTTACCTATTTACTATAATATAATTTGTATTACTTTAATTTGTTTACAGTTATGCCTACCGAATATAAACATCAGAAAACTGGAGCAGTCCGAGGGACATGGGCAGACGATAAGTTTGAAAGAAGCCATCGCTAGACTACAAGCAGGAGAAATCGGGGTGAATGAAGCTGAAAGGTATTATGGCATTCCCTCTCGATCTCTTCGATGCCAGAAACAGTCTGGCAACATGGTGAAGCTTCCTCTTCGTCCACAAGGTGTGCTTGGAACTGAAAATGAGACACGTCTTGTTAGGCATATTCAACACCTGGGAAAAGCTGGTTTCGCATATACCCGGGAAAACATAAGATATTTAGCATATAAATTTGCCGACGCACTTGGAGACTACATCGTCGGTTCATTCCAGAGACTGGAATGGCTGACTATGATTGGTTCCAGTCTTTTTTAAGGCGGGATCCGGAACTGAGTTTCAGGAAATCTCAAGGACTGTTTGTAGCAAGAAGCGGCGGTTTGAACAGAGAAGCTGTTGGCAAGTTTTTTAAACTTTTGTCAGAATTTTATGAAGAATACGACTAGTACACAAAACCAAGTCATGGACGAGACAGGCCTCCAATTTAACAATTTCGCAGGCAAGGTTATTGCTACCAAAGGTTCTAAGGATGTACACGTATTGACATCTACTGAAAGAGGAGAAAATGTTACAGTAATAGCTTCTTGCAATGCTTAGGGGCGATTTATTCCTCCTGCAATAATTTTCAAGGGTGTTCGAGAAAAGAAGAAATATTCTGATGGACTTCCCCCCTGGGTATTTGGTTTTTATGAATGAAAAATTCTCATATATCACCACTGAGGTTTTTTCCAAATGGTTGCAAAACCATTTTGTCGCCCGAAAACCTAACGGAAAGGCTCTCCTGCTTCTCAATGGACATGCTTCTCATGTCAACTGTTATGAGTTGCTTGAATTTGCTAACCAGTATGACATTATAATTTTATGTCTTCCGAGTCACACCAAGCAAGCTCTTCGACCACTCGACTGCTCTTTTTTAAAGCCTTTGAAACACTACTTCAAAGAAGAAGCCAGCAACTGGATTCTCCATCATCCAGGACAGACGATTTCTCTGATTCAGGTTGACGATTTGATTGGCATGGCTTGGAACAAAGCCGCTTCAGTGAATACCGCGGTTAATGGATTCAGAAACACAGGGTTGTTCCCTCTAGACCAAGATGCTATTCCTGAACACTTATTTAGCATAAGCGACGAAATGAACAGCCCTGAAAATACTTCCATAAATCTATCCCAGTCCTGTGATCAACAGCCAACAGCTGGAAAGTCTAAATAAACCCCAACGAAAATACTGCATCAGATTGCACCACTTCCAGCAATGAAACCAAGGTACCGAAAAGGTAAGAAATCAAACTCCTACAGTTCTCACAGCTGAAGACCACATTCGAAAGGGTAAAAAGCGGAAAACTGCAACGCGGAGTCTAAGTGTGCAAATCTGACTACTGAACTTCGAAAGGAAAAGTCAACAGAGAACACATGCAAAGGAAATCTCTTCGAGTCCCAGATGATGAAGACTACGACATCAGTATCTGCACTGAAGATGACAACTGCATCGAGTGCGGCGAAAACAATTACAAAAAAAATAAAAATTAGACTGGATAAAATGCTCCATTTGTGCAAAGTGGCTGCACGAATCATGAACCATGTACGGCAACATGTGTAACATTTGTAATAAGGAAGAAAAGGGATCAGAAAACAAATAAGGAACTAAGTAAAATGTTTTTTCTTATAATGCAATCTGATCCAGGTTTTATATCATTATTTAGTTATATATTTTTAACATTTTAATGTATTAACTTCAGTATTTTACAATGTTTTTAATTGGTAACATTAAATAATTCTCATATTTTATTTTCTAAAGCAATTACAGATTTGTCAATAACAAAATCAGTTACATTTAGATATTAAACTAATATTTGATGCATGTACTTTGCTGCTTAAGTAAAAATGTTCCTTATATTTGCGCATTCAGACACACTAACTCGGCGATTATTTTCTAAGAATTCAACAGGGCATCAATCCCGAGGATGTGGGGCAACTCAACCGGACACACGGGAGAGATGACCATTTTACAAAGTGTTAAAATTTTTATATTTAAAAGTGATAATTTTTAATTTGTAAGAGCTTTGTTGTTATGACACACAAAAAGGACTGCTTTTCCTTTATTTTCATCTAAACTAACATTTGTTTACATTAACCTGAAAAATTTGACAGCCCATTTTCCCTTAGGTAGGGCATCTAACCCGGAAATACCTATATATTTTCTATATATTTTTTGACGAGGAAACAGCTGTCGAAGTTTGTCGGTGGAGTTCATCTCCAACCTGTATACTAGAATGGAAAAGTCGCTAACTATTTCTAACAGTGAAATATTTTATCGCCTTACAAAAAAAATTACGTTAAAATATTTGCCACTTCTTAAATTGTTTTCTTTTTATTTTTATATTGATTAACAACATATGACACAACAGTCACTTAGTCATGTTTTTACACGTTCGCAGTGCCACTTAAGCGGATTGACACGCGTGGAGGAAGGAAATACGATGGGCAGGAACAGTTGACAAATAGGTGTTGATGGTGCGTCCAATTAATATTGAACCAATAATTGACGACTCAATAGGGGAACTCTTGAAAGATAGCGGAAAGATCGCGTGAAACGGGCCTTAGCACTACTTTTAGGACTGATTCGTAATTGCATATGTTGGGATCATTCACTTGAAATGTAAAATATTAGCATAATATCAACATCGAACAGTTACTAATGGGTCAGGCGAATATGCAATAGGGTACAATAAAGAAATCTGTGTTCTCGCCATGATAAGAACGCATGAGAAACATCACTATTGAATGTGAGTTCCAAGCTTCGCTGTGCTAAAAAGGAAGAGAGTTCAGTATTGTGGTGTGAAGTCCGTTCATAGTTAACTCCAACTTTTCCGAAGCCCTGCAAAAGTTGTACTTTCAAGCTGTTCCTCGCCTTATACAAAAAAAACATAACTAAATCTAGAAAATGACACCTAAGTGACGTTGCACTCCAATCGTGCGCACTCACTTTAATAACATTTTTCATTATAACTTTTCCTCTGTGTTTTTATTCACATGAACTATAAATTAAATATTATGGGTTTAATATAAGTTTAATTTAACCAAAAATAACAGAATTTTACGTCAACACAAGTATAAAACGGCTGTGATACGTGAGAGATTCAGGAAACAACCTAACACGTCATATATGGGGTGATATTACAAAGGTTTGATTCAAAACGTGTGAATACAGACCCACTGCGAAAAGCGTATGTTGGGTGTTCTACATTCAGCGATGTGATGTGGAGGTAACACATGCCTACTGTATTCGCGTTCGGGAGGTCCCGTGTTCGATTTCCGGCGCGGACTTCCTCATTTTGGTTTTCTTTACGGGCTTCTGAACGCTGGGATGGTTCTTTGATGCAGGCAATGGAAGATTATTCAGCCGTTCATGAATGTCCGGCGAACCCCAAACATCTCCGACGGCCCCGCGGTCGACAAGACGTCGAGGGCGTTCAAGAAGCCAAAATTATTATCTTCTTTTAGGATATTACATTACTTTCCATTGTAATATTGTATAACAGACCAAAACAGTATGAAAACAGACGTGAATATATTTTGAAAAATGAACGGAAAGAGTTTTAAGAGTGTTGTATTTCAATTTTTTTGTACAAATCTCTAAAATATAACAACTAGTTATTGATATAACGATTCAGCCTGCTTTCCTATATGGGCGTAAATACATTTTTATGGCGTTCTTAAAAGATTGGAAAGTAGGAATGCCATGATGTCTCGTTGATAGCAATATCAGTAGAGATGAAACCAGGAACATATTCAACAATGCCGACACAATTATAAATGCACATGTGGTTTACTCGGGACTCAAACCCAGGAAAACCTCGTAAAAATACGCTAGAGTGCAATCAACAGCATCACCGGGGTAGGATTCGTAGCATAAGCATAGGATATTATCAGACAAATATTTTGAATGATAGGATTTACTAATCTGGTATATTTACAGGTCTGTTATTTGGTCTAAACCACCTACATAGCGTAAATATTCATGGCCTACTTGTGTGAAAAGTTTGTTGGAAATCGGTTGCTTAGTCCTTGAGAAATGAAGTACAAATTTATTTTCTTATTTGGTTCTCTCCTACAAAATTGCCTAAAAAATTGGGGTTATGTATCCTATTATTCAAATAGGCACTGCCAACATACAACGTATGGTTGAATTTGGTAAAATAGTTTAATATGTATGACAAACGTATCAAAATATTTATGTGGCCGCCATTTTGAAAATTAACGCCTGAGCCCACTTACATGATTTAAGTTTACATGGCCTACTGGAGCACGACTGGTGTTAAAAATTTGGTGGAAATAAGTGGAAATGTTTGGGAAAAAAAGTCAAAATGTTCAATGTTCTCACCTGTCACTATTTGGCAAAAATGCTCACAAAAGAGTATATGTGTACGCATAATTGATAATTCTAAATAATACTGACGGCGTACAAAATTTTGGTGAATTTTGTAAAAAAGTTTTACAATCTGTTACATTAATTTAAATTATTTATATTATCACCAATAAAAAAATCATGCAGTACCTAACACATTTTAGCTTGCGTACCCTACGGTAGGATTATTTTCGCAAAACCTTAGTGGGGATCGGTTGATTGGTCCTCGTGATATGGAAAATCTCAATTATTTTATATTGACAATCTCCATAAATGGAGGACAAAAAGGTTATGTACTAACACATTCTATGAATGTTGTATATACTACCAGTATATAAACTTAGGTTAAAACCAGTTACATAGTTTCGCAGATGTAGCACACCATGGTAAAATGTTTTATAGCCGCCAATTTGAAAATAAGGTTTCTGCACATTTAAAACATATAAATTAATATGGCCTGCCGCAGTACAACTTCTTCGCCAAATCTGTAATAAATCGGTCTATTGTCTCCCGAGATGTGACACAAAAACTAAAAAATTTGGTCATGCGGGACTATCTTACAAAATGGCGGAGAAATGACGATCTGTATAGATCTATTCAGTGTATATAATAGATACTTGCAAAATATTGAGTTAAGTTGAAATTCGTTTTGTATTTTTGTACTGAGCTTAAATGTTTATATAACCACCATTTTGAAAATAAGTGTTTGTCCCACTGAAAACATATAATTTTACATGACCCGCCGTTATGCTGCTTGTTTGCCAACCTAGGTTTAAATCTGTGGGTTCTTCCGGACATATGGCATACAAATTTTAATTTGTCGTGTGATGCTTTCTTACAAAATGGTAGACAAGAAACTTCGTGTGGAAGATTTGATGGTTGTAATATGTAATGCCAGCATACAAAGTAATGTTGTATTTAATATCATAGTTTAGATTATATAACATACAAAGGTAAAATAGCTATAATGCCGCCATTTTGAAAATAAAAGCCTGACTTACTTAAAACATACTAATTTACATCAGCTGACACAGTACTACTTCTTTGTCATATTTGGTAAGAATTGGTGAATTGCTTGCCGAGATATGAGATACACACTGACTTATTCGTGTAGTGCTATATTACAAAATGGCGGTCAAAACAGGCTTAGTGTGGACACATTTCAGATTAAAATACATACATGCAATGCATACAAAGTTAATATATTGATTACATGTTTTCGACGATATAGCATACTAGGCAAAAATAGCTTTATGGCCGTCATTATGAAACTAAGTGTCTTAACTCACTTAAAACACACCTCTTTACATCATCTGCTGCAGTACTACTTGGTTGCCAAATTTGGTAGGAATACGTCAAATGTTTCCCAAGATATGACAAAAACTTTATAAATACCTGCGGTTATTTTTTGGCATATATGGCTATTGTAATTGATACTGTCAGCAAACAAAATGTGGTCTAATGGGTTGAGCGGTATGGTAGTTAAAACCAAAACACATGTGTATGTCCACCATTTTGAAAATAAGTGTCTCATAATTTTGAATTGGATAAATTTACATGGTCTTTCGTAGTACTAATAACGTGCCAATGGCTCGAATGTGCAAAGTGGGTTTCGAGATATAAAGTAAAAGTTTTATTATTTCATGTGATACTATCTTCCAAATAGCAGACCGACAACAATACCCACTTCTAAATTAGATGCTTACACGATGATCTGTCAACATACAAGATTTGGTTGAAATCGGTTGAATGGTTCCCGAGATATGAAATATAACCTATAATCTTAAAATGGCCGCCAATTCGAAAGAAAGTACCCGGCGTGGTATACAACTGTAAAAGTCAGGTGTCCTTGCTAAGTACTATATGTGCACTGAGTATGCTGAAATAACGGTAGGCACACATACGCAAACACACACAAAGTCATAAGCAGCCCCACACATATGCAATCACAGAGACATTAACGTGATCTCAAAAGCCTTTCTTTTCTTTGGAAATCAGGAAAAAAAAAAAAAACATTAATACGTTTTGCTATAGCTCAAAATAATTGTTCACGTGATTAGAATTTCAGCAACAATTTTTTTATTTATTGTTCATGCTAAATGTCTATATTTGAATTTTCATTTATGAGATAAAATTTAAAGACAGTAATGGTAGAACCTTTGCCGTAGGTGAACCAAGTGTCGGATTCCAAAAAAAAAAAAAAAAAAATGGCGACATATCTTTCTCGTTACTTCAGTACACACTTTTGACGGAAAAATACTTCGTATTAAAATTACTTTTTGAAATACGTGTCAGTAAAATGTAAGGCTAAAATTCTTACATATTCGCTGAAATACTTACTACTGTATTTTAATTTGTTATTTTTATCAAGTAAATAATCACCAGTATTACGTCACGAAGCCATAAAATACCCCTAAAATATACAAAAAATTATTTAACTGATGAACAGCTTTCAGACATAAACATAAAAATACATGAAACAAGTTCTTGACGTGAACCACCTACATATTTATGTCCTCTGCTTAACCCAGTGACTGGCAGAAGGCAGCAGGCCGCGGGTATTCCAAGCCGACCAATCAGAAGGCGGGGATCTCCGAAGGCAAGCTGGCTGGGAACGTGTGTGGGGTGCCTTGATTGGCGAGATTGCAGGTTTACGACCGCCACACACGAGGAAGGCGGGCAGCAAGCCACCGGAAGAGGCGTGGAACTAGAACGGTGGGCGATGAAGAAGAGGGGGGGGGGGTAGAGGCGACGGTGAAGTAAAAAGGTTTATTCGTGGTTCGAAGCAGCCAAGATAACGGGCAGGAGATGCGAAAATAGTTTTCGTGGCGAAGTGCTGCGCCGGGACCCCAGCGGGTGAAAATGCTCTTAGCTGGGGGGGGGGGGGGGGACTATTAAAAATTATGCGGTGCTCTATCCCCTCTTCCTTCTCCATCCCCCCTCCCGCCCACCAACACCACAACAGCTGTAAGTGACAGGCCCAGGGCTGAGAAATAGTCCCTGGTCACGCTCAGCAGTTTTAAGAGTGTGTGATACATAAATGCACGATAAACCAGTTTATTTCATCACGAAGGATTCCGAAAGCCAACGTGAGGAAACTGAGAACTGCCTATCTCACGAAACAAGTTTCCACACTTTAAGAAAATAATTTAACAATGGTTCTGAAATACTCGCTACTCATACCTAATGCCATAGCATTGTAGTTTTTAGAGACGCTTGAAGAAAAAAAGTTTGCAATAAATGCGTCTTTAATAAATAACGATCCGAGCCAAAAATGTGAAATCAAATTTTTGTTCAGATTACCCGTCGCTAGAATTTAAAAAGTTTCCTCCAGATGTCATGTATATAAACAAGCCTTCTTTCATATCTGCAGCAAAACAAGCCCTGGGGTGTGTTTAAACTTCATTCCGTCGCAGTCGCATGATTAAGAATATAAGAAACGGTGACCATCAATTTTCGTATTTAGGATTACTTGCCGAAAAAAATAACCCCATTCGCAACCCCGTATACTGTCAGTTCTGTAAACGTTGGCAGAAGTGCGAATAGGCTGTTTACGTATATGTGTGAGCATTTATGAAAGCCCTGTTAAGATTAATTCTTCTCGGGTTAGGAACAAAACGAGTTTTTTTTACGGGATAGTTTGGCAAAGGGAAAATTTCCACCGCTAGGTGCGCTGTGTGCCAAAGATGTCACTTTTAATTCAAATTTTAACCTACGTGAATAATAAAAAAGTAAGTTAATACTTAGTTACGAAATTATTTTATACTAACTGACCCGTCCGACTTCGTTCGCATGATTTTTTGTAAAGTTAATAACATTAGGCCCACCATAGTTTAATTGAGGTTTAATGTTTAAAACACTAATATCTCTTCTTTCAGGTTTATTCGAGTTATGAAAATAAACCCTCCCATCGCTTCGCATGTTCTATTTTAGCATGATATTTAGGACTTTGAATTGCTCTAGCCACTTTTTTTATTGGATTCTCTAGCCACTGAGCTACTGCGGCCCCACTATTGGGTGCTCTAGCCACTGAGCTACTGCGGCCCCACTATTGAGTGCTCTAGCCACTGGGTTACTGCGGCCCCACTATTGGGTTCTCTACCCACTGAGTTTCTGTGGCCCCACTATTGGGTTCTCTACCCACTGAGCTACTGCGGCCCCACTATTGGGTGCTCTAGCCACTGAGCTACTGCGGCCCCACTATTGAGTGCTCTAGCCACTGGGTTACTGCGGCCCCACTATTGGGTTCTCTACCCACTGAGTTTCTGTGGCCCCACTATTGGGTTCTCTACCCACTGAGCTACTGCGGCCCCACTATTGGGTGCTCTAGCCACTGAGCTACTGCGGCCCCACTATTGAGTGCTCTAGCCACTGGGTTACTGCGGCCCCACTATTGGGTTCTCTACCCACTGAGTTTCTGTGGCCCCACTATTGGGTTCTCTACCCACTGAGCTACTGCGGCCCCACTTTTCGGTGCTCTAGCCACTGACCAGCTGCGTCCCCCTTATTGGGTCCTCTAGCCACTGTCCATCTGCGGCCCCAATATTGTAGCCCCTGAGCTACTGCGGCCCCACTATTGGGTTCTCTAGCCACTAAGATACTGCGGCCCCCTTAATGGGTGCTCTAGCCACTGAACTACTGAGGCCCCACTGTTGGGTGCTCTGGCCCCTGACCAGTTAAAAGTGAAAAATTCGGAAATCACAGACAGGCACTTATATTTTATTTAGTAGTATAGATTTTATTTGTGATTATTGCAATTTTTTTTTAACGTGGAAAATACAGAAAATCCGGGACACACGTGACACTAGCGTTTACCTAGTGGCGAAAAGTTTTAGTTGTCGAACTACAAGCATTGGTCTTCCAAACCTGAGTAGAATAAAACTTAGCCCTCCTTACGCATCTATCCGTTTTGTATCCTTCCACCTAATGTGAATTTAACACTCCCATGTGTCGTCTCACTTTATGCAAGCACCATCCAAGAGGAAAACGTGAAATTTTGAAGAATTAAAATGTGTTAAAAACCCTGAAGTTTACGCTCCGATGTGTATGAAACAAGAAACAGTTCAGCAGCTCTAAATTCACACATCCTCTCAGTACGAATCTTAGAATTATTTGCATTAACTTGTTGATAACCTAAATGGGAGATTGTATGACAGTTTTAAAATGTAGCATACATACTAGTAGGACCAATGTTCTTTTAAAAGGCTGATTAAAAACGTGATTACTTTACCGTGAACAGCTTTTAACAACAATACTGTTGGCAGCAAATTAGAGAAACCAGAGTATTTGCCAAATTTATTTCGCGGGTGGTAGCTATCGAAGGAAGACGAACACTAATGCGAGCGAAAAATCACATCACAAATAATCAGTATACCCATAAATAAAGTCATCAGTCCCAAGTTCATCAGGCTTTCTAATTGGAAATCTATACTAATATTATAAAGAGATAATGTGCGTTTGTTTGTTAATTTGTTTATATGTCTCGGGTAGTCTCGAAAACAACACGAACGATTCTTATAATTCTTTCACTATTAGAAAGCCACATTCTTCCAGATTGTTATAGGCCATGTTTAATTTAAAAAAAAGTTCTTGAAATATTTCAAAATTTGTAAACCAAGTCGGAGAAAAATGAGCTGCTTGGCTGCTTTATAAACATACTCTAATAAAAATCCAGGGCCGATTATTATAATGCTTTCACTATTGGAAAGCTATATTCTTCCAGATGGACATAGACATATATCAAGTGGGGCCACAGAGGCCCAGTTGGTAGAGTAATGGCAAATGGGGTCGCATTGGCCCAGTGGTTAGAGTGATTCCAAGTGGGGCTGCAGTGACTCAATGGATAGAGGGATCTCAAGTGTGGCCGCAGTCTGGCTCAGTGGTTAGAGCAATTCCAAGTGGGGTCACAGTGTCCCAGTGGCTAGAGCGATCGCAAGTGTGGCCGCAGCGGCTCAATGGATAGAAAGATGTCAAGTGGGGCCGGAGTGTCCCAGTGGCTAGAGCACTCACAAGTGGGGCCACAGTGGCCCAGTAGCTAGAGCGATCACAAGTGGGAACGCATTGGCTCAGCGGCTAGAGCGATCCCAAGTGGGGTGGCAGTGGCTCAGTGGATAGAAATATATTAAGTGGGTAGAAATATATCAGAGGCCCAGTGGCTAGAGTTCTCTGAAGTGTGGCCACAGTGGCTTAGTGGATATAAATATATCAAGTGGGGCCGGAGTGACTCAGTGGATCTTATTATCATCTTAACATTATAAATTCGCAAGTAGTCGCAGGTGGTCGCAGGTAGTTGCAAGTAGTCGCAGGTAGTCACGGGTAGTCGCAAGTAGTCACGGGTAGTCGCAAATTGGTGCAAGTAACCACGGGTAATCGCAAGTTGTTAAGGGTAGTCGCAAGTAGTTAAGGGTAGTCGCAAGTAGTTAAGGGTAGTCGCAAGTAGTTAAGGGTAGTCGCAAGTAGTCACGGGTAGTCGCAGGTAGTCCGGGCAGTCGCAAGTAGTCACATGTAGTTGCGGGTAGTCACGAATAGTTGCAAATAACTTATTAATATATTTATGTATTTTAATAACTTCATAAAACCTGAGCGAAGCGATGCCAGGCTGCTGTTAATGCTATAAATCTCAAGTAATAATGTACAACCACGAAATACCAATTGCTAAAAATTACTCAACGTTTGTTGCAAATATTTAAGACCTGTTTAAAAAATATACACGTGCCGTATTACAAGCTATACCAATCATAACTGAACTACACAATTCATCTACTGCTTCAGTATTTAACTTCTCATCTACTCTTTTAACTTTTAACTTGTCACTGGCCAGCAGATGTGACGTTCTTCGCCAATCAGCGCCTGGTAACCTACTTGTCGGACGCTAACCTAGCCAATAGGGCACCTTTCGCAGCACTCATGTAGCCAATCAGACACAAGGCCCGTTCCCCGAGCCCCGCACAGCCAGTCAGAGAACGGCTACGCCTGCAATAAAGAATCCGTCACGTCAGTCAATCCCTGTGTATCTATATCCACTCGGTGACGTTACTGCGCCCCTCTTAAACAGGGTAAAAAAGCACCCAAGGGAATATATTGAAATATAACCCAACACTCTTGAGAAACCAAATGTGTGTGAGCGAATATTAAAGACATATTTCACGATCGTTTTTAATTTCATCATCTGAAATAAGGGCATATAAGTACCACATAAATGTAAATATTTGTAGTCAAATAATTATAGTGTTCAAACTATATCACCAAAATAGTCAAAAATTACGGAATATGGGAGCCTAAATTTATATGCTCCTAATTAACTTTGCTAAATAAATCAAATGGTATGTGATCTATATAATATACACAATGATATTTAACAGTCGGTACTCAGGTACTGGCATCTTGAATCTATTTTAAAAATGGTATTGAAGTTTTCGCTAAAACATTTCCATCCGTATGAGAGAAAATTATATTAAGATTTATTAGTTTCTCTGGAACAAATAAAAAAAAGAAGTGGTAAAAACCTCAATATTATTTTTACATGATTTAGGATATTAGTACCCGAGTACCGATAGTTAAATATCTTAGATAATTAATAAATATGTTTTGTATATGATACAGATCACATGGCACGCAATTAAGTTGGCAAAACGTAATTAAGTCGGCAAAGTTAATTAGGAGCATAAAAACGTGGGCTCCAATATGCCGTAATGTTCGACTATTTCGGTGCCATATTTTGAAAACTATAATAAATTGAGTACAAATATTTACATTTATGCGGTCTTCATATAAATTTCTTTCAGATAATAAAAATAAAAATTATTAACCTTACGATGCTGGAAATGGGCTCCCTGGTAGTCAGGCAGTAAACACGGCACATGGAGATGCAAACATGTTTTGAGCGTATTTCTGTGCATTCTACGAACGCTTGCTACCCAGTGAAGCAAGGGGTAGTCTGTGATCCATCTAAATTCTGCAATGAATAATAATTTATGTACACGTTTTGACAAAAATATCTATAATACAGAAAAATACTGGTTAGAATATATGCATTCGTTTATTAATCATTCCAGCAATTCAATTTTATTGTGTTTTGTTTGTACATAATCCATTTTTTGTGTTAAATAATATTGAGGACCTCCAAAATCGTTATTTATTTCACACCCCGCCTAAGAAAATATCGTTCCACCGCACCTGCCCTCTTATCGCCAATGTCGTGTGACTAATATATGCGATGTATTCCGGGACCATTGCGTCATTAGTAACGGATGTGAACCGCTGTAAAATGAGGCCGGCTGGTACAGTCATTTGGGTTAACGGTTTACTAATCAAACATAGCTGCCACAGATAAACAACAAATAAATAACTAAATGTTACGTGATTACTTTCAGTGCAAAAATAATCTCAAACAGCTGTGACAGTTCAATACAGCGGTTATGATGCGTTCACCAGTAATGCAGCAGTTGATATGTACTAATTAGGTTTCAAGTTTGTCAGACACTTATGTTCAAAATGGTGGCCATATAGATATTTTAGTATAGTATGTTACATCTTCAAAAAACTTTAATCAATTCCAACCTAACTTTATACGCTCGGAGTATATATAACATACATCAAATGTGTCTACGTGGAACCCTCTTTTGACTTCCATTTTGTAAGATAGTGCCACACGAATAAATGATGGATGATTTTTTCATATCTCGAGAAACAATTTTATAATTATTACCAAATATGGCAAGCAAGTAGTACTGCGGTAAGTAATGTTAACTGATATGTTTTAGGAATTTGAGACCCTTGTTTTCAAAAACCCGGCCATAGAGCTAATTAAGTTCTGTATGTTATTTCTCCGAAAACTTGTAATTAATTGAAACGGAACTTTGTATGATAGCTGTATATATTACAACAATTAAATGTGTGCACACAAAATCTCTTTTGTCCGACATTTTGTAATATAGTATCACTTTAAAAATCTTAATTATGTGATCTCCGCAAACCAACCGATTTCTATCAAATTTGGGAAACAATTAGCACTACAGCAGGCTATGCAAACTAATAAATTTTGAGTGGGTCAGACATACATTTTCCAAATGGCGGTGGCCATACTAACATTTTAGCTCTGAATTTTTTCTCTACGATACTGCAAAACACATTTAAAATTAACTTTGTAAGCTGAGAGAATCAGCTGTATCTATCAAAATTGTCTGTACACAGCCTCATTTATCCGCCATTTAGTAAGATAGCTCCACAAGATATAATATAGTTTTTATGCCGCATTTCGGGAAACAGTCAACCGATTTCTTTCAAATTTGGCGAAGAAGTTGTACTATGATAGACCATATTAATTTATATGTTTTAATAATATAAGTTTTTTATTTTCTGAATGTCGCGGCGCACAAACAAACATTTTAGCTTAATTTGCTATATCTACAAAACTATGTAATAGATTGAAATTTAACTGTGTGTGTTTTATCTATGACAGTAATCGAAGGCGCTAATATATTAAGTTTTTGACCTCCATTTATGAAGATCGTCACATAATCAATAGAGGTTTTATGCCATATCTCGAGGACCAATCAACCAGTGTGCATACAGAGATCCTCCTTTGCTAGATTTTATGCAAAGTATTGTCAGGTGATTAAACTGAACTTTTGTCATATTTGCAAAATAATTTGACTACATTTCCACACATTTTGCACACATACAGGAGGCAAATTATAGTTATATTATTTAAATGGGGTTAGGCAATGATTTAAAAAATAGCTGCCATATAAATATATTCATATGTTTGGCATATTTATTTAAAAATTGAACAATTCCAATCAAGCATTTTATGCTGACATTATCTATGTAAAACATCGTGAGCAGAGCCTCTTTGTAATCATGCAAAATCTCAGAGACCAATAAACCGATAACCATCAAATTTTTTACACAAGTAGCGTTATGGTAGGCAATGTAAAAATATGAGTTTTAGTACCTCAGGCACATATTTTCAAAAATAATGGCACGGTAAATATTTCAAGTTAGTAAACACTATCATTCAAAACATTAGACTTGTTACATCGGAAGTTGGTGCTCCGAATCCTACCTCCGTGATACAGTTGATTGCAAGCTAGCTCTTAATTTGAGGAGTTTTCCTGAATTTGAATCTCGGGTAAGTCACTCGTGTATTTTAATTGTCTTTGTACTGTTTCACATGTTTCTGGTATCATCTCCAATGATATTGCTGTCCTACCTACCTACCGTCAAAGCCTTCAAGAACTTTTCTAAAATTTATTTTCTCCCTTGTAGAGGAAAGTAGGCTCATTGGTTATCAGCAACTTCTTGTTGTAATCTAGAGCCATTAGAGAAAAATAAAATTTTGTGCCATATTTCAGAAAGCAAAACAAAACGATTCCTATCAACTTTGGCAAACAAGCAGAACTACGGTAGACCATGTAATCTATTTTGTTTGAATTGGGTTAGACATTATTTAAAAAAAATGGTGGCCATACAAACTTTTATGTTTAGTATGTTATATCTACAAAACTGTGTAATAGATTTCAAATTAACTTTGTATGCTGGCATAATATGTTACAATGATCCATTTTGCCTACAAAAAATTTGTTTTCTCCATTATTTTGTAAGATAGCACTGCTTGAAATACAAATTTTTTGTTTAATGTCTCTGGAAACAGTCAACAGGTTCCCGCCAAATTTAATCTATAAGTTATGTTTGTAGTCCACATAAATTTTCATATTAAAAGTTGGTAGTCACATATTTACAACATATCAGCCATGTAGATAATTTAGGTTAGTGTTTCGCATGTCCCAAATAACTTCAACTCAACTTTAAATTCTGGCGGAACGTACGACGAACATTGTAAGCACTTATCATAACCGAAATTTATGCTCCTAATGCTAGAAATGTGATGCAATTTTTTGCATTCTAACCAACGGGAAGAGGGAATCTGTGTTCGTGTTCAGGGTAAAGAGCATGCGTTTTTGTAATTGTCTCACTAGTGTCGCGTGTGTTTTTAGTTCCATCTTTAATGCTAGGTCTGTCAACAAGACGCACTTACCTGTAAAGTGATTAAGAACTTCATAGAATTATTTGCATCGATGCAGAGGAAAGTTCGCTAATTAGTTATATCGGTAATTTCTTGTCCTGTATGTATTTTCTCTGCATATTGTGTCATATACACGCTGCTGAGCTATTAAATCATGTAATCATTTCAAAACATCATGTGATCGTATACGTGGTTTAAACGTAGTTGGGACGCGAAAGAGAATTCGTGCACACGGTTTGGATGTGGTGGCGACAAGGGGCTGAGAAACTGCTAAGAATATTGCTCGGGTGGAGAAAAAAAAAATAAAGGATTGAGAAGGAAGACGCTAAGTAGGATTTACTATCTGCTCCTTTGTAACAAGAATATACCTTGTACCAGCGCGTTTTTCCGCTTCTCTTGTTACCCTCCGCCGGTCTCATTGGCGGGCCGAACCCTTATCTGGAATTCCCCTCGCCCCTTGCAACCGCTGCTTTCATGTAGCCAGTTTCCTGATCTAGCTACCGCAAGGGCGGGAACAACATCCAAAGGAAATTTCAGAGACCTGCGGAACAACCGACAATCCTTCCAAAGCTCCAAGGACTCCCGGACCGAAATTAAGTGCGAACTTTCTTTCTCTCCCCCTTTCTTTGACTGTCTCTGTCCTCTCTCTCTCTCTCTTACCCCCTCTCTCTTTCACACATATTGTTTACAAAGAAATCGTTTTCCCGGCATTAAAAAAAGTTCTCTAATGCGACGCTTTTCTTTTCATCTATATAAACGCCATCGTGATAAGAATGGACCACTTTTTTTAAGGATGGAAGAAATACAAACATTTATTATGCCCCCTCGCGTCACAGTACAAGCCTTATGGCACCCTTTTTTCTCCAAAGTAATGCTAAAGGACAAAAAAATACATATTATTCCAGCTCTCCTTTCTATATTTCCTACTGGAAAATTTTATTACGGGACTCTATTTCTTCTTTTCCTCGCTTCCGAAAAGCTACAACGAAATACATCTTATGGAAACTGCGTCAGGCGATAAATTAGAAAATAAAAACTGTCTCTCGCGGTTGGAATAAAGTAAACGGAATACGGAAGAAATATTTTCACTACAGCACCTTGCGAAAGGTAGGGAAGATTTACAAGGCTGCCCGAATAAAAAAAAAGGTCGTCGTAATCAACTCATTTTCGACAAAAAAACACAGCGCATTCTGCAAGCACATACATTTAGTTAGCGCGACTGCACGTCGAATTCGAAGATACGATAGTTTCAACATAGTGTAAAAGCCGTTCTCGAAGTAAACTTTCATAGTTAGGTGACAGAAAAACGAACCTGCCAGGTGATATATATATATATATATATATATATATATATATATATATATATATATATATATATATATATATATATATATATATATATATATGTGTGTGTGTGTGTGTGTGTGTGTGTGTGTGTGTGTGTGTGTGTACACATACCAATTTTTTACCAGTTAGAGCTTAACATTTACCCTTAAATACGGAAATAATTAAGTATTAAATCGATTAGGGTACTAAATTTTTAAAGTAGATAATAGGCATAAAGTAATCTGTGCGAGAATGTAACATGAGTTTTGAACCAGTGAATAATAGATTGTAGTATGCATTCATAATAGCTTAAGTTCACAAAATAAAACATTGATAAGAATTCTAAGCCTTTTCCACATCGCCCAAACGTACAAAAATTGGTCACTGCTTATGTACTGCACAGATCCGCTGGCTCCATTTAGATTATCCCTCTAACTGGCGAGTAAACAATTTTTTTAGCATGTCCGAAATACAGGTTTATAAAAGAGAACCTTCTCTACGTGTTCACAATCTGTTTTTACGCCAATATAAATCTCACTTCAAATTTTGAAATATTTGGTACTTTAAAATCACACATTGATTCCACCTTCACTAAAACTCAACTTATAACAGAAGGAGCTGGGATATACCGGAGCTGGCTGACGTGACCTGTAATTTATTTCAGCTATCGATGTGTATTCTACTCGAGGTATTTTCACACTTTTTGAATAACACCTTTGAAAAATCACTCTATGCATGATGTATTTCGTTGTCTCCTAAACATACCACGTATAGCAAACTCTTTTTACTTATGTTAAAATAAAATTACCTTAATGCTAGTTGAATTGAAATTTTGTTTATAATTATCTATAAATAATAACATCTCATTTATAATTACTACGTATAAAATAGAGACAGTAAAATTCCTAGAATGAAATAGTTATCATAATATTATCAGAGTGCGCACAAACGTGTATTTTCACTTTGGTATAGTTTTCTGGTCTTGATGAAGCTTTGTTTGAATGAGGCGGAGGAATAGGTTGAAAGGAGAACTTCAGCAGGGCTTCAGTAATTAACCATGAATGGACTATATATTTAACATGATCATTAGAGTAGGTGCAGGAGCGGGTGGGTAATCAGTCATCGCCTGTGGTTAACGAACCATTCGAGAATTCGCTTGGGATTTCCGGAAATCATGCGAAACTGAAATTAGTATGGCCGGACCGGGATTTTAACCCAGGTCCTCCCGAATGCGAGCCTAAGTGTTTGCCACCTCACTCGGTAAAATCAGGAGGATTGCACCAAATCAGGTTAAATTAGCAAATACACGACTATAGTAAACAATATTGGCAGGATCTCAAAAGCTAGCAATTAAAAAACAGCGCACACAAAATTTCAGTGAAACACATTATATTTTATAAAATATTCTACAAATCGTAATACTGACAATAATTGCTTGAAAAAACACAGCACAGCGTTTAATAATATCTGTTTTCCAAAACGAACATGTAAAAAATTACGACAGGTGCTCGTAAAATATCTCAGGTTCAATAAGGACTGATTCTCACCCACGAATTAATTAAAATTACAATTGCTTCAATACTACACGGAACAGGTAATCCTTGACTATATTACAATTCAATAGCACCCAAAACTGTGCCTAAAGCAAGTAAACATAGATTTATACTTGACTACAATATCGAGGAAAGTTCTAAGACGCGTTCACGCCTGAACGGATGGCAGCTTTAAAAAGTGCAAAGCTAGCCTAAAACCATAATCTCAAGCGCTGTAAATGCTTCTGAACAGACAAATATTAAACGGGCTTCTACATAAAGCCCGAACAAAGTAATTAAAACACAAATTCCACTCAATGGTTGAGGTTTTAGTGTGAACCCTGCTGTTCACTTTTAATTTGCGAGTCTCACGAACGGACGGAGCACGCCACCGGCTTTCACGCCGCGTCAAACAGCCGATATCCAATCGCTCAACTCAGGAGCACAAGCACCAAGTATGGGACTAGAACTGACATTGACTAAGCTCACTAAAATTGCCAAAATGCAATATAAAAATAGTCCAGAAGGATGGTGAAAAATTACAGCAAATATTAAGTGCTGGAACCTCAGACACCGCAAAATTCTACAAGTTACAGTGAAATTCACATGCATTAATATAATATTCCAACTAATACTCAACAAAATTTAAATCCTTAAAAGACAACGCGATCATTATAATAAGCGGAAAAGGCGGCGGCATGTAGCCCTACTAAAGCGCCTAATCCGCATAACACATTAAAATTTAAGTTAAAAAGTCGTAACTGATATAACCTTGCTAGGGGTGCCTGAATAAAAAGAAAATATTCTAGCAGGCCGAACAAAGCCCTAGAAAGTAACTTAGGTACACCAAACAAAATATTAAAAGACTTCTGTCCAGGCGAGCAGTGATCTGACGACGTTGAGCAAATAGGAACTAGGCTCGTGGCAAATGGGGCTAAATGTTAAACGAGCCATTTCATTTCTCATAAGATAACAAGCGCACATTCTAAAAACACTTAAGAAATATTAAAACGTATCTACAAAGCTCCAAAAGGAGTAACATACCCAACATATTTGACAGTCTAACAGTCTACTAAAAATGACTACAGTGCAAAATCACTAAAGGCCACACTAAGCACTACGCCCTCAACTGACTACAAATATTCACGCCTCTCACCTGACATTACAAGAATATTACCTACACTGAATATTAAATATTAATTAGATATTACTTTCATATTAGCTGTACTGATGGAGGTGCGTCGCAGAAGCTCTATCTCTTGTAGAATTGCGCACCATATCGGTCTATCGGAGTAGCATTATGAAGACCAGCTGATTGCTACTTGCACGAGCAAGACGCAGAGAGGAAGTGCCCTGCGAATATTCACTTACAAAAATCTAACCTTGAACATGTGGTGCAAGCAGGTCCGGGGGAGAGGTAGAGGGAGAAGCAAGGAGAAGGGAAGGGGAACGAGAGCGTTACAAAGAGGTCGGATCGGGCGCTGTCCACATGCGGGAAACGACGAAACTACGTAGAGGGCGCTTATATCGGTCCAATAACGAACAGAAGCGTAAAAGTACTACAGCCGAACATAGTTCTAATTAACGCATGCAAAAGCTCAAGCGTTGTAGGATGTGTAAGATAGGGGCGGAGCAACGGCGGAATGTAGCCTATACTGGGGAAGAAGCTGGAGGATTCAGAGAAAACCCCTTAAATCAGTGGTTCTCATGATATAGGCCGCAGACTACTGGTGGCCTATGGGTGGGTCCTAGGTGGTCCACGAAACTTTCTAAATGTGATGCCATTGTTCACTGCACTGAGAAATCTATTAAAAAATATTGACAATGTGGATTGTTTTTTTCTTCTTTTTAATGCTCTGAATAATGATTCACCGTGTTATATAATGTTTCAAAATATAATAAAACAAAATAGTTATTTATTTTAAACTTCTAATGACGCCTGCTCGCTCTCACGAAGGCGATCCGGGTTCAATCCCTGGCCGGGTCATCCGGATTTTCGCATGTGAGAATCGTGCCGGGCGATGCCATTGGTCAGCGGGTTTTCTCGGTGATATCCCGTTTCCCCCGCCCTTTCATTCCGGCACAGCTACATACTCACCTCGATCACCCATATCGACTCTCAAGACCTCGATGTTAGGAGCCGTCCAAATCTCTTCACTCACTCACTTCTAATGAGTTTCTGAGTATATTTGAGTATGTGAATGTAAGAAGAGCCGAGGTGTAGGTAGTTTTTGCCAGGTAAACAATCCACACTTAGTGGTTCGTGGTAAAGTAGATTTTGTTACTCACTGTCCTAAGCCATCCCAGTGTCAGCTACACGTTACTGCGCCCGGGATCGAACCGTGGACCCTAGAAGTGGGAGGTCAGTGACTCAGTAATCATTAAGCCAAAGGTGGTACATTTAAGACTAGCCCGGAATACAAATTTCGACACATTGCAAACATTAAACATTATTTTGCAGTCACACATGAGCGAATGGCGTACTTGATACGTGCGGTATTGTCGTCCTAATCGCTTGTCTGCTCTTCAGCGAACAAAATAAAATTGTTCCAATTAGGGGTGGGCGAATAAATGTCACCACTTATTGCAAGCATCGGTGGTCACTCTGTTCCAGACTTGAAGAAAATTTAAAATTTGTTATAAATTTATGTACGTAGTAATTCAGCTGCATTATATTTTGAAAATAAGTTTTTCCGCTGGAAGGTTTTTTTTTGAATGCCGCCTTGTTCACGACAAAAATAAACGTAGAGCTGTAAACGTTATTGGACATTTTCTTATACCGATGAAAAACTTATTTCGCAATTACAATGTCGATTTTGTAAATGAACACAATACCATTCATAACTTCACGGAAATTTCTTTTAATATACAGCACTTTCTGTATTTTTACTTATTAAAATTCTCCAGTCATAATATTATTTTAAAAATTGTTGTGACTCCTTTGCGAGGCCATGGTTGTCAGCATAGACAAATAATATAAATAAATTAAAATTTTTTATCCTCGCCAAGGGTTTGAACTCGGCCTTAGAACTTTGTACTAAACCAAGAGATTCTCGTGGTATAATTAGTGAAAAAACTAAATTTAATCTATGTAACTAACTCAGATTTCCAGTTATCAGTTATGTTACATGGTTTTAAGTTGTTCTTTTTGATAAAGGCAGTTTCTGCTAACACATACTGTTTTAATGTATGCATGAATGGGGCGTGACATTTCCTATTATCTCAGGAACATTAATTTTCTCATTAAAACGACGACAAATTTTCGTGTTTTATTCAACGTTCTTGCCCTATCTAGATAAGTTCGGTATATTGTAAATACGGAGGCCACTTCGTGTTTAGTTAATACGTGCCACATTTTATTATACTAACAATTATTTTCAATCAAAAATTAATTTATGGTTATTCTAACAGTGTACCCAGTGTAATGTAACGAGTAACGTGTAACGTAAATAGTGTAATATGCAGAATACTCCTCCTATCGCACAAACAAGGCGTACTGTTATTATGAATAGTTTGGAAGGGAGAGTACACTGATGGAATTATTACTTTAATCTTGCACCAATTCAGTTATCACCAGTATCATTAAACTCTGACCTGCGGTGTGAACTTACCCAGCTCCACATAACAGCAACCATTATATAACAACGCCACACAACTTAGATAGGTCTTACCAATCATGTGACTCAGGAACATAAGTTGCAACCAGTCTCCGTAGGCTAGAAATAACATGCATAACACGGGGAAGAACAGAATCCAATAAATGCCACTAGCTACAGAAAATATAACACTCACAGAGACTTAAAGAAAAATGGGTAAGATTTAATTTGAATGAAAAAGTTTTAATTCTGACGACATAAAAATAAATATGATCTGTGCAAATATAATTTTAAAAGATATTACAAGATTTAAAATTAATTTCGCTGAGTATGGCCGTAACTATAACGGTGGCCGCCTCGTGAATATTTCTCTTAATATTAAAAATGTTCTTTAAAAGATTTCTTAACTTCTGGCCATAATTAAATTAAATATCTTTCCCAAATCAACTCAGTCGACTGAACAAATGAGATCTTGGCTGGGCTCCGTAGGCAACTTAGTTACAGCAACTTCAATATTCAGTGATCCAATATAGTATAACACGTATTTCCAAAAAAAAATATTAATTCAAATTCCTGATGACATTTCTGCGTTTGAAATTCTCAAAAACACTTAGCCGAAAATACTGAGTTGCAGCAACATCATGTAGATTTCTCGTCAGCTGGTCCCGCTGGCCAGTCACCTTAATGTCTTGCCTTAGTGGTATCTTCCATCACAAGGCTCTCGGGTCTGGGGTACGCTAATAATATAGCGGTAGCTCATAGCGGTAGCTCAAACTGGAATGTAATATTAAACCCAAGTAGGTAGCGCATGCAGACTTTAATTTTGCAGTGTTATGTAGCGCGTCTTCGCCCTCCCTCCCCCTACATGCATTCTACATAAAATATTCGCACTCCGCCAATATTAATTAAACAAATTAAATTTCCTACGGCACCGGTGACCCACTAGGCCTCAACCTGCCTGGGGAAACAAGATGATAGCTAGACGCCTCCTAAACCACATACTTTTTGACGCTTTCAAACGTCGCGCCAATCACGAGAGGGCTACATCATTTATCAAACATTACGCCATATGTTACTATGGCAACTAAATAACTAAATCTTCTATGTACGCAAGCCACGTACAGTTGGTTCACGGTAGAAATTCTGAAAGACTTACAAATATAATTAAAAGTAAATAAACTTTCTGAGGTTATAACATATGGCAATTAACAATAAAACTATTGAATCAAAAGCAAATAAAATATATCTGCCACAAATAAACAACAAAAAATAATTAAATGCTACGTGATTACTTTCAGAGGAAAAACAATCTAAAATAGTTGTGACAGATAAATGCAGTGGTTTTGATGCGTCTCACCAGTAAAATTTACTCAACGTTTAAAATAAAAAGCCAAAAAATTTCGTACAAACACTGTAGGAAAAAGTTGAAAATATAAAATCTTGTAATAAAAAATGTTTACTGTCTTTAATAATCCGTGATATTGGAGAAATTATCTGGACATGTAATAATAATCAGTACTATATTACGTGCAATATGTAGGCGCATTTTTTCGTGTTAGTTCCGGAATCACATTCTTTAAAACATTTATATTTAAACCTAAAAATTTTTCAGGCCATTTACTGCGAACAGGCCATGCTTTCAGCAGATTTCGGTCACGCAAAAATCCTCGTATTTATGATGTAATCAGAAATTGACTTAATTTATTCATAACACAAACGTCATGCATATGCTACTAATTTTGCAAGAGAACAAAAATTCTATTTTTTAAATAATAAACTTATTAACATACAAATTTTATATTTCTTACGGGATAAGTTTATTCCATGTACATATTTTCTTCCCTGCGTAATCCGAAAAATTACTTGGTATAGGCTGTTCACGGAAAAGTGATGTAGCGGCAGCATGAAGAGGGCGTTAACATATTGTCTTGTACGTCGCGGTATGAAACCGACCTTAGACTTAGAACAGGTCCAGGACGCCAGGGATTGCGTCGAAAGACTGCAACACGACAGTTGGCCGGTTGGATAATGTAAAACAAGGGATTGATATAGGGCGACGCGAAGCGAGGGTCGTGGCCTTGTCCACGACAGCGGCCGAAGAGGTCGGAAGGAGCTTCCACGTCGGGACGTCGGGCAGCGAGGAGCTCGCAGCCTTGGGTGTGTCGTGCGTCGTGATCCGAACGAGCCAGATACAGACTCCGGCCTCAAGATTCAGGTGGGGACTGTTCTTATTAGCTTGAGTCAAGAAGGCGTTATTGTTGGCCGATTAAACTTAAGTTAATATCATTCAGTTGCGCCCCACGTCAATTAAAGTCACAGTATTAATTAGAATATTGTATGTTAGTTAATGTGTTACACAACGGATTAAATCAGTGACTTTTACGACTTTCCTGGCAGTTAATATTAGCGTGGTAGCTACGCCCCCAAACTATATGTATGGTGTATTGTGGAGCACACTAGCAACCATTCCATCTGGTAGAGGCTTGATTCCTCCTAATCTCTTGCTGCCTTGCAGAGGCTATTCTCTACCTACTCCCCCTTATTTTCATTAAATTCCCCACCCACCCTCACTACCTTGCGGTATATTAATGTTAATAATTTCATTAACTTCCATTCCACCTTTGGTTCAGATTCCCGTAGCAATATAATTATTTAATTAATTCGCTTGATTTTGATTCTTATTAGATTAAAATAATAATTAAATTATTCTGCTTGCTATCTCAATTACAGGGAATCAGTTGATCTCTCACTATGAACACTGGCACAGTGTACAGAATTTGGCCTGAAAAGAAAATGTCTCGTAGTATTTCAAATATTTTGACGCAATATGGCTTGCTGAATTTCAATATGATTCGCGATAATCCTACTAATATTCAGTTATAATATACTTCTCCGTCGTCGCGGATACGCGCCTCTACTCCTTCGTATGTCAGCGCGATGTTCCGGCGGCGCGGACCAGACAGCCCTCTCCTCCCCACTGACGTACCATTACACTTCAGCACATTCTACATGGCCCATTTGCAGCTCCGGCGCTCGTGCGCACCGGCGTGCGAGCTTCGCAATGACACTTCCACTCGTTTATATGCGGTACAGTCCACACAGTATAGTTTTATGTTTACAATAGTTTGAATAGTTTACACACTTCCCACACTTTGTTGACATGCGGATGCGAGCAGAACGAAGTCCGTTGGGTTTTGTAGCGTTGTGATCCCTCTCTCTTCTCTTTCCGTTCGCAAACTACAGAACTCCAACAGGAGAAAATCTAATTGTGTGAAATGACAAAGATGTTTGCGGAATGGGAGTTATACCCGTGACTTACCCATTTCGACAGATTTTGTGCGTGGGCAGTTAGCTACATTTCTCGCAATTGAATGAGTCCTTACAGCCAGGAGTGTCAAATCTTTTCGTTTCACGCAAGACGTGAGACAACTTCACCTTTAAGCCCCTGACAGAGTGGTGACCCGTTCAGGTGGACTTTCTCTTTGTGCTTCCTAGCCGTGCCTGCGTAAGATATGAGTGCCGAATTTTCCCAACCCCGTGTGCCAATCTTTGTGTGGAAGTGTTAGTATAAGTACAATTTAATGAGTTTTATATGGCTCTACCACTATTTATTCCGATTTCCATCTAGAATTATATGTTATATCACGCATTGTTACCAAATATTTGTTTATATGTATGTGTATATATATATCTGTAGTTGTTCATCTTACCACTAAGTTATTAGTTAAAAGTTAAGTTGAGCGCACACAGGATCAGGATATTAATTATTTTCAAAGATTGAGACTTTATATACCTTTAAAGCATTATATCATACACACACATATATACATATATATATATCAATCTTTGAACACAGAAATAAGAAATGTTTACCAATCTTTGAATGTAACAACTACACATTTATAGCTTCTATTTAATGAATAAATTTACAGAAGCTATTTGAGATGTTAGTTATTGCCCTTGACAATTAATTTAATGTATGTCTCAACAGACAACCACCTCACAGCGGACACACCAGCCAAAATATTAACACACCCATAGAAATATAATTGATAGATAATTCTAATTAATTCAGGAATGTACATTTACAAAAATGTTCAAATCAAGTATGTAAACAAATTATGTATGCATCTTTGCTCATACAGCTATTATAAGTTTCAGAATCGCATTGACGTCACATCCCAGCAAAAGTCCTTCCGGAAGTCACCGACAATGCAAGGCGGAGCCGACAACGTCACAAGGTCCCTCAGGTGACGTCAGCAAGAGGCGTCGCTACCCACACATATCCACAATCCCGACGCATACGTCACACCATCCTCACCACTTCAGCCCAGGTTTACAATGTATAAAACATTCCCCAGGTAACCCGGCGGCAAAAATAACTTGCACTCCAGAAACTTCACCCCTGCAGGCACACAAACATATTTGACACAAACATCAGTTAAACAATTAATTTAACTCCAATTCAAAACACTGTATCTGACATTGTTATATATTTTCCCAGTAATAACAAAGAGCGCTCCAACTTTCACAGTATCAGACCAAATTACCAAAGTTTTCAAGCCAATTCACTCTCCAAATAAGCTTGCAGTAAATGGAATTAAGGTGATATGCCACTTCTTGGATTTGGTAAAATATAAATCAATGGTAAATAATAAATATACCAATGCAATAGATTACTATATACGTATTGAATACTGATTATGTATGTATATATATATATTATATATATATATATATATATATATATATATATATATATATATATATATATATATATATATATACAATCTTAATAAGTAAACGCACGTTTGTTAAAATATATATTCCTATCATCAACAGAATGTCTTGTAGTAATGACATAGTGATTTTATATAAATGTTTCGTCAGGTTATGAAAACAATGAAACTCATTTATCTACTTATAATACACAAAAATGTATTGTGTATATTTGCTTAGTACAGTGGCCACATAAAACAGTAAGTAGATGAAGTGGACCACTTTATATTGACTTTTCAATGCCTACATGAACAAATAAAAACTATGTATTATTACTATCTAAGTATAACTTAAAATTTAACAGAAAGAAGCACAAAAATAAAATATATGCAATTTTTAGTTACTTCACAAATTTGATAGGTATTACATATCTGTGTACTGTATATGTTAGATTAAGTACGTTTTCTGTTTCCCACTCAAATGTAGAAAGGAAGTGTCTATGCCGGCAAAGTTTAATTTTCTTTACTCATTTTTATCAATTTCAATTTAATTATTTATATAATTTAATAATTAATACGTTTCGATATTCAGTTTACGAGACAGGAAGTATGTGCCACAGTATGAGATTGCCTTCCGCAATATAAATGAGAAAGACCACTCGACAACCCTTTCCAAAAAGAGAAATCTACGTATAGGTAATTCGCGGTAAAATTAGCACTTTTGAAAACGCTGCTTAAGATATACTTGTATGTACATTGTGTATTCTTCCACCTTATATAAAATCTACATTGCCATGGGCCTCAGCATTTTATTCATGTGTCAGTCAAGTGAAACTCTAAAATTATTAGTGAAGGAAATGTTTTAAAAAATCGGCTCATCTTTACACCTATTTGCTTTAAAATAGCAGAAAGGGAAAGAAATTATTTAAGTTACCACAAATGGTTACTTAACGCTTTTTATTCGTCGTTAAGGTATGGAACTACTTTTCGTCTTTCGTTACCAACTTTACTGGGCGCATGCCACTCAGTGCGCCCGTTAAAATGTATTCAAGCAGGGCCAGTGACTTTTTTTCTAAGGTTGATTTCAAAAGTGCTCACTTTATCGTGAGCAGGCTTTACTTGAAAATTCCATTTAGGCAGCAGGAAATCGAACCCTTTGCTTTCGGTACACCAGTTAGAGAACTTGACCTCTGCACTGAAAAAATTTCGGTCATATTAGAGTGTTTACCGTGCATGAACATTTCAGCGCGACATCGCGTTTTTCAAACCGCGTAAAATCAACCAGGGGAGTCAAACACGGGCGTTTTTCCACCTACGTGGTAGGAGGTCGAAAAAAAAACAACAGAAAACCGGACAAACAGATCTGTCAGATCTCCACTTTGTACGCATGCCGCGTGTCTGTGTGCGTGCGAGAGTGCAAATGACCTCAGCCGTCCAGCTTGTAGAGGGGAAATGAATCTGGACGCAACATGTTCCAATTTAAATCAACAATGACCGGAGCAAAGTGCTGTGGCTAGGTGGATGTTAAAGAGCAGGGAGAGTAGGACAAAAAAAAAGGGGGGGGGGGTGTCACGTGGAGTTCGCGAAGTGATGGTGGTCGGGTAGGGTTGAAGCAGAGTTCTAGGCTCCCTTAACCAGAGGGTGGGACGATCGACAGGAGAGGGTAGTTTAGCACATTAAAAGGCGGTGCCCACCCGACAACCACCATCTTTATTATAATTTGGCAGCGAACATCGGGTCGAGTGCTAACATGGCATTCATTAGCAGTCCAACCACGTTATGCAGTTAATTCACCTGGATTGCCGCTACCCACACTAGGCGCCACTATGCACTGTTACCACTACTCAGCGCATGCGATGTGTTATCATGTTTATAAATCGATAGCTACAATTTAATTACAGTAATGACTGTTTCATAAGAAATATGTTCTCTATAGGCTATTCACGCTTAAGTGAGCACTTTTGAAAGCCCTCACATTTGGAATAATAGTCAATAATTCTAATTTATATATTGTCCTTAGACGTGAACTTCCGAGTGCTGTGGAATATGCACACTGTGTTTATTATTTAAATGGCAATATTTATTTTGAAAAGGCTGTCAAAGGGTGAAAAATGGACGGAAGGAAAAAATTACTAGAGCCTCAAAAGTGTTCACTTTACCGTGAACAGCGTATACATACCGTGACAGAGACTTTATTTTTTCGTATTTGTTTGAATTAAGTAAAATCGGATATTTAGCCTCTTTACTTGGGAAGAGAGGCTTACTCAGTTATGTGACAAACTCTGTACACACATAGTAATAAGTAAGGACGTCGAATTTTTACAGTATTCGCCTACGCAGGCTGCTTATTTCAAAATGGAGGCCAATAAAATTTTTGGATGCTTTGTCATATTTGGAGAACTATTTTACTGACTTAAACGAAACTCGGTATGTTGACATTAGATCACGTAGGCATTGAACGGGAAGTATTATTATTGGTCTGACATTTTGGAAGATAGCAGTACGTGTATAATAAATGTTTTACTTTAATTCTTGGAAACTATTTAACAGAAACTAGCCAAATTTGACATGTAGTTGATAACGTGGTAGATCATATAAACAAACATATGTGATATTAATGAATAATGTGCTTATTTTCAAAATAACGGCTATATAAATGTTTTAATTTCATTCGCAGTACCCACCGTAACGTTTGACAAAATTCAACCAAACTGGGTGTGCTGAAAGCATCTCTTACGAGCATCAAATATGATTATATACAGTCTATTTGGTTCTCCATTTTGTAAGATAGCCCACATGCAAAATAAAGTTTTTTACTTTTCTAGAGGGAAAATAAACCTATTCTTAACCAATATGGCAAACGAGTAATACTACGGTAGGCCATGTAATCGGGCATGTTTTCAGCAGTTAGTAAATTTATTTTAAAAACGTCAGCCATATGAACATTTAAGCTTAGTATGCGATATCTACGAAGCTAAGTAAACAATTTCAAAGGCCTTTCACTGTGTCTATAAGAAGTGAGACATATACCTAACAAAGAAACACGTTTACGTAAGTGCGTTTTGAAGTTTGAGTAATTATATGTGTTTCTTGCCACTCGGCTACGTATTTGCAAGTTTGTTTTCTTTGTAAGCCCTATCGCTGAAATATCTGAAAAATGGCAATTACGAAGGCACTGTAAAAACTACAGGAGAGTAACGTAATGTGGATGCTACGCGAGAGGAACGGGATATATGCTGTTCACGGCACAGTGAACACTTTTGAAGTCCTATTTACTTTTTCCTTTCAGCCTTTTTTTAAAAATCCTTTAACCACCTTTTAAAAAAAATTGCCATGCAAGTAATTAACACAGTGTGGATATTTCATCGTAATCGTAAATTGACGTCTAATTCTAAAATCAAATATATTTATTGACAATTATTCAAAATGAGAGGGCTTTCAAAAATGCTCTGAGAAGTGTACTGTTAATGCAGCAACAGGTTATCCACTTACGAGAGCCTGTTCGCTGCCCACCGCAAATCCACAAGTGTATGTTTTCTACACGCGATGAAAATTAGTATAACTGAGGGTTTAGTATACACTGATTTCAATTGTGTGCATACGCTTCAATCACAAATGAAATATTGTGTCAGTTGTAATATGTTTTAACTTTTACACCCGGAACTGTCACGTTCGTATGGATACATGAATTCGAGTGATATATACGGTTCAAATTTAATCCGCCCCTTTTTTACACCAGCCTTCGAAGAGTTAGTGGTAGTAAGCATATATTTTTACATAAAATTGACAATAATATTTACAATTATAATGGCAAAGAATTAGGAAGTATATAGACTGCTCGTGGTTTAGTGTTCACTTTTCGAAAACCTGCTTAGCACCTACATTTCCAACTTAAGCTGGTTCCACAATATAGCGCTGCTTTGCGGTGCGATACATGGCGATGCAATGGGATGCGATGAGCTATACTTGCTGTTTCACAATGAGAGATGATCTGTCGGCGATGGACGCCGTCTGAGATGGTGCTGCTATATCTATTCCAAGGGTGAACATTACATTTTTCAGACCTTAGGAATGTAACAAAAGGCACGCGAAAAACATTGCCACAATGTTTTAAGTGGGTAGAAAATAAATAAGACAGTACGAACGCGTAGTGAGATGAAAACTAGCGAGAACGAGAGACATAATAAGACGAAGGAGAGTTATTGTTTTTGTTAACAAACTATTTTTATGACATTGTTCATATGTATAAGAAGCCTTGTGCTCTATTTTACACATCCATGCAGCAACAAGAAAAACACGAATACAAAGACGGCGGCGTAAACGCCATCGTAACGCAAAAATTTCGCGGAACGCACGCGACGCCGACGCGCTGCGACTGAATCTGCTTCATCCTGATTCGCTACAGCTCATCGCAAGGCATCGCATCACATCGCAACGCATCTCATCGCAACGCATCGCTGTATTGTGGAACCAGTTTTATTCATACTTATCCAACATACGTAAAATTGGCATTGCCATGGAAACCAAAATTGTATTCGTGCGTCAATCACGTGGAACTGTTAGTGTTATTAACTTAAAGATATATTGCTTATACGAAAATTATTACCCTTATGTACATAAAACAATAAAATATAATAAATTCGATTCCCATAAATTTAAATATCACGCTTCAAATACGACGTTAAATAATGGGCCTGGTCTCCCTAAGTCGCTGCAAACTTTTTACTGCGGTAATGTTAATTCATTTAGGAGCAAATATACAGCAGTTTACCGCGAACTGGCAATGGTGTTAGAACTTGACGTCTCATTAGGCCTTAGAAAGTTATATTCGAAAAGTTGTACTATAATTTGGTTTCTTTCAGTTTATTTCTTACACATTATATTAAGAACCTGCTTGATGCTAACACATTTTGTTGTCCATAAATCTCATTACGTTACATGACGATTAATGGATGTTAGTTGTCCCTTCGGCACTGGTAATTAAATTGTGTGGCGAGAAGTTAAACTATGGATAAAAATCTGAACATCACTACTAAATCCTCGCAGTAATCATTTTATGAGCTACGTACTAGTAAAGTGCATATGAAAATTTCTGTTCACGTGAGAAGAAAATTCCTACGGATACAGTTTCATTTTTCTGCTAGTTTTTACCAGGATTTTACGAGAACACTGTACTAAGACAGTTATAAATACTATTTTTTTTGTCAACTCACTTATGCTAACAAGTTTATATATATATATATATTGTGTGGCGTGAAGAATTTTGACATAGAATATCATCTCGGCACAATATTGGCTGACAATCGGCCACTAATGAACGTTGCAGGGCACAGCATGAGTGTCCTTTGTAAGTGACGGGACCGATAGGACAGCGGTAAACGAGAATGCACAGGCAATCAGAACTTGAGTTCATGCAGTATAGTCCATTCATTGATACTTACAACTTTTCTAAAGCCTTGCTGAAGTTCTACTTCTCAGCTCTTCCTCCGCCCCATGCAAACAAATCTTATCAAGTATAGAAAACTACATGTAAGGGATGACGCATCGAATTCGTGCCCACTCGGTTTAGTAATACTTAGCACGAGAACTATTTCTTACAAGGCATCATAAATAAAAATATATTATGTTTTTGTTCACATTATTTATAAATTAAATATCATAGTTAATAGATAAAATATAAGGGGAAATTTATTTAACCATAAATATAATACTTTTGTGTTAACAGCTGTGTTAAACGCTTGTGATAAATTGTATGTTTAGAAGACAACCAAATCCATCAAACATGGGGAGATTTTTTTAAGTTTTGATTTAAGAAGAGTTAAGGTACTTCGAATAACTAAGTTATGGTTTGACTTGAACGGTAGTAATTTTTTTGCGATCACATTTTAACCGTGAGCCAGTAAAGCTAGATTGAAGTGTGGTCACAGTAGGAAATACCGAAGTTTGACCAACCAAGATGCCAGAGAAGATCTCAAGTTTCTGCAATAAAAAAAAAATATGTATTTTTAATAAAATGACGAGGAATGTCAGAAGGAAGTCAGTTTTCAGAAATAAGACCAAAAATGCTGAAGAAATTATTTTACTTGCGCCATTTCGCTTATCATGTGGGCTCTGAGTTCCATGCAAACGAATTACAATAAAATTAAACTGATTATTCCGCGATTAGGTATAAGTTATACAAGGGGTGGTCTGGTATATCAAAGTGCATGATAAAATGATGCAGCTTGTCCAACACATTGCGACGCCCACAACATCGGGAACCTAACCTGTAACAATTCAATTGATAGTATGGTCTGTTCGCGGTTTCTTCGCACTTTTTGAATCAAACCTTTGAAATATCACCCCATTATGAAGTGTTTAGCTATTTCCTAAATATGCCATGAGTCAAAAGAGTTTTTTTTTTTTACCTCTGTTAACATGAAAGTGTCTCATTTTTCGCTAAATTGAAGTTTTATTTGTATTTTACTCATAAATTATAATATTTCATTTATAATAAATTTGAATAAAATAATTGAGAAAGCATGTGTGTTGGTGTAATTTTCTAGATTTAATTAAGATTAGCTTGCATGAGGTGGAGGAATATCCTGAAAGCAGAACTTTAGTAGGCCTTCAGAAAAGTACGAAGTAACCGTAATTGGATTATATTGTATCCGTTATATTTAACCGAAAATTCTAGCTTCAATAGTTGTTATTTGTTTAAAAACTTCCACATTTTACATGCATTAAATACAAAAACTTGCCTCAACAACAATATATTGGGTGTTGCACTATGGCGATGACAGAAAATACAGCTTCAAGTTTGTGAAGCCATACTAGCTCCTCCGTGATTAGTAACGCTGATGTTTATCGTTGGTTTTCCTAGAGATAGGTGATATTACAAGAAGAAATTTACAGTAACATATCCTAGTTACACTGAAAATCTGCAATAGCTGTCCTTCGTAATCATGACGATGAATGAACTCCTCAGTTTTAAACAGGCCATATGTTTAAATATAAGTAAAGTTCATAGAAGTGGTATAGTGAGTGTAAAAACGATCGATTTGTAAGTTAGTTTTACTGCTTAAATAGCAGGTTTCTATTTCAAACGCAACAGAAATTGATTGAATTGCATCTTGTACTCTTTTTCTGCTTACTATCTCTAATGCACTTTCAACTTTTACAGATATATTTTTTGTTGTTGATGTTTTAGTTAGTGCTAGGATTCTTGCTGTTTCCTAGACATTTTTTGTCTTAAATTGTTTACGTATTCCTGCTTAATTTTTACTAAATGTTTTGAGATGGTCACAGTTAATTCAAACCATGAAAAGAATCTAACTGTACAATTACAATTAAACTTGAAGGATAATTATTTTTGAAGCTAAGTTCGTAGCCAAATAAACGGTAAATCTATAACAGATTTAATTTATCCATAGCGCCATTGTGTGGCAAAATGCCAAAAAGCTAAGCTGGTAATCGTTTCTTCTCTTTTCCTCGCTACTGCCACACTTAAACGTTAAAGAATCCCCGTTTCTTCATGGACAAATTCACGGAAATATACAGATAATATGGAAAACGCGATCCGTTATTACAAAGCAAAACTGAGAACCGTAAATACAAAACACGGAAGGTCTACTTATTTCCTTTAGTCTCGGGTTTAGAGAACAAACATTGCCGATTCTAGACGAAGCTTTCTCTGCCATTTGCACCAGAAATGTATCGTTTCTGTGGCAGTTAAGATATACACGCCTCTTTCGTATGTTTCTTTAAACATGTAATAGTAGCTTCAGCCACAGTTAGCAATACCTAAAACACTACAAGAGTTCAAAAAGATAAAAAAGTTATACATGTAATGTTATAAAATCAAATATTTATAAGAAAAAGTGTAACGAGAAGCAGGTATGAGGTAAGACTTACGAACTCCGAATTTTTTTATTTACGTTGAAACTTTGCTGGGTAAAATCTGTTAACTTTTTCAAATTAATTTCCTATACACAGTGACATACCTGCAAAAAGAAAAATGAAAAAAAATTCGTACTCTCTTTTAAGACTGGACGTACAGAAAAACTAACTAGCTAATTTATGGAAGCCATTTTACGCGAGTTGTTCATTATTATTATATTGATACACCAAAACTAAAGTTCATTAGAAGCTTTCCAAATTATTTACTCTATCGGAAATTTATTGTTAGTTGCCATACCTCAGAAGTCCTGTTTTAGATGCATGTTTTATTGTCTAGAGCTGTAGGCACTAAAGGAAATATTTTTAATCGTGTCTACATTTAAAGGACAACAGCGACACATTAAAACATTTAGAAAGGGTCCTGGAATTTACGAATATTATGCAGTATCGATTTTCAATGGCTCACATCATCCTTAATATTCAGTTTGGATAGAAAGTGTTTCGTGTAATTTCCATTTGATTTTGCATAAAGAATCAGCTTACGAAGTTTTTTGTCCTAATTCCCCCTCCCCCCAACCAGTATATACGTATGTGATGTGACGTCCATTTCGCTTCTGTCTATAAGGCCGCCATGTAGGCTTGCGCGAGCTTCTTGTCGGCTCGTAAACCGATTTTCATCTTCAATGCACGACCCTTTCAAAGTCACGTGGTCAACAGTGACAAACAAGTCTGTTTACATTTGAATTTTCAACCGTCGATCCCTTTTGTGTAAACAAAATACTTTGACTAAATTCAACATGGCACGTTCTAATTGCATTAATACTAGGTTAGTCTCCAAGCTTGTGTTAACGTAAAGAGTGTTCTAACATCAAATTCTGTCCAACGTAGTTTTTGATTGCACTACTGGAAGGAAAACAGTCCAGTGTTGGAAAACAGAGCGTGGCTTATATGCAGTTAGAATAAGCACTCCCCACTATATTTTTATATAACGACATTATAGAAAAGTCATAAATAAATCCTTGAGACTCCTATTGATGTCGGCTCCTGCTGATGGAGTACTGCCCCCTCTGCGATAGCACATTTCTCGGCGGGCAGTTCTAGAAGTTTTGAATGGGGGTGAGTTTTAAATTACTAACTAATAGTGATTTTAGTGGAGTAGAGAGGAAATGTTATGGCGGCTCTTAACATTGAGGTCATGAGAGCCGATGAGGGTGTTTGAGGTGTGCATGGAGTAGCGCCGGAATGAAAAAGGCTGGGGAAACGGGAGATACCCGAGAAAACCCACAGACCAACGGCATCGTCCGGCATGATTCCCACATGCGAAAATCCGGAGTGACCCGGCTGGGGATTGAACCCAGGATCGCCTTGGTGGGAGGCGAGCAGGATAACCGCGCAGCCACCGTGGCCTCAATAGCGATTTGATTTGAGAATACAGGCTTGCTCGTTCGGAGACTAATTTAATGAATCAAGCTTAAATATATTGGCAGCTTGTGTATTTTTCTCTTTCTTGTGGGGAAAAAAATAACAAAGTAAATTCCTAGTGATAGAATTAGGTTAGTTATTTAGTTTTCCAAAAGCTGCATTTATTTAATGCAGCATAGTAATAAGAATAAAAATATTTTGTATATCTTTATATGTAAATACATTTTCTTCGCAACAGGTATAAAGAGAAATACCGCGTCCAAAATGCGCATTACCACAAACACAATTTTGGAATTCGCTGGGTATTCATCAGTTATCGCTGCTAGTAACACGTCTCTACTGCACCAATGGTAAATTACACTAGTTTCTCCGTATTGTCCTCCTACGACATCCGCGGGAGTTCAAAGTTCGACAACACCAATTCAATTGTGGGATCGAATTATTTTCGCGAAGGCGTAGGAGAAAATCCATCATTTCCTCCAGAACACGGGCAGTTCGAAGCTCAGAGCTCAGCGGCCTTCGGCGGGATATCCGACCGACGTTGGAGAAGGTGGAATTTGGGGGGGGGGGGGGTGGCGATCGAACGCCATGAATATGCAAGCCCGCGATACGGACTGGCAAGTGATCCAGGACTCCGGCATCAAACTCCATTACTACCCAACCCCCTCCTCCCCTAGGCAGATCCACCCTCTGATTTCAATATTGGGCAGTGGTCCGTTGGGAATCAAACCCTCAACCACCCTCTACTACATCTCCTCATCCCCGTATCAATTGCACGCCGGACCGTGGGCTATTCTCAACCCACGCGTCAAACACTGGCCTAGTTACGGCTGACATCACGTCCCGTGGTATAACCGATCACTGAATTAATAATCGGCCATATTGCCTCTGCGCGGAAGACCAGTGGCGCGTCGTGACTTGTTGCTTGGGGAGGGAGGAGGGAGGCCTGTTAGCGATGATCGGCACCAGTATGCATACTGTGGAGCGTGCGTGGTTGTTGATCTGATTTGCAGTATGTCTGACGAGAGCCTCCACGTTTTCAGCAGAACATTCTGCCTGCGTAATCTGTTTTCTCGCGAGAAGAAACTGCTAATGACCCGGAAATGTATCAAGTTCAAGCTATGCTATATAGGATATACTTTAAACATTTGAACATTCTTGTTAAAGGTTGTACATGATATTGTAAACACTTTTGTAATCATACTTTGAAAAATAAATTACTGCTGATAGCTATACATGTTCGTACTGTCCAAGGTGACCAGATGTTTTAATGCATGAAGTAGGACACTTTTCGTAAAAAATGTGATATAGAATAAAATTAATGTGATTAGCAGTACTGTGAATACAAGCTACTGTTATTGAAAAACTGCAAAGGGTGCATACAAAAAATATCTCGATGTAAATAAAAATAATTATTAAAATTTAACTGTAAGCTGACACACGCTAGTAAAACAGTTTAAGGTTCGCATTTATATGAAGAAAAAAAAATTCATTTAAATGAGTGGCACGTATCCAAGGGTTATCTTGGAAAATAAGTTCACAAAACTCACTGCATGGGTAAATAAGATACATTTTAAGTGGTAGTTTAGTGTAAACAGCAGGACTTTTCGCAGGACACTAGATGAAAGGAGGGCACATCTGTACTTTATTTGGCCTTTTGTGTACCCCAGGGCAATAGGAAAAATAATGGACTGTGCTACGAAATGAAGGACGTGTAGTCACCGCAGCACTGGCGTGCAAGCTCTCCGTTCAGTTGCTAACAAATTAATACAGATCCTTCTCGACTTGTCGTATCGAGAGTGTAGCATTTAAATCTACTTTAGTAAAGGCAGTGTTTCTTTTCCTACATACTTAAAAACTCGTATCTTCATATTATCAACATATTTACTTTAATTTCAGTGTTTTCACTTGAATGAAGGACGAATAAAGTCCATGACAACGTTAATTTCAAACATTATTTTAAAACAAGTATTAATATTTTTGCCAACACATTTTTATTCGCCCGAAAGAAAATTATATTATCATTTATTAGTTTGTCTTGGACGAATAAAAATGTATTGACAAAAACATCAATACCTATTGAAAATATATATTATATATATATATACAGGATATCTGTACTCGAGTACCCATTGTTAAATATCCTTGATACCTAATTAGCATGTTTTGTATGTGAGCAAGATCACATAACACGCTCTATTTTGAAATTAAAACTATAAACATTCGAATACAAATGTTTACATATATGTGATCCTTATTAAATCTCTTTCAGATAACGAAATAAATATTATCCTAAAATAGGGCCTTAAGAATTGTTTTGTCTTGTTTGCATAATGGGTTATTATTCACAAACATATTATTTCATATGATGTTTTATTCATAATCACACACAAACAAGTTTACCTATTATTTGTCTACGATTGCCAGTTTCACAAAATAACTAAGGCAGTAGGCAGTAAATAATATTGAAACGCGTCAGTTATTATATTTCTCTGGCCGCCCGCGCACTTGGAATGTTTTGATTGGGTTGCTGGTCACCAACATACGCAATGTCAGCAATAATTTTGCAGAATCACGCAATCCTTGCCTTTCACATTTTTAAAGCATTATTTATTTCTAAAATTCTTTACACCTTTTATTAAATACTTTAATCGTCATTCATAATCTGTCTGTTTTGCAAAGGTACATCACATTTTATATTTTGCGACTCATTGTGACACTTCAGTCTGACCATCATGTCCGCCATCTTACACAACATTTTTAATTTATGCATTTTCACCCTTCGACAATATTTCCACGCTGGGAACACACACTCCTGCAAGCGCGCAGATAGATTTTATATTGTAAAGCATTAAAGAACCAAACTTGTAATGTGAATTGCTAGGTTCGACTTAAAAATAACAAAAAGAGGTACCGTCTGAACTATTTTCTGCCACAATAATACTTGTGAAGCGACTAGCCAGCCAATGCGGTAGACCTTATCACCATCGAAGGTTACTTCTTCTGCCACCTTAGAACGCCAAAAGCATAGCAATTAAAGGAAGGTAGGGAAAATATTTATCTTAAAGTTGTACGAAATGTTTCGATGCACTTTCTGAGAAATCAGTAAGTCCAGGATATTAGGGTGTCATCCCAAGTCGATGGCCTCACCTAACCTGGAGTATCTTTAAACTAGGAAACGGTAACGGTGGCCTCAAAATGCGTAACAAAACGTTTCGTGCATTTCCACGAAAAAGCACTGAACTATTGTGTTTGTTATGCTTCTGGTAGATATGCGAATTCATACAGTGAAGCTACCAATTCCTCGGTGCCTAACATCACCGCACAGTAGTTTCGGAGATATTCACATAGTCTTCGTCAGCATCGACGGGCTCCAAAATAGTTATGTCTTCAATGAAGAAATGTGTCTTAAAAGTTGTATTCCTGTCTGGCCAGAGTCAGAAGTGCAAAATATTTTCTTTCGATACGAAGTCATCACACACAGTTGCAGTTCAAATGTTTTTTTTTTTCGTACACTTTTCAACGTCAGGTAAGAAGACTGTTACTTCTGTGTCGCGGCGTCCACGCACCAAAATTATGTCTGCCTTGAGGGAGGTGTCTCAGAGCTTAATTCCTGTCTAATTTGAAGTGTGACAGCTTTTCATACGTAAAAAGGTATAAAGCCGCTGCCACACTATCAAATTTTTGCCTTCAACTATATTTAACAATAAAATTTGAGGACAAATTACATCCATCAAATTTTTTCCTTCCAACAAATTTTATCAAATAATTTTGAATGTGTTTGTAAATGTGCCAGACTGTCAAATTTTTTTATTGGTAGAATTAAATTTGAAATATGATTTAAAAATTAATTTCATAGCGAGATATTGATTTTGTTTTTCCATGTGGTCCATTACAGGAAGAAATATAAGTAATATTGAAATTTATTTTCGTTTGTTTAGTAAATTTAAATTTTATTTGTAAGATATGTTTCCTGCGCAATGAAATTTAACGCCTCTGAGTTCGTAATATTATGTGTAATATTCACTTAAAATAGACAGCTTCTACATAAATAAAATATCTCCATAACTTACTTTGTTTCCAGCAATTGTTCGTTATTTTAAGTTTCTTGACGTCCATTTTTGTCGCGCACGATTCTGATAGGCCGAGACCGTCAAACATCAAATAAATATTAGAACCCATCCAATCTTTAAATTTCTGATAGAAACTGAAGCTATCCAACTTTTTCAGGCAAAATGGCGGCGCTTATGACGTTTTGATGACGTCATAACTGTCCAACTTTATTTGACAAAAAATTATTGGAAGCAGTTTGACGGAAAAATTTGACAGTGTGACAGTGAACGTATGATGCTGTTAAAACGCTTTACGGCGCAGTTCACGCCCCATTTTTTGTCGCAGCGTCCACGAGCAAGAATTTGCAGAAGAAGCAGAAGCATGACAAGTGACACACAAGACACTTAGCTGTGTGTGTGTGTGTGAAGCCGATTGCTGATGAGCTCACTTGTCAGTTTCTCTAACGTATATTCTACTAAGATTGGGAAGCCCAGTGCTAATACTTTGGCAACTAAAATTCTCGCCACGTTGTAGGACGGGTGATGCATATGTACCGGATTTTCCCGTTTTGTATGTAAGCAAATAGGGTATGAGAAACCGTAGTGAAATCTTCTTATTCTTATTGTGTTAGCACTTACGTAGAGAATTACTATACTTAAATGTGCCAAGAATATCAAAAAATTTCTTTTGGTGGTTCCTTTCCTTTATTTCGCCATTAATTATTAACTCGTTTTACTGACCCATGTGTGTTTACAAAAGCCTAATGCCAAATACGATTGCATTTTTACCGACTAAACTGTGAAAACTGTTGTATCGAGTGTACAATACTATCAACATAAAAAATATTCTACTTAATATTTTGAGACAGGCAATCATATATTACAGTCTGGACCAAACAAATATTTTACACACAAATAATTACAATTTAAGAATCTGCGCCAGTTTGAACATGGTTTCTTTGGAACGTCGCAGAACCTAGTGGTGGAAATTTTCCCTGTATCAAACTCTTTCACAAGAGATGTCGTTTTCATCCCAACCTGAGTAGTAAAAAACATGTCTCCATGAACGGCCCCTGCCAGCCATACCATTCAAATACTCGTTGCAAATTGGTCGTGTGAGCATTTAAACCACCCCAAAAGAAATAGTTCCTTGAAATACTTTAAAAAGCAAGCCTGTCGTAACAGTGGGGTTTAAAACAAATGCATTAAATAGAGGAAAATCACACTTATCTAGCAAAACTGCTTTTTATCCGAGCTTATTTTGCAAGTTAATTGAAATAACGTGACTCGTGCCATTAGTAAGTCACTGACGAATGTGAACTAATTATAGAGATAAAGCAAGTGTCAGAATACAAGCAGTAAAAAACATTTAACGTGAGGATATTTAAAGATAATAGATATAATGGAATTTTGAAGGTTTGTATTAGTAGGGGCAAGGGGACCAGGATTACATTAATAAATGTTACACACAGTTCTCAATAAGAATACACGAAAGAGAGCAAAATGTAATGGAAAGAATGAAGAACACAGATACGTAAACAGTTTATTTCAGCAGTGCAAGGGGAGTGCGAACCACGAGAAAGGAACGCAGATAGACTTTCGACCAACAAATTATGTAATTTTTCTCACTGGTTTCAACGTACCCGCTTTTTTTATGCCAGTAATGTAATATGGAAATGAAGGGCAAGAAAATTAGAAAAGAAATTGGCCTTAACCTACATCTAAAATAGGCATACGAAGTTAATACTTCGAGTCACAGGTAAATATATAATTTTAGGAGGTGCAACAAACAAATCCTTGTTCAGCACTGTACACGTATCAGTGTACGATCTGCCAGACGCCAGGGTTCATGTTAGCTAAAGCCCAGGGCGGCAAAATCTAAAGAGTGGCGAAATCAGAGAAATGGCAAAGTTAAAGGGGAAAAAAGGGTTACCAAAAAAATGTTTACATTATTTATTTTTTAGCTACTCTGCAAACAAAACACTTCTATACAACATTTGTTCCCCTGTGAAGTAAATGAGCACCGCTGAGCACTATGAAAGCCCTGAGTGATATCTACTTGCATGCATACTGCGTTTTCTTCCGCCATATGTATAATTAACATTGCCGTTGGCCTCATCACTTTACTCGTTCGTCGGTCAAGTGAAATTGAATGTATTGCAAAAGTTAATATTTTATACATTTACTGATACTTACACTTAAATATATAACAAATTAGAACGCAAAATTAATAATCTTAGTGTTCACGAATGTTTGCCTGGCACTTTTAATTCGACTTAAAAAGCGTGTGACTACTTGCCTGCGGTCGTTACCAACGTAAGTGGGCGCGTGACCGTAAGTGTGCCGATTTAAATATATGTAAATAGAGACAGAGAAATTTCTCAAAGATTGATTAAAAAATTGCTCAGTTTAACGTGAACAGCCTATAGCAACAAAAGTATAAACACGCAATTGCTTGATGTTTTTGGCGCAGCAACTGTTAATGAAATTCCGTAAAAAATTGCAACTACGAATGATGTCTCCCACCACACAGAAAAATGTATAATGTTCTTGCAACAAAAAATTACTACTAGGGCATTTATTCAAACGTTTATGTAGTAGTAAAATTAATAAGTTTGTGACAAAGTTAATGATAAACAATTACAAATTCTTATATTACTAAGACACAAATATACTGTTGAAGTGTTAATGTTAATAAACTGAGTCTATCAACAAGTTCTTTCGGGTCCTCGGGAAATAGGTAGCCTGTATTATCTACGTCTTCTGCTTTCTTCGTGTCGCTCATCGCAGCGAATGTGTTGAAAGGGTGTGTCTGTGCATCGAGAAAATCGCCATCATCTTCAACATTATCACTGTCCTCATGTAAATTTTCATCTATGCTGTCTTCATGATCGTCTTCACTTCCTGTTTGATCATAAATTATATATTTGCTTTTCTTTGTAGCAGGAGTTGTTTACTCATGATTTTTTAGGGCCGACGACCGTTTATTTTGAAGTTTCATCGACTTCAGGCGAACGTCTTGCAAGTATACATTCTGATCAAACTGACTCTACTGCACTCATTCCGTCTTTAGCATTAACTGTCTCATCAAAATCACCAATCGAATCGGTACCCATCGATACAGCAAGGTATATTGCCAGAAACACTTGCTGACTCCCATTAGACGAATCCTTGCATATCTCGGTATGTTCTTTCAATGTATTGCCTTGCACAAACTGCATGGGAACAATGTCGTAATACTTCATCGCGCGGAAAGCACTCTTCGTACAGGCCGTTCTCTCATGCCGACGAGCGTTTTGACCATGGGTGAAAATTCGATCGCAGAATCGACACTGACGACAACCAGGTAGCGATGATGCAGTTCGCGGCTCCATGTTAGTTGAGGTCAACGGCAGGCCCTCGCATTCGCAGTTCATTTTTGCCGTATGACGAGAGAGTGCTTCCAAATCATTGTTCACCTCACTGTGTCAGAACGTCAACTAGAATTTTTCTAAATAAATGCGGCAATTTTTACAGTAAAGAGCATAGATTTTGCCAACAAAAGTCCTTCCACTATAAAGTTTATATGTAAAAATAAGGAAGCCCTCTGAGAAAACCCGTACACTCTTTCGCCCAAGAAGAAAACACGCAGATAATTATGTATAGGTATATAAATGTGTCACTTCCATCGATTACTTGGGCTGGACGGTGCTACAGATCTGTCGGTCGTGTAAGGCAGCCAACTCCGCTTAGCGCCAGGCTCATTTCGTCTGTGCGGGACCCTGACTTAGGCATTAACCACGTGTGAACTTTCGTTTTCACTTTATATCGGTCAGGGCGCGTGAATTGCTTAGTATGTCATGAAGATCTTCCACCTCCTCCTCGTCTAGGTGGATCACACAACATCGCAGTTCTCGCGTAGGAGCTCCCAGATTAAGAGTAGTGGAGTGAAGAGATTTGGGAGGCTTTTAACATAGAGGTCTTGATAGCCGATGAGGGTGACTGAGGTGAGGACTTTAATAGCCCCGTATCTAGATGTTATGTAATATGATTTAAGGTCGCGACCGTGTTATTAGATTAAGCACATTCATTGTATTAGTATTGTTTTGTATTGTAAATATATAACGCAGTAATTAATATTCATAAGAATTACGGAAGAGTAGCACATCAAAACTTGGTCAAAGTACCTCACAATATACAGGATGCGTCTAAATTCCCATTACACATTGTAAGGGCTTGTAGTGGGACCAAGACAGTTACGTTTTGCATAGGAACTTATGTGCGGAAACGTACCGTTTTCCCGCGACAAACAAAACACCAACACATCACACATTGACCTCTCCCACATCTGCAACATACCGTACGTTGTTTTTTATGGGTCCACTTACAAAAAGGGCTCAATGTGACGACCAGCGACGTCTTACACAAACACAATACCTACGTACCATGTTCTGGTACACACGATCACCAATACCTGGCTATCCAAGATCCGCCGTAGCCATAACCCGTGCCAGCAGTTCGTCCTCTGATTCCACAGAGGTCTGGTAAATCAAGCCCTTCATGTGGCCGCACAACAAGTAGTCTAGCGGAGTCAAGTCAGACGAGCGTGCAGGCCAAGCAATCGGGCACCCGTGAGAGTACGTGGAAGACAATGCGGATGCCACTGACTAGGGTAGTACGTGCGTCATTCGACGATCACGTGATGTCCCGTGTCCGCGACAGGTTTCTTTACATGCCCTTCGCTGGATGTTGTGAGCTGCCGGGAGACACGTCGATCAGTTGATGTTCGTATCTGCTGTAGTGCTTGTGCTCAATTTGTGATTATCCTCCTTGGCGTGAAGCCGAGCTACAATTCTTTACCAGTATGTTTAGGAAATACGCCGATATTATGTTATTGTACGGCGAAGCTCAGTGCAATGGAAGGGCTGCGCGTCAGCTGTATGAGGAGCGTTTTCCACACTGCCAGACACCTCCGCACACCCTCTTTGCCAAGGTTTACCAGCGGGCCTCGGAGACGGGTACATTCATCGCCAACAGCTCCGACTGTGGTGCTCCACGGCGGCGGCGCATTCGCCTAGTTCGACGAGGCTGTTCTCAATGCAGTCGAAGAGGACGCGACGATGAGTAATCGAAACATAGCTCGTAAACTCAATGTGGATCACAAAACTGTCTCGCGTGTTCTGCATGACCAGCTGCTATACCCCTACCACCGCCAGATAGTACAGGCAATGCATCCAGAGGATTTTGCGACACGCACTCACTACTGCAGGTGGTTCTTGCACCGTTGTGTTGATGAGCTCGACTTTCCACTGCACATCATCTTCACTGATGAAGCCAGGTTCACCAGGGAAGGTGTTTTCAATTCCCGCAACAGCCATGTTTGGGCCGATGACAACCTGCATGTTATGCGACGTCTTTGTTTTCAGCAATGATACGGTATCAACATGTGGGTAGGGTTTCTAAATGGATATGTTATTGGGCCATGCCTTCTTCCACATACACTTACGAGTCCTCGTACTTGATTTTCCTTGAACTAGTACTGCCTGGGTTTTTGGAAGATGTGCCACTGCATGTGCGTCAAAACATGTGGTATCAGCACGATGGAGCAGCACCTCATTTTTCTCTTGCGGTCAGACGTAATCTCGATCAACGTTTTGGCCAACAGTGGATAGGCCGAGGTGGCCCGATTGCTTGGCCTTCACGTTCACCCGACTTGACTCCGCTAGACTACTTCCTGTGGGGCTATATGAAGGGCGTGATTTACGAGACCCCTGTGGAAACAGAGGAGGATCTGCTGGTGCGGATTATGACTGTGGCGGATCTTGGACATCCGGGTATTGGTGATCGTGTGTACCAGAACATGGTATGTAGATAACATGTTTGTGTAGATGTTAGAAGTAAGGTCGACAGGGTTTCATTTCTTTTTTGATTAATAGGATTATCAATTTTATATCAAATTGTTAATTAATTGATTGAAGGGGCTAATCCTTAATCCGATAAAATTCTTAATCCGATCTAAATCCGAATTAAAAATTCTTAATCCAAGTTTAATCCAATCAAAAATTGAAAGGGTTAAATTAATTGAAAAAGTGATTTTTTTTCTTCTACTACTTTCTTCTTTTCTTTTTGGGTGGGGGAAGCAGCTCCTGCTACAACACTGTACGATGTTGACGGTGTGGTGTTCTAGAGGCGACTGACCAGAGTGGTGGGTTACAATGTGTTGTATAGGTGTAGAGTTGAGTGCAAGAGTGTGCAAAGTGTAAATTTTCTAACTTTTTCTAACTTTTATATCTTTGTAGGAATGTTGGTGATAGATAGGACACTGACTACCACCTTCTCCTGTCCCATCCATCCACCCCTATCCTGCACCCATCACCAGAGTGATATGTCCTGGGGTCATTCACCTGGCTGCTCTCGATTGTCAATATTTCGGCACTAAGGCAAGATGGTGACAACTGCCTACTTGCACTCAGATAGGGGTAGCAGCGACCTCTCCCACCTATATCCTCCACCTCTCAGAACCAGCCGAGTCCAGGATGCCAACAACCTCCTACAACTCCTTCCCTGCCAAGCCATGTCTGCAAAGTCTGGGGGGGGGGGCATTCACCCATCTGCTTGCAATAGTTATTTTTCACAACTGAATGAAGATGGCGAAAACTGCCTACTTGTGCTCAGATCAGGTCGCTCTTGGCTGTAGACATCCCCTACCCACCCACCATCAGAACCGGCATGAGTCTAGAGGAACTTACCACCTCTCCAATCACCACTCCCCCCCCCCCCCCACTAGTCGCGAAGGTGACTTTTCTGAAGAGCTCCATTATCGATACAGCCTAGTGTTCATGAAAACATTTTATGCACCCCAGCATCAGCCCTGAGAAAGCTTTTTCATATTTTTATGTGAGTTGGTGCTCCTGCTGTATCTGTTTCACAATAACGTGCCCCTCCCTGCTACAGTATTTAAAACACATTTTTTTATAGTTGGCTCCCCTGATTCGACTCACTGGGGCCCGTAACTCTCGAATGCATACCCCAAGAGATTTTGCCTAACTCGCTGATGTTTCAACCTTATGCAACAGGTTGACTATATAACCAGCAAAATGAACGAACATATTTCAAGTCCCTGAAATCAAGTTCCCAATATAAGCCCCAAGATAATCCCCAGATTTAACATTCCAACAAAAAGTGTATATTTGAATCAAGCAAACTATGATTTGTAAAATCACACAGAAATACAATACCTATTTTATTCATTCATTAAAACAGAACTGTTTTTTTACAACATATGAAACAAGACATATTTATTCGCCCAACAGTCAAAAATGTATATTTCACGTATAGTTTTCCCTAGCCCAGATTTTTTCAATGTAGTATCATATAGGAAAATATAATATAATCTCACTAAAGTTAATTTGGGAAAGGGAGTCGATTACAGCGACATACATTTACAAAAGATATGGGAACAAGTCATTCTAAAACCTCATGGACAATACCAGTTAGCGGATAGCAGAGAATTGAGTGTGTGCGGGAGCGGGCGAAATTTAGGTCTCGAGAGCCGATGAGGGCAAACGAGGCGAGAAGCGTAAGACTAGGGAAAATGAGAGAGATCTCTGATAGAATCTTTGTATCAATGGCAATGTCTAACACGACATCCACACACTGCGAAAAAAATATTTTTTATGGTATGACAAGTCCAGGAGGCGAGCATGCTAACCACTCAACCAATGTGTTCCCTTTATTTACATCTAACCAAAAATTTCCAACAGCAAAATGTATTCCACATAACATTAAAATGTATATATTTTAATTCATTTATTATTTTATCAGTTTCCAATGTAAGTTTAATGAAACTGTATGAATATAGATAGAAATCATGTTTTCCGAAGTTGGAATATAGTGATTTTCAACAAACATCTTGTTTATAATATGGATATTGTTTTACCTTATCAGTATTTCGAAGAATGTGATAATAATCTTCATACATTATATCATCATAGTAAAAACAAGTTTGTTTACACATCTTATCCTGGGTGTGATTCATCAAAATGTTATGTACATCGAGCAATAAAATTTGCAAAAGTATTTTTATCCCTAAAAACACATTTCAACTTGAAAATTTAGAGAATGAATTTATCAATATACAACCATTGTTCTTTGCTAAATCTTCTCAGTCGAGTGTTGGAAGTCATAGTAGCAACATGTTATATTTTCATCCTGCAAATCATTATGTCAGTGCAAAACAAGGACAGTCCAATATAACTTATGCCCTATGGTGCAATGGAATTTTGCGAGAATTTACGGAAACCTGTGACAATACTTTCTATTTTAAAGTAATTTACTTTCCTTTAGGAGACAAATAGAGTCATGAACTCACATAGTGTGGTGAAGATAAGAAATTACCAGTGTTTCATATGACTGCAAACACACCTCTTCCATCTAGTATTGAATATGTGTACTTTCATTATATTGAATCATTTCTTGATTTGGTTGAAATCATTGTTTTACACTCCCCAACTTGTAAAGCTTTTTGTCTGCAAACAGACAGATTAAAACCAGGGCGTAAGAAACACTCACTACTTGTAAGCAGAGGTCAAGAAGAGGATCTGGATCCAATTTTAAATAATGCATGAAATCTTTCTTCACCAAGTTTATAAAAATATTTGTTTTAAAGAAAAATGTTGTATATATTTTGAATTAATGTTTTGTGTTATCCGGTAGTTGTTTCAGAGCAAGGTGCAATTGTCATACATAAAGTTCTTGATCTACATGTATTTTTTAAATAATTGTTGTAACATGCTGCATTTGCTAGTGTAAAAATATTGTAAATATACTGTGAATTTACTTGTGTTTGTTTAAAATGGAAATGTTTGGAGCAAAATCTACTTGGCAGTGTTAAAATGTTTTGTGTCATCCTATGCTTGATAGTGTTGAAATTATTGAAACAAGTGTGTAATTTGTGTATGTTTTGGAGCAATCTGTACTTGCTTGTGTTAAAATGGTTTTTTTGGATCACCTGTATTTGTATATATTTTTGTAAATAAATATTATGTAAAATGAATATATTTATTAAAATTGATTTAACCTATCATTAACAAGATTGAACTTGGTTTGCTAAGAAAAATATTTTCTCTCCAGAGAGAGAGGGAAAAGTAATTAATTTGTCTCAAACAGGGAGAGAGAGAGACAGACAGAGATATTCCTAAAATTTACTATTAAAAGTCTGTTACAGAAATAAAAAAAGAGCCTTATAAAGAATAAACTAGATAACAAACAAACTTATTAGTTCACCAAAAATACTATTCAACTAAAGATGTCTGCTGGAAAAAATTATAAATATATGAAATGACTTGTTATATGATGCCAGCCTCTGTAGAGTAATTAGATTAGGCAAGGGGGCTCTGGCTTCGAATCCCAGACAAGGCATGGGATATTGTAATATATAATTTGCAAGTTCGATTCCTGGCTAAGGCACGGTAAATTGTAATGTATACTATGCAGGTTCGACTCCCATCTAAGACATGGTTAATATAAGTTGGGTTCTATTCCCGCTTAAATCATGTACAGTTGTAAGTTAGTTTCTCACTTTCAGTGTTTTGTGGATATATAGATTCTGGCTTCGATTCATGGCTAGTTCTTGTATGTTAATATATAGTTTATGAATCGTTAACCACATTAACTAAAATTATTAATTGATTAAATTACAAATAAATGATATTCAAACATGAATTCAATTGATTAACCTTGTAATGTTAAAAGTTCATACTGTTATGACAAATGTTCGTGTAAGAAATCGTTAAATAAGAAAGCAATTCAAACCTAATGGCTTAAAAATGGAAAAATACATGTTAAATTCAGATATAAAGGCAACAATATGGCATATCAACACTGAGTTTTAAAAAATGTTTAAAATTCTTTTAAATACATTAAAATTGCTTAAAAAGGTAGTAAAACATCTCAAAACATATTAATTGTCTATTTTATATCCATTTCAGGTGAATAGCGTTATTTTAATTTATGCCACAAGGGGGGCTGGCAAGGATATAAATAGCACCTCTTACCCACTGCAGCTCATTTGCTCCTGTGACTCCATGGGGGCAACACCTCCCACATTCGCGCTTACGGACAGCCAGTGAACCGGTTCACAGTGCCTAAGTCAAGGGCACTGGTCGCCCGTCCACCAGCCACTACCAGGACCTGATGCAACGGGGCTTTGCGAGTAAGAGACCCACTCGCCCGACAATCGCTTCTGCCGCAATGATGAAACCAAGCCTCCTTGCCTGCTGGAGAAGTTACTTGTGGAACTCGCTCGACTGCTTGCTAGACTACCGGGCTAGACTCCCATGGAGCTCTCGAGGGGATTTTGAGCGCCCGGCCGTCCACCTGCCCCAATACTTTTCTGGTGAAGTGGGGTAATGCTCAGCTCGACTGACCTAGGTTCGGGTCTCCTTCATCAACCAACATCTTCACTTCAAGAGTTTAAGTAAGTGAATCATTTTAAATATAAGAAGTTAGGGTTTTCTGTATTTCATTTACAGTTTTTTGTGTTTTCTTTAAACTTCGAGTAAATTGTATGAATTTTGTTAAACACTTAACAAAATTGTTAGAACTGAATGAAATTTAAAATCATTAAAATTGAATGGAATTTCTTTAAAATCAAATGAAATCATTTCACAGTTAAGAATAGTTAAGTATTTTAGGGGTCTTAAATGATGTTTAAGGATGTGTAACAATGTTTATGGATGGTTTTAGTTTGCAAGGTGTGAGTGATTGAGAGTATGAGTGTGTGGGTGTGTGAATGCAGGGGAAACAATATAAAAAATTATATTCCAGTTGTACTTTTGTATGTAGTTTTGAGTTTATTTGGCAGAGTTGAAGGAGAGGTGAACTGCCAATAGTAGCATATTGAACTATATGGAATAAGGCTGCATCAGTAACACATACCTACAGCAGCCTCTCTTCACTGTCTAACTATTTACAAAATTATGTAATAAACATCTAAAATATACTGCCAAGTACTGTGAGAAAAATTTTGGTTAGGTAGTTGTGAGAGTATGAGCACAGGGGAAAAGTCATGTAAATTTAATTCCAAATGTATTTTTTATGAATTTTGGAGTTTATTTGGCATAGATGAGAGGAGAGGTGAACTGCCAGTAGTAGCAACTTGCACTATATGGAATAAGGCTGCATCAGTAATACATAACTACAGCCTCTCTTCACTGTTTAAATATTTGCAATAGTATGTGAAAAACATCTAGAATGTATCGATAAGTACTCTGAGAAAAATTTGTTTAGGCAGGTGTTGAGAGTATGAGTGCAGGGAAAAAGTCATGTAAATTTAATTCCAGATTTAATTTTTTGTGTAGTTTTGGGTTTATTTAGCAGAGTTGATAGGAGAGGTAAACCACCAGTAGTAGCATCTTGCACTGCATTGAATAAGGCTGTATCAGTAACATGTAACTACAGCCTCTCTTCACTGTTTAAATATTCACAAAAGTATGTGAAAAAATATATAGAATGTATTACCAAGTACTCAGAGAAAAATTTGGTTAGGTCAATGTGAGTGAGTGTGTGTGTGTGTGTGAATGCAGAGGACTAGCTCTATGTGCATGAGAGAGAGAGTGTGTGTGTGAGAGAGAGATTTCTCAACTAATTTTCAGTAAATTAGACTTCTAGAATGCATGATTTTATAGTTTTAAAAAGTATAAGATGTATTAAGTTAAGTAAAGTGACTGGAATTTATGAATTAAGAAAAAATGATTAGTTTAACCCTAAAATGCTTGAATTTTAGACAAGTCTTTTAAATGCTTTGAGTGTAACACATTAATTCCCTTACTGAAACTTTCATTTATAAAGTTATTTTCGAAAACTTTATAAAAATATGTTTTATAGAGTAAATATTTTTGACAGTGTAATGTTGAACATATTTTTCACATTGCAGAAATTTTCATTTTTGCATAATTAAAAATATTTTATGGTGTAAATGATTTTTATGCACGAAATTTCATAAATGTTTTTGGTTGTGTAAGATTTAAAAACTTTTTAAAAATGTGCATTTTAAAATGTAAAGTTTTAATACTGAACTTTAACAGAAATGCAATAGTGTGCATTTCAATTTCACTGTTATATTCGAAAAGCAGACAACACACACTCCAAACATTTTTGAAAGACAGGCAAGAAGAGGCAGGTCAATGAAGAGACTTCTGCAAGATCTACGAGATGTGTCGTTGGAGGGGAAAGAGAGCAAGCAGGGGTTGTTGGTTTGGCATGGGAGGAGTAGAGCGACTGGATGGTAGCGCATGTGGGTGCTAGTGGCAGCTTAGTGTACTAGATATCCCATTATCTTGCCAGCAGCTCCATGCGTGTACCGGCTTGGCTTGTTCCACACTTGCATCATTCACTGTTCACCCTCAACATGCACGTGGCCCGTCGGGTGGCCAAGACCTTGTCCCATCTATTCCATATTGTATCTCCCCAACTGATAGCTACCAGCCTCTGTAAAAAAGTATTTAGAACTCGTTGCCTTTTTAGTTACAGATATCGTTTCTGTCTTTGCACAACAAACATTAAATTTTATAACTGAAAAAAATATTTTGCCTTTTTGTCTAGGATGTTGGTAATAAAATTATTTTTGCAATTGCATTATGTGTGTGTGTTATTAAGAGTGTTTTTTCTTCAGAATGTAAGAGGGGGGGGGGGGGGGTTGGTCACTTCAATTTCATTAATGTGTTGTGGCAATTTTTATATCATGGAAAAAAAAGAAAGTTTTTACTTAGGTGAAAATGGGTGAGCGTAAGCAATCCTATATTGAAATCATGCTTGAAGATCTTTACGTAAGCAATTCCGATTCGGAATCACAGACAGAGAGACAAATATGCTGTTGAGACATTGTCCCTTCGCCTAAGAGGAACTGAGTTCATCTTTTGGAGGACAATCTCTACTTAAGGGATTTGAGCACGGATTCACTTATGATGAGATTGTCAAAACCAAATGGTCAAAATGGGTCTGCTTCCCCCATACATAAGAAGGTTGATCTTTTGAATGACGGCATATTTCGATTGCTGGCTGATGTTTTTGAGAATTTCAGGATCACGTGTTTGGCTCATTACTGTCTTGACCCCACCATGTACGTCACAACTTCGTCTCCTTCATGAGATGCTTTATTGTCAGTGACATGCACACAGCTAGAGCAGTTGACTGATCCTGACATGTATTTTTTTGTAGAATGTGAGGTTGGGGGTGGCATTACCCAGGTTTCAAAAATATGCACGGAAGCCAACTATATTTACATGGGAGAGGACTAAGATCCCAGTGTGACATCGAAATATATATGCTATTTTGATGTCAATGGGCTATACAGTCATACAATGTGGTCCAAGCTTCCGATTGATAATTTCGGGTGGCTTAAGGCTGGCGTGTTCTCTTCATGGGGTTTTGCAAACACTGTGAATTTCTGTGACACTTGTTTTTTCGTGGAACCTGATCTGTCTTTTCCGGAGGAGTGTCATGATAAGTTATCTGACCTGCCTTTGGCCCCAGAAAATGGCACAGCACCAAAGGCCATGCATGAGAAACTTCTTTTAACAGTTGCGCCGTGCAAGAAATATGTTATACATGACGAAACACTGAGGCAGTACTTGATGAATGGTGCAAACCTTGACTCTGTTCATTGTGTTTTGTGCTTTGAGCAGAAGGCATGGATGGCTCCAAACATTGAGTTTAACATTGAGAAACATGCCCAGGCTGCGAACTCATTCGAAAAACTGTTTTTCAAGTTGATGAATTATTGTGTTAATGGAAAACCTTGCAGAATGTTCACCGGGAAAGGGACATCAGAGTCGTCTCGAGGTATGACATGATCTATAGGGCTGCAGAGCTGATAGGACATTCGACATTCTAGGCACGGCAAATTATTGATGAAAATTTGCTCCTTGTCGAGATGTCAAAGAGTTCTGTTGTGTTCAGCAAACCTTTGTACACTGGTGTTGCCATTCTCTAACTTTCAAAATTAACATTCTATGAATTTAACTATCAGTACATGTGTACAAAATTTTTTATCTGCTTTGCACCTCCTCTATTGTGACGCCGATTTCCTAATATATTAAGTTACTCGTGATGACATTTATAAAGTAATTATCCCAGATTTAAAGGTGTGGTTTGATATATGCAACTATGTGATCGATAACCTGCATGGATTCCTCACAGGAACAAAGGCCATATTGGGGTGATGAAAGACGATTGTGCTGGGGGTATAATCACACACTTTGTGGGTTTATGTCCTAAGATTTATGCATACATTGTTGTGAATTAACAATGTATTTGTTAGGCGAAGGGTGTAAATCCCAACGTGTTGTAATCACTCAAGTATGAGGATTATTAAGATTGCCTCAAATGCATAACAAAAGCAGTGGTGTCAGTTATGGATGATATGTGATACATTGAGGCAGATGGAATATCAACCTTACCTTGGGGGAACTATCGAATACCTGAATATTATTTTTAATTTTCCTGCTTATAATAATTTCAATACCACAATACATTTATAGACCTCCCAGCACCACACTACGCCAAGGACATCCATCTGCCAACACCACATGCACCTCTTTTTCCATGCTCATTGCAGCTGACTACAAACATCGCAGCTGACTGTAAACATCAACACACCTGACTACAATCATCATTGCAGCTGACTACACCAACTATAAATTGCATCACCAGTCAATACTGCTGCTCCCTGTTTGCTTAATAAGATTACTACTACTACTATCAGCAATATATTAACCCCTTGTTAAAGAAGAAAATGAAATTAACAGTGGAAACTGCATATATATGAGTGTGTTACACTCTGTCTTTGGCATGTGTGTGTGTGAGGAAAATACCCAGATGTGACACGTACAAAAGAATACTCCACAATAAGCATTTACGAACAACCCCCGAATGTGTTGTTAATGTAAATAGATAGGAAAATAACACAACGGTGTATAACATTTGTAAATATTTTGCTAATCATTTTTTAAAATCTTGTAATATATGTAAGACAAGTTTGTAACAGTAATACTAATAACAGTAGTATAGCAGAAGTAATATTAGTTGTAGTAACAGTAGTTGTAATATTAGGTTTCAGATGTAAAAATTGTATGATGAAATGTTTGTAAGTTTGTAAAATGTCGATGAACTCTTTTAGTTTGTAAGATGATTGTTTCAAAATATGTTTAAAATAGTTTTGTATATATTTGTATCAAAATTGTGATTGAAATATGTCTTTTACTGTGTGCAGATGTTTGTTGTAAGTTTAATCTTTTTTGTGTGATATTGTAAATACTTAGGTTTAAGGATGATTTTGAAAATAATAGTTTATAGTAAAATGTTCAAAAGAAATAGCGTGTGACTTTTTTTTTAAATTCCCCTTGTCACTAACTTTTTTTTCTCAATAATATCTTATGTATAATGAGCGATGAGAAAACAATCCTCTGTCACACTGTTATGACTTGTATTTAAATTCAGGTTAACTTTTTGCTTGCTTTCATGAAGAATATTTAATTTTCTTGACTTAAAAACATACAGTCATTTAAATCAAAACTAACTTTGAAGGGCTGAGGGGAAATTACAAAAAAAAAAAAAAAATGGAGAAAATCAAACTTATATGAATGAAAGAAGTTTTGCAAAGGAATGAGGCAACATATTAGTATCTTGAGAGAACGTTGGTCTGTTCAAGTTGTAGGTTGGAGTAGGACACAACATTCTGCAGGCCAACTTTTGTAACATCCCAGGAGAACATTACAAAAGCCAGTCCTGAATACCTTTACAGAGACAGGTAGCAAAGACATCTGGCCCTCCTTGCCAACAAGAATGTTTCACCAGTCAAAACGTTTACGTCTGCACCGTACACAGTCCAGCTAACATAAAAAAAAATTATTTTACATACAAGCACATAAATTATAGTTCTCCTAGATACAACATGATGATGTCTGGAGAAGAAGAAGACAAACATAATATAATATATTTAAACTAGTTTTTAAAATAAATAAAATTCATTTCAAGTTATGTAAAAATACCTGTATATTTTCCCATAAATTTGAAAGTGTGTGACATACCTTCATCTCTAGTGATAGCCACGATTAACATTAAGGGATATTATTTGCTTCGGGGTTCACACCTCGTTCTCAGAATTCATCAAATATAGTGGGAAATATTTATTTTATTTTATTGGGGAAATATACTTTTTTGTGTGTTAAGTCAATATTCCGATAAGATTTTCAATTTCTGAATTTGGTCTACGAAAATACCATTTGTGTTAAAAATTGTGCTCTATTTACAGGCAACTGTAGTATGTCCGTTATTTTAAAAATAATTTTCCCTTCGAGGATGGTTGTGCATTTTTTCTGTAATATATAAAGTGATGTGGGAATAAGCTCTAAGCAAGTTGGTTATTTTGAAAGAAATCATCTGGTGTAAGATTTTCTATAGTTAATTACTTACATGTAGATCGTTAATTCCGCACTCATGTAATGGTTATTGTTTAGCATTTGTCAACATCAGATGTTATTCACATAGTTAAAATTCTCTCGTGTGTAACATTATTTTTATAAGCTCGAGACTCACGTTACGTTAAATTACATACTGTAATAATTGCACTTGTTATTCACATAGTCATTTGAAATTTGCGATTAGATGCATGCAATTTACTCATAAGTAGAACACTCTGAAATTCTCTAACATTTTATTACATTCCGAAAAACAGATCATTTGTCAATATTAACACGTAAATCGAGTATTTCAATATCGTCTGTCTCCCACCACAACCTACAAGCAATAATTCCCAAAAACATTAAGTTTACACTTAGGCCACTCTTCGAAATCGTTTAAACACTCTAAAATTCTCTCGAGTGTTAAATATATCCATAAAAATCGGCTATCTATGCCCAACATTCCTACAAACACATCGAAATTAGAAAAATAAAGAAAAATACACTAAGCACACTCTTGCACTCAACTCTACACCTATATAACACATTGCAACCCACCACTCTGGTCAGTCGTCCTCTTGAACACCACACCGTCAACATCGTACATAGCTCCTGCTACCCGCACCCAAAAAGAAAACAAGAAGTACAAGAACAGAAATAACCCTTTCAATAAATTTAACCCTTTCAATTTTTGATTGGATTAAAATCGGATTCAGAAATTTTTAATCGGATTAAGATCGGATCAAGAATTTTTGGTGGGATTAAGATCGGATTAAGGATTAACCCTTTAAGCAAATTTAGTTAACCCTTTGAAATCTAATTGATAATCCGATTAACCAAAAGTGAAATGAAACCCCGTCTACCCTACTACTGACGTTGCTGGTCGTCACATCAAGCTCTTCTTGTAAGTGGGCCGAGAAGATAATCAACCTGAATTGTGTTGCAGACGTGGGATATGTCAACATGTGATGTGGTGGTGATTTGTTTGTAGCGGGTAAACGGTACGTTTCCGCAGATAAGTTCCTGTACAAAACGTAACCGTATTGATCCCCACTGCATGCCCTTATAATGCGTAATGGGAATTTAGACACTCTCTGTATATCTTTGTCAACATAGTGTACTGTCTGAATAATGTTCATTTTTACTTGGACAGAGTGTGGACGAGAAGTAATGTGATGTAGCGCTCATCTAGATTCTAAGAAATGTTGTGTATGGGTCGCGCTTCCCAATACGGGAATGAGACGAGAAATGAACTGTGATTGGTTGATCCCAATAAGGATATAAACAAGGGACGCGCTGTGATTGGTGGGAAAGTGGACTCGCATAGGAGAGATGGATCCAGGCAGTGTGGAGATGATGTATCCAAAGTTAGATCGGTTCTGGGTCTCAACCAAGTGTGTCGTGTTTTTGGTAACGAGAAGGGTAGAAGCGTAAAACGTTTGTAATGATGTGTATAATGTATAGGCCTATATAAAGTGTTTAATAGTTATAGTGGATTTTCGTGCCACATATGTACCGTTGTTGTTAATACGAAAATAACTTTACTTAAGAACTCCCAAACTCTCCTCCGCTAGTCATTACTGAAACGAAGTCGTAGGGATACGGCAGGATGGAGCAGCGCCGGAAGGCGGGAGAAACGGGAGATCCCCGAGAAAACCCGCCGACCTGAGGCATCGTCCAGCGCGATTCCCACATGCGAAAATCCGGTAACGACCACGTCGGGAATCGAACCACTACTGCACATCGTGGTCCTTCCAAGATTATCGTTAATTAAAATTATGTTTGGAAGCTGAATGCACTAATTGTGGCCACAAAAAGTTATCGCCTTCAGGGTGCATTGGTGTCACATGTGTACCGTAATTTTCCTTTTTGTAGGTAATTAAATAGGACATTTTTAATTTTAATAAAATAATAATTCTGCGAAATCTTACTATTTGTACTGTGTTACAACTTACGTAAATAATAAACATTGTTAATCGCACTGGCGTGCAAATTTAACGAAATATATCCACATTGATGCGGTTGTCACTTAAGACGACACCACAACTTAAAAGTTGACAGGAGAGAAAGGTGAAATAAAAGAAGTAATAAGCTACCACTTATCTTTTTAATAACAATTATAACTGCCACAATTTACTTAGGAGTATGGTGGGGAAGGACTGATGAAGGAATATCTCTCTTTCCCTCACTAACTCGCCCTTGAACAGCTTGAGATTGGGGACATCTCCGCCTCGCGTCGCTGGCGCCCCAGGAAGAACTTTCCTGTTTCGGATCCCCAGACCAAACTTCTCGCTCCCCTCCTGTTGATCTGTTGCAACTCCTCCCCTATTCTCCGATAGCTTGGCGTAGGCGTGGGAGTTATCGCTGCTGGCCGATGCATACACTCTAAATTTTTTTTTTGTTCTTACTTTGACGAGAAAAAACCTTAGAACCCCAGTTACCAAGAAAATCCTTTGTAAAACTACAAAGAGTTTTCTTGTAAAATCTGCAAAACATTTATTTATCATCTTACAAATGATAGCCTTGTATTGAAATTGGAATTTTTGAAAAGTGTACATGAAAATTATTTATTTTCTTCTAGTAAACAAATGTGATAAATTAATAACAAATCGTATAATTTATGAAAAAAATTATTATACTTATCAGTACGGAGATTAGAACCGACACCCCTTGAATTATTAGCCGGCATCATTAACCACGAGACCAATTTGACTCACTAACTTACATTATATTTATTAGTAAATATACCTGCAAGTACGTACAACATATTAATTAAGTAATTTAATTAAGTAGAATAGGTAAATTTATATAATTTAAGAGTTTTGGTGTTGAGTTGAGATATTTGGACGACTCCTAACAACGAGGTATTGAGAGCCGATTTAAAAGTTCTGTGTAGCTAAGAAATATTAACAGTTAATGAATAATACGGTCACGTTTCATTATTATTATTTGGGTTGTTTTTAAGTGTTTTAAGTTTTTCAAACTTGCAAAACATTTCTTTTTGCACGCATCTACACTTTACCCCCAACCATATTTTTTTGCACAAACAGCTACATACGGTTTTACGTTGTTGAGAGTCCGCCATTTTGCTGAAGCTTGTGGAAACAGGTCGGTATATAGTATAAACATTTCTTGATGTATATTACAATCACGGACCTTGATGTTTTTCAAGAGAAATCTTTGTACTGTTACGGGCATTCGTAAAGTTACAAAGATTTTCTCGGTAAAAATTACAATATTATTTACAGTGCATGCTTTTGGTGCTCTGCCAGACCTGATTACTGTGACCCAATATGCAGGTTTTTGTCGAATGATTCCGATTTCGCAGTGCTGCTCGTGCTGGCCCAGTTCCTGCCTGAGTAGGCTGCCGCTGACTGCCTTTCTCCTGAGCACTCTGCGTTGCTGGTGTTGCAATCGTAATAACGTACACGGGGTAAAGAACGTGTGTACGTCTCGCGCCCTTTACAGCCCATACGCCACTATTCTGAAACGTAATTTATATGCAGTTCATTATTGTTGTTCCTAATATTGCTTTTTGATAAAGAGTAGTATGGAGGCATTAGCCTTCGAAAAAGTCTCTGAGAAAGGATCTTAACAATTTATACCCTTTAACCTTTAATTATCTAGAAGAGCCGGGATAAACAAAACCGGTTTTCGTCGTGATTTGTTATAAATCGGGCGTGGCAATGAATTTATAGTCAATATGCAGGGCAGTGAGAAAACTGCCAATTTTTTACAAGGCAAGGCATGGATGAGTATAAAATTTATATCACAATTGGAAAATTAATTTTTATTCATATCATTATTAGTGTTTAAATAAAATTTACCTCTCGTTTTTACCAGTTTTAATAATAAATGATAGATAACTGCGTTTACTGTCTCAAGAACTTTTATATTGCTTTCTCGAATAAATGGCTCTGATTGATTAATAGCAACCCTTTCATTGTCATGCGCTTTCTAGCTGCAGCTCCTAATGGGTTGATAATTTAAAATCTATGTACCTACGTTCCAGCACAGATATAGTATTTGTTTTACGTCAAAATTCTTCTTCAGAATCTTATCAGCTTGCTAGTTGCTGTAACGGATGCAAATAAATATGCCTGTCATAATGTATCAAGTATAGAGCCGAGTGGCGTATACTTATATAAGTGAGTTACTAGGTTCGGACACAGCTCTAGTGATACTTGGATCAACAAATTTAACGTACTGATTATTTGTACGAACAGTCGCCTTTGTAGTGGACCGCAACCCCAAACTGTAATTACTGAGTCTCATTGTAGACCTTCGTGCGGCTTACATATATTTATCGACTAGTGAACAATCATCTCCTGTCAATTTCCTTTCACATAAAAACGGAATGAAAACGCTGCTGTGATGCATAACATCATTCACGATTAATATAAAATTTGTAATCGTAAGTGCTAACAGTACGCGTATTTTATCATGAATACCTAAACTATGGAAAATAATAAATTAGAATTTGAAAACACTATTATAATTATATTTATGTAAATTAATTTTCGCACAGGTAAATAAAACCAAACACTATCTTATATCGCGGCAAATTTCAGCAAATACAGAATTCTACGATAGAAAAACAAACACATGCCATTGTTGCCACTAGTAAATCATGAGTTGGGTATTCACAGCTGCAACGAATGTTATAAGCATTCGTGTGATAGGCTCGCCTTCAGCAGAACGTGAACGAACACGTGGGTGAGCCGAGGTCTGGGTGATGACCTACTTTTGCTGACTGGGGAATTGGCAACGCCGCACCGGTGGCAAGGTATTCTAACTGATGCGTCATCTGTTGCCTGCTAATTCCCAGTCGAGAACACTAACGCTCCTCTGAATCATCCCAAGAACTAACACAAAAAAAACTGGCCTGACTTTTCCTATTCCCTGACCGCTGTGGTGTACATCTTTACTCAATGGTTATAATATATGTCGCTACGATAAGCGATTAGAAATGAATGTTCCCAACATGATCCAATTAACCTCGAATCAGTTATGTTAATATTATTCCATGCGCATCAAAGAGTGTATAGTTCAGAGGGGAGAATTATTAGAGAATTACAATCTCTGGCAAAACCAATATTGGAGACCCAATACGGGGTATAACCAGCTGCGCAATAGCCAATTTCTAATACCCAACATTGACCTGCCTTTTTCCCACTATTACTATCAAACCAATGAGGATTGGATTCGAGGTTTGAAAACAGTTCACATGAGCATGTGTCTGGAATGTTAGTACAATTCCCCTGCCTAAGTTTGAATGGACCTGAAATTCATTCAATTTTCCGTTAGTTTATTTTTGACGTGAATATGTCTTTAAAATAATGTAGACACATCGAATACCAGGAAGAAAACTGCGATGCAACGTTTGAAATGGGACGTGTTCCGACATTATAACTTCGTGATTAATACAACGATTGAAATAGATGTGATATTATTCGACTGGGTGTACAATTACGGTGCGAGCATGACTGCTTATGCCCGAGGTACGGGTGGGGGCCCGCGGCAATTAGCGGCAATTTCGAACGTGGTCGTAATTTTTCGGGCAATGTATATCTTGACTACGATGTGCCAGCGCGCCGATGTTGGTGCCAAATGAAAGATCGCGTCTGGATATGTCGATTTATGTCATAAAAAACAGGTATCGATTTCATTAATTTCATTAATTTCATTTCAATACAATTTCCCAGAGAAGAAAATATTACCTGCTGGACGCGGATGTATTGACGTTAAACACACGGCCCCCGTACTCCACACAACCACATCCAGATTTTTTCATACAATCATGATTTTTTAAACAAACGCTTAAGTCAACATTTGGGGACGTTATTTTGGCACATTTATACTGGAGATGAATGTGAGTAAATGTCGCTGACACGCGCAGACGAAGAACATCAGTGTGCCATATCCTCAGCCTACAAAACCCACCGACGCTATGTTGTACCAGAATATCCAACGATACAGAAGCGAATTTGTAGCTTGTATCCTGTACTGCAGACGCACGCGACAGGATAGCGGCCTCACTTACCACCAACATGACGGCATTGCCTCAGTCAGCGAGTGCTTGGAGTGGAACTAGCGTGCCGCTACCCCGGAAGATAACCGGGAAGAACGCCTGTTTCCAGGAAACCACGCAGCCAATAATACTCCTTATACGTCTAACGATCCTTGAGGCGCATGAGAGATTCGGACAGCGCCAAGAAACTGAGGTCTGAAAGGCCGTTGCAGGCGAAGTGAGGTGGAAATAGAGCAGTAACAGAATGCAGTGCTGGGAAAAACGGGAGATCTCCGAGAAAACAACCCCGGCCGATGGCAAAGTCCGTCTTTGTCTCCAGGAGCGGGAATCGAGAATGACCCTCGTCGGGAATTGAAGCAGGTTCAACGCGGCGGACAGCCAATGGTGTGGACGCTACACTGAAAGAAAGGTTTGGTTGTATATGGCGAAACAAAGATTTAGTTGCTCTAACGAAACAAAGGTTTGGTTGTATATGGCGAAACAAAGATTTAGTTGCTCTAACGAAACATTTTGTTGAGTGAAACAAATATAACATTCTACAAAAATGATTTGGTTCAGCTAACAATATTTGTACATGAACCAAACAAACCGTGTTTTTGAGCCAACAAATTCTGTCTGACAACAAAAAATTTGGTTGAATCACCGTATAAATTTGATTGGCCATATACAAAGAAATATTTGGTTGGCTCAACCAAACCTTCCTCTCGGTGTACACCGCAACAACTTATTCTCACGAACCGCCATGTCTTTCAGATTCTGTACGATCAACTGCTCTGTGATATCGGTGACTAATGTTGCTAAAAATTTTTGTGCCTTTTCATTACTACTATCTTCCATGTTCCGACAACGTGTATTACACTGAGATTGTTTGCTATTAAATACGGAATTTCCTATAAAGGATGATTTCAGAAATCTCTGTTCGGAACCGTATAAGCCGAATATCATTTATTGCGGATTTCTGGGACCTAATATTAACCAGATTGACGAAAATTCGGATAATCCAGAAATTAGAAGGATAATAATAAATGTATCACTTAACCACACAATCTTTAGATACTTACAAATCAATATTGAAAACACTTAAACCACATAAAGAAATGTTAGTTTAATGTACGTGCAGCACTGTCGCGTACGTATTTCACTATCACGAGCGGGTACACGTAAATTTCGCAAAATAACATTTGTCATGAAATTATTTCAGCCAAAGCGAATTTGAGACTTTTAGGACATGTGGCTGTCTACTTCCCCTTCTCAAACGCTAAAGCAAAAGCTATATTCAGTAAAATGGTCAAATAAAATAAGAGTATTTTAATCTAATTGTCAGCTCAGATAATTTGGAAGTGGAATGAGGACCAGGTAAGGGCCGCTTCACACTAAGCAATTATCGCCAAGCAATTTTCGCCCATCGCATACGTTGGGTAAACTACTTTATATTTGTAAGATCTTATTATTCTCAAACTTGGCTGTGAAACATTTTTTTTTACGTGTAATATAGAATTACAGCACTCTGGAGTAAAATTAATTAACATGGTAGTGGAAATTCTCGTACATTCATGGGAAAATCACCTTAAAACGTACGAATCTCCTCAGCGTTGTCTTAACAGGTCAAAGGGGCGGGCTATACAAAGAAAACGAGACACCATGTCTAGGCAGGAATAAAAATAAGCAATACAAATTAATTTTAAAGTAGAAAATCTGTAAAGTAAAACCATCAAATATATGTAAATGACAATTGTAACAACACTCACAACACACAATAACACATTGGGCGATGTGGCAGAACAACAATGGACTGTGTTTGTGGCAGAGGAAAAGGGATCTGCATACTTCTGGATATATGAGTGTTACATTGCTCCAGCTGTAGTAAGTATAACGGTTTTTTTCTTGGTAGAGTGCCAACTCTAGCTGCGCAGTAGCGATCGTCGAAAATGAGCATACGAGACTAGTGTACTTATTGAAAACCAAGATTATTGACACTTTAAAACCTTGGTAATACAAAAACAGTGTGAAAACTGGAAATTAAATTCACTGCAGTGACCCACCCGGCCCCGTCCAGACTGTAAATAGGAATGCACACACACACACACTTGATCTTACCAATCTGAAGCAAAGTATGCAATTTGTACACATAGCAACACTGCAGTGTGTTAGCAAAATATTTGTGGACAGGACAAACACATACACAAATAGGAACACTAGGAGAAAACTTGCTACAGCTACTGAATGACAACAATGGGCGACTGCGTTAAAAAAATATCTGGAAGTTTAATTGTGATCAGAATTACTTGACTTTTACCAGAGAAAAAAAAACTTCATCCATATGGCATTGCACAATAGCAAATTTTCCGTGACTCCGAAAACATTGACTATATAATTGAAAATTTTACTTGGGTAGTGGCCTTCGAAACACTAGTTACCTCGTGATGGTTAAGAATTAAAATACTTGAAATGTTCAAACATCACGCCAAAAATATTTAATAACTCTTCCAAAAATGTTTACTTTGAATAAATTTTTAGCAGTTAGATAGTAGTAGAGCTAGGGTTCAGTTCAGGTAAGCCGTAATAAATGTCAGAAAAGTCATGCACGTAAGAAAAACAACATGGCGACGTGACAATGTCCGAGAAGGTTGTATTAACTGTGTTATGTGAAAAAATTCATTTGAGATATTTTAGTTGAAATAAGTGGTTAAAACGTAGAATTTGAAGGACTTAAGGTTTCCGATGATAAAGTACAGCGACATGGCATTTCTCCGGATACACAATAGCCCTGGGAGACGTCTTCCCTATATGTAAGCACACGGATTACAGTGCTACCATGCAGTTCAGTGCCACCTTGACGGACTTCGCATGAGTTCTAACTAACCTCTCTGAAAGAAATTCGGAGGGAGGCGATGCAGGCGTATTTCTTACTTAAAATACCTCGCGTATTCGTCTCTATTAAACGGCCTGTAATTTCAGGGGCGCGAACACGGATTTCCCCATGAAAATTTAATTTTAAATCCTAGTGCACAGCTCACCCGGGCTGGCTGCCTGACGTCACGTAACAAGATGGCCGTCTTCCTTCTCGAAAACTCAACTTAAGAATGTAATTTAAAAACTGTTCATTCACGAGGTTACATAAAAAAATCATATGTACTGCCATTTGAAACTGCCCCAACAATCAAAAATGCAAAGAGTCATATGTCCTTGAAAGTACGCATACACAATGTAGAAACAGAAAGACATAAATATGCGGCCAAATAAAAAAAAAAGTAGAAACAGAATAAATATTATGTACTTTGTTTCAAAACAAATAAATATATCTTGCCACACAAACAAAACAAATTATGTGAAGAAAAATAATATTGAGTCAGTTAAACATAAAAATTACTTGTTAATAATTACTCATCCTTTTAGTCCAATATCGTGTGTTACACAGTTTGTTAAAATAACGAAATAAGAATAACCGCAAGAGGCTGAGAAATACCTAACAATTATATTTTGTTGCAAATGATGTCGATAGCACATGTACAGACTTAATGCATTTGAAGAACGAATTAGTTTATTATTCCCGTGTTCACATACCGATTAGGTTCGAAACATTAAAAAATACTTAGCTTTACTTACGTACTTCTTATGTCAATGGAATAGATAAAAGACTTCGAATGTTACTGAGTTCAAAGCTCTAACAATGCCTCTAAAAACATTATACACAAACTTTACTTTGTAGCGCACAAAAAAAAACTGAGTAATATGTAATACCAAATTGTTACCATTACGAGTTCCAGGAAATTGTGGTAGCTAGATTAAATCTTCAGAACATAAAGTAACCTGTCAGGTTGCTTTTGGAATGGTGGGAAAGTTCAAACTAATGAAACGTGAGTGAAGATATTTGGACGGCTCTTAACATCGAGGTCTTGACAGCCGATAATAAAACGTTTTTTAACAACATTTGTATATTTATTTTAAGTCTAAAATTTGCAGGTATCTTAAATAAATACGGTTTAATTTGTTCGTAATAATTTCTGTCAGTATGCTTATAATCTCACGCGGTGGTGTAATGGATAGTGCACCTGCCTCTCGTTAAAAATAATTACTGTTCGCATACCCCCCTCCGGCAAGTGTCGATAAATTAAGAACTGTGATTTTTGTTATTATTCGTTAGAAAATAAAAGTTATAACAGAATAAATACTAATTTTTCGTCACACTTTTTTATAATATAGTTTTCTCAAAGGAAACAGTGAATACTCCCCTACTTTTATGTTATTTTTCTCAGGCAATATATATTGTAATTAGAGCATAGTACTTTACATGTCATGTAAATTTACTGTACATTATAGAGTTAATTTTACCCTACGTGTAGGGGTTGTTTGCATCCCATGCTTGTAAGGGAAAAATTACCTCAGTTTTCTTACAGTTTGGTGTGCTTGTAGGGTAGCTCACTGGCACCTGGAGTCGCCCGTGCGAGTGATGAATACTATTCAGGGTAAGTTGAGAACTGTTTAATGCCCTCATTAAGATCTACTTCACTCCTCAGTTTGTATCTTTTCGCCATATGTAAAATGTGTATAGTCATGTGCCTAACGACTTTTCTTAAGCGTCATACATGTGAAAACGTAAACTTGCTGGAACCTACGTGTGTTACTAATGCGACATTTTTTTACTCCAGTGTGAATAAAGCTGAAAAAGCAAACTTCATTTACCACTGATTTATTTAATTACGCCTACAAAACGAAGTTAAGTCAACGAACTATTTTTTTGACTAACTGCCAACTTAACGTTTAACCTCCTACATGTCAGTGTGTAAGGTAGCATATAAGAAGTTAATGGACAGAGATATTTCTCTTACGTTGATTTCAAAAGCGTTCTCTTTACTATGCAAATCCTATCTGTACTAACATACATTCAATTGTAAACATGAAATCTGATGAAGTTCTGTTGATGTATAATATTAAAGGGGAGCGGGGTAAGGAAATGTAGAGAACATGTGCGCACTATACACGTGGATCCTTTTTTTATGAGATACAATATTTTATCCGAGTATTATTTCATTGAAATACTCCATACTACTGGACTTGGCTCAGTTTCCGAAAGAAAATCTGAAACATTCGATTCGAAAGTCAAATCCATTGTGGCACGAACAACATGATCTGCCATGTCTGCAAGCGGAACTCAACTGGAAACTTCGTGGTTGGCGGTAGTGTGGGCACCAGCTGGCGATAGTTGCTACGTCTGAATGCTTGAGTGCGAATGCATGTCTTGCTGGCTTAGTGACGTCAGTCGCCAGTAGTGAGCAAATGCAGGGCGCCTGTTGGTTGGGAGACCATTCACTCTAGTTAATCTGTGTGAACGCTTCGATTTATACCAGTGAAAAAAAAAAACCGGACCGACTGTAGCCCGGTGATAATCTCCTGTGTGAAACAGCTATAAGAGAAGGTTCTCTTGTATAATGTACTGAATACTCCCAATAATTATGTTGGCAGCGATAGTATTATCGTAGTTCCCTATCGTCGTATTTATAGTACGACTTTTATACATGCGAAATCAGGTTATTTTTTAATTTTGCTTATGTTTCTTGATAATAAAATTTGCCATATTAGTAACATATCACATTTTTGCTCTCCTAGCAATTTCACATTGTCACTATTTCGGTGCTTGAATAAAGCCGAGAGGTCTGCAACAATGTTAGTATAGTATGTGGCGGTAGAATACAAAATATAAATAAAACAGATACCAAGCAGGGCTTTAAAAAGCGTCCAATAAATCGCCATGAAAGTTGCTCTCCTAACCCGCCTTTTTGTGTAAAAGCCGAGATTTTATGGACATATAGACCATCGAATTAATATTTAGTCAAACCTACTGCACGTAATATTCACAGTTAATTGAGAACATCTGAAAGCCCTTCGTAGTATCTACTTATCATTTCACTTTTTACCCCTCCTACATAATGTGAAATTAACATCGCCATGGGCCTTATCACTTTATACATGCGCCATCCAAGTGATACCGTGGAATCATTGGGAAAACAAATCTGTATCTGAGAAGCGACTTATTGCTCTTATGTGCATTAAACAAGAAACACGATCTTCACTGCCCACAAATTGAAACATGATATTCGCTATACGATCTTAAGTATTGAGAACTATGTTGATTTATTCCCCACCAGAGTAAAGGTTCTCCCAAACCGGCGCGGACCTGGCGACGCGGAAATGAGGCGGGAAATTCTGGCAGGAACTGTAGGCACCCACACGAGAAGCAGAGCGATTCGCTTGTCAGTGCGCCGGTGAGTGTATCCATGTGCTGACAATGCCGACAGATGAAGAAGCGAGTTGCTGCAGCGGAAGATGATGACAAGAAGAGCTCGACAATGGGTGCATGAAATGAACAGAAAAGAAACTGTTGTACGGAGAGTACCATACACTTATGCCTGAATTAAGGAAATATGAGAAGCATTTTATATATACTTTCAAATGACCATGTTTCGAATGAAGTATTAAGTCTTATCATAAATTATATCCTAGCTTATAGGCTATTCACGGTAAAGTGAACACTTTTGAAATCCGTCCTATTTGGAATAATAGTCAATAAATATATTTTAGTTTTGCCTTATATGTAAACTTCCGATAGCGGTGCAATATATACACTATGTTTATTACTTGCATATTAGTATTTATTTTAAAATGTCGTTAGAGGATAAGAAATGGTTAAAAGGAAAAAGTAACTAGGGCCTCAAAAGTGGTCACTTTATAGTGAACAGCCTATACATGATATGCTTGCTTACATGTAATAATAAAAACTGTTACACTTACTGGATTCGTGTACTTCTTTCCCAAACTCAGTCCGTATGCGGTTATTATTTCTGTTGCTCTTGTAATTCATGTGATTACGGTGGTACAACACTGGGCACAAGTACACCTTTCAATTAACTACAAGTTCCCGCCTGGCATTGCACGAGAAACGAGAGAATGCAGGAACCTGGCGGGATCCCATAACATTCCTGCTTTCGCTCGAAAACGTGAGGGAAATTTCCACCCTGCTCTGGGTAATATTATGTCCCCCCAGAGTGTTGCTGTTCTGCGCGTTTTCCGCTGCCTCTCCCACTTCCGCGTCCCGCACCGGTTTGGGCAAGCCTTAACTATCAATGATCTTAACTGTCGAAGACCTGTCATCTTTATTGACATCCTTAGTAAAATACGTAATATTAGGATAAACCTTCCACTGGTAATAACCATAAGAACGAATTCGCCTCAGATTCATTTCAGGATGAAATCTGCAAAAGCAATGATCAATACTGTAAATAATCGTAAAAATTTATATAATATGCAAAAAGGAATTAAACTGGTAATAAAACACAGATACATACCTCAAAACAAGGTAAGAATACAAAAAAAAACCGAAAACAGGAAAGTACAGGATCAGCCCGCACCTACTACTTTAACCTACTCGCTTGGCATTTAACATGCGAATGGGAACTACGCGGCAACACTCCGTATCTCTGTATCTCTGCCTTCACGGCAGTGTTTATTGTAGCACAGCGATAGCTAATATTTTCAAAGGTTTGTTTCAATTATGTTCAATTAACCTTAAACATCCTATCCAAGTCTATCCGAGTTTCCTTCATACTTTTTGAACCAAACCTTTGAAAAATCAGACCATGTATGATGTACTTGGTTATTTGTTAAATATGTTGTGTATCACTAACGTTTCATACTTGTCTTGACTCAAAAGGGCCTTAATTCTTTATAAAAATAGAACTTTTACTTATATTTTATCTGTAAATTGTAATACTTAATTTACAGTTAACACGAATAAAAACAGGGGAAAGATTGATGTGTTGGTTATGCAATGTATTATTAAAGTGAGTGTGCACAAATGTGGTGAACTGTTCTTTTGGTGTATTTATAGACTCGGTTAAGCTTTGTTTGTATGAGAAGGAAAAATATCCTGGAAGTATAACTTCAGCAGGGCTTCAGAAAAGTCGGGAGTAGCCGTGAGTGGACTATAATAATGTTAATTTTTCTTGCTCGAAAGTCTGTTGGTGACAGAGTAGCGGCGAATCACGTATCGGGAGAGCTGACGTAATCCAGCCTGCACTTAGTCGTGTCGCCCGCTACAGCTTGATGCTCTGTGCCGAACAACCGTGTGGAGAAAGGGGGTGGATTGTGAGGGGGAGGCACTTGCCGCGTCTGCTGTCAATTAAGGCAATTTGCAGCCGCGCGCTCTGGTGTGTATATATAAAAAAAAAAGGCGACAGCTCAGGTGGGGCGAAGCGCAGAGGCCCGGCAGTAATTTTCATCGCAAAGTGAATTATGCGAGCGGGCACCTCGGATGGGGGTGAGAGGAGTCCATGGAGGGGACGGATGTGTCGGGAAATGCGATTGGCCCAATCAGAAAGGGAGTTCGCACCATCCCTTACAGAGAATATGCTCCGCTCTGGAGTGGTCAACAGAACGGTCGGAACTACGGAGGGCGAAACACAAAAGTCACCCCCCAGGAAAGATGGTTGGCGTCTTAGGAACATGAATCTAACATATCCTACGACGGTCACATAGTTTTTTCCTTTAAACCCATTGTTCAAGCGTAGTCGCCTAGGTTTCCTGCATAACCCCGCCCGCTTAGAACACAGCCACCTAGGTTTGCACCTGAACATCCAGTGAGCGAAAATTTGTGGATAAGAGTAAGTTTGCGGTAACTAGAGCCGGCTGACCTACACGGGGAACAGGCATGTCGTTTCAGCGAGACTGAAGAACGGATGAGGTGCAATGAGATGGGGATGGAGCAGAGGCGGAATACAGACGGGGGAGGAAACGGGAGTACTGCGAAAAAAAAAAGCTACGGAGATATTTAAGACGTCTAATAGAAATTTGATGCACAAGCTGATAGTTGAAATTCTCTTTTTAAAATAACTTAGCACGCGTGTGTAAAGATCTTATTAGAGTGAAGTAAAGTGATTCTGCTGCTCCTAACCGCGAGGTCTTGAGAGCCGATGAGGGTGATTGAGGCGAGTATGGAGCGGCGCAGGAATGAAAGGGCGTGGGATACGGTAGATCCCCGAGAAATCCCACCGACTAGTAGCATCATCCGGCACGATTCCCACATGCGAAAATCTGGGAGGAACCCGGCCGGGGATTGAACCCGGTTCACCTTCGTTGAAGGCGAGCATCCTAACCGCTTAGCCACCACGACTCCTGTCATATTGAACTTTCTGCCAAAAAATATTTGATAGAATTCACAATATAAAAGTCAACGATTCCTGTACACGAATCCTGTCAGTGCTAGTCAAATAATGAAAATATTAAGGTTGGCAAGTAAGCCGTCCTTTCTCCATTAATGCGATCATGAAAGACGTTTGCAAATAATTATATCTTCATTACATTTTAAATTAAATTTAATAAACTTACGCTTAAACACTAAACAAATTTGATATTTATTTTAATATACCAGCCTATATAACTTTTAACTGATTTATACACAAACATATAAAATTTAAATTATATATAACAGGTGTGTAACAATACACACTCATATACATTATGGATATGATTTCTACCAACAACCTTTGGCAGGTGATTCTTCATCATAAAATAGATCAAATATATACGTACTCCCTGTAGCTTAAATCTATTTCGGAAGGGAGTAACCGCCCTTGAAAGTGTTGCTGAACACAACCAGACTGAGAGACATATATCTGAGGTTTTTGATTATGTATTAAAGTGTTCAAACAGTCTGGGTTTTAAACCGCAATCAAATGTGATTACTTTTTAAAGTTAAATAATCGTACGAATTAATGTTTTTCTAAACGTACTGTGGGGTTACTTTTCTAAAACTCGCTCGTGGTGAGGTTTTGGTGTGATCAAAATCCGTATGGTCATATAATTTTTAACTGAATTAGAATTATAGCAGGAAGGCATGACATTATAAGGTGAAATATAATTTAAAAAACTCGACCAGGACATACTGCTTTAAAATATTATATTTTATATCACACTAGCAGAGATACCTCGTTGCTTGGGTACAGGATGGCAAGAGAGTTTCACGACCACGTTTTAAAGGTGTCCGCCCGCTGGGGTGCCGGATTCAGTTTTGGCCAAGATAGCATTTTAGTTTGGGTACTCAAGGGTGTCCTTGCCCAGCTTGGTCCAGATCCGTCGAATGGGAAATATTTTAGATACATGATCGAATTTTAGCATTTTATGGAGATTTTGCCCAATTTTTGGCTGACTCAAATATCACAGAATTTTAAGAAGGGCACTGAAGGGCAACCCTGCCAAAATTCGACCAAAATACTTGAGGCAATGTAGATTTGTATAGAGAACAAAAATGGTTATATATAGGCCATATATGTATGTATATATTATAATTATGTATATGTATTTATATACAAATATGTAAGGTGTTCTTGAGTATCATATCAGAATTCGAACCACAGCGTCTATGGAGTAATATAAACAACGAACCTTGGTAACAAAATTTCTGAATATAGTATTACGTAATTGTAATTTAACTTATAGGTTTCTGACCGTGCTTCGTCCTAAACCAAGGACGTGGAAAGGCAGGATTTGCACAAAACCTAGCAAACCAACAGAACACAAAAACGACAAATGCCATGCAATAACCATTTATCTGTACAGTGTAAGGGTAAGCTGATAATGATAAACAACCTATAACAGAAACAATTAAGTGTGGTAATTACTTATTTGTTTTTATTACGTTTATTTTCATTATTTTCATTTGTCATTAATCTTACACGTGGAAAACATTCATTTGTTATCAATCTTACATGAAGAAAAGCTATCATTGTTATCAATCTTACACATGGAAAAATTCCCAATTGATTAAAATACCAAGTTACCATAAAAAATTGAGTAAAATACAAAGTTATTTCAGGTACAATAAATATGATCTAATCCAGCTAATATTTCAATCGTTCACACTAAAATACAGGACAAGTATACGCCTCTAACTGGCCATTGTTACCCCAAAATTCCATCATCACAAAATGGCGGATGTATCGACATTTACTGTAAATTTTACAGAGTTATTTGTTTGTTCCTACACAAGGAAAACCCAATATGGTAACAATTTACTGGTCACGAATTAATGAAAATGGTAACCTCAAAATTTTACACAGTATTTCATTTTTTTCTAATCTACTCACGAACCCAAATGAACTGCTAAGCAATTCCATCCTTAACTCCCACGATTAAATGTGATTATTAAAACCGTCCAAAACTTCGTAAAGTTTTTTAATTGTTTGCTAGCCATAATTACTACAGAGTCCCAAATATCGCCTACCATTGACTGGAATGGTTTCAAAATATTAAGACCATAATTATTGTTTTGGTTACAAGTTGTTACAACCACCAAAATTCTTTGTTAATGTTTGGTCACCTACTTGCTCATAGATTTGGAAAAACTGGTTACAAAAGGAAACGTTTACTTTTTCACCCATCATCAAAAATTTCGGTTTAGGGACCACGATTTCACAAGCTAAAAATTATTTAAAATCTTTGGCCATCCTGGCCCTAGTGTAACGTCAAAATGACGCGAAGGTCCTATTTAGCTCGAAGAGTCTACATTTGTGAATGAAACCAAGAGCTACTTATCTGGTAGAAGTTTGCCCCCTCGAGGCCGCTGCCTGACCTTGAACGAAGCAACTTACAGTCATTATATACACAGATCCGCCAACTGGCGCTACCAATCACATTATTTTCCTCAGATAAAAAACGTATTTCCAAGAAATTGGTGTTATGGGAATTGTTCCTGGGGGGGGGGGGGGGGCTAGCGATATTCACGACCAATGGTGATTGATGTTACCATATAAAGTGAAGCGACGCACCGGACACCTATTTCCCTTAGGGGGTATATATAATCTAAAAGACAACAACAAACAATATAGCGATACGCAATCCCACTTCCAGCCTGTTGACCAAGTTGCTGGAACTGGCGTAACCAGACGTAATGCGCGGGCATCAGGTGGCGACGAGACCCCAGCGCCCGCTGCCGATTAGTGCTGCCACCGGGTGAAGAACCACCGAAACAACCTCCGGGACTCCGTTGTCCGTCCTGGCTGGTCGCTGCTGCACGTGAAGATATAGCACGTTCAAAGATATACGTTTTCCTGGCACCCCAGGTTTCCAAATGTCTTCTTAAGGTAACGTAAGCCTGGCGAGAACATTACAGGTTAGTTATTTAATAGTTTTAAGTCATTTTTAGTAGTTTTTAAAACCAAACAAGCGTGTTCAAAAGTTCGTGCGTGACGAACTTCTCGCCAAAAAAAAAAGTCAGGTAACCACATACTGTAATTACTCGAATGGGTGACTGGCGACGTGGTCCGGCCCGATGTTTCAATAGTTCATTATAATTTGTGCTTAGTTATAATTAATAATTCTTCGAGGGCGTGAAGCGACGTGGTCCCGCCCGTCACTGGCTGTTTGCGGCAAAACGAGCACTTTTGAAAGCCCTGATTAAGGTCTACTTGTATGTACGTTGTGCCTTTTTCCCGCCTTATGGAAAATTAGCGTTGCCATGGACCTCATCACTTTATTCATTCGTCGGTCAAATAAAAACTGTGAAATTATTAGAAAAGGAAAATTTTACAAATCTGCCCATTTATACATTTCGATGCATTATAAAAATCACCAAGGGAAAGAAATAATTTAAGTAATTATAAATGGTTACCGAACACATTTTATTTGACGTTAAGAAATATAACTACTTTGTAGCCATCGTTACCAACTTTCTTGGGCACATGCCACTCAGTGCGTCCGTTAAAATATATGCAGGCAGGAGTAGTGAATTTTTTCTAAGGTTGATTTCAAAAGTGCTCATTTTATCGTGCACAGCCTTTAGAAAAACAGAGCCGGGAGTTTCCGATTTCCCGTACCTGCGTTGCATGGCAAGTTGCATACCACGAAGGGGAACGGATCTAACTCGCCATGTGGAGACCGCCTGTACATAGGCCACCATGTGAATACGTGAAGACCCGGAGTCGCCAAATCTGTTGTTTGTGTTTCGTTAGAAATACAATGCAGTCACTTCTGACAGCTTTTACTACACAACTGCTAATGCCCTATTAATGGGGTCATATATGCAGGCGCTCTCGGCATGTCGCGCCAGCTCCGTTCGCCTTCGTGGTGTACAACTTGAATACGTGCAGGCACGAATAAATAAGAGTACTCACTGCGTGGTTTTGCCTAACTTCATCTCAATTTCAAAAATACTAGATGACTTTTCCGGACATTTTGTTATAGGCTGTTCACGGTAAAGTGTGAACTTTTGACGCCGTTGTTACTTTTTTTTTTTTTTTCATATCAGCCTTTTTTTAATTCGCTTCTTTTTAAAATAAATATTACCATGGTAGCAATAAACATAGTGCAAATATTTCACCGGACTCGAAATTTAACGCCTAGGACTGCAATAAATTATATTTATTGACGATTATTCTAAAACGTTGCTACCCTAGTCAGGGCAGACGTGAAACACAAGCATTGCCGATTGCGCCGGGTCTGATGGGGCAGGTTGAGCTGGCAGTTTCCTCTCTCCGGAGACCCGGAATGGACGGGTTAATGTCTCCGGGACACAGCCGCTGTGTATTTGGTAGCAGTTGTCAATTAGCGGAACCGCAAGTCGCTTCTCATTAATGCAACCTGCGGCCAGCATTCGTCTGCTGTGGCACTCCCTGCCCTACCCCTCAACGCCTCATCATAATAAACTCGCCCCACCCCTCCCTCCAACGCACAATTCTCTATTTTCGAGGGTTAAACTGCTGTGTGATAACCGGAGGGTGGGTGGACGATGAAGGGAAGGGATAGGGGTGGTTTAGAGACCGGGTGTTTGGGGAGAGGGATATGGGACCGGGTTACCCCCAGCAGGTGATAATCCGCGCAATTTGTGAGAGATTAGCGCCCCATCCAAATACACACCCCTTCCGTGAATCACCTCTCCGAGCCTCCCTCCCTTTTCCCGTGGACCAACCCAACCCCCCCCCCCCCCCCTTCTTTGCTACGCGGAATTCCTTGTAGTGTGAAAATTGCGGCGAAATGCGCGTTGGCCGCTTCGCCGCTGCTCGAAAGCGCGAATGCTATGGGCGACAAAAGCTGGCGGGATCTTTTCAGAACCTCTGCTGTAATAACGCGCGTTATGTACGGGATTGCAAACAGCTTCATCTGAAATATAACTGCGCGTGCGCCCGCGTTTTACGAATTTGCTTCTACTGTGTTGGTATTTTTGAACGTTGTTGCGCGGAAAAAGGACACTCATGACTGGCGCTGTACACACACCTTTCGCCAATTAACGCTGTCTCTACATACATACAATGTTCACATTTATAACTTATACTATACGCGGCAGTTTATCGCCATGAAATGATCCAAAAGCACGCACTGTGAACTACGGCTTTGCCTCATGGTTGATTTGGGCTGTTCACGGTAAAATGAGCACCCTTGAAAGCACTACTCAAGATCTACTTGTATGCAAATTGTGTGTTCTTCCACCACATGTATAAATAACGTTACCGTGGGCCTGTTTACTTTATTCGCGCATCGGTCAAGGGCAACCGTATATTTTTTTGAAAAGCGATTATTTCACAAATGAGTTGTTCTTACACTTATATGCATTTAAAAACAAAAAAAAAAAAAATTGAATAAAATATTTCTGTATACAAAAATGTGTTACTTAACACTTGTAATTTAACGATAACACATGGAACTACTTTCTTTCCTTCGTTGCCAACTTTACTGTGCGCGCGACAGTGTGTGTGAGCCGATTAAATACACGCAGGTACGGACAGTGACATTCTTCAAAGGTTAATTTCCAAAGTAGTCTCTTTATCGTGAACAACCTTTACCATGTCCAAGTTGGGATATGTAATTTCAGGTAAACACCCACCATTTTTTTATCAAACTGCTACACGCTGCACAGTTTTAGCATTTATGCCTCTTTATTCCTTAGGTTAAACAAGTGGCCAGCTTACATCGTAAATTTACCTAATCTTACATCCCAAAGTAAATTATTAATGACCTGAACGCTTTGAATTTAAAATGCAGTTAATTATTTTGCTACCCAAGAATTTGCATTGCCGCCGTCATACTTCATTGTAGATAAAACATTCTTCGGTTCTAGGGCCGTATATTTTTCTTCAAACAGCTAAGTGTTTTTTCTGCTAAATATTTAAATTGGCCTTTCCCTTTTTTTAAGCATGCCTTTCGATTTACATTTTGGCTTCATTATGTTCGTTCGAGCGAAATATTATTTTACTTCCTATTTATCTCTCTTATTAATTGTTCTGTGTTGTATTTTTATTTCCCGAAAATAGAGATATTACACTTTCCTTTTTGAAAATGTTCTTTATATATCTCATGGTTTAATATTCATTTCAGCTCGAATAACTCTGGTGATAAAAATATACACAGAGAGGATACACAATATTTAATGTATATTTCATGTGCTTGTAACTATTTTACTCTCAATAATATATAACTGATATATTACGTGCCCTGTTTTGCGCGAAACTCTTATAAACATATGTTTTTAATATTAAAAACACGAAAAAAAAACCAAACACAAAACGTTGGGCAAGTATTTGCCATAATACAGTTTTACAATTTTATTATTTAGAACGAATATTGTAACAAAGAGAAAGATATAATCGAATAGTTGTTTACTCATCTGTTCAAAACGCAAGAGTTGCTAACGGAAATGCCGAACCACTTGTTATATGAAACCACATTCACTGAAATAACAGTTGCCCGATAAACAGAACTCTAAAGATGTCATGGCTCATATTTATTTCCACTTGTGTCATTGTCAAATTAGAAATGTATAACTACACCTATTGTAAAACTACAGATACGTGGAAATAAAGGGTAAAGACCAAATGCTATTTTTGCAGTAACAATTGTTAATTCCTTCATAGAATATTTTTCACAAGATATGTCGAGTACACTGTAACGGTGTGAAACAAAGCCTTCGCAGAATTTTAATGATATGTATATTAGTCCATGTGTTTTAAAGACATCATCGCATGTTCATGTACGAGTTTGTTATTTTTGTGGCAAACAGTGATTATTTTATTTATGACATTAATTATCTGCTTATACATGATTCAGATTTGTATTTATTGGCATTTTGTTAATGAATCTTTCCAGTTCGCTTAGTATTTTCTGTTGCTTAGTTACTGAGCAGATGTTAGATCCAGTTCCGTAGCTACTGAGCGGCGTGATAAGTGGTTTTGCATCCAGCGCTCTCGTGATTGGCTGATTTACTGAGGGCATTTTAAGTTAAGTCATATTTTGAAGAGTTTAAGTCATCTTAGTTTCTGGAGAGCAGGACGCTGCTGACCCCAGTGGTCGGATAAACAATATCATCAGGAACATCCATATTTTCAACGTAATAATGTTGAACAGCTAAGACATGGATATATATTTTTTTAAGCAGAGACGCTATTAAGATCTTTCTAGAACATTTTGCAAACGTTATCTTGGATTAAAGTTGAACTGATTCCTACCAGATTTATACCATGATTACCCTGGCATAAGCTCAATTCTATATCTTGAGCTAGTTTTGAGAAGTAGCATTTAAAGTGATCTTTCAAAGTTTAAATTTGATCTTGCAGGCTTAAAGCTAACTTAATTTTCGATCACTAGGTGGTTCAGTGTTGCTGAGGTCGCTATTTGCAAACAAATTTAAATTTTATCTGCATTTAACTCTTCTGGAAAAAATGCCAATTAAATATTTATTTATTTTTGATCATCCTTGCTGCGTTCTGACTTCAGCAGTGTCTTGGTATTTCCGGAGATATTCCTGTGTGTTGCCTACGCCATTATGTGTTATATTACACTACATGATCCAGTCTCCCAGAGAGAGCTGTCTACGTCGAAACTATGGTTAGAAAGGTCTATATTTGTGATGCTTTTATTTCTCATTCAGTCTTCATGAGTCGAACATTCCAGTTCATAAGACTGTATAGTGGTGTGACACAACACCGAACTGTGTACTAATCTCACAACATTAAATTTTTCAAACATCTTTGTGGCATTCTAAAAAGTTCTAGTGCCGCCACGCGCACACGTCACATTCTAGAGAATTCGGAACTCTTTGAAACGTACAAAATCATTACAGGTTTTGGTTAGCCAATGCTTACTAGAACACGTGCTTTGAAATTCTAACCGACTTCCCCTGACCGAGATTTATATCAACGACGCCATAATAAAGTTAAATAAAAATAATTGTACATATACAAAAGCACTCGTTTGTTGTAAAACAAAAATATACCACACTCTTCTTAAGAGTTCCTCTGGCACTACGTAATTCAAAGCTGGGGAACGCGCACAAGAAGATAAAAGGACTACTTCTTTGGTATTCGGTTCTGACAACCAAAGTCCAAAATTACAGGCCTTTGTTGGGAGCGCACCCCTTCGCCTGACATCACTTCGTCTAAAAATCATTACTAACCAAAATGACCTGCATTTGACCTAATATGGAAAAAAAATGATATTTAAAATCATGGCTATGCTACGAAAGTCAAAGAAGAAATCAGTTCAGTAAGTACTGCTTATTATTGTACTTTTGGTCGAACGAGAAAAATAATATACACAATGATTGCAGTAATTCCAAACTTCACAAATTTGCACCGAGTCATATATTTCGTTGCCCCGAATTGATCGGAAGTTTTGAGCATGTCTGCCGCATTATAAAGCTCGTGAGTCTATTAACGAGCGGAAATATATCGTCATATGTTAAGGCCCCGTAATTACTCACAATAGCATGAGCAGGTAATGCAAAAAAACTGTGCTTTTGAGATCCAAATATGCGAGCTACATTCGTTTAAACTGCACTGTGAATACGAAACAAACATTTGCAACCACCACAAAATATCGTCATGAAACAAAACTTTTGGGTACGGATTACAAATCGTTATTTATCTCGTGATTATTTTCAGTGCTGTAAATTATACAAAATAGATGCGTGCTTACAAAAATGCCGACTTTCCCGAAGGCTAATTTGTTGTTCTGCGCAGCCAGACATGTTACATAGACGGGAGAGCGGCTTAGGGCCAAGGCTAATAGAGTATTACAGTATACCAGAAAATAAGGGGGGAGGGCAAAGTTGAAAACAAGCTATCCTCTTGGTATGTTAAAGTATACGGAGTTACGCAATACTTTAAAAATATAAAAATCAGATTATAAAATAAGGGATTTTTCCCTTATATTTATTGAGTTGTCGCTAATTAAGAGTGAACGCGTGCCTATTCAGTGGAAGCGTTATTTAGAAATCGAAGCGACACCAAGTTATCTAGCAATCTAAAATTTTAATAAGGTTTGTTTGTTCGTGTCAGGTGATCCAGTGATCGCTAATTATAGTTCTTCATTAAGATATTAAAATACTTCTTCATAAAAATATAATGAGATCTAGTTCGGTATCGGTCATTAAGCCAGCACTTGTTATTTACTGTCTATTTTTCAGAACAGAAAAATTCAAAGAATATACAAGAATACAGAAGTGAAACTTCCGCTTTCAACGCGAACTTTGGCCGCACAGGCAACGTGTGTGTGTGTGTGTGTGTGTGTTGTGCTTACCAATCAGCGCCTGATAACTTACTCGCCAGCCGGCAGCCCAGCGAATAGGGTATGTTTCGCAGCACGACATTGAATCCCATTCTAGAGCCTTACTCGTCCGTTCAGTTAAGGTTGAAGTAAAGAAACTGCCTATGGAGCACTGCACCCGACTATACAACGGCAAGAACTCATAAAAAAAAAAAATAGTACAGACACCATGAAAATTGTCAGAAAAGTGCGGTTTATGCTGTATATGAATGAAGAATGTACATATTTTGCAACTTACAAAATTTTTACTAAAATATACTTTTTAAATGTAAAAAATTAATCGATCGGTAGAGTCTGAATTTAAAAAAAAATTTAAGCGCATTTCCATTCTGGATACTTCAGAAAGCAGAATTTACAAGAAAATCTTCAAGAAAAATCGTACTATGATTACATGAAAGAAAATAGTAATAACAATGCAGGAAATGTTTATTGTAATTGATGTTATGTGCGTCAATTTGCTGCAAACATTTATGACTGAAACTGCCGTAAATAAAGTTAATTATGAAATTGATGTGGTACGTTATTATTACAATTTGCTTACATGCAATCATAGTAAATATTATGACGATCATTTTTGAAGATTTTCTTGTAAATTCTGCTATCTGAAGTATCCAGAATGGAAATGCGCTTAAATTCGGTTCAAAATGCAGACTCTACCGATCGATTAATTTTTACGTTTGAGAAGTACATTTTAGTGAAATATTTTATAATGTGGCAAAATATATACATTCTTCTGCCATATACAGCATAAATCGCAATTTTCTAACAATTTTCATGGTGTCTGTACTACTTTTTAATGAGTTCTTCGAGTTGTATAGTCGGGTGCAGTACTCTATAGGCAGTTGCTTTACTTCAACCTTAAGATTGGGATGGATCTCTGCGTCCAAGGCCAAGAAGCGAGGGAGCGATACGGGCGACACTAACACGCACGTCTAGCGCCTCATCGCTCCTACACACAAGGCGTGCAGTGTTTCCGTCCTAACGCTGTACCGTGCAAATTAGATTTGTAACATAGGGGTTTTATTACAGGCAATGAAATCCCACAGATTAAACTACCCCAGTATCTTTGTACGTTACTCTTGCCGCTAAAGGAAACTGCATTGGTAAGCATTAAAAATGCCATATTTAAATATTTTCGCGAATTTCTTTCTCCAATAATACACTTAATATGTCAAAACAATATAGGCGTAGATAATAGTTTTTTTTATCTTTCCTGACAAAAAGTCGTATTTGCAGAACATTTTTCCCCAGAGATAGTCATATTCGCGCAAACAACTATTTCACAAAAAAATGTGGCAGTTCATCCCATTCTTAATGGAGATATTTGGGCGGTTGTTAAGGGGGATCAGTCTCCTACATCTTAAATTTTTAGAATTTTCAAAAAAAATGTATACAATTTGTATTGAATTTTACGAAACGAATCAACGCAGGTCCTTCCTTTGTACATTTTCTGAAGTTTGTATTCCTTGACTAATGTACTGTGAATAGCTTGAATACTTTAGTTGTCCACAGAAAAAGTCCCTTAGTTATTCCCAGTTGTAACTAGTTAGGAATTTATAAAAGCAATAAAAACCTGACATTTTGATAAAGTTTGAAAAGCTATTCTTTATACTCTTTCGTGCGAAAAATTCCGTTAAACAAACTTAAATGTAATCTGTGGCCAAAATTCACAAATTCAAAATGTCTGGGACCGATTCTCATTGATAACGTGGTCTTGAGAGGCAATGAGGGTGAATGCAAGGACGGGAGAATGGAGAGAACCCCGAGAAAACCCACCGATCAGCGGACTCGTATCCGTAGGGATGATGCCCAACATGCCACGAAGACAATACTGCACCAGAAGAGATACTATTATCCACATAATGTGTCACCTACACACTTATTGAGATGGCTCAACTTGACGTAACTTCAAAAACCAAACCTAACTTGACATAACATAACATGGCCTTTAACAATCAAAATTACTCTTTTACCTAAATAAAAATCAATATCCACAACCTAACCTAATGTAACCTTACCAACCTATCTTAAATTTGCATATTCATGGTCATGTATTTTTTTTTTTAGTATTGTTCCAAGAATTTGGAAACTAATGGGGACCCAGCCGGGAATCTCGACCGGTTCGTCTAGGTGGGTGACTAGTACTCTAACCACTACTCCACCACGGCTCCAGTCAGTTAATAGGCACGCCCTCATCAAAGGAGTGGTCACACCATTTCACTTGTCTGCACTTGCCTATTCTGCGGCTTAAAGTTAGAAGAAATTACCAGTTTTAAACAATATATAACATGAAATAAAGTAACTATAGTTCGTTCACGACTGGAATGGACTTATGAAAATCATTCTTTGAAAAAACACCCTAGCCATTAGCTGCATGCACATCTAGAAAGAAGAAAAAAAAAAGCGGGTGCGGGTACGGTACCCGCCCCTTTTTTTACTTGCTATGCATGCAGCTAATGGCTAGGATGTTTTTTTTTTTTTTTTTTCAAAGAATAATTTTCACAAGTCTGTTCCAGTCATGAATGGATTAGACCTGAATTAAATGAAGACATTCCGAAAACAAGGGTGCAGAATGTATTCTCTGACTGTCCTGCCTCCTCCTACCTCCCGAGGTAAAAATGCGGAACGCACCCCTGCGGCCAGACGAATGGACGAGGTGTGATTAAATAGGAATGGAGAATTAGCGGAATGAGGATGAGGGAGGAAATGGGAGAACCCTGAGAAAACACCCGACGCCAAGTTAGTGCTTGCAACAACGGCAATGAACCCAGAACACAACGGTGGGAAGCGGGCGACTAACCATTTACCCAGTAATGCGTCGTAATTTGAGTGTAAATAATTGCTGAAATATTGCCACAGTATTTGCAAGTCGACATTAAGATGTTTGCCGATAAACAAGCAGGCGACTGCTTTGCAGTGTTATTTTAATATATGTTTTTAACGAACTAGTGAACGTGGTTTCGGGACTTTTTTTTATATCGAATCTAGTTTAGAGCTCAACATTTAACACAACTTACATTTTCCAGGGTCTTCGACATTGCTAAAAATACATTCAGACTGTTCAATTAAAAGAAAAAACTTACATAGGTAGTGACAGGTACGCAGAGGTCCTATGCAGCTTGACGAATTAAACTGCCCACCATTTAGTTTTCTTGCTTATAGGATGAATTGGGGTACTTTATAGGTGTACTATTATTCCCTATTAGCTCCCTTTTTACTGAACCTTAAACGTGGACAAATATAGTCTGGTATAGGCAAGTGTCTTAAATAGTTAACACTTGGAGGACTATACCCGAGTGTAGTTCGGGCAAAATTTGTTTGAATATTTCTCTCCCCCCCCCCCCCCCCGGCCCCCCATAAGAAACAGAACGGTCCCGGATATACTTACAATTCCCTATTTAATAAGGATTTTAAATGGGAACTAATGCGACATCAACAACGATCTTCGTAAATAAACTACACATTTTTGTATGGTTACTGAAATGAACACGAGGTTGGGAAACGGTAAACTCGGCACACCATTGGTTCACAGCTGGCCAATACGGAAATGCTGGTGTCGCTTTGACCAATAGAATGGCGTTAAGTTACATTAGGGACTAATAGTACATTATATTCCTGCAGAAATGGGTATAGATAACTAACGTCTAGCTTGTCTTTAGAACTGGTAGAAGTGTGCCGACCTCAAAGTGTTAACGGTTTTTGATTCACGCTTTAGATGGTTTGCGCATGGGCGGGCGAAGGTTTAATAAACGAAATGGGGCATGGCCATATTTTGTAAGAAATTCTAAAACTAACATAATTCTTATCATTTGTCAGTATCTAGTAAAGTTTGCTTAGTGATCCATCTCTGGATACCACGAAATCAGATAATTATCGCGGGCAGTTTTCAGCGGAGCACGATTCATCTACTTTCCCCTAAGACAATACCTAAATAACTAATGGTATTTACAACTATCCAAGGAGATCATGTCTGTGATTTAGCATAGGAAACCTAGCACCTCTCCTTAGTTACTCAACTGGTTTAGCGATCAATTGTAACACTGCAAACTCATGCGGAAACTTTTCAATGAATATAAAAATTTTTTTTATGGAAAACCACGATGGACGAAACTAATAAACAAAACTCTCCCGTACATTGCAGCCTTACTTAACGACTTGTTGTGCGGTGTGTTTTCATACAATTGAAAAATGTGTCAATTTAATTTGATGAAACCTCATATAAATAATTTTTATAGAAAACTCCGTTAGTACATTCTAGTCTCACCTAACAGTCTACCGAAGGGAAAATACCACGCGTTTATAATCATTACGTATTTTTACACTTTTGATAAATAAATGCAAGAGATTGATATTTAAGAAGTGAAAAAAAAAAAAAATACTTTGTGTTAAAAAATAAATTGTATTGTTGAAACACACAGCGCGAGGATGTGTTGTGTACTTACTTTGTAATTAAGGGAGTCAGTTTCTCTGCAAAGAGAGTAGTAAAGTGTCGATGACCCTAGGTCTACTCCAACGATCATTGTTCTTACTGCCTGTAAGTAACCTAAATTCCTTACAATCCTAAGTTTTATCAATTTAAACTTGCATTATCTAACGCACAATACACGGTAGACAACTTTTTCTTTCTTCAGTTAAAACTGGTATAAACATACTTTGTACTCCATTAAAATGCAACCAATGCCATGCTTGTCAACAATCATTCATAACATATAGTTATTTATGAGGTCGGTGGAGTCTAAGGACCTTGCTGTTCTCTACGCTAACTTAAACTCTCGAAGAAGCCCCAAAACGTGTTTAGTTTACCCAGATTTTGATAAACGCAAAAAAAAAAATTGTTACTACAAATTTCAAATGACTTAAACGGCCGTGTTAGGTTTAGAAAACGACCACGTTTTTAATATATTTCTTTGTTATTGCAGTTTATGAAGTCAACATACAGTAAATGTTTAAAAATATAAATTCAAGAAATGTATAAGGGCCTAGTGCGACGATTCAAACATATATAGTACGAAAGGTATATGCGAGAAGTGTTTCGTGTTCCTTGTTGATGATAAATTTTACGGACGCTAAACAATATAGTGTTCATGACTCGAAGACTTAGATTAGAAACATATGTTATAAACTTCATCCGGGGATTTCCTGGGAATGGAACGAGAAAAAAACAAAATAACCTCCGAGTCCGCCAAGAAACGTCGGCTCAGATCAAACCGACTTTCACGGTTAATTAAGCAGTTTTGAAATCGACTTTTAGAAATGTTACGGCGCCTACTTGCGTGTGTGCCCAGTAAAGTTGATATGTAACAATGGTGGAATAGTAATGTCATAACTCAACGTTAAATCTAAAGATTTAGGTAAAATTTGGGAATTTCAGATATTATTAATTTTGCTTTTCGTTATTTGTTGGATGTAAGTGTAATAATTAGGACATTTGAACTATATAATATATATATATATATATATATATATATATATATATATATATATATATATATATATAGTAATTTCACAGTTTCACTTTACCAACGCATGAAAAAATATATCATTTCCGTGGCAATGTTAATCTTACATATGGTGGAAGAATACACAGTGTACGTACAAGTAGATCTCAAGCAGGGATTTCAAAAGCGCTTCGTTTGCTGCGGAACAGTCTATACGCCTCTCTAAAAGCTCTGTGTTGTGTTCGGCGCCACGACGCCACACGCAACGGGAAAGTCCGAAGGCGACGCGTAAATTCCAGGACGCAGCAGGGAGCCCGCGACCCAGGAATGCAATATCGTTCACCCTAGGAGGGTCGGCCCGGCGCAGGGGATTGCGAAGAGTGTTGGAAATGGGGGGGGGGGGGATGGTTGGTCACTGGCGAGTTTATTAGTCGGAAATAACATGGGGAAAGGGAGTATGGGGGTGGCGAATGCCTGGGCGAGGCCCCTCTCCCCTCGTCCAAACACGGTCCAAATAAGCCGCACCGGAGGCTCCCTGGCGCGCGACACCTGGGCCATTGTGCAGCGGTTCTGTTGTCCATTAGGACCGACAATGCAGTTGGCAGCATGCGTGTGACGTCGAACATCCTCTCTCTTCCCTCAACGCGACTGGATGAGTCGTGTGATCCATAGTCTAAAGATGAGGTAGACCGCTTATTCGTCTTCTGCGCATGCACCCAACATTGACTTACCTCAAAAGAACACAACTGTCTGAGTCATTTGGTCAACAGTGATGGACGTGTTCGTTTATATCTTAATTTTTAAATGAAAAGCACTGCTACATTAATACAATATTTTTACCAGTTTTAATGTAATCAAAAAGCATTACAAAATGATTAGAGGAAGTATAAAAACATCTCAAACGGACTTATTTACTAAACAGTGTCCTAACTTCAAATCCAATCCACTCCAATTTTGCTAACTGAATAGGCAGAAAAGCAGTTCAATGTTGGGACTCGGAGATTGGTTGTGAGCAGCCAACGAGATCGGTCTACCTTATCTCTAGTATATGGTGTGATCGAGGCGTACAGCTGTAAATTCATCGTGCTTGGGACGTACATCTCGTTGTTTTGGGACCACCATGTCTTCTGTCTCGACCATTATAATATAAATATATTTCTCAAATACAAATTTTTCTTGAAATAAAAGAATTGCACCTAGAAAAATAACCAGTGTGGATTAGATGACGTTACGTCAGGTTGAGTTAGGTTAGGTTAGGCCGCATAGATCGCGCAAGAACCGATTCAAAATACCACAATGAAGTATAGAGATTGATACGTAAAAAAATCTTAAGTAATTGAAGTACTTTTGGTCTACGTGCTTGCGTCACACATAGAGTGTATTTTGTGCATACTCCAGGAGCAGTGCAGGACCGAAACATGTACGCCTCAAACACGTAGCTCCCGAATGGACCGTCAGTGGAATGGACTGGGGTCATTCAAACCGCACACGACAGTTCTGCACGCCTTACCTGTGTGATGTAACTGTACGCAGGGACTAATCCAGGAGGTTGGTGGGAGGAGTTCATTGGTGACATATCTCCCCTTCCCTACGTGCCCATAAACCCTGACATTAACATTACACTTTCTCTGCATGTTTTGAAACAAAAATTAAATAACATCGGAATGGTTTATAATACTGATTTTGTTTAGCTAATGTCATTTTTTTTTCTCAAAACTATGACATGAAAGTGGTCCCATCCCATGCCAGTAATTGAAAGTCTACGACTGCACCTACACAATGGAAAAATGACACTTACTCCCTCCTTACCCTTTTCCACAGCAAACTGTAAGTCTAGATCCGCTCCTGTCTACGCGAGTATCTGGACGTAGTCTAGCCTTAATTGTTTTTGTCATAATGTTGAGGTAGACTAACTTTCGTCTTCTGCGTAAGACTCTAAGAATATCTACAGGAATGGCCTCACAATTGACATAACCACGTTTTCAAACAATAACCCGTGTTTTGCTTACGTTTGCTTTTTAGAACATAACCTCACTTCTACAAAAAAAAAAGTGTTCTTTTCTTGGTTTGTTCGTAGTTGCGTTACAAATTCCTTTAAAGTAGTGAACTAACATGTGAAAGCACTTACGCACTCTTATTATGTGTCGTCATCGTTGTGTTGTCCTTGATTTTTCTGTTTTTTTTGTCCAATCATTTGTTCTTTAATTACATTTTTTGTTTATATATTTTGATATATGTCTGACAAATTTCCTTGTCAGATTTCTTATGCGTTTTATCTATTGATTTTAACTACAACCACTCTTGGCTCGTTGTTCGGGTTTGTTTATTTGTTCAGACTGGGTTTCCTGTGGGCGACACAGTACAGCGATGGACTATGTTCAAAATATTTCACCTAATCGGACCTCTTTTGGCCATCCAATCTTGGAAACTGCCACATCCCTACGTGACGAGTAGATATTTACATGTCAAACTAAGATATTTTTGAGGACGTAAATACATCACTGATATTCCAACTCATACACTTATGTTCACAAAACAAACATAAATTTAATTAAATTCACCGTCTTCAAATAACATTTGCGGTATTAATACAACTTTAAGACAAGGAACTGCTTCTCTTAATTATTTGCCGACTTAACAACAAATATTATTTCAGTCAATACTTAGGTTATAATGTACTCTGGGAGAGTGACATTTTTCAAAGTTTGAACACAAAAGTGAAATGTTAACAGCGAAGCGTATAAAAAAAAAAACTAAGCATTGTCCGTTTGGCCTCTTAACTACATGAGCGTGTTGCAAATAGCCGAAATATGCACACTCCTACTCGGAAGTGGCATCAGAGAGCGCTCTTCCATACTAACAGAGAGCAAGTGAGCGAGTGCGTATTTGGGGTGTGCTTTGGATTAATTATCAGTGCATGCCCTCAGGATATTATTTCTGTATTTATTTAAGTATGGGCGGATGGTATGAAATCGCCGCAATGGAGAACAATAAATTCTAAATTTTAAGTACATATATTGTTTGCAGGAATATAGGTTATTCACGGTAAAATGTGCACTTTTGAAATTCCTGCTTAAGATATATTTGTAAGCATAAGTGTGTATACATTCGTCACGTATAAAATCTACATTGCCATGGACCTGGTCAGTTTATTCACGAGTTAGTCTAGGGAAACTGTAAAATTGTTAGAAAATTAAATATTTTACAAATTTGCAATTTATTATACTTACATGTGCAAAATAAATAAATAATTGTAGTATTGACAACTGTTTACCGAACAATTTTGTTTTAATGTTTAACACATGGAACTACTTTCCGTCCATCTTTACCAACTTTACTGGGCGAATTCCACTTAATGTACTTGTTAAAATACACACTGGTAGGGGCAGTGACATTTTTCAAAGGTCGATTTCAAAAGTGCTCATTTTACCGTGAACAGGTGTTGATTGTAATTTCATTGCAGTGGAGTGTAGAAGTTCGGGCAGCTTTTTGAACGTGGTTTTAAGAGCCAATGATGGGTAAGCAAGGTGAGTATTGGGCAGCGCCGGAATACAAAGGCGGGAGGGTTCGGAGAGCCCCGAGAAAAACCTGCCGACCAGTGGCATCGTCCGGTACGATTATCAGATGCGGAAATCCGGTAGCAACCTCTCCGAGGAATCAAAACCCGGCTCGTCCTCGTAGTAGGTGGATGCTCTAGCCACTACTCCAACATCGGTCCAATTGCATTGTATCTATTTATGCTTTGTAATACCAAGAAACTCTGAATATCTGAAAATAATTAATGCTTGCATAAATTAGTTTGTTTTGGTCCAATAACTGGCACCGGGTAACAGTAATTAATCGTATAATCATTGACAGTGAGGGCAAGTGTGAAGGCGTAATTATTCCACATGAGGAGTGTGCACATAGTTACAGGACGGATAACTGGCGAGAGTGCAAAAGGTGGCCCTGGTTATTTGGAACAAACATTTGCCAGCACAAACAGCGAGTACTCAGTGTAGATGCGTTTTAATTGTTAAATACCTAAACTAAAAAATTGTACATCAAATTTGGTTATCTGCGCATGTGTCTAATACAGGCTGAATAACTGCCAAAATGTAAATTACATTCACGTGTTTCAACAATGATGTTCCGTTTGTGTACGTTTATGATAACAACAAACACGCACTTTTACAGGGGGAATAATACATTTCGCGTAACTTAATTACATTGTGTTTGCGTTAAAAATCTGTCAGAATTAGTGCAATAGCTTATAGAAACATTTATCTGTACAAACAGTGTGGTAAACTTAGTCCAATCCTCATGATTCGGACAGTTAGGTTGGAGAAAAAGGTGTCATGTTGGAACACGGAGATTGATTACTGCGTAACTGGCATGTGCACCCTACTCTATATTCTCTGTACGGTTAAAACTCGTACCAACACTGTTCTGTTCTTCTAGGAGAATTACTCGTCCTCTGAACAATTCCGTCGTTTTGATATTTTTTCTTAATAATGCTATTTGTGTCATAGTTACACACGTTTATGTTAGTAAGTGTTTTACTCCACAAAAATGTAGAACAACAATTTCGTTCCTATATTTCAAAATTATTTGCAAATAAGGCCTCCGCTCTAAGGAGAGGCTAAACTCACGCATAAAATTAAACTCATCTAAAAGACAAGATTCAGCGTCGAACCTCGATCCATGCTGCTCATTCTAAGCTTAAAAATGTTGAAAAAGTTATCCAATATTTTCCGCAATTATTAAAATTGTGCAATAACATACACATTATATATATATGTATGTGTGTGTGTGTGTGTGTGTAGTCTATTAAAAGTATAAAATTGTGATATAAATTTACAAGGTAAATTTTATGGGTTTTATTTAATAAAAAAGAAAACAATTATTTTTTGTTGCAATATTGATTACCAAATAGTTCATAAGCAATTCATTTAGCTACAGTTAAAAAGAATTCTGATATCACCTCGAAATAATGTAAATAAATTGTCAAGAAATTCGTTATGTACTTTTATTGAGGGGTTTTTGCAACAATTGCTGTGAACCAGGAGTTGAATATCTGATAAAATATGTTTCTTTTGGCTTCAAGAAATACTTTTGCAGAAATCAGTATTTTGTGCCTTAATAACTTCTGAAATGTGTCGCCAAAATTTGTCTGGGAACTCGGGGAGAAAGAGACGGAGTGCAGTGGTGCTGAAGAAAACTTATGAATGAAATCGTACAAAAAGGAATTTACAAAGGAACATCGGAGTACACTGCAACTGCAGAAATAAGCGCCCAGATATGTACTATGAATAAGGCGATATTTAGCTTAATTAGGAAACACCCACATGATATTATGAACGCAACATGCATGGTAGGAACAATAATCAAATGACAATACCGAAGGTAGAACAAGTAAGTACGCAAAATGAATACCCAATTAATATTTAAAGAGGATACAATAAATACAAACACAAAAGGCATTTTATTAATTGTGAATATTTACAAAGCGGACCATATTCATGTGCCAAACTCCAGAAGGTGATTCCTTGTGGAAACAAATGTGGGATATCACATTAACAACATCATCATATAGTGAACATTAAGGGAGGTTCGTGGTGTTTAAATTCTAATTTTGAAATGTATAAATACAAATATTGCAGGAAGTACTTGGAATGGAGCGACCAAAATCGTAATTCAGGAATCAGAGATCGTAAATCTGTGGAAATTCGATTGGTCAAATATCCTCCTTCATGGTGTAAGTAGGGGTAGTCACCCTCTTCAGTAGGGAACTTTAGAACACTAGGCGGTAAAGAAAAAGTCAAGGCATATTATGAACCACCATGACACGATGAAGGCAAAAGGTTCTCTAGTCCGAACTTGCTCTGGTGAACCATTTTCGAGAAAACGCCAATCAAAATTTAAAGGCGTGGTGTAGTCCTGCGGGGGTAGACAACACATCCGCCACCTGCGCCACTCTACGTGGATGTACATCCACATGTAATGGTCAATGAAAATGAGGACAAGCGTAGGGAACAAGGAACAGAGTGCAGATAGATTTATTGCATGACACATGTGTACGTAGTAAGTATTTATTAATGACAGCATTTACAACTATTCGAATTGACGTCCCACAGCTTCGATACACAAATATCAACTGCAGATCAGGTTGGCCTGGACCCGTGCATAAATGTCTGGTATGGCGCGTGCAGAATCAGATGTGGTTATCACACGTGCGATGAGATTTTCCTCACACAGGCGTTTCGTATACCAAGGGAGATGACATAACCCCATAAAAAGAAATTCAGCGAAGTCAGATCTGGAGATCGGGCAGGCCAATCTAGAGGCCTGTAAATGTGACGTAAGATGGCAGCGTACGGCAGCAGGAAAATGTGGCGGCGCCCCATCATTCTGAAACCACATGGTGTGGTGACTGGAAAGAGGTACCTACCTCATCGAGTAACTCCAGCAATACCTCCTGCAGGAACGTCACGTAGCGGGCTCTTCTGAGGTGGCCGGGTAGCAAATAAGGCTCCAACACATGATTGTCGACAGTGCAGACCCACATATTGACACAGTAGTGTACTTGGTTGCCCAAAGGGTGCGTATGTAGCTGATTAGCGTGCTCCAGAAGTGGCTGATCCTATTGTTGAAGATTCCATCCCTAGTGAAATAGGCGTCATTTACGAAGAGCGCAGTCGATGTGATGTTTGGACGCACAATATTTTCTTGGAGGAACCATTCGCAGAATGTAACCAGTGGCAAGTAATCACGTTCGCTAGGAACGTGGACTTTCCTTGTGTGGTAGGGTTGCATACGGTTCTCGTGCAGAACTCGCAGGTACGTTGAATAGCCAACACTCACACCGCGGCCCACTACCAGTGAGCTAACAGGCTCTTTCTGCCGCACACTGTGAAACACGTCCTGGTCAAATGCCGCCGTTCGCCTCCTCCATGGTGCTCCAGCATTCAGCCTCGTCACAAGTCGAGCCTTCGTCCCGCAACCTATAATGGAGACGTACACATGTCGCACGGGAGGGTTGACGTCACGAGGGGTAGTGCAGCCGGTACAGCTCCACTGCTTACCTTGCGCCCGCGCTGACTGCCCCGTACACGAGGTGCATGTTGACTAACTCCGCTTGTGTAAAATGTTCCATGCCTCTACAACCAGCTGCAAACACATGCTGACGGCCAGCTGCCAAGGCCACCTCCACGCAAGCAGCGATATCATCCTCGCCCGTTTTCTCCGCCACGTGCTTGACGGAAGTGGTAAATGCGTTGCCTACCCCCGCAGGACTACACAGCACTTTCGAAATTTTGAGTAGCGTTTTCTCGAAAATGGTTCACTGGAGTGAGTTCGGACCAGAGGACCTTTTGCTTTCATTGTGCCATAGTGGGACATAATGTGCCTTTACCGCCTAGTGTTCCGAAGTTCCCTACGGAAGAGGGTGGCAACTCCTACTTACGCAATGAAGCGGGATATTTCAGCAACCGAATTTCCACAGATTTAACATCTCCGATTCATCAAACGCACTTCCGATTTTGGTCGCTCATCCCGAGTAGCTAATGCCTGCAATATTAACATTTATAAATTTCAAAATTCGTTTTTCAATACCGTGCACCTCCCTTATTAGTATCCATATGATGACCATGTGGATGTATACCCCATCATATTTTCACCAAGGAATCACCCCCTGTAGTTTGGCGCATGAATTCTTCTCCACGTTGTAGATACAACGATAACTCGTGAATTATTCTTTAAATTAGACGAAAACCATAGCGTCCTCCTACCTAAAAAATTACTTTTCGTCCAGGTAGTAGACGAAAAATGGGCGAACCTATTAAAATCCGACAAAACTTATCAAAAATCGAACTATCCAGTTCGCTAACTACTGATGGTCAGAAAACATACCGGCTTGGTTACGAGGTGGCACGAAACCAGGAAAGTCTAACAGGAACAAGGAAAAAGGAAAATCAAAACCCCAGGAAGTAAAGACTACAAGGATGTATCATTACGATGCCAAGCATCATACAACAGTTTGCCTACAAATGGCTGTCATCTAATCATACTAAAAACACTAAAACCTACTCGAACGACCAAGCAATACGTGGGCCAGTTACTAAGTATCAATCTTGAATACCCATAAAATAAAAACTAATAAAGGCTGTTGACGCGATAAAGTGAGCACTTTAGAAATGAACCTTACAAAAAAAAAACACTGCCCCGGCATGCATATATTTTAATGGGAGCACTGACTGACATTCTCCCAATAAAGTTGGTAACGATGGATGGAAAGTAGTGCCATATCTCAAAGTCTAATAAAAATGTTAGGGAACCATTTGTGATAACTTAGAATTACATATTTCTTTCGCTTTCGGTTTTTCCCATTTTTTTTTCGCATTGAAGGGTAAAAATAAGCAGATCTGTAAAGTATTTACTTTCTTAATAACTCCACAGTTTCATTTTACCGGAATAAAGTGACGAGGTCCATGGCAATGTTAATTTTACATAAGGTGGAGAAGTATACAACGTATATTCAAGTAGATGTTAAGCAGGGCTTTCAAAAGTGCTTATTTGACCGTGAACATCATATATAGACGGTATACCTTGGCTGGTGCTCCAAGGTGTGACGACGAACAAATATCACCGTAGACGGCCCCGCGGAAAGGTGCACTTCAAAACGCTGCCACCCGCCAGTACATATATAGGCGATTCACGTTAAAGTGAGCACTTTTCAGAAGTCCTCTCATTTTGAATAATAGTCGATAAAGATGTCTTACTTTAGCTTTAGGCGTTAACCCCCGAGTGCGGTAGGAGATACACACTGTGTTTATTACTTACATAGCAATATTTATTTTTAAAAGGAAATTAAAGGACACACAATGGCTGCAAGGAAAAAAGTAACTAGGGCCTCGAAAGGGCTCGCTTTACCGTGAAAAGCCTATACTTATATACACCCCAAACCCGCCTTGATAGCCCACAGCAGCACGGGGGAACGTAGTAGAAAGAAGAGGGGCACAAGCGATCACTGGAAGAGCCAGCAGGGGATCGCACACTCGGCGAAACAGCCAAATTCTTCTGCTCAGCCTTTCAACATCAGCCACGCGAGCAAGTCACGCCGGCTACACGGCACCGGGCGTTCCACGAATAAATTCACTTATGCCCCCGCACAGAGTACCAGATATTGTTGCAGACAAAGGCGGAGATGATTTTAACGTGCTTACGCCACGTTACAGATTTAAAGTTAAATACTTATGATCGTGCTATATTTAGTTGTTGGAAATTATTTTCCAAATGGTGTGTTATTTCTTCAAACTAGAATTGTAGGATGTCACAAATTATTTTGCAAAAGTAAGAGAAAAAGTGTTAGGCGTTTGAATATAAATATGGTTCCCGATCACAAAGGCACATGGCACACCCTAATGATTCAGTCGAGATTAATTCATTCCCTCGTTGTAATTACTCAATTGCCGGGCCGTGGTGTACCAATTGTGATAATTAGCAAGGCTTATTTCCAAAACTCTCAGTAAACACACATATCCTGCATTATACTTCATTGTCTTGTCACATAATAATGGCAGCTCATGTACTTTGTGTATTAGCAATAATTAGTTTGTATTGTACTTGACGTAGACCTTTTCATCGCCTAGCGTATGAGTGTTGCACAGCTCTGAATTAATTTGACAAAATATAGGGTGGGAGGGGGATGCATGGTCAACACAATTACACCCCTCAGCCAGTAACCCCGGTGTCCTGGACATACCCCACTAACTCCCCACATTCAGGCAGCTTCTCAGTTGGCATAAAACCGAAGGAGTTAATATACGGTACACAAAAAATATAATTAAAGTAATTTTACATATGATAGAGTATGTAAGTGTAAGATAGGAAATCGTGGGCACGAATACAGGTAATTCATTGCGCAATGAAGAATGCGCATTCTATACTGTTTATCCCAGAGTTACGAGGCGCTAATATATTTCTCAGCTTACCCTGCTAGTAAAACTACACATAAATGAACATTCTTTTTTGGAAAATAGTAAAAACTTGAATTAATCAAAATTGTTCCAAAACTATGAAAAAACGTGAAAATTTGCCCATTAGTTATCAGTGTCAGCGTATTAGTTATTTGAGATCCAGAATTTTGCTGATTTGAATGATGAAGTGAATCTCTTAACTTGTTTTCCAGCTTACTTAATTTCGTTAACTGTATAATACTTCACTCTTTGATGTAACACGCCTTAAGGTTTACAGCATAAATTTATTCCGCAATCCAGCTCAAGTGATGAGACTTCATAATTGCCATTTTTTTAATTTGAAGCTTGTTGCCTTTTTATTTGCCGAGGAGAAGAAAATCTCATTACGGTTACAATACATTCAACACAACTGGTCTCGAATTAAAAAAGAATGTTGGTGGTAGAAAATGAGGAAAATAAATATTTACGCGTGAAACCGCACGGCTGTAAATGGCCAGAGAGCACAAAATATGCAACCGAAACCAACAACTTCGTTAAAATTTTTATAGATTGTGTTTTACATGACATAGCAATGAACAAATTGTCAAATCCGACCGTGACCTTCTGATCATACTGAGCTCTGAACGACTTGGCTTTGACTAATTGCTTTTATGTAGTACCTTTTCCCGTGCCTGAATTAGAGTGTACCAAATAATGGAATGTTTAATATGTCCATTGCCGCCTGTAACGCAACATACATTTCTCGTCATGTAATTGAAAAAAGAACTGAAACACAAAATATTGCACTTATGTGTCCAACTATTTCCTCATAAAGCACAAGCATGTGTGTATACAGGTTGTTCCAAACAGCATAGGTGCTGCTTGAGACCGTCAGTCTCATGTACTGGGCGCGGCGCTACAACCGACGTCCCATGTGCTAACTTGACTACCTGCCGGCCTTACCTACACTGCACGACGCAATATTCCAGCGAAGTTTATATTTCCCAGATTTTGGAAATACGCAAAAGACTTGTGTGCCACTGAGCTACGTAATGAAAAATTGACCTTTTACCTAGACCGGAACTGTGATGTACACGAGGAACGATATACGTGTTCGTGTTGTTCGTGGAAGCCCGAGCCGCGGCAGAACGTCATGCTGCAAGGCAGCTGTTAATCTGAGCGGCCCGAAAAACATGGTTCATTGACTTGACACCTTGGGCGCTAGTATAGCGGCAGGGGTGTGTAACAGCGTGTAATGCGCGGCACAGAGATCACCACCAGGACTTTAATTCTGGGCAATTAACGATTTTCGGAAGGTGCAAAGGCTTACCATTGGCCGAAATTAAAAATTGACTGTTTGTCCCTAATGTAGTGGGGTGGTTTCCCCACCCATACTTGTACTATAAATTAACCCAGCAGCCGACTGGCCCCCAGAGACTAGGATGCTGGTTTACAGACACGTATTCATCTAAGTATTTCTCATCATGTTGTAGGGCCAATATTGGCCAGGTTAAAAGTATAAAAATTGACTTCTTGCCCATCTATGTAGCTTGTAGAAATTATCCTGGTAGGCCTAGACAAGTGATTGGAGATGGCTATTCGATTTATTAAAAATTAGTAACAAAAGGCTGTTAGTTTTAATAATGGTTTTGCTTCAGCATTAGTTTTGTTACCAAAGTCAGTTTAAGAAAATGCTTTTTCAGCCTTGGTGTAGGTTGGTAACCACTGTCATGTATTGGAATATTTATAAATAAATCTAGTTTTTTCTAGTTTTGCTTTGTCCTGGAAAGAAATAACCTTGTAAGTATAGGAAGTACAAGGAATACTTAGCGTTATAATTAAAAGGATAATGATCTCTTACACGATTTTAACAAACGCTGATGAGAAAGAAAAAAGTTTTACCTGTAATAAATGGCAAATTGTAAGAATTTCACTAAATGTTTGGTGCTTTTGCATGGTTTTCAATGAAATAGTTTTCAAAAACAAAACTTTTCCAACACAGTGTATGTGTTATTGTTCTGTAGAGCTACTGTGCGCCTAAGCTGTTCTCAAAGTTTGTTTGCTCGTTGTGGTTTTCTTGGTTACGTGGCGTTTCCCATGTCGTCCTGGTTTGCAGGACGTAGCGAACCCCACATGCTTAGAAATTGCGGTGTAGGTAATATAAATAGGAAAAACACTAATAAACATACGGTCGATTCAATCTTACTCTTCAAATGCCTTCCGAAGCTAGGGGACTTTCTTTCCGCGGACGGAAAATACGCTGTGCCTGACCTAAATCATACCGATTTGTACTTACGAGGCCACGCAGTAGCGTAGCACTCCTTTTGCTAGTGCTAATATTCTTTCCAGCAGTGCAGTGTGGACGCATTCGAACAGATGCGCGCCAACCACGACGTGGAAATCAAACTGTGAAAGACGTCTACAGGACTATGTTGATGCCGATAGCACACTCCCTGTACATTTCCTGTAGCACTACACATACAAACACACGCCCTGGACATTCCAGCATATACAATAATCTGGAATGTACAATTTCTCCACCGTAGGGCAGCCCAGCTCTAGAAGGCAATTACTCAAAGGGGAAGCTGAATAAACACGTGTTCGTTAGTGTTTTTCCTTCACATAGATATTACATACAACATAACCTGTTAGCAGTGCCTACGTTTTTCTGAAAAATTCTGTATATGTTTTGTTTAAATATACATAAACTCATGCATGTAAATCCGTATGTTTTTTTGCGGTATTCGGGAAGGATCAGTATAGATAAGAGCTGACTGGCGTTAATTGCGAGTTACACACATATCGTTCCTCATATTTACAAGAATAGATGAGTTGAGATGAATTGGCAGCGAAGCAGCTGTGGTGGAAATGGGAGAACGCCGAGAAATCCTCGGAAGTGTTTCCCACACAAAATAAATGAGCATTATCGTCTGAAAAAATGTACGCCCACCGGAACTTGGAACCGTACGAGAGATCCCAGCAAGAGATACTGGTACAGTAAGTTGAGCACTTTTTAAGTCCCCTCCAATAGGCATTAATCTGTAATAAATATATTTTATGGTAGTTTCAGACGGTAAATTTTGGGAGTAGTGGAATGTATAAACTATGTTCATCGACCGCATGACAATGCTTATTTTAAAAAGTGGCGATTAGATGGAAATCGACTAAAAGGAGAAATTTAGCAGGCCCTTAAAAAGTGCTCACTTTACTGTGAACAGGCTATAGTAACAAAAATTCATATTTTTATGCACTTGAGTTGCGAGAAAGTGCGAACAGATCATATTTTGTTATTTGAAAGTGTACAAAAAAAAAGAGTTTATTATCAACGAGTTTTGCACGATTTATCACAAAGTCCGCTGCGTACCCTGAAACATAACTGTTGGTTACACCTCGTTAACTCAAAACCTGGCATGAAACTATATGACGAAATGTAACCTGCAATTTTTATTAGTAGCCGCAGACGCGACCGTACGAGGAAATTTATTTCTTCTACTTCTCTCCCCTCGTCCTAATATTCCACATGCACATGTAAATATATTATGCGTAATGAGAACAGTACATAACACACACATATATATATATATATATATATGCACGTCAAATTCATACACTGACAGGAAATTAAAAAAACTGAGCGAAAAAAAAGTGAAAAGTGGGCGAAAAAAACGAAGTATCGTACAGAAAAAAAAAAACATAAAACAAGCCGGTGAAGCGGAGAACGAAAGAATAAATGGTTTCGGCTGAGAGAAATAACCATCGTCCTACCTTTTAAGGTGAATATGAGGGTTTAACGGAGGGTGGAGGAATGGAGAGCGAAAGTGTAGACAGAGTAATGGAAGCTGGAATGGACCCCGGGAGAAAGAATCTTTCTATGCCCACGCAAAAACCGTTTTTTTTTTAATTTGAGCTTCGTGACGTGCGGCGCAGTGGATCCATCGCGAAGGGCCAGAAGGCGCACAGAACAACTCGAAGTACAGAGGCGAAGCGGTCGCAGTAAAATGTGAGCCCCAGTAACGTCCACTCAACTTTTCGTATTCAGCACGAGGAATTTTGCGTAGTCCGCCAGCGGGGTAGCGTGATTCACCAAAGTTCAGGGGAGGCAGATATAGCATATTCACGGTTACTTCCAACTTTTCTAAAGACGTGCTACAGTTCTACTTCCAGTATATTCTTCCGCCTCATGCAAACAAAGCTTAACGGAGTCTATAGGTATCTACACCAAAGGGACAACGCATATCATTCGCGCGCACTCATTGGAATACTATTCTACATAATAACTATTTCTTACTAGAAATTACCAACACTCCTATTTTTTCCCCGTTTTATTCATATTTACTATAAATAAAATATTATAATTACCAGATAAAATACAAGTTAACGTTCAGTTTAATAAAAAAACGGAATTTACATGTTTTCAGAAGTATAAATCGTTTGCGATGCATGTCATATTTTGGATCGAAAGAAAGACTTCATATATGGGTTGATTTTTTTTAAAATTTGATTCAAAAAGGTCTAATAAACCGCGATTGGAATAACTTATATTTACTCTTTCATTCACAATATACTACATCTGGGACGTTGCATAGAAAATGACTTCAAGTGTCTGCATTGTACACAGTAGAAGAATGCGTTCAATGAGAAAAGTTCTCGACGAGCGGAAGGTATCATTCGTTCTTTGAAACTGCATTACGTGGTTTTATAAACAGGTACAGTCAGTAAAATGAACCACAAATACATATTTTCTAGTCCCGATGCATGCCAGAACTTCTCATCGATAGCATTATGCTGGTTTTTACAATGCCACGACGCAGTCTTCCCGACAGTCAAACACTACGTTACAGCCTGATCATTCCCGCAACCAAAACTAGTTCAATATTTACAATACCCGGACAATTTCCTTCTGGAAATTGTTGCGTGGCTTTTGGCAAATCTTAGAATGGCCAGTAACTTGCTGTGGAGTGCGAAGAAATCACAAATCACAAATCACTGTCTTGTTTCGATAACTTTTGTTAACGTAGTACTTTTGATTTTGGAGCATTTCTTTTTCCATGAATATTTATTTTCAATTCATCAGCATTCTGTTACAAGATAATCAAGATGTTTACGTAAACAACATATGTTTAAAGTGAAATTTACCACAGTAGCGAAATCTGTTTTGTAAGTTTATGTTTATATTTTTTTTTCTACTGCCAAGCGAGGCAGACCGGTCCGATGCCCAACGAAATTAAAAATAGAATCTACTTTTGTCGGGCTGTCGGGGCTGCGATTTTGTCTGGGTGACCTTGCTCCTGATTGGCTGATGAAAAAATTTCGTTGGTGTCGGGGCTGTTTTGTCGGACTGTCGGATTATTTTTAATCCAGCTTAACAGTTCCGAGTAAAAGGATAAATCAGGGAAATTCAGGCCATCAAATAAATCAGAAAGTATTAAAGCTGCAAGTATTTCAGGAATAATTTTCGTACTAGCAATGTGATTGGACCGCAGTTTTCAGAAACTTCCTGCACGTGATTCAGGAACGAGCAGAAAACAAACAGTGCGACCGAGTGAACAATTCTGCCGTGGCAGCTGCCAATATACGAACGACGTTAGCTCGAGTACATACAGTACTGTGAAGTCTAACCTGCTCGCAGATAAATGTGCGAAATACTGGTGGCTCTACTAAGTATAGTCTACCCCCGGTAACTTTACACTTTTTGAATAAAACCTTTGAAAAATTACCCCGTGTATGAAGTGTTTGGTTTTTTCCTAAATATTCCACGTATCTAGAGTTTTCCACGCTTCTCTTAAAATAAACGTAATTTTTTTCTATGCAATAAAAACTTTATTTATACTTAATATGAACAAAAGTACAGAAAAAATAGCTGCGTTGATAGAGCCTATTAAGAAATAGTTCTCATGAAAAGTAATATTTGAGTGAGCGCGCAGAAATGGGGTGTCTTGTTCCAGTGTTATAATTTTTTTAAACTACTAGAGCTTTGTTTACATGAAGTGAAGGGATAGCCTGCTGAACGTATGACTTTAGCGAGCTTCGAGAACGTTAGAAGCATTAAAGAACGCGCTATAGCCACTAATTTCCAAGTTTTCCATTAGTATCACTAATATGGAGCCCATTTTGGCTGTTTCCTGTTTAAAGAACAGTGGTTAACTCAAAATCGTATAACAGCGCACACCATCCTATTTGCTTAACAGAAACCTTCCATTTCTTCCGACGACACAGTAGCGACATGGTATGGTTCGAACGGAAAATTTAAAACACGGCCGCATAATGGGACGTTAACTCTTGTTCCAGAACAATGGCATGTGGTGAAGTGCTGCAAGGTAATCTGGCACTTGTTCACTGCTGTACACACTCGGCGCACGCAGCAGGAATCGGCAACCAGAGTAGCGGCGGGAGAAACTGAATGTACTGCGGCCACTCACGAGAGAGCGGCGAGGCATCAATTACACAAGTGCTGTGACGCCTAACACGTTACTACGTTTAAGTGGCCGATGCGTGAACCCTGCAAACGATTAGGTTTAGCACAGAGCGAAACACAGCTAACCTTGCAACAGTTCACCAAACGCCGCTGCCCCGGAATAACTCTAAGAAATTTCATGGGTTGTTTGAATGATCCTTGTGACGGCGATAAGCAACGAAATGAAATATTTATTTTGAACATAACTACATTGCAGAGCTTTTCTGTACGTCCTTAAAATGCTGTAAGACGCTGTAAGAACACGCAGATACTGCGTGCCCAACCTAACTGTTGTCATTAAATAAGTATAATAAAAAAAACATAGACTTCCATTGAAGGTGTTTAATAGTCGGTAGGCCCTAATCGTAAATAATTGAGATTCTGAGATTTTGGCCAGCGCTTAACAGCGAGATATTAAGTGCCGACGAGGGTGAAATGAGCTGAAACAGAACCGCGATGGAATACTGGAGGTGGAGGAGAGGCAGCATTCTGAGGAAATCTCCCAGCCAGTGGCACCGTCCGCCATGTTTCCCACATGCGAAAATCTCAGTGACCTCATCGGGAGTCAAGCCCGGTTTTCCTTGATGGATGTCGAGTAGCCTGACTACCGCGCCACCACGGCCAACCAATCACAAAGAACGACAAGTGTAAACAACGCAATATGAAATCGAACCAACATCGAGGACAGATATACTACGGTCAAGTGCAAATAAGAATACACAGGGCAACAAACACAGCTTCAGAAGAACGTAGTGCTGGTTTCAGGATGCCTTGTCTTGTACAAAATGGCGATGGTTTCGGTATTGTTGTTTATTTTTACGATTGGTTTTAAATAAACTACCCTGTATTACTTCTTGAAGATATCTGCGTTAAAATTAACATGGGGCATAAAGCACATAACATAAATTGTATTCAAATAAAATACAACATATACTGCTACTCACAAATAAAAAAAATACGTTGCAGTCATTTTAGCAGGAACTACAAAGAATAAAAAAGTAATTCACTAAAAAGCTGATTTTTGGTAGCGACATTATAAATGACCTCCTGAAGAAAATACAAAAAGCCCCAATTGATCCGAGGTGAGCTAACACTGTCATCTTAAAAAAAAATTACGCCGAAAATTAGATTTTTGTGCATACCTCGCTACCAATTGGTTGTGGATTAAAATATGTCTACGTAAAATTGATCTACGCAAAATTCTCAACGAGAATGGTATATTGAAATCTTCTCGTTCAATGCACACTTTAGTTTTGGCGCTGTAGCTAAAAGCATATCTCGCAATAACTCCCATCACTCCTAAATACCTCGTATTGAGATTAAACAATCATTTTATCTTCGCGGATACATTATTGTCTTAATAGTTATTTATGTTCTGTTGTTACTGGGTCTCCACAAAATTAAAGAGATTTGAATCTCATTGCCCTTCTCCCCGCCCACTTGTTTCAAGGCCAACAATATAATCTGTTTTCCATCTGGCGCCTCTCCAATTCGAGATAGGCCTACGTGCAGCTATGATGTTATAATTTCCAGGTGCCAACTTCAAACAATAGGGTCAGTAATTTAAATAGTTATTCTAATATGCACGTAACTAATTATCGTCGAATCTATTGCTGCAAGTGATTGTTGAAATTCTTATTCGTCCACATAAATTCTTTGTTTGCCTTGCCTGGCAAGGACAATTTCATAATCTTCTTTAAAAAATTCGAATTCGAATTATGAATTTAAAAAAAAGAACTAGAAAAATTTGATAGATCGAAAGCGATTATTCATTTTTCCTTTTACTTTATTTTTATTATAATACGTCATTAAATTGTATAGCTTATCAGATTTAATTGTTTTTTTAAATTCCTGATCGTAGTTTTTAATATTTTTATTAGCAAGAATTAAAAATTTTCTCTCTTTTAACTGGACTGGTACTTTAATTTATCTCTTGGATTTTGTAAACAAACTTTTTTTTTTCAGTGAAAGCAAAGTAAAAAGATACGGGACCGAAACCTTTAAAACATATAAGTATTCGATCGGATCAAGTAATTTCTATACAGTGTGTACATTATGAAAAGATAATGAATATTTGCCCATAATCTGATACGTAGCAACATTTTCGCTTAGAAGAGCCATTTTATGAAATATATCTAGGATCCATGAGCCACAAAAAAAAAAAAAAAAAAAAAAAAGGGCTCTCTTTTGTTCCGAAGAATATTCTTAACTGGCGCAAGATCTGCACAGTTGACATACCAAAGTTCTGTCGCTGAAGACACAAAAACACTTTAATTTTTGAAGGAAAATGTCCCTAATATTGGACATTTTATGAAGTATATCGCTTTCAGGAGCGGGTGCGACGAACACCTTCGTACCGTGAAATGAAAAAAAAATACTTGACGTAATATGAAGGGAAATTGCAAGATCGCGCAAGGGGAGTTCGCCGAGAAATATGCACCGCTGTCTTTCTAGAAGACGCGACACAAGAACCCGGCTCAGCAGCTTGGGAGTTCGTGAAGTTCCCGGCGGGGAGGGGGGGGGGGGGGGCATTAAAATGCAAGTTGTAACTTTCTGCGAGGAACCCCCAGCCAAGTTTCGGGTAGGGAGGAAAATGATGAGTAATAGACAAAAAGACTCCGCGGGGTTGAAGAGACAAGAAGGGGTGGAAGTATTTTCATTTTTCCAAGACTCGGCAACTCAATTACCTCGCAAAATGCAGTCGTGTGCATAAAACAGACACGATGTGCTATCCGGTCTGCGCAAACAGAAACTCGCTAATTTATCCATAGACAGTAGATGTATAACGGCGATCCTGGCGCATCACTTTTTTTGGCGGTTATTTCTTCTTAAATTGCAACAAAAATGCAGCACACTAAATAGGGTTATTTTGTCTAAAAGCACAGGAAAAGTTAAAAACTCATAACCTGACATTCGATTTAAAAAATCGTGAAAATCATGTAAAAAAAAGTAAAAAACCAGGTACTTGAGGGTTAAATTTAAGCTCTAAAAGGTTTCTAAAAGGGAGCTCTCAAAAAACGGGCAATTTTAAGCAAAAAAAGCAAAAATATTTTAGCAGTTTTTCAAAAATGTGCGCACACGATTTCACACAGGTAAAACAAGCAAAATTGTGAAAATTGAAGCTAATTTAAGGCTAAATAAAGCAAATCACGTGCAAAGATACAAATTAATAGAATTCATAAATTTTATTCAACAAAAGTAAAACACCAGTAAGATTTTTTAAAGTCTAAAAATAAAGAAAAATCTGAAGAATAGCCCCTAGTGATTCCATAATCCCAACCTCCACAACAATCCAAACCATAAACATAATTTTTAATATCAGAAAATTTATTAGATCTTAAATAATTTTTATCGATTTTTAAAATAATTCTAAAATGTACAATGTCCAATTCTTTAACAATAAAAGTTTCTGTTTTAAAATTTCATAGCCAATATCTCAAACTTCTAAAAGTTCTATAATTTGATCCATTTATAATATTAACAATTTATATATGTTATATAAAAAAGTGATACTACGAAACAATTTTAATTAGAATTATCATTTTTTATTCGATCAAATAATTCATCTATATTTCTAAAAATCCGAAAATATTTTTAATGCAATCACTCAACTATGAGTCTAAAAATTGTGTTAAAATATCGAAACAATTTCTTGTTTCTGTCAAATCGTTTACATTATCCATTTAATAAAATAATAATTTATATATCTTCAGTGATATTTTTCTTCAAATAATGATTATTTAAATTTAGTTGGCTAATTAAAACAACATTACAAATTGTACCACCCTCAACAGCTTTTTGTAAATTAATACTAATATTTATATTTATTTTGTCTTTAACTACTGCTGTTTTTCTATATAGGCAGTCAATAACATATAATGCTCTTCTTCCCCAAAATGAATAATAATTGATATCGCCGTGGTAATTTATAGTTGGCTTATAATAAAGTTAATTATTTCTATATGTAGTACCTAATTTTGTTCTTGACATTACAAATTGTACCACCCTCAACAGCTTTTTGTAAATTAATACTAATATTTATTTTGTCTTTAACTACTGCTGTTTTTCTATATAGGCAGTCAATAAATTATAATGTTCTTCTTCCCCAAAATGAATAATAATTGATATCGCCATGATAATTTATAGTTGGCTTGTAATAAAGTTCATTATTTCTACATGTAGTATCTAATTTTGTTCTTGAAAATCATTAACAAATCTTAACAAAAATATTTCTCACATTACAATGATCAAACATTGATGCATGCACATATTTCTCAGCCCGATTTTTTCTATTAGTTTGTAAACCCACAATTCCAAATCAGGCATGTCAAATGGTAAATTATTAAACTGATCTTTTATATCAAGGTTAAAAACAGTTGTCCGAGCAGGAACTTTTTTTAAAAACTGATAATAATTAAAACCAATATGAATTTGAGGATTTTTATATATTTTTTTCTTTAATTTCAATTTATATGTTAGCTTCGTATTAAAAAATAGGCCGCAAAATTTCTAATTTTTCAATAACAATTTTACCTGGATCGGCATCAGATTTATCAACCGAACTCCGAACTATCTGCTTTTTTAGTTTCATAAAAAAAAAAAAAAAACAATTTTTAACAGATGACTTTCTAAAAAAAGTGATTTTATAACCACCCTTCCAGTAAAATTCATTGTTATCGCGAATAAAACCAAACAAATCTCTTAATGGATACATTATTTCATTTATTTTATCACTGCGAACAGATTTTACTGGAAATTTATTATCTACAACAGTAGACTAAATAATTTTGTTCACCTGGTGATCTTTCAAAATATTCGTCATTGTCGAAGTTGTTATTCCTGGATTTTCAACAGCCTCAATAGAGCAGACATCAATATTATCTAATTCTTCGTATTTTGCCTGAGTTCCAGTTTTATCTCTTTTTAGTAGGCGATATTCTTCGAAAACATAACATCGTTTGGAAAACAAAAGCCATCTCCTATGGGAATATCAAACTCGATTCTATAATTGTAAATATTAAAATTATCCCTCATTTGAACAGTTGGGGGAAAAGTTTGTCTCTCAAAACTACCAATGCTTTATAACTCATTTATAAGTAAAGAAAAAATTTATAAATGAAGTATTCTGTGGGAGTTTCTCGAGTGAAATAGCTTATCGAGATATATAGAAATTATAAAAAGAACCATGATGTAGAATATGAAAAAAAAAAAAAAAAAAAAAGATCTACCATTAATTGGTGAATTACAAAATGTTGATGGAAAGGATGCAGTTAATAAAAGATTTTTTCGTATATACATCCTTTTTAATGCATAATCAGATATAAATTTATATATAATATAAAAATATATATAATATATTATATATACATATACATACATATATAACCGATTATGCATTAAAAATGATGTAGATTCGAAATATAAAACTATTGTTTCTGACTATGCTTTAAAAACTGACGACGAATCCAAATAAAATTCTAGTGTTTCTGATTTAAAATCATATGTAGAATCAAAATATAATATATATATATTTTTTTGCTTTACAAGATCAAATATGTAAAGTTTTTGTTTACACAACAGACTATGTTTCTCTTCAAAATCGTAGAATTAATAATATGGCTGATCCTATTCATGGAACAGATCCTGTCAATAAGATATATTTTGAAAATGAAATAGCTGACAAATTGCAAAAATTAATACAATCAATTTTAAATAATTGTGAGACACTTGTTAACATAAAAATTGAAAAATGCAAGGAACAAAAGTCTCATATATTTTATTTAAGTGCAAAGTGGAATAAAACTGATAGTATTTTTCACTTAAAAATAATTAAATTTTCTTTACTTTTTTTTTATGAATTGTGAAGTTTATAAAATTATTTTTGGTAATAATAATTTACCCATTGAAGATGTGACTGTTATTATGGGTTCTAAAAAAATGGATTGCAGTAAATCATTTGGTGTTAACACAGGTGATATTTAATATTTTAAATTCAGAAGAAATAAAATATTTAATTATGATGATAGATTGATGGCCACAATAGGAATATATGTGAACTATAGAGATTAATTTTTTTTTACTATCAAATGGATAACACTTGGTACGTGTAGTGTAAGAAGGCCTCTAAAAAAATAATATAAAAATCAAAATACAAAAAATGTACAATTAGTTCAAAAAAGTATATGCTCATTGTTCAATTCTAAAAAATCAACATTCTTAAAAAAAAAATTTTGTCCACTGCGAGAGAGTGAATAATTAATGAATTATATAAACCTGCATGAAACAATTTCCCAAGACAAAAAATAATTTAATATGGAATTGATTTATGGCAAATCGATCTTGTAGAAATGAATGCTGGTTATTTAAAATATATATCACATAAAAACAAAGGTTACACATATATTATGACAATTATTGTTGTTTTTCAAAATTTGCATTTGCTATACCAATTAAAGATAAAACAGCTAAAAATGTATCATACAGTTTAGAATCTATATTAATTAAAAGAAAACCAAATGATATACAAACTGATAATGGTTCAGAATTTTATAATAAAACATTTAATGATGTCATAGAGAAATATAATATCAACCATTATTCTTCATTTTCTGAATTAAAAGCTGGTGTTGTTGAAAGATTTAATCCAACATTAAAACATATAATGTAGGAAAAATTTGCTTTCAAAGTTAATTATAAATGGGTAAATAAATTGGATGAATTAGTGAAAGAATATAACAATTCAATACATAGAATTGAAGTTAGTAAGAAAATGCTAAAAATAAATATTGCAATACAAATTTTGTGTTTACTAAACCAAAATATAGAGTTGGAGATGTTGTTCGCATTAGAAAACTGATAATAATTTTAGAAAAATATTATACTGCTAATTGGTCGACAGAATTAAGTAGTATTATTAAAGTTTTAAATTATGATGTACCAACTTACAAATTAAAAAATATTAGTGGAGAAGAAATAATGGGTAGTTTTTATGAATACGAAATTATGAAAACTTACTACCCGAATGAATTTAGTCGAAAAAGTTTTAAAAACTAAAGGTGAAAAAGTTTATGTTAAGTGGTAAGGTTTTGATAACTCACATAACTCATGGATAAACAAAACCACCATTTTCGTAGCCGAGTCTGCTTTAGCTGATGGTTTATAAATTTAAAATACATATTTTTATAGTTACATAATTTCAAAAATGCAATAACATAATGCTCATCATGTTAAACGACCATTTTAACATTCATTCGCCATTAACATTGTGTAATTATTGGTGTGTTATTGTTCATTTTAACATAAACATGTTTTCAAAAATCTTAAGGTTTAATAAAGTCTTTAATTTTACTTCTATACTTTCCATTAATTATTTTTCGACTAAAATCTATTGTAATAAAACAGTAATCTTCTTCCCAACATTTCGAACATTTTTTTTTAAATTTCTTACAAATCATATCATCTCCAACAAAATCATTAAATATTTGCTTTTTTAATTAGTTTCATCTTGTCTAAATATATACAAACAATTTGTATTATCTCTTTCCAAATGTTTAGGTATTTTTGACTATGTTTAAGGTAAATAAAATATATCGATATTTTTATGTCTGACCTGAGTAAAATAATCGCGAATAATGTCTTGATTTTCTAAAATAACATCAAATATAACTAGCGAATCTTTTTTGCACTCATCTAAAGTAGGCATTTCATCAGCATTACTAGTAAAGTGAGCCATTTTTTTATAATTTTTAGTTATTTTGGTTGCCTCATCGATATCATTGTAACTGAATATGTTTAGGTTGGATTAAACTTTTTGAGCAAACATACAGTTTCATAAAATTTTTTACCAACCTGTGTTATAAATGAAATTAATTATCAAATTTTTTTTCCCCAACTGCTCGGGCCAACAATTACTGAGCGCATATTATCAAACAATAATTCACAATTTTTAAATTTTTTGATGCCACTTCAGAAATTTAAATGCCAAACACCTTAGTTAGTTATTTGCATTTATATGTTAATATTCTTATTTAAATGGATGATAATGTATTTAAGTTGACAAGCAATAGTTATTTTTAAAGAAAAAACTTCATCATGATATAGTACATAATGAAAAATCGATCGCATGAATGAGATTTCTTACAAAATTTTTAACACCAAATATAAATAGTAATACTACAACAATTGAAAAAAACTAGTCCTGTTGTTAATAAAAATGAAGTTATAACTATTCCAAAGGCTCAATATGATATTGAATCGTTAAAAGAAACTATGTATTCAATTGATCCATTCTCAACAAATAATATTGAATTAATTGCAGATAATGTAAAAAAATAGAATATCTATCAAACCTTAATTAGATATTAAACTTGATGATCAATCATCTGATATTCTTGGTTTTGAAAGAAAATTATTTATTGAAAAAGACAAAGATGTTGCAGGCTTTAAATTGCCAAATTCTAATCCATTTAAAACAAATATTCACTGTAATTAGGCATATGGTATGTTCATAAAATATTATGGATCTAATAATTTAGAAACTGATATAATTGCGAGTTTTCCACCAAAAAATATGTTTGTTTATGAGATTATATAATTTATGAGCCCACATATCCAGTGTTTTATACAATTAATAACGAGAGGTATAATCTTATTGTTTTGGAAATTACAGATGAAAATGATGAACTAATTGATTTTGGTGGTGCTGATGTTGATGTTGTCTTAGAAACTAAATTAGGTTAAAATATAATAATACAAAAATTATTCTTTTTGATATCCATATGGTAGTGTGTCTATTTTATTTTCTAATATAATTATTTTGTTATCATAAGGACTTAATGCTATTTTATTTACTTCGACTGTATATAGTTCGTGTTTTTCTCTGCTTATCAGATTAATTGTTCTATATTGTATTTTATCTTTAAACAAACAATTCTTATAGTCATAAAATGAAATTCACTTATTAACTACACATTTTTTCACACCGTTGGATCTTTTATTTTCTTTATCGCCAATCTTATAAGCCTACATTTTTGACCATAAACCAGCCAATTCTTTCATTATTTTACCATTACATTCATTTGGGGTATATTATAAATATTCTCGTTTGGATAATCAATTGTATCAAATTTTTCTATTCCATAAAAATCTATTTTTAAAGTTATAACTGTATGGATTGGTATCTTGATAACATAATTCAATTTTATCACCATATTTTGGTTTATTACATTATAACGAAAATCATAAATTAATTCTTTTGAAATATCTAAAATTGACATACACACATAAATTGGTTTATTAACGTTTACATTTGTTTTATTCTTATGTATGTATAGCTGCAAGATTCTAATTGAATATAGTACTTCTTTTGGACTTTGGTATTGCTACTAATTTTTCACATTTTTCGGCATCTGTTACTAATTTTATATCAACTCTGTTTCTTAATATTTCCATAGTTTTAACAAACACTGAATTATTCATGAGCTTATAAACATCTTTTTCATAATCATTTTTAGCATTAGTTCTCATTTTTGTGTTTAAATCTATATACTTTTTTAACCAATCAGACTGCTCAAACGCTAATATACTATGTATTTTAGTCAGTTTTAAACCACTATTTAGACACTGTTTTAAATTACGATAATGAATTACATACTTTTCTTTATTATCTAAAGATGTTAATAATTTAGATTTATTTGATTTTGGAAATACCTTATTTTCTGGGCAAGATGGAAGATCTTTATGTAAATTATGTAGTTCTTGTGGATATTCTAAATCAACTTCTAATATATAACCATGCTCAGAATCGTCTTTCAAATTTAATATTTTTTCACTCCAGTAATATAAATCATATGATGTATAATAAACCTAGTTGAAACCACCATATGGTAAATATTGTGACATTGTCCAACCATATAAATTATTAGCATCGAGATATGGTCAATAATTTGATTCTTGGTTAGCGTTAATGTCGTCTAAATATTAGTTATTGGCTTTAACATATCACTTACAACATTGTGATATTCCACCTCTAATTCTTTTTCCAATCATTAAAATCATATCATAATTGTGTAATAAATCTAGTGGTTGTTTAGCAATTTTTAACATTGCACCCCACGATAAATCTGGTGCTGTAAAATACCATACAGAATCTAAATCATAAGAATTTTTACAGGTATTTCTAAAATTTTCGAATATATCTTCTAACAATAATATATCTCTTTTTAAATATAAATCATGGCATTCACCAAGATTTTTTATACAAAATTGTTTCCATACGTGTTTTGCATGCTCAAAATGAGTGTCAGTTATATCAGATTCGTTTAATTTATTGTAAAATTTGCTCTTCATTTGAAGTTCTGTTTCTTCAAGTTTTTTCCAAGTATCCTAATAATCATATGGACAAACACCTTTTTTAATAACTAAGACTACATGTTCTTTTGGAAAATGTTTTTGTATGTGTTTCATTTGATCTTTACACAAATTAGATGATAATTTATCTAAATTACTGGCCATAAATTCAAATGTGTCTATAAATCTCATTTTAAAATTTTCTGTTTGTTTCCCATAACTAATAAAGTTTTCTTCGTTATTTGCAATTAATTATATATTTTTATCATTATATACTAGTTCTTTAATAAATAAATGTTCATCATATCCAGCTCAATTATGAAAATAAATTGGAACAAAATTTGGTAATTTTAATTTTAGATTACCATTATTACATACTGGATTAATGAATTTTCCACTTATATGATAGTGGCGATGTACTATTTTTTTTCCCACCATATATTCACTTTTGTACGCAGTTCATTTTTTCTTTTTTTGTTAGTAGATGCATTGGTTCAATTTGTGAATATATTTTCTCAATTTCTTCTACTTCCCTTTTTATTGATCGTATAAAAACTTTATGAGCATTAGGACCTCGATATACTACTAGAGGCTTATAATCGCTATAATTAGATACAATATAATAACAAAAACCAGATGCTTTGTGTAATTGATGTTTCATTGTATATGATTCATCATTCACTTTTAAATCAATATTGTTATTTGTTTGTAATTTATCTTTCTATTTAAGTGTTTCTTTATAAAAAAAATCATTATCAATATCATCTTCAGTCAAAATAGGATATTTCGAATTGATTTATATTTTTTTACTTCTCTTGGATTTAGTTTATTTGTTGATATTTTCTTTAATGTTAATTCAAAATCTGCATATATTGTGAATGGAACATTAATTGTATGTTTATAATTTTTAAATTTTCTTTGCTCTCCTTTTGAGGGTAAAGTGATTTTTACAGCTTCCTTTTTCCGAGCAATTTTCGGTATGTATATTTAAATTCTCTTGAAAAAAAAAATCGAAGACACATATCACATATATGTGGTAAATATTTGAAGATTTTTGTGTATTATCTTAAATATCTTTTTTTTTTGCTGAAGTCAAAAAATGAATAGTCTGTTCTATATTAAAAGTATTTCCAATGTTATAGGTTGCTATCCTACTTTTAAAAGCTTTATTAACTAGGTAATTTTTGTTGCTTCTTCTTCTATTTTTTTGTTAACAAAATAATAATTATAAAATGGAAACATTTCTGTTAATTCTTTTTTATATCTTTGGGGTATAATTAATTGATATTTGCGTCAGACAAAGGTAAATTTGTAAATGTATACTTTGTTCTTTTTATATAATTTATTTTTCTCCGCTTGTCTATAACCAGTGGCATAAAAAATGGTATAAGAGTTCTAATTAGATTGTATTTCTTTAGTCTAATTATATATTTTATTTTGAAATATTTAGCAATAGGTTTCAACATCCTCACCCCCTCACGGTTCGACACAGTTGTTATACAAGCCTCCATTTTTATAGTTGTATTTATAAGAAAAATATATATAAATGAAATGTAAAAACAGATAGACTGAATAAATAAAAAAGTTCTTAAATAACTGGTAAATCATATTTAACTTCTTGTTATGGCTATAATTCTTCATATAATCACTAAAACATTTTTACATGTGATTGAATATTTGTCATTACAATTTTTATCAAGAGAAAATAATTTTATACATTTATTCTCATTACACTCTTTACATGTTTTTGTTGGATAATTATCATGATTTTTTTTTTAAATTATCTAATGCTGTATTGTGAAATTTACTATTTTTGAGAGATGTATTATAAACATATTTTCCTCATTCACACATTACTCTCTCTATTTTAATTCATAACGACTACTAGCATATTCAATATAACATTTTTTACAGATGTTAAAATGTTTATCTTTTGTATGTTTATGTGATGCACAACTTTCCAAGTTTAATACTTTGCCACACTTTTTACATTGTTTGTTATTATTTTTCATTTTATTTATTAAGAAAAATATTTTATAAAGAGAAAAAATATTTTTTTTAAATTTCAAAGTTTTTGCAATCTTATTAAATTTGTTTCCTTTTAAATAACACAAACCAACAATGGTGGCTCTGCTCAACAAGTTGAATAATTCATATGAATTGACTAAACTATGTGACCTCGAAATTGATAAATGGTATGAAGCTATAGAATTTCAAATTTCTGAATCTATGTTTGGCAAAAAAATTAATTGTATTCTAGACGGCAATTATAAAATCACTTTACCAGATCGTTATGCAAAGATAATTTATGAAAATAGCTTAATAATGATGAATGAGGGGCGGGTTTTTATAGTGTATAAAGATTTAAAAGCAATGAAAAATGGAAAATCTGTACATGATATTTAGTTTAATATTAAAATTCTATCAATTATCTTTTCATCTGATTTGCTTGTTTTAGCCTTTTTTTTTTTTTTTTTTTTTTTTTTTTTTTTTTTTTTTTTTTTTTTTTTTACCTGTGTGAAATCGTTTGCGCACATTTCAGAAAAACTCCTAAATTTTTCTTGTTTTTTTTTTTTTTTGCTTAAAACTGCCCGTTTTTGAGAGCGCCTTTTTAAAGAGCTTTCAGAGCTTAAATCTAATTACTCAAATACATTGATTTTGGCTTTTTAAACATGATTTTCACGATTTTTTCATCGAATTTCGGATTTTGAGTTTTTAACTCTACCTGTAATTTTATACAAAATAACCCTATTTAGTGAGCTGCATTTTTGTTGTAATTTTAGGAGAAATAACGCCAAAATGTGCTGCGCCAGGATCCCCATTATACATCTACTATATACCGCTACTTCAAACTATTCTGAAGCCCTACTAAAGTTATACTTTCAAGCGATTCCTCTACCCCATGCAAACAAACCTTAACCAAGTCTACACTGTAAAAATATGTTCAATTTTACACCAAATATATGAGGCAGCAGTGTCTCCAATGACATGGTGTAGTTTTACACCTACGTAGGTCAATGTTTTTTTACTCTACGTCCAAGTAAATTTATCTCACAAATTAGTACAACTTTGTACAACTAACTCTACATAGAAAGGTGTCAATTTCTATTACTATGTAGCACAGAGTAAACTGCAACATTCGTGTATTTTCACTTCGCAGCAATTTAAATTTACAGAGACATCGCAATTGTAATTTCATCACTGTGTATGTCTATTTTCTCACTAATATAAATGTAAAATCGCAGATTGAATGTAATTGTAATTACAATATTTCTATACATGCTTCACTGTTTTACTAAGCACCATCATATGTTCTTTTCAATTACATACTTCACATAAGTTCACATACTTCATATAAGTTATGTATTTTTATAATCTCGTGTAAATTAACACCAACATTGTGTTTATTTAGCCATACATTAATGTATTTTCACGAAATACATGTAGTACCCTCTCAATTATTAAGAACATCTGTGTAAAATTACACGTAGTGTTGTTTTCACAAACTGCACATACAGAATGTAAAATTACCAGAAAATTGTATGTGTAAATTTACACTTATTTTTTTACAGTGTAGAAAATTACACCAAAGTGTAACACCGCGACTGCGCACTCAGTTTAATAATATTTTGCATGAGCATTATTTCTTACTAGGCATTACCAACACACCAATTTTATCACCGTTTTTATTCCAATGAATTATTAATGAAATATTAATATTTATAAATAATATATAAGGTAAAGTTGAATTTAACAAAAAATATGAAACTATTTTATCAACACAAGTATAAAACGCTTCTGATACGTGAAATATTTAGGAAATATCTGAACACTTCATACATGGGGTGATTTTTCGAATGTTTGATTCAAAAAGTGTGAAGATACCGCGACTAGACTATAATTGGTTTATCGCCGTTGCCCTGACATGGATGTTGGCATCAGTCCTCTCATGATAATAAAATAATTTTTGAACCAAATAATATTGCTGAATACTCTCCGTCGTTGAGGCGTTACAGTCGGTTCGGGAGGAACCGGGATCGATTTTTGTATAAACGTGGGCGTTTCCCGACGTCATTTCCCGGTTAGTTTTTCGGTATATGTATAAAATGAGGTTTCCGTCTGACCGACTCACTCAGTAATGGACAGCCCAAACCACTGGATGCAAAAACATGAATATTTAGAAGTGGTTTCCTCTTTGCGAGCAAGCATCCACTCAGAAAGGATTTTTCGAAATTCGACCCTCAGGAGGATTAAAAGTGGTAAAATGTGTTTTTGAGGATTTCTCAATAGCTTATTAACCCGATGATAGATCGTTGTGATCTTAATTTCTTAGCATATACAAATACATAACAAATAATTTCACAATTATTTTAAAACTTAAAACCTTAGGAAGATGAGGAGTTTTAGACAAAACTTCTCTGTAACTCGTTAACCCGATTAGACATCGCTGTCCTGTTAGCTTCAAAATATAGCATATATATATGTGTGTATATATATATATGTGTGTACACACACACACGTGTGTATGTGTGTTTTGAGGACTTCTTAATAGTGCATTAACGCGACATAATATCGTCATGGTATTTCCTCTAAAATGCTGTAAATAAAAGCTTAAATTTTAGTTTCCTATATTTTTAAATTCAGTATTTGAGGGCGAAAACAGGTAAAATGGATATTAAAAGACTCTTCAATAGTCCAGTGACCTGTTAAGATAACGTTGTGCTTTTAACTTTAATACTTTGGCTATATTAATAAAGAAAAATGGATTGCAGGGTTTATTAAAACTAAAACACCTAAGAAGGTGAACGTTTTGAATGTGTTTTCGATGATATTTGATAGATTACATCGTTTCCTTGCTTGTACCCTTCAAAACAAATTTTCAAAAATTGTGAAAGGAAAAATTATGAGTATAAACCTGTCAGTTACTGAAGAAGAAGAAGAAGAAGAAGAAGAAAGAAAAAAGAATCATTTCCCATACAGTCGCAGAAAAAAGTTTTCATAATTGAGCGAAATTAATAATGAAATAGGCTTTTTTCGCAGACTTCCCGGCCAATGTAATATCTGCATCGTTCTCTATTCTTTTCCTTGTGAGTTTCTATATCCGTGTTTAAATCTCATTTTATACCGCGGTTAATAATTGCGTCCGTCATATTCCTGAATGTTGTTCGTCGCAACTGCAATGCATATTTGTGTTGCAGCTTTCAATATGTTTCTTGCAAACAGAATGGTTAGAATTAGAAACCTGCGAACTACCTAGAGAACTGTCCAAATCATTTATTATTATAACAATGGCTAGGACGTTTGTTTGTATAATAAATAGTTTGCTTAAGTTGTTCGAATGGTTATAAATGGAGAAGAACATTGTAAACAGTGTTGTTAATATGGATGGTGCAGTCAATTACACTGTTAACTTCATGAGCAGCATCTACCCTCCTGGCATATCATGACGCAATATGCTTTTCCAGTTTGGGGATCCATTGATGTTATCGTCAATATGCTGAAATAGAGCCAGACTCAATGTGAAAGCTTGGTCAAAAGATGTAGGTAATCGAGGTCACAGTCTTCACTAGATATGCACGAGGGGGCATAAGTTTCTATACAGCTCATGCCTCTCATTCCATGCGAGTATCCCCTTTTGAATTCAAGAGACCGGAATTCACCCCCCCCCCTCCAAATCTGATTCGCTATGACTATAAATAAGGCCCACAGTCACAGTCGCTACGTGTATAAAGGGCACATATAACGAAGGACTGCTTCTCACATGAACAACTCTACGTGACCTACCCTTGAGAAAGCTCATCTAGTAACTTGATAATCCTAGCTTCTGCTGAGGGAAAAACCTGTAATGCCGTTTACAAAGACGTCTTTCGGTAAAGGGAATTAGTAGTTGCTTCGTACTGTATACATGGGCAAAGCCGCGGACAGAAAGTTAGTAAATAATAAGGGAACAGTTAACTAGACTGCACATCTTCTTTCCAAAAAAATCATTTGTTACTAAACCATTTCTTCTTTACTCAACAACGAAATTTTTAACGCCAACATTACGCCATTGGCAGTTAGACGAGCACTTTTGAAATAAACTAAAAAAAAAAAAAGAGTCCCCCACCCGTAATTAACAATGCAAGTGTACTGGTAAAAAATGGAAAATGAATACCCGAGGACAATCGTCCCACATGAATGAAAGCTTTATTGAATAATGACGGAGGTTGTACACTGTATATGATAATGATCACATGTTCGTACACCTATAGACAGAGGCAAGAGAGTGTCTTGGACAACAATGTCAGGATCTTGTGAAACTGCCTTTAGCGACGATGTAGTCCTGCAGTCGTGCGTGGAGACGATCATAAAAGTATCGGATACCGTCTTGGGGGAATAGTGTTCCACGCCAATTCCACCTGTTGTTGCAATTGGTAGAAGATTATTGCCGGTATTGCAGACCGCACCGAACGCCGTCCCATCATGTCCCGCACATGTTCAGGGGGACAGGCCTGGTGTTCGTGCTGGCCAGGGGAGTTGACGAACACCTTCGAGAGCGCATTGGGTAACACGAGACGTGTGTGCACGGGCAGTGTCCTGCTGAAAGAGGACATCTCATTGGCGTTGTAGAAACGACAAAAAATAAGCTGGATGATGTTCTGGATATAGCGTTCACTGTTCTGTGTCACCTCAACGATTGCCAGAGACGTAAGGTCATTGTAGGCAATTGCTCCCCAGCCAATGACATCAGGAGTTGGTCCTGTATGTCGGCTGTTGTGTACACTCTGGTTGTTACCGCTCTCCTGTTCTACACTGCACTCGCAAACGACCGTCAGTGGTGCCAAGGCAGAATATGCTCTCGTCACTAAACTAAACTCCACGCCAATCATCCCTCCAGTTGCGTAGTTCGCGACACCATCCGAGGCGACCTGCACGGTGATGAAGCGGGAGAGGAAGCCTGGAGAGCGGCACCCTTGATCGTAGCCCAGCATCCAGGAAATGGTTGGTGATGGTCCTAGCGGACACCCTGGGTGGAACAGTGGCCCCAATCAGTGCGGTGGTTGCTGTGCAATCGCATTGGCTGCTCGTCTGATGTGGTCCGGGTGCGAATCCGTACGCCGCTGCCATCCGGAACCAGGTTGACGAGCGAGTGCACCATCGTTGGACCACTGGTATCACCAATGATGCACAGCAGACACTTCACGTCCAACACTTTGGGCAATTCTTCTGAAGGACCATCCAGCCTCCCTCAGGCCCCACAATGGGACCTCGGTCAGAGTTCGTTAATTGAACGAAGTGTGGTCGTCTATGCCGTCGTGGCATGTCTATAATGCTTACTACACACAGACCGATGCTTGAAACAACTGGCCTGGACGTTAGAGAGCCCAACGAGATGTGACACCTCAGCACATCTACCATCTCTTTTATATTCATTCTCATGGTCATGTCTACCTGGAAATAGAGGTGGGGAAAGCCGTCTGCATGCTTCTCCAAGGCCATACAACAGAAGGAGTCACCTACAGTTGTATTGGGCTAAGTGGTGTTATGCCTGGTATGCGGTTCCTACTATGTCTACAGCACAGCACTGCTAATCATTGCGTGTACTGCCCTCTATCAGTGACCCATGAGCATATGGTGTTTCAATGTCACCGCTTTAGTGGTGTTCATTTATCAATTTCCACCAGTGTATTTTCGTAATTATAGACAGCTACTCTCCTTGATTCGGTGTTTTTTTAAAACTCTCTTTACTATAACACAAACTTACTCGAAAATACTTGCAGTTACGGTACTAGATTCCATAAAAGAATGTGCAAGGTCTGTCGTAAAAACTGGCATACCTGTCTGCTGTGGTGACTATCATGGCATTTGTCGCTTAAATCGGCCAGATATGATATCAGGTCTGGTAACAGGACTTGTTTTATTTTACGATGCAGGTTCCATATCAGCGTCGTACTTGGCCAATCAAATTGGACTTTAAGCGCGTAGCGCGCTTCTCGTAGTCACTACTTGAAACGAATTGGTGAAGAATAAAAAAAAGTAGTACCTTCACGTTATAACTAGTTCGTGGGGCAAAACTCATTCAATTGGTTTAAAAATACGATAGACAAATTGTCTTGACAATGGCGAGTTTCAAATTATGTCTGAAGGCGTATTGATTTTAAAAACATTTCGTAACAATACAATTTAATGCGAGCGATTTTTTTTTCAAATATTGTTAATAAATCTCTCTTTTTTTCTTAAAGAGTGCATAGGTGTATTGGCTCAATAGCAAAGACTTCGTTAAACATTTCTTGTATAACTTTCGACATGAGTTGAAAACTTCAGACACTTTTTTATTACTGATTACAGATCATAATTTAAACTTAAGAAATAGGTACACTACGCGAACTGTTTAAAATGACATAAATAATTGGAAAATAATATTCTGTTGATCAATTTCCCGTATTGAAAAATATAGCCCCAACGGGTCAAGGAAAGCGATGCAGAGAAGTAAGCATGTAGCCACGTATTTGACATGAGACATGCGAAAGACACAACAAATTTATGTTACTTTACGACAATTTGACCAAAAAACTACCCCTTCAATGGTATTAAAAAAGGGCAAAATATTTCATATAACGTTCGGTTCAATTTATATTTTCTATTGCAAATTGACTCTTCAAAAGTAGTTCTAAAAAAAATTAACTACAATAACTCAAACACTGCACGCAATTATATACATTCAACCCATACAAATATTCGCAAGTATGTTTCACCTTCGAAAAGTTGTGTATAGGCTGTTCACGGTAAAGTGAGCACATTTGAAGACCTAGTTATTTTACCACTTAGCCATTTTCTTAACCTTTAACCAAATTTATCGTTATGTAAGTAATAAAGATAGTGTGTACATTCTACAGCATTCGGAAGTTAACTTCTAAGTCTAAAATAAAATATATTTTTTGACTGTTATTTAAACTGAGAAGGCTTGCAAAAGTGTTAACTTCCCCTTCAAATGGTTTTGAATGGTGACTGGACATCAGAAATTATGAAAATAAAAACAAGGAAATGAAGTTGTTGAGCTGGAAGATTTGGGCGGCTCATGAAAGTAGATGTGCGTGAAATGAGGTGAGGACGTGACAGTACCAGAATACAAGGGCGGGGGAAACGGGATATCCTCGAGAAAACCCGCTCATCAGCGGCATAGTCTGGCACGATTCCCACTTGCGAAAATCCAAGAATGACCCGGCCGCGGAAAAAAATCTGTTCGCCTTGGTGAGAGGCGAGCAGTCTAATCGATTAGCCACCGCAGCCCCGACATGCAAAAGAGGCAACATACTAACGTTTCTCTAGCGATACGACTTAAACCAAATCATTTAAGGGTTTTTAAAAAAGGGCAAATTATTTCATATCGTTCAGTTAAATACATTTTCTATAGCAAATTGGTTTTCACAAGTAGTTTAACGAAATAAATAATTTAACTATAATAACTCAAACACTGCATGAAATCATATACGTTAAACCTGTACAAATTATAAGTTTCAATAAAACTAGTAATTTTTTTTAGTGAAAACTGAAAATCCGAAATTGTGGGGCAAAAAAAAAAAAAAAAAAAAATCAACTACTCGGAAAGTAAAATAAATGCGATTGTGACGTCCACGGAACATCATATATAATTAATTCTACGTTGAATTTTAAGAAACTTACTATACACTTGAAACAACATATGACAGGGTGATGATATAATGCTCAGATTTATCAGAAACTAAAAAGTGCTCCAAAGGCGAAATCGGCATGCATACTTCTACACAACTCTGCTGATCATGATTGTAACCTTGGCGTGATTTTTCAAAGGTTTGATCAAAAAAGTGTGAAGCAACCGTGAATAGACTATAGAATATATTTGAGGGGGGGGGGGGGAGAGATTTTTTTTTTACATTCTGCATTTGAATTACGTGGTTTCCTATAATTTTTCTTTCTATAGATTGTACTTACTGAAGCATTGATTTCGGCATTACAATACGGTTATTGTTCCGGATAAAAAAAAAAGTTATCAGAGAACGTTGGTATAGGAAATTTTACAACTAATGGTTTCCTAAACAGAGGCGCTGGTCTTGAAGTGCCACAACCACGAGGAATTCTCGCAGAATTGAACACGCTGTCCGGTAATGTTCTCTAGTGTATTTGGTTACACGCACGTTTTAGATGTCATTTGGCGAGGGTCACGCGAGAAGTTAAATAGGCTGTGCACTCTGCGGAATTAAAAAAAACCGTTAGACAAAAGACGTGAACGTATTTGACTGGAAGTGTGTATTCATGCAATACGGTTAATACTTCGTCGAGTACGTAACTTGGAACGATTTTGAGGCAAGTTAGTTGTACTCGTTCTTTTCTTAGGGGGCGTGACAACTAGACAAATCACTTCTAAATATTATTTACCTCTGCTATTCGTAATGTAAGCTATTGTTAAATACAGTTTAACGTCTGGCACAGGATGGAAAAGCACCAACACTATGTTTCATTCTATCTGAGTGAAGAGATTTGGACGGCTCTTAACATGAAGGTCTCAAGAGCCGATGAGGGTGATCGAAGTAAGTATGGAGCAGCGCCGGAATGCAAGGGGGGTAAGAAACGGGAGATCCCCTAGAAAACCCGCTGACCAACGGCATCTTCCGGCACGATTCCCACATGCGAAAATCCAGAGTGACCCGGGGATTGAACCCGGACCGCCTTGGTGGGAGGCAAGCATGCTAACCGCTCAGCCACCGTGGCCCCATCTGCGGACTGAGATCATCGGTGCAGTGGAGAGTGAGACTGACGTACGGAACCATTAAAATGGATGCGTGAGTGACATACATTTGGAATTATGGCGAAAGAAAACTTGAATTTGTGTAAATAATGATTGAAAATAAATTTAAAAAGAAGTCTAATTTGAAACTCTGTTATTTTGGGAATGCGCTCATTGAAGATAAAGAACATGGGCTCTGCTGGAGCGACGCTTCTCTGTCTTCGCACACTTGGCGCTTAAGGTCGCACTACCCTCTAAAATATAGATTATCGTCTTGGAGGCTCGTCGCGCCTTGAGTGGTATCGCTGGTCCGGTATAGAAGGTTTCTTGCCCCCCCCCCCCCCCGAGCCATGCTGTGAGAGGATAGGGAAGTTTGCATCGGTAACCCCCGAGATTCTATCCGCTCAAGTACGGGGGCGCGCGAGTCCATATAGGCTTATCTGGCACAAGCGGTGGCTTGCCTTTGTAAATCTCCACACGTTCCTCGGGTAACCAGCCTGGCATTGGTACGTTCAAGCAAGACGGGGCAAAATAAGCGATGCAGAACAGCAGGCAAGTAACAATAGCAACAAACACAAATGAAAACAACACACACACAACCACTCACACACACACACACACACACACACACACACACACACACACACACATATATATATATATATATCACAAATGAATCACAAAGTCGTGCTATGGATACGAAGATGTTCTTTACCCGGTTTGGGGGTGAACACATGAATGCAGAAGTTCAAGAATAAATTACTGATTCCCGCCATACGAGACGTATTGTCTCACACGGTTACTGATAACCTATCACAATAATTTATTCTGGAATGGCAAAATACTGTTACGCGCAGACTCCAGCACTGGGCGCAGATACCATGTTACGTGGTTATACGCGGTCCGGCACTGTGGGAGGTGAGCAAACTCGACCCTCCCCTCCCCAGTGGCATACCCGCTACGTCACCCCGTCACCCCGCCCAGTCGCCGCAGGAATAATCAGCAGCTGACCTGGATGGCGTCACAGCACCTCTTCCCCCTGCAGAGGGAATCAACGAATTTACAGGACGAGCAAGAATATTATGGGAAGCATATTCTTCGGGGCAACATGGCAGGGTTGGCAGTCATTGTGGAAGACGTCTGGCTGAAGTGCGCTGATCGGGACGGACATCGGCGAAAAGGACGGACGACGGCGGAGGGTACGAGACGATGGCAGACGAGTTGTTTCTGATGTGAACGGACCAGAGGGCGTGATACGCGACGAGTAGATTGCCAACTGGGCATGGAGGCGCTCGTAGATCTCTAGAACGTTTCTAACTGGTGGAATCTGGACTGGATTAATGTGGGACTGTATGGATATGTGATACGAACTTCATCGAATACATTGAAAATGGCAAATATGGATATATCATTTATAAAATAATTCAATACGTTTTGATACGGTATTGATTGGGGTTGAATTTAATTATTTGACTACATGAATATATTTATGGTATTGTAAAAGGTATTGATTAAACTTATCACCTGTAAATATAAAGTGGTAACAATTTATAGTGATATGTTGAGTCGAGAGTATTTTCTTTGCAGTTATTGTAAATCAATTAGGTAATTATAATTTGCTACTTAGTTAATTAAGAACTCCATCCCTTAAAGAACCCGACGAAGCCCATTGACTTTGGGACATTTTAACAGTACTTTATGTTGTAAAAAATGCAATACCTAAAAAATGGTGTTTGAAAATGTATCTGCTGTAAAATACTTCGAGACGACGTGTTCAGAGAGGGTGGCTTAGTGTAGTGTGAGGCCGCGTTGACGTATAAATACACTCCATCTGCGGGTTTTAAAATGCAGGGAGGATAAAGCACTCGAAGTAGGGAACGTAGCGCTAAAGGGATGGAGTAAAACAACAGAGCGGATTATTCTTCTATAAACCCATTATACTTGAAAGCGACGAATCTGAACACTTTTTTATTACGCCGTTGTTTTGTGAGGCTGTGTATATTTCCAGAACCCCTCTCTGCTGGCCCGGGGCGAGGGGAAATGCACGTTGCTCTGATTCGCAGAATTACTTGCAAGTACGTGAAGTGGTTCTTTATGTTCTCTGTCGGCGATTGTCGACCACCCCCCCATTCCTACTCTTCGTCACCAAAATTCCCTTTTGCCCTGGAACCAAACAAGGTATGCGCATGACGCTGCTACGATTATCTGCACTAATGATACAAAGAGAGAGGCCCCAGCAGTTTTAAAAAGCGCCATCCCCGGAAAATTCAGATAATGCGGACCCACGCAGGCGAAAGCGGGGGGAATGCTGAATTCACTATGCAACTAAGTTGTGAACGAGGTTGTTGCGCTTGGTCGATCCACGCCGTTGTGGAAGAGAACGATGGCCAGACTGAACATAGACTATCTTCGACTACAAGGCAGCGATAAGGGCCACGACACGTGAATAAAGTACCGCATCTCTTCAATATGCTGTCTTCCCATCGTGTAGAGTTTAATCTCTGGATGCAAATAATAAACATCAGAGAAACGAAGACATTTGAGATTTTCTCCGTGCTCCGAAAATTAGTTTGCTGGTCGAAAGCCTAACTTACACTAGTAACAGATCGTTTTATCACTCTCCCACTCACTCTTGGCACACGACAGGACTTTATCGCAGTAGTTTTCAGCCATTTTCAATTCGTGACTCCCCTGCCAACAATTTTTTTTTCCGTTGCTCCCGAGCGAGATTTCTGGTAAAAATTTGAATTTTTTTTTTAAACACTTTGCTTAACAATTTACTGTATCAAACTCACCTATTAAACAAATAAAACACCAATACTCTTTATGATCTGTGAAGCGCAACAATCGGCAGTTTTAAGGTTATAGATTATTATGTAGGTTGGCAACATCAGATGGGAAATCCCTTCGGGGTCACGTTGGCTGACCAACATAAATAATGGAATTAACTGCAGCTGTTTTTTTACCACTAAATGACTTCGCACTGTTTACACAGATACACAACACCGAGGAATATAAACACCAGTCCTGGACGTTGGTGAACCTTTTATAACTTTTCTTTGTGAGCTCCATTTTTATTACTCCATAAGGAACAAATTTGCGAAATTGATCGCGATAGCAAAATGTTAATTCGCATATCAACAGTTACTAATTGTGAAAATGGCTTTTACACGAGAAACCATACCCGGCGCCTCAGGTGGTACTTCTTGGTACACCAAGGTGCTGCAGAACATCTGTTGAATACGACTGTATTATAACTTACAATCTGACGGCAGATAAAAGCAATGTCAGCGACAAAGACAAAGCCATTGGATGGCTAGCCGTTTCACAAGTTGATAGCGGCAGAATATAGTTCCGAGAATATTTTGTAATTTTTCAATGTCAAACCTAGTAATTACAAACTATTAGTTCCAACCTCTAATACTAATTAATATTAAAATATTTGTACATATGCAAGAGCCTGCAGCTTTGAAGTTTTTATTCATTGTTCCATTTCGGAGTGAATCTCTAAAAGCAAATAGGGGAGTGGAGAAATATGTGCGATCTTAACATCGAGGTGTTGAGAGCCGATGAGGGCGAAGTGATGTAAGTATGTAGCAGCGCTGGAATACAAGGACAGGGGAAGCGGGAGATCCTCGAAAAAAGCCGGCCGACCAGCGGCATCATAAAGCACGATTACCACATGCGGAAGTCCAGGAACGACCCCGTCGGGAATCGAACCCGGTTCGCCTAGGAGCGAGGCTAGTAGTCTGACCACTCCATCACCACGGCACCATAACAAGCAAATAACTAATGTTATGCAAAATGGCGGATGCGGCAGGTAAGACTTGAGTTTGACCATGTTTCGAAAAACATGAAAGAAGAACTTGTTTACGAAGCATAAATAAATAATATTATTTAATTATTAAAGAACATAATTCCTCGTGTTATAAGCACGGAAATATCATTCCTGTGACTTTTAAGACGTGAAAGTGGAAGGGAAGCGAGTGTAACAACTGATGGCTCATGGCTGATGATGGCTGACATCAAAACCGACACTTTCCATTTGCGCGAACAGGCGGAGTAAGCCAAGCTGTTATCGCAATATGGCGCCGTAAGCAAACAAACCAGTCATAGAGGCCATGTTCTAGTTTATCGTTCGTGATTTATTGCTCTGTTGTTTGGCAGGTTTTAATGTGGATGCTGTCGGTAGCCACTTGTTCAGCATTTCTAACAACGTATAGACATATTACATTAACTGCAATATATATTTTGAGAAAATTCTGTTTTAAAAAATAAACGAATTTGCATTATATACTCCCCAAAACAGTTGAAGGTTATTTAGTTTTAAAGTTATCGATCTGCCCAGCCGTCTCATTTAACTGAAACAAAAAAAAAAACAGTTTTTAGGAGACGAGAACTCGCGTATGTAAGACGCATTGTTATAGCGGCAGCAGCGATGGCGGCAGAATTCACAAGTTGGCAGCCATGAGTTGTACTTTGCTCTTCCTGCAACACTAGCTGTCGAAAGCGTGCTGCCGCCTGGAGTCTGGGAAAGAGCGAGCATCCAGCCAACAGCGGCAACTTCACGTTAACTAACAAGACTTGTAATATATCACACTTGAAATATAAATTCTAGCATAACAATGTATTACGTCAATCATGTGATATACAGACACATCAAATGTAAAACAAAATATAGTAAAAAAAATTTTAATGTTCAACCCTTCACACCAAAGTCAATTTTGTAACGATCTAAGAGGCTAAAACACCTCACAAGCAAGTTGTCACGAAAAAAAGATAGCGTTAACACGTAAACAATGTACATTATCATTAGCCCACGAAGGAGCCTCCCAGACGAGTTGAAAAAATTTGCGACCGCCTCCCTAGTCGCTAACTTATCATCTGCATTGCACAGGAATAATTTTTTTTTAATGTAAAAATATATTTTCTCCACTTGTTATTTCACATTAAGTGTTATATATTTTACTTTAGAACGTGACAGGCAGGCTTTGCGTACCTAGAGTTGTTTTTATGCAGTTGCTACTGGAACAAAGATCAGCCAAAAAGAGAGACTTATGAGCGATAAAACTATAGTTATTTTATGAAATAATCTCGTCTAAAATGACTGTGATATTTCGGAATCCATGCATTGAACAAGGGCCCCTATCATTATGTAAACTATTTTCTTCTGCTTGTTTTATACAGAACATTGGATGAGCAGGAACATGTGATGTGGATTTGTGTGGATTTGTGCGGATTGGCGTATGGATTGATGTGGATTTCTGTGTGGATTGTAGTGTTTATTGTCGTACGTGTGGTGCTGATTGTGGTGCATGTGGTGCTATCGTGGTCTTTGGTGCTGATTATGTTGCTTGTGGTGCTGATTGTGGTTCATACGGTGCTGATTGTGGCGTGTGTGTGGTGGATATGGTGTTGCTTGTGGTGCGTGGCCGTCAGCGTCAAGACGTCCTAGCACATCTTGCTGTGATTTTGACTAGTCGAAATACTCTTCTTGTGATGTTTCGTTGTCTGGTTCGCAATAGATAGATTGACTATGGGTAAATAATGAGTGTGAATTAAGCTACTGCATTCAATATAGAGATACTGATAATGGCTTTGATAATAAGAATTGAGATAGACATTAAATATTAATAATAGCTGCGTGAATAAATTAAAAATCAAATTTATTATTCTATTTTATTAAGACCTGCATTCCTCACGAACTCGGATACGCTCCTCTGGCGTCTTTTAACAATATTAAATATTAGTGAACTGTATTTTGGAACTTATTTTTACCCAAAATTTACAGAAAAAAAAATCATTATTTAACCAGTAATGTGACAAATCCACAATACAAGGTAAGGTTTAAACTTGACTTCATATCACGGAATTTAATAAATACTAGATAATGTCATGTGGCTTTAACACAGTCTATATCTTCAAGTAAAATGGCGTGTTGATGCAAATACTAATGAAGGTATTGCGAAATTTTGTATTGGATAGCTCTACAGTGTGCCAAGCGCTTGTAATGAAATTATTGCAATGATCAAACCGCTTTATTTGCCTTTGTAATGGGGCAATACCTCATACGTGTCACAAATATTATTATAGTGGATGAATGAACTTTAACTACAGGCAGTTTGCTTGTATGCAATGATACACACAAAATTTGCCACGTGTCAAATGATTCAGATTAAAAATTATTGTTTCTCCCATTAGTATTTCTTTTTGTAATGGGACAATACCTTGAGGAACCGCGTAATAATAAACGTCACTTATATGAGCAATGGTACTTAAATGACCCGGAGCTGGCTGAGATAGCTCGTGTATGTGCCACGTGTGCCCATAACATTTTTCACCGGTACCGAAGGTACTTAGTTTCACGTGGGCAAGTGTTGGTGGGCGTGTGTTGACGAGGCCCGCTCGGTACAATGCCGGCAAACCAAAAGCCAGAATGTCGTAGGTGGACATGTGTCGGAAAAGTCCACGCTCCAGTTGACCTTACACGGGCGCAGGGACTGCGGGGCTGTGATCCTCACGCCACCCTCTTTCCATTCCCCGTCCCCAGCATGTTCCCATTCCAGCCGACGGAGTTACTGACGAAGTTCACGACGCGGGCAAACATGGCACGACACGAGATTACGTATAGCCCGTTCGTTACAGCAAGGACTTCATTCGCTATATCCGCGGCGCGGCCAGGGCTACAAAAGCTCTTCTGAATCACCGTGCAGAGGCGTATTTGAGGGAAGGGACACGGGTGAAACATCCCCTCCAAGAAGTAAAATACTCATTTCGAGTGGTGAAATCAAACAGTTTTTTTTTTTAACAATGTAATCTTAACGTGATAATGTTTTACTCTGGAATGTACGCAATATTTTGATGGGATTAAACATTTTACCACAATCCTAGTTCGTTACTTACTTTTAAAGTGCACAAAAACTTCTTTGCATGCCAGTGCATCTTCAATATTTATGAAAAAAAAAAAAAAATTAAAATAACATATACATTTTATGAGTAAGTACAGTACTGCACCAGTGAAAGAAATTGTGCAAGTCTAATTTCGCATACTATGTCTTGTAAATTCGCAATACCACGCGTATGTGCTTACATATAATTGATACATTTCATTCGGTTCTTTGTCTATCTCCAGAATACAATTTTGTCTGTAGCCCTGCCAAAAGGTTCTGCGTTAAAATCCTTGATGAATAACGGATGTGTACGTGTTTGTAACCGCGAACCACAAAGTTTACCTAAATTGTTTCATTATCGTTATGATCGCGATATTGACAAGCAAACGTGTGATACGCCTAGAGAATTTGGTGGAGATAAGTTGACTGGTGTCCGAGCTATGAAATTAAATCTTTGTTTTCTCATGTGGCACTATCATGGAAAAGGGCCTTGAAACAGGTTCTCTATAAACACATTATATGCTTCTAACAAATAATGTTAGCAAACAAAGTTTGGCTTAATTTTGTCAACTCATTTACTGGCTATGACAAACTTATATAAATAATTATTACTGCAGGCATTTTGAAACAAAACATTTGATCGACTTTAAATATGTATGTTTACATGTCGTACTTTCGTACCACTTGTGTAGAAAATTTAATGAGAATTAGTTAACTAGTTCACGAGTTAGGGCATAAATGTTCAATTTGGTTACCCGGCACTATCTTGCAATGGCTATCTTCTAATGGCTACTCTCAGCTTACAAAGTTTAATTGTTAGTTGTTTATATTGTGTAATAAATATGATAAACAAATCTAAATTAATATAAATATGTCAGCCATATTGTTAGTAATGCCAAACGCGCTTAAAACTTCCTGGATTACGTTACTTACTGTGTGCAAAGTTTGGTGAGGTAAGGTCCGACATATGACACAAATCCGCAATTTTGTCATGTAGCGTTATCTTCAATGATAGGAGACAAAACGGGTATATACTGTCACATTCAATGTCGGTCGTAAGTACTGATACTAATTAAGTTCGGTAGAAGTTGTTCGGGACATATGACATTCTAACAGAAAATATTTATATGGTTGTTTAAAAAATATTTGACTACCTCCTTAAGTAAAATAAAAATAGACGAACTACTAATCTATAACTTGTTGCCTGTATTTGGCAGGTATCAGTTATTGTTTTCCGAGACAGTACAGAAAATCTAATTTACTCATGTGGTGCTATCTTCTTTAATACCGGGAATATGAGTTTATATATTAGGCCTAGCACATTTGATAGTTGAGTAAATACTGCCGGCATAGAAAGTTGAATTCAAATAGGTTACATTGTTTCGTTTATATAGCATACTATGTCGAGAAACAAGTAGCTTGTGACACTCTTGAAACATAGCCTATTAATTTACACGACCTACAACAGTACTACTAGTTTGCCATCTTATGTAGGAATCGGTTGATTGTTTGCACTATATAACAAAATGGTGTACAAAGAGGCTGTGTGTATACAAATTTGATTATAGTATAATATACTGCCACCATACATAGGTATATTTAATGGGTTACATGGTTACTTAGATATAGCACAGTTATTTCAAAATGTTTATATTGCCAACGTTTGAAATAAGTGTCTCACTTACTAAAACACGTCAGTTTACACGACCTACCTTAGAATTACTTGACTGCCAAATTGGACAGGAATCGGATGATCGTTTCTTGAGATAATAAATTAAATCTTTATTTTGGATGTGGTGCTATCTTACAAAATATTTGACGAATGAGTTTATGGTTTCGCGCATTTGATGCTTGTAATATGGTAATTTTGGTCGTTGTAGTTCATACAGGCACCGCTAGATTGCGTCGGTGCCGTGGTGTCGCCTTTCTAACTGGCCTTCGTCGCGTGATAAGGTACTGCTTATTTCAAGCTATTCTACATAATTCGCCTGGTTTTAGTTGTAAGTAAATTAATCAATGGCTTAAAGTTATCATTTGTTTTTATTTTAATTACTGTATTAAATAAATGTTTCTTTTTATTCAAATTCTAGTATAAGGATTGTTACGCGGGAATTTGTGAACAATGGTGGCCATATTGGACCCAGAGATTGCTAAATGGCTTGGTGAGTTATCTCTCCCTTAAAGATGGGACAGATGCCACATTTTTAAAGGGAAAGATGCCACAACCCCCCATTTTTTTTATTTTATATTTTGCTATTAATTATTTGTTTTATTATTAGTAAATATACATATTATGTTAACAAAAAACCCAGGCGGAAGAGAAAAACAATATTAACATCACCAGAGAACATTCAAGTATAGAAAGATGCAACCGAGAGAAACAATCGGAAGAGAAGAAAATGGGCAGAGGAAAGCTACTCAGTAAGAAAAGGGAAATGTACAGATCAGAAAATAGTTACACAGATGGTCCAAGGGAGAAGAGAGCTGCAAAAACCAATAAAGAGTCTTCTGCCTCGAATGAAGAATATACGACGAAGTCTGTGGATAGTGATCGGTGCACAGAATGTTGGGAAAAGTATTACATCATACATAAAACAAACTGCTGACTGGATTCGCTGCATTCAGTGTAAAATGCGGATGCGCGTGTGTACGAACTGTGGAAGGGAAACATTTCGAAGGGTTAACTTAAAGAAAATATAGTGATATTTGGAAATAAAAGACAAAGATAAATTTTATTTGAGATGTGTGAAAAAAAATTTATTGCCTATGGGATGAACGTTAGGCCTACCAATAAGTTTAATTATTTAGATTTATTATAATGCAATGAACAGTTTAAATACGATTTTTTATATTCTAATATCTTTCTTTTCACTTTTTTTATTTGTTAAATTATAAAAAAAAAAATTTTTTTTTAATGATTTTGTGGCTCTTTAAATAACTACAAAAGTTGGAATGTTTAACGTTTCTGCATTATAAATGGTTTTTAAAATGCTTGCGTTTAAATGGTGAAAAATAAATGTGGTTCGTTTTGGCAGTAAAATTTCGCAACAGCTCTCCCTAACTGGGCGGCATCTCACCCATACCCCTTTGTAAAATATGCCACAGACAACATATTTCTAAAATCACTGCTATGACAATTTCGCCATAAGTAAATTATTTTTATTGTTTGGAAGCTAACCTTTAACCACTACTGTTACTTCTACTATATTCAAACTTAATCTTATGCCTTCCATGTTGCCACAGTTTCACATTTTCAAAAGGTCTCTCCCGAAATTACGTTGGATACTTTTTGGACCAAGCGTTTGGACGAAATTTGTCAAAATATGCGATAGATATATATACAAATAAACTGACATTTTGGAAACAAGTGCCTGACCAATTTAATATTACTTATATTAACATGGCCTGAGACATTATTAATTATAGACGAAATTTATCAGGAATCGATTATCTAGTTCCCGAGATATACTATGTGAAAGCTTTAATTTTCATGTGGCACTATCTTTCAAAATAGCTGATTATTAATATGATCGCCTTTCAAATTAAATGCTTGCATCATGTACTGCCAAGTTACCAAATTTGGTTTAAATCGATTAACATAATACTTACAATTTTAAAACTGTGCCATTTTGAAAGGAAGTACTCAATTTTATCGAAAACCATAAAAGTCAGATGTACTTACTAAATAACAAATTTGGACAGAGTTGGGTGAATTTAGGTTATAAGTGTATCTTTCCTTCGGAAATTACGCTAAAATAGTTTTGTCGGTGTTCTGATTTTGTGGTTTATATACTTTACTATTAAAAAGAAGTTAAAATGCAATTATAACAACAGTTTCTGTTGTTACCAATCGAAATACGTTTATTATGTATTATTATTTCTTGATATTATATTCCGTAAATTCATTAAGCCTACAGCGAGACCTTTCCATACCCCTTAACTATAACCCATTCCCCCTTCTCTGGTACATCACTGTAATACTTAGTTTACTGTGGACATAGTTGGAGGTTGCATCCAGGTCACGTTTTGCACCTCGAGGGATCTTTTGGATAGGCGGAAACCAGGGGGAAGTAAAAGGCTGATTTATAATGTGCTCTGGTGAAGGAAAGTGCAATAAGACGGGGAGGAGAATCAAGAGGTTAGTAGAGGGAAGGGGTGAAAAATTCAAGAGCGTTCGGAAAGACTGCGCGATATCAAGTTCAGCATCGTTTCAATACATTCTGTCTACGAGTTGTACAATTTTTCCAAAGAACTGAAAATCGATCACGACATACCAAAAATATAACTTATAATATATACACCAATTTTACTGCATATATCTTGTTAATACCAGCAAGCATGTCAATAGAAAAGGATATTTGAGGAATAAATAAAAAATATCAAAATGGGGAAAAAATTCGATTACTGCAGTATCGCGATATGTAATATTGAATCGTATCGTGATTATGATATTTGAAAAACAAAGAAATATTTGATCGAGATATTTCCACACATTTCCATATAATTTCATCTACGAAGAAAATTAAACAGGATTTTTACTTGTAATAAATTTAATATAACTGTAATAGAACTTAGGTTCCTGGAGATAAATACTTTGAACGTAGTCTATAGTACATTAACCTAAAACTAATCTCGACAAAAGTAGTTTTCGTCTGAATTGGTTTGATTCATAATCTTTTGACACAGAATACGTCCAAAGTTCTGGCGGGAAGGCACAGGCAATAAACTAAAATTTTCTAGATAGATACAGTTAAATCAACTAAATTTTAAATGATTCTTTACAGGTAACACACCAAAATGTATTGCACCTGCAGTTAATACACACGATTTTAGATCAACTGGCGGGTCACGCGAAGTAAATTGTTATAGCTTACCCGAAACAAAGTTATAAAAAGGAAACGAGCAAATGCGATCGCAAACATTTTTTCATTTGGGAGCGAGATTTACAATTCATCTTACGAGTGTCACAGTGGTGCGGTGGACAGACAGATAACTCGTCTACCGCCATAACGACCAGGTTTTTATTCCTGGAGAGTCACTAATGTGGGGGAAAATGGCATACACTAACGTTAGCCAACAAGTTTTCTCTGAGTTATCCCGTCTTCCCCGCCCTTGCATTCCGTCTCTGCTATTTTTTTCTCCATAAATTTTGGGGATATTTAATGTTGTGGTGACAAGAAACAATTGAGAACATGATAAAAACAACACCAAACCTCTTAAATAATAACACTCTTTGTGTTTTATTACGCAAAGGGGCGAACTGTAGTTTCACATAAGTTTTAAATACCTATGTTACCACAAAGTTTGATTTCTACTACAGGTAACGAGTTTCTCGAAGTCACATACCAATCCTGTGACGTTATAAAACAAAGAATGTTATTCATGAAATTATTTGGATTTGAATGACACCCGACCGGGCCAAGTGAAGGCCAGACTGTTGGTTCTGCATGGCTCACCCCCATTGAGCGGGAAGCGCTAATCGAGATAGGATCTGGCCACTCTGCTGAAATGTGGTGGCTCCCCATCAGGCATGGACCACATGCGGTGTATCAGATCCAACCGGACATCCTCGACTACCACAAGTATCTGTTGTTTCAGAAAGGCACCAAGGGAAAATACATTTTAAAAACCCAAGTTTTACAGGCTCACATCTCCTTTAATACTCTGTTCAGGAATATGGTGTGCTATATATTTTCGACTTTATTTTTCATGAAGAATCACGTCCTACAGTTTGGGAATTTAATTTCCGAACACTCTGTACATACCCCGGGGCAGAGCTTGAGCGGGAAGACGCTTCCCGCAGCGGAAGGGTAGACGCCGTCAGCGAAAAGTCGCGTTCCGTGTTAAAGACTTTTCGCGATAAAGTGAACACTTTTGAAATCAACCTTAGAAATTATTCACTGCCCCTACCTGCATGTATTTTAACGGGCTGACTTAGTGTCATGCGCCAAGTGAAGTTGGTAACGAATGAAAGAAAGTAATTCCATATCTCAACGTCGAATAAAAAGTGTTAGGTGACCATTTGTGATAATTTATATCATTTATTTCGCTACCTGTTTTTTCAATTAATCGATGTGTAAAAACGAGCAGATTTAAAAAAATTTACTTTTCTAAAAAATGTACAGTTTCAATTAACCGACGCATGAATAAAGTGATAAGGCCTATGGTAATTTTAATTTTACATGAGGTGGAAGAATGCGCAACGTTCATACAATTTGATCTTAAGCAGGGCTCTCAAAAGTGCTTAGTTTACCGTGAATACCCTATACCATGCTTGATGCCACCCTATGATGTGAAGATCGAGAGTCTTGTAAAGTTAAAGTATTAATGTGGGGCTTTAACCTTCTCAGAGGGGAATGGGGACTAAGTCGTGCAGCAGGGAGTTACATTGATGAAATAGTTACAAGAGTTTTCAAGAACGACTCGTATGCTCTCAAGAAGGACGAAACTCGTGGGCACGTTCTGAGATGAGTGACGTCTCGTGTGTCAGAGCTGTGAATCAGTCGAGTACTACCAGAATCGCATGATGCTTGGGGGGTTATCCTGGCTCTGAACTGATGAATTCTGTGTGGTCAATCAGCGAAGCTCTACCGACATCCTAAGGTGTCAGGTGAGGGGAGTATTCTTGGCTCCAGGTGTAATAATGGGTTGCTGTGATAGCTTGGTAGAGAGACGATGGGTGTAGTAAGGAAGTTGTAGACAGAGTGAGACAGATAATGGAACGGCATATTGTTTAAATGACTGTTGTGTAGAGCATTACAAGATGGTATCCATACAAGTTATGCATGTGATTTACGCATAATACCAAACATATGACAGTCGGAAGTTAGCTTTGGTTACGTTCAAATGTGTAATTAGAGTGAATATAATCATGTTAGTAATTAAATAGTATTTCTAAGTGACCTTGACGGGATACGAACCAAGGCTTAAATTCTCTATCCTACAGTTGTCTTCCATCCTTGTTCGTTGTGATTCATCGATCGACAGGTAGTTGGTTACAGATCAATACATACATAGTAGTTGCATTTGGATATTCGTTACGTTAATATTCTGGTTAATTTACACTATCTACCAAAAAGTAATTGGGCACCTGTCCACAATGTTTGCTCGGTGGTTGTCACCCCGTTAGAATCTTGTAGGGCCACCTCTTGCGGCTATAACAGCAGCCACCCTGTCTGGCATGCTCTCTACGAGTGTTTGCAGGACATCCACGGGGATTAGCCGCCATTCATCTTGCAACCATTCCATGAGTTGAGCAATGGATTTTGGCCGCGCCTGACGAGCTCTCATCCGGCGATCCAATTCATCCCAAACATGTTCTATAGGGTTGAGGTCGGGGCTCGGGGCACGCCAGTCCAATCTGCGAACATTGTTGTCGGCGTACCACTGCATAGTAGCTCTTGAAACATGGCACCTGGGATTGTCATCCTGGAAGTAACACGGGTCCATTGCGTAAAAATGCCACAATGTTGGGAGCATTTCATTATCCAGAACATTACAATAGGCTTCTGTGTTCATACTACTACAGACAAACACCTGCGGTCCTACGCCGAATGCCGTGAAACACAAGTCAACTGATGTACTGAATTATCTATCACAGGTGCTCAAACCTTTTTGTAGATAGTGTACTTGGTACGCGATTAAAAATGTAATTATCCTGTTTGTTTCTTGAATCTCTACGGACATTCTACCCATGTGTACTTATTTAAATACGTGTACATAGTGTTGCTGAATATTCATTATTTATTATGTCACTCTTGGGGAAACGTCCAAGAACTTCTCAGCCAATTACAACAAGGTCTTCTTAGAATAATGATAAAAAATAGAGGTGCATACAGGTTTGGTGTGGTTATGTAACAAAGTTTGTATATTTGGTAATGAATGATATGAGATGTAAGGTAAATGACTTCATATTTATAAGTCTCTAATATTTATATTTTTAAGAACTTTTTCAATATTGCTCGCTAGCTAACCTTTATTTGCCTAGCACTTTTGAGTGTATACCGGTTTTAAATATAGTTATGACATATGGTTTATTTTAAGATATAGATGGTTTTTTCATACATATATGCATTTATTCAAGTCTTCACAAAAATAACAAAAATTATAACATTACATACAATTTAAAAAAAAAATTTTTTTCGCATACCTTACAATAAGTCTACATATCAGAGTTTCTTAATGTTTTGAAGGGAAGAGCAACATTATCTATGTAGATAAACATGTTGGGCCTATAGGTTGGACTTGATGTTTGTAGACAGTGTAGGATGAATCAGTTGGGGTTCCCTTCTGCTGGATAGCATGTGTTGTAATTCTTACTGTATGTATGAACATACCTGCATCATTTAGATAGTATAGGTTGAATCGATATGAAAGTTTTTGGAGAAAATCTAGCCTCGCGAAGCTGTTTTTGCCTATAGGAAACACAAAATTAACGTATATGAAATTAAATTTGTTCTAATCTTTGTCGGATGTTGTCTGGATGTGGTGAGAGGACGTTTGCAAGTGTGTGGTTGCCGGTTGTATACTGGTTTGGTGATAAAGTATAAATTGTTGATGGTTTAGGTAAATCAGACTGTTATCAATCGATGAAGGTTGGGGAATATTTAGAGATGTTAGTGTGAGTGTGCGTGTGTGTGTGTGTGTGTGAGTGTGTGTGTGGAAGGATGTAAATCTTTTTATACTTTTTTTTTTGTTGGTAATTTTGGATGTTTACATCACCTGACCGAGAATCATCGTCGGCGGTCCAAAAATAGCATTATATTAAGAGCTTTAAGCAGGAGTGCAATCCCCAAAAACAGTTTTATTCGGAAATAAAATAATATTAAAAGACCTGTTTGAGCATCGAACCCAAGTCCGACACTAACGTTATATTAAGTATTCCTATCGGAAATCCAATTCATAAGTAATAACTTTTAAAATAAAAAAAAAATACAATTATATTAAATATTTCGCCCGGGTATCGACACCAAGTCCGAAATTAACATTACATTAACTACCCCTGCAGCTAACCAACTCACATATATTTTTTTAATTCTAAAATAAAAAAAAACATTCAATGATCTATTCGGGGATAGAAGTCAAGTCCAAACTTAACATTGCATTAACTACCCCCCCCCCCCCCTTTTTCTTTCCAGCTATCCAACTCACATATAATTTTTTTTTATGAATTCGGAGATAAAATAAATTTAAATCACCTATTCTAGAATCGAACCCGGGTCCGAAATAAACATTATATTAACTATCCCCAGCAGCTATACAACTCACAAATTTTTTTTTATTCTGAAATAAAATACTATTACATAACCTGACCGAACATCGAACCTGGGTGCACCAGAAGTGTATATACCAAAACTAAATAATTGCTTTCGTTAATTTATATATACCTAATTACTGTCATCGGTTATGGCAATAGCCCATTACATCCTACATTTCCCCCACCCCTCTCGACATGTAACTGTTTACAGCTGTGATGGTGTTACGTCAGTCAAGCGAGGGACGTCGTGACGGTAAGAGAGCTGTTCTTTTAAGTGATTGCGATTTTTTAAAATTTTAAATATTACGTGAGTCGCCCGGGAATCGAACCGGAATTTAAAATTTCAAAATTTTCCAAAATTAACATACATGCATTGCTCGGGAATCGAACCGGAAGATCAAATCTCACATTTTTTCCAAAATTGACATAGATGCATTGCCCGGGAATCGAACCAACAGTTAAATTTTCATATTTTTCCAAAACTAACATAGATGGTTTGCCTGGGAATGGAACCGGATGTGTGGAATCTAGCTTACGCTATGGAAAAATATAAAGTTGGTCAAATTTTTAAAAGTAGGTCCGATTTTCGAAAGTAGGTCGAATTTTAAAAAGTACGTCAGATTTCTGAAAGTAGGGCATAATTTTCAAAATTAGGTCAAAAAGTAGGGGAAATCTTTAAGTAGGTCAAATGCCAAGGTCAATTTTCAAGTGTAAGGTCTAGGTCGAAGGTCACGTTTGAGCCAGAAGTGACATGCGGTCACCACTGCCATGATTTCACAGTGGGAACTCCTTTTCGAGAAACCCGTGATAAATGGCATGATGGCGGACGCTCACCCGTCCTAGTATATCTGAACATGAAGTTTGTAAACCAATTGAGTTGAGAGGTTTTTGGTTTTAGAGAAGGGGAGCTAACAAGCACAGCTACATGTAAGAAAAATACAAGTTCCGAAGCACCCACTAACGTAAGTATATTTTATTATTATTAAAATTATTATAAGGCCCAAAGTCACAAGGTATCTCATATCTCTGCTTCCTGTGAACTTGTATAGTTTAAAGCAATAAACGTGCAGCACAAACGCTTTGACACCATGCACTGGTCTTCTGCCATAATGAGTCGAATGAGTATAGTCGTGCGCTCGGGAGTGGCGTGATTACGAGGGTCTAAACATTTGGACGTTCCGTCAGAGAAAGGTGGCTCGATGCAATGTTAACGATGTCATTGTCAAGTGAGAACTTTATAGCAGCACTTACTCTAAGCATCGCCTTGCTAGGCCCAAGGAAGTAGTTGACAGGGACGAGCGATCTTTTAAGTGTGCTGTGCGAACCAGTCGTCACAGTCGTACCAACTGCTGTAGAATACTTTCATTGCATCTCAGGTACAGAGAACAATGACAGGACTTTGCGCCATGGAGGTCATAGTGGTTGGTTTTCATCTGCCGAACCGGGAAGCTACAGATCATATGCCCAAGTGCCTGAGTTATTTAGAGTGGTGCGAACAAAGCAGGCATTTGTGTGTCGAGCAGTGGTAAGAACACAACACAACCTGTTGGCAAGGTGTCGGCAAATTGTCGGCCCGATACCAGCACTGTCAGCAAACTGTCGTTTATATGCAAGAATATAGCCATTGGACAACGGCATGATGTCCTTTTTGAGACAGTGTGTTAACCGTTAGGCTAAAGATAACGGCCCACGGTATTGTCTAGGATAACGGATTGATATCACCGAAATTATGTCGCCATGATATCTCACAGCCAACCTGTCAACACCTCAAAGATTATTCTGGGCCGATTCCGATACAGCATCATTGTCTTTTCGGTAAGCTGGCCAACATCTTATTTATTCTGGTCCAGTAACATTTTCGAGACAATTACTATGTATAGTATATGCATAGCAAATGATAAAATAATAAGTAAATCGGATCTGCAAAAACACATAACCCACCGTTTTAATATATGTAAATGCAAAGGATAGGCCTACATACTTATTTACATAAATGAAGAGTTTTTCATTTCCAAAAAGTCTATATTTCATGTTTATAACACATGAGAATGTAATCCCGATTAAGGTTATGAAGTGCTGTATATCTATGTACATCAATTAGTTATCGCGTTTATGTACATCAGTTATTTATAAACTGAACTTATCTGTTCTGTACTCCTGTCTATAAATTATAGTTACATTTACATGAATATATAACATATATTAAAAAATAACATAGACCTACATAAATTTTCGGAGTGTCATGTAAATTCGTTCAGTAATTTTGTTTCATGGTAATAAAGTTACGGCAGCCTCTATGGCACCCTGTCACACTGATGACTGCTAATTTCTTTTCAATATATGAAGTACACTAAATCACATAGTTACATGGGTATTTTATATGTTTATATTTTCATATAATGGTTCAAATATTTTTGCCAGAAACCATAAATACTGTATTTGCTGTGACTTTGTGCTGAATAGTGAAGCAATTGTTACTCTTTGTGAAATTTATTTTTAGTTCATAAGTAAAATTTTTAACAATACGGGCGTTCGATACCACAAAATTAATATTATTATATTTGTACCAAACATTATTCAACTTATACGGATAGTATGTAGTGACTTTTTCCTCTAATATAAAAAGTTTACAATTTATATATTTTGAATAATTGAGTGTAAAATGCAAAATTCTTCTGTTTTGTTGGAGCTGCAGTAACATATAATAACTAAGTTATACAAATTAAAAATGTACAACATAGGCTAATGCTATTGGCTACTGCTTGACATATATGTAATTACCAAATGAGAGTTCATATATATTTAAAAAAAAGTTAAACATACGCGAAATTTTATTTATATTTAACAATATTTTTTTTCATACATATGGCTTGCTATGTGGTGATTAGATATGTGTCACGTGGTATCCCATGACATGTATTTAACAAAAACTAGTAAACAAAATCGAATTAACAAAAAATAATTAGTTTGAAAAACTCAGAAGAATTAACGTTAAATAATCCATGTTTTAAAATTATTTGTCATATTTTCATGGGATTTATACATTCCTTTATAATAATTTGTGTCATGATATATTCGAAATTACTGGATTTAGCCATGAACTTACTGCATGGAGTATAGGTTAGCATGCTGGACTGTCAACTCAAAGATTTTAGGTTTGAATCCCGCACTCGGTGAACAGAAGATTCCTTATTATATAATGTGTTAACAAGTAAATGCAAAGAAAATATGAAAAAAGTAAATAATGATTACTAAAATTTTAAATAGAAAAAATAACATTTTTCTGCATGGTCATAATGCTTATTTTCTGGTCGTCATGTCGCCACAGAGCCGGCACCATTGCGACATCAAGCCGCCAAAGACCCGGCATTGTGGCGACATACAACTGTCGCAGGCCCGGGCTCGTGGCGACATCCAGCCGTCGCTGACCCGACATCCAGCCGTCGCAGGCATACCAACTGTTAGGTATGCATTTAGTGTCTTATCAGTTACAATCCAGGACATCTTGGACACTGCCGGCAAACAGTTAGCCGATAGTCAATTTTACATCGGTCCGATTCCGGCGTAAGACAGCGGGCCAGAATTAGCTGGCAGTAGTTATTCGGCTAGTTTTCACCGGCCCAATTCTGGCCCATACCGTTCGTGTTTGCTGGTATATTATATACATTAAAATTTCATTTATAACTCTTCTCTTACAATAAAGTTCATTTTCAGCCTCTTCTGTGGCGCGTTATAAACTAATACATGTAAATAAAGATATATTTAAAAAAAAATTAAATTTACCAGTTGTGTTAAATTATTTATTACAGGAAGAATTAATCACAGCAAAACATGTAGTACGTACTTGAAAAGTTAGGCGGTCATGATTTAATAATTTAACTTGCCCTAATTTGAAAAAAAGGAATGACTGCTAAAACACAGTAATTTATGTAATAAGTTAATTTAGAAGAGCTGTACGTATACATGATAAATTATTTGGCTGTTTGGGCCTTTATAAGTGCCCCGAGGGACGTGCGAGAACCTACTGGATGCCTCCGAAATAGTATTTTCCTGAGTGTATTGTTTCGAAATTGGAAATAGTTGGCAGCAGTGTAATCATTTGGTCCAGTTGCTTTTGGCTTTAACTTTAGTCATTAGTTTTGATTGATGTATCTTATAACTCTGGCATATACCAAGGCAACATATTTTGGGCAAAAAAATACTTCACGTACTGTGGTAACAGTTCGAATAGGTCCTATCCTGTATCGTCACTATAACTCCTCTTTCCATTTATGACTGTTAACTGAACCATGCTTACAAAGCAATCAATTGGGACTGCTTAACTGTCTCGCTCAAGGTCCCGAACTGAACACAGTAGAACATATTGGCGATGAACTGGACGAGATCCTATTAGTTATTTGGCTGACCCTTTTGGAACCAACATAAATGCTTTCCCGATTACCTTCGGCCATAAGATGTATTGAACAATATTGTTAGTTTTCTTATTTTACACAATATATTCGACTGCTCCGACGTTTCCATAACTGTTTGGAGTTTCACTATTACTGCCTTGTTGCTGTCGCTGTGCTGTGCTGTGAAAAACCTGATAACAACACTGGTGTTAGCATTTACTCTCTACCTTCGCGTATTTGTAGTTTTGCACCTTAATATTTTACAGAATTAATTTTTAACCCTGCATTTGTAAATATAATAACCATTATTGGAGGGAAAATTGAGTTCAATTGTTACCAGCGTTTTGATATTTAACGTTGAAATGGCAGCATCCCTACAGCTTTGTGACCATGTGAGCAACAAATTTCTTCAATCAGATACGTATGTTACAGATCCTCGAAAAAAACTTCACTAATGTTAGAAATTCGTATTTTATCTCATTTACAAGGAATTCGATGCTTTTAGTTGTTCGCGAGTCCGTATTTTTTGCACAGTCAAAAATTATTTCGGCAAATTACTGCTTTCTTTAACCGAATGGTATATTGCCTTGAAAAAGACAATTACACCTTCGCCTGGCATATAAGGACAAGCCGGCTCGCAATGCCAGCGATCGAAACTTTCACCGTTGCCTCAGTCGCCAGATTTTGTTTTAGCCTAAAAATTTAAAATCACTCCATCAATAAAATGCTTTCACTTCAATCGTTTGCTATTCATGCCATGTCCAATCACTTCCGCATACGCTAAAAACTTTTTCCATTTTGCCAACATTTACTCACAATCCAGTTAGGCCGAATGAAATTTTAACCCGAAAACACCACGGAAGTTTTCCGTCTCCCAGGCAGTCATTTTCTCTCATCGATCTGAAGTACCATGCGCGTCGTGCCGTTGGGTTATTTGTGCAAATAATATATTTTTTATCAACTCTATATTTTTGAATTGCACTTTAATGCTCTTCCAAACCGTTGGCAGTGTTTCCTCAATACCACAAAAAAAATATATATTGTTTCCCCGGCAAAGCCAACCGTTTCTTTTCACATGCACACTATTTTCTTTCAAAAATATACACTTCTGGCAAAGTTCCTCTTTATTTTACAATGGAATTGATCCAACTTAATATTCCAATTTCATGACCTGTTCACGTTTCCGCTTGTTCAAATTTCAGTAATTTACTGCTGTAGAAAAAAATATAAAGATTGTCTATACTTAAAATTTTTCACACGATCTGACGTTTTGTTGTAAATACTATTTGAATAGTGACATACAATATATTCTATTTTTCATCATAATCAGTAATCTTGTAACTAATTTATTTTCACGGATCATATTTTTATTGTGCTCTTAAACATATGGCATTTTAAGAGTGTGATAAACTTTGTTTTAACTATCTACTTGCTGTATTCAATGCGATAGAATCTCGTTTTAGTAGGCCTATATAACAGTATCGGTAAACATTTGGTATAATATAAAATTTGGCTATACACAGGTTGACATGTATCCTGTTTCACATGCTCGTAAACTCCTTTTTACAAGTACGCAAATCATCGCTCCATTTCTGAAGCTCCTGTCACACAGTCAAATTATTCCGTCAAACTGCTTCCAATAAGTTTGATCAAATAAAGTTGTACAGTTATGACGTCATATAAACGTCATAAACGCTGCCATATTCGTCTGAGAAAGTTCGATGGCTTCAGTCTCCATCAAATATTTTAAGATTGGACAGGTTCTAAAATTTAATTGATGTTTGACGGTCTCAGCCAATCAGAATCGTGCACGACAAAAATGGACGCCAAGAAACTTTAGAATAACTAACTATTACTGTAAACAAAGTATGTTATGAAGATAATTGATTTATGTAGCAGCTGTCTGGTTATGATTGCTATTTTAATTGAATATTACACATTTTAAGAACTCAGAGGCGTTAAATTTCATATTGCAGAAAATCTCCCAGTAAAAATATTTGACAGTGTCGCACATTTTTAAACATATTCAACATTATTTGATATCATTTGTTGAACGAAACGTTCGATGGCCATATTGTGTCTTCAAATTTTACTGTCAAATAAAGTTGGAGGTAAAAATTTTACAGTGTGACAAGGGCTAAGACACCCGCCGAACCTGGGGCTGTTTTCCGTGCCCGAGTCTCAGAACCGCTGGAGCGATAAGGTTGACACTGACAAGCGCATCCGGTGCGCCATCGCCGCTATGTGCAAAGCTGTGAACTCGCGTGCAGTGTTTTTGTCGTACTGCGTGTACCTACGGGACTCTAAGCGGTGACTATTATCGTTTTATTAATGGTAAGTCTGTAGCAAAGTTCAATACAGTCTCCTAAAGTCTGTTCACGGTAAAATGAGCCCTTTTGCAATCCCTTCTTTTCTATGAAATCGTCGTTTGCGCGTGAACACGTATCTCGGTAAATAAAAGGTCTGTAAATATGACTTTTTGTTAGAAACGATATAAAACAATTTTCTATAGCCAAATTTTTTTTTTTTACTTTTGTCATATTGAGTGTATTCTTGGAGAAAAAAATTCGTGAAAATGGTTAAATATCGCAATTTTAAAACTTGCCTATGCAGTTTCCTTAAGCGGCAGGAGAAAAGTACAAAGATACAGACGTAGTTTCATCTGTGGGATTTCATCGTGTGTAATAAATGTTACAGATATAATTTGCACATTACAGCGTTACGACGGACACACTGCACGCCCTGCGCGTAGGAGCGATGAGGCGCTAGGCGTGCGTCTAACTTTCGCCCGTATAGCTCCCTGGCTTCTTGACCCTGGACGCGCAGCTCCATAGTCCCCTTAAGGTGTACATGTATGCACTTTGTGTATTCTTCCGCATCATATAAAATTAACGTTGTTATGGACCCCATAACATCATTCATCCGTCGGTTAAGTGAAACTGTGCAATTACTAGAAAATTTAACATATTATAAATATGTTAATTTTTACACATCTAATCCATTAAAAAAATAGAAAGCGAAATAAATATTGTAAATGATCACAAACGGTTACACTTTTTATTCGACGTTAAGATAGAGATCTACTCTCCCGCTATCGTTACAAACTTTACCCGGTACATGTCACTCAATGCGCCCGTTGAAGTATATGCAGACATGTGCAATCACTTTTCTTCTAAGGTTGATTTCAAAAGTGCTCTCTTTATCGTGAACAGCCTCCTATCATAGTTTGTGTCGATTTCGGATAGTATGTGTTAAGATACAACAGTCTGAAGAAGCCGTTTTTTAACCACTTTGAACACCATTAGTGTTTGCAACATGGGCGATATCTTGGAAGTACCATTAAATCTTCATCTGGAGTGGTTTTTATTTTCTTAGGTAAACTTAATGAGGACGCGATAATATTTTTTTCCAAAAGCCACGTATGCTGCAACACTGTTCAGGCGCTAGGTATATGCGACCGTCTTAAGAACGCCAGACGTATCTCAGGGGTCTGCCGAAGGCGGGGGGACAATTTTTCGACTCCTAAAGAGGCTGCGTTTATGTTATGGTTAGACTACACGCCTCCCCCCTCGGTGAAACGTGGAAATCGTACAGGGCGACGACGACGCTGAGCGGCGGGTTTTCTCGGGGATCTCCCGATTCCTCCGCCCTTACGTTTCGGCGCTGCTCCATATACTCACCTCGCTTCCCCCTCCTCGGCTCTGAAGACATCGATGTCAAATACCGACCAAATCTCTTCACTCACTTTACTCTTAAAAAAAGAGCATTGGCTTATGAAAGTACGCCGTCTCAGAGGTGTCAAGGTGTCACGTGTACAGTACAAGGAAAGGATTAAAGAGCTACGTTTAGTGAGATCGAAAACTGTGATGTTTTTGTTCCTTGTATTCAGCGTTCCTTCTCTAACAGGATGTCGTACAGAGGTTTGCACTCTGCACGCGAACCCATTGTACACGTTCTGACTAAGCGCCGTCTCTACGTCTGCTTGGATGGGGACAAAGGTAAAGCATAAAACGAAAGACGAGAAAATATCGTATTTCTGCATTACTTACAAGGTTTTAGTGAGGTTTTTGAAAAAAAATTATTTGCCGTTTTGTGATTATTTTTTGCTAGTATATTTTAAGAGGTCCGCTGAGACCGACTAACAAATTACGTTCCCTATATAAAACCAAGGACGCCTACAAGTTCATGAAAACAAAATATAAATACACAGTGATATTCTAACATGGTAGAAGTCTTACGTAGTGCATAGAAATGAACGCCAACGTCACTGGGCGTAGGATTGTTTGATACCACAAGTGCCGCGGAAAGCCTCCAGGCGTTTGTGCGACATTCTAGGGCGTGAGTTGAATGACGCAGCGAGGGGGGATGGAAGCATTTGGCATGTTGACGAGCTGCGAGCGCCTACAATCCATTCAGTCAAATGGCGAACGGGTAATGACGGCTCGCGGCCGTCTTTTGTTCCTCCAGGGGTCGATACTCCATGTTTGTACACTTGGCAGAAATAGTTACAGTATGCCTCGCCTCGCTGCGCAAATCGTGCAGCCAGCAGGAAATAAGTACTTCTTATCTGGTATGGTACGTCTCGCCGCGCCTGCAAAGCAATGGCACATACTTAGCAGAAATATTCACGTCTTAAGTCATCTGCCAAAAGCAACTGGATGAAGTAGCACGTCTCATCTATGTACACCCAGCAGTAATAGTTACGTGTTTATATTGCGTGCAAAAATCATACCACCAGTTAAGACATATACGTCTCATTTTCGCCGTCGAATCGTAAAGCCAACAAGAGCCTTGTTTTTCTTCGTCCGTTAAAACATACATGCAGCATAATAGCCATGTCTCGTCCGCTATATCTCATTTACAAGTTAAGTGATAATAGATATTATTCGACTTCATAATTTGGCAGGTACAACTGGGTGAAATACTTCATTTTTATATCGTCCACAGAAACATTTCATGCCCGCACCCCTTCTCGTATAAACAGTAGAACATTTTGTAGTCCTCCAAATCGTACTACTACTAAGTCTCACTTTGGACGCTAAGTTATTTATCTACTCGAAATTGCTACATAATAACACTCCCGGATGTACACCCAACATAAATCGCAACGTTTCACCACGGACTACCGTATTTTGACATGTATTCTTTTACGTCCCGGAAGCATGCATATCAGATGTCAGTAACCAATGCGCACTAAAGGTGATCCGGAAAATGAGAACAGCGCCCACGAAAGTAACGAAATCATGTCTGCGGCGCGTGGACTAGCGTTATCTTTGAATGAATGAGGGGTTCTTGAAGCGGGCAAGTCAGAGAGAGAGAGAGAGAGAGACAGAGAGAGAGAGAGAGAGAGAGAGAGAGAGAGAGAGAGAGAGAGAGAGAGAGAGAGAGAGAGCTGTCGTAGTGGAAAAAGGGAACATCCAGAAAAGACACCCCGTTTTAACGGCGATTGCAGTCCCGCTAGAAACACTTGAAAATTCGCAACTCGATAACGTCGTGTACACGCAACCCGGGTTGCAGTATAAAGATGCCATCGTGGTGGCCACACAGCCACCGATTCTGTAAATACCAACATAATAACATACGCCGAACATCACAAAAGAAAATAGGCCTAACTGAAGTACAACAAAGTGATGGTATTATAAGTCTTGTTATATTACAGAAGAAACTGGGCTTTGAGATAAAAAAGAAAGTAGAATTAAAAAACCCCACTAATTGAGATTCCGCAGGAATAAAGCTGGCTGAAGTTTGATGGAAAAGAAAATAAATTATTATACGAGAAAATAGTTAAATATACGAAGCCTCATTGGATAAGGATATACACTAGAGTAGCCGGATAGGAAAAAGTCTGACCAGTTTTATGTGTTAGTTCCGCTAATGATCCAGAGGAGCGCTAGTGTTCTCGACTTCATCCGCGCGGTGTTTACGGTTCCGTAGCCGGTAAAAGTATGTCATAACCCCGGCCTCGGCTCACCCACGTGTTTGTTCAAGGTCTGCCAGAGGCGAGCCTGTCACACGCGAGTTACCAGCATTCGTTGCAGATGTGAATACCCAACTCATGATTTGCTAGTGGCCACCATGGCATGTGTTTCGTTTATGTCGTAGTATTATGTGTTTGCGGAAATTTGCAGCGATATCAACTACTATTTGTTTTTTATTTATCTCTGCGAAAATGAATTGTTACAAATGTATAACGGTCATTGTTAAAATTATAATCTTTAAAAATATTACTATAGTTTAGGTATTCAGTATAAAATACGAGTACTGTTAGCACTTACTATTAAAAACTTCATATTAATCATGAATGATGTCATACATCATAGTAAACTTTTCATTCCTTTCTTATGTGAAAGGACATGGACAGGACATAATTGTTCACTAGTGGAGAAATATATGTTAGACGCACGACGGTCTACAATTTAACGCAATATTTACAGTTTGTGGTTGTGATTTACTACATAGATGATTGTTTGTACAAATTACCAGTTCGTTCAATGTGTTGATTCAAGTGTCATTAAGGCTGTGTCCGAACCTAGGAATGCATTTACGTATACAAGCACACTCCATTCGGCTCGATACATGATTCATTCCGACAGACATACTTATTTGCATCCTTTACAGCAACTAGTTAGCTGATAAGATTCTGAACAAGCATTTCGACGGAAAACACACACTGAATATGTGCTGGGACGTAGGCGCATAGAATTAGAATTATCAATCCATTAGGAGCTGTAGCTGGAAAGCGCATGACAATGAAAGTGTTCCTATTAACCAATAATATACATTTTCATAAGAAAGGAATAAAAATACATTTGAGTATGTAAACGCTGTTATCAATAATGAATCATTAAAACTGGTAACAACTAGAGGTAAATTGCCTTTTAACAATAATATTGGTATGGATGAAAATTAAATGTCAGATTTTTATATAGGGCTTTCACTCACCCATGCCTTACCCTGCAAAATCATTGGTAGTGTTCTCGCTGCTCTGTTTATTAAATATAAATTCAATGCCACACCCGGTTTATAACAAATCACGAAGAAAACTGGTTATGCCTATCCCGGCTCTTCCAGATCATGAAAGGTTAAAGCGTATACATTGTTAAGAACTTTGTTCAGTGACATATCTCGAAAGTTAATGCCTCCATTCCACTCTTTATAAAAAGAAATATTAGGAATAACAATTATGATTTTCAAAATAGTAGCTGATGGACTGTAAGGGCACGAGACGTACATATATTTGTTTCCCCGTGTACGTGCGTCTGTCATCTCCCAAGACATGTAAAACATTAACATACGTAGACGAATGAGAACGTGGTATGAGCGTACGTCTCATTAAGCAGAAAACCTTATGCACACTGCGGGAAAATTACAATAATGATCACATATAAGGCTCGACTCTAACAGATGTTTGTTTTAAAGTGACAATACAACTGCCATATCTGTAAGATCCAAGTTTTCAATAATGATGTACATTAGTGGCTATTATCTGAAAAGTTGGCAGCTGCGTGTGTTTAGATGTACACGAGTGTAACACAGCGCACCATTGTATATTGTACACTGAAACCTCGGACTTCTAGCAGTGCAAAAAAAAAAACCGACACTGAAGTGTTTATCAATAATGTTAACACTAACGATCGCATGAAAACTATACATAACAAAGAAAGGAGCAATATTCTACATCAGACTATGTACATTACCAAATATAACTATTTCTACACTAAACATGGGTTGAATGCAATGACTCTGGGCCAATCACCAAAAGTCAAGCTAAGGCCGTGTTCGCAAGGAAAAATTCATTATTTTGTAATTTGTCATTTCGTATGTTTCAATCCGGACGTTGTTGACAGTCCCTTGTTTAGAACTGGTGGCAACACATTCTTACATCAACAGTGAAAAGTTGTTTTATATAAATTAAATGCTTAAGGTGGACGTAATATTTCAACAATCATCACTGGAATGCTGCGAATATGTTAATAAACAAGAAAATAATATAATATCCAATAACGACTTAAAATAAAACATGTATTTCGAAATATATAAACAAAGCACAACACTTACTTGCTTTTAAAAACATGTCTAGTGTATTTTATGAACAGTTATTCGTTTTAAAAGACGTTTCAAGTACGCATTCGCGTATGTGTTTTGAATGTCAAAACCGACATGGCACTGATTTTGTCACTTTATATTTTTGCTAACATCCGTTATATATAAGATACGAAATATTAATTTACTAAATACGTCACAATTCTTGTATACAAAATCGAGTCACGTGATCATTTTGTCAACACAGTCTACCATTTAGGATGCAGCCTACGCTTACAATATAAAATCTATTGCATTTAGAATTATGCAGTGGGTGTTTATCTGTCATACAGAAACACGTATCCTGTATTTGCAGTTTTCCATTAATGTTTTACCAGGGGTTGGGCCCGTGCAAACCGTGGGCTGAGCCACCATAGAGGAAGCAGGTAACCATACGAATGAGTACTTATGGCGCAATGTCGTATGGGAACATCGGCAAATGCTCGCTCGCGCCTATCGGTGCTCGCTCGCATATCCCGACATGCAGTAGCAATTATGGTGAACGTACGACTTAAGACTTAATAATTAAAACGCAAGACTTGCAACTTAAGATTTAAAACTTAAGACGTAAGACTTAAGACCTAGGGCGTAAGGTCTACGAAGGGCCTAACTGCCCATGGAGTGTCTAATATCCACAAATAACATTTGCGGCCATTGAACTACCCCCCTCCCCTTCTAAGGGCGACTGCCCCAAATCATGCTTAGACCTTCCCCTGCGGGCCTATTATAATTTTTCCATACTGGCTTCACCATAAAGAGACTCAAAAAGGTGAAATATGGGACGCACCACAATCCCACAAAATGGAAATCATACCCACCTTGTCCGTCTAACTCCTTCCAGTGGGTAGGGAGGGGGGAATTGCTAGGGGTAGGGTTTCAAAGAGTAAGGATGGCGGATCAGTGAGGGGGGTCGGCTTCCCCCCTCACTCTCCCTTCCGTATTCCCAGACATTCAGATTTATTATTATTGGATGTATCCATTCCTACTCTGACTCAGTTTACGCGTTCCTTAGTCATGCCGTTATGGTGTTTGGAGATAACACTAGGCATACTTCTCACCACAGAGTTTACGCGTTCCTTAGTCATGCCGTTATGGTGTTTGGAGATAACACAAGGCATACTTCTCACCACAGAGTTTACGCGTTCCTTAGTCATGCCGTTATGGTGTTTGGAGATAACACAAGGCATACTTCTCACCACAGAGTTTACGCGTTCCTTAGTCATGCCGTTATGGTGTTTGGAGATAACACAAGGCATACTTCTCACCACAGAGTTTACGCGTTCCTTAGTCATGCCGTTATGGTGTTTGGAGATAACACTAGGCATACTTCTCACCACAGAGTTTACGCGTTCCTTAGTCATGCCGTTATGGTGTTTGGAGATAACACAAGGCATACTTCTCACCACAGAGTTTACGCGTTCCTTTGTCATGCCGTTATGGTGTTTGGAGATAACACTAGGCATACTTCTCACCACAGAGTTTGACGCCTCAGAAAGTCCAGCCATCAAGATACAAAAAAAAAATAAAGAAAATATTTAGAATTGAAATCAACAGTTTGTTGCTGCCTTTAGGAAGTGTTGACGTGGATGGAAGGGGCTGACGCTAAGTGGAGTTGCCTGTTCTTCCCCGAGAGACTGATCTGTCGTTTCTGCCATCATTAATGGATGAGGTGAGAGACGAGACTGAGGTGAAGAGGCGGACTAAAGAGGATGGCCTGATCAAATGGGAATAGTACGAGAAAACTCTCACACTACGGCAGAGACGACCACACACTCCCCGCTAGAATCCACGTCTGAAAGTTCCCCTCGCACTGGGGCCTGGGATCCAGCTGTGGACATCACAATTGGGAGGCTAGTTTTAATAACTGAGTCAACCGTGAGTTCCCAAAAAAAGAGTAGCTATATTTTATAGTTTTCCCACGGAATATGAAATACAAATAAAAACTTAGGCAAACAAATGGCTCGATAGCATAAAACTGGCGAAAACATTATCATGTGTTTTGGAACCATGGTAAAAATTTCTTATTGTGTAATTTTTACCATCATAATTTGTATGTTTATAGAAGTAATGTATAAATATCAGTTCTGGACCAGACTTAACAAAATATTTTTAGTTCTGTTAAAATCAAGGCAAATATTTCAAAATCGATCAACATTTTATCGAAATGCTGATTTATTTAATTTATTTTGCCTGAATTATAAATAGGATCAAGTCTCATGAGTGGACCAATGCTACAAAAAATGGCATAGCAATAATCTGACTAAAATTAGCCAATTTTCATTAAAACCATTTTATTTTTACTGAAATGCAAAGGCAATCAAGGTGGGGCGAAACGATAAAAATACTAAAAAAAAATTAACAATTCAATGTGGCACAATTGGGACGAGGTGGTACAAAAGCAGTACAGCCAAATTTTAAAGAATCCTATCAATCTTTTCGAATATGCAAATAGCATATCAACTTTTCTCAGAAAATCCTTTATTCTCATATAAGTAAGAAAGCCATCTATCTTTGTTTTCGACTGCCTACTTTCAACTAGCTATTAAACATTTTATTTTTTATTTTGATTTTTACAACTTATTCCTCGAAGGTTAATTGCATTTTGTATTAAATAATGGAAGGTGAAAAACAATTTCGACAACTACTAAGCAATATTCTTTAACCAAATACTTGGTAATAAATTTAAACCAACGAACGAAATGTTTGTATTGTGGTCACTAACAAAAAATTAAATATAAAAATATAATAACAAACGTTGGAGATATCAATTATGTAGTAGAAGAAGAAAAATAAATATATTTAAACCAGTTACAGCCCAACATTGCAGAAATATTAAAGTTGTAAAAATGGTTAATTTTATAGATTGTGAAGGAAATAGAAAATAAAAGAAAATTCTCAGTAAGGAACTTAGCATGTGGTGTCTGTAGAAGTGTTTAAAGAAGTAAATTATTAAAGTTTAATTTATCCAAACATCGTGGTATACCCAAATTTCCATATTTGTTAAATTATGATATTAACACTATGAATGGCTTTAAAACTAATTATAAATAAAGATCTAAATATAAAAAATAAACAATTTGAAAACCCGATTGTTATTCCTTATACAATAAAACTAGCAGATGAAAAATGAAATAGCTACATTATTAGAAGAGCTGCCAGAAATGTTAGAAGAATTAAATAAATAACATAATTAATTAGATTTATATATAAAAAGATTTTGGTGGAATAATTTATAAAGAGAAGATAACTAATTATCTGACCATTAATTTTGATTTTCGAATGGAAAGAGAATATAAAGAAAATTGTAATACAACTGTTAATAACAATAACACAGTTGGCGAAGAACGTTTAACATGGTTACATAGTAAATATAGAGTTAAATTTATAATAAATGTACTTGTTAATTAACAAGTCTTGGAATAAATAAACAAATTGGCAACCACAATATATATTTTCTATATTGTCCAGATAAAAGGTTACAGGAATCATTCGCATAAGTTCGAAAATAAAATGAAACAACAAGATTAGAGGCCAAAATGAAAAGTTATATCAACGAAAATTTTAAAAACACATGAATTCGATTCAATAAAAGATTGTTTAAAACTTATGGAGAATAATAGAAGATATTTCCAGAATATGTCATTATATTCTGTTGCTTTACCTACAATGTGGGGAAAATTTACAAATAGTTTCGAAAATAGTGGTTATGTTGTTTATAAAAGTTTATTACAATATGTTCATTGGGAAAATATAAATAAAAAACAGTAAACAAGTTAAAATGGTCACAAGAAGATAAAGCAAGAGCTGAACTTATACATATTTCTATATCTGCAATTAGATCTAATCTGTTACCTATTAAATTTAAAAAAGTTAAACAAGATGAAAATATAAAATATTGTAACTATAAACCATAAATGTTTGATTAAATCTGAAGAACCATATCTTCTAAATCTAGTTTTTTTTTCCAAATATTTTAAAAGAAAATAATATAGGAGAATTGTGATTAATAAAAACATATTATGTTATTCCATTTGTTTATAGAAAATAATAAATTACTATAAGTTTAAAAATAAATATAGCCAGTTAATTTACGTATATACAATCTACGAAAAAAAGATAAGAAGAAATAAATAACACAGAAAAGCCAGACAAAAACTAAATTATTTAGATAAAACAAAATATATCCAAGACGAATGAGGATGAGAGCTCCAAAGTCGAAAATATAAAAAAACTGAGAAATATATAAAATTCTATTTAAATAAACAATGGATTAATTTAGGAATATGTAATACTTATAATCCGTTTGCTTTGGTTATATATGATAAAGGAAAATATGATTATGTTGGCGAACTATGCGTAAAAGATGGAAATAATGGTATACGTTGTATTAAAGGAAAATTGTAATGGTATTCAAAATTATTGTGGTCAGCCTTATCCAAGAAGTGATATTTTTAACACATTAGAATCCTTTAGATGTAAAAAAAAATTTAGAACACAACGAAGAAATAATCGAAAATATAGAAAATTGTACAATGGGAGTAATAGCTAGGAAAATGAGAATTAAAGATTGTAAAATAGTAGAAGAATTAGAATGGATAGATTTAATTATTTAGAATTTGTCTTCAGTAAATTATCGGGTAACACAAAGATATAAGTACATTTCAATTAAATAATATCGAAAATTGATATTGCTCTAATTACAGGTTGGAGAAAAAATAGAAGAAACGCAAATCAATTTAATTTTTAAAATAAAAATTAAGGTGGTTGAAACAGAAAAAAACACCAAATAAAAATAAAATTAATTTGTTTTTGTTGCTTGGCATATTTATTTTAAATATTTCTATATATTCTTTTACTAACATTAATTTTTTATGATTTTGGGATTTTAATTGTTTTGTTAAAGAAATCTTTTATAAATACGTTCCGTATATACGTATATAATATTTTTTGAAATATATTATTCCGCTGTTGTGTTATAGACAAAATATATAAAATATAAAAATTTAGGGCATAACCAGCAGTTATAACATATTTTGTTGACGGGAATTTCAAAGCTGTATAATTAATTGTGAACTATATATATATATATGTGTGTGTGTGTGTGTGTTTAGTAATCTCCTCGTAGTAACGTTTTGTACTGTAATTATAAGAAAACAAATTAACAAGTGCGAATGTTTGTTATGAGCATAGGTGTAGCTAGCCTTTGAAATGATACAAGGGGAAGAAGAACAAGATGAAATGTTATGATCTGCGTAGTGTTATAAAATAATTGTGTGTAAATGGTAATTTGTGGCGGATTCCCTGTGAGGCCCATAACACATAACAACTAAGTACACAGAAACGAATTTCCCAAGTCTGCTCCAAATTCTTTCTGCGTGGCGCTACCCACCAATCGGCTCCTAGGGTCTAAAATGATATATCAACAGGATTACCGTGGATGTGAAGGTATACCCCAAAATACACACGTCACATTCGAGAGCTCGCTTGCTTCTAAAACATCGACACAAATAGGTTCTGCGACCTACATTGTGCCCGTAGTTTGCTGTTACCAGTAATACCACACAGCTGGCATTTAGCATTGTATTAATACGCCCAATTACGTACGACCTGCGAAGCTCGTAAGATATATTATTTTTGGAACGCTAGCGACGTTCGATCTTTAACGCAGTCATATCTCACAAACGTCAACTAAAATTATACGCGGAGGTCCGCCTCGGGGGAGTTTCGAAATAACTTTCCGTGCTGCACGCAACTTCGCGACTTTATCCGACATGTAAATTATCCACGGGTAAACTTGTTGCCAACACGATATATCCTGCAGCGAAACGTCAGCGTACGTTTTATGCAACGTGGCCGCTCGTTAATATTAATGCTAATTTAAATATGCTCTTTATTTTGCACGTCTTGATTACTGAAATTACTAAAGACAGCTGTTCAAAATCTACGAAGTCCTCATGCTAAATTTGGTTTGCATAAAATATTTTGTTCAACACACCAATAAATTTTAGTATTTCCAATTTGGAATGAGTGGGTGAGGGAGTAAAGAGATCTGTGTACTTCCTAACATCGAGGCATTGAGAGCCGATGAGGGTGAAGCGAGGTGAGTATGGAGCAGCGCCGGAAAGCAAGGGCGGGGGGAACGAGAGCTCCACGAGAAAATCCGCCGACCAGTGACATCGTCTGGGACGATTCCCACGTGCGAAAATCCGGGAGCGAACTCGCCGGGAATCGAATTTGGTTCGACTTGGTAGGAGGCGAGTAGTCTATCCACTACACCACCGTGGCTTGTAATGCAAAAATCTACTTTCGAAAATGCAGACATTTAGAGAGAAAAAAAAAACTAATGAAAAACTATGTAAGTAAAACCGTTTACGAAATTGTCGTCAGGGAAGAGGCAGTTAAATAAAATAAATAAAGGCAAAACAATTTTTGGCAAAATGACGTGTATTCGCACGAACTGTTTACATTGGGCATTTCCCCCTTTATTTGGTACAGGATGATATGGCAGTATAGTCAGAATTCAAATTACTCTCGTTTTGTCTAAGTTAATTGTGCGTCAATTTATCGCGTATACTAATAATCAGCACTCTACTCCCTTAAAAGTAAAAACGCAACTCTTAAGCCGGAGTAAAAAATAATCCGAAAATGGGTTTCTCGCGCCGTTGAACTCTGATATCTACAGGGTTATGATTTTCTCTCTTGCGTAAATGTTCTATTTTAAAATAGCAAGCTATTTTATTTCACTAATTTCACTCCACAAATACTCACGTGGATAAAGACGCATTCATGCATCCGCAATTCATATCCCCTTGGTCGGCTGCTATGTTATATATGGAAATTAATACCCTATGTTTTGTTTCTAACAAATGATCGGCATTTATGAGCTTTGCAATGTTAACAGAAATATTTCTTTACTTGTTTCAATCAGGTTGTTAAATTTAGCATAACATAAATCATGTTCATTGCCATATTCGGTTTACGTATTAAAAAAATACATATACCAGTTGAAGGGGATGAATAATTTTTGGGAATAAACCACATATATTGTGAAAAAAATGCCCATGTTGAATGTTACTAATTCTAAAAATTTGCAAAAACAAATATTTGTCACTTTTTAAAGTCTTAAGATTCGACATAAGAATTTTTGTTATTAAAATATGTTTTTAAAATATCTCGATATTACATATTTTCATTGTGTTTAACAATAAAACTAATTGTCATCCATAGTTGTCTATCTTACATCAGCTGTAAAATATATCACATTAAAATTTTTGCAAACATACCATAGAATTTGAAAGCAACGCAATGAATTGTTCACAAAGATCGTACACACATTAAAGACATTTGAAACTCTAGCAAATGTCGACATTTTTGCAAATTTTCTTTGAATACTATATTTTTTTCGGTGAAATTCTTAAATTTATAGCAGGTTTTTCCAAGCCAAAGTTATTAATAATACAGAAAAGTTAATTCCCGTTAAAATACGAATGTATTATCTTCATGAAGCATTATTATTTATCTGTGCATCTCTAGTAATGCTTAGGAGAGCTGTATATGGTTGGCGAATAGTTCTGCGTTTACGAAACTCTTGCTTAGCTACTTATTTTTGTCCTATTTTCAGTGGCGACTCGTTAGGGCAAGCAAGGCAAGCAGTGCTTGCCCAGACAGTTTCGTGACAATGTTATATTTAAAATAAATATTAAATTCTAACTTATATTTACTTTAAGGTAACTTTTCACTCATGCGGTACACATTCTACTCGGGAAACAATACTTGTACATTATAAGAAGACAACTTGTTGGCTAGCAAAACCAAGATGTTTGGAAGCGCTGTAAGTGATGCTTTCAGCAGGTAGGCGGTCGCAATAGTTTCCCGGCCGACGGAGGGGCGGCAGGGTAGGAAGACCGCCCGGGGCGGGGCGGGGGCTTATGGCTGTGCCAACCTGTGTTAGAAGCTACGATGGTAGTACTTTCTTCATCGAATTGAAGTGGACATAGCCGAAACTGGCCTAGCCGCAGGCAGTTGGCGTCGTGTAGTTTACAGTAACTAGATCGATGCGTGGGCAAGTTCGCGCGCACAACACATATTCGTGAGCGATGTATACCCTACATAAAAATTATAAAATTACAGTGTGAGACTGAGAACCGAGTAGATAGAATGAGTGCAACAGAATCATGTGGCTGTAAGTGTGGTGTGTGGGAATTACGAGTGAAGCATTTTTTCCAGCAGTACTTTCACTTTTCAGGAAAGATGTGACGTCATAAAAGAGGGTAGGCCGACACCTGAACTTACGATCACGACAACACACATGAAAGGTAATTTTGTACGTCATTTCTAAAAAAAAATTTGATTAGAAACACTTGTGGTTAGCTGGATGTAACAGCCTAAACAAACTGTTTTACTGGCCATGTTCATTGTCTTCAAAGGATGATAACACGTGGATTTTTACGTTGAAACATTCATTTATTGTATATTAATTGTGACGAACGTGAATGTTTGCAGATATAATTATACGTGTAATTTGGGCTCAGTTATTAGAAATGTTAATGCAGTGCTATATTATGCTAACTCCGTACCGGTGATGAATCCTTGTAAATTCTCGATTTTAGTATATATGGTAGAAAACAAAATTTAATCATAATGAAAGTGATGTTTATAATATGGTCACAGTCATGAGTTCGCAGTTATTTTAATCAAGTCGTTTTATAATATGATTATGGCATGTGCTATATCTGTACAATCGATTACCTCGGACACTGATCAGACCAACCACCGTTAATTTCCAATGCGTACCGATCTGGATTTCCTTCGCTTACGTCACACTGCTGTTGCCGGCCATCAGCTGTTCGGCTGTCTCTAGTGGGTGTATAACAACTAGAGTGAAAACATCAATATGCGAGCGGTGCGGGAGTGCGTGTACATTATATATGGGCGAAGAGCATACATTAACGTACGTATAGTAATATTTACGTTGATAAAATTAACAGTTGGAACAATGGCAAGGTAAAGTTGTGCACAGTGACTGCAGGGAAGTAATTTTAATGTGCTGAAGTCCGTGACCAATGAATCAGAGGAAGGCATTCAAATACCACTTTCTGAGGTAGTTAGAGGAGTCAGTGCAGCGATAGTTGTTCCGCCCATAGTTGTTTACAGAATAAAACAGGAAGTAAGGATTCAAGGATGGTGCATTAAAATCTTCTTCTACCCCACACAAACATCGAGCGAAACGACAAATGAAGACTAACATTGACGATTTTGACATTCAGGTAGTGAGGTGAACAATAAATAACTCTCACATGATTGATAAGTGTGGACCGATTGTTGGGGCGGCCGGCAGTGCATTTGTGCGATTATGATTTGTACTCATATAACGTCGATTCAGAAGGTGAATGGTACTGGAAAAACGAGAGTACGCGTTAGTTTACATGCACATTTGAAGGCCGAAGTAAATATTTGCTCTATAAGTACAATAAAACTATGCAGGCCTACATGTTTGAATGTAGGCCACATGTTCCGAAAGCACAAAGCAGCTTTTCATGGCACATTTTCCTGTAGCTATTTAGTGATGTGGTCTGTGGGATGCGTGTGTTCTCTAATATAGGCGTATTACGTTTGTTTCGGGTTGCGAGACAACTTTTGAGGCGCGCAACTATCGCTCTGGGCGACAATATTCAGTGTCGGCGCGTCGAATTACACTGATTAGCAACCAAGGACATTAGGGTATCGTAAACACCCGTGGTCGGTCTTCGCATACACACCGCATGATCTGCTCATATGTCCCTATATCTTCGCAACTGTGCTGCAGCTGGTTGAAATATAATCAGAGGTTTATTTTTTGGCGAAAGACAGCTGCAAGGTACGAACGGTAACTTACACAGGCGCAAGGATAATGGTAAACATGTTTTCAGCTCGGCTGTTATGACTTCGGCTACCCTCCCTCTCGTGTTCCCTCCCTCCTGTAGGCTATCACTGGACACCTCCCCTTCCGTGCTTGCTTCCTTCCCTTATACTGTGCTAGAAGAATCTTCTCTTTTGATGCCCACTCTACGTGCTTCGTTTTTTCCTGCCTCCTGCTCGTTCGCGTTGACTACTTTCAATCTTTACACAAACGAATAATGATATCTCCTGTCTACACATTTGTACAAACAAAATTGCTCCGTATGTAAATACCTCACTGTCGAAGGGCATTAAAATAAAAATGATTTTGAGTGGAAAAGGTTCCGGGTTTGATGAAGGTATCTTTGTAATATTTTTCACTGGGGCAAATTTTATGTTAAAAAATATTAATATTTTTACAAGCAGTGTGTAATATATTTAGGTACGAAATAATGTTTAAATGGCACCATTTTGCACCTTGAAATCCAAATTTTCCCGAGAGGGGAGGGTCCCCCTTAATTGGGGAGATCAACGCCACTACTGCCCTCTGCACGCAGCAGCTTGCCCATGAAATTATAGCACGCATCGCCACTGCCTATTTTGTATATTTCCACTGCAAGTGAAAGTGAGCATTGAAATGGGACTAATTACTAGTGCTAACTCTTATAAAGACACTTCACGGTAAACTGAGCACTTTTGAAAGCTCTATTTAAAATCTACTTATATGCGCATTGTGTATTCATCCACTGTGTGTGAAATTAAACTTGTGATGGGCCTAACCACTTAATTCATGCATTGGTGAAGTATAACTATGAAATTATTAAAATTTTACAAGTTTGATCATACGTACATGGGAATTGATATAACAAAAACGCAGAATAAGTAATCTCAGTATTCATAAAGGTTTACCTAACATATTAAATGGGACGGTAAGATAGGGAATTACTTTCCCTAAATCGTTACCAACTTTACTGAACGCATACCAGTCACTGCGACAGTAAACATACACGCAGATAAGAACAGTGACATTTTACAATGCTTGGTTTTATAGGGGCTCAGTTAAAGGCTGTTCACGATAAAGTGAGCACTTTTAAAATCAATCTCAGAAAAGAAAGTCACTGCCCCTGCCTGTACATATCTTCACGAGCGCACTGAGTGACTTGTGCCTAGTAAAGTTGGTAACGATGGAGGAAAGTAGTTCCATAATTTAACGTCGAATAAAATGTTAGGTCATAATTTGTGATGACTTAAATTATTTCTTTGGCTTTCTAATATTTTAATGCATCAAATTGAAAAAAAAATACTAGATTATCTATAAAATATTTACTTCTCTAATAATTTTGCACATTCATTTGTCCGACGCATGAATAAAGTGATGAAGCTCATAGCAATGATAAGTTTGTATAGAGTGAAAGAAAACATAACGTGCATACAAGTAGATCTTAAGCAGGAATTCCAAAAGTGCTCATTTTACCTTGACCAGACGTTAATCGTGAACCGTCTATACCAAGAGATGTCGCAGAATAGGGAACTATACAGAAGTGGGGAATGACGAGTCAGGACTTCCGATGTAAGTACATTCGCCGACTGGCTGCCGTGAGGTACTGGGACGACTACTGAGTGCTGCGAGGAGGTTCCCCATTGGTTGCGCTGCCAGGCTGGCAGCTAAGTTACTCGCCTCTGATTCGTGAACAGCGTTCCGACATGTCGCTGGCCAGTTCCGCCATTTTGATGGCGTGTGCACTGGGATTCCGCGGTATAAACGGCAATGTTTCACATTTGTATTCTTAAGAGTCTGTGATAACGTAAAATTGATTGTAACCTTATCATGTTAATATTACACAAATTATCACTGATATATAGGCCCTGTGAGTCAGCCTAATATATATATATATATATATATATATATATATATATATATATATATATATATATATATATATATATATATATATACACACACACACACACACTTATATAGGCTGACTCACAGCACCTTTATCACCCCTTTTTCTTGGAAACAACACGGCACCGGCGGTTCGCGGAAAAAAGTGTGGTAGCTATACCCTATATGACGCATCGGTTGGTAGCAAACCCATTCCACCGAACATACCAGTGGTAGTGGTATTGGGTTGGAGAGGGGACAGATTTGAAATTGCAAATGGGATGTGGGTCGTATAAGGTATCGTTGGATAGATCGTCTAAAAGGAATCAACATCTACTAAGATAAATTTCTTCTGACGTACTTAGTTTACGCGCAATAAATGAACTCATTAAAGCATATGTTTTGTGACGTGCGTTGTTTAGGCACAATGAAGATGTATCGTCAACTAGATTCGCGTACTACAATCAAAAGGAAATCAAGGAAATATGTAGTTTTTGTGTCGTGCATACCTAGTGTATGTACAATTACAAGGACGTCGGGTGTACTGTAAATACCGGTATGGTATGAGAGAACTACCGTGGACTGGGAACACTCAATCACACACAGCACTCTTCATAAATGTTCCAAATATCGACAACTCTGTATCAGGCACAACTCCGTTCTCCGTATTACATTCGCGGATGCTCGGCGGACCTCAGCACCGATGAGAGATCCACATACTGCTATGATTCTGTATTTCGTGTCTTCCCTCGTTGTTTGACTCCCGCAGTATGCGATGTCTTTAATTCTTCCCCACAAAAATAAGTAATTTGGGGACAAGTCTGGAGAACATGGTGGCCAAGCTACAGGACCCATTCGTCCACTCCACCGTCTGGGGAATAACATGTCAGCAACTAGCCGAGCTCTGTGTGAGAATTGAGCAGGACAGCCATCCTGTTGCACACACAATGTTAATCACAGAGCGAGATGGACATCTTCGATCTATATGATATAATATATTCTCTAGGAAGTCTGCATAAGCTGCAACATACAACTACCCTTCAATAAAATATGGTCCTATGCTACGATGTCCAAGAAGGCCACACGAAGTATTAAGGCTCCACACATTCTGGTTATCCACTTGACGGAGCCAATGTGGGTTGACTGCAGACCAGTAATGGGCATTATGTATGTTAACGTCACCATTACTCTTGAATGTGGCCTCATGAGTACACAAACTTGCTGCGATGGAAAGTACGATGCTTGCTCAGATACCAGTTGCAGAAATCAATGCACTTAGGAAAGTAATTATTCCCAAGTTCTTGGTACAGCTGTACATGGTACGGATGTAAAGTATTATCAGCTAGGATTCTCCACACTTTACTTTGAAACAACCCTGAGTCGAGGGCAATCGTCCGTGCATAATCATGAGGATTAACTACCATGGCAGCAAGTACATCAGCAGCCCTTTCGTCTATCAGAGGTCATCTGACGCGACGTTTGTTGCATGTCGGTTGCACTAGCCCGGTTGTGCGCACTGAGACATGCAAACTGCTGGAAGATATTGTACGAGTGATTGACACTCCGTGGTTATCTCTCTGCGTACAAATGGGCAGCAACTCTGCAGTTCCGAAGACATTCTCCTAGTATTATAAGCATGCCAAGTACTTTTTGGTTTGTAAACGGCATTCCATTCGGAAAGTAAGCTGTGTTTTGCGCGTTTCTTTGCTATTGTTGTCACATTTTGTTCCTACTTATTTCATCAGCGTTGTCCTAACTTTTTCAAGCAGGTTTATAGCCTATGCTCTATTCTATGTGTTATGTGTTGGTCATGTATATATACATATATTTTTCGTAGTTAGTTCCTGCTCTGTTTTTGTCTCTATTCACTCTTGGAACTTTCCAGTATTCTATACATATATTTTTTCTCGTTTATAGGTTACTTGCCTTATTGAAGTTTTTTTGGGCTCAGTCCTGTTTTTCCATGACAGACAACTGCATCGCAATGGTGAATGTCCATAAAATCTCCATATAGCCATTCACCCCCATTGCACTATTCATTCAAAGATCACAGTAGTCATGGAGACATTCTTTCGTCTCAAGTAGGTTTAATTATTCTGAGTTAAAATAATTTGACACATTGATTTTCAAGGGCACCTGTCTCCCTTACGAATCACTATAGGTCATCGGTTCTATAAAATTTTCTATCATCTGGCATATTAAATAACCTTACAGCGTTTGTACCTGTAGTTCAGAATCAATCTGTATATTTTATAAGATCATATGTGCATGACAAAAGACACCCTTATCTTCTTTCCTTTAAAAACAGCTGTATCCGCCCCTAGAAAGGTGTTATCTTGGGTAGAGTAACAGTCGTCAATAGGAGTCATCGTCCTCTAGTTTCATAGACGATAACTCTGTCTCAAATGCAGAAACAGCGCGCGGACTTTTTTTTTCCCACGTGCCATGTCCGTTCCGAAAATACAACTGGGGGTGATGTATGTCGTTCGTAAGGACCGACTTGTCCCGGTGATCCATCACTCCTGGAATGAGGAAGTAAGGGGTTGTAGGGGAGAGAGGTCAGCCTCGTTGGCCCTAGAAGTGGTATCATGTCGCCGGGGGGCACCACCGAACCCCGCTGCCCCCCCTTAAATAACTCTCCCAACCACTAACTCTTTCCCGCCGGGGCCGCTCTGTGCCAAGCTACCGTCGCGTGCGCAAACATTAAACTGTTTGCCCAACGCACGAAACAAGCTACCGGCAACTTTTCTCTGCCCTCGATAGCTATCTGGAGGTTGTTATACCCTCTCCCTTCCGTCTTTCACCTTCCTTCATGTCCCCTACTATCCTTCTATGTTTTTTTTTTTACCCTTCTACACTTCTCGTCGATGTGACCCATGACTTGCCATTCGTTACGGACAGGAGCAGGAGATGAATTTATACTTACAAAATAATCGCAAATCATGTGTTTGACGTTGCGTGTTTAAGACGGAGAAATCCCATATTTCTTAGAATTAAAAGAAAAAAATCTTCGTGAGTAAACGAGTGAAGAGATTTGGGCGGCTCTTAACATCGGGATCTTCAGATTCGATGAGGGTGAAGCGAGGTGAGTATGGAACAGAGCTGGAATGCACGGGCGGGGGAAACAGGAGATTCCCGAGAAAATCCGCTGACCAGCGGTGTCGTCCGGCACGGTTCCCACATGCGAAAATCCGGGGGTGACCCCGCCGAGAATCGAAATCCGGTTCGCCTTGGTGGGAGGCGAGTAGTCTAACCACTACACCACTGTGGTATCTACAAATCTTCCTTATAAAACTTTATGGCCGGGCAATCAAATTCTAAGATTGACATGGCATACAGGATTGCTTAACAGAGAGATTTTTTTATCTCTCTAAGTCTTCAGCTATAACCATACTTTACCGTGTGGACCAAAAATGTTTAATTATGAGGCATGGTTTCATTACGGTTATAGATGTGAAATGAGTAACAGAAGAACACGAAACTGGATTTCTAGATAACTTAAGATGTTCCTGCGCCTTGAAAAGCCTGGCTTTTAAATACAGAATGTACAAAATGTTCGGGAATAGGTGATCGTAAATTGAATTTCTGATAGATAACGCAAAAAACAAGCGTATTATACCAAGCAACATGTATCCGGAAATGCCACCTTGCAAAGGTGAAGACGCAAACATAAGCGCGAATATTTGAATTCCCCGCTCACCTAGGCGCCGACCCAGTAGGTTGCCTTCCCAACAGATGTACGAAGTGCTGCCTACCAACCTCAACGCAGGCGTTACAGCGCCGAAGCATGATGTCTCGCACTCTTGTGAACAGTAGTGGCGCATCACGCAGCTGTTCGCAAGCCGCTCGTTAATGCGTTGGTGTAATTCCACCTCCATCTCAACCAGGGGCACGTAGGCTTGAATTTTAATATAGTCCCACGAGGGGACCAAGTAGCCGGTCCACCACGTCCCACCCATCGTCCAAGAAAGGTGCCGTTGAGATGCTGTCACACAGCACGTGTGAAGTTGGCTGGCGCACCATCATGCAGGGACCACATGTTGTTCCTCGCAGCTAGTGGCATATCTTCTATCAGCTCCGGGAGGACGCGTTGAAGAAAATGGAAGTAGGCATTAGTAAAGTGTCGCGGGGGAAGGAAATGTGTCCCAGTCAGTTAGTTCTGTACGATGTCCGCTCACAGATTTACCTGAAAACACTGCTGGTAAGCCGTGATTTGATTTGCGTGCGGATTGTCCTCACTACACACGTGGATGTTTCAGCTGTTTGACACACCCTCACGAGTAAACATTGCCTTGTCGCACGAAAACACAGATTCACTGAAGTGACCGTTTTGACCTCGTTGTATACTATAAACCACTGGCAAAACGCCACTCGTTGCGGGAAGTCTGCTCGCCCCAACGCCTGTACTGTTTAACGGTGGTGAGGGTGCAAAAGCTGTTCGTGTAAAACCTACACACATGTTACTGTTACTAACTCCCGTGTTGTGCGTTGCGGCCCGAGTCTTAGTGGATGGTTGTTCGACCGTGTGCTCCAGGACATCTTCCTCGAAATGTGGCGTTCTGAAAGTTCTTCTGGCACCAGTGTCCACTCTTCGTAAAATCAAAGCCCCCCCCCCCCTTCCACCATTCTCATGCTGCCGCTCGTCAAGACGTGTGAGGTTACGCCTATCATGTATGCGTCTGTTGGGATAGCTCCCTTGGTAAATGCGCACTGCTTCTGCTGCATTTCCTCTGGCCTCCCCGTACACCAAGTGCACACCAGCCATCTCAGTGAACGAAAAATGCCGCCATACCGTCGTTGCGCACCAAATGCGTAATTGCAAACCTGTACACACTAAACTGCCAACTGTCAACACTGCGCTCATCGTCCGAAGCGAAAGACGTAAACGAACCACAACCACACATCCACTATGCTGTACTGCGGACTGCCGCTTGATAGTGCATCCGTCTAACTGCAAACATCTGCTCTCCGTTTTTCGCCCCTGCCCACTGAACGTGACACTTCACTGTGCTGCCATCACTCGTCATTTCAGCCACTGGGTTGGCGCCTACGCTCTAAGAAATAATTTGTAAATTTACCGTATCAGTGTATACGTAGAGTGACAAAGCACGAATGGTAAAATATTATCCCATACATGCATGGCAACGTTCCTATAGTTGCTCAGGAAAGAGTCAAATACGTATAGTAAAGTCAACTTTGTATAGTAGCAATGCTAAACATTCCCATCTTTTAAGCTTGGTAGGTAGTACTATTTCCATATACTGTACAGGTTAAAATCTTCCACTACACTTTAGGAAGTGTTTGACAGTGTAGCGCGCAGATTTATAATTTGCCCTCTAATGTTGGCGCCTGCACCTTTGCAAGGTTGGTATTTCCGGACACATGTTCCTTGACACAATAATCTTGTAATATACTAGTTTTCGCGTTAACTACCACCCATTGAATTTACGACCACCGATTCCCGAACATCCTCTAGGAATTTAGGTATGGAGGAAAATACGTAAAGCCAATACGGCGAGAGTCTCTCCCCCTTAAGAAAGCGCGGGACATAAATAAATACCGAATACGAAGGTTAGTCAAAAAGTAAGATTCCCTATTTTATTACTCAGAACCTTAGAAACGTAGCTCGACGAAACGCGAGTATCTGATAGTTTGCAGTTCCACAGATATATAGGGCATAGGCGTATAAGTCCGTAAAACATAATCTGGGAATATAGTGCATTGACGTTTACTTCAGCATTTTCTGAAGCCCTGCTAATGCTCTGCTTCCAGGATATTCCTCCGCCTCGTGCAAACTAAGCTGAACAAGTCTGGAAAATTACACTAGAGGGACAACGCACCACATTCGTGCGCACTCAGTTTGAAATGATATTTTGTATAAGAACTGTTTCTCACTAGACGTTACCAACATACCTATCTTCTCCCTGTATTCTATTCACATTATTTATCAATGAAGCATTATAATTTATAGATAAAATATTGATAACATTTCAATTTAAGAGGAATAAAAGTAACTTTTATGAACTCAAGTATAAAACGCTTGTGATACAGGGCGTATTTAGGAAATAACTAACCACGTCACACATGGGGAGAATTTTCAAAGGTTTGATTCAAAAAGGCCGAAGAAACCGTGAATGTACTACAGCGACTGTCAAAATGGCGGAGTTACTGAACCGAGTGGTCACGGGAGGCGGAGCGCGCAGTTATATGTTTTCTGTGGGCAGAAAACACGGAAACTTCTGACAATCAAAGGATAATTGTGTCTATATATATATATATATATATATATATATATATATATATATATATAGAGAGAGAGAGAGAGAGAGAGAGAGAGTGCGTGTGTGCGTGTGTGCATGTGAGTGTGTGCACGTTCGTGTGATGTCTTCCCAACAAGTAATAATACGTGGCCTGATATCGTCTACGCCACAACAGCTTTACTGTACACTTGGCATTGAAAATGTGTTCCCCATCCACCGTAAAGCCCAGATTTGGTAACTTTGGACTCTCATCTGTTTGGCAAGATAAAGAAACATCTACGGGCAGACGATTTTCCAACGACGACGAAGTGAAAGATGGATTGAATAAGTGGCTTAATGAGCAGGACGATACTTTCTATCACCAGGGAAAGGGAATCTTCATTTTACACTACGGTATATGCATAACTCAACCGGTCATTTGAGAAGCTTCTAATGACCATTTTTTGCGGGAATTGACTTTCTCACATGATTCGTTTCTTGGTTGTCTGTTACGGAGCATAGACATAAAAATACCACATATCTGCACCTTACCGCATAGAAAACGTGAGTAGAAATAAAGGTTCATTTGAGAAACCCACAAGTCCTGGACATGTCGGATGTCGTAATGACTTAAACGTTATGAACTGAATAAGCTGCTGACAGTTAACATGTGTCTTGTTATTGTTCGTGTGAGTTTTCTCTGTATATTCAGCATTAAAAAAATGTAGTAAACAGATACCAGAGTGAAAATATAAAATAAGTCTCACGAGAGAAGAATGAAGAATATGTAAATTAGAAGGGAAATACAGTTAAATCAAAGGATCATGGATTTCTTTCCAGGTAACCGGCAACCTAATCTACATTGCTTTTAGTCTATATATCTTTAAAGTACGCTAGCCCCAATACTAATTTTAACTAGCGCACGACAGTGTTTTACGCTTAGTGCTGCTATCTAGTATTTATTTCCACAAACAGGAGTGACTAGCGATGAACCGAACTCGCAAGCGAGTTACCCTGCCGTGTTCCTTCAGCACGGTAAGCAGTCGTTCTGTTTGCGTCCTCCAGTCCTCTTCCCTTGGAAAGTGGATGAAAGTGTTCGGGAAAACGGGAGTTTTCTTATAATTTGTTATATACTATCTAAATAATATTCAGTTAAAGTATTATTACATTCATTTCATTTCCGTTTTTATAACTAATGTTGGGTATTATAAAACGACAAATACACGTGGAGGGTAAGCAAAGTTGGAACTTGAGTTTGCTAGTAGAAATTGAAAATGGAACCACAGCCCGGCACTAGCAAAATTTATCAAAACACTTAAATATTTGGGGTTATTATATTTATCACCCTGTAAAAAGACTCACTTCACGCCACTGCTTCTGATGAGGCAGCGGAACAGAGCAAGAACCATATTGTACTCAGAATTTTGTTGGCTCAAACGGACTATCAGTAAAATATACCCGAAACAGTATACGGAGCTGAATTTGCATTTAATGGTTTAGCTTGATAAATTTCGTCTGAAAATGGTTTAAAGTGAAGAGGTCATTGACACTATGAAATGGTGGCCTACACTTTATAAAAAATATTTAAAAAATGGTCATTTCTGTGTAGTCTCATCCACGAAATGTACAGACAAATAAACAAAACAGAAGCTCACTGTATCAAGTTCCGTGGTGTTTGTATATTCAGTGAACACGTGCGACAAGTTGTGGCCAGACCATCCACTGGAGGCTTAGTAGAACACACGTTTCATTTGAAGATACTAAACAAAATCCCTTCACTCCCACATATCAAAAATTTCCCCCCCATATCCTCTGAAATGCGTCTCTATTTACTCAAAACAGAAAATAGAACACCTTCAGAAGTCGAAGCCATACACTCCAGCTGAAGTCTAAGAATTTTATAACAAAATTTTTGTACGGCCCGTAGCTGATGGGAAGGAATTTGAAGTACTGTAAAGTGTATGTTTATTTCATGAAGCAATATGAGACGAGGCGTCTCATTTTGAGGAAATTTCCACTGCCCGATCCGATTGCCCGATCTGACTACGCTATGTTCCCTGCCGGCCCGAGCTTCTATGCAGTTTCAGCATGGCGAGAATTTCTGCTAAAAATTCTGCGAGAAATCTACATGTGGTGTGTGTGTGTGAACATACTTTCCTACCTTTATTTCACGAACACTTTGATTTCTGCGTAGAAAACCATGCGTTCGCGCAAGGCCGACGCCCAACACGGTAGCCTAACTGACAGAACATTGTCGAAGGTCAGGGATCGCCACGACAAGAGTGCCGGCCGCGTCACGAGGTGCTCATAGACTAAGGGGCGGCCTGCTGCAGTTACGGGAAGTGCCACTGTAAGCGCTAGTGTCGCGCGGTGTGCTGGTGGCGCGTGGGTTGAACGACATGCAGCGCTAAAGACATTGCAAAGCAGCGCTCCGGAAGTGAATTTCGCACAGGAAGTGGATTTTATTAAAACATTAATCTAAATCCTTATTGGATGTGACTTTTGATACTCCGAGTGTGGAGCGGGATTGTAGCCAGAAGTTTTTGATATAAATAGGCAGCAGTTTCGCTTGCTTGTCAAGAAGTAACTCCTGGGCCTCGCAATAAAGATAAGTATTGCTGCCTTGATTTGTAATGACCCATCAGGTTAAGTTACTAAAAAAAGGGGGAATATTGCATGCCCCTTGGTAGACAGTTAGTAGTAGGAAACTGCTGAAGTATGGGATAAAACTTTCCTAATTCGACTGACTAACGTAAACATGTTTGTCTTATCTTGCAGCCGAAAGTATGGTTAAATTAACTAAATGGCAAATAGCCAGTTACCTTTTCATTTGTGTATAATAATAAGTCAAACATGTAATATTTTACTAGTGGGAAAAGGGGCTGATGTGTAGATATTTGCAGTCAAGGTAACAAGTAACTTCTCGAAATGGAAACAAGCAAACGACTTTACATTTTATGTGATCCGTATGTGAGCCATATGGATTTTTCAGACTGTTTTTTGAAAGTGAAAGCTGTCAAGTCGTGAAATTAACAAAGTTCTGATTTTACACGTGCAATGATTTTAGACTTTGTTCACGAGATGTGACAATCGCAAAGAGGCCTTTAATATATTTTGTATTTTTCAACTTAATTCAACAAAAATCTAGAACTTGTGATAGTTCTCTAGTGTTACCTAAATGAGAGATATTTATAAGAGTTACAATTGGAAACTGCTACTAATACAAATAGTTTTTATGGCTGTTTATATTTTAGGAGGTTTAAGTGAACATCCACATAATACATCAGTATTTTAGATTGGCTTTAAATGCAAAGCTATTAGGTATATTATCAGCTGTTTCAGCATTATTTATAAAGGGTATTTTTATAGCATATATGTTATTGGTCAAATGTATAATGCAAGTAATAATGTTTTGAGCATATCGAAAGTATCGTGTAAAATATCTCATGTTTTCTTTCTACAGTGATACATGCCAGAAAAATTAATCTTTCGGGTTATTTGTGGTCTGTTGACTGTTTTGAATTGCGGGCTAGTGTTATGCCGCTATGCCTCGCACTGTATAGGGCGTAGCAAATGTGTACAGAGGGTTTTTGTTCGTTGTTGTAATAAAACCACTTCAATTTGTTTCCATATTTGACGGAGAGGAGGTTGAAGTACTGTAATATGTTTGTTAGTTTCATAAAGCAATATGTACAGAGGATATTTGTTTGTTGTTGTAATAAAACTACTTTATAGTCCGTTCACGACTGGAACAGACTTCCTCGGAATCTTTTTTACTCCTATTTTGAAGCAATATATTAAAAAAATACGTTAAAACATTCAAACTATATTCTCTCTCCATGTTGCCAAGCTAACTGTACCCGCGCTAATCACTGTTTGTAGTAACGATGCATGCAGCTGACGAATAAGGTGTTGTTAAAAAGTATGTTTTAATCGTGAACCGACTATAGTTGTTTCTTTTCTCTCTGTTTTTAATGCAAGTCATTTGAGAAACCCCACATGCCCATACTATAAAAACGTCATTACAAAATAATTTTCAATTCAGACAGCAGTATGCTACTAACTAGAAGATAATGCACCTATCTGAACCATTTTTAATAAAACAATGGTTTAAATACATTCAGGAAAATGTTTTTTTTTGTATCTCCTGAAAAGTTTACAATTACGGACATGTAATCTCAAATTACCGGTTCAAATGGATTTGCTGATTGTGTCAACAAATACAGGAATGCTGCCGAAATAAACAAAAAGTTACTGCTATAACTAACTAACGAGAGTACGTTACTCTTCATGGGTGCAAACAATATTTAATGAAGTTCTTAAAGCTTAGATGGTAGGTAGGCATTGGCGTCTCATTAACTGCAGTATCATTAGAGATGAAATCAGAAACGTATGAAATAACAGTGAGGCAGTCGCAAGACCACACGTGGCCTATCCGGTACACGAACCAAGAACTCGTCGTACCATAAGCTGACGCGTTATCAACTTCATTGCCGAGGTCAGATTAAGAGCGTCATCCAATGTTTTGAATGACATGATTTACTAACCTAAAATATTTACATGGCCACCATTTTAGAAATAAGTTTCTGATCCTCTTAAAACACGCCACTTTAAATGGCCTACCGTAGCGCTACTTGTGTGAAGAATTTTATAGACAGCAGTTTATTGTTCCAGGAGATATGACATAAAAATCTTATTTTCTTACTTGGTGCTATCTTACAAAACTTCCTAAAATAGCTTTTGTACACAGTAATTATAATAAATACTTTCAGTACAAAACAATTCGTTGAATTTGGTTAAATTGTTTAGTAGATATAAAAAGCTTATCAGAATATTTTTATGAACACCACCTTGAAAATTAACGTCTTACACCATTTTAATTATGTTTAACCATGTACGTTTGCATGCACTTATGATGCAACAAATGAAGTGCAAAATATAGTGGAAATTAGCTAATGGTTCCAGAAATAAGACAAAATGTTCGATTATCTCCCAGCTGGCATCATATTGCAAAAGTACCGGAAAAAGATTGTCTATGTATCCTTAATCGATGCTTGTAGTGAAATCTGTTAGTGTACAAAGGTTGGTTAAAATTGGTTGAATTGTTTAATAGATATAACGTACTAGCCTAAATTAGTTATAGTAATGTAATTAAATAAGCCATGCCGCATCTAAAACATATTAGTTTACATAACCTACTGTAACAATACTTGTGTGCAAAATTTGGCGAAAATCTGTTGATTGATCCTTTTGATAAAATACGTAACGATCGTGACGATCTTCATAAATGGAGGACAAAATCGTACGTATTAGCACATTCGATGACTGTCATAGATACAGTTTACAAAGTTAAGTTAATATAGGTTACATAGTTTCGTTGATGCAAAACACTGAGCTTAAGTGTTACTATAGCCGCCATTCTGAAAAATAAGTGTTTGGCATACTTGAAACATACAAGTCAATATGGCATACCACAGTACAACGTTTTTGCTAACTTTCAGAGGAATTGGTTTATAGTTTCCTGAGATATGATATAAATCCATTATTTATTCGTGTGGCGATATCTTACAAAACGGCATACACAAGAGGCACCATGAAATAACGTTTAATTGTTTTTAAATCTACTTCCAGCTTGCAAAGTTAAGTTAAAATTGATTATATTATTTTGAATATAATGCATACAAAAGGGCTTAATAACCGCCATTTTGAAAATAAGTTTTCAGTAAATTGAAAAAATACCATTTAATATCAACTGCCGCAGTTCTACTTATCTGCCAAATTTCGCAGTGGCAGATCAAATTTTTCTCCGAGATATGATATAAAATCGTTATGTATTCGTTTTACAATATAATACAAAATGGCGGACAAATATTTCGATGTTTTGGCTTATATGATGCTTGTAATAGATGCTTTCAGCGTATACAATTTTGCCGTAATTGGTTTAACCGTATAAACTTAAAATATTTGTATGGCCACCATTTAAAAAATAATTGTCTAATCAGTTCAAATCGCATACGTTTACATGGCCTATTATAGTATTACTTATGTGTCAAATTTGGCAAGAATTGGTTTAATAGTTTCGAGATATATATATTAAAGGTTTTATTTTTTCATGTGGTGATATATTTCGAAATGACGGACCAACAACAATATCTATAATTAAATGTATGCTTTTATGATGCTCTGCGAACGCATATAAATTGGTTTAAATAGGTTTAATGGTTCCCGAGATATAATATATCGCTCTAAATTTTTTAATGATTACCCATTTGAAAGTAAACGCCCAGCTTGGTCGAAAACTGTAAAAGAAAAATGTTCATACTTAGTGCTGTAATTACGTGCACCCAGTGGAAACAATCAAGAATACACACACACACACACACACAGAGAGAGAGAGAGAGAGAGAGAGAGAGAGAGAGAGAGAGAGAGAGAGAGACACACAGGTATACCCACCTATACACAAAGGGACACAGGGAAGTGATTTCATTACTCTTTCTTTACTTAGGAAAGCAGGGTAAACACTCACTGATTGAAACCGGCGAACGCTTATCAATTGGCTAATCGGATTTGGGGGTTAAGTACATTAACTTTCAATTAAATTTACACACATCCCAGCTGCATCGGGGGTATAGCCAATAATATCGTACTGTAACCTGACATCTCCAATAATATGTCACTGAAGTTGTTCTTCGAGATTTCTCTTGATTATGTGATATTTTATTGACGCTCCGTTTGCACCACACTCCTGGTTCAGTGTTAATAACATATTTTTAAAGCGACCTCTAAAGCCACTTCCATACTTTACGTTTTCTTTTGCCTTAGACAGCACGGTGCACGCTGTCACGTGTGAACGCCTCTATATGCATCCATAGTTATTTCTAAACATGGCAGTGTGCCGTCCACGGCGCACCGCAAAAAAGAGTATCGTCTGAAGAGGTTTAACAATGTGACACGTGCCTGCTTTTATTTTAGCATTTGGACTCTCTGTAATACTTAAAACGTTCTTTATTATCTTTATTAAACATTATTTACACTTATGTAGAGGAAAGTAGGCTTATTAGGTGTCAGAATTTTTTTTTTTTCATATCTTCTAGAATGATGCTTGAAAATTTTTAATACCGGACAAGTTTATTGGGAACGAAAGGATGTCTGCTCTGTTCTGGCAAATCCACACATTCATTTATACACACGAAATACACATGCACACATTAATAAATATACAAACATGAATACATATTCATATACGCAAAGAGCTCAATTTTTATGTGTAGAGGTAACAGCGAACTGAACTATGCTGGGTAGTAAATTTACGAACTGGTTTTGTAGTAGCTTTATAAGAAGTTTATCCTCAGATTCTGGGAACAGTTACCGTCTCGCCAAAGTTTTCCCCTTTTCTGCGCCTAAACAGATACACGGAAAGAGAAAAAGACAGAGAGAGAGAGAGAGAGAGAGCGAGAGAGAGAGAGAGAGAGAGAGAGAGATGGAGAAACAGAAAGCGAGAGGAGCAAGTTATTTCATACGCAGTTCTTTCCAAAGTCGAAAGAAAAGTAGGTTTATATCAACAGACGCTGACAAATCACTCTGTACTTAAAAGTTAGTTAATATTGATTAAATGGTTCATGTTTATGTTTAAATTCACTCCAAAATTTGAGAACAAATACATTTTTTTAAATATTTCATTTTTTATCAAAATTCAAACTGCCTCAGATCCATTGTCCTGCTTGTATATTGAAAATGGTGGGCTTAATTCTGGTGGCTCGTAATATGTACATATAGCCTATATTATGAATATGTTAATGTTCCTGTTAGTTTTATTGCCAAATAGGCGGGAAAGGCGTATCATTTTAATCTCGGTAGGAACGTCTAGAATATAACATTTGGCATTTATAAGTAAATTATTTTAGATACAGTTTTATGGAGTTAAGAATTATTATGTAGCAGTTGTCAAAATAACTGTCGGAAATGTGAATATTTCATACATATCAAGTGCTATCACTAATATTGCTTTCTTCGAAATCGGGTGTAAATTCTTGGATAATTTTTGAAGTACAATTTTACAATTTCTGTATTTGTGTTGACTTTGTTTTTTACAATATGGGCTGAATGAGATTATTGAAAATTAATTCAGTTGTCTCTTAATTGCTGGTACACCAGGATGGCTTGCATCAGCCCAAAATATTTATAAATACATTGACGCACAGAATTTATTAATGCTACAATATCGAAAATATAATATATGAAAGCTATTGAAATTTCACACAGGTTTAATTTTCTTTTTCATCGTATCTCGGCAGTTAATAATCGGTTAAATAGTTTCTAAGAAATAAAATACGATATTAATTTTGTGGTAAAACTTTCTTACAAAATTACATGAGATTCATTAGTACGTTGGTTTTTTTTATAGTTTGGGCTAGTATACGATGTTTGGTTTAATGAGAATGATGATTCTGTAGATATGATATATTATGGAAGTGTTGACAATATTAAATTTGAAAAAAATTTGTAGTTGCTTTTCAAACAATAATGGAAACACAAGATTTTGTGAGAATGTACGAAGGACGTACTGGTATATATTACACTGATTTGAATTTCTCAGTTGACACACTGCAAAAATGACAGAATAAAGATATTATGTTTCAATGAGTCCAAAGCTCGCATGGACATTTTTAGCACAAACTTTTAAATTGAAGTCAGCGTTAAGGTTATTGAGATGTTACTTATTGGCCTAAAATTACTAAAGCTACCATTAAAAAAAATGAAATGGTTAAACATCGTAAAACGTAAATTAGCTCATTTGGTACTACAGTAGATAACATCGAACGTGGCATAAGTGTGCCCAAGCACAAGCGGTGTAAGCGGGAACAGCGCTCGTAGAGCCAGAGATGCATATACACACTTGAAAATTAAGTTTGGGATAACCACCTTTTTAAACTTCAGGAATGCCCTGAAGGGAAGATTTTATTTTCTCAAAAATATGCATTTTTTCCCCACTATAACTGATATGTTGGGTTTGATCTTTACTAGAGTTATTATCTCAAAAACTATTTGTTGTAACTGGGTTGGGTGAGAAATTTTTTGTCATGAACGGCTGTTCCAAATGGAATTTTTTTTTCAAATTTTTCCACATTTGTTTGGTATGACTGCGAACTGTCTAATATTTAAAGCAAAATGCTCTTGGCCAAAGTGCAACCACACGTTCGAAGTTCCGGTCCAGAACGCCTTATCAACAGTTAACCGGCGGGATGCCTTCTCTCCGAGGAGCGCATTTAAGTTGGCCGACCGCTTGGAAGGGGGGGGGGGGAGTTAGGCCCTGCAGGGACAAGACAATGAAGGCCAGACGTCCAGAACTTGCGGCGGAATATTCATTGTGACCACCCACAGAAATTCCGGGAGACTTGGTGTCCCTCCTTCCTCTCCCCTCCCTCCCGCCCGCCTCAACCCTGCTTTGCGACTCGTCCAGAACTACCACTTTCCCCCTACTAACCTCCCGGCGGGCACTATCTTGCAAACCACGGGCAATTTAACACGTCCGAAACTTCGTAACGCGCCGACATTACCCGGGGGGGGGGGGGGTGGTGTCCCGCCGCCATCACGCTGGATTAGTTGACGTCGTGGCCACGAGGGGCTCTCACAGCGGCGAACAGGGCAGACCATGGAGTGAATGTAGGGTAGAGTGTGCTTGTCAGATACGCAGCAACAAATTTCTGAGTCCGAACACTTGAATAGCTTTTTTTTTTTTTGCAGCAGGAATGACAAAATTATATCACATGGAACTTTTACGTCAATGTGTGCGTTCTAAAATCTCTACTAAACACGTTTCCAAATCTTAGTAATGTACACTATATGGGGTGGTATGTCCGAATGTAGGGGATGGCATTACGCCACAACTCTTCACAGGTTTCTGGTCTTGGTTAAAGAAAACATTATTCACAGAATTGCTCGTTAATGTCATGTAGGTTTCATTATGTTCCGGTAGAACCATTTTAAATATTGATTTTCAAGTGTGGCTACCTCCCGTATGAGTTACTGTACGACATTACTCTTATAAGGTTTTCTATCCCATTTTGCATAGGGAATCACCTTACTGCATTTGTACCTGTAGTTCAAGGCCACGTTGTCTATGTATACATGCACGTATAGATGGTACGATTACATATACGTTATAAGTATAAAATATATAGACCTGCATGTAAAGAAACGCGATTTTTTTTTGTATTGAAAGCTACGCGTATGCTGGAAAACTTTACGTAAAAAACATCACGTGACAATCGAATAACGCAAAGCTGTTATTCTTGCTGGAAAATCGTGAGTTAATGTTTGCAACACGCTCAGAAGATGAACTTCAAACTTTGTACTTTATCTTTAGTTTTCGGAACAGACAACAGCTGCGGAGGAATCGCAGACGAGTTTGCCCGCACGCGCAAAACAAAATCGAACCACCTCATTTCCTTACAATACTACTCAGGGAAAGGAATTATTTGATCATATATTTATGTAAATAAATAAATAAATAAATAAATAAATATTTAAGCAGTGTTATAAATTGGTTGTCTTTGAAAACACAAACGTTATTTCAACAGGAAGGACAGTGTTATGAGAGATCACTTCATATGTACGTCCCCTTAAACATATCTGCCTACTTGCAACGACTCTCACCTGTACGCCTAAAGGCTGTCCATGGTTGAGTATTTTTGAAATAAACCTTTGAAAAATTGTAAATGGCTCTACTTAAATACGTTATAATTGTCACGCTGACTGGAATGCGCCCTGTAATTTGGAAATGACGGAGGGATACCAGCTTCATGCCTTAACGTTGGATTAAGTGTAAGATAAACATTTGTGAGTGCTGAAATTATTTATGCACTCTTCCGTTCTTATAATGCATATTAAGAGTTAAAAGTATAAAGTTTTTTAAAATATTTTTTATTTTAATAATTTCATAATTTTACTTTACGGATACTTAAATTAATTTATCAGGCCCATGGGAATAACATTTATACATATTGTGGAACAATCCTCCTATTATATAATAGGAACTGTCCGTCCCACTTTAATATTTCTAAGTCCCTTGAAACTCAACAGAAGTTCTTTAAATTTTGCAGAGCGGAATTCTAGGGGTTAAATACAGGTCAAGTTCAAATTTTAGCAAGATCAGATTACGCAATCATGACTTTTGACTCTAAAAATTCATTTTTAATAACTTTTTCTTATGAAAGTTTCTATTAATACATAGAGCTTATTGCATAGATATATGAACGCAATGGAATATAATTTTACTCTAAATGTCTCGCTTCAATGTTGAGTTAATTTCACATGATTTTATAGAACTATATCAAGTGGGGTCGCAGTGGCGCAGTGGCTAGAGCGATCCCAAGAAGAGCCTTAGTGGCTCAGTGGATAGAGAAATATCAAATCGGTGAGTAGGGTGGCAGGTGATAGGGGGTGAGTGGGGGGATGGTGGAGGGGTAAAAGTGGTTGGGTAAGGGCGGGGGGTGTATGTATGCAATTTTTTTTTTCAGTCTTCGTATGATAACCAAATTTTTTAACATGGTAACTGTTCTAGGCACGTGGCAATAATAAAACACGGTCACGGGCTGGGGCCCCTAGTATTTAATATGCATACACAGGTTGATACGGAGCAGGGCTTTTAAAAGTGCTCAGTTTAGAGATAACAGTCTACCTATAATAAGTACGTACAATATTTACCTTCCTAAGATACCGCCTGCGTTGGCTGCAAACAACACGACTGATAAATCTTAGTGATTGCCTGTTCGCAGGCGCTGCAATTCTGGTATTTAATTGAATGAATTACGTATTCTTCATTTTCTTTTCTAACCACTCCTACAAGTGTGATGATTGAATTTAAAAGCAGACTGTATGCAACTCCGTACACGAGCAGCTTATAATTTTTATTATCTGTGGACTTGGCACCTGAGTACCCGATGTACGTTGTGGACCGAACTCGCGAGTTCTTTTGTTCCTGGTGACTGATGGATGTCACCGTGGTTTACAAACGTGTGACTGTACGGGGTCACACACCTGTTCTGATGCCTCGGTCGACGTCATCTCCGCCAAGGACGTTCGCAAGGGGGCTTAAAACCCCAGAGCGCCTGAAGATCTTAATATTCCCGACGGCTTCATCCGGACGCCATCTTGTCTCAGACTGCCGCGCCAACTTTTATGATCCGTAAAAAATGCGGAGAAAGCGCCTTCAAGGAAAAAGGCCTGAAGGGGTTGGTGGGGGTTAAGGGGGATGGATTTACTGCTCCGGAGTTAACCTGCGTTCTTCCAAGCAGACAACAGTAGGTACCCCCAAGCCCCCCCCCTCTTCCCACAACTATGAAAGATGGATTTAATTTTATAAAACACGTCCTATTCGGAGGACGTCGAGAACCGGAGAAATGGAAATAAATTAATGGCTTTACGTGCGACGGGTTGCGGAGCAAGCCAGGCAATCCGGAAGAAGGGACGTGGGGGAGGGTGAAATGTTAGGAAGAGGGAGTTTTAAGGGGGAGAGAGATTTCTAGCGGTTTTCTTAATCCGGAAGGTTTCATTGTAATTCAGTTCGGGCTCTTCTCGTCGCCGCTCCCGAAGTGTTGTAAAGTTGGTTTCTCCACGAAATCGCTCACTCGGGATTTTCACCTTCTGTTCTCCTCCTCTCCACGCGCACACCCTACCCGCCGATACCCCGGCGCCGCCAACCTCCCCCCCCCCCCCAGCGGCAACCCATCCAGATCACCAGGCTGGGGTCCCCACCCCGACCGAGCCATTGCGAAGAGGCATGGACTTGGAAGAGGTAATCCGGAGGGGCTTAAATCACCGCCGACAAACTTGCGAGAGCTCTTCCGCAGCCGCCGCGACGCAGGCAGCTCCAGGCGCCAAGCCTGCGGAATTCGGAACCCCCCGCTGACAGTCGCTCAGGATTTGTGCCAGTCAGTGCCGTAGCTAGAGATTTTTCAAGAAGAAAGCAAAGAGGAAGGGGCGCACACACTGAATGAAGTGAAGCGAGAAGGAGGACATAATCAATTCACTGTCACATCCAAATTTTCTGAAGGCCTACTAAAGTTCTACTTCCAGGATATCCCTCCGCCTTGCGCAAACAAAGATTAACTGAGTTAAGAACATTACACCAAAGGGGCACTGCACCGCATTCGTGTGCACTCAGTGTAATAATATTCTGCATTTGAACTATTTCCTACTAGGCATTACAAACATACATATATTGTCACGGTTTTTATTTATACTAATTATAAATTAAATATTATAACTTATAATCATAATATAAATAAATTTTCAATTTAATAAAAGTTAAAGTATTTTTATGTTAAAACAAGCATAGGCTGTTCACGGTAAAATGAGCACTTTTGAAAGCCCTGCTTATGATCGACTTGTACGCACGCTGTGTATTCATCCGCCTTATGTAAAGTTGACATTGCTATGGACCTCATGACTTTACTCACGCGTCGGTCAAGTGAAACTCTGAAATTATGAAGAATTTAATTACTTTAAAAATCTGCTTATTTTTACACTTAGATGCATTAAAAAAACAGCAAACGAAATAAATAATTTTTGTTTATCACAAATGGTTACCTAACACTTTTTATTCGACGTTAAGATATGGAACTACTTTCCAGCCATCGTTACCAACTTTACTGGGCGAATATCTCTCAGCGAGGCCGTTAAAATGTGTGGTGGCGAGTGCAATGACTATTTCCTAAGGTTCATTAAGTGCTCACTTTATTGTGAAACACATAAATATTTGTGATACCCGTACTATAGAGGAAACAACTAATCACGTCATGCATGGGTTGATTATTCTAAGGTTTGATTCAAAAAGTTTGAATAAACGGCGAATGGACTATACACTTTCATCAGCGGTGCTGACACAATGACAAATACTTGGAGAGTGGAGAGATTTTGGGCTGTTCTTAAAATTGAGTTCTTGAGAGTCGATGAGGTTGAAGTGAGGTGAGGATGGAACCGCGCAGGACTGCAAGGACGGAGGGAAACTGGTGATCCCAGAGAAAACCCGCCGACCAGTGGTATCGTCCAGCACGATTAAAAAATATCGGAGAAAAAAATTTTCAAAACATAATGCAATTCATTATAATTTACAGAGATTACACATATTAATCACATTTTGACTTAGTAATAATTTTGTTACTAATATTTGACAACATTAATGAAAAGGATAAATATTTTGGGGGAGGGAGGGTCAATAATCTCTAAAACCTTAAACTGGCTTTACTTTTGGTAACAGTAGACAGCTAAATCATTTAAAGGAGGTTTATAGAGTAGTCTGATTCAACAGGCAATCTAATACTTTTTTGGGGCTATTTTCGATTGGAAGATGTATTATCGTTTTTTCTCCAACACGTAAACTGTTTTTTTTTTTTGTTTCAAATTCGTCCTTCGCAAGATAGCCGCTATTCCAGTATTCGTTTTAGACCCATGGTCATTTGTAACATATAATTGATTGTGGACTTCAAAACAATCAGTAAGTTATGAATTTAGAAACTTGGTAGTACATGCATTTGAGGAGCGTTATTTGAAAAATAACATAAATGTTCTTATTACATATTAGACCTCAGAAGAAACGATGGATTTTCGTGCGTGTAAAAACTGTAATACTAGTAAAAGGTTTATTCCACTGAGCCAATATGTTCCTTTTTAATGTGATGCAAGTTAAAAATATTCTGGCTTCAAAGGTTACGAATTTAAACATGCTCTTATAGTAGGCCTTTAAGACAGCTAAAGGCTGTTCACGATAAAGTGAGCACTTTTGAAATTAACCTTAGAAAAAAGTCACTTCCCTGACATGCATATATTTTAACGGGCGCATTGAGCAACATGCGCCGGGCAAAGTTGGTAACGATGGATAGAAAGTAGTTCCATATCTTAACGTGGAATAGAACGTGTTTGGTAACCAGTTGCGATAACTTAAAATTATTTATTTCGCTATCTGTGTTTTTAATGCATCGAAGTGTAAAAATGAACAGATTAGTAATGTATTTACTTTCTTAATAATTTAACAGTTTCATTTAACCGTCGCATGCATAAAGTTATGAGACCCATGGCAATGTTAATTTTACATAAGGTGAAGGAATACACAAAAGAGAATACAAGTAGATCTTAAGCAGGTCTTTCAAAAGAGCTCATTTTACCTTGAACAGCATATAACATGGATCATTTACATATTTAAGAGAGCGTTAATGCTCAAATAAAAGCAGTTACGTATCACATTGTTCAGAGGTCACTTATAAAATGTTATTGTTTCACACTAAGGTAAAAAAAAAAAACATTTTACTCACAATCCTTGAAATATCTACAAAATTGTGCTGACTAAAACAGGTTGCAAAAGTAAGTAGGCCATTAATTATTCGCATATGAACTAAAAAGACAATAACCATATAATTGGCTTGGACATTAAGACTTACATGAAATAGACACTCAAAAAAATTGAGTTGCCTGAGATGCAACTTTAAAATTAATCCACCAAAGCATTCACTACAATGTTTGGGAGCATCACAGTAAAGTTTCATAGCTCAAAATTCACAATAGTTTGTGTGCTTGAGACCAACGACGTTTTATTTTCTGCAATTTGAATATTGGTTACAATGCGATATACATAAACATTTAATAAACTGGGTTAACACACTTAAAAGAAATATGGTTTTGGATAATACTTACAATATATATGTATGTATATTAATCAAGAACAATTTTGATACAACATGAATTAGATCGTTCTAAAAAAAAAAAAAAAAAAAAAAAAAAAAAAAGCTCGCCTTCATAACACTAAGAGGACTCCACCGATGCCAAGAGGTTCCAAGACAAATTAACATTCAAACAGCTGAAAATATAAAACCCAGTTCGCAACTCACCGTTTCACTGTTCCCATCAAACCGGCGATTAAGTTACACTCAAATTAACATAGTAAAATATTAACGTAGTGAACAAAACTGACAAGAGTAATTGCCAAGTGCGCCGTGCCTTCGTGAAATGCTATCAGCTGTAAATAATGTTCACGGCCTCGATATGTCGTCAATCAATCGTGGCAAGGGAATAGACAGAGGGTCGGTTGTGCAGTATACTTTATAATCATTCGCCCCTCTCATAAAACAATGACGACGCACTAAGGTGGGGGATCAAGGAGAGGTAAAGGAGGGGTTGCCGAGCACCACCGAGGAAGTGTCTTAACAGTAACTATGCAATGGTGGCAGCACCAGCGTCGCAAGAAAAAATTTCTTATTCAAAATATTTTTACACTGAGTGCGCACGAATGCGGTACGTTGTAACCTTGGTGTAATTTTCTAGACTTAGCTTTGTTTCCATGAGGCAAAGGAATATCCTAGAAGGAGAACTTCAGCAGGGCTTCAAAAAAAGTTGGACTTGCCTAATTAGACTACACACATGTCTGTCCTTATACAGTCAATTTCAGTCAATGAAATAAATTACTAACATACTTTTGGCCTTCAGAGTAAATACTGAATTTAATTCAGAATTTTATTGGCTTTTGTCCGTTGCTGTTTGTGACTAAAAAATGAGAAAAACTGAAGAACACTACATAACGCGAAAAGATAATATATTACTCATTAAATATTCACTGGGAAGAAACATTAAATATTCACCTATTTACTGTCGTATTCCTTGTGGAAAATTAATCAGTACATATTGTGCCGTTTTTATTTGTTGGGTAAAGTTGTTTCATAGTGATTATGTCGTTTGGTAAGTTTTATTCATTCATTTTAAAACACTGCTTTACGTTCCTGGTTTCCACTGCCATGTATCAGGCAAAGTTTGAAGTCACTTAAATGTATTCGGTCTCTCCAATATGGCAGTTACTATTAAATAGTAAATTAAAGGACAGCTTTTCTTGAAAGTAAAATATGTGACAGAAATTTCTGTAAGTTGTAAAAAAAACTAGATCGTCATTTGTTAGTAATGTTGTAAATATTAAGAATGAGTTTTCAGCTGGCATTTTCTTTTGCCTATATTGTTATAATTTATCATAATGATAAGTTAATATTTTATGTCCAGTTATTTCACCTACAAGGACTATTTTCATGATTAAATAATAATATTGCTTATGAAATTATTTGTGATGATTTATATTATTTGGGCTACACGACGATCATCCTGTCGATCTCTGCTATGTTATGAGTGGCAATCACATACAAGGTTATCTTTGGTGTTTGTGAATGTTTCGGTAAGGCGATTTTCGAAATATATATATTTTTAGTATTTTTCATCCTTCTTGAAAGTTTTATCAGCCACGTAACATCTAAAATTTACTGCTGTTTGGCATTTTTGGTTTTTATACTATCTCATGGTTTGAAGTTGGGAATCACCGCCTTCGGTGAGTAATACTAAGTATCGCATAATTGTTTATGTTTGATTGTAGCACATAATTCGCGTATTTTACATAATATTTCTTTGAATTCTTGAAGTACGGTCCACGAACTGATTTGAATGCGGTTCTTGAGTTGATGGATGTCGGGTTGCTGGCCCTGAAACTTCTGAAAATGGAATTCTGAGGGTGTAACATCTTTACGCGAGACAACATGCCCTTTTGACGAGCTTGGCTCGGCGTTTCTGCCAGTTTCGCCAGTGGACCAGCGAAATCCAACAAACAGATGTGACTTTTGCTTAATCGATAACCATGCATGTGCATTCTGCTACGTTCGGACTTTCAATGGTAGTTTAAAAAAGAAAAGTATTTGAAAACAGCATTAACAAATCTATGATGATTTAATGCATTATTATCAAAACAAATTCTATGGATCCTGGTGCCCCATACATACAACCCACTGATTATGAAAATACTTTATAATATTCTAACTCTATATAAAAACAAATTTATAAAAATAAATAAATTTGAGTATTGCATTCAAAGATATTAGATTGTCTTCGAATCACTATATTTCGCAAAAGAGATTATATGTGTACTGAGCAGAGAATATGATTTTTTTAAAGGAATTTTAAAATAAATTTACCTCAACCGAGACCCTTCTAAATTTGTTTTATTATTAAATTATCACACCCTGTTGTGATAATTTTGTGAGCTACTGCGTACAAAGACATTTTGAGGAGCTCAATAATCATTTGGCTTAATATGTTTCTTTTTTTTAAATTGCCGTTACTTACAATATATGTTGTATTACAAAAATACATCTAGGTAACAATGGGCCTAGGGCCTCACCCTGCCGACGACGGTTGGGCTGTGGATGTACCAGCCCTAGGTGAGAATTAATTATCTTACTTGGGGTTGCTGTTCACCCCAGTTGTCACAGTATGAGGTATTAATATGAAAAAGAATAAAAATCAAACAAAAATCAAATGAAAAAAAAAAAAAAAAAAACCCAGAATATCATGAGTTTATGTGTTAATAAAAAGTAGAAGTCATGCAAAATATTATGAATTAAAAGTAATACAACGTAGGAAACAATTACAAGAATAAGCTTTTATAGAGAACATGGATTAAACGTCAAGTTATGCAAAGGAATGAACGAAACAAAACAAGGCAATATACTTAGCTGCAATCGACATAAAAAATACAGTAACAAACGAGAACGTACACATAGAATAAAGTGAGAAATTAATTAATAAATCAGGACTTTTGGTTTTTATGTCGTTTTCCTTCGCTTCGTCCTATCTTTTGGTCGCTTAAGGCAGTATATAGCACTGAACTAAGCCTTGAATGTAAACCAGTCATGTTGCTGACGTTGAATTACAATATAATAAAGAATTTATCTAAATTTGATCCATAAATTTCCGTCGCAGGTTCATACCGAAAAAAAGAAGTTGAAAACATATATACGACCTATTGTCTAAAGTTAATTCTAAGAGTGGTTCATATTTCCGAAGTTAAACTTGAATCACTAGTTTACTACAGTGCCACTGTTATGTACCTCGCTCTGGAATCTTGCCCTCCCTTTGATAGCTGCTACATTGGGTCATACAACGGAGGAGTCAACAAAATTAATCAAGTGCCCAGGGAACCACATTATTCTTCGACATGTGACTGATGGAAATCTGTAAGACCGAAGTTAAAATTTGGGAATCTGATACGATAACATAGTTCCAACCAAAATTAATAGTTTTAAATAATTTATTACATTGATCTCTTTACGTCCGTTTTTATGCCAGAAAACTGTTTAAAAACTTACGAAATCTTACTAATAAAATATGCTGTACATTACGGAATATATCATTTTTACAGTTGTATATTACAATTCAAATATAATATAATCTTTGCTAGCTAACGCCATAAAATTAAACACGTGTACGTTTGTAAAATGTATGGATTAGGAACACTTCTTTATATTTCATTTTTAACAACCGTATCACCAATGATTGGCTCAAGATATGTTACTTCGCGTCATTTTCTAAATACCCTCACCTCCATCCCTGATGTGTTTGGAGGGTGGTTCGAGAGTCGAGACTCGATAGATCGATTGTATCCTTAGCGCCAGGAAGGAAGAACAAAACCGTGACGCAATGCGTCCTTGCGGATCCACTCTGCTAGATTTGAAACACTGACCGGCCCGGCTGGGTGATTTGATTGAAGCCGGGGCTGAGTGATTGAGTTGAACGCGGTCGCGGCCCGGAGAGAGAAAAGCGCACAGCTCCACCCACACGGCCTGTTGCGCTGAGAGCGTGCTTGGTGTGATAAGGTCCAGGTTCGCGTGGCCGATCAAATGCTCGTTCGCCTTTCACGGCTTTCCCCTGAGGGCCGGACTGTACGCAGATGCCAAGTGGTTCTGCGGTCCGCTAGGCGCGTGGGCGGGCGTATGCTGATTGGTTGCGTTCGCGCACTCTGGAAGCGAACTTGACCCCTAGTGCTCCACACATTCTCTCTGTCTCTCTAGCGCTCTCGCTCTCGATCAGGGATTGTGCGCATCCTTATGATAAACAAACCAAACTTGTGAGGACACGCAAACGTTGTTAACCCCCGTGGAAAGCTATGGTACATTTTAGTACGGACTGTTCACGGTAAAATGAGCACTTTAGAAAGCCCTGCTTAACATCTACTTGTACGCACGTAGTGTAATCTTCCACCTTATGAAAAATTAACACATGCATGAGCCGCGTCACTTTATTCATGCGTCGCTCGAGAGAAGATCTAGAATGATTATAAATGTAAATATTTTACTAACATACTTAATTTTCCACTTCGATGCATAAAAAAACATAAAGAGAAATAAATAATTTAAGTCAACACAAATGGTTTCTTAACACTTTTTATTCCACGTTAAGATATAGAACTACTTTCCATAAATCGCTACCAACTTTGCTGGGAGCATGTCACTCGGTGCGCCCGTTAAAATATGTGCAGGCAGAGACAGTGACTTTTATCTGAGGTTGATTTCAAAAGTGCTCATTTTTTCGTGAACAGTCTTTACTTGCTACGCCTGATTACTACTTACCCGTTAACAGCACTTCGATTCTTTGGTGAGGGTAAATATCATAACAGAAATTTCATAAAAATAATTTAACAAACCCGCAAATTAATACAAACAAATAAGGTTTACTTAGTATTACCTTGATTGTTTAATATGACAACGGCACTTGCTTACATTTATATTTGAATTTACACGCTTTCACACTTAAATTGTGTTTTGGGAATTATGTATAGAAAAGAGCGATAGTTTTCTTATTTATGAAATGAATATTTGAATAGAGCAGCCATACTCGAAACAGTACGTTTGCTGCCTGAGATGTTACTTTAGTTTATTAATTCGTTGGAGTTTCCTATTCCTTTAGTTAAAAAAAGGAATTATTTTATTTTCATGGTGGGGTTTAGAATAAACTGTGGCTTATTTACTCTTATTTAACAGCGAATTCTAATTGCTGACTTAATTTTTCAAAGATGAAGACACTACGTGTTGTGGTGGTTACGAAGGCAAAACGGGTTCGATTCCCGGCGAGGTCGCTCCCAGATTTTTGCATGTGGTAATCGTGCCGGACGATACCGCTGTTCGGTGGGTTTTCTCGGGATCTCCCATTTACCCCGCCCTTGCATTCCGGCGCCGCTCCACACTTGCCTCGCTTCACCCTTATTGGTTCTCAAGACGTCGATGTTAGAAGCCGCCTAATATTATCACTCATTTATCAAAGATGAAATTGATATACTTTTTTTTTTGCAAAGGCGTAACCAAGTAAAATTAATTGTAAATATTTCGGTAATACATCCAGAACATTTAAATCAATTTATAATTTTGTTATTTCTTACACATGAGTCTGAACGTGTCGGTATGAATTTAAACACAGCTGTTGTGGAACAGTGATTTCACAAAACCATAGAAATGGTTTGTATTGTGTTAAGACTTCATTCGCAACTAACAACATTGAATAATATTATTAATTCACCAGAAAACGTGCTGGCTACTGGCGATTAGTAAACTTTGAAATAAGTAAGAGCAAAGAAGGAAATATTATTATTTTTTCTAAATTTTTTTGCGAAATTTCACTAGATATTTTTACCTGTGAAGGTGCAGAAAGTCTGATACTATTCTAGAGTTCTACATCCGGCGGCTAGGAAAAGGAACTTCCTGTAATACAAGATTTTTTCCCTACGATTTGCCCCTATAAATTAGTCCTGCTTGCAATAATTTATTTTCTTTAAAGATCCCAGTGGTCGATGATAGTTAATTGATTCACTCAGAGTCACATCTGAAATAATATTTTTAATTTGCCGAGAAATATTGTAAAGTTACAACGTTATGCAGCTTTAAAGGGCATACATTAGTTGTGCAAACATTAGGAACCTAGAAAATTATCTCAGCTGGTAAAATATTCCATGCGGTAATACTTCAAATATATTATTTTGTTTGTGCTACTAGTTCGGTTATATCTATATCTCAGTTCTCAGATCACTTTTAAACGAGATATTTGAAAAAAAAATATATATATTTGCAGACGTTTGTACAGTGATATTAGGCGTTAAGCTGTTAAAATTTGCTCTTAAGTTTAATGTACACAGAATACAGTATAATATTTCACATTGTAAATGCTGTTCACGATACAGTGAGTACTTTTGAAATCAACCTTAGAAAAAAGTCACTGCCCCTACCTGCATATATTTTAACGGTGGCCCTGAGTGGCATGCGCCCAGCGAAGTTGGTAACGATGGTTGGGAAAGTAGTTCCGTATCTTAACGTCGAATAAAAAGTGTTAGGTAACCATTTCTCTTAACTTAAACTACTTCTTTCGCTTTCTTTTCTTGATGACGCTCATGACAATGTCAATTTTACGTAAGAGGGAAGGATACACAACGTGCATACAAGTAGATCTTAAGCAGGGCTTTCCAAAGTGCTCATTTTATCGTGAGTAGCTTATATCAAGTGTATTCTTACGAGAATCTGCCCTGTATTGAACTACTGCTAAAGCTGAAAGGAGATGCCGGCCATTTCCAGCGCACGTGTTGTTCACACACTGAGGAAGATTCCAGCCCCTCCACCTCTCCTCATCCTCCAGGCCATCTGCGCTGGAGGGAGGCTTTGGTTTTAGAAATCAGAAATAAGGAAATGTAACCGGAGTACCTAACGCATTATATTATATCTAATGCATTATATTAGTATTTTAATGTAATCTGAAACATTTTTACTGTACTTGTGCTTGAACGACAGTAAATGCCGGCACACGCAAAATTCCCGGAAAATCAAGCAACTACCGTAAGTCACATATGGATGGTGGCATCGTTCCGGCGTGGAGGGGGAGATGCGATCTTCCCACGCCAAAGCGGAGGTCAGAGGTTTATCGTCGGCATCATAGAGGACACTCGTTCGAGAGACACGGTGAACTGAGCTCCCAGCTTCTCCGCGAAGCGAGAGAGGTGCTGCAATTACGGCCGGTGTTACCCTTTAAGTCATTTAAATATTCGCAGCGACCCTCCGGTGTACAGAGACGCAGTAGGAATTTAGCGATTTCCCAGTTAAGATCTTACGGACAAGCTGCCGGGTCGTGTTGCGTAGGTTCGTTAATACTAGGGAATGCGGGACAATTAAATTACTATTGACTGTTTGAGCTAGCTGAGGCATTACCCATATAGAAAGTAGATATTAAAATAATTAATAGGTAATATTACTGATAATGGGATGTGTGCTTAGCGCCACGACTGGGATGGAACATCGCATAGTGTAATTAGAGCATTATTCAATTGTTTTGGTGATTGAATGTTATTAACATACCTTGCTTAAATATTTAGATATGGAAAAAGGAATTGCTGTGTGTATACTGATAATTTTTCTTTTGACTTTGGTTGTCAAATAATTCGATAATTAACTAGTATCACTGCTCTAACTGCAATAACACAAATTCACTTAAATATAGACTTTCTCCGTGGCTACCTACATATTTCTCGAAGCAGGCTCGAGGATATTGGCAAATGTCTGCTGTAAGGACACTATTTAACATGCCCAGCGCTCAAAGGAAATTTTAGGACATTTAATCACATCAATTGATGACTACCAGCGAGTCAGGTATTTATTTAATTAGCGGTCTTCAGTGATCTCTTTTCCTATCGTTAGCTCGAGATACAATTGTTCTTAAAATATATTTACACCTATCGGGTCATTAACTCTTATTACACATTCGAATTAAAAAAAACGAGAGTCATTAAAAAAAAAATTTCTTCCGTCAGGGAAATTCCGTTAACACTTACTTATGACATGCTAAATCGGTGTGCTTAATTTAGTTTAACATATCAATACACAGTTTACCATTTGTTCGGCTACCATACACTTGGAGGTAGGTCACGGTTGGCCGTAACCTCGGGAAATATGTTAAGGTCGTCAGAGGCATTCCCACAAGTCTCTGTGGCCAAAGTTCATGACACACATTGCTTTTGACGTGAATAAGTCTTTAAATTTGCAACTGTAGTGGCAGGCAATTCAGAAAATACGACGATAACAAAATTGGGGGATACAGTTTGACATTGTAGCTCCAAATCTGTCGTCTAAATTCAAAATTGAATTACACCACTCTATTGCCAAAGGATCGAAGAATATGTTACGTTGAGTGAAGACTACGAAAAATCGCCCGGGGGGGGGGGCACTTTTGAGTTCGTTTCGCGCCGCGTGTCATAACTTCTGCGTATTGTTACTTTTGATTAGGAGAAGCTACGACGCTCGTTTGAGTTTCAATCGCCAGCTCTCGTCAAGATCAATCGATTACGTGTATTAAAACATTTGTGTGACGTGGTTATGGTGAAATTGTATGCGTTTAATGTAAAAAAATAAGATAATTTAACACAATTCTGGCCTATACTCGTCAAAACGCCAAGTAGAAATTTATAAATCACTAGCGGACCCGACAGACGTTGTCCTGTACACATGTCTTAAATTTATTAAAAAAAACGTTTTGTAGTGGACCGAATTGTGAATCTAAACCATTCTCGAATCCACTTGAACACACACAAAAATTTTCATCAAAATCGGTCCAGCCGTTTAGGAGGAGTTCAGTGACATACACACGCACAGGAGAATTATATATATATATGGTTGGAAAGCGCATCTCAAAAGCAAACCAGTAATATCCATAAAACCAACCCCATATGATCCAGTGAAGCGGTGCCGGAACGTAAAATATACATCAAGACGTCCGAGTGCGTCAACGTAGACGTATTCACGCAAAACAAACGGCCGTGTCCCCAACACAGCCAAACCGATTTTTTTTTAGCCTGTGATGTAGCAGTGTAATGGAATATCTAACAATTAGCAGAAAAACCACCGGATTTTAAACGTGGCAGCAATTTCACCTTCAACTTCAACTTATTTTCAGATTAGTATTATAATACCGTGTAAGTTTATTAGAGTGCTGGTTATTGCAGGAAGAATGGAAATACAGCTTCCAATGTTACTCTGCTGGAAAAAAACTGTCCTCTCTGTGCTATAAACAGGATTCTTCTATAGTTACAGAAGCATGAACCGACAGGACCACAATAGATAATAATGCTGGTATTATTTCCCTGCTTTTAACAATATTTAGGTGGTACTAACAATCGCCTCTGATTGCTCCGTCTATTCCAACAGACATAAAAGTTTACGGTTGGAAAACGTTTGTTTGGAGAGCCATAATTTCTCTCAGTGCGCGAACGCGAACCGTACCGTCGTCTTCAAGCGCCGCATCGTGTAACAATGGATCACGTTTCCGTGCGCTGATGGGTCCGTAGGGGATATGTGAACGATGTGGGGCAGGAGGCGGTCGCAAACGAAGCGGGTATAATCGCACTTGCGTGACAGCTCGAACGGGCGTAATGAACGACGCCGAACGGAATGCGAGTTTTATTGACGTTCGCATCCCCCCCCCCCCCCCCCCCCTCGTTCCCAGGTGCCTTTTGACTAGCGCGGTTTGGCAAAGCGCTCCGATCAGATCCATTTCCATTCCGCACTCTCCTGTTAAAAGGATATCTCTAAAAGAAGCCAATTTCTGTGTCTCCCAGTCTGGATCGTCCATCAAACTACATAACTTCTAAACCCACCCGGAATATAAATTATTAAATAAACAAACATATAAGAGAGTGGGAATTCATCCAACAAACTTTGGCTGCAGGCTAATCACGTGACTGGTAAGGACAGTATATGTGTTTAAAGTTGAAGATTAACCGCTGTTTTGCTGCATCTTCTACAGAAATTATTAAGAAGCATAACTAATTATTGGGACAACGTTCACTAGAACAGAGTGGCGCAACCACTGATTACACACTAATTATTCCCTTTTTTAATAAATTTCTAATTCAGCTATTTAAATTGCTTATAAATTGTAGATTAATAACCAATGTGATAAAATACAAAAAAATTTTAAGTTTTGTTTTTTCTTAGACCTTCGTCCAAAGGAATCGACGAATAAATTTAATATCACAAATCACACTAATCATAAGGATGACCAGATGCCACAGAGTCCATGAAAGGGAATCTCTGCACCCAAAAAATTTGTTCACCGTTTTGGTTCTTCCCAACCACAACCTAAGATCGGCATCCAGATTTAATTTTATATGTTTTTTAATCCCGTCTCACTCACCAAAGATGTTGTAGAGAAAATCTTCCTTTTCTGCGCAGGTCTTTGAGTGAGTGAGTGAAGAGATTTGGGTGGTTCTTAACATCGAGGTTTTAGAGCCGATAAGGGTGATTCAGGTGAGTGTGGAGGAGAGGCGGGAATGGGGGGGCGGGGGAAGCGGGAGATCCCTGAGAAGACCCTCCTATCAACGGCATCGTCCGGCATGATTCCCACATGCGAGAGTCTGGAGTGATCCGGCCGGGGATTGAACCCGGATCGCCTTGATGGGAGGCGAGCAGGCTAACTGCTCAGCCACCGTGGCCCTCAAGGTCTTCGAAGTCGGATAAAAAATTCTACTGACCTTAGTAAAAACTGCATTTTGGCAAAATATCGATTTATGTTGTAATACTGAGATGGCTACTAACGCAGCTAAAATGTGCGCTCTACTCCGTATTTCTACTTCCCCCTTAACAGTTTTTTTATTCGTGTTGAGTTCTTTTTCGTACAACATCGATACCAAATGAGTACTTCTAGCAAATTCTTGAAGAATTATATTAACAAGAAACTGAGTATATGATCTAACAAAATGACTATCAATAGCTTACAAAATCAGCATGTTAAACAGAGTATAGACTTTAAAATTACAATGCAATAATGCTAATAACACAAGAAGATGTTGCAGCTCAATAAAATATTATAAATGTTAAATATAACACTCTTCCGTCCCTCGAAAACAAATGTAATATTCCAAAAACCCAATCACTATGGACGCTATAACTGTCATAGCAAGGGTGCTCAAGTGGAGACTTACTGGTGTGTTGCGTGTTTCAACAAAAAATTTGGATAGTTTGTCAAAGTTACTTAAACCTCTAACAAAATAAACTTGGTTAGTTAACCAACATTTTGGCACCAGCTTCACATCTCTCTCTTACATATAGCGGTTATATATATACAGTTTGTAATCAGCGGAACATCTTTCGGACATCTTTATAATTCCTTAAGTCTGTGAGGCTGGAATACGTTCAGGTATAAATATGTATATACAAGATTTTATCACCTTTGGAAAATGAGAAGTTAACTAGTAAATATGCGCATATATATCCAGGTATGCCAACATGTTTCCTGTTACCATTTGAAACGGGCGATAGAACAATTGACGTTCTCTTTGGCAAGAACGAAGGAAAACGGGAACATGCTGCATAATTGTCTGAATACACTTTAGTGCAAATAGTTTTCAAGAAACACGGAGAAATATTACTGAAATAATGGCAAAATCATTAACACCATGCTGTCAAACCATGTTTTATTAAATAGTTCCAAACGCACGTACTAAGCTTAATCCTCCCAAAGTGTTCTCTCGGCTGTGCACAACGAAAAATAAAGCCAAGACTTATACTTATTTTAGCATAACACAAAATTCATAAATATTTTTCTAATAATTAAATGTTTTAATTTTAATTTTTTAATTTTAATTTTTTTAATTTTTGAGCAGACTGTAATCTCTTTCTCTTTGTAACTGTCAACCAAAACAAATTTCATTTTCTCTCTGTCTCTTTGATGTACTGGAAATTTCTTTGAATTTCTACAACCATTCGCTTGAAGTTACCATATAGCTCTCAGATACGCGAGGATCAACTTTAATTTTACCTATTGCGAATTACCTTTAATAAAACTATAGTTTAATTTACTTCAAATAATTGGGCCCCTCCTGGTATTTATTGATAATTTTACCTACAATCTGATTAAATAATGTCTCTCAGCTTATCTTAAATAAAGGAGTGTATCTAACTGAAGAAAAACTTTTCGTGTAATGTGCGAAAGGGAGTTATTAAGGGCAACAGTCATGTGTACTAAATTCCTTATCAGTTCTGTGCCGTGAAAATTTTGTGGAAACACTAACTGCCTCATTTTCTGTTAAAAATATTATTATCTTAGAATTTTCACAAGTGTGATATTCGTGAGCGTATCCTATTATTAAACAACGAAAAGTTTTTCATTAGATACGAGATTCTTGATTGATATATCTAAGAGTAAGTACTTTTTCCTCATTGTTTGCGTTGTCGTTAGATGTAATTTTAAATTAGCGTAGTTAATAAATTATGCACCGGTATTCCTTCTGGTACAAAACGAGAGCGCAAATGAACGAATTCGAATAAAAATTAATAAATTCTGAATAAAAGCATTTTTCCTAAATGTTCTGCATACTATCTGACCATCTTGATAGGTGAAACTTTAGTGCTCTGGTAATTCATTCTACAAATTGCCACTTTTATACCAGTCGGAGCGTCATTGCATTGTTTTATGGACCAATAAACGCTGTCATTTTTTTTCAAACACTTTCATGAATATCATACTTCCATGGAATATGCAACGACGCCTCCAAGTAAAATTTCTCAACTTATACAGCTGACCAAAAATTAACTAGCAAAATTATATTTCTGTGCATATACCGATATGTATTCCACCACTGCTTAGTTTAATATTAAGTGCGAAGAAATCTTTGTTTATAATGCACGTTATTCAATTAAAAGCAAAACTCAAGATGTGGGTTAATTAAGGGAAAACGATGACTTTCATTACTGGTTGGGAAATAAATTCAAGTTGTAGCTTGTAATATTCAGAGTGGATACAAGATTCCAGGAACATGAAAAAGTTGTAAATGGCTTGTAATAATAACACAGGCGCATTCTTCTTTTGGGAGACAGTTACTAAATTGCTTGTTTGGTAGGAAGTTTGCACCAAGGTCTATCTGGTAAGCAGACTTGTCGGTCCTATTCAGCATGCACAATGTTTATCACATATGAGTGTAATGAATAAGAGGAATTAAACAAGAATAACACACTCCATCCACCACCCAGGAAGCATCCACCTCAATAATACCTAACGAATACTAGTCCGCCTCAATAATACCTAACATATACTTAACCTCCTCAGTAATACTTAATGTATACTTGTCCGCCTCAATAATACCTAACATATACTTGTCGTGGGCACAGGATCTAACGAGTGACGTGACTGAGTCAAACGCAGGTACTTGAAGTTGTCAGTAAATATTTTGTTTTATCCGAATGTGTTTGGTCTGTTGGTAGCTCTTCCGACTCATGTTGATCAGGCCGTGTGTTCCATCTTGACTCGTTGCACAGGGCGTAAATTTACCATGTTGTTTTCCACTAACATTCTAGGTGAGTGCAGGTGGGATTCCTTGCAATATACACGCCAGTTCCACATTGGTAGTAGTGATTGGCAAATGTCATAGTTTCAGTGAAGTGCAGTCTAGACACTGCAGTCCTCTTTTACTCTCAAACCTCGTAAATTTTTTCAGTGGCTGCTGCATTATCGAGTAGTTTCTTTACTGACGACTAAGTAGCAGGCAATTCCACGCTTGTTTGCTCTGTCTCAGAGTGTTTAGTAAACAATTATACAATTCCTTGTCCTTGGGTAAATTCGGAAAATTTCTCAGTCCTGTTTCATTTGCCTCGGCTCAAAAAGGTAAACAGCGGATTATTACTGAGATGTCAGAAAATACTGGATACGGCGAGGAGGTATGAAATATACTAGCAACCTGAAACACACAGTATTTATTACCATCCCGGCCCCCATTTTGTCCAGTCGCTAATAGCTCATTGCGATCGGTGTATGTTTAACGTCCCTGTGAATTGTCCCTCGGGTCGATTACGGCGTCGCCCAATCGCGGCCAACTGGAACCAGATAATTTACTTCCTCGTGGAATTATTTCCGTCCTCTGGGCAAAGGCGGACCACGCAGGGAATTTATAGGGCGCCAGGAGGAAGGGAGTAGAAGGCGGGGTTAACCGACAAGGGCGTACAATCGATGGTGGTTGGTCGAGAGAAACCAGTGTGTGTTAACAAGAGCCTGCGATCAAGGCCGCGCTGAGAAATACTAGTGTGCTGCCGGTTGCGTCGAAGACAGAGGCAGGATTTTATACTGGATTAGAAACGAATAAATTGAAAATAAATTTTCGTACTGTCCGAGAACAATTCAGCCGATCAGAAACGAGGCGTATACTCCCGAACTCTCCAAGGGGAAAAATATACATATTAGCTACCTTCAGCTTTCTCGTTACTCAGCGAGCAGGGTAGAAATAGTTTATGTACTGGAACCGAAACTGCTGACAGCGACAATAAACGAATGAAAAGTTCTTGCAGTGATCTTTTTTTTGTTAGGAAAATTTAAAATCCACAAAGTCGCGCAAGGCTATATTAAGAAGCTGTAACTCAATCCATCGCGAATTAAATCGGTAAGAGTAACGCATTGTTTGACGCAATCAAGGACAAAGGGCTATACAGCAGATACTAATCTCTATTCTTTTTATTTCTCTCAAGATAACTGCACAAAAATATTTAACCGTTAAGTTTTTAGACAGCTCCATTCGATATTTTCTTACTGAATTTATCAAATCGGACAAAAGTAAGATTTATTTACTGAAGCATGTGTATATGCGCAATCACTGATTAAAAAAAAAAAAACACTTATTTAAAAAGGAGAATTATTAGAACAAAAATCGCACATACACAACTCTCTCGAACTTAAATTATTGGTCAATAATGTCAGTAAAGTCAGTTAGACTTCTGATAATGCTTAGGAAGACTAGAATGGTAACTGCTAAGGATGGACGTCCTGGATTTGGAGAGGTGAGTAGGTAGCGTGATGTTGTCTTGAAAATAAAATCCGATATTATAGTGAAGTTTAAGCCATGATATAGAATAATATTTAAACACATTCAACGAAGAGTGGCAGTTAAAGCCAAAATAGATTGGGAAAATTCATTTGAAAATAAAATATAAAAAAATCTTGGAAATAAATATATTATGAAAAATAAAGATTCTTTAGAACTTTGGTATTACCACATCTTGTCAAATTAAGTTGTATGATGTCTGTATTTTTTTAGTACTGTGTTATCACATGTGCAACCGCTCGCACAAAATATTAAGTCTATTTACAATCAACAGTTTTAAGTCAGGAAATAACAAAAGCAGTGAATACGTAGCAGTTTAAGAAATTACGATAATCTGTTATTTATACTTCATCTTGCTTAAAAAATTCCTTTCGGACTTTTTTTTAAGAGGAATTGGGACCAAAACTAATACATATAAAATGTGAATGAATAATTAATTCAAATTGCTTTATTATACTCATTTGAGTGTCAACATTAAGTTTTGCATAAATGAAAACTCACTAATAGGCCTACGTAGATATATATGACTGTAACTGACTGATTCTTTAGTACTGACTAATGACGACGAAAAGTCTGGAAATTTTGTGTTGGTTAGCTGTTAGAAAATTATATCATAACGTGGTATTTTGAACACTTAATTGATACTGTGTAAATGTATCCGTTTTAAACTCAGTTTAGTTTATCAATTTGGCTGAAGGTACCTTTGAATCGTGAGTACCCGTTTTCAAATCCCGGATAATCTACGGACGTGTGTGTCGTTTTCAGATGTGATGAAAGTTCTGCAAAGTTTGAAAGCTGGCCCTCCGGTAGTAAATACATTGGAGACTAATGCTGAACAATTCACGCATTCCTGTGAGTAAACTGGCGGTGGTGTATTCTCCAGCCAACAGAGAGCAGCCCATATGTTCAGTAATGCATTTGTAGTAGTTAGTCTTAAAGTTTTAATAACAGCGTAATGGACTCAGATACCTAACTTAGTTTTATATCTGCCAATTCGTTTTAGAAAGATTTTAGAGTGCAATGCCTAACTCAAAATTCTAAAAGTGAAATTCATGCGGCGACTATCACTAAGGCAATTGTAATATTGATATACTTTGCTCTATTAGTTGACACATTCAATTTGATATACAAAAATAAATTTAAACGCTCAGGGTGGAATTCAAAGACGAGCCAAAATGGCACAGTGTTTTTCTTCTGCAGCATTGACATCAGGTATTAATATTTTAGTAAAGTCATTAATCCTGTACCTTAAGAAGTTCTGTTCCGAATTAAGTACCTAAATTTTAATTATTTACTCAATTCCCTAAAAAGGTGCAATTCGCTCCTCTCTTAACGCGAAATACTGTATATTTTAATGTGACTTAAAACACAACAATTTCAGCTTCTAAGAAAAGATTGATAAAATATTTCGTGAGACCAATTAGTTGGAAAATCACAAATGTATTGCTACGTGCCTTCGCGCAGTCCCAGCAGTGGTTGTTCTCCGATGACGTAATCGTTGGTCAGTGGAGGGGGAAGGAAGGGCCACCACACCAGCCTGGTTATCAGTTACGTGACTGACGTTTCTCCTTCTCGCTGGAATTTTCTGATCGTCACCTCCACAGACGCGGCTCTACGTGCGAAGAAAGTTCTGGGGAGTACTGTAGAAACAAGCGTAAATTTACGCATACACGTTTTTGGTAATTTAACACTTTGTATGTAATGGATAAAAAAAAACTACAGCACGGGTAATTTTACACACATATTCTTAATAGTCCAGAGAATATCACATGTATTTAGTGAAAATACATTAATGTGTGGCTTAATAAACACAATGTTGACGTTAATTTTCACATGCTAATGCATGTGTAAAAATACACCCGCTCACTGTATTAAAACCTTAAGATATGTATTTTACTGCCACGTAGTCGTCCTAAGAACACCGAATGTCGGAAAAGTTGTAAATTTTCAACTGTGTAATTTCACAATGACAGCGTGTGTGTAAAATTGCATTACATTCTGGAGTTTCTGCGAGCGCATATTTACACCTACAAATTGTCAGTAATATTAAATTTTTAATGTGTAATTTACTAAAACGAGTACATTATTTGTAATTTTACATTAATGTTCCTGTGAAATCAAATATAACTACAAGTATTTGTTTAAAACACGAATTCTAGCGGTAGGGAGTAGAACTATTTCGAACTCACTTTGCGTGTTGAAAAGTGAAATCTAACTCCCGCTGATGGAATATGCTGGCTTTTATATATAAGTACCTATTTTATATCTAGAGTCAATTGTTACCCCTATATTACAAATAACATTTTATAACTATGTTAAACTACCAAGTTGCGAATCGGAGTAAAGTCATATACAAAGCATGTGAATTAACATGACGTAGTTGTAAACGAACTTTTATGCTGGCGGTATAATTGCTTAGTAAATCAGTGAAAAATGTACAGAAATTGTGTAATTACAATTACAGTCATTCTGCGGTTTTACTGTATCGCTCGTGAGGAAATACACACACACAGTAGTTAAAATACAATTACGATGTCTGTGTAAATTTTCTTGTCGCGGAGAGAAATACACGAATGTTGTTTACTTTCTGATCATAGTAAAAGTAATTTTGCACCATTCTATGTACAGTTAGTTGTACAAAGTAAATGTTATTTGACTAATTTGTAGGGTAAATTAACTTAGACGTTGAGTAAAAAAAAACATTGACGTATGTAGGCGTAAAATTACACCGATATCAGTGGAGAAACTGCTACCACAATGTAAGAAATTTTCTGGCAAACTACCTAAACTGTAATGGAAGTTTTTAACCTATACAGTGCATGGCAAGAGTACAACGTATGAGGCTGAAAATATGAGAATGTTTAGTATCGCTACTATAGAAAATTGGGAACTTTCCTACGAATTTGACTCTTTGCAGAGCACCTATAGGAATATTACCATGCTTGTATGGGAAAATATTTTACTATTCCCGCTTTTTCACTCTGCCCATACACTGACATCGTAAATTTCGCAAATAATTTCCCAGAGTGCACATACGTTCAGTGTAAAATGACACAAATTGTTATAAAATCTGCGGCTTGGCTGTGTGTCGGCAATCTGGATGGCCATTAGTGGCGAATGCCTGCGACAGCACGCGGATGCCCAGTGACAGGAGAGTGCAGTGTGCGACTACAGCCTATTCGCAGTTTCTCCGCGCTTCTTGAATTAAACCTTCGAAAAACCCCATGTGTCACGTATTTAGTTATTTTCCAAATATGCCACGTATCACGAGCGTTTTATACCACTTTTAACATGAAAGTAAATTTTTTATTAAATTTATGCTTTACGTGTATTTTATTTGTGAATAAAAGTGTTTCGTTATAATAAATATAAATAAAAAGAGTGAGAGAACATGTGTTGGTAGCGCCAAGTGAGAAATATTTCTCATGCAAAATATTGCTACAACTGAGAGCGCAAGAGTTCGGTGTATCGTCCTTTGGTGTAATTTTCTAGGGTTTGTTAAACTTAGCTTGCACGAGGCGGAGGAACATCCTGGAAGTAGAACTTTAGCAGGGTTTCAGAAAAGTGTGAACTAACCGTGAATGGATTGTACCGGAATTACAAAGACTGGGAACAACCAGGTCGACTGTAACAAAGTGGAACTTGTTTTGTGAGTGACAAGGCACTTTTTGTATAATGTGAATAATGCATGGCGCTGGACATTCCGGTAGTACATTTAAATTAACAGGTGAAGATCAAGTTACAATTTAGTATAGACGCGGTGATTATGACTTAAGTTTTAGTTGAAGATTGCATAAAATTGTGCCCACGGATAAAGTTAGTACGTAGGTAGGTAGCTGGGCTTAAAGTCTCATCCACAGCGAGGTCGTTAGAGACTGATCAAATTGCGCAGCGAAGAGAGATTGGGGAAGGAATCGGCCATGGCCTTTGTTAGTGCCCTATCCCAGCATGCGCCTGAAGAGATCTCGGAAAACCATGGTAAACCGAAATCAGGATGGCGGGACCAGGAACTGAACCCGGGTCCTCCCGAATATCAGTCCAGCGAGTTACCACTTCGCCACCTCGCTCGGTAATAAAAATAGTAAGTGTTAAGTTAAGTTTCGTGTTGTAAACATGACACACTATAAAATTAATATAAGGAATCTTAAATGATATTTTATCTTACTAAGATCTCAATTCCTCACTGAAAAGGGTACGCTCTAGGTGATTCGTAACGGCATATTTGTGTATTTAACACGGAGCGCTGCTGACGTAATATTAGGTCGCCTGAATTGAACTGATTAGTACAGAGTTTACGGTAATATTATGATATCTGCATTCTTTTAAGACTCGGGCATATACATATTACTTTTCCAGATGTGTTCGTAACGTGCTATGCAACGTAATATTATGTCAGAGACATTCAACGCGTAAACTACTCAGACAAACAGGATGGATTGTACAGTACTTTACGTAGAAAAGAACACTTCATTGGAATTTTTTCAACCTGGCTTTGGATTCGCATAGGGTGGGCCAGTAATGCACGGTGTTCATTACAGTATAGTGGTCGGTGTTACACGAACTAATATGACGGTTGTAAATGGAGAGAAATAGACCATGCAGTCACGAATACACGCGACGCACTTCTGGCTAGTTTCAACTGTCAGTAAATCGGTATCGCACTCAGAGTGTTAAACGATGCAATAAATTTAAAAAATATCTATATGTAAATTGAGTACTTTTGGAAGTTGTGCTCGAGATCTACGTGTATGCACATTTGAAATTAATATTGTGCTGTGACCCCGCTTTAAGCTTACAGGTCACGTACTATTAAGGGGTTATACGTAGTCAAAGATGGTAATGTTGGAATAAAGACCTAGTTGGGCCCAATTTTTTAAGCACTTTACCAAAATATAGTTAACATAGCTTGTACAAATTATTGCAATACTCGGGGAGTTAATTATATTTAATTAACCATTAATTAAAACTACGGATACAAAATGTAATCAGTCTCTGACTGGAACGTGGTCACATGAATGTAGCTGAAGGCTGCTGCGCACAAGTCTCGAGTCGGCGGCAACGGGACGCCCTCTTGCAGCCCGTCTTCAGGTGGCAGCTGTCTAGAGGTTCGCCGGCGGCGAGCTGGCGACGGGTACTTCTTCGATGCCCCGCGCGCATTAAATACGCGCCGCGGGTTTTTTTTTTTTTTAACAAGCCGCTGCTCAAGGCTTCGTTCCGGATTCCAGCCAAGCGTCGGATACTAGCTTGGTAGATCACAGCAATTGCCATTGCCTGATCACTTCATTCATGCTTCGTCCATGCGAAGCTCTAAAATGATTCCAAAAAGTAAATGGTTTACTAATTGGCTCAATCGGTATTCACAACTGTTTACCTAACGCCTTTAATTAAACCTTAAGACATTGGACTACTCTCCCTCTGTCGTTACTAACTTTACTCAACGCCTGAAAGTTAGCGTGCCTGTTAAAACTATATGCAAGCAAGGGCAGCGACGTTATTCCAAGGTTGATTTCAAAAGAGCTTAGCTAACCGTGAGCATTATGTATAGACATGGGTTGTGTGGTGTCTCAATGCGTATATTATTCACAATATTCCGCTTAACTACTCGGCGCGGGAGCATCTGAGGTCGACACAGGAAAACGGCAGGCGCCTGGAGGCGGTGCACCAACGTCGCCACTCGGACTTCGTCCAGCCCTGGCAAGTATCATCGGCCGGCGTCGACGGGAAAAAGGGGCCGGCGGCAATGAAGCCGTTGGCGCGCTGCGGCACGTCCCTGGTTTACGTCCCCGCCGCGGGTTCCCTCTCTCCTTTAACTCCCCTTGGGCGTCTCGTGCGCAGTAGGATCACGTCGCGACCCGCGGGGGAGGGCCGAACCCTGGTCCGATCCGATGGAGGCGGGTCCCCGGGGGAGCGATACGGTCATCTTCGCCACCCGGACCACTATACTCCGTTATGAAAAAAAAAATGGCGCCCACGCGTCCGCACGAGGCGAGAGGCAAGGAACCGGTCGCCGGGTCTCAAACTCACTCGGTTTCAGAGAAATCCTACCTAAACCACACGCAGCCTAAACATCGACTTGTTTAGGCTGATTTCACGAGACGCACAGTTTTCGCACGAGACCTCGCATGAAATTTCCATAAGAAAATATCAAGGAAAATCCATATGTTACTTGGTCATATACAGTTCACACAATACATATGTAAATTTTGACCTCGCAAGAGAGTAGGTGATTGCCCTGACGAATCAATTAATAGCCATGATACTAATTTAAAAGTTCCTGAAAAGTTAATATTTATTATACTAGGGAGTTTGTTAGCCTGAAGGAGATTTCGTCTTACCTTACAACACTAACAGAATTCAATTCAGTATCTTAGAAATGCCTCAATACGTTTCCTCATATTCATCTTTACACTGTTTAAATACCTGATTTTCTCATATCTGTCGGGTTGATACACAGTTTCCCAGATAACTAGATTAGAAGTACCAATATATTTGTTTGTTCCGTGTGGCTCGCGTCAAGAAATAGGGTATGTTCTGTTTCCTCATTTCGTACGAGCTCTACCGTGAACGAGAAATTCTCCCTTAAAATTTACTGCAAGCTCTGTATCTCGCACGAGTTTTGCATGTATCTTTCACAGTGTAAAAACTGCTTTAAATATCACATAACAACGTGAACGGGACACTCTGCCACATGACGTACAGATACGTCCCCCCTACTATAAATTTTTCACTTCAAATAAAACCACATTAATTTTTTTTTATAATATGCAACCGCTAGGAGATTCATAAAATGCGTAATTTATACCCAAGAGGGGTTTTGCGAAAAATTTCCGAAAACAGCTTTCGCATTTAACTTGCCCCTACGTATACATACTTCTGAAAGAAAATACAGTAACACATTCACTTTGTTTAATACTTCCATGAATATGGTACATATATTGAGAAACTATTTAAACACAATGAAATCGCAATCGTATAATTATTTTTAAAAAGTGAAGCATTTACAATAAGAAATATGAAACAGCCTTAACATACAGGTATAAGCTGTTCACGGTAAAGTGAGCACTTTTTAAGGCCCTTCTATTTTTCCTTTCATTTAATTTCCATTTTCCTGCTGCTTTTTAATATAAACTTTGCAATGTGACCAATAAATACAATGTATACATTTCACCACCCTGTTGCGAGGGCCTTAAAAAGTGATCACTTTACCGTGAATAGCCTATATATGACTTAAATCATTTAAGTATTGAAAAATGTATTCCAATAAAATAAAATGAGCCTATCGTCTCTTGTATCTTTCTCTTCTTGTTCTTCAACTTCAAGTCCGTTTCTTCACGTTTTGCTGGGCTCCCATTGTCTCATTCAACCCAGAAGCACCCAGGACAGATCCGCGTCAACTACCCCGTTGATCGTTCATATTATTCGTGACGTCACATCCACCACAGCCACCGACTGCAGTCTCCAGAGGATGTAAAGTAGGGGAAGATATAAGCCTTAATCGGGCGAGAAAGTTGCCCGCGCAGTTGTGTCAAATTTAATTGAAAAAAAAAAAAGACTTATTTTAATGACCTTTTTGTTCTACAACAGATATGTTAGTCGATATTTAGTTGCCAGTTTACAAATGTGGTCGTTATAAAGTTTCGAAATCAACGAGAATCGCTGTAAGTAGCCGTGCATTTACGATATTTATTTGTCTGTAAAAGTGTCTTAAACTTTAGCAATACTCCTACATCCTTTCTTAACAGATTGCTATATTAAAACACTATAGTCACCGTTTGAAATTCTGAGAAACAAAATACAAGCGAATATCACTTATACTTCTACCCATCGTCATCGCGATGCTTCCATACGGTCGGATGTTACCATGAGGCGTTCAAAGTTTTTTACTAGGCAGACCCCTTAACGTCGCCGGCACCCCGTCCAGGAAAACGCAGCCACTTCTCAGTTAAATGACCCATTCATGAGCCACCACGAGATATGCATATATAGTCCATTCACGATTTCTTCGGACGTTTTAACACACATTTTTGAGAAATCCCCCCGTGTATTACGTATTTAGTTGCAACGCTCTTGCCCCCAAGGACGTGGCAACGCGGACAACAAGTCCGCAGATCAATTAACTCCCAAAGGAATCCAATCCCTCGTAAAGTAGATCAAATTTGAAAACCTTAAATAAACATGATGCTTAAAACTTGGTAAATTATTATAGCCAGTAAAATTCATGAGCGATTTCAAGAGTATTTATTTTGTTTATTTTCTGTCACTTTTTTTTTTTTTTCCCCACAAATAGTGCAATTTGCATATATTTTCATATGAAACCAAAGTAACCAATGACCCAAAATTTACAAAAGTTAATACTTTTGATTCTTTACTGATAGCAAGATTTTTCTTTAATTTTCACCTTTTATTTTAACTAACATTTTTAAAAAAGCACCAAATTAGGTGGAAACGTTTCTGTTTTTAATTATCTTTCCAAAATCTTTCAAGTAGTTAATTACGGCTTTATATGCTTTTTCGAGCCTTACAAACACAATGCTTCTTAATTTATCCTTGCCAAATCCAGCAAAACACATCAGTTCCATTTCAAATTTTAGTTGAATTTAAATTTGAAAATGTAACAGGCTATGTAAAACTTATTGGAAAACATCACAAAAAAATTCCCATCTTAAAACAGCGTAAATCTTGGCACTGGACTAGCAAACAGCTAACTTATTGGTTTTGAAAATTGCTGGCAAGTAAAATACTGCATGGTGTTAACATTCTCCAAATGAGCAAGTTTTAAAGTTTTCTCGCCAATATGGCGCCTGTCTCCTACTTAGGATACCGAGTGTGCCTGTTTCAAAGTGGTGACGCTGTTGAATGGTGCAGCTCACCCCGGGGCTGCGTCGTAACAAGGCACAAACAGCTGGTATGTGGCAAAAACCACGTCTTCTTCACAACATTCTGGCAGGTAGAAAAATTTACAATTTTTCCGTGATGAAAATTTTTTTAAACAGACTACGTGCTCAAAAAGACGTCAATTTTTTGGTGAGGCGTCACATAGTTATTTCCTAAATATGACATTATCAAGCTTTTATACCTCTGTGAACACAGGAGTATCTTCTATTACATTAAATTGAAGTCATACCTATATTTAGTTAAATATTATAACATTTCTTTTATAATAAACAGGAATAAAAACAGTGAGAAGAAATGTGTGTTGATAGTGCTTAGCAATAAATAGTTCTTTTGTAAAATAACATTACAACCGAGTGCGCAGGAAAGCGGCACGTTGTCTTCTGGTGTAATTTTCCAGACTTAGTTAAGCTTAGATTGCAGGAGGTGGAGGAATATCCTGGAAGTAGAACTTTAGCAGCGCTTCAGAAAAGTTAACTGTTAAAAAAAGAGGCAGTTTTCATGCTGGAAGATGGTTGCGGGCAGTTCTGGGTTGAGAAGGGGTGAAAAAAAGGGTGGGGGGTGGGGGGCGAAAGAGGTTAAAATTTTCTGAGATCGTGACGATGAGCACAATTTCGGGATACATTTTTTTCCCCCCACGTACTTTACGTTTCTCTGAATCGTTCTTTCCGCTGAGTTACGGACGTCGACCTCAATGAGTTAGGAAGTTTTCGGAGCCGTCTTCGTTCCTACCTCACCTCGCCCCAAGCACTCTTCAAACTTGCCAAAAACGACTGTTGTGACCCTCGCTGGACCGTTTGGAGCAAACTCTCTATACTTTTAAATATTCAGACCCTGTCTCAAAGTCAGAAGGACCGTGCGGACGTTATCGAGTTCACATGTTACACCCATTCATGACAGTTCATGGTAAAGTGAACACTTCTGAGGCCCTGATTACTTTTTTTTTCCTTTCAGCCATTCTTTATCCTCTAGCCACTGTTTTTGGATACATTTCGTCATATTTAGTAATAAATACCGTTTTTATTTTCCACCACACTCGGAAGTTTACGTCTAAGGTTTGCAATAAAATATATTTAGTGAATATTATTCCAAATGAGAGGGTTTTCAAAAGTGCGCACTTTACCGCGAATAGCCTCTAGCAAATGCATAATACTTAAGCGAACATACAATACATGCAATGCAAGATATTCAGTGCATAACACATTACGGGGCCGCGGATGCTCGGTGGTCAGACTACTCGCCTCCCACTTAGACGAACCGGGTTCGATTCCCGGCGGTGTCGCTCCTTGATGTTCGCACGTGGGAATCGTGCCGAACGGTGCCACTGGTCGGCCGGTTTTTTCGGGGATCTCCCGTTTCCCTCGCTCTTGTATTCCAGCTCTGCTTCATAGTCACCTCGCTTCACCCTCATCGGCTCTCAAGACCTCAATGTTAAGAGCCGCCGAAACCTCCCCACTCCATAACACATCACAATATTAACTTGCGACGCCCTTATCCCAAGGGCGTGGCAAAGGGCATGTAAAACGGGGAATAAATTCATCCATAATAAACCCTACAAGCGAAAAAGCTCTAGAAGCAGGCAAAAACATACATACGGTGTTTGACATCTCCTGGAGAACGCCTGCCCAATCGTCGTCTTCCACTGCGACAGCACACAACCAATGCACAGTTGATACCGGCAAATTTCTACGAAAGACTGTAGAGTCTAGCCTGCAGGTCATTGAACTCGCGAAATTCTCATGTATTTAGATATAGAGCACATAAGGAAGTGATAGACACTGTAAGTTCTTCTTCCTAATCCGTGCCTCCAGATTGTAACATTAGCCCTTTCCGGGCATTAGTCCATCCTCGATATTTTCACATAGAATAATATTTTACTTTCAATTTCGTTAATGTTCACGTTAAGGCTGCCATCCGGCTGGAGTTATTTTCGTGTCCGAAGCCTAGAAGCGTGGGAGCACTAAGGACGACCTAGATACGCACATCGAGTTTCTGGTCGCCTTTACCGGCAACACACTGAACTGGCGTGCAGTCTTTCTCGCGCTGACTCAGCTCCATGCGAATTTCAGTGGCGACCGTATCATTGTATTATGTAATAATTAAAGACCAGAGAAATTCGCGAGTTCAATGACATGTAGGCTAGACTTCACAGTCTTATGTACTCTCATACAGGAGGTGTCAAACAACACGTCGACTAATTATAAAAGTAAGAAGAACATAGAAGTGTGTGAATTACAACTTGTGTAGAAATGAACCCGCGAAATTCTCGTGCACCGGTATGCTGCATATACCTATCACTACGTTAACTAGGCTGCGCGGGAATTTTCATTCCTAAAAATGGTTCTGAAAAACTCCTATGAGCCTTTTGTCACTTCAAAAATACACACTAGAAACGAAAATAGACAACGGAAATTTTTTTAAAATGCTTTTTACACACCACTAAAAATAATAAACAGTTTTTAAATTGCAAACTGTAAGACTGAACCTATCTCCACTCTGTTTGCAGGTCTGGGCAGTCGGCGCCCTAAAGGGTTATTATAACTCATCGTCGTATACTTTTGTTATAAAACAAGGAAGGTTAGTTGTTTATTCATTACGCTCCAGTTTCATTACAATAGTTGGCCATGGCTGTTATTCAGTACAGTATAACACTGAAAAACACAATAGGCAATATTCTTGTATAAAACCTGTTCACGATAAAGTAAGCACTTTTGAAATCAAGCTTAAAAAAAAAGTCACTAGTCCTGCGTGCATACATTTTAATAAGCGCACTGAGTGACATTTGCCCAGTAAAGTTTGTAACGAAGGATGGAAAGTAGTTCCATATCTTAACGTCGAATAAAAAGTGTTAGGTAACCATTTGTGATCAATTATATCATTTCTTTCCCTTTCTGATCTTTTATGCATAGAAGTGTAAAAATTAGCAAATTTTTTAAATATTTTCTTTCCTAACAATCTTACTGTTTCACTTGGCCGACGCATGAAAAGAGTTCTGAGGCCCGCAGCAATGTTAACTTTACATAAGACGGAAACAGATACAACGTGCATACAAGTATATCTTAAGCAGGGCTTCCAAGAGTACTCGTTTTACTGTGAACAGCCTATATCAGGGGAGAGTGACAGTGTTCAAAATTTACTGTGCCCCGCACACGAAGTCTCTACTAGCATACAGCAGGGTTTACAACCATAGAGTACAAACTAGGAGGATTTTATTACGGCTTTGCCCCTTCCCATGTATTAGTGTTAACGGCCATCGCTCATACTCCCGTCCGTACGACATAGTACGCAATACACGATCGTCAGCAGCAGTTTTCCATGAAGCGTTAAAAAAACAACTGCCGTGACATAACTGCTCGTAGAAGTCATTCCAGCAATGATAATGTTAAAAGGAGCAGTTATAACAGAACACTGATCAGCAATAATGGATCAAATTCAGTATTTCTCGTTGTTATGTTTTTTAATTACGCTTTTAAAGGATGCCAGTTACATAGCCTTGTCACTGAAAGCTACCAGTGGTTTTTCGGTTTAAGTAGATTAAACTATAGCGGCTGAGCTTGTGTTTGCAGCACTGGAATAATACAATCATTAAAATAATATGGCACTTATTTCCATTGTAGTCCGTATAAACATACTTTGATTACGATTAAATTTTTTATTTTGCATTTATATAAGTTAATTTCATGGGGGAAAAAAAGAACATCCCAGATACAATTACCAACTTTTAAACTCTTTAAATACTAGCCATCTAGCAACTGGTTCTGTATCAAAATGTGTCACTGTCATAAACATCACGAAAGGCAAACAAATATACGTATTTCACGAGTTTATTAAATTCTATACACTTTTCTTTAGTGGCGTAGCCTATTTAATGTCGGCATCATAAACATTTCAAATACACCCATAAAAGATTATCTGTGTGCAGTAGGTTTATGGTAAAGTTTCAAAAACGTGTTTAAGGTTTCCGCCTACCCAGGCCGTCAAACTGTAGGTAAAGCGTCAGTAACAAAAAGTCTTATTCAAAACCTGCTTAAAGTGTTTGATGCTTGCTTAGGAATATAATTTATGAAATATTCCACGTCCGCAGACTGGATACAATTATATAAATTTGTCTTTACATTGCTGTGTATTTTTGTTGTGAAAATAGCTGAAAACGGGTGCTTTCAAAATAATTCTTAAGTGCAAAATGATCAGTGTAGGTTTTCAAGTTCATATAGATACTTTTAGCACACTATTGTGTTTTATACACCAGCATAAAATGAAAATTTCCTTAAGTGTAGGTACCGATATAATAATTGTATGTTAGTTCAGTGCCCTGCACTTACAGGCTATAACAAATAATTTGATGCCTGCCTCGAACACTAAAGTTGTCCTTGGTGATACCGCAATATATGATAGATTTATATAAATGTTTCATGTTTAAAATTAAAAAAATCGTGGCGTTTATAACTATTTTTAGGCACTAGTTCATGAAAAAAAAATTTAGTGAATTCACACAAAGTGTTGAGTTTGAATCGCTTAGCAATAGCACACGATAACTAAGTGGAGACGAGCATCGTGATTAAAGGTTTCGATGTCCTTAACACCACAACGATAAATCACCAATCAATCAGTGCGTTTAGCATCTAACCTATCAGATGCTAGCCAAATTAATGAGACACACAGTATACAATCAAGGGTAGCCTGAAGTATAGGCTATTCACGGTAAAGTGATCACTTTTGAAAGCCTCCTCATTGAGAATAATAGTCAATAAATATATTTTATTCCTGTCTTGGACTTTAAATTGCGAGTGCGGTGGAATCTACAAACAGAGTTTGTTATTCGTATGGCAATATTGATTTTGAAATGTGGTTAAAGGATAAGAAAATGCTGAAAAAGGAAAAAAGTAATTAGGGCCTCGAAAGTGCTCACTTTACCGTGAACAGCCTATATCGTAAATCAACAAGTGAAAAAGTTTACATCAAACGCGCCAGCATCGCGTAGTCACTTACGTATACGTCCCTAGTCTGTGGCCATAGTCTCCTGTGGTGTTTACAGTGCTTCATTTCATTTTCTTTAAAACAGCGTGTGCGCATGCGTGAAACGCGACACGTATGTTTTGGGAGAAATATCGCCGTTCGATTAATTCGAGTCCCTTCATGCCGCGAGTTAAAAGCAGAATAATTGCAACTGTGTGCGGCATTCGTATGAGCGCGCTGGATAAAGCTGGACTGGCGCTATGGTGACGTCACGTCCGGAGGAGGGGAGGGGGTTGATTTCACCTCCCTTTTATTCCCACCACGCTCCAGGACCCGTGTGGTATTCATAGCAAAAAAATAAATAAATAATTAGAAAGCTTTCATAAATTGGTTGTTATCGGAAATAAGGCAGACAAACAGACTGCGTATCACCCCCCCCCCTTCCCCCGATTCTAATCAGATTATCTCTCTCTCTCTCTCTCTATTTTTCTCTCGCGGAGGGATATGGGGGAAAAAGCATATACGGGCATATCCACGCACCGAATCATAATTACTCATGGGGAAGGGGCCGGGAGGGGTTCATGATTAATACAAGTCAGGCAAGAGAGTGGAAACGGCCGGTCTGAAATGCATTGGTTGCATGCAAAAAAATATAAACAGGAAAAAAAAAAAAAAAAACATTCGGCGGTCAGTATCGAATAGCGTCATTTCCGCCAACATTCTACCCCCTCTCCCTTTTACCTTTTTTTTTTCAACCCTTCCTCGCTGCTGCCACTCAACCAAACCTATTTCCATGTACGCTCCGGGAAAATGACCGTCTGTTCGCGTGCTCCCTCCCCTCTGGCCCCTTCCATCCTCCAACCCCATCCGTTCCACAATGCTGGGACACATATGCCCGGTTACGCGGGACTGATGCGGATAATCCGCCAACTAAACGCCAGAAACCAAGCTTGAAATTCAGCTCGTGTATATTTTTTTTTAAAACTCCTATTTGATTCTAGCGGAACAAAACAATCAGAACCAGAGGCTGTTTTTCACCAGAACATTTTTTATCGTCATTAATATATTTAAGCCATTTCAACACACACCGAGCTAGTTTGGTACTGTAAAAACGGGCTTGACTATTATTCGGGAGGTTTTGAGTTCGATCCCGCTAGCTGCATTTGATGGGTTTTGACGCGAATTCGTCTTTAAATTTTACGACAGTAGAGGGAGGCAATCCAGAAAATCCGATGATAACAAAATCGGGGGATAGAGTTTGGCATTGCAGCTCCGAATCTAACGTCTACATTCAAAATTCAATTACACCCCTCGGTTGCAAAAGGATCAAACAAAGAATATATTATGTTGAGTGAGGACTGCGAAGGATCACGCACGGCTAGGGAGGGGGGGGGGAGGAGCGCAATTTTGAGTTCGTTTCGCCACGTCTCATAACTTCCGCGTAGTATGACTTTTCACTGCGAGAAGCTACGACGCTCGTTTAAGTTTAAATCGACAGCTCTTGTCAAGGTCCATCGATTGAGTGTATAAAACATTTGTGTGGTGTGGTTATGGTAAAATTGTATGCCTTTAGTGTAAAAAATAAAGAAACATTAACACAATTTCGGCGTATACTCGTCAAAAATCGAAGTCGAAATACAGAAATCGTATATGGTTGTAAACAGCATCTCAAAAGCAATTCAGTGATATCCATAAAACCCCATATGATCGAGTGAAGCGGTGCTGGGGATGTAAAAAAAAAAAAAACATCATGTCGTCCGATTGCGTCAACGTAAACGTATTTACGCAAAACAAACGGCCGTGTCCCCAAACATAGCCAAACGAACCAAATTTTTTCGTCACCTTTACATGGTTTCCAACGCCATTTCCAGTAGGATATCAGTGAAGTTCTTTAGTATTTACGTGCCTGATTGCACGGTTATCAAGTTACGTACTTCGTTGCATAACAGCAAATAAATGCTATTGTTATACACGTTCCATTATTTTACATTCTGTAGATCTTATAATGTTTTCCGGTATTATCCTTGATAGCCAAACTAGAAATTCGAATTCATCTTTTGGGTGTCTAGTGTAAATAAACATTTCAGAAATTGTTATAATCTTTCTGAATGTTACTATGTTTTCCGTTATAGTACTCACAAAACATTTCCTTCCAGACATATAATTATTCAACATTTAGAAACCTGACAATTTCATTCTTCAATCTGAAGTGAAATCATCCCCTCAAGATATCACGGACCCTTTCAACTCACAGATAAACGATTCTCCACTCGTTCTGCTATAAGGACGCGTCTTACGATTTTGATACTATTTGAGTTTAGCAAAGCATTCGATTCCGTTGAACATGAGCCATTATTTGCAACGCAAAAATTATATTTGTAATTCTCCAAAATATTATTAGTTTGGATTAAGAGTTACTTATGTGGTCGTTATCAGAGAGTTGTCTGCGGAAAACAACAATCAGTTTGATGCACAGTTTAAACTGTAGTTCCCCAGGGCTATGTTCTGGGACCCCTAACATTTTCTAATTTTATTAATGACTTTCCTCAGATACTAAAACATTGTAAATACCATCTTTATGCAGGCGACTTCCAAATATACCTGCCAACTCATCCTGGTAATATTACGTCACCAATTGACACAATTAAACATGAATTGACAAACATCTTAGAGTGGTCAATAAAGCACGGGCTACTATTAGATAGTAAGAAATCCCAGAGTATTATAATTGGATCCAAGAAACTACTCACTTCACCAAACATCACTAGCGCCTCTAATATCATACTTGATGGTGAGCCTATTCATCTATCAAAGCATGTAAAAAAACTAGGTGTAATATTAATTGAAACTTTAACATGGCGAGAGCATGCCACTTACATCTGTAGACAAACAAATGCCACTTTACATTCATTAAGAAGACTTAAAAAAAATTTACCCGCGAAATTGATGAAAACGTTAAGAGAATCATTAATAATATCACGCCGTGATTATACTGATATAGTCTTCAGTGATCTGCATGAAGATCTAGCTCAGAGAGTTCAGCGAATAGAAAACAACAGTGTATGACATGTTTTTAATCTTAAAAAGAAATACCATCTCACCAAATACAGACATACTCTCTCATGGCTTGATTTAAAATATCGACGACTATTGCACAAGATCTGCTTGTTAAAGAAATGATTTTTAACGGGGTGTCCCCGATACCTTTTGTCTCGTTTCTTACCGCCCAATGCTTCAAACACTAGTTATTTCGATCAATAAAAGCTTCTAGTACCAAAACACAACTCATTTTTCGCTTGATCTTTCAACGTCTCCGCAACCAAACTCTGGAATTACTTACCCCAGGAAGCAAGAGATACAATCTCAATCACTTAATTCAAAAAATTGTGCCGTAACAACGTGGTCACGCTTTAAATATTTATAAATGAACTTGAAATGTGGGTTTGATATAAACAATATTTATTGTGGAGTTTCCTCTTTTATAACAGTTGTAACTTATTTGCTTTCTACTTCATGCGATTGTAGTGTGGTTTCTGTTGCTTATATCATTGTTTAATTAATTAAATGTACCGTTACTGTACATATGTAGATGTGTGAAAGGGCGTGTGCGAGTAAACGTTGCATTACTATTTTATTTTATGTACATTCTTAGGTAACTGATATACAATTTAGATGTCTGATATTACATTTTTTAATGTCTTATATGATTTTTTTTGTCTTTTTCCCGTGTTTAAATAGTTATTTACTGTGATTTTCTTTATTTCAGTAATACTCAAACTAAATTTTAGTTTCAGAATTTTTGCTAGCCCTTGTTATCTTGTAGTTTATTTTTATAATTAGCACAATCATATGTATATCACTATATGTCATGTGTGTATGTATTTTTGTGTATGCTTGTATGTGCAAAGAGAAATCGTGTAACTTCACTATTGAGGTTGTTTTAATTTTATGTATGTTTCTTTTATATATTTATAAGTTTCTTTCTAAGTTTATAGCATATAATATGTTTAGGTTAAAGTTTTATTTTCATTTAAGAAATAAGTGTCATGTGTTATTATTCAAAGTGATTAACTTCACCACAAGAAATATACATTATTATTATTATATTTATTACCAAGGCAGGTACTGGAATTCGTTAATTATTTGCTTGTGACATCTTCACGAGCAGTGTCTGTATTTCAGTGAGAGATATTAGCACGTTTATAAGTTTGCAGTTAATTATTGTCTTTCTAGTAATTGTATGCAAAAATAGTATACGTTTCACTAAAAACTTATCGCTATGTCTTGAACAGTATAACCCATGTAAAATTAAATAGTTTAAAAACACACATGGAAAATAGTTGATCGGAACTTTCATAATAATGTGAAGTAGGCTTTATAAATAAAGAAAATGTGTGTTGAAATTTACCAACCTTACATTTTTACTTTGAGAAATTCAATAAAATAACAACTACATCTCACACTTAACGGCGTTGAAGAGTAAAACATTCACTTTTTATTTAATCTCCAAACAGTGGTCACACATGTTGGCATTATAACATGTACTATTAATTCCTGAATATTTTTTTTTTATTTACATAATTTTTGGACGATTGCATGACAAACTCGAGTTTATAGAGATTTAGTATCACCCACATGATAAAATGAAACACACAGAAATAGCGTAATTTTTCAACATAATTATGCCATTTGGTGAGTAGTAGGGGCATGCCGATTTCACCCCACTTTTGATTAATCGGATTAACCCTTTGATATCAAATTTATTGAAGGGGTTAATCCTAAATCCTATTTTAATCCAATCAAAAATTAATCCGATGGGATAAATCCTTAATCCGATCAAAGAAATCTGATCAAATTTCTTCGATGTAAAAGTTTGATCAAATTTCTTTGATGGAATTTATGTGTATAGTTTGGCACAATAGTGTGCCAAAGGACAAATTTATTATTTTCTTTCTTTTTTTGTGGGTTGGGGAGAAGCTTTGGTATGTCCTCGCCCTTGGAACTCTGGCATCGTATTGAGGTGTAGTGTGTTGGGGACAGGGTATATATGTGGTATATTTTGTGCAAGTGTGTGATAAATGTAAATTTTTAGGGTTGGGAGTGGGATATTGCTTGTAGACGGTGTTGGGAACAGGCGACTTTGAAATATACAATTTATGTCCTGTATGTTAGTAGTGACAAATGATTAAATAGATGACGACTGAAATTAAACTGGTGATGTTAAACACGAGAGAAATTTATGGAAATGCAAATTTCAAACAAACACAACTACGTGAATAGCCTGGTGTCGACACGTGATAACTCACTAAATGATCAGAACTACAGGTATGAAAATAATTAATGAGCTACAATGAAGCAAAAATGTCCCTAAATATTAAATGACTAACGAACACAATAACAAGTTATTTGAAAAAATACACTACTTGACGCCTCTGAGTTTTACATGTACCTGACATGATTTTAAAACATGTCCATCCACCTTTGAGACTGGTGAGGGAGTTCTGAAACGAAACCCACCTGTTAAAATTAATTAATTTACTATCACTCATAAAATGAAAACTTTTAACAGTCAGTGATTTTAATATACTCCCATTCACTTGGGAGGTTGCTGCAGCACTGACTTGGATATAGCACTTATGTCGAGTTATAAGCTGAACGAGGTGTTGAGAGCAAACAGAACCTGTGTGTGCATCGGCCTACATGTGATTAATGGCTGAGATGAAAAACTCTAAAATGAAGGAAAAGAGGTGTGAATACGATTTATGTGACAAATGGATAAAAATCATGTTTACGGTGCACATACTAGTGTATAAATTACACTAGTTGAAATAAAAAAAAAACACTTAATGAAAACCACACAAGCAGGAGAAACACGCCCATCTGGCTGCGAGCTCAGTGAAGCAATGACTGCAGTGTATGACTTGAGGAGACTTATAAGCGGCAGCCGACATATGTCCGGCTGAGAGCTCAGTCAATGAATGAGACGTGGAGAACAGTCGATGTCTGGCAAGCAACTGAGTTGAAATTACGGCAAAAACTGTGAATACGACTCACGTTCTTGAATTTTCAAATCGTTTACCACCTATTCTGATAACTTAAAGATGTAGTATAGCTCATGTAAAAAATACATAAGTTAACTAAGAATTGATTTAAATTAACTACGAAATGATTCACACACTACTTATACACATTCTGAATTATATGTAGTAAAAAAAGGTATCCCTACCAAGAAACTATTAACTACTAACAATTTAATCACATTTTACTGAACTTACCCGGATTTTTTAAGCTAATTTTCACTTCCCTGGGAAAATTAAATTTCATTATTGTAAGAAGAAGAATTCATGTTTGTGAAAGAGTTCAATACTATTTTAAAAACTTTTAAATTATGTTTTCTGTGTTTGTATAAAGTATGAGCGTGTTTTACCAGCATGTTGATTCCTCATGCGAAGTAGTAATCTGGTTGCTGTGAGAAAATATTTTATTAAAAGTTCGCTGGACTCTGCCACTGCTTGCTGTAGAAACTGAGGTCAAAGGGAAACATTCCTGGAGCTGTTGTAAGATGCTAAGAGGTCTTTCTATTTACCTCTGACAAAGCTATTTATGTCACTTGACTCTCCATTTTGTTATGTCCCCCAGGATCTTTCAAACTGACCAGCGGGCCGATGGAGGTTTTCTGAAGATACTACGAGTTTCTTTTGTTTCAAATTCATTCAAACATGTTCGATTTTCTCAAACTTTTTTTTATTACATTTCCTTAATAGAAAGTCATGATTTAATTTATAAATATTTTTCTCCCTCATCAAGAAGGAAGCGAGTAACTTCTATTTTTTTTTTCGTAAAAAACTTCCAGTTATCTGTGTTTAAACACAAACCATCAGCTTACCATTACCTACTCATTTCATTTTATCAAGAGATAATTGTGTTTAGTAATAATACACAAAATATTATATAATGACCAGAGGAATTTCAAGCTAATAAATAACAAGTCACGCTACTCGTTTTCAACATTAAAATATTTTATTTCATATTTTCTTTTCAAAATAATTCATTGTCAAGAGCTAAATATTTACAATTATTTTACAACAAACATTGACACGCCAAAATATATTTTACAACAAGCATTTTTTTCAATCACTTTTTTAACATAGTAAACTAATATATACAAAAAGTATTTTTTCACCTACTTTAAAACAAACATATCATGAGATTCAAATTTTCAACAAACATCTTACAAACAAACTGACCAAACATTTTTTTTTCAATTAGATTTTAAGAACAAGACATTTTAAGAAAAACAAGTTGTTATGTGTCAAAACAAAATTAGCTATTACACCAACAAACATTTTTCAAAGTCGTGTACATCTTAAAACTATTTCTCTTACTACTACTAATACTACTACTATCCAAATTCTTCTTATGCAGATTACATAATAAACAAAAGGAACAAAAATATATACAAAAATTTACAAATATACTACACGAATCTGAAGATCGTCCATCTCCTACATATTTATATTGACTATTTACATTAACGACACATTTGGGTGGTGTATTCGTAGAGATGTACAGAGGGGTGTTCTTTTGCCACATCCAATTGTATAATTCCCAGATACCTGCACATGCCAACGACTGATTACAACACACTCACACACACGCAGATTCCAGTGGATGTCTTGTCACACAGTGAATTTCTTTTTCTTATTTTATAAAATGTATCGAAGACAGTTGTTTCAATACTCTTCATACTGTAGTTTTGACATGCCTTACAGTTAGGCAAACAGGTAGCAGCAGCATTGTATTATAATTTAACAGATCTTGCAAACAGTTTCAGAGATTGCAGACATGTATAGATATATGTGATGATGGGTGTGGAATAGGAGGTGTGTGTGGTGGCAGCAGATGGACGTCATTGGTGGTGTGGTGCTGGCAGTTGTGGTGTCGTGGGTGGGCTGTATTTATTGTGATGCTATAACTAATGTAAGGAGGAAATTTAAAAAATACTTAGGTATTCTGTAGCGCCCCCAAGGTAAGCTTGATATACCATCTGCCTCAATGTACCCCGTATGATCCATACTTGACAACAATACCTTTGTTACATGTTCGGTGTACACTTCATGAGCACGAGAACAGAACTGATATTTGGTCCCGAAATTCCCTTGTGCAATTTTCGAGGCAATCTGGATAATACTCATACCTGATTGATTGCAACACATTATGTTTTACAGCCTTTGCCTTAAGTATACATTGCTCATTCGCAAAAATGTATGCTAAAGCTTAGGATGTAAACCCACAAAGTGTGTGATGATGCGACCAGCACATTCATCTTTCATCACCTTGGTACATTTTTTCTTGTGAGGGACTTATTGCGGGTTATCGAGCAAATAGTTGGATGTATCAAACTGCACTTTTAAATCTGGGGTAATTACTTTTTAATTGTCATCACAAGCAACAGAATACACCAAGGAATTGGTATCACAATAGCAGAAGTGTAATGCTGGTGGAAGGAATTTTGTACATGTGTACTGATAATGAAATTCATAGAGGGTTAATTTTGAAAGATCAAGAATGGCAACACCAGTGTACAGACATTTGTTCAATGCAACAGAACTCTTTGACACCTCGATAAGGACCAAATTTTCATCGATAATCTGTCTTGCCTGGAATATTGGATGCCCTACTAGCTCTGCAGCCCCGTAGATCGTGGCAATCCTCTAAACGACTCTGACGTCCCTTTCCTGGTGGACATTCTGCAATGTTTTTCCATAAACGGAATTATTCATAAATTTTAAAAAGATTTTGCGAAATCGTTCACAGCCTGGCCACATTTTTCAATCTTAAACTCGATGTATGGAACCACCCATGCCTTCTGCTTAAAGCACAAAATGCAATGAATAGAGTCAAGTGTGGCTCCATATATCACGTACTGCCTCAGTGTTTCCCCATTTATAACATAATTCCTCCACGGCGCAAGTGTCGAAAGAAGTTTCTCATGTGAGCCATTTGGGGTATGTAATTTTCTGGAGCCAAAGGCAGATCAGATAATGCATTATGACATTCGTCCACATAAGACAGATACATTTCTGCGAAAAAAACAAGTGCCAATGACATTCACTGTGATTGAAAAATCCCATGATGAGAATACATCAGCCTCAATCCACTCAAAATTGCCGATCGGAATATTGGATCGCATCGTATAACTGTACAACCCATTGATGTCGAAATAGCATATATATTTCGATGCCACACTGGGGTCGTAGTCCTCACCCTTGTAAATATTGTTGGCTTATGCACGTCTTTTTGATACCTGGGTAATGCCGCCCCTAACCCCGCATTCTACAAAAAGATTCATGTCTGGCCAGTCAACAACTATAGTTAAGCATGTGTCATTCACAATAAAGCATCCCATGAAAGATACGGAGCTGTGACGTAGATGGCTGGGTCAAGACTGTAATGAGTCAAACATATGGTCCTGAATATTCTCAAAAACATATGCCAGCAAACAAGTGTCTACACATAAGTAGTGAATGGCACACTACAGAAAGTTTATACAGCTGAACGCATTCCATGTGCCTTGCACATGTGTGTAATCCTCACCCCTAATGCCTTCGCCTCTCATGACATGAAATATGTCCATTTATGGGAGTGACTTACACATCAGACTGTCTGGTGACTTAACAAAGTCAAAAGGAAAAACTCCCTTCCATTTTGCCAGTTCGAATTGCGTGTTATCTGGAAACATCGAGCTGGTGATACACAATTGCACAGGTAGTAAATTGGCTGCCAAAGTTTCCAGAGAGACGCTTTTGATTTGTAATATATCAATAAATCGTAACTTGCAAAATTACATCTTTCCATTGAAATCAATCCCATTGGGAATTTATTTGTTAATACATTTGTATTTCTCAATTGTCATTCCAATCACTTGAATTTTACTCTGATTTTCGATTACCACAGTTCCGTTGGGTTGTGGTATGTGACATTCAGACAAGGGCTTATGAGAATGTGAGCATTATATTCAGCAGGTTATGAAAAACAGCAACAAGTTGTCTCTTGGGCAGTTACAGTGGACCTCTCGGTCATGTATTTTGTATTTTTACTCAGTGCTCTTAGCCTTACGGCCTTACTGTGTTCTGGCCTCTCAATAGGCGGGGAAGAGGAATGACATCCTCTCACCAAAAAAGACCAGGATTAATGCTACCATTGGCCAGACCCAAGCCCAAGCCTGGCATGTCCGCACATCCCTGCCCCTGCTACCACAGAGGTTCTGACACTCCCACACTCAGAAGCCAAGCGTGTGGTCTGGCTGGGTTTCTATCCATACCCTTAGTGCCTATCCAGGGCACAACCAGAGCAGATTGCCACTCACTGCCCAGCCTGTCAAAGAGAGTGGGCATCTCTCCAGACCTCCTCCAGCATATGGAGTTAACCACTGCCAGCATGAGTCCAACCCAATGATCGGTCACCAGAGAGAACCTCATGGTGGGACTAACAGGTCGTTCTGTGTTACCACTTAATTTCCAGGGCACTTGTGGGTTATTCATGGCCGACATTTTCCCCTGAGTGGAGTGGCAAGAGGAAGTCCTTCAACACAAGGTGGTTGAGAAGACCTTACCAGGGATAGCCTTACACCCAATGGAGGTCCAGTCACACTCCACTCCCTGGTAGCCACTCTCTTGGTGGCGGGAAATTACTATGACCCCGAATGGTCACCACCCTGGTGGCCGGGCAGAAGAGAGCAGTCTGGACCCCTCCCCAGTGTCGCAGTTCACCAGGAATGGTAGCCCTTGCTATGAAATTGGAGAGTTTATATCATATATCACCATAAAATCTCCATGGTTTCATCACTGCAACCAAGCCATTGCTCCCTCGACAACTGAGGTGTTACGTGAACTATTCCCAGTTCGGTAGGGCAGTCTGAAGTTTAACCTCTGATTTTGCCATCAGATGGTCATGATCGACCACAATATCATCTGTGCAGAGCATTTCCTTACAAATGTGACAACATGTTTGAGCCACCAACCTATCTTCATCAGCAGTGGTTTTTGGCTTCTTTGGAACAATCACATTGTAGATTCCTGCCACCCACTTTGTAAGTTCAACTAATTTATCTACTAATTGGTACATACAATCAGTACCCACAAACTAAAAATAGTTAGCTAAACTTGGATTGTATGATCAAACCAACAAAATGCTACAAGCATATGGAATATGTTGGTTGATGGTAGTTGTATTACTCATTTCATCATTAGGTAAGCAAGTGGACATGGGTTTCAAGCAAATTTCAATGTCGCGATAGTTGACAAAACCCAATATTTAAATTCCAAGTAGTTTTTTTTCGCAGTGAGGAAAATACTGTGAACAGCCTTTTGTTGCTGGCAAATAATACGTGACTTGCGATTTTCTCCTCACTAACAAAGTACTAGAGGCAACAATCACAAAAAAATTTCTTATGATCATGCTTACTCAGCTAACTACCAACGAGCCAGGACAAATATCAATGACTGACAAAATTCAAATGAGCGGCATTTCCACTTGCGCGAATCTCCAAATTATTCACATGTTTGTCATGGCGTACAGGAGAAATACTCATGAGTACTACAACCCCACCTTTTTCGCAAGTTTCGTCAATTATATTGCTATCTTTGCCCACCACACAGTAGACATTGATAGAAATATAATCATTCTCCTCGAACTTATAAATATCCTGTATGACTACATGTGTCGATAGACCTTCAATATTCAAAACCTGGTGAGGTTTTGTATATGAAATAGTTCTCTCGGCATGTTGTGTGGCAGGAAACAATGATGCAATGATGGCATAGTGGAAATACATTCCATCCAGATAGTATATGTCGACACAAGCAAGACAATTGGCAATAAATTTTGGTAATTTAGTGTCCGCAGCACCGATGGTGAACTGCTGGTATTGAGACATATGTACTTCCATGATGTCAATATTTGCAGACTCCAGCCAAATGTATGTGCACTAAACTCCTCAAGTCTGTTAGTAAGATAAGGTACAATGACATCATCATAGCTTACACCCACATCAGATTAGTGCAGGACAGAGAGCCCTTTGCTTTGAAAATAGATGGTTTCTATAGCGCCTTCTTCTGCTATGTGGGATTTCAAACACTTACCTGCTATGGTTAATGGATACTCCAATAGGCCAGCGTGATGCCATTATTAAGTTTAATAAAGGGACCTTACACCTCATGAAAAAATGGGAAAAGTCCGCATTACTGTTAAGCTTATTGTTAAGTATCTGCATGTCATTTAGTCTCCCCATGAACAGCGTAGCCAATAGCACGTATTTCAGGTCTGACAAAGGCTCCATTGAGGCTGGGGACTCTGAAAACAAATTATTTTCTGACTCCCTTGGCGAAATATCTCTAATTGGTTCGAAAGTCGGTTGTGAAATGGACAGAGCACTAACCAAATCACAAGAATCTTCCGAGTTGGATAGAAATAAGTCATCTGTGAAAAGATCAACCTTTCCTTTTGTTGATGATCTCACCATAAGTGAATCCATGCTTGGATTGCTTAAGTAGAAATCATTCTCCAATAGATTAACTCGTGTCCAATATATTAACTCGTGTCCACAAAGGGACACTGTCTCGACAGATTGCTGTAGACTGACTTTCCATCTGCGATTCAGAATCTGAATCACTTATGTAAAGATATTCAAGCAAACTCTCAATACTTTGTTACTTTTGCTCACTCATTATAATTAAATGAATTTTGTGCCTCATTGTTCTGAAAACAGAGAAAAATAATCACACTTTATTCACCTACCTGTAAATGGAATATGTGTTACTAATATAAAGGATTGTAATCTTTACTATAAACAACATTTTATGAGGGAGGGAGAACAAAGCTATGTGTTTGAGAAAGGCAGAAGAGCGAGCTGTGTGTTTTTACTAAATATACCGAGGACGAGGCTTTCTGAAGCCTCATTAACAATGCCAGGTAGCAGATGGCTGAGAACTGAGTGTGTGGGGAGCGAGCAAAACTCAGGTATCAAGAGCCAAAGAAGGCGATTCGCACAAAGCAAGAGTAGTATATGATGTGGACAAGGATTTATGCCACATGCTTGGGTGGGAACTTGGGTCACATATGGACGAGATCAAGGCAAGAAAAAATGGTTTGGTAAACTGTCACTGTCCATAGCACGTGCCACTGTCCAGGCATGCTCCCCTTTCCCCTGTCCACAGCTCCCATTCCTCTGCTACAGTTCATCTTGCAGACACTACAATCGCCAGCGCGCATGTACAGCAAATGGGAGGGAGAGTTGTTACTTCCCCTCCACCTCTACGTTACCGACTTTAGCCAGCAATGGAAATTGCCATCCCCACAGCTCTAGCTCCTATACCATTCACCATAGCCCGACCTGGCTTGTCTAGTCTGTATTTCCCAGCTACACATTTGGAGCATGCTGAATTCATTTAGAATACAATATAATATCGAAATTTAAACTCAAACTAATGCATTGGAATTTAAGCCCAGTTTTGAATAGCAGAAAAAACTTTTAATTTTAAATGAGCTTTTCAAAAATACTGTGAATTACTCGAAACCATCAAAAATTCATACTAGGGTTCACCATCAAAAATAAAACTTGTATACACTATCAAAAATTAAACTTGTATACATCATCAATATACATACTAGTCTACACTATATAAGCACTTCACACAAAAAACTTTTTAATCATGAATTTCATCTAAATTTTTAGCAAGGGTGTAACACTTTATATTAATAATATGAACTAAATGAACACTATTAAAACTAAATATGTAAGACATTTTCAAAAAAGTGTACTTAATTTTCATTAAAAATTACTCAATTCTCGATCTACTTGCAAATACAGAACAAAAATCCCCTTAAACATCTCTTAATACTACTTAAAATTTAAATATTAGATACCCAAACCACCCTATTACACATCAAAACATTTCATTTGTTAGAAATGGTAATGACCATTTATCCATCACACAGACATTCATCACCAGACAGCCCACACAAAGCAAATAATATGACAGGGCTCTTTGCCCTTCAGACACACTTGGCAGAGCCTGGCTTAGTTTCCTCTAATTTTTTCCTTGCTCCATAATCCATACCTAATACACACTACAACCTACTCTTAAACATCTCTTAATACTATCTAAAACTAACTAAATTAAATAAGAATTGCAATGCTTTCCCCATTACTTGCAATCAAGCACCTACTCAAATTTTTGTCTGAGAGAACTAGATATTATATTCTAGATGGTTTTAACATATTTGTGCGAGTATTTAACAGTGTAGAGAAGTCCTTTGTCTGTGATATTGTCACACCTCTCTATTGTAAGGTCATTTGCAGGTATCAAGTATCTCCCTCTCAACTCCATTAAATTCTCTCAAATATATATCAATAACCCACCTAGAATCACTTCCATCACTTTTCCCCTGCAGTCATACTCACTGTTGTGCACACATACATACACATAGGTACCCAACAACTTTGAAAATGAAATCTCTTAAAAATTACTTATAATCTAAAAAATTATAATCCAAACCACCCCATCACACACATTGAAAAATATTTCATTTGTTAGATGTACTCATGATCCATTTTTTCATCATCACACACATTCATCTCCAGATAGCTCGCACAAAACAAGCTTGAGAGCTGAGGTTATGCACCTCCCCCATACTAGATGTAAAAGCCATAGTTCTCCCTTTATTTAGCAGTTCCATAATTCATACCTCATACACACAACAACCTGCCCTTAAACGTATCTTAATACTATATAAAAATACTCTAAATGTAGCTAAATAAACATGTATGACACATTTCATTCAATTGGTTGAATGCTGAAACAATTTAACCATTCAAATTCTAAAGACTTTATAAAAAGTTGAACAAAATTTATAATATTTCAATTCAATTCTAAAGACTTGTTAAAAAAGTTTAAAAGAATCATAAAAATTAATTCAAGTTGTAAAGAGTTGCAATGATTTTAATAAAATCTCATTCAAATTCTAAATGCTTGTTAAAAAAGTTTTATGAAATCATATAAAAATTTATTCAAGTTGTAAATTGTTTCACTGATTTTAATAAGACGTGATTCAAATTCTAAACACTCGTTAAAAAAAGTTTAATGATTTTGTAATTTAATAAAATATTAAATGATATTAAGAATAAATTTCACAAGTTTGAACAATTTTAAGAAAGTTTCTAAAAGATTAATCTAATGTCTAAATACAATAAAATTTTCCTACAAGTTTTAACAAAATAGCACAAAAGAATTTAAAAACCCTAAAAATTTTTTAAGATGACTCACTTACATAAAATCTAGTAGCGAAGCTGGTAAGTGTGGAACAAGACCTGAATCCAAGGTCAGGTGGGCTGAGCGGTAGCCCGCTCGGCCAGGTGAGCACCAGGGTGGGGTAGGCGGCTGGCTGTATTCCACAGCTAGCATTAAGCTATCAGCAGGGCTGAAGGTCAGATCCGCCTGTTCCTTGAATACAAAACACTGTTTCAGAAGAGGTAGGCAGATCTAGGTTAGCGGCCGGCAGGCGGTCATTGTCCCCGAACAAAACGACTCGAGGCAGCAGCTCCTAGCAGTGCGGACCGGTTCACAAGATGTACAGTTCTCTTGTGCCCTAGAGGGGAGATTTTGAGCCCATGAAGTCAGATCAGCAAATGATGTGCTGTGGACGGACACCTATTTTTAGGCCAGATACCCTCCCCAGTCGGGAAAATTTATATTTCGAAATTTGTTTTCAAAAATACATCAAATGAACGAATTACACATTTGAAATGTTTTAAACTAAAATTTAACCAAATTGAAGGCCAGTTAAAAGGATTTAACACATTTTTTAAAATTTTGCATGCATATGTTGGAAACCAATGTGTATTTATTCGGTTTTATGTCATTAGATTTGAATTATGTTCTTATGTAATAATTTCTTATATGAACAACTGTTATTTAAAAATGAGCTTTTTTGCATTACAAGGTGTTTCTAACCTAAATTTATTACTCTAATTCAACACTGTTTGCACCTTCTTATGTACACAAACAAAGCATTATCAAGCTATTGCATACATTTTTTGATCATGTGATTCGTTCGTTATTCCTTTCATGTTTACAAGGTTACAATTATACATGACCTACCTGGGACTCCAACCCTGAAACTAACTATTATTAAGCATGCCTTAGCCGGGACTTGAGCCCAGAAACTAACTAATATCAACCATGCTTTATCTGAGATTCGAATCCAGAGCCTCTTTGCATAATCTGAGTACTCTACAGAGGCTGGCGAAAGAATAAACTCTTTTTTATCTATGTAGTGTTTAAAATATTACTACATTTTACCAGCAAACATCTTTCCAGGAATCAGGTTCAAATAAATCTTTAGTTGAAAAGTATTTCTGCTGATGTAATATTTCATTTTTTTCCTGTGGCTTTTTTCATTATAACACTCATACATGTTAATACAACATACTTTGAAAGAAACCAAAAATCTTATTTTTTAAGAATCTCTCTCATTTGAGACATTTTATCAAATATTTTTTTATTTCTTAGGAAAACAAAAGTACTTTTCATTAAAAGGGATAGGTTAAATAAATGTATAAAAAGGGATTCATTTTACAAGATAAATTTATTGACAAAATAGATACAAACACAAGCTGTTTAAATAAATTAGCAAATTAATTTGACCAAACTAAGTATATGATGCTCCAAAACACACAAGCAAGTACAAATTGCTACAAAAACTACACAATTAAGTACAGAATGTCACAAAAATCACACAATTATTAAAAAAATACACGTTAATTCAAAAAATGCATATACAAAATTTTAACACAATTCAGCATATATTGATTCAAAACATATAAACAACTACAGAATGACACAAAACATAAAAATAAAAATAAAGCAAAATATTTTTATACTACCAAGTACAGGTTGATTAAAAATATATACAACATTTTTCTTTAAAAAACAAATATTATTTATAAACTGTTAGCAACTTCTGCAAACAAAGTTTTCAATCATTTTCTTAACATTGGATCCATATCCCCTTCTTGTACTCTGCTTTCAAGGAGGGAGCATTTCTTTTGCCTTGGTTTTACCCTGTCTGTTTGTACAAAAACATCTTTACGACTAGGAGCATGTAAAACTATGCTTTCAACCAAGATTGAGTATAGTTCAACATAATGTGAATGCACATATTCAATACTAGATTGAAGAGGCATGGTTGCAGTCATATAAAACAGTGGAAATTTCGATCATTCACTGCATTGGATTAATTCGTGACTCTTTTCATCTCATAGAGTAAAATAAGTTCCTTTAAAATGGAATACATTGTCCAAAGTCTCCATAAATTAATGGAGAAGCCCAGCACACCATAGTGTGTAAGTTACATTAAACTTTCTTGGATTGACACTGATGTAATGATTTGCAGGATGAAAATATGCCATGTTACTCATTTGGTATCCAACACCCTACTGAGAACATTTAGCAAGGAACAATGTATGTATATTGATGTATTTATTCTCTAAGTTTGCAAGTTAAAATGTGTTTGAGTGCAAAATTTTATTTTTGCAAATTTTATTGCTCGATGTACATAAAATTTTGATGAATCACACCCAGTATTAGAGAAGTAACCAAACTTGTTTTTGCGATAATGATATAAAGTATAGCATATTCTTCTAAATACTGATAAGGCTAAACATTGTCTGTATTATAAATATGATGTTCAAACATTTTTCTTCCTCACAAAATGTTATAATGTGGTTGCCCTTAAGCTTATGCTTACGATCAACTCTGTGCTGTCTGTACTGGTTTACAAAACATATTGAACTATTGCTGTTACTTAAACTGGAATCATAAATATTTGGTTTACTACATACTGTCAAAGATTGAGATGAATATGTACATTTAAAATGAATGTCGACCCACACATTTCCTTAACAACAAAATGTGAATATGCTATGCTATAAGTTACATAATAAAAAACTTTGTAATAAACACATACTTGTATTTAGGTGGGAACATTTTTCTGAATTAGCCACTTCATATGCATGTAAGTTACACATCAAAGGAAAAACTAATCATCCTTGTTCGAAAATAAAGTTGTGGGGAATGTTCCCATCACAAGTCTCCTTCCAGCAAATGGTGATTCCCTGGCGAGGTCTGGTCAGATGATATGAGATTACTCCATTTCCCCACTGCTCTTCAAGCTCCTCTGTAACACTGGCAATCATCAAATCATCTAATGTTGTTGGTACATCACTGTCGGGGCAAATATATCTCACAGCACAATCGTTACATGCTATTACTTCACCAAAGCGAATGCCGAGACTGTTCTCAAAGTGTAATACGAATATTCTATATAGTTGCAGACATGAACTTATAGAATACCATCATACTGTTTAAATAACACTCTTCTGCATCCTATTTGCAGGACTTCGTATATGTCTGTAGGGTCGAAGATTCTAGCCATGACTGACAATTTAATACTGAATGCTCTCCTTTATATAGCTATTGTTTCATCACTTTTTTCTCATTTTATCTGTTCTTGCAGAACCAAACTTTACAATTCCTTAAGCCACAGGGAGTAGTTAGTTCTTGGTTATCGATGTATGCAAAATTTTTACTTGTAGTTACATTGTTCTATCCAAACTGTAGTAAGATAATAGCAACTACATTCCTTCTACATGATGTATGTGATTTTCCTGTAGGGCTTGCATTTCGTGACGTATCCACTTTGTGCTTCAAATTATAGTTGACTGTCATTGCAAGGTAGCTTGCTGTCAGGGCATAAATTATATAAAGGACAAGAATTTCGCCCATAACAAACATCGAAAACATTAGACTATAATCAGGAGTGATTAACAAGAAACACCAATGTATATGTCCATTGCACATCTGTATCTGTAGTGGACTATCTTCATCTTCAATTCGAAACCACACTCGCCTGTATCCCCGAGTAACACTGGCATAAGGAAGAGCAGAGTCGAACCTCTCCATCATAACTGAAGCTCTGGTGTACAATGTTCTTTCTTTATATACTCAGTTGTTCTTCCAGTTTGTGGTAAAATTAGTTCTTCAATGACAACTTTGTTATGTCGAATTTAGAATTATAAACATTGCTCTGCCAAACCTTACAGTCCCACATACCATATGGCGATATTTTAATTAGACTTTTGCCTTGCACCTTCATAATATGTGTTTGAAATTACTTGTTTCAGTCCATAAGTTTGGCCTGTTGTAAAATTCTCGACTCAATTTATATTTCATTTGTCTAAGTCCTTGTTCTTTTGTTATTTATTCACTTCTAGTTTTATAACATGGATCCCAAAAAGAACAGGGTAGTTCGCTGTCGGGCTGCATATTAAAAACCAGAAGTCATCTTGTTCATAACACAACACAATTTCTGTATATGTATTTCCTTCGAAGCTTTGTGCAAAGTTCCAGTGATCATCTCTGTTACACATCTGAAATTGGAAGTACATGTTTATTGATGTGAACCACATTCCCTTCTATCCTGGAGTAACAATAGCATACACCTTAGTGGGCTGGAAGGTCTGCATTTCAAAGTATTACATAGGTATGAATCTGGAACAAACCATTTTTTTATTTATATCTCTACACGTAGGTAGGATGCTGGTACAAATATTCTCTTAAAGCTTTGCTTTTGCATTGTGAACATGTTTTTTTTTCTCACACTGATTAGTGTTATATCATTTGACTATTGAATTAATACTCGAACAGTCATGATATCTTCTGAGATTTATGACGTCTGTATTGGTCAAACTTTTTAAATTTTCCTTCTGTGTTTTTCCAAGTTCATATACTGGATAGTTTTGGAGGAACACATCGTTTACATATTGAAAATGTTCTTGGTAAGCTATGTCACTAGCATCCCATTTCAGGTTATGTATCTCGCAAGTCTGTTCCCGAAACATTATTTTAACTTCAGGTTTTAAACTATACCAAGGTCTGGGAGATTTTCAAAGCATAGCACTTTGGAGTCATTAGCATCAGTTGCATAAGACACTGAAAACTTCTTATTTACAAAGGAAGCACTGTGCATACACATCTATGTTACATTATTTATTTTAGTATCTCAAATTATATAGTATGTACAAAAAGTATATCATAAATTATTTATGTATAAGTACACAGTGCTTGCCTTAGAATCCACTTCATTAACTCCGGAATCGTCCATTACTATATCTGGAATAATTCTAGCTTCAAGTAGCTGTTCCAGTCTTTGTGACATACAATCCCTCCGCATATGTTGTAACTTCTCATCATGAGCAAAGGCAGGCACGCCAAAAGGACAGTCTTCACATGGCAAATAGGACACAATATCCTCATCAGCTTGTAAATTTTCAGTAAGGAATTGATATACTAGTTTTATTTCATGTCCCGCAAAATAAATTAAAAATTCTTTTGGCAGTACTCACAATTGAGAACAGTCTAAATTCAATAACGTTTTTGCTTTCCCATATGCTAAAATGGCATTGAATACATCAACACATTCAGCATCACAATTGTCACAGCAGTGACATTGATGCAGAGAGAGAGAGAGAGAGAGAGAGAGAGAGAGAGATCTAATTCTAATTCCTTGTAGATACTGCACTTTCTAGATGATGTAGTGGGTGTCTCGTGTTGTAGTAGATGCCTGGCATTGTTGTAGATGTGATGGACGGCTGGTGTCGTTTTCGGTGTGGATGCTTGGAGTTGTTGTAAAATCGGATTAAGAATTAATTCCATAGAAATATTTTTTCAATTACATTAAAATCAGATTAAAGATTAACCTGTTCAATTAATTTGATATCAAAGAGTTAATCCGATTAACCAAAAGTGGGGTGAAATTGGCACTCCCCTACTACTTTGCTGCTTACAGACTTCTATGTGTTGTCCAGAAAATATATTCTTTCTTTTTAAAAAAATTATATGATAGTTATTTTTCACGAAATTTGTGTGTTATTAACTTGAGTAAGCCTGTCTTAAAATGTACCAAGGTAATAACTTTCATCCAAATTTGTTGTTTTTTTTTTAAATTGGGTTGTTGAATTTGTTTGTGGGACAAGAACACAGTAAAATCCGTTATCTGAAAAGAATAAGTAAAAATAATGAATTTTTAAAATTTATTTTGTGTAAGACTTTACATTTTATCACACGAAGTAAATATTTTTGCTAGTTTCCAGGTGCCATCGCCATACCACGCAGGTATACTCGGGGGTACCGCGATCTCCAAGATAAAAGCTTCCGACCTTGACTTGCACTTGACTGGTGACCGCCAAGCACCGCCGTGTTGCGAAGCTACATGCACGCTGTGTGCGGTCGCAAAGGCATTCTGCTTCTCGGGCACAGAGTTGCTGCCCACTGGGGGAGGCAATGTCTCTGATTACGCCACAAATGCGGTGAATTTGTAAATTGCTTGTTCGAATGTCGCTATCAAAAGGTAAAGGGGAGTTCGGCTCACCTCATTTTTTCATCCAAAATCTAAGATTTTTAACCCAAAATTCAAGCAATATTATCAATTTCAAACCACTTTTTCTTGTTTCTAGAAGCTCTTTTCTCATCCATTTTCGTCGAAAACAAGCCATTTTCATCAAAAAATCATGCATTTTACCCCAAAAATCTAATAATGTCATCGTTTTCAAGCTACTTTTTCTACCTTCTAGAAACATCATTTGACCTCAGTTTTAAACTCTCAAAAACAAGCAAATTCAAGTCAAAATCAATCAAATTCAAGTTAAAAATAAGCTTATTTAAGACAAAAATCAAGTAGTTTTATCGCTTTCACGGAACTTTTTCTGCTTTCTACAAACCTAATTTGACCATAATTATCATAAAAAATCAAGCAATTTTCACCCAAAACCAAATCAATTTACCTCTTTTCCAAGAAATGGCATTGCAGGATTTGTCTAAATTAAAAAAGCATCTAATTTATGCTAAAATCAAGTAAATTTTTTCACGTTTTCTAGAAATGCCAATTTTGGAAGCAAGTAATCTAAATCAAGAAAATCTATGTCAAAAAAAGCAAATCAAGATAAAAAATCAAATAAAAAGATAAAAATTAAAATAATCTATACATTTATTCAACGAATACAATATCATGCATAGTTTTTTCCATTTCTCATTTCTTTTAAACCTTTGTTTGCCACAAAAACTTGTTTCTCTTTCATTGATTTTAAATAATTTCCAATCAATTATCTTTGCACAGCAATCTGGTAAAGTGATTTTAAACTTTCCATCTAGGATGCAATTAATTTTTTTTTTATCAAAATTAGATTCATAAATTCGAAAATCTGTGGCTTCATACCACTGATCAATTTCTAGATCCGGTAGTTTAGTGAATTCATAGGAATTGTTCAACTTTGTTGAGCAGAGCCTCTATTTTATGTTATTTTTAAATAAACAAATTACTAAAGAAAAATGTTTTTTTCAATCCCTTAATAGATTAATTTTCTTAATATAAAAATGGAAACTATGCCCGAAATGGAAAATAATACAGTATATAAGCAATGTAAAAATAGTGGCCAAGTACTAAATATTGAAAGGTTGGGATTACATAAACACACAAAAGATAAACGTAATAACACCTGTAAAAAATGTTGTGCTGAATATGCCAAAATTCAATATGAGTTTAAAAAAGAGAAAGTACTATGCGAATGAGGAAAATATGTTTTTTAAAATGTATCTCAGAAAGCATGAAAAAAGTCAATTGCCCAGTACGAATGAAATTCGACATGATTATTCAACTAAGACACGTGTAGTATGTAATGAGAATAAATCTATCTATTTATTTTATCCTCATAAAGCAACTATAAACAAACATACAACAAAATTTAAAACATGTTTTATTGAGAAAATACTATGTGAATGTGGAAAATATGTTTGTATTTCATATCTCAATGAGCATAAAAACCAAATAATGAAATACATTAGTCGATGTTCTAAATTAAATTCAAAATGATAATTATCCAACAAAAATGCACAGTTTGTAATAAGAAAAATTCTATAATTTTTATATTAATAAAAATACTAAAGACAAACATTTAACAATATGCAAAAAATGCTGTAGTGAAAAATATACCTACATGAAGTTAAATATTAAAATTTTTATATTAATTTAAACACCTTTTAAATTTCATTCCATTTAATTAATTTATTCCTAAAAATTCTTCATAAATGGCAAAAAACTTCCAAAAACATAGTTTTCTTTCTCAAATATGATTTTTCATATTTTTGAAACCTTTATGAATTTTGATTTCTCATAAATAAAGAATTATAGCGACAAACAATCTTACAGTTGAGTTGAGTGGAAAGAGAGTGAGGGAGTTAAGAATTATAGCAAGAGATTTCCTAATTGAAAATTGGTATAATCTAAGGAAAGCTGATGTAATTTCATTTGTTGTACCAAGAATATTAAATGAATAAACAGAAAGGAATTTTAGAAATCTGCTATTTTCAAATTATAATATAGAATATAGAAAAACTAAAAAATCATTATTAAAATATTTCCATTCTCTAATAATCTGTTTGTACAACCTAGAAACAAAAGCATGAGGGTGACAGAATTTTACAAATTTATATTTATCTAATGTTAATATCAATGAATTTATAAACAAGATAAAAACTAATTAAAAGAAATATTTCCTTTTTCTACTAATGTTTTCGTTTACAAAAGAAATAGAAGAACCAATAAAAATTACTCAGTTAATAAAGCTTATAAAAGTGGGATATCAATATATATAATTGAAAATTCCTTTAATTTAATAGTACAACCAAATTATTTTTGAACTTCAGAAAAAATAAGGTGTTTAAGATAATACATAGTAATCTTAGAACATTTAGAGGGTTGATAACCTTTATTAAATTATATACCAACCATTGGAAAGCAAGGGAATAATAAAGTAAAATTATTTACATTTTAACCACTCAATTATTCAATATTGAATGAAGGAGATAATAAAAGGATTTATAAATACATAAAACAAGAAATAATTACACAATGATCTGAATTTCAAAGAAGAGGTTCAGGGTGGGCTTTACAAAGAATAATTGGAGTACAATTAGCTATAAATAAATATAATCCATTAAATGGATGATCAAACATTGAACAACCTGAATTTATTAACAATAAAATAGCACGCATAATTGTTAAAAATTAATATCAAAAATGTTTATTTGGGCAATAAAATCTGCAAATATAAAAATGTTGGACTTAATATTGACAAAGTAATAGATTAATATGAATATCTAATATAAATTGATGATATACCAAATAAAGAAAATCAAATTGATACATATATAAATGTATACTCGATTGATGATGAAACCACAGTTTATCCACTTAAACTCACCAAAAATAAATAGCATAAGCACATAAATTTACTTTATTTCAAAGACGATAAAAAAACTCTATTATTGTTGGATTAAAGATTTATCAAGGCTGCTTTCTATGCAAAAAATAATAATAAGCATGGTAAAAGTTATATATGTGATATGTGAATTCAATTTTTTACATCACAAGAGAAATTAAATAAACATACAGAAGACTGATCTATAAATGAATCAGTAAGCAAACATCTTTCAAAAATTATAAACATACAATGCAGGTTCCTTTTGTAATATATGCAGATTTTGAATCAATTCTAAAGAAAAGTTCAACCACGAAACCAATTCCAAAGGAAATTAATAAATTTAAATTAATAAAAAAATATCCAACGTTAACTGAAGATGATATTGATAATGGTTATTATAAAGATATACTTTAAAAAATACATAATATTAGTAATGAACAAATTAATAACATTGATTCAAAGTTAAATGATGTATCATATACAATGCAATATCAATTACATTAAGTATCTGGTTTTTGTTATTATATTGAATGTTATTATACAGAGTATAAACCACCAGTTGCATGTCGAGGTCCAAATGCACATAAAGTTTTTATACAATCAATAAAAAGGGAAGTAGAAGAAATTTGGGAAATATATTCGCAAATTGAACATATATCACCATGATCATATGACTGGGAAATTCATTAATACAATATGTAATAATTGCAATATAAAGTTGAAAGTACCCCATTTTGTTCCGATTTATTTACATAATTTAGCTGGATATGAATTACCTTTATTTATCAAAGAGCTGGGAATCATACAGAAAACTAAAAAATGAGATTTATAGACACATTACGTTTTATGGCCAGTAGTTTAAATAAATAATCATTAAATTTAACTAAAGATAAAATGAAACACTCTCAAAAACATTTTTCAATAGATAAAGTTGATTTAGTTATTATAAAGGATGTTTATCCATATTATTATATGGACAGCTGGGAAATATTTAAAGACACTTACTTCTACCAAAGAGTGAATTTTACAATAAACTAAACGAATCTAACATAACTGACGATGATTATGATCATGAAAAACTTATATGGGATCAATTTAATATTAAAAATCTTGGCGAATATCACGATTTATATTTAAAAAGTAATGTATTATCAGCAGACGTATTTGAAAATTTTTGAAGTACGTGTATAAATGCTTATGATTTAGATCCAGCATGGTATTTTACAGTGCAAGGTTTATCATGGGATGCAATGTTAAAAATGACTAAACATCCATTAGATTTATTGCATAATTATGATAGGATATTAATGATTGAAAAAGGAATTAGAGGAGGAATATCACAATGTTGTAGACAATATGGTAAAGCAAATAATAAATATTTACAAGGTTTTAACTATAATCTAGTATCAAATTATTTAGCATATCTCGAAGCAAATAATTTATATGGATGGGCATTTTTTCAATTTTTATCATACAGTGGTTTTGAATGGCTTAATGGAAAAGAATATGAATTAGATACAATTTGGGAGAAAAATTTATTAAAACTTAAGGATGATTCTGATCATGGTTACATATTAGAAGTTGATTCAGAATATCTTCTAAAATTGCATATATTACACAAACAACTTCTTTTTTGTCCAGAAAATAAGGTAGTTCCAAAAAAAATCAATCTAAATTATTAACATCACATAAAAAATAAAATTATGTAATACACAATTGTAATTTAAAACTGTGTTTAAAAATGGTTTAAAACTAACTAAAATAAATAGCATATTAAAGTTTAATCAGTCTGGTTGGTTAAAACAGTATATAGATTTAAACACAACAATGAGAACTAACACAAAAAAATTATTTTGAAAAAGAATTTTATAAACTAATGAACAATTCTGTGTTTGATAAAACAATGGAAAAATATTAGGAATATGCTAGATATAAGACTGATCTCAATTGAAAAAATCCGCGATAAATTAGTGGTAAAAGTAAATTCCAAGTCAAGTTCTATATTTAATACGAATCTCGTGGCTAAACAAATGAATAAACAAGTGTAAAATTTAAAAAAATCTTTTTATTTTGGTATGTCAATTTTAATCATATCGAAAGAGTTGATGTATGATTTTCATTAGAAAGTATTGAAATCAAAATATGTTGATAAATATGATTATTTATCAGGGTACCGATTCGTACATTTATAACATAAAAACAGATGATTTTTAGGTAGATATGAAACAATATTAGATAAATTTTACACAAGTGATTATCCAAAGGATAATAATTATAATACGCCAAAAATAAATAAGAAAGTTATAGTTAAGATGAATGACAAATGTAATGGGAAAATAATGAAAGAATGTGTTGGTTTAAGAGTAAAAATGTATGCATATAGAGTTGATGATAAAGAAAATAAATAATAGTAAATTTTAAAGAAATGTGTAGTTACAAATAGAATAACATCTGGCTATTATAAGAATTGTTTGTTTAATGAAAAAATACAATATAGAAGAATGGATTTAATAAGGAGTGAGAAACATAAAATATATACAGTCGAAGTTAATTAATATAACACTGAGTGATTTCGATAACAAGATAACTACATTATAAAATATAGTAGATACATTACCATATGGATGTAAAAATGCATAATTATTAATTAATTTTTATACTACTATAATTATAAATTATATTTTGAACACCATTAATTTCCAAAACAATGTCAATATGAGAACCATCAAAATCAATTAGTTTACCATTTTCATTCCTAATTTCTAAAACAATATAATTAATCTGCTCATTATTAATTCTATAAAAAATTGAATATGATGGTTCGTGAACGATATAATCTCTAAAGCCAAGCATCACTTTTGGCGGAAAACTAGAGTTTATGTCTGTTTCTAAATTATTAGATGGATCATTATTTATAAACATTCTGTGGGCTAAATTATAATGAACATATATCTTTTTAATGAGTCAAAATTAGATAATTTAGTTCTTACAAAAATTTTTCTTTTTCAATAGTCATATTTCTCTCAAAGCCAAGAATACTGGATTATCGATCATCAAGTTTAATATCAAACTTAAATTTAATCGATATTTTATTTTTCACATTGTCAGATGTTAATTCAATTTTATTAGTAAAAAATGGTTCAAATAAGTGTGTAGCAAAGATTCAATATCGTATTGTCCTTTAGGAATAGTTATAACTTAATTTTATCAACAACAGAACTCAATCTTTTCAATTGTTGTTATAGTATTGTGGTTTATATTAGGAGGTAAAATTTTCGCATGAAAACTAATCAAAGCAATCGATTTTTCTTCATGGATGATATCCAAATGAAGTTTTTTTTTTAAAGTATAGAACTAATATTCATCAACTTAAATACTTTATTATCCATTGATTACTTTAAAATTTATCATATTAAATGAAAAAAATTTGATTGGTGTTTTGGTGTTTTGATTTCCGAAGAAATTAAAAAATATATAAAGAATGGAGAACTATTGCCTGATAATATTAGAGCCATAATCATTGGTCTGAGTAATTGCAAAGAAACTAATTGGATAATGAATTTTATTTATAAGGCAGGTTGGTTAAATTTCAATAAATTGTACGTTTGTTCAAAAAGTTTGAATCACGCTAAATATATTCAGTTACAAAATGATTTTGAAATATTAGCCAAAAAGGTTACCCAAAAAGTTTAATGAAAAATGGCATACTTTTAAAATAAAAATGATGAAATGATTCCTTTAGAAGAGTGTGAAAATGATTCTCTAATTGTATTTGACGATGTTGTTTTAGAAAATCAAGATATAATTCGTGAATATTTTACTAGAGGAAGACATAAAAATATAAATGTGTTCTATTTGGGTCAAACATATTTAAAAAATACCTAAACATTTTGCAAGAGATAATACAGATTTTTTGTGTATATTTAGACAAGAAGATACTAACTTTAAGCATATTTATAATGATTTTGTTGGTGGAGATATGTCTTTTGAAAAATTTAAAGAAATTCGTGCAAAATGCTGGAATGAAGATTACGGTTTTATTACAATATATATGAACAGAAAAATTAATGATAGGATGTATAGAAATAACATAAAAAATGTTATATATATAATATTTTTTGCTTATAAATAAAAGTTTTCATAATCGTTCTTGTTATCATAAAAATAAATTTTATGTCATCCACAAAAGAGAATCGGACAGAATGTGTTATTAATTTTTTAAATAAGTGTGTATATTTAGAGGGAAGTTGAAATTCGCTTTCAAGTATTGATACTGAAAAGTTTGAAAGTTCTTTACGAACATTAAAAAAATATCACAACCTCTCTTCAATCGAAGGTAAACTCAATGAAGAAACGGATAATTTAATCACTAAAACAAGATGTGTTAAGGGCGATATATTAGGTAGTTATTCAACAACAAACAAATGGAACAAAAATATGGTAAAATTGCATTTCGTATATGCAAATAATTCAATTACAAAGTTAGTTGAAGAGGTTTTTAATACTAGGCAAAAGCATTCAAATTTGAAATTTGTTTATGGTAGAAATTCTCCAGACATACTTATATCTTACAAACAAGGTCAACATAAAATCAGAGATTACATGGAAATTGCCAGACTAAATAATTTCCATGTGGTAGTGTACTAGCACATGCATTTTTTCCCAAATCAACAAAATAGTATTGTTGAAATTCATATCAATAAGCAGGATTATTAGTATAATGATGGAAAAAACACTCCTGAAAATAACGTTAATTATATAACAGTCGTGATCCATGAAATTAGCCATGCATGAGGTCTTCAACATACAAATTATTAAAACGCGATCATGTATCCGATTATTAATAATGATTTGTTTGATTTGCAGCCAGATGACATTCAAAACGTTGAAAATTTTTATCGGCTGCCCCTAAAAAATAATTTTAATGATAATGAAACAATTGATTTGTGTAAAAACAAATAGATAAACATTTTAAATTATTGATGGCGAATTGTATATCTTTCACTATAAAAATATTTGGCTAAAATGTTTGAATGACAACAAAATAACCAATAAGCTAATTTTGATAACAAAAATGTTTCAGTTTTTACCAAGTGATTTCAAAACTTTTTTATGTACCAAAGACCTTCGGGTGAGTTAGTTCTGTTTGTTGACGACAAAATTTATATGGTTGATTATCATGGTTATGATCTAATTTGTGGTTATCCAAAAGGATTTTATTTATTTGAATTAAGAGATGAATATAAAATAAATGCTGTTTTTGATTCATATTCAGGAAAAACTTTTTGTCTTATTTGAAAAGTTGTATTATGGTGAAATAAACGAATGTGGTTTCCAGATAAAATAGACTGGTCTAATTAGTAATCAATTTCCTCATTTGCCAAATATGGTAGGGTTGGCTTTTAGATATACAAATGGTTTACTGTATTTCTTTACCAATGAAACTTCCAGCGAATACAGGATGAATCATCAGCCCTGCAACAAATGGCGAGAGGACATTCCTTACAAAATTTCAGTTAGAAAATATTTGACAACGAACGCCAGGACACCACTCCTAGAGCAGGAAACTCTTTTGAAGATGAGGTTGCAATTATTAACTTATTTAATTTCACTGAAACCATGTGATATTAAGGGATGAATTTCTGTAGGAATGCCAAACAATTCAGTCACCGTAAAATGGGATTTGCCCCCCCCCCCCTCAAATATTGAAAAAAAAGGGTCTTCGAACACCGTTATGTAGATTATGATCATGGCCTATGAATCACCATTCCAAGAAGTACAAAGATGTCCTCTTGGTAAGAAAACCTCCGACATAGGCATTATGTGGTATTTAATATCTTGGAGGTCTGTTTTCTCCCAAACTATTCGTTGGAGGTTTTTTTTATCAAGAGGACTTGTTTTCAAGGCTTGCAATTGTAATTCATAGGCCGTGATCATAATTTACGTAACGCTCTACGACGACCCTTTTTTCACTGAGGTGGCCACTCCCCTTTTACTATGTAGGGTATCCGGTAGGTCAACATGGGTACTTGCATGTTTATTGACCGCATATTTTCTATATATAGGATCTGGCATATTATTACTTCTACGATTTTTAAGAGAAACATAATCTGTTGTATAAACAAAAACTTTGCTAAGTTGATCTTTTTATAGTTTTTATACTTTTAAATGAGTAATTTAACTCGAGAAACATCCTTCGAATCTTTCATTTATATCTATTTTTACTGATAAATGAGTTATAAAAGTATTGAGAGTTTTGAAAGGCAAACTTTTCCCCCCAATAAATCAAACCAGAGGGAATTTTTATGTTTACAATAATATAATTGAATTTAATATTCCTATAGTATATGGCTTTTCGTTTCCATATTATGCTTATTTTTATGACGAGTTTAGATTATTAAAGAGAGATAAAGTTGGAGATGAAGCAAAACATGATAAATTAGATAATGTTGATGTTTGTTCAAACTTTTTTCCTTTTCAGTTTTCTAGAGTATAAATTTCAAAACATGGACATTTTATTGAAGCTATTGATTATCCACGAAAAACATCATCAATAATGAATACTTTGTTAAGGTCACCAGGTGAACAAAATTATTTAGAATTATCATGTTTTGCTGATTATTCTCGGGTAAAAGCTACCCATAGTGCTAAACCAAATGAAACAATCTATAATCTTAGATATCTGTTTGGTTTTATTCGCCATAACAACATAATCTCATCGGAAGGCGGTTATAATATTACTTTCATTCGTAATTAATTTTATAATAATTGTTTATTTGTTTATGAAACGAAAATGCAAGTGGTGCAATTCAGAAAACTGATGCTGATCCAGGTTAAATTGTTATTCAAAAATTAGAAATTATGTGGCCTATTGTTGAATACCTAACACAGCCATTGCTATTATTGAAAAGAATATACAAAAACCCTGAGATGCCTATTAGTTTTGATTATTGGAAATTTTTATAAAAAAAGAGTTCCTACTGGAACAACTGTTTTTAACTTTGATATAAAAGATCAGTTACAAAATTTACAATTTTACATGCCCGATTTTGTAATTGTAGGATTTCAAACTAATAGGAAAAATCGTGCTGATCAGGAAGTACATGCCTCTATGTTTGCTAACTGTAATGTAAGAAATATTTATGTTAAAAATGGAAGAAATGAAATTTTTCCAAAAGAAAATTGGAATCTAGATATTGGCAATAATTTTTGTGATATAGCGTTTCTTGCTTATAATGACTTAAAAACATCTAAAACAAAACTAGTCACTATATATAGAAATAATGAACTATATTATAAGCCGACTCTAAACTTTGAAGAATTATTTGATCGAATAAAATATCATAATTCCAATCAAAATTTTCTCATATTATCACTTTTCTATAAAACATGTATAAATTTTTCAAATATTATAAATGGATCAAATTATAGAACTTTTAGAATGGTGGAATATTGAATATGAAATTATAAACACACAAACTTCCATTGATAAATAATTGAACGTTGTTGATTTCAATATTATAAAAATCGATAAAAATGATTTAAGATCAGAAAATTGTTCTAATTTTAAAGAAGATATTTGTGATTTGGAATGTTATGATGGTTAAGATTATTGAATCAGCAATGGATATGCCTCAGATTCTTTTCTTTGTTTTTAGACTTTAAAGGGTCTTATTGGTGTTTTACTTTTGTTGAATAAATTTATAAATTATATTAATTTGTATCTTTTATTTAATCTTTAGCTTAATTTGCTTGTTTTTTTCTCTCCATAAATTTACTTGATTTAGATTACTCACTTGCAAAATTGGCATTTCTAGAAAACGTGAATAAAATAGCTTGAAAAAGAGAAATTTACTTGTTTTTGCATAAATCTGATGCTTTTTTAATTAAGGCAAATCTTGCAGGGCCATTTTTTGAAAAAGTGGTAAATTTACTTGATTTTGGGGTAAGATAGCTTGATTTTTGATGAAAATTAGGGTCAAATGAGGTTTGCAGTAAGTAGAAAAAGTAGCTAGAAAACGGTATAATTACTTGATTTTTGGCTTAAATTTGCTTGTTTTTAACTTAAAAATTTGCTTGATTTTGACTTAAATTTCCTTGTTTTTGAGAACTGAAAATTGAGATCAAATGAGGTTTCTAGAAGGTAGAAAAAGTAGCTTAAAAACTATGAAACTACTTGATTTTTGGGATAAAATGCATGATTTTTGAAGAAAATGGCTTGTTTTCGACGAAAATGGATGAGAAATGGAGCTTCTCAGAAACAAGAAAAAGTGGCTTGAAATTTATAAAAGTGCTTGAATTTTGGGTTAAAAATCTTGATTTTTGGATGAAAACATGAGTTGAGCAAGAACTCCCATTTACCATCTACTGTCAATGACAGCAGCACTACAGTCGGTTTCTCTCTCTCACTACTCCTCTAGCTTCCTTCACGTTGCTCTCGTTTTTCAAATACTTACAGTATACACGACTGGTGTAAAGCGGTTTCCTCAATAGAGCGACACGACGTGGCGCTTCGCTTCCGACGCTCGCCGCCAGCGACGAGCGTTATTTGCATCTTTACAGTGGAGCCATGTTATGACGCTGGCCGCTGGCGACGCAGACCGTGCTGCCATCTGGAATCCTGCAAGGAAACTTGCGATGAAATGCTAAAAAATAACGAAATGCAGTGAAGTTTCTTGCCATTTAGTTAGTAAAATTGATATTTCTTGGTGATATGCACTTTTCTTTAATAGAAGAATTTGATTAAAATTCAAAACGATGCTGTAAAACATGAACGACTCTTCAGGCATCGGAAAACCTACTTTTGTTTTCCTAAAGGTAGGTAAATTTGGTATAAAGTTGGACTCCAATTACTATACCTGCAAACCGTTCATGTATGTTTGACTATTCTTTATCTCAGTTAATCGCCTGTTAAGTACAGAAATGTTATTCTTCTTATTCCCCGACGCTGACGACGAGGGTCAAAACCAATGTTCGACGCTCGTGCAACGTTCTCGACGCTAGTGCCAAGGCTCTGACTGGCTGATGCTCGACGCGACGCGTCGCGTCGGAACGCTCTATTGTGAAAACCGCCTAAGGTGTGTAGTACTTTCGTAATAATCTTCATATACAAAAATTTCAGCGATTGCGTTGGTGATCAAGCGAGAAGTAATTTTTATACATATTGTAACAATACCCGTAAAAAAAAAACAGTATTTATATGAATAATTGCCGGTTACCCACGAAAAACATCCGTGTTAGGTTACAAAAGAAAATGATGGAAGCATACAATCGAATGCTTCATCTCATAATCATAATTTGGAACACTTTATTTTAAATAGTCAGTAGGAAACATTCCTGTGTGGAATATTAGGCACACCACCATGCAAGTTTGCAAGAGTGGCAGTTTAAAATTCCAGCAGCTGTTAAATCTGCGTGTTGACCGTTTTTGTAACTTATGTACAATATCCAGCTATTAGCTAACTAAAGCATACAAGTGGATCGCGAATCGTGAATTCTGCGCATAATGCATTCCACGCGAAAGGCGAACGTGTTGTTGAACTTTGCTGCAACCTGCTTTCTCTCCTTGAAACTTGGGGTCGCTCGCAGTTTGACTGCCGGGGAAGTCCCTGCCCGTCGTGAAGTGGAGCGACGAGAGGAGAGAGAGAGAGAGAGAGAGAGAGAGAGAGAGAGAGAGAGAGAGAGAGAGAGGAGAGACACGCAGAGAGTGATGAAGTTCCAAGATCGCTCCGGCGGGAAAAGGGCGAGCAGGGAATCCCTGCGATCATCAGTCCTAAGTGTTCCGCAATTTTTTTCTTCTCGCCCTTTAAACTTAGCAGTACTTGTCTCTCCTGGATTTTACGTTCACACGTATATGCCTAAATTGGGTTTACGATTGACTTAGCAGAATAAGTGTGCCGTGTGCTTGAGATATGAATCAATATGTTCAAGGGTATTAGTTTATGACTTTCGTGTGCGGGATGCGACGGGTCGTGTGCGTTCATGGCGTGACTTAAGAGATCGTTATACTTTATATCTTAAGTACAAGTCAAGACGAAGTAGCCAATCATAGCACAGCGACAGTTGTAGTTGGCGGGAAACTGTATTTACAACTTGTATTTAGGTTATGTCATATTGTGAAATCGTATGAAATTAATTATTTTAATCGAGTGACAGCATCCTCTTAATTTAAAGAATAGCTCATGGTCATGTTTTCTTTTGCGGAAGAGGTTATTGAATTCGCTTTAATTAACCTTTTCAGATTTATTAGTGTAAATGCCTAATATTGGCATCGGCTTCCCCTTCTATAAGATTTCACGAGTTTTATATAAACCGATTACACAAGCATTTACCACAAATAATTAAATATGTGTAAATTATCCATTTTCCAGGTTATTTCGATTGTTGACGTCTCCTACTATTCGAATCGGCTACACTTAACAGTTGCTAATTCCATCATAAACTGCAAATATTCCTATTGTTCATTTTCCGCGTGCTTATCGAGTCATTAAGTAAAATTCTTAATTCTTCAGTATTTAATCGTAAACCCACCTTTAGAAGCTGGTCGTAGCAGGCTCAGAAACAGGTGATCGCCGACTGGAGTCTCGTAAATAGTCATGTCGTAGCAGACTGTAGGCCTACTCGAAACAACTGCATTAGCACAACACCTTTGTGAGCGCGGTGACTATGGACCTTGTGGTTCTTGACCACGTGGCAGTCGTAAGTTGTAACGTTAGAGATAGATCGATCTCTCTCCTCTGAGCATGCCCCTGACATTGATTTGCTCACTCAACTCTTATCACCCTCATCGGCTCTCAAGACCTCGCTGTTAAGAGCCGCCAAAATCACTTCACTCACTTACTCACTCACTCGCCAAATATAACTGAAAGTCTCACGGTGGAGTGTAGTGGAGAGATTTCGGCGGCCTTTAAGATCGAGATCCTGAGAGCCGATGAGGGTGAAGGGAGGTGAGTATGAAACAAAGCCTGAAAGAAGGGTGGAAGAAGCGGGAATTTCCCGAGAAAATTGCCGACCAGTGGCATTGTCCAGCATGATTCCCACATGCGAGAATCCGGGAGCGACTCCGCCAGGAATCGAACCAGGTTCATGTACACGGAAGTAGTCTTACCATAACACCACCGAGACGCCAGTTTCATAGTCCACAACAGACCCATGTTTGCAATTAAAAATCAATATTCACACTTACTTGAGTATATTCAAGATGCATTATATACTAGGTCAGAAGAAGTGTAAAAACATTCCAACGTACTTAAATACTGGCCTCAAATACTGTCCAAGTTTTCTTTGATAGTGTTGATGGCAAACAAAGCAGTCCACTGCTGGAATGTGGAGAGTGGTTACTGAGCACCTGGGATGCGCACTTTACTCCATATGCCTCTACGAAAGTTGTCGTGTGACGTCACCAACACAATCGAAGGCTGCAATTCAGAACTAGTGATATTATAGGCCTACTTATTTATTTTAGTGTGATTTAACCAGAAATACTAATCGGGTGGGTGGCTGCGTAATTAATCTAGCCCGAGCTTACATCGGAAAACCCAAAATGTTCCTCATTTATGTCGACATTCATACTCGGGTCATCTCGTGGTTTGAAGCCTCCGAAATACTTTTAAAGTTCCAAACAAATTTGATAGCTTACATATAGTTTTGTAGATTTTACACCTTTGCCTTTCGTAAGGTATTTCGCCAATCACAGTTCGTGTCCTGGATTAATGTTCGAAGGTGTGATCAGTCAAGCTGTCCAGCTAAGGCCTGATCACAGTTCGTAACACAACGAATAATTAAGAGACTCCAGTGTACAAAGGATTGTGGAAGCTTATTGTTGTATCAACACGAAACATTTTCCGTTGTTTGTAAATTTACGTTTAAATACGTAATTAATTGAGTTCCTCGCGAGAAAGACTAATAAATGCACAGTAATTAGTAAAAAAATCCTTTTATTTGCATTTAAAAATAGTTATTTCATACTATTAAGCTATATAATTTACGGTTATCAACCATAGCTCTATTTGTGTAGCAAATTTATCGGTATTCTGTAAAGTAGTTCTTGAAATATTATGTAAGAACTTCATTTCTTAAGACTTTGCTATATCCTAAAATACCACAGCAATGATAACGTGGCTATCTGAGTTTAATGCTGGTAGTGCAGATTTTCAACACGCCAACTTTTGTTCAATTCAGTTAAAAGGTTTCTACGATACGATTTTTGAAATCTCGCAATTATGAAAACAAGTATATTGGTCGGAAAGTATAAACTACTAGTGTCTTAAAATTATATCGTGAATGGAAAATAGTTGCACAGGTTTTTTAAGAAGGAAAATTCACACACAGGCTGGAACGTGTTCCCGTTTTAGTACAATCGTTTGCAAAAAAATTGATCACCCTGAAGGTGCGATCACAGTGGCACGTACGTGAGTACAAACACAGTAAATGGTAGTACAGAAAACATCAAAACATTGTACCACACAAAGCAAGTATTTCAGGGGACTAACACTTGTAGGATGCACTTAGTATGGTGTTGGGGCAACATATAGCCAGCGATAGGGTCAGGCATGGAAACATACAGACGCCGGATGTTTCCCTGAGGAACATCCTGCCACTGCTACTGCAACTGCCCGATCTGGCCCCAAAAGTTCTCGCATGGCGAGAGGTCTGCTGAACTTGCTGGCCAAGGTAGTAATTTGACATTATGAAGGCAGGCCAGAGACACCCATACTGTATGATGCCGGGCATTATCCTACTGTCAAATGGCGTTGTCAATATCCACCAGGAAGGGAGCGCACATGGCCTCAGAACTTCCTGGACGTATAGCCGCTCCGTCATGGTTCCTTCAATCGCCATCGGTAGCGTGGGGGAATCATAGCAAATGCCACCCCACACCATGAAACCTCCCTTTGGAGTGGTGCATCGCTCTACAATGAAGTGCACTGAGAAAAAGGTTTTGTTGGTTAAAACAAGATTTGTTAGGTGCAACCTAATTATTTGTTTGTATAGGGGCAATGAAATATTTTGTTGCTGAAACATTATTATTTAGTTGTTTTCATTTGGTTGCCCCAAATTGTAATATTTGGTTGGTTCAACTACAGATTTGTTTGGCTACACATACATTATTATACTGTTTGGGCCGATATAATAGAATTTTACAATTTCGACCTAGTTTCGAACCTAGATCACCTGCTTCCGAGCGCTGCGCCTTAATAATCTCTGCTAATGTGACAGTTGATTATGCCGGAAAGCTTTTAAATAGATATACCGAAATATTGGGTAACATGTGCAAACAAATATTTTAAGTTTTACAGCTTTACTTGTCAGTTTATTGTTGCTATGTTATGTTAATGTGTTTATACGATTGTTAGCCATCAATAGATCCACTAACAAACACGGTTACTATCCTATATGTCACAAAAAATACAAACAAACTCTCGAGCTGTATTTTAGAACGAAGGCAGTCAAATGAGTGGCCAAACAAATATATACAGTTGATTCTACAAAAATTTATTTGACAGTACAATATGTTTTGGCTCAACACATGGATTTTGTTTATTCAAACATATATTTTCTTAGACGAATAAAAGTTTTTTTTTTCTTCCAGATTTTGTTTGCTCAACAAGAAATTTTGTTAGGACAACGAAATATATATTAGGCCCTGTACAAACAAATATTTTGTTCGATTTTTGTCTCAGTGTGTGTATCGCGGCGCTGGCCAGGACTTCTCCAGACTCGAATCCAGCGGTCGTCTGTATCCAGACAGAACCGGGATTCGTCGTCGAATACCACGCGTCGCTAATCTGCAAGCTGCCATGCTGCCCGTTTCCAGAAGAATATCACTCATGCTCGGCGCTGCTAATGTAGTATTGGTAGACGTGAGATGTACCGCGGCGACCGATCCTGCTATGATGATAGCCACCTGGATATGGTACTGGGGGACACAGGTGTATCCTCAGCTGCCGTGCAATGTCCTGGTTGGTGCGCGGCGACGCCCATGGAGTGCTTGCAGCCTGTAGCAAGATGAAACGATCGTCCCTGCTGGTGGTCCGCCGGGGTCGACCTTGATTAAAGACACGAACTGGTTTTGTACATTTTTTTTTCAGTATAAAAATAATTTACTGATACCAAGTAAAAACTTAACGTAGCATAGGCCATTATGCTCGCTTCACTTCCTGAATCTGATTAAAACAACTCGAGGAGCTGTGGTTTAATCGTCAGACATGTAGGTAAATACACATGTGTAGTTTTGAAACTCCACTTGCATGGAGCGTACATATAAATCAGCCATTATTTATATGTCGCCTCATGTTTATAGGGGTGTTGCGTATAGCTAGGAAATGTCACTTTAAGATTGTAATTACGAAAAAAGTCTTAATAGCGACCCAAAACCCTATTAGCCTGTTATTTTAATTGTGTTTGGTAAAGTAGTAATTAAACTAGTTATAATTTTTTAAGTGGTTAGTGTTTATACATTTGTATGTTAATTACTGAAAAGTTATTGATAATAGTATTTTGTTTGAATTGGTAATATTAAATAGTAATGATAATGTTGTGAAAAATTAATATTAAAACCAAAACGATCACACTTTCTTCATGTAATATTGTTTTTTGCCACCACTACAGCAAACAACCCTCACTCCCTGCAGAAAACCTATTTATATTTCAGACTAGGTCAAGTACATATTTTGGCATGTAAGGCGGTATTTTTGAACGTGGCAGGAGTCGCTGTTGCTTTTGTGTACTTTTTTCGGGCTGTCTCATTTTCCCACTGTTTCTTAATTCCTTCGCTATTCCGTCATTTTTATATCGTTCACTTGCCTCCTTCCCTATGCAGACAGAAGACATCTCAGCTGTGAAACGTCTCCCCCATCTCTCACTTAAATCCCATTCATTCCGTCCCCGAGTTTCTACCGCATGCGATCACATAATACAGAAATATGCAGATGTGAAATTATGGTAATTACAATCACTTGCACCAGAAAAAAATGGTCTTGAGATCTTGTAACAAGGCGCGAGGTCATCCGTAAATCAGATCCCGAAGACGAACCTATCGGACACCACGGCGGAGGCAGTATGATGACGAGGCCTGTTCCTCGGCAACAGGCAGCCAATCGGCAACCTTGCATACCTACGTCAAGGATACCGCACACATGTAAACGGGCTGTGCACAATTGACTGAGCTCTTTTGAAAGCCCGGCCTAGGGTCTACTTTCTCTCTCGTTTTGTAGTCTTCTGACATGTGTAACATTAATGTCGTAATGGGAATGGCCACTTCACTCGTACGCCAACCAAGTGAAACCGTGGAATTGTTAGGAACAGAAAAATGCACATATGAGCATATAAGTATGCATATATGTATATATATGTATGTATAAAAAGTGTATATATATATATGTATGTATGTATAAAAAGTGTGTGTGTGTATATATATATATATATATATATATATAAAACCCAATGTGTATAAAACAAGAACCACCTCGGTGGCCATAAATTTGAACATTCACTCGCAATACACTGTCAAGACTTATAAATAATTATATACTCCTCACACAACGTGCAAACGTATGGAGTAATGGAGTATACGTAAAGAAAACATCACAATTAGACTTCACCAACGGTACCGATACAAAACGGGACATTCAAATTGTTTCTAACAATACACATTTCACCCCCTCCCTCCAATATTACAGACAATTAAACACGAATGAACAACAAAATTAACGTAAAGTTGTCTCTGACTAGGTAGGGTTTCTTTCTCCCCACTGCAGTTTCGTACCGTGTATGGCCTCCATGTACATTGTACAGGTCTCTAACACGCCGTAGCTTGCTTGTAATCAATATGTTGATGTCATCTTCCGGACGAAGGTCCCATTTCATTTGAGCAGCTCTTATGAAATTTGTAAGTGTGTCTGGAGGTTGTGGACAACTATAAACTGCTCTTTTCAACTTGTCACAGGCATTCCCAATGCGTTTGTGTGCACCTTCTGTTGATCACACAGTATCCACATTACCCCTACTACCCAAACTGCCCTATAGCACAATGATCCGAACTTATTGTGAGGTGTTTATTAATTCGCTGCCAATATGAGTGAGAACATGCACGAAAATGCGCACTGTCGTCCATATAAGTATGCAAACACGATGTTTTGTTAGTTCAGATTGACATATATACTATGTGTTTGAACAAATCAAGTTTATTTGGGTGTGCGGAGGGAAAAGTCTGAGAGAAGTGGCTGCTGAATTCAACAGACTGCATCCTAAATGTGCGGCCATCTCATTCTCGCGCGTTTACAAATTGGTTCAAAAATTTACGGAAACAGGTTCCGCCGAAGACGAGCCAAGTAATGGTCCCCCACGACAGTCCACGGACGAAACAACATAAGTCGCCACTCTTGCTAAATTTCGAAGAAATATACGGTGAATGACCGGCCGCTCAAATGAGTGTGCCCAAAGAAGCATCCACAGCATTTTAAAGTCACAGTAATGCCAGCAGTACAAATTCCAACTTCTGCATCTTGTGAATAAATGTCTTGCCAAGCACCATTCTGTTCAGTGATGAGGTGAACTTCTGTGTGTCTGGTGAAGTTAACTCGGCAAAACACACGTTTCTGGTCTGGAAGCACCTCTGAGTGTATAGGTCCAGCAAAAGAAGAGGGTACCGAACGCATCATGGCTTGGTGCGAAACGTGGAAGGAACGGACCATTTGCCCTCTCTTCTCTCAGAAGACACTGACGTATGTTGCTTATCTCAACATACTTCGAGAAGAAACACTATCCAGTGTCCTGAACGAAGAGCGCGATTTCCCTGCATGATTACAACAGGATGGTAATTATGTTCACCACAGCTTGACTGTTAGGATTTGGCTTAATGAGTAATTTACTTATCATTGGATGGGACGTCGGGGAGTGTTGGAGTGGCCAGCACGAAGCACAGATCTAATGCCTCTGGACTTTTATCTCTGGCGGCCACTTGAAGTCATTGGTGCACGTGGAGAATATTCGATGATCATGCTCATGTTCACACATCAGACACCATTCGACGTGTTCTCTACGATTGGGTGAAGTGGCTGCACCCCTGCATTGCACAGAGTGGCGATCATTTCAAACAAATACTGCTGTTTCTCACTTTTGCTGTTTCCAGACTTATGGAAGATCGCATAGTATATACATGGTTATGGAGAGTGATTTTTTTTTTAGGTTTGATATGAAAAATATCTGCTTTAAATTCAACAGCCTCCATCCGCAGGTTATGTGCTTTGGACGAACAGCGGCGAGTGAGCAGTGTTAAACAGCTGAGGATTTCCACGCCGAAGGAAGTGAAAAGATGTGAGGATGGAGCAACGACGAATGAAATGGGGGAAGGAGAGGTGATAAGGAAACCCGATGGCCAATGGCAACGTCCTCCACTTTTTTTCCGATGTGAAAGGGTCTATCTGAGCCATCTAGTACTCTAGCCAGGTAAGTCGAGAGATTGGCGAGTGGTGTAGGGGTGAGGAATATTTGCTCTCTCTGCGACACGAATGTCAGTGTATTACTCGACTGCGATAAGTGTGCAGCAGATGAGGGGAATGGCACCAGCGATAGCAGCATGTGGGCGCAGGGGCGTGTGAGGGGTAGCCTTGCGGGTAGGGGGTTTAACCACAACAGTTGCAACTTTCGCGCGCACAATTAGCCCACACGAATGTATGCAACAGTATCGCGCACACTGCAACACGCGATTTCACCATATTCCATATGAACTCAGTGGCATTGAGCTCAAGTGGTACTGCAGTAACCACATAACCTCCTGTCCATGATGTTTTAACATTGCGTCAATGCGATACCTCTCAGGGGGATGTAGACAGCTAATAAGCTGCAGAAGTTCGCTTATTGGCATGCCTGTGTCATATGGAATTTTGTTGTTTTCCAGCTATACACGAATATATTGTTTGGTCGTACCTGTGGTGGGTGCCTTGTAAAATTTTAACCAATGATAGGAAGTGTTATTGAGTAGAATCAAACCACTTGCAGGGAGATTGGTAATCATCTTTGCTTCCACCGATTTTGAAAAGCTGGTAAGTTTATTTCGTCGTGGTAGTCCACACACTTGGTTTACGATTTGAACATAACAAATGCTGCAGGAATTAAACCTTGATCACAACCTGCATGTATGATTATCCATATCTGTCCTCCACTGTCGTTCTTCAAAACATATTCTGTTTCATTATCTTGACAACACTTACTTACTGGTTATGTAGGATGAATCCAAGTTTCATCAACATAAACTACTGTCTTTTGTTTTCACTAGCTTGAAAATTTCTTTGGGTTTTGCACTTTTTGAAGCGAAAACCCGTCATTTTAAGTGTTTATCTCGAAAATCTCCCTTTTCCCAGAAAAATTTATCTCTTGTTTTAAAACGGTCATTAATTTGTTTATAGTAGGGTTTTCTCCTGTAACCGCATAAAACTTCTGTACGGTGCGGCGAATTACACCACAATCAAAATCATCTCAACACATCTTTTTACAATTTTCCACCATTTTATCCCCAGGTTCACCACTCACATCAGCTTGTTTGACTTTTTTTCTAATTTTGCGTATAGTTCTTTCTGATTTACCTGTTGCAACTGCTGCACGTTTATTAGAATGACATATGGGCAGGGACCTGCAAAATTCGCGTAATTTTTTGGCTTCAAGCTAGAATTCACAGTACTGTTTATACTAAAGCCGGCGTCGTTCCTTGATTTGCTGCTGCTCAGATGTTAAGTCACTCCCTTTCTGAGCGAACTGAACGTGAATGGGGCACCCGATTGTGAAGTGTTCATTTATTGGCGCAGAGTTACCCGAGGCGTATCAAACAAAGCATGGCCCAATGACAACCGTATTGCAATGGTAAAAGAATTTTCAGTTTAAACTGTCCTAAAATAACGAGAATTTTGCAGGTCTCTACATATGGGATGAATAAGTTGTCCGGTTGTTTTTTCCTTATCAAAATATTTAATCACATTCGTTATGACTTCTCTGCACTGAATGTGTAAAATTATTAAACACCTAACGCAACTGCTAATTTTATTTCACATATTGTACCTATCATTCGTGCGCGCATACACATTTCCATCAATCGCGAGCAGTACGAACACTGGAAATACTGTGGCACGTATCAATGGCTAGCAGTACGAACACTGGAAATACTGTGGCACGTATCAATGGCTAGCAGTACGAACACTGGAAATACTGTGGCACGTATCAATGGCTAGTGCTACACTACTTGCCCGCAGCTGAGAGCTTTCTACCCTTCCTCCACAAGTTTTAAATGACACAAATTAGCGGGAAAGGGTGGGGAGGGGGTGTCATCGCCTTGTAGTTCGAATAATTTCCGGTTTGCACACTTGTCGCGGTCGAGTAATAGTTGTAGCGACCGCGACTGAAAATAACAGAATAAAAAAAACTTGAATGGAGGTACCATCGTTGCACCGTGCCACTCGCTCCAACAAAGCGCCGCAAGTCGTTTATGTCACCGGCGCCGGATCGTAACATTGCTGCCATACACTAAATATGAGGTAGACCTATCTCGCTGGCTGCGCACAACCAATCTCCGTGTCCCAACATTGAACTGCTTTTCTGCAAATACGGCTAACAAAAATGGCGTGGATTGGGTTTGAGGTTAGAACACTGTTTAACAAACAAGTGCTTTTGAGATGTTCTTATACTTCATCTAGTCAATTTGTAATTCTTTATGATAAAATTAAAACTGGTAGAGATATTTTATTTATATAATAGTGCTTGTCATTTACAAACAAATATATAAACAAACACGTTCATCATTGTTGACCATGTGACTTTGACAGTTGTGTAGGATTGTGGTAGGTCAATGTTGCGCAGAAGACGAATAAGCGGTCTAACTCATCTTTAGTCTATGGTCGCTGCTCGCCTGGCGACCTGTGGAACTATACAGCGACACGCGACTCGAGCAGTACAAGTCGCTCTGTTGGGAATAAATAAGATGTGAATATGAAATAAATATTTTCTTTCACTTTGTCTTGCCAAACCACAAAACTAAATAAAGCCCTATTTACTGGAATAAAGTAATGTAAGCATTGATATGACCATACTATGATCTTATATTGCAATAGACAACATCTTTCTTTATTTTGTCACTGGCTAATTATTTGAAGCTAGTTGGGCATGGGAGAATGGTCGAGCTACGCACAAAATTAACACGTAAGTTTTTCAATATTTCTGAAAGAATGTGCATTTTGTAGTAATTATAATAATATAATTTTACTGCTTGCCAACATGTTATGTTTTTCACAGTTTAAACTAAAGGAAAGAATAACGAACTTTTTCTTTTTTAAAACCAGATTTAATGGCAGATGATATTGTAAAATGGTAGGCATGCATTTATATTTAATTCTATAGCAATAAAAATGAACTCTTTTTCATAAAATGCAGAGTTTGTTCTATACACACTAAAAATTTTTGTAATTTTTACTGAGAAATTCTTTGTAATTTTACAAATACCTGTAACAGTACAAAGATTATTCTTATAAAACTACTCGTTTGTATAACTCAATGTCCGTGTTTGTAATAGACCTTAGGAAATATTTGTACTATACTGAGCAGTATCCACGAGCTTCATCAAAATGGAGGACACTCAACAACGTAAAACCGTATAAAGCTGTTTGTGCAATAACTTTGGATGCAAAAAGAAATGTATTGCAAGTTAGAATTAATTACGTAAAACACTTAAAACAACTCAAATAATCATAATAAAACGACAAGTAAAATAAAACGTGACCGTATTATTCATTATTTATTAATGTTTCCTAGCTAAACATAACTATTAATAAACTCTTAACACCCAGTTGTTAAGAGGCGTCCAAATCTCTTAATTAATTCAACAACTGAAAAAAAGTCACCTTTTCTTCTTAACCATGTAACGTAAATATTATTTTGTATGTAAGTGTACCTATACTTACAGAAAAAAGTAAGCGCTAATATCGTAAGCCAAGCTGTTCTTATGGCTACCCTACCTCCATAATTCAGGGGTAAGGTGGCCGACTGCAGTCGGAGGGTTGCGGATTCGTGGCCTGGTGCCTCCGATGCGCCAGACCTTCAGTTCACTTGCACTGGGAATTTGTCAACAACAATAACTACACCAACAACTACAACGGCAAAAAAAATGGATAAAGGTGCGGGCTAGTCATATAAGGGGCGTGAGTTCTTATCTCCGTGCCGGCGAGGTGTGTGTATATATATATATATATATATATATATATATATATATATATATATTGTAAATTATGTTTTGAATATTTTTTCAGTTGTTCTCATTACATGTTTTTAGAAGAAGAAACAAGTAATTTTATTTGCACTTCTCAATAATGCCAGTTGTAATACAAGGCTGGCTACCATTTGTAATAAGAAATGTTTTGCAGATTTTACAATAAAACTCTTTGTAGTTTTACGAACGATTTCCTTGGCAACTGGGTTTCCAAGGATTTTTCTTCTAAAAGTACAAAACATCTTTGGAGTGTATAATGAGGACAACCAGTTTTTGCAATGGTTAATTTGATTTTAAAATGACTCGTCTATTAAAACTAAATTGACGTATATATCTGCTTACTTTGTAAGTTAATGGAAGTTACAGTAGAATTTCGCAGTGACAATGTCGCCGTGACTTGGCCCTGTTACTTTTGGGTAGCTGGTCGTGATATGCCGTAGGTACAAATTTGTGTCACTCCTCCCATCACCCATCACTCGGGTGGAGTGACTGCTACACCGTTACTCCTAGCACAGCAGGAAATCAAGACCTTTATGTACATAAAGCTAATTTCTCCGACTGGATGCGATATATACTAGCAATCTTTTGCTCTTTATCTCCCATGTTTAATCCCTCCCTCTACAATCCGGTTCGTAACACGCCCCTTTTTTTTGCATGTTCAGTTATTATTTCATAATGCCTCCATCAAAATTAAATAAAATCTTTTCAGAACGTCGTATATAAAGACATGTTTAACAAAATAATTTCATCGATAGCCATTTGCACGACGAGAAGTCTGGATGCCCATTGACTGCCTACTTACTTTATCGCACAGTTAACACATTTGGGGTAAATATTCAGTCGAAATGACTCCAAATGGCCTCAGACTTTCCTTAATGCATTAATCCCAAACTGGAAAAAAATCTGGATAGGGATGATTTGTATCATTCACCAAGATGTACTGACGTATATAATTAGCAGGGACAATTTACATGCACAATATGCTGAAATGTACTAAAATATACAAGAAGCGAACCCCACATTAATGGAATTATCGCAACACTAGAGTGCATACGAATTAAACATATTATTTTTAAAATATAGAAGATTGCACAGCAATGATATGGTGGAAAGATTTTTCTTCTTATGCGAAAATTCTCAGCGTTATCTCACGAGTTGCGAGCAGAACAATAAAATAAAAATAAAAACCACATAAACCAACCGTGATGTGTGCACGTTTCTTTACATTTTCGTTTTTATACCACCCCTTTCCCACATTAAAAAATTAATTATTTTGTTAATTTAATTCTAAACTAATCAATACTATTTCAGAAGTTGTGTATTAAAATTACGCAGTTCGATTTTCTACAAACAGTTGCTAAACCACGCATCTATGTCGAGCGGTTCTGACTGTTAGAGGCATATATAATTGCAAAAAAAACCGTCTGTTTTGGGAGTAGGATAGGCTATATGATTATTACACAGCTGACATGCGCCTCTCTACTCCACCATTCCAAATTGAAAACAATGCATCGGGTATATGCGTCTATGGCAGAGAACTGCGGAGTGCAATTAAATCGTGTTAACTAAAACTAAACATAGGTTTTTTTCAGTGTTTGGCATTTGTGAATAGGCAACCGCTCGCTTAATTTTTTTTTTCACACTATCGTCTTTCTTACATGTTTCTTACTTGTAGGCCTACTTCGAGAAGTTACGTTTTACTGTGAATATGTTAAATTCGTACCGCGCTTAGTGCAAGTTAGAACTATACCATATTTTAAATTCTAAACCGAGTAAACATACATGGTTCGAGAATAACATAGTACTTTTATTCAGGCTATTGTATAAAATTCCGCTACACGAAACCATTTTTTTTTGTATTGGCTATAATACTATGACGCACGTTTAAAATTCACTGCTAGCATTAACGTTTATGGTTATTAAATTGTTTGTGTTAAAATAGGCGCAGTTACGGGCCGGGATTTTAAAAGAGCGCTTTTATTTTCAAAAATGCCTCAATTTTGACTTTCAGCAAGGCTACTCTCGAGTTTCAGATGTGGAAAACAAGGCAGACGTTGCCATTGGTAAGCGGGCTTTCTGCACGTACTACCGTTTCCCCTTGCTCTTGCGATCTGCTGCAGCTTCAGCTCCATCTCACTTCATACCACAGGCTCTAAACACCTCGTTGTTTATAGAGCCCTCCAAAAATACATTATATCTGTACCTCTGTCGTTCGTACGCGAGGAAAAACCTAAAATAGAGAGGCAGGCTCCGTAAGCCCCTTCTTAGCAGGTCCTAGCACGTGTGTTCTTGGGATTGGGGGGTAAAGAAAAGGGGCTGTCTCTCCCAGAACAGTACTCTCGCCCTGGACTGAAGCTTCGTCCTGGAAAAGGAGGGGTGAGTTGGAAGTGGGTTTTTATCCCAGGTGGCTCTTCTTCCATTCGAGAGCTTGCTCACTCCCCCCCCCCCCCCGATACTTCTTTTTTCTCACCCTCTCCAACCCTCGTCACCCACCTCTTCTACCCTGGAGAGGGTCCGTCCTGGTCCTCCAGAGAGCGTAAGGGAGGGGGAAAAAGCCTTTCCTCCCCATTACCGCAAATCCTTCTCAATGGACACGGTCATCCCCCATCCCTCGCTGTCCATGGAGTGGCCGGAAGTGGACTGGGACGCTGCATCGACAGGGACACCACATCCAACCCCTGCGCCAACCTCCTACACGCCTTCTCCAGGGACGAGCAGGACGTGTCAGGTGCAAGGTAATGGCTGCCAATTCCCTGGGGATCTCTCGATGCAGCGGAATAATCGCAAACCGATCGCGCTGATTTCCTTCCAGTAGACTGGCCAGGGTGCCCGCCAAACTCGTGTTTTCCTTATTTATTTTGGTTGTGGAAGAGGAAGAGCATATATGAATGTAGTCCTACACCTTTAACGATTCGTCGACGATTGGGTAACTAAAGACATAATCAGGCCGTACCTCGATTTAAAGAACGCTCTCTGCAGGTTCAACCTTTCTGTCATCATATTAAGTACATCTGCTCGCTTGGTTTTGTGTACCAACATCCATCGCCTAAAATAAATAAATAAATAAATCTATCATGCGATTACCTTAATATTACTGACGTTTAGAAATTGTAAGAATACTGTGTATCGTTACTTTACTTCTAAGCTAAGTTTCGACAACAGACTGAAGAGGTACAATGTAGGTCGACTGTTGCATGCAAGGCACTGTGCTTCTAGAGTTTAACCTTAACATTAAGGCGGGCCTACGGGGGCTGAGTGATTAGCACGCTCACCTCCCACCAAGGCGAACCGGGCTCAATCCCCGGCCAGGCCACCGGATATTCACAAGTGGCAATCGTGCTGGACGATGTCGTTGGTCGGCGGGCCTTTTATGTGACCTCCCATTTCCCCCACCCCTTCATTCCAGCGCCGCTCACTGCAATCACCCTCATCAGCTCTCAAGACATCGCTGTTCAGAGCCACCCAAATTTCTTCACTCACCCACTCACTTAATATTCAGCTGGTCACTTAATAATAACTATAACGTTTAGGATAATTGTGGGATAAAGGCAAGGGTAATCGTGGGATAAAAAGTGCGGAAAAAATATTAATTTTAACACACTAATTGTTGGACTTTTAAAACAATAAGCAATTGACTACCGTTAATTTGAAGTCATACCAGAGATGAATCCAGCTTTTGTGTGGGTAATTGTGACACGCCACAGTAAAGACTGTTCTAGATAAAGTGAGAACTTTTTAAATCAAACATAGAAAAATCTCGCTGTCCCTACCTGCATAAATTTTCACGGACTCTTTGGGTGCCAAGCGCCCAGTGAAGTAGGTAACGATGGCAGGAAAGTAGTTCCATTTCTTAACGTTAAATCAAAAGTGTTAGATAAATATTTTTGAAAACTCAAATTACTGATTTAGCTTTCTTTTTTTTCCTAATGCACTTGATTGTAAGAATCATTAGGTTTTTAAAATAATATTTTTAACAATTATTTTAGTGTTTCACATGACCGACGCATGAATAAAGTTACCAGACCACGGCAATATTAATTTAACACACGGCGGAAGAATACACAGCGTCCATACATGTAGATCTTAAGGTCGAAGTAAAGCAACTGCCTATGGAGCACTGCACCCGACTATACTTCGTGAAGAACTCATAAAAATGTAGTACAGACGCTATGACAATTATCAGAAAAGTGCGATTTGTGCTGTATATGAAAGAAGAATGTATATATTTTGCAACATTATAAATATTTGATTAAAATGTACTTTTTAAATGTGAAAAAACGTATCACATCGATTTTATAATCAACTTCATTTAGGCTACGTCAGTTTCAGCCATAAATGTTTGCGACAAATTGACGCACACAAAATCATTTACAAAAATTAATTCCTTGATTATTATTACAATTTTCTTTCATACAATCATAGTAAATATTATGAAGATCTTTATTGAAAAAGATTTTTTGTAAATTCTGTTTTCCGAAGCATCCAAAACGGAAATGCACTTAATTTTTGTTAAAAATGCGAACTCTATCGATCGATTAATTTTTTGCATTTTAAAAGTATATTTTAGTAAAATATTTTATAATGTTGTAAAATATACACATTCTTCTTTCATATACAGCATAAATCGCACTTTTCTGACCATTTTCCTGGTGTCGTGCTACTTTTTTTTATGAGTTCTTCACGTTGTAAAATCAGGTGCAGTGTTCCATAGGCAGTTGGTTTGTTTTAACCTTAAGCAGGGCTTTCTAAAGTGCTCAGTTTACCGTGAACAGCCTATACCTGTTTGTGCACGGTCCCAGCGCTGCGTCGTGAAGAGTGACCCCCCCCCCCGCCAAGAACCCACCCTCTTCAACCAAGTAAACTCAGTCCTTGTCCGAATTCAGGTATATACCTACTTGCGTTCTTGCATCCTTGCATACTTCACTTACCCTTGGCACCAAACTTTATGAATTCGGACAGGCAGTATTTTTGGCTTCAGTACCAGTTTTTAGCCAGCTAACTACTTTTAATTTACGTGTATTCTGACTAAGAATTTGATGACTGCCAAAAGTTTTAGGGGTTAAACCACGTATTAAATAGTAATTCAATTTGATTTAAATAACACTTATTATTTTGCATTGTTATATCTGAGTGCAATTTTGGTAGCTTTTATTTTATCTTAGCTTCTGTATGTTACCAGCATAGACCTACTACGAATTCATTGTTTACACCTTTTTTTTTAGGATGAACCTTGCGATTATTATTGACTCAGTTAAAAATTCTTGCCTACGAAGTAGTAATGTTGCCTCATTAAACTTTAAATAAAAGAATTACGTCGAAAATCAATTGTAACCTACAAATTGCTTCTCAAAATGGCGGCACATATTTCGCAAGTACGCGAGAACTATACAATTTCGTTTACTTGTATACTCGTATACTTCACTTGCAATTCGGACAGCACTTACGTCACTTCCAGGGACAGGTACGCACAAGTATGTACTTCAGGTGAATTCGGACACAGCCTTACTTTCCACTACGTCGCCCGGCGACAACTTGAAGAATAAGAAATGATGAGAGGATGACCTTTACATTTCCACATACCTCGCGAACAGCTATTATTACATTTTTCTTATCGTTCTGGAAAAAAAAAAATGTATATTCGCTCGTATTTTGTAGATTATGGGAGAGTGAGATCCCTTCTTTAAGGTGGATTCCCACACGCCTTCTTGGATTTATCGATCTCTAGCCAAAGCTTCTATTTCAGAAGTTGTATTGAAATTTCCCCCACGACATATCCTAAATAATAGCTTCCCAAACGTTATCGAACCGCTACAACTTCGCTACATTGATTAATTTTTAGTTGGTAACTGACGAAGCGAAATGCAAGATTATTTCTTGCGAAAGATTACAAAGGCGACAATATCAACAGTAATCAAGAAATACTGACCGCAGACAATGCACTAGGCAATGCTCTGTGCTCTGTCATTAGAAAAAAAATCATGATTAAAAAAACTTTATACAACACTGTATTTCCTGACTATGGCGAAAATTCCATAAATCCAAGATGGCGGGTGGGCATCTGCCTTAATAAAACAAGAGGACGATTTGATTAACACGCGAGGGCAAATTTGTTTCCGAACTATGCACCTCAATAACTTGCGGACTTTCCCCGGTTATGAGTATTTTTTATTTATGTTGTGGATCCTTTCGAGTGTGACATTAGCTCATCGCTGAGCTAGCCTATTTATATGCTATGTCTACGATTATGCACTATTACTCACGTAATAATTTCATCTAATAAACAAATATTAACGAACTCACAAAAATTTTGCTATCGTATTAGAGAAAATGCAACAAAACACTGGCCGCTAATATTCCACAGCTATTAACTGATAGCGAATTTTCGTTGTGCATTAAAGAGTCACGCTGCACCATTTTTCATGGTAATCTCCGGGTTCGCAGTTTTTTTTTCTTCGGTGTACTGAATTATATGGTCATGAGCTCCTTTCGTGTGCAAGTTCTCCAAGGGGAGCAATTAACCATTATTAACTCAGTCCGACATACACGATAACATTGCGATACATGCCTAATTCGGGTATTATGCAGGTACAACAGTGGAACAGTGGAAAAGGCCTAAAACATGCGAATCCATTTAAATATACAAAATTTATCTAAACTCGACCGATCAACATCGGCTACAGGCTAATAACGAAAAAAGGAACTGAAAAAACACGTGTACGACATATTTTATTAAGTGGATCCTAAGGATGATACACATGTGTGAAGTTGGACTTGAAACACTAGCACATTGCAAATATTGAATAAAATATTTCAGGTGGAACACTCAAGTGTCTGGATAAACAACCTAACGCATGTCGCTCTCATCGAATTATTTCAGTTTAATAATCGTGGTTACTACAATTATTTCGAACTAATCTTCACTGAGAGAAAATCGAACAAAATATTTGTTCGTATAGGGCCAAATATATATTTAGTTGCCCTAACAAAATATATTGCTGAGCAAACAAAGTTTGAAAAGCAACAATATTACTTTTGTTCGTCTAACATAATATATGCCTGAATATAGCCTACACAATTTCTTGCTTTGGGCCAAAAAAATTAGAATGTCGACTAAATATTTTGATGAATCAACTGTATATAGGCCTGTTTATTTGGCTACTAATTTGACAGCCTTCATTCGGAAATACAGCTCGAGAGTTTGTTTGTATTTCTTGTGACAATTAGGATAGTTACAGTGTTTGTTAGTGCATCTACCGAAACTTAAGGGCCTTATTCATAGTCAGAGTTTCTTCCAAGGATTATCCAGAGTTGGTCTCAGGTTAGTCCGGACTAAGGGTGAACTAAATATATCGTATTCATAAACCCCGATTAGAGTGAGACTAACTTTAGTCGAAGGATCATCGAAGTACACTGTTGCCAGGTTTACTGCGCATGTGCATGACTGATTTTCGTCTCAAATAAAACGATGAAGTTCCACTAATGACAAAATAAGGTCTAGATAGCACTAAACTCAATATAACTTATTTAACTTATTTATATACAAATGTTTTTACTTTTCAAATTGAATAGTAATTTACAATGAGCAACCAGTGTAACAAGATATAAAATATAATAAATTATACTGTGCATGGATTTGTAAATATACAGATATTACACAAAGTAATTATGGAAGCAAAAGATTTTATGAAAGGTCTCGGCATTTATCTGCATTTGGTTATTGCCATTCAAAAGCGATGAATAGCAATGTCGTTATTTTTCACTACATTAACGTCACTTTATTCGTAGCCAACTTGTTTTTATGAATCTCTACCATGTATTGTAATATATAATTCTATCATATATGGTAATAATGGATAACGATAAAATCAATATACTAATATATTATTATTCCATATTGATCAGTTAAATTTTCATAGCACACCTATGCACTGGTAACATGGGCTGGTTTCATTTTATTATGTCAATACTGTCTTTATAATTATTTTAAATTTGTATTGTAATGCTAAATATATTACAAAAATACATTATTAACTTGTTAAAATTCTATTTCCTAGACGAGATTTGAATTTGCATTATTCTGCACAACATCCCACGACGTTACCATTGAGCTACCAATATATGTTCGGAAAAATAAATATTTTAGTGTATATATTTACAAAGTTAAATTTGTATTAAAATTCTCTTTTTGTATTAATATCACGTCTCGTAAGCATCTGTAATCAGATAAGACATTTGATTGACACAGAAATAAATAGGCATTGTTGTAAGTAAAAGCTGATGTATTATTAAGTTTATTTGCTATATATCCTTTGAATTATTATTCACGGAACATTTCATCCATCAGGTCGGCGTATTTTTTCCACACAGATTGACAGAATCGGCCTTAAACGTAATCTTTATATTTCGTGAACTTTATCTTTCAACATACACAAAAAGTACGGGCCAGAATCGGGCCGGTAAAAGCTAGTCGACATGTTTCGGAAACTGCAGCTGCTGGACAGCGGCAAGATGCCGGGCCTACGGTGGCTGGAAGGCAGCAAAGTGCTGGGCCTGCGGCAGCTGGAAGGCGGAAAGACGCCGGGCCTGTGGTGGCTGGATGGCGACAAGACGCAAGGCCTGCGGCAGATGGTGTCGAGATGCCGGGCCAGCAGCGGCTGGATGGTGGCAAGATACCTAAAGTGCGGCGGCTGGATGGCTGCAAAAATACATCATATTTGTATCTTTATTGTGATAAAAAGCCATGTCTCGAAAATGTTAGCGGACCGGAATAAATAAGATGACGGCCAGCTTACCGAAAAAATAAAGATGCTATATCGGAATCAGGCCAGAATATGATTTTTGCTATTGGCGACATGTTGACTGTGAGATATCACGTCGACATAATTTAGGTGATATGCAGCTGTTATCCTAAAAAATACAGTGGCCCCTTATCTTTTTTCTAATGGCAAACATAGTGTCTCAAAAACACGTCATGCCGCTAACAATTTCCAAAACTTTGTTGGCAAAAATACATAACATTTGTTTCTTTATTGTGATAAAGAGGCATGTCTCGAAAACGTTAGCGAGCCGGAATAAATAAGATGACGGCTATATTACCGAAAAAATATATATACTATATCGGAATCGGGCCAGAATATTATTTTTGCTATTGGCGACATGCTGGCTGTGAGATATCACGCCGACATAATTAAGGCGATATCCATCTGTTATTCAAGAAAATATAATGGGCCATTGTCTTTTTTCTAACGGCAAACATACTGTCTCAAAAAAGACGTCACGCCGTTGTCAGATGGCTATTTTCTGAAATGGAAACGACAGTAGCCGACAGTACAGGTATCGGGCCGACACTTTGCCGACAGGTTGTGTTTACTGGGCTAGCTTTCACTGGCATGTAATATTAACGAAACTATCGTGTTTTATGTTCGCCATGTTTCTTTTTGACCTTAATATTTCGTTAGTCCTACCCTCAGTCCGGACTAAAAGTTAGTCCTTACTAAAGGCAAGATGATCCTTGGACTAGCAATAAAACTGCTCTCTGAATACAAAAAATTCTGGTTTGGAGGATGATCTTTCCTTAGTCCGGAATAAAAACGACTAAGAATAAGGTCCTAACAGCCGTATAAACTCATTAATAAAACATTACAACAAGAAGTTGAGAAGAAAAGCTTTAAATCTTGAAATATTTGTTTGCATACGTTGTCCTATATTTGACGTATATTTATTCAAAAGCTTTCCGGCGTCATCAGTTTTCATATTAACTGAGATTAGTAAGGAGTAGCGCTCGGACGCAGGTTGTCTAGGTTCGAAACTCGGTCGAACTTGTAATATATTTTTATATCGGCCCAAACTGTTTAATGTACGCGTAGCCAAACAAATCTTTAGTTGCACCAACCAAATATCACAGTTTGGGGCAACCAAATGAGAACAACGAAATAATTTGGTTTCAGCAACAAAATAATTCATTGCCACTATACAAACAAATAATTTGGTTGCACCAAACGAATCTTGTGTGAATAAACAAAGCCTTTTTCTCAGTGTTCATGATGCGGTATTATGTTTGCCATTCAAATGTTTGATTGTTAATTCGCATGTTACAATTACCGAAACAGGTCGCCTTTTATAGATACCCCAAGTCTCACAGTTTTCGAGCATTTCGTGTTTTTGTCTCAAAATAATACTTAACCAATACTTGGCAGGTGCGTAACACGCTCAGCATCCAATATCCTTTGCTATTCTTCTTGCTGACATCGTGTTAAGACCAGAATACTGTTTGGGAATTGCACAAGTTCCTATATACGCTTTGTAGTATTTAAATGATATGGGCTATCCGCATACTTTTAGATTTTTCTGTGAGATATACAACATTTGTGAGGCATTTATTCGTCTGGTTCATATAAAAATTAAATAAAATATCAAAATATACAAAATAATAAAATATGTGTGGTGGGGATAACGGTGTTGCTTCTTACTCGAGAAATGTGATTTCTTCCGCAGCTCCGACTTTAATTTATAATAGTTGGTATTTTTTCTTTTCTTCCCATTGCGCAAGAAAAGTGAGTTTCGATTTCTGGTTCCTTGTTTGGAGTTAGTTTTCTCTTTTCCAATTTCGGGAGTCTGTACAAAACTCTGAACGCGACTACCCTCACGTAGATGACATTTAGATGAAGTGACTGCAAGCAAACCGATTCATGGTTTAATGCACGTAGCCTAAATAAACTGCTTGTTTCTGAAGACAAGTTATGCTTTGGAACATATTTTGGGTCAAACGACTATACGAATAAAGATTCTGAGCGAAGTTAATTTAAGCGAAATGGCTGAAGGTCTAGTGGCTGTGGATAAAATTAATTTATTTTCTGGTATACTGCAGATAGGTTAAATGAGGTGTATCCTGCAGGTTGCATGACTTTAGATTACTTTGTCTTAATTACACTGAAAGTATAAACGGACTTCCTGCTGTCAAACGTAAGTTTAAGAAAAATACAGTAATAGGACACGAGACGGGACTAACAAATAATAACCCCACAACCAGATACAGAACTAGGTTGGAACAAACTACCTATCGACCATTTAAACATCGGCCTCACACAGTAACAAATCTCAGAAGACTAAAAAATGTTGAACACGAAACAAGCGTAGCAAAGAACTGAAATAAATTAAAAAGGGCAAAATTTTACAAAACATCGAAAGAAAATGTAGAAAACCCATACTAGGATAACACAAAACTCATAAAAAAACTACTGTCTGAAATTTGAATTGCTTTAGGTTTCTTGCATACATTTGTAATTACTTTACGTTTATTACCTAGAGTGCAAATTAATTTATATGTTGCCTTAAAAGTAAATGAATTTATACGTGCTATGTAGGGTTGAGTGACTTAATGTGTGTTGCATTAAGCATGAATAACACTATGTCTTTCGTCTAAAGGCTATGTTAATTATAGGCAGAATGGCTACTGAATTATATTATTTGAAGGCGAAACGATTTTACAGTTCTACTGCCATGTCCCGAACGAACGGACATCCGGTCGCCCACTGACGAGCCCTTCTTGCACGCGTGGAGACCCAGTCATGGAGGACCACCCCGTTCGTTGGCATGGCTGCCAACCCTTCATCCCCCAACCCTCCTATCGTCACCCCGGGCAATGCCATGTCCGCGACTGCGGGGGCGGAATTTCAGGAATCCCAACCCTTCCCTCCTGCACAACCGCAGGCCGTCCCCTTCTACGACTTCGACACAGACCATCCCCCACGTCGATGTGAGGAGGTGCCCATCCATCACCGGGACAGTGCCACAGAGCAGACAAGCATACAGAAGCGAGAAAGCACCTTCGGTGCTTCTGGTTGGTGATCGGAGCGTGTTGATCTTGAAATTTCCCTGTTTAGCGTATTGGTCAGTTTATTGTCGGGTTTGCTGGCGTCTGGCGGGTTGAATGCTAAACGCTTACTGGCAGGTGATTGGCAGTTTATTTTAAGGCCCTGGCCTAGCTGAATATTTTTTCCTCTTTTGAGGCCGAGAAGCGCAACGTCGATAAGGGCGACACTGCCACGCGCATCAAGTGCGCCATCGCCGCTTACTGCAAGGCTCTGAACTAGCACGTAGCGTTCTAGTCGCAATGCTCGTACCTACGGCACTTTCAGCAGTGGCCCTATTATTTAAGTATTGGTGGAAAATCTGTAGGAAGCATTAGTGCAGGGCCCTTGAGTAGTATTGTATGTATCTGAAGCGTATATTTTATGCTACCAGTGCTTTGAAAATAGCCACTTTTTGCCTTGTGGAGTACTATGAAATGGTGTTTTTACCATGCGTGACATTTTGAAAGTATTCAACAGTCCTCGCCTGCAGTATATGGGAAGGTAGGGTATGTCAGTTCGGGAGCAACAGGATCTGGCATAGGAGGTAGGAGTTGTCTGCCAGTCTGCTAAAATGATCACTTTATATAATTGCAGCGACGGCACACTCTTCGTTTGTTTTTTTTCTAAGAAAACAAATGTAAATCCGAAGTGGAGGGCCGAAATTATTATAATAATTTTTTTTTTTTTGTTACAGGTTTTTGTGAGGAAATCAATACGTCCCCGGAGTGGCAGGCCGATATGAAATTTTTACTAAAATCGTCTCTAGGCACTATTTGAATTTTTTTTAATTAATGAAAAATGTGGAAAAATGAAATTATGATAAGTAGCGACTCTCTAAACCGATATAATAATTAAAAATCCAAGATGGTGGGCAGATACTTTATTAATTTTGTTATTAAAATAATTTTTTATAGAACTATTTTTGGAGATTTTGGGGGACGAACATCCAACATGGCATCGAGCCCTAGATGTGACGCCTACCAATATGGCGGACCGCACCATACAACATGGCCGCCGGCCGGGCTTGTGACGTTATGGCAGACAACTCCTATCCCGGATCTCGTTGCACCCGAACTGACATACTCTACCTACTTGTGTTTCCCTCTCGTAGTACAGCACATTGGGCGCACGTTTAATAGTTTCGTGGAAAAACTATTCCAAGCACTCTGCAGTAAAGTTGAGGCACCAGATAGGTGGGAATCTTAAAGACTTTGGATAAGTATCGCTGAATTTGAACTACCTTGTGTAGGTACTTCGATGGGGTTTGTTGATATGATTTACAATTTTAAAATAATTTTTTTTGACTGTGTTTTTAATAATGGCGCATAGAAACGACAGAATATGTATATATGGAAAAAATAATTCTTTTAAAATATAAATATCATATGACGTAAAATTTTTACTAAAAAACCCTCAATAATAACCGAATTTCGCCTCCTTGCAATGTCATGCTAGAAATTAGTTTTTAAGTCTGTTTACTGTGGAAATATAAATTTTAATACTAGAGATGAGTATAATATAATTATCTTAATTCCAAGACTGTTATTCGGCATGTTTACTGATTTTGGGGGTTATTATCCAATAATTTCTTCGAAAGAGTAAGAAATTTTCAAAATCTAATATTACTGGGTGCATCCGCTATTCGTGTATATGATCGTTGCCAGCATTCAAATATCTTGACAATAAATCTTACCTCATATAAAAATATTAATTAGTTAAAATTCTGTTATTGAGTATATGTTTCGGGAATTCACGCACTGAGAGACCTTTCCATGGCGCTAAGTTTCGTTGCCAAGAAGTGACGCTGTTTCGATGAATCTCGTAACCAACGGAAATTAGTCGGCAACCTAAAACCGGCATTCAGAGACATTTTCGGCCGTAACGACTTAACTGGCGCCGAGTGGAGCGTTTTATGTTCTATATACGTCCGATTTGACGACCTGCCAATTGAATATCGTTAGAATGACTCACACAGATAAAAGAAAAGTCTAACGTTATGTAACAGTATTCATGTATCTACTAAAGGAATTTTTTTTTTGTTATCTCTGAGACGTCAGCAACTAATGTTGCTGTTAATGTGATAAACTGTCAAGCTATTAACGTAAATGTAATATTTAGTACTTTTGAAACAACGTTATCTCTTTACTGCAGTGTCAACATTAAGGCAGTGTTAATGTTGCAGCAAAACAAATTTTGTGTTGATGTTAACATTTGTGTTAAAACTTTTCTATAATTTTCTCTTTTTGGAAAAACATTCGGATATTAAGTAAATTAAGTACAATTATTTTGTAAAAAAAAATATTACCATTTAAGAAAAAAACGGACGGCCGTGTGGGGACTCGATCCCGCGCCGTAAGTGACTAACTTTTTCCAAACTGTTCTATTATAACAGGTCTGGCTGCGTTTCATATTGAGTGTATTCAGCTGACGACAAGCTGCAGTTCTCTTTTGTTATGTAGAAGTATTTAATGCTCTTAGAAATATATGCATAACTGTCACACGTAAACTTCTCTGCAAGGCTTGAGACTATAGTGGTTTTATATTACGACGTTACAGTTGTTCACTAGTGCCCACTATTTCACAGCACTAAGACAGTGTAAAATTGTGTTGCACATTAATTTAATTTCACAGTAATACAAAATATTTTGTTCTTCCTGGCAATTTTAGTGTAATACAACTTTATGGTTGCGACATTACCTAGAGGATATATTGACATTAACATTCAAACTTTTTATTTCCATTATCGTTTATAATAAGTAAACTATCTCTGTATGTCTGTCTGTCTTCAATACATCTAAGTCGCTTGAAACTCAACAGAAGTTCTTCAAATTTTGCAGAGCGAACCCTCAGGGTAAAAAACAGGTCAAGTTCGAATTTTAGCAAGATCAGATTACTCAATCATTAACTTTTACCCTAAAAACTCATTTTTAATTACTTTTTCCTTATGAAAAGTTTGTCATTAATGCATAGGGAATATTGCATAGAGATATGAAGGTAATGAAATATCATTTTTGTTTACTATGTCTCGCTTCAATGTTGAGTTAATTAAGTGGAGCCATAGTGGCTCAGTGGATAGAGCGATTCCCAGTGGGGCCTTTAAAGGCTTAGTGCAACCTGGGTAATAACCCCCGTCCACGTAATTGGACATATATCTTTCACAAATCAAACAATAAAAATGTATCCAATGGCCATGTTCCCGACATTGACACATAGATAGTATTAAATCTTTAACTCGATAGTAGCAAGGGCAAATTCACTTCACCAATTTCTATACACTTCCTGGCACGACACTGGAGACACTTATATTTATATTTTTTACACAATTATAATTTGGTTTGTTGTCCTTGTTGGCACCAAAACCGTGTTCGAAACACCAGTTCCTGTACACAAATTCAGAATGCAGTTTCAGTCACACGTCACAATATACATTGTTGGCAGTGAACAGGCAAAGGTTTTGTGTTAATTTATAATTAAGGAGCTATGTTATACATCTAATAGAATAGTAACAGTAAAATCTACTTTTTCATTTTTTTTTACAGTATTCTTAATTTACTTTAGAATAGTTAACAGGAATAAAACTTTTTCTCACGAGTTAACATTATTAGTATTTTAATCTTTTGGAACAGGCGCCACATGAATTATAATTATAATTAAAAACTGCATAATGAAAATGGGGACTGTAATCTTAACAATCCATCTTAATGAATATATTTTTATCTTAATTAAGAATGACGAAACACGAACTATCTCTTCCGTTTTCCGTAACTGAATCCTGGAGCATTACCATTTAATGTTAAAACCTTTCTTTGAGATACATCGAAATATGTCTGAATATTTATCTTGTCTCAAAATCAGTACTTCTAGCAATGTAGTGCCAGTAAGCAAATCTGATTGTTCTAGGTAAAAACTTAATTTCATTTCCACCAGTGTTACACACTCATCAAGTTCTTATATTTTAGATGTTATGTAATTTTTATTCTCCATTAGGACATGATACTGCATAACTTTCTGAAATTTCGGTCTTGTATTCCTTCCCTTTATAATATAAACTCTTTCTCTCCATCTTTGACTTATAGTACTCAATATCGGAAATTATATTACAATATATATTATATTTAGTGGATTAGGTTCGGTTAGGTTACGTTTGGTTATATTAGGTTATGTTTGGTTTGATTAGGTTAGATTATGTTTGGTTAGATTATGTTCGGTTAGGTTTGGTTTCCTTGGGTTAGAACAGATGTGCAACACTAACGAAGACCAAACATCTTAACCGATTAATTCAAGTCAAACGGAATTTTTCTTAAGGTTAAGCATTTTACATCTAATGGAAATAACCAACAACAACACTGGGTTAGTAAAAGCGGTTATTATTTTTTCATTAAACATCATTACAAATACATTTCATTGACAAAATTAGAATCTTTCTTTACATAAATAATTTATCTACCATTCAAATAAAAACACGCTAACGATATACAGTTAACATAACCTAACAAAATTATATATATATATATTAAAACATTTTTAGACACACACTCTTAGCTAACGATACAATCATTTCGGTTTTCGTATGAAACCTGAACGTCTACTCGAAGGCCAGTCCTCAAAGTCTGAATCACTTGTCCACTCAGGACCCTTATCTGCATATTCAGACCAGCAAGGAGTGGGACATCCATCCCTATCCACTAAATCTACATGTGGCGAACTATTTGACGGACCTGCCACAAGTTCTTCGAAAACCGAAGCTGCAAAACCTTCAAACATATCATTAATACTCATCGTAGAGTTTGCATTATCAGTGGACACACTTATAACTTCAGGTTCATCGAAGCGTTCTGACTTAATAGCAGGTTCTTACAGTAACAATAAATACACCTTTTAAATGGCAAAATGTGTGGTAAATTATCATTGAAACCAAACTTTTCTTCAATACAGTCAAACAGTCACTAACCATATGTACAATTTCATTAAATTTGATTAACAAATTTAAATAAGATATGAATTTCTTACACAAAATTTGCAACCTGGGTAATAACCCTCCGTTCACGTAATTGTACACATATCTTTCACAAATAAAACAATAAAAATTTGTCTTATGTCCGTGTTCAAGACACTTACACATAGTCTTAAATCTTTAACTCGATAGTAGCAAGGCCAAATAAAACTTTTTTTTAAAAACAAAATCTCAACTTCATACCATTTCAAATGATTACTTTTATAATATTTGTTACAAAACATCAATATTGAATGTAACCAGTGCCGACCGAAACCATTTCCCCAAAAAAAAAAAAAGTCTCTAAAACCATTCGTTTATAGTAATTAATTCTGCCACTTAAGATCATAACTCTTATAAAATAAGGAATTTAATTCCTGTTAACTATTCTAAAGTAAATTAAGAATACTGTAAAAAAAAGTAGATTTTACTGTTACTATTCCATTAGATGTATAACATGGTGCCTGAATTACAAAATTAAACAAATAATTGCCTGTTCACTGCCAACAATGTATATTGTGACGTGTGACTGAAACTGCATTCTAAATTTGTGTACAGGAACTGGTGTTTCGAACACGGTTTTGGTGCCAACAAGGACAACAAACCAAATTATAATTGTGTAAAAAATTTAAATATTAGTGTCTCTAGTGTCGTGCCAGGAAGTATATACAAATATGTTTGAAGGTTCTACCGCTTCGGTTTTCGAAGAACCTGTGGCAGGTCCATCAAATAGTTCGCCACATGTAGATAAGGACGGCTGTCCCACTCCTTGCTGGTCTGAATGTGCAGATAAGGGTCCTGAGTGGACAAGTGATTCAGACTTTGAGGACTGGCCTTCGAGTAGACGTTCAGGTTTCATACGAAAACCGAAATGATTGTATCGTTAGCTAAGAGTGTGTGTCTAAAAATGTTATATATATATATATATAATTTTGTTAGGTTATGTTAACTGTATATCGTTAGCGTGTTTTATTTGAATGGTAGATAAATTATATATGTAAAGAAAGATTCTAATGTTGTCAATGAAATGTATTTGTAATGATGTTTAATGGAAAAATAATAACCGCTTTTACTAACCCAGTTTTGTTGGTTATTTCCATTAGATGTAAAATGCTTAACCTTAAGAAAAATTCCGTTTGACTTGAATTATCGGTTAAGATGTTTGGTCTTTGTTAGTGTTGCACACCTGTTCTAACCTAAGGAAATCAAACCTAACTTAACCTAACCTAACCTAACATAGATGTTAAGTGGGGCCGCAGTGGCTTAGTGGATATAACTATATCAAGTGGGGCCACAGTGGCAAAGTGGATATATATATATATATATATATATATATAACATGGGGCCTTAGTGACTCAGTGGATAGAGAGATTCCAAATGGGGCTGCAGTAGCTCTGTGGATAGAGAGATTCCAAGTGGGGCCATAGTGGCTCAGTAGATAGAACTATGTTAATTGGGACCGCAGTGGCCCAAGTAGATAGAGACATATTGAATGGAACCGCAGTCGCTTAAATGTTGAGTTAATTTCACATCATTTCATTATTACACATATATATATATATATGTGTGTGTGTGTATATATATATATATATATATATATATATATATATATATATATATATATATATATATATATATATATGCAATATGTTTTTTCAGTCTTTGTATGATAACCAAATTTTTTAACATGGCAACTAGTCTAGCCCGAGAGAATACAAAAAAAAGGTCACGGGCTAACCCCTAGGAGTAATATAATACGTTGTAAATGGTTAAAATTATTAACTTTGAGATATTATTTTATTTCGTTACAACATAAATCTTTTAAAGACATACTTCAATAATAGTTATTTGTGTTGCAAAAACATTAGATTTTTATCCGTGCAGATCTCGATCAACGATCATTAGGAAATTAGGAGGGCCATGTTATTAACCAAACATTTATATATCCATTTGTGTTTATCGATTTTTATCTCCTGCCAATTGTACGCAGGTGGTAGATATGAAAAAGGATTGCTCTATTCACGAATTTGTTGTTTCATCTTATATAGTTTGTGACATTTTGCAGATAACTAATTTTAATTCCCAATTGTTTCAGAGTGCCTACCTCCCTTAATAATCACGTTCGGTCATAGGTCGGGTTAAGTTTACAACCCTCTTTCCCATAACTGATCAGCTCACAAAAATTTGTACTCGTGGAGTTCAGGATAATCCATATATAAACATTTGTCAACAACATAGAACAACCAAGATATTTGAGTATAATTTCATCTATTAAATTTTTCGTATATTAAAATTTTTCCCTGGTAATTTTTTATTGGCTGCCATTTTACAAATGGATTTTTCGCGATTCTCTCACGAAATTATGAGGCAAGTATAAAGTAGTTTACGTACGATCGTAGTTTTTGTACGCCGGACATAGTGATAATATAATATTTTGTCGCAAGTGGCGTACATTATTACGTATAAAATCTAGTGTACAATTATGTGAATTGTTTACCGAATGCGAGTGAGATGTATAAGAGATCCGTATCGCCCTGTCGTTTGTCGTGGTTCTGAAACCACCCCAAACCCTTCCCCCATCAACATGTAATCCGCAGTACCTTCGCCTCTCATTCCGTGTTACGATTACCCATCACTCCACCTACATATGCCGCCAGGGAATAAAAATTAATCATTATTAGCGATCGCCGGCTGCTATTCTGAATAATTGATCATACGATGGAGTTTTAATCTTTGGTTTGCAGAGGGTGGAGTGGGGAATGTGAATGTCAAGTCAGGCTATTCAAATTACGACAGTAGCTGGCCGCAGTAACTTATCTGGTCCAATTTAGAGGCAGACTGGACTTGAAACACTTTTACACGTTGTTACACATGTTCGACTGAACTACACTTTGCGGCGAATATATCTTCATTCACGAAACTTTGCAATGCAACTTGACAGCTGCTGTCTGCGGGATCAAAATTTAGGATCAACTTAATTTATTTTAAAGTTAATCAAGAGATGCTGCAGGGGAAACTATCCGAACTTACAGCACTTGATGGACGCGTGTTTGACTTAAGTTAAGCAGCTGGCAAACATGAGGATGACCTGGAAGCGCAATTAAATTACTCCGATTTGTATAAAACTAAATACACCACTCCGTGTATGGTAATCACAGCACTTATGCCTATCGATGAAGCTGTTAGTGCCTGTGTAGTCGAGTCGAGGCGTTAAAGTGACATCAAAACGTGTGGCGGTAATCCCATCACTGCACGTCTGTGAATAATTTACACCTTGCCAATAAGTAAAATCATTGTTAAAATTAATTAGTGGGTTGGACCATGTCGCCATTTCCCTTGGATAAAAAAAGTACTTACTCTGTCTGCCTTGTAACCCGTTGGATTGTGCAGCTTATGACCCGTTGCGCAAGAACTTTCACACACGCTGTTTCGAGGTTTAAAATTTTTCGACGTAAATTAAAGCACTAATAAAATAGAACTGTGATGTTCTTGCTAACTTCACGTCACTACCAGACACTCAAAAAATATCCGAGGTACCGGAAAATGACAATATGTCACGTGCGGCAACACCGAGGTTGGGCAAAGTAGTGTGCACCGGACTAATGTTTCAGTGATTTGTCGTGGGAGCGCAGCACAGTCGGTGACCACCTTGGTAAACACCTTGGGACGATGCGTGCACCGACAATAACGTGACGTTTCGTTTTAAAGGCACCAAGGTGCCGGAAAAGGCACCTTGGTAAAGAGGATGGAAGTTGAGGGCATAATTGTACCCTGATTGGTTGTTTGGAATTTCATTGTGTTATACCCTCTAAGGGAAATTGGTGTCCGCTGCGTCAGTCGGCATAAATGGTAATATTTTATGCAATTGGCTGCGCATTGCTTGTAACCCCCCCAGAAGTAATTGTAAACCCCCTCGATTTCTTGGAAAAAAAACTGCTTTTGAGCGAGAAAATTAAATTGATTGGTAACGCAAAAGGGTGGTGCGGTGTATTTAATGCCGGCTAGCGCTGCTCTCTGGGTTAGTTCAACGACCTCGAGGGGGCAAGCTTCTACCATGAGATATGTAGTCTTTATTTTAAATCACCAATGTAGGCTCTAAAGCGAACTGGTCACTTACGTCACTTTGACGGTAGGATGGCCGTAAAATAATTTACAGTTTAAAAAATTGCGAACTGTTGGTCTTTTAGACCAAAATCCAATACTGTTACTTTTTGTAACCAAGTTTTAGTGGCTATGTCGTCACCAAGACGTAACGTGGTGGTAACAACTAGAAACCACTGGTAAACATTTGTAAACTAATGCAAACCTAGGAAAACAGTAGTAATTTTTTTTGTAAACGTTTGTCAATAATCGTTGATTATGGTCTCAGCCTCTGGTATTAAACATGAGCTATGCAAAACTCCTTGTTTCTATGACCTTTAAGTAGAAATTTTAGGGAGTTTAGGGCTTATCCAAAAATTCAATTTACTTGTGAAGCTAAGGCTGGCTTTGATTAGCAGTTCCTCCTATCCACTTGGGATTGCGAAACCTAACTATTGTTTGATGACCAGTAATGTGTTACCCAAAATGGGGTTTTTAATTCCTATCTGAAATGTGGGGAATCTAACCAAAGAAGTTTATCATGTAAAATATTTTGTGCAAGAAATATAAATGAAAAAAAATTTATCGAAAAAAATATTTAAAATAAAAATCAACATGGCCACACTTCTTTGTTTATATTGCAGATCGTTGCAAACGTTTAACTACCCTTACACTGTACAGAAAAGTGGTTTTTGCATGGCTTTTGCCATTCTTAGTGTTCTGATCGTTTTTTGCTAGGGTTTACGCAAAACCTGCCTTGCCACGCCCTTGGTTTAGGACACAGCAAGGTCAGAAACGTAAATATATATTATCGAAGGTTGAACTTAAGAAGCATGGAGGGGAGTTGACAGAATGGTCGGGGTTCTGGAGCCAGTTTTCTAACATCCATTAATATGTTGAATTAGATGACACAGATAAGTTTCAGTATCTGATTAAAGCCATGGTACCTTGTTATAGAGCACGAGAAGGTGTGGAAAGCTTCAAGCTGATGGGAAAAATAATTTTGTATGGCTGTAGAGTGTCTGAAATCTAGGTTTGGTCGTGAGGACATTTTGACTGACGTGTACATACGCGAACTTATAAATCTCACCATACAAAACATGTCTGACAACTACCAGCTGTCAGCTGTCTTTCTAGTATGACTAATTGGAAACTAAACTTGGGGCTCTTGAAACTCTGGGTATTACATCAGATCAGTATGCTTCCATGTTGTTCCCTTTAGTGGAATCCTTCTTAACTGACGACTTACTGTGTGCCTGGCAACGTAGTGCAGTTGGACATCAAGGTGAAAATAAGTTAATGTGTTTAACGGAATTACTTAGAAGGGAAGTTGAACAAGAAGAGCGAATCAACATTGCAATGTAGGGGTTCAACATAAGTATCAGTAGTGACAGTAAATTGAATATGGTATATGGTCATGTATAATGGAAGCAAGCTCAGTTACTGCTGCACGTTTGGTAAACACAAAAGGTAAGATTAGTGCTGTAGCACATATTTTCTTCCAATGTATGCATTTTTCTGATGATTGTTTCAAAGCACAGCAAATTACTGTTTTTGCAAAACGCCAACTTATAGGTAAGAACCAGTGTTGTTTTATTTGTTTAAGAAGTGCCAATTGCAAAAAGGTGTAAAATGACTTTTATGGTCTGTGGTGCCAAACATATACCACTTATGTGTCCAAAGCATAAAACAGGTTAAAACTGAACCTCCACGAAAAATTGTCGTAGATAATGAGGAGAAAACATTAGCCAACCACTCTTCACCTGATACTCTGTTAGAAACACTTATCATTACAATAAAAGGGAAGAGAGGTGAACAACAAATAAGAATTCCTATTGACCTGGGCTCTTGGCATTCTTAAATCACTAAGAATTGGGAGCTGAAATGGGATATTAGTCAGCTGGAGAAGAACAGCTAATACATGGTCTCTTTAGTGGCCATAAGTCTAGTAATATGTAGCAACTGTGTCTGCAATGTAGATGTCTTAGATGTCCTTGTTCAGGATATAATTGGCTGTTCTATACATACAGCTGACAGAAAAGAATGTCGGAAAATACTAAAAGAAATTGGCATAGAAATTAAAGATAATGGCAGTCATATACAAGTACTGGTGGTAGCCGATGTAGCTAGTACGTTGTTGATTAGGGAGAAAATAATTTTGGAAAATGGGTTAGTTGTAGTCAATACATGTCTTAGATGGACACTAATGGGAACAGTTCCAGATTTAAAATCAATTTCACAGACAATGATAGTGTCAACATTGTTCTCTTCACATATGCTATTTTTGCATTGTGACAATTAGACGTGTTGGGTATTGAGGATCCAGTGTTACAGAGGACAACGGAAGAGCGAATATCTGCTGTAAAATAACATTTAAAGAGAATTGTCACCATAACATGGATAACAGACACTGGTTCAACTACCTTGGATAGAAGGTCATCCTCCACTTCCTTCGAATTACGACACAGCATGAAAACATTTAGAAACCTTACTCAGCAGTTCGCTTTATCAGTCGATGGGGCTGCATATGCAGATGTTTTTGGGGAATGGAAGGAATAGGGCATAGCAGAAGAAGTTGACAAATTTAAGCCAGACAGTGGATATTACTTACTACTCAGACATGTGATAAAGAATCAAAGCGTAACAAAGGCCAGACCTGTGTTTGATGCTACATGTAAGGTTTCAACATCGTCTCTCTCAATGACTTTTTAAAAGATGGTCCGAATTCGATATATACTATCCCATACTTAATGTTACAGTTCAGGCTAAAACCTGTTGGAGTTATTGCAGACATTAAGAAAGCCTTCTTGCAAATCAGTCTCTGTGAGAGAAATATAAATTATGTGAGCTTCCTCTTGAAATATAAGAATGGAAAAGTAATCATCTTCAGTCACACATGAGTAGGGTTTGGTGTCACTTCAAATCCATTCCTGTTAAGGGCTGTTATTAAACATAATTTAGCCAATGTTTTGCGGGATTGTGAAAGTGGCCAGAATGCATACTCAAAGAAAACTATCACTAAACTGCAGAAAAGTTTCTATGTGGACAATTGTGTCACAATTGTCAAACAGGATGGACTCCACAAATTCATGAAAGAGTCTGCAAATATTTTCCACGGGGCAAAATTCTAACTTCGAGGATATGAGCACATGAACCCTGCAGTTGATCACAGTGAAGTTACTCTAGTCAGGTTTTCTGAGGAGCAGAGGATTAGGTACAATTTATGTCAGTGCAGGAATTGCTGAAATGTGACCAGGACCTTTGACAAAAAGGAAAATCCTTGCAGCTGCACATAAACTCTTCGACCCTATTGGTTTTATGGTACCTGTAGTATTGATCCCAAAATTGCTGATCAGGGAACTATGGCAAGACGATTTCAACTCGGATGCACCTTTTCCAGGAGCAGTTGAATAAAGTTTTAGAAAGTGGGCTAAGTAACTTCACTGGTTGAACAGGATAGCAATTTCCAGGTGTGTCACCAAAGATGATGCCAAGCTAAGTTTGCATAATTTTTGTGTTGTGTGCCATTATGCATATGCAGCTGTAGTATTCTTAAGAGTTGAATCATCTTTAGGCAAGTTCATCTTGTTGAAGCAAAGGCTAGGGTTGCGCCCGCCAAGAATACACTAATCCCGCGGCTTGAGCTATTGGCCACAGCCATCGCGACCAGACTAGCATCGAAAACAGCATATCATTTGGGGATTGATGGGTTTGATATTAATTTTCGGAGTGATTCGGCATCTGTATTAACTTGGATACAGCAAGAAGAAAACTGGTTGGTTTTTGTACATAACAGGGTGCGAGAGATAAGGCAGTTGTCTAATTAGAAATCATGGAGACACGTTGCAGGAACATTAAATCCAGCAGACTTAACAAGTCGAGGTTTATGCAGATTGTCGTTTCGGCCAAAAATGTGAGAGGGGACAGAGTGGGTTATGAAGTCTCCCATCTGTGTGGCATGTTTCTGTGTGTAGGGTAAATGAAAATCAACTGAACCTAGAGAAAGAAACCTGGAGTTTTTATTAAGCTGACTAATATTAGCACTAATCATTGCTGCTACTCCAAGTATGTCTCCTAACAATTGAACATATTGCACTTATTGGGTTATGTGTGAATGTTAATGCACAATTGCCAACAACTTGAGGACAAGAAACAGGCGAATTAGGTGTCATTGACCTTAGCAATGCAGAAGGACATTTGGTCAAACTTATTCAAAAGGACTCCTTCAATGGTGTTGAAGATGAACATATCACACCCCTCACACCTTTTGAAGATCAACATGGAATTTTGCACATAAAGAAGAATGTATCTGAACGTAAAGATGTCCTAGAGTTTAGGCACTCTGCACTATTTCCTGTTGATCACCTTGTTATAAGGCTTGTATATCGTCTTCATGTGCAATTTAATCATGCAGGAACTTAAGATCGTTTGTTTCTACATTGGGAAACGTTTTGGATCCAAAGAGGGTGACAATCTGTTCTTTCAATAATAAGGAAATGTACTGTATGTAGAAGATTTATGTTACATAATTTTAATCAAGTAACACTTCCATTGCCAGAACATCGAGTTCGTGATGCTGCAGTTTTTGAAGTGATCGGAGTTGTCATCGCAGACCCACTTTACCTCAAGGATGGAAGTAAAGCTTGGATTTGCATATTAACTTGTGCAGTGTCCAGAGCTGTGCATATTGAATTAGTCATATTTTTGTCAACTGAAGCTTTAATTCAAGATTTAAAAAAATTCGTTGCACATCGCGGACATCTAGCATTATTCTACAGTGACAACAGGACGAACTTTGTCGAGGTCGACAATGCATTTTTCAGATGGGATTGTGCAAAAATAAAATGTTTTAATTCGTCACGACAGTTTCTTTGAAAGTTGAATCCACCCAACTACTTCCTGGTGGAAAGACTGGTGGGAATGGTTTATTGGAATTCTCAAGTCGTTACATCGCAAACTCTTAGGTAAAGAGATGCTGAATATTGAGGAACTACTCACAGTGATATGTGATTTTGAAGCTGTAATGAACTCAAGGCTCCTCACTTACATGACAGAAGATCATCGCAACTTGGTTGCCGTAACTCCTGCAATGTTTCTTCAAGACATTAAAGAAATTGGTATATCCTACTGTGAACAAGTAAATTTGGTTGATCTCAAGGGACATATCATATATATATATATATATATATATATATATATATATACAGAAGATGCATAAGGCCCTCAGGAAGAGATTCCGCAGTGGATATTTTGGAAAACTTTGTTGGGTGAAGTGATACTTGCCGAAAGCGATCAAGAAAAACGTATGGACTGGCCTTTCGTTGTTGTCGAAGATTTGATTCCTGGACGAGATGGGGTATCAGGGTTGTGGGATTAAGGACAGCATCTGGTGTGGTCACAAAACCTGTTCAGCGGGTGTATACACTTGAGGGAATATGTGGAAAAATGATTACCGGTGACGAAATTGCAGGTCTTTCGATGAATACCCAACGACAGGATCAAACTGAACCACTTGAACAACAGGTTAAAAGGTCAAGTGTGGGCCGAAAGAATGTAGTATCAGTTCGATAGAAGACATATGAACTTAGAACAGTGTTAATTACTGTATGCCTTGTTTTCTGTTTCTGGTACAGTTTATTTCTTCATTGAGTCAGGTACTTAATGCGGGTGGATGTTGCGAATAGCATAACGTCACTACATTATTTCTAATAAAATGAAGACAATATGTTATGAAGATAGATGAGACTGCCATCTTTTTTGTTTGTATATATCTATGAAGGTTTCCCTTTGAAAAAATTTGAAACAGAAAGTTGTTTACTAACATTTTTTTTAATTGTGGTATTATTATCATGCTGCACACATTAAATTTGTCAACATTTTTTTTTGTCAGGTAGACCATCTGTGACAGGTATATCGTGATATCAACATGCTTCCTTATCTAGTAAGGACCCCAGACCTCTCGCCCATCGAAATGTTTGGGACCACATTGGACGGCAAATTTGTCCAGCGGAAACTATTGCGAATTTGGAAGATCAGTTGCGCCAGCTGTATTAGTATCTTGCTCAAGGGAACATCCGACGTCTTTATGAATCAATGCCAGACCGTTTTGCTACCTGTCTCCATGCTACGGGTGATCCAACACCATACTAAGTGCATCCGGCAAGTGTTGGTCTGCGGCAACACATGCTTGGTGTGGTACAATATTTTGTTGTTTTGTATATTCATGTTTCCATGTCCTGTGCCTGTACCTACTTACATGCCCCTGCATTGGCACCTACATCGTGAATATTTTATTTACAAAAAGTTTCTGTCTGTACAGTTTACCTAGGAAGCGATGATATATACCAAGGGACCTAGCTATATAGTTTTTTAAAGCGAGATAATTGAATAAAATATCCACCTTTTGGATTTTGAGATTGGCCATTAATTTTTTTTTAATACGGGGAATTTATTTCAACTTGCGAACCACACACACCACAATCAGCACCCACACATTACAATCAGCACTACTCACACCACATTCAGCACCACATGTACCACAATCAGCACCAAATGCGCCACGTGTACCACAATCAGCACCAAATGCACCACACATGCCACAATCAGCACCACATGCACCACAATCAGCATAATACGAACCAAAATCAACACCATGTGTACCACAATCAGCCCCACAATCAATCGACACACCAATCCATACAGCAATCCACACAGAAATCCACACACTAATCCACACTAATCCACACGAATACATTCGCCAATTCGCACACAAATCCCCACCGCATGCTCCTGCTCATCCAATGTGTGATATAAAACAAGCAGAAGAAAATAGCTTGGATAATGGCAGGGGCCCAAACTCATTGCATGACTTCCGAAATATCGCTGTCATTTTAGACGAGTTTATCTTAGAAAATAATTATAGTTTCATCTTTCATAAGTCTCTCTCTTTGACTGATTCGTGTTTCAGCAGCAACTGGATAAAAACGACTCCGGGTACGCAAAGCCTTCCTGTCACATTTTAACATAAAATAGATAACCCTATATGTGAAATAACACGAGGTCGAAAGATATTTTCACATTAAAAAAGATTTATTCACTGGCAAGGCATCGAGGAAAAGTTAGCATCTAGCGAGTCGGTCACAAGTTTTTTCAACTCGTCTGGTAGAGTCCTTCCCGGGCTAACCATAATGTACGCAGTTTACAAATTAAAGCTACTTTTCTTTACAACTTGCATGTGATGTTTTATTTTTTTCCCGTGGATTGTTAGAAAACTGACTTTGTTGTTTTAAATTTGATGTGTGTCTATATAGTCGAGATTGACATAATAAATATTTATGCTATAACTTATATTTCAAGTGTGAAATATTACAAGTCTTATTAGATAGCGTGAAGCTCCTGCTGTTGGTTGGATGCTCGCTCTTTCCTGGGCTTCTGACGGCCGCGCGCCTTCAACAGCTAGTGCTGCAGGAAAAGCAAAGTACAACTCATGGCTGCCAACTCGTGAATTCTGCACATGGTACTAATCCATATTTGCTGCTGTCAATGTTGCTGGCGCTAAAAAGACACGTACTACATACGCGAGGGCTCCAGCTCCTAAAAAAAGTTTTCTTTCGTCAGTGGTGTCAACAGATTGCGTTTCTCGGGGATGCCCCGCGATCTGATGTACCGGAATATCTGAATTTACCTGTGTGCTTTAGTGGACGATGCTAAAAATAAATGGACATTACATGTGATTTGGTGAGGAAAGGGGCTGTAAAGGACTGCAAGTCTGCCGACTACTTAACGAGCGCGAGTAATTTACCGATTAAATAACCAATAAAAAAAATTGGCGAAGGTGGTGGTGGAGGGACCACCAGAAATGTAAGTTTATTTAAAAATATTTCGTAGTAATAACTTTTAAATAATTTTTTTAGAGTTAAAAAAAGGCACCAGGTCAAGGTCACGAGTCAAGGTCGAGGTCACGCAGATCCAATATGGCCGCCGACCTACCGAAATGACATAGCATGATGTCTCCGGCTCCAGACCCCTAGTCCCTTGCTTCAGACATCTCCAAATTATTCTACCGTGGTCGGGCTGTAAATGGATGGTGGGTAAACATATATGAACGCAAGCTTTCTCCTGAAAGTGGCCTGGAAATAGTCTTAATGAAACCAGGGGTCACTAGTTGAACTCAGTTGATTTGAGAGATTCGGGAGGCTCTAAACATCGAGGTCTTGAGATCAGATGAGGGTGAATTGAGGTGAGAATGGAGCAGCGCCGAATGCATGGACCGGGGAAACGGGAGATCCCCGAGAAAACCCGAGGACCAGCGGCATCGTCCAGCACGAATTCACCTTGCAAAAATCCGGAATGATCTGGCCGGGGATTGAACTCGGCTCACCATGGTGGAAGGCAAGCAGTCTAACCGCTTAGCTACGGTGGTCAGCAGGAGTCACTAGTGATGTCGCTGCATGTCTGGGTAGTGGAAAGAGCCACTGTTGATTGAGTTCGCACGTGTCGGACGATGCAATGTTACTCTTTCATGGTTGTTATTCAGTCACACATAACTTCTCCAATAGGAATTTGCTACCTCATATTTCCACTGTACCCGTTATCGTCGCACATCTCGGTTGAGAAAATCCAGGTGGTCGGGCAATTCAATGTAACGACTATCCCGTGTACAGTAGTCCATCAATATGCCCTCTTTCTAACGCTGTAAGTTGTTCAAACCTATGCTGAATGTCTAGCCAAGGAATTCTAGCTACCTATTTACGTTGACGCCACATGAACACTGGTTGTGTTACACACAGCTTCGTCCTATGACTCGTCACGTGAAAAGTGTGTTAGTGTTAAGCCAACTCGTGTCAATTTCGCAAGGCCAATCGTAGCATGGCTGCCAATTATCATGACAACTAATGTATTTTTCAGTCATGCCAGGTTCGAGCCTCCTCGAAATATGAGCGTGATGCCTTGAACCAGCACAGCCGCCGATGACTCTGAGAATGCCGTCGATCACGTCGATGGCAACGAGGACCAGCGAGTCGCGAGGACGAAGAGAGCGAGTGGGGGAGAGGGGGAAATTCCGGGAAACTGCACGCCGCGGGACGCAATCAACCCGATACGTGTTTCAATTATTCGTGCTCTCTTTTTTTTATTCGCCCCGCTTACCACGGAGTTTTTCTTCCCCCTCGGATCCTGCAGCATCCCCTGAACCCCTACTGGATCGGCCCGTCGATGGGGACCCCATCCACCCTCTCTTCTGCAACGAGGCGGGCGACATCACCATTGATCCTTAATTAGTCCAATCGGGAGGGAGGTCGGCAAAGTGTGGAAGCAGGGCGTAGCCGGTTGAAAGAGGGGTTGGGGGAACAAGTGGCAATTGATTTCAATAGTTCTAAATCAAACGCGACGGGCTGCTTCGGGAGGGAGGGGATGAAAAAAAAGAGAGCAACCCTTCGCCTTTTTCCTTTCTTCTCTCTTTCGACGTGGAAATCGTGTCGCGAGCTCCACTTCATCCCTCGAGCCGCTCTGCCTGAGGGTCCGCTGCCGCGATAAACGACGCAGTGAAATAGTACCAATAATTTCGCTCCTGTCCGATAAAATTCACTATAAAAGTATTATAGAACCTCGTTTATATTTTCTCGGTGGCCCGTTTTGGACGACTGCCCACATAACCTGTTTATCAAAAAATAGTGCCTCGAATACCTGATTTGTTTTTTAGATTAAATATTTCATTCCTGTAGTTTATTTTAGTAGCATATTCTTCTATCGGGAAATAAGCTTTCCGGGAGAGACATCCAGTCCCGTTATCTGAGGCACTGTTCATTCGAACTACTGGATTCCTTAGCCAAATGGTTAAAAAGAAGTGTGCGAGCGTGTCACTTTTGGATGTAAGTTTAGGGTAGAATATTATTGTACAAAGTACATTACACAATATAGTTTCGTGTAGAGTATAAAACAATATAAATTATAGTTTAGATTATAGTACATTGTAGAGTACAGTTCGTAATACAATTTATTCATATAGTACATATTATAGCACATGTTCTCATATAGTACATACTATAGCATAATACATCGTATAGTAGTATATTTCACAGTACAGAAAATAGTTAAGATTTTGGAATTCTGTTGAAATAATGAATTTGAACTAAACTGGAATCAAAATGCAATATACACACAAACATTGGAGATACATAGGAGATTGAGCTATAAATCTGTGCTTGGAAGAAGAGATTAAAGTCATAAATTTACAGCACACAAAACAAGAACTACTTGCAAATGGTTGTTCATTTCATCTTATCAATAAGCACGTACCTACACAAACTTGTAAGATTTGCTTTGTTTAACTGAAGATTTGTACGGCTATACGTAAATTAAACATTTCCTGTTACCATAAGAAATATCGACAACAAGACCGGGTTTCGAACCAGTAACTTCTGAACTCACATGCTACGCCTTAGCAACCTCTGATAACGAGACAACTGACGACTGTGGAGTGTTTGTAAATCCATGATATTGTGTTTTCCTCGCAAATGCAGTTTTCTTTTCCTTACTGCTGAACTATCCGGGACACTGCACATTGTAGTGGAGGTCTCATATGTCTCGGAATATACAATGGCGATTTAATAAGGTCGATTGCTGAACTTCAGACGGCGTAGTTATGATCACTCCCGACACTCCGGCATTACTGCAAGCTTCACGGCTGTGCGATGGTGTAGGTACAGGGTTGTATATTACAGTGTAGACCTACAGTACATTTCACAAAATAGTTAAGTGTTAATTTTAATATAATATTATTGCAATTTGATATCATTAAAGTAATATGACAATGTTTTTGTAAAAATATTGACTTTTAACTCAGCCACCCTACTAATGAAAAGATGGCGCTTTTCAACTAATCACAAATACATTGGAACCAACGACCTAGAGATATATAGACTGCCGATGGCTGTGCTTACAGCGCTATTTACTGCTGTCGACGGCAGACTACGGAACTTCTGAATGAGGGAGAGTAGTTCGGAAAGGGCAGATCCTGGACAACTGGCTCCTGCCGGTGGACTCAGTGGACTCGGCCGCCATATTGCCAACCAGTATGACCTTGACCGTAAAAAATTGCCAAATTCACTCAAAAATTAACTTTTTTCTTTCAATTTGGCCCTTTTACCCTCAAAATTTCCCCTTTTCCTTACCGAAAGTGCCTTTGCGTAATGCGGGCGGGCAATTTGTGCAATGTGGCTTCAGTTTGAGAAATGCGTATGAATCATCCAGAAATTGTGCAACCATTGTGCAACCACTCCCGACCACCAAGGACATATCCAGTGCAAGTGGCTCTTGTCTATGGACTCCCCGGCAGTCATTTTGCCATCCAGTATGGCCTCGACCTTTGGTTTTTCTATTCTGAACTTGACCTTTAATTCTAAATTTAGTTTTCAATTTCAAATTTGGTTTCGATCACAAATAATGTATTCGATTTCAAATTTGTGTTTCGAGTCCAAAATTTGATTTCGAGTCAGTATCAGAAAGTGATCATCTGATAAGAGTCCAAAATTCGATTCCTAATTTGGTTTTCGATTCCGATTTTTTTTAGTTGAAATGTTTGATTTCGAGTCAGGGCGGCCAGCCAGTACCGATTCCCTATTCCCTCATTGGCTACGCGAGGCTCGTAAAACTGTCTTCTGGGGTGGCGGTAAGCTAGTATACGGCTACGCGAGGCTCTTGAAATATTCCTGTTCTATGAGAGTCTCTCGAAATTTCCCGAGGCTCTCGAAATTTCCTAACCAGTGAAACTTTCACTACAAGTGGCTTGCGGCTGTGGACTCTGAGGTATGTCATGCTCTTGCATTCCGGTAGGACGACGGCCATCTCGTCAGCCAGTACGACCTTGACTATACTCAAATTCGGATTTGAAACCCTAAACTTGGTTTTTGATCCCAAATAAGGTATTCGATTTCGAATTTGGATGCCACCCATCTTGGCAGCCAATATCGATTCCCTGTCGCGAGACGGCGGCCATCTTGTAAGCTAGTTGTCCTGACGAGGCTCACAAAATTTGTTTAATCTTGGAGAATGAAATCTCCTTCCACTTGGACGACCACTATTTTGGATGACGCCGACCAAGCTACGGACTCATGATGACGTAATGACCTAATGATGCAATGCGAAATGCGACCTAGATTTGCACATCTGAGATTATGAACATCTGGCGAAACGCACATCTGGTACAATTCCCGGGCAAGGCATTTGAAAGTTAAATTTCCGGTACGGGATTCAAAACCCGTCGAGTGCAATTTTGAAAGTTGAACTTCCAGTTCGAGTCCAAGGCAATGCTTGCATGCTAATTTTGAAAATACCGTGTTCGATTCCCTGGCGACTCACTTAAAATAAAAAAAAAATTGCGCAATCTCTTACTACAACAGCTCTCCGACTGATGTCTTACCGCCACGAATTCACTCGATCAACTGACATAATGCACTCACTGCACATGTCGAGAGGGATGGGTAAGTGCATGACGTAATCGGCTTTTGACGTAACCGACGAGCGGACACATCAACGTGGCGTCATGCTGAGGACTCATGACATAGCGTCCTGCTGCGGAATCATGCGGAGGACCCACTTTGACAGCCAGGGTAGCCATCTTGCCAGTTAGTACACCATATTGTCGACCAGTGACGAAACCTACCATTCCCATTGGATGACGACCATCTTGGAGGTCGAATGTTCATGTTGGACGGCCGCCATTTTGGATGGAGATGTGATACAAGTGACGTCCCACTGAGTACTCTATCTTGGAAATCTCCTACTCTACCATTCCACTTTGATGGTTACACAGGACGAAACCTCCTACTCTACAATTCCACTTGGATGGTCGCCATCTTGGAGGACGAATCATCCTTCCACTTGGACGACCGCCATCTTGGATGGCGTCGACCAAGTGGCGTCCTGCTGTGGACTCATGACATGGCGTCCAGCTGAGGACTCACGGAGAATCGACCAGCTGTGGCATCCATATTGTCACCGGCGGCTGTCTTATCAGTCAATACACCATCTTGTCGACCAGTGACGAAACGTCCTACTCCACCAAGTCAACATGGTGGTGGGAGGGGGCAGTGTTACGGTCGTATCCCCAGCTCGAAGCCACCCAGCACTGACCTGAATGCATTTTCTAGGAAAATGGCTACAAATAGAAAAATTGTGTCCAATGAACTATCTGTCAAAATGGTGGCCAATGAAGAACTTCCTTCTCTGTCATTCTGTTCTGTTAAACTAACATCGGTACAGTACGAAGGTGGTAGTGTGAAGTCAGCAGTGTGGAGTCAGCAGTGTGGAGTCAGCAGTAAGGAGTCAGTAGTGAGGAGTCAGTAGTGAGGAGTCAGAAATGAGGAGTCAGTAGTGATGAGTCAGTAGCGTGGAGTCAGCAGTGTGGATGACAGCAGCGAGGAGTCAGTAGTGAGGAGTCAGAAATAAGAAGTTATTAGTGAGGAGCCAGAAATGAGTAGTAGTAGTAGTAGTCATTAGTCAGAAATGAGGAGTGAGAAGTGAGGAGTCAGTAGTGAGGAGTCAGTAGTGAGGAATCAGTAGCAAGGAGTCAGTAGTGAGGAGTCAGCAGTGAAGAATCAGCAGTGCAGAGTCAGTAGTGAGGATTCATAAATGAGGGGTCAGTAGTGATTAGTCAGAAATGAGGAGTCAGTAGTGAGGAATCAGAAGTGAGGAGTCAGTAGTGAGTAGTTAGTAGTGAGGATTCAATAGCGAGGAATCAGACATGAGGAGTCAGTAGTGAGGGGTCAGCTGTGAGGTGTCAGAAGTGAGGAGTCAGCAGTGAGGAGTCAGTAGTGTTGAGTCGGCAGAGGAGTCATAAATGAGGAGTCAGTACTGAGGAGTCAGTAATAGTCAGGAGTCAGTTGTTGTGAGAAGTCAGCATTAGTGAGGAGTCAGTAGTAGTGAGGAGTCAGTAGTAGTGAGGAGTCAGTAGTAGTGTGAGGAGTCAGTAGTAGTGAGGGGTCAGTAGTAGTGAGGGGTTAATGGCGAGGAGTCGACAATGAGGAGTCAACAGCGAGAAATCAGCAGTGAGGAGTCAACTCTACATAGTAGTACAATTGTTTTGAGTTTACCTACATTTGAAGATGACGAAAACCAGTAAGTGTGTGCAATCAAATACAACTAAATGCGAGACATCACGGATCAATCAGCCATCATTTAGAAATCAATGCAGTTACTGTGAAAAGGTTTTCAGTCAAAGTTGTAATTCACATCGTCATGAACAGACTGACTGCACATAGAAACCAACATGTAAAGGTATGTACCTTTGTTTGATGCGAAACAGAATGTCAAGTCCAGTCTTCCTGTTGACTAGTTGAGAAGTTCCGAACCGTTTAAGATACAACTACCAAAATCGTAACATAGACATAATTCCAGACAACGAAAAATATGGGTCGGTCAATTATGATCTATGTATAATTATAAGCATAGTTGACTGTAAGTTACGAACCTTTCAAAATACAACTACCAAAATCATAACATAGTCATCATCCCAGACAAAAAAGTACAGAATGGTCAATTATTACCTATGTCTACTTATAAGCATAGTTCGTCATAATTTCTTAACCATTTCAGATACCACCACCAAAATCATAACATACAAATCACCCCAGACAACAAAAAGTACCTAGGTGTGAAGTATGACTGATGTCTATTATAAGCATAGCTGATCGTAATTTCTGATCTGTTTCAGATACGACTACTAAAATCCTAACTTAAGTATCTCCCTAGACAACAAAAGTACAGAAGGGTCAAGTAAGACCTATATCTACTTATAAGTATCGTTGGCTATAATTTCCGAACCATTTGAGATACAACCTTCAAAATCATAACATAGCCATCACCCACGACGATGAAAAGGGTCGAAGGGCATCAAGTAGACATTATGTCTACTTATAAGCATAGTTAGTTGTAATTTTGCGAAACATTTGAGATATAACTACGAAAATTGTCATAGCCATCACCCACGACAACAAGAAGGGTAGGAGGGCCAAATGGACCCTATAAGTATAGTTAGCTGTAATTTACGAACCATTTGAGATACAACTACCAAATTCATAACATAGTCCTCACCCCCTGACAATGAAAAGGACCGAGGGGTCAAGTATACCTTATATCAACTTATATACATAGATTGCTGTAATTTTCAAACCATTTGAGATAAAACTGTCATATTTATAACGTAGGTATCACCCACCACAAGGAAAAGGACCTAGGGGTAAAGTATGACCTATGTCTACTTACAAGCTTAGTTGTCTATAATTTCCGAACCGTAGACCCTGGAGTGCTCCGGCCAAGGATTGAACCCAGTAGTTAGATGTATTTTCCGAACTGTATGATATACAACTATTAAAAATCATACCATATGCGTCGCCTTAGACAACCAAAAGGACCGAGGGGTAAGGTATGACCTACATCTACTTATAAGCATAGTTTGCTATAATTTTCAAACTGTTTAGGATATAGACACCAAATTTATAACATAGACGTCACTTGTGACGACAAGATCGGTCGTAGGTACAGGTATGACCTATGTCTATTTATAAGTATAGGTGTCTGTTATTTTCAAACTGTTTGAGAATATCAAACATAGGACATCACCCTAGACAACGAAATAAATGAGTGTAAAGAATGACACATGACTAGTTTTAAGCATAGTTGGCTGTAATTGCTGAACTGTTTGAGATACAACTACAAAAAAAATCATAACATAGACATCACCTCCAACAGCAATAAGACACAGGATCAAGTATGACCTATATCTATTTATACGCATAGTTTGATGTAATTTCCGAACCTTTCAAGATATGGCTGTCAAATTCATAACATAGCCATCATCAACGAAAGGGGCACAGGGTATAAGATTAGCATAATCACACTTGGCTGTAATTTCCGAACCGTTTGAGAAAATCATAACATAGACATCACTCCAGAGCAGCGAAGCAGACAGGAGAACCACATTAGCACCACATGCACCACATTAGCACCACATTAGCACTACATGCACCACATTAGCCTCGCATTAGCATCGTATTAGCACTGCATTAGGACCGCATGTACCACATTAGCCTCGCGTTAGCATAGCATTATCACTGCATTAGGACTGCATGCACAACATAAGTACCACATTCGCACGACATTACACTCCTTTTTTGTTTTAGTATCATTCTAGACTTGTAACACCAATGATGTATTTACTTTGTCACTTCTGTGGTAAAGCATTCATTGCTCCCCACAGCATGCACTGACATGAAATAACGACCTGCAGTTTACACAAAGTGATATTTTGAAGAGACATTCTAAAACTTGTAGCACTAGTTCTCTACAATCTCGCACACACCACACAATTAACATCTCAAAATAGTAGGGCTAACATACATATTATCAAGCAAGATGTTACACTGCCCATATATATATATATATATATATATATATATATATATATATATATATATATATATATATATATATATATATACATATATATATCATGAATCATGGTGGAAGCCTATTTCTGAATACAGTAAGATGCATAATCGTAGGACCATCAAATAGTATCCTACTAAGCTTGCTGGAAGAAGAAAACGGTCTTCGATTCGAGAACGTTTACCTCTACTCGAAATCGCAAAAGAACCTGCGGTTAGCAAAAATACTTCAAGTAGTGGATGGTCTACAATATTTTCAATGTAGTGACAACGAAGATGTACCGCCAAGTGAAGCTCGGCCTAACTCAGTGTTTTGTTTTCGACGATGTTGCATGTGAGAAACAGTTGAGAATGCAATGGTATTTTAGCATGAGATGGTATGCAAATGTGGACTGTGTATACCTGGGATGGATACCCAAACAGATGCTTCGTGACAACGCAAACATGATGGTGCTGTTTCTCATGAACGATATTGATTTACGTCATGTTTACAATGATGATGTCAATACAGACAGACCACTATCACATCCTGAATAAATGTGTGGCTTGTGCTGGAATGATAAATATGGATTTTTGATAATTGTTAAGGACTGTAAGTTACATAGCAGTAGGTACAGCAATAGGTTCGATCACTTTATCACAGTATGTTGAGAATGTGTTACAGAAGGTTGGAATTCTGAGCAAAGAACTGTATATATTTGTGTAGCATATGCTGATGGCTACAAGTATATTTCTGCCACCTTTTTCACGGACCTCACTCGACAGGAAGAGTAAGGTGACAAACACATGGTTGGAAACACACTATCGCGGTCTCAATTGGCATGATAGTGATGTGGAATATGATAAAATAAACGATGTACCTACCCCTATGTTGGCAGATGGTTTAGTCTTCATTGCTAGCCCCGAGCAGAAGCAGACAGTGTACGAACGTCCCTCTTTCCGTACATTGAAGTCTCGACACATGACGAACCACGAATGTAGGCTAGGTCGATCATGCACATGTTTGAATGTTCTGTTGCTAAGGACGTGGACTGTGGATGGGACTCGGTACATGTGACCTCATCACCTTGGGTGTTGCCACACACAAGAATGTGTGTGACCTCATTAAAGTCTTGGTACACAACGAACCAAGGGTGGAAGGTAATGCTCAGTACACCGACCATGGGTACTCCTAAAGTCTCAGACTCTCGGGTGTTGGCACATACACAAAAATGCGTGACCTCAATAAAGTCTTGGTACACGACGAATGGGAAGTGGGAGCTAATTGTAGTCTTAGTACACCAGCCACTAGTACTGCTAAGGTCTCAGATCTTCGGGTGTTGCCATAGACACACACACTCAAGAATGTGTGACCTCAATAAAGTATTGGTACATGAACCGAAGATGGGAGGTAATTGTAGGCTCATTACACCAAACATGAGTACTGTTAAGGTTTCATACTCCCGGGTGTTGTCACACACAAGAACGTGTGACCTCAATAAATTCTCGATACATATAGAACCGAAGGTGGGAGTACTGCTAAGGCGTGACCTTGCCTCAGACTCTTGGGTGTTGCTACACACACAAGAATGAGTGACCTGAATAAAGTCTTTGTAAATATCGAACCAAAGGTGGGAGGTAATTGTAGGCTCGTTATACCGTCCACGAGTACTGCTAAGATGACCTTGCTTCAGACTCTCGGATGTTACCTCGTACAAGGACGTGTGACAACAATAAAGTCTTGGTACACGAATGTAGGTCAGGATGTGGTAGGTGGAATACTAATTCATTGTAGACGTTAAACTATAGTACTACTTGTGACCACGTCTCTCGTTATGGATGGGCTTATAGCAAAGTTGAATGGGGGCACACAATACAGGACACTGATGGATCTGGTGGATTGGCATGGCAGCAGACTTTCGCAGGGCAGAGACAACCTATGGGAAGTGTGTCACCTGTTTGATGGATGGTGACTTTCGTGTACGACTACCATCCTGTTAACTGCACTTACTCACCGAGAATGATATCTTAATTATTAACGAGACAACTGTCCACAGGCATCAAACCAACTGGCAATGGGAAAACGATGCATATGGTAGAGTTTTCACAATGTTAATTGTTCTCTCTCTCGCACCATGTATTTAGCATTCAATCCTTTGGATGCTGATGTTACGATCGGATATCGCCATGTTCACTTCAAGCTGGAGCAAGTGGCAAGCTGTACCGGACTGGAACATTGGATATGTCAAAACAAAGATGAATTCTTTGTCCTCTACCCGACACCATACATGTCCAGTTTTTCTTGGTGTGCAGTTTAATGCTGGCAGGCTCAGCACCTCTAAGTATGATTATCGCTTCTACCAAATCGTTGCACATATTGAGTGTTTGCAATGATGTACTATTGTTATGAACACACCACATTCTAGAGGCTGGTGTAATGCATGTCGAGAGAGTGCTGAAGGATCATCCAACACTGACTCCTTAGGAATTCATAAAGGGCAGAGAGAGATGTATACCTGGAGCAGCTGACAAGGTCGGTTGACAGTCACCATCAAGCTTATAGTTCTGTCCCTGGGAGCCCTTGATGCAGTGATAGAGGTAACTTCGTCCTGACACTCCTCCTGGGGGTAGGAACCAGTCTACAGTTCGAGGTATGTGGATAAAAGGGTTTGAGTATATGCTGACTGACCAAGTTAACATCCAGACTTCGAAGAGTGGACATCGGCTGCGGATAACATGCTTGATGATGGAACAGGAAAGTTATTTGTGCCGTTACTGTACGAAGACCCTTTCTAAAAAAAAATCTACAGACAGCATGAAGCTGGCTGTCATCAAAATCCAGAGCACACTGTGTTCGCATGTGAACAGTGTAAATCACAGTTTGGTCATTTTAGCAGCTTGAAAATACATATTGCAACATATAAGGATCGCCCTGCACTGCCTGCCAGTCGAAATATACATGCAGGTTCATCTAAAAATGTCGAGGCTAGTTCTCTGCTCCAGACAAGACATCCATGCAACTATTGTGACAAGACATTTATAAGTGCATACGAGGCTAGGAACCACGAAAGCAATACTTGTGTGAGGAACGCCATATGTAGGGCATATCAATATGATAAGTGTCTAATAATATATGTACATGATGAGGATTTAAATAGTCATTTGAAACTTTGTAAAGGAGAGACCACTGATAAACAACCTCGAGATTATACACCATCTATGAAGCTTACTGATAATGGCTATTTTCTTAAACCATCTGCATTCAGGGGACTCTTTAAAGATTTGGTTGCACCGAATACGACAAATACACCACACAATGTTTGTCCATTCCTGACAAGTATCAGCCCTAATATAATAAACCAACTCAATGATGAGGTAGAATAACATGGAGCTGTCAAATATTATATGTGTTTGGACTGTAGCTATATGCAACCAGAACCTCACGATGATGAATATTGTACCAAAACCTTCAAGACTTCGGATGTAACTGTGTGTCATTCATCTACAGCCGAAGGCGCGATTGTTGCTAGTTTATGCAAAATATGCCAAGAGGAAGAAGAAATGGTTTCTAAAGGTTCGGGTTGGACCCTGGCTTCGTTAAATGCTATAGAGTTAAGAACTAGTGGATAATATCCAACAAGCACATAGGCATATACAGAGAGAGAATTTCATCAACGTGCCCTCAACCAACAGAATGCATGTAAAAATTACCACAGTTATTTAACAGAACTGTACCGTGATGGTACTGTCTGAAGGTGGCAGTGAGAAGTCAGCCTCGTCATGAACAGAGCGAATGTACAAAGAAACCAACCTCCAGAATACTAACATGTAATATGCGTGGTGCAGCATTTAGTATAAGGGGTAATCTAAAGAGACACTCTGGTACATGTAATACACCTTTGCTTGACATGTGACATCAAGTCAAGGCTAGTATTCCCGTCAATTTGCAGTGTAAACTAACGATGGTTCGAGTGCCCATAACATTAGCTAGTGTTGTTGAACATAGGGTCTGCTTGAAGTTGGGATAGAATCCTATCTGCTGCTATCAACACGACAGCAGGTTGTAAGCAGACTTTGAAGTCCAGGGAATCTCCAGGCGTCACCACCACAAAGGCTGCAACATCACGGAGGTGATGAGAGAACGTCACACAGACCCAGCCTACAGCATGTTGGTTGATAAAGTCCAGAAACCTGCCAGACATTACCTCGATGTCCGTAAACGAGGCGAGGCGAGTACTGTGTGCAATAAAAAAAAGTGTTTGATAGAGTTCACATTGTTATTTTTTGTTCACAGTCTCTCTAATAATCCAGACGACCATTCCGGGGAAGCTCACTTTGGTAGCTTGCTGGTGGTAAGAGGTGAGGGTTACAATGTCTGACTAAAAGAGAGGAGCTTAAGACACACATCAGAATGGTTTTTGAAACTAAGTCTTTGCGAGAGAGAGATTGTTTGTATGTGTTCAAGTATGGTATGATGAATTTTTAAATGTACAATATATAAAGGTATTTGTAAACATAATTAAGATTTTTTTTAAATTGACTTATATGGCTAACTGTACCTGCTGCCCGCTTCGCTGGGTAGAAATTTATTCTTCTGAAAAATGTTATTAAATTAAAGATAACTAATTCAGGTATCGTCCCACTTGAAAAAACGAGTGTTCTAACCACGGGACCTCTGCGGCCCCACTTGTTATTCCTTATGTCAAAACGTAAGCATTTATTCAACAGAGTAACTATAAAAAAATTAAAATAAGTGTTCTAGCTACTGTGGCCTTATAACAAGATAAAATAAAATATATATTTGTAGGCATCAATATATTAAACATTGTAATATATTTTTTACAAGTATAAAGATAGCAAATTCAGGTATGGTCCCATTAGGAAAAAGAGTGCTATAGTCACTATGATATGTAAGAATATATGAATAAAGACGGTGCATGTTTGATATCGTCTGAAATAGTTCTCGTGAAACTGTATGTAATGACTTCTGCGCATTTGTCCTTTGGCGGTAATATTATAGTCTTTCAAGTGTGTACGAGATGTAGGAATAGACTTTCAGCAGAGGCAAGTGTGAAGTAAAAATACTTTCCTAAAATGTGCTCCAGACATGCACACATGTCACTTAACCAGCAGATGGCTCATGCCAGGTACGCTCGTCATATACTGTTGTTACAAGCGGATGTTGAGACAAAACACCAATGTGGCGGCGTTGTCGACATGACAGAATGTTATCAGGAAAAAAATTTATGTGGAAGTACGCACACAGCTGGCACGGTAAATATCTCGTAACCTGTACAACAGCAGAACAACACACATAGTATTTTGTGACATCACTACTACATGAGGGGTCAGGTGAGAGGTCAGGTGAGGGCTCAGGTGAGGAGTCAGTTGAGAGGACAGTTGAGATGACTGGTGAGGGGTCAGGTGAGGGATTAAGTGAGGAGTCAGGTGAGGGGTCATGTGATGGGTCAGGTGAGCGGTCAGGTGAGGGGTCAGGTGAGGGATCTGTTGATGGGTCAGTTGAGGGGCCAGGTGTGGTCAGGTGAGAGATGAGGTGAGGGATGAGGTGAGGGGTCAGGTGATGGGTCAGGTGAGTGGTCTGATGAGGGGTCATGTGAGGGATCAGTTGAGGGGTAATATGAGTGGTCAGGTGAGGGGTCAGTGGCGAGTTCAGCTGAGGGGTAAGGTAAGGGTTCAGTTGAGGGGTAAATTGAGGGGTCAGTTGTATGGGTAGGCGATGGGTCAGGTGAGGGGTCAGTTGAGGGGTCAGGTGATGGATCAATTGCATGGTCAGGTGAGGGGTCACCATGTGTACGTCCTCTAGGATACTGACATGTGTAAAGGCGCCCTTCGCTTGACTCGAGATGGAATCAAGTGTTGTTCTGAAATCCAACCAGTCTCAGAATATGCTCAGTGTCTTGCTTGAAGTTCGGTCCCCGCTGGGTAAGGACTATCTACATTGACTGGTACAATGCTTAAATCTCGCTGATGAAATGTGTGTGTGTTGGTAGGCATAGAGCACAAAGGCTAGACCTAATATATATATATATATATATATATATATATATATATATATATATATATATATATATATACCCGTGTTGCTACTGTGGGAATAACTTCAGTTCTCTTTCGCATGAAGAGGGTGCAAGCTGATACAAAGCCTACCATAGAGCGACCTCACTAAGTGAGGAACGATGCCCTGAACAATCTTTAACGATAGCCCCAAACATTCAATACTTTCCTAAAATGTGCTCTGGACATGCACGTTGATGACACATGGCACTTAACCAGCGAAAGGCTCACGTCAAGTATTTGCAAGTACATTGATCGTGGCCGGTGTCACAAGCAGCTGGCAGGACACATCATGTAACCTGTGTGAGGCTAGGTGTGGACACATGGGAAAGTGAAAGTTAGTGTCAACACATGTTGACCTAATTACCATATGTTGTAGAGTCTACACAAGCTGACTTCGGCATCTTTCAACTGCAGCATTCTACATTCTGCATTTGAGGTTTGTGTACGACGGACTTTACCATTTCCACAACTTTGTTAGAAATATGTTATATATATGTGTATGTATCAGTATATGTGTCCTATAGCAAGGTACGCACCGCGAATGTGTCGTTCGTACAGCACACTGCGATGTCTAGGTGAAAGTAATAGTGATTACAGAGGCCCTCCGCTGTCTCTCCTGCAGTCACATTTAACATGGTTAGTGTATAAATAAATATATTAATTGTTATTCTAGTATCGTTTCAGCCGTTTGGTACATGTGTTACTAATTGTGCAGGTGTGTGCTGTATGCCTAGCGCTCAGCTTGAACCGGACTTCCCTTGTCTCAAGCCTTGTTACAACAGAAATTTTTGCGTTTGTGTGCTGAGCACGTTTTTGAAAAGTCCTGCTTAAGATCTACTTAAATGCACGTTCAGTGTTCTTCCAGCTTATGTACAAATTAAATTTATTTATGGGTCAGTCAGGTGAAAGTGTGTGAAAAATCAGGTTCGCAGGGCCGCAGTGCTTAGAATACCAGCCTCCTACCTAGGCGAACCAGGTTCGATTCTCGGCGGGGTCGTCCATGACAATACTGCTGGTTGGAGTGTTTTCTCGCTCTACCCACTCTTTCATTCCGACGCTGCTCCATACTCATCACACTCCACCCTCATTGTCTTTCAAGACCTCGCCATCCAAATTTTTTCACTCGCTTCAGGTTTCGCCTGAAGAGTCTATAACACCGTTAGCGTTGGCAAAGGTCTCTGAAGAGTCGCTACAAACATTTTGGTATCAATGAGTGGAAATACTTTAAGTAATTGACACCATACATGCCGACACGAAAGTTACTATTGCATGTTCATCTCAGCATACAAGGTGGTCCAATGCATTTACCTACAGTGATATCCCCTATACTTAACAAGTGTCGTTCTTTGGGAAGCAAGTGCAGAAAGACAGCAGCTAACACATAGCAGTAGGTATATTTCTTAAATTGCAATAATTAAAAATATTATTGTTGATATTTATACTTATTTTTATACATACATAACCAAATCAAACACACACATATCATTCAATAAAGACTCTGGCTCCGAGTTCATCAATCATTTATTTATCTCTCCGATGACAGACAGATATCCACTACTCAGTAATGAAACCAACCACCGTAGTATATCAACTAGGTCGTTTGGGTCTTCAGAGTAGCAAGACTACACAGAAGGTTCACGATCTATGTTCTTCTTCTTCCGAGTTGCGAGGGACCTCTGAACTGTAGTACTATGTTTCTTTAGCCCCAACTGCAAGTAGGTCTCAGAAACACGCTTTCGCTTTGCAGATGTCGGCATGTAATCAGTAGAATGTACATCATTACCAGCAGACTTGGATGCCACATTGTCGTTCTCAGCAGATGTGGAGGTCACATTGTCGTTCTTAGCAGACTTGGAGGTCACATTGTCGTTGTGGATAACATCTTCGTTTTTGACTTTACATGTTAGCTGCGCAGGGGTGTTGTTCACAACTTCTGGCGATCTGTATGGTGCATGCTCTGCATTACTAGTGTAGATCCTTCTTCACATACTGGTTTGGAGCACCATGCAGGTCCACGAAATGTAATGGGCGCTCGAACTAACATTAGTGTACACGGCGAATCAGCAGAAAGACTGGACTTGACGTTCTGTTTCGTTCCAAGCAAAGGTACGGTCCCTTTACATGTACCATTATGTCTCTTTAGATTATCACCTCTACCAAATTTCGAACCTCATGCATCACATGTTTGTATTCGAGAGGTCGGTTCCTTCGTACAGTCACTCTGTTCATCATGACGTGCATTACAACTTTTACTAACACCTTGTCACAGTAACTGCATTGTTTTCTACATAATTGGTGATTGATACATGATGTTTTGCATGAAGTTGTACTTGATTACACAACCTTAATGGTTTTCGTCATCTTCAAGCACATGTGAACTCAAAACACTTGTACTACTACGTAGTACCATCTACTCACTGCTGACTCCTCATTACTGCTGACTCCTCACTACTGCTAACTCCTCACTACTGCTGACTCCTTACAACTGCTGACTCCTCACTACTGCTGACTCCTCACTGCTGCTGACTCCCTACTACTGACTCCTCATTTCCAACTCCTCACTACTGATTCCTCATTTCTGACTCCTCACTGCTGACTCCTAACTGCTGACTCTCACTACTGACCCCTCAATACTGACTCATCACTTCTGACTCCTGATTTCTGGCTCCTCACTATGACTCCACACTGCTAACTCCATACTGCTGACTCCTCATTACTGATTCCTCACTACTGACTCCTCGCTACTGTCTCCACACTACTGACTCTTCACTACCACATTCGTACTGTACTGATGTTAGTTTAACGATTGCGTGTGAATTTCTGCGGTTGTTGGACTTATACATCCATTCTACCAGTCGAAGATGATCGTCGTGGGTGATCCAACAATACTTATAAGTAGACATAGGTCATATTTGACAATGTGTGTCTTATCGGTGTTGGAGTTGATACCTCTGGTAATGCCTATGTTATGAATATGGTAGATTTATGTTAAACGGTTCGGAAATTACAGCCACCTATTATTATAAGGTATATTTGCCCTTTTACCCTTTTTGTTGGTATGGGTGATGCTTATATTATGAATATGGTAGTTGTATCTCAAATGTTTCCAAAATTTTTTAGCTAACTATATCGGGAGAGTGACGTTGCAGGGAGGGGGGGGGGGCTATGAACACTAACATTCTGCAGTCACGCTGGTATGACTGGCAGGGTGATCCCTGGACCTTATAGTTGTTTTGCTGCTGTACGACCTCCAAGATGGCGGACCAGAATGACAGTGGAGAAAGTTCTGTATTGGCCATCATTTTGATGGATAGTGCATTGGACATCATTTTTTTTATTGGCAGCCATTTTACTAGACAGAGCATTCAGGTCAGTGCTGGGTGGCTTCGGGCTGTGTATACGACCTTAATACTACCCCATCCCGCCACAATTTTGACTTGGTAGAGTAGGATGTTTCGTCACTGGTCGACGAGATGGTATACTGACTGACAAGATGGCCATCGGTGACAATATGGCCGCCACAGCAGGATGACACTCCATGAGTCCACAGCAGGATGCCACACCACGAGTCCTCAGCTGGACGCCATTTTATGAGTCCAGAGCAGGACACCACTTGGTCGAATTCATCCAATATGGCGGTATTCCAAGTGAAAGGATCTTTCATTCTCCAAGATTGTGACCATCCAAGTGGAATGGTAGAGTAGGAGGTTTCGTCCTATGTGGCCATCAAAGTGGAATGGTAGAGTAGGAGATTTCCAAGGTGGAATCCTCAGTGGGACGTCACTTGTATTACGTTCTATATACAAGATGGTGGCCGTCCAATATGAACATTCGTTCTCCAATATGGCCGTCGTCCAATGGGAATTGTAGGTTTCGTCATTGGTCGACAAGATGGAGTACTAACTGACTAGATGGCTACTCTGGTTGTCAAGATGGGTACCTCTGAATGATTCCGCAGCAGGACGCCATGTCATTAGTCCTCAGCATGACACCACGTAGATGTGTTCGTTCGTCGGTTACATCAATAGCTGATTACGTCGTGCACTTCCCTACCTCTCTCGATATATAACTGTTTACAGTAGTGAGTGCGTTATGTCAGTTGAGTGAAGGATTTCGTGGCGGTAAGACATCAGTCGGAGATTGCACAATTTTTTTATTTTTTTATTTTAAGTGAGTCGCCAGGGAATCGAATCCGGTATTTTCCAAATAAGCATAGACCTACATGAATTGCCCGTGAATCGAACTGGAAGATCAACTTTCAAAATTTCACTCGACGGGTTTTGAATCCCGTACAGGAAATTAAACTTTAATGTGACTTGCCCAGGCATTGAACAGAATGTGCGTTTCGCCAGATGGTCAAAATCTCAGATGTGCAAATCTGGGTCGCATTTCGCATTGCATAATCAGGTCATTACGTCATCATGATTCCGTAGCTTGGTCGACGCCATCCAAGATGGCGGTCGTCCAAGTGAAAGGAGGTTTCACTCTCCAAGATGAAACAAATTTCGGAAGCCTCGGGAAATTTCGTGAGCCTCGTCAGGGCAATTTTGAGAGCCTCGCGTCAGGGAATGGGTACTAGCTGACAAGATTGGCGCCGTCTCGCGACAGGGAATTGGTACTAGCTTCCAAGATGGGCGACATTCAAATTCGAAATCGAATACCTTATTTAGGATCGAAAACCAAATTTAGCGTTTCAAAACCAAATTTGAGTTTGAAAACTAAATTCAAGTTCTTACTGGCTGACAATATGTCCGTCGTACTACCGGAACGCAAGTGCATGGCAGACCGCAGAGTCCGCAGCTACAAGCCGCTTGTAGTGACAGTTTCTCTGGTTAGGAAATTTCGAGAGCCTCGGGAAATTTCGAGAGACTCCGGAAATTTTGAAAGACTCGCGTAGAACAGGAACATTTCAAGAGCCTCGCGTAGTCGTTTACAAGCTTACCGTTATCCCAGAAGACAGTTTCGCGAGCCTCGCGTAGCCAATCAGGGAACAGGGAATAGGTACTGTGTGGCCGCCGTGACTCAAATGAAGCATTTGAACTTAAAAAAAAATCCGGAATCGAAAACCAAATTTGGAATCGAATTTTGGACTCTTACTAGGCGGTCACTGTCTGATACTGACTCTATATCAAATGTTGTACTAAAAAAACAAATTCGTATCAAATACCTTATTTGGGTTCGAAACCAAATATGAAATTGAAAACAAAATTTGAAGCAAAGGTCAAGGTCAAAATCTAAAAACCAAATGTTAAGGTCATACTGGATGGCAAGATGGCCGCCGGGGAGTCCAAAGACAAGAGCCTCTTGCAATGGATCTGTCCTTGGCCGTCGGGAGTGGTTGCACAATGGTTGCACCATTGTTGCACAATTTCTGATTCATTCATCCGCATTCGGCAAACTGGAGCCGCATTGCGCAAACTGCCCGCCGCATTGCGCAAAGGCACTTTCAGCAAGGAAAAAGGGAAATGTTGGTGGTAAAGGTGTTACATTGAAAGGAAAAGGGGAATTTTTGAGCGAATTCAGCCGTTTTAGAAGGTCGAGGCCATACTGGCTGGCAAGATGGCGGCCGAGTCAACTTAGTCAACCAGCAGGAGCCACTTGTCCAGGATCTGTCCTTTCCCAATTATTAGTGAGTGAGACAGAATGATGTTTTGAGGGCGATGTGGGGAAGACAAGCTCCATGATGTGTTATTTCTTATGGTAGCTACGCGACAACTTGCATATATGCCATTACATTTTTTATCTCATAATGTAAACCTTATATGAAGGTGATACATACGGCTACAATAAGTAAACCGTAAAGATAAATAATGTCTAATCAGGTCCTACGTGAAATAAGTTTGTTTTATGTATATTTCCTCGCGGTTCGTGAATGTCAACCAATACACTTGTCCATTGTACGCCGATTTTGTATATACGTATTTGTAATCAGGTGTATTTTCATTTTTACTCTATGCAGGTAGAGTTGCTATTGTCTGCTGCGAATAACAGACGTGGAAGTTACACTGTGATAATTATTAGGTTAACGTACGAGTTATGTATGGCACTGTAAATTTACCCCAATACCTAGGAATTCAAGCGGAGGGGACAGCTGTTGAATTGATTTAGAGTAGGTAAAATATAACTGGAAAGTTCCTTTTCCTCTTCGAAAAAGTTAGGGGGTACTTACTAGTGGAATTTGGCTATACACCTGTGCGGTAAAATAGCAGCAATGTGTGCAGTTTACTTAAATAGAAACCAAACTGCGTTTTTACTTTTAGTAAAATTCCTGATCGTAAATAACTGCCCATGGAAATAATACTGTGATGTTCGGAAAACATTTTTTTTTTTATTTGGACGTAGGCTTTCTGTTGTCTTCATGCCTTAGAACACTACGAGACCCAAGTAAACAGCTTGTGATATCTTTACACTTTTTGTATCAAACCTTTGAATAATGTTTAGTTTTTTCCTAAATATGTCCGCGTGACCATCTGTTTGCCTGAAAGTACCTTTTAACCTTTGTATTGTGTTATGTAGTCAATCTTTAAAAATAGCAATGTACAGTACTGCAACAGACAACAGTGCGTGGAACAAAATGCACAAAAACAGGATTATTACAGGCAAATCATAAACAGTACATTTGGCTAGCCTGCTCACTCCTCTCCACACACTCCAATTGTTTCGAAAAACCTAAACACAGATTACCGTATTAACTAAAAGCCTAGCAGTGAATTAACCCTCAAAGATTAAAAATTTCTGCCAAAAATGTCATACAAAACAGGAAACCTGTCACACAAAGTACCTTTACAGTCTACCAGTAGCCTACTAAAAGTTGAACTTCTGCTGTGTTCATTTTTAACTGTAGCATTCTCACAGTGCCACCTAAATTACTCTAATAATAGCAGATAAGTAATGTTTTCTCCAGTTTGAACCCATGTGGTTATGCATCACTCCTTTATATTTTTTTCTCGTTATAATATCTTTAATAAATTACCCTTTAATCCTATGAATCATCTGAAGCTGATATACATATTTTTCAGCAAGCAGAAATACTGCATCAGCATTTAACATAACAAAGAGTTTATGTGTAGTCTTATCACTTGAAAATGAGCATTACGGGTGCACAGAAACAAGTCTGTTGTGCCTAGTTACGTGAATAGAATTTTTACTAATCTCTGCTAATTGTTGCTTGTTAAGCCTGGCTGCAGCATATGAGTTGTCAACATATTTACTTTTATATAGCACTGTGATACAGAAATAGTACATATGTAACTATATTAAATAGTTAATACTGTTTCCTGATATTCCCATTTTGCACCAGTTCCTAGTTTTATAGATTTTTGTGAACCTGAATTGTCGTGATCAATAATGCCGCTGTTAAATACCTTCTTGAAAATATTAAACCCAAAAACACTACATATTTATGTAAGAAGTATACTGTACTATAACAGCAGGAACAATTTATACGATACTATAGACTGCATCGTTTTCTTTAGTAATTTTCTAACAAATATGTTCAAAAGGCATAAAAGTGAATATAACTTACAAAAATGCATTAATGTAACATTTGGTGCACTATATTAAACATGTACAATAAAGAAGTTCTTTATAATTACCAAGCTACATACGCACCTGCCAATGAAACACACTCATTTTAATATGTTCTGATGAAGGCTGATCGGTGCAGAGCCTTATTAATTTTATTTGCACTTTGCTAATCAATGTTGCACTCAATCAAATGCAATCTTAATACCGTAATTTCTAAACATTACACAAATTAGCATATGAAATACCCTAATATAATCCATTATTTAAAGCAATTCAACTACAGCCTCAAACATTCCTGTTTTTTTGTCCAAACATTAAATGCAAAGAAATGCAACATTAACTTCTTAGAGTAAAATTAATTGTTTTTGTAATTTAATTTCTTTTTAAATGGTGCTGCGCTCAAGAGGCATCAAAAAGATGAATACCTCCAAGCACGAATGAAAATTTAAAGTGAAACACCGTGAATTGTTGTAAAATAAAAATAATTTTTTGAAACCTCAAAATGTCAACAGCAGAGTAATTTTAAAAAAATTTGAAATAAATAATAAAAAAACTACAACAAACTGTAATATTATATTTTTGCAATGTTTCAATAGGGTAACAATAGGGCATTTGCTACTCAATATCAATGCATGTCATCATCTGTTAAGCAATGTGACTTTGCAGATCACAGTTGCCGTGATAGGTACTGTAAACAGAGAACTGAAAATCAGAGTGCATAAAATAAATACCTTTTCTTCTTAAAATCTTTCAGGTGGCGAATAAGATCCAGTGCGATAATTACAAATTAATAAGTAAAACTCAACAGCACTGTGTGAACTGTGTGGGCACAGGTGGCTTGTGCCCTGATTCTGCCGCACTTTGGCTATTACAGACGTCTCGTGGACCTTCGGCAAGGAGGAAATATACAGCAGCGTGGGCACAGACCATTTGTGCCCCAAAGCAGCGAGGAAAAATATTGTCCACACCTAAAGTGAGGAGACACTATTCGCAACCCAGTGATACAGATCCCGATGGCCAAATGTTTCTTTTACATTTAAATTATAAAAGAAAGATCTTTAAAAGAGCACTCTTTTGCTGGGTCATGTTAAATTTTATTGTGGAGGGTATGTGCCCCTGCGTCCATTGACAAGAACCACCCCTGTGTTACGATGTATGTATGTATGTATTTCTGGCACAGCTTCCTTAGTTCCCTTATCATTTGGATAAACTATACGGTAGCCTTGTTTTTTACAACTTTAAGGTTAGCCCAATAATTTGCGGTATGAAAGTTAACCATACTACATTAGCAAACTAAAATACCACAATATCGCAGGTCTGTTTTATTGCATTTTATTATTAGTTCAGATTTATAGCTGCATATCGTCCCCCAATATTTCGCGTTGGTTTTTATTTACATATGTTTTTTGTTATCTGTAAAAAAAGTTTTGGTTGTTTTTGGTATTTTCTGTCAACTAGAGTAAAAATTGACAATGCATATGGTTCTTTGTAGTTAATGTTCCTCAAACTGCCTGGGGAACAAAAAGTTGTACTGTAGAGACAGTATTAAAACTAGTATGCCAATTTAAGGTGTTATGAGCTTACACAATAAAATGATTGTTTGCTGTCTTGGGTTCTATTACTGTTTGTAACATATATGGCACTTAGTGTAAATTGGATAAGATAGGAAATATTTGCTCTATATTTCATCACCCAGATTAAGGAACACGATAAGGGTTAGTGTAGACAACTGCAAACAAGGGTTCAGGGTAGTGACATTTTCACTTAGAATGTTAAGACACAAATACCATTTCAAATTTACACAAACTCTCATCAAAAATATTCCTCTTTAGAATAATATATGCAGGATCAACCAAAGAAAAATGACCAATTGCCACAAAACTACTGGAAATGAATAAGCAGTGTTTGATTTGTCTGATTTTATTCATTAAAATTTATTAGCAGAAAATAATTGCAAAATGTTGCAAGGAAAAATTAAATTGCTGATTCTTGTTTGCAAATCAAATTAAAATCTCAACTAATTGCTGTATTATTTTACTGGAGACTGATGACTTCAAATAATGAATCATGCTTATAATAATTTTGCTTTATGTATAGTACTGACATTTTTATTTGCTTCATATTTTGTTCCAAGTATTGTGGGTTTGAATAAATAATTCACCCAAAGTTTTGAAAACAATGCAAATGTTAATTCCACTCAATAAGTTTATAATGTGTACATTAATCATTATTTATAAATTTCTTAGATAAGGTCATACATTTTTTTACTCATTGCTTAGAACTGTGGGACAATAGTGGAGCTGGAGATCCCCTATTTTCTGAAGGTGGGAAAAATTTTTAAATGTTACAAAACTGCAAGAATTTTACAATGATTCTTATAAGAATTGCCTACTGCAAAATGTCAGTCATCAAAAGGCTCAGAAAACAGTCTGCTGTGACCAGATGGAATTCAATCCTTTCTTCGCACTACACATATTCATCTTAAAAGGTCTGGACATTCTGGAAATCTGAAATTACAAAATACTATCATACAACTTTAAGATGATTGGTGATGAACTTCTAAAATAAGATTCTGGTACAACGTAACTTGCTACAAAATGTGCTACAATAATCCTTACTTGTCCAAACATGATAGAATTACATGTGTCTGGTGAGTTGTATCAAAGTATTTAATATTCGGAATAAAAATAAACTATACTGATACTGAGAGACTAAAAGACTGTCCATGGGATCTACTACAATCTAGTTTAACGACTTGTGGCCATCTTTAACTATTTTTATTGATCTCATTGTTTTGTGGGCAAATATATAGTGTTTCTTGCACTTAACCCATTCGTTACTGGTATGTACCATGGACCTGCACATTAGAATCATTAGAATTTTTTTTTTCACAAAAATGTCATGTCTGGATGCCCATATTCTACTTACCCATTCCTGGTAAAGGCCATTCTACGATTGAAATAACCACACCCAAAACCACAGCCTTAATAATATTCCCTAGCAACAATTCACCTAGTAAAGTAGGATATTTTCATTTCTTTTCTAATCAGATTTCATTTTAAAACAAATTTTTTTAGGTACATGCGTTTATTTTTAAGTTGGTAAATATGTGACGCAAAGAATGTCCCAGTTTTGATTTTGTAAACATTTAGTTTTTAAGAATTCATATGTTTTATTTTCAACAGTAAATTTTACTAGCATACTGTGAGTGGCTATGCACACATTCTTGCCAAAGGTTGTGTCAAATGTTCCCCAACTTACTACGCAATGGTGCAATGGCAATGGTTAGGCATTATACCTATAGCATGCATCACTACAAGCAACATATTTCTCTCTTAGCTATGGTAATGTTTATTTAAATTGTAGCAGTCTTAAGCCTACACTGGTAGACAAATGGTTGAATACTATAATGTTGTTTTGGTGTGACATTTTATTTCCTTTCTAATGTTGCCACTCATCAACATGACAAAAAAACAGGAAATAAAGAAAAAAGACACAACCACAAACTGTGATTAATTAACCTTATACCCCAAAACACGTTAAATGGGAGTGGACTAGTTGAAATTATGCCTTAGGATGAACTGAATAGTAGGTCTACTTGCAATACATATAGTTATTTCGTATTGTAAACCTTTACTTCAGATAAGCCCCTGGTCTAATTAGGTGCAACTAAATCTGAGTAAGCTATTATTAAATCAACGGACAACAAATAAGTTTACAAATAAGTTACTAGAGCCAGCGAATGTTAATCTAGTCAAGTTGCCGATACGAGGACTTACCTACTTTACAGTGAGCATTGTACCGCGAAGTTGCTATTACACTACGCCAGTAATCAGGCGTTAGGCCATACTGCAATACATATTAGTCACATAAACAGATCGCAACTTACTTGTAAAAAGATATTCCAGATCCACGAGAAGCTCTGTTCATGTAATTGTAAGCCTCGCACGAATTTGAAATTTTGTAGACAAACTTGTAAACAAACACAAAATCCTAGGCTTTCTCTTGAATTTAAAGTGCTTACTAGCGTTATATACTCCTTAGCGACTTCTTTATCACACGAAAATAAGTTATTTATTAAAACACCAATGCTAGATGCTTCGAACTCAACATTGTTCTACCCACAACGTCATTAAATTACGTCACAAACATGGCTGCCAGAATGTTTCAATTGGAATCAAATATGTCCTCCTACAAGCAGTCTATGTAAATTTATGTCGTTGATTGAAACTTTATACTTCCTTCTAGGAACACGTTCAGGGAAAATTTGACTATCAATAAGTGTACGAATTTTTATAGAACTAGGAAGACAAGGATCAATATTATTGGTAATCTCCCTGCCTGTTACATGCTACAAGCCCTGCCAGTTACCGCTGTATACGTGTCACCCCTGGTATGGATGGGTACTACAGTCGATCGGTGACGTGTCTAGCTTGTTGCTAGCACAATGAAATAAACCGTTTCATGACTACGAAAAGGGCCAAAGGATCAATATTATTGGTAATCTCCCTGCCTGTTACATGCTACAAGCCCTGCCAGTTACCGCTGTATACGTGTCACCCCTGGTATGGATGGGTACTACAGTCGATCGGTGACGTGTCTAGCTTGTTGCTAGCACAATGAAATAAACCGTTTCATGACTACGAAAAGGGCCAAATGATCAATATTATTGGTAATCTCCCTGCCTGTTACATGCTACAAGCCCTGCCAGTTACCGCTGTATACGTGTCACCCCTGGTATGGATGGGTACTACAATCGATCGGTGACGTGTCGAGCTTGTTGCTAGCACAATGAAATAAACCGTTTCATGACTACGAAAAGGGCCATTAATATGTTTCGGACTTATGCATTACAGGACATACGTCTTCTATAGCCTCTGGTAGTTCAAGTGAACCCACTGTCTGCTTTTGACGCAGCTGGGAAAAACTCCCTCTGGTAGTTCAAGTGAACCCACTGTCTGCTTTTGACGCAGCTGGGAAAAACTCTGTAGGAGACTAACACGAGTGGGAAACACCCAGGTGATGCCCATGCCTTCTAGGCTGTGCTAAGGGCGATTGTGATGGCTTCGGTTTGGTGGCATGCTGTTCGACTCCTTGAGAGCCAGGCCGCTGAGGCCCGAAAAGGATTTACAAAGTGAATAAATTACAAGTATCAGTGGAAAGTAAGGATGAGCAAGGACTGAAATGTGACCCTGCTTGGTATTCGCTCTCGAATGACTAGCATGGGTGGGGGCGCTCCGGAGAGAATAATATTAAATTTCCATGCGGCGCTTTTACCCCTAGTCCATGTCGAATAAATGGCCTTACACAAATTAAAACTTTAACATTTGGCTTTACGATTTGATATTACATTTGCTTTCCGACATGTTATTTATTATGGAACGTGACACAATGGAAATGTCAAAGGTAAAGTCAAGCACTCTTGACTTTGCGACTCGAAAAGTAAATTTATAGTCAAAGTCAAGCAGCAATTTGCTGAGAATCTAACAGAGATTATGTGAAAAGAGTGTTATGTTATTGTAGGGCGATCTCATCGCGGTATATTAAACCAAGCTCGTCTTAATTAAATATATAGCAAATCAATATAATGTGAAGGAGAAATATGTCAACTTATGTTTCAGAATAAATTAAACAAATGAGGTTTCATTTTGAAATAAAATTCTAATGTAATGTTATGCCCATGTTAGAGATTGAACGTATCTATATTTGTAAACAGCTCAAATATTAGTTTTTTTTAATTTTTATTTTAAATGCTCTTTTTAATTATTTATAAAATGGTTACATTGTATAATGAATGAAGAAGAGCATTTAAAATTAAAATATAAAATAAAATTTTGAACGGTTTACAAATCTAGAAGCATTAAATATCTTACAAACAGTCTTTAGTTGAAAATAACATCACCAAAAATGACTGAGAGATCTTCGTCCGAGTTTAGCTCTGGATTCCCTATAGGCCCATGCATGGTGAAGCCTGGCCTTAAGGCATAATACCGGGGGACTTTGGTAAGCTCTTTACGATACAATACATAGCTATAACAATTGTCATTGTGTAAGGGACGGTGAGCTATCCGTAGCCAATCACAATACACCTCTAGTAGTGCATAAGGCAAATGCCTTATCATTACCGTACATTTTCGTTTAGGAAAACATTCATTCATTTGACTCATTTCTGTATTATTAAAACGAATATACGATACATGAGAAGATACGAGAAAATGAGAAAAACATTACTAATTAAATATCTGTAAAGACAATGTTAATATCCCATTGGGAACGTGTTTTATGAAAAACGTTTACCAACTTAAAAAAATGCTCGTTTGTAAATATCTTATTGCAAAAGAAATTAAAAACCAGCTTTATTATGTCACTCGCAGTAAGGAGTTCTGCTACGGCTTTTGTAATGGCCATGGGCATGTTTGCGGTTATTTCAATTGCAGCGCGGCCTTTATGCGGTAATTTGGGCTAGCGACCGGGCGGCGGTGCGTTCAGGGGCAATTCACGAGCTCCTTTGTAACGCGTCCTGGAGTCGGTCGAGGGATGCGGCTCCGGCTCTCCTCAAGCAATTAAACTCGCGTGTTATCTTTTCTTGTCTCTTTTGGAGCCTCCTGCTCTCGCGTCCCTTTTTACCTGGCCGTCGAAACCAGCGCCGCGCCGGGGAGGTTTCTAACCGGCGCGTAATGAAGTTACCTCCCGTGGCCCGAGGTCACCCTACGCGCGCTTGACCCGTCCGCGGCTCCCGACTGAATATTTCAAAGCCGCGTGGTAAAGAGGGCGTGCCCGGATGGAACCTGCGTTCTTTTTTTTGCAAGCGAGCGTCCCTCCGCGGCAGTACAGGACCGAGAAGAATACTAGAACCTAATTATTTCTCTACGTCTTAAGAGCGCGTGGGGCTGGAATTTAAACAGTAAAACAAGCACCTTTGAAAAACCTGCTTAAGATCTACTCGTATGCACGTTGTGCATTATTCCTCCTTATGTAATATTAACATTGTCACGGGCCTCATCACTTTATTCATGCGTCGGTCAAGTGAAACGGTCAAATTGTTAGAAAAGTAAATATATGTATTTTTTTAATCTGCTCATTTTTACACTTTGATGCATTAAAAAACACAGAAAGCGAAGGAAATAATTTAATTATCACAAATAGTTACCCAACACTTTTTATTCGACGTTATGATACGGAACTACATTACCATCCATCGTTACCAACTTTATCACATTCCACTAAGGGCGCCCGTTTAAACATACGCAGGTAGGAGCAGTGACTTTTTCTAAGGTTGATTTCGAAAGTGCTCACTTTATCGTGAACATCCTTTAAATCATATGCGGTTTGGATCATCAGTATAGAAATATATGCAACAAAAACTTTAAATAATGGTTGTTACAAAGGATGTTATCGGGAGGTTGAGTTTTCTTTGCTATAAAATCTTTCATCATAATTAAATAGGCCTATACAAATTCGCGGTGTACGAAATAGTTCTACGTCCTGTGGCAAAGTATTTGTTCAAGGACACAGTACTTCAGTATATACACAGTATACAATATACACAGTACTTCAGTACAAGCGAGTATAAATGAAACTAGGAATATGGGCCGTGGCATGGAACGTCTTGAGATTTAATGTAATAAATAATTGTACATTTACACATACACTATTTTATAAATTTGCGTTTTTGTATTTTTAATTTGTAAAAAAAAATACAGTATTTGTAATATTACGCAAATGTTTTTAAGAATCCAGAGAATACTACAAGTCTTTGGTAATAATACATGAATATATGGCTCAATAAACATAATATTGACGTTAATTTACACATTTTGAAGTACGTGTAAAACACATCTACTCTCTCTGTCAAAATCTCAAGTTGTGTATTTTTACTGCTGTATGGTCGTTGTATAAACACTCGATATTATTGTGTAATTTTACAATGGCCTACATTCTAGAGTACCGGTGAGCGTATAGTTTCACATAAATTTGAGGCAATTTTAATTTATTATTTGTAAATTGCTCACACGTGTACATTATTTATAATTTTACACTTATGTTCCTGGAAATTCCTACAAGTATTTGTTTAAAACGTGCGATCTAACGGTAGGGAGTAAAACTACTTTTAACTGCATTTGTGTGCTCAAAAGTCAACCTTAACTCCCACTGATGCGATACTCTGGCTTTTGCATATAACTACGAATTCTATATCTGAAGTCAATTGTTATCCATTTTTTGAGATAATTAGCTTATAACTCTTCTAAACTATCAAGTTACAAAACGGAGTACAACCACGTAAACATTGTAAAACTAATCATACATAGTATGTGAATTAACATGACGTAGTTGTAAAAGAACATATAGTAGCAAATTTGCTTAGCAAAACATGAAAAATGTACAGAAATGTTTTATTTACAAAAACAGTGAATTCGTGATTAAAATATTTTGTAAGTAAAATAGACACATACACTGTGGCGAAATTACAATTGCGGTATATGTGTAAATTTACTTACCGGGGAGAACAAATACATGAACTTTGCAATTTATTTTCTGCTACGTACTATTTGTAATTTCACAGCATTCAATATAAAATCAGTTGTATAATGTACATGTTATTGTACTAATTTGTAGGATAAATTTACTTGGACGCAGAGTAAAATAAATTGACACGGGTAGGTGTAAAATTACACCGACTTCAGTGGAAACGCTGCTGCCACATGCATTATGTGTAAAATTGCACAATTATTTTATAGTGTTGGGAACGTGTGGTTCGCGAGGCCAGCTAAGTGAGACATGGGCGTAAACGCGTGGGCGACCCATGATGAGTGATTGATTTCTCCTATCCACGTACGTGTATCAAAAACAGACGCAACACATATGGGAGGTTAGAATGGGCGAGGCAGAATCTCGTACGCCGTTGTTACACTTGCATTGAGGTTGATGGCTGTCACTCTGAGCAGCTATTGTGAAATACAAATTGATAACTCGTACATAGCCTACCTCCCTTGGCGCAGTCGGTTGGTGCGTCACCAATCTGAGTTGCGGGAGGCTCTGGGTTCCAATCCCGGGTAAAGCATGGGTGTTAATTTAAGTTATATTTTAACTTAGTCTGTAAGCCGTCCCCTGCTAAGCTTTCAATCAAAAAACCGGGGGGACGTTAAAAAGCCCTTTACAATACAATACAATAACTCATTCTTTAATAACGGTCCGGTATAGTACTATTTGTCAATAAATAGTACACGTAACCAATCCGAGACGTTTTTATCTCTCTCTTTTCGCGTTTACTGGAACATCTATATAGTTTCATTGCCCTAATCTTGATTTATTCTTAAACTACCTTCCCTACTGTACTGTAGGCTTAAAAACCTACCCTGGTTTTATGGCTGATCCGGGGACGGCTTACAAACTAACCTATGACCTAACTTAAACTACCACTCATGCCTTAGGTACCTGGGATTTGAACCCATAGTCACCCGCACCGCAGATCGGTGGCGCACCAACTGACTGCGCCACGGGAGGTCGGCTAGCTTCCATAACTTGTAGACTTCAGCAAACGTGTTTAAAATGTATTTACGCCCACAATTATTTTATTTAATTGACCCCACAAATTAGTTTGGTTACGTAACTGGGAAACTAGTATACATTACAAGATGTTTTCACTTAATAAATCTATGTCTAACTAGCCTCGTACGATTTGACACAGTCAAATTTTATACAGATTAAATTGAAAATTTTACGTGGGAACTGGCAGATATAGTTCGAGTCTGTTCAATACTTAAAGTCACGGATGTTTAAAAAATAACCTACATATTGATTTGGACGGCTAGTCAACAGGCCACAGACGGGCGAATAAACATCTATCCACGGTGAACCTAGCGCCTTGAACCCCAAATCCCGTGAAGTTGAGAATGAGTTGTGTTGAGATATTTCAGAGGCTCTTAACCATGAGGTCTCGAGAGCCGATGTGGGTGAAATGATGTGAGAATGGAGCATCGCCGGAATGCAAGGGTAGGGGAATGGGATATCCCCGAGAAAACCCCCGACCAATGGCATCGTTCGGTACGATTCCCATTTGCGAAAATCCAGAAGTGACCGGGTTAGGGATTGAACCCATTTCACCATGGTGGGAGGCGAGTAGTCTAACCGCCCAGCCACCGTGGCCCCAAGTTGAGAATTGCTGTCATTTAGGTGCTGAGTTTTCAGATACTGCAGCAAAGTACCGTACTTAGAAATTAAATACTTGTCCTTAAAAGAGGCACGGTAGTGAAGTGATACACGTTTAATGAGATGACTTGTTTATTTTAAATACTATATGTTAAAACCACCGGATTAAATTTCTTTTTAAGCACCTCTCTCAGGCTTTATTCAGGCGTAACATAGTTGTAGAGAGACTACAAAAAAATTCGAAGGAAAAATATTGTAAATATAAATTCAAAATACTGTGGTGCGACGTTTCTTACCGGTCCTTGCATACAGACGTCATATTGGCTTAAGACCCTTTGCTTCATAACCAAACAACTCTTTAAAACGCAAAATCGTGACGTACATACAGAAGCCACAATGCACGTGTCTGCTTTTGATGCCAGCCTACTGGGATTTTCATTTCCTTCTTGTTGTTTCTTGGGCGTGCAATCTATTTGACTGGGTCTGCATTGTTTGATACTGTTTTATAATCACGTTGGCTATTATAAGGTACAAAGTTGAGCGAGTGAGTGAAGAGACTTGGGAGGCTCTTAACATCGAAGTCTTGAGAGCCGATGAGGGTGAAGCGAGGTGAGTATGGAGCAGCGCCGGAATGAAGGAGCGTGGAAAACGGCACGATTCTCACATGCGAAAATCCGGAAGTGACCCCGCCGCGAATCGAAACTGGTTTGCCTAGGTGACAGGCAAGCAGTCTAACCACTAGAAGTAAAATAGAGTTAATTTTATAGAGACGTTGTTGTGGAATATATAAAGGTGGTGTATTCTCGTAGTCAAGAGCGGTAAACAACAAGTTGGTTTCAGATATTGAAAGACGTGATTAACTTCGCGTGTTTCGCGTAACAACGTATAAAGCTCCGAGAAGTATGTGTATTCGAGCGAGCATAGTTGTCTATTGGTTTCTGCCACAGTGCGAAGACTTCGTACAATATTGTTCAAGACACAGGCCGTGTCTCAACTCGAACCTGTGCGCTCATTGTCACTCGCCACTCTCATTCTGGCACACTCTGGCTTACTTTAGATAATTGAGAATTGTGCCGTCTGTAAGCCTCCGGCATTATTTCTCCGAGAGAAAATGTAATAAGTAATGAAAAATAACATATTATTGGCCTTTCACTTCCACGAATAAATGTACAGTATTTTATGAAAAAGTAACTTGTTATAATTTGTTACATTTTTGGATGGTTAAAAAAAAACAAATGTTATGTTCAAATAACAGTATTTAATAATATGCACACAACTAATCTTAATGAAATGTGAACGTAATTTAATCATAATTGGTTATATTCCATATCAAACGGAATGTAGTCTCGTTGTTATTACACATCTCACAATCGCAGTGATTAAGTTAAGTCGATAAAATATTTCTGACACTGCTATAGAAACAACAAAATATATGTCTGGATACTTGGGGTTAGACTTGAAAACAACATGGCTGCCAGAGAGGGTGCGAGAGTGAGCACCGAGTGTACATCGTCGTTCACTCTCCCTCACGCACTCTCTCCTCGGAGTTGGGACAGCAGACAGGGCTCTCTGTGACGTCAAGATTGAGCGAGAGAGTACTCTCTCGGCGAATTTGGACATGGCCTCAGTCGTTCTGTTGCTTTCCGATACTGGCACACATTTACACAGGGCCAGCGTGACATATGTGGTACCATCACAACGAAAGAACATAACAATAAGTGCGTGCTTGACGTCTTACCCTGCTGCTGAAGGATTTTTTTTTTTTCGTGAATTAATCGGGGATCTAAGAGTACGTTGCAAATAAAAATGGTTTTACTCGAAGTTTTTATAAATGTTATGAGAAATCGTTAGGAAAAGACTGTTTGTCAACCGTACACAAATATTTTTACTGCGCAGGCATCGATCGCCGGATGGAAATGCGTTCCGTTGCGAGTGGTACATGTAGTAAACTAATGATTTACTTTAATGACGAGGGCGTCAACTCAGTCAAATACTAGACGTTTAGTAAATAAGACTCTTCAATTATCTTCTTTTTTATAAGACATAAGATTTAAGGTTGAAGTAAACCAACTGCCTATGGAGCACTGCACCCGACTATACAATGTGAAGAGCCCATAAAAAAAGTATTACAGTCACCACAAGAATTGTCAGGAAAGTGCGATTTATGCTGTGTATAAAAGAAAAATGTATATATCTCGCAACATTATAAAATATTTTACTAGAATATACTTCTTAAATGTTAAAAAATAATCGGATAAAATAGTATGTTTATTTTTTTAACAACATTTAATCGCATTTCCATTCTGGATGCTTCAGAAAGCAGAATTTGTACGAAAGTCTTCGTCATGAAATATCATCATAATGTTTACTATGATTGTGTGTAAAAAAATTGTAATAATAATTTAGGAAATCATTTTTATAACTATTTTTATGTGCGTCCATTTGTTACAAACATTTATGGCTGAAACTGACGTGAATGTAGTATGAATATATTTAGTTGATATGATACATTATTACTATGATTTTATTATACATGATCGCAGTAAGCCTAAATTATCATGACTATCTTTCTTGAAGAAGATTTTCTTTCAAATTATACTTTCCGAAGCATCCAGAATGGAAATGCGCCTAATTAAAAAAAAATACATAGTATTTTGTGGATTATTTTTTTACATTTAAAAAGTATACTCTAGTAAAATATTTTATTATGTTGCAACATATATACATTCTTCTTTCATATACAGCATAAATCGCACTTTTCTGACAATTTTTATGGTGTCTGTACTACTTTTTTTATGAGTTCTTCACGACATATAGTCGGGTGCAGTGCTCCATAGTCAGTTGCTTTACTTCAACCTTAACATTATCTTTACATTAAACTCTATAAGCAATTCAAGTGACACTGCCGTGACTACAATATTTTTATCAGACGTGTTCGGCTGTTTCCGAAATGTCATGTGTCACAAACCTTTGCACTCCTGTTAAAATAGAAGTATTTTACTTTATGTTAAATTGGAATTTAACTATTATTTATGAATGCAATATTATAATCAATATATAATTTATCGGAATAAAAACACGGAGAAAACGGTGTGTTGGTAAAGTCTAATATTAAATAGTTCTCATGCAAAATACTATTAAAATATTTGCTCACAAATACGGCGCGATGTCCCTTTGGTGTAATTCTCCAGACTCGGTTAAGATTTATTAGCACGAGGTGGAGGAATAGCTTAAAAGTAGAACTTTAGAAAAGAGCTTCGGAAAAGTTGGAAGCAACTGCGAATGCATTATACTAATTTATTCCGTGGCGAATCTGCTGCGTGTTTCCCAACTGGCGTCGCTTAGCGGTAGCGTTGGGCAATCAGCGACCAGGAGATGGTTTAAAGACGCCTACTTAAACGATATGAAGCAGGGAATGAAAAATATTCGTCCAGTTAAATTACGTGATTTATTTCAAACATTTGGATGTGCTGTTTATTTTCCCGATTATATTAAAGTTTTCCAGGCAAATTCCTGGAACACTTGTTATTCGGCAAAAATCTGCAAGGAAACAAGGACTGGACTCCATTGCTTCCTGTTAAATTTTTGCTACTCGCCGGGAAAGCAGTGTTCATATTTGTATCGTCCCGAATGACGCTGACTGTGGAACAGGCCTGTAGTCATGAACTCACAAATAATTCCAGTATCTATCAGTAAGAAACACCCAATCACAAGGATACGTGTACAGCCGAAGCCTGCTTCCAGAATACCTTGAATCAATCAGCTAATGGCTACTCATACGCCGAAAGCACCGCCGTGGCGCTTAGCTTATGTATTCTTTCGTATTCTGCGATTCCAGCTACTCGTAGCTCTTGGCCCGTTAAATAAACACTAACGCCATTTATACGAAACATTTTTAGTTTACGAGGACAATCAACCGCCGATTCAGCGTGTCTGATTATTTTCACCCACAGTAACACTAGCACATTAATGGCTTAGACGGGGCAGCGTTCAGTGTCTTGAAAAATCATCTCACCTTCTTTTATTCCATTCACACAACACCACATATGTAAAAGTGATGTTGGGAGACATACTAGTTTGGGTCATAAGCTTAATCATAGTTGCAATTATTGCTCACAAGGAGAATACCTAATGCCAAGAGTAATTTATATCGAAAAATGACAGCGCACGTGGTTCGAAGCTGAACCCTTTGACTTGAACACTGTCACTATTCTCACTAAAGAATCCTGACTACGCTACTGCCAAGGATCAATAAAATACAATCATGCCAGTTACCAAATACCCTCATACCAGCATTATTAATGTCTCGTCATGAAATGAGATTGTTATGCTTTTTATAAGAGTGCTTTTATGCGTATATACATGCACCTGTACATATATGCTTATGTTTATAGGTATATCGATACACTTGCGTCTACATATTGATGTAGGTCGTCATGTGTGCATGATTGTTTTAGTCTTGATGACGAATAGCCAACTATATCTGTGTGAGAGAAATTAATCATAATCTCCCAATAAAGAAAACAAGTCTCTACTGAATCTTGGAATTATAATAAACTCTCTAGAAGGGAAAGAAATTGTATTTCTTCTTTCACTTTTAATGAAATAGCTCGTCTTTACAACATCTTCCCTATACCCTAGGAATTAAATCTTTCTCGCATCTGGCTTCTGCCTCCATTCACAAACAGACGAGAGAATTGTGAATGCAGGAAAGTATCAATCAAGGCGGCAGAAGGTAGAAACGAAGCAGGTATAATTTCCTCCAGCAAGAGTAAATTTACTTTGGGTTCTAAATAATTGAATTAACTAGCACGCCTTATTTGTATTTGCCTTGCTTTACTCACTAAATAAAATCCTCACTTCTAGTAAATATTACTAGCAGTGCGTCAAAACAAGAAATTAAGAACTTTATTTACATGAGCTAGATAAAACTTTGCTGGGGATTTTAAATCATAAATAAAAATATTAACTCAGTAGAGATAAAAATAATACTATCTTTCAGATATTTAATCGTCTTAATCCTACATGTGTATAGCTGGCGTATTACTGGCTGATTACCTTATAAACGAACCACGTAACGTTTGAAAAAAGAACTGAACTCCAGTTATATTTCTTGAAGGTCATAGTTCCATTACAAATAACAAACATTCAAATGTACGTACTGTATATTATTTCTTTCTTTTTTATTATGTCCCGTGATGTGAAATGAAACTCAAAAAGGGCGAGATAGAAGTTAACACCTACTTATAAAACAATTTTATAATAATATCGAATTGAATTTTTAATTATATAATCAGATTCTCATTAAAATAGAAATGAGAAGGTGCCTATGTCATTGAAGATACAAAATCTGAAAATATGTCAAGCAATGTACTTAATCCAAGAACTACTAAAATTTTCATGAAAAGTGCAAGACGTAGTTACCGTGAAACAAAATCGTTAAAACGAACACAGAGCCAGATGAAGCAATTTGGAGGGAACAAAAAGTACTTCTGAGGGAGTAAATGGTTTCTTGCGCTGTTTCCCATGTACATACTGTACACAAAGTTGTGCAGTTGCAGTACTTGAATGTTGCAACAAGCTAGTCACTTATTTCCCCCACAAAACAAAGGAATTTTACAAACCAAAGAAATAACTAATACAGAATTAAAATGCGAGTTCTACTCTCAAATTAACAATATCAACATAAATAAATGTACGGGGACTACATAAACATATAAAACGCAAATGTAAACAAACTCCTTGCACAAGAAGGTGAATGAAAGGTAGAACCGTCTCTAAACGATTATAGTTAGCATGTAAGCCCTTGCATGCAAGCCACTTACAAACAAGTTAGCCAGTCACACGATGCAAGTTTACTTGAACAAGAAGTTTTGCATTTTCTTTTAGAAGAAAAGGAACCATGTCTAACAGGCATAACAGTGAAGTGGGATCTCTGAGGAATTAAATAAAGAGTCTCAAGTTTATAGAGGAATACGAATTCTATCTTACAGCCTGCTGACTTGCAAAATTCTCCTGTCGCGCAACTCAGGAAGACTGCCAGCCAGGTATCAAGGTGTCTGTTATCAATCCGCCTGGCAACGAACCGAGTTGCAGTGTACGCACATGTTCGTAGCATAACGTTAGTCCTATCTCTGATATAAAAAAATAATATTTACGAACCATTTAACATGGCCAAAAAATTGCATCTTTAGAATGATTCATTAAAAAGTGTACAACGTATCTGCAAAAGGAGACTGCGCTTATAAAAGCTACAAATTTTACAGTGTAAAATGAAAATACTACGGTGCTACAAAGTGCAATATTTACACGCAGTACGACGAAATTCCACACATAAGTTCATTAAAGGCCTCTCACAATAAGTGAGTACTTTTGAAATCAACCTTTTGAAAACATCACTGCTTCTACCTACATATATTTTAACGGGTGTACTAGGTGGAATGTGCCCAGTAAAGTTGTTACCTTGGAGAAAAAGTAGTTCCATATCTTAACTTTGAATTAAACGTGCCATGTAAATATTTCCATTTTTAAATGCATGTAAGTGTAAGAAACAGCAGATTTGTAAAATATTTATTTTTCTAATAATTTCATAGGTAGTAGGGCCGATGGGGTTTCAGGCCACACTTTGTTATTAGGTTTATCAATTTGATATCAAATTTATTGATCGGATTAAGGATTAATCTGATTAAAAATTTAATCTGCTAATCTTAATCCGATAAAATTAATGGTATGAAGATTTGATAGATTTAGCTAATTATTTTTATTTAATTAATGACTCAAATAATTCTTTTTTTTTTTATTTTTCAGTCATAAACCATTAGAATTTTATTTTGGTGATAGATTTTGTTAAGGACTTTATATTATTTTTTGGATAGCATCGTAGTACGTCCTCATCCTTGGAGCTCTGGCGTTGTACTGAGGTGTGATGTGTAGGGGAAGGGGTATATATGTGTTGAGGGTGTTAATTTCTTTTCCTTTTTTTGGGGTTGGGGAGGGGTATGGGGAGTCCTCACTCTCGGAGGTCTGTCGTACTGAGGTGCGATGTGTTGGGGAAGGGGTGTATATAGGTATTGTGTAATATTAATTTTCTATGGTATTGAGTTCCTTCTGGTCTGGCAGGAGACTGAGGCAATGGTGTATTTCTGCGAAATGAAATTATTTGGAAATACGTAATTAATAAAACGAAATGAGACGTGAATACAATTTACGTCAGTTTCCTAACCTGTCCTGTATGATAGTAATGCCAAACAAGAGGGGCTGGTGGACAAACAGAAGATATTAAGAACGACTGTTAAAAAATATAATTAAAACTAATGCAACGAGTTAATAGAATTAAAACACATACCAATATATAAATTTCACTACTTGAATAAAACCGATGATGTTACACGCGAGACAAATATATTAAAATGAATTAAACCAATGATGACATACATGACAAAACTATAATAAATGGACAAGAAAATTAATATTATCGAAATATATTTCAAACAGAAGAATAAACGAACACAACTACGTGACTATCCTGGTGTAGTAGACACACAAGCACCTCTCCCAAAACACATACCTTAAAAGATTTTAAAACATGTCCGCTCGGCTGTAAGGTTGGTGAAGGAATGAGACCAGTGTATCACTTACGGTGTATTTTAAGCTGTTTATTGGGAACAACCAGATAGCAATGTGTGATTGTAGACTAATGTTATGGCAGAGCTCCTCGACATTAAAATTACTAAAAAATATGTCACAAAACATCAAATATGTCCTGTTTATTAATGCAATGGTTTATATTTCCAATGGAAGGTAATCCCAATAGCGTACTAGACACACGCACCTCTCCCTGAACGCAAAATGTTTGAAATGAAATTCTAGAAATGGAAGCAAGTATTGAATATCAGAGAAAACACATACAGTTTTCCAAGAATAAAAAAAAAAAATTAACACAAGTTCTGTCGAAAACGTATTGCAGTGAAAGTTTAAAAATTCTCATAACGAACACATGTAGACTAGCTTCGGAAATCCACATTTAGGAATCCTAACCAAATGAAAAATTGCACGGATTATTAAAAAAAATAATAGATGCACACAAGCTTCCAAATGATGGAAACTATTTGCACACTATTCATACGCATTGTGAGTTATACCTACAACAAAACATTTCACATGAAATTTTAAACAATGTACAAAGAAAAATAATCACATAAATGTCTTAACCTAAAAAAGTTTATCGGTCTGAATAATTTTAACACAACTTTCGTCGAAAACGTATCGCAATAAAAGTTCAGCGAATCCCGTAGTTAACACATGTAGAGAAACTTGTGAAATGGAATTCAAACATAATTTTAATTTCCGATATTATTAGTGAAGGTTAAATATTGGGCACTGTATTTTACAAATATTAGAAGCGAGGTTTGAAGCCTGGCTATATAATTAAAGAAAGCGCTTAACGATAATCGCGGCTAGCAGTCATGCTGACCGTCAACCCCGCCATCGTCGGGCGAGAGGCCACCAGCTTGCAGAATACGGGCGGTGATGTGCTAGTTCCTAGAGCAGAAGCATAAGCTTGAAGAATAACTAAGATGGTCCCTCTGGGCAGCAAGCGAGCTCTGTACTGTCTGGCTACATGCCAGGTCCCATTAGAAAGCTCCCTCCCCTACCCCGAAGAGTTTGTTTGTGCAGCTCGGGTCCTGCCTGCCTGTCTGGCTACCTTCCTCCCCTCCGAATGGGAATTTTGAACTCTACTGGAGCATTGACCTGTCTACAAAAACGGTTTGCCGTAGTCTCTAATCCAAACACTGGTTTGTTTTAAATCTTGTATTGGTAATGAAGAAAAAATTTAACAAGTCCTGCTGAAAAAAAAAAATTATTTCATCAACAGTAGCATTTAAGTCTGAAGTTTGAAAAATCCCCCAAACGAAATTCCAAGAAATTTATTTTAATTTGGTAACATAGGTAACATTTTAAGTTTAAATGTTATCCCATTTTTCAATAAACTTACAACGAATTTTAAAATCCCACAAAAATACAGGCTACTACAACTAAGTATATTTTTTTTCAAGACAGATACAATAGATATTTTCACTAAATAAATCTTTACGAGAGCAAAGTTCCCACGCAAGATTGTTGGTCAAACCATCGTATAGGAAACGTGAATATTTGGACAAATATAATTTTATTTTTATTTAAAAATACTATATTTCGAGAGTATATTAATGAAATACCACGAATCCACCTTTAAATGACTTCTATTAGACTTGTAAAATGTTAAATTCAATTATATTTTAAGCAAATTTAAAGGAAAATGGCCACTATTTTAGATTATTTATTATTTTCAACATAAAGAGACACCCGAAACAAATACCACTATTCCATATAAATTAAATTATGCACTCGACATAACAAACTAACATATTCATAGGAATGAGAAGAGTGAACACATCTCGGGATATTTTTACCTGCTAAAACTGTTTTCGATAGCCTAACATTAAAACGGAATTACGTCCTAAATTCAGTGAAATTTTACTCAAATTCCAAGAAATGTAAAATTAAAAGCAATCAATTACATCATATTAAAAACACGAAATACGATTTGAATTACAAATCAAACGTGACGAATTATGTCACATATAAAAGTAACCAATTCCAACAAATTGAATTACAAATCATACTTATTACCAATTAAACCAACCTATCACATTGCCCAATTGAATAACAATTAAAAAACAACGAATTACATCACAAATAAAAGGAAATATATGCAATGGATTACTGCTCAAATGCTAATCCAATAAAACGATAATCCAATCATTCAAGCAGAATGATTCCACAATCGATTTTGCTACATTTGTTAAATGACAAAAACAAATCACATATGTTTTAATTTAATTTAATTTTCTTTCATATTATAATTCTTACAAAACATTGTATTACAATGTTTTAAGGTCTTTATTCTTCACCCACGAGTCATGTGCTTTTATGAAACGTCTCCATTGAACCAAAGACTTATCTTTTTTCCTCTGAGATATGAATGCCTAACTGAAATAATTTTAAATATTTCGTAAGACCAATCAACTGTACATTTTTTCTCAAAGATTGCTTTCTGCGTTGAAATTCCTATAAATTCACCAATTTTAAACTTTTGTTCTCTCTCCTCAAATCCCTTTTATTGTTTGATTGATTTGTTGAATAATCCTGGCACACTGGCTTTAAGGTCTTAATATTTTGTGTAGTGATTGATACCATAATTAGTCATTAGATTCTGAAACTGTTCAGAAAAAACTCGGAACCTTTATCAGTTTGGAGCGAATATGTATTCTTTCTTGATAAACGATCTTCATTGCATCACTGACTTGTTTCCCTTTTTTTGTTCTTGACAGGTATACCCCAACCATATTTTGAATAAACGTTATTACAGTTAAAATATATTTATATTCCTCATTGTATTTCGAAAGCAATGTTATTTCACACAATTTGGCTGGTAAAAGATCATTTAAAACATGAGTAATTATTTTCCTTTCTGGAAACCTTATCCTTGTAGGGGCATGAAGTTCTTGAGCTATTTTACTGAACTTCAGTGGTAATGTAACCATCATCGATAAGCTCTTCAATAATAGAAACAATTTTGTTCATATGTAAATTATTCCCAGACGCTCTCGAAGTGATGACAAGTTTTAATCTATAGACCAATTCATTAGGATTGTTCCAATATACAGGAGAAAACCGATAGTCAACTTCATCTTTATGTATCCCACTTCAGACAATATAGCTAAATAAATGCAGTTACAGATGTTTTTCATCTCCCAAATGATTATTCTCATTTGTGTGAAGAACAAGTTATTTATATTTCCCCAAATCGGTGTCGGAATATCCATTTGGATAGTTTTTAAATAATAATTCAAACAATCCTTAACTCACATTAGTTATGTAATCACTTATTTTAATTATATTCTCAGGTAAAAATGTAATTACCGAATCTCTCAGGAACCATATTTTTCCATGTCGATAGCCACCAAATGTTGTATCGGGCATAGGTGAAGAATGTTGCAAAGCAAAATAACTTTGTGTTAAATGGGAAAGGTTTTCCTTTTCGTGTTCTTTAAATATTCTTTCATTAAGTATATTCAACACAGAATGTAATTTATCCATTCTACTCGTAACAGGTTTAAATATTCCTTTGTTTAAAACATCTCATTCCATACGGACTCATTTGGCTTGTAAATATTTCTCTTTTACAGCAGATATAAGGTTATGTAATTCCAAAGCAGAGTCAGAGATGTTTTTATTATATTACATTAAATATACACTATATATAAAAATTTAGTTATTGGTTTTCTAACTGCTGCAATCGGTCGACTAACTGGTACACTAGATCAAGTAGTTTGTACCTTTTCAATCTTGTCGACTTTACTTAAAACAGCGTCTAAATTTGTTACAAATCATTATTAAAATACTTTATTCGTGTTTCCAAATCATTATATTGTTTTCTCAGACCTGTTTGCATAACTGAACCAAATCTTTTATTAATCAATTCATCACTTATATATTGCATAATTTCTTTCATTCGTGTTTCAAGTCATATTGTAATAGTGGCGGCTATCAATTAATTAGTTACAACTTGGATTATCTTCGATTTCTGCAAATTGTGTTGTAAAAATTATGTTTATCGTAGCATTGAAGTCTTTACTAAACCTATTTAAACATTTTTATACTCTAAATTCATTACTCTGCAAATCATTTTGAATATTGGTTAAACTGTTTGCAATTACACTCGTGTTTTTATAAACATTATCATTCAAATCAACTAATTTTATTAATTTCTCTTGCATAACGGTCGTTTCGATATAAATACATTAAGCGTAATGGTGTTTAAGTTTTCCATGTAACATTTATTTGCCGCATCACTATCTTTCACAGCCATAACCACATTATGTAATATATGTCCATTCAAATCACCTTTATATGGAGGAAGTGTTGGTATAATCACCAGAAAACCGTACTTGTTTTTCCAACAGTAAAACACATATCTTTAAACTTGGTAAATGTCTTATCGCCCAAAACATGATAATTGTAAATTTGTTGTTGATTCATAGTGTACATTCTAAACACAATTATCATATTCGCATTATCGTTCAAATTATGTTTTGGAATACATGAAAAAATTTTGCAATAGATAAAAACAATCAATTTTTGAATGTCTACTGAAACTAAAATATTGCTGTATTTCACCTTGCGGTTCGCACCAAGTGTCATCAAATATAAATACGGAATTTCAGTAACGGCCAGTGATGTCAAATAAAGAGTGTTCACACACATTCACACACACCTACTCTCCTTCCCCTTCCCGACAATATGATAGCGCAGTTGCTAGAGTGCTCGCCTCTCACTATGATGAACTGGGTTCAATTTTCGGTAGGATCACACCAGATTTTCAGAGGTGGGAATCGTTTATAGTTACCAATTGTGTCTCCTTCACGTGGTCGTAGGTTCTGAGAATTTTCTGTCCTAACTCCAGGCATATGTTGATGCAATTCACAAGAAACCCATTTCAGAATCCCAAACCATCTGAGTAAGATTAAACCACTTGCATAAACAATTTGTATTATTATTTTGAAGTTATGCAATTTTCATTTATTTCTATATACAAATAAAGTGCATGTTAACTACATGAAAAATATATGTGTAATTCCTGCTGAGGTAATGACTACAAACAAATGCTAGTAATTGCATTAGACATTCACTCCTGGTTTTAGATCGTCAAATATGTAAAAATATATCTGTCAACCACATACGACGCGTAAAAGAGTATTTATTGTAAGCACAAATCTGAGAATATGAAAAGAACAGAATTAAAAAAATATTTACACCCTACCTCTCTTTATACACGCCTGAATACATGTTTTTTGTCTTAGTTTCTGTGGTAATTTCTAAATGTGGTCGATTTTTTGGGTTTCCAAGGTCAAATGTCACTGGATCAAGGTCAAAGGTCAAGGTCATCGACATCCAATATTCCGGACAATATGGCCACCAGTCGACTGAAATGACAGAGCGTGAACAGCTCCGACGCTCCGCGCCCCCACGCCCTTGCACATAAATCGGCTATTTCAATCTACTACCTTTCGGTGTTTGTTTTTACTGAGACGGTTATATTTTCAAGCCTTGATCGTCCACGGTCAAATGGAAACTTTTGAAATTGCTACTTACTTTTTTTTTAAATTCATGTTAATGTTATTTACTTCATTTACAAGAAAAAATAACATTTCAATTAATATAGTGACTGGTCTTTAAAGGCTGTTCACAACAAAGTGAGCAGTTTTGAAATGAACCTTAGAAAAATGTCACTGTCCCTGAACGCATCTATTGTAATGGGCGCACCGAGTGACATTTGGTCAGTAAAGTTGGTAACGATGGATGGAAAATAGTTTCCATATATTAACGGCGAATAAAAAGTTTTAGGTAAACATTTTTGACAACTTTGATTATTTCTTTCGCTTTCTGTATTTTTCTTTTAATGCATCGAAGTGTGAAAAGGAGCATATTTGTACAATATTTACTTTCCTAAAAATTCCAGTTTTACTTGACCGACTCATGAATAAAGTGATGAGGCCCATGGGAATGTTAATTTTACATAAGGCGGAAGAATATACAACATACATACAAGTAGATCTTAAACAGGGCTTTCAAAAGTGCTCATTTTACTGTGAAGAGCCTATATGCATTTTCACCATAAACTAAAGATGGTGTAGACTGATTATTTGTCTTCTGCGCCTGTACACTACATTGACTTACCCTACAACAATACAAATATCAAAGTCACATGGTCAACAGTGACAAACATGTTTTTTTTTTTTTGTATCTTAATTTTCAAAAGAAAAGCCTTTCATATGAATAAAATAATTTTACTAATTTGAAATTAATATAATTAGATTAAAAGCTTGTTAGAAGATGTATACAGACATCTCAAAGCAATGTTCACACAAACAGTGTATTAACCTCAAATCCTATCTACGTCGTTTTTGACAGTCGTATGAGCAGAAAAGCAGCACAATATTGAAACACAGAGAGTATCTATGCGCTCCTCTGGCACGCACTCTATTCCGTTTCACTTCAACGATTTTCACGCGGCACCTATCTATATGTAGTATAAAACAAAGTCGCCCGGCCTCGTGCGTCTGTGTATTCGGCTAACTTCTAAACTACTTGATGGATTTTGATGCGGTTTTCACCATAATTTACAGAATATCATGGGAAAGGTTTATGCATACAACACATTAATATTGAATTTCAGGATAGTAGAGAAATATCGGCTTTTTATAATCATGTCGGAAAAAGCCGCTTTTCGGGCGCTTTCATGACTTACGCTAACTAAACCATAAGATATACACCAAATCAATGTACTACAGAATTGTATAGCTTAAAAACGTCTACAAAAAGTCCGCGACAACATGTGTTTATCTTTCAAGGATGATTCACACTAACCATTTTGGTCTTTCACTTGCGAAAACTTTTTGAACAACAATGCATTAATGTTAGTTACCTTAAGCATTTAGTGTATATACTTGCTGTAAACATAAACAACCCCATATTGCTGTAAAGATAAACAACCCCATATTTGTAAATCGCACCCGAGCGAGGCCAGGGCGGGTCACTCGTATATACTATATGTATGTGGCTAATAAGTTCTTTTCATAAGATCATATTCAAATGGAAGTAAAAATAAATAAAAATTATAGTGTATGTGTAATTTCCGTTTGTCGCTTGACACCTCAAAACGATCAAAGTTTTAAGGCAGTAAAGTTCGATAAATTGACGAACTAAGGCCGATACGACTGGCAACTAGTAATATCTCGGATAAAATATGAAAAGGAAAATTAAAGATAGGTGACCTGCGTGGAAAACAGATATTAAGCCACTTTGGTCATAAGGCCTGAAGTATGAAAAATAATTTTCACACTAAGCTAAACTTAATTTGTTCGGAAAAATTTGTTTCTTCGCCGCAAATTTAAACCAGATACTCTTGCATCAGCCGGTGTAGTGGTTACACTACTCGCCTCCCACCAAGGTGAACCGGGTTTGATTCCGGTCGGGTTCGCCTCCGAATTTTCGCACGTGGGAAACATGCCGCTGGTCAGTGGGTTTTCTCGGGTGTTTCCCGTTTCCGCCGCCCTTACATTCCGGTGATGCTCCATACTCACCTCACTTTATCCTCATTGGTTCTCAAGACCTCGATGTTAAGAGCCACCCAAAGTTCTTCACTCACTCATTCTCCACCCTTGCGATCGAGTAATCCTGCGCGAAGAGAAAAATACCCGGAGGAAGTGCTGCGAGAAACGGAAGTCTCATAGTGCATAGTTTAAATAAGATTCAGATACTGTAGGGGCTATGTAAATGAATTTCCATTTTTATTTTTGAAAATGGGACAACTTTTATAGCCCATTCGCGGTTACGTCAGCCTTTTCTGAAGCCGTGCTAAAGTTCTACTTCCAGGATATTCCTCCGCCTCGGGCAAGCTAAGCATAACTAAGCCTGGAGAATTACACCAGGGGGACAACGCACCACATTCGTGGACAATAAGTGTAACAGTATTTTATATAAGGACTATTTCTCACTAGGCCTTACCAACATACTTATTTTCTCCCCGTTTTTCATTCCGATTATTTATAAATGAAGCCTTATAATTAGTAGATAAAATTGGAATAACTTTTTAATTTAACAGAAAAATAAGTAACTTTTATGAACACAAGTATAAAACTCTTGTGATACAGGGCGTATTTAGGAAATAACTAACCTCGGCATACATGGGGAAATTTTTCAAAGGTTTGATTCAAAAAGGCCGAAGAAACCGTGAATGGAGTATATCAAGAAATCGCCAGCTTCCTGCCCTCGTCGGCACTACAATCTAAAACAAGACTCCTTCCCTCACGTGAGTGTAAAATCAAATTCAGAAAGCCGTCAATGTAGGAGTGTCGTTACAGCGTCGATTACGATTATACTTCGCTTACAAGTTGTTAGAGACACAACGTTTAGCTATTACGCTAACCCGTTATTCCGTTTGTCAAATTGCTATACACCAAATCGAATTTCATTACAGAGTGTGACTACACTTGATTAATTCTCTGTATAATCTATTCACGGTTATTTCACACTTCCTGAAGCCCTGCCCTGCTTAAGTTATACTTCCAGGGTATTCCTCCGCATTATGCCAACTGAAGCTTAACCAAGTTTAGAAAAAATACACCAAAGGACATCGCACCGAATACTTTCAAATGGTAGAATACTTTCAAATGTTATTTCAAAATTATTTAATCACCCGTGAAGCAGTGATGATATAGGGACCTAGGGAACAATTTTATCTTTATTACTGAACCATGACACGTTTACGACGATCGTTTTAAGGTCTTGCGATTACGCGATGCTCGGCTAAAGGAACGCTAATGTAGCACACTGCCCTCGAAGGCAATGGAGTATTTAAGGGAACTCCACAGGAATATTGTGTGCGTAAAATAAATAATAAATATTTGTGCATATTAGCGTGTATCAGAAAAAAAAATTGTACAGATAAAGTGTAAATATTATTTTATTTAGTTTTTCCTTTTTAGACGTGGGTCATCAAAGATAAATGTAAAAAAAAATATATATTACGAAGTGGCGCATGCAGATAAATCTTTTGGCTTCCTATCACGTGCAAACAGACTACAATGTTTCAGGAATTCAGCTACAGTTATTACACGCCGAAGCCTTGTAACCCTTCAATTTTGCAAATTTTATGATAATTCTTTTAATGTTGTTTATTTAATGTAAATTTCACAAATATTTCATGTGTGAATTTTTTTTTACATAGATTTAGCATGTAATGGGGACTAGTGTTTATTTTGACAGTTGTTTTGTATGGTGTAATATTGTCACATTTATACATGAGTTTTTGTCTATGGCAGGGAAAGTGTTTGGTTAATTTAATAGTTGTAATTATTTTCTAGTTAAATCATACCACACGAGTCGGGAAAAACAAAATTTAATTTATTTAGAACAATTAGTAAAAATAGAGACTTTCAAAGTTCATTCTAAAAGTAGCCTTCTCGACGGAATAATTTGGAACACCAAGGGCTCCGGGATTACTAAAGATTTATGTCTGTAAACTTGTCAAATTGGAATAGTTGGAAATAACTACGTATTAAAAGAAGAAAAGTTAAACAAGATTTGATAAACTGATCCTTGGGAGAAAATAACTGTACAAGAAACAACGAGACCGAAGAATACGGTACCGTCAGTGATAAGATCTACGACAGGACGACGCAACTTGAGCGACGGCTTCGAGATGCCCCAGTTCCAGGACCAGCTGACATCCCCGCCACAAATCCAGGGAATAGTAGGCCATCCAGAGTTCGAGATAGCATCCGCCTACCTCATCGCCGCTCAGCTTTCCAGTCCTGGGGTTCGACGCGAGGAGATCCTGGCTGCAGAGCGATATCGGGACATCTACCATCTGCTGAGTTGCGACTCCAGGAGGACCGCACGCAGCGGAACGGCAGAACTGCCATACAGTGTCGTCATCAGATAAGTTTTGGCATGCATCAAAAGTTAAATAATTGTTGACACCATTTTCATTTAACGCATGATTAGCCCTGGTGTTTTGGCAAATGCTCAACGGGAGTCCTTCTGACGGGTATAGTAATGGTTTAAATCTTCAATAGTAATTTAGGATAAGTTAATTAATTTTCAGCGTTTTAGAGGCAAAAAGAATAATTTCATTGTATGATATTATTTGGAGTTTTGGTCTCACGATGATAATGACTGATTTGTTTATTGATTCTGAATTTTACTAAATATATATTCAACGTAACAGAAATTGAATACTGAGATTATTAATAACCTGTTCTTGTAGTAGCTGACATATGAAAATTAAGGTGTTTTCCATATAAGCTCATAATAATTTTGGGATTCTCTTTTGGAATATTCTGAACAGAAATTATATTCCCCATAGCCGAGGCATACGCATACATTTATTATTCAACTAATTTTACATATTTGCATACTCAAACTTTCTAATGATTGTGTAGCAGTCATAGTTTGTGGTGTTACAGCCTTTATAGGAAAATGCCGCTTTCTAACGGCCTGGGGTGATATTGTGAGGTTTAAAATTCTTACCAGGATGTCACCTTTAGCGCGTTAGCTCTATTGCCCAATATACTCAGTAAAGCGAATCGCTTTAGCTAAATTATATATCGCTTGTGACGAAGCACCTATAGAATCAAAAACGTTTCGCATCGCATGTATCCTGGCACGCAGAAAGACTTAATAAACGATTTTACACTAAAGTGGATGTCTTTCGTCCATTGGTTGTTTTCACAGCGAATAAAAAATATTTATGTTCCCTGCGTTTTACGGTATTCCTTCTTTTTACAGAATCCTTCAGGGCATGTCAAATAAACCATGGCCCATCAAAGAACAAACGAGCAAGTAAGTGAGTGCGAAAAACTCACGTGTCTCTGACTATGTACAATAACACCTAGCTAGGAGTGTATTCTATGATATTACAAAATATTTGGATTCACTACAGGAACCGACTTAGGCTTTGAAAAAGTCAATGAACAAGTATTCCAAAATGTTGAACGATATTGCTGGTCAGGAACGTGACATAAAAGTCGACAAGCGTGACGAATATACCACGTATTCATGATTTCAATTCGTTTATATAATTTGAGGTTTTTATTCACAGTTTAAAAAAGAGTGAAAAAGGTATATTTTCAGGTGGATAAACGCCAAAGAGAGACCTTCCTTCGCTAATTCGGGCACTAAGGTTGTATTTTAAGTAGGTTAAGACTGGATTGCGCGAAAAAATAAATTAAGACCGCATTGCTCGTGAATCCTTTTTAAGCGTTGAACTTAATTTCGAAAAGCTCCTCGCAGAAAAAAAGAAAGTCACGTTGCCAAAGAGTAACACAGGCGAGGCGGAATCATTAATTTCCCGCGGAAAGCCTACGCAAAAGTTGAGTACCGTTTCAAATGGGATTAGGTAATTTCCGTTTCCGAGTCCGCTTTTAGTCGCATCGCTTCCTTCCGCCCGACCCCCCCCCCCCCTGGTTAATTCGCCAACCCAGTATTCCAGCCCACCGTCTTTGGCGCATCCAGAGACGTCAAAATTAATTACTTGAGCTTCTGCCCCATTCTTTGAAGGACCGTTTTCCCTGGTGCAATATTCTGCTGCCAAATTATCTGGCAACTCCGTGAAACAACAGAGCCACTGTGGATATGGAGGGGTCACGCGGAGTGTAGGATAGGCCTACATAAGTTTATTTTGGAGGAGGGGTTGCATCTTAACTTAGACGAAAAATTTTTGAGTCAGGCACTCCCTATGATATTTTTCAATAATGCGTTATAATATAATATATCGTTAAAACTGTGGCTTAATACATAGCACATAATTGACTTAAGCAATTCGTAGTCATTGCTACCCTTATATTTCAATCTTGTTTCTCTGAACTTAGCGAAACTCGTACACAATCTATAACTTTTAAAGTCCTGCTCAATTTTTTCTGAGAATTGTGTATCCATCCGCCTCGTGCAAAAATTATCTTTACGTATGTTAAGTGGGAAAAATGCTACCGCATCTCTGCCAGTTAGTGCTAAACGCAGCGCTGCAGGTTCTGCTGTACAAACCGCTGCTAGCGAAAGCAATATCTTATCAGTGGGTCTTATATTTATTGGCTAGCAGGTCGCCATCGTTTATCTCAGGTTTTATGGCAATTATTAAAATACATACCTCTATATGTTACTACCCATGACTACCTGTGACCAACCGTGACTACCCTTGACTACCTGCGACTACCCGTGATTACCTGCGACTACCCATGACTACCTGTGACTACCTACGACTACCCGTGACTACCCGTGATAACTTTCGACAACCTGTGACTACTTGCGACTACCCGTAACTACCTGCAACTAACCATGACTACCTACGACTACTTACGAATTTTCTTATAGTAAAATACACAATTTATTCTAACATTGTTTCAATTTATATATAGTTCATTTTTCTACCATTTGGTTTACAGATTTGGAAATTTCTCAAGGATTAAAAAAAAAAAAAAATTAAACAGAACCTATGACCATCTGGAAGAATGTAGCTTTCTAACAGCAATAGCGTATTTTCAGAGATCAGCCGTTACATATAAATAAATAAACAAACTCACATTACTTCTATATAATAAATGGTGGGAGCGACCCACTTCTGGATACAATGTCCAAAGGGTTAAATTTATTGAAGGGTTAATTGTTTAATTGGAATGGTTAAGTGACTAAAGGGTTAAATTGATCGAAGGGGTAAATTAATTAGAGTGAAAAGGTTAATTGTAATTACAGGTGAAGGGTCAAGTGTTCGAAGGAATACATTTAATTGGGAACTGTGTACTTGTATTTGGTGCTGAAAGAGTTAAGTGTCATAAGGGCTATATTGGGGAAGCAGCATAGATGTTGACCCTTGGACGTCTAGCAGTCGGATGAGGTGAGGGAGGTTTCGTGTGCAGCATATATTATGTTTTGAGTTTGGTGCAAGAGTGTCATAAGGGTAATTTTGGGGCAAGAGTGTAATAAGGCTAATTTCAATCCCCCCCCCCCTCCTTGAAAGACTGAGTTTGGGGGCTGGTCGAGGGAGGGTATGGAACACATGTGACTAATGGGACGTCGAGAGGAGCAGCATGACACCGCCGGCCGTTCAGTTAGAATGTCTGTGGAGGACTGAGGTTGGAAGATTGGGTGTGGGGAGGGGAGGGTGCATTGTCTGCCTTGTTCGCTGTGCTGTGTAACAGTGGAGGTTAGAAATGCGAATTGTATTAAATCGTTGTTTTAAAATGACGAAATATATCATTAAAATTACCCCTCGCAATGTTTTAAATACACAACGAATAATAAAAAGAAATGTATTTACCCACGAGACACTTTACACGCTACAAACAAGACATTCGAAATCAATTTAGTGCAAAGGGAATAGTATTTACGTACCATGGATACATGGTCTTGTATACTTTTCGGTACTCCCCTTCCCCCCGCAGCAAGTTATTTTCGCGCTGTAATGCAAATCTCATATGTGCGATCAAAGTCATTGGTCCCCCTTCTCCTGTGGTACCCTAACGCCGTCGCCTGCTGCAAGTGCCTGTTATGAAAGGTGTGTCTGTCTTGTGTGCCTGTCGTTGCATGCATGTGTAGTTACAAGACGATGCTTATACTTTTTTTTTAATTAGATTCTTTTTTTCGTACAATTTGTACAACTTTCATACAATTTCGTACAATTCAAACAAATTGAATAAATAAAATATTTAAAAATATCGATTTAATTGATTAAAAAATAAAGTAATAAAATTTGGTTATTTTTACAAGGTCCTACCTGGAATGCACTATCGCATTATCAGATAAAAGTGTACTTGAAGGGTGGCCTGGCATAGCGTACGTTTGAATTCGTGAAAAATTATTTATATTGGACAGATTGAAATGTTTATATTCCTTTTCGTATATGGAAAATCACATATTTAAATTCGCAAATAAATATAAACACTTGTTATTCCGCACTTTAGCAGGGGTCATGTGAGTGGGTTTTTTTTAATGCAAACTGAGTTTTTTTTATAGAAAAATCAATCAACATCCGAGGTAGGGAGACAAATTTATGTAAGTTTCTACAAATATTTTATATATTTTTTGGGTACATATTTTTGTGAGAGGGTATCAATACGTCACGAAGTGGCAGGCCGAATTAATTTAGTTTTTATTTTAAACAAAAGTTTTAGTTTTAATGGAATTATGATTTGCAGCGACACTCTAAACCGATAAAACTATTAACAATCCATAGTGGCCGGTCGAGATAATTTTTAATTTTTTATAAAATAACTTTTATTTGCAATAGTTTTTATAAAAATCAATTCAAGGGCACAGGTCGCCTGCGGCGGCTTGTGGGTGAAGATGGGCCGGGGGAGGGGATATGAAAGAGGCCGCTAGCCACGCCTGTGACGTCATACAATATGGCTGATGAAGCCACGGCACTACAGCCACCAATCCTTGCCCCCGGAGACTGATAAGCCTGCTACTGACATTAAATGTTAAAGCACTCCAGCAGCGCTTTGTCTGCTGAATGCGTCCACTGCCATTAGCCTAATGACTTCTATCCATGAGAGTATCACCGCAGAGAACTAACTGGGAACTTTATTACGGTTGTTATTCACAAAGGCTGTTACTATAATAAACCTGAAGAACATAGAGAAAGAAAGTTCAGATAACACCAGTTTAGTCATAACACTTTTAAGAAGACGTTAAGAAGTAGAACTAATTTTCATAATACGGTGCCAACGTCGTAGTACATCTGTCTGCCATTGTTTACATAAAATATATTTGAAGCTATGGGGATAATTTTTTACTCTAAGTTTTATTTCTGATGTGCTGTGTTAACTATGCACTTTTTATACTACGAATGACGGGGAACAAATAGTTTCGTTTCACGAGAAACTTTTTTTACCTTTTGGAGATGCTCAAAAGTCCAGAGTGAACACAAAGTGTAATTAATAATTTACAACTACACGAACTAATTGATATGGAAAAAAGATCTGGTGATATAGTTTCAGAGTAACTGCATGTAGCGCGAGGAAGGGTGGTGATTCGAATTCCGATACCTGCAGGTCGTAGAATTTTTTTCGTAAATATAATTATAAACAATTAATTTCTTACCGACTTCTCTCATTACAATTAGTCATGAAATTGTTGTCAAAAACGAAATAAAAAATGTTTCGGTTCCTAAGTTTTTTTATCTAACTAGACTATTCTAATTACAATGGGATTAATGAGTCACAAGAGTTCGTGCCTTTATGTGTGAGTAGTAGTGCACATGGATGAACACGTGGATTTATGTGAATGTGTCTTTGTGTGCATGGGGTTGTGAATGTGCGGATGAACCTGAGTACTTGAGGTTTGACTATTAAATAATGAGACTCATCACTCGCAGGCGGAATGCAATTAGCAATGTGGAGCCTATTAATTATCAAGTGACCTTAAATCTTCGGTAATACAATTAGATACCTACGGAAGGTGCGTCGCTCGTAGTCAAAAAGTTAACTTCGATTGAAGGAGCATATGCGTAATAATAAGTCTTCATAAGCAAGATTTTTATTAAAAACGAAGTGTCACATTTAGCGAAGAATAACATTTCTGAGTATCTGCTGAGAAGAAAACGGGTTAAGTTGAGAGATTTGGGCGGGTCTAAACAACGAGTTCTTGGGAGCCGTTGACAATCAAGTGAGGTGACTATGGAGCAGCATCGGCGTGCAAGGGCGGGAGAAACGGAAGATCCCCTAGGAAATCCGCCGAACAGCGGCATCCCACATGCGAAAATCCGGAAGCTACCCCATTGGGAAACGATCCCGGTTCGCCTAAGTGGGAGTGCGAGTAGTCTGACCACTGCATTACAGCGGCCTCCAGCCCTGGTCGTATTAGATTTAATACTCAGATGTAATACAATCCAATTAGGTTACAGCCAACTTTTATGAAGTCCTGCAGAATTTCTATTTTCGGGATATTCCCCTGCCTCGTGTAAATAAAGCAGAGTCTAGAACTAAGTCTAGGAAATGACATGAATTGGACTGCACACCACGTGTGTGGGCACTCTGTTTAGTAATATCTTTAACGAGAAATATTAATTACCAGGTATTACCAACACGCTAAATTTTCTAGTTTCCACACGTATTAATTATAAATGAAATATTATAATTTATTGGAAAAATATATGAAACATTAAATGTTAGCAAAAATAGGATAATTGCATGTTAAAAGTTGTATAAAACACTTGTGATACATGGCGTATTTAGGAAACAACCAAACACGTCATACGTGGACTGATTTTTCAAAGGTTTGTTTAAAAAAAGTTAAGAAGATACTGTGAATTGAATATAGATTGAAAACTCGCGAAATTTTGTCCAGTTACTCATCGTGCGTACTGTTGCACAGAGAAAACGGTCAACTATATCAAGCACTGGTTTTGACATGTTTCTTGTTTTGTTGAAAAAAAAAAAACATATTTTGGCGAGCACGTAAACAAAGTTGACACAACTGAACTTTATTAATGTTATTGTAAATGTCGCACTCTACTATAAACTACTCTAAATATGCAAGTATCATAGCAACACACACACTTATTGACACCCGGAATATCTTATAGCTCCTTATCATATCTTGGCGACAATCCGCGAGCATCTGACGACAATGCAGAACTCGTGGAGTTGTGGTAAATTGACGACCTTGTTTGGGGGAGCAGAGCGACCTTCTTTGTCATAGACCTTGTTTGGGGGAGCAGAGCGACCTTCTTTGTCATAGTGCACATTATAAAGGAAACGGATCACTGCCCTTGTATTCCACGGAAACTCCCAAGCTTCTCTAGCGCATAGTGTACGGGGTCGGCCTTGAGCAGGTATTTTTATCACGGATGTCCCGTTGCGGGCCGCTTCTCTATGGAAGGCGGGTCAAAGCGTCGGTGGCTGAAGTGGGGCAGTAGGGGGTGGCTTTGAACTGGCCCGGGCGAGGAGCACAATAGTTCCGAGGGACAGGACAACAAAGGGCCTCAGTATCTCCACTCGGAGTCCATCCAGGGAAGTTCCCACGGGAAATGAGGTCGAGGACTCCTTCCGAAGTCTCATGGAGCACCGGGAGAGGGGAGGAATTTCTGGGGAGAGCCAGCTACAAATCCCATGTTTTAATCGCAGGGGTAGTGCTGTTTTAAACACCCGGTGGCTGTACACTGAAAGAAAATATTTGTTCTTGATTACAAAAACTATTTCTGGGAATGAAGAGATTAGGGCGGCTCTTGAGAGTCGATGAGGGTGAAACGAGGTGAGTATGGAGCAGCGCCGGAATTAAAGGGCGGGGAAACGGGAGATCCCCGAGAAAGCCCGACAACCAGCAGCATCGTCCAGTACAATTTCCACATGTAAAAACTCGTGAGTGACCCTGCCGAGAATCGAGCCCTGTTAGACTTCATGGGAAGCGAGTAGTCTAACCACTATACCACCGCAGCGCCAGTATTTCAGTAGTGCGCTCCGAGTCAAAATTTTTGTTTCTAGACAAGATTGTGGTGCACAATAACACGTATCTTGAGAAGTACTATAGCCATTTATTGCTCCCTTAAATATTTGTTTTATGAAAACATGTATCCTGGTACTTTTAAAGTAAGAAGAACACTTCTGCATTTGAAACTAAATATTTAGTTGATGGAAATACCGCTAACGTCATTAATAAACTACAGAATGTCAAGTAATTCGCGGAAATCGACTGCACACTACGAATCCGTGATTAAAACCAAGTAGAAATACTCTTTGGTAAAAATGGATAAGACTCTTCGTTTACGAGAAAAACGTCACGAAAAGTCCAAAAACCATTGTAGCAAACGTGTGGTATTCCAATTCGATAAAGGTGACGTGAATACTGGAACTAATGTGTGGATCGTAAGGCATACGGCAAGGGAACGAGCCGAGCTCAGTAGTGGGATGGAGGTCATGCAGTTCACATGCAGTGAGTACCGGGACATGGCAATGGTCATGGGTGCATACGGCGTGCATGCTGCACGCACGCATCCGACGTGCGGAAAGGGTATGAGTGAGGGGGCGTGAAGGCTTGCCGACTAATTGCTGGGGGTGTGGCAAACCTCCGGAAATAAAAATTTAAATAATACTGTTTTAATAATAACATTTTATAATAACTTTTTAATAATTTCTTAATAATAAAACCTCTTACAATTTCTTGAATTTATTTGGATTTTTAATTATTTTATTTTTGGGGGTCAACGGCTAAATGTCAAAGGTCAGCAATCAATGATCACTGGCTTCCAAGATGGCCGCCAGATGATCGGAATGACAGAACGTACGTACCTGTTTCAATCGTAATATAAAGATTGCCCTGAGATTTATACTCAGAGGCGCTGGGATGAAATTCTCTACAGTTTCATGCTACGTTTTAATAATGATGTTAGTAATGCCTCTGAAATTTTCCTGGGAAGGAGGTAATTGCATACAATGACAAATGCTTCGGTTCTACAACCTTTCTGTTGTTAGACTGAAAAATAATGATATAGTTAAGTTTTGAGAAGATGTAAGCAAGAATCTTGTTGAGTATTGTAAAAAGACGGAAGATCGTATTAAAAGCCAATGCAAGAATGCGAGTTTAAACGTGGGATACGTAGTTTCGGTAAAAGCACATTTTTTGAGTTCATAAGTGGACTATTTCAGTGATAAGCTAGCCCCTCAGCGGAGAGGTCAGTTTATGATATGTCTTTTTCTCACGCCTGTGACACTGTTAATAGAAGATCCACAATCTCCCAACAGACACTTCAAAGTCCATATTAGTCATGCTAAGAAATATCGGTGAAAAATTTAATTATAGGGGTTCCCCAAATATATGTGTTTTTATAATTTTTATAAAATATATTATTATCATTGTACTAAGGATGTGTTATACCTCATATCTTATAGTGTGATCTCATAATGAATGGTTTTATCTGAGTGTCCCATGCGTATATTTAACTGTGTTTAAGATGTAATAAGGGTTAAACTAAACTCTGTGAAAAAAGAGATATGTGCGGTAATCCCATGAGAATGTCCGAGTTTGCATAGAGTGATTTAGATTTATTTCACTTCTGCCATCTTCTCATGTGTTGTGTTGAGGCCCTGATCTTTGGAGGATGGACTTTGGAAGATAGTCTTAGATATGCTACGGGAGTGTTCCTGTTTGGAGGCTGGGTTCTGCAGCGAGGGCTGGCCACTCTTTCGTGCGGGATTTCTTCGCTTTTGGATGCGGGTCACTGGTGTTCCTTCCGGAGGGGAGGATATAACGGAGTTACGCTAGCTCGTGACAGTCTCGCTCGGGTACTTACTTTGCTGAAGACGCTGCCTGTTGATGGAAGTAGGAGGAAGCGTTCGACTCCGCGATGCAGATGCCTGGTGGCTTCGGCGGGGGCCAGAGTTACACTGGGTTGCAGCATTTTCTTCCACCTAGCGGCGCCCTGTCTAAAATTTGTTTGATATCCCGGTCTCCAACTTAGCAAATAAAGCATACAAACCTTCAGCCTCAGCTCGTGTTTCCGGTTTTCCACAAGGGTTGTTGGCAATCTTTGTGGCCGCTGAATGAAATGCATGGGTAGGATGTTGTCAGCGCTCTGCATGCATCATATCTTGCAGACAACTGTGTCGTTAACAAAGCCTTCAGCAGTAGCTTGATCTCAACATTACGTGTTTTGATTTCGCTTTAGAAAATTTCCCATTTGCCTATCAACTCACTGAAGAAAACATACACTTTCTGAACGAGCATACAATAAGCGGTAATTTTTAAGCAACATGAAGCAACTGACACTCCTACTAGTATCAAAAAATGTGCTGCACATGACAAGAAAAGTGCCAGCAGATTGTACTATTTGATTTTGATTTGTAGTTCACCGTAAGCACCTGCTCTACCATGTTAGGAGCGTTGTCATAACACTGTCCTCTGCAGTCTTTAATATGAATCCTATAATCCGAAAGAACTTCCGGTACATTTATTTCTAAACTGTGATCACTGTGGCCAGTCTGAGGTATAAACAAGCCAAATATTTCTACAGGGTTGCTACTCTCTGAAACTATTCGGACAATGAATGCAAGTCGATCATAGTGAGTAACGCCAGCAGAAGAATCTACAGAAATTGCGCAATATTTACTTGCCTTCAGTTCAGCAATTATTTTATTCTCCACATGTTGTAGCATTAACTTAGTGAATTCACTACATATGTTTTAAATAACTAAAATGTCATTTTCCTAGCTTACCGTAAGTCACTAAATTAGTTCTTAAAGTAGGATCAAACTCTGCAATCAGATTCAAATCAAAGGACGTTCCTGCTGTCGTCTGAGCCAACAGTTTCATTGGAAATTCGATTACACTTATGACTCTATGCAACATCTGTTTCAAATATTGCTCATGAAGAATAAAATATACTTTACAGAACACTTTCTTTATAGAGACTTAAGTTTTAACATCATTTCTATGCTCATGGCTCCGTCCATGTTCACTGAAACAATTTTCACCTTTCCAACCATTGATTCCACTAGAAAACAAACCCAAATTTTTGTTTTTCAGTTCCAGAAATTTTTTTTTATAAAAATGCCATAAAAATACCTTCACACTGAATAATGTAGCCACTCCCTCTTTAGTGTTTCACAACTTTTTAATTTTGTGAAAAATGTTGTCTGGGTAGCTGATCTTGCAACTGTTCGATACACACGCTTAGATATTAGGAAATAGGGTTCATTTATATTTTCTGGAATTGAAGTGTTCCTGATAATAATATCTATATTCTGTCCATTTAAGGAAGGTCATTTTTATGGGTCTGAGAAGTCAACTCCAATAAGGCTACCACATTCAGAATCATATATAGACGTCGATTCTGCAGTTGAGGGCGATGAGTTCTCCTCCCTTAACAAGTCATTATTTTCTTCTCTCCCGGAAGTTGAGGAACTAAAGCTTGCAGTTTCAATAATACCAACTATGCTTTCACCGAGAGGCTCAGAATCCCCAGTGGAAGGTTGAGGATTAGTATGTGGTTTTAAAAAAAAGTCAAATTACTGCACCTTGTTCAAAACCACAGAAAAGTCTTTTTCTTTCTGTTTGCTTACTTTTCAACACTGTGCGCCACTCAACTTGATATTACTCATCCTAGTAAAATACTGAAAACAACCATGAATTACCCTATTTACTCCATGCACACGCACCTCAAGCAAACTCATGCCATAAGCTGCACATTTTATCAGCGCGTGTTGCCCGGCAGCTACCGTGAACCTGAAATAACATATCAGGATTAACTGCCTCTGCAGTATATAGTGTCTGTTAACACTACCTGTCAATCTGCAGTAGACATCAGCGAAACATATCAATCAACCCATCACTTGTTTACCAGAACGCCTAATTTAGCCCTGCAGAATGTGACAAGCTTCAAATATAATTCTCTTCGAAATCTTATGAAAACTGAAAAAAAAAGTAACTTTTTTAAAATAAGTTCATGGTTTCAACAAGCGCCTCCTTTATAACAGTAGCTCCTTTATAACAGGCGCCCCTTTATAACAGGCATTACTTTATAACAGGCGCCCCAAGGCAATTGCTCCGTTTGCTCCTAATGCTAAGACGGCCTTGGTCCACTGTGTATCACACATTCAGATTTTAAAATAAACATTTCCGCGACTCAAATGCACGTGCCAAGCGAAGTTCAGAAACTGAGAGAAACTTAAAATATTTTAACTGTAATGATGCTCTTGCAAGACGCCAGAGGCGTATCCGAGTTGGTGAGGGATGATCTTATTAAACAGTAAAAAAACGAAATTTTATTTTTAGATTATTTATTCGCTGAGGTATTTTTACAACATTAAATTTGCTATACGCTGTTCACGGTAAAATGAGCCCTTTTTAATGTCCTGCTTATGATCTACTTGTTTGCACATTGTGTATTCCTATGCCTTATGTAAAATTAACATTGACAAGGGCCTCGTCACTTAATTCAAGCGCCGGACAAGTGAAACTGTTAGGAGAACTAATACTTTACAAATCTGCTAATTTTTATATTTCAATGCTTTAGAAAAAAAAAAAAAAAACAGAAAATGATAGGAATAATTTAAAGTTATAACAAATGGTTATCTAACACTTTTTATTCGACGTTAAGATACGGAACTACTTTATTTCCATCGTTACCAAATTTGCTGGGTGAATGTCACTCAGTGCTCCCTTTTAAATGTATACATGCAGAGGCACCTTTCTTTAAAGTTCATTTCAATAGTGCTCACTTTATCGTGAACATACTTTACCAGCAGCATCTAACAATACCTTCATATTAATACTGTCACCAACTCGCAGTGTTAGCAGTGAACGATAAGAGCGTGTAAACGGAAAGTTTTTATTTATTTATTTTAACTTTTTGGAAGAAAGAAATTTTAAGATGCAATCGTTGTATTCTGTCGTACCATGATCTTTAACAAGGACGCTACACCTCGATAAACATTTTTAAGGAATCCTTTCTGATTATTCAAGTTTATGGTTTTTAATATCTTTGAAAATCGCGACTGGGGTAAAATCAGTCCTCAGAGAAAAAAATGTTCTCAAATTGGTCCAAGCTAGAAACGGTTCGATAGATACTACAATAATATTGCAGGAAATTTACAAATCTTAATGCAAAAAAAAATTTACTCAGCAAAGTAATAACCGTTCACTAGGTGATACAGATTGGGTGAGCCACAAAAATTGTGTATCAGTAGGTTAGCTACAAAATCCTAAAATATCTCAAATAACCCAGACTTCACGAGAGAAGGAAAATTAGTACGTATCTTGAGATTTTACATAGTTTCAAATAAAGAAGCATACTATTCGTCGTAAGGGTTTTGACAGACCTCTGGTTATTTAACAAAACTGACGAGAAAAACATAATAAAACAATTAAAGATATGCTACATTACCAGCAAGTTAAATATCTTTCAGTTTTGTAAGAGAAAACGCAAACAATAGATTAGATATGGAAATAACGTCTGAACGGATGAGCCCTCAAGATGCCAATGCTCGATTCCAAAATGTAATAAAATTCCTAACTCGGTAGAAAAGAAATACACACTGAAACACTCTGGACAAAATTGGTTCTCCTTATAATGTTATTTAATTCTTCTATTCTGGTATATACTAAACATTTATTTGAAAACTACAATTTTGGTTAGACGTAGATACGTAAGTCCATTTTATAACTAGCTGCCTATCTACTTTAGCGATAGATTGCGTTTTTTATGGAGCAGATTTTTATTACACCTTGATCCCAGTAGTACTCAATTAACCTTAAGCCTCGTATAAGAGAGGTGTTTTTAAAATTAATGCTTTTTTTTGTACCTCCAACCCCACTCCATCATCTTGAGATCTTCACAACCCCCTAAAAATGCTACTTTAATAAACCCGCAGCGAAAAATGAAATTAAACTTCCTAGCAGGGGCAAAAACAGACAATAAAAAAGTAATTACATAGTTTTCTAGTTTAGCAGGCTCCCACATATACAGTCCCTTGTTTCGTTGTCTCTTTTGTATTATTATTAATGTGTGTATTGCCGAGCCGAAAAAAAGAACTTTATTTTTCTTTCCCGGCCCTGTAATTCTCTCTTTTTCTCGCTTTTGTTCTTTCCTACTCGCGATGGTTTCCAGAACACTGTATGTGTTTCCGTCAGGAAACCATTTTGGCTGATTACGCGAATACTCCACTCCGAGCAGACAGAAAGAATTCCGTGAGTGCACAAAAAATTCTTCCTCAGCTATTTTCACTAAGTGCCTCAGTTTTTTTTCTCTCTAGAATGTCAAATTAAAATACTTTCAATGAAATTAAAATTAAATTCGTTTGCTACTTTTTTTCCACTTAAAGAAAATGCGGTCATGTGACTTGAGGCAATTACATAAATACTTGGACACAAATGTACATGTTGTGAAATATTGAATGATTACTACGCAAAAAGTATATTCTGTGAACTATAAAATTAGTTCTTGAACAAAATAATTTTGATGGTCGATATTAAAAAATATTTTCTGTTTTATTAGGTCTACAATAATTTTTATTTCATGGCATTTCCGCCAATATTTTACATTGCAATGAAAATATGAAAAATAACGATTAGGAAATAAATAATTTCTACCGGCAATGACGATAATAATACGAGTAAAGGTATATAGTCTATTCATACTTTATTTCGCCTTTTGGAATCGAATGTCTGAAAAAGTCACACTAGGCGTAATATGTCACACTGTTTTTCCAATAACTTGTAGTCCACAAATATTTATCACTGTGATTAACTTTAGAGTACAGTATTATTGAATAAATCAAACTTTACCCGAGTATCTTATATAATTTGTAATATTTATTTCGTATTAAATATGAATTAACAACAGCGAGAACAGCGACGTGTTGGCAATGGCCTGTAAGAAGTAGTTCACAGTTACAATATTTTTAAACCTCGTTTTTATGTATACTATTTGTAAGTTAAACGTTGCCAATTGATATATTTGTATTGTTAGGTAGTACTGACGGAAACACATTTCATTACTGCAATTAAAATATACTCGCAAATTCCCGTGCGTAGGCTGATGTTTTTTTCCCCGTCCGGAATAAAGGTTCAATGCGCAAAGCAGAGCGTGTCGCCCTCTTTCGTTCTCTCTCTCTCTCTCTCTCTCTCTCTCTCTCGGGAAGATCGTACCACCTATGTATCAGGAAAAGTATACGTTATGTTATTTATAATTTCAGCACATTTCATACTAATTACAGCAACAATAATGATGTTTGAGATTGTAATTTACAACTGAAACAAGATGTTATTGTTTAAATACGTATTATATGTTTTTTAGATGCGACGTATTTTAGATGCGATGACGCGACACAGCTCGTTACGCGACACTTACAAATCCAGCATGTTGGCAGACGTGATGTGGAAAGGAGAATCTAGAATTTGATCAACTTTCCCCTAGTTGGTGGCGTGCTCTAGCCACATACTTGTCCCAATATGGCGGGAGGCGGGCGATTATACCCGTGTTTATAGTGCCTTGCCTTACGATTTGCAGTGGTGTGACGACATGTCAATGACATGGTGTGTTTCTGGATGAAGCATCAAGTTCATACTCATGTTTTTGAAACATCCTAGAGAAGTTACAATGTTGTGATAAATGTGTTTCCACGGCAGAAATAGTTAATATACTGTAACGAGTGTTGTGATCACCGCGTGTGCAAGGGCGTAGTCACCATTTCCGTCTATGGTGGCTATGTTGTATTTGTTGCGCAGGTTGTGTGTGGATTTCAAATATGTGCAAATTTGATACGTTTTAACTATGAACTGATGTTATGACGAAGTTAATTATTTATATTCACATTTGCTTATCACAAATTTGTACCTTCGCGCTAAGTGTTTGAAACACAGCTGTATAAGGAGCTTACATTTCTGTAATTTGAATGTCTGCCACAATCCCAAAAAAAATACTAAGCCCAATCAGATAAATTTAAATAAATAATAAAATAAACCAGTAAGTACCAATGCATGTAGATATTAGCGGAAAAAAATGTTACGGTAGGCCTATGTATTTGCATGTTCACCACTATCTTTTTCATTTGTCGTTGCTACGTACAATAAATAAAGGACACGAGTTGCGTGCTTGAATTTACGGTGTCTTTTCGTTGGACTGGTTGTCCCTTCGTTTTAATTTTTATTCCAAACGCATACTAATAACAAAAGGTTAAATACTACTGTTGTTTCCGCCATAGTTGTAACAAACACCATCGTGGCTAAATATTAATGTTTATTATGTGTAGCGTGCCATATCGTGTGTAACAAATAGTTATAAAGCCGACTTAAATATTGTTATAGGCCTAAATTATGAACATTCGTAGGAAATATGACAGCATTCTTTGAACAGCTGTAAAACGCAACCAACGCATTTGACAGTTATAAAAGTAGAAGTCATATTGCAGTGTTTATGTTTACGTGCAGGGGAAGGATGTGTTATCAGTAACCAAAATTCTAAATTTGGCAGGGCTTCAGAAAAGGCTGAATTTATCGTGAATCATCTATAGTATTTAATTGCACTGTTTATATGAAAATGCATTGCGTTGTAAAATCAAGCCAGCCGCTATTGACTTCGTTTCAGAAATGCGTATTCTTTATTGTGGTTTCATTATTGCGTGTGTATATCTAGATTGCTTGGTATTGCTGCAAAATTTTCAAACGTAATTTCTTCTCCAGAAGCATGACGCTGCAGTGTATAGAATTGTCGTACGTGGAAATACGATGGTTGGGAGGTTTATCGCTTTGTAAAATCCTTTTTGTTTTGGACACGACGAGAATTTTAGTTATGTATCTACCGCCATTGTAATCCGTATTTTTATGCAATAAAGCCGACTTGGTGGTTTCGTTTCGTTCTATCTTAACGTCTCGTAGATAGTGGGGTAATTAGGGAGGAAGAAAATTATCCGGACCAGCAGAAACGTGAAGAGTACGATTGCTCAGTTCCTGAGTACTTCTATACGCATTTTCTGTAAGCGTTGCTGCTGTCGGGTAGGTTACAATTGAGCCACGCTCTTCTAAACTCCTCAGACCTGCACGGTAAAACATTTTCTGGTAAACTTCCTAAACTCTAATGGAAGTTTTCAACCTATACACTGTTTGGTAACAATACTGCACATCTAACTGCAGGTATAGGAATGTCTAGCAGCGCTACTATACAAAGTTGGGAACTTCCCTACGCATTTGACTGTTTCCTGAGCAGATGTGGGAACGCTACAATGAATGTATAGGAGAAAACATTTCCATTCCTGCTTGCTCACTAACTATACGCACTGGTATGGTAAATTTCCGAATAATCTCTTAGAGTGTGGCTCTAATTTTATAAATATGAACATGCCTACTAATGTAATATACCTTGTTCTATATATTATATGTACCCACGAGCTCAACACGTTAAGATAAGGGATGTTTAGTTAACTACTTTACACCGTAGACTGTTATATTCATTTATGTAAAAATCAGTGTTCGTTAAAATGTAGTTGTGTGCAGTACGAAACTTACTGAATGTATAAATCGCTTGAAGCATTCCAAGTAACTTAAACGTTTATAACAAGAAGACTAACAGCTTTCAAAAGGCGAAACATTATCGCAGGGTTAACGTAATATGTGTCGCTTGCTATTCTAATTTACTTGGATGTTCAACCGTATACGCCAACGCGCGATCCTAACACAGTGGTATATGCTTTAGTGTTCAGATACCTGTCAGGAACAATTTATTTCTATTGTTTTTGGTGTCATATTTTATCGCTGTTTACAGCTTTAGTTTTAGAGTACGTTCGTAAAAATGCGATTATGAGAAAATATTACTCAACATCGGTATTTCTCTTGGTTTTGTCTGATGTGTTATTTTCGTTCACATGTTACGTTTTTAATAGTATATGTTTACTTTTACCTTCCGTTAGTAAATTCAATAGTGATAAAATTACACTGAATGCTTCTATCACTGTGTCATATGACTGAAGAGATATCACTTAAATAATTCTAACAAATATCTCACAAGCCGCACAAACTTCAACATCACTTGCTGTTCCCCAGTTGTTCTATATCCAGGGCGTGTCGATAGAGGCGCTGCGCTAGCCAACTACACTACCACAACAGTGATAATTCTTCTTTGATGAATATGTGCATTATGAAGAGTAACGTTTTTAAGAGTCGATGCCACCAATTCCATGCCAACCAAAGTTCCCTACCCGTTCACCACTCTTTCACCACCAACCCCAGCTTCTAAATTGATGCTATTCTCTAACAAAGATTGCGAAATGTCATAGTGATTGAGAAGATTGCTAGGCGAATGGCAGAAAACTGTACCGTATTCAGTACGTTCTGTTCATGCATTATGTTTTAACCATAAATACATCCAAATATACTTTCTCGTTAGTTTAATATTTCCTTTATGACTCAATATTAAGCTATACGCTAAAAAAATAGCTGTACAAAAACTTTTAAAACCATGCTTTTATTTACAAACGCACTAAAAAGAGAAAAATAATTATAGTAGTTACACAATTTGTAGAACTTGTAAGAAGTGATCGAACAGCCGTAATAAACTTTACTACAAATTAATATGTTTGTATCTATTTATATCTAGTATATAAAAGCTTGGCACTAATAGTCAAAAGCCATACGCAAGGTATGTGCTTACTACGCTTATGCAATTGGGGTATACGTTTTATATTGCGAATAGTTGAAAGCCTTACGCAAGACAAGTGCTTACTACGTTTCCCCAAATGAGGTAAACGTTTTATATTGTGCCAAGCTTTTATGTACTAAACATAAATTGACACAAACATATTAATTTGTAGTAAATTTTATTACGGCTGTTCGACAACATCTTACAAGTTCTACAAATTGTGTAACTACTATAATAATTTTTCTCTTTTTAGTGCATTTATAAATAAAAGCCTGGCTTTAAAAGTTTCTTTACAGTTATTTTATTTTTAACTTTTCAGTTTTAACAATTTTTTTATTATATTTTGTAGCAATACACATCTCGCAATAAGCTTTATGTCTGATAATGTGCATTGCTACATAATTGTTACATACCCTGGCCACCATCTACAACCAAATTACTCATCGAGACAATTTCAACGAGGCCAAACTCTATACATTTATTATGCGAGGAGAGAAATGAATTTAAATCAGCATTTACAAGACATCGAATTTTCTCATAAACTTTCTCCAACATACTAAAACTTTTATGCAAAATGCATTAGTTAGGTAATATGAAAAACCAGCATTAATACACCAGATAACGACGTAACTCGGCTCTGTGCGTGTGCACGTGCGCGCGAGCACAGCTGATCGGACGCACCAAGCCACCCTGCCTGATCGAGGCAGGCTTGTGCCGCCCACACAAGGGCGATAGTCAAAGACAGGAACGTCAGACAACACTGCTGCAGCAAGCTCAACTGGCTAATGGGAAGTGGTCTAACATACATAAACGTGAAGTTACATAAAAGTTTGTAACTTTCGGCTCCATCGTCAGCTCAGTTCAGTGATACCTTTACATTGTATTGTCATCAGAACTACTCACGTATGAAAATTTTTTAGCTTAATTGGATAACGGGAAGTGGTTTAAAATCGACTTGCAAGATTTGACCTAAACACACCCAAATATGTAAAAATGAAGTTGAATACAATCTTGTAATAATAAGTACACAACCTTATAGGCGTATTATTAGGGGCACCTGTTTTTCGCGAAAAGATTTAAGGACAAGTTGTGTTCCAAAGCACTTTAGTTCAGCACAAATTTGGTGACTTGATCTTTTTAATTGATACGTGTCTTCTTTGTCTGCCCGCTAATCACGTACGGTCAGTATCGGATAAACTTAATTCTGATTGGGTCACTCATGTAACAGACTGTCTCCACACAAAGTCAAGCGGCCAATAGCCAAATGAAGACTACAAGTGTGCACGTAGGATATTGAAGTCTAGCATTCGCGTAAATCTTTTCGCGAAAAAAAATGTGGCCCTACGTATTGCCCATTTTCCAAGCGTTCTTAAACATACACATCATCAAAAAATTTTGAACGAAAACAGAAAATAAATTTTAGTACCCAATTTCGCGTTTGTGCACTTTTCAGCACCTTGTAGGCAATTAAACAATTTTATTTATTAAATATTATTATTGAAATATTTTTATGCTGATTTCAATGAAGTATTGTATCTGAACGTCGAATTGACATTAAATAATGTTCTTTTAACGTGGTTACTTTTTTCTGATAAATAACGGTGAAACATATTTTAGTTTATGTTGAAAATGTAGCCCGCGTGTTTTATGGCTGTGAATTCGTAAAAAAATTTGCGTCAAAGCAATGCCAATAACTGCAGCCAAGAGATCACCATATACAGGATTAATTAGCGAACTCCAGCGTATTCTATGCAATCCACTGTTCATTACGTTTGATGGACCACGTAAATAGGAAGTATGTTGACTGACGCGCAGAAATGTACACTCGGAAAAACTCGCCAGAATTTTATGGCACTTAAATAAACATCCATCTAAATAAATGAAAACCACATCTCCAATACCATAATGGAAGGCTATTTATTGGCTTGTACGTGAACCAGTATGTCTGTTTGCCAAAATTTTATATCAGAATATCCATATTCTTCTCGGAGTTAGATTCTACTTTGCGAACATGAAACAGAGGGAAATACACTCAATCGCCGTATTCTAAAACTAATATTTATGATTGGCGCTTAACTAAGTGTCAATTTCCTGCATTCTTGTGAAAAATATTCATTACTCACAAACTGTACACGAAATAATCAATTCCCTCGAAAATGTATTTATAGTGTATGTAACGCCATAAATAATCATTTTCCCTAAGCAAAATTATGTGTGTTTTATTAGTTGATTATGATGTCGGCTTAAGACTGATTAAGACCCTACATTTTCTTCTAGGGTTTGAACATGCTTTATGGTTTTGTGACACCAAATTGATGATTACTTGATAGAAATACTAAATCATTTGATAAGTAACGTTAAACTTTTTTATTGGCATAAATATGGGAATATTTACTTGAAATCATGATTACTACATATCTAAAAACTTATTTTCAAAACATAGAATTGTTTAGCTAGTTTTTCTTTAAGTCGCGGGAACGGCATGCTGCAATTACTTTGGAATCCGACGTTGGGTTCACCTGCGCTAAGTGTTTTAGCTTTGGGCTGTTTTGACTTGAAATCTTATCTCGAGAGTTAAAAATAAAATAGGGGCTAACCGCATCGCAAATTTTCAGGATATATTTTTACGACATTTTAATAACGCGAACAATAATTTCGTGTTGTAGTTTAACGTTTTACATTTGTAACATTGCACATTGTACATTGATATCAGATACGATATTTAATAAAAAAAATGAGCACAAAAAGTTTTCAATAATAATTTATTTATAGGAATATTGACAAAAACTAATAATACCTATATCTAATTTCATTCATATAGAAAAGTAATTATGTTAAACTGCCATACTGTTTCCGACTGTTATTTCACATTACAACTAATATTATGCCATGTAACAAAAATTTATAAAATAATTTTAAACTTTTGAATTATCTTAAGGAGGGTGGAGGGGGGTGTTCTGGTTGCTGAGCGATTAACTCGCTCGCCTCCCACCAAGGCGAATCGGGCTCAATTCCCGGCCAGGTCACCGGATTTTCGCAAGTAGGAATCGTGCCGGACGATGACGTTGATCGGCGGGTTTTCGCAGGGATCTCCCGCTTCCCCCGCCCATTCATTCCGGCGCCGCTCCATATTCGCTTCAGTCACACTCATCGGCTCTCAAAACCTCGCTGTTAAGAGCCGTCCAATCTATTCATCCTCCTCCTCCTCCTTTATTAAGGGGCTTACTTACCTAGAGATGTTTTCTACGATTGAACTCGATAAGTCATGGAGCAATAAGATCTACACTGCCCTGGCACATCAAGTGCGCCATCGCCACTACGCGCAATGCTTTGAACCGGTTCGCAGAGGTTCTCGTCATGCTGGGAGTACCTATATGACAATAAGCAGCGACCCTGTTATTATGCTGGTGGAAAGTCTGTAGACAGTTTCAATGGAGGGCCCTTGAGTATTTTTGTATGCATCTGACGAGTACATTTTGAGATCTGGCGCTTTGGGAAAGCTGTTGCTTATCATGTTGGAGTGGTCTGGAATTGAATTACTAATGTTCTTGACATCTTGAGCATGCCTTGTATGAAGCGTGTGTTCTTTTCGTATATCAGCACAATGAATCCACGTTTAAGAGTTTCGTAAAAAATTGGTATATTTCAAAAACTCTGCAATGTAGTTCAAGTGCTAGGTAGGCGGGTAATGGTTGTTCGTCATAAAGTGAGAATTTAAAAAAAAAACCTCAGGAAAATGTTACTGCCTCTGCCCTGCATATATATAATGTAACGTGCGCACTGAGTGACATGCGTCCAGTTAAGTTGGTAACGATGGATGGAAAGTAGTTCAATACCTTTACGTGGAATAAAAAGTGTTATGTAACCATTTGTGATAAACTTGAATTATTTATTTCGCTTTCCGTTTTTTTTTTTTTTTAAAGCATCGAAGTTTTAAAAAGGAGCATATTTCTAAAATATTTACTATTCTAATAATTTCACAGTTTCACTTGACCGAGGCCTGAATAAAGTGACGAGACCATCGGAAATGTTACAGTTACACAAGACGGAAGCATACACAACGTGCATACGAGTACAGATCTCAAGCAGGGCTTTCAAAAGTGCTTATTTTACCGTGATCAGGCTCTACCTTTTAGCTACAGTACGAGACATATCTTTCCTAGCAAAATTGTTTATGTTTTTGTAGTTGCTTTGCGGTCTTCAGCAGTCATCCTCTTAAGGGATGGATGCGAGAGTGCTTGCATGAACGCATTAGGAAACAAGGCAATTAAAACATGAATTGAAACGAAATTTTACTTTTTTTCTTTGCTGAGTTGTAAGTTCCTTTCAAACGTTTGGGTGACAGATATCACCGACGACAAGTTTAGTTTCAAGATGTAGTTACAAGCAATTAAGCGTGGAATAGAAAAAAATTCCTTATCTTTACGTAATTATACTGATACTAAAGTGTTATTCTTTTGTCTTAAAACACTAAGCAGTTTTGTTGTATTTCTCGATTCAGAGCAAAGTTTCAAACGGGAGAGGCCTTTGAGTTCTCTGAAGAACTCCAAACGAAATTACCGTGAAGACACTCCGAACAGACTAAAACAAGACGGAGATGAGATAATCGAATTCCAATTGTCAAGGTAGGCTGGAGTATAGGCTTTGAGGGAAAGTTAACTTTGAAACCCCCAACAGGATTGGAATGAAACGTACATTAATAGGTCTTCATAAATAATCGGTGCTGTCCACAACACGCAGATGTTTTAAATATTATAAATAATTTTGAAGTGGCAAATGCTTTTGTCCGTGGGAGAGAACTCCCGTGCAATAAAAGACTTAACTCTTGAGACCGAATGAAAACTTGTAATCACGAAAGTAGTACGTTTTGTTGGTTTCTAGTGTTCAACAGAATCTAGAGGTGTTTTTTTTTTTTTTTCACTCAAGCATCCCCCCCTCCCCCTTTTTCGTTTCTTTAAAATCTGAGATTTATATTTAACTAAAAACAGGTTACATTCATTCCGTATTCATTTCAAGTTAGGTGGAAATGAGCACTTATAACGCTCCAAGCTTCTTGACACGTTGATAGCTTTGCAGAGTATTTGAAGTATACTTACATATTTGCTTTGAATCCGCGGCTGCGCTCGCATAGAAGGACTTCTTTGCACATTACATTAGCTGTTTTCCCTTTAGATGCTAGGATGATCAAATAAATATGTATATATACAATGAATCACAGTATCGCTTTAGTAACAGACTTAACACATTTACCCTTATTTCGTTCGCTCAGTGGTTGAGATTCAAAAAATTCATTCATTGTGTAAGTAATCCCAAAAAATATATATATTTATAAGTCGTGCCGTTTAGGCTGAGCATTCGTGAAACAGTGATGACTATTCCTTTTAATATAAAATCAACGATCAAAGCGAGAGCTTAAAAAATTTATGAACTATTTAAGAGTCATAAAAAAAAAAAAAAAAAAAAACAAGTTTTATGCCTGTTTATTTTCTCAGGGATTAGAATTATGGGGGAAACCTGAAATATTATTTTATGTATTTTCATAGTCATTCTTTTAAATCAAAGAACATAACGCTACTGTTTTAGGTTAGTGAGCATATTGAGGAGTCATCGGAAACAGTTCAACATTTTTCAATTTGTAGGGATTGAATGTCAAAGAGTCCTGAAATTAGTTTTCGCAACGCATAAGGGAATTCACGACTCCAAAATTAACACATTTTTAGCATGCTAGTTTTTGCCCGCGGCTTTGTCCGTGTGGAATTAGTGTTCTCGTTACAATACTTAACAAATACTTAGTAAGTTCTGTCTTTAAATAGAACATATTGTTAGTAATTGGCCGTGTCAACATGTAAGTTAGGCTTTTTACAATACTTCTTGAAAGCAATGTACTTTACCAGTTTAGAGGGTGGCACCAAAACAGCCCGGCTGAGGGGGTGAGCTTACACGCGATAACACAGCGTAAAACTGACCGTGGGAGAAAGAATCCCGCCTCAAGCCAACTCCTGCGAATGTGAGTGTTTGCCCCTGAGACTTATTTATCGCCATCGCGAAAAACACTTTGAGTGGAAACTGCAGCCTCTAGAACTCAAAAGGGAGGCAACTGGGCATCAATGGAATACACGGTGCAATGAACTGTTCCTCCTTGAGTCGATCCAGTTAGAATAGTGGCCTCGACTACATTACGATGTAGAGCTATTACTTGCAGCCTAGTGTCATTACAGAGTTTCGGTAGCTCCAAATTTCTGAGAAACGTAACAGATGTGCCCACGCACAGTATAAGCATGCGGTATGGGAGACCCGGTGAATTTAGAGTGTTCAAACATCCCACTGGGTAATGAACTGCTTCGGCTGTACTTACCACCGCATCTATTGGATTGTGAACCATTTCTTCCTCTTCGAATGATTTCAGAAAAATATCATTTATGACCACTGCTTGGTCGTTTTTCGACTCAGAATGGCTATTTCACCCAACCACTCCAGTGGCTTGCCCTGTATCTGGACAACGTCTGCATAAATTTCTACTATCAACTGCTGAACTGTAGTCACTACAGTCTTAATCTGAATCAGTGAGAATTTCACTGTTTCAATCAGTTAGAAGTACCTGAATGATTCAACAGTCACTGCAGTGAAATTTTACTGATGAATCAGTGAAAAAATGCCAGTTTTCTTTCACTCATTGATTCAGTGAAATTTTCCACTGATACATTAGCCATTTTCTTCACTGTTTTTCAGTCATTTGTTTTTGGACTGATGAATCAGTTAAACAGCAAGTAAAAATGGCCGTTAAAAACGTGTATCAAGTGAAATGACAACGCATAAACTAATAAAACCAATACAAAATACTTTCTAAAATGTGTTTCGTCTTTCAAAACACCATTTTACGATGTACGTGAACATTCAGAATTTCGATTCATTTTTACGCCTTTCATTACGTTTTCATGGAATTATCACAGTGCTCTGTTTGAAGGCTTAAACTGCATATAATGTGATGAAGAGAGTGCACTCATATGTACCACTCGTTTTAACAATACTAACGTTATCGAATAAACTAAAAACGAAATTAAATGGCATACAATTTAAAACTACTCACTTTCGACGAGGAACTATATGACGTTTATTTTCCTCTCAAATATTAACGTGACTTGATAGCTCGGATGGAGCTCTGCCCTAACAGCTCAGGGGCAGCGTGGTCGACTTTGAGTCGAAGGGTCACGAGTTTGCACCTTGGATCCTCCGCGGCAGATTTTCAGTTCGCATCTCGCGCACATATGTATTGTGGACTTGTCATCAAGGCGGTCTACTTGAGCTCGTCACACGGCAAAATACACTCGCACTCTTAAACGTCATGTACAACGGCAAATGTATCGGTCAACGAAGACAACTTAAAAAAAAAAAAAAAAAAAAAAATTGTAAGGTAACAGTCTAAAAGTGAAGTGGAGCGGGTGTGTGTGTGTTAAATCCCGGCCATCTGCGGATTTTTTTTTTTACTTTTTTAACTTGTGCACTATAAACAGTAAACTGTCGCAAATATGTTTATTTCTCGTAATTATTTCCCTAAATTCAATGAAAACAATATTTAATTCGCTGATGCAGCTGGCCGTCACTTATTCAATCAGTGAAATTCTTCCACCCAAAGAATCAGTGTTTTCCAACTGATTATAAATTGAGCTATTTTTACTGATTCGAGTAGTTGATTTATACTGCGAATCGATGGTATTTCACTAATTCGAATTTGGAGCGCATAGTTCACAACTTGTCCGGGATAGCTATCATGCCGTCTGTTGCTGAATAATCATCATTATATGGTGTGAGCAGGAGGTCTGAAAACTGACTGGCAGACAGTTCACCTGCCAGATGAACTCAATATTTTTTTTTGTAAGTCTTAGCACATTAACCGAGGGCCGCAAATAAGATCACGTAAGGCACTTCTTGATTTCATTGGCACGCCTACCTCTCGTCACCAGTGGTAAAGTGAAGTGAAGAGATTTGGACGGCTCTTAACAGCGAGGTCTTCAGAGCCGATGAGGGTTATTAAGGTGAGTATGGAGCGGCGTCGAAATGAAGGGGTGGGGAAAATGGGATATCCCCGAGGAAACCCACCGACCAACGTCATCGTCCGGCACGATTCTCACTTGCAAAAATCTGGTGACCCGGCCGGGGAATGAGCCCGGTTCGCCCTGGTGGGAGTCGAGCAGGCTAACCGTTCAGCCACCGTGGCCCCGCCACTGGTAAAGTTTGGTGAAAATCTATTATCAGTACTGTCACACCACCCATTAAGGTTTTTGTTACTCATTACATCCTGCAGAGTACTATTCAAAGCTTTATTACTTAAGAAAAATTTTACGAAGTTTTAATATTGGTTTATGTGTACAAAAAACTGTTAACCATGTGTTTAATTATTTATTTTTAAAGTATTTTCACAAAGTTTGGAGTTAATAGGTCCATCCAATATTTTTTCTCCATACAAAAATTGAATATCTATTGCACACCTTTAGGGATACAATTTTGAAAAATCTCTCTGTAGTGGCTGTCGACATATATAATGAATGGTTTTTCCAAATTTCATGTTTATAGAACCAACGGGTGTTGATATGCCGGTCAGTTAGTGAAACGAATCTGGTTTCCTGTTTAGTATAACTGCAGTACGAAATGGTTCCTCGTTGATTTTTGCCTGGCAAAATATTTAAATTTGGAGATTACAAATAATGCGATAACCCAGGACTACACGAATTTTTAATTTTGCAAGCGATTTACAATACGGTATTTGTAAAATCGTGGTCAAGAAACAATTTGTGCATCACGATTTCCGAAGAGTGTTCAAGTCTTCGGAAGTGTAGTGGCGATTTAGTATGGCATACTTTAACTCTGTCTTAGTCTAGTATAATGGGGTGTATTCAAAGTATTTTGCAAATACACGTTAATATGAACTTTTGACGTATTTACCTAAAACTATTTTTTTTATGAGGCATATCTGAGATTTGGTCTAAGGATGAGATTTCGCGATTTGCATTTCAGATGTGATGAATGTTTGACGCACTTTCTTGTGTTATGTGTGTAATGTAGCATTTGTGAGGAGTATTTGAAATGTGAGTAATTTTTAAGTTTTATATTAAATATGTTTGAAGTATATGTGAGATGTGTTCGACGTATTTGTGAAGCATATGAAGTTACACGATGCCCAAGGGATCCAACGAACCAATTTCAGAAGCTGAACGAAGGGAAGGTTTTGCAATATAAACTGGGTAAAAAAATAAAAAAAATTATAATGGTTCTTTTTTTCTCTACTCATTTGTACGCCATAAAATCAGCAGAATAAATTTTATGAGAAAAACACAAAGTGTTACTTAAACGACTACATACTGGCCAGTGTTTCACAAGCTCACGATAGCATGTTGAACTAATATCGGGCAAATGCTTCCCGGTTAGTGTTCCTACGGCAACGATACCGTATCTATATGTTCTAATCAACCCAGAATGTTTATGCTGTAGAAACTAAGCACAGCTATATTGGAACGAAGCAATGGCTGGGGGAAACCAGGGTACCCTAAGGTGTATCTTCATTCTGCTGCAAACCATCCCCCACCCCCCGCTCCATTCAGCCCGCCCGTTGACCCTCCCATACATAGACACACGCACGTGCCAATATACCCTCAACATCCCTTGCTCCTATTCAGTTGTTCTATTTTCAAGGCGTCCGAGTAGAGGCGCTGCGGTAGCCAGCCGCAGCAAGTGGAAGTAATTGCTTCGAAAACTGGAATTAAAATCAAACAGTTTCAAAACGACCTCAGCCTCCTTTTATATCTCTATCTCACTCACTACCTCTCTCTCTCTCCCTCTCTCTAGCCCAGAAATCGAATGTCAACAGAACCAGAACCAACAAACGGACATGTTTTCCCGTGGACGGTTAGATCGAAGCGCGGGCGATTTGCTTTTAATTTTGAAGGTGGGGTTTGATGGCGAAAGTGCCGTGAGGGGGGAGGGGGGTAGGGTGTTCTGTTTGGCGTGGAATCGGTGGCAACGACTGTTACATCTCTACCCCTGTGCCCCCCTCTCTCTTTCCCAACAACGTCGCTCGGCGAGGAGGGGAGGAATTTTACTGGCTTCATTTCCCGTTCGCCAATTCACTTGCCCGACTTTAAAACGGCCGTAAAAACACACGTATCAGTGGCACTTGTCGACTTTGCCATGGGCGATTTCCCGTGGACGAGGAAGTCAGCGAGATAACGTTCGACGCAAACTGGATGTAACCAGAGCTGTTTTTTTTTTTTTGTCTGCGATCGTAATAAAATTGCGGGGTTTTTACGTTCCCGAAGTGCCTGCTCGTTGTGTACACCGAAAACGGAAATGCTATGTGTGATGTTACCCATTGGTCTGTGGTTACTTGTGGGGTCCCGTCAGTAATACATTCGAGAAGACAAGATGAAACTATCATCACCAAACACCGGTGTTTATAGACATTCGGCAACTTGTCACTCTCAGATTCGGGAGATCGCATGTTCTGTTACAGATGGCTGGGCAGCTGAGTGATATTTTTCAAGCAATTTTTTCCCTCCCATTACAAGCAAATGTTGGCTCTGTTCAATAATACATACATACACATGCCTTCGCTGACTAGACTAAAATGCTCACAAGTTTTGTCACACAGACGAAAAGTTATTAGTTGTCAGCTTCTGATAACTAGCAGCACTCACTGCTAGCAGTGGATTTAGATTTGAAATATGCCTACTAAACTGTTAAGTTATTTCCTTAATTGAAATTTTTTTTTTCCGCAGTGTGAATTAAAAAATAATACATCTACAAGTTTTGGTGCATTATCATTTTCCACAGGGTTAACCCTTTTCACCACTTGTTTTCAATTTATTCATTAATGATTAACGGCAGGATATTTCGATATCGCTAGCAACTGACGCGAACGCGTGATGAAGCAATCTACGATAAATGGGTCACCAGTTCTATAACACGCCGTAGCGAGGAAAAAAATGCAACTGTTTAGAATAAAGTTTAAAATTAAAACAAGCTTTGTTTACGAGATAATGTGTGTGGTAAAAGTATTTAAAAGAACATTTTTTCCCAGGTTACGGAATAGAACAGTATTATTTATAAAAAAAAGTAAATAATTGTTTAATAAAACGTTAATCATTGTTATTTTGACCTGGTACACATGAGCAATCACTCTTTACTTAATTACGTACAGGATTATATATTTGATACTTTATGATGAGCAACCAAACAAGTCAGCTGTCTTCTTCAACCAAATTTTAGATCATACCGAAACCTTTCTGTCAGTATCAAAGGAATACTACTATGTACAATTTACTATATGGAAAATTATATATATTAATATTTATGTTTAGTAGTGTACATAAAAATGTAATAATTACATAAATGACAAGTATGATCTTAAGTGATCATTATTCAATGATACAACTGTCCTTATGTTACTTTCATAGGTGTTTGAAATTTTTTTTCTGATGCAATTAAGTTTGTTGAAACAACCAGAAAATTGTGGATACACAGATACCAATTTAATAGCAAATTTTATCTTAACAAATTTTAATTTTTTTTTGTAGGTGATAATGCTGCACCAAATATTCAATACAAATTTAACTCCGGCAATCATCCACATACAGCTCTAATAAATATTTTTGGCCCACAATTCAAAGCAGAAAAAGGTGAGTTATCTGGAATGTGCTCAGTGGCCGAAGTGTTATGACATCAAACAAGCAACTCGTACCTTTATTAGTTAAACATACTATCTGAAAGAAGTAAGTCTTCAGTTTGTAATAAGTTAGAAAATCGTTCGACAAATATCCATATTAAGTGAAGAGGATATGCCCAGCACTTACTAAATCACATATTTTCACTGGAGCGAAAGATTATATCACTTTTGCCGTAACACAATGGACAATGGCTAATGTAATGCCAATTAAATATTAGCATGTCCTTGTTTCTTCCTGACCACAAGCAAGTTCAAAACTGGTAGGTAAGACTCGCACTTATTAGGCTGGCTGGCCTACCAAAGACATAGGTCATGCTTCTTCATTCTTAAAATTATTTCATAGGCATTTTATTTTTAAGTGAAGAGTGTGAGAGTGTGAGAGAAGTGTCAGAGCCAAGGAATAGCTGGGAAGGAAGTGATGATAATGGAAGGCTGCACTGAGAGAAAGGTTGAGCCAAACCCATATTTCTTTGTATATGGCCAAAAAAAAATTTATATGGTTGATTCAACCAAGTATTTTGTTGTCAGGCAGATTTTGTTGGCTCAAAATAATGGTTTGTTTGGTTCAAGCACGTATTTTATTAGCTGAAAAAATAACTTTTGTTGAATTTAATATTTGGTTTACTCAAAAAATTGTTTCGTTATCGCAACTATATCTTTATTTCGCCATATACAAACACACGATTGGTTGACTCAGCCAAACCTTTCTCTGAGAGTGTTTTGTGTGGAATACTTGCGTGCTCTTTCTCATTGAAATATTACTTCAGCTCAACTTGAACGAATGCAGTAAATGTGGTTGGTGGAGGCGTTAAAAGGTGTGTAAACTGGGGTACCCAGACACTCCAGTAGAGTTCCCCCTTTGAACTTCCTTTTAACCAAATGCAACTTGCTGTTAGGGACATAGTGTAATCGGAAAACTTCCCTCCCACCACAGTGAACCAAGTTAATTCCTGGTGGGGACACACCCAGATATTTGCATGTGAGAAATGTGATGAAGTTGCCATTGTTTTGTGGTTTGTCTATGGGTGCTTCAGTTTATCTTGGCCTTGATTCCACGACTGTTCCATCTTACGGACTCATTCCAAATCGCCTAACAGGTTCGAGCTATACATACTGATACCACCTTGTCTTTCGGAGGTGCACAGGGGTGCACCCTGCGTCTGTTATTTATTTAACTTACATGTCCAATGGTCAATGGTACATTTCAAATGTGAGAAGGTAACATCCCGATCACTGACGTTTAAAAATTTCCTTCGTTCAGATGTATATATGTATGTGTATATATATATATATATATATAATATATATATATATATATATATATATATATATATATATATATATATATATATATATATATTACGGTGGCACGTAATTTGCCGCAAAGTGACTATTCGTAACACATGTATGGACAGAAATAATTAAACACGGTTTTTGCTGGCAATTCACACCGGTTTTAACACATTTTGGGTACATATCCACAACACCGTTTTTTTTCTTTGGTTTGGTTACATTAACACAAATCAAATCCGCACTTGTAACTTAATGCGCTTAAGTACAAACATATGGCAAATATTTATACAGGGCTACTTAAAAGAGTTATTCAGCTCTCTTCGATATGTCATAGTTTGTATAATGTATGTATGTATGTATGTTTGTTTATTATACAACTGTACACCGCTCGAAGGATTTTAACCAAATTTGGTCGGTATACCCTACAGCACACAACTTAAAATACTGTGTAGTTCAAAATGGGCTTGGGCCATATATATTAGGCCCAAAACCCCTAAAATGGCGTTGTGTATCTTAACTGTACAACTTACGACGTACCTGCGCCAATTTTAGGAGAGATGCCTTCAGTTTATAATTTAAAATACCGCGTATGATAAAATGGGCTCCGGCCCCTTTTGGGACCGGAATCATGGTTCATGAATCTCTGGACCCTATTTGGTCTAAAACCCTTAAAACGGGGACTTTAATCCCTTATTGCCTTATACACCTGGACACAACCGGGTAGTTACGCTAGTATCCTGTATACAAGCTACTACTGTGCACTGTTTTTGTAGGCTGTTCACGGTAAAATCAGCAGTTTTGAAAGCTCTACTTAATATATACTTGTATGCACGTTGTGTATTCTTCCGCCTTATGTAAAATTAGCATTTCCATGGGTCTCATCACTATAAGTGATGGTGTGAAATTATTAGAGTAAATACTTTACAAATTTTCTCATTTTTACACTAAAAAAAAAAAAAAAAAAAAAAAAAAAAAAAAAAAAAAAAAAAAAAAAAAAAAAAAAAAAAAAAAACTAATCGAAAGAAATAATTTAAGTTTTCATAAATGGTTAGCTAACACTTTTTATTTGACGTTGAAATATGGAACTACTTTCAATCTATCGTCACCAAAATTACTGGACTCATGTCCCTCAGTGTGCCCTTTAAAATATATTATAAAAAGGGGGGTGGGGGCAGTGACTTTCTGCTAAAGTTTATTTCAAAAGTGCTCACTTTATCGTGAACAGTCTTTAAACACGTTTTCTCCGCCTATCCGCGTCACAGTCACAGAACGAGAAAGATAGCGCCTAGCTATACTTCGGTTAGACACGTGATTTCGGTAAGTTTTCAGCCAGTGATGCTATTTGTATGTGGAAAGTAATTCCCTGGAATAAGTGTACCGTTCCCACACGCGCATACACAGTATCCACACTGAGAGAAAAGACAACAAAATATTTGTCTGTACGTGGCCAAAAATATATTTAGTAGCCCCAACAAAATATTTTGTTCAGTACACAAAACTTGACAAACGACAAATTAAATTTGCTCCTCTAACAAAGTACATGATTGAATTAACAATATCTCTGTTGTGCCGGAAGAAATTAGACTATCAACAAATTCTTTGGTTGAATTACCTGTATATATTTGTTTGGTTACTCATTTGATTGCATTGAAAAATACAGCTCGAGAGTTTATTTTTTGTGACAATTAGAATTGTAACAGTGTTTGCTAGTGCATTTATTGATAAGGAAAAAGATTATTTGGTTTCAACAAAAAATATTTAATTGCCCCTATACAAACAATTAATTTGGTTGAGCCAAAGATAATTTGTTTGATTTTAAAAACACTTTTTTTCAGTGCACAGTCTAAACGGTGCCGCGGTGGTTTAGTGGTTAGAGTACTCGCCTCCAACTCAGGCGAACAGGGTTCGATTCCCGGCGGGCGATGCAGCTGGTTGGCAGGTTTTTTTGAGGATATGCCGTTTCTCCCACCCTTGCACTCCGGCGCAGCTGCGTACTCACTTCACATCACCCTCATCGACTCTCAATCAAGACCACGATAGAAGTAGGACATATTATGTTCATAAACAGGATTCATGATTCGGCTCGAGGCTCTGGCTGCCATATTGGAATTTTTCTCTCATAAGATCTCTAGTTTTATTCCAAAAATCACTTCAGAAATCAATTATTTTACCCAAAATTTCCATTTTTCATTTTAAAAAAATGTCCTATTTTTTCCAGAGCTGGTAACCTGCATCAACGACTCTGAGCCAAACATTTGAGCCCAAAAATTCAAAAATCTAAAATATATACGTATATTTTTTATATAAATATATTTTTATAATTAAAAGTTTTAAGTCGTAAGTACTTAGTGTTAATTATCAACGGATAATGATGTCATATCGGTTATGTAACCCAACGTCCGGACCACCATTTTGGATTTAAGAGCAAAAAATTCCAATATGGTGACCAGAGCTGAGAGCCGAGTCTGAAATCCTGTTCATGAACATACCAATCAACGATGTTAAGAGCTCTCCACTCCACTCTTCATGGACTGGACGCTCTGCAGGCGCTCGTCAACGTTGGGAATCGGAATTTGGTATTTGCGGAGCCTACATGCGCACTCTCACGTACAATTTGCGGGTCGGAGAGGTTCACCGAGAACCCACCATGCCTGGGCAGATTACTGAAACCGTTTCAATAACATTTGTGGGACTACGGACATTTCCGGAACTCGTTTCCAAAACAGTTGTTGGCTTGTGGTATTTCTGACTTCGGCTGCCGTCAGTCAAGGTTCGGGGTGGGGAGCATTTTTTTTTTGTAGCGTCGGGTCCAAATCAATATGTCAGTTTTCATGCTGGGGACCAGGCTGTCAATTTTTATTGTTGTTGTTGATGGAGTTACCGTCTCCGAGATCCTCATGTCTAGGAAATATAATTTACGGCAAGTCTTTATAGGTCACATACGCAGACCGGGAACAGTAATTGCCGAGCCCAAGCAAGATTTAGATTAATTAACTACACGATTCCAAAAATATTTCAACTGACATACAGAACACCGGTATCATAAATGAGCTAATACAGAATGACACAACATAACTTGAGAGGTGCACGCAAAACCAATTATAACAAATTGCCGTTAGACACATGCTGCCATCCTTTACATCTCGTTAAAATAAATATGTTTAGTTTTTATTACTTGAGTATAACATTGTGGTCTACCAGTTATTTACAAAAAGGTTTCGTGCCACTGCGTGCTACTTCAGCTACTCTAGCGGACCATTTAGCAACGTAATTTTTGAAAATTTCAGACGGGCTGCGCAAATCAAGCTTGTGGGCCGTAGTTGAAGCATTGACAACCTTAATTAATTAAAAAACGTGGCTACGATATTTTCAGAAACACAGAACATGGTAAAAATAAACCGATACGAAAAAAAAAACAAGAGAATAAAGTCGACAGTGCTGCTGTCAACATATGCATGAATAAAACGTGTAAAGGGCACCGAAGCGGGAGTTAAGTCGGTATTTGCAAACCAAACGAAACAAAGATAAACACACGAAACTAATTTCTATTTAAAGAATCATTCAAGGTAACTCGTGTGTTTTTAGCTCACCGAGCGGGGGCCGGGCATCTTATTCAGCGTTTAATTTCACAGCAGTGCGTAAAAAAAGCGAAGCATTTGAAACGAAGAGAGGACGGCAGAAAAAAAAAAATTCCAATAACGCTAGAGGTAATTTGTGCTTTAAATTTTAGCGACACGAAACAACACGGGCTAATAAGACCACCAGGAATTTCATAACAGCAGTGTTGCCGGTTTTATGAAATCCGTGAATTGGATAGCGCCTGTTCGAAACGAAGCTGCAGGCATTTTCAAGGGAAAGCGACGAGTGGGTCGGGATAGGCTCTTGTGAATGAAGCCTCTCTCGTGGTAATAAGCTTTTTGCTAATGAACTCTACATCCAGCTCTGGTTCGAAAATCTTCGCCGCTGGAAAAATTGTTCGAGTTTTGCGTCTCTATAAACTGGATTCGTTTAAAGGACAAACAGTGCGCATCAAAGATTACGTGTTCGTCAGACTGTAACTTAACCTAAAAACTACTCGGTTTCCTACAACTGCGAAAGAATACGCCAATATTTGAGGTCAATTGTTCTCATAGGTATAGAATAATTTTTTAATTTAAAAAAAAATGTATGTATCTTTGAAATGATATTATTAGTAGTTATTGTAATTAAATAATACTTATTAGTAAATTGAGATGATAGCTGACTCATAATTCTTTCGACACTTTTAAAAATAATTTGCACTAGTAAATGTACAATATTCAATATAAACAATGTCTGCAGTATATAATACCATAGGAGAATTATTAAAGGTAATTTTAAAGTCCTGTTAATCGGCCACTGCTTATTTATGTAGGTGGATATTGAAATTGACATCATGTACCCACTGGACTTAAAATTGCGTTGTTCACATTCCTTTTTCTAACATTGTTGAGTCCTACACAACCGACTTATGATGTAAGGCATTAGTTCCCATGTAAGTTTAAGTTTTTACTTGTGGCTATAGAAGGGTACATAATGGTCAGACATTTCTAAAGAATCCAGTGGATTGTAAACTAGCCGTAACGTAATACCTTACATTCGAGATGCTGTAATATGACATATGTTTTCATTGCTCAAATACTTGCTATAGTACCTCGGTTGGTTGTTTTCTAGTATGCATTTGGTGGACTCTCGCTACAGGTCACCATCATGAGTAAACAACTTCTGCATATTTATTCTGGCTCTTTGTCGAATGGGAAACAACAACTGGAAAGATTATAAAAAAGTAAATTAATAAACTAATAATATTTTAGCTGCCTCGTTGTTAGTTGAGTAATCGTAGCTCCCGCTTACATGGCCTTGAACTGCGTTCCAGTGTGTTTAAATACACGCTTGTCAACGGAATTATTAGGCCAGGTGCGCGCGGACGGTGTCCGCGCGGCACAAAGCGTTCCACGAGGGCTTGGCTTATGTATGTATATCAGTGCACACGTAGCTGCGGTGCCGCCACTGTCTATGTCCGCACGTGTGCACGTCGCCTTAGACGTGGGTCCAATGTGTTCATCGACGAAAAGAACACACACTTAAAACGAGGGCTGTTGAGTGCTTTCGAGACGAGACGCACGTTAGAAACACCATTTCGCAGTACTCCAGAATGGCTAGAAACTGCTTGTTCGAAGCGCTGCATCTCAAAATGTACGCGTCAGATGCAAACAAAACTACTCATGGGCCTGTATTGCACCTTCCCACAGACTTTTCACCAATAAAATAAGTCACGTTACGAGAACACTACGCGCCAGTTCAGAGCCTCTGCGCTTAGCGGCGATATGGCACTCAATACGCTTGGGAGTGCCGCCCTTATCTCCCACGCTTTTCTCGTTATCATACGCGGAAAAAAAGGTCTTGGTAGGCGTGAGCCTTATCGAATCACCTGTTGAGTAAAATATACCTTGCAGAGCCGAATATATATTTAACAAATACACAGAAAGGCGTGCTCGTAGGAAAGTTGGCAGACATTTAAGAAAAATGGTCTGATGACTATACGTCATTATAAACATAATGTTACAAGATGCCAGAGGGGTGAATCCGAGTTCGTGAGGGTTGGAGGCCTTAATAAAAACGAAAGTACAAAATTAGATTTTTTAATTTATTCACACCGCTCTTTTATACATCATCTAACTATCTCCATTATTACTCTCTTTTTTTTACTCGGCGAGTGCAATACTTAATGTCTCTCTCAACTAATTAAAGTCCCTATCGATGTCTCTATATTGGTTACAGTCACCTAATTCACATTCATTATTAACATATGTTCAGCCTGTCTATTGCCATCATTTGAAATGTCTCACACTCACGCATCCAGATCAATAGTCTCGCATGACAGTCTCTCTCCACTGCACCGATGCTTACTGCCTGCAGACATCACTTCCGCTTGTCACTTACGTCACCACCCGTCTCTCTGCTGGTTCGTCTCTTAACTGTCTTCGCGCACCTCTCACTTAATATCACACAACCTTCAAAACTCTTAAGAGTGGGATGGACCGCCCCGTCCAAGGTCAAGAAGCGAGGGAGCGATACGGGCGACACTAACACGCAGTCCTAGTGCCTCATCGCTCCTACACGCAAGGCGTGCAATGTTCCCGTCGTAACGTTGTACTGTGCAGATGATCTGTGTAGCAGTGGGGATTTATAACACGCGATGAAAGCCCACGGATTAAACCACGCCCATATCTACGTACTTTTCTCTTGCCTCTTAAAGAAACTGCATAGGCAAGCTTTAAATATGAGATATTTGACCATTTTCACGATTTTTTTCTCTTTAAAAATATATTAAATATGATAAAAGATAAATAAATAGGGGCACGAATAATTGTTTTTTTTTTTTTAATTTTTTTTTTTATGTATTTTCTGACAAAAAGTCGTATTTGCAGAATATTTATTTTCCGAGATACGCTTATTCGCGTAAACAACTATTTAACAAAATATATGGGGGTCCATCCCACTCTTAATTGACAAAAACTGTCAGCTCTGAGGCTCATCGCAGCTTAAATTGTCTTGCTTTAATTTGATCTGGACTGTTCCTCGTACCAGGTGTCATGCTGAGAGAGGCTGTGGCATTGAACCGGAACATTCTTTCAGATAACCGCGGCATATCGGGAGCGCGAAATTCGATAGGCTTATCCCCGCATCGCATGGCGGCACCCCTTTACAAATCGCCGGCCACTTCTGAGATTACGCTCGACTTAACGTTCCTTCGCTCTCTCGCGAGCATGAAGAAGTGATACAAACCAGAGAGCGTTTAGCAGTACCCCTTCCTCAAGTATGTTCGTCCCGAACATACTCTGCAACATCCGGACCTCCATAGAGTGCCAGTCGGTGTCGATGTGGGCAAACTTCAGTTACGCCTGAGAGCCTTGACGATAAATCCGTAAGACCACGTCGTTCATCTTATTCGGAATCCTGTAGTGGTCTTTACAATGTTTCTGCAGCTTCGAGCAGTACAGTTTCGACTATGCTGGTTGTATAGCCACACCAGTTTTCATTCTTAAAGTACCTGGTCCGACATGGTCCTGTCGTTCCGGATCTTCATTCTGTCACTATATCTAAAGATATCGTGCTGTGTTTGAACAACCACACAGAAGAATATTGGAAACTCTCGGTAGGTTCCTTTGCTGCTGTGTTGGATTATCTCAATTTCTTACAATTTGTTGAGAAATCCTTTCATTGTCGGTTTTGAAATTATAATAGAACTACAGCATTTCTCCTTGCATTTTCTTGTAGAATAAGTCTGCTAATCTGAAGAGTGCTGGCACTTCCTGGTGGATGCAGCAGGTTGTGGCTGGAGCCATGTTCGGCGTATCCTGAAGCAATGTTAACTCCTTTCGAATGCCGCAATCCCCTTCTCGTGCTCACGCAGGTGGTTCTTTGCCTCCCGAAGCACATCTTCCATCGGACTGCTATCCTCAAGTAGATAGGAAATGAGAGAGCTGGCTCACCACACTTTAAATCGTCGATTTACACTAAAAGTACAGAAAAAAAATAACGTAACTATTTCCTGCTATTTTTAGCGAAAGTACAAGGAAAAAAAAAAACAACTAGAAATCTGAAATTCAATGAAAAACCAAGCAATTTAAGCTCAAAATCAAGTAATTTTTTCGATTTCAAGCAACTTTTTCATGTTTCTAGAAGCCTCGATTTTTTATCTCCAAAATCCAAGCAAATTTAAGCCAAAATCATGTAATTTTAAACTAAAAAAAAAAACAAATTTTCATTTTTTTTTTCAGATATGGGCGTGCATGTTTTATTTTAAAAAACTTCAACTTTTAAGTCAAAATCAAGTAAATGTATCGATTTTGAGCAACTTTTTCACGTTTTCTAGAAACACTAATTTTACAAGCGGACAATCTAAACCAATCGAATTTAATCTAAAATCAAGTAAAATAAGCTAAAATCAAATTAAATATTATGTTATTATTCTTTATAGATTATATTCGAAGCTCTATTAATTTTTTAAAAACTACATCTATATGATCAAATTAGTCACCTATTTCCCGAAGTTCATCTTCATCGCAAACACTATCTAAAATCAACTGTAATTTTTGTAAATTTCGATAGAAATTGAAAACTATATTTCGGAGTTCGGGAAACTTAATATTTATGGTGTGCGCTGAAAAAGTTGATTTAGAAACTCCTTTTAAAATGTTAGTCAAACTGCATGGTAAACCAAGTGAAGCCATTTTCATTTATAAAGACAAAAAAAATTTATGTTTAACAAAATTATTTTTTATTCGATATAACAACTTAACTGAAAGTCTAAAAATGTCTATAAAATTATGGAAACATTTTCTTGTTTCCGTAAAATCGTTTACATCCTCCATTTATCAATTAAAAACATTTATATATCTTCAGTAATATTTTCTTTCAAATAATCACAAGTTAGATTCCTTTGACTAATTAAAACATTACAAATTGTTCCCGCTTCAACAGCTTTGTTAAAATCTGCACTAATTTTTATGTTTATTTTATCTTTAACAACAGTTGTTTTTCTATATAAACAATCAATAACAAATAATGGTCTTCATCCCCAAAATGAACAATAATTGACATCACCTGAGTGTTTACAGCTGGTTTATAATAAAGTTAATTATTTCTATATAGAGTATCCAGTTTTGATTTTGAATATCTAAAATCGTTATAAGCAAGAAACATTTTATCACAAAGGCCATTTTCAATATATAGATTCCAATTTAGATTTTACATGATATTTAGTATAAACACCAGTAAATTGTAAATAATTTTGCTCACTTGGAGATCTTAACAAATTATTCATCATTGTTGAAGTTAAACGTGGGTTATCAACAGCCTCAATAATATGTCCATGTTTTGTGATTTCTATTCTAGAAAAGTGAAAAGGAAAAAAGTTAAATCAAACATAAATATTATCTAATTTTGCGTATTTTGCCTCATCTCCAACTTTATCTTTTGTTAGTAAGCGAGATTGTTTATAAACTCATTTGGAAAAGAAAAGCTATCACCTATAGGAATATCAAATTCAATTCTGTTATTGTAAACATTAAAATTCCCCCTAGTTTGATCAGTTGGAGGAAAACTTTATCTTTCAAAACACCCGATACTTTTATAACTCATATATAAGTAAAAACAATCAATATATAAATGAAATATTCAACAAAGACAGTTTGTCGAGTTAAATTACTCACTTAAGAATACAATAATTATAAAATCAATCATGAAGCAGATTATGAAAAAAAAAAGAAGGATCTACCATTAATTCATGAATTACGAAATATTGGTAAAAAAAATTAGAACAAGTAAGTGAAAAAAAAAAATAAAAATTTAATATCAACGCTAGTACCTGTTGCAGTAAAAATTTTTGATTATCCAACAACACCAGAATAAACATTGTTTGAAAGAGAATTATTCTCAGAAAATCCTAATTTGGAAGAGCAAATGGGAATTATACCATTGAAAAATTTGGCACATAGTGATTCTACTATAATCCTCAGTAAAGAAACTGCAAAAAGAATAATTGTTAGTTATACTCAATATGGTTTACGAAGAGAGAAGAATAATTTTTACTTTGGAGATAGAAAAGTAAAGTGAAAATATATGATGATAAAATAGTTGTTAATGATAAAGCATATAAATTAACGGAAGGACTCTCTGATTTGTTAACAAAAGAAAAATACGATCTTGATGATAAATTCACTGATAATGACTATGAAAATTATACAGAAATTGTTTTAAATACCAATGCTGAATTCCAAGAAAGAAAATAAACTCGAATAGAAGTTGGAAATACAAAAATATAATGAAACCTATTTGTGATAACTATATAAAAGAATCGTATTCGAGAACAGCACCAAACAAACCAGAAAGAATTATTGCTCCAAGAACGCCTAGATCTGGAGAAGGTATAAAAAATACAACAATTTGCCTAAAGAATATGTATCAATGGATGATGTTAGAAAATTGGTTGATAGATTATTAGTTATTCGGGGTGAAGAAAATGCTGGAAATAAAAATTATTACAATGAAAAAATAAACATAATGAATATGCTAAACAATGCATTTTCTGATTTTGTTGTTAATAATCCAAAGGAATTCCTTATCTTATAAGAGTTTTAAATGCAATTTCACATTCTTTTTGGGATTCTGAACATCATGGTAAAGGAATAATAAATTGGGCACAAAACAACTTAAATTTACCTGAAATGAATTTGCCGGGCTATAATTATTGTGGTCCATTTACGAAATTATATGAAAGGTTAGAAAAAGGAGATACAGGAATAAATAAATTAGATGAAGCATAAAATATCATGATATTACCTATAGAGATCATAAAGATTTAGAATCTAGACATGAAGCTGGCAAAATTTTACAAAAACAAGCAAAAGAAATTATGTTAGAATAAAATACTCCAATCGGTGAAAGAATTGCTTCTGCAGCTATTGCTTCAACTATGTTTACAAAAAGAAAATTAGGATGCAGTATTAAAATTAATAAATTACTTATATTTTTTTGTATTTATAAATTAAGTCAACAAATATAATATTTGATATACCCAGTGCTCTATTAAGAGATTTGGGTAAAGATAAATGTTAAAAAAACGAACAACCTGAAAGAAGAAATAAAAAACTAAAAGAAGGCAAATATTTCAAATTATCTTCGTCAATACCAACAATAAAAAAAATACGAAAAGAAAAATCTGGAAGTGGTTTATATCGTGTAGATTTTTTACTATTTTTGATTCCAGTTTTAGCTGCACTCAGTGATTTAGCTGGTGGAGCTAGCTCAATTTACAATTCTGTTGAACAAATTAGAAAAAATAAAAAAGAATTAGAAGAACAACAGAGACATAACTTAGTAATAGAAAATAAATCAGGAAGTGGTCTAGTTGCTAAAAGGGGTAGACCAAAAAAAATCTAATGTATCACCGTTATCTAATTTTGGTATTCAAAAATATGTAAAAATAAATAATACTCAGGATTTCAGAAATGTTTATATGACTGATGAATAACGAAAACGTATGCACAAATATGAATGTGCTGTGGTTAATTTCGACATCTCATCAAATTCCGGAACTCATTGGGTTTGTTATTTTAAAGCAAATAATTATGTTTACTATTTTGATTCCTTTGGAGGTAATATTCCTGCTAATTTAACTAATTACTTCAAAAAGAGAAATGTTTATTACATTGGTGATAAAATTCAGAATTTTAATTCAATTATCTGTGGACATTTATGTTTAATTGCATTACCCCTTTTTTCGAGACGATTAAAATTTCATGATATAATTTCTTTCTTATTAAATGACAGACATATTTGGGAAACAATTAACCAATCTTTAAATAAACACTCTGACACTAATGCTAATGAATTAAAAACAAATGTAGAATCAAAATACAATATTAATTGTTTCTGCTTTACGAGATCAAATAAGTAAAGTTTTTGTTTGTACAACAGATTATGTTTCTTATCATAATTGTAGAATTAATAATATGGCTGACCTATACATGGAAAAGATGCAGTCAGTAAAAGATTTTTCGATAAAGAAATAGCTGTTAAATTACAAAATTTTAACCACTCAGTTTTGAATTATTGTGAAACACTTGTTAATTCGAAAGTTGAAAAATGTAAGGAAGAAAAATCTCATATAATTTATTTACCTGCTGAATGGGATGAAAAATTAATACTTTCACTTAGATAATAATCAAATTTTCTTTACTTTTTGATGGATTGTGAGTTTATAAAATCAATTTTGCTGATATAAACTTACCTGTTGATGCTGTAGCTGTTATTATGGGTTCTATAAAACGGATTACAGTAAGCCTTTTAATGTTAAGATAAGTGATATTTTTACTTTTAAAAACAGAGAAAATTTAATAGTTATGGCGATTGATGACCGCAATAGGAATATTCATAACATATCAAGATTAATAATTTTTTTAAATATTAAGTGGAGAATACTTGGTGCTTGAAATGTAAGAAAGTTACTAGAAATAATAATATAATACTAAAAATGGACGATTAATTCAGTAAATTAGATGTTTAATATGTAATTATAATAAATCAACATTCTTATTTTTTTTTGTCAAATGTAAGAGAAGGGATAATCAATGAATTATATAAACCAGCACGAAAAAACTTTCCAAGAAGAAAAGCAATTTCATTTGGTATTGATGATTTATGTCAAATCGATCTTGTTTTAGATGGATACTGGAAATTTAAAAGCAATATCACATATGAATAATGGATACAGGTGTATTACGACAATTATCGACGATTTTCCTAAATATGCATTTGCTATACCAATTAAAGATACAACAGCCTAGAATGTATCAAATGCTTTAGAAAATATATTGTTGAAAAGAAAACCGCATAATATACAAAGCGATAATGTACCAGAATTTTATAATAAAACATTTAAAGAATTTATGCATAAATATAACATCAATCGTTATTCAACATTTAGTGAATTAGAAGCTAGTGTTGTAGAAAGATATAATCATACATTGAAGAGCAAAATGTGGAAGAAATTTGCTTTATATGGCAATTACAAATGGGTAAATATATTAGATGATTTAGTTAAATAATACAACAATACAAAACATAATACTATTGGTATATGAAAGGCGACTGCGCTGATGTCGTGTGTCTCTTCGGAGCACCCTTCCATTGATATGTGGGAGAGCTATCCGATATCTTTTCATTACTGCTACAATGGCTCCCCTGGTCGCTAGGTGCGGCTTCGCAGTTGGGTATAGGGAGCATGATGCAGGCATCGGTCACCGAAACGCCACTTCACGGCCGACACCGTTGGAGGTACTCCAATTTCTGTACTCCAACTTCTGTCATAGCGAGATCGACTCTCTCTATGACAGAAATTGTAGTATGTTCAGTGCGGGACCTCTCAGTACAGCCGCGGTGTAGTAAGGCTGCTGCTCTGCTGACCAGCCATTCAGGGTGGTGATCATTTCAAACTGGTGTTGGTACTCCCGCCAAGAAGTCTGGCCATCTTAAGGTGCGGGCTTAATTTTGACCCCCTTACTCCACTCCTGGCTGCACAACATCAATGCCGTAGAGCTGCCGGAAATCCTCTTAGGTTGCTGTATTGTCTAATAACTGCACTGCTTCCTCACTTCTATAGGCTGCCGGTGTAGTGAGAGTGGAACTCAGTTGGTGATGAAATTCCTGCCATTCCTTCTTAATGCATTAATTTTCTGTTTCATTTCATTCTCGTCACTGTTAATCCTTTCGTTTACGTTATTCATCATTTCGTCCACACTGTCAATTTTCTAGTTCAGAAAGTCATTTCTCGTATTCTCTAACTCGCTAATTCCTTCTAATTTCCTGTCTATATTTTTATTTACAAATGTATATTTTCTTGTCTACTTGATCAAATACATTATTATTTTGGCTATTTGCATTCTCGTTCTCACTATTTACGAATTCATTAAAAATTTTTTCTCACTCTACTAATTTGGTAATTTGCAGCTTCTTTCATCACTAATTTTGTTTTCAAGGTTATTATCACGTGTTCTCACTTGGCTACCTAATCCCTTAATTAATGCTCTCAGTGCTTCCAGCTCTGCAGATATTTTTCTAGGTAATATTCAATTCAATGGCTGTAAAAAACTGCCATAAATGATTTTTTTTTTATTATCGAGTTTATTTTGGCCTATAGTTATTAAAAATTAATTGGTTTTAATATCACTAATTATAGCGTTTTTCCTAATTTTATTTACAATTAATAGCCTCCAGCCCACTTCTTAATAAAAGTATATAAACTATATTTGATTTTTAATTTATTCACACAGATATTGTTTACAGTGTTTAAATACATATCTACATTATAACCCTGATTATCAATATTAAAGGTCTAACTTAACTCTAATTATTGCCCTTCTCAATTTCTATATAGTTGTTATAGTCACCTAATTCACACACGTTATTAATACATGTTCAATCTGCCTGCCATAATTTGAACTGTTTTACACTCACGCATCCAATTCAATAGACCCGTCTGCTAGTCTCTCTCACTCTCTCTCTCTCCACTGCACAGATGCACACTGTCCGCATACTTCACTCCCTCGGTCACTTTCGTCGCCACTCTTCGCTCTGCTGGCTCATCTCTTCGCTGCCTTCGCACACCTGTCGCTTAGGGTCGCACAATCCTCTAAACTCTTAGGAGCTCCGGTGGCTGAGTGATTGGCCTGCTCGTCTTCCAGCAAGGCGAACCGGGTTCAATTCCCGGCTATGTCACTCCCAGATTTTCGTATCTGGGTATCGTGCCGTGTGATGCCGCGGTCGACTAGTTTTCTCGGGTATCTCCTATATCTCCCGCCCCTTAATTACGGCGCTGCTCCATAGTCACCTTAATCACCCTCATCGGCTCTCAAGACCTCACTGTTAAGAGCAGCTCAAATCTCTCCACACTCACCCACTCCACACAATTGACTGTCAAAAACTGTAGGATATGCGGCCCGTCGCATCACAAATAGTTTCGCTTCGTCCGATCTGGAAGGTTCCCCGCAACACGAGTTATGCTGAGAGAGGCTAGGGCATTGAACCAGAACATTCTTTCTGATAACCGCAGAAATTCAATCCACTGAGCGCCGGGAGCGAGAAGTTGCGATCGGCTTATCGCCTCAGCACATGGTGGCTTCACTTTACAGATCGCCGACTGCTTCTCAGGTCACGTTAGAGGAAGCGTCAAGGGAAGCGACGCAAATCAAGGAGTTCGTAACAACTTGAATTGTTTACATTTAACACTAATTAAAATCTATTTTATTTATATTTGCTCCATGCATTTAAATTTATGATAGATGCTCATATAAAGAGTTTATGTCCATGAAAACGAAAATTGTACGTATGCCAGAAGGATACGGAACGCGTCCCAGCTTACCTGGAGCTTTAGAGAGAGGGATGGATTCTCGCATATTTTGTGAAATAGTTGTTTGCGCGATCACGCGTATCTCGGTAACTAAGCGTTCTGTAAAAACAAATTTTTTTTTCTTCAGAAATCTAAAAAAACAATTATCCATATCCCTATTTTGTTTTACTTTTGTCATATTAAGTGTATTCTTGGAGAAAAAAAATCTTGAACATTGTCAAATATCGCATTTTTAAAGCTTGCCTACACAGTTTGCTTAAAATTGAGGTAAAACAACTGCCTACGGAGCACTGCATCTAAATGTACAATGTGAAGAACTTATAAAAAAATTAGTACAGACACCATAAAAGTGGTCAGAGGAGTGTGATTTATGTATAGATTTTACAACGATGTAGAATGTTTTACTGAAATTTACTTTTTAAATATAAAAAAATCGATAAAAATAGTTTGTATTTTTAACCATATTTAAGCGCATTTCCATTCTGGATGCTTCGGAAAGCAGAATTTGCAAGAAAAAATTCTTAAAATAAGATCGTCATAATATTTTCTGTGATAATATGTAATAAAATCATTGTAATAATGTATCATATCAATTTTATAATTATCTGTATTTACGTCAGTTTCAGCCATAAATGTTTGTGATAAATGTACGCACATAAAGATAATTATAAAAATTATTTTCTACATTACGATTACAATTTTTTTTACAAACAATCATAGTAAATATTATGACAGTATCCCATGACGAAGAGTTTTTTGCAAATTCGTCTTTCTGAATCACCCAGAATGGAAATGCGCATAAATTTGGTTAAAAATGCAGACTATTGTAATCTATTATTTTTTTTACATTTAAAAAGTATATTTTAGTAACATATTTTATAATGTTGCAAAACATATACATTCTTATTTCATATACCGCATAAATCGCACTTTTCTGACAACTTTTATGGTGTCTGTGCTACTTTTTTATGAGTACATATTGTATAGTCGGGTGCAGTGCTCCATAGTCAGTTGCTTTACTTCAACGTTAAGCTGCAAGAGAAACGTACAAAGATATGGGCTTAGTATAATATGTGGTCTTTCATCGTGTGTAATAAAACCCCACTGTTATACATTTAATTTGCACAGTAAAGCGTCAGGACGGAAACACTGCACGCCTTGTGCGTAGGAGCGATGAGGCGCTAGGCGTGCGTGTTAGTTTCGCCCGTATAGTTCCCTCGCTTCTTGACGTTGGACGCGCAGCTACATCCCACTCTTACCCGCATTTGAGGCCGAGAAGTGCGCGAGCGATAAGAGCGATAAACTGCCAAGTTCATAAATTACAACATCGCCGCTAACCGCAAGGCTAAGCATTGGTGTGCAGTATTCTTATTCTGCTGCATGTATCTATGGGACTTTAAGCGGTGGCCGTATTATTTTATTGGCGTGAAGTCTGTAGAAAGGTTCAATGTTGAGTCTTTGAGTACTTTTGTATATATCTTACGCCTATAATTTTAAATTCAGCGCTTTAAAAACGCAGTTATTAACAGTTTTGTAGTAGTCTGAAATTGTATTTAAAACACACCTGCCGTCTTCAAAGTACTCAACAGTCCTCGTTTGAAGTGTATGTTCTTTTCGTAGAACAGTACATTGTAAGCACGTGTAATAGTTTCGAGGAATAACGTGTATTTCAATCAATCCTCGACACAGTTCTAGCAACAGGTAGGCGGGTGTCAAAAGCAGGGTGTTTAAAAGTGCTCAATAAACCGCCAACAATTATTACAATATGCTCACGGTTGTCTGAGCATTAAAAAAAATATGTTCTACTTAATTCTGTATATGTCCACGTTATAAAAAAATTTACTTAGCTTTATTCACGGGAGTCTCAAATCTATAACTCTGAAAATGTCTAGGAGCGAAAACATTAACATTCTACTAACTGTTGTTCTTAAGTGCCTTAAACAAACGGACACTACAACTATAATGTAGTGCATAAATATATTAGTAGTGGTACTTAATGCCTATAGAAGGCGTTGTACATAGAATTATAACTCCCGTGATGTGTGGGGAATGGTGGTGGATTGCATGTCAACCACGCCACTTCCATACTCTGGGTACCAAGGGAAACTACTAAAGGATAAGAATAGATAAAAATGACATTCCACTTAAGTGGGGAAATGAGAGTAATAAATGGGAAATAAATGATAAATATGATATGACCCGACAACACAAAGCCATAGGCCAAAAAAAAAAGCGCTAGGCTGGCCATGTAAAAAATTGGATATTAATGAAAAATAATAATAGTTGCTGAGACAGTGGACGTCATACAACACATTAATACAGTCACAATGTACAGATTTGGAGAAAGTCGTTTAATGAATGGTTTTTCTATACTTATGAATGGGGGAAAGATGACTAACCGATGGGCTGATTAAGGATTGATGATGGATTGAGAGAATGAAAGACCGAAATATTGGTTGAAAATTCGAAAGAATGATTGAAAGATTGATGGACTGGTGGATTGATGGACAAGATGAGCATGGGCGATACGACTGTCTATCGCCCTAATTGGCCTAGTACATTATAAGTTTCAAGGGCCTAATTTAAATGGCTTGCGAATTACATCATCAACAATGTAGATATCCCATGTATATTCAGCGATGTTACCATAAAAGACGAAGCCAGGATGCTAGTTGTAAGCACATTATTAACGAATGCGTCACCTTGATCCCTACACTCCAATAGCGCCCTGAATTCGAAAAGGTACATTCCCTCAATCCATTAATGTTTCAGTGGAGAGGGTAGTTGGGGGGGATAACTAAATTATGAATTAATTATATGATAGGGGGGGGGGGGTTCGGTTGCTAGCTGGTCACCATACTTGGCGTGGGTGTTCTCTGTAATTTTTTATGAGAATAGAACTTCGGATCTCCTGCATGTAAATCTTTGGAGGAAAATTTAATATTTCAAAAGTTTCTACGGTAATATTTGCCCCAGATTATAAAGTTTTTTTTTTCGATTTTTAAAAATTTTGTTTGGCTTGAAGTTATTTTGCAGTCAAGGTTAAGATCAGGTATACCCAAATTGGCAATAAGGGTAAATACTGTGATCAGGGTTCCAGGTCACCTGGGGTTGGAGTTATGGAAATTAAAGTTATTAGCCACGGTCAATAAATTTTTTTTACCCACTTTATATATATATATATATATATATATATATATAAAACAAGTTTATAGTGATATTTTAATTTTTTTGGGTTTAAGGTTACTTGGGGTTGAGGTCGAGTTCATTTTAATCTCGATTTTATATTTCAAGGTCATTCCAATATCACCATTTGCCAGAGTTATGGCGCTCGAATATGGCGGTCGCGGACAGCGATGTAAACAAACACGTCGGTAGGGGTCCTTTAACGTAAACAAATTTAGTGGTCTGGCTGCAAAATGTAAACATATATGATGGTCGGGTTCCACAGTATAAACAAGTATAGCAGCTGTCCCTCTTTAACCGCTTGTCCTGATTTAGAGCCTATTTATTTGGTCTTGCTGCTTTTACTCTCATATCAAAGAGCCTCAAATCCTCGTTGCCAATTTGAGGAGTCGTGCAGAAAAAATGTAAAAATTATTGTACTAAACAATTTAGCATTTTGTAATTTTTGTAGTAATGAAAATGACTTTGGGGTAAAACAATATTGATTTTTGAAGCGATGTTGAGGTTAAAAGGGGACATTTTGTGTCAAGATGACCATCACCCGATGGTCATTTACCTGTTCCTGACTTCTCAACCCAAACTTATTTGCATCACAAGCCACCAACTCTATCGACTATTATGGGCAGGCGTTCTCTTGTAGCAACACTACGCTCAGTGCGTGACAATAACTGGCAGCATTCACTGTCGCTCTCCTGGTGAGGAAATCAACCAGAACACTACTTTGTAATCCCAAAAGAGAGCAGCCATAACTTTCTTTACGGATGGAGCTGTTCAGAATATCTTGGAAGGCGAGGATGATTGTTTCCATTACATGGTTGCTTGTTTTGTCTCCGGTATCACACGTTGCACCAACATTTTATCCCCTGTAACAATATGGTGCAGGAGCGATACTCCTTCTTCATGAAATAGCATCAAGCTCATTAGAGACAATCCTATCCTAGCGGCTTTGTACCTTCTGTGAGTTGCCTTGGTACCCAGAGAGAACCGTCTTTCAGTAATCCAGTTGCTCATGAACGACGTTGTGTATACTGCATACTGAGATGTCGAGTTCCTTCGTAATATCACCAAGTCTAATGCGACGGTCGTCCTGAATCAAACTTTCAATTCGACACAAATTGTTACCTATGGTGGATGTGCCTGCTGGCCGACCGAATCGTTGCTCATTTTGCACATCTGTACTGCTGTTGTCGAACCATGTCCACCAAACTCCCACCTGTTCCAGTGACGTGACATTAGTCCCATAACACGTAAATAAGTTGATTATGAATTTCGGCTGGTGAGGTTATTTTTAGACGCAAATGCCTGATCACACTGCGCACATCCATGTTTGACCACGTTTTCTTCTAACAACTGATACTTCGAGGTTTTGACGCAACATATGAGCCATCTAACGGTTATGTGGCAAAGTTGCAGTCTCCTGCACTCTTTGAGAGCTCTTGTTGATTTACTTTACGAATCACCTTCGTATATGTAGCGGCAAGCCTGTTCAGAAGGGATTGGGAGATGCTTCCTTTATTAACGATCTCATGAGACAGAAATGATAAATCCTCTGAAATTTGATTGTAATATAATTATTCAAAACATATATTGGTTTTAATCGGTCGGTACGACGAAATACAACCATTCACCTGCAGTTTAGGTTATCTGCACCTAGGCTAAATGGAAGAATAACGCCATCCGCAGATATGTCACATATAAAATTTGACATTTGCTGCATGGCCCTAATTGTGTAAGATTACGTCATATGCCTTAGTACTGTCCGTATTTTTGAAGTGCTATTTTGCCTATTAACGATTAAATTATTTACCAAGGCATGCTAAACTCTTGGCATTGCAGTTATCAATACGACATAGGCTCATAGCATTCATCACAAGACCAATGGAAACGTGGTGAATTATCTGGATGAGGAGTCGGTAGTGGGCGAGAATCCTCTGGGTGGGTCTGAGTGTATACTATTCGACTGAATTTTCGACTAGCGTGTTTGGGAATTCAGGCTTTGCCGTATTAACGCTCACACTTAAAAATTGAAAATAGAAATCCTTGGCACTCGCCACGCCAACCTATTGTCTGGTTAACAAAAGGGCGCCGGGCTGCCGTAGCATCTAAACTTTAATGCAATCCTGGGGGAGGAGACAAGAGCTGGCCGGATAGGGATAGAAGGGGAAGGAGGAGTATCTATTGCAGCCCCTCCCCGCCATGCTATCCCAAGCACACCACCCCAAGTACTCGGCGAAAGAAATTGGCCTGCGTGGGCTGCATATTTCACCAGAGTTGCAGCAGATACGGACCCATAACAATAAACGTAAATTTCTTTTTATTGTTATCATTTCATGCCCTGTAAGCCTCCGTCCATTCTGGAAGAACTCCTCCTACTCCCCTCAACTCAGCCCTTCCTCCCTCCACGCTTCTCTGGAAGAGTTGAAATAATGTACGGAGTCATTAGAAGCGGGCTCGGCACCAGGTTGTCTTGTTTCAACATTTGCTTTCTGCGTCGAGGGGAGAATTCTATAGTTTTGTTCTTTTCCTCCGTCCCTCTTTATTCTCTTCACCCCATCAAGTCGCGATACAGCAACGAATTCTAGTTTCCCACCAGCTCATTTCCCTCTTCCAATTTTTTCTTTTTTAATTCGGGGAGGACTCGCCTTTTGCACTACAACTCGAGGCAATTTGGGATGGAGAGGAAATTATACGTCGCGGAATGAATTTAATAAGTAGAAGTCAGCGCGTCGCTTCAAACGTCTGGCTGTTAACGCGTAGAAGAGAAAAAGGCCGCGGGGGGGGGGGGGGGGATATCAGCCCGAACCCAAATCACTCTCACGATATTAAAGAATTTCCATTCTCGCCTTTTTTCCAGATGCCCCAGGATACATAAAATATCAGTTAAGAAAAGGTACGCCCTGGTTTGATTTCTAGCTCATTTCACTCTGCCTTTTTGCCAATAATTAGGAATTATATTATCTTCCACGAAATTCCTATCAAAGTCGTCGAGTTATGATGAGAAAATCTCGAGACGACTGACCTGAAGATTATGTTGATTTTGATTTAGAACTTTACGTTTGAGTGAAAAATTATTGCAGTCTCGCGACGTTGATAAATGTTTCTTATACTGCACAAAATTCAGAGTATGTTAGAGAAACATATACTAACTGTAAACACCTTAATATTAGCTGTCATCAACATAAATGTAAATAACACACAGATAATTCCGCAGTCAGTAAAGTCAGTATTTGGAAACTAAACTAAACTAAACAGAAACACTAGCGACAGTCAAACAAATGAGCAATGAGGAAATTTCGTGCAGTAGTGAAATATAGGTTTTTTTCTCCCCATTCCATCTGCATTCAGACTGAATGTCAGCTGTACAGCTCATCTCAGTTCCATGCACTGACGTGATTCTGGGCTATGGCGAACCTTTTGCTTTTCTTCTCCAAAAATAGTTGTTAATTTTTGGTCGTGCTACAGTGTATTATACTATTTCACTTATTTCTCTCTGTGTTTGTGAATTAACTTCAGAGGAACATGCTGACCATTAGTGGGATTTTAGGCTTTACATTCCTCAAAATATTCGATATTTCACTGGATGATTGTTATGAAGATTGTAAGGCGATGCTTAATACAATTTCTAAGAACAAAATTTTCACAGATTTACGATTTGAACGTAACATTACCTATAAACGTGTTCTGTAATTTCACGAAGAATGTCTACATTTCCGGCCTCAAAGGAACTGTAGTTATTATTACTACAGTTCAGAGTTTCTATAGGCTTACACACAATGCTCAGTAGGTTATTTTGCCTTCACTGGAAAACACTAGCGTTGCGGCAACAATAGTAATATTATCAATACAGTAACTTTTGGTTATCTGTCAGCCGTCCGTAACCAATGTTATGTTGATCTAAAATACTTTTCTACTATTAATGTAAACTTTTGTTGATATGTTTAATGCACACACTGTTAGTAGGTTTTATGCTGTCAACATTAAGGCGTTGCTTATGTCGTGGCGAAATAAATCTCTGTTGCATTAATATGAATTCTTGTGTTCATGGTTTTCTTGTTTTTTTTTTTTTTTTTTTTTTTTTTATAAAATACTAAACAAAATAATAATGAAAATTGTTGCATAACTTGCTTCAATATTAATACTATGTAATAAATGAAAACTGTAAAAAATTTGGATGTATACCAATTCCGTTACGTTTTCCTGTTTCTTTTATTAACTTAGAAAATTTTACGTGAAGTGGTGAAAGTCACACAATAGACTTCAGTGGCACATTTATTTCTTAACACAATCAGTCAAAAAGTGACTATAATCTTATACTGCCTGACCCGTGCTTTGCAGATAGTGGTTTGAGATCAAAATAAACGTATGTTGCTTTATCCAAGAAATTAATTTTTACATGTACACATATACATATGTATGTTCTGTAAGAAGTCACTCAATGCTGCAGAAAGCTAGTATGTTAAAATACTATAAGTGTTACGTGCGTATTATTGCTTTTTACTTTCCTAATAATCAGGCGGTAATAGATTATCATGGACGCTTTACTACAATATCAATTACATAATGTAACCACGGAGTCTTAAATATAAAAGTAAAATGGAGGTGTGTACTGTGAACTCTATTCAGACACGCTAGCAAATGGCCTCACCTACCATCAATATAGCAGGACGCCGTTCACCAATCAGCTCTTGGAAACAAAACTTTCCAGAAGGCAGCCCGACCAATAGGAAACATTCCATTACACGCAATAGCCAATCAAGAACAAGGTCGGTTTCCACCGCATCGAGCGGTCAATGATCGACAAAGTTCGCTGAAGTCAAAGAAACCGACACACCATTTTGCTTCTGTATACGTCTTATTCTGTGGCATAACTAACTGTTCTATAACTTATACAGAATGTTTCGCGACTCAACCGACATACTTCGGCAGCGTGTTATATAGATCATTGGCAACGAAAAATGTAATGTACACAAGTTGGCTATACAGCCCCATTTCAGAGTTACAGAGACTCAAATTCAATACAAACACAAATTGAAATTACTGAGTATCTTTAATGTTCCACACAAGCTGTTAAAATGTGCCCTATCTGACCCGTAAGCAGACACTGCTAATATGGCTGGCGTGGGCCGTCTTTGTTAGTGTGTCAATGCGACTGTTTGTGCAGCAATGCCAGGAATGTTTACACGTGCAGAGTAAGCAGACACGGTGTTCGTTTACGGATACTGTGACGGAAATGGGCGTGGTGCAGCAGCTGAGTGTCCGCGCAGGTGGATTGGAAGAGGTGGGCCAGTTGCATGGCCGACGCGCTCTCCAGACCTCCCACCGCTGGACTTTTTATTCCGGAACTGCCTGAAGAGTAGGGTTTACAGGAGACGGCGACCAGACACACGAGACAAGTTGCTACAGGCGATAAATGACGCCACTAATCAACTCAGAAATCAACTTGAAGGCATGCAGTGGCAACACGCCATGGTAGGCTACAACGTATCACATCCCGTTTACGGTCAGATGGTACACATCTTGAACAGCTCGTGGGAGACATTCAACAAGAATGTAGTCAGTTACTTTAAAGACATTCAGTAATTCCAATTTGTGTTTTGGTTGCATTTACGTCCCTGTAACTCTGGAATTATGCTGCATAGCCTACTTAAGCATATTACATTTTTTGTTGCCAATGATGTATATAAAACGTTGCCGAAGTATGTCGGTTGAGTCGCGGAACATCCTGTATGCTTAACATAATAGGGTAAGGACTAGATGTCATCATAAGTAATTGGCCATTAGGTATACTTCATTAGTCCTTCTACGTAATCATTCGTGCTTAAAAGTAATACTTTCTAGTGATGTTATTGCAGACTGGCAGCAAGAATTCTGCTCAGCTACGTAACTCACTCATTAGCTATATGGCGAAGGGAGGGCAGAATAAATGAGTCGGGTTCGCTATCACATCCTATCGGGTAGACACTTACTCACATAACGCCGGGTCAGGTGGCAGTCATTCATCTTGTCCCGTCGCTGACTGATACATTTTGCGTCCCCCTTGGTTGAATAAACTTCTTGCCTGCGTCCCCTCTACCCGTCGCCATCATTTCATATTGGTTCTCATTCTGGTCCTGGGCAGGATTAGTGCCGCGAGATGTTGATAGTTAGGCTGATAGTAAGGTGTCAGCCAGACCCAACGATTTTCCGATTCTTAGCACGTTCCTGTGTCTGTTGTTTTAACGTACTAGTCTCTGCTGTTTGCTGAATATGTTTTGGCGAAAAACAATGTCCATGTTATTGGTGGTGCTGCCGCTACCCGAGGTGAAGCAAATATGACAATTTTACAGTGGACATTGAAACTGTGCGTAAAATCAGATTCAAAACAACGACCCTTACTCTCCTGGCACAGCATCTTAAGCTGTGATTTCACTTAGGTAACAAGCGACAGGCGACTATTTGTTGCTTTATAGCATGCTACATGTTGAAAAGCCATCGTGTACCTTGTATATTGTACGAGAACCGTCTCCTCTGTTGTTTGTGGCATGCTACGTAGATTGTCTCGCCTACCCGTGTCGAGTGGTTTCAAGGGATACGTATAGTCTTTCGTCTAACTGCTAGATTGTTTTATTTTTGATGTAGCGGGAAATGTGAAAAAGAAATCACCGTAGGTCAAGATGAGAGTTATTCATAAGTATTGTGCATATTTAAGATGAGCAATTAGTGAAAATACTTGCCGGCGATAATGTTCTCTTTGAAAAATTAATTTAGAATGAGAAAAACCGATTTCAATTATATTCTGGAAAAACTGTGCCGAAAATAAAATCACACAATTTACCAGTCAGAATTTCCACCAAACGTTCCTTTTTCGTCTACCGAGGACAAATACAAATCTCTCACGTATTTGCTTATAATTGCAGCCTCCATTACTTAAAGGATTATTCCTGAGTAATGTTAAATTACTCGTATTCGAGTGATCTGCCTTATCGCACTATGGCGTTACGGGCAATAGAGAGTGAAATACTGAGCTCTCAGTTGGGGTCCAGGAAGTAAGCTCGAAAAATTGCGACGATATTCGCTTTCGAATATGTCGCTTAATGTGGTTATTCGCAAGTGCGACATATTCGCATTCATGAGGTCGTGAGTTCGAACCCACACTGCTGCACATCACGTTGTTTTTATTAACAGTTTTTCCATCCCCATTGCACGCAATTGTAGTTGAAGAGCCTTAAAAACTGACCTTCCCCCCTCCCCAATTTGCTACACAAAGAAATTAATATAAATTTTAGCGTCTCTGTATAACACGAGTTAAAAAACATACCGTAATATTTAGTATCCAATACTAAACTCCTTACTATAATTCAACTGTAATACAGATTCTAGAATGATGATTCTACTGAAACACTCATCCACCCTAGGATATGACTTTAGTTTGCCTATTTTAACTCACCTAATTCACTGTAAACTCAAAGTACTTACAATTCATCCAATAAAGTGATATTCAAGTGTAAACAAACTGAAAACGGCTTGTAACACCCACCAGGTACGTATCCAGTAATTTTATTTGAGGAAGGTCAGCATGGTTATAGCCACAGGGTATACCGTTAGTGCATAGAAGGAGAGGGCGGAAGAAGGGGAACCTACAAACATTATTAAAATTGTCATTGCCAAATATGTTAACTGTACGTTACACAAAACTCAAATGATTTTCCTATGTGAAGATGAACCCAGATAACAACCAAAAATTATGTAAATGTAATTTTTTTTGTTTTACTTTTCCTCTTTGAAAAATTCTAGCTAGCTACGCTCATGGAGGTCAGGTTTTATTCATAGACTAAAGATGAGGTAGAACGATCTCGCTGGCTGCGCGCAGCCAATCTCCATGTCCCAACATTGAACTGATTTTCTGCCAACACGTCAAGCGAAATCTGCATGGTTTGAATTTTAGGTTATAAAAATGACTTGTAAACAAATTATTTGAGATGTATGTATACTTCGTCTAATCAATTTGTAATGTAGTTTGATTAAATTGAAACTGGTAAAAGTATTTTATTCATATAAAAGCGCTTGTCATTTGAAAATTATGTTGTAATCAGACACGTTCATCTATGTTGACCATGTGACTTTACCAGCTGTGTTCCTTTGGGGTAGGTCAATGTTACGTACATGCGCATAAGATGAATAAGCAGTCTACCTCATCTTTAGTCTATGGTTTTATTCCTAAGATGTAATCTTCAATATACTATTTCCGTGGCCACTGCTAAAACTGGTTCCACAATACTGCGGGGGGCCACGGTGGCATAGCGGTTAGACTTTTCTTAAAATTTATTTCATTAACCCTTATTAGTAGTACAGCCATCTACCATGACTACTACAACGTAACAAACAGTATATAAGTTATATAATTCACTTCTTTTTTGTGAGAGGGCGGCTGTTCGTCTGGGCGCCCGTAATTTAAGCTACAAATTCTATTTCTATTCAAAAGCATCATTCACACTGAGCGGATAGACTACTCGCCTCGCACTTGGGTGAACCGGTTTCAACCCCCGGCCGGTTCACTCCGGATATTCACAAGTGGGAATCGTGCCGGACGATGCCGGTGGTCGGCGGGTTTTCTCGGGGATCTCCCATTTCCCAAGCCCTCACATTCCGGCGCTGCTCCATTTTCACCTCATTTGACCCTCATCAACTCTCAAGACTTCGCGGTTAAGAGCCGCCCAAATCTCTTCTCTTCACAATACTGCGACACGTTGCGATGCGATGCGCTCGGACGCGATAGGCGGCGACGATCTATACTTACCGTTTCACAGTAGGGATTTTTCCTACATTTTCCCTGTTTACCACGTGATAGTATTATAAATTTTAAAACTCACGTAGTGGTAATTTTTTTGTTATGTGTGTATAACTCGAGAATAACACATGAAAAGTTATATACTAGGAATTTGCGTGGGGAAAACGGACGCCGCCATGTTGATGTGCATCTGACGCCAGTATACAAGCAGGACTTTTGTTGTTTACTTGGAAATGCCTTAGCGGGTAACGTGTGCATTGAAAACATATAATCGAACACCAGCAGGTGTTGCATAGTTCCACGAAGCAAAATGCAATGAAATGTACTCCTGACAAAACGAATAGTTCAAGTGAAAAAATAAAGCGTGAAACGGGCATAAACCTAGTCAAGAACCGTAAAACACAAGGCAATCTGTGACAAAAGTACATGCTTCATAAAATCTTTGTGGTTTACACTATATGACAGTTTTTTTTTTTTTTCGCACTTTGTTATTAAAATACGTAAATGCGCTTTTCAGCTATAAATATTAATAATGTTATCATTGAAAATTACTTCATAATTGTAGAGTTATATGCTCCTGTTTATCCCCGTTAAATTGGCCTAGGTTAAAATTATTTCTTTAATAAAACTCGTGTCATGATAATTTAATACGCAAAGGCTTAATCTTATCCTAAGTTTTTAGGACTAATAAAAAAAAACTGGGTTTCAAAATGTCATTACTTATTAATATTCGTACGGAAATAAAATATTCATCATATGTGTCCACAAAACGCTTCACGTTTTTGAGAATTGTGATATATGTGCTTGCATTTCCAACATCGACGAAAGTGGTGACAATTGAAGCAAAATCGTGCTAAAAATATTAGTATATTTTTCAAGAAACATACGTTTCTAAAAACAATTTCATCCCTTTTTCAATGTTTCTCTGTAATCCACAGAAACTGGCCGAAAATACGTTGGCACGCATACTGACATTAAGATGGCGAGACCAAAATATGTACAACTCCGCCACATGCACGTTAGCCAATAGTTAACAGTTTTGATAGTTTACAAAAGAGTTTAAAGTTTTACATTCTGAAAGCATGATGATTTGAAAAATAAAGAGCCCACAGGAATAATATCTTGCATGGTATTATTATATACGATATTTATTTTAATAGCATCAGTAAAAGTGTAATTGATTTTCTAGGGAAAATCCCTATTGAGCGACGGTCTGTCGGCGATGGACGCCATCTGAGGTGGTGCTGCTATCAATTTCAATTTCGATAATTACATTTCTAGACCTCACGAATTAAACAAAAGCCACGCGAAAACGAACGCAATGCGCGCTCAAAGGACGCAGCAGCATACAGGGAGTACAATAAATCAAGACGAAGGAGAATTATTTTGTTGTTATAAATAAACGATTTTTATAACATTGCCCAAATGTTTAAGAAGCTTTAACTTTTATTTTGTACATCCATGGAACAATAATGAAAATACAAATACAAAGACGTGGACGTAAACGCGTTTGTAGTATTCGAAATGTAAACATATAGTTGTTCTTCTTCCCCATGTAAACAAACACTTGTTCTCCTTCTCCATCGTCGGCTATCTCCGACTGTCGCGTCGCCAGAATTTCGCGCTACGCACGCTTGTCGTCGACGAATTGCGACAGACTGCTGCTCCATTCTGATTGGCTACAGCTTATCGTAACGCATCCCTGTATTGAGGAATCAGCTTAAGTGATATTAATGTACACATTATAATACTGTACAAGTGCATGTAATTAAAAGAAATGTTTTGAAATGTTAAACTACATTCACAAAAATAGAAACTAGACTAAAGTAAAAATGGACTTGTCATTTTTTCATGAGGATGACCACCTCAGCAACCAATTCACGTGTAACGAAACCTGCTTTCTTCTATAATGTTATATCCATCGAATTTTTAATTCCAATTGTTTTTTTTTCCTCGCAATCTACTCAAGAGAGTTTATATTTCTGGAGGGATCCGAAGACCCCGGAATTCTTTTGTAGATAAGTATCTGACATCCCTCCCCTGGACATCGTTGATTCAACTGTAATTACTGGGCAGCTCTTGAGGTCTTCAGAGCCGATAGGGCTGGGGCGGGGTGAGAATGGAGCGGCACCGGAATGCAAGTGTGGGGGAAATGGGAGATCCCCGAGAGGGCCCGTCTGCCAGCGGCATCGTCAGGCAAGATTCCAACATGGGAAAATCTGAGAGCGACCCCGCCGGGAATCGAACCCGGTTCGCCGAGATGGGAAACGAATAGTCTGACCACGACACCACTGCGGCCCCTGGGTTCCAGTAAATTTAAGACTTTCAATAGATGTGGACTGTAATGCTAAGGGGAAAAATACTTTGAAATTGAAGGAAAACGCATTTCCTAAATATACGCAGATAAGATAAATGCTTTTGACACATGTGTAGTTGTTCATTGTTGTTACAATTTTTCTCTCCTGTTATCTCTGTTTCATATTCTTGCAGTGAACGTTAAGTCGCAGTTTTTCAGTCTGACTATGCGCTCTCAGATATTTCGTGGAGCGGAAATGCGGCTGCCATAAACTGACCGGAGACGTGGTTTGTATGTCCGCCGCACGACAGGTTATCGGTAGCCATCGATGGGTCGATATCGCAACCGGCGGAGCTGCATTCGGGCGAAACAAACAACTTCAGAGACACTACAGCCATCAAACTGCAAAGAAGTAGTCACTGATCGACCAAGCTGCTAGCAGCGGACGTCAGGTTATGCGTAAAGAGAAGTCTTAGCGCCATCATTAATATTGAGGCTGACACACAACTCGATCATCAAACGGGGAGCCAAGTTTCAGGGGAAAATGTTTTATTCAAAATTTACTCTCGCAATCTCTCTCTCTCTCTCTCTCTCTCTCTCTCTCTCTCTCACACTTTCTCTCTCTCTCTCCATTTATCGGGCGAGGCACTTAAGGCAGGCAACCTGAATAACACCGCCGAGTCTAGTGGCAGAAGAAAATGTTCCAGGGAAAAGTTGCTTGAGTCCAACGCGCTAATAACCTGATAGTGATATTAACCCCGTACGTTGGAGGGTAAAAAGGATAGAAAGGTCAACTTCGTTACTTTTAATTGAATGATGTGTAATAAAATGTTCATAACAGAACGTTCTATGGTCGTTGGATAGGGTGGTTTAGAAACACGAAATGGCCTACGCGTTCCCCAGACATAACTCCTACGGACCTTTATCTGTGGGGAACATCAAAGCAACAGGTCTAGAAAGACCCACCGACGACTCCTGAAGACATGAAAGGCCGTATAACACAAGCTTGTTCTGTGGCAAGTCTAGATAAAGTTCGACGTGCGGAATTGTCTGCTCAGAATCGCTTTACAATATGTATCAATGCACAAGGTCACCAATTTTAACACCTGATATAATAAAATAATGCAGGAAGCGTAGCCGAATTTCATCTGAATTTATCGCAGAACAAGTTCGTGTTTTACGGCCTTTCATGTCTTCCAGAACCATTTATTACATCATCATATGCGCTATTGAGGGGTGTTAATTAAGATTATCTTTTCATTTAAAGTAACGATGTTGACCTTTGCATCTTCGGTATCCTCCCACGTACGAGGTAATTATCACTTTATGCTATTCACGGTAAATTTATCACTTTTGAAAGCCCTCAAATTCGGAAAAATAGTCAATAAAGCTGGTCTAATTTAGTATTAGACATTAAATTATAGTTGCGGTGGATTATACTCACTGAGGAGTTTATTACTTACATGGCAATATTTATTTAAAAAAGTAGTTAAAGGATAAAAAATAGCTGAAAGGAAAAAGTAACTAGGGTCTCAAAAGTGCTCACTTTACCGCGAACAGACTGTATCAAGTTATTAGTGGCTTGGACCCAAGCAACTTTTGTCTGAAACATTTTCTTCTGCCACTGAAATTGGCGGTGTTTTTCAGGTGGCCAGCCATAGGTGCCTCACCCGGGCTAAAGCGTGTAAGTGTGTGTGTATACACACACACACACACACACACACACACATATATATATATATATATATATATATATCACACACACATTCTTACATGCTTTAAGACGAATCCCCATTCTTTCTCCCCGTCTTTAATTGGCATTATTTGGAGTCAAAAAAATATAAATCTGACGCGTTTTCACAATCATTTTTCGAATGAATTTTCTGGTACACTTCATTTAATGTAGCACACAGACGAGCAGTGCAAATCTGTCTTTACTAGCACGCCATAAAATGAGACGATCTCTGATGAACTTCCGATAGAAGCGGGTTTCCAACGCAAAGATTTCACATGTGTTTTGAGTCGACAGCTAGCACCTAGAGTCGATTATTGGGCGAGTTTATAGACTGCAAATCATGGTCGTGGTAAAATACGTAAGTTATAGAATTCTTTCCTTTTTAAAATTAACCTAGCGGTCTATGTTCTTGAATTGAAGGGCTAATTTACGGCATGGGCTACTCAAGTGACTAACTTACACATTAATTTAAATAATTATTAATTTCATGGACCAAGACATGCATGGTCGACAATATTTTATTAACTGCAGGGGGCCAGATTATGTTATTTTACAGTATAGTTAAACTACTTCAAATTACTGATAACCGAACCACTCTTAGTAACACAATTTTAATTAAATAAGTTCCACCGTGTTTCGAAAGTGAAGGCCGAGTTGGATTTTGGGATTACGTCCATTCTCTAGTCTTCTTATGGAGCAACTTCTCAGGTTGGCGTCACGGTGATGACATATCCCGCTCGACATGCTACGGTGCTCTGTATCGCCGAACATCGCGCAGTCATTACCTGGTTCTCAGTCTGGTAGAGAGGATTCTTGCAATTTCTAATAACAAGATGTTTGGGCAGTAGCATCCCGATTTATGCGACAAACCGTTCACTGGCCTGGTTAAAGTCTTACTGTGTGTTTTATGGCGCGTTTATGAGACTTCTTACTAAGGCCTGCCCATGCCAATTAAACACAGTCCACTGGCATCGCCAAGTTAAGGTGCGCCACGGGATGATCCAGTGGCCCCAAACAGAGGTTCTCACTGCAGACCGAGCACTTGAGGCTGGACTCGTGTAGGCTGTGGCTAAAATTCTGCCTGCTGGAGGAGATCGAGTAAGAACAATCATTTCCTGTGATGGATTGTCACGATGAGAGGCGACGCAGTCCCTGAACTGACAGTAAGGGCGAGGGCAGCACTCGAGCCAGATGGTATATGTTCTCGAGAAAAGATAGGCTCAGTATGTTATGAGATACCACTGAAGACACACGAAGTCTGCCCACGCTGTGACTTCTTTGTTTGATCAGCTGCTTACTAAGTATGCCCCATTCCATCGCTAATCCGAACGGCGAACAAAACACTTACAGAAGCACTTAGTAACTATGGAAGTTGGATGAGAAACATGTAGTTGAAACTAATTGTGTCAGTGATCAGGCCACAGCCTCCCACTGTTGGAGTTCCCGATTTGATCACAGGACTCGACGAGGAGTAACATTTGAGCTGTAATTTCAATTTAGGGATTGTGGAGGACTTTTCCCGTGGTGTGGGGGTTTACTCGGGGTTACTCCTTTTCTTTTTCCGTCTACATTCCACAGCTGTACAGATGCATCCTCTAGCCTCATCCATTCTTCGCGTTGGCCGGAACGACATATTTAACCCTCGGGTTGGGCAGCTGTCTTCCGTCAGCATCAGACTGCTTGAATCTGCCTGACTTCGTATATTTGGATTTATGTAGTGTATTTGATCTTCTTTAGATGATTATAGAATATGACATATAACCTCTGCAAAATCGTAACATAATTGGGGGAGGAAAAAACATGGTAAGAAAATAAATAACATAAACAAACTGTCCAAAACTCTATAAAATTGGCTAAATAACGAAATATTAACATGTTAAAAGCAAGCTACTCGTCATAAATTTAATTTTAGCCTATATATTTCGCTGAATACAAATTATTATGCTTTGCACTCGTTTGTAAGTATAAAATATTTATATAAGGGAAATTTTTTTTTTGTCTTACTTCATCGGCACTTTCTGATATCTGCATATTTTATGCATGATTTATTCTGTAATGTAATTTTGATTTTCTTTAATACGTGGCCTGTTATAACTTTTGTGTACCGCTCCAGTTCGAAGTGCTATACTTAAGGCTGTGTTTGTATTGGATTATTGCAAAAATTTGTATTTTTGTAGTTTCAGTATTTGGTTGACATTAAGCTACTCAAATCAATCAAATAAGTTATCTTTTATACTTATTTTAAAAGTTTGGTTCCTTAATTATTTAAAAGTGCCATTCTCGTGTATGAATATTTACAACTTATCTCTACTTCATGTCAGTTTTATGGTTATCTATGTATATTACACACCTATTCGTTATGCACACCTAAATACTGCATGCCTCCATTATGCACGGTATTATTATGAACGCTAGTTTTGCGCTATTACTATGCACGCTTTCGTTTTGCTACTATTATTTTACGCGCAATTAAATGCACGTTTCCATTATTCAGACATAACCCACGTCACTTATTATAAAAATCGTTATTATTGCTATAAACGATACTGTAGCCAGGTATGAAAGGGATCGTGTTGCGCACATATCCATTCCCTCTCGTGTTCCGATCGAAGGTACGGAATTGTACTGAGGGTTAGCCCGTTAGCGAAGATGTTGACTGCCGTTATCCAACCCTTGTTTATCGGGGGTCGGAAGAGGAACGACGTACCCGACCGAAGCGGGTTTGTACGGGTTTGGTGTTTAAACCCCAGACAGGTTAAGTACGGTCTCAGTGGAGTGGTGTCTGTGATACTAGCTGGATATACCCCAGGTTAGATTAATAGTCCTCTTCCCCGTACAAGGGTTACACACGACTGCAACGTTGCTTAGCTTACTAGCTTACAAGCTGTGTTCGCTTGCAACTGCAGAATTTGCGTGGTAATCGCTGGCAGAAAGTTTGTTTCATCACATGGGTTCTGTAAACAGACGGCATTAAGACCAGTACCATTTGAGGGCTTATGATGTTTGATGAAGCCTCCTGGCTGTATAAGATGTAACAAGAATTCCATTTAAACAACATGTCTACAAAAACTGCTTGAGACAGAACACCGAAATCGATTGAAATTAAGATATTCTATACAATGAATTTAAATTCATTATTAATTTTTTGTGCAAAATTTAACTACTTCATCAATTTTTTTTTTGGGAAATGGTGCCGAGAAACATTACAGTACAAAATAATTCAGTACTGTATTTGCTACTCTAGTACTGTGACATTAAACAAAGGTAAAGCAATTTTCCTGCTGTAGCTATATTATCAATCATCCACCCATTCCCAGCCCCAGCTATAGCAAAGTAGAATATTTGTGGTAAAAATAATTTACTTAGCAGACACGTTTGGTTTTTGTCGACATAATTTTCATCGGAGAAGGTCGGGTAAGCATGTATTCTCTTCCACTATAGTCCATATACAAGGTATTAAACCCATTGCAAGGTCATGCATGGATAAAAGTATTAATAGCACTAAAGGAAAACGTAAAAAAAAATGTTGGTAAAATATTACGGCGAGAAATAGGAACATATTCACACACACACACACACACACACACACACACACACACACACACATATATATATATATATATATATATATATATATATATATATATATATATATATAGATATATATATATTCATCCACGAAGGAATAAATAGTATTCAGTAATCACTAATGAAATTATACAAACATTTGACTGATTATGGATATTTTTTTTTTGAGCAGTTTCATTTACCATATTAGATTTTTTTAAATTGCTGATTTAGTAGTTTAATAAAAATATTTAGAAATAAAGGTATAGTTTCTTTTAGCACTTTACCTTACCATGCTGTGCAGGTGTAACATATGAGCTATTAACTTAACAATCACCTTTGAGAAAACGTGACGAAGCTTTAATGTTGTATGCTATTCGTTAAATTATTATACTTAAATTGTTAAGATATGTCTCAAATGACAGGAAAGGAGAAGTCGCGTTTGCGAAAGATGTTTCTTTCCCCATTTAAAGACGAAATTAGCAAGGAATACTGAATGGCCTGTAAAACAGATTTTTTTATGGTAAGCGCTGAACATACCTGATTAAAGCAACAATGAAGATGGAGATATTTTGTGTGTTCAATTTCAAAAAACGCATGAACTGGCGTATTGTCTTTTCGTCGACATCTCGCACTTACGAGAGTAGTATATAATATCCGGTTCTGCTACAACTAGCGTCCTGGCATTGACGAGGGGACGACCATGCCGCCATATTGGATCTCTTTTTCGCAAAAAAAAAAAAAAAAAAAAAAAAAAAACACTTTCTTAACACATAAAACGGCCGAAATCGCCCGAAATGCCCGCAAAACTGGCCAAATTTCGCGCAAGAATAATCTTTTGTGCACAATTTCGCACATGGAAAGTGCGCACTTCACGCCTTGTACAATCCGCTAGGCTGTTTGCGCAATGCGGCTGAATCGTGCGGAAGTTGAGAAATACTCAGCGGGATTAAGCAATCGGTGTGGAGTCACCCTGACAGCAATCTCATCGTCGGTTTTTCTGTGGGCGCTCCCAACTGATCGTTTTTTTTGTCCTACCGAAAGTGCTCATTTTTCCAATTACGCATTCTGCATGAAGGGGGAGACCCCAGCCAGCCTCAGGTCAAGTATGATCTATGTGCACATATAAGCATAGTTGGCTATAATTTCGTAACCATTTGGGAGACAACTACCAAAATTGTAAGATAGGCATCACCCCCGACAGCGAAACGGATCGAGGGGTAAATTCTGACATATTTAGACTCGTAAGCATAGTTGGCTGTAATATCCGAACTGTGTGAGGTACAACTACCAAAATCGTAACATAGGCATCACCCCAGGCAACGAAAAGGAGCGAGAGGTCAAGTTTACCTATGTGTAGTTATAGGCTGTTCGTGGTAAAGTGAGCACTTTTTAAGGCCCTGCTAAAATTTTCGTTTCAACTATTTTCTAACTTTCCGCCACTTTTTAATATCAAAATTGCAATATGACTCATAAACATAGTGCATACATTCCACCACTCTCAAAGGTTAATGTCTGAGGCTGCAATAAGAAATATTTATTAGGGGTTAATGAATTTTGAAAGGGTCTTAAAAAGTGCCCACTTTACCGAGAACAGCCTATATAAGCATAGTTGGCAGTAATCTCCTAACCATCTGATAGACAACTAAAAAAATTATAACATAGGCAACAAAAAGGAGAGAGGGGTCAAGTATGGACTATGTATACTTATAATACTAGTTGGCTGTAATTTCCGAACAGTGTAAGATATAGTTACAAAGTCATAACATAGACATCACTCCAGATGACGAGAAGGCTTGCAAGGCCAAGTATGTGCTATATCTACTTATAAGCATAGTTTGCTGTAATTTCCGAACCATTAAAGGTATAGTTTTCAAATTAATAACATAAATGTCACCCCAGATGACGAGAATGCATTCAAGGCCAATTATGTACTATTTATACCTATAAGCATAGTTGACTGTAATTACCAAACTATTTGACTTAAAACTACCAAAAATCATAATGTAGGCATCACCCCCACAAAAAGGTGGACCGAAGACTTAAGAATGTCTTAAGAGTACACATAAGCATAGTTGCCCATAATATCTTAACCTTTTGAGATACAACTACCAAATTCATAACATAGGCATCACCCATTCTGACGATAAGGGTAGTGGGGTCATGTATACCTTATAAGCATAGTTGGTCATAATTCCCGAACCATTTAAGATATAATTGCCAAAATCAGACTGCAGACATCACCCCAGAAAACCAAAACCGTCGTGGGGTCAAGTATTACCTAACAACTCATAAGCTTAGTTGGAGGTAATTTCCGAACCATTCGCGATACATCTTCCGAAGTCAGTATGTAGGCTTCACCCCACACAACTAAAAGAGTCGCAGGCTAAGTATGATCTAAGAGCACATATAAGCATAGTTGACTGTACATACAGAAAAGTTTTCAATACAACTACAAGTAAAAATGAAGCTGGCATGTGGGCTCGTTTTGGCCACCATTGGGTAACCAGCCCGACACCTTTACCACACTATCACAATTCCATGATAAGTGATACGAGATAAAATATTGTACATACATCAGACTATGTACTTTAGAGCAGCAGTTAACACCACATTTAGCACATCAGTTAGTGCCTTAGTTAGTACTGCAGTCAGAATCGCAGTTAGCACCACAGCACCACAGTTACAGTGGCATGCACCATAGCTGGCACCACATCACCTCAGTTAGCACCATAGTTCAATATAAATGTCATGATGGTAGTTCTCTGTGACCCATCTAAGCCAATGATGTCCTCGACAGACATTGTACAGTTAGGAGAAGAAATACTCGCATGAGTCTACGCACTCGCCAGACAAGAAACATCTCATTACTAGCTGGCGAGATTGTTTCCTTCTGTACTTGCCAATGATGATCTGATGCACAATTGGGAGAGAAAATAAAGTAAATATCATTATTGGCCCATGCACTCACCAAAATCTCACCATGAACCAGCGAGGTTATCCCTTCCAGACATGCCAAAGCCAATAGAGTCCTCGACAGACAATGTACAATGAGGAGAAATGCACATGGGCCTACACACTCATCAGACATGTCGTCGCGAACCAGATAGGTTTTCCTTCTGAATTCACCTATGGTAATGATGTCAACAGTGAAGATGTTCACACCACAACCTGACTGCAAGCAGTGGAAAGGACTAGCATACTCACACGTTTCCTTTCACCTGGTATCTCTGTGGGGATTAGAAATCTCGATCACTAGCATTCCACCATAATTATTTTCACCTGGCGAGGCGCTGAGTTTAATGCTACTTCATTCCACCATAGTTGCCCTATTCCAAAAGGGTTTACTCTTTCTGAGATCCATTCATCTAATGTCCCCGCATCTCGGCTGGGACAAGTCTCAAGCAGACTCCACCAGGGGCTAGCATTGCATGCAGGTTTCCTTTAACCTGATGTCTCAGCAGGGATTAGAATTATCATGCACTAGCATTCCATCATAGTTTTTCACCTGGTAAAGGTGCCGAGTCTCGTACTCTATCATTCTCTCATAGGTGTCCCATTCCAACAGTGTTTACTCCTTCCAAGCTCTATTCACCTAATGTCCTGGTGTCTCTGCAGGGACTAGTTTCAAGCAATCCACCAGGGGCTAGCATACTCATAGGTAGCCTTTCACCTGGCATCCTGGTGGAGATTCAAAGTCTTATGCACTAGCATTGCACCATAGTTTCTTTACTTGGCGAGATACTGAGTCTCAGGCTCTATCATTCAACCCAGTTGTCTCATTTCAACAGGGTTTACTCCTTCTAAGATCCATTCACCTAATATTCTGGAATCTTGGCAGGGATGAATCTTAAGCACTCAACACAGGACTAACATACTCACAGGTTTCCTGCCACCCGGCATCTTGGTAGGGATTCGAAGTTTCAGGCACTAGCTTTCCACCATTATTTTTTCACCTGATGACGTACTAAGTCTCATTCTCTATCATCCCACATTAGTTGCCCCATTCCATCAAGGTTTACTCACAATGAGATCAATTCACCTAACGCCCTGGCATCTGGGCAGTGACAACTCTCAAGCATTCCAACAGGGGGTAGCATACTCGCAGGTTTCCTTTCACTTGGTGTCCTGGAAGGGATTCGAACTCTCATGCACTAACATTATACCATAGCTTTTACCTGGCGAGGTGCCAAGTCTCAATACCTATCATTCTATCATTGCTGTCCTATTCCAACAGGGTTTACTCCTTCCGAGATCCATTCACCAAATGTCATGGCATCTCGGCGGGGATGAGTCGCAAGCTCTCCACCTGTGCGGCATAAAGCGAATCATGCCAACACACACTAGGCTAGAGTCGCACTGCGGACATATGAAGTACACCCTAAGAACACTGTATAGTTGGATGTAATTCCCGAACCAGTCGACCAAAAGTGGAGGTCTCAGCAAGTAGAAGGGATGGCACAGAACACTAGCAGAGAGAGAGAGAGAGAGAGAGAGAGAGAGAGAGAGAGAGAGAGAGAGAGAGAGAGATGCGTCAGTGCTCCAGGGTGTTTGGTAGACTAGCCACATCACACATGCACTTTTACATTATGAGAGGAATTCAAGTACTTGCCAACCAACATAAGCATTAATTGCCATATGCTGCAATGATGCTAAACAAGACTAGACTATCCTGGTCAGAACACTTTCCTTACAAACCAACTGAAATGAAACCTTCACACCAAGAGAGACGACACTGTTACACATGAAATAAAAACATAAAAAAGGAGTTAAAAGTATTTACTAACCAATGCATAGTGCATAAGCAATGAACACTTTACATTAGTCGAAAAAAGAACAATTTATGAAGTTCGGGCACAATAGGGGGCAACACTGCTAAATAAAGATGCAAAGGAAAATAGTTATAAGTACTTACAAAGCAGCACAATCGTATAAGCATAGGGAGTGTGTCAAAGCATGCTAGACATGACCAGGCCGCCCTGCTCAGTAGGTCGGAACGAGCTCCTTATGAAAATAAATCATCACATGTAGCGATCACACACACCACAAGCAGCAGCCGACACGACCATCATTGTACGACAGGTAGTCATAGTCTTATCTGACCTGCTCTTGTGTACCAAGCCTTCAATGCTTGTAATTACATACAGTCATGCCCTGTCTCTGGCCTGTCTCTCAAATGTCCGTGCTGCCGCAACACGACCATGTATTGCTGTATCTCTCAGCCAATCAGGTGGTTCTGGTGTACCCGGTACTATAAGGTATGACTGAAGCGCGACATTACCAGACGGACCTGGGTAGAACATATTCTGTATGGACAGAGTGATATGAAACCAGCCAACAATAGCAGCAGAATGTGTCCCGACCCCCGCCGCACAAGAAATGTGAGCATCTGTAGGGCCGCAGTCGACCGACAGTGTGACTGTCATGCAGGCAAGTCGTGGGATGGTACTAGTAGAGAGAGACATCAGTGTGGCAGACCAGTCGAGTGATTATACTTTTACTATCAGAATACAGTACCTAGTGCTAGAATCGTAATAAGAAAATAAAGTAGTACATTTGCTTATTTCGAACAAAGAGACACACACTTCAACTATGTAATTACTCTGCTTTTAGATGATGCGGATCATATGTTTACCTTAACAGGTAAACATATGAAGACCTATAGGCCTCGAAAATACACCATCATCGTGAACTGACTAGAAGCAATGACTGTCCTGCTTTTCCATGCATTCTATATATTACTGACCTAGAAAGCAACTCCACACTGGCAAATACTGTAAGTACATCACCAACCCTTGACAAAACTGTACTTACTTGTTACATATGCCTTTATGGCAGTGCAGATGGTGTCCCATCCTTGAAAATAATGTATCGTAGGTTCAATTCCCATAGAGAGTTGTAATGCATGCTGACATGAAAATTGTCATTGCATGTTCGCCCGCAGTGAATACACAATGTATGCCACTGGTCGGGAAATGAGTGGAAGCAAGATATTCACGCCACTACCAGACGTCATGAAGATAGTAACTGCCATCATGTACAAGACCTACCAATTTGGTGCAAGTATATGCGAAATAAGTGTGTACCTTGCAAGCACACATCAGGAAGTATTCAAATGAAGACAAATCTGATAGTTTAAGATGTACGAGTGTAAAGCAGTTGAGAGACCAAATTGACATGCTCGAGAACGAACGAATGCAGTAAATATTAGCATGTATATTTCCAATATTGCTTCGAATAAGCTGGTGTTGCTAGAGGATATCGCTTCTGTCCACCATACTCATGCTTATGTCTACAATAGCAGTTCGTGCCAACACACATCGCTCAGAATGTCTTTGTCTCGTCGAGTGGACACAGTGAAAATGATAGCATGTTGTTTTAACATTTAGAAATTGTATTGGCTATCATGGTACACAGAAAGGTTAAATCACTTGCAGAACTCGACGAAAATACCAAGCTTGCATACCTGCCTAAAGAATTCCTTCTAACATATGCACAATACGAAATAAAATTAGTCTACAAACAGCTACCTGGCAGCTACAGGACAAAGAGATTCTTGGGTGTCTCCCATACCTAGAATATTGTCAAGGTAGTGCTACCATCAAAGACACATCGCATCTGAGTAGCTGGTGTAAGACACAGAGAGAGGTAGCAGCAGCAAAAAAAGAAACAAGGCACCTCCAACACGGAAATATGAACGAGTGTAAAGAGTTGAGAGACCAACTTCACAAGTTAGACAGCGAACGACCTGATAAAGTAACATATTTCAGTTCAGCAACCATGCTGATGTTTGCACCACACACACAGCCAGCAGTCTAGGCAACCCGACGTCAGCAACACAAACTAGCATGCAGTGAGAACACTATACAAGCGAGCATCGTGCAAAACAGATGTCAGTTCGTTGGTGAGCATGGTGGTGGAAGGCAGATCATTACAGCTACATTCGTCTACTACGATTGTGTACTCTACTACAATATGAAGATGGAAACAATGGTTGATGACTTACCAACCATAACACTATCGACATCACCAACAGCAAGGTGCCCTGAGGAGTCGCTGCAAATATTACGATATAAATGCTACTATTTTGGAAATGTTTTAATAAAATACACCATGCATGCCGATACGAAAGTTGTCATTGCATGATCAGCCCAGTGTACAAAGCATTCCACTGTGATACATGTAATGCTGTGTTAACCTAAAGTGATTACCTGTAAACACATAACAAGAAGTCCAAATGTAACGTGTGTCATTGATAGGGAAGCGAGTACAAGTATTGAAGCAAGACATTCGTTAACAGCTCCACTGCAAAATACATGAAGAGATTAACTGGCAATTTTTCATCGTCTACAAGACCTACTCATATGTTAACTGCGGTGCAGTATATGTAAATAAGCGTACTTTCAATGTTCACAGCAGCAATTGCACGAATGAAGACTTAAGTTGAACTTGTCAGATAAACGAGTGCAAAGAAGTTGAGAGCTTGAATCGGCAACTTCACATGCTAGACAGCAATTGACCTGATACATTAACATACTTCAGTCTAGCAACCATGCTGGCATTGGCACCACACACAGCCAGTAGTCATCTACGGAGATAACCCGAGTCAGACAACATCCACCAGCATGCCATGTGAACAGTATACATGCGAGTTCATGTAAAAACTAATGTCTGTTCGTTGGCGAGACTGGTGGGGGAAAGCCGGCCATTCCGACTAAGTTCATCTAGTATGATCACGTACTCTGCTACAATATATAAGTTCTGCACTCCTCTTAGCCGGTGGCATTCCTGGGGTTTTGGAGTTACGATGTTATGGTCCATTTTGCGGGTTTGGGGCTACAGGACCCTTGGACACAGGAAGAGTAATTGTCCTCGGGCCCTGTCTCCCCTCGCACCACTCAGGAACATTATATTTACTCGTCAGCTCTTACCTAGCCTTCCTCGTTCTCCTGTGTTTGGGAGAACTCTGCTAATTAGAGGATACCTGGTAATATAGACTAGGTACAGACCACTACCAGCACGAGTTCTAACTATTTTCACCACTGTGCCCCCTCTAAAGAAACCAGCAGGGAAGAGAGGTCAGGCCACTCTCCTTCTTTCTATCCATCTAGGGTTTTCAACTATCAGGCGAATCCAAAAGTCGTCCTTCCATTCTGAATTTCTTCACTCTGAAATCCAACTTTAAGGCCCCACTGACCATAAAGGAGTTGATTGGCCCACCACCAGGCACCACTATCATGAATGCCCATGATTCAAGCTTAGCCTGGGAGGCAGATACCCTTTTTAGAAAATCCTGCCATAGGGAATGTCCGGGGTTTGCCACATCTGCAGGATAAGTGGTATCTTGCACTCATGGCACTCTAGGGTAGTAGTACTCTTGGTCTATGAGAGACTATAAGAGATAAATCACTAGCCCTTTCCGGTTTCATGCATGGACTTGCAGCAGATAGCTCCAATACATGTGAGATTAGCCAACCTCTTATTACCCCACCGGATGTCAGCCGAGCCCACAGGGATGACAGAGGAAGTAAGCTTCCCTTGGTCAACCATACTCCCACCAGGCCTTAAGCCTGTTCGATGACTCTCCATAGGCAGCAGCAGATGAGGGATTGGCTTCCCATGGTCAACCTAATCCCAACCAGACTCAGCAAGTGACATACAGCCACCAATATTGGGCAGAGAGGGAGCATGTTTCCCATAGTCAACATCAAACCCACCAGGCATATCCTTACGCCCATAACAGGCTGGTCCCCCATTCTATGACAGGAACCGACATGCTCGCCCACGTCTTACACCCATTACAGGCTGGTTACCTGCTTCTACCCCCCCCCCCCAGAAAAATCACAGTGGAGCCCACGCTTTACACCCATTACAGGTTGGTCCTGTCGTCATCTGACAGGCCCTTCCAACTCCCATTGGAAACCAAGAAGTACATGAATCCTCAACATATACTCTGCTACAATACGAAGGTGGAATCAATGGTTGAAGACTTACCATCTGTAACACCATCAGCATCGGCAACAACACCATGGAGTCCTGAAGATTTGCTACAAGCAAAACATTATCAATGTGACCACTGCGATCGCGTACTCTGTTACAATATGAAGATGGGATCAATGGTCGAAGACTTACAATATATAACACTGCAAGCATTCTCAACAGCAAGGTGCCTTGAAGAGTTGTTACAAGCATTACGCTATCAATATTGCTACTGCGATCACGCCCTCTGCTATAATATTAAGATGGAATCAATGTTCGAATACTTACTATCTACAACACCGCAAGCTTCGTCAACAGCACAACGAAACTGAAGAAGCCCCATCTTCAGCTTTTAACGTCATACAATTTTCTTTTCTAAGCGGTACAATTTTATAAAAAATTGTGAGTTTTCTACAATAAAATTATTATTTTTTGTTTTAAGTGGTAGATTTTGTTCTAAATGGAGCTCAATGATCAATATCAAGGTTGCATGACGTCAATGTCCTCACGTGTTCCATTGTTGCACAGCTCCTTCTTGCTCATTGGTATTGGCAGTGGTAGTTGTTGTCGATGTCCTCACATGTTCCGTTGTTGCGCAGCTCCTACTCGCTCATTGTGAGCGGTAGGGTACCATGCTGGATTTATGTTTACAGAATGTGTAAGGGAGACCTTAAATACCACTGATGGAATATGAAAATGTATATATATTTTCGTATCTCTCAAGTATGTTTTCAGTTCTGGTGGGGCTCTTAAATTGTCTTAGCTATCTCCTCTAATGTGTTGTGTCTTTAATAATGACGAAATAAATTCTTTAGAAAGTCATTTGTGCTGTTTCTATAAAGTAATTTTCATTTAGCTACAATACTCATCGATATGAAACCATTTGTTCCATGAACATCGAGCAATTTACCTTAACACGTGAACAGTGCAAGTCTCAATTTGGACGACGTGATAACTTAAAAATGGGCCTTGCATCCTGTAATGGACTCTCTCCCGGGCTAGCTAATCAATGTGGTGTATTACCTGCATTTAATACTGGAGCACTATCACCAACGGCAATACCAGACCTATGTGTGAACATTGAAAATATTTCTCCAAGGGTGTCAAGATAATCGTGTTTCTACTGCGGCAAGACATAAAGTAAAAGTTGCAGTGCCAGTCAACATGAGAAAACTGGAAAATATATGAAGGTGAGATGGGCTTATTATACTAGTTGCTGTTTCAAGTGTGGCTGAGAGTTAAAATGTTATGAATTAACAGGCATTCCAGACGAAAGGCTACACGAAATACATGACTATTAGAGACAACTATGTAGTTAATCGCATGTCAATCATGTACAAATTTGTACATATAAATCTCCTACACTCATACGTGTTGCACACTTACCAAATGAACATGGATTCATACTGAAAGAATCTGCTTTTCGAGGTCTTATGTTGCGAAAAATATTTGTACATATCTTAAGCATATGGAGCAGAATGTTATAGATCAACTTACATGTGAGAGCCGTCGGTAGGGAGCTGAGTTCGAGACTTGACTTTATTGATGGAGGTGGACCTAATATTAGCATGGGTTACGTTAAATAAATAAAAGGGAAATAATTTATATACCTTACGATTGTTTTGACATATATGACATAAGAATACATACCAATATTTGATACATGCTCAACTTATTCTTCATTCAGCAAAACATTAATGGTGACCGTTTTTCCAGATCAATTCCGACTGCGAACATTCGTGACTCATTTATTCGCATATACCACACAGCCGTTCTCAAATGGGTGAGTCTTACAGACAATGGCAAATGGACAGTTACTATATTCATGACATTTGGAACTGGTGTGGTTAGGGAATGTGTTGCCACAAAATGTGCACTCTTTCTGATCAACGACAAACATTTCCTCTGCACTTCTTTTTATGCCTATACAGGTTATCACTGCGGGTAAACACATCATTGCAGTTATGATGGTAGAACACTTTGTATGCTGGGCTGAACATGCAATGACAAAATTTAGTGTCGGCATGCGTGATGACTTTTACTAAAACTATTTCCGCAATAGTAATATTGATATTGTATGCTTGCAGCGACTCTTCAGGGCCACTTACTGTTGGTGATATCGATGGTGTTACTGTTGGTCAGTTTTCAACCTTCTTTTCCGTCTTCAGATGTAGCAGAGCACACAATCCTAGTAGATGAATATAGATGTATCAATCTGCTTCCACCACTATGCTCACCGACGAACTGACATCTGTTTTACATGCTTGAATGTATAGTGTTCACACTGCATGCTAGTTTGTGTTGCTTGCCTCTGGTTACCTTGACTGCTGGCTGTGTGTGTGTGTGTAGCAGACATCAGTATGGTTGCTGGACAGAAATATATTACCTTATCTGGTCGTTCGCTGTCTAACCTGCGAAGTTGGTCTCTCACATTTTTTACTCATATGTCTTTCTGTGTTGGAAGTGCCTTGTTTTTTTTTTTTTGCTGCTGCTACTTCTCACTGTGTCTTACACCAATTTCTGAGGTGGGGCGTGTTTGTAACGGTAGCACTACCTTGAGAATATTCCAGACATAGGAAAGAGCCAAGAATCTCTTCGTCCTGTTGCAGATAGTCAGGTAGGTGTTTGTAAATGGATTTATTTTTTGTCATGCATATGTGAGAAGGACTTCTTTAGGCAGGTATACAAGCTCGGTATCTTCGTCGGGTGCTGCAAGTGATTTATTCTTTCTGTATACGATGATAGCCGATAAAATTTTCTGACTGCTAGAACAGCATGCTATCATTTTCACTAAGTCCTTTCGATGAGAGAAAGACATTATGAGCGGTGTGTGTTGGCGCGAAATGCTTTTGTAGACGTAAATGTGAGTAGGGTGGACATAAGCGATATCCTCCACCAATACCAGTTTATTCGAAGCGATATTGGAAAGAGACATACACATGTTTACATCAGTCGTTCGCTGTCTAGCCTACGAAGTTCTTCTCTCAATTTCTTTACACTCGTACTACTTAAACAATCAATTTTTATTCATTCAAACACTTCCTGTTGTGTGCATAAAAGGCACACTCTTATTTCGCATATATCTGCACCGTATGGGTAGGTTTTGTAGACGATGGCGGTTGCAATCTTCATGATGTTTGGTAGATGACTGAATGTCTTACTTTCTCTTGCTTCCCGACGAACGACACACATTGTCTATTCACTGCGGGCGAACATGTAATAACTGCTGTCATGCCAGTATACATTACCACTCTCTACGGGAATTGAACCTGCAATAAATTATTTTCAAGGCTGGTACACTGTTTCCACTGCCATCAAGGTACTTGCATTAGTTCCTTTCAATAGTACACATCACAAGTAAGTACATACATTTTGTCTAGGGGTGGTGATGTACTTACAGTACTTGCAGGTGTCGAGTTGCTTTCTTGGTCGTGATTATGTAGAATTAATTGAAAGACAGGATGGTCATTGCCTACCGTGAGTTCACGACGATGAGATGCACTCATGGCCTACAGGTCTTCACTGTTACTCCTGTTAAGGTAAACCTATGCATGCATCTTCTAAAAGAAATTTCTAGATAGTAAAATTTAGGTGTGTGTGTGTGTGTGTGTTGCCATACTTCCTTGCTAGAAATAAATATATACACTATTTTATTTTCTAATTATTTTTGACCCAGCATATAGCAGTGCCATATATCTTGCATGTGTAGTGGTTTAAATATATGTTGTTTCGCATGTATTCATGGTTCTGGCACTTGGTACTGTATTCCGCTCATAAAGGGACATGCACACTACTGGTATTTTCACCCTGATTTATATCTCTGCTAGTACCATCCTTCGACTTGCCTGCATGAAGGTCATGTTGTCGGCCGATCGCGGCCTTAAGGATTCTCACATTCTTGTGCTGCGGGGGTTGGTGCATGTTCTGCTGCTAGTGTTGGCTGGTTTCGTTTCACTCGGTTCTACGGAAAGCGTTCTGCCCAAGATGGCCTGGTTGTGTCTAGCATTGGCGATGGCTGTGGCAGCGCGAACATTTGTGTGACAGAGCATGTCTGTCCTTCATTAAACATACTGAGGTCTCGGTACATGACGAACCATGAGTGTGTTGAGAGGCTGGTCATGTCCGAACGTGCTACTACTAAGGACTTGTACCCTGGACCCCACTGGTGAGGGGCACGATGTACTGGCTTAAATTGAATTTTCGGTACATGAGTGTAGAATGGTGTCAGAGTATGTCTGTCTGTAAGTAAACACATTGAAGGTTCGGTACACAAACACAGGTTGGAAACAGGGCATGAATGTATGTAATAACAAGCATTGAAGATTAGGAACACAAGTGCAGGTCGGAGACAGAGTATTACTGTCTGTCGCACAGTGACAGTCAGGTCAGCCACTACTATTGTTGTGTGTTGGCTACATGTAATGATTTCGTTTCGTAATGAGCTCATTCTGGAATTCTGAACAGGGTGTCCTGGTCTTGTCTAGAATCGTTTAACACATACTGTGTTCTTGATTAAATATGCTGGTTGGTAAGTACTTCTAACTATTTTCCTTTGCAATGGTATGTAGCAGTGTTGCCTCTTTTAGTACCCGAAATTCAGAAATAGCTATCTTTTCACGTAATGTTCAGCACTTGTTGCTTGCACACTATGCAGTAGTTGTTAAATGCTTCTAACTATTTTTTTGCTGTTATGCTTCAGTGCATAGTGGTGTCGTCTCTATTAGTGTGATGGTTTCATTTTAGTCATTTCGTAAGAATGCGTTCTGAATAGGACATCCTGGTAGTGTATAGCATCATTGAAGTATACAGCACCTGTTTCATGCTCTAGTTGCAAATATTTGAATTCCTCTTGTAATGCAAAAGTCCATGTGAGACTTGGCTGGTCAACCACCCTGGAGCCCTGACACATCTCTCTTTCTGCCAGTGTTCTGTGCCATCCCTTCGAATTGCCGAGATCGGCGCTTTCGGTCGACCAGTTCGGCAATCACAGCCAACTATGCTGTGTGCTTAGGGCATAATTGACAAGCATGCTACGACTCTAGCCTAGTGTGTGTTGGCATGATTCGCTCATTGTCGCGCATATGGAGAGCTTGAGACTAGTCCCCGCTGAGACATCAGGACGTTTTGTGAATTGACCTCGGAATGAGTGAACCCAGTTGCAATGGGACAACAATGGTGGAATGACAGAGTATGAGACTCGTCACCTCGCCAGGTGAAAGTTATGGTGGCATGCTAGTGCATGAGACTTCGAATCCCTGCTGGGACACCAGGTGAAAGGAAACCTGGGAGTATGCTAAATCTAGGCGGAGCACTTAAGACTAGTGCCCACCGATATGCCAGGATCTTAGGTGAATGGATTTTGGAAGAAGTAAACACTGTTGGAATGGGACAACTATAGGGCAATGATAGAGCATGAGACTCAGCACCTCGCTAGGTGAAAAAACTATTGTGGAATCCCAGTGCATGAGACTTCGAATTAAAGCAAGGGCACCAGGTGAAAGGAAATCAGCAAGTATGCTAGCCCCTGTTGGAGCACTTGGGATTTATCCCCGCCGAGACACCAGGACATTAAGTGAATGGATCTCGGAATAAGTAAACTCTGTTGGAATGGGACAACTAAGGTGGAATGATAAGAGTATGAGATTCAACACCTCGCCAGGTGAAACAATTAAAGTGGAATGCTAGTGAATGAAACTTCGAATCCCCACCAGGATGAGATGCGAAAGGAAACCTGCGAATCTGCTAGCCCCTTGTGGAGTGCTTGAGACTTGTCCCCGCCGAGATACCAGGATGTTAAGTGAATGGATCTCGGAAGGAGTAAACCCTGTTGGAATTGGACAAGTACAGTGGAATGATAAGAGTATGGCACTCAGCACCTCGCCAGGAGAAGAAAACTATGGTGGAATGCTAGTGCATGAGACTCGGTATTCCACTGGGATGCCAGGTGATAGAAACCTGCGAATATGCTAGCCCCTGGTGGAGCGCTTAAGGCTCATCCCCACCGAGATGCCAGGACATTAGAAGAATGGATCTCGGAAGGAGTGAACCATGTTAGGATTTACTACAACAATGGTGGATTGATAGAGCATGAGACTCAGAACCTTTGCCAGGTAAAAAAAAATACAGTGGTATGCTAGTGCATGAGACTTCGAATCCCTGTCGAGATGTCAAGTGAAAGGAAACCTGTGAGTATTCTACCCCCTTCCACTGCTGGCAGTCAGATTGTAGTGTGTGCATCTTCACAGCTGACATCATTACCATAGGTGTATCCAGAAGGAAAAGCTCACTGTTTCGCGATGACATGTCTGGTAGGTGTGTGTAGGTCCATGCGCGTTTCTCCTCACCATTCACTGTCTGTTGAGGATGTCACTGGCTTAGGCGAGTCTGGAACAGAAAATTTCGCTGGTTCGCGATAATGTTTCTGGTGATTGTTTAGGTCAATAATTGTACTTACTTTAATTATTCGCCTAACTACGCATCAAGTATGTCATGCTTGTCCAGAAGGAAACAACATTGCCAGCACACAATGAGATGTTCCTTGTCTGGTGAGTTATTAGGCACTTGCTAGTATTTCTTCTCCTTACCATACAGTGTCTGTTGAGGATGGCATTGGCTTAGGTGTGTCATGAATGATTATCTTCATGACAATTGGTATTGAATTGTGGTGCGAACTGCAGTGCTGCGGTACTAACAAAGATGACTTTGGTGCTAACTGAGATGCTAACTGCAATGCTAACTGTGGTGCTCACTGCGGTACTAACTTTGTTGCTGACTGTGGTGCTGTGGTGCTAACTAGGGTACTGCAGTGTTTCCTGTGGTAATAATTGTGGTGCTGTGGTGCTAACTGCAGTGCTAACTGTGGTTCTAACTGCGGTGCTCGAGTGCATGGGTCGATGTATGCATGTATGTACGATATTTCATCTCGTAATGTTTATCATGCAATGGTGATCGTGTGGTCAAGGTGTTGGACTGCTAACCCAAAGGTGGCCGAAACGAATCCATACGTCACCTGCATTTTTGACTTGAAGTTGTATTGCAAAGGGTTTAGGAATTTCAGCCAACTATGCTTACATGTGCTCTTAGGTCATACTTGACCTCCGACTCTGTTAGTTGTCTGGGGTGAAGCCTACTTTTCGACTTTGAAAGTCGTATTTCGAACAACTTGGAAATTACAGCCAACTAGACTTATATGTGCTGTTAGGGCTTACTTGACTCCACGACCATTTTCGTTGTCTGGAGTGATGCCTACATTTTAAATTTGGCAACTATATCTTAAAGAGTTTGGGAATAATAACCAAACATGCTTATAAGGTATACTTGACCCCGCGATTCTTCTCGTCATCATGGGTAGATGTATCTCAAAAGGTTAGAATATGATGGGTAACTTAACTTATATGTACTCTTAGGACATACTTGACCCTTCGGTCCTTCTCGTCGTCTGGGGTGATGCTTACATTATGATTTTTGGTAGTTGTATTTAAAATGGTTCGGTTATTACAATAAACTATTCTTATAAGTAGACATAGGGCATACTTGGCCCCGCTACCCTTCTCGAAATCTAGGGTGATGTCTATGTTAGGAATTTGACACAATAACTTCAACGGTTCGGAAATTACAGCCAACCGTGCTTATAAGTAGACATATCACATACTTGGATTTGCGAGCCATCTTGTCGTCTGGGGTGATTTCTATGTTATGCATTTGGAAACTATAGCTTACATGGTTAGGAAATTACAGCCTAATATGTTTATAGAAAGACATAGGGCATATGTGGTCTTGCGATCCTTCTCGTCGTCTGGGGTAATGCACGTGTTATCAATTTGACTACTATACCTTATATAGTTATGTAGTTACAGTATTTTATGCTTATAAGTAGACATAGGTCATACTTTACCCCTCGCTCCTTTTCATCGTCTGAGGTGATGCTTATGATATGATTTTGGTAGTTGTATCCCAAATGGTTCGGGAATTACAGCCAAGTATGCTTATAAGTAGACATAGGTCAAACCTGACCTCTCACTACTTTTCGTTGTCGGGGGTGATGGCTATGCTACGATTTTGGTGGTTGTATCTGCCACGGTTCGGAAATTACAGCCAACTATTGTTATATATAAGCATAGGTCATACTTGACCTGAGGCTGGTAGGGTGACTTGGAATGGCGTCGCCCCCTCCACGTGGAATGCGTGGGTGGGAAGTGCGCACTTTCAGTAAGACAGAAAAACAATCAGTTGGGAGCACTCAGAAAAAAACCGACCGGAATGCTGTCAGGGTGACTCCACACCGATTGCTCAATCTGGCTCAACATTTCTCAGTTTCCACATGGTTCAGCCGCATTGAGCAAACAACGAAGTGCGTACTTTCTGTTGCGTGAAAGTGTGTAAAAAAGATAATTCTTGCGCGAAATTTGGTTGGTCTTGCGGATATTGCTGGCGATTTTGGCTGTTTTGTGTTTGAAACACAGTATTTATGTGCGAAAAACGAGATCCAAGATGGTGGCGGGGTCGTCTCCTCGTCCCTGCGAGGATACCAGTTTTAGCAGAACCTGCTATTATATACTACTCAAGGTACTTTCAACGGTGACCACGACATTGCGTATCGTTGCCTAAACCTATACTACACATGACGCTATATACTGGTTGCGATAACATTTGTTTCAGCGTGTTCATTAAAAAAAAGAAAACGCTTTAAGAGACAGGCGAGAAACTGCAGGTCAAATAAACAAAAGGGAGAAAACCTATTTTTTAAATAAACGTAATATGGTCCAACGCTCTCACAATTAATATAAGATTTCTACAGACGCCCCATAATCAGATGATAAACGAAATGCTAACTGTTACTCACTGCAGGGAAAATATTAACAGCATGTTTATGGGACATGTACGGCAAGCCCATGCTCGGGAAATACAAACAGCAAATTTGAGGACCACGAATGGTATACCTACTGTAACTTACTGCCGCAGATGTATTACTGGAAAGCTAATGGAACACGTGTGATATTCCATGATCTGTTGCTTACTGCTGGGGACATAATAGCAGCATACTTACGGCCCTTTTGTGGTAGTCCAACTGTTCCTTATTACTGAAGAAACATTATCAGCAAGTTTACGTGCCTCTTATGGCATGCCGACTTAATCTTGTTATGCAGTAGCAAGTAGCGTATGTGAACTCACTTGTTTTTTTTTTTTTATTTTGCATATATATGAATTAAAATTATCATGTGACATTGCTAGAAATACGAAAAAAAAAAAAAACTTTTAGACTGGAAATTTGCAAAGAATAACACATTAAAAGTCGTTATTTTGCGTCTTGTATTTCACCTGAAAGTATCCCGAAACTAAAATACTAGCATTTTAAACAAAAACACAGAAATCCCAGTATTGACTTATGATACCAACATTAATTGTGTCTATACGAAATCTTATAAAGCTATGCATGGTATAGTAGTTGCTAGCATTCTAGACTATGAACGAAAGGTTTATGAGTTCGAATCCAGGTTTTTCGAAAGACATTTACAGTAATTGTGAAATAATGATGAAAATAATATATGCTAATAATGTAAATAAATTAATCTCATTGGGTGAAACATAATTTTTTTTCTCGTTTTGAAAATGTATGGCGAACTGCTTCTATGTGGGCCACAAGTGGTCAATAGCTGGACCACAAGTGGTTTGCAAACAGTTGGCTGACATGTGGCTTACTTACGGCAGGCCAGAAGGAGAAAGCCAGTGGTCCACTGCTGCCACACATGGCCCACTGAGTGTGCTGACATGTTGGGGATATAGTTGGTTATGCAGAAGTGGGCCGCTTGCGGTCAGATTGTGTTTTGCTACATGGACGTTATCTGAAGTGTGACCTAGATGGTGCCAACTGCAAGAGGTATCATGTGGGCCACAAGCATCTGCGGGTGTTTGCAGTGGTTGACTGATTGCTAACTGATTATGGAAACCGTATGTGGGCCGCTCGTGTACAAGCAGCTCTGCACAAGCGAGCTAACTGACTTTTTTTTCTTGGGTGACATATGCATGGGTGTAATGTTTCTTAAATGTGGGTCTTAAGCATAAACGATTTAACATATTTACATTGTTATAAATAGTTTATTTTAGTTTTGCACGCCGTCTGTTGGCCTAGACAATTCGATCAGTAGCGGTAGACTCTAGTTGTTTACCTAATTGTTGGATGTGATTTAAGTTGAGTGACAGCTTAACCAAATTTCCACAAAAAAATATTTTTCTAGACAACAGAATGTATTCCAATGATCTGTTCTTTGCAGGCGGGGAAAAATCTTGTCTGATGGCATGAACGACTCATCTTTCAATGGCGCTTGAAGGTACACGTGAATCTGCGAGGGTTTAAAAATCACTAAGAAATGTGACAAATGAAAACCAACTCTGTGCGGTATAACTAAGAAAAATAAATTTTAATTTCCTAACTCCACGTTAAATTAGGCCATATCAGTGGTCTCAGTACTATATATTGGAGTAATAATCGTCTCGCTCCTTCTCCTGCATATTAAGTCGGTTTAATTTCGTATCTACGATCTCTATGATATGTTTTGCATTCCCTCGATCATGCTTGGCCGTGGACTCCAACCCAACGAGTTTCACTGGAGTTTATTTTTACCCCGTGGTATTCCATACCATTACAAGAAAACATTGGTTTAGTTTCTTAAGGACGTTCATGTGCCTAAAATTAAGATACACATAGTTCTGATAACTGGAAATAAAGAGTAATTCTATGAAAATACAAAATCAGTGGTAAAATAATTTCTAAAAACTCTCTAACGTAATTATAAAATTTTGTAATTCAGAATCGTGGTAAAAACTTTAAAATTATTTTCAAGCAGTGAGTTTTCTTTCAACTTAAGTGTTTCTTAGTTGGCTAACCAGAAATTAGTGTTAAGATTCTTGCTATTGAATATCCGAAATCCGAGTTATCAAAAATAAAATTTAGCTACAGGTAAATCTTGTATACATAACGCTCATTTTTTCCGCTTTTATAAAACTACTGATGCAAATTAAATCACACATTTATAAAACTGCCAAAGCGGTGAAAACTAAATTTAAAATACCATTACATATTTTACATCAAGTTTCCCATCATGCCATCCACCATATTAGGCATATGATAAGTCACTTGGAATATAAGGAAATAAGTGTTCTTAATATAGTCCACTCTCGCTAAACTGAAAATATTCTTTTCCATGTATAATTACTGCGAGAGAATAGAACATGCTTAATAAAGATGACAGAAGCACCAAATTTAATTTTAAGGGCCCTGACTAGCAAGCCTGCAGCCACAGTGTTTAAACTGTCTATCACAGACCAGGATAAAACCTTGTGGAGGCCCCTAGGCAATTGAAATTTCGGGGTCCCATCAATAATTACTTCATAAAAGTTTCGTGAATATAAGTATAAATACTCTCTTATTATTTACTTATTAACCAGGTTGTATTTTTATCAAAGAAATATTTAAATAAAGAATTAATTTTATTTCACGAGAAAATTTATCAAACAAGTAAGTACAGATATTAATTTAGTTTATAGAATGTATTCATTCATTAACTTTGCGATGTCCGTCCCAGTAGTGGAACTCAGATCATGTTACAGGGTCACATGTATTGCCTATCATTTACTGTGATATATATTTTCTAGGTTGATTATGCCTCGGTTAGCACGAAAAGTCAATTAATAGATAGTAGTTTAAATATGTATTATGTCTAGTACTAATAAATCCAGGCAACACGAGCAGCTATGCTTGATTGTAAACTCCAAGCTGAGATGCCGTTGGTCGGCGAGTTTTCTCGGGGATCTCCCATTTCCCCCGCTCCTTCATTCCGGCGTCGCTCCATATTTGCTTCTATCACCCTCATCGGCTCTCAATAACTCGCTGTTAAGAACCGCCCAAATCTCTTCACACTCCTGGCTGAGAAATTGAAAAATTCCTACGCCCGCGATCCACGATCCGCACTGGCTTCTCGGGGATGTACGGCTCCACCCTGCACAGTAGCGTCGTGACAAAATTTTAATTCTTCGCAGCGCTTCTCAGAGAGGCCTGGACCTCACTTCGCCGTGGTTCTCCTTATGCTGTCGACAAAAAACCTGTGAACTCCGCTTTGGCGTGGGAGGATCGCATCACCTACTCCAGAGGGGGGCGCCTCCATGTGGTAAAAGTTGTTCACGATAATGTCAGCACGCTTGAAGTCATCCTTAGGTAAAAACCTTGCTCCTCGCGCATTTTAACGGGCGCACTGAGCGACATTCACCCAGTAATGTTGGTATCGATGGAAGGAAAGTAGTTACATATCATAAGACCGAATAAAAAGTATTCCGTAACCGTTTGTGATAAGTTCAATTATTTAGTTTGATTTCTGCTTTTTTTTTTTACCCATCGAAGTGCAAAAATGAGGAGATTTGTAAAATATTTACTTCTTTAATAATTTCACAGTATTAGTTGACCGACGCGTGAATAAAGTGATGAGGCCCATAGCAATGTTAATTTTACGTAAGACGGAATAATACACAACGTGCATACAAGTAGATCTTAGGCAGGGCTTTCAAATGTGCTCTGTTTATCGTGAACAACCTGCAGGTGCTTATTTGTTCGGTGCTCTTGTGCTCATGGGCTTGCTAATATTCATTGCTCTTCAGTTGCGTTTACATTAAACATGTTAAAAATTGAAGTAAAATTACTGGTTACACTTACCTATTTCCCTAGTTCTGATTTATAAAACAAAATCCTCCCTCGAAGGTAGATGGCCGGAAGCAAGAGGATGGGCGGAGGAGCTCCCACGGTGTAGCTTGCAATGAAAATATTATGTAAGAAATCATTCTGTTACTTCACCATACGACACCCTAACATAATTAACCATTACAGTGAGTTGGTAAGTATGTGATTCTGGTGTTTAATCGACATTCAGAGAAATGTATTTGGCTTACTAAATTTCGAGTACAATATCTTTTAAGACCTGATTCCACATGATTTCGATTATGTCTTCACAAATTGTGTAGGACAAACAAGAAAGCTTCTCCAAATCATGATTACCATATTTCGCTAAGTGAGAACTTAGTAAAGTGTCGAACTCTGCAAGTAGTTGCAATTGTGTATAGAACCAAGCAGTTCTGTATCACCGCGAAAAACTAATTTATGTGTTGAGACTAATTTTCACACTGACACTTTTCTATCAATAAATTTAATCCAGTATTCTTGTTCTTTGTTGACCTGAATGTATAGAGAGCTGCCAATTTGGCCGTGTGTATGTCGTCTGCTGGCCAGTGTCTCTACACAAAATCTCGTGCACTGTAAGAAATTATTCAGAAATCTACCACACTAGTGTATACGCTTAGTGAGAAAGCAGAAATGGTAAGGTTTTCTCCTATTCATTCGCTGTAGCTTTCCTACATTTGCTCAGGAAACATTCAAACGCATAGGGACGTTTCCAACTTTATGTAATAGCAACGCTAAACATTCCTAGATCTGTAGCTTGATGTGTAGTATTATTACCATACAGTGTATAAGTTAAAAACTTCCATTACAGTTTAGGAAATTTACCAGAAAATGTTTTACAGCGTGATTTTTCATTCGAGGCGAGGAATTCTTATAATCAGATAATCCGTCAGAAAATGGAGTTAGGCCTGTACGTTCTTCACTAAAAACCACGCATGTGAAACGGTATATATTTTCTGTAGACATGAGCCATTCTCTTTTGATTTGTACACCACTTATACGTCGAAAGGTCGAAAGGTCATTTAACGGAATAAAATTTATTTTACAATCTTCGTATTGTCTGCTTGAAGCCGAAACATCGCTATCAGAGAGTTGAAATCCCACGTGATCTCTGTTGCACAAAAAATGCCTCGATGTATTCGCAAGGTTTCACAGATAACCCAACGTAATTTTGATATACAGTTACCAGTTTTTCTTTATTTTGACAGCGTAACAAAATTTCTGGCTCGACGTTAACTGCATCCAGTAATTGAATCCTATAATCATCCTCAGCTCCAATGTCAAGAGAAAGATCTACCGTTACCATTTAGTTGGCAAGATGTACTTGAAGAGGTGGCTGTTTCCTCATCTGCCTCTGTGTTGACTTATCCGAAAACCAAGTTGGAGAAGACTGTGTGTCTTTGTAATTTGTTCATACAGTTTATTCAATTTCTCTTGCAGTTTCTTTCGTCTTTCTGCACCGTTTCCGTACCTCCTCTTTGCGAGCACCGACGTTCTAATGGAAAATTGGCGAAAATTACAATATTTACGTTTCAATCAAGATTTATAGAGTCCTCAACGTGAACACTTACTTATGTGTTTATATATATGTGTATGAAATTTTATATATATTACATGTAATAAATACTGCTATAAATATACAAGAATACTGCATTATACTACTTCTACTCTAAGTTTTAATACTCAATAAATCAACTACACATGTTAGTCTTTCGTGACTGGTTCAAATCTTCACTATCACAACCCACGCGAATATAGTAAATAATTAAAAAAATAATAATAATTCTTAGGCTACTACGTTAGCCGTGTTGGATACACAAAAATCGGCCACATGGCCATATAAGGGCCATAAAGATTTGACACTTTAAGGTTTAAATTTACTGACCTGGAGAAGCACATTTCACAGATACCTCTGCGAATTCGTCTGCTGTAGTTTACTTTGGGTTTGCGCACGTATTTGTGTACATTATCGCAATCGCAAAATACTGATGGCAATGAATAATTTTAGTTTCAATTGAGCAAAAGAAAATCTTTGATAATCTAGGCAGAGCAATCAGAATAATTACGTCGCTTATTTGTATGAAATTACTTATAGTAAATTAGGAAATTATCAATAAATACATTCATAAAAACTAGTAATAGAATGTATTCGCATTAACAAGTGAAAATTTTCATTTACAAATTTCCACAACAGGTATAAAAATTAACTCCGTTATTTGTAACAATTTTACCATATTATTCAACAAATAAGTTAATAAAAACTACACAAATGTTTTCTTACAAAGAATCTAAGTAATGGATTTCATTCTGAAGCACGCAAAAGGCAGAATCACGTTTATTGTGACAGGAAAATATTATTTTAATGAATTTATTTATTTTTGAATTTAATACATTTTAGCAAAATATTGTACAGTTTTATGAAATGTGTACATTATTTTAATATACATATTCGCACATTCCTGATAGTTTTGGAGGTTTCTGTAAAGTTTTATGAAGTTCTACATTTACAGAACTGATATTTTTTTGGGGGTATAGATATAAGGAAATAAAGTCTACTTCTACCATAGACATCGTACAAAACACAAGAAAGATATCTTAATAAAGTAATATTACTACCACGTGTGAAGTAAAAATTCTTTAGTTATTTTTACGTTGAAAGCACTACTATGTGTAGGTATGACATGTAATTGGTAATAAAAAATAAATCTCAATTTTTGCACAATTGTACGTAAATTTACAATAGGTCCGTTTTTTGAAGCATGTAAATAAAAACAATTAACTTGGCCAAGAAATAGAGGAAGATAATTCGTACTATACAAAAAAAAATGTCATGTGCCACCGCAAGAGATGTACTTAATCACAAAGGGAAAATATTTTACGTTTTTAAAAGTTCGATATTGAAAGGAAGTTATGGTCTAGTTTAGAAGTGACTGCCCTGGATTTTGTAATATAATAGACCTTTCATATTCCTATTTATTTTGTAAAGAAGTTCGGTTTATATTATTTGTGTAACACAAAATCAGAAAACATGAGGATATTGCAAGTAATTGTAAAAACATATCTGGAAGTGGAATTTGCTGTATTTTTCAGAAATGATATTTTGTAGTAATGTCCGCAGATGAACATAACTTGAGTTTTTTTTTTTTTTTTAATGAAATTACTATATTCCTCTTCAACGTCATTCATGCGGTCTCATTAAACCTCCACCATCTCGTCACACCATTTTTCGTATTGAGGAAGAAGACGCGTCAAAATCCCCCACTTTAGTGATCATCAGTCTAACTGTCGCTCAGAAAGGTCGAGAGGACTTTTGAAATCCTCCATTGAAATAAGAACTTCTAGTGTAGCTGCACGTATTTAAATATAAAAGGCCGTACATTTTAACGTTAACAGCGGAAGTGAAGCAGTTCAGTGTCTCATACCCATACACGCTATCGATATATCGATAATTCTCTACCCAATATCGTAATTTAAACTGAAACGTTTATCACTAACGACGACGGTGTAGGTCTTTAGCGGTTAGGATCGAGTGGAGAGATTTTGGCGGCTCTTTAACATCGAGGTCTCGAGAGCCGATGAGGGTAAAGTGAAGAGAGGGGAAACCGGAGATCCCCGAGAAAACCCGCCGACCAGCGTTATCGTCCGGCACGATTCCCACTTGGGAAATCCGGGAGAGACCCGGTCGGGGGAATAGGCCAGACTGGGTTCAATTGTAACATTCTCCATAACATTTATTTGCGGTTACAATAACATAAACTATAAAGTGTTTATGTATACTTAAATTTTAAAAGCAACCTTAGGCTACGTTCCTTGGTAAGATAAGCTTATTAAATCACCCAAATATTTCTCTGGATGCATGTCCTTACCACCTCTAACATTTGAACCGGTTAAAAGAATCTTACTAAACTCGATATATATTTAGTACTAATTAAGAAAATTCACCTTTTTTGTGTTATACTACACCGATAAATTATTTTCACAATGGTGGCCATTTTAATACTTAGTGCGCTATTTCATATCTTAGGACATATCTAATCAATTTAGACCAAATTTCTAATTTTGACATTTCATGAAAATATTTTAAATATATTTTTAAGATAGGTATTTTATTGTTACCCCATTTTTGGAAGATAGTATTATAACTGAAATAAAGTTTTAGGTTAAAACTTGGAAAGTACTTTACATATTCCCGCCATATATGTGAGATATAAATATATAATGTACCTACATTCAAAATTGTGGCCAAATAAATACTAACATTCATTTGCTACATCTATCACACCATGTGACCAAATTCGACCAAAGTTCGTACGGTGAAAGTATCTGCTACAATCATTAAATGTGTTACTGCATACAATTTTGGCCGATATTTTGTAACACAACACTACATGAAAAAAAAAGTTTTCAAGTCATATCTAAGGAAACGTGAAAATGATTCCTATATAATTTGGCGAAGAAGTAGTACTATAGTATGCCATGTAAATTATTAAAACTATGTTTTTAAGTGGCTTAAATACTTGTACTCAAGATGGCTGTCATAAAAATGTTTAAGATCATTTGCTCTATATCTACGAAACCACGTAACCAATCTCAACTTAACTTCGTATGCTGGCAGTATGTATTACACAAATAAAATTTATATACCCAGGGACTATTTGTCCACCGATTTGTAAGCTGGCGCTAAACGAATAAATAATTTTTTATGTCATGGGCCAGTAAAAAGTAAACTGATTCCTACCAAATTTGGTAAACAAGTATGACTGTAACAGGCCAAGAAAAATTGTCTTTTTTAAGCGGGATATGTCCTTCTTTTCGAAATTACGGCCATATAAGTATTTTAGCACAGAATACTACATCTATAAAACAATGTAGCCAGTTTCAACTTAATTTTGTAAGCTATCAGTATTTACGCATGCATTTAATGAGCTAAAAGACGAACTCTCTGGTGCGCCATTTTCCAATATAACAGTACATGAAAGTTCATCTTTCATGTACTAACTCAGGAACATATTCCCACCAAATTCAGGCGACAAGTTATACTTTTGTGGTGCACATAAATTTGTATGACGTAAGGGGTTAGCTATATTTTCGGAATCACAGCCACATAAATATTTTCGGCTGGTGTGACATACGTTCCAAACTGTTTCAGCCAAACTTAATATGCTGGCAGAAATGTGCTAATACATACATTTTTTGTCCGCCATTTATGAATATATGAGCGCATGAAAAAATTTCACTTTAATGCCATATCTTCGAGCCCAATTAAAATGATTCCTACCAAAGTATGCATGCAAGAAATGCTGTGCTAGGTCATGTAATAAAACAATGAAATGTGTCTACACTCAGCCTCTTTTATCCGCCTTTTCGTAAGATAGCGCCACGTGAATATATATATATATATATATATATATATATATATATATATATATATTATTTTGTTATATGTCGGTAAATAATATATAATTTACTATCAATTTTTGGCAACCAGGTAGTAATACTGAAGGCTCTCTCTCTCTCTATACATATATGTCAATAATTTTTTGTGAATCACATCATTATTGTTAAGATAGCAGCCATGCAAATATAATAGCTAAGTTGAATATATCTACGAAACCATCTAAGGAATATTTCAACTTAATGTAGTATACTCGTAGAATCTATTTCAACAATATCATGTATATACATAGCCTTTTCCAACCCCATTTTGTAAGGTAGTGCCACAGGAAGAAATAAAGGTTTTATCTCATTTTTCGGGGAACAATCAACCGATCCTTATCAAATTTCTCACGCATGTAGTACTATCATAGGGCATATAAACTTACATTTACTGACTGGTATACTTTATTTTTAAAATGGCTACCATGTAAATACACTCTGCACTAAAAGGTGTCAGAACACCCCGCGAAACGTATTATTGTTATGGAAGAGGACACAGTACTGCCATGTAGGCGTACCGAGTGAACATGGTCATGGGTGGTGGGGTTACAGTGAGTTTGTTTCTCCTGGATGTGGCTTGGTAACCTTGCTGCTTTACGCGGTATTGTCGAGGCACACGCTGGCGTTGACATTTTAACCGTTTTAATATTTCCTACCTGTCTAAGAACAGTTCGGGGATGACTATTTTGTCTTTCAACAAGACCGAGCACCCGTCTCTACTGCATGACGTGTGAGGGAGAGGTTTGATGAAAACAACGTCCCACTAAAGGGCCTGGTCAGAGTCCTGATTTGAATCTGATAGAACATCTCTAGTATGTTTTGGAGCGCTGATTTCGACGTAGACCACACCGATTCACATCGCTACCTCTTCTCATTTTGGCCTCTGCGAGGAATGGGCTGCAATTCGCCAGAAAACCTTCTGTCACTTGACAGAAAGTATGCCTACCACAGTACAGGTTGTCATCAGGCATATATGGATACAAATACCTCACAAAACTGATTTTAATTTTAATTATGTTTTTTGTTTTTATTTTGGAGGCGACTTAGGGAAATGTAAAAAAGTATAGAAAATTGTATGCTATGCATTGTGTTTGGAATTATAGTTGTTTTAATTTTATTTCTTATTTAAAAAATATTCATGGGAAAGAAAAGTAAATTATTTTCTTTTTCGATTCAGGGGGTTTATATTCAGTGAATTACTTGAATGCAACAATGGTGTGCTTTCTCAAGAAGCGGTTTCGGTTGCAATACAACCTCCAAAAAATCCAATCCATGAACTTACAGACGAGGACTCTGGGGACGAAGATATTGTTTCTGCGAACATCTTACCTGGCTCTCAGCTACCAGCTGAAGCAGAGACTATGAATCCAAGACAGTCTCCACATACAGCTTTCAATCCATCCAAAAAAGAAACGCGTAACAGAAAAACATTTGTGTGGCATGATGGTGATCTTGTAGTTCCTGATTATAAGTGGTCAGAAATGTCTACCGTTCATAATAAAGTTCTTCCTGTTGAGAGAGTTGCATATTTTTTTGATGAAGATATTATATGTATGGTTGTAACTCAAAGCAGCAAGTATGCTGCTAGAAAGAATAAACTTGGTGACATCAGCTGTGAAGAAATGAAATGCTTGATTGTAATTCTACTCTTGAGTGGGTATGTTTCTGTTTCTAGAACAAGACTTTACCGGGGAAGAAAGTTCAGACACATATAACAGGATTGTCTCAAATGCTTTATCTCGGGACCGGCTTGAATTCCTAATTTCAAATTTTCATTACTGCGAAAATGAAAACTTAGATGTCAGTGATCGGTTCACAAAAGTTCGGCCACTCTTCACAATGATATACGATCGATTCCAGGCTTACGTACCACACAGTAAGAAGCACAGTAATGACGAATCTATGGTTCCTTATTTTGGACATCATGGCTGCAAGCAGTTTATCAGGGGTAAGCCAATAAAGTATGGTTATAAACTGTGGGTAGGTGCAACGTCTTCTGGTTATGTGATATGGATGGAACCATACCAAGGTGCTATATCTGTAATTCCAGTACAGTACAGGTCTCTTGGCCTTGGACCATCTGTAGTTTTGCAATATGCATACATTCTTTCTTGTTTGGGTGAGTTTCTTTATCACATCTTCTTTGATAATACGGCCCCTCTTCTTGATTAACTGAAAAAGAGAAGACTGAAAGGAACAAGCACAATAACAGACACCAGAAACTCAAAGTCTCCGCTGGAAACTACTGCCTGTATGAAGAAAAAGCAGCATGGGAGATTCGATTAAAAAGTTACGGAAGACAAGAGCATTATTATAGCAAAGTGGCATGATAACAGCATTGTCAGTCTAGCTTCTAATGCAGAACCGGTACAGCCATTACATAGTGAATCCAGATTTTCAAGAACACAGAAGGAATGCGTGACAGTTTCACAACCACATTGTACGTATGCACATGACACTGGGATGGGAGGGGTCGACCGAAGTGACCGAAACACTAGCTTGTATCGCATTAACATTCGAGGGAAGAAATGGTACATTCCTCTTATTGCAAATTTAGTAGACGTTGCTGAACAAAATTCATGGCAACTGCACAAAATAAGCAATGGAAAGGTGGAACATTTGTCATTTTGGAGGATAATCGCCCTTGCATTGTTGGAGACGAACCAACGTTTTCGGAAGAAAAAGATTAGTCGACCATCAAGTTTTTAAAATGTGGATTCCCCGGTTTGATCGCCTTGACCATCTTATAATTTCACGAGAAAAGCAGACAAGGTGCAGGACGTGCCCCAAGAAAGTGTCAACAAAATGTCAGAAGTGTGATGTAGCACTTCGTGTAAATTGTTTTGTAAACTATCACACAAATCCACGAAAAATGGGCAACAATTGAACATTTGGTAGATGCTACTAAGTCAATATGTGGCCATAGAGATCGTGCTATTTATAATTTTCGAGAAGAATTGGGTAAAACAATGTCAACCATCATGCTTGTATTTATGGATTCCCCAGTTTATGATCTTGATCACCTTGTTACTACAGAAGGAAAGAAGACAAAGTGCAGTGTCAAAAAATGTTAAAATATGACATGTTTCTGCATGTAATTTTTTTTTGTGTTTTATCGCACAAACTCACAAAAACTAAGAAAAATTAGAAAATTAAAAGAACAAAATATAATAACATATGATTGTTTGTATGTGTAGATTTATACAACAATTTGATATAATTTTTTTTCAGTAAATAATTTTTTTTTTTTACATAACTTTAGTCCTGTATGCCTACTGTCCGTTTAAAATGACAATTGTTTCCGAGTAACTGAAAGTAAACGCACAATGTTCAACAATTTTGCATATTTTCTCATGCTATTATAACATATATAAAAAAAATTAAGAATTAAAAAAAACATAGGCATATTTGGGTTAATGAAAATAAATAATGTACACATAACAAATGCTGCTATCTTAACAAATTTAACAAACTCAAAATGAGAAATTCAATACACACATTCTGAAAAAAAATATAACTGAATTTGACAACACACAGTTATTTGTACCAAAGAAAAAAAAATGAATTAAATGAAACATTTTTATAAAACAGTAAATCACATAAAGAAAACATTACTCTTCAAGAATTAGTACAAGTTATGACCAAGGAAAAAATTAATAACGTTTACTTAAACTTTCAAGCGGACCTTGGTTCGCCAGACTGAAGCCTTAGAAAACTCGGCTATCGCGACATGCGCTGGGCAATAGTTTATATATAGTATATAGCTTGGAGATGACTAAATAATATTATGCCTCTTATTAAAGTCATTACATTTTTATTTCTAATATAATTTTTAAGTATTTGATTTACATATCAATAATTTGTTTAGTATCTCTTTTTACTATATAATTTTTTATATAACATTATCTTTTTAGTAATACATATATTAAATTTTTTTCTATTATTTTGGTTTAACTTCAATATATATTTTTATATTAATTTGTATAATTGTCAAGTATTTTTATAGGTTTTTATGTATATAATTGTTATTATATATTTTATATACAATATTATATTTTAGGTTTTCTATTATTTAGGTTTAAGTTGCTTACATATTATTTAAGATATAAGTTACATTCTTTTTAGTATTTTATTTTATTTTAGTTATTTTATTTATTTTATATACTATATTTTTTATTAAACTTAAAATGTATCGAGTAACATGTCTACACATTCGTTTTTTTTTTCAGGCAGATAAGAATATGTCGTCAGAATATATGATAATGTGACTATGACCAACGCAGTATTGGATTTTTATAAGTATCCTACGATATCAGAAGAAGACCTCTGTCTCTCCGTCTTTAATACTTCTAAGTCCCTTGAAACTCAAGAAAAGTTCTTCAAATTTTGCAGAGCGAATCCTCAGGGTCTAATACAGGTCAAGTTCTAATTTCAGCAAGATCAGATTATGCAATCATGACTTTCGACCCTAAAAACTCATTTTTTATTACTTTTTCCTATGAAAGATTTGTATTAATGCGAAGAGATTATTTCATAGAGATATGAAGGTAATGGAATATCATTTTTTTTTCTCTGAATATCTCGCTTCATTGTCAAGTTGATTTCACATCAAGTGGGGCCTTAGTGGCCAAGTGGCTAGAGCGATCCCAAGTGGGGCCGTAGTGGCTTAGTGTGATCGAACTATATCAAGGGGGACCACAGTGACCCAGTGGATATAGATATATCAAATGGTGCCGCAGTAGCCAAGTGGCTTGCGGGGAGGGGGGTGAAAAGTATCCACTCGGAATGGTACCATTCCGGAAATTTTGCATCCATACTTGCGCAGAAATATCCGGAACGTAACCATTCACATTTTACTAGCAAATCATTGTGTTACTGAATCCTGAAACGTATCCATTGTAGGAATGGATAACGTTCCGGATTTTTGTACCGACATTCACATCCCAAATATCCTGAAAAGTGGCCACAGTTGGAACGATTAAAATTCCGGTATGCGTGTTTTTTAGTAGTCATTAACAAAAGCCTGAAAACTGCCCACTGCCTGAAATGTAACCAATGTGTCTTTTTCGCGTAAGCGAAGCTTGGAGTTTACCCATAAATATTTTCAAGCGTAGCCCCGTCGCATTTAAAAATACTGTATAAGCATAGCCAAACATTATTAACGGAGCCAGAGTCCCAGCGCCAGCAGAGGAGTAGATAACCAAATCAGTGATTCAAGGCGCACCGGCAATTTTTTTTGTGTGATGACGCGAAGCGTCACGCATCAGCGAAGCTTGGAGTTTCTCCATAAATGATTGTCGTTGTGTAGCATATTTGCATTGAGAAATAATGTGTGTGTGTGTTTTGCAATTTAACATATTTTTGTACTATTTGTAATATTACTGTAATATTGTCAACATGTTTTCACTCTTGAGTCCTGAATGGTTACCATACAGGCAGTGGACAGTTTTCAGGCTTTTGTGGATGACAACTAAAAACACACATACAGGAATTGTAAACTTTTTAACTGAGGGCACTTTTCAGGATATTTGGTTATGTGAATGTCGGTACAAAAATCCGGAATGGTAACCTTTCCTACAATGGATACTTTTCAGGATTCAGTAAAGCAGTGCTTTGCTAGTAAAATCGGAACGGTTGCCATTCCGGATTTTTCTGCGCAAATATGAACGCAAAATTTCCGGAATGGTAACCATTCTAATCGGAAACTTTTCAGTCGCCCCAAGTGGCTAGAGCAATTCCAAGTGGGGCCATAGTGGCTCAGTGGATAGAGCGATTCTCATTGGGCAGCAGTGATTTAGTGGATAGAACTATATCTAATGTTGAGTTAATTTCACATCATTTTCTTAGGTCTTTGTATGATAACAAAAAGTTGTAATATCGTAACTATTCTAGGCATGTGGTCATACTGTAAACATTGTCACGTTTTAGTAAATATATGCCAAGTTTGATAAATTACTAGATTTCCTGTGCTACTTCGTACGCATGACATTAAGGATTTGGAGTCGCCGTTGGGAAGGAAAGGGGACAGCCCATGGACAAAAAAGAAAGGAGAAACGACGGAACTTTTTTAATAATGCTATTTTAATGCGGTAATCCTAAGACAAGCTTAATCCATTACCTATTTAAATCCCTGATCACCATATTTTCGGAACCGTTTGAGATATCTAGATGAAACAACAACTAAGTTCGTCCTGGGGTTATTATGTGTGTGTGTGTGTGTGTGTGTGTATATATATATATATATATATATATATATATATATATATATATATATTATATATATATATATATATATATATATATATATATATATATATATATATATATATATATATATATATATATATATATATAATGTGTAATTTTGATGTCAATAGATCCAGTGGTTCTTGAGTTAAATACGGTCGGACAGACACGAAAAAAAAAAAACATTAGATATGGTTTAGTAATCAATTATACTACATGAAAAAATAGTTAAAAGTGGAAAATTCGAAAATCACATACAGACACTTCTATTTTATTTAGTTGTATAGATGAACATTGATTATTCGCACCTTTCGATTTTTATTTATACAATAAAATTTTTTTTTTTTAATATCTCATATGTAAGTATTTACATGTAGGGACTTCTATGTTGGATTTTGAAAACATTTCCTACTTCTATGTAATGTAACGATTGTAAATTGTTTCCAACATGTCATCCGTCATCCCATAAACAGTTCAGTATCCACACAACCTAATCTAAAATAATTTAAACTCGGAGAAAACCCTCGGTGAGGAAGAGAGAAAAAGAGAGAAGGAAAGGAAGAGACTAAAGAGAGGAGAGGAAGATAAGAAAGAAAGAGAAAGAGAGGAAAGGAAGAATTCTAAAGAGAAAAAAAGGGAAGCACTCGGAAAAAACCATCTGAATGCAAGTGCATGGAAAAATGACATACTGGTTACCAATATGGCGGTCCAATATGGTGGCTTACTGGCTACAAATAAGGCATTGTACTGGATAAAATGGTGACGTACTGGCTTAAAATATGGCGGCGTACTGGCTAAAAAGATGGTCGAATCCTGCATGGCGGTCGCGTGACCGGAATGATAGAGCGAGAAGTTCGGGAATCCAATATGGCGGCTGGCGAATCCAAGAGGGCGGACAGAGCCGGAGCCGAATTATGAATCCTGCACCAGCCTTCCCATTACCCTACAACTAATGTCTGACACCACTTTAATTACTGTAAATTTGGTCGACCCTACTATCACAATGAACTGACGGAAATACTTAAAAGAAAATTACTGATGTAAATCAGAAGCCTGCGTTCCTTATCATGTGTACAGTTAATTTTGAAATAAGTTCTTAAAAACTGAGTTGGTAGGTAGGACTAGACATTAGTGAGACAATTACAAATACACACGTACCTTACCTAGGACTTAAACCCAGAAAAACCTCGTAAAATATGCTAGCGTGCAATGCAGTGCATTATGGGGTTCCGATTAGGAGAATAACCTTCAGATTTAATCCGTCTATTGTTTTGAATGATAGGGTTTACTAACCTAAAATATTTAGAGAGTCTTTTTTAAAAATAAGTGACTCAACCCTTAAAACAGGTAGTTTTACATTGCCTACGGTTAGCGCTACTTCTGTAAAGAATGTGGTAGAAACCGGTAGATTGCAAGTACACTGTCTACATACAAATTTTGGTTGAATTAGGTCAAATTGTTTATTATATGCGACAAACTTAACTATATGATTTATGTCGCCACCATTTTGAACACTGTTGTCTGAGCCATTTAAATCATGAGAATTTACATGAACTTGTGTAACGTTTATGGTGTACACACTTTGATATAGATTAGATGAGAAGTTCCCGTGTAGCATTTGTTGGAAATCTGTTGATTGATCCACGAAATATAACATAAAACCTTCATAATTTTATATGGAGATCTTCACAAATGGAGGACGAAAAAGTAATGTAGTAGCATATTCAAGTTAAATTAAAATAGATTATATAGCTTCGTAGATATATAGTACAAAACTAAAATTGTTTTATAGCCGCCATTCTGAAAACAAATGTGTCATACATAAAAAAATCATATATTAATATATTCTACCACAGCACAACATTTTCGCCAAATTTGGTAATAAATGGGTTGATTAGTTTCCCGAGATATGAGATATTAACTTTATTTTTATTGATGGGACTATCATACAAAATTGCAGAGAAATGGGAGACTGTATAGACATATTTGATGGTTGTAATAGGCATTGCCATCATACAAAGATAAGTTCGAATTGGTTTCCTTGATAAAATATACTGAGCTATAATATTTATAGGGCCACCATTTTGAAAATAGGTGCTTGAACATCTTAAAACGTACAAGTTTACACTTCCTGCTGCAGTACTATTTGTCTGCTAAATCTGATATGAATCTGTCAATTGTTCCCCGAGACATGACTTGAAAACTTTATTTATTCGCATGGCGATATCATACAACATGGAGGACAAAAGATGCTCTGTGTAGATATAGATGATAGCTGTATTATATACTGATAATCAAATTATTTAGACTTTCTAGCATTTAAAGCTAATATAATATTAAATATCCAATATTTAAAAAAAAAAAGGGGGGTCCGACGTACTTAAAACATGCAATTTTACAACATCTGTCGCTGTAATACTTTTTTTAATGCCGAATTTGATAGGAATTGGTCAAAAGTTTCTCGAGATATGATATAAAAACTCTATTTATTCACATCGAGCTATCTTACAAAATGGTGAACAAATATGCTACATTTAGATACAGGTGATATATTAATATTTACTGCTATCTTACAAAGTTATGTTGTAAATGATTACATAAAATTGACGATTTAGCATTCGAAGGTGGCTATATGGCCACCCCCTTGAAAATAAGTGCATTATACGCTAAAAATATATAACTCCCCTAATCTGTATTAGTACTTCTTATTTGCCAAATTCGGTAGGAATCGGTAAATTTTTTTTACCGAGATATGACACAATAACTTTATTTATTCGTATGGTGCTATCTTCCAAAACAGCCTTCAAAAGTAGTTATTTGTTGATATTTATGATGCTTGTAATAGATGCTTTCAGTGTACAAAATTTGGTCGAAATTGGTTTAATAATATGGCAGATATAACAAATAACATTAAAACTTTTGTATGGCCACAATTCAGAAAATAATATTCTTATTTAGTTCAAATACTTACGTTTACATGGCCTACCATAGTTTTTCTTACGTGTCAAATTGGGTGAGAATTGGTTAAATCGTTTTTGAAATATAATTTAAAATGATTATTTTTCTAATTAGCGCTATCTTACAGAATGGCACGGCAACAACAATATCCATCTCAAAATTTATTGCATACACAATTCTCTGCCGTCACACACAATTTGGTTTAAATCGGTTGAATAGTTCCCGTGATATGGCATATCACCCAAAATTTTAAAATGGTTGCCATTGAGAAAGTAGGTGGGCGACGTGGTTGAAAACGTTAAGATTCAGGTGTTCTTACTAACTAATATATGTGTACTAAGTTTGGTGAAATTCGGCTGAAGCGTTCAAAAATTGAAAAGGGGATAGTGGGACACACACGCACATATCCACACACATACCCATACCAACATTATATATATATAATGTTGGTATGGGTATGTGTGTGGATATGTGCGTGTGTGTATACATATATATATATATATACATACATATGTATATATATATATATATATATATATATATATATATATATCACTATATATATATATATATATATATATAACAGTATCACTGCATGAGTTCTTCACGAAAACGTTGGGTCCAGGGCAATTGCGACTAAGGGGGGGGGGGGGCAGTTTTCGTGAAGAACTCATGCAGTGATACTGTTCCAGGCACGTAGGCAATACCAGTACTTCCGGCAGAGAATCATACACCGACTGTACCCAGAAACGAACCAGCAGCTCCTGTACTGTAATCTTATTAATGTATGGCACGTGCTGTTTACAGTAAGTGTACAAAAATTTCCTCCATCATCGTGTGTGGAGTCGGTAAAGCATCATAAAATAGACACATAGAGGTAGACTGTTCACGTTAAAGTGAGCGCTGTTTAGGCCCTAGTTACCTTTTCCTTTTCAGCAAATTTTTATCCTTTAACCAACTTTTTAAAATTAATATTGCCATGAAAGTAACATAAAATATATTTACTGACTAATATTCCAGATGAGTGGGCTTTCAAAAGTGCACATTTTACCGTGAATAGCCTACAATATTGCCTATGTACTAGGCACTGTATTTCTGTAGCTGAAAATTTGTGTGCATTTTACACGAAAACAGAAAACAGCGGGTCCTGGGCAGTCGTAACAAGATGGCCATTTTTGTTCATTAGGTAAAACTGGATAACAAACGAAGATGACAAGTTCAATAATTCCTGACAATGAGAAAGTTGTATGCAATATGATGGTGGCCACACCTGTTATTTTCATTGCGGTGGCAATCGTTAATGAGTCTGTTATTAAGTTGAAAATCTTAATTTGGGATTTGTAATTTAGTTCCCCTTCGTTTCCTATATTTCGCAAAAATACAGTTTACAAACTCGATTTTTAAGGGCTCGTATCTCCCTTCATATTCTGTTTAGGTAGAAAACTTTTCAACATATTTACCACTTCATTTAGAATAAGGAATCGCACTGACGAAGTTTGTCGGTCAAATTCCACCCCATCGTGTATAAGCGATTCTAGAGCAGCATTTTGTCAAATCAAAAAGCCAGCTTAAAAAATACGGAGAATTTATTGTAATCGTTTTGTCGTTGTAATTTGTAGTAGTATATATTTTTTTTCAAAGATACCAACCTTTTAACTAACACAAGTTACTCATGTGTAGCTTGCTCCCTGATATTTCACAGATTTAAGCTAATAATATATTTCATTAAACATTTAAAAATTGTTTCCAGAGCTCTGCTTTCAAAAGGTTTATATATTTGTGTTTGTGTGCATCCCTGCGCAGGTCGGCTAGTGTGCTGCATCTAGAACCAAACCCTCAAACCACACACGTTATTATTTTCCAAACGCTGAAACCTCACGCTTGTTCAGCACTTTATTGGTTTTGAAAAGCCGGTGGGATTTGCAAAACCGCGGAGCTGGGAACGTGGTCAACTAAATCGGACGCAATTCCACGCAGAATTTCGTCCTGAATTGCGTGCGGTTGCAGTGTTTACCAACGTAACAATTGAAGTCCCAAGTCGTTCGTTTGTTTCCAACCTGATTATGTAAACTTTTCTAATATATTGGTTGAAATATGATGGATTGTTTCACGGGGATCTAAAACACCTTAGTGGTCACATTACTGTTTTAATGTGAGAGAAGGGAAGTTTATAAATATATAAATAAATAAATATATATATGTGTGTGTGTGTGTGTGTGTGTGTAACTAAACAATAATTTTACCTTCTTACTCGCATCGTACAAATCGTACAAAGACTTCGACTGTTAACTACAGAATAACGTTACAGATTAATTGTTTATTCATGGCGTCTTGTCCGTTAAAAAAGTGTTCCGTGCCAACAAATTTAAAAAAGAGTTTTAAAACGGATTTACAGGAAACCGTCAAGACCTCCGACAGTTGTTTCAGAATGTAATGTAATGAAATATCCGTATATGTTGCAGGAACAATGGAATTCTGCTGTAGTAATTATTTTTATGAAACTATTCCCTGGGAGGTAAAGGCATTACATAAATCTTGTTGCAATTAACCCCAGTGTCAAACGTTTCTGGTTGTTAAAAGAAAACTTATTACGCTTATGCAGAAGTGTACTGTTACAGATAATTCACAACATGAAGCGTAAAGGATTTATTTCTTTATTTATTTCGACCTTATTTGTGCTGGCGAAGTTAAGGCTACAATGCCTTCTCTTACACTTAACCAGGTATAACATAAGAACACATAAGTAAACGTAAAGATCAAATAAACACTTAACTGCTTACATTAACAAGATGCGAAACAGAAATTAAACTCTAAAAATTATCTGTTTTTTTTCCAATTATACATATATCTTGAGCAGGTCTAGAGAAAGGAATGTTTGAAGAAATATAAATTACAATAGCACAATAATATCGATCTACAATAGCACAGTTGGTCAGCAGGTTTTCTCGGGGATCTCCCGTTTCTCCCGTCTCTTTATTCCGGCGCCGCTCCATATTCACTTAAATCACCCTAATCGGCTCTCAAGCCCTCGCTGTTAACAGCCGCCCAAATCTATCTTCACTTACAATAGCACATTAATGTGTATCACAATCCGCATTACAAATCATAAACATAAATTTGCAGAACCAACAAAGTAGTTGAAAGGAAAACAGCGAATAGAATCTCCACTCATTAAAATAAATAAACAGATCTATAATAAGCACTTAGAAATAAATGAAAATTTAATGCAGTGACTCCTTGAAATAAATTGACGAACCGACAGCAAAAAATTATACGTCGATTAATGTGAATGTATAAATCAATAGGGTCTACAAATAGTTTAAGGGGAAAAAAAGGTATACAAATTAAAATACTATGGAATAATTATGCGTGTGCATGCGTATGTGTGGAATCATCGGCGCATAATCTCAATGTACTTCGCAGCACTACTATTAAAATTTGTTAGTTTTGTCGAGTTCCTTACCTCTACGGGTAGATAATTCTAAGCTCGTGCGACACAGACTGTGAAAGAATGTTCAAATATCTGGGTTTTGTGAGCTGGAATTTAAGCGAGATGTATTTCTACCAAGCGTGTTAATAGTGTGGTCATCCACCAAGGTTTCCAGCCGAGTATGTAAGTATCATGGCAATGTAGTATAAGAGGTTAGTGTTTTGTATGCTGTAGTGTGAATCTGACGTCGTTCGTCCAGACAAAACTAATTAAGTGGTCCAAAGTAAGAAGATAAGCGATCACGTGAGATTATAGGTTGAACAAAAATTGAACACAGGAATTCTGCATGCGTTGAAGTTAAGCTGGTAAATTTTGCGTTATGCCTCCATAAACCATGTCGCATTAATAGAAAATAGGGAATATCAGCGACTGTACTAATGTTAATTTGTCTTTAAGTGGTAGAAAATTCTTAAGACAATAAAGGGCATGTAGGTCAGCGTATGACCTCCTCTGAGAAACAGTGTTTATGTGACCCGGGCACGAGAGTATCTCACTGAAATTAACGCCTAGCGTTTTCGCCTCTTTCAACAGAGTAATAATTTCACCGGCTAGCACAATATCAGAGAATGTCAGTCTATAACATTAATTTAAATTTGTATGAGAACAGATTACTTAATAAATTGTATATGAAATATGCAAATATATTAATATAACCCATAGAATAAATTTCTAAAATCAAACCTTTAGAAAAATCCAGATAAAAAAAGGTATTCCACATAAACACAAACTAGCAACAATACATTTTTGGAAGGATCAGCTTTAACTTTTTTTGGTTGCATGAAAGATGTACCAATTGAAGGTCATTATTTATGTCCTTAATTAAAGTGCTGAATTGTTTCGGAGAAGCAGATGAATAGAACTGGAGATCATCTGCGATTAAATGATGGTGACATTTTTTTTTGCACTGATGGTAAAAAGCAGCCCAAGTACACTAACCCGAGAACGCCTAAGTTCATAGGTTGACAGGTGAACTTTTTACCATCGATGACTACACATTGATGACGACCTTGAAAATACGAAGTCATCCACTTTACTTCATTATCTGAGAAATGAAAATATAGTTTAAGTGTTATTACGATAATGTCATGATTTGTCATATTAAAAGGTTTACTGAAATCTAATAAAACCAGTACAATTACCTGACTTCTATGGCCCTTCTGATAGAATCTTCGACGTCTATAAGAGCAGTGAAGGTACTATGTCCTGTACGGAAACTGGATTGGTAACTGTCAAATAATTTATCTCCATTCACATTTTATACACTTGTTGAGGTATTAGGAATTCTAAAACTATCGACAAAGTTGGTAAAGTACTAATGGGCCGGGGATTGTCTAACACAGTCTTACTGGTGCGCTTAGCAAGTGGTTTTTAACCATGTCATATTTTACCTTCCCTTTTAATTATATCAAAAACTTTTTAATGCAGATATAATAGCGCCAAAGAAATGATTCTCTTTGCTACAAAGAAACCTTCTAAATAATTATTTCACAGCACATAAGGAAGTTAGTTCCAATTACAAACTAAACCAGACTAAACAGAACGAGTAATCAACCTACAGATTAACATGTGTATATGTGTATATGGAAACAAAGATGGATGCCACAACGAAGAACACCGAAATGAAAACAATGGTTTTCTAGGACGAAACATGTGGACTGAATGTCTTATTTTATGTCATATGCGTGGTTTTATGTAATAACATAGTTCTGGATTTGCGTATATCGATCACAATTTCTTATTTATCCATCTACACCTACTGCAAGACTGATCCAGGAAACATTACCGTGGTTCTTACTATCTACGTTCAACAAAATTTCGATAGCGAATGAAATCCCAATTTATGCATCGCTGTGAACTCACGACCTACTGAATAAGAGAAAGCCATGCTACTACATGACGAGATAAGCTTGGTGAGCAATACGGGAGGTCAAGCATGGTATGCCTAAAGTCGAGCTAGTTCTGATTAATCTGTCAAGGCATATCAAGTTCGAGATGTAAAAGAAGTATTAATATAATTATATATATATTATATAAATTTAAATTCCAAATTTATCAAAAGTATTATACACAAAAGAGTAGACAGAATTTCTGTTCCCATATTATAATGCATGTAAACTATTTTTTACACCTTCTATTTACAGTAGCGAACAATCTCAACAGAATAACTGCTATAAAATAACTGAGCGCTGAATTTATTAATATAATAATAGCACAATCAAGCCAACATAATCAATAAAATATACATAATGAAATATTTGATGCTTCACAGTTGTAATATTAAGCTCTGTCACGTAAAGCTCTCTCATTTAATGAAATCATCATAATTCCGCAATTAAATAAAAGTTCTTCAACCTCCAGTGCCCTCCAGTGTTCCCAACAATCCCTACAGCCAAAGTACAATTACTGATCGCACTAGGCGCCACGACGACAATTACCGTCCGCCACAGTTGCTTAAACTCACTCTGGGGCAGCGGTCGTGTAGTGGTCAGAATACTCGGCTCCTACATAGGAGAACCGGGTTCGGTTACAGACGGGGTCGCCGCAGTATTTTCGCATGTGGAATTGTGCCTGAATTGTGTCGCTGGTCGGCAGGCTTTTTTTCGGGGGTCTCACGTTTTCCCCGCCCTTCCATTCCGGCGCTGCTCCATAATCACCTCGCTCCACCCTCATCGGCTCTCAATACCTCGCTGTTAAGAGTCGCCCAAATGTATTCACTGACTCATTGGAAAATGGTTGGTAAAAAGAGGCAAAATATTTTAGGTGATTTCTTCCTTCTACAAAACGGAACAGCACCTGATAGCAACTGGCAATTCTTCAGTTCATTCGTGCATTATGAATAAATAAACTTTTTGGTTCGGTTATAGAACACTAAACAGCAGACAACACTACGCAAGACAACAAATATTATCGAATTTCGGAACGAACTGTTAGTTCATTTAAAATTAGGCTATATTTTTCGTTTTTTTAGCTACTATTGTAGACATGTTATTGCTCCCTCGGAAAATTCAATAACAGTAGGCATTATTGCGTCCGTAAAAAACGCCCGGAAGCTATTGGCAGGAAAAAAAGTTCACTCTATGACCTAAAATTGTTTACTTACAATTAAAAGATAATTTGTGTTACTGCATATATAAATAAACTTTTCAAATTGGCGTTTTTCGTAACCTGTAATCGGTCACGACTACAATCAAAACACGCATGGCGTATGTACGCCAGTAAGCAACATTGTGCCTTTGCCAAGTTCAGAGCCTCACGTAATGCACTGGCAATTCAGACAGAGCTAGTATACACGTGGTGACGTCACAGGCGGGGACCAGTCACGGTCTTGTGAATACTTGAGAATTCGGACACATCATAAGTATATTAATGGACATAAGGCGCTGTAAAGTGACGTAGGAACTGTATCACTCACATTCCGACCAACAAACTCGGGCACGGTAGTTGTCCATTTACAAAGGAAATCGGCAGATGTGGCCATTCCGTGATCGTTCAGAACTGACCTCCCGTGTGTGGGGTGACCTGAACACAATCTAACTATCAAGTCCGGACGGCCCGCACTTCTCTCTTTCTCACGCAGTCATATTATTATTAACCTACATGCAACTGCATCAATTGTCTTGTGCGTATCATCTAAATTTCTTCCAAGTACCACACCTGTCAAGTGTAATAGAGGTACACTCGCTTCCCTTCTCCGAGGACTGTTTATATACGTTAAATGAAGAGCGATGGCAAAGTCATCTTACGAAACAACGAAAGGCTGTTCAAAATAAAGTGAGCACTTTAGTAATGAACCTTCGAAAAAGTCACTGCCTTTGCATGCATATATTTTAATGGGCGCACTGAGCGACATTCGTCCAGTAAAGTTGGTAACTATGGGTGGAAAGTAGTTCTATATAACGACAAATAAAAAGGGTTAGGTAATTATTTGTGATTATTTAAAATTATTTCTTTCGCTTTCTGTTTTTTTTTATGCATCGAAGTGTAAAAATGAGCAGACTTGTAATTTCACAGTTTCATTTGACCGACGCATGAATAAAGTGATGAGACCCATGCAATGTTAATTTTACATAAGGCGGAGGAATACACAACTTGCATACAAGTAGATCTCAAGCAGGGCTTTCAAAAGTGCTCATGTTAGCGTGAACAGCCTATAACCATTTGTTATTATGCATCGATCCATTGATACTCCTATTAAATAATTCTGTTGGTAATCGGACAATTTTATAGGATAAGCAAGATTTTTATGGAAATGATTGTATCGCTCATCTAAAGGCGTGGATGATTTTTCGTAAATTCTGTTCACAATAAAGTGAGCGCTTTAGAAATCACCGCTTGGAAAAAAAAAACAACTGCTCATCACCACATGTATACCAAATTACACACTGGTATGCAAACTCCCGCTTAATTTGGCGGGAATCTAATAACAATAATTGTAGTTGTATTGGACGTGTCATTTTTAATTTATGGCCAGCAAAGCTACCGGTTATTGTTTTATACACAAAAGACTGAGTGGAGAGAGATTTTGGCAGCTCGTAACATTGAGTCTTGAGAGCCGATAAGGGTTAAGTGAGGTTAGTACGAAGAAGAGCCGGAATACAAGTGCGGGGAGAAGTGAGAGATCCCCGGGAAAACCCGCCGAACAAGCGGCATTGTCCGGCACGATTCCCATGTGCGTAAATCCACTAGCGACCCCACTGGGAACAGAACCCTGTTCACCTAGCTTGGTGAGGAGCAGTCTAACTATCACACCACCGCGGCCCCAGAAGAATATGCATTTTACATATTAGTACTACATTTGCATTCCAAACGATTCAAGGGTTTCACTTGGGTGGCGCATGAATTAAGTAATAAGGCCCATGCCATTGTTAAATGTGACAGTTCTTCTCTCAATGAATGCTTCATGGGATCAGTTCATCAAACCACTTTTCGTCTTTTCACGAACAAGAATTGACTATTATTTAACAAAGGATGCACCAGTAGGAATGATTTTCGATGCACAACCAAGTGGGTGGATAACAAAAGGAGGATTTTTGAAGTGGATGAAAAGTTTTTTGAAAAACGTTAATACTTGTGGAAAAAACCCTCTATTGCTGATAGTGGATGGGCTTGCCAGCCATAAAAATTTGAATGTGATCTTGTATGCAAAAACAAATCATGTCGACATGTTTAGCTTGCCGCCCCATACGACACACAAATTACAGCCCCTCGACAGGGCTGTGATGAAATCCTTCAAATGTGCTTACAATGAGGAAATATCCAAAATTGAAAATAGTTTTGAAAGACATACCCAGCATGGAAAATACAGCATTTACTAGAGTGTCTCGAATGGAACTATCCCAGTCTGCTTTCGCCTGCACAGAAATTTATCCAATGAATCGAAATGTATTTTCTGACTTGGATTTTCAAGCCTCTTTCTCAAGAAATTTGCATCTTTCTGCTGAAACACCTTCTCCTTTCACCCCAGCTTGTACTTGACCCAGCATCTCAAATATAAATCAAATATCAACTTTAAAGTCAGCAGAATCAACAGAAGAGAACGCATCCTCACCAGCCCAAGTTGAAGTGCTCACTTCTATGCCTTCTACATCCCAAGCTTTATTAGAAGAACTCTCGCCACTACCAAACAGTAGCAATGCAAACTTCACCACTCGATGGAGACGAGGAGCACAGAGTGAAATTTTGACTTCCAAGCCTTACAAAGTCCAACTGGAAGAAAAGAGATCAGATATGGAATCAGGTGATAAGAAAAAAGTCGTCTTCGAAGGAACAAAAAGGAAAAAGGAGGGTAAGCCTGTAGGAAGGTCAGCCAGCATGATAAAGAAAGTACTGAAATTTAAGGACAACAATGGGCAATTTAACTGCATCATTTGCGGGGAGCACTTCGATGAAGACTAGTTACAGTGCAATGTTTGTAAAGGTTGGGCTCACGAAAACTGTACCAATCTTGAAAGTGTTCCTCTGTTTTATAAATGTGATGTATGTGTGTCAAAATAAGCTGCAACACTGAGGTAATGCCTTTTATTTTTGGTTCAGAAGAGGACTGTTCGATAACACTCTCTACTTTTAATGGCTGTCCGATAACACCCTCCAATTTTAACAATAATGAAATTGTAGTGCTAAATTAAATTTAACTTTGCTGCTCTTTTTATCAGTGCTTGAAATACATATTGTTCATAATACCTTAATAAGTGTTAAACGTTATATACGAAAGTTTTTTCATTAATTTTTTCAGTCATTAATATGTAATTTTTTAGAAAAAACCTAAGGTGTCCGATACCAGTCAACCTTCCCCTATGTTTTTTTATTATCACTTGTTTTAGAGTTTGTCTCTTACTTCGTTCAACTACAATATTATATCTCATATAGTTTCATCACCTGTGTACCACCAGGTGGCGGCCATTTTTGTTTATGTGTTTAAAGTATAGGTTTCACTGTAGACCCCCTCCAATAATTTTCATTGGCTAATTAGTGTTTAGTCGGGAAGCCTCCACCACATTCGTTCCATCCTCCCCACATTAGTTTTTATTTTTCAGCACATAGGTAGTATCGATTATGCCGTCTGAGTAGTAGGATAATGTTTGTTCGAGTACATCCGGCTTCAGCTCGTAGATCATGGATATGATCTTGAATGACCTTGACCTCAATTTTTTTCCCATTTTTTCCCCAAAAATCTGTCATTTTCGCACAAAATCGTACGTCTTAGCCCAAGAATGCCTTAAAATTTGCCTTTCTTCCCTAAAATCTTCCCATTTTTCCTTAGAAATTTCCTATTTTCACCTAAAAATTGCTTGCTGCTCATTGCGAGCAATGTAGCTCCTCGATGCGGGCAAGCTACGTGAAACTCAGCCACATAATGAGAAGTTGATAAAAATAAAAAATTTTTTTAATAAATTATTTTTTAAATTTAAATTAATTTTTATTATTAAAATTTTAAACGTGTAAGTTTTAGGTGTTATATATCACCAGACTCGTATTTTCATGGTGAATACGATCGTGATGTCATGCCACAATACTGCATTGTTTTTTCATGCTGTATCATTTCATGCTGTCTCTCTCTTTCTCTCTTTAATTTCTCTTCCATTCTCTCATTCGCCTTCTTCTCTCTTCTTCTTTCCTTTATCTCTTTCGTTTCTCTCTCACGCTCTCATTCCATCTCTTTCCCTCTCTTTCAGTACATAGTTTTCCTCGGAGTCTTCCTACTCCTTGTTGTTTATTATATTTTCTCTCTCTCTTGTCTCTCACATTCGCTTTCTCTCTTTCCTTTCTCTCTTGTCTCTCTCATTCGTTCGGCCAATTACTCACACTTGTTCGATTAGTCACATTTGCTCCGCTGATAACTTATACATGTTCGACTCCTGCCATATACATAGTGCCTTCATCGCCTGCTAGAGTGCGCGAATCATCAGTGCGTATATTTATTTACGTATTTAAAGATACAATTTTTCATACACGAGAAGGCTTATAAAAGTTATTGTCAAGTACATTCCAGGCAGGACTTTGTAAAACATATTCGATTTTCAATACTTTATATTTTTAAAAACAATATTTTGTCTTAATTTTTTACTTTATTCAATTCGTTTTTATATTTGTCGCCTAGCCTTGTAACCACATATGCATCACCACACCGACAGGCCAGCGAGGCAGACACGCCTGCTGCGACCCGCCAAGAGTGACGTCATAATTATGCACAAGCAGTGATGTCAACAGACATCGCGTGGGGAAGGTACAAGTGCTTGTGAACTTAAGCGCTCGCGAGGCACTGGGCTAAATAGCCCTGCCAATCAAACATCTAGGAATCGATGCATTAAGAAATAAGTAGAATTATTTAACTTTAATTTTTTAAAATTGTATTCTGCCGAAAAAATATTCTTTGAAAATGTAATAAAAATGTATCGAAATTGCATTTTGCAGAGTAAATCCTGTTCAAAGATCTTAAATTTTGTAAATATCACACTTTCCCATGACTGCTGGTAACATTAAAAAAAGCAAAAATTTGCATGCTCAGATGGGATTTAAACTCGCAACCTTTGGATTAGAAGTCTGACATGCTAACCCATCTTTTTTTGCCATTGTTGTAGTTTTTTTTTTTTGAGCTGAAGTGAGGCCGACATGTTGGCAAATTCTCAGTGCTACAAGTGAACTGAAAATCTGCCATGTCTGGACGACTTCACAGCAATGCAGATGCACTCTCCAGGAGACCATGCAAACCATTCTGTCGTCATTGTGAATGCCAGGAGGATAAGCTTGGTGTATCATGGAGGACAAGAATTTCAGGCCCTGTATCTGGTGATGGGCCGTCTACATGAGACGGAAAGGCCATAAGAAATTATCAGCATCCAATATTGGAGTGGAAGGAAACCGGACGGCGACCGAGATGGGAGGAGATATCTAGCCTAGAGATGACGGTCAAGGCATACTGGGCACAGTGGAATTCCCTTGTTATAAAAAATGGTGTGCTTTATAGGAACTGGGAAAGTAATGATGGGAGACAGAGTCATTTACAATTGGTCCTACCAGAGTGCCGAATCCCAGAAGTGCTAAGAGAACTGCACACCACAGCAGCAAGTGGTCACTTCGGTGTAAATAAGACACTTGACAGAGTCCGAATGAGATTCTATTAGCTGCATTGTCGGCAGGATGTTGAGAAGTGGTGTCGTCTGTGTGATGCATGTACTGCGTGGAAGGGTCCGAGGGTTAAGGGACACGGTCCCCTCCAGAAATACAATGTTGGGGCCCAATTCGAGAGGCAGGCAGTTGACATTCTTGAACCCCTACCAGTTACTGAGAGGGGAAATAGATACCTTCTGGTAGGACAAGATAATTTTACAAACAGGCCCGAGGTCATACCTGTAAAAAACCAAGAGGCATGCACAGTAGCTGATGCTCTTGTCGAGCATGTTTTCTCCAGGTTTGGAGTACCACTTGAGCTTCATTCGGATCAAGGGCGAAATTTTGAAGCAACTTTTTTCCAAGAAGTAAAGCGGATTTTAGGAATGAAGAAAACCCGAACCACAGCATGACACCCTCAGTCGAATGGAATGGTTGAGAGGCTAAATCGTACCCTGGAACATTATCTGGCTATCTTCGTAGAAGACAATCAGAGGGATTGGGACTCTAAGGTACCATTATTTCTCCTCGCATATCGCTCGGCAGTCCACAAGTCCACAAGGGTAACACCTTCAAGGATGCTGTTTGGGAAAGAGCTCTGCCTACCTGGTGACCTGCTGTTCGGACGTCCAGTGGAGGAAGAAGCAGCGACTCCAGAATATGGTATCAACTTACATCAGAAGTTAACCGACATTCATGAGTTTGCCAGGAAGCATCTTAACATTAACAGTGACAGAATGAAAACATGATATGACCGAAGAATACCTGTGGAGACTTTTCAAGAAGGACAGCTGGTGTGGTTGTACAACCCTCAAAGGAAGAAGGGATATTGCCCGAAGCTATAGAAATCTTGGAAACGACCGTACAGGATCTTGAAGCGGATAAATGATGTGGTATACAAGATTTGTCGACAGGGCTCTCGGGCAAAGCATAAGGTTGTCCACATCGACCGACTGGCACTTTACGAAGGTCCTGATTCTGTAGAGTCTGTTCGGGACGAACATAATCATTGAGGGGGCAGTGTTATGTGCTGCAGCTGGCGCCGACTCAGATGCCCTGCTCCGTAATCGGAGGCCCACCTTACCCTCCCCTCTTCCTGGAACGATGCGCTCACGGCCTTCCGATTACCCCTTCAGGGAATCACGTGAGTGCAGACAGTGGTGAGACTTACTGGCGTCACAGGACTCCTCTCGCCTGCTATAATTTCCGATTCGTTTAGCGACGACGCAAGAATGTTCTGGCGATACTGGCTGGCGCCTCAACTCTCCGCGACACATCACACGAGTTGGGGAAGATTCTAGGTGGCAGACTAAGACATTATATATACTGCCGTAACTCAGCGGCCGGCAGTATTTGACGGAGACCTCTTGGTGAGTGTGCGCGAGCATAGAGAAGTGTGGACGACGACTGGAGATTGCGGGACTACGGCGAGTGAGGTGTTCTTGGCTTGAATGGACGAGAGGGTGTGAAACAGACGAGTGAAGCCTACTGTGCATGAGGGCACTTGGATGACTCTAGAACATTGCGACTGGCGGGGCATGGACTGAACTGAGGTGGGACTAAATGGAAGTGTAATATTGCTTTTATTGTAAATATTCGAACTGTCAAATATGGACGAATAAATGATAAAACAATTAAATAGGTTGATACACTGTCTATTGGCACTGAGATATAATTATTTAAAATCATTGTTTTCTTTGTAGTAAATATAAATTTTATTAATTCGTGTCAATTGTGAACAGTAAATGATTTCAATTTATTGCGAGAATTTGAATTCAGAGAATTTTGCTGTAGTTATCGTGAATTACATAAGGAAATTAAAATTAATTCTTTTATTTGATTAAGACCTCCATCTCTTAACGAACTTGGTATAGCCCACTCAATTTCTAGAGACAGAAATTGTAACAGTATTAAATAAAATTGTATGCCATGGCAGGACACATTTGACATCTAGGGCAACCGACCACTAGCAAGAAAATTCGAATCATCCTTTAAGTAACTATTTAAATTTTTTAATATTTCTAAAATTTAAATCAATAACTCATGAAGGGAGTACCAACTATAAAAACGATATCGAATGCTACATCAAAACCAAATACTAGCAAACTACAAAATAATTTTAAATTCAAAATCCCATTCTACTTTTCACACTCCTCAACTCACTACCGAACATTTAAAATATACACATGACCCTCTCTGCGGTCGTATACACTAACAAAATTTAGAATTAAACCTGATATTACTTTTAAAATCAGTGGCCGAGTCATCGCACGAAGTGAAGCCCAATACTAATTTATATCGCCTTCCATGGCGAAGGTCGCTCTCCGCTGCGTAGTATATTCACGAAGGCGACGGCCAAGATAGAGCAGACACACAGGCCCGAAGAAAAGTGTCGGCCCAGAATTATATGGCAATATTCAAACGTACGGGATTGTGACCCAAGCAGTGGTACGATAGGGGGGAAGGGGAACAGAAGGGAGGAGGGAATGGGATCTAAGTGTTACAAAGAGGTCGGCTCGGGCGCTGTCCATGTGCGCAAAACGACGAAATTAAGTAGAGGGCACTGAAGTCGATCCGATATCGAAATGATGCAATGGCGTTCAAAATTACTAGGTGGCGCAAGGCAAACTAAAGTTGAACATAGTTCCAATTTTTACGCATGCAAACGCTCAGGCGTTGCAACCCCCGCCACTAAGATGACACTATGTCTCCCAACCTCAAAAATCCAAAATATCCTAGAACTCTGGTCACCTGGTAGGACACGAATAGTACATACATCCGCAATGTACAAAGTTCCAGAAGTAGGTAAGACTAGAGTAAATACCACAGTCAACAGAGTTCAAAGAAACAGCATCACATTAAGTCTTGAAGTAGCAGTACATAAACACTGAAGCGTTGACAGTCACATCGCCGGGGATGAGGAAATCACGGAGTAGGATGAACCAGCTCTCACTACCGGTGTCTTTACGAGTGCGTTGCGCGAGCATCCAAGCATCGAGCTCCAAGCCATCCAGGAGCAGCGAAGATCTCCGGACAACAGCTGCCTCGCCACGACCGAACACCTCGGAGGAGACGGGCATGGAAAAAATTAGGGATATCAGAAATAGGAAAAACAAAGGAACTAAATAAACGGAAGAGCAAGGGAGGAGAAACACATGCGGCACTTACAATACACAACATATTCACACTCTTAACCTATAGGGCTCAACTTAACAATCATTTTTTAATACATATGGTTTGATATGTGACACGTGTGATTTTAAAGAAGTTTACCCGATGAGAGGATTACTTGACGAAGAGTATTAGGTGTACGGTACTTATCCACTCTGAAGGCGCCAATGAATTTAGGCAACAACTTTCCAGTGAGCTGGTTACTTAGGTCTGCCAAGGAGAAACTCCGGCACACAACAAGGTTACCGAGATTAAATTGAGGAGGGGACGTAACCTTGTTTAAACGAGCATTAACAGAATCCTTAGCCTAACCTAACTTGACCCACACATGCCCGAGGAGTTCATCCCGGTCAGCTTCTGAATGAGGAGAGGGAAATGGAGGGATACACATCAAAACCTGGCTTAAATGCACCATATGGGAGTCCCAAGCATCGCTATAAACGATTATATCGTCTGTGTAATTAAAAACCAAATTGTATTTAAAATCCGACAAAAATGATCCAGAACACGATACAAAGCCTGGCTACCGAAGTTGAAGCCCATGGGAATTCTTGTAAACTCAAACTGATTTCAAGGAGCGCTGAATGTGCTATATTTCCTACATGACGGATCCAAGAGACACTGGTGGAAACTATTGTTCAAGTCGAGCACGAGAAATACTCGTGCCTTGCTCAAATGTTGTAAAGCACAATAAATTATGGGAAGAGGGAAGGGATCTTTATGTATCTTCTTATTCGCTAAAGAATGATTGACAACAAGACGGTATTGGTCACTATACCTCTTTCTCACAAGAAACCCGGGCGAACAATAATCCGATATAGAGGGAACAATTATGCCAGCAGCCTGTTTGCCTCCAGCGGCGCAGCGGACGTGTCACGCTGTTCGCTCTCCACAGAAACAGTCACTCATAAATGCTGTAACGAAAGTTGTTCACATGAGTCTAATGCACACTGTTAAGAATGTGCAATTACTGCAATTAGATGGCGTATGCTTGTTTGTATTACGCATGAGCTCTTTAACATTTCTATTATTAATTTTATAATATTTTGGATCGCCTATTTTGTTCGTGTGTGTTTTTATCGTGGAAGGGCCTACCACATGTAGTACTTTGAATGGACCCTTGTATTTAAAATTGAGCCCTTTGGCACCCTGTCGGCTATTAACCCAAATCCAGTCACCTATCTTGATCGTGTTTGTTCTGTGTCGTTTGTCAAATTGCGTTTTATTCTGTTATTGTGCCTCAATGAGATTCACCAGTGCTTTCTCTCTGTCTTTGCATAATTGGTCACACCAATTGTCACCTCGCTCCGAATGCTTATTCGCTACAACAAGTGTTGGTTGCGTTGCCTCTACACCATGCATCAGATAAAACTGAGTAAACTTCGTGCTGACATTGATTGAAGTATTGTGATTAAATATTGTAAAGGGCAAATAACAGTCCCAATTATGCAGGTCTTGCTGAGCTAAAGCCGTAAGCTGTGTTGATACTATCTTGTTCTGACTTTCAACTAAACCATTGCAAGCAGGATTATAGGATGTAGATTGGAGTTTGGTAATTTTCAGACACTTTAAGAGTTCCACAAATAGCTCATTGTTAAAAGATGTTCCTCGGTCTGTTAAAATCTGTCGAGGACACACGTACTTCAAAATGACATCCTTGATCAAAGCTGTGCAAGTTTGTGAATCAGTACTTTTTACTGCCGCCGCAATGACAATAACGGGCAAAAAATTCTGTCATGACTAATATGTATTTGTTTGCTAGTTGTGTAACAGGAAGTGGTCCTTTGGCATCCAAAGCACATGCCCATAGAATTGGTGGGTGGGGGAATTGGTGTAATTTCGCCAAGAGGTAGAGAATTTGGTGCTTTCACCTTCTGACATATATGGCAATTTATGATATAAGTTTTTACATCGGAGTACATGGTGTCCCAATAATAGGTCTGCTTTATCTTTTACGAAGTTTTAAATAGTCCAAAATGGCATTCCCTTAGAATTTAAACATGGTGAACTGTAATTATCCCATTGACATCACACTTCGGAGCTTACGCCAGTATTCTTTCTCCTACGGGGTTATTTATTTTGAGATAAATCTCCCCATTTCCATAATGCCATAATGCCTTGCGAGTTTTTTGTATTTATGGTCTGCATTATCTGGATCGATAAGCACTACCTTTAATTTAGAAATATGCAGGTCGTTCTTGTACTCGCCTAAAAATGGAGATGTGGGCTTAACTATAGGAAATAAATGAAGTTGTTGGTCATCATCAATTTTAATGTATTCCTGCTCGTGCGTGAATACTGGCAAATATCACACTTTATTCCTCTCCTGAACTACAATTATTTGACAATGAGGAAATGGATCTATGCATGTAACAAGTACACTATTAGACTGATCTTGCAATATTATTTCTACATTGACCTGAAAATTCTGAGAAATGATCTTCCCTACTGTATAGGCTGGAATGTATTCACTGTTAAAAATTGTCTTACTAAGAACTGATTTCTCTTTCGTTTGCATGTCTGGTAGGATATACTGCTTGATTTCATTCAAATTGTTAACGACATACTTATGCATGACCTTCTTAATTTCCTCGTCTTTTTCGGGATTTTGGAATAAAATTTCTGCGAGTGCCTTAAACAATGACTTACAATTGAAGAATTTATGTTTCTGTTTATAACATTTCCCATTTACATGTACCTCTTGTGTGTTAACCTGACTCTGTGTTGGAAGCCGACTGAGTGTATCTGCAACTGTATCTTGTGTCCCTTTTACAATTCGTGGCTCAAAATCGTACTCAGCCATCTTCTGTATTCTTAAATTATGATCTGCCATTGTACACAGATACCGAAGACTAGCATGGTCAGTCTCGACATTAAGGTGACATCCATATAAATATAGCCTGAAATAATTCCAAAAGAACTTGACCGCCCCTAGCTCTCTTGGTAGTGCTCCAATAAGATTCTGAACTAGATACTTATTTTGGAAGCAAACACGATTATATAGCGCGATTTGTCCTTTGGGTCGTCTTGTAAAAGGGCCACACCTATCACTGTCATAGATGTATCACAAGCTAAAATGCAGGTTCTACTGTTATCAATCTTTGTAGCACAGGCACCTACTGAATTGCCTTCTGTTGGTCTTGTCCCCCTTGATCATTGTTTACCTGTTTCTTCAACTCCACTAAAGTCCCTGTCTTGCCTGCGTAATGATATATATAGAGCTGTAAATATTATGTTAGTCCTAAGAACGTGCACAATTGTTTCACATTACTAAGTGGTGACATTTATTGTAATTTGCGTAACTTTTCCGGGTCTGTGGCTATTCCTTCTGGTGTTATATAAAGCCCTAGGATCTTTATTTCGTGTCGTGCGAAAACACACTTGTTAGCATTGACCTTGACATTAAAGCTTCTGAGTCTGTGAAATACTATCTTAATATTGTTGATATGTTCAGAGAACGAATTTCCTATAGTAAGTATATCATCGATATATGCTATCACTGTATTCCATATTAATGGTTCTAGTAAAATATCCATGAACTGTTGGAAGTGTTGTGGGGAACAACCTATGCCCATTGGCAAACATCGATGAGAAAATAGTCTGACATCGTCAATTGAAAATGAGAGTTTGTGTATATCTTATTTACGCACCGGAAATGAATAAAACCCAGAAAAGAGATCTAAACTCGTTATATATTTTGAATTTTGCAAAATGTTCAAAATGTCCTCAGTGCATGAAAATGGATACTGAGTACGCTTGACATACTTGTTCAGTTTACGAAAGTCCGTAAGAAATATGATATCTCCGGATTTTTTTTCTGATAACGAGGCTTGGTGCGGAATATGGAGATGATGATTTCTCTAATATACCTGCTTTTTGCATGTCTCGGATTTGTTGCAACAATTCGTTCCTAACCATAGGAATTATACGATACGGTCGCATTGCTATCGGCCTATCAAATATCAATTCCAGTATAGTACTATAGTTCCTGGCTTCTGTTAATTTCATAATGGAATGCGCAAAATGATCCTTAAATTCCTCGATCACCTCTTCTATAGCTTGCTTCTGTTCCTTATCTAAGCTGCTGTTTATCCGTGGCAAGGTTTGCTTGGTATTATCCAGATCTATCGATATCAATTTGTTATTACAATACTGTATCGTTCCTGCATTGTTGTTATTTACTACCGGCGAATAGATCAGAACCTGAACGATCTTATCAGAATTATTATCGTTGATGAACAATATATTGAGCTTTAAAAATGGCATTACATCGTACTGTCTCAAGAAATCCACACCTAGAAAACCATCCATCTTAAGGTTATGTACAACTAAAAATTCCTGCTTATATATGTGTCCTGCAATGCTCAAATTTATTCGTGTGTTAAACTGAGGTGCCGCTAATTCATTCGTCGCACCTACGAGTGTTCACTTTTCCTCAATGGGCTCGAGTTTGTGTTTTTAAATCACTGTGGATGCCATGCAACCTCGTGAACGCCCTGGATCTATTAGCACGCTAAACGGCCTACCACATATCTCTACTTGTATGCCCGGTGTCGCTGTACAAATAGATATCTGCTGACACTCGTGGTGTTCCTTGGCGTGCTTTCGCCGGCATCGGGACGTCTGTCGGCTCAGTCGCAGCGGTGCATGTGCAAGCGGTGCATGTGACATTCCGTGGTGGGGGGATGACTGTGGCGTCAACGACTGCGTCGCTATTCCCGCTGATGTGCACTTTAACTGTTCGCGCCTCAAATTTCTGTTTGTACCGCTCGAACCGCACCGCTAAGTCGGTGTTAAATTCAAACCCCTGGTTGGGGAAAAGTGTGCAGTGTCGTGCTTTATGCCCACCATACAAGCACAGAGCACACATGATTTTTGTCTGTGTACATTCGCCGTGTTGTTGCTCCCAGCGTCCCCCCTTACTCTACGATATGTTCTCGCATCCCGCCTCTATTTTCAAAACACACGACGGAGCTTCGCTTGTTCGTATCGCTGAGTTGGTGACTGCCGGCTGCTGTCTCGCCCTATTGTTCTCTGCCTTGGGTCGAAGTTCATTGTGGTTACCGAACTTCATTGCCGATTTGCTGTGTTTCACCTGGCAACACGTTTTGGTGGGTTTTACTGGTAATATCGCTAACTACGCTGGGCTGCTACGGACAATGCCCCGACTCTGATGATTGAACTTCGCTATACTTGTGTATGTCCTTCCCGGCGCGACTTTATGGAAAAAAACTTTGTACAGGCTTTTCGTACCCATTCTTGTTTATCGACGGGGGAAATTGTAATAACCACCTCGTCACTTAGTTTTTTTGACTGTTGGTGGGGCCGTCTACCTCCACAAGTATATGTGTTGCTACCCCGAAACGTGCTGTGTCGGGTATTATACCCGTACTGCTGATCACATGATTGGGAAAATGTGGCACGTGTGTTTTGTGCGCCATGGTTGCCGCAATTGCAGTGATTCCGCCTACCACGTCGTTTCTGCGGAAATTTATGCTCGTGCGTCGTCCCTGAACACTCCTTCACTGTTAAAATAGGCTGTGGTGCAATTTGCTGCCTCTTTTGCCACCCGAATACGTTCCTGCCATACTATTGACTGCAATACCTTGGTTGGTAACCTCGTAGATTATTTTGCTGCCACCCGCGACTTCTGTACGCACCTCTGTGCTGCATTTATTCTTGTCGCAATGCGTCCTGCGATTACTCTCTGGATAGTTAGTTTACATATCTCCTTCTTAAGTTTGGACATTTCCGTCTGGAACCTTTCCGATTATGCATTGCCTGGGACATGCGCTACCGCCTCATTATAGCGATAGAGCCCTACTTCTATCAGTTTCAAGTTCCACACCATTTGTTCGATCGTTTCATTTTCAAGACCAATATTTTTTTTCAGTGATGGATGGAAGCAATGACTTCCATACTACACTAATGAATTCCGTATTACTCACATGCGGATTGTACCTGCGTCTATAATATAAGTGGGCTCTAGACCGCGACTTTGTGCCAAATTCTCTATAGCATGATTCACTGCTCCCATAACATGGATTTTAATGCTGCAACACTTTTCCTGATCGTTCTAGCCGTTCACCTCACTTACGGCGTGACGCTCTTCTAAAGAGTCTGTAACCCTTTCTGTGGCTTCACCATAGAACATCGGTAGCATCTCCGGTTGATTTACTACTATATGAATATTTTCCATTTCGGTTGCCTGTACTCGTTCCCTATGCACTATAGTATGTAATTCGTACCGATCCACGTCAGCTGCTGCCAGTATACACTCCTTGGGTATTATATACTCCTCGGCATGGACTTGTGTCTCACTCTTCTTCTGATCTACTAACACGTTCTGAGGACTATTATTAAAAAAGAATTCTGACCCAACACTCTGGTCCTGAAATGCTCGTTCCTGCTTGCTGCTGTCTAATTAACTCCTCAAGCTCAGACGTGTATCATAATGCCTTCTTTATAAGCATATTGACTGACGATGATTTACTCTGCATGTCCATTTACGCATTTAGGTCGTAGTGTGGTTTAATTGTGTATGGCTAAATTTTGGTGTACAACTTCCCTGTCATAAACCTGTTTTCGCACACCTGGCCTCTGCCTGCACATATCACTGCACTATTCTACAAGCATACTACGTAACTAATTTCTAGGCCTAGGAAAACTACAAGCAGTTCCATACTTTTCTACCCAGCGGATCCATCGGACATGCACTATACTACTGCAAGCAACTAATATTCTATTAATACTACTGCTACTACAGCTACAAAATGAATGCAAGGTGAGCCTCCTAGGTTGCTCTGCGTTCGCAAGTTCCTACCGCGACACTGACTTTTCTTACGTGACCTCGACATCGCTTTTACAACTGCTATAGTAGTTATCTTTCTCTCTCTACTCAACTACTACAAACTGTAAGCTCCGTGAGAAAACAACTCTATAAATTAAATACACTTAAGTCTGAAATGACTTTAAAACCATTGCGACAAGCTATATTGGTACCTGTTCCGTCTTCCTACAAATGCAATTTCAAACTCGCAGGAGAGTTAACTACCTCGGCGCTGCACAATTTACTTCCACTATTAGTTTTACTCACGCCTAAGATGGTGAAAAGAGCACGGTGCCTCCACTATTTGTTGTTGTGTCTAACCAAGACTATATCCTATCTATATGCTTGCATAACCACAATGCACTCTGGCTTAAGGCCCCTTACTCTGTACCAGCATCAAGTTAAATTTACCTATTCCAAATCACTACCACCAATTACTTTCTCAACAATACACTTTATTGTAATACCATTACTGTTCTCAATTAAAATGTACATAGATACAACAAATGTCACTCTGCTTGACTCTTTCTTCCACTAGATTAAATTCAAATCTCCTCAATTATCTTACTATATAATTACATTAAATTATTCCCTGATTCAACAGTTACTTTTACATTTATATTTGTCGCTCTTCCCGACTCGTATCTCACCCTGCTCGCCCTTGCACTATACTCAAGATAGTCTACCACTGACAGCCTCGAATCGTCTAGAGCTCCTCCGTCGGCTCATGTATTAGAGATGTGGTGTTGAATGACGGCTTGCCCAAGCCTGGTCTCGATCCTGCTCCTGGGACACCGCTGCTCTGGCTCCTCCCGACGCTGCTCCAGCATCGGCAGACTCGCTGATAGGGAATCACTCCAGCCTCACTGGACGGTGAACCTCCGACACGCACCAGGTTACGAATCTCTCGAGAGGTCTGCCGGTCAGCTCATCGGAAGTACCTACCCAGCTGTCCCCTATTATTGCTCTCCAGCGGGGCATCGCACTCGACCATGGGTAGGCATCAACCTCGTGGGCAGCTCTCCTCTCACTTGTGCCCCACAACAGTATGTTGGTATGCTGGAGGGCTGTCACCTTGTATGATAAGGTAGGTGTATGATAGCAATAATGGCATGACAGACATGCTGGTTATGCTTTTTCGAATATTTTTTTCGATTTTTGTGATTATTCTTTGTTTTTGTAGTATTGGAATGTGGGGAGTTAAGGGTAGGGTTTGATGTTGATGGTGCTCGGATAAGTGGGAGGTTAACGTGATATGTTCTTAGATTTTTTTTTTCGTTATGGTGTCTGGTGGTCAGCATTTATTTTGGTGCAGATAATTGGTATAATCAGGTGTTTTGTTTGATAGGTGGTATGTATTATTTTGGCTGGAGTCTGATGGTGATGATACCATGACAGTCATTCTAAAGTTATGATTTTTGGTATATTTATTGTAAATATTTTTGTGATTTTTCTGTTTTGTAGTATTTGAAAGTGGGTAAGTAAGGGTTGGAGGTTGATGTTTAGGGCACTGGGATGATTTTGAGATTAATGTGTTATGTTCTTAGATTTTTAAAAACATTTTTGTAATTGTTTTTGTATTTAAGAGAATTATTTTGGAATATATATATATATATATATATATATATATATATATATATATATATATATATAAGAATTTTTATTTGATTTAAAATTTATTTTTAAATAATATATTTTAGCTAAAATTTTAGGGGAAAATGTGAATTTTTAGGGTATATGACTTGATTTCAAGTCGAAAATGTCCTATTTCTAAGAAAAAAAAAAAAGAAAAAAAAGGAAATATTTCAGTAGTTTAGTTTTGTGGTAGAAGGGAGTTTATTTTGATGGAACAACTTTGTCTCTGAGTATAGCATGCCTGTATGGCTGCTAAACAGGGCAGGAGGTATGATGACAGGTGTGATGGTTAGTATAGAAGGTCAAAATGTATGGCTTGAATATTATGTTGGTCATACTGATAATAATATGATTGTGAGTAGCCTTAACATTGGTAGAGGTGCTATTAGAATGTATATACTGTATGACCTCTCTGCATGGTTGTTATATGTAGCTTGTTTTGGATATCTGTTTTTTTTTGTCTGACTTGTATGTTTTTGGCTGGCATGGTCTCTTGGAATGGTTGAAATGGATGGAGTAACAAGATGGTATTGTCTGCTAGCGTGCGCTGCCTATATGGTTTGAATTTTTTCATAGCTAGTACATCTGAATGGCATAACCTATCAGTAGGACTTGGTTGTACAGTTAGTTACTTCTATGGTTGGTATAGTCATTATGGTTGGTATGGCCTCATCCATGTTCGACTGTTTTGGCAGTATGACAAAAGCGTAGCTTCGTTAGTGTGGGGAGAATGATTTAATTGTGTGATTAGTTACTAAGAGCGAAATGGTTGATGGAAGAGTTAGTTATTATGAGAGGGGCAGAATGCTTAGCTGGTATAGTTGGTTAGTATGATTGGATGATCTTTTTGGGAATTAAGACTGCATGGGTGTCAGATATGGTTATATTAATATTACTGATCTTATGATAGCATGAGTGAAGCTAATTATTGTAATATTTGATTGGTTGAGTTGGCATTATGGCTTGTTTATATGTGTAACTGGTTAAATTAGATAGGGTGAAATGGTAGTCATTATAGTTAACTGTTATGAACGATCAGTAAATCAGATGTGTGGGGGTTGATATGGTATGTATTCTGAATAGCATGATTGACGTATGCTTGGTTTAGAGCCAATGATGTGGTTTGGACTGTACGTTTTGGTTGGTATGGCTATCTGCTGTGGTGATTCGTTGATATGTTTAGATGGTATAGTATGTTGGTATGCTGGGTTGTATGGCTTTCGACATTGCATGGCTGAGGAAAGCTAATGTCATGATAAAAGTTAACATATATATTTTTTATTACTCAGGTCCATTAGGTTATCTATATGGTTGTTAAGTATTCAGGAGATATGATATCTGGTAGGTTTCATATGAAAGGATATTAGTATGAATCGCTGCCATAATTAACTGGTTTGTTAGTTGATAGAGTGATTTATTTAATGTGTGGTATGCTGGATGATTGTCACCTAGTACTGTTTGGTTGGTGGTGTTAATGGAAGGTAGAGCGGTGACATGAAATGAGTAGTTGTTATGTTGCAAATACAATGTGATTTTGGCATTACTAAAGTATGCTGGGGTTATGTTTGGTATAGTACTTAGTACTCCTCATCTGCAAGGCAACTTATATATTGTTTCATTTGTCTGAGGTGTGGTGGTTAGTATTTTCGTTGTTATGGATGTTTGATAGAGTGGTTTATATTAATGTATAGTATGATATTTGGCTAGTGTCTGATGAAATGATTCTATGATATACATGTTGGAGTTACGATTTTTGTTATATTTGGCTGGATTCTGATGGTATGACAAAATGTCAGACTTGTGATTTTTGTAAGGTAAGTGTGGTCTGAGGTCTGCTTGAAGTCTAGTAAACAGTATGTATATTTCGTCTGATGATTGTTGGTAGTGCAGATAGTATGGGTGGTATTGTTGAATTGAGTTTTTTTTGTTTTAGATGACTAGTATATATTTGTCTGATTGGATTGGATAAATGGAACTATGGAGCTAGATAATTTGAAGACACGTTCTAAGACATGATTAAAGTCATCAAGAAGTATGTTTTATGCTTACCCCTCCTCCTCCTCCTCCAGTATGCATGGTGCATGGATTACCATGGATGATATGTTGGGTGATATGTTTTTACAGTATATATGTCATTCGATTGCCGGTATATGTCGAATGGTGTGGCCAGTATGTGTGTGTTTGCGAGTCTTGTATTGCTAAAGGTATGCTTGAGTTAAAATTTGTTCGGTATGGGTGATCAGTAGAGCAGATGGCGTGCATGACTTACAGTGGTTGGAACATTGAATGTTAAGGAGCCTGCTTGCAAGTATATAAGTACCAATGTTTCAGTTAGGAGGCTTAGTTTAACAGTGGTGGTCGTGAAAGACACTCCGTGTCAGCTTGTGTAAGCAGCTGGAATATAGTATGGTGCCAAAGGTTGCTGGTTCATCAACACCTGAGGTGAGAACAGTGCTGTCTACTTCTTCGGATGGGACACCTGTGGCCGTATCATCAACCTCGTCTTCTTCAGGCATGGCATCAGTTGCACCATTGACTTCTCCGGGTTGGCTACCTATGGCAGTACTGTCATCGACGACTTCGTCAAGGCTTCGTTGTCGCTACTGTAACAAGATATTTGCCTACAGCCGCAATCTTAGGAGACATAAGGTCAACTGTATTCAGAGTGTGGAGCCTGCTATTTTAAAAATGTGAAAAATGCAAATCACAGTTGGGGAAGTGATAGCCTGATAAGACATCTCGAAACCTGTACCGGTATACATTCACTTCCTGCTAAGTGTTATCTCTCCACATTGTATCGGAGATGTACTGAGGTGGTAACTGACGCGACAAGCACTGGAAATCATTGAAGCAGAAAACTTTGCCTGTGAATGCTATCGATAGTTGGTTGCTTTCGTCAAGACTTCTATGCAGCTACTGCGACAAGACTTTCACTAACGTCAATAAAGCACGAAGGCATGAAAATAATGCATGTAAAAAGAGTACTCTCCGCATGGGTTATCGGTGTGAGAAGTGTTCTAACCTATTTGCATGGATCGACAAATTTAAATTGCCTTTTTAAACAATGCAAAAGTGATGTTTAATCTACCGATGCTGAACGATCAGATTATCCTTCCTCTGTTCAGTTTACAGCGAAAACTGGTCCTAATGCAGCTTCGAATGGAGAATCAGATGCTATACCTATCAATTCGTCATCGCAATATACGAATATAACTTGTGAGATAAAGTTGAATGCAAATGATTTTTCCTGAACCAGTCTGCGTTCAGAGGTCTTCTAAAAGATTATGTTGCTCCGAATCTACCGGCCTAGACGAAAGATATTTGTTCATTTCTGCCACATATGAAACAAAATTTAATAAACCAACTTACAGAGGAGGTGGAAAAATATAACGGTGTGAAATATAACATATTGCTGGAATGCAGCTATAGTAAACCAGAGTCATACAATGACGAGTACACTAGAAAGTCATTCAAGACGTCTAATGTGCCTATCTATAATGTGCATGACACCGAAGAGAGTGTTGAAAACAGCTCAAAGAAGGTGTGTCGTGAGGAATAATAAATGGCACTAAAGGGTTCTGGCTGGACTCTCGATTCGGTTCACAATCTACAGCTAAGTACGAACGGATTCAGTCCAGTCAACATATAGGCAATATTTTGATATCTTTGCCTTTTGTATGGATTACGAACACATGAAAATATTGACAGTTCATGATATTTCGAAGTGTGTATAGGCAAGGCGCCTAAGTAATTGAGAAGCCTATGGATTGATGACGGTTACGTCTCTAAGGGACCTACAGTGTTGAGAAGTTTACATCTGGGTTGATGCAACGTTCATCATCTGTGTGATAGACAACTTCGTTCCTGGTTCCTGCTCCTTCCGACATGACGCTAGACGAACCATCTGGACCTGCTAGTGTATGATCTACAGAACTTTCAGTGGAAAATTAGTGCTGCTTTTTGTTGCAAGATCTTTGCCTTCAGGTAGGTAAGTAGAGCAGTGGGTACATGTGTGGAATGGCAGGTAGGTGTGTTGAGCAGTAGGTGTTTAGGTAATAGGGTAGGTAGGTTGGTAGGACAGTGGGTAGGTGGGAAAGTAAGAAGAGCAGTGTGTTTGTGGGTAGGTAGAGCAGTAGGTAGGTTTCTGGGTGTAGGTGCATTGTGAGACACAAGATAACTGCCAGAAACAAGATGGTGTACAATATGGTTTTCGAGCATAGGTGAGAGATGGAATCCAAGATGGCGGTCACATGACCAGAATGATAGAGCATGATTTGGCATGATGTTAACTAAATAAAAATTTCTAAACTAGATGGTGGATGCTGAGGTGGAATGATAGCGCTTGAAGAAATTGAATCCAAGATGGTGGACACCGGATTTGGAATGATATAGCATGATGTGGTATGATGGTGACTAATAAAAATGGATAAACAAGATGGCTGCAGTGACAATATCACTCCTTTTGACATATTGGAAGAACCTGAGTTTGGCAGGGTTGCTGGAACTGCATAGACAGCACATCTTGCGGCCAACCACTAAACTATACTTACAATGTCCCTGGTGGTGGACAAAGTTGACAGATCTCAAAATGGTGGCCGACGAGAAGGAATAATAGAATATGAAGAAAAATTGTTAAACAAGTTGGTGAAATGATAAAGCATGATGTGGCATGATGGTGACTGGTAAAAATGTAATCCAAGATGGTGGACACTGAGGTTAAATCATATAAAGATAAGAAATGGTATCCAAAATGTTGAATGGCGTGGTTGAATGATAGAGCTTGAAGAAATGTAATAAAATATGGCGGCCGGATGTAACGTAATCCAATATGGCGGTCGGAAATGATGAATTTTATTATGGTGGCGAGAAATGACGTAATCCATGATGGCGCCTGGAAATAACGTAATCTAAAATGGCGACCAGAAATTACGTATTCCAGGATGGCGGCGGTCGGGGCCCCGGCTTCGGATCCCGTTGTTCCAGAACTCCCCGTTTTCCTACTACTCAGAGCACCCTACGTTTATATGTATATTACTAAAAACTCGGTTTATATTATCAGGACATGTATTAGATACAAAAATACAATAATATTAAAAATAATATATTCAACTTTTCTCACAACCAAATATCTTGAGTCGTAAAAGGTTTTTATAATATACACCGCTGCTCAACATGCAGATTTGCATTTGTTTTCTGTTCGTCGATATACTCCATGCCTGCGTGCATACTTGCATTTCCGCATTAAGAACACGTGTACTGTGTGCTACTGCCCTTACGATTAGTAAGGAAACATTTGTGAAATTTTTGCTGTAAATAATTTTGTAGTAAATATTTGTGTTTGGTGAGTATGTAAAATTTCTCTTTTTTTTTTTTTTTTTTTTTTTCCAGAAAGTATAAGTTTAAATATTTCTTACAAAGGCCATTCAGCAACAATTATATTCGTTTAACCTAAATGCACACGGTGTGTGTGTTTTTTTATTACTTTATTTGAACCTGTTAAAGGTTCATGAGGCGCTTGGGCACTTTGGTAAAAATAATACAAATATTTTATATGTCTTATTTCATACTAGTTTCGTAGGCGGTAAGTACAAATACTAGAAGCACTTCCCTGTAGTCACAAAAATCAAGGGCCAGTAGCACCTTATATAAAACTCATTTATCTTATTACTACTCGACAAGAGTTGGCTGGTTTTTATTTGTACTTAAATATTTTGGTTGTAGTAATGGGATTTGGGGGCTTTTCCGAGAAACGGGGAAAAAAATGTTTATTAAATTGTATATTTCGACACTATTTATTCTGAAAATAAATAACCTTGGTGCATATTTGTAGTGAAAGTACATCCTTAAAAAGAAAAAAAAAACATCATAGTGGGGAAGGCAATGAAGATGAGGGAAGTCACTCTAAATTACTAACACTTCACACACACGGCGAACCGGGTTCAATTCCCGGGATGGGTCACTCCCGGATTTTCACATGTGGGAATCGTGCTGGACGATGACGCTGGCCTGCGGGTATTCTTGCGGATCTCCCGTTTCCCCACACCTTAATTCCAGCGTTGCTCCATACTCACCTCAATCACCCTCATCAGCTCTCAAGACCTCGCTGTTAAGAGCAGATCAAATCTCTTCACTCACTCACTACACACACACACACACACACACACTTAATGCACATACGAAAACTAACCTGGTAGAGTAAACTGGGTTAGCATATGTTTGTGCCATTTCGTGTTTGTCGTCTGCTGGAGACAGCTTATCCTGGGGTTGAGTAAGATAAGTACAGAAAAATATTATTTTGAGACAGCAATGAGAACTTAATTCCTCGAAGCTCTGAAGAAGATAGACAGTAGCAAGAACGTTAACTACAATCCTGGGATATTCCGAATGAGCTGGTCGATAGGCTGCAGCTGCCGCTTGCTTCGCAAAGTGTTGGGAAACTATCCCACACCAACAATGTAGTTTCAATTATCGAAGAACTTAAGGAGGCGAGCTACATACGATGAGTCAATAGGGGATCGCCCATGAACTGCATGTGGCTGCCAGGCGCAACTAACACAGCAGTGAGGTCCTGGTATGTGGGATGTATGAACTATTTCATGCCGACCTCGTCGAGATTATATCGTATGCTCAGGTCAACAGGGGCTAAAAAATCCATGTTGACAGTCATCGATGGATATAACAAATTCGCCTTGGCCAACTTGTCAAATCGCAGAATACGTGTTATATTACCTAAGCCATGGCAGATGTATTACATGAAGGACATATCCCGACTAATCTACAAACCGACCAGGACATGGAATTATACAATGCGAAGTTCAAGGGCCTGATGAAGAAACATAACATTAATTATATTATTCCACGTAGAGCAATCTCAAAGCTTCTATAGTCGAGAGGTTTAACAGGACTCTGAAGGGAAAAATGTGGAGATACTTCGCTGCAAATGGTGGCTACAAGTGGCTGACACTACTACCGAAACCGACATGCAAGTGTAATTCTACCGTTCAGTCTACCACTCTCATGAAGCTCGAATACCTGAAGAACGACTCTCTGGATCGGACCGTGTATGATATTCTGAAGAGGATGGACTGACGCAAGCCTAAGTTGGAGACCTGGTGCGAATCTCCAAACAGAGCGGCGTCTTTGTGAAAGGGTTCACGGCGAAATTGAGTCCAGAAATATTTCGTATGCGACGTATACACAACTATACCCCAAGGATATACTTTTTCGAGAGTTTGAACAATGTATCCATCCATTGTGGTTTCTATGCAGAAAAGATCCAGCCTACAAATTTTCCAGATGTATACTTGGTCGAGAAGGTGCTGAAAAGACATAACGGAAAGGAGTACGTCAAGAGGTGATGATTCCCTGCCCGCTTCAATTCCTGGGTCTCCGAGGCGGACATCAAGAGGTGAACCATGAAGAAAATTAATAAACCTGTGTATATTAACATGAGTACAACCAATTTTATGTAAAAAAAAATATGCTGTGTTTTATTTTTTATTACAAAAACCTCCCTACTATATATATATACTATATATATACTATATATATATATATTACTTTATACAAAAATACGGGGAAAAAAATATATTTATGTTGACAAATAAAAAAATAAATGACAGTTTACATACTTTGCAGGAATGGTCAGTGTCACCATACGATAAAGGCCGATAGCAGACGAGTAGTAGGATAATGTATGTTCGAGTGCATCCTGCATGGGCTGGTGGATCGTGGATCTGATCATGAATGACCTCGACTTCAATTTTTTCCGTTTTTTCCCCAAAAATCTTATATTTTGCACAAAATAAAACGTTTTAGCCCAAATATGCTTTAAAATTTCCCTTTTTCCCCTGGCCAATTACATTAGATGATGGTGGTGGATCGATGGATATGCGGATTGGTGGATTGGTGGATTGGATTGGTGGATCGTTGGATTGGCGGAGTGATGGATTGATGGTTTGGCGGAGCGATGGATTGAGGGATTGGTGGATTTAAGGATCAATGGCCGAGGGTCAAGCTCACCTGTGGCCCAACATGATGGTTGGGTGACATCACAATGTGATGCCTGGTAATAGTCGATTATGTTACGTTGGCAGGTGATAAAAATGTCCGTGTTGTGGGTTGGTCTAGAGATAAATTTGCTTGGTACACTTGGGTTAATATGGATGGTACGGTTGGTATGTTGGGTGATGTGTTTTTCAGTATATCTGTCTTGCGATTGTTTGTGTATGTCGAATTGTGCGAACAGTATGTGTGTATCGCTGAGCCCTGTAATGTCAAGGCATGCTTGAGTTATAGTAAGAGGTATGGGTGGCCAGTGTATTTGACTGGTGTCAGTCGGCATGGTGGATGTTATAAGAAGAAGTTGATTGTATTACTGGCACATGTTGTATGGTCTGTGTGGATTAATGGTTGATCTATGCTAGAGTTATGGTTGGTAGGTATAAGTGGTGTTGGTTGGTAGAGCAAGTAGTTTATGGGATGGCTTCAGCTGTAGAGTTGCTTGGTAAATTTGAGTTATGATATTGTGCTTGATGTATTTGGTGGTGCGGTTGAATTGATTTTTTGTTTGGATATAAGAGATGGTTGATATTTGGCTGGTGTCGACCAGTAGAGCAGTAAGTATTTTTTTTAGTAACATAAGTGTGTAGACTGAATGGTTGAGGTATGTTTGAGTTTTCATAAGAGGTATGAACAATGAGTATATTTCGTCTGGTGTTGTTTGTAGAGCATATGGTATGTATGCGTTACAGTGGCTGGTATTGCATTTTTTTATGTGTAACTGGAGCTGTTAGATCAGCTAAAATGGTAGTCAGTATAGTTGGCTGTTACGACTGAACAGTAAGTCAGTGGTATGGTAGTTGTTATGGTCTGTATTGTTAATAGCATGATAGAGGAATGCTTGGATTGGAGGGAATGATGTGGTTTTAGGGCTTTATGTTTTCGATTATATATTCAGATGATATATTATGTTGGTATGCCAGGTTGTATGGTCGGTATAGTACCCAGTACTCCCGGTCAGCAGGGTTACTCATATTTTGTTTCGTATGCCTGAGGTGTGGTCGTTAGCATTTTTATTTGTGTGGATGGTTGGTATAATCAGGTGGTTTGTTTTGATGGGTGGTATATTTGGCAGGTGCTGTTCAGTTGCGTAAATGGAATAGATGTTAGGTTGTGGGCTGATCTCAACTGTATAGTTGCTCGAGTTATGCGGATGGTAAGATTAGGGTATTGGATGGTATGTTTTAATTGTTCTTTAGTTAAAGATGTTGGTACATTCGTTGGTCTGGTATCAGTTGGTTATCTAGGGTTGACAAGTGATAGGAATGTTTGTGTTATTGGTTAGTCTGGAGTGTAAAGTGACTTGGTACACTTGGGTTAACATGGATAGTATGGTGGGTATGTTTGGTGATATGACTGGTATAATACTCAGTACTCCTGGTCAGAAGTGTTACTCGTATTTTTGTTTTGTATGTTTGAGATGTGGTGCTCAGCATTTGTTGTTATTGGAATGGACGTTTGGTACAATCAGGTGGTTTGTTTGATGAGTGATATTATATTTGGCTAGTGTCTGGTGGCAACGATTTTATGACAGGTATGCTGGAGTTACGAATTTTCGTATATTTTTTCCCAATTTTTCGATTTTTCTTTGTTTTGCTGTATAGGATGGTGGCTAGGTAAAGGTAGGTGTTGATTTGTAGGATAACTGGGGACAATTTACCTATTGTCGACAAGTACCTACCTAGAAACAGTGTTGAAACTAGTCTTGTTCTCCCCTACTCTTCGATTTCATCTCCTTTGCCACTTGGTCAGCCGTACTCACGTATACTGTTCGAACTATGTAACCTCTGGAGAGATTTTGGTAGAGACGTGAGGCCAGTCTTTTTTAAAACTATTCTATATGATGAGCTGGGTATATTCATTGGTTGACTGGTTTGTCGGTGTCTCTTGCTTGTATGGCCTATCAGTATGGTAGTAGCAATGCCTGAAATATGTGAATGGGAACATTGTAATAGTTTGGGTTGACTGCAGGGGGAAGTTTTTTTTGATGGGATAGCTTTGTCTCTGTGTGTGACATGCCTGATTGGTTATTAAACAAGAGGGCAGGAGGTATGATGACAGATGAGACGGCTAATATAGCAAGTCGGAATGTATGGCTTTAATATTTTGTTGGTTAGTCTGATGATATGAATTGTATGTAGGCTCATCATTGGTAGAGAGGTAGGTAGGTGAGTAGGTTGTTAGAGTGGTAGATAGAGCAATGGTTAGGAGGGTAGGAGAGTAGAGTGTTAGGTAGGTGGGTATAGCTGTAAGTAGAGCAGTTGTTGGGTAATTATAGAGGAAAGTGAGTGTTTAGTGGTTAGGTGGATAGAACCATAAGTAAGTAAATAATTAAAATAATAAGTGTTGGGTATGAAGAACAGCGGGTAGGATTGGTGGAGGGTATGTGAGTACTTGGGATGAGCCGAAGGTGGGTAGGTCGGTATGAAGGTGGGTAGAGAAGTAGGTAGTTACATGGGTAGAGCTGTGGTTATGTATGTAATTATGTTGACTGGGGGGTATGTGGGTAGGACATTAGTTGGAGTGTTGTGTAGGTGTGTAGTGGTTAGGTAGTTGGGTAGGTGGGTGGAGCAATGGGTATGTGGGAAGGTAAGAAGAGTAATATGTGTGTGGGTAGGTAGAATTCTAAGCAGTTGCTTAGAAGGGTAGAGCAGTAGGTATGTGTAGGTTAGTAGAGCTTTAGGAATGGGGTAGGATGGTAAAGTGAAATGTGGATGGGTAGGTAGAGTATTGGGTAGGTGGGTGTATGTGTAGTTGCGTAGTGCTGTAGGAAGGTGGCTGTGCGTAGGTTCATAGAGTGGTGTGTAGGGCAGTGGGTGGGTGGATAGATTAGATGTTATATAAGTAGGTTAGTAGAGTGATGGTTAGGTGGGTAGAGTAGTATGTGGGTAGAATGGTATTTGGTTACATAGGTAGAACAGTGGGTAGGGTAGTGGGTGGGTTGATAAATTAGTTTGAAGGCAGGTAAGTTAGTTGAGTGGTGGGTAGGTGGGTAGGATCGTGAGCAGGTTGGTATGTGGGTCTAACAATAGGTAAGTGGGTAGGTAGATGGGTTTGTTAAAGTTGTGGTTATGTGGTTACAGCAGGAAGTGGTTAGAGTGGTAGGTGGCTAGTATATAGGTATGTCGGTAGGTAAGAAGAGTGGTATTGGGATATAATAGTGGGTAGGCAGTCAGATAGAGCAGTTGGCATTACATGGGTAGAGCAGTTGGTAGGCACATGGGTAGGGCAGTTGGTAGGTACATGGGTAGAGCAATTTGTAGGTACATGGGTAGAGCAGTGGGTTGGTGTGTAGAGAAATGAGGACGTACGTAGGGTGCGGAACCTTCTTTGAATGTGTGGAGTGCATGTGAAGCTTGTGGAGATGTTTGCTGAGGGCACGGAGATGAGTGTGTGGAGGGTGTGGAGAGTTGTGCGGAGGGTGCGGAGAGTTACGCAGATGGGACGGGGAGTGGTGCGGAGGGTTCGGAGAGTTGTGCTGTAGGTGCGGAGTGTTGTGTAGAGGGTGTGGAGAATTATGTAGAGGATGTTGAGAGTTATGAGAAGAGTTGTGCGATGCCTGCGGTGCTTGTGGTGATAAGTGCGGAGGGTGTAAAGATGAGTGCGGAGTCAGCAATGAGGAGTAAGTAAGTAGAGCTATTGCATTATGGTTAGGTAAAATGGTGGGCAGTTGGTTAGATGGGTAGAACAGTGCGTATGTGTGTAGGTTGGTAGAACTTTAGGAATGTGTTTAGGATGGTAGAGTGAAAAATTGGGGGGGGGGGGTAGGTAAGTAGAGTGATAGGTAGGTGGGAGGGTGTGTAGATGGGTAGAGCTGTAGGTAGGTGGGTGTTGTTAGGTGCATAGAGTGATGGATAGAGTAAATGGTGGGTTGATATATTAGTTGTTAAGTAAGTAGGTTGGTAGAGTGGAGGGTAGGTGGGTAGAGGAATGGGTTGGTAGACAGTGAGGTGGGTAGAATTGTGGGTAATGTTGTAATGACGGGCAACCCATTACCGCATGTCTGTGAATAATTTTCAACTTGCAAACAAAAAAAACGTTCTTTTTTCTAGTGGGTTGTAACCACATAGCACATACCATCCAAAAATACTTACTGTGTCTGCCTGGTAACCTGTTGAATTGTGCAGCATACAGCTCATTATGCACGAACTTTCTCACACATTGTTTCAAGGTTTAAAACTTTCCTATGTGGCTTGAAATAAAAAAAAAAAATTTGCAATGTTCTTGCTAGCATCACGTCACTACAAAATACTTAAAATATCTGAGGTACCGGGAAAATAAATGTAAATGTCCGTGTCTATTTTCCACGTGCTGCAACAAGGCGTGGCAAAGAAGTGTGCAGAAGTCTGATGTTTCAGTGATTCGTCGTGGGAGCGCAGCACATTCGAAGACAAGCTTGGTAACCAGCTTGGGATGGTGCGTGCGCTGCTGAAAACGTGACTTTTCGTTATGTTATTTCCGGCATCTTGGTCAAGAGGAGAGAAGTTGAGGACATATTGTAATCTGATTGGGTGTTTTAAATTTCATTGTGTTATACCCCCTAAGGGAAATTGGTGTCCGCTGCATCGGTCACCATAAATGGTAATATTTTCGGCAATTGTCTGTGAATCGCTTGAACCCTCCCAAGAGTAATGGAAAACCCCACGATTTCTTAGTTAAACAGCTTTTTGAGGAGGAAATTAATTTGAATAGTAGTGCAAGAGGGCGGAGTGGTGTATTTAATATCGGCGCGTGCTGCTGTCAGGGTCAGTTCACCGACCTCGATGGGGCAAGATTCTACCATGAGATAAGTAGCACTTTATTTGAACCACCAATGTAGATTCCTAAAGCGAATAGGTCAGGTACGTCACTTTGACATTCTGCAGGGGCTATGATGGCTGGAAATAAATCAAAGTTTAAAATTTTGCGAAATGTTGGCCTTTTAGCCAAAACTCCAATATTGTTACTTTTCATAACCAAGTTTTAGTGGCTATGTCGTTACCAAGACGTAAAGTGGTGGTAACCACTAGAAACAAAGGGTAAAATTTTTAAATCACTTGTAAATGTTTTGAAACACTTGTAAAACTATTGTCAATCTTGGTAAATATTTCTAAACTTTTGTACACACTAGCCAATAATCATTGATTATGGTCTCAGCGTTTGGAATTAAGTAGGAGCAATGAGAAACCCTTGTTTTTATGACATTTTAAAGATAAACTTTACGAAGTTTAGGGCTTGTTCAAAAAACAAATTTACTCTTTGCAGTTAAGGTTGTCATTGCTAACAGTTGCTCCCATCCACTTGGGATTGCAAGTAAATTAGAACATAACTATTTTTTTTGATGACCAGTAATGTATTACCAAAAGTTGCCTTTCCTGGTGTAGGAATTAAACATGATGTATTAATGTCAATGGTAAATGTAGGTGCGACAGAAAATATAGCCACCATTTGAAACTATGGTATTTAGGTGACAGTAGGTAGAGCAGTGGGTAGGAAGGTTGATTAGTTGGTAGACAGGTAAGTGGGTAGAGCAATGAGTTGTTGAGTAGAGAAGTAAGTAGAGTTTTGGTCAGTGGGAAAGGTAGAGCAGTATGTAGGTAAGTAGGTAGTTAGTGGTGTAGGTAGATCAGTGGGTAGAAGGGTAGAGTGATAGGTAGCTGGGTATGGCTGTAAGTAGAGCAGTTGATGGGGTAATAATATAGGAGAGTGAGTGTTTAGTGGGTAGGTATTTAGGTGGGTATAGCAATGTGATGATGGGGATGTGGGTAGAGCAATGTGTTGGTGGGTAAGAGCTAGAGCAGTGGGTATGTAGGTGAGTATGTAGAGTGGTGGGTATGTTGGTAGAGCAATGGTTGGAGTGGTGAGTAGGTGTGTAGAGCATGATGTGGTTAGGTAGTTGGGTATGCAGTTAGGTAGGTGGGAAGGTAAGAAGAGCAGTGGGAATGTAGGTAGGGTGCGGAGCAGTGTATGAATGTACGGAGCGACATGCAAATCATGTGAAGATGTGAGCTGAGTGTGCGGAGATGAGTGTGGAGGGCGCAGAGAGTTCTGCGTAGGGCGCAGAGAGTTGTGCAGAGGGCATGGAGAGTTGTTCGGAGGGTGAAGAAATTTGTGCGAAGCGTGCGGAGATGAGTGCACAGCATGCGGAGATGTGTGCCGAATGTGTGGAGATGAGTCCAGAGCAGGCAGAGATGAGTGTGGAGCATGCTGAGATGAGTGTGGAGTATGTGGAGATGAGCGCAGAGCATGCGGAGATGAGTCCAGAGAATACAGAGATGAGTGCAGAGCTTGCAGAGATGAGTGTGTAGCATATGGAAATGAATGCAGAGCATGTGGAGATGAGTGCAGAGTATGTGGAGATGAGTGCTAAGTAAGCAGTCAGGAGTAAATAGAAATGTTCAAATGGTTAGGTAGAATGGTAGGCAGTTAATTAGGTGGGTAGATCAGTAGGTGTGTGTAGGTTAGTAGAGCCTTAGGAATGTGGGTAGATGGTAGAGTTAAAGGTGATTGGGTAGTTAGTGTGGTAGTTAGGTGGGTTGGTGTGTATATGGGTAGAGCTGGATATATTAGCTGTTATGTAAGCAGGTTAGTAGAGTGGTGGGTGGTTAGGTAGTGTGGTAGGTGGGTATAGTGGTAATTAGTGCAGTGGGTAGAGCAGTGGGTAAGTAGAATGGTGGGTAGGTGGGAAGATCAATGGGTTGGTGGACAGTGATGAGGGTAAACTTTTGGGTAATGATGTGGGTAGATTTTTGGGCAAAGATGTGGGTAGACTTTTGGGTTGTGAAGTGGGCCAGTAGCTGGATCAGTAAGTAGGTGGGTGGAGCAGTAGGTAGGTGGGTAGAGCAGCAGGCAGGTGGGCCAAGCATTAGGTAGGTGAGTAGGTTGTTAAAGTTCTAGGTAGATGGGTGGAGCGATAGGTGGTTGGGTAGTGTGGTGGGTAGGTAAGCGCATAGAGCAGTAGGTAGGTGGGTAGCTTTTCAGATAAGTGAAGTGGTTACTAGTTTGTTAGGTAGGTAGAGGATTGAGTGAGTGGGCATGTGAATGGGTGAATGGTGCAATAGGTACGTGGGTGAGTGTACTGATAGATAGGTGGTTAGGTAGGTAGAATGTTGAGTAGGTAAACCAAGTACTAGGTAGGTGGATAGAGCGGTGAGTAGATGTGTGGAGTGGTGAGTAGATGGGTTGAGTGTTGGGTAGGTGGGTAGGTGTGTAGCAGTGGCGGCTGGTGACTTTTGAAACTGGGATGGCTGTAGCGATCCTAACTCATATAATTACAAATGCCATTTTTAAAATAAGCACAGTGATATATATATTGCATACGACAGGCTTAAGTAAGTGTAGCTTATGTAGTTAAATACAAAAAATAAGTGTGGTTGTTTGAAGAAAAATGTATCATCGCCCGATTTATAATGGTCAACATACTGTGACCGCTGGTTCAGATCTAGTCACTACCACATATATGTATTTGTTTTAAGTTTGTTTAGGTTGTATGCCTTCCAACCAGTATCTACATGGTGTGGTACATTACACGAGACGATGAGGGATAACGTAATAATACCAATTCTACCATACTAATGATGATAACTTAAATATACTAAAACAATTATTTTTAAAACCAATTACTAATTTTCACAGCCCAAAGTACATACAAAATTCATGTCAAATTTAAATTAGAGGATGAAAGTGACTTATCTTAATTAATATATTTGTAAGAAAATCTATTCATCAACCTTCACATGCTATCTAATTGGCAATGTATATTCACCTTACCAAGCAATAAAAATTTTATAGCATTTTTATATGTTGCGAACATGATTTATGTCTTTTAACTTTGTCTCCCAAATGTTTACAATCTTTTACCCCATTCACAGTCCACGCAAGATCATTAGGTTTCAGTAGCAAAAAAAAAAAAAAGAAACAAAACAACACATTTCCAACTTCATACTCGCATAGCCAGTCCGCGAAATTATACATACTTGCGTCGAATTTTCTAGTATACGAACCATTTACTACCTTGGCTTTGTTGTTGAATTATATTTAACTGTGGCCTTGCTGGTCGAATATTCTTTAGCTCTAGTTTATTCTCGTAATTGATAATCTATGTCGTAATAAGGTTTAAAAAGTTACTAGCCGAATAAACAATTATTTACAAGTTTACACAACATATATTTAACAACAATTCAACACTGCTTTATAGTATTGGACACTATATTTGAAGCTCACGAGAGTTTGAACGATATCTATAACTAAAAAATATTCGAAATAAATACAAGCATTGTTAAGAAATGTGTTTAACAATTGCAAAAGAGTGGAGCGCGAAAGCGTGTTTACAAAACATGTAGTTTTGGTAGCTTTGTCAAGTTCCAGGAAACCATTTTTTTGTTTGAGCAGGGGTACGCCCAGCTCTCTCCGATTTACAGCATGCGATTGGCAGAAAAGGGCCGAGCCCTGAAGTCTTCCCTCCCTCCCGTAGCACCCCTAGTCGTGTGTTACGGCCATCTCTCTCTACTAGCTCTATCCAAAAACATTGGCTGCGAAATAACCTCCGTATTCGTACGCAGTATTATTTACTGAGTAGCAGATAAGTAGATGTATGCATTCTGAGATTTTATTAGGAGGGCTGCGCCCGCAGCCCTACCTCAGCTGCCGCCACTAGTGTGTAGAGCTTTGGGTGAGACAGTAGGTAGAGCAGTGGGTAGGTATCTTGGTTGACTGGTAGATAGGTAGGTGGGTAGAGCAATGGATTTGTGGGTAGATAAGGGGGCAGAGTTTTGGGTAGTGGGGTGGGTAAAGCAGTAGGCAGGAGAGTAGGTGGTTAGAGTGGTAGGTAGAGCAAAGGGCTGGAGGGGGAGGAGGGTAGAGTATTAGGTAGGTTGGTACAGTTGTAAGTAGAGCAGTTGGTGGGTAATTATAGAGGAGGGTGAGTGTTTAGTGGGTAGGTGGTTAGGTGGGTAGAGCAATGTGTTGGTGGGTTGGTGGGTAGAGCAGTGGGTTGGTGGGGAGGTGGGTAGAGCAGAAGGTATGTAGGTAAGTATGTAGAGTGATGGGTATGTGGGTAGAATATTGGTTAGAGTGGTGAGTAGGTGTGTAGAGCAGGATGTGGTTAGGTAGTTGGGTAGGTGGGTGGAGCAATGGGTAGTTTGGTAGGTAGCTGGGAAGGTAAGAAGAGCAATGGTTGTGTGGGTAGGTAGACTGGTAGGCAGTTGGTTAGATGGGTAGAGCAGTAGTTATGTGTGTAGGTAAGTGGAAATTTAGGAATGTGGGAAGGATGTTAGAGTGAAAGGTGGGTGGGTAGGTATGTAGTGTATTGGGTATGTGAGTATTGTAGAATGAAAGGGGGTGGGTAGGTAGGTAGAGTGGTAAGTCGGTGGGTTTGTGGGTAGGTGTGTAGAGCAGTGGGTATGTAGTTAGGTAAGTCGAGCATTGGGTACATGGGTGGAGTGGCAGGTAGGTATGTAGAGCAGTAGGTGTTTAGGTAATAGGGTAGGTAGGTTGGTAGGACAATGGGTAGGTGTGGAGGTAAGAAGAGCAGTGGGTTTGTGAGTAGGTAGAGTAGTAGGTAGGTTCTTTGTGTAGGTGCATAGTGGGAAACAAGATGATCGATGGAAACAATATGGCGGACAATATGGTTGTCGAGCATACTTGAAAGGTGGAATCCAAATGGCGGTCACATGCCAAGAATGGTAGAGAATGATGTGGAATGATGGTGACTAATAAAAATAGATAAACAAGATGGTGGATGCTGAGGCGGAATGATATAGCATAATGTGGTATGACTGTGACTAATAAAAATGGATAAACAAGATGGCTGCAGTGACACTAGGACTCCTTGTAGCATAAGGCAGAACCTGAGGTTGGCGGGGATGCTGGAACTGAATAGACAGCTCGCCTGGCGGCCAACCACTAAACTATACCTACAATGATCCTGGTGGAGGGCAAAGTTGACAGATCTCAAAATGGTGGCCGACGAGGAGGAATGACAGAACATATAGAAAAATTAATAAACAAGTTGGTGGAATGATAGAGCATGATGTGGTATGATGGTGACTGATGAAAATGTAATCCAAGATGGTGGACACCGAGATGGAATGATAGAGTGTGAAGAAATTGAATCCATAGAGGATGCTAAGGTGGAATGATATAGCTTAAAGAAATGGAATGCAAGATGGTGGATGCCGAGTTTGGATGATAGAGCATGAAGAAATGGAATCCAAGAAGGTGGCAGGAATAAAATTGCGACCGAAAATGACATAATCCAAGATGACGTCCGGAAACAATATTGCAGCAGAAAATGACGTAATCCAAGATGGCGGCGGTCGGAGCCCCGGCCCCGTGTCCCTTTTCCCCAGAACCCCCTTTTTCCTACTATTACTCTGTATGTAATTTATTTAAAATATTCAGGAAGGCGATTTTCTTCCATTATGAACAACTATTCTATAATTTTGACAAAAATGTTGGTTATACAATGTTTGTATAACATGAAAATATATGCCAATTACCAACTGTATGTCTACCCACATGTTGCCAACAATATCCATCCATGATCATATAAATCTATTCGAAAGAAAAATTATATGTATTAAGATGCTAACTGTTAAGCAAACATTAACAATTATCGATAATTTTTTCATTCCATACATAGTATTAAGTATTAATGAAATGTGTTTGTTGCACAATGTTGGAACAACTAAAAATTCAGTACCAATCAACTGTTTGGTTTCGAACATTGTCCCAACACGAAATCAACTAAACATATTTCAAATAAAAATGGTCGGTTACGTGAAAAACATTTGTATTTCATAAAATGCAGGAAAGGGGCATTGTTTTAATTAAGAATACGTATTCCCTAACTTTGCAACATAATGTTGGTCTTACAACGTTGGCTCAAAATAAAAATACATTCAAATTACCAACAGTCTGTCTACCAACTTGTTGCCAACATTTAGCCAATCATTTTAAAGCTTTAAAAAAATGCTCTTCCGACATGCTCTGACATTATTTGATATAGTGAGGTGTTGATGTAAGTATTTTTTATGGCATCTCATAAAAATTTTCGAGTAAAAATTTTTGGTTGGCATATTACGTTGTACTAACGTTTTATTTGTGTATGTTTTATATCCCACGTATTGTCAACATTTGCAACCAAATGCAAACCATTGGGCCATCGTATGTTGCTACTCGGGCAGCCAATAATGAGAGCACTAGATGGAAAATTACTTATCACGCCACTGAGTAGCTACGGAAACGGATCAAACATCTGCTCCGTACCTAAGCAACAGGACATACTAAGCACACCGGAAAGACTTTTAAATACATTGTTAATAAATATAAATCTGAAACACGTATAAGCAGATAATATATATTAAAAATAAAATAATCACTGTTCGCCCAAAAAATAGCATACGCGTTCATGAAAATAAGATTACGTCCTTAAAACACATACATAACCATATCATTAAAATTATGCAGAAGGCTTATTCCACAACTTCACAGTGTTCTCGACATATGCACATCTGGTGTAAAAATGTTCTTTGAAGGAATTAATTATATATTACTGTGAAACTAGCATTCGTTCTTTGCCCTTATTTTCCCTGTATCGGTCGTTTTACAAGTTATGTAATAATGTTTTCTTTTGAAAACGAGACAAGTGCAAATAAATATGAACCATGGCCATTTTAGAGTCCTGTTTGTCGTCGAAATTGTTATTTCAAGGACTGCGGTTTCATATCACAAATGGTTTGGCATTCCGATTACAAGTTACGTTCTCTACTGAAGAGAAAACAACTACCCCATTCAACCTTTCTGTTTGATACAGTATTCATTCGAAATCATCAAATTGTTATAAAAAAATGGCTAATACTTACCCAACGTTTTAAGTTTGCTTTCATTTTCGTATTTGTAGTCTGTTGATAAGAATTATTATACGAGAAACAGAGCACGTAAAAATAGAATAACAAATATAAATTACTGAGGCTAAAATAGTTACAAGCATATAAAATATGAATGAAATATTTTGTATCCCCTCTGTCTAGTTTTTTTTCTTTCATTATCTCAGTAATTCGAGATTACATGCTTAAGAGTTTGAAGAAAATACACAGTCCTAGAGCGAAAGAATGCTTTATATACACAGTGAAGAATGACGGTGACAAAGTCATTTCTTGTTGGGATCATTATTGATTCGCCTTGGGATAAAAGCTTGGGTAAGGTTAAACTCTAAAAATGTTTTGAATTTTTACTAAGAAATTCTTTGTAATAATACAAATACTTCTAACAGTACAATTACTTTTTATTGTAAAACTATTCGTTTGTAAAACTACAAGGCCCGTGTTTGTAGTAGACCTCAGGGAATGTTTGTACTATACTGAGCCGTATCCATGAGCTTCAGCAAAATGGCGAACACTCAACAACGTAAAACCGTATAAAGCCGTTTGTGCAAATACTATGCGTGCAAAAAGAAATGTATTGGAAGTGTGACTTATGTAAAACACTTAAAACAACTCAAATAATCATAACAAAACGATAAGGTCAATAAAACGTGACCGCATTATTCATTATCTGGATTTCCTATCTAAACGCAACTTTAATCGACTCTTAATACCCTGTTGTTAAGAGGCGTAAAAAAAAAGTACGTGTTCTTCTTTACCGTATAAATTAAATATTATTTTGTATGTACTTGTGCCTATATTTACAATAAAAAAATAAGCTTTCAGATCGAAAGTCAAGTTCGTCTTTTGGATAAAGGTGCGGGCTAGTAACACAAGGGGTGTGAGTTCGAATCTTGGTACTGGCGAGGTACAACATTTATTTTGTGCAAATTAAATTTTGAATATTTTTTTAGTTGTTCTCTGTTACTTATTCATTACATTTGTTTTTTAGAAGAAAAGAAGTACTTTTATTTACAGTTCTCAATAATGTTAGCTGTAATACAAGGTTACCATTTGTAATATTACAAATGCATGTTTTGCAGATTTTACAAGAAAACTCTTTCTAGTTTTACGAAGGATTTTTTTGGCAACTGGGTTTCCAAGGATTTTTCTTGTAAAAGTAGGAAAATAATTTTAGTGTGTATGATGTAAGCTCACCACCCGTTTACCTTACCGGCATAAAGCGGAATCGCTGCTAAAATGTGTGGCCGTGTTACAGTTTGATAAAAAGTAAGGTGGGTGTGTATCTGATTTTACATATCTTTCACTTTTCTCCCAACTTGGATATGGTATCAACCATGAGGCATTGCCATTGTTCACAATACGCGCTTCCGCAGTATTTCATGGCGATAAGCTTTCGCGCGCAAATGTTACAAATATGTCTACAATGCCAGTCATAAGTGTCCTTTTCCGCTCAACACGCCCAAAAATACCAACATAGAAATCGTAAAATCATAACATGCGGGCGCACGCGCAGTTATATTTCAGGCGAAGCTGTTTGCAATCCCTCCATAACGCGTGTTATTACAGCAGAGGTTCTGAAATGATCCCGCCAGCTTTTGTCGCCCGGAGCATTCGCGCTTTCGAGCGGCGGCGAAGCGGCCAACGCGCATTTTGCCGCAAATTGTACATTACACCGAATTCCGTGGAGAAAAGTGGGGGGGGGGGGAGGGGGGCTCGGCGAGGTGATTCACGGAAGGGGTGTGTATTTGGATGGGGCGCTAATCTCTCACAAATTGCGCGGATTATCACCTGCTGGGGGTAACCTGGTCCCATACCCCTCTCCCCAAACACCCGGTTTCTAAACCACCCCCATCCCTTCCCTTCATCGTCCACCCACCCTCCGGTTATCACACAGCGGTTTAACTCTCGAAAATCGTGAATTGTACGTTGGAGGGAGGGGTGGGGCGAGTTTATTATGATGAGGCGTTGAGGGGAAGGGCAGGGAGTGCCACAGCAGACGAATGCTGGCCGCAGGTTGCATTAATGAGAAGCGACTTGCGGTCCCGCTAATTGACAACTGCTACCAAATACGCAGCGGCTGTGTCCCGGCGACATTAACCCGTCCATTCCGGGTCTCCGGAGAGAGGAAACTGCCAGCCCAACCTGCCCCATCAGACACGGCACAATCGGCAATGCTTGTGTTTCACGTCTGCACTGACTAGGGTAGCAACGTTTTGGTTTTTACCACGACTGTGGAATATATATATACAGGCTGGCTTAACTAAAACTTTCACCGCAAATATTTCGGGTATGAAATATGAAAGATGCTATTTATGTGCTGGTTTCACAGAATTGACGTTTAGACAAGGACTCATAATTGCAGCCTAGACACAGAATTCAATAAGTATTAGAGGTGGTATTGCTTGCACCAAGATACATCTTTTCAAACAGAACAATGATAGTTCATATCAAGAAAATAAAACTAGAGGAAATTAGAATGTCACTGGTGTTTTTGCAGGCTTCTAGTGGAAGTAGTTTACGTTTACCGTAATCTAACACTTTTATATACCGACAATTGTCTTCTCCATTTAACTACTTAATTACTAAGCTACAATATTTGAATGTGTGTTTAGACTATTCTACCTTTACACTGATTGCATTTGTATCTCCTTTTCAGTACTTCGTGATTGTTCTTAATACATAGACGCAGGACGTGCTGGACGATGGTATTTACTAATGCTACAGAGGAAGGTTTTCTCTTTCTTCTTCAGAATTCACAGCCATTTAAAATGTATTATTGCGATTCTTAAGAGAGTTCTGATAAATGGTACAGTTAAACGGAGCAGATAAATAAAGGTATTTAACGTTGCCATATTTCGAAATCACGTAAACTACTTGCTTTAGAAACCTGCAAAAAATACCAGTGACATTCTAATTCCCTCTAGTTTTATTTTCTTGATTTTAACAATCATTGTTCCATTTGAAAAATGTATCTTGGTGCAATAAATACCAATTCTAATACTTGTTATTAAAATCTATGTCTGGGCAGCAATTATGAGCCCTGGTCTAAACATCAATTCTGTGAAATCAGTACATGAATAACACCTTTCATACCCGAAATATTTTGCGGTGAAAGTTTTAAGTTAGCCATCCTGTATATACAAGGTGTTTTTCAATAACATGTCTAAACTGAAACAAGAGCATCCATTGGCTAATAAAAAGAATAAATCCTTGTAACAAAATGTTTGGAAAAGTCATATAGTATTTTTTAATTTGAGATCAAGTTAGGCAAAACAACGCGAAAATTCTGCAGATTTAAGTACCTGCGTGATAACAAGTTGCATAACACGAAGGCGAACGGAGCTGGCGCTCCATGCGGAGAGCGCCTGCACATAGGACACCATAAATTGGGGATGAGTTATTGAGTATTAAAAGCTATCATAAGTCGTTGCATTTTATTTCCAACACCACACAAACAACGGTACTGGCGACGTAGGGTCTGCAAATATTTTCATGGTGGCTTATTGTACAAACGGTAGCCACATGACGCACCGGTTCCGTTCGCCTTTGTGATATGCAACTTGCCATGCACGGAGGTATATGAAGTTGCAGACCCCCGGCGGGATTTTTGTGAAATGTATATTACAATGTTGGTGTTATATTGGAATATTATAGACCCCGCGTACGGCGCCACTGAAATGGTTGTAACTGACCCACTTTGGTGGACACTGAAATGGATATACGTGTTGTGTATTGTGGATGTGTGATTATTAAGGAGTAATTTTTGTTTAACCAAGTTGTCATATAGGTAACTTGTATAATGTAGTAAAAATAATAGTAAAACCTGTAGTAAAATGACCACATTAACAAAAGATCAGTAATGATAACCAATATAATGATAATAAAAAATATGCCACCACTGAGCAAACTACCAACCAAAAAAGCGGTTCAGTTATTGAGGAGCGTTTAATTATTGCATTTGTAAGTTTGGTAAGGAAACATAAGCAATAAATATACACACATAAGAGTGCAGGTAGCTCAATTTTAAAATGATCAAATCAGAATAAATTTATAATTACAGTTTGACATTATACAGCTTAAACTACACTTATCGCACTAAGAAAAATGTTATTCACCGTCCAATAACATAAAATATCCCTCGGTTCCACTCTGTTAGTAAGCAAATAACTTTTCTTATCTCGGCTGCTCAGATTTATAAAATATTTAGGTAGATGCATTAGATCTCTACTTCTGAAGGAAGTGTAGGCAAATTTTGCAAGGAAGGCTTTATAGTAAGTGTTATGCAGAATTCTTGAAGACTAAATTGGAGAAACATTTTATGTAGGGCTGTTGACAAATGAAACTTATTTAAGTCTTTACTTATCTGTAACTGTAGTTATTCTGAAGCAATGAGTTCTCGTAGTTCACGATAGCAATTTAATTGCTATCAAACAGGACACGTATCAACTCTGAGAGTCCTTTCCTGCAAATTGACTCTCCTGGCTTTCTTTTTTTACGCCACTCGCACGCCGGTGATATAAAATAATGTCCTGAATAATTCTTGCCTATAGAATCCAATGTAATGTTAACTTTTCTGTATATATTTTCGCTGAATTTCAGGACCCTGTTTGATGAAGCCACACTAGACGCTTGCTAAGTAAATATAACTAGAAGTCTTTAAACAAAACATATTTGCATTTACAACAACATTCTTTGTGTTGTAAATTAAGTCGGATAGTAAAGTCCGTCCTCAAAATTTAAATACTAAGGGCTCGATTGATGAAAAGATTCTTTTCTTTTATGCGCAAGTCGCAGTGTGCGTGAAAGTACTGGAGCTACAAAGGATCTTTTGTGCTGCTGAATTTGCATGTAGTGTTTTCGTGAATAACAAACCACCGCTTGAAAAAAGATATCCCTTTCTTTGACAGTTTGCAATTTCACACGATAAATCGTTGGCTTGCTCTCAGTAAAAATGAAATAGAGATAGAACAATAATAACGCTATACCTAAACGTCATGATAAGGGTACTTTTGTCATCGACAAAATATTTATATTTTATTTGTACGAGATACTTTTGAACGTTTACAAGTACTATTGCTTCCGCGTATCAAAGTTTAGGCCGCATATTTCATTTTGCATAGTGACATGTTAAACTATTAGTCTTATTGTTTTACATAGTGCGATGTACAAAATAATAACTAACTCATTTTCCGAAATTTGATAATTTACTTAGAAATAGGATACCGTGAAGTAATTCAAGAAATCTTAAAAATTACCCTATTAACTATTTTTAGAAATTTTCAATAATTGCTCACAATATGAAATTTAGTATATTTTTGATTTGTAGTACTTTGTGCTTTTCTTCTTGTAAAGTAAATTTTGTGAAGCATATCCTAAGATAAACAAAAACAAAGACACTATAATTCAGGCAGCCCTATCAAATTTCCTGATGTATTTTTGTGTATGTTTTTATTCATCCCAAAATCACTTCAATTGTGATTTTCACATGCCGTGATGCAAAAACAGTACGATCTTAAACTTACTTATGTGAGGAAAGATAACTTACAAATTCATGTCTACGAGTGGTGCGGTATTTCATGCTAAAGTAGACTGATGAGCTTTTTACAATCAGCAGGTTTTGAGGGAGAAATGTTTGAGTGAGTGGATACTTATAAAATCGTGTTTAGTGCGTAGTAGAGTGATAATCGTTGCAAAATTAACAAATTAACTATTTGAAACAGTTATACAGGTCATTACATAAAAAAGGGTACTACAGAAGCTTATAGTATTAAATGTTTTGCTTTAAATATTTATATCGTGTATAAAACTAACAACCCGATTTTTTTTTAAAACTTTCAGTTCAACTTTATCGAGAAGATCGTCGATGTTTCTGTCGATGTTTTGCGTCCAGTTTTATGGATCAGCAGAAAATTAAAGTGAATTATTAAGAACATAAATTATAAGTTTATCACACTCCACTTAAATTTTTTCAAAATTTTGCAGCTTCAGTTCAAAATGCGCTACATTTAAAATGTAATAATTTGAAAGTTTATGTTATTTTATGTAGATAACAGTTTACATGAAATATTCTTCTTGTAACTAATCTTCTGTTTCAGTTGCGCATAAATGTTATATCGTTTCCAAACATTTTTTTCAAAGCACATTGTCACTAATCGCCTACGTGGTGTAGAAAGTAAAATTTTTGTTTTTTACTAGATGGGCCTGGGTTTGAATACGGGAAATGGCATTTGAAATTTTTGAAATGGTTATTGTGTTTGCCTTACCCCCATGCCGTGGCACAGACTGTTCCAGCGTACAGAAGCGAAACTTTGGCGTTCACCGTGAACTCAGCAAAACACGCTAGCAAAATGGCACCACTGGCCAGCGATATGGCGGACTGAAAATATTTGGCATTAATGGGTCGTTTCGTTCTGGTTAATAATTGAACATACATGCTAAAAATGTGCGCTTTGAGTTCTAACCCTACATGCCATCGTTTCCGAGGCAACTACAGCATAATTAATTGCAGAATATGCAGTACCATATCATAATGCATTAATTTCTCGAAAACGGTGGCGTTTAGAGTAAAAACACAAGACATGTTTTTCATTTTCCATCTACGGTAGCTTGCTAAGCTGCATAAAGAACAAAAAAATGGTTCCACAGTTACGTTTTTAAATACACAAATTTGGTTATAACCCATCCGCTTTTATGGAAGGGGGTTGATATTCGTACCCAATTTTTTCACGGTTGGCACATAGTCATTCGTTATACATCACCAAAAATACTCAGATTTTTGTATCCCATTCTGGCTATGTTCAGCTACTATTTCAAGGGCGGTTACATCCTTCCGGAATAGACATTGGCTATGACTAGGACGTATACGTTCGACCTATTTTTTATGAGCAATCACCTGCCAAATGTTGTTCGTAGAGTTCACATCCATCCTGTATATTCGTGTGTATTGGCACACACCTGTTATACGCATTCATATATTTATGTGTTTGTGTAGAGCGCTATTAAAAGTTATATTGGCTGTTATGTAAACTATATAACTAATTTTTTAATGTCTAAACGTAGGTTTGTTTAATTTAATTTGAAACGTTAGGAAGATTATAAAAATATTTTCAAGCGTATTTCAAGATCGCATTAATGGATAAATGACGACCTACATGCCAACCTTGATATTTTCAGTATTTTACTAGCGCTGAAAGGAGAGATGTGCAGGAATCCTCAACATTATTTGTGAATTCTGGAAAACATTTTTAGCAAAATGTCCAATATAATAGGGGCCGAAAATGCGGAACGCTTAACCTGCTCACCTCTCACCAAGGCGAAACGGGTTCAATCCCCAGGCGGGTCACTCCCAGATTTACGCATGTGGGAATAGTGCTGGACGATGCTGCTAGTAACCCTCAACGGCTCTTAAGATCTCGCGGTTAGAGCCGCTAAAATCACATTACTTCACTCCAATAAGGTATTTACACACGTGTACTTAGTTATTTCAACTATCAGCTTGTGCATCACATTTCTATTAGACTTCTTAAATATCTCCGTAGCTACCTTTTTTTTTTTTCGAAGTACTCCTGTTTCCTCCCCCGTCTGTATTCCGCATCTACTCCATCCCCATCTCATTACACCTCATCTGTTCTTCAGTCTCGCTGAAACGAAATGCCTGTTCGCCGTGTAGGTCAGCCGGCTCTAGATACCGCAAACTTACTCTTATCCACAAATTTTCGCTCTCTGGATGTTCAGGTGCAAACCTAGGTGGCTGTGTTCTAAGCGGGCGGGGTTATGCAGGAAACCTAGGCGACTACGCTTGAACACTGGGTTTAAAGGAAAAAACTATGTGACCGTCTTAGGATATGTTAGATTCATGTTCCTAAGACGCCAACCATCTTTCCTGGGGGGTGACTTTTGTGTTTCGCCCTCCGTAGTTCCGCCCGTTCTGTTGGCCACTCCAGAGCGGAGCATATTCTCTATAAGGGATGGTACGAACTCCCTTTCTGATTGGGCCAATCGCATTTCCCGACACATCCGTCCCCTCCATGGACTCCTCTCACCCCCATCCCAGGTGCCCGCTTGCATAATTCACTTTGCGATGAAAATTACTGCCGGGCCTTTGCGCTTCGCCCCACCTGAGCTGTCGCCTTTTTTTTATATACATCAGAGCGCGCGGCTGCAAATTGCCTTAATTGACAGCAGACTTGGCAAGTGCCTCCCCCTCACAATCCACCCCCTTTCCCCCAGCGGCTGTTCGGCACAGAGCATCAAGCTGTAGCGGGCGACACAACTAAGCGCAGGCTGGATTACGTCAGCTCTCCCGATACGTGATTCGCCGCTACTCTGTCACCAACAGACTTTCGAGCGAGAAAAATTAACATTATTATAGTCCACTCATGGCTACTCCCGACTTTTCTGAAGCCCTGTTGAAGTTCTACTCCCAGAATATTGTTCCGTCTCATACAAACAATGCTTACCTAAGTCTAGAAATACACCAAAGGGACAGTGCACCATATTCGTGGGCACTCGCTTTAATAATATACTTCATAACAAAAACACATATTTCACCCTGTTTTTATTCGTGTAAGTTATAAAGTAAATATTGTAATTTATAGACAAAATGTAAGAGAATTTTGGATTTACGAAATAAAAAAGGCATTTTGTAGTCAATACAAGTATAAAACGCTTGTAGTGGCTTTTCAAGGTAAAATGAGCACCTTTAATAAAAGCCCTGCTTAATATCTACTTATGGGCCTCGTCACTTTATTTAAGCGTCGGTCAAGTGTAACTCTCAAGTTAGTAGAAAAGTAGATATACTAAAAATCTGCTCATGTTTACACTTCGATGTATTAAAAAAAACAAAGCAAAATAAATAATTTAAGGTATCACAAATGCTTACCTAACACTTTTTATTCGGTTTTAAGATATTTAATTACTTTCCCTCCATCGCTACCAACTTTACTAGGCGCATGTCACTCAGTGCGCCCGTTACAATATATGCCACGCAGGAGCAGTGACATTTTTCTAAGGGTGAGTTCTGAAGTGCTCACTTTATCGCGAACAGGCTTTAATACACACCATATTTAAGAAACAACCAAGTATGTCACACATGGGCTGATTTTTCAAAGTTTTTATTCAAAAAGAGTGAAGAAACTGCGAATAGATTTGTATAGGCTGTTCACTGTAAAGTGAGAGTTATTGAAACAAACTCTTTGAAATTAATCACTGTCCCTGTGCCAAAGTACACACTGCCATGAAGGCTCGTAGTTAAGCTGGCGGGGAATATATCAACATAGTTCTCGATATTTGACGTAGTATCGAGAACATAATGTTTAAATGTGTGGCCAGTAAAGATCGCGTTACTTGTTTCATGCTCACAAGAGCAAGAATTCGCCTCTTAGATACAGATTTATATTACCAATGATCCAGCGGTTTCACTTGGATGGCACTTTGATAAGGCCCATGGCGATGCTAATTTTACATATATAGGAGGGGTAAAACACAAGATGATAAGTAGATCCTGTGCAGTTTGAAAAGCATGATGTCACACTAAAATTTCCATGCACAGTAAACACGGGCGCACTTAAAAAAAATAATGGGAAAATTACCTGTCAAGTGTAAGTTAGTATTCACAATCTTGTGGGGGAAACATAGTTTTCCTTACAGGTAAGGTAAAATTACTGCACTCTGGAGTAAAATTCACTTATATGGTAGTGAAAAATCCCATACATGGTTGGGAAACTTACCTTATGACGCGTGCATCACTTCAGCATTCTCAACAGCTAATTGGGAGGACGGGCGGAAGAAACAATACTGTAACACACTAATATTCAGTAATGATGTCGCGCTGTCATGGTGGTGTAATGGATAGCGCATGGGCTTCCCGTGAGAAAAGACCGTGGTTCGCGCCCATCTATCAACAAGTATACTCCGGAGTATTTTAAATACAATTTTTGCTATACAATATAGTTAATTTTCCCTTACTTGTATGGCATCCCATCTGCCGTTATGTCAGGTACTTTCCCCGAACGACAAAGGAATATTACATAACTTGTTATGTAAATTTACTCTACAGTTAAGAGAAAATTTTACCTTACGTGTAGAGGTAATCAGTTTCCCTTGCAAGCGAGGGAATTTCACCTCAATTTTTTTAAAGTGTAGATTTTCTCTAATGCGCCCGCGTCATTTTTTCATTGCAGTGGTCGAGGACTCTAACTGGTGTAGCGAAAGCCTATGGTTCAATTTCCTGATCGCGCAGCAGCATTTTAAAGTACGTAAATATTTCTTCTTGGAACCGGATGTCGAGTGATCCTTCTAATTTATATTGCGGAAGGCAATCTCATACCAATGCACATTATTCCTGTAACCTAAAATGAAAGGAAATTGGATATGAAATATATAAAGATAATTTAAGCACAGCTATTAACTTACTGCAGAAGGCAATGACATAAATCCAGGTTAATATCTTAACATATAAACTTTATTTTGTTTTTATTTCATGAGATACTTTATCTCATCCAGATATTTATATTAATACACGTCGTCCGTCCAGGAAACATATAGTCTGTTCGGACTACGCAGGAAAAAACACGCACCCGGAATAAACATGTCCTGTTAGAACTTTGAAATTTGTTTGTTAATAAATTTAAATCTAAATGTTGATCATTTTTTCACTTGCCAAATTAGTAGCACTAGTTTCGTTTTTACACAGATTAATTAAATAGCTGATAATCACATAGTTGCAATGCGTATTATTCCCAAACAGGGGGAAGCTGAAAGCATAACCTGTTGGCAGTACATGGCCTGAAAAATGTTAGGCTGTAAATAGTAAAGCTTTAACGTATAATTGGTAGCTGGTACTACCATGAAAAACAGCACCGACATATTACACAGAAAATGGTATTGATTATTATTACACATTCAGATAATTTCTAATATCACGGGTTATTCAAGACTTTAAAAATGTTTGTAACCACATTTCATACTTGCAATATTTTGCCTACACTTTTTAGGCAATATTTCGGCTTTTTATTGGAAACATAAAAGAAATGTTACAGCGTGGGCTGTTAAGAATTACCGTTAATTAATTTTTATCTGAAATATGTGTTTAGTATAAGAAATAGCGTTTATTAATAACACACGCATGTGGTGTCCGTTTTTACGAAATACGAAACTGATCTCTACAAGGCAAGGACGTTTAAATAAACAAGAAAATGTGTGATCGCTTTAATGAGAAAATTTCTGTTCCTGATGCAATAGTAAATGTCACACCCATTTAAAACATAAATTAAAATAGTATGGGTTAGCACAAACTGCCTTTATCAAACGGGACCACTTCAAACCCAATAACAGAACGGGTAACTGAAAATCTGTGTTAGTTACATAAACTCGAGTAAGTTTTTATTTATAATTACATCTTTAGAAACTCTCATAATTGTCAAAGTCCTTAGGCCAAGTTAAAATCCTTGACGAGGATCAGTATTTAAATTTGTTTATATTATTTGTCTATGCTCAGTACCATGACTTCGCAAAGGAGTGACAACTATTTTTAAATATACATGACATAAACATTAAAAGTGAACTATTTTAATCATTAAAATACGAAATGTTTTGTATATTAATGGAAATTTACACGAAGTTATGAATGCTGTTGTGTTTATCTACGTAATCAATTTTGTAATTGCCAAATAAGTGCCTTGTATATATACGAAAACATTGAGTAACTTTCAAAAAGTAGAAAATATTTTACTGGGAATAGCCCGGCCTTCATACGAAACCCTCCAGCGGAAACACTTACTATCATAATAGACGAATAACAAATTATAACAAAGTTGATATTTTCTTCAAGTCTATAGCAGGTAACCACCGATGTTTTGAATAAGTTGTTGGCATTGATTCGCCCTCTCAAGTGGTGTAATTTTTTTGTTAAGAAGTAGACAAGCAATTAGGATGACAGTATCGCACGTATCAAGTAGGCCAATAACCATTTGACAGTGGGATCTTGAGACAAGACACTGTAGTTCTACTAGCGGCTGTGTTGTGGCAAGTTCAGCGCAGTACCTGTACGAACCTTACGTAGGCAAAAATGTGATAGTCTTGCACATATTGCATGACTGCAAGATTATGACTTCAATGTGTCGAAACTTGTATTACGGATAGTCTGAAATGCACCAGCGTTAGCTCAATGTTTATTTAGTCACTGACCTCTCACTTCAGAGGACCACGGTTCGGTACAAGGCGCCAGTAAACGGAGCTGACTTTAGCGTAGCTTAGGACAGTGATTAACGAACGATACCTCACTACAGACCACTAAGTGTATACTGTTATCCTAACACAGACTACCTATACCTCCCTACTTTTTCCATTCGCGTGCCAAAATATACGAAGTGTCTGACAAAAAAGTTCAAAATAAATAACTTAATGTTAATAACACGGAAAATATTTGAACAACGGCATTCAAAAGAAAACAACAAAACCGTACTGTCAATATTTATAAAGAGGCATCTTAAATCGGTGAAAAATGGTGTCATTTAGAAAGTTTCGTGGAAAGCCTAGCCACGGATCATCAATTGTCCGCGGTCCGCATTTTGTTTTGTCCGAGTATTTCCGTTACCTCCTCCGTATTCGTTTCGCCGTTGCTCCATCTCTAACTCATGCCTCACCTCGTACATCCTCATGGCTTGCTGGTACCAAGCGAGGTGTTATAATGACAAAAATTTATACTCACATTTGGGAGGACACGGGTTAAAATCCCGGTCCGGATACACTGATTTCGGTTTTCCATGATTTCCCGAGATCCCACCAAGCAAATGCTGGAATGGTTCGTTAACTACAGACAATGACTGCTCAGAAAAAAGTTTCTAACCCTACCTGCATATATTTCAACAGGCGCCCTGAGTGACATGCGCTCAGTAAAGTTGGTAACGATGGATGGGAAGTAGTTCCATATCTTAACGTCGAATAAAGGGTTAGGTAACCTTTGAAGATAGTTAAATAATTTCTTCCGCTTTCTGTTTATTTTTTAATGCATCGAAGAGTTTTTGCAGCAGATTTGTTAGATATTTCATTTAAAAATAATTTCGCAGTTTCTTTTGACCGACGCATGCATAATGTAATGGGGTCCACGACAATATTAATCTTACATAAGGCAGAAGAAAACCCAACGTGCATACATGTAGGTTTTCAGCAGGGCTTTCATAAGTGCTCATTTTACCGTGAACAGCCTATACCTACAATCGTCCATGCATGGTTACTTCCAAAATTTCTGAAGCCCCGCTCTAGTTCTACTTTCATGATATTCCTCCGCCTCATGCAAACAAAGCTTCGTCAATCTAGAAAATCACACCAAAGGGACAACGCACTACAATCGTGCACACTCAGTTTAGTAATATTTCGATTTAAAACTATTTCTCACTAGGCATTACAAAGACATTTCTTGTGTCTCTATTTTTATTCATAATAATTATAATTGAATTGTTATGCTTTACAAATAAATCATAAGTAAAATTTTTTTTTAAAATAACAATAAGTTAATTTTATTTTCAACATAAGTAGTAAACGTTCAAGTGTCGTACGGGCCATATTTACAAAACATCCAAAAACGCCATGCATATAGTAATTTTGCAAAGGTTTGATTAAAAAAAATTGTGAATATACAGCGAATAGACTACAAGTGGCTTGCCGAAATAAACACGTCAGATCAGCCAGCATCACTGCATGCCACCTTCTTCTGTTGTAAGTTGAGCTTTACTGAAGGCGCAGTGTTTGATTTATAATTCTGAATATTTAACCATTTGAGGTGAGATTTATATTGGCGTAAGGACAGATTGTGAGAACGTAATGTAGTTCTTGTTTTTTATCAACCTGTATTTCGGATATGTTAAAATAGTACTTTACTCGACAGTTAAGGGGATTATCTAATTCGAGTCAGCGGATCTGAGAAGTAGATAAGCCGTGACCAAGTTTTGTACATTTGGGCGATGAGGAAAAGGCTTATAATTCTTCTCGACTCGATGTTTCATTTCGTGAACCTAACCTGTTATAAATCCATACAACAACCTGTTATTTACTGGTTGAAAACTCATGTTACATTCAACTGCCTACCTTTGTGATTAACTACCCCAAATATTTAAGTATTCTGTATTAAACAGTGAATTTCAAGCTCCAAACAGCTGAATGCTATTTAATATATGTTTATAAATTTAATTCTGGAATCGTTAAAAAATACAGTCACTGAAAACAAAGTATTACTTGGCATTTGCGTTTTCCTGCCACCTAAACTTGAAAGTTAAGAACGAAAACGGCTTTTACCACATTGTTGAAAATGATCATATAATAACATTTGACGTGCAGACGTGCTTACTAAATTTATTTGCTTGCAGTATGTGCTGTGTTTTTTTTTGTTGTCGAAAATGAGTTGATTACGACGATGTTTTTTATATTTGCGGCAGCCTTGTAAATCTTTCCTACCTTTTTCAAGGTGCCGTAGTGAAGATAATTCTTCCGTATTCCGTTTACTTTATTCCAACCGTGGGCGACAGTTTTTATTTTCTAATTTATCATCTGACTCAGTTTCCATAAGATGTGTTCCATAAGATTGTGGCTTTTCGGAAACGAGGGAAAGGAAAATAGTCCCGTTATAAAATTTTCCAGTGGGAAATATAAAAATGAGAGCTGGAATTATATATATATATATATATATATATATATATATATATATATATATTGTCCTTTAGCATTACTCTGAAGGAAAAAAGGTACAATAAAGCTTGTACTGTGACGCGAAAGGGCACAATACATGTTTGTATTTCTTCCATTCTTAAAAAAGTGATCCATTCTTGTCACGATTGCGTTTATATAGATGGAAAGAATAGCGTCGCATTAGAGAAGTTTTTTTATGTTGGGAAATAGATTTATTTGCAAACAATATGTGTGAAAGAGAGAGTGGGTAAGAGTGGGGAGAGAGGCAGTCAAAGAAAAAAAGGGGGGGGGGGGAGAGAAAGAAAGTTCGCACTTAATTTTGGTCCGGGAGTCCTTCGAGCTTTGGAAGGATTGTCGGTTGTTCCGCAGGTCTATGATTTTCTTTTGGATGTTGTTCCCGCCCTTGCGGTAGCCAGATCAGGAAACTGGCTACATGAAAGCATGGGTTGCAATGGGCCAGGCAAATTCCAGATAAGGGTTCGGCCCGCCAATGAGACCGGCGGAGGGTAACAAGAGAAGCGGAAAAAACGCGCTGGTACAAGGTATATTCTTGTTACAAAGGAGAAGATAGTAAATTCTACTTAGCGTCTTCCTTCTCACTCCTTTACTTATTTTATTTATCCACCCGAGTAATATTCTTTGCGGTTTCTAAACTGCTCGTCGCCACCACATACAAACTGTGTACACGAATTCTCTTTTTTGTCCCAACTACGTTTAAGCCACATAAAAACACAACGATGTTTCGAAATTAACACACCATTTAATAACTCAGCAGCTTTTAAGACTCAGGATGCAGAGAAAATCCACACAAGACAAATGTTACAGATATAACTTATGGGCAAACTTCCCTCTACATTGATGCAAATGATTTTGACGATGTTCTTAAAAGCTCACGGGTAGGTAGACTTTGACGTCATGTTGACAGAGGTAACATTAGGTATGGAACTAAAAAAATATACTCACCACTCGTGAGGCAATCACGAAAACGAATGCTTCTTATCCGGGATTAAAACACAGGACCCCTTTTTCTGTTAGTTGGTATGCAGCGAACTGCATTACAGAGGTACGACTAGGAGCATAAACTTCGGTCGTGATAAGCGCATGCTATGGTTTACGTATATTCCGCCAAAATATAAAGCTTCGTTGAAATTATTTGGGACATTTGGCATGGTAACCTGGAATTTTACATGGCCATTACATTGAATATATGTCACCATCTCCTTATGATATTCAATTTGAGAATTATTACAAAAGTGTAACTTGTGGCTTAAATTTGGTGCCAGTCGGTTGATTGTTTACCGAGATATAACACAAGTTTATATATTTCATGTGCCGCTATCTTATAGTGTGACGGAGAAATAAATTCTGCACAGACATAATGGGTGATTGTAACACATAATGCCAGCATACAAATTTATGTTAAAATATGTTACACGGTTTTGTACATTTTGCATACTTATCTTAAATGTTTATATGGTCATAATTTTTTAAATAAATGCCTAACCCACTTCTTGAAACATATCGGCTGGCACGGCATGCCATAGTAATACCCTACTTGTTTGCCAAAGTTGGCAGGAATTTTTTTGTTTTGCTTTCCCAGATATGGGATAAAAACTTCGTATTTTAATATGCCTCTATATTACAAAAAGGTGGACAGAAAAGGCTTTGTATAGATACATTTGATGGTTGCAGTTGTATATGCTGCCAGCATACAAAGTTACGTTGAAATTGGTTTCATAGTTTCATAAATACAGAGTACTTAAGCAAATTGTTTATATTTCCACCATCTCCAAATAAGCGTCTTACCTATTTAAATACACCACTTTACTTGGTCTACCTGTTTGCCAAATTTGGTAGGAATAGACAGAATTTTTCCCTAGATTAGGCAAAAATGTTTATGTATATGGCACTATTTTAGGAAATGGTGGAAAAAATGGACTCAGTGAAAGCACAGTGGAATGCTGTAATAGATACTGCCAGCATACAAATTTAACTTGAAGTTTGTTAGATTGGTTTTCAGATTATAGCATACTAATTTGAAATGTTTATTTGGACCCGAGTTTGGAAAAAAAAAGTGCCTGGCCCACATATAAAACATTAGTTCACAAAGAAATTCCATAGAACTACCTGGTTGCCAAATCTGGATATGAAAACTGCTTTCGAACAATTTACATGTGACGCTATCTTACAAAATGACGGACAAAATACGCTCTGTATAAGCACAGTTGATCGTTTTTACATATACTGCTATCATACAACGATGACTTAAAATTTGTTTGTGGGTTTTGTAGATATGGCATACAAAACTTAAATGTTTATATGGACACCACTTCGAAAATACGTGTCTGATAGTTAAATTATGACAGTTTACGTAGCCTACTACAGTAATATTTGTTTGGGAAATTTGGTAGTAATCGGTTTATTTGTGCTTATTTTGAAACGACTGATTACATATTTGAATGCTATATGAGTTAACTCGCTTGGCAAGGAATTTGCTGACATTTAGCCATAGTTCGAAAACATATTTCAGTCCATGAAAACTTCTTTCAAATTGTGATAATTTATGTAAAATTTCATTTTCTTCTGTTACAAAATTAAGAAGATCGGTATGCCATGTTAAGACGCCACTTCTACAACAGTGCTGATTATTTTGTTGGTTTCGTTGAACCCCAGTGTCTTCAGACTGGAAGCCCAACACCGCCTCAAACCTCCTTCCTAAACTAACCCTTAAAGGAAGGGAAAGGACGAGATGCACCACAAAACACAAATTGTCACCAAAACACATAGCACCAGAGTAAGGGTAATATTGTAGAACTGTTATTGCATGTGCTTCGTCCAAAAAACGGTTGGGAACAGGTTTACAACAAATATATCAGAATACCCAACAATATCTCCTGTTTATACTTTCTTTACTGAATTAACTCAATTTGTACAATGCACATTTCGTATCACTGCCCAAAAGTTATTCTTTACAATTTCATTTTCTTAATCACCATCAATTTATCACCACAAAAACCACTAACCTTTAATACTAAAATATTGGTAACAAGTAAACAATATTCAGGTGAATAGTGCACAAGTATTACCAACTAAACACAAACTCTAAGAAAAGTTTACCTTATATTTTAAACAATACTAACATTTACATACTCAAAATAAAATATTTTTACTAACATAATATAATACCGGTTTCTTTCAAAAAAGGAGTCTATAGATTCACAGTAAAAATATCTTTTTTTTTCAATAGGCCCTTAAAACTGGATACAAACACCCCAAATGTTCTCTCTTTCACACTATACTTTAATACTCTTCATAGAACCACACTATCATTAAATGAATTATCACCTTCACCTATCTTTTAAAAACAATACACATCTCCTTTGATTCCTCAAGACTATTTTTTCATTAACTTTTGCGATCAATGTACAAAACTCACTTGTGTATCTTGTCCTCGCCCTTTCTCTCTCTTAAATTTTAATAAATAAGCCTAAAATGGCCTTCTCACACACCTTTACCTGCCATCACACACAATTACAACCCAATTAAAACATTCATGATAAAATTTGTTGACATCTATCCTTTTACTCGCTGTGCCACACCACAAAGGAAAAGTCTCTGGAAAAAGACAGCTCCCAACTTCGTTCTAAGTCCCAAAACACACACACACAGACAACTTCACTACCATCCATTAAAACTCTCAGGCAGGTTCACAAACCAATGAGGATATTGCCCTCCCCTATCTCCACAAAATAGCGGTAAGTCTTTCGACTTCCAGACACTCGTCAGAATCAGTGGAGGGGTGCGTGAGGATGTTGTCCCCGCCTGTACACAAAGTTCTGGCAGTGCACCCAACCACACCATCCACCAACAGTCAATACCAATGGCAAATGAGAAGCTGGTGATGTTTTCTCTGCCAACTCCACCATTTGAGTGGTGGCACTTCTCCTCCTTCGCACATTCACACCAACATTTACACTCTTTTTTTTTGACAAGTCCTCACTGCTACTATCTCCGGAGAAACCATACTTATCGTCAACACTTCATCATTGATTCCCTTCTACTCTAGGGTGTGACCACTCACTCTAGAGTTCCCGTTCTCGGCGGGCGACGAGTACATCGAAGCCTGCTCTCGCACCTGTATATAACCTGCTACTAACTCCCTCACCAGAGGATTCCATGAGACCATTCCTCAGTGTCACCTATACAGTGCGCGAACTCTATACTAGCAAGTGCCATCTATAAAAATACACTCTGTTGTTTTTTTCCTATCTCTCGAGGTGCGAAAACACGGCCCACTCACAGCCGAGTAGCCTACTAACTCGCAACTTCCACACTGCTACCTGCCACAAACTCCCACTTGGCAAGGAACATGCCAACAGGTTTCTCACTGTAACAGATGCTCTTTAAAATACCAGCATAGTGTTTTATTTTAGTGATGGGAACTCTGTCACATCTTCCCCCTTAAATTACACATATTATGCAAAGAAAACACCTTTACTGATTATACCTTTTCACATTGTCCACATGGACCTTCTGCACCTTATACAGATTCTGTGGATCTTTCAGGAGGATGATCACTGGCATAAGAATGGAAATAATTTTATCGAGTCCTACCCATTTAGGGGCTAACTTAGCCGCAAAAGGATCTATCGTGAGAGATGAAAATGGGATTCAACCAAAACCTTGTCATCTGCTTTAAATAACACTTCCCCTTTTGTCGAATTGTACCTCTTCCTCAAGAAATCGCGATACCCCTCCAAATTTTCAGTCACTCCCTTCATTCATTTCTCCATGTCCTTCACATCCACGGAATCGCACTCAGGTCCATTTACCAACCATGAATTTAATAAAGGATGCAGCAGCCTCCGCCCAAAAACAACTCTGCCTTGGCATGCTTGGCTGCTTTACTAGCTACATTGTTAAAACGTTACCATAGGTAGCATAACATTTCGTCCCATCTCCTTTGCGATCCTCGTGGAAAAATCCGTAAAGCAACCTTTAAGTTACGGTTGTACCGCTCAAAAGTATTTGCCTGAGGGTGGTATGGTGAAGTGAAGATCTACTTGACTCCCCGCCTAAATAACAAGTCCTTCATCTCCCCCGAACTAAAGTATGTAGCATTATCGCAGACCATATATGTCGGAGGTCCTAGGAGTGAAAACAACCACATATTCAGCACCTTACATATTTGAACAGATTTTACTGTTCACAAGGGGGAAAAAATGGAAACTTTGTGAAGACATTCCACCCTAAAAGAATGTAAACAAAAACTGAAACACTCCACAGTAAAGGACCCACAACATCAATATACACACAATCGTAAGGAAATCTGGCTACTTCCATAGCATATTTTCCTACTATTTGTGAATTTCGGGCATTAGCCAATTGACCCCTATCACATACCTGAACCCAATCATCTATCTCTTTCCTCACACCAGCCCACACAAAAAGTTCTTGGAAATGTGTAATAGTCAGATCTCAGCCCACATGACCCCCAATCATAGATAAATGATAATAACAAACGATCACCTTCCTTAAATCACTGGGGACAAAAATGATGGATATGCCTCTTTTCGTCAGTTTCCCCAATAAACCATTAAAAAGGCTACAGTCACTCTTCCCTGAATGCATTTCTTTCAAAATAGCCTGACATTCGTTATTAGATAGTTGGTAGGATGAAGCGTTCTGAAATAGCTTGGGAAACAATTGCAACACATTGACAAACTGCAGATCACAATTTCATTCTTCACTATTCCCTAACCACATTACATTCCAACTTGTCCTCCTTATCTCCACTAACAAACTCACTCCTATCAATGCCTCCCTCCTCTAGTTGAACATATTCATCCGAACTAAACATCCTCGAGACAATCGACCACTACATTATTAGTACACTTTAAATGGTGCACCTGAAATTTGAAAAGGGTAAGTATAACAAACCCTCTAGCCAGCCATCCAACTGGTTTATTAGATTTCAAAAGCAACCTAAGCACATGGTTGTTTGTGTATAGTTCGAAGGTAGTGGTCTATGTACTATGAGAATTTTTCCAAACTAAAGAAGCAGGCCAAACACTCTATCTCATAAGCGGAGCACCCTTTTTAAGCATTTTTTTAAACAAACCGCTGGCAAAAGCGACTGACACAAGTCTACCTTCCACCCTTTGACTCAATACAGCACTTAATGCATATGAACTTGCATTAACATGCACGCATCTTAAATTTTTGGAGGTGGGAAAGCCAAAATAGGTTTTATCTTCTCTGGGCCAGTCCTCAAAAATTCCTCGGGAATTTCAAACGAGAGATACCGATCATGCCTTTAGGCCCAGGAAAATTTGTTCTGGATTTACCATCAGTCCTGCTCCTCACAATGCCTCAAGATCAAATCTAACATGTTGCATATGTACCTTGAAGCTGTTGCTATAAATGCAAATATCATCAAAATACAAAAACAGAAACTCATACAAATATTTACCCAAGCTGTTAGACAATACTCCAGACATAGCCTGGGGCCTACAGTTCGCTTCCATCGGTAGCCGAGTCCACTGATAAAGGTCCCATGGGGTCACAAAAGGCAAAGGTGTCCTAAAATCCCATTCCAATTCGCATTGAAGGAAAGCTTGGTTTATGTACAGGATGGTAAAATTATGAGCTTGTGCTTCATGCTAAAATATAGTATCAATCCGTGGAATAGGGTACAGATTCAGATTTATCTTTTTGTTAATCTTACAGTAATTACAAACCGTATGATATTTTCCCGGGTTTCTTGTAGGCACTAAAAGTACTGGACTTGCATATAAACTAGTGGAGTCATCAACAACCTCTTTCTCCTTTAATTAATTAATGTGGTCCTTTAAAATTCTTTACTTTGTGGGAGATACACTAAAAGAAGGGAGGCCACCGGTCAACGATCCATCAATTTATGCTGAAATGGGTAAATCTGACAATGTCCTAACTCTCAGGTAAATAACATCTCCAAATTCCTTTCTCAATTGCTAAAGCTCTAGTTGTTCTTGCTCATCCAAACTTTGAATAACGAAACATTGGGCATACACTCCCTTGTCCGCCAAACTAACCTTCTCCCTAAGGAGCATATGAAAACTACATATGATTTTGGGCAAAGTTGATAAAGGCATGGGTTTTTCCCAAAAATCTACCCCTAATATTATGTTGTGGCTTATTCCCAGCATGATATGAAAACCTACCTTCCAGGAAAAGCATTTGATATTCATTTTTACAGTCACTATTCTAGTTGAACTAATTGAACCTCTATCTGCGACCGAAAAGGGTTTAGTCCCTTCACTATTCAATTTAAATATCCCCATTAAATTGAATTCTTGCAAGGGATTGTAACACTCAACACTCATGATTGATGCAGATGCCCCTTAATCAATAAAGATCTCTGCTACCTTCTTCCTAATCAAAAGTTGCACAAACATTAGCCCTCTTCCCATCGCCTTTGGAAATAATTCACACAGTTAATTCCTGCTGGTTTCTTTAGAAATGGACAACCTCTCACAACATGACTCTCTTGGTCACATGCAAAGTGCTTTACCCTTCTTACATCTTCATCGCTAGACCCTTTCTCGCTACATTCTCTTATCTCATAGCCTTCCTTGCCACATCGATAACACCTTCTAAGCTGCCTTTTTGACAGGTATTTATCATATGCCCTTCTCCCTTACAACTATAAAAAAACTGCACCTTATAATGCCTGCAATAATAACTGCCTCCTATGCCCTTCTTTACACAAATAAAACTCACTATTTTAAGCTTCTCCACCTTCAAAAATTCCTTTTCCTCCTTAATATGTTCGAGGGTTCCTTCTATTTTCCCTATTCGAGTATCAACAACAACTTTCCCCTTCACAAGGGAAACTATTTCGTCACCTTTCTTTCTTTTAAAACAAACTTCAATTTTGTGGCTGCTCTTTCCGCAATATTTGCAATGTTCTACCTCGCCTCGCACACCCTCTAAAGTCACTTCCATCTGGGTTACTAGTTACAATAATTCCTCCAATGAAGTTGGCCTACTACAAAATATGAAGAAACGACTTTTCTGTGGTGCTAGCTTATAGAACATAATTTCAGTAAACTCATTCTCTTCACAAGGACTCCCCAGAATGGCGACCTGGTTCATTATTCCTTGCACAAACTCCTTCATTGACTCTCCTACCATTTTCTCCACACCTAAAATTTCAAACCTCCTTTTGCTTATGGCGACCCTGAATGCTACTCTAGATAGCAATACCTCACTCAACTTCTCTAACTCCCAGTTCTCATATATTACCCGGCTCCAAATATCTGCACAATCTCAAGGATCCTAAATTAACAGCCGACATAAAAAACTATTCGAGAATACACATTCAAAGATACAACTTTCCCAAGATTAATGACAAATTTACCACAGTGGACAACTTTGCTGTTTTCAAAAAATGGAGTATGCTCTGTAAGTCAAATGGAAAATACCGAAGCAATTTAAAGAGAGGAGCTGGCTCACATATCACCTCTGGTTAGCTTTCACCTGAACGGTGCTCCTGTTCATATACATACACCATACCCCAGGCCAGTTTACGCAATTAATCTATAGTGGCTGTCTCCTCGGCCTGAATACCCACGTCTCCAATAATCCCTTACAAGTTCTCTTTGTAGAGACACTGTTTCCATGCAGTTCTGGTTCCTGTAGCTGTAGACATGACAAATTTCATAACTACCAATGCTAATAACTCTTTCGCCCTTTTTCCTCTCTTCCCAAATTGGACCAAGCGTGTCGCTAAACTCTGTTTACAAAAAGCAGACTGGTGCAGAAGTTGAACCCCCAGTGCCTTCACACTGGAAGCCCAAACCCACCCCAACCTCCTTCCTACACTAACCCTAAAACGAAGGGAAAGGATGAGGTGCACACAAAACACAAATTGTCACTGAAACACATAGCAGCAGAGTAAGGGTAATATTGTAGAACCGTTATTGAATGTGCTTCGTCCAAAAAAAACTGTTGGTAACAGGTTTACAACAAAGATATCAGAACACCCAAGAAAATCTCCTGTTTATACTTTCTTTACTGAATTAACTGAATTTGTACAATGCACAATTCGTATCACAGCCCAAAAGTTATTCTTTACATTTCAATTTTCTTAATCACCATAAATTTATTGCCACAAAAAACACTAAACATTAATAAAAAAAATATAGGTATCATAGAAACAAGTTTCAGGCGAATAGTGCACAAGCACTACCAATTAAAAACAAACTCTAATAAAAGTTTACATTATAGGTTAAACAATACTGACATTTACATACTCAAGATACAGTATCTGTTTATTTCAAAAATTGACTCTATAGATTCTCAGTAAAATAACATTTTCAATAGGCCAATAGGCCAGTTCAAACAATCATGTTACAGTTTGTTTACATCTCTCCTTTTAGTCGCCGCGCCATGCTACATAGTAATGGTTTCTGGAAAAAGACAGCTCCCAACTTCGTTCTAAGTCCCAAAAACAAACACACACACCCACACCCATCTTCGCTACCATCCATCAAAAGTCTCAGGCAAGCCCAAAGACCAATGAGGATATTGTTCTCCCCTCTCTCCACAAAGCGGCAGTAAGTCTCTGAACCTCCAGACACTCGTCACAATCAGTGGAGAGGAGTCTGAGGATAATGTCCCTACCTGCATACAAAGTACCGGCAGTGCATCCAACCACATCATTCACCAACAGTCAATGCTTATGGAAAAGGAGAAGCTGGGGATATTCTCCCTACCAGCTGTACTACTTGAGTGGCTGCACTACTCCTCCTCCTTCGCCCAATCATACGAGTATTTGAGCTCTCATTTGTTTTTACACATACACACACTCTCATGCCATCAATACTTTGCCCTTCCTGTCCCAACTGTTCTTATATCAACAGTTTACTGTATCTGTTCCTTTTCCTTCCAGAAAACACGATCCTCTTTGCCCAGTTTGTGGGTCTAACACTCCCTCGAAAAACGTAGAACTCTCACTGTTTCCCACACGAAATGAACTCTTGCATAACTCCACAAAAAATCTACTAAGTGTCGGTGCTTGTACAGGTGGACCAAAAACTCTAATGTGTTCGCAGTGTCAGTTTTCGTGACTGCATTAACTGTACAAAACTCACTCTCAGCCCGCCCCCTTGGTCAAAGTACAGTTTTGCGGCAAAATAATTTTAATCCCATATCCCATCCACATCTTGCCATTATATGGGCGAAATAATCAAAGTTTCCAAACGTTGTAAAATATGCCAAAGTTCAGAAAATTGCAAAACTGACACTTAAAATTATAAGTCCACAGTCAATTGATATAAATATTTTTAGAGTCTGCTCTACTTTTGACCTGAAAAATATTTCACGTTCGCAGCTAAACTGTTCCAAAAATAATTAAGAGTTGACCCGAGAAAATTCAAGTTCGTTACTAGACTACTGCGAGAACCCAGTACTAGCGTAAAAAATTCTAAGTTCACTGCTGGACTGCTACGAAAATTTTTAAGTCCAACCATACTATTTTTACTGAGCAGAATTCTTTTTACAAGTCCTCAATACTACTATTTTCGAATAAACCATATTTATCGTCAACACTGAATCTCTGCTTTCCTTCTACTCTAGGGCACGACCGCTCAACCTCGAGTTCCCACTCTTGGTGAGCGACGAGTACCTCGAAGCCTCACGCACCCGTATATATATATATACTGCACCTAACTCCCCACCCGCGCATCCCCCTTTCCACGAGACCATTCCTCAGCGCGACCTATCCAGCGCACGACCTCTTTACTAGCAAGCGCAATCTATAGAAATATTAATTTTTTTCTTTCTTTTTTTTTCTTTTTTCTCGAGCCGCGAGAACTCAGCCGAGCAGCCTACTAACCCCTAACATCTTTCATGCTGCTACTCGCCACACACTACCGCTTGGCAAGAAACCGACCACCAGGCTTCTCACTGTAACAGACGCTCTTTAAAATACCAGCAAACAAAGCACTTTTTTTTTACCGTGACGAAAACTGCGTCACGTCGTATTTTTAAGAACGCGCCCTTTTGGCCGTGAGATGAGCGCAGGATTACTTCTTATCACGACTGTAGTTCCATTTCTTACAGAACTGGAGTTCGGATTTAAAGGTAACGTATGTTTTCTGTACAGACGGTTGTTTCACTCGGCATACACTAAGCACAAAAAATATCGAAATTTAAAATACTCGGAAATAAATTAATTGTTTCAAAAACTAACGAAACTCGAAAGGAAACAATTTCAACTAGGTGCGGCAGGGGCGTGATTGTCATAGTGCTCGTCCCATTCAACTATGAACCGATCTTGTTTCCGGGAAAGTCGTATTTGGGAGACTTGGTGGATGTTGCAAGGACGGGTAACGTTTCCTGGGACACTCCTATTTACCCACCATTGCAGCCGATGTTTCAATCTTATTACGTTTTACACCCATCGCCGCTCAACACTTCCGTTGTTAAGCGGCGTACATATCTCGTTCTCGCAATCTCACAGATTTTAACAGTGATCTGTTCTGTGTATGGTTCACTTAGCGGAAGTTTTGCTTGTCTGGCTAACTTACAGAATTAACAGGTCGATAAGGGAAACGCTCTAATTGCATAATATATACCCTTTTGAATTTCAGTGCCGGACGAATTTCACCTACAAATTCGAAACAGGAAAATAATTATCTAGGAACGAAATTTAATGAAAAAAAAAAGGTCTAGTAATGTGCACTTCGTGGGTTAGCTATGGGTTAACCTATTCATATTATATTTTAAACAAATTTAAACAGCAGAAGCTATCTCAGAAGTAATTTTTCACTTTGATTTCATACAATTTGAGTTCTCGAAAACATTATTTGAACTTGTAGATTCACAATGTGCCCAAAAGTGACCAACAACCCTTTTGGTCTTCATGAACTTTCCCAGTTGGTGATGAAACTCTGTGTCAAAAAGTGACAGAACTAGTTTTCATGACCGTACCACAGCCAAAATGCCGTTTATCACACTTAGCATTCCTCGGTCTAGTTTGGTGTGGTGTAAATAACACCATCATTGTACTGTGTAGCACTGTTAAAAGGTATTAGGTAGTGATGAGCCATTTTACATGACAGATGGACTTATATAGTCCATACACGGCTACTACGGACTTTTTAACACAAACTTTTGAAAATTCACCCCATGTATCACGTATTTAGTTATTTCCTGCATTACTGAAAAAAATTTCTTTCATTTTACGGAAAGTTCTGGTAAAAATTATCCAAAAGTGTCCGTAAACTCTCTGTAAAATTACGGACACATTGTTTTCAGAAACGAACTTTCCGTAAATTTCACGGAACCTCTCCGTTAATTTCCAAGTTAGTTATCTGTACTTTCCGTTTAAAATAAAAAGAGGTAGGGAAAATGTCTTTAATTTTCGTTATGTGGATGTTCTACCGTGTATATAAAATTATATTAAAAAAGTTAAAATATTTTGTATTTGAGTGAGGTTTGAACCCGAGTCAAAGAATAGCTTTTCTATTTCTCTAACCATTTACCTACAACCCTCACTCGAATATTGTGGCATTTTTTTTTGTATTTGTATTCGAAAGACAAAAGCAATAATTCTGTTTTTATTAAATATAGTGTATTTTTAGTGTTGCCAAATGTTACAGACGCCTGATGATATTTTATAATGTTTGAAAGAATAGGCCATAGTCGCGTGGATAACATTAACTGCCGCAGAAACGATAATTTTCTTATTACAGTGGTGAAGAGAGCTTCGTGTAGAATCGGCATTGTTCCTCCCCGTAACTCTAAGCCAAAGGGAATACCGAGACTTTCCGTATTTTGTATTTACGGACTTAACTCCGTTTTTCGTCATTACAGATTGCCTTTCCGTATCTAAACTGTACATTTCCGTAAAACACTCCGTAAATATACGGATATTTTTAACAGTGTAAATATGCCATGTATCAAATATTTCATACCTCTGTAAACACAGACGTATCTTGTTTCGTTAAATTGAAGTTTTACCTATATTTTATTTATTCATTATAATATTTATTTTATAAAAACACGAATAAAAACAGTGATAAAAATTCTGTGTTGGAAGCGTCTAAAATAAATAGTTATCATCTAAAATAATATTACAACTGAGTGCACAGAAAAGCGGCACATTGTCCTCTGCTGTAATTTCCAACAACAACTTAAGCTTAGCTTGCATGAGGCGGAGGAATATTCAGAAAGTAGAACTTTAACATGGCTTCATAAGTGTGAAGTAACCGTGAATTGATTATATGGACCTGGCGGATGCATTTTTTTATGCAAACAAATAATATAATTACAAATTTCATTAAATAATTATAATTGTATAATGTTTTCCGATTTGTATTAGTAAGTACGTAAAAATTTAACTGTGTTCTTGGCACTAGAGAGGAAATTTAACAAAATATATGCACATTAATACAATTATTTTCTCGCAAATCTGTATTTGGCAAAATGCTGTATTACACGTTCACTTAATTTAAACGTGACAAATGTATCTCTAAAAATTCCTTCTGATGACCGCTGTGTTTATTTCGCTTTTAAATTCGTAAAATTTTCACAAAAATCTGTATTTTTGCTGTTTATGACCGTGGACACCATTAGGGTATGTGAAAATAGTAACAAAATAAAATCAATACTTAATATTTTGATTTGGAAAAGTTTACGCATATTTAAATTCGGCCCAAAAACGAACTGTTACACATAGATTTACCGCCAGCTGCAAATAGGCATCTTTGGAACACCAGCACACTTGCGGTGGAAATTTTCGGCATGCCAAACTGTTACACAAGGAATTTCGCTTTGTTGTTAACTTAAGTACAATAAACGTTAGCCATATATAATTCCGTCCCGATGCTTGATGACCTGAGCCTCACTGTTTCGTCTCTTTCGACTCGGTTTACGTCATGACTTTAAGACGCATGATAATATTTAAGGTGTTGTTAATGATTAAAAAAATTACAAAGAGAACTTAAACGTGTTCACTTTCGTTGGCAGTAGCGTAAGCGTAGACACATAGAATGAAACGGACAGGCAAGAAATAGTGCTTTATAGTGTCGAGAACCAATTATATTAATCTGGCATAACTTTGTATCAGGTAGCGGATTATTTTTAAAACCTGCCTAATTTAATTTCAAAAGAACGCTCGAAAATTTGTTGCACGTTATTGTGCTACTCATACAATTAAACTGTTATCTGTATCAGCCATTAATATGGGGATCGTAAAAAACTTAATTTTAAACGAAAATAGGCTATTCAAAGTTACCCTTCATTGGTAAAAAGTTACATCAAATATATGTGCCAATATAGAGCAGGTAAGTAAACAGAAACCAAATGGTATGGCGGAGTTCATTTTATATGGACGTTTTCATTCGCTGATTGACTGTGCGACTCTCTAGAAACAGGCCTTGTATCTGACTGGATGCTGCGTACTATATGCTGTTCACGAAAAAAAATGAGCACTTTTGAAAGCCCTGCTTAAGATCTACTTGTATGCACGTTGGGTATTATTCCGCCTTATGTAAAATTAACACTGCCATGGGCGTCGTCACTTTTTTCGCGCGTCGGTCAAGTGAAACTTAGAAATTATTCGCGTTTGGAGGTTCGCAAATGAGCGTTATTGTTCCTGCCTTATTTTACAGCGATTCGTGTCTGCTGCTAATAACGCTAAGGTTGCGGTATACGCCGCGTATTTTCCATCATTGTTCATCACTAGTGATGACAGGGTCATAGAGTGCACGCCAATACGCCGAAGATTTCCAAACGGCTCCATGCGTTATGTGGAAGTCACATAGCACCGACCAACACAGCACGAAACGACAGAACCGCAACCACGACACAACGTTTATATTTTCAATGTGACCGCTCAAATTTACAGCTCGACAGTTTACTGACGCAACACGAAGAGTAGAATTTTTCCAAACCATTTAGAAGGTGCTAGTTAACTACGCTAAATTTTTAAAGGTGGTCGGCAGATGGGAAATTTGGAATACATGCGGTGGTGACTAAGTGTTATTTTTAAGATTTAAATACAGTCATTTAAAAATTTCTTCTGATCAGCTGCGTATTTGACACTGTAGGGAAGGCTTGACAGAATTTTATTTTGCCAGGTTGTACACTCTGTGTGTTGTGCTGCATGACACGACGAAATAGACATAATTTCTAATCCAAAAACTGCTGGTCGGACGACAGAATTTGCCGGGCTTACGCCAGAGCTATCTTGTATTTCATTGGCTGTTTAGTTTCAAGTTTCGTGTCGGGGCTGCCGTGTTGTGCTTGTCTGGGCTATAGGACTACAGCATTATTCTATTACTGCCTGACCATTCGGGAATCAGTTTCCAGCAAGTTAATGTTCACTCGCACATAGCTAATGGTATCTCAAGAGAGTTGGGTAGTATTTCGATATTTCCGTGGCCTGCATTGATTTATCATGTACCACGGTGGTCCTACAGATAACGTAAATTGACGGAGACGAAGGTGCTTGGGGAATAGGCCTGTGTGCCTGAATGGTTAAGCACGTTGCTAGAAAGATGTACTTTTGGATGGCTGCCAGCCGACTGGTAGGTAACCAGGTGCTGCTAAGCGAACGATGTGATGGCGTTCTGCTAGCTAGGGACGCTATTTTGCTGGTGTGTCCTGCAATGGAGTTCGCGAAATAAGTGGCTGTTTAAACCCCTGTTTTCCTAAGTAATGTTTGGTGATGCAGTAGTAAGACTACTTGCGTCTCAAAAATGCTAGTCGGGTTTCGAATCCAGGAGGCCCTTGGATTTTTAAAATTGGAAAACGGACGTTGCTAATTGACCAACTGGTTTTCTCGGGGCACTCCCACAGCCCCATCCTTGTGTACTGCCGATGCTTGTGTTTTATCTCATTTCACCTTCATCGTTTCTTCTGAGCGCTGGAATTTTTTTTTATATCACGTGATTTGTCTGTCGCTCGTCGATTGTTTGTGGGGACAAATGACAGCACTTACAGCATCTCCATCCGCCTTGAAGTTCTCATGATTTGCAACAACGGTGGAAAAAAATTGTCACGGATAACTTACAGGACTGGTATGACGACATACTTGATAACATCATCGAACTCATCTAGGCACGAGGCAGTCCGACGAATACTAAACACGAGCCTTTCTACTCTACTGTGCCATATGTGGGCGGAACATTGTCATAAATTAATAAATTAGAAATGTCATTTATTTTGTCAATGCCATTTTTCCAATAAAATTTCGCTTCAACAAAAGGGTCCACTTTGGTACTCAGATTCTTTTTGGCTGTAATTTTAAACTGCGAATAAACGTATGGGCTAGTTTTGTAAAAATGCTTTCCCTTGTTATCACGCAAGTTTACAGATAAAATAATGAAATATTAGAGAACGTGATACGGTACTGCTGAGTTAATTATAACATTATAAGAATGCTCTTCAGCTGTGTAAGTCAAACAAAAAACCACGTAACTGGGTTCCTGCTGTGTTAATACTTGCTCCTCGCGCCTTTTTTTTTTTTGCGAAACTTTCGCAAAAAAACATTGAAGGTTGTTTTACAGAACTCTCTTCATTCCCCAGAAAATAATGTCTCAATTTGGTTCCTTAAATTGTAAATGTTGTTTTTGCGCATTTAAATGCTCTTTCTGCCGTTCTTGATTTGTGAGTTAAATATTTATGTTATTTACTGAATTATATGTATACCATCTTTGTCTCGTTCCACGTTGTTATTTAATTCCTTCACTTACAAATATGTTTTTCGTTACCGGTGTTGCAAAAGAGAAAATTTTTGTTCCGTCAAGTACTTACGAATTACTTACAAAAACTAACACGATGGAACCTATGAAAAGAACTTCTAGATGGAGATTTTTGGACATTCGCCATTGCAATGGAGATGCATGTGTCATGGAAAAAAAATGACTGAGAACGAAAGAAGTACTGTACTTTAGAAAGACAAGTAAACTGTGGACGAGAAAATAAATATATGTAAAAAACACTGGAAAATTCCAAGAGGGAATAAGGTCCAAAAACACACAGAACACGACACAAGCTAGAAACCTGCTTGAAAAGTTAGGACAACACTGACAAATTAAGTAGGAACAAGAACACAATAGAACAATACAACAAAGAAACGCACTCAGATACAGCAGTTTTACCAGACATGACAGAATGCAAGCCAGGTATGCTGTAGTCAAGAGAATATATGCACAAGCCAGAACATTCCATGAATTCCAACCTATATTTATTTTGTCGTCCATAGAATACTAGTCATTTTTAAGTTTTTATTTTTGCAATGACGAATCTCAAAAAATCTCCTTCTAGTCATTCACCGCCATTGCGGTTATCATTCAACGATCATAATAACTTCTATTGGCCTATAGACCCGGTAGCAACCAGTAATATCATTTTAGTGTGTCAGCAGCAGCCAATGGCACTAACCAGGAGAAAGACCCTGTCTCTATTGGCGCTAGCTTCTGACATTATACAGCCCCGACCGAGACTCAACCTATTTTGCAACACGTCATACACGAATGGGTATTTCTGAAATAATTTATTAATATGTTAATGAAAATAATAATGTATCGTTATCTATGTTGAAAATCACGTCACGAACGCAGTGCCTTCCACATCTGTTGCGGGAAACCGGTAAATAGTTCTAGACTTTGTTGCTTTATTTTGAACTTCAGTCGATGTCGTAAATATACGTTTTTTGAAACCGAGTTTTTATACACCGAGGATTCCATCGCATCATGCCACTTCAGCAAACATCTCAATTCTGCGTCAGGGTAATTTTCTATTTCGATTCTACGCACCGTGGGAATGATTTCTCTTATTCTGTGACGGTGCTGAAACGCCGTACATCATATTCGATATTTCTACGCAGCAAATAATATACTTCCTACACGGGATTATCGACGAGGGGACTTAGGCTTAGCAAGTGGATGACCCGTTTGATGTTGCCAGCGAGGACTTCGTAGCCTATGTGGGTGCGTGGCTTGGCAAAGATTCCGGTGGAAGCGGCGCTGGTCTCTCCATCCCCCCTCTAGGTGGCCGATACACATTAAAAGGTCACACATAGAGCACTACTTTTCAATCTTTACTTTAACCCCGCAAAGCAAAAGCTGAATCGACTCTTTGATCTTCATGGTTCACCGGAAACTTTGCAATTTTTGAAACCTGTTATGCTGTTCGAAAAATTGTATATAAACACTACACTAAACTACTCACTCACACAACTAACTACCGCGTCTGCGCTTGTCCTCTTTCGCGTTATAATTAAGCATGACGGTACCCCATTATCTGCATTCGCAGGCCAGTGCGCTCGATAGTATATGGACTTATTTTTGGGGAATGACCGGCAACCGGAATCGTTCCCCACCACCTCACCCCCGGGCGCAAAGGGCGTCGTCAAACCACTCCGCAGTCATTCGTCATGGTTCTAATTTACACACACTTCCATTCAATACAATCTGCTGGTGACCTTGTTGAGGTCCGGTCCTTCATTGCGTGGGTTGTCCTTCCGTTTTCACCTACCGTTGCCGTCTACCTGGTCGCCATCAGTTGTTCCCTGGACGAGACTAAGTCCCATCCAGAGAAAGGGACACATCAGTGTATTGTCGTGATCAGTGTTTGATGGAGATTGCGAGGAAGGGGGATGTGGATCTTTTTTTGGTGGCAACCTTCCCCTTTCTTGTTCTTGGCTTGACTTGGCAGGCGAGTGAATACTTATGGTGCGAGTCTCGATGCCTCCATCCTTCCAACGTGTATGGCGGGCGTCTAGCAACCGTCTGACGCTACGATCTGCGTCATCAATATTGAATTTAATGCACTTGAACCGCTTCGAAAACCACCTGGGATGTTCCTCAACACTGGTCAACGTACTTTTTGGACTATAAAAGGAGTAGTATTTTGTCTTGGGAAGACAGGAAGGATAGGGACGTAAACAAGATAAGATATTAACTTGGCAGAAAGCATATCCGGCCACGCTTTATAGGGGCTTTATTATGGGCATAGGGAAAATATTCTAAAGATAGGTGTGATTTATAATTAGTAAACTTTTGAAACCTTGCAATATTTGGGCTAAGTCTGTTATATACTGTGAGCCCATAAATAACGTTACTTTATATAATTTATTCATTATAAACTTTTCAGTGTAAAGTCTTTTGAAGCCTGTTTTTGACTGTTTGTATTCTTTCATTATTGTTATATTTTTGATATTTGGTATTATATATGAAAAAAGAGATGAAGAATAAGCCCACATATAAACGAAATAAAACAAACAGTCTGTTGATCATTTCTCACAATTATAAAAAGGGGGGGGGGAGGGGTTAAATATTTGATATTCCAATCTGTATCAGGAAATGGTTAACTTTTTTTGCCATATTTTGCGACGAGCGTTATTTATCTGTACTCTGGAATTAAAACTCTAATAATCGAAAGACTCATTCGTGATCGAATGAGTGTTACGGAAGGAAAGGGAGTAGAATGTTACTGTTATGGAGTGGCTGGGTTTCCTGCGGGTGCTCCCGCTCTGTGACAATTAAATTTGTTTCTGCATTGGAGCGATGCAAACTTCGGCCCTCTAAGTAAGCGGGGTTAAAAGCGCGTGTACCGGATGCGACTTTTTAAAAAAGGGTTGGACTGTCCACGTAAAGACGCGAGAATTATGAGTCATTTGCCGGGCAGAGAGTCCCGCCGGCTACAAATCTAATGCGCGCACATGTTATTTAAAACCCTACCGTGCTCGCGTTTAATTGCCTCGCCCTGATTAACCGCTCCTGCAGCGCTGTGAAGGGGTGTGAAATGGGTTGGGGTTGGAGGGGGGTGGAACAGCAATAAACATGCAAATGAGGGACAATGCATGCGCCGGACCCACATGCGCGCTGCCCTTTGATGTAAGCGTGCTAAGCCGGCACGCCAACGCGTGCGTGAGCGAGCGAGGGGATAAACTGGGATGCGCGTCGCTTCGCGTTTGCAGGCTAATCATTATGTCGAGCCGCCCCTGCTATTGGGGGGATGTAGCCTTTGTTGGCTTCCGGATAAAACCCCTTACTCCTCCGGTCCAGAAGGACCCTCCTCACGCTGGGCGAATATTACCAGCAGTCTAGTCATTAACATTACGAGTGATTGGGTGGGGTTGAAATACATCTCGAGATATTCCAGAGACAAAGTTTAAGAGCAGGTATTGGTGCGTTAACAGGCGATAAACAACGCGTATTTCATTTTATTAAAATGTAGAAGCCAGTGTGTGTATAATAAGTATAATCCATTCATTATTAAGTCGAATTTTCCTGAGACCCTGATGAAGTTCTACTTCCATTATATTACTCCGCCTCATACAAACAAATCTTAACCGTGTCTAGAAATTAAACCAAAGGGACAGCCCACCCCATTCGGCGCTTAAGAACTATTTCTTACTAGGCATTACCAACACAGCTAATATTCCTCTGATTTTATTCATGTCAACTATAAGTTAGATATTATAATTTATGTATGACATATAAGAAAATGTTCAATTTAAAAAAAAGGTAATTTTAAGTTAACACAAGTATAAAAGCCGACCTCTCGTGGCGTAGTCATTCGGTGCGCCACCGATCTGGGGTGCGGGAGGCTCTGGGTTCGATTCCCGGGCAAGGCATGTGTCTTAATTTAAGTTAGGTTATAAGGTTGTCTGTAAGACGTCCCCTGCTAAGCTTTTGAGCAAAAAACCGGGGGACATTAAAAAGCCCTTTCAGAAATATGCACAAAACTCATGTGATGCATGACATATTTAAGTAACTATGTATTTAAGTATGCAACGCATGTATGGAGTGATTTTTCAAAGGCTAGATTCAAAAAGTTAAAACAGTCTGCATTCTAGTAAGTGAGGCTACTCGTGCGTAGGCATTTATTAAGCCTTAGAAATACAAGAAAAGGAAATTATTTAAGTGAAGAATGATACAAGCAGAAATGAATTGTGCCCTTCAGGACTACCTTAATCGAGAGAATTTTTTTTTTTTTAATAAACACAAATGTGTCGACAGCGTTTTAATTTTCAGGATAGCCACTTATGTCAGAAATAAACTTTTGATATTGTATGTATATTTTTGAACTATAAATCTCATTTAAGATTTTATTCCGGAAATATAACTATAAAATAGCACGGTGTATTCAGTACTTTGCAAGAATTTTTTTTGAACAAGTATTGTTGAATTGGTGGTTCTGAGTCACACAGCGAAATTACAGGTTCTCTGAATATTCACTATTGGAGTCGGTTTTCTACATTACCTCATAGAGAAACAAAAACGGATGTAGTGTGGGTGAGGCCTTGCTTCAAATCTGGCACGCATGTCACGTAATGCCTACTTCAAGAAAATTATGTATTTATTCCGGTTTCCTGCAAAAACTGTCCTAGCTGCCTGAAGAATTGTCCCCGTCCCCGCAAATGGTGCTATGAAATGTGAAAATATACGTGAATGATCCTTAATAACTACGCGAAGGATCAAGTAACTGTTTTAAAATTGTTTTATAACACTCGCCGTGTGGTGTGGTATGAACAACGCAGTACGCCAGGTGAATTGGACCAAGTTAGCGTTTAACGCTGTTGCTGTAGATAAACGCTTACTACTTATCCTGAATTGTCACTGCAATATAGGCAGAGTGGTTTATTGGAATTTGATCGCTACCTGAGTGCAGCTACGTACAGACGAGATCATGTGTGTTTAAAAAGGGCGTTTGTTTCACGTTAAAGTTATAGCTACGTAACGTGAAAATAGTAGCCTGTATTTCAGAAACAATGGTTCCAGATTATTAAAAAAAACCGGTAGTACAAGAACAAGGCCTAATGTTAGAGACTATTTAACACTACAGCGATGTGGAAAATACCTTAAAAATATTGCTCAAGTTGGCCCGTCCTTTCCCAGCCGGCACGCATACGTCTTCCCTCTACTTTAAACGAGCCTCTAGTGCCGGGCGCCGCGAAGCACTCGCGATGCGTCAGCCAACCCCTAGCGACAGGAGGCGTAACTAACTGCGAAAACCTCTAGCATATTCCACAAAATTATTTCACTTTCCTGCCCCCTCCAATATATTTTGACCAGCATTTTGGAGTGTATAAATAACTACTTGCCAGCCTTTTCAATCGTGCAGTCTTCCTCTACGAGTGTTGCGGTCTTGCTGGCGCTGTATGACGTCGACAAATTAGAATCCACGGTTAGGCTTACGCGCGGCAATTTCTAAATTGTCAAGAAAGTTAAGAAATATTACAAGAGTGTTGTTTGCGCGCTGCTTTGGTAGTCAGTAGATTAGAGTCACATAGTTGGAATGCTCTATTTTGGTAATATTTTTGCCTTTGCTGCGTTCTGAGATAGTTTTTTAGTGTAGTCTTTTCATTATTGTTTTTTTATTCGGCGTCTCATATGCTTTTGATGAAAGTGATTCTGAGCCGTTTACATTTTAATGATCATAAGCTGGTACCCTGATAGGTTTTTTTTTTTGTAAGAGGTGGATTTTCTTTAGGTAATGGATTTTCTATAGAATTTTTATTGGTATAAAAATTTAGGAGCCTGTCCATAGACTTCGTGAGAGAGCGTGTGTTATTCGGCGACCTCAGTATAGTACTACATGTGAGTTTTAGAGGTAGTGTTAGTGATTTTTTACATGTTTTTATAGTGGTCCATCATATATTTTCTGAGGTCGTATATTATAGGCTCTTCTTAAAGTTGTACTACAGTTTCCTCTTTTGCCATCATGATTAGAGTATGCCCAGTCAATTATTTTTCCACTGTTATGTAAAGCAGAAATGTCATCATCTTAATTTTCACCGTAGAGCTGCCTTTTGTTCGTCATCTTGTAAGGACAATTAAGAAAGTGTGGTCTTGTCTGTATGTTGCAGTACACCACACTCCCCACCCCTCCTGTTTCATCCGGGAGCATCAAGTAATATAAGAATTTATTAATTATATAAAAATTTTTTTTACTGTTTGATACTGAATATATTGATACGTTTAGAATTCTGTGTGTCTGGCATTGACAAACTTCACCATTGACCTGTATACCTCTGCCTGTCATTTCTTATTCTTGCTACTTCCCAAAGAGGATAACATGGAAAATAAATTTCTGCAGCCTCTGTGAGCGAACATTAATACCTCAAATTTCACGTTAGTGTAACACATAGAATAAGCTTGTCACACTATGTAATAAATACAAATATTAAAACAATAAAAACAATTCTTAAATCGGCAGTCCAATTATTTTTACACTCCCATACTTATCATGTTATAATATACATTCAGTTCTGGGTAAAATTACTAAATCTAATCTAAAAAATATTAATTATATGATTTGGATTTTATGCAACGAAAACATGTCGCAATATATTTGTGCAGTTATATAGAATTTCGTAATTATTACAGTGAGATACATACATACTTATCATCGCAGTGGAAGTTATCAAAAAGACAACAATTGCGTTGAGAAAGGTAAAAAAAAAAAAAAAAAAAGCAGAAAGAGAGTAAGGAAGCTCCTTAAAAATATATATATATATACCTGGCTTGTCGTTACGGAGGCTTGCGGAATTTTCAGTTTTTTAGACCTCTTCAGGTGACACTTGCTGATATTTTTCTTTTATGAAGAGTTCCTTCCTTTTGTCATATGCAGGAAAGATGCTTTGTGTCATATTATATAGTGCAAGGGGGAGACGATATATGTTTAAAACCCGAGGCGGGGTAGTCTATAGTGAGCGAAGATGACGTTTGTCCTAGAGAAATGTGTGTGTGTGTGTGGGGGGGAGGGGGGGATAGTCCGTAATTGGACCTGGTGCATTTCTTCGACACCATTTCAGAATCTTCCAAGTTCGCCGAGCGCTTAAGAGGGCGGAAGACATTCATTAACTACAAAAACGGCAAATTGAAGTCACAGGTTTTTGGATAGCAACATAGAAAAATTAAATTTAAAATGGCAATTTTCGATAATGGGGTTTGCCAACTTTGTGAACAACTATTTGCAATGTTGGTGGATTTTTTTGCATAATATTATCTTGCACCGCGATAACATATATAAAGTTGCAGCGCCAGAAATGGCTCGGAAGAAACAGTTTCACTCTGGTAAAACTATTTGCATTCATAGAAAAAAACTCATGTAGGACTGTCATTCATTCATATTTTTATTGACTTCCAAAAAATGTTAAAACACGACAGACTATAACGTTTACGTATGTCCCATGTCACCTTACAGGCGCTAAACACCAAAAAATTTGCTAATCCATATTTATCACAAATACTATTCAATGTTAAGGGGCCCGCCTCCCTGTATAGTTTTCTCCTTTATTTTACCGAGAAGCGCAGGAGCTACAAGGGTCACACTGGCATGCACTACAAAAGCGTCATCGCTGCAACGCGCGGGACTCTGAAACAGCGTGCAGTGTTCTCGTAGTCTCGCGTATACATATGGGAATTTCAGCGGTGACCCTTTTCATTTTATTGATGAAAAAGTCTGAAGAAAAGTTCAGTACAGGCTCCTATCGTAGTTCGGCTCGTGTCCTGCTAGACTGTCTTGAGATACTGTAGGCTGAAAAAGCAGTTTTTATCTGTATTGGAGGGCTCCAAAATAATATTTACAGCACGCGTGGTAACTATACCATTGCTTCCTCGTCTGAGGCATGAGGTCTTTTCGTAAGTAAATACACTGTGGGCACATTTAAGAGTTTCGTAAACAAAAACTGATTTCAAACACACTGAAAGGCCGTGGTCGTGTAGTGGTTACACGACTCGTCCACCACCTGGGCGAACCTGGTTCGAATACTGGCGATGTTATTCCCGGATTCTCGAATGTGGGAATCGTGCCGGACGATGCCGCTGGTCGGCGGGCTTTCTTGGGGATCTCCCGTTTTCCCCGCTCTCCCATTCCGGCGCTTCTGCATACTCACCTTACCGGCTTTCAAGGTCCAGATGTTAAGGACCACCCATATCTCTCCACTCTCCACACTCAAACTCTCTGCAACGTGTTTCAAACGTCAGGCAGTCTGAACCCTTAAGATGTAACGTGTAATATTCCCTCCAAATTAAAGAAATAACAATGTCCATAATTTCCGCATAAATACGTGTTAGAAATAAAAGTCTACCATTTATAAAACATGCCAGTAAAATATTCTCGAAAGGTTGAAAAAAAAAAAACAAGTGAAGGTGGAATATAATTCTGTTGTTAATTTTAAAGTGTGCTTAAAAAAAATGCTATTTTACAAATATGTTTACTCCCCAAATTCAGCAGAAAATACTATGTACTTATCAAAATACCTGAAAGAATTTTGCCTTTTTTTACACGTATATTTTTTAAATTTTTCTTTGCAAATGTATTAGTTTCTATTAATCGCTGTGATGGAGAAATGCCTACAGCGTTAGACAGGCACGAACCTATGGAAAAGAAAGTATTTATATCCTTTAAATTTAATTGCTCGAAATAATATGGAATGTAATGTATACAATTCAAAAAGTGTTTTTACGGATTAAAAATAATACATTTTGTTTTCTTTCGCCATTTTTTTATCACGCAAGTAAGTATAATGATTTGGAGGAGTCGGGAACAAGAGCGTCAGAGCGTCGGAGCTTTACGTGCTCTTCATTCAGGTCACCCGGCGGCCATCTTGTCTGCCATGTTATATGTCGGTGTTCTTAACCTTGACCCCAGTGACCTTTGACGTTGAAAACACAACATATCCCACAAATAAAAAAAAATTAAAAAACTAATAAAAATGCATAGAAAATTAATAGAAATTTAATACAAGTATATTAAACATTCTATTTAAAAAATATAAAATTAAAATCTTGAATGTTTCTTCTCAGAGGGGATGGGAAACCTGAGCCGACCAGCTGCCATGTTGTTAAATCACGCGACCTCCACGTTGTATGTCGGTGACCTTGATCTTTGACCTTAACTACATTATACCTTGAAACCAAAAATTCGCTCAATTGTTTAAACAATTTCCAAAACACTGTAAAAATAACAAAAAATTATTTTTAAAATATTAAAAATTTGATTAAAATTTTTATTTTAACATTAAAAAAATTTAAGTTTCGAAAGTTTTGGCTAAGAGGACGAGGGACTGGAAGCGACCAGTCACCATGTTATGACGTCACCCAACCATTATTTTAGACCAAGGTAAACATGACTTTGACCTGTGATCTTAACCCTATAACCATGAACTAGGATGGTTTTGAAAACAAAAACTCGAGAAATATTGTGAAAATTAGATAAATTCATAAAAGTCAGCGAGCATATTACATTACTGACTACTACAGCCATCTTGGATCCAGTTGACTTTGACCTTTGACTTTTAAGTGTGACCTTTGACTTTGAACCCAAAAATTCGTCAAAAACAACAATAATTTCCTAATAGTTTATAAAAAAATTAATAAAAAATATTACTATAAATTATTTTTAAAATGTTATTTTTAAAAACTTACATCTTCAGAGATCTCGCACAGCACCACGTCTAGCAGACGACTCACCCTTCCCCCCTCCAGTCAATCGCTTTGTATTAACATTCCCCTGCTCTACCTACTCACCTTTGCATTTTAGGTCGAATGCACTCCACCCGCCATATTCTTTTTCTCTTGTCATTTGTTTAGGAACCGTGGTGGCTGAGCGGTTAGCCTGATCACCTCTCACCAAGGCGAACCGGGTTCAATCCCTGATCGGGTCACGCCGGCATTTTCGCATGTAGGAATCGTGCCAGACGTTGCTTCTAGTCGGCGGGTTTTCTCGGAGATCTCCCGTTACCGTGCTTCTTCATTCTGGCGCTGTTCCATACTCACCTCAATAACCCTCATCGTCTCTCAAGACCTCGCTGTTAAGAGCTGCTCAAATCTCTTCCCTCACCCAATTGTTTACATTTTCAACACCTAGGCGGCGCTGATGTCTCCGACTAACAAGTTATATCTGGATGACCTTCACCTTGATTCCATATCTGTAAACTTGACCCGAAGCCCATAACCTTTTATACCCTCCCTCCCCCAAAATAAAAAAATACATAAAATATTTCAAATTAACTAAACGATTGTTTTTTAATCAACCTTTTGAATTATATTGCCTTTCCATCAATTAGCACTGCAATCAGCAGCACAATCAGCACCACAATCAGTGCTGCAATAAGCTCTACAATCAGCACCATAATCAACTACATACGCACCAATATCAGAATCACAATCAACACCACAATATTTCAATATTTCACTATCTTTCGCAATATATCAATCTTTCAATCTTCCCATCAATCATTCAATCTTTCCATCAGTCTTTCACAATATTTACATCACTTCTTCGCAATATTTCACAGTATTGCACAATCCTTCCATTAATATTTCAATATTCCCATCAATATTTCAGTCGTTCTATCATTCTTTTGCAATCTTTCCATCAATATTTCGCAATCTTTCCAGCAATTATTTGCAATCAGCACCAAAATCGGCACCCCACACACCAGAATCTGCACCACATGCACCAATTCAGCACTACAATCATTCAAACATTCCATTAATATTCCAATCAGTACACCAATATTTCGCAATCTTTCACAATATTTCGCAATATTTCCATCAATATTTCAATTTTCCAATCAATCTTCCAATCTTATCATCAATCTTTCAATCTTTCTATCAATATTTAGCAAACAGCGCCCTAATCAGCACCACACGCAACTTAAACCTCACCACAATAAGCACCACATGCATCAAAATCAGCACCACAATATTCCCATCTTTCTATCAATCTTTCACCCATCCCACCAATCTTTCGCAATCTTTCCATCAATCTTTCGCAATCTTCCCAACAATCTTTCACAATCTTTACAGTCTTTCCCTCAATCTTTTGCAATATTTACTTCAATCATCAATCTTTAATCAATCCATCAGATCGTCGTCTGTCTCTATGAGTACATATTAAAAACAAACGATTCTCCAGCTGTCTCGAGAATGTGTACATGTCGACTGAATTAATGTTTCTTATGCAGTACCAAAGTCTTTATTATCTTTCTTTATTCAGATATTTCCATTAATACTCGAAGCCTCATAGCACCACTTTAGAGTGGTGGGGCATAAAAATACGACACACGGAAAAAAACAGTTATTTTATAATAGTATATTATTATTTTGTAATTGAAATTTCAGAAGAAAGCAGTTCATCACATAATCAGATATAGCCTACCCCCATTCCTTCAGTTTACTAATTATTAATAATATTCCATCAATGAATGAGAGATCCCCGAGTTTTTGAAGGTCAATCATATATCTGAGTTTATCAACAAGTCAATTCGGGTCTTCGGGAAGTAGGTAGCCAGTATTCTCGGGGACTTCTGCCTTCTTCATGTCGCTTGTTGGAGCAAATGTGTTGAAGTGGTGTGTCAGCGAATCGAGAAAATCACCATCATCGTCTTCAGCTTCAGCGCTATCACTGTCTTCACGTTCATTTTTATCAATGCTCTCTTCATGGTCATCTTCACCTTCTGTTTTGTATTCTATATTAAGTTTACTTTTCTTCTTTGTAGCAGGAATTGTATGTTCGTCAATATGTTTTTATGTTGGTTGATTTCACACAAATTTCTTGCAAGTGTACATTTCACAGATACCTACTCTACTGCACTCATTCCATCTTTGGCAATAACTGTCTCATCGTATTCGAATGTCGAATCGGGACCCATCGATATAGCAAGATGTATTACCGGCAACACTTGCTTACTCCCAGTAGACGAATCCTTGCAGATCTCGGTATGGTATTTCAAAGTATTGCCTTGCACAAACTGCATGGCACCAATGTCATCATGCTTCATTGCGCAAAAAGGACTCTTCGTACATGCCGTTCTCTCATGCTGACGAGCATTTTTACCACAGGTGAAAAGTCATTCGCAGAATTGGCACTGGCGACAACCAGTTAGCGATGTAGGCCGCGGCTCCATGACCGCTGAGGTCAAAGGCAGACCTTAATAATAGCAAAATTAATCTTCGTGGTTTGACGACAGAGAGCTTTCAAATCGATGTTCACCTCACGGTGTGAGAACATTTTTTTTCTTCTATATAAATATGGTTCTCTTTACAGCAATAAGCCTGGCTTGTGCCCACAAATGATTACGAATTGGGAAGTCAGGATAAGTTTCGACGTTAAATTGATGACCTCTAACAACTTTTTCTATACAATTTATGCATATCGATATCTTGAAACGAAAACCTCATATCATTAATTGCAAATTCCTATAGGAGACAAAATAAACTGTAGGGATATTGATATGAGTGGTTTCGCTTTTCGAAATACAGAGCGATGGGATGCACTTGTGTTCGTTTCTAGAGCTTTAAAATGTGAGATATGAGGTTTGAAACCAAAAATACTCAAAAGTCATTTCCGCAAAAAAAATTCGAGATATAAGGTTTCCATTCTAAGCCACCAATAAAGGTAAAATATCTAACATATGACATTTTAACTAGTCAGCGCACTATAGGCGAAGGTTGCTATCAATTGACCGGCGCCATGGATGGACCGCCCCAATATTTATCTCATCTGACACTGCTAGTATACTCTAGCGGCGGTAAAGCGTACCTCTACTTCGCGAGATGACGCCATGTTAGTTTGAAAACGTTCGTGCAACGGATGACGGAGCAGCATGTCCAGTTGAGATTTCCATAGTGTTAATGTAATTTTTAGAGAAAATACTTGACTGAATAATTAGTACTAATGTAATAACACCTAATTAGTTGTTGTTACTAAATGAAAGGGTGATCCTTTGGCTATTAACTGCATGTGGCATTTAGTCCTTTCGATTAATATGTGCGCGATAGTGAAGAGGTTAAATTTAAACCAAACATGTTGCCATCATTGGACCAGAACCGACTCCCATCAATGGACCGGTCCAATCATAGCAACAATTTCCTAAATATCACTGTTGTACAGTTTTATGTGACAGTAAGGCAGGAATGTAAGAGAACCGCTATATGTAATTGCAGCCGAGTCAATGCGTGGATAAGATAGCTGAGCTGACTCGTACATTCCTCGTGTCTGCTGCTTATAGATGAGGAACAATCTAATTTTTAATACTGCATGACCTTAGGCCTACATAAGCAAAACTAGCGCAGTCGTAGTTTCTTAAATACAAGGGGTTTACAACCTTCACTGCGATCAAAATATTAACAAAACATACTATCAATAAACTTTCTTCCATTCTTAGATCATATTTTTTGGTCTGCATGCAGTGTAAGGCATCTAGGCATATGCTGTATACTAATTTGTGTAGTGTTAACGCATTATTTGGATAAACATTTAACCAATTTGGGCTACTGTTTCAGGGTGCCTAAAGGCGTGAAGTACGGCACGTGGTCAGAGGAATCAATGAGCCAAGCCTTATCTGCAGTAAGAAATGGTGATGTGGGTCTGAACGAGGCAGCTAGGCAATATGGAGTTCCCAAAGCCACATTGAAACGTCACAAAGATGGCAAGAACTTTTATGCTATCGAAGATAAGAAAGTATTTGGTAGCGTATGTGACATACTACCGTACATTAAACAAGAAATTCTGCGGCATGTATAACAATTAGAGGAGTGTTTGTTTGCTGTTACTGCCACCGATCTCAGAATGTTAGCTTATGCTGTGGCGGAGATAAATGGTATACCACACAGATTCAACAGAATTTAAAAAAATCGCTGATAAAAGTTGGTATCACCAATTCATGAGCAGACACAATGAGCTTTTTCTTAGGCAGCCAGAAGCTACATCAATGCCTAGGGCATCTGGTTTCAACAGAGAACGAGTAAAGGAATTTTTTGAGATTTTGATTAACGTAGTTGATGAACATCAATTAGGTGGTACTAGAATCCTAAACATTGACGATACTGGAATAACAGCAGTGCAAAAAAAAACACGGGAATTCATTGCACACAAGGGTTAACATCAGGTTGGTTCGATTGCTAGTGGAGAAAGACGCGTCACAACTACTGCAATTTGTTGTGCCAGTGCTGCTGGGCAGTTCGTTCCGCCGATGCTAATTTTTAAACGTGCTCGCTGTTAAGACGAACTGAAATACGGTGCGCCACCGGGCAGAATTTTTGCATTTAATCCCTACAGCTGTTACATTACTAAAGAGATATTCGTAAAGTGGCTGCAACATTTCATTTAAATTGTTCGGCCGACTCAGACAAATAAAGTGCTCATTTTGCTGGATGGACATTCCACCCACGCAAAGAATCTTGAAGCCTTACACATAGCGCGAGAAAATGGAATAGCTATGCTCGCACTTCCGGGACACACCACCCACAGATTACAGCCTCTGGATGTATCTTTATTTAAACCACTCATTTCATATTATACTGACGAAATAGAGAAATGGTTAAAATGTCATACATGTCTATGTGTTACTCAGTTCCAAATCGCAGAGATTTTTGGAAGAGCATATGGACGAGCAGCTACTGTTGGGACAGCGATAAGTGGATTTGCACATTCAGGTGTGTGGCCAGTCGATCCTGATGTGTTTAAAGATCATCATTTGTTAGCTTCCAATGCAGTTTAGCATGGATCATCAACCAGCGCTGAAGAAAATAGGAATTTGCTTCCAGTTTCAGTACAGTCCATTTCCCCACTTCCAAGAGCAGCCATTGCTGTAGCTGATCGAGGAAAGAAAGGATGTCAAAGAGTTCAAATACTCACAGATTCCCCTTATAAAAAGAGCTTGGAAGAAGCTGAAAAAAATCCCACATTTAAACCTAGGTGTGGGTCCAAGGTTAACCGAAAAAGAAAGATTAATCAACCAGTAGGCGTACCAGAAACTACTGCTATGAAGCCAACAAAAAGATTAAACGTTGCGGATTCGAGAACGCCTCCAAATGTTGAAAAGGACTGGTTTGTGCCAATAAGTCTCTGTTGAAGAAATTATCCAGTGCATGACATATAAAATTTGGGTTCATTCAAACTGTGCAGGTGTAAGTCGAGGGGCAAAACGGGTTTTCTGTGAAAACTGCCTTCATTAGGCTTAACGTTGAGACGTTTAATGATTGAAGTAAGCTATCATTTCATTGCTGTTGTCTATGGACAAGACAACGCCTAAAAACTAAAGACAACTTGGCAAGATTTTTTTTTTGTGGTAACAGTGATGCTTCATCATGCCATTTATACCCAGAAAATGTAATAGTATAATATAGTTTGTGTTAGTTAAACAAATGTTTAAATAACAATTTGTATTTTTAAAACATATTGTAGTGGTCCATTCGTAGCAACTTAGTCGTCCATTCATGGCGATAGGTGTCCATGGTTTGACCATTTCAGTAAAAATTTTGTTGAGTTTTTATTAATACTCATTTGGTATTTGTTATAATGCAACCAGTACTTTTTTTTTTCTACATTGATGTAGCAGTTCACCACATTTTTCCTAGAATATTAATGTTAACTGTTTCATAGTTTTTATGAATCTGGTCCATCGATAGCAACCTTACCCTCCTTCAGTGCATTCCTCTGCATATTCGAACAGAGGTGAATGCAACAAAAAGTTTTGATGCACGGCGAGTTACACAACTTGCATCATGATTTATCATGGTGGGACCGCTTCCTAGGACAGCATAGCGCTTACTGTAATGGGGCAAGGGATACGGAATGAGATATTGGACCAATGTTAGCACCGCAACCGAGGGAAGACGGGCAATGTGAATGCAAGTCTGATATCAATAAATAAACTTTTTTCAGATACCACTTAAAATCAGGAAATTCTTTTCCTATTCATTCATTGTACTGAGTAACGAGTGCGTACAAATACACTTCACACATAGAGTGAATGAGTGAAGAGATTTGGGCGGCAACGAACGTACAACAACACAATTTTAAGAAAAAAATGTAATCTCATCCACATATATAGTACAAAAGAGCACAGTTATGGTAAAATTTTTCACATTAGGTCTATTCATAGAATGTGCCTTATATGTTTACCATCGACAGCAATACACATCTGTAAATGCGCATGTAGCGAGCAACGAGCCGCCTGAAGTGTATCTGGCGTAATGTTGCTGTAAGATGCCACAATGCGTTCCTGCATACCAACTGGGGTCGTAGCAATGGCGTTGTACACCATATATTTCACTGCTACCCACAGGGAAAAATATAGAGGTGTAAGGTCATGTAGAATAACTGGACATCTTACAACACCATCATGCCGTAAAAAAACAGTTTGGAAATATTTCATTTAACACTTGCTTCGTTACCAAAGCAAAATGCGCAGGACATCCAAGATACCAAAATGTATGTCGCTGGAATATCTGAATAAATGGGCGTAAGTACAACTAGTCAGTGTCCTATGAATGAAGCATGGTCCTATGATGAGGCTCCAACGATTCCACATCAAATGTTCATGCTTTATTGTCGCTGGTACTCCACATGCCAGACACAATTCATATTCTCCTTCACACGCTTGAGGATTATTCGTGAATTTAAGCCCCCAAGTTTTGTGAAGGTCGCCTCATCATTAAACAGTATGTTTTAAAGAAAACTTCTCTCATACTTCACAGACTTCAGACAAAAGCTACAAAAGTGTACATGACCCCTAGAAATCACCATCATGTAATGCCTGATGACGAGCCTGATGATATGGATGGAATTTCCGTTGACGCAATTTTTGTTATTGTTTGGCTTTATTTACTTACGTACAGCTGTGAGTACACGTCCATTGCTCCACGCTACCAGCTCACCAAACGTAATCATATTTCCATATTATTTCTTGGCATAACTGCGATACTTGACATTCCAGGTGGTATAACGTTTAATTTCTCTTTGCACATGCATTCAGACGCTATTTAAATAAATGTATGTTTCCAGTTAAAAAAAATTACATGTGTGTCAATATCTGTGTCACACATGCGGCACATTACAGGCCCCCGCACCTTCTATAATTGAGCCAAAATTGCATTTCGTGATCCACAACCATTGCGGAAATTCTGGGGTTTCCACTTTAGGTAGACGATGCTGTGTAGTTTTAAGCATTGGAAAAATAATTTTCGTAACGGTACAATTATCAACACGACACACTGCCACATGTCGGGACCAAGAGATATTTGTTTGTGTTTGACGTTATTGTCAAGATCTCTTTGTCTATCCGCGGAACATAGTCTTTAGACGGAGAAATGTCTCCCACAACTTGAGAGATTTCAGTTACTGTGCATTGCTCTCTGCTGTGTACCGTTGTAACGATGTGAAATCAATCCATCTGCATAATGTGACTATATGTTTAATTGTGAAACTTCATGACATTATTTGAATTTCTTGTATGTTATTCGTGAATGAAAAAGTAACAAGTTGTATTTATTATGTTAATTAACTGCTCAGATATTTTTTCGTTTACAAGGTTTTAGTTACTGAGCAGTTGTTGATCCGTTGCCATAACAACTAAGTGGCGTGATAAATAAATTTCGCTTATTGCGCTCTCGTGATTGGTTGTAATTTCGAAGGCGTCTTCAGTTAAGTATTTCTGAAGAGCTTAAATCATATTAGTTTTTTCGATGGCAGGATGCTAACCCGTTTGGATTCAGCGTAAGGGATTTTTAAAATTAGATTTGAGGTAATTTTTCCCGAGTCGATGCAGACGAAGATGTGTTAGCTTATTCAGTAAGAAACAAGCCATTATGGTTGCGGCCCGCGTAATTTTTACAGGTATTAGGAAGTGAACTAATGTGTAGTGTAAGTCCCTTTCATACGACGCCGGATGAGCGAATGGTTGAATTTGTTCAAACTTGGAACTGATGAGCTATATATAATCATAGATAATACTATAATAGCACTAGGAGGAAAAATCCCAGCAAAGAGATAAGCTGTGTGCAAGCAAAGAGATAAGATAAACAAGCAACAGATAAGACCAGCACTAAATTTAAAGCTTAAAGAATAATTTTCATCTTCTTACGAGAGAACAAAACTGGTGATGGATAAATACTTACAACAATATAATTAATTACTCCTTTGCGTAGTCACTTTTTTCCAACAAATAACGTCTTTGGGATCCAGTGATGCCTTACTGGTAAATGTTGGGTAACATGGATTATGACGATCAGGAAAAAAACAAAATTCTAGAGTTCCATTTCCTGCTTTAGCAGAAATTTGGATTTATAAAATATTGATTTTTACAACTGGTAATTTACTTATTCATGCTTACGTAGATATTGTGTACAATGCATAAATGTCAATAAAGTTTGTTTAACCGAAATCGGTTCAGTGGTTCTCATTTTATGTTTCAAGGTTATGAACTTAGAAAATTTCTCAGGATCATAAGGAACACTAGACTTACTAGTGCCTGGCACATTTACACCTTTTCCCCATTGCACATAACATTGTATATAGATTTTAACTTATTAGGTCTTATATGTTGTTTATCTTATCTCTTTGCTGGGATTTTTACACCCCGACGCTATCATTGTACTATCTCATCGTTCAATTTGTACTACTGATAAGATATACTATAACATAGATAACACACCCATTAGCTCATCCACCTTTGCATGAAACAGATGTACAGAGGCGCCACTCATGCACTTTGGACAAAACCTTAGAAAAAAGTGTTGTGATCGTGAGTGAACATTCATAAGGCAACGCTCAGCATTCCACGAAAACAATACCGCATCAAAAGAATTATCCACGGTATGTGCACTAAGAACTGAAAACCTAGTTAAGGGAAGACCTCAAGTCGACACCCCTGCAGAATTCAGAAGAATACTGCCAAGAACCAGATCAACGAACCCGTCCAGAACTTCTAGATACCGACGTGTTAATTTTTGATCGAGCTAAAGTCATCAATTGTTTTTAAGCAGATGCGTCGTTTGAATTTGATCAGAACATTTTGTAACGTCGTATTTTATTTAGATTGATCTGATCCCTGTAAGCTTTGACAGAGGATATATTTGCATACATTTCATGCAATACCCTAAGCTAGTTTTGAAAAGAGGCATTATAAAATAATTTCTCAAGCTATATTAATTTTCCCGTCATATGGTTAGTTGATTATTTCATTCACGAGAGGGGCTGCTAAGACCACAAATTTTTTATTGTATATTGGTGCCATACATTCTTACAGAAAAAATATATAAATTTTTGTTTGCATACAACTTTCGATATTTTTGCAAGTGTTCTGTTAACAATATTGCACATTAAATATTACATATTTCTGAAACGTGTTTGCTGTGTCGTGTTTTCAGTAGAATGCTGGTACTTTCTTACTGCTATCCATGTCTGTATTTATTGAGTTGTGTAGTGTTATGTGTTACACTACCTTCATGCAAACATCATTATAGTTCCAACTGTGAGGTTTGCACCTACACATTTTAAACCTTTTCACAATGAATACCATTAAATTCTCCTTTTCTGCCACGCCGCTTTATGGACCACTCTGTCTGAAAGTTTTCATAGGATTTATTATAATATTTCGTTCACTTTCCGTTTGTGGACGTGTGACCCTTGCACTAGACTGTTTCGGCTGCCTAAAATAATATGTATAACACTGTAAAGATAATAATAAATTTATTTTGCTGTCTAGTATGTCACAGAATTAAGGACATATGTAGCGATTTCACAAAATCGGGACAGATACCTGGTTTATGTTCAATAGATCAATAATTCTCTGCAACGTCTCTACATATTTTTGGCCAAAAGACACACGATGAGAAGTGAAGCTTAAAATAAACTATAAAGGGTGTTCAAAACGTTCACTCAACTTTTAGTTAACTGGAGCGATTTAACGTGGAAATAATTTTGTAACCGAAAATATATAAAAAAAAAAAAATCTTTTCTTTGTTTTGCAATTTAAAGCTGGGCGAATTTCCACTTACTTGCATCGACTCTAAGCGAGTAAATTAAGTTCAGCTATGGAATAACCAAACGGTATATGGCCCAATCACACAGCGAGGTGAGTCTCTAACACACAGCTGCAGGTGGATATGACGGATATCGATTTACCCTTTGTTAATACCCCTTCCTGCCATCCGGTAAATCACCACCTTTAGAATAACCACACCACGGGCACTACAATCACCTTCCTACATTTAAATCATTATTTTCGTTGAGTTGATATATTTTTTAAATACCTGCTGGGTGATTAGTTGTATGTTTGTTTATCTCTTTTGTTTTCATATTTCTCTGTGGAACACTTTTGTCGCGACTAAATGGAAACGTGGCTCCTAAAAAAAAAAAAAAAAATTGGCGTAGGGACAATAAAGAATAGAGAACATATTTTTTACATACAGAAAACAATTTATGGTGCCCGTTATTTGCAATCTCTGGAAAAAAAAAAAAAAAGGAAAACAAAAGGACGCCCGTGGAGAAGGGGTGGAAGTGTGGGAACGGGTTGAAAAAAAAATTGAAACGCAAGTGAAACGTATTGTGCAGCTGCGAGATGAAATTTAACACAAATAATGAATAGCCTTTGTGACGACAAGGACAGTATTGAGATGAGTCGAGTTTGGTGAGGGGGTGGGGAGGCGTTTGTTTCACGCAACAAGGGCCTATGTCCACTTCCGAGCTAGATAAAGCAGATGTACAGCATGGACGGTTCGAAATGGCGTACCAACCCCTCCCATCTGAAAACATGTATTTTTTTTTTTAATGTGCTGCCGGATTTTTAAATATGTAAATTGACATTCCCAGGCAGCGATAGTTGACGTTCGCGCCTCGCGTTACTGGTCTTTAGAACGCCCTGCGTTTGTTACCTCGAGACGTAATTCAAACGGGAAATGCGTTTTTTTTTTTTTTGTGTGAGAAGTTTCGCTCCAACCCGCATACCGATAGAACGCCCTGTACTCCTAAATAGTATACAAGTTGTGATGGAGAAGGATGCGGGAATGCAAAGCGCGCGCCATCACATAAACAAACTCGAAATTAACCGTTCCATGCATACGAACTTGGAATTTATAATTTTTGCATGCTAAAATACAGAAAACCACAACACAAAAGTAATCATGGTGAGTTTCCCAAGGGGTTGGCTGTGTGTAACAGAGACTCGTTGTGAATCCATGTTTGAAGCGAGGTTCACCGGTGCCCGTAGGTAAATATTACATACGTGATTTCCTAAAGCGCAATTGCTCGAACATTTAGCAAACGGAATGTTCCGTGATTCAGTTCCTAGTAAAGGACGGACATTTCGGAGGGAAATATTCCTTAAAAAAACGGGAAGTCTGGAAATGTTGCTTAAAGTGTTTGGAGCTGAGGAATTTTACTCCTTCATTCTTCATGCCACATTGACTTATGAAAATGAACTCTGTTAGTACTACGAAAATAATAAACGCATACCATTTAAAAATAATCTCACGTCATAACAACTACAGCTGCATATTTAACCAGAACTAAAGTGTTTTGAATGTATGTCTTGAGAAACGAAAGGTTTGTGGAATGTGAAATTATTAGCTCATGACTTTTATAAGAAAACGCGTTTATCCTTAAATGTTAAAGTTAACGAATAAAAAGTTACGAAAAATAGAGGGAGGCAGAGGTATGAATAACACCCGCCTCATCTCAGTACTAACACTGAACCGTGTGATTACGTAAACTTAGTTAAATTTAACATTAAAATGTTTAAGGAAACAGTATATATTAATACTCAGTGACGTAGGTTTCCCGGGTCATGCTGCCCAAGTCATAATTTTGCCTGCAAAGCCAGTACCTGTCCTCTGCGAGAATTCACTGCTACAGCTACTGAAATGGCAGGCTATGAGCAATATGGATTCTTTATTTGTACTGGAGTTTGATGAAGTACTATTACTTAAAATACTAACTTCCTGGAGACACACGGAGAGCTGAAAATTGGCCATATACTTTGCAAACAAATTTTGGTTTTAGTCACACTTTGACTTCTTTACATACAGCTATGAATATGGCACTGTGGTTAATAAGAATATTTGATTATTTTTCGATTCGGAGACCTCAAGAATAAAATATTTTTATATTTGACAAAATTTTACAGACGGATGAAATTTTTTCAAATGTTCCATATACAAAATAGTTAAAATATTTAGTACTCAAGTTAAAATTTTAATTATATTGGACGACATGCATCTCTGCATACTACAGGATGTACCTAAATTAGACCGACAAACTTCAGCAGCATGTTAATCACTTTTTTAAAACAAGATTTTATATATTTCAAAGATAAACATAATTACAGGTAAAGTTACAGCATTTGCAGTACTTGACGTTATCGAACATCCGTATAAAACTTTACTTCAAAATAATATTATTGTATCAATTTATATATATCATATTAAAGCTTGGTGCAATATAGAACGTAAACCTCATTTGCGTAAGCGCAGTAAGCTCATATATTGCGTAAGGCTCTTAACTATTCACAATATAGAACGTATATCACGTTTGTGCAAGCATAGGAAGAATATATCGTGCTTAAGGTTCTTGACTATTCGCGCCAAGCTTTTTATATACTAAATATAAATTGATACAAAAATATTACTTTATAGTAAAGTTTATTACAGCTGTTCGACCACGTATTGCATAAACTACAAATTATGTAACTACTCCTATAAAATTTTGATTTTTTAACTAATTTATAAATAAAAGCTTGATTTTAATAGGTTTTACGGTTATGTTATTTTTAACTTTTTAGTCTCACGTATTTAATATATAGGTAGACTATTTATAGATTCACAGACTCGTCCTTCGTCGGTATCGCTCGTTATCAGGCGAGTTTTAGTGAACTCTTTTCGCAGGAAGTTGAACCGGCACGCTGAATATTTATTATTCATCTTACACGTGTGTGTATGTCGATGTATCTCACATTTAAATACGAGCTCACGCGGATCGGAATCTTCAAATGGCATTTCACGTACGCACACGCGGTCGATCATTTGAATTCCTTCTTGTGTTTCAAAGTTTAGATAGTATTTTACCCACACGGCCACGTGCAAATGATGACTTCCCCGGCACTGAAACTCTACACGCCACCAGAGTAATCGATAATTTGTCTAAAAATGTACATCGAGATTGCTAGTGATTCTGTAGGCGCCGGACAGACACCTGCCGTACATACAAACAAGTGAAGTTAAATAAAAACTTGCGGAAAGGAGGTGAAAACATTTATAAGACCTATGAAGTAAAATGAATCGTAAGGGCGGTATACATATTTGGAGTTGGACCTGGAGCACTGGCTTATTACAAATACTAGAAGAATTATTTACGACTGAGCGCTGATTGCCTGCACGACGTGTAAAGTAAATGGTGAAATGCGGATCAAAAAACCGTCTTTTAAATCCCACGTTTGCTACAGCGTCATGGTCATTAAATCAAATCAAGGAAAATGATCGTGGTTATTTCAATGAACTAATTTGATGACAGCGATAGTCAGGTATTCTGGTGTTGAATGGTTAATTTTTTTTTATGTTTATGTGCACCATAAATAAAAATCCCTCACTCGAGCTAAAATAAATTATGCCAAACTCAGAAGAGGCGTATACAAATAACTATTTCGTTAATTATTCAAATCTGTTGTCTATTAAATGTTACTGTGCTATTAAAGTTGTGCAAGAATAAACATAAATATAGAATGTTTTGTAAAAAGCAATTTTTGTAGAATCATCACTAAACAAGAGGCGTAAAATTATGATTTGTTTGAAGTATTTTATGTCCTCTGAAGGCACCCATTCGGCGCTTCTTCTTGAAATTTGTGTGAAGGCAAGAGTGTGCCTGCACCAGTGGTATATGGGTACTCTGAGGACAATGCTATTTTAGCCAATTTTTAATCCTAAAATCCTCGAATTGTACCCCAAATATCAAGCAATGTCAAGCCAAAATCAAGCAATTTCAAGCCAAAATCAAGTCCTTTCCATCGAGCCTCGGCCCAAAAAACCCTCAAAATAGTTCAAAACACCCCCAAATACCACCAAAAACCCTCAAAAAAGCATCAAAACCAAACAAAATCAACTAGAATAAAACCAAAATCAAGCCCTTTCCAAAGAGCTTCTAGCCAAAAAACCCTCAAAAACATTCCCAAAATTACCCAAAAAACACCACAAACAAACTGGGTTTATATCCACACAAATAGTGAATGCAAGATTTAAACCCAAAATCATGGTTTCTTACCACAACATCAAGCAAATTTACCACATTTTTCAAAAAAAGTTGCTCAGGATTTGTTTAAGTATATAGCCTAAAATAAAGTCAAAATCAAGCACTTTTCTCGCTTTCAAGCTACTTTTTTTTACGTTTTCTAGAAAGGCCAATTTTGCAAGCGATTAATATAAATCAAGCAATTAAGCTAAAAATCAAGTGAAATATGAAAAAAGGTAATTGATACAATTTATATGTTGAACTCTATATCATGAATGAATTTTTCATCATTCGTTTCTTTTTTTATTTTTACATGACATAAAAACTTGTTTCTCATTTATTAACTTTGAAGTATTTTTATCAAATATCCTTACATATCGATCAGGTAAGGTAATTTTATATTTACAATCTAGAATACAGATATTTTCTTTACCAAACTTAGATTCATAAATTCGAAATTCTGTAGCAGCATGCAATTTATTAATTTCAAGCCCTTGCAGTTTAGTCAATTAAAGTGAATTGTTCAACTTGTTGAGCAGAGACTCAATTTTTTTTATTTATAAAGAAATAAATTTTTAAGAAAATTAAATATTGAAATAAAAAAAATTATATCTTTTTAAGATTTACCTTCTTAAAAATGAAAAATATAATATATGTCCTCTTACGAAATGGAAAATAATAAAATTTCTAAAAATGGCAAATAATTATTAAAAATAGAAAGTTTTTACACGCATAAACACACAAAAGATAAACATATTATCACCTGTGAAAAATGTGCCGCCGAATATGCTAGAAATCGTTATAAAATAAATAAAGAGAAGATAATATGTCGCAATACTTCAAATAAAGAGAAAGTATTATGTGAATGTGGAAAATATGTTGGTAATTTAACTCTTAAAATACACAAAAATACTAAATCACACAATACAGCATTAGATAATATAAACAAAATTCAAAATGGTGATTATTGAACAAAAAATGTACAACATGTCATGAGAATAACCATATAAAATTATTTTATCCTAATAAAAATACTAAGGATAAATTTGCAACAAAAAGTAAAAATATATGAGGCCATATAATCAAAGCAAGAAGTTGCCTAGTTAAAAAACCATATCATTATTAATATTTTAAGCACTTGCTCGCTTTATTATATTAATTATATTACTAATTTATTATATATTTATTAATTTTATAATTAAATTTGTATTTTCTAAATTTAATTAATTATCTTATCATTTGCTCGAATTATTCTATTATTTATATTTCGAATTTATTATATATTTTTTCCATTTTCTTGTTAAATTTGTATTCTTATAAATAATATTATTTTAAAATAGTTTTTCTTATAAATAAAGAAATAAGGCTATGAATTATTCAGTAGCAGATCTGCACGAAAGAAGAGTGAGCGAATTAAGAATTGTAGGTAGAGAATGAAAAATAAAAAATTAATATAAATTACTTAAAGATAATCTTATAATAAGTATTATTAAAACAAGAGAATATAAGTTTAAAAATCCTATCGAGAATCTAAATGATTTAACAGTTGCAGAATTAAGAACTAAAGCTAAAATATTTAACATAAAAAATATATAATTAAGGGAAAGATAATTTAATTACAACTCTTATACCATACATTATAAGTGAACAAACAAAGAATAATTTTACAAAATTACCATTTTCAGGACACAGAACATTCAGAAAAAACGAAAAAGCATAAAATAATATTACCATTTTCTAATCAGATATTTGTACCACCAAGAAATAAAATTAACAAACATTTGCCTTTTTCAATTCCCGAAATAAAGAAGAAAATAAAAGTTTAGGTAAATTTTTTCCTTTCAAACAAAAAAAAAAAATTAATGAACACACAAAAAGAAGACAACTATTTGAAATTCGCTAAATTAGTTGTAATTATGATGATTCTTTTAACATTTGGCAAACAAAATATGGTATTCGTATAAATAATTTATAACGATCTCTAGAAGTAAAAATTAAAATGCTGCTCGAAATGCTGTTCACGCAACAAAGAAAGCAGTAAGAAAATCAACTGGTTATAAACAATGTGATCAAAAGAGAATATATGCAAATAATCAGAATTTTCACCACACTATTTTGGCCCCAAGAAATAAATATTTAAACAACTAAAATTTACTTTGTAAAATTGAGAACATAATCACATCCAACGGAAATGTAGATATAAATGAAACTACTTTTTGATATTGATGTTTATAGCATACCGAGAGGAAATAAAAGTAAAAAAAAAATGCTAATTTACCTAAAGATATAAAAGAAAAACAATGTATTAGTAAAATTTACAACGATAATAATTTATGCGGGTCTAGAGCAATAATTACAGCTTTAATATACGAAACTAACATATTTTTGGATAGAGAATTATCAAATAATGAGCTTTTTATATTAGAAAATGACGAAAATTACAAGTAGTATTAGCTCGTGAACTTTGCATGAGAATGGGAAAAAAATTGTGAAATTGGCTTCAGTTTGGAAGATATAATGGATACAGAAAATTTTTATGAATATTCAAATTAAAGTTGTTTCCGCTGCACATTTCAACTCAATTATTCATTCTGGAAAAAAAGACCAACAACTATTTATTTGTACTTACACGATGAACACTGCGATGTAATTAATAGCATAAAACAAGAAAAATAATAAAAATATATGCAATTTATGTAAAAAAACAACAGCACGAAAATTCATATCAAAGTAGACTATATTGTCAAAAATGCGATAGATATTGTTTTGGAAAAGAATGTTTTGCTTATCATGATTCGGCGTTTAAGATTGCTTATAAGTGTAAAATATATGTAACAAAATAGGTTCGAAAATAAAAAACACGAATGTGGTTATGTCAAATATAAGAATTGTGAAGAATACGTGACAGCAGATGAACATAAATATTATATGCAAAAGAGACAACAATAGGGGGTTTTTGCACAACTTGTATTTGTAATGGTAAACATAGAAAAAAATGGATTGTTCTTAGACTGAAAAATACTACTTTTTTTACTATGAAGCCATACAAAATACTGGCTTTCATACACCAAACTTTATATCTGCTCAATATTTTAATGGAAAATAAGACATTTAAAAACAAATTATGAGTTTTGCGAATAGGCAATATCTAAAGAAATTTGTGGATATACATTTTTTTGCACGTAATTCGAAAGGCTGCAATTCATATTTTACTTTACAACATTGCGTTAGAAACAGTATAAAACCTGAAACAATATATCAAGGCTCAAAAGTTATGCAACTTAAAATAAAGAATCTAAATATCAAAATAATTGATAGTATATACTTTATTCAAGAAAGTTTTGCAACATTTGCAAAAATATTTGGATTAAAAGAACTTAAAAAAGGATCTTTTCCACACTCTTTTAATATATCCGAAAATCAAAACTATGTAGGAATAATATCTGCTACAAAATATTATGGAATCATTACAATGATACAAGTACAACGAAAAGGTTTTTTAAAGTGGCATGCTGAAAAAACAAAATAAAATTATATCTTCGGTTTAAAAAAAGAACTTGCTGAATATAGTGATTCTGATGTTGATATTTTGGGACATAGATGTCTTAAATTTAGAAAATCTTTTCTAGAAAAAACAATTATAGATCCTTTCCAATATATAACAATAGCGTGTGTTTGTATTGCTGTTTATAGACTAAATTTTCTTATGAATACTACTATTGCAGTATTTAAAGATAATATGAAATAAATGTTTAGTAAAGAATAAATTTCGTTGTTAAATACATTTCCAAATGTTCGATATGCAGTAAATGGTAGAGAAGTTACTATTTGTGGAACAAAAGTTGATGGTTATGACGCAAAAACAAAAACAATACATTAATATCATGGTTTTTTTTTGGGTGGTTGTCTTGATTCTTATTCACCAGACTCTATAAATAAATGCAACAATGAAATTATGGATAACTTATTTACTAAAACAAACAATCGAACATCAATTTTAAGACAAAATCGTCACAAAGTAAGAGCAATGAAGGCTTGCAAATGGAAAAAATTGATTTTTTACAAAATAATTTAGAAAAAAACAAAAAAAATGTAATAGAACTATTAAAACCAAGATATACATTTTTTGTGGGTGGAACAAATGCAACAAAATTAAAAGTTTCAGGAAAAACAAAATATGTATAGATATGTGTAATTTGTATCCAACAGTGGTGTTTTATTATTACTAACCACTCGGTCATCCAATTAAGATATTCAATCCCAAAAATTACAACGAAAATTGGCTTGGATTAAGTAAATGTAAAGTTTTATCACCACGAAATTTATTTCATTCAGTACTTCCAATTAAACAACAAAAACTATTGTTTACTTTATGTTCAAAATGTGTTGTAGAGAAAAAAGGAGAATGTAAACATTGTGACAAAGAAAGAGCAATAAGTGGAAGAAGAACTACATTAGAACTAAATAAAACTATCGAAAAATGTTACAAATAAATTAATATTCATGAAGTTTGGCATTTCGAGCAAAAGAAGATTACATTAATACATTTATGAAAATAAAATTAGAAACTAGTCCTTGGGAAGACAATTATAAATCAGAAGAAGAATATATTTGTATTATAAAAAAAGAACAAAATATCGATTTAAAGATTGAAAGTATTGATCAAAATACTGGAAAACATGCTGTCGCCAAAATTTGTTTAAACTAATTTTGGGGAAAATTTGGACACAGACAAAACTTGACACAAACAGAATATGTTACTGATCCAACTCGTTAGTACGAATTTTTATTAGACATTCGAATATAAATAAATAATGTTGTTTACATCAATGACAAAATAATCGAAGTGTCATATAAATACGACGATAATTATATAGAAGATAGCACTGCAACAAATACATTTACAGCAACTTTTACTACTTCAAATTCGCGATTAGGTTTATATGAAATTTTAGATAAATTAGGCGATAAAGTAGTATATTATGACACAGATAGCGTTGTTTTACATTGATGATGGTAAAAATACAGTTAAAACAGGTTGTAGGCATGGTGAATGGACACACGAATTCAGAAAATATTATTATGGTATAAATTGGATAAGAACTGGGCTGAAATACTATAGTTATGAAACTTTTTTTTAGGAAAACAAGTTACAAAAATTAAAGGATTCACTATAAATCACGAAAATGCTTTACAATTGAACATGAAATCGATGGGAGAATTAGAACAAAAAATAACAAAATTGTGATTTTAAAAAACACTACGGTTACAAGGGACAGGAAAACAAACAAATCTACTGCATAAGTATATGGTAAAAGAATTTCATTTTAACTATGACAAATGCATGATTTTGAATGAAAAAGTTGATATTATAGATACATTACCATGGAGTGTTAAACAAATAATTTTATATTTTATATTGTTAAATTTCTATATTATATGTTAAACATCTTTAGTTTCTAAAACGATATTGATATCAGAACCATCAAAATCATTTAGTTTGCCATTTTCATCAATAATTTCTAAAACAATAAAATTAAACCATTCTTTATTAATTCTATACAAACTAGATATGATGGCTCATAAATAATATAATCTCTAAAACCAAACATTGTATTTTGTAGAAAACCAGCAATTATGTATGTTTATAAATTATTAAATTCATCATATTTTATAAACATACCAAATGCCAAGTTACAATAAACAATTATTGTTTTAAATGTGGCAAACTTGGATCATATATTATCTAAAACAATTTTGTCTTTATCAATAGTCACATTTATTTCAAAACCAAGCATATTGGATAACCGATCATGAAGTTTAATATCAAACTTAGATTTTATTGATGTTCTGTATTTCACATTGTCAGTTGTTAATTCTATTTTATTAGTTGAAAATGGACCAAAAGAATTTATAGTTTCTTTTAATGATTCAATACAGTGTTGGTCCCGAGGAATGGTTATAATTTTAATTTTTATCAACGACAGCACTCAATTTTTCAATTGTTGTTATAGTATTGTTGTCTACATTAAAGGGTTTACATTTTTTGTACAAAAACTTATCAATGCAATAGATTTACCTTGATGAATGACGTCAGAGCGAAGTTTCTTATTTAGTACAAAACCATTCAAATACATTATTCTCCTTTTATTACTACAATATGTTATTAAATGAAAGATGTTGATTGCGGTGTCAGTGTCTTGATTACCAAACAAAATTCTAAGAATAAGAAGAATGGCAAACTTTGGCCTGACAATATAAGTGCAATTATAGTTGTTCCTAGTAATTGTGGCAAAACAAATTTGATGACAAATTTTATTAATAAGAATGGTTGGTTAAATTTTAATAAATTTTACATTTGTTCAAAATGTTTAAATCAACCCAAATATATTCAATTTGAAAATGATTTCGATGTGATATCCAACAATTTGATGAAAAAAATTGGTTACTTTTTTCACAATAATGATCAAATAATTCCCTTATATTAATGTGAAAATGATTATCTAGTCATTTCTAACGATTTAATTTTAGAGAATCAGGATGTCAATTGCGAATATTTCACTAGAGGACGACATAACAATATTGATGTATTTTATTTGGCTCAAACTTATTCGGGAGTTCCCAAGCAATTGGTGAGAGACAATACAAATTTTGTGTGTATATTTAGACAAGATGACACGAACTCAAAACACATTTATAACGATTTTGTTGGTGGAGATATGTCTTATGAGAGATTTAAAGATATTTGTGTTTTACAGCTTTATTGCATTAGAATAGAATAAAAAAACATGAATGAAGGGAAGTGTAGAAATAAAATTAAAAATTCTATCATATTTCTAAACTTTTTTGTCTATAAATGATGTTTACATATTTATTATTACTATCACAAATATATATTTTGTGCTGCCAAAAAAAAAGAGAATCGAACAGAATATGTTATCAACTTTTTAAATGAATATGGACATGATATAGTGAAGCAAATTCACTTTCGAAAATTCATACTGAAAAATTCGAAAATTCATTAAGAATGTTTAAAAAATATAACATTTCTTCAATTGGTGGTAAACTCGATGAAGAAACGCCTAATTTAATCAATAAGCCAATATGTTTTTAAGACGATATAATCGGCAGCTTCTCAATCACCAATAAATGGAATAAAAAAATACTAAAATAGAATTTTGCATATGCAAATAAATCAATTACAAAGTTACTTGGAGAGGCTTTTAACATTTGGCAAAAACACACAGATTTGAAATTTGCTTATGTCACAAAATTTTCAGATATATTTGTATCATACAAACAAGGTCAACATAGATACCAGAGATTACCGGGCGATTGTAAGACTAAATTATTTCCATATGGCAGTGTGCTCGGACGTGCATTTTTTCCAAATCAACAAAATAGTCTTGTTGAAATTCATAGCAATAAACAAGAACTTTGGCATAATGGAGGGAGAAACACTTCCGAAAATAGAGTTGATTTACTAGCAGTTTTGATCCATGAAATTGGTAATGCATTAGATCTTCAACATACACATGATAAAAATGTGGTCATGTATCCAATTATTAATAATGATTTGTTTGATTTGCAACCAGATGTAATTCAGAACATTCAAAACCTTTATGGACCACCCGAACAAAATAATTTTAATGATAATGATAACGAACCATTTGATTTATGTAAAAGAATATATGCAAAAACATTTTTTATTATTTATAGTAATTTGTATATTTTTTACAATAAAAGTGTTTGGATAAAAAGCTTGGATGTCAAGAAAATAATCAATAAGCCAATTTTGACAGTGGAAATGTTTCAGTTTTTACGAAGCCATTTCAATATTTTTTTTAATGTTCCAAATAATTTCTGGTGAGATAGTTTTGTTTGTTGATAAAATTTATACGGTTGATTATCCAAGTTATCATCGTATTAACGGATATCCAAAAGGATTTTCTTCATTTGTATTAAGAGAGGATTATAAAATAAATGCTGTTTTTAATTCATATTCAGGAAAAACTTTTATCTTCTTTGAAAAAATATATTATGGTGAAATAGACGAATGTTGTTTCCAGACAAAAGAGCATGGCCTAATTAGCAAGAAATTTCCTCATATGCCAAACATAATAGAGTCGGCTTTTAGTTATACAAATGGTTTACGGTATTTCTTTACTAACTAAATTTTCGGCGAATATAATGAATTGACAAAGAAATCGACTAGAGTTGGTAGAAATAGGATTTCATAGTTTGGTATCAAGTGTAAATCTTATAACGAAATTATAAATAAAATGAGAGTTATCGTTAATAATTTGAAAAATTTAACACCTTAAGAGTTACATAATTACAGAAAAATATATCAACAGCACAATAGCACCAATTTACCCACCCCTTTAAATTATAATCTTATATTTTTATATTTTCTAGAATTAATATTGAAATTCACAAAACATCTGTTTTATTAATTTAAGAGTTATAAAAAGTTGTCAAAACATAACCATTTAACAAAGACTTTATTACCTTTAGTTTTGAAAACTTTTTCAAACAAATATTCATCAGGATAAATAGTATACATAATTTTGTGTTTATAAAAACTTCCTTTGATTTCTTCTCCGTTTTTATCTATTAGTTATTTTTGCTCATGCAGACAATATCATCAACTTTATATTTCGGTTCAGTAAACATATTCGCTAAATTTTGTTTTCTTAATTTTTTTTCCATTTTTTTATTAACCTCATTTGGCTTCATATCAATAGTTCTACGTTTTGTATTGTTGTGTTCTTTAACTAATTCATCTGATATATTTACCCATATATAATTGCCATTTCAAGCAAATTTCTTCGACATGTTATTATTCTTCATTGTACGATTATATCTTTCTGCAGCACTGGATTTAAGTTCACTGGATGTAAAATAATGGTTGATATTATATTTTTGCATAAGATCATTAAATGTTTATTATAAAATTCAGAGCCATTGGTATATAATGTGGTTTTCTTTATATCAATATACTTTATAAAGCATTTGCTCTATTTTTGGCTGTTTTATCTTTAATTGGTATGGCAAATGCATATTTTGAAAACACATCCATAATTGTTATAATATACTTGCAACCATGGTTTATATATGATATGCCTTTTAAATTACCAGTATCCATTTCAACAAGATAAATTTGCCATAAATCATCAATTCCATACAAAATTACTTTTCTCCTTAGAACATTTTTTCGTGCTTGTTTGTATAATTTATTTATTATTCCTTTTCTTACATTAAGCATTTTGTTCCTGTTGTTTTATTGGAATTACATGTAGAACACATACTTTTCTGAACTAATCGTCCATTTTTAGTGTTTTCATTTTTATATTATTACTTTTAGTAACTTTCTTATACTTCAAACTCCAAGTTATCTTCATTTAATAGTAAACAATACATAGTTAATCTTAATGTTTTACAAATATTCCTATTGCAGTTTTCACCCCACCTTTATGAATATATAGTTACTCTTTTCTTATTTTAGAAGATAAAGTATCACCACTGTAAACCTCAAAAGTCATACTGTAATCTATTTTTGTAGTTCCCTTAATAACAGTCACATCATCAGAAAAAAGATTAGCAGTAGATATTTTACAAACAGTACAATCAATCAAAAAAGAAAGAAATTAGATAATTATCTAAGTGAAAAATATTAGTAATTTTGTCCCACCTTGCAGGTAAATAAAATGTATATGATTTTTCTTCCTTACATTTTTTAGCTCTTGAGTGAAATGGGGATCTTAATAATTCAAAACTGATTGGTTAAAATTTTTTAATCTATCAGTTATTTCTTTATCGAAATATGTTTTATTTGCCGCATCTTTTCCATCTATAAGATCGGCCATATTATTGATTCTACGATTATGAAGAGAAACACAATCTTTTGTATAAACAAAAACTTTACTAAGTTGATCTAGTAAAGCAGTAACAATGATATTGTATTTTGAATCTACATGTTTTTTAATGCATAATCAGAAACAATAGTATTGTATTTTGAATCTACATATTTTTATAATACCTGTTTACCATCATTTATCAATTTTATATAATTGGTAATAGTATTGCTGAATTGTAAATTAAATGCTCTTTTAAATCATAATCAGCTATTTGTTTATTAAAAAATCTTATATTGACTGCATCTTTATCATCTATAGGATAATCTACATCAACAACACTATGTTCTAAAAAAAGAAACATAAGATTTTGTAGAATCAAAACAAGTGCTTAGTTTACTTTGTAATGCAGAAACACCCAAATTGCATTGTGAATCTACATGTGTTTTAAAAGCATAAGCATTAGTGTCAAAAATTTTATTTAAATGTTTGATTAATGGTTCCCCAAATATATCTGCAATTTAACAACAAAGAAATTATATTGTAAAACTTAAAATTTTTCGAAAAAAGGTGTAATACAATCAAATATAGATGTCCACATATAACTGAATCAAAGTTCTAAATTCGATTATCATTATAATAAATGTTTCTGTTTTTGAAATAATTAACTAAATTACTAGGAATATTGTCTAAAAACGAATGAAAATAGTAAATATCAGAATTTTCTTTAAAATAACAAACCCAATGAGTTCCGGGATTTGATGAACTGTCGAAATTAACCACAGCACACTCATTTTGAGCATATTATTTGGAAGTTCGTCAATAATATAAACATTTCTGAAATATTTTATATTTTATATTTTTTCATATTTTTCAAATGGATTTTAGATAATTGGGATGTATTCAATAATTTTGGTGGTACTTATTTTTTTTTACAACTAAGCAACTGCCTGCTTTATTTTCCATTGCTAAATTGTGCCTATGTTGTTCTTCTAGTTATCTTTTATTTATTTTTTTTTAAATTTGTTCAACAGATATAAATTGTACTGGCCCCACCAGCTAAAGCACCGTGCACCTAAAATTGGAAATAAAATCGGTAAAAATCCTCCGTGATGTAATCCGTTTCCTTTTTTAAATTTAATATTCTTTTGAGTACACGTGATATTAAAGTTAACAAGAAACCTTTACCTTCTTTTAAATTTTTTCAAGTTGATCTTTTGTTAAAATAGTGTCAATACCCAAAACTCTTAATTTATCAATGGGTACATAGAAAGTTAATCTTTTAATCTTAATCTATACGTAAAAATATATGTATAATTAATAAAAAGTTTTAATACCACAATCAAATTTTCTTTTTGTAAACTTTCTTAAAGCAACAGCAGCAGAAGCTATTTTTTTCACCAATTGAAGTATTTTTATCTAACATAATTTCTTTTAATTCTTTTTGTAAAATTTTATCAGCTTCATGTCTAGATTCTAAATCTCTGTGATCTCTATCAGCAAAATCGTGATATTTGCACGCTTCATATAATTTATTTATTCCCGTGTCACCTATTTCTAATCTTTCGTTTAATTTTTTTCAAAGGACTACAATATCTATAACTCTGTAAATGCATTTCGGTTAAATTTAAATTATTTAATGCCCAATTAATTATACCTTTGCAGGGATGTACAGAATTCCAAAAAGAATGTGGAATTACATTTAAAACTCTTATAGGATAAGGTATTCCTTTTGGATTATTAATAACAAAAACAGAAAATAAATTGTCCAACATATCAATTATGCTTACTTTTTCATTGTAATTATTGTTATTTCCAGCATGTTCTTCACCATTAATAACTAATAGCCTGTCGACCAATTCTCTAACATCGCCCATCCAAACATATTCTTTAGGCAAATTGTTGTATTTTTTTATACCTTCTCCAGATCTAGGAGATTTTTGAGAAATCTTTCTTTCAGGAGTGTTTGTCACTGATTTTAATTTCGTTTTTATATGCTGTTCATAAACTGAATCATAAAATGTTTTAATTATTTTATCGTACTTCCAATTTTGATTCTCATTTATTTGTTTAATAGGATTAAAATGTTGGAATGCAACGTTTGTGTCTATTACAATATCTTTGTTATTTTTATAGTCATCAGTAGTGTATTTCCCCTGCTAAATCTTCAGGCTCTTTTTTTTTTTTTAAATTAGAAAGGCCTTCTGTTAATTCATATTCTTTATCTTTAACAAATAGTTTATTATTATTTATAGTTACTTTTGTATCTACAGTTTTAAAAATTTGTCCATATCCTTGTAATCCATACAGTGCACCAATAGTATTATTGTCTAGAAATTACTTTTCCGACATTTATAGTAGAATCAGACGCGCGCCGTGTCAAATTTTTCAATGGTGCAATTTCCATTCGCTCTTCAAAATTAGGAGATTTTGGGTATAATTCTCTTTCAAATGATGTCTTTTCGGGAGTAGGTGGATAATCTAAAATTTTTGCCGATTCAGGCACTAGTGTTGTTATTAAAATTTTATTTCCTTCGCTTACTTTTTCTTTTGTTTTACCTATATCTTGTAATTCGCTGAATAAAGGTAGATCTTTCTTCTTATTTTATTTTCATATTCCACTTCACGATGTTTTTTATAATTTTTATATATCTAAATGAGTGATTTAACTCGAGAAACATTCTTCGAATCTTTCATTTATATATAATTTTGTTCTCCTAAATAAGTTATACATGTATTGAGCGCTTTAATATACGTTTTCCTCCAACAGATCAAATTAAGGGGAATTGAAATGTTCACAATAATAGAATTGAGTTTGATCTTCCTGTAGGAGATGGCTTTTATTTTCCAAATTATGTTTATGTTTATGATGTTTAGGAACAATTTCGTTTACTAAAGAGAGACAAAGAAGGAAATGAGCCAATATATGATAAATCAGATAATATTGGTGTTTGTTCTAACTTTTTCCTTTTCAATTTTCTAGAGTATAAATCTCAAAACATGGACATATTATTGAAGGTGTTGATAATCCAGGAATAACATATACAGTGATGAATACTTTGTTAAGATCTCCAGGTGAACAAAGTTATTTAGAATTAAGTTTTGTTGATGGTTATTCTCGGATACAGGTTACTCATAGTGTTAAACAAAATTAAATAATCTATCGTCCTGGATATCTGTTTGGTTTTAATCACGATAACAATGAAGTTTATTGGAAAAGTGGCTATAAAATTACTTTATTTCGGAATTCGTCTGATAAAAATTGCTTGTTTGTTTTTCAAAAAATTAAGCAGATGGTTCACTTGATAGAGATTATGCTGATCCAGGTAAAATTGTTGTTCAAAAATGAGAAATTATGTAGTCTATTGTTGAATACTGTTGCATTCACCTAGTCAGCCTATTACCTTTCCTACTTGATAGCTGGGTATAGTGAATTCTAAGGCTAGTGACTACACCAAGCCTGGGTGATACAAGGCGACCAGCGTATCCCAGCTTCGATTGCTACAAGAGCTACTTGTTTCTATCTCTCCTTCACAACTCTAAGATCACCTTATTAATATCCCTTTAGCATAGCTGTAACTCCACTGGGGTTGATTACTGTAATTTCAATATTACTGCAATTATTAACTTCAACAAACAGTACGAAAAACGATTTTAATAGGATACTATTCTTTTCACAATACAGGTGTACAAAAAATATTCAGATAATTATACTTCGTTGTCCTGTAAATAATTAATTTTATCTTTTACTATAATTCTCTCATTTAATCGCGTAACTTCCCTATCGCTCTACCGTGCACCTTACTGGAAGCATATCTATCACAGACTCAGGTCGCATAGACCGAAACTTCTTTGGGTCCTCCTGATGCCGCGTAGTGGACATGTGGTGGTGCGAGTACCTCTCCTGTCGTGGATGATAGCAGCCTGGATAAATATCAGGACCAGCAGACCTGCGACCCACGAACAATGTCGTGGGTCGCAGGTTGATGTCACCTCTGGATGCGTCTTCCGATCGTCGCCGATATTGGACAGTAGAGAGAGTGGGGGATGATATTGGCAATCATTGTTGTGATAAAACGTTTCTTGCTTATAATGATTTTAGAAATCCTGAAACAAAACTAGATAAAATATATATATAAGTAATGAACTTTATTATAAGCCGACTCTAAACTTTGATGGTAATACGAATTGTTATTCATTTTGGGGTCGAAGACCAAAGTATATTATTGATTTCTCATATATAAAAACAAATGTAGTTAAAGAAAACAAAATATAAAATTAAGTGTTGATTTTCATACGGCTGTTGGAGCGGGAACAATTTGCAATGTTGTTCTAATTAGCCAAAGAAAGTTAACTTATGATTATTTGAAAGAGAGAATTACTGATTACATATAAATTTTACTTCTACTAAATGATAGAACAACAACTTGGTGCAATATTTTAAAACAGTTTTTTAGTCTTATGGTATAGTGGTTACTTTTAAAAGTTTTACGAATTTTTTAGAAATATGGAAGATTTATTTGATCAAATAAAACATTATTTTCATGATTCTAATTAAAAATTTCTCATAGTAACACTTTTTATAAAACACGTACAAATTTTTTAATATTATAAATGGATCAATTTATAGAATTTTTAGAACTTTGGGATATTGGATATGAAATGATAAAAAATAGCAGCTTCCATAGATAAATAATTGGAGATTGTTCATTTCAAAACTTGTTTTAAAAATCAATAAAAATGATTTAACATCCGATAAATTTTCTAATTTTAAAGAAGATATTTATTATTTGGATAGTTGTGATGGTTGGGATTATGAAATCAGTAATGGTTATGCTACAGATTTTCTTTATTTTTAGACTATTGATTTGAATCTTTTTAATATTTTAGTTTATTTTTAGCATAAATTAGTTTGATTTTATATTGATCGCTTGCAAAATTTGCCTTTCTAGAACGTAAAAAAGTTGCTTGAAAAGCGAGAAATTTGCTTGATTTTGGCTTTATTTTGAGTTGAATACTTGAAAAAATTTTGCCTGACTATTTCTGGGGGGGGGGGGGGGGAAAGTGAAATTTGCTTGATTTCGAGGGTAAAAATGCATTATTTTGGGTCTTAGTCTTGCAGTCACTATTTGTGTGGGTAGAAAACCGGTTTAAAAAACGTTTATGGGGAATTTTTGGGAATTTTTGATGTATTTTTTGCTTTTGGTGTTTTTGGGTATTTTTATGATTTTTTTTTGGGTGTTCTGGGGCTATTTCAGAGAATTGTTTTTTTTTTTTTTGGATCGAAGCTCTTTGCAAAGGGCTTAATTTTGGTTTTATTCTTTTTTTTTGTGTTTTCGATGGCTTTTCGGTGTTTTTGAGCAATTTTGAGTTTTTTGGGTCGATGCTCGTTGGAAAGCACTTGATTTTAGCTTGAAATTGCTTGATTTTTGGGGTAATATTTGAGGAATTCAGGGTCAAAAATAGGCTAAGATAGGATTGTCCTAAGTGTACCCATATACTACTGCACCCCTCCCTCACCACGTGTTGTTACGCCCCTGTCTGTCGCCGTAGAATAAACATATTTTTTATAATCTGAACAATAAAAAAATACCGTTTAGAGTAACCAATTTCCTGTGGTAAATTAATATGCATTTATATATTGTATGTTTATTTTTATTGGGATTCACTGTTCAGCATGACATCATTTTTGGCATTTCTCAGGTTATGCACCTTGCATGTTATTACAATTGGTATTAAATTTATTGTAATTTTGTTGCAAAAAATAAAATGCAACAGTCCCTGTTAATAATAACCAAAATTATTTGTGCACTAGGGGAAAATTATCGTTCGGCTCGTTGCACGATGATCGACCTCTCGATCATCGATTAGTCGCACCCGTGAGGTGATATACGCACAGTGTCATTTATGCGTTTATTTATAATTTGCTGAATTCACATACTCCATTCTTCAAGAAATAATTTTTGCCAAGAAACAGTTTCTTGATGTCCTCCGTGTTGTTATGTGTGTCTGCTATGCTAGCACGAATGTCTGTCATGCTTTCGTGTGTAACATGTGCTGTAATTTGTTTCACCTTACTTTTGTAGTTGTTTGTAATGCTGTAGCAGAAATGATCATGTCACCACTGGACATTGACAATCGCTGAAAATAGCTTGGCATGCAACTATTGAGTATCACAGTTCATGCTATCATTACAAACATTGACGCATCAACATGAAAAAGGCATTGCTCCCATATCTCGCTGATTTACAAATAGTCAACTATACTAGAATGTATGTAGCGGGCCTCACAGCCTTCACTCTTGTTATTTGCGAACATCTCCTGGAATTGGCGCTAACAGCTTGATAGCGGATTCCATTATGTTTGCGGTACTAAGATTATCAACTTCATCAAACAAGTGTACTCGGTTACCACTCGCGACTTGCACGGTGCCTCAGTTTGCTCGCCAGGAGCTGAGCAAATGTTTGCTCAAAACAGTTCTTTCACTGCTTCTTGTGTTTTTTGAAACATCGGGTCTGTTCCCAACGCACTGCAATGCATGTTTTGTGTTGCTCAGTCAGTTGGCTTGTTATCCATTGCGGTGATTGAGATGTGCTGGTGCGTGAGGTGTGCTGGTCTTCAGCACATTTTGGGAACATTTGCCGGGCGGGGCGCGATAAATCGATAAAGCTGCAATCAATGACAGCAGGAACAGATACCACACATGCAATTTTTTACTTCAGAGGTCCTGATTTAAATCCATTTTTTTTTGGACATAAACCTTGTCGTGTTTTATCATTATTGTTTACCTGAGGTATTCTTGAATTTAAAAAAAAATTGCATTGAAATACTTACATTCACGATACTATTGCTGACAATGCTAAGAAATACTTTTGCACATGCTCGACATGATGAATACGCGTGCTCGCACGATTTCTCGAGAAGTAGCTGAATCATTGATTTTTGTACTTAAGAACCTGTCGCGCAACATACTTACTTAAATAGGAACAAATTAATGTCGATTTTAAGATATCAATACTAGTGAAATCCAGCAATATTTACATAATTAATTATTTCAGTGTGATAACATAATATCAGCTACTAATCGCATTTTATATTAGATATTAGTATACAGAATAACACGTTTCAAAGACTAGAAATGTGTTGTTTACTTGGTATTTTAAAAACAGAAAATATATACACTTTTCATTGTGCCTTGTTGAAGACTTCGCCTTTTGCATGTCAGCATATCGAAAGGTATCTTAGTTGCACCAATAAACGACACATCTGTGTCTTCAGAATCCGATTATAGTACCACATACATAGTAACCAACAGCACACCAGGAGTCATTCGTTATTCCAACCATGAAGTAATCACTAGTATACCAAAACTAATGTTAAATAATGAGAAAATAAAATTTTGTATTCGCAATATGGTATAAAAATCTTATAAGAGCTTGTGGAAACTAATTACAAAAAAAGTTATAAGTAAGAATTGACTGCGAATTTATTTTTCAATTTTACAGGCGTCAGCCTACTTTAAACTGTTCTACGTCTCAGGATAAGGGCGCACCTGACAAAGGCATGAAATTCGTCATCGCATGCACGGACTACGGTCTAAACTGGAGTGCAGACTCTCTGTTACCGATTTACTGGCGCAAACAATGTGATTGATGCACTGAATTTCGGTGAATTCCACGGGAAAATCTGTAGATTGCACATGTTTGAGAATTCCGTTCGACTTTGATGGAGGACATAAAAATATTTCCTGCAAATTCGTTGAATTAATATTTATTTTCGTGGTACCATAAATAGCTATTAATTCAGTAAAAATATTTGTACATAAATAAGGAAATAAAAGATAATAATGGCAACTGCGTATTTGCCATACAAAATTAGCTGAAAACGTAACAAGATTCAAGGTCTGATTTCAAATTGCGGTGATAGCTCAAATGGGCTTAAATACGAGTTTATTACAAATTCCACAATAAGTACTACTTTGTGTGCACAGAGAGATGTTCTGCAATTACAGCGCAGCCAGTTGCTGCCACGTTATCAAATCGCAACCACAACCATTATTTTTTTAAAGTTTAATGTAACAAAATTAATTACTGGACAACACATAAGATCTATGTTAAGTGCCGCCTCGTACCATTATCATTTACCTCACTGCTCGAGTGTCTTTTAGGTATTCCAGCATAACAACTTTAACAAGGAATAATGCGAGAATGAGGTTATCCTTTATGCACAAACTAACTGTGGTCAGAGTTGCTACACTTTAATCCTCAGAAGTTTTATTACATGGCCATTTCTTTTGTTTCAGTCGTTGAGTGAGACGTTTGGATGGCGCTCGAGAGCTAAGGTCTTCTGCACAGACTGCGATGACATGAGGTTGGGGTGTAGCAGAGACTCCATGCAATTGTGGTGGAAACGGGAGAACCCCGAGAAAACCCACTTTTCTAGGGCAATTTACCACCAAATTTCCCACTCATAAAAACTAAGCGGACAACTTCACCGTTAGAGTGATTTGGAATTTGACACACTTTAATTTATTTAGGAACGAACGAGTTTAATCATGCGGTAATTGTTTCGACTGACATTCTGAGGGATATGAGTTCGATTCAGACCGGATCTACGATTTGAAACCATTATTTTTGTAATGTTTATTACAAAATGACAATATTTCATGCAAAGGTGTGGTCTAAAATCATTTCAATAAAAAAGAGAACTAACACCAATCTTCATAATATGTAATTTCACCACAAAAAAATAATTTTTTTTATGAAGTAAGGAATTCTTTGGTATGCACCCACATCATATATGAACTCTGACCAAGAATTAATTTTATTCCTGAAACACAATTGTAAACACAAATTTTTTTTTTTCTTAATTTAAAATACTAATTTTATTTCACAAATAGGCCACATTAATGCATTACTCTAACATCTCCCACTCAGTTTCTTATCCTCATGGCAGGAAAATGCTACTGCAGTGCAGTTATATTGCTGACGGGCCTTGTTGAATAACTGCGAATAGATCAACATGAATCTTCAACTCTATAGCAGAAATTTTGTAATACGCGTTTTACGAAACCATTAAACTGGTCCCCAAAATGAATACCTACGAATAGAAAACACAACTCGAGCGTGGATGGGGTAGTGCTTACAAGAAGCCACACACGTAGTAAGAATTAATTTGGAGCCTCCAACAAATTATCCACCACATTTTCAGTATGCTGTGTTGTGAAACATACTAACCGGACATGAGAAAGAACTACGATAGGATCTCGCATTGCATCTTGCTACAGACCTCTCGTCAATAAAATTGTAGCGTCACCGCTGAAAGTCCCATAGGTGCACGCGCTAGGGATGTTATTATCGGAAAATGTTATCGATATCATTTATATTGATTATTTATAAAACTATCGTTTAACGAAACAATAAATCGAAAGAAAATGATAGAATTTGTTGGTACATTGTAATTCGATATTTTACGTATTAAAGGAATTGACCAGTGTAAAATTGCTGGAAATATTACAGTACATATCGAGGAGACGAGACATTGCGGAAAAATGTGGCACCTGATTTTTGCGCATGTTGCAAAAAAAAATAGTAATTTTAAAATTAAATGGTATATTAAAATAGAGCTCATTAAAAGAGTATCTAAAAATATTTATTTCTGATAGCTGAAAAAATATACCGATTTCAATCAAAAATCGTTTAAATATATCGACGATTTATATCGATGTATGGTTGATATAATTTCATCCTTTCGGTATATCGATAGTGTTACAGCATTCCTAGCACGCACGACGACGAGAACACTGTAGGCCAGTTCAAAGCCTTGACGTCTACTGCAATGGCGGACTTGATACTTAATTGCTTTCACTATCGCCTTTGGCTCATGCAATCGAAGGCCAGCTGGGACAGCAGGATACATACAAACGTTATACAAGTTGAAATCTATGTATATAAGGACGTTTCCGACTCACTGACTTCCTCACTCACTCACCCACTCATCAATGCACAGCCCAAATGGCTGAACGCAGAAGCATGACAATTTAGGGATGGCTTTCTCTTAGGGCACAGGCACACATTAAGGAATGACTTCTTGAAATTCCACCCTTAAGATGATGAAAAAAAGTAAAATATGTTTTCGAGGACTCGTCAATATGTCAGTAACCCGATAAGAAAGCGTTATGCTCTTTGCTTAAAAAGACTACACATATAAATACCTAAAAAGTCATGTAACGTTTCTTTATTCAACCCCTAAAAGAGTGAAATGGGGTAAAATGTGATTTAGTGGTGTCTGCAATAGCTCATTAACCCCATAAGTATTCGTTGTTCTCTTTACTTTAAAATACAACTTATATAAATATAATAATATATTATGTTCTAGGATTTTCTTTTTCAATTCAACCCTTAAGGGATGAAAAGGAGTATAATTTGTTTTAAAATACTACTCAAAGTTAGCCCGATAAGAAATCGTTATGCTCTTGGCTTTAACATAATACTTATTTAAATACTTCAAACTAATTTTAGATGTTTTTTAATCACAAGTGTTTTATATTTGTTTGAACATAAATGTGGCTTATCGTTGGTTAAATTTAACGTCTATTTAATTTATATGTTTTAATACATTATTTTTAATTAATATAGATAAAATCTAGGATAAAATAGGTGGGTTTGTAATACCTAACAAGATATAGATTTATAAAATATATTATTAAATTAAGTGCCCACGATTGCAGTCCATTGTCCTTTTCGTGTAATTTTCTAGACTTGGTTAAGCTTTGTTCACAAGAGGCGAAGGAATATTCTGGAAGAAGAACTATGGCAGGGCTTCAGAAAAGTAGGGATAACTGATAATTAAATATAAAAAATTGTTGCTTTTCCGTCATAGTTTCATACGAAGTCATCAGAGCAGCGCAGGATCGATATTTAAATATCTCTACACAAACTGCGTGATTAGTGTAACGCATCGCGCTATGCTCTTTTCTATTACGAGGAAATTCTATAACGGTAGATGGATTGTGTATTGGAATGCAATTCCCATGCCAGCTGTGCAGTAACCATGCAGTCTTTGGGCTGCAACATATAAACGGTTTCTTGCAAACAGAATTTGCAAGTACAAAGAAAAACTTGCGAATCAATGAAATAACTTAAAAAAATCATGCGTTACAACAATGGCGATGACGTTTCTTTATGATTGGGCTTCAAACAAATCAAAGCTTTCTTTCATAAAACTATTATTAAACGTAATTAGAATATATTTGAGTACCATTAATACTAAAAATGCTCAGAAGACGAAAATCAGTTCATTCAATCTTTAGTCTATAAGAAACATTATCGTAGAATAAAATGTTAAGAGGACTGAGCAACATTAAGAATATCATAATCCCTTAGCATAGGTTGTTAAATATGTTAGAAGGGAAATTAATGGAGTGCAAATCTGTGGACACCGATGAAATCATCAGCATCATATATCCTCGTGGCTTATTATCAGACAAGTTTCTCCTCAAGGCTGGGACTCCAGTAACGTTACTGCGAAACCTCGAACTTGTCAATTCGCTTCAGTAGCACCAGGTCCCAAGTGAAGTCTTGGCAAAATATGTAAAGGCTGTTCACGATAAAGGGAGCACTTTGGAAATGAACCTTAGAGAAAAGTCACTGCCCCCTGCATGCATATATTGAAATGAGCGCACTAAGTGACATTCGCCCAGTAAAGTTGGTAACAATAGATGGAAAGTAGTTCCTTATATTAACGTCGAATAAAAAGTGTTCGGTAGCCATTTGTGATAAGTTAAAATTAATTATTTCGCTTTCTGTTTTTAATGCATCGACATGTAGTAAATATGAGCAGATTTTTAAAGTATTTACTTTATTAGTAATTTCACTGTTTCATTTGACCAAAGCATGAACAAAGTGATGAGGCCCATAGCAATGTTCATTTTACATAAGGCGGAGGAATAGACAACGTGTATACAAGTAGATATTAAGCAGAACTTTCAGAATCGCTCATTTTACCGTGAACAGCCTATAACATAGGCTAAAGTCATCATTGGATTTACACGGGGGTTATAAGTTTTCATACCCTGCATACCACTCTTAGTCTTTGGAGTTTAATAAACTGCAATTTTCCCTCAATATCTGCTTTGTTGTGACTGAAAATAAGGCCCAGGGACAGTTGTTCAAGGTGTGACCGATAAACTTGAGGCAATAATGCTGCTCACATTGACAGCTCTGCATGACTGCGCCACAGTCAGTTCACTTAGACACTTGATAACCCTAGTACTGGAGGGCATAACCACTAATGTGGTGTACGTATAGGTCCTTCGGTAAAGGAAATTAGTACCTTTCCTGATAAAAGTTTATCTATTTTTTACAAAATAAGTTTTCTGGGGCATCCTAATTACATATAAATTCCCATAAAGAAGAATGGTTTAATAATTGTTTTCTTAAACATTTATTACGCAAATTCTAGTAAAAAATTTTACTGTGTTGCAAAATATACTTTCTTTCATATCCTCTAGAAAAGCCACTTAGGAAAATAAATAACTCAGGGCAAATAGAACAATTACCTAGCTTCTCTGCAGGAAAATAATCGTACTCTTAATCAGCCTACTTTTCGAATCACTCAGATGTCTGTCTGTCTATATGCATGCATGTATGTGTTCCTACCCCTTAAAAACTTTTGAACACTTGAATCTTACATAACTGAACTCGGAGCACATGTTATATCTGGCAAAGGGCAGCCCACTTTTATAATGGTAATTTTAGAATTAAGGCCATTTTTAAGTTTTTAATTCATACTTTGGGAACTATTTAACCAATATAAATAAGGTTTGGTGTTTTCGCTTTTTATTATGTAAAAAAATTGATTTAGGCACGTATATTATTATTTATTTCGCCATTTCGGAAGATTTTATTACATAACAAAATATAATTTTTCCGACATTCTTTGGAAGCTGCTCAATAGATTCCCGCCATATTGAGGAGGTAAATAATACTACACTAGGGCATTTTAACATACGCGATGTAATACGATAAGGCGCTTACTTTCATCATGCTGGAGATATAAATATTGTAGGTTAATTATAAACTGTACCGTTTAAACAATTTAGACCAAATTTGGCATGCCAATGTTCACAACTACAAGCACAAAAGTGATACAATTTTGTCCACCAATTTATAAGATAGCGCCACATGAAATAATTAAGTTTCCATGTCATACAACAGGAAACAATGCACGCCGTGAAAACAAATATGTTTTAAGTTTGTCAGTAACTTATTTGGAAAACTGTATTAAATATATTTGAGTTTTACTATTTTATATCTACAAAAACATATAACAAATTTCCAACCGAACTTTGTATTGTTCCAGTTAACTAATAATACAGTAAGACGTTAAAACATTGCAAGTTAAACAGTTAATAAGATTATTTTCAACATGGCAGCCATTGAATTAGCGTTAGTTAATTTTAAATATATATATATATATATATATATATAAATATATATATATATATATATATATATAATATATATATATATATATATATATATATATATATTTATATATATATAGACACATACAGTATACCATGCAGTTTGCTCAATTTCGACCAAACTTGGTATGCTGAATGTTTCAACTGCAAGCATAAAATGCAACAGTATCTAGTCCTTTTGTCAGCTACGAGCATAAAGTATATTAGTACTTATTATATATATTTTGTCCCCCATTTTGTAAGGCAGTGCCCGTGAAATAATTAAGTTGTTTCGTATCTCAGGAAACAATGTGCCGATTCCTACCGAATTCGGCAAACAAGTGGAGTGGTATGGCGAGACCTGGCCAGCTTTTATTGACGTCTTGAGAGCCGATGAGTGTGAAGCGATGTAATTGTGGAACAGCGCCGTAATGCAAGGATGGGGGGGGGGGGGGGGGAACGGAAGATCCTCGAGAAAACCAGCCGACCAGCTACATCATCAGTCACGGTTCCCACGTACGAACATCTGGGAGGGCGAGTAGTTAGACCACTACAGCACCGCGGCCGCTGGGTAAACAATAAATACTACAGTACGGGTCCGGCGAACCTGATTCGGTTTTCCATTGTTTATCGAAATAACTCCAGGCGAATACTGGGATGGTTCTTCACTATTGGCCATTTCCGATTCCTTCCCCATCCCGTCTTCTCCATCTATAATGACATTGCTGTAGAAGATACGTTAAGGACTACCCGCCAAAGATATTTTTCTTACGTACATCTTAATATTTAACTCGTTCTTCATTTATCAGAAACGATATTTAGTTGATCGCAGTGATGTTGAAAAATTGGGTTTGGTTGTGTTGGGGGTCACGGCCGTTTGTTTTACGTGAATGCGTCTACGTTGACGCGCTCGGAAGCCTTGATGTTTTTTTACGTTCCCGGCACCGATTCACTCGATCATATGAGGTGTTATGGGTATCACTGGATTGATATTGAGATAGTTTTTCCAACCGTATACGATTTCTGTATTTGTACTTGGCTTTATGACGAATATAGACAGTAATTGTGTTAAGTTTTCTTAAGTTTTTACATAAAGCGCATACAATTTCACCATAACCATGCCACACAAATATTTTTGTACACATAATCTACATTGATCTTGAAGAGGGCTGTCGAATGAAACTTAAACGAGCGCCGTAGCTTCTCCTTGTCAAAAGTTATACTAAGGCCCCCCCCCCCCTCTAAGTCACGAGCGATGTTCTTCAGTTATCACTCAACGTAACATATTCTTTGATCCTTTGGTAGTCGAGTGGTGTAATTAAATTTTGAATGTAGACAACAGATTCGGAGCTGCAATGCCAAACTCTAGCCCTGATTTTGTTATCATCGGATTTTATGGATTGCCTCCCACTATGGCAGCAAATTTAAAGACGCTTTCACGTCAGAAAAAAAAAAAACTATACTTAAACTGCATATCTGACAGTGAAATCGCGTGATTTGTAATCGAACCAGTGTGATGGCTGGCGATCGCGTGGTTGAGGTTGGCCGCGATGCGGCCGCCATCCCCCGGGCGAGCGTGTTCGCAAACAAGGGAACCGACCTTTCTCGGGGGGAATGATAGTGGTCCGCGGAGAAGGGGAAAGAGGAGCACAGGAAGTGATCAGGAGTCAGAACCAATATTGAGGTTGGCTGACGGCCATCATCATCAGCGAGCTGCAAACAAGAGAGGTCGGAAGGCCGCAGTCATGATGAGCTCATCACGGAGACACAATACCTCGAGTGTTTATTTTCCTACCATCGTACATTAGACTCTTGTAGGGAGAATGAGCAGTCGTCGACCTCCGTAGCATGCTCAGGTATTCGCCTGCTTACGGTTCAAGTGGTCCAAGGTTCGAATCCCTGGGAAGGCATGGGTATACAAAGCGTTTCTAAAACACGGGGATGAACTTCTGCAGTATATTCCTGACGAAAATGTAGAACTAAAATATAAGTACCGCTTTTTTTAGTAAAGTGATTATCGATGGAGTTGAGCGCCCCCCCCCCCCCGAAAATCCTCATTAAAATGCCTTACCCTGTTTGCGGTTTGCCTACCTGTTATGCAATACACATCCGATTCGAATGTTCAACATGAAATATCTCACAAACGGTTCACCTGAGAGTGTTCAGATAAGATGTGCTGATTTACAGATGTCTTCAAAAATTGATTACAACGTAGTGTTACAAAGTTTGATGTAGATATAGGGTGCCAACAGCCATTTCCAAAAGAAAGGGGGATGATATTACCTACAGCGTTTTTAAAGGTGTAAGAACCGTTTCTGAAAACAACATCCAACCGACTTGTTTCATAATCACACGTGGTTTATGATGTTCTTAACTAAACGGATTTTAAAACTCAAATTTAAAGGACGCGTTGTTTCATTAATAACCAATTTAGGGGACAGTTTGTACATGTATTTTTGTCTCGTATTTTAGTAAGGAATAGCCTACCGGAGTTTCTCCCCGTGTTTTAGAAACACGTGGTATTTGTGTAATTTTGTAGGAGCCATTCTGTATGGTCTCTCGTCACTAAACTCTTCCACAGTGGTGAGTTGATTGTTACTAAATGTGGAACATAAACCTAACCAGTTCACGTAGAGACACGTTGCTCATGAATTGCATTTATAATCGGTACATTACACGTCAAGATATAAGTTTCCAATCTTCCTCGCGGTTATTCTGTTTCATGGAATATTCAACATCTCTTGGACATAAACGATTTATGATAATGTGATCGATCATGAAGTGCGTTCTTATCTGGTACGCAAGTACAGCGTTTACAAAAAATTACGTGATCAAACACTTGAACTCAGGAACGGATTGAAACAAACAATAGTAGCACAGCTGGCGCACTGACATCTCAACATGACGACGCAGGTTCGAATTCCAGCAAGGGTCACTCGTGGATCTGAGCAACTTCGAAACATGGCATGACGTTCGTTGACATTGGTTAGCGGGTTCTTCTCGAAACACTCAATTTTATCCCGACCTTGCATACCATTGTTGCTCACTTCGCCTCAATTGGTGCTAAATACTCCCGCTATTGTCTCCAAATATTCCGACTAGCGTAGAATGCTGACATGAAGGACGGCACTAAGAGTTTCTCGGAAAACTGTGCTGACTGGCTGGGGTGACTGGGTGAAGAGATTTGGCGGCCCTTAACACCGGGGTCTTGAGAGTCGCTGAGGGTGAAGTGAGTTGAGTATGGAGCAGCTCTTGAATGAAAGGACGGGGGAAACGGGATATCCCGAGAAAACCTGTCGACCTGCGGCATCGTCCGGCACGACTTCCACATGCGAAAATCCGATAGCGACTTCGCACCGGGAATGATACGAGTAGTGTAACCACTACACCACCACCGCCACCACCTCTCTGGCTGGCCTTCACATGGGTTATTCAAAGTTAAGTGAGCACTTTATAAATCGCTACTTAGGATAAACTCCTCTGTTCGTTTGTTATCAAATCAACATATTAAAATTTAACTTTGCAAATAACACGATCACTGTATTAATGTTCCGATCAGTTGTAATGTAGAATTGTTTGGCAGTAAATTTACTTCTAATTTACCAAATTTATTCTTACTTTCCTGAAATAAATAATTAAGAATAAATTAAGTACGTGAACATTAATTTTAATAAAACACTATTACTTTGATTCAGTGCGTCCTTTAAAATATATGCAGTAAGGCCACAGAATACCAAGACTACAGAAACAAACCACTACTAATACTGAATACTCTAGCCACACACACCAACAAAAGACCTCCCTTGTCAGCTACAAGGTACAGTGTAGTATTCTGCAGTTAGCAACTCGTGCACTCACCTGTTCTACGGTTATCCGTAAGTAATTTCATTCCAAATTTTTATTTATTTTATAAAGTGCACTGTCAACAGCGAACATATCTTTCTTACCAGTCACTTCCCATACAATGTCGCTTCTGCTAAGGGATAATTGTATATTTGATCTCAGCAAACGGAGATGGTGCTCTTGAATGTTCAATATTGAATATTCGCTGAAATTCATACACTGTAAAATTTTTTCGTGTAAACTTTCTAAACTGTAATTTTGTTTTTTACCTTTCCATTGTATGGAAATTAAACCACATATAAGGTGGCAGATATAGAAATGTTTAGCATTGCTACTATACAGAATTGGGAATTTTCCTACGCATTTGAGTCATAAATGTTGGAATACATACTACAATGGATATTACGGAAAATAATTTACTATTCGCACTTTCTCACTGTACGTATACACTGATGTGGTAAATTTATGAATAATTTCTTAGAGTGTACGTAAAGTATCAAATTTACATTGTTTCAACGACACAACTGAAAGAAACTTAGGGTTGTACTAAATTTAAACCGTTATAAACATGAAACACGAAATCCTATGTACCTAGATATTAAATCTGTTAAATCAAATTTAGTAAACTGAATACAGACTACCATAGACCTACATCATCACTTTACAAGAAATGTATCAAAATATGACCCAGTCTTTCTTCACGCTGGCCAGATTTGACAACCATGTAGGAGTTCATGTGTATAATTTTTCCAATGTTACAAAATATTTTTGCGCCGTGATTTAGTGTAGGTCATAATTACAGGCCTGCGAAATTCTCCTGGTTATTATACTTTGGACCAAACTCCCAAGTTCTCGTACTTTCGTTTAACTTTTGTAATTGGTCAACAGATTGTTTGGTTTGCCTCGGAAGAAGAAGACTCCTGAGCCATTTACGAAAGTTCAGCGCTAGTAGTCAATTACTTGTAACACTGTCAGGCAGGTAAATGACGCCCATTAACCAACGGCAGCCAATCAAAACAAAAGGTGGGAAATTTACAACCATGAATATATAGGTGTAGTATCTGTTATCACCAAATATCAATGCTTATTTTATAGCTCTATATATTTTTTGGTGCCTGTAAAATAAATAATTGCCAGTTAACACTATGTTAAAATAATAAAAATGTTATGTTAAATAGGTATCATAATTTCAGATACCGACTATTTTAGACTTCATAAAATGAAAATTAAGTAAAAAATTAAATTATATATTTCATCATTAATACTCATTCATGTTGAGCTACACATACTTAAGAATATTTAATGTAGCCCTACATATATATATACAATATATATATATATATATATATATATACATATACATAAAATTGTGCATCGGACGTAAATGGCACTGTGTATATTTTACAAAACTAAGGTTTTAACATACTCTTATGTATATTTCGCCTTATTTCCGTGTTGCAGAGCAGTGATTTAGCCAGTAGGATTAGGAAAGGGCACCTTTGATACAAACACACGCACACGCACACACACACATATATATAGCATATGTAAGTATGTTTCTTTAATTTACACATGATAATTATGTCATTACAATCGATAAACTCCCACGGGGAAACACATTGGTGGTCAATAATATGTGCTTCTTTAATCTCCTAAATACGAGTGTTGCTACCACTCGCCAAAAGTCCACAGATGGAATAGGCCAATATAAAATCAGGCTTTACGACTATTCACAATTTTTTCTTTCATTTCACGTATTTTCTTGCATTTCCCAAAGGACTAGTTTTAATTCCCAATTTCCCATTACTTGTCACACTCTATAATGACGCTAGGTCATATTATATTCCATAACGAATCATTTGACAATGTTTGTATGACTGGATGGAGATTTTTGGACATTCGCCATTGCGATGCAGATGTCTTTCATGGGAAAACAAGACTGAACAGGAAAAAATTCTTAAATACCTATGGACGAGAAAAATAATATACTTATACAACACTGGAAAATTCCAAGAGGGAATAGAGTCGAAAAACAGAACACTAACTAACTACGAAAAATATGTGTGTGTGTGTGTGTGTGTGTGTGTGTATATATATATATATATATATATATATATATATATATATATATATATATATATATATATATATATATATACACCTACACACAGCCAACATATAACACACAGAAACAACACAGGCTAGAAACCTGCTTGAAGAAATTAGGACAACACTGACAAAATAAGTAGCAACAAAATATTATAACAGAACAGAGAAAACGCACCAAAACACAGCAGTTTTACCAGACACGACAGAATGCAAGAGAGGTATGCTGTAGTCAAGGATATATGCTCGAAGCCAGAAAATTACATGAAGGAATCGAGTGATACAACCAGGACAGCAGGCTAAATGCGGAAAACTAATATAAGATGTATGAACACACGAAAAAAAAAAGCTATGTACCACAAAACAGACACAATTTTTTGTACGATTTAAACTAAGGTGAAATGTGAAAATGACATTCACACACAATTAAAAATTTGACTCCATTACGTGATTGACGGATGCATACGGCTATCAGTCGACTATAATTTATTTTAGTTAGGCCTATCATTTTGAATTCCTTGATGGCGATTTCAGTTCTATCTAACGATTTATATTCGCACCACCGCTGATTTGGCTGCGCAAATGTACCCAAGGTCATACTGAAAATGATAAAAGAGGTTGTTACTTTTTCTGCCAGTTGGCACCCACGCCTACTAATCGGTTCGCTGCAGTATTGTCGTGGGATATTAAATGCCCATCAAGTAGAATTATCGGCAGATTCTCTCTTTAATTGAAAATGGCGTGAAATATTTCCGAGCATTATTATCGCGAGGCAGAAGCACCGCAATGAGTATTAACACAATTCGTTCACACCGACAAATTGTCAGGCAATGCGAGTTCAACTGTTTGCTCCGCAGATAGCAGCACCAGCGAGTGGATCGTGCTGATATCTGCCACGTCCAGATATGTCGCTATCCGTTGGACACACAGGAAAAATAACATCGGTACGCTGAAAAGTGGCTATCGAAAACCGCCACGAAGTATTTTGGTATTTGCTGGCGCGCACAAGAAATATTTTCACAAGGATGGGAAAATATCACGAGCTAGGTACGAAAATATATAGCTGGGAAATAGGTGGGCGAAATATAGTGCGAATAAAACGATTTTTTGATGTAGCAAAAAATTTTCGGTGAAATAGAGACTTTCGAGAATTTGGTGTGAAGGCTATATGATACAACATTTTATTCAAAACTAAATGAAGCGCACATCATTGTAAAGATTTAAGTTTTGTAAGTCGCATATACAAAGTAAAAATACAGCACATATATGAAGTTAATATATTCGAAACTATCACTACAAATTCAACTGGAATAATTTACGATTGACGAATTATTTTTAGCATTATAAACTATGGTTGGTAAAGCCGGCCCTACACGATACCCATTTCCGTAGCAGTTTTCATACCCGTTTTCTGCCAGCGTTTCTGCTCCCGTGTAGGTTACATCCACCCCCTCCGGAGGGGTCAGGCTCCCGGTATAAAACTATGGTTGGTAAAGCCTGCCCTACACGATACCCATTTCCGTAGCAGTTTTCATACCCGTTTTCTGCCAGCGTTTCTGCTCCCGTGTAGGTTACATCCACCCCCCTCCGGAGGGGACTGGCTCCCGGTATAAACTATGGTTGGTAAAGCCTGCCCTACACGATACCCATTTCCGTAGCAGTTTTCATACCCACTTTCTGCCAGCGTTTCTGCTCCCGTGTGGGCTACATCCACCCCCTCCGGAGGGGTCTGGCTCCCGGTATAAAAGTTTTCGTACCCATGGACACGCCCGAAACGGTAATATACCGTGTTCTAAATTTCTGCTATACCCATGGAGCTGCGACAGACAAGATGGCGGACGCCCGAGTAGCAACCCCGAGGCGTATATATCCGTTTACGAAAAAATTACGGGTTCAGTAAAACGTGTTTAAGTACAACATGAAACTTAATGTACGCGCAAGTAACGGGAAACGTTTCATTCTAACTATGGACTTTCAGTGTATGTAACCTTTTACACAGTTAATTAAGAAGTTTTGTCCGTAGCTTCATGGATTGTTGAGTGGGTTCGTTCACAAACGTTTTAGGTTTTAGAATCAAAATATCCGTGACGCGAATTTTTTCTACTAATTTTATGTGATACATAATTTATGTTTATATCTTAAGTAATTGCCAGAAAACGCTTATTTCTGTAATATCTTCGTCTAAAAGCAATAATACAAACCAAAACTAGATAAAAAACACAGGCAGCCGATTGCACTGTGAAGTTATTTGTGTATGTATTGCTTTTATTTTACCAAAGAAATTCTAGAAATAAACACTTTCTGACACTAACATAATTTATAAACGACAATAATCTATCACATGAAATAAATATAAATTTCGTTTCATGACGGAGATTTTAACTCTAAAACCAAAAGATTTACGGTATAAGGCCGCGCACTAACCCGCTGTACTACACACACAACTTGTAAATTGAGTGTGTAAATGTGCATTTTAATATTCTAGCAGGTGTGATATTAACCCGCACACACAAAAGCTTTATTATTAGTATTGTGATATTTTGTGTGATTATATGTGAGAATTTTCAATCTCTAGACACCTATATTTGACAATTTAACCGACTGATTTGTACATGGTGGCCTGGTCCATAGTTATGCTACCAACTTATCCGGTTAAAGATTAAAAAATTCACAACGACATTTTATAACCTATGTTGCAAAGATTTGGGTAAATCGGCCAACAAATCCCATTCTACGCAATTGACCGCATTGGCACAATCAGACCCCGCTAATTGGAATTTCTATCTAGAGTTTATAACATTCAATCACAATACCACAATTAATGCAAGCACCAAATAAACTCATTGCTACTCGTTACATGGCATAGAAGCCGCACAACCAAGACAAGCTCTAACTTATGGATATTCCGAATGTGACGATTACTGGTGCAAACAACTGCTACAAGACAGAGAACAGGCGAAGGTAAACCTTTTGCAGGCACAGTAGAGTCAAACACTCCAATTCTACAGACAGCATACAGAAAACACAATAAAGATTAATGACTTCATTTGTATTAAGAACCATGCACGGAGAATGGCACTGACGTACCGGTATAAGGGCCCATTTAGAGTCGTAGATGTTTTGGGGGACTCTACCCTTAAAATAAAAGTAAATAAACTGGCAAGCCGAAATTCGACATGGTATGCATTATACATGCCAAACTTGCATACACAAAATAAGGAAAAATATGTCCTACTGACGGACATAATAAAGTTCATTTGTGTACACGATAAGACCAACTGTATTCAAAATGTGCTACAGAATTGTCGAGTGTACATGTGACTGGTACACACCCAGCAGTTCATCGCCACTCAGACGGCTAGCCCAGGACAAGGCGAGCCGCTGTGGAGCGTAACTGCAAGGAGGTCGGGCAGACGCAGCACATACAGAGCCAGCGATACGCAAGGCATGGCGAGCCATCACCGTGTGGCAGTGGCCAGGCGTGCCAACCGGCATGACGAGCTGCTTCTTTTGCCAGGCGCAGCAACAGGCGCGCGGAGCATGCAGGAGGAGTGCAAGGCGAGAGATCTACGTCACCAGCCAAGTTCGCCAACCAGGAGACACCGAGGTGGGGCCGGCGCGGAAGCCCCTTCCCCCTACTTGCAGTATGGTACTGCATAGACGTGACCTTGGCGGCAGCCGTCAACTTCAGGATACATGCTGACGTTTACTGGCTGCCGCCGGACGTGGAATTCTTTAATGAAGACAGAGTACCAATGTTTTATTCTATACTTTGCAAATACCTACAATCCCTCCTTCCTTAGATGAATATCTACACCCAGCATGTATGATACAGGAATTACAATCATGCAATAATGGTAAACTTATTCACAAAAATGTACGGAGAGTGAACAGGGTTTGTTACAAGAATATTTTATGGAAATTACTAAACAAAACGTAACGGTAAGTAATGTCGACATATTGAATCACAAAAAAAAAAAAAAATATATATAATGACCACCATTTTGCACTCTATTAACAATATAGTGATTGAAGAGCAAATTAGCAGTTATATTCTAATTTATCAGCAGAATAAATTACCTTGCACGGAGTACATAAATCACAACTAACTAGTGATCTTAGCAACTTGAGCCAGCAATTGCAGAAAATTAATTTACAGTTAAGCATTTCTACGAGGGATATAGTGAAATATTATGGTAATGGATTATCAGAATGCTTTTTTCCAGCTAGTCAAATGGTAACAAAATCCAAGTACCCATCAAAAGGGTTCAATCTGCATATAAAATTTACAAAATAATTCAGGTACCATACCGATTTCTCAATCAATCATGTACCATTGAACTTCCTCACTCGTTAATTGCCATTGACACAAATAATGCCCACATTAAAGAAATCTACGATTCTCCAGAAGTCAAGGCAAATGTATTTTACCTACCCAAGGAAACAGTGACAGGTCGTACTTATGAATGTATTAAGGAAACTATTACTTTAACAAATGTTACCACTCTATTCGGTACTTGCAAATTCACTTGCACGTCTGATAGTACTTTTTCAACTAAACCGTTGCCACCCCATCAGTATATTTTAACAAACCCGTCAGAAGGGCTTCAATTAGTTGCATTAATGGCTCTCTCAATAAAAGAAAGCGGCAGATCATAAACTAGGTAACATCGAGTTACACATTCCTTATGGATGCCAGCTCGTAGCTAATAAGTTGGTATTAATTGAAGTCACACTTTTGTGTGATGCCAGGACACCTCAACTTCCCCTTGAACACACAGTGATTCCAATTCATTGGTTAAAGCAGAACTCATTTGAGTTAGATCAACTAGCCATGACGACATGCATTCATTTTCATAATGTAAGTTCAGCTATTGATACCCACTGGTAGATAAAGCATACTACCCAGCCAGTGCTAGACCACATTCCCACGAGATATTATGGACCGTCCATGCCATCAGGCAAATTATTTTATAATTTTGAACAAGAGTCTTACAATTATGTTACTGTCAGTATTTTTACAGCAATTTTCATGTTAATGCTTGGTCTATATATAAAAATGTTAAAGATATCACATGAAAGCAAGATATGGTATAAGTGTAGAACATATCAGTGGAACCACTTAAGAATCTAGTACATAAATGCGTTCGTTAAAGAATCCAGTGCTCAAATGATATTGACATTACGATAACAAACTCCAAACAGGAATAACAGTCTATTTTTTTTAAATTCTGTAAATAAATGTGCAAACTGGACTAAGGTCTCTGTCCATGTTTAAGGCACATATATAGGTTTGAAGACACTTTTCTGATGCATGGACATAACTTGCAGGTCCAATCGTAGTAATTCTGGCAGATACGGACTTAAATTTTGTATAGGCATAGAATGTAAACATTGTTAATTATGAAGCCATCAAAGGCGGAGAAGTATAGTGTGACTATTAGCTTCGGCACGATCTTACTGATACAAACTGCAAGCCAGTTCTGTGGTTTATCAAACAAGCCAAAACAAAAAGAAAGAAACAACTATTAATCAATTAATATTAATAAGGTTTTGCAGATGTATATAGGTAAATGAATGTAAAAGTTTTATACGATGTTCTGTGTTGTTAGTAAGTTTGCACGCAAGAGTAGCAAGTATATATTTATATGTTACTATAAAGGCGAAAACAGTCGCCTGTCACCATGTTTTAAATTTTAATATTTAGCACGTAGCACAACATTATGCACCACAAGTGCTGTAGTAACCTAGTGACGATGCACTTTAAATAAGGTTAGTTAATTTCAAACGCATCTACGGGATGTTGTAAATTATAATTGCATTCAGACGTCTAGCTGCAGTGGAGGAACGCACTAGCTCGTCATATGTACACACATGGCGGCGGGTAACTGCCAACGCGGCCTTCTTGAAAGGCCAGCGACAAAAAAAATAACAGTAAGATAACATTCGCTGTGCAGTGCTACCAACTCTTGAACGGCCACACAGCGAACGAGTGTATAGAAATTTAGTTATAAGTATTATGTTATGAAACAAACGAAGACTATCTGACCTTGCTGCGTCCTAAACCAAGGGCGTGGCAAGGTCGGATAAGCATAAAGACCTAGCAAAACTAACAGAACACTAAAATGGCAAAAACCATGAAGAAACCATTTTTTCTGTACAGTGTAAGGGTAAGTTGATAGTGATAAACGATTTGTTACAGAAACTAGGAAGTGTGGTAATATTCTTTTATTGTGGTTATGTTTCTTTCAGTTCTTTTCATTTACCATTAATCTTACATGTGGACAAACTTTCATTGGTATCAATTTTACATACACGAGGAAAAACTAACGTTATCTCCTCTCCCTTCAGTAACAAATCTATTAAAAAAAGTTACATAAAAAGCCAGGTTGTCAAATATAGAGCAAAATGCAACCATATATTTTAGGTACAATAAATTCGCCGTTATTCGGCTAATACTTGTAAAATTCTACAAAGGTTATGTCTATGCCTCTAACTGGTCATATAGTTAGTACATACATAAGACCAGCACAAAATCTGCTGGGCAAATTACCCCAAATTGCCATCGTTACAAAATGGCGGATTTATGTCTGACCCACCGACATTTACTCCTGACATTACAGAATAATATTGGTTACTACACTAGGAAACCCAATTTGGTAACACTTTACTGTTCGGAAATCAATGAATATTACAACCTCAGTGTTTAATACTTAATATACTCCCGATCCCAAGTGGATGGGGGCAACTGCTCAGCAATGCCAGCCTTAACTCCTGCGAGTAAATATGATTTTTCAAAATGCACTAAACTTCTTAAAGTCGCATATAGCCTACCATTACCTAGACTCGTTTTCAAAATGCTACTAACATAATATTTATTTTTGGTTACCTGTGGTTACAACCACCCAAAATCTGGTTAAGACTTGGTCACATACTTCCTTTACAAAACTGGTTACAGAATATAACAGTATCAAATTTCGGTTGAGGCCAACATTTTGCAAGCTTTAAAATATTTTTAAATTTCCGGCCATAATGGTCCTCGCCTAGCGTCAGAATAACGTAAAGGACCTATTCGCTCGAGGAGGCTGTATTTGTGTATCAAATTATAATGCTACTTATCTGGTAGAAGCTTGCCTCCTCGAGGACGCTGACTGTCCCCCAGAAGGAAGCGAGAACAGGCATTAAATACACAAGTCCGCCACCTATCGATACCAATCAAATTAGAGATCCATTATTTTCTCTTCAAAAATAGTAATTCGAAGAAATGGTAGGGGCTATCAATTGTCCCTGGGAGGGGTTGTGATATTCACGTCCAATGGCGTTTGATGTTACCTAATAAGGTGAAACGACGTAGCGGACACCTAGTTCCCTTAGGGGGTCTTCACAATTGAAAAATCAAACACCAATAATATTACTGTACGCCATTAAACTTCCGGCCTCTAGGTCAAGTTGCCGGAAACGGCGTAACCAGACGTCATCTTTTTGGGGTGCGCGCACCAGGGCAAGCAGTTCTCCTCGCTCGCCGTCGACGGTGCTGCGCTCAGGCGACGAACCACTGATTTTAAGAATTTTTAGTTGTAAGTTTTATGATTATTCAAAGGCGTGTAAAGGAAAGTAACATATTAACAAACATTAATTGTAAATAAACTTGTAAATGGACAATAATTAGTATATCGTTGCAGAGTGTCAAACCACATTTGCTCGAAAAAATCCTTGCCTCTCGAAAACCCGTGTCCAACACTTAGTGGGGTCTTTATTATTACAATTAACTTTTGCATAATACCTAAATTTTTATCAACTGCATTACGGAGGTTGGATTAGCAACATCAACTCCAGCTCTAATCTGTCTGTTTTGGTAGGCAAGGTACTAACCTGAAATATTTACAGGTCTGTCATTTTGAAAACAAGTATGTAATTCACGTGTATCACATTAGTTTATGTGGCTTACTATAGCACAACATGTGTGTAAAATTTGGTGGAAATATGTAAATTGTTTCCCGAAATAGAGCATAAATTTCCAATTTCTTCACTTAGCATTACCTTACCCAAAAGGCAGGAAAAAGGCGCCCTTGCACGTATATCTGATGCTTTTAATTAATACTGACGGCACACAACGTCTAGTTGGATTCTGTTAAATTGTTTAATAAATATAACTATCTCAATTATTTATACCACAAAAATTAAAAAAAGAATGCTTGACCTACTTAAAACCTGTACGCTTATATTACCTACTGTGGGATTACCTGTGTGCAAAATTAGGCAAGACTCAGTTGATTGGTACCGGAGTTATAACATAAAAACTTATAATTACTCATGTGGTTCTATCATTATAAATGATAGACCAAATTTTTATATAAATATATATATAATATAATATATAAAGTTCGGTTAAAATTATTTGGGACATATAGTGTACGAACCTAAAATAGATCTTGTGTTCAAAATATATAACTACTCCGTTAAGTCAAATAAATTTAGATTAACTACACAAACGTAGCTTGTCGTTTCAATTTGGTAGGCATCGGTTGATTGTTTCCTAAGATATCATATAAAACCTTATTTTATCGTATGACGCTATAAAAATGGAGCACAAAATATTATTTTCATATACACGTTTGATTTTATAATACATACTGTGCCAGTATGCAAAATTATGTTGAAATGGTTAACATGGTTTAGTAGAAATAGCTTACTAAGCAAACACGATTTATTATTAATCCACTTTTTTGCCAAATTGATTCTTTGATAGTTTTCCGACATATAACAGATAATTTATATTATAATGGGACGACAACTTACAAAACGTGTAGATACGTTTCATGGTTGTAATAAATGCAGCCAACATAGCAAATTAAGTTGAAATTTCTTACATGGTTTCGTAGATAAAGCATGGTAAACTAAAAGGTTTATATGAAAACCATTTAAAAAATAAGTGCTTCACCTAAAAAAACTACTTGACTGTGACAAGTTTGGTGGAGGCTGTTCAAGGTGAAGTGAGCACTTTTGAGGTCATGGTTACTTCTTCCGTTCAGCTAAATTTTATCTTTTAGTCACTTTTTAAAATAAATATTGCAATGTAAGTAATAAACTCATAGTGCATATTCTACAACACGTGGAAATTAACATCCAAGGCTAAAATAAAACATATTTATTGATTATTTTTCCAAATCAGATGACCTTAAAAAGTGCTCACTTTACCGTGAATAGTATATAGAAATTGGTTGACTCTTCCTGAGATATGACTTAAAAATGTTATTTTTCATGTGGTGTTAATTTATTAAATGGCTCAGTAATGAGGCTATATATTATATATATATATAACGTTTGTAATATGTAATAGATAGTGCCAGCACACAAAGTAAAGTCGAAAATTCTTTAATGGTTTCATAAATAATGGGTAGTAAATAAAAATATTTCGATTAAAGCCATTTTGAAAACAAGTGTCCTACCTACTTAAAACATTTTGATTTTTGTGGGCTGTTGTAGTACTATATATTTTCTAAATTCGGTGGGAATCAGATTATTGTTTCTAATTACATGGCACAAACTTTTAATATTTTATGTGGTGCTATCTTACAAAATGGCGGGCAAAAGTGGCTATGTATTGACATATTCGATACCTGTTATGTATACTTTAAGCACGTAAAGTTGGTCGAAATTGGTACGCGATATGATATATAAAATAAAACCTTAAATATTTTTATCACCGCTAATTGAAAATCAGAGCCTTGTGAATTCAAAACGCACATATTTACATGATCTTAAATAGTTTGACTTACACATCAAATTTGACGTGAATTGTTTGAGTGGCATCCAAGGCATAACATAAAAGCTTAATTCCATCGTGTAGTGCTATCATCCAAATGGTGGACCAATAAAAATATTAGTCTCTAAACTCAATGTTTATATAATGCGTTTTTACCACACCAAATATGGTGTAAATGGGTTCACTGTTGCTGAGATATGACACAGAACCCTTTAAATTAAAGTAGCAGCAATTTTGAAAATAATTTACCTAGTCGAAAACTATTTATGTCCGATGTCCTTACTAAGTATTACATGTATGTGTATAGAGTTAAGTAGAATTAGGTTCACGGGTTCAACATTTTTAGTGGGTGACACACACAAACACATAGATGGGAAATTGATTTGGCACGCCTACTTTTCTTCGGAAAGAAGACGAAAATATAGTACAGTACATATCTGTAGCTTTGAGAATTTTTTTTTACAGTTTATCAGACACGCTCTTGAGTACTATCTTCATCTATAAGTGTACTTGGACCAGATGGAATTACAATCCTAACGTACAATAACCCCACATTTACACACGCACATATGGATGTCCAAAACCTAGAAGAGATATGGGACAGATCGCGCATGCAAACTGTGCAGTATTCAAGCTTTCTCTTCCAACTATATGCAGAATGCAGTCTGGGTTCGGAGTTAAAATTTTTAACATAAATAAGTGAGTTGTAGTGTTTGCACGCTTCCTCTAACCGATCTTGAAACACGGATAGCCTGGAAAAGTAAATGTAAACATGCGCACTTGACTGTTTACCTTGTTATTTCGACAATTCTGGATGCCATGGGTGAGCGAGATAGGCCTTACTAACGTAGAAGGTTTTCATCGTTCAGCAGAGTTTTTCAGCAGAGTTCTTTATCTCCGACTGGAGTCAACATATGTGAATATGGAGCAGAAAAGAAACGTGAAGAAAAAAAAAGGGGGGGGGGGGGAGGGGGAATTGCAGTATCGGAAGAAAAAAAATCGGCAGATGGAGATTCGTCAACATGTGCTACAATATTTTTCTTCATCTCAGGTGTGCGTAGATCCGCAGTTGTGCATTAGTCATATTACTCGCTTACTTTCGACATGAACCGGGTTCGATTCCTGGCCAGTCACCGGGATTTTCGCATGTAAAAAACGGGGCAGACGTTGCCGTTGCTCGGTGGTTTTACTCGGTGCTCTCTCAGTTTTAGCCCGCCCTTGCATTCCCCCGCTGCTCAGTATTCACCTCATTTCAGTTTCATCGGCGTTTAAAGACATCGTTGTTAAACGAAGACCAAAAGCTCTCAACTCTTTCTGGTGTGCAATGTACTGCATGCATGCGTACAGTACATTGCCCACCCGTGTCACATTAGTTTACCTGCAACACTTTATGTTACGCGTGACCGAGCGAAGTATGACAGGTGCAAACCTTCAAACTCGTATAAGAGAGAACATTGTTTCGAATAATCCCGGCCCGGCCATTTTCATTTCGGTTTTCCATATCTAACCGATATGTCTCCAGCCGAATGATGGGGTGGATCATTGCTTCAGGTAATGGTTGATTCCTTCCCCGTTCCTTCTGAGAAACTTGATGGAGACTCGCTGCCAACAAAACTTCAAGCCCAACCTACCTATACAGTGCCTAGATACGTTACACATCCATTTGATTCTATTGAAACAGATTGTGACGGGCGACCCGTCACTGCAAGTCTGTGAATAATTTTCAGCTTGCAAAACAAAATAAAAACACTGTTAATACTAGTGGGCTGTGACCACGTAGCACATGCCCTCAAAAAGTAATTACTGTGTCTGCCTGGAAACCTGTTGAATTGTGCAGCGTACGGCCCGTTACGCGCAAACTTTTCTCACACGTTGTTTCGAGGTGTAAAACTCTCCGATGTGGCTTGAAACACTAATAAAATAAACTGTGATGCTCTTGCTAGCTTCACGTCACTATATACTTTAAAATATCTGAGATACCGGGAAAATAACTGTAAATGTCCGTGCTTATTTTCACGTGCAGCAACAACAAGGCCTGGCAAAGAAGTGTGCAACGGACTGATGTTTCAGTGATTCGTCGTGGAAGCGCAGCACAGGCGACGGAAAGATTGGTAACCAGCTTGGGATGGTGCGTGCGTCGCCGAAAACGTGACGTTTCGTTACGTTATTTCCGGCATCTTGGTCAAGAGGACGGAAGTTGAGGGCATATTGTAACCTGGTTGGGTGTTTTAAATTTCATTGTGTTATAGCCCCTAAGGGAAATTGGCGTCCTCTGCGTCGGTCGCCATAAATGCAATTGGCTGTGCATTGCTTGAACCCTCCCAGGAGTAATTGAAAACACCACGAGTTCTTAGAAAAACGGAGATTGAGGGTAAAATTAATTTGATTGGTAGCACAAGAGGGCGGAGCGGTGTATTTAATGCCGGTTGGCGCTGCTCTCTGGGTCAGTTTAGCGACCTTGAGGGGGCAAGCTTCTACCATGAGATAAGTAACTCTTTATTTGATCCACTGATGTAGGCTCCTAAAGCGAACAGGTTACTTACGTCGCTTTGACGTTAGGCAGGGTCCATGAAGGACGGAAAATAATTTTAAAGTGTTCAAATTTTGCGAAATGCTGGCCTGTTAGCCAAAAACCCAATACTGTTACCTTTTGTAACCAAGTTTTAGTGGCTCTGTCGTCACCAAGACGTAAAGTGGTGGAAACCACTAGAAACCATGGATAGACTTTTGCAAGCACTTATTAACATTTCCAAATTCTTTAAACTATTGCAAACCTTGGTAAACAAAATCATGTGGCAATGTCAGGGGTAGATTTATGTGCGACAGAAACATAGCAGCCATTGTTAATTTTGGTAATTTGGGGTCACCTGCTCAATATATTTTGTAATGGCCTTTTGCAGTTTGTATTTACTTATTAATATGGCCAGTAAGAAGCATACAAATAACCTGTACGAAAAATGAATAAGTACTAGTGAATAACAGCGAAAGTATTGGTATCTGAATTTGGTTGCATTTTATTCTATACTGTTGGCAACGTGGGTTTTATGTAAAATGTTTAAAGTATAAAATTGTCATATATGTGTAAAGAAAATAATAACGTTACCCTTCAATATGAAATGTAAGAAAGATAACCAAATAAGTTTACCATGTGTAATATTTGTGAAAAATGAATGGAAAGAAAAATTGAAAGACATACTTATAATAAAGAAACATGACCACACATCTTTGTTTCTATTACAAATCGTTACAAACATTTAACAATCCTTACACTGTACAGAAAAATGTTTTTTTTTTTTGCATGGCTTTTGCCATTATTAGCGTTCTGATTGGGTTTGCTAGATCTTTTGCAAATCCTGCCTTGCTACGCCCTTGGTTTAGGACGCAGCAATGTCAGAAGGCGAATGCCATTAGAGCAGTTATTTACTGTGATTCACCTCACAGAACCATTTTTACTCAATTGGTATCGTAATTCTCAAACAAAATCCAGCTCTTAATGGTTAACACGCACACATTTCCAACAATAATCACGAATACACTATATCAGCGACGCCAGAGAGTTGCATTGACGCGTTGAGAACATCCAATGGGCATAGCCCCGCCTAACTCAGAAATATATTATGTCGTCAGGTGGACTTCAAACACCTATTCCTTATTTATAGTATCACAACTCCCCCATTGTTAATTAAATAGCCCGGTTTTAATGTAATTCAATAGTTAGCGATCTGAAGAATTCGCGGATTAATTTTGGGACAAGCTAGAATGCAAAATACGGGCGCTCATTTAACTCTAGCCATTAGTCCACAAGGTTGACACCTCCTGGAGAAAGGTGTCCAATTGTCGCCTTCCACTGCGACAGCAGACAACAAATATGCAGTTGGTATCGGCATATTTGTACATAGTCTGCAGTTCCATTGAACTCACGAATTTTTCAGGTCTCTATCAACGAAATATTAGGGGATGCCTTACCGAAACTGTTATAAAATGATGCATGATGCAATTATGCGAGTTTACTGCACTGCTGAATGTACACACTGTAAACGATGTGTATGGTAATTAACGTGTTCATTGAACTGTTGCTCTTTTCGAAACACAAGTTTGAAATATCACTCGAAATAGAAAATTTTTGGTTGCTTATTTAATAAATGATTCATGAGAACCATTTAATAGTAGCAATCATATTATTCTATTTTTTGTTAAGTTAAACTTTCTCTTATCATTTGTCTATAAATGTTAATGACACTTTTGTTATAAATACGAATAGAAAACAGAAAGTCAAAGAAAGGGAGACAGAGGGATGGAGAGGGAGAGAGACAGTGAGGGAAAGAGAGAAACAGGTAGATAAAACAGTGTTGCCAAAAGATACAAAAAAGTGCTTTATGTAAAAAAAATAGGAATGAAATTGAGTTTTGTTACGCTGCTTGCAAAATAAACGTTTCTTACTTAAATATTTACTTTTTGGGGTTTAGCTGGTGAATACGCATTTTACTGTTACATGTCAAAAGTGTTTATTTTCGTTGTCTGAACCATGGTCGCTTTTTTTTTCAGGCGGAAATTGACTTTTGTTGACGAAACGTGTTGCTTTATTTATTCTGAACAGCATTTCCTTTCTAATTGCGCAGCGGTAGTAGCTGGCAAATATTTGTTACATGTATCCAATTATATCATTATGTATACTTATGTCTGTATACTGATCTTGAATTTGGGATAAATAACTTTGAAGTAAATTTAAATAATTAAGGCTCACGTAATTCTTTTGGATATGACAACGGAACGGTTACGGCTTGGAACTTAGCGAAATTGGTGACATGGCGCGTGTTTCTGAATCGAACTTTCATTTTCACGCTGCGGAAAATATCTAGAATTATCGAGTGAAGTTGAACATCTTGTGTTTTTAACCTCCGCAGGCAAGTTAGGAAGTTGTGTACAATGTGTGCCGAGTCAGTTTGATGAGTGATGTGTTTATGAAATGGCCGTTGTCGACCGAGTCCCGTAGCTCTTATGTTGTTTAGTGTAAAATGGCTAGTACGAAACGTACGAAGTTTTAGAGGTTTTAAATGTGAACGATTGATGTATCTATAGTTATTATTTATAAACCACATCTGTCTACATCACAACATTGTAAATTTCCTTGAGGTGTCGGAAACACTATTGGGTAACTTTCGGAAACGTGAACTGAATATTTGCCGGCATCGATAAGAATCTGTAATTGCTAAAACCATGCCAGGAACTAAGATAAGGATAATTAAATACGGAGTATGGAGCAAAACATATGTGAGTAGAATACAAGTAAGAGAATAGGAGTTCCCGGTAAGGATTTTTTTACAACATTCACCACTTCCTTTGACGCTGCAGCTGTTCAGTTGAGGAATTTGCTATAAAAAATGTGTTATTATAGTAGCAGGATATAGTTCCTCCGGGAACACAGGGCTGGGGCATGAGGTTCGTGGCTCGACCTTGCATGACGTCACGCGACCGGCATGTTAGATTCCGGACTTCGCACTCTGTCATTCCGGTCACGCGTCCGCCATACTGGATTCCGCTATGTTGCTAGCTGGTACGCCGCCAACTTTGTATCCAGTACACCAGTAAGTAATTTTTTCTTGATTTTGCATTCCGAGGGTTTTCTCAGAGTGCTCCCACCTTTGCTCTTTCGCATTATTTCTTTAAATTTTTTCTCTTCCTTCTGTCTTCTTATTTCCTTCTCTCTTTCTCTCCGAATTTTATTCCGTGTGTTCTAGTTCTTCCCTCTTTTGCATTCTTTCTTTCTCTTTCTTTCCTTACTTCCTTTTACTCTCATTATCTCTTTCTCTCTTGATCTTTCCTTTCTCTCCCATCGTTCATCATTTGTTTACATCGGCTGTTACGGGAGGCCGCCATGTTTGTTACTGGAGGCCGCCATATTTATTTACATTTGTGATCTATCTCTCACCTCCGATTGACGCCATCTTGGTTTTTCGTTTGTCATATGTTTCGCCCACTAGTTCTGGCTTTGGCCACTAGGAGCGCCACCATATTGGTTTTGGCTGTAACCACTAGGAGCGCTGGTGTCGATTTCGTTCGATTAGTCGATCTCGCATGGGGTTGGCCACCATATTGGTTCTGGAATTGGCCTCTAGGGGCACTAGGGCCAGACTTACACCTTAGACCACTCGGTACCGCGACATGCGCTGGAACAAGAGTTTATACGTAGTATATAGCTTGAAGACGAATAGTGAATATCTTACCTCTCATTAAAGACATTGCATTTTTATTTCTTATGTAATTCTTAATGTTTTTTATTTTACATATCAGTAATTTTTAAGTATTTTTAAAGTATTTTTAAAATTATTTTTAATGATTTTTTTTTATTATTTTGGTTTAACTTACATATAGATTATTCAGAATTAACATATATTTTTTAAGTATTTTATTTTATTATTTCAAATTTTTTAAAAGTATTTATTAATAATTAAAAATTCTTTTTTTTTTTATTATTTTGGTTTAACTTACATATATATATATATATACTATTTAAGATTTAACTTGTTCGATTAGTCACATTTGCTCCACTGATAACTTACTCATAACTTACCCCGCAGTCTACATAGTTCCTTCATTATCTGGCAGAGTGCGCGAATCATTAGAGAAATATTTATTTACGATTTAAAGATGTAATTTTCCATGTAGCGTCTCCCTCTGCCCACCTAGCCCCTTCCAGTATATCTACCCCATCAGCTCTGTATTAAGGTATACTGTATCAATTAAGTAAAAGCAGCACATGGGGAAACGTACACTGAGGTGTGTAGCTCGACGGTAAATGAGTACAAGCGACTCGGTAATTCTCTAAAATACAAGACTCTTTTATTATAACAATGTTTTACATTAATTGGAACGATAAAAAACATTTACACTTACTTTGATCTTGTACGGGAATAGTATTCTCATACAGAATAAGATAATATATAATGATGATACCTGCCTACCTTGCCAGTCTACTAGAGATTTGACCTAACAACATTAACTGACGTAATTCCGAGAGATGGCCTTACGACCTACTGTCAAACCGAGTATACTCACCCCAGTAGTGTGGATATTGTTGGCTATGAGCTCCTCAAGGCCTGGGCAGCTGTGATGCCTTCGTCTTCAGCCTCGCTGGGACCTCGGCGTCGTCGGCTCCGATATGTATTACACAAACGTTACTCTTCGTCGTCTGGATGCATCTGTGGATGTCTGGGGGGAGGGGGGGTAGTGCGTTGCTACTCTCAATTTATACTCCCGCGCGAGTATGTCAGGAGCCGCTATTTATTAAACAATGTGAGTGGCCCCCTTGGCTGAAGAAGAAGCCGTCCCGGCTGCTGTAGTGGAAATAGATACCTCATGAACGTAGACTCCCTGAGCCATCCAGGAGAGAGAGGTCTGAGGCAATAAGCATACACGAACTTATTGAAGGGCAGTATGGAGAACGCAAGACTAAATCCGAGACTCCATTGTACAATTTTAGTATTAATGATTTATGATATAGTAAGGCAAAATTTAAAAAAAAAATGTGTATAATTTTATGGTCTTATTAGCTGCAAGAAAGGTAGTAACTATAATTAACATAATTATACATACTATAAGTGAATCTAGTTATTTTACCATGGTAATTAATACAGGTTATGTTGAGAAACAAAAGGTTTTACGGTCGACCACTAATAGTAATACGTATGCACGTTGTGTAACGAAACCACAGGAGAGAAGGGAATATGTCCAGTGCCTCATTTAAGTTTAAAACATTAGTAATAACCCCAAAAGACTTGGCGATGGACATGGGGAAGGGGGGTTGGAAAAGAGCGCGCGTATGGTACTGAATTAGCTCTAAAACGTGCTAGGTGGAAAAGTTTTCTTTTAGTTAAAGAAATTACATTTCAGTAAGCTGGTATGCTTGCTGGCTTAATTATCATTAAGTTAATTTAGGATAACATTGAATGGAAGCAATACGTATATAACTCATCTTCTTACTTATGTTGATTATATATATAAGGTCAGAATTACTAAAACGGTTAAGACAATATTTAACTACGTGGAAAGCTAAGGCAATGTACACAATTGGTACGACTGGACAATTGCTCCTTCATTTGTTTGAATTAGCTATCTGAAAAAAAAAAAAAAGCTCTTACAAGGCAATTTCACATCCGCCGTGCGGTGTGGTTATTTTCTTCTTACACACTGAGTTTCATAATTGAAAAAGTGAACCATAAAAGTTGGAAATATCTGAGTAAGTAATTACTATACGCACTATCTTGGTTACTTGCGTTATAAGAACAGCAAGCATTGTTTATTGTGATGTATACTACGGCTAGTGCCATATGGTAGTGTTCATTAATATTTAGAAGGTTAGTATCATGTTTGACAAGTAAGTACACACACATTTTTACATAAACAACCTACCCTTGTGGTTGAATAATAAAGAAACTATGACACATTAAAAAAACTGTTCTTATACAGTGCTTCCCCGTAGGAACCATGTGGTTCGGTATTATGATCGCACATTTACAATGGCTTTCCTTGGCTTATACCATGGCCGTTTAGGCATCTAAGTAAGTAGAGAGTATCACTTAGTGATTCCATAATCTCCTTCAACTATCCTAATAATGTCCGAGCTACTGGTCCTTTCCTCAGGGCCTGAATGCTATGCACTTGCTTGTCTAAGCTAAGTTTAATTTTTAGTGAAAGAAAGTCTTTTGTGGTACTATGGCTAATAAAACCCAAGTTTTTTTTACGGTAAAACATGTAATACTACACTTGCATAAGGCCATACTTTGAAATCCCAACTACTGTAGATTCCAACACGAGTAGTTTTCTGTGGTCTAGGAAGCTAGACTCTGTGTAATACTTACGATGTGGTGTGGATCCTTCACAGGAGGATTGGTAACTTTACAAGTTTAATATACAATGCACTAACTGCAATGACAAGGAGTGTAATTATTGCTCAAGTAGTGTAATCAAAATGAGCTGGTTCTAGTATTGAAAACAACTTAGCTTGGTCCATGTTAAGATTGGTTTGCTGCATGTCAACAGTTTGCAGCACTGGCTGCGCAGTATGGTCCATTTGCTAGTTGGTATATAGTGCAATGGTGATATTATAAAAATTAATGCCTGCAGTTAATGATAACTGCTTCAGGTGAAAAGCCTGTTGGTTTAATGAACGAATGGTGACTACAGTTTGCTGCAATGGGATGGTAGATGCTCGAATATCACAAAGATGGGTGGCTTCAACAACAGTTAGTTGTGGGGTAATAACCTGGCAACCACATGGTACATACAATTCGATACTACCAAGCTTGTGGTTTGTGACATTAATATTTATAGAAGTATTCACACATTTGAGGCATGTTCCCTCTGGGGGATTATTGAGCACATACTGGTGGGGTGGGGTGGAATGAATAGTGAATGACGTGTCTGAGGTGCAATTATACTTATATGTAGAAAACAATTTAGTGGTATTGGAAAGAAGAATAGCTTCTTTAACACATAGGTAGTCATTAGTAGTAAGGGATTCCTTTGGAATGTGTACTATATCCGATGACAATTTGAATGAGGGTGGGATGGCTTTGATTGTATCCATAATTTGATCAATGGCAATAGTTGAGTATGGAACTCGAATAGTGCATGATTGATTTTTGAAACTGTAAGGTACTAGGATGATTTTAAAAAATTTCCATTGGGAATTGGCTCATGAGATTGGTATTTGAATTTTAATCGCCATTTGGATGGTTGAAAATGAGTATTCAGTAAGTTGATGCATGTAATACTTAATAATGTTCTTAGCACTAATACTTAATGTTAACTTAATTTTGTGCAATTCCAGACTAAGTTTTTTAAGGTCATGGCTGAGTTGTGTTTTGTTGATAGCAGTTAGTGGTAATTTTTTTAACTGACAAGATTGAATATAGCCCCCAATGAGGTCTTCAAGGACAATGTTATTAAATTATTGAAGGAACTGATAGTTAGTTTTTTTTGTGCATCCTATAAAACTGTTTTTTTTTGGTGTCTTTGCGCTCGAAGTAAATTAACTTTGGTATTATCACAATCCTGCAGTAACTTTTGATGCCAGTCGTAAGCACGATCAGAGTATTGCACTGCGACCAGCTGAGCTGGGTGCGCTGCTTTTATTCCATATGGGAGATAGAAGGGGGTATATTTTGTATTTGTATTGGCACTTGTGTTGTAGTTGAAAATGATAATATAAAAATATAAATTCCAATTCACATGGTCTGCATTGACACATGCCATTAGCTGTTATACAATGAGGTTCGTGGCTTCAACTAAACTGTTGCATGTAGCGTTGTAAGCAGTGGTAGTTAACTTTTTAATGCCTAACATTTTCAAAAACTGACTGATTAATTCATTCTGAAAGCTTGTGCTTTGGTCTGTTAAAATTTGCTCGGGATATCCAAATTTAAAAATTACTTGTTTAATGAATTCGGCGCATGTAGCAGCGTCTATTGAAGGTACGGCTTTTGCGACAACATATATATTAAAATATTCAGGCACCACCAGAATATACTTGTTTCCATACGCTGAGGAGGGGAGAGGTCCTTTTGCATAAAGGATCCAAATTTTGAAAAGTGGCTGGGGTGGAATGGGAGTCATCTGACCCATAGGCCTAGTGTTATATGCTTTACTCTTCTGACATACTGGGCAAGCACAAATACGTAGTTTTTAATGTCAGAATTCATTGTGTCCCAGTGGTAGGCTTGTGTGATCTTTTGGAGGGTTTTAAAAGGACCAAATTGTCCGGTCCTGAAGATTGCATCATGATGAGTTTGTATAATTTCTTTTATAAAACTTGTGGCACTAATGTTAGTTTCTTTGGACCTTGTGGCATGTTTACTTTGAAGTAGATTTCACCATTAATAGTAATACCATATCGGTGACTAAGTCTGCGGTATTTGGTGTCTGCTTGTTGTGGGTCTAATAATGCAAGTTTTAACTGCCTGATGTGAGGGTCACGTTCGTACTCTCTGGCGAAGGGTGATGTTTTGAGAGCTATAGGGCACAAGTGTAAAATGAAATCATCGTTAAGTTTAATGTATTCCTGCTTGTGGTTGTATGTTGGCAAGAAAAGTGGTTATCCGTTTTTGTTTAAGATTAAAATTGCACAATTCAAAAGATGGTCAATGCAATCTGTCTCCACCTTATGTTTGTACTGGAACAGCCCAATGCCATCGATACTAAATGCTAATGTATAGTTATCGTTCTCCCTGACAGGGATGTTGTAGAATCCAGAAAATAAATCTATGCTCATAATGAAGTGTGAATTTTGTAATGCATTTAGAATCTCCTCAGTGCATGGTAAGGGATACTGAAATCTGGTTAAATATTGATTGAGCTTTCTAAAATCTGTTAAGATTCGCAATTTGCAGTTCTTTTTAGAAACAACTAAGCTTGGTGCAGAATAATGAGAGTCGGCTTCTTCATTTATACCTGCCTGTGCCATAAAGTTGATTTGCATAAATAATTCATCATGAATTTTTGGGCTGGTACAATAAGGCCTGCTTTGTGTGTGGTATGTTTAGGTTTAATTTCAAAATAATTTGCTTCTGACAATTCCAAAATACTATTAGCAACTATTCTTATAGTTATATATTATGTTAGCAATGGCTGCAGTTTGTGTAGTATTTAAACTTTGGTTTATATTGGGCAGTTTGGTTTGTTCATTTTCTAAACTATCTAATTCATTGAAGCAATGGCCGATGGAAGCAGCATTGTCATATGTGGCTGTAGCTGAATGTTTTGCTACCTGCAATAACTTGTTAGAGTCGTAAGCATGTATAATAATGATATTGTGTTTCAAAATAGGGATAACATCATACTTGTTAATAAAGTCGACTCCTAATATTATATCATGCTTCAAATAGTCCACAATTAAGAAGTCCCGCAGATAAATATGACCAAAATGCACAAGTTAATAGTTGTTTTGAATTTAGGTGTTGCCAATACTGAGGTTGTCCCGACTAAGGTAATGCTTTCACTTGATGGCTGAAGTTGTGTTGAAATTAAAGTGTTAGCTACACTACTGCGGGAACACTCGGTGTCAAGTAATGCGTAATATTATTCGTCTTTTATTTATAACTACTCTTGGTGTTGATGTGGAGAGGCTGGCGAGCTGACAATCCAGTTTAGTCATGTTGTGAGAATGTTGATTAACTCTAGTTTGAGGTGCAGGCCTGCTCAGGAAGTTATGAATTTTAGGCTCATTATCACTGGCTTAACGACTCGAGTTATGAAAAAAACTGGTAGTGTCTATGGTGCTGTCTTGTGTGTTATGTTCTAGATGAACTGTTTTGTGACCAGCCCTAATTTGTTTTTAAAACTTTTAAAGCAGTCGCCAATGTTTAATGCAAATTCAAAATTTTTGCTGTGGAAACAGTGTGCAATATGACCTGTATAAAACATAGGGCGCAGGTGTCTTGGGCAAGGCTGCGTGGTCCGGTGATTTTTGCTGTTCGCTCGACATTTTGGGGTGACGTGGCAACACCACGTTTCTCTGCACGTGGCAGCGACGGTGTGGCAATGTTGGCCATTATTGCATGCTGGGGTGGCAATTCGTGTTTGTTTTTCTTCCACACGGGCGGCGGCGCATGCACAATTCGTTGAGGCGAAAGTTTACATGTTCTGGACACATTCGCTGTCGATACCAGCGGCATGAAGTCTATAGTTGGCATAGTGTGTTGTTCAATATTTTGTTTTATATGGCGGACTTTTATTTGTGGTGAGGCTGGTCTGCTCGTTATTGTGTGGTTGCTATGTGGATTGATCTTAGCAATGCCAGAATAAGATCTATTTGGCACAACTTATAAAAAATTGCCATACACGCATCACGAACTTTGTTGTTCATTTCGTCAGTGGGTGAGGTGCTGTTTATCCCCTCATTTGGAAGTTTTTTGATGGCTGGCTAGGTCCTGGCCGTAAACTACCATAGTTGCGCCCCCATGCATTCTACTGTTTATTTGGTTGGTGGTGTTGGGGAAACATAGTTATCGCATTGTGAGTTTATACCTTGATAGGCCTCTCTATGGAAGCTAGATCTGCCTCTCTGAAACTGGTGTGATCCCTGATTTTGGTGTGTTTCCGTGGGGCATTCCTTAATAATAATGATTGGTTGTGTGATTCTCTGATAACCGTAATGGGGTTGATGGCCATGGAAATAGCCTCTGTTATGTGGTGTTTGAGACTCTTGTGCTTGCCAGCAAAAATTAGTGGTTGTGTTTTGTGTTTATTTATTTGTGTGAGGGTCATCTCTGTAGTTTTATGTTTGGAGTGTAAGTTGTGCAATTTCCTCCTTCAATCTAGTTATTTCGGATTTAAAACGTTCTGTGTCGGGATTGTGGCGGGCTTGTAACAGAGTCTGGTTGTAATGGTACATTCCAATTTCCATGCATTTAAGGTTTGCAATCATTTGTGCCAGTATGTCATTAGATAATCTTATGAGGTTATCCGCTCTTGATGGCAATAACGACTTCCATAAAACGTTCAAAAACTTCTGGTCAGAAATGTGGGGATTGTATTTGTGTATGTAGTATTTCATGGTTTCGATGTGCCTCATGGTGTTTCCCCCAGTGTTTTGGCATTTTGTGTACAGGAGGTGTTTGTATCTTTCTGTGTCCTCTGTTGTGGAGAAATTGTTATGTTACTTGAGCACGATGGTTTTTTACTAGATTGTCTATTGTGTGCTTCGTTGTACCCAGCACCTCCACCAATGTAGCGTCTCCCTCTGCCTGCCTAGTCACTTCCAGTATATCTACCCTATGAGCTCTGTATTGAGGTTTACTGTATCAATTAAGTAGAATCAACACATGGGGAAACGTACACGGAGGTCTGTAGATCGACGGTAAATGAGTCCAATCAACTCAGTAATTCTATAAAATACAAGACTCTTTTATTATAACAATATTTTACATTAATTGGAACGAAAAAAAAACATTTACACTTACTTTTATCTTGCATGCGAATTGTGTTATCATACAGAATAAGGTAATATATTATTATTTTACCTGCCTACACTTGCCAGTGTTCTAGAGATTTTATCTTAGAATGTTAACTGACGAAATCCCGACAGATGGCCTTGCGACCTACTGCCAAACCGATTATGCTCACCCCAGAAGTGTGGATAATGTTGGCTATGAGCTACTCAAGGCCTGGATAGCTGTGATGCCTGCATTTTCCTGGTGCATCTGGCGGTGTCTGGGGGAGGGGGTGGTGCATTGTGCTCTCAATTTATACATCCACATGAGTAGTTCGGGAGCCAGTATATATTAAACAATGTAAGCGGCCAAGCTCTGGCCACTACAATGAAAACGTACTTAAAAATTATTGTACAGTGCAGTCCAGGCAGGACTTTGTAAAACATATTCGATTTTCAATAAATTAATTTTTGAAAAAAACAATATTTTACTTTATTCAATTCGTTTCACATTTTTCGCCTAGCCCTGTAACCACATAATAACACAACGATAGCCCTGCGACTCAGCTGCGACAGGTCCAGCAGGACAGATGGACCTTTAGCGACCTGCCAAGAGTTACGTCATTGGCATGCAAAAGCAGTTACGTTATCAACAGACGTCGCATGGGGAAGGGATAGAATATAATTGACCGCGAGATAAGTTCTTGCGAACTTAAGTGATCATGAGGCAATGGACTAATCGGCCCTGCCAATCAGACAACTAGGAATGGATGCATTACTGAATAAGAAGAATTAATAACATTGATTTCATTTATCATTTGAATAGTGCCGAAAACATAATCTTTTAAAATGTAGTAAAAATATGCATTTTAAATGTATTTTGCAATGTAACTTCAGTTCAGACATATTAAATTTTGCAAATTTCACACTTTCCATGACAGCTGATAACCTTAAAAAAAAAGAAAAATACTCAGGTTCAAACATAGAAGCTACAATCCGTCGCACAATTACAACAAAATGCTTAATGTATTTTATATTTTCTTTCAACCAGTTATGTATGGCTTATGGATAATATATTTTAGAGCAATTTTAATTTATGCAAAACCATACGATGTGCTGTATTATAAAAACTCGTAAGTTTCAGTTGGAATCTGAATCATATGTGCCTTTGTTTACATTTATTTTCTTATATATTAATATTAAAATTATTATGTAGCAAGTCAGGCTGTAAGCAAGTGAATATGTACAAGCATTTAGGTAGACAAATATAATTTGCGATCTATTAAGACCAGGTTCGTGAAATTAAATTATGGATGCACTATTACTAACCACTGGGAATTTTTCTTGTTTAAGACCTTTAAAAGCGTAGTGGCTAGCTTAAAATAATATTTTGCTTTTTTCAACGAGATACATTTATAACAGATTGGTTATGATACAGGATTAAAATAAGAGAAAAAAACTGTATTTATTATTAGATTTAAATATTTATTACATTTTTTAGTTGTACTGGAATTTTACGTGGAGTACGGAAATAAAGTTCTCTCAACTTCATTTCAGGACATTTCTCTTTAAGATTAAAAACTATGAAATATTAGTTATTTATTATCTCAACTACTTTTTGTAGCATAACTATCCTACTCAGATCTTGATTCAGTGTATGTATATGTGAATAAACCAAGCACCATAATATTCTATATATATCAGGTACGATAAAACATCAGCGAGAAATTAAATACTTTTTTTATATAGTTACATACTTCAGACTACAAACATAAAAATTTAATCCTCACATATTTCCAAATATTTCACATAGTATCTTTACAGAAGCACAGAATTAATATAAACTGCTTATGCACAGCTCAAGACAGTCCATTTTAGCAAGCATCTAACCAGAACCCTTGACAACATATTCTTCTCGGCAAAGTTTTACAACTTCCAGTGTCAAACAGCTCCATAAAATGAACCCAACGGCTTATATGCTCACAAGCATGCACCTACACATAGCATGTTTCACCCCATATAACTCATGCATGCCATCTGCTCTACAAACCATCACCAAATTTATGTAGTCCAGCAATAAGTTTTTCTTTTCAAGTTTAACATTTTAAGTATTTATTTTTATTATATAAATTTTACATATAATATTTTATTGCTATCCCAGACTTAAGTATGTAGGGACTTGCACTCTATGTTGAACATAGAAAAATGTTTCCTACTCCTATGTAATGTAATGTTTGTATTTTACTTTTCCAACGCGCCATCCCAAAAACAGTTCAGTACCTACTTCACATAACCTAAGATAACCTTACCTTAGTTCATCTAACCTATAATTACATAACCTAACTTCACCTAACCTAAGATAACTTAACCCAACCATCTTGTAAGAACTTTTAATATATTTTTTATTTCTTTTTACATTCACTTAACCTAACTGTCATACTGTAGTAATCGTCAAGCCCCTCTTCACCCACCGGCTTTTTCCACCCTTACTTAACAACCATATCGAATTGTACTGAATATCAAAACAGATATAATACATTTCACCTTGAAAATATCTTTCCTCATTCATGCTATTAACAATACAGTTCCATATCCACCACCATACATCAGAATTACTTATCAATAATAAAAGTCAACTTTATTGACTTCCATGTCAACCCATCTAACTTTGCCAGTTTTACATATAAACAAGCCATATCAGCAACCAAACCAATAAAATATTCCAAACATACTACCATAAGATCAATACTACTAATTTAAATATCTACAACATCCATATCATCATTATAAAAATAAAACCATCCCACTCATACTAACCAACATACAAGCAAACTAACTGTACAACCAAGATATACTAGTTTGCTTTTCACCCCATGCCAGGACTTTGAAAGACATGTTGATCTAACTTACTTCACCTAACCTAACCACCACACAGTAGCCATGTACGTTAGAACTTGGAATAATTTTTCATTAAAAAATATTCAGTGTATTTTTTAAAATTATCCTAAAAAGGTGTACCTATGGAACTATGACGTTATGGAGGTATGGAGCTATGGAGTAATGGAGTTATGGAGATATGGAGCGATGGGTGTGAGCATGAGTTCAAGCTGAGCGAAGATAACATTAGAACCTAATATATGTTCACATTAAAAATAACATAATCACTGGCAGGACAATGATGATTAGTTAGCAGTATTAATTGATAATTTAGAACGAATATTATAGCCCTCCTATGGCAAGCACTCGCATAAATTTTTTATTTAAACTGAATTCATAAGTCTTTCAGATAAGCAGATACACATATTACTATGAGTATATAAATGTACGTTTATTATTTACATTATTTTTTGTTGTTATTCTAATACATATTATAATATTCAATAGATATATCACCAAATTTTTGCAGAATATCTGCTCTACCAACCAACGAAAGACTAAAATATACACATACCTATTACTAGAATTCAAGCATACCTGAAACCCACACTAGCCTTACCAAAAAAAATCGCAAGTCCGACATGTATGTCATGCCATCAGACATTAGCCAAATATCAAACTAGATATTAATATAAATCACTCTAGCAAACATCCATACCAACAAAAATTACTAACAACCACATCTCAGACATACAAAACAATCTATGAGTTACCTTGCAGATGAGGATTACTGGGTACTATATCAGCCATAACACCAGCATACTTCAGTCATGCCAAGATTATTATATGCAGCATTACAACTACTCATTTCATTCCACCTCTATGCCGTCCAGTAACACCACAAACCAACATAAACAAGGTGTCAACCCTCCAGCAAACCAGACATTATTATAAATCCCTCTATCAACCAACAAACCAGTTAATTATGCCAGCGACCCATACTAATAACTTTTCTCATGAAACCTACCACATAACATATCTCCTGAATACTTAACCATACTGATAACCTAACGGACCTGAGTAATAAAACATACATATAATTACTATTACTATGATATTAGCTTGCCTCATCCATGCAATGCTAAAAGCCATACAACCCAGCACACCAACATATTATTACACAGTGTGCCAGGATACAGACACAGGGCTACACCAATTCCCCACTTTCAAACTAATTCCCCAGCACAGGTACAATTCATAAAAACAGTGGACCTTGATGGTTAACAGTGTGTACGCTTAAAATACACATTATGTGCAACAAGGAAACCGACAACCAGGCCAAAATTGTAATATTTTCATGCTTCTTTTAAATAAATGTTGTTATTTAAAGAGTCGAACACACAAAATAGTTTAAAGTTATATATCTTGAGCCAAAACAAAGGTAAATTCAAAATGTTAACACAACATATGGAGTTTCTAATTATATGTGAAGCAAACTTTTATCACCTTCAGGGAGTGTGGATAAACTCATATATATATGTATATATATATATATATATATATATATATATATATATATATATATATATATATATATATATATATATATATATATATATATATATTGTGTGTGTGTGTGTGTGTGTGTGTGTGTGTGTGTGTTAAAGAAACAAAGATTTTCGGGAGGCAGACAAAATAACTCTAATTGTGTCTCAAAATGAATAACACAAATCAGTAAAATGTTATGAAACTCAACAAGTAAATTATCTTTTTTAATAAGTAAACTCTTTTGGTTTTACAGTACTCAAATCCTTTCATAAGACTTTTACTTTAAAAGAGTTAAACATAATATTTTTTTAAAAAATGTTAACATTTTCTTTAAGTTTTTATAACTCGGGCATCCCCTCTATTGATAGTTTAAATGTTACTCAATACATTATTATAAGGTACGTTACGACTGGATAAGGACAAGATGGAGAGCTGACTTTGCCTACAAGGTCACTGTAGATATACACTTTTATCACATATTTTCGAAAGTTGATTGATGAAGGTCCGAAATAATAAACTGGAAAAATCAACGGTAAATTGTCTAATGTTCATATATCACAACTCTGTGCAGGCCTTGTGAAGAGTTACATGGACAAGATTCTAACTACGAAGTAAAAAAATAAAGCAAAGTTGGCCCGAAATGTCGGGAGGTAGCCCATGATGGTACGATCCAGCGCCTACAACAGTTAAAACAAATAGGACTTCATGAAGTGATGTTAAAGGCATTTTGAAAGCCACGCCAGGGCCATCGGATGAACAGGCCATGCTCTCATAATGGCCTTGCCATGAGGCGCCGAGCGGGGACCGCTGCAGCGGTGAAAGGAGAAGAATCACATGAAAAAGTTTGAAAAGCAGGAATTACAATTTATGAGAAGCTTGTCACTCCATTAGGTTCTTGGAGAAGAAATAATGTGACCTTCATGCGGGCGAGCTTTCGCGAAAATCATTTCGGAGAGTCGTCAATCAAAACAATGTACAGTATTTCGATGGTAAAAACTAAATACTGACTAAAATTACGCTTTGCTCAAGACAAAGATATTACAAAAACATGAACTTAATTGACATGTTTTGGTAGTACTATGATAATAAATATGACAGATTTTTCCTTTTATTACTTAATAATATTGAAAACCGGTAAATGTCCTTGTCGCTCTCTTTTAGGGCGAACTCTATAGTGAAAATGGTTCATAATTAAAGTAAAATTTTAGACAATAACAAACTCACAAAAATATTAACTTGTAGCAAGAATTGCTTGTAACCGTTAAATAGAATTCAGAAATTCATCTTGTGAAAAGCAAGCCCTAAGTAAAGACAGAAGTTAGGTAATTTCAACGAATTATCCCACATAAGCAAAATTAAAACCTTACTAAATTACGTTAACAAGTATATGCACCAGGTTTTAGTCACAGACACAATGACTATAGGAAATTCACTTTGATTTACAAATACATTTAGCATTACAAGAAAAATAACACAGTTAGGTGCAATAAATCCACAATGTTTTGCCTCAAAAGGAGAAAAATATTCTCCGAAAGGGGAATACAAAAATACCTAATAAAAAATGTGGCTGGAAATGGCACACACTCCCTCCGTTAAGCGAGACCTTGGGATACAGGGGACATGGCCAAGTCAGACACACACACCAAACTAAATTATTTATTACCCAAAAAAACTACATATTAATACTAGCAAAGTTAATTTTCCGGAGATGCAAATGTAGTACGCAAAGGTAACATGACACAGACTTCAGGCACAACCGCAGGTTGAGCACGAGTCGAGAGCTTGAGTTTGGTACAAAACTTGGATTTTAACTAAGAAGACACAATAAGCAGGCAACAAAAGGTTGCAGTGCAGGACACTAAGTTGGCCATGAAATTTAGGTTAATCAGAGGTGTTGATAGACAAGGATGCAAAAGGTGCAGGACATCATGGAAGTCTGTACCTCGAGGATGAGCAGTCAAGAGGGAATCTAATTCTTTGATAAGAGAATTATGCATTGTGATATTAGGAAGGAACGGAACATTGACATGAGATACTTTAGTGTCAAGTTTAGGCACATTAATAATTGGTGAGGTTAGATTGCAGTGGAGGGCAGAATTAACTGAACCAAAGGTTTTAAAGAAAGGGCTCATCAAGTCACATTGTTAAACATTTTTTATTAACGCAGAGCCAAGATAGGGCTAAGTGAAAAAAGGGGGGGGGGGGGTATATTTCATTTGTGGACCTGCACAAAAAGGTTACATCAACAGAGGTGTTTGATACAAAAATCCAATGTGAAGTGGTCTTGCGCAAAAAGGGGAGTCTTTAATTCATAATGGTTTTGTCACAAGTTTCAAAATATTTCTTCACAGTGAATAGGTTACACTCACAATTATCAACGTGGTCATCAAACAAACGGAAATTGGTGGGACTGAGAGTATTACCATGTGTTTTACAATTCGCCAAAGAAATGTGGTTGACAGTAGCAACGTTTTTACATTCCAGACTAAGAATGAGTTACTCATAAACCTTAAGGAGCAAATATCTGGCCAATTTGGAAAACAAGATGGTGAAAGGAATTAGATGATATCTTTAAAACAAACTGTCCTTGTTGGCCAAAAGGGATGTTGATAACGACGTTAAGAGAGGAATTGTATATAATACCTTGAACTTTACTCATACCATAAAACACGTATAGGTTCTCATTCACAACAGGGGCTAACATATACATAGATAATGTGAGAAGTTGCTGAATATGTTTCAAAATCTCCAAGAAAACATCGGTGTTCAAAAGGGTGGTACTGAGTTTCTCGTGTACACTAGTTTCCATAGCATGTCGGAGGTCAAAAATATCTAACCTAGCCTTTATGAGAGCTTCACTTACTCTAAGGATCATCCCATCACAATCAATGCGATAACTGAGGATAGTCATACCGTCAAGGGTATCGTGCAGAGCAAAAGAGAGGTTCTGAAATAAGGTGTGATAGTGATCAAGATATAGTTGACTCAGCTTCTTTATATAAATAGTATTATTGGTTATCTTGTCATCCAAATTTCGAATTAATGTAATCTGATTTCCTACATTCGTCAAAATATCATCTTGGCTATACTGTAAGGAGTTTAATCGTTGTTCCAAAAGGGCGAGATTGTTAGTGTCCAGGGTTCCAAAGAATGTTTTCAAAATGTTTCCACTGAAATCCAAGAGAGATCGCTTTGCTCTGGAAGGAAAGAAAGAGTTTAAAGTCTGTACTGACTTGAAGGCGATACAATTTTATTTATTTTTAACTAGGTGACAGTCAAATCAAAATTCAGTTCAAATGACGAGTCGTCTCCAGGATTTCTTTTTGTTCATGAACTGACACAATTTCATTGATCATATCTTGCAACTAACTACACTCAGTATCAAGGGAAATTAGGTCAAAATTTAAAACCATGGAATAAGTAATGTCAGAAAAGAAAACATCGTCCTCACACTCGAATAGTACACCAGACGCCAGAGTGCTGGCGGTGATCGATGCGAAGGTGGCACTAACGAGAACCAGTACTCCAACATCGGTAAGAAGCATCATGTCTCACCAGGAAAGCAACACTAAAACAGACATCAGGGTGCACCCATAGGGAGTATAGCCCTTACTAGAAAATTCCTCTTAAAGGAAGATCAAGGTAAAAAGTTTTCCCATAGAAATATTATTTTATGAATATTCCACCCATTCAACAACTCCCAAGTTAGTTACGCCAAAAAGAACCAAATTAAAATAAAATAACCAAATAAAACTAATTGTCGCACCTCATACATTTGCTAAGTTACTATCCCAATGTAATTTTAATTACAAAACAAAATAACTCACTTTATGTTACACAATACAAATAAACAATGCAAACTTACATTACATAATATTTAGTAGCACAGATTTGGTTCAAAATACAAAATCGCAAAACCTAAATTATTACACAATAATAGAAGTCAGTCAACTCACATTAATATACACCCATAGTGATTCACTTAAATTTAGTACCTAGGATTTTTCTGGCATTTATATAACACGCAAACAAAATTAGACCTCAGAAGGACTTAAATAGTTGATGCGACATCAGCCTTCCTTAAGGGGATTAACTTAACAAATTTAAAAAAATGCATCAACACAAACTAACAACATGTTATTGCCGAACTTTCTTCTGGGAAAAGGGTCAAAAAAATCAATAAACATTTTCTGAATAGGTTTCTCGGGAACGTCAAAAGAAAGAAGACCCTGATGTGTGTTTCGAGCAGGCTTACTCAAAACACACAATTGACAGCACCTAATGCGTTCTGAAATTTCGGCATCCATGCCTTTTCAAATAAAACGTTTTCAAAGAGCCTGTATTGTTTAGTGTGCCTCTAAATGGACACCAAGGGATGATGAATGAAAATACTCAAAAACCATGGGTCTCAGATGAGTAGGCAACACCGCACGTTTTACATTATCGTGGGATTTAAAAACACCTAAGACCTTTAGACAGGAAATAGGGGTCCTGCTTAGTACCTGCTTTTAATTTTACAATAATTTCTTTCAGACCCTGGTCCTTTTCCTGATGTTCTTTAGTATTAGTGAAGGCCAAAGGGAAATCGGCTAAGACATTACAATTTGGAAGAATAGGAGCTTCTCGACTTTCTTTAGAATCCTCAAACATACGGGAGAGAGCATCAGCAACTATATTTTGTGGCCATATAATGTGCTGTACTCTGAATTTTAGGGATGAAATGCGAACGACACAACGGCCAATTTTGCCCAGTTGTTATGGGTGAACCAAAAGCCATGACAAGGCTTGGTTATCAGTCTCCAGGAGGAACTCTGTATGTTCTTGATACTGCCTACATTTATCAATGCAAAAAACCACAGTTAAGCACTAATATAATCCATAAATAGATGACTTTTGCTCCTGGGGCATGAATGTGATAAATTAGGGATGAATTTTTCAAAAATTTTTATCTTGTCGATAAAGCAGGACATCCCGGGGCAGGGGAAATTCTCTTATACGTCTTGTCCACTCGGGATCTATTGAAACTCCTTGAGAATAAATTCTATGCCCAAAAAATGAAATTTCTTGGACAGCAAACTTGACTTTACCAGGGTTGACTGTTGGACCTGCCTTTTGCAAATGTAATATGACTTCTTTTAAATGATCTAGATGTTGTTCAAATGACTCAGAATATATTACTAGGTCATCCAAATAGTTGTAAACATACTTAGATTTTACAACATAAAATATTTTAATCCAAAAGATGCTTAAGCACTTGGGCACCAGTGGCCAATCCAAAAGGTGAACGGGTGAACTGATACAAATTCTAAGGAACACAAAATATTTCTATTAGTTTGGATTCTTTAGACAATGGAATTTGGTAGTAGTCTGCATTAAGACCAACCGTGGGGAAGTATTTTGCTTTACCAAGCCAATCAAATGCTGAATGAAGGCCAGGAAGTGGGACAGACTCAATTTATACTTTTTGTTCAGTTTATGGTAATCAGTGACCATTTTTTGTTTATTGTTCGGTTTTGGAACTAGATAGAGGGCTTAATTATGCCTTTATCAATTAATTCTTTAACCTATTTTCCTAAAATGTATGTTTTGGGGTAGCTAACCTATATGGGTGGCTAGTGATATAATCCTTGTCCATCAATTTGATTTTATATTCCAGAAGGTCAGTTAGGCCTAATTTTGAAGTAAATACTTCGGGAAATTTTTACAAACTTTTCGAATAGTGCAACGCTGTTGAGGCTCTAAATGTGCAAAAGGATCTTCAATGGGTCCGGACTCAGTGCTGATTTCGGATGAAAGGGACTGATTCTGATTAGCATTAGCAAAAGGAATTTATTCAGTGGGGGAAAATCTGAAGAAAATGTGTAGTGGCTGCATATCTAAAATGAGTCCAGAGGATGCCATAAAATCTTCTCCTAAAATGAAAGGTAAACCTAATTTTTCTGGAATCAAAAACTTATGCATCCATTTTAAACTTAAAGATTGCACAACACGAAATGGGTAATGCTTAGCTAGAAGTGGTGAACACTTAACCTCACATGGCTCAATGACCTTAATTAACTTAACTCTTTCAATTGCTTAAAAAGTTCAGCAGAAATAACAGTGGGTACAGATACAGAATATTCCAACGCATTAATTCTCAAAGGTCCTAAGTTCACTTCAACATGAGATATGGCAACTTTCTGTACTCCAACAACATTAGGGAAAATCACCTAATAAGTATTATAATGATGTCTTGTTTCACAAGTGCCATATAGGCCAAAAAGGTGCTGGAAACGGTGACTAAGGTTAATTAACTGGAGTTGGTGAGCATACAGTTATGAGTTGGCAAAATTGCCAGAGGAGCGGGAAGGAAAGCTCACTTTTCGTCCCCGCGGGACTTGTTTTTTCTAATAGTTTGGGGCACATGGCAATAAGTTGCTCAGTTTATTTACAATACAAACATGGCCGTGTGTCTGCGCCTGAAGTATTTACTATGTTGGCATCGAGATTGGGTACCCTACTTGACTTACCAGTAGCTAATGCGTTAACACCTGTGTTGTGTGTTTTACTTTTCTTGTCGGGAACATAGCCCTGACTTTCTCGGGTACATACTGGGTGCTGAAAACTTATCTTGCTTCTTATCTGTGTACGAAATATTTTGGAGATGTATGCAAATACGGTCAAGCTCTGCAAAAGAATTGGGTTTGCCCATGAATATAAGACGTGACCGTTACTGAGGCTCGAAACCCTCCAGAATATTCTTGACAATGTCATACTGAGACAAAAGTAGGGGTAAAATAACTGCAGCATTTTTAATGCTGCTGACATAAATAGGTAGATATTCATTAAATTCTTGAAGTCTGTTAAACACTCGAAATTGTAGCTGTGACAGTAGCCTGGAAGGGATAAAATAATGGAGGATGTTGGCATGGTACTGGTCAAAATTGAAATTATGTGAGATGGCGTGTTTAGTCCTTTCGCTCAAGGGATCCTGTGTAAAGGGGTAAATGATCTCCAAGAGTTGTGATTCAGGTACAGTTTTGTTCTTCTGCAATTTAACAATGATTTTCAGAAATTCCAACAAATTTTGAACATGCAAATCATCGGTGGAAGGGAAATCACGGAGCATGTGCTCCAGGGGATCGGTGATTCAGCCAAACGGAGGGGTTCCGAATGATAAAGAGGCCGGTACTGCTGCAGATGAAATGAAGGGAGTTGTCGCAAAAAGAGAATTAATTACGGTAGTGGAGTATGTAACAGGGATGTTTGCAGAAAGAGGGAGGGGACCAGCATGGGTAACGGCATGGGAGGTAGAAGGGAAACTGACCAGGCTGTCATGAGCAGGTGTGGAAAACGAAATGGTGGTGAATGAATTACTAAGTGAGAGGTTAGCAAACTGTTCCCCATCAGTGGCTACTTGTAAATTTGTATTTTGTCTTTGGGACTCAGTTGTTTCCATGTTACAAACGGCTTCAAACAACTCTGGTGTCTGAGCCAAATCATTCTGCAAGGACTGAATCTGTAATTCAGTAAGCTGCTCAGAGCAGGCAGTAATCAAATTGTGTGTTCTACCTTTGAGGTGCGTGATTCCATTTTAAAAATGCATGTACTTTACAGGGCTGGGGTCATCATCAAGATTCTCGAAAATCTCCTGAAGGGATACTATTTTGGAAACACACACAGCATATATATTTCAACATCCAGGGCAGACATGGCATCAAAACTTAAGGCGGTATCAGTATTGATGGCTGCACACAGTGAACACCATGCCATAACAGTTCCCTAGGGGATTGGACCCCTCTTATTAAACACTCATAAAGGATCTCGTACTTCAGTAGATATTCTGGGACAACGGACGACATCGTGATTCACAAGGTTAAGCACAACAAGCAAAAAATAAATAAAATCTCACGAGTCATTTCATAAAAAATCTTACAAACTAGCAAATATTTGAGCATGTCGTGCCCCAGGCTCACCGTACAGATCACAAGCCTTAACACAAAGGAGAAAGAGAAAAGAAGCGTAAAACATACAAAAAGCATGCACAGTTGTGCACACTCGAAACCAACCACCAGCTATGCTACCACTTCTTGTACCATGTGCCGGGGTACAGATCCAGGGCTACACCAATCCCTCACTTTCAAACTGTTTCCCCAGCACAGGTACAAGTAGTGAAAAGAGCGGATCTTGATGGTTACGAGTGTGTACTCTTAAAATACACATGACGTACAACAAGGAAAGCGACAACCAAGCCAAACTTGTAAGATCTTCATGCATCCTTTAAATTATGTTATTTAAAGATTCGAACAGATAAAATAAGTTAATGTGGCCAATAAGTTAATCCTGAGGCTAAAAAATAAGGTAAATTCTAAAAAAGGTTAACACAACATATTTGTTTTCTACTTATATATGAAGCAAACTTGTATCGCCATCAGGGAGTGGGTATGAACTTAAATATATAAATAAATAAATATATATATATAAACGAGGGTTTTTCGGGAGGCAAGACAAAACAACTTTAATCGTGTCTCAAATTGAATAACAAAAACAAATAAAATATTACGTAATTCAACAAGTAAATCATCTTTTCATAATAAATAATCTCATTTAGTTTTACAGTACTAAAATCCTTTCACAAGACTTTTAGGTTAAAAATAATATTTTACAAAAATATTAACATTTTCTTTAAGTAATTATAACTCGGGGATCCCCTCTATTGACAGTTTAAATATTATTCAATACATTATTGTAAAGTTCGTTATGACTGGATAAGAACAAGATGGAGAGCTGACCTTGCCTACAAGGTCACTGTAGATATACACTTTTATCACATATTTTCGAAAGTTGATTGATGAAGGTCCGAAATAATAAACTGGAAAAATCAACGGTAAATTGTCAAATGTTCAAATATCACAAGTTCGCGCACGTCTGGTGAAGGGTTACATGCACACGTTTCTACCTACGATGTAAAAAAAAAAAGCTATTTGGTCTGAAATGTCTGGAGGTAGCCCATGATGGGACTATCCAGCGCCAACAGCAGTTAAAACAAATATGACTTCATGAAGTGATGTTAAAAGCATTTTGAAAGCCACACCAGGGCCATCGGATGAACAGGTCAGGCTCTCAAAATGGCCTTGCCATGAGGAGCCGAGGGGGGACCGCTGCAGCGGTGAAAGCTTGTCACGCCATTAGGTTCTTGGAGAAGAAAGAACGCGACCTTCATGGAGGCGAGCTTTCGCGATAATCAATTCACAGAGTCACCAATCGAAACAACGTATAGTATTTCGATGATACAAAATAAATACTGACTATAATTACATTTTGCTCAATAAAAAAATTTCGAAAAACATGACCTTAATTGACATGTTAAAATAGTACTTTACCGAAAAATATAACAGTTTTCCCTTTTTATTACTTAATAATATTAAAAGCCGATAAATGGCCTTGCCGCTAACTGTTAGAGCGAACTCTACAGTGAAAATGGTTCATAAACAAAGTAACATTTTAGACAATAATAAACTCACAATATCAACTTATAGCAAGAATTGCTTGTAACTGTTAAACATTCAGAAATTCATCTCGTGAAAAGCAAGCTTTAAGTAAAGACAGACGTAAGGTTCTTCCAACGAATTATACCACATAAACAAAATTAAAATCTTACTAAATTACACCACACAAGCATATGGGCGAGGTTTTAGTCACAGACACAATGACTACAGGAAATTCACTATGATTTACAGATACATGTAGCATTACAAGAAAAATAACACAGTTAGGTACAAGAAATTCACAAAGATTTGCCTCAAAAAGAGATAAATATTCTCTGAAAGGGGAACACAAATTTAACCACTCAAAAATATGCCAGGAAACGGAACACTATACCATTCACTCTAACCCAAGCATACCTCAGGTATGCTATTAACAATACAGGCCATATCCACCACCATACCTAAGACATACTGATCAATCATAACAGTCAACTATATTGGCTACCATTTCAGCACATCTAACTTCACCTGTTATACATATAAACAAGCCATAAGACCACCCTAGCTAATCAAAAACTACAATCATAAGTTCCAACCATGCTATCATAAGATCAATACTATTAATTTAACCTTCTATGACACCTATACAGTCTTAATTCCCAAAAATATACCATCCAACCTTTTAAACCAACCATACCAGCCAAGCATTCTGCCCGTCTCATAATAACTAATCATACCATTAAACATTTCGCTCTTAGTAACTAATCACGCAATGAAACCATTTTCCCCACACCAACGAAGCTACCTTTTTTGCCATACTGCCAAAACAACAGAACATGGATTAGGCCATACCAATTAACATAATATCTATACTAACCATACAAGAAACTAACTGTACTACCAAGTCATGCCGATATGTTATACCGTTAAGATGTACTAGCTATAAAAAAAAACTAAAACATACAAGTCAGATATTTAAAAAAACTATAAACAAAAAAAGCTACCTATAACAGCCATGCAGAGAAGCCATTCAGTACAAACATTCTAAAACAATTCTACCAATGTTAAGTACACATACAATTCATATTATTACCAGTCTGAACAACATAATATTCAAGCCTATTTGACCTTCTATACTAACCATCACACCTGTCATCGTACCTCCTGCCCTCCTGTTTTACAGCCATACAGGCACGCCACACTCAGAGACAAAGTTATTCTATCAAAATAAACTCCCTTCTACCATCAACCCAAACAACTGAAATATTTCCCTTTTTTCCCTAAAAATTGGCAATTTTCACATTGAAATCAAGTCTTTTACCCTACAAATTCACTTTTTTCTCTAAAATGTATTATTTAAAAATAATTTTTAAAAATTAAACAAATGCTCTAAAAAATGATAAAATATTCTAAACAAACCACAATTTTTTTAAATTTAATAACGTATTACACCCTTACCTACCCACCTTCCAATACTGCACAACAAAGAAAATCACATAAAAATTTAGAAAAAATAAACCAAAAATCATAACTCCAGCATATCTGTCATGGTATCATTACCACCAGACATCAGCCAAAAATTATACCACCCAACAAACAAACCACCTTATTATCCCAATTATACATACCAATATAAATGCTGACCACCACACCTCATCTGTACCAAACTAAATATAAAAAAACCACAAAAATTAAAAAAAATTAAGATCATATCACGTTAACCTCCCGCTCATCCCAGCACCCTAAAAACCAACCCCTACCCTTAACTCCCAACCTTCCAATAATACAAAACACAAAGAATAATCACAAAAATTGAGAAAAAATCCACCAAAAATCATAACTCCAGCATGTCTGTCATCTCATCATTGGCATCAGACACCAACCATAACGTACAAGGTGACAGCCCTCCAGCATACCAACATACAATACCATCTGAATATATCAACTAAACACCATAGCAGATAAAGATACAGACCAAAAAATATACAGCCCAGACCATTTCATTCACTCTAACACAAACATACCTCAATCATGCTATTAACAGTACAGGCCATATCCACCATAATAACTCAGACTTACTGCTCAATCATAACAGTCAACTGACTACCGTTTCAGCCCATATAACTTCACCAGTTACACATATAAACAAGCCATACCAGCCACTGCAACACATGTATGCCATCTGCTCTACCAATCAACACCAGACGAAATATACTCATTGTTCATATCTCTTACTATAACTCAAGCATACCTCAACCATTCAATCCAGACATTCAGTCCATCCATTATAGCCCAAGGCATACCAGGCCAACCAGCATACCATCTCATATAACCAAAAAACAATCCAGACATACTAATCAACCGCACCACCCAATACACCAAACACAATATCCATCATAACTCAGGTGTACCAAACAACTATAGAGCTGAGGCCAGCCCATAATCTAACAGCCAGTCCACTTGTTCTACCTACCAACCATACCACCCACTATAAATCTAGCATACATCAACCATTCGTCAACACAGACCATTCAAAGCAAACATACAGCCCATACCAGTGACACAACCAACTTCTTCTCATACCATCCACCATGCCGACTGAAACCATGTTAAAATGTACTGACCAGCAGATACCAAACACTTTAAACTCAAGAATGTCTTAGAATTACAGGACTTGCCGACACACACACATACTTTCCACGCCATGTGACATACACCAACAATCACAAGACAGATATACTGGAAAAAACGTATCACCCATGATACCATATAAGTTAACTCAAGTGATCGAAGAAAAATTTTATAGTCCAGACCAACCCTTAATCTAACATCCGTACCATATGCTCTACTAACAGTAACCAGACTAAATATACTCATACCGCTTAATATAAGTAAAGTATACCACGGCTCACACTGACCCTACAAAAAATCACAAGTTCAACATGTTTGTCATACCATCAGACACCAGCCAAATATATACTTGTTACTATACAACCATACCAACCTTTAAAACCAAAGTCATACCAGGTAAACAAACATGCCTTCACCTATAAAAAAACTCAATTCAACCACACCACCCATTCCATCTGCTCTACGAACCACAATCAGACTAAATAATTGCACTGTTTACTAGAATTCAAGCAGACCTCAGCCCATGCAGACATTACCAAAAATAATCACAAATCCAACATGTTTGTCATACCATCAGACACCAGCCAAATACCATACTAGACATTAATATAATTCACTCTATCAACCACCCACACCTATAAAAAATGCTGACCACCACACCTCAGACGTACAAAACCAAATATGAGTAACCCTGCAGACCAAAAGTACTGAGTACTATAACAACCATAACCCCAGCATACTTCCTTTCATGCCACACAGATCACATTGTATATGCAACATTACAACTTTTCATTTTATACTTATCCTACATCAGCCATTAACCACACCAACCAAAACATTTTAGGCGACAACCCTCCAGCATACCATTGATGTCATCTTTAGCATAGTAGATGATTCCACTCGTGAGAGAAATAAATTTTGGATTATTCGCAGCGACGACACACACGCTGCTTTTATTTGTCTAAAAATGATGCAGCTAAGTCTCAAGTCACTCTAACTTAGTCAAAGAAAGAGAAGTCTTACTCGAACGACAGTTGTGCTAATGAAACCAATTCGACTATCTTCATTATATGTCTGCAAATTAATTGCATTGCCCAGGATTCGAACCCCTGCTACCCTTACAAGAAACTGGAATTATATCCAATGTTTTAGACAGCTCGAATACCTGACAAGTTCATCAAAAGTTTGTAAAATAAAAACTCTTAACATTATCCTTGGATGGTGTCGTAGGTTCATAAACTTACTTACAATATGTTTAAAATGTAACGTTCAAAACAAAAATAAACATATATTTTTTTACCAAAATTTTAAATACACAGAGAAATTAAAAAAAGTTTGCGATTCGGAGCACTCTGAGAAAACCTAAAAACTACACGTTGACTGTTATGATTGATCAGTAAGTCTGAGGCATGGTGGTGGATATGGACTGCATTTTAATAGCATGACTGGGGCATGCTTGGGTTAGAGTGAATGATACGGTATGGGCTGTATGTTTTGGTTGGTTTGGCTATCTGCTGTGGTGGTTCGTTGATATATTCAGATGGTATAGTTTGTTGGTATGATGAGATGTATGGCTTTCTGCATTTGCATAGCTGTGGCAAGCTAATGTCATTGTAATAATTATTATATAAGCATTCAGAAGATATGTTATCTGTTAGGTTTCATAAGAGAAGTTATTAGTATGGATCGCTGGCATAATGTAAATAATAAACTAAACATTTACATACAAGAAGTAAAATGTGTATCTGCTTGTCGGAAAGACTTACCAATTCAGTTTAAATATAAAAAAATATGCGAGTGCATGCCCTAGGAGGGCTATAGTACTCGTTCTTAATGGTCAATGATAGCTTCTAACTAATCATCATTACCCTGCCAGTGAAAAAGTTATTTTTAATGTGTGCATATACATGGTCATAGTGTTATCTTCGCTCAGCTTGAACTCATGCTCACACCCATAGCTCCATAGTTCCATAGCTTAATAGCTCCATAGCTCCATAGCTCCACAGCTCCATAACTTCATAGCTCCATAGCTCCATAACTTCATAGTTCAATGGCTTTTCATAATATTTTTAAATATATATACTTTTTTTTAATGAAATAATTATTCCAAGTTCTAACGTACACGGCTAGAGTGTGGTGGTTAGGTTAACTGAAGTTAGGTTAGGTCAACATGTCTTTCAAAGTCCTGATGGAGTGGAAAGCATACATGTATGTCTTGGTAGTACAGTTAGTTTGCTTGTATGGTTGGTTAGTATGAGCGGGATGATTTGATTTTTAAAATGACGATATGGGTGTTGTAGACATTTAAATTAGTAGTATTTATCTTATGATAGCATGGTTGGCATAATTGATTGGTTCGGCAGCTAGTATGGCTTGTATATATGGGTAACTGGCAAAGTTAGATGGGGTGAAATGGTAGTCAATATAGCTGACTTTTAGTATTGTTAAGTAATTCTGAGGTATGGTGGTGTATATGGAACTGTATTGTTAATAGCATGAATGAGGCAAGCTAATGTCATGGTGAAAGGTATTTTATCTGGTTTGGTATTCAGTAGAATTAGATATGGTTGTTAAGTAAGGCTGGAAGATGGGGAGGTGAAGAGGGTCTGGCGATGACTAGAGTATGGTAGTTAGAATACTTGGATGTCGAGAGAAATAAAAATAATATATTCAGAGTTCTTACAAGATGATTGGGTTAGGTTATCTTAGGTTAGGTGAAGTTAGATAATATGAAGTTAGGTTAGGTGAAGTTACGTTATGTGATGTTACATTAGGTGAAGTAAGGTAAGGTTATCTTAGGTTATGAGAAGTAGATACTGAACTGTTTATAGGATGGTGTGTTGGAAAAATTTTTACAAGCATTACATTACTTAGGGGTAGGAAATATTTTCCTAAGTTCATCATAGGGTGCAAGTCCCTACATACTTAAGTCTGGAATAGCAATAAAATATTATATGTAAAATTCATATAATAAAAATAAATACTTAAAATGTTACTTGAAAATAAAAACTTATTGCTGGCCTATGTAAGCTTGGCAATGGTTGGTAGAGCAGACGGCATGCATGAGTTACAGTGGGTGGAACATTCGATGTTTAGGTGCCTGCATGCGATTATATAAGCCGCTGGGTTCATTTTATGAAGCTGTTTGACATTGGCAGTCGTAAAACTTTACCGAGAAGAATATATTGTCAAGGGTTCTGGTTAGATACTTCCTAAAATTGACTGTCTTGAGCTGTGTATAAGCAGTTTTTATTAACTTTGAGCTTCTGTAAAGATACTATGTGAAATGTTTGGAAAAATATGAGGATTAAATTTTTATGTTTGTAGTCTGAAGTATGTAAATATATTTAAAAAAAAAGTACCTAATTTCTCGCTGATGTTTTATCCTACTTGATACATAGAGAAAATTATGTTTCTGGGTTTATTCACATTTGCATACATTGAATCAAAATCTGGGTAGGATAGTTATGCTACAAAATGTAGTTCAGATAATAAATAATTAAAATTGTATAGTTTTTAGTCTTAAAGAGATATGTCCTGAAATTAAGCTGAGCGATTTTTTTTTCCGTACTCTACTTAACATTCCAGAACATCTTAGAAAAATTAAATAAACCTTAAAATCGAATATTAAATACAGTTTTTTATTCTCTTATTTTAATCCTGTATCATAACCAGTCTGTTATAAATGGATCTCGTTGAAAAAAGCAAAATATTATTTTAAGCTAGCCACTATGCTTTTAAAGGTCTCAAACAAAAAAAATTCTCGGTGGTTAGTAATAGTGCTTCAATAATTTAATTTCACGAGTCTGGTCTTAAGATCACAAATTATATTTGTCTACCTAAATATCTGTACATATACACTTGCTTAAAGCCCGACTTGCTACATAATTATTAAAAAAGAATATTTAAGAAATTCAATGTAAGCAAAGGCATGTGATTCAGGCTCGGACTAAAAGTTACGATATGTTATAATACAGCACATCACATGGCTTTACATAAAATAAAACTGCTCTAAACTATGTTATTCATAAGCCATATATAAACTGGTTGAAAAAAATAATAATACTTTATCAATTTTTTGGGAATTGTAGAAGGGAATGTAGCTTCCACTTTTCAAACTTAAATACAAGTTTTAAGCAGTTGAGTATAGCTAAGGTTGCTGGTATAGTGCTTACCATGTCGGGTTTCTAACCCAAATGTTCCGAGTTCGAATCCCTTCAGACATGAGTATTTTTCTTTTTTTTTAATTATACCGGCCATTATGGGAATGTACGAAATTTACAAATTTTAAGATGTTTGATCTGAATTTACTTAGCACAGTACATAAAAAAATATTTTTTATAACTAAATTATCAAAGATTATTTGTCCGGTATTATTCAAATGATAAATGAAAAAAATTAAATGATTATACTTACTTATTAATGCATCGATTCCTAGATATCTGATTGGCATGGCCGATTACCCCCAGTGCCTCACCATCGCTTAGGTCCACAAATACTTGTCTCACAGTCAATTATACTCAGTTCCTTCCCCGCAAAGACATCTGTTGCTGACATCACTACTTGTGCATGGCGATGACATCACTCTTGGTGGGTCGCTACAGCACGTCTGTCTAGGTGGACCTGTCGCAGCTGAGTTGCAGGCCTATCGGTGCATGCATATGTGGTTATAGGGCTGGGCAACAAATGTAAAAACAAAAGAATAAGGTAAAATATTTGAGACAAAATATTGTCTCCAAAATATAAAGTATTGAAAATCGAATATGTTTTACAAAGTCCTGCCTGGAATGTACTTTACAATACATTTTATATACCTTCTCGTTTATGGAAAATTACATCTTTAAATTTGGAAATAAATATACGCACAGACGATTCATGCACTCTAGCAGGTGATGAAGGAACTACGCAGATTGTGAAGTCGAAAATGTATAAGCTATCAGTGGAGCAAATGTCACCAATCAAATAAGCTAAATCTTTAATTATATATATATATATATATATATATATATATATATATATATATATATATATATGTTAAACCAAAATAAAAAAAAAATAAAATTTATAATTAAAACATAAATACTTAAAAAATATTTAAAATAAAATGCCTAAACAGCTTATAAGTTAAATCTAAATAATATATATGAGATAAACCATGATAATAAAAAAAATTAAAAACAATGTAATAAAAATAAATACTTAAAATATACTTAAAAATGTATTGATATGTAAATAAAAAACACTAAAAATTACATAATAAATAAAAATATAATGTCTTTATTGAGAGGGAAGATATTATTTATTCATCTCCCAGCTGTATATTACTTTGAGTAGCCCATTTGCAAAACCCGCTATGTGCAAAAAATTACAATATTAGATTATTGTTTCTATTGATACTCTATGCACTATGCCATCACTTAAAATATTTACCAAGCTACAATTCCAGCTATAGCGTATATGTAAGTAGAGTTGAAAAAAAACAGTAGTTTCTAGAAACTGCCATATGCATACAGTCTCAGAATGAAAAACCAGTTAAAAGTGGAGCCATGGTTACCATTGCAAAACCAGCTACATGTAATAAATTAATGTGGCCACCTTTGAGTTGCAGATGCAAAACCAGTTATATGTAATTCCGAACAGTACTGGACTCCGCTTTATATTAATACAACTACTGCTGTTCGTTTGCTGATGAAAAGGGAATTATCAAACCTTAAAGTTTTCCTTTCTGCTTATAAAACACCTGAGTGTGATATTTCCACACAATTTATTACAAACATTTTGCACGTGTGTAGTTGCCTGACTGTGCCGAGTAGTTACCGACATCTGATTATTTATTTTGGTTTCAATGAGTGGTAATAAAGAAAAATGTAGTAGTGAGACAGAATGTATTGTTGAAGTTGGACCTGGGAGATCTCGGAAACGGACATTATGTCCTGAAACATGGAAAAGGAATGTGGCAAAAAATGCTAGGTAAGGTAGTTTCAGATAAACTATAAATAGATTTTGATCTGATCGTTCTTATTCTCCTGACGATCGTGTTTCTCCTACTGTTTCAGACACCGACCAAAAGGTTTCTCTAAAAAGCCCACCTGCGATCATGGAAATAAGTGACATTTTCGTTGCAAATACCCATCTTTGCAAAATATCAGGATTCCCCAGAATTTTACCAGCAGCCGGATCATGAGTGGCAGAATAATTTTCTTATTCAGCATGTTTCTGTTGTAACTCCTAAGGGAAGTTGTACATCTGCAGGTATACCAAGTAGATGTAAAGTAAGTAAAAACTATTTTTTACCAATGCGAAGACAGAATGTCATTAAAAATGTAAGAGTGTGCAGGACAGCTTTCCTTGAGATTCTACAAGTAGGTCGTGATCGAGTAAACAGATTGTGCCAAATATTCCTTACAACAAGCTCAATACCAACAGGTGAAAATCGAGACTGTGACCAAACATCTCAGAAATATGAACTCAAGCGAGAGGCTGTGAAACTTAGTATTAAAACCCTTAAGCCTCTACAAAGCCATTACTGCCATGGAAAGCAAACAAAGCGGTAATACTTACCTAGTGACTTAAGTGTTCAAAAAATGTGGTTCGTGTGTACAGAACACAACTCAGGAGATCTGCATGTGCAATATGATTATTACAGAACCATATTCAATGAAGAATTCAATATCGGTTTCGGTAGTCCTTGCGTGGAAAAGTGCTCCACATGTTGCCAACTTGAAATCAAGATTTCAGCTGAGAGAAGTAAGCCTGAGAAAACAAATTTAACACTACAGTTAAAAGTTCACAAGAAACGAGCAGAAGTATTTTACCAGATATTACGCGAAGAGATGGAAAGCAACATTACTTTTAGTTACGACTGTGAAAAAAACCTAGCTCTACCAAAGATTCCTGACCAGGCCACATACTATGCAAGGCAACTATATTTGTACAATTCTACCATATGCCAAGGATCTTCAAAATCGTCACAAACCAAAGACAACACTTTCTGTTCTGTATGGACTGAAAATGAATTCAGCAAAGGTTCCAATCAAATTGCATCTGCTATTCACCACTGATTGATCAACACAAACATGGATATGGCCATCACAGTCCGATGGTTCTCCGATGGATGTGGTGGACAGAACAAAAATAAAACTGTGACAGCGATGATTTTATGTTGGTTCCTTTTTGAAGCACCTCTTCATATTGAAAAGATTTAAATCTGGCCCCCTATTGTTGGGCATTCTTTCATACCACTAGACAGGATATTTGGCCATTTAGAAAGAGAATTTCACAATCGCAGTGTTATTGAAACCCCAGACGAGTACATTAATGCTATCGAAAAGCGTGGGATATTACTCATCTAGGTGATGACTGTCCTGTCAAAGACTGGAAAACTTACACAGACGAAATGCTAATAAGCACTGTAACTTGGCATTTTCACTTTCAGAAAGCAAAGAAAATTGTTGTCACAAAAAGCAAGACAAGTACATCTGCTTTAGTCGGGGGAGAGACGTTTTACAATTTCGAGAGTAGGGAACCAAAACGTTTGTGCAAGAAGGAAAAAACATTCAGTCATACTCAAATTCCTGATGTTCCATAGGGAGTGCCTGTAAAGCCAGCGAAGATCTGTGATGACAAACAACTTCTTGTACTTCACTTCGGAGAAGAATGGGACAAAAACAGAAATTGGGATTCTTTAAAAATGTCTTTGAAGATGAGAGTTTTCCTACTGAAGGACTAAATGAGGACGAAGAGAGTGAAGAACCTCTGGGCTTTGATTTACTACAAGATGACAAAACTGCAGTAGCCTAAACTATAGGAATTTTTAATTTGTAAGTTTTATGGTTTTATATTTTTATATTATTAGACTGGAAAGTAAGTAAAAATTTTATAAACATTTCATAACTTGGACAGTAAGAAAGATGAAGGAACATTTTAGTTTAATTTCAGTAACAATCTGTTGTCTTTAGTTTATAGTTATGTGTGTGACATTAAATTGCCAACATTATTATGTATCTGCCTGTGTGTGTAGATAATGTTTTCTGTGCAGATAGCTGGTATTGCAAACTAAGTCAGAATACAAATGGCTGCCATAAGATTTGAAAAACCTGCTTTGTGAACAATACAGTTGCAAAACCTGTTATCAGTATTTTATTTTTACAATAACTAATTAAACACTAATAGCAGATTTTAGACCTTTGGTGAAACTGATTTAATATTTTTTTTTGAAAATGAACAGGAAAAGTTGACCCATCCATTATATTTGCAAAAGTTTTTATGTTTTTTGTGATTTACCGGAATCGTTTAGCTTGCAAATAGCAGGTTTTGCAATGGGCTACTCACTTATAAACTCTTGTCCCAGCGCATGACGCGAGACCGAGTGGTCTAAGGCGTAAGTCTGGCGACCTATGGTCCGGCAGTTCGATTCCGCACTATTCCAGTTGGTATTTTGGGTTCTAAAAAAAAAACGCCCTAGCAGCCAATTCCAGAACCAATATGACAGCCGAGCGCATGCAAGATTGACTACTCGAACGAGAGCGACACCAGGTCTCCTAGTGGCCAAAGCCAGAACTAATGAGAACATATGGCAATCAAAAACCAAGATTACGTCGAACAGAGGTGAGAGATAAATAACAAATGTAAACGAAGATGATACCCCTCAGTAACAGCCGATATAAACAAATTATGAACAAATGGGAGAGGAATGATAGAAGAAGAGAGAAAGATAGAACGAGTGACAAAGGAAATAAGGAAAAAAGAGAAAGAAAGAATGCAAAATAGAAAAAAATGGAGCATTCGGAGAAGGCCCTCGGAGAAAGAGAGAAGGAAAGAATAAAAGAGAAGAGAAAAAAGAAAGAATGCAAAAGAGGAAGAAGTGGGAGCACTCTTAGAAAACCTTCAGAATGCAAGCGCATGAAAAAATGACATACTAGTTAGCAATATGGCGGTCCAAGATGACGGTGTGTACTGGATACAAATATGGTGATCCAAGATAGCGACGTACTGGCTACAATGATGGCAATGTACTGGCTACAATGATGGCAATGTACTGGCTACAATGATGACAATGTACTGGCTAGCAATATGGCGGAATCCAAGATTGCGGACGCGTTACCGGAATACCAGAGCGGGAAGTCTGGAATCCAACATGTCGGTCGCGTGACGTCATCCAAGGTCCCAGCCACGAACCACAAGCCCCAGTTCTGTGTTCCCGGAGGAACTATATCCTACTACTTATTGTGAGTAATTATAAAAATTTGAGGATTTACTTGGAAAATAATAAATGTTGTGATTGAATTTAATTGTTATTAGTTCAACTTTAGATACTCGTTTGTTTTAATGCTACTTCCATGTTGAGACCATCCGTGTTTTAATCATAATAGGAAAAACCGCATCAATAATTAGAAGTTAAATATTTTCTATACGCTCTATCTCCCCCCCCTCGAAAACCCTTCACACAATATTTTAAAACAGTTATACACATGTCACTGCAATTTTTTTTTTTCAAATATTATGTGTAATATTATTTTATAGTAAATAGCACATAAATAAATAATAAATTTGTTAAATAAATATCACAAAAACCAGTTTTAATAGGCCTACAGGCTGTTAAAAGATTTAAAGCCAACTGAAATTTGCCTTATATTTTTAACATTCATATGTTATGCATTCTGAAGTATGCCACCATATTTGAACAGCCGAAAACCCTAAACAAAGGATTTGAAAATTGAAACACATAAGTCATATATCTGGGTTTTTGGTTATATGTAGCGGGAGGATACGTAAACATTACCTGACAGGAAATAATAATTATGGCTTCACTGAAGTGTAAACTTGAATTAAATGGATTATACTAATTTATTGTTATGTGCTCGCTAGGTGTAGGCAAGCAGGTCACACAGTTACTTACAAATGTTCCAAAAGTAGTAGGAACAAAATAAAATATTAACTGGCGACAGTAGAAGGCTGTCTCTGAATTACTGCAAAGAAATAGGGATGTCTTCTCGTGTGGACCTAATGACCTTGGAAGGACTGATGTGACCTGCCACCACATAGATACAGGAAATGCCTGGTTCATATAGTAGCCACCAAGACTGCTGCCCCTAACTTCGCATGAGGCATTTGAGTGAATTATGAATTAAATAAATCATTTATGTGATAGAATTAGTCCATGATCATCCCCCATAGTTCTTGTTATAAAGAAAGACAGGTGTCTGAAGTTTTGTGTAGATTATCGACAGCTTAATAATGTGACCAAGAAAGACTCTTATCAACTTCTAAGGATAGATGACACATTAAACAGCCTAGCAGGTTCGCGATGGTCTTCTACTTTGAACGTGAAGATTGGGTACTGGCATTGCTAAGTGGCTCCAGAGGACCAAGATAAGTCTGCATTTTGTGTCTAAGGGAAAGGAACCAGGCAGTTCAAAGTTATTCCTTTTAGGATATGTAATGGCCCTGCCACTTTTGAATGCTTCATGGAAAAATGTTTGCCTTTAGATATTTGTCAGGTTTACCTAGATTATATTGTTGTGACAGGAATTACATTTCAAGAGCATCTATCATGCTATGACTCTGTATTCAAGAAAATGTCCGTATCCAACTTGAAACTGGTTGCGAAGAAGTGCTGCCTGTTCCAGAAGAAAACAAATTTATTGGAACATGCAGTGTTGGCCCATGGAATCGAAACAGACCCCGAGAAGACCAAAGTTATAAGAAATTGGTGGACGCCAACTGAAAAAATTGAAGAGTGGACTTTTCTGGGATTGTGTGCCTATTTCTTTCGATTTACACCTGTGCCATGGTCGCCAAGCCAAAAAAATGAGCTGACTGAGGCAAAAAGGAGATTTAATTGGACCACTGAGTATGAAAATTCTTTAAGTAAACTACAGGAAATTCTTATCTCCACCAATCCTTGGTTTCCCGAAAAGTGAAGATGTATTCATTCTGGACACTGATGCTTTATGTAGGTATTGGACCTGTGTTATCTCAAGTTCAAGATGGGAAGGAAAGACCACTAGGATACTTCAGTAAGGTTTTGCATAAACCTGAGAGAAATTGCAGTGTTACACGCAGGGAGCTTCTGGCTATGGCAAGGACAATTTCACACTTCCACCTTTAACTTTAATGCAGAAATTTTATTCTAAAAACCGACCATGCTTCATTATTGAAGCTACTAGATTTCAAGAACCCCGAAGTTTAAATAGCCTAGTCGATACAGCATCTTCAACAATATGACTTTGAAATACAGCACAGATCTGGACGCCTTCACAGCAATGCAGATGCACTGTCTAGGAGGCCTTGTTAACCATTTTTTCCGTCATTGCGAACACCAGTAAGAAAAGAGTAGCGCATCGCTGTAGGGTCTTTATCATGTGATGGGTTACCAACCTTGAGTGTTGAGGGTATTAAGAAAGATCACTGAATTATCCCACTTTGCAGCCTTTACTAAAGTTGAAATAAGATGTATGTGGTCCAATATTGAAAGAGATATGAAGCCTGAGTGAGTAGATGGATAATGTAGACTCCAAGGCACAGGTATCAGGGAGTGGCACGAGGGGCGAGGGAGCCGGATGCCATGTTGAATTCCTGGACTTCCCACTCTGTCATTCCAGTCATGTGGCCGCCATCTTGGATTCAAGCCATATTTATAACCAGTATGCTGCCATCTTTGTAGCCAGTATGTCACCATCTTCACATTCATTCGACTGCCATTTTGGTACCCAGTATGTCATTTTGTCATGCTCTTGCATTTCGAGGGTTTTCTCCGAGTGCGCCCACTTTTCTCTCTTGCCATATTTCTTTCCTTTCTTTCTCTCGCCCTTTTTCTTTCTTTTTATTTCTATCTCCTTATCTCTTTCTTTATTTCTCTCTTTGTCTGGCTCTCTTTCCTTTTTCCCCCATTCGTTCATCATTTATGTACCACATCTGTCACATGCGCTTCACTCCACCATATTTTTTTACATTGGCTTTTACTGGAGGCCGCCATCTTGGTTATTTCCCTAACTTCAGTATCAACTTAACTTCACTGTTTGTCATATACACTTCACCCAGCTATTTTTGATATCATGCTATATAATCCCACCTCCTCTTAATCGCCCACTCAGAAAAAAACCAACTTTAATTAACTTATCCATCATGTAAGACTTATTGTCATCTCACCTAAGTCGCTCACTTATAACTCATTTTGTAATCTTCACTCAATTACTCACTTTATTCTACTCTGCCATCTTGAATTTCATCTAATGCAGGCAGCCGTATTTGTTGGACTGAAGAGGAAGATGATTGTTGTACTTGTAAAGGTTTTTTTAATAGCACCTGGTTTTATGCTGGAAATCTTAGCAGGTGATGGCTTACATACTAACTTATAACCTAACTTAAATTAACACCCATACCTTACTGGTGACTCGAATCCATAGCCTCCCACATCGCAGATTTGTGGTACACCAACCAATGGCGCCACGAGAGATCGGCAGGAGGAGTATGAGGAAGAGGGAAATATAGTATGTGAACAAAATTAATTTTCAATAAACATATTTTCGGCATTGAGAACCAAGCAGGACGAAGTAGCAAGTTTTTTCCGTGCTCTCCTGGCTATTAAAAAAAGGTAATTTGCAATCTGCAATCTGCAATTTCTGGAATTAATTATTGATGTTATGAGAAGTACTACTACAGAAGCAATGTTCGATGCCCTACTAAAGACCCACACCAAATATAGTGACACATGTAAAATACATATTCACTTACACACTTTGACAACTGACAGCGAACTTATTCACCTGTAAGGTGAATCGTAGGGACAATACACCTTCGTGGTGTGTTGTGGTTGTAATTTAATTATTTGTATTCAGAAAAAAGCGAAAAGGCATTTATTACACAGTAACATACAACCCTAGATGCGAAGAGGTGTTGTTAGGTTACGAGAACTTGTAAATTAAAAAAATGTACTCCGCCACCATTTGCAAAGTACTGGGTCAGATGATGGTTGTTTCAGGACGCATTATGTAAGGTTGGTGTTATGACTGTAGAAGGAAATAAAATTCGGGATTAAAAACTACAATGTAGAATTTTTTTAGTTTATGAGTTATATACCAGTTCATTTCATATAAATTCTAATTACATATGCCTAACTTAAGTATTAATGTCCAAACATGCTTATGGGATGCATGGCGTAGCTTTAATCAACTGTTCAAATATAACTGTATGCTACCACAAGGGTGACATGCTCCTAGTGAGTTCCCTGCGGGAACTGATATCACTGTCAACTGTCTCAAGGGTGTGGGTTAACCAGTGGGGAGTACATGTATGTATGTGAAATTACCTCTCTTTAATAATGAAAACAATATATGATAATAATAAACATAACAGATCTCAATACCAAAAGGATCATAATTATTTTAAAAATAATAATAGATATACAAAATTTAAAACCAAAAAAATATTACGACCACTATAGATGTATTACTTATGGATTAAACATAATTTCAGTATAGACCAATACATGCATATTTCCAGTAGTACCGACCAATTTCCGATATAACCATATTTGATCCCCAATCTCAAACTTTATCTTCTTCCGAGACAACAGCATGGGAGTGGAGTACCAGCTAATTTTACGAAGGGCCAAGACAAATAATTTTGAAAGGACATAGTTGTGTAAATATCGAGCTCACCTTAGTTAAAACAAGGTTTTGACAGCTGTAATGGACTGAACTGTTAAGAAAAAAAAAAAAAAAAAAAAAAGGTGGAAAGTATAACGACTGATCTGTACGGAAATAAAGGTTGGGACAAGTGCACTAGATTTGTTTTTATCTCGTCGTTCTTTGGATCGTTAGGAACAAAACTTTATGTAGGCTTTCTGTTTGAACCTCAACTTTTCCGCAGTAAAATGTAATTTATTCAAGTCAGACGCTTTTTTTTTTGGGCCACCAATGTCTCTCTCTATCACGAAGTGTTAGTGAAAAAGTATTTACGCTGTAAAGTTTTAATTAGCTGGTTTCAAGAGTTTCGTTAGTTGCATAAGTCAGCAAGTAAATTATTTCATATCAGTGGCCGACAAGTGATTTTAGTGAAGTATATATCCAAAAGTTCAGGCACGTGTTTAGGAATTGAAGTAAACAGTAAGTTCATGAGATTTAAAGGTAATCTTTTTAAATTGTTTTTAGAGTAATTGAAAAGTATTTTGGACTTTAAAGAGACCATGTTTTTCCCAAATTTATTTTATTGAATTTCTAACGATTTTTACATGGAAAGTTTAATTTTGGTGGACATTTCGTGTTTCTGGAGATTTTTCAAACGTACGTGGCCTATAATTAATAGAACCCTAACTAGTATATTATGTGAGCATAAAAAAAATTAAACATTTGAAAATGTCAACCAGCTATAGTAGCCTACGTACAGCAGTTGTCCGTTCTTCAATGCCTGCCACTGTATTCGTACTTTGTTTTCTTCACCGGCAGAACAGCTGTGGCGGAGGAATATATCGTGACCGCACTTCTTTTCGAGAACTGCCAAAATTTACATTCCGTTTCTCCCATTTTCCCTTTATTATAGCACTGCTCCATACTCACCTTACTTCACCCTCATAGGCTCTCAAGACCTCATTAATCCCGCTTCTCCCATTTTACCTTTATTCCAGCACTGCTCCATAGTCACATCACTTAACTCTCATCAGTTCACGATGTTAAGAGTCGCCCAAAATATCTTCCTAACACAATTTTCTAATTATTAATTTTTTTGTTAACCTTAATTTCGTAGTCACTGAACGGCTTCTGTAATTTTTTTTTAATGCGAAAAAAATGCCAAGGGCAGAATACACATAACTCACGCTTTTGAAGGTATCCAGCATAGATCATATATATATATATATATATATATATATATATATATATATATATATATATATATATATATATATATATATATATATATATATATATATATATATATATTAACTGTTCGAGCTGGACTCGGGCCAGAGAGTTCTCCATTTGTTAATATATTCCTACCAATCAATTAGGTATTACACAGAACTATGTTTCGGTGTAAGGATCGTAACATAATATAACCTCTTTTTCGCCTTATTTTTGTATATTCCTGTCTCTTAATACATGTATAAAATATAATTCTAATACACAACCTGTACAACAGTAAATCGCAGAAATAAATGCTTATTTTAAGCGAACATACTCCAGTCATAACAGTAATATTATTTTCTCGATATTTCAAGTAAGATGTGTTGTGTTGCATGATAACTGGTTTATGTTACGCACTCATTCCAACATTAAAGGGTCCTGTCTATAATTTTACATTCATTGTTACTTCCAACATTTCTGAAGACTTCCAGGATATTCTTCTGCTTCGTGCAAACAAAGCCTAACCGAGTCTAGATCACCAAAGGGGGAACGCACCATATTCGTGAGCATATTTTATAGCATAAATGGAAGCATTCGAGATTATAATTAAATATATAACAGCAAATACATAGTTTTAAGATCCGTTTGTTTCAGATATAAAACAGTAAATTTTTGGTCGTGTGTTCCCATGTGTGGCATGAAATATAACGTAATCATTGATGCATCAGTGTAAATATGCCCCACGAACTCCGCGACACATCACGCCACCTTCGCAATGCAATACTATGTCGACTCCGCGAAACGAGATGCAGCGCAGCGCGAATTTCCGCAACTGCAATGGCGTCCCTACGCGGGCTGGCAGTGACTCAGTGCCGGGCTTCTGGACTCTCACACGCCACGGCGCCAAAAAAAGTCGTCATGCAAGCAAAAGCTTGGAGTGAGAGCCGTGGCTGTGCAGCTTCGCAGCGCGACCTCATGCCGACACTGCATTTACAGAGAATCTAAACCCTGCTGTAAGGCACGTAGTTATAAAATGTTTTCTAATAGGCAAAACATTTTCCTGATGAAAACACTATTTACTGACATTCTTTTTAGCTCCAAAATATAAAGCATTTCAATACCAGTTCAGGCTTTTAAGGAAGGGTATAAGGCCTTACAATATCACGCATATGTATCTCAGTTCTGCACCCAACTAAAGCAAATTATTATGTTATATACAGATACTAGTATCGTGTAAATTCACTCTTCTCGTAACTCCCCAATGTCCTTATTTTTTCAGGCTTTTAAGGAAGGGTATAAGGCCTTACAATAGCATGCATATGTATCTCAGTTCTTCACCCAACTAAACAAAAATATTATGTTATATACAGACACTAGTATCGTGTAAATTCACTCTTCTCTTAACTCCCCAATTTCCTTTTTTTTTTTTTTTTGTTTGAACTAAATATTGATATATTCTGTTAATCCCATTAAGTCTCAAGATACCACAGGATATGCACCAAACGTCGAAATAAAGTCGCCAACGTGTGATCTCTCTTATTTTGAGAATTACAAAAACTTTCATCTCAAATGTTATAACAAAAAACACATATGGAAAACTAGCTTTAATTTACCACTGTAGTTACGAGAACCCCGTTGAATACTTAGTTATAACATATGCCGTGGATGATAAAGATTTGAACTGTAAAATAAAAACACTCTGTTTTCAAAAAGAACATAAAATTGCTTACTACTGCATCATTTTATCTAGAGCCGCAGCACATAATTGTAGCAAATATTTTACACTTAGATCACCTGATACAAAAAGCTTACATAATTTTATGATTACAACCATTCAAATATTTTTGGGTAATTCTTGCAACGATGGGTTATTCTTGCAACAATTCATGTTACCAATTTGAGCCAAAACTGATATATTGCCGGTATCTTTGTGAACAGTAATTGTACTATTTTACATTGTAATTTAGCAAGTATTTTTTCTCAATTATATATATATATATATATATAAATGTTTTATTAATATACTACAGTAACTGAACTATTTGGTCTATATGAACAAAACTTTGAATTCTAGTCGTAAGCTACGCGATCATTAATTTGAAATAGCGTCTATCAGGTAAACTCATCGTACCTAGTAAGAGTAGGAAATTATCGAACTGATAACTTTTCCATAGGCCATGTTTTGCGGTACATATATATTTTTAAATTTTTATATAGTAGGAATTATTTTTAACATTTTCAATTAATCTAGCACACACATATAGTAATGAGGAAGACAACTTACATTTACTGGAATCGTATTATATCACTTAACTATATTCAGAGGGCAGCTTACAAAATTCTACTATATTTCTGGAACAGTTAAATCTATTGAAACCAAAGTATCATATAATAACGTCCCATTACAAGAATAAATATATTATTTAAAACCATTTTCATCTTCAAAAATGCAAAGTAGTGTCATCAGAGTTTAATTACTATTACAGTTCATATTTTTTAGTATGGGAGAGTGGGTTAGGACCGGAAACGGGATGAAACCGGGCGAGCCTGCGTCTAGTCAGCATGGCAGTGGTTTTTTCTTTGATTTTTTAAATTTAAAGTAAGAGTGTACACACGTATAACAATAACGAATATAACGCTGATGTTTAATAGTTTTCAAAATATTTAAATGGAGACATTTAAAATGTTCACGGAAAAAGCTTTTTATACCATTTTAATTTCTTGGTGCCAACTGATACAAAATAATTCCTGTCACGTTATTATAGTTAAGAGCAATATGGCTCTGTAGTTTATATGCCGAAAACTGGGAACAATTATAAAATATTTTTTTAAGTCCACATGCGAATTTATATATCTATGGTTTCGGGTTACGAACACGGGTCCCTGTACAACGCTGAACTGCTATATATTGGTTAACTTTCACATCAGGTGCGTATGAATAATAAACAAACAACATCGTTAATAAGCTTAAAAAAAAACCCAGGTCAGCAATCGGTTGCTAATCTATATCCGATGGCCGAAACTTAATTTTCGCCTTTAATATAATATTCACCGAATAATGTCCCTGCTGTGCCAATATATTCAGTAAAATCGTCCATAACCTCACGCGAGCCTTCGTCGTGTTTCAGAACAGTTGGCGATGAAGGAAAATAAAAGTTTTGCTATGAAAAATGTGAGCCACGTGGATCGTCAGAAGTTTTAAACAACATCCAGGCATCGCTAAGAACGAAAGTGTGGACCCAGGGTCAAACCCATGGGACCTTGGCGGCAGGGCAAGTGTACCAGTCAGTATCTTTGACCTTTAGCCTTTGATCTCTACTTTTGACCACAAAAGTAAAAAAATCCCAGAAAATAAAAAAAAATCCCAAGAATATTCTTAAAAAATCCCCAAAAAATTATTCCTTAAAATAACTATTAAAAATTATTAACAAATCATTTCAAAACTTATATATATATATATATAAACTACGGTTCCGAAGTGCTCACCTGCACTGCGCCCAGCAGTCAACTGACTCCCTAACACCCACTCAACACACAAATACTCATTCCGCCATCTTGATGTATTTGATAGTCATTTCTTTATACATTACTAGAGCCACCATATTGGTAGGCAGCCGTCATCTTTGTAGGCGACCAACATCTTGGTAGGCGACCTCCACCTGGGTAAGCATCATTCGTTTCGGCGGCCGCCATCTTGGTAGGCCACCACCAACTTGGTAGGCGACCACAATTTTGGTAGATATCACCGATCCGCCATATTAGGTGCAGGTGACAATGACATTGAATGACCTAGAAACCAAAAACTCGAGAACGAATACATAAACATCAACAAACATATTACATTACAGACGACTACTACTGCAATATTATATGCAGACTACCTCGGCCTTGACACCATGACCTTGAATGACCTTCACAACAAAAACTCGAGAAAAATTCATAAAAGTCAGCAAGAATTATACATATCAGACTACTTCCACCATATTAGATGCAGGTAACATCGACCTTGACTCAGAGACACTAAATGACCTTGAAAACCAAAACTCGAGAATAAATCCATAAAATTCAACAAGAATATGACGTTACAGACCAACTAGACCTTGACCCCATTACCTTGAAAGACTTTTAAAACAAACATTTGAGAAAAAATACATAAAAGTCAGCAAGCATAATATATTACAGTCTACCACTGCCATATGAAATGCAGACGACCTTAACCTTGACCCCATGACTCCGAATGACATTGAAAAAGAATCTCGAGGAAAATACATAAATGTTAGCAAGCATATTACATTATAGACCACTTCCACTATAACAGATGCCGACTTCTTCGACCCTGACCCCATGACCTTGACTTACCTTGAAAACAAAATTCGAGAAAACATACATAAAATTCAGCAAGTATAGCACATAACAGACTACTACCACCGTATTACGTGCAGACTACCCCGACATTGACCCAGTAAACTTGAATGACCCTGAAAACAATAAACTCGGGAAAAAAACAATAAAAGTCAGTAAGCATAATACATTACAGACTACTAACACCATATTAAATGCAAACTACTGCGACCTTGACCCTATGACTTTGTATAGCCTTGAAAACAAAAACTCGAGCAGTGGAGCAGGTAGATCAGTAGAGCAGTGGAACAGGTGGAGCGGTGGAGCAAGTGGATCAATGGGACAGTGGAGCAGGCGGAGCAGTGGAGCAGGTTGAGCAAGTGGAGCAGTTGGAGCAGGTGGAGCAAGCAGAGCAGGTGGAGCAGTGGAGTAAGCGGAGTAGGTTGTAAGGTAGAGCAGGTGAGTGAGTCTGTAGGAGTCAGTCAGCAAGATTCAGTCGGCAGATTAGTCACTGATCCCTCTCGCCAACTCCGGGAAAAATGGGAAAGTTTTGGGTAGTATTTTTTAATGTTTGTAATACATTTTAATAATTTTTTAATGGTGCATTTTTTCGAACTTTTAAGAATTTTTCTGGAATTTTTGGTGATCCTTTGAGGATTTTTTTTAGATTTTTTGTTTTTAGGGTTTTTAAGCTGTTTCGGGGTCATATATCCCCAGGTTAAGGACAATGACCAGGGTCCGGGGTGAAAGGTCAATGACCTCCAATATGGCGGTCGGGTGGCATGATGACATGGCAGCTCCCTGGCTTCTGTGCTCCTATCCCCATTCCCCTTATGTCTGAACCTCCATTTCTCTCTACTTTCATTGCCTGCAGTATTGAGTATCAGCCATTTATCGTATGGTGCATGACCGATGCTGGTTGAAAAACTATTGGCGGTCTAATTCTCGAGTTAAAATGAACATATGCTGGATAACTCACCATCCGTACCGCTCACTCGCAAGCTTGCCTATAATGATAGTCCATGTAGGACCATCTAATCGGGACTCTGAATATTTTTCTATGCCGAAGCGTGGTGGGAGCGTGCTGTTATTTCAAAGTGCAAATACGGTATGCCCAGGAAGCGATGAAAAACAGCAAGGTACCTGGATATATATATATACATATATAAAGGATAAATACGATCCTTTTATGCATTTTCGTTTCAGAATTATTTTAGACTGGGAACAGTACAGGCGTAAAATGCCAATGATGCATCTGCTGTACCGCTTCTGGAGTAAAGCATTCACAGCTTTGCGGAATTCAGGGCGACATGAAATAACGATCTGCGGAATGAAAAGTTGGAGTGTAACTTTTGAATGCCAATTCTGCCACAGGCAGTTTTTTTGGGAGCGATGTGTTAAAGACGCATTCTAAAACTTGTGGCACTGGTTCTCTGTAACTACACTCGGCCTCACCTGTTGCAGAAGATTGTTGTGGTAACATAACGGATCGTCAAGCAAGATTTTACTCTACCTATACGCATTCATACTGAAGATGAAGCTATCTCCCACAAATCGCGACATGGAAGCCTATTTCCAAATACAGTAAGGTGCATCATCTCAGGACCATCGGGTGCGTCCTACTGAGCCTGCTGGAAGAAGAGATCGGCCTTCGGTTCGAGAATGTGTACCTGTACTACAAATGACTCCAGCAACGGAAATACCAACTACTGGCACGAGTACTGCAGGCTGTGGAAGGCTTGGGTTATTTCCCATACAGCGATAACGTTAAGTTGTGGATGCACTGCAGACAGCATGGCTTCAGATACTCGTGGGACCTATTAGTACCTGACTAGGTCACTGGTCCTCTAGCTGCTGTCCATGCTGCAAAGCGGGGGTTACTCTGAATAATAGCAGGTGGTTATTATAATGTGATGCATATATATATATATATATATATATATATATATATATATATATATATATATATATATATATATATATATATATATATTATATATATATATAGCAATAGCTAGGCAAATTGAATACACATGCTACCACAGTGGAAAGGACTTAGATTTCTTTTCATGAATATAACCCAAGTCAATGACTGTACAGTACAAGTCTAGCTTACCTATATGAATGTATCTTCTCACACTGCTCGAAAATTATATAGATTGCAGTGTTGATACTGTGGAAAGATATTCGGCAAAAGCTGCCATGCTCGTCAGCATGAAAAATCCAATTTTTATAAAGGACCGACCACCAAATCACTATAATGTATCAATTGTGGTACAACATTAGGGAGAAGCCTTTGCTTGACTCGAGAGAGCATGTGTTGACTTCGTTACCTCCTGTTGATTCACTACATAAAATGTTTGCATACGATTGGTGGGCTATATAGCCAATGAAATATAGAGGTGGGGGTTCAGTTGGCTGCTGGTTGTCGTACTAAGAAGTGGCTGTGCTCTGCCATCTTTACTTTACGAGAAAGGAATCCTCAATGTCACATACATCCAACTTGGTTTGTTGTAATAGGTATGTCAATATTCCTCTATCATATTTATATTTTTAAAGATTGTCAGCAAAATTTTTTATTTCTTGAGTTTAAGGTCAATGTGGTTAAGGCTACGGCCACCAACATCTAACATGGTTGCCGAAACCAGTCACGTAATATTTTCAGCGATTTTTTAATATATTCGATTTTTAAAATTTTTCTCGATATTAGTGTTTAAGATCAATGGGGTTAAGGTCAAGGTTACCGGCATCCAACATGTCTGTCAGAGTCAGTGATGTAACAAATTTCCAAACTTGTATTAGTTTATTAGTTTCTTTCGATTTTTTTACATTTTTTTTTCTCGATTGTTAGTTTTTATGGTCATTCAGGTTAAGGGCTAGTCGTCAACTAACAACATGATGGTTGGGGATCATTAATGTAAGATTTTCCTTGATTTTGAAAATTAATATTTTTGAATATTTTTATGGTTGCAGGGCGTGTAGGTAGGGGTAGGAGTTGATGGTTAGCGTGATGGGCTTGAGTCGTTAGATAGGGAGTGGAGGGGTGAATCAATTATGTTCCTCAATTTTTAGAATTTTTTCCGTGTTTTTCCTAGATTTTATAATAATTGCTGGGTGGCGTGTACGGTGAGGGGGTGAGGTGTGTTTGGAGGGATGAGTGAGAGGTTGCTATTATTTGTAATTCGACCTTTAGAATATATATATATATATATATATATATATATATATATATATATATATATATATATATATATATATATATACATATATATATTTTTTTTTTTTCCTATTATTCTCGAATTTTTATGACCGGGCGGATTGCGAAGAAGAGTTGCGTGGTTGGCTAGGGCAGTGGGGTTAATGTGAGGTTTATGTTATGTGTTGCTCGATCTTTAGAATTTTCGATTTTCTTGGTTTTACAATAATTTACGGTGATTAGGCGTGGAGAGAGGGTGAGGTAAGGGTGGTGTTATGAGCAAGAGGTAGTGTAGTGTAATGTTATATGTTCTTCGATTCATTCTGATTTTTTTGTTGCGATTTATAATAATAATTGCCAGGGGTGGTGGGTGCGAAGGTTGTATGATAAGGGCGTGGAATGATATAGGAGGGGAGGGGGTGGTATGTAGGTTGGGATGTGGTAGGTGTAGGATATTTGTCGGGGAAGGGGGGTAGTCTGCTGGAGCTGTCTCCGAGCCTCAAATCATCATCTTGCTCGCCTGGTAGCTTTCGGTTCTTTCTTCGAGGAGTTTCAGACCCGCTTTCCTCGTTTCCACTTTTTTTTTCGGAAATTTTTTTGGCGAAAAGTGATTTTTTTGGTCAAATAATTGCCTTCGGAAGAAATCTTGTCTGGGAAATGTGTTCGCCGACAGACCGGTATGACACAGCATGAGGCGATGTCATCCAAGATGGCGGACGGCTCCCCGCTGTAACTCACGAATCCTGCTTCAGAAGGAACTTTATCATGCTATAGACTACGGCACATGTAAGCATATAGAATGTAATGACTTCGCTTTTACTCGCAAATAACTTAACTAGTGTGTAGTCTGTCTCTCACAGTACTTAATGTGGCGATCTTATCATTTTATACTGTAATAAAAATACGATGTTGTGCTGCATGATCCTATGTTTTGTTAAGTAGCATGCGACTGATGTTGATTACTTAAAAATCATTTTGAAACACGAGGGAAGGTAGCGGAAGCAATGATGGGGAAGGGCTCACTTGAGCTCTCGAGGAAGGGTAAGCATATGACACGTTTGGCGCTATACACACCAAACTAACATCGCCCTCTAGTAATGCGCTGTTAAATGCTGCGCTACGCGAATTATGTTTTTCCTACAGGTAATACTGACGCGCAGAGCAGCTCTTCCCCAACCGCACTCGGCCGCTGTCGCCGCGGAACTGAACAACCCACACCCCTTCGTGTAGCGGTAGTGGACTCGCCCGACGTGTTTTGGACTTTTGCGCATTATTTTCTCATTTGGATTTTACTATTCTATATTATTTCACCTTAAAAAAAATATATGTTAGAGACGGAAATAGAGAACGGAGACTAGTATGAGGACATGAAATTTTTCTCAAATGCCGCTCTTACACACAGACACTGCATTAAAATATTGAAAAAAATTTAAATGAAAACTATACGACTAGTTCTCTGTGCTGTTTAGGTCCCTCGGCAGACATCACCATTAAACTCGAGGTCCTTAGGAAAGTCTCCATAGATATGGCGTACGTGGTCATTCATAACTGATGTGCGTTGCTATCTCCTACCAAGGCAGAGAGCGGGAATAATCGCAGGGCTTTGCGTGGAATTGTGTATTTTTTGGCAGCCACGGGAAAGGGATGGTGCGTGAATCGTTAGGGGATGCTGGGAAGTCGGAAGCCGGTGAAGGGGGAACGGTTTTGGGGATGAAAAGTGCTGGTGTGGACGATAAATTATTGACAGTGACTGAACGCGCTTCGAATACATGTTATCCCCCCAGTGTAGATAAAACGGGGGTGGATGAAAAAAATAAAACCTTTGGTGGTGGGTGGAGAAATAAAAAGGGTAGGGGTGGGTTTAAAAAAATCCCTCAGCACCGCGACTGCAGTGTTATCGAAGCAGTAATTCCAACCATTCGTGGGCGGGCCCGGGGATTGTTCAACGGAACGAACATGCACGCGTCTGCGTTCCAAACATTCCTGGGCAAAACCACTTGGCAGAAGTTATATCCTGTAAAATACAGAACTTTATTTACTTTTGACATAAAAATCGCGTTTTTTTTTTGTTACGAACTTGGTTCCACGTCGATAGAATATATTATTGTAGAATTATAACGGTGGCCAGCAATACCTGGTAAAGAGAAGAGTATTTTTTTTTTAATTGTTAGCAATAATAGTTGTCATTGAATGAAAGTCCTCGATGCACAAAATAAATAAATATCCTTGACACTGCACCGACGCCCAATGAAATAAATGCTTACAAAATGGCGTGCCCTAGAACAAGGGTAATATTCCACAGAGTCACTTTTTGCTGGTGGCCATTGGCTATCATCACCAGCTATTAAAATATGACTGGCATATAAAATATGTTTGAACTGTATCAATTATATTTTATGCATCGTGGGTAATGGATAAATACAAATAATTTTGGAGAAAATACTTAACGACTACGTGAACTTCACATACACTTTCGTGCCTGCAAATCGTTTTGATTGATATATTTCAAAAACGTGTACAGGAAATTCATTACATGTGTAAAAATACAATGATGACACGATACAAACGAGGCCAGCCAGCGAAAAATCGCTCTTCAGCCTACAAGGGCGGAAGAAAGTAACGAGGGGAAAAAATTCGTTTATTGCTTTCGTATCTTGGATGCCTGCCGGTGATGACATAAGTTTACTTGCGAATAACTACTGATTGGCCCAATCAAGTAACAATATGTCTTCCCAGGAAGACAAGTAGCCAGCAAATAAAAGAAAGAAAAGCAGTCGTTCACGTATCGTATTGACGTGTAACCTGCTTGAAAATCTCTGAAAATCACGTATTTCTTCTAATAAGGCTTCTGATGAGATGCGTAAGGAATGAGACATTTCCTAGAAAGGCTATGGAAAACCACCTCTCCGGTGTATAGGGCCGCACTCGATCACAAACGCACTTCTTTAATGCGAAATCAGATGTTCATCTGTAAACAAACCCATTCTCTAACATCGCCCAGTAATAGACAAATCCGCCAACCTTCTTGTCTCTCTCATGCTTCTGGACCATTCTGACTTCTCTCCAGCCGATTGGTCTGCAGAAAATGCTTTTCCATTGACACCGCACTGGGGTACTGGAAACTAATTAATTCTTGGAGCATTAGTAGATGGAAAAATACTGTCCGAGAACTTTCTTCAACGAGATACTAGGAATCCATTGTGTATCCAGCAGCTGTGATTCAATCATCATGCAAACAGCCGTCAGCCAATTTTCACCTTACATTTTTATCTATATTCTTATTTAAACAATTTTTGGTTACCTATCTGTCTGCCAAATAAAGCCACCTGTTGACATGGACACATTTTAAAGAAAAACAACTTGACGGGTTCAGGCACAGGGCATTGTATTTAATATCATTTATTTTTTCCTTACTGTTGCTGCTTTACGTTCATAATCATATATGCATAAACCGTAACTACCCTATATTTTATTTTACATACGAATTTCATACTTAAATTGTGTCAGATTAGTTATTATACTGAAAAGTTTTAGAATTTGCAAAATAAGGAATAATTTGTAATATTAAAAATAAGCTACGAAGAGAGACATTGAACGACAGGGAGACGGGATCTAGCGATCTTAATTTGTTGAATATATAATTTTATAATAACATTTATGATGAATTTAGTTGTAACTCCATGTATATAAAAATCTTTATAAGCTCCTGTGCCTACACCTAACGCTAATAGTAAACTATACTCTGCAAAGAAATTTTCTCATATAAAAATCTAAGTGCCATTAGTGTTTAAGGTTCACACATATCGAGCCTCATGCAGGGGGGGGGGGGGTGTTGAAACAAATATTTTGTCCTCGATTTTGTCAGAGGCGCTATCGTTTTATCTTGCTTGATTATTTACCTGGATTGACGTTGTAAGTATGTGAAGTAAACATAATAACGCTCTTCAAGAATATGTTTTTTTCAAACTATGTAATCTCGTCATTAGGAATAAAATGTTATAAACGGAACAAATTTTATTTGCTATATTTCTGTATATTGCTGTACAAAGTGTATCACATAAATGTTAACTAACGTTTTTTTTTTTTAAACTTTTTTTATGTGACGTCCTTCCAGCTTTATAGATGGGGAAACGAATTAATTTGCTGGTTCAGTGAAATGCAGGCGAGACTACATACAAGTAGTTCTCTTAATACTCTTGCTTCAGACTTATGCCCTGCTGCCTCAGTGCCTTAGTGAATAGACGGTTTCGTCCTTGATATGTAAGGTATCAAATTAATATTTACTGAATGTTTTATAGGACATGCCTTTAAGGCGTTTCTAATAAACTACAAGGAAAAAATAACCAAAGTCTTTGAAGTATTGGTTGTAAATACATTCTCCTTTCTTTACACTAAACTTAGCATCGCAGCATATGATATTCGTATTTTACAAAGGACTGAACGCATTATTAACATTATTTAAAACATTGTTTGTCTCCTCCAAACTGCGATGTGAATGTTTTCTGTACTTCATAGTTTTACTAAACCTCAAGCTCAAATTTTACAGAATATTATTTTTTATTAACATATCGACAACAATAGACATGTTTATCTGGCTTTTGTCTAACACGGGATACAATCAAACACGCCAATAAAACACCGCAGGTGCCAAGAATATGAGTCGGATTATTAACTGACTTTCATAGAAAATAGCTGTGAAACATTAAACATCCCCTATCAAATTTTTCGCTGCCTATTAAGTCGCGGGTGCTATATCTTATTCCTCCTCGCAGTCGTAAAGTTCTCACGGGGTTGTTGTTGCGGTAAAGACAATTAACAGTTAGCCTACTTCCAACATTTCTGAGGACCTTCTAAAGCTCCTCTCTCAGGCCATCCCTCAACCTCACGCAAACAAAGCAATTCACAGTTAGCCTACTTCCAACATTTCTGAGGACCTGCTAAAGCTCCTCTCTCAGGCCATCCCTCAACCTCACGCAAACAAAACATTTCCTAGTCTAGAAAATGGCACTAAAGCGACAACACGCTGCATTTTTCGCACTCAGTTAAATTCAATTTTGCATGAGAACTATTTCTTAAAGTTGGTTCTCGGTAAAGTGAGCACTTTTGAAATCCCTCTCATTTTGAATAATAGTCAATAATTGTATATTTTACCGTGGCCTAGGCAATAATTTTCGAGTGCGATGGAAAATACACACTGTGTGTATTACTTACATGGCAATGGTTATTTTAAAAGTGTTTAAAGCATAAAAAGTTGGCTGAAAGTAAAAAGTAACTAGGGCATCAAAAGTGTTCCCTTTAACGTGAACAGTCTATACAAGGCATTACCAACGCACATGATTTCTCCCTTTGAATATACATATTAATTGTTGATGAAATATTAAAAATTGATAGATTAAATATAGTAAAAGTGCAGTTTAATCAAAGGTGACATAATTTTACGTTAGCAGAAGTGTACAATGCTTGTGATACATATTTAGGAAACAACCAAAGACGTCATACATGAGGAGATTCTCCAAACGTTTGATTCAAAAAGTGTGGAACGAGTCGTGAATAGACAATACAGAATATATTTCCGTATTGAAGAAACAACGCGCGTCTTCACTGTTGAACGCGACTTGAGTACGGCACGATGTTAGCTGAGTGACGGTCGAACTTGGGCGAGCAATCGTATCTTCCACCGACTTTTTTCTGGTTTGCAAATAATCAATCAACGTTGGTTTTCGCGTGCATATGGGAATATTTGTGCGTTAAAAAGGCATGTATGTCTAACTGTTTGTGTAATAGTATTGTGATTTTATTCCTCCTTTTATGAAACGAAGTTTCTGAAATTTACTGTAATTAATAATTGAAAAGTTTTGCAATGGAAATGGATGTGTAAGTGAGTATTTAAGAGATTGTGTGTGACTGCAATGTGCAGCTACCTTTGGTTTTGACGTGAATACGACTTTATATTTGCCACCGTAGTGGGAGGCAATCCACAAAATCCGACGACAAACAAATCGGGGGATACAGTTTGACATTGCAGCTCCGTCTCTATCGCCTACATTAAAAATTTAATTACACCACTCGATTTCTAAAGGATCAAAGAATATGTTACGTTAAGTGAAGACTGTGGAGCATCGCATGTTGGGAAAGGGGGGGGGGGGCTCCTGAATTTTGAATTCGTTTCGTCACGACTCATTACTTCCGCGTAACATAAATTCTGACTAGGAGGAGCTACGATTGTCGTTTGAATTTCAATCGACAGCTCTCGTCAAGATTAATCGATTGCAAGTATAACAATATTTGTGTGGCGTGGTTATGGTGAAATTGTATGCATTTAATGAAAGAAATTAAGAAAACAACACAATTTCGGCTTATACTCGTCAATAAGCAAAGTCGAAATACAGAAATCGTGTACGGTTGGAAAGACCATCTCAAAATAAATCCAGTGATACCCATAAAACCCCATGTTATCGAGTAAAGCGGTGCCGGGAACGTAAAATAAGTATCAAAGCGACCGAGCTCGTCAACGTAGACGTATTCACGCAAAACAGTCGGCCGTGTCCCCAACACACCCAAACCAAATTTTTTTGTCAAGAAGTTACGAAAAGTCTGATTTTAATTTTATTGGAACATACTTAGGCAAGGGCCGCGGTGGTGTAGTGGTTAGACTACTCGCATCGCACCTAGGCGAAATGGGCTCGATTACCGGCGGGGTTGCTCCCGGATTTTCGCGTGTGGTCGATGGGTCGTCTCGGAGATCTCTCGTTTCCCTCGCCCTTGCATACCGGCGCAGCCTCTTTCTCACCTTGTTTCACCCTCATCGGCTCTCAAGACATCGATGTTAAGAGCTGCCCAGAGCTCAACCACTCCACTCCATACTTAGGTAAGTGTATTCTGTGCTTGTACGATGTTATCACAATAATTATATATATTTATCGTTTTAGGGTGTCCGCGTGGTTAACGTGTCTATAGTAACTACTACCTTTAATGCACGTTAGATTCACACGGTGGAAACATAGAAACAAATAGTTCGATTCTCAGAACCATGATATAGTAAAAACGATTTTTTTTTTAAATTTATACGCACATTAATCACGTGTTGTATCTATGCCTAAAACTTGTTTGTTGACTGTACGCTATGTTGGTTTGGAAAAAATCATGCAGTTTTGTTCAATCTCGCGACTACAACTCTTTGTAACAGCTCGTTTTGATAATTACGTAATCGATGGCGGATGTGGCGGAGTAAATTATTTTCACTTACAGATAATTAATTGTACTCTAATTTTCGTCATTTCGGTTACAATGATATCAGTAGAACGATTATTTCCAATTCTAAACGCACAAAATTTTTTGCAAATCTCAGATGAAGAGCGAATGTTTTCTCTTTCACTACTTAACTGCATATACAGGACAAATTTCAAGGTTCTGAAATTAAAGTACATACTGAAAAATGTTCTGATTTATAAGTAAATACTTTACAAATTACAACAATGCTCATCAAGCGATTAATTCAGTAAATTGTTTTGGTTAATTTACTTGTGTTATGTGGCCTGTCTGTTTCACGAGCGTTACATTACTATTTGGGGAACATGATTTTCTGGAAGGTGCGTTATGCATGCCGTTGCAACGGTATTATAAATATACATATTTGTAAATGTATTACCAGTGGCATATGTACTTACGTGGGTAAGTGTGGTAGCTTATATATACATGTTTATCACGCTAGACTTGTGTACTGGTTTCTTAAAGGTGACTAGTTTTCCGTGATAAAAATATTGATCTGTACGGTAATTTCGGTTTGCGATAATTCCCTGGGACATCATAAAGTGTTGGTAAATCCTTAAGTTAAATAACATTATTACAACATACATAGTGATAAATATCGGCCACGTATAATGTTCATTAGTAGTGTACTAACTTAAGAGCAGTGTGTTGAAACGAACAAGTTAAATGCATCGCTATGTACTTAATGGTAGCTGCTTTTAGAATTGACAAAATAATATATTTTTTTCTGCTCTGAACCAGTTGTTTCCCGTCATGGAAATATCGCTCCTTAACATGTGCTGGCGACCGTATTTACACACACACACACACACACACACACACACACACACACCACACACACACACACACACACACACACGCGCGCGCGTGCACGCGCACACACGCACGCACACACGCACAGCGAAGTAATGCAATAGTAACACACTGGACTGGCATTCGTGAGAACGTTTGCTCGATGCCCGGGTCCGACTACCATGGTTTCTGTTTCCCAAAGTCTTATAAAAATATTTTAAGGCAACTTATTGCGATAGTTTCTTACTACAGATATTGGTTGATTCATTTCCTATTCGTATCCCACGAGTCAATTTTTCCGTATTGAATGATTGCGCTGTTGGTAAAGCGTTAAGCTACGCACTCGAAGATAATGATTTTCGTTTTGTAGTGTTTATAATATCTTGTCATATATAATGCAATGTCCCTAAATTGTATTACGTATGTTTAATTTGTATGGCAGGCACCTTAACTGATAATCGTTTTAATGTCATCGTCCGTAGGAATACAGCGGAATATTTCATATTTTATCAATTATATTCATTATATGATTCTGTTGTGTATCGAACAACTGGCAAATATGAAGGGAGTGGTCGGCCATTTCCGGTGCAGGTGTGGTCCTAATTCATTATATTATTGTAGTCAGTATTTCAATGTAAAGGGGCCGCGGTGGTGTAGTGGTTAGACTTCTCGCCTCCCACTTAGGCGAACCGGGCTCGATTCCAGGCGGGGTGGCTTCCGGATTCTCGGATGTGGGAGTCGCGCTGTATGATGCCGCTGGTTTGGAGGGTTTTCTCGGGGACCTCCCAATTCTCCCACCCTCTCATTGCAGTGCTGCCCCATACTCGCCTCATTTCACCATCATCGTCTATCAAGACCTCGAAGTCAAGAGGGGCCCAAATCTCTACACTCACCACTCAGTGTTTTAATGTAATCTGGATCATGTTTATTGTAAATTTAATTGAACGACGATAAATACGTATGGAATATTGGCAAGCACGCGTAAAATTACCGGAGCACAAAACACCTAAGTAACACATTCCAAATGTTTAAATACATCAAATTCAATTCAAAATATAAACCGTTTTCCACCACACTATTTTCCCCCCAAGTTTTCCAGCAATCTTTATTCCCATTTCCAACTATCTTGGAAGACATTTTAAAGTTTAATTCCCGTTTTCCAACAACTTCTAACTAATAAATGATTAATTTTCATACCAACACAGCTATAAGACAATTTTTTAAAGTAATGACAAAAACGCATCTATATTCAATTTTTAACTATTACAATGAAAGCAAATACCCAAGTTAAACTTTATTTTCAACCATTGAAAATATATGTTAAACAAACATGATGGTAAAGTTGTTTTAGTTTCAATCCAATGTATATTTATTCGTCTAGCAGTCAAAAATATGTATTTTATGTATAGTTTTTCCTAGCCTAGAATTTGGGAGAGTACTATCATGTAGGAAGATATAATCTCGATAAAATTTATTTGGGAAAGGTAGTTGACTACAGTGTCGCGTTTTTGCAAAATATATGGGTACGAGTCATTTTAAAGCCTCGTGTACAATACCAGCTAACAAATAGCCGAGAATCGAGTGTATGCGGGAGCGGACGAAACTTCGGTCTCAAGATCTGATGAGAGTGTACCGCACCGTCTTTCTTTCCCAGCTACACATTTGGAGGCGCTGACTGTGACTAGCAAAAAGACTTGTTTTACACATACGATATTGCATTTCTGTTTAAGCCCAGCATTAAAATCTTAATTTTTTTTAAATGCCCTTTTTTAAAATTTTAATCTTACACCGTTATATTTATGCACCATAAAAATTAAAGTTTCTACACCATCAAAAAATTACATCCTTGGACACACCATCAGAAAGTTTTTAACTTTGGGGAATAGTATTTTACTCTCTTAAACAAACCTATTTCCAAGAACTGTATCCATACAAGCAAAGAAATATAACCTACCACAAAAAAAATTATGAAACCCTGAAAAGTATTCGAATAAACTAATGATGATTTATGTTACAATTAAATATAACATACAAAATAGCATAGCAATCTAATATGAGAAACGAGTTCCGGGAAAGATTATCCAACTTCTAAGAAATATATAGTTTTACAAGTATGTTCTAAATAACATTACAATGGAATCGCATCCCAAATGCTTTTAAGATGAAAAATTCCGTGAAAAAAAAATTGAATTCCAGGAAGTTACAACAACGATTTAAACAAATCACATCTTAAATGTCTTTAAGCTATAAAATTGCACGACATTTTATCCCAATTCCAAGAAATGTAACATCAAAAACAATCAAATACATCACATTTAAAAGGAATCTAAAGCAATGGATTAACACCCAAATACAAGAATTACAGTATGTACCAAATATAACAAATTAACACATAAATGCCAATTTCCAATCTATCACAGTTACCAATTGAACTATATAAATGTGAATGACGTCACAATTAAAATGATTTAAACACACTGGATTATCGCTCAAATGTTAATCCAATGGAACAATAATCCAATCATAAAGGGATTGATTACACAATAAATTGTACTTCTAAACCCCATCCACAGGTTTAATAAATCAAATTACAAATAAATATAATTTAAAATCTTTTATTTAATATAAAAACAGTTTACAAACATTACATTACAATCTTTTAAGATCTCGATTCTTAAACCACGAGTCGTGTGCTTTTGAGGTTCCTCTCCAGCGAACCAAGGACACATATTTCTTCCTTTTAATGATTATATCGACCAAATATTCATTTGGAGAACTGATTTTTTGAAATTCATGTTTGTAAAATCCACCTTTTATAGGTTCTCCGTCATACTTTTCTACGTAATACATTTTGGGATGTGTTTGTCTAATTGAAATAATTTTTAATATTTCATAAGACCAATTAACCATAATTTTTTCAAAGATTCCTTTCTGCTTCGAGATAGTGTAAATTCCCCAACTTTGAACTTTGGTTTCCTTTTGTCGATGACTTGAATATTATTATAAATAGTTTTCATTAAACTGCTATCCGCAACTTCTTTGGGAGTCATCTTAATAGTTCTATGATATCTGGATTTATAAAATTTAAATTTTTCTAGCAAAATGTCAACCTATTTGTAAGTCCCCCTCGATGTGAAATGTTTATATATTAACTGCTTAATCAATTTGTTGTAACATTTCAGAACACTGGATTTAAGCTCCGAATACTTTGCATAGTGATTAATACCATATTCAGTCATTAGTTTCCGGAATGGTGCAGAAAAAATTCAGATCCTCTAACAGTTTGGAGCGAATTGTACGTTCTCTCTTTCAAAACAATCTTCATTGGATCGCTAACCTGTTTCCCAGTTTTGTTTCTCAAAGGTGTACCTTAAACATATTTCGAATAAACGTCTATTACAGTTAAACTATTTTTGCATCCCACATTGTATTTTGGAAGCAATGTCATTTCACACAAATCGGCTTGAAAAAGATAATTTAAACCATGAGTTATAACGCTTCTTCTAGGATATCGTATCCTTGCAGGAGCGTGAAGATCTTGAGCAATCTTACTAAACTTCATTTGTAATATAACCATCTGCCGTTAAATCTTCAAAAATAGAAACAATTTCGTTGGTATGTGAATTATTCCCAGACTCTCTCGAAGCGATGAGAAGTTTTTAATCTATCAACCAATTCATTAAGAGTGTTCCAATATACAGGTGAAAAGCGGTCGCCAATTTCAGCTTTATATATTCCGCTTCCGACTATATCTCCTATTAAATGTATTTTCGGGTGGTTTTCATCTCCTGAACGAATATTAACATTCGTTCGACGAATAAGTTCTTTATATTTCTGGAAATCGGTGTCAAAATATTCATTTGAAACATTTAAAAACAATAATTCAAATCATCCTTCATGGACATCAGTTATTGTAATCACCTATTTTAACTTTATTCTCAGGCAAAAATTTAATTATCGAATCTCCCAGGAACCAGTTGTTTTCATGACGATAAATAGTAAATGTTGTATCACGCAGAGGTGAAGAATTTTGAAAGATAAATAACTATGTGTTAACTGAGAAAGGAGTTGCTTTTTCTTTGTTGAAGTTTCTTTTTCCTTTTTAATTTCCAAAGCTGTTTCATTAGTTTTATTCAACATAGAATGCAATATATCAATTCTACTCATAACAGGTTTAAATATTCCTTTGTTTAAAACATCCAGTTCCATACGGGCTCATTTGACTTGTATATATTTATCTTCCACAGCATATATAATAATATTGTGCAATTCTAAAGTAGAGGCAGACATGCCATGATTAAATTACGATAAATTATATATATATATAAATTAAGTCGTTGCTTTTCTAATTGATGTAGTAGGTTGATCAGTTTGCATTTTTTCAATCTCATTCATCTCACTTAAATCTGCATCAAATTTTGTTTAAGTTTTAAATTTCAAATCGTTTATAAAATAAATTATTTGGGTTTCCAAATCATTATATTGTTTTCTCAAATCTGTTTGCGTAACTAAACCAACATTTCTATTAAACAATTCATCTCTTATATATTGTGTTATTTGTTCCCTTCGTGTTTCAAGTTGTTTTATAATAGTAACGTTTACCACTTCATTAATTACAATGCCTAAATTTTCTTGCATTTCTGCAAGTTGTGTTGTAAATCTATGTTTATCATATCTTTAAAATCCTTACTAAAGCCATTCAAATGTTCTTCTGTTCTAAATTAATTACTCTGCAATTAAGGGCTAATAATACTTAAAACCTTTGCGATTACACTTGTGTTTTTATAAACATTATCATTCAAATCAACTAACTTTATTAATTTCTCTTGAATATCGTTTGATTGCGATTTAATTACGTTAAGCGTAATAGTGTTTAAGTATTCCATTTAACATTCATTTAACACATCGCTATCTTTCACAGCCATACCCATATTACATAATATATGTCCGTTCAAATCACAATTCCCATCGCGACTTTTGGTTAAACAGCTATTATAATGGTTGTGTTTTATACCGCTATGTCCAAACATTAAAAAAAATTGGTCTGCGCTTGGAAGTAAAAAACTGTCAAAACCAGATGTATATCTGCCTTTATATAGCGGAAGTGTTGGTATAATCACCATAAAACCGTGCTCTTCTTTCCAACAGTAAAAACACATATCTTTAAACTTTGTAAATGTCATATCGCCTGAAACATGATCATTGTAAATATGTTGCAGATTCATATTATCCATTTTAAACAAAATTACCATAGTTGCATTATCACGCAAATTATGTTTTGGTATATATGCGTAACTTTGCGATAGATAAAAACAATCAACATTTGAATATCGACCAAAACTAAAATATTGCTGTATTTCACCCTGTGGTTCACACCAAACATCGTCAAAATAAATACAGAATTGAGTAATGCTTCATTCAGAGGCACTATATCTTCTTTATTTGTAACAGGGAAATATCGCATTCCTTCAATTATCGACTAAATGCTTGCTAACCATTTATATTTCTCTGGTTGTATTGTTTTATAAAACACATATACATTTTCAAATTTAAATCCATTCGGATGCTCCCACAGTGACATAATAACACAAGTTTTTCCACATGAAGCATGACCGCATTATTATACAACGTATATTTTATGGTAAAATAATGCCATGTTTCTGTTCAATTACGTTTTATTCCAAAATTTACAATTACCACAGGATGTACATTTGGTTTTGTAACCTTAATTTCTACATAAATAGACATTATGAAGTATCGTAACATACTACTGTGAAATTCGCAACTTATCATAACATACCAACATAACGTTAGTAACATATCAGAACATACCAATGTAATGTTATTAACGTATTGTAACATATCAATATAACATATTGTAACATAATATAGCATACTAACATATTCTATTGCAACATAATATAATGTACTAATGTAACATATTGTAATTTACCGATGTAACTTATTGCAACATAATATAATGTACTAACCTGATGTAATGTTTGTAATGTATTGTAATATACCAACATAATGTATTGCAATGTAACATATTGTAGCATATTGACATAACGTAGTAATGTAAACTAACATAACATACTAATATAAAACTATAAATATAGGTCCATATATAGGTTCGTGTTCAGTTGAAAATAATGGTTTACACTAAACGTATTGAAAAAGGATTCTGTGTATAGAATACATTGATTAATAGATTATCATTTGAATTGCATTTACAGAAATACAATTATTGGGAACCAGTTACTAAGTTTTCAAAACATTTGGCACCGGAACAATAAAGGAATAAACTCTTTGGATAACACTTGAAAAGAACACGATATAATTTACAATGGAACAAACGATTTGAAAGAAAGACATAATGCAGATACGATTCTAGCTGATAAAGCAGCAAATATAAGGAAGAATTCATATACATCTACAGGTGAAAAGCTAGGTACTTGGGTTTTTGATAAAGTTATGTGCTCGAAGGTGAAGAGAGGCATGGTCTTAAAACGCAAAACCAAACGAAAAATAATGAAAGGAGGAATCATTCCATTCATATTTTAAGCATAAACAGCTCTTGGGTCAATCCTCGAAGGGGTTTCGGCAATTAGTAAAGCAGTTAAATCAAAAGGTAAAGGAGTGTACTTGAAAACCTATAAAGTTGGACAAAGACGAAAAAGCTCCAACCGTGGGAGAAAAAAAAGAAAAAGAAAAAAAGCAGAAAGTCGTAAATAGTCTTCCAAAACGTGCATTAACAAATAAAGATATTAATGTATTTCTAAAGAAACTGGACATTCCCTATTTCTGAGGTGTGTATATGAAAAATTATTTACCAAAGAAACCAAATCGTCCGTGAATGTATGATTGTTAATTTAGATTCGAAACAAAATGAAGGAACGCATTGGGTTACATTAATTAAAAATGTATATCAATCATTGTGTTATGACAGTTTCGGCGATTTACGTCCTCCAATTGAAATACGTAATTATTTTAAAAACACCCAATTAAGATATAATTAGAAAATGGAGCAATTACCAAATGCAATCAATTCCGGACATTTACGTTTACGTTTCTTGGCTATAAATAGATCATATAAGTAATTGTAATTGTAAAACATATTAGTAATATGTCAATTACGTTGATTTTAAGTGGCAAATCGTCGCAATTGTGTGCTGCATATTTCCTTGCATTGGAGTTAGATGGAGAATGGCAAATAAATCTGATAGAATTCGTTACTTACTACAGTATAACAAACATTGATATGCATAACCAATCATTTACGGATAATATTTGTGAAAAAACATACAAGATTGTGATACTGGTAGGATCTTATGAATTGGATGACCTTGAAACATTCATTGAAGCGGCATTACCTTGAAGATGTACATTTCCGATTACGTGGAAATCCAAGTACGTTAACTAGTGCAATGTATAGTAATGTTGATATCGATTTCTCGGAAGACAATTCAATTGCAAATATGTTAGGTTATGAACGGAGACTGTATCCGGGTAATAAATTGCACGAATCATCAAAAGAGGTTAATATATTTTCAGTAAATGTATGTCATATAAATGTTAATATTGCAGGCGGTTCATATTTGAATGGAAAACCAACAAATACACTATATGAGTTCACATGTGCTGTGTCTCCAGGATATAAAATAATTGAAAAACCGAGTACATTGATATATCTTACAGTAATAGTTAATCGTGTTGATGAAATACTTGTTACAATTGTCGAGTAAGACAGTAAGCTTATTAATTTTAGAAACGAAGATATTACAATTCGTTTACATTAAAAAAATCTATATAAATAGTTGCATTCCATTGCGCATTACAATCATAACGGGTATTATGTATAATAGTAAATTCGCACATAAAGTAGACGGTTCTTTTAAGAAATATTTCAAAGGAACGTATTCTGAAGAAAAAAGTTTAAAAAGTTATAAACGCGAGCATAAAACGCTCACTTCATATAAGATACCTGTGAAGTTAACAGGAGGCAACAAACTGTATTTAAAAGAATTAGGATATACTGTTAATATAAATGGATAACATACTTAATGTTAAAGAACCAATCACTTATGAAAATGCAACCACCAATACGGAAATGCATGTGTATGAACCGTTCCGAACAGGTCCGTACACGTTTCCTTCGAAAATAAGGATTTCTAAACAAAATCACAATATTTACATGTTACCATCGAAATCAACTTTAAGGTCTACAGGAACAATTAAAAAGACAGCCGACACAAGCAATCCAGTAACTTCACGGATAATAAGAATTAGAATACTTCATTTAATCGACATAATTTCGTATATGTTCATTAGAGTGGAAATCGATCAAACACGAGATATTGGAATTACTTCCACGATAAAGAACTATCTCTCAGGAACTGTAAACGATCTTTATACAGGGCTTATGGCTGGGTGGAGCAATGCTAGTGATCACTCACTAGAAATAAACCCAGGAGGAAAATACAAAGTCGTTACACCGATAAATATGGATTTGGGCTTTGCTGAAGACTACAAACATTTCATATTAAATGTTAAACAAGAATTAGTTATTCTATTCGGCAATACGCATTTGAATGCTATATATGATTCGACTAATAACGAGTAAGGTGCAGCATCTGAAATAAGCAGCATAGAATGGTTGATGCCACATATTGAAATTAACACTCATGAACGTGTAAAGTTTTTAAAATACATCGAAAAAGGGAAGAATCTAGACATTACCTTCAGATCGTGAGGTTTAGAGGTTTTTCAAACTCTGCCGACATCAAAAAAGTGATTTGGAATGTGAAATCAAGTTTTTCATCTGAAAAACCAAGATATGTTGTTATTTGTTTTCAAACAAATCTACAAAACAATTTAAAATCTGGTAGATCAGTATTCGATAATTGTGATATGAAAAATATTAAACTATATCTAAACAGTTAAGCTTACCCCTATATGGACTTAAATATGAACTTTGAAAATGGGGAATTCCTTGTTTGCTATGATATGTAGTATAAGTTTCAGGAAATGTAATATAATTAAATTGGTTCACCGATCCTAGAACCCGAATAATTCCAAACCAGAGGAATGTTATTAGTATTTTATGTGAGCAAGAAAAATGACACAATTACAAATAATAAGACTGATTCACGGATTGAAATTATTGCAAATACACCTATTCCAGCAAATATGCAATCTTACGCTCTTATAATTCATGATAGATTAGTGAGCTACAGTGTAAGAGAAAATCTGGTGAAAATAATGAATATAGTCAGTAGGCGACGAACCACAGCTACAATGAGATGTTTTGCAATGTGTAAGGATATCAGTCTGCAGAAAAAAAAATCATTAAAGAATCAGCTATCACTGATATGGAAGAACATATGACTGTATTCAGCTTTAAATCACCATTTCACTGGAATTATTAATCTCCTAAATACAAGAAAACTAAAGATGGATTAGCAAGCATCACCATGGTTTAAGATAGGAATGTGTATGTATAGAGTATGAGAATATTGAATCTGTTTGCAAAGATTACCTAAATAATTGTGAAATACATGCATGTGGAGTTGAGCAAAAACGTATTTTCTAAAGTGTGTATAAAGGGAAAGTAACAGATATTCAAAACGAATACAATTGTCCCTTGTTCTAACAACTACGTAAAACATACGGATCTAATTCGACATTCTTCTCTGCAGAGGAAATCTCGAAATTAATGTTAAGTTGGGCAATGATGACTTACTGGGGAGAATCATCTGAGTCTCCTCTCATATCACCTGTGGTTATTAGTCGGGTCATATGGCATTCATTATTTGGGATGAGTGTAATTTAGTATAAAAAGTATTTGCTTATACGATATCCACTAGTTGTAAAGATGGATCAACAAGACAGCGAAAACACATGTTCATGTATACAGGAATCCAAATGTAAATTGAATATTAGCAAGTTATTAGCACGTTGGAGCAAACCATTTCGACTTTGTTTTGGAAGTAAATAGTTCTAGAATATTTGTGATGTTCCTACTGTAAACAAGTTTTTCTTCCACCCAACTGCTATTTACGTGTCTGTCACCCATGGAAACTCAAATGTGAATTGCTCATGTTTGTTAAACGGAGTAATACGTCATTTTGGATAGATATACGATGGGCTGTTTCATTTAAAAAATATCCAATATTCTTTAAAGGGCAAAATATGTACTGATTTAATATCTTGTCCAGATCTGAAAAAATGTCCTGTATACCATACGTGTCCGAATACAAGTCTACCAGCGAGCATCGAAGCAGTGTATTTGCACTTTTATGAAACTTTTCCTGATTAACCAGAATGTATAGTATTATATGCACCCGAAAAATTATAATAATCAAACAGATAAAAATTCTACAAATACTGTCAAAGGGAAGATATGAAGTAAAAAAAAATGTTTTTGCAAACATATTGATGAGAAAATGAATTCTGTAAGGAAATGTATCGAAATAAATGGTTTGAAACTATTTTTTTCTGTTTTACTGACTTTATGAAGCCATGAATTGTAATATTCCCATATTCTGACAATCAAATGTTACGTAAACTTTGCGTGCATTTAACATTCAAATCTAAATGTGTTTGCACATAAAGGTTTGTGTGCGGGATAATGATTAAATAAACCTTTTGTAATTTGAAAGTGACTTAATATATAAAACTCTTTAAAAATATATTCTAGGATTCAGATGTTCTATGATTAAAATTGTACCCGTGTCACCTTCTAAAATTCAGACGTATTGTGTTTAAAACTAATAATGTAATCGAATTGCTTCCTGGATTTGCCTATAATTACCTATAAAATGTAAACGCTTTGCAGTTTCATTTTAATATTTGAATAGTACGGAAGAAATTATGTGTTTGCTGTGTCACTTCTGTGAAAAACCATTTACAGCTTTGTGGAACATACAACGACATGAGAGAAGTAGCTGTGGAATGAAACCTTTAAGAAATTAATTTCTGTGTGAATTCTGCCAGAAATAATTTTCTCGGAGGGATAATTTGAATAGACGCTGTAAATTTTGCAACACCGGTTCTCCTCCTTCTCCTCCTACTACGCTCATAGCTTTGCAGAGTTCATAACCAGCACCACAAATGCCATTACAGTTTGCTCCGCACTTAACATTTCCAGCTGCAGCTACTGCAAAGCACTTAACATTTCCAGCTCCAGCTACTGCAAAGCACTTAACATTTCCAGCTCCATCCAATAAATTTCCTCCACAAATTCGGTACTTTAATTCAAGGATAAAAAGTAATTCGATTTCCAAGTCTCCAGCTTCAGTGAAAAGTTCATCATCCAATCTCAGATATGAGAAACTGGCTAGCGCGTTCGCTGGCAGGCTAACTGACGTGGAGATAGTTTACGATAGGCTTGACAGTGATGTGGATATTTCTCTTTTTTTTCCAGAGGTGTAAAGTCCTCTCGTTAAGCTTTTGGTGTGCACATATTTTCAAAGAAAAGCACTCCCTGTCCTCCATTCATCCGATGTTGGTGAACTTTATGACAATAACATAGTACCTTACTTAATAACCAGACTTGAGGAGTTCAGTGCGTGTGGAAGCGGGTGGACTTTACAACTGATATAAAAAACTATGTAAATGTGAGACAATACCAGCTGTTCACTGCTGGTGGTTAATAAGGCAAGTTTATTAGCGATTAGAAGACTCGTGATCTGATGCTGCTTCATTACTCACCTCGTTTCACCCTCATCAGCTCTCAAGACCACCGATCAAATCTCTTCACTGGCTCCGATGCAAAGATAACAATTGGAAATCCAGGATTTTTTTTGTTCCACGAAACCCAGAATGTGTGTAGAGCTTATGAACAGCGAGCCTTGCTGTATATCAGTACGTTGTGTATGTCGAATTTCCTCCGAAAACTTCACACTTCTTGTATTTCAGCGCTTCATTCAGTGTTTCATTCACTCGGCTGGTGTGTCCCTGTTTGATATTATAGAATTCCTGTCTACATTTTTTCTGCAAGTATACACTCAATACCATAATAAATTCAGCCCTGCAATATCACTAGTGGGGTAGTTAAATGACATAGTAGTATCTACAAGTCAATTAAAATGTTCACTGTATCAAGAGTGAACCAATCAACTGACAGATATTGTGTTAAAATAAGCAATCGGAAATTCTAACAAACATACGCCTCATTTAGAATCCGCTGTGAATAACAACTTCTCACAGATTTGAGAGCAACGAGTTCGTCTTCCTGCAACATCAACCAAACGCTACCAACCTCATTCCCAGAAAAGAAGATTGAGTGTTTTTTCTGTATATAAATAAATATTTTTAAGAAGAATGTGAATTTTTGTATATGTAAATAAATATTGTGTTTGTTGGAAAAATGGAATATATTAAAAATATATTTCTAAGTAAATGTGTGTTTGATTTATCTGCAAACTGAAGATCTGAAATTTTATAAAACGTGTATCTTAGATAAAAGAGCGTGTCAATGTTTTCACAAAAATATATATTTTATTACTTTATCCACCAGAGGTCATAGCTTTGTTTATGTGAAGAACCTTTATTTATTCGTGGGTGTGACCTTTTTCTACATATATATCTTGAAAACAATATTTCAACATATAATCTATAATTACCTTGTTAATTGGCAAGTTTTAAGTAAGCAGAACTATTTGGATGTGAACTGAATACGTAGTTTTTCCTTCAGTCGGTTTAACGACTGTGTTCGCAATAGTTGGCGAAACTCTTTGTCGGAGCATTTTCCATAAAAGCGAACAACATTGTCTCGCAGGGAAATAAGTTTGCATGAATATCACCTAAAAATGGCGAAATCGTTATCATTTAACACAGTAAAGACAATGAAGATTCGCAATGAGTTAACTATTTTGCATCTTAACAAAAAAATAAGATGAAATAAATTATTTACTTATAGTAAACTAGTTTTAAATACAAATGTATAATGCAGTTAATGGGCATTAACAAACACTGGAGGTTTTCACGGGATATTTAAAACACCTAGAAATGTTATTTACTCAATATCTGCCTTTATTGTGTAAATCAGTTAATTTAGTGTCTATTTAGAAAGAAAATGTTTTTAACACTTTGCGTGAAGCTTATAGGATTCTTATAGCTGGGGTGGGTTCAGGACATGTATTAAGAATTGCTAGCATCCCTTCTCCCAAGCCAGACAGGCTCGTTGTTTGGAGACAGTTTTTCCAGGCTCTTGTATTCCTTTGACAAAGGAGCGAGGTCGTCCCTCATCGGCTAGCAGTCTGTTATAGGGTAGAAAAAAGATGGATAAAGTCACGTCAGACTATAGCACTGACCCATCATATTTACAAACTCGCAATGACACCGTGCTTCGCCTAGCTGCTTCCTAACCCACAATGCTTGCTAGGTGATAACATAATCTATCTATTCGTTGTTCATACCTCGCTAACAGTCTTCGTAACAGTATTTTTTTTAAATAGTTTCGTTTTTAGCATAAGTAACCTTGGTAACACAAAATACGATAGGAGTTATAATATTTTTACATGTGTTAATAAATGCATTTCTTTTTTAATAATCATTTGAATTCAGTTTCCTTATGAGTGTTAATTACAGGAGTCACTAGAATTTTATTTGGTTAGCTTATAGTGTAGAAATCTTTTCCGTTATTTTGAAGTTTGCATGCGTATATTATATGTTTTAAATAATCCCTAGCTCTTTTGGCTAGGATTCGAAAATTGGGATTTCCGAAGCTAGTCTATATGTGTTCACTACGAGAAATTTTTTTAAACTTTCTCTGAGATACGTTTTTGGATCGATAAACTGCGTTTGTGATAAGTAATTGATTTCATAGATTTTCTTCCACGAAGGGACTCGAATCTTTCCTAGATTTATTCATTTTGTAACAAATTTATATGGAATATTAATTTGCCTAGATCGTGATTAGGTAGTATTTGTACATTTTCTCACAAATTATGTGCAATAAATAAATAGTGAGAGTTGTTAAAATTTATTCGATGGAAATAAACGTTCAAACACTTGAGAGTGTATTATGCGAGAATTTTTCAAACATTCCCTGCGCACAAAGGCTGATGACCAGCTCCAGGTATGGCGAGTCGTGGGAAGGGGCAGGTGGGGGAATAAGTCAAAGAATGGGACGTGGTAGATTTTCGGGAGTCCTCTTTTCATGGGTAAAGTGTAGATTTGCAACAAATAAAAGATTTGGAAGAGTCCAACGTGGTGTCTTGAGGGGTGTCTGGCTATTGGAGTGTCCTCGAAGTTGTTGTCGGACAAAATACTTTTCTTTTTGGCTGATTGTGAAGGGCAGGGGATGGGGTGCGTAATTGTGGTCTTGAAAAAATAACCCACTCTTCGCACAAAGGCAGCTTCTGGAGTAGGGGTGCGAGGGATGGTCTGGGTTCTTGACCTCAGGGCAATGGTAGGGTGGGAAGGGTGCCTACAAACGAGCAGGATCTGATCACAGTTCAAGTAGGCAGTTGCTATCTTGAATTAGTTGAGGAAAATGAGAATCGAGGACAGATGGGTGACTGACCCACAGGACCTTGCAGAGGTGGGGAAGGAGGTGGTGGCTGGCATCAAGGAGTGTCGCTGGTTCGGAGAGGTGATGGTGGGAGGGAGTGACAGAGTCCTCCCGATTGGAGCGCAACTAATCAGTTGTCGCCACCTTGAGAAATTATCAAAAACATTTGATGATCGCGGGCATCTGGAGTCTCACTCCGGTGGATGGCAGGGAGGGGGTGCAGGAAGTGAAGTGACTTCAGCTATCCCAGTCGTTCATCAACACTTGTGGATGACAGACTTGTTAGTCATCAGCTACTTCATAAACACCGCATCTCTAGACACATGGTGGCCGAGGAGCTTACAAGCTTGGGTTAGCACAACTACTGACCATCTTATGATAGCAGTGGTTTAATATAAAATAATTTTATCAGAAAATATAAATTTTCATATGTTAACTAATAAGTAACTGATTTCATCGTTTTTCTTCGAGGAAGATTGTATATTCAAAATGTTCGGTTACATTATTATTATATTTTCCCATTAAGTATGTGCGATTTACATTTTTAAGTTGATCATTGTCATAATTAAATAATGATACCATCGGCTTCGACACGAACCTCAATTTAATCTTCAACGGAAAGTTTTATTACTTGTTAAAACTGAATTATTTTTTAATACGGCTTCTTACTATATGTACATTTATTCACAGTGGCAAACCAGTTCTCTGGATACATCGTTAAATAATGCGAGTGAATTATTTATTTATATTTCTCAGGGAAGTGAAATTGTGAATTTCAAACATGGCAGTAGGTTAAGATTTTTAAAAATTTAATGTGAAACGTTTTAACGTTCAGGAATACATGATTAAATTGTTCATGGATGATAGCTCATTAATAGTAGCTTGGTAGATTTTCTGGTAGTCGTAAATTTCAACTCAGTTACTTGTCAGCCTCCAAATGCGCTCCATGTATATAAGCGGTCGTATGTCATAGCATCCACTCATTCTTCAAGTGACCTCCGAGGTGAACGGAGGTGCGATTTCGGGGAACTCCTGGCACCATTTCACTACATGTTTTTCTGAGCTCGGTCTACGAAAATTCCTAAAATTTTAAAAATACTGTTTGTGTTAACAATTACAGTGAATTTCATAAGCATTAAAAAAAAATTTTCTTTCATTTACGACTTTTTACCGAAATTTAAACACAGTTGTCTATCGGTCACACTATACATATCTACTCACAGCTCGGCGTAAGAGCTATGCTGGACTCATTAATACATCAAACACCACAACAAATAGACGTGTTTTAAAAAATACTCAAGGTATGTGCGAAAGGAAATAAGTAGTGTACGTGTATTTCTATTACACTATTGTGTCTGTTTAACATTTAAAAGCGAGTTTGGGAATTTTTATTTATTCAATATGGGTTAGCTGGATTTCGTTTAAAGATAATACTTGTTAGTTATACTTGTCTCTCATATAAATTATATTTCTAAGCTCGCGAATAATATTATTTTTAAGATTCAAGTAATTGCACTTATTATTCACATAGTCGTTTGAAATTTGCGATTCGATGCATGAAATGTATTCATACGTAGAAGACTCTGAATTTCTCTAACGCTTAATTGTATTCGGAAAACAGATCGTTTAACACATAAATCGCATTTTTCAAAGTCGCCCATCTACTATCTACGAGCAATATCCCCCCCCCCCCCCAAAACATGAAATTACACTTAGGCCAATCTTAGAAATTGTAAAACACTCTGAAATTCTCTCTTGTGTTAAATATATTCGTAAAAATCGCCTATCTACCAACAACATCCCTCCAAACAACTCAAAATTAGAAAAGTAGGAACAAATTTGCCTTAGCCAACTCATGCACTAAACTTTACATCTATATAAGACATTGCATCCCACCACTCTGGTCAGTCGCTTTCAGGGCACCATACCGCTAACATCGTACAGTGCTCCTGCAACTCCCCTCCCCCAACCCAGAAAGAAGGAAAGAAAAAAATTAAAAAATCTTATCCGATTAAAGATTGACCCTTTCAATTCTTTTAACCCGTTTAATAAATTTTACCATTTCCATTATATGTAATTCTTTTTTGGTTAACCCTTCCGGTTTTTGATTAACCCTTTCGATCTTTTGTTTAACCCTTTGATACCAATTTAACCCTTTCAAACAATCAAAAGTGGGGTAGGACCTGTGCGCCCCTACTACTCTCGGTGCATGTAGTTGTAAGAAACAACTAGATTTTGCGTGTGTATATATTATGTATATAATATGAATTATGTTTTATATATGTAGGTATAAGGGCGTATCTTGGTGAAGGAAATACTTCTGCACACTACTGTGATATTTATAACGGCCTTCTGGAGCCGAGATTTTTCGCGATAATGACCCGATGTTACGGTTGACTCTTCAAATGGAGGGCCAGCCCCTACCCCTACCAACCCTTGTAGCGATGGATTTATGTCGTTGGACTCGGCCGGGGGTGTGGGGCGCAGCCCTGGTCGGCGGGGTGATTATCGGGTCCTGAGAGTCCTCTCCACGTAATGGTCGCTGGTCGTGACAGCTCTCCGAAACCCCCACCCCCCCTGCAGATCCTAATAATTCCTGTACCCCCGGCCGCCATCAACTTTCCAACTCCCTCTCTCGACATTCCTGCGCGTGGCGCATCGGTCATCAGCTGTTGAAAATTAGCGACCATTTCGCCCCCTCCCACCTCCTCCCCCCTCAAACACAACACAGACCCACGCGAACAGGGTCGAGTGTGGGTGGGTTCGCATGGGCGAACTCGTTTTCGATTCATTGCTGCGTCGGCACTTGTCGCCTCCATTCCTCTCTCTTACTCTTTCCTCCCATCCGTCTATGTTCCCGCGTAAACGAGCGGGCCAAGTGCTCGGGACGGAAGTGATTCGATCTCTGCGACGTCAAGTACGTACATCCCCCGTGACGTGATTGGGTTCGGAGACCATGTAGAAGAGTGCAGGGCATACCATACCTACATACTGCTAGTTGAAGCAACTGTAACCTACACGAACTACAAGCAGTTCCATAGAGAAAGAGAGAGAGAGAGAGAGAGAGAGAGAGAGAGCGAAAAATATAATAGCCATTGTGGCGAAATAATTTATTGATCATCAATCGTTTACACTGGCAAAAACTAAAAACTAGCAAATAAATTAACACCCCGAATTGATGAGCAAAGGATTCGGAATATTGATGTCCGAGGAATTCGGTTGGACAACCAGTTTGAATAAGATTGTTTAAATCAGCAGGCCTGGATTGAACATACACCTCCCTAAATGCAAGTCAAAGATGCTAAATTACAAATTTAAAATCCGACATCTTAGAAACTTTTTAAAAAGAAAAAAAATACACACTCTAAATCTGAATCATTAAGCAGTTCACGGTTTAGAACAGTTAACAATTTCTAACTTATTCAAAAGTCATTTCAGTCGATTTATGTGACGAAACATTGCCAGTTTTCCTTCATTTATTTATTTACTCTCATTTTCCATTGATTTGTCAACCATTTTTCTAGCGGGTGTTCTGTCATTTGTTTTTAGAGTGATGAGTAGTTTAAACAAAGCGTATCTAATGTAATAACGAAAACCGATAAAATATATTTTTTTAATGTTTTTTTTATAACGCCATTTTACGAGGCAACATGAACATATGTCTTTCATTTCCTTTTCACGTAATCGTCAAAGTGCCCGGTTTGAAGGTTTAAAGTGCGTTGCATTTAGGGAAATGAGTGCATTCATACGCACTATTTGTATTAACTATCCTTATATTACTAATTGAACTAAAACAATAAAATTCTTTAAATTTAAAGCCTTATAAATTTAATTAAGTATAGTTATAAATGTAAGACTATTTTCTCCCTTACTGACAATGTTGCCTTGGTAACTCGATTGGTAAAGTGACAGTTTAAAAGCAGGGTACTGTGGGTTACATTTAATATTACGTTAAATTGCTTAACATAAACAGTAATTATCGGAAATATGTTGATTTCTCGTAATTATATGGATAAATTCGATAAAACCAATATATAATACGTGACATGCAGTTTCTGGTCACTTATTATACCAGTGAAATTGTTTCGCTGAAAAAACCATTTGTTTTTTACCGATTGTTACGTTGAGCCATTTTCACTGATTCAGATAGTTGAATTTGACCGCAAATCACTGGTTTTACAGTGGTTGGAAATTAGAGATTATTTTTAAAATTAAAACATGACATCATTTTGGAAATTATAGCTATATTTTTTGCTTAACATTTTGGACAAAGATAATATCCTTGATTATTACGATAGTGCGATTGGAATCTGTCCATTACCGACCATGAGACTAAACATGATCGCACCATTGTCATTATATTTCAAAGTGATTTTTTGTAATAACCTCTTCAATCCGCATATACATATAGTGCTTGATTGCGAAAATAATCCGTGAATAGATATATTTCAAATCAGTTTAATTTAGAATTCTTATAAAATGTCGAACATGGTTATTCATTTCAACAAAATTCATCGAAAACATCTAAACTGAATTTTTTTTTTTTAATCTCGTTTGAAGGATTTTGTTAACAGAAGTCTTACAGTAATAATTTTATGTATCATGCAAGACTGTTAAAATTTAATAAAAGGCAATAAGTATTGTGACATACAAAGAACTTGTACTGTATGCTTTTATCATATTGACAATTTACAATAAACGTTGTCCATATTTATGTTAATATGATCGAAATGTTGCGTACACCAATTTATGTTGCAAAAAAACTCATAAACTCTGTTTAAACTGCCCATTTAAGTTGAGATTATAGTGTCTATAACAGTTAAATTGTTTTACAGATCGACTACATTCCATTATAGATTACTGCAGATGGAAATAAATTGTTAGTTTGGAAACGTAACTTCGTTTTTCCTTGTGTCTCCGTGTTGCCTTTTTCGCTTATTTTGTGTGTTTACGTTTGCTCGATTGCAGCAAACATAAGAAGCCCCAGAAAACTAATTAGACGTAAGTCTACGTCACTTTACTTGCCGGAGGGTCTCACGCATTTTTTTGCTTCAAATGGAATACGCAACTGAATGCGATTTACTAAATTGTACGAAGCAGGAAAATGAGCGCTGTTCGTCGGGTAAGAAGATTGGCGCAAATATGCGTTTAATTAGTTTTGTGAAGCTAGTTGTATTTGCAGACAGTAGGGAGGTGGTGGGGTAATCACTATTTCTGTCTGCAGCATACATGCGAATGTGGTTTCACAAAATTCAATTTATAGCATTTTTTAAAAATATTTATTCGTCTTCTTAATTTGTTACTAAATTTTGTTATTTAATTATAAAGAACATATGGAACTTACATTGTCAATATGATGAATGAGTTCACAACCCATAGAGCCATATATCCTGTTCGAATATATATATTTTTTAGTTTGGTAACTGGTTATTAATTGTAATATTGCATCTTTCAAAAGCAGTTACAGTGCTTCTATGCAGTTTAATATAAACACGGTGTATATACATGTGTATATCAAGACATCGTGGCTTCCGAACAACCCTTTTAGTTTAAACATTTCTTAATCTTTTTTTTTTCACTTATATTTCGGAACAAATGCAAAAAACGTATTTGGAGAACAAGTGTGCTGCTAGGAACAACCGATATGAAACATTTTAATGGAGAGACTACTGCATATGTTATACAGATCTAAACCACGAATTTTCTCATCGTAATATAGCTTGGGGAATGGCAAAATACGAAATTATTTTCTCTCTGCTTCTGCATTTGTTTTTTACTTTCATATTGGGATCAAAATAAATTTTAATTTCTCACAAATGAAATCTTTTGGTATCATACGTGCGTCGCATCACTACGCTGTAAACCTTTTTTGTAAATTTAACTGAGAAATTATTTGTAATTTTACAAATCCTTGTAACAGTACTAACATTTCTCTTGTAAAACCACTCGTTTGAAAACTACAAAGTCCGTGTTTGTAATAGACCTTAAGAAAGGTTTGTATTATAATAAACCCAGTCCACGAGATTCGGGACAAAATGGAGGACACTCAATAACGTAAAACCTTATATAACTGTTTTTGCAAGAACTATGGGTGATATAAAGCGTAGTTGCGTGCGAAAAGAAACGAATTACTAGTTTCAATAACTTAAAACACTTCAAACAACTCAAAAAATCATAATAAAATTACAATTTCAATAAAACGTTACCGTATTACTCATTAACTGTAAATTTTCCTACCTACTCAGAATTCTTCAAATGAAATAAATGTATTCTTCGTAATCAAATGACTTCTTTAATATTTGGTAGGTACTTACAACTATAACAAGTAAGTGTTATGCTCGTAAACGAAGTTGGTCTTGTGGTTGAGGGCTAAACAATACAAGGGGTACAGGTTCTAATCCTCGTGCTGACAAATTGTATTTTTTTTTTTTCGTAAAATATATTTTGACATTTTTTTTTAGTTATTCGCTGTTATTAATTTATTTAATTTGTTTTCTAGAAGAAAAAATATAATTTTATGTACACTTCTTAATGGTGTAAGTTGTAATACAAGGCTATAATATGTAATATTACAAATATATTCTTTCCAGATTAAAAAAAAAAATATTTTGTAGTTTTGCAAAAGGTTTTCTTGCAACTGGGTTTCCAAGAGTTTATCTTGTTAAAGTCCAACTATTTTTTGTAGAGTGTAGGGTGGGGATGAAAATTCTGGGTGGGTTAGGGTTTAGTTTCGCGTATAAGCGTCTCGCTCGAATTGTCTTCCGAAGTTACGTGGAGATGTTTATCAGCAGAAATTAAAGCAATAAAGAGATCATACAATGGAGATAAGCAGACGCCAAGCAATGTGTATAAGCCACCGTACATACTTTTATGGCTAGTTGAAATGTTCTTTTTTCAAGTTTGGTGTTTGCAGGCGAATCACGTACGTTTTTTTTTACTTTCGTATCATATCTTTTACTGACTCATACTAAAATGGCTTCACACACATAAAATCGCCAATGTACAGGAGCAGTGTGCAGAATAGATGGAGAATACGTAGCGTTGTTAAAACTAGTGACGAAGAGACGCTAGTATAGTAATAAGTTCTAAAGTAAGAACGTTTCCTTCCAATGTTTGGCTGTCATCTTTTAAAGTCGATGTTTCTAGCACAGGCAGCATCGATGTCCCTTACATTCCCCTTTAAATTGCTCGTGGGATATTTTGAGTATCAGAGCCTGAGGCCGTGTCTGAATTAAAAGCATACTCTTTCAAGAAAGCACTGTGTCGCACAAACTGGCGCGAACACTGCTTCACGCTCTCGCCCTGCGGAATTCAGAAAACCCCACTCTCATTTATCTCCGACGTCACGCAGACAGCTGTTGCCAAAAGGCGCGAAAGCGCGTGAAGCTAAAATCACGGTCATAGTTATTGTAAATATTTTGTGTGTTCAAAATGATCCAAAAATAATAATAGCACAACCACAATAATTATAAGTGCATAAAATACTATTATTTATTTATGTACCACCGTCATGTTGCAGAAAAGTGGTAAAAAATACGAGACTATCACAAACCCTTATTTATCTTTTAACTGATACGTATTACCTAGGTTATTATTTCGAACAGTTGACTTTATTCACTTACAAATAAAATGAGACGTGGTTTTGTCCCAAAATGTTACTGTAAACGTATTCGAACACTGTAAATAACATAGACAAATATGGCACGTGGTCAGAGAGAGAGAGAGAGAGAGAGAGAGAGAGAGAGCGAGAGAGAGAGCGAGAGGGAACCAGCGAGTATACAACTTCGTGCTCTCTCTGCGCTCTCGTTCTTTCGCGCTCTCTTCGGCGGATTGGGACAACCAGAGAGCGTTCTCTCTCTAACGCCATAATGACGTGTTCGCGAGAACGAGAGCACGAGAGAGAGAGAGATAGAGAGAGCTCTGGGCTAATTGTGAAACGGTCTAAAGCACTGGACGATAGCTGTGTTGTACGTGCAATATTAATTGCGGCCCCAACTCGTAGGAATAAAATGCTCTATATAAATTGAAACTAGAGTGCGTGAAGTGAATGAAGAGATTTGGGCTGCCGATGAGGGTGAAACGAGGTGAGTATGGAGTAGCGCCGCAATTAAAAGCTGGGGTAAACGGGAAATCCCCGAGAAAACCCTCCGGTTTCGTCAGGTACGATTCCCACATGAGAAATACCAGGAGCGACCCCGCCGGGAATAGAATCCGGTTCACTTAGGTGGAAGGCGGGTAGTCTAACCACTACATTACCGCGACATCGTGTAATTCGATTTTCACGAAATAACATCCCTGTCCCATGATTGTAAGGCATAAAAATCAACTAAGGAAATAATTAATCGTGAAGATGACGATCCAGTATGTGACTCGTCAAACTTTACAACTAGACGTTCCAACCTCTATAAAAATGACAAAGTAAAATTGGTTTTGTTATAATTACAAGGTCGTGTCCTGCGTGGGATTTAATTTTGGGCTTCAGTTTGAAGCATCGTTATTGAAATACATAATGAGCAATGGCTGTATTCAGCGTGAGCGGTAGAAGGCAGCACGCATGCGCTAGCGTCAACAACCTGCAACGATCGTCAAGAAATAACGAGCGAGCAGTGTGAACTATATTCAGAGTCCTACACGTCGTGCAAGCAGAGGGCAGATCGTACGTCGAAAATCACTTTTCATGACGCACTGCATGTTCTCAGATAATAAAGCAGTAACGAGAAGAGGTCGCGAGAGAACTTAATGAGCACATGAAAGAGTTTTTAAGCACCGAGGTGGCTAAGTGGAGCAGATACGGAACGAAACGGCGGAAAAATTGAAGTACCACGAGAAAACCAGCCAGGTTTCCCACGTGTAAAGTACAGCTACTGTAACGCGAAGTCGCAAAGTTGCTAAACGTTAACACAACTTTACAGTAGGGCGTCACTTTGCCTCATGACGGCGAATTCTTCCGGTAGTAGACGAGACTTGCCATGCTCTGAAGGTTTTCTACTTCGACACTTCCTCTCCGGGGACCCGTCAGATTTAACATCGTCGGGGGAACTAAACTCAGGGACAACTTTGCTTCACGCTTGTCGGAGCTCTCTCCGGAACTCTTCGCCAAGACGTTTCTTAGGAGTTCGGCGACCTCGTTTCCTCTGGGAGGGGTGGAGGTCTACCCCTTCGCATGGTTGACCTCGAACAAGTCCGGCGGGGAAGGTGTCCAAACTTGGCGTCCGTTTCTCGAGGAAGTTAGCGATGACTATTACGAGAGCTAGAATAGGTAGCATAGAGAAAAGAAACTGTCTACGTGTACGGTTTACACAAGCGAATTCGATTGAATGTTACCTGCACTATGATCTAAAAACTGCCTTTTGTCTGGGTGCTGCGTGTTGTGGTAGGCCACCGTCTGGCGCGAGTTTGACCCGATTAGTAAATGACGTCACACCATTAATTTATCAAGTGTAGTTCGTACTCGATATTTGCTTGATAACCTTTCTCCTCGGTTATTTAGTGTTCTATAACTTCACAAGCGCATTGGTCAGTAAGCTAGACAACACAGTCACCTGAATCATGTTTTTATTTACTGCTTACTACAGCAGTTGTGATTAGGCCTATAACACTTATTTTTGCAGGACGAGGTTTGACCCTTATTAACTTAATGATTCGTCAGTGACTCAGAATTCCGGGCTTGTATAGTGTAGAATTATAAAATTCGTTTCAGAGTAACTATATTTGCTTTGAGCACAATTCTTTGAGAGTTCAGTAATGTTTGTGCACATTTTTTTCTTATTCGTATCGCTAAAAAAGAATAATACTAATATGAAGTTATTTGTTACATTAGATCTAATCTTAATACACTGTAATGCAATAAATATAGGACGGAGTGGAAACATTAGCGAAACAGAAACGAACCAGCAGTACTGAGTGAAAGATCAATCAGGATACCGCCTAGGGTGCGGTACGGTAGGGCATGTGCATGTATGCAGCATGACTTACTGTGGGCGTGTGCGAAGGGTACTAAGGACGAGCGCGGTTATGTTCTACATTGAAGTGGTAGCTACTGCACAACGAACATCGGATTGGTCGACGTCGAGTGGAAGTCCGATGCCTGAGGTAGCCAACAGACAGTCCCATAGACAAGGTCTGTACGAATTTACTCGGCGTAGAATAATTGGGCAGTTGGATGAAAGTCAACGTGTGATTAACGTGGCCGAGGATTTTTGGATAGCGCGCAGCATCGTATCATGAGCTCGGGTGGTATTTCGAACGACAGGAGCAACTGCACGAAGTTTAAGTCGTGGTCATCCACGAGCAATCACGACGACGGTGAAGTACTGGTATATTGTAGTAAAAAGATGAGGAGATACCTACGGCAGAGAGTCGGTGAAATCGCAGGACACATGCAATAAACTAGTACACACCCGATATCGCGTTTCTATGTTGCTAGGAGACAACACACAGATAAATTGTTCGATCGGCGATCATTGCGGGGTGTACCATTGACGCCCGCCCATCTGAGACTATGGACCTTTGAAACCTAGGACTGGGGAGCTCAGAAATTTGGTCGAATGCTCTTTGGATGAGAACCTATTTAGTCTCTTAGGCGATTTCGGACGTCTATATATCTGGGAACTGCGGGAAACTTGCAACCACCTCTCCAACATCGTCGAAAGGCATCATTTTGCAGGTGGCAGCGTTCTCGTTTGGAAAAGCACAATGCTTGGTGGCTGTATGGAGACCCTCACCTTCCAAGGAAGTCCTGTCACTAGTTACCACTAATGCACCGAGGTTCTCATTAATCACTTTAGTATTTTCCGGCGTACTTTGATATATGACTCCTCTTTCTTGATGATGGTGCTACACACCATCATACAGTAGAAGTGGCTGAGATATGCGTGATTGAATATATTCGCCATACTGATTTGTTCGCATCGTTCCTGGACCTAAATCCAATAGAACATGTATGGGATGTTGTCAGGAGATGCCTCATTGCACGTCGCCAACCGACAGTAACTACTTCACAGCTGCGATGGGTGCTACAATAAAGTAGCAAGCTAGGGTCTGAATTCCACGGACAAACTTCGTGAGGAGATTCTTGATGCAACATCAAGTGGCAAATATATGGGACACTTTGTACCCAAACAAAATACTAAGGATGAAATAAGTCCATGAAAATTGAGATTGTGAAATGAATTTCCACGAAATGTCGGAAACCAGGTGAGACGAAAGTACAATTCGCGGAAATTGTTTTAAGTTATCGGGATCTTCAACTTAAGATAAAACTAATATCAATAACACTCCCCATTATAAAAATTGCAGAACTGGCTACAATCTAATTCCTGGCAACTTCGTTACCATTGGGAATTATCCATGTTTGATGCTGGTTTATTTAGCAGTATGGCCTACGAAACAAAAATAGCCCCATTGTTGGAACTGTTTAGGATCCACCCTTTTCATTTGAAACGCATACAAATATTCACCTAGATTCCGCTGTAGCGATACAGCGCCTGGTATGCAGGCAATAATACCTACATATCTGTATGGCCACTGCACAGCCGATGGTTGTGGACAATGTTAACACCTACTGTAAACAATGTGTACCATACATTAACAAGCATACACAACGGTTCGTTTGTTGTGACAGTCGGTATGTGATTCTATGTAGGAAGTAAAGATATTGGTATTGCCTACGCACCTGGAACTGTATCGCTGCTGCTGTGTACTGGGAGGGCTTTCGAATGTTGAAACATTTGGTGCAGCAACGTAGACCAATGCCGTTATAACGCATTAGTTTTAAGTGGTATCGTATTACACATTGTATTTGACAACTAAAACAGTGACATTCCATAGGTTTTGTTGCATCAACATTTATCACAAACACTTTTAAAACGAATAGGTCAATGGTACGGCCCCCATGTTCGACGCACAGTTCACATCGCTGCACCAACGATTGTCGGACAAATTTAAAAACATCCTCATTATCCCGAATAATCCCGGCATCTGCAACGATGCGGGCGACGAGGTCCTCTTCGGATCCCACCGTTATTTAATACACCAGGCTGCGCATGTAACCCCACAATAAATAGTCCAATGGATTCGTATGAGGGGATCGTAAAGGCCAGAGAACACGAACCCCACGGCCTATCCGTAGTCCAGGGAATACAAATGCAAGTGATCTCGCGCACGTCGCGAACTGTGGGCTGGGACGCCATCGTGCTGGAGGTATATGGCCACTCGTGTTTGTAACGGGACCTAATCGAGTAATGTCAGCAGAGTATCCCGCAGAAATGCAGCTTACACATTGCTTGTGAAATGGTGTAGAAATAGGTACGGACTAACCAACATGAACGAATGGGGTGTGACGATCGACATCCGCTCATTCGTGGATATATCGACAATTTTGTATACCATCATATTGAATTGAAGCCTCGTCAGTGAAGAGAACGTATCTGTCAAAGTGAAGGTGTGTTCTGCGTTGTTGCATAAACCATTCTGAAAACTGCACGCATCGAGGATCATCCACACGACCCACGGCATGCACACATTGTAAATTGAATGTATTGAGTAATTGCTCATGAAGCACTCGACCAATGGTACGGCGGTTTCTGTTTGAGTACTCTTGCAATATTACACATACTCACACGTCGGTTAGCCTCAACACAGCCTCTTCAAACCTGGCTGTCCTCTCTGTCCGCTGGAGGACGTCTGTAGAGACCCCCCCCCCCCGCCTCTTAAAGAAAGACCAGGCGGTGAGCGGCAACCCGCTACGGTTGTATCCTGGAGAGACACAAGAGGTATGGGAAGAACTCTGCCCAGACCACAAGCTTGGTATCTGAGTACGAGGGCCTCAGAATATTATGGTGGGTACTCTTTGTTGTCCTTGTTAATCAGGTTGGGTATTGGATCTGGATAACAAAGGTGATAAGGTGGGACACCTGCGATGGGATGGCGTGATTCCTCTCCCCCACTGATTGGGTGGTCGTAGCGATGGAACGTTCCTCGCTGGCCAAGAGTGCTATGAAAAAATAAAAAGTACGAAGGCTGAGAAGGCTCAATTGTATGACTTTGCTGTCCGTCTGCGCCTTGCATTCGTTTGTGTCACCTCCAAACATTTATTTCTCTCAAACGTCGCTCCACAGACGCAAATGTAGTGTCGTGTGGCTGCTGTATGTGTGAAAAAGTACTCCTGTACATTCTTTGCTCTTTTTGTCAATTCCCTATGTCGTACCATAGACGAGTAGCATATCTGTCAGTTCCTGTCACGTAAAGCGTTCCATTGTGTAGACACAATCTGCACCTTATTCGATAGTTAGGTAAGTGATACATTATGGAGTGCTCAAATAATTTATACATTCTTTTCGGGGTTCAATGGGCCGCATTCACTATAGCGCCTTCAGTGCCGAGCTAACTGTCGTGCCAGGCGTGTAATTGAACATGTTAAACAATACAGAGCTGCCTAGTGTGGTATTATTGTTCGACATAGACCGCTTGTACAGCCTGTACACACATGTTTTATACTACATGCTGTATCTGACACCTAGTTAGATGTTTGCTCGCAAACGAATGGACTGACAGTGTTGCATTATGGGAACGTTGCTTTCAGCTGTCGACATTTCGTATGCCACAAGTAACACCAATTAGACGCTAATAATACTGCATGGCATCCCTTAAGCTATTATTTTGTGCTTTTAATGTCTCGTCGAAAGCGAGGTAATTAGACACAGGAACATGCAACAAGACACTTGAAAGGAACGGAGGAAGTATTCGGCAATGATCTTTATTAAGGAACCATCCCAGCGTTTGCCTGGAGTGACTTCGGGAAACCATGGTAAAACGCTTTGGGAATGGCCTGACCAGGATTCGAACTCGCGTCCTCCCAAATGCGAATCCAACAAGTTACTGTTGCCCCACTTCGCTCGGTCACGTATTTATTAATGACGATAAATGTTCATACAAATCGTCACAACTCTAAACTTTTAATGCTTGTTTTTTTCTTAACAGTATGACGTAGGTAACACACAGGGCATCTAGTCTCAACTACCTAGGACCACTGCTTTCGTACAAAACGTACAAACTTACACTCTAAATTCGAATCACTGGAAAACCACTGATTCGCAGTGAAATTCAACTACTCTAATCAGCAAAAAAGGCTCTACTTAGAATCTGTAAATAACCACTGATTGTTTAAGTGAAGAAATTTCACTGATTTAATTACTGACGTGAAACAATTTCACTGATTGAATAGACCTATGTGACGTCCGACTGCAGTGGCAAAGTAAATATTTTTTTTTTTAATGTAGCGAAATAATTACTTGAAATAAACGTACTTACGATAGTTTACTATTTATATTGTGCAATTTATCGTAATTTAAAAAACTAAAAATAAATCTACAAGTGGACGAGATTGAACTCGCGTACCGTTTAATCATAAGCCGTTACGTTACCGTCTGACCTACCACGCCAAATTACCACAATGAGAGTATAATACATGTATTACATTACCGCTGCGAAATTGTGTAGTTTGAAGTTGTATGCTCATACTTTTCGTGTTTGGTTTGATTAGTATAGGCCGTTCACGGTAAAGTGAGCACTTTTTGAAGCGGTTTCATCAGACATATTAAAAAATAAATACATTTCATTGTTGCCTCAGACGTTTTGCTTAGGGTATGGTGAACGTATACACTCTGTTTATTACTTACATGGCAGGGTTTACATTAACAAGGGGTGGAAGTATATAAATTGGTTGAAAGAAAAAAGTTACTAGGGCTTCAAAAGTGCTCACTTTACCGTGAACGGCCTATACCGTTAGGATTGTTAAAACTAATGGCATGTGTAAGAACACTCTTTTCACCACATTAACTACAGTTGAAAACTTCAAATAGAGAGCTGCGACGATTACATAGAATCGAAATGAAATACATACAAACGGAATGAAAGGCTGTGTGTTCATATTCGCTCGTAAAATGGCATTTTGAAAGACGAAACACATTTCAGAAAGTATTTTGTATTAGTTTTATTAGTTTATTTGTTGCAACTACACGTTGTTTAACGGCCATTTTCAAACTATGTTCGACGGCCATTTTTACACGCAGCTTCAATGATACATCAGTCAAAAATAGAGATGGAGAGGAAGTAGCTGAGATGTTTCACTGATCCATCAGTCAAAAATAAACCACTTAGTAAACAGTGAAAAAAAAATTTCCGTCGGATCAGTGGGAAATGTCACTGAATCAATCAGTGAAGGAAAAATGGCAGTTTTTCAATGGTTCATCAGTTAAATCCTCTGAAGTGACTGATGTATCAGTCAGATACGTTTAACTGATTGAAACAGTGAAATCCTCACTGTTTCAGATTTAGAGTGCAAAGCTTCAGCTGCAGCGATACGTGTCCAGACGCCTAAACAATGGTCTTTACAGTACACAGCAGCGACAGCAATACGGCTCCAGGCACGGTAATTGTTTACAGTAAGTAATAACTTCCCTCCGCCATTGTCTGTGCATTGGGAACAGTAGCTTACCATACACGCTTGTGTTAAATATTGCCTACGTACGAGGCACTGTATCACTGCAGCGGATCTAGCTGAATATTTGTGTGCGTTTCAAACGAAAACGGCGAGTCCTAGGCAGTTGCAACAAAACCACCATTTTTGTTTCGTAGGTCCTTCAATAAACCAGCATCGAACATTCATAATTCCCGACGGTAACGACTTTGCTGGCAATAAGAGGAGAGCCACCCCTGTTATTTTTCGTAACTGCGAGGGTTGTTATTGTGAGTTTGCTCTTAGGTTGAACATCCCGATAACATAAAACAATGTTCCGCGAATTTATCTCACCTGGTTTCCGATATTTCGCAAAAATACATTCGAAAATCAATTTTTTGGGACTTATTTCGCCCTCTGTAATAAGTTTAGACACAAAGTGCCTTATATATTTACCGCTTAATTTAGCATACAAAATCACTTCACGAAGATTGTCTGTCTAATTCAGCCCATCTTGTATATGGCGGTATTTTACGCCAATTTTTATTCCAGGTTTTTAAATACAAGCTGTGTAAGGGCAAAATGTTTACATAATTACTATATATACAATGAAATGAGAATATAATTAAATGAAACTTAGTTTTGCATTTTCCCTATTCCACACAGTGTTCTTAGTTAATATCTGTGATTTTGTTCACTGGGAGTTTGAAGGAGAGTTTTAACGATCTTTGAAGTTTGCCAGCATCTTGGCTTTTTGCGGTGTTTTGCTTGTGACGATCAGGGGACTTGCACTTTGAGACGAAAGCGCTTGCTTTCTGGGGTTTCAAAGAATACTCTTAAATTGCTTATCAATATTTTCTTATAGAAGTGCCTGAAAACAAACTTTAGGATATTTGAAATTCAACTCCTAAGAGGGTGAAGATGGGTAGAATGTGTTTTCGAGGACTACGCATAGCTTACTAACTTTATGAGATATCGTTATGCTCTTTGCTTTTAAATTTTATCTACTAAAAAACCTAATAATTAACTTTAGGATATTTTGAGATTCAAACCTGAGAAGGCGAAAAGGGTTAAGGTGTGTTTTTCAGGAGTCTTAAAATGCGTATTAATCCCAATAAGTAGAGCTATCTTTTTCTCGCGAAAATATCCACGACTTGTTGTACTCCAAAACACGATAGACCAGAACCAATATGGCGGTTGAGTGTTTTTAACTCGCATACCAACTTAGGCTGCTCACGGAAAAGTTAGAATATTTTAAGGACCTCCCAACAGGCATTAACCACTAATAAATAAATATTATTGCAGCTTTAGGGATTAATTTTGAGAGTGGTGAAATTAAGACAGTGTGTTTGTTTGTCACATAGCAAAGTATATATTAAAAAGCAGCAGGGTGATGGAAATTGGATAAAAGGAAATTTTAGGAGGGTTTTATAAAGTGCTCACTTTACCTTGAATAGGCTATAAGTGTCTGTGGCAACCAATTCTCTAAAAATTAAACAGCGAGAATTGAGCCAAATCAGTGAAAATAGTGACAACTCAGCGACTTGGTAGTCAGTGCCAGATAACTAATTGATATGATGGTTTAATTTCACTGATTTATTTGTGATTCCCACTGAATGTTGAGGATTCCATTGCTGTAAGTAACTTATTTCCAGTTCATTTGCTTGATTTTCCAGTCAGCAGTAGCTTATCACTTACTTTCAGTGAATGCTATTTCACCGATTGATATCATTGATTCGGGCTTAGAGTGTGCGGAGTTTCAGAGTCAGGGTAACTTTAATCTGATTGGCCAAGTTCAGCAGAAAATGTCTCCTTACACAGACAGGTGGACAATAACCAAAGGAAATTTGCAAGCAGCCACGTAACAAATTGACGTATAGCTTTAGCATAACTATTTCGCAAGAAACAGGGGGCCCTACCGATAAGTTATCGTTATCCACTTTGCTACAACATGTTGGTTATAGAAATACCTACAACAGAATTTCAGAATTTTTAGAAATTCGTCCCATAAACATGTGAATGGGCGTAGGACACACACGCGTTGCCGCATACAGGAATACTGTATTTCGTATTGGGAAATGGTTCATCATGTCTTTCACACAGTTGTCTGGTTGTGATAGAAATTGGAGTACCCTCTACAAGAAATATCTAATCGACATCAGATTAAAAGAACCGTTGTCAACGATGAAGAATGACAGTTTCACAATCGATACTTATTACTTAGGCAGGCACTCCTTGTGGATTGTCCTACTATCGCATCGATCGCAATTAAGTTAAAACACTCGGGCGTATCATTTTATTAAGCGCTTGTTAAAACATACGCAATTGTGCATTTCTTCGTTTTCCAAACATTCGTTGAATGTCCACGTTTAGCCGTACTAATAGCGCATTTTATTTAGAAACAGTTAAAGCCTTGGATTGAGGGGGCCGGCATCTCAATACTAGTGACACAGAGTCACCCAAATAATGAATCTATTCGCACGTCCAATTAGTATCACCTCGGCTGTAAGGCCCTTATTTGTAGTTTTGAAGATTTTCGGTCTGGCGCCAATCAAGTATCATCAAGGGGATGATGTGCAGCTTTACAGACCGCACCTCGGTGAAACTGTACAATTGGTTATTTACACCGTTGGGGTGATTATCTTTAGCGCAAGCTACTTCTTCAGGAAATACTGCCAAATTGAGCCGCTGTCTATTTTGGACGCAATAATTTTCTTTGTAGCTGCCGTAATGATCACAATTTGTCCAGTTACCACCCTCATCACTTGCAGCAGCTATAGGCTTCGTGATGTCGTCAGAAGGAACGTCACCTGGACGAAGCGCTTCTTCCTATATCCTGGATCAAGTATCAATATGTCAGCGCATTTCTGTGGATTCAGGTGTGACTTACAAATATGTACCTATGTTGCATCTATTCCACACATATTTACTTTCAGTTTAGCACGTGCGGATTCTGGCTGCTGCCATGCTTTATGTTTGATGTAGTTATGAGATTAGGACATTTATTGTTCTTAGTCATACTTCTTCTAATGGGTAAGGGTATGGAATCAGTAAATTAAGAAATTATAAACGTTTGTACGCTAGATATTCTTGAGAGTAGCCAGGTGCTTGAGGCGTCAATCTCTCTATATTCGATGGGATCGAGCAAGAACGATATTTCGTCCGCGACAGGCAATCGAGGAACTCCTCATGATGCGTGTGGAATTGCATAGTGCAGAGGCCAAGCAACTGCCTTCAACTTAACTGCTAGCTAGCTAAATCACTTAAGAGAAACCTTTTATTTATTGCAGGAAACAATGTTGATGATGGAGTCAGCTTTTGGCTTTCTGATATTAAGTTCTTTGGTTTCGTGCATTGGCTTGATTACGCACCACGCCAGTTACGTAATCTCCTGTTAAAGGGAATCACGCATGTGGAATTGGAAAATACCATGCCACACGAAACAAATTCTGTTGTTATGGAGTATAAATTGCTATTCAACTGTCATACTGACAACGTTTGTGCCGCAACATGTAACCGATAAGAGAGCGAAAACAATCTCGCAGTTGCAGAAATTAAGTCACAGGAGAACTCTCAACCCTGCCGCCATTCTGTAGCTGCAGCTTTTCCCATCAGGTTTTCAAAAGACTGGTGCCTTTCAGTGAGTGGGGATTCTTCAACTTGGATCGTCGCACCTTCTTCTCAATCGTAGGCTGCCTTGCAACTTACTTTGTTTTGCTTGTGGAGCTTCGCTAAGTTTTATTCAAGTACGAAGTCATTTACAGTTTGATTAATATTTATTTGGCATAATTTGTTTTTATACAGCGTGCCCGGTTCTTTGCCACTAATACTGTCTAAATACATTAAATATATTATCGTTATTGGACATACGATGTTTATATAAAAGTTATTAGTACATGTAAACCAAAAGGTCAATAATTGTGCATTCGCGAAAATTTAAACTTCCGTATATATCTGTATTGTTTTTTTTATTTAATGGTTTTTCTTCGCGTTAATGGTTATTGGGTTACAGGTTCTTTTTTTTAATTATATATATATTAACATTTTAGAAATACCCATAAATAGAATATTTTATAATATTAACTAATGGAAACTAATGCACAGAATATACAGTTTTGATAACAGCCATGTTTCTGGACACCATTTATTTACAATTAATTGATTATGTTTCCTCGATGTATGCTCTCAGTAGAATGAATGAATGAATCACGGCATTTTACCGTACTATTTAAATTTAAAGGCGTTAGGTGAAGTACGCACGTAAGCCTGACCAGTGACAACATTTTTATCATACAGGATTCGAACAGCAAATAGTTACATATTATCTTATACAAAGTACCGTTGTGTGTTGTCATTTTACAAAATTTAAACTTCATAAAGGGAATCTATGTCAGCAACGGTGAGCTATATCCAGCTATTACACTACTAATGAACACGTGATAATGTGCAGATACTACAATAAAAAATACGTGCTTCGTGAAAATGGATGTAGGAATGGCTACATCATTTCTAATGAATATATTTTCGGCTAAAAATATTTATGTGATTTTGCTGACTTTTTCTTCCACGTGATCGATTTTTATGACACTTATTTTTCTTAACTTTGGTATTTTTACCGAATCAAATAACTTTTCACAAGCTGTTTACAAAATTACCAATTAATTTCTAATTAATATTATGCTCGACGCTCGCAAAAATAGAAGCCTCATTCGAATAGTTTCGGATATTTTTTGTAATTTGTATTTATTTTACGATGTGTCAATGTAAACTTCGAACTGAAAATCATTGATCGTCACATATTGTGCTATAACACAGAAGTTTGAATACTATTCATAAAATTTAATATATCGCGACTTGCAAAACAAAGCAGTTTATATGGTAAATCATTTGGTTTGGCTGTGTTGGGGACACGGCCATTTGTTTTGCATGAATAATTCTACGTTGACGAGCTTGGGAGCCTTGATTTTTATGTTACGTTCCTCGCACAGCTTCACTCGATCATATGGGTTTTAATGACTTTTAAGATGCTCTTTTCAACCGTATACGATTTCCGTATTTCGACTTGGTTTTTTAAAGAGTATAGGCCGAAAATGAGTTAAGTCTTCTTAATTTTTCACATCAAACGCATACAATTTCACCATAACCACGCCACACAAATGTTTTTTAACACGCAATCGTTGATCTTGACGAGAGCTGTCAATTGAAACTTAAACGAGCGTCGTAGCTTCTCCTAGTCGAAAGTTATATTACGTGGAAGTTATGAGACGCGGCGAAACGAACTCAGAATTGCGGCGCGTCCCTCTCCGACTCGCGTGATGCTTCGCAGTCCTCACTCAACGTAACATATTCTTTGATCCTTTGGCAATCGAGTGGTGTAGTTGAATTTTGAATGTAGATGATAGATTCGGAGCTGCGATGCCAAACTCTATCCCCGATTTGATTATCATTGGATTTTCTGAATTTGCCTCTCACTATGGTTGCAAATTTAAAGACTTCACGTCAAAAAATTTACACCACTCTCTTACACAAATTTTATTCACACGTTAGCGATTTTAAATGGTACTAAAATAATTATGTATTAGACAAAAAAACATAAATAAATAGTGAAAGTGCTGAATAAACGATATCTACGACTGTAAATAAATAAATAAGTGTGTGTGTGTATATATATATATATATATATATATATATATATATATATATATATATATATATATATATATATACATACGTATATTTGGGTATATGTTTTTGGTACTGCGTAAACAATGAAGTGACAAAATGCAAAAGGAAAGTTGCAAAATACATTATCTATTTTCTCGACAAAATCGAATCATGTAACAATTTTTTATGGTTAACTGGAACATTTGCATTTTAGTAACAAGTTTATTTTGGAGGACCTGTGTTACATACTGCGGCACGTGATAATAAAAAAAACCGGTGTGAGGTGGGACTTAACCCCATAACGTATGGGCATAATGTACACTGACCATTACACCAAATATGCCTTAACTTCTTTCCTTCAATTTTCTGTCATATTTTAATAGGTACTTTGCGAAGTGCTCACAGATGCAGGTACGGGGAATGGAGTGATAGAGGAAAACCGAACTCATAATGGCCTGATTGGGACTCAAACCTGGGTGCCCTGTAATGTTTGCCCAACATTTTATCACTACTCCACCTCGTTCTGTACCTGTAGTTGTTTGGTGTACCATAATTTTTGATCGCGAGAACTATAAAACTGATTTGGGCGAAAATTTAAATCTAAGTAATTTTGTTGAAACAATTGATATGAAACATGGCATTTTAGTATTTTCCTATAAATTGTCGAATGTGAATGTTAGTGATATTGTATTATAACTACTACTCAGCTAAATATATTTACGCCATAAAAGCCTTTTAAGCTTCCCATAATATTTGGCCTCTGAATTAATTTAATAATGCTTAAAATGTACTATCAACTTGTTACGACATATATTATATCAAAATAATCAAGGGAAACTGATGATGCAGGATTCTTTGCCATTACAGATTTTTCCTGTAGAGTACGTCTGTGCCCTTCTATCAAAATCAAGGGAAACTGGTGTTGGATGATGGAGGATTCTTTACTGTTTTTTTTTAGTATGTTCTTAAATTGTTTAAACTAGTTTTTTGACATGACGGTCTTGTCGTTATAAGCGGTAAAATAACATCGCTATTATTCTTTCCTGTTGTGAGCGGTGGAAAATTTTCCACTCTGGAAAAAAAATTAACACAATGAAAGCCTAATGCTTAATTTATCGGATTCTCCACGTATTATGTAACGCTTTCACTGATTTTATTCCATCCCTTACTTCTGAATCGTTCTGGGGAACAGGCATCAGACAGGTCTGTGTAGTTATTGATGTACTTTTAGTGTCGGTCTTTATATGATTCTCATTGATCATAACATGCAATGACCTTTCATTCCTTGCTGACAACATATCTTCGGAGCTGCAAGAAAAAAATTAGCTGTATTATGTTTCAAGATATTACTTCGTATAATTGTATCATTACTATTTCTTTGATATCGCAAAGCTACACGGCGCTCCAAATAGCATCGGATTCAGTCTGACAATCATTCTTGATAAAATTAAATTAAACTTGCGTTGAGAATGAGGCAACTATGAACACGCCTAGTCAGGTTTGCTCCTAAAACACTGGGAAGCGAATGTGTGTATGCGCGCTTGTGTGTATATTATCAAAAAACTTATTTTCCTGTTGACTTGGTGAAGATACTCTGTTTGCTAGGACTATGCAACAACTTTTTCGCTTCGCCTACACAGTTTTTTACAAGCGCGCATTTTTGGACTACTTAAAATTCGGAAAGGAGACGATGTATAAAAAAAACTTGAACAAATTAAGTAATCGATAGAACTAAATGGCCCTTTTTCAAGACATTTTATTTAGGTCTCATTCAGTGATTAGATTGGTATTTTAAACTTAAAGAATATGAGATTAGTACGTCTATTGTGCAGTGAGTAATTACAAATTCCATCATACATTGAGCTAGTAAAGCACTAGTAATTAATAAACTATTTTAGCCTGAATCAACATTTTAAAAAATTCTTTCTCTTTATTACTATGTAAAATTGGAGTACATTGTTCTGATGCCTCTGCCAAAATTAATTTTGAGTGTCTTTCTTTTCTAGCCTTTTGTAACATACTCATTACCCAGGATTTATTGGTACGTTTTCGTCCTATCATAACGCCTTTTCGTCTTTTCGGCATTTTGCAAGTACAGTATAATTCTCCGCTGATGGAGACGCCAACTCCCTCCTCTCACACAACAAGGTTTACAGTACAAGTTCTTTTCCTTGGAGAGGGATGAGGAGAAGAGCCTCTCCCACCTCTCAACACCTCTTGCGGAGAAACCGCGAACTATTTGTAATGAAGCTAAGTGGCTTTCGATAGTCACTGCCAGGATCGCCAGTTGTCTTTCTTTTCTAGCCTTTTGTAACATACTCATTACCCAGGATTTATTGGTACGTTTTCGTCCTATCATAACGCCTTTTCGTCTTTTCGGCATTTTGCAAGTACAGTATAATTCTCCGCTGGTGGAGACGCCAACTCCCTCCTCTCACACAACAAGGTTTACAGTACAAGTTCTTTTCCTTGGAGAGGGATGAGGAGAAGAGCCTCTCCCACCTCTCAACACCTCTTGCGGAGAAACCGCGAACTATTTGTAATGAAGCTAAGTGGCTTTCGATAGTCACTGCCAGGATCGCCAGTTGTCTAATTCTATGGTAAAAATGGCGGGGCCTGTCGTCCTTAAGGTCCCGAATTTCTTAATATATATTTTTAAAATGTTATAAAATATCATATATTTGATTTATTTTTAATATTTTTGTATACCCTCCCCCAGCCACTTTATTTTTTCTGGTTGTTTTAGGTTTCTCAGGTTCAAGTTTGTATGTGTTCAAGGTCACTGTCATGAAAGTACAATATTTTTTGTTGTGGTCAATAAAAGTATCACGTTTTTTATTATTTTAGAAATTATAATTTTTTTTAGATATATTTGGATCATTAGGTTTTCAGGTTATCCTAATTTCAAGGTAAACGCCACGGATATTCAAGTTTACAGTTGGGGTACATAATGCAATTCCTCCCCTGATTTTTACTGTACTTTTACTTTTTCGATTTTGCTTAATTTACAGATTTTCGGAATATCCTAAATCCCAGGACAAGATTACGGATATCCAAGATGACGGTCGTGGCATATAACATAACTTGTCTCTTTTTTTCGGTATCTTCACGAAGTTTTGGGATTTTTCTCGACTTATCATTTTCAAGGAAAATGAGGTCGAGGTCAAGTCACCCCGGATCAATGTCTTGGGATTCCATTATGGTCGTCGGCAACCCTAATGCAAACAAATAGGGCTGACATCCCTCCTGCATTGCTGGGCTTCGCTCGGACCCTTTAGTGGTTAGAACACTCGCCGCCCACAAAGGCAAACCACGTTCGAATCCTGGCGGGGTCGCCTCCGAATTTTCGCATCTTACCGAACGATGCCGCTGGTCTGCGTGTTTTCTCGGTGACCACTACTCATTCATCAAATCATAGCCTAAACCGCTCGAATATTCAGGGGTGGGTTTCCCTTAGAGGGCAAGCAATCACTAAGAAAGGAATTTTTCTGAATAAATTCCCTATAAGTTTTAAAAGGGGTAAAATTTGTGTCCGCCTACTCCTAAAAAGTCAATTTAATTGAGGAGGAACAGTTTTGTCCTTTCTTAAAAAATATTGCCCAAAATTACCTAACCATCCATTTTAGGAATTTTTGAAATCCATACCTTTAGTAGGCGAAGTGAGTTATATTGTGTTTTCTAGGATCACTCTTGTTTATTAATCAGAGGCCCTATTCTCTAACTTGAGCGTGCTTAAAGACAGTCAACGTAATCGTCTTTATCATAAGGAGGGTCATTACGATGTTTACTCGTAAGTATCTCTATGTGGTATTCTGTAGCCATATCTTTATTGGTATCTTTGTGCAAAGATGTACGTTTGGGTACGCAGAGGGGTGTATTCAGAAATCAAGTATATGCTTTCGAATTATATTTTTTCCGTTATTACCCAATGCATTTTTACAAATGTTGTTATTATAGTGAGCTTTTTAACTCTAAGTTAAAATTAATTCTTAAGATATTTTTGAATATTACTTCTAAAATAAATTGACTTCTTTCTATAGATACAAGATTTTAAATGGTACTAGTCTATTTTGTGCATCACGAGATAGCAGCACTATCCCGTGGCCGAATCTGTCACTTTAGTTACGTTAAAGCGAGAGTATCACTAGCAATTATAACATGTTCTCCATAAATGTATTCAGTTTATTTGTGCGGAATATAGCAAAATATAATATTTATCTTGTTTAGGCCATTTTAAAGATTTATTTTCTGTAAGGAGTTTTTTTTTTTTAGAATCACAGCCGTACAAGACAGGTCTGGACACTACCTTGAAAATTTGACGCCCTTATTTACCAATTTAGCTCATGAACCCAGCCACAGAGCGCTGCTACCAAAGCAGTGCTGTTTACATGGCTAGCATAGGGAGGAGAATTAAAATTTTTTCGTAAAATGGGAAAATGACGTTCATATTTGTATGGTGTTATCCATATACCAGCAATGCTAACAACACTAGTTTGCTTGCAGCGCTCGGTGGCTACTGCATAAACTAAATCAGTAAATACGGTGGTCAATTCACTAACATTGATAGATATGCGAGTGTCAAGACCTGTGTTCTACGGCCGTGTTTAGAATAAACCTCAATACGTCGGCCATTTTCTTTCCACTTTCGTTCATAAAGACACCTTATTGACAAGTATTTATATAAAGACAGTCACAATGCATTCGACAGACCATCATGGAGATATGTTGATGTACATGCTAAATTAGATGTATTCGTTACAACTATTTCAGCCAGGCTACTTTTTATTACCTTTACCAAAGAGTACACAGTATAAAGAACACATCATCACACACAGAGTCCGTAGTGCTATATTTACATAACATTAAAACAAATGTTTGTTGCATCCGCCACATCTTAACACCCCCTCTCAACAAATATTTTTTTACAATGTTACAATCAATGTTTTTCTTTGCCTATATAACATTTAACAACTCTCTTCATTTTACACTGTTACTATCAATGTTTTCTTGTATCTATGTAAAATTTAACAACTCTTTTTGAATATGTTATTCCTGAAATTTTCAAACATTGTTTTCCCTAGTGGTTTTGTGAACATGTCTGCAACATTATTTCCACTCTGAACATTTTATAAACGTGTTAAACTACTATTCACTTGATCAACTATGAAGTGATACCTTGTGTTCACGTGTTTAAATATTTTTTTTTTTCATTATTAAAAGTCAATTTTATGACTGATTATCTTCAAACATAATCACTTGATGGTTGGTTACACCCAAATCACAAACAATGTTACTCTACCCACATGCTTCGGAAACTGCTATAATCAAGGCTATATATTCAGCATCGGTGCAAGACAATGAAACACAAGACTGTTTTTTTACTACCCCAAGTGATTACACAATCAAATATCTTGAAAACATAACCTGAAGTGGACTTCCTGTCTTTAATACAACTTACCCAGTCTGCATCTACATACATTTGTAGATAAGATTCTGTACTTACATACTCAAAACTTAAATTTAGAGTTCCTTTTATATGGCGTAAAATTCTTTTAAGTGACTTATACAACATTTCACTGGCACAATGTTGATACCTGGACAGAAAAGTGACAGGAACACATAAATCAGACTTCTCTCTTTGAAGTAATTTAAAATTAAAATTCTGATCCGAAAGGGTAGCTATTGGTTTGCAATTAGACATTCAAAATTTTTCTAAGACCTTAGACAGATACTTTTTTTTAGTTAACACTGTTTTTCCTTTTTCTTGTTCAATACTAATACCCAAATATTCTTTAGCTATTCCTAAGTATTTCATCTTAAAGTTTTATGTAACTTTGCCTTAAATTCCTGAACTTGTTTATTTTGTGATCCAAAACACAAAATATCATCCACATATTACAACACACACAAAAAGTTATCATTTTGTTTCCTAATGTACAAACAATAATAATTTTTTGACTTTTGAAACCTTTCATTCGCCATAAATTTATCAAACTTCTGATTCCAGTGTTTGGGAGAACTTCTCAAACAATTCAAAGATTTATTTAATTTATATATTTTTTCATCATTTCCAGGAAGACTTAAGTAAACTACTTCTGTAATGTCACCATGTAAAAATGCTCCTACTACATCAATTTGATGAACTGGCCTATTTTTGTTATTTGCAACAGCCATGAAGATTCTAAATGTAGCTAACTTTGCAACTGGAGAACATGCTTCTGACAAATTACACTCATTTTGTTCAAAACCTCTAGCCACCAAACGTGCTTTGTACAACTGTTTACCCTCAGTTTCTTTTATTTTAAAAACACATTTACTAGAAATAATATCAGCTCCTTCTGGGACCTCAGTAACGTCTACCCCGGAATTATTCTCTTCCAATGTATCTAGCTCCTTCTTCATAGCTATTTCCCAGTTTAGTTTGTCATTACTGTTCATGGCATCTTCATAGGCCAATGGTTCAATATTAAGTGATATGAAACTTGTCTCGTACTCTTCTAACCATTTTGGCTAATTCTTCCGTCTATTTTATTTTCCCTGATGTATTTCCATTTTGTCTTGGTGTTCGGTTTCTGGATGCACCTGGTTCCCTCCGTTTCTCTTCCGTTTCTTCATATGTTTTTTCTTCTCCGACATACTGTTCTGAATATCCCATATTAACATTTGTATTTCCAACTGGAAATCCTTCTTGCTTCCCAGCAATATATTTTTCTTTGATTTCATTTCCACTTTCCTTAATGAATATTGTTTCTCTTTTGATCAAGACATAATTTAAGTCAGAAAAATAAACACGATATCCCTTAGTGTTTTCACCACAACCCACAAAGTAACCTGTTTCTGACTTTGCGTCCCATTTCTGCCTTTTTTGGTCAGGAATATGAACCATTACTTTTGACCCAAAAATTTTCAACTTATTTATGTCAAATAGCCCTTCGTTTGCCCACAATTCAAATTGTGGTTCATTTTCTCTTCTACTTGTACCTGTCCTATTTAAGAGATAAACTGCAGTAATGACCTCTTCAGCCACACCTCTTCAGCTAGACAATAACATCGTTCTAGTTGACTCGTTTATGATACGTAGTTCTCGTTCAGCTCTACCGTTCTGTTCCATTATGTATGCTACACTTTTCTGGTGTATTATTCCCAAACTATTCGTTAGTACCTGAAACTCTTTGTTGATAAATTCTGTCCCATTGTCTGACCTAGTAATTTGCACTTTATGATCCAAAATTTTAACAGCAGAGTTAAAAAAAATCTGCACTTTGATTACAGTCTGAGCCTTGCTCTTCAAAAAATTAACCGTTTTAAAACACGCGCAGTCGTCCTTTATTATTAAGTAATAACGAGCACCTCCTAATGAATCGATCTCCATTGGACCACACAAATCCATATGTAATACCTGACCTGGTTTTTCACCCCTTTACCTCACTTAAGGGAAATGTCTGTTTGTGCAACTTTCCTTTCACACAAGGAACACATGTTGACTGTTCACCTCCTAATGTATATTCTATTCGACTTCTTTTTAGAATCGGCTTTACCTGCTCTATGTTCTGATGTCCCAACTTTCCATGCCACTCAATTAAATTTGTATTTACTTTACGAACACAAGCATGGGTATCTGTATACTTAAAGTTTATTATATATAGTTTATATCTGCGATAAGTAGTAGCATAAATCGCACTGCTTCCTTGTTTTGGGAACCTACATGAGTCACTATTCATCTGTATCTGGTAACCTTTATCTGTGGCAGTGCTAACTGAGAAAATATTTACATTTATATTTGGCACATACAAAACATTGTTCAAAGTAGTATCTAACCATTATGTCTATTATGGGCTTGTAACTTTAGGTCACCAATACCAACAGCTTGAATAACTTTTCCATCACCCAACATGATCTATTTTCAGCATTTTAATTCTTTATAATTAATAAAGTTATGTTTATAATGTGACATGTGCTCTGATACACCACTATCCATTACCAATTCATCACTGGCACACTCACTGTTTATTGCAAGCATTATGTAGACTGAAATGCATTACTATTCATAGGCCTACTTGATTTATTTCTAAACCAACATTCATTTAAATTAAGACCTGACATTTTGTACTGTTGACAGTATTTGACACCCTTATTAACCCTACTTTGGAATGTATTGTTATTAGCATTTTCACTTTTCTTTATATTAGAGTTACATTCTCGTTTGTAGTGTCCAACTTTACCACAAGTAAAGCACTTTCTTCCTACCTCTACCATCTGGAATGCTGTGGAACGCATTGATCCCTCTTCTTCTGCCAATGCCTTGAATCGCTGCTCCTCAACCAGTAACTGATATGTCAGCTCGTCCATCTTCCTCTGCTCCGCCGGCATGGACTCCAAGCAGATGTGAAATGCTCTCGTTAACATCAGCATCAAGACACTTTAGGTTCTCCAAAATTGAATCAACTCTCCCGAGGTACTCGGACATTACTTCGTTTTTCTTGTATTTTACATCAGATATTTTTTGTTGTGCTAAATGTACAGACAATTCGTTTTTTTTTGTTCATAAACTGACTGAAGTTTATTTAAGATATCACAGGCTATTTTACACGATATGATTTGTTGAAGAACACAATCTTCAATGCGTGCTACAATTATACTTTGAGCTTTGGCATCATTTTCTGCCCATTTCACATAATCTTGCATACTCTCTTCCTTTACAGAAGGCGGAGTGGTGCCATCGATAATGCCAAGTAGGTTAGTTGCCATGTGCAATAGAGTCAACTTGAATATCTATGTAGCCCACTCTGGCTCACCTGATAATTTTGTGTTGACTTGACCGCCGATCAAACCATCCATTTTTTAAGTGTTCATTGAGGTGTGTAGGCTTGAATTTACCGTCGAATTAAAAACAAAACCACGCTACACCCAAATCACTTTCATTTATGTTGACTTTACCATCACCACAGTCCTTCTTAACTATAAAAAATCTCAAACGCTGAGGCCTTTGGCTTGCCTGGACCCATAACCTGTTAAATTGGATGTATTCTTTACAACTTTTTCAGCCAGGCTACTTTTTATTACCTTTACAAAAGAGTACACAGTATAAAGAACACATCATCACACACAGAGTCCGTGGCGCTATCTTTCCATAACATTAAAACAAATGTTTGTTGCATCCGCCACATTTTAACAGTACAGAATACCATTTCGCCCCGTAAAGGTAGTTAGTGGTAAATGTCTTTACATAACGACAGTAAAATATTAGATAACAGAGCCCCAGGTGATATGTAGTAATGCTTCTAACTTTATGAGATCACCTATATGAAACTGATTCTAATTTTTTTGTAATTAAATCTTTCAGAAGGTGAACAGAGATGTAATGAGTTTTCGAGTACTCCCCAATAGTTAATTAACCATATAATATATCGTTATAAATCTAGCTTCAAAACTATACCTATGCGGGATGATTCACGAGGGGTTACCACTACGTACATGGTTTATTCCTGAAGTTATTTGGAGCAAATTGTGTCATATAAATGTGGGTCATATTCGCAATATTTACAGAGTAATTCAAAAAATTGTAAACGCATTACAGTGGACAGCTCGTGACATATTGCTGCCAGTTTTAATATTGCAGTGAACTACCCATGACTTTGACTGTCGTGAAGTGTGACTGTCTGTTTCACCGTGTACTGCGTGAACATCCTTGCGCATGTATTATTGTTGTAGGCTTCGGTTGATAGATACAGTAATTGTGTTATAATGCCACGTTACAGAGAAGAATACGCCGATACGGAAATTGACCCTCAACTGTATTCAATACAGAATGATAATTTTTTTTTCCACCTTTCAAATTTTTTTACTTACGCTGTATACATTGAAAATAGGCTTCACATTCATACGGTATAGTTCTCTACAAATGACACTTAGAAATATATCCTGTGAGTTGCGGTAAAATCTTCATGAATTATGTATATAAAACTAAATATTAAATTTGGATTTTTAAAAATGTTACCGTTATGGGGTTGAAAAGAGGTAAACCATGTTTTTGGCAACTCCTAAATTGCTCATTAACCCTATGCGCTATGGTTTTGCTCTTGGTTTTGAAAGACTGCTATTATATATATATATATTTAAAAATTCATTTTAGGAGGTACCATAGTGGCCTAGCGGTTAGACCGCTCACCTACCATCAAGGCAAACATTTAAATCCCCGGCCAGGTCACTCTGGATCTTTGCAAGTGGGAATCACGCAGGAAGTTTCCGCTGGTCGGCTGGTTTTCTCAGGGATATCTCGTATTCCCCGCTCCTTCATTCTGGCGTTGCTCCATTCTCGCCTCGTTTCATTCTCATCGGATCTCAAGACCGCGCTGTTAATAACCGCCCAAATCTCTTCGCTCACTCATTTTATGATTTATAAAAATTCATACTTTAAAAAGGTGTATAGGGGTAAAACATGTTTTAGAGTAATCCTCGATAACTCATTAGCCATAACCCATTAGACATAATGTTGCCTATATGTATACAGAAAATATACTTTTAGAATTATTTTGATATTAAAGCATTAAAGGGGTGGAAAGAGATAAAACATATTTTCGACGACACCTCAATAGCTCATCAACGCGATGAGGTAACCTTATATACTTTCTTTTAAGAGGTTACTTACGTAAATGATTCAATTATTTTTTTTAATCGTATCAATGTACCAATGAAATCAAGTGAACGGTCGCTAAGACAAAGTGAGGTGTAGGATTGTCACAATCCAAACAAGACATCTAGAATAACATAGAATTAAAGTTAAGCAGAACTCTAGTGAGACTCCATGACGTTTAGAACAGCAGTAGTTTCTTGTTCGAAGAGAATGTTGAGTCAAGTAACAATACAGGCAAAAAGAGCATGCTCCTCATACATCCAGATATTTTATAAGCATGTAGGACTTGAGGCGAACAGTACAAAATCAACTATCTACCAAAAAGTAATTGGGCACCTGTCCACAATGTTTGCTCGGTGGTTGTCACCCCGTTGGAATCTCGTAGGGCCACATCTTGCGGCTATAATAGCAGCCACCCTGTCTGGCATGCCTTCTACGAGTTTTTTCAGTACATCCACGGGGATTCGTTGCCATTCCTCTTGCAACAATTCCATGAGTTGAGCAATGGATTTTGGCCGCGCCTGACGAGCCCTCTCCCTGCGATACAATTTGTCCCAAAGATGTTCTATAGGGTTGAGGTCGGGGCACTGGACGGGCTAGTCCAATCGGCGAACATTGTTGTCGACGTACCACTGCATAGTAGCCCTTGAAACATGGCACCTGGCTTTGTTATACTGGAAGTAACACGGGTCCATTCCGAAAAAACGCCACAATGTTGGGAGCATTTCATTATCCAGAATGTTACAATGGGCCTCTCTGTTCATGCTTCCACGGACAAAAACCAGTGGTCCTCCGCCGAAGGCCGTGAAACACAAGTCAACTGATGCACTGCATTACCTATCTTCAAGGGTACCCAATTACTTTTTGGTAGATAGTGTATTTTCCATGTAATTTCCCAGCAGTGTGGGAAGGTACATTCATAGAGGTAAGCTATATACGTAGACTTCGTACAGCCATGGGCTTTTGTAATCTTTACAAAAAAAATAAAAAACACGCAGGCACTTACACAACGATATGTTATTTTAATATGCTTGTAGGCATATGTGTGTATAAATATAGAAATAAAAAAAATATTAGAAATTTTTAAATATAAAATTATGACTTTCCCTGCATTATATATATATATATATATATATATATATATATATATATATATATATATATATATATATATACACACACTCACACACCAGGAACAACGAAAGGTACGGGCCAGAATCAGGCCGGTGAAATCTAGCCGACTAAATACGGCCAGCTAACGTTGGCCCGCAGTCTAATGCCGAAAGCATGCCAATGCAAATATGTAACGGTGGCTGACTGTTTGCTAACAGTGTCAAAGAGATAGATAGGAACACAATAGAGAAAAGTACAGTTGAAATATTTATTGATGTACATAAATGCGATGTACCAACCGATATACATAAATATACAGCATTTCATAACCTTAATCGGGATTAAATTCTCTTCTGTTCTATACATTACATATAAACTTTTTGGAAATGAAAAACTCAAGATTTTTGTAAATAATTTTTTAGGCATATACTTTGTATATACATTTATTAGAACTCTTGGTTATGTGTTTTTGTGGATCCAATAAACATTGAATTTATCATGTACAATATATATTATATATACAGTACTGATTGCCTCGAAAACGGTATTGGGCCTGAATAAATAAGATGATGGTCGCCTTACCGAAAATACAAATAGCTGTATCGAAATCGGCCCAGAATATTATTTGAGGTATTGGCGAAAGTTTGGTTGTGAGATATCATGCTGACATATTAAAGGTGATATATATGTGCTGTCCTAAATAACACAGGGGGCCGTTGTCCTTATTCTAATGGCTATCACTCTAGTTCAAAAAAGGCATGTCATTATGAGGTTGCTAACTTCTTGTATATTTAAAACACTTTTCAACAGTTTGTCAGCAAAAATACATCATATTTGTATCTTTATTATAATAATGAGCCTTGTCTCGAAAACTTTACTGGGCCAGAATAAATAAGATATTGATCAGCTTACCGAAAAGACAAAGATGCTGTATCAAAACCAGCCCATGGTATTTTTGGTGATATTGGTAACAGGTTCGCTTGAGATATCATGCCAACATAATTTAGATTATATCCATATGTTATCCTAAATAATAAAGTGAGCCATTGTTTTTATTCTGATGTTTTATTCTAGTGTCTCAAAAAAGACATAATGCCAATAACAGCTAACTAACTTCTAGCCTATTGAAAACATTTTCCAACAGTTTGTCGGCAAAAATACATCAGATAAATATATTTATTGTAATAAAGAACCTTGTCTCGAACACGTTTCTGTGCCGGAATAAACAAGATGTAGGTCAGCTTACCGAAAAGACAAAGATGCTGTATTATAATCGGCCCAGAATATTATTTGAGGTATTGGCGACAGGTAGGCTGTGAGATATCACGCCGACAAAATTTGGGCGATATCCATTCGTTATCCCAAATAATACAATGGTCCGTTGTCTTTATTCTAATGGCTAACATTCTCTCTAAAAAGAGCTATCATGTCATCAACAGCTAGCTAAATTCTTGCATATTCACAACATTTTCGGTTGGGACCACACTTTCCGTTTTGCCGGGCCCGTGTTGGCGGTTCCTGCTCGGCGGAAATGTAATATACTATTGCTTTAAATAGGGAAGGCCACGCCATCCCTTACAACTGGTCCCAGCGGGAAGTTGCAGGACGATGTCTCCGGTCGACAAGAAGACAGGATGGCAGGACGGGAGACAAAAACACACGCTTTCCAATGCGTGCGTCCACACTGTCCTGTCGCGCGGGTCTCGTTTTCCTTGTAGTCCGAAGCTTCGTATATATTTTAGACGTCATGTTTGACGCAAACAAATTTATAACAGCTAACTGAAGAGCGCCCCAATGTCTGGGATATGTCTTCAAAAATTAAATGGACCGGAACGTAAGGGATGAAAGTTGGGTGGACATCGGGAAACGAATGTTCGCGACATGAAAAGAAATGGAGCTGCAAGAAAGGTAACAACAAGGTAGGTAACACCGAATGTTATGTATGTATGGGAATGTCGAATGGACGTATCTAACATAGAATCAACTGTGAACGTGAAATAAGAAGGCCAATCATATACACGCACACTTGTAGCATACATGTACTTAAAATGTTCTATTTATTTATTCATTTACTTACTGATGTATTTTTCATTCTAATACTATTTCACCATAAATATATTTTAAACTGATTTTAATGGAAATATATATTGATGACTGCTGATGATGTTGTAGGTGCAGATAAAAAGCTATAGAGTTTTCTTCCTTACTTAAGATTTTTTGTTAAAAAGGGAAAATATTGCATGATATTTATAACTGTATCTGGTTCCCACTTCACTACCATGTAGACGTACATAGTATTGGATTAAAAATCCAAGAGTAGTAGCATAGAAATATTTCGTGATTATAGACATACATCGCTTTCATTGTTTCATACTGGAATTTAGTAACACCAATACTGTGGAGGGAGTGAAATATTTTCATGTGCGACTGGCGTATAATTTATCGTACTTTTATAAGAAAATATTTGACGAGACTGTTCTTATTCACATATTAATTTTATTCATACCATGCATTTTATTGGGGATCAATTATGTAGGCAACACAAATGCTCACTAAAGTGTTTCTGACTTAATTCAATTACATTTACTGGTAAAATTTTTGTAGTTAATTTCAGGTAACAATAATAAAACACGTTATTTTCAATTTTATTGAAAAAAATTAATAACCGTTTTACTCGATTATTCTTGAAAGAAAAATTTATAGAATAAAAAAGTACAAAACAAATAGTTCCAAAAAATTAACTAGATTACTAATAATCGTACAACTGCTCAAACATGTGTACTAACTACCCATCTAGGTTTCAGTTTCTAAAGATAACGTTGTCCCATCGCCAACAAAATAATCGGCAAAAATTTCTCTGACTGTTCTTCCTTCAATTAGTTATTCACGAGTCCCAACATTATTCACGTTCTCAAAAGAATAAGTTTCTGAGTCATCGACATTAATACCGTCACGCTTACATGCAAAGTTATGCAATATGTAACACAGGCCTCTACGATGTCATCAACAAAGTCACGTTCCTCAAGTATTGGAGTGCAAAATAATCTTCTATTTGCTAGCCAAAGCTCAAAAGCGCACTCCACCCGTCCTGTCGAACAGGAAAATGTGGGCGGGCGGTCATCCCGCTAAACGGGATACGTTCGGACCGGACCCGCTAAGAGGGAAGGCGTGGTCCCAGCGTCGACAAAAAGATGTCATATCGGTATCATTTTTTATAGAAAGTTTTGTGTCACATATGATACTGGGCCAGAATCAACAAGATGTTTGCAGTATAACTGACAAGACAAAGTTACTGTATCGGGATTGACCCATAAACATTTTGTATATGCTGGCAACATGTTTGCTCTTAGATATCATGCCGACATAATTTCGGCGATGTCCATATGTTATCCTAAATAATACACCGGGTGTTTATCTTTATCGTGACGGCTAGCAATCTGTCTCAAATAAGACATCACACCGTTGTCAGATGGCTACCTTGTGGCATATAAACGCCAGTTGCCGACAGTTCCGTTATCTCGGGCCGACAATATGCCAACACTTCGCCGACAGGTCGTGTTTGCTGGGATATATATAATAATAATACCTTCGTATTTTCTTCTGGGGCTAACGAGTATGTGGGTTTCGCTGAGTGCGCCCATATTTTTTTACATGTAAATTGTATGTTATAAGTCCTTTTCTTGCTACAAGCTAGGCTCTTTACTGGAAGGCAAGCTGTTGGTATAGGCTCAATCTACATATTTAGCCGCCAGAAGAGTTGTCGGAACACATATTTGTTTTATACCAACTCCATTTCGATAATCTTTAATTTTATCCAATTTAAAAGTTACTTTTCCATCATTTGTATATATACATGCATGATGCAATACTGACTAACTGCCTGATTTATTAAATCTATAATATGTATTTAAAAAATTTTAAGTTCTCCAATTTCAAAGTTTTTTTTAATTTTATTAATTTTCGTACATAGGCTACAGTAAAGTGGCATTGTTATAAAATACTTTTTATTTCTGTTTATTTTAGTTCCGTGCCTTTTCAATTTTAATTTTATTCTGGCTTATAAGGTTAACATTAAATAAGAACCACTTTTTATTCACATACATTTTTCATTCAATTAATTCTATACTTTAAACATACTATTGAACATAACGTAGAAAAAATTGCAATATTCTTCTATATACATATATGCATCACAATATAGACCCCATGGTTGTAGGTCAAAGTCCTTTATGCTACTCGCTATTCACACTCGTGTCATCACTGTGAGAAACTATCGTGTCACCTATTACACCAACACAACAGGGCGAATTATGTAGGTAGCTGCATGTTTGAGGATATGTACCGAAGTTCCAAGAAACCTGCTTGTAGCAAATCTGGCATTGAGGTGCTGATGAGAAATGCATGTAAACATTACAGTATCTATGGAAATATAAATACAGCTTAACTGTTCACCGTACCTGTCACTCAAATATGACATACGACAGGGATTCACGGCATAATGAAATATATCATGGCGCCGTACATTGTCGCCGAAAGGAAATGTCTTGTCAAATAAGTAATACTGATGTCGACTTACTGGTTCAGGGAAATACTCTGATTGAGCTGTTGGAAATGTACGTACTGGAGCTAAAGAATCAGGTAACGCTGGCAATGGTGCTCTAGGTACCGCAGCCGAAATTTCGATGGCTCCACTGAAGATTTCGTAGGCGCCACAGTCAAAGAAGTCGATGGTACTGTCCCATCTGTAGATGATCGTGTTGCACTGTGGCATTAGATGCTTATAGTGATGTAGATGTCACAGCTGAAGAAGTTGATTACACCATATGAATCTTAAATTATGAATCGAACTGGAAAAAAGTAGATGCTGCTAGTGATAGCCGAATAAGTCGATGGCGTTAGTAGAACAGGAAGCATCTCACTTGAAGAAGAAATCGATCGCGAAAAAACCATCAGTGGGAAATATCCACTCCTTTCTAACATAAATGGCCATGACTTACCTAGTGTAGCAGATAGCCGAGACGATCCACCTTGCATGTCATATGTTGTCAAAATAAGCCTCTCAGCTGACATCCAAACCTGTATATAATATATATGTATGCAACCCTTATGATCTAATGTTGACGTTGAACAAATCGTACTATAAATAATACATCGTGTGGACATTGACCAGCCAATCACCGAGTGGCCATGTGATAGCAGCTGGCCAATCGCATGCAGGGATTCAGACATCACATGTAGGAGTCATTCGGAAGGAGTCAGTATTTCCATCAATCTGTTCTAAATCTTTCGCAATCTTTCCATCAATCAGCATTACAATGAGCTGCACAATCACCCCACATTCACTTCACAATCGCTCCACATTCTCCACAATCATGGGACATTGAGGGATCATTAAGGGTCATTTAGTTGACACATAATGTGACATTTAGGGGACATTAGGGGTTATTAGGAGTCCTTTAGAGGTGATTTAAGGGTCATTTAGGGGTCAGTCTTGTGAGTGGTCAATCAGGTAGTAGTCATTTGTGTGCTTTTAGTGTGACCATGAGATCAGAGCGAAGAACTTATCTGGAACTGTTGAAGATATGATGGCATGGTAATGTGATCGAGGAATTAGCTTAAAAGTCTGGTTGAGTGAAGAAATAAATATTCTTAATTTCACTAATGGCATGAGTAAGATATATATATATATATATATATATATATATATATATAGAGAGAGAGAGAGAGAGAGAGAGATAGAGAGAGAGAGAGCGAGAGAGAAAGGGAGCAATATCTAGGCCAAGTAGGTCCACAGGTTGACACTGTGGATAGGACTTCGGTTTTTTTCTCTTCGTGAAGATGGCGCAAGCCAATGATAGTATGACGTCTACTGTAGAGCTTACCTCTATAAATGAAAATAGTGCTTATATGAAAAATAGTGCTGCTACTGTGTAAATACCGTCAACGAAAGCTGCCATTCTCGGCAACATACGAGAACTACCTGTATAAAGCGTCATTTTTCGTGCGATGAAGCATTACGACAATGGCCGCACATAATTAATGCAATGTGATATATTGAAGAAGCACAAAAAAAAACTGCAAGGATTCGTCTTTTGAGAGCCAGCAAGTGTTGTCGTCAATACCTCTTGCTGCATTGCGGGGTACTGATTCGTCAGACAGTTATGGCAACACAATTATTGCCAGTGACGGAATGAGAAACGTACCAGTGGGTGGATGTTGACGGGGACGAGCTGTGGCAAGCTAAATTGGGAGGATGGGAAGGCTAAAGTCTGATGGTGGGTTGATGGCTTTTGTGTATGTTGAGAGCGGCTGATCAATAGTAAGTAAATGGCGAGGGAAGTGGAGTGACGAGATGTGTGATGGCCTGGGCATAGGTGGTGGCGGGAAGTATGCGTGTTATTTATAGTCAGTAATTTTTTTTTTGGGTCGGAAAATTGATTGGCTATTTAGCCAATGAATTAAAGAGGTGGTGTTTCAGACGGCTGCTGATAGTCGTGCTAGGGAGAGTCTGTTCTCTGCCATCTATACGAGAATCGAACCCTCAGTATCGCACATGTTCAACTTGGTTTGTTGTAACAGGAATGTAATTTTTTCCTCCTCAATATTTACATTTTTTAAGATTTTCCACGACTTTTCTTTATTTTCTGAGTTTAATCCCAATATGGTCAAGGTTCAAGCCACTAACATTACACATGACTGCCGGAGTCAGTCACATATTATGTTCGACGATTTTTTAACTTTATTTGATTTGTTAATTTTTTTCACGAGTTTTGAGTTTAAGATAATTTCTGTCAATGTCAAGGCCACCAGCGGCCAACATGTGTGTCACAGTCAGTGATGTATTATGTTCCTAGACTTTTGTTTGTTTCTTTAGATTTTTACAAATTTTTTCTCGATTTTTATTTTCAAGGTTATTAAGACCAAGGCCAATTTCTTCAACAACAAACATGGTGGTCGGGAGTCATGAATGTAAGATCTGCCTTGCATTTTATAATTTTTTTTTTTTTGTGATATTTCTCGATTTCTTATTACTGGAAGGTGTGTAGGTAGGGGTAGTGTTTGATGGTCCAGGTGAGTGGTTTGAGTTTGATGTGGAGGGTGGGGTAACATTATATGTTCCTTGATTTTTAGAATTTTTTCTACAGTTTTGCGATTTTTTATAATATTACCAGGGGGTGTGTGATGGGAATGAGGTGTAGAAAAGTGGTGAAAAGGGGTGGCGGAAGGGGGTGCGGATGTGATAGGTGCAGGATGATAGTTGGGGAGGGGGCCATGTCGGCTGCTTGCTCCCCGATTCACTGGACCTAACTCGGAGCCACGAATCCTCTTGCTGATCTGAGAATTAAGTGCCTTATTCCGTAAAGAGCTTCGAATCCTCTTGCTCCTCCGAGCAATTTTCGGCTCTTGCTTCGAGAAGCTTCAGAGCCTCTATTCTCATTTTTCCATTTATTTTGGAAATTTTTTGGTGAAAAATGTGATTTTTTTTTTGTAAAAAAAATTGATTTCGGAACTGAATTTTGGTGTAAAACAAGTAATCTTGTCGGAAAATATGACCGCCGGCCGACCGGGAATGCATGACGCTTGGCATTTAAATAGGGAAAATATTACGTTTCCAAATAAGCGTCGGTGCGATATTTTTGAGTCATAGGAATGGTTGAGAATTGTTTGGATTCAAGAGCAATACACACGAAAAAAACCCACATACACAGTATAGAATGTTATAAAAACGCTAGAGAAGAAACAGCCAAAAGAAAGGCAAGTGTTCATAAGATTTAGACTCGCGAGATAATAAATATTTTAATTCCCAAGTGTTCGGAAATTCTTCAAGCCCCAGCAGTTAACATACAAAATCATACTACATAAAACATGAAGAAAAATTTATGTTAGCTTTATTTCTGGGATATGTTTGGAGATGTGAGGATATCAGTTATGCTCGTTTTGGATTGCTACATGATGCGCAGCCGATTCCTCACGTTTATATTTCTACCTGTGCGTTATAACAAAGGTCAGGAGAATTATATGCCAGGAAACATGTGCCATTTTCTTAATAAAGCGCGCCTGCAATAAGCGCGCACGTTTCAATCAAGGAAAGGCGCTTGGGAGAGCAATCACGATGACGAGGTTTCAAATTCGCTAGTCAAGGCCGTGATACTGCGCTTTTTACTTGTCACCACGATGCTGTTTTATCAGCTCGGCACGAAGCACTCTCGTAAGTTATATAATACGCGAAACATTGGGCGCACGCCAGTGGTACTGTTTGCACCCGAGTAATTACCGCATATCTTGGGTGCTGTAAACATCTTCTTGGATTTAAAGTAGCTGTGAAACAGCACCTCCCAGGGAGAACTCGCTTATTTATTCCGTTCACAAGTTCATAACTTCAGAGCCGTGATAACTAACAAGCACCTCATGCTAAAGGCTGTGTACTCACTGTGCTGAACACACCCAAGTAAACAGTGATGTACTCTTCCGTCCATAAACTGATGTAATAATAAGTTTTGAGGTAATTTTGCAGTTTGGGAGCATGAAAAATGATTATTTTCAACAGGAGAAGATTTCGGGCAGCATTCCTAACAGCGGATTTGTTTCTTGAAGACTACGGGAACCAAAGACCAGAAAATGAACCTTACTTCAACCGCCCAGAAGAAGCAGAATCGTTTTCGGCAGTACCTGGCAGGCATTGTGGGTAAGTACCACAAGGAAAGTTCTGTTTGCATCACGTAAATAAACGTTATAGTTGCCCCATAATTGACAGATTATTTAAAATGAAATATTATTGTTTTATTTTATCCTGCCTATTCGAATTTTTCAAAAACATTGCAATCAACTGTATGACAACTATTCTTACGTCTACTAACTGATGACAATTAGATTTAAAAAATCGCTATTTCGTTAACTGTCACTTTAATGTGTCCAAGATAGGAAGCAAAAAAATACTGGGGTCACATTGAGAATAAATACACATTGTTATCAGTATCTTAATATCACGAGAAGTTCCATACTGCTCTTGGTTTGTTACCTCCAACAAATTATTTAATCTATACTAATAAATTAAATTGAAGTGTCTATCTGTTATTTCAAAATTGATAACAATATCTAAGCGTAATATGTTATTTCAACGGTTTTGAAGCATAAATAATTGTTTATAGAATTTTTGTCGGTCTGTCTGTATGTTTGTCCAGAATAGACTCCGAACCGGCTGAATCTATTTTCATGAAACTTTCTGATGTCATAGAGGATATTTCTATTTAATATCTGCCCTTTTTCCATATCGATATCTCAAATAAAATAATATAAATAAATTCTAAATTTAATGCACTTAAATCTGCCAAATTATTGTTCCGAAGTTATTTAATTTTTTTAGTTTCCTTTCTTTTTTTTTCTCGTAAAAGGATTATTGTGAAAAATGATTCTCGAAACAACAATAGCTTTTTAAATTATCCTCTATACAAATAAATAAAAATTATGTGTTTGTACGAGATTTCAAAATTTATACCAACATCTAAGCGAAATATGCTATTTACACGACGTTGAAGCATTCTTATAAAGGTACTTTATAAAATTTTTGTCTGTGTGTCTATCTATCTATCTGGATGTTTCTCCAGAATAGGCTTCAAGAGGTATGAATAGATTTTGATGTAAGTTTCAGAGATCATAGAGGATATTTCTATTTACAATCTGCTTTTTTTTCACTTCTATATCTTAAATAATTTCGAAGCTAACTAATTGTTTTATTTAATATATTAATGTTACATTAGCTTTTTTTTATCTACAAAAGGATTATTAATAGCATGTTATCCTGACTCAGACTTTAATGCTCACATCGAAGAGTTGGATAACTGTGCACTTCTTTAACTATAAGATGTAGGTCTGTCAATTGGTGAAAATAATTTTGATACTTTTGGTTTAACATCACCACAAATAACCAACGATATGAGTAACAATTTAAATAGAGAATATATCGAACAAATGAATTATGATTCGGCCGAGCTTGAATCTGATATCGCTTAAAACGAACCTAAACTAAACAACAATCAGAAACATGTTTTTTTGAACGAATTTTTTACTGTGTGAATACAGCTGTTGGTTGTGTATTCTTTTTAAACGCACCCGGAGGTAGTGGGAAAACAATTTAAATAAACCTTATACTGCACCAAATACGGGCTAATAAAATAATTGCCATAGCCGCAGCATATTCAGGTATGGCAACAACGCTATTACCTGGACGCAAAACTGCTCACTCAATGTTTAAACTACTACTTGAAGAGGACAAAATGGAAAACCGTCTGTGCGGTATATAAAAAACAGTAATAAGGCTAAGGTGTTACAAGATTGTGTATTTATTGTTTGGGACGAATGCACTGCGGCTAATAAAGTGTTCATAGCAACAGTCGACAGAATATTGAGAGAAATAAGGTGATGATAGGATTTTTGGTGAAGTGACACTTATTTTCCGGCGAATTTTGACGAACTTTACCTGTTGTCCCAAGAAGCAAACGCGCGGATGAAATCAACGGGTGTATTAAACGCTCAGTACTTTGGAGGCACATTGCCAAACTTTATTTGACAGAAATTATGAGAGTCCAATCAGGAGGATCAGAATTTTGTAGAACTTTTTTTTAGATATTGGATAGGGGAAATACCCATAAATCAATAGTAATCACGATATAGAACTACTCAATTCTATCAGTTGAGTCGTTTCAGAAACATAGAAGATGATTCGATAAATATATGAAGACATAGAAAATCTTGACGCAAAAGCAAATTCCTGGCTTTGTGAAAGATCAATTTTAGCCCCAAAAACGATATGGTTAGTCACTTTAGTACTACGATATTAGGAAAAAATCCTGGAGATTCAACAACGTATACGTCCATAAATACAATATGTAACTATGTGCAGTCAGTACATTTTCCTGTAGAATATTAAAAAAGCATTGTCACCCCCGGATTGCCTGCTCATAAAATAAAGCTTAAAATGGGAGTTCGCATTATGCTACTGCGCAATTTAAACCCCCCTAAAAGCTCTGTAATGGCACTAGTTTAAGAGTAGTTGCATTACAAAAAAAATCGAAAATCGAAGCTAATATTTTAACCGGCTGTGGTAAAGATGACACAGTGTTAATACCAAGGATACCTATCATCACAACTAACTATCCTTTCCAGTAAAAAAAAGTTTCAGTTCTCCTTTAGTAAATGTTTCACAATGACAATAAATAAATCACAAGGACAAACTTTGGGGAGAGCCGGCGTTTACCTGATCCAAAGTTGTTCTACGCACATGTAGCTATACGTAGCTTGCTCACATGTTAATAATTCTACAAAAGTTGTAATTTTCACTGAAAATAACAGAACATAAAATATTAATTATAAAGAGGCTTTGATGTAAAATAAATTTAAATTACAATGTTTATACGAAGCTATAAAAATAAAATAAAAAATAAAAAAATAATATATTATAATTTGTTTGATATTATTTTAGATAACTTGTTTATAAATAATTAAAGTTAGGCAATAATAAATCCTAATGTTCACGTGAATGAAGTCGCGAGCACAAAATATAGTTCTGAAAGTAAAATTATTTTATTATCATGCATGGTTACCTTCCTTAGAAAAAATACTTGAAACAAATTAATTAGCTATTTGAAAGTTATTTTTCTCGGTCACTGAATTTGACAGAAATACTAATGCACCAGGGCAACATACTATACAGAACTTTTCAACGGTGATGGTTAGATGAGTTATAACATGCCAGGAATGAAACTGACTAAGCTCCATATAGTCCATATATAGTCCAGGATAGAAAAAGGCAAAAAAATTGTAAAGTGAGGAATTAATTCAAAGTAAGCTTAATTTTTTTTATAAATTTTCATATTATGCGCCTGTTTAATACACTTACAGTACCCGTCGATCCAATTGCTGCAATTGTAGCCATACCGAAAAATGGCGATCAAAAACAGTTTTTCGCATATAATTCATATGTTATTTATTGTCCCGAAAAACGCTTCAGAAAAAGTTAAGTATAAAATTATTTACGAAAATATTTTCACGTCTTTGTGGAAAATAAATCGTTTCAAATTTACATCCACTTTATAATGGCAGAAATTGAAGATAGTTCACTGTTGTATGTATTCTATTGTGCAATTAGTTCCGGGTCATGTTTTGCCTGCATAATATTCCTGCTAACAATACTATAACTCATAAGCACTTGTTACATGCGATGGAAAGGTCAGGTTCAGTACGATAGTAAACATGTATGTATATATATATAATATTTGGATTTAATAAATCCCACAATTTACCTACAGCTTAGTACTATATAACTTCAACATGTCGACTTGGTCCCCGCAATATGCAGGTATGGTGACAATTTCATGTGTTGGATTTTATCAATTACAAAGTGCCAATGTTTTCATTGAGTTGTTAGAGTATTAGTGTGTAGAAATTTCTTGCGAGTCTTTTCTTTCACGCTGCTGGCCATATACACCTTGCAATGACAGCGCGTCTATATTTGCAGGAAATGTGTAACGTACAGTCACACTTACCTCAAAGAAGAATTTCATAGATTTTCTGATACTGGTTAGTTCACGATTCTAAGGGCGGAAAATCCGTGAGCTGGAGTTACTTATCCGAGTGCTGGGGAATACATTTAAGTGTTGCATATACTTAACGACCGTATTTAAAATATCTTTCTTCCTAACAACATACAATGAAATTAATTTTTTAACAGGTGTATCAAAAACATAGCTGGTCGGTTGATTTCCTCAGGGACCTCACGTTGGCCCTGCTCTTGCGTTCCGGCGCTGCTCCATACTCACCTCACTGCACCCTTATCGAGTCTCAAGATCTCGTTGAATATTATCAAGATGGTTAATAGTGAAGCATGCCACTATTAACACCTGCAACATCATTGAATGTAATGTTAAATTGCAGCATGCAACATAATTGTGATATAGATAGTTTGGAATTCAACGAGAGAACATGTATTTGGAAAATGTATCGTGTTTTCACTCAAATCTTCTTTTTAATTATTTTTAGGAGGTGATCTCTGCTACGAAGTTGCCTTGTTGAGTCGTATGCCATGAAGGATATTGTTCGTTCTGATTTCTTTTCTGCTAACATCAAATATGCCTTAGTCAGCCATAAACTTCACTCTTACTCTGAATCAGTGAGAATTTCACTATTTCAATCAGTCAAACGTATCTTACCGATACAACAGTCACGTCAGAAAATTTAACTGATGAACCAGTGAAAAAATGCCACATTACCTTCACTGATTGATTCAGTGACATTTCCCACTGATTCGTCAGTAATATTTTCCACTGTTTTCTCAGTGGTTTATTTTTGGACTGATGGACCAGTGAAACATCTGAGCAACTTGATTCGTCTCAAATTATTGTTGACTGATGAATCAGTGAAACAGCGTGTAAAAATGGCCGTTAAACAACGTGTATCAAGTGAAGTAACAATGAATAAACGAATATAAATAATAAAAAATACTTATGTGTTTAGTCATTCAGAACGCCATTTTACGAGGTAATATGAACACATGAAGAGAGTGCACTCATATATACTATTCGTTTTAACAATCTTAACGGTACCAATCAAACCAAACACGACAAGTTTGAGCATACAACTGCATACTACACGATTTCGCAGCGGAATTATAACACATGTAGTGACCTCTCATAATTTCAACTTGGTGTGATAACTGTCCTGCCCTCATAGATCAGGGCTAGGGTGGCCGAGTTGTAGACGGAGGGTCTTGGGTTTGCACCCCGGTGCCTCCGATGCGGCAGATTTTCAGTTCGTTTGTCACACTAGGAACTTGTCAACAATTCGGTCTTACCTGAGCTCGTCAACTGCAACAACAACAACAACTACAACAACGGCAAAAAGAAATCTCAGATGGTAAGGCAACAGTCTAGAGTCGAAGAGTGGACGAGTTCAATTCCGGCCATCTCCAGAATCCTTTCATTATTTTAAATAACGGTAAATTGCACAATTTTAATAGTTAGCTATCGTAAATAAGTATATTTCATGTAATTATTTGCATATATCCATTAAAAGCAATATTTAATTTGCCACTTTAGTCGGCCGTCACTTATTCAATCAGTGAAATTTTTTCACTGAAACAATCAGTGGTTTTCCACTGATTCTAAGGGAGCCATTTTCAATTATTATAGTAGTTGATTTTCACTGCGAATCAGTGGTTTCCCGCTGATTCAAATTTAGAGTGTTGATAATCACAATTCACAACACATTGGTGGCTATGAATGCAATCGAGCATTGAGTTATCGTTATAGTTGCACCACAATGAACGAAATAATTCACAGAATATATTATTGCTTTATTTTATTCTGCTTCTTTGGATTTTTCAATTCAATATTGCCTTACACTCGATGACCACTATTTATGCGTCTAGCAAATGACGCCAATCAGTTCTAAATAAAATCATATTATGGCCAGAATTATGTTGAGATTTTTCTATGGCCTTAGTGACAGAGAAATAGACATTACGATATTAAATACCTAGGTAAAATAAACAACAATTTATTTATTCATGTGACGGTATCTCACGAAATTGCTGTCAAAATAGGCTATGCAGAGACAGATTAAATGACTTTAATCGATTATGTCAGTATACTAAGATGAGTTGAAATTAGATACTTGGTTTCATACATACAGCATACTAAACAATAATATTTGTATTGCCACAATTTTAAAATTATCTTTCTGTTTTTCTTTGGTATCATCAGTTTACATAGCCCACCATAGTGTGACTTGTTTACGAGATTTGGTAGGAATCAGTTCATGGTTTCCCAAGTTATTATATAAAAACCTTTTTTATCATGTAGCTCTATCTTAAAAAATTGAAGACAAAATGGGCTGTAAATTTGTATGTATAATAAGTGTAATGTATGCTTTCAGAGCACCAAGTTTGGTGAAAATTGGGCAAATGATATGTTAGATAGAACAAATTGACCTTATATATTTTATACCCCCATTATGAAAATATGTGTTTTATGCTGTTAAATCGCAATATACAGACACGCATACAGAAAAGTGAGCTCATAAGCCTTTCTTTCCTTCGGGAAGAAGGTTAAAATTGTATAAACATTGAAAATAAAGAGGTAATACTGGAGTACAGAAAGAAAAGTAAAAGGAACAAATTACAATGGTGGGCGATCTGAAGATATTTAAGAAGAGAGTAGAAAATGGAAATTTCTGTAAATATTTGTGTCACACTAACAAATTAATCAATCGAATACTGTAGAAATAGCGAGTTTTTCGAGGGTGAATATCTTGAAATGTTATGCGGATTAATGACTTTGCTTAAATTGTTCATTGTAAATACTCAGAATGCTTTCTTAATATTACTTGCATGAATTTAATGAGAAAATAAATCTGATATATGCTAATAAAAAAATATATATTTTGATAAATATTATTTAGTATTTCATTTGCATTTTTATTGTAGTTGAATATAACATTAATTATGTAAATAACTGTTTAAGAATACTAATTGCTATTGTCAAAATCTTTGAAGAAACCGTTCGTCTTCCCCGATGTTGATAGAATTCTTTGAAACCCGATTATTAGTTAAGGCGTTACCTGGCATATTAGACGAGTAATAAGACGTTTTATGATGCTGGAGGTAATATCGAGATAGAGAGAGAGAGACAGAGAGAGAGAGAGAGAGAGAGAGAGAGAGAGAGAGAGAGAGAGAGAGAAGTGAAAGAGTTTTGGTTTGGATTTTAACAGTCAAGGAATTTGTCACCTAAAGTAGCAGCGATGTAATGGGGTGGTATGAACATGGGAGCACCCTGAGGAATCCAAACGACTAATAGAAACGTCCGCTGCGTTTTACATGTGCAAAGCTAAGTTTGATCCACCATAATTTCAGCCCTGTTTGCCGAACTTGGAAGCGAGTTGTTTGACCGCTACACCGTTGCGAAACCTTCGCGAGTATGAGTATAAAAGTAGATGGCTAGTTACAGCTGTGTTGGTTTTCTTGTAACAACACTCGTAGAAGGTAACCAGACTATTTTTTGGCCATACGCCGAACTTCGAAGATATTTTCTTTGAGCGATGCTTCTTTATATATTCGTTGTTCGCGGTAGAGTGAGCACTTTCGAAAGCCATGCTGAGAATCTACTTCTCTGATGACATTGTATCCTTCCGCCATGGCCCATCGTCGCCATGGGCCTTATCACTTTATTCATTGTCGGGTCACGTGGAAATGTAAAATTATTTGAAATGTTCTAATTCGTGCATTTGAAAGCATAAAAAAACACAAATAAAATTAATTAAGTTCAATATGTACAAAATTTCACCTAACCCATTTTATACAACTTTAAGAAATGGAACTATTTTGCTTCCGTTGTTGCCAACTTTACTAGGTGGGTGCCTGAAATTGTGCCCGTAGGAGCAGTGACATTTCTAAAGACATCATTTAAACATATTCCTCTCCTAATATCTCTTTAAACACAGTTGATGGTATTGAGGTCTTGTAAAATGAGAACTTGATGTGTGTCAGCTTGTGAAGATCGGGAAAGTATTCGTTATGTAATTCCGATCTTCTGCGACAAGACTTACTTCTAAAAAGAATAGTAAACATCTATTCCGGAAAAAAGCCGAAAAGAATATACGTCACAAAATACAAAATAAATATGAGTAAAAGAAAATGTCGTTTGGGAGTCGTATCGATATCATACTGTAAACGACTTCAAAAAATGTTGATAGTGATTCGATACATGTCGTAGTTCCCGCCCGTTCGCTAAATGTTGATTTTATAATTGGTTTAATTTGTTACTGCGAGGATGGAATTCATAGACTAAAAGTGAGGAAGACTATTTATTCGTCTTCTGCGCATCTACATAACATTGACCTATAGGCTGTTCACGGTAAAATGAGCAATTGTTAATGCCCTGCTTAAGATATACTTGTATGCACACTATGTATCCTTCCGTCTTATGTAAACTGAACATTACCATGGGCTTCACCACTATATTCATGCCTCGGTTAGGTGAACATTTAAAATTATTAGCAAAGTAAACATTTTATAGATTTGCTAATTATTACACACTAATGCATTAAAAATCAGAAAGCGAAATAAATAATTTGAATCATCACATATGGTTACCTAACACTTTTAATGCAACGTTAAGATATGTAACTACTTTCCATCAATCATTACCAACTTTACTGGACACTTAACGCTCAGTGAGCCAATTGAAATATATACAGCCATGGGCAGTGGTTCTTTTTCTAAAGTTGATTTCAAAAGTGCTCACTGTATCGCGAATAGCCTTTACCCCAAAAGAACACAACTGTCCAAGTCACATGGTCAACCGTGACGTACGTGTTTGTTTATATCTTAATTTTATATTATAAGGAATTTGATAATAAAAAATCTTTTACCATTTGAAATTTAATTAAATTACATTAAATGTTAGTAAGAAAAAGAATAAAAACATCTCTAGGCACTTGTTTACAAATCAGTTTCCAAACCTAAACTCCCAAACCATGCTGATTTCGCTAGACGAATTGGCAGGAAAACAGTTCAATGATGGAACACAGAGCCAGCGAGATCAGTCTACGCTCATGTTTAGTCTAAGGTGACATTTCTACATCCCCTCCCTTTTTCTATGGTTCCAGTGAACATGACGTCGTTCGTGTACGGCGTCGCCATAGGCTGGCCGTCGCCGACGATCCCCCTGCTGCAGTCGGCCGACAACCCGGTGGGCGGAGGCGCGCCCATGACGGTGTCCTCGGCGTCGTGGCTGGGTTCGCTGCTGAACGTGGGTGCGCTGGCCGCGACGCCCGTGTACGCCTACTTCTGCGATGAAGGCAGCAGGAAGATGGTGGGCTACGTCGTGGGGCTGTGCGGCGCCGTCGGCTGGCTGCTTGTCGTCGTCGCTCCCGCGGAGGCGGTGCTGCTGGCCGCGAGGGTCGTCATCGGTAAGTTCTGCGGCGGCGACCTCCTGCACTCGACAATCGCTCAGAGCAACTAGTTTTGCGTTGCGAGGCTTCAGCATTACCGCCAAGTTTTTGACGTGAAAACGTCTTTAAATTTGCTACCATAGTGGGAGGCAATCCAGAATATCCGATGATAACAAAATCAGGGGGTTACAGTTTAGCTTTGCAGCTCAGTATCTATCGTTTACATTCAAAATCCAATTGCACCACTCGATTGCCAAAGTATCAAAGAATATGTTACGTTGAATGAGGACTACCAAGCATCGCACGCGGGAGAAAAAAAAAAGGGGGGGGGGGGGGTATTTCATAATTTCCGCGTAGTATAACTTTTGACTAGGAGAAGCTGTGACGCTCGTTTAACTTTCAATCGACAGCTCTCGTCAAGATCAATCAGTTGCGCGTATAAAAACATTTGTGTGGCGTGGTTATGGTGAAATTGTATGAGATTAAGGAAAAAAATTAGAAAAGTGAACACAATGTCCGGCCTATACTCTTCAAAAAGCCCAGTTGAAAAACAGAAATTGTACATGGTTGGAAAGAGCATCTGAAAAGCAATCCAGTGATATCCACAAAACCCCATATGATCGAGTGAAGCGGTGACGGGAACGAAAATTAAACACCAAGACGTCCGAGCGCGTCAACGTATAGGATGTTCACGATAGAGTGAACACTTGTTAAGGTCATCCGAACAGGCATTAACCCTTAGTAAATGTATTCTATTGCAGCCTTAGGAATTAATTATTGAGAAAGGTAAAATGTATACACTCTGTTTATTAGTCACATGGCCATGTTTACATTAAAAATTGCCGGAAAGATAGAAATTGACTGAGAGGTAAAATTTATCAGGGCCTTAAAAAGTGCTTAATTTACCGTAAACAACCTATAGACGTATTCACGCAAAACAAACGGCCGTGTCCCCAACACAGCCACATCCCATATGTTTAGTTGTCCCTTCACCACATGGCGACAGACTTGGTTCTCACAAGCTGAGTGGAGAAGTTTGACTGGCACTTAACATCGGCGTCTGGGGCCGATGAGGCTGAAGCGAGGTGAGTATAAATCAGCGTTGGTGTGCAAGGGCGGGGTTAATTGGAGATACCCGAGATTACGCGCTGGCCAGCGGAATCGCCCACTGAGCTCGGTTAGCCTTAAGGGGAAGGCAAGCGCCCAAGCTGCTCCACCACCACGGCCTCTCATAAGCTGAGAAGAGTAATGGGTGTTATACGCAAGCCATCACCAGCCCAGTATTCTCTTAATAAATATGACATTTTAGTACATACATACAGTTTTAAGAGGCAGGAACAAAAATATTACACCTTAATTCGTGATCGCTTGCAAAAATTTAAAGACCAGGCATTGTCTCACATAGCTTTATACAGGATCCCTAAATATTGCAGGACTTCGTGGATTATAGTGGGTTTCGAACCACATGAGCTGACATTTATACATTCAGTTACACATGAGGTTGAGGATGAAACCTCACTTTATAGTCTTCAGTATACGGTCATCTGCCATCTGTACATAAGAACCTCCGTTAATTCTGACTTAGACGCTGCCTCTATCATTAGTGATTTTTCCTTTTGACTGAGAAGCGTAGCTCGGTTTCCTTCTTTATTTCCTTCCAGTAAGTATACTGGACTGTATATATCGTTGCAGACGAAACAATATTAGTCGGTTCATGCGATAATGGGAAAGAATCGGTAATGGCCTGAGTCAAGGAACCATTTCAGCATTCGCTTGGAGGTAATTAGGGAAACCAATATCAAGATTGACAGACCGGGTATCAAACGGAATCCTCCTTTACGCTAGTCCAACGTGGTTCCTATATAATCAGAGCCTAAAATACATTTTTATGAAGCTATGATAAAGAGGTGTATAAATAAAAAATGCAGCTTGCTCTCGAACGTTCCTGTCCTAATCGTTAGTAATGTATCCTCGATAAAATGACCTAATGCATTAGCATCTTTGGCGATAGAGCTCCTGACCATTTGCTCCACTTATAATAATATTTAAAATTAAATACAATGCGGTGGACTACTTCTTCCCTTCCTGTGCCATAAACTACCTTCTCTTTCATCCTTTGACGTATGCCTATTTTACGTGATAACAGTGCACGTACTGTTTTTAGTAGTCTAGGACACATTCCGATAAATGTAATTTGTTGCAGTACAAGAAGTACTTTGCATAACAATTTGGGAAACAACTAATTATGTTACTTAAAACCTGTCGAATTCAAAAATCCTTGTAGATACTTCGAAAACATCACCGAAATCCCAAAATACATAATGGCTTCCAATCCATTGTTTGTTCATCGGCCTGTAGAACTCATTCAGATAGCTGGAAGTGGGTATTTGGTTTCCCCAAATTCGTCAGAATCATTAACAATTATGCATAATAAGAAGAAAATAGTGCACATCAACTACAAAAATTCATGCAAAGTCCAGCTACTGAGCAAAGAGAAATTTATCTTTGATATGAACCATGGCCATACTCTCAGCAGGGAAAATGTATTCATTAACATGGCAGTATAATAAAAAGAACAATTTAACATGAATGAAAATACTAGTCGATGTCAATAATGCAGCACCACATAATGATAGGCGAGGCCAGACGCTAGTAGCGCTACAAAGCACAGTGAACCTGTTCTGTATACTTCATGTTTGCTACTACAGGTTCAAATATGTGCGCTAGTCATACGTTGTTGACAGAAATACTTTGTTATTAAGTTTTTTGACAGAATTACAATGATATTGAATTAAAATTTTCAGTTGGATATAGGCCTAAAGATAAAAAAATTATGATTGAAGAGGCAATGTAGTGGCAAGTGTGAATGTTACTAAACGGCAATGTAGCGAAAACAAAGTAAACAATGACTAAAGAATATTGTACATCGTGGAATTTAGAGGCAAATATGCCGCACTTTGACTCTCTTCGTTACGGCAAATACATTTGGAGGCAAAAATGCCGTACTTTGACTCTCTTCGTTACGGCAAATACATTAAATAATTGATTATTTTACTATCTCTTCTATAGGCATTGTGAATGTGTGCAGTAGTATATAAAATGTTTCATTTTATCTATGTTGTGCCCACAAAAATGTATTCCTTACTTGGTTCATCTGGTCTTGTCAACTGCAACTAGTGCATATGTACCAGAAGAGAAATCCAGTGTAACATAAATTATCAGAACTAAGCTATTCTGGCAAATAAATTATTTTAAAGTATGCAAATTTAAGAAAATAACTAAACTATACTGAAATCAGCTCAACAATATTTGTATCCAGCAATCAATTACCTATGGTGAAAGTAACTCTAAGTAACTCATACATGCTACTTGAATTTCGCAAATTCATCAAGGATGGAGAGGATAAAGAATAAAACAGAATATAATGAACGTAAAAACTACGTGAAAACTTTTTCAACGGAAAGATCACTATGCCCAATGCTGAATGAGTGGACATTGAAAATTGTATTTCCTGTCAGACAGACAGGATAAAGCAGTAAAAAAGAAAGAAAATAGGAAAGCGATTATTAAAGATTCTTTGCGATTATGACTATCAGCTACATGCCCGTATTAGTTGCATGCTCGTACTTGGTAACCTCTGAAGTAAAATACTACAACATACGTTTGTAAAAGGAGCAGTACCTGCCGAAGGGGTCGCGGTGGTACAGTGGTTAGACTACTCGCCTCTCACCTAGGCGAACCGGGTTAGGGTAACGGCGGGGTCGCTCCCGGGTTTTCGCATGAGGGAATATTGCCGGATGATGCTACTGGTCGGCGGGTTTTCTCGGGGATCTCCCGTTTCGCCCGTCCTTTCATTCCGGCACTGCTCTAGACTCTCCTCACTTCATACTCATCGGCTTTCAAGACCTCGATGTTTAGGGCCGCCAAAATATCTCCACTCCAGTACCTGGCGAAAATAAGTATTTGTACTCATATAGCTGTACAAAGAACTAAGAATCTCAGCTTTTCTTCTTCATATAAGTATTTACTTACCTGCCACCTTATGAATGATCTTGAGTTCATCCCTCGCCTGAATCTGTGATTGACAATACGTATAAGTACATATTCGAACTCGGTAAAATTAGTAAGTTTATATAGTATAGTTGAAGACAAAATAAATTGGTTTGAAGTATACAAATACATGTTACAATCATGAAGAGGGAGACAAAGATATTACCAAGGATGACGTAGCAAGCCAACAGCTGTTCGGGACCATAAGGTAACTGCGGTGCATCAACCAGTACCAACTCCCAATGACGTACATCGAATTCCTTATTCTTTTCGCTAGTTGGATTGTTTATAACGAAATGCCAACATATTTCCCAGCGTGCCCGTTCCTAGAGACTGCATAGAGTCGTTGGACCCGTCGCAACACCAACAGATACCAAATAATTCTTCAGATCGCTTGACATAAGCGACACACCTCTATTAGCATTCCGAAAAGAGGAAAGTGCACTCGAAGCTTTGTTATACTTGCAGTCAAAGATAACTTATAACATGGAGATGCAAAAAACATGGGTTTGGCTGTGTTGGGGACACAGCCGTTGGTTTTGGGAGAATACGTCTATATCGACGCGCTCGGACGCCTTGATGTATATTTTACGTTACCGGCACCGATTCACTCTGTCATATGTGATTTTATGGATTTCACTGGATTGCTTTTGATATGCTCTTTCCAACCGTATATGTTTTCTGTATTTCGACTTGGCTCTTTGACGAGTATAGGGCGAAATTGTGTTAAGTTTTCTTAATTTTTTACATTAAACGCATACAATTTCACCATTACCACAGCACACAAATGTTTTTACACACGCAATCAATTGATCTTGAAGAGAGCTGTCGATTGAAACTTAAATGAGCGTCGTAGCTTCTCCTAGTCAAAAGTTATACTGCGCGGAAATAATGAGACGCGGCGAAACGAATTCAAAATTTCGAAGCGCAACCATCCCCCACCCCCCTTTTTTCCACTTTCTGCGCACGATGATTCTGAGTCCTCACTTAACGTAGCATATTCTTTAATCCTTTGGCAATCGAGTGGTGTAATTGAATTTTGAATATAAACGATATATTTTTGAGCTGCAATGCGAAACGGTATCCCCCAATTTTGTTATCATAGGATTTTCTGGATTTCCTTCCACTATGGTCGAAAATTTAAAGACGTATTCACCTCAAAAGAAACTAGGAAATGCATCTCAGACATTTAGAAGGTAGGGGAACTCGGGGCGGGACAGGATAGCAGGACACAGCGGAATCAAGCCTGTTCACGGTAAAGTGAGCGCTGTTGAAACCAACCTTTGCGAACTATCACTGTTAGGACCTGAATGTATTTTAACAGGAACAATGACTGGTATGCGTCCAGTTAAGTTGGCAACGGCGGGATAAAGGTGGTTCCATGTCTTGACGTTGAATCAGAAGTGTTAGGTATAATTTTGTTAACACTGAAATAATGAATTTGGCTTTTGAGTTTTAATATCCATATATGTGTACCAAATGGTGAATTTGTAAGACATTTACACTCCCTATAATCTCACAGTTTCGCTTAAACCAACGCATGAATTAAGTGAGAAGGCCCATGGCAACGTTAATTCCGCATGTGGTAGAAGAATACACAGTGTGTACAGTTTACAAAAGTGCTCAGTTTACCGTCAACAGCATATTGCAGCATATTATGTGTTGAATTGTGCTGGAAGCTAGCGGAGAGAAATATAACTAAATAAAAAAGTCGATAAGAAGCTGAGGTAGCCATTGTGATTCATTTGGGAGGGCAGTTTCAGACTAAATCAAAATTGGCGATGTGTACTCTTAATGCACATGTTTAGTTAAAATTATCATGTTTAGAATTCGGTAATAGTTGACAACCAATAAGTGACCATAGGGTGGAACGACAGGAGGGTGATGAGATAGTCACCCCCTTCCCCTTTTACAATAACTTTATTTTTCATTACGATACGGATATAAACAATAATTTTTCGTTTTAATATTTCAGATTGCTAGAAATTACGTAAGAAAACAGCCAAATTGTACCTTAAAAAGGAAAATATGATTTCTTGTTAACGAAGTCTTAGTCCTCAGCCGATTAGTAAAGCAGGTTTACATGACCTACTGTAATGAAACTTATTCTGAAGTTTAATGTCATTTCCTTCAAGTCAACACATTTACAAATGTGTGCCACAAGGATATTACTTTCCGAAGTTCACTTTTCGTGTGCCATACATTTCTTCTGCAATTTTAAATTACAAGATAAATTCATTCATTTCTAAAACATTTGGTTATTTTTTTCCGGACATAAAAGTTATGGGAACCTGCAGATCTAACTACCTAAGCTCTACTGGCTAATAGCCATAATGGCTGGTATATGATTGGCATACTCTAACATGAGACCACAGCGCAATCTAGTAAATATTGTTGGCAATTTATCATTATTAAAGAAAGAGTATTTATTGATCGGAGATTCTCTTTACTTGCTACATTTGAAATAGGTACTGAATACGCTGTCATAAATAATAACTGGATGTTGTGGCCAAACGATTTAGGATGGTATATTTCCGTACGGAACTGTGTAAGCATCTATCTGCCTCATTTCATGGGTATGCTATCGATTATAAATCACAGCAGCTCTCTTTTCCTCTCCTAATGCACATACCTATGTTTCTTGTCAGGCGTAACTTGCTCCAGTGACTGTGGCAATCATGGCGAGAATAATTGGATTTCATGTAAAAGAAGTTAATCCTACAAAGTAAATGCAAAACTGTAGTAGGAATATACGTATAAAAATTATAGGTTGTGCACTTAATATTAAATTAAAATGAAATAGGTCGTAGCATTAATTTGCTTTTATTTAGTGGTGTAACTATTTCAGAGAACATGATGAAATTATGTAAAATAATTACACATTTAAAATTTGCAACTGGCAATTATACTGTATATGGAAATTAGCATTGCAATTGTTCAGTTAATAGAGTGTTTGTTTTTTCTTTTTGCAGGATTCGCTGCTTCCGGGTCAAACATACTTTGCTCCATATATGTTGCTGAGATTGTCGATGACGATATTCGAGGGTCTCTGGGAGCGCTTATAAACATGTTTATGTGTGGTGGGGTTCTCTTTGCATATGTCGCCGGTTCTTACACTTCATTTCTGGTCTTCAATATTCTGTGCTTCGCTATTCCAGTGGCTTTCCTGGTTGCTTTCTGGTGGATGCCGGAATCTCCGGTGTACTTGGACTCCTGTGGCAAACATTCTGAAGCCATGAAAATGAGAAAGTGGCTTCGACTAAAGGAGATTCTCAAGGTCCAAAGCGACAAGAATGCTCACGTGTCCCCGGCTAAAAGGATGTTTATCAAAGAGGTGTTTTCGAACAGAGGCACCCAAAAGGCGACGATGATAGGCTTGGGTCTCGTGGCCAACAATCAGCTGACCGGCATACTCGCAGTCCTCACCTACACCGTCACGATATTCCAAGAGTCAGGGAGCGATCTGTCGCCTAACATTTCAGCCATCATTGTGGGAGCGATTATGATGCTCGGAGTCTACATTGCTTCTTTACTCGTAGACCGTGCAGGAAGGAGAGTGCTTCTGCTAGGTGCCAACTTCTCACAGGCGGTTACCTTGTTTATCCTGGGTCTCTTCTTCCACTTGAAGAATGGTGGAGTGGATGTGGCGAGCTTTGGCTGGCTGCCGGTGACCTGCCTGTGCATGTTCGTTGCCTGTAATGCTGTAGGAGGTGGCACGGTACCGTTCATAATCATCGGGGAGATATTTCCTCCTGACATCAAAAACACAGCGATATCCTTCTGCATTTGCGTCCTAAACCTGCTATCTTTCCTGATTGCAAGATTCTTTCTCGCAACTATAGAGGCTATCGGTATGGACGGCTGTTACTGGCTTTTCGCGGCTTTGTGCTTGGCAATGACCGCCTTCAGCTACTGCTGTGTCCCGGAGACTAAGAACAGGAGCTTACAATCAATCCTAAAGGAACTAAATGGCGATTTATCTGAAAATGTGGACGAAGAGAATAATCTCGCTGTAAACTATTCGCAGTGACAGATCTGTAGAGTGACCGATGATGCGCGTCCGTTAAGTGTTTTTTTTTTTTTTTCACTACTTGGTGTATACACTGCATCAAAAAGTACTGTCATTAAAGTTGCCGGTCATAATATGTGCTATATTTCAGATCAAGAGATTTCACCGAAGTATATTTCATGATAATATTAATTTACAACGACACTAGCGATGTAATTGACTCATCCCAAAATATTTCTTGTATAATTGTAAAATATTACTATTGACAACATTAGAAAGACATACAATAAGTCAAATCTCAAAATACTTCATTTAGAATACCCATTACTTTACAGGACAGTTGTTTGCAACGTGATATGCACCTATTAATCTATATTTTTCTCTCTTCACAAATTACCCAATATAGCTTTCAGTTAGTCATAAATTTATCAATAGCTCAAGCCATCAAATTCATTGTTCTGATAGCTTATTTCATGCTGAATGAACCAATATGTTCCATGCATACATTTGTTATATATAATAAATATGCCTTCCCAGAATTAAAATGCATTATAATTACTTGCAAATTAAATTAAGCAATCAATAAAGAATGTTAAGTGACATGTTCACCCTACACACCTGTTGTGGCATGATTATATGAAAATTTATACAAAACTTTTCAACATGCCTAAATCAATACAGCTCTAAACTCTGACTGTAAAACGTCAAGAGAAATTGAGAAAAAGTACTGTCGTTGGCATGGGAATTATGATATATACAAGATTTAAAAACTGAAAATTGGAAGGTGACTATGCAGTAGAATATAAAAATAAAACATATTTGAAATGGTGTTTTTAGAATGGTGCATTTTACAATGGTGTTAGGAATCTGAAAACCTGAATTGCGTAAACTTGAATATACTCGGTAATATGAGACATGTAATTTTAAAATTAATTCATTTTATCTTAATAGACTTCAAAAGTGACATTAAAAAAAAAAAACTATTCCCAAAGTTGTCTTCCGTTTGTGAATTCAAAATCAATTATAATAAATATCTTATCGACAAACCAAAGCAAGTAGGCCTACATGCATGTTATGCTGTTGTAAATAAGAAGAAACATTTTTATCTCCACCCTTCTTATGTACATTCCCACAACCATTCCTCTTGGGTACTTTGCCTAGTGGACTGACCTACGAAACAGAAATTGTCCCCTTGTCGCATCTGCCTAGGGCTTACCGGTTTCGTTTAAAACTCACACAAAGATTCCGCTATATTCCGCTGCCGCGATGCAGTGCTTAGTACGTAGGCAATACGCCTGTCAGGCTTGTATGGTAAGTGGCTGTACCCACTGCACAGACATTTATGGAGAACATAACAAATACCATACACTGAAAAGCTAGCGATTCTACATCCAACAATGTGTTCCTGGAAACAGTCGGTGTGAGATTCCCTTCAAGAAGTATTGGTAATGCCTACGTGCCTGGAATCGTATTGCTGCCGCTGCTGTGTACTGTAAATACTATTGTTTATGTGTCTGGACATGTATCGCTGCAGCCGAAGCTTTATGCATGTGCGTTTTGTACAAAAGCGGCGACTCTAGGCAGTTGTAACTAGAGACTCTGTGTGTTACCTAGGTCATAGTGTTCAATAAACAAGCATCAAACGTTTATGAGTCCTGACGCTTCATATAAACATCTCCGGTCGTTAATGATTCAGGGACCGAACAAAGTGGGGCAACAGTAACATGTTGGACTCTCATTCGGGAGGCCGCTGGTTCGAATCGTGGTCAAGGCATCCAGATTTCGGTTTACCATGGTTTCCCGAAGTCACTCCAGGGAAAACTGTGGTGGTTCTTAATAAAGGCCAGTGCCGAATCCTTCCTCAGTTCCTTTCATGTGCTACGTTGTATGTCCCTGTGTCTAATGACCTCGCGTTTGACGAGACATTTAACTCACAAACTATTAACGTACAGGTAGCCACAATGTATTATTAGCTCATAAATAAGTGTTATTTGTTACAAATGACATATTGACAGTTGAAGGCAACGTTCCTATAATGCTACACTGTCAGGCCATTCGTTTGCGAGAAAAGATTTAACTTTGTGACAAATACAACATGTAGTATAAAACATGTGTGTACAGGTTGTGCGAGCGGTCTAGATGTCTGGCACTAAAACAGCACTAGGCAGCTATGTACGGTTTAACGGGATCAATTTTACGGCTGGCACGACAGGTAACCGGGCACTTAAGGTGCTATAGCGAATGCGGCCCATTAAACCCCGTGACTAATTGCATACACTATCTGAGCGCTCCTTATTGTATCACTCACATATTTACTGATCAAGTTGGATGTTATGTCTACAAAATTGAATGTATGATAATGGCCGGAAATGGAATATATGCTACTCGCCTACGGAGCAGCAAGGGAATTGGACGAAAAACACAAAGAATGTACAGGGATCGATTTCCATACAGACAGCAGCCACGCCATATTACATTTGCGTCTATGGAGCGATGTTTGAGAGAAACTGGAAGTTTGGAGGTGACATGATCGAATGCTGGGTGCAGATGGACAGCGAGGATAGCCAGATTTGGAGAGGATGCGTTGCAACATGTTGATAATAACCCACATGTGCGTACACGTACTATTGCAAATGAACTCAACAGAAGTCGCCGCACCATTGGACGAGTGTATCATGAGCAATTACTGCATCCCTTCCCCGTACAACGTGTGAATGCCGTGGGTCCTACAGATTACTCTCGACACGTGCAGTTTGCAGCATGGTTTCTCAAACAACGCAGAACACACCCTAACTTTGACATAGACATTATCTTCACTGCCGAGGCTTCCTTTCAACGTGATGCTATACAAAATTGCCGAGATATTCCCGAATGGGCGGGAGTCAATCCTCAAATCCCATTCGTCCACGGGCATCAACAGCGATTCAGTGTCAATGTCTGGGCGGGTGTAATACATAACTTGTTACCACATCGTCTCATCGGCAGTGCGTACGCTTCATTTCTGCGGGAAGCTCTGCCGACATTACTCGATGAGGTCCTGTTACAAACACGAGCGGCCATGTAGTTCCAGCACTACGGCGCCCCAACCCACAGTTCGCGATGTGCGCGCAATCACCTGGATCTCGTTTTTCCTGGACGAGGATAAGCCGTGGGGGTCCTCTTCTCTGGCCTGCATGATCCCCTGATATTAATGTAGGCTATTTATATCATATGCGCAACCTGGTGCGTGTAACCGCGGTGGAATCCGAAGAGGGCCTCGTCACCTGCATTGTTGCAACTGCAGATACTATTCAGGACAATGTGATTTTTTTTTTAAACATGTCCGACAATCGTTGCTATGGTGATGTGAACTGTGCGTCGAACATAGTGGCCGTATCATCGAGTCTCTCCTATAAAAGTGTTTGTGAGAAATGTCTCTACAATAAAACTTATGGAATGCAATTGCTTTTGGTGTTAAATGCATTGTGTTACCTGATGCCATTTAAATGTGATGCGTTGTAAAGGCACTGCTCTACACTACAGCACCTAATGTTTCAACGTACACAACAGTAGCGGTACAGTTTCAGGTGCGTAGGTAATACCAACATCTTTACGTACTGCATGGAATCACACACCTACTGTCACCACAAACGAACAGTTGTGTGTGCTTATTAATGTATTGTACGTGTTGTTTAAATTTGGTATTAAAATTGTCTGCCACCATCGGCTGTACAACGGCTATACACGCATGTAAGTATTATTTCCTTCATACTAGACGCTGTATCGTCGCAGCGGAATCTAGCGAAATATTTTTGTCCTTTGCAAACGTAAACGGTTTAGTAGGTCATAATGCTCAGTAAACCAGCATCAAACGTTGATTTTTACGGTTGGTAACGAAGTTACCGGCAGTAATATCGTGGACACCCCTGCTATTTTCATAACAGGGAGTTTCATTAATGTGAGTCTGTTCTAAGTTTGAAGTTACAAATAACATAAAACAATATTCCTCGAATTGTACTTTCATATCACTTGGTTTCTGATATTTCGCAGAAATATTTTCCATTATCTCTATTTTCAGGGAACTATTTCGTTCTTGATGTTTCGTTTAGGTACAATTTGCCTTATATACATGCCAATTGATTTTGCATAAAGAATCACATCACGCAGTTTGTCAGTCGAATTCAGCCTCATCTTGTATGCTACTTTGCATCCTTAAAATATACAGTACTTAAGTACAGTATTCTTAGATTGTTCATTTTAAAATACACTACCAAGATACGACCGCTACTACGACATGAGCGTGTAGTAATCATTGCTTAACCCCTGCAATAAAATAATGGGGTCACCGCAGGGATGCCTTTAAAGCATAATCAAACACGAAAACTTCTCTAGCAGTTAGTCAATCGCCTTAACTTCAAAGAGAGAAGCATCATTATCAACGATAATTTTAGGTTTTTTTAATGACGAAATGATAATTTTAAATTCCCTATTAAGGGACAATCTTTCAGATTGTAAGTGTGATAATTGTATACGTTTTCACGTTATGTCTTACAACTCAGCCCCTTATGTTCAGGAAGTGAGCGTCACGAAATATTTCTCTCGGGTCCGCGGCAGTTACTAGCTGAGGATGAGCAGTTCGTTAAATTTAAATATTCGATAGTATAGGTCGGTCTTTTGGCTTCATGCTTCACACACAAACTTATCGTTCTGACGTCATCAAGCCTGAGTGACAGCCGCGTTGCGAACCTCTGATTTCGAGTTATTTAGAATGCTTAAGACTGCTCTAGCGACCGAACGGCTCATCCGATCGGAGAAATTCTTGTGTCATTTTGTGCTTAAAAAAGAGTAACTAAAAACATAACCAATAATCGTTAATAGTAAACACACATAATGAATATCTAACCCAGAATCATTCTCTTTGCATATAACAAACCCAAATAGTTAAAGATTACGAGTTAGGTGAAAAGGACACTAACGATATTAACGACATGGATAGTGCTCTACGAGACATATCTAATACTGAAAGGATGACTCTGCTACCTTAATGTAATTCGAATTTATATGCAGCTAAATGCGTGCGCGGCGATAGCCTCACAATCACATGCCACATCGTGTGACTATATGCTTGCTAATAACAAATAAATTGATTTAAACAAACCCACACAGTCTATAATTTTTTTTCCTCTGACCACCCATACAATTCGCCACAAAAAATATCTACGACCGTGTAGATGGCACAGCCCATCTTATTTTTTAAATGTATTAATTTCAAAAGTATGTTATTAAATTCACGCACAAAAAATTCATACAACTTTTGTTTCATAAATTTAAGACTTTTTAAGAAACATAGAAATTACATTCGTAAAATTTATATATATATATATATATATATATATATATATATATATATATATATATATACACACACACACACACACACACACACACGGACACCTGTTTTTAGTGAAAATATGTGAGGACAAGTTCTGCTCCGTTGTATCAAATGGGAGCGAATAAAATTTAGTACATGTAAATACTACGCCTGATCTGTCTAAAATATTACCTGAAGGAGAATCAATTTTAACGAGACATTACTCTCTACCTTTGAGAGATTTGAAGTTCTGCTAAGTTGGTCTGTGTGAGGCCAGCCTGGTACGAGTGTGAAGTTGCCCGGCATGGCAGCGTTCAACGCCAGTAAACGGAGGTCCCGCTGGCGTTAGGCAGCGTCATGTTCTGCATGTAATGCTTGTTCCTCGTCCACCGTAGAACTGGAGTGCACCTTACGCCCTGCTTTTTGCCGAGTAAGACCACGAGACATGTGACCTGATGCGCTCTTACAACCCAGCTGCGTTGCAAGAGACAGAGGAGAGTGGATTGGAGGGCCGATGTTGGTGAAGTGAGCTGAGTATGGAACAGCGCCGGAATGCGATGGCGAGGGAACCGGGTGATCTCTGAGAAAATCCGCCTACCAGCGGCATCGTCCGGCACGATTCCCACATGCAAAAATCTGGGAGCGACCCCGCTGGTAATAGAAAACAGTTCTTCTTGGTGGAAGGGGCGTAGTCGAATCACTATACCACCAAGGCTTCAACAGAGAAAATATTGACTACGAAGACAAAATACTGTCGTCAGTGCTACGTGCCTACGCAAGACTTATTATCGAATAAAGATGGGACTAATTAATACTAAGAAAAAAATTTCACCCTGCACTATAACGATATTTCGCTACGGTAGCGGAGTCGCAGCAAAATTATGGGGTTGCAGACTCTTATTGAACATTTTGAATGAATATAATTGCTTAGCATTTTTCTGAACGGCTAGTTTTCTATGCCAATTACGAAAATATTTGCGACACGTTTTCATGGCTCATTTGGAGCGAAGTTTTCTGGTAAATCAAAGTATCCTAAAGTGGGTTTTTGCTTACTAATTTTGAGAATAATATTTTTATAAACTTAATTGGTGGCTCGAAATAGGTAAATTTCAACATCTAAGAAGTCATATTTTACTATACAATTTGCATATGTCAGGTTTATTACAAAATAATATTTTGAAACAGTTGCATGTGTTAAAATATATTTCAAAGTCACTTGACTTTTAAAAATGGCCATTTGGTCTATATTTTGTATACATGTTTATAATTTAAATTCTATTTAAAATTGAAGTACCCCAGTGATTTTTCTTTCGCAGAACGCATAAATGTTGTTTCCTTTTGGATACTTTTTAATATTGTATTCGAAATATTACCCCAAAAGCAATGACCTTGTAAATATCTTAAACGCTGAAAATTTTCTTCATGGTGTTTGAGAATGGGTGACTTTGCTGGTAGGTAAAGTTGCCAGCATTTTAGTTGCTGGCGGTGTTTGAAATTGGCAATCATGAGGGGCTTTGTAGTTACGTCCTTCTTTACGGGGTAGCAAAGCAATGTAAATAAACAGTGTAATTAATTTCCAGGTACAAAAATTTCAATGTTTTGATATAAAAACAGTTAACAGACTAATAACATTGTTACACGACATTAATTTCATCTTGAAAATGCAACAAATAAAATAAATTTTTTGAGATCATTCCATAAAAATATTCTGCATAAAAACAAAAATGGTTCAAACAAATTTGTTTTTACCTGCGTTCATACCGCAGTGATGAAAATAATTTTGGGTATCATCCATATTTCCTGTACAATTCACGGACCATAATGCAAATTTTCTGATAGGAAATCATTCTATAGGTACAGAGTCCACCGAAAATTATATATACTAATTTCATAAGGCAATCTAAAATATGTAAAACAAATCAACTTTCATTATTATACAACCATTACCACTCATTTTTATGTCTAGAAAAATACCATAGCAAAACTCAGCTCTCTACAACTAGAATTGTCCACCGTTAGCATATGCAATATTGTTTGACTTTGCAGGATGTGTAATTCTTAGCAGTAAAATTTTTTTCTGCAAACGCCGGGCTAATGTTTAGGACGAATGTGTTGTAGTCAATCACATACAAGGGCGGATGTTTAATGTAACCTCTCAAAACACTAGTTTCATGAATGATTTCAAAATATGTATTAGTATGAACTTCGAGGTGCATTTTCCACTTGTCCAACAAACCTTCCCATTATGAGCAAACATGTAAAATGCATGTGAAATGTCCAAATCATACAGTTGTAAAGTTAGTCACGAAAATCTTAAAGCCATCTAGTGAGGGCTGAAGATCTAGTTACCAGTGTTCCCCGCAGATTACCGCATACTTTAAGACATTCCAAGATAATTATATCCAATATTAAATAGTGCATAGCATTTCTGCCCAAACAAGGTAAACACCACTTTCTGATTTTTTAGGACTTTTCTCATTGCTTATACATAATGTCATAAACTAATGTTTATAGTTTTGACAAGAACAGCAGAAAATTTCGAAGACAGTGTTATGGCACTACTTGCAGTTGACTCTATAACGATAACATTTGGTGTGTGAGAATGTTAACAATAGTTACAAATCTCAAGAATATCTGAATCAGTAGAAATACATCATCTGCAAATATTTAGTACAGAACGACAAACAGTAGCTATGGTTCCATGGGAGTGGATTCACAGACGGTCACAATAATGTCTTTCATGGCATCCAGTGTCCGTGGATGTTTGGCGTTCACAGTGCTCTTCAGAGTTCCCGTAAGATAAAAACTAACTGTATTATATCTGGAGATCTGTGTGGATACTCAACATTTCTCGTCGGCTTATCAACCTTGCAAGCAGTGTTTCATCAGGAAGTGACCGTATTTTCGATGGTAACGTGGTGGTCCACTGACTTGCTTGGAAAAGCGGTAGTCGCCTGGGAAGAGTTGGCGACAAGCTATCACAATGCTTTCCTGCAACAAAATATGGTAACTTACACATGTCACTGTTACATCAATGAAGAATATCCACACAAGTCCTCTGGCAAACATACTTCACCACATTGTTAACCCAGCAAGAATAACTGTGTCTTCTACATGAATGTGGGGATTTTCATCGGCCCAATACACATAGTTGTGGCGGTCGAAACGTCCATTTTACTTGAAGGTTGCTTCATCGGATCAGACAATTATGTCTTTAAATTATCCTTGCCATTGTACAAGTTCACAACACATTCAAGAAACTCTACGCACTCATGTGTATCGTATTCATTCATAACGTTAAGTAATGTGGGAATGTAGGACCTCTACTTTAATTGATTTAAAATGCAATGGACACTTGATTTACTGACACCAGACTTATGCGAAGCTTGCTGTATGGGCTTCGACCTCCTAGGGGAATGTGAGAATGTGCACAATACAATCTCCTCATCCCATTTTTCATTTACATTATCTTCCTCCCTAAAGTACTTTCTCCACATTATATACCATTATGTCTCTCTCAAACTTGCAATAGAATGATGTAAGCGTCTCTGCGCCTCAGTCATGTTCTCACATTTACAATAACACTTTGAAATCCACTTACAGGGACTGAATCACAATGCCAAAATACGACACCGAATGTACAATAACGATGAAAACCATAGTGTGAAAAGCTCAATTGATGACAACTGCGGAAGAGAGGAAAATTAGGTGTACTATAACTCCGAATGATCACAGCACGGAAATACCATAACGCCGAAAAATTCCTCTGCAAGAGTACTACAAGAACAAATTTTCAAGGCTGTGCCAAGTAACATTAACCTAAACTTGAGCTGTACCACTATTCCAAAATACCACAATGCCGAAACTTGTACTGACCAAAATGCTAGAACCTGTACTGACCACAGTGCCAAGAAACACGTATTAGCCACATTGCCGAAACCAGAATTGACCACGATGCCGAAACATCAATTGACCAAAATGCCGAAACATAAACTGACCACAAAACTTACTTGTAAACATACCTATATTATTAATATGCATGACAAAGATACCAGCCGTAGCGGAAAGATAAGACAAGCATTATTTCAAGGTCATGGACTTAGAAAAATTTCGCAGTTATCTCAATCCTTAAATCTTTCAAACACGGCACCGCACAGTAGATCTATTGTGCTATATGTGCCGCTGATGTCGAGGTTATGTTATAGCAAAATGAGAACCATTAAATTTCGGACAAAAAACCTTTATTGACATTTATGCATTATACACAAGCTCTACATGACCAAGCACATGAAAATATCCAGTTGTCCCAATTAACTTCCTATAAATCCATATTTCATCTCCAAACTAGATCTTCATCTCCTTACGAGAAAAAAAAACAGGTGATGTATAAATACTAACTACAGCAGTTTGATTAACAACACCTTCGTGTACTGGCACTGTCTTCCAAAAATTATATCTCAAGAATCCATTTCAGACAAACATTTTAGCTTAGAAACTCCAAATAATATTTGTTTGGATGTATTTTTTAGCCCCTTTAACCCCTTTAAAAACCTTTAGCTTTTATAACATATTATTCTGAAGGCGACGTCATCTTCGTTCCAAATACATTGAGTAAGTTGTAAGTAACTACACGTCTGCAAGAAACTTTAGCAGCACCAATTACATTTTGAAACTAGATCCAGCTGCAGTGGAGCCCAGATCATCCTTACAGTGCTTTCCGCTGAAAGGTTTTACTTACATGTCATTTTGCTCTTACCGTCCAACCCTTATTTCATCCTTATTTTGCACAAGGTACAGCCCACCTAGCATCCGGTTATTTATCTCAAGCTGATGCAGTTTTGCTATAGCGTTAAGCTAGTAGACTTCCCAGAAACAGGAGCACGTGTGGTCCAATCATAACTGCTTCATGGTATCGTAACAACTTGTTCGCGGCAACAACCTAAAATCCCAGTCCAAGATGTATAGTATGTACACCCCTCACAAAAACCTTCAAATAGAGACGACTTAAGAAGCATACAAGTCTTAACTGGAGCATCTCCTGCGAGAAACATAGCCGAGCCGTCACATAGCCTGCTCGTTACTATGATATTTGTTAGATATTGTCGGTTATGATAACCAAGTCTGCGCCAAAACGTAGACTAGTAAGCAATTTTATTCAACCTACCCTTTTGTGTGATCAGATATATATATGGGGTTGTAATAAAATAATTGTTTCCTCTTCCTATATCCCCAGCATTTCTCTCTTGTATATTTCCCCGTCCAGCTCACAGGTCACTACAGACTTTATCATTGTATACGGTCATACTATATATTTACATCTCCATTTTGGCTAGAACTAAAATATTTATGCTCTAAATATTTTGAAATACAACATCTAAACTATAGTCAGTATATTTATTACTATTGTTCTTTATTTAAGGAGTATGTATTGGACATATGACATGTAAACACCAGATGAAAGTCACATGGAAGGTACGCAGATTGATGCGTAACCAACGGGCTGCAGAGTAGAAACTTAGCAGGACTCCCGAAAGTGCTCACTTTGACGTAGCCCTTGAAAATATAATATCCAGAAGTTCTTTTTAATAATAGCTTTATGGCAATGGAATTACTGAAAATGAAACAGCCACGAGTTCTTCTATAAATATTTTTTAATGCGTGCCTCCCTTCCATGAAGCAAAAAAACTCTCTAGGATAACACCGAGATACGACGTGCTCTTGGTACTTAAGATACATATGTGTGTGTGTAAGAGAATAAATTTGGATTCGAGCAAATGGAAATATTATGACAGAACCTTTTCTAATTGCATACTCTTGACTTAAAGGACATAGGCAGCAGAACAGAACACCGTAAGTTTAATTGTGATCACATTGAACTCACACATTAGCAAGAACACAAAAAACACAAATGATAAAATTTTTTATCTATGTTATATGTAAGTTGCTATTAACATATCTACCGCTTACAATCTGTAGCACTAACATACTTGTCTACAATAAAACTCAATGTTGTTTACATTAATCTTAGAATAAACATAAAACTTAGAAAACATCGCTAATTTTATCATACATATTTACATTCTTATGACGTGTAAGGGATGAATATATAAATAACACACTCCTAAGCACGCATTACTACTCTATATATCACATATTGCTATATTTTAGCTCTAACATTATTTCAAAAGTTGAAATAATATTTAGTATGATTTTTATTTAGTCAGTTTTTCAATAAATATAATTTCACATTCAGATTGTCATAAATTGTTATTTAAGCTTCTCTACATGTTTGCAATGTAAATAATAGAATATTACGCTCATACACACACTTTTGTATTTTATAGTTGCAGCCTTTGAAAACGTGTTCAAATTAAGACATTCTAGTGCAAATTCTCATTTTGTACGCATATGGGGTATACAATTATTGTTCCCAATTTCACCAAAAATTAATACACTATCTCCCGAAAGGAGACATTTAAGTTTAAGTGGCCCCTGAGAAAAACTAAGTGTTCTATAATTAAAAAACTCTTTTCATTAAATACCTTACTTAGAGGCTGCTTAAAGAAAAAAATTAGACAATGTGATCAGGTTTATTGAGATTAAACTAACCAATTAATGTTAATACAGAAAAAGAAAAAAAAAATTTTCCTTAAATCGATGTATTTATTTATGTGACGAAGAAAAATATTCTAACTCTATTTTGTTGAATGATGGAAAATTAGAGTTTCACAGCTTGCCTGAAACATTTATCAATCACAAACGAATACATGCAAACTTATGTCACTGCAAATACGAAAATTTATATGTATTCAATTCGTTTAACTAACTATTCGCACCGAAATTTATTGATGTTAAGTTACTTACGGAAATTATGAATTTGTATTGTTTCGAGACTGGCTACTTTGTTTTCGTGAAAGTGTTGTGTTGCAATTCTGTTATTTTTGTAATCGATTTTATACATCACCCTTGCCAAGTGGGACTTTTTTTCGTTGTACAAAGCTAAATAGCTTAAAACATATCATCTAACGTAATCTGCCTCGTATTACTTGTTTGTCGAATTCGGTAGCAATCGATTAGTTATTTATCGTTTTATGACATAATATATCTTTATTCGTATGGCGCTATCTTACAATATAACAAAGAAAACAGGTTATTTGTTTATATATATATATATATATATATATATAATATAATGCTCGTCATATAAACCTTCGGTATACAAAATTAATTCGAAATTGGTTATATGGTATTGAGATATGCGAAATAAACTTTATAAAGAAACTTTCATTGACTACCACAGTATTACTTACATGGAAAATTGGGTGAGACTTTGTTTAATACTTTTTTAGATATACTGTAAAACCTTTAATTTTTCAATTGGTGCTATCTGACAAGATAGCAGGCCAACAACAATACACATCTCCAAATTTAATGCTTACACAATGCTCTGCTAGCATACAAAATTTGGTTTAAATCGGTTCAATAGTTCTCGAAATATTATATATGGACCCAATTTTAATGGCCGCCATTTTGAAAGCAAGTGCTTCGCGTGGTCCCTTTTAAGTATTTTTTGTGTACCAAGTTTGGTGAAATTCGGTTCAAGAGATCAAAAATTGAAAGGCGGGGACACACACGCACAGACAAGTACATGAACACACACACATAGACAGACAGGAAAGTGAACTCATAAGTCTTTTTTTCCTTCGGAAAATAGGCTAAAAACTAATAACCGATTTCACAAACAATCCATAAAATTAAAAGCTCACCTAAATCCGCAGTAAGCGGCACTTAATATTGTCAACTGTTAAACAACCATAAATTAATCTTTAATTTAGAGGCCTGAACCGAACGTGTATAACCTTAATAGCGCTAGAAATTAACCAATTAATAAGAAACAAAAATTGACACCATTTAATAAATTAGCAATACCATTTTACACCCAATGTATAGATAAACACAAAAAGGGATACACACACACACGCATATATAAATATATATATATATATATATATACACACACACACACACACATATTGTACTTGTGTAGTTTATTAATCACAAATAACATATTATACCCTACTTTCCGAATGAAAGAAAGGCTTATGAGATGAGATCACTTTCCTGTCATGTGTGTCTGTACGAGCATTTGTGGGTACGTAGGTGTGTGTATGTGTGTATAAGTGTGCATGTGTGTTGTGCCATTAAACTGATTTAAACCGAAGTTTGTATGCTGACAGCGCATGGGAAAAATATTGAATTCTGATGTAAATATTTTTGTTGGTCAGCCATTTTGGAAGAAGGCGATACATGAAAAGATTAAGTTTTTACGTTATAACTCGAAAACTACTCAACCAATTCTCGCCAATTTTGTCTTTACATAATACGATGATAAGCCAGATAAATGCATGTAATTTATCGTAATTATATACTTACTTTCGAAATGGAGGTGATTCTAACATTTTAGGTATATTTGTTATAACTACATACTGTTTGAGTTTCGACCAAATTTTGCACGCTGAAATTATCTATTACAAACATTATACATGTTAAACAACAAACTTTTATCCACCATTTTGTATGATGGCTCTAAACAAATTTATAAATTTCTTTTGTAATATCTTGGAAAAAAATTGGTAGATTCCTACCAAATTTGACAAACAAGCATCACTATGGCAGACCCTGTAAAGTGATGAACTTTGAGAGTTGTAGATACGTATATTTTTAATTGGTGACCATATAAATATTTTAGATCAAAATTTTTACTTACGAAACAGCAAAAAATGTAACATATATATGTTTATTGACAGTATAAGTTATATCTGACAACATTTTATTTGCAAAGCCTCATTTCTCCTCGATCTTGGAATGTAGCCCTAATGTAATAATACAGCTTATAAGCCTTATTTCGGGAAACTTTCAACCGATTTCGTTCAAATTTGGTGAAGATTTTGTACTGTGGTACGCCATATTAATATATTTGTTTTAAGTGTGTAAGTTATTTATCTTCTGACTGGTGCCTTTACAAACATTTTATTTTATGTTTGCTATATCAACGAAACTATGTAACAGATTTAAATTTTACTTTTTATAATGCGTCTATGACAATCATGTAATGTGCTAATACATAAACCTTTTGTCCTACATTTATGAAGATCGTCACATAAACAATGGAGTTTTTATGCCATAACTCGAGGATCATTCAACCGATTCATACCACAACTTCACGCAATTATTGCCACAGAAGGTTATGGATATTAAAATGCGTTATGTGTTGCAGGCATATTTTAATGGGATTTATATAATTTAATTCAATTTTTAATACTATAAAAAGTTGAAACAAAATTGAAAAAAATGTTGTACACAAACAGTATAAATGTAAAACATTATTTATGCATACAGAGAGCCTGTTTGCCGGATTTTTTTTTGCATAATATTGTTAGTGAATAAAGTGAACATTTTTCTTATCTCAAGAACAATTCAACAAATTACCACCAAATTTTGCACACGTACAAAGAGCCACTTAAAGTCTCATGATTGAAATAATATAAAAAAATGATTTTCAAAATTGCAGTCATATTATTTTGATATGTTTGGAATATCTATTTAACAAACCCAATCAAACTTTTTATGCTTACAGTATCTATTAAAAATATCGTATACAGAGCTTCTTTTCAGAAATTTTTAACATAGCGCCGTTTAAGGAAATAAGGTTTCATGCCATATCTTGGAGACGAATCAACCCCGATTACTACCAAATTTTTCACATAAGTAACATTATGGTAGGCCATGTAAACGCATATGTTTTTAGTGGCTCATACACATATATTCAAAATGATAGCTGTGTAAATATTTCAGTTAGTGAACGCTAACATTCAAAAGATTTGACTTATTACACCCGAAGTTGATGCACCGAATTCTACCTTCGGGAAGCAGTTGATTGCAAGTTAGCTTAATTTTACGAGTTTTTCTGATTTCCAATCCTATGCAAGTCATTCGTGTAGTTTAATGGACTTTGTACTGTTTCGCATGTTTCTGGTTTCCCTTCTAATGATATTGATGTCAATTAGACGTCAACGCCTACCTACCATCTAAATTTTTGTATTTTACAGAAATTTATTCCCACCCATGTTAAAGAAATTAAGCTCATTAGTTATCAGGAACTTCTTGTTTTACAGCAGAACGCAAATATCGTTACAGAGTGACGAGACGATGTGTTCTATAAAGCATGTTAACTCACACTAGATAACCACTTGACGAAATATTTTTAATTAGTACAGCTGCACTAGCAAAACCACATAACTTGCCAGACAACCCAAGAGAGAGAAAAAGTTACGGCGGTCAAGGCTGAAGAATCCCCACGCACTGAAAACCACTGGCCTTTCAAATACCTTTCGGGAAAATATCTGCAGCTCCATCATGGTGGTAGGACTGAGAGCTCTCTTGAGACTTAACTTCTGCAGCAGCGAGATTGTCCTCTCTCTCTTGTCGGCCACATGCTGCGGCAAGAAATTTGTCAGAAAGATGACTAAGAAATTACCGATACTCCACATAAGACAGACTGTCCTGTATGAAGTATTTAAGTCTAGTTTTTCAGCTCTGTCTCTCAGAATGTCAATGACCATTTTCGCATGCCACTGGAAAAAGCTTATGCTAGATATCAGCGCAATTAGAACCTGAAAACCAAAAGCTGAGTCTACCATCGACATTGTTTCATGCAAATAGTAGTAGGTTTCTCTAAGTTGTTTTAACAAAGAAATTGTTTCTTGTGTTCTGAGATGTTCAGTTCGTTGAGGAGAATGAATTACTGGCACATAGAATTGATTTGTTGTTGGAGTGACACAATTTTCCACAATAATTATCCCTGTAGAGTGAACGAGAGATGTTGTCTCATCAAGCGGATCATTTTCTGAACATCCATGCGAGCAAACAGCTTCGATTTCTCTGTTTAACGAATCCACAGCTTTTCCCAACAATATAAGTACGTCTACGTAGAACAAAATTCCAATCCTTGTGATCATATCCAACGGAAAGCATGCAAGAGACAAGAACTTGTGTAATGTGTACACTCGGATAGATGATATGATGTAGATAGCACTTATATAAATTGTTAGGAGAGACAGTTGAGTCCACAGAACTACTCTAACGTATCGATACTTTACCCAAGATTCTGGGAGAAGCACTTCAGCCATGTGTCGTATTCTTCCGAAGATCACACCAATCCGACAGCTTGAACACGAGACTATGGTGGTGATAGTCCATCCAATGATCATGACAGCAACAATACAGAATATGATTACGTCCAAATTATGTTCCATCTTCTTATGACGGTATGATGCACAGAAAGACGACGTACCAAGTATAATCACGGCTATTATATAAGTAGCATTTTGCACATTACCTTGAATGCGGGTTCGGCACGGAAAGAGGTCATCGTCCTGCTTATGCCAGATTGGTGTCAGACCAAATATCTTCAGAAACACAAATAATGGTTTTACAGCAGAGCAGATATTATTTGGACGTGCTGATGTCTCCATTGAGGTTCCGGGCTGTTATATCAGGTATTGACTTGTTAGTATGATTATTTGGGAAATTGTGTCAAAATTAATACACCACTATGTTAAAATTTTTAAATAAAATTTATAAATTTAATACGATATTATTCTGGATTTATGTTTTACTCAAAGTTCAGCCACCAGTGTTCTTCACAGATGAACCTGAAATGGAAGTAGGTGAGGTGTTTCAAATTCTGTGTTATATCGAAGTGCATTAAGTTAATTGCTATTGATCATTGTGAGTTACTATCAGTAAGAAGTGCCTGCCTTTGTAAAACATATCGATCATAACACCATCGTTCTTCATTGCTGTCAAAGTAACCTTATCATTATGTACGCTATGAAATCTTTGTTTTAAGTTATCAACTTCGCTGTTTTTTAGAAGCAGGTTTTAGAACGGGATGTTGAAACATTAATGATGCACTTTCCCTTTTATTAAAAGTTCTGTTGAATTATACTTTTTATCTTCACCATGTTCTTTCATATAGAAATATTACATTTTATTTATTGTTTTTATGAAATAAAAAGACATATATTTACTGAGTTTACCTTTTAATTATACATAGCACAGTGCCAGTCAGTGTTAAGCGTGACCTTCAACATGTTTTCCCATCCTTAAAAAAAAATGAAAACAGTATGCTCATTCATGCTATAAGTACATTATCCAAATGGGGGATTGTATATTTATCTAAGGGTTTTTAAATTGTAGCACATCCTGGAAACGTTCCACTACACTCGACATTTTAGGCTCTGTTTCGCGTTGTTAAAGAGCGATTAAATACAAATCATCCATGTATAAACATTATCTGATGTGTTTCTCTGTACAACCAGCTATTATGCCACTCCTTTCTCAATTGTGTTTTTAGATGCTCTTACAGCAATCTGTAGGTATAGTAAATACTATTACACGAAATTTTAAAATTTGGATATGGACACCAAAAAAAAAATTAATTAATTAAACATGATACAAACAATTCGTAGGTTTTATTAAAGCCAAAATAAACAAAACATTTTAAAATACATGCTTTTGAAGTCAGCAGATTTCGCCAGAACAGACGAATCTAAACTGATAGACCAGAAGATGTTTCACACCGAAAATTTTTATTTCGGTTCATTTGGCTTAGTTTCAATCTCAGTTTATTACCTGGAAAAAGCAATTTGTGTGGAGTGCTCGCCCCCCCCCTCCTCAATGGAATACAAAAAGCTTCGAAACTTTCTTACTTCAGGCCTTTCACATTCAATTTAATATTCATATATCCTATGGTATAGTTTCGAAAGCTTAAATTTTTAGTTTTATTCCAACTCCACAAGATAAACCTTTATGCAATTTATGCACGTATATTGGTATTTTTGGAAGGCGACCTTAGTCGATAGATATTTCAAGGCAATATAACATAATATTCATTTATAAAAAATAATTTTTATGTTTTAAAAATTAATCCGCCTGCTTATTTTCCCACAATGTTTTAAAATCACCTCCCTCATTTTCTTCTGCAAAATTGTAAGTAAATCGAAAGTTTTACAATTAATGCCCAAGGCTCTTATGAAGTGTTATTGGATCACGTCGCATGTTCTTCGCAAGTGAAATAACAAGTTCCTAATCCTGCACGGAACTGGGCACTGAGTGGTAGAGTTCAATTAGCTTGTGGACTCCGTAGTTGTCGTGAACGCCATATTACTCCTGGCTACAGACTATAACCTCGCAAAATTTTTATGTGCACGGAATTTTATTTGCTGGAATGGGTTTTACTTGGGTAGACATTCCAATTTTGGGACGTTTTCACCACAGCCACCACTTTTTAAATTGCCGGAAATTGTAACTTAGTAGCTCAAAATTATCTTTTGGGTATTACAGTTATGTTTTGGTATATGATTTTAGGTCAACAAATTGATATAAAATTGATTTTATCCTCAAAGTAACGGTTAAATATATAGTTTGCTCTTTTATAAAATGGTAGCACTTCTGTAACGTTCATTTGGTGTACACCTAGGAGTTAAATTATATTTATTAAGGTAGTGAAATCAAAAACTATGTTCATTTGTGTTATTAAAGTAAGTTACTTTTTGCATATATATTTATAATGATATTTTTATAATTATTTCTACAGGTCAATAAAAAGGCATCTTGGTGTTACGTTAAATATTGAAAGTGTCAGCAAGAGTATTCAGTTGAAACTAGAAATTTCAGATGTTTGTACCAAAATGAACTGGATTATATGACACAGGCACAAACATAAACGTTAACTTCATCGATTGAAAGAGAGCTGAAAGGTGTTAAAGAAGCTGAAGAAGTGAGGCAAGATTAGGTTTTGAAGCGTCTGAAGGTACTGAGCTAGAATTAAACATTTTACTACCATGAAGAGTTGTAGACAATGGATGTTATAAAACGTCATTAAATAAATCTTCGGGTGACATTCAAGTAAGGAATTCCAAACATATATGCATAAAAGTAGGCTCCACTGAAGTGCCACAACAAAAAATGTAGTCAATTTTCTATTCCAACGAGGTCGAACTTAACTTCATGTAATGAAAGTAGTACCAAACAATCTTTAGATTAACTGCCTTGTATTGTGTACAACTTCATTCGAACCACGGTAGGAGGAGAACAAGTGAAGTAAATGTTCAGAGTTTGTGAAAAACAAATGGCAAATAACTTTTTAGACGTCTAGTTTCTTCAGGGATGACGTGTTCAACCATATAGCAGATATAGATAGTGAAAAGCGCATATTTGCTGCTAATTTGTTTGTTCATGGGAACTGCATGAAGAAATACCTTTTAAAATGTCAGCGTCAGTGCAGCCCATAACCACACAGATCACCGAAGTTCCAGGTATTTCAGAGAATCGAATATGTTTTGAAATACACTTTTGCAGAAGACAGGCAGGACTTCACAAAAAAAAATATCCGAGATTTAATGAAAAAATGTATACCCACACATTTATATTACCAACAAATAGGTTAAAATATATCTTGTAAGAAGCTACCAAGACACGATCCGATTTTGTTTACCAAAACTAAATATGAACTACTTTTGGAATTTTCTGATTCTATATGCCCTGAAGATCGAGGATAAGATCAAAATTGTCAGTTATAAATGCTGGCAGTATGTCGAGAAAGGAGTTGTTGCATGTAGATTCCCAGCTAGACGATACAATTTGCGATGAAAATAAATTGCATAAATCATGGGAGGGTACTAAAATCTCAAATATACTACTCAATTGTATTCACATATAGAAACAGTAAATCACGAATGCTGCAGGTATAAGCTTTGGGTGCAGGAAACATTTATGATGGCGATGAAACCGATGGAGCGATTACATAATTGATGGAACTTGTTCAAGTAAAATTAAACAGCAGGCCATACAGCTTTCATGTCTTTTCCAGAATATGTATTTCAAGCTACGCAATGGTTCGAAGAAAACCCCGCTGCACATGATGACTGAGCATAACTTATATGGCAGGTGCAAAAGTAAAGAATTGATTACCACCATGAAACGAGGGGGTGTATCCGCCAGCTATTCAGAAGTATTCGGGCTATAAATCTTCTGACATCTTACACTGTACAGTCGTGCAAAGAAAACACTGCAATCATACTTATTCTCAGTGACTTCAACACATCAGAGTTCACCTTCGCTAACCTTGATAACACTGATTTTAAACACAGTTCATTATTGTCAGGCGTTTCTAGTACACACCACACTGCAATGGCGTTGTTTCAGGATTCTGCTGGAGAAGCTGCACTTGGAAAACTGAAATTTTCTTTTACACACTTGAAGAATAAAACTTTTGAATTGCTAGGGCATGCTCCCATGCCAAGCTATGAGTATTCATGTGGATCCTCTGAAACCTCCAGTACGCGGAGATATCTCTCAAACAGGTGAAGTTATGGGACTTGAACTCAGCCATACCTCAATGTATATTGCTAATATTACACAGTTACTGATAACAATAACTATATCATAAACTTCAACTATTGAATATGTTCCTCCTTGAGGAGCATTCCTTGCTATGATTTCCCAAAGCACACTTCCAATGAATCATGTTGAGTTCCTTCCAGTCATCCCATCACCTGTCATTAATTATATGCAGTGTCTTCAGTGCACTGAAAAACTTCGACGATGTGAGAATCCTTTTAAGCCATCCAGTAATGCCACTGTGTCCACTAACAGAGATTTGGAACATGGTACTCGGAAAGAATAAAAACACTGAAAATTCATTGAAGTCCACTTCGTGGTGAGTGGCAAGGAATGCAAGTTCGATTCAGGTGCTCCCGATATGGAGTTAGAACAGACCATCCAAAGGCCGAGAAAAGGACATTATTTGCAATACAAGGAAGAGTAATTATGTAGCTGAATGGGAGCTTATATATCCCGGAGTACTGATACTCACTAACACGTTTAGAGAGATTACTAATACAAGGGCAATGGATCATACAGAATTATTTCACCATGACTTAAGAGGAAAGAAAGGAGCACCGATGGACAAAAAATTGACGAATTATCTAAACTTTATTGTGGGAAAAGGAAATCTTTACGAAGTTTCGTGACACGCTCTTCTTTGCAACTTCGTAACAAAACTGTGTGCACCTGAAATAGAAAAGCTGTTGATCTTGAACGTATTTGAGGATCGATCCTAGTGTGCCAGCGAATATAAAAATGAAAGATTCACTCTGAAAGTCAATAAACAGAACGATAGGATACCAAGGACGAAAACTCCCTGCTTTCAGCTTTCAACAGCGAAAAATGCAGTACCAAGGAATGTCCGACCAACAAGCAAACAAATCGCACAAGTACAAAAAAACAACTGCTATAGTTTGAAGCCAGGGACAGTATTTAAAATATATTTTAGCCTATGATTTTCTTCCTACAAACATGTTTTCGAAGGTGATCAGACAACAAAACCAGGCAATCACACATTGATTGCAGGCCAAAAAAAAAGTATTTTTTTCAGATGTTTATAAGTTTCAAAGATATACTGAATTTTAGAAGACTACTGTGCTAGTAGATTTTATGCCTCAAGTTCGAATGCAAATAATTTCGCCTGAAAAATCCTTTGGTGACTTAATAGTAGTTTTCATACAAAACTCTATAAAAGTATGCTCCATTACGAGATGCATGTTATTTTTGATAGCTACATAGAGAAATCTGTCAAGAAGTGTGAAAGGCTTCGATTGGCAGACAACACTGGGTCTGTTGAGTTATCAAGCATCTGTACCGATACGAGAATCCCTGTTCAAATGAGTAAATTCTGGGCATCATCTGAAAACAAAACTAATCTGCAACAACTTCCGTGATATTTTCTTTCTGAGCACTCCGAAGTAGTAACCATGCGTAGCATTGTTCTGGTTGACGGAGGGGGAAGGGGGTTATTGATGGTGGAATTGTTACTGCGTACTCACACTTCAACGATGAGAAGTTTGAGATGAAAGAGTTCAGCAGTAGTATTGAAGAGGCTGAACATCGTATTATACCAGATGCAAATTGGGAAATTGAGCATGGTGCAAAGCGGCTGATGATATGATCAAATGACACAAATGTTGTAGTTTTGCTGTTGAGATACATTACAATTTTTTATGAAAAAAATAGTAGCTGAGTTTTGGATGAGATTTGGAACAGGAGAAAACAGGCACTTGGTTCATCTGCACAATCTCCTCCTCATACTTGGACCTGAACTTTGCAGAGTTGTTATTAATGCTCATATCATAACCGGTGACGATATTTTAAGTAGGATCGAGACGAAATTAGCAGCGATGAAATCAGATTCTCCTACATAGCTAGAACAGCTTGGAGAAAGAGATAATTAGTCACACGAAGATGTTTCGAAGGTAGGAAAGTACCTAGTGGAGTATGGTGCAGAAATACTGTAGTAGAATCGTTTGATGAACTTATATTCATTGCATATACACAAAATACTGACTTTCTGGATATGCTTCCCCTTACATCACATTCGATCAAACGACATATTCAAAGGGCGTTTATCTGCTAACTATTCAAAACTGAAACATGTGGGAAATAGCTGGGAGGAAGTAGATGGTTGTTTGATTCCACCAAAGTGTCTACAAATGGTACCCGAGGATATTCTTACAACGCGTGGTTGCAAAACTTGCACTTCCTGTAGCTGCGGATGCAAGAGAGTAGGAGTATTGTGTACAGCCTTCTGTAAGTGCCAGGAAAAGTGTCGAAATTTGTAATAAAGAATTAATTGAATGAATAGCATAGGATTTTTAGGAAAGTTGGTGTTGTGCCATTTAACACGCACTTTTTCATTAGACTGGCGATTAACGATACATTTATTGTTAACTCTTTTAAAGACATAGAAATGTTTCTTATTTTTGAATTTTTTGGTGTCTTAGTTTATACACATGACTACATCTACATTCAAAATTCAAATTCTTTTCATTGATTCCCTCTTATTCAAATGCACGTGTTATTTGTTTTGTTATTATAAATTCCTAGGGCCGTAAAGCATAAACAACTAAATGTGTCTCTAAGATATTTGTTCTGGTGTTATTAACTAAAATAACTGCTGCTAGTTTGAAATGTAGTCACTTTGTCTCTACTGCATTTTATTTATCGCAATGAAAAATATTTAAAGGCGTAATTTACGTAATAATACTGCAATGACTTGCAGTAAAATTGTTTATGTAAATCAATTTGAAAATATACATCGACATTTCAATTTTTAATACCATATGGGTAAATAAAGCTACAGACAATTTTGTAAAGCAGTAACATTTGAACCGATAGTAAAATATATTTCTAATTTGGAAAATAACTAATAGGAAACAATAAATCATAGAGTGCTGCCATATTGGAAAATAGCAGAATGTACGAATAGCTGTTAGTTTTATGTATTGATATGTAGGTATCTGCATGTTGTCTTCTGGATCGAACGAGTAGTTGGGTTTTCTCAGAGTGCTCCCACATTTTTTTACAACTAAAATGTATGGCAAAATTCATTCTACGAAGAGAGATCGGGCTCTTTACTGTAAAAAGAATATATTTTATTTAGGTACGAAAATGGCAGTTCTCGTTATGAAACCATCCATTTGGAAGGGTTCTCTCGTCATACAACGAAGCTTAATTGTGAATACGAAGGCCTGCCTTTGACTTCAACGAACATGGAGCCGCGACTTGCATCAACGAAACTTGTTTGTACAACACAACCTATGTCAGTGCTCTGCGAACCGAAGCCCAATGTTAGTAGTATTTTCCTGAAGCGATCTGCATTCAGGAGCCTTCTTAAATAATATGTTTAAACGAATATGCCAATTACATCAAAAGATGTGTGCTCGTTCGTGTCAACAATGAAATCTAATCGAATAAACCAACTTATCTCTAATGTGTAAAAATACAGTGGTGTAAAAAATAATGTGTGGCTGGACTGTAGCTATACGAAACCAGAACCCCACGATAACGTATATTGTACTGGAGCTTTTAATGCCTCGTATGAAGGTGTGTGAATAATATAGATATAATGGAAAGCATAATATATTTCAAGGATTCGGGTTCGACCCTGGCTTCAGTAAATAATTTAGAGCTGAAAACATGTGGGCTCAATCCACTTTGCAAATAGGCACGTACTGATTTCCTTCTACCTGACTGTAGAGAATTATAACATGAAAAAACCAGTAAACCACTACATGGATGCGAAGCCTGGATTTCATGAGGGGTCTGGTGCGGGGCGTGAGGGGCAGTTGCGGAGCAGAAGGGGTCATTTGCAGAACATGAGGGGTCATTTAGGTCATTTGGGTGTAATTTACAGGGTATTTAGGAATTATTTGCTGAGCAAGAGGGATCATTTGTGGATCATGAGTTCAAGTTGAGCAAAGAACTTGTCTGTAAGAAACTGTTGAAGATGAACCTGCATGGTAATGTGATCAAGGAAACAGATAAAATGTCTGGTTGAATGGATGTATAAAAATGCTTAAATCTCACTGATGAAATATGTTAGAAAGTTTATATGTATATAGAGAAGTAGCTAGGCAATGTGGACACACGCGTTGCTACTGTAAAAAGAAAGTCAGTTTTTATCCTGAATATAAGGCAAGCCAATGATTGTTCGAACTCTACTATAGAGCTTATCTCTATGGACGTACGTTCTCCCACTGCTGGAAAATTACATGGATAACAGTGTTGCTGCTGTGGAAAGATCTTCAGCAAGAGCTGCCGTGATCGGTGACATGAGAGAACCAGCTGGACGAAGAGCAATGAAGGATTACGACATTGGTACCATGTAGTTTATGCACAACTATACATTGAAGGAACACATCGAGATCTGCAAGGGTTCGGCTACTGACAGCCAGCAAGTGATGTCGTCAATACTCCATGTTGCATCGGTGGGTACTGATTCGTCAAGCGATAATGACGAGACAGTTAATGATAAGGACGGAATGATTGCAGTAGAGACGATTTGTGTGGAATGCACACTTGGATGACTTTCGCGTGAAGTCGACGAACTTCAAAATAAATGGTTGTCGGCTCTAAATACCGATGATGACCACGCACATACTACAAAGAAAAGTAAACTTGATTTTGAGGATGAAACAGATGGCTAAGACGATCATGAAAATGGCATTGATGATAGTGACTATGAAGACAGTTTTGATGAAGTATCTTATCAGAAGGATGATTATTATTTAGAAGTTCCCACACATTTAACCAACGAGCTTCCTTCGACATTGGTGTGAAGAAGGCAGAATGCGTCAAGAAAGCTCGTTCATTTACTGCAATGAGCGAAATGGAGAAGGCAGGAGATACTGAGAATATTGACTACATGAATACCGAAGTCCCGAATAAACTTAATAGACTCAGACATTTGATCGCTTTGCAAAAGATGGAGATTTCTCACAGATTAACGAGTTATCTTCTATCATTAGTGAATTGAAGAATCGGTGTTATATCAGATGAAATTGTTGGCTGCTATCCATGATCTGCAAACATCAGAGAAATGTAAAGATCGAATATATAAAAAATAATTATAGAAAAATAGAATGTATATAATAAGTAAATATCTAAAATTGAATTAATGCATACATAATAATGTGAGATAAATTTTATATTCAGACCATTCTGCTTCTCTGAAAGACATGAATTAAATGCTGAACGTCTTACCATGGGATGGCTGTGCTCTGCTATCTTTACGAGAATGGAACATTTAGGGTCTCACACACATTCAACTTGGATTTTTGTATTACGTACGTAATTTGCTACTCCATGATTTCCTAATTCTATTAATTTTTAGCGATTTTTCTTAATTTTCCGAGTTCAAGGTGATTTGGGTTATGTTCATGCTCGCCAACATTCAACATGGTGGCTGGAGTCAGAAACATATTTTGTTCGTCGATTTTTACTAATGTGTCTTAGATTTTTTACAATATTTTTCTCAACTTTTAGAGTTCTAGGTCAGTAGGATAGAGGTTAATGTTACCAACATTTTACATATGGGTTGGAGCAGTAACGTATTATTACCGTCGATTTTTATGAATTTTTTCTAAATTATTACTATTCTGTAGGTTATTGTGGTTAAGGTCAAGGCCATCGGCATAAAGCATGGGTGTCGGAGTCAGTGATGTAATATGTTCCTACATTTTATTATTAGTTTCCAGTTTTTTACTATTTTCTGGATTGTTTTATGATTGATTGGCGAGTTGCGGCGGGGATGGGATTTAGTAAGCGAAATGGGATGATTGTGAGTTTGACGTTATATGTTCCTCGATTTTTAGATTTTGTTTTTTATATTTTTGCTATTTTTTTCTGTCTCATGATTTGGTGTGATGCGGGTAGGGAGGGTGTAAGTGGGGTGGTGGGATGTATGTGAGGATAAAGTTGTATGCTACTCGACATTTTTTATTTTTTCAATGTTTGCGATTGTTCTCGATTTGTTATGATTGGGAGCGTCGGGTAAAGGAGGGTGAGGTGTTATAGCTGTTATGAATGCGAGGTTAATGTTGCATTTTTTCGATTTTTGAGATTTTTTCCCCGATTTTTTTTTTATATTTGCTACATTGTTTTATGACTGGGAGGGTTTGGTTGAGTAGGGGTTGAAGTGAGGGTGGTGGGATGAGTGTGAGTTTTATATTATATAGTAGTAGTCAATGGAGAGTAAATGGCCAGTGTCCAGGGTCGGGAGCCAGGCAGCCAGAGGTTTTTCGTGCAAAATTACTGGTTTTTGCCCAAAAATCACATCATAAATTGATTAATGCACACCAAAAATCACTTCGTTTTCCCTAAAAAATTTCCCTATTTTCCCAGCTGCAAAAATAGACTCCCCAGAAAAGTCCATATTCATCCAGGGCAGGTGAGGTGGATCAGTGACTCCGAGACAGAAGAGCAGGACTGGTGTGGACTCATGACGTTAGATATTCGACAACTGTGGAAGAGGAGATGTATAAAATAAACATCGATGAGGAAATTTCTGCTTTCCTGTTGCCGACGGAGTACTAGTTGAAACCAATAAATGCACACACTGACGATTTGCGCACTCAAGCAGACGATGTAGGAACTATGCATATGGTGGACTGAAGCAAATGTGACTAATCGAACAAGTGTGAATAATTGGCCGAACGAATGAGAGAGACATGAGAGAAAGAGAGATAAACGAAGTAACAAAAATGGGAGGACTCTGAGAAAACCTATAGCCTGATAGAGAGACAATAGATAAAGATATAGGATGAGAGAGTGAGAGGGAAACGAAAAAGAGAAATAGAAGGAATAAGAGAGACACGAGAGAAGGAGAGAAATAAAAAGGAAAGAGAGAAAGAGATGGAATGAGATAAATAGATGGGATGAGAGAAAGAGATGGAATGAGAGAAAGAGAAACTCAAGAGAAGGAGAGAAAGAGATGGAATGAGAGAGACAAGAGAGAGATAGAGAGAGAGAGACAGCACGGAATTATAGATTATGAAAAAACGAGACAGAAGGTTGGTATGACATCACGATCGTATGCGCTTACAAAAGACGATTCAGGTGACTTAGTGACTTAGACTTTGTAGTGCTGACTGCTTATCGTTTGAACTATGTACTCTGCAATGTTGCAACTCTAATAAGAGAATATATACAGACATGTCTTCACAACCACTGACCAGTGTTTTATAAGACTTGAAGGACATCAGAATACAGTGTGTAATACAATAGGTGGTGCTAACTTTCTCAAATTACATTTGGATTCTGAGATTTATCTTTATACCAGCTTCGATACTTATCAGCCGCTGAGGCCCGGAGGGCGAGAGCCACTCTGCTGCAAACCAAGGTATAGTGAGTCCCAGCGTAGCCATGTGATGCATGCAAATATACTTATTGCTTACTACATTGATTCATCCAAAAATACTTACTGCATAGTTACTGTGACTGATGACAGTGAACATTCATCCCCCGTTAGGGGGATTTTAGGGACAATACACACTTACGGTCTATTGTGGGTGTAATTTGGTATGTTTCATGTTTTCAGAAAATTCGACAATTTTGTCATTCCTGGTCAAGATGTACGTTAACAGGTTTCGTACTTCTTACATGGCATTACATTTTTTATTTAAATTTAGAAAACTATTATTATAATTTTTATTATTACACCATGAAGGTATGCGCCTTAAATTAACGATTCCGATGATATATAACGCTTAATCCTTACTTCTTAAAATTGTTATTTATAAAAATACGATTAATTTTAACTAAGAAATAATTGAATAAAATAATTTTACTAGGACATTATGATCCTATGGTTTTGAAAAGACGAGTCCGGTGATATATAGTACTTAATACTTAAGCCTGTAAATATTTTGGTTGTAAAAATATATTTAATTTTAAAATATAACTATTAAATATTATTTTATCTTGTCGACTCCTCATCATGTAGGCTAGAAGCATTAATGAAAAGAGGAAAGAAAGAGAAAGAATGAAAGGAAGACAAAGAAAGGAATAAAAGAACGCAAAATAGAAAATAAAGGGGGGCACTCGGAGAAAACCCTCGGAATGCTAGAGCATGAAAAAATGGCATGCTGGTTACCAATATGGACGACCAATATGGTGGTATACTAGCTACAATGATGGCGATGTATTGGCTACACATATGGTGTTTCAAGATGGCAGTGTACTGGATACAAAGATGGCGGCGTACTGGCTACCAACATGGCGGAATACAATGTTGCGGTTGCGTGTTCGTAATGACATAGTGGGAAGTCCGGAATCCATCATGGCGGTCAGCGTCCGGTAGATCCTCGATCCTAGAGCACCAGCCCCTCTCCACGAGTCTACCAAACCTATCTACTTACACTCCTCTGCAATGCTTTCGACTTAAAATAATAACGTTTCTCTATATTATGTTATAAATAATAAAACAGCTGAGGTAAGAAATTGGGAACGAATGCTTTATGGTAGGAAACTGAAAAGTCCACGTTGACAGCAAATAACAAAGAATGCTAACGGATCGAAATTTATTACTTAGGTGGTACTCCTCATACAGAGCGGCCCGGGCCAATACGTGGTACTATCTTTAGAAGCATTCAGACTGAACACGCTGTGAAGCACTTTGAAGCATTTAAATTTAATTTCTTGTATCCAGGCGAACGTTACTAATCTGAAGCGCGCATTGTAAGTCAAGAGTTTTGTGTCAGCTAGCTGAATAAGACATCGACGAACATTTCTTTCGGAATTCAAGAAAGTGGGTATTGTTTACACCGCCGAAAAAAAAAAACTTCATTCGTTGATGTTTACCAGAGAGACTGTGAAAGGAACTTATCATAGTATACAGATGTGAGGAACACCTCTTAACTAAATACGTCGTTTCAAGTCGACAATGAAGATTTTCACAACTCCAAGCAAACATCTGTTCTGCTGTAAAGCCTTTATTTGTAGTTCTTCAGTGTTTTAGTCTGACGCCAATCAAACATAAGCAGAACGATGATCTACGCCTGTACAGAACCCGAAGTGCAGGAAATATTCAATCTTTTACTTACATATTTGCTGTGACTATCAAAGCAAAACTTTGTGTGTTGGAAAAAAATATCTTCTGGCTTGCAGTCATTTGGTACATTGGATGGATTGTGACCACTCTGGTTTCTTGTGCAGGCTCTCAGCTTGGTGAGATAATTAGAAGAATACGTCACTTGGATGAAGTATTCCTACCTACGTCCTGGATCAACTACCAACATGTGAAGGTATTTCTGTACATTCAGCTGAGCCTCACAACACTATTCGTGAGTTCCCTCTACTTTACATATATGTACCACATGTACGATTTTCATAATTTCTTCCCTCTTGTGGCCTTACTATTTGATATGATCACAAAAATAGGAGTGATATTATATTTAGACACGTTATTGCTACTGGGGAAGGCTATCGATTCTCTGAACAATGAAAATGAATAACATAGCGGGCAAGGCATGTTCGAAAATGTTCAGACTTGGAGAACATTTCTCAGTTCTCGTACGATGACGACGGTTGAAGAATGTGGACTTATTCTAACATCAAGCCGATTCACAACTTACTCTGGACTAAATAGAAAACAAACAACTTCTTGCAACGCATCTACTAACATACTGAAACACTGGAGGGGAATCTTATACTACCTGCGTGAAGCAATTACGATGGTGGATTGTACTTTCGGCTTTCAGATTTTTGTTTCATTAATATCCAACATGAGCTATCTTGTCTGGCAAAATAAAATGGCCATAGACATGTTGACAAATAATGTTCGCTACGAAACACTTATGGGCGCTCCACATTTGCTGCTTTCAATGATGTGGTATATAAGCACATCCTCAACGATCATAGCGAAAATGTTTTTACCACACGTGGCCGATAACAGGGAGAAAACAATCTTGCTGCTGCAGAAGTGAAGTCTCGAGAATAATCTTGGTACAGCTGCTACGATAGAACTACGGATGTTTTCCAAGCAGATTTAGGAAAGACCAGTGGTTTTCAGTGCATGGGGATTCTTCACCTTGGATCGCCGTACCTTCTACTCACTCCTTAGCTGCCTAATAACTTATGTGGTTCTCTTAATACACTTACGATAAGTGCCTTTGAGTTCGAGAATAACCTATTTGACTAAAATTTTTTTAACGATCATGCTTTTACTGTATTGACTACATACAAATAGCAAATGTCAACTGTAACTGTTGCTCTATCAGAACTTAATATTATCAAAATATGTAGATTGTTTTAACATAAACTAGCCTACTGTGAATGTGCATGCAATCGATATGTTAGAAAATGAAATCGTTGTGATAGGACAGTTTTTTAAATTGATGTAAGCATTGGTGTTGTGAATAAACAAAAAAAATACAAAATATGATCAAGATTGCTATAAACAAGTTTGATAGTGTAAGCAATTTGTTTGACTGATTTAAATTATTATTGTATCCAAGCTTATAAGCTTGTTCATCTATACGGAAGATTTCACTCAAACATTTGTGGGCTTTTAATAACTAGTTTCTATTTATCAATTAATACCAATTCCTTTAATATTTTATAATATTGTGAGAACATGTGCAAAATGTTTAGACTTTAAGTAGCAATATGTTGTTTCATTTTTATTTCGGTACTTACAATGGATTTATATCAATATGGATTTAAAATGCTTACACCACGTAAATAAAATGAAACGACATTTATTTGTTGGAAATGACTTATCACATCTCGCTAGAGTAGTGTTTATGTTAATTTTTAAATGAAAATAACCAAACGGCGTATAAATATGGTGAGGGTAAGGGTCGCTGAAACATAATTAATTCTTATTCCCATATTTTATGTTAATTTCCCCATTTTACCAATTACAACTATTGTAGCAAAACTCATTGCGTGTGATGTAATTATAGATGTGGTATGGTTTTGCGTCTTAAGATACTTATGTACTATTTCCACATAATGTGGAGCACAATTTTTTAACCTGGTTTATAATTTGTCCTCTAAAATTTACCTAATATGTTTATTTTAGTGCTTCTTCATTTTTATTCCACTATGGCTTATGCTGTATCCCTTCAAATGTCCATTTTAATCGTTGTAGTTATAAGCTTCCTATAAGATTACTACTACACATTATCCACTCATTTACTAGTTCCTCTTACCCTCACCCCCATAAATTTTCACCAAATGCAAAGTTATAATATGGTTGATATTCCGTTTCATTTACAGCTCTGATCATTCTCGCGCGAACGTTCACTTACTTAAGACAATTAATACTAAGTACCTTCTCCTGATGTATTCCTCCACACTTACACATTTTTTTACGCGTTATCTTTGAAATAAATCCCAAAATATTTTCTGCTGAGAATTTTGCATCTCCCTCAGCGTGGTTCGTCACTTTCTTCATAAAGCAGTACATGCATTCCCCACATCCCAAAACCATTCATCACACTAGGAATAACGCCTATTACATGCCTCTGTGCCATTCCCAAACAGTTAAGTTGCGGACTTAATATTAACGTGTACCTTATATTTCTTCTTATTTTCTAATTCCATAATTCCATAACAACTGCACCCCATCGTCCTTTCCCTCCTTCCTTTTATGTGCTCGTTTACCGCTCCCAAATATTTTAAGACACGATCTTCATAATTTTCATATACCCTGCAGTACTAAACGTCTTTAGTTTATATGTCGATTTTACCACTTCTTCCTATCTCAAAACACCTTTCAACAAACCTGCTGTGTCAAATTTTGTGAGCCAGCCTCAAATGGTTCGGAAATGGTGACCACCTAGATGATGTTTGGCCACAGAATGCAGTCAGGCGTAGATAAATTTAGCAATTCACCTCTATGTTACCCACCGCACCCATGTTTAATTGTTTCATGGTTCATATTTTAGTCCTCCCATTTTAAAGCGATTTATTGATACAGTACAAGAAAATGTTTCACCATTTGTATGAAATTGCCGAAAAATATGGTAAAATTTAAAATATCTCCCTAACATACTCGTGACGAACGTATGTACTTCTCATGAATGCAGTAGGAGTAAAGGATAATTAATGTGATTTTGCGAGATAATTTCAGTCTTAAAAAGGCAAAAGAGAAATGTTTATTTTTTAATCGGAAATCTATTAAATGGTGTCATGAAAAAAGGTACCACCCATAGTGTTATACGACAACACTAATTATTAAAAGACAAATTTTGTTATGGTATAAAAATTAAAAGTATTTTTCGCCGAGAACTTGCATATTTTTGTCCTTGCTCAAATTTTGAAAACAATGATAATTCCCATAAAAAAAACCAAGTAACATATACCTATTTTGGCACAAAACCTGTCAACTTCCTTGTGAAAAATAAACAGTTTTGTTGCAAGTTATGCAACTTCGATTTCTGTCTCTGTGGTATACTCTTGCACATTTAAACAAATAAGTATTGCATTCATACCATATTTTGTACTAACTCTTACTTACGCGAGAACTATAAATCCAACTACTGTTACATTTTATTTATATACATAAAGACTTGATAACTTACGCAATTATTATAAATCTGACTTTGCACTCATTACAAATAATATTTTACTGTCCACTATAAAACCTGTATGGTGTTTGACATAGTGTTAATATGATAGAAACAGGAAATATTCTTCCCTCGTACTGTCTGTTTTTAAATAAGATTAATATAATTACAAGGAAGTACATCACCACTCCCAAACAAAGTGTTTTACGTCGTAGAAAAATGTATTTGATAGATTTCTTATGAAATTGTCTTGCAAAGTACCACCGTTGAAAAAATAATATTTAGTTTTAACTAGATAACTATTACTGTCAAAGTATATTCTTTTTAATTACAGGATGTTACTTCTTAAGTGATACTGTATCAGAGTCTATAAAGGAACGATGTATCTGGGCGATCTCAGGTTGAATGCTAGACGTATGAGCCTGACCATGTCTCATTCCGAGCTATCTGCTGACGTCGAGGCCTGTGTGGTCTAGAGGTTGTCGAGAATGTGATGACAGGAGGGCGAAAACAACCACTCGCATACTCTTCTTGTATAAACAATCCCGCAATAAAGCCATGCAAATAGCAATGGAAATTGTCTTTCTTTCCACAAGAGTATGCCTCCTTGTAGTGCAACCCCACTGCACTCTTTATTTGGAAGTGGTTTGAAGTTATTGCGAGGTGACGGTCATGAAATTTATGCACAGTGATAAATGCAACTGACACCGTTTTAGGCCACCATAAGCTTGCCAGATTGAATATGAACCAAGCTTTTTGTGTGCCATCTTCTGAATTGACTATGTTTTCCTCGTAAATTAATGGAACATTTTCTGAACTAACATGTATTTTATTATATTATTTATGGCTACAAAATATCAACAAAAAATTTCGTAAGTGGGGAGGAAACATTCAGAAATAATCACTTGGTATTAATTACGAAGTAGGGAAGGCTTACGCAAAATGACACGCAGAGCTCTTAAGGAAATAAAATATCAATCATATTTGACATGATTTTTGATGGAAATTAAGGGGACGGGGGAAATAAATTGGCGAAGGAGTGGACAATATGTAATGATCCTATAGGGAGCTCATAACTATAAATTAGTCACTTCCCAGAGTTTGGCCATTATTATAATCACGTATAAGCACGTGTGTCATGAGATTTCTTATATAAAAATAATTGCCAAAAACTTGTCACACCCAACGGGTGGTATGCGAAATTATGAGAATTATGGAAAACAATACAAGTGTATATATTTAGCAGTAAGTTTCTGTAATCATAACTTGAGAAATTTGTTTAGATTTTTGGGAAAATCTTTGGTTTCATTTGTTTTAATAAAGCAGTAGATTTTATTAGCTCCATTGTAGCTAGCAGTTTAAGTTTATATAAATGCATTATAATCGAACATTATTTGGGAAGCCATTAAGAACAGCTATTTATATTTTTTAATTTTATTTTGCTAGCAATGCGACAACAGATGTAGCTCGCGTACTGACAACAATTCGTATGTAAATGGGATGACAAACTGCTACGGCGACAGTGAAGAATGAGTGTTTCCAGATCGATATTTACGTATTAGTTAGACAGGCACTTATTACAAATTGCTGATGTATCTAATCAATTGCAATTAATTTAAAAGCTTTTAAAACTCTTACACGATGAGTAACTTCTTACATGCTTTCATTTAAGGTTAGTCAATGTTTCAAAATGTTGCTGGGTTCAAGACAACTTTTTATATAACAATTAGTTTTCAACTGGGTTAACATCTTAAGCATCGAATTTTAAGAAAATTACTAACAACATATTAACAGGTTGAAATTAAGTCTCGTATTACTCTGAAATTACTAAACAGCGAGTATTACTCTGAAGTTAAAATGAACTGGCTGGAAGGCGAAATGAAAATATTTGAATCTGCTAACAATATCTCCTCAGCTATAGAGCCGTTATTTGAAGTTCTGAAGATCTTTGGTTTAGCACCAATCGAAATACATCAAGACAACAGCTTCCATCTTTTCAGAACGCGCACTGTAGGTACCTTCCAATGTTTCACTTACATAATTGTTGTGATTTTAATGAGTACATGTTATTTATATAAACACTGCCCATTAGATAAAGAGCTAAATCATATTTCCAACATGACTGTTTTCTGGGGCGCTGCTCTATTGACAACAGGAATGCCTGTAGCAGTTCTCATATTTTGTTCATATTCTCGACTGGGTGAGATAAGTCAGAAGAATATGTAACATGGGTGGATTTATCCTCTCCCCATTACGGATAAAGTACCGATATATAATTACATTTCCACGGATTCAGCTGTGCCTCACGACTGTTTACATAATGGGTATCTACTCTACATATGTCTATTATCAGTACAGTAATTACAGTTTCTGGTGTCTTGCAAGCTTTCCTTCCGTTACTATCTCTTTATTAGGACTTTTGCTATATGTAGACGTACTTCTAATTCTCGGATTGGCTATGGATTCATTAAACGGAGAGATCGAATGTTTTTGCATGCCAGTAAATTTCGGGAATGACCAAACAGACAGGTCATGGTTCAGACTCTACATGATGAGGTTGAATGGAAATTTTTTCACCGAATCATCCAGCCATCAAAACCAAGCTATTCTTGTACTTCAACCTGCCCCTCTCAAAGCTCATGAACTTGCTTATGACGTAACTGCTAGCATGCTGAAAAAAATCGAGAGAAACCTTCTACCACGTGCACGAAACAATTCTGATGGTAGACTTAACTTTCGGCTTTTTGGTTTTAGTTGCCATGGTATCTAGCACAAGCTTTCTAATGTGCAATGCCAACATGACCATTTCCATGTTAATGGGTAAAACACAGACGATGATACAATTTAGTGTGCCGCATGCGTTTCCGACAGCGATATACTGCATCCACCACTTTTTAAAGACTATGTTACTCATGTTTTTACCGCAACATGTAGCCGGAAAAAAAAAGACCCTCTCGCTGCTGCAGAAGTTAAGTCTCTAGAGAACTCTCGCCCCAACGGCCATGACGGAGCTGCACGTTTCCTCCCAGCACGTGTTACAAAGGCGATTTGTTTTCAGTGCGTGGGGATTCTTCAGCTTGGATCGCCGTACTTTCTTCTCGCTCTTTGGTTGTCTGGCAAGTTATGTCATTATGTTAGTGCAGTTACGGTAAATGGCAAATTTGAAAATTTGTTTCCCTTTTGCAGCTGGGCTACTGCAATATTTACTCACGTTTGTAATATTCAGCACGGTGAACCCACAAATATTTATTCTTATGCTATTTAAAGAAACTAAATTAAAATGGCGGCATCTATACTTGCTCTGTGGTCTGTCAAAGTCAGTTTTATACTAGATAAGTTGCTAAAATTTTTCATCACATCTTTATAAACCCGAGTACATGAAGACATAATTGCCAACTATTTATGATGATACTGTTATACTGTAGATGCTATAATTTTAAAATAGAAAACATGTTTAACAACAAAGTATAATAATAACCTCATATACAAAATGTATTTGTGCCATGTAAAATTTTGATTAGAATTAAAGAAAAAAAATTTGGCATGGATTTGATACAAGCAGCCTGATAACTATTATGAGATATATACTATGTTCTTCAGCACATGCATATAACCAACGTCATTCACAGAGATGTACTGTTATATCATCGTAGGTATGAGGCGCAATTGTATCAGGTCTTGGTGAACATGGTTCTCATAGTATAGTCAGAACATTGTAGGTAAAAATAAAATAAGTCTACAATCACACGTTACGAACAGTAAGTAACCGTCAATGTAGTACCTATATGAATTTTTCACATTTAATTAGGAATTGCGAGATCACCATCACGCCACACAAAGGCTTTTCTGTTAGACGTTTATTTTTAGGACGCACTGCAAGTCGTATGTGGCGGCTGTGTTTAATTCATAAGCTCTGCTAGATTTCCTAGCTCCAGTCAAGTTGTTCGAAGACATAATATCTTCGTCTCTAGAGTCCTCATCTGTAATTAAGATCCTATGTTGAACTGTCGGGGGGTTGTATTGCAATTGAAACCTCATCTTGAGAAATCAAACCATTGCTGCCTTCATCATCTTTGTCTTTTTCTAATATTGCATGTAATTCACTGGGTTAAAACCCAGATATGACTACCACCTTTTGATATGGACACTTTACACTATTTTAACATGTCATTCATTGCTATTAGTTCCACCAGTGTGCGCTATATCACTACTGTGATTCTACTACCCTAATATATATATATATAATATATATATATATATATTAGGGTAGTAGAATCACTATATATATATATATATATATATATATATATATGTCTGCCATTACATGGCGAGACTAGCGCTGCAACAGTACTCAGAACAATAAGATAGTGTTTCCTGTCATACAGCTCGAAGTGGAAAAACCACTGGATCTGGATCTTGCTACGTGAGTTTTTATTGTGTTTTATAGCTAAATAACTATTTTCATTTTTTGTGTAGTAGTGAAATGGGTGTAGTTTTTGTCTGTGTTGTCCTAACTTTTTCAATCACGATTGTAGCATCTGTTGTGTTGTATGCGTTATCTTTTGGTTATGTACGTAAACATATATTTTTCGTAATTAATTGCTGTTCTATTCTTTCACTGTATTCCATCTTTAAATTTCCCAGTGTTGTACACATGTGTTTATTTTATCGTCCAAATGTTTCTTGTCTTATTTAAGAATTTTTGTCCTGTTCATTCTTGTTTTACCGACTGTTGCAATGCAGTGGCAAATGTCAAAAATCCTCATCTAGTCGTTTAAATGATTATTTATCCAAGCTTATCAGCTTGTTTATTGTAAAACAGATTTCACCATTAAATATTTCTGCGCGCTTAATATCTTGTTTTCCTTTACGCTAATATAATTTATTTTATATGTGCAGAGATGGCGTGAACACGTGTGGAATATTTAGACTTTGTGGTATTATATTTTCACATATTTCTTTTGGTACATACTATGAATTCATTTTATGTTCTATATTTGTATATGCAAGTCTCTTGATGACATAAAGCACATTTGAGAATGTCTCTTCAAGTTATCATTCCGAGAAAACTGTCTCTGGCAGAAATCACACTGAAATGTCATATTGAAATGTGTGACACGTCCATACTGTTCCAAGTGTAGAATGACACTGAAACGAAATTGTATAAATGGTCAGTGTTTATACTCTCCTCGCTCACTTCACCACGATGTCTCGAAGATGTAAGACCATAGCTGGAACCGAGGTCATCGATACGCTGATCAACAATTTACCGTTCGAGCTGTACATTCCCGGATACAGGTTCTGTGGGCCAGGAACCGAGCTAGCTAAAATGCTGTCACACAGTGAGACAGGCATAAACGCCCTGGACGAGGCGTGCAAGCAGCACGACATCTCATATTCCGAGCACAAGAATCTGCAAACCAGACACCGGGCTGACAAGATACTCGCACAGAAGGTGGACGAAATAAGAAAAATCCATCAGATGACGGGCTTGGAGAAAAAATAGCAGCGTGGGTAGTTTCCAACTTGATGAATGCCAAAATGAAGATGGTTATGGGTGATAAGAGCAAAATAAAGGCTCAAGTGAAAAGAAAAGCAGTTACGAAAAGAAGAAAAGCCACCAAGTCTAAGAAAACATATAGCGGTGGATTTTTTCCATTGCTTTTGCCCGCATTCGCAACCCTCGGAGGCCTTATCGGAGCAACGAGTGGTATCGCCCGAGCAGTCAACACAGCATCGAACGAATGGAAACAGTTGACCGAGGCCCAAAGACGCAATGCAAGTGTGAAAACTATCGCCATGGGTAAAAAAAAAAAAAATAACGAGCAAGTCCTCTACCTAAGACCATGCCCAGTAGGAGGCGGAAGTGTGCATAAACGATACAGTAGGGAGAAACAATAATGAAATCTCTACCGAAACGAGCACTAACGAATGTGGATTTGGAACTGTTTGCACGCAAATTGAAAATACCTCATTTTCGCGGAGTGTTTATGAGATATGGTTTGCCCGCTAAACCCAAGAGAGAAGAATGCGCCGTAATTAATCTGGATACGACAGCAGGGCCCGGCACGCACTGAGAAGCCTACGTAAAAACGGGTAAACACGCATACTATTATGATAGTTTCTGGGAATTTGCATTCTTCACCCGAATTGCGAGAGTACCTGAAAAATTGTAAACTGACTTACAATTACGAAACGTAGTAGCTGCCTAACCATCAGTCATTATTTTAACGCTTACCTTGACGGGTCGTAGCTCTGAGCTGCGTGCGGTACGTTTTCCGCTACTCGACCTGGAGGGGGAACGGAACATAGGCCTTGTCGATTTTCAAACTTACAAAGCAATACCGAAGATTGATGAAAAAAACTGCAAGCTGTGCCTCGTAAAAAATGGCAATGTTTCCTATGAAGTTTCACTGACCGTTGGCTCTTACTAAATATACGTTATTGCAAGGCACTTTGGAGATTCGCTGCCCCCTCGACACTGAATTCGAACTACGTGGGAATCCCAATACTCTGAAGTGTGTTATCAGATGCACCGAATATATCGACTTTACTAAACCGGATACCTTCGGACCCATGCTGGGGTTCGAGCCGCGCATCTACGAAGCTGGTAAAACACACGTGTCGTCGCAGCCTGTAAATATTTTGCCAGTCAATGTGATACGAATATCCTGCAATTTGGCGAGCGGCACATACCTCAGCGGCAGGCCGAGCAATACGCTGCACGAATATTCGCCTATGGTCCCTCCAGGTTATAAACTGGTCGTTGCACCGCAAAGCATCATTTACTTTCCGGTAGTCGTGAATAGAGCACACGAGGTGGCCGTGACAGTCGTCGACCAGCGCGGAGAGTTGGTGAATTTCCGAAACGAAGAAATCACCCTACGCCTGCATTTGAGAAGATGAGATTTATGCTGGCCAGAAGCTATAAAAGAACGTGTCTTACAGAACCTACCATCAGCACGTCACAGGTCTCCAAGGAGTTAATACGTGCTAGCGAGATTATCCTCTGCAGTCTCGGCTACGAGGTCGATCGTCATGGAAGATTTCCTAAACTACCAAGAGCCAACTGTTTTCGAAGACAGCATAACGAAGGTGAAACTTCATGCGTACCATCCGTTCCTGATAGGGCTTGACACACGACCATCGGAGGTTCGAATAGCAGTCCAACACCAAGATAGCTGCACTCTTCCTTGCCAGTCTTTCCTACGAATCCGGGGGGAGTCTGGCAAAAGAAGATGGGACCAATCCAACATCGAAGAAAATTATTAGCAATGAAATTCTTCACCTGTTCGATTGCATCACCTACTTTCTCAACGGTGCCGAGGTGGACCAGTCGCGAGATGTGGGCATAACCTCAACGGTCAAAAATTACCTTTCGCTCACGCCGAATGAGCTCCCTGCAACGAAGATGGCAGGCTGGGTAATCGAAGATGGCTACGGTGTTCCCATTTATGCCGAAGGAAGGTTTGAAGTATGTTCTCCATGCTATTGGGATTTGCCGAACACTACAAACGAATTATCTTCAATTCGAAGCAGGAGCTGGTGATAATGCTCGCCAATACACATTTGTATATCATAGTGAGTACGGGAGAAAACCTGGAGGCAGTAGACCTGAACCTACAGTCTATCGAATGGATGCTGCCTCATGTGCAGTTGAGCACTGCAGAACGCCTACGCATGCTACAGAATTTGGAAGATGGTAAAATCATCTATGTGGCTTTCAGATCGAGGAGACTGGAGACATACCCCTGATTACCAGCAATCCAGTGCATTAACTGGATGGCGAAGATCAAGTTTGCTTCTGAGAAACCGAGGTACATCATTGTGGCCTACAGACCGGAAGACAGCACAACGTAAGAGTGAGCCGTTTGCAGTTCGACACATGCCAAATAGAAAATGTCGAAATATTTTTGAATAGATAAAGTTACCCGTACGCAGACATGAACACGAACTTTGTAAATGGCCAGTACCTACTGGCATATCAGATGTACGCTTAATTCCAAACTGCATATTATGGACGCACCCAATCCCCGATATTGAGCCCTGATACGTTCAAGAGTTTGGCCCCGCCCATGGTATTCGATTTGAATAAACAGGACGAGTGTATTAACTCCAATGTGATCGACTGCAGGATCGAATTCACAACACATGGAAATATTCCTGCCAAGTGTACGCATTTTGCCTGATACTTCACGACCGGCATGTATCTTACAATTGTCGAGACAGAACCGTCAAAATACTGTCATGAGCACAGTTGACTATTCTCACACCGTATTAGTTTACTCGTCTTCAAGCATCGCCAGCTTTAAGTGGTGGGCTTTCCCTGCCCGCTACAAATTCCTGGGTCGCCGAGGCGGACATAGAGTGATGAACGTCGAAGAAAATTATTAAACCTGTATATTTTACTATGTGTACAATGCAATTTATGTAAAAAAGCATATGGTATGTTTATTTCAAAAACCTTTCTCTCTTTATATATAAGAATAAAAAATAATGAATAAATTTAAGTACTTAGCAGGAATGGTCAATGTCACCATTCGGTACAGGTCAATAGCAAGTGGCATAATCGGGTTGTCGCACAAAGGTGAGACACAAGCTATAAAATAAATGACAATAAAAACATGGAGGACTGCACCTAACAAGATGGCTGACTCCCAACATGGCAGCCTCCAGAAACATATATAAACAAATGATGCACGAAAGAAACACATATGCCACCTCCACTAACATATATACAAATATGGCGGCATCCAGTAACACATAAACAAAGATGGCTGCCTCCAGTAGCATTTAAACAAATTACGAATGAAAAAATAAATATGTCGGAAAGTGTATATGTGCGGGGAGTGGAGGCGAGGGAGTCAGTCGTCTGCTGGCTTCGAACAGAGGTGAGTAATTGTTGGTGCGGAGGAGACCTCCGGAAATGTAAGTATTTAATTAAAATTGTTACAACAAATTTTTAATAAAAAATTTTCTTGAGGGGAATTTTTAGCGAAAAAGGGAAATTTCGAGGGAAAAAGGGGAAAATAGCCGCCGGGGTTGATGACTTTTAAATCAACAAATATTGAAAACCAATTTTTTAAATAATGATTTCTTGAGGGAAATTTTGATGGAAAAAAGGGAAATTTCGAGAGTAAAAGGGGAAAATTGCCACCTGAGTTAAAGACTTTTTAATTAAGAAATCTTTTATATAAAATTTTACAAAAATAAGTTTTTTAATGATTTTCTTATAATTTTTTAAAACGATTTCTTAATGAAAATTTTTATTAATAAATTTTTTATACATTTTAAAATCGATTTTTAAGTTTTTTTGACATTTTTTATTACATTTTTTTGCAATCGTTTTTTTTTTAGTTTTTCACAATTTTTCGGTTTTTGGGGCCAGAGGTCACCCAGGTTAGGGCCAAGGTCACGGGTAAAAGGTCAAGGTCAAGGTCACTCTAGATGGTGGTCGGGTGACAAAAAAGATGGTGGCGGCCGGCTCCTGCGCTTCTATGTCCGATGCCCTTGGCCCCAACTCGCCATAATCATACTACTTTCAGTTATTGCGAGGGATTGTACTATGCCAAATTTAATCATCTAACTCGAAATATTTTACATGCCGGGATTTCTGTTCTGAAGCATCCGAAGAGTGGCAAAGTCGTACCAGGGGGCTACGTTACAATCTTTGGCCAAAGACATTATGTTGGCATCGTGATTATGATATGTGATTTCGTAACGTCCGCATAGAGGTGGATGTACTTTAATTGCATGGATGATCTGCAGCCCAATAGGCTAAAAACTCAACATAGAGTGTTTACTATCGTTTACAGTGGTGTGAAGTACGTCGTCGCATGATACTGTAACTGTGGATGTACATTCTGCTGCGTGACCAATTACAGTGTTTATTGTGGCATTCATACGGACAAAAAAGTGTTTGTTGACAGCCACGTGAGCGTTATGTTAAAACATTTAACACTCAGCAAAATAACTTAGCGAAATAATCACGGGCAACCAGCTATAGGCGGAAAATGTGTACGTGTCTGTGAAGAGCTGAACGTTTAATTGGATTCTGCTTATAGCTTCCAACCTGAATTTTGATCATTTGTCCACAAAGTGCTCATCAGGTGTTACGATAAATGTTTGTTAATTGCCCGCTTATGATCAAGTGTGTGGCCAACTTCGCTTCCGCCTACAACAACGAACCGTTGAATAAATAATGATTATCAGTTACTAAGTTCATTCACATATTTTATGGTCGAGCGGCGTCTTTCAGCCGTAATATACAACGTATTTAGAAAACATGTGTACAAACTGGGGCACGTGATTCGCTACCGGAAAAGGCGAAGATTGCTATAGGACAACCATGGCCCATATAAAATAATAAGGGCAGTAGAAGCCCTTAAAGACGGAGGGCGATGAGCATATTACGTGGGATATTATGCAAAGTTCTTGAATTAAAGGAACACAAATTGGTATCCGGATTAATTAAACCAATATCTTGGATAAAAGGGTGCTATAGTACGTCGTACACACCACTATCATGTATATAATAGGGGTTGGCCCTCTTTGATTGCATAAAATTTTTACACCGTGAGAGTAAATTGATTGTGGGTGCTGTCGTATGAAGCAGGGCGTCGTAATTAGCACAAAAAAAAACCCTCCGAAGTGCCACTTTATAGAACCCACCGTTTCCGCATAAAGCGCAAACGTAGGGTACAGCGGTAGCAAGGCCATAGCCTGGTAAGTAGGCAACATGTCCAGCACCACGGTGGTAAGGTCATGGTGGTATGATGCACGATATTACACGTCACAGCCAGTTCCACTTTGCTTCCTCCTGACCAGTGTAGTTTCCCGCCCCGTCTGCCCGAGCGGTTTGTTACTCGCGCCTGTCACTGCTGCGATTCACTAGGTACTGCAGACGTGAACATAGACGAGTACACAGATTCTGAAATGACTGACATGGCCTTGGTGCATAGTGAAGTGAGAGGAAACGGCAGGGCAGCTGCGCGTGTGTACAGCCAAAGATACCGTGCAAGATGTCAGCCGAACCACGAATCATTCGCACACCTTACGCGGTGACTACTGGAAACAGGCACTTTTCAGCGTCGGTGTGGACCTGGTCGACTGAGAACTGTCCGTACTCCGCAGTTTGAAGAGGCGGTCTTAAAGAATGTAGCGGCCAACGCTTCGACGAGCACCTGCGCGAACGCGCGGAGAGTGGATTCACCGAATGGCACGGTATGGCGTGTCCTCCATGAACAGCTGCTACGACCATACCATGTGCGTAGGGTACAAGCAATGGGGCCAGCAGATTATGTCCCTCGGCTAGAATGTATGCAGTAGTGTGAGATTGATTCTGATTACGGGGCGATTGTAATGTTTACAGACGAAGCTACGTTCACACAGGAAGGCTTTTGCAACAGTGGAAACGTTTACATAGGGGACGACTCTAACACACCTGCAGCTGTAACGAGAGTCTACAAGCACCACTTTGCCATCAACGTTTCGGCCGGCATAGTAGGGTACAATGTTACTGGCCCCATACTTGCTGCCGAACCGTGAGTGAAAATTGCAATATCATGATTTCCTGCAGTTCAGATTCCCACAGTTACTGGAGGATGTTCCGCTCGCCATCAGATAACGGATGTGGCTGCAACACGACGGTGCACCGCCCCATTTTCCCAGGATTGTGCGTGACCACCTGAGCACAGCTTATCCCGCTCGCTGGATAGGACGGGGTGGCCCTCGTGCTTGGCCACCACGCTCCCCGGACCTTGCGACATTAGAATTCTGGCTGTGGGGATTACTTAAGGCGTGTGTGTACGAGATACCCGTGGCATCTGAAGAGGACCTGTAAGTGAGGGTCAGGGCTGCCTGCGATAGAGTGTGATACACACCAGGAGTTTTTCAACACGTCCGCCAGTCTCTAATATACCGTATGAACTACTGCAATGACTTTGTAGGAGCGCATTTCGAGCATGTGTTGTGAAATTGGTTGTTATACTGCCACCTTCATAATCTATAATGATTGCAGTGTCTTTTATGTTGTGCTGACATGTAGTACCTTCAGTACCGATAACACATTGCTGCGTCACGAAACGTACATGCGTTTACACACATTAGTACAGAGTCACGCTACTAGGCCCATTAAGTAATCACTACTCACCAGGCCATGTTATTACTGCCACTGAACACGTTATTTGCAATTTAACTGGAAACGGTGGGTCCTAGAGGGTTACAACTAAGGTGCCTTTTTTGCTAATTACGACTAGCTTCATCCGATTGTGTCCATAATCATTTTAACCTCACAGTGTACATGTTGCGTGCAATCAAAGGGTGACATCGCCTATTATGTAAATGATGGGGGGTGTGTACGACGTACTATACCTTCCTTTTATCCAATATCTTGTTTTATTTAATCCGTATACCAATTTGTGTTCCTCTAACGCAAGTACTTTGCATAATATCCCATTAAACGTGTTTGTCGCCCTCCGGTGTTAAAGCCTTCTATAGCTCTTACTATGTAAGATGTAACATGGATGTCCTGTATCAATCTTCCTATTTTCTGGTCATGAATCACGTGCCCAAGTTTGTATACATATTTCTTAAACTCGTAGTTTTATACAAAAGGGCTCAAATAGCTGAAGCGCCTAGTTCTACGGGCCCAATGATATATCTGGTAATTAAAGTTTAAATCAGACACATTTACATTGTGGAGAGCCTGGTAAATTTCCTTTTTGACTGCGCTTCCTCACGCTCTGTACATTCAGAGCACCTGAGGAAATATAGCTTCTCATGACATCCACCACCTCTTTTATGGTCACTCCCGCGAGGTGATTTCAACCCAAAAGTGGAGGTGGGGAAAGCCATCTGCATGCCTCTCCAAGGCCATACAGTAGAGGGAGATGGGATACAGCATCATTAACAAGTCAAGTAATCCCTCCTTCGTAAAAGGTGCATGGGGCAAGGCGCCAAATAACTATGTCGAATACCATCACTCCTTGTGAAAGCAGCCCTGTATCAGACGTGTTGAACCGACCGTTACACTGGACGCATCGATCAGGGAGTTACGAGTGTCGCGTGCTCATCAGCCAGACGTATGGGTAAAGTTATATGATGTCGTGGTATGTGGTGTCGTCTTAACACGCACACTATAACTGGGGTGACATTACACATAACGATCAACAAGCCCGCAGGCTTTCAATATACTTTATGTAATGGGAGCCGTAGTAAAGAAAAGAAGGGTTTCCGGGCCTACGTTCATATAAAGTTTTTTCTTCCTCTAGAAGGGATGACCCGGCCGGGCCACTCACGGATTTTCGCAATTGGGAATCGTGCCGGACGATTCCACTGGTCAGTGGGTTTTCTCGAGGATTTCCCGTTTTCCCGCCCCTTCGTTCCTCCGCTGCTCCATACTCACCACAATCATCCTCATCGGCTCTCAAGACCTCGATGTGAAGAACCGCCCAAATATCTTAACTCACTCACTCTAGAGTCAAAAAGTGTTTTCCCAAAGTTTGAGGTGTATATTTGCAACAACCTCTGTGTACATAATACATACAGTATAAATATGCTTGACGTTTTATGATATATTTGTAAACACAGTATATGATTTACACATACAGTCTCATCCTGAACTCTGCATACAAACATCGTGAGGTATTTCGTTACGGAAAATGACGTAGAAAATATAACACGACATATGCTCTAAAGTGATTGTTAGGATTTATGTTTGCAAAATTTTATAAACTGCGTGGAATGAAACAACGATAATTGTCACCCGTCTCAGCTTGGTTTGATATCTGCCATCTGCGATTATTAGGCAGGTAATAACATTACTGGTAATTAGGAAATCAGGTTTGTAACGACTGGCTTGATAAGACAGGGCGAATATTATCTTACTGGCAAGCTACGGCAACTTTCAAACGATGCACGATTTCTCGAGGACCTTTACCATATAAGTGTTACACCAAGGTAACTTTCTGTGGTTCTTTAATGTAAACTTTATTATTACATAATAACAATCCCTAAACTCTCACAAGTAATATTCGTTTGATAGTTAATTACCTGACACTCTTTAAAATATTTATGACGGGTCATTTATTACTTGCCAAATGTTCACCGATGACCGATATCAGATCTTGCTAAAGATATTCTTGAAATGTTTCATTTTACCTAATTTTCGACATTTTGCCAATAATCAGATTTTATTCCCAAGTTTCAAGAGCGGGTGCCATGTTTAACAATCACATTATATATACGCTGTTCACGGTGAAATGAGCTTCTTTTGAAAGCCCTGCTTATGATCTACTTATATGCACTTTGTGTATTCTTACACCTTATGTAAACATAACATTGTCATGGACCTCGTCACTTTATTCATGGGTCAGTTAAGTGAAACTGTGAAATTATTAGGCAAGTCAACATTTTACGAATCTGCTCATTTCTACACTTTGACAAATTAAAAATAACAGAAAGCGAAATAAATCATTTAAGTTGTAACAAATGGTTACCCAGCACCATTTATTCGACGTTAAGATATCTAACTACTTTGCATCAAACGTTACCAACTTAACAGGGCGGGAATGATACTCAGTGCGCCCTTTAAAATATACGCAGGCAGGGGCAGTGACTTTTTTCCAAAGTTGATTTCAGAAGTGCTCACTTTATCGCGAACAGCCTTTAATAGGTTAATATTATATTTTTACCTTGTTTTGCATAACGATGAATCTATCGAAGTTTGTAGTACAGGGCAACACCTAACATAAGTTATGCATATGTGCATAACCTTTCCATAGTTATGATGCAATAAACAATGTGTACGAAATCAGCATGTATCAGTGTAAATATCGTCATGAAAAATAGTGCAAATAGTTTTATAATTTTAAGAAGAAATATTTCAGATCTAAGAAAACCAGTCATGGCACTTACGCACAGGAAAAAAAAAATGTGTTCATGGCTTTTACCTTTGGTTAATTCAGGGAAACTTTGTTATGGCGGTTTGTCCAAATAGCATTTTTTTACTCCCGTTTCAAAATGCGTTGAGATTTTTTTTTTTACTCAACGAAAAGTATTTTCCTCTTGCAAATATTTTTAATATATTCCTTTGAGAGGGCTCTGATGTTTGTCCTTTTTGTTTCCCTTCCAAGCGGCAATCGCGTTCACCGGAAAGTAAACAGAAATTTGCTGTTCAAATGTTCGGGCCGGGGGAACTTTTGTTTCAATTCGCTCCCCTCCTCCCCCCTCCGGAAGAAATGGGAGCGGGGTGGTTGGTGGAAGACAAAGGTGAAGCTGGCGGTGTGCAGAGATGTTTTTATATTAGTCCGCCCACTTGGTGCCCCGCTGCTGACGTCATCACTGACCCTCTACTACCTTCCCCCGCGACGTAGTAATGAGGAGAAGAGCAGAGTTCCTCGAAGAAGCGAAAGGGATGGGAGGAGTAATGAATGATTGAAAAGTGGGTGGTTGAGTCTCCAAGGACGCGGAGAGAAGTGCTGACTTTCCATCATTCAGCACGTGGTCCTACCTGACTGCCGGATATCAGAAAACGGGATGAGGAGACCGGTTTACAGGAGATTGGATGGCGGGGCTGCCGTGATAGGGAGCTATCTGTTGTCGTAGGTTCCATAAGCCGCCCACCAACCCACCGCCCTGGAAGAAAAAATATTTTACCTTCGCCTTGCTAAGGCTTACGTCTAACTGGGGCGAATGTTGCATTGCAGATAGCTTCAAATAAAACTTTGCGATAGAATAGGGCCTATATTAGAGGAATTTGCAATAATTTTCTTGCGGAAATCTTTCCCACTAGAAACGCGTATGAAATACAACCTGCAAAACATCATCGCTTTATATATATATATATATATATATATATATATATATATATATATATATATATATATATATATATATATATATATATATAAAATGCGAAAATGATATGGGGAACTACTTTGAACGTTTCTGTAGTTTTCCCACCTACCAAATGAAACGACAGCTGTTGCGAATGGAATCACTGTAATCCAGTGCCTTCAACGTAGAGGCCATGATGCAGGAATTAATGCACTTGCTTGTGACGTTATTCCAAACTCAACTCCGGGAAGGCTACTCCCCTCCCCCACCCCCCTTTTCACAACAGTCTGGTGGCTGATTACTTTCATTCTCCTGGGGAATTTTATAAGTTTATTAATTTGTGAAAAGGAAATGTTTTCAATAAATCTGAGATTCCACGTTTCTATGGAATGCATATCTTTATTCTTTAGCATGTTATTACTCTTTTATATGACTGAAACAAAATTACCATTTTATTTATTATGTAATATTTACTACTGAAACGAAATAAATGCAGCTTCAGATGGTTAATTCGTTCCCTTGGAAAAAAATCCGGGAATGAACAATGCTTGTCGCGTTATTACCCTTCCCGCACTTCAGGACCTCAAGCACGTAAAATACATCTATATGCCTACATATCTATAGAGTTATTTCATAACGTAATGCTGATAATGGTACCAAGATAGATTTAAATTTTCAATATGACTCCACAGTTCACCTCCGTTTCAATTTTCCTTCTGCCTCAAATTTCCGACAGCTTCCAGGAAACCTAAGCTGGACTCGCAACCATTCGACACATCTGCAAGTCGCCCGTCCTTCCGATAATTATCCGTCTGTTAGTTCGTCCGTCAGTTTAAAGTGATTCACAACAATCCGTCGTACGTCAATCCTTCTATATGGCAAAATTCCAGTGTTACAACATCGCGATTTTTCTTTAGTTTGAGGTATATCTTTTTTTTGGATATACGTTTTCAAGAGATAAACATTATGATGAGTGAATTATTTTACGTAATAAGAATTTACACTGAATTATTGTTTAAATTTTATATACCTGAATTTACCTCCGAAGATAATATATACAGATCCATCGCCTTGCATTTTATTTCAAAGAGCGTATTTGCATCTACGGAATGTTGTTAGGAGACGGTGACACATTTGCCGGTCTGCCTTAAGTTAAAGTTTGAGACATATTTGACAGATTGACTGTTAGAAAAATGTTAACCTGCGATTGTTTGAAGGTCACATGACCGCCGGACGGACGGTTAATTGACGGATGGTTGTGATTCCAGCTTTAGTTGCTTTCGTGTGTTCCTATAACAAAAATTGTAAAACAAAATTTAAAAATATTTCAATTTTTTGAGTTGTGTATAAGTCCTTACTGAATATCATTACGACAATTATTAAAACATCATACACAGTAACTTCACAATTTAGAATGCATAATTCAACTCTGCGATTAGAAGCAGATGAGCTTAAGAAACTTAGAAAAAAAAGTATTCGAAATTTAATAATACTGAGCTCTGATAGATTAATGATATTGCTAAAATGATCAGCCTGTTGACAATATTCTTCAAACCGGAAGTCAATCTACCCTAATGGACGTTTCCAAAGGTATAAAATCACGTAAAATACATATTACACCTAAAAGGTAATTTCAATGTTTAAACATGTGTTTGTACATGATAGTGTTTATTACAGATAACTAAATTAATTAGCTATGTTAACATGCATTAAAAAAGTTATCAATGTTTTTTTTACTATTTGTCACTAACTTACTGCTATGCTAAATTTATAATGTTTAAAAATAAACCATTTACTTCATCGTTCGTCATTCAAATCTGATGCGATATATTTTTATTTTATTTGTCCCTTGTGTATACATGACTGACAAGTATTACATTTACACATATAAGATAACATGTAACCAATATATACTGTGTGAAATAATTACCATGAGTCTTTGTTGTCACTTCGACTACTAATATCTAATTTTTCGCCAAATGATCGCATATTTGTTTGCATAGAGTTTCGTTAGCAATGTTCATATTAGTTCGTATTTTATTCTGTATTAAGTAAAAATTACTGACTTAGTCTTCCACACAGCCTGAACAAATAGATTTTGTCAAGAAAACACAGTAAGCAACAAAATGCAAATGAAGGAATTTTGTAGAATTTTTTCATGATTCCGTACAGTGGAAATTAATCCACTTATTTATACTGACCTATACGATCGTTATTCGTCTGAGATTCCTTGAAAATGGCGAAAGTCTGTACACTTCTACACATCATGTCTTTATGAAAGGATCATAAACATTAACTTGACGTGTACAGCAGTTACAGGCGTTAGTATGAATACACGTAACGAACTTAGTTTTGTTAAGCGGGGAATAATTATGAGTGCTTCAAGTTTGTTTATTATATATATGAGATTTAAGTCACGTTTCATTTACATTGCTCATCAGTGATTAACATAGTGGTGGAAAGGAAATGTGAGGAAGTTAAAGCCCGCCGAATTAGGCTCAGAAACCTTGCGAGCATTGGCGTTCGGAATCGCGTAGACCTTCGACGTGCGGTTTAATCATATCTTAAGTTCTCAATTCGCGTGAAGCCCAAAGACTTTCAACGACGTCGGGGAGTGTAAGGAGGTGGTTTCTTTTGGGTTCGATGTACGTCCTGTTGTTTATAAATCCAATATCGTGACACACGTCACTGTTGCTCAACAGAACGATGTTGAAACATCACGTAGAACGATGTTGAAACATCACGTAGAGTGATCTGCAAGGCTAAGTTTTGTAGTGATCCTATGACGGTCTGCCTGGGCGGGGGAACGGGGGGCGGGTGCAGTGAACGCCTAGCGAATGTTAATTAGAGGGAATTGTTTATTTTCCACTGCATCCTTCGTAGGAGTGCTAGTGTGACACCGTTTTACGTCTTTGGTCTACCGAGTTTACTGCCCCTGTCCATGAATGCAAAACAATTATGCAATTTTGATCATCCCAACCCTCAAAACTTTATGTAAATAATTCCTAATTGGCCCGTTTAATTTTCAGCAAAGAATGTGACCGAGTGGATTAAGGACATGCGGTGGAGAAGAAAGCGAATGGCCGCACCGAAGACCCGAGTTAAATTCAACTGAATACATTTGTAATACGCTGGAGCGCTGGCTATAAGTCAAATCTCTAACAAAAGCTCACGAAGCTGTTTATCATGGTGAATGAAGAAGTGGACCATTAATTCCTGCTTCTATCTATCTTGGATTCATACAACCCCTTCCTCTAAAAATAGAGGTTTTGATAGCGGCTAAAGATAAACGTATATAGTACTAAAGTCAAACCACTTCTTTATATCAGAGGTAGCAGGTGACAAAAAGCCATGTAGTGTAGCTCAGTGTCTAAATGGCACTAATAAAGATTAAAAATCCCAAGTATATCTTACAATAGTTTTGAAAATGATGTGATTACTTTGCTATTAAGACGGTACGTCATGTTGTTGTATACATAATGTTCGTAAACTCAATGCCAAAACTGCAAACATACTTTCTTTGGACCAATAGAATAACAAAATCCCTATACACTTACACCCGGAAACATATACTTATATAATTTAACTGTGTTGAAGGTAACAGCGTACAAATCCTGGTGACCAAGGGGGTGCGATTACATGTGTTTGTAAGTTGCATAGGAAGCAGGCGCACGACTCTGCGCATGTAATAATTTAGTGCCGCGAGCCTACGACATATGCAACTTCTCCTCCATGCAAAAAAACAAGATTATTTAAACAATGATCTAACAAATAGAAATTTTCCAATTACCTGGCAAAATAAGGTCATAGATAAATGATTACTAGATAATGCCATCACTTGTTAACTCCATCTACAGTGCGTAGCCAAGAAAATGCTCAGTAAAATTAAGTGAATAGAGGAAACTCAGTATTATGAGTCTGGTGTACTTCCTAGAGCAAAATCACAAATAAAACTGCCCTCATATGAATTGCTGATACACGTTACAATACAATTATCAATATTAGTAAAAGTAAAACACCGCGAAATATTCTTGGTCTGTAATTTTATACAAAAATCCATGAAAATCCAATCAATGTAAAATTCGTTTACGTAACTCAACCAAAATGCAAGTTTGAAAAGTGTTTGGAAGGGGAATAAATTGCAGTCAGCTGGAACTTAAATAAAATATATCGAGCACGAATCTAGGTCGTAATATTGGCGCTGGGTGGAGATAAACAGGGGATAAATGGGTATCAAGTAAATCAAGAACACTGGTTGAAAAGCGTTAGCCGGAAGGGGGGGAGGGAGGAATGAAAACGTATTCGCCCTACCCAACGCCAATGACATACCTGCGGTCGTGCACAAAATCACAAACTAAAGTCTACATTGTAAATAACGTTTATTAAAATTTATTAATAAACCGTTTAGGAAATCATGCAATTTAGATCCAGAGCAGTAGTAGGGAAGTTAAGGCGCTAGACAAACGCTAGATTTAACAAAGCGAAATTGGTTAGTGCACCGATAATCTTGGGTAAGAAGGTGGAAGAGACCTTCCCCAAAAACTTTCCTGCCACGCGAATAACTGGAAAGTTTTAAAAAACTATCGAAAATGACGAGGCAGATGAGGCTGCATGTCGACCCCACAGAATAGGAGCCAACACCATCCTGATTCCAGACGCAGGTATATATTGCAATTGCTGCCCCTTCAGCATGACACACAGAGCCCCAGAGCGTCGCCTATCGAGATGGCCGGCAGCTCCAGCAAGACGTGGGTTAATCAGAGTAAACGGAAGGGCCAGCCAGTAAAATGCAATAAGTGAAGCAGCCTTAAATTAAATGATGTCCGCCATCAGACAATACGTACACGCTTAAAAATGTGTACAATATATTGAGTCATGCTGATTAATCAAGAACGGAAGATTGTGCGCAAAAACGCTCTTTTCGAAGGGCTGCTGTTGGCAAACAGAAGAGTAGGGTGGGGGGGGGGAAGCCGACCCACCTCACTGATCACCCATCCTTTCTATTTCAAAACTCCCCCCCCCCCTCCCCGGCACGACTAGGAGGAGTTAGAGGGACAAGAGAGGTATGTTTTTCATTTTGTGGTATTGTAGTGCGTCCCACATTCCATCTTTTTGAGCCTCTTTATGGCGAAGTCAGTATGGGCAAACAATAGTAGGCCCACCCCATGGGCAGTTAGGTCCTTCGTAGGCCTTATGCCTTAGGTTTTAAGTCTTAAGTACGACTGGCCATAATTGCTACTGCGTGTCGGGATGTGCGAACGAGTGCCGCTAGGCGCGAGCGAGCACGTTCCGAAGTTCCCAGATGACATTGCACCATAAATACTAATTCGTACGTTTTCCTGCTTCGTCTTGGGTGGCTCAGTCCGCGGTTTTCGTGAGCCTGACCCCTGGTGTTATTAAAACAATCACATCGTTTACACATACAAAGGAGGAAACAATACATCATTGAAGTGAATATAATGACCGTACACCATTTTACGAATATTAGAAATTGTGGTTAAATCTGTCGCAGGAGAACATACAAAGCTCAAATTTATGCCTTATATAAACTACGTATTTTTCAAAACACGAAGCGGTCCAACAAAGAACAAAGTTACAGTTTTGTTCCTCAGGCGGGCGGCGGAATACTCTTCTGATGTAATGATACGTTTTTAAAACATTTGATTATTTGGTTTATGCTGTCCCACTAATAAAACTCTTTAAAATGCAACATTCTTGGTGTACAAATTTTTGTGAAAGTTGATGTCACTTCATTAAATTCCATGGATTCGAAACCGAAACCTTACGATCCGAGTCCACTTATTCTTTTTAATATGTACTCACGCACGCACGTTTATTGGCGTTTTATATTCGTTTCGACTGGGAATATTGGTTATCAAAACTACACAACAAACAGGAAATTAAGTACTAAATTAGCAAAAAATAATATTCATTTTCTTTGCGATTTTGTATATATTTTTTTTTTTTTTTTTTTTTTTGCATTTGTTGTTGGCCAGGGTGGAAAAACCAGAACTCATATTTAATAGTTTTGTCGCTAGTTCTTTCATAACATCTGGGATGGCGACATGGGTCTCACAATCCAGGTAATTTGTTCGCGGTTTTATTCCGTTTATACAGTTCTTGTAGTCGCACTTCCACTTTCTTTTCACACAAAGTTTAAGGATAGGAAAGTAACAAATTCCGAAGCTAAGGGTGAACAGGAGAGTTTACGTCCGTGCTGCAATATTTCCACGAATCGAATGATGCAGCTGTATTGCCAAACACACTGGTGCTTGCAGGAAGGGAAAGTAACACACAAGGCGCCAGACACGATCAGACCCAATAATTATCTGTTGGAACGTTGCGTTCTGCCTTGTTTTAAACCATACATTTTATGTTTTGAGGCCTTCTCGCACACGACTGCATCGTTTTCAGTAGATATATAAAGCTACATACAAATACGTATACACTTGAATTAGTACAGCATCATTCCGATTTAGAATCTCGCAAAAGCGTGGTATATACTCATTGACGTAAAAATTGTGCATCAAGATGCAAACTCTGATGAAAGAATAATTTAGTGTAATTTCAAAACTAAAAGAAACAAACGCTTGAAATATAACTATGTTATAACGAGTTTCCTACCCCTGAAAGAAAGGAGATCGTTATAAATATCTCAACGGACTGCTTTGTGACTGGATATGCCTAAATAAGTCGATTCGATAAGGCATGAAATCAGAAAAGTATAATCAATTCACGGTTACTACCAACTTTTCTGAAGCCTTACTAAAGTTCTACTTCCAAGATATTCCTCCGACTCATGCAAACAAAGCTTAGCCAAGTCTAGAAAATTACACAAAAGCGACAGCGCACTGCATTCGTGCGCACTCAGTGTACAGTGATCGTACAGTATTATCAAAATAATTATTTCTTACTAGGTATTACCAACACAAATATTTTCTAGCTGGTTTTATTTTTATTAATTGTAAATTAAATACTCTAAAGTATATGTGAAATATAAATAAATTTAAAATTTAAAATACGGTAGTTTTATGTCAACACAAGCATAACAAGCTTGTGATACGTGGTATAGGCCTATTAAGGAAACAATCCAACACATCAACATGGGGTGAATTTTCAAATGTTTAATTCAAAAAAGTGTGAAGAAACAGCGAATTGACTTAAACTGACATTGATGTTATCTTATGGCAGATTTTCCTGCCGCTTATAACGTTGCGTTGATATTTTATATTCGTGTTTTCTTTCATATGCGTGTACACGAGAACGCGATTTTGTTACCACAATTGGTTTGTACACATTTATGTGCATGTAATTATTGCCATTTTGACGGATGGCCAAAAGGAATGCGCATGAAAGTTTATGGAAAGATCGTTGGCTTAGCTTGCCAAGGTAATATTTCAGTCTACTTAGCTCCTTGCTTCAATTTTGAGTAAGCCAGTGATATAAGGCCTAAATATAGATATTATTTTAACTTTAGTTCTGTGGGCAAAAAATCAGTGTTTACGTAAACAGCAAATATACTGAAATTGAACCTTTTGATAAGACTTGAGATCCTTTAATTTTGTTGTCTTATTTGGCACATGTTACACTTGCCAATAGTTTTCAGTTACTGGCCTCACATTTTATATATTGCTGCTTATATTTTTTTAAAAAGATTAATGTGCAGAAAGTAACAATATGTGTTTCACGAAACTGTTTTAGCGTTTAATAGTTATAGAGATCAAAAGAAAAAAATAACAACTACAGGTTGTTGAGATTGTAACAATAATTACCTTAACCGCTATTTATCTTTGATTTAAAAATTTCAAATACTAATCCTTTTTCTGCGAAATCAAAATTGGAATCTTTTAAATAAGTAGTGTTCAAAGCGTTGAATTCGAGAAAAGGTTACACGTACATTTCTAAGAGAGAAACATTCAATGCAGGTGTTTAAGATAGTTAATTGCATGTTTTAGGCAGAATAAAGCGAGCCATTCCACGAAGCTGCAGTCACAACTCTATAGCCTGTCCGGTCGTTGAGATTACTCCGAGGACAATGGGAACACAAAAAAACTCGTTCAAACGAATTCATACACATTAAAAAAAAGCGAATTATTGACCTTGAGGTAGAACATTCAACGTCCTTTTACATTGTCTGGTCTTATTTTATTATAATTTTTACTTCAGAAAACTGGGTACCAAAAAGAGACTGGAAAAAATTACATGTAAAACTATATAGGACGGAGAGGAAATATTTTTTACCCCAAACGTATGAAATTCTTTTTTTTTACTCGCTTTCAGGTTTTCCCTCTCGTGCCAACTTTATAGAGATTTAATCCCAAATCACATCATAAAACTTCTCCTTTTCCTCCCCTTTCCCCTGCCCACATCCGGGGCTCCAGTCTTTCGGGAATTCTTTTTAATATTGGCCGAACAATTTATTGCATAACTTTGTTGCAGTATTGGGCCTTCGCTGTTCCAAAGTCTTTCCTCCGTGGCATTTACTTCAGCAAGACAGATAGATTCGCAGCAAAATAAAAAGAATAATAAAATAAAGTTCATCCCATGCAAATGCGGAGGCGAGGTATGTGTAAACGTTTCATCGATAAGAGGGAAATATCCTCCCGGCACGCGACGGAGAGTTTCCTAAACTTTTATTGAATCTTCCGTGTATATACACTTTCCCCAGCACCTGGTACGGTCGTTTACACACACGTCGCTTGAGACAGGCAATGGCAAAATTAATATTTACAGAAGAATGAGTGTTTTCCGAACTGCTGCAAACGCGGGTTGTGCTCTGCCTGGCAGATATTATTTAGGATGTATTTACGTTACCCAGTTATATAGATAAAGCAATGTATTTTGTATTTATCTAATAGGAATTCTGTATCGAAATAATGTTAAAGGTAACGTGTCTTCCACACACATACCTACACACGCATACACACACTCTCACACACATACACAAACCCAGACATCTTTAAAAGCTTTTTTAAAGGAATTTAAAAATTATTAAATGCCACTACATATAAAATATTGTAAATATTATAGTAATATGACTAGGTTTATATTAAATACACATTCTAAAATGGCACTCTGTTATTACCAATTTCGAGAATTTTTAAAAGTATTGTTAATGCTACCAATATAATTCGGCTACTTTCATTTGGTAACTCACTGAGTATATATTTGTCATATCATTACTCTATAATCGTTTCAACCTGCAAGATATAAAATCTATTGCATAAATATTTTATTTGGTGGTAAATATCTGAGTTTGGGATTCACGACTGGTGATTGAAATCTCAAGCAAATGTTGTAATTTATTTACATTAACTTTAATAAATATTATCTTCAATATTTTATTACTAAAATCAACATTCTGTTTTTATTATATTTGCATCAAATATAAGTGTTCAAATAAGATTGCAGCGCATTTGCCCCCAAAGATGTGGCAAAATGGAACAGAAATTCCCAAAGTCAAAACTCCCTAAGGAGAAACAAACCCTCGTAAAGCAGAGTAAAAATTGAGCAATTTTTGGAATAACACTTATACTTAAAACAAATGGTAAGATCTTATAACCAGTGAAATTCATGAGTGGTCTCAAAATATTAGTTTATGTTTTTTTTTTTTGTTTTCTTTTCATTAAAGGTGCAACAACATCTATTGGACATATTTTCGTGTTTTAAGCCAATTTTCACAAGCACCGATGTGCGGATATTTGACAAAAAAAATGTATAAAAAATAATAAATTTATATAGTGTACAGTGTACGGACTACAATAGTTTGTTCTAGAATTTCAGCATTTCAACACACACACACGCGCGCGCGCGCGCACACACACAGAGATATATATGTATATATATATACATATATATCATATTGACCTATAAGTCTCCATGCTAATAACAACTTAGAGGAATATAATTTCAAGTAAATATAAGTATAGACTACCCGCCCAGCGTGGTAATTCTCTCTCTCTACAGTAGTTCACAAAATATTGTCAATTTGTTATATTTATGAATGTGTTTAGATTAGACTGCTGAACTAGAACAAAATTCCACGAAAATTAAAGGAGGCAAGCTACTTTCTTTACTTTTAATTATTTATTTAAAAATAATACATTTACCGGTACTGTATTTCATCTTAAGAGTTCCATGTAGCTAGGATACATTAAAAGTTATTGAGTAAAATGATCACGGTTAATTGAAATTGTCGTTTTATTAATATTATTTGGATTCTTTGATCATTTTACGTAATCAACCTCGCAATACATTAATTTTTGCACGTCAATACTCGTTACATCACCCATAGTCTTTACATAGAAATGTGTACACGGTTTTACGTCGTTGATTGAGTGTCCTTCATTTTGCTGAAGCTCGTGGATCCGGTTCAGTATAGTACAAACATTTCTTGAGTTCTAGTACAAATACGGCCTTTGTAAAATTATAAAAAGTTGTCACAGTGTGCAGTCAATTAGACACATGTATCGTTTTAGAGCTTCACACAGCCAATCAGCGAAGAGTACGCCAACATAAAAGGTATCTACATTTAATTTTACTTCTATATTGAGTGAGTGAAGATATTTGGTCAGCTCTTAACAGCGAGGTCATAAGAGCTGAGTACTTCTGTATTCTTATCTATACTTTGCCAAGTCCATTGTTATTGTGCCCTCTATACTTTATCTTGTAGGCTGTATCTAAAATATTGTAAAAAATTTCGGAAGTGATTCCTAGAATCAAAGAAGCAAAAATGTTCCTGTCAACACGTGTGAGTAATAGACGTTTCACATTGTGGTAACATGTATCAATACCGCCACTTACTGTGTTGTTACGTTTGGTTTGAAGACAAATGTACCACCCCACGAGTTTACGTAGTTTTGGAAACTGTACGTGATGGGCGAATTTAGTTTCCCTAACTCATATGGCACCTGGAACAACGTGACAATAACGCATGTGCAGCTGTTCGACATGACCCAGGTATTGCCAGGTGACTTGGCAAGTCTATGGTCAGGCGTTGCCATGCAAGCTATGCTGCCCATGGCGGGTAGTACAAGAATCGTTTGTGATGTGGCAAATGTACACGCTGTAACTCAACCACAACGTGTTGCAGGGCATTTGTACATAGGGACTTTTTTTGCAAGTTTTGAGCCCAGGATTGACCTTTCAAAGTTTGTTACAATGCACCATGTATTTTAGATGTAGACACGAAGTCCCAGCATGATTCTACGACCGTATCAACTACAACGTGGGCGCCTGCAGACTACCGGAATGCAACCCGCAATTAGATTTAATCCTTGCTCAAGACTCGGTGGCGGTAATCAATCAGGACTGCGGTGGCGGCAGCAGAGATGAGTTGCCCGGTAATCATCCAGCTATCGACTGTTGTAGCTTCCTCCTCCCAACCCTGTTTGGACGGTCAACAGACGTTGAACCATCCTTAATGAGCCACGCCTCTATTCCACCGCACGCACACGTCATCACACTAATGGGAGAGATCTTGGTGAACGGCGGTTGAAACCAGAAGACTTGCCGCAGAAACACCGAAGTCTTGAGAGCCGATGAGGGTGAAGTGAGGTCAGTATGGAGCAGCACCGGAATGCAAGAGCGGGGAAACGGCAGATCCCCGAGAAAACCCGCTGCCCTGGGGCATCGTCTGGCATGATCCCTACGTACAAAAATCCGGGAGCGACATCGCCGGGAATCGAACCCGGTACACCTTGGTGGGAGACGAGTAGTGTGACAACTACAACACCACGGTTCCTAAATACATTGAGAAGAGAGGGCTCGTGCACTAAACGGAAGCATGCAGAAAACCTGACACTTGACTTCGTTACAAGATTCCCTAGTGTTTAAATATGTCTAACTCATTGAGCTCAAGTGTACGCACAAGATGTTTAATTTTTGTTTTTACAGTATCCTGCGAGGCCCAAAATACAATGATCAGCCTCGTGGGTTTCTGACTCGTCAACCGTGCGAATCTTTCATTTTTCTGTAGCCGAGCACAATTCCTATACCTCGTGGTTGACTGTAATATCAAAATATTTACTCTGTTTGCTTAAGTACAGGACGCGTACAACTTTTTTATTTTATGCAATGCCTAATTGCATAAATTAAAGTACGTCTTAAAGTGTTAAGTGTCGGGATTGATCATGTTGATTTATTCACATTATTACAAATCGTGTAATATGAAGCTGAAAGTACGTGAACATACACGAACAAATAAATAATAACTTTTGAAAACTTTTGGCGTTGGGCAGTTGTAAGTATAGGTGAGTCCATACATTACAAACATACATACAGTTTATTGGTACAAAAAAGCAATAAATTCCTTTCTTTCTATGATGTTTTCAAATTTTAGCTGGCTTAAAATTTTCCAAAATGCCATGTAACAAATTTTGGGAAAACACACACATATCACATTTTTTAAAACTTGGCGCTTGGCTGGCAAACTCATGAAGTAAGATGGAAAATATTAAATTTTGCTGCCAATTAATTTCCTCATTGTGCTAACATTCCCAATTGAAGTAAATTTTCAAAATCCTCTCGTCATCTTGGCACCTATCTTCTACCCAAGACACCAAGTGTGCCTGCTACATTTGCCATAAGGACTATATTGGAAATTCGTTAGTTACTCATTACTTAACTGGTGCCATGGTGACTCCTTCTGGGGCAGTGGCAGAATCCGACCACAAGTCAGAGGTGCACTAATTATTTATACATTCCACAAAGCATTAGTCCCGGGAGGGGTTGGTAAAATGAACAGCCAATAGATTTAGACATAACCAAGTAGGGAAAAAGTTTGTTAAACAGGTATTATTCCTTATAGGGGTTAATTTAATGACGTCCAATGTCCTTCGTTTGAGCACAAACATCACCAAATATGGGCTGTGCACGTTCTCATGCGTAACAAATTTCCCGGTGTGGAAACAGGCTGCAGGAAGTGATGTCACAGGCGCGGTAAACCTCACGCGCACGCCGATTCGCTGGTTGGATGTGACGAAAGCCTCCTAGTTCCTCGAAGCACAGCACGCACCTTACGCGCCAGCGACCAAGTTGTCGGACGCCCGCTATACATAATGAGACCAAGCATGTGGAAAGTCACTATGCCGGACTGTTGCAGGAATCGATGCCAGTGGTGATGCCGTCGAATTTGCGTCGCCTACTTCGGACTGCGTCGTCACAAGGTACAAACTGCTGGTATGTGGTAAAAACCATGTCTGCTTTGCCAAATTCGGGTAGGTAGAAAATTTGAAAATTTTGCAGTGATGAAAATATTTGTTTTAAGCAAGTTCCGTGCTCAAAAAGACGTCAGAATTTTGGGTGAGGCGTCACAAGTAACACAAAGTAAGACAATATGCGCGTTTTATAAGCGTGTCGTTTGTGGAGCTTCAGATATACTTATACAATATTTCAAATATGTATGAATACATCAGTGTTCTGCAATGTGTATTAAAAATGACGCGTGACTGCAAATGGAGGGAAGCATATTAAATCTTCAATTTGAAATAACAATTTTGCATATTTTAATATGGACTAAGACGTTAAAATTACTCTCCCGCTTGTTTGAAGAAGACCTCTGCTGAACTCAGCGTATTACTTATATCGTCTCTCTATGTTGGAAATATAGGCAATTGAAGAGGTGTGATTATTACTGCAAAGGATTCCACTTCGGTGTTCGTTGGGGTGTAACGTATAAAGTGTATAGAAACAATAAGCCTGGCTCTTTTATGATTGAATTCGTCAAAAATTTACAGAACTACATGGAAAGTTTGTCGCCGAGAAAAATTAATTGTAACATGTTGAAGGTGCTTGAAAACTTTGAAGCAAGTGATTTTTCACAGCCGAACGCAAACAGTGAAATTTACAGCGACCAAATGATTTATTTTAATAAAATGATGTCAATGTGAAGAAAAATTTATTTTCACAGTTTTTTCGCTACAATTCGTAAAAGGCATTGCAACACTACAACATATATCAACAAAAATAATCATCGTAAATATGATGTAATAAATTTATTAGTGGTTATGTAGGATATGCATGTGATTCGTAACAGCAGATGCCGCGAATAAACTGGGTAGCTAACTGGTTAATTAAGATCATAAACTCAAACGGAGACTGCTTTAATGAAGTATATGCTGACCTAGAAAATTTTCAGTGCAATTAAGGTACAGAATCCAGAAACAAATATGCAATCTCGTGTTGAAAAAATCGTCCTCCTGCGGGTCTTAAAGGCGATCTTGCTGTCTACTCGTGAATTACGCGGGAATATATCCCGGTCTGAGTACGAACACCACGCTTTGCTGGCCGCAACCAAGTAAATCATCTGGTATTGAGAGATTTGGGCGGCTCTAACGACGAGATATCGAGAGGTGAAATTGAAACAAGATTGCGATTTATAAGCTTTTAGATAAATTTTTCTCACCTCAATGTCGAACCGCGCTGGAATCACGGTCTCTTTCAGTTACTTGGAATATCTCCAGGTAGGTCCCAGTTTAAAATCGAATCTGTTCCAATTACGCCCAATCAGCGAATCTTACTGCAGAATAGTAAGATTCTACTGATCATTTTAGTTGCTGTCATTCACCGAGTAAACGGTCATGTCAAGAGATTCCCTAGTGAATTGCGCTAGCCTTGCAGTAAAACTCAATGTATTCCACCGATTCGCCGGTCACCTCATCAATTGAAGTTTCAATATTGTAATTACACTGAGTGAAATCACCGATTTATGTTAAGCGTGTATGCACTCGCTTGCTTTTGGCTTACCGTAGTAAATATTCCAACTGCCTACCGAAGGCTCAGTGCGCAAACTTCGACGCTGCAGTGCCTATCTTAGCGAGTCTCACTATACATGTATCCACCCTTTCGACCTATCACTCTGGTTTTATATTGGTCCTCCGTCCAGTTCTGGCCTTCACTTGCGCACACTGAGAGAAAAGCCTACAAAATGTTTGTGTAGGGCGAAAAATATATATATAGTCACCCAAATAATTTTTTTTTTTGTGTTTTGTTGAGTGAACAAAACTTGAAAAACAGCAAAATTATTTTTATCCATTTAACATAATAGACTCTTGAAGGAGAAAATCTCCGTGTTGAGCCAAAATAAATAAGACTGTTTACAAGATATAAATTTGAATCAACTGTGTTAGTATTTTTATGGAAACTTATTTGACTGCCTTCATTCGAAAATATAGCTCAAGAGTTTATTTGTATTTTTGTGTCAATTAGGATAGTAACGGTGTTTATTGGTGCATTTAATTAAGCTCAATAATAGTTTTAACATCCTAATAAAACATGTTCAACAGTAAAGTAAAATGAAAAGGTGTAAAACTTGAAATATTAATGTGCGCAAGTTGTCCAGTATTACACATGTATAAATTTAAAAATATTCTTATTTCATCTTTAGTCACTTTATCTGAAGTTTCACGGGAGCGAACGATCCTGGTTCGAAATTCGGGTGGGCATCCCGTTTTTTTTTTTTTTTTTTCCGAATGTGTCTGATTAACGTAGAGGCAAACAAATCTTTAGTCACGCCAACAAAATATTTGTTTGGGGCAAACAAATAGTAACAACAAAATAAATTCGTATCAGCAACAAAATATTCCACTGAGCCTATCCAAACAACTAATTCGGTTTCGCCAAACAAACATTATTTTATTCAACAAAACCTTTTTATAAGTGCGGAATTGTCACTTAGTGGCCTACATGTACTTCCATCACGCATAGCTGCAAAACATCGAACCTTAGTATTGTATTGCATTCTAAAGTGCTTTTTAACGTCCCCCAGTTTTATGCTCGAAAGCTTAGCAGGAGACGGCTTACGGACTAACTTATAACCTATCTTAAATCAACTCCCATGCTTTGCCCGGGATTCTAACACAGGGCCTCCCGCACCCCAGATCGGTGACGCACCAACCGACTGCGCCACGGGAGGTAGGCGGAGGACTTAGTAACAATGTAAGCATCACAGAGCGAGTTCAGTGAACACGCAGCATGCTCCGATGGCTCATTCGACAAGCCTTTGCTCCGCTGGATGCGTTTGAAAGAGGCCGCAAATTCGGCCTCCGAGAGGCCGAGAGGATAAAGTTAATGTACAAAAGACAACTTATATTTGTCAAACACACTTTCATAGTTTGCGATACAGTTGCTATCGGTTATTTTACTCTGCTGGACTGGGAGTTGGTGAATTAATTTCCGGACCTCGTGTACACAATTTACTTCAATAAATAAGTGTTTATTCTAATCAGCTTAGTTGTTTCGATCCCTGACATTTCGATCTCTGCTGGCTGGCTCCCAAGGCCTCCCCTGACATTTCGCGCTCAACTTGTCCTCGAGTCATGCACGATTGGATCATGTACGTGTGTAGCGCGCATGGGCGAGGTCCGGCTGTCCTGCCTATACTGTGAGACGGTGCTGGATGCAGTAGGAACAAGAGGGTACACACAGCAGTCTATAATGCTGGGGTGGATCCCGGTGAACTACCAGCAGGGAGGATCGTTTCATCGTGTGACAGGCTGTAAGAACTCCACGGGAGTCGCTGCGCACCATTCAGAGACATACTACGGCAGCTGGGGATACGCATGTGTCCTCCAGTTGGCTATTAGAGCGGGATCTGCGATCGCGCCGTCCCTTACGACGTCTACCATTACAACCTGAGAATCTCCGAGCATGTGAGACCTGCTGGGGACGGGTGATGGTTCTAAGAAAGGGAGAGGATCGGACAGCATGGTAGCTTGAAGACAGGTGACGAGCGGTGTTCAGCGATGAATCACGGTTCTGCCTGGATACAGACGACCACCGATTTCGCGGTGGCGAGCGTTGCGATCCACGCTTCATTGTGGAGTGGCGCACCACCCCAACAAGAGGTGTTATGGTGTGGAGTGCCATTTCTTACGATTTCCGCACCTCACTGGTGACAATTGAAGGAACCCTGACGAAGCGGTAAGTCAAGGAAATCTGTGGTTCCTTACTAGTGCAGCTTGACACCCCAATTTCCAGCAGGAAAATACCAGCCCTCGCAAAGCACGGGTATGTCAACGCGATTGTAAAAATTTTTCCTTGGCAGGCAAGGTTCTTGACCTCTCGCCCATCGAGAACGTTATGGACCAGATTGGACGGCATATTCGGGCAGCGGCAACTACGGTGGATTTAAAGGGTCGGTTGTGCCAGCTATGGCAGGATTTTCCTCAGGAGAACATCCGACGTCTGTATGCTTCCATGCTCATCCGCATCACCGCATGTCTCCGTTCTACGCCTGGTCCAACACCACATTATGTGCATCCTGCATGTTTTGGTCCCCTACAGTACATGATTTGTGTGGAACAATATTTTGATGTTGTCAGTTTACATACTACCATGCATTGTGATTTTATCCACTTACGCGACCCTGCAATAACACCCACAGTGTGATCAATTTTTTTTGGAGGTATGGACTGGAAGTGTACATCATAACGTGATGATAAAAATTTTTTTGTACACATAAAGTTATATTTTGTGAGTTTCCGTTACATAAAATTTCTACTTTCGTAAGATATCGGTTTCGTGTCTATTCATCTCTTTGAAGAGCGTAGATTTATTTACCTTCCCTGTGAATTTTTTTCTGTTTATTGACAAGAAACAAAATTGTAAACTTTACGGAGTTTACTAAATTTGACGATTTTCAGTTGCGTGTATTGGGCTGGTATAAATAAAAAAAGTTCGTCATTTAATTAACGAATCACTTCTATAAAATATCAGTTAACACATTCAGAGAAGAAATGTGGACTTGACCGATAGGTAGAATTTAAGGAATTAATTTTTCCCGAAAAATGTTTCCATTTTTTTGCTAGTCTTGTCGTTGAATGTTGCATTAATAAGCATTGGACAATGAAACGGCGTGGGGTTTCCTGAAGATGCATATCTCTGTACAAAAAACTAATTGACTACAACAACTTGCTCATTATAGGTGACCTTGCCATATGGTGAGAAGAAGCACCGAGAAAGGTCAAGAGATAAGTAATAACAGATAACTGCAGGCGAGCCGGAAGTAATAGAAGAGTGCAGTACGCAGAAGGAAAAGGGAAGGTGACGTCACAGAGGTAGGTGGGAACATTTTACTCTTTGGACCCGGCTATAGGCTTGAAGCAACAGGGGACGATGTAATTACGATGATTTTGTTCCACGTACAGTGGCTAACAAGGATCTCAACTTCGTGGCTGAGGAATTCGGACGGCACTTACTAAAATCTGCTTCAGAATGTCCTTAGAAAGTATTTGGGAAAGCAAAGATCACTTGTTGAAAAACCACGCTCAGTTACACGGGCGGTATTCAACCCACGACTTCCCGAATGCAAGCGTTTGAAATTCAGCCTGTCGTTATGACAACACTCTGCGATATTCCACGGCCTCTACTGATGGATAACCTATCCGCGCTCCAGACATTTTAACTGATATGTATGTCATGCACATCAGCAAATCAGAGCTGAAAATAAAAAGCAGCCAGGGGTTCATTGGCTACAATAAAAGAGTGTACGACTAAAGCAACACATGGGCATGTCAAACTTGTCCACTAATTAACTGCTAGTGCTAGATTGTGAACATTAGTTTTATTCTGTTTGTAATCTTACGGATATTAGAACATTTCGAAACTTTCGATTCTAGCATATATTGTTTTTTTTTTCGGGTGGCGTATCATGAGTGAACATATTGTAATTTCTTACTTATTTATGCGACAATAATCGTACCCAAATAAAACCCATTAAAATTATGTATTTAATAACATGTATATATTTATTATGTTACCCGTTGAGTACAGTGATTTGTAACTCAATTTACGTCCGTACAGCTGGTTTACCTGGGTCATCATTAGCTCGCTACTTCATTGGCTAACAACCAGCCAGTAATGAACGTTGGACAGTGAACGCTTCCAGTACGATGCAATGAGGTCAATTTGAAGGTGGTAAATGACAGTACAGAGAGCAACGAAAAATCCATATGTTTACACCTCGTCATGATTGTTATAGTTATTTTAGAGAAAATACAACCGTGCTTGTGTTATTGTATATTATAATAATTAGGTGTAGAAGCGTGGGCGATGGATACTGTGTTTATCTATAAAAATTCAGTAATTTGGGTTCTGTAACTTGTGTGCACTGTGCTGCGCCTAAGAGAGTATTGCCTTTTACTTGGTTAATTTCCCGAGTTGACTGCCTGTGAGAGAGAGAGAGAGAGAGAGAGAGAGAGAGAGAGAGAGAGAGAGAGAGTTTTCTTTTTAATAAAGCAGTTTTATGAAGTTCTGTTCTTAGGTTTAAAAGAAAAGGCTTGTAAAGTTTGCCAGTTTAATTTAGTTTGAAAATTTTACCTGGCGTCAAAACGTATTCTTTTTGCTGAGAAAGTAACTTCTCCGAAAATTGCCTGCCACGAGAACAATAAAAAAAAAAAAAAAATTAAATTAAATCACGTGAGAACACCTTCGTATATTTAAAAGTTTAACAGATAGACTGGCGTGTTAACTGTCATTTAGAGAGTTTACGTTGATTACGTAGGCTATTGGTTCTAGTCAAACCAACTGTGTCAGAGATCTCGGTTAAGAAAGCTTGATTTCCATCCTCTTTCAGTGACAATTTTCTTTTAAATTTTAAAAGCAATCGTCTGTTAAATACACTTTATGATTAATTTGAGCGTACAAGCGACATAAAAATAATAATAATTAGTATTATTCCAAATGCTCCTTCATTGCGTTGACTTGAAATAAGATTTATTTATCAAAGTGATTGCTGTCACAGTTACATTTTCAGGTGGCTCATCTATGACCGGGGACACGAGGCAGGATATCATGAGCAGAACCTTTCAGTCATGAACAACCCAAATTAAAATCAAACAGCTGGGGAAATGAGGTGTTTTGTTGAATAGGTTCATAAAAATAATTAAGTTGGCAAGCAAGGCAATTTTTATCGAAATGTCGAATACCAAACACTCGATAAAATACATTTTTCGTTTGTAAATAATATGTTCCTGATTTTAAGAGTTTCTAATCATTTTTCCCCGGAATATATGTGAAGTTGCACCCTATAATGTATACCTTATATTTGGATGCGAAACACTGCCATACTTAAAATTACCATGATTTAAAAGGGGGAGTATCCTTGCCATGTTGGATTTACGTGTTTTACTGCATAACTCAATTTTCAGAGTCAGTATTTAAAAACCTATCTAGTCAAGCCATACAAAACATCTTAACATTTGTTTCTAAATCAAAATTATATTTCTTACATGAGTAGGTTTACATCCGTAACCGTAATCAAATATTACCTAATTATTTATTGATGTCCATCACACATGGGAAAATACAGGTATAATTGAAACCGTACAAATTAAAAAAAAAATCGTCAATTAGTTCCCTATGATATGTTGAGCTTTGATTTTTAATGTCTAGTCATACATTTTCATTGCGCTGATATGTAAGAAAAATCGAAGATGGAATGGATACTAGCTCCTTAAGATATGTGTTACTGGTTGAAGAAGAATTAGGACTACTAAAAATAAACAGTTTTATTAAGTTAGTGAAATTTGTTCGATAATATATAAAGGCGTGCAGTTTTTTTTCTACATTCTTAGTTATATCATGTTACATGAACATCACGGTACTCTCCTCAACACTGCCATCTGTCTAGGAGAGTATCTATGGAACTGTGTGTCCGCTCATTGCGTTGACCCATCATTGGGAGCGTGGAGAGTCAACCACCACAGTTAGTACGAGTCCATCCCCTGAGGATCGTAAACAAAAAGAGAAACAATATTTGAACATACCGATCGTCCCGTACTCCTACTTAAATATCCATGGCACATCAGGGTTTTACACCAGAGAGTTTATTACCATGGTGTATGAGAATGGAACGTCTGCGTATTGGGCTCCAAAGGCCTGAACGCTCAGTAGTCCAACGATCTACCTGGTGTTCAATACCTAGATGTTATCTAGTGGCCCAAACCAAAAAGACAAATACCTCCTTATTAAGTAGCGAAGATTCCAGGTGTCATTAGCGACGCGCGGCGTCGCTCCCATTTACTTCATCTCAAGTGGTGGCGGGTGCGAAACCACCGCTCGAGGAACCTGAGGAAGAGTCGTATTGCCGGAGAGCGTTTATGTATGACACTTCATCGAGTCTTTCCTGAGACATATGTGGGTTAACACGTTCTGCTAATAGAGCATCGCACTGCCCCAACACCTCAAGCAAGCAGACAGAGGCCTTCTTTCCAGTTACAGAGAGTCCATGACTCCTCTCCTTTCAAACTTGAGTGTACAGAAAACTTTCAATCCGAAAGGATAGATTCCCTTGCTTTCTGGGCGGGAGTAAAAAACGGGCAATCGAACCGACAGACGCCAATGAAGAAATGGCTGTGACCCATGTGTGCATGGGACTGTGGGGTCTAGCCAACAGGATTTCGAACCTGAGAAATTTTTCTATGTATTTTGTAAGTGTACGGATGCGAGAACTGGTGCGTGAGTCCCCAACTGTCACCGGAACGCTTCGTCGAAATTGCCTCACGCCTCTGAAACATGGCGCATGGTCACTTTCCCAAAAGCGTCTCAAGAGACGAACCTACCGGGGGATCGGATATCATCCAACAGAAAACCAAAAAGCAGTTATAGCGGAGCCAATCGGAGACTGAGGCTAGTTCCACGGCGACACTCAGCCTATCGGCGAATGATATGTGTTTCAGAGGAGAATCCACAATGATTCTCTGATTTCAGCAGCAACCGAAATTTGGTTCTGACAAATCATAATTTGATTAAATAATTTTTACTTTACTTCAATTCTATGCTGTTCAGGACTATTGCTTGAGTTTACCAAAAACATATGAGTGCTTCGTTGAATAAATTATATTTTTAATTGCAGATCACTTACTATTGTTACCTACGTTAACTGTGTTTAGACGGTATCTACAAACCATCTGATAGCTGTGACTCAGTAAATACTCTAGGAGTTTGCCGCATGATTGACTTTTGCAAGCGTGCTGCAAGTTTATTACAACTTTACATTTTTGGGCCAAGCGAAGGAACCAACAGCCTTAATGGATGATGTTTTATATGCCATTCACGGACACCCAGCAAGGTACCCTTTACACAGGTGTTGTGGTATATACAAAAAAAATGTTTGTAGTACTCTAAGAGAAATTATGTAAACCGTAATATGCGTTCAAATTTTATATTAACATTTCTAAAAGCCTTTGGACGTAATAATTAATGGATGAGAACTTTTTTATCGTAAACAACTTCAGAGTCTTGTATCAGCAAAGTTACAAATACGCTTACAATATCACAAAATAAAATAGTCAATCCTTTTCAATCTAGGTTAAACTAGGAAGCCCCATTAACCATAATAATGGGCATTTTTCCCTGAAAGGGTGATAGGCATTGTGGTGTCAGCTGTTTAGTGAACATTTATATAAGAAAAAGCATATCATTATGCACAAAAGATGTAGGATTTGAAATTAAAAAAAAAAAGTAATATAAAAGAATAATGGAAAACAAAATCATGTAAATATAAAAAATATATCTAATAAGAAAAATTATAGTAGTAGGACCAGGGGAACCTACGTCGAAGATGATACCGCCTTTTTTATATCAAAGGGTTAAATTGATTGAAAGGGTTGATTAAACTGATTGAAAGGGTTAAATAAATTGATTGAAGGGTTCAAATGGATAGAAATGGTTAAATGGATAGAAAGTGTTAAATGTATTGAAAGGGCTAATTTATAATCCGATTAATTCTGATAAAAAAATTTTAATCTGCTTTTAATCCAATAAAATTTTTTTGTGTGTTTGGTATAAGAGAGTACTAAGGGTCTTTATTTTCTTTCTTTCTTTTTGTGGGTTGGGGAGCAGCTCTGGTACGTCCTCGCCCTTCGAGCTCTGGCACTCAAATGTGGTTTGGCGTGTTGGGGACAGGGTATATAAGTGGTAAGTTTTGTGCAAGAGTGACATAAGTGTAGATTTTGTTAGTGATATTGCTTGTAGACGGTGTTGATAGATAGGCGACTTTGAAAGATATTATTATTCCAAATTAATAACAACATTGCACAAGAGAAAGAAATATATATATTTCAGAGAGTTTAAACGAGTTCTACATATGAATAAATTATACAAAGGACTCATCGAATCGCAAATTTCAAATGAAAAAATTACTTGAATAACCTTGTGTCGACAAGTGGTAAACTATCACAATTACGTGAGTCTCCAGTATGAAATTAACGATCTACAACGACGCAAAAAAAGTCCCTATAAATCAAATGGTAGTCTTCCTAAGCACATGGTATTTGAAAACGCGTACAAATTACACGTTCCTGACATGATTTTAAAACACGTCTGTCCGCCTGTGAGGCTGATGAGGAACTTTTGAAACGGAATCCATACGTTAAACGGCGATTACTATAAATTAATTTATTTACTAACATGAGTAAAAACAAAAACATTTAACAATAAATTATTATAATATACGTCCATTCCCTCGGGAGGTCGCTGTAGCACTGAGTTGGATATAGCACTCAGGTCGACTTATTCGCTGAACGAGGTGTTGAGAGCAAACACAACCTGCGTCAGCCTATGTTTGATTATAGACTAAGGTGAAAAACTCGTAAATGAATGAAAATACAAAACGAATGTTTCTAAATAAATTTAACGGCTAACGAACACAAGTACATGACAATCACTAAACGAATTAAAAAACACGTAATGAAATCGCTCAAGGAGCTCTGCGAAAACACATCCGTCCACCTGGGAGGATGGTGAATGAATGACTGGAGTGTATGATGTGCGCCGGCTTATAAGTTGTTATATACGTGGAGCGCGGCTGATAGGTGACTGAGTTGAAATTTACGACAAAAACTCTGAATACAATATTCGTAATACAACAGAAAATGAAACAATAATTTTTAAGACATGTCTCACTATTTAGAGAAGAAGAATGCATGTTTGTGAAATAGTTTAATTTTATATTTAAAAACCTTCATTTATGTTTCCTCACTTTGTATAATGTATGACTGTGTTTTACCAGCAGGCACCTTCTTGTTGAATCTTCAGTCGCAGCAGTAGTATTCTATTTTTATGAGACAAAAATATTTTTATTTAAAAGTTCTCTGAATTCTGCCACTGCTTGCTGTAGAGATGTAGGGCAATGGGAAAACCTTCTTGGAGATGTGGTGTGTCGCTAAGAGGTCTTTCTACCTGGCACCTAAGAGGTATTTGTGTCACTTGACTTTCAGTTTTGTTATGTCCCCAGGGTTATTCAACTTGACAATTGATTCGATAGAGGTTTTCTGAAGATAATAGGTGTTTCCCTCTCGTTTCGTTTCAAATTCATTCAGACATGTTCGATTCGCTCCAACGATTTTTGTAATTTGTCCTCAGCTCTTTAAATTATGTGTTTTCATTACATTTTAATTTAAATGATCGTTTTTAATGTATAGCATTTTTCCCCCTTTTCAAGTAGAAATCTAAGAACTTGTATATTTTTTTTCGTCAAAAATCTCCAGTTACCTGATTTTAAATTAAAACCAATAACTTACCATCACCTACTCGTCTCAAGTTTACTAAACATGTTTTATTTAAACATTTAATATCCAGTCATATACAAGTACTTCGTCTTCAGACACATCCCATCTCCAATGATTCACATAACAAGATATTATAAAATTACACTAGCAATTTTCAAACTAACAAATAACAAGTCACAGTATATCATTTTAAGATAGAAAATTTTATTCGATAATCTTATTTTCATAAAAATAGACCTTAAAAAACATTTACAATGTTCATGTAAAATATCCTTACATCAAACTTTTTTTCAATCGCACTATTTTTTACCAAATAAAATAAATATGTACAAAAACCATTTTTCACACACTTTAAAACAAGCATATTATGAGAATCAAATATACAACATTCATCTTATGAACTAATTTACAAAACTTTCTTTTTCAATTACATTTTTAATTACAAGGCATTTTATGAAAAACTACTGAATATCATGCTATTTACCTATAACTACATTCTCTGTAATAAAGTTGTGTACATCAATTGTACATTGTAACACTAATAATACTACTACTAGTACTACTGGTAAAACATTCAAAAATCTTGTTAAATAGACAACTTAAATAAAAAGAACAAACAATATATATACAAAAAATGATTAACAAAATATTTACAAATATAATATAGCAATCTGAAGATTGTCACTTTTACCTGAAACTATATATATATATATATAATATTTATAGACTCTTGAAGAGGTCATAAAGACGCTTAATGAGGAGCGTTCTTTCTTTGTGGTATATCTGGTAGTATAATTTCCAAACACTCACACATGCTGAATGACTAGGTACAACACACACTCGTATGCGTGGAGTTTCCTGATAATTGCTATGTCAGACAGAGACTTTCTTCTTCTTATTAGAAAAGGTAAAAGGATATTGAAGACAGTTGTATCGAGAGTAATGTTACAGTTAGGCAAACAGGCAGCAGCATCATTGATGGTGTTGCAAGAGATGTTACAAACAGTTGTAGATATTTGTAGATGTTGTAGTCATTTTTAGTTAGATGTGAAGTTGGTTGTGGAACAGGAGGAGTGTGAGGTGGCGCCATGTGGACGTCATTGGCAGGGTGGTGGTGGTAGTTGTGGTGTTTTGGGCAGGTGTATTTATTGTGATGTTTTAACTATTGTAGGGAGAAAAATTTAAAAAAAAATTACTTAGGTATTCTGTAGTGCCCCCAAGGTAATGTTGATATTCCATCTGCTTCAATGTACCACTTATCATCCATACTTGACAACACTACCTTTGTTACATGTTCGTTGTAGAGTTCATGAGCACATGAATGGAACCGATACTGGGTTCGTAAAACCCATGCGCAATTTTCGAGGCAATCTCGATACTCCTCATATTTGAGTGATTTCAACACGTTAAGTTTACACCCTTCACCTTACATATGAATTGCTCATTCGCAACAACATATGCACAAAGGTTAGGATGTAAACCTACAAAGTGTGTGATGATGCGACCAGCATATTCATCTTTCATAACCCCGGTATGGCCTTTTTTCTCCTGAGAGAATCCTTGTAGGTTATCGAGCACTTAGCTAGATGTATAAAACCGCACCTTTAAATCTAGGGTAATTACTTTATATATGTCCTCACAAGTAACAGAATATACCAATGAATTGGTGTCACAATAGAGGAGGTGCAAGGCTGGTGGAAGAAATTTTGTATGCATGTACTGATAATGGAATTCGTAGAGGGTTAATATGTTAGATAAAGAATGGCAACATTGGTGTACAAAGGTTTGTTGAATGCAATATAAATCTTTGACATCTCGATAAGGACCAAGTTTTCATCGATAATCTATCTTGCCTGGAATGTTGGATGCCCTATCAGCTCTGCAGCCCCGTAGATTGTGTCATACCTGCCACCTTCTCGGCAGACATTCTGCAATATTTTTCCATAAACTTAATTATTATTTATCAATATGAAAAACGATTTTCCGAGTTCGTGTGCAGCCTGGGCACGTTTCTCAATGTTAAATACAATGTATGGGGCCATCCAAGCCTTCTGTTCAAATGGCAAAATGCGATGAACAGAGGCAAGTGTGGCTCCATACATCAAGTACTTACTCAGTGTTTCCCCATGTATAACATATTTCTTTTGCGGCACAGGTGTTAAAAGAAGTTTCTCATCTGAGCCGTTCAGGGGTACGTCATTTTCTGGGGTCAAAGGCAGATCAGATAGTGCATCATGACACTCCTCCAGAAAAGACAGATCAACTTCCGCGAAAAAACAAGTGTCACCATCATTCACCATGTTTGAAAAATCCTATGTTGAATACACGTCAGCCTTAACCCACTGAAAATTGCCAATTGGAAACTTGGATCGCATCATATGAATGTACAGCCCATTGACGTCGAAATAGTATATATACTTCAATGCTACACTGGGGTCACAGTCCTCACCCCTGTAAATATTGTTGACTTCTGTACTTCTTTTTGAAACCTGGGTAATGACACCCCTAACCCCACATTCAACAAAAATATGCGAGTCTGGGTCAGTCAACCGATCCAGCCACACACATGTCATTGACAATATAGCATCCCATGAAAGAGACGGAGTTGTGATGTACATGGTGGGGTGAAGACCATAATAACCCATACATATAGTCCTGAAATTCTCAAAAAATTCAGCCAGCAAACAAGTGTCCACACGTAAGTATTGAATGGCATACTGCAGCAAGTTTATGCAGTTGAATGCATCCCATGCGGCTTGGGCGTGACTGTAATCCTCATCGCTAATGCCTTTGCCTCTCATCACATTATGAAATGCGTCCTTTGGCGAGAGTGACTTGCATTTCAGACTGTCTGGCGTCAAAGTCATAAGGAAAAACTCCCTTCCATTTTGACAATTCGAACTGGGTATTGTCTGTAATACTCCAGTTATACTCAAATGCACAGGCAGCAAGTTACCTGTCAAAGTTTCCGGAGAGGCATTCATGAATTTTAATGAATCAATAAATTATAACTGGAAATATTGCAACTTTTCATTGAAATCAATCCCATTGGGAATTAGTGTGGTAATGTAATTGTATTTTTCAAGGGTCATTCTAATCACTGAATTTATCTGGGCTTTCGATTAACATAGTTCCATCAGGTTGTGGTACATGACATTTAGCCAAGGGCTTTATGAGAAAGTGAGCTTCATAATTCTGCAGGTTATAGCAAACAGTAACAAGTTGTCTTTTGGGCAGTCAGAAATTCAAGCTGAATTTATTATATGTGCGACGTCTGATTTCTCCCATCAGATGATCATGATCGACCACAGTATCATCTCTACCGAACTGTTCCTTACGAATGTGACAACATGTTTGAGTCACCTACCTAGCTTTATCAACAGGGGTTTTTGGCTTCATCGGAACAATCACGCTGTAGATTCCTGCAACCCACCTTGCAAGTTCAACTAATTTATCAACTGATTGGAACATACAATCAGCACCCACAAACTCAAAATAATGAGATAAACTTGGATTGTATGAGCCGACCAACAAAATGCTACAAGCATATGGAACTTGTTGGTTGATGGTAGTTGTATTCTAATTTCATCATTAGGTAAGCAAGTGGACATGGGTTTCAGGCGACTTTCAACATCGCAATAAGCGACGAAACTCAATCTCTGCTGTTTGCTGTAATATTTAAATTCCAAGTACTTGTGGTTCCCTGTGGGGAAAGTTCTGCGAACAGCCTTTTGTTGCTACCAAAGAATACTGTGAATTGCGAGTTTCTCTTCACTAACTAAGTAATGGAGGCAACAATCAAAAATATGTTACCTACACTTCATCTTACTGAGATAACTACCAACCAGCTTTGACAAATTTATAATACATAGAAAATGCTAATGAGCGGCATTTACACTCGTACGAATTGCCAATATATTCATATGTTTGTCATGATGTACAGGAGAAATACACATGGGTAATACAACCTCACCCTTTTCGCAAGTTTCGTCGATTATATTGCTATATTTTTCCACAACATGGTAGGCATTGATAGAAATAGAATTGTTCTCCTCGAACATGCAAATATTCTGTATGACTACAGGTGTTGAAGACCTTCAGTATTGAAAACCTCATGAGGATTTGGATATGAAACATTTCTGCAAACATTTTGCATGGCAGGAAACAAAGATGCTAATACGACATAGTGGAAACATATTCCCTCTGCGCAGTGTACATCGATACAAGCTTTCTTATCGGCAATAAACTTTGGTAATTTTGTATGCGCGGCCCCGATGGTGAATGGCCAGGATTGAGACACATGCACATCCATGTATGTCAATATTTGTAAACTCCAGCCAGATCCACGTGCACTTAACTCATCAAGCCTGTTTGTGAGATAAGGACAGTGTCATCATAATAGGTTAAACCCACATCGGATGAGTGCAGGACAGGGAGGGCTTTTCTTTGAAAATAGAAGGTTTCCATAGAAACTTCTTCTGCTGGAGGGATTTCAATTACTTTCCTGCTATGGTAATTGAAACTCTAACTGGTCGGGGTGATGCCATTATTAAGTTTAATAAAAGGACCATATACCTCGGGAAAAAAAGGAAAAGTTTGCATCACTGTTAAGCCTACCATTGACTATCCACATGTCATTTAGTCTTTCTGCAAACACCATAGGCATGAGCTCATATGTCACATCTGACAAAGGCTCCACTGAGGCTGGGGAATCTGAAAACGAATTATTTCCCGACTCCCGTGGCGAAATATCTCTAATCGACTCGAAAGTCGGCTGTGAGATGGATTGAGAACTCTCCGAATTACAAGAGGTCTTCTGAGTCAGATAGAAATAAGTCATCATTCAAAAGATCAACCTTGTCATGTTTGGGGGAAGCTGACACATTTCGACATTTTGTTGTTGACTATATCTCTATAAGTGAATCGCTGCTCGAATTGCTTAAGTAGAGATCATCCTCCAAGAGATTAACTTGTGTCGGCTTAGGCAAAGGGACACTGTCTCGACAGATTGCTGTAGACTCTCTTTGCATCTGCGATTCGGAATATGAATCACTTACGTAAAGATCTTCAAGCAAAATGTCAATACTTCACTGCTTGTGCACACCTATTTTAACTATGTAATAGTTTCTTTAGTTTCCCTGATATAACAGTTACAACACCACAATTAATTAAACTAAATTGTATCATCTTTCTGAAAAGAGAGATAAATAAGCCCACTTTATTCCCTCACCACGACAGTTGAAAATAATATTACAATACTAGCATGAAACCCTGTATTAATTAGTATTAAAAAAATGTGATGAGGGAAGTTCCGTTTATTTGGGAAAGGCAGTCAACTATAGCGACATATTAAAAAAAAAAAAATACGGCTGAGAAGGCAGGCAGGAACGGGCGAGAACAGAGTGTGTGGGGAGCAAGTAAAACTTAAGTATCAAGAACTAATAAGGGTGACGAATGCAGAGTTGGAGCAGTGTAAGACATGAACAAAAGGGTGTGTGCTGGGGGTTTAGGCCGTGTGCAGAGCAGGCAAAAAAAAAACAAAAAAATTGTTCAGTAAACTGTCACTGTCCGTAGTACGCCACCATAGAGGCGTGCTCCCCTTTCCTCCGCCCTGGGTGACAACCTCCCCTTTCACCCGGCTAGTGCTCTGCATGCAGATCCTACAATCGCCTGCACACATGCATGTCAACAGGAGGGAGAATTGTTACTTCCCCTACACCCCCCCAACTCTGACAATTTCTCTCTGTGACATGAATTACAGCCACACAGCTCTAGCCACTATACAATGAGTTTCCTTGACCTGCCTAGCCTCGCCTGTATTTCACAACTTTTGCATTTAAAGCAAGCAGACTTGGTTTACATTATTGGAATTTAAACTTACACTATTGCATTGGAATCTAAGACCAGTTTTTTTAAATTTTACATCTTAAACGCTATTTTTTTTAATATTGTGAGATTCTCGATACCATCAAAACTAGTTTACATTGTTATAAATAAAACTTGTGTACACCATGTTATTTAAAACCGCCAAAAAATATGTTGTAGGAAACACTGCAAAAATTGTTTACACAGGCAAATCATTTTTATAAATTTAATAATGAATTACATCTAAATGTTTTAACAAGGGAGTAACATTCTATAATAATAATAATAACAATAATAAATCAAACTCTTAAAACTAAACATTTTAGACACGTTACAAATAAAATTAAATTTTACTCAAAATTTACTTTTAAAAAATCTATTCTTGATCTACTAGCAGTTTTTCGACTACCTTGAAAACGAAATCACTTAATACTTCCTCCAATGTAAAATAATATCACTAAACCACACCATCACATACACATCGCAAAATTTCATTCATTAAAACTACTCAAGGCTCATTAATCCATTACTCAAACAGCCATCGCCAAACAGCTCACTCAGAAAAAAAACTTTGCATTAAGGTTATCCACCTCCTCCTCATGCTAGGCATGAGCGACATAGTTCCACTTATTTTATCTGTTATTCATTCCTCATACTCACAATAATCCACACATAAACATATATTAAAAGCTTAATAAAACTAACTAAATTTTAAATAAATCGCATCATCTTTCCCCTGCACTCATACTCGCAGTCATATGCCTGTTTTTTTTTTCTCAGAGTTCTTGGTATTTTATTCTGGATTAGCCTAACATACTTTTGCGAGTATTTAACAGTGTAGAGAAGGCCTGAATTGAGATATTGTTTTGCCTTATGTCCATTACATATATATATATTTAATGGTGGTAATTCAGTATCTCCTTCTAAACTCTATTAAATACCTCTCAAATATGCATTAACAACACTCCTAGAATTTATTGAAACACCTTTCCCGTGCACTCATACTCAGACTCGCATTTACAGAAACAAGTTTGAAAATGAAATGTAAACTCTTAAAATTAACTTAGATATCCTATCCACCCCGTCACATACACACCTAAAATATTTAATTTGTTAGAAATACTCAAGGTTCATATATTCATCATCACACACATCTTTCGCCAAACAGCTCTCACAGAACAAGCTTGGAAGCTGAGGTTATGCATCTCCTGATTGCACAAGGTGTATCCAGTATAAATCTTCCCCTTTTTTTAGCTGTTACACAATTTATTCTTCATACACACAACAATCCACCCTTAAATATGACTTAAAAATATGTAAAAATAATGAAATTTTATCAAACCCAATGAATTCTTATGATTTAAAATTAATAATAAACTATTTAATGTGCAGGATGGGTCCACGTAGCCACAAGCACCCATTTGTCTTATAATTAATTATAACTATTTATAATAATCTATTTAACTAGCAAGGTGGGACCACATCGCCACAAGCACCCATTTGACTTATCATTAATTACGACTAATAATAAACAATTTAACAATTGGGGTGGGACCATGTCGCCACAAGCACTCATTCGGATTATAATTAATTACTACTAATAATAAACTATTTTTAACAAATTCTAGAATAAAATGTGTTATCTCATTCCAAATACATTTTATGAAATTTTCATTCAAATTGTAACGATTTGCTGTAATAGTTTATTTAATTTCTTATAAAATTTTAAGACTTGTAATGATTTGTTAAAAAGTTTATGAAATTTCATTCAAATTTTAAAGACTTGTTTACAAAAAGTTTAACAAAATTTTATAAAAATTCATTCATGTTGGAACTATTTGCAATGATTTTAAGACATTTTCATTCAAATTGAAAAATTTTTTTAAAAAGTTTACAAAATTTCATTAAAATTGGGAAGAGTTGAAACAATTTTAAGTAAATTTTCTAAAAAAGCAGTGAAAGTTACTAAAAGATTAACCAAATTAAAGAGAACATTGCTTAAATGCTTTAACAAAATACTGCAAAATAATTTAAAAACCCTAAAATTTTAAAACTATTCACTTACATAAACTCTAGGAGTGAAGCTGGTAGGCCTGGGAGAAGACCTGAACCCAAGGTCAGGCAGGCTAGGCGCTAGCCTGCTCCACAAGGTGAGCACCGGTCGAATTCCCCAGAGAGGCTGAAGGTCGGAAGCGATGTGTGAAGGGTTCCTCCTCCCTACCTCATCACGTCTGGTTCCTGCAGAGCTAGGCTAAAGGCGAGCAGACGGCCAGTGTCCTTGAAAAAATTAAGTCCAGGCAGCAGCTCCTAGCAGTTTGGACCAGCTCACAGGGTCTAGGTGCAGAAGAGGGAAGGTGTTGACCCCATGAAGTCAAAATAAGCAAATGACGTGGAGCGTGTGGGAACCTCTATTTATAACTCACCTCCATCCCTCATTGTAAAAATCTTAATTCGCTTTCAAAATACATAAAACGAACATATTATGTAATTGAAATGTTTTCCCCAATTTTAAGCAAATTTAGCACATTTAAAAGGATTTAACGCAGTTTTCTGAATTTTTGCGTGTATATATTGGAATTTAATGTCACATATTCATTTATTTGGTTTAAAGTCATTCGATTTGAATTTCATTCTTATTCAATGATTTCGTACATGCACAATTGTAATTCCAAAATGGCCTTTTCCCAATACAAGGTGTTTGTAATATGAATTTAATACTATGTTTACACCCTCTCTGGTAAACAAACGAACAATTATCAAGCTATTGCATACATTTCAATTACGTGATTAGTTCATTATTACTTGTATATTTATAAACTAACTATTGTCATACATGACCTAGCCGGGATTCGAATCCAGAAACTAACTTATATTAAGCATTCCTTATCCAGGAATCGAACCCAGAGCCTCCTTACATAATCCGATTACTCTATAGAGGCTGGCGATACATTTCAACATATTTGATGTATTTATAGTATTTTTTTTAATGTTACTCAGGTTTTTCAGTAGACATCTTTGCCAGGAGAAAAGTTCAAATATTTCTACTTGAATAGTAATTTTGGTGCCCTAATACTTTGTTTGTTATCTGATTTTATTATTTTTTTCCTCTGGCTTTTTCATTACAACACTCATACGTGTTAATGATACATATTTTGAAAGAAATCAAATATATTCTAAAAAATTTCTCTGTATAGATCAATATACTTTTTTTTTATTTCTTGGAAATTAAGTAGACATTTAATAAAAATAGATTAAATAAACACATGAAAAGAATTCATTTTACAAGATAAATTTATTGACAAAATATATACAACCCAAAGCTGTTTCAAAAATGAGCAAATCTAGCTCTCTCTCTCTCTCTTTCTCTTTCTCTCTCTTTTAAACTACATAGTATTCCAAAATACACACAAGTAAATATAGGAAATCCCAAACCATAGCAAACATTATCACACACAGCATCAAACAAGTTCAGATTGCTCCTAAATTGATATACAACACCTTTAAACAATAGCAAATACAGGATGATACAAAACATATCAGACAATTATTTCAAAACATTTATACACAGTATTAAACAAACAAGTACAGGTTGGTCCAGAAATTTATGTACAACACAAGCAAGTACAGGTTGATTAAATAAATAAATAAATAAATAAATATATATATATATATATATATATATATATATATATATATATATATATAATGTTTTTCTTTAAAAATGAATATTTTTATATACTGTTAGCTACTTCGGTGAATAAAGTTTTCGTGCATTTCCTTAATATTGGAACCAGATCCCCTTCTTTAACTCTGCTTTCAAGGAGAGAGCATTTCTTACACCCTGGCTTTAACCTGTCTGTTTGTACACAAATGTCTTTACAACTAGGAGTGTGTAAAACAATGCTTTCATCCAAGTCCGGCTATGCTTCAACATAATGTGAGTGTACGTCATCAATAAGGGATGGAAGAGGTGTGGTTACAGTCATATAAAACACTAGACATTTCTTGTTTTCACTGTATTTAATTAGTTTGAGGATCTTTTCATCTCCTACAAGAAAATAAATTACTTTAAAATGAAATATACTCTTGCACATTTCCGTAAATTTGAGCAAAAGGCCAAACCACCATAGGGCATAAGTTACATTAGACTATCCTTGTTTGAAACTGACATAATGATTAGCAGGATGAAAATACATCATGTTACTACTATGGCATCCAACATTCGACTGAGAAGAATTTGCTTGGAACAATGTATGTATTTTGGTAAATTCATTCTCTCTGTAAATTTGCAAGTGAAACGTGTTTGAGGGCTTAATTTTATTTTTGCTAATTTTATTGTTTGATGCACTTAACATTTTTATGAATCACACCCAGTATGAGCTGTGTAACCAAACTTGTTTTTGCTATAATGATATAAAGTATGAAGGTTATTATCACATTCTTCGAAATACTGATAGGGCAAAACATTGTCTGTACTATAAACAAGATGTTTCAAACATTTTTCTTCCTCGCAATATGATGTTACAATCCATTTGCCCTTAAAATTATGCTTTCGATCTTCTATATGAGGTCTGTATTGGTCTACAAGACATATAGAACTATTGTAGTTAGTTAAAGTGGACTCATAACTAGTTGGTTTACTATGTGGTTTTAAAGTTTGAGAGAAATGTTTTCATTTGAAATGAGTATCTGACTCACAGATTTCCTTAACAACATAATGTGACTACAATGAGCTGTAAGTTAAAGAGAACAAACCTTTATTTTAAAATGCACACTTGTATTTAAGCAGGTACATTATTCTGAATTAGCCACTTAATATGCATATAAATTACACATGGACGGGAAAACTAATCCTCCTTGTTTGAAAATAAAGTTGTGGATGTCTCCATCGAAGTTTTCCTTCCAACGAACGGTGATTCCCTGATGAGGTCTGGTGAGTTGGTAGACAATTACTCCATGTCCATGCTCTTCTTCTATCTCCTTGGTAAGATTGGCAATCATCAAATTTTCTAATGTTGTTGGTAAGTCACTATCGGGGCGAAGTTATTTCACAGCACCACAGTGAATGCAGATACTGTTGTCGAAAGTGTAGCACCAATGTTCTATATCGTAGTAGTTATGAACTTGTAAAATACTGCCATACGGTTTAAAGAACACTCTTCTATACCCAATTTGCAGAACTTCTTATATGTCTGTAGGGTCGAAGATTCTAGCCATGACTGAAAATTTAATATTGAACAGACTCCTTTATATAGCTCTTGTTTAGTTACTTTAATTCTCATTTTAAAATGTTCTTGCTGTGCCAAACTTTACAATTCCACATGCCACAGGGAGTGGTTCATTCTTGGTCACCGATGTATGTAAAATGTTGCATCTTGTTACATTTTTGTGTCCAAACAATACATTCAGAGTTATACTCCCTTGGCAACTTAAATTTAATTTTCCTAAATGATGGATATTTAGTGATTTCTTCACCTTCCATGTCCCATAATTATTCGGCTAAACTAATCAGAAAATCGGTGTCAGGTCTTAAATTATACATTACACACTTCCATCCAATGCACTCTCCGACTTTTTCATACATACATTCAGGATTGATTATTGAAAAACTCCAATGTTCATCTCCGTAGCACATCTGAATCTGTAGTGGACTATCTTCTTCAGGTCGAAATCACACTCGCCTGTATCCTGGAGTAACACTGGCATAAGGAAGTGATGAGTCGAACCTTCCCATCATTACTGAAGCTCCAGTCTACAGTTCTCTCTCTTTATATAGTTAAAATTGGAAAATATTAGTTCTTCAATGTTAACTTGGTTAAATCTAAGTTACAGACACTAAAATTGTTGTTCCAAACCTCACAGTCCGACATTCCACAATGAGATCTTAGAAGCCCGCTACTGCCTTGCATTTGTGTGATGTATTCCTTATTATTGCATGTTTCAGTCCATAAGGTGCGGCTGTCGTAAAACTCTCTACTAAATTTATATTTAATTTGACGAAAACCTGGTTCTTTGGTAATTTCTTTACATCTGTTTTTAAAACACAGATGGGAAGAAGAACAGGGTAGTTCGCTGTCAGGCCGTATACTAAAAACAGGACAGTTTTCTTCTTCATAACATAACACACTTTCTGTATAAGTGTTTCCTCCTTATATAGTTAACGGATTCAAAATGGCTGCCAATTTCCTTTAAATTTGCTTAAATTTAGCCTTTTAGGAAAATCAATTGAAAAATTGCGAAATTTAACAGATTTGAGCTTAAAAAGCAGTCATTTCAAGCTGGGTACATGCTATTTCAGTAATATCATGTCGAAATTTATTTTCTTTGGAAAACCATTTTTAAATAAATTCAAATATATACACATATTATGCTGTACAGTATAGTCGAAATTCTGGGATGGGAAAGTTACAGAGAGAACTATATGTGAAATATGCACAAATATTTAAAAACAGATGGCATACGTATGTTTTCTCTGCTATATAAATAAATATTTAAAAACATATTGAAAGTAAAAACATTAACTAGTGAATTGCTTAAATCGAATGACGCATGTTCGGAAAAAAATATCAGTGTTCTAAGTTTAACTTGTGTATTCCTTAAATCGAAAGATGCATTGTTTTCATTACTTAAAAAAATTTAGCGAGTGGAAAATATGTTTTATAGTTAGTTACAGTTTGCAGTAAAATGGGACAAAGCTTATTGGATTAAAATATGAAGTTTTTCTTGGAATGTTAATTCTAGGGATTATCTTGTGGGGAATACAATATCGGGGAATATTTCTATTCAGGAAAATAATTTTCATCGGCGGAAGTTGTGAAATTTGATTTCTCTGGGAATAAGACAAGCTCTTGCTTAGGGAGAAACAGTTTTTCTCGCCGGTTCAGTGTTCTAGCGAAAGTAGCAGTTTGTTGGGAAGAGGGCAGAGGGGAAATAGCCATGGTCAGTTTAAAATCCGCTGTCCCGAGGGATGGAGCCTTCCGACATGATGCATAAAAGACACGCTTTGGCATTGAAGGGAGCCTCCGTTCCTGGTCGAGGCAGCTATCGTCTCGGAAAACACGCACTCTGGGCTCTGATATATATATATATATATATCAGAGTGTTTAAACGAGTCCTACAATATGAATAAATTATACAAAAGACTCATCGAATCGCAAATTTCAAATGAACAAACTACGTGAATAACCTGGTGTCGACAAGTGGTAAACTATCACAATTACGTGAGTCTCCAGTATGAAATGAACTATCTACAACGAAGCTAAAAAAAGTCCCTATAAATTAAACGGTAGTCTTCCTAAACAAATGGTATTTGAAAACACATGCAAATTGCACATACCTGACATGATTTTAAAACACGTCTGTCCACCTGTGCGACTGGTGAGGAACTTTCAAAGTCGCCTATCTACCAACACCGTCTACGAGCAATCTCACTAACAAAATTTACACTTATGACACTCTTGCATAAAACTTACCAATTATATACTCTGTCGCCAACATGCCACACCTCAATCGAGTGCCAGTGCTCCAAGGGTGAGGACGTACCAGAGCTGCTCTTCAACCCACAAAAAGAAAGAACATGAGAACCCTTAGTACACTTTTACACTAAACACACAAAAAATTAATCTAATTAAAAATATTTGATCTGATTTAATCGGTTTAAAAATTAACCCTTTCAATCCGTTTAACACTTCCTATCCATTCAACCCTTTTCAATATATTTAATTAATATTTTCAATCAATATAACCCCTTGATATCAAAAAGGCGCCATCCCCTTTGATACAGGATCCCCTGGCCCTACTAATGATCATTTATCTACTCGTAGTACCTTCACTCATTTGAATCAAACATTTGAAGAAACCACCCTATGTATAAGGGTTTAGGTGTTCCCTACAATTATGCCATCGTGTATCACAAACATTTTATACTTCTGTTATCATGCAATAATTTTATAGTCTGTTAAATTGAACTTTTACTTTTATTTATATATAATATAATATTTTATCTATAAGAAACCAACAAAACTAAGAAGGGGGATAAGTGTGTGGTTAATGGTTAGTAAAAAACAGTTCTCGTGCAAACTATTATTAAAGTGAATGGACACATATGCGATGTGCCGTCTGTTTGATGCAATTTTGAAAACTATGTTAAGCTTTGTTGGCATAAGGCGGGGGAAATAACCTGGAAATAGAACTTCAGCACTCCTTCAGAAAAATTGGAAGAGAACATGAACGGGCTTATAATAAAGAGTAAACAGGTGTAAAGTTAAGAAGGAAAACGCAAGGTTTGTGATTGTGTAATCTACAGAGTACAGTCGTTTGCAAAAATAGGCAGATGTCATGCCATCCCATGACTGCTTGATTTTTCAGTTAAAGGCAATTATTGGACCTTAATTTTAGAGATTATTGGTTACTAGCTGAGAGATTTCCAGAGTCGTCAAATCATTCGCGAAATACTTGCGAAACTAGCACCAACGTTCAAGCCTTTCAATTCAGAATTGACCGCAAAGGCAAGTGAGAATTTTCCAGGTATCTTGGTTATGCGACCAAACGTATGTTCCTTCCGTTCTTCTCTGCGATTTCACACACCGCAGGTCGGACAATGCGGGGAGTGAACTCTTGAGTCCGGAGTGCGCATTTAAACGAGCAGCGTGGTCGAATCGGGCCCAGGCCTCTCCTTCTCTCGGACGAAGTGTTCTCTTTGTTTACAGGTCAAAATTTGCATGGCCGACAGTGGCAGCGGCGGGTGAACGGGAATCTGGTCGGACGAGCTGACGGGAAAGAGGAAACTTTTGCAAGGGGGGGGGGGGGGGGGGTTGAGATCAGTGTGTCCAGCAAACTGACCACTGCAGCGTCCGTTTGCCGTGTCTACGTCGCCGACGTACCGCCGAGCGCGCAGCGCAAACACGCGCCCGACCCGCGAAAAACAAACACGGGATGTCAACTGTGCCCTCGGCGAGAGTACAGAATACCAGAGAATGCAGAGGAGAAACCACAGCACTCATCGCGAATTCCAGCCATTCCATATATACGAATGTGTTTCTAAAAAGTGCGGACTAACTTCAGCAGGTCAAGAACTCATGGTATGCATTAAAAAAAACTACGGCCAATAGAAAACACTGAATGTGTGAGTAAAGACATATTTTATGTTGGATAACGTTTTGCAGTACATAAAATATATTTCTGACAGTATTACGGCAAATTGTGTGCGTTAATAAAGTGCAGGTGTTGAATGTGATACGCACTCATGGTATGCAAAATAATTCAATTTGTCATGGCCAAAATTGTTATTTAGCTTAAATCTCTAAATCGCTATAGTTGTACGAATGTGTCAGCCTCTCATGATATCACACCACCGTTCAGGCGCCTGCGTGAGCTACAAACGCAGCATTACTCGTAGAGGCCATTCACGGTAAACTGAGCACTTTTAAAATCCCTCTCATTTGGAATAATAGTCAATTAATGTATTTTATTTTAGACTTAGACGCCAACTTCCTAGTGCAGTGGAATATACACACTGTGTTTATTACGTACATGGCAATATTTATTTTAAAAGGCGGTTAAAGGATTGAATATGGTATGGAAGAAAAGTAACCAGGACCTCAAAAGTGTTCACTTTACCGTGAACAGCCTATACCAGAACATCCTGATGTCTCCCCGTAGTCGTTCCAGTTGACAGGTCGCTCTCTCCACGCCGCATATAACCCTCGTCGCTCGCCGAACCCGCCGGACAACCCCCCAGACACCGCTGTCCGTGGACACACCAGATCTCTGTTGCAGACGAGATGCTGCATATGTACCTGGTTTAATCCTGTCTGGATTTCTCCGCACATGCACTTACCTTAGGTGACCCAAATTCAGCATGCTGGTGTTCGTTGACCTGAGTAGGCAAGCTTCGTTACTCTGCAAGGCGTGGTTCGCCCCAGGTACGAGGTGTCAATCACAGGAGCGTCGCAACTCGCCACTGTATCCCGCCTTCCACAAAGCGAAACGGGTTCGATTCCCAGCGGGTCACTCCCCGGATTTCGCGTGTGAGAGTCGTGACGCGTGATTGCGCTGGTCGGTGGATTTCCATGGGGGTTTTCAGTTGCCCATATCCCTACGTTCCAGCGCTGCTCTGTTATCACATCGGTTCACCCTCATTGACTCTAAAGACCCCGTATTTAAAAGTCGCCCAAAACTCTCCACTCTACCATTTATTTTCTAAACTACCTTATTCTAAGTGCTCTGTGAAGTTAAGTCCCGAAGGTAGGGCGGGACTTTATTGCATCTCAGGGCTAACCCCTTACGTCTACAAGGAAGGAAAATCATGCAAGGAGACATGCATAGCGGCAAAGAGGGATTGGGCAGCCATGGCCTGCAGTTTGGGGCCATGACTACCTCCCTAAGTGTACTTAGAGCTAGGCTTAACTATGAAGAGCAAGGGGAAAACCGTCAAGAGTGTCGTAAAAACCCTAGCAACAGTGAAGTAAAAATTTTGCAAATATTATTGCATGCATTGAATTAAATTAAATAGAATGCTACAGGAGACAGAGTGTTTGGGAACATGCTCTTGGCAATTAGAGTTGAAAAGTCATGTAGAGAGGGGGCAGGGGTCTTTATTGTCTTTAACTTGGTGCCAGCTGTAGCCAGAGAGGTGTTTTGGTGCCTCTCTGGTGAGGGGAGTGGCGCTATTGGGCCTCTTCCCTCCGATCTCTTCTGTGAACCAGAAGATTAAAGGGAAAAAGTCATCTTCCAGTAAGTGTCAGCAGGTCTGGCTCTTATTGGTTTTTGCTGGAACACTAAAAAACGGCAAGGACCTGTGAATGAAATGGCAAAACTCCACATCACCCTTGAACCCCATGTTTCCTCATTCCCGGCTGGACGTGCCTCCTTGCCTCCTGAGTCATGCCAGCAACTGGTAGACTCAAGTGGCATTAGAAAGGGCGGGGCGGGTGGGAGAGAGGCCAGACTACCTGCTTGAAACAATATTATTAATAGATATATTTGGCCGTTTCGACCACATATATCATGCATCGGAGCAAGAAGCCTCCAGCCACCTCAGCTGTCAAGTCAGCCGGCGACATAACACGGACATGTTAGCGACAAAATTGCCTGTTTAACCCTAGAAATCGCTTCCGAAACTCTTTATTTTGCCAAAAAAAAAAAAATCACTTTTCACAAATACATAAAAAAAAAAAAACAAAATAAGGAAAGCGGATCCGAGGCTTCTCGAAGGAACAGTCGAAAAATCCCCGGTCGAGCAAGGGGATTAGAGGCTGTTAGCGGAATGAATCACCTAATCCTCATATCGGTAGAGGAAGATTCGAGACTCCGATCCAGGCCCGCCAAGAGGTCAAGGGGGCACTCAAAACTTAACTGTTATGCATGGATGCCGAATATTTATGTTGTTGTAAATGGTTTACTTTGATGTGGATGGGCTAGGGGGCCCACAGAACGCATTGCTCAGGGGCCCGGAATTTCTCTTGGCGAGCCTGCTCCGAGCCAGGTCCAGCGGAACGGGGAGCATCGGTGGACCTGGCCCTCTCCACTGATCACCATCCTGCATCTTCTACATCCACACTCCGCTACCTCCACACCTCACCCTCATCAAACACCTCTCCTCTCTCACCTTACCACCCCAAAACCCTTGGCAATTATTATGAAAATCGCAAAAGATCTAACAAAAATTCTAAAAAATTGAGAAACATACACATATGAATGTCACACTCATCCCACCACCCTCACCGCATTCCCTTTACAACCCTACTCCCTCCCAAACATAAAAAAAATTCAGAAAAACCACAAAAAAAATTAATTTTAAGAATCAAGGAAAATATAATTTTTACCTCAAACTCGCCCTACCTCCCTAACAAATCATACAAAAAAAACGCAACCATAAAAATTCGAGAATAATAGCGAAAAAATTAAAAAATTAATTCTAAAAAACGTAAAATATATAATTTTACCTCGCACTCCACTTCCGCTCATCTCACCCCCTAACTAACACACAAAAAACTAAATGAACTAATACAAGTTTAGATCATATTACATCACTGACTTCGATACACATGTTGGATGTTGGTGACATTGATCTTGACCCCAATGACCTTGAATCCGAAAAAAATTAGAAACAATAAAAAAAATCGAAATAAACTAATAAAAATTTAGGAATATATTACATCACTGACTCCTACGCCCATTTTGTATATTGGTGGCCTTGACCTTAATGCCAAAGACCTTGAAAGCAAATAATTTTAAAAAAATTGTAAAAATTAGAAAAAAGATCACAAAAATCTACGAACATATTACGTTACTGACTCTGACTCACACGTTGAATGTTAGCAACCTTAACTTTAACTTAACTGACATTAAACTCTAAAAATTAAAAAAAAAAATTGTAGAAAATCTGGGGAACATATGTAAAAATCAGCGAACATAATAAGTTACTGACTCCGGACACCACGTTGAATGTTGGTGATCATAAATTAAATTCAAATGACCTTTAACTCGGAAAATCAAGAAAAAAATGCCAAAAATTACATAAATGCAGCACATAGCGGAAAAAATTACTTACTTAAAGCAAAAAAAAAAAAAAAGGTGTGATGTGTGTGACCATAAAATATTTATTCTCGTATAGATGGCAGAGTACAGCCACTCCCTGGTAAGACGATTAGCAAACGACTGAACCCCTATCTTTACATTTCATTGGCTATATAGCCGATTAATATTGCGACCCTCAAAACGAAATATTGACTATGTAGCACAATTACCCGTCCTGCCAAAACACCTCATGACGCTTCACTTCCCTCGCTATTTACTTAACATAGATCAGCCCTCATCAACACTCATGCTTGCCACCAACCTACCAGCAAACCCCCTCTTCCGTCCCCCCCCCCCACCCCGCTCACATTTCTCATCGTAGCTCGCCTCCTCAATATCTGCGATCGCCATCAACCAACCACACAAATATCCACTCCCTTACTTTCCAATTGTCAGTCAGTTGCTCTACCCGAAACTGGCTCCTACTAAGACCATTTCCTGCATAAATGGCTAGGAATCTCGATGCTATGCTCTTCATAAAATCTTTGCAAATCGTCACAAAACATTTCAGTGGAGCTGACCATAACAAAGTGCAATGCCAAAATATGAGTCAAACTAACCAGTTGCGAAATATTCCTCAGAAATGTTCCCCTGTTCATTTGTTCGCCTTATAGAACTCAGCTTATTTTAATCGGCCCGGGCAAGGCACAATACTTCAGATACTATATGGCATTATTCCCGTCACCCACTATCAAGCATATTATCTTAAACACACTAACTCATTCGACTGAACACGCCATTGAATTAATAATCCTTTCAGGGAAGCAAAATGGAACGAATAAGAAATTTATCTCACATTATTTTGTATACATAAATTTAATTTATTTAGCTATTATATATATTATATCTTTGAAATTGTTTCCTACATTCGATAGTTACATTTATCAGATGTTTGCAGATCATGAGTAGTAGCCAACAGTCTCATCTAATATAACACCGATCCTTCAATTCATTAATGATAGAATATATCTCGTTAATGTGCAAGAAATCTCCAACGTGTTGCAAAGCGATCAAATACCTGAGTCTATCAAGAAGTTCATTCGGGTCTTCCGTAAACATGTAGTCACTATTCTCAGCGTGTTCTGCCTTCTCCATTTCGCTCGTTGCATCAGATGAAAAAGCATTCTTGACGCCTTCTCCCTTATTAAAACCACTTATCTAAGGAAACTCGTTAGTGAAGTGTGTGGGAACGTCGAGTGAATAATCATCCTTCTCATCAGACATTTCATTAACACTGCCTTCATAATCACTATCAGCAATGCTGTATTCATGATCGTCTTCACCACCTGTTTCATCCTCAATATAAAATTCACTTTTCTTTGTAGGAGTCGCATGGTCATCATCAGTAATTTTAGCCGACGACAGTATATTTTAAAGTTCATCGACTTCATGCGAAAGTCTTGCAAGTGTACATTCCACACAAAACGACTCTACTGCACTCATCCCGTCTTTAGCATTAACGGTCGCTTCATTATCGCCTGATGAACAAGTACCCACCAATGCATCATGGGGTATTGGCGACATTATTTGCTCGCTACAAGCAGACGAACCTTTGCAGATCTTGATGTGTTCCTTCAATGTATCGCCTTGCACAAACTGCACAGTACTAATGTCGTAATGCTTCATCGCGCGAAGAGTACTCTTCATACAGGCGGTTCTCTCTTGTCGACAAGAATGACAGCTTCTGCTGAAGATCTTTCCACAATAGCAACACTATTTTCCATGTAATTTTCCAGCAGTGGAAGACGATACATCCATAGAGGTAAACTCTATAGTATACTTCGTACTATCATTGTCGTGCATCATAATCATGAAAAAATTGACGTCCTGTCTACAGTAACAACATGTGTATCTACTTTCGCTAGCTACTGCTCGATATAAACTTACTAACATATGATTTCATCAGTGAGATTAAAGAATTTTATGCACTCATCCAACCAGACAGTTTATCTATTTCCTTTATCACATTACCATGCAGTTAAATACTCAACAGTTTCTTCCAGACAAGTTCTTAAACTCATGCTCCATAAATGAACCCTCCTGCTCCACAAATAACCCTTAAATGACCCCCAGATGATCCCAAATGACTCCTCTACTTCACAATTGACCATTCCTGTTCCACAAATGACCACTATTACTCTGCAAATAATTCCTAATGACTCCTAAATTACCCATCTTGCTTCATAAATGAGCACTCATGTTTCGCAACTTACCCTTAATGACCCCTAAATTATTCCTAAATGACCACTAAGTGACTTCAAAATGACCCAAAATGACCTCCAAAGACTCCAAAATGACCCGAAAGTGCGGTACATGTGGTACTAAGTGTAATGCATGTGGTGCTAAGTGCGGTGCATGAGGCCTCAGTTGTGGTGTATGAGTGGTCATGCCTGACCGCTCACAAGACTGATCCCTTATTGCTGAGCATGCGCCGCAATCACCTCCGCGTGCTCGCAATCACCTCCGCACGGTCCGCAATCCCGATGCATGAAGCATGTTTATACTATATGAGGCCTCGAGGGTGAATATGGTGGCGAAGTCTCCATCTTCCGCTTCGTCGGAGACGAAGCTGAGACCTCATGTAGTATAGACATGGTCAGGTATGGCTGAAATGTTTTGTGAACATTTGCAAAGTTTTGCGCAGATTTTACGAAGTTTTTGTGTGAAGAGGATAGTATGCAGATTCGTATTCGGCGAGTTTCTTTTAGATTGGTTGTCATTGACCAATTGTATGGATGGGAAGTTCGGTCGGTCGATATTGTCCACTACTCTAGCCATTTATGCAGGAATTGGTCTAGGAGCTAGTTTCAGGCGGAGTCAGAATCTTAAGGAACCGATTGAGAATTGGATATTAAGGAGGGGGTGGAGATTCGTGTGGTTTGTTGATGGCGAGAGTGGATAATGAGGGGAGGAGGGGATGAGCTATGATGAGTTATTGGGGGTAGGTCGGGTGGCTGGTTGGTGGGAAGCATGAGTGTTGATGAGGGCTAAGCTATGTTAAGTAAATGGCGAGGGAAGTGAACTGACAAGAGGGTGTGGTGGAACGTGAGCGTGGGAAAAAGGAAGGGAGGGGGTGTTTTGCTTCATAAAGTAAAAAAAAATTGTTTTGGATGTCGTAAGATTAAACGGCAACATAGCCAATGAAAAATGGGGGGGGGGGAGTTCAGTCGTCTGCTGATAGTCGTACAAGGGAGTGGCTGTACTCTACAATATTTAAGAGAATTGAACATTTAATGTCACACACAACCAAAAATATTTTTGCTGTATGTATGTAATATTCCCCGCGATGTTCCTTCGCTTTTTTGTAATTTTTCGCATTTTTTAAATTTAATTTTAAGTCATTTGGGTTAAGTTTGTGGTCGTCAAAATTCAACATGGTAGATAGAGTCATTAACGTGTTATGTTCGTCGTGTTTTACAAAGGTTTCTTCAATTTCTTAAGGATTTTTTGTCCATTTTTAGAGTTCAAGGCCAATGGAGTAAAAGTTAAGGTCGCTAACATCCTACATAGGGTCGGAATCGGTAACATAAAATGTTTATTGATTTTGACGAGTTTTAGTCAATTTTTCTATTTTTTTCTGAATTATTTGTTTTGAATGTCATTAGGTCAGTTTCAAAGCCACCGGCATCCATCATGGGTGTCGGAGTAAGTGATAAAATGTATCCCTAAACTTTTATTAGTTTCTTTCTTTTTTTACAATTTTTTTAAGAGTTTTCGTGTTTACGGTTGTTGGGGTTAAGGTCAAGGTCACAAATATCCAATATAGGCGTCGGAGTCAGTAATGTAAATTGATCCTAAACATTTCTTAGTTTGTATTGAATTTTTTCAATTTCTATCGATTCTTCATGAATGTGTGGACGTTGGTGAGACTTGGATGTGTACGTTAGAGGGATGAGGTGAGTGGATGGGAGTGCGAGGAACAGTTCACGATTTTTAGAATTAATGTTTCGATATTTTGCTATTATTCTCGAATTGTTATAGTTGTGTTGTTTGAAGAGGAGAGGGGGAGGGGGTTGTTTGGTAGTAAAGGGGTTGTTTGGAAGGGAGGCGTGGCGAGGGGCGAGGTGAACATTATTTTTCTGGATTTCTTTTGCAGTTGTGAAAAAGGGTGGGTGGGGGTGTTGAAAAGAGTATGAGGTGGTGGTGGTGGTATGAGTGTGAGGTTAACGTCATTTGTTCTTCGAATATTTAGAACTTTTTTTTTTTCCGATGTTTTGCGATTTTCTCGATTATTTTTAAGATTGGGAGGGGGTGGGGTTGGAGTGGGTTTGTGATGAGAGTTTTGGGATGAGCGTGAGGATGACATTATATGTTCTTCGATTACAGAGAGAATTTTTTTCTATTGGTTGTGAATTTTGTCGATATTTTTGTGATTGGAAGGGGAGAGGTGAGGATGGTGGGATGAGTGTGGAATTAACAATATATGCTTCTTGAGTTTTAGAATATATTTAGATCTTTTACAATTTTTAATAATAATTCCCTGGGGTTTTGGGATGGTAGAGGTGTTGTTAGGGTGAAGCGGGGTGGCTAAGAGGGAGTGGGGCGGAATAGGGATATGTGGATGCTGTAGGTGCAGGATTAAGGCGGGGGAGAAGCCCAGGTTCGCTGATTCTCCCTGGTCCACTGGGCCTGGCTCGTAGCCTCGAATCCTCCTCTACTGTTCTGAGTATTAAGTGACTCATTCCGCTAAGAGTCCCTAACCCTCCTGCTCGAATGAGAATTTTAAGATTCTTCCTTCGAGAAGCTTTGAATCCACTTTCTTCCTTTTCCTTTTTTATGGGAAATTTTTAGTGAAAAGAGTAATTTTTAGGGAAAAATAATTCTTTTCGGAAGTGACTTTTCGGGTGAAACAGGCAATTTATTCGATAACAAGACCATCCCAGGCTGTCGGCCGCCCCTACAACAGAGTTGGGGGGGTGGTTGAGAGCTCCGATGCATGATACCTTTGCCCGAACCGGCCAAACATTAATACTGCTATGCTTCAATTTGTACCAAAATTTGCTAAAAGCCTGCGTATATTTTTTTCTACAAAATTAACAGCAATGCTATATTTACGTTAGGTTTATTTTCGAGCCGGAATTTAGGCCGATCACTAGGGACCAGAAATTTTCACTAATAATTTTTGGACAAACTGGACTACAAACATTCCTACAAAAAGTTATATTTGCTACTGGGTCATATTGTAATAAGACACGCCCTCGAGGGCTAAGTAAATGACAACCCTTTAAAGATAAATCTACGATTATGATCTTATCTGTTCTGGGATAGAACTGGACATATCTTCGAATTCACAAAATATTACTGCTCCATCCTATTACTTGAGCAACAAATATTTTACGGATACACTTCGCAACAGGCTAGATTTCGTATATATATATATATATATATATATATATATATATATATATATATATATATATATATATATATATATATATATATATATATATATATAAAACTCGAACCATCATTTTTGTTTACTGGTTGCCGCTTGACTGGGCAAACCTGTATGTAATGCTTTGCCCATTGATATTTAAAAAAAAACATTAATCTTCATAACTTGCTCACGGGCACACAGGCGATGTCTAAAGGACTGCAGAAGACTCAGAGTAGCCAAATAAGTTAATATTAGTTCTTGGAAGTCTATCTTATCACAAATTTCTTGTTGCTCTACCAATCTTCTATGGTTTGGGCACTGGGCTCGATGGTCAATTTGTTTTTTATTTCGTTGGGTTATAGCTGAGGAAGAGAGCAGTTCACAGCAGTCGTGTATGTCGGCCGCTTGGATTTCGATATTTAGGTATGTCGTTGTTTCAGGGTTGGGGTAAGGCAGTCGTAATCCCACAGAATTTAGTGTCTACTTCCGAAATTTAGTATCAAAAAGTACTTAGAGAGATGGTGAGAGGAGTGAGAAGCAAGCACTTAGAGTGATGGTGAGAGGAGTGAGAAGCAAGCACTTAGAGTGATGGGGAGAGGAGTGAGAAGCAAGCACTTAGAGTGATGGGGAGAGGAGTGAGAAGCAAGCACTTAGAGTGATGGTGAGAGGAGTGAGAAGCAAGTACTTAGAGTGATGGTGAGAGGAGTGAGAAGCAAGCACTTGTGCCGAGCAATCTTGTACAAAACAGCGAAGCCATTATTTCCCTTTGTGATGTATTTGGCTCGCAAGTGGGAATGCAGTGAGGTGTGTATGTGCTGTGTTTGCAAGTTGTTTTTCACTATCACACGGGGCAGCCGTGGATGGTAATTTGTCACTACGAAGGTGTTATCACGATCGCTTTAGTTAGTGAAGCATGAAGTGTGTAGCTTAACAGCGGATTATCGTATGAAAGACGTTCCTTAACAGGGGTTACTCCCTGTTGGTAAATTTTTATATTTTTCCTGCCACAAATTTGATTTCAGAATGTGCGTTACAAATTTAGGTACGCGAAATCACTAATAATAGCCCTCCTTAATGTTTTTGAATTGTGACAGCGTCTTTGCATTTGATATGAACTTGTAACAGCAGAGGTATAATAATTGATTATTATGTGGGAACGACTACAGAGGTTATAATAGCTACGGCAGCGGAACAGGGCAGATTTCAGAAAACGCATTGAGTTGTACCCTATATCATATAGTCCGAAATTATTCCATCAAAAATCCACGTTTGCGGGGAGTAGACGGAAATAAAAAAAATCCAACATGATGGGGCCTGATGCCCCTTAAAGGTTACATGCAGCTGAATACTAAACTTTATATTAAATTACTACTGTTCCATCCTAGACTTATAGGCTGTTCATGGTAAATTAGGCACTTTTGAAAGCCCCGTGTAAGATATACTTGCAGGTACGTTGTGTACTCTTCCGCGTTATGTAAAAACTAACACTGACATGGGCCTCATCACTGTATTCATGCGTCGGTCAAGTGAAACGGTGAAATTATTAAAAAGGTAAATGTTTTACAAATCTTTTATTATTTACACTTGCATGCATTAAGAAACAGCAAGCGAAAGAAATAATTGAAGTTATCATGAAAGTGTTACTTAACACTTTTAATTAGACGTTAAAATACGGAACTACTTTTCCTCCATTGCTATCAACTTTACTGGGCGCATGTCACTTAGTGCGCCTGTCAAAATATATGCAGGTAGGAGCGGTGACTTTTTTCTAAGCTAGATTTCAAAAGTGTTCACTTTATAGACTTGTTTTTATGGTAAATAAGGTTTTTAAACTGTACACGACATTTAAAATGTACTCTATGTCATAGAATGTAGGAAAAAGAAACGTTGAGCGTCGCTGCAGATATAAAGCTCGTAATTTAACTACGCATTTAAGTATTTTATTAAGAAGTTGTAGGAAAACTAGCATGAATATGTAGTTAAATGCGCAGTGAAATTCTGATTTACCGATTACTCCCAATTTGTATGTTCTCTGCCAACCAGTAACTGCGTACAGACTTAACTGACGGCGACTCAACCAGTGCGTGACCTTGCAGAGTATGCACTGACCAGTCATGCGTGAGTCGCATACCCCCGACAAACACAGCACGACACGACAAACACCGCAACCATGGCAAAACATTTATATTTTCAATGTGACTGCTCTAATTTGCAGCCCGACAGTTTACTGACACGACCCGAAGAGTATAATTTTTCGGAACAATTTAGTAGGCACTGATTAACTCCGCTAGTTTCAAAGACGGTGGGCAGACGGAAAATTTGGAATTCATGATAGCGACAAGTTTTATCGCTAATGCATACAAGGGTAAAATTATTTCTTTTAAGAGTTGAATATAGGAATTCTCAATTTTTTTTTTGTATTTTAAGCTACGTATTTGCCATTGTAGGGAAAGCTTGCTATACAATTTAATTTTGCAAGGTTGTACAGTCTGTGTGTTTCGTGCTGCACGACACGACGAAAGTAGATATCAATTCTAATCCAAAATTGAAGGTCGGACGACAGAATTTGTCGGGGTTACGTCAGATCTATCTTGTATTTCATTGGCTGTTTAGATTTAAGTATCGTGTCGGGGCTTTCATGTCGTGCTTGTCGGGGATATGTGACTCCGGCATCAGACAAAAGGTCGGCTATCAGAATCTCACGCGGTGGTTACTAGCTGGACTCGCACTATAAAAGGGCCAGGTTTTACTTCCGGTCCAACCTTCTTGATTTGGTTTCCCATGTGTCTGAAATTAGTCAAGTTGGATTCTGGGATGGTTCCTTGAGATACTCAATGGCTGTTCTCTTTCTTGATCCTCACTTTCTCGCGCAACTGGTGCCATATCTAATGACACGCCGTCAAAGCTATAAATTAACACTTAAATTTATACGAACACAACTACATTTAAAATGTCTGGAGCACAAACGCCTTCCTATAAAATCTGGAATCAAAAATGCATTGCCAGGTGTATCCATCAAATAAAGTAGGGAATGATCTCTGCTTATATTAATATTCACCGTACCACTTGTTCAAGCTTGAGTAAATAATTATGTATGAAATGAGATGACTTGACAGATTTGGGTGGCTCTCGAGAGCCTATGAGGGTGAAATGGTGTGAGAATGGTGCAGCTTCGGAATGCAAGGGCTAGGGAAACGGAATATCCCCGAGAAAACCCGCCAACCAGCGGCATCGTGCGGCAGGATTCCCACTTGCCAAAATCCAGGAGCGATCCTGCCAGGGATTGAGCCCGGATTTGCAATAGTGGGAGGCGAGCAGTCTAACCGCTCAGCCACCCCCGCTTCTGTTTCAGAATGAAGTTGTGTTCATTATATACCGGAATTAAATATAATCATTTGTATACACAGATAAGAATGGACCGAAATAAACTACCGTTCGTTAACATGGCGGTTCTTTGCAGCATCCGCACCTGGGGCCTAGACTTATCTCGTGACACTGTTACATTAATCAACTCTAATTGAGAATTACGTTTTCCATTAAAATATGTTTTCCAATAACGGTTAATTACACCCTAGAAGCCGTTATTGTAAATTGCATGAGCTTTTAACCTTAGTAAAAAAAGATTGCATGAATTATCTTTTTTTCAAATTTTAACGTCAAATTTGACATAATTTCTTTTAACTTAGCCGCCAAGAGGGCGTGATGCGTAGAAAATGTTAATAAAAGTTATTTTGTGTCCACACTTTGCATGTTGAACGGGAAACAATTTCACAGTGTTAAGTGTTAATGTAGCTTTGAATGTATTAGGAAAAAGAAAAAGAAGAACCATGTATTGCTTACAGTTAAGTGGGTTTCCAAGGTCATAATTTCTCCGCTGACATTACGCAACTCTAACAATCTATTGAGCAAATCAAGCTTCAAAAATCATTGTCACTTTTGATCTTTCTCTCGTGTATCGTCGTTGTCAAAATTACTGCAATTATCTACGGGTTCGAAGTGTCGTCAATTTGGGCCTGATGTTCGCTGCTCGCCTCCCGAAAGATATTTGCGATTTCGAATCACACGACGAAGGTTGAGCCACAGAAGAACTAAGACCTGAAGAAGTGGAATTGGCTGTACACCCGCACAAAATCGCCCGATTTACTTACAACACTGTGCCAGATACCCACCTATATGCACCTACACTCTAAGAAATTATTTGTAAAATTACCATATCAGTGTTATACGTGCAGTGACAAATCGGGAATAGTAAATTATTTTCCTATACATACGTGGTAACTTTTCTACAGTTGCTCAGGGAAGAGTCAAATGCGTAGGGAAGTTCCCAACTTTGTATAGTAGCGATGCTAAACATTCCCATATTTTCAGCCTGATACGTAGTACTAATTCTATACACTATATAGGTTACAGTTAGGAAGTTTATCAGAATTTTTTTTACAGTGTTGCACTTAATCAGTCGTCCGCTGGTCGGCGACAGCAACAAACGGATATCTTCAGCTAGAAACCAATAGAAAACCTGTCATATAATGGTAGACCTAATAGTACACACTGCTTAACCAATCAACTGCAACACTCAGCCAGTCAACAAGTAATTACGCTTGTATGAAATGCATCGATACACGTTTTCTCCATGTAGAGGCATTTTATCGCTTCTCCGTGGAATAAGCTTAGCTGGTATGCAAGTATACATATATCATACAGCTATCGTAATTTTAGCGGTAATCTTAAAATGTCAAACGGCATCACAAATGGTCAATTAACACTTTTTTTCGACGTTAACATATGGAACTACTTTCCCCTCCATCTTTACCAATTTTGCTGGACACATGTCACTCAGTGCGTCCGTTAAAATATATGCATGAAGGGGCAGTGACTTTTTCTAAGGTTGATTTTAAAAGTGTTCACTTTATAGTGAACAGCCTTTAGCAATGGTGAGGGTAATTCTGCTTAGGCTAAGAAAAAACGAATTTTCTTCTGCGAGAGTTTGGCATAAGGAAAATTCCCACCACTAGGTGCGCTGTGTTGCAATGAGGTCTCATAAAAACAATTTTAAGCCACGCAATTAATAAAACAGAAAAACTGTTATTTAATATTTGATTTGTGATTGCTACATTTATCCTGTTTTTTAACGTATAAATATAGGGGGAAATCTGGTACAAATTGTAGCGACCAGAGGAGAGCCGCACGCTAAGGTACGACGCACTATGGATTTTGATTGCTTGTGAAACATCACGCTGACCTACTGAGCGCGCAGTGTATATAAGACCAGGAACGCTGTCCCCTCCCCCACCCAGAGTCACGCCGACACCAGAGGTAATACTACGTTAGTTGCTGGAGCTGGCAACAAGAGCATCAATATATCGAGGCTTGGAGGAGATTCCAGGTCATCTCACGTGTTATTGGTGAGCATACCTCGTGCTAGTGGTTAGGCCGCAAGTCATCCTTCGAGACCCCGGCAATCCCCCATTAAGAATGATAATAAATAATTGGCTAGGCTAAGGACTTGAGGTTGTTTCCTGTATTGCAACTTAACGGCACCGAGCCGCTTGTGAATACATGTTAATTGCATATTGTGCATTTAGTAATCAGTGTAAAGTATTGTATCAATTCTAATTGCATTTATAAATATTTATGTTAATAAAGTGTTGTTTTATAAACCCCGGTTGGTTAGTGATTTTATAACTACCCCCCCCCCCCCCTTATATAAGTTATAAGTACGTTCTCCCCTTCCTTTGTATTGGAAATACTTTAGTTAAATAATGTGGTTCAGTGGTCAAATATAGAGTAAGAAATGGGAGACGTTACAAAATGTGACTCTAGCGCTTACCTAGTGGCGAAAATTTTTCTTTGACAAACTTTTAACATCGATCTTCTCAACATGAGTCGAAGTAACCTTATAAATGGCAAACTGTTACGATGGCAGAAGGGGCCACGGTGGCTGAGACGTTAGCCTGCGCGCCTCCCACCAAGACGATACGGGTGCCGGACGATGCCGTTCGTCGGCGGCTTTTCTCGGGGTTCTCCCGTTTCCCGGCCCCCTAATTCCGGCGCTGCTCCATATTCACCTCAATCGCCCTCATCGGATCTAAAGACTTCGATGTTAAGAGCCTCCCATACCTCCCCAAATCTCTCCACGACGGCAGAAACCGCTGTGCTGCGAGAACGATTTCATTGGCGTGGAATAAGTTAGTACATGGAAGTGGTTTATTTGATGTGACATACATATTCGCTGAGCGGCTGCGCGTGATACTGTAACCGGCCCTGTTTGATTGGCTACTGGGTGTTGCAGAAGATTCCCTCTTAACTGATCTGTTTGTCTGGCAAATAAGTTACCACACGCCTGTCGGCGTGCGACGTACGGGAGTTTCGACATTTTGCTGGCCAGTGAAACACATTTTTCTGACGTGTGCGTTTGGAGTTCGTGTTATAAGGGGCTGTTTCTCTTCTGTATTCTTAAAAAATGCTGTGTCGTTATAACTCCGGACTTCTTAGGATGAGTAATATTATCTGACGTGAAAATATCTTCGAATTATTCCCGCAATGAGGTTAATGGCTGTTCACGATAAGGTGTGCACTTTTTAAATCAACCTTAGAAAAAAGTCACTGCCCCTGCATGCATATATTTTAACGGACACACTGAGTGACATACGCCCAATCAAGTTGGTAAAGATGGATTAAAAAGGATTTTAATATATTTCCATCGAATAAAAAGTTTTACTTAACCATTTGTGATAACTTAAATTATTTCTTTAGCTTTTCGATATTTTTTTCATCCCTCGAAGTGTAAAAATGACCAGATATGTAATTTATTTATTTTTCTAATAATTCAACAGTTTCACTTAACAGACGCATGAATAAAATGATGACGCCCATGACAATGTCAATTTTAAATAAGGTGGATTAGTACACAAAATGCATACAAGGAGATCTTAAGCACGGCTTTCAAAAGTGCTCATTTTACTATGAACAGCCTATAGAGATATGTAATCAGCAGTTATTTAAAAATTGTGCCACTGCAAATAATTTTTTTACGGTACAGACAATTTATAATAATATATACAGTTTTCTCTCTGTGCAGTTTGCAGATATGTTAACAAAAGCCTAATTTTGCAATATAAGTTTTTTTAGATTTTCTCTGGCAGGAGATTTTTTCTCCCATTCCGGGATTTTCATCAACACAAAAATCTATGTAATTGCGTTCGTACGAAATAATAGTTCACTCTATAACAGTACAAGTGTTTCGTAGAATACCAGTTTCCTGCAAAAGTTTGGTGTACCAGCAAAATTTACATGTAAACTTATTTTTGTAACTAACATGTTACAAGGTAGCCACACTTTAGATGTATGCCTAAGTTTTATTAATAAACCCAACTAAACGTTCCAAACCATATACAGAATGCTTCATAGAACCTGTAAGTTACAAAATACCTAGCAATACAAAATGGAAGCTGCCACGTGTATTGCGAACTCCAGTTTGACACGCCAGTGAAGCGGTTGTGTGGCGGAAATGCATTTATTCGCGTGTACTCGAACTTGCTGTAAGATGGTGCAACCCCAGGACGCAGTAACCAACCACAAAATTTGCATTTTGCTAAGCGCCTTGTGAAGCCAATAAGCGATCGACGTTACGTACGATAAAAAAAAAAAAAAAACAGCTCCGCCTTTGCAGTTCTGTATACTTAAATGTTCTATAAATTAGTCTTCGTAGAATTTTCGAGTGGGTGCCATCGAGCACACACAGATCTTAGTATGCAGATGCCCTGGCAATCTATAGGTGCGCGCGCGCGCGTGTGTGTGTGTGTTACCATAGCCCATTTACGCGTTATTTTCGCTTCGCACCTGTTGCCTCATAAAACTCTCTCGGGTAAACACTGCCCCCACCCTACAAACCACCCCTTTTTTTTTTTTTTCATCCTTGCCAGGCTTCCAGCACGATTTCTCTCGGCGCCGAACCTCTTCGCTAGTTTAAGCGGCACCGACGCATCCCAACCGCTTCGCTCCGGGTTTATTTCCCTACCACCCTTCCCCAATCCTGCCACCCCTAAGGGCAACTGCGTCAAAGGCGTCGATGGAGGGTGGTAGGGGAGCTCGTGAGGTTCCGGTTACGGCACAGATAAGGCGCTTCAAGGGCGAGGCTTCTCCCTTTGGTCCTTTTCACCCCCCCCCCCCCCTCCTTCCCAAACCCTTCCCTCTTGTAAATGTTCATTCCCCTCCGCACCAAAACTTCAGCGACCAACCCCTTTCTCCCAGAGGTGGAATGCTGCTCTCTCTCTCTCTCTCGGCTCCTCTTAACATGCAAAACAAGGTGATTGTTTCTGCGAGCGCCCACACCACTGTAAGCGGAAGGGTGAAGCATGAAGGCGGAGAAGGGGGGAGTGTTGTATACCTGCAAACGCCTTATCTGCTGCCTCGCACTCGAGGATTCCACTCTTCAACCCCCCCCCCCCCCCCCAGTCTTCACACAACCTACACCGTTACAGGATCCCTAGCAACCCCCGGGCGTCTTGCGATGCTGCTGCCGCCGCCGCTGCTGTTGTGTAAACCATTTGTCCAGGTATCGGCTTCTTTTAATGGGCTATTACGATCTTCGGCGAAGAGCTTCGTGTGCGCTAACCGTTTTCTTCGTTGTCGAGAACATATATATATATATTTTTTTTTCCGTCTCTTTTGAACACTTTTTTTTTACCCTATCCGCTTTCGTTTCTTACCCCGGCACCCAACTGCAACATTACTTCAAGTATTGACTCTCGTTTTCTCTGGGAAATTTTCTTCTCTCGCACTCCTCTTAAAGGATTTTTCCTCTGCAGAGTCGTGAACCGGCATCCTATCTTTCCCTCCGCCGCCTATTTTAATCGAGGCGAGTTTGCCCTCGTAAGAAGTGGAAAAAAAAAAAAAAAAAAGTGAGGGGGGGGGGAGATTTCGGATGCTCTTAACATCGAGGTCTTGAGAGCCGTTGATTGTTATTGAGGTGAGTATGGAGCAGCGCAGGAATGAAAGGGAGGGGTAAACGGGAGATCACCGAGAAAACCCGTCAACCAGTGGCATCGTACGGCACCATGCGAAAATCTGGGAGTGGTTCAGCCGGGAATTGAACCCGATTCACCTAAGTGGGAGATGAGTAGTCTTACCACTAAAACAATGCCGCCCCTCCTTCGTAAGGAAATTGGCATCACAGAATAACCAAAATTCAGGCGATTTCCACACTCCGACAAAATGGCATAGCACACTTAATATCACTGCGATAGGTCCCCGACAGACCAGCTGTTATATCCAAACTACAAGACGAAGGCGGAACCAACAGGAATCCGTACACGATACGGCAGTCTCTGTCAGTACAGCCCCGAGTATTTCGCGAATTGAATTGGCAGCAGGATAGGCTGGACAGCCCTCTGTACACGCGAGACATTATCGTCTACTTATTGGTTGCTGTGACCAAGCGAGGACTCTGTACAGGACTGTTAAACACTCACTCACAGTACTGCTTACTGCTTAGTATTGGCTCACAGTTAAACGGGGCGTGTCTAAAGAACTGTCTTCCAATCACAACAGTAGGAGTAAAGAACAAGTGCTTGGAGTCTATCTCGCCTCCGAATGAATTCACGAAATACTCGTAGCTCTATCTATTGAGACGCCCTTCTACCCCGCAGGGGTGTCAGGTGTGTCAATCTCTACCTCACTCTATGACACACTAATATTACCTAAACTACCCCTACAGGGCAGAAAGTGATCTCGACTTTAAAAACCCAAATGCCGCCACCGAAGCTTTTTCCCTTATAAATATCTACAATCGAAATACTATTTTTAATGTTACAGCAATACAAGTGTTTCGTAAATCGGGGGGTCTTTGCAAATAAAGTCTCTATACTCATAATTTCCAAGGTCTTTGATTCACTATTTATTTTGCACCAAAACGTCTGTTTACAGGCACTGATTCTACTCGCAAATGCACACAATAAAAATATTAAAATGTTTGTCACTCAATTTACATATTGCATGGGCAGACCGATTAATTGAGTTCAACATCTTTTGCCATACGCGGTAACTTTCAATAACTGGTGCTCATAAAATTTATTATTAAAACCCCGAACTATAATAGTTTCCGCATTGCTTGACGTAATTGAAAAGTCTTAAAAAAAAAAAGGACGACGGATTCCGTATGTACAAGCTAACGACGGCGTTTATACATTACCCATACCTTAAGTTTCGCATTCATTCTGAATACCTTACAGCTGATCGCCAGGCTATGTCGGGGAACGTCCTTGCTGCCCAGTGTCAGCTCGCTGTAGACTCCGGCCCGCTCGACGTCAGCAAAACGAGAGAACAGCTGACGGGTCGTTCACCTCGGGGCCTCCACGCAAGTATGCGCGGATTTCTTGCACTCGCTAGCATGTAGAATCGCACTGACGCACTTGGGAATATTCTGTGTGTGTAGTCGTTATGCAAAATTACGTGCATGCTTCCAGCACTCAAACCACATGAAACACCGTTCGCAATAAAGCCTTTGTGAGACAAGTTACAAAGAAATGTTTAAAGTTAGTTTTCTGGGCTCCAAAGAAATATTGTAAAAAATACGGGCCGCTGACTTACGTCACTGTTACCCCACGCACACTTTAATATGCTCGTCCTCGAGCCTCGTAAAATGGGCAGTTTAACCAGAGTGGCGAAATTCAATTTAACGAGCCATCAGTCACAAGTCGCGGTCTCACAGTTATTTCCATGATTTTCAGGACGCTTGTATTAAAATGAATATTATTCGTACACGCAGCTTTTTCTCACATAATACGTTCGCATCAAGTTTACGTCCCTGCGATACTTGGCCCATATTTCACAAGCAGGAACTGCGTGCTACAGGCAAACATAGCCACATCATTTATATGTTCACGTCAGGCATGTTTGCTCCCGAAAACGTTACGACGACGTTCACTTTCTCGCGTCTCACACTTCACATCGCGGCCAGGGGGGAAATTACACAGCAGTTCCATACTGCTAAACTCCGCCCGACTTCCCGATACTGTCCAGCTCCGTGGTCGAGCACACTCTACTTGCGGCCGTCCACACACCGCGACCGATTCTCATACACTGGCCAGGGCGCGCAGTCTCAGCCAGGTGATATCTTGGTCTCCCTACCACCCCAAGCGCCACTGTCGCGGCTCTTTACTAATTAAAATACATGTACTAAAATTCATAACAAATTAACACTAAGCAATAAGAATAATTTTACCGTAAAAACTGCGTGCAGTAAAATACATACTGGATTAATAAATATACCGGCTGGTATATAACCAAATATAAATACACATAAAACCAGTAATGCGCAGCGCTACTAACTATGGTGCAAAATTACTAAAACCCATACATTTTACCAGGTGACGATCTATGAATCGTCACACTATCAGACATGTGGTGCGTTCGAGAGCTGCACGCTGCCAATCTACAACAGAATACGGTTGCGTCATAAGCACCGAATGCTTAAAAATACAGAACGAACTACCGCGGAACTCGCTGAAGGCTGTTCACAATAAAGTGAGCACTTTTGAAATCAACTATAAAAATTGTTGATTCCCCTGCCTGCGTATATTTTAACGGGTGCACTGAGTGTCATGCACTTAGTGAAGTTAGTAACGAGGAATGAAAAGTAGTTACATGTCTTAACGTCGAATAAAATGTGCTATGTAACCGTTTGTGATATATTCCAATTTTGCTTTCACTTTCTGTTTTGATATAGTGCTTCGAAGTGTAAAAAACCCCGATTTACAAAATATATACTTTTGTAATAATTTAACTGTTACAGCTGACCGACGCATGAATAAGGCGTTGATGCCCATGTAAATGTTAATTATTCAAAATGCGGAAGAATAGACAACGCACAGGACATACAAGTAGATCTTAAGCAGGGTTGTCAAAAATGATCATTTCACCGTGAACAGCCTATAACTCATTCCATTAATTGTATCCTACTTCAGTTATGTTGTAACAAACCATTGTCTATGACGGATCGGTGCCCGCACTGGATACGTGCCGTACCACGGAACTAATGGACACGAGACAGCATCTCGGTGGAATTTAAACATTTTCACGTAAGTGTTTTAGAATTTTTTAAAAATGAAAATACAAAAGTGGAAATTATTGTGTATGTAAGAGAGAATAGCCAATTATAAAGATGGGGCCGCGGTGGTTGAGCAGTTAGCCTACTCGCCTCTCGCCAAGGCGATCCTGGTTCAATCCCCGGCTGGGTCACTCCGAATGTTTGCATGTGGGAATTGTGCCGTAGGTCTGCGGGTTTTCTCGGGGATATCCCGTTTCGCCCACCCTTTCATTCCGGCGCATTAATCGCCTCAATCACCATCATCAGCTCCGAAGACCTCGTTGTTAAGAGCCGTCCAAATCTCTTCACTCACCCAATTATAAAGAACGGCGCGGTTCCGCGTGCACAGTAGGTACTTCCGAACTTACAATCAGCAGATTATGTCCGTATCGGTACTTTAAAACTTACCAGCGTATTTAAATTTAAAAAAATGTCCTGTTGAACGTTAGTCCCTTGTAAAAAAGAAGGAAGAAAATGATGAAAAGCGGAAGCAGGAAAATGAGAATAAAAAATTAGCGGAAGAAGTGTGCAAAATAAAGGAATCCGGACCAATTATTTAGAAGGAATTCATTCTCATGCGAATTTTTCAAACTGGAGTATTTTCAACAGCAAACCTTATTGCTTACTGAATAAACTATTTTTAATAGTGCAACCAAAATTAGCTGTAGCATAATGGTTTACAGTAATATTTAGACAAAAGTTCAAGTGAATGGTGGGATTGTTCCTGAAAATTGCATTGCAAGTCAAATTGAAAAATTAATTTTTCATAATTCATTTATTGCCAAATGGTCTCAGCTAAGGGATGTTTCTGATTTTTGTGATAGTACTGAAAAAATCAATTTTGAAAAAAAAAAAAAAAAAAAAAAAAAACCTTTTGATTCCCCATTTCTCGAAAACCTGATACATGTTGTTCAAATTGATTATAATTAAATGGCGTAAGAGACACATGCATTTTTGAAACACTACGCCACATTACAGATCGCTTTACTGATATTTTTATGAAAAGCCAAATAACGAAGGCTGAATATTAAATGCCTTCATTATTTATATGAAGTTACTGTTAAGTGATATCACGCGATAAAGAGAAACTATACGTATTTTATTGTTGCCACATCTCAGTCTTTTATAGAAACTCTCAGCCTGTTTTAACGTTTCATCTACAGTGGAAAATGAAAGAAGTAATAATTTATTTACGCATGTACAAAAACACTGCAAAATGAAAAAAATTGTAAGTCTTCTGATTGAAGACATCCGTATTAAGCAGAGTGCAGAATAAAAGAATGGATAACTATATACTTGATAAGGCTGCTAACAAACCAGACGAAGTTGCTAAAACAGTTGTTGCTTTATTTATTTATTTATTTATTCGAGACCAAATTCAGTCCAAGGCTGGTTTCAATTGGTACTTTCTACAGCTTTGTATATTCTACATATGTTAGAGAATTTTTTTTTTATAATATTAGTACTACGCATTATAAATAGGGTGGAAGCCTGTACTATGACTTTAATTTTAACCTTAATTATTTAAATTTAATTTTAATTCAACTTCAATTTTAATCCTAGTCTATGTTGAGAAAAATAAAACTGATGTACGACAGCTCTATTTAATTTGGCTCTGAAACAGAAAATAAATAGTTTTGGTCGTGTTGAAAAACGAAATTAATTATATTTACCTGAGATATTAAAAAAGTAGTCAAACAGGTAATGAGCTGTATTTTGAAACTGTCTTTTATTATAAGTTAAAACATGTATGGAATTAACGTTGATTTTTCACTAGGTAAATAAGGTTAAGTTCTCAGACATTAGAAATGCATTCAAGGGTGAATCTAATATGCTTGTAAAATCAGCTCCAAAATTAAGCTATAAAAGGTGGTTTCTGAATAACTGGAAACGCAGAAATAAAATTGTCTTGTAAATATTTTTAATAATACAATTCTTTCTTCTTTATAAAAAAAAAATTACTTCACTGGGAATTCAATTTTTGTTAAAATAATTTGGGTATGGTAGAATATTGTTAACATTAAACTTCCCCAAACACATTTGCAATTAAAAGGAACTTCCTTCTGAAACATTTCGAAATTTTTTTGGATGAAGTGCTGTTATTTTGGGACAATTTGTGCCGTGGCATGGGAAATAGTAAAAGCTAAGCAATGAAAAATCCCAAACACACATGTTTAACTACCTTCAACCACAATACTTTGTATCACTGTCCATGTGTAACTAAAGAAATCAAAAGGTAGGTTCTACATAATCTGTGTTTCGTGCATCATTACAAGTAGAATAAAAAAGATCGTTCTGGGACAAGGGAGTAGGGCGGTGGAGTTCGGAGATGTTCAGGATTTGTCATTCTGGTCGGTCGGCTGCCATCTTTTTTAATGTATGTGGCCTTGAACTTTTACCTTGAACCCAGTAACCTTAAATTTGAAAATCCTAAAAATTTTTAGATAATATATAAAATAAAAAAAAGTTTTAAAAATGTATAACGATAATATTTAAAAATTGTATTAAAATACTTTTTTAAATTATTTTAAATAAATAACATTTCCAGAAGTTCCCCTAGCATCACACCCAGGAGACGACTGGCCCCCTACATACAATCACATTGTCTTAACATTCCCCCTCACCTCTCCCTTGACTATAAATCACCATCACGCTCAACACCTGTCCGTGCAATACCATTCCTGCCCTCGCTTTCGTTCATAACGTCGGATGCCCGCCCCCTCGACTCCTCGCCAATGTTCATGTTCATGCTCTGTCATTCTGGTCGACTGGCGGCCATTTTGTCTGCCATGCTGAAATTAGTAACCTTCACTATGACCTTTGGCCTTAACCCAGTGACGTTCACCTTTAAAATTTAAAGAAAAAATTTCAAAACATTTTTTTAAATTCCAAAAAATTCGAGAAAAAATGTCTAATATCTAGAACAATTTAAAAATCCAGAAAAACTTAACAATTCAAATAATTTTAAATAATGCTAATAATTATTTTCAAAACCTAAGATAAGTAAAAAAAATCGTAAAATACTTTCAAAAATTACAAAAATTAAAAAAAAATCTATAAAGGTCCAAAAAAAAAAAAAAAAAAAAATGTCTTCATATATTACTCAAACGAGTAAAGTATTATGAGTATATACGAGTCTCCAAGTTAAGTCCAGCTAATTGGGGTGGATCCTCTATAGGTTTTGCAAATGCAATTTACGGAACCGTACATATGATATATAATAGTTAACAAGAGATATAATTTTATTGTTACAAAGGTTTGTAAATATACCTACAGAATAATTCTCATTTACAATTAAAATAAATTTTTACAGCGTATTTTTGACAGAGACATAAATATTTGAAGTGGATTTTTATTATTATTTGATTAATTTATGAGGTTGCATACGTTGTATCTGTAAATGCATGATGGAAATAAACTAGAAAACTTAACGTTTAGGGCTTCTGGTCTTTTTTATTTCTTATTTATTTTATGCGTATATTATATAAGTATATTAAAAGTAAAGATTTCACGAAGCGAGGAACGTAAATAAGTTTGCAGACCACGGGTTGAATTTAAAAAAAATAGAAGGAAAATTAATAAAAGAATTTGTCTTCTCGAATTAGACAACCAAGGTTAAGCCAACGCAGCTTCCTCGGGGACAGGAGTTAAAAAAAAAAAAAAAATGGCAAGGTACGACAATTCCTGTAAGGTTGGCGCAGCCGGAAGGAAGGAGTAACTGCCGACCATCCCGAGTTTTACATTCCGCGGGAACACGTGAGAGACCGCAATATCTGTGAACACACACACGCGCGCCCGAGTCTGCCTGCTATCCCCTTGAGGGAGTTGGGCGCGTCCTTTATCAGTCCGAGGTTTAACTCGCGCCGCCCCTCCCGGCCTTTCGCCGGGGAGTGGGGGTGGGTTACCTTGGGACCTTCCGACAGGAGTGGGCGGGGTTTCTGAGAGGGTGCTCTGTTGTATGTCGGCGGGTAGGGGGTTGAACAAGACCTCGGGCGAGGCGTACAGGAAGAAGGGACTGAAGCAAAGGAAGCAAAGAACGATAATATGAACCAGAAACTGTCGGAGATAGACCCCTCGCGCAGTAAACTTCATTCCGAACGATAAGACGTTCCCTTCGCCTCGAGGGGGTAAAACGTCCACCCCCCCCCCCCCCCCGGCGTCCTATCATTTTCCCGGGGGCGTCGAGATACCAAGGATGATGACGTCATTCCCGGCTGAATGACAAACGGAAATGAAACACACCTCCCGTCTACCCCCGCGCCCATCCAGCCCACGTCTTTTACGCGCGGCCCTTAGGGCTTCTCGGACGCATCAGAATTTATGTTTGTTACCAGCCCCAGGCGTTGGCGTCGAGCGCCCCCTCCCCGCGAAGTGGCATTGCAACTTAGTGGCGAACGTGGTATCTCCCCGCTTACGTGTGGCGTATACTTTTAGGAGGCTCGCCACCGATGCTCTTTCTCGCTACAAAGCTCCACTTTACGTCTGCTAGGGCGCCCTGGCACGGCCCATTTGACGCCTTTGAGTCCTAGGACAGATAAGAGGAATAATGAGGACAGATGCACCTGAATGAAGAAACACACCGCCTCTATCCACGGCGCAGCAAACTGACGTGTAGTTTTTTTTTCTGAGTGCATCCATTTCTATCAATTATACTGATGAACAGTCTATAGAAAAGTTAACTGCGACCCCACACTTATTAAACGTTTCGGTGAAATTGTCATAAAATTTTTAAAATCATATTAGTCTGGAAATGCTTTTTATAATAAGTAAAATGGCCTTGGTTTAATGTAAAAATATGCGATATGAGTTTAAAGTTGTACTCTAGGCTCTTTGGAATTGCTAATTCATTTCGCACGAAAAGCAAAATGCGAGAAAAAATATATATATATATATATATATATATATATATATATATATATATATATATATATATATATATATATATAGAGAGAGAGAGAGAGAGAGAGAGAGAGAGAGAGAGAGAGAGGAGAGAGAGAGAGAGAGATAAATAGATAACGATGAAACGCATTTAAAGGTCTAGTTGCTAGTAGGGACGCTAATCGTCTTTTCTCTGTATTTCTATGTTAATAAATCGTAAGATACAATATTAAATATGAAATCTTTTAATTGTATGAACCAATAATTTAATGAATTCCTGAAGTTGGTTGTGAACACGGAGATATTCACCCTTTTTTCATGGCAGTCAAAAAACTAATAAAATATTTTCCCGTTTATGTTACAAGGTTTTCCTATTATAGCAGCAGTTAAGCTTAGTGAAATTCGAAATATTTCAATGTTTGTATGTTTAACGGGCACCGTTTTAAATTATAGTTAAATATTTGGTACGAGAAATACATCAATCCAGGAGTGAGGTGATTTATACATTTTAAGAGCCCCCGTCTATATAGACCTATTTTGCACGGCTGAGAAAGCGATTAGGAGACATTGAGACACGCTTCGAATCTCCGACTGACTACCTCTACGAGCAAGACTCTGTACTAGTGTGCGGTCTTACGTCGCACAGTGCCCAAACATCTGACTCCCAGCTGTGACATATCATAATAAAGCACGAGAACAAAGAAAAGGTCGTGCCACTCATAATACTAATTAAAAGAAATAAAGAACGAAAATTTCAAAACTGTATATCATCCCGAATACACTCGTTTTAGGTATGCGTTACCTTAGGTAGAAAATATATTTTAAGAGAGTTTCAGAGAAAAGTAACCTTATCCTATGCATAATAATGCGATACTTTTCTTAAATGCTATCTTTAAATTTGCCTCACTGTGAAATGTTAAATTGTTTAGACGAATTTTCAAAACCATACACGATAATTTGTGCTACATGTAGGCAGGCTGATCAAGGAACATGAGACTACTAACTCTTACTCTTTACCGTACGTGGTAGCATAGAGTCGGGAAAGAGACAGACCTTAATAATTGTTAATACATTTGTTTAAATTTAAAAAAAATGTCAAAAGCTTCGCCTGTATACAAGTCTCAGTGCTATACGGTTTTAAGCGGCCACACATTCAACCCACCTGTTTCCAGGGCAATATAAATCTCACTATCTTGCGAACACGTGCGCTGCTCGTGTAAGGGGTTGCATATATATATATATATATATATATATATATATATATATATATATATATATATATAATATATATATATATATATATATATATATATATATATCCTTCTAATACACCGCTTGCGACAATTATCAAGCAAATACTCAGAATTCTTATATAAGAAAAAAGGACTAAAGTTTCGTGACCCACTGCACTAGTGTGTGACGTCTGGGAATGCTGAACTGACGTCAGAATAAAGCTACAAATAGCATTTCAGTAGCCGTAACATTGTTATAATTCATTGATGGTTTCTTCCAACTTTTCTGAATTGCTGCTGAAGTCTAGAAAATTACACCAAATTGGCAACGCACCCCATTTGTCGGCTCGCAATTTAATAATATTTTGAAAAATAATTATTTCTTCCCAGGCATTACCAACACACCTATTTTCTCCTTGTTTTCATATATATTAATTATAAATTAAATATAACACAGTTTAAGGATAAAATATAATATTAAAATGCACCTGAATATAAAATAATTTTATGTTAACAGAAATATAAAACGTTTGTGATAAATTATACTTGGGAAACTACCAAACACCTAATACATGTGGCGATTATTCAAAGGTTTGATTGAGAAAGCGCGAAGTTACTACGAATAGAAAATAGGGATCTACAAGTGCAGGTAGCAGCAATGCAGCTGAACTACTAGAGGCAATCTTGTGGGACAGCAGGCGAACAATAGCAGAAGTAAACAATTAATACCACACTGGTGTCACGTACTCCAGGCATATCTCAGCTGGACAAACAATTCAGGGTGCGCTAGCCTAAAATGCTAGCCGAAAACGACCAACAGTTATTCATGCATGTTTTAATATGCCAGCTATAAACATGCAATTTTTTGTGGCACTATTTATTTATCCTTTTTTACAGCTACAGTATGTTTGCATTAACATTTCCTACAGTAGTTTATTCGGAAATATAATTAACAAATGGCTTCAATAATTTAATATACCTTTAAGTATTGTAATTACTATTTTGCGAGCACGTCTGGCTCTGAAAAATTTATCAGTCATTTTAGTTGGAGTACTTTCAAAAGGTCTGTTATAGTTAGGGAAGTAGTGAATTAAAAATAGCCCTTTCCTGTTTCCTGCATATTTAGCCTCTGTACAAAAATAATGTAGTCGACAAACAGACATCGGCGACTCTTCAAGCTCCACGTCTACCAGGGGATATTTTACTTTTTTGAAACACAGCAAGGAAGTGATGGGGGGCTGTAGCATGTGTATCAATATTGCTCCATTTATAGACACTACGCACAAAACTTCACGCTTTACTTTTTAGAAATTCGTTCTTAAAGTAAATTCATGATGTTCTACGTAGTGGTTAATAACTGAACAGTTTCGCCTGTCCAGCTGAAAGTCCTTTTGTAATGCGTTTACGCACAACACTGTTGTACTACAAACTACTGTTGTACTACAAACAATACGTTGCCTACTTTATACCTAATAATGCACCAAGGTCAAAACTGTAATTTTTTTGGGACTTAAAGGAAAAGCTTTCATAAAAATACACCGCAACATATGTGATAAATATTTGTTTATGTTTAGCAAACATTTTTCTACACACGTTAAATGACTGTAGCAGATAATAAATGTGTGAAGAAAATTATCGTCACATTAACGATTAAAAATTATCACAAACTTATGTCCTTAAGGAGCTATTCTGTATCTTAATGTAGGTTGCGGTAAACTGCAAGTCAAGAAGATTAAAAATTTCTTAATTCGAAAAACATTAAAAAAATCGTGATTCTGAAACGTGATTACGTAAAAAGAATATAACATATAAATTTTATTTGACGAACATTTCTTTACTGGCAAAGACCACAAGTTCAAGTGACTTTGATACAGACACAAAAATAAAACGATTCTTCTCGCTCTCCAGCACACTTGAGGGCCTCTGGCCTCCATTCTGACACTCGAAAAGAAACATCTGTTACCGCCAAAGTGACTTTCATATCCTCAGCCTCTCCGACGAGATCCGCGAAACAAGAGAGATATTGGTCCGGGGAGGAGTTAAGCCCCATGACGGGCGCAATGAGCCACGATAGTGGTAAGGTTTTGGTGGGTGTGTGAGTAGGGGGCGGAGAAGTGGTCGTGGCAAGTGGAATCCCCGGACTGACTAATGGTCCTTGGAAGAGTCAGGCATCATGGCCGCTTATCGCCATCGGGCTGACGGAAACATTTCAGGTCTTCTTTTGGAGCAGACATCCAAGGCGTCGACCATGTCAGACTCGTGGTCGTATTCCTTCTCGTGTTGGTTCGCAAGTCTCCTGTTCAAAACTTAGAATTTTCAACAACTCAAGATTGGACTACACACCTCTGTGGCCATGAGCTAGGGAATAAGGTTTGCGTAATTTCCCTAACATGCAAAATGGGACACTTCCGGCAATTCGACACACGACATCCGACCCCCACTGAAATGATCAAGGAAAATTATTATAATAAAGAGCAGTTTTGAATTATATTTGAAATGCGCAAAATTCATAATTACTCATCAGGCAACATTATGAATTAATAGCCTATATATAATTTAAAAAAACCATTAGTTGCAATTGTAGTCGCAACTCAGAGTGATTTCAAATTCTAACTGAACCGGCCTTGAAACAGACGATACCAACTCACACTGGAAGAAAAGAAAGTCTTTATATATCTCGGCAAGCGCTACATCCACGAATGTATTGTTGACGAATGTCACCTGTAGGCAACAATTGTAAACTAAAGGCTGTTCACGATAAAGTGAGCACTTTTGAAATCAACCTTACAGAAATGTTACTGCTCATAGCTCCATATATTTTAACGGGTGAACTAAGTGGCATGAGCCCAGTAAAGTAGGTAACGATCAATGTAAAGTAGTTCCATATCTTAACGTCGAATAAAAAGTGTCACGTAACCATTTGCGATAAGTTAAAATATTTCATTCGTTTTTTTTTTTTTTTTTTTTTTTTTGTAATAATTTCGAATTTTCACTTGACCGACGCATGAATGAAGTGATGAGGGAAGAAGACAACGTGCGTATAAGTAGATCTTAGGCAGGGCTTTCAAAAGTGATATTTTTTACCGTGAACATACTAGATAAATGGCTATTAGGATAGAACATCAGAGTAAATGTACACGTAATCACGTGAAGTGGTAAATTACTCTCTCGTATACACTTTTTTTTCAAAAGTTTGAGATACGGGATGCGTGACGTCCCGCCCTGTGTCCATATGGAATGATTCTTTCAACCCCAAAATACGGGAAATCGCTCACAATAACCGACAGTTGGCAACCATACACAGAAATGATTAAAAACAGGTGCTTATGCCGCGAATTTCGAGTGCAAGCGCAGGGAAAATGACGTCACTGGCGAACAAAAAATTGAATTGCCCTTCACCAAACCTGGTGACTTACATTTAAGCCGATAACCAGTCAGAAACGAGAGCCATTCCACAATATCACGTTGCAATTCTGCGAAAGGATGCGCCCACTTCACTGGAACCACCACGCAATTTCATTTATGTGCATTTAACTGCTGTGTGCTTCAACTATATCCCGTTATTTATTTGCTGGTGGACGAGTGAGAAAAAATTGGGTTTGGCTGTGTTGGGGACAGAGCCGTCTGTTTTGAGTGAATACGTCTACGTTGACACGCTCGGACGCCTTGATGTTTATTTTACGTTCCCGGCACCGCGTTATACGATCAATGGCGTAATTATTTTTTGTGGTATTTCGTGGGATAGGAGTCCGCTTGTCTACTGGGAAATTTGGGATAAAAATTTTTTTCTGACAAAATGATATAGTTTTGTCCCGTAATGTGTTTTGGACTATTGTAATTCTTATGGCATCCGTACTAAACATTTCATTCATCACTTTTTTAGCTCCCTTTTTACGTCTGTTTTATACCGGTTACCAGTTGTGTGGATTTTGCTCTGCGACCTTTCAGGATTTTCACCATGTTTGCTCTTTTCCTTAGTCTCCTGTCTGATTCCATAAGGACTACTTTCGGCCACCGTAACTAATATCAGTTCCGGTTTGCTGTTTGAGATAAATGAGGACGTTGTATTCCCCGATAGTTACTATCCAATTGTATTGAGTTTTTATCTGAAATTATTGCATAAAGTTTTCTGCAATTGGATGTGATGTTGAAAACTGTGACGGCCATACACAAAACAGTTTCGGAACAAATAGTGACAATACATTGACTGATCAAAATTCTGAATTCGCTTTCGCTGAACTTAAGAAAAATCTGGCAGCCTTCGAGACTGAAACATTAACACTTTCTTTGTTGCTACCGCAAACTTCGGAAGGAGAAAAAATTGCACTTTTTTAGTTTTAGTAGTAAGCTATTAAAGACTGTGTTCGGAAAAATTGGATAGTAATGATTTATAAGTTTTAGGAGAGAGACTAAATTCTTGTGTGATATGCACGATGACATATTGACTGCTTTAGCCAAACATATTATTATTCTTTAAAACCTTGACGATCGAGATTTAAATACAACAAAAAGTATTCAACTTTTAAATTTTCACTACTCAGAAATCCACAAAATTTTGTTTACTGTATGAAATTAAATATCTCATATCTGGGATAAAATTATGCGTATTTGTTTCAGGTTAAATTAAATACAATTTTGTTGCGCGTTCGTGAGGCCTTGCCTAGTGCTAAAATGGAACTATTTTATTTGAAACACGCTATTGAAACAAGTGTTCATGGTAAAAGTCCCAATTTGTTGCGTCCCGAGAACAAAATATAACACTTTCTAACTTTTACTTAGTATATTATTGCACCTGCGAGCTTTGAAAATCTTTACATGTACTATGGTGTTAGTATTCTACAAGCTTTAATTTTTAACACCTTGTGTTTAAAACACGTACTTTTCGCTAACAAGGACAGTTTTTTTTCAAAGTTACCAGATATTTTATTGCCAGTTTTTTCCTTCAAAGATGAACAAATTTCCGATATTGAAGTATCTGAGTTTTTAACTGTTAGCCTTGATCGGAACGTTTTTGCAACTCGCAGTAAAAAAATCTTCGATGAACTGTTAAAGACATGGTTATCCAGTATATTATTCTCGCTTCCCTTTTTTTCCGATGCTCACGTCCGTAACTATAAATTCAACTTGTTTGACTGAAAACCTCACCTTGACGTTAGAGAAGAATTACTTGTAGCTTTAGATTTTCCTTTTTTGAGATAAAAACACAGACTTTTTCAACTAAATCCCCTGTTGACGATATTCTCTTTATCAGGCAGAGGATGTATTAGCAATGCCTCTCATTGTTACACTGTGAGTCCGTCCTTTAAATAATTACTTTCTGACATTTCCAATCTTCATCTCAATTTATCTTTACCTGCTGTTCATATTCATACACCATTTTCCAATCTCTTGTTTTTCTACCTGCCCATCCTACATGATGATTCTCTGAACAACTCCCTGGTTAAGGAAAATGACTCATTCTTATCTTCTTGATCGACATGGCAACGATTTACAAAACTCTATTCATGTTTTTAACTATTCTCCGCATCCTCAAGCCGACACCCATTCTTTAACTGTTTCTATGGCCATATATTGTGCTGGGGTTGTAATCGGTGTTGATATTTCTTGTGTTGTTTATTTAGTGCATATAGTGCTGTAGTTGCGGTTTTTATGTGCAGTTTGCAATTTTTGCCCCCGTGGCTTGTGTTTTGAAGGTTATAGTATGTGACATTTAATTGTATTGCGCATTTTCTCTTTTCTCATTTTGTGTCCTTTGGGACATTTTGTGGCAAAGCTCGGTTTTTCCACAACACTTCAGATTTTTTTTTTTAAATTAGTGATATTATCCATAAAATAATATGTTATGTCAAACTAACGTGTGTTTATTTTGTCGTTTTGACTGTGTCTTTGGCACTTTATACTATCTATGTTTATTTGCTTAAAATGTCTTATACATAAATATAAATGTTGGGGTCATTTTGTTAATTTTGTTTTACAAATACGTAATTTTGTTTAATGTTTAGTGTTCATTAGGTGTGGCTGGGTCCAAAATAAATATGTAGGCTATAAATACCACTTGATATTTCGATACTGTCGATATGACAAATTAGATTTGTGTTTTCCATCACGCTAATAGGGAAAGCACTCACTTCCTTTTTCTTCAATTTTCAAAATGGCGTGAAGCAGCTAGTGTTCTTTATAATTTCGTTGCCATCGTCAAATGATTTATTTTCTCCCGAGCTAAATGTAAGTGGATTTTGCTTCAAATTTTCCAGAACGCCTTATGTATTTATTAGCAATCTTTTGTTAGACAGTTCTCTCTTTGTGTAGTTAGCGGCGGGCGACTTTTCCCGCTCTGTGAGATGCTGCTTTTAAGCATGTAAACTACCTTGCGGATGTTGATTATGTCGAGACTTCCTAACTACTCCTTACATCGCACAGATAAGCCAAAATGTTTCTTCAGCATGATGGAGCATGCGTCAATAGGAACTTGTAGTCAATTTTCTTTTGGTCTTGGATCCGCCTCTTGACTTATGAAAATAGTATTTTGGGAACATGAAACTGAATCACAAAGAATTTAATATCTTATTTAGGGACTCCGAAATGGAATCACAAAGAGATTAACTATCTCCAAATAAAATGTAATCTCTGGTAACCTGGTTTTTATTTCTAGGACACATCCTTCCTTTTTATCGATTTAATTTTTTATGACTGTCCAATTATTCACTACCAGTATGTATTTTGTGTTAAAATTTTAATGTCAAAAATTTAATGCTCTTAATTTCATTAAAAAAAACAAATGCTCATCAAAATATTTACACATGTTTAAAGGCAATGGAAAAATATAAATAATTATAGAAAGAAAAGTTTTAAAGAGGAATAAAAAAATTAACTGCGTGACAATATTTTTTTTTTTTACCAAAATATTCGAAGATAAAATGTTAATTTACTTCCGAAATTTCGTTCTATTACTGAAAAACGGTTTGTATAACGGCTGCTTAGCCTCCTGTAGCTGATTACTTCCACAGGTTGGTTGGCCAGAACTTGTTCCACGTAATACCTAGTCCTTGAGCGGTCGTTTGGTGACAGTAGTGCAATAATATTTACTGGACCCTCATAGCTCTTAGGCCCTTTGGGTCGCACTATCTTGCCAAAATAATATTTAAAACCAACAAAATCATTTGCCTTCATTACTAAAATAAAATATAATATTAAAAATATACCTTATATTCTTATATTAGTCACTGCCAAAGGAACTTTAAGAATAAAACCTTCTAGTATATTTCAAACAAAAATAGTTATACGTTTTAAAATGATAAAATATTTATTAAAGTTTTAAAATATTAAAATTTTAAAATTCATACCAACACAACATTTCTAAATTACAATTATAAAATGTGTATATTTATATATTCATGTTTTCATTATTGGGCATGGAAATTCCTCGGGAGGGACAGGTGAAAATTAGTCTTAAATTTTACAGCATTAGTTACCGTGGGGTGCCACGGGGAGCCTGTCACCCCAACCCTGATCTCCCTCTCACATACTTGTTATAACATTGTTATTACATTAATTGTAACATTGGTTCATTTATTCAGAGTTCAAATTTAAACTCAAACCTCTCTTACTCCTTCAATATTAAAACTTAAAATCCTGAAATGTTAAAACTTTAAAACATCAACACATTAAGATTTAATAAAATCAGAACTTTAAAAGGTGAAATATAAAATTCTTGAAATCTTAAAATCGACCGGAACATAATAGAAACTTTAAAATGGTTAAAATTATAAATTTCTTAGTGTTGAAGACTATTTCCTACTCTATTACCCCTCCCAGAAACAGGACTTTCCCTGTTCTGTGCCAGCCTTACAAGCAAGCGTGGCGCTACCGGAGCCCTTGCCTAGTTACCTAGACGCCCCATTGGCCTTGCATGGCACAGCCATCGGTTACTTGTCCTGTCCCTCCTCTTATCACCCCGAATATATCAAATCATCGTTTATAGCCCTCACCACTCTATATACATTCTTTTCGTAATCATCTATAACTTTATATACATTACTGTCATACATTTTATAGTTCACCAGAGGCCAACTTTCATTTATACCCTTGAGTTTCATACTTAGTTCTTCTATTTCGTTATCAGCCATGGTACAGACATATAGGATGTGATAACGCATCTGCTCTCCTTTTCCACATTCGCATATATCAACTTTAATCCTACTAGTTTTCTTTAAATAACTTTTTATCTGTATATGTTAATTTATAACACCCTTCACTACACCGTTTAGATTAGATTTACACTCATACCATTCTTCTAAATCTTTAATATATTTTTTTACTCCAATACCTCCTTGTGTTTCGTTCCGTTCCTCTTTCCATCTTATCATCACATCTTCGTAAACTTTCCTTTTCATTTCCTTAAAACTGTATATCTCCTGGTCTTGCATTCTTTTTACCCGCCTATCTTTCTCTGCCGCGCACCCATTGAGTTCAAATGGGGAATAAGTGTTGAATAAATTGCTTTTTAAAGCGTCAACTCCGAACATAACTGTTCCAAACTAAAACAAATAGAACGGAACTTTCTCTCAAGAGTACTGCCACGTTAAGAAATAGTCAAATCAAATTACTTAATTCATTGATTTTTTTTGTATAGTGTTAATTGTAATGATTAATTTTAAATAAAATAAACATGAAAAGTGACAAGATTTGTTATCGTGCCAGTATTCCTTAAGGCCTCCGCCAACCTGGAGAGTTTTTCCCACGTTTGAGACCGACAAATGCGGGATCGATAAGGACGACATTGCCACGTGCATCAAGTGTTCCATCGCCACTAAGCACAGAAGTTCTGAACAGACCCGCAGGGTTCTCATCGTGCTGCATGTAAAGACTGTTCACGATAAAGTGAGCGCTGTTGAAATTACCCTTAGAAAAAGTTCACTGCCCTCTCCTGCATATATTCTAACGGGCGCACTGCTCGACATTTGGCCAATAAAGTTGGTAACGATTGATAGAAAGTAGTTCCATAACTTAACGTAAAATTAAAAGTGTTAGGTAACAATTTGTGACAATTTAAAATTATTTCTTTCACTTTGTGTTATTTTAATGCACCGTTATGTAAAAATGAATATATTTGTAGAATAGTTACTTTTTTAAAAATGAATTAAGTGACGAGACCTATGTCAACGTTAAATTTACATAGGGCGGAGGCATACACAACGCATATGCAAGTAGATCTTAAGAAGGGCTTTTAAAAGTGCTGTTTTTAACGTGAACAGCGTATGGCTATGGGACTTTCAGCAGTGACCCTATTATTTTTTTGATTGAAAGTCTGTACGAAGGAGTAGATTTGAATGTATCTGACAAGTATGTTTTGTAATACAGTGCTTTTTTTTTAAAAAAAGTAGTCTTTTAATCATTTTGGAGTGTTCCGAAATTATGTTTCTAATGTACGTGACGTCATGAAAGCACTCAACAACACTCGTCTGAAGCGTGTGTCCTTTTTCGTAGATCAGCACATTGGGCGCACGTTCAATACTTTTGTTGGAAAACGTGAATTTGAAACATACTGCAGCGCATTTATAGCATCACCGCGGAGAATAATTTTAGTTTAAAAAGGTTATCTCTTAAAAACCGATGTATTGTAATTTATTTAACACTGATTTCACATTTAACATCTGCGACCACAGCCTTTGTAGGCGGCGCCCTTAAAAGTACAGTCACGTACACTCCACATGCCGCGAGCAGTAACGACCGCCGCCACGTCTGTCCACAGACCTTCGCAAGGAAAGAAACAGGGTTGCGAGAAAAGAGCAGAAGAAATCGGGCGACCCCGCGAACGAGGTCAATTGAATTGGAAAAATTTTTCCAGTGGTGGATAATTTGGTAGGAAACTCGGAGTTGGTAAAGGGGGGGGGGGGGGTGGGAAGGAGTCCATATCTCGGGGTCACGTTCTCCGACTCGGGGTCGTGTTTATTTTTGTGCCGCGTTCAGAAGCTTGGTGATTTCCCGCGGGTACCTTATTGACCAGCGCGACGTGAAAAGAGAGTTTGTTCGGCTGCCCCGGTCTTGCCATCGATGAGCGAAGGTCGATAGGCGCCCGCCGTCTTTGAGCAGGGCCTTTCCTTTGAGACGCGACCCCAAGTATTTTCTGCCCGTCCATGTTCGCCACGAGACCCTAGTTACTTGTTTACACGGGGCTGAGTTTGTTTACTCTCTGCCACACTCAGTCCTCTGATGTTTCACGACAGTGGTGAACAATCTTTTTTGAAGACGTGCCACATTTTGAATGTTTTACTTCAAGCGGGTCACCAAAAATTTACGTTGTTAATCCAAGAATAAAAAGTATCTGGAACTGCTGTTCACCCAATTTTCTTTTTATTAGTTTTGAATATTTCAGAATTTTTAAGTAGATAATTCGTTTACAATCTCGATAAAATTTATTACTAGGAATCAATTATAACGTAATTTTTAGTAAAACATAATAAAGTGGTATAAATATTTCCCGTGCCGCGGGTTGGCACCCCTGGTTTTCGATTTTACTTCTTCCTTTAACATTTTACAAAATTATGAAAAATAAATATAAAAAAAATGTTATAGTGAGATAAATATTTAGTTACTCCTACCCAATAAATTTTCTTGGAAAGCACTTGTTTGTAATTAACAAATTATTTTTATCACACAGTGGAACTGCTTTTGCTCCAAACACCCGCCTGCATCATCTTGAAACTAACAAAGTATTCAGAAATAATCTGTTGGGCCAAACCCCTCTTTGGTTGTTTCGACTTCATCAGCATGTATTTAGAACAAACATCTAACAAGAGTAGGTGTATAATGCGAATATCGGCGCAGCGCATTATTTAGATAAATTTCAAGAAAATTAAAGCCAAAATCTAGTAAATACCTCATTTCTTGGAGAATATTTCAAATTGCAGCTCAAAATCAAGCAAATTCAAGGCCCATCTCAAACAAATTTCAACATGTTTCAAAACCCCGCGAGTAGGGTTTTTTTTTAAATCCAAATCTGCAAACCAAATATTATAAAATTTCAGCATCTTTTTTTTCCCTCTTAAAAATTTTCTCTCTTTATAAATCCAAATGTAATCCCTGCTCAGCAAGTTAAACAAGTCATATGAATTCACTAAACTACAATGTCTCAAACTAAATTAATGGTTTGCTGCTACCGATTTTTAAATTTATGAATCTAATTTTGGTAAAAAAATTAATTGTACTCTAAATTGTAAGTATAATATTGCATTACGAGATCGATATGAAAAAATTAGATACAAATAATTTGAAATTAATAAATGAGAAACAAGTTTTATAGCATATACAGACTTAAAAGAAATGAAAAATGTAAAATTTATGCTTGATATAGAGTTCTCTTAAGCATTTAATCTAATTCTGTGACATTATTTTTTGGCTGATTGTTTTGGCTTGCAGATTTAGATTAAATTTAGATGAAAAGTGAGCAGACAATTTTGTGATTGCAAATTTGCATTAAATTTGGAGATAGTTTACATTGAAAAGTGGGCTGCTCCAGCTTTCTCATTTAAGATCTACCGATCCTATCTTGAATTTTGCTTAAATTTTACTGGAAAAACCCCTGCTCAGGAAGTTTAAAAAAAATTGCTTGATTTATATTGCAGATTTGGATTAAATTAGCTTGATTTTGGCTTTAAATTGCTTGATTTTGAGAATAAAATTAAAGGGATAAATGATGTCTCCAGAAGATTTGAACAAGTTGCTTGAAAATGAGAAATTGACTCGATTTTTAGTCTAATTATTGTGCTGCGCTTAGATCCGCATTACATATCTACTCACGAGTATGTGATCAAGTACTTACAAGGTTGTTTTAAAATTCACATAGGTCATGGTAGATTTAAAACCAGGTTTTTTTTTTTTTTTTTTTTTTTTTTAACTTAGCAAATATCTTGTTGGATGGAACAATCTGAAGTCTTTAATGCCCCAATCTGTTGTGACAACAAAACGAAATGGTTACATTGCACGCTTTCATTTGGATGGCTGTAAGACACAGTAAATTTATTTGTAAACGAAGAGATAATATTTTCGTATTAAAACAAATTTTTGTAAATATACACAAAAAAAATTGTAAAACTGTAGTATTTGGATACTTACATAACAGAGCAGTAGCATTACTGGTATATAAAAACTCTGGCAGAAACACTGACATTTGGTAAACTGTTGATACCATCTCAGGAGTTCAAGTAAGATGTATGCTAATAGCAGACGAGTCGTCACTTCTGAGAATCTACTGACAGCGAGGGCCACTTCTTACCTGGGTCTACAGGGCAAAGTGCATACTGACTGGGTTTGAAAATAATGTGTTCCCCCAAGTTTTAGGTTCGCAGCATTAATTTTGTAATAGCACAGGCCTGATTTGCTTATTTCCTTAATTTTAGCTGCGGTAGTACAAATATGTACTTTTCTTTTAAATATTTCAAGAAATTTCCAGAATTCTTCCTTCAATACATATTTTGTATTAGTACAACGTTCTCTGGACAACTGAATGTAAAAAGTGCTTATCAAAATACGAGCATATTCACGTGGCTGCCTTTGAGTAAAAGAGAATTAGTGACAAAAATATGCAACAGAATGCAGCCGTCACGAAAATAAAAACACTCCAAAATATTAAACAGTAGTCAGCGGCATTCATTTTCCCCTAATGTAAAAAGTTAGGATTTCTTTTTAACGTGTGATCAACATGCTCCAAGTGTCAAACTTGTTGTAGTTCCGCCGCGATCTCAGTATTTTGCTCCCTGTTGAAAGTGAAACACAGCATATTAACACGAGATTAAATTACGGAAAGTTTGTATACCCTATTAAACAGTATGCAACCTGTGGAGTGGTGCTTAGTGTATCTGCGTGTTATGTAGAGAGTCTTCGTTCAATTCCCTGTAGTAGTATAGAAATGCCGATTCGAGCGCGTCCCCAGTTATCAGAAAACCAACGGTAAATGAAATGCTCGAGCCATTATAAAAAATCAAATGACGATTCGAGCGATATAATAATTCAGAGAACATAGTGATGGCTACTATAAAAAGCTGTGTTTATGTGGTTTCACAGCGCTATATTTCTTACGTTTCGTTTACGCATGAAAAAATTAAGAATTACTTTTTTTTAAAACATATACCATATTTAATATAAAATTACATTTAATAATAATTCAAGTAATCAAATATATTACACCTTCAGCTACCTAACGTACATTTCTTGGGAAATATATTCGTTTTTCGCACTGTTCTTTTTATGCATAAACAGGTTTCATGTTTTCTAAAAAGCAGTTATAGGGAGTGATGTTTACTCTTAAAACATACTGTCCATAAATTGTACCTCTTTTTCTGAATCAACTAACTTTATGATTTGCGTCAGAGGCAGCAGTTTGTAATACAAGAGTTGCTAGTTTTTGCATGAAAATAATACGGGAATTACCATGTAATTATTCTGGTATCGTACAACTTGATAAAAAAGATAACAATATTCTTCCATCAACACTTCAATTATTCAAAATACAAACACAAGAATTCGATACGATGTGCTAAAAAGATGATTATAGAACAGAAATCGATTTGCGTAACACGGGTTTTATCAAAGGAGAATATTACATAAAGCCAAAATTATTTGTAAAGAAAATTATTTACAATACTGACGGTGGAAAATGATACAGTCGGAAAGATTATAAGGATGGAAAAATCGATTTCTCTTAAAAATCTATAACAGCCCTTGTACGTAGTAATTAAATGTGGGTAAGAATAACCCTTTATTTTATTTTGTTTTGTATTGTTCTGCGTTTATTAAAAAAAAATCAGGAAATGATTTTATTTTACAAATCTCAACGTTTGGCATAGATAGAAATGAAAACTATTTCGGAATTATAATTTTAGGGAAAATGCCAAAGAGTTTCTTTACGTTATTACGTACTGTGCATGTACATTGATGTAACTTGTGCCCTTTTTTTGTTGTGTACATACTTTTATTCCTGCGAGTCGCTTACACGTTTTAGTGTGTGTTTGAAAAACAGGAACATTGTCATTTCGACACGTTACTGCCAAAAACAATGTCTTTTTTTTTATTCTGTACAAATTTAATTTAGTAGAATGCCTTCAGTGTGAACAGAATTTGAGTATAAACATTAAATTATGAATATTTTCGTACTCTGCACATATTATATGTTCCACTTCTAGGGCCATGCCAGCCAGTAGAGATGTGCACGTTTGAAAACAAAACTAGCACGATAGCACATTTTCTTCCGGAGGAACGCAAGCGAAGGCTCAACATCGTAAAACGTGGACCCGTGCATACTAAAAAAAAGCACTTAAACAGCTCATTGCACTTCAAAAAACAAGCACTTTTGCGCAGGAAATGGAAGGGAGACACCTTTTATACGTATACGTACATGTATATACGTACATATACATCTATCTATAAACATGCACACGTAAGCAATGAGACCTCTTCTCTCCTGTATAAAGGTACTTAAAAAAAACTGTACATTAAACGAGTATAAATATATTTTAAAATATTTTGAGAATGCTTGTCAGAAATTACAAAACTCTCATCAAAAAATGAACTGTTAAAACAGCCTGAAAACGCTATCTCAGACTTCCATAAACTGTCAAGATACATGTTACAAACTATTTTTTTTTGCGCAGCGAAACATTTGTAGTACGACTGAAAATAATCTTCCAAAGAAATGGGTAAGTAGTCAGTGGATTCGGAGAAAATATGACAATTTTGAAGGAGAGAAATTCGCAGTCTACAGTAATTTAAAAAAAAATTGCATTTACTTGACACTTTCAATTCTACTGTAAAAATTATTCACAGATTTTGCAAACGAGAAAACTTTCAATACATAATGTAATAAAGCCGACAGAGCACATGTTTCGTTACCACTAACAACGGACTATCGATTTTATGTTCAGCTTTAGTAAATATGAAGTGCTCAAAACCTACAATTACAGCACTGTCTACGAATCAGTAACCTGCAGAATAGTTCATTGGGTATTGAGCAATGCAATGTACAGCATGGGACAAAATATATATCTGGTGTGTTATGTCAACAATTGTGCTCACTGGTCGGAATGCGTTAAATCAGTATCGTATGATTCTTAACTTGTCCTACAAAACCGCACTCAAAACAAAACAAAAAATACAGATTTTGGGAAACTATAATTTTCATACTATTATCCGCTCACGTTCATCCATACTCTTACCACATCACCTACCACAAACATACTTTATTTAATCTAAATTTTGCCGCCCCGCTTAAACTGTGTACAGAATCCAAATAAAGAGGACAAGAGTGATAAAAACGTTTATTTTTTACAGGCTTCCAAATACAATTAATACCAAAATATTTATGATAAGCCAAACAGAAGCATACGTCAAAATAAATGGGTGAGGGTAACAAAGGTTATGTCTTATTATAGGCTAATTGGCATTATAATTAATATTAATACACTACTACTTTTATTTACTTATTGTTTCAGGGTGGCAAGGTATTATGCGATTCTCTAACAAGAAGGATTCAAGGTAGTTTACTGTTCAGAACATTCGTCTCTCACTACGATGGACCGGATTCAATATCCGGTGACGTCATGCCCTGATGATTTCATTTAAAAATGTTGCAGACGTTGCTTCTGGCGGTGTTGATTTTATCGGAGCACTCCCGTTTCCCTGCTTCTACATTCCATCGCTGCTACATCTACACCTCACCTTATCCCACATCGGCTCTGAAGACCTGCGCAGTTTGTCGCAGCCCCAAACTCTTCCACTGCTAACAACACAGCATTTATTTCGGTCAAAGAAACTGAATGGAATTCCCATGCACTGATGATGGATCGAAGCGCGGCCGAGGTTGGAAGTTCTTAGACGGCTGTATCTATACTAATTATTATTTCTAAATGCCTTGGCTGTAATAACGCCAATTTTTAATCTCGCAAACGCAGACCTATGACATCTGAGCTATCGTACTGCACGAATAAATGCTGGTGAGTTTATTCTGCACATACTATGGCCGTTTAGTTGTTTCCGGGACACCTAATGATGTACACTTATAGGCTCCGGGGAGAATCTAATGTAACATGTCCTTAATTATCACTGACTGCATTTTAACACTAGTGGAATTAAATACTTTACCTTTTATGTTAATTTTTAAAAATTAAAAACATTAATTGATAATTGAATAAACAGATTTAACATGAATGAATGTTAGAAAGTTAATTTTATTTCACTACTTAACACCGATGGATATAAATATTTTAAAAATTAAATTTGTATGTTCGTATTTAAAATAACATACATAGCTGCCCAAGTTGTAATTTTTGTATCGCGTTGTATTTTTACAAAAGTGTACAAATTTTCACTAAATGCATTCTTGGGAGGAAGGAACATTGCAGATAAGCTCAAATAAAAGGCTGCCTTTACGTGTGAGCCAGCACACAATAGAAAGATTTATCTCCTAGGACTGTGAATTTTAGCACTGTACCACGTTAAAATAAGAAATATTCCAGTCTCAAATAAAAATTCATAATAAAAACTATATTTCCATTAATGATTCACGATAATATATTTCTACTTATAAAACCTAAACCTAAAGTTCTATGGTACGGGAAATGTTATATGTGTAAGTGTTATTCGCAGTTATATGAAATATACGCTATTTTTAGAACTGCTTATAATAAATACATGTTTCTTTGCTATAAAAGGTATAAATTAGCAGTAAATAGAAAAGATTCAGAAATAATTCTTGTCTACATCTACTTGTTTACTTCATACAGTTGTTCTCCTCTACCACTCCACCAGAGTATACACCATTCAAGTTTATATTAATAACTTGACGGAGTGTCTAATTACTCCGTAGGTACTGAAAAAAAGTTGCAATACTTTCTCTCAGGAAAAATAATCTGATACTTTCTCGTGAATAAATTAGTATTTTGCAGTTACCAAAAAAAAAACCTATTAGCTTTCCACAGAATTTAGCGTAAGGTATTGTCGGCTGTCACCGACTTTTATGGTATTGCAGCAGTATGAGTCACCAGGTATTGAAAAGGTTGTGTGTTCGATCCCAGCCGATTGCTCTATAGGGGAGATTTTCCCGAAGTTGTGTTGCCTTCACATTCCAAGCAGTTGCCTCGACATTTCTCAAAACGTAACATCTCGCAGCTCCTCCTCAATTATGGTAACTTTTGGTATCTTTAACACTGCCAACACTCGACGAAAACTACGTAGCAAAATTATCGCTTGCCACAAGCCAGAGGCGAAATGTGTCTGCGAAGAACTGGGATTTTCATTGTCTTTTGCTCATTGCTTTCACAGTCTTTTCTAGTTGCTTGTCCACGGAGATCTGATTAGGTGTACGTACTGAGGAATGGTTGTCAATGTCACTACTATTTTCAAGTGCGTGCGCATATTCACGTCTTCCTAACAATAGCGAATCGAGTAAATAGTGTTTTCTCTTTATCAAGATCGTTAACGTAATTTACATTCGAGCGTTTTTTATATTCAGAACTGTGATAATTTTTGAGAAACAGATATTCATCTTATACTCTTTGCTGACCAGGGAGTTTATACTAAGCTTCTGCGAATGGCATTTCGATTCTTGAGAAAAATAACTATTGGGAGTGCTCGAAAGCTAGTCCGTTGTCAAAAGCTGCCTTTTCTATCGGCAAACTTTACTCCAAAGTGGCTGCTAAAAAGCATTGTGGCAGGGTTTAATGGAAACAGGCACAATTACTACATATCCATCCTTCTTAACATTTCTACATAACATTATCTTATAACTCGAATACTATCATAGGCACGTTTGGACATATATTGAAAATACTGTGGTATGTCTACAAATAAATATTCTCCCAAAAATCTTTGTAAGCTTATAAATGGCTGACAAATTAAATTGCACCTACGCCTATAAACTTTCCTGCGGTTACTTTTTGGGTTCCGGATTCAGCCGTTATTTATTTTTGATTACGCATAATAACTTAGAGTACTACTTTGTTTTATATTCAATAATAAGATTTATTGGATGTGCAGCTAACATTATTAAATAAATATGTACACAGTTGCTTTGCATTAAAACCTCACTTTACAAGTGGCATCGGAAGTTCGTGTGTTCCTACAAAAAATAAATTAAATACTTTTAGTAGCTTAAGATTTCTTGTGTAACCTAACACAGATATACGTGCAATTGTACGTTATTATCTACGCCATTTATATAAAATCTAAATTTAACATATCGTCTTCTACACACTTCGTTGACGTACAACACATTGGAGTTCATTTAAATGTAATGTTTTGATGATACTGCTAGGTAACGATTTATTTAAATGTTTAATATTGTTTTTGTATGTGTAACAATACTTCCCGTTAAATCGAGCAATGCTTTGAACTGTCCACCTGTGTGTGGCACATGTGCCAACAATTTTTTTTCCAGCAAATGAAATTATTCAGAAATTTACCGTATCCGTGTATAAGCTTAGTGAAAAAGCGGGAATGATAATTTGTTTCCCTGTACACTGATTGTAGCGTTCTTATATTTGCACAGGAAACAGTCAAATGTGTAGGGAAGTTGCCAGTTTGTATAGTAGCGCTAAACATTCCTGTGTCTGCAGCTTGCTGTGTGGTATTATTTCCATACTCTGTATATTTTAAAAACTTCCATTACAGTTTAGGAAGTTAGTCAGAACTTTTTTTACAGTGTATGAAAAATAACTCCGTCTATGACGTGTTTGGGTGTTTCTTAATTATATTATGTATCAGGAAAAAAATATTATGCCTGTATTAACATTAAAGTATGTATTTTTTGTGTTAATTTCAAATGTTGTTTGTATTTTATCTATACATTATATTTCATTTATAATTGATATTAATTAAAACAGTGAGGAACTAGGCATGTTGGTAATGCCTAGTAAGAAATCATTCTTAGTCAAAACATTATTTCACAGAGTGCGCACGAATGTGGTACGTTGTCTCTTACATATATTTTAATGGGTGCACCGAGTGGCATACATCCAGTAAAGTTGGTAACGATGGAGGGAAAGTAGTTCCATATCTTAACGTGGAATAACAAGTGTTAGGGTTTCCATTTGTGATAACTTAAATTATTTCTTTAGCTTCATTTTTTTTTTTAACGCATCGAAGTGCAAAAATTAGCAGATTTTTAACACAGTTACTTTTGTAATAATTCCACATTTTTGACTGACCGACGCATGAATAAAGTGATAAGGTCCATGAAAATGTTAGTTTAACATAATACGGAGGAATACATAACGTGCGTACAAGTAGATCTTAAGCAGGGCTTTCAAAAGTGCTCATTTTACCGTGAACAGACCTTAATCATTTTGATGAGAAAAATGTTCCTTGCCCCGCAGCCATCGTGACGGGTGGGTGGTCCTCCCATCAGGCGAGAAAATTGTCCAGTAGCACCTGCCAGTGTTTGGCCCGTGTTTAGGGAGACTGTTAGTTAATTTGACCGTTAACCATATCCAGTAATGTATAAGTACATAAGTAATACATTTAAGGAGAAAATGTCCCTTGCCGTAATGCGGGCAGGCAGAGCATGGGATGGAACCTGTCTGCTGTCTTGCACTTAGCAGGTAGTCTGAGGCCCGCAGCATGTCTTGTGTGTGCGTGGGAGGGGAGAAAATATGTTCACAGCATGGTGGCATGAAATTTAACCCAGGAGTAGGGGGTTCCATGGTTTGCGAATTGTGAAGGAAGGGAAACGGGGGCAGGAAATGGGACAAGCCAGTGACTATGTACGTCCATTGGTTTTATAATATAGACATATATTTATTTAAATAATTTATTAATAAAATAAAATATATACATAATCCAACATCGTCAATGATTAAACAACTCTTTTTTTTTTACTTCATAGCGATCACATCTTGAAGTGTGGAGCGAATATCTTCTTAGGCTGTTGCTCTTCTTTAACGAGAGTTCTGCATTAAATAATTATTTATCCAAGAAAGAGCTCTTATCTATCCAGCTGACTGCAGATTTAGGAAAACCTTTCCATTAGACTAACCGTTTATTACCTTTTCTCTTGACAACTTTTTCTACAAGATATGAACTAGGAAATTTTCTGATTTGGGTCTCATGGGCTTATAGACCACCGAGAATCGGCTGATAATTCATTTTATTTCCTTAAATTTTATTACCTTATATATTTTATTTGTCCAACCTGCCACAAAGCCTTTCTCAAACATACACATAGCTCGAGATATATGTACATAATCTCCAAAACACGTTTTTAATTTATGCTTGTCCAGTTTATTCTCATTCTTAAATACAGTTTGCAGTAACAAACTGCCTATTAAATGGACGGATCGCATACCAGTAGTGTGGTGAATTTTATGGTTATATGCAGATATGACTATCATAGTAATAATATCCAGTATCTACGTTTAGCACATACAAACAATTTTACTTCATAACTGAAATTAATAGAATTAGACCGGCCAAATAAACTGTTTATAGTTGTAATTATGTCGCTAGGAAACTGCAGGAAGTTCTGAATACTTTAATTAAAATAATATTTGATAATCAAGTGCATGCTATTTGCTTCCTAAATTAAGATGACGGCTTGTCAAATTTAATTCCTAGTTAAAAGTAATTAATTCTTAAGAGTAGACCTTATGATATTTCTAAAAGTTAATTGCTTCTTGCAAGATCACAATTTTAATGTTTAAGTGGATATAACTGCAATTTTGTAACAATAAACTTTTTTTATAATTACTACGAAAACTAGGGCGAGCAGGTGAGGAATTTATTTAAATGTTGGGTTAGATTGTAGAATAGCTAATGCCAGCCAGCAAGAGCTTAGTAAGGAACCAAGACTCCCCTAATTCAAACTACTGACATGAAGATTCATAACTTGGGGGGTTTGTTAATGCTCACATGAACTATAGTTTAATGGGAGTATAGGAACAATGCAAGTTATTAATAGGAGTTATGTAAAATGGGTATATTTAAGATTAATAATGTACAATATTATTTCAATATAAACATTATGAAGTATAGTTCTACGGGGGTAGCTATAAAAATATACTGAAGTATTAATTTAAATTAAATTATAAAGATTTAACCTGCCACATTCTCAGTAAAGTCAAATTGGAGTGTCCCAACCATTTTCGTGATTCCGGAGGCTCATTATGAAGGCGGAATTCCACGCCCGGACATATCCATCTTCAGTGGTCTTCTCGTTCCAATGGCCCGACGACAAAAGACACCGCCCACTTGCTACACTGCCCTATATCGGCTGCGTTGTCCGCGCTTACTGACCGGTGGAGGGGATTTCTGTGGTTTGCGATTTCATAACTAATTTCAGCAATCACGGCCCGTGTCTTAAATAATTAAGTGAAAGTGTGTTCAGGCAGGCCGACCAGCTAAGGAATGATCAGTACTCGTAACACATGTTTAAGAATAATTAGACAGTGAAAATAAAATAAATTTAAAAGCCCAGCTCCCGTAACTGATACAATATCCTAGCAGCCTAAGTCCTCTATCAACACAAGTTTCGGCAGGTCGAGGCTGCCTGCTTCGACAAGAACATTTTTTCCCAGTTTTGAAAAATTAGTACAAATAGCAGTGAGTCGTATATGGCGACACAATGGTAACCACAATAAGGTCTCTAAAATCAGAATAATATTGTAGGGAATACTATTTTAAACGGCAGTCAGAACCCTAATTGTTTGTAATCACAACAATCTATTATGATGAAAATAATGACATTACAAATCTGTGAGACACTGACTATTGCAATATATTATGTTGGCAATCCTATATACGTTTAACAATATTTGTGTGGTAGCCACAAGCCTTCATATTGCAGTCATTATTTTAACAGTCTCGGAGGGTTACGGGAACAGGAATATGGTTCCTACAGTATGGTTCTCTCTGTGTGCTATTTCGCTTCTGTGTTAGTTCATGTTTAGCATATAAATTACGTCGTCGCTCTATTTGTTACTACAATTCTAAACTTCAGAAGTTTTATGCCGAAGGGAGGAAATGGTCGCCTGGCGTGTGGTGATACCCACTAGTTGCAATAAATTACTTCATTACAAACATTTTGTGAACGTCTTAAAGAAGTTCTGCAGTTGGGAACCTAATAAGCTTCAGAAAAAGCTTTTATAATGGCATTAGCAAAAGAAGACGTTCAGCTGGAAAGTAGGCAAAATAATTCTGTGAAGAACTTTCTTGTTCTTTTTGGGATATATTTCTCGCTCACTTCTTCGCTAACAGACACTACTTATTCTACAACTCCTTCTGGAATATTTGAGGAATTTCTTTGGCCCCTGTTTCACGTAGCGTTTTAAATCCTTATTCCTGAAACTGTATGTGAGTGAGACAGGAGAGTATTTAGACTAAGGAACGCATGATAAAAGCAGACTTTTAAATGCGGCAGTTTGAGCAACAATAATAGTAAAAAAGTGGGAGAAGAATTAAGTAGATATCTTTAATTAAAGTTAGGATTTCAATATTTTATTTTTTTTACTTCCATGACTGGACGTCTATCTGCTGGTTCGAGCAGTGTCTTTGCACATTGCATACGTTCCATTTTGTCAGCTAAGTACAGGATTTCAATGCTCAACGGTTGAAAATTAATAGTTGATTGCCAACGTAACATGCGTATTGTCGCTACAGCTATAGCTGTCACGCTCCTTAGCCAATTTGAAAGGCGGTGGAAGATAAATTATTTGAAAAATATACATAAATAATATAGTTTTAATAAATCATAATAATAATATTAAATATAACATATATTACATATAATAAATAATAATATTAAATAAATATTATATATGTATGTGTGGCGTAGTGTCACAAGACGTAGAGACGTCTAGCGTTCATGGTATAATAGTTTTTAAAAATTTATAAATCACGCATTTTTAAAGTGGAATGTCAATTCGAACTTTTGTCGGGTATATGCACAGTGCAGAACACTAGCAACTGAGTTTTTCGCCCCATCTATTATCCACGCTTTTCTCTATCCGAAGAGAGACTGCTATCTATATGGGCGTATGGGTGTAGTAATTTTCTTTAGAAAGTTGGTGGTGCAGGGTAGAGGGAAATTTGAGAAGAATAACCTGTTTTCATGCTGTTCTGATGCGCAGGGCGCGGAAGACAACAAAGGTGACACCTTTCCTTGAGGTTAAGTGAGAAAAATAGGCGTGGCGGCTCAGCTGATGAGTGCTGTACTAAGTCGAAACAGCACTTGTTTCATTGTCACAACCAATGAACTTTAGGCTTTGTGTTTGTATATTTTAATATGAACCATGTAATACCTGGAACAATAATTTCGGCCAAACTGTTTACTAACGTTGACGTTTCCAAAAGAGAAAGCTTGTGCTACGCTACTGGTAATTGTTCGTCTAAAAATTGAGGTCGAAAAAAAAATTTGCTGCCTGGGTGTGCCGTACAGGTCAATTAGCTATGGGAATGAAAGAGCGTATGCAATATACCACGTGATAAATTATCGAAATCGCTAAGCGCGCAGTTTCGCACAACGAATCCCAACTGCCCCTTGGACATAAGAGGAAAATTAGACTGCTGATCTGTGAATATTTCCCCACTCGAATCCCTGAAACGATTAATTTCAGTAATTGCTTTCCGATTTCAAGTAAATACGGTGTTTAAAATATCTAAGAGTTACACTATTAAAGATATTCACTTTGTCTACTTTTTGGTAAACTCTTTACAGTGTACACACTATGAAATTACCTGATATGGATTACAAAATTACCAATAATCACTTTTTCGGGGTCACTAATGTAAAGTTGAATTGTGAACACAGAATGGCGAGTGTTCACCGCAAAACAATAGCTGGATCAATTAACTTTTTTTTTGTTATTTATTTTGAGACATACATTGCTGAACTTGACAAGGCATCGATTGGATAAGTCTCTGAACAACATCCTGGGGCATCGTGGAACACGTGTTGTTTAGCTGAGTTCACAGTTCGTCTGCAATTCGTTAGGGGAAAAAAAAGGGGGGGGTAGGGCATTTAACAGTCGTCCATTTGTGTCCCACAGATTCTCAACTGGAGAGGGCTCGGTAGATCGGGCCGGTTAAGGAAGCATCTGCACACCTTGCGAAACATTGATGCTGATCTATGCTGTACCTGGCCTGGTGTTATCCTTTTGAAAACGTGCTTTTATGGTGCCCTGTAGACACGATACTGCCAATGGCAGCAGCACCTCATCATCACAGCGGCGTGCGGTTTGTGTCCCCGCAGTGCTTACTAGAAGTTAGCTGCTGTTGGCGCTGATAGCACCTCAAAACCTGATCCACGTTGATGGGCTGTAGGGCACTCCACAACGGCAGAGAAATCCACCCGATGGCCACGACGCCGCCAGACTCTCACACTGTGATCGTCTAAGTAATGAATTATTGCTCGCGGTTAAGGGTGCCTTCACAACGAGTGGCTGGACAACAAACCTGCCTCATCCGAACAGCGCAACGCTGTCCCTGTTGATACGAGAGAGACCAAGCCGCCCTGCACACTTCACATAATGTCGCCAATCGTGTATTTTGTCCGCCAGGCAGTGTAATTGCTCGAGCAAGGATATTGAAGTTGTATTTCTGAGCTGTAGTTTCACAAAAGTGATAATATTTTGTGTCTGGATAATATTGTGACGTTGCAAAAAATTGTTATAGCAAATTCCACGCGTACTTGCATCGTTTATTCTAAAATCGTTAATGTGTCATAGACTATTTGAAGTATACACTTGAAATCCACCAGTAACGTTATAATCAATCTAATTCCAAATATTTGTCGTGCCAGCCCAATAATGAACTATTTCACAAACTCATATGTTAAGGGTTTATTTTCCATTTGTACTACTAAAAAACCGAGCCAGAGATTTGAGAAGAGCTTAACACTATGACTGCAGTGCCGGTTATTGGGCATTCAATTAACACACGCGAAAATTGAGCAGCGTATGTCCACTACTGCACAAATGCCAGTTATTTTGTCTCTACTATTCCAACCTACCACAGTTATATTGGTTAGAGCACTATACCAATAAGTACACCGTAATTAACCAGATATAATTTCTGGCTGGCTGTCAGTCAGCCAATGTAACACCGAGTTGACAGTATCCCTACGATATGTTATTTTATATGTAACATAATCCACAAGCTATGGTGCTCATCTAGTAATTCATAGTATGAATGATGCTGACGTATTTTTTCGTGGTAGTTTACTTCGAAATACTGCCAGTGGAGGGTCTTCCAACGACAACAGATGTTGTAATACTACTACACACTCCATATGAGTCTGATAGCTTACAGCAACTATTTATGCATTATTCACTGTTGATTGGGTAGAGTGATGGCGATATGAAGTAGTGATGTGGAACAGTGGAGGAAATGCGAGAACCCCGAGAATACCCACTTACCACTGTCAACGTCCACAAAATAGGTCTCATACAAATCGCAGGATTGACCCCGCCCAGAATCAAACACTTTTCTGCGTGGTGGGAGGTTATTGGTGTGATGATTAGACCACCGTGTAGCCACGAATACTATTACAACTGCGTGAGTTGAAGGAGTGTTTCTCACACAATTTCCTTTGATAAGTTACTTGTTTTCAAATATTTTTACATTTTGTCTGACAGTGTTCAAAGTATTCTGGTGCATGTAGAGGATTATTATATATTTGGCTGCGTGGAGGGGGGGGGGGGGGATTAAACACGAACAAACATTCACGTGACAATTAGAACACGTTATTTAGTCAGCCCCGCCATATATTTGTCAGCAAGTGTTGCGGACATGCGCCGGGAACCAAAACCAGTATATCTCTTCTATCGTCTCTGGGGTTTTGCAGACCAGCCAATGAAGTGCAAAAACATATAGCGGTTTGGAACAATGCAATTCGCTGTGAATCATAAGTAACCAAAAAAAAACTGTGATTACGTGTCTAGCAAGATAAAACACGTTAGGAGTTTTTACTATAAAAATTCCATGAGATATTGTTGAAAAGTGTTGCAAATTTAAAATTTTGTTCACCGGGTTTTAATTTTTTATAAGAACAAACGGAAACATTACATTACAAGTTCAGTATTTAATATCAATCAATACCAACTTCGGCATTATTTCTAAGCATAATATATTCATGCATAATAGGACATGACAAAATATTTTATCTTTTAGTCTTAGACCATTTCATATATTTTTCAAACAGTGTAATAATAAATTTGTTTGTCGTTAACTTTGTCAAGTCAGAATAAACGTCTATTTACCAGATTAATGGTCTTGAAAATGTGCTTAAAATTAACATGAACAGAAAAATCTTCAGAGGTACAATTAAGCCTACTGAGATCTGAAGAATAACAGAATAAACTGCAATTACAATTAGGCCTAAGTGTTACAAATATGATGAGAACTTTTCGGAACTTTTGGTATCACGTGGCTCCATGGGCCTCCGTACAAAACAATGCGAGAAGATAACGCGACGAACAAGAACAACCAACAAATATTTGGTCGTATTCCGTTGCTCACAAACAAATCACGCTAATGTGATGCCGCAGGACGAAGAATTTTTCGTCTAAACCCCGATCAGTTGATGTGCAGTACTGACTATAGAAGAATGTTGCACAATTTACACTGATTAGTATGGATGAGGCAAGTGCACATGGTTGGTATCGCACGAGAAATGGATAATGGGTTTTCAGTTTTTCGAGTCTCGCAGACCCGCAGTTCTCACTTGTGGCAGATACTCGCGTCAATTAGTATCACTAGCTAGACGTCAGTGGCAGTAATTTACTCAAACTTTTATTCAGAATTTGTAAACAAAATTTGAAATAATTTAAATCAAGGCGTTAAAATTAGCTTTGGGATTCCGTGGCAACCTGGTGCCTGGTACTTGTGCATATATATATATATATATATATATATATATATATATATATATATATATATATATATATATATATATATATATATATATATATTAACTGTTAAAGGCTCTCCACGAAAAAGTGAGCACTTTTGAAATCAACCTTAGGAAAACCTCACTGCCACTGTCAACATATATTTTAACTGGCGCACTGAGTGACATGCGCCCGGTAAAGTTGGTAACGATGGATGGAAAGTAGTTCAATATGTTAACGCCGAATAAAACGTGTTAGGTAACTGTTTGTGCTTATTTAAATTATTTCTTACCCTTTATATTTTTTTTAACGTCTCAGTGTGTAAAAATTTGCAGATTTATAAATTGTTTACTTTATTTATAATTTCACAGTTTCTCTTGACCGATGCACGAATAAAGTGATGAAGCCCATGGAAATGTTAATTTTACATAAGGCGGAAGAATACACAACGTGCATACAAATAGGTCGTAAGCAGGGCATACAAAATTGCTCATTTTACCGTGAACAGCGTATAACTGTAAACTTTAATCAGAAACTCATTCTGTAGGGCAAAATGAAAAATTTTCCATGCCGTTCATGGCAGGTTAATAAACTTTCAGCGATTCTCGGAATGAGAAGTACTCGTGGAAATTGAAGCAATACTTATGAGTGTTCACATATTTGCCGCTCTTTTGCCGTGGCTAGAACCTGGAAAATCTCGCAGTTTCAGTGTGCTGTAGGCAGACTGCACAATCATATGTAGCTGTGCTCTAGCCTCCACCATACAATAGATAGTTGCACAGAGGCGAAATGATGAGGTGGTTCCTGTGATTTCACTGAATATCTGCACGAGGCTGTAGAAAAGGGCATCCTGTTGTGATTGGCTACTGCGTGCTACTGTAACATTTCACATTGGCTCGGCTGACGGCCAAGCGATGATTAGCGTAGGGCGTGTGCAGTCCGTTCACGGCTGGAACGGACTTTCTCGGAATCTTTCCTACTCCCATTTTTAAGCAATAGATTTCTAAAAAATACGTTCAAACGTGCAAACTATATTCTCTCCCCGTGCTGCCAAACTAACTGTACCCGCGCCAGTACTGTTTGAAGTAACGATGCATGCAGCTGACGACTAAGATGTTGTTCAAAAGTTTGTTCCAGTCGTGAACCGACTATAAATATGTTGGTGGCCCCCGATGCCATTTTGCTGGCGGGTGCGGCTAGAGGTCGAGGTATAAACGTCTGCTTCATCTCTGTACACCTCGAGTATTGTGTGCCGCAGTTGTCTGTGCACTGGCTGCTGCTGCAGTGTTATACTTCTGGCCAAGCTGTACGGATTCACTGATGAAAGTGTATTGTTGAATCAAACAAAGTTTGTTTGACGCAACTAATGTAATTGTTTGTATAGAGGCAATGAAATATTTTGTTGTTATCATTGGGTTGTCCCAAGATTTTTTTTTTTTTTGGTTCAACTGAAGGTTTATTTGGCTCTACGTAAATTAAAAATGTCGGTTAATAGAAAAATAAATTAAAGCCCGACCAAGATTCACACCTATGTCACTGGGTCTACAAATGAAAGTAGAGTTTTTTTTTAAGGAATGCATCTCAAATACTGAACAACGTACGTAAAAGTATTTCATGTTTCACAGCTTTAATTTTTAGTTTCATATTCATCTTGTTTTATCAGGATGTTTATACTAATATTAAGCATTAATAAATACACTAATAAACACTGTTGCTATCCAAATTGTCACAAAAAAATTACAAATTAAACTTTTGAGCTATGTTTTCTAACTAATGCGATGAAATGACCGGCCTAACAAATATGCAGAGGTGATTCGACCAAATATTTGGTTGATGGCCTAATTCATTTTCGGCCCAAAACAGCGGTTTCGTTTGTTCAAGCGTGTATTTTGTTAAATGAACAAAATTATTATTTTTTGCTGTTCAAGTTTCGGTTATTATAAAAAAATATTTTGTTGGGCAATTAAATAAATTATTGACCTTTTACAAACAAAGAATTTTTTTTGCTGTTACGAACTTTTTTTGTGAGTGTTCTTTCTTGTTCCATTATAAGTTTGCTATTGGCGAACGCTCATCCGAGATGGTTTTAAAACACCGCGCGAGCTCCAATTGAAAAATAAATTGAAGCGTCTACGTATTTGAATCGTAGCTTGCCCTGAAATTTATTCGCGTAATTTTTCATGCTCTAGTCATGGGACAAGCGTCCATGCAAATTGTATGGTTACACATTGCTATATACTATGAAATTCAATTAACAATGACCGTAGAAATGCATTTATTAATTTTAATACAGTTTTCTTTCACACACATTCTTTCTTCTTGCAGCGGACTTACTTCTAGAATTATACGCCGTTAGATGTAACTGAATTAACTATTAAACTTATAATATTATTGCCCATAAATACTGTAAAAGTGTTTTGTGCCATAACATATATTGCATATGTTTTTAACTATGGCTCTCAAATGCGTGTAGAATTCACTAAGTGTAGTTTATTGCGCGTTTATCTATTTTACAAACTTGAGTGCAAAAATTAGTTAATTTCCAAAAGGTATTCGGATTGCGAAATACGTAAGCTGCGTTTATAAAAGCTTTGTTAGTAGTGTGTCTGGGTTTATTTAAAGCGAACTGGATTTGGCACTCGTGCCTTGGGCGATCTTTATAAAATCCTGGTATTTGACAGCCGCATCAGGAATATATCTTAGTTTCTCTCACTAAGCCCAACCCCCACGGCGGTATTTTTTAAAAGAGTGACAGATTCAATCTTCTCCGAATACGTCGCTGTCAAGGGGTGAAATGTCATCGACAGGACATCGAAATAGAGGTTTGCCTGTCGTACGATTGCAGCTTTCTATCATTGGCATATTTTTCCTTTCCATACCCTTCATCCGTCTGTAATACCATAGAGTGAATATGCCATGTTCCTAACATAAGTATATTTATGTGTATATTTTTCTTCGCGGTTTTTATGTTCAGCTGATTTTCAAGTATTACACAAATATTTGCTATTTAGTTTCATCACTTAAATGCCCTTCTGTAATATTTACCGTAGTAGTAACAATATTGTAATGTATTAATCACGTAAAATATTAACGAATTTATGATATGCACACTTTGCTATTTTGTACTGTAGGTTTGTTACTTATACTATAAGATAATATAAAACATTTACAGTAAAATTATAATCCTTACTGTATTTGACGTACAACGAAAAAAAAAAAAAAACCTACACAGATTTTGCCCTAAACACACATGGACCGAACTAAACAGGAATGGAGTGAGAAATCATGTGGACTAGAGTGTAGGAAACTGACTGTAGTGGCCTCAAATTATACTTGACGTAGCAACTGCTATGTTCAATCACTGTCAACGATGCGCAAGTATTTCCAAGTTCGAAAAAGCTTTTAAACATGGAAAAGGATTTAACAGACGAAACCTAGTTGTCATAAAGAACTTCGATAAATTAGAAATGTTTTGTCTTAACAACTAACTGGTTAAAAATTTTTGTATTTCTTAAGTAAGCCATTTGTTTGTGGTTCGAGTTACCGCCAACAGCTCTTCACTCCAGCATTACTTTGCTTTCCGTCTTCATCATATTTCATAAAAGTTCAAAATTTATAAATAAACATTAATGGAAATTATCGCTTCTTTAGTACAGTATGGGTACAGTCCATGTTCGGATCTGCCTGAAACTTTGCTGTAAACATTGTAGTAGTTGGGAAGGTATAGTCTATGTATGGTTACTTCATGACTTCCTGCTGAAGTTCTATTTTCTGACTATTCCTCCGCTTCATGCGAACAAAGCTTAGCCAAGATTAGAAAATTACACCAAAGTGACAACGCACCACGCATTTATAAGTACTATATTCACTATATTTTGCATGAGAACTGTTTCTTACAAGACATTACCAACACACATACTTTCTCCCTGTTTTAGTCATATTAATTGTAAATGAAGTAATACAATCTATACAAATATTATAAAGAGATAATGAGTTTGTTTATTTGTTTATATGTCTCGGGTGATCTCGGAATCCACAAGGCCGATTCTAATAATGTTTTCACTATTACGAAGCTATATTCGTCCAGATGGACATAGGTTATGTTTAGTTAAAGAAAAACAATTTGAGAAATTTCAAAATGGGTGCACCAAGTCGCAGGAAAATAAGCTACTTAGCTGCTTTCTAACTATCCACTAACCAAACCATTATTCGCAGATAGTCGCAGTAGTCACGGGTAGTCGTGTGTAGTGACCATAGACTAAAGATGAAGTAGGCCGCTTATTCGTCTTCTGCGCATGTACCCAACATATCTACCCCAAAGGAACAGAACTGTCAAAGTCACATGATCAACGGTGATGAACGTGTTTGTTTATATCTTAATTTTTAAACGCCAAGCACCATTACATTAATAAAATACTTTTATCAGTTCGGATTTAATTAAACTGCATTAAAATTGGTTAGATGTAGTATAAAACGTCTGAAAACATTGGTTTACAAATCAATTTTATAACCTAACATTCAAACCATGCCGTTTCCGCAAGACGTGTTGGCAGAAAAGCAGTACAATGTTGGGACACGGAGATTGGCTGTGCGCATCCAGCGACACAGGTCTACCTCATCTTTAGCCTATAATAGTGACAGGTAGTTCCGGGTAGACACGGATAATCGTATTTCAACAACCTCATAACACCTGAGCGAAGCGAAGGCGGGCTACTAGTGTATAGATAAAATATAAGCCAAATTAATTTCAATTTAACCAATAATATAACTTATGCTCTCGTGAGTACTCGTATAAAACGTTGTGATATTTGTGACATATTTATGAGACAGTGAAATACATCTTACAGGGAGTGATTTTTCAAAAGTTTGATTTGAATTGCGTAAAGATATCGCGAATTTACTATACAGAATATGACATTGACTAGGTGTTTGTTCGGAATAACGATGGAAGATTTCGTGTGCCGAACAGTCTCCATCGCCACAGAATACGTAAATACACAGAAGTAAAATGTGATAGTGGTTCCTCCGATGCGTGTGCATGCATTAACTTATTCGCTATAAGAGGGTCTGGGGGGGAAATAAAAGCCTTGATTCTGTTTGGCTATTGAGTGCTGCGAAATGTTCGCCATTCGCTGTGCTGCCAACTGGGTAGTAAGCCACCCGGCGATGAATGACGAAAGGTGTGTCACCCAGTTGCGAACATGTACGAAGCTAGAGATCATAATACAAACGGCTTTTTCGCTTCTATAATTCCAAGCCGTCTGCGCCAGTCTGTAACCCATGACCTCCCGAATGTGAGCCACGACTGTTTCCGCAGTTTGGAATAAAATATTACAACGTAATCAGAGGGTCTCAGTGCGGGCACTGCACGACTTAAGGCCTGTCTACAATTGCGCTATCTCAAACTGCGTCTTAGGACAACAAGGATGCGCTGATTGGTGCACGTGACCCTCTGACGTCATGGCGCTGTCCCAAGCTGCCGTGTCCTACGCGTAGACTAAAGATCAGGTAGGCCGATCTCGCTGAAGACGCACAACCAATCTCCGTGTCCCAACATTGAGTTGCTTTTTCTGCCAACACGTCTTGCAGAAACGGCATGGTTTGGAATTATATTAGAAAACTGATTTCTTATCAAAAGTTTTGAGTTGCTTGTATACTTCCGTTAACCAATTTGTACCTCATTACTATTAAATTTAAAATGTTACAAATATTTTATTAATATTATAGTGCTTGCCATTTACACTTTAAGATATAAATAAACGCTTTCATCAATATTGACCATGTGACTTTGACAGTTGTGTTCTTTTGAGGTAAGTCAATGATGGGTGCATGCGAAGAAGACGAATAAGCCGTCTACCTCATCTTTAGTCTATGTTTGGGACACGCCCTCGTCCACAGGAACGGCCGATTGTAAATAGGTCTTTACGCAGTACAACTGGAAAACTACAATACCCACTAATAGAAACAAGTGCTGCCATCTACTAGCTGCGGTGAAACTAGTTACCCCGAAGCCTCGTCTGTAATCACTGAGCATTACTCTACACTGTTAAAAATTTCCGTATATTTACGGAATGTTTCACGGAAATGTACAGTGTGTATATACGGAAAAGCAATCCTTAATGACGAAAAACGGTGTTAATTCCGTAAATACAAAATACGGAAAGTCTCCGTATTCCCTTTGGTTTCGAGTTACGGGGACGAACAATGCCGATTCTACACGAAGCTTTCTTCGCCACTGTAAAAAGAAAATGATCGTTTCTGCGGCAGTTAAGGTTATCCACGCGGCTACGGCCTATTCTTTCAAACATTAAAAAATAGCATCATGTGTCTGTAACATTTGGTAACCCTAAAAATACACAAAATTTAATAGAGACTGAATACAAATATAGAAGTTATACCACAATTTTCAAGTGAGAGTTGTAGTTGAAGGGAAGTACAGAAAACTATCTTGGAAATTAACGGAGAAGTTTCGTGAAATTTACGGAAAGTCCGTTTCTGAAATACAATATGTCCGTAATTTTACGGAGAGTTTACGGACACTTCCGGATAAATTTTTACCAGCACTTTTCCGTAAAATGGAGGATTTATTTTAAACAGTGTAGTATTGAATGAAAACTCGGAGTATGCCAACGCTTTTATTTTTATGTGAGATATAGCGCGGTTCCAATGGAGCTACGAGCGTATATAAAAATGATTGTTTTAATTTAGGTGGAAGTGCAACGGAAAGGTACGATGAGATAAATAGCAAATGAATGTGGTGTGTCAGAGAAGATCTGACTAACAGGTTTATTCGATGGCTTTTAAACGACAGAGTCCCTACCCACACGCCAACAATCGTGTAGCTGTTTTTGTTCGACCATGGGTCATGGTGATCAATCGCTCTTTTCATTTGCATGGTGTCACAGGAAAGTTTTTTTTTTTTTTCTCTAAAATTAACGTCAGCTTGAAGGGATGGTTCCTGAAGACATTCCAAAAATCCGGAGAAACTGATTGATGAACCGATGGAGGACCTGGGAATAAATTTCTCCAATAGCTACCGAATACTAAATTAAACGTGACTATCACATATATTGAGCAAGAACAAGTGATCAAGTAGAAGACTTAATACAGATACAATCAATAATTAATTAATTTTTGCTAACATAAATTGGTTTATTTTCTGACCAACCTTGGAAAACACTTCTGTGGCGCAACAGACTCTTGCGGTTGTAAAAAATATTCCAAAACAAATACAAGGTATTTTAATAGTGTAACTTTTCTTTTATACTAGGAGGTTAACAATGCATCTTCGGAGTGCCACTTATTTTAGCAGTTTATATTTCCGAGTACATATTTTACTGTACGTAATTCGCTTAACCGTACTGTGAACAGGATTTTTGTTTGATGGGAATTTATTTACTGTGGTACTATGGTTATTAGGGGTGGTGAAATAAGAAGCAGGCGTAGGATGTTCGCGGTAAAATGAGCACTTTCGAAAGCCCTGCTTAAGATCTACTTGCATGCAGGTTGAGTATTCTTCCGCCTTATATAAAATTAAGATTGTCATGGGTTTCACCACTTTATCCATGCGTCGGTCTATTGAAACAGTGAAATTGTTATAAAAGTAAATATTTTATAAATCTGCTTGTTTTTACTCTTCGATGCATAAAAAAACAGAAAGCGAAAGAAATAATTTAAGTTATCACAAATTGTTATCTAACACTTTTTATTCGACGTCATTATGTGGAACTACTTTCAGTCGATAGTTACCAACTTTACTGGTCGCATGTAACTCAGTGAGCGCGATAAAGTATATGCAGGTAGCAGCAGTGAATTTTTCTAAGGTTGATTTCAAAAGTGCTCATTTTATTGTGAAAAGCCTTTACCAAGGAAGAACTCAAGAAGGAGAAGCAATAAGACCCTTTGGAATAACCCTTCTGCAACGTGGCCCAAGGACCGCGGTGGCTGAGCGGTTAGCACGCTCACCTTCCACCAAGGCGAACAGGGTTCAATCCCCGGCCGAGTCACTGGATGTTGGCAAGTGGGAATCGTGCCGGACGATGCCGTTAGTCGGCGGGTTTTCTCGGGCATCTCCCGTTTCCCACACCCCTTCATTCCGAAGCTGCTCCAAATTCGCTTCAATCACCTTCCTCGGCTCTCAAGACCTCGCTGTTAAGAGCCGCCCAAATCTCTTCACCCACTCACTCTTCACTCAAACGCGCCCCAAAGAAATCGTACTTAGCATCAGTTTAACTCTACTGAAACGCATATTCTGAACACCAACCAGGCAGCCGTATTTTACTCTCTGAATACAAATGCCCGCAAAATAAATTTTCCGGTTTCCTTACAAATGTTTGGGGACAACGGAAAATAAAAGCAAATTCCATAGAAACTAAAAGTACAACAGTTTTAATAAGACGACCGAAATACACATCTTTATAGGCCATTCACGGCAAAGTGAGCACTTTTGAAAGCCCTCCCATTTGAAATAATAGTAGATAAGGTTTATTTTAGCCTAAGACGTTAAATTCTGGGTACTGTGGAATATACACACTGTATTTATTATTTAAATGGCCATATATACTTACAAATGTGGTTAAAGTATAAAAAATGGCTGAAAGGAGAAGTAACTAGGGCCTAAAAAAATTCTCACTTTACCGTGAACAGCATATAACTGGCGGTAAATCAGCAATATAAATCATTATTTTTAAACAATGCAATTTCAGTTATTTTAACACATTTACACTTCAAACTAACTTACATAATAGTGCACGTGCTGTGTTCATTGTTTGTCCAGTTTCTGGTAATATTCTTCTTGTTACATAGGCACTCGTTGTTTGTCTGTTTGGCCACCAATTCTGGTTATGCTGTGGCTGTGTGGTTTTTCACATGTCATCTGACTGCATCCCATCGGAATTACATGATCGTTGCTTTTTCGTTGTGTTGTGTCGTTATGTTATTTGTTCTCCGGCTTGATTCGTTCTTGGAACTATATTCGTGTTACGTGTTCGTCGACAACATATAGCTCAGGCTCGTTCGTTTATACTTAATTAATTTATATTTATAAACTATATTAATTTATTTCAGCCAATGGGTTTTCAATGGGTTTCACAACGAAGTGATTGCATTGGCGTGTGTGCATAATTGTTTAAACAATCAATAACCGCTATTACCTGAGTCATTGAAACAACACACGAAGGTTATGTTTGGTCAGTGCTGTACGTCACGAGACTCAGCGGATAATTATATTTCCTTGAGTAACTGAACCGAACATCGTGCCACTGCTCCACGCTTTAAAAACTCTACAGGACAGTGGCCGTGAAAAGGAATGAATAACTGGATCAGTTTGAGTAGAGCGCTCATTAATAAATGTCTTATTTTCAACAGCTGAACCAATAAATTTACATGGGTCTGAGATGACAAAGGGGAGGAAAGAATTCAGTCTTTTACTCAAATACTGTCCAACTTCTTGGCACAAAATAAAACGTCATTAGTAACAATTTAATATTTGTTTCATATTTGTTGTATATTTACAAGTATGAATCACAAATTTACTATATTTGTAACATACACACAACAAAAAAGTAAAACACTTGCTGAAATGAAATCATTTTTGCGCACACTGTTTATAATCACCTACACAAAAGTGCTCCATAATAAAGCGAAGAGTACCTTCTACATTAAAAAAAATAATATATATATATATATTTGTTTAAGGATATTAGAAACATTTATTTATTTGTGGCTTTACATGGAAAAATTTTTAGCAAAACTTTTTTGTAGAACATATTATTTAGTCTACTAAAGGAAAAAATATTTGAATTTCTTGAATGCATGTATCTATGCAGTCTGGATATTTTATTCACACGTACTTACGTACCCTTCTTGGAGGTTGTGAATCCATCTTTACCCCAGACTCGAACCCGGAACCCCTCGCGCCGCAACCAGCTAAGCCAACTGTGGGTACTGCCGTTATAGTATAAGGCGAATTTTGAACGTGTCTGCAAATATTATAGAATAGCTGTAAATTATGCATGTTTGGGTTCGAAATCAACTTATGGACAGAATACATACCAGTAACATGAAAATAATTGAAAGGACACTGACTGGCATGCTTTGTGAAATTGGTTGTGGTGTTGTAAATGCACATATATAAATAAATAAATAAATATATATATATATGCATTTCCATTTATATATATGCGTCATGGTAGAAGTATGGAAAAATTATTTAATACACCATGGGCGTGAGAACAAACAGAATGGCTGAGATATTTATAGCTACGCTTGCACGCATGAGAAACGTGCCCGGTTCCACGACAGTGTTAATTTTGCATACGGCAGAAAAATACAAAATTAGCAGGAAATTACACTTTAAGGAACACTTACAACATTTTACGAATTAAATTATTAACCCGATAATTGCAAGCGATTTAAACTTTTGTGCGTGTTTACACGACCATGTCATTCCTGCTAAAGTTCTATCTTAATAGAACCCGGCCATGTGGAGAAATAGCTACATGTGCGTTACAGATTGTTGCAGAAATACAAACTTTTACAGAACAACTGAAGCTGTCTGGCTAAGCGGTATCATGGTTTATTTGTGTTCTGTAAATGTATGAATTCTATATTTGCCGATTGCACATGTGTGCCTCGAGTTGTTTTTAATGGAGCCATTCTAAACAAATGTTGGTTCTGTGCAGTTCCATAATGTGAATATCCCTAATCGCTTATGCATTATCTTTAGCGTACTGATTACTCACTAAAAATAAAACCAGTTTAAGTGAAGAGTACAAAACGTACCAGCACGATAAATTATTTCTTGTTATTTGTGAAGTTTTCGGAATGTTGAGCCAACGTTGCATTTCTTGAAACCGACTGCCAAAAGGAATTTGAGCCATTCACGAGTGCTTTTGTGCGTGTTTTCTATCCCTGGCAGAGTGATATTTTTTTTTTTGAACGGGGATTCGAATAAAAGTTCCTTTCCGCAGTGATCGCGAACGCGAGACGTCTAAAAAGACCGGTAAAACCCGTGATATTTTTCAGCTGCCGAGAGGCACAAATACATCTGCTTAAAAGGCTGCTCTTGTCAACTAACGCTTGCTATTCAGAGCGAAGTGTTGAAATATTTATCAGAGCACCTTGCTACGTCTTGAAATAGGCACGCAAATACTCTTCTAAAAATCGTTATTTAAAAACACGCCCGATAAAAGAACTTTCCCCCTTTCCTCACCTTGAGCGAATGTGGGGTAAATTTGACTTTCAATTTTACCGCTTTACGTGTCCTCGGTAACAAAAAAAAAATAGTTTTGAGGAGTTTTGATTCATGATGATGCACTAAACAGCCTATATTATTTAAAATATGAGAAGCAAATTATTTAGATTCTGGAGATGGCAATAATACCATAGTCCCATTGTCTTTTGCGTCTATATACGTAGCAATAGAACGTTAGTTCCTTACTTTAATTTGCTAATAATATTTGGGAATATCATCTCAGAAAAAAAAAGTATTGGTATATTCGATCAAGTAGCAATTCATATTTAAGTTATATTTAAGGTTCGACGACCGCCATTATAAAACGCTGTGTGTTGCAATGAGCAATAATCTAGCAGCAAAACTGGCACATAAATAACGCATATATAAAGACAACGTTGATTGGATGCAGTGATGCTTTTACTTACTCCCAGGAGCACTCGAAGGAAACCATTTGGAGTTCTCGAACACGATCACTCACACTTCAGAACTTCTGTTGCAATCAAATTACCTAAACAACCATATGCATCCCATAAGAGTGTATGGTGCATTTCAATTTCAAAAAAATTCTCAAATTCCTACAATTTAGGCTACTGGGTATTCAATACCTCGTGTTACTTAAATTAAAGTTTGATGAAAACCAAACCCTAAAACTTTGACCCATAATTTCTGTTTTACTAGTGGGTAATACGTCATTAACTACGGATTACAAAATTAACGTTGACCATTATCTGGCAGCAATGAACTACTAAATACAAAGGTCATTGTTGTGTCCTACATTTATTTGGGGGGAAAAACCGATAGTGCTCTCCATTTTTGCATCACCCAAAATTTTAACTCAGTATACAATATGTCTTATATTGTATTTAAATATCTTTATACTTTTACACGTTACTACTCCGAAAAGAGCTTTAGACTGCTGTGTCGCCTTAGCGAGCAAGTTTCTGAATTCTCGTTATATGTCGTAAAACAATACGACTTAAAATAAATACTTGAGATATTTCATGCGTGGGATTTCTCTAGCAGAGTCCAGTACGGTTTCATATCTTAGTTCCGTATGTAATCGGCCAAAATGCTTTCAAACACAGGAGTTGGAATTCCGCATGTGGGAATCGTGCCGGACGATGCCGATGGTCGGCGGGTTTTCTCGAGCTCCCGTTTCCCCTGCCCTTGCATTCCAGCGTTACTCCATACTCCATACTCGCCTCGCTTCACCCTCATCGGCTCTCACGACCTCGATTTTAATAACTTCCCACATCTCTTCACTATTTACTTACATAAGTTTGAAAACACTATTTCTCATGGCTCCAAAATAGTGTAAAACGAGGCATTTATTTAACATATATTCCTCAGTTGACTGACATGCAGGCATGTTTTCTTTCTAAAAAAAAAAAAAACAAATGGGGCCGCGGTAGTCAAGTGGTTAGCCCGCTCGCCTCCCGCCACAGCGTCATCCCCGGCCGGGTTTCCGGATTTTCGCATGTGGGAATCGTACCAGGCGATGCCATTGATCAGCGGATTTTATCGGGGATCTCCCGTTTCCCCCGCCCTTTCATTCCGGCAGTGCTCCATCCTCGCCTTCATTACCCTCATTGGCTCTCAGGACCTCGCTGTTAAAGCTGCCCAAATCTCTTCACTCACTTAACAAACATATAGCCAAAAATGTTCAGTATTGTTTCACACAGAATACCCTATGGCGCTTCTTTACGTGTTTGTATTGCATATAAAATGAATACAAAAGTAAAACAGAAATAAAAAATAAGTATTTTGCAAGATTTATGCCGAGCATGGGGCTGCTAAAGTTGTGTGACTTCTTACAGTGGACGTGTTGTAGTTGCTGCGGCATCATAGCTACTCATAAATGAAATAATACATAGAGGTTGTGTTCGAAGTATTCACCGCCAGTATTAAGAAATGCATGCAAACATCTTTTCGGGGATCTCCAGATTCTCTGATAAAACATCCGGCTTGGTGCGTATGTAGTGGCTATAGAAACGTGCAAAATTATTCGGCAGCACGCTAGAATTCACTGCGCTATATACATTAAAGTTGATGCCATTTGTTTATTTGCTTCGGCAAAAGCAAGACCGCATACACCCTCTTCACTAAGTGTTACGTAATTAGGGTATATTGTCGTTACTTGTTTGTGAATGGTTCAAGACCACCCAGGACGTGTCAAATCAGCTGTACTCCAATGACAAGAGCAATATAAACTGTATCAATCCCCCTTCCTCCTTACCATACCACTGGACTATAACTGCTATATGAATACTGAACTCAGTTACTGTATGCAATAGTCAACATAGGAAGTGGGCTACTCGTGGGGTACGTAGCTCTATGATGAATTGGTAGACCATAATTCCTTTAAACACAACACCTTTATTATAACATAAACTACAACGTTTGAAATATAGATTATTAATACAAGGCTGATTTATACAAAATCCTTAACTCTTCAATAATACACAAGAAGTTACACGTTATTATCCGTCACAAGCGTCTAAGTGATACTGCCTAACCCTGCCAGATATATTAACGCTTAGAAAGACTGGGTAACAGAGACACGCGGATTTATGCTCACTATATATGCAGACTGCGGGACGGTCCAGAGCTCCTCTAAGCCTGGTTATAGTGATGTCCTTTTCTTCGTGGTCGACTCCGACAATATCGCACTGACTGACTTCGTGCACGATGGTGAACATATGGAGGGGGGAGGGGTGACTGGCGTACTGTGCCTCGTATTTATAGGAACCAGGTAGTCGGCTAGTGGAGCATGTTTAGCAAACAACTACCTCGTTCCACAAGCGATATCCCAGCATACCTTAAGAGATTTGTGTGCGGTACCTTCGTGGCCGCTACAAAACGCACGTTTGTTTGATGTCTATTCTGTCTTCAAATTATAACATGAACTTTGCAGGTCTCTAGTAATGTAATATTTCCTGAGCGCACTGATGAAGGGATATCTATTGGCGAATTGAAGCAACCACACACGGTATAATTCAACGGGGAGATCTGGCGGTCGGGCGGGCTACGCATGGGTTCTTCCGCTTCATATGCAGTGTTCGGGATAGGTTACATTCGTTTAAAGACTGTTAACGATAAAGTGAGCACTATCAACCTTATGAAAAAATCACTGCTCCTACCTGCATTAATTTTAACGGGCGCACTGAGTGACATACGCTCAGTAAAGTTGGTAACGATGTAGGGAAAGTGGTTCCATGTCTTAATGTCGAATAGAAAGTGTTGGGTAACCATAGTTACTAACTCTGCTGGGCGCATTTCACTCAGGGCGCCCGTTAAAATATATGTAGTTAGGTGCTCACTTTTTCGTGAACAACCTTTACCAACTTTATTGGACGTGTACTTGTTAGCGTGCCAGTTAAAATATATGCAGGTAGGGGCAGTGACTTTTCCGAACGTTAATTTCAAACGTTTAATAACGAGAGGTGCATAAATGTAAACAAACGAAGCACATGGAATACCCTAACTTTACTGGAATGCGACCCTTCTCCATGTATGTACAGGTTCGGAATTAACTTAACTTCGCGTGCAAGACGTCCGCGGTAGTAGAAAGCATGACTGTACGGGTACATATGAAATATTTTCATCGAAAGCACACTGCAAGCGTTACAATTTTCATAAACATAGTGGTTTTTTTTTTTTTGGTCACACCGAATTCCCATAATAAGCTGTTAAAGTAACTATATAATTTTTTTACAACCTAGTTAACAAGCAATTCTTATTTATTTCCAAAGAACTTCTTTAAAATATTATACTCAAGAAGATTTAATGAATCCACAGGTAAATACTTTAGTTCCTGTAGCTAGTTACGAATGATATCGAAAAATGTAAGTACAGATAATTTTCCATAAAGAAATGTAATACAAGCGTGAACCCTAGTTGTTTCAGTTCAATAAAATTTTCATATTCATAAATTACAGAACCATTACAATTGTTAGATATGCAGCTTGCTATTAAAAAAATAATAAAAAGCGACGGAAAATTAAGTTTTATTGTAAGATGATCGAACCATTTATGACGCCTACAAATTTTCCATTGTTTCATATTAACCTTCCAAACAATGACTGAAATTGACCCAAAATTCGTGTTTAAAAACTGTCTCTCTCCTCAGCCTCTGACATGAGCAATTAAACGTTTATAATTTACTAAGTTTTATGCGGCTCCTATCATTCCACAAAATTCATTCCGCATGCGGCATATTGTTTAAATAAAAATGCGACGTGCGTATTTGTATGCATGAGGCTTCCGTATGCAGGATTGCATTCCGCGGAGCGGTGGGCGGGAGAATATTTCGCCGGGCGCAAAGCCTGGCGTGATATAATATCACGACAATAAATATTTGTCCCGCGCACGCGTGTAGTTGATTTCCGGCGTAATTTTTTTATTGAAAAAAAAAAAAAAAAAAAAAAAAAACCTACCCGCCGATTCCATTCCCAGAATGGCTCGCATTGTTCGCGGGAACAATATGTGACGGATGAGGTGCCGATCGGTTTTTATACTGCCCCAATTTTTCACAGTTATTGTTTTCTATACCCCGCCTATAAACTAAGCTCCACCAACGCACCCCCTACCCCTCCAAACAGCTTTTTCGCTGAGTGGGGAGGGAAGCGACAGCTGTCGCGGACACTCCGCCGTATCGAAATGAATCGAGATATATCGACAGAGGCGGGAGATATATTTGGAACGCGAGCGACTATTCACCCAGCTTTAAGTTTACCCACTCGTATAACTCGCAGACATTCGAAGTAATTGAAACGCCTTACTTATTTCATTTGGAAGGAAATTTTTTTAAAAACTATTCTGCGTTTATTCTTTAACGAATCCGTGAACCGTGGATTATGAAATAGGGGTGGTGCGCGGTGAAACATTTATATTTTATTTATTTCATTAACCCTACTTAGCAGTACAGCCATCCTGGGTTTCAATTCTATAATGAGTACTACAATTTAACAAACGTATATAAGTTATATACATTCACAATTTTCTTATTGTTATTTTTTGTGGTAGGACGGCTGTTCGTCTGGGCGCCCGTAATTTAAGCTACAAATTCTGTTTATATTCAAAAGCATCATTCACACTTCCTAGGAAGGTAGTAAGTGTGAATGATACTTTATAATAGACTGTAAATTCGTCAGTTAAAATTCAAATATTTCGTACACTGCTTCCTCAAACTTCGACTAAAATGCTTTTGCTCCTACTTTGGGCCGTCGGATAGAAGTGATTAAAAATCTGAAAGTGAATGTGCAGCACAACGTTCCAGAAACCAAGGACTTCAACAGTTCGATTTAATGTAAATAGTAATTAATTATTTCTAAACCAGCGCGCAGTAAAATAACTTGCAGTGAAAAGAAACTGGAAGTTACTAGCTGAGAAATTTTAACAACCGACTAAACATTTTCCAGAATACAAATTAAGTACGTGGAGTTTAAAAGATTACAAGTTTTGTTTGGTACTGCATAAATACCAGACTAACTTTCTGGCATACGTCGGGATCAATAAAATTGGACATATCATTGTTATTCGCATGAAATTTTTATCAGGCAGCGGAATATAATCTTAATAACATCGTGGTGTCGGAAAGTCCGTGAGTAACCTCTCTTATTGGAAACTTCTTTTTTAAAGTTGTGTAAAGTGTTTACGATTAAATCCATTTCCTGCGCGACGTACAGCGCATAGGCCACTATCATGTAAAAAAAATTAAGCAGAATCCTTGCAAAATTTGAAAAGTTCGGTATTTGTAGCAGTAGGGATAATGGCTGCCGCTAACGAAATACACAGCGAGAAAGCTTTTTTTTTTTATTTTTAACAAGCCAATGTCTAGACCGTAAAACTACCAAAAGTGGCGCTTGCCACTGAGGCGGGATCGGCATGGATAAATGAAAGACAGCCGGAGGCAAGAGGAGGTGGTTATGAGACACACGTCTGTCGCCCCAGGCCGGCCTCGATTACTGACGAGGGGACGAAGTGTGTCTGGGTGTGGAGAGGTAGCGGAATGCAGTAATATTATGAAGTGAGAGTACCCCGAGAAAGCCCAGCGAACATAGGCAACGTCCTCGTGGTTTCCCATGTGCGGAAAAAAACAACATCCGGCCCTTGATGTAGTACCAGAAGTGCATCTCGGGTCGCCGCGGCGACAAACTGCGGTGCTAAATAGCACGGACAAAAGATTTCATTTGTCACTGTCAACACAGTCTAGATTAATTACATACGTAATCGGTAGGTTTATCCGTGATTCCAACCGATTAGTTCACATATACTATTTATATATTCAAAGGGGTGTATCCAACATTCTGGGAAGTCCTGAACTCTAATTCAAATCACCGTGTTATAAAGTGGTAAAGGTTTTTTTTTTCCGATAAGATAATATTCTATGCACTAGAAAATATAAAGTATAACTCTTCCATAAGTATAATTAGTATACGTAAATTACAGTCTTAGTTGACTGAAAATATCATGCACTCTATAAATTCGAATCAGTGGGAAACCACTGATTCGCAGTGAAAATGGCTCCACTTAGAATCAGTGAAAAATAAACACTGCTTGTTTCAGTGGATTCGAATTTAGAGTGTACAAGATATCAAATAGGCTATATAGCATTAGACTAACTTAATGCACAAAATTATAAAAGTGCGTATTACATAATAAATCATATTTGTATCACAATTTCAGAATTTATGCCACCGCTGTAAAAATATTCACAGTACGACAAAGAAGCAAAAACAAATATCCCGTAACAATGGACAGCTTCTTATGAAGTAGTAGATTAATGGGTCACCAGCGGATGTGTAGCATCCACAAAAGGATGTATTAGCAAAAATATAAATAAAAGTATAAAACGCTAAATCAGATAGAAACCGCAAATAAAATAAATACCAATCATTATATATATATAATGAGTACTGTATATACTGAATATATAAAGTGTACTGTCAGTGAATGTAGGCTAATGGGAACGAAGGACACAGGTTTTTGCCCTCGATAAATAGAGCACATTTCGTAGTCTAAGGCTGAATACTATTTCGTGTAGACGGTTAATTTCTGTTTGGAAAATTTTATTTCGTGATTTGGTATGCAAGGAGCAGTAATAAGGGACCGGAGAGTAAACTAAATAGTCATAAAAACGTGTTCTTACGCTTTAAATATGATATCTGCGGTTTCGCAAAGAGCTACCTCGTACTCAGTCCGAGTTAAAATTATTTTAGAAGCGTCGCCAACGAGCACTCACGTAGAAACATCGTCGCAGTGAAAAAAGTTGGTAAAAGGGGAGGGGGGGGGTTAATCATCCTTTAATGTCAGAGGGAGGTAAGATATAATCACGTGCCGGTTTGCAAGCGGCAGCCGCAGGCGGGGTCTGTATACTGGACTTGAATAAACTCTGTTATTACGGATTATACAGCCGGGAAGTAACTTATGTAACGGCACTTTTGTTGCAAGTAAAATAACCTTTGCCCACACGTTATGTTGGAGAGGTGTTCTCTGATTCACACTCAATCTACCTTGATCATGAATCTTATAGGCCATTTACTGGTAAAACAGCAGTTGGACTCAGGTAAATCTAAGTCAAACAGCATCCTCCATTCCCGCGAAGAGCGAAATTGAAAAATAAATAATTTTTATATGCACGTTTCCATAAATAATCAAACGTTTACGTTTTAACTGTTAAAGATGCGAGATATTTTCTGCAGGTGCATATAATGGAATTGCCAGTAACTCTATGCCGTAAATAGTGTGGAATTAATTACTAAATATGGCGTGTACTCAGTCACAAATTTCCTATAGCTACACTGGGAGAAACATTTTTTTGTTGGCCTTTATAAAACTGTTGGTCGCCACAAAAAATTTTTTGTCGAACAGTCATCTCAAAAGTGTCTGCGGAAGGAAAAAAAAATCGCTGTTAAATATTCTGTGCCATCTAAATAAGGACTTCGTTGTCACCAAGAAATTCAATGTATTGACAGGCAATGACGCGTCCGTAAGTCGAAGCAAAATCTTTACCATGCTGCAGCATAACTTGTTATAGGCTGTTCCCGGTAAAATGAGCACTTTTGAAAGCCCTGCTTAATATCTAGTTGTATACACGTTATATATTATTCCGTCTTGTGTAAAATTAACATTGCCATGGACGTCATCACTTTATTTAGGTGTCAGCCAAATGAATGTATGAAATGATTACGAACGTAAAAACTTTACAAATCTGTTTATTTTTACACTTCGATGCATTAAAGCACAAAAGCGAAAGAAATTATTTATGTTATCACAAATGGTTACCTAACACTTTTTATTCGACGTTAAGTTATGGAAATACTTTCCATCCGATGTTGCCAACTTTACTGGACGAATTCCACCCAGTGCGTCCATTAAAATATATGCAAGCAGGGGCAGTGACTTATTTCTAAGGTTCTTTTCTGAAGTGCTCACTTAATCGTGAACAGCCTTTAATAGGGCTTAGGAAAGAGTATTTCAGGTTCCGAACTTTGGTAAGTGAAGATGGTTTAACATTACGTCGACAGCAGGAGCGAGGAAGAAAAAACCAAGGCCTTCATCACTCTACCAGCAATCGCCTGAAGCAATTTCAGATAACCACTGGAAACTGGCATCAGGGTGGAAGGACAAACCCGTGCTCCCTCGAGCGCGTGTTATCGTTGCACCACCTCTCTCTGTGTTAAGAACTTTCATTTGAGTATATGAATAGTAGGGGCGGAGGGGTTTCACCCCACTTTTGATTAATCGGTTTATCGATTTGATATCAAATTAATTGACCTAATTAATCTGGCAATAAAATAATTTCTTAATCAGATTAAAAAATTTAGTCCTCTAATCTGAATTAGATACAATTTTATTGATTGGCCCAATTAATGAAATTAATTAATCAAATTAATTTTAATTTTTTAATTTTGTGTGAATTGATAAGTGCAAGGGTGTGCTGAGGGTCTTTATTAATTTCATTTTTTTTGGGTGGGAGAGGCATGGTAGGTCCTCACCCTCGGAGCTCTGGCATTGTACTGAGGTGAAATGTGTTGGGAAATGAGTATGCATGTCTTGAGTTTGGTGCAAGAGTGGCATAAGTGTTGTATTTTGGGGAATAGTGTCGGGAGTGGGGCACATGTCCATTCACTTGGGGAGTCGGTGCAGGAATGAGGTCGCCTGTGACTAATGGTAGGCTGAGAGAGGGCAGCAGCACGACACGTCTGTTCAGTTCGAATGTCTGTGTAGGAATGAGGTGTTGGAATACTTATTAGATATGCGAAATGACAGAAATGTGTAATTGGAAATTAATAGTATTTCGGCGAAATCTTATGACTAGGTTATAGCAATTGAAAGAATGCATATTTAATTGAAAATGAATATGATTTATGCTCAAATACAATATGGCAGTTTACTAATCCAATTAAAACACATTTGTATGTAAAATATCAAATACTAACCATAATACCTCCTCGACTAACACAAAAATAACAAATTATACCAATTTCACATAACCACATACATATTAAATTAATCAAACACACTAGACATAAACACAAGAATGAAGTAACCTACAACAAGGTAATTAACAAAGCAAAAAAAAGGTATTTCCCTACCAATCCTGTTGTCATAAAGAAATGAAACAAGCAACGACTTAATACACTTATATCTACAGAATGCAACAAAGTAATTAACCAGGGAAAAAGGTATCCTATTTCCCTACCAATCTAGGTGCATAAAGGAACGAAATGAAATGACCTACAAAAAAGAATCAGATAAACACACACATTCAAATTATTATCAACACACAAGATCAATTTAAGAATACCACCCTCAGTCCAACAATATCGAGTGGTATGCTGGTTAACTGTTATGCGCAGGTCAATCTCTCACACATTTATAATAATTATACGAATTCCTTATATGAAAATGCATAACTATTTTGTTCCCTATTGCATTATATGTTACAAAGGAAAGTTTAGCAGACAAGATCTCTGCCCACTGTACAAATCAATGGCTACCACAAAACTAAAATGGTCATGCTGGAGAAACCTGCCCTGCTCACCTGTCTCACTCCCTCCCAACCAGATCCCCTTTCAAAGACATCGACCTCTGGCAAGAACGAAGCCCCTCTGGTTGTTAAAATCAAACCTCAACAAATAGATAATTATTATATTTATTTTGCCTTGATTTATTTAGCGTGCAGTTAAGGCAAAAGTGTTTTGTTCTGTTGTGATTCCCTGTAAACACAAGTCTTTACTGTGTAAAATATTAACAATGTTGCTGTTATAGGTGATATTCATGCAAACTGAGTAAGACAGTATTGCTTATTGATATGGAATGCGGTCAGACAAAGTGATTCGCCAGCTGTTGCGAATTCATTCATTAAACCAAGTGAATGAAAAATTATATATTGTGTTCGCACCCAAATATTTCTGCTTACTGAAATCATATCACTTAACCAGGTATTTTTGTTTTGTTATTTTGATATTCATTTCCAAGGTATATCTGTAAAAAAAGGTCGCATTCATGAGTAAATTTGTATTCCTCACACAAACAATGTGTAAAATTTTTACCCATGGTTGATAAAGTAGTACACTATTTTATTTTTGCAAAAAAAAAAGACTCACTCATTTCTCTAAAATATATATTTTATAATATTCCGTATATACAAACACTTTGGAGGCAAATAAATATAGAAATTAAACACACAATCAGTTTGAAATATATTTATGTTTCCCATTTCTCCAACAATCATAATATTTATTTACATATAAAAAACTACATTCTTCTGAAAATAATAACATATGCAAATAACAAACAATCTTCTTTATATACCAGAGTTTCACAAAAGTTCATTATTCATGTATGCATTACACTTTGCATGTTTTATAACATATAGTTGAGGGTGCAGTAAGAGACTGCTCCAGATCATTTCTTCGATGGTCGCTGGTAGACTTGTATGGACACATATGGTATACAGGACTTTTTTTGGATCTGGACAAGATATTTAATTGTTGCATTTTTCACCTTCTAATGGACTTTGATATTTATGAAATGAAACAGTACATCGCAAGTTTCTCCAAAATGACGTAATATTCTGTTAGATAAACAAGAGTAATTCTCACCTAAGTTTCCAGGGGTCACAGAAATGTAAATCCCAGTTGGGTGGAAGAAAGATATGTTTACTCTAGGAATGTCACAAAGATACCAAAATTATTTCTTTCCTATACTAGCTGTAAATGATTTACTCCATTGTGCAATCAACTTGCTAATATTACATTTACACTTTGATTTCTGTATGCACAAGCATGTGATTTCGTTCTCTTGATTCATGTACGAAATATTGGTTTACATTAACCGAAATACTTTTATACATAATTTCACTCGATAGTTTGCAACCTGGAAACACATTCTGTTGACATCACATTTCCCATCTAACATGTAGAGAGAGGCATTTCCCTCTTGAATAGCAAAGTTTCCTTCCAATTAATAGTGTTAACATCTTGAGGTCTGGTGAGCTGATAGGCGATCAGTATATAGTAAGTTAACTAAACTTTTGAAGCACCACTTTATTTATAGTTTCTCTCAGCACAGGTAGTGACAACCATTCTAGTATTATCCATATGTTATTAATGTGGGGCTCCTCTTCCTCCTACCCCTGCTCCTCTCCAGTCAATCATCAATGACCAATTTAGCATTAACTTAGTGTTTTCCTCTGCTGAAAAGAATTTCGATTTATATCAATATTTTTACATGATTGTTTGAATTATAGACAATTGTATTCTTTTTGAATAGCTGTTATTTTCCCATTCCACACACCTTATAAAATGAGTGTTTGCTCAACTCCATGTACGTATATTTTTAAGCATTTCTTGCAAATGTCTTATATTCTCATACTCCATTCATCCACTCTCCCAAGTCAAACCTTGGTGATGTTAGCATAACCCATATATTTGTTCACTTGTATTTAGGACTTAGATATTTTCAGTCGAATAGTGGCTTGAAGCTGAATACAATTGTATGTTCTACCATATCAGCAATAGCCAATTCATTAATGATAAATTACTCTGGGGATTGAAATCCTTGCACATTGCAAAACATCTTGCCAGAATCGTGGTTCTCCATATACTGACTTAAGTCATTATCTTCACTAGCTTATCTCTTAAATTATAAGTAGACAATCTACAGTGAATTATCAAAGCATAAGCTTGTGTATTTTCTGGAATGGGTGTATTTGCAATTATTTCAATTTGTGAATCAATAAAATTATTGCTAATGGTGTTGTATTGTTTGCTTGAATCAAATACAAATAATGATCCTCTAGTTTTAAAGTCTTCAGGTTCTATTATCGGTGAGCTGATTTTGTTATAATATTTTCTTTTAACTTAGAGTACATATCATAGAAAATAAGGAATTCCCCATTTCCAAAGTTTATATTAAAGTTAATACAGGGATAAACTTAACTGTTTTGATATAGTTTAATATTTTTCATATCACAACTATCGAATAGTCATCTTCTCTGATTTTAAATTCTCTTGTTGTTTTTTTGAAGACAAATGACAACATATCTTGACTTTCTGGACAAAAAACTTGATTTCACACTCCACACTAGTGTTTGTGATGTCGGTGGTGTTGGAAAAACCTCCAGACCATATGAACTAAATGCAATGTCTAAATTCTTTCCTTTTCCGATATGTTTTAAAAAAACTTTCCCTATTCCCTAGTGTCAATTTCAATATGTGACTTTAGACATTCGACACTGTTTAATCCAAATGTTACACCTTCCTCATTATTACCTGTGTTGTATATAGCATTTAACTGCATATTATGGAATAGAATAATGAATTCTTGTTTAGCATTTAATATAATGTTTATAGCATTCAGCAAATCCATGTATCATTCTTAATGGTATAACAACTTTGTATTTTCTGCCTGGGTTTATTTTTAGTGAATAATCACAAGCATTGCTTCACCTAGCCATAAGCCCTGTATAATGATCATTTACAGTTTGCAAAAGATAGTTCTTTATCATGGAAGTAATTCCATCATCTCATGTTTGATTGATTTCCATACCATTGAGAAGATATGCAATTCAATCTATGAAATGAAGTAATCTATTTCTTACAATTTTTGTAGTTACTGGATTATGTCCTCGGCTATCTTTTTAATATTTTTCCCCATAACCTGAAACTTGTTTCGACAGTAATGTATAAATATCGTGATTTTGTAAAGAAATCCTTATTTCCAATGGAAACTTGTACAGGCCTGCTTGGAACTGTTCGTACACATGTATTTCTATTAACCATATATCCTAATTCTTGTAAAACAATTCGTGGTCTTGTGTTAACTTCATGGGTAACTTATTTGAAGTAAGCATTGTATGCTTGTGTTTATGTATTTTTACAGTTACTTTCTTCGAAATATGTTCTGTAGAAATGTGGTTCTTAAAAGAACCACGTATTTAACACCCATATTGACTATTATAGGCTATACCTATAATGATTGCAATGCAAACAGAATGCAAGTGTTATATAGCTTGTTTTAATGTAAACAAATGGCAATTTATTCATTTATAAAATTAATAAGTTTACTGTCTTGATCGACAATTCTAACAACTATTTTATCAGCAGGATTCACTATTACTGGGTGATATATAAAAGTAATTGGTTTTTTGAATTATTTTGTATACTGGAGCCACCACACATATGAATTCATGTAATTGGTTCTACATTGAAATATGAACCACCTACAATAATAACATCTATATGGCATACATTAACCAAACATATATTTACCTGTTTTGATGATTCGTGCAATTCAAAAGCAGGATACATTCTCCATTAATAACCTAACATATTTGCAATTGAATTGTCTGCCATGAAATCGATATCGACATTACTGCACATCGCACTAGTTAACATATTTGAATTTCCACATAATTGGAAATGTACATATTTAGGCAATTTTGCTTTAATGTACATTTCTAAATCATCCAACTCATTCGATCCTACCTATCGGTTTCCTCACCAATGTTTACTGTAAATTATTGGTTGTCCATATAAATGTTTGGTATGCTGTTGTAAGTAACAAATATGATTATACTTATTTGCCCTTCTCCATCTAACTCAAAAGCTGGGAGATATACTGCATGCTATTGCAATGAATTACTACATAATAACAATGTAATTGACATATTACTAATATATTTTACTAATGCAGTTACTTATATACCATATTTTTAGTAAAAAAACATAAACATATATGTCCACAATTGATCATATTTGGTAATTGTTCCATTTTGTAATAGTATATTAATTGCATGTTTTTTTTTATAATTGTGTATTTCAATTGGAGGATTTAAATATAAAAAACTGTCATATTACAATTATTGATTTATGTTTTTTAATCATGGAACCCAATGCATTCCTTTCTTTTGCATCGATTCTAAATTAACAATCATACATTCACAAAGGTTTGTATTCTTTGGTAAATTGGGAATATCCAGTTTCTTTACAAATACAATAATGTCTATGTTTGTTAGTGCACATTTTGGAAGACTATTTAGGAATTTCGCAATTTTTTCCATGTTTGGAGTTTTTTGTCCTTGCCCAACTTTACATGATTTCAGATACATTCCTTTACCACTTAATTTAATTGCTCTCCTGATTACCAAAACTCCTCAGAGGAGCAATCCAAGAAATGCTAATGCTGGAAAAAGGAAAGGAATTATCGCTACTATCTTGGTTTTTTGTTTTGTTTTGACGTTATGCCCATTTCTTTTTTTTAACTTTGCTCGCATCACTTTTTCCAGAACCCAAGTGCCGATATTTTCACCTGTTGATGTAGTTGGATTCTTCCTTGTATTTACTGCTTTATCGGCTAGAATTGTATCTGCTATATGCCTTTGTTTCAAATTGTTTGTTCATTCATAAGCTATGATGTTGTCTTTATAATCACTATCCAAAGAGTTTGGTCCTTGATAGCTCCATGCCAAACATTTTGCAAGCTTTGTTCCGAGGCTGCAATAGTTATACTTTGGTAAATGCAATTCAAATGTTAATTTATTATTCAATCCATTCAATTTAATGTGTCCTTTTTGATTAGTTTAGTACAAGCCATTATTTTAAACTGAACACAAACATTTCTATATACCTGCATTTATAGTTTTTATCTTAGTATGAAACTTTACATAATATTGCCTATTTGTGTAGAAATGAAGGTTATAAAACAAAATGTACATCTTCCAGTAATTGTAAGTACAAAATAAAATGTAATTGAACATAAACATGCAATTCTTTTGCCACCACAACTGAGAAAACAAAATATTTTTTTTGGAAACAAGAATAAATTATTTTATTAATGATTCGAGAGCTAAAACTGTAACTAAATTAGATGCTGTATTAAGTAAAGTTGATAAGATTGAAAAAGCACAAACTATTCAATCTCGTGTAGCAATTATTCGACCTACTGCACCAGTTAGAAAACCAATGAATTAATTTATATATAAATATTTGGAAGTTAATGCAACATAATCAAAACGTGTTGGACTCAGTTTCGGAATGACATAACATAATATCTGCTGTAAAGGAAAAATATATACAAGCTAAATGAGCTCGTATGGAATGGGATGTTTTAAATGGAGAAATATTTAAACCTGTTACAAATAGAAGGTTTACATTACATTCGGTTTTGAATATCCCCAACAAAACACAATTGGACATTAAATCGGAAGAATCTTTAAAGGAAAAAAAAGCAAAACGTGTCCCATTCAACATATTGTTATTTATATTTAAGACATACTTCACCTATGCTCGATATGACATTTGATGTATACCGACATGGAAACATATGGTTCCTCGAAAATTTTGTAATTAAGTTTTCGCCTGAGAATAAAATTTAAATAGTTGATTATGTAACTGATGTGAGTGAAGGATTGTTTGGGTTATTATTTAAAAATATTCTAAATGGATATTCCGACACCGATTTGGAGAAATATAAAGTACATGTTCGTCTTACGAATGTGGATAATCATTAAGAAGATGAAATTAATCCTAAACTACATTTATTAAGCGATATTGCTGGATGTGGAATATATAAAGATGAAGTTGGCAATAGGTTTTATCCTGTTTATTGGAACAATCCTACTGAATTGGTCAACAGTTTAAAACTCATCATTGCTTCGAGAGAGTGAGGGAATAATTCACATACAAACGAAATTGTTTTCTATTATTGAAGAGCTGATGGAAGAAGGTTATATTACTACTGAAGCTCAGTAAGATTTTTCAAGAATTTTACACCCCTGCAAGGAAAAGGTTTCCCAGAATGAGAGTTGTTACAAAGGGTAAATTATTATTTTCAAGCCAATTTGTGTGAAATGACATTGCTTTTGCAATACAATAAGATAAACAAATATATTTTAACCATAATAGTAGTTTATTCAAAATATGTTTTGGCATACCTTTCAAGAACAAGACTGAGAAACAGGTTAGTGAAGCAATGAAAATTGTTTTGCGAGAAAGAACCTGAATTCGCTCCAAACCAATAAAGGAACCAAGTTTTTCTGGACTATTCCAGAAACTAATAGTTGAATATGGAATCAATCATTATGTAACATATTCAGAACTTAAAGCGAGTGTTGCAGAAATATTCAACAAATCGATCAATTATCTAATATACAAGCATTTCACATCAAAGGGGACTTAAAATTGGGCATATGTATTGCATGAAATATTTAAATTTTATCATTCCATATCATCGAACTATCAAGATGGCACACGAAAATGTTATGTACGATAGATTGATGAAAACCATACATTATAATATTAAAGTATTTAACAAGAGAAAACAAAAGTTTAAAGTTGGCCAAATTATACATTTGTCTAAGCAGTAAGTGGTCTTATAACCGGTGAATTGGTCTTACAAAATGTTTAAAATTATTTCTGTTAGATAGTCATTTCCCAGAGAACCTATAAAAAGTGGATTTTATGGACACAAATTGCAAAAAGTTATTTCTCCAAATGAATATTTTGTTGACAAAATCATTAAAAGGGAAAAGGATATGTTCTTGTTTCAATGGGGAGGTTTCTCAAAATCACATGATTCATGCGTGAAGAGTTAAAATCTAAAAAAAAAAGTAATTCAATGTTTGTAAAATTATGATAATCAATAAAAATTAATTGAAACATAATTGATGTGTTATTTCTTTTAATAAATCCACCGATATTGATGAAGTTGGGATGTACAATTATTGTGTGTATAGTTTATTACACTTATTGTGAAATCATTCCACTTGTTTAATTGGATTACAGTTTGATCGGATTACTATTTGATTAGTGTTTGTTATGTAATTCACACTTCGCATTTTTAAATGTAAAATAATTCACTTCTTTAATTCCTTTTAATTGTGTTGGAATTTGTTTGATTTGTAATTCAATTGATAAATGTGAAAGATTCGTATTTGTAAATCATTGTGTTAGGGTGTTAATTCATTGCATTTGATTTGTAATTCATTTGGTAGTTGGGATTGATTGATATTTGTAACCCATCATATGTGGGTGTTAATTAGTTGTGTTTGATTTGGAAATCATTTAGTATTTGTGATTGATTGGTTTAATTGAATGTTTTGTGATTAGTAAATATGATGTAATGGATTGGTTTTGATTCATCATTGTTAGAGTGATGTTTAGTTTATCAGGATACATTTATGGACTTTCAATTGTTTGTGATTTGTTATATTTATTTGCTTTTATTGATACATTTCTTGGAACTGGAATAAATTTCATGGAATTTGAGATAGTGATATATTATATTTCTTTGTAATAATACATTTCTTGGAATTTGTTTCTCGGCGTAGATTTCTGTGGGATTACTTTTTGGATTCGAGATAAAATTTCACTCAATCTTACAACTTAAAGGCTTTGTTCTTGCCAGAAGTCGATGCCTTGGAACATGTATCTGTAAGGGAGGGTTTGAGACAGAAGAGCAGGGCATGTTTTTCCAGCACGACCATTTCAGTTTTGTGGTATCCAATAGCTTGGACAGTGGGCAGAGCTCTTGTATGCTAAACTTTCCTTTGTAATATACAATGCAATAGGGAACAAAATAGCTATGTATTTTCGTATAAGGAATTCGTATATTTATTATAAATGTGTGAGATATTGAGATTCGCGCAGCAGTTCGCCGGCATACAACTCGCTATCACTGTGTTGAGGGTGGTATACTTAAATTGTACTTTTACATGGATAATAATTTTAACGTGTGCATTTTTTGGATTCTTTTTAGTAAGGCTCTTCGTTTAATTCCTTTATGGCACCTATATTGGTAGGAATGTAGGATAACTTTTTCCCTGGTTAATTACTTTGTTGCATGTTGTAGGTATAATTTTATTAAGTCGTTCCTTGTTTGATTTCTTCATGACAAAAGGATTGGTTGGTAAATACTTTTTTTTTTTGCTTTGTTAATTACTTTGTTGTGGGAAACATCGTTCTTGTGTTTATGGCTAGTGTATTTAATTAATTTAATATGCATGTTGTTTTGTGGAATTGAAATAGTTCTATCATTTTGTGTTAGTCGAGGAGGTATTATTGTTAGTATTTGATTTTTTGAATACGAGTGTGTTCTAATTGTATTAGTAAACTGCCATCTTGTATTTGAGCTTAAGCCATATTCATTTTCAATAAAATATGTATTCTTTCAATTGCTATAATCTAGTCATTTGATTTCGCTGACATACTATTAATTTCCAATTACACATTTCTGCCATTTCGCATATCTAATAAGTATTCCAGCACCTCATTCCTACACAACATTCGAACTGAATGGACCCGTTGTGCTGCTGCCGCCTGCCAGCCTACCATTAGTGGCAAGTGATCTCAGTCTTGCACCGACTTCCCAAATGAACGGATGTGTGCTCCACTCCCGACATATTTCCTTTAAACATAACAGTTATGCCACTATTGCACCAAACATATATATATCCCTTCCCCAACACATCACACCTCAGTACAACGCCGGAGCTCTGAAGGTGAGGACCTATCATCCCGCTCCCACCCAAAAAAGAAATAAAGAAAGACCATTAGCACACTCTTGCAACAAACTATACACTTATCAATTCACACAAAATTAAAAAAAAATGTTTTCATTATTAATTTAATTCAATTAATTGGATCAACTAATAAAATGTTATCAGATTAATATTACCGGGTTTAAAATGATCGGATTAAGATTGGAATAATTACCGGATTAATTAGGTCCAATAATTTGATATCAAATAGATAATCCGATTAATAAAAATTGGGGTGAAACCCCTTGGACCCTACTACTCATATGCATACCATAAATCTGAGAAGTGTCGCTCACTCCAAATTGGTTCGTAACTGAATGTGAGGAGATAAACAGAGACTAGTACGACATCACTAATTGAAACGTAGCAAGCATGCGTAGAATATAAATAACGGATGCAGTTTCGCGATCACAGCAAGATTATTTTACTCTGTACGACACGAATTCTATTGCTGCTAAATTTATAAATTTGATGGCAGCGAATAAATATACTTACAATAAACCAATACGTTAAAGAGCTCTAAATTGCAGTATTACTTCTATACGTATATAAGTTTTAATATGCACGAAAATCTGTTTTTACAAGCGCCAAAATTTCGTCTTGAAAAACATCAACCAAATAGTTCACTTTCAGTATGGTGAAACTCTGTCCTTTGTGGCAGAGTAGAGGTCGTGTTTTCGAATCCCAGATAGCATTTTCAAAGTATATTATAATTAAGTGGTGTTTGTGTGGTTATTTAGAGCCTCCATGCATCGAAAAGGAAACATGAATCAACGAACTAAGATAACTTGTGACTCTTGAAGTCGAATCTTCAAATCTGTGATACCAACTATTCTTCCTACGAGAAAGTAATAAATACAAAGCAGATTGTCAGTTTTATATTTGGATTTTTATAATTTGCTTATTGTAAGATATTTTTATTTCGTTGTAATACATTTTTTAACTGGATTGGAGTTTTTAAACGGCATAAATATGATGTTCAACATATCCACTGTCGTACACAGTTAAAAATCCCCATACACTCACGAAATGGCATAAACGGAAATGAGCTCCATACACAGAAAATAAGGAAATTCTCTGTATTTCCTTCAACTTTAACCTTCTGGAACAAACAATACCGAGGCTACAGAAAGTTTTCACCGCTAGTAACATTACCTTTCTGTCAGAAGTTTGTATACTCATGTCAACTATGCCAAAAAATAGCACTATGTCAAAATAGCCTGTGTCGAAAAATAGCACAAGTCACCTTTTACAATTCACAAAGAATAAAATATTTATGTAATACCACAACGTATGACATTTTATAAGCTCCACGTATGGGAAATATCTCTAGGGTTTCATTTACATAAAAAGTTTGCCTCGGCTAGTAGATAGCTAATATATGAATATGAGAATACCTTTGTTTACTCCACTCAGTAGGATATTGCAATGTTATAGATTCTGCTGAACTTTGGAAGACAACTGCAAATGAACATTACACATACCAACAACAAATGCATCTTCTTAAGAACTAACACAACTCAGTCAATATAAAACCATAAGATATTCGACAGTTAAATATTTTAATAAAAAATTTCATTTATATCATGATCTTTCGACCTTGAGATTAAAAATTTACCTAATCAAAGTAATATAATCAAGCAACGCAAATATTATAATGTTTTTAATTAATTGGTGTTATAAACACAAGAACATTAGTGGACATTAAAAATCATATCTCATCAATGACATGTCATTAAGCAACAGAATTATAGCCAACTTGGTAATCAGCAATGTGGTTTTTATATAGTGGAAAGTAAGAAAACATATTTTGTTCAATCAGGAACAACTTCCTGGTCATTATCAAATATTACTCTAACTTTCTGCAACCAGAGACTAGGAATAATAAAATAATGAATTTAATTGGTACCAATCAGCGACAAAGAACGACACTAGCCGTGCAATTAATATTTCCATTACTAACATAGTTTTGACTAAAGTTTTAATATTAGAACTCATCTCGGGTGATTGTGAGCATAGCATAGTGTGAACATTTAAATATTCCTTTCCGTCAAAGCCCTTTTTATTTTTTTTTTATGATTGCCGTGCAATGAAAATTATTACAAATATTTATATTGCTACCTTATATTATCAACTAGTTAATAAGACTTATCTATAACAAACCATAATTGACGTCTCAGTAGTGCAGACTGGATTCCGTCGTATTACATTTGACCTCCGAATGAACTAAGATCCATTCGAAGACGATAGGCCTCCCGTAGAGCTGGAAACTAGCTGACTCCAGATCCTCAGTGATGTATCGTATAAATTGCCTTCCTTTCGTTGCTGTATTGTCCAGCCTGTAATTTGTTCTTCGGCTCGTCGGAATAATTATTTATTAAAATAATAGTGGATCAGCACCACTCATGTCTGACTTCCAGCCTAGTCCTGCAACGTTCTATTCAGTTGACAGAACACTCCTTACGTTCTTTTCCAGATATTCCTAACAGCGAGACAAAATTTGTATATCAGACAAAAGTTTTTAAGATTCTCTATACTGATTGGTCCGAGTAGTGTCGTTCCTTGTACAAGCAAACAATGTGTTTTAAAAACAACATACACCAGAGAACGACATATTTGTTTAAATTTCGATACTTAACAAAACGTGTCTCTAATAATTGCCATATAACATAATCCGAAAGACAGTTTCACTGGCAAAGATAAAGTTAACTAAGATAAAATATTTAAATAAGCAAAACTATTTTCAGAAATGCAATTCTGCTAGTAACACTTTCGCTGCAATATTAATTTGAGTAAACTAGTTGGCCAGAAAGAACACAAAATAATTAATTAACATAGATTATGTAACTGATATAAGCAAACAAAGAACAAACAAATTCCCAGATGTTACAATTTATATTATACATTCCAAACTACAGATTTAATACATAGTGAAATACCATCGTAAATAACATAAAGATAATCGTAATTTCACTTTATAGAGAGGAATTAAAAAGAAAAAAAACAGCGAATTTTCTCTTGTAATAAATAAGTGTTTATTTGCACATAATTTTTGGTAATTCTACATTAGTATTTGTAATTTGTAAAAACAACTACAGTACGTGTAAATGCACACAAATGTTCTTAATAATCCAGACTGTACTACATGTCTGTGGTGAAAATGAATGAACGTATGGCTTAATAAACACAATGTTGGTGGTAATTTACACATTTTTAACTGCGTGCAAATATGAATCCCCTCACAGTAATAAAACCTTACGTTGTGTGTTTTACTGCTATATCAGGAGTATCTGTGAGCGTACATTCACACATACAAATTTCCGGTAATTTGACATTTTTATGCGTGGGCCTAATTTGTTAAAACTAGCACAGTATTTGTAATTTTACAACAATATTACTGTGATTTTAAAGAGAGTGATTAGTATTTGTTTAAATCATGCATTCTAGCGTTAGGGAACAGAACTACTTCGAACTCCTTTTGAGTGTTCAAAAAGAATTCTTAACTCCCGCTGATTGAATAGTATTGCTTTTGTATATTACCCATTCTAAATGTGAAGACAAATTGTTACCCACATTTTGGAGATAACTTCTTATCACTCTGTTAAACTACCAAGTTACAAAACGGAGTAAAATAACATGAAAATTATAAAAATACACATACAAAGTATGCGAATAAACATGGTGCAGGTGTAAAAGAACATACGGTGAGGGTAAAATTGCTTGGTAAAACAGTGAAAAATGTACAGAAATTGTGTTATTGCAATTTCAGTGATTCTGCGATTTAATTATTTGTTCGTGAGAAAATTCACTTATACATTGGTGAAATTACAATTGCGATGTCTGTGTTAATTTACTTGCAGTGGAGAGAAAATACACAAAAGTTGCAGTTTATTTTCTGCTAGTAATTTGACACCAATCTATGTAAAGTTAGTTGGACAAAGTATACGTTATTTAACTAATTTGTAGGATAAATTTACTTTGACGTTGAGTAGAAATACATTGGCATACGTAGGGGTAAAATTACACCGATGTCAGTGGAGGCACTGCTGCCACATACATTTAGTGAAAAATTACCCAATTTTTTTTTTACAGTGAGACAAGTTCTGTGAATTCACGAAAAGTTTTGTTAAATTTGCGGAAATTCTGTTATTGAAAATAAGAAGTGTCCCTAGTTCCAGAAAGATTTATAAATAATTTTTAACAGTTATTATTTCGTAGTTGAAAGGCATTTTTTTTTTAAACTAGAGAATAATAATAATGGATATAGTTGCTGACTCTGTTCAGAAGGACTGGGTTAAATTCCGGGCACCAACAACCAAGACTCGTCAGGTGGTTGGTAGGCCTGGCGGCCTGGCACCACACTGCGGAAGACAATGTAAAGCTTAGCAGAATCACATCGCCTCTGCACTTCGGGGGCTGCACGGTTTCAAACGCCGCATCGAAGGCTGATCTTGAAACACCCCTTGAGCAGTTAACTCGTCGCTAAATTGTCACCACTGTATTTGTCCCGTGCTCACAACAGCGGATATTACATTTAATTTATATAATAAGTGATGATGATTTATAATTTAAATTTACTAGGACTTATTAATTTAACGGCGCAATTGCACTAAATGTTAAAATAGTTTAAGTGAACATTTTAATCCACCCTAGCCTCAAAATCACGCACACGTAGTTATTTACAATAGCTTCCAACTCTTATTAACATTACGATGCTTTAAATGGTAACATAGCTATAACAATGTAAAAAGCTTTGAGATCCTTGCCTAGTAAAGTGTAGCGTCCCCTTTCGCCCACAGGACGACGCAGTGGGACAGAAACCAAATTTAGCTGGAAAAAAGTTTGCCGTGAAAAGTAATACAAGTCATCCTTTACATATTGAAATTTATCTAGCATAAACGAAAGTTTACTGGTCTGGATTTTTTATGACTGTCACTGCAACGTGTCAAAACATAAACAGCTCAACACTTATGGTTTGATTAGCTTTACATTGGCAGTGCGTGTTGAATGTGTGTGCAAGGCATTTCTGTCTGCGATAAACCAGCAAAGAACAAGCTGATCATAGTTTAAAGTTGTTATCTCGTAGGTATGTAGTTTAGTTTTTAATTCTCTAACAGTATCCTGAATGGTATTTGCTCCATTACGATATATCTGTTCACACCCATGATGATGTAATAATAATGTTATAGATTTCAAATATTTTCATAGAGATTTAAACAATCTTTTCGGATCTGTTTCTTGTAACTAGTACCATTATGTAGCCTAAAGTGTGAATTTCAACTCCCAATATACAGCAAATGCCAATAATTACACCCTTTGTATAGAAATATTAGTTTGGACTAGACACTCATCAGCCAGCAACGCATGTGGCGTCACGTAATCAACTCGCATGCTAGATTGTGTCGGAACTACTGCTAGAGTCGTGCGCGTCGGAAGGATTAGTGTGCTAGTGATTCTGTGTGTGACAAGACGGCTACGGACGAACCAGTCCTTATCACCTTGGCATTACGTTTTGTACTATGGATAGGTAGTTCTACATGTAATATACCTACAACCGCTAATACAAATTATTTGTTACGTCACGAGTCGTGTTCAGCGGCTGATACAAAAGTTAAGGGCATCTTTTAATAACTAAAATTTACAAAGTGTTTTAAAGGTATCTTTTAGATAAAGTGTTTTTTTTTTTTTTTTTGCGCTGTAGTTTCGCCAAACGTGAGCTTTCGGTCTCTCATACTAGAAATATGGCGCTTTGTTACACATTTAATTAATACGTGCTATTTATTACAGATGCACCAATACGGCAGCATGAGCTATCGCTGTTTTACATGAAAATATTAGAACTGTTTGATGAAGTGTTGCATATTAAGCCATGCGCACTTGCATTATTTGGTTATGTAGCGCGAAAATTTGACATAGATGACTGCTCTAAGTACACAACCAATTAGATTAGAAGAAATTTGAGTGGTTTCAGATGTGAATTTGAAGAAAAAAAAAATGGGAGCAGTGCAATAGAACAAAATATGGTTTTCTAATGAACAGCAGTACGTGGCTGGACGGAAAAAACTAAGTTTGCAGTACGAATTTGGAACATTCACCAGCAGCAGTGAACCCTGTTCCTTCAAGACGAGGATGATCTAGTAAACGGTTTAGCAAATGTGGGGTGAAAAGAACATAAACATACAATGTCATAATCACAATAAAGGTTACGTGAAGGACACTGTGAAAGAAAGGACCAAGTGTATAGTTGAAAATAAAATTTTACTGTGTGTTCCATAAATTGCTCAAATTTGTCTACATCAACCACGAAATCACTCACTGAGCACACCATTAAATGAATAAATACATTACGTTCCAGTCGCCCGTGATAAAGTTTCTCTCAATGATTCTTTAATCTTATTTGTATGTACCGAAAACATTAAAATTGTGATTTTTGCACGTCATATGCAAAAAACCACGCGATCTATTTTTTTTATACAAGGAAAGCGTACTTACAAGTAATGTTTGCAAGTTGAACGAAGTTTCGTAAATAATGTACTTTTTGGTGATTATCGCCCTTAAGTTTATCTCAGTGCCTGCTGAAAGGCCTTTCTTGCAGGTTAGCCCACTTAAGGAACTTGTGGTCATGTGGTACCTGTTTGACGGGTAGTATGACGTGTCTAGTTTACCTATGACGACCTTCAAAATTCTACATATTTCAGTGGACGTATTTTTCATTAATTACTGTCCTACTCTCTCTTGATTGAGAAGTTTATGGTTAACTCTCCAATCTTCACCAAGGCTAGACCACTCGCCTGCCAACATGGCGAAGCAGCTGTGCTTTCCGGCTGGATCAATTCCAGGTTATAAGTAGGAGAATCGTGACGGACGTTGCCCATTGTCCGGTGGTCTATCTCTGAGTTTCCCCTACTATAGACCACCTTTGCGTTCTGTGACACCTCCCTCTTCACACCTCGGCACCTTCATTGACGTAAGATACCTCAACTGTTGTATTGTATTGCAAAGGGTTTTTCTTTAACGTCCCCCCATTTTATACTTGAAAGCTTAGAAAGGGGTGGCTACCAGACTAACATATAACATCACATAAAATGACACCCATGTCTTACCCGGGATTCGAACCCACAGCTTCCTGCAATCCAGATCGGTGGCGCACCAACCGAGCGCGTAATGGGAGGAACTCAGCTGTTGTTCGCTACCAGATTCTCATAATATTCTCTCATTCCTTCTCTCGTTTGGGTTTTATTTCAAGAAAGGAAAATTAGAATTTCTGGCCCGTCTACGTAACATTGGAGGAACTGAACAATCATGGCGGTCCTGTTCACAAGTCCATTAGAAGTAGCCCATCCCCAATCTCAACATGTTGCATTGTCTCGCATATCTCCAACCTCCGCATGCGGTTATGCAAATCAGGCAGGAGAAGCTTCTGGGAAGACGGGCTGAGAGGTATCTTGCAAAGCGCCATCCTTTGTGACGATGGACACCGAAGAAGGAGAGCGGGATGTGTTGATGAAGGCGACGTAGGAAAACACACGAGGGGAAGAATCCACCCCTGCTTTGGCGGGCCTGCGTATGCTGGTTTGATTTGACTGTGTCCATTGCCAACCATTGCCGACAGAGTCCCATCAAATCATCATAAAGACTGTTGGCGATAAAGTGAGAACTTTTGAAATAAACGTTAGCACTAAGTGACACGCGCTAAGTGACACGCGCCCAGTAAAGTTGGTAACGATGGATGGGAAGTAGTTTCACATATTAACGCAAAATAAAAAATGTTAGGTAACTATTTGTCCTTACTTAAACTATATTTTATTTGGATTTCTGTTTTTTTTTTTATGTGTCGAAGTGAAAAAATAAGCAAATTAGTAAAATATTGACTTTTATAATAATTCCACTTTTTACTTGACCGACGCATGAAAAAAGTGATGAGGTCCATGGCAATGTTAATTTTAGGCAAGGCGGAATAATACACAACGTACATACAAGTATATCTTAAGCAAAGCTTTCAAAAGTGCTCATTTTACCGCTTACAGCCTATATAAACACGAACTCACCGTTGCCATTAAAATTCAAAGAAAAAATTGGTTTATTTACGTTAGTCTTATCTGACCACAAAACTTACATAAAAAAAAATACAAGCTTTAATAACACTATATTAGATTGTTTACGTACACTTATGAACACTTAATTTTTTCTCCTAGTTTTCGTTAGGTACACCTAAGAGGTTGGGATAAAACACCAAACGCTGAGTGAGGGGGAAAAAAAACATATATTTAATGTATTTAGGAATAGATGTTTTTGTGACTTAACTTATGATAAGAATCACATGGTTTTTCAAAGTCCAAACATAAATCAGACACATTCGATTACGTTCCTTCAACATAAAATCGAATAACGCGTACACAATAATGGTGGCACCGTCGTTCTACAGAATCTAGTTTGACACGACGTCATCTCCGATATTGTAACGAAATTCTTTGTCTCTAATGGTAGGACATCAGCGAGCCATTACGGAAGTTTTCAAACGTGTTGGAATTAAATAAATACCAAATTCAATATTTCAGATAAATGATTCTGCCGAAAATACTAAGTCACCCTGAATAATTGTTACAGACTTTGTGACGTAAAAAGTAAGTGGAAAGAAAAAATAAATGTGTACGTGGTGGGTGGTTTGAAGTGAATACAGAGGCAGGAATAAAGCAAACAAAATATTTTCATTAACAATGTTATAATTTGACATAGAAAGCAATTTATTTGTGGATGATGTTTAGATGAATCGTGATATGATACCATTTCACGCGCAAAGGTATTCTGTACCAACGCGAGCATCAAAAGCTTCGCAGCACTAGCTAAACCTGTATGCCGACCGAACATCACCAAAATTGGCTGAATTAGGCAAAGTAAAATCTAATAAATAAGTATATATTCTTCTCAAAACTTTATTGTGTCTGCTCAGTGCACGAACAGGGTTCATTTCAGAGGGGCTATTGCGTTCCTGTATTGCATGGAAAGATATGGAAATTAAACTTGAATTTTATAAATACTAGGCAAATAAATTTAGACGGAAGCCATAAAAATTCCGGAATAATTTTTGATACAGTGATGGCATTTCCGGATTTTTTTATCTTACTGTGCAAAATATGATGCAATTAAATATAGTTATTCAAGTGTTTACAGAACAGAGTAATAAAATATATATGTATGTGGGGTCACGGAATTTTTCTCATTTTGCAACGTTTAACAACCATAAATTGTGCGTCTCTTCCCTTCCATATCTTTAAAGTAGAAATATAACCATATGTTTTCTTTTGATGTAGTTACTCGATAGTTAAAAAATATATATGTTTCAATTCTACGCATATAACAAGCACAAATTCGTTAAAAATAGTTAAGTAAACTACTTTAGAAAACAATGAAAGTGATGGCATTTAGTGATGAAAGGTGCGACGGAATATTTTTTTTTTATATATTATAAATGAATGGGCGTTGGGAAAAGGCCTTGGATACAGTTCAAATAATAACGTATCTTTAAACTGGACAAGTTAACGTACATATATTTTTATAATGCATTCTGCAGAGAAGATCTTTTCGAAAGTTGACTATCTTGATTTCTTTATTAATATTTTGTGCTTTGCATTTATCAAGAAAAACAACTTACGAATTTGGTAGTGTAATGTTTAATTAAGTTGTAACGACACCCTTTCAATTAAAATAATATATATATATTTAATTATGTGGTCTTTTTTTGTTTCTGCTAGCCAGTTATTTATTTTACATAGTAGACATGCGAATACTGCGTAAAATAAAATAAATATATTTCTTGATAACTGTATTAAAGCCAGTTAAATCTTAAACAGAGTGAAAATTAAATTTTATGAATAGTAATTTTACTAGCAGCGTGGTTCGCATTCGTTGCATAAACCGAACGGAACTATTTCTTGAAGCAGCCGTCTCTAGTTTTGGGGTCGCAGTATTAAGTCTGTTTCGCTGGAAGTTTCGCTAAGATTTACTAGTTCCGAACATTAAAGTATACTCACCTGTGTTATCTCATTCATCACTAAGGCACGCTGCATTCGGTGTGCTTATACGGTTTCATTATAATGTATGCTCGGTGAGGAGGTATTATTTACTACGGAAATTTAGACTACCAACTTCTTAATATTTGAAATTATTGCTCCATCTCTGTGGTGTGGCTGGCAGAGAAAATTTATTAATGGACCAGTCTTCGTATAAGTATGTATTATTTACGATCTTTTAAGGACTAGTGAATTGTGGCTGGTACAGCCCTGAAATATATGTGCACCGGATCTGCATTTTATTAGCTGATGCTCCCGTGTATTTTCAAACACCCGGAAACAATGTCACTGCGAGAGCTTATAAGTGATGGCAAATATACAAACGATAAAAAAACCTTACTTTTAAAGTTATTGAATTTTTTATTATTTATTTTCTTACATTACAACACTCGTTTTCTGAAAAATAATAAGTCACAGATCGTAATATGGCATTACTAAGGAACTTTTGGTTGTCAAAATTTGACCTTGCCAGTTGGAAGTATGAGCAATTTTTAAAGCATTCCTCACTTCGTTGCATACGAGGAAAAAAAATTATGTTCTAGCGTTGGATCAAATTTCTAGAACTAAGCAAAATTTATAAATAAATAAAAAAAAAAAAAAGTCTTTTGGTAATATAGACAATATGATGTGATGATAGGGCCAGTGTTAAAAATTTTTGTGAACGCCCCTAAAATTATTTTTAATTAAGAGGTCACATTTGTGTTGTTAACGTTGACTTCAGAGTTACCAAAAAAATCTTTATTTAATTACTTGTTTTGAAGAGAAAAAATTTCCTCGTTTAGAGAATATAGAGCGTGTCCTGTTAGGCACTTATGTGTTCGTTTTCTATTTTACATCTAATGATGTTATTCGTATTTTGAACATCTTTCTCTTTTCTCGGTTGGCAAAGGCGATGTCTCTAGAATAATAAAAAAACTTCTCAAAGAAGCTCATGGGTAGTACAAATTTTGGGTAAGAAGGAATTAAGTATAATTGTCCGATATTTTTTTGTCTAAAGAGTGGTGTACTTAAGCATAGTAATTAATTGGTTCCTTCACCAGTGTAATAGTGTCTAATTTATGTTAGCTAATAATTGTAGTACTGCGAGCGTAACTGGCTTATTTATATACGACACATGAAATTTTAAAAATATTATATACTGAAAATTGCGAAATAAAATCACAGGTTATATTCATCACAAACTTTTACGCCAATCGCATATTTAATTAATTTTGAAATAACAATTGTTAATATTTTAATAGATTAATGTGCATTACTGGTAATCGCCAGAGATACCGCATTTTGGAGAGAAAAAAACTTTTTTCAGAACACTTTAGCTTGGCTCTATTCTTCTGAGGAAGTCTTTAATCGTTACGTGTCATTTTGTGATTGTCTGCGAATCACGCACATTTAAAATAAGTAAATCGTACTTCTGATTGGTCAGGTAAGTAGAAAAGGTATTCCCACGAAGACGCATGGGTAGTAACTAAATGAACTTTCTGATATAGACATAGGGTAGGTATTGGATTTCAGCATACGTGAAAATATTTTCACAGTTAAGAAGGGAAAATATAGTGTCTCTGTCAACACTGATAAAATTTCAGTACATTGACAGGAATTTTTACGGAAATGTAGAATAAGTATACGGAAACGCAATCCAAAATTACAATATACTGGACTAATCTCAATAAATATAACATACGGAAGGTTTCTGTATTTCTTGTATCTTCGGGTTTCGGAATGAACACTCCCGAAACTACGCCAAGCTTTCATCGACTCTGTAACCAGGAAATCATACTATGGGGCAGTAACATTATCCACGCAGCTTGGACCTATTTATTCAAACATAAAAATGTAGAGTCAGGTCTCTGGAACAGTTAGCAACACTGAAACTAGAGAAAAATCATGATAAACTGAACAAAAAGTTACTCACATAATAAAGATCTTAAAGACTAAGATAGTATGTAAGCCTTGACATCAAATTGACAGCAACACCATAAAATATTAAACAAGTAAGTAGCATGTTCAATCTAGTGAGTGCAATAATTCTTTCGTGGCCCCACGTCTGGGTAGCCAAAGTTCTCTCTAAGGGCACAAACTCACAGAATAATATTTGTTATTTTCAGGACCTATGACTACGTCTACACATGGAATGTCAAAATTTATATAAGATGATAGTAGACTACGTAATGATTACATATTAGCACACCAAGGATTTCTGAATACAGCATGTATTCAAATTATATGTCACCACGTTGGACAAACCAAAATTTCTACGTATATGAATTTAAATCCACACATATTATATGCAAAATTACGACATTAAACATATTAGTAACTTGAATATCTGAACCAACTTCTAGAACTAAAATATGCGTTTTTTTGTTCTCCTTATCATCCAGCATACTATGACCCTACATTACAAAGTCGACACTATAGAGAATATAACATTTCAGACTCTTTAAGAACCAAGAATATTTAATTCCTTTGACAATATATCCGTAATGCTAAAATAAATGATCAAATCTAAGTACTACTTTGACACACGAACGAATGAAAAAATAGTAAATCAATAATTCCATCAAAGAAAATTGTATTTCTGGAAATGAAAGTAATTTTAATATTTGCTCACACTTTTAGTTTGGTAATTAGCTTCGATCATTTACATCATAAGATTTAAGGCTCTTTAAGACGCGTTAATGACCCCAGTTTACACTGGGAATCTAACTTCAGTGCAGATAAAATAATATTTGAATTGCCATTTTTATGGCACTTTCTCCGTTCACGAATAAAAAAAATTTACTTCACCATTGTGTTCTTCATATTACATATATCTTGAGTATCAAGAGTAACGTATAACGTTTGCTTAAATATCATATAAGGCTTCGTGATACAGCCAAATAATAGTTACATATTTGTTTCATAGGTTGAAATCAACTCTTTCAGAATATGTTGAAACATATGTAACATACAATATAAATATCCTGGTTTGCAAATTAAGTCTTTTACCAATACACGTAATGGATAGTTATTATTTTCATTCCACTGAAAAATTCTATTCTTCCAAAACAACAACTTTGTTCATAACGTGTATTTCAAATATTAATAAATTAACTGTAAAAAACTTTTAAAAACCACATTTTTTTAAAGAAATGAAATAAAAGGAGAAAAATAATTATAATAGTAGTTACATAATGTGTAAAGATTATAAGACGTGGACGAACAGCCGTAATAAGCTCTACTACAAATTGGTATTTTTGTATTAATTTGTATTTAGTGTACAAATGATTGGCGCGAATAGCTAAGAGCCTTATGCAAGATATGTGCTCACTACGGTTACACAAATGAGGTATATGTTCTATATTGCGAATAGTTTAGAGCCTTACACAAGATACGTGCTCACTACGCTTACGCAAATGACGTATACGTTCTATATTGCGAATAATTAAAAGACTTAGGCATGGTATTTGCTTACTACTCTGATGTAAATGAGGTATACGTTTTATATTGTGAATAGTTAAGAGCGTTACGCAAAATATGTGCTTACTACCCTTACGCTAATGAGGTATACGTTCATTATTGTGCCGATCATTTATACAATAATTATAAATTGATACAAAAATAATAATTTTAGTAAAGTTTTTTACGGCTGTTCGTCCACATCTTATAATTTATACAAAATATGTAACTACTAATATAATTATTCTTCTCTTTTTAGTGCATTTATAAACAAATGATTGGTTTTAAAAGGTTTCTTGCAGTTAATTTATTTTTCACTTTTTATTATCACCTTTTTTGACTATATTATAAATGTAGACTATTTAAACATTTACAGACTCGTTCGTCATCGGTATAGCCTGCGATCCCGATGACGGATGGGTCTGTGAATGTATAAATAGGCTACCTATATAATAATAATAATTATTATTATTGAGACTAAAAATACTAAAAATGTACAGTTAAACACTGATCGCCCCTTCCACACTTCGGGCTGCAACATGACGAACAGTGATGCAAAAATATATATATATTAGACTGAAAAGACAAAAAAAGTATCAGTAAATACACTCTGATACATTCATTAAATGAAATTGTTTTTATTGCTATTACTATCTCTATGTCACACTGATTGAAAATTTTTAATATTTTTACATGTTATGTTTCACAAGTCACTCTTCTATGGATAATATTCTTCTTTGCTACTGTAACATCTAAACCTAATAAAACTAGATTTAATACTTTAATAATTAATACACATTTTTCTTAAACTAAACTTTTTATCTCTATGACATCTTATCACCGTTTTCGTGTAAACACGAACATTATTGTTGTGAACATAAACCTCATACCTCCGAAAAAGAGGGGGGGGGGGGTCTGCTACCCCAAGTCGCCCATTTCCACAACGGGCACTATCGATCACCTCCTAGGCCCGTGCCCACCCTCCTCTCGTTTTTTGCACAAACGCGAACCTTAATTTCGGGCACAACCCCCCCCCCCCCGGAAAGGTGGTGAGGGTGACGCTACCTTAACTAGCCTCTTTCCTCAATGGGTACTTTCGATCCCCCCCCCCTAGGACCGTTCTCACCCTCCTCTCCGTTTTCGCGTAAAGGCAAACGGTAAGCGTCGGACAGACACCGTACACACATATCCGTACAGACACCTAAGTCAAGTTAAATAAAAGCTTGTAAAAACATAACAATAATAAATTTGTTCTTAGCACCTTCATAGGTTAAATAAAATAATTATTAACAAACATGATATTAAAGTGTGGTGCCGCTTTTCACTTTACTTCCTCTATTTTTCCATATGCTATTAATAAATCTTTATAATACATTGTTCAGATTAATGTTCATCCAGGCATACAAATACATTTTAATCTGGGTAGGGGTTTGTAGGAAATAATTTATGTTCATTTCAACATCTATCCTTACAACAATACAAGTGAGACAAATACGAATACAGAAGTGCCTTACACGGGACTTGAACCCAGAGAATCTCATACTATAAGGTAGCGTGCAATCAACTGCATTACGAATATCGGATTCGGAGCATAGACTTCGGGTGTAAACAGTATAGTGTTTATATAATAGGGTTTACTAACCTGAAATATTGACAGAACCGTCATTCCGAAAATAATGTTCTGAGCTTCATAAAACGCGGAAGTTTACATAACCCACCATAGCGCTACTTGCGTGAAGAATTTGGTGGAAATTGGTTGATTGGTCCCTCAGATATGTCCAGAAACCTACATTTTTTCATGGGGAAATCTTCATAAATGGAGGATAAAAGATGATATTCATGTATACAGTATACAAATTTAATTTAAAATTGGTTCCATAGTTTCGTAGATATAGCACACTAGGCAAAAGTGTTATCATGGTCGCCATTCTGGAAGTAAATATCTGGCACGCTTAAAATATATACACGTTAACATGGCCTACTATAGTACAAGTTCTTCACCAAATTTGGTGGGAATCAGTTGATTATTTCCCAAAATATGATATTGTGTTTTTAAATTTCATGTGGGGCTATCTTACAAAATAGTGGGGAAATGAGGCTATGTGTAGACAGATTTTATGGCGATAATAGTTATTGCCAGCAATACATAGTTAAGCTTAAATTGGTTTTGTAGTTGCGTAGATATAACTTACTTAGTAAACATGTTTATATTGCCATGCAATGCCATCCGAAAGAGGCACAAGGGTTTTTGATTCCACCATCTGACAGTAATGATGAAGATAAGGATACTGACGATGATGTCATTGACGATGCTGATGGAGATGAAGATTTGGTAGGTGTTTCCAACTGGTTGTGATGATTGTTGATGATAAGCCTGTTGCTAGTGATAAAGCCGATGATGGTATTGATGGAGATGAAATTCTTATGGTTTGATATTTTATTTAATGCGTGTGTGTGTGTGTATATATATATATATATATATATATTGCATTTTTATAATTAGTAGTTTTTTTACAATGATTGTATGTTATGTTTGTTATCATTTGATCGCAACTTATTTACAACCTATTTGTATATATTCAGGTTCAACTACTAGTCCTGGACACATGCAATGATGCCACGTCGGTGTTTTTATCATTGCTTACTATATGTAAATGTTCTGTTCTCCTCGGAATTCACATACGCCTACATGGCGATTGCACCATTTTGTTTGACATTACATAATTTTTAATTGGTATGCAATATGCAGGGTTTTATCCACTACCGGAATCAATGCTACGAATGGATACTTCTTGCCCCAGTGTGCGCCGTGAAGAAGACACGTGACCTAACAATGTGAGTAGATTGCCTGCCACACTGCTATTGCCAAAGAGTGAGAATTAGATTTTTCCGTCACACTGTCTAAATTGGAGTTGGTCAAATTAAATTGGATTGTCCTGACGTACCAAAATATCATTATCTCCACCAAGTTTGTCTGGAAAATTTGAATGGCTCTAGTTTACATCAAACGTTTTGAGAAATGGACAGGTTCTAGAATTTATTTGATGGTTTACGGGCTCGGCCATTTAGAATTGTGCTTCATAAAAATAACTGTTTCGACAACACGAAATTTGTAAATGCTATTAATTGCTAGAAACTAACTGAGGTTATAAATGTTGTTATTAAATATTGAAGTTCTTTGAGAATGGATGCTGTTTGAAGTGATTCGCTCACAATGATATTAAATTTCGTTAAGTAGGAAATATCTATTATAACTAAAATTTCAATTTAATTTAATAAAAAAAATCACATTTGTTACATTTCTTTATCTAATGGACTGCACAGAAACACAACAGTATTACCTCCCTCTGAAAAAAAATTTTGAATAAAATTTCATACTATATCAACCCACTAATAAATTTGTAAATGTAACACATTTTCAAATACATTCGACATTATTTTATCAAATTTGTTAATTGGAATGATATGATGCTCGTATTAAGACTACATATTGTATTGTCAAATATATTTGAAGGCCATAACGTGACAGTGTTACAGAGGCTCTAAATAAGATACTGTGTGAATACAGGCTACGTAATCGGCGACAATCCATCAGAAATATTGGAAGGTTATTATAGTAATTAATTGTTTTAAGAGATAATCCGATAAGGAGGTGGTAAACAAATGTTATTGTTAGGCGAAAATGGGAGTGGCTATTGGCCAGCCACAGTAGTTTTCAACTACATGCAAATGTTATCTCCTAGCAGACATTGGTGTAGGTTTTTTAATGTTGAGCGAGCTTTACTTTTGTCTAAACGTGCATAGATTTAGTTGTTCTTGAATAACTATATACTTATTTATTTTATTTGCGTTAAAGTCATCTCACTAACAGACTTTCTTTTCAGGTCTCTCTCTCTCTATCTCTCTCTTTCTCTCTCTCTCTCTCTCTCTCTCTCTCTCTCTCTCTCTCTCTCTCTCTCTCTCTCTCTCTCTCTCTCTCTTATACAACGCAGTTTGTCGGCGAGGTAAGCCGTGTATTTGGTCTCTAAGATGCACGAACATGTACTGGCTTTAGTGGTATTATGTTTTCATTCAGTGAAGGGAATAGTTATTCTCTTATCCTGCGAGTGGCTACGCCCTCCCCGGCATCAGGTTTATTACTCGAGATGTGAGTTCACCTGCTCGCTGCCTGTGAGCTGAATTATTTCAGCTGCGTCCATGAAGCTCGTTGCTAGAGTTGGTTGTAACGAACACTCGTGACAATATTTTTGCGAAAGTCACGTATCTGCCTGTATTCAACCACGTTTCTGCCATAATTGTTCCATCTCTTAATCGTTTTACCTCCGTCATCCTCCTGATCCCTTCCTTCTGTTGATCGACTTGCTTACAACTTGAGGATGACGATCCCCTGAGATAACTTATAGAAACGCAATTAAAAATTCCATGAAAACTTACATTCTTTTCTAAGATATATATATATATATATATATATATATATATATATATATATATATATATATATATATATATATATATTCGTTTTCTGCACTAGCATAATCAAATTTTCAACCATCAATAGAACGAATAATATGATTTAACACAGATGTGATTTACTGCTAGAAACGAATCGGTTTTTCTGTTTTGCATATTTCGATCTGTCCCAAGGTTGACTATACGCTACTTTCAGTTACTTGAAAATATTTTTAGGTTAACTCCATGACTCTTTAAACTAAAACTTTCATCGACGTTATCTCAATATTCCCTAGTCTATAAAGGAAACTGCCTGTTATTAAGGCAGTTTTTAAATAAACCTTTCAAAAAGATTTCGTCTTCAAACTGCACGTGCACACTGACATTATTCTAATAAAGTTGGCAGGATTATAGGAACAGTAGTTCTGATATGAAAAACACCTGTAATTAGGAGTATTAGTTACTTACTTGAATACTTAAGAATTTTCTTAATGCAACATTTATGAAACGAACAGAACCCGAAATCAATAATTTTATTGATTATTAATTTAAACGAAGTTAAACCTTGCAATTTCATTAACACGGTAAGACTTAAAAATATATTTTCTAGATCGCTGCCAACTTTACTGCGATGATCCTAGTCAGAATGTCCTAAAAATTGTATGGCAGCTCCGAATAGGAATTTTTTTCTAAAGTGACCATTTTATTTTGATAAGCCATAAACGTGAGGTTTAGGCGAGACTTGTCAATCCAACTGTCTGCCCCTTCCTGCTATCCTCATCCCCTGGTATAAATTGGAATACGAAAGTGATACAGGAACGATGGGGTGGGGGGGCTAATAGCTTAGATTGTCAGTGCTGATGAGACTGAATTGAACTGGAGAAAAAGGAAAGACGGAATGAAACGAAGAGAGAAACGACGAGAGAACCCCGAGGAAACCCCCCACGCTAACGTCAACATCCGCCATATTTACCACCTCGCGGGATTCAGATCCCGGGTTGGTCCAAGCGAGATGCGAGGGCTCTGTACATTGAATAACACACGTCTCTACCGCTCCCAATGAAAATATTAATCACTACGACTTGGTCGTCCTCATCTCCGTTTCCTCCGAGAGTTCACACGCGTACGCACAGACAATACTTCACTTCTACTCCGTGCGGGGGGTGGTTGCTTTACAATCATCGCAGGTCACGGATGAAGACACCTCCTCGCCATATGCGCCCACGACGGTACACAGATTTTCAACTAACGCTTCTGTACGAGTCTTCTCACTAATGAAGCGACGAGGTAAAGCAAACCCTCCAACCCTCTCTTCACTTGCCTTCCCCTTCACTAAACCTCTTCAATTCTCAGTAGGTTCGTGGTTAAAAGTGTTTCAAGTACCGAATACTTTTATTCTTACTGTACGAAAACAGTCAAAAGTTTTTTTTTTAACGCAACACGAATGATAATTCAGTTAAACTGTGAGAACTGCAGTCGAGCGTAGCTCTTGTAGCGCTACTTTGAAAATGTGTTTGTCTTTGAAAACAAAACTTGTGTGGCGATAAATTCATCGCCCCGGTTGTGATTAACGGAATCTTACAGGTACATTACAGACCAACAACAATGACTTTCCTGCACAAAAATGTATTTCTCGTTGTAACTACAAAGACAGGGAAGCGATCTATTTAAATCCTCTTACCTCCCCTTCCCCTTTCCCCAAATATTCGAATTGGGTAGAATCAACCCTGCAGTTAAGAGGCTGACAACGAGAACAGCAAGTGTGATCGACGTCATTTGTTAGTAGAAACACAGGGATCAACAGAGCCGGTGTTCTTGCAAACATGGATATACGTGACTCACTACTTGTCTTAAATGCCAGTGAATATGTGCAAACATCAGTACGTCAAAATACAAATATTTACAGGTTTTCCACGGTCCACTGAACACTTTTGAAATCAACCTTTGGAAAATGTTACTTCCTCTTCCTGCCTGTATTTTAACGGGTACACAAGACTGGCGCGCGCCCAGTAAAGTTGGTAACGATAGAGGGAAAGCAGTTCCGTGACTTAAAGTCTCCATAAAGAGTCAAGAGATAAGGTTTTCTGTAAACATATGCCAGGGAATTGGGAGAGGAGATTTTCGGGAGATAATTATGAGGAGTTCGGGAGAGCAGAGAGTCGGGATATTGCCATGAGGTAGCCGAGAGTGTTGGAAGAGTTGACGGATAGATACGAGGAATACGGGAGAGATTGGAGAGTTGGGAGATAGCCATTTAGTCCAGGAAAAATAGGCATAATAGACGAACTAAAACATATAGTTCCAAATTTTCAGAAATTTGTAGTCGAAGGTCCCATGAGCAACGTAAAATAAAGTCCCATCGATTTTCGGGTCCGCTGTGCGGAGGGGGGATAATTTTAAAGGTCCCTTTTTGCATTTTTTCGCTTATAACTCGAAAACGGTGCGTCGAACAGAAAATGTAGACGGTAGCAAAATGAAAGAAGATTAAATGCCCTACAAAATGATACATATAAATATATAATTTTTCCTAGCTGTTATAGTTTCCGAAATATCCGCCGGCAAAAATGGATAATTTTTGAAAAAAGATGTTTCGCCTCACACTTTTCGTCAAACTTGACATTCTTACTCTTCACTCTTTCGTTTTACAGCAACATCGTCGGGGAGAAAGTTGTAGAGCATTAAATGTGCTTCAATATGTATGTGTGTGTATATATATACACACACAATGATATATTAGCTTATATATATATATATATATATATATATAAGCTAATTTAATTTAATGCTCTACAACTTTATTTTCGACGATCTTTCTGGAAAACGAAATATTGAAGAGCTAGAAGGTGAAGTTTGACGAAAAGCCTGAGGCGAAACCACTTTTTTTCAAAAATTATCAATTTTTGCCTGTGGATATCTCGGATATTATAGCAATTGTATGAATGCAATTTTGTAGGGAATGTAATCCTCTTTCATTTTGCTCTCGTATACATTTTCTACGCGCCGTATCGTTTTCAAGTTATAAGCGAAAAACTGAAACAAGGGACCTTTAAACCTTCCTCCCCTCGCGCCGACCCGAAAATCGATGGGACTTTATTTTACGTTGTTCAGGGGACCGACCCCTACATATTCCTGAAACTTTTGGGACTACGTGTTTTAGTTCGCCTATTTAAACTTTTTTTGTCTAGTTTGCATGGATTATTAGGCGAATTAGCCTCACGTTGTATTTCAACCTTTCATTTCTACAGACATCTCCTACACTCCACCAAACAACACAGAGGGCAGAATACACACGCTCACATAGAAAATTTGACAATCTAGAAAAAAATAAGTATGACCTCCAATTGCCCGAGTCAGAATTTGTCTAAATAATTTGGACCTCTCTATCACCACCCCTCGCAGAAAAACTTATTCCATCAGACAGCACGACATTAGACGAGCTGCTACAGAACATACAAAACATCGAGGGTGGCATGTACAGATACACGCAGAACATTGCGCAGAATACACCAAACCCATAACTACTTAAACTCCACGTGGAAATTGCCATTTTAAAGGAACAGTTACTGACACTCGGAAACTCAAACGATTATACCGCACCACCCTCCACGTCCAGTGCAATACATTCAACCACACATACATATCCACCCGCACCCACCGTCCACAGAAACACACACGTTCAGCACACGTACCGCCGCCCCGCGATAGTTAACTGGCCACAGAATAGGTAACACTACAGACATCCGTCACACCGAATACCCTATAGACATAGCGCCCACGATCGGGCAGGCCCTTTCCGGGCAGAACCGTACCACAATATACATGCATCGGAGTGGGGGGGGGGGAGGCGTACATTTATGGGGAAAACTACAGGGACAGTAAATCCAAATTCGAGACCGGTGTCGCGCGTTTTTCAACCCAGTCGTCCCTACGCGGTGGTACGCAGACATTGCGAAATTCAACGCCTACGGTGACCTACCAACCACCGTAGTTGCACCAGTGTAAGTCAATCGGTATTTTTACTACGTAGGCGCACAAACGAAGCACACGCGAGTAACGGGCTATAAACTGCCCAGCCAATCTTTTTGCTTTCGCAAGCCAACAAAATACGGTGCGACCGCCCGACGCTATCAACTCCTGGAGTGTCGCCTACCTTACCCACAGGTAGTAACTTCGCAGTAGTGCTAATTTCCCCTTTTGTACTTTTACCTCTCAACTAATTACTTAACGATCCCTATTACATTTGCCTTTGTTAAATTATTACTGTTTCAGCCAGCAGGCACAAAGTTTTATCTCTGTTAACCAGTTCATATCCCGACACGTTGTTCAGTGCACTCGCACCACGCGGGCGCCAGCTTTCGAACTTCCTCTACCCGTGTCCATCGTCCAGCTTTCAGGGCGTACTTTATTCTGTAGAAAATTTAATGTGGCGTTGGACATTCGTCCTTCCTTCCTGTCGTAGCACTCCTCAACGTGTTCAGATAACTCAAGATTACTGTGGCAACGTAAACTATGTGTCTTATTATGTATTATTTTATTGCCATTCCAATGATTACACAATTTCTATTTTTCCTACCTTGCCATTAGAAAACGTTCTTCCTTAACTGATTTTCTCTAATACTAAATTGTTATTTCATTGTTAGACGAGGCCTCGAGTATAGCCTTGTCCCTACGATACTGCAATTAAATATTATCGCGAATGCCAGGTTTCGTCGTCGCCGCACGCCCCGACATGATCTCCTCGGCCTATCTCCACAACTGTACAACTACCCTTGGGCGGATCAACTTGGTTACTTACCTCCACTAACTGCCACAGCCGATATGGCTGTTATTTTGCCCTGGAAGGTACTGTAGCGGCCAGGAAGGGCGGCTCACGAAAATGACCACCTAAGCTACGACGGCCACATGGAAATTACCAGTTAAGCTACGACGGGATATGAATTGAGAGAGTTTCATAAACATACGACGCTGACGGACTGGGCGAGGAGTATAAATCGGCCCTAGTTGTGCCACCTCCACCCCCTCAGTGACCTGGTGACGCCGGAGCTGGCAACGTGAGCATCACGACACCGAGGCATTGAGGAGCTCTGGGTCCTCTCTGTGTTAATTGCTGAGCATAACTCGATCTAGCAGTTAGGTCGTAACGTTATTCTTCGAGACCCTGCTGTCCCCTTCATGCTATTTACTATAACTGGCAAGGCTAGAGAATTGAATATAGCTGTATTGTAACAACGGCACCGAGTCGCTCATGATTATTTGGTATCTGAGTATTGTCCATTTAATTAATTATTTGTGAAGTGTTGTATCCATTTCCTACATGTTATGTATATATATAATGTTCAATAAAGTAGTTGTGTTATGGACTTGCGGAGTTGTTAGTGATCTAGTAGAGCTATGTCCCCGAATACGTACGTCCACCCCGATCTAGTCTCGATAGCAGAATGCCTGAGATACTATTGGTTCAGTGGTCAGAATAGGAGTTAGGAAGGGGAGACGTAACAAAATGGTGGCTGTAAATTTTTTAATGTGTAAATCTTTGCAACAAAATACACTGCAATACCGTTTACAACTTTCGCAAATACTTGCGGAGTACGTTTTGAAAAACGTTAGTAATCTGACAACCCCACTTTTAATTATACTGAATAGCTTAAATTATTATTCGCGTTTTATTTAGGCTTTTAAAAAGTTTTTTTTTCCCGGACTATAATAATATGCGATAGTTTTCTGTGTCGATGTAATTGAATTGTTGCTATAATAATGCGTATTTCGATTATGCTGCAACCCAGGTGAAGTGCCTTGTAGACATATAGCTTAACGGCTGTTAGCAGAACCTTCCACACCGAATAGACGCTTATAGCTTTAAATTGCTACAAATAAGACTCACATAACCAATATGGAGAGAGAGGCAGTGGAATACAGCGAGGGAAACCATTTCGCGAGCTCCCATCCCCTCAGTTGTGGAGCTTAGAGGCACTCAGACGCCGGAGCGCCTATTCGGTATTCCAGGGTAATGAATTTTCGTATCAATTATTCCGGTCTGTAGTCTACGTGGGAAATACCTGTAGTGAGAACCCCCAGATGATTCTTGCTACAGCAACATTCTAAATAAACCAACTCCGTGCTCTTGGAAATGCCTTGAGTACACAGAACTTTGTGTTTATGACGTAATTAATATCTGCTTGTGAAAGCATCTTGGCTTCAGTGGAATCAAATTTGCTCTGCCTACAGTGGTAGAGAAAAGGTGTCCCCGATTTTCTTGACTATGACGATCCTGATTTTCGCAGGGCCACTTCTGATGCATGCCCTGAATCATATTTTACCGCCTACAGGTTATCAGATGTTTTCATTCAAGATTATTTCTTATTCATCGAAAACATAATACTGTGAGATAAAAAAAATTCACTAGCTATGTTAATGTAAAACTCTTTGTTCAGTAACTAAATCCCATGTTAAATTTCGCCAGAAAGTTAGCAATTGGCAGATTTAATTACGGTATGTACGCACCGAAACATTTACACAATCGTTGGCCGTTGTCTGCAAAAAAAAGATGTTTCCGTTTATGAACAAGCCAATCGGATGCCTAATACAGGATGCTCGAAGTCTTTCAACTTTATTTATATCCGTTACATATAAGATAGAAATGATAAACTGTTAGCAAATTGTTGGCAAACTAACAACGTATTTCGTTGCAACAGGACAATACATCAATAACTTACCACGTGAGCACCCTCTGTAGCATGCAGTACATCAAGTCGATATTCAATCTCAGTAAGTACATTAGCCAACATCACATAAACGTGAAGGCCAAGCTGTCGGCCCATAGTAGTATATGGGTCACATGAGGACAATACATTTTTCACTTTAAATTCCATGATTTTTCATGTTTTTTTCTCGTAATTTACTGCTTTTTTCCTTCTTTCCAATAATTTCAACCTTTTTTCCTTCGAATTTCGAAACAATTTAGAACTTAAAGTTCTTGATTTTCATTTTTTTTTTTTTTCGGTAATTTACTGTGATTTTTCAATAATTTCAAGCTTTTTTCCTCGAATTTCAGCTCTTTTCCTCCAAAATCAAGTCGTTTCCTCGATTTTCCAATCAAAAAAACAGACTCAAAATTAAGAAAAATCGCGTCAAATCAATCAAATTTTGACCCAAATTCGATTATTTCTCCTCGAATTTCAAGCAATTTTCCTCCAAAAACCAAGTTTTTTCCTCGATTTTCAAATCAAAAACACCATGCACGAATAATAGTAAAAATCAAGCAAATTTCTCCCTTTTCAAGCACCTTTTCACGTTTTCTAGAAATACCAATTTAGCAAGTGAGCAATTTAAATCAAGTAAAGTTAAACCAAAATCAAGTAAATATAAGTTAAAGTTATGTAAATGTAAGCGAAAATTAAATAAATTTAAGCTAAAATCAAAAGAAATATTATCTTATTATTCTTTACAGTTAATATTTGAAGCTCTACTAATTTTTAAAAAGCTTCTTCTATTTGCTCTAGATTTTCACCAATTTCTCGAAGTTCATATTTATCGTCAATGATTTCTAAGAGTGATAATTGTAAGTTTTATAAATTTGAATTAAATTTGTGAACTATATTTTTATGATCTTCAGATGCACTATCTAATCTATAGGAAGGCGGCCTTGAAACATCACCACCTTTTAAAATGTTAGTCAAACTGCATGGAAACAAAGTCATTTTTATTTTATTTACAAAGAAAAAGAAATTTATTAAAGGAAGGAAATAATTAATTTAGAATCATGAAAATGATTTTTTTGATCAAATAATTCATCCATATTTCTAAAAATTCGTAAAACTTTTAAAAGTTGCCACATTACTATTAGACTAAAAAACTGTGTTATAATATAGAACCAATATGTTGTTTCTTCCATTTATTAATTTAAAAAATTTATATAACTTCAGTAATTCTTTCTATCAAATGATCATAAGTTAGATTTCTTTAACTAATTAAAACAACATTACAAATTGTACCTGCTTCAACAGCTTTATCAAAATCAACACTAATTTTTATGTTTGTTATTTTCTTTTTGTTTTTCTATATAAACAAGCTATAACATATAACGGTCTTCGCCCCCAAAAAGAATAGTAATTAATATTACCATATAAGTTTACAGTTTGTTTATAATAAAGTTAATTATTTCTATAGTCTGTATCTAATTTGGTTTTTGAATATCTAAAATCATTATAAGCAAGAAATTGTTTAAGACAAACACCGTTTTTAATGTTTAGATTCCAGTTTTCTTTAGGAAAAATTTCATTTTTACCCTTTTTAACATAAATACTTCTTACATTACAATGATCAAACATAGTGGCGTGTTTATACTGTTCAGCATTATTTCTTCTACTAAGTTGAAAACCTACAGTTACAAAATCGGGTATACCAAATTGTAAATTATTAAACTGATCTTTTATATCAAAGTTTAAAACAGTTGATCCAGCAGGCACTCCTTTTTCTAACAATTGCCGATAATCAAAACTGATAGGTATTTTTGGATATTTGTATAGTTTTTATTTAATTGTAATGGCTCTATTAGATTCATATTCAACAATAGGCCACATAATATCTAATTTTTGAATAACAATTTTACCAGGATCAGGATGATGTTTCGTAACTTTACCTTGTTTATCTAAAGTTTCATAAAGAAATAAACAGTTGTTATCAGCTGAATTATGAAAAAAGTAATTCTATAATCACCTTTCCAATAAGTCTCATTGTTATCACGAATAAAACCAAACAAATATCTCACCGGATACATTATTATTTTTTGTTTTATCACTAGAAAGAGTTTTAACTTCATCTGTTTTATGACTAGAAACAGATTTATCTCGATATAGATTATCAACACCAGTAAATTCTAAATAATTTCGTTCACTTGGTGATGATAAAGCATTCATTATTGTTGATTTTATACCTGGATCATCAACAGCTTCAATAATATTTCCATGTTTTGAAATTTCTACTCTAGAAAACTGAAAAGGAAAAAAGTTCGAACAAACATCGACATTGTTTAATTTATCATATTTTGCCTCATCTCCAACTTCAATTTTCTTTAGTAAACTAAATTGCTCATAAACAACAGCATTATTTGGAAAAGAAAAGCAATCACCTATAGAATTATATCAAATTCAATTATATTATTGTAAACATTAAAATTCACAATAGTGTGATCACTTGGGCGAAAAGTTTGTCCCTCAATACTCTCAATACTTTTATAACTCATTTATAAGAAAAATAATTATATATGTAGAAAAATTCATATATAAATGACGGAATCAATGGGAGTTTCTCGAGTTAAATTACTCATTGAAAGATACAAAAAAAACTTCAAACACCATGAAAAATAATATGAAAAAATAGAAAAGAGATGCCTTTAATTGAAGAAGTACATAATATTGGTAAAAAAAATAGAAAAAGTGAGCAAATTAAACAAAAATCTAATAACAGCATTAGTTCCTGTAGCAGCAAAAAATTTAGATTATCCACCTACTCCTGAAGAAACATAATTTGAAAGCGAATTATTTGCTAAAGATAGGTCTGAAAATCTGGGTATAATGCCATTGAAAGACTCGACTATTAGAAATGGAAAATAGATTTCTGCAGATATTAATAACATTAAAGAAAACTACTGTTTACGATGAGAGGGCCAAAATTTTGAAATTGGTGATACACAAGTAGAGAAAGATTGTGATACACTATTTGTCAAAGATAAAAATATGAACTATCAGAAGGACTTTCTATACTTACAAAAATTTGCGCAGAAGAACTTGCAGGTACTTACAATGATAATGACCTTAAAAGCCACACAGAAATAGTTGTATTAACCAATGTTGTACTTCAAAAATATATTCCTAATAAGAAAAGGAATAATCCATGTTCAAGTATTGGTTGGAAGTATAATAACGTAATTAGTTAAATTTATGAAAAATATATATTAAAAAATTCACATTCAATATCAACACCAAACACACCCGAAAGAATGATATTTCCAAGAATTCCTAGTTCTGGAGAAGGCATTAAATCATAAAATATTTTATCAAAAGAACATATTTGGATGAATAATGTAGAGATTTGACAGATTGTTAGTTTTACATGATGAACAAAATTCTGGTAGTACAAATTTTTACAATGAAAAAGTAAGCATAATGAATATGTTGAACAATAAATTTTCTGAATATTTTATTAATAATCCAAAAGGAATTCCATATTTTAAAAGAGTTTTACATGTAATTGGCTACGTATTCTGGGAAGATACGAGCTGGTCGATAGGCTGTATTTAATGCTTGCTTCGCAAAGTATTGGAAATTACTCCCACACCAACGACATAGTTTCAGTCATCCAAGAACGAAAGGAGGCGGCCTACATACGATGAGTTGTCTTCGAGCGTCTCCATCTTCAAGGTTTGAGAAGGTGCTGAATCGTCATAACGGAAGGGGCGTACTTCAAGTGTTGACGTTTCCTTGCCTATTGCCCACTTCAATTCCTGGATCGTCGAAGCGGACATCGAACGGGGAATGTCGAAGATGATCAATAAACTTGTATATTTTACTATGTGCAAAATAAATTAAATTAAAAAAGATTTGCTGTGTTTAATTTTAAAAAATCCTCTCGGTTTTATAAATAAGAAATATTGCAAATAGAAATAATTTTAATAAAATACTCGCATTAGAGAATTTAAAAAAATCAATTTAAGTACTTTGCAGGAAAGGCCAATGTCGCCATTCGGTACAGTCCGATAGCAGGTGGCATAATCGATACTACATACGTGATGAGAATAGAATCCAATATGGCTGGTGCTGTCAGCTCAACCTAAAATTTAAACACATAAACAAATATGGCTGTATCGTGGTCATGCATGTAAACTTATGAAAACCAATATGGCAGTCTCACAAATATGAGACGTAAACTATAAAAGTAGTAGGGGCGGGCCAGTTTCAAATCACTTTGCTCAATGGTAGTCCCATAAGATTAACCTGTGAAATGGCAAGGGGGAGGGGAGATTTTCACTTCACTTAGCTCCACAATCTGCTCCACAATCGGTCCACAATCGCTCCACAATCTGCTCCACCCCTTCGCTTACAGGGCGTTTCATTTCACTTATAGAATTATGCGTGGATGGGGGACAGATGTACTCCCATTGATTAACCTGGGTAGGAGATGGTGGTTCCATTTCACCTGCTCCGCAATGGATCCACAAGCTCCACATGAGGGGCTGATGGGTTCATTTCAATTTTAGAATGACATGCGGATGGGAGACAGACGAATTTCCATAAGATTAACTTGGGAAGGAGAGGATGGTTTCATTTCACCTACTCCACAATGGCACCACACGCTCGACATGCAGGGGTAGGGGTTACATTTCACTTTTAGAATGATATGTGGATGGGGGATGGACATAGCCCCATAAGATTGAACTGAAAAGAGTGTGTCGGAGGCGAGGTTAATATAAAGATTTACCTTGTACGCCCGTATCAACAATCACCTAAAAAGTGAAGTTATATTCGATCATTTTGGGGTTAGGGTTATTATATTGTTTAAGAAAAGTTACGAGTTTAAATTAAAAATATATATATTATTATTTTACATAACAAACATAACCATAGCCATCTTGAATTTTAGTAAACATAGAAGCAATCCTTATTTTATTTTTAAAATAATTATGTAACCACAACGACCATCAAATACAATGCATCACATACCTTCCAACAGGGCATTTTTCGACTTAAACCTTTCTGACAAGGCCAATTATGAATTTAAGCCCTTTGTAATTATACTCATAATTTCCGAACAGTTGATGCTTTAAGGATCAATCTCATAACAAAGATACAGTATCCGATATCCATCACGGTGGTAAGAGCATTTAACCTCTAAGGCCTTTCTGACATGGTAAATTTTGAGTTAAGCCCTTTTTATAAATGTACTCATAATTTCCGAACCATCGATGCTATAAGGATTAATTTCATAACATAACAACCATATCCGATATCCACCACATTGGTAATATCATTTACGTCCTAAACCCACTCTGAAAAAGGTCAATTTTGAGTTAAGCCCTTTTTATAAACATACTCATAATATCCGAACAATTGATGCTATGCTCACCAAATTCCTAACATAGACACCGTATCCGACACATAACAGTATGGTCATTTAGGCCCTAAACCCTTTCTGGCAAATTGTTATTATGAGTTAAGCCCTTTTGTAATTATAGTCATGATTTCCGAAACATCGAAGCTATAGTGAACAAATTCATAACATAGATATCATACCCGATATCCAGCATAATGGTAAGGGCATTTAGGTCCTAAACCCTTTCTGGCAAAGTCAATTATGTAGTTAAGCCCTTTTGTAAACACAGTTAGTTATAAACTCACCAAGTACATACTCATCAAGGATATAATTACCAACATAATATTATTTCATTTCCGATTTAAACCTCATTTTATTTGTGAGTTGGGTAGGTGCTAGAATTATTTAATTTCGAATTTTGGAGTTTGATCCCCAATATTATTTCATTTCCGATTTTAATTGAATTTTATTTGTGAGTGGGGTAGTTGCTAGGGATAATCAATGTAATGTTAATTTCGGATTTTGGACTTCGATCCTCGGACTGGTCACGTAATATTATATCATTTCCGATTTTAACCAAATTTTATTTGTAACTTGGAAAGGTGGTAAAAATGATTAATGCAATGTTAATTTCAGATTTTGGAGTTCGATCCTTGGTAAGGTCACATAAAATTATTTCATTTACGATTTTAACCAAATTTTACTTGTGAGTTGGGTTACTTAATGCTAGGTTACTTAATGTAATGTTAATTTCGGGTTTTGGAGTTTGATCCTCAGTCAGATCAAGTAATATTATTTCATTTCCGATTTTAATCCAAATTTTATATGTGAGTTGGGTAGGCGCTAGGCTTACTTATTGTAATGTTTATATAGGAATTTGGAGTTCGGTCCTCGGTCAGGGCATGTAATATTATTGCATTTCTATTTTTAACCAGATTTTATTTGTGACTTGGGCAGGTGTTAGGCTTACTTAATGCTATGGTAATTTCGGATTATCGAGTTCGAGTCTCGGTCAGAACACCTAATATTATTGTATATCTGAATTTAACAAAGATTTAGTTTTGTTTTATATTCCTGATTATAGTAATTAATGTTATGTTATTTTGTATTACTGATATATGATTCCCAGGGGACAAACTTAATAGATTTCAAAAAAATTTTGAAAATGCATTTTTACGGATTTACTAACGATCACTGTCTATCATATTACCTGATCGGTGTATACTGCTCAACTCATGTGTTATATGTTCGATATGAACTGTCGAAAGTTGAGAATGGCAGAGTAAAATAGTTATATGATGTAATTGTGTAATTAATATTCGTGAAAATCCATACTTGCATAAATATGCCATGTAAATTTACTATACAGCGTCCCACTCTTAGATTGAAGTGTGGAAGTAAATGGTCGATTGCTCTCTTTGTCTAATACACTGCGACTGCCATAAGTGCTGTCCTTGTTTCTGTGTGCGTGGTGGCCAAAGATGAAACGAATTTGAAACTGGACTTCGGATTTTTTTTTGCACATTATACATCAAAAAATGCAACAGGCGAAATATATTTTGCATACTTAAGGCCATTCTAATGGACTGAAAAAATTAACAACCTAATTTTTTTCGCCGGGAACTGTTTTGATGTATCCCAAACTGTATTACGCCAAAAAAATTAACATACAGCAGTATTGTATTGAGATTTCTTATGAAAATAAATTTATGTTTCTGGACTCTACCGAACAAATCTCAAGACATATCCTCTTCACATTTGAGAGGTACATTTTTCTAATACTGAAGCGCATTTCCTCAGAAAGTGACACATGAAAAAGTTCACCGGTACCAAAGTTTTTTGTTTTTAAAGTTAAATGGGATGGAAAGCAAGAAAGATGTTCAATATAAATGGAATTTGTTTTTAAAAGGAACACCATCTCGATTGTTCCTACAGTTTTCGTGCCATGAAGACATGGCTTATCAGTGCAATAGCTCGTTGCAGCAGACAAAAAAAGAGGTTCACTCCCAAAGTATCTTCATAAGAGGAAACACTGCCCTAAGTTTTCTGTGAAGTGAGGTTCTGTCTGGTAAGGGAAGTATAAAGATAAAGGCTACCTCAGTCAGCTATTTCCTCTGACACGAATTTATTAAAACCAGCCAACCATTTAGTTCGGTGTCTTGTGACCACGCCCACGCGATGACTTGTTGTGTCAGGTGACACATTGTAATCCCAGTTTTCACTTGTTATTTATTTACATGAGTGTGATTTCTCTCTGTCTGCATTTATGTGGGTTACATAAATGTAAACAATGGAAGATGAAACACCGAAAAGAAACTACATTGGTAGGCTATGGGGGACAGAGCGAAGGATTGTGTTGAACATATTTGAGTATTTTTCATAAAATGTGAGTGTGAGCTATGCAGTTAAGGAAGCTTCTAAAGCAACCGGCTATTCCGAACGAACCATTTACGCCGTTATGACGAAAATGCGGCGGCATCGTACCCTAAGTATGCCTGGTATAGCGAAAACAAAAAAGGTAAGGCAAACAGACAAATTCCAGTAAACAAACTTATGATGGCATTGTAAAGAGTGGTTTACTGCGAATCGTTCACACTTCTTTGTTTGCTAACATTGCTCCCACTTTAAATGCAATTATAGCAAATGTGAATAGTGATGAATCACTGCCAGATTTCTCCCGGTCCACCCTGCATAGGTTACTACATGGCACTGGGTTTGATTTCTTAAGAAGAGGAAACAAGGCAGCATTTATAGAATGTGACGTCATAGTTCGAAGGCGACATACATACTTGAGAGAAGTAAAATGGTTTAGAGTTTTAGGTAAACCAGTTATCTATACAGATGAGTCGTGGGTAAATGTGGGGCTCAGTGTGGGAAAGGCATGGAAAGCCACAACAGTGAAGAGTGCTCGACAGGCAGCCATTGAAAGTCTAAGTTCAGGCCTTAAACCTCATACTGGACGTGGCACACATTTTGCATTAGTGTATGCAGGTAATGAAAACAGTTTTGTTCAAAACGCTGTCCCTACTTTCTTATATAAAAAGTGCATAGCTGATGCTCCCAATGAAATGATTGCAGATGGGTATGAAAAGTGGTTTTCCGAACAACTTTTGCCTTCCTAGATAAATCACTCACTTGCATCTTTTCCGCGAGCCTGTTGTTCTCCTTCTAGAGATGATGATAGATTGATGGAGGCCTGTGTAGGTGACTATATGTGGTTCTTTGTTGTCGATGAGCTGTGATAGATGTGTGTAGAGAGATCATGAATGCTGTATGGGAGTTAAGAGTGAGAAAGTTAATGTAAAGGTATATTGTTTGTGTTTGTTTTGTAGTGTGTTGCAAGCTGTCATGTATAATTTATGTATAGTATCAAGTATATTTAGTCCAATGTTAGTTTTGGATATTGTAAGTTGTATACTTGGAGTGAAATTAAACACATAAGTTATTCTTAATGTAAATACTAGTGCTAAAAAGTTAGTTTGACTTGCAATGAACCAATGAGTATGATCTGTAACCTATACAGTTGTATTCCTTTCTTGTTTGTTTTTCATCTGTCGATGGGTATTTGGTTTCATCTCGTTATATTTTTACTACTTGCAGTTGGATACTCATTATATAAATACTTTGGTTAATTTACTTGATGCGCAATTAAAAGAAATATCTGCTTACCTTGTATAGTTCTTTAATCGCTATGTATAAACTACTTATATGTAAACATTCTCACGAAATATGTATTTTTGTTATGCGAATATACATATTTTACTCTTGATAACTGATAACGTGTGTGCTCAATTCTCCCAATGTAAGCCTAACCTATCATGATCGATACAATTTTTTATAGTTTCTGCAAGAATTTGCCAGCCATTCACAAAACAGTGTTCCTAGAATAAGTAAAAGAGATTTAAATGTTTTGGTTATGATGGGAAATGTTAGGTAATCATTGAATTGCATTATGTAAAGTGGTTGTTTGTTGCATAATTAGTATTTAGCGCATGTGTTATTACACTATATTAAATTAGCATGTATTTAACTTAATGATAGATAAAAATAATGTTAATTTTAAAGAATTATTTAATATGTGATGTTTAAGATGAGTGCGTTTAAAGAAATGTTGCACATAGTAATTCATATACACGTATTTACCTCATTGGGATTTGAAACAAAGAATATGTTAATATAACTATACATGACTGCATTAGGCTGAAGTATTGACTAAATCAGTATGTATGCTTTATTTTTTATGCTTTTCGAAGTATATAAATATAGTTATTCATAAACAAGACTTAAGCTTTTTGTAAGATGAAAGAAGGTTTAATTGTGTAAATACTTGTTAGGCAGATAAGATCAAAGTGTTCTAGAAGGATAGAATCAACTGTTAAAAACAGCAGATCTTAACAAACATTCTTTGATTATGTAATAAACATGTTTTTGATTGCTATATGTAGTGTGGGATAGCACAATTTGAGCACAATGAGAGTTTTATTTGGGTTTTAATTTGGTTTTAATTGATGTTATATAGTAAATTAGAAAAACGGAAACTTGGTAAGGCTTTTCCTTTATGTATATAATTATACTTAAAATATGTATGTGTCATAATGTGTATTAGAAGACAGATGATGGAGATTTTTTCATTTGCATTGTATGATAGTTTTTTATTTAGTTGCTAAGTGTTTAGTTTAGCTTGTGATCGCTGATGTTAGGGGTTTTGCAAGTTGGGTGTTATGTTGATAGTAATATAGCTTGAATTGGTTCCATATTATGATTGTGACTGTTTTTGTACGTGTTGTTCATTTGAGTTGTATGATATGTTAATATAGTTTTCCAGTATTTAGTTTTGCTTGTAAAGTTTGATTGTATAGGGTTTTGCAATTGCCTGATATTATATGTGCAAATGAGTTGTGTGAGTGTGTGTGAGTTACGACTTTGATGCCTGGTGCTTTGGTATATGGGAAATTATTATTTAGTGTGCTTATAAAAAGTGTTTATGTGTGTTTAACCTTGTATTCTTGTTTGTTGTTGGGGTTGATGATTGTGTTGTGAATTTGAAGACTGTAGCTTTGATATGTGGGAAATTATGAGTTAGTATGCTTATAAAAGGGATTAAGGCATAATTAATTATATCAGAAAGGGCTTAAGGTCTAAATGACTTTACCATTGTGTTGGATATCGGATACAATGCCTTAGTTATGAATTTGATGATTGTAGCTTTGGTATATGATATATTGTAAGTTAGTATGCTTATAAATGGCTTTATGTGTGTTTAACCTTTTAGTCATGTTGGTTGTTGGTGTTTATGTGTGTGTGTGTGTGTGTGTGTGTGTGTGTGGGCTTTTTACTGTTACATTATGAAATGGTTTCTCAGAGTAATTCAATAAAATACCCTGTCTGTGGTTGATGGTAAATGTTTAAACCGCATACACGATTGTTTTTTCTTATTAGGTTTCGTTGAGCTGACAGGAATAAAGCAGGAACTGTTTTCGCATGAAAATACCCTATGGACAACATGATTACAGTAAGGATTTATTCTTGAGCTGTCGTTCCTCGAGAGCAGACATATGTCTGTCTACATATAATGTGCATACTTGATAAGTGTGTATATTGATTGCTAGCATAGTGTGTTGTACCTTCCACACCTAATAATATTAAAAAATAATACTAAATGGAAATTCTGAAACAAATGAAACGGTATATGACAGTTGAAGTTTGGCTGTTTTGCTGAGAGGATATAAAATTTTGGCGAATGTTAAGTTGTTAATTATTCATGTGTGTATGTTCGTACCTAGTAAATATTGCATGTTTATGCAAGTATGAATTCTCACGAATATGTTAATTACATGATTACATCATATAATTGCACTCTCCTCCACCATTCTCTACTTTCGATGTATGGCTTCGAACATATAACACATGAGTTGAGCAGTATACACCGATCAGGTAATACGATAGACGGCGATCATAAGTAAATGAGGAAAAATGCATTTCCCAGATTTCTTTTTAAATCTATTAAGTGCTTCCCCTAATAATCAATCTCGGTAATCCAAAAATAACATTACATTAATTACTATAAGCAGGAATATAAAACAAAACTAAATCTTTGTTATATTCAGATATAAACTAATATTAGGTGTTCTGACCGAGACTCGAACTCGATAATCCAAAATAACCATAACATCAAGTAAGCCTAGCACCTACCCAAGTCACAAATAAAATTTGGTTATAATCGGAAATGATATCATATTATGTGACCTAGCCGAGGATCGATCTCCAAAATCCGAAATTAGCATAACATTAAGTAAGCCTAGCATCTACCCAACTCAAAGTAAAATTTGGTTAAAAGTGGAAATAAAATAATATAACATTGGTAAATATGTCCTTAATGAGTATGTACTTGGTGAGTTTATGACTAGGTATTTAAAAGGGCTTAAACGTATGACAGACTTTGCAAGAAAGAGCTTAGGGCCTAAATGCCCTTACCATTATGCTGGATATCGGATATGATGTCTATGTTATGAATTTGATCAGTATAGCTTCGATGTTTTGGAAATCATAACTATATTTACAAAGAGCTTAACTCATATTAATCTTTTGCCAGAAAGGGTTTACGGCTTAAATGACCATACCGTTATTTTTTATGTCGTATACGGTGTCTATGTTATAAATTTGATGGGCATAGATAGCATTAATGGTTCGGAAATTATAAGTAAGTTTATATAAAAGGACTTAACTCAAAATTTACGTTGTCAGAAAGTGTTTAGCACCTAAATCACCTTAACGCCGTGCTGGATATCAGATACGGTTTATATGTTATGAAATTGATCTTTATAGCATCGACGGTTGGGAAATTATGAGTACATCTGTAAAAAAAAGGCTTAACTAAAATTTACCTTCTCAGGAAGGCCTTAGAGGTTAAATGCTCTTACTGCCGTAATGGATATCGGCTACGGTGTATATGTTATGAAATTGATCCTTTTAGCATCAACGGTTCGGAAATTATGAGTATATTTACAAAAGGGCTTAAATTCATAATTGGTCTTGTCACAAAGGTTATAAGTCGAAAAATGCCACGTTGTAAGGTTGGCGATGCGTTGTATTTGATGGTCGTTATGGTTACATAATAATTTTTAAAATAAAGTAAAGGTTGCTTCTATGTTTACTAAAATTCAAGTTGGCTAAGTTTGTGTTTGTGTTGGAAAATATTAATAAATATATTTTTAATATAAACCCATAACTTTTCTTAAACATTATAACCCTTACCCCAAAATGGCAGAACCTAACCTCTCTTTTTAGGTGATTGTCGATAAGGGCGTACAAGGTAAATCCCTATATTAACCTTGCCTCCGACACACTCTTGTCAGCCAATCTTATGGGACTAGGTCCATCCCCCCATCCACATGTCGCTACAAGTGAAATTAAATGCCCCTTAGGTGAAGGGGTGGGGCAGATTGTGGAGCTATGTGAAGTGAAAATCCCCCCTGCCCCTTCCCTGGCTAATCTTATGGAACTATGATTGAGCAAAGTGAAGTGAAACCGGCTCGCCCCTACTATTTATAAAACAAATTACAATAAAAAAACATGGATGACTGCTCCTAGTGATATGGCTGTCTCCAAAATGGCAGCCTCCAGTAAAGTATATTAACAAATTGTGTCTACCAACAGGAGAATCTCCAGTAATATGTACAAACACAATGACGAACGAAAAAAAAAAAACAGTTTGCAGAATGAGTACTGGTGAGGGAGATGGAGGCCTGCCTACTATTTAATGGAGGTGAGAGAAACAGTAATGTACATAACTTTTTAAAACAACAGTTTTCAAAAAATTTAATTTTTTATTTTTAAGGGGGATTTCAGAGAAAAATGGAAATTTTCAAAGAAAATTAGGGAAAATTTAAAGGAAAAAAGGGAAATTTCGAAAGTTTTCTCTTCAAGAATCCCCTCTGCCAGACTGTGAACCAGAACACGATTGCGCGATATACCGGCAATATAGATCACCCCTATGCAGCTTCACTATTAAGTGAATTAACTATAATATAATTCTCCCCTGATGGTTTGAGTTCATGCGTAAAAACCACAAACTGGTACAAATTAAATAACTAAAAAGTCAAACTGTTAAAGATTTCTTGGGACACTCTTAGTGTTGCTGCGCATTTCAAACATTCAGAATACACTGCTTTACAATAAAAATAGTGCCAACAGAAACATTCGTCTGGTGGTACTGGAACTTAATGAATTTAGTGATACAGACGAGTAATACACGTGATCATGAAAACAGAACAACAGGATAAGGATCTGGGGTATGCTGTCTAGAATATATTGTAGAAAATGCCGGATGCCCTGAGGCAGACGGGCTCACGATTGTTTGACGCTGTGTTCCAAATCCTGGATACTGCGTCACGATGGCAGCTGACATATCAAATGGCCCTACACATTCTCCATTGGGGACATGTCAGGGACGCGAACAGGCCATGGTAATATTTGGTCACTATAGAGGCTGGACTGGGCGATCTATGCTGCAATGAGAGATAATCGAACAACATATATATTTTTTGTATGGGGCCGAATATATATATAGCTGCCCTAACAAAATATATTTTTGAACAAACAAAATTTGAAAAGCAATAAAATTACTTTTCTTCGTCTAACAAAATATATGTTGGAATAAACAAAATCTCTGTGTTGGGGGGAAAAAAATTAGACTGTTATCTAAATATTTTGTTGAGTCAAATGTACATATTTGTTTGGCCACTAATTAGACTGCCTATGTTCGAAAATACGGCTCGAGAGTGTGTTTTTTTTGTGACAATTAGGATAGTAACCGTGTTTGTTAGTGTATCTATTGGTGCTTAACAATCGCATAAACGCATTAATAACACAATACAACAAGAAACTGACAAGTAAAGCTGTAAAACTTGAAATATTTGTTTACACACATTTCACAATATTTACAGTATATCTATTTAAAAGCTTTCCAACATGATCAGTTGTCACATTAGCTGAGATTACTTAGGTGTGATGCTCGAACGCATGTGATATAGGTTCAAAACTCAATCAAACTTGTAAAATTATTTCATATCGGCCCGAATAGTTTAATGAACGTGTAGACAAACAAATCTTTAGTTGGGCCAACAAAATCTTACATTTTGGGGCAACCAAATGAGAACAACAAAGTAATTTAGTTTCAGCAACAAAATTTATCATTGCCCCTGTACAAATGAATAATTTGGTTGCAGCAACATAAAATTTTTTCCCAGTGTGTGTACGGTCGGGCATTTTCCTGCTGGATTATCGCAACGGGTAATTCGGACCTAAAATGGGAAAATATGAGGATGTAGGGCCTCTTTAACCTACCGCTGGACCGTCAATGTTTCCCGTAACACAACGAGAGTGGATCGTATATCGTAGGCTGTGACTCCCTTGGGGGCAATATGCTGCTCGATAGTGAGATTGAAACTGTGGCGTTCACCAGGAGCCCTCCACACCTGGGCGCAATCATCACGAGTCCCCATAACGAAGCGGCACTCGTCACCAAACACCACACATCGCCAGTCTGCGGTATTCCACATGCTCAGGCCTGGCATCAATGCAAATGGAGCTGCTGCTGTTTCAGATTTAATGGCAATACACGTAACGGGTACTGGTAGTGCTGATTCACCTCTGCAAGTCCTCCGGGAAATGATTCTTGTGCACGCAGGAGCCCAGTCACTGACAAGTATTGTGCACCCGTGCGATCCCGCTGCGTCTGACGCACGATCCGTCGATCTCCTCTAGACTAGTAACCGACCTCGTCCGTCCTGAGATGTTTCTCCGTATGTGGATGCCTTCTCCCTACCCCATTGGACGGTATCTTCCGAATGGCTCACAAGGTAAGCTAAATGGCGAATCGACCAACTTGTGGTTTTCAGCCAGATTATGCGTCCTCTTTCGAAGATTGTCAAATGAATAAAGCGCCATATTCGGCGTCTTCCTGGCGTTCTTTTTCGCTCATTACATTTGCTTGATATCGTCTTGGTAGAAGGAGCTGATAAGTATCCATTCTGAATGGTTACCATTCCGGAAATTTTGCATCCATACTTGCGAAGAAAAGTCCGGAATGGTAACCATTCAGGCTTTTGTGGATGACAACTAAAAAACACAGATACCGGAATTGTAAACATTCCGACTGTGGACACTTTCCATGATATTTGGGATTTGAACGTCGGTACAAAAACCCGGAATGGTAACCATTCCTGCAATGGATACTTTTCAGGATTCAGTATGGCAGTGATTTGCTAATAAAATCGAAACGGTTACCATTCCGGATTTTTCTGTGAAAGTATGGATGCAAAATTTGCAGAATGGTAACCATTCCGAATGGATACTTTTCATTCGCCCTGTCTGGTGTTTCTCGCGTCAATGCGGCTTCGACTAAATGGGAGTGTCTACGAGCGCTGGTCGCCGCTTGCAGCGCCACAGCCGGATGTGTGGCCAAACTCAAATACGCCAAGGGATCATGTGTATACCATCCCATACTCTCGCTCTTTACGTCGTTTTGTAGCTGTCACATGTTCTTAACAGTGAGCTCTTTTCATTGGCTGGCAGTGTACTTCCAAGGAGACGGCACTTTTGTCTGATGAGCCATTCAAGCCATATCACACTGGTATCATATGGCACATGCACACTTGTCCTAAATATTCTGGACAGAAAAATAAAATCCACAAATTGTTATTGTTTTCCAAGACAACGTGTCATGTCATTTCCAACTATATAAAACACATGTTCCTTACAATTTGCTTAATCACGTGTACAATTTACAGTTTTACCTTTTTTGTAGCACACATAATGAAAACTAAGTAGCACTGAAAGAATTAAATACTTCGATTTTTGTCAATTCCATGGTTTATGAAGCATGTTAGTATAACTTCAAGGAGAAAAAAATCTTCCAATTTATTATCTGTGGCTTTTCCTAAATTTTTGTAAAATTACTTATGCTCAACACATCATTAAAGTATTCGGGCAATACCTTTTAGACTCCCGCGTTTTATTTAATATCTGTAAATGATTGGTTTTGTTTTTAATTCTATATGTTCCATCAGCATTACAATTGTAATTTTGTATTATTATTGGATAGAATATTACGGTTACACATATTTTACTTGTTGGAAATGTCAAGATATAGGCACTGGTACAAATATTAAATAGAAATATATTTTTTTGCCGATACTATATTTGTGTGAAAAAAAAATATTACTGACATCATAATTCTTCAAATATACTTAATTTACCTCCAGAAGAAAATCGCGCCTGAGCCACATCGTCGCAAATATGGGAGACTTGCCCAGCACCCGACAACGACGTCTTCAGAGGAAGAAGTTCATCTCTGAACAATCTGAGATGCATCTGTTCCCCCCAACTCCCGCCTTCCGGTCCATACGCTATTTCCTATCCTCTCCAACGCTGGTCGAAGTAAGAAAGAAGGAGTTTACATTATTCAGTTGGAGAGAGGGTATGCACTTGGACGTTGGGCGTGGGGATAAGTGGAGCGCGTAGAGGCGAGAATTCGCCTTTTCTTTCACGGACTCTTTGCCCCTTTCGATCGAAGCGTGTCTTGTCAATACTTTTTTTTTAAGTTCGCCTTGCGACTCGTCAAAGGAGACGCAGTGAGCAGAGAGCATTTCGTGGCTCCTCGTCGGGAAGTGGTTCTAGAAAGGTCCCTCCAAACACGACAGACCTAAAGAGACGAAATGAAGAAGCAGGGACGTCAGTCTGCAGGGAATCCCTTCTTCACGTGCTCAAAGCCAGTTTGCAAACTCCTCTGCAAGCTTTTTTTTTTGCCCGATTACGGAAAGACAATTTTGCACACTTTGGAGAACCACTTGAAGCCTGCAAATTTCATATTAAGGCGCCATCCTGGCCTATGGATATTCAGCTTGTAATAAACCCAGGCACGAGGGTGCTACAAAGGCGACACCGACAGGTACTGTAAGTGCTTCATCACCTCTACGAGCAAAGCACTGAACTCGTCTGCAGTCTTCCTGCCATGAAGCGTGTAAATATGAGACTTTTAATATGGAGACTATGATTTTATTGATAAATCGTTTAATACATACTCGCGCAGTGTATTTTTAATTACCGCAACACCTTAGTGATTTTCTTCTTTCTGGCTGTGATAAAGAGGGTCTCAATGGTGTTTGTATCATGCGTGACGGGTAGTTTATTTTATCCCGTACGAGTATAAGGTGTGATTTATTTTAATTAAAACATCATGTGGAAGAGTTCAATGGCTTTTACGAACAGCAAATAATTTGGCTGCAATACAAAACATCATGTGGAAGAGTTCAATGGCTAAATAATTTGGCTGCAATACAAGTTCACACACCAGTCAGACAGCTATTTTTCTTAAATATGTGCGTATACTCTCCACGTTATGCAAAAATCGATTTCGTAAACACTCGTATATTTTAGTCTCGTTGACCTTTCAGTACAACCATTTTTAAATGGCAAGATTCTAACGAGCTTAGGGTCATGTTGGTGAGGGAGGGTAAAAGATGTAGCTTGTAGAGGGATGGGGGAGGGGTAAGAAGATCTCAACATACAAACCGACACTAAAAATATTGTAATTTTTACCGAATAGTCGTACAAACGCTTATAACAGTACAAAGTGTATGTTGATAATTACTCGTTTGTAATATATCTCAGGAACAGTTTGTACTATACTGACCCGAATTCGCGATCTCAGACAAAAGGCGGACACTCAACAAACTCGAAAATTCAAACCTTATAATTTGTGCAAAATCATAGTTTAGTATAAAGTGTAGTTGCGTGCCAATAGGAACGTATTGCAAGTGTTACTAACGAGAAACACGTAAGCCATGTATAATACTCCTAATAAAACAAAGAGTATACAACTTTAAAGATACGTGACGCTAATACACACGAAATTATATTCATGTTTCATTCATACAGAGCACTTTTAAAGTCAAATGAGTGCGATATTTCTAAATAAATAAACTGTACAAATATTTTAGTTTTCATTAATCTTTTAACTGTTGTCCTCACGCACTTTGATAAAACAATATATTCTGCTGGTATAAAACTCTAAAAGTGCAAATGTGCAGTTCCCCTGCAGAAATTCTCTAATTCCATAATCTTAAATTTTTTCAAAGACCTGAAATGTTGTTATAGCTTTGTCAATTCGTTAATCTGCATATCATGGAAAATAGAATTAAATCGTAAATCAAGTTGGTCGTGTGATTAAAAGCACGGTTCTCTAAAGCCAGGAATGTTGGTACTGATCTTGATGTTGGCAAAGCTTAACACTTTCTTCCCCGTGAATTAGGTTCCGAAAGAATTTTTGTGATTTCCAACAAAAAAAAAAGTGTTTTGTTTCCTCTTTTGAATAATGTAAGTTGAAATATGAACTTACAAGTTGTACTCTATTACAAAAAAAAATGTTTTCCGGATTTTACAAGAAATATTTTTGTAGTTATACAAAATATTTCTTTGGCAACAGATTTCCCAAAGATTTTCCTTGTTAAAGTGCAATATAAAATTTACCGTGTAAACGCAGGCATACATTTACAAACGCACCGAACTTCCATGTCATACGCGCGACTCGAATCGTTGATCACGGGATCCGAACGTATCTTCTTAGCGACTTTGCCAATGGGGTATTGCCGAAATAATAAAATTAGAGAAACTGGCTTACATAAGTTAGTCTGAAAAGCATACTGTTCTACATTAGCCAACCTTCACAAATAGCATTCTAAGGTAATCGTGTCGCTTTTGTGGTAAACGTTGTTGCTGAAACGTATTTATATTTACAAATACTTTTGCTGTAAATTTCGCAGGCCACAGAGAAATAAGAAAAATTCGTATACAATTTTATATACCATGTATTTTTTAAAATATTGTATAGTATTATATATTATTATATGTAGTACCTACATGCGGGAGCTGGCTCACCTCACATAAAATCCGAAACTCGATCAAAAATCGAGCAAATTAAAGCCAAAATGAAGTAATTTTATCGTTTTCAAGCTACTTTATCTTGTTCCTAGAAACGTCAATTTTCGATTCAGAAAACAACGACATTTAAGCCAAAATCATATAATTTTAGGCCAAAACAAGCAAATTTTCAATCTTTTCACAAATGGACGTGCAGGATTTGTGTTAATTAAAAAAACTGCAAACTTTAAGCTAAAATCGAGCAAAATTCTCGATTTCAAGCATCTTTCCTAGAAATCATAATTTTATATAAAGTAAGCAAATTTAAAATATAATAAAATGAATTATGGTATTATTCATTATAGATTATATTCGAAGCTCTACTAATTTTCTAAAAACTTCTTCTATACGCTCTAATTCATCACCTATTTTTCGAAGTATATATTTATCGTCAATGTTTTCTAAGATCAAAAATTGTCACTTTTATAGAATTGGATGTAATTTGAAAACTCATTCTCTGAAATCTTCAGGCGCATTATCTAAACTATAGGAAAGTGTATTTGAAGCATGACCACCTTTTAAAAAGTTTGTCATACTGCACGGTTACACAGGCGGTTTCATTTTTATTTATAAAGAAAGTAAATGCATTAAAAGAAAAAAATTTAAATTTTACAAATAGTTATGACACAACAAAAATTGACACTTGGAGAAAAACCTCATATTGATTTAAGAAAATTAATTTTTATTCGATTAAAGTACTTAACTATAAAAATATGTAAATTTTTAAAAGTTAAAAAAATTTAACTACACATCTAATATGTTTTATTAAACTATCAAAACAGTTTGTTGATTCCTCCATTTAATAAAATTAAAATTTTATATATCTTCAGCAATCATTTCTATATAATAATCATAAGTTAGATTACTTTGGTTAATTAGAACAACATTGCAAATTGTCCTGCTTCAAGGGCTTTATTAAAATCAATACTAATTTTTACGTCTGTTTTATTTAAAAATACAGTTGTTTTTCTATATGAACAATTAATAACAACTAATGGTCTTTGCTCCCCAAATTAATAATAATTGTTATCACCTTCAGTGTTTACAGTTGGTTTATAATAATTTTGCATTACTTCTATATAGAGTAGGTATGTAGTTATGATGTTTAATAACTAGAATCATAGGCCAGAAACATTTCATCACAAAGGCCATTTACGATATCTAGATTCCAATTTTCTTTTTGAAAAATTTAATTTGTTTCATTTTTAAAATAAATGTTTCTTACATTAAAGTGATCAAACATAGAAGCAAGTACATAATGTTCAGCACGATTTTCACTATCAGTTTGAAATCCTACAATTACAAAATCAGGTGTATCATATTGTAAATTATTAAACTGATTTTTTACATCAAAGTTAAAAACAGTTGTTCCAGCAGGAACTTCTTTTTCTAAAAATTGCCAATTATAAAAACTAATAGTTATTTTCGGGTGTTTGTACATTTTTCTTTAATTGTAATTGATTTGTTTGATTCATATTCAACAATAGGCCACATAATTTCTCATTTTTTAATACTAATTTTACCTGGATCAGCTTACTTTTTTGGACAGTACCATTTGCGTTCTTAGTTTCATAAACAAATAAACAATTGTTATCAGATGAATTCCGAATAAAAATAATTTTATAGTCACCTTTCCAGTAAATTTCATTGTTATCACGAATAAAGCCAAAGATATATCTGAGTGGATAGATTATATCATTTGTTTTATCATTATGAACAGATTTTAATCTATATTTACTATCAACACAAGAGAATTATAAATAATTTTGTTCACTTGGAGATCTTAACAAATTATTAATAAGTGTTGATTATCAGCGGCCCCAATAATATTCACATGTACTGAGATTTCTACTCTAGAAAACTTGAAACAAAAGAGTTAGCACATACATCAATATTATCTAGTTTTGAATATTTTGCCTCAGCTCCTTCTTTATCTCTCTTTAGTAACCCAAATTTTACACAAACATAAGCATGATTTGGGAAAGAATCTCCATCCCCTATAGGAATAACAAATTCAATTCTAATATTGTACAGATTTAAATTCCTCTAGTTTGATCAATTGGAGAAAAGTTTGCATTTCAGATCTCTCAATACTTGTATAACTAATTTATAAGTTTAAAAAAATTGATATATAAATGAAAGATTAATCAGAGGCAGTTTCTAGAGTTTAATTACTCATTGAGAAATACAAAAATTATAAAAATAATCATCAAGCAAATTGTGAAAGGAATAAAACGAAAGAATTACCATTAATTCACGAGTTACAAAATATTGGTAAAAAAAAATGTAACACAAGTAAGAGAAGCAAATAAAAATCTAATAATAACACTAGTTCCAGTTGCAGCAAAAAATTTATATTATCCACAAACATCAGAAGAAACATTATACGAAAGAGAATTATTTTCAGAACTTAAATCTCCTAATTTCGAAGAGCAACCCATAAAAAATTTGAGGCGTGATGCATCTGATTTTACTATAAATCTCGGAAAAGATATTTCAAAACGAATTAATGTTATTAAAACACAATATGGTTTACGAGGAGATGAGCAAGATTTTTACATTAGGGACAGAGAAGTAATGATTCGTGGTGATAAACTATGTGTTAAGGATGAACAAAAATTAATTTATAGATTATGAACTAACAGAAGGGCTTTCTAATTTGTTAACAAAAAATAAACTACCAGATCTTGAAGATAAATACACAGATAATGACTTAAAAAATTACAGAGATATTATTTTATTAACCAATGCTGCATTCCAAGAATATAATCCAAAATTTAATGTAAACTCGAATAAAAGTTGGAAATACAGAAATAAAATTAAACCAATTTACTATAATTATATAAGAGAATCAAGATCAAAGCCAAACACGCCGAAAATAACGATTTTTCCAAGAACTCCTAGATCTTGAAAATGCATTAAAAATACTCTATTTTGTCAACAGAATATTTTTGGACGGGCGCTGTTAGAAAATTGGTCGACAGATTGTCAATTATTCACGGCGAAGAAAATGCTGGAAATAACAATTATTACAATGAAAAAATGAGCATAATGAATATGTTGAACAATCAAATTCTGATTTTGTTATTAATAATCCAAAATGAATTCCATATCTAATAACAGTTTTAAATGTAATTCTATAATTATTGTGGAATTCTGAACATTAGGGTAAAGGAATAATAAATTGGGAGTTAAACAATTTAAATTTGCCTGAAATGCATTTGCCAGGCTATAATTATTATGGGCCATTTACAAAATTGAATGAAAGACTGGAAAGCGGTGACACAGGAATAAATTAATTAGATGAAGCCTGCAAACAGCACGTAATTGATTACAGAGACCATAAAGATTTAGAATATATACTTGAAACTGACAAAATTTTACAAAAAGAAACCAAGGAGATTATGTTAGGGAAAGATACTCCAATCGGAGGAAAAATTGCTTCTGAATCTCTTGTTTCAACAATGTTTACAAAAAAAATTAGGGTAAAGTATTAAAATTAATTAAATAATTTTTTCCTATATAAATGAAAATATAAAATATAATTTTATTATACCAATTGATCAATTAAGAGATTTGCTTATATAAATTTTTCTTACATATGATCAACTAGAAAGAAAAAATAAAAAATTGAAAGAAGGCAAAGTTTTCAAATTAATTTTACCAATATAATAATAAAAAAATACTAAAAGAAAAATCTCGAAGTGATTTACATCATCATGGAGGTTTCTACAATTTTAAATTCCAGTTTTAGCTGCACTCGGTACTTTAGATGGTGGAGCTAGCTCAATTTACAAAAAATAAAAATGAACTAGAAGAATAACAGAGACATAAATTAGCTTTTAAAAATAAATCAGGAAGTGGTTTCATTGCAAAAAGGGGTAGACCAAAAGATTTGAATATATAACAGTTATCAAATTTGGATATTCAAAAATATGTAAAAATACCAAATATTAAGAATTTCAGAAATGTTTATATGACTGATGAATTACCAAAAAGTATGCCCAAATATGAATGTGCTGTGGTTAATTCCGATATCTAATCAAATAATGGAACTCATTGGGTTTTATTATTTTAAAGAAAATAATTATGTTTATTATTTTGATTCATTTGAAGGTAATATTCCTACTAATTGAACTGGTTACTTCAAAAAGAGAAATGTTTTTTTACATTGAAAATATAATTCAGAATTTAAATTCTGTTATCTGTGGACCTTTATATTTAATTTTATTACACATTTTTTGAGAGGTATTAAGTTTCATGATATAATTTCTTTGTTCTTAAATGACGCATATATTTGAGAAACCATTAATCAAATTTTTTAATAAAACTGTAACACTAATTACAGCCAATGAATTAAAAACATACGTAGATTCAAAATACAATATTATTGTTTCTCTGTTATGAAATCAACTAAGTAAAGTTTTTGTTCATACAACACAACATGTTTCTCTTCATAATCGTAGAATTAATCATTTATCTGATTCTACAGATGTGAAAGATACAGTCTATAAAATATTTTTGATAACGAAATATCTGGTAAATTCCAAATTTTAAACCAATCAGTTTTGAATTATTGTGATGCACTTGTTAACTCGAAAGTTGAAAGATGTAAGCAAGAAAAGTCTTATATATTTTATTTGCTTGCAAAGTGGGATAAAAAACATTTTTTTACTTATATAATAATCAAATCTTCCTTACTTTTATGATGGATTGTACTGTTTATAAAATAATTACTGTTAATTATGATGATGAATTGATGACCACAATAGGAATATTAATGAAATATAAATATTAAGTTTTTTTTCTATTAAAAGTAGAATACTTGGTGCTCGAATTGTAAGAGAGTTACTAAAAATAATAATAAAAAATTTAAATAATAAAAAAAGAAAATTATTTCAGAAAAGTAAATGATCGATATGTAATTCCAATAAATTAACATTTCAAATAAAATTTTCCCAATGTAAGACAAGGAATAATCAATTAATTATATAAACCAGAAAGAAGAAATGTTCCCAGAAGAAAAGGTATGACATATTGAATTGATGACTTATGGAAAATTGATCTTGTTGAGATGGATACTGGTAATTTAAAAGGTATATCAAATATAATAATGGATACAAATATTTATAATGAAATTTTTTTTTTCAAATTGATTAATTTGTTATACCTATAAAAGATAAAACAGTTATAAATTTAGTATATGGTTTAGAATCTATATTGATAAAAAGAAAATTAAATAATATTCAAGGTGATTCTTGTCTTGAATTTTATAATAAAATATTTAAAGAACTTATACAAAAATATAATATCAATCATTTTTCAACATTCAGTGAACTAGAAGCCAGTCCTGTAGAATGATTTAATCATACAATGATAAATAATATGTACGAAAAAAATGAGAATAATAATAATAAAAAAAAGAGATTTTGTGTAAACTCATTTTGTGAATATGTTTACTAAACTGAAATATAAAGTTTGTAATATTATCCATGTTAGGAAAGTAAACGATTTTTGAAAAAGGTTATACTCCTAATTGGGCAACAGAATTATTTACTATTTTTCAAGTTTTAAATTATGATGTACCTACTTACAAACTGAAAGATTCGAAAGGATAAGAAATAAAAGGTAATTTTTATGAATACGAAATTATGAAAACTATGTTTGTTTAAAAAAAGTCTTAAAAACTAAATTTGATAAAATAAATGTTAATTTGTTAGGTTTTGAGCATTCTCATAACTCAGGGATAAATAATACTCAAGTTTTGCAAATTTTACATATATATATATATATATAACAAAAGAAAAATGTATTATTTGTAATTATAATTTTTGTATTTTTATGAATTACTAGTTTTTTATTGTCCTTACAATTTAATGATTCTTTTGTTTCATTCCAGGATTTCGCACTGCTTGTGTGACCTAATCCTAATATGTCTAATAAATTTTGACATCATATTTTCAATTTGTTTTTGTTAATTAAGTCATCTAATACTTTAAATAGCTTTGTTTGCATATTGGTTTCAAAAATGTATATTTCTACTCAATGAATTCTAGTTAAAATATTGATGTAATGAAAAGGCTCATCTATGTTTTAATTTTTAATTTTACAATTTCAAGTAAAGGAGTATAATGAAAAAAAAAAAACTTTTCATTATTCCTTTAATCGCGAAAATCATATAGTAGCTCACGAATTAATCTTTCTGTTTTATTTACATTGTGAGCTTCTTCATGGAAACAATTATAAAAATGATCTTGTTCATCACGTGAAGAAATGAAATTAGAATTTCTAGTGATTAAATTATCTGTTTTACCAACTCTACAAATTTTATTAAAGAGAGTCGTTTAAATGTTGCAATGTATAAATAAAACATTTTTTTTGTTTTCTTTTTAACCATATCTAAAAAAAATTCCGTCTTCATATTACAATTTTCTTGTTTTTATTTTCTTATTGTCATTTAAATTTTTCTTCTATATTTAATTTTTCTTGAAATTCTAAAGTTAGTTATTCTTTTTCTGAAGCGAGTTGTTCATTTTTAAGCAGTTCTTCTTTTAATTGCAAGTTGAGTTGATAAGAACCATGTTTTCTTATTGAAGGAAGAATTTCTTCTGTAACACAATCTTGAAAATTTTCAGCGAATTACACTTTAGACTTCATAATAAGCAAATATAGGCCAGATTAAGGAATAAACATTATAACAGGATGAAAGGGGAATGATTCGTTCCTCTTTATGTTTTCATAAATATTTATGTGTTTTTCTCTAACACAATCTCTAATGTGCATTTATTGTGTTAGTGAATTCTAAAATGTCAACAATATATTTTCCTTTAAACCAAGGTTCATTATTCTTATCTATTAGAATTAAATCAAATAATGTAATCGATTTATTGTAATCTTCTAGCCTTAAGTTTTCTAATTGTTTGTCTAGAGATTCATCCATTTTGTAAGCAATAATTAAGTATCTATTGAAAAGTATTTTTATCTATATTCTTTTTAATAACGAATTAAATATTATATAAACCAGATTTATTAATATAGACAGTATGATTTTGTATATGTTGAGGGAAGCCTCTGCTGGGAACCCCATTTACATTTCCTAATAAAATAGTAATTTTATATATTAATCATCTTCAGTTTCCAAAATGATATTAATATCACCACCATTAAAATAAATTAGTTTACCATTCTCGTCCATTATTTCCAAAACAATATGTTTAAGTTGTTCATTATTACTTTTATAAAAAATTTGGCATGGGGGTTCATAAATAATATAATCTTGAAAACCAATCATTGTTTTTAATGGAAAACTGGGAATTATATAAGTTTCTAAATGATTATATTCATCATATTTTGTAAACATACCATATGCTAAGTTACAATGAATATTTATTGTTTTAAAAGGATCAAAACCAGGAAACTTTGTACCTATAACAGTTTTACCTTTTTTGTAATAAAATTTCTTTCAGAACCAATAATATCAGATAGTCGATCATCAAATTCAATATCAAACTTACTTTTAATCAATATTCTATTTTAAACATTGTCTGCAGTTAGTTCAATGTTATTAGTTGAAAGTTGTTCAAATTAATTTATTGTTTCTTTCAATGTTTCAATATTGTATTGACCTCTAGGAACATTTCTGACCTCATTATTATCACTCAATGTTATAGTATTGTTCTTTATATTAGGTTTTACAAATTTCTTATGAAAACTAACCAATGCTATAGATGTATCTTGATGAACTATAGCGTAATGAAGTTCCTTCTTTAAGACAGAACTATTATTTGTTAACTTGAATACATTATTGTCCATTTATTACTCGAAAAAATAATCTAATTAATTAAAAAAGTTAATTGGGGTGTCTGTTTAAATTTCTGCAGAAAAAGCTAAAAATAAAAAATGGAGAAGTTTAACCTGACAACATAAGGGCCATTATAGTTGGTACAAGTAACTGTGGAAAGACAAATCTAATGATAACTTTAATTTATAAGAAAGAATGTTTTAATTTTAATAAATTGTATGTTTGCTCAAAACTTTAAATCAACCTAAATATATTTAGTAACAAAAACCTTTTTATGAGTTATCAAAAAAATTAAAGTAAAACGGCATACTTTTCAAATAATAATGATGAAACGATTCCCTTAGATCAATGCGAAAATTATTCTCTGGTTATATTTCATGATGATATTATAGACAATCAAGATATCATCTGGGAGTACTTTACTAGCGAAAGACACAAGAATACAGATATATTTTATTTATCACAAATGTATTCGAAAATGCCTAGACAACAATTAAGAGGCAATACAAATTATCTGTGTATAATTAGACAAGATGACACTAATTTAAAACACATTTATAATGACTTTGTGGGTGGTGAAATGTCTTCTGACATATTCAAGCAGATTTGTTCAAACTGTTGTGATGAATATTATGGCTTTATAACATTATATTTGAGTAGAAATATTAAAGATGGAAGTGTAGAAATAAAATTAAAGACTTCTTAAATTTTAGATTTTTTTGCAAACGACTAATTCTATTTTAATGGGTGTTGAACATGAATAAATGAGTGTAAATGGCTGTTGAATGAATGTTGAATGTGTGTTTTGAAAGTTAAATGATGTTGTGTTTAAAATGATTAGCCTTCTTACAAACTATAAAAGAAATTTTGTATATAAATTCAGGTTTACATACTCATTCTCGCTATCACTAAAATAAATTTTACATTGTCCAAAAAAGATAATCGGACCGAATATTTTATCAATTTCTTTAATTAATATGTATATTCAGATGGTAGTTTAAATTCACTTTCAAATATTGATAAAGAAAAATTCTAAAATTCTTTAATTAATAACATTTTAAGAATATCATAATATTTCTTCAATCAATGGTTAACTCAATGATGAGACAATTAATTTAATTAACAAACCAAGATGTGGTGTTAAGAATAATATATTAATTAGTTATTCAACAACCAACAAATGGAATAAAAAATTATTAAAATGGCATTCTGCATATGCAAATAATAAGATTACAAAGTTAGCTGAAGAGGCTTTTAGTGTTTGGCAAAAACATACGAATTTGAAATTTGTTTATGATACAAAATTTCCAGACATACTTATATCTTATAAACAAGGCCAACATAGAAATCAAAGAATACCCAGAGTTTGTCATACTAAATTATTTCCATAAGAGATAGTGTGCTAGCAGATGCATTTTTTCCAAATCAGCTAAATATTCTTGTTGAAATTCGTATCAATAAACAAGAATATAGGTATAATGATGGGAAAATGCTCCTTAAAATAAAGTTAATTTATTGGTTGTTTTGATCAATGAAATTGGTCATGCATTAGGTCTTTAACATACAAATGATAAAAATTTGGTCATGTATCGATTTGTTTGAATTGCAGTCAGATGACATTCAAAACATTCCAAAATAATATGGGCCACCTCCACAACATTACTTTAATGATAATGAACCAATTGATAGTGATTACATATTTTTATAATAAAAATGTTTGAATATAAAGTTTGAATGACAACGTTATAATCAGTATGCCATTTTCGATAACATTAATGTTTAAGTTTTTACCAACTGATTCCAATAACTTTTTTATATACCAAAGACCTTTGGATTACTTAGTTGTTTGTTGATGTAGAAATTTATGACTGATTACCTTAGTTATAATCTTATTAAAAGATATTCAAAAGGATTTTCTTCATTTGGAATAAGTGATGAACATATATAATAAATGTTGTTTTTAATTGATGTCCAGGAAAAATGTTTATATTCTATGAAAATATGTATTATGCTGAAAAAGACAAATTTCATTTCCAGATACAAGAGAATGGTCTAAGTAGTAATAAATTTCCTCATTTACCAAATACGATAGTCAGCTTTCAGATTTACAAATGGTTTACTGTATTCCTTTACTAATGAAACTTTCAACAAATATGATTAATTTACTAACAAATTGACTAGAGTTGGTAAAAATGACATTTCCTTGATTGGTATAAAGGGTGATCATATAACGAAATTATAAATAAAATTAAAAAATACATTGTTAATTATGTTGAAAATATGACCATTTAAAACGTGCTGATATCAATATTATAATATATCTGTTTTATTTTCTAGTACAATCATTTTGTTATCACAAGGACTTAATGTTATTTTATTAACTTCCATTGTAAATATTTGATATTTTCCCTTCTTATTAAATTAATTGTTCTATTTTGAATTTTCTATTTAAACAAACAATAGTCATGAAATTTTAGTGTATTATTAACTACACATTTTTTTACACCATTTGATTATCTATTTTCTTTTCCACCAACCACGTAGGCATACGTTTTCGCACGTAAACCAACAAATTCAGTAATAATTTAGCCATTACATTTATCTTTCACCTTTCTTAACACTTCTTTTATTTATTTGAGTCATGTTATAAACATTATCTTTTGGTTAATCGCTTGTAATAAAATGTTCTATCATTGACTTCATATTTTCGTAAAATCTTCATTTTTCATATCATAGATGTATGAATCAGTAACCTGAGAGCAAAATTTTATTTTATCTCCATATTTTGGTTTCATAACTTTATAATTAAATCATATATCAACTCTTTTGTTAGATCTAAAATTGACATACCCACATAAAAAGGCTTAAAAATTTTACTCTTGGTTTATTCATATGTATTGCCACAAGCTTCTCATTAAGTATAGTACTTTTCTTGAAATTTGCTTTTGCTGCTAATTTATTACAGCCTTTTTCATTTCATATCATTCTTATATCCAACCCATTTCTGATATTTTCCATTGTTTTATGAAACACAGCATTATTCATCAGTTTACAAAATTTTTTCAGAGTCATTTGTAACTTTAGTTCTCATCACTTTATTTAAATCTATATATTTCTTCAACCAATTAGATTGATCAAACCTCAATACTCTATATATTTTAGTGAGATAAAATGCATCATTTAGACATTGTTTTAAATTGCGATAGTGTATTTCATAATTTTGTTTATTATTTACAGTTGTTAATAATTTAGATTCTTTTGTTCCTTGAACTGTTATATTTTGTGGACAAAATGTAAGATATTTATTTAATTTATGCAGTTCTTGAGGATATTAAAAATCTACTTCTAATATATACCCATGTTGTGAATGATCATTTAAATGTACTGCAAATTTTTCCAGAAATCTAATTTATATCCTGGATAATTAACACATTCGAAACCACTGTATGGTAAATATTGAGACATTGTCCATCCATAAAGATTATTAGTGTCGAGGTAAGCAAAATAGTTGGATTATTGATTATGATTAAAATCTTCCAAATATTTATTTGCTTTAACATATCGTTTACAACATCGCAATATTCCACCTCTTATTAATTTTTCTATCATTAAAATTTTATCATAATCGTGTAATAATTGTTTAGTCATTTTTAACATTGCATCCCGTGATAAACCGGATGCTGTAAAATGCCATGCTGGATCTAAATCATATTCATTTGTACATGTATTTCTAAAGTTTTCAAATATATCTGTCAACAATAATACATCACTTTTTAAATATAAGTCATGATATTCTTCATAATAAATTGATTCTGTACAAGTTTTGCGTGTTCATAGTAATCGTCAGTTATATCAGATTCGTTTAATTTATCGTAAAATTGGTTTTTTGATGGAAGTTCAGTTTTTTTTTAATTTCTTCCAACTATCCCTATAACCGCATGGACAAACACCTTCCCTAATAACTAAATCTACTAAGTCTTTTTGAAAAGGTTTTTGTGTATGTTTAATATTTTTTTTCGTTAAATTAGATGATAATTTATCTAAACTACAAGCCATAAATATAAATGTGTCTATAAACCTCATTTTTAAATTTACTGCCTTTTCCCAACAGTAATATACTTTTCTTCATTATTTGCAATTAAATCTATTCCTTTTCCATCATAACCTATCCCTTTAATAAACAAATGAGCATCATATCCAGCTAAGTTATGAAAATAAATTGGAACAAAATGTTGTAATTTTAATTGTAGGTTACAATTATTACATACTGGGTTATTGAATTTTCCAGTTAAATTATCATGACCACGTACTTTTTTACTGTCCCGTGTATATTCGCATTCACATACAACACATATTTTGGATTTATTATATAATGCTTCTTCATATTTCGTTAGTGGATGCATTGGTTTAATTTGTGAATATATTTCCCCAATTTCTTCTACTAATTTTTTCATTGATTGTATAAAATATTTATGGGCTTTTGGACCTCGATATACAACTGGCAGTTTATAATTTACATAATTACATACAATATAATAACAAAAACCAGAAGCTTCGTGTAACTGGTATTTCATTTTTTATGATTCAACATTCAAGTTTAAATCTTTGAAATAGTGTAAATTTACTATATTTTTCCTTTTTATTTTTTGTAAGTTTTAGTGGATATACTATGGACTCATCATCAATAGAATATACATTAATAGATAAATCAATGTGATTTTCTATTTTTTGTATATCATCAATTTTAATAGGATATTCATATTTATCTATTAATTTATCGATATTAGTCCCCTCGTTTTTATATTTAGTTTCTCTATCCAAATTTTTGTCTGTTAGAAACAATGCAGACTTTATTGGTAAAGAAAAATATTACATCTTCATTTTTCACATTAATACATGCTTTTTTATTCTTAAGTGCTTCTGGTAGTTCTATATATTATGATCTATTTAATGGATTATACTTATTTATATCTAACTGTATTCGAATTACTCTATCTAAAGTCCATCATGAACCTCTTCTTTGAAATAGGGATAAATGTGCAAGTATTTTTTTTTTTAATGGTTTTGTAAATATTTTAATTTCTCCTTCGTTCAGTATTGTATAGTTGGGTGATTGAAATGTAAATAATTCTATTTGGTTTATTCTCCTGCTTGCCACAATTGGTATATAATCTAATGCTAGTTTTAAACCCTCTAAAGTTCCCAAGATGATCGCGTTTTATCTCAAAAACCCTGTTATACTGAAGTTAAAAATGATTAGGCTGTACTAAAGTAAAGGAATTTTCAATTTTATATTATGATATCCTACCTTTAAGAGCTGTATTAACTCAGTAATTTTTATTGGTTCTTCTATTTCTATTGTTCACATATACATTAGCAGAAAAAGGGAATTCCTCTTTTAAATTCTTTTTGTCTTCTTCATATAATTAATTGATATTGAGATCTGATAAAGATAAATTTGCAAAGTTGATTTTGGTTATCCATTCTGTTATCCACATACTTTTATTTCTTGGCTTTACAAATACATTATTAGAGAATGGGAAATAATTTTTTGAAATTCATTTCTTTCTTTTGAACATAGTTCTTTGACATTGACACATGAATGTGGTAAATTTGCAAAGTTTCTTTTCCCTTGTTCATTTATAATATGTAATAAAATATGTAATTAAATCAGCTTTTCTTAGATTGTACCAATATTTAATTTTAAATTATTTAGTTAAAATTCTTAGCTCCAGTACTCTCCTATCGCTCAACTGTACTGTAAGATTGTTCGTCGCCATAATTGTTTATTTATAAGAAAAACAGATTTAATAAGATTACAAAAAAAATAAAGGTAATAAATAAATATAAAATTAATATAAATAGAGGAATGAAATTGGAAAAGTGTTTATATTATTGATGGTAATTTTAAAATATTTAACTCCTTATGGAGATATTTCTCACTAAAGTATCTTTTACATAATGTTATATGTTTTCATTATTATTTTTACTAAGAGAAAATAATTTTATAGGTCTATTCTTATTGCATACTTCACGTGTTTTTTGGGTAATTATCATATTGAAATTAATTTAGAACATCTACTTATGTATTGTGCAATTTAGTTTTTTTATGCTCTTTGAGATATGCAATACAAACATATTTTCCACATTCACACAATATTTTCTCATTAAAACATTTTTTTACATTTTGTTGTATTTTTCTATAGTTACTTTATGAGGATAAAATGAATCGATATATTTATTCTAATTACATATTACACATGCCTTAGTTGAATAATTATAATGTCGAATTTAATTTGCAATGAGTAATTTAGTTTTTTTTTTTTGTTTTTGAGTTATAGTTTAAAAAACATATTTTCCACATTCGCATAATACGTTCTCTTTATTTAAATAATATTGATTTCCCTCATATTCAGCGGAAAATTTTTACAGGAGTTAAAATGCTCATCTTTTGTGTGTTTATGTGAGTAAAAACTCTCTATGTTTAATACTTCACCACACTTTTTGCATTGCTTGCATGTGGTATTATTTTCCATTTCATAAGAGAGCATAGATTCAACTTTATTTATTATAAAATAAATTTACTAAGACAATAAAGAAAAAAAAATTATTTCCATATATTTTTTTATAAATAAAACAAAAATTGAATCACTTATCAACAAGTTTAACAATTCATACAAATCGACTAAACTTCAAGACCTTGAAGCTAATAAATGTTATAAAGATACAGAATTTCAAATTTATGAATTTGAATTCGGTAAAAAAAAATTAATTGTATTCTAGATGGCAAATACAAAATTACATTAACAGATCGCTTTGTAAATATGTTTGATAAAGATGCTTTAAAATTAATAAATGAGAAACAAGTTTTTATAGCATATAAAGATTTAAAAGAAAAGAAAAAAGGGAAATCTATAAATGATCTATAATAATCTTAAAATCTATAAATTCTATTGATTTTAAACTATCAAATATCTTCTTTCATATTTCATTCAATTTGGCTTAAATTGTACTTCATTTTGCTTCGGTTTGTCTTAAAGTTTACTGGTTTTTTAACTAACACAAATCTTGCACGTCCATTTGTGAAAAAATTAAAAATTTGCTTGTTTTTGGCTTAAAATTACATGATTTTGGCTTCACTTCCCTTGTTTTTTTTTTTTTTTTTTTTTTTTTTTACGAAAATTGATGAATCTAGAAACATGAAAAGGGCTTGAAAACGATAAAATTACTTTTCTCGTTTTTTCAACGAGTTTCAGATTTTATGTGAGGTGAAACAGTTACTCTATATATATATATATATATATATATATATATATATATATATATATATATATATATATATATACTAATATTATATAACATATGTGAAATATATAAAATATTTTATATGCATTATATATGATGAATATAAGGGAAATTTCACATTTTATGTGCCACTTGTGTTATTTACAACGAACATGGTTTTTTACATGACAAAGTGTGTATTTTGTCATATGCTAGCGGCACTTTTTCGACATAATAAAGGAGCAAAAGCGTTGAATTTCGGTTCACGAATTTATGAATTGAAAGCTCCTTAATTTGTCGTGTCTATTATCTTACTCGTCATCTTGATCGCTTCATCACGCTAGTAACTTAGGTGTATTTTATCCCCCTGGAGTATTCCTTTAAGGTCATTTTAGCTTGTTTGGTGTAAATATAAGAAAATTCTTCAAATACAGAAATATTCCAGTTGGAATCGACGCTTGTTTAGTAATATCTTGGCTCTTCTCTGCACCTGTCATCTCCAAGGTCACCGACACTTCTCTATACCTCAATAATAATATATTTTACTAAATAATTTATTTGAGTATAGCCCGAAATAAAGCCATACAGTTAAAAAAAATGAAACATTGTTTCTAAGGAAACGAATATATATAGAAACTTCCAATACTTAACTGGGTACTTAACCAAATGACAACGGAAACGTGTGCTAATATTAATTGAATAAATTCAGAAAATTTTCAAATTTGACTTAAACAGGTCGAATTATGTCCAGACATGTTTAAATAAACGAAAGGAGATTGTTTGGTGTGTGTGTGTGTGTATGTATGTATGTATGTATATATATATATATATATATATATATATATATATATATATATATAATATATAATATAATTAATTAAAATTTTTCATATCGATTGGCAAATTATAATAGCCGTGTGTTTATAGCTGTGTATTTATTGAAAGGCATGGTGATCCGAATTTCATGTGTGTAGTTACAAACATGGATTGATAATGTTATTTCTTTTAAACTTGTTGGAACATCGATATATATATATATATATATCGATGTTCCAGCAAGTTTAAAAGAAATAACATTATCAATCCATGTTTGTAACTATATATATATATATATATATATAATATATATATATATATATATATATATATATATATATATATATATATGTGTGTGTGTATATATATATATATATATATATTCCTGTGTATTTTCAACGGAGGATTTTGCCGTAACTGAGTGTAATCTTGTAAGAAGAAGAAAAATAAGAGAACTTAAAGGCTTTGAATACAAAATATGTCACGTTTCCTTCTCTTTTCAATAACTCTCCAGGAAGTGTGCTTTAGAGATTGCACTGTGTTGTACCGGTTTATTAAATTTAGTGACGTACCTCTTTCTCTTGCGTTCCGAGTGTCATTACAGCTGAAACGCTTGCAGCTACCGAATCCGCGGAAGAAAGGTGGGAAAACAGACGATTAAAAACTCCGCGCACGGAATAATACAAAGTAATTCAGAGAATGCAATGTAAATGTAATGCTGGGAAGATGCGGCAAGGGATGGAAGAAAAAAACGCCAAAGTTTTCAGGTGACACGAACGTTCCATCTAAGAGGTGAGAATTTACCTCCCCACCTAATCCGTGAAATATATTGAAATTGTTTCATTTAACGTTCTCTGACTTCTTTTTTGCGGATGAATAAACACCTTGCTTTAATTGCGTTTCCAGTTAAAAGCCTAAGAAAACGGTAACTTTGAAATCTGTTTTCATCACACACAGACTCAGAGGTACACAAGAATTATATTCTTTGCTGAAGAGATAAAAATATATATATATTAAACGCCAAAAGGACTATTTATTGTACCGGGATTTCGTGGTTTAAACACTTTTGAAATTATTTTTTTGGAAATGAAAATATATGCCCGTACATGCCGAGTCCTTGCAAATTTGCCAAGAAAGTGTATTAAGTTAAATGTTTAAGTATTTACTATAAGTATTTTATATTTGTACACGCAAAAGTCAGAACACTCATATTATTAACATATTTATATTCCTAATAATTTCAGTTACACTAAATCGCCGAATGTATAAAGTCTTATGATTCGTCGCAATATTAACTTTACACATGGTAGGAAGACAAAACAGGCCGTAAAACAGATACTAGGCAAGAGTAGCATCGCTGTATATGTACTATATATATATTTATATTATTGGCTAGCAACATACAGCCAATGGAAGGAGGACACATTTTTTGGGGAAGTGCAGGCTGCTGTGTTTACATGGAGAGCAGAAGAAAAACAAATGAAGAGAACCAACCCTCAAAATAGTAATACAGGATCGAATTGTGCATTCCTAAAGACAATTAGACAAGTTAGGTTACCGCACTGTCGGTTGGTAGATGTAGATTTAGATTTTTCAAGTACTGGGTGTATAAACACCCTTCACAACCCCGTCTTCCCTTAGATGCCTTAACGATGTGATGGAACGTCGCGTTCAGCCCGTCTGCAAATTCCTCGTGACCGAAAATCTGCAAGAGCTTTTGCGTTAGGTACCTCGTCAACGACTGTGTGAATATGCGCTTCTAGAGAGCATGTCTCGTTAAGAGTGTTCCATTCTCATTTTATTGTGTGTAAACTGTGATTCCTTCTTCTCTCTTAACAATCGGCTGAGACTCGCCTTCTGGTAGACGTATATAATTTATGTCAATTTTCTTTCTGAAAAATGCTTGATTGTACGAGACAACACAGCGCACTTTAATATTCTTTGTGAAATTCGTTTTCAGTTTCTCAGTAATGCGATTCCATGACGAATAGCTAGAAACGAAACATGGTTGACTTCTAGGAAAAACGGAATACACCTTCCACCGTGTTCATATGTGCATAAATAATTTAAGCTAGATTTGAAGGCCACCGATATACAGATTGGTTTTTCTCTGCACAGATTTTTTAATGTGGCCCATTATTTTATGGAATTCTAGATTTCGAATACCTAACTGCTTATTACTTCTATCGATGAAGGGAATATTAAGCGTATCCATGGTTAGGAACTTATGTATATTTATAGATTTAAGGTACACAATAAAACGATAGCAAACATTAAATAACAAATCTTGAAAAGCGTAGAAATTAGTGTTGCTTGAGTCAATAAAATTAATATTTTAATTAAATGAAGAACAAGTGCTATCTCGTTACTAGCCACGTCGCATAGTAGATAAACTGCCTTGTTAAGTTTTATTGCGGTTCATGCAGTGGATTCCCATTTCATTTTTCTAGCGACCGATAAGAATTAACGGACATGGAAACATGATATTGCACACGGCTATAATGTGAACCGCATAAAATATGGAAAAGAAAATACACAGGTAAAGCGCTATGTACTCTTTCCTGCTGGCTCGCGATAGCTCATTTTGTGAATTCAGTAAAGAACGATTAAAAATAGTACCAACGTTTGAAAAAAAAAGTTTTAAATATCAACGTCATACACAACCAGCAGCTTATAGAGAGTCATTAGCGTATATTAAATTAATAAAAATATTTTCTCCCCCATCCTGCACGATGAGCCAAAATGAAAGCAAAAAATGTGTTTGGAATCTTCAAAAAGGAACCTGGATCGAATATTAAAAGATTATATATATATATATATATATATATATATATATATATATATATATATATATATATATATATCTACACATGAAGATGAATATGTGCGCATATACACACACTGTAGCGTCAGGGATCTCATTTGCTTTTAATTTGTACTCTTGAGTTATCAGCAAATTTTGTATCAGCAACGCAAATGAGGAAGTTATGAACTCAAACGTGAGCAGTTCCTAGTGTTTTAAGACTATTGCTAAGAATTTACTGTTATAAGATGGTGGTAACAACCACTTCGACATATTAAATTGGTTCATTAATCAGAGATTAACGTCGATAAATTTGCATTTTAAATGTGATATTACGTTTGTTTAGAAATTGAACGAAAGAAAGTCATTCGCATCAGTAATTTCGTCCTCTCAAGTACGAATATAATTTAAATATAAATTTTTGGACGAGACTATTAAATGTGTCCTCAATTTGTTCACTTATGAAAAAAAAACTACGTCAGAGTATGAAGTGACGGCAGATTCCAGATAACACGCATTATTTAAATATCAGTTTGGAGCCTTCCAACAAATTTAAAGCAGCTTTTTATGACTGCTGTTTCTAAATACATGCAGCCTAGACATAAATGAATCTACGACTGGAAACTATATTCAAATTAGCTACAATCTCTCTAACAATAAATTTCTAAGTTTAAGTTTTACAGGTACACACAACTCGAGGGAAACACAGCAACCTGCTCAGAGAGCCTTGAGTGTAGTGGCGATAGCGCCCACGATGAGCGTGTCAGTGTAGCCCTTACAGCTCACGCACTTCTCAGCCTCAACCGCGGAAAAACATTCCAGGTAGGCAACCGCTGAAAAGAGTTGAATCAGTAAGAATCGCTGTGATCCACAGACGATATCTTCGTCGAAACCAGTGAAATGAATATCATGTGAATTAGTGTATTTATTTGCCCTCTCGAAACCCCGTTGTTAAGAGCCACCCAGACCTCTCATCTATTTCATCATCAGCAAGTTCAATCATAAAATGATGTGGCCTCTTAGAGTAAGAGATTAGGGGAGAATTTCAATTGTCTTCTCCAGGTAGAACGATCTTGGGCAATTATCTGCCAGTGAACTCCAGTAACCCTGTGTCTGTCTTTGTCCCAACGGTCTGGTGGTCATCCACTTGGTCTTCGATGATTTCTTGGACTCCATTCCTACACAGTTTTTGTCCATCTTTCATCTTTCATCCGAGCAACATGGCCGGTCCATTGCTACTTCAAGGTGGCTGTCTTCTTTAAGATATCTTTGACTTTAGTAACTGATCTGATGTATGTTGCTTCTGTCTTGTATTTTCTAGTAAAACCCGACATTGACCTTTCCATAGATCTTTGGGCTGTTGTTAAGTTTCCCTTCTATAAACTCGTTGAGTGTCCAGGTCTCACAGCCGTAAGTCAGCACTGAATGAAAGCACTGGTCGTAAACTGTTTCCTTTAGATTTACGGGCATAATTTGATTTGAGAAATGGAATGTTTTCCAAATCCTTGCCATCCCCGCTTGATGCGAAGGAAAATTTCTGGTTTTACATCTCCTTCCAAAATTTAAAGCCTCTGTTTACATGTCATGAATTTAAAACTATTCCCAGTTGATACTATTGTCCTTACGAGGACTAGTTCATAGTACGTTGACAGTAGTTAGCAGGCATGATCTCGCTAATGTCAGTTGTTTGTCAAATATTACGTAATAGCTTATTGGTAAAATTAATGTTTGATTGTGTCTATATTTATTTATGTTTGAAGTTTTCTATTAAAATGGACATTCTGCATAAGTGAATATATTGTCGCCGTATATTGTCTTCAAATACGTAACACGAGAAATAAAAACTCAGTAACGTCTAAGAAAAAACTTTTTAAAAATAATAAAAGCATTATTTATTTTCGATAAACAATAATATTTGGAGAAATATCTACAAGTAATACAGGACTGAGAAAATATTTCAGAAGCGCAGTTACATTTAATAAGCTGATACATACGGACATCTTTTGTGAACAAGAAGGTGTTAAACAAAAGGCGAACTAGGTGAACACCCCATTGTATTCAAGCCCCATATACACATTCCACACACACTAGTTTCCACCACATCACACAAAGATTTTACAAACCTAACAAATCACTAATAAAGAATTAAAATCTGTTGGGTTTTCTAATCTCAAATTAACAACATCAGCATAAATAAATGTACGGGAACTACATGAACATTCAGAACGCAAACGTCAACCAACTACTTGTACAATAAGGTGGACGAAAACTAGAACAGTCCCTAAATTATTATAGCACACAAGCAAGCCCTTGCATGCAGGTTAGCCAGTCACACGATGCAAATTGATTTGAACAAGAAAGGTGTACACCTACCTTCTTGTACAAGAAAGTGAACCGTGTGTAACAGGCTGTGAAATGAAAACATACAGTAGCATTTTCGGCGAGAAGCTGTGGGTACGCAACAAGGGCTACTGCGTGTGGCTCACTGGGAACCCTTGAGAATTCCACTGCACCCCGGATCACGGTGGCTGAGCTATTATCGCGTTCCGCTCCCACCAAGGCGAACCGGGTTCACTCCCCGGCAGGGTCACCGGATTTTCGCAAGTGGGAACCGTGCCGGACATTGCCGTTGGCCGGCGGGTTATCTCGGGGATTCCTCGTTTCCCCCGATCCTTCATTCCGGTGCCGCTCCATATTCACTTCAATCCCCCTCATTGGCTCTCAAGACCTCGCTGTTAAGAGCCGCCCAAATCTCTTCACTCACTCACTCCACTGCACCCAACGGAGAACGTTCAAACCACGACCTGTGATCTGCCGCAGCTTGAAAGAACCAAACTTTGCATCAACTTTCCACAAATTATATTTTGCGGAGCTGGAGAAGATAAAGGATATTTGCGCACAATTTGCAATCAATTTATATTATTAAAATGTAACGAGATACTAAAGGCAAATAATAATTATTTTTTTTTGTGACAACTTTCAAATTCACAGATTGACCAGAGTTTTACATAAATTTAAAATAGTGAGATGTATAAATGCGTATTATTCTCTGCAGGCTTTATCGGGAAGTTTATGATATGAAGTTTGCATCTGAAAACAAACAACAGAAGAATTTGTTAAATAAATTTGTTAATTTTCTCATGACAAATAGTTTTATCTGGTCAACGATGCAATTCTTCAAAATATACGTGACATGTGAAGTTGTAGTTTTGCGTTTATTATTTTTTTCATGTAAGTGAAAGCCTCAAAATAAAGATGGCTAAGGCGTCTAGAAGGGCCTGACACTTGTTGTTTTCAATTAGTAGTTTTTACTGGATTTTAGTGTTGTTTAACACTGATGAGTAATTTTCACTTGTTTCGGAAAATACCCGTTGTTAAATCTTCAGCTAAGTGATTCCTTAAAATGCATCACAGTAGACGCAGCCAGATTCTGCTAAGGAAAGAGCACGACGCCGCGTGACCACAAGGAAGAGGTGCGAGACATTCTTCCACTGACTATCCCATAGAATCCATTAGCTCCGAAACGCGACATCATTTGTTGGCATTCATTGGCATTTTGCGATTTATCTTATCATTATAGAATGTTGTCTAATATACAATTGTTGTATTTTTCTGTTAATAAAACCACAATACTTCTTATATAAAAAATTGTACGTCGAACCTTTTTATGCGTCACCCGTAATATAAGTTTAATCATCTGCACGTTTACGGATTCAAAATACACTATCTACCAAAAAGTAATTGGGCACCCGTGAAGATAGGTAATTCAGTACGTCAGTTGACTTGTGTTTTGTACGGCCTTCGACGTAGGACCGCTGGTGTTTGACCGTGGTAGCATGAACACAGAGGCCTATTGTAACGTTCTGGATAATGAAATGCTTCCAACATTGTGGCGTATTTACGGAATGGACCCGTGTTACTTCCAGGACGACAATGCCAGGTGCCATGTTTCAAGGGCTGCTATGCAGTGGTACGTCGACAACAATGTTCGCCGATTGGACTGGCCCGCCCAGAGCCCGGACCTCAAACCTATAGAACATTTTTTGAATCGCCGGGTGAGGGCTCGTCAGGCGCGACCAAAATACATTGCTCAACTCATGGAATGGTTGCAAGAGGAATTGCGACAAATCCCCGTGGATGTGCTGCAAACACTCGTAGAGAGCATGCCAGACAGGGTGGCTGCTGTTATAGCCGCAAGAGGTGGCCCTACGAGATTCTAACGGGGTGACAACCACCGAGCAAATATTTGTAGACAGATTCCCAATTATTTTTGGTAGATAGCGTACTTTAACGTATTTTTATTTTTCAATTAATGACAAACCCGCGTTCAACACAATTAATGAAATTGTATACTTATTCTTTCAATATACCGAAAAAAAAAAAATAAAAATTCTTGACAAAAAGTTAAGCATGGCTTTATATATATAATATTTCTTCTGGGGTGAGCAGTCCCTTGATTGCAGCTGACTACCGCAGTTGTTGTGATGGCTTGAATTTTTGGAGACGTAAGAGTAATAAGCACATCTATAGGTACCCGAAAAAAGTGACTATTCAGTCATTATTTTCCTTGGGATAATGTGAAGCTTGCATTCAAGACACCACGGCAAAGCAATAGTTTCTCGCCTGTGAAGTTACTCATCGAATAAATTCAGGACAGCTCGACAGGTGAAGTTTTTCAAAATGAAAAAAAAAAAAAAAAAAAAAAAAAATTGGGTGCCGAGGCAGCCGCGACGAACTATTGTGTACAAAGATGACAATCCTTTCGCGCAGCCCCCTTCTTCACGCTTTCTCACACCCGCTTCTCCTCCCCGCGAAATAAAAAGAATGTCATGGCTTTTCCGCACCCAATCTCAGTTCCTTTTCTTCCCCTTCTCTGCACCAAGTTGAAATAGAGACAGGGCGAATCCCCTCCGTCTTCTTCAAATTCTCTTTTTTCTCCCCATTTTCTACTCTGTCCCGTCTCTCTCCGACAAACCCACTCCTGTATTTTTCCACGACTCTTATTTTCGCGGCGCCGAGAAGTGTCAATAAGTTTGCAAGTTTCGTTGCGAAGATGTCACAGTAGATTACACGATGCCCCGGCATCTCTGGGGCGAAATTGGGGACGACAGACCGGCTAAAACGGAACACAGGAAAAAGAGGAAGAAAAATGGAAATAAAAATGGGACAGAAATAAAAACTGAGAGGGAGGAAGACAAATATTTAGCCGGGACGCGCACATTGTTGAGAAAATAACCTGGTTGTTTTAGATGTCGTCTTTGCAAACTCAGGGGGTAAAAAAAAATCATCTTTGTTTGCCTGTCGCTTCTGGTTTATTAGTATGTGTGACGAGACTTTTACATACTGCAAAATATGTCGCAAAAATTGTCACAGTGCGGTTATGTTATGGGTGGTGATTGTTACTATACGTCTTGCCTTCAACACAAGAAAGGCGTGGTGATGCAATTATTTTTTTTCTGCCGGCGTTTTACTTCTGACTGAAACAATATCTTTATCAAGGTGTTCCTCTCGCTTTCTTCACTTCGGTTGCATAATCGATTCACATCCATTAATCGTGTGTAAGATCCCTAACAGCTGTTCACGATAAAGTTTGCACTGAAATCAACCTTAGAAAATAGTCACTACGCATGCCTGCATATACTTTGACGGGGGGCACAGAGTGACACGCGCCCGGTAAAGTTGGTAACGATGAATGGAAATTAGTTCGATACCTTAACGTCGAATAAAAAGTGTTATGTAACTATTTGTGATCATTTAAATAGTTTATTTCGTTTTCGGTTTTTTTAATACATGAGCGTGTGAAAATTAGCAGATCTATAAAATGTTTACTTCTCTAATAACTTCACAGTTTTACTTGACCGACGCATGAATAAAGTGACGAGGCCCATGACAATGTTAATTTTACATAAGGTGTAAGAGCACTCAACGCGCATACAAGTAGATTTTAAGCAGGGCTTTCAAAAGTGCTCATTTTACCGTGAACAGCCTATAACAGTTTTACCTACTGCGTAGTCTTACTGCCCAGGTCTTTTCTCTTCCGTATTTATGGTCACAAGTAGAAAAGAAAATAACCCCGATAAAGGCACGTCATTATAAGGCGGTTGATTGAATTTGCCTAAAAAACTGGTGAAGAGATTGGCATCATTCGGATTTTGTTTACAGTGTGCAACAAAAATTTACCAAAAAGTTATTTTATTAACGTGCGTAACATTTCGGCTTCCTAGTGAGTAAAGAGATTTGTGCAGCTATTAACAACGAGGTTTTCAGAGCAGAACTACTCCCTACGAACACGCCTTTATTACGGAAACAAAATACATGAAAAGGGAACCGGCTTTGTCCAAATGAAATGGCAAGTTCACGAGTACTGAAATACTTGAATTACGTCTAACCTGTTTTACAAGAAAACTACAGAGATTTGCTAATTTACAGTACTCTATTGTAGAAACATGGAATAAATACTATTAACTTATAATTAAATAATAATAACATAAAATATATCAATATATTTTAAACCTTTTTTTCATGTGTGTAAAGAACCGCAACATTTTTAATCATATATCTTTATAGGCTGTTCACGGTTAAATGAACACTTTTGAATGCCCTGCTTAAGATCAACGTGCATGCAATGCACGTTGTGTATTCTTCTGCCTTATGCAAAATTAACATTGCCATGTGTTTCATCACTTTACTCATGCATTGATCAAGTGAAACTGTGAAATTATTAGAAAAGTAAATATTATACAAATCTGCTCTTTTTCTACACTTCGATGCATACAAATAACACAAAAGGAAAGAAATAATATATGTTACCACAAATGGTTACCTAAAACTTTTTTTTTCGATCGTAAGATACGGAACTACTTTTCATTCATTGTTACCAATTGCATTCAGCACGTATCACTCAGCGCACCCGTTAAAATTTTGGCAAGCAGGGGCAGTGCCTTTTTTCTAAGGTTGATTTCAAAAGTGCTCACTTTATCGTGAACAGTTTTTAAAAGTTGTGCCATGCAATAATAACTGTCTTTAAAATGTATTATGCATAACTCATAAAATTATAATTTTTATTCGATAACAATTTAATTATATACTTTCTAAATGTATAAAATTGCAGATGTAATATTTCTTACACACACACACACACACACACACACACACACACACACACACATATATATATATATATATATATATATATATATATATATATATATATATATATATATATCATTTATTGTGCTACTGCTATACAACACACAATAACGATGAGGAGAAACTCTATTACGGACTGTTCACGGTAAAATGAGCACTCTGGAAATCAAAATTTTTTAAAAGTATCACTGCTTTTACCTGGATATATTTTAACTTGCTCACTAAGTGGCATGCACCCAGTAAACATGGCAACGATAGAGGGAAAATGATTCCGTAAATTAAGGTTGAATTAAAATTTTGCATCCTTCCACCTTATCTAAAATTAACGTTGCCATGGGCCTCGTCACTTTATTCGTGTGTTGGTCAAGTGAAACTGTAAAATTATTAGAAAAGGAACAATTTTGCAAATCTTCTAATTTTTACACTTCTGTGTATTAAAAAAATCAGCAAGTGAAATAATAATTTTAAGTTATCACAAATAATTACCCATCACTTTTTATTCAACGTTAGGATATAGAACTATTTTCCATCCATCGTTACAAATTTTCCTGGCCGAATGCCATTCGGTGCGCCCATTAAAATATATGCATACAGGGGCAGTGACGTTATTCTAAGGTTCATTTCTAATGTGCTCACTTTATCATGAACAGCCTTTACGTGTAAAGACGCAACGTCGCTACAGCGATGGGATGTCAATAATTACACTTTAAAAAACAGTTATGAAACGATAAGAGAAAACAAAGTATCCTAATAAGTAATGAGAACTGCTATTAAAGCAGATTTTCAATCGTATCACAGGAGAGTTCCACGACTTACGGTTCAATTTCCAACACCCGAAAAGCCTCTACGTTGATGCGAGAAAGGAGATAGATGTAGAATGGTTAGTAGAACTGTTATACCGATGACCACTCGATTTGGTAGCATATATTCGTATGTTACGTTTGTAGGGTTTAGCTAGGAATTCGACTTTGCACGAGTTAGTACTCTTAAGGTGTGTGTCTGACGTACGAGCATTGTACCATAGTAGCCATGCATTTTGTAGTTATTTCACAGTGCCCTGAAAGGAAATGATTCGTCAAAGGTAAAAATAAATGTCTTATTAAGGGGTTGGTTGCATAAATATTTTTTTTAATATTTCCCCTTAAATTCTTGAACACCACTTTTGTGGCTGTTTTTAAATTCCCTGTAAAGTTGTTTGTATTCTGCTCAAAATAAAGGAGCGGATTAAAATTTTTGTATTTATGGTGCTATTATCTCGAATAGATATTGTAGAGTTCTAAAATAGTCCATAGATTATTAAAGTTTGTGCAACACTGACACATCTGAAAAGACTGATTCGAGATGAACTTCTATTTGTGTCCTATACCTATTAAGACTGTTGGGAACGAGGTTATTAAATAAAAACTATATCAGTACTCAAAAGAGGCACAAAACTTACGAAGGGAAACTGCGACATAAACAAGAATTATTAAAACATTAGACACAGTAAAATAAAATAGTATTTTTGCTAACGACTCATAGCAAATTAGTGCCAATAAGTATTCGTAACACTACAAGTACTTAAGTCTGCAAATGTGAAACACTCTATTCCGAGAAACACAAAGCTACTGCATACCTTTGTTTATGTACAAACAGATAAATTACTTATGTTAGCAACAAGTTAGTAAATTAATTATCATAGAACTGTGAAAGGTAAGGCGGAGAGCTTTATCCCTCGTACATTGTATTCTATGTGTGAGTAAATAACAGGTTTGTTCCTTCAGGGAAAATTAAAATAATGAAACATGTTTGTTTTAGTTATACTACAAAGGAAACATGTTTGAAATATCTTCGGTTTACAATAGCAAAAAAAAAAAAAATGGATTTATAAAAGTAAATTTACACTAATATATTATTTACCTTTCAAATCTCAATACTTCACTTTCCGTTTGGTAAAATCTCTATGAATTTCTGCGCGCGTATATTGCATTCTTATCAACATCCGTACAAGCTAGCCAGATATTAAATGTATAAGGAATTGGATAGGTCTTATCGGCGATGACGGAAATCTGAAAACCACAGATCCCGAATCACACACACTACCGCATAAACGAGCTAGGTAAAATGATGTGTGTTTTTTGTAATTTTTATTTTAATCGAGTATTAACTATTCAATATACTGCAACACAGTTACAAAACAAAATGTTAATCAGTTTCCTTTTTCATTTTCATTGAAAGAAAAGAAGATTATATCAGCTTGTCTTTGTGGCCCAATGAGAGAAAACTTCGCACGTCAGGACAAAAAAAAATGTTTGCAAACGAACACTGAAATATCTCAAAGTTAACCAATGAGGCATTTATTTTATAGCCTATTCATTTATCCAATGAACGAATTTTCTTAAATAAAAAATACAAAATATACAAAAGGAATTTCACAGCATATAAAATTATGTTCAACTAGCAGATATTTTTATTTTTATTTTGGACCCTATATTTTAATTGTTCGGTGTAGGACCTGCAAAAAAAATCGTATTGTTGATACGAATATTTTTTCTGGTCCTGAGTCTGTTTACAGAAAAGGAAGATACGTGCACACACGCAAACTGTGTTTGTGAAAAATATTTTACCATCTTTTTTTTTTTTTTTTTTTTATCCCGGCAGTGCCTTTGCGTGGCTCAGCCTGTATCCGACACCGCCCCGAGCCACATAAAGAGCTGATTCTGATCGCGAGGTAATTAGCATGAACCGGAAGGCACGGGCCTTAATCACGAACGTTAGCTGTCTATCTGATTGGATCAACCGTCGGAAATATCCCTGGCGGGGTAGCTGACCCTTCCGTGTGGCGTAAACTCACACATGGATTTTCTGAACTTTCTCAGGAATCAGTCCAATTATCCTTTAGTGTGATAGTCAATCCTACATCCCTTTCTCTTGTTTTTTTTTTCTGCACATATGACGCCAAGCGATTGAGTATACACGTGAAGTAACGATTCCATGAGATGCCCCCCCCCCCCCCCGTAAATAGTAGGTTTAAAATTTTTTTTAACAAAAATGTTATTTTAAATTCTACTATTTCTACTTGTTGTTTGCCATGGGCTTTTAAATTTCACTCCATTACGGCAATCCACCACTAATATTTACAGAAAGTAATCTGTTAAGGAGGTCCTGAACTCGAACCTTATTAACTACACTGGGTAGGCTAGTGTGCTGTCCTACTCCACAAAAACGCCGTTTCTGCCCTCAGCGCACTTATACAAGCCTACCCAATAAAATATATTTGACCACCTCCCTCTCCATGGCAACAAATATTTGTGAATTGGGCTGAAAAGTTTTTTCTGTTTAGTAAATTTATTTTCCCCCCTTCCTAAAAAAAAAAAAAAAAAAGTAACGTTCGCCTTAAAACCCTAACCTATTCATTTAGCACTTTATATCTACAAAAAATATACTGCCATTAAGGGCGTTGTTCATCTAGAGACCTAGAAGCGTGGAACCATTAAGGGGGATCAGTCACCACTATCTTGGATTTGCCCAATTTTTGCAAATTATGACTGGTAAAATGAATTTTTAGTACGATATATCATAAATAATAGCTCCTGAAGATTTATCAAACAATTACATCTCTACAGACTTTATTAACTTTTTGACTAGTTGCTGCTGGCAAGAAATAATAAATTTTTTCTTTGCTGGCTGTTACAGGAATGGTCCTGACAACCATATTCTGGCAATACATGTTTTATAATATGTGTAGAGAAATGCCTTATGCTTTGTCGACACCCAAAATAAAACACAAAATATGCAATGCAAATTACGGCGAAAATGCCGAAAATCCGAGATGGCGGTGAATGATTACCCTTAAGGGGAATGGTGCACTAAAGCAATGTATTTACCATAATTTTGGTCAAAAGTTGTTTTTCAGGAAATTTTTCAAAATTTTTGGCACGACAAGACATAAAGATTAATTTAGAACACCATCTTACATTGATAGATATTCACTACCTTTACTACTATCGAAGCGTAGATGGAAGATAAGAAAGACTAACATATTTCTCATCTTCCACCAGTGCTCACAGAATAATAAAGGTAGTGAATATTTAGCAACGCAAGAAAAAGTTAAAAAATTAATATCTACGTTTTGTCGCGCCAAAAAATTTCGATAAACACTAAGAAATTGATTATGTAACGAAAATAGGGTAAACATACTGCTTTCGTGCACCATATTGGACTTAAGGGTAACCTAGATAAAGGCTTTTCACGGTAAAGTGAGCTATTTTGATGCCCTAGTTAGTTTTTCCTTTCAGCCTTAATTTATCCTCTAACTACCTTTTTAAAATAAATATTGCCATGTAAGTAGTGAACACAGTGTGTCTATTCCACTGCACTCGGAAGTTTTATCTGAGGCTAAATTACGGTATATTTATTGTTTACCGTGAATAGCCTTTAGGCGCATGGAATATGTGTTCGTCTTTACGTACAAGCCACTGAGCTGGCGTGAGGCTTTTTTCTCGTCGACTCATTCAGTGGTGACCCTATCACTAAATTGTGTAATAATAAAGAAGAAGTTTTGAACCCATGAAATTTACCAAACTCGTAACAAATGTAGTACTTGGTTAGGAGACCAAACTTTTAGCCTATGTAGTTTTCGGTCGTGCCGAGTGTCTATTTTCAAAATGATGGCATTTTTTTATATTTAGGGTGCTGTGTTATATTGTCACGGTGGAAATTTCAAGGGTTTAAAATTTTTCAGGTTTTATTTTTCGGGTTCAATTTTTACCACTAGTTATTTTGTGTTTTTGCTTTGAAAGGTTTGATTTTTTTTGTTACGATTCAGGCGAGTGTTACACCGGTAGAGTAGGCTATTTAATTTTGTTTTGAGTCGGTTCTGAGGATTTTAGTTTCTGTAGACAGTTTTTGGCGTTTCAAATTTAGGCAGTGGTTTGGAGTTTGGTTCTTTAATTTAGTTTTTCTCCAATTCTTATTTGCTAACCCTGTTGTAGCCCTGTGTCTGAAAGTAGGATTGAATTGATTGGATTCAGGCAGGCACGCCAGCCAGCCACGAGTTATGCTGCTCCAGACATCCGTCCTAGCAGCCGAGACGGCGCGGTGATATGCACGCATGTTGTGGTTGACAGGATGTGCAAGCTGGGCTCAGTTGCCAGGGACGTGGTTTGGGATTGGCTGAGGCCAGCCATTCAGCGCGGCTGTATCACGTGGAGTTAAGGTGGGTTTCTGATTTAAAGACTGAAAAATTAAGACTTGTACTTATTTACCGTGTTCTTAATGAGTCATAGTTTATGATTGATCTAGCGACTCTTAAATCTAGCCACTTAGAATCGTAGGATACGAAAGCAGCCGATATAACATGGAAAAATGGGCAAGAGTGAATATTATTTACTTATACAGGATACTCGGAAATTGCCGTTACAAACTTCTAGAACTTGTAGAGGGGACTGAGTAGACAATATTTTGAATAGGAACCCATGTCCGGAAACGTACCGTTACCGCGCGACAATCATTTCAAATCAGGTGTATCACTCGTCCACCTCCACCGAGGCTAAGGCCACACGTGCGTGATTTCACGCTGCGAGGATCTGCGACAATGTGCGCCTTGTGGTGTGTACTGAAAACATCGTCGATGTGCAGCTCGTTAATTATAAACAAAACATAATTAAAAATGCAGTTGTATTATGTGCAGCGTTTGTTATTCATAGGCGGCGTCGTCGTCGTCGACATCAGAGAAAATACTTGGTCCATCCCATGTTAAGTGAAAGGTCACCAAAGGAGAACTGTGGGCTCCAAGATACGAAACTGAAAGAGAATACAGAGAAGTCTTTCGATTAGTACAGAAAGTCCATCAGCGCATTTTAAATGCTATTGTATATTGTGAAGGACGTGACATAAAAAAAAAAACACAACACAGCAATGAGGGAATGTGTAAGTTCAGAAGAAAAACTCCCAGTAACCTTAATGTATGATTTGATTTATTGTGCCAAGCGTTAACTAACATTGCGCCTTTGCGTTTCCGATTAACATGGTTTGAGTACACGTTTGCGGAATATACAGACATGATCCTCGTGTATGGCTCAGCTGAAGGTAATGGAAGAGCAGCTCGTCGGCTGTATCAATAGCGTTACCTACAGCGTGCGAGGCCATCGTATACCCTTTCCGCCACAATTGCCCAACGGCTGCGAGAACGAGGTACCTTCGCCACCGACAGGAACAACTGTGGCGCTCCAAAGAGATGCCGCACTCCCGGATTGGAAGAGGCTGTACTGCATCATGTTGAACAAAGTCCGTCAGCGAGTACGCGATCAGTTGCGCGTGCAATAGGTATTGCTCCCAGCATCGTCTTGGAGGTTCTGAATGAGCAACAACTACATCCTTACCACCTTCAAAGAGAACAGTATTTGCGTCCAGCCGATTTTGAACCACGTGATACCATCTGCACGTGGTTCCTGCACCGCTGCACCGACGAGCCACTTTGATTTGAAATTGTTGAAGCATGGAAACGGTACGTTTCCGAACATGGGTTCCTATTCAGGAGATCGTCTACCCGGTCCCCTCTACAAGTCTTAGAAGCTTGTGAGACAAATTTCCGAGCACCCTCTATTTAATTATTTGTGGTTACTGCTTGTGTAATCGTTTTCAAAACTCGTTATATCTAATAGAAGGGAAGCCGATGTCAACATTAGGCATTTACGTCAATAAATCTGAAAAAAGTTAATTAAAGAGAATTCAGTAACCTCTTCCAAGAAAAAGAACATGACCAAGAACGGTTCTTTAAATAAAGAGGATACTGTCTCTTTATTAAAATATTTACTTTCATACGACTTCATAGTACGACATAACCTAAATACAAGTTGTAAATACAGTTTCCCGCCAATAACTGTGACTGTGCTCTGATTGGCTACCACGTTTTGACTTGTATTTAAGATATAAAGCCAAGCCAAGAACGCACACGACCCAGACCCGACCAGCACACTGCAGCCATAAACTAATTCCCTAGAAAACATTGGTTTATATTTTAAGCACACTGCTTAATGTCTCTGTTAAGTTAATCGTAAACTCACCATTAGGCACCCTGAGAGGTGAAAAAGAGGGGACGCTTGGTAGCCGCGGATTAAGGCGGAGGTAGTGAGAGCACGAGAACTCTGACTCCAGCGGGCCGAAAACAAACTCTCCGGCAGCAATCGTCGTTGTTACGGCGTGGGCAGGGTCTAGCTAAATTCCTAGCCTGAACGCGCCATCCCAGGTGCAGTGTGAGCGTGGTCGCGGAAACGTAGCACCGCCGCGGCGATCAGGAAACAAGCCCCGGGGCAGTGTATTGTAAACGGCCTCCATATTTACGGCCGCGGAAGAGTCGAGCTCAGGTCTGAAAACATCCATACGACGACCGGGCAACATGGACCAGCAGATGGGGTTTCGTCCGCCGTAGCCGTGATAACAATCAGCCTTCGGCAACGCAAAATGTGATCCCGTTTCAGCAGTTAACAGAAGGACTCTTAGTTCGATGGGTGGCAATAGTTTATTAGATAATATATAAATACTTGCAGGTAATGAGTATCATACTGTAACGCGTTCCCCACGTGCAGTTTAAGGTATTCACGTAATATGTAAAGTGTTTCATGATTTATAATGTAACAAGATGTACGTTGAATGGTTTTAATTTCAAGAAGTAGTGAAATGATATTGCGTTCTCCACCAGAGTTACGTTTCCCCACATACTTTGTATGGCCCCCATATGGGACCGCAACATTATGCTTCGGAGACATAACGAAACACAAAGCGAATATAGTGTTTATTAACTGCACTGCGGTATGCGTTTCGCTAAGCTTCGAATCACATCGAAAATATGTGTAATTCTATTTAGTAATTGTGTCCAGGCAGACATACACTGTAAAATATTTAATGTAAATTTACACACACAAATTTTTGGTAATTTTTACATTTTGTATGTAATTTGAAACAACTGCAGTACGTGTAATATTACACATGTGTTTTTAATAGTCCAGTGAGTACCACACGACTTTGGTAAAAATGCATGAATGTATGGCTTAGTAAACACAATGTTAGTGTAAATTTACATATTTGAAGTATGCGTAAAAATGCACTGACATACTGTATTGAAACTTCAAGTTATGTATTTTTACTGCTATACGGTCGTTGTACGAACACCCGATGCCAATAAAGTTTTACATCATCAATTGTGTAATTTTACAATGACCGTGTGTGTGTGTAAACTTGCATTACATTCTGGAGTATCTGCGAGCGTAAATTTACAAGTATAAACTTTCGGTACATTTACATTTTTATGTGTAAGTTGCTAAAACGAGTAACGGAATTTGTAATTTCACATTAATGTTACGGTGAATTTAAATATAACAACAACTATTTGTTTATAACATTCGATCTAGCGGTACAGAGTAGAACTAATTAATTTCCTTTTATGTGTTCAAAAGGAAATCTTAACTCGTTCTAAAGGAATATGCTTGCTGTTGTTTATAACTACATATTATATTTCTGAAGTTAATTTCTATTCACATTTTGGAGATAACTTTTTATAACTACATAGTTACAAAACGGAGAAAATTAAAATAAAAATTAAAAATACACACACAAAGTATGTTAATTAACATGGCGCATTTCTAAAAGAACATATGCTGACGATAAAATTGCTTAGTAAAATAGTGGAAAATGTACAGAAATTGTTGATTACAATTACAGAGAATCTTCTATTTAACTTTTCTGACAGTGAGAAAATTCAAATACACAGTGGTGAAATTACGATTGCGATGTCAGCGTAAATTTATTTGCCATGGAGAGGAAAGACACGAATGTTGTAGTTTATTTGTGCTACGTAGTAAGAGTAATTTTACACCATTTATGTGAAGTTAGTTGCGCAAAATTGTTATTTTACTCATTTTTAGGATAAATTTACTTATACATAGGGTAAAAACAAAGCCATGACATATGCAGGTGTAAAATTACACCTATCTTAATGGATACACTGCTGCCACATACATTTAGTGGAAAATTACAAAATATTTTACAGTGCAATTATATAACTAAAATGATAGATGTAATAACTATGGTTTACAAATTTACAGGTAGAGTAACATGTGTGGGTTAGAAGAATAAATACCTACGCGACATTGCTGGACGAAAAAGTAAACTCGTACTTCAGCAGAAACAACTCAACAATAACCTGCAAAGACCGTTGCAACTAAATAAATATCTTTCAAGTAAACCAAAGTATTTTACAACATATTAGAAAGTATTATGCTTATTTATAGGTTAATTATCTTAAAGTAGATTATTTACAGAGTTTATTTTCAAATCTCCACTGACAATCGTAACCGTGGTGAATGGCGCAAGACAGTTGCGATTTTGACCACACAAAACATAGGATCGTACTCATTTCTTGCGTCAAACTCGGACATTTGCGTTGCAATAACGAAACAAAAGATATTCATACTCAGCTCGCTCCCGAGTGCGCTGCGGACCAACCAAATCGCTTCACAGCAAACCAGATCTTGCGATATGTGAAGTTCGTAATAATCAGCCCACCAGGGTAGCAATAGCGTAGCGTGGGACGCGGCTGAAACGCTGAAATAACCCGACAGTCCGACAAAACAGCCCCGACACCGACTAAAATGTTTCGTCAGCCAATCAGGGGCAAGGTCACCCCAACAAAATCACAGCCCCAACAGCCCGACTAGAGTAGATTCTATTTCTACTTTCGTCGGTCGTCGAACAGGTCGGACTCGCTTGGCAGAAGAAAAAAAATCATAACCTTACAAAACAAAATTTCGTGCGGATTTCACTACTGTGGTATATGTCCCTCTAAAAATATTTCATTTATGAGTACACCGTGGGTATTTTGTATTAGAAACCTCTAGAATTGGCGTAAATTATTCATCGAAACGCAACTCCTCGAAAAAAAAAAAACTTTGTTTACTACATTATCAAAACAAAATATTGCACAATGATTTGTGATAGCTTTGCATTCCATATCAAGTTACTGGCCATTATAGAATTTTCCGAAAGCCACGCAACACTTGTCCGATGGAAACTGACCGGGCATTGCATAAAGTGAACTAATTTTGGTGGCGGAAATGATCGAACTGAATGAAATGTCGTGTCGGACTCTCGGAACGAGATAGTCGTGGCATTGAAAAACCAAGCAGAGCTTGAGCGAGTGGATGTTGTGTGGCGGTTAGGGCAGTCTTGAGGAGTATGTGGAGAGTTTTCGTGTGAGACGGAGGTGGGTACGAGGAGCAGTGAGGAGCCGTAGAAGAAGATGAAGGTTGCCGGAGGAGCCTGTGGCTACTGCAGGATGTAGTACTCAAAAAGTTAAGTATGTACTAGCTCTTTGGTGTTAGCTAGTAGCGGTTTGTGGACTCAACCCGCCGAGCTAAAATAATTACATAGAACAACGCAATAACTTAATTTAGTAAACGGTCTGCATGGTTGTTGAAGGCAATATGTTTTTATCGTCATCTAACAAAGCCGGTGAAGCCGACGACGAATGTAAAATGATAGCTGAGCTCCAAATTTAATGAGTTGGATACCGATCGTGGTTAATGCTTGAAAATGTGCTAGTGGTAGAGCCGAGTAAATTGTCATGGTATAAAAAAACTTTTCTTTTATTAAATAGAAATGGTAAACTTATAATTGTCGTTAAGTAATTGAGAATTGAGTACTATAAAGATTGTGCCAGAAATTGTTCCATAGGTCCTCAAGTTAGATTACCTCCTATGGGTCGGGGCCGCGGTGGCTGAGCGTATGGAATGCATGCCTCCCACCAAGGCGAAGTGAGTTCAACCACCGGCTGATTAACTCCTGATTTTCGCAAGTGGGAATCGTGCCGGACGATACTGTAGGTCAGCGGGTTTTCTCAGATATCTCCAGTTTCCCCCACCCTTGCATTCCGGGGCTGTTATATTCTTACCTAATTTCATCCTCATCTGTTCTCAAGACCTCGTTGTTAACAGCTGCTAAAATTTCTCATCTCAACTCAACTCTTAAAGGTCAAGGAACTGTGTTTATTGAAATTATTGTTGAATGAGATTAATTGTTTAAGGAGACTCTGAAGTTCTGCCAGTTAAGGTTGGCGAGCCTCCGAGTGTTCGTAATAAACGCTCGGTGGGCAAGAGAGTAATTGGGTTTCCTCAGAGTGCTCCCATACCGCGAAAATTAATTGCGAATACGAAGGACTGTCTTTGACCTCGACGGCCATAGAGCCGCGACCTGCATCATCGCTAACTGGTTATTGCCGGTGCCGATTCTGCGATCGTGTTGAATTTATAACTGCATGGAGATGTGATCAAAGAACTAGCATCTAAAGCCTGTTTACCTGCCTGTGTGTGATGTCTCAATGCATTCATGCGATTGACCAACTGCAGTCACTTGGCAACTCGGTGCTTGAATGGTCGGTGCCCGAACAATGTATTAATGGCGTAATACGATTGGTTCAAAGTTAATATGATGTCATATGCCTTTCATACTCACATTTAATAAGCAGTAGGAAGGTTAGCTGAGAGGCTTAATTTAGCAACGGCTGTCGCGAAATATACATCGTCTCGGCCAGTTTATATACCAGGTTACGTTAAAGCAGAGTGGATATTACCCGCTAATGGTTTCACGCCATCGATTTCTTCTTCGAGTGAGATGTCTCCTGTTTTACCAGCGCCATCGAATTCTTCTTCAACTGTAATGGCTACATCACTAGCAACATCTACTTCCACCAGTGCAGCACGTCAATTGAGCCATCGAACTTTTCGGCTGAGGTACCTAGAACACAATTGTCAGTGTTATCTGCTTCTTTAGCTCCAGCACCTACATCTCTAACAGGTCCATCCGAGTCTGCGAACTAACTTCTTCTTCTCCTCCTCCTCTTCCTCCTCCTCCTCCTCTTCACGTGATATATCAGTGCCTTCATGCGATTGGTCAGCTCAAATAATGCTAGACATGTAGATAATATGTGCGCATAGGATTAGTATAATTTTTATCTGGTCTATGGTAGGTTGGGTTATGTCGGGTTTGTTCTGATCTTTTTCTCTTTGGTAGGTTAGGTTTTTTGGGCTTTGGTAAGTTAAGTTATGTTATTGTGACTGATGGTAAGAATGTTTGTGTTACGGATTGTTCTGCACTATAAAAATTTGCTTGGTAAACTTGGGTTAACATGTATGGTATGGTTGGTATGTTGTGTGATATGTTTTCCAGTACATCTGTCTTGCGATTGTTGGCGAATGTCGAATGGCGTGGACAGTATGTGTGTGTGTCGGTTAGTCCTGTAATGCTACGGAATGCTCGAGTTAAAGTGTTTGGTATGGGTGGTCAGTGTATTTTTTAATGGTGTCAGTCGGCATGGTGCATGGTTTGAGAAGAAATTGATTGTGTCACTGGTATGGGCTGTATGTTTGCTCTGTATAGTTTGTTTGGACTAATGGTTTATGTATGCTAGTTATAGTAGGTGGTTTGAACCATACGTAGTTTTAATCTGGTGTTGGTTGGTAGAGCAAATGGCAGGGATGTTTTGTGTTTCGGCTAGTCTGAACTCTATAGTTTCTGTACACTTGAGTTATGGTAGGTGGAACACTGCATGCCAAGGTGCCTGATTGCGAGTATATAAGCAGCCGTGTTCCAGTTAGGGAACTTAGTTTGACAACGGTAGTAGTAAAAGTTGTATCGTCTTGGCTAGCTCCTACTGTCGACATCGCATTCAGTATATGTGATGTCTTCGGACATTCCAGAGCTAATGGGATCTATGGCCATGTCATGGACTTCTTCGGGAGTGGTACCAGCAGTGTCATCAGCTCCTTCTGGCATTGTGCTAAAAGTGCTATCGACCACTTCGGGTAGGTCTCCTACAGCGGCTCCATCGACATCGCGACTCAAGCCAACAGTGTCAAGAATTCGATGCATGTACTGTGATGAAGCCTTTAGAAATATCAGCAATGCTACAAGACACGAAAATCATAAATGTAAGACGAACCCGCTCCTCATGGCATACAGGCGTGAGAAGAGTCTTTGTATGTTTGCTCGTACTGACACACTATACAGATAGTCGGAAATATGTAAACGACTTGTTCCTCTGCCAGAAAAACAAAAATATGTATTGTCGCCGTCACAAACCAGTGATGGAATTACAAGTACTGCTGTGTGCAGTGATGATGTAAACATGCCATCGCTACATTGTACAGTAAGTGACGATGCAATGGTACTAGCATGGGTAAGTGGAGATGTGCGTGTGGACGGTATGGACAATTCGCTGTCCATATTGGGTCTATCGTGTCGCTACTATGGAAAGATCTTCAGTAAAAGCTGCCATGCACGTAGGCACGAGAAGAGTGTTAAATGCACGAAGAAGACAGGATGGGCTTATTTGACTCTTGCCTGTTACAAGTGTGGTCGTAAGGTCACGCGTTAAGATGTAAAAGGTGCTCCAGACAACCTGCATCGTGAACAACATAACCATCATGCAAAACTATGTTATAAGTCATATAACAAGTATGTGAAACAGTGTAAATGTCATGCTCGAAAACCTGTCCATGTTCTAGGCAAACCTAAATCCCATGGATTTTTTTTTTAAGGAAACTTCATTCAGCGGCCTTAGAAGGTTATGTTGCTTCAAATCCGACATTTTCGTCGAAAGATGTTTGCTCGTTCCTGTCAAGGATGAAACAAAATTTAATAAATCAACTTACAGAGGAGATTGAAAAACAAGGGCCTCTAAAGTATACTATATGGTTGGAATGTATCTACACGAAACCAGAACCGAACCAGGACGAACATTACAGAAGGGCCTTCAAGACCCAGAACGCATCACTCTGTAATGTACATGACATCGAAAAGAGTGTAGATAATAATATACAAAAGGTATGTTGCGAGGAAGAAGAAATGATAATGAAGGGTTCAGGCTGGACACTCGATTAGGTGGATTATTTGCAGCTGAGAACGAGTGCATACCAACCTCTTACGAATTAGTGTGATGTCCTCTTCTTGCCATTGAAAAAATCATCGCAAAAAATGTTTGTATGTAAACCTTTGTAAATAAAAAAATATATATATAATTTGCTGTATTTTATTTCTAAGGTACAACTTATATATTATACAACTTATATACAAATAATTTTTTTAATGAAAAAATATTCTAAGTTCTTTTCTACATAACTAGAGTGTGATGGTTAGGTTAAATGGATGTCGAGTAAAGATATTAAATTAGTCTCTACATGTAAATATCATACTTAAGTGTGGGATTGTCATAGAATATTATGCATAAAATTGGATAATAAGAACAACTCTGCGATAGTGAAAAAATATTATATGTAAATAAAAAAATGTAAAACTTAAAATAAATACTTAAAATATAACGAAAAAATTACCATGACGAGATATTTATTCTTCTTTTTCTGAAAAAATTGTCGCTCTTAAATCCAAAATTGTGGTCCTGGCATTGGGTTAGATAATCGATATGACATCACAATTGTAAGCGCCTTGAGAAAATGAGTCCGGTGATATATAAAACTTAATACTTAAGACTTTAAAATTTTAATTTGAAAAATATATTTAAATTTCAAAAAATTATTCGTAGATTTTTGGAGGGAGATGTGAATGGTCCAAACTGGTTCTCTCTCCTGACACCAAAGTCGCCTGGGTCACAAGTCCCCCTCGCTCGTCTGGGGAAAAAAACTGACTTTTCTGGAGATCTTTTTTATTTTGCATTATGGGATAAACGGGAAATTTTTAGGGAAAAATGGAATTTTTGAGGCCATTTTTGGTTTAAAACATGCGATTTTTAGGGAAAAAGGGAAATTTTTGTGTAAAATAATTTATTTCTGAAGTAATTTTTGGAAAAAATTTGCGATTTTGAGGGAAAAAATGGAGGGGGCCCCCCAGAGCCGGAGAGCCACATCCTGGAATACTGTGCTAGGTCGCTCTATGCCTTACTACTCACACTAGTAACAGTAGTGTTATTCCTTTTTTTTTAGATGATTATACATGCCAACAATGCACCTTTCAACTGTAAAATTAGTGCATTTTAAGCTATGCTCTCTGTAATACAAAAACATATCTACCTATAGTATTTTCAATAATGCATTATTTTGGAATAATAGCAGTAAAACTGTTGCTATGTAGAGTAAGTAAAACCAAATACACGGCTAATACGTGTATTACAACATTATGTACGTGTAAAATAATTATGAAAGCCAATCTATTACGGAAGGATACTTGTATAAAATAAATTTTCCAAGATGGGGCGCTGTACCCAACATGGGATGCTGTCCCATCTTGGATAATATACAGGATCCCATCTTAGGTAACTCGGCCATTTTGAGTAATGTTGTGTTGTGTCAATACAACTAGCAATCAGTATACTTCATGGGTAATGTATTATGTACAGAAAACTATAACGCACTTACATAACCTAAAAACTATTTGGCTCGACGAACTATGCAGCGTACATCACTGTTTCCGTGTATAAGAGACTTTACATTATTACAACATTAAAGTGAAACTTACTTCTATCTTGGTATCAAAAGCAGCAACTTCACTCAAACTAAGTACGCACACTTCTGAAGGAAAGCCAAGTTTATTAGAACGTGTACACAGTTGCCATCTAGCGGTGATTTAGTCAACTACGTCATTCCTGTCTTAGGTGACCAGCCCGTCTTGGGTAATCTTCCCCTATATTTTAAGCTAGTATTCTATTATGCTGTAAATATTTCCACATTAATTTTCATTGTCAGTATCTGTGATAAACATCAAATATACAAATTAAAAATCTTTTTCCCCGTACTTTATTAAGAGAGAACCATGATATATTGTATAGCTTTTGTGCCATATAACGGTGACCAATCAGCCAATTCCCAACAACTTTTGCGTTCAGGATAGCAACAGTACACCATATATACTTAAATATTTTTAAGTGGTCAGACATTTATTTTTAAACCGGAAATATAATTAATTTTGATTAATATTTTTGTCCATTACAAATTTTGTTGCTGACAACATCCGTTAGAAGCATAAAATATAAGATAATACTTAGAATCCTTTGTGTAAGATCGTTCCAGGTGAGAAAACTGAATATTTACGGCCTATTTCAGGAACCAAGCATTTAATTCTAATCAAATTTTGCACGCCAGTAGTGCTACAGTATGCCACGTAAACATGCATGGTTTAAGGAAATTTATCAGTGCTTATAAAAGTACCAAATTCTGTGTAAAACCTATCGCTTTAACAAAGGGCGATATTGGACATGCCGTTTCACACATAGCTCGCTATAAATATTCTACACTAGGCAACTTTTTACCATGCGTGTAAAAATTGAATTGTCGACTACGGTCAAAAATAAGTGCTCGTAGAAATAATACGGCACTTTCCTCCTATGTCAATCAGCATTTTTTCCCACCATACTATTACTGAATGGTTTCTACTTTTTTTTCTTCGTCTTTTTCTCTACCTGAAATCCTGAAATCTTTAACACAATTGGTTCAGGGAATTCAGACCACGAAGGCGGTGGGGCGGCTAGCTGGCGAAGAGGGTGGGATAGTAACCTGATGGATCTGTAAAGGAGAGAAAATACCATTCTCCGTCATGGTACTGGGTTAGATGGAGTTGCGGTTCTTTTTTTTCTTCCCAGACGTCCATGTCTGTTTATTTTATCTCCTCCCACGGCAATAGGCGTTATGATATCTCGGACGCCAGAAGCGGTAAGTATGTAATGTTAAAAGGGTTCTTTGGCTCATGCAATCATAAACAAGAGGATTCCAGGAAAAGGATTAAAAAAACAGTGCTGTTTGGGTGAGCAGGAGATGTTTATTTGGTATTGCAATCGACGTGGGAAAGAAAATTATATTTTCTTAGAGGTTCTAAGTTTTTTCTCTCCCAGTTGTTTAATGTTGTGACAACAGTATTAATGTTACTACAACAGTATATTTTTGTAATCTCTGAGCAGTCACTAACATATATTGCTGTTAATGTAATATACTGTCAAGCTATTAAAGTTAATGTGACTTTAAGTAATTTTGTAACAAGATTACCTCCTTATTGTTCTGTCAAAATTAAGGTGGTGTTAATGTTGTGGCAAAAGAAATGTTGTGTTGAATTGATGTTAACATTTATAATAAAAATTTTCTTGTATTTTTTATCCCAAATAAACATTCCAATGTAAAATAAATTAAAAAGATATCTTACCAAGGAAAAAAATTACGGCTGAGATGGGAAACGAACACGCACCTTAAGTGCTTCTTCACGGATAATAACTTTTTATTTTAAATTGTTTGATTGCGTTTCATATTATCGGTATTCAGTAGAAAATAACGACTAAATGCAGTTTTCTTTCGTTACGTGTGAATACTTTATGCTCTATAAATATATAGCCTTAAAGACTTTAGTTCATAGGTATATGGCCTGACACGCATTTCTCTCTACATTTCAGAATGGCCTATTTCAGACTAAATTTTTTCTCTTTAACGAGCCGGTTTGTCGCCGTTCGCAATCAAGTTTTCTATCACAATTTGACCCCGAGTTATGGCCGAGCAATTAATATCCGGGTATTACTGTGTTCCCAAAACGTCATATTCCGTCGTGCATACGTTGTGAACCTACCTTCACCCCGTAGCTGGATTTCAGGAGACTGTAGTTCGGACACTGGGCAAAGCATGACACTGTGTACCGTTATAAGGGACACTTTCACGGTTTTGTTTTCCAATGTGGAACGCTCTCATGCCTTACAAATTGTAACCGAGAGATTTTGAAGCAGTTGACAATAACCCACTATGGGCGATAACAAAATTGACTTAGTACGCGAGTAAAGAGGGGTTTGGAGATCAGTTGACCACCGAAAACTGTAAGAGCACCCTATCTCGATGTTGATTTCCTAAAGAGGTCTTAACTTGTCTGTTTTCAATTTCCCCATAAACAGTATCTAAGTAATTACGTCAACGACAACGTTAAGTTTAACATGTAATTATAATTTTTACGCTTAGTCAGGTGCAGCATGGGGTGGGTTCAAGCCCACAGAGTGGCGGTATTTCCAGATGTGGACAGTAGATATCCGTCATCTCGGAAGGGTCACGTGACACGGGTCCTTTGTCGGCTGTAGTGACGGAATGAAACTGTGAAGTAAATAACACGTTCCCTGAGAAGACCCGCCGTCCAGCGGCAACGTTAGCATTTCAAGAGCTCCGAATTCATTGTGTAAGTCCCATACGGTGACAACGAGCTTCTTTGAAGGTCGTTACAAAATAGGCTACGTTGTAACATGGGTGACACCATCGTCGGAATTCAGTCATTGTTGTCTATCTGCAAAAAAATGTGTCCTTTGTTAAATTCCCGTATCTTTCTTGCTCTGTTTTGATAGTTATAAAGATATTATGCTTCTTCTATAGGTTTTTCCCCAGTAGTATTATTTCATAGTGAGTGCAGGCTGTTGAGGAAGTACTATTTCATTCAGAGTGTAATTCAAATATCTCATCCCCGTTGCAATTTCAAAAACGACAAAACGTGGCACTTAATAGCGAGCTATTTTTTCTTGACATTCCCGCTTTTGTTATGCTAGCTGGCTATGACAAATACTCAGCAAATTAATCATATTTTGACTCAATGCTTGGTTTCCATTTTCTCTCCAGAGCCAGAGACCAAAACAATTTAAGATTTTTAGTGATGAATAATTTGAACCTTTTCTTATTTTGCTGCCCCAGTCAAGCACTTGGTATGCCCTCATCATGATTGTTCTCATTTGCATATGCATCCCAGGGTCTCCCTAATAAAGAAGTTATGGTATGATTACGAAAGGAATACAAAAGTAGAATTTTTTCAAGTCTATCTTACCCCAGAACCGATGCTCGATGTTTTAAATAAATATATGCCACGTGTAAATACCATTACAGTTTGTCTTACACCATAAAATTTAGTAGTAATATTTTACGACACCTATAATTCTGCAGAAAACGATTAGGAAAATGAAAGTACAATGGTTTTCTAAAATTATACACTCCTTCTTCTTAAATGTTTGATACCCTTATTCTATTAAAACCTTCCTAGATTGCAGACTAAACAATGCACTTCCACAAACCAAAGCTTAATGCCAGTCACAAAATAAATTAAAAATTGATTGCAGGAAAAAAAATTTCAAAATATTGAAAATCGGTTTAACCTTCTTTGGAGTATTTCTTAAAATAAGTGAAATATAAATTATTGTCCAAGGATTTATATTAGGCAGTCGACTTTGACATCTTGTCTCGAAACATGTCTATATTTGTCAGCTAAATATACCAAAACTCTTCGAAAAATTTGAAAATAAATAAAATAAATGAAGCTATTTATTTCAAACCAGTAGTTATTAACTGAATACGTTAGCAACACTACTAGCTAGCAGAATTACAAAAATTGAGTTATGCATGATTATATAGGTGTTTAATAAATATTTGTAAATCACAAATGTGCTGTAATTTACTTGAATGAACAATTTATTGTAAGGAGACGAATACTGTTTTTCGACTAAATAAGATCCTAAGCCATTGAGAGGTCTTAATTTATAAATTATTAGGTGAACTCCCCGGCGTTGCTGGTGTGTACGGGTTCCTATCACAATAGCCAACAACCCCTAATAGACCCTATCTTAAAATATTATTTTCACTGTAGTATGTCAAGTAAAGAATATTTTACAAGAGTACACTTACCTGGATACCTATAATTGGTAAAATTGTCATAAAACTAACATTTGGTTTAATGCTAATAAATCAAAATGAAATTTCCGTGCAGAAGATGTAAGTGCTACAGTAAAACTAAATGTGTAGTGATAGTTGCCTATAATTGTTGGACTCCGTATGCATAATTACATTACTTGAATGCGAAGAAATTCCACGGAGCATGAAAAGGCACATCATTTTGAAATCTCAGAATCAAGATATATTCCAAATAGTTTAACAAGCTGAGAAAGAAACAGGAACATTTGAGGTTGTACAATCTCCTGGATGGCAGCGGTGGCGTCGTTTCCAAGGCGCTCGGCTTCCACCGTGGCAATGCGGGTTCGATCCCCGCGGATTAACCGCCGGATTTTCGCAAGTGGGAATAGTTCTGTACGACGCCACTTGCCGGAGGACTTTCTCGGGGTGCTCCCATCCCCGGCCAGGCATTCCAGCGCCGCTCCATCCTAAAGTCTCACTTCACGTCATGAACGGGAAAGACAATCACCTACGGGTCCCGCAGCTTAAGGATGGTGTTGCCTCGCCCTGGGCGCACTCCAACGCACGAAATTTATCTTATTTACTAACGGATCATTGAATTTATCGTCTAGAAGGTTAAGTCATGAATGATAGATACACGGCCCCGTTTTTAGGGTTTCGAGAAAGGGTGGGCGAATTAATTTAGGTCTGCACGGTATTTTAAATTTGGTACTAACGTATTTTCCCAACAACATTTTGTCCAGATCCGTTAAACGATATAGAACTGCGTAGAGAACAAACATATACTTACATACATACAAACTTTGATATATATATATATATATATATATATATATATATATATATATATATATATATATATATATATATATATATATATATAGTACATTCGCGATTACTTCCAACTTTTCTGAAGCCGTGTTGAAGTTATAATTTCACGGTACTCCTCCATCTCGTCCAACAAAAAATTAGACCAAAGGGTTACCGTTCGTGCTCACCGCGTAGTAATATTTTGCATAAGAACTATGTCTTACTAGGCATTACCAACACAGCTATTATTTCACTGTTATTATTTTAATTAATTATAAACGAAATGTTATAATACATCGATAAAATATCAATAAAAAGAATATTTAACGGAAAAAGTAAATTTTTTAAACAAAAGTATACAATGCACGTGATAGACATCATAACATATCTAGGAAACAATGAAACACATCCTACAAGAGGTGATTTTTCAAAGGTTTGATTTTAAAAAAATTTAATAAACCGCGAATAGTCTATAGATAGATGTATGGTTTATTTCTGTGTATTTTCTTTGATGTGCGTGGGCGCTTCTCGTCTGACGGTATAGTTTACTTGTGGTTGGTGATGGCGCCGTTACGCTCAGACCAAACTCTTCCTAACCTCATCGCCAAAAAATTTTTCCACCCCAATTGCCACCCCCTTGCCACATCTCGTTTCCACACTTTCACCCCCGCACGAAAAAAAAAAAAAACCAACCCACCGACCAGCGCTCGGGGAAGTTCTTTATCTACCCCCTTCCCCTCCGCAAGCACAGCTCGCTTTTCTCTCAGCTAAGGCCCAAGGGCTCGTCCCGCAGGAGAGAGAGAGAGAGAGAGAATCAAATTCGGATCACTTTCCCGCCGGCGGATTAGGTTTTCTTTTTCTTTCTTATCTCGGGTGGGCTGATCGAGGTGTCGATGTGGGCGTTCTTTCGCTACTGAACCCGCCAGCTGTAGTTACGACTGCTCCTACAGAAAGTTTCCAGCCATCGGCGGAAACAGAAATATTTTTAGAAGGGAAGTGGGGCTAAGCCTTGAGCAGTTTTTTTAACGTTTTAAAAGCCGTGACTTTAAGGTGGATGTATATATTTTATATTAAACGTACATGTTTGGGTTAGTCATACTCAAAGGTGAACTCTTGTATATTCATACTCGTCCCTGCATTGGACTCACTATCTAATTACATCTGGCTAAAATATGTTTTACAACAGGTCACAGAGTGTTAGTTACTCGTTAAATCGGAGGAGCTCTCGTTAAGCTTACTTGGTTACATTGTGTTAAACATTAATATAATGTGTTATTAAGTTACTTATTTATCTTAAAGCCACTCTGACTAGTTTTCTATGGTCCGACTTCACCTTGTCCATGATGCCGCAGGCTGAAAACAAGACGCATGTCGGTGGATGGCATGCCCCCATCTCTGGACGACTTTCTGTATCGACGACAAAGACCTCGTATGCCAGGTTTCCAGCCGTAATATCTGGCTCACTCGGCCTGCCTGACGGAGTATATTTAAAAGCACTCAAGGCTTCGCTACACTTGCTCGCAATATGTTTATGCTACCATAATCAGGCTAACATGCCTGTTACTGCAGGGAACAAGTTTTTCCAATGGCACATTCCCCAGTATTTCCTCAAATAATGCAGGTTTTAATAATTCCATACGCATCAATAATGCTTGTAGGCACAAAATAACAAAAGTAAATATTTTAAAAGGAACGAAAATTATTTAAATCCAAAATTAATTAACATCTGCCATTTTCTGTTGTCCATCTGAAAAAAAAAGAGACCCACTACTTCGCAGCCATATCCGGGGATATTTCACATGTACGTCTTGCCAAGCAAATTTTTCGCAATTTTTGATATCGAACAAAATCTGTCTGATTTTCAAAGAAGGGAATTGACATGAACGTAAATTAAATATCTTTTCGCTTAAACCATTTTCATTCCAGGAGTCCATTCCTATAAATCCGCCGTTAGGTCTCCCCACAATTGGTTCAAATATAAATAAAACATTTTAAAAGAAGATTTTGAAATAATAGTTTTTAATCAAAACTCCATGTATTTAACATAAAATATAATACAGATTAAAAAGATAGGTATAATGTTCTACATCCTTTTAAAAGCATTATTTTCAGATTAGCGGATTATGTTGTATTTATTAATGTTTCGTATCTGCTTGATCGTTAGCTTAAACATTATCTATTATTATATAACAAGTCACATAAAGACCTCCAGTCTGTATGCTATAAATATGGAAGTATTACGTCAATGAACAACTATCGCTTTGTCCACCGGGTGTAGTATTTACTAAATAGGGAATTGACGTCCTAATAAGATATTTAAATTTGAGTGCAGTTAACCATACTGTTTACAAAAATTCTTATTGTTTACTTGTTGGTTGTTTGTTTTGGTTAGCTTTGTCATTATGGCCTAGTTTCTCGGTTATTTCTGTCTCAATTTGTTTTTATTCTGCAGGTGAAGTTGCTCTGTACTCCATAGATCTCATTGGTTGTATTTCGTAATCACTGATTTATAGGCCTACTTATTCAAATATGGTGGACAACTATAAAATTAAAAACACTAGAAAGTTTACCCGTAAGTATTGCTGGATAAAGCATTGGGATTAGTGGAAAGTTTTGAGTCGAAACATTTAAAAATTGAAAAAAAATTTATTTGTTTCGTTTCATGAAAAAAAAAACGGAGGTAAAATATCTCACAAAGATGACCTGGGAAAAAGACTGCACTTCCAGCAGAAATTGAAGAGAACTTAGTACAGCGTTTGAGAACTATGGCAAAATACGGATTTTCTTTGGGGAAGAAAGAAATTTTAACTGTTGTGAAAGAGTACATGGATGTAAACTGTTTTCCAGTACCATTTAAGGATGAGTGACCAGGACACGTCTGGATCAAAAAGTTTTCAATGAGGCAGAGATTATCCTTAAATAATGTGGTACCCCTGGAGAAGGCAAGGGGGATTATTTCGGGGGTTCCTTTCATCATATACGGAGTTTATGACATATAAGAACGGAAATTGAAAGACTCAGTCTTTTCGATAAGCCAGGCTACATTTTTAACCTTGGCCAGATTTCATTTTGTACTGACCCATCTCGAATTAAGTTAGTAGAAGGTGTAGGACGGAAAGCCCACAGGTAGATCGAAGGTAGTGTTAGAGAAAATATAACTGTCATGGGGTGTTGCTCAACATATGACAGGGCTTTACACATGTTGATTATTTTTCAAAGAGCAAAACTGTGGACCGCTTGGAAATGTGACAATGAGTTACCAGGGGCATAATTATTCACTCAGTGAAAATGGCTGGATGACTAATTTGATGTTTCAAGCACTCCTGGTGAAGTTTGGCCAATTATTTCGATACTGGATCGACACCTAACACACTTGGACACTGCTCAATTTGCTCGTAGGAATAACTTAACTACTACAAAACTACATGCACATGCTACTGATGCCAAACTACCAACGTATAAGACTTGTTTCCAGTCAGTGAAGAATTCCTGGAATCGCAAGCTTGTTTCATGGTACAGAGATAACAACAGAAAGTTACAAAAAATGAATTAGTGTATCGTCTGTGCAAGGCCTGGACACAGGGCCTGAAACTAGAAAACATTATATCTGGCTTTCGATCAACTGGGATTTATCCTATAGATAGGAAAAAAAAACCGGTATTAAGATTCAACTCGGCCAAGCACAAGAGATACCTTGAATCTCTACACCAGTCTGATCTTCCAAGCCGAAATATTCGAGAGCTTGAACACTTAGGTCAACCTCTGGATGTTCCAGGTCCGTCACAGCAAGTGTCAAGTTTTCAAACACCTCATCACTTGAAAATGTATCTGATGATTCATCTTCAACTCCATCGTGAGCAAGAGTTTCAACTTAGTCATTATCTGAAACCCTGCTTCTAGAGAGGTTGAAAAGAAGAACTGCTCCAATCGAGCCAAGAAGGAAAATTGATAGGGCGCAAAAGTTATCACATCCGAGGAGAACAAAAATCGAAAAAAAGGAAAAGGCGAAGGGAAAGGGGGCAACAAAAAGTTCTAGAAGACGATGAGGAAATAAAGGAAGACGAATCTCCAGAGCCTCTTGATGATAGCTGTCTTGAAGAAGTTGATCTTTTGGAGAACTAGCCTGATGATTTAAGAGGACCTTGATCGACCAGAAAAACTGAAGTCTGGTGAATTTTTATCAATAAAATATAACTGTAGAAAGCGCAACAAAACCACATTAAAGCATGTTGACTGTCCTTCGCACAATTCCAGGTAACGAAACTGAAGTGATGAGATTAAAGTCAGGTGGTGTTAAGAGATATTTCATTCCTAAAGAAAAGGTGGTTTTTCTTGTTCCAAATTATGATATTGTTGTAAAGCTGCCAGTCCCCAGATGTGTGGAACTGGTGGACGCTACAGATATTCATTTTCAAATTAAGTTGGTGGTTTTGAAGTCTAAAATATTTGAAAACAGCTTCAGAAAAATCTATATGTAAATGAAATTTGACCCCGTATGCGACAGGAACCAAATTTTAGAAAATAATATGCCCAGCGCGACGAATTCTTTTTTTGTAGGTAATAAAATCCTCAAGTGTGACAAACCCCTGTTGTGAAAAATATTCAATAAATATTTTATTGATGACCTGTATGCGCGGAACTAAATAATAGAACATTTTGTTAGCTACTATTAATTCAGAGCCGCACTGAGAAATTTGATACAATGTCTTTGGAGAAACATTTTGCAGAACATCTATAACTGTGTGTACCAAAAATAAATAAATATTCTACTAATTTTTTTTACTTAGAAACTATGATAAGTGATTCATGGGATATTTAGGTACTAATGCATAACATGGGAATATTAAAATTGATCTAAAACATTTCCAACAATATTTTAATCTTTCACTCTTGTACATGTGTGGGTACAATCTGTACCTTGTCTCAAAAAACAACTTGTACAACTGGAACATAATTTTTACTACAGTGATATGCACGGCATAGGTCTGCATCACAGCATCACACATTTCATTATAGCTCTATTTCTTCATGAGATGTTATGGGTGTATTACAATAGCCCTCGGCATGTACCGCAATAGCCCATTTGGTCATGGTATTGTGATACATAATGTTAATTCTATTATTTTGAAACCATTTAATTACTTATTTTTTAATTTAAGTATAATGATAAAGAGATACAAGCTGCATCTGTCAGTATTTTTCGTAGGCATATAAACAAGGTTGTTAACTAAAAATGTGGGAAAGGTTTTTTTTTACCATAATAGCCCTGACTTAATCATGGTAACAGAAGCTTCAGGAGGAATCAATATGCATGGACTGGAGAGGGCTGCCATAACCAAGGAGTAGACCTTTCGTTTTCATCATCCTGTAAAGAACATTTTAATTAATGATATTAGACGGAGGCGGACCAGTGAAGGAATAAGGATAGGAAGTTAACTTCAGATACCTGAGAAAACCCCCAATACCATGGGAGTGCCATCTTCCCATGGGAAATCAAAGGTTAGAGGGCAGTTAATTAACCACTGACGAAAAAGTGAGATTTTGTTTTCGAGGTACACAGTGATGAACTAAACACATGATATTACCCACATGTGTTCTCATTTCTTCCATGAAGCAAAACTAGGCTTAAGCCCGACGTAACAGTACCAATTTACATGTGAGATTCGCTCAGATATTACTTAAGAGCTATGCAAAGATGTATGTACTTGGTTACTCGCGGGGTCCATCACAGGTTTTGCCGCACAGATTATGGGTTCCCTTGCGAGCTACTCTGTCAACTAGTAACGCCAGTAGACATAACAATTTCTAACAGTTAGCAAAAATAATAAGCAATAAATTCTGTAGTTGATGCAATTGTCACAATTTGGCAAATAAGTATCCCGATTAATTTTAACAGAAATTCACTATATTTGTTCTTGGCTTACATCATTCAAACTTATTAGTAACAAGTCAAATGCAATACGCTTCCGTAGAAGACACAACATGCTACCCCCTATCAAATAGGTAACATTTAAACATACATATAAATATCTGTAACAGTAATTACACTTATTAAAGTTTTGGACCATGAAAATAGAAATTTATGACGAAATAAACGACCGTGGGCAAAGAACGAAAAATTGGCACTGTTTCAAATAATTTGGGTGAGTATATAGATAACCTCAAAACTGTATACAAACATGTTTCTTCTATGCACGTGTTAACATTGCCTAAACAATAATGTTGGCATGGAAATAAAGTCAGGTCACACGTTTCCTTGCTCTCATTGGCTGAGATCGGAAACTAGCAAACAAACACGCAGATAAAATAGCACCATGCGAATTACCGAAAAATAGTTTTCTGGCCAGCAGAACTGCACGTAGTCATCGAGCACGCACAGCAGCAAGCAACACTCAGCGCATGCGATATCGCACGGAAAATCGTTCCGTGTCCGGAGGGCTTTAAATATAGATAGAAAGACTTGAAAAGTCATATCAAAGTAAGCGGATTTATAATAATTACATTTCTTTGAACATGTCAGAGATGTTGTTAGCTTCTGAAACTGTTGTAAGGCTATTCACACTAACGTGAGCACATTTGAAATCTCTCTTAATTGGAATAATAGCCAGTAAAAGTATTTTATTTTATCCTTAGACGTAACTTCCAAGTGCAGTAGAAATATTCACTCTATTTACTACCAACATGGCAATATTTATTTAAAAAGATGGTTAAAGGATAATAAATGGCTGAAAGGAAAAAGTAACTAGGGTCTCAAACGTGCTCGCTTTACCGTGAACTGTGTATAATTGTGTTCTAACCAAGTCCTTCGCGAATACTGTTACTTGGAATTGCCGAATATCGACTAAACTTTCAGACCAAAGGAAATGAGGCAATGAATATGGTTTAGTCATTCTTAAGTGAGCCAGTATGGCAACATTTTTGTCCGGTGATTTGTCGGTTTTAATTTGGATGTCATATTTTTTGAGTGGAAAATTTATTTTTCCTAGTTAGTTACAAATTCTGAAATAAATTAAACTTTGAAGAAAATAAAAGTAAGATTGTTGTAAAAACCATGTGGTAATAACTAGATCGGACCTCAGAGAAAAGTAGTGTACCGAAACTACTACATAATCTACACATAAAATCACTGTGTTATATAAATATTAACGTTACGAACTCAAATTAAATTTAACGCTGTTCATTATCCTCAGTTACACGCATGCTGATCATAAATTCTCTAATACTCAAAATATTTAATTTTAATGTTTATAATCACCAAGTTACAATACAATTATGTCACATGGGTCCCTTTACTTGACGGGTAACTGCCAATGTACATATGCAGCCCCGATTCTAGCAACTTTGAAAGAATGACTAGCTAAAAAATTTTCTCAACTTTCTTGTTACCTGACAGCTAAGACCTGTACAAATCCTAAACGAAAGTTATATTTTTAATCTGCGTAAACAAACGATAAAACATGTATATCTAAATATATATATCTTTTTCTTATTTATTAACATGAGTATAGTGTGACATATGAGTTACTGTGGAGTGAATTATAAATTGCATTTATAGTAAGATGCAATGACAATAAGTGGTTTGGAGCATTACGCTCTGTTGATTAAAGTTAAAGTAATATTACGCAAACTGATTCAGAATATAATCCGGATGTCATTTAAATTAAAATCACTTCAACTGTTACTATAATGCCAAAGTTGTAAGTGTATACAGAAAGAATGTCATGTTACTTGTAGGCTACTAGAATTTCCGTCAGATTTGACTACATTAATATAGTTTGCATGAAAAATGTTTATTTTTTGGAAAGAGGTGAACACGTAAATATATGAAAAGATGGGGCTTCAGCAGGGTTATAATTACAAAACAAAGTTTATGAGTGAAAGATCTTACCAATGTTTCTTATCCTATTCTCCTGTGAGAGTTAGTGGTAATACTACATTTACAAATACCTGGCGAAAACAAATTTCCCGCTTCTCGAATTTTCATTAAGTTTTTTAAGAAATTATTCCCATTACACCTTATTTATACTTACTTTTATTATTTTAAAAAGGTAGTGTGATTACAATGGCAGTGTTCTAATTTCTGTGGGAGCCATAATCGATTGATCGTAGCGACTACATACAAAACGTGATGCCTCAGTAACTTTCGTATCCGATGGAACATTTCCGTGTTTCGCAATTTCGTAAAGCATTTTTTTAAAAGTTAAATACAGACAGCCTATTGCCCTGGGCAATGCTATTGATTGCTGCTAATACACCACGTATTATTATTACACCACGTATAATTGGTTGAATATTTTGCCAAGAACCAACTGAATTCTTTTTAACAGGTTTCAATGTGTCAGTTGCTGTAGACTGTTCACAGTAAATCGAGCACTTTGGAAAGCCCTGCTTAAGATCTACTTGTTTGCACGTTTTGTGCTCCTTCACATTATGTTAAATTAATATTGCCATGGGCCTCATCGCTTTATTCGTGCGTCGGCCAAATGAAATTAAGAAATTATTAAGAAAGTAAATACTTTACATATATGCTCATTTTTTCACTTATATGTATTAAAAAAGAAGAAAGCGAAATAAATAACTTAAAGTTATTACAAATGGTTACCTAACACTTTTTATTAGACGCTAAGAAATGGAACTACTTTGCATCCCTCGTCACCAACTTTAGTGTGCGAATGTCACTCAATGCGCCCATTAAAATATACGCATGCAAGGGCAGTGACTTTTATTTATAAGGTTAATTTATTAAGTGCTCACTTTGTCGTGAACAGCTTTTATCAGAAATTCGTAAGTATTTTACACACCGAGAGTGGAGTGAAGATATTTGAGAGGCTCTTATCATCGATTTCTTGAGAACCGTTCACACCAATATTTTTGTTCTTTTGCAACACCTGCTGTCAATGAGGTTCACTTTGTCAATACACGTCACTACAGCCATTTATTCAGGAACACTGTTTCGCATGTTTACAAATGAATTTTCCTGGTTCACAGGGGATAATGCTGTTACAATGTATTAAAAATTAATATTTAATTTGTACGGAATAGATAACATTTTGATCGGTGCTGGAAAAGGTTCATTCTGCAACATGTTAGATATTAACGATTGTACTCAGGATAACATGTTAAATAAAAATGAGTGGTGACGGAATGCAACAGTCAGGAAAACTGGGGGTTGTCCGGGAAATCCGCGGTGACGTCATTGAAGTAATACAGAAACTTTACTCCACTGTACAATATTTTAATTCCGCACACTGGTTTGTTTCAATATACCATGTTTCAGATTTGGGCAAACCTGTTGTATTCACATTTTACAAAGTGCTACTAATTTATTTTATTTTACCTACTCAATATCTATAAAATGGCGTAATTTTTAAAATCATCAATTTATTATAAAAGCAATTCTCAACGCCTCAAACTGGTTCGTGGTTTTTGAGATGTTTCTAAATATCTTCTGAAAAAAAAAAATCCCCTCGTCCTTTACTACATATATGTTTACGGATACGGACAGACATGATACAGTAAAGTACCATGGCAAAGTGGAAAATCGGCTCTAGGTTCTAAGATTGTATTACAATTTTTTAAAGTCTAAATTTGAGGAACCGAATGTACTTCGTTTCGTTTCTATTTTATAGCATGCCTAAAAGAAAACATTAGAAACGCATTTTCGTACTCAACAATTTTTCAGTCTCCCTTGTTCTTCGCGTGATTATGGTGATCAGGCCAATGGCAAAATAAATTTTGTAAGTGACGGAAGGATACATAAAGGTCACACAAATGTATCCTAAGCAGCGCTTCTTAGAGTGCGATCTTCCTAAAATAGTCATATGTTAAGTAGTTGGATGAGAGGGTGTGCTGCTCTAATTTATTTAGAGTGTTAACAAAAACGTTATTTAACATAGTATAAGACGCTATTTAACAAAATATGAGCTTGTATTTCGAACTGTCGTCAGAAAATTCGCTACAGGCACTCAGACTTGATTCTCCTCTAAATACGCTGCGCAGTAAAAATGTCTTCTCGCTCCGTGTGTTCCCAGAAGAAGAGAGAGAGAGAGAGAGGGGAAAATATTCCAGCGAAGACGTGAGAGAGGGCTCCCTCGATCCCCAGTGAAATGATTCTCAAACGAAGCGAGCGAGGCAATAATTATTATTCAGCATGTTTTCATTTTAATGAGGCCTCATTGTAACCGAGATGCGATCTCTGCTCCGGCACGAGACTCTCTTCTGACTCGAAACACGGGTTCGGCCGAACAAGGGCGTGTTGCAAGCATTCGTCACCGAATCCTCTCCCCACCCACCCTCTCTCTTCAACCCTCCAGTAACGTCTGCCGCCCTCTGCTACGAGACTTCTTGCCAATTTCCAAGCTGCATAATTACTGAGGAGGAAATGGCTGGAAAAGCTAAGATATAATTAAGAAACAGGAGGGCTCGCTGGTACCAAGTAACAAGATGAGAAGAATGAAAAGAGGCGAAAAAAAAAGTGCTACGACTAGGTACGGGAGACAGAATGGGCAAACGTGAGGGCCGACTGAAATAAAAAATACGCGGCTTGAAATTTGGTGACGAACGAGCGTGAATCTCTGTCTTCTTTTTCCCTTCTGGGACGGTTGTAAACATCCGGAGAGACTGAGCGCGAGTCTGGGTATTCAGGCATGGAAGCAGTGTAGTTTTACAAACTCGCTTGCAGTAGGTGCCTTCAAACTCCTACAAGTTTATGGGTTCGAATTCTGAAGTGTAAGCAAGACAGTATAATCTTTCTATAGATTATAATGGTGTATTCTTATACAATTACAGACTTGTAAATCCGAAGAATGTGTTCCCATACAAACGTACGCCTAACACTTGCGTAGGTAATGATATCAAGTTTGTGTTATCAAAAATATTCTCTGCAAGTAACCACACAACGAACAACATTACAAATAATTTCACTCATTCCGTGTTAACTAAGGGCTGACTGTATAGCCTATACATGTTAAACAAATGGCCAACTACATTTCAAAGCTACAGAATGTTTTCGCAGTACCTCACGTAGTACCGCAAGCTCTTTATAGTGAAAATACGTTTTTTTTTTTTACAGACATGGGTGTATTTTTATACAAGTCTTGGTAGGCCCACTCTTAGTCTCCTGGCATAGTCCGATGGTACGATATTTATAACCGAAAATAAATAAAATTTTGTGCTTTAATGTTCCCGTTGTAAGTATGATATTCTGAGGCAAATATGTTTATACACTAAAAAAAAATTATTCGAAAACCAAACCTTTTGAACCATTAAGTGGAAATAATCCCCACAATCTTGGATTCATGGATATTTATCCAATATATGCAATAATTTTGTAAACCAACAAGTCCTACGAATGAACTTAATACATACGTGAAGTCTGCATTTTAAGACTGGTGTTATTGTTGACCTTTATTTGTAGTCATCAGCAAAGAAAAATCACATATATAAGCTATGCTTACACTAGTTAGAAATTAACGAAGACATTGGAACTATGAAAAATTCAGAACTATTCAGAAGCATTTATCTATTCCCTGTCTCAGAATTATTTAAGTAAGATTTTTGAAACAGAAAATGTTGCGAAAAATCTAGGAATTCAAGAATTAGCATATAGCACAAAACCCAGAGTTCTCAACTAAAATAAAAAAGAGAACAGAAAAAAAAATTAAAACTAAATGAATGAGCCAACGAGCAATAAAGACAAAATTTACAGGTACAAAATGTGGTAAAATATCATCTACAGCTCTTTACTGGCATTGGACTTGCCTACCAGGACCTAGTGTCTATAAGCGAAGACTCGAACACTGGAGCATCATGCACGTGTTCGCTGATTCAACGAACCAATGGAGAGCGTTGTGTGCGTTCCAAAGACGCATTATTGTAGGGACCTTATACATTCTATAAATTCGGGCATTCTGTCATAAATACTTCACCGCAAGTATACGTGTCTCGGGTCACTTTAAGCTCTGTCACTGTTAAATAGGGACACCATGCAATTACTGGCGTTAATCGTCGCTCTGGTAGGTGCAAGAAGATATGTAGTCAGAAATGGAGAACTCTGTAAATGATTTTGGAGGACTTCCGCTACAATTAAGGTACAGGGACTAGTCATATGAGTCTTGGACGTGAGTTTATACGACCTTGCTGCTGTCAGAAAGTGATTTATCACAAGCATCAACACTTAATGTCGCTTGGTGTGCTGCAGAAATCACCGTCAAGGGTGGTTTATGAACCTGGTTAACGCCTGACAAACTGCATTTAACTGAGCATGTTGTGTCGGCAGTGAAATTTGGAGGCGGTACTGTAGTGGTCTGGATCAGTTTCTCTAAGCTCGGGTTTGGCACGTTAGTTTAGATCAGTGTCTCGAATTACTCGAGTTTATATCAAGACATTTTGGTCAGCAATGCACATCTGAAACTGTGATAATAGTTTGGAGCTAAACGGATCCTTTATTAACACGATATTTCTCTGTCTATAAAGGGGGGCCAATCCTGTCGTTGTTTGAAGACAATCGAAGTGATCCTCAAATAGCCGTCTCGAAAATCTGACAAACGTAACAAAGTATCTTTACTATAAACTGTATGCTTTTTACGTGCCAGACCCACCCTGCTAGCAGGTGAACGTATTTTACTGGACATGCTGCAAGAATAATGAAAACTATTTCCGCAGCTGAGTTCCAGAACATAGGGAGAACCTTCCAAAAAAATTAAAGCTGTAATATCAGCAAAGAGAGGTCTCTCTGGTTGGCACCTTTTTGAACGTACTATGTCTTAAAGTAGAGCCATACTTAGTTTTATTTAGTGAACTAAGTCCCATCTAGTTAGGAAGCCGAGGACTGAGTTGAAAGTCGGGTACGGCGATTGGCATACCGATACTCTGGTCTCTCGTGTGAAGTATCTTGTCAGGTCGGCGTCATGGCGAGAATAAACGCAGCTCAAGAGGTTACAAAGCCTGGTGTTGCCGGCGCATTTTGCAATTCACATCCTAGTTGCCAGCAGGTGGAGGAGTTCTTAACATTTCGAATAACAAGGGTTGAAGCGATAGCAGTCCCACGGTTTCAGTTTGCTTTCTGTTCGCCTGGATACATTCTTGTGAACGAGGGCACTTTCAAGCGAGTTGTTGGACTAAGGATTGACTATACCATCGTAAGTAAGATGATGTACTAGTGATCTAAAACTTATACTTACAAATAAATTCAGAAAAAAAGTGAAGTTTTTCGCTGATAACCAGAACTGTTGTTTTAGAATCCCGAGCTCATCCGCATGAGAGAGAGTTCCCTCTTTTCTTACATTAGATTGTGCCGAGAAAGTTCGCTGACGGCAAAAATTAATTGTAAATTGTGCCACAACCACACATTTTCTGTTCCATGACTACTGTGAATTTTTAATCAGTGTTTATACGTCTCTATAGCATATACCTACTTTTGAAAATATTTTAAAATAGAACAACTTGCCTGACGTAATATTGGCACAAAACTAAGATTCACCTATTTGGTTTTTTTAACGTTAATTTCTGGAACTGTCCTTTTAAAATCGTGTATTTGATAAGAAAAGAGTTATAAATCAAATATCTTACGACACATCCAAAGGGACAACTCTATGAATGTATACATAGTGTTATAAATTTGATTATTTCATTCTGTGTATGTATTTTTGTCCCCCACGAACAAATTTCTGGAAAATGTACAGTACTGACGTTCATACGTTGAATGAGATGTTACAGGGGTTTTGTTTAGCCCGGGGTTCTCAACTTCTAGAACAGAAAATGGAAGGTGACTTATGAGGCCACGTGAGCTCTTTACCGGTGGGCACTTCCCGCTGCAGAGTTTTAGGGTCAGAGTTCAACTCCAGTGTTCTCCACCACATGAAATTCCATAAGCCAAGCTCCAGCTTCATCTCCACCACTGAATCCATGCCCTTGATGGTGTAACACAATTTTTACAGTATTTTTGCTTCTACTCGGTTTTTAATTAAGTATTCATGATACAATGGAAATTTTATCATTTAGTTCATTACAACGGAATATTGTAAATATAGACTGTCACTGCTTACCTACAATGTTCAGTGTAGAATCGAGATTATATTGCAAAGCTTATTTCGTCACCGAGGAAGATCAGATTTCTTATATTAGAGCAATCACTTGATTTTTAATTTTATTTCTTGCAAGTTGTTTATAGCAGGTAAATGTGCGTTCTTAGTACAATTAATTAATTTGTCTGTACATTAGCGTAGAATAGTTTACTGCTGTTAAATTGTGTACTCTTTTATGAAGGCTTATATCATAGGCCCCCACTTTGGGCAAGCCACTCTATACGAGTGTCAGTAGTTGTATGGCTACATATATAAATAATTAACACTAAGTGTAAGTGTAGGATCGTTACTAGAAGAGCCTACAAATCGGGCAAACTACGTGATAAATGGTTGTAAAGGCTGTTCACGATAAAGTGAGCACTTTTGAGGTCCTAGTTAGGTTTTTCTTTCAGCCATCTTTTTATCATTTAACTAGTTTTAAAATCAATATTCCAATTTAAATAATAAACACAGTGTGCATATTCCACCGCACTTGGAGTTAAACGCCTAAGAATAAAATAAAATATATTTATTGGCCATTATTCCAAATCAGAAGGCTTTCAATAGTGCTCACTTTACCGTGAACAGCCTATACCTTGGAAAGAATTATATTTGAACGCATCACGCATATAGTTTGTAACTAGTACGTTTAGGTAGGTGGAGTGCATTGGTTGAATAGCCATGACTAATTATTGCAATAAGAATCATTCTCGATCATATGCAATTTGTGAGGCAAATAATTGAAATATTGCTTTAAAATTTCAAACTATGATCAATTAGCAGGACAAAGAAAGAAAGACACTGGGATATATTGATTAAAATTTAACCGGTAATATACACCAGGCCGAGTAAATTCAATATGAAACAAACTATATATATATATATATATTAGTAACATTGATGAACTGAGATAAGTAATGAAACAAGCAACCTATATGGAATTAAGACAATAAACACACTCTGATAACTAAACAAGGTAAAGCAGTTTGTAATTCTTATTGGGCTTACGGCTTGGAGTTTATATAGGCATCATTTCGAGTCCTAGCTTCGTTTTGAAGGTCAAACTCAAATTCTAAAACTGGCGCATGTGTTAGGCCTACTCGTATCTCGCCCGCGCACATTTATCCAATTTGCCTCTTCCTTCTATACCTAAACTTAGGATGTGGCTAGAATTAAAAGAACTGAAATTAATTTGGCAGAGCCCTATAACATTTCAACTAGAAGCGTTCAATGCCGGAAGGAGAATGTCTCTTTCTAATCTAAAAGCTTCTAAAGGTTCAAATTTCTCCGGAAATCATAGACAAAACTAGTATTTTAAACAGACACTACGGTGAGAAATAATGAACAACAACTGTAATTCTCTTAGGCCTAACGACATATATAAGTATAAATAGAAATTGCAGTGATTAAAAATCTATGTACATGGATATAGGTGAATAACACAACATCTCTGAAATCCTTATAAATTTTTAAAACATTATTGTTACTAATGTGAACAGACTAAATTAAACAAAATAAGCTTTTAAATACCTTTTTTAATTGTGATAACGTTGAGAAGCAAACTCAAATGAAAATAAAATATAATGAAAGGAATTTTGAATAGTAAACAAAATACATTAACAACTACATGTAAACGAACCAAATAGATTAATTTCTCTAAACAAACTATTTTAACACTTCAGATTATCCCACCCTGCTGTTTCAACCGAAACCATAACAATCTTGAAAAATAATATTCAAATAAAATTACGTATGTAGTGCGTAGTTACAGTTTCCTAAATTTTGAATCTTTTGACAGGGCTGACAACTATGATGGGTGATAAACCTCGGAACGGTAAATAAATCAAAAAATGTAACTGAACAATAACATACAAGACAAACACTTCTTCACCAACTACCAGAACATTATACACAAGAAACACATTAATTAATTACATAAAATAAGAATCATATTTGAAAATACTTCCAAAAATCTTTTGAGAAAATTGTGAACAATTAAAGTTCAATATTCAAATACGCGTGTGATTCGTATTGGCAGTTCAGCAACGCATCACGAGCCCTCCTATGATGCACTGGCGGCGCTGCCTGGAAGACGTTAGCAGGTCGACAGAACTGGTTTCCACAATCGACCATTTCTGCATGTTGTGGCTGCTGGAACTCCGCGTCTTGCACTGCGTCGCAGAAGCGTCTCCTTCAGGAGGATGAAGGTGGTGTACTTCCACTATAGGCTGTTCACTTTTGAAAGCCCTGCTTGAAATCTACTTGTATGCACGTTGTGTATTCCTCCGCTTTATGTAAAATTAACATTGCCAAGGGCCTTATCACTTTATTCATGCGTCGGTCAAATGAAACTCTGGAATTACTACTAAAGGAAATACTTTACAAATCTGCTCATGTTTACACCTCAATGCATTAAAACAAACAGAAAGCGAAAGAAATACTTTTAAGTTATCACAAATGATTGCCTTACAGTTTTTATTCGACGTTAAGATATGGAACTACTTTCCATCCATCGTTACCGTATTTACTGGGCGAATGTCACTCAGTGTGTCCGTAAAATTATATACATACAGGAGCAGTGACATTTTTCTAAGGTTCATCTCTTAAGTACTCAGTTTATCGTGAACATCTCTTAATAAAATTGGTTTATTAGACAGTTTTGCAGGACTTGTTAAGTGAGTTGAAGTTTCGTTTTAATACTTATATCACTTTCATATTGTTCACGTGAATGTTCAGCCATATCGCGTAACTTACAAGAACTTGCTTGGTATGCGATGTGCTCATAATACTATTATCACTGTATTTAGCTAGCCTTAAATATGACATTTTCTAGTTATCTCACTTTATAATTTTCATTTTCACAGTTCATAGTTCGTCGAAAACAAAGTTCACATTCACTAACATAGTTTAGAAATAATTCAATTTTCCATATCTATGAATGTAATGAGTCGTATGATTATGTATAATATCTTTTAGAACATGATCGTATACTCTTAAGTCCATCTAACATTTATATTTGAGAAGACACTAACAAGAGTAATGGAAAATTAACGGTAACAAGAGCAGTTTGCTTGATTCTCCTACACGTCCCTCTAAAGCGCTTCTCAAAATACTGCGTTGTGTTGCGTTGCGATGGGACGCGATGCGTTTGACGCCGACGATCGCTGACCGATTCAATTTGTGGTCTCGCAATAAATATGGCAGATGGGTGCTATGCTGCCAACTGTTCTCACGAAAGAAATTTAAGTTTTTCGCCAGAATGTTGAACAAGAGATACACGAAAAAGTGGTCTGTTGGAACGAAAACAAACCGATAGTAAAGAAAGAGAAAATAAAGTGATGATTAGTAACTATGGACGACGAAGAATATGAGAGAGAATATTATGATTATGAGAAATGTATCCAGCGGAGAATAATTATTTTAAGGCTTTTGTTAAAGGAAACTAATTGTAGGCGTTGGGGTGTGCGGCCAGTAAACAAGGACAGAGGGGGACAGGGCGACCATGAAAACTCGATCGTAGAAATGCGGCGGACAGATAGTGATGCATATTTTACCTTGTTTACAATATCACAAAAACCAGCTCGAATGATGCAGGTAAAATGGTCGCGGCGAACGCCACTAAGCCCAGCAGAAAGGTTATGCATAATGTTAAGGTAGGAATGTACGAAATGAAATAGGCATATAAATATGCGATAAAAAGTTCTGGCATACTTTAATATAATAATAATAATAATCTAACCAGCTTGAAATTGGACATGTATTGTGTGAAACCAAGATTAATAAGCTTTATTTGATTTCAGGCATTTAGCGTCAGGGAATGAATTGACAATTATTGCATTGCATTCAGAGACGGAATCTCTACAGTTAGCAATGTGGAAACGTGTGTGGCGATTTGGGTCGCCTTGAGACATTTTGTGTTCTCGCCGTTGAACGGTTAATCGTGACTGAAAACTGCAACAGATTTCAATGACATGTGGCAGTATCCCAACTGCATTGGAGCTATGAACGGTAAATATTGTGTGATGCAGGTAGTGTTATTTTTACCTTGTAAAAGTTTTAGTATTAGAAAACTGTATCATCGACAGGTACTTATAATGATTTATTTCCTCTTTCCAGTAACCATTAAATGCAGTTTCGAGCCACTATAATTATAAGGGGACACACAGCCTTGTCTTACTGGCTGTTTTTGATACAAGGTATATTGCGAACCATATTTTATTTAAGTACGTAGCAACAATGATTGTGGTACAGTAATATCCAGGTGCGAAACACAGCTAACACTTCACGCCAGTGTTGCTCAGAAACGTGTCCAAGAGTAAGGGAATATTATGGGGACACATGCATTGTCTTGCCATTATCCATTTGTTCCTCATATTGTATGCGGGAAATGTTTCACATTTTACATAGTACACATAGTGCAAGTGTCAATATACACGACAGTGATATTGAAATATCTGAAAAAATTTAATGTTATAAATGTATAAATATTTGACGTTATTGCTTCAGCAGCATTATCCACACTATAGGCTAACTTGTGTCAGTAACGATAAATATTCCGTTACATTGTGAGTGTTATTTGGGGTAAATTTGTACCAATTTAAGGCAACTGTACACCACAAAGTACCGTTGAAAATGAAGGTTTTCACAACTCCTACTTGATGTGTATTTCATTGATCACTGTGATAGGCAGGACATTTACAAGCTTCAATTTGTAATTAACTTAGCTGGGTGGCATAAGGTTGCCTTGACTGGTACAAAGTTACTCCAAATGATTGTATAGAAGCTCGTTTATTTACTCTCTGAAGTTAAATAAAGCTTTTCAAAATCTCAGCTTAGTTTCTCCATTCAACACTATGTGTGTGGACTTCCATAGGCTGCATGTGCATAATCATTAGCATGATCCCATCGACCATTAGTAGTGCAGTGGCGAATTCATAGGAAAGACAGCAGCCCCCTCACCTAGAACTAACAAAGTATGAATTGGTTTGCAAATATTATGTAACAACTGCCTTTCTGAATAAAATGTGTACTTGACAATATATCATTTGTCTTAGGTTTATTTATTTAGGTAAAATATGATTTAGTTATTTACACAGTGTATCTCTGATGAAGATTTCGTGCTGGTTAATGCATGTTTGTACAAATTGATTTCTGTACCACTAATTAAAACTCGTAATAAGATGTTAAATCATAACTACATTTTTTTTTCGTCTAGGTCAATATTGTGGGAGTGTGTATAGGCATGAATTTACATTAAATTAACTGCCACCGTGGACATATATTTCATACACATATTGCAAAAATGTGCAATGAACTATAAAAATCTATTTCGGTTAGTGATATTTGATATACATACAACACAATATGCAATATGTGCAGGTAATTTATGTTACAAATTCTCCAACTTGTATATACAGTTAAATTGCGCTTTGCAGGCATCCTATGAATGTGTAGCTGAAAACTGCCAAAAAAAATTGTGAAGGCAACAGTGTGTCTGCACAATTGGCTGATGAGAATAGATGAAGCTCATTACTGCCATCCGGGATTTGCGGATGCTGAACGTGATGGCATACTTATGCCAGGAGCGTGGGGAGCTGAAGATTCTGGTGTACATGGAGCTTTCCATCCATTTGATGTCCTTGCGAGGAACGTCAGGGTTTTGCCAACATTGTAAGTGAGAGATTTATTCAAGTACTATTTTATGGCTGAAGGTTCTGTGCCGTGTCATCTCCAAATCCTGCACAACCATTAAGCAACCCACTTCGCCATCTGCTATCTCTTGTGCTTTTAAAGTATAAATGTCTGCTCTTGTATTTGTATGTACAGAATAGAAGTATGTGTACAGTAGGTTGAAGTAGACCTACCAATTTTTTAGATTTTCTGTATAAAAATTGTTTAACTTTTCAATAATATGAGTAATGTGTATGTGAATATTAATTTATTTACGTAATTATGTTTTATAGATTTGTGAAATAACAAAATATCAGTATATCAGTACTGAACTAGTGTCGTTCAATTCTTTTGAGATATAATATAATGGTAAACGAAGTTTCCTTTTGAAATTAACGTGAGAATAATTTTAACACGTCCCTTAAGGCATGATCTGTTGCAGTTTGCAGGTATTGTACTGAAATTTGTACAGTAAATTCTATGCCACTTTCAAAGTACGTTCAAATTAATTACTAACTTTACAGTCATATTAATAAAGAATTGCGTTTACATATTACAAGTCATTTGTATAGGCCTAATTATGGTTTTCTAGCATGTATTGATTTTTTATTTATGTGCCTTTGTACAAAAAGAAGAGGTGTAATAAATGGCTGGAATCAAATCACACAATGTTTGTATTTAGTCCGAACGGACTTAACAACCCGACTATGGTCAGTTTGTCTTTGCTTCCGACAATAGGTTGATTATATCCATTTGAAATTTCATCATTCATGGAATGTTTAAAAGTGGACACTTCTCTACGCTGTGACGGAACAGGTCTCCACTCCTGTAATTCTAACAGAGCCTGTGTGTCCATGTTCCTTCTTTTCCTCCCTGTAAGCAAATGCCCCATCTTTAATGATAGGCTTTGTGTGAAATCAGTACCAACAAACGGCAATTAATGTGACTACTCTTCATTACACACCACTGCTGACTTCAGGTGCAGCATCAAATATGGACGTGCTGGGACTGCCCGAGCTTGAGGTGCTGGTGTTGGTTTCTGTTTGAACCACACATGGTGCTTCCGATGCCTCTTGCAGCATCTCCCCCGTAATGCTTGAAGTTCTTTTGTTGAAACCCACAAAATGGGTAGCATAAGTGTACCGATTGCTTACAGTACATATAACATATATTAGTGTTACCTAACCAGAGTACTGGAACTGTTGAAAAATCCACGATGGACACAAAAAAAAAAAAACACATGTCTGAAAAACTATGGTGTTTGGAACCTCTTCTTACATTACCCCGCCAACATAATTATTTAAATAAGCTTGTAAACAGTTAACTATATAATGATCTCTTAATATAACAAAAATACTGAATTTTCTTCTTCGCCCTAACTTATGATGTACTAAATGCTGGAGAAAAACATTCTAGCTTCTTCTTCATGCCTAACAACTAGGAACAGGAAATGAAATATTCTCTACATAAAATAGCAGATACTAGACTGATAACAATAACAAATTACTCGAACTTATGAAGGCAATTCAAAAACTATTACTTTACATAGCACAAATGCCTCTTTTTTTGGCACATAAAAGAAATATTGAAGTACTAGATAACCCGCGCGACTTCGTTCGCATGACATTTAGAACTGCGGTCCCACTTGATATATATCTATACTGTGTGTAACGTCCACATTTTTCACTATTTGTACATCCTGTCAACATAATTTATTAACTCTTCACACGTTTAAATTTGCTTATATTTAACACTTGTATTTTTCCGTAAGTTGTGACATATTATTTACTTAATTTTTTGTCTATTTTCACATGGCTAGGATTTTAAATAATTAGATGTACGAATAGCAATATTCATGTGTAAATGAATTTAGTTAGGTAGTTTTATTTTTTGTTTTTGTTTTTAAATTAATATTTTATATTAATTACTTTCTTACAGTCTCAACTGATTGTTAATGTTTCAGGGATATTTTTGTATATTTTTATTAAATTTCTACGAGACCTTAAATTCTATGGATTAGTATTTTAGGCCGCTTGGGAGTGAGTCAGTTTAGATTTACGTAGCAAGCCATTCGATTGGTCAGCAGGTTTAAACCTTGCACCCCTATTGGCGGGAGAGTCCAGCATAGGGTAGGCAGGTCCATTTCGGTTAGAATCACGCTCTCTCTCTGCTGCCATCTTCCGAATCATCAAGACGTTAGAACAGGACGCCCGTCCAGAAGTTGTACGAGGCCTAGGATATTTAAGTTAGATTTTAGGGTGTTCAGTTTAAACAGCTCGCTTGTTCTAATGCCAAGTAGTGTGTGAAAGAGTTCCTCCGTTTTAGTATTAAGCAGCTGTTTAGTCAATAATCAGGTAGTTAGACGTCGCTACGTCCGCGAGCCGTGAGCCACGTAAGACAGGACCCCTATACTTCTTATTGTGGCATCCTGAGCATACAAGATTTTATCCTGCCCTGTTCCTACAAATTAAATGGTATTCTTCTTCGAGATCAACTGTACAGTAACGTAAGTAATACAGTATTCAATTTTGCTACGTATCTAGCACAGACAAGATGGCGTTTTCTCTAGACGTTAAAAACCCGACGCCATGTTGGCTAGGTGTCCGTAACTTAATCCAGCACATCTTTACTAACCACAAGATACATAATTTAGTAGATTTTGAACTGAGACATTTTTTTCATTTAAGAGATGATTTTTACAGAGTAAGCGTGTTACGTCAGTCTTCCATATATACTAACGACCGTTACGCCCGGCCACTCCCTAACGGCAGTGTAGATTCTATTGTCATTACCATTCAGGGTTGTCTTATTGTTTCATTTTCCAGTATTTATTTTTAAGTTTACACGTATTTGAATATTTTTATTGAATGAAAGGATAATTGCTGGAAATTACACTGTCTCTGACGTGTTTTCGTATTCTCTCCTCTAGATGATTTCTTGGTTTGGATCCTCTCCTAATATATGTAAACTGAATCTGAAAGAACGCAAAGTAGGTTTAAGAGTCTTTGTATGTAAGAATAGTTTTTCAGCTTATTGGCAAACTGTGATTTGTCGTGGTGTGTAACAAGGTGAGTTGGGTGCGCAGAGAACGTCTGGAGTCGGAGTCCGCCTGGCTTCGAGCGGACTTGTTACTGAGCTGCATCAACATACTGCTAATATCCCATGCCGAATTTTATAAATATAGCCAACAAACTGATGAATGAATGCGGAACGAGAGAGAGGTGCATGAGCTATGAAATTAGCCACATATGTACGCTGGTAGAAGGTCATACACACGTAACGTTGGTTAATGAAATACAGTCTGAAACATCATTTTAGTTATTTAATTTTGCTTAATTTGAGCTGGCGCCCTTTACCGAGTAATATTACGTGGAAGTACACCAGTTTATTTCCCCTCGACACCAATATCAAGAAATTCAGCCACTCTCCCCACATTAAATTATATATATATATATATATATATATATATATATATATATATATATATATGACGTACAGCATTACACGTACTGGAGTTGCCATCATATGTTAAACACAGTGTTTACTCCAGGCGTAAAGGGCTGTTTTACAGTTCATATTTGGCATTAACGTGGTAGCCTAGTATGTTGTATGTTTCATTACTACTGCGGCCCCACTATTGGGTTCTCTAGCCACTGAATTTCTGGGTTGCCACTATTGGGTTCTCTACCCAATTAGCTACTGCAGCCCCATTAATGGGTTCTCTACCCACTGAGTTTCTGTGGCCTCACTATTGGGTTATCTAGCCACTGAGCTACTGCAGCCCCACTATTGGGTTCTCTACCCACTGAGTTTCTGCGGCTCACCTTTTGGGTTTTCTACCCACTGAGTTTCTGCGGCCTCACTAATTTGGTTCTCTAGCCACTGGGCTACTGCGGCTTCACTATTGGGTTCTCTGCTCACTAAGTTTCTGCGGCCCCACTATGGGGTTCTCTACCTACTGAGTTTCTGCGGCCCCACTATTCTTTTCTCTACCTACTGAATTACTGCGGCCCCACCATTGGCTTCTCTACCCACTGAGTTTGTGCGGCTTCGCTGTTGGGTTCTCTACCTACTGAGCTACAGTGGCTCTTGGGAAGAAATAGAAGACACCCCATAGACAAAAAAGAAAGGAAAAATGACGGAACCTTTTATTTTAACAATCATTTTTATACAGTAAAATTACAATAAGAATTTTCATAAAGAAATGATATAAAATTATAATAATTTTTTTAAAGGAAGTTAAATTTTTTTCCAGGATAAAAAGTAGCCTGTGTAACTCTCCGACCCTGAACTATATCTGTGCAAAAATCACGTCGATCCGTTCCTCCGTTTTTACGTGAAAGAAGGACAAACACACAAACACACTTTCTCATTTATATAGTAGTAAGGATATGTGTAGATTTATCTGGGCCTCATATTTCAGTTAACTTCTATATTAGCCATTCTCAGGATGTAAGTAAACAAACTTTTTAAAGTAAACAACCTCAAATTGACATAAAAGTAAATGCGTTTAAATACTTCAATTTGCTCATATGTGACACTTTATGAAAATCCGTATGTATAAACGACAAATGGAAATTACTGTAAACACACAATATAATAGAGTAAACACACTTAATACCTGTAAACATAAACAATACCTCAATTCCACATACTACAAGTTAAAATATATAACAATAAGACACTTTTTGCTACCTTTCGGGAGGAAGAGTGGCTGGCACTCACTCCCCTCTCCATGCTGGCTTCGCCACTGTGTCCTGGGATGTCTGAACACTTCTCAGTTTAAAGGGGGTATGTTGTCGTAAAGACATTGATGCCCATGGCATTGGGCAAACTGTCCCGCCATAAACTATGCTATTAAAACAAACTATGGCAAAGTATACACACAAACGTTGCTTGGAATTATTTTATTTATCTACGGTAGGCCATTTACATGTATTGGCTACATTTCAATAGTTCATCTTAATAAAAATGTGTACACCCAAACTTTCTGTGACAAGTCGATCGTTTTTGAAAGAAACTCCATCACGTTTATGTAGAGCCATTTAAATAGCTTCCAAGTAGCACCTGAACCACATTTGGGTTTGTTTATATCACTCCTTAATCTCCTGTAGGTGTCTCTAGGATTCCTCCACCTTGTTTTCACTGCCTCCACTGTAAAATATATAACAATACATTAGAGTTAATTAAATTTAATGCGCAAGTTGCAAGTGTAACATAAAAAGTGTGGCATTCTGCACTCTTAATTACTGCGAAAATATATTTCCTGTAGGTACTTTAATAAAACGAAGTGCGTATGTTTCTCAAACATATAATCGTCAATATGTGTGTGAATGTACAATTACTCAACGAAATTCACATGGGTATGCATGTAACTTCATGACAAGTACAGATGATTTAATGACCAATAACATTCCAAGCAGTTTTCTTTCTGATATACAATATTAGAGAAAATATTACCTGATTCTCCCACAATACTCATGATTTCTGCCCAAGCGGCCTGCTTTGCCACTTGGTTACAATAGTTTTTTTTTTTATTTTACGTCGAAGAGGAGAGTTATACCTCTTACTTCTTCGATAATCTTTTCTTCTAAGCACCGAGTGACGCGCGTCTTGAAAGGCTATACTACGAAATAATACACAGGAAGTTTTCTTTGCGCCAAATGCGCATTTATTTACAAAACACAACACTCCTTTTTTTTAGTCGTCAGTGTTAAGAGTAAACAACAATTTATCTTCTTCTTATTCTTCTTCTCATCTGTTGCCGTCCGCCGCCGGCAACGCAGATGCACGAACTTCATGCAGCACCGTCGGTCGACGTCGACAGGCTGCGTTATTCTGATTGGCTGCAGCTCATCGCAACGCGGCATTGTGAAAGGCGCTTAACAATAGGAAATAATATTTGCAATATTTCCATCACAACTCAAAACTGGCCTTATCAATACAAAATAAAGAACATCGCAAACATTGGTATTTTAAACACACAATAATACATAAAATCACGAAAGAGGAAAATTAGTTAAATAATCATGTAGTGCACGTTTTCATCGTTTACTTTATGTGTTGAAAGGTCGAAAAGAAGCGTGAAGAATATACTTCAAGAATTACGGGGAAGCAAGATAGGATTACAACGATATTAATTATCCTGGAAATTAATCGCTTCCGCTGGTGAGGACACCTTATATATATATATATATATATATATATATATATATATATATATATATATATATATATATATATACACACACACACACACACACACACACACACACATTAAGGATCCGCCTCGGCTTCGCTCGGGTGCGATTTACAAATATGACGGTTGTTTAGGTTTACAGTAAGTACCTAAATGTTCGGTCTTTTATAAAATTCAGTACCAACACATATTTTCCACACCTACATGATTTCTTTGTACACAATGTTGATTGCTTTTCTTGCATGAGACAACACAAACAGCTTTTCTCTAGAGGTCACACGTGAAAGGGCTACATATATCTGTCCATGTGACAAACACTCGACGCTTAAGTCTATTCCTGCTACATTCAATGTCTGACCTCGCGCTTTATTTATAGTCCTATAAAAAGACTGTCTTGCGGGAAATTGGAGTCGTTTAAATTGAAATGATAGATCCGTCGGTATCAATGAAATCCGCGGAATCAAAACGGTTTCTCTAATTCCACAGCCGGTCAAACTTGTGCACTCAATTAAAAAGATTTTTAACGATTTTATTTGCAATCTTGTGCCACTGCATAATTTACGTGGGTTAAGACTCCGTAATAACACAATAGGAGACCGTACTTTTAACAGCAGCTTGTGCCGGAGAAGTCCAGGAGGCTGCAAAGAATTTTGTAATTCTGTTGGATAATGCACGGATTCGTCGGGATCGAGTACTGTGTCTACAGAGTAGTAGACTTACGTTGGTTCATCGATCTTCGAGGGAATCAAGTCACTGACTTTGACTACTTGCTCGTTGGTAGATGACAAAATTACTCTCTCTTTGAACCAGTGTAGTGACTTAGTACTTATATTGTTAATTTTGGGATTAACTCTTTCGATCAATTCTTGAATGTTGTTTACCAAATCGCAGAGGTTACTATTATCGAGATTAATTCTTCCATTGTCCTGTGGTAGCAGTACATTGCCTATTTGGAACAACAAATCTGGTAAAAGTGTGTTTATCTTCTGTATACAACAGAACTCTCATGTTGGTTTTAAGTTCCAATTTAATCACATATGCCCAAAAGTAAGATCTTTTTAAAGAGGTATTAATTTCACCTGTCCACAGTACCCGGTGACCGGGGAAATGATTGACAACCAACCTGGCTAGCGTCACAGCCCCTCCTCCCCCCTGCCGGAGAATTCGACGACTTGAGAGAAGGAGCAAGAATCTTCTAGAAAAATCCATCCTCGGCACAACCAGATACGTAGAGAAGATTATGGACCAGAGTCAACGACACTAAATACCCCTCCCCCGCGCTGCCGGAAAGCAGTCAGTCATTGCGGCAACCATCTGGCTGAAGTGCGGTAATCTGGTACATTTTTTGCAGCATGGGACGTCATCAGAGAGGACACACGACAGCGGAGGGTGCGAGACGACGGCAGACGAGAGTTTGTGAGGTGCGGACGGACTAGAGGGCGTGATGCCCAATGAGTTGAAGGCTATTGTGCATGGGGGCGCTTGGAGAGTTTTGTAGAGCATTCCGGACTTCTTGAATCTGGAACGAATTAAGGTGGGGCTGAATGAATGTCTGATACGGACTTAAGTGAAAATTTTTAGACAGTTAAATACGGATATATAATTTACAGAGTAATTCAATGTGATGACACACTGTTTACTGGGGCTGATATTAGTTATCTGATTGCATTAAAATATGTGAGCTCATGGACGACTATGTAAATATTAGTTGTATATAGCAAATAATACCAATTTATTGCGAGACATTAAGACAAGGGTATTTTCTTTGTAACATTCCAATAAATTAAGATATTATTATCAACTATTTTATTTAATTAAGACCTCCTCCATCCATTAAATAACTCGGCTAAGACCACTGACTTTGAGAAATTGAAAACGATACCTTAGTAGAATCAAACAATAAACACGAAATCCCTTGCGAATCGAAACTTCCAAAACAAACTAAGAGGATAATCTTAATTTTCTTGTAGATATAGTGTGAAATTATCAGAGAGTAGCATTATGAATTATGTTTCTTAAGGAGTGTATGTTGAGTTAAAAATAATAAAAAGAAATTGGCATTAATGATTGATAAGTAAAACATGGCCAAAAAATATAATATTTTACCAAATGCAACATTTAACTAATTTTTATTCAGGGTTGTTAAATAACATATTATTTTATACCATATATATGAAATACGTTTTACGTGAAATAAGTTATATAAGTTAAAACAAAAACATTAATGTATTAACTTGAAATGAGTCAGTTTAGGAAGTTTGAAGTTCTGAAAATCGACAATATAGTTAACAGCAAAGCGGCCATCGTGGTGGACACAATATTTTTCAATTAACCTGCACTCTAAGAAAATTGGTGAACAGTGACAAATATTACCTAATTTCACATCACCTAGATGAAATTAACTCATGTTGTTCAGATTAACTACATTGCTATCCTGGCAACTGTCCATAGCCCATATTACTTCCAAATATGTCGGTAATGTTGTCAGCTGTAATCGTCTGCAATGTATACAAGGTATGGATATTTATGACGCACCGCAAATTTTTCTCTGAAGGCCTACACAACAAACTTGTTTTGTAAATTTAGTAATATTACTACTAGGACCAGAATTACTCTTATTGTTTAGACGGAAATTTTTGTACGTCGTACGCGGTTTGCTAAAAAGTTTAAATATTGTAACTGTTAAACGTAACTTATTATGTAATATTTTTACAGTTGAAATTTGTCGTTCAATTTTGATATTCAATGTTATTTTAATTTCGCACTAATCATCAGATTTTACTTGTTATATATTTTACTACTAGTAAAATATACAAACCCATTAATAACTACCCATGACACATCAGCTATACCATGCATTTGCCATCATCCATCGTTTCACCAATAATGTACAGTAGAGCCCTTTTATCATGACCATTATGCTACAGTCGCTAGGCTAATTAGTTTGTCTGCAAATGCTAAAAAATATGAAATATTTAAGGAAACCCCGAGTCGGCAAGAGATATCGAAGGCGTTGCGAGTCTGAAAAATAATAATTTCGAGAATCGAACAAGTAACACTTACTACATTTACAGTGTTGATAGTTTTAACTGCGAAACTAGTTACTGTTGTGTGATACATTTACATATTACTTATATTTTTTCAACTTGTAAAGTCGTATTAGTGCGCATCGTTATTTATAGGCACAGAAAAAACAATGTTGTTTTGCTTGACTTTCGGTACTTGCGACATGCCATTTGCATAACAGAATGCCTACAGGTTTTACGGCCGAAAGGCCTGCACACCCTCCTAGGGCTGTTCAATATCATAAAAATTTAATATCGATATTTTTCCAAACAGTTGCTCGGAATTTTCGGTATACCGAAATCATCAATAATACCGAAATTATCGATAATACCGAAATAATCTATAATACCGAAATAATCGATAATACCGAAATAATCGATAATACCGAAATAATCTATAATACCGAAATAATTGATAATACTGTAATAATCGATGATACCGAAATAATTGATAGTCCAACACTGAAATAATCGATAATACCGAAATAACTGATAGTAACGAAATAATCTATAATACCGAAATAATCTATAATATCGAAATAATCGATAGTAACGAAATCATCTATAATACCGAAATAATTGATAATACCGAAACTATAGACAATACCAATAATTTCCAAATTCCAGTATCGTTGAAAATATTAATATATTTGGACTTATGATATTACTGAAAACATTTACGTGATTATGTTTCAATACTAATTGTAAACTACCACTACGATATGTGATGAAAACATATGTAATACATTACAGCGACAGTCGGCCGCACAGAAATACTAATGATCGCCTCAAAGCAAAAGAAGCCAGTGTTTGTCAATAAATGTCCGATACCGATTCTCGCGGCAAAAGTTGTTCCATGGATCTGAAAAACCAGTATGACCTCACTTCTCACGAAATGTCACCGTTGGTTTGATGGCGGATGGCGTAGCGAGTAGTGAAAAAGATGTCTATCCTGATATCTTAGTGTGAGAACCGAAACAATCGGAATTAACATGCAAACTATAAGGTTAAGGCTGTTCACGGTAAAGTGAGCACTTTTGAAAGCCCTGCTAAGTTTCTACTTTAAGCATATCAAAATAAACACTGCCAGTTGAATTCCATATATATATATATATATATATATATATATATATATATATACCACCAAATAATAAATAATTATGTTTAACAAAATTTGCGAATAGAATAATATCGCAAAAATACCTCACAAATCTATATTTTAATACAAAACCACGCAGAAACAAAAGACAGGCGTTGCTCTTACATTATGAGTAACGAAAACAGTTCTCTTGAAAGTCAATGGCTGAACAGAATTGATCCAAATTTTTACAGCTTACTTTCACAATACTATTTGTCCCTCGATGCAAGTTTCGTGAAAATGCGTCCAGCCTCGCTGTTTTTAAAGCGCATATCGCTAAAGTTTGGTAAGCCCTACAACTTTGCTTACGAGAACAATTACTTTTCACTTAAAAATTTAAATTCCTAAACTCGTTTTAACAAAACATCGCCAGAATACTAATGACACAGTCCCTAGCCGGTGACAATATATTTTATTATACAGCAGCCACACACATTTAACGCACAACATAATTCCCCCCCCCCCCCCCGTAATACTTACATAGGAGTTTAGTCGTGCAGAAGCTAGTACTTACTGTTTGATGTATCGGTCCATACAGATTAAATCGTTCGGACAGACGTTATAACTTAGTCTTAATGTATTCCTAAATCTCGAGCAAAGTTTCACGTGCAGCATAAAATATTTTCATGGCATTATTGTTTCAAAACGAGTGACATACCTGCCGATTTATAGCTCGTAAGTAGAAGGGAAATGTATGTCAGAGGCCAACGAATTCCGGAGTAGCAGACAGGCGCCGGGATTCCGCCAATTTAAAATTTCCCTTTTGCCCTTTTTTCCCCTTAAAATTAAGTTTTGTCCTTCAAATTCGATTAAATTTCTCTAAAAGTTTCCCATTTCCCTTCAAATATCTCTTTCCTTAAAAATTTCCCTCTCCCCTAAACTATTTCCCGTTTCCCCATTTGCAAAAAACGACCCCCAAAAAAAATTCCCGATTTTTCAGAGCAGGTGACGAGGATTCGGGACTCAGGCGAACAGTAATCGTGACTTTGAGCCAAGAGAGCAAGACTACTGACCCATGAACCCTATGCCCCCAAAAATTAAAAAATAAATAAAAATAATCCAAACAAATTCCAAAAAATCCCAAAAGATTTATTATTAAAAATGCTAAAAAAATTATTTTAAAATGACGTAAAAGTTCCAGTCCTCCGGCAGCCAATCGAATTAACAATTTCCCTTTTATGCCTAAAAATTCCCTTCTGTCCCTAAAAATTTTTCTTTTCCATTAAAATTTCCCTTTTTTCCTATAAAATTCCAAAAATTGCAAAAAATTCTTACATGTCGAGAAGTATATTCTGTAAATGACTACTACCGCCATCTTGAAAGCCAGTAACCTTGACCTTGACCACATGAACTTGAAAAAAAACGCGAGAAAAAAATCATAAAAGTCAACATGTATATTATACACTACTTACTACTACCACAATATTGGATGCAGCTGACCTGGAGCTTGACACTCTGACCTTGAATGACTTTGTAAACCAAACTCGAAGAAAAAATCATAAACGTCAGCAAGCACATTACCTTACTGTCTACAACTGCCATATTGGATGCAGGTGACATTGACCTTGACCCCATGAAATAGACTGACCTTGAGAAAACTCAAGAAAAAATTATAAAATTCAACAAGCATATTATACATTACTGATTACTACCACCATATTGGACGCAGGTAACCTTAACGGCCTCATTACCTTGAAAACCAAAACTTGAGAAAAAATACATGAGTCAGAAAGCATGTTATGTTACTAACTACTACCACTATATTGGATTCAGCTGACATTGACCCAATGACCTTGAATAACCATGATAACGAAATCTCAAGAAAAATGCAGAAAACTCAATAAATATATTATGTAACTGACTACTACCGCCATATTGGAAGCCAGTGGCTTTGAAAATGGTCCCATGTCCTTGAATGACCTTGAAAACAAAAACTTGAGAAAAAATGCATAAAAGTCAGCAAGCATATTACGTTGCAGGCTACTACCGCCATATTTGATGCAGGTGACCTTGAATGTCCTCGAAAACAGAAACTGGAGAAAAAATGCATACTTGTCAACAAGCATATTACCTTACCGACTACTACCACCATATATGGCGCAGGTGAACTTGACATACTGTGAGGACCTAGTGGTTCAGGCAAAGAGCGGACGGACCTGTTGGAGAAGTAGGTGCTGGAGCTAAAGAAGCAGATAACATCGGCTGCACTGGTGGAAGTAGAGTCTGTAAGTGATGTAGCCATCACAGCTGAGGAAATCGATGGCGAGAAACCATTGGTTGGCAATATCCACTCCACTTTAATTAACTAGCCATGCATTAACTGACATAGACGCTAGCCGATGCGACGTCTCTTTCACGGCAGCCGTCAAACTAAGCATCTCAGCTGATCTCCATACTGCTTATAAAATACAAGTATGCAAGACATATGACGTCATATTGACTTTGAACCAATTCTATTACACCATTAATAAATAATTTTAAAATGAGACCCACACCCGCCCTGTAATCAGCATCGCAGTCAGCCTGTAGTAGTCAATTGTCTGTTTTAAGTGAGTGTGGCCATGATTTAAATCTGAGCAAAGAACTTGTCTCGAAGAAAAAGCTGGATATATAAATGCATAATAATGTGACACACACAAGGAGCTAGCATCTAAATCCTGCCTCCCTGCCAATCACATGGCAACTTTGTGATTGGCCGGTTGGTGTCTGAAGAATGTATTAATGGTGTAATACAATATGACGTCATAGGGCTTGCATACTCGTATATTAAAATTAGCTGAGAGGCTTAGTTTGCTGTGAAAGAAACCTCGTTTCGGCTAGCTTCTACATCAGGCAATAATTGTTATGTTAAAGTGGAAGCAGGTCTCTTGTGACATCTACTGCCCTTAAGTAATTTTTTCATGCTCTTGCATTCCGAGGGTTTTCTCGGAGTGCTCCCATTGTTTCCATTAATTTTTTTCTCCATTATTCTTTCCTGTCTCTTCCCGTCTCTCCTCCTCTTTCTTCTATGCTTACATCGGCTGTTGCTGTAGTCCTCGATTTTTGTTTGTATTTACATGGAGGCAGCCATTTTGGTTTTTGTTGTAATTTGTTTCCCCCATTAGTTCTGGCTTTAGACACTAGGAGTGTCTGGTGTTGCTCTCGTTCGTTAAGTCAATCTCGACTGCGCTCGGTCACCATATTGGTTCTGGAATTGGCTGCTAAGGGCACTGATATTTTTAGAACTTAAAGTACCATCTGGTATAGTGCGGGATCGAACTGCCGGACCTTGGGTCGCCAGACTCACGCCTTAGACCACTCAGCTATCGCGACATGCACAGGGACAAGAGTTTATAAGTAGGATATAGTTTGGAAATGAATAAATAATATCTTGTCTCTCATTTAGACATTACGCTATTATTATTTGTTATATAATTTTTAAGTATTTCAGATACATATCAATATTTTTTTAATGTTTATATATAAATCAATTATTCTTTAAACTTATATTTGTTTTATATAGTTTTTATTTCTTATATAATTTCGTAAGTATTTATTTTTTAATTGTATTATTTATAATTTATTATTTTGTTTTAACTTACAATATAACTTGTATACTATTATTTTTAAGTATTTTATTTTGTATATAATATTTTTTTGTTATACTTTAAAATGTATCTAGTGAAGAGTATACTAATTTATATTTTTCAGACAGATTAAAATATGTAATGAGAATATATGATTACGTGACTATGGCAAGAGCCATATTAGATTTTTTAAAAGCAAATATATAAAAAAACTGTTTGGTAAACACGTGCCAAGAGTTTTATATTTCGAATATTGATTATTCGCGCTTTTCCGATTGTTATGTACACTTATTACTTTTTTATTATATTCCAGTCTTACGTGTGTAGGGACTTCTATGTTGGACTTAGAATAACCTATATTTCCTACTCTTATGTAATGTAATGCTTGTATATTATTCCCCCAACACATTATCCCATAAACTGTTCAGTATCCACTTCACTTAACCTAAGATTACCTTACCTTACTTTACCTAACCTAACTTTACCTAACATATGATAACCTAACCCAATAATCTTGTAAGAACTCTGAATATGTATTTTTTTATTTCTCTCGACATTTAACCATCACTCTCTAGTCATCACCAGAACCCTCTTCACCTCCCTTCCTTCCATCCTTACTTAACAGCCATATCTAATTGTTCTGAATACCAAAACAGATATAGTACCTTTCGTCGTGACATTAGTTTGCCTCATTCAAGCTATTAACAATACAGTCCATATCCACCACCGTATCTCAGACTTACTGATCCATAGTAAAATTCAACTATATTGACTACCATTTCAGCCCCATCTAACTTTGCCAGTTACACATATAAATCAGCCATACCAGCTGTCGAATCAATCAAATATTCTAACCATGCTATCATAAGATCAATAATGTTAATTTAACCATCTACTACGACATCCATATTGTCTTAATTCCCAACAAACTATCCCACTCATACTAACCGAACATACCTGCTAAGCATTCAGCGCCCCCCATTTAACTAACTAAACATCCCATCAAACCATTCCGCTCTTACAAACAAAAACTAATCACACAATTAAACCACTCTCCTCACACCATCTAAGCTATACTTTTTTTCAAACTGCCAAACTAACCGAACATGTGATCAGATCATACCTAACAGCGATACAACAAACTAACTGTACAACTAAGTAATACTTGTATGCGTTCTACCCCATGTCAGGATTCTCAATATATTTTATTTCTCTCAGCATCCACTTAACCTAACCACCAGTACATTTAGTCACTTCACCTTTTTGTCGTATGTACTCCACACCCTTGTGTAGGACATAGTAAGTATTTTCATATTTGTAGAACACTGAATATTTTTTTAACTTTGTCATGCCCATTCCACTCTATGTCGGGGCTTGAATATATTTTGTTTCTCTCGACATTCACTGAACGTTACTTGACTTAACATAACCACCACACTCTATAGCCATGTACGTTAGATCTTGGAATAATTTTTAAGTATATATTTTCAAACTATATTATTGAAACCTTAGAAATAAAACTAAGCAAATTTTTTTACACAATTGTATTGCACACATCAGAGAAATACATATACATATTGAAAATATTATCTTGTACACTTTGTTTTGTGTATTGCAAGGCACTGTTCCCCAGTGAGTCCTGATTTCTGTGGGTAATCGGTATAATGCTTAAAGCACTGTTTGCAGACATGACCTTAGTACCTAGCCGAAGTAATCTGAGAGTTAATCAGTCGTGAAAAATGTCTTATATAACAATAACAGGGAAGATTCTTTGTGTCATCCTTCACCATCAAAATATTGATATGTTCAGGTTTCTCATTTTTAGTCAAACGTGTTGGCGTCTTTTTTCCCTTGGAATTCAGCAAGTACACATTTACAGACACACCAGGGTTGACGTTCCCAAAGACACTTATTTGCTGTAGAGGAGTCAGAAAATCCAGTCTGCTAAAATCAAACTTTCTTCCAACTCAGCATACCTCCTGTTCACACGCTGCAGATTCGATGACTTAACAAATCCAGCCAACACTGACCACTTGAAACATTTTCTGTCATAGTTGTGGGGATTAATTATGGCACCTTTATGTTTGATAAAGTCCAGAAGATCAACATACGTGGAGAGCTGTGAAGGTACTTCCTCTATGTTACTTGGAGGAAGTCCCCTGCATCTCTTCATGTGCTCCCTTAGACCATCCATCCTTAAAGTCGTTACACCACACTTCGAACACGTGTACCTTATTTGGGTGGGGATCTTTGTACATCTATGACTCTCATGTCTCCTTACACCGTAGCAATAGGAAAATATCTTGCCACAGAAGCGACAACGAAGCTTTGACGAAGTCGTCGATGACACACATTTGTCGGTGTCCCATCCCAAGAAGTCGATGGCGAAGATGCCCCCTCAGGTGCCCAATCTGAATAAGTCAATGGCACTGCTGGTACCATGCCCATAGAAGTCACCAATGGTGTATTGTAATGTGCCCATCTGAAGAATTAGGCGTTACTGTACTGGTAGCAGTAGATGCTGGTAATGATTTAGGTTTCACAGCTGAAGAATTCGATGGCAGCAATGGTGTAGGTGATTCGTCAGAAGAATTCGATAACACTGTCGATGTCATGCCCATCCGAAAAACTCAATGGCAGCTCTCATAGGCTAGGCTCCGAGTCGATCTTATATTCCCCCAAGGTACAGGACTGAGACCAAGTGGAGATGAAGTCTCTGTAGGAGACCAATCTGCTACCTCTGGTTTGATTTTCTTCTTCGGCAGCAGGAGAACAAAGACATCCTCGTCTATGTTTAGGTTATACGTCTCCTCATCGCTCGATGAGTCGTAGAGCTCAGTTCCCCAGTTGTCAGACATCATGAGCGAATGGTTGCTAGATTTCAACTGTGGTCCGGAATTTATATGCCTGTCTTATATCGATTGCAGAAAATACCAAAGTCCAATACCATGTTTCAACTCAGCATTTTCTCCAAGGGCCAGCTGACATTGTAAATGTCAAGAGTAGGTCTGTGCTTGCATGGTAATTGGAGTCTGTACATGCTTCCTGGCAATTTTCGCACCCTTGGTGTCTGGTAACTGGAGTCTGTACGTGCTGACAAGTCGTTTTCACACCTGGATGGTGTGGGATGACCATGTGTGTGGGAATAGCTGTGTTAGCAGGTCTGTACCTGCACGATGTCTGGTAAATAAAGAGCATGAGTCAGCAGGCTTTATGAGCAAGTACAAGTCTGCAACTGAATTGACCCTTCAAAGGCCCTCCCCAGAAGCAATGACTTTCGGCAACTTCCTAAAAACCTGATCTCATTGGAGAGAAACTAGTTCCAGTAAAAAGAAATGGAAATAAAAAAAAATATTAATTCTCTTTCGAAATAACAATAAAATGAATAATTATCTGTTAAATAAAAGAAAATAATCATACAATCATATAAATAAATAAATAAGTTGAAATGCACATATTTATATCATAACCTCTTATCTCAGAATTCATATCAGCATGCCATAGAATAACAAAAATATATAAACTTTGGTGTGCTGGTTTACAAATAAAATTATTGCGTGGTTTTGATAAAAGGACTCTTAGTTCGGACCGCCCTCTCAAGCTGACAGGCATTTTGAAAATAGATAATAATCCAATCACAGAATCGGCACTGGAGATAACCAGTTAGCGATATCAAAGGCAAGCGATCATATTCGCAGTATAGCGAGAGAAAGGTGCCAACTCGATCTTAGTTTCCCCTGATACTAAGGTATCAATCAGCATTTTCTATATGAAAACTCTCTCATCGCTAAAAAAAAACATTGTCTGACATTTTCGAAGTCCGAAAGTGAATTAATAATTTTTTTTATATTTTTGGTCTTCGAACTTAGGTCCCTCCGACATGCATCACCTCAGTAAATTGTTTCAATTTTTTTTAAATTTACAAATTCACTTCTAGTGCACTACACTTTCGATACGGAGGTAAGATTTCCGCTACGGGGTTCGAGTCCTAGAGAATGCCAATCTTGATAATTTCTATTTTATTTTAACACATACACTTACAAGAGCTGTTATGTAGATGTGACATTGCCAGTGTCCCTCGCCCAGCTAATGTGATACACTCGCTACAGCTCGACTGATGAGTAATGACGTAAAAATGTAATTACTTATTTATTTATAGATAAAAAAATTACAACAAAATTTAAAAAAATCGAAGAACATATCACATTAACCTAACACTCATCCCAGTACCCTAAATATAAACCCATGCCCTTACCTGCATGCCTTCCAATACTACACAACAAAGAAAAAACACAAAAATATTTAGAAAAATATACCAAAAATCTTAACTCCAGCATGTCAGTTTACAATCAGACACCAGCCAAAAATAATACCACCCATCGAAAAAACCACCTGAGTATAGCAATTATCCATACTAATATAAATGCTGACCACCACACCTCATATGTACCAAACTATGAATATTACAATTTGAAAAAAAAAATGTATGAACATTACTAGAAATGTTTTCGAAACACAGGTCGCTAGTCGAATTGTGAACCTCTTATCTTACCATGATTCCTATGTCCGGTGCCTAAAACCTATATTTCCTGTTTATTATATATTCCTAAACCATCTCCGAAACACTGAGCAAAAAATGCGAAATTTTAAGTCCAACAGAGAAAAAAAGATATATATTTTTTTTTAATTTCAGGGTCTCGAACACAGATCCCTATGCCATGCCTAACCGATAGATATTGCTTAGGAATTTATAACGAGAGTACGCAATCAGCCAGAAGTTCGCACACGAACCTCGCTATTAAGCTTTGATAAATTAAAAAATTAATTAATCGATTTGCGATCCTCCTATCTTACCATGATGCCTATATCCAATGAGTGAAACTTCCATTTCCCCATTTATATAAATTCCTATAATATTTACCTTAGAATGGGAAAAATTTTCGCATTTTTCTAAGCCTGATAGAATGTTAACTTATTTGATGATTTCAGTACTTGCGAATGTTTACCTAACACTTTTGATTCAATGTTAAATTAATGAACTGCTTTCCCTGTGGCATTACTAACTTTACTGGGCACAGACCAGGCAGAGTTCCCTTTAAATAGCATGCTTCTAGGGGCAGTGAAAATTTTCAAAGTTTGAGTTCAAAAGTTATAAATTAACTGTGAGCAGTCTATATTAAATATCACTTAGGTAAGTGCCTATGTGGGTTGGTTGGTGCGCAGGCCATTAGAGACAGTAGAATTTGCACAGGGAGCAGGAACTCGGAAGGTATCGGCCTATGGTCTATAGTAACGATGTGTCCCAGCATTCGTCTGGATTGACTTTGGGAAACCGTGGGAAACCGAAATGAGGTTGGCTGGACCGGGAATCGAACCCGGGTTCTCCCAAATGCGAACCCAGTGAGTTGCCCCATGCCACCTCGCTCGGTTACACGAACGAGGGATTAAAAATTCCATGTCGGCCATCGTCAAGCCTTAGTTCCTATAAACAGTCCTTAGCATATCTGTGAGAACCCAGGCATGCTTCAGCAGTTACATCAGTGAAGGTCTCATGCTGCAGCATCGCAAAGGTGAGATAGCATAGTGCTATCAGTGTATGAGGTGAAGCCTACGTTCTTTAGCATCAGAAAGGCGACATACAATCGCACTGACGCAATGCGAGTGTGACAGCAGGGAGGTGAAATCATTTCTGTACACAGCAATTAAGTCATGACAGCTCCAGATGCTGCTCTGAGCTAGTATGAAATAAAACTTCATGTAATATTCTAAAATTTTGTTAGCACTAGGGGGAGGAATATTCTGGAAGTAACTGCAAATGTGCACATAATATTCGCGGATAAGTAAGATTTTACGTGTTAAATAATAAAACAAAGTATGTGCTTTACACTTTCAAACCACAAAATTCTGTCTGAAACATCCCCCGCATGACACTAAAACCCACTTCTCGCGAGTCTTTCAGTTCAATTTGGGACTAACCATTAATAATTAGAAAATATGTATGAAGAAGTTGTGCGGTTCTTAATATATTATCCCAAGTAAATTCATTCTCGTTTGACGTGTTGGAGAATACTAATGATTTGTACTACAGGAGGCCGTATAACGTGTAAGTTAATGAGGTCTTGAGAGCCGATGAGGATGAAGTGAGGTAAGAATGGAGCAGCGTTTGATTGAAAGGGTGAGGGAAACGATAAAACCCGCTGGCCAGTGACATCATCAGGCATGATTCCCACATGCGAAAATCCGACGAGCCACTGCATTGGTAATCGAACTTGGTTTACCTAGATGGAAGGCGAGTTGTCTAACCACTTTACCTCCGTGGCCCCATTTTACACACTGAGGCTGATCGAGTTACCGTTAAGGCACGTATCAGTACGTTGATATCTGTATATTTACAAACATTCTCTATGGACTCGCCAATGATGTTGGTCCACACCAAACATTACACAAACTGTTCTATGTGACGTCCGTTATTAGTTAGGCCTAAGTTAGCGGAATAATGAATAAAATATTAAGTATCCTTTAATGCAAAATGTTATATACAGTATGCAGTGGTGTTTGCTTAATTAATCTTACAATGGTATTTGTAGTGATGGAAATCAATGTTGTTATAAGCATCGTAGTAATATAGGAATAAGACTAGCAAAGTTGGTGTGTCTTTATTTCAAGAAAAATAACTGTTCATGTTAGCCCAGTTCGACCAGTTGTTGCGAATGCAGAATTGTAATTAGGTGGAGTGAATTGGCATCGACAGGATGGCAACCCAGTTCATTTTTCGTACAAGATACAAACAATACCCAACGCCTTCTTGTACTGTTAGATATTCTGTGAATTTATTATTCTCGGAGTAGTAATGGAAGATAACTGTAAGTGGAAGTGTAAGACAAATATTGGTTCGTAGTCGTCATATTATCTTGTGTAAAATTCAAAGCTGATCATGTTAACTGTGTAATAAAGTCCTCGGACATCATGCTTATCTTCAAAGTTTGTATTTCGACACCTGAACATCACGCGGGACACCTGAACATCACGCGTCCACATCCATGGACTGGAAGAAGTGAGCCTGGTCCGTGACTGCCACTCTCACCAGATATTACGCTCCTTGACTATTTTGTTTGTGGTTCTAGAAAAAAAAATGGTGTGTGGAACTCCAGTAATATCTGAGGAAAATCTTACCGCACAAGTAAACGCCATGGTTGAAATATACAGCCGTACTGAGCACACAACTACAGCCTATTCACGGTAAAGTGAGCACTTTATAAATCCGTCTCATTTCGAATAATACACTGTCAAAAATAATTGAAAAAAAAAACTGAACAAGTGTAAGGTAATATTCGCACATTTATGGGGGAGATACATAGTTTTCCTTACAGATAAGGTAAATTTACCACATTCTGGAATAAAATTCATGTACATGGTAGTGGAATATCCCATATATGGATGGGAAAATTACCTTACGACACATGCATCTCTTCAGCGTTCTCAACAGCTAAGTGGGGAGAAGCCCTTCGTATAATTAGTATGTACTCTACTCCTATGCTGTTGTCTCGGAAGTTGGGGTTCAAAAAATGTTATATCGTAAGTTGGTGGGTATTACTGGAAAAATCCATACCGAAACTGTGTTTTAATTCATAAGTAATAAATAAATCTATATTGGTCGTAATATTAAAAATATTTATATTTAAAATTATTATATTTATAATAATTATGACCATTGTCATATTTTTAACATAGATATTTCCACAGACATACATACTGATAAACCTACACCCCCACTGATTAATCCACACCTCTGTGACAATCGACAGTGATACAAGTTTCCGCAGGAAACTCACTAGGGGCATATCACCCTTGCGGTGACATGCGCATGTAATTGAACAGGTGATTTAAACTCTACATTGCAGGCTAAAAGTCTGTATTTTGACCATAAATACTTAAACAAAACAGATGTAAATATATAAAAATGAGTACTATTTTTTCTTCTACACCAGCAATCATCAGCTGACACAGTACTTTGCAAATGGTTGTGGAGGAGTTAGTTTACAAGTGCTCTTTGTGTCATTGAGTAACAAACACCTCTTTGCTTGTTCTTTTTTTTTTCTGAAAACAAATAATTTAATTTCAATGACAACACACTACAAGGGTGTGGTTCACCTTATAGGTGAATAAATTTTGCTGTCAGTGGAAACAGTGTGTTTGAGTGTGTTTGTGTGTGTGTGAGAGAGAGAGAGAGAGAGAGAGAGAGAGAGAGCCTATACCTTGATAGGGTAATGCGTCTATAGTAGTAATTATTAGAACACCAAAAATTAATTCCAGAACACATTTTAAAGGCTAGAACATTACCAAGAAAAACCTGCTACTTGGTCCTGCTCGGAAATCTGGGGGAGCGACCTCCAGAACACGTGATTGTTTATTCTCTTAGATAAAAAAATTAAAGTAATAAAAATTATGTTTTACTATAAAGAAATCATTTACAAGAAAATATAATTAATTATATTGCAAAAATGATAGAATGAAAATAGAAATAAAACACTCAAATACAGTTTCATACACTATTTATTTAGTATACAGTCAATATATAACCCATTTATAATTTAAATTTAAAAAACTAGTTCTTGTAGTCCCATAGTCAGATTTGGTATTTGTATAACTGTTCGTAGGACAACATGGAGTCATGGTGAGGATCAGACCTATAGGCGACTGCTAAATAAGTGCACAGATTGTTCGCACTTTTATATAATAAGGATGATGAATAGGTGTGCCATCACACCAAAAACTAAAATTCTTGTAAATTTCGGGTGACTTGGTGGCTAGTTGTAACTTGTCGATTCATGGTCCAAGGACGAAGCACACTATTTGTGCAGCAGCTGAGAGTTTTTCCATGTGTGTATCCAGACAGGTTCTGACCTGTCACAGAAGTGTCGGTGCTGGTCGTCGTAAAGTTTTGCCAGCTTGTGCAGGGAAGGACAGCCATACTCGCACTGTACATCGATTATTTCAACTTTGTTTCTGCACAAGTTGCACAGCCATTTCTTCTGCTCGTGCCCTGCCACGTAAACCAGTCCTCGCGGATACTGTATCAGCAAGTCGTGCAGCACGTTTCCCACCTGATGATACGGAATATTGCCTTCGTCCCACTCCAGTCCATGGTGGTACTTGGTCAGCCAGCCGTTTGTCTTCTTAATTTTCTCGTTCAAGAGTTTCCATGAATAAGGGGTGTGGAAGGACCAAATGCACATTTTGTCATCGTCATCATAGGTCACTGCTATCTCCTTGAGCATGTAGCCGATCTGGCTCTGGAAGCCTTGCAGATTACACAACATCCTGATACAAACTGAAGTGAGAAGCAGTGATCATCCTGTTTACATTTGCTTAGCTCACCATGTTCACCAGTCCTGAAAAGCAGTCGTAGCTCATTACTCTGTCGTGCAAAATCAAACAGTAGGCAGCAGTGTTCGCAGGCACATTTTCCTTGGAAATAATTTCTATGCGACATTCCACCACACCGTTTTGAACTCGCTTGTTTTGTTTGGACATGTCGAAGACCAGCAATGGCGCCATTCTACTGAACCTTTCTGGGCTCAGGACAGAGTAGGACTCCCTTCCATAGTAGGAGGTTTAAAACTGATTATACAGCTTATATGCCAACGTTAATCCTTCTTGAACAAAGGAGGTGTTCAAATCTGTGTACGGATAGCTTTCACTATTCAAAAATATATTTATGTTCTGGGCTTTGCAGTGATCGAAGGTTGATTTGTCTGCCGAGATGTTGTGTTGCTTGTTTGTTTAAAATGCCAGTACGGCGTAACATGGTTCTTCCATTCTTGAAAAAGTCTGCACAACCCAGTGGTTCCTCGTGGCAGATGACAGGATGGGACACATAACCAAACTCCAACTCCTGAAGGTTATGTCGAGGATTTTTCTTTCTTGATGTAGTGCAGTAACTTCACGCATTCGTGGGTGCTCGGAGTCACATGGGGAACGAACCAGTCCATGTTGGTCACGGGACAGCGACAGGCTGTGGATTTTCTCTAGCTCCCAGAACTGTATCGAGATTTTAGGTGGCCAGCATTATCACCAGTTCTTGCTTGGTACCTATTATCTTCTTATAATCCTCAGCGAAACCAAGTAGCGTCGAGAGTTGTTCACTCGCCTCGAACTTGCCTTCTGCGAAGATGGGGAATTTATAGCTTTCTTCCATTCCCAAGCCTGCAATTTTTATCATGTCAAGATTGTTAGGCATGAGCGAGAGATAGTTTTTTTTATGGTGATGGTTATGCCCACAATCCACATTTCGTCAATAGTAAAACAGTTCATTTCATACATTACTAGCTCTATGAAGTGAAGTATACAGTTGCGAACGAACACTATTGTGGTGGGGTGGGTCCCGTACGCTTTCGTGAGTGTACCTCGGATGTGTAAGAATGACTGTGAGGGCAGGGTGTAGATATATTGATGCTGTATCGGGATTCGAACCTCGCGCCCAAGGGCATAGGGGCCAGTCATATATGGCTGATAGCAATGCAGCTCAAACTCGTCGGTGCTGTTTTTCAAATTATGCCATCTGGGTCACATTCAGAATGTTGTCGTCTTCCATGGCTGTTCGCTTTCAACCCTAGGCTACGTAGAAACTGTTCGTTTGCCCGTGTTAGCGTGTCAGTGTCTCGAGCTCTACTGGACTCTGATTTAGTGCTGCACTAGACTTCATACACGGTACGCTTAGCAAAACTCAATCCCATCGTTTAAAGTCAAATTACAGTTTATGCGTATCATGTTCACTGTAAATATGTTCACCGGCCATGACGATTCGTGTATTTTACCAGCTTTGTAGATTCGTAACTCAAACCCCAACATTGATCCGATGGTATACGGTTTCGTAAAGTCGATATCTGCATTCTAAACTATTTCTGTCTTCAGTGTGTTTGGGTTACCACGTAGTTCGAAAGTCACATCTGATGGCAACGATTTCTTGATGGAATTAGTGATATCCTTCAGTTTCTATGTACTGGTGGGAATGCTTATTTATTTCAATCACCTGCCGCTATGCACCGGAATGCAGAATTTACATTTTCTTCTATGTTACTTGGATATGGAGTTGTAAGTCTGAAAATCCGTAAGTCCGACAACTCACTCACCTCCCAACTCCAAGGGTGGGTAAAATACTGTTCTCAGCTCGGATGTCTTACCACTTATAATGATGGATACCGACATACTGACTGAAGAATAGAAGTGCAAACACCTTTTATGTAAATGATTAACGAATAATTATTCGCCAACAATTTATTTATATTCCACTGCACCAGAAAGTAAAGACACAAATGTCCACAGTTCAATGTGTTCGGCAGCTGCTCCGTTTCGTAATTGTAGGTTAGTCTGAAAGTTTTCAGGTACAGTCACAGTTCGGGTGGAGGATGGAAATTACTAAAATTGTCATAATACTTTGCATGTTTGCCCTTTTTTGCATATGCTACCCAGTGCATGCCAGGTACGACTGCCATGTACAGATTAATCATGGCAGACTCATTACATTTTGGTTTAGCAGGCAAAGCATCTCGCATGAACACTTCTCTAAAATTAGTTATTTTCAATTTTCGTGCACAAAGTTCTAAATACATGTTCAAGAGCTGTCGTTTCGGTAGAGATTTCATTAGTGCATTCTCCTGCAGCGACCCTTTTTCTATCTTGCACCTCCTCCTTGGTAGTGCCATCGTATGTAAAGTCCTTTGCCTGCGATAGCTTTCAGTTTACGGTTGTGGTGATGATTTTCCTCCAGTTGCTTATGTTCGTTCGAGGCTCATTTCACTGAATTAAAGATATTCGTTAAGGACCCGACGATACCACCCAGGGCACCGATTGCATATATCAAGGCAGGAAGGATTCCTCCCTTCTTTTTTTCCCTCTCCTCTTGGAATTTCGACTTGTTTTCTTCGCTCCCATGCCCATTTTCACCTTGGCTTTCATTCCGTTGGAAACACCCCACGCAGTTATTTTTTCACTGAGTCCAGTAGCTGGTGATTTTCTTATCTCGTCGGCCTTCTGTGCAAATATCTTGTCTACCTGGTGCCTGATTTGTAGACCCTTGTGCTGGAAATATGCGATATCGTGCCACTTGCATGCCTAGTCCAGCACGTTGATGCCCATATTGCCACTTGCCAACATTTCGGCTAACTTGGTTCCTGGCCCACAGAACCTTTATCCAGCAATGCGTAGCTCTAACGGTAGACTGTTGATCAGCATATCGATGTTACCATGGAGGGATTTCGATGTCTTTACTTTATGGTGCATTGAATAAGATTGACCTGAAAGATATAAATATGGCCTTTTTATGCATTTTTTTTCAGTATCATTCTAGACTTGGAACAGTACGGACATAAAACGCCAAATATGCACCTCCTGTGCCGCTCCTGTGGTAAATCATTCACAGCTTTACGGAATTTTGGACGACATGAAATATTGAAATACAGAATGAAAAGTTCGAGTGTGACATTTAAGTGAGATTTCTGCAAGGGACAGTTTTCTCATAGTGATGCATTAAAGATACATTCAAAAACTTGTAGCACTGGTTCTCTACAACTACAGTCGACTCTACCTGCTCCAGAATATTGTAGTGGTAACATACATATTTTCAAGCAAGATGTTACAATACCCATACACATTCGTGCTGAAGATGAAGCTATCTCCCACGAATCACGATATGGAAGACTATTTCCAAATACTGTGAGCTGCATCATCGCAGGACCATCGGGTTGCGGCAAGACCCGCGTCCTACTGAGCATGCTGGAAGAACCTAATGGTCTTAGGTTCGAGAATGTGTACCTTTACTTCAAATCATTCCAGCAAACGAAATATCTATGATTGGCTATAATACTGCAGGCCGTGGAAAGTTTGGGTTATTTCCCACGCAGCGATAACGAAGCCATTGTGGCACCGAGCTAAGTACTGTCAAACTATAACTTTGTCTTTGATGTCATTGCCTGCAAGAAACAGACTTGTATTTAAGAATACTTTAGCATGGGACGACACACATGCCCAACCAACTGCTTCGCGATAATGCCAATGTGTTGGTACTGTTTCGCATGGATGATATGAACTTGTGGCATGTGTACGACGACCACATCAATACAGACATGACATTTTCAGAGTTTAATGATATGTGTGCGTTGTGCTGGAAAGAGAAATATGGATGTTTTGTGATCGTAAAAGACTGGCCTCTATATAATGGCAGGTACAGGTGTGGCTTCGATCAGTTTATAGAAAGACAATGAACATGAGTCACAATACAATTGCATGTTCGGACATGGTCTGCACTCTGATGATGATGATGGAAATGTGTTAACGGAAGCTCACCTCGCTGATATTCATAGGGGTCAGTCGCTTCTTGGGAAAAAGATCGAGAATGTGAAAAATGAAGTGGTGGAAAATATGGTGGCTATCCACCAGCACATAGGGGGCATGGAGGCATGGATAATAGACCTTATCAATGTCTCTAATGTGCAGAGACAGGATGAATTGAAGACTCTTTAAAATGTGCTAATGTCCAAACTGGCTACCAAAACCAGTGTTGGGAGTCATAGCAAAAAAGGTGTTGGATGCGTGCGTTGACCGACTTGAAAAGATCGAAGATTTACTTTCTTCAACTAGAAAATGAATATATATATATATACGCACACACACACACACACACACACACACACACACACACCTGGAGTTGTGGAGTTGTGTGTTTATTCCATTCTATGAATGATGATGGACCGAACAGAACTGATGACTGAGCTACAGAATGCCATTGAATATGTTCGCGCGAAATATCTACTCGCAAATAGTTACAAACTGGCTCTCGAGAATCGAAGAGGAGAGGCTTACAAGCTGATAACTAGCCGTCTCGACGAACTTGGGCGACGAAAGAGACATTCTGAAGTAAGACATAGCAATTTTTTTTCATATGTTTTGATATATACATGTAATTATTTTAAAAATGAAAGTGTGTTTTTACCTTACTTTGCATTAATTTTATTTTTGCCTGTCCTTGAACATATTATTGGTAGCTCTGAAAGATTGATTAATTCTTTGGTGTTATGAGAGTATGTTTTATTCCATCATGCGAAGTGTTTATCAGTCCCTGAAAATGTTTGTATTGGTATGGAAACTGTCAATATTGCTCACTAGTTAAATTTTTTAACACTATTGAGAGCATACTAGTTTTGAATATACTTATGGCACACTGGTTAGTAAAAAAAATAAAATGTTTTTTACGTACATACATTTGTTCACATTTTTACAAAAAAGAACTTAATGGATCAATTAAAATTTGTTTTATTCCTCATATTTTGGTACATTCATGAAGTCGAAATATCAAAATCTATTAATCTTTTGAAGGGAACCGCATCATCTTCTGTGTGGATAAATATGTAAGGCTCACAGGGTAGAACTTCTGCTAGTGGAGCCACTGGAGATGGAATCACTGTTTCTTCTGTTGTAGTGTCACTGAAGAATGAGTCACCACTGTTGCTAGTATATCCACTGCTGCTGTAGTACATAAATTATGGTTCTTGAACCAACATATCTAAATTAATTATTTAGTCCAGCTTGAATTGATATGAATGTTTTTGGGGAAAACCTAGCTTCTCGAAGCAGTTTTAGCCTACATACGGAGCACAAAATAGATGCAGAAGGTGTATCCTTTGTCAGTAAACGACCATGTATGTGTTTCTTAATACTTCTATAATGTTGTTCACCTTTGCATGGTTCCCTGTGCTTGATGTCCTTGGGTCACCGGGCATCGCATAAGACAATGCTAGCTTCGTAGCACAGAGATGAATAGTACAATTACTATCTTCAAATACGAAACTGGTTACTACCCTGGAGGTTTCGAATAGCGAAAATTCATTCCACTCTAAACGGAAATGTACGTTCTCACTACACATTTCAAAGTATGTGAAGCTGTAAATATCACCACACTCATCTTTAAAAGTAATACCATACTGCACACAATGTAATCCTTAACGCATGTAGTCGTAGAAAGTGTTGGGGTTGTACATTATGCATGGAGACGACTCGGTGCTAGTAGGATCAGGCAACAGGAATACCATTTAATCTTCCTTGCAGTCTTCAGAAAATTGTTCATTATCGTATCAGGGTCTATGGTGGCTGGGTTGGCTGACTCGTTGAATGTAGACTAGGCAGAAGAAAACTGGTTATGGACCGATGCTCAGACAACGAATGTGGCGTACACATCACAGGTTAGTGGGGTGCACATAGTCTCCCAAGTTGTTCTGCCATGGTTCAAAATGGCGGTGTGACATTCTCTATCACAGTGCTCGGTAATCTTATAGCTGTCTGATCTTCTGAGTTGATATACAATTGCGCTATTGCCCTAAATTTGATGCAGCAATGCATCTTTTGCTTGACTTATCAGCTCGCTGGTAGTACAGGGTAGCTTCGAGTCTGGTCTGAGTAGGAAATATAACTGCATGGTACTGCAACCAAGCTGAAAAAAACCACCTTCTTAATTCATGCTGACCCAATGTTCAAACCCATTGCAGGCTTGTACTTGCTCTGGCATGCCAGGTCTCCAGAAATGAACACGATGGTAGCTCACAGTAATATAAGAGTAAGTGGCTACATATTCAGTTCGGAACTACACTGACATGATGGGATGAAACTAATGCTACGAGCCTTCTCCTCCAATTTTTATATATCAGCTTCTCCCTATGTGCTGATTTTCCCCACTCCACCACCATTCTAAATGGGTCAGTGTTCAATTCAGTTGAAGGCTCGTACTTTCTCGTGAAGTCTGCTAACTCATTCTCTTTATTTACCAGACACCGATCAGGTAGACACCTGCTAACACAGCTATTCCCACACACATAGTCATCCGACACCATCCAAGTGTGAAAACTGCCAGGAAGCTCGTACAAACTCCAGTTACCAGACACCAAGGGGAAGCAGAAATGATATGTGCTGACTAAGGCTATCTGACACTGTCCAGGTGCGAAAACGGCGTGAAAGCATGTACAGACTCCAGTTTCCATACAGGCACAGACTTGCTCTTGACATTTACAAGGTCAGCTGGTCCTCGGTTAAAAATGAAGGGGGCAAGGTGACATGCAGGTACAGACTTGTTCTTGACATTTACAAGGTTAATTGGTCCACCGATAAAATGAAGGGGACGTTGTGTGTTTAAATTTAGCAATAGTTTGTAGAAGATGTCAGAATTCTGGTCTACATGACTTCTAGTTTGAGGTAAGAGTAAATTTTTAGTCTGGTGTTGGTTAGTAGAGCAGATATTCTTCAAAAGAATGCAGTGATCTATATATTGAATATATGTATATGTGAATAAAAATGTTATATAAATTCATAGTATGGTGTGTAATTGCTTCTTTGAAACACTTATTAGTTCAGTTTAAATCAACATTAATGCGAGTGCATGTCGTAGGAGGGCTATAGTACTCGTTCTAAAATGCTGCTAACTAATCATCATTGCCCTGCCAGTGAATAACGTTTTTTTAATATGAAAATATATTTCGTCCTAGTGTTATCATCACTCAGATTGAGCTCACGGTCAAACCCATAGCTCCAAAGTCCATAGCTCCATAATTCCATAATCCCTCCATAACTCTATAGCTCCATAGCTCCATAATTACTCTATTGATATACAATCGCTCCATAGCTCCATAATCGCTCCATAGCTCTATACTTCCATAGTTCCATAGGTCCACATTTCCATAATATTAAAAAAATATATATATACTTAAAAATTATTCCAAGTTATAACGTACATGACAAGAGTGTGGTGGTTAGGTTAGATTAAATTAGGTTAACATGTGCTTGAAAAGTCCTGACATGGGGTTGAATGGGCATGACTAAGTTAAAAATATTCAGCGTTCTACACAATATGAAAATACTTTCTAAGTTCTTACATACATGACTAAATGTGCTGGTGGGTAGGTTAAGTGGATGTCGATTGAAATAAAACATATTCAAAGTCCTGACATGGGGTTGAACATATACAAGTATGATTTGGTTGTGTAGTTAGTTTGCTTGTATGGTTGATTGGTATGGCCTGATCACATGTTCGGTTATTTTGGCAGTATGAATAAAAGTATACCTAAGATGGTGTGAGGAGAATGGTTTAATCATGTGATTCATTTTTTGTAAGGGCGGAATGGTTTAATGGTATGTTTAGTTAGTTAAATGGGGGGAGCTGCATGCTTAGCTGGTATGGTCGGTTAGTATGAGAGGTATGGTTTGTTGGGAATTATGACGATATGGATGTCGTAGCATGATTGGTATATTTTATTGGTTTGGCAGCTGGTATAGCTTGTTTATATGTGTAACTGGCAAAGTTAGATGGGGCTGAAATGGTAGTCAATATAGTTGAATTTTGTTATGGATCAGTAAGTCTGAGATACGGTGGTGGATATGGACTGTATTGTTAATAACTTGAATGAGGTAAGCTAATGTCACGACGAAAGGTACGATATCTGTTTTGGTATTCAGAACAATTAGATATGGCTGTTAAGTAAGGATGGGAGGAAGGGAGGTGAAGAGGGTTCTGGTGATGACTAGAGAGTGATGGTTGAATGTCGAGAGAAATAAAAAAATATATATTCAGAGTTCTTACAAGACGATTGGAATAGGTTATCTTTGGTTAGGTAAAGTTAGGTTAGGTGAAGTGAGGTAAGGCAATCTTAGGTTAAGTGAAGTGAATACTGAACAGTTTATGGGATAATGTGTTGGGGGAATAAAATACAAGCATTACATTACATAAGAGTAGGAAATATAGGTTTTTCTAAGTCCAACATAGAAGTCTCTACATACTTAAGTCTGGGATATTAAAAACAATTTCAATAGAAAAGTAAGAAACAATGTTTAAAATATAAAACACTTGGCATATATTTACTAAAACAGTTTTTAATATATGCTTTAAAAAAATCCAATATTGCGCTTAATATAGTCACATAATCATATATTCTGATAACATTTCTTATCTGCCTGAAAAATACGAATCTGTAGACTCCTCACTCGATGCACATTAAAGTTAAATAAAAATTTCTTAACAGATACTTAACAATGAAAATATATAAGATAAATGGTAAGTTAAACCCAAATAATGAAAATTAAAATAAAAACCAATATAATAAAAAAATTAATACTTGAAAAATACATAAGAAATAAATATTATATAATAAAAATATATACTTAAAGAATTATTGATATATATATAAACTTAAAAAATTATTGATAAGTAAATATAATACTTAAAAATTATAGAATAAAAATAAAAATGTTATGTCTTAAATGAGTGGCAAGGTATTATTTATTCATCTCCAAGCTACATACTACTTATTAACTCTTGTACCATACCATGTCGCGATAGCCGAGAGGTCTGTGACGTCGGTCTGGCGGCCCAAGGTCCGGCTGTCCGATCTCGCACTATTCCAGACGTTATTTTGAAAGCAGCGCCCCTAGCGGCCAATTCCAGAACCATTATGGCGGTCAAGCGCATGCGAGATCGACTAATCGTACGTGAGCAACACCAGCGCTCCTAGTGGCTAAAGCTAGAACCAATATGGTGGCGCCTCTAGTGGCCAAAGCCACAAGTAGTGGGGAGAAATAAATGAGAAACGAAAAGCCAATATGGCGGCCTCCATGTAATAGAAAGAGAGAATGAGAGAGAAAGGAAAGAAGAGAGAAAGAGAGAATGGAAGAGAAATGAAAGAATAAGGGAGAATGGAAGGAAGAAGGGGAAAGAAAAAAGAAAGAATGTAAAAGACTGAAAAAATTGGAGTATTCCATGAGACTTCAAAGATGATGGCGTACTGACTAGCAACATGGTGGAATTAAAGATTACGGACATGTGACTGGAATGATAGACCAGGAAGTCCGAAACCCAACATGGCGGTCACGTGACCTTGGCGTGACGTCATCCAAGGTCAGATCCTGATATTCATCCCAATCCGATGTGTGCCTGGAGGCGCAATATCCTACAACTACTTCGTATTCCATTGGCCTCGGACTTAAATTTTCCTTCTATTCTCGTAATTACCTAATAACACACACATGTATGAAAGCTTTTAGAATTGCAACACACTTCGCAAATATAAGAAGATACGTTCGTCAGAAGTTTCTTCTCGTTTATTAGAGGTTTAACCTGTATACCGAATTCAACTGCATGAAGTAGCACGTTTTCCAGGTCGGCATATTATGTGAAACTTCAAGAATTTTTGGGACAAGAAACTGCGTTTAAAAATTACAGACAGTGTCACTTCAATTAGAACATATATAGAAATGGTTTATCGATTACGTTATTGAATACTTTATTCCAGGAGATACAAGCTGATACGTTGGTTGGTCGCGAACTGCTATTTGTTTTCACTTGATCATGGACTGGAAAAAAAAAACCCCTAAACAAAATCATGACCAGCTAACTTAATCATTGCGTAAGCCAGGCAATGGTGCATGAGAGTTATAAACATATAAATGTGTTACAATCGTCACATATTTTATTCTTATTTGAATACAACAAAAAGAGACCGAATTGCAGGCGACAAAATTGTTTCACCTTTACAATTAGATAATATCAAGAATAATGATAGTATGGGAATTGCCGATAGTATCGATAATAGTGAAAATTTCGATAATATCAGAAATGTTGATAATATCGGAAATGTGGATAATACCGAACAATTTTATAATACCGAAAATGTAGATAATATCGAACATTTTGCTAATACCGAAAATTTCGATAGTACCGAAAATTTCGGTAACAGCTAATATTTCTATAATACCGAACATTTCGATAATACCGAAAACTTTGATTATATCGAAATATCGATATAGGTATACCATAATTTTTTAAAGTTAGACATTGTTTGATATTTTTCATATCGATAATTATCGATATGTCGATATTTCGAACAGCCCAAAACGGTACTCAGTGGAGTAAGACAGTGCACGGCACTTTCTCTTCTCCTGGTCCTCCTGTCTTGTGCCTTTCTTCAGAGTCGGAGGGACTTGACCTGAAATACGTGTTTTTCTCACCGGAAAGATGCGCGGTACATCGTGATTCGTAAGCCCATTTTGCACCCCGGACTGGTTAGGATTAGTGTTGCACCAACGAGGGGTATGGAAGGGAAGTTTTTATCTCATCGCTGTAAACATCAGCTTGTCTCCTTGCTGTTCCCTTATAACTGGACAACCGACAACACCGACTACTGTGAAGTCATCACATGAGAGCCATCGGCTGCAGGCGCGCTACAGACCGCCGTTAATAAATTGATGACAGGCATACGTATTCCAGACTTCACGTTGATTGTGCAACTGTTTTTTAAGTTTTATATGCGTGCCACAACAGACGTTAACAAAATGAGGTGTGTCTTAAACACTGCATTAGGAAAATCATTGTTATTCCAGTAATAGGTGCCTATCCCCTGCATTGTCCTTCATAAACGATTTTGTTAGTATTCCTTCGAAAATCATATATTTGTTTACATTCTTGGCACATATGAGATATAAACTACCTGAAAGAAAAACATTATATAGTGAAAAATGCCTATTTGTTAAACCCCCAGGTGTTAATTCCAGAGAACACTAAAAACCTCCACTTTTGTGATAAGTATTTAATTCAAAACTAATACTAAATGTGCATGAATTATATAATATTTATTACGGAAACGGTAACCTTACGGTGTAGTGGACTCAATCACAACCGTGATATATTACCATCATTAACCCAAGATTAACATCTTTTAGTTCACGTTTGTTTCGGTCCAATACCAAACCAAATATATCCTAAACCTTAATATTAGCCAACAAATATTTGTCGCATTATCGCCCTGCAAAACTTATCCAGAGATTCCGTGCTAATGTAGTCTACTTTCTCTGATTTTCGTTCTATATTAATTGGATGTTATTCTTTATATCAGCGCTATGCTTGGAATGATATTTTTCTCTTCGACGAATCTATAGGTTATTCACGGTAAAATGAGCACTTCTGAAACCCTGCTTGTATACACGTTGTGTGTTATTCCACCTTATACAAGACTAACATTGTTATGGGCCTCATTACTTTATTAATGCGTCGGTCAAGTGAGACTGTGGAATTATTACAAAAGTAAATATTTAACAAATCGGCTAATTTTTACACTTCGATGCATAAAAAAAACAGAAAGCGAAATAAATAATTTAAATCATCAGAAATGGTTACCTAACTCTTTTCATTCAACTTTTAAGATACGGAACGAATTTCCTATACATCGTTACCAACTTCACTGGGCGCATGTCACTCAGGACGCCCGTTAAAATATATGCATGTGGGGGCAGTGACTTTTTCTAAGGTTCATTTCAAAAGTGCTCACTTTATAATGAACAGCCTTTATACGTGTTTATCACTTGCCCTGGCTGGAAACTTTGTACATTGTTTTTGGTTAAACTATTAGCTAATGACGTATACAAGCAACTTCAAATCTCAATATCTTCAGTATATTTTCCATTTCACTTAGGAACTTCAGCATGCATCTTCTGCCAGAATCAATAGATTAGCTTAAATTCATTTTTGTGCCAGAAATTAAAAATACGGTAATATTAAATTTTCTACGTAACGTACAACATCCATATCTGTAATGTATTTATTACAAAGATAGGCGTTATAATCGTAGGATAGGTATTAAAAATTATATTTGCAGCTGAGCAACACTATTTTCTGTATAAGAATAAAAATACATTATAGCGAACGTTGAATCCTTGAAAGGTGAAAAGGGGTGTTGGATGTGATTCCCAGTGATGTTTAACCTTGAATAATATTAGCATTCACTGCATTTTCACGACCACAAAACAGGGAAATAGTCCTTAGACCAACTCCGAAATCACTGTGCCTGATCCATACGGACAAAAATGTTCTGCTGTTAATAACAGCTATGCTAGTGGTGATGTGTGTAGTAAGTGCCCGAGGAGAGGCCGTTTTCTAAATACTTAGATAATCCAAAAATTAGGCATAGTAACAGCATAGTAAATTACGAAACCAACTACCCAACGACGCACGATAATATATCGAACAAACGTATATTAATCATTGTATATTTGTTATAACGGCGTCCTATGATGAAATAAGCTTAAAATTTGTCCGCACAATCTCTTTTACCGAGTGAATTCACGTACATACACCACTGCAGCGGAATTTCAAACTAATTAATGCATGGAATGTTACCAAGGGCACACGAACACTTTTTACGTATCCATTAAGTAATCCTTGAGATACAAATACAATAAATAATCTTGAAAACTTAGCAGATGTCAGTGCAGCAAAATTGTTAAAACACTGATTTTACAACAGCACATTTAATTTGTATTAATTATGTTTGGCTTTTAATCCTTTCATTTCTTGATTGTATTTTCTTAAGAAATCTGAGATATACATTCGTAATTCGTTTTAGTTTTATTTAAAAGAAAATACTGCACTCTTAAACCCTGAATTAATGCGCTAATGAATAAGATTGGCTTACATCTTAGCAGTGCAGTTTCGTTGTTCAACTTTTTCATTGTGTACGAATACGTATTACTGTATTAAAATATGTATTTTTGGTTCCATACTATGCTATTTACTAATAAATGCCAGATAGTTGCTGCATTTCTACACCCGCATGTTTGCATGAGCGTTGGTAAGCCTATATATTACATCATTTGCAATGCACAATTTAGTTTACTTTAACAGGGCCTACTGTGCCAAATTAATTTTTCCTAAAGCTTTTCACGCATTTAAATCGTGATTGCACACTTAGTATGTACAGTACCCGTCAGAAGTAACACCATTAGTTTGAAAATCTAATTTCCGCAATCTTTTCATAGCCGTGTCAGTTATAATACAGATGCGCCTGTAAAACTTTAATTTTACGAGTTAAATTTAGAATGCTACATTCATTATTTTATAAGTAAAATCAAACTTACTCTTCACTGTAGACTGGGTTAGACATTTCCCCATGGTATATCCAAAACAAATTTTCTTTTTTGCTCTTCACTGATCCGATATTTACAAACGTGTACTTTTTGACACATTATTTTAATTACCACTGCAGTGTGGACACAACACTTAAATTGTAAGTAAAACGTTTATTAATTGTATATTGCATTTTATTTTTCAATTTTTAATTATATGAGTATAGATAATAACTTTTAATATAATATTACTTAAGTATACAAAATTTTTAGTTTAATCGAAAAACATTATAATGGCTTATTGGTATGTGGATAGCGTGTATAAATGTTCCGTGTTGGTGGGGTGTTCAAGAGTGGGACGGAGGGATTTTGGAGAAAATCAAGATAATATAGCCATATTAATTACAGCAATTTTTTTCCCGATGGTGAAAAACTTGATTTTTGGCCGTTTTTAATTGGCCAAATTTTTTTTTTGTAACACAAATGTTTTTAATAATCTTACTTTAAATATTCCCGAACAGTAAGAACAATCTCGCTACCGATATTTTGCACTATAGAAAACAGTGATGTCAATAATGGTATTATTGACTGAAAAAATAGCTGTCTTCTTAACAACATTTTTCTTGGCATGAAATCCCTTTTTGATCATTCAACTAAACTGTATATTTAGTTTCGACAAACTGTTTCTAGTTTATATATATATATATATATCAGAGATTTCGCCTGTGTATATATATATATATATATATATATATATATATATATATATATATCGTTTCTGATTGTTTCCAATTGTATAAAATTAAGTTGGCTCGTAGCGAGCGAGATGGCCGTTTTTAAATAATTATATTCTGATAGTGTATGCTACAGTACAACTATATGAGTAGAATGTCTAACCTGTCATGTCTTAGTATCAAATGTACTGTAAAATATATCACATAAGCTTATGTCGTAAATGTTACGCTATGTAAATTAAAAAACAATAGCCAAAATTCGTTCATTGTTTCAAGACTGTTAGTATGATAAAAAAAAAATTCCAGGAGTGAGCGGAATCAGAGATTTCGCCTGTGTGTATATATATATATATATATATATATATATATATATATATATATATATATATATATACACACAGGCGAAATCTCTGATTCCGCCTGTGTGTATATATATATATATACACAGGCGAAATCTCTGATTCCGCTCACTCCTGGAATTTTTTTTTTATCATACTAACAGTCTTGAAACAATGAACGAATTTTGGCTATTGTTTTTTAATTTACATAGCGTAACATTTACGACATAAGCTTATGTGATATATTTTACAGTACATTTGATACTAAGACATGACAGGTTAGACATTCTACTCATATAGTTGTACTGTAGCATACACTATCAGAATATAATTATTTAAAAACGGCCATCTCGCTCGCTACGAGCCAACTTAATTTTATACAATTGGAAACAATCAGAAACGACAAACACTATAACAGTTTCAAGTTGAACACGTATTTATGTACGTGTACATATGTTTGGACATATTACACGATTATTTACATATGTGTTTTGGACACCAGATCACACTTATTTACAGATTGTGTTGAATAACGTTAATAATTTAAACCCCTCCTAGGTTCATAATTATTTTATAAGAAAAACACATAATTTTTTTATTTGTAAACAACCAATCCTATATTTATTTTTATTTTTATTATTATTTGTGTTATTCTATGACTTGCTGATATGAATTCTGAGTTGAGTTTATGATCTAAATATGTTAATTTGAATTTGTTTGTTTATTTATGTGATTGTATAGGTATTTTAATTTATATAAAAACATAATTATTTCTTTTATTTGTTATTTTGGAGGAGAATTAATTATTCAATTTTATTTTCGTTTCGTTTCGAAGGAAGTAGTTACTCGCCAATTATATCAGGTTTTGAGGAAGTTGCAGGAAGTGAAAGGTCCAGCGGCGAGATTATTCGCTGGGACTTTCGATAGGAAAATCTCCAGCGTCAACATAAGTTTATTTGCGGTATTGATCCCCAGATGTTATGCCTAACATGGCATATTTTCAGAACTCTCAAGTGGTAATTGGTATGTTTAATGACGGTAGTACCAAGTAGTCCAGCACTACCGACTAGCTAAGCAACGGAGAAAATTTTAATTCAAAGACCCAACTTTAATTAGTTTGAACTTTAAAATCACATTAACTTTATTTAAAATTCAAGTGTGTTGTTAAAAAGAAAGTTTGAGATAGTTTTTATTGCGAGATTTGAGACATATTTTGCACTACCGTAACATGGAGCTCAGTAAAATCGTGTCAGGAGGGGAAAATGCACATAATTAAGAACCACTTCTGGGAAACACCAACCTAAATTTACTATTTTTTTAAGTTTATGTTTATTGCAGCAATTTGATTTTTTTATTTTTAAATTAATTCCATTATCTGCATTAAGTTTTATCTTGTGAGGATGGTGTTATTCCAATAAACAATAATCCTACTTACAATGACAGTAATTGATTTCATTTTCTTATTACGCTAATTTTGATTTGAATTCCACACAATTTTTAATCTTATTAAAGATTATTTTCTGACGATTTAATTTTGAAAATATAATAATTATTTATAATTCAGCTTCAAACTATTCAATCTATTTTATCCCACGGTGTGTTTTCATTTTTCTGCAATTATTCATTGGCATGTGCTTGAATTTTGTTTCTACAAATATTTCAGGGTTCCAGATTCCACGAGATCTTTACATGAGGTAAAAGTGCAAAATATTTCTTCTAGTCTCCTATCGAATCATAATCACTCTACACACAACTACATGTCTTATAGTTTCCTAATAATATCCCCTTTTTAATTACAAAGTTACAACATCAAACAAGATATATTGCAACTAAAAAAATGTAACCAGTAAAATTCTATTGATGTACCTACTTAAATTCTAAACTTTGAGACATGCATTAAAATTAACGATAAATTAAATAAGACGATGCGGTATATTGAATTGGGGTTTTAACGTCTACCAGTGTTATGCCCGATGGCTTATCAGGGGATGGCTTACAAAGTAACTGAAGATCTAACTTAGACCAACACCCATGCCACACCTGGGATCCGAACGCAGAACCTCCCGCACCACAGACTGGCGGTACACCAACCGACTGCGGCACGTGAGGTTGGCGAGGTGGTCTATACTCGTAGAATTTATTGGGAATTATTTATAGAGAAAACAACAGTAAGTCATTCGCCAATGATTCATAAATTGATCGACGGTAAAACATTTTGTCTACTCAGATTATGCCACAGAGGATTATTAAATAATAGCTAGCAAATGCTAGAAGCCTTCAGACCACAAGGTTTCTAGTTCGAATCTCGGTCTGGCCACTGATGTGTGTGGGTGTGTGTGTGTGTTGTTCGCAGGTGTTAATTTAGGTTAGTGTCAAAGACCGGATTTCAATATTTCAACTAATATTATGTTGGAAACATAAACACCTTTTCCCAGAACTCCAAAATATGTTACCACGAACTAAGCGAACCGAGCCGAAACACATTTCTGTATATAGTAATAAACCTTATATTCATTAGAAACTATAAATAAGAATAAAAGTATTTTATTAATTTTAATGAAATAAACTAATCGTAAACATCAGTTTCCCAAGGTAAAGAGTCCGTCCGGAGATTGAAAATTGGAATAGACGATAAACGTAGTTACCTATTGTAAGATAATAAAAATCATGTCAAACGTGTTAAGTTTTTACAGATGTATTTAAAGTCATAAGAGACTTCGAACCATGTGTATTACTTACTAAACGTAGAGTTAACTTTTCTGCTGTAGTATTCTTGCAAATGTCTCAGCTTCACTTCCCACTTCCCTTCGTACTGTATCGACGCTCCATTATTTATTTATATAATAGTGCCAACACTCTAAATGAGGGGATACTAATGATTTCTACGCCTGGGGTCACTTGCTGGAGTTCTCATTCGTATACCAACTGCCCGCTGCACTGAGTGGATTGCAGTTTTGGTATGCTTGAACACACACTTGGTCTTCGTACACGAGATTTGTATTCGAACTTTGTCCGTGTGGTCGAGAGCGAGCGAACTCCAGTAATTAATGTTTTCAATTCTTATGGGGTTTCTAGTTCAATCATTCCTGTTAGGCTGTTCACTGCAACGTGAGCACTTTTTAAGGCCCTCCCAACAGGGATTAACAAATAATAAATATATATTTTTGCAGCCTGAGGCATTAAATTTTGAGGGTGGGGAAATGTATACATTGTGTTTATTGGTCACATTGTAATGTTTATATTAAAAAGCATTAGGAAGATGGAAATTATATGAAACGAAAAATTTAGATGCGCCTTAAAAAGTGCTCACTTTACCGTGAACAGCCTATAAGTGAATGTATTTATGGAACTTGGAACACTACATATATGATTATATAGTACTTCTACATACAGTTTCGTATCGCAAACACAACGTGTAATTCGTATACAGCAGTAATAGTTACGTTGGATATAACTAGATAGCGCTAAAATAATAAATTATATTCATTATTAAATAACTTTAGTTGTATGTAAGTGTAAATTTTTGAATGTATACTTATCAGTTTGTAAAATATAGACGGGTTTATTAAATATATACATTTTAAAAACAAATCGTTGTTCATTTAACATTAAGCATATTACGCAAGTAGAATTTAATGTTTTCAAAGCGTATTATTGGAATCGTAAGTTAGGCATACTTATATTCAGATTTCTCTGTGCCACATTTTTTAATGTTGTCGATTCATTCAAATAGCAGCACTAAAATATCCTTTTAATAAACTCGTAATTATATTAGTTACGTTTTCGGCTTCGGCTTAGGTATGACCTACTATTCAAGTTGATTATCTGTCATGTAGTTGGAATATTTACTCAACAATTTTAACATCTGAAACGTAAACTCTGCCACTGCCATGTTGGATACAACAAAAAAAATTACTGGCTATTTAAAATCAACATAAACGACGTCTGATTGGCTAGTCACCGCGAAAATATAGTCCGACGGAAGAAACAACTCGTATGCGAACGCTGAAACTGCAAATACTCTTCACAGGCTTCTGTGGTCGCTCCACACTCAGTCTACCCTGTGTAACTTGCACCGTCTCTACTGATATTGCTGTCAACAAGATGACAAGCCCACTTACCTATGTCAAGCTGTCACGCGACCTGAGAAGTTTCAGACGACACGAAATGCTCTGTAGTTCAAAACACGCATATGTCCAAACGTACTTTGCAGTATTATACATTAAAACAGATTTTGTTAATTTAATTAAAAAGTATTAACTCTAAGTCAATGGTGAATGCAGTATTGAATCACAAATAAAAATATTAACCCATCTAGATAAAAACATTGACTAGTTTTTGATGGGAAATACACTTTTTCTCTTATAATATGTCTGTGCAAAAAAACTGCGCATTTTAAGTGGCAAAAATTAATATTTAAAATGATGAATTAGACTTTTAAAAATACTACTTTGAAGGTTTTAAGTTCATTTTGTGTGTCCAGAAAACTGCGTTTCGAAAGAACGTGCAGTTCTTTTGCAATTAGCTAGTAAATATTAACATTGGTGGTAAATGGAGGCAAAATTACTCCCACCGTGTCTTAATTCTCACACGACTTTATGCAGTTTTTCTTAGTAAAACCTGACCTCCTCGCCATTCAGTAATGCTCTGACTTTGTAAATTAAGCCTTTACCCGAGCACTCCCACATGGGTCATCGGAATGTGTCAACTGCCACTAGTCATATTCTTTCAATCTTTTCCCAACTATGGCGGCAAAATTGTCCCAAAGTTGTTGCAGTTCTTTATCTGCCATTATTCTTCCCATCTGGAACAGCAATACTTTTTGGTCTATCACTCCCCGCAACCACTCTCGTATGTCTTCAATCTTCAGACATTCCAAAAGCCCATGTGCTGGAGCGTATAATCGACTCCGCATACATCCCAGAGTGGGGAGGAGACCAGTCCCATAGTGTATAATTTAGCCTTGAAATGTCGATGATCAGTGTACAGTTGCACACTATAATGGTTCGTGTTTAACCATTTTCTTTCCATTCTCTCTAGCACATTAGGCATCAACTCATAAGTTGTGCTCCCTTTCTCAGAGTTCCTCCATCTCTCTTGCAAGACTTCTAATGTGTCTTGTCTTAATTCTAAATTCTCCATCCTGGAAAGTCTTCCCATTTTCTGCCTTCTCTTTCCCACTGCCAGGCTCTTTTCTCTGATCAGCACATCAGTTAGCAACACTCCCGCCAGGGCAGGAAGTGCATTATTTGATACTGTTTTATAGGCTTTCAATACTGCCAGCAATGCCACCCTCTGAGCACTAATTAGCTTTCTCTTGTGCCAATCCATATCTACTCTTTATTGCAACGTATGCCGTAATGCCTTTAAAGATTGCCTTATAAATTGTCCTCAATGTGAGGAATGCCTACAGCTTGATGGGACAGGAAGGATATTCAATATCTACCTACACTAGGCATTACACCCGTCTTTGCTTTTGCTCCCTGATTTCCCGCCGCCAGCCAAGGCCGCGGCAGAGGTAACACGGCCTAATCATCATCTGCTTGCTTCCTCTACTGCTGCCTGTCACATGCTCTCAGGCCCACGGATGCTGTGCACGCATCGACGACACCCAAGAAACATGTGTAGTGTCTTCGTATTTTCAAAATTACTCGAAATTTTACCGCAATGACGATGGGAGACAAAGCGACAACTTGGATGTTTTTAGCGCGTTTGAGGAAGGGAAGCGCAGGACCGATAAGGACGACATTGCCACGCGTGGCTTATGCCCTTTCGCTCCTACGCGCTAGGCGCCGAACTGGCGTGCAGTGGCCTATGGGATTTCAAGCGGTGACCCTATCATTTTATTGGTGGAAAGTGTGTAGCAAAGAATTCAGTGCAGGTCCCTATAATAGTTTCACATGTTTCCAACCAATATATTATGAGCTACAGCAGTGTGAAAATGCCGCTTTTAGCTATGCTGGAGGGCTCGGGAATAGCATTTATAAAGTACACGATGAATTGAGAGTATTATACGTACACTCTAATAAATCGGAATCAGTTATTTTTTACTAATTGTCAGTTGAAACTTCCTAAAGAAACACATTTCCAACAAACCACTACCTGCTTTCGCGGTTATTCCTTGCAGACCAAAACGGTATAAAAACGACAACAAAATATAACTCTCTTCTATATCAACAATCTTTACAGTCCAAGACCTATCGTCCTTATTGACATCCTTACTAAAAGACAAAATATTTCGGTATACCAATACTGAGACGTGCGAGTATGCCGAAGAACCATTATTTATGTGTCTTCTCTAATGGCACGGAGCGAAATGAAATACACGAAGTTACAACCTTCATAAACTTCACGAACAAGTTACAACCTGTACAAATGTAATCCCATAGATAACACAAAAATAAAAAGACACAAAGCACGAAAAAACACGCAATATCTTATCGCACGGCTCCAACGTTCGACCTTGAAGGCAGCTGCAGGCTTATCTCCCATGTTATAAATCTTAAACGCGGCAAGGCCAGTAGTATTAGAGCCATGCTCGCGCTTGGCAAAACGGACAACAAATATACCCAGAAAAATGAATTTACAACTACACCTATAAATACACACATACGTGACTGACAGTTGACAGTGAAATTACAGTTCATGAAGGGAACTCATTAGGAGGAATACACCCTTGCGGTGTATTACGGTTGTAGTTTGATAATTGATTTCTGATCCAATATAGAGGATATCAATTCTGTATTTGGTTCTTGTTTGTGATGACTGTAACATTATTATTCTTGCTTCATATTTGAATTTCTTTGCCATAATTGTACTGCTGGAGTAATTGTGATGACATTGCTGTTTGTTAATCCGTTAAAAGAAATCTACTAATTCAACCAGTAGAAAACTAGTTATTTATAGTTTTTTGATAAATAAGCACAGAGCATTGCTATATGATGTAAGTTAGGTACGAAATATTTTGTCGCAGAACACAAATATTGTCTACAAAAAAACGTTTTTTGGACGTGGGTGGGCTCGAGCCTCCGTCCATAAAGCACAGCATGCTTACGTTTTCATGATCAGCCATATCCACTGTCCTACTTTACCACTGCAAAATGTGTGCTCGTATTATGGGTACTGAACCACAAAATATAATGTCAAATATTGCTGTAAGTTTCGTAATATGAAAGTACTTCTTGTCGTCGAAATATATTTTTTTTTCTGCGCAAGTACATGACTTTGCAAAGTTCGAAAGTCAAGCTATCTTTAGTTTAGTTCGGATTCTGTGTTTTAAAAGATAAATATAGTAATTTCAATGTACTTGGTTATCAATGTCCACTAATATCCGCCATTTTACAATACGAGACAATACAGAATTAAACTGTTATTTTTAGTGACATATAGATCTGTGATAATTTTACTGACTGGGTAGTGCAGGATTCAATAAGAAAGGTGGGTTTACACCAACAAAAGTTTTGTGGTCTGCAAGTTAACAGATCAAATAGTGAGGAAGCGACAAATTTTATAAATAATTGCATTGTTTCTAACGTTCCACTGTCTAATTAGCACTGTTATTGTTAGTCAGTCTGTCTCTTCAAAATAAGTTTCATTCTGTAAAATCTCGTTGCATTGTAAAGTGGCAGATACATAGAAAACACCGACAACACAGTCAAAACCACTATATTTCTATTTTAAAGCACACAATCTGAACTAAACATAACTTAAAATGTCTTTCCAGCCTTACAAAGACATGTACCTACGTACGCATAATATGTGTATATTTCGACAACATGAAGTAATTTCGCAATACGAAACTTAAAGCCTTTCGCCATTTTAAGTTTATGTTATTGCGCAAATGCGAGACTGTTTATCTCAGTGGCAAAGTAGCAGAGTTGGTAGAACGTCAGCCAAAAGAAACAAGATAATGTGTTGCGTTTTGGGGTGGCGGTTCGATACGAACCACTTCCGAAGTTTATTTGTACATACAATAATTTTGTTTTGCGGCAAAATAATTGTACTTAATTTATTTCAAACAGTAATACGCGTTTTTAATCCTTGTGCTTTTTATTAATCGGCTATAAACAACTGATTTTCTACTGTTTGTATTAGTGGATTTCATTTAACTGAAGAGATTAATAGTTTTCTTTTTTTACTGATTCCGGATGGAACAGTTTCAACTGACTATCAGTAAAAATAATTGATTCCGATTTGGAGTGACGTCGCCCGAAATGTGTTTTCTTTTCGTACATTGGTATCATGGGGACGCGTTTAATGGTTTCGTAAAAACCGCGGATTTCAAACACTCTGCAACGCGTTTCCACCGACAGATAGGCGGCGCCCTTAATAACCCCTCTACTACTCTATTAAGACACTTTCAAAGATGTGTGCACTGTGTTCGTCAGAAAAGACAGGCTAAAATGGTTCAAAATGGCCTTTTTAGGGCGATATTTATACAATTACCCATGCACATTCCAAGAAAATATATACTAGGAGCATTGTTTTAACATTTGTGCCCTTTGTTGCTTAAACATAAATGATACAATACTCAACGGTGTGAGTGTATATTTAGGAATTCTGACACACTGCACCGCACAGTTCCATGGCATGTAATGCGGGCTCCGCATCTCGGCGCGTCTTCTCCAAATATCGGAGGTAGTATTCGAGCATTGAGCTTTACCCACCCACGAAGGAGAGCAAGGAAGAGTACGTCGAGCGGCTACAGGAAAAAATATCACCGGCACTACGATGAAGACAACAAATCAGTTGAAAAATAATTTCCTTCTCGTTTCTTAACCTAACCATTCAAATTTCGAGTTACATATGTGCGTCAAAAAAATTAATTTTTTTTTTTTTTTTTTTTAACACAAGGTTTGATTTATACTTTATTGTCTCTTATCGTCCCAGGCATGCAATAAGAAATATATCTGAGTAATGATTCTTTGCTCGTCAGCAATTAGAGTATGTTGTTCAGACTGTTATAACGTAGGTTATTATTGCTAATAAAAAAATAACATCACATGGAGCTACACAATAATTTACAAGGTTTAATTTTTCATTTTACTTGTGACATGAATAGGAGTACAGTATAACTCACTAAAATATACAATTAGCTTAAAACACAGAAACGAATTGGTAAATTGGGCCACCCTTGAATTTCACGTGGAAAGATACACAATGGACGCAAAACATACTCAGCCGATTCTCAAAGCGCTTGAGCAGCCGAGAAACAAGAAGGCTATTATTATGTTATATTAACTGATCCTGGGGATATACGTAGATATCATCCACAAAGGCAGTGTTCGCTAAAGCTCGTAGGCTAGGTCTGTGAATGGTTCAAATCCCGTGGTGTGGTACCCATTTGAATAAATTTAAGCTCGCTTCAGCTGCAACATGAGTACATAACCGTGTAATTAAATTCGAAAACTTGACTCATTTTAGGAGATAGATCTGTCATTTTAGATTTTATTTTAGAGATGACATGTCAGAGTTAGTCCGTATCTCTGAAAGCTGTATTTAAAAAGAATTTGCTAAACTGTGGAATAGTTACCGTTATATTATAGATACTCGCAAAGCCAAATATTGTATGAGTTCCGAATTACGCACTGTTGTTATTGTGACATAATTACGCACTTACTAAAGAGTTAGTTATTTGTTAAAAAGTGACCTTGTATGTTACGTTGAATAGTGTTTGAGAGTAGAGAAAAAAATTCTAATTTTTCTTTATCCTTACAATTTACTAAATTCTGTTCACGATAAAAAAGCACTTATGAAATCAACATTTGAAAATTTTCACCGCTTCTACCTACATATATTTTTACGGGTCCCCTGAACGACATACGCCCAGTAAAGTTGGTAACGATGGAGGGGAAAGTAGTTCCACAACGTTGAACAAAAAGTGTTATGTATCCATTTGTGATAACTGAAATTATTTCTCTCGCTTTCTGTATTTTATTTAAATGTAGGCTTATCGAAGTATAAAAGCGAGCAGATTTGCAGAATATTTACTTATCAAATAATTCCACAGTTTACTCGACCGAAGCATGAATAAAGTGATGAGGCTGATGGCAATGTTAAATTTTCATAAGGCGGAAGAACACACAAAGTGTATACAATTAGATATTACGCAGGTCTTTCAGAAGTGTTCATTTCACTGTGAACATCCTATAACAATCCGACACAATAGAGCCGCGGTGGTGTAGCGGCTAGACACTCGCCTCCCACGAAGGCCAGCCAGGTTCGATTTGCGGCGATTTCGCTCCCGATCACTGTAAAAAAAATTTAATGTGAAATTTCCTTACATGTAAGGGGAGCTTATTTCCTCCACTATTCCCTAATCGGACGGGAAAAGTACCTGACAAAAGTGGGGGAAAATCCCATACAAGTAAGGTAATATTAACTATATTGTATAATAAAATTATATTAAAAAATACACGGGGTATAAGTTTTGTTAATTTCTTTTCTTCCTATATTCTCTGACTAATAGTAAGGGAAATCTTATCTCTAAAATATACGGGCCTTGCCGGATGGTGGGCGCGAACACCGGACCACAATCAAGGTATGCTGATGCACTATCCATTACACCTTGATATTAGAAATGAATATTAGTGTGTTAAAGGATCTTTTCTTCTGCCCGTTGTTGCGGGCACGTGAAGAGGGCCTTAATATACGATTATGCACACCGCTGTATGAACCCGGCAGTACACTTCAGAGCAGAGCGAAAACGTATTGGAGTGTTGACGCAGCACAAACCCCCTCCACCGGAGCGGATGGCGGCCAGTGAGCTTACCAGACAACAAGGAAACGACAGAGCGATGCGGAGGACGCCGACGAGAGCGCTGGGTCTGGAGGAGCTCCACGACGGGCCAGTGACCAGAGGAGGTCGCTACACTGGGTTTGTCACCGTCGTGAGTCGAGTAGCTGGACACAGCCTCCGATATCAAGTTTAGCTTGGAACTTTTCAATGGATTAACTTCATAAGGCGTTGGTTAAATAATAATTTAAGTATAAATAAAATCATAATAATTAACTTTGTATTGATTGCGCCCCGTTACGATTAACGTTGCTGTTATAATCAAATGTTGTTGTATTTGTATCAGGACTGAGTAAACCCTTTAATACACATAATTTGCTCACATTCTATAATTGTTTAGTAGTTGCACCCTTACCCCAATGTGTGGCGGCCTTAGGTCAGCAGGACTTGGTGGAGTCACCTAATAAGGATAAGGTAACAACACTGATCGCTGGTTAGGCCGACCACAACATTGGCGGAGGCACCAAAACTGATCATTCCTTTCGCGTGTCAAGCATAGCATACATACATTATTATTGCTCATATAGTTTTTCGTTACCAATCCATTATCCGTTTAACACGATAGCATATTGTGAACGCTTGGTTCAATACCAACCTCGTGCTGCGGTGCAGCGGCGGCATATCAACCATTCTCACCTTTTAATTGCTAATTTAGTTAAAATCCCCGCCCACACACGCAAACAAACCACTTGCGCATTACCAGTTCATTTTCATCCATTTCAGCTTTGTTTCAGCATTTTTTACGGGTTATAATTCATACGCCTTCTTTTTCTATGTGGTATTAATTATTATTAGCTTTCAAGCAGTCTTAGTTGTGCCGTGAGTTTTCTACGTGCAGGCAATAAGTTGCACTCTCATGCAGCACGCCAGTAGAATTGTATACTTGCAGTATTCAGGCTGTCCCACGCGTTCCTTGTGGATATCAACTATTCTGACGTGCATTACGTCAGCAAGGATATTTCAGTTTTTCATGAGGTTCAGCACGGCCCGTGGGCGGCGCATTCAGTATCTCAAGTGTTACTAGTTGCCAATCGTATCCTGGCGACATTTTCAGGTTTTCTATACGGTTGGCAGGCTGTAGTCATCCGGTCGTCTTGCGTTGCCAGGGACAGTTCAAAGTCCCACGTCAGTCACCAAGTCAGCGCGTGCGCAATCATGTCAGCGGTGCAGAAAGACCGGGGTGACTGAAAAGTAGGCATACAGAATGGTTACCATTCCGGAAATTTTTCATACATACTTGCGCAGAAAAATCCGGAATGGTAACCGTTCCGATTTTATTAGCAAAGCACTGCGTTACTGAATCGTGAAAAGTATCCATTGTAGGAATGGTTACTATTCCGGATTTTGAACCAACATTCACATCCCAAATATCCTGAAAAGTGCCCACAGTCGGAATGTTTACAATTTCGGTATGCGTTTTTTAGTTGTCATTCACAAAAGCCTGAAAACTGTCCATTACCTGAATGGTAACCATTCAGGACTCAAGTGTGAATATATGTTGACAATATTACAGTGATATTACAAATATTAGAAAAATATGTTAGATTGCAAAACCCACACATATTATTTCTCACAATGCAAATAGGCTACACACGACAATCATTTATGGAGAAACTCCAAGCTTCACTGATGCGTGACGCTTCGCGTCACCAACTAAAAAGATTGCCGGCGCGCCTTGAATCACTGATTTGGGGATTTACTCCCCTGCTGGCGCTGGGACTCTGGCTCGGTGCATAATGTTTGGCTACGCTTGTACAGTATTTTTAAGTGTGAGGAGGCTACGCTTGAAAATAATTTGTGGGGAAACTCCAAGCTTCACTGTGGGCACTTTTCAGGATATTTGGGATGTGAATGTCGGTACAAAAATCCGGAATCGTAACCATTCCTACAATGGATACTTTTCAGGATTCAGTAACGCAGTGCTTTGCTAATCAAATCGGAACGGTTACCATTCCGGATTTTTCAGCGCAAGTATGGATGCGAAATTTCCGGAATGGTAACCATTCCGAATGGATACTGTGCGGAGGCCTCAGTGCCCCCCCCCCCCCCCATCACCGGCACATACAGCTACGCAGGGCGCGCTGTTCACGGAACATCAGCACATTCTCATGCCTTGGTCGCAGCAAACTTGCAGTAACTTGGTGGGAACGGCTTACTGGCGCGCGATTGCCGCGTCGCGCCATCCGCTCACATTGTCAAAAACATTCCACTAACTACAGTTAAGGATGCCATTGTTTGATCATATATGTCTAGTCTTCCACTTATTGTGTTTCTTAGCTAGAGAGTATGATTTAGGCATAAAGTGCTAGGTGATATTCCATTATGTGAGTGTCATTATGCATTTTTATATTGCGTATTGTTTAAGAGTTTTCACTGGAGTGCTCACAGAATATTATTAATTAAATTTAGTTTTAATAACGTGTGACATTTTTGCCCACGTTTTTTACTTATTGCAGTTTTCAATTGTGACTGTTGATTCGATAAATAATGTTTCGATAGTGCATAGAGGGACTTTTTACTTATTCCTTGCAAAGCTGCATCTTGGCTCATTATTTCACTGTTTCCTTATACGCGTAGAGTAAATTCATTTTCTCTCCAGTGGCTAGAGTCTCAACACCTATATTTTTCTAACCAGTACCCATATTATATGCTAGTCCAATTATATTATTTTATGTTTCATGTAAGTTGTGTGGTAATAAGCTTTTGATTTCATGTTGCTAATGTGCAAATTATAAGTCTCAGACACACGGTAACAGCAATCTGCAGTCAAAGAGCCTCCGGAGGACACCGCATGTTGGCGCCGCATTTCGGCGCAGAATTTCAGCTACGCGCCGCAGCACTGCCTCGCTGCGTAGGTCAGTGGCAGTGTGACCTACAGATGACGTCAGCGCGTGCTGCCACATCTCACTACTTTCACGTACCCACGATGTACTTCCACCAGGTTATGTGGCATTATAATTACCCCAGGTAACCCGGCGCCGCATTATTTCACATACACACACACAAGATCACCTCTGTAGAGTTAAACACGTACATCTGACACAAATGAGGATTTACATTTTTTATCTCCTCTCATTTCGAAACGCTGTCCGTTTCATAGTACCAGTCTCATATTTAGAATATGCTATGTATGTACATGAATTTTACTCCAGAGTGCGGTAGTTAAACCTTACATATAAAGAGCCATGTTAGACAGCATGTATTACTAGACAACAAAAATTAATTTTAAGGTATAAAATGTATATTATACAATTATCAAATAGTTATAAATCGACTAGGAGACACACACGTTGTATGGTAATTTTCCTATCCATGTATGGGATTTTTCGCAATAATGTACGTGAATTTTACACCACAGTGCGGAAAATTTACCTTACACGTAAGGAAAGCTGTGTTTCCTCCACAAGTTTGCCAATATTAACTTACACTTTTTACAGAGAATCTTAGGATGTAAGAACCGTGGTGGACGATGGCTTTAATCGGATGGTTTTCTCGCGAATATTTCCTTTCGCCCGCTGTTGCATCGCAGTGCTGCTCCATTTACATTTCGTTTAACGCTAATCGGCTCTCAAGCACTCGTTAAATGTCTCCACTCCACTATCCAGCACATCGGACTGTGGAGCGATGCCAAATACTTTCCCTGAGATAATTTCTTGCAATGTTCAGAATGTCCATTGCACTATTTTTAAATTGAAATTATCAAATGGTTTTATTCCGAAATTACTGTAACCATGTTCCAAATCGTACACTAGTGAAAAACTTCAGAACGGTTTTTTCTTTTTTAGAGAACCTGTCAAAAAATTTTTTTTACCGTATTGAAATATCTAAAACGCTCTGTATTTGCTGTGGCTTTCAGTGATTGCAAACTGCAACGACTAGGATACACGAATCATTCTTATATTGTTTTTTTTTTTGCTCATACAGATTAACGCTTGCTTTGTAATAAATGGAAGCACTAAAACATTTAAAGAACACCGGCAACTGAAAGTATGTTTATGTTATTTTATTGCAAATGGTTGATTTTTGCTAGTGTACTTGTGTTAATACGACAGGGGCATATGAACTGTCTTAGGGAAATTTGATTTTATGCGTGTTTAACTTCCGCTCCAAATAGTAAATTAATTTTGATATTGCGTAAAACAGCGACATATAGCAATAAAATGTAGTTTGGCAACAATTATTTTTTAATTAATTTTAAAATTAAAGAAACACGTAACATTCACCAAAATTTCGCTATTAGGATAACGAAATATCCGTAGTTTAAAAAAATTGCAGACTTTTTTTGCTGAGACTAATTGTAATTGAACTAAAATATCGAATTCCTAAGCAAACGTTTTATTAGTAAATGAAATTAATTTTAATAAAAATTAACAATATTCTAATGGATTACTATTGAACTGGCGAATGAGTTTCACAACAATGTTCCTTTCCATGTGCCTGTCCCTGTGTTAGCCTATGTAATTCCTCTAATGGGCGACACGAATCACCCCAGATTTTGGTTACTCTGTACGTGTGTTTGGAATTTCGCCCCCTCGAAACTTTCAACAAAAAGCCGTCTTTTCCCTCCACGGAAGCAGTTTTAAATTTTTTTATATCTAAACATACCACCAACTCTTGCGAAGTAGTAAGAATGATATATGATCATCGAAATGCGATCCTACATTGCAGTAATTCAATGTGTGACATTGTTAACTGTCAATCACGTATGTGTATTTATAGTTGGTGTTATAACTTCATATTTCTCGGTCGTTTGGTGCAAGGGCAATGCTAGGGGTTATACTTGCTTCTTTTATGGCATATATACTTTATTATATCACCAAAATCCTACTACGAATACATGTTATCTATGGACTAATTAAAAAAAGCAAAAAAGGCAATAACAGAACATAAACCGATTATTACGGAAAAATAGATTTATTACGGATTAAAATACAATTCAGCATGATCATGAATATGCATGTCACCAGTCGTACCAACCAGCTTGCGAAACAACCAAATTTGATCACCAAGCTCAAACTTCAGTTTCTTACGAGAAAACGTGGTGGCGTTACCAAACACGCTAATAACAGTAGTATTATCAATCTTCCCTTCATGGACTGGAAAAGTCTTCCAACATATTATATCACGACAGTCAATGCCACTAATTTCCAAAGTCGTAGCATGTCAATGCGTCGAAGCAGAAACTTCAGTGAATTCTCTCACAGGTATTTTTTTCCAGGAACTACACCATTCTGTTGGCGAATTGGTGACAATGATGTAAAACAGCAATAGTGACTGCATTTCTACCAGGGAAAACGCGGAATTTCGAGAATGAACAAATGCAACTCCCTGTGCAACTTGAACTTTTGTTAAATAATTCGCGAACGTTTCGGGCTTCGCATCCGCGGGGCAAGTAATTTCAAGTTTCAATTCACTCCGCTGTTTGGTAAACGAAATTTTCCGCACGAATTATCAAAGCACGAGCTTTCTCCTTTGTTCGCATACCTTTGCCGGGGGGGAGGGGGGGAGATTCCTTCTACCGGGGAACGATCAGACCCGACGCTGAGATGATGTTGGCTACAGGCCGACTCACAGGTGATTGAACACTGTAGCTACAGCGTGTTCACAAGCAGTAGCTTCGCTTTTTGTAAAATAAAAACCTTCGAATAGTCACTCCATATATGATGTGTTCGGTTGTTTATTAAATATGCTACGTTTCACAACCGTTTCACACTTGTGTTTTGGTTAAATGAAAATTGTACTTATAGCTGTTCTATAAATTATAGTATTTAGTGGGAAAATGTATTATAACAGAAAATAGGCGTGTTTGTAATACCTAGTAAGAAATAGTTGTAATGCAAAATATTATTAAACTGAATGTTTACAAATGCGAAGCGTTGTCCCCTGAGAATAACTCTTTAACAGGCCTAAGGGACCGTTGTGGCCGAGCGGTTAGCCAGCTCGCCTCCCACCAAGGCAAACCGGATTCAGTCCCCGTCCAGTTTCCAGGATTTTCGCATGTGGAAATCGTGCCGGATGATGTCGTTGGTCAAAGCATTTTCTCGAGGATCTCCCGTTCCCCTCGCCCTTTCATTCCAGCGCTGCACAATACTCACCTCGATCACCCCCGTCGGCTCTCAAGACCTAGTTGTTAAGAGCCACCCAAATCTCTTCTCTCCCTTTATCAGGACTTCAGCAAATATGGAAGTGACTATAGTTCTTATTTCATACAAGTGTAACGAATTACGATAATATGCATAGCTGTCTGTTGTTAATTACGCGCATTTGAAACACTCTTTATGAGCTACACTCTTTATGCAATTTTTGTATATTTTTGCCCCATATAAGGTTAACAATTATTCAGATTTGATCATCATAATTATCCGTCGATCTTGTGAAACACCAACATTGTTAGGGACGTAAAATTAGTCTACTTAATCGCATATTCTTAAGAACATGAAATAAATCGAAATGAAAATAAATTTTACATTCACAAATTTATGGGCACCGTCTATCCAGACCCCAAACGGAGCGCAGAAATTCCGTCGTATAGTCGTCATGATAATATTTTCTATATATTATAGCGGTGTCTGCTTTCGAAGATAATTTAGGATTTTTATCACATCCGAACACTACATTCCGTTTCCTATTTCCGTCTGTAATGTGTATTTCCTAAAATGAATAAAGTTAAACATGAGTGTGTCACAATAATTTTTAAACATGAAACTTTCAGCACAGGCTACTTAACATAGAATTAGCGTGGGACAGATTCCTCACTCTGTCTAGTTCACAAGAGTACTCGGAAGGCGTGATATCTGAATAGTAACACGTATTCCTACCTGTTGTAAGTGAACGAGTCAGGTGAAATCAAGATAAAGTGCTGTGTTTGTTAATATCTTTCCAAACGTTTAGTTAAAAGTGTTACGTGCTTTATACTATAATATTCTGTATATGCTAGAATTTTATTTCATACGTACGAAATTTAAGCCTTGAATTTGGTGAACGTGTGGTGAAAACTACGTTAATTGCAGTGAATATAACGTCTGTCGCAGCCATTTTGCTCCGGACACGTATTTTATATAATCCATTGACGATTACTTCCAAATTATCTGAAGCTCTGCTACAGTTCCACTTCCAGAATATTCCTCCAACTCATGGAAAAAAAAAGCTTAACCAAACCTAGAAAATAACACCAAAGCGTCAATGTACCGCATACGCGCGTACTCAGTTTAATAATATTTTTGATAAGAACTGTTTATTACCAGTGTCCTACTTTTATATATTCTGGTTATTTTATTGAGGGTTAGAAATGAGCTAATAACCAAGTAGACGATATATATATTTAATTGTATTTCACTGAATACAACAATAATTATTCTTCCGTCAGAAGGGCGGAATAAAGTTATTACGCTCTACAAGCTGCAGCAGGTAACGTTTAATACTACTCTACTACTCGAAGCTAATCGCTGTGACTCACCACTGTTAATTACACCCTGGACGGTGATGCTCGTCTCCCATGAACGACGCAGTGTCTGCAGCGAATCTCGTGGTAGACGGACAGCAATGGCGACCACCACCCCCTCCCCCCCCCCCCGGCCTAGCCTGGTCCATTCTTTCATATAGTCTATCTCGTATAAGGCGGCCAGATTTCGACAGTCAGTGAATGCAACTTGACATAAACGAAGCGAACGAAGTGCTGTTTACAAAATCGTGTATCATCTTACGCACGAACGAACAAAAGTTAATATTAAGTTTGCTATTCTGAGTGCACTGGCGACGTGCATCAGACAAGTACAAAATACGCGATAACAGAGTTCCTAGATTAATTTATGTATTTTATTTTACGTGGTCACATAACAGCGGTTTTAAGTGTTACAAACTAATCTTCGTTCTAAAGTATTAATGTATAGGTGTTCAAAATGAAATGCACAATAATACGATTCATAGCCGAACGAAACGCGACATGTCGTATTCCGACTGTCCATCCGTGCTTACCATATGTGCTTGATATTAATTCCAAAAGCCTACAGAAATATTGCATGGTAATATTAAATTATTTATTCAAATAATTTGACGAAATATATTTAAAATACGTATCGTTTGGAGACAGTAAAAGGAAAAAAGTCAAGTTTTAAAAAGCAGGATCTAGGAGCGGCGAACTTGCTGTTACATGTTAAAACCGCGCGCGACTCACACGCTTTACCATGTCGTGCGCGCCATCTGTGTGTTATTTCTCGCACCTAATCAGCTATAAGATCAAATTAATTGGTTTCGTATTTAAAATAACAAATTTACGAACAGATATCAATAGTTTTATTTTTGCGCGAGCTCTGCATAATTTTTAAAGTAACATATATTTTGTGTACAGCGATTTTAATTTCTAGTAATTTCGATTGGGCCAGTAATTGTCCATTTACGTCCTAAACAAGTCAATTTTTTTCCTGAAACCCGTTTCCTTGTCTTCGTGTAGCCTCCAATTGATGCACCAGCTGATGGCGAAAGGACACATAAACTAGAAGTAAACATTCGTTGAAGTGTCAAAATCTCGCCATATTATGTGAGACGGAGAGTATTCCGGTCGCTCTCCCTTCCGTCTTGGATTGGGCATCCGCTCAGCCGCTCATTATTTTGCCATCTTTTGACCATAACACCAGGTTTTGCAAACACACCTAAAAATCTCCTGCATTTATTCGTATTAATTATTAATTAAATATTATAATTTATACAGAATATTAAGTAACTCGTGGACACGGACTGCACCACAATAATATTGGTTCAAAAGTAAGCAGAACATAGTCATTTGCAAAAATTAAAATTATAGCATAAGGTTTACGAGAACAACTGCATTAAAGTAGATAAAATAACTATTTCACTTTAAGCGCGGCATACATCATCAGCATAAAGAAATTCGAAACGTCATAACAGCTGTTCGAAGTTTGCTCTGTCCATAGCAATGCACTTTTCCACTATAGCGGTCAGAGGAGAGCCGCACAAGAAATTACATGTTAAGGTACGACGCAATATGGGTTTTGAGTGCTTGCGAAACATTAAGCTTACCCTACTGAGGGCGCAGCCTATATAATACCAGGGACGCTGGGCCCTCCCCTCCCCCCAAAACCGAGTCACGACGACACCAGAGGTAATAATACGTTAGTTACTGGAGCTGGCAACAAGAACATCAAGACATCGAGGTTTGGAGGAGCTTCCGGGTCCTATTCTGTGATATTGGTGAGCATACCTCGTGCTAGCGGTTAGGGCGCAAGTCATCCTTAGAGACCCCATCAAACCCCCTTCAGAACACTAATTAATATAATTGGCAAGGCTAGGGACTTGAGATTATTCCTGTATTGCTACTTAACGGCACCGAGCCGCTTGTTGCGAAGTGTTAATTGAATATTGTGTATTTAGCTATCTGTGTAACGTACTGTATCAGTAAATTTGCATTTAAATATATCCATGTTAATAAAGTGTTGTTTTTATAAACCCCGGTTGGTTAATGATTCCATAAGCTACGCCCTATTCTCATATGTACGTTATCCCCTCCCCCTGTGTTTGAAATATTTTAATTAATTAACTTGCTTCAGTGGTCAGAATAGAGTTGGAAAGGGGAGACGTTACACCGCACATTGGATGTATGCAGCATGCACAGAGCTTTAGGTTACCGGATGCACCCATGGCCATTGCCATGACCTAGTACTAACTGCATGTGAACTCCATGGCCTCTTTGGCAATACTGACCTCGGCTCGTTTCCTTTGCCACATGCCTTACTCCCGACTCATTAGTTGCAGCATTACCACATAACCTCAACTTTATCTAATTGGAATACCACATGTTTGATACAATAATTTTTGCGCCATTCATGCCATTTTTGTTGTAATCGAAGGGTCTTATGCATTTTTACCAAAGAATATTTTCTACTTAGTTATAATCACAGATTCACTTAAAGTTTGCGTTAGCAAAAAAAATAATTACTTTTACGTTAACACGAGTATTAACGCTTATAATACGTGATGTTTTTGGATAACAACTAAATACGTCTTAGACTGATTTTTTTAAAGGTTTAATTCAAAAACTGTAAAAAAAAACCGCTTATAGACTATATTCATATACGGCATATCACCCACACAAGAGGTCAGACTCCACTGTAGACTGTGGGAGAGAAGACCCGAATTATATACATATATAAAACTATAAACTAATAAAAACCAAATGGCGATATTCATAAGTGTTGTATTATTATCCAGCTATTTTCAAAATATGGTAGATCAATTAGAATGTTTATACAGTATCTAAAGATATTCAAGCAACTTGCATCGTAGGTAATTATTTTAGAATTAAGTTTTAATTTAGACAAGGAAATATTTATTTTACGAAAACATTTCCAGGTTTGTCACATGTTTTAAGTATTTTGCGAGAAACATGGCTCCATATCCTGAACACACATTATGACTATTTATACTGAGACGTCCGGCCGTCTCATTTTACCAAATTGACCTGAATTTTTTTTTCTGCATAGATACAAACTTATGTGTATTCCGCCCGTCTGCAACGAAATTCTGACGGAGAAAAATTTGAAGGAACCGTGTTCCCTACCTTTGAAGACTTCTACTAAGCTGGCCTTGTTGAGGTAACGCTGGTTGAAAGCGGAGCTCGCCCGACGAATAGTGAAATCCAAATGAGAAAACAGTGCCACGGATGTTAGATCGCCAGTGCTCTGTCATGGTACGAGGCATTCAAAATAATGGTTACTGGTACAAATTTATGCTACAGATCTAAAAAAAAAATGCGGGAAATCACAATTCCATAGTTGGTTTACTTTCATCGCGCAACAGTTGTATGAACGTTGCACTATTCATATCAAATACGCATGTAATTCGACCTCAAATTCGCAGATAAATCATAAAGCTTCGGCTTTCGAATTAACCAAGCTCAACAAACCTATCGTATTTTATTATACTTGTAGAGTCATTAGCTGTATATTTCTACTGTAGTCAGATCATGATACATTTGCGTGCCATGACGACCTCGTCATGGTACATGGTACACAAGTGCTATGAAATTGTACGCATGCTACAAGTGCTATGAAAATGGCACGTCAAATATCGTTCATAGTGCGCAGTAGTTTCAAACGTGCGAGGTGAGTCAGGAGAGTAAATTACCGCTTCATGAAGGGATGGGGTTGTTCAGTTCCGTAGCGACAACGGCCGATAGGATGTGGGCGAGGGCAGTTCCGGGTGTCCATATTACCTGTCGTTAAAACGTATGTCGCGCAGCGCGGTAGCAGAGAACGACGTCATCAGCTTGGTGTGTATAGTGCCTGCAGTGTCACGTGATTTCCAGCGGCGAGCGTTCGTGAGAGCCCTCCCCTGCACTGCCTCCCTTACGTCCCCCTCCCTCAGCACTGCGCAAAGATAATTTTTTTTCTCATTTGAACTTTACTCTATTAGTGTTCATCGCCGACCAACGGGGTCTTGCTGCCATCGGGCAGCGTTACGTCCTCACGTCTGGTATACTCTATTGCCTGCCCTCCAAACTCTAGAGTAAATGTGGGAAAGATGCCCAGCGTAATGAAAATAACAATAAAGAATTTCCACAGCAACTAAACAGGACACAATTTTTAACAGATAAAATTATTTTGAATATAAAAAATATTTATCAAGTTACACTTGTTAAAATATAACTGTAATATTTTTGTCATCTAGCCCTTGATATGGGTGGTATGACCCTCCATGTATGGGAGACAGGCGTCATGTTGCAGAGATGAGCCACAAAAATGTTTTAATTAAAATAAAATAAATTTACTTAGCATAGTTCAAAACCAGCACACACACGCGCGCGCGTGTGTGTATATATACATATATATAATACTGCATCTTAATGTTTGAGTGTTTTGCTTTCCCACTGAAGAAAATATTCGGTGGTGGTCACAAAGTGTTTCGCCAATAATATTCCCCCTGCAGACGCAAATGTTACACTTGGAGCCTGTTATATTCCAAGTTTCAAGCAAGCACCTTATTCGTGAAACAGACTGAATACAGTCTACTTTCCCTTTTGTTAGATGGTAGTTCCCGAGACACTCAACACAAAATTAGTTTTTTCTTCATCTGATTTACTTGAAATGTTGGCCTGTGCAGGGGCATATAGAATTGTCATCTACATATTCCTGTTCTTCCGAAATGCTACCAAGGACAAATGATTCTTCTGCCACGACTTCAGTCACTGCCGGAAACGGAATGCAAACTTCTTGGACAATTCCACAATATTCATTGTTGGACCGGGCTTTTAAACGTAAGATTTCTGATCAATCACATATTGGCATTGTTGGTCTGACGTAGCAAATACCAATCAAAAATTTGGTTGAGTGGAGTCCAATATATACAGTCTCCAATTTTCTTTAGATAAAGCTAAAATAATTCGTAGAACTTTTTTGAAGTCAAGAAATGATAAAATAAACAAGGAAAGCTGCAAAAATAAGACTATGAAACCATAATATAGAAAAATAAGAAAGTCCGTGAAGAAGAATAGTATAATTTTCCAAGCAGTATGAGTGAATCAGGCGAAGAGAGATGTCTCGAGAACTATCATCTAAAACGAGAGAAAGTAGACTGGATTCAGTTTGTACCATGTGAAATATAGTTGTTTTAAACTTGCAATATGTCTTGCTCCAAGTGAAATATTGACGTCTGCAGAGGGAATAATAGCTACGAAACCCTTTGTGACACTCATAAATTTTTTTTTTTTCAGTGAGGAAGTAAAACGTTTAAATATTAAGATATAGTGCAATTAATATACCACAAGCTTTTAATCTGGGCCTATACTAGGCACTTTATTAATATTATATATTGCATTTTAATTGAAGGTTTTTTTTTTGGTGGGGAGGGGAGAAAGGCATTTCTGCAACATGACACATATCTCTCATGTATAGTGGATAATATCACCCATAGCAAGGGATAGATGATCTAAAAAAAATTTAATATTTATGTTAATATTACAATTTTAACGCATGTAAACTAATGATATTTTTTAAAATACGAATTATTCTTAATGTATTAAAATATATAAATATCCTGCTTAGTTACAGTAGAAATGTTTTATGTTTATTTATCTTACGCGTGACATCTCCCCCAACATTGTCCCTCGAGTAGCGACACGCAGCAATCCTTTGTCTTTGTAGTTTAAACTTAAAATGAATGGTTCGCCACTGAACGTCCCATAAAGAGGAGTTGAGAGAAAAGCGTGAACGCCAATTCAATATCTTTTGCACGTAAAGACACCTAGATATTTCATGAGTGCAACTAGGTCTACCCTAGCGCTCCCATGCTTCTAAAGGCCTCGTAGTCACTCAATATCTCCAGACAAATAGTGCCATGGAGAGTACGTGGGCAGAAGATTTTTTTTTTCTTCTTTGCGTTCGAGGCACATTGATACGGGTGACAATAACACGCGCTTCAAGCACCCCACCGTTCGTACACTGTAATAAAAAAAAAAGTCTGGTAAACTTCCTAAGCTGCAATGGAAGTCTTTGACGTATAGAGTCTATCTAAATAATACTACATGTCAGGCTGAAAATATGGGATTGTTGAGCATCGCTACTATACGAATTTGGAAACTTCCCCACGTATTTGACTCTTTCCTGACCAACTGTAGGAACGTTAACATGCATGTATGGAAAAATAATTTACCATTCGCGCTTTGTCGCCGGTATGGTAAATTTACAAATAATTTCTGAAGCCCCTGTCACACTGTCAAATTTTTCCGTCAAACTGCTTCCAATAAGTTTTTTCAAATAAAGTTGGACAGTTATGACGTCACAGAAACGTCATAGACGCCTACATATTTGTCTGAAAAAGTTGGATGCCTTCAGTTTCCATCAAAATTTATGTGATGTTTAATGGTCTCAGCCAATTAGAATAGCGCACGACTAAAATGGACGCCAAGGAACTTAAAATAACGAACAAGTGCTTGAAACGAAATAGGTTATGAAGATAATTAAGATATTTAAAAGCTGTCTGGGCATCAATGCTATATTAGGTGAATATTGCACATAATATTACGAACTCAGAGGCATTAAATTTCACTGTGCAGGAAACATCTCTTATAAAGAAAATTTTGATTTCGTAGTATAGAGAAAATAAAATAAATTACAATATGACATATTTCTTCCTGTAATGGCCCGCATGGAAAAACAAAACCAATTTCTCACTATGAAAATAATTTTTCAATTATTATTCAAATTAGATTCTCCCGGTAAAGTAAATTTCACATTGAGATACACTTCCAAACACATTAAATATTATTTGATAAAATTTGTTGGAAGGAAAAATTTGATGGCCGTATTTTGTCCTCAGATTGTATTGTCAAATATGGTTGAAGGTAAAAATTCGACAGTGAGACAGAGGTTTTAGGGCGGGAACACACGGCAAGCTCCACGGACCGGGCCCGGCAGGGTGCAAAGCCAAAATGGACCCGGCCGGGCGCATGGGGCCGAGCGTCTGGCATTTTCCGGTGCCGTGTGTTCCCAGAAAAAGCCAGGCGCTCGTCCCCGGGTGGACGGGGGCAGGTAATATCCCAAAACTGTTTTGATGGGTGTCACGGGCCCGGTCCATTTCAGGCAGTTTCTGCAGAGTCATGGACGAAGAAAGGCGCAAATAAATAGCTATTGTTTTGCTACGACACCGAAGAAAGAAGACGAACTCTATAACTGATTTGAAGAGAAAAACTTATGTTGGCAAGTTGTAAATGTGTAATTGAGTTCATTTAAATGTGTTAACGTAGCCCTTTGTGCGTTGTTTTAAAGAATGAAAACCACAGCCATCAATGTAATAATGATTATATGTTTTTCAATTCATGTAATTAAGAATGGAACTAACAGTCAAAGCCTACATTTATGTTGAAATATTTCCACTGCAGACCTACTATCCCGTATTTGAAGGAAGCGTTTGTGTTAAATTGAAAGTCAACGTATAACAATTATAATTGAATTGTTGCAGTACATCTACAACACTATTACAGCTACACTATTTCAAATTTAAGCATATTATTATTTCTTTGCACCTGTTTGTACCAGGGAATCGTATAAATTGGTTAAAATTATTTTATATGTGCTTGCCATTCCCATTGCGGTTAAATTTACGAAATTGATAATACTATAGATAATACGTTTTCAAATTGAAGATACTAGAATATTACAGTAGCAATTGTGAAACTTGAACCAAAAATATAAATTCCGTTAAAATTTTACTTAATTCATTTATTTTCTAAATCAACAAAGACGTACCCAGTTGGATATTTTTACAAGAAAATTAAAGTATACAATTTCCTCTATCAATAATTGTTAATTGAGAACTTTTGAAGCCTTAGTTACAGTTCCCTTTCAGCCATATTTTTCCCTTTAACCACCTTTGTAAATAAATTTTGCCATGTAAGTAATAAACACAGTGTGTTTATTTCAATGCACACGGAAGGTAACGCCTAAGGCTAAAATGAAAAAAAAAAAATTAATATTTTCTATTATTGTAAATGAGAGGGTTTTCAAAAGTGCTCACTTTACAGTAAATAGCCTGCATACATTTGTATGGCATTAAGTGTGCTTTTTTTTAAAAGGAGAAATAGAGAATAGCAGTGATTTTAAAACGATTCATATTAGTCGTTTGCCAGATCTGCATTTAGGGTTAATTTCAAACTTAAAATAGTAAAACTCCATTGCGGCAACCTCGATCATTGCAAACTTCACTCTAATTGACCAAGATTTCAGACTTTTCTTGAACGCTGGCAATTAACAGTTTTATATATATATATATATATATATATATATATATATATATATATATATATATATATATATATATATATATATATATCGGTAATGGTTGTCAGGTCGACAGCGCGCTGGGGCCTCTCCATGCCCGTGTGTGTTGCCCAGTATGTCACAATGGTCAGCTAAAGTGTGTCCGAAGCCAGTAACAGGCCGGGCTCGGCGAGCTGTAGCGAACCGGACGGGCGGTCCGCTACAGCTCGAACGGGCCGGTTCGAGCCTTTGTACGTGCCGGGCCCGGCCAGTGCCCGTGTTTGCCGCCCAATGCCTCTCCATGTATCATCAGAATTGAACGGGCCGTGGAGCTTGCCGCGTGTTCCCGGCCTTACTTCGTGCTCGCACGGCGCTGAAACGCGGGCGCGCGTTGCCTCCGTCGTCACTATTCCCTGTGCGAATCGGACCAGTAACGGTGGGTCTCTTTTATCACACCCGATGAGAACCCGCGGATGTATCTATGACGGTGCGATCTTACTTTTCTCATACCTCTGAAGCGGTCTGCGCAAGCTACCCACAAAAGCATGAGTTATTTTACCTTGTCTTACGTGAATACGTCTTTAAATTTGCAACCAAAGCGGGAGGCAATCCAGTAAATCCGATGATAACAAAATCGGGGGATGGAGTTTGGAATTGCAGCTCCGAATCCATCGTCTACATTCAAGTTTCTATTACACCACTCGATTGCCAAAGGATCGAAGAATGTGTTACGTTGAGTGAGGACTGCGAAGCATCACGAGCATAATGAAGGGAGTTGGGGTTGCAATTTTGAGTTCGTTTCGCCGCGTCTTATACCTTCCACGTGTTATAACTTTCGACTAGGAGGAGCTACGACGCCCGTTTGAGTTTCAGTCGACAGCTCTCGTCAAGATCAATCGATTGCGTGTATAAAAAACATTTTAGTGGCGTGGTTATGGTGAAATTGTATGGGTTTAAAGTAAAAAAATTAAGCAAACGTAATACAATTTCGGCCTATACTCGTCAAAAAGCCAAGTCGAAATATACCTAAATCGTATACTGTTGGAAAGAACATCTCAAAAACAATCCAGTGATACCCATAAAACCTCATATGATCGAGTGAAGTGGTATTGGAAACGTAAAATAAACATTAATGCGTTCGAGCGCGTCAACGTAGACTTATTCACGCATAACAAACGGCCGTGTCCCCAGCACAGCCAAACCGGATTTTTACATTTCTTTTGCTCTTCAATACACTTAATAAGACAAAACATCAAACCGCACGAGCATCGACAATATGATTTTATTTTTTCTAGCAGTAAGTTTTATTCCCGAAACATTTATTTCCTGAAATACGAGTAAACACGCAAACAATGAATAAACAAAATAAAAGCCCGAACTACAAACTGTTGAGCGCCACTTTCTTTAATACGTCTTAATGACATTGGATTACTTTCTCCTCATTGTCTGCAACTTTAATAGAATCACATCAATCAATGTGTCAGTTGAAATATACGCAGTTAAGAGTGCGTATTTTCTAAAGTGTGATTCAAAAGGTTTCGTTTTAACGATCCGTGCGATGTTTAAGTGCCCTTTGAAATTGTTACATACATTGATAGTATGTTATCACACCAATTCTTACCTTAAAACGTATTAAAGAATCTTAAACTTCAACACATTACTTTCAACAAGGCTTTGAAAATGTTGGCCACGAAACATTCAGTAATTTCATATTTGTATCACATACTGCACAACATGTAGGCTTTATCTGTGTTCACATACTCCTCAAAAAAATAGTTTTGTCACATAGTTTTTAAAAATAACAAACCAAAGTCAAAATTTTACAGTTTTGTAATATACAAATATACTTAATAAAATTATTTGCAAAATAGATTTACAAAGGGCAACTGAAAAGTGTTCATTAATGGGTTTCCTGCGAAAAAAAAAACTATTTTACAAATATCCAGTGGTAGCCCATAACAAAAATATCTAAGAATATCCTTATTTTAAGTAATATTTTTTTTTTAAACTGCAAAACCATTTCCTCAAGTGATTATACAGACGTCTTGAAGCAGCTCTTGGTGTCTGTTTTCAGAGAGAATGATTTCATTTCTGCCTGCAAAGTAATTTTCATTATTTTTACATTTATAAAACCGTGAAATTTTGACTTCTACATACATTCACGCGAAAACTGTGCGTATTTTCTGCGATGAAAGAGTAATCGCTGATAAATTCCAAAATGTCGAACAGTATATGGTACGAACGTCAAATAAGTGTTTTATATGTATTTTGGCCAACGCTCTTAACACACGATGGGACCTACAGTCACACAGCTGGCATAGTTCGTTTTACCGTCAATAGCAAGGGACTTGGGAAATTTCAGAACCAGCAAATCCTGAAGAATGACGTTATATGCCAATACATCGTGACCGGCGACTGAATAGTCACGTTCGTTTGGAAATTTTTTTTGCGCTTCTCCAAATTCTTTAGATTTACGAGGTGAGAAATACAGCTTTGTAAAATCTTTACCAGTTACTAGATATTATTTTTAAATGTGTTACGGTAAGAGTCCATTCTTTGATCTCTATACTTTCTTCAATTATACCTACAAAAACCTTTACACACATTTGTGTACCTGTGCGTAATCATACAAACACACACACACACACACACACACACATACATATATATATATATATATATATATATATATATATATATATATATATATATATATATATATATAATATACATAGAACATATATACATGTATAAACATGTAAATATACATTTCTTTACATATATACATTCACGTACATATATATTAATATAAGTCTGATATATATATATATATATATATATATATATATATATATATATATATATATATAGCCTATACATGGACTACATATAGGATGTATCTGAATTTGTGGGAACTGACATGGGAGTGGATAGTACACTCGAAGACAACACAAAATATTCCTATGAACATAAGTCCTGAATCGATTGTTTCCGCGTTACAGACCTTTCAGTTTCGTACTGGATGTATTTGTATTAGTCTTTATGACACATTCCAGTTCGTGTACTTGTACCATATTCGTGTACCAGTAGTGTTACGTCACATTACAAGAAGTGCTCGAAAAGTTCACGTTATGCCTGGATGTATGACTGAACATGCCACATCGTTGATCGTCTGATACGCTCAAATACTCCATGAGTAGCACGTATTTGCTGGTAATCTTGTTCTACTAGCTGGCGAAGCACTGCTATGTCCGGACCTGTAGTTGCATAAACAATGGCCTTGAAATTCCCCCTCCACCACCTCCCCCCTTCACAATTAATAGTCCAGTTATTGAAATCCGGGGTTGTATATGCTGTTCACTTCAAAGAGAGCACTTTTGATACCCTAGTTACTGTTTCTTTCAGCCATTTTTTAAATCCTTTAATCACATTTTTATATTATTATTTCTATGTAAGTGATAAAGACAGTGGGCATATTCCACCCCACTCTGAAGTTAGCGTCTAAGGCTAAAATAAAATAAAAAATTCAACTATTATTCCAAGTGAGAGAGATTTCAAAAGTACTCACTTTTACTGTGAATAGCCTATAAGCGCATTGCATTCGAGGTTATTTGGCTATCAACAGAGCAATAGGAGAGGTAACAACACTTGCACAATTCCAACTGCTCAGATTAATAGGAAAACCTCGTAAATGATCATTTCTACAGTTGTGTGTTGTGTAACCTGCCAATACCAATAAGAAGTATTCAACATTTTTTGTGCCTCTCAGAGCAAACTTAAAACAATCTGAGGAAGAGAAAATATGTTTTTTGTGTCCCGTTTCTGTATAGCACTCTTTGGATTCGGAATTGTTACATTTCACAGAGGCCAATGCTTATTATTGCAGGCAGTGTAACAAATTGATACTTGATGAACGAGTGATTGAAACCGAAACTGTAATATATCTTTGTGCGTAAGGTTAGATTTGTGTGCCTACGTGTGTCGTCCTAAATATTTTGAACACTTGTACCATATTTCGCAAAACTCCGTACACATATAGTAATTAGTATGTAGTAGTAGCAGATTGGAATTTTATAGTTTTCAACCACGCCGGGTGCTATTTCAAAACGTCTACTATTAAAAAATATTGATTATCTTGGTAACCATTCTTATTTATTACCTATTTAAACCAAAATTCGTAAGTTGAGAATAAAATTTATAAAAAATGAATTTAGAGACGGCTATTATTATTGGTCTGAAAATTTGGAAGCTTACACTACATTAAGATATAAAGTTTATAAGTTACATTTCGGTACGACTAAACCGATTTTTACCAATTTTCACATGTAAATAATACTGTGGCAGGCAATGTAAACCTGTGGGACTTAAACATATCAGGCATTCATTTTCAAAATGGCTGTCATACTAATATTTTTGGTTAATTTTCAATGTCTGTCATATTTTTGGTCCAATTTTGTCCAAACTCTGTATCTATTAATATTCTGTTACAACGATTAAATATGCAAATACAAAAATTTTGGCAGCCATTTTGCAATACAGTATTACTTAAAATATCAAGTGGTCTTGTAATATCTCGAGAAACATTTAACAGATTTCTGCCGAATTTGGTAAAGCAGTATCTACCCAACAAACACGAAAAGTACGGACCGGAATCGGGCTGGTAAAAGATAGCCGACTAACTCCGGCCAGATGATGTCGGTCCGCTGTCTTATGCCGGAAGCGGCCCGATGGAAATATGGACTGGCGACTGTTTGCCGACAGCTTAAAAAAATACACCGTACTGCTAACGGCAAGACGCCGGGTCTTCAGTAGATGGATGGCGACAAGATGTCGGGCCTGCGGCAGCTGGATGGCGACAAGATGTCGCGCCTGCGGCAGCTGTATGGCGGCAAGATGCCGGGCCTGCGGCGGCTGGATGGCAGCAAGACGCCGGGTCTATGGCGGCTGGATGGCGGCAAGAGGCCGGGCCTACGGCGGCTGGATGACGGCAAGACGCCGGGCCTATGGCGGCTGGATGGCGGCAAGACGCCGGGCCTACGGCGGCAAGAGGCCGGGCCTATGGCGGCTGGATGATGGCAAGACGCCGGGCCTATGGCGGCTGGATGGCGGCAACATTCCGGGCATACGGCAGCTGGCTGGCGGCAAGATGCCGGGCCAGCGACGGCTGTATGTCATTACGATGCCGGGCTTGCAGGGGCATGATGTCCGGAAATAAGCAGTATAACCATGAAAAAACCTTAACTTTTCGATAAAAATTTTTAATAATTCTTATTTCCTCTTTACATATATTCATTCCATTCACTTCTCAGCACATTATATGATATGAAAGCCTTTTGCTTGTCAAGTGCAGGTACCGAATCTAAGACCTTTGAGTTGACAGTCCAGCATGCTAACCTATACACCACGGGGTAAGTTGCTGATATTCTCCAGTAATTTCTAATTTATCATGACACAAATGATTGTAAGTGAATGTATAAATTCCATAGCAATATAAAAAATAATTTTGAAACAGTGATTATTTAAAAACTGTTTCTTAGTGTCTACAAAGGCTTGCAAAAAAATAGTTTTTCTTAGATTTTAATATATCTGTTGGATGATTGTACAAATGAAAAAAAATTCAAAGAAAACATTACCATGGGCTACCATGTGACACATATATAATCATAAAATAAACATGCTAACGTTAACACACGGTCTCAAAAAAGACATCATGCCATTAACAGCTTGCTAACATCTTGCCTATTCAAAAAACGCTTTCAAAAAGTTTGTCGGCAAAAATACATCATATTTGTATCTTTACTGTGATAAAGAGCCATGTCTCAAAAACGTTAGCGGGTCGGAATAAATAAGATGATGACTAGCTTACCGAAAATTAACGATGCTATATCGGATTCGGGCCAGAATATTAATTTGTGCTATTGGCAACGGGTTGGCTGTGAGATATCACGCCGACATAATTCAGGTGATATCCATCTGTTATACAAAAAAAACTACAGTGGGCTATTGTCTTTTTTTATAACTGCAATCATACTGCCTCAAAAAGACAGTAATGAATGCCTTTGTCTTCTGGCATTGAAACGATGGTTGCCAACAGTACAGGTATCCGACCAACAATTTGCCAACACTTTGCCGACAGGTTGTTTGTTGGCGAAGTAAAATTTTAAGTATTTAGTGTTTTAGGCACTTTTTTTCAAAGTGACGGGCATGTAAATACTTGAATTTAGTACGTCATAACTACGAAAACAAGTAACATATTTCAAATCAATCTTGTAAGCTGGCGGTTTGTATAACGTCCAACAAATTTGACTATACAGAGGTTGTTTTCTCCACCATCTTGTAAGAAAGCACCACATCAAAAAAAATTAAGTTTGCGAGTCCATTCTCGGGAAGTATCAACATATTTCTAGTAAATCTTTCAATCCTAGAACTATATCATTGCATATAAATTTGAAATGTTTTAACTGAATCAGGCTCTTACTTTCAAAATGGCAGTTATGTAAAAATATTAGGTAAGAATGCTATACCTATGAAGCTATAAAATTAATTACTGCGTAAGTTTGTAAAATGGCTGGTTTTGTTACAACTATAAAATGTGTCTACGTAGAGCTCTTTTCTGCGCCATTTTGTAAGATAGCATCACACGAACATAGGAATGTTAAGTTTTTATACTATACATTGGGGGAATACAACCGAATCCCACCAAATACAGGCGGTGAGTTATACTTTTGTAGTACATACTAATGTATATGACTGAAAAGGGCTGTCACATATTTTATACATAAAAGCTATGTAAATATTTAAGGTTAAGGTAGTGTGATTTATATTCCAAATAATTATAACCAATGTTTGTATGCTGACAAAACCTATGACAAACATCGAATGTGCTAATATGTATCGTTTTGTTTGCCATTTATGAATATGTCACCACATGAGAAAATTGAGCTTTTATGTCATATCTCGGGGTCATCAACCGATTCTCACCAAACTATTCACGCTTATTAGTAGTAGTGTAGTAGGCCATGTAAATTTTTGTGTTTTTAGTGGGTCAGGTTTTGATTAATCGTGACATTATAATTAGATTAGATTCATACAATTCAAAATATTTCACACAAAATTTGTATGCTGACAGTATTTACCACAAGTATTGCATATACCTATAAAATATTATTTTACCCGCACAATTATAATATGGTGCTAGGTGAAAAAATTGAACATTCATGCCATATTTCGGGAATCAATCAAATAACTGCTAGCAAATTTTGCACATAAATAGTGTTAGAGTAAGCCATGTAAATTTACATGATTTAATTTACTTGTATACATGTTTTCAAAATGATGACCCTATAAATAATTAAAGTTAGCAAAGACTGCCTACAGAAAAATTAGACTAATTGCAACAGAAGCTGATGATCATAATCCTACCTCTGTTGTGTAATTGGTTAAATGCCATCTTATGGCATATATTCTTGTTACATTTCTACAGATATTGCTGTCGAAGAGACGTAAAAGCCTACACACCATTTAAGCTTTTGAGAAATTCATGAAAATAATTTGCATCCATGTAGAGCAACGCATGTTCGTTAGATAGATTCGTTTTATTCTTACCTAATATATGTTACATAGAATACCCCCTTAAACCTTCCCTCTTAACTTAACATAGATTTTACAGCATTAAAAAGTACTTTAAAAGCATAAAATAAGTAATATTAAGGACGGATCACCTCCAAGATGGCGGCCATAATGTCAAACTTGTATCATGTTATCTGTGGAAAACACTTACGTTGGTAGCATTGTCAATATTCAAATGTGCCGAGGCACGGCACCTCTCCATAGCTTCAGGTGTAACATAGGATGCATGGGCAAAACTAAACTAGGGAAAATAAGTTCTACATTCACTCCCATTCTGCATAAAATAGGAAGTCGGGGTCAGACTGTCCTCAGAGTCTTCTGACATTTGTGGTGAGGTGGGATTTCTTAAGAACTTTGCCAGACAGGGAAGACTACTGATAGAACAAACAACTCATGAATGTGTTTTTCTTCGTTTTGTATTGCCATGCAGGTTAAAAAAATTTTTTTTTCCCAAAATGGCAACTATTAGACCTTCTTCTAGGGGTCACCACTGTCAATGGTTCACCACTAAGGGATACACGCCCGGGTACACATATAATAAGAAACAGCATTTTTTAAACATAACAAGTAGATTTATTAACAAAAATTCTGTAACATAAATATTAATTAATTTTATACCAGTCAGCTCGACGCCGGAGTTGACCCAACTCGCTTTGTATAACTTTGACATATTCAGTAACTTGAAAACTCACGTACAGCTCATGTATAGTAAAAAGAGAAATTGCGTAGCTTATAAGTAAATCAATATGAACTATGTTTATTTATTTTTGACAGCAATACATCATGGCGTTATGACTGAGAAACATTAATGTACGATGTTTGCAGTGCTTCATTTATAAAAATATGGCAATTGATACATTTGTATTAGTAACACTTGAAATACTCTTTCAATTTCAGTTTGTTTTTAATGGTACGATTGAATTCTAGTAAGAGATATGAACGATGAGAATATTTCGTCTGGCGTTGGTAGATAGAGCAGATATTTGATTGACCTGCAAAAATGCAGCGAAGTATATATTGAATGACATAATATGTATGTGTGTGTGAATACATTTTACTAGGAATGCGTGAGTACGTGGCATTACTAAAACAAAAAGTTTACCATATGAACAATAATTGGTAATATTATTCTATGTTAATTACGTATTTTACCCCAACATGTGGCCAAGTGTCTAGATAAATTATTCTTGTAGGAACCGGATAGATATATCGGGTTTAATCCTTTTAAGTAACATATTTTATTTTGTTTATGTTAACAAATTTAGCTATCGTAAATTATAGGAAGTAACTAGACAGTTCTCTTGAAGGCAGATTCGTTCAAATTTATTATTTTCCTAAGAAGAATCAATGTAGACATATAGAAGGTTATTTACTAAAGAGGAGATCAAATAAAATGTTCAGAAAAAAAATTAGACATTAAGAGGTACGCTTACGATTATCAAGAAGATGAATGAACAGCTTTACAAGTCCGTCCTTATTGGGAATCATCGCATGCTCTGATAACGGCAATGACTTTGAGGAGACATTCGGTGTATAAACTTGAATAGCGGTTTCTCTAGAGTTTGAAGAGTGTATTTAATGGAGTATTTTAAAAACTTGGTAATATGTTTTTCAAATATTCTATTATACAAAACTTTTATCGAACAATTTAAGAAGTCTAGATAAGTATAATAAACTTAAAAATTTTAATTACCACAATTATAAAATAACACGTGTGCAGGATTCATCAAATGCAAAAATTGTGCTTGGTGACAAATTAAGGACAGTAACAGAATATAATAAGTAAGAGTACAGAAGCGAACAGCCCCTTTCTAGCGAGCTCCAGCCTCACACGCCAGCAAAATGGTATATACGACCAACAACATGGTTCGGCCCCGTTCGCCAATCAGCGCATGGTTAAATTACTTGCCAGGCGGCAGTCCAGCCAACCGGGAAGCATTCACGGCACACAATAGCCAATCAGATAAATGGCACACTTACAGAGGCTCGCGTGGCCAATCAGCATTTGGACACACCTATATCAAAGGAACCGCCTTGTCGTTTAACTTGAGTGTACTTATGAATTCCGTGGATAGGTCCCCCTGCACTGATATATTCAAGGTCACCGTGTCTATAGGATGTTCACGGTGAAGTGAGCATTTTGAGGCCCTAGTTTCCTTTTCCTTTTTGATATTGTTATATCTTTAAACCATCCTTTTAAATAAGTTTTATCATGTAAGTGATAAACACGGTATTTATTACACCAAGGCTAAAATACAATATATTTATTATCTTAATATTTCAAATGAGAGGGCTTTCAAAAGTGCTCACTTTACCGTGAATAGCCTCTGTCGGCGTTTCTCTAACCATTTCCTCTCTGTCGGGCAACATGTTTTGCGCGTAGAAGAAACTTCTCTTATACTAAAAATTGGAACACCGTCCGAATATTTGTTTATCTCGCTCGAAAATTTCAGTTCTGGCAATTAAGGAATACATGAGAAATATTTTTTTTTTACAGAATGGCAATCCTTTGGAGGTTAAAGATTTTAATTTTTCTGAAGAGTAGTTATTCCGTAATTTATAAAGAATTTGAATCTTAATATTTGAGGTCTGTATTTCATTAGAGATGCAAATTGACGCTTATTCTATTAACCGTTTGTAACCTTCTGCATTGCGTATTTAGTGAACGATCGTGCAAGTTGTGAGAGTCTACATTGTGCAGTTTAACACCGAGGAATTTGCACGGTGAGGCTTGAGAAACGCAGTGAGAAATTTCCTGTGCCCCTGGATCATTCACTGACCATTTCGGTATGTATGAAGATATCAAGATATAATAAGAACAATGCGACACGTATAAAATTAATTAAAACATATTGCATTTTGCGTGATTACTCAAATGGGCATATTTTGCTTTACAATATGTTACATAAACACTACATTTAGGACGCAATAATCTCGTTACTGCATTGACTGACAAACAACCTCTAAACGACCAGTACAGTTAGTGTTTCTCCTTTACTGAGTTTTAAAAGGACGATTTCAATTGAATAAAAATTACAATTCATTTTCCTGCAGTGGGGTAAATAGTGAACCAATTTCTAGATTATCTTTAAATTCAAGCAGTTGCGTACTGACGTAACAGTGTTAATGAACAGAGATGAAATAAATTTAGTTCCTGCTGTTCCAAGAGGCTGTCAAATTTCTTATTTTAATGGTCGCGAATTACATCCCGCCAAGAAGCACTGGAAAATACTCGTTGAACTTGCTTGTTTGTAATCAAGTTGAGGACGAATACACACCACTTCTAACATAGAAGTAATGATTTTTTTGACGGGCCAAGCCAAGTTCTCTCTTCACAACCTCAACAGTCCATAACATCTTCACTTATGCTATATGCAGGATATGCCATACTATACTGGTTACAGTTACTAGATAGAGGACTGTCGTTATTTACTCCCCAATGCGGAAATTTGTAAAATGTCATTTTCCCTCAGGCGTCCTTTCTTGGCACCCAGTCGCTTCACATCCAATGCGAAGGGACATACAAGCACTCAGGTCTCACAATTTACAGAGGACGCCAATAACTCGCTCAAATATATTAGTTCAGATATTTTAACTATCAGAGTGTTCTATTGAATACTGAAACATTTATGCTGTCTCGCAGTAACTATTCTTGAACTGCAAGGTCCAAAGAGTGTATAAAAAATTATATTTTTAAAAAAAATGTCATGATTGGGGAATGTTCTTCTTGGATACCGTTACTTGGTGATCACTCATAACTTCGTTAACGATCTCAAAATATGGGATCACATACTCTAGAGAGTTGATATTGACTCATATTACACGTGTGTGAGTAAAGAGAGTCTGAGAGTAAATCCTTGTTTTAATTCTATATTTTGAAGGGGCATATCTCTAGCCCTCTCGGATACGCCGATGGAAGAAAGAAGAGGAAATGGGGTCGCGATTATTAGCTATGGGCTTATGCATTCTCTGATTGGTCAACGCTAAGCTCTGGGAAGGAATGGGTCTTGCTTGCGACTGGCTACTGCATGATGAAAAAATGTCCATGTCAGTAGAGCTGACGGTTGGTGAATGTAGGCTATTACAAGGCGCTGATTGGAGAATGGTGCCACGACATTTTGCTGGCGTGTGCGGAAAGTACGAATGGTAGTTTTATTCTTCAGTACTTTGTGCCTCCAGATGTAGCTTTTGTATTTTAACTTCATTTCGGGCACAGCATGGCTGATCAGAATTTTAAAAATTCCGGTGGTAACTGAGAAACTTAAAGAGCCGATTTAGATCTTGTTTGCTTGGGATGGTTAAGTTAGAAAGTAGTGCTCCAGGTATAACCTTTTAACCTGCATAGAAGCTACTCTAAGGCAAGTGCTCGGATCGCTGGGAAATTTGTCTGAACAGGTAAGAATCTATTTTAGACAAGATACGACTTTTTTCAGTTGTATTTTTCCGGGACCCGGGGTCCTCTTCGGTGTGCAGCGACTGCTCAAACTGCGACAAGTAGGCGACGACCGCATCGCGACCTCGCACCATCGCCCTCTTGATAGGGGTATTGCCGGTCTTGCTGCGGGCGTTGACATTCGCCCCGGCCTCCACCAGGTACTTGACGACGTTGAGGTAGCCGCCCTGTGCCGCCAGGTGAAGCCCCGTGTCGTATGAGTGGTCTTTGGCGTTCACGTCGGCACCTCTCTCCTCCAGCAGTCTCACCGCCGCGAGCTGGCCGTACCTACACATCCCAACCAGACAGGTAAGGTCATATCTCTAACATTTTTTTTTTTTATTTGGTTATCAGAGAGAGATTTCGAAAATGTCCCCTTAATGCCGTTGTCAGTTGTCAAATCTTTATAGTTTTCAAAATATAACACTTAAATTCCGACAAATGATTGTTATAGGTAGGTTCAAAAAGTGGAATTAGAGTCTAAGCGCGGCATACTGCATTTGTGTTACAAGCTACAAAAGAAACAAAACAACTCTTCCTCTACAGTTTATGGTTTAAACTATTTATTAAATGAATGTTAACAGTTTCGTTGAAATGAACATAGATATATTTACGACAAGTCTCACCCCTATTTTCGACAAAATTCAGAGTGCCTATACACGCTCACCTGTTTATAAATCGCACTCACACTGAATCAGTATGTTCTGCACATCGTACATATTGCTTTAACTGCAATTTGGTTGGAAAAGTTATCTAGGAGCAAAGCCTAGTATGCTGCAGAACTCTTGAAAGCGAGACTTTTGAGTCTCATATTTTGAAAACTGAAATTATTTGACAACTAATAACTGCATCAAGGGTGCACTTTTCGAAATATCTTTCAGAAAACCAAATTTAAAAAATGTGATATATGACGTTGGAGACGCAATAGTCCGTCTCATCCGTCAGTCGTCTTTCTGTCAGACAGTCACCCGTCTGTCGTTTTCGTCTGTTAGTAGAAAGCAATACACAGCAATCCGTCGTTTGTCAATACTTGTATAAGACAAAATTCCAGTGTAACAACTTAACAACGCGATCTTTATTTAGTAAGATTTATATTTTATTTGAAAATACATTTTCTTGGCAGAAATATTAGGGAGAAATAATTATTTCATGTCATAAGAGTTTTCTAAATTTGAAAATCCTGTATTTGCCACCAAAGATAAATAAACACAGATCCCCCGTCTTGCATTTAGTTCCAAAGTTCGTACTCGCATCTCACGAATGTCGTCAGAAGGCGGTGGCCCATCCGTCCGTCCGTAGAATGTTAAAGGTCTGGTTATTATTTAAAGGATGGAAGGATAGGGAAAATAAGTTGTCCTGCTACCGGTCTGATATGACGTAACTAACTGCCGGACGGACGAATGACGGACGTGACGGATTATTGTGAGTGCAGCATTACCTCATCATGTCGACACCGAACCTGTCTCGTTTGCATTCACGGTTAGCTGCTTACAACTTTTCTGAAACCCTGCAAAAGTTATAATTTCAGACTATTCCTCCGTATCATGCAAACAAATCTTAAACGAGTCAAGAAAATCACGCTAAATGGACATCACACCGCATTCCTAAGCACTCAGTTTAATGATATTTTTCATCACAACTTTATCTTACTAGGCATAACCGACACACACATTGTTACCTGTATTATACACATTTATTTGAAATGAAATGTTATGTATTCAATAAAATCAAGTAAAATTTTAATTTAACCGAAAATTAATACTTTTAAGCAAACAGAATGACAAATCGCTTGTGATATGTGACATGTTTAGGGAACAAATAAATAAGTTATGCATGGGCTGATTTTTCAAAGTTTGATTCAAAATGTGGTAAGACACCGTGAATAGACTATACATCTGGGTTACTCAACTTTTTTTTACAAAAAAAATTCCTCTACGTGCTGGAACATTGTAAATACATCTAAGTCTATGATTAGCATTTTCAATCGTAGATGATAACGAACCTCGAGCTTGAGGCAGTGGAGTCTGAATTAATAGAGTTCGTTGAAGGATCTTCGGATTCTGAGTCGTAGTCGATATAACCTGTGTTCAATGCCAAGGCCATCTCGTCCGCGTCGGAGGAATAGTAGGATACTATGTAAGTCGACGATGTATAGGTCCAAGTCGATGAATATTAAGTCAGTGTCAGTGAATTCTGAGTCGGCGGCACTTTACGATAGAGTTAGGGTATACTAAATAAAAAATAAAAAAATGTTGTTTCATTCATAGCCCGAGTTCAGGTAAGCCAAATATGTTTTGGTGGAGTAATAGAAGCCATTACGAGCCAATGGAATCCGAGTTTTAGTTCATCGAGCCCTACTTCGTGCCAGAATGAATGGAGTTTGCTTTAAAGTACACAAAGATGGTGTATTAATCGGGATCCACTGAATAGACATATTTCTTTATTGATAAAAACTCCGAATTACCCAATCTCTGATCAGAATCCATCAGCTGACTCACTAGTATTGTTCCAGCGATTTGGATTATACTTCCTTTGACTTGTGATTCAATAACTCGTTCTCGCAATAAACTGACTCCGACTACGAATTCATTGACTCAGTCATAAATCCAGTGGTTGAAGGAAATACTCGGTGTACTATAAATCGACTCTATGAAAAGTATTCAAAATGGAGTCAGTGGAGTCTTATTTAAGTTATGTTATAGTTCAATTCTAGCAGAACTGACGGACATATATTCAAATTTGTGGAGTTCAAGGTGGAAGTTCCAAGACGTTACATTTGAAATCTAAATATAGAGTGGAAAACAGGATCTATTAGCGAGTAAATATTAGAACTCACAGCTGACAGCCATAGAAAAGAGGGGGGAGAGAAAGGAGTGTACTGAGAATTACCTGGACGCGATGACCAGGGGCGTGGCGCCACCGTTGTCTCTTTCATCGATGTCTGCACCTCGGTCCAGCATCATGTTGATGAGATTTACACAGTTTCCCTCGGCGGCGCCATGCAGAATCGTGTCGCCGTCACTCTCAGAGATGTTGGGTCCCTGCACGCCCGACATCAGCACCTCGGCCAGCGTAGTCTGACATGATCCGCCGATCTTCCACAGCGGGTAGCCGTGATCATAGGGAGTGGTCTGCAGTTGGTGGTATGCTTCGCTCTTACGATCCAAGATCCTCTCCAGGTTCTGCCTTAGTTCCCGCCAGTCATGGTCAAGGTAGTAGTTGTTCAGCTGCCACCATAACACACCATGCAATAAAGACGATGCTGACTGATCGTCGTTTCTGAGCATGCTCCAACTTTGACTCACGAACAACCAACATTGGCAAATCGAGCTATTAAACGATTGTGTAATTTTTTTAAAATTGCTACGCATTAATAAAAACTTTATTGTAACATGACCATATTTTAAATGAACTATATTTCGATTTTTTTAAATGCACCAAATTATTCAAGTCCATTACTGGTTTGTGCTTGGGAGGTCACATGTTCAATCCTCGATCAGATTCATTAGGATGGTCTCACCAATTTTTTTGCAGCCCCTTTCCAAGTAAAATCTGTCACATTTCCTTAATACATTTAAGACAATGTTCTCATGACACGGGGCAGTGATTAATAGGAATCGTCTCGCTTTCAAATAGTTGGTCCCTCGTAAATTTAATAAGTATGGCAATAAAGAAAGATACCTTAAAAATAATGTCGTTTTGAAAATAAAGTTTGATCAAAATAAATCATCCAATCACAAAATACATTACACGGAGTGATCAACTAATACGGTATTAAAAAATTTTAGGCGCAAATCTCGATTGATATAGACGAGAAACATGTAGCCTCGGTGACCTAGCAGTAGCTCACACGTATCTCCACCACTCCAGTGCGGGATGGACATTCGAACTTTTCTATTCTAGAAACCTCGCAGATGGAAAACTTGACTGACATCGATGGTGTTTCACGGGGGAACCAAATATATTCCCTTCCCAAATACCTTAGATAATTATTTAATATCCCTCGATCTCATGCGAAGTCGCAATTACAGAGCCGCGGACAGGTATGGGAGCCTTCTATCAGATGAATTCTACCCCCGCTTGACTAGTGTTTACCATGTATACCATAACTGGAGACCCGAGTTTCTTTTGTGCAATCATTCCCTGGCCCGCTGTAGTATTTCCAAATCCTTAAACTCAGATACACATAATTATTTCATGTTTTTAGCTGGCAAGTGTTCTAAGTTTCTACCTGCAAATAACAGACGTTTACTATCGGAGTAACCCAATTTTCATTAAGACCAGTCAAGTACGATTTTTTTCCCGCAAAGACACGAGGCTAATAACCAAAAGTAAGCTGCAGGCGTATGTCATTGTAACCTAGGAATCGTGATAACATGTTTGAGAACAAGGTGTGCGTGAAATTAACGGTTGTATTATGAAAGTATACGACATAAAGCTCATAGGCTATACGGACAACGATTTTCTAATAGTGTCCCCCTTGCGCACCTGATTTATTAAGTTATGTTCTTTATTCTGGCAAACAAGGAGCATAAGATAAAAAATATGTCTTTTATAAAGTTATCCGGCTGCTAAAAACGACCACTCGAATATAAAATATTTGTCTGAGCACGATTGTTTATAGAGAGTCGTCACTGTTATAGCTAGTCTAAAGGGTGTACTTGGTTATACACACACATAAAACAGCGGGCCATTATATAAATCGTTTGATCTCATAACTGGCGAGTTTCATTTGGACAAGTAAAATTAAATCATTGTGAAAGAAAAGAGTAACCACCGACTAAATGTTCATCTTTTCAACGCCACGTATTTATGTTTCTCATTTAACGTGTTGGAAGGTATGATATGACCACATGATATTGCTGACAGTCTGAAGGTACCAATTAACAATTTGAAGCCTATGACAACATATAGTTCAGGCTGTGTTACAATTAACCCCTTTGAGGTTGGCACAGTTTTACTGATAACCAAAACGTAAAAAGTTAATCGTCTGTATTAATTGCTGTAGTATCGCTAGTTCTGTCGATCTACGTATTCCCACGTTAGCATCACCCTGTTATTCCTCAGTGTACCGAACAATATATCGAACTGCGCATCGTTTATTGCTGAATGGCCAACAGCCATTGGTGTATCGAGTTGACGAACTTTCACTTAAATATTCCTTACGTATGCAATGGTATCTACAAATAATCGTAACCTTAAGGTTTTCGCCTATACGGCGCCTGAATTGCATTTCAGAGTGTTGTTTCCCCACGAAACTATTAAACACACTTCCAATGTTCTGATTTACAAAATGAGCACATGCTTCAGACGAGGGCTGTTAACTACTTTCAAAATGAAAGCACGTTAGAAATACAATTTGGAGTACTCCAAAACGGCTAAAATCTTTTTTTTTTTTTTTTTCACACTGCCGTGTCTCCAAAATTACGCATCAGAAACATACGAAACTACTCAAAGGCCCTGCATTGAACTTTCCTAGAGACTTTTCAACAATAAAATAACATGGTCACTGTTGAAAGTTCCACAGGTACACGCAGTGCGTCTTGAACACTGCGCGCCAGTTCTGAGACTTGCCCTTAGAGGCGATGTCGCACTTGATGTGCGTGATAGTGTCGTCAACAACGCTCCCGCACTTATCGGCCTCAAATACGGAAAATAAGTTCTGGTAGGCGGTGGGCTTAATATATATTGTTTGTCATACTAGCAGAAGGAGTCATGGGCGCCCTAAAATTAGTAATAAGGTATCTGTGGGGATGAGGTTATGAGATAGTACAATGCCATTGTATTCGTATAAGGTAACCCCGCCCAAGAATCCAGAAAGGCTGGATGAAGTGTCATACATATACTCTTCCCAGCAAAGGGACTCCTCGAATGAAGCTTCGACAGCCGCCAATTACGCAGATGTGTTAAGTAAATGAGAGGACACTGTGCGCCGCCTTGTGCTACATGATATCGGCGAGAAGGCTCGGATTTTTGTTTGTTTTGTTCAATATGTAATGCTTTAAGGTAACGCCAACGTAAGTTTAGCTCTGTTGGGTCAGTAGTTCAGGGTCTTTATTGTTGATAATGTGAGTTGAGACATTTTATTTTATCTAGCAGACGTCTTCCTCAAGTCGTTAAATTTAATTGGCTTGAGTGCTTGGACCACTAGATGGCACTTTGGACCGATCACAAGGAGGTCGTTGGATTACTGAGCCCCATCGCTTAACGATTTTCTTTTGTGTACAACTATATTATTTTACTACTCAAATAAGTTCTTTATTTTCTACAAAGAAAAATATTTTTTCCATAAAATGAAAATGTATAAAGAAAAAAAATAATAACACTGAACCTAAGTCTGTTTAACGTTTACTTTGCATTAACGCACGGGTTTGATACTTCAAACCAAACAAACTAATATAAATGCCTCCCTTTGCTGCATAGTAACATACGGGCAAAGAATTTTCACTGCAGCCAAAAGCGGTGAACATAGCATCTCGACCCGACCAAGGTTAGATCTCAGTACGAGGGTATCAGTTGTTTTATAGGAGAGCGCCAAAGCACAACACAGCACCAACTTGGCGGGGGTAGTTTCGTATCAACTGTTGTGTCGGCTGGAGGACTCTGCACCGATTAAGCTTGTCTCGATCCTTACTAGATGGCGGGGCAGCGGTGTTGTAGTGTTTAGAGTACTTGCTTGCCAAAAAATCGGAGCGGGTTCGATTCCCGGCGGGGTCGCTGGGCGATGCCACTGGTCGGCGAGCTTTCCGGGGATCGCCCGTTTCTCCCGCACTTTAATACCGGCGCTGCTCCATACTGACCTATCTTCACCCTCTTCGGCTCTCGAGACCCCGATGTTAAGAGCCCCCCAAATCTCTTCACTCACCCTTAGTAGGTGGTCTCCTTATTCATAACTCAAGTAGTATACGAGTGTTTATGTGAGGGTTAACTTACAGAAAATGGAGTGGTCCCTGAACGGTAGAAATCGTTATTTAATGTCGCATTATTCTAGATTTTATAATTGGTAATATACTATAAATATTTACACAATTTTTATGTAAACTCACAATCGTTTATGTATTTTAAGTCCTTAAGAACAATTAAATATTTTGAAATATTACAACACACACTCTGCTCGAGTCACAGTGCGCAAATTGTTAAACACACCTTATGAGTTAAAACAATTATTAAGTATATGTTTAAGAAAGAGTTATAACGTTTATACGAACAAAATTTTCGAAATATTTTATAACCAATACCTCTTTAGTGATAGTACTTATGAATACTATGTCTTGTAATTACGTTTAATACGTAAGCCAAATAATCAGTAGAATGTTTGCCAGCCAGCTAATAATAAACATCTCGCAGTCTGGAGTAGTCTTAGCCGAAAGGAGGGTGCTCAGTAGGAACACAGAGAACGATACAAATTATGTTGTTGCTGTGATTTGTACGGGAGACTCGCTTATTTAGTTTGTCTTTAGAAGAAGTAAACAAGTAAACGCGCACAGCTAAAACATTTAGTTTGGTTGCAAATGTCGAGATCTAGAGACGACAAGAAATTCCGCCTGTGATGCATTCCGTAGCACAAAATATTAGCTCGGGGCTCACGAATAATCAAAGACTTCAGTAAAGGCTCCAGTCTGTTTATAAACGTCACCTTCCACTACGGTAGTAGAAGGACCAGTATATGTGTTAAGAACCTCACGGTGTTAAAAAAAATGTCGAGAACAATTTTATTTCATCAAATCATCTTTAATTTATGTTTTAAGGAGCCGTACGTTAGAAACACATTTTGCGTGCTGTATTTAAGTTGCCATGGTACTTGCGTTATCACTAGTAACTGTTAATTGCAGGCTTGTGTGTCGGTGGTGGTCGTATGAACGTACAATGACCTTGAGCTGTAGGAAGTTTTGCAAATGAGTAAAAACGGAAAAATTTTGAGTTATTTTAACTGCAGGCTAGGCTTCATAGCATTTCGCGTAATCGAACGGATATCTAATACTCACAGGTTTTTTGATACCGCAGTAGTGACAATGAAGGGGTCTGCATTTTTTGTATTTTTATTATTTATTCGGACATTTCCTGAATGTAACAAGAAAAAAGTGAACAAACTGAAATAGGTGATACGAAGGTAGGACATTTTTAATTCCACTCTCAAGTGAACCTGCGAACGTTTCATGTCTCTACGGAGAAATTTGTGCGTTGAGCCGAGCAGTTTACAACAACTAGCGATTATATATTTTCTTTGCATAATGTACACAATTTTCTACACCGCATTTGAATGTGTCGGGCAGGACGCTGGACCTGAGAAGATCTAAAAAAATATATATATAAAATCAAGTGAGGTGCGAATTGTTTGTGTATCTATTTAGATACACATATCGTGTCAAAAGGTTACCGACAAACGTAAGGAGCATTAAAAACGGGACAGAATAGAGAAAATTTCGACTAGGGACATATGGTATCCAAGATAATACTGAAACAGTAGATGACGTTGACAGGAAGGAACATCTTTACACTGTGGCAATGTCGAATGTTACATAGATACATTGATTTGCTAACAGCAGCAGAGCAGACTGTAACCCTGTGTTGTTTCTCGTACTACACGGGTATTTCGTTGTTTCATTTGTGTACGTGAACTTGGCAGTTGCGACCACAGAGCTTCATCAGTTGTTTACGTTTCTTAGAATGTGTGCAGTCTACGCTACTGTGTACAGTATGTACATCTTGATGTCGAACAATGTTTGTAAACCCAAGTACGTAATTGCACCCTATTCATACTAAGTCGCGTATAACTACACAGCATTCCACTGGTAGCCACACATTTATACCAGGTCCTTGCAATCAACGTCTTGTGTTGACGCTGGGTCTCTTAGAAAACCATGGGTCCTAGTCGAAAGTTACTCTATTCTGTCCCCTCTTTATGATCCTTAAGTTTGTCGATAACCTTTTTAAACACACACACACAGCAAAAATATAAAAAAAAAAAATACAGTAAACTTACCGTGTTGTTGAGACATGTATTTGTGTCTGAGAACGCTTCCGTGCATTGCCACTTCCCGTTCTGGGTTTGCACCTGTATTTAAATTCGAACAAGTGTTACACATATTGTATGGCTGTTTTATATTACAGTAATTTAAATTACAAATAAGGAATTTGAGCGAGTGCATCTCGGTATGTGCCATCACTAGAAGTGGTTGTGAATATCAAAAATTTCTGAGAGAACTTGTAAGTTTTAATGCATTATGAAAATGTCTGCTACATTCATTTTTTTACTAACTGCTGTACGTGTGAGAAACTATTGCTTTCTTTGATTGGCCTATTAGGACTGACATAGTTCTGATATTAAACTTCTTGATCCTGCAGTAAAAAACCACGATGTGCCAAAATCTGTGTTATCCAAAAGAAAACTATATCGAACACTTAATTAAAAAAGTGCAATTTTACACAAGCGTATGTGGCAGCAGAATCTCCACAGAAGTCGGAGTAATCTTACTCCTACATATATTAATATAATTTTTTTTTTACTTTGCATCTAGTTATATTCATCATAAAAATTATTTAAATAACTAATTTTACATAGAATTTTATGAAATTAAAATCATTAAGAGAATCAAATTAACTGTAATTTCGTTTATTTTTTCTCCATGAGAAGTAAATTTCCACACTTTCCTAAAAATAAAATTACACATTCACTGTTATTATAAATACATAATTTATAATTTTTTTTTCATTATTTTACCAAGTAATTTAATTTTTAGTAATAGTTCTTATACAGCTGTTGTTTCATAAACTATGTATGTGCGGTTTTACAATTTAATGTTATTTTACTCAATCTGTAACTTTTTTACAGAGCTTATCTGTGTCATAAAAAATTTATCTCTAAACTGTGTATAACAATTGACTTCAAAACCTATGCAATTTAATGTAAACAGCAAGCTTACCCCACAGCGGGAGTTACGCTTCTATTTTGCTACACACAAATGGACTTCGATGTATTTATACTCTCTATTACTATAAAATATGTTTTAAAGAACTGCTTGTAGTTACCTTTGATATTCTTAGAAACATTAGTGTAAAATTATATATACTGTATTCGTTTAAGCAAATTACACATAAAAATGTTAAATTACCAAAAATTCCATTGGTAAATATTCGTTCACAAATATGTGGTAAAGTAATAAATATTTACTGGTACTTGGTCTTTGTAAAATTTCACAGTGGAATATGTACAACTACAATGACGTTTAGTGTATATACAACGACCATGTAGCAGTAAAAATTGACAATAGAATGTTTTATTCAGGGATTGGGAGTGTTTACTCATTGTTCAAAATTTGTAAATAAACACCATCATTATGTTTATTATGACATATACAAGTGTATTTTCACCAAATATTTGTAGGACGCTCAAGATTTCTAGGGACATTTGAGTAAAATACCACAAACTGTAGTTGTTTTTATCGAGTCACAGAACAAATATATAAATCACAAAAAAATGTATTTGTACAATAACATTAATTTTTTCAGTGTACCTTGTATATTGGTGTACGTGTACATTTACATGCATATATAAATATTTTAAATACCTATATACTTACTGTGGTGTTAAGAAATATCTCTGTGCCTTGGTATGCTTCTAATTTCTGAACTGTCACGTTCAACTGTCTGCTCAGGCTTTGCACCTAGGTTTGGGGAATTTAGGACAAGTATTACACACTTCGTATAGCTGGTTTATATTGCAGTAATCTTAAATACACCTTACAACTTTGAGTGAGTGTAGCTCGGGATGCCATCATTGAAGATGTTGATTAATAGCGAAAATGCCGGAAAACTTGTAGGTCCCAGTTTCCTAGGCACCGGTGTGCTACAATAATATCCTTACTAACTGCTGTACGCGTGAGAAACCTTGTTCGACTCGCCCATTTAGAATTCCGCAGCTATTATATCGAGCTCTTTAAACCTGCTGTGAAACGCTAGGATGTGACAAAAACGAAGATATCTAATGCGAAAACTGTGGCGTAGCCATGGAAATTGGGAGACAACCACGGTGAAAAATTAATTCGCGGGAAATCACAGTCTCGCTCTATCACAAAAATATCTTCATGTCAGCGAATAAATAACTCATGCATGCATATTTCAGTTACGTAAACCAGGATCCTACATTGACACAGTAGCCTGTAGGCAAAAGATAATAATGGAGAGTTTTTGTAAAGTATGAAATGAATAGGTTATAAGTTTTACTGTATATGTAACGCCATAATCAATGGTAAACCGTTAAGTCACACAATCCTGGGGACGACTACTTAATCGTTAGCTCTGCACGGTACTGTAAGCGTGACCTATATGTTGTATAAGCCAGAAGAATAAAGATAATTTGAATTTTCAGATAATAACACTAATAATGCAGCACTAGTAGCACTATGTTCAACTTTGCAACTATCTGTACCCTCGAAAACCACCGTTCGATAAGTAACTTTTGCCATATGATAACAGCGTAGTTAGTAATGTGGTTTAACTAATTGGCTCAGCAATAAAATGTGTTAATGTAAAGGTTAAAGGGATATATTTGACCTACTGTATAAACGTTAACACAGACTGCGATTACGAAAGCCCATTCTGAAAAGCAAATTTAAACAAAATAACATTTTTTTTATTTACTTCGAGCATAATTCTTATTATATTTCTATGACAAGGATACAAAAGAAAAATTAACCAGTCATTTCTATCTGGCTGCATATATTTAAAGTTATAATAACAACGGGCGTGTTACAAATGCTCGAAATGTCCGCCGTAAGTAGTAATAGTTTAGATCTTGACTTTTCCGCTCATGGAACTATTGCATTCACTGTAGGGATAGTACACTATTAGTACACCCTGAAGTGCATGTAAGTAATATTGCGGCTGCCCGTCTTAATATATTTTTACAATAATCTCCACTAGGTGAAAAAAAAAAAAAAAAAAAAAAAAAAAAACCCATGTTCAGTTCTGAGAAAAGAGTTTGACTGATGAAACAACCAAAGCAATTCTGTGTTGGTGATAGTTATTCTACAATACTGGCTCAACTTTTCTCCCCTGAGGTTGTATTAACTTTGTTCAAAGTATTACTCCAAGATCTCATACGTCGTCCTAAAGGACTTTCTGTTGAACTATTTGGGTAAAATAACATTATTTAGTAAGCTTTTGTAATTTCGTTGTAAGTTTTGTGTTCATGTATACATTTAGGGCTAAACCCTCAGTGTAAATTGAGCTTTTATACACAGATCAAATAAATATATAGTAAGTTTATCAAATAGTGCAAAATTATATGTTTGTAAAAAGTTTAAAATACAAGTAAACTGCATACCAAATATAAATGACAACATTAAAGTTTGGCATTAGACCAATAATAATTTGGGAGTAACCACTCAGTTAACCATACTTTTAACAATAAATGATAGTCTCTTCTTAAAAAAATAGTTATCTGCAGGTAGTAAAACACCAGAAAGTCTCCCACCCCACCGTGGAATACAATTGTGTTCAATACACTTAAGTCTTAAAATTTTCCCAATATTCCAGAGATTATAAAAAAAAATCTGAGTTACTTCGTGGACAGGGATCAGGGATTGGAGGCCATAAATGTACATTAACTCGGTTGACGTCACAGAGGAATTCGCGCTCGGTGATCAGAGTCGGCTGTGTTATCGACAAAATAGCATGTTTTAGCACAAAAATTACTTAGAAATTGATGATTTTCCCATAAATCACATTTTTCACCAAAAAAATACAAAAAAATTAAACACTGACTCCATTGGGTCTTCAAATGAGCAAAGCGTAGTCCAGACTCCACGATTCAAGAGCCAGAAAGTCATCAGAGCAGCAAGCGGATTGGAAGCTCCTAGCAGGGCTAACCATATGATACCTCAGTGTGGTAAAAGCGGATTCGAGACTCCTAGCAGGATGAACCATGTGGTCCTCAGTGTGTTAAAAGTGGATTCGAGACTCATAGTAGGGTGAGCCATATGGTTTTCAGTGCAGTTAAAGTGGATCTGAGGCTCCTAGTGGGGCGAGTCATATGGTCTTTAGAGAAGTAAAAGTGGATTCGACACCCCTAGTGGGGTGAGCAATGTGGTCTCCATAACAGTAAAAGTGGATTTGAAACTTCTAGTGGGGTGAGCCATACCCAGAAAACAAAACCTGTCGGCAAAGTGTCGGCAAATTGTCGGCCTGATACCTATAGTGTCGGCAAACGTAGTTTCAATGCCAGTATATAGCATCTGACAAAGGCGTGACGTCTTTTTTGGGACAGTATGTTTGCCATTAGAAAAAAAGACAACGGCCGACTGATATTTTTTGCATAACAGATGGATATAACCTAAATTATGTCGGCGTGATATCTCACAGCCAACGTGACCCCAATAGCAAAAATAATATTCTGGCCCGATTCCGATATAGCATCTTTATATTTTTGGTAAGCTGGCCGTCATCTTATTTATTCCGTCCCGCTAACGTTTTCGAGACATGGCTCTTTATCACAATAAAGATACAAATATGATGTCTTTTTGCCGACAAACTTTTGTAAAATGTTTTGTTTATGCAAGACGCCAGCAAGTTGTTAACGAAATTACATCTTTTTGAGACAGTATCTTTGGCATTAGGAAAACGACAGCGGCCCATATCATATTTTACTTTGACATTTTTTCATTTGTACAATCATCCAATAGATATATTAAAAACTAACAAAAACTATTTTATTTGCAAGCCTTTGTAGAAACGAAGAAACAGTTTTCAAATAATCAGTGTTTCAAATAACTGGAAAATATCAGCAACTTACCCCGAAGGCCGACCTCCCGTGGCGCAGTCGGTTGGTACGTCACCGATCTGGGGCGTGGGAGGCTCTGAGTTCGAATCCCGGGTGAGGCATGGGTGTTAATTTAAGCCCTGTCCTCATAGCTCAGGGATAGGGTGGCCGACTTGTAGTCGGAGGGTCGCGGGTTCGCGCCCCGGTGCCTCCGACGTGGCGGATGCTCAGTTCGATTGTCGCACTGGGAATTCGTCAACAAGTCGGTCTCACTAGAGCTTCGTCAACGTCAAAAATGTCACAACAACATCGAATGAAGGTTAAAAAAAAAAAAAAAAAAAAAAGTGTAGGTTATCATGCTGGACTGTCAAATCAAAGGTCTTATGTTCGGACCCTGCACTTGGCAAGCAAAATATTCTCATATCATATAATGTTCAGAGAAGTTCTTGAAATAAATATATTTAAAAAGGAAATAATAATTACTACAATTTTAAACGAAAAGTTATGATTTCTTCATGGTTATACTGCTTATTTCTGGACATGCATGCTGCTGCAGGCCCGGCATCGTAAGGACATCCAGCAGTCGCAGGCCTGGCATCTCGCCGCCATCCAGCCGACGTACGCCTGGCATCGAGCCGCCGCAGGCCCGGTGTTTGTCGCCATCCGTCCGCTGCAGGCCCACGGTCTTGCCGCCATCCAGCCGCCAAGGGACAATAATCTTGCCGCCATCCAGCAGCTACAGATTCCGAAGCTTGTCGGCTAGCTTTTTCCGGCGCAATTAGTGCCTGTACTTTTCTTCTATGTTGGGCCGGAATAAATTTTGTATCTTGCCGTTAGCGGTACGGTGTATTTTTGACACTGTCGGTAAACAGTCAGCCACCAGTCCATATTTCCATCCGGCCACTTACGGCTTGACAGCGGGCCGACATCAGATTCGAGACTCCTAGCGGGGTGAGCCAAATGGTCTTCAGTGCGGTAAAAGTAGATTCTAGGCTCCTAGCAGGGCGAACCACATGATCCTCAGTGCGGTAAAAGAGGATTCGAGACTCCTAGCAGGGCAAAAAATATGGTCCTCGGTGCGGTAAAAGCAATTTCTAGACTTCTATTGGGGATGAACCATATGGTCTTCAGTGCAGTAAAAGCAGATTCGAGACTACTAGCAGGGTGAGCCATATGGTCCTCAGTGTGGTAAAAGCGGATTCGAGACTCCTAGTAGGGTGAGCTATATGAAATCCAGTACAGTCAAAGTGGATCTGTGGCTCCTAGCGGGGCGAGTCATATGGTCTTCAGAGCAGTAAAATTGGATCTGAGACTCCTAACAGGGTGAGCCATATGGATCTCACTGTGGTAAAAGTGGATTAGAAACTTCTTGTGGGGTCATCAGCCATATGGTCTTCGGTGCAGCAAAAGTGGATTTGAGACTTCTAGTGAGGTGAGCCATATGGACGTCAGTACAGTAAAAGTGGATTCGCGGCCCCATAACAAGGAGAACCATATGGTCCTCAATGTGGTAAAAATGGATACGAGAATCCTAGCAGGGAGAGCCATATGGTCCTCATTGCGGTAAAAGTGTATTCGATACTCCTATTAGGGTCAGCAATACGTTATTCAGTGCTGTAAAAGTGGATTCGAAGCTCCTACGGGATGAGCCGTATAGTCTTTAGTGTGGTAAACGTGGATTCGGTGGTTCTAGTAAGGTGTTCCATGTGGTCATCAGTGCAGCAAAAGTGAATTCGACACTCTAGTCACGTGAGTCATATTGTCTTAAGTGCAGTAAAAGTGGATTCAAGGTTCCTAGTTGGGTGAGCCCTGTGGTCTTCAGTGAGGTTAAATTTGGATTCGATGATCCTAGTGGGACGAGTTATTTGGTCATCAGGGCGTAAAAAAATATTCGAGGCTCCTCATTGGGTGAGGTAAATTATCCGGTGTAGTAAAAGTGGATTCTAGACTCTTAACATGTTGACCCACATGGTCCTCAATGGGGTAAAAGGAGGTTCGAGACTCCTAGCAGGGTAAGCCTCAACGTCCTCACTGGTTTAAAAGTGGATTCGAGACTCCCAGCAGGGTGAGCCACATGGAGATCGCTGGGGTAAAAGTGTATGTGAGGCTCCTAGCAGGGTGATCCATATGTGCCAGTGCGGTAAAATCATATTCGAGACCCCCAGCAGGGTGAGCCACATGGTCCTCACTGGGGTAAATATGGATTTGAGACTCCTAGCAGGGTGAGCCACACAGTCCTCAATGGGGCAAAAGTGGATTCGAGACTCCTAGTGGGGTGATCCACATATCCTCACTGGGCTAAAAGTGGATTCGAGACTCCTAGTAGGGTGAGCCATGTGGTCTTCACTGGGGTAAAAGGATATTCGAGGCTCCAAGCTATGTCCAGCAGATCAGGCAGATCAGTGGTCATGGCCCCTTCCCCAAAAAACCACACTCTAACCCCTCACCAGCTTATCCCTACTACTATCCCCTCACCCAACCCCACCACAAGCATCACCACCACTCCCACAATCTTACAAAATCAGGGTAAATCCTAAGAAAATATACTGAAAGTTGTAAAAAATGTAAAAAAAATTCACCGAAGAAATTAAAAAGGAGAATGTGAGCAAACCTCAGAAAAGCATAATTGGATTCGAAGCTCATCGGGAATGTCTAAATCTGAATTCGAGGCTCTGAACTATTCCCAGTGGAGCGATAGGGTCAGCAGTCATGTGTTACTGAACACGACAGCAATGTTAGATGTTGGTAAACTTAACATTGACTACAGTGACCTCAAATTTAAAATAAATAAATAAATAATTCAAAAAATTCTGAACATATAACACTAATTACTTTACTAGCACCAACCGCCATGTTGTAGGTGGACAACATTGACCTTCTCCCTGTGAACCTTAAATTGTGTCATTTAATCCTTTCCCTTCCAAAGCGAAATATCGGCTTTACATAACACACATATGCAATATCATCCCTGTCCTCAACAATCCGATTACAATCCTCGTCGCTCCTCCTCTTCGCAGGAGCCACGGTCGATAAGTGGTTAGACAACTTTCATCCCTCCTTGCAAATCGGGTTCGATTCCCGGCGAGGTCGCTCCCAGATTTTCCATGTGAAAATCGAGCCGGACGATGCCGCTTGCTCGGCGATTTCCCGTTTCCACCGCCCTTTCATTTAGGCGCAGCTCCAAACTCTCCTTTCGTCATCCTCATCGGCTCTCAAGACCTCGAAGTTAAGATCGGCCAAAATCTCTTCACTCCACCTCCTTCACCATTTAATTGCCAATTCTCGCCCCCCCCCCCCCCATTCTTCTCAACTTTCACACATGCCACCAAGCTGCCACCCAGCACATCGTTCTCTCACTATTAACTCGCCATAGCTCGACCCTCCTACTATTTACTCGCATTAGCTTTCCACCCTCAACATCCACCCTCGTCATCAACTCACTACATGACTCTCCACCCCCCTTCACTGTCAGAAAACAAAAACTCCTGCGCTCTAATCACTGAGACATAACCCCTTCCTCTCACTCGAACTAGTTTACTGCACGTAATTTACTCACTATGAATCGTACCATTATTCGGTCCCTCCACATCCTCACCAATCAGTGACCATACCTCATCTGATTACTCGCTAAATTAGATTTGCCTCCCCTACTTACAACATATCACCATACACCCTTCTTTCTATACAATTAATTCAGCTAGCTCCATTTACTCACTATATCTCGACTATTTCCACCACACCAGTAAATTTCCTTTAACTATTTAGTCGGTCCCCAACACCCCCTCCCTTCTATTGTGATTGGCTCAAACCATACAGAATCAGGATTATTAGCTGGCCATAACAAACAATCATTCCAGCCGACCAGGCGAACCAACAGCGACAACCAATCATATCGACCAACCATACTGGCCAACGACTGACTACATCCAAGACTGACTCCACTCAAGACTGACTCCAACCAAGACTAACTCCACCCAAGACTGAAACGACTCAATACTGGCAAACCCCAGACTGACACCACCTAAGACTGACACCACCCAAAACTAACAACACTCAAGATTCACACCAACCAAGAGTGACGCCACCCGATATTGACAACACCCAAGCCAACACCACGCAAGTATAACTCAAACCAAGACTAACTTCACTCAAGACTAGTTCGTACCAAGACCAACTCCCGCCAAACTGGCTAGAACAATGGACAATACTAACTAACAAGACCAAACCGACCATCGATCAATGGCGAGTTAAAGGTGAGGTGGAAAATAGTCGGATGGTGGGTTCGTGGCATGTGTGGATGTTGAGGGGGTCAAGCAATGGTGAGTAAATGGTGGAAGATGTAGAGCAACGAGTTTACATATATGTTGGGGGAGGGGAGAGGTATGCATTTTACGTAATGATAGGCATTCGCTTTGAGAGGGTGTCGGAATATTAATCAGCCATACTATCAACGATTTAATGACACAGGGGTTCGAAAGGGACTGACTTATCAGTCACCTGCTGATAGTCGTATCACGGTGTGACTACTCCACCATCTTTACGAGAATTTAATCATCATATTCACAAATCCAACTCGGTTTTCGTTCTTAGATATAACATTTGTCATTAATTTTTAAATACTTTTCGTTCTTTAGATTTCCAAACTTTTCATCAATTTTCTTATGTTTGTGGCCAATACGGTAAGTCACTCACATCCAACTTTTGTATCGAAATTTTAAAGATTTTACGATTTTCACGATTTTTCCTCGATTTTAGAATTTAAGGTTAGTGAGGCGAATATCAAGATCATCCACATATTAATAAGAGTAATAAATGTAAATTTTTTCTCGTTTTTTTAAGATATTTTTTCCATTTTTGATGATCTCACTCTACCTTTCCTTTTTTGAAGTTTACTGAGGTCAAGATCACCCACACACAACTTGGCGGCCGAATTTATTAATGTAATTTCTACCAATTTTCAGAATTTTAAGAATACTTTTTTTTATATTTCGAGTTCGAGGTTACTGGGGTCAAGGTCAAGGTCACCACCCTTCAACGTGTCTTTTGAGGTCAGTAATGTAAACAAACATGACAGCTGACCCATCTGATCCGCTGGGCATGGCTCGAAGCATCGATTTCGCTCTGCTCATGTGAGGACTCGATAGCTACAGCTTTACGTTGTTTTCAACATTTTTTGGGGAAAAAAGTAGTTTTTAAGGCAAGATCATGAATTTCTGAAATGATTTTTGCAATTAAAAGGGGAGGTTTGCTGATAAAATGTGCACCAGGCCACCGAGCGGGACCTCAGCCTGTGACATCAAACGAGTTGGCGTACGTCTTCAGCCTCTGATCGCTGATCTTCGTCTTTGAAGGGAGATAATCTTACTACTGATCTTATCATACATAATCCCACATATTTAAAGTATAAAATATATGGTATTGCAACATAAAAAAGCAATATTATCGTTAAGCAAAAAAATCTGTAGCAACGGAAATTTCAGTTATGAGTAGTACTAGACAAAACTAATTATTCTATGTGTATGTCTATAAATATTACGTAAAACTGTTTACTCTTAACAGCTTCTTGTCAGAGGTAATTGTATTTCTTTACTCGTAACTATTGTTTTCGGCAGCTTATTAAACACTGTCTCCTTCATCATAAATAAATTTCTTTCCGAAAATATTTTAATATATTTTATTCGTTTAAATAAAAGTGGTTGGAATAAATCCGCCTTTCCCTGTATCGCCTGCAGTGCTATAAACCACAATTATAAAAAGAAGTTACGATTTAAATGAGAGTATATTGAAAGACTTTACTGAAATAAACTGTAATAGTTAATGATAGGCTTTTTAGTAAAAAGTTAACAGATTTGTGATTTATTGAAATTTTCGCTATGATTTCTACAAACAAGTACTAAATAATAAATCAGAAAATGTAACAGTTTAATTTAGTAAAGCCTCGTTGTATTGTAAAATAGCGGAAATTATTTGTGTGATAGCCTTGCAGTTAAAAAAAAAAACAAAAAAAAAACTACGTATAACTTTTAAAACAACGAATACGAACTCATTAAATTTAGCTTTAAGCTTAAACCTGGCAAAATATATTATGTATGCAGAATATGTACATACATTTGAAAGCATGACATACTTTCACACCACGATACTTAGTGTTAATATTTTACGTGATACAAGATCAGCTGTACGATGGGGATTTTCGTCAGAACTATATTTTATATTTTCTCACTTTTTCGATCCTAATATAATCGACAAATGTTTTTCTATAGCTTATATACTTTTTTTCCGATAAAATACTTGTATTCAACTTATTTCATACCAGATTTCATTTTTTTTATAATTCTGGTGTTTACTTATTACGCATCTAAAAATAACTGATTTTATGCTGTTTTAGTTAGTGGATTTATTTTAACAAAAGCGAAAGTAATTTATCTTACAGATTCTCATAGCAGGATTTTCTACTTGCAGTTAAAAAATGGGGTATGGCTGTGTTGGAAACACGGCCGTTTGTTTTGCGTGAATACGTCTACGTTGACGCGCTCGGATGCTTTGATGTTATTTTTTACTTCTCCGGCACCGCTTCGCTCGATGGATATCACTGGATAGCTTTTGAGATACCCTTTCTAACCGTATACGATTTCCGTATTTCGACTTAGCTTCTTGACGCGTATAAGTCGTCATTGTGTTAATATTTCTTAAATTTTTACATTCAACTTATACAGTTTCACCATAACCACGCCACACATATGCTTTATTCACTCAATCGATTGACCTTGACGAGAACTGTCGATTGAAACCCAAATGAGCGTCATAGGTTCTCCAAGTCAAAAGTTATACTACGCGGTAGTTATGAGTTGGGGCGAAACGAACTCAAAATTGCGGAGCTTCCCCACTCCCCTTTCCAACACCGAAACATACGATGCTTTACAGGCCTCACTCAACGTAATATATTCTATGATCCTTTGGCAATTAATGGTGTAATTGAATATCATATGCAGATGATGTATTCGGAGTTGCAATGCCAAACTTTATCCCCCGATTTTGTTATCATCAGGTATACTGGATTGCCTCTTTCCATGGTTGCAAATTAAAGACGTATTCACGTCAAAATATTTACAGACAGCGATTCTGAACTCGGAAAAACCACCACTGGAAACTTGAAGGCTACAAATGTGTAGCCTTGCTGGTCGGACGACATGCTTTTGCAGATGATTCGGGTAGACGGGAGATCCCGCAAATCCATAAATCCACGGTTCGCGCATGTCGATAAGGGACTGTACCGACTGGCAGTGGCTACGTTGTGACACGGAATTCGTTTCGTTGGCACGAACTATGATCTACAAACGTCTGTGACCTACGAGCTTTGTGTGCACAGTCTTCTGGAAGCGTTCATCATTGTCTACACTTGGGAAATTGTTTCTGGCAACACCGTTTCGAAACATTTACAAAAACTTATACGGGTTTTCCGTACCTTGATATGTAAACAGTTCGGAATCTGTTTTCAAACAATCAGTAACTACAATAAGTAATCAGATTCGGGTTTATTGAGAACAAGAAACAATGCTTCATCTCTACATTGTATGGAAAACGTGCAATAACGTGTTCGGCAACTAGGTGGGGGAAACAAGAAGTCGCATATCAGTTCGGCTTCCTCATTTATGAAAAGTGCCAATATTTTTTTTTTTTTTTTTTTGCTTTAAGCTACCGGTCAGTCCACAATCTCAGAATTAAAAACAAAAAATTTGGATTGTTTTTGAGGAGTTATCGTGTTCATTGTCTAAAGGCTATTTCAGAAAGCTTCTTGAATCCGTAATCTATCACGTGTATGTAGTTCTACGATTCAGAGGTGCACCTGCATGATAGGCTTTTAGACGAGTATCCAAGTTTATCTTGCTCTTCGGAGTAATTCCCAGCACGTCATCATAGAACAAATAAGTACCAAAATTTGTTCCAAGGGTTTTATTCCTATGACTTCATGGTGTGTTGCTAAACGAATATAGTGTATAGGTTGTTCACGGTAATATGAACACTTTTCAAATCAACCTTTAAAAATTGCACTGCCCCTACCTTCGCATATTTTAACGGCCACACAGACTGGCACACAAGTAAAGTTGGCAACAATGAAGGGAAAGTATTTCTATGTTTTAACAGCGAATTAAAAGTATTAGTTAAACAGTTATAAATACTACAATTACTTACTTCGCGTTCCGTTTTTACAAGAATGGCCAAATATTTGAATTATTTAACATATATAAATTTTTTTTTTTATAATTAGTAAATTCTCGTGGCGGACGCAGGAATAAAGTGATCAGCTCCATGGCAATGTTTATTTTACATATGTTGGAAGAATACACACTGTGCATTCCAGTAGATCTTGAGCAGGTCTTTCAAAAGTGATCAGTTTACCGTGAACAGCCTCTAACATAAATAAGTACAATTTTAAAATGTGGCACACAGGCCTTTTTGTCACGTACGGATTCTGAAGCGACAATAGAGGCGGACGAAACCAACAGGCCAGACGCTATTCAAGTGATATCCGCGACCGAGATTTATATAGCGTTACGGTCGGTTCATAAGGTGCCGGGTTATATTTCCATGTAACTTATGTTAGTTAACGGAATAGCATAAGTGATAATTAACTGATAGTTAACGTTCAGTTTAATGATCTTTGGAAGAATGAAATACATTTGAAAATCCAACTCTGTGCAATGGCATTAAAATATATTCGTTCCGTACTACGAGATTCTCTGTCTTAGTGATATACCCACCAGACGAATTTATATTACACAATAACTAAAATGATAACGAGTTTATTATTAGAATGATTTTTTAAATAATAGCAATAATATACAAGCAATATTGGTGTGTCAATTTAACATTTTTACCCTCATATAATACAACGAAATTTATATATTAACTGTTTGCAAAATGAAATCAGTTTTTTTTTGTTATATTCAGATGAATGTTTATGAAAAATGAACATTAACTAAGTGATGATTCCCTGTTGGTCCACTACACAAGTGTCATACAATTAAGGTTTCTTACTGTATGCATTGGTCAACAATGTTAGGCACAGAAAATGGTGTGATTTTATTAGCTTAGGTATCTGGCAGTACAGATCATAATGCAGCTCTAAGACGTAGACAAAATTACGTATTTTGGATGTGTCATGTGGTCGAAATAAACATTAATATATTATGCGAGCCTTTCTGAGATTCTAAGATTGTGAATTCACAACTATGTATTTTGCATGAATAAATGATCTTGAAAAACATATCTGTTCAGAACAAATACAGTATTTCCGGAATAAAAGTTGTTCGATATAAGCCAAAGACTTTGGTAGGATTTATTTCCGGCATGAACCTATAACTTGAGAGTGAATAATTAATGTCTCCAAAAACCTAGAATGCATCGATCATCGCACTAGTTCAGCATAAAATTAGAATTTTGGAAGACCCACAGTTACTCATAAAAAGCCTAGTATTAATGGGCGAATCACAGTTGCCCATTATTAAGGTAGAGCTCTGAGTTGAATCAGCATAAAAAAGGGATATCTGATGAACCAAGATTGCCAGTATAAACCATGAATGTATATTAATCAGAAACAAAGACTTTATACGAACTACAGATGTTCTGCATAAGCATAGAATTAATGGATCAGTGAACATGTTTATCATACACCTGTGATGAGTGAATAAATCAGAAATGTTCAGCATGAACTTGTAACTCTATCATGTTGGTCTCGCTCCACGCCTTACTTACGGCGACTAATGATGCAATCAATTCACCCTCATTAGCAACAACACTGCAGAATAAAGTATCTCGAGTAAAATGTTGGTAATCCTATCTCCGCCGTCCCTCCGTGAGTGTAACAATTTTTATAACAAAAGTTTAAACAAAATTGCGAAAGTTAGATTTTCCACATGCAATTTTTCGAAAAAGTTTGTGCCTAACATTTACACAACGGTAAGTACGAAGCTCTGAATTAGTGCATATCTTGTTACTCACCTCTGCGTCTTTGTCTGCAAGATGTACTTTTAGATTCTCGTTCTCTTCAGAAAGTATTTCCACCTATAAACAAGGATGATACATGAACGCAACGATATGAATGGCTAACAGTAATAGGGGCATTCGGGTTCTGACTCACTAGGCTAATGACATGTGGATGGAGCGAATTAATGAGCTGATAGATGGCTTATCAGATAAGTTGGTTATGCCGGTTAATCCTAATCTGATTAATTTGCAAATGTCATTATTGGGTTATGGGATAATCCGTTTTTGGAAGATTTTGGAATTTTTTGAAATTTTTTTTTTTTTTTTGTATTTTTGTATTTTTGTATTTTTGGAGGGGTATGTGTAATTGAGGAGCGATGTTCACCCTCGGATGTCCGGCAGTCGATGAGCAGTGACGTGTAGTGTATTGGGTATATAAATGTTGAGATTGGTGCAAGAGTTGAATAAGTGTCGCGAGCGATGTTGACCATAGGACGTCTGAAGGTGTACTGAGAATGGAACGTACGTGGCTAATGGAATTCCTGAGAGCACATCCGCTTCGGGTAGTGTCTGAATGTAGACTGAGCAATCGTGACTCATTACGTATGGCGAAATGGCGTAAATCGAAATGAATGTTTTCAAATGTATTACTTGGTCAAAGTAAATGAAAAGCACGTCGCGTAAGACAAATCAATTTAAATGAATTACCCAGCTTGAGAATGACAATGCACGAACATATAGAGAGCTCTGGAGAGATGATCGTCGTCTGGTCGAGTTTCTGCTGCCAAGTGTGCATAGACTGGGTGTTGATGTACAGGAAATGTATCGTCGAGTGGTCGAGATCGAAGAGTCGAAATTGGGCAAATGCAATAACTGCAAATGTCGCAAAATTCACGGCCAGTGGGTTTTTGGTGGAGTGCAGCAGGACGATCCAACAAAATTCTTCCTGGTGCCAGTGGAAAAGAGGAACGCAGCGACCCTGACCAAAATCATTCGAGAGTGGATCGCTCTGGGCACGATAATAATTTCAGAATAGTGGCATAGTTACAGAAACTTGGACATTCATGGCTACCGTCACATGCAGGTGAGTCACAGGCGGAAATTTGTGTGCAGCAAAAAGAGTGGAATGGTAAACCCTCGAAAGACGCTAAAGATGAGGGGTGAGACGTTGAGAGTGCACACTCAAAACATCGAGTGAAGTTATTGTTCTGTGCAATACAATATTCCCTGCTTTGGCGAACGGAAAAAATTTTGGGTCAGCTACCTGGCCGAGTACGTCTCGGAAAAGAATCATTGGTAGGGAGAACGACTGCACGCTTTGCTGATTCACATGGCCGACATGCACCATCGTAATCGGCGCAGAGGAGATGGCGATGAAGGCTATCCCAATTTTGACAGGTATCTTTTTTAACAGTTGTTTTTTAATTTGCAAGCTTGAGCGTGATTGAGTTGCTGTTGCAGATGCAATTTTTAAAAAGTTGCTTGAGTTGCTGTCGGCATTGCAGTATAAAATTAAAGTGTGAACAACTTGCTGTTTGTTTCATTTTAAAAAGTGATTGAGTTGCTGTTTGTTTCAAGTTAAATTAATGTTTAATTGAGTTGTTGTTTGATTCAGGTTTAAATTAATGTTTAATTGAGCTGCTGTTGATTCTAGTTTAAATTAATTTTTAATTGACTTGTTGTTCATTCCAATTTAAGTTAATGTTTTATTGAGTAGCTGTTTGATTCAAATTAAAATCGATGTTTAATTTAGTAACTGTTTTATTCAAATTAAAACTAATATTTAATTAATTAATGTTTAATTGAGTTGATTTTTCATTCAAAATAAAATTAATTTTTAATTGAGTTCTTTTTGACTAAAATTAAAATTAATGGTTTATCGAGTTGCTGTTTGTTTTTATTTACATGTGCGAATGAGACAGTGTAGCTGTCTCTGAAAGTTAAACAAAAAGTGTGATTGACGTACCGTTTGTGTAAACATTCATTCATGATCTGGAAAAAAGCCTATAATAGTCAAGTGGGTTGTGAAGGGTCTGCCCAGCGACAATGGGTGTACTTGCATCTGTTGCATCTTCAAAACTTGGAGTTGTTAGTTTCAATTATTGAGGTATATTGATTTAAAAAAATTGCATTCAATCGCGATCCTGAAAAGGCATAGCATGGTGGTGTCTGTCATAACTACTTCGACCATCGGCAGATTCAATTGCACATGCTGTTGCTTTCGCATACTTTGGACCTGCCAGTTTCAAGTGTTGAGTTAATTTATAAAAAAAGTGGTTTAAAATATAAAAATCTATATTGTAAAATTTATAAAAAAGTTGAATTTTAGTTGAAATTTTAACTATACAATGTTTTACCATACCCTTTAAGTGAGTGTGTAGAATTGTGTGTATTTTAACAGCGACAGGAAAAAGGCGAAAAAAAAATAATTTTTTGATATTTGATAGGAAACTTTTGCAATAGTTACTTTTGGCACCTGGATACGCCACGGGAAACAAATGGTGTCTTATATCATATATTCCATTTTTTGTTTGGATATGCTATAGGAAATAATTGGGTGTAGGTCGAAATTTCACCCCTGACTTGGCTAGATATGCAATTCGAAACAAGTGGGGTACCGCACCAATTTTCCCCTGCCCATTTAGATACACAATTTCGTTCTTTTTGGTCCTTCACATTTTGTCACCTGGATATGCAAAGGGAAACTTTTGGTCAAAACTAGCCTTTTCAAGGTGCACTAGATACATAGGGGGAAACTTTGTATTTTATTTGGGCTTTTTCTGGGTCATGGTGGGATATGTAATTGGCGGTTTTTTGTCTCGACTTTTTTATCACTGGATATGTAACACAGTGGTTTTTGAGCGATTTAGATAAGCAGTGCAGAATAATCACCAAGCATTGTTTACTGAAGTTGCAACTAGCTTATAACCTGTATTAAAATGAAGTTATAAATAAGTCTTGAAGCAGCCTGTGTAACATTTATATTTTGTGACACAACCTATACTGGTGTAAGTCTTGAAACAACCTGTGTAACGTTTGTATTTTGTGAAACATCCTATACTTATGTAAGTCTTGAAACAAGCTATATGACTGATTGTGCAATACCCTATGTTAGTTTTTGTTACAAAATTTGCTATGTATTTGAAAGACAATGTTTTAAAAATAACAAGTCCTACATGTACAAATAGTAAATAAATATATGTGTTAAAATGAATTGATTTGTATATTTATTTACCTCTTCCCTTTACAAACTGTGAAATCCATTAGTTTCCTAAAGAAATAAAACAACTATTACCTTGTTTTATAAAGATTGTTTTATACTGTCTAACAGCATGTTTGAAAAGTGTTTGGTATAAAACTGTTTGGTTTTAGTAACAGGAACGGGTGGTCAAACAAAAATAATTAAGGCACAGGAAAACAGAATTTCCCAGAGAAAACCCAACAACATGTGAAAAATATCTGGAGGTGAGCACTCTAGCCACTTATCAGAAATACTGGTTAAAATCTTTTGCTGTAATAGTTGGAGAATGTAACCAGAAAACCATACATTACTTCTTACATTTAAACATTACGTTTCAAAGAAATGTGATTAAAACTCTGATGTGTGACCAGCAAGCAAATAGTGGCATATCAAACCAAGAGCTGACCACATAAGTAGATTTGTTTGCCTGTTGAAGGCAGTGACCTGGTGCTACAGCCTTCCCACTGTGGAGAGCATTGAAAATATTGAACGACTTAAGGCGACAGTTACCGAGTGCATTACCCCCACCTACTCCTCACCCATCCTTCCCTCCTCTCATGTCAACCCAGCTATGATACACACAGCTCCAGCATGCATAAAGTATTTACATACAGCAGTATTTACTCAAACACATATTATTTTTAATTATAATAATTTCCAACACACCACAATAACACGAAAATAGTTCATTCATATCGCCGACCTCTGTAACATAGTTAGATTATGCTATAGTTCGGAGGTACTTGGTTCGAATCTCGAGTAAGGCATGTATAATATAAGTCAGTGTCCTTACAAAAGTCAAATGTATTAGATGTTACATAACATTCTTTCATGGAATAATGAACATAATTTTTGATCAGTAAGTATATAATAAAATACATATTTAATTTATATGAAAATCGTAAAGTTGTGCGTAAAATGTGTCCAATCGTAATATTTAAAAAAATGTAATACAATACATTCTGGTTGAAAAGCTCGTTTGTGTACGAAATATGTAAATATATAGGTAATTCAAACTAAATCTATTCGCTATTAACAATTCAATATAACTGTAAATAGTAAAGGTCAGAAAATGCATCCATTCGTGAAATAAATCTTTTAATTCCGTAATTTTGCATTAAAACAAGTTAATTATTAAATTAAATTATAATTCCTTCTATTGAAAGATGTTTCGATACAAATTCAAGCAATTTGCCTTATTTGTATAGGTTCTCCGAGGATGTGGGAGCGGGTGGTAGGTTTATATATATGGACACCTGAGCAGAGTTCTTCATTCCTAATCCAGCTGACATGGAGTAAGGACTACCACCCTTGGTAGTAGACTTTATATAAGTAAATAGGGATACGATTTAGTGTTTTTTAATACTGTTTATCATCATGTTAATTTTTAAAATATTTGTTGCAGTTCTACCAGCAGTTTTGAAATTAGTTTTGCTTCATTATTAAACGTTTATATAAATTATTTTTTGGTATTTGTTAAAGATTTCTGCTAGGTTTAAAATATTTTGGGTTTATGTTTGCTTGCATTTGAAGAATTATTTATAATGAACCAAAGTGTAAATTTACCATATGGCATAGGGGTTTTTATTTTCTAAGTAGTATGTAAAATATTTTCGAAAACCATATTTTTATTTTGAATATTTTTTTTAATGTGGGGGGTCGGTTTTATGGTTGATTGCGAATGTTTGAAGAAGCAGAGAAAAAAAATAAGACTGAACTATACCACTTAAGTTGTGCATACTTGGGAGTGTAATAAGCTTGTCCTGTTCTCTGATCAGAATGAGTTGTATGGTGAAGGATGAATAAAAGCATATTGGAATCGAGTGAATATTGAGAATGTGGAATGTATGTGAGGGTGGGTTTGGGTAGTTAGTACGCTTGTAATTATTTTTAAAGTTTTTCTTTTTTAGAATATAGGGTGGGTGCATGACAGCGAATATGAATGAGGGTAAGGGTGTTAGATATGCTGTCATGTTTCATGGTTTGTAAGAGACAATATCTCTACAGATAACACATGAAACCTTTGTTTTGAATGGAGATGACTGATGAGAATGTTTGGATGTGTCTATGAAGTTTTGAATGTGTGTGTATGTATGGTAGGGGTGGCTTGAGTAGTTTGTATGTTATTTGCAAAATTAAAAAAATATTATTTCTAGAGTTTAAATATTTTAAATTAAATTAATTTATTTAATATTATATTCTTTAGTTAATATTTAAGTGTATTAATATAGAGTGTAAAAAAAATTCTCCCCACTAAAAGTTACTGGACAAAATTGTTATTAAACTTGTTTTTAAAGGTTGAAAATTTTAATAGTATCAATAAATTACATCGTGTTAGAAATACATTTGTTTTAAAATAAAATGTTAATCATTTCATACTAAAATAATATTTAAAGTTTTGTTTTAAATAAATTGTGTTAGTGTAGACTTCTAAAAATTCACCAAAAACACAATGGTGTAAGCTATAAGTATTAAATGTGCTCCAAACACCGCTCTTTTGTAATGAAGCATGAAGTATGTGTGACTCGTCAACAGAATACAGACCGCAGGCTTGCAGTGCGATGAACCCAAGTGGTGTCAGAATGACCTATTAGAGCATGGCGCCTCAATGTGTGGAGCTGGAGGAGGGCAACGGAGTGGAAGTAACAGCCATTATTATCGATGCGGATGGGAACAGCGCTCAGTGCAAGCGTGGTGGGGAAGTGTCTGCTGCGCAGGCGACTGTGCTGGGAAAGGTCATGACACATCAAGCATGCTCACGATGTTTTTCGTGCACATGAAGTTAAAATGTTGGATGCAATTACATTATTTTTCTTTATAAGCAATATTATGATCACTAAACAAATGAAAGGAAACTTAATTATAGCATTTTTCCCCCTCTGACTACTAAAATAAATTTACCTATGCTTCTAATACTAACAAATATTTCTTTGCAGATGTATCAGTATGTCGTGGTAAGTGACTATAATGTTATTTTCAATATCTTTTTCAGCATCACGCCTCTGTTTATGTACATTGTGGTACTAAGTGTAGTGTAACGGGAAACAAAAAACTTAGTTATACACAATGAGTGAGAGAAAGCATCAAAGTATTGATTGTTTGTTGAAATAACTTTTCGTTAGCGACATAGAAAGCAAATCTGATTTGGAAACGAAAATACAGGCTAGCATAGGCTGTCAGGACATTGTTGTTTCGCCTAAGCGGCGACACTTCAGGCGATCTTTACTTTAGTGATTCGGACAATGAATCCCACACAGAAAGATTGTCGACTGTATCAGATTGGGATACGACTGCTTCCCCCAAACACAGTAAAGTAGATATCCTATTAGACGATTTGTATTTATCTGATATGGAAAATTCGTGTGATTCTAAAAGTGTTTCATCCAAGTCACAAGCAAGTTCTGTGTTAGATGTAGATATTTTGGCAGCACCGCGGCCTATTTTAATTAGCGTCTCAGTTGCATACAGGTTTTGAAATCCTTCGCAGCGGAGGGAAACGCTATGGAGATGTTTTATTTTCAGACTGCATCACTTCACGTTCTGCATTTGTCCGATGTTGGCGAAATTTGCGATGAAACGATTAAGCCTTGCCTGACATACAGATTCGAGTAGTTTATTGTACGTGGTTCTGGCTGGAGTTTGGTTTGCTAACATTTCATATGGGTGTAATATCTCACAAATTTGGGCATTCACCATTGGTGCTGCACACATTATGTTGCCAAAGTTTACTGCCAATAAGAAGGCCTGCATCAGTGTACAGTGTCCTGCGGGATTGTGTTTCCATTACACCATTTTAGCATCTCTGTTTCCTGTCGCAAATAATAGTAATAGTTTAACTTCATATCCAAAGCCTTACAAAGTTTCGTATTCTGAAGGTCTCCTGGATCTTGTAGTAATTCAGGATATATTTAGGTTCGAGGAGAACAATTTGATTTCTATCAATGTCTATGATTTTGTGGACACAGATAGCTATATAATTGACGGAACTTGCTATAAGCAAGAAGTTATCATACCGATGCATATTTCTCCTGTTCACTATGATCGCCACATAAATGTTTTGGCCAATCGCACTTGTGGTAAAGACACTTCTGCAGTTTGTGTCAATTAAAAACTTGTCACAACTGGTTGGTAGTCTGCTGAGTAAGAAGAAAAGCAGGAAATTGATTTGCGATTGTTGTATCCAGTATTTCAGAGCTGAGGTAAACCTCACAGAACAAATTATTCTCTGTCAGCAAAAAAAGATAGTTCGCAGTACCTTCCCCACTGAGGACGACAAGAACTTGGAATTTAAATATTACAGCAAACAGCAAAGATTGGGCTCTGTCGCCTGTTGAAACATAGAATGTTGCTTGAAACCCTTGTCCACTTGCTTTCCAATGATTAGACGAGTAATAATACTACAATCAGCTAACATGTCCCTAGTTTATCTTACTACTTTGATTTTGTGGATGACGATTGTATCTACCAATTATTCGATAAATTAATTGAACTGACAATGTGGGTTGCAGGAATTTACAGTGTGACTGTTCCGATGAAGCCTAAAAACCCCTGATGATGATACAAGGTTTGTGGCTCAGAAATGTTGTCATATTTGTAAGGAAGAACTCGGTACAGATAATTCTGTGGTCGACAATGACCAGCCGACTGGTGAAACTAGATGTCGCGCACATAAATTGCAACTTGAACTTCAGACAGCCCATGAAACAACTTGTCGCTGTCTTTCCTAACCTGCAGCATTATGATGCTCACTTTCTCATAAAGCCTTTGGCTGAATGTCATGTAACACAACCCGACAGAACCATGGTAATTGAAAACCCAGGTAATAACCAGGTGATTGGAATGATCCTTGAAAAATACAAATCCATCACCAAACAAAGTCCCAATGGGATTTATTTCAAAGGAAAGGTGCATTATTTCAAATTACGTTTCATTGATTCATTTCAGTTTATGAGCATCTCTTTGTAGTCTTTGGCAGGTAATTTACAACCTGCGCAATTGAGTATCAGCTGCTCGATGTTTCCTGACAACACCCAATTTGAGTTGGCAAAACGGGAGGGAATTTTTCCTTATGACTTTTTTAAGTCGAAAACCAGTCTGATGTGTACATTACTCCCACCAAAGGACGCATTTCATAATGTGATGAAAGGCGAAGGCATTAGAGATGAGGATTATGTTCATGCTCAAGCCTCATGACATGCATTCAACTGTTTGTGAACTTGTTGCATTATGCCATTCAGTATTTGTGTGTAGACACTTGTTTGCTGGCAGATATTTTTGAGGATTTCAGAACTGTAAGTTTGGCTCATTACGATCTTTATCCCACCATATAAGTCACAGCTCCGTCTCTTTAATGGGAGACTTTATTGACAATGACATGTGTGCGACTAGAGTTGTTGACTAACCTAGATATGTATACTTTTTCGTAGAACGGGGGTTAGTGGTGGCATTACCCAGGTTTCCAGAAGGCGTGCGGCAACCAATAATGTTTACATGGGTAACCATTCGGACCCCAGTGTGGCATCGAAATATATATTGTATGTCGACTTAAATTGGCTGTACAGTCACACTATGAAGTGCATGTTCCCTATTGGCGATTTTGAGTGAGTTGAGTCTCACGTGTTTTCATCATGGAATTTCGCGAACATGGTAAATGATGGGAACACTTGCTTTTTCATGGAAGTGGATTCGTCTTTTCCAGATGAATGCCATGATGCCCTATCTGATCTGCCTTTGGCATCAGTATTTGGCATACCTTCTAATGGCTTGCACGAATATCTTATTTTGACACGCACCATGGAAAAATTATGTTATACACAGGAAAACACTGAAGAACTTATTGATTTATGGAGACAACCTTGACTCTGTTCATCGTTTTCTGTTCTTTGAGCAGAAAGCATGGATGGTACCGAACGTCGAATTTAATATTGACGAGCATGCTCAGGCTGCGAACGAATTCGAGAAAGCATTTTTTAAGCTTGTCAATAATTCTGTAGATGGAAAAACTTTGCAGAATGTCCTCCACGAGTGCAACAATTTTAATAACAAACGTTAAAACAAAACTGTAAAAGTTAGATTTTTCATATGAAATTATTCGAAATCGTTTGCGCCTAACATTAACACTTCAGAAAGTACGAAGCTCTGTATAAGTGCATATCTTGTTACTCACCTTTGCATCTTTGCCTGCAAGATTTACTTTTAGATTCTCGTTCTCTTGAGAAAGTATTTCTACCCGTAAAAAAGAATGATATACAAACTCGTCGATATGAATGGATAATCGCTCACAAGTTCTTTACAGTTACTCAATTAAATAGTTTGTAAACGATTAACTATCAGCATGCTAATATGAGTTATCCAGTAGAATAAGTGTAAGGACACAATTACCCATGTTTTTCCAACTTTTGAACATGTCTTCTTAATATAACCTACATTGTATTAGATAGTTAAGCAGATAGATTAAGCTTACCGTTTTGTTTAGAAGTTTCTCCTTTTGTGTAAGTTCATCTACGTCGTGGTGAGCCGAATCAAGTTCTTGAGTAAGGAACTGCGCCTATTTTTATAAGGAAAAACACGGATAGAGTATACCAATCGTTCAGACTCATTAAAGATAGTCTGAAATTAAACTGCACATAATAAATTTCTTCCGCTTGCTGTGTATATTTCCTGTAAATGCAAAACGTAATGTTTTTATTTCTCTGCTGGTGTTCGTTGCACATCAAGTGTAGTACTAATACTTAGAATTTGGCTGCTTACACTATAATGAACACTTTGATGGCCGTACTTACATTTTTGTTCAAGCCTTTTGTTTTCATTTACTCTCTTTTTTTTATATAAATGTTGCCATATAAGTAATAAACACAGTATGCATAATCTTCCGCACTCGGAAGTTAACGTCTAAAGCTAAAATTAAATATATTTGTTGATTATTATTTGAAATGAGAGGGCTTTAAAAAGTACTCACTTTACCGTGAAAAACCTGTAGTTAATATCTTAGGGTGTATAATATAAAGTTTTAAATGCAAAATATACATTATTTTCTAGTAATATTAACAACAGATGACAACAAATGTTTAAAAATATTTACGTATCGAAGTAATTAAGATATGCCCTTTAGTAAAAATATTTGCTACGTTATATACCGTCTTTGCGTTAAGTACCTATACTCTGCAGTGTAAAATTTACATTTTATTTTGGCCACTACGAGAACTAAGAATCTGACTGGACATGACCCTAATGTGCATTGCATTTTTATGTGGTGAAAAAAGTATCAATATACTGATTGAAAACCGAACTTTTAACAAACCTCAAAACTATTTTAACGCTTTGTACGCATGCTCATCATATGAATCACTTATCTCTAAACATCTTTGGCATGGATTGGGCCGCTTTGCTTGTGCTGTAGGATGTAATACTTTGACATTACAGCAGAGAACCTTTATTCAAATAATTCTTGGTATGTATTTAGCATTTTCTGACTATCTATTTGATTTCACTCTGCAGTAATAACAATGTCTAACCAACCATACCACCATACGGTGCCAGCCTCCGCATTTACAAATTCCACGTGCCAATATTCGGCGTTGGTTTAATACATGCCAAAACACATTTAATCGTGCTCCACTGTCCACCGTGCATTGCACAAGTTACAAGGTAAAGGACTGCGATCTAAATATCAGTAAGTATGCTACATTCGATTGGGGATTCGGCTACAAATAACAAAATTAAGCTACGAGCTAGGCTTTGAACTTGAATTTGAGCATTACTATTCATAATACGATAATAAATAATTTTCTTAATGTCAATCCTGACACTAAATATTAATTTAGTCAGTCACGCATTGTTAATTAGAAACTCCACAGAATATATTCAAGTCTTGTACAAAAATTGAGAACATACTGTCTCACCATAGTGTAAGAACATGCTTCCTGATAAATAATCAGGGTGATGATATCATTCGAAGTTGAAAATCTGGAGTGTTAGTGGCGCTTTTAATAGGAGAAGATAACATTTCTGTAATATACATTATATGTCACGAAAACTTAGTAACTTGTTCGAACTTAAATTTGACTTCATATTTATATTCGGATTCACCCATTCTGTTTCATGCGGTGTATACGGCTGCCGTATCCGAGGAACACGCCTATTGTTTTGGCCAGCTCGAATGACGGATGAGATAGTACCATAGAAGCAATGGCATGAAGACGGGATATGGAGCGGGAGTACTGTGAGAAAACCCCCACCGCACACCACGACAGTGTCCACCGTGTCTCCGGGTTCAGCCCGGGACCTCGGCGATGGGAGACAACTGCGAGTCTCTGGGCAGATTTGATGAGATTTACACCAAATTTATTCACTGTGATATACAAACGGTGATAATATTGTATGCATTTTGAAGAATTTTATAGCATGTTCATGGTTATTTAAGAAATATTAAACTCTTTCTCCGGAGAAAGAAGAACTTTCCCTAGGCCTACCTGTATGGATTTTTATGAAAAAAGTGCCTGACTTGCTCGCATTAAAGTCGGCGACAATGTAGTGAAAATAATTCTATATCTGAACGGCATTGTCGAAAGAAGCACAAATTAAATAATTTGCATTCATTGTATATACATATTGTAGCTTATATTTGTTTCATGCACACACGAAAATCGAAATTTATAACCTTAACACCACATTTACGTGCCTAATAATTTCACAACTATTCCTGGCTGAGGAATATAAGCAGTTATGATATCCTAGTGAATGTTTACTTTACTCACGGAGTAATGATACTAAACGGCTGGAAAAGTAGAGACTAAGCAGGATATTCAAAAGTGATCAATTAAAAGTCAAGGATCTATAATGAAAAAGACATAGTTTACTTAATTAGCAAATTTTCTGACAGAAAACAAAATATACTTCCTTTATCATTATTCAACTTACTTTAGCGATGTCCTGTATTCTTAGAGCGTTGCAGGCTGATATTTGCATTTCAAGCATATGTACCTGTAAATGCGAAAAAAAGAAACCTGTGAAAATACAATAAGCCATTTAATATACTGTGATACAAGTTTATTTAACGTTTATACCTAAAACGTTAAATTTTGGCAACAAATATTTTTTCATGTAATACAGATAGTGCGTATTTATACAATATCACGTATACAATATCCGTATACAAGATCACCTCCTAAGGCGTGTGTTAAGAATATTTCCAGGCACTTTTTAAAACTATCAAAGTAACGGCGATGATGGTAAGTAATGTTCAAAAAATGTAATAAATTTTCACACAAAAACTGAATGAGCCCCCTAAAAAACGGCAAAAAAAGTCAAAATTATGTATATTAGCTCCGTCAAATGAGGACTTAAAATCTCGTGTGTTCCAAACAATATTTAGGGGTTTACTTGTACCCATGTTGAATCGGCACACCCTTCCTAGCAGCCAAAGAACTATATGCTGGATGTTCGATGATAATGACATAGTCCAATTACAAATCACAAGTACAGCAATGTCCAGAAGTTAGAATACAAACACTTACGGCCCTGGCTGCATTAGACTTTGAGCCCTTGGGTCGTATGCTATCTACAATGCTGGCGATAAGTGCTCTTCCTGTAAAACATGTGCACCACAGGGGGCAAGAGGGTGAAATATATAAGATCCGTCGTAGCACTGACACTAACTGGGAACAGAGATTATGCTATTCTAAAGTGGAACCTACTATATCAGTATTAACCAAACACAAAGCGTACGTTTTTCGCACTAAGTCGAACAACATTACCATTTCCATTACCATTTGTATATCTTATTATGATACACCCGAAAATTATAACCTGCATCACAATGAAGCTGCCAATAAGGAATACCTAACAGGAGCTTATGCAGTAATAACATTTTCTATCTGGGGCGAGTATATTATTGTTTGGAGAAGTCTTTCGGGCATACATTGTCACGTACATCAATATTGTCCATGTAACTAACGGTCCGGTCAGGAGAACTATTTAACTAATGGAATGGGGGAAAAAAAATTAAAAATCAAGTCTTTTACCAGCATAAGACGTAACGCCTTGAAAATCTTATTGGACACAACACATAAATTTCGTGACAATCACAATTTTGCAATGACGGTTTAAATTCCAGATACGAACGAGACTATGTGGCAGGAGAAGTATATAAATGGTGTCAACGGAAGTTATTCCTATACACGTCGGTGATGACTTCTGCTAATGATACTATGCCAGAAGTTAAAAAAACTACCTGCCTATAGTACGTTGTTAAATCTCGCTTTCACTTGGTGCATTAATTTTAACACGTATGTAGTGCACTGCTGCCCAAAATAACTTCATCAAACTATCAAAGAGGATGTCTACCTATCATTAAATGGGCCATGGTTGCACTGTCGTATAGACAAGTATTGACAACTATGGTGCCTATATAATAAACTGTTGATAATAGTTTGGGTCTGGTACAACGTTTATTGAATAAGCATAAATTTTATCTGTAGTGTCCAACACACAGCACAGTTACTTTAAACTCTAAACGGAAATCATCCGCTCTATGACTTAAGTGATCGTCACTCAAATTGGATGAAAACGTGAATAATTGTATGCATGCTCAAGCATTATTTGTACCACATAATAATATGTAACCACATGGGAAACTGTAAAGCAGGTCAGAAACTTCAGCCGCACGCCCATGCAAAGTGCGTAAACGCCCTTTAAACATTGCGCTTGGTAGCCGGCAATCAACGCCTAGCATGCGACGTAATGAACGCCAAGCGAACCAACATGGAACCGTGCACAACGTGGCAGACCCAATCAGGAACGCTGCACGTTCAAGAGCAACACACAGTCAATCAGACATTTAGAGCACTTGCTTACACCAAAGGTCATTACAAGCCATGCCTGATGTTGCTTGTTTGTTATGTGCTATGGAGGTGCCCTCTATAGGACCAACTTCACATGCATGAATTCTGCATCGTATAACATTCCAGAATGATTATTTTTAGAGTTTACACTATAACACTATATCTTGCACAATAAATATTCTGGAATTAAAAGAAAGAAATATATTTACAGCAAACTTACTCATCGAGGGTTTAAATATAATATTAAATAACACTAGACGACAGGAGAGTCGCGGTATGAGTTATTGGTTTTAGTTTTTGATTTCTTTTCAATACATACTAACTATATTGCTATTGATGCAGTGGCAGTGTACTTTTTCCATCAAGAAATGAAATAGATTGCAACTTATTTTTTATCATATCGGTTTTGAAATACTAGGTATGTAATAATACTAAATACGTCGTTAATATGGCCGATATTAAAAAAAAATTAAAGAATATATATAAAATTTAAATGCGCATAGCATAAATACGGCAAAAGATGAATTATTGCAATATTGCCAAATTGAATATAATTCTTACTGCTACATCTTTACTACGTTGCACATGTGATATTTCAAAAAGCGGAATTTAGTGAGCAATATCTCTCTACATCGCACATAACTGCTTGAAAGTGGGACTTGATGACTTGGAATGAAGGAAAAGGCAATACTCCAAGAAAACGTGATGACAAACTCTGCTACGATTTACACATGAACAATTCAGGCGGAAACCTGCTGGGAATCGAACACGTTTTAGAACGCCAGCGATTTCCATTGCGATTTTTAGGACTAAGGGATTGCTTTACATATTAAGTCAAGTTTGAACCACTGTCTTTTTTAATGAAAACGTTTGTTTTAACAACCAAAATTAATTTTTTATATAAATATTTCAATTTATTTTTCAAAAAATTTTAAATGAAAAAGTGTTTTAGAGTGGTATATTTCACATTGCTAAATTTAATATGTAAATATATTCCTAATTATGTGCAAACACTTATATATAAATTTGTATTTTAACTTCAATTTATAACTTTGTTCTTTAGTTGCCCAAGAAGAGTACCCTATTCCTTTCGATTTTTAAATTTAATTTGATCATTTATTCGGAAATTAATTTTTGGAAAACATTTGTAAATGTATAGTTTCAAAATATGACTCCTAATTTAATTAGGTAGAGATTATTTCTGAACTTTCTTATTAATTATTGGAAAAATATTTGATAGTTAAATTGCATGGGAAATAATTTGATAAAGTTAATTAAGTATACCATATTTAAATTTTCAGATGATATTTTATCTATACGAGAGCATTTCCAGATTTTGTGTAAACGTCTACAAACATTTTTTCTTATTTTTTTTATTTTTTTTAAATAGTCACCTTTACAGTTATTCGACATTTTCAAATACAGTTGTAAAGAGTCAACATATTACCAATATGTTACACACAGCAGATTGTACCAAGAATCATGTATCTGAACAATCATCAGAAAGTACAATAATGATCGCTTTTATACTCACACGTAAAAAAAGGCGACCATCACCATTTATACATTGCTGTGAAGAAAACTCAAACAAGTATGTGAAGTCTCATTTCTTACCTTTTTGTCGTTATCTGCATAATTCTGGTTGATTTCCAGTTTTTCTCGTACACCCACCTACAACGAAACAATATTTTGCAGTTTTAAATGTATTTATGTCTAATATTTACAGAATTATTTAACTAAATTAAATTTTTATTCACCTGCAGTGCCTTAGTGCACTGGGCAAGTACAGTGCTCAGATTACAAAACCAATACATTCTTTTAAGACTGTGAAATAAAAAAAGTGTCCCCTCGGTGGCCACACGCAATCATGTGTCAGAATGAACCCTTTAAGAGTCCGCATTATTTTTAACAGTGCTGTACTTTTGCTGACTGTGGTATTGTTTATTTATCTCGATCCGTTAACCGCGTGTATGGTGTTCTATGATACTGGCAGGAAATATTTGCAAATCACAGCGCTAGCCAAAGGCTGTAAACTACATAAGCCAAAGGGAAAGCGCTGAGTGCATTGCACAGTAATCAGTGTTGTATACACTACCACCCATATATCACCTTCCTATGTAACCCCAACACGGCCCTGGACACAGAGACAGAATGAGTTGTATGGCGAAAATGATGGAATCACATATACAAACGGAAATTACAAGCACCGTTCGAATGCTAATTTTATTGGAGCTTACGTTTAATTAACAAATTTGAAAGTAACTTCTTTGTGTATCAAATTTTACAAACACCTGGCATTTATTATTTAGTCACAAACATTATTTTTATGATCCATCAACAAACTCTTTATGATCAAATGATTCCTTATATAATATTAAATGTAGATTACAGACGTAACATGTTCGCTTAAACTAATTTAATATTAAGTTGGTAAGTGTTTCCACAATTAAAAATAATCTAAAATAACTTGCAACACTAGGGGCGACGGTGACTGAGCAGCTAGCCTACTCGCCCCCAACCAAGGCGATCCGGGTTCACTCCCCGGCCGGGTCACTCCACATTTTCAGATGTGGGAATCGTGCCGGATGATGTTGTTGGTCGGCGGGTTTCCTTGAATATCTCCTGTTTCCCCGCCCTTTCATTCCGGCGCTACTCCATACTTACCTCAATCACCTTCATCGACTCTCAAGAACTCGATTTTAATAGCCGTAAAAATATCTACAGTTCACTTGCAACACTGGGTGAATAAGTGTTTTCACAGTCAAAATTTACCTAGGAGGGTATCAAATGAGGTTCTTTTTTTTTTAAACTGACTAAAATTTCGAAAAAAATTTTTGGGGCACCACGTGCGTGCGCGAGGAAATTGTGTTCACGTCTGTCTACAAGCGCTTCTTTCAGTGTCAAGACCATGTAAATATTACAGTGAATATGGAGATGTAGCGTGCGAATACCAGCTGCGTAGTGGAGTGGAGAGGAATGGTTGACCCCTAACTTCGGGTTGTTGCAAGCAGATAAGGCCGAAGCCTCATAAGTGTGGAGCAGTGGCGGAATGCATGGGCGGGGGGAAACGGGAGAACCCCGAGGAATACCGAGAAACCAGCGAAAAACCTGAAATGACCCGGCCGGGAATCGTAGACGGTTCGCCTTGATGGGAGGCGAGTACGCTAGCCACTGAGCCACCGCGGCTTCGCCAGCTGAGTGATAACCATCGGTGTCACAACGTTGGAGTCTTTCTTATCCTTCAAAACTGCCAAAATCATGCATCGAATACTGTGGTCAAATTGATGTATACACAAGCAAGTTACTTGAGGTGTTAGTTACCATCATCTGACCAATTTTAGTGTAACAAAAATTAAAGTACGTCAGGCACAACATCGGATAATTGTGTAAAATCACTGATTTTCTGGGGGGAAAAAATGTAATCGAACAGTACATGAGTGTTTTGCATATGGTTCTGGCTGTTGTTATGACAATACGTGAGGTAATGTCGAAGACATGAGCATAAAGTGAAAATCAACCCACATTATCTAAAGTCTATGACGCGAGCATAACTCCTCGGTAGGTTCGTAAGAACTCGTCTGAGTTCGTGCCTGGCGCTAGCAGAGTCACTAAGCGCTATTGTTTGTTTAAATTTTTTTTGCGTGGTTTTCCAAATCAGCCGTATCAGCACAGAGACCTGCAAAATCAGTATAACTATTAATTAGTGCAGCAGGCCATACGCCAAGTATGTTTACTTGAACGTCATCGAGTGTCCCCCCGTTGGCTCACTTAATTCCATCTCTGGGATCCCTGGTTTGCCAGCAGGAACCCGGCGGGCGATAGGATTTCACGTGGGTGGTTGGGTTTCTTCGGGGGATTTCCCGTTTTCCTCCCGGTCTGCATTTCGCTGCGTCTCCACCCTGATCTCGTTTCACCCCGTCCATTATAAGGGCTTGCCGGATTGACAGGCCTGCTGCACAACAGGCTCTGCTTAGCACCAGCCTCTCCTCATCACCACCTTACTCTACCTCATGCGGTAACCACATTTGTGTATTTTCGTTCTTCACTTGTCTGCCTGTCGCTAGACGAGATAACCGCGTGGCAACAACACGGCGGACCAGCCAACATTCTGAAAATTGAAGAGTACCATACTGCCGACCAGTAGGATTGAAAACGCTTGCAACGAATTCATCGACACGCTTTGCCACTTCCGTGTACTTGTTTATGTTGTGGTCGAGGCCTCATAAGTACCGGCATGCCTTACAACAATCTGCTAGCCACAGCGCCACTGATAAAAAAAATATCTTATTTTCATCTTGTGTGCATGTACCCATCATTAACTCACCAACTGCTAGGGCAGCAGTAAGAACGATAATTTATTTTTAAGCAAAGATGCGTACGTTTGATTACATTCTGTTTTCCATCAGGCATACATATTTATAAAATATTTTTTTGTATAATTTATTTACTAATTTTAACAATGTGGTAACCCCATGCACAATCAATTAAGCTATGCATTGTTAGATCATACAAATAAGTTATATTCATTTTCGACAACTTTGTGCCAATTTAAGGCAACGTTACAAAATATGCGTCATTAAAAATAAATGTATTACAGTCCCCAATTAGGTACAAAATTCGTGTTTAATTAAATTTGGTAGGTTGTACAAAGTTGTCCTAGATGGTACAAAGCTACAACAAATAACTGTACTCCAGAGCTATCATACACACACACTCACTCTAGCTATTTGACGCAAACATTGGAAATAAGTTACGTACCGCTGCACTATCATATCCATTCGATCCTGTTATCGCAGCAAGGATCACCACAGCCAGCGATGCAGCCAAGGAAGTTCCCATAGCTGGTTTGCTCCTGCAGACAAAAAAATATACTGACTCGACGAATGACAACAGAACCATATACAAAGGAGTTCAGAATTCACGACCCAGCCTGGCAGCAGTATGGACATCACTACCATTCTTTACTCGAGACAGTGTCGTTTGTTCATCATTTGTTGTTTCAGTAAGTCGGCAGTCAGCGTTTCAACTATGGTTCCGTGTAGGGTTATTATTGGCTGACTGTCGTCTATGTATGTCTAGTAAACTGTTCTCTTATTGCAAAAATTATTATAACTAGTGGCTTGCAAAATTTTGTTTTATTTTTCTGCAGGAGACAAATAAACTCCAAGATGTTGAGCGTTCTTTTGAAGTCTGTCAATGGCTGAGAGTATTTGCGGCAGGACGTGAAATTCTCTTTTAACCAATTGTGACAGTTCAACGGCACAGAGACGAATCACTTGAAACACAGTTACACAGCCACGTGACCTCGGACAGAAGCCATAGGCCAATGAAATCACGGATCATACTCAGATACTTATAGGGCAATTACGTCTACTTTGTCCAAAAATAATAACGCAGATTATGAAGGTCTCTAATAAATAATACAGACATAGGTTTTTACGATTGCAATGCTCAGGAGATAAGACTACGCAGTACTTAGTATACTAAAGCAACTGCTAATTGCCAATTGTCTATTCAATTTCACTACGGGAGGCCATGAGTGGGGTCTTTATTTAATCGCATGGTTTTTATTGGCTCAGAATGCTACACAATGTGAACGTCACGGGCCAATTGAGAACGGGACGTACCACTGTTTGAAATCTATCTCGTCCCATAAAGGAATCCAGAAGTTTTAATATCACAGTTTAAAAGGTATTTAGTTGGAGGTCAAGTGTTTCATTCAACAGATCTGTGAGTATTCCAAATACCCAGCGATTATAAACAGATATATAAGCAGTGGAAATAATATAAAGAGGAGTTCGAAGCCTTCCGCCAGCGTGAAATGAACTGGCAATAATTTTCTGATCGCTAGGAATTATGTAGTGTTTCTAATTTGGAAAAATACCACGTAGCTTATTCGTCTTCTGCGCTTGTATCCAAAATTGACCTGCCCCAAAGGAACACAACTGTCTAAGTCACAAGATCAACATTGAGGAACGTGTTTGTTTAGATCTTAATTTTTAAGTGACACGTAATATTATACTAAGATAATACTTTTAACAGTTGAAATTTAATCAAACTTCATTACAAACTGGCCACAGAAGTATACAAACACTATAGGCTGTTCATGGTAAAATGAGCACTTTTGAAAGTCCTGCTTAAGATCTACTTGTACGCACTTTGAGTATTTTCCCAACTTATATAAAATTATCATTGCCGAGGGCCTCATCAATTTATTCATGCGTCGGCCAACGGAAACTGTGAAATTATAAGAAAAGTAAATAATTTAAAAATTTTGTCGTTTTGGCACTTTGATGCATTAAAAAGAAAAGAAAGAGAAATAAATAATTGAAATTAACACAAATTTTTACGCAAAACTTTCCATTCAACGTTAAGATATGATATCCATCCATCATTACCAGCTTAACTGGGCGCATGTTCCTCAGTGTGCCTGTTATAATATATGCAGGTAGGAGCAGTGATTTTTTTCTAACGTTGATTTAAAAATGCTCACTTTATCGTGAACAGCATTAACAAAACATTTGTGCACTAAATAGTATCCTAACCTCAAATCCTATCCACGCAATTTTACTAGCCATGTTGGCAGAAATGCAGTTCAATGTTGGGACACGGAGATTGGTTGTGCGGAGCCAGCGAGATTGGTCTACCTCATCTTTAGTTTATGGTCTAAACTCGAAAGTATCTTCCACTACTTGTGAAACCAATGTGGTCAAGTGACACGTGAAGTCCGAACCAGTGATGGTTTCACACTTACTATCAACTCAGTTGACATATAGGCTCCCCTCGCTTTCAACGTTTTTCTGAATAACCGTGTGACACATGGGCCAAAAATATATAATGATTTATTTTCGATAGTTTTGTTGAGGTACCGAAAATTTTGCGAACAAATTTTAGGACAAGCTAGACTCTAAACATGTGTATTGTTTACTGTATGAGACACTTCCTTGAAGTTTCCGTGTCAATGATATACATGCAAGGAAAGAGGCGCTGAATACCGTGCTACCTTGTTTGGGGTAGAACTGGCCACTCACAGGGGCAGCAGCAAATGAACAAAGAGCTGATCATCGAAACTACATAGGACTGAGGAGTTTAGCCTACAGGATAGTTACCAGCAGAATTTTCCCTACCTAGTTATATTTAAAGACCCCTTCTTCCCAGATAATTTAATGGGGAATTACATTCCAGAACGTCGAAGTGAGTTTCCACATGTATGAGACGGCTCAGCTGTTTGCAGTCGAGTCAAAGGCCTGCAAGTTTAGGGTAGCCGACTCCTGATTGACCCAGTAAAACGGGAAAGGGTATTAGGCAAATACGCAGGGGAAAAAGGTAACAGACCATTAGACGTGCTTAAAGGACAGTGAGACATAACAGACAGATAAATAATCCATCTTAAAATCATACCTTTACTCACGATTATAAGCAGGAAAATTAGAGTGATTAATTCACCTGTAAGATTAGACTTCATGACATTTGTATGTTCGAGTTGTAATCAAAAGTTCATTGGATGCCCGCATATGCGTTTTATTGCTCTTTGTTATTGCCTCAAAAGTCCTCAATAATGTACGAATTTATCTTAGTAAATCGTAAAATTAATCCAAACGTAAAAAATGTTTACGTCAACGTTGTCCATGGATGAATCCAGAAAATCATTATTTCACTTTGTATTTGACAAACTTACTCCACTTAAAACTGTTGTATGTACTATTAAATTTGTGAATGTAACATCTCTAATATGTCAAGCCTTCGAGGACCTAGAAACAATGATACGCATCCAGTGAACCAAAGGACCGAATAACGCGTTGTCGTTTCCTAAGGGAAACTGCATATGACTGTAACGGTAGCAAATAAAAGGTAACCGATTCTATGCACGGGAATGTGAAAATAGTATTGTTATATATACCGCAAAATGACCAGGTTATATATATCCAAAAGGATTTATCTTTCTTCGTAACGGGCTTTGGGTATATTGGAACTTTGAATAATACGCCTAAATAAATCTTGGACTGTAATAGCAAGAAAAAAAATTAATTGTTCATTGAATGTTTATACAAACGAGATTATTTTTTTGTGGACTAATTACGGTAAATAGTGACCGATAATATTAAAAATTACAGGTAAAACAAACGTGTTGCAATGGCTCCTTATGAACAGATGTGTCTGGTAACTTCGGTTCCACAGGAAAGGAAATTTTGATGGTAAATATTTGTCCCATTTCTTAACTAGCTGGTAGCAATTTAGTAATCAACACTGTGCAATGTAGTAAATGAATACAACTATGCGGTCGCTTGCTTTTAAGGTATTTTTTATGTAAATAAATACGCCAACTTCAAAATGTTATAACTTCCAGTGACAGCTCACTGTTAAAGGCTGTTCACGATAAAATGTGCACTTTTGAAATCAACCTTAGAAAAAAGTCACTACCCGTATCTGCATATATATTTTCACGGGCGCAGTGAGTGACGTGTACCCAGTATAATTGGCAAACAATGGAGGGGAAAGTAGTTCCATTTCTTAACGCCTAACAAAGAGTGTTAGGTACCCATTTGTGATATTTAAATTATTTCTCTCGTTTCAGTATTTTTAGTGCATCGAAGTGTAAACATGAACAGATTTGTGCAATATTTAATTTTCTAATAATTTCACAGTTTCACTTCACCGACGCATGCATAAAGTTATGAGCCAGATGGCAATGTTTTCAGAGAACAGAGATCACAAATCTTTCCGCTAGCCAGCTTTTCATTTGTACGAAATGAATCCTGCCTCTGCAGGAATTATTTACTCATTCATCACCATTGCACAACTTGTGGAGAACTGCGAATCCTTAATCCTTTCAAATACAGTAGTCGCTGTTGGCGTTGCACAGCAAGTTTTTTGATCAAGTAAACTGTGCCAAGCACAAGGTAGTGCCTGATATGGAAAGTCTAAGGGACTAGAGCAGTTTAAATCCAGTCTTGATTAAAATTGTTAATACTTATGAATAACAAACTTAATTGCTACCTTGCCTATTCCAATAAAGTATAGAATATTAATATGTTTGGCTATCTTCGATCAATGGGAAAAATAATAAAAAGCAACTTTAAAGTTATGCTTTCGCTTTTGTTATATCTTATCTTACGCTTGAGATGACAGGCCTAAAATACAACTGTGAAAGTTTTTTTATAGGCTATTCACGATGAAGTGAGCCACTTTTAAGGCCCTCCCATTTTTTTTTTTCCTTTCAGCCATCTTTTATATTTTCCTCAACGTTTAAATATGAACATCGTCATGTGACTAATAAACACGGTGTATGCATATCATCACTCTCAAAAGTTAAATTCTGAAATTATTTATTAGTGGTCAATGCCCATTGGGACGGCCTTTAAAAGGGCTCTCTTTACTGTGAATATCTTATATATAATATGCTATCCTCCACATACTTAACTCTTTGAAACACAACTAAATTAATGATTTTAGGTACTGCAAAAGAAATACTTATGTATTAAATCGTATTCAGCTCTTAATTCATTATTAGAGAACTGAAGAATTCGCGGATTCATTATGTGACAAGCTAGAGTGCAAAACACGTGTGTGTTATATAACTTTATCAATTGGTACAGACGGTATTTGACACCTCATGGAGAAGGTTATTCCAATCGTCGCCTTCCGCTGTGACAGCAGACAACCAATATGCAGTTTATATCAGCGTATTTGTACATACGACTGTCGATTCCAGCTTGCAAGTCATTGAACTCGCGAATGTTTCTGGTCTCTATTAATTATCATTGCCAATGTGCTGCAAGTTTTTTGTTCGGTTGTAGTAACGTGAATCTTTTATAACCTAGAGATGCAGTACGGTCAACAAGTAAGTGACTTACATACGAGATAATAAGGAAGTAAGCATTATAGCTTACAGTGTCAGCCAAAAGTAACAATTCTGTTCATTATGTACACTGGATATGAATGGGTTAGAAGTTTGTGTCACTTCTAACATTGAAAAAAAAAAAAAAAAATTAAACACACACTAAACAAAGAATAACCAAGAACGCCCAGGTAAAACTACTGTATATGCTCGGATATCCGTAAGCACAAGCCAGAAAAATAACACAGCAGTACGACATTCGTCAGTCAGTACTTGCAGACGAACAAGCAGCATGCTTTCTAGAAGAATAGCGGATCCCACACAGTAAGACGGCTGTGGCATAAAACCCGCCTCTATATCTTAACAGAACGAATAATCAAATTAGTGCGAATACAGATAATATGATTGGTAGTAATACCGGAATATGTATATAAGAACAATATATGAATAGTGAATAAAAATGATCCGAAAAGTAAAGCAACAAGATCTCTCACAGGCAACTTTTTTTACTCAGGCAGATATACTGATTCACAATAGTACTGCACTCGTACTCGTTACTATTCAACATAGTCACCATACTGGCACAAACATCTGTTCCAGTGGTACACCTGGGCATCGATGCCAGCATAGAAGAAAATTGCATCCAGTCCCTAAAACCACGTCATGGTGGTTTGCAGAAATGCGCTATCGCTTGTAAATCGCCTACTATCCAGGTGCTTCTTCAATGTTCCAAAGAAATAAAAATCACTGATTGACATGTCGGGGCTGTAGGGATGTTGGTCCAGTATATTCCACTGGAATTATCATAATAATTTTCCTGTGACCACGTTTAAATGTTGTCGGGCCTTGTCGTGCAGCGATACGACAACTGTTGCGAGAAGTCCCGGTCAAGTTTTCCGAATCGAAATCCATATTCGCTCCATTGTGTGACAATAATTGGCATTATACACGGTTTCTCCCCTGGTGAGGAAATTATCTATACGCAGGTCCTTATGGTCCCGAAAGACTATTGCCTAACTTTTCCTTCGCTGATGTACCTGTTCTAAATTACTTAGAATGTGGTGAAGAAATCCGCATGAAGTGCATGAGAGACAACCCCATTCCAGTGATTCTGTGACCTTCTGTGTATTGCCTTGACATCCAGCATGAAAGCATATTTTGGTAGCCCAGTAGCTAATGAAAGATATTGTGCACACTGCCTATTGAGATGTTGAGTTCGCTAGAAATATCACTAAGTCTAAAGCGACAATCGCCCTGAATGAAAACTTCAATATGTCACGCATTGCCATTTGTGGTGGACATGCTTCTCCGACCAGATCGTTGATCATTTTACATGTCTGTCTTGCTGATTTAAGGGACTCCGTGTACAAAACCCAAAAACATTTATGTTATGTAACATTAAAACCATATACCATATTTCGAATAGTTGACGATGAATTTTGGCTGGCGAGGTGCCCTTAAAATGCAAAACTTTGTTCAGACTACGCACTTCCATAAAACAAAATCTCGAGTGGGGAGTGAACCCAGGGCGAGATAACACTTTCCGAGTGACGTACTTTTTAGCTGGGACTCGTAGCTGCTCATCATCCCCGGACATGACATGAAGTGAGACCCTAAGCTGGAGTGGTGCTGGAATGCAAGGGCGGCGGAGGCGGGAGTACCCCGGAAAAACCCGCCGACAAGTGGCATCGTCCAGCACGATTCCCACATGCGAAAATCCGTGAGTGAACCCAACGGAGATCGAACCTGGATCGCTGTGGTGGGAGGCGAGCACCCTAGCTACTGCACCACCGTTGCCCCACGCACTTCCATGTTTGACTATGTTTTTACAAGCGTAGCCATTTTAATATTGCGAGGATCTGATGCATCACATGCATAATTTTATTGCTGTTTCGCCAAGTTGTGGTCTTCTGTGGCAACCTGGCAAGGAATTCGTACAAGAAGAGGAATATTTCATTCGTAAGAGCTGTTTGTTGCCTTACTTTTTGAATTGCCCTCAAAACTTTGGTAAAAAGTATATGGGCATTATTTTGTTAAAAGTAATGTTACTTAGTAAAAATTACCAAGCCTTTCCTTGTTGCATTTACTTGACGTGTCGAGTATTGATTGTCGTGATTCGACCATTGTTCAGAAAATAATTTTACAGGAAAATGTTGTCTCCAAGTCCACCTCGGAATTGTAACATTAAGAACCATTAAATGTATTACCTGAAGGGTACTGCAGGATTTCTCACAGCATATAAGTATTTACCAGAGATTTTTATTCTGACTATACTTACTTGGTGCATTGGAACGTTTTGCATTAACAACAAACACATAAGTGCACAATCATCTAATTCCCCCCTGGGGTAGCAACTGCAGTAGTGTGGAGTACGATGTGTCAAGTCAGTGAACCAATGTAATGGGGAAATGTTGCAGGGTATGTTGGCATTTGTTCTGTTGTGTACCTATAGATTTCTAGATGTACACATCTACTATTGACATGCATATCTGAAGGTGAAACACACCACCAAGCATGTAATGCACACCAAGCAGCTGGCTTCTGAGATGTCGCAGGACATTCAGTTTCCCCCTACTTAGCAGTGGTTACTAGTTCCTGCTGTGTACACCGGCGCTTTAGCACCGGTGGAAATGAAGTGAGGTAGAGACGGAGCGACGTCGGAATGCTGCAGTGGTCGTGGGTGGACGACGGCAGTACTCCGTGAATACCCACCCGAACATGGCTACGTCCTCCACATTTCCACATTGAAGTAAGTGAAGAGTGGAGTGATTTGTGCGACTCTGAACAGCGAGGTCTTGGGAAACGATGAGGACAATTGAGGTGAGTATGGAGCTATACCGGAATGAAAGGGCGGGGAAACGGGAGATCCCCGGGAAAACCCGTCGACCAACGGCATCGTGTGGCACGATTCCCACATGTGAAAACCAGTGACCCGGCCGTGGATTGAACCCAGATCGCCTTGGTGGGAGGCGAGAATGCAAATCGCTCAGCCACCGAGGTCCATTCCACATTGGAGAATCCGGGTTCCACACCATTGGGAATCGAGTCCTGTTCGCCATTGTTGAAGGCCAGGCCATATATTTCATAAGAATCTAGAAGTGACATGTTGCGTGCATCGCGAACTCATGTCGCAAAGCAGCAAAAATGCCTTCACTGGCCAGAAATATGGTGGAATATCGTTGGCAAATCAACGCGCATGGCGACTAACTTGGCAGACGGCAGCTTGAACAAAAGGGAATTGTCCGCAGCTTGCTTAAGCCAATCAGACCCGAGGTTCACTTCCGAAAACTCACTCACGTGGTCAATCAGCGAACGAATGCTCTTGCATCAAAGGAAACGGCACGAAATTTCGCGTCTGCTTACATATATATTCTGCGGCGATGATCCAACGAGCACTGAGAGTTAGAGACGCATCCATTTTCGCAGAAAAGAGTTCCTATCAAGATGCACTTCAAAATTCCTTAGCTCGGATCGACTTTCGCTATTGGGAATATATATTTATGACTGCTGTGCGTCTCAGGCGCCTGGACAGTGAATCAGACCTTTATAACTGGAGCCATCTACTACCGATGGGCCCACTATGTTGAAAATATCCGTTTATTAACTAAAATGCATTGCTAATAAACGGAAATGCGCTCCGTTATGACAATAAACGGCATTGAACTCCGTACATTCAACAAATAGCTCAGGGTTTCAGGAATGAACAATAAATATAATACACTAAGGTTTTCTTCGCCGCTGTAAGTAGAAAATTGCTGCCACTGTGGCAGTTAAATTTATTCACGACTCTTATACCTATCATTTTAAACATCAAAATGTTGCACGACCTACTTAAAACGGTTAAAGACACTATAAACACTCCAACATCACTATAAAGTAAAAATGTATCATACTTTTGGATATAGTCGCTGTTAAATTAAATCTGACTTTTTATTTCATAACTCATTTTAATAAGCTGGAAATATACAAATACCTAATCGCTAATTTATAAATGAATTCAGTTAATTCACGGAAATGTTTGAAAAAATGATTAAAAAGTCGATCATTGAAAAAAAAAAAAGAAAGCAAAATATTTGTAATTTTACGAATATTTCTGTAGCATTCTTACCTGTAAATTTTCGTAATTTCACGGATTTTATTTTAAAATAGGCAGGGTATTCAAGTAAGAAAATATCTTGCCACAAAAACACTTGACCAATAACTAAATAAAAACTGCAGGTGTACACATGGTATGTCCTATATGGAATCCTTTTTGCAAAAACCAGGCGTTTCAACTGGCATGGTACAGTATTCGACATTCATATCCATAACTTGCAACAGTTCACCTCCTACCGCGGCAATGAACATGGGAATTTTCACAGGGCTACGTTATGCCTTAAGTGTGTGCACATTAGTAACAGCAGCACGTAACGTAAAACCCAACACAACGATGGTTGTATTCCGTAAGTGCGTAAAGTATTAAAAAAATTGGTTAGGGCATTCGGCTCGGATTGGCTCCTGTTGACGTCGGTGTTTAGTGCCGAGTCAAAGAGAAGTAACGTTTACAGATCGAGTTTACTTTAGACGTGAAACTCACATCCCTTCAGTGTGTGTGACCGTGCAGAGTGTAGAGGTTAGTTGTGAGATTTCCTGCCTTGGAATTATCTGTAGTTGAAGTAGTCATGCAGTGGAATGAAGAATCTTCTATTCAATTCAATACAAGTAAGGAAACGATAATAAATCCAAAACATCCTTCGCATTTCCACAGTATAAAAAGACACGACGCACGGGAACAAATGAATTATATTGTGTGCTGACCGGCAGAAGAATGTAAGAAGAAAATACACTCTAAAGAAATATAATTTTTTACTTTGAAATCGTTTGTAGCTTTTCAAATTCTTGTAACATTACAAACTACAAGGGCCGTGTTTGCAATAGACCTCAAGAAAGGTTTGCACTATACTGACACGTGCCCACGAGCTTCAGGAAAATAGCGGGACACTAAACAACGTAAAATCGTTTGTGCAAAAACTACGGGTGATGCAAAATGTAGTTGGGTGTAAAAATAAATGTATTGCAAGTATGAATAATGTAAAACACTTAAAACAACACAAATTTTCATTATAATAAACGACTATTTCAATAAAACGTGACCATATTACTCATTAACTGTTTCCTAACTACACAGAACGCTTAAATCGTCTCTCAAAACTTCGTTGTTAAGAGCCGTACAAATCTCGCAATTCAAAAATAGAACTCATAAAATGAAACAAATAGACGTTATAATTTTCTTTGTCAAATTACGTCATATTATTTTTGTAGGCACATTCACATATATATTTACAATAAAATTAAATATTAGATCTTAAGACAAGTTGCTCTTGTGGTTAAGAGTGCAGCCTTACAGAACAACGGCTATGGGTTCTAGTCTCCATGCTGGCGAAGTGTGGTTTTAATTTTCGTAAATTAAATTTTGAAACTATTCTTTTAAAATTTCTCTCTATTATTAATTTAGCTCATAGGTTTTCTATAAAAAAAAGATGCATACTTGGTAATTATGTAAGTTGTAATACAAGGCTATTACTTGTAATATTGCAAATATATGTTTTGAAGATTTTACACGAAAACTGTTTGCGGTTATGTAAAGGATTTTCTTGGCGACTGGGTTTCCACGGAATTTCTTGTAAATGTACAAAACATTTCTTTGAGAGTAGAGGTGTGGTTGTTGTACTTCAGACGGGAGCATAGTTTACATAAACTAATGTTTTTGCAGCCATTTGCATGTCCGTGTTACTCAGTTGCCCTCGCTGAAATGTTGGCGAGCGGATGGCGTTATTGTTACGTTCTGCTGGTGCAGTACGTCGTGAAAGAACGGGTCATAAACAGTGGGCCGTAACAACGTAATATATTACTTACTACTACACGTCTTACGATCCATGTAACCTTATATCCTGTTGGCGGTAAACTCGGCACTTTTGAAAGCCTTGCTTTAGGACTACTTGTATGAACATTGTATATACTTCGACCACTAGGAAAGCTGACATTGGTGCGGACTTTATCGCATTATTACTGCGTCGGTAAAATTAAACTCTAAAATTATAAGAAAAGTTAATATTTATCCGATTTTCTACTAACCACATTTATACGCGTTAAAAGAAAGAACGAAAAATTATTAATTAATATGTTCACAAGACACTTTTAATTCAACGTTATGACTTGGAACTACCAACTTGAGTGGTTACAAACCAGTCTATGCAGATAGGAGCAGTGAGATTTTTTCGAAGCTGAGTTTAAATGTGCTCAGTCAACCTTGAACAGACTATACGCACTTACAGCTAAGGTAGCGGTGTTGGCGGCTCAAGACGCAGCTCTTCGACTTGAAGCAGTTTCGCGCAGACGTCTGCTTCCTACCGCTAACAACGCCCGACCTTCTCTGACAGCGATATGATGCGACGGCCGTGCGGAGTACTCTCTGTTGACCCTTTTATCTCGCTGGGCTCTGGCGGGGTCACTGGTGCCATCGCGATAGGCGTCTGGCGTAGAAAACAAGGGAAATTTCACTCCGCAGCTGCGTTGTCCCATCCCTTCCCCCCCCCCCCGGATGTCGATCACTAGCCTCTGCTATAGGATGTCGATCATAACAGCGGACACATTGCAACTTCGTGAGATGTTCGGTGGCTTCTATACACAGCAGTTAACTATCACCATAGGTTGTTCACGTCGTGTACGCACGTCGTGTATTACTCCGCCTTATATGAAATTAACATTGCTATGAGCCTTATCACTTTATTTGTGAGTCGATCAAGTGAAAATGTGTAATTATGAGTAATGTAATTGTGTTACAAATCTGCCCATTTTTTACACTTCGATACATAAAAAAAGAAACGGAAATCAAGAGCTATAATTTAAGTTACCACAAATGGCTACCTAACACTTTTTATTCGCTGTTAACGTAAGGAACTTGTTTTTATCAATCGTTACCAACTTTACTGGGCGAATATTATTCAGTGTGCACATTAAAATATGTGCAGGCAGTGACAGTGACAATTTACAAATTTTCATTTCAAAAGCGTTCACTTCATCGTGACCAGTCTTTAGAAAACAGAATACCTACGCATACAGCCGACCTCCCGTGGCCCAGTCTGTTGGTGCGCCGGCGGTCTGGGTTGAGGAGGTTCTGAGCTCGAATCCCAGATAAGGACTGGGTGTAATTTTAAGTTAGGCCGTGTGTTAGTTTGCAGTCTGTCTCTTGATAAGCCTTCGGATATAAAACCAGGGGACGTTGATAAGCCCTTGCCAATTTAATTCCAATTTACAAATGCAGACGCGATAAAACCCCTTCTACCGCCGTGCTATTAGTCTGTTCAAGGTATCACCACACTATTTGACTCAAACCTTTCAAAAATGTCCCCATGTACAGTGCATTTGGGTGTCTTATAAATATGTATTGTATCGCAGGCGTTTTATACTTCCGTTAGCTATAAAATTGTTTTACTTAATTAAATGTAAATTTCTCTAATGTTTTATCTATAAATTATAAGATTTCACGTATCATCAAACGAACAAAGAAAAATAGAAATAGGTGTGTTATTAACGTCTACTAGAAAACAGTTCTCATACAAAATATTATTAAATTGAGTGCCCAGAAATGCCGTGCGCTTTCTCTTTGGTGGAATTTTTTAAACTTCCTCTAGCACCTGTTTGCACGAGGTGAAGAATATCCTGAAAGTCGAACTTCCGCACGGCTTCAGAAAAGTTGGAAGTAACCATGAACGGACTGTACAGCAGTACATGCCAGCAAAATGGCGTCTTTGGCCAGGAGTATAGCGCAACGCCTTCCGCCAATCGCCGCTTCGTATAGCTTATTTCCCAGGCGGCAGCCCGACAAATAGTGAATATTTTGCAATTACGTAATAGCCAATCAGACAAATGGGGTTGTTTTCAGAATCTTCGCACATAGGTGCGTTCACATAAAAGGGAGCCGCGACGCCATTTCATATCTACGTACTTCTCTATTCTGTTTTTGGGTTGTATGTGATTCCGCTAGTCTAATACTTACTTTACTTTACTGGCTCGTGAGTTCTCCAGCGCGTGTGAAATCAATGGCATTGCAACGAAGAAAGACACACCAATGCACAGTTCATATTATTGCCAGGCATTAAATTAATCCGCGAAATTTCCGCGTCTTTATATGGTAACAAAATGTGTTGGCCCGTTATATAATATTCTCGGGAACCAAAAACCCAAGAACTCTTTAGTGATATTACATGCATTTTTGTTCAGTTTCTAAACGAATATTGCGTCTCTATGGGATTTTACAAAGTTATATAATGTCTATATTTACTAATAAAATCTGCACTACTAGTTCTATATTGTCATAAATCTACATTTGGCTATATTCAACACAGCTAGCATGGTCATATAATTTGTAGTAAAGTTTACAATATTCTGTGTCGTATTTTACAACCAATAATACGACATAAATGAGATGTTCAGAAGTAGGATTCATAAACTGTTATGTTAATCCTTACCTGAAATTTCAAGATGCCAGCAGCAGTCTAAATAATTTCTCTGACAACGTCCTTAGAAAGGTACATCAGATTTTTGAGGAAAAAATTTCATACAGGCCAGACTTTAATATCCTACGACCACGTCGGTTATTAACCACATGCAATCGTGAGAAATCATTCTTGGTCTATGAGTGGGCCAAACATAATACAGTTCCTCTGTACTGAATGAATGTGATTCGAACGCAGCTACGCAAGACGCAAAACTGGTTAAAATCATCGTGTAGCAAAAGTTGACAAGATATTTTTTTTTTTTTTTCAATTCAGCTAGAACGAAGCCCTTTTCGCCAATTTTTTCTGTGAGTGGAAAACATTATGTTATTTGACTTAGCTATATACAAAATCCAACGTCCTTAATTCGCTTGAGGGCACATAACATGCGTTCCTACTGAAAAAATTATATCACATAAGTTATAGTCTCTTCACGATAGATTCAGCACATCAGAAAACCTTGCTTAGGATCTACACTCCTTTATCATTTGGTATCCTTCCATCACACGTGACGTTAAAATTTTCATGGGTCGGATCACTTTATTCATACACCACCCAAAGCCGTGGAATTGTCAGGAATGTCAACGTGTTAAAGGCCGTTCACAATGAAGTGAGCACTTTTGAAATCAAGCTTAGAAAAATGTTACTGCTGCAACCTGTATATATTTTAAAGGTTGCGCTGAGTGACATGCACCCAGTAAAGTTGGTAACAGTGGATGGGAAGTAGTTCCACATAATAACGTCGAAGAAAAAGTGTTAAGTAATTACTTGTGATAACTTACGTTATTTTTTCTTTGATTTTCTGTTTTTTAATACATCGAATTGTAAAAAATGGGTGGATTTGTAAAATATTAACTTTTATAATAATATCATTGTTTCACTTGACCGACGTATGAATAAAGTGGTGAGGCCCATAGCAATGTGTATTTTACATAAGCGGAATAATACACAACGTGAATACAAGTAGATATTAAGGGCTTTCAAAAGTGCCCATTTACCCTTGAATAGCCTATACTTACGCAAATCCTACACTAATGTTTATTATTCAAGAAATGATAATTTCAGTGGCAATAAATCCTAACACAACACTCGCAATACAACGCCAAGTGTTAAGAACAATTTTTATTAATCTGCTGAAAACTTAACTAAATTACACGTACTGCATTATTTATAAATTTATGGTGAGTGACATTTTTCAAAGGTTTATTTCAAAAGTGTTCACTTTACCGTGAACAGCCTATAATCAGGATTTTAATTATTTTGTGAACAAACCACACTGGAACACTTCGCAAAAAAAAAAAAACACAGTCCTTAAGAGGGCACAGGACATAAATTAATGCTATTGAGGTTTTCGTATTTTACAAATTTTATGGAAGTCGATAGAGAAGAACAAAGAAAGGGCAACCATACAGAATAGTTTTTACTAACTACGAGAGCAAATATTTCACCTGAGTGACGTTATCCTGCCGAGATATTTCTGACGCCGTCAATTTTTGTGTTTTTTTTTCGTGGCGCAAGACATTATGCGAAATTGATACAGTAATACTGCAAAATACATGGTCGTTAAGTTGGCAAAACCTGTTTTCTAGGATTGTCATTTTTACTTTTTTCTATGTTGGCTTTCAGAAACCAGTAAATATCAATTGACGTATTTGGTATTAATTTATGCCCAACGCCCCCTTAAGAATACATTTATGTGTCGATACATTTGCTACTCTCGTTAATGTGCAAACGTGACAGGTGTCAGGTAAATACAGAAAGTACATTTTCAATTCTAAAATATTACATAATTTAAAAATTGCTGTTATTTTATGCGTGTATATTATTATAAATATATATTTATTTATATTTATAGAGAGAGACAGAGAGAGCTGACGATAGCACGAAGAAGAGTAAGCAGCATATTTGTGAAACTGGATACGTGCCGCCTGTAGAATTTCTTTGCATTGAGGTCTGAGTTGTCAAAGATACATACCTCTATCTGTATTGTGTTTCGTGGAATGCAATGAATGTTTCGGGCTTATATGCAAAGTTACAATAATTGTGATCTGACCAACGGGCATCTGTGACAGGAATAGGTGTACCATATGTTAGATATAAGGGCTCTTAAATTTTTTTATACGCTTCCAAGTTCCAGTGGCTTTACCATTATATAATTTCCTCTTTTTATTGGTTAACATTACTTTTTGTACCGCTAGCAAGGCTATCTACTGTTATTTTGCGTTCCGATCTGGTTTATACTTAATTTAAAAGTTTTATATTTGCAGTTTCCTAGTTTCTGCTCGTTTCGTAATATTTGATTATCTTTGTTCCACAGGCGGAAGAATAGAAACTTATATGCTAGTAAAGTAGGACACTGGATTAACAAATACTGTCTCTTCCATTGAAATAGAAACAGTTCTTGGCGCTTGTTTGTCATGTAAAGGAGGTTAAATATTTATTTTTTTGGCTAACAGAAGAAAAATCAGTATTATGTAAGTGTAACAACTATAGAAATTATCACTGAAGATGTTGTTTTAGACGACTCGTTAGACGGCCAGGCAAGTATCACAAAGCTGTAGTGCAGAAAGAAAAAAAAACAGGAACTGAAAGTTGTACTTTAAGCTTATGGATAAAGGTTTCATGGAAATGAAAGCTACTGGGAAATCACCAATATAATCTACAACGGGTGACTGAATTATTATGAAATTGTCGATGAACCAAAAAATGCATACGATGCAATAGTGTGAATTCACGGAATGAAAAAAAAAACACCACCTTGATCTTGTTCCGCCGAAGTTGTTTATCGTGCTCCAATCACTTCGCTAATGATGTCCTTGCTATTCTTTCCGGTGAACCCATTTCGATTTCGAATTTCCCTGGTTTTTAGAAATCACTACAAATGAATGAAATGGATTATTTCTTGATACCTGGCATTACCAAACATTTTCCCGTTCCTGTTTGTACGAACAACTGTTTCCATTTATAACCATCTTTATATCGACGAGACGAGATATTAAAATAAATCCAATAGAGTTTCTAGCAAGTTGGGACATTTAGCTTGCTTATGAAGCTGGTTTTCGCAATACACGTCAGTGTTTTGCTTCCGTATACTTGGATATTCTGTAATGCAACTGAAATTATGAGAGACGCAATGGAATTGTATTTGCTACTACAATTTTTTTTTTTTTTCATTTTGTTTCAGAGACTTTTTAACTTTTATGTTTGGGTGACACATTTTTGACATGGCTTATCGATCTGTGAACGAATCACAGACGTCCACTGTTTAGAGTAGAGGAAACTTGATTGTCTAATAACTTCACAAACTCAAACGACAGCCAGTTCCTAGGGACACCAGATATTTGCGAAAAAAGCTCGTGTTAAGTTGTATTTCCAGACACTTTATCTACTTCCGCAATTGGACGGTTTTGATTGCTATAGGACTTATCCATCCGCTTGCGAATCACAGATGTTCAGTTCTGGAGTAACATATTTCTGTGAGCTCAGTCGAGTATAAGACTGTCTTCTCACAAAGACGTGTGGCTCGTAGTCAAGGGAAAACAGTGTGCACACGGGATATTACAGTCTACCCTGCGGATAATTTTTAACGTCGCTCTACCAACTGTGACGATTGTCACATCATTCTTATTTCCCACACTTCACGTCACGTTACTCTCATCGCTACGTGTTATGAGTAGGGATAGGAAAACTTCGCGAGTTAAATGAACTATAGCCTAGTCTACACAATCCTGTGTTTACTCGAGTTTTAGCTGTTTGTTCACTGGCATGCTTCTCCAGTGAGTAGCCAGTTGTTACTACCCTCCTGTTAGTATGGGATTCTCTACTTGTTTCCCTCCCAGTCTGCGATTGGCTCAGAGTCATCCAGGGCGTGTATAACAAACTGCTGTCCAATTGCAAAGCCATCTTCAATGTGCACATGTTTGACGTCTACCTTGTCCTGAAATGAACTCGCGAAATGTTCCTATCCCTAGTTATGAGCCGTACGAGAGCCGGGAACACGATGGACCTACCTGGTGTGTGGCTTAGTGCTGGGCCGTCGACAAAGTTGAGGCGTCTATCCGCGTGGCTCGCCGAAGACACTACGTGGGGCGGGCGCGGGTAGCCGCTCCATCAACTCTGGCCGATATCCCCTCCCTTAATATCCTGGCGTCTGCTCTGTCGGCTTGTTGGACGTGACGTCACGAGAAAATGACTACTCAACTCGTATAGAAGCTATGGATTGTAGTGTAGTGGAGAGAATTGGGCAGCTTATTAACATCCAGTCCTTGCGATCCGTTGAGGGTGAAGTGAGATGAGAACTGAGCAGCGTTGGAACACATGGACCGGGGAACGGGATATCTCCGAGAAAACCCGCCAACCAGTGGAATCGTCCGGCACAATTCCCACATGTGAAAATACGGGAGCGACCCCGTCGGTAGAAGATACGAAGTTGTTATCTGTGCTTCGAGATACTCTGAGACTGGGGCAATCCCGGAGGTAAGAGACGCTTTGGGGATAAGTCTGGGGAGAAGAAGAATGAAATACTGCATGGGTGGTAATTTATTTTCATGATTTTGGGAAGGGGAGGGGCCATCATAATGCATACTCTAATGCACTATATTGCAAGTTATGCCTAAAATGTAATTGTACTATTTAACTGTCATACATTATTAATTAAAATTATATTTGCATTTTCCGTTTTTAAGTAATTTGTATTACTTTGTGTCAAAATGTTTGAGAGTCCAGTAAAATGTAAATTTTACCTTTTGGTTGTGTTCTATACACTTTTATTACAAATAATTGTTATATGGTAATTTGTATAGTATTGCTAATATTGTAAATCTAATACCTAAATACTATTTTTCGGGCAAGGTAAATTTTAAAAGGAAAACAAAAGAAAACCCAAGTTTATTTTGAAAGGAAAAGCATTTTGGGGCATTCACAAGCCCTATTTTTATCTAACCACTGATGTGTCTCCTGACGGTTGCTTTGTACATTCAAATTATTTTTAAATAATTTACATTAAAAAAACTTATTGAAGGAGAGACTTTTTTATGTCTCATTATGTGTGGGCTTCCTTTGTGACGTGAAGACAGAATTAATGATGCGACCCAATAACGAAAACTTCACAAAAAAATTTAATACACTGTATACTGGTAGGCAGGCAGTTTCCTCCGCGATTAATCAAAAAGCGTGAAGTGGCAGCTAGATACTTGATAGAAAAATACTTTGGAGCTGGGCTCCGGATTCCGCTGGCCAAGTCATCGTCAGCGAAGCAGGTAACAATACGAAATAGTAGCTATTGTACAGGGTTGCCTGGGAACTCCTGCATGTGCTGGCTCGCACATCTCGACCTGCAGTTGAAGTGGGAGTATCGTATATGCAGTTGTATTGAAACCCCGGCCCATGCTCACTCGCACTTAACTGCGCTCGCTCGCAACTTCCGAGTCGACTTAAAACTTAAGCCTTAGCACTCAATACTCAGGACTTAAGACTCGAGGGTACGCGACAAATGGGTATTTAACTTGCATACGATAATTATGGCATATTGGAACCAAACTTTTATTGTATACACGAACCTTAAGCGTGGGGCACAAGATCTCTATCCCCTGATGGCCGGAGGGGGGTGGGGGAGGCCACCACAACTCCCCCCCCCCCACCCCATGGGGAACTATCGATCCCCCCTAGGCCCATCCCGTCGCACCACCCGTTTGGGCGTAAAGTGTTAGACGCAGTAAACTTTCATTCTTGATTATTAGTATACAGATACACGTATTTAGTAAGGAATAAATATTTTAATTGTTTGGTACCTTGCATAGAAAATCTTTTATATGTAGCTGAAAATAATTCATAGGTAAAGTGATTTTTTTTAGGAAATATTTTGTATCCGAGTTTTAAAAAAAAAAAAAAAAAACGTATCTTTGGTTTAAGTTAACGACTGGATGATTATCTGTCAAGTCATAGCTCTCTGTATACGAATAAATGGCTGCCACAAACGAGGAAATTTTTTCTAACATACCCAATAAACCAAGAAGCCTAAGATAAAAGATGCTATCTTTGAATAATTAGTGCTATTTAAGAGAAGGGGGAGGGGGTGGAATGTCTAGATGGAGATTTTTGGACATTTGTCATTATGATGCAGACGTCTGTCATTGAAAAACAGAGGACTGGACACGAAATAAATTCTTACGTAAATACTTTTTTCGTGTCCAGACCTGTTTTTCCATTACAGACACATGCATCGCAAAGGCGAATGTCCAAAAATTTACATCAAGCTACAAAAGATGTTCTTCAAGTATGAACACAGAATACACTCAGCTTTAGCAGCAAGAAATCTCTGATTCTAATTATGAGTGATTGTCAGAAACAGGGATTCGGAGAATTAATGTGCCAGCGTAGCCTTCGTAGTCCCACGTGTATTGAAGCCTATCGAATGTTTGAGTGAGCATCTGTGCAGAACATATTTGATCTCTTACACTCTCACATTAATGTACAGCTTCAGGAGTTGCCAACAAGACATTTTTTTTTGGTATGTTCTGTACTCAAGCTGACTGAATATTGGTTTCAATGTCATAACCGACCAGCTATTCATGAACCATTGATAACCATAACAGTGGCACAATTTACGAATCAGTTAAAGGCTGTTCACTAAATTGTGAGAATTTTTGAAATCGCCCTTAGAAAAGTCACTGCGCCCACCTGCATATGTTTTAACAGGTGCACAAAGTGACATGCGCCCAGTAAAGTTGGAAACGGTAGAGGGAAAGTAGTTCCATATCTCAACATGGAATAAAAAATGACAGGTAACAACTTGTAATAACATAACTTATTTCTTTCAATTTTCGTTTTTTTTTAATTCATCCAAGCAAAAAAAGGGGCAGAATTTAAAAATATTTTTTTCGTGAAAATTTCACAGTTCACTTGACCGACGCATGATAAAATTATGATGACTCTGGCAACGTTAGTTGTACATATAGTGTAAGAATACACAATGTGCATAGAAGTAGGTCTTAAGCAGGGCTTTCAAAAGTGCTTATTTTACCGTCATCAGCCTATACCGACGGGGTAGAGCATTAGGTAATGAGCCCTGCAGTGTACAGTTCGGTCAAAAATATCACCCCTGTGTGTTACGTAGAAAATTGTATATAATTAGTCTGTATATGTTAAAATGTTCTCAACAGAGACTTTCAATAATATCGACACATTATAGTTATTTCTGGTGAAATACCTACAAGTTTTATCGAAGAGGCAGATATTTTCCCAAAATATGTATTTTATCAACATAAATTCCCGTCTAAAAATGAATATAAATATCCTTACTTCGTAAACAACAAAAACTAAATGTCGTTAAAGGAAACTAGTTTCATCGAAACATTTAACACACCTTTTTTCACTTCGACTAAACAAAGGATTGTTTTATGCCTTTCACAGAACAAATTCTTTGTTTCGGTACTGTATTTGCATCGGTACAGTGCTATCATTCGTTGCGACCAAATGAACCTTTTTGTATGACTTCCTTCATTGGACTTTGTTTTCTACTGTGTACAGCTCAGGCCATTAAAACCACTTCGTGTGCAACGTATAAGTTATAGGATATCGAGACTGAGAGAGTTTTGGCGCTAAGAATATGTATTTTACTTCGTGTTATATTTGGAAAATGCAATAACATTGATTCTCGTGAGAAGCGAAGTAGAATAAATTCGTCAAGTTCTAACCGTCATAGAGACAATAGCTTCATTATAAACCCTAAAACATATTGTCCTTTGGTATATCAATTTATCGTTGTGGTGTTTATTATGTTGTGAGGTTCTAATAGGCTGTTTAAACGTCTGAAGGTTTATTTGTTACATTTGGTATTCGTATGTTGGTTAATATTATACGCCCTTTTGACTAGGTCAACAAGAATTCTGTTTCTTTAATAATAAGCTTCTAACATCGGCCTGCATACTGCCATGCTGTAGCAAAAATACGCAATCCCAGGCAAATCATGGGCATTACTAAGTTTGGAAGATATATTTAAATATTTTGCGAGTACATTACTGTATTTTACTTTTCAGGGTATACTCATTCATTCATAAAATTACGACATAAAAATGTGATTAACGTCACTGCTTTACGCTGTCTGAAACAAGTACCAATTCAGCAGTAGTCTTTCTGTAGGCAATTCTGTCGGTCTTCGCTGAATCAGTGGCGTTTTACCACTGGCTTGTGCTTGAGAGATGGACCAACCACAACTAGTCTAATGGATTGTCGTTGAGTGTATTTGGGTGGCGCTTAAGACAGCCGCACTCGATGCAAAAATCCGTAGCAGTTTTCATTATTCCCATTTTGCTAGCGTTTCTACTCTCGCGTAGGTTATAAAGCTGCTCACTCCGGACGGGACTGGTTCCGGGTATAATAGTTTTTCATACACACGGACATGCGCAAAACCGTTATAGATCGTGTTCTAACGCCATGTCTCAATTAAAAAAATACTCTTCCGAGATAGCGCTTTTACGCACAATCACCTGGTGAGAACTCTGCTTAGAGAACTCTCACGCACTCGCTCTGTGAAATTGAGACACACACTCTCTCTCTCTCTCTCTCTCTCTCTCTCTCTCTCTCTCTCTCTCTCTCTCTCTCTCTTTCGCTCACTTCTCTTTGACGTTACGCAGATACCTGTTGGCATAAAAGGTACGAAATCATATTAGACTATAATTACAGTCATACCTATTGTATGTATTTTGATATGTTCAAAAATTCACAAATAATTATACTACTATCGGAATATTGTTAGCGCGTAAAATACTATTATTTCTGTTTTGTATATTACCGTCATATTGTAGAAAATCCACAAAAAAATACGATTCGTTGCAAAAATTATTTTTTGTATAGTTATAAATATGTGTTATGTAAGATATTTCCGTGACTAAAACAGTTGAAATTATTCACTTAAAGTTAAAATGAGACATGATTTTGGCCTAGAAAGTTACTATCATCTAACGCAAATAAGGAAATTATGCAATCGAATTCGGTGCGTGGTCAGAGAGTGCAAGTGAGCGCCAGCGATTATACAACTTCGTGCTCTCTGTGCTCGCGCTGTTACGGGCTCTCTCCAACGAATTGAGATGACCAGAGTTTGTTCTCTCTGTCGTCATAATGACTTGATCGCGAGAGCGAGAACATGAGAGAGTGCTCTCTGGGCCAATTGAGACATGGCTTCCGACACACGGATTTGCCACAGACAAGATGGCGGACACCCGAGTAACAACCTCAAGCTGTATATGTTCGTGTGTAAAAAGATTACGGGTTATATAAAACATAGTTTCTATAAAATATAAGATAATGTATTTGTTAGAAACAAAAAAAAATCCAAATAACTGAGACTGTCATAATAAAGCAATACTGAAAAAACAACTTAAAAATGATACGTGGAACCTGTGACATTATATACATATGTGTGTGTATATCATAGTGGATTTTGCGCGATGATTCGCGCTGTTAGTTTTAAGGATTCGGAGTTCAACTCACAGTCGGATAACCAAATGTCTTTACTTAGTGAGATACACTATGCTGTTTATAACTCTTACGTTATTGTTATAAAACGTTTATTTCTAGAATACATTTGTCCAAAAGCAATAATACAGAAGTAACTGCACATCGATAACGACTGGTTTTAGTCAGCTAATCAAGTCGACTAGTTTTTTTTAAGTAAAATATTTGAAATCATACCATATAAATCTTATTTTTAATACTGTGATATTTTGGTTTTTATTAAAAGTTCGAACTGTAGTAGTGTGATGCCTCACCCAAAATCTTGACATTTTTGAGCACGGAGTTTGTATAAAATTATTATTATTCATCACGACAACATTGGAAACTTTTCTACCTGCCCGAGTTTGTGAAGATGTGAGTTTCCTACACTACAGGCTGCGCCTCTTCGACTCTTTCACCACCGGCATCGATTCTTACAGCAACCTGGCATAGTGACTTTTCACCTGCTCGTCCCCATCATGTATGGAGGGCGCTCGCCTTTCCTGTCGCTGGTGCGACAGTCGTGCGGCGCTCCGAGGAACTAGGAGCTGTAGTCACATCCAACCGGCCAATAGGCGGGCACGTGAGGTTTCCCGCGCCTGTGACCTCACTTCCTACAGCCTGGTTACAAGGTGTGTGATAGTGTGATGTGTGAGCACGTGTACGACACATATATGGTGATGTTAGTGCTCAAACTAACACTATTGGACTACATTAATTAAACCCCTATAAGGAGCAATGCTCTTTCAACAGACTTTTCTGTAGTTGGCCATGTGTAACGCCATTGGTTGTTTAATTTGTAAACCCCTCTAAGGGAAATTTTCCTGGTTTTTGTATAAAAAGCTGGTGCACCTCTGGCTTGGGGTCGGATTCTGCCACTGCCCTACAAGGAGTCTACATGCCACCAGTTAAGTAATTCATTATTAAAAATGTTTCAGCATAGCCCTTATTCCATTTGTAGCAGGCGCACTTGGTGTCCTGGATAGGAGATAGGAGCCAAGATGGCGAGAGGACACTTTTGATAATATACAATTGAGACTATTAGCACTCTTAAGAATTTTAATTGTTAGCAAAATGTCCATATTGTTTAAAATGTTCGCTAGCCATGTGTACATTTTAAAATTGGGAACTTGTGAGTTTTCTGATCATTTTCAAGTTCTATAAAACTTTAAATTGAGCTCAAAGTCAAACCAAAGAAAATGGTACTTAACACTGGGATTTTTGTACAGCTGCCCTTTTGGAGGTGCCATGTTTGTTGGCCTCGTTATAAGTGCATCCACTAAGAATTTAATAATTATTCAATGTTGAAAATATTTCAATTTAAAATTTCGTTCACCTTAAATGATGTTGTTTTAAACAAACCAAACTTAATCTTGTTAGTACCCTGAGCTTCGAATGAGAACTTTCCCTTTATAAATTTTGGCTAATCACAATAATGGTGATCTGTAAGTATAAAATATTAGGTATAATTTTCTTATCATTGGCGATAGAGAAAATTTACCCATAATAAATATATATTTTGTAAATGGATAGTAAAGAATTAAATTGTCACCTTTAAATTTTGGGTGAACTAGGTTTATGACAGCAGTATAATGAAAACTTTATTCATAAATGTAAATTGTTTGCGATATTTTTGTGAACTTCTGGAGGAATTAAGAATCACCATTCTGGGCGGGTTGCTTATATTTACTTGAAATTTCTTACTCCAATTTATTTGCTTGGTGGTTTATACGATATTGTGGTTGTAATACTAAAATCTAGACCAAACATTTGAAGTCCATATACTGTTAAATGCTTGTGGCTATATATATATAATTTTATTGTATTATTCCATATTTCTCAATTGGGTGCTTATGAAAAGTGTATTAGAGAAGTCCTTTCTCTTGATTGATGGCTTTAATGAAAACAAAAGGAATTACAAAGAACAAAATAAAAGCAATTTTGAAAACATTGATAAATTTTGCTTGTTATATGATCTCACCATTTAATATGAGCATAATAGTTATCTTCAAATAATATTTTACAAGTCATGCTTAGCTTTACGAATGTGTTGTTTCTCCTTAGTGAGTTTGACTTTTCGGACCTTCTGTTTGCCTTACCACGTCCTTGTGGGCAAGGGCATTGCAAAAAGTAAGCTGCGTTGTACTTCGCTTTTCGTTTGCAGGATATCTGATTTTTTTTTCTTTGAAATAAAATTCATGAGTTGTTGGAGTGACTGGAGGAGACAAAATAAAATACTTCAGTGGTTAATTTCGGTTTTAATATTTTGTGTTTTAGTGTCTATATTGATTTTTACCATGTTTACAGCCAGGCTCCAAAAACTGTCAAAGGGGTCTTTACTCCTGATGCTGAAGGAAGCAGGAGTGGAGGTGGTTGACTCAGAGTCCACTGATGAACTGCGGGTGAAAGCAAAGGCCCTGGTGCGTCGGTAAGATGCGGCAGGTGCCAGTTCGGAGGTCTTCTCGAGAAAGTCAATTCCTTTATTTAAAGTTCTTAAATTAATTCCGGCCGAATTATCTACAAAAATACCTTCTTTGACAAAGCTGAATTTATAATCATTGGTACAGTTTTTATAGAATTAAATTAAGCGCTTTCTCTAAAATTTTGCGAGAAACGCACAATTTGTGCAATAGCCACCTTTAGAGTACCAGATGAGTTGCAGGCCATTTTTAGTCAGGCCCGGGATGAAAACTGGGAATATGCCACTTCGGTTATAAGCTTGTATTAAAGAAGTTTCTAGTGAAATTGTGGTAACTAAATATCGTTTGCGATTTTCTAGAATTGAAGCAATGGGTGGAACAATCTATAAAAGAGTTTGTTCATGATATAATTGGTATTGTTAATGTTGTGGGTTTTCCATGTTCCGAGGATTATTTCAGTCAAATATATTTTCTTTAATCTCCATCCTCGTAATAGTCGATATTTCTGCTTTACTACAAAACCAGATACATTGAAGAAACTTTTGAAGTTAGTGGTGGAAGTAGAGAGAACCTTGAGGGATTGTTCAGCGGAAGGGAAGGGTAGTATAGGTGACCATCTAGATGGGGGAAAAGGGAAAACCTTTGATAAGGATAAAGTAAAATTTACTAAGTATTGTTTAATCTGTGGGAAAACAAATCATCTTGCTAAATATTGCTTTCATAGAAAGTCTCTGTTTAGGTTTGCCATTGGTGAACAGTCCTGATCAAGTAAAACACCAACTCGGTCTTGGTACTCCCAAACGCCAAATAATTTTAAAATCAATAATCAAAGTCAAGATGTTCAGGATGATGTCAGAAAAAATAACACGTTGTGGAAAGTGACTTATTTTCTTTGAAAAAAAAGGGACACGTAAAATAGGGGTGCCCTATGAACCCTTTTAAAAATCAAGTTGTTAGAGAATCTTCTGTGAATGTGTTAGGGTATGAAAGGAAACATGGGTTACTTTACATACCTGTAGTAATTTCAGATCAGGTAGTAGTATCAGCCTTGTTGTATTCTGGCACATCTTGTTCTTTAATTAATCAATATTTTGAAGAGTATTTGTTTGCTCATGTGCTAAAGGGCTTGTTCAGATTAGGCCTGGGGAAGAGCTAGGTTTTTCGCTAGTGAATGGGCGAATTATTGCTTCTTAAGGCACTGCTATTTGTAAGGTTAGGATAGATCAGTTTGCTTGGAAATTTCAGTTTCGGATTTTACCTGGATTGAGTCATGATTTACTTTTGGGGGTGAACTTTCCGGGAAAACACAGGCCACTTTGGATGTGAGTAATAAACAGTGGATTTTCGCCTTTTGCAAATCACAGCCTATCGAAATTCAAGATCTACCTTTTGAGTCTTATAAGATTTCGGTGCAGGTGGTACAAAATTTGAGTGTAGTAGGTGATCAGAAAATCCTCTTATCACTGTTAAGACAGGAATTTTCTCGTTTGGTAACCCCAACATTGGGCGATTATATCTATCAATCTGTGGTACTCTCAAGGATCGTGAACCTGTCTCTTCGGTACCTTATAGATTTGCTCCCCCAACGCTTAAAGTGTTTAGGGAAGTAATTGACAAGTTACAGTAAGATGATATCATTGAGATATCTAGTAGTAATTATTCAAGTCCTGCATTTTTATTGCAAAAAAAAAACACCAGGTGTGTATAGAGTCACTTGTGATTACCGGAAGGAAAACAAAAACATTTTCGTAGACCCTTATCCATTACCAAAAATAGATTCAGTTTTTCGACATGTGGGCAACATTAGATATTTTTCTATTTTTTAACTTAATTCGGCATTTCTTCAATGTGAGTTGCATCCAGATTCCCGTGATATATCGGCATTTGTAACACCTTGGGCCAATACTAATGGAAAAGGCTTCCCATGGGGGTCAACTGTGGCACTTGTTTAATGTGTTGGGGAAATATTAATATAACTTTATTTTTACTTATATTGATTACATGTGTGTATACTGTAAGACCTTTGAGGTGCACCTTGACCATTTAAGAATTGTTTTGTTTGCCTTGAGGGATGCTATATTGACTGTGAACCCTGAGAAAGTGACATGGGCTAATACATATGCGAGATATATGGGGTTTATTATTTCTGAAGGTAAATGGCTTATGGATCCGCAGAAGGTTGTAAATTTTACAGGGCCCCATAACTTACAAGGGGTTCGGAGATTTCTGGAGTTAGTTGGGTTTTACTCCAAATTTATTCCTGACTTTGCTAGTTTGTCTGAACTCTTGAATACTTTAAAACAAAAAGGGTAGATTTTATTTCTGGTGAGTCCAAGAATCATGCTTTCCAGTTCTTAAAGGAGAAAATCGCCACACCACCAGTTTTACATCTGCAGAATTTTGATCATTCTTTCACCCTCAAAGAAGATGCCAGTTCTTTAGCATTAGGGACAGTCTTATGCCAGGAGCAAGAGGGCAGTTGGTGCCGGTTGTGTATGCTAGTCGACTTTTGACTCCTTCTGAGAAAAAATACTCAGCCTATAAAAAGTAGGTATTAGCAGTCATATATGGGATGGAGAAATTTCGTGACTATCTTGAAAGTGCAGAGTTTGTGTTACATACTGACAATCAGACCTTAAGTTGGTTTTTGACACAAATAAATCTGTTGGAAGATTAGTTAGATGGCTTGTCAGGCTGATGTGTTTCAAATTTTCCATCAAACATATAAAGGGGATAGATAATGGAGTTGCTGATGCACTATCTCATATGTACGATTCAGATAAATTTCAGATGGATTTCCAGCCATTTGTAAACACCATTCAGGTTAATGTGGTTACTTCTGATTTTTTTTTCTATAGGAGTGCAAACAACAGCCAGGGAAACAGTAGATCAGAACGTAGAAACAATTGAATTGGAACTCAGAAAATCAAACTAATATCGTCTGGGGTTGGGAAAGAGCAGGTTGGGGGTGGGTTCTTCAGAATTTTCCCCAAGCCTAAATTAAAAATTGCAACACCGCCAAGGAATTAACCCTGGATGTTTAAAGATTGTCATATATTAATGCTGGACGTGGAGGTTCTTATGAGATCAGGAAGGGGTTGTTAGGATTCGTGGACCCTAAAACTTCTAAATTTACATTTTTTGTTCCTCAGTTGTTACGTGGACCGATTGTCCAATGCTATTGTGATAGTTATTTTGGTGAACACTCAGGGCAAGTTAAAACTGTGTTTCGTATTCGAGAAATGTTTCATTGGCCAGGTCTTGGTAAGGAGGTGGAACAACTGGTTAGAGAGTGTCCTTATAGTGCTGGAGTAGCCTTATTTCCTTGGGAACGAGTGTATATGAATGATTTTGGACCTTTGCCACATACTTCTACTGGATTTACCTCTATATTAGTTGCTGTTGGCAGTTTTACTAAATTTGTGTTTTTTTTTTTTTTTTGCTTTGTGTTATATGAAATCTGCTGAAATTTGTAATGTTTTAGGACAGTGTTTGTTCCCTGTGTTTGGATCTCCTGCTAGCATTGAAACTGATAATGCTACCTATTTTGTTTCCACAGAGGTAAGGAATCTTTCTTTTTCATGGGGGGTAGAGTTGATTCAGACCATGCCTTATCATCCCAAGGCAAAACTTGAGCAATGGTATAACCGAAATTTGAAGGTGGACTTGAGGATATTTCAATCTGGATCCCTTAAGGAGTGTGATTTAGTGATGTGCCAGCTTGCTCCTACCTTTATAACGTGGTGAGTGGTGCTACGAAAAAGTTCCAGCCGAATTGTTTTTTGGGCGAGGCCTGTTTCATCCCTTGATATCTGGGGACTTCACGGATTTTGTTTGGATTCTTTTAAAAATAAAACTCTAAGGGAGATTTGGAGAGAAGTCAATCAGAATTTGAAATTGTATCATTCTAAATTGGCTTCTCGAAATGCGAGTGCCACTGGTTCTATGTAATTTAAAGTTGGTGATAAGGTATTTTGGAAATGCATTATTTGAGTAAGATGGCAGTGAATTTCAGTGCCAAGTTGGCACTGAAGTATTCAGGACCTTTTCGCATAAAGCAATTTCTGATCCCAGTGGCCGTACTCTTAGAGCTTGAAGGCCATCCAGATGTGTTTAGTAAAGCACATGTCTTTCAACTCAATTTAGTAACCTCACAGTCATATGAGAATGTTTTTTCCACTGGTGCATTTTCTTTTGGGTTGATAGATTTTAAAATGTTTGAAGGGTTTTTCATGCTTTCATCATCATTTTTCTTTGTAGTGTTCTGGTCGTGGTCACTCCTTTGGGTGACTCCCTGTGGGGCAGGGGTAATTTTCTGACCATTCTGATCCTCATTTCAGCTAGTGTTTCCATTTCCAATTAGTGTTAAAATGTTCATATTCATTCCATTTTTTTTTTTTTTTAGAGATTTTTCATGCTTCATTTTGGATGTAAGATGTACTAAGAGTTGTCATAAAGTAAAACAAATATATGTTTGATTATAAGGGTGTTTATTACTGAATTTTGTATAATTATTTATGATCCAAATATTCTCAATAATTAGGCAATAAGGGCGTAACTGGTGCAGTGGTGGGCAATTTTTGAGCCTCATTGAGGAGGATATAATATAAACTTGAGTATACTTTTCCGGGACTGATACCTGCGCACGTTTTTCTCTGTTTTGTTCCGGAATGTTCCTGACCTTGGATGAAGATGGTATCTAACTCTGGACCTGCAATTGAGGAGGGCCCCCTTGATTGCACCTCTACTCGATTTTCACCACACCTCGTCCTTAGAAGGGGGAAGGGGGATTGTGTGAGGGCTCACCCAAAATATTGATGTTTTTTAGAGCACTAGGTTTGCTTAAAAGAATTATTATTCATCACGACAACATTAAAAACATATCTACCAGCTGGTTGTACCTTCGTGTAGATGCAGCTTGGCCTGGGCTGCGCCTATTCAACTCCTTCATTACCGGCATATATCCTTGCAGCAACATGGCACAGTGACTCTTCACCTGCTCGGCTCCATCATTTATAGTGGGCGCTCACCTTGCCTGTCGCTGGTGCGACAGTCGTGCGGTGCTCCGAGGAACTAGGAGCTGTCGTCATGTACAACTTGCCAATAGGCGGGCGCGTGATGTTTACCATGCCTGTTAACTCACTTCCTACAGACCGGTGGCACACCGGGAAATAGTGAGATGCATGAGCAAGTGTGCGCCCCATATATGGTGATGTTGGTGCTCTAGCGAACACTATTGACTACATTAGTTTAATCTCTATAAGGAGCAATGCTCTTCCAATGTACTTTTCCCATATTTCACCATGTTTAACGCCATTGGTTGTTTATCTTGTAAACCCCTCTACGAAATATTGTCCTGGTTTCATATAAATGTCTGGTGCACCTCTGTCTTGGGGTCGGATTCTGTCACTGCCCCAGAAGGAGAGATCATGTCACCAGTTAAGTAATGCATTATTAAAAATGTTTCAGCATAGCCCTTATGGAATTTGTAGTAGGTACACTTGGTGTCCAGGATAGGAGATATGCACCAAGATGGCGAGAAGACATTTTTTATAATATACAATTTTGAATATTAGCACTCATAAGAATTTTAATTGGTAACACATTTTCCTACTTTCTTAAAATTTTGGCGAGCCATGTGTACATTTTAAAATTGGTAACTTGTGGTTTTCCCATAATTTTCAAGTTACACTCGCAATAATAGCATACACCTTGAAATAATTTATTATTTAATCTTGAAAATATTTCCATTAAAAATTTTGTTTCCCTAAAATGGTGTTGTTTTAAATCAGCGAACTTAACCTTGTTATTACCCTGAGTTACGAATTAGAATTTTCCATTTATAAATTTTGGCCAATAAAAAAATGGTGACCGGTAAGTATAAAATATATTAGATATTCTCTTTTCCTTGGTGATAGAGAAAATTCAGCCATAATATATATTTGTAAATGGATAGTAAATAATTAGATAGCCGCCTTTAAATTTTGGAGGAACTTGGTTTATGACAGCAGTATAATCAAAACTTTGTTCATAAAAATACATTGTTTGCGATATCGTTGTGAACTGCTTGAGGAATTGAGAATCCCCATGCTGGGCAGGTTGCTTATATCTACTTTAAAATTTCTTTCTTCAATTAATTTTCTTGTATGCTTATAGGCCCATATGATATTGTGGTTGTAATCCTAAGTTCTATAACAATCATTTGAAGTCTGTATACATTTTTATGCCTTGTGAATATACAAAGCTATTATTTTATTCTATTATTCCACATTTCACATTTGGGTGCTTATGAAAAGTGTATAACAATGAAAAAAGTGTCCCTGCCTGTTAGTTAAAAACTTTAATGAAAACAATGAGAATGACAAATAATAAAATAAAATAATTTTTGAAAACACTCATGAATATTGCTGGTTATAAGATCTCACGTTTTAATTTATGCATAAGTATTATCTTTAAAGAATATTTTACAAGTCTTGCTTTGCTTAAGGACGTGTGGTTTCTCGTTAGGAATTTTGATTTTTCGGATCTTCTGTCCGCCTTGCCATGTCCTTGTGGGCAAGGGCGCTGCAGGAGCATTTTGACGAAACGCACTGGACGAAGAGGAAGGGAAAAAGTCATGCGGTCAAATTATTTATTTGTATGTATAACATGAAATCTATATGTATAACCAGTTATGTTCATTTTGGAACCTATTGTTTTGAAATTTACATGTCTTGTCCAACATCTAGCTTACGTATGAAAATTATGTTGAAAATATTAATATATGCTATAAAACAAAAGAAGTTTTATTATCATTACTAAAAAAAACCGTTGTACAGATATATTGCCAATGTTTTAAGGTATGGCATGCAGTTCCATCGAACAGAATGTTTAAATATTTCGTACCATTACTCAGATTATTATTTTCCACATATAGATAGCGTTACAATATACCAGAGAGGCGTATCAGAATTCGTTAGGGATGGAAAATAACTCAATTAGTTTTGAAACTTATACACTCAGATATTATTTACAGCAATACATTATCTGTCTCCACTATTACTGTTTTAATTTCACAGTGAGTCCAAAATTTAATGTAGGTAGTTAGGGAAATGTAGGTTGACGCCCAAGGACACGGCATATCGGAACGGAGCCACCATGTTTTAACATCACCTGAACGTCATCTTGTAAACATATGACCTTGACCTTTGACCTTGACCTCGGTGACTTCTAACCCTAAAAACACAAAAATATTGTCAATAAACTAGTATAAGACTCAAGGCGGCGAAATACCTCCTCAGAAAGGACGCCACGATGCCATACTCCAAGGTAGCAACACACATCGTCGCTTGGCCTCATGCTGCAATGATGATGTATGGCCCCACTCGATCAGCTGATGGTGCGCCGTATGATTTCGTGGTGCAAAGCGAACACGGAGATTTTCAACGTTGAACTCTCGCTTTTCACAGCGTGGTAGAACACTTTAGTAGAGACAGTTTGCGGGACGACCTCACAATGTGTCGATTCACTGCAAATCTAAGTTTATCATATAATATACTAGCCAGTCCAATTTAAATGTAATGTTGCACAGAACTGGTTAGTCTCAATGGAGGGCTTACGTTTTAATAACTTTCCATTTATTTATGTTCACTACCACAATCGCCGACAGGTTTTTAGGCCTGAAGGCCAGTACACCCTCCATCCTCCTGTACTGGGACTGTACTCAGATGAGTAAGCCAGTGCATGGCACTTTCTCCTCTTCTGGGCTTCGTTCTTCTGCCTGTACCTGTGATATTGATCTGTTACATATGGGTTTTCTCCCATTCCATGTTTTAAAAACCTGTCCTCCTCGCCATTATGAATAAGCTCATCCTTCAAGGTGTTCGAAGGCTTACCAGAACTACTCATAAATGGACCTCTGGAAAATATCTTATTCAGTTTCAGGGTTGTGTATGTTCAAAGGAAGTGAATTCCTTTATTTCATACCTGACTATCGTGTAGCCTTCAAAAGGCTTTCGGTAGTCAAATTATCTGCGGCCATAGGTATTTATTGCATATTTTCTGCAGGCTATGAAGTCTAATGCATCGCCTCATCTTTCGTGGACAAGTGTCAGTGTCGCCTTCAAATCCTCTATGTACCTAGTTATATTGTTTGTAGCCAACAGCATCCAATCCCGATACTCTGTATACGAGAAAATAATATGACCACCCCTTCCGTAATCCTCAGGACAGTAGCCATGACCGCAGCATACAATGATAAATCGTCTAGTTTTATCAGACACATTTTAATTTCCATCTAACGGTTGATCCTCTCTATGTCTTCAACCGTTATTTTCTGTCTTGGAAGATGCACAGGCACAGGACCAGCATCTACCACTTCTGCAACCATCACCTCTGCATCTTGTTCTCCTTCTTCTTTCCGAAGATTGAAGACAAGTCTCCCTTCTTCATTAGTCACTTGGTCCCAAAGTTCTGAGGAGGTCCTAGATACAGCCACTTCCAACTGCAGGTCGTCTGTGCTCAGATAATCCTGTTTCTCTCTTTGGTCTTCTATAATCTTGCTGTTTCTATTATTGAGCCTATGTTCAGCTTGCCTGATGACATCACTTCTCATCTGTCTTCTCATATAGCTTGAACAACACTCAAAGACTCTTGACACACTTATTGTTCAGAACATCACTGGCCCCCAGCTGAAGGGCCACCCTTCTCTCACTTCTGTTTGATTAGCCATCACTGGTGTCTGATTCCGTACTATACGGCAACCCAACCAGTTTAGCTTGATCTTCTAACCAGATGTTGAACTCCTCAAGCCGACGTCTCACCTCCTGAGCGAACATCTCAAAGATATTTGCCGATCCACTCCATCGCAGGGCAAGTTGCCGATTCACAGTCTTGATACCATATTCCCAAGCCACGTCAGGAAGGTTGTCCTTAGATTTTCGACCTTCTCACAAACATGCAGCACATGCTGTACTGTTTCTTCTGTATCATAAACTTGGCACATCAGTGAATCCACTAGTCCAAATCTGTATAGACTGTGCCAGTAGTTGCCATGTCCAGTTGTCATCTGCGAGAGGTAGTGAGTTATTCACAATCATTTCCTTCTGTATCATTCTTCTATACTGGGAAACTCTTCATACAACTCTCTGACCTCGTCTGTAGTATCCCAACTGGTTTGCCACATAGCTACCATTCTTTGCCGATACTCTCTTCTCTGTAAAAGTGATGGTGTTACACCACATAGTGCCTCGAACAACTCACCCCTCTCACGTACTAGTAGGTCGATTGGCAACACTCCAGCCAACACTACAAGTCCTTCTGTTGACACAGTTCTATACGCCTTGGTCACAGTTATAGAGCTGCCAATTGTGCCTCGCCACAGTTCCTTCTAACTAACACCTGGCTTGTTCTGTGATATCAAACTGACACGACAAACGTCATTATGGTCCTCAAACACTGCTTTATACACTGTTCGTAGAGTCTTGAAGTTCAGTCCCACATAAACAGGCATTTCAAACCTCATTCTTGCGAAGAGAACCACCGCCTTGTTTGATACATATTTTATGTGCTCCATTACTGTTAGTTAAACCACTATACACCATCACTCCAATATACTTGCATGTGCTCATTAATCCCAGGGGCCTGTCCTGGTACCTGACCATAGGCCATCTTCTGCTTAAGTTACCTTTAAGCATGTTACAAACTGTCTTTTCTACTGCAAGTTTAATTTTAGTTGCCTCTGACCATACCTGAATACCTCGCATTATTCCCTCAGATTTGGTCTTCAGCTGTTTACAAGTGTTTCCCTCTATTAGGACAAGTCAATTATCCGTGTATATATATATATATATATGACAGCCTCGTGACATTTCCATCTCTGGAAAACTGTCGAAGATGATGTTCCAAAGCAGCGGTCCTTACATGGATCACTGAGGACATCCCTTTGTTAACACTCGCTCTTCTTTAACATTGTCAGTCAGGTAGATACAGGTCCGACCCCTGAGATAGTCCACGAGCACTCTGTAGAGGTTCTTGGGACAATCCATTCATTTAAGTTGCCAGAGGATCTCACGCAATCAAGCATTGTAGAAGGCCACGGCTAAGTCCAGAAAGATACCCATCACATATGGACTGTCTGATGTTCTTACTTCAGTGACCATCTCCAATACTGAAGTTTATGTGCTTCTTCCATGTCTGAAGCAGTACTGTCCAGTGCTATTTCCCTCAGTAGCATCCAAATACTCCACCAAGCATCTGTTGATAAGCTTCTCAAACACTTTGCCCAAGATGGGAAGAAGTATAAGTGTATGTAAGATTTTATATGTTTAGGGTCCTTCCCAGAGCCTTTATACAGTATCCGCAAAATGCCATGTTTCGATTTGTTCAGAAACAACCCTCTCTGCAGCAGCTCATTGTATGTTTCCAACAACTGCACCTTCATTCTGGCACATGCTCTTTGCAATATCTCCATCATGATATTATCAAAGCCTGGATCCTTCTTTCTCTTGAGGTCCTTGACCACCTTATCCAACTCTTACATCGTAAAGTGTTGTGCATCCTCTGTATCTGGGCAGATATCCATCTCCATTCGCTTCCTCTGGTATAATCCTGTTTCATCTACCAGAGTATCCTCTGGCAACAATACATCCATCATTGCTCTTATTGTTGACCCAATATCATGAGTTGGACCATGATCCATCATGACACTCCTGAGAGGTGCTACTTCTCTCATCTTGCCTGCCATAACTCGATACACAAGCCCCCACCGATCCTCATTGTCATGTTCCTTTATCATCTTCCTCCAGGAATTCAATTTTCGCTTCCTGACTGACATAAAACACTTCTTCCTTTCTCTGCAGTAGTCTTCTGCCAAACACTGACGCTCGTGTGGTTGCCTTTCCCTCATCATTCTTCGCCGCTTGCGATGAATAGTTCTCCACAACTCCTCCAACTCATTGTACCACCAAATGTTGGCAGGAGTTCGTGTAGTAATCTTCTTCAGTGCTTGGCACAAGCCTCCACAATGATCCTCTCTATCTCCACACTCTTCATTAAAGGATCATCCATATTCTCAAACATCCTGCTGCCAGCCAGGAGAGCATTATCAAACTTCCTCCAATTTCCTCCCTTATGTGTATATCTTGGTCGGAGCACCGCTGACCTGTGCTCTCCCTGCACTGAATGTGCCACCACATGCATAATCAGTCTCTGGTCACTGGAGCTCTCCTACACCACTTCCCAATCGTGAATATTGCGAAATACTCGACTAGTAGCCACTGTAACATCGCTAAAAGACTTCGTATCTTCAGCTGGTGAGACATTCGTCGCCATCTGCCCAGGATCATTGCACACACATAGATCCCTTGCTGTGATGAACTGTTCCACTTCTTTCCTCTTCTCGTAAATCACTGGTGAGTACCACATCGCTGACTTCGCATTCACATCGGAGGAGATCACCATTTCCGTATCACGAAAACTGTCCAGGATCCTATCCCATGCCTCTAGATGCCGCTCTGTAACTTCCCAAAAACTAAAAGTACGAGGACTCCAAATTCACTTGGTTCTTGCCCTTCATTATTTGTACCACCAAATGATGCTCATGGGATAGGTCCTCATACACCGAATTGGACCTTACCCAGATCCCAGCCTTTGAGCTTTCTGCCGATTTTAACACAATTTATGATATTCCCAGTACCTTATCATGTGGTGTATAAGGTTTCTGGAACATTAATACGTCAATATGGAGCTCTTCTGCGATATTGACTGTCTCAGGTGTGACCACAGCCGATCCCTGCATGTTCAGCTGTGCACATCTCAGTATATCAGCACCCATAGTCCACCCATTTTATCTCTTGATCATATGCTCTTACATGTGATGGACAGTCACTCGAATCAACTCTGATTCTCACCCCTGTTTTGCACTTGCAGTTTGTGCACTCTTTTGGGCCTTTATGTTTACACTCCTTGTGTGAGTGTCCCTCCTAAGCCCATATGGAGCAGATAACCTTGCTCCTATACCTGCTCGCCAAATGTATGTACATCTGGCACTTGTAACAGCGAAGGGGATCCACAAAATCCTTGACACGATCGCAGGAGAAACCAATACACAATTTTCCCTGTTCAATAAGTTTCTTCCTTATAGTTGCTGTGCACTCGAACACCACATGCTCATTATTCGTTGTCCTGTCGCCCTTCCTTATCCTCGGAACCATCGCCCCCTTGAGGGTTTCCAGACTTAATCATGTCCCCTCAAAATTCGGTGCATGAATTGTTTTCAACAATTCCACTCCTTTGTCCATGTCCCTTGAAATGTTATATACCATGACCTTGGGTCCTCATCTTTGTGATTCCTCAAGTTTGAGACCAAGAGTCTTGATCTTTTCCATTGTCCTTAATTTTTGTATGGTGGCCTTATCAGCAGCCTCCACAATTATCCCACCATTTCTCAGGCCACACATATTATTAATAGTTAGGCCATCCTTAAAAGGATTAAGATTCTTATGTAGAATCTCTCTTGTTTCGTGTGATATCTGGTTCTTCTTTTCTGGCATAAGCATGATTAACTTCCTTGGAGGCTTCGTCCCCGCCTTCTTGGTCAGGCCTATGGTAGGAGATGCCGGAGCAGCCGCCACTTGCGCAAATCTACGACTGCCTTCTGATCCTCCACCTTGTTGTTATGTCTGGAGTGATTGCCTCAGTCCAGACACCTGTCCTTTCAATTATTCTTTTTCCAAAATCACCCTTGTTATAAACGATCTCATCCTCTTAATTATAGGCAGGACATAGTGACAATTGTCACTATTCATCTTTTTGTTGGTATCTGATGCATACTCTAACAGGCCCTGGAAAAGTTCTTCGTATTCCTCCACCTTCACAGGCTTGTATGCAGGACGTGACTCTGATTCTCTAACTTCCGCCTTCTTATGCATCTTGTTGGCGACGTCCTTGATGTATGCAATAACAGTTTCGTTATCAACTCCGAGAATTAGAGCACTGAAATCTCTCATCCACTGCTGGCATTGTTAAATGGGCTTTTCCAGTTGCTCCCAAGCATTGTTATCATCCATGATCCTGGTTATGGCCCATAGTACGAGTGCTTTGGGCACATCCGGGGTTATAAACCCTCGATGCTTATCGCGCTTCTCGTTCCAGGGACGTCCTGCCCTGTCGCAAGAAGCACTTGCTTCCCACCTCTGCATCATTGCAGGCTATGTAACACTAAGTCTCTACAAAAACCAAATGACACTATCAGGTTAACACAATCACAAGTCACAAATGCACAATATTCCATAAGGATTACAACCTCACTGTCACTGGGCCGTAGTCCAAAGACAGACACTGTCCCTTTTCGAACGCTCACTTCGCCAGCTATAGGGTTTCCGACACAGTGCGGAATTATGGCTACTCACATGCTCATTGTCGTGGTAGACTGATCACCTACAGACTATTTATCCACTCGCTCACATAGAGGGGGAGCGTTCACAGTGACCTCGAGATATTACCAAGTCTGTGGCTAGCCTAAAGCCTATAGATCGCCACTCTATAGACATATCACAATACTAAATACCTTCGATGAGTTCTCTCGAGGCGCAGAACTGGGGGTACCCCGACTTCGCCCACAGCAGGATTAAATGCAATTGCAATTTCTAACACAGTTCCTGCCACGATTGCGAAAAGACATAACGCCTGCTCACTTCATCTATCAGCCGACCTGCCACATTCTCCGACACTCTAGCCGCACGTTTTTAGCGGCCCGCTCCGAAGGTTCACACACACCAGCTTCGACTTGCAGTCTCGATTGCTACCAAGCGACTCCTGCTAACCCGCCTAGCTACGTCATAGATCTGCACGCCGCCACCTCAAGCGGCGACTCTCGTAACAAAAGACAAATTAAAAATATGTACGATATGAATATAAACTGAATAAATAATAAAACAAACAGTATATAATAGTAATAAACATTACTAATATAATAAAATTGTGTAAATATTAGGCCAGCCTTTAAAAAAATTCACGTTATAACGTTACCAAAATAACGGAATATAATATCAACTAGTTGTTGCCAACTTAGGCACTTAAAAACTAGGTACCAGAAAACCCCTGTGAAGATCTTGTCGTCACTCACCCCAGTCTACGTAGTACATCAAGTCCCAAAAGACATTGGTCCTCTATTTTTGCAATGTAAACATCGTGCTCGATGCTAAGTTCACCAAGACTCAAGATCACTCTTCTGTTACCGATAACTGGTGTGGTGTCACCTGTTATGGTGGTCAAATAGCACTGTTCCATAATGTCGTTGGGAAATCGCTGGGGGGAAGGCCCGAGGATGTCTGGACATACTACTTTTATGGTTGCCCTACTGTCGATGACAATCTGACAAGGAATATTATTCAGGCTTCCATCCACAAGTGATGCATCTCAATCCTGTTTAACCGACCGTGCATATAAGAAAATCGTGGCTTTCCCCCCAGCAATCACCGACCTTAACCTCATAATATAGGTGTATACATTTTTTTTTTTCGAATGTGCTGTATTCTCACCTGCCTCTCGCAGCTTCCTTTCTAGCTTCTGCTTCTTTTGCTACTGTTGTTGTGTGCAATAAGCCCTCAGGCTCTCCACATGACCAACACTTCAGTAGTTTGTTTTGGGAAAAAGGGGGAGAGGAAGCAATGTCCAGTATAGTTGCCTGGAACTCCTTCATTGCCTCTAGTCGCCGTTGTCCAGCGTCACTGCCCGTACCAGACTTCGGGGTGTGTCTATTGGGTAAAGATATACACTAGAGTGGCCATGGGATAGAGAAAGGGCTGACCAGTTTTATGTTAGTTCTTGGGATGTTGCCAGTTCCGCAGCCTGCCAAATTAGGTTATCACCCTGGCCTCGGTTTACTTATTTTTTCATTCACGTTCTGCTACAGGTGAGCCTGTCCCGCGCGAGTTATCAGCATTAGTTGCAGTTGTGAATTACCAACTCGTAATTAAATAGTGGCGTCTATAGCATGTGTTTCGTTTCTGTCGTAGAATTCTGTATTTGCTGGAATTAGCAGTGATGTCAACTACTATTTATTTTTATTACCTTTGCAAAAATGAGTTATCATAAATAGATAACAGTCGTGGTTTTATTTCTAATTTAGTAATTTCATGATAAAATACGAGTATTGTTAGCGCTTACGATTACAAATTTGATATTAATCGTGAATGATGTGGTACATCATAATAGCATTTTCATTCTGTTCTTATGTGTAATGTTAATTGACCGAAAATTATTGTTCACTAGTCGAGAAATATACATTAGAGGCACGAAGGTCTACAAGGTGACTCAGTGTTAACCGTTTGGGGTTAAGGGCTACTACAAAGGTGACTTTTGTGAAAATAATCAGTACGTTCAAATTGTCGGTTCAAGTGTCATTGAGGCTGTGTCCGAAAGTTGGAATTTACTTAAGTATATAAGTATACTCCACTCGGCTCGATATTTGATACATTCCGACAGATATACTTATATGCATCCGTAACAGCAACTAACCTGCTGATAAAATTCTGGACAAGCTTCTTGACGGCAAACAAATACTTAATATGTGCTGGAACGTAGGCGCATAGATTTTAACTTAACAAACCACTAGGAGTTGTACCTGAAAAGCTCATGACAATGAAAGTGTTGCTATTAATCAATCATAGACTGTTTTCAAGAAATAAATGAATAACTATTTGAAGCAGTAAACGCAGTTACATATAATGTATTATTATTTCTAGTAAAAACTAGAGGAAAATTTTATTGTAACACGTATAATGATATTAAAAAAATTAGTTTTCGAATTTAGATATAACTTTTACACTGATCCATGCCTGGCCTTGTATATCAAATTGACAGTGTTCTCACTGGCCTGCTTAGTAACTGTACATTAATTGCCACACCCGGTCTATAACAAATCACAAAGAATATTGGTTATGTTTATGCCGGCTCTTTTAGATCATTAAAGATTGAAGAGTATACATTTTTAAAAACTTTTCTCAGTGGCTCTCTTCAAAAGATAATGCCTCCATTTTCCACTCTTTAGAAAAAGAAATATTAAGAATAACAAATTGTGAACTACACATTAATCGCTTTTCAATATCGCAGCATATGGGGCTGTAAGGGCGCGAGACGTGCACACATCGGTTTCCCCGTGTACGTTCGTATGTAATTTCTCGAGAGATGTTCAGCATTTATGTACTTAGACGAATGCGAATGCTGTATGAGTGTGCATCTCATTAGGAAGGAAACTTTATGCATACTGCGGGAAAAGGAGACTGATGATATACTTATGAGATTAAAATTTAAAAGGTGTTTTTTTTTTAAAAGCGACAATACAATTGTCATTTGTGTAAGAATAATATTTGCAATAATGATGTGCGTTAGTGGTTATTGTCTGTAAAGCTGGCAGCTATGTGTGTTTGCAGTTACACGAGTGTAACATAGAGCACAAGCTTTCATATTCTACACTTAAACCTAAAACTCAAAACAGTGCGAAAAATTTTGACACTGAAGTTATTACCAGTAATGTTAACACTAACGAACACATGAACACTACACTTGACAAAGAGAGTCGAAATATTCTACTTGAGACTACATTACAAAAATATATATATATATATATATATCTATTTCTACATTAAACATCTGTTGAATGCAATGACTCGGTACCAATTGCTAATAGTTAAGTTAAGTTTAAAATAAAAATATATATGCATTAAGAATTATGCAGTAAACGCTTATCTACCATACGGAAACACGTCCTCTGATGAATTTGCAATTTCGAATAACTTTTGAATTCTTAATTCTAGCCAATGGAATCAGGTGGCTAGCCTGTTATGCTTACCTTTGTTCCTAACCTAACTTTGTATATCACAACCATATTTAAGCAGATCATATTTCAAAGCCGAAATTCTCTATCAGAGAAGATAATTTTTGTGAACAAATATATTCTTTATGTCGTCAACTAGCCTATAAATGGAAAATGGTAACAATTTGCGCAAAATATGTTAAAATTTTAATTATTTTTGGCATATTTTCAGAATTAATATTTACTTTTCTTAAAAGTCATTATAATATCTTGCCTCTTGTTTTGTAGAGTAAATAAATACTTTTTTTAATTAACGACCGCTCATTTTGTTTCCACAATTATACTGTAGGAACGAAATATATTTTATAACATGTAAGATTTTGATTCATGCATCGTGGGTACTTTCTCCTCTTTACTAGCATTCCCCTACCACTTAACAGTGAAAATGTATATGTTAGTAAGATACTATCAGTATGTAGTGTATCGTATTTTAAAACAGTATGTCTTCCGATATTTAAATACGGTTTTATGAAGATTCCGGTGTCTAAATTCTGTGAGAGGCGCGAGTCGTCAGGACCGCACACGCGATAACCAATAACTTCTGTTATACCCATGAGCACAACAGAAAGTATACAAATTTATATAGCAGAAGGGAAGAAAGAACGCATCAGTTTATAACCACACGTTACCTAAACTGCTAACAGAAAATTCTAAATGGCAGACAAAACGACTCGCAGGAAGGCAGGGGTACAAATGCAACAGAAGATAATACGTAGGCGCTTTGTGGTGCATCCAAAAGTACGAAGAATGTTAGTTTCCCTGAAGACGGAATTAAATAGGTTTCTAAGAACGAGTACTATTAATGTATGGAACATTATATGCGTAACTGCACTGCTTACGTGTGGAAAACAAGGTAATTTAATCACATGTATGAGGGGTTTAGTGAGTTTTTTAAAGGTAAGCAATATAATAGCCCCAGATATTTGAGTGTTTTAGTTAACATTTGCTAGCCGGGCTGTAGTTCCATTTCATTATCTACTAAAAAACGCATCTGCCAACTTTGCGTACCCTCTTACATGTATTTACGGTTTTATAATATCTAACATTGGTTATAAAAACGGAAACGAAATTATAGTAATAATATTTTTATCTTATTTTATTTAGAGAGCATATGCTCTCTAAATACACATTATAAGAAAACTCCCTTTTCACCGACCACTTTCATCCACTTTCCAAGGAAATGGACTGGACGACGCAAACAGAACGACTGTTTACCCTGCCGAAGGAACGCGGCTTGCGACTTCGATTCACCGCTAGTCGCTCCTGTTTGTGGAAATAAAGACTAGATAGCAGCACTATGCATGTACAGTACGGGAGTTACGAAAACGCTTTTTCTCGAATCGGAAACGGGAAACTCAGTATTAAATGAGTTAAAATTTAAAGTTAAGGCGAAAACTATAAAGGGTCAAACATTTCCAATATGTATAGGATAAGCACTGCTTACCTTGAATAACCCCCCCCCCCCTTCCCACGCCAAATACATAATTATCTTTAATGGCATAATAATATTTCTTGTGCTTTCCATAATTTAAGAAGCTTTTACGTTTATAAGGCCAAAATAAGGCAAAACTATAGCAATATTTAACTTAAGGATTTATGTGTGTCTGTTAACATAACTCACGTTACACAGTTCAAATTATCTACTTTAGCAAACAACCACAGATAGTCGATTGCACTGTGCGGTTACTTACTTATTATAGTTGTTAAAGAAAATTATTATGGAAATAAACTATTTCTAACAATAGCATAATTTATAAACTGCGATAACATATCACTTAAAATTATTCGTTACACACGACAGTTGTCTAACCACATGCGGTGCAGATCCGCGCACCATCTCACTAAGCTACACATTCAGCCTACGGAACATCCATGTAAAGGCCGTTAACGTTAAAGTGATCACTCTAGAAATCAACCTTTGAAAAAGAAAACCACCGCCCTCAACTGCGTATGTATAACCATGTGTGTCACCACACAGGCTGAGGATGAACACTCCCAGTTATGTTGGCAGTCAAATGTGAAAAGTAGTTCTACGAAATAACGCGGTATTGCAAGTGTAATGTTTAAATGTATGGCTACTTAAGCTGTTTGAAGTTAATTTTATCCAGTTTAAAGTAATTATTGGCGTAAAGATAATGTATTTACTGTAACTCGAAATTATATTGTGTCACGTGATTGGCGCAGTGGTCAAAACCAACGTTCCGTTGTTGTGGTTCCTTCATACTTGTTGCTTGGCTTTGCTTGTGAGGCAAACTACAAATTTTGGTAAGTGGAAGATGTTGTGTTTTAATATTTCTCATTTATTTTTCAGCTTATCTGCAATCAGCTTTGTTTTATTGTTGGTCGTATAGTGTTTAATTGTGTTGTAGTGATTTTGAGTAAAGTTATGAGTTCCAGCAAAGTACGTACAAATATTCAGCGGCAGGAGGACATTATAAATCTTGCCGAAAGTATTTATTCTTTAATTCGTCGAGGAGGGATGAAACCGTGCAAGGTGATCGAACGAGTTGCAGAAATTATGAAAATTTCAACTGTAACTGTCCAAAGGTAAATGTAAATGTGTTTTTACGACGCGTAAAAGCAGTAAAAGAAGTGAAAAAGAACAAATATAAATCGACAGTTAGAAACGTGATAATATAAAGGGAAAGTTAAATAGCAATTATAAAGTAAATGAATGACAGGAGAAACTCAACATTAATATATTCATATGAGTTTGGGAAGTACATGTTATATCCTAAGTTTGACAAATAATATTAAAAATTATCTGTACCTATCTACCTACGCCTATCTGTTTAACCTTTCTTTCAAATCTGTCATTATAACAGCTGCAAATTTGGCAGTCAATAATTATACGTTAATTTTACACGTTTTTATATCACTCTGTAGTTTTGTAATGTAGGCCTAACCTCAAATACATCTGTACGTATCTATTTACGCCCAACCATGTAACCTTTCTTAAATCTACCTTGATAACAAGTGCAAATGTGCCTGTCAATAATTATACATTAATTTGACACGTTTTGAAATCACTGTGTTATTTTGCAATGTAGGCCTAACCTCAAACTTGTGTTCATGTAGTTATTCATCCCAAGTTACAGTGTTAAGTTTTACTATTATTTACATAGCATAAACGTCGCAGTTTGATGCTAAACCAAAGGTGTTCCAACATATAAACTATAAAATCTTGGAACTGGTTTTGTTAACTATAGACATATAGCTGTGCTTGTTGCCGACATTCTTTCGTGACGCAAGTGTAGGCCTAATTGTTTTATTTGGCAATGCTTGCCGTAATAAGAATTAGAAAGTATTTACAATTAATTGTCAACAGTTACGCCTATAGAATAATTCCATGTTTAAATTTCGAAATGGATGTTCGACAAGACCACTTGCTACCTTTTGAGAAATATCAAAGAAGATAGTATGCGTTATTGAGTAGGCATAATTGGTTGTAATATCTGCCACTTTGGCGGCAAAAATATTGTAGTTTTTGAAATTTAATGTAACTGTAAATTACACATCATAGTCAACACCCCAGACTCCCAGAGCTCCTGTTTACTTGCGAGTGCATGTTTTATAAAGGTTAGATTACATTATGCAGTGTATGTGTTAAATTAAATATTTATAAAGAAGCTGTATGAGCTAGCTTTCAATAAGGGCCGGGCTACAATTGACATACCAAACACATTCACAGTTATAGCGATAAGCACATACAAAACACAAAAGCACAGTGGCCTGGCTACAATTGATATAACGATAGTAATATTAGTTTGCTTATGCTGCTACATTTGTACCGAAGAAATTAAGTTGGTCTTGGGTTTTTTAAAAAATAAATTTTTTCAATTGATCTGAGACGTTTTTAAAACGGTAAATTATTTACATTTTAATTTTTACTTTAAACATTACCTAAAAGCGTTACAAAACTTCCGTGGTTGCGATTATCCATAAATAAACAAAAGAAAATATCTTCCCGAGGAATGAAGTCAAAATACACACTTTCTTGATTTGTAAATAAGTTTTTCAATTGATAACATAGTATAAGTGTCGGGGCTTCTAATTGGCTGTTTATTGACGCACAGCTGTAGTAACAAGGAAAGTTAAGCCAGGTGCTTATCGCTATGCACAGTAACTTGCCTGTAAGTATTAGTTTTATAATTTGTTCTTTACATTATCATTTTGCTGTCATTTGTGGATATGTATTGGTTTTACATTAGTAATAAGACATTTATTTCAGCTTTGTGTGAGCCCGCATGAACCATTTTTGTAAGTATAGTAATTTTCTTTAAATACTCTCATTTAAATTTTCAGTTTTGCTACAGTCATTGCAATGAAGGAACCACAACAATGATGAGAGTCCATGGACTTTACCTATAAAATTTGTTTCTTGAGGTTTATGTGGGTTTGACAAAAAGGAAATGTCGCACCCATTTGGGCCACAAGAGACACCGGAAATGTGACCATCACCGGATAGGCATTTCACTTAGCTATAAATAATATACATTATTTTTAGAATTGTTTTGTACAAATGAAGGTGGTGCCAGTTGCAAGCCTGGTATAATCTTCTTTTACCACTTCAATTCACAGTATAAATGTTCAGTTCTTTTTTGGAGGGTCTCAGAAGGGTACGAACACAGAGTAATGGTGTCAAAAAACAATATGTACATATACACAATTGCATTTGTTATTATGTTTAAATTTTTAGTGTAAATGATTTTAATTTTATATCTATGTGATAGGCCTATGTTGAAATATATTTATCTCCATTTATAAAGGTGCGTATATATGTTTTGCAGATTTTACAAGAAAAGCGATTGCAGTTTTACAAAGGATTTTCTTGGCTACTGAGTTTCCAAGGATTTTTCTTGTAAATGTATAAAAAATTTCTTACAGTTTAGAGATGTGGGGGTTGTCCTTCAGATGGGAGCATACCTTAGATAAACTTATGGTTTTGGGTATGGTGAATGCATACGTTGTGTTTATTACTAACATGGCAGGGTTTACATTAACAGGTTTTGGAAGTATATAAATTGGTTTAAATATAAAAGTAACTAGGACTTAAAAAGTGCTCACTTTACCGTGAACTGCCTATAAATGAGACATGAGCCTGTGAAAAATGGTGTTAGAAAACCTATTTTTGCTGAATGTCTCGTACTTTCTGCCAGCGGTAGGGATGGCAGCGATTTACCCACAGTACGTCTCCCACACGGTTGGTGTACTAGTGGAGGGCATGTCGTTGAATATGCTGGAATATCATGTCCTCAAGCCGAACAGTGTGCACAGACCGAGGACGGCCAGCATTAAGCATGTGTCTTTGCAACATGAGAAGCATAAGTCACCTTTTTGCTGCGGACTTTGTAGGCGTTGTAGAAGGCTTTCGGCGAAAATACGTTTTCAATACCCAATTTTCATAGGCTCGTTTCCTCTTCAATACTCCGTTTAGGTATACGGTGTCCTGTATATTTTCGACTTTATTATTCTTAAGAAATTACCTCCCGTACTTTAGGGCTTTTATTTTCCGAACATGCTGTGAAACATAAGTAGTACTGGATCACAAAGAGTACAATTTATCGCTTTAAAACACCATTAAACTTGCATAAATAATAATGGATAAGATTTTCCTCGAGATAACCAATATGTAAGGTATAATAGTTTTTTGCATAATCACATGTTAAAACCACAACTTTGCAGTTTTTCAAACTTAAAATTAATTAATAATAAAATCTTTTAGAGAAATTATTTAATTATATTTGTAAAGATATATTGTACCAGCCGCTAGATTTTGTATACAATAGACGTTACTAATAACTTATGTGCCCATTTTCTTTTAAATTTGTGTAAATGATGTTCAGTGAAGATATTAAAAGATTAGATGGTAGTTAGGCATTGACGTCTCATTGACAGCAATGCCATTAGAGACGAAAAGAAAAAACACGTGAAACAATACCAAGAAAATCAAAATGCACGAGTAACTTACCGGGGATTAATTTCAGAAAAACTCGTAAAATTAAGATAGTTTGCCATCAACTGCAACACGGAGGTAGGGTTAGGAGCATCAAATTCAGATGTAATCAGTCTAATGTTTTGAATGATAGTGTTCACTAACCCGAAATATTTACAAGACCATCATTTCGATAATAAGTGCCTGTGCCACTAAAAACACGTAAGTGTACATGGCCTATCATAATGATATTTGTGTGAAAAATGTGGTGGAAATCGGTTGTTTGGTCTTCGATATATGGTATAAAATCCTCGTTTCCTTAAAGGGGGCTATCTTACACAATTGCCTAAACGAGGCTCTGTACACGATGTTTCTAACAGATACTGTACGTAAAAAACTTTTATTTGTAATTGATAAATAGATATGCGAAAATAATGAAAATATTTATAAGCCCGCCATTTTGTAAATCAATACCTGACCCCATTAAAATAATGTAAATACATATACATGGCGTTCTGTAGTTTTGAAGAATTTTGTGTAAATTAGTGGAATTATTCCAGAAATATGGCAAAATGTTAATTTACTCGCCTAGCACTACTTTGCGAAAGGGGAAAAAAAGATCTTTGTATGCATAAATAATTGTTCCAATTAATACTGTTTGCGTACAAAATTTCATTGAATTTTTTTGAAACGTTCCATTGATACAGTATAACTAATTTTTCTTAATTATTTATACAAGCCCCCATTAACACTTACCTGCCACATATAATTCAAGTTAATTTACACACCCTGGTGTAGCAATACTTGCTTAAAATTAGGGTACGAATCGGTTTATTGGTCCTGGAGTTATGGCATAAAACTTACACTATTCATATGATGATCTTCATAAATGGAGGACAAAAAGTTTATATATTATCCCATTCGATTATTTTCACAGATACAATATACAAAGCGAAATTTAAATCTGTTCCATATTTTGTAGATACCTACAGCACAGGAAGCTGAAATTTTTCCAGATGCCATTCAGAAAATAAGAGACTTACGCAATTAAAACATAAAATTTAATATGGCCTACCACAGTAAAAGTTCTTCCCCAAATTTGAAATAAATCGTATGTGGGGCTATCTTCCATAATTGGGGGAGAAATGAGGCTTGCATAGACAATTTTGATAGATATAAGTGATACTGTAAGCGTATAAAGTTAGGTTTAGTTTTTGTTTTGTAATTTCCTAGAGACAAAAAAATTCTCAGTTAAATTGCTTGTTTGAATGACATTTTCAAAATATGCATGTCTGTCCCTCTCAAAGTTTATCAGTTTACATGTCTTGCCTTACTTACTTGCCTTACAGTTTACTTGTTTGCCAATTTTAGTAGAAATCGGTTGTTTTTCTTTTTTTTTAGGAGATACCAAGGAATTTTAATTTGTCATTTGATACTATTTTACAAAATGGTGGTAAAACAAATTTTGTAGACATATTGGTTGATTATAATATATACTGCCAGCATATAAAATTTCATTGGAATTAATTACATGGTTTCGATGATATAACATACATAACTAAAGTAGCTAGTTGACCGCCATTCTGAAAACAACTGTCTGACATACCTGAAACATTTCAGTTAGCATTACCTACTACAGTATTACTTGTTTGCCATATTCGGTAGGAATCGGTAAATTGTTTCCCGAGATGTTACGAAAATTGAATTTATTCATGCGGCACACTCTCACGAAATGGAGGATAAAAGAGCTTTGTGAAGACACTTTTGATGTTTCTTACTTAAACTCCCAGCATACATAGTTAAGTTGGAATTGTTTAATGGATTCGAAGATAGAGCACATTATATTAAAATAGCTATATGGCCGCCATTTCAAAAATAATTGAAACACATTTTTACATATTAACTGCCACAGTACGACATGTTTGCCAAATTTCGTACGAATCTGGCAATTTTTTTTGCCAATATATTACACGAAAACTTAATAATTCATGTAGCGCTGTATTACAACATGGGGGACAAAAGGGGTTGTTCTTCTTGTAATAGATACTGTCGGCTTAAAAATTTGGTCGCAATTGGGCGAAATAAACTTTAAATATTTGTATGGCCGCCATTTTGAAAACTAGTACATAATAAATTTCAATGACTTTTACTTATCTGGACTATTATAGTATTACTTACGTGGCAATTTTGGCAGATAACACTGCGTTTGGGTACATTCTGAATGATGTTAGGATCAAATATAAAAATATACCTAAAATGTTCGTAATAAAACACAAGCAGTTATGACATGGGTATTGAACCACAAAGCAGCCGCAGCTATTCGCCATCTTTGAGCTACAAAACAAGTAGCGCGGTGGAGTTGGTTAGCGAACGCTTCCACCCGAAAACAGTTTTGTTTACGCCCGCGGAAACACGGTGTAGGGGAAGGGAGTTTGTTTGGAGGTTTCTGAAAGTCAGAAGTTCGCCTCTGTAGCTTCTTGCCTTGCGAAAGAGAGCGAACCGCAGGGTTAGCTGTCGCGAGCAGAATGATTAATTGCTTCCAGTGCTCTCTCTCTCTCTCTCTCTCTCTCTCTCTCTCTCTCTCTTTCTCTCCGTCTCTTCTTCGCTCTCTGTCGTGGGCAATGATGAAAATTTATCGACGCGGAACATCCAAAGGAATACCACTACCACAGTTCTGTTGGTTATCGCCCGTTGTAAATCTTGCGTACGATTATACGCCACCGATTTCACGTCAGGGTAACATTTTTTTTTTTTTTTTTTTTTTTTTTTTTTCTCGCGAAGTTGACTGATTGTTTTTCTGCGACTGGCCTTCCCTGGGCTTCGTAATTTACGTCGGCAATATCAGTCGTGTCAAACTCGTGTTGGAGTGACTGCATTTTTTTTTTTTTTTTAACCAACTTCTCTAGAGAACGGCTGATCTTTAACGAAACATGAGATGAATTTTATATGAAATTAGAATCAAACTTTGTTGGGAAGGAGTAGAAAAACTTTATGTTTATAAAACACCTGGTTTTGGCGGCAATAAATTTAGTTTGTGACACCGAAAACGCGATTAATTAAAAAAAAAATCATGTAAACATTTTACAACATTTCTGGCAAATATGCACACCTCAAGAAGTTTTGCATCGCCAGTTATTTGGTTGCTCTTGAAGGTTGCTCGCTGGGACTGAACGCTGAGAGAAAAGCCAAAAAAATATTTGTTTATATAGGGTTATAAATATACTTAGTTGCCTTAACAAAATATTTTGTTCAGTACACAAACCTTGAAAAACAGATATTAATTTGGTTCCTCTAACAAAATCGACGAGTGAATTAACAATACCTCTGTGTTGGGCTGAAATAAATTAGACTGTTAACAAATTATTTGGTTGAATCAACTGTATATATTTATATAATTACTCGTTTGATTGCCTTCTTTCGAAAATACAGCTTGAGAGATTGCTTGTATTTTTTGTGACAGAATTGTGACAGGGTTTGTTAGTGCATTAATTAATACTTAACGGTGGTATAAACATCCTAATACAACACGTTCAACAGGAAACTAAAAAAGAAAGCCGTAAAACCAGAAAAATTTATTCGCTCACGTTTTCCAGTATATCTAATGCATTAATTTTAAAACATCGAAATTACATCAATATGCACTGCAGCGGAGGTAGCTAAGGCGTACCACTCCGTCGCAGCTGATGTAGATCGAAGTCTTGGTCTTGCTTCAGGTGATATTTATGTTAAACGAAACTGTTTAATGCACATAGGGTCAAACGAATCTTTAGTTGCAACAACCAAATCTTTGTTTGCGGCAAACAAATAATAACAACCAAATTATTTTGCTTCAACACAAAATATTTAATTGCCCCTATACAAACAATTAATTTGGTTGCACCAAACAAACTTTGTTTGAGTCAACAAAACATTATCTCAGTGTAGGGTGAGAGAGATTTGAGATTTGAGTGGCTCTTAACAGCGAGGTCTTGAGCGGGACTGCAAGCGCATTACAAAAAAGCATTGGAATGACAGATAGGCCTATGGTATTCTGTGCAGACTACAATAAAAGTGTTTAATTTTGACTGAGAAATTGTTTCTTATGTTAGAAATATTTGTAATATTACAAACATTTCTCTTGTAAAACTACGAGAACAGTGTTTGTAATAAAAATCAAGAAATCTTTGCATTATAATGACCCGTATCTACGATCTCAAGATAAATGGCAGACACTCAACAACGTGAAACAGTATATAGCTGCTTGTGCTAAAACAAGGGGTGATGTAACGTGTAGTTGCATGAAAAAAGAAATGTATTGTAGGCTTGAATAACGTAAAACACTTCAAATAACTCAAATAATAACAGTACCACGACAAAAGTTTTACATACACGTGACGCTATTACTCATTAACAGGTGACGAACAATTTTTACATCTACACAGAACGCTTAAAAACAAATATATGCGTTTTACTAACCAAATAACGTCACTAATATTGTATAGGTGTTTACTACTTTATTTACTAAAAAAATAACTCTAAAGCTTGAAAGTTAAGTTGGCCTTGTGGTTTAAAGTGTGGGATAATACACAAAGGATGTGGGTTTTAGTCCTCATGCTGGGAGGCTAGGTGGTGCAACTTTGTTTTTTTTTTTTTTTTTTTTTTTTTTTGTGTATTATATTTATAATAATTTTTCCTTATTCAAGTCATCACATTTGTTTTCTAGAAGAAAAATATTATTTTATCTCCATTTCTGAAAAACATAAGTTGTAATAAATCCTATCATTTCAAATATTACAAATATGCTTTGAAAATTTTACAACAAATCTGGTTTGTAGTTTCACAGAAGATATACATACAGACGGCAAAAATTCCGCACCACCGGTATTACTGTGTAGCTCGATTTCTCACTGAACAAGGGAAAGTATGGAATGAAGATTTACACTGACTGCACTGTAATATTTTATTTTTAGGTAGTTTTACAAGAAAAATCCTTTGGCAATGGCAATTTCCAATTCCAGTATGCTGAGTTACTTGACCCCTAGTCCTCAAACACCTACTTATATATATATATATATATATATATATATATATATATATATATATGTGTGTGTGTGTGTGTGTGTGTGTTCATGTATTTTCTTTCAAACTGCAGTTTGGGAAACCCCATGTCGTCATTGGGTAGGAAAATGTTAGAGTAATTTCCAGGTCTATGACTATGCATCTGTCAATTTTACTTGGCCAAATCTCATTAGTTGCTTTTGAAGACAAAAATTATTATCACAATCAAATTCTTAGTGTTTATTACGTTGTCTGGACTATAGAACTACATGACGCTTTAGGAGAGTCCATAAAAATGATCAATACTGGGAACTATGTTAACATTCTCCTTGTAGTATTCAGAATAAAAATATCTGGGAAAAGTTTTTTATACACCGGCAAACTCGCAACTCAGGGCTTCTGGCATACGCTAAGGAGAGCGTAACCCGAGGCGATACGAATGAACAATATGGAATCACACAGTCTTTGTATCGACCTCAAGATGCACGATGAGAAGAACCTGATAGCCCACTCTATACTTTTCCGTGTGTTGAAAATTCTAACTGCGCGAATATTCTGTGCCTTAGTTGCTGGCCACCACATATAACCTAATTTAATTAAAGGCTGTTCACGATGAACTGAACACTTTTGAAAGCCCTACTCGTGTGCGCATTGTGTAGTCTTCCGCTACATGTAAAAATAATAATGCCATGAGCCCGATCACTTAATTCATGCGTCGGCCAATTAAAGTCGTAAAATTGTTAACAAAGTTAATATTTTACAAATGTGCTCATTTTTACACGTGTTATGCATTAAAAAGCACGGAAGTAAAATAGATAGTGTCAGTATTCCGAAATATTTAACCTAACACTTATAATTCAGCGGTATGACGTGGAACTAGGTTCTTCTCCGTCGTTACCAACTTATTGGGAACGTGCCGGTTGTTGAAACATGTGCAGGTATGGGGAAGTGACATTTTCCCGAAGTTCATTTCGTAAGCGCTCATTTTATCAGGAACAGCCTATATACTCTCGTGCACGTGCGAACACAATATATGGACTCCTCTCTTCAATGATCGTACGAGGAAGCCATCTGTCAGCTTTAAGGGCGTTGGTTAAGACAACATTTGTTATCCCAACTGTTCAATTTGTAAACATTATCAGTGACTACTTTATCCTCAAATAATTTTTTTTATCCCATACTTGTTTACAAAATGACGTGTCAAAGTCAAAACATCACTCGTTTTTTGTAATGTACAACTAAAATCAACCGAATTATTTGCGGAAAATTTAGTGAGGGCAACTAAAGGTCTAAATACGTTTCAAATTATGTTCAGCAATTTTTTTTTCACAAATATTCAGAGGGTGCCACAAATCAAAAATAAGAAAAATCTTACTTTCAGCAATTTTTTCAAGTTTTTATTTAACTTCACTTGTTTGTATGTACGGTAGGTGTCTGTGAGACAACTGTCCGACGCCCACCGAACCACTAGAAATCACGATGTATTTTGTGGACAAGTTGTCGATTACTGGTGGCATGTATAGAGTTCCAGTGCCGGGCAAGTCTTCATCTACACATGGTTGTTTGGGTACAAGACCATCCAAACGTTGAAAAATAAGAAGGAATTCAAATGATCGACTGCGCGTGTGTATGTGAAATTCCATTTGAAGATTCCGATCTTCATGAGCTCGTATTTAAATGTCAAATAAATTTACATACACACACGTGTAAGATGAATAATGAATATTCAGCATGCCAGTTCAACTTCCTGCGAAAAATTTGCATTTAAACTTGCCTGATCGCAAGAGATACCAATGACGGGCTAGTCTGTGAATGTATAAATAGTCCACCTATACGTATAGTAAAAGTTATAAAAGTAGGCAAAATTAAAACTGAAAATTAAATTAACTATTAAAAAACTTTAAAATCCAAGCTTTTAATTATAAATGAACTAAAAAGATCATTATTATAGGAGAAGCCACAGCATTTTCAAAAATTCTAAGATGTGGTCGAACAGCCGTAATAAATTTTAGTGCAAATTATTTTTTCGTATCAATTTATATTTAGTATATAAAAGATTGGCGCGAATGGTTGAGAGCCTTACGCATGATATATGCTTACTACGCTTAGGCGAAAGAGGTATACGTCCTACATTATGCCAAGCTTTAATATAATGAATATAAATTGAAACAAAAATATAAATTTATAATAAAGCTTATTACGGCTATTCGACTACGTCTTACAAGTTTTACATATTCTGTAACTAACCCTACAATAATTTTTATATTTGAGTTGATTTATAAATAAAAGTTTGGTTTTAAATGTTTTGTACAGTTAATTTGTAATTCCAAACTCATTTCCTTGTATGAGTTTATGGGTGTCTTGCAGTAGGTCTTGGTATCTCCTTTCCTTGCTAACTGCTTCATTTCTGTACGTAAGTTAGTTTTCATTATTAGTACATTAATTTCTAGAACAGTAGAATTGTGATTTTGACTCGTATTTATGGGATGAGTATAAGTTCAAAAATATGTTTTGCGAAGTAAGAGTGGTCACTGATAATGTCTAGAAGTTAGAACAGAATTTGCTACAAGTATAAAATTACAATTTTTTTTTTCTTCGTATCGAACGCCCTTGAGCGCCTTGCTCGGCTGCTAACCACGTTCACTGGCTTGAAAATTCGTATCAAGAAAGATATTAACACATTCTGCATTTTGTCGTAAACATTCGCAATTCCCACGACTGTTTACGTAGACCGACCAAAGAAAATCCCAACCAGTTTTACGTAACGCGAGAGGAAATAATTCAAGTTTCAATAATGCAGTGCTACGCTTCTGACAAGAAATTCTCCACAACACCAGATCGGATCGAAATTTTTGATGAGGCTCCTAACGCGCAAGTACTAGCTGTTCTTGTATCATGCCGTACGACGCCGCTGGTTGTCAGGTTTTCTCGGGGATCTCCCGTTTGCACCGCCCTTGCGTTTCGGCCCTGCTCCATTCTCACCTCATTTTACTCGCATCGGCTCTCGAGACCTCGTTGTTAAGAACCACCCAAGTATCTCAACTCAACAGCTCTTGCAGTTCTTTGGCGAGGAGGATGTAACAGAGAGGCTGAAAGTAACATTCCGTCACATAATAACTTATAACATCGCTGATAACTGTCAACCACTCACTTTTGAAAACTATCTGTGTACTAACGTGCGATGTAAAAATTAAAATTAATTTTTTTCTGAATCTTACTGTTCCATTTATGACGAAAACAATAGAGAGAGAGTAGACATAAAAACTCTATATAGAGAACATTGGTCAAACTAATATCATTTTTTAAAATGAGACGTAAGGTCCGCTACTGTAAAATCACATTTTAAATTAGCGCATGGGACCATGGACTTCAAAACAAACTGCTAAAACATTTTGCTTCTGTTATGTGAAACCTTCTAACTATTCTTATGGAAGTTTCTTTAGTAGCAAGATATTTGTTGTCAAGACTATAAAGGTGTATTTTTTTAGTAAAAAAAATTACTATTTATAAAGTATAAAATTGAATATCAAGCTATAAATGCAAAATTTAAATGCAAATTTTATGTTGATATAACAAGATATAAAATAGTGAAATTAAATTTAAATAAATAATAATATTTTACACGGTGAAAATATTTTGATAATAAATATTAAAACATTGTAAAAAGTAGTATTTATTATTATAATCAACACGATTATGAAAAGACATGATGCATGTTATAAAATACACAAGACATAAACACATAACACACACCGAAATTACGTATTCCAGATGATTTAGTGCATACATTATATAAATAAATAAAATATATATATAAAATATTGAACTGCGTCTCTGTGATAATTGGTTTTGTTTTCGTTGTATCTTTCAAAGTTATTTCCATATATTTAGGTACATATTCTACGCAAGATTGGTTCGTTTTATTAAAAACTAAAATATGTATCTTACCTAGTGTAGTTTGTAATTACTGTTTAGTTCATTGTCGTTATTCTCTCAGTAATCTTTAAATATTATGTAATGGCAGTTTATCTTCGGTTTATTTTCCGTTCATCTCATTTATCTTATCTTGAGGATGTAGTGTGACATACATTACGTAAATAGAGCTCTGCATGCGCATGGAACCTTAATAAAATGTTTTTTTTTTTCACTTATATACTTATCCCCATTACAGGAATCTTTTAAAATCTTTGCCTATAAAAATTGCCAAACTCATGTTGATAGATTTTTCTTTTTTTTTCCCCTGCATTGGCTGTTAAATCCCTGAATTATGCAGATGAATTGTAAATCATTGTTTCGAGGGCATTTCTGCCACGTATATTTTTATCTTTGAAGTTAACTTAACATTTCACATTTCATTAATTAATATATTTCGGATTGTTTACAGTAAAAATTAAAAAAAAATTGAAATAATTATTTTGAGTTATCATACAGAGAATATCCATTATTTGGTCCATCACAGTTCAAAGAATATCAATCAAAAAGTAATTTATCCAGTATAATAAATGAACCATGTGCTAGTAACTGCTTCAGATATTTATAAAACTAATTTTAAATGTATTTTTAGACAGATTACAAACTTTTTTTTCCAGTTTTTTTAAATGGGCTTATTTTTAGCCTGCTAATCCTAAATGTTCATAAAAAATATGTCAACCTGTAAAGTTAAGTGGGCTTATTTTTAGCCTGCTAATCCTGAACGTTCATAAAAATATGTCGACCTATAAAGTGATGTTTTTATTTTCATGGGATTGTTCTGATGTGACGTAACGCACATGTTCTGTAATGGACGATAGGACAGTGAGCGCCCGATCGCCTTACGAATGTTCCTGGAACTGAGCTTTCAGCTTCCCTGCACACTGCCCGTGCTCTAAGAGACATTTGTACAGTTAAGTGCTCATGACGTCGTTGGAATATAACACGATATCTACGTGAGACCGTTTTCACCGGGCGTCAATGGCGTCAAGTAGCCCATGTGTCTTTATTCTCATCGTTGCGGGAAATTCATCGTCGGAGGAGCGTGCGACGTCGCTGAGGGCGGAAAAAAAATGGCGGGAGACGGTACGCGCAGAGAGCGATTCCCTCTGCGAGCGAAAGATTAGTCTCCTATCGGGAGACGACAGGAAATTGCTTCCGCCGAGGTAGACAGCAGCCTGTCGTCAGTTCGCTATTGCCGGTTGCGTCCCATCTAAGGTCCGAGAGTTCATGACTGGCTCATCGTTGATAGGACCCTTTCGACAGGCAACCACGATATTGGTTGTTCACGGTAAACTCAGCACTTCTGAAAGTCATGCTTTAGGGGAATGGTGCACGAAATCTGTATATGTACATCATGTTTGTCACAACTTGTTTCACACTGGATTTTTCCAAATTTTTTGCTCGACAAGACGTAAATAGCGGTTTTTTTTTAACACCATACTATTTTACGAAATCACTGCGCTGACTGAAGGTGGGAGAAAAATTGTTTTTTTGTTTTCTTTCATCGGTGCTCCGGGAATAATGAAAGCAGTGAATACATAGCAACGTTAAAAGGCGTTGAAAATTGTTATTTACGACTTGCCAAGAAAAAAAATTTCTACAGACCTTTTGGAAAACCACTTTTATAGAAAATCGGGTAAATATAATGCTGTCATGCACCATTCCTCTTAAATTCTATTTCATTCTCAGTTTGGGTCATTCCGCAATATGCATATTATACACTATCATAGATCTAATTATAATTTGTTCATGCGTCATCTAAGATAAACCAGGAATTTTTAGGAACCTTAATATGTTACTAATATAAGTCGAAATTTGCTCTTATATGCTAAAAGCCGAAAAAGACGGACCTTTAGTCGTAAATTTAAAAATTCCGCTCGTAATAAATTTCTAGTCTAATAACCATTTTGCATATTGCGATAAAACTTAACAGGAATAAATGTAGTTAATGGACAGTTCTTTTTTTTTTTCGAATGTTATTTGCGAACGTGATCACTCACTGTATTGTAAACATCATGTAAAAATATCCTCGTGGTTTGCAAAAGCAAAATTTATTTTAACAACTTATTTCCAAAGAACGATTTTAAAACTACAATTTTTTACTGTATGTTTGGTTTCTTCTTTTTTTGCTAGCGTAAGTTTTCCAAAACGAATTGTGTCGATTTTAACATTTATATGACCAAATGACTACCATTCCAATGAGGAAGCTTATATTAATCTGCCTGTTCACACAACTGACATTTTTTCGCTGTGTTGTTATCCACCAACCAAAAAGTAATCCGCAGTCAACTATCAGAGTCACGCCAATTTTGCTTTCACGATAGGTAAGTAGTATTTATTTTAATTACGTACATACATGTAATGTAGGGAATTATGTACTTTAAGATATATATATGTGTGTATACTAGGAGACCCAGTCCGCGACACTTTTTTTTATTATCACGGAGCTAGAACAGTTACCATGTTAAAAAATTTGGTTATCATAAAAAGACTGAAAAAAATAATGCATACATATATGTAGGTAATAATAAAATGATGTGAAATTAACTCAACATTAAAGCGACTGCGGAACCATTTAATATTTCTCTATCCACTAAGCCACTGAGGCCCCACTTGATATAGTTAATTCCACTGAGCCACTGCGGCCCCACTTGGACTCTCTGTATCCAATGAGCTACTAAGGCCTCATTTGATATATATATATCTATCCACTTGGCCACTGCGGCCCCCTTGATATAGTTCTATCCACTATGCCACTGCGGCCCCACTTAAAATAGTTCTATCCACTGAGCCACTATGGACTTACTTGGAATAGCTCTATCCACTGAGCCACTGCGGCCCCACTTGGGATTTCTCTATCCACTGAGCCACTAATGTCCTACTTGGAATCGCTATATCCACTGTGCACTAAGGCCCCACTTGATATGTTTCTATCCACTGAGCCACTGTGGCCCCACTTGATATAGTTATATCCACTTAGCCACTAAAAGCCCCACTTGGAATCGCTCTATCCACTGAGTCAATGTTGTCCAACTTAATTAACTAAACATTGAAGCGAGACATTTAAAGTAAACAAATAGGATATTCCATTACCTTCATATCTCTATTCAATATTCTCTATGCATTAATATACATTTTTTCATAGGGAAAAGCTAATTAAAAATGAATTTTTAGGGTAAAAGGTAATGATTGCGTAATCTGATCTTGCTGAAATTCGAACTTGGCCTGTATTTTACCCTGAGGATTCGCTCTGCAAAATTTGAAGAACTTCTGTTGAGTTTTAAGGGACTTAGAAGTATAAAAGACGGACAGGCAGACAGACAGACAGAGATCTTCTACTTGGATTAGAGTCATCGGTCGTATCTCTCTGATTTGTAAATTTTTCTAGTTTATGATATTTCGACCCTGGTTACTTGGTATGTTGTTAAAAAGAACTAAAATATAACTAATACAAATATTTCCGACCTGCAGGCACACATGGTATTTTGTTCTACACTGAGAAAAAGGTTTTGTTGAATCAAATAATACTTTTCTTTGGCGCAACCAATTTAATTGTTTGTATGTGTACAGTGAAATATTTTGTTGTTGTAACCGAAATTATTTGGTTGTTCATATTTAGTGACCACAAACAAATATTTGGCTACTCCAAACAAAGATTTGTTTTTATCTATGTAAATTAAATTGTTTCGGTTTTAGAAAAAATGCGAATATGCGACCAAGATTATAACCTAGACCATATCCAGTTAAGCGCTACTTCTACGTCCTAGAAACCTCAGGTATAGGCTGTTCACGGCAGACTGAGCACTTTTGAAAGCCCTGCTTAAGATATACTTGTATATAAGTTGTGTGTGTGTTATTCCCCCTCGTGAAAATTTAACACAGCCATGGGCCTAATCACTTTATTCATGCTGCGGTCAGGTGTAACCGTGAAATTAATAGAAAAGTAAATTTTGTAAATATCTGCTCATGTTTACATTTCGATGCCTTAAAATAACAGAAAGCGAAAGAAATGATTTATGTTTTCGCAAATTATTACCTACCATATTTTATTCGACATTAATGTATGGAACTACTTTCCCTTAAATGGTTACCAACTTTACTGGGCACGCGTCATTTATTGTGCTCGTTAAAATACATGCATGTTGGAGCAGTGACTTTTTTCTAGGGTTAATTTTAAAAGTGCTCACTTTATCGTGAACAGCTTTCAAAGTAACTACAGATGGAAAATTTATATGTTTAATACATACATTTCAAGTACTGGACAACGACCGCAAATGAATATTTCAAGTTATACGACTTTACTTTTTAGTTTTCTATTGAACTTGTGTTATTGGAATGTTTATACGATTTTTAAGCGTCAATAAATGCACTATCAAACGCTGCTCCTGCCTGTCACAAAAATGCAAACAAACTCTCGAACTCTATTCTAGAGCAAAGAGAGTCAAAAAAGTGGTCAAACAAATTAAAATAATATATTTTGTTCACAATCAACTCACTTTTGGTTAAACTCAGAGGTATTATTTATTCAAGCGTGTATTTTGCTAGAAGAACAAAAATAAATTTGTTTCTTTTCGAGGTTTGTTTACTCAACAAAATATTTTCTCAGGTAACTCAATATAGTTTTTTGTTCCTGTACAAACAAATGGTTTGTTGGCCTTTCTCTTAGTGCAGAGTATTAAAGAACGTAATTAACAACTTAATTTATTACGTTTAAGCTTCAAATTACAAAATATTGTGGGGACTAATGGCTTAAACGATACTTTTAAACGACTAGCCGACCTACGGCTTTGACTTGGAGATCAGGGATGTTCACCACAACTGTCATCTCGTGCTGTTAAGCTGTAACAGTATATTCATGCGTCACGCTGCGTTAGAATAGTAACAAGCTGGAGATTTTTGGACATTCGCCATTGCGATGCAGATGTCTGTCATGGAATAAACAGGACTGACATCTGACTGACAACGTGACAGACATCTGCATCGCAATGGCGGATGTCCAAAAATCCCCATTTGTCATTCACCCCCCCCCCCCTCCCGCTAATCATTCAAAGGTTAGAATAGTTGTTAGACCGCCGTTGTACCCGCAGTGGCGAACGGAGACCGATATGAGGTAATGACTATAATTTTTTGTAAAATTTCTTCGTCGTATTACGATGCAATCAAACGTCTGTGACAGATGGTGGTTAACACAAGTCCCGCCACATTAGCTATCTCAAAAGAGTTTTATGTATCTTTACCAACCAGTATTTAATGGAAAATATTTCGGAAAATGCGATAAAGTAGCCATTTCTCAATGGCCACAATTTACACTATAATTATTATTAAGGTTTTTACCTAAATTTGTTTGTTTCTTTTTATATCATGAATATTAGCACTGAATACAAATATAAAATTTTATAGTGATACCTTGTGAACGGAGGCATGTTAAAGTAGGCATATTACGATGTTAATTTTGTGCTGAATGGAAATATGCCCTGTAGACAGAAAAACGGAATCTCCTGAGATGCCAATTGTTCTAACTCATACCTCGGACAACAATTTATCAAACAAGCTTCAAAAAAAAAAAATTAATCGAAAAGTATGCTTAACGCACATGAGTAACGAATGCTTAAAAATAGCATTTAAGAAAATAATTAGGTACGTTCGCAGAGGTTTCCAAGTACGAAATATCCGTTACCCTAATAACCCTAAGAAACCACAAAGTCGCAAGATTATGTTTCAACACCTTTGTTGAAGCAGACTGCTTATTTGATTAATATTAAACATTAGATGTTTTTGTGATGAATTATTGAACAGGCACAATTATTTTCGCTTTGTGAAGAACTACTCCTGGTTGTAAAATATTAAAATATGAAAGCACGAAAAGCTATACAGCGCTGCACGATTTAAAATTTTATTGAGGTCTCTTTCTGCTATGTATTCCAGTCGCATTATGCCAGAATCTCCTTAATGTGTTTTTATTCGCGTCGTTTAACCGTGATATGTGGTTATGAAAAAGAAAGTAATTTTTATCGCCGAGGTAAATTTTAAAGCGCTCATATTTTGATTTTATCACGTGCTATGTATTCCACAGGCGTGGTCTATTCCTTGCGCTTCTACACGTGAGCTATCTTTTAGTTAGATTACGCCTAGTGTATATAAATGAGTCGACCAAGAGGCATATTACTAAACTGTTATAAAATGAGAAAAATATTACAAGCACTTATAATTTAAATAAATGGCACTTTAAAAGAGACAAAAGCATACTTGATAGAATGTAATAAATAAAAGTTATCATGAAGTACGTTACTTGTTTTGGCACACGAAGGCGCCACCAGCACACAAAAGCGATTGTAGAGCTACCATTTACTGGGCCAAAAAAGTCCTTGCTTTGAAAATGTGGAGAAAATCTCTAACTGTTTAAAAATAAGGCAATTGTTTCTATTTAGTTATGTTTAATGGCAATACTGTAGTTATCAGACGTGTTTGACAATCCAGCAGCCTGTCTTAACACATTCTAGAGGTGTAATTTCTTGGTCTGCAACTCCCGATTTCTTGATTACCAAGTTCAGACCCGAGGCCTGTATGTTATATTTTCCGAAATGTGAGATTCATGGGATAATCGCTAATGTTACATTTGTATATTGTAAATTTTATTAGTTTTTTTTTTAATTTTTAAATATGTACCTGAAGTTCAGTTTACTTTTTTGATATGTACCTGAAGTTTATTAAACACATCCACCTTCTCGGATGTCGTTTTCCACCAGGCCGTTATATTCGAGGAAGTTATTATACAACACAAATACACAATGTACGTTAGTACAAGTTGGTGTAAAATTTTACCACCTGTGACCTAATATGAACATTTCGATAACCGATTAACTGATCTGGCCATGTCTGGCATCAAGCTGCACCGGGTAAAATGGAAAATACGACGTGGCAAATGTGAGGTTCTTATTGATCGACTTAAAGGTCAGCCTTCTCTTTAATTATTTCATTTTTTACATATTATTTTATAATTTTTTCGAAATTAATTAATTTTGCATGTTGCAACGCTACCAAGGTCACTGAAGTTCAAAGGTCGGAAATGCCAGAGATATTAATAAAACCTTGAGATTGACGAAATTAAAAATGGCGATCATCCTATCAGAATGATAGAGAAAGAGCACTGTAGAATATACTGACGACTCTCTAAGTATAGTGGCGACCTCATATAAATTCAACACGACGATTGTCGGAGCGGAAAGACAGGGCATGCATTACATAAATTAAACATGACCGTATTAACGCTAATCATGGTCATCTATCTTCTTTCTGTGCACGAATCCACCAAATTATACCACTTCTGACGTATTGTAAGAAGTTTGGCAGTTTATCCGGCGCCATCATCAGGAGTTCACGGTACACCTAACTTCTATACAGTTCGCTATGCTGTGTCGCGAGAGCGCCTTGGATCAGCAAGAACGACTGGACAAGATTCACGTCGTCCGGCAGACCGCCATTTGGTTTCGAAGCACGCGCGTGAGTACGATGGCGGCAGAAATATGTATGTTTCAGAAGGTGTATAAAACATCAGTAGTTCGCGTAGTCTCTGCTAGATTCGAAAAGGGGCTGTGTGTTGTAGTACTGATACAGTGTGATTCTTGGGAGGGAATTAAATTTTAGAGAATTGGGGGACGGAATTTCGACGCTGGCCAACACTAACGTAACACCAATCACTACTTTAGTCGCACTTTTCCCGTGATGATGTTTACATATGTTTTATGGAGCCAGCTTAAGTTCAATTTGGGGAACACTAAATTTTGATTTATCTGTGATTTGAAATCACTGCCCGATGAAACTGTAGCACAATGACGAGTCTTGTTGTGAATTACTTCCTGTGAAAAATGACAGCTTCAAATAGAACGTGCGTCACTAAAGTCAATGGAATTGTCTCGCTTGTGTGCCGTTATATGTTCCGTGTGTCTGGTGGATCTTAAACTTAGTATGGCCGACTGGACAAAGCTCGCCTCGAGGGAAATCCGCTCTTCAGAGTCCAAGCACGTTCTCTCGCTCGATGGGGGTTGGTATAAGGGTGAGGAGAAGTGTATTGTAGGGCGTGTCGATGGAGCGGGAGGCTGGGATAGCTGCTAGGATAGACAAGGGGTGCGCGCGCTGAAGGGTTGAATAGGTTGGGCCGAGATGGGAAGGTTAGCGCTATGTATAAGACCTGCCGCTCCACAGAGACTGTGAGGGATCGCCTCGACGAAAGTTCCAATTTCCCTTATAAAAATACCTCTTTTCTCTCTCGTGTGTTGCGCGAAAGTTGCTTTCGAAATGGCAAGGAGAGATTACAATTTCACTGAACAAAGTGAATACATACAGTTCAATGTGATAGTTTTCCAATATTACCTCAATTTCGAAATATAAAATCAATGTATTTTTCAGCAAATAATCCAGTGACATATAAACATACTTATCTCGTCTCTGTGTTAGTTTATCAAAAACATGTATTAAAATGTCGGTGTAATGAGTACTGTAGTCTCAGTGAGAGTTATTTTTCCATTATCGTTTTCATACAGGTTTTATAAACATTTTCGTTACCTATTGTAATTGTATCACATCGACGAGTACGTGTTTACAGAATATCACGCCCTACGATTGCTAGTCTACGAAAACTACGCTGAGTTTCAGCCGACGCCGTTTGTTTATGTAGCTGTAAAATGAAATTACGTTGCATATTCCCGAAGAGCCACTTATATGTATTTACGTTTGCAAACATGAGTTCCTTCTTCGAGTTAGTGAAAGTAATAAAATAATGCTAAATATGCTATTAAAGTTTTTTAACACATGGAAACAAAAGACGGCCAAAACAAAACACTGCACACGCTAAAAAAAAGTCTTATAAATAACTCGAAATGAACAGGTAACAAAAAGTACAAATTCAGAATGCGGTAATTTCATCCGTCCATCCGTTAAATGATAAAGCTTGTCCAAGATTTTGATGGACAGACGGATAGAATTAATGGCCACCTCTGACTGTTGATCACGCGATTGTACGAATGGAAGACGGACGGACGGACGTGATGGGTTGTAATTCCTGCTTTACTTAGGTGTGTGGGCCCGTTCTATTACAGCCCGCACTGCTTCTTCACGCTAGAGCTGGTTTTATACCGGCGGCCGGCCTGCACGCTCGCTCCGAAGATGGGTCCCCTGCCCCTCCCCCTGCTGGCCGCAAAAGAACTCCGGGGAGCATACATTCATGTGTGACGTCACCTAGGCGCGCCTTATAAACTTCATGGACGTAGAAAAAAGTTCAAGAGAGCTACGCGGAAGACACGGGCTGGCGTCTTGCCTCGTGGTAGAGAAACAGACAGGCAATCTTCAAGCACAGAGATCTGTTCCCATGGGGAAGAGTTGGGGGGGGGGGGGGGCTGCCTTAATATTGCTATAGCCAAGTCCAAGCTAAGAAATTTTTCCCTATGTCGTTTTTCAATTTAATGTAATCTTAAAGCCTTAACATTATACAAGATATTCGGAAACTACCTGTCAAAATTCAAACCGCAGCGTTTATGGGCGAACGGAAACACAAATCTCTAGTCACAAAATGTTAGGAAAGGTCATTTAGTATATTAAAATTGCAGTTGAAATTCGGCAAAACGACGCCGGGTGTCCTCAGCCGTATGTTCGTGTGTGCACAACACAGTCATAAAGTTAGGTCTGGCAACTGCTATCCTTTTGCCTTGATGTAACGCGTACGCTTAGTGAAGCTCGCGCCGGCTTGCGAACCAGCGCTAGTGCAGGCTGACCCACTTTTAACATTGCGCTATATGGGAGTTTCGGAGACTTTTGAATAATATTAAATAACGCATTTTAATTTTCATATGTCCATTCGGCATAAATAATTGTGATATATTTTGGTGCGTTTGAAGTTGGTTTCGTTTACGATAATGTTTTGCTGGCGTAGTATACCGAGCTCGTAAAAACCTCTGCAACGCATTTTTTCCTACGCCATGTTTATTGTTTTTGTTTATTGTAATGAAGGTTATGGTTTGACAAGTACAAGTTTATTTTGTTCAGTAATATTGTACATCGTGCGTAACAGAACAACATTATAGGACATGTCAATAAATATTGTAAAAAAATAATTTGTAGTATAAAGTAAAAATATAATTTTGTACATAGTACAAATATATACTACTGCATTGTCATCACGTCCGCACATATGACAAAATGTGTTTTAAGTGTGTTTAACAACTGTTCAATAGAAGACTCTCAGCTGAAGATATTTAATGTATTTCATAAAGTTATTTAAGTTTATTGAGGTTATCGAGTCTGCAGCTTATTGTGTATAATGTATTTCTTTCAACTCAATAGGTACTTATCTTTTAAAAATTTGTCCGGTGATAATATACTCTATAGGTATTTAATTATATTCCTTGTGGAATAGTGATGGAAATCAAATTTTTTTTAAGATATTCGTTTTTGTTTGAGTGAATAAATTAATGTTATAAAATGTAGATTGATGTGATATGGTAATTGTAATTTTTTAGCAAAGGCCTCCAACTTGTATTATACCTATTTACTTTAGAGGTTATTCTAATGACCCTTTTTCTAGCTACAAATATTTTGTTAGCATAGTTGCAGATCCCCAAAATAATATACCGCATGATGATAATGCATTGCTCAAGCCACAATACACTGGTTTAAGGTATTGGGGTTGTAATACTTCTACTAGTATGTGTGATACATAACTATTTTATTTGGATGTATTATTATTATTATTATTATTTGCCATATTTAGGGTAGTGGCAATATTTAAAAAATAATTTTTAAATTCATTAGCAACATAGTGGTCCCGATATAATTTTATTGTTTCAAAATAACTGAATTTTTGTATTTCCTCTACACTGAACCCGTCAATTTTTTTTTTTTTTTTTTTTTTTTTTTTTTTCTCCAAATGATCCACTTAAAGAGCGAAGTGTCAATCTGCAATACCGCAAAATAATTTCCAGTTGAAATTGGTACAAGCAGTTGGCCTATGTGAAAAACACTTCGTAAAAGAACATATTATGTAAAAAGGTATCTATAAGATAGCAGCGGAGCAGTTATGGCCAAAGAAAAACCTGAAAACCAAAGGTAAGCTCAAGAAAACTGATGACATTGAAATCTGCACCAATTAGTTAGCTGAATACAGCAAAGTGTTGTTGCGGAGAGGAGGGGGGGGGGGCATCATGTGCTTCATATGTGCGCTCGCTACGCTCTCTTCACGAGAGCTCGGGAAATCAGTGTAAATAAATTTATGTACATTAGAATTGAATGTAATATAATTTGTCACGGGTATGCAAAGAATGGGACATGTACAAAACCTACCAATGCACAACGATAAAGTATACCAAGTGATTCGCCATACAGTTAATTAGTAAGGTATGGTTCAATAGAATATAAATGTGCACATTTACACTGCATGCTATTACAGGTTTCTAACAGACAGCTGACGAAGAAAATATTCTCTGTCGTTGGCCAATTCAACAGCTCTCATACGAGTCACATTTCACCTTACATTATAAAAAATCCCGTAATATAACAAATATTCAAAAATATCTGGCCAGGATTGCACCGCCAAATTCATAAATGCATAGCTGATACACAACCTGTGAAGCTGTTGAACTCGTAGCCTCCATTCTATATTCACAGATATCAACACATAAACTGTAATTATAAACTGAAAACTGTTTTTCAGCTAATTGTTGCTCGTTAGTCCACAACACAGGGAAAATCACAAACATTGTCAAACACAAACAGATAGGGCACAGTATGTATGGTAATTTCTCGCAGTAAAAAAAAAACTAACAATTTTCACAGCAGGGAACTGGGTAAACCTAGGAAATTTTGTAACTGCATGTACAGAACTTTTGTAGCTAAAGTAAATAAATTTTTTTATTTATTTACTATCAAATCTCGCCAGCGATCCTATGATGAGCAGGAGCTATGGAATATAGCATTAGTCAAAAATGTTAAACACAAACGTATACCTACACGAACTATTTGTAAATATTTAATATGGTTCTTTTTGGAATCTGAAAACTTTAGATAGTGTGAGAAGAAGGTGCCCATTGAATGATACAATATAACATAACAGCATGAAAATATGGAAAATAAATTTGTTTAAGTGAGGATGATTATTATAATGATAAATTATGTAAAGTGTAACACGCTGCAGTTAGTTTCGGGACTATGTTATCAATGTAAGTATTCCCATAAAGATGACTGTCAATATGTAAGCCTAAAATATTGTAGGATGGCTTTCTTTAATCGTAGTCTCTATATTTCATTAAAAAGTTATAGTCCTGTTGTTTTCATGTGGAGAATTCCATTAAAACTATTTGATCCCAGTTTAAAGAAAGATTATTTGCTGTAAATAATTTATCTAGTTATGAATAGTCTCATTTAATGACACCAAAAGTGCTGTCAGATTCCTATCTTTAAATAAAAATTTAGTAGGTATCATCCACAATGAGTAGAATGTTGGAATACAGATAACTTATATCTAGCGTATTAAAAATAAAAAATATATAATAGAGGGCAAAGGATGGAAACTTTGGGAACAAAGTTTGATTACCTTACCCTTTTTTTAGACTTGTTTTTATACCATCTGAATTTATTGTAAATTTGCTGATATCTATGAGACTAATAAGATGTAAACCATGATAAAGTACGTGCCTCCTTGGAGGGAATTCAGTGAGTAAAGATCAATTCAGTGGAAAGTTGTTCTTTGTATTTCACTGCAGGTCGCTTTACAGCCATATAACTGTTTTGGGTATTTTATCCGCTGCAGCAACGCAACCTCCTGACAGCATCTTAACTTATTTTGTGTGTCTGGCATGTGAGATGGCCATTCAACAGTCTCACTCAACATTTAGTAGGTTTATTGCATCATTACAAGATGTCACCTCATCGCAGGGTGAACTGAGGAGAGCCACGTGGGCGAACGGCCCACACCCTGGATGAGTCTCTTGTGCTCTGGCACCCTTCGCCACTCTACGAATACAGTAGAGTGTATATTATCCCGACTAATAGGGACCAAAGGTAATTCAGATAGGTAATCGAAAATTCGGATTATGGAGATATGTTGAAGATGAAGAAAAAAAGAATTTGTAAAAAAAAAAAAAAAAAATCACTCAACGTAAAGTTTACTAGACATGTGTAGAACTCTAACTTATCCAAAAGAGAAACTGTACATAAAATAAAAAATGAAATCAGTGAACAAGTAACCATCCTCCTCCCAGACGTGTTTATTGTGAAGAACACGTGAAAGGACAAATCACAAGAGCACACACAAGTGTTTGTATCTAATTCGCGTGCAAAGTAAACACTGTGACAAAAGAGACTTTCGCGATTTCACTATTATTTTTATTTTTAAAACGGGTCCGGATATCTGATTGTCCGTATAACCGAAGTTCGGATAATCGACTTTCTACTGTATTCTAAAACCTGGTATCGTAAGTCAAACCCCCTTCCTCCCCGCTCCTAAGACCACGACATACAGTCAGTGTGGATAATTTCTTGATCTGTGGCGGGGAACATAAATATAGTGTTATAATTGGCTTCTTGTCTGCATCAATTGTGATATTGCATTCGACATGGTTCGGTATTGTTTGAGAATAACATGTTTTGAAGTACAGTAAATAGTTTATTGAATAAATATGTATAAAAAACACACAGGTACAGGTGAAGGAAAACTGTTCTGGCTCACATGACCTGCAAGTGGCCATAGCTGCGAAAAAAAAAGCCAGAATGGCACAAACAAGATCACTTGACACAAAATTAAAAATAAAAAGCCTGTGAGTCAATGGAGGGATGCTGTGAACATTGAAGGTTACACAAAAACAAAGTTCAGGTTACTAACGTTAAACGATTATGGCACACAAAAATTATCTGAACAAATGTAGATCACTCTTCGTGACGCGATTCGTGTGCAACACATACGGCCAGCTGGATCCGACCAACTAGGCCACACTTTGACTGGAACAATCCAGTTAAAACAAACACTGAAAATAATCCCACATAATGCACTGACTTGCTACATCCGTTAACACTTGTTAATTGCTATAACACATTGTACAACAGGCAGTCTGCTCAAATATGTGGTGCCATATATGCTGATTCAAACATTTGCCCGTAGGATTTAAACTACGTATGATAAAAAAAAAACATTTTGACATAATTACTGTGTTTTCTCAACGTGACCAGGAGACCTAGCACTGACTAGCGCATTCCGTTAGCGAATGGGTCACAGGAACTGTTCATGCATGAACGTTTCTGTCAAGCATGCATGAATATAGGACACGGGAATAGTGGCACTAGATATAAGATTACTGTGATCTGAGTCTCGACAAGCTGAATGACACAATATCAAAATACACTAATCTATCGAATTAATTTAACTGTAAACAGTTACAGAACTGTGATAGAGAGATCCTCTGACTATAACAACAAATATCAAAGTATAAGAATGGTGTCTCGCTGGTGAATACTGTGTCACCCGTATAATGATGTAGTAGCCCTTGCCAGCCCCACTGAAAAAAAACACTATGAAAATGGTATGAAAACAGTTTTGTGTTCTGTTTTTAATTGTTTCTTAACTGTTAGATATGAGTTTGTGTCTGTCTGAATATGTAAGCTCTGTTCCATACATTTCAAACTTTCATAATATACCTGCTGTTCAGTCATTATCAACTTGACAAAACAAACATTTATTTAAAAAATGTAACAACGTACTGACCATGGTATTTTTAAACTGTGCTGAAAGTATTATTACACAATAAAATCTCTTGATTTCCTGGTCACTTCTACAAACGTACTGTTTCATAATACTTGTATACTGTCCAGTTATTTCATTATTTGGTGCAAACAGTAGCACTACAGCTGATGCTCACTGAGGGGTATACTTTATTAGAGTATTTAATAATTAAAAAAAACAAGTTTGGTGTGTAAGGAGCACTACTTTTAGTGTACTTGTATTTAACATGATTCAGGTCCTAATGATGATAAGTTTTGGTTGTCTTCAAACTACAATAGTGCTGACTACCGGAACCTTCCAATTCTTAGCGTATTTACCTTTGAAAAGTTGTAGCTTATGAAATCTCCACTTTTGTATGTTGTGGATCTAGATTTGGATAAAATACAATTGTATGAACTGAATAGTCAGCCCAGAACCTGAATTTTGTTTAAAATTGTTGGTGTGAGACCAGCATTATCTGTATGATCTAAATGATAGTGGAATATCAGCTCTTAGTAAAAAATTTGTAGGCCAATATCACAAGTTTTTTGCTCTTGATATTATTTTTTGAAGCCACTTCAATGCTGTAGATTCAACTTTTACAAATTTTTGGGCATTACCATTCCTGTTATGCACATTTGCTACATTTTTGTCTATTTTTTCTTTGTTTGGTTGATAAAAGTGAATTTCCATCATAAGTGGTAGGCGTAATTTGCAGTCCACAATGCCTACTGGAAACCATTTTCCATACCCATCGTAGGTCTACCACTGGTCGTGCACACTGTAAAAATCTTGAACTTAAGTGATGATCCAAATTTCACATTCACTTTTACAATTCCATTTTTTTAATATGTTTTACTTGTGATTCATCACATGGTTAGCAAATCCTACTAGCAATTTCGAGACATCAATGGAAAATAATATGCAAATTATGCATCAGATAAGAAACCTGTTTGTGCAATGTTTACATAGTATTTGCTTATTTTTTTTTACTTCTTCTCCATTATGGGGACTAAAGAAAATATTTTGGCGTAAATCTACATCTCAAGTTTTAAAAATTATATTTAAGGTTGCAATATTTAACCATGGCATTTTGGACCTTGCGAATGGCTGACGAGAGGTCCCCACCTCCTGACGCCAGTGTCATGTGACTGCGATGTGTGGGACATAAAGTATGCTCACTGAACTTTGCCATACAATCAGTACAAAAATTGGTAACTTCTTACCTGATTTGGATTCAGTAATTGTATAACATAGAGCTTTTTAACGTAGCAATATTTCATTGTATTATAATTTTGTCCATTTTTATATATTCAAAATTATTCACGCTGTGGGACAAAAATTTGCCTGGCCAATCACGACATTTGAAAGTTGCATTATGTCTTATATGCAGGTATGATTATACATCTCAGAATTCGCACTATAGAACAGTGCCAAATTACGGTGGATTTTGCAGTGAATAAATAAATGGTGTTCCTCAGGAGTCCTATTATTTTCTCAAATAAATATGAAACTTTTACACAAAAATAGTTTGGTTAAGCCAAAAATACCTGTACAGGTGTAATGTACATGTACACAACATGCTGATATTTACTTTAATGTGGTAAAAAAAAAAACATCCTGTTCAACACTCCTAGCAGGATACGAGGCCTAGGGTATAAGGAGAATTCAGAACTGGAAAGTGACAACTGTGGTGGATCAGTGCGTGAACTGGGACCACGGTGGTCTAGTGGGCAGACTAGTTGTCTCCCCCTAAGGTGAACCAGGCTCGATTCCCAGCGGGGTCATTCCAGAATTTTTGCACGTGGGAACTGTGCTAACCGCAGGTTTTCTCTGGGATTTCTTATTTCTCCTACCCTTGCATTCTGGCACTGCTCCATTCTCATTGGCTCTCAAGACCATAGTGTTAAGGGATGCCCAAATCTCTCTACTAGAGTCCAAGAAATTTTGTCTTAGGAAGATCAACTATAGGCCTAATCCTATGTTCGAAATTTCTGTTGAGTGTCTTGGATTTTAGAATAAATAACTACTTTTTTGTGTAGCGTCAGTAATTTTTATACGGGTTTCTGGAAATTTTAAAAGTTACATTATTATTCAAAGTTGGCAAACAAAAACACAAAAAAAAATTCTTTTTACCTTAAGTTTCCTGTATTATTTTGAGTATTTTAATTTCTGAAAACTATTTAGTTACAATGAAGAACTTGCCAGTTGTGGTGTGAATCAATGTAATTCAAGGTCGGTGCTAAGAGAATGCAGTGACTTGAGGAATTGCTGTAAACAGCAACGTGCCGCATGTTGGAAAGCAGCGTCAGCAACTGTGACTGGATGCGTCTCACCTTGGCAAGTGTGAGATCCTAGACTTTCATTAGGCGGTTGGAAACCTACTGACCCCCTGAATTACCCCAGGCACTGTAGGTACAACAGTCAATTGTGGCTTATGAAATAATGGCATGTAGCAGGACGTCGACTGCCAAGTGAGGACATGTAGGAGAACCATTCACATTAACAATGTATTTGACTTGCATAACAGTCAGCTTGCATCCTATGGTGTATAGTATTTCCTTGGAGATGTGCGTAAGTAGGTCACCATACATCATAAACAACATGAGTAAATAAGGGGTCAAATATGTACTGTATATTAAACCAGCCATGTAAAAAAAAAAACAGTTTTAGTGTAAGGCGGTTCACGATAAGTGAGCACTTTTGAAATCAACTTCAGAAAAAAGTCACTGCCTCTACCTGCATATACTATAACGGTCACACTGAGTGATATGCGCCCAGTAAAGATGGTAATAATAGACGGAAAGTAATTCCATATTTTCACATCCAATAAAAAGTGTTAGGGTCACTATTTGTGATAACGTAAATTAGGCTTATTTATTTCGCTTTCTGTTTAATGCATCGAAGTGTAAAAACGAGCAGATTGGTTAAATATTTACTTTTCTTATAATTTCACAGTTTCACTTGACCGACGCATAAATAAAGAGATGAGGCATGTGGCAATGTCAATTTTACATAAAGCGGAAGAATATGTAACGTGCACACGAGTAGATCTTGAGCAGAGCTCTCAAAAGTGCTCATTATTGTGAACAACCTATAGCTGCCTTACTATCGAAATGTAGAACAATGTCACTGTTAATTGAAAATACTTTTGTGGTCCGTAACATATCAAACCAAAACCATCCTTTGAATTCTTTTTCTTCCCACAAAATAATAGTCACTATGTCCCATTTTTGCGAATGTTTTTTTCTTTTTCTTTTTTATCTTTCGGATTGTTTTATTTAAAGAAAAAAAATTAATTCAGTAAAATCTGCCATAGTTTTTAATTTTTTTGTTGTGTTTCAAATTGCAGTAGCCTATGAGTTGCTGTTCCATTTTCTTGTTAAATCCACAATCGTTTTTATTGCTATATCATATAATCTGGTCTTTTATGTTAGGCAAAGTGCTAGCATGGAATTATATTTGCATTTTAAAAGTTTACTGAAAGTTACCAGTTATGTAAATGCCATGTCACAGAAACTTTTTGGAATATTTCTACAGTACGTAAGTTTGAACATTTGTTCCCCCACTACTCTAGAGCTGTGTTATAATTCGCACACACGCATGCGCGCTCGCGCGCGCACACACACACACTTACTTACTCTCTCTCTCTCTCTCTCTCTCTCTCTCTCTCTCTCTTCTCTCTCTCTCTCTCTCTCTCTCTCACTCTTTGTTAAAGGCTGTTCACGATAAAGTGTGCACTTTTAAAATCAACCTTAGATAAGAGTCACTGGCCCTCTCTGCATATACTGTTAACGTGCGCACTGAGTGGCATGCACTCAGTAATGTTGGTAACGATGAATGGAAGGTAGTTCCATATCTTAACATCAAATAAAAAAATGTTAGGTAACCATTTGTAATAACTTTAAATCATGTCTTTCACTTTCTATGCACCTGAATGTTTTTAATGCACCGGAATGTAAAAATGAGTGGATTTGTAAAATATTTACTTTTTTAATAATTCCACAGTTTCACTTGACCGACGCATGTACAAAGTGATGAGGCCCATGGCAATGTTAATTTTACATAAGGCGGAAGAATATGCAACGTGCACACAAGTATATCTTAAGCAGGGCTTTCAAAAGTGCCCATTTTACCGTGAACGACCTATACTTACCCTTGGTCCCTTCAACACCCACAGTTCTATACATTCCCTTGGCCCATTTTTGAGGAAGTGGATATAATTTCAAATACCCATCTTTATTTTGAAATTATTAAGTTCCATTGCATAAGCGATTGAAGAATCAATGAACTAAACACATTTTCTTATGCTGTCTTGGTTTTTGTACGAACAAGTTTTCAGCAAACGACAGGAAAAAGCTGCATAATTGGTATGAACAATTAAAGTTACAGTGTAGAGCATATATAGAGGTCATCGCTCTTGGATCTAGTCAAATGGGATATTCAAGGTACATTCATGCCCTTACCGCAAATTCAGGCGGTGACAATTCAATATCACAGACATGATACACCTTTCAGGGACACACAGCCAAGCAAGGGCTCTTAGCTCGTAAATTAGAACTCACATCAAGTTAATTTAAACAAACATGTTACTTTGTGAATGAACACTGAAATGGGTGAACATTTTTTTCTTTTAATAGTACCCACTCATGCTTTTTTGTGATGTGCAGCTTTGTAGGTACGAGTATTTTAAATTAGAATATATTTACTTCAGTGTAAACACACTTTTTTCAGAAGGGGGACGGTTTAGTGTGGATGGTAATAAATTGTAATTTTGTAATTTTTTTTATAAAGGATTCTATTATATTTTTAAAAGTTTTACTCCATAATTTCCCTGATATTTGCAACTATCCTTATTATTTGGAATTTTTGGCTATAATTTAAGCATAATTCAAAAATGAAAGGTCGAGGCATGACTGAGAAATTTCTGTTCTTCCTCCAAATATGTTAATTTCTATTTTTTATCTTATTTTAGTTACACTAATAATTGGGTAACAAATTTTGACTCGATTCCAAATACATTCTTTGGACAAAAACCAAATATTAACTATAGTTGCTATCAAAACTTGTCATATGTAGAGGAAGACATTAGGTAATTGAATGGGTTATCAGTTATCTTTTAAAGGTACCTTTTATTTACGTTAAATTGCAATATTACAACACAACTCTTGCGTAATGGAAACTTATTCTTGTCCCTATGTCACATATAAACCCATAATAGTTTAAAAGATAAAAAAAACATGAAATTCCGCTAATTACTATTACAACTAGTTTATCACTTGCTACCCTGCGTGTATTCATTCGTAATAAACACGATTGTTTACGTCAAATCGGAATACCATACCACAAAACTCATTGCATTACACAAATTTTATCTTCTTTTACTTGTCACGCAAACATTATTACTATTTAAGAAATATAAAATGCGAAATTGAGTTAATTATAACTCATTTGACACTTGCTAGCCTATATAGTACGTTTACATTCGGAATAAACACGTTTGTTTTCGTTAACTCGGAATACAATTACACAAAAATCATTGCATTACACAAATTTGATCTTCTTTTGATTGTCACGCACAAATTATTACAATTTAAGAATTATAAACCAAGAAATTACAATAATTTTTACAAGTATGACACTTGCAGTACGTGTATTTTTATGCGAGAAACCCAGATTGTTTTGGGTCACGCTTCTACTATTACTATTTCTACTCGAGCTTCACTAAGCGTACCCAAAACGACGGCAAGTGTCCAGACCTGGCTTTATGACCGTGGTGCACAACAAGTTGCATAACACTAAAGCGAACTGATCCACGGCGGTGCTGCACGCGGCAATAGGGGCCGCCTGTCGGTGGAATGTATTGCCACAGTCCCACACACAGGCGTCACCGCAGTGGCAGGAGATAGTATGTTCCACGGTGGCCTATGTACAGGGGCTGACCGCGTGTCGCGCCACCACCATTCGCCTTCGCGTTACGCAACTTGCTGTGCACTCAGGTACATACGGCTGCCGGCACCCGGCGTCGTTTGCCGAAATTCAACTTCAATTTAAACATACTAAATGGCCTTTACGAACAATTTGTGACTAGGGTTTTGTGTTTCTCTTCGCCCAGAGATGCTGTGGTTTAAATTTCGACAGGTGGTTTCCAAGCATCTTGTATATTGGAGTAATTTACAATTTAATTAAAGGATTTTCTTGGAAATAATATTTATTCATTTTAATTGTATCTATTATTTTTTTTACTTTGGTGACAATTTTGGTCTGTTGTTTAAATGCATTTTTATATTAATGACAAATCGTATGAAAGAACCAAATTACACGTCTGACCACAAATGAAGTACAGAAAAGAGATAATCTCAATGACATTTACCTTGCCATTATTCTAACTATTGAAAGGGGAGGAGGACCCTGCTGTCTGGGAATAGTTCCACTGGTGGAAGTAAAATCGAAGATACCACAATATGGTATCATTGTGTTATTGTTTGACGTACTGGAAACGCTTATTTGTTCCTCTGGCTCACTAACAAACTTAAATAAATAATACGTATTTAATTTGGTGAAATACTTTTCACCGCATATAAACCTCATAATATAACATGATGTTGCTTGACCATTTTAATATAAATGTATTTAAATAACTCAAAAGTCGAATCATTTTCTCAGGTGACATATTCACCTTCGAACATATGGGTTTGGATTTAAAATAAACCACGGAATATATGAATTTTTTTCTTCTGATAATTTATTGTATGTAACATCACAACATAAGATTTAATAAACTGTAGCAGTTCAGCGATTGTATTTTTGCTGTGATGTATTGCACAAGTAAACGCTATATTCTTCCATGAAATCTTTGTCCTACTGTTGTTCATTTACTCCTGGAAGCTGCTACGATTGGTATTGGTTACGGCATTGACTAATGCAGCATGACGTCCGTCAGTTTTAAAAGATCTATGCGAAACTTAATACATAGAATTCTGTCATTATTGTGTATTTCTGTGAGCGTATGAAATCCTCACTTTAACATATTTCGGGGAGGTTTCATTAGGTGAGAGATACTGAATTTAAAGCTGGAAACAATGCAAATAACTATTATTTAGGCGAGTATAGTATCCAAGCTAAATGCCGAAAGTTATAAAAGCTGAGGACTCTAGTAAAACAAGATAAATTGAACTAAACATATAACACAACCACTCGCGAAATTGTTACCTATCGCATATACTTTTCAAATATTTAATTTTGTATAGTAAAATACAAATCTCTGTTGGTGATATTTAACCCACAATCGGCATATATAATTCTAATGTCATTTGTGATGCGTTAAATATTTTTTTTTTGTAAAACGCCTCATAATTAAGAGTGAGTGAAGAGATTTGGGCGGCTCTCAACAGCGAGGTCTTGAAAGCCGATGAGGGTGATTGAGGTGAGAATGGCACGGTACCGGGAAGAAAGGGCGGGTAAACGGGACATCGCCGAGAAAACCTGCCGACCATCGGCACGTCCTGAGCGATTCTCACACTTGCGAAAATCTGGAGACTCGGCCGGGGATTGAACCCGGTTCGCCATGGTGGGACATGATTTCGAATAACTCATATCACCTTGTCGTGACCTTTGCAGTACGCATAATTTATTCCATCTCAATGTCCTCCACAAAAAGAAGACTTCAAAATTTTGTTTCGAGAATATATTAAATTCGATATAAACGTTAAGTTACTTCAACTTGCAGAACACTGGCGGGTATAAATTACAGGATGGTCTGCCTAACGTGGACATCTCCAAAATTTCCGGAACTGTTGCAGATCACGAAATGCAGTTTTCGTTGAATAAAATTACGTACGTGGGTAAGTAATTTGCCGCAAAGTGACTATTTGTAACAGGTATTTTGGACAGAATTAATTAAACCAAATATGATTTTTCTCCTAGATACTTACATTTATTGCAACGGCATATGTAAGTACGTGCAAAGAGGAATTCAGTGATTTATATATGCAATGGAAAGTAACACAGAAACGCCAAGAGATAATGTACAGACATTATTAAGTTAAGTGAGCTGGTAGCATGGGGCAGGGGACCTGCACTCTCAGCTGTAAGCAAGCAACACGCTCCGTGACTCATCCTGGCGGGACCGCTCCCTTATAGCAGCGTAGCGCTTAACTTAATGGGTCAAGGAACACGGAATGCGATATTGGGCAAAGGAGAGCACCGCAGCGAAGAGAAGGCAAGTAATATGAGTGAAAGTCTGATTTCAATACATTATATATTTTTTATTCAGATATTAACATAATTCAGGATATTTGTTTCCTAGTCATTAAATGTACAGAGTAACGAGTGCGTGCAGATGCACAACAAAAAATAAACAAACCAACCAAAGGGGAAATGGAATCGCATCCGCTTTCACAATTAAAAAAAAAGAGTACAGTTATGGTTGAAACACTTCACATTAGGTCTTTTCACAATACATGCTCAATGTGTTTACCATCAACGACAACAAAAATATCTGTAAACTCACATGCAGCGAGCGACGAACGGTCTGATGTATTGTTGCCACAATGCGTGTCTGCATGTCTTCTGGCGTCGTAGGAACCGTGTTGCACACCCTATCTTTCAGTGTTACAACACAGGAAAAAATCGAGAGGTGTAAGGTCGGGACAGAGTGCTGGCCTTCTTACAGTATCACAACGCCCTAACCACCGGTTTGTAAAAGTTTCATTTATCTCGTGCCTCGCCACTAAAGCGAAATGCGCAGGACAACCATCATGCTGGAACTACATATCACGACATGGGTTCAGTGGTATGTCTTCCAGAAGTGGCGGTAATGTCTCTCTGGGAAAAAAAGCATACGTACAACCCTTCATTGTCCCTTGAATTAAGTATATCCTTTTCACGCGGCCATGGTTTTTCAAGGTTGCTTCATACGTGAATAATATGTTCTTCAGAAAATTGTTGTCATTACTTATAGACATCAGAATATACCTACAAAACTGAACACGATGCTGGAAATCACCTTCGTGTAATGCCTGATGAAGAGCCACGTGATATGGATGGAATATTCGGTGGCACAGTATCCGTAACACACTTGTTTGACTTATTCCTATGAACCTGGAAAGTTCTCGCGCACCCATGTGGAGGTTTGCATCGACAAGCGTCAACACGTCGTGTTGACGATTTTTGGCACGTAGCAGTCTTTCGTCGCACTCGTGTTGTGGAATTCCAATCACCTCGGGACAAGAGACGTGCGAAAATTCTTCGTGTCGTTTTCCGTCAGATGAGCGTCCTGTTAGGATGCCTTTCAGCACACATTTGGACGGCTTGCTTGGCGTTTCTGACACAATCGCCGTAAATAAGTAGAGCATCATGTTTTTCCTCATTTGTGGACTTCATTTCTTACCTACAGCCAATGCCACTTGCCATGACACATCGAGGACTGGTGCTGCGCTGATATTACGAAGAGGTCCCGCCAGTATGAGTCACGGCGCGTGTTAATTGCTTAGAGCTGTGAGTACAGCTCCGCTGCCCCATGCTACCGGCCCACATTACTTAATCATATTTACTCTTTTTTTTTTAGCGTTTCTGTGTTTCTTTTCATTGTATATGCTATATAACTGAGTTCCTCTTTCCACGTAACTTCAGATGCCGTTAAAATAAATACATGTTACCAGGGGAAAAATCATATGCGGTTTAATTATTTCTGTCCATACACGTATTACGAATGGTCATTTTTTCGCCAAATTACTTGTTTCCACACATAATTCCATTTATCAAAAACCGCATTTCGTGATCAGCAACCATTCCAGAAATGTTGGGGGTGTCCACGTTTGGCGGACCACGCTGTATATCATTTGTTGCCACGCTTTTCAGGGATCTAATATAAAACACTGGCTACATTCCCGTGAGATTCCTGTCATTATGTTTTCAAAAAGCGGTAGTGTGCCGGTTGTTTCTACTTTGGAAAATACTTAGAAAAATATTTGTCGAAACATTTTATTTGAATCTATATCAGTCAAATATTGATTTCATTTTATACCATGTGGTTGATAAGATTTAGCAACAAGCACCGTCAATTAACACAACGACACCAGTACATATTACGTAACATTCTGTACATTCTATTGGTAAGTCGGCATTATCCACAACAGTAGGGAACCAAACTGTGTTGATCTCTGAAGGTTTTTCCAACCAGTGCCTAAACTAGATAGTAGTTTTGGGAAATAAAAAAAGGGGGGCGTTATGTGCTACGGAATGAATGGGGAATATAGATCAATCACCAGGTGGGAAGGTGTTCTGGGTACTACTCCGGCAAAATTATTAAAACATAACCAGCAAAATATGCATTAGAGCGTTATTCTGATGGAATAAGTAGTTTGGGCCATTGAGGAAAATATTTACATACTAGGCAAAATAAAATTTTCCCGCTTGTAGTGGTAGTCACCAGTGAGTGCCGCTGAATATGCCCATTGACTCTGTCCTCGGTGATTGACCGGGGGGAGGTGGGTGTCTTAACCACTCTGATAACCCCGCTTAGTTATGTCATTGATTCCACCCTACTACCATCCTATTATTCCACTCTGCGCCAGATTGTCCTTATGTACTTGCCTGACCTTCATCATTGGCTATTTCTCAGCTAACAGATACGTGAGTTAACAGTGTTCACTTATATCTCCCTTACATATATTACATTTGATGTTTACTCACAAGTGTTTCTATAGATTCTTTAATAGTTGCAATAGACTGCGTGTATTGCCAAAATAAGTCAAAAATTTTAAAGGAACAATCACACTACAAACGAATATCCAACGACCACGACAATAACTAGAAAGCAGTAGCACCCTAGCAATAATTTTAACATCGACAAAGAAATGTATTTGCTCTAATAGTTTTCTGTCCTTAGATATACAGGTACGCTATGTTACCGTATGCTTGTAATTTGGTTTTCTATATGGCGGCCGCATAAATATTTTTGTGTGATTTCTATACATCATACAGTCTGACGAATTCCTACCAAACTTTGTATGGTGAAAGTATCGACTCCAAACCTTAAATACGCTAATATATAGCCTCTCCTGTCTACCATTTTGTAAGATAGCACAACATCAATGAAATATTTTTGTCACATTTCGAGAATCTATTAATCGCTTGCTACCAAATTCGGCAAACAAATGCTACGGTACACCATGTAAAGTTATATATTTTAAGTGTCACACACTTATTTTCAGAATGAAAAAAACACAAATATTTCATTTTATAACATTCTGAATGTATTTTCTGTCTTGCTCTTTAATTAGGATGTAAATAATTTAATTTATTCGCATATATTTGTAGAATAAAGTCGGTTAATTTGTTATATTGATAACTTCTGGTTTTGTTATATGGTTGTCACAGTGCTTTTTATTCCCTACTTCCGTTTAATTTTTTGACATGGATATGGCAATGGACACAGCAACAAAAACTATCAAAGTATCACGTACATATGAGACGGAATACAAGCCATTCTTCCAGTTATGTAATTATAAGAAAAATGTTTATAACAAGAAGATTATATATATATATGAAATACTAAAGTGTTCTTTTAATAACCTCACAGCCACTACCGAAGCAGTGAAATTATTCGTGCGATAAGTCTTTAATCATAACAACAATTTTTCTAGAGTTGTTAAACCGACATTCGGGCAAACTCTTCAACATGTAATGGAAATCCAGTGAAATTTACTTGTAATGGGGATGGAATACTAATAAGGAATAATAACTACTCTCAATGAAACCGGCCAAAAGGGAACCCGTAGCATACCTGATACGAGGTAAGCAATCTACGTCATGACTAAAACCTGTCGGTTGAACGGAGGTGAATCAAAAAGTAAATGTAATTTCATTATAGCAACATCATTTTCGCTGATGCTAAACAAATTCGTCTTTCCTCTGGATGAGATATTCTGGGCGTGGTGTTGGTGTCATAACCTAGATGAGGTAGGCCGTTTAATCGTCTTCAGCGTATGTATACAAAATTGACCTACCCAACCATACTCATCTGTCAAAGTCACATGGTCAACAGTGATGAAAGTGTTTGGTTATAGATTAATTTTAAATGGTAAGCAATATTATGTGAATAAAATACTTTTAGCAGTTTGAATTTAACTAAATTGCATTACAAATTGGTGAGAGGTGGTATACATACATCGCAAAGCATTTGTTCAAAAATCGGTTTTCTAACCTACAATCCAAACCATGCCGTCTTCGCGAGACGTGTTGGCAGAAAAGCAGTTCAGTGTTGGGACACGGAGATTGGTTGTGCGTAGCCAGCGATATCGGTCTACCTCATCCTTAATCTGTGATTGGTATGCGACTGGATCGGTTTTCGCCAGTCGCCCTTGTTCTTCCCGTTTCAATGAGTTTTGCTCACCTCTAAACCTTCATTTGTTTTAAAGTATGCGCTTCACACTGCGTTAACATGCGGCGATGTATTTTTCACAGGTCTGGCTCCGTACGCCCACAGAAGGCGTACTACAGTACATTGTTCCTCGATGGTAAGTTTGCCGAGTGGAGCGTCCGTACGGCCGACCTTGTTGCTACCTGCCACTCGAATGAATGGTGGATTTCTATTTTTTTCTACCCTACCTTAAAACTAAGGGGAGAGTTAGAGGTCCAGGGTAGGGATAGGACCTAAGTGCGTCTCAGGACTGAGCCCCTTACGCCTAGACATGCAGGGAAGTTTCTAACTACAAGGCACATGCTCGCGGCTTTACTGGGATTGGGAAAACTTGACCGAGATTGGGGCCAAGTTTACTTCCCATGCTAACCTAAACCAGACTACGAGTGAGAGGGAAAATCAGCATAGTCACCGTAAAAACCCCTCGACACAAAATAATTGCAAAATTGCACGCACTTAATGAAGTAGATAAAGATTTCTACTATAATATAGGAGGTGCAAGGATAAACGTATTTTAAATGGGGTTTGAAACACTAGAAGAGAATGATTGGTAGGGGTTTTATAAATGGTGGACTACTGAACGTGGTCTTAATTACCCGTCGTCTCATGTACACTATCGACCAAAAAGTAATCGGGCACCTGTCCACAATGTTTGCTCGGTGGTTGTCACCCCGTTAGAATTTGGTAGGGCCACATCTTGCGGCTATAACAGCAGCCACCCTGTCTGGCATGCTCTCTACGAGTGTTTGCAGGACATCCACGGGGATTCGTCACCATTCCTCTTGCAACCATTCCATGAATTGAGCAATGGAGTTTGGCAGCGCCTGACGAGCCCTCACCCGGCGATCCAATTCGTCCCAAAGATGTTCTGTAGGGTTGAGGTCCGGGCACTGGGCGGGCCAGTCCAATCGGCGAACATTGTTGTCGGCGTAGCACTGCATAGTAACCCTTGAAACATGGGACCTGGTATTGTCATCCTCGAAATAACACGGGTCCATTCCGTAAAAACGCAACAATGTTGGGAGCATTTCACTATCCAGAATGTTACAATAGGCCTCTGTGTTCATGCTACCACGGACAAACACCAGCGGTCCTACGCCGAAGGCCGTGAAACAGCCCCACACCACCTCTCCACCACCACCGAATTTCCTAGCTGGCACTATACACGCCGGTAGAAGCCGTTCACCGGGTAAATGCCATGCCCATACACGTCCATCGGACCAGAATAATGTAAACCTCGACTCATCACTCCACAGAACCGATTTCCACTGCTCCAGTGACCAGTTGCGACGGTTCGAACCCCACCTGATTTCCGAGCTTTATAGTTTGTCGTGATAAGGGACTTATGTGCAGCTACTCTTCCAAAATATCCAAGTCGGTGGGACTCTGTACGCAATGTTCCAATGGAAACCGATACTCCTGTTGCTGCATGAAGCTCCTGTCGGATGGTAGCCACAGGTTGTGCCCTATTTTTGACAATTTCACAATTCAGAGTTCTGCGATTTCTGTCGGTCATGATTCGAGGTCGCCCAGAACGTGCAGCATTGGCACAATGCCCATCGGCCATCCACTTACGCAGGACGAATGCGACCGTTAATTTTGGCCTGTTTACGTTCCGTGCAATCGCCCGGCTAAACAGCCCACTGAGATGGCAGCTCACAATCACGCCCTTATCGAAGTCCGATAGCTCTGTAACTCGTGCTGTCTCCTTGTCAACTGGTTCTACACCGGCCTGCAGCGTATGGTGGCCACACAAGTCAACTGACGTACTGGATAACCTATCTTCACTGGTGTCCAATTACTTTTTGGTCGATAGTGAATGTATAAGTGCCATGGTGCGTCAGCGCCTGCATTTCTTTTTCTTTCGCGTAATGTTGAAATTGCTTCTACTTACGTGTTCGCCCTGGTGTCAGCTGACTGCGAGATGCTTTGAAGCAGTTAAGTGCCAGAAATCATGAACACAATAAAAAATATTGTATTACATACAGAAACCACGCAAAGCATATTCCGAGACATACTGTGGGGTTACCACTGAAAGTAACATTTAGTGGATTTTCATTCATATGTGACTAGAATCACTATAATGTGGGTTTCACCCTAGGGCAGTAGAACAGGAATTCAGTTTCGAAAGAGAGCAACTAGAACACTAAATAATTTCCCCATTATTTAAGGCAGTGAAATGTAAATACTCTTTCCAGTGCTTTCCCCAATTTATTTCATATAGAAAGGAGGTATTTTATGTTAGAATATTGCTGTGTTGCAGCCTTTATGATTTATATTTGTGAAACGATGTCGCATTTATATTTAAGCAAGAAACAAGGATTTAAAATAAGATTACTCGCATACATAACACGTATGCAACATGTTAATTCAAACTTACACATTGTTATATCACACTCAGAAGAAGTTTCTGGTAGGAACAAAATATATTTTAACGTATTATTTTAAAGAGTCACTGTTTGAAACACATGTGAAAGAATTTCTGTCGATTTTTCTTTTTTTTGTGATAAGTTTATCACTGTAAGTTCAAATAAATACTGTTTACTGTGTACAACCATTTAACTATGAAAAGATTCCACGATTCGCCTCAAAGTGCTCTTTCATAGTAATTTTAAAACATTTAAGTTTTTTCTTTTACTTTTAACTTGAACACGTTATTATCAATTTTTATATTATTTTCGTTACGTAATATTGGCTAGTTTCGAAATGCCGAAAATAAGCTCACTGTATTTTTCTGCTCCTTGAAATTGCATAAAAACCGTATTGTATTAACTGATAGGTTATTTAAAAAGCTCAAGAAATAAAATAAATGCAAAACTTTCAGCAATTATTATTTTTAATATTTGATTTGGAAACCAGTGATTTCTGCTTTAAGAAGTATCTGAAACACTGAAATTACTGCTATAATTTCCATTTAAAATAGTAAAAGCGAAGTGTTGGGAAAATCGCCAAATATATTAAATAAATTCGCAATATAAATAATCAATTTTCCAATTAAATTAGCGCATATAGCAGAGAATCGTGAAACACTGATTTTTCTTTAAAAGTAGAGTAAAATCATTACAATAGTCATTGTTTTAGAAGAGCGGTGTGATAGGCTGGCAAACCCCCAACTACCATATAAATGAATTGATTCCCAGTTGTAAACTAAAAAACAGAACTTACACCAGTCAAGGCATTAGAAACAGCAAATTATAAACCACTGCGTGTCAGCAGTAACCAGTAGTATTAGCGATAAAAATCTATGCTAAGAGATACTTATTTATTGAGGGAAAATTTATTGCTTGTTAGATTTAAAAATACTTTTAACTCTTCTGAAATGGTGTAGTAATTTTCTCCACTTGACTGTACAAATGAGTGTTTTTCTACCTTAATCGTAAACGCCTGTGATTCTTATGAGGATAGATAAGCCATCTCAAACACATATCAACTCATCATACGTTTGGCAAGACGCTACATCGTTTCTAATTGTATGGTGCCACAAGAGAATATTTATATCAGAAGTATTTACTGCTTGCTTTTTTAAAGAAAGCGTTTGAAATCCTAGGTTTCCAGGGATGCGATTTTCCCTTACTTATTATAATAGGTCATAAGTTGTATTATGTTCTCTTCATAATCTAGTAATAAGAAATTATCTCAAGGCGTTTAAAACTGAAAAGTAGAATAAGCCAGTATATTTGTACGACACTTTGCAAGTTCTTAGATTAAAATGTCCAATGGTACGTTCCTGTAATGGAAAATGTGGCGTGCCCGACCGGGCCAGTCTCGGACGGGCAAGCATTACGACCACGCGGATGAGAATGACCCCGTACGGGACAGCGTGGCTGGAGGGAGGGGGTAATTGAAGTAGGAGGCGAAAGAGGAGAAGTGTTTCAATTGAATCGCCGCGGGGAGGTTGGAAACCCTGTTTAAATGAAGAGGTTAACCGTTTCCGGCCGGCGAAGCTGCTAAGAGGTTTTCAGCGCCCCTCGGCTGTACAAGACACAAGACACAGGCGAAACAGAGAGAAAAAGAAAAAAAAATTAAAGTAGTTCGCTGGGGTTGGAAGACGAACGGAGGGGAAGGAAAGAGCTACGAGGAAGTGGGATTACCCCCAGACGGGCTTAATTAGATCTCCCCTAGCACTGGAACGGGGAATCTAACCGGCGACCCTCCGCGCCAAATGGGCAATGAATCTAGCACCCCTTCCTTCTTTTCGCTTGAAGGAACGTGTGCGAGTTTCGGAAACTCTACGAAGAACGTTATTCGTGTCCCGTAGAGTGGAGGGAGCGGGAGGTGCTATATTTAACACCAGTTAATAGGGGACGAGAGACAAAATACGGTTCGTTGGACTACCTTCAAGTTTCACGCATATAAGCTGTTCATGGTAAAGTGAGAACTTTTGAAACTCTAGTTACTTTTTTATTTCAGCCATTTATTATCCTTTAACCATGTTTTTAATTATATACTGCCATTTAAGTAGTAAATACATGGTTTATATTCCTCCGCACTCTGACGTTTGCATCTAAGACTAAAACTAAATATATTTACTAACTATTAATCCAAATGTCAGGGAATCAGAAGTGCTCACTTTACCGTGCATAGCCTATATGTACGCAACTATAATGTTTACAGAATGGACATGTTTTCTTGATATCTAATTAAAATTGCTTGTATTCTACTTTTATATTTAAATGTAATTTTTCGCCGGCCACGTGACGTAAAACAGTTATTAACTTAACTATAATATTATTACGCCAACTCTTCCTTAAATAAAACAAGAAGGATGTAAAATAAATATGTTTTTTTTTTCTTTCTAAAATGACGACACACACATAGGAAAAAGTTTTCTGTTCACGGCATTGACCAGGTGAACTTCAACAAACAAGTTTCCTTTACAGAATGTCATTTTTACACCAATGCTTACCAGTTGCTAAAGGCTGTTCACGATAAAATGAGCACTTTTGAAACTAACCTCAGAGAAAAGTCACTGCCCCTGCCTGCATATATTTTAACGGGCGCACTGATTGGCATGCTCCCAGTAACGTTGGCAACGATGGAGGGAAAGTAGTTCCATATCTTAACGGCCAATAAAAAGTGTTATGTAACTGTTTATAATAACCTTAATTATTTATTTTGCCTTGAGTATTTTTCTAATCCATCGAAGTGTAAAAATGAGCAGATTTGTGAAATTTTCCTATGCTAACAATTTTACAGTTCCACTTGACCGACGTATGAATAAAGTGATGAGGCATAGGGCAGCGTTAATTTTACATAAGTCAGAATAATAACAAGTTGCATACAAGTATATCTCAAGCAGGGCATTCAAAAGTGCTCATTTTACTGTTAGCAGCCTATAGAAGAGCTTACTCTGAAGGCAGACCACGTAGAGCTGCCCATGTGAGAAGAATTCTTGCCTCAAATCACTCCCTGCCACCGTTAGCGACTCTCCCTGGACTGCACTTACAGGCGAAACGAAACAGACATTGAGAGGTAACTCCAGTCTCCTAAATTCTAAACGTTATTTGGATTTAGTGAGTGGTCCACGTGGTATGTAAACTTATTTGACCCGTGCACATCGTGTGAAGACTGCGGCCTCCATTATTCATTTTCGCCAATCCTTCACTCGTAGCCTGGTGTTAGAGCAGTGTCTAGTGGAGCACGAAACTGAACGGGAAGCTTGTATTGTGGCACGCCAAGAGGGTAGATGCGGTTAATTAACTCCACAGAATAATGGACTGCATCATCAATCTTTACACTATAACCACAGATTTTCACTACATTTCTACCCCTTTGAAAAAATTAAGTAAACTATACTTATTACTGATTATATATTGGTAACGTTACTCGTTGCTCCTAAAATGTTCTTTGACAATACATTTTTTTTAGATATTTGGTGATCCAATTGTAATCTAATGACTAAAGAGCGGATAAACTGGTTTGCATGTAGGTTAGTATGGAGCAAATTCTCAGTAGACACAGCGACAGAGCAAACAAAATTAACTGTCACACACGTAACAGTAGGTATATAGGTCTGTGCAGACTCCCTGAAATAAGAAAATAATACCAACTGTAAAACAAGTATTTAAAAAGTCAAACAATGAATATATAACCATAATATTGTTTTTATAACCCAGGTAAGCTCGATAAGATTATGTTTCCATTTTACAATAGTGTTCCTAACAAAGAACCCTTGCTGTATATTTCAATAGTTTTAGGAACGGCATGCATGAGATAGTTAAACAAGAATATTCTGGTCTCGGAATACACATTAGGCTGCTATTGTACGAATGAATGTATAAAAAATTAATTACACGTTTTAAAATGGTAGTACAAAATCGTGGAATTTAAGTCAGATTATAGTTAGGTTTTTTTACTCCATGTAATTCTTACCTCATGTTCTTGTGGCTTTTCCCCGCAATTACATTTTATTTTATAGTTACCTAACTTTGGCCAGTATTCTTCCGTTTTCTGTTTTGTTATTTTGAAGAGCTACTGCCATTTACTGTTCGTTCTACAGGATTACATCTATTTCTTTTCTGATACCGACTCACACGAAACAAAGAGTATCACATATACTCATATAATTTTACAAAACAGGTTCATATTCTCGTTCTTATTTTAAAGTTTTCCACAGTGCGAACTATAAATTTTCCTGCAGAGTAAAACATAGTTTCAAGTCAGTAGTTTTAATTGTCCGCGTCACTTTGAAATATTAGAAAAATAACGCATTTGTAGAGTATAAATCAACTATATGAACGGCTTAGCATCTCCCTTACCAGTTGTGGCAAATTTCTTGAGCAAATGCGCAATTTGCGAGTTAATAGATACTATGAAAATTTCACTCAAACGATACCTTACTTTAAAGAAGCTAAAATTTCTCAAATAATTTCGACTACAATATTAATATATCTGACATCTTCCAGTTAACCTCAAGATGAAATTTCTATGTTATCAGCAGAAAATCTAAAAAAATTTTCAGTAATTTTTAATGTTTCAAGGTAAAAATTCCAATTTTCTTATCTTTTTTTAATAATTTTTGTTACAATTTAATTAAATTTATCAGTGGTTGCCAAGCAAGATATTTCGATATAATATACAGGTAACGTATATTTGTCATTCGTATTTTTAATTCAGCTAAATATTTTGGTTTCTGTATATATATATATATATATATATATATATATATATATATATATATATATATATGTGTGTGTGTGTGTGTGTGTGTGTGTGTGTGTGTGTGTGTGTGTGTGAGAGTGCGTGTATATATATATATATCTGATTTATTGCTCAACTGCGAAGAAGCTTCTCAGCAATACTGTACCTTGAAAGTAAAGGTAACCATTTTTGGCGTTGTTTTCCTAAGTATGCTCCTAACGAAATTATTTAAACGAAAAATAATAATTCATGAATGATTTTTTAAGGACTCCTTCTGTGAAGGAACTACCAAGGGATATTCTCTTATACGGCTTTGAATCTTTTATACCTCTCCCTCGAATTTCTGGAGTGCCTGGCAACTTCGAGCTTTGGTAAATAATGAAACCGCAGACTGCCAGGACGGACCTTTGAAAGGAAATTCAGGTTCTCTTCGCTGCAAACGTCGGGCCTAATAGAAAGTTGGGAGCGCTAATGCTCCACAACATTCTTTCTTAATGAGTGATCAATCATTTTTCTCTCTTGCAAACGAAGTCTTTGTCTTTGCTCTGAAAAGAGGCGGAAATAACCCGGGTCCTTCGAGAAAAAAAAAAAGGATAAATATGAAAGGGAATTCATAATTTTTCTGAAGACCACTTTATCAGTTATCTGCCTCGTACGCCTTATAAAACTTCATGGAGAAAATTCACTTTCAATCAGGACGTTGTTAACAAAATGTACCACTGTGGGTCTAGAGTTATTAAGGACGAGGAGTAACTTCACATAGAGTCCGTTCCACCTATATTTGCACCCTACAAGAAGGCTCTAATATCACGAAAGAAATTAATAATATATTCTGTACTAATTCGATTGATTATTATCTTCATCGACGGAATGCGTACACTTCAATTTCATTAGAAGTACAGATCAAGATGGTGAGAAAATTGCATTCTTAAGATGGCGTTTGTCCAAATATTGGCAACCACAGTATATTAACATCATGTTATACTTTACATGTGATGGTCTGTCTGTTATACATGCGCTTTTTACAAGGGTGAATACTCACTTTAATTTCATGTACGCAAAAATTCACACTTTAAAACTAAAGCAGAAATAATAGCTTCTACGACGAGAAATATAACTTTTAAAACATGTAAACAGGTACTCGGGAACCACTGGCAGAAGCACGGATAGTAATTGTGACTAGGTTTCACTGCTTTTTGTGTCTTATACTTGGTTCACATGTACGCCGATCACGCCGAACAGACAGAGCGGTAAACTAAAACAGCCAGTCAGAAGCCGTCCTCGGTTTCTGCGCAACTGGCACGAAAACCAAGGACGTCTTCTGATTGGCTGTTCTAGTTTTCCTCTCTGTTCGGCGTGATCAGCGTACATGTGAACCAGGCTTTAGGGATAATTTTTATTACCGTTCGGTTGAAAATATAAACAAATCGGCAATAAAATACCTTAACTATCACGATGAACTACAAACACTCTCAATAAGTGTCTATTTTTTTTTTACACAAACACGTAATGATTGCCGCATCCTGAATCACAGCAGGTCATTAATAAACATTTTTTCCGTAAAATTTGTGAGTTCTCTATGAAAATGGTGAAAACAAAGTGCAACATCAAATCGAACGTTTCCGACAAAGGTACACCCAAACGTTTCTTTGTCAGCATAATGTAAACGGGGGTTTCACTACACATTATGCCGAGTGCTGAAACGTTTACCGCGTGTTTAGAAACATTAACATTTTTTAAATGTTTAAATATGGTTCTCAAAAAATTTCAATTATTATTCGCCTATTGATTTTTAACTGGGTCATTAGCATTTATTTGTCTCAGTTATTATAGAAGAAATAACGTTTACTCCTATACATAGTTGATTTTTATAGTGGTTATTTATTTGTGTATGTAAGTGAGCGTTTATACCCTCATGTATAAAAGAAATAAAATTACTTTTTACTCCAACAATGAAAACTCTAAAAATAAACGAGCTCATTGCTCATTGGATTGTATCAACCGGAAAAAAAAAAAACAGAATTTTTCGGTGAATCCCGATGATCTATACGGCACTTGCTTCCATCGATTTCAATATATCGCCAGCTATTAGTACCTAACTGAATGGGTTATTTATAATTTGCGGTTTGCTGACTGGAGTATATATAGTGTCTTAGGCCGCCACCTAGAATCTTCCCCAACTAGCGTGATGCGTCGCGGAGGGTTGAGGCACCAGCCAGTTTCACCAGAACATTCTTGCGCCGTCGCAAAAACGTATCGGAAACTCTAGCAGGCGAGATGAGGTCTGTGACGCCAGCAAGTCTCGCCGCTGTCGGCATTCACGGAATTCCCAGAAGGGTGGCAGCCAGCCACGAGCGCATCGTTCCAGGAAGAGGGGAGAGCGAGTTGGGCGTCCGAATACGGCGCGGGGCAGCTGAGTCGGCGCCAGTTGCAGCACGTAACAATACACTACTATTCAAAGTCAACGTGAATAAAGTTTGGCTCCCACACTTCAATTACAATTTGTCTTAGACAGAATAGGTATGTCACAGAAAATAAAATTCGTATCAGTGCCTTTTTTCGAACCGTACTAAGTCACCGAGAAAGGGTTTAATGCTTCGATATAAGGTTACGTTGCGCAGTGAAACGTTTCCTGTTAGCCGGCTGTCTTCTGGCAAATTCATCTCTTAGCGATGATTGTCAAGAGATGAGTATTTGTGGACCGTCGTAATCACAATTACTGCGTATGCACTTGTGGAGTACAGAGAATAAAAGACTTTGATCATGTTTCAGCGATGTAGAATTTAAAATAAATACTGTCGTCTTACTTTATATTCTCGGTTGATTAAGGCAAGTTTTAACACTAGGAAAACTTAAGTGTTCGTATTCGCGGCTATTTATAGTTATGAAGTTGACATTCATATTTTCCGTATTGACAGCTCAGCGTTTCACCTTGTCACCTTTGTGGCTAAGTATGAATTATTTATTTCCAACGCCCTTGTTCGTCTTAATTAATTAAAAAGATCAACGTATACTGATAAAAAAAATACTTCTTACATTTAAGATTCGCATGTTGCAATGTTTTGTTAAAAAAAACATTCAAGGTCAATGTCAGGAATTGATAGTAGTTGAATAACACACACTGCATTTTTTAACATTTGGGAGGGACACCGCTCACGTCCTTAGTTTAAGAGGTTATTCGAGGATACGTTTCGCTCATTGGTTTGTATTCGGACAGTGGTTTGAGTTCCCTACCGAAGAAGACGAAGCACGCGGATTTTAGGGAGGGATACTAGAACACAGGGTTATTCACTTACTATTCTAGATCGATTCAGTGAAAAATTTTGATGTTCAATATCGCTGCGGAAAAACTCTTGAATTCATAGTATACTCAGTTAAAATTATTATTAGGATTTTTTGCGACGAACTTACTACGAACTTCAAATGACGGCCTATCATATATTACGCTATGACCATATCTCTCTCGCTCCTACTCATCAATATTAGGTATTTTGCCAACAATACTGAAGGTACGTCAGTCAGTTTTCGTGTAAACTCACTGCGAGCAGAGACTTTTTAAGCCCCGATTTCAAGACTATCCATGTTTAACTAGACTTGACAAACGTGTATGCAGGGTAGAGGACATTTACGTTAGAGTATGAATGCCAGCTGCGCAGTACATCACATTAGATTTGTTAAAAATATTGCAATGTTTTTCTGACATTCAAACTATAAAAAAATAACTGGATTGCAAGGTACGCCATTTTTTTTCCTTCAGTATTTTTAAAATATAATTTTAAACCAACATCCCTATTATTCTTTGCTTACGTGATTTTGAGATTTATAACTGCAAATCTTGACCCAAAGCTGAAGACATTCTTAGTAGACGAAAGTAGGTCTAACCAATTCCCCCCCCCCCCCCCCTGAAAATCTTCGAATGTGCAGAAAAAAATTTCAATTTTAGATGCTGAGATTTCAATTTACGACACTGTATGGATGTAGTTTTTAAAACCCAAATAAAAGGGTAGCAAATTCTAGAGTTAGGGGAAAGTTTGCTTTTGATGTGAGTGCGCGGTGCGTGCAGAAAACGTAGTGATTGAACGGCTTTGATCAGACGAATCCGCAACTCTTTTCATTGGAAAACAAACGGACGTACGGCGAGGCCTGCGAAATGCCAGGTTTTACAAATTGGCACTGGCTTATTCCAGCTTTGGGAAATACCACCGCCTGGAAAGGTACATAATTTTTAAAGCTGGTCTCCAAATTCTGGGTAATAATATTCTTTCTATTTCCTGCGTGCAAACTGTTAACAAAATAAGCAATTCCTAAATTTTACTAGAAGGAGAAATTTCGTTTAATATTACATTTAAGAGAGGTGGGTAAATTTCATGTACGTACCGCGATGTTCCGAGCTTGGAAATAATTTGTCAAACAATCTGACGAGTGGCGCATTTTTTCCAGCACATTAAAGGTGGAATGTGTGGATTCTGTGGTTTTACATAAAATATAATCGTGATTATCGCCATACTATCTGCCAAAAATGCGCGTAATTTATTTTATTAAAATAAAGCCCAGTTAAGAGAACAAAAACCGATAGATTTTAAGACAATAAACTTTTTTCCGTGTTTTAAATAAGGGTACTGGTCGGTTCAGTAGCTCGACACTATACGCTTCCACGACTACCGGATTCCTGGGGTCGACCCTAGTCCCGAGAACTCGGGCGTGTGTGTGTAGTACGGCGAAAAGTATCCCGTTTCCCGTACCTTTTTTTTTTTATTCCGCCGCCGAATAATCAGTAACTTATTTTTTCCCTGGAACGTTCTTTGAAGTTTACGTCGGATAGTGGAGCCAAGTCTATTTAGCACCAGTCTTCTCTCTTGACCACGTGCATGCTGACACGCATTTATTCATGAATCCGCTGTGTGTAAGCACTAAACAAATTTAGTTATACTATGTAGATCTGAGAACTTAATAATTCGTGGCAGTTTGATTGTGTGTATTCCCAGCAAACACAACCTGTCGGCAAAATGTCGGAAAATTGTCAGCCCGATACCTGTACAGTCGGAAACTGTCGTTTGAATGCCAGAAGATAGCCATCGACGACGACGTGATGTCTTTTTGAGACAGATTGCTAGTCATTTCGATAAAGATAGAGGCCCGGTGTATTATTTAGGACAAGAGATGGATATCGCCGAAAATATGCTGACATGATATCGCAGAGCAAACATGTTGCAAGCATCTTAAAAATGTTTTTGGACCGATTCCCATACGCCATCTTTTTCTTTTCGGTAAGCTGGCCATCAACTTATGTATTCCGGCCCAGTAACGTTTTCGAGACAAGGCTCTTTATCAAAATAAATATATAAATATGGTGTCTTTTTGCCGACAAACTTTTGGAAAGTGTTCTGAATAGGCAATGTGTTAGCTAGCTCTTAATGGCATGATGTCATTTTTCAGACCATGTGTTAACTGTTAGCATGTTTTGTTTTTTTCGTGATTATATGTGTCACGTGGTAGTCCATGGCATTTGTTTACATTGAAATTTTTTTCATTTGTACAACCATACGACATATATATATATATAATAAAATAAAAAAAAGTCTAAAATACTCTTTTGTTTGCAAACCTCTGAAGAAATAGGTTTTTAATAATACATGTTTTAAATTATTTGTTATATTGTCATGGAGTTTATACATTCCTTTATAAAAAATTTATCATGATATATTTGAAATAATTGGAAACTACAAGCAACTCACCCCATGGCGTATAGGTTAACATTCGGATCTGTCAACTCAAGAATCCCGCACTCGGCAAGCATAAGATTTTCATATTATGTAGTGTGTTGAGATGTAAATAAAATGAATATATGTAAAGAGGAAGTAACAATTACTGAAATACTAAAACCGAAAAGTTAATGTATTTTCATGGTTATGCTGCTTATTTCTGGACACCATGCTACTGCAGGCCCGGCATCGTAGCGACATCCAGCCTTCGCAGACCTGGCATTGTAGCGACATCATGTCGCATGCCCGGCATCGTGGCAACCTCCAGCCGTCGCAGGCCCGGCATCGTAACGACATCCAGCCATCGCAGGCCTGGCATCGTAGCGACACCCAGTCGCATGTCCGGCATCGTAACGACACAAACCGTCGCAGGCCCGACATCGTAGCGACATCCAGCCGTCGCAAGCCTGGTATAGTAATAACATCCAGCCGTCGCCAGCCTGACATTGTCGGCCAACAGTTAGCCGCCTGTCCACATTGCATCGGGCCGATTCCGGAATATGACATCGGGCCAGTATCGGCAGGCCGGAGTTTGTCGGCTAGCTTTTACGGGCTGTATTCTAGCCAGTTCTTTCGTGAATTTTGGACCGCAATACATTTTGTATCTCGCTGGTAGCAGCACAGCGTATTTTTCGACACTGTCGGCAAACAGCCGCCAGTCCATATTTTCATCCGGCGATTCCGGAGTATGATATCCGGCCAGTATCCGCTGGCCGGAGTTTGTCGACTAGCTTTCACCGGCCCGATTCTGGCCCGTATTGTCCGTGTTTGCTGGGTTATGTTTTCCAACCAGTCTTCTGACGGATATTGGTTTAATAAAATAAATTGTACGTACTTTTCCCGTACATATCTGGGGGATGAGAATGTAAACGGAGGCAAAAGTGTACTACACGAAACGAAAATGGAGTTACGTTATCTTACTGCTTCTCAGTAAAAATAATCCGCTGTCCTTAAAAAAATAGTTTTTTTTTTTTTTAACTTTGAAAATTATTTTTATTAATTCGTGCCTGCAAATAGCATCACATTTAACATGTATTTAGAGCATCGGAAAAAATTCTAACGGAATATCACTATATGATGATATTATGTAAATATATTACCATAGATAAATTATATGATAAACGTTTATATATAGAATCTAGTGAGATGGCCTAGTTCTAACACAGTTCTCACAATCCGGAGGCTCCAGGGTTTATTTCCGGTCAAGGAGTCCTGACTAAAGTTTACGTGGTTTTTGAATCCACCCCCGGCGAATGCTGGAATGATTGCTCAAAAACAGGCCATGATCCATTAGTTTCGAGTTACCACTTCTTTGAACTATTTGTTTCATCTGCAATGACGTGTTTGTTGACGAGACGGTAAGTCCTAAGAATTAACCGTATATTAAAATAAGTTGTTGAAGCCCTGAGAACCCAGGACACCTCAAATAATTCAACTCCCAAAAAATACTTAAAAACCGAGTATCTTTAAAAAAAAATTAGATAAAAGGAAAGAGGCATGGTCAATGAAGCTGAAAATATACTTTCAAAATCTGCATTAGAATTTATAAGGTTAATACTACACTTCCAAATAGAAAGATAAATATGTTCGTAATGATTTTAATATTGCATGATATTTTTCATTTCTTTTCTATTTTTTACACAGACCTAAAATGGTCAAAACAATATTCCATTTTCAAATTTCTGAGCAAACAAATAGTTTGAAATTATATTTCTATAAATTTTTTTTTGTCCCACGCAAACTCTTTAAATATATTTTTGTCTTTAGCTTTTTCTCACAAAAATGGATTAAACGCATTCACAAAGATTACCCATATAGTATAACCCAAGTGTTGAGCCAAAAGTATTACACAATTTAAATTCACATAAAATTATTAAGAAGATAAATATGACTCGTATTGTATTTCCAATCATGATCTTCCCTATCCATGAAATTTACAGCCAATTGAAAATGTTATTTTTGGCTTAGTACAACATTTATATCTCCCTTGCCACCTGAGAATTACCATGGCCATTCACAGGTAGTTTAAAGGTAACTTTCTTTTACTTCAAATACACAAGTCACTGTTCAAAAATGTAAATCCACCACTATTTTCAAATTAATACAGAGCAGAATCTCTGGCTTTCACGCCCTGGCATAGGCCAATTAATCTTCCCAAACAGCCCGTTTCCAAAACAGTGGGCGAAACAAGACTATGAATGAGACTATTCGATCAGCCCAAAAATGGCAGAGAACTGACGACATACAAAGTATCATTCCTGGGAAAATTTAAAAACTATTTACGACATGGAAAAAAAGAATTAATGTTCCTCGTCTCATATTTCTTATTAGAAAATGGAAGCGATTCCTATTATGTGTGTAGAAAGTACTTATCCTGCTCATATTATCCAAAAATTATCCTGACTTTAATTAAAATTAGAGCGTCAAAGTGACGTTTTTCAGCGTATTTTGTCCATTTTTCCGTAAATTCATTTCAACACACGGCGGGCGGGTGAAAACGGTCTTGCATAGAGAATTGGGCCAGGGCGGAGAGATACTTTACGCGTACTTGTCAGCGTACTTGTCTCAAAGTTGTGCTTTGTATAATGTGTTGTCGCAAAATGTGTGTTCGTATTAAGCGTGTCAATGTGTAGTGTGATCGGTTTCTTTAAATAAATTTCCCAAAGCGGGTTGGTAAATAAAATGAGATTTAACTTTGGAAGTATGTCACTGCAGATCATTGTCGCCAAAGAAAAATCAACGTATTACATAAAATTTACACTGAAAACCAATTAAGTTTATGTCAGATTTTATTAAATAGAACAGACACCACACAACAAACAACCATACGAACGAACAACGAAGACAGTATGCACAGATAAAGGCTGTTCACGATAAAGTGAGCACTTGTGAAACTAACCTTAGGAAACAGTAACGGCCCATGCCTGAATATACGTCAACGGGCGCACTGAGTGACATGCGCCCGGTAAAGTGGATAACGATAGATGGAAAATAGCTCCATATCTTAACGTCGAATTAAAAGTGTTAGGTAACCATTTGAGATAATTTAAATTTATTATTTCGCTTTCTGTTTTTTTTTATGCATGAGAGTGTAAAAAAATAGCAGATTTATAAAATGTTTACTTTTGTAATAATTTCACAGGGTCACTTGATCAACGCATTAATAAAGTGATGAGAGCAATGGCAATGTTAATTTTTCGTAAGGCAGAAGAATACACGACGTGAATACAAGTAATCTTAAGCAGGGCTTTCAAAAGTGCTCATTTTACCGTGAACAGCCTATACACACAAATATACCTGAAAGACTACAAAGAAAACAATAATTTGCAGATAAAAAATGAGACTACTTTCATCTCCATGGGTGCAAATAAATTTTAGCGAAGTTCTTGAAGTTATAGATGGTTGGTGGGCACAGACATATCATTGAAAGCAATTTCATTAGAGATTAAACCAGAAACCTGTGATATAGTACGAAGGCATAAAAATACACGAGTGACTTACCAGGGATTCTAATTCAGAAATCTCTTCAAATTAAGCTAGCTTGCAATCAACTGCATCACGATGTTAGGATTCGGAGTACCGACTTCGGATGTAATCCGTCTAGTTTTTGAATGATAAAGTTTACTAACCTGAAGTTATACAAGGCTATTATTTGGAAAATAAGCATGCGAGCCACTAAAAACCTCAAAGTTTACATTGCCTACCATTACGCTAATTGTGTCAAACATCTGGAGGAAATCGGCTGATTGGCACCCCATATAAAAGATAAAAATTTTGTTTTCTAAATCAGCGAGATCTTACAAAACTGCCTAAAACAATGTTATTTATACTAAATGTGTAATAGATACTAGCAGTTTAAAAATTTTGATTGAATTTGGTTGAAATTTTAAATAGAGTGAGTTAAGAGATTTGGGCGGCAATAACAGCGAGGTCTTGAGAGCCAATGAAGGTGATTAATGTGAGTATGGAGCAGTGCCGCAACGAAAGAGTGGGGGAAACGGGTGATCCCCGAGAAAACCCGCCGACCAACGGCATCGTCTAACATGTTAAATATATATGCCAAACATATGAAAATATTTACGAGGCCACCATTTGGAAAATCAATGACTGACCCTATTTAAATCATGAACCTTTACATATTCTTCTGTAGGGGTGCAACATTTTGTGGAAATTAGATGAATTATCCGAAATACTGCAAAATGTTCATTTCACTCACCTGACTCTACTTTGCAAAATATTTGGGAAAAGAGTATCTTTGCATGCAAAATTAATGCTTCTATTTAATATCTACTGTTTGCATAGAAAATTAGGATGAATTTTGTTTAAGCGGTTCATATATATATAAATTATTAATAGAAAACCGATTAAAACATTTGGCCACACATAACACATGATTATTTACATAGGCCTACCAGTAGAACGGTCTGGGGGGTACGGCGATACAAAGAGCAAGAGTGGCTCAAGTGCCACTGTACAAAAATGCATTGTGGAATATGCACTGTTGCACCATTGCACATGCTCTGATTCATCGTTGCACATGCATTTTTGTACACACATGACCTTGAAAAGTGTAATTGTTACACATGCACTTCCGGTTCGATTCCCAGCGAGCACATTTTAAGTTTTGTTTTGTAATTATTGTTATATTGTAGCCTGGGGCAATTGTCCGGTGTCGATGACCTTTGAGGACATTAAATATTAATTATAATTTGATGATGTTGGAATTACGTAATCATCCGTGTGCTGCAGAAGAGAGGTGTTGTGCAATCACACGTCGTCACTCGTCGAGTGAGACTGACATCCTGCTCTGACGGGTGCTCGGCCAGTGTCACCTCGGAGAATGCTTCTACTTTTCTGAAGAGGGTTAATGTAGCTGGATTTAGTATGATTTAAACACTCAAGTACATACTTAACGATTACACACTTACCAAGTATACACTTTTAAAATATGCACTTGCGTGAAGGTTCATTTAGTGGACCCCAGGTCAACATCATCATCATCGGAGGCTGGACATCAGAGGAAGTCTTATTTAGGGCCGTCGACCATCACACCCTGCATTACTCGTGCTCTATTCTGGCACCCTGGGAAAGTGCCAGCACCTCACATCCAGCCATAAAAACCACCTATCAAATCCTCTAAGCTTTAATATGTTTTTCAAGTAGGTGATTTTAGTACGTTTCTTTGAAAGTGAGAACCCACAGTGCGTAGATAGGTGGTATGAAGACTTAGAAAGAAATTTTAATTATATAAGCCTCGAGTTCCCCACCCAATTGAACCAAATAAAAATATTTGAAAGGAATAACCCTGGAGTGTCGTAAACGTGTGCGGTCTGGGAGAAAATGACGAAATATTGATCATTCTGATCTGGTCCTTCTCAGCACCGAAAATAAACAATTCCCATTACTGTTACATTAGAATTTTTTCAAGACTGGTGCAGTCTCAGCTGACGACTCACAACCACAAAATACGTATTTGAAATAAGTGTTTTACATTTTGTCACGACCTGCTGAAAGTATCTGGCTTGACTGGCTAGCAGTGTTTGGACGAACACATTAAGTACTGCGACACACATTCACCAATGCGTGCCGAGATGCCTCGGCCAGGGCAAGACGGCAAGTCTCCTGTCCTTAAATTAAAATGTTTCATTTTTTGGACAAACCGCCCATCGTCGTGTATGGGGATTTCGAGGCCATTCTCAAGCTAATTCGCACCTGCCTTCCCAATTCCAGCCGCTCATATACTCAACGTTACCAAAAACACGCACACAGTTTTTGTATTTATATAAGAGTTGAACATGATGTAAAACCTGCAGCCATGACCTCCACACGAACACAGACACCAATAGTGTACATGGGACACGATGCGGAAAAAGTATGTATGGACAGGATCGTAAATATTGGGAGAAAGGTAAACGTCATACATATATCGCACCTCAAAGCAGATGATATCGCTCACACTAGCCGAACATGCGAGGTTCACATACGCAACGACGTGATGTTATTGCGCCACTGCATCCACACAAGAAAACCGTAAAGTGAGGGACCGCGATAATTTCATGGCGACAGGAATAACAGAGCATGAGCAGCTCCGACGCTCCGCACCTCCACGCCCTTGCGCCAAACTCCTCTACATCATTCTACTCGGACTAAATATCAATTCTATAACATTATGCATGTAAACTATTTTTCTCTGCCAACACGACCTGCTCAATTTTCTATTAATCCAAGCTAATGATGAAATAAATATTATAATTAATACGCAATATGTATATGAATGTTTATATTATTTAGAAAATATAAAACTTTAATATTAATAACAATGTTGTCACGTTAGTGATGTAATGCTGTCGGTTTGGTGTCAATTTTTATATTTTAAAAACAGCTGCTTGGACCAAGGGCCAGTGTTCGGGAGTTGAAATCCGTTTAGAACGATAACTGGAAGGCAGTTTGCTATAGCAGCTGGAACTACGTGGGGTTCCTGGATCCTCGCAAGCACTGTGATGTCAGCGCTCCTAGCGGCTGGGAGCGATGACACCGTGTTGTTCGGGTGTCAGCGACCTGTGAAGGAGTCAGTCGTCGACATGATCTGAGCATGTGACGGCTCGCAAATTGACCGGGTGCTTATGGCGGGGTGATATTTCTGCGCGGGTGTTTTTAGATGACCCGCCTGCCTAGCCTCGCAGCGCGTCGGGACCAGAGATTAGGATAGCGCTGGCGCCCAATTCAAGCTGACTATTCTTGCTTGTTTCATTATTTTGTACTTTTAACATAGAATTAATTTTAGGGTCTATGTTACGGAGGTGTTTTGTTCCCCCCCCCCCCTTTTTTTTTTCCCTTGCACCAACAGGCTCTGGTAAGACGAAACTGAAGTGTGAAGTGTCCCAATAGTTGCATACGAAGAATCTAGTGGAAAAGGTTTTAAAGAAATGCGTGCGTGTCTCACGATAGTAAGGCAACAAGATTCACTTTATGTAATTGTTAGTTCAGAAAGTGTTATTTTTACAGTTGTTGAGTTCTTTTTATTTTGAATGCAATGTAGGTACACCTGTAGTTAGTAATGAGTAAAACGTCGGCTCGCTTGGTTGTTAAATAAATGTAGTAAAGATCGTCCCTCGAAATTTATCACTTCCATCGCTCTAGTTGATACTGTAACAGGTAAGATCCCTCTCACTGCCAAGAGAAATTAATCAGTCGCTTAATTAAGCCCTGTTGTGAGCTCAGATATTCGGGTTGCAAACCCGGTATTATGTAGTGGGGTGGGGGTGAATGGCAGATTTAAAATAAAGAAGGTGAATAAGAGAGCTGCTACAGTGCCTGCTTCCTCCCCGCTTCGGTTAAAATTGCATGTTTTTGTTATTCTATTTAATTTTTAAAAAATCATGTTACACCAGAGATGTCCTTTTTAAAAGTTTGTTTCAAAAAGTGCGAGGGTACAGTGAAATCGCGTTTGCACTATAGTTTGTTCAAAAGTAACGTGCTGCTCCTAGCACATTAAAATACTCATTTAAGGAAACATGGTGGTGCAGTGGTTAGACTACTCGCCTCCCACCGAAAACCAGCTTCGATTCCTGGCGGGATCGAGTTTCGCATGTGGGAATCGTGCCGGACGAGGCCGCTGGCCGGCGGGTTTTCTCGGGGATCTCCCTTTGTCCTCACCCTTGCATTCCGGAGCTACTCACCACGTTCCACCCTCAAGGCCTTGCTGTTCTGTAGGACCATCAGTAGAGACCCTATTAGTTTATAGTGTAATATTAAAGCCGAAGGTAGGCTGTACGTACGTATGCTATGTTAAGTAGCCTGTACCGATAGTTTCATACACAAAAAGGACTGTGATAAACTCGTATTGTTTTCTATTTGAGGTTTTATTACACTTTCGAATCAAACCTTAGAAAAAGAACGCCAAGTGTGACGTGTTTGTTTGCTTCCTAAATATGGTGCTTAATACGAAATTTCAATGCTTTTGTTAACATAAAAGTAACTTATTTTTATAAAATAACATTGCCATGGGCCTCATCACTTTATTCATGCGTCGGTCAAGAGAAACGGTGAAAGTATTAGAAAACAAAATATTTTACTAATCTGCTCATTTTCTGACTTCGTGGTATTAAAAAAAAATAGAAAACAGAAGAAATAATTGTAATTGCCACATTAGTTTCCTAACACTTTTTATTCGGCGTTAAGTTATAGTACTTCTTTCCTTCCATCGTTACCAACTTTACTGGGCGCATGTCACCCAGTGTCGCCGTTAAAATATATGCATATTTCTAGGGTTGATTTCGAAAGTGCTCACTTTATCGTGAACAGCCTTTAGTAATAAATATTTTACAAGCCGAATGTTATTTAACAATGTGGAGCGATTTGGGCGGCTATTAACATCGAGGTGTTGAGAGCCGATGAGGAGATATGGATATATGGAGCAGCGCTGGGATGAAGGGGCGTAGGAAACGCGAGATCCCCGAGAAAACTCCCCGACCAGCGACATCGTCTGGCAAGATTCCCACATGCGAAAATCCGGGAGTGAGCCTGCCGGGAATCGAACCAGGTTCGCCTAGGTTGGAGGCGAGTAGTCTAACCATCGAACCATCGCGGCCTCTATTATTAATCTGAGTGCGCACGAATTCGGTGCGTTATCGCTTTGGTGTAATTCCCTAAACGTGGTTACGCTTTGTTTGCATGAACCGGATGATTTTCCGGAAAGTAGATATTTAGCAAGAGCTTCAACAACCCATTACAAGTTAAAAAGTTCTTTACGCTGGAATAGTAAAGGGGAACAAGTATTCGGCGTAAAATATGTCTAATGGTATTCGTAAGCAGTCGCCGCTTATGAAATAACTAAACAATTTTTCAATAAAGTCAATATAAATGGAGCTGCACTCTCTGTTTGTGGGTGGCCCTTGCATTCCAGAGCTACTCCATCCTCATCTCGCTTCAACCTCGTCGTCTCTCAAGATCGCAAAGTAAAGAGCCGTCCAAACCGCTCTGCTCAACATTGAGGTTAAATCTGTGTCTGCAAAATTCTTAAGCATAAATATTCCTCTTACATAAAACGCAAAAATTTACGACGACAAAAATATATAATCTCACAATCGCTTCTACAGAATTTTTATTTTGTGGTATTATTAAAAAATACCGACTTGTTTTGCAAACCTGCCCTAGACTTCAGTCAAATAGTGTGATGTTTATTTTATGTCCTGAGCACTCTTCAAGGCTTTCCAGTGCATAAAATAAGTTCCTATATTTCTTGGCGCAGTAGTTTGTTGTAAGCGTCAGGTAAGAGGCACCATGAGAGTAAACGTGTAACATTATTTCACAAAAATTATCTCAGAAAGTTGGGAAAATTTTTTATTTATGAGTTTTTCTAAACGAAATTGGAAAATTTCTCACTACAAGCGTTTTTGATAAGTGTAAATCAATTTAGTTTTTGATGTCATTAGCGTAAGATAAAATATTTAACTGAATTTTTTTTTGTTTTTCAAGGCCAAAGTGCTAAGTTTTATAATAAAATATAAATGGACAATATCTAACAGTTAAATATAAACTGCGGGCGAGCAATAGACCAGACTTGAAATAAATGTCTACATGGTGCTGCCAAGACTTAAACACTTAAATCAGACGTTGTGTTCGCCTATCTTATTGAAATATTTTTGACGCAATTAATAATGTTAACAATCATACTCTAGAATAAATAGCTTCAAATTACCTACTTTTAAACTGATTTGGAATTTGATCAGATCTTTATTGATATTACGTCACAAAACCATGAAATATTTGTAAATCGACTAGAATACCCAGGGGTGACTGTATTGGGGACGCGGTTCTGCTGGATAAATTAAGTAAATACTCCAGCGTCAGCGGGTCATATTTTTTACTGTAAATGGGGATGAAATGGAAGTAGGCCAACTAAAATGGGACCTACTTGACCTGTGTGGCTTAAATCGACTAAGCTAATCGAGATATATCGTGTGGCACGAAAATCAGCATGCTAGCACTTTGGAATCGCAAGATGCAAGAATTTTCGCCAACGCTAAAAATTGCCGCCAGTAGCAGCGACACCTCTTCACTCCTCACGCTCGCGGCGCTAGATCAAGTTCATGCTCGCATCGTCGTCGTGGCATACCCGACCGTCACTGTATATGATTTTCTCGCATTTAAAATGTGTACATTTTTAATAGAACTAAAAACCAAGCATTCTTTGAAAATGATGTTGGCACCATTAAAAATATGTTGATTCAATTAGTGGCCATTGAAACTGCTGTAATAACCCACAAAACTTATACTTAGAAATATTTACATTTCTCTGTGTCACTAGAAATGCGAATTAAAAAATCAATAAACAAGTCTTATTTGCTTCACTTAATGCATTTCACAATATTTTTCCTCTCAGCCAGTATGCAGATGCATTCATAACCACACTGCCACAGTACTCGGGAGCAGCCATCCTGATTTTAGTTTTCCACACTTTCCCAAAATCATTTCTCGCGAACATTGAGGTGGTTCCTTAATACAGACCACAGCCGATAACATTCACCGCCTAAGTATACGAGATCCTAGTTATATTTCGGATGACCTCGCTCTCGACGAAGCCATAAAGTAATTCTCTACTTCCCTTGAATGCACGGAAATACTCACCCTATCCAGAAAATATGATTCATATAATTTTAGAGTATCCCCTCCCCTGCTACATTTTATGCTTAGTAAATTGCTGAATTAATGTATTTTTGAAAACCTTTTGCCAAATCTTTGTAGAACTAAAGAAATACTTGTGTACCGTTTACAACAAATCCTCATTACTGTGCTATGGCAGTACTGATACGGTCTCATCATATTCACTTGTGCAATTGTAAAATATCGCTGGGAATATGGCAGATAAATAGGGAGAAAGACCAGTGCAGTGCCGGAGTACGGAGAGTGGACACTGCGCACTCTGCTGCGCATATCATGTACTAAGGCTTTATTCAGCTCTGATTAGGAACACTGCCATATTTATTATAGGAGAGATTGGCGTAAAGAAGATTTCCACCTCAAGGTGCCCTGGTGTTCCGAAGAAGTTGCTCTTGATTAGGCGGTAAATTGAGATATATTTATTTGTGCGTATTATGTTTCGTTTATGGTACGTTTTGTGACATATAACTGTCCCGTGCAAAATTGCAATAAAAATTTTATTTCGTAACTATTTTTCGCGAACTCCAATGGCGTTCAGAGCAAAAAAAAAAAATCTACTTTATTTAGAATTCAGCATCCATAAGTAAGTTTATTTCAATGGAACAATGTAACGAATTTAAGTGCGAAGTAAATATATCTGTCATGTAAAGAAACTTTGTACTGTTCTCCTTTCGCTTCAGCAAACCGTGCAGGAAATACTAAAAATGATATTTTTGATGTTTTCACTTCTTTTTTTATTCGATTGAGTTGTCGTATTTAAATAAGTAACTGTGTAAGCCAACGCTTTACTAAATAAATTTTAATAAAGATCATTAAACTTGTGACCATATCTCGTTGTATTTCTACTCCGGTGCAAAAAATGAAGTTTATGCTTTACATAGTTTCTATCACAATAAATATCGGAAATGGTTACACATTTTTTAAATGAGAATGGCTACTATCTCAATTTACTGTCATACAAAACGACGAGCCTGTAATGAGTGTTCAAGGCAAAATACCAATATATTAAATATGGCATATATGCAAAATGAAGAGAATCAGAATAATCTGGAAGGATATATGACATACTTTCACTACCTTGATTTCTCATCTCGCCAAGATCATGGGTATTCAGAACTACAGCAGGGACATATTGAATGTTTGCAGCGATTTTTTGGCCAAGATCAAAATAATTTTTCAGAGTCCCATAATTATACCTATAAAAGTGGCCAAAATTAACAATTTTATTTTGTGCAATGTTGGACATTTGCTAGCAACCTGCATAGGCCGATACAGTCTGTTCGCTCGAAGTATTTGCTCGCCAAGAGATCTAGACTTTCGCTCGACCTTATAAGTGAAGAAATTTTTAAGTCCATTATTCGTCGTTTCGATGTGCTCAGGGAGAACGATGGAGTACCCGTAGTCATGAACACCGAAATCGACGATACTGATGAGCCTATGAAGAAACGAAAACATAATGACATACAGACAGATCAGGACGATGAATCAGATGCAGTTTTACCACACAAGAAAAAAGTACAGAAGAGAGTCCTCAAACCAAATGCTCCGGTTCGCTGCTACCTACGATCATACAGATCCCGTAATAATAATACGACATAAGGTGTATACAGGCACAATGGTTCCTCAGTAGTTTTTCTACCTGGTGGGATCATCAAATTTTGGTGACACGTGAAAACCCCGTGATTTACGACATCCAGGGAGTTTAGACAATACGACTGACCTGCTATAACACAAGACATTGTTCGAACTAACATTTGCTCTTTATCAATATAACGATCCAGGGACAGGTGCTTACAAGGAGGAAGGTCACAAAAATATCGTCAGGTGGTGAAACTTTAAAGAAGAAAGACAACGACATGTACATTGACTATGTGTTTTGGGACGACCCGTCGATATTGTCGATAGGTTGCAGCTACTGCTCACTTCGCAAAGGGTTGGAAATTACTCCCATACTAACGAGATAGTTTCAGTAATCGAAGAACTGCAGGAGGGTGGGTATATACAATGAGTCGATTGAAGTCACCAATGAACTGCATGCATCTGTGAGACGCATGTACTGCTACCACAAGGTCATGGTTTGTGGAATGAACGACCTTTTTCAAGCCGACCTCGTCGAGATGGTACCATATGCTTGGGTCACTAATGGCTGAAAATACATGTTGACAGTCATCGATGTATGGCCTAAAGCAAATTCGCCTGAGTCTGGCCGGCCAAGTCGAAGAATGGCTGTGATGTCACCGAGGCGATAGCGAACGTATTGCGCGAAGGACGTATTTCGACTAATCTACAAATCGACTAGGGCAAGGAATTTTAAAAATGGAAAGTTAAGGCCCTCATTAAGAATCACAACATAGACCATTTTTCCACATACAAAAATCTCAAAGTTTCTATCGTCGAGAGGTTCAACAGGAATCTGAAGGGCAACATATGGAGGCATTTCGCTGCGAATGGAAGTTGTAAGTGGTTAGATATACTACCAAAACTCGTCTGCGAGTACAATACTGTTCATTCCACCATGTGGGAATGAACAGAAGACATGAAAAACCATTCCTTGCTTCGAAGCATGTGATACTATTCTGAAGAGGAGGAATCCACACAAGCATAAGCCTAGGATGGCGACTTGGTGCCCATCTGCAAAGAGAAAGGCATCTTAGAGAAAGAGTTCACTGTAAATTGGAGCTTCAAACTCTCTTGTATATGTTCCGAAGACTTACTTTCTCGAGTTTCTGAATGATGTTCCCATCGATGGTGGTTTCTATGCAGAGGAGATCCTGCCTACAAAGTTTCGTAATGTATATGAATGTATGTAATTAAATTATTTTGCTGATTCTTATAAATTTTAAAAATGATTTTTTTTTTATTTTTTTAAAATACATTTTGTAGGTTTTTTTTAATTTCTGGAAAACTATGTATATATTTTTTTCAAAGTTAAAGGTCAACAGATCAAAGTTTAAGGTTAAGGTCACCTGGTAACAATATGGCAGCAAGATGGCTGACAGAACCTAGATGGCTGACAGTCTGGTCTGACTCCGGATCCTGCCCTTGTGAATCGACTTGACATACCCTATGCCTATAAAAACAATATGGCTGCCACTGATCTGCCCTCGAAAACCATACCCAGAAATCCTTCCTATGGATCAAAATGTCCGTTTCGAAGGATCATTTTTTGCAACTGGGGGGATCGGTGGTTTTTTTTTTTTTTTAATATGGGAAAACGAGAAATTTTGAGGGAGAAAAATTTTTTGGAAAAAAAAGAACATTTTAATGGTAAAAGGTAATTATTAGGGAAAATTAGTTCACGGGAAACGGGACTATTTGAGGGGAAAATTGCCACCGCCCGACCGTGAATCGCAGAGCATGAACAGCTCTGGAGCTCCGACGCCCATGCCCTTGCACCAAATTCGTCATACTCATTCTACTATACTGCATTATCCTGTTTTACAAAAGCTCGATAACCAATAATGTTTTGTCGTGTTTATAATATGCACCAGCAGAAATAGTAAAAGAAGTTTCTATTGGCGATAATAATTGACCACCTATAGTCCGTAAAGAATAGTTAGAAATATTAGTCTTTTCAACTGTGTTATAAGACGTGGGGATATATTTCTTTAAGTTTTTGTATCTGACTTCATAGGACTTCTTTGCTTAATCAATCAGCTTTTTAAGCATTGTATTTAAACAAAATAGTGATTTAAAAGCGATGTTTGTCCTGAAATAATGCAGGTATTCGCTGACCGATTTTCACTGTTTTAAGACTGTAACAATAAAATGACTAAAAAACCCAACCAAAACCCTGCTTAATCTTTGCTTTTGCATCACACCCTACAGAAAAAGGCAGAAAAATGAAGAATATTAAAAACGTGTGATTATGTTTCAGCTTATTTTCTAAATTGCCTGGAGTTCCACGGCAATACTCGTTAAGATCCAAGGTTGGTTGGTTTTGGCTTCACGTTTGTTGACTACGAGGTCATTACATATTGTTATGGTTGATATTGTGCTCTACAATACACCATACATATAGTTTGGGTGTGTAGCTTCTACGCTAATATTAACTGCCAGGCAAGTCGTAAAAGACACTGATTTAATCCGTGGTGTAACACAAACATTCCAATTAATTCTGTGACTTTAATTAGCAGGGGGCGCTACTGAATGATTTTAACTTTATGTTTAGTCGGCTAGCAATAACGCCTTCTTGACTCAAGCCAATAAGGACAGTCTCCACCTTAATGTTGAGGCCGTAGTCTGTATCTGGCTCGTTCGGATCACGACGTGCGACACACAGCGAACTCCTCGCTGCCCGACGTCCCGACGTGGAAGCTCCTTCCGACGTCTTCGGCCGCTGTCGTGGACGAGGCCCCGACCCTCGCTTCGCGCCGGCCTATATCAATCCCTTGTTTTACATTAGCCAGCCGGCCTCCTTCCAGCTTCAGTGGTTGGAGGTGTTGCCATGTTGCAGTCCTTTGACGCAATCCCTGGGGTCCTGGATTTGTTTGATGTCTAAGGTCGATTTCATACCGCGACATAAATGACAATTTGTTAAGGCCCTATTCATGCTGCCGCAACAATACGCACAGAGTGGCTCAAGCATCAGGGCGAGGAAGGAATCAGCCATTACTTGAAGCAAGCAACCATTATGAGGTTGATTTCTTTTGCGATACGCTCATCGATTAGATTATTGCAGTAGAATAATGTTTTAAAGAAATCAATTTTTTTATAAATTTACAAACACACACACACACATACACACAGAGATATATATATATATATATATATATATATATATATATATATATATATATATATATATATATATATATATATATATATATATATATATATATATATATATATATCAGTTTAAACAAAAGTATTATTTATACGGCTTACTTTCGTTACTAAAATGATTCAGTTATTTAAAATTCTTTCTTAGTTTAGAGAATTCAGTTATCTTGCATTATCCATTTTATTTTTAAAACAAAATATAGTATGTAATACGTTAGCTTGCAAGTGTGCAGACATAACATTTTTAGTTAAAACAATTATATTCTTTCTTTAAAAATATCTTACTATAAATTTTTCAATACTTAATTATTGAAAGGCATTATAGAACCATGTCTACAATTTTTGCGAAGTTCAATAGAAACTCATATATTCAGTCTAAATGGAGCCGAACATCATATGGAGTCACGAAAATCCAAATAATTTATATACTGTGGGGATAAATAAGAATTAAGTACAGTCGCACAAAGTTCAATCTGAATGTAGATATATGTATTAACTAAAAAAATAAAAGCCAATATCAACGAAATTTGGATATGGTTGGTTTTACCATAGTAACAGAAGAGCTACATGTTGCAGCAGTAAGTGACATTTACAATTAAGTAGTTTGTTCGAAATTAGGTATTACTTATTCTACAATCACCTGTCCTAAAGGCGTTTATTTTAAATTCATTAGACCTAAAGTCGTTTGTGCTATGTGTAATTTGTCCTTATGTCATCGCTTGTCCTAATTTTCAGGGTAAACCTGTTTTGCACAAACGACAAGGATACAGTTCAGGACAAACTAAATAAAGTTAAAAACCGCAAATCCTGTTGCAGTGGTGGTGCTGGAGGCTCAGCTATAGCTGCGGCAGAACCAGATGCCAGTCCTGCAGTTTCAGCTCTAGAAGAACGCCAGCAGGATCTGGGATATGTACATCATGATGAGCGTCTTGTTAATTACGCCGTTCCCTGCAAACTTAGACCACTTCTACTTGTAAGCGCCACCACATCCTGCCTAACACCCCTGACACCATCATGTACCGAGATCCCTGTACACACGATCACCGGTTTAACCATTCAACTCCAGGAACGTACCGTGGTGTAGGGGGAAGGGGCGAGAACTACGAACCACCGCCGCGTACTCCCGCGCAATTACCAGTAAGTGAGTGCCATCACCGCATCCTGCAATAAACGGTCATGCACGCATATACAGGTTTACACGATCCCCACTTCTCCTTTTGAAACTATAGCATTACAATAAAGTTTACTTTCAACACATCATTAAAACAGCATGACAGTCGCGTTGTTAGCGCACCAACCTCGCACCAAGGTGATTCGGGAAATTAATATGTGGAGAACTTCCCGGATGTTGCCAACCCATCATTCGACGTGTGTTATAATCAAACAAATAAATTATACTAAAAAAAATGAAAAGAGTCTAAGAAGATTTTCTTCATGTTTTGAATGGGCCTCGGTGGTATAGTGGTTGGACTAATCACCTCCAACATAGGCGAACCGGGTTCAACTCCTGGCAGTGTTGCTCCCAGAATTTCGCATGTGAGAATAGTGTCGGACGATGCCGCTGGTCGGCGGGTTGTCTCGAGGATCTCCCGCTTCCCCTGTCCTTTTATTCCGTCGCTACTCCATACTCAGGTCACTTAATTCTCATCGACTCTTTATACCTCGATGTTAAGAGCTTCCCGAAGCTCTTCACTCACTCACTTGCCCAGTTTCATTCAATCTTGAACAGAGAATTAATCTTTGTATACACAATTCTTATGTAATGAGCTATTCTCAGTCGAAACCATCTGTTTCTACACTTCTGAGCTCAAAAAATAATAACAGCAGAGCTTGTTTTACAAGGCGAATTTCGCGAATACTTTTGACGACAGTAGAGACTTTTCAGTTTTTTACGTGCTCGTACCACGAATGATTATATTCAATGGACAATTACTTCACACTTTTCTGAAGTCCTGATAAAGTTTTCGTCCAGAATATTCCTCCGCTGCATGCAAACAAAGCTTAACATGAGGCTAGAAAATAGCACCAGAAAGACAATGCCTTGCACACTGAGAGAAAATCGAACAAAAAATTTGTTTGTATATGACCTAACATAAATTCAGTTTACCCAAAAAATATTTTTTGGAGCAAACCAAATTTGAAAAGAAACGCAATTACTTTTGTTCATCTAGCAATATATGTGTTTCAATAAACAAAATCTCTGTGTTGGGCCAAAAAAAAAAAACTAGACTGTCAAATAAATATTTTGTTGAATTAACGTAAATGTATGTATTTGTTTGGCCACTCATTTGACTGCCTTCGTTAAAAAATACAGCTCGACGGTTTGTTTGTATTTTTTGTGACAATTAGGATAGTAACCGTTTTTGTTAGTGCATATGTTGATGTTTAACAATCGTATAAACACATTAATCAATCAATGCGAGCAGAAACTGAGAAGTAAGCTGTAAAACTTACAATATTAGTGTCCACACGTTTGCCCAATATTTGCATTGTATATATATAAAAGCTTTCCACAGTCCTCAGTGGTCACGTTTGCCGAGGTTGCTAAGGCGTAGCGCTCGGACGCGGGTGGTGTAGGTTCGAAATGCAGTCGAATTGGTAATTTTTTTTATATCGCCCAAAACTGTTTATTGCACGTGTAGTCAAACAAATCTTTAGTTGCACCAACCAAATCTTACATTTTGGGGCAACCAAATGAGAAAAACAAAATAATTGGGTTCCATCAACATAATATTTCATTGCCCCTATACAAACAAATCATTCGGTAGCCCCAAACAAATCTTGTTTGATTCAACAAAACCTTTTTCTGAGTGCATTTGTGTGCACTCAGTGCAATGAAATTTTGCTTAGGACCTATTTTATTTCTTGGCATTACTAACACAGCTACTTTTTCAATGTTTTTATTAACTTGGTTATGAATTAAGTATAGTCATTTATACATATAATATAAGAGAAATTTAATTTTAAACAAAACTAAGGTGCTATTATGTTAACACAAGTCACGGTATATTTATGAACCATCAAACGCGTCATAAATAGGGTGATTTTTGAAAGGTTTGATACAAAAAGCGTGGAGAAACCGCGAAATGATTACAATTATTTGCCACCAACAAGACGATGTTTTTTTTTAATCGTCTTAATTGTGCGTGACGATCACTACATTTATTCCTCTTCGCTATTGATTAAGGTGTAGTTCAGGGCGGACACGGTCAACTGTGCTCCAATCATAAATAAACACACGAACATACATTTGCGAAGTCTAATATGCCTGCGAAATTCACGGTCATGTATTTATGACTCGGAAGACGGTTATGTGCATGCTACTCGCGCAATCTACTGCAAATTGCTTTGGGGAAGTAACCTAGGGTTTACGAGCGAAACACTGAAGTTCGACAGCGGGCATTCCCGCAGACCACCACTCCCGTGCATCTTCAATATACTTTTGAGTGCCTACATACTGTATTAGTGTAAATAGTACCCAGAATGTGTTGCGTGTCTCTTTGCTGCGAATTCATAGAAGCGCTTAAGTCGCAGAGTACTTGTAATTGAAATATATATTAACTATACATAAATAAAAACCCAGATTAATGAATTAGGTATACTGTACCGATACTAGGCAAAAATAATTCACACAATCCAAATGTTAAATCTTGTATAATTATTATTTTTTCAAAAAAATCTTATAGCACAACTTTCACATTATTCCACAATCAGGTTTCATTTCTTTGTTTAATTACACTTTGGTTAGAATAGATAAAACATACAATGAGCATTAGAAAGCCTTGCCATAAAAATCTTTCTAAAAGTGCGCCAAACACTTGCCATTAATATACATGGTTGCCCATTCATAAGATTTACATTTTAAAAATGAACACCGTTATTATTACACATCTCATTAAAGCGTAGCAAATATATAGTCAGGTACAATTATTTCTTTTGTTAGGCAACAAATAGCCAGGTACTTAATCATATCGTGGTTCAATAAAATCATTAACATTGATGACCACTAGGCCTGTTTAGTTTGAAAAAGTCAGAAAAAGGTTTCTCCTATATCATTTAAATTCCATTTGGTTCCTCAGTTACCATAATCTGCGCCCATGGCACATTCTTATTTCAGAGAGATTCAACCATGAACTATAAAGTACGTATAAATCCAAACCATTACATATAAAAAAAAATTTTGTTATTTTTATGCCTTCAGTAAGGCTAGCGACATCATGAACACTAGAAAAGATGTAATTGGTAAAATCGACCAATGTGGCAATAACTTGACAAACCTTATGAGAACTATTGATAATTCTTCACATTAAAGGGAAGTCTCCAAGATTTTTCCATCAAGGCCGCTGCAAGCATAATAATTAGAAACCAAATACAATTGAATATAGCACTCTTTAAATATCTATAAAAACCAAAAAGAGGTCGTCACTAAATTGTGTACACCGAGGAACAGAACAATTTAGGGAATCTAGGCCTCAGTAACCAACAGATACCAATATAAATTATGTTCAAAAGCGTTATGAAATTACTAATGTTAATACGATCTCTTTCCAAATACCTTGAACTACCTAATGCGATGGTTTTATTTTATTTTTACATAAAATAATATTTTCACGATGGATTTCAGAGAGTCTCTCTCTCTCTCTCTCTCTCTCTCTCTCTCTCGCTCTCCCCCTCTCTCTCTCTCTCTCTCTCTCTCTCTCTCTCTCTCTCTCTCTCTCGTAACCAACGGTTACCGATAGAATTTATGCCCTCAAACATATACAAAAAAATGCAAACAGTTCATTCTGCCTATTTCTACAAGACCTTGTGACTATCAAAAACACTGTAATTCAATTAATTTTAATTAATTTTAGTACAATATATAACTACGCCTTAAACCCTCTCATAGGATAGGTAACCATACTGAGTAGTAACGAGTAGAACATATTTACATCTGTACATAATAGCATGCGTAAGGAGAAATTACAACTAGGCCACGTGGCACGCAGATAATACAGCTAGCATTTAGTAGGGCGCCGTTCAGGCCCAGTAGGCGTCCCAAATTCAATTAATCTTGACGCGGAACATTTATCTCAGCGCTCACATTGCACCAAGAAAACAGAAAGACGAGAGCCGACACGGAGAAAGTCACTGAAAAGGAGCGTCGGCAAAAGTCTTTAATGATGCAAATAGCGCCGGCGTCTCAATATATTCGTTAGTGATACATAACGTTTGGGATTTACTACTGCACTACGTGTAAATGAACTCTTAAAAATATATCAAACGTTTTTGTTTTGACTATAGAGTAATCCATTTTATTTAAAAATTATTTTTAAATGTTTATTAATGAGTAATGAATTCTAATACCACAAGCTTGTTGATATGCGTTTATTCTGTTTGCTACTTTATTCATGTGTATTGAGAACATACCAGATAAATTGTGACGCGCCCAGTTTTTTAAAGTGTAATAGAGTGTCTTGGATCGTTCATGAATTGCGAGAAGCATGGTTACACCGGAAAGATAGTAAACAGTAATATAATTGGGTGATAGTAATTGTCATCATCAATAAATATTTTTGGAAATTTTAAATTAACGAATTTATAATTATGACAATTTATTGCGGTTGAGAGAAACAGTGCACGAAAGCAGTTTATTTACGTGATTTTCGTCCAATTTTTTTCGGAGGATTTTCGAAGTTTTTGGCTTGACACGGCAAATCATAATTTACAGCTTCTTTTATTTATAGATATGACAAAAATCGGGTAAATATCGCGCCTTTGTATGGTGTACCATTCCTGTTATTTTTAAAACGTTAATGCGAGAATCTGAGTAAGTACATATAGATAAATTACTCATTTTAGACACATTCAGTGTATGGTAATCGGACGATTCCGAATCAATTAAATCTCATGCTATGGGATGGTTAAATCACGAGTTTCTGCTCTGAATTAAAATATAGCCTCACTGTCACCAGACGTTCTCATTTTTCAACTACAATCATTGAATTGCCTGTCTTCTTTAGCTATATTGTCGTTACACGCAACAGTCGAAACCACGTGGCTTGTACTACAGCCAGCAGACTGGTTACTCCTTAAATAAGTTATATGACACGCTTGAGCACTATGTTTGACTAACCTGTAATGCAGATACAAAATTATCAAACTATGATATTTTTCTTTCTTTTCGTAGAAGCACGGATTTGATTTTAAACCAAAACCAAACATAATTGCTGAGACACGCGGATTTCACCGTTTATTCTTATGGCAATTCTTGAACCTGCATTAAGGACATGCGAATAAAACGAATATCAGATTAAGTCATTTTAAGTCGATGATATTTCTTGGCTAACATTCGCTATTTAAGTACAGTATGTGGACCACAGAGATATCACGCTCAGGGTGATAGTTCGCACCCATTCTCTGCCACGAGATGACTTCAGTCTTGGAGTCCTCTAACTTTATCCTGTCTACGTATAACCACCATACATAAAACACTAACATGAACATTAGATTGAATGTCTCGTGGATCACGTTTCCTCTGCGACCGGGCTGGTTAAACACGTTAGTCAGAAAACATTATCTATAAGAATTTTAATTATTTTAGTTGTGATAAAACAAAGCAGCCAGAGAAAAGTAACAAATTTGGCTCGTAGTTACGTTTCGAAAACTTATAAAAGGAAATATATGAACATTTGATGTGTGTTTTTTTTTTTTTTTCGGTGAATCACAATTCGACCAAAATGAATATATTATACCACATTTTAAAGTAATTGGCAATGTTATCATAATGTATTGACGAATATTTTATTGGAAATATTTCAGTTTTAATTTTTGAGTAATAATAACAGTCCAAGAAGGCAGAAGATATAACCGTATCACGGCAGTACGAAGAGTTGGATTTCAAAGCAATTACATGACAATTATGTGGCTTCAAAAAAACACTTTATCAGAAACTAAAAGTTGCACAACAATACCTTTTTTTTTAAATATGTACAAATAAATAGCTTAAATCAAAATTATATTATATGTTTTTTTTTCTTCCAATTTATGTGGCATTTTATTAAGTTTTCATTGATATGTCATGAAAATTAAATATCATCAAAACCTACTCAAAAATTTACACCTGAAGGGCTTTCAGGCATCCCGTACATGTGGCCATGAAACGGAGTCAGTTATTTATTATGCACATCATCATGCGTGACTACCTATTCCGTAATCCAGAGCACTATGTCCCAATATAATAATGATATTCTCTTTGCCATTTCACCGTGGCACATTTTTTATATTCAATTTAAGCTATTTTGGGTAGACTGCTGTAATGTGAATAGTTCTTTAAGATCGCCATCGTGTGTTTTGGTTGTTCCAGAGATCCCTTCATAGAAGAAAAACCACAAATAGAGGAGTCAGTGCACTTCTTGCAGACTGAGCTGATGGAAGAGTCGGCGATAGCATAAAGGAACTCAGAAATATTGCTCACTGATAAAAAATAAATCTGAATGTAAAATTAATAACCTAATAGAATGATTGGCGACTATGGTAAAATAAGGTATAGAAAGTGATGAACAAAACCATAAACACATCAACTGTGAGAGACATTTGGAAATACTACACAGTACATAAAAGACATTCTGTTGAACTGAGTAAAAGACTGGTGGATGGTAGAGAAGATTATCTACCCAAACCTACGAGTACCGCTAAGGTCTTGAAACTAAATGAATAGTTGGAGAAAGCTTTTGAAAAGAAAGGTCAAATGAAGGATGATTTAAAACAACAAAGAAATCAGTTGGTCATGTATGAGTCAGCAACTCATTCCGAAGAATTTAGAAATATTGATGATGAGACCGAAAATATAGGCTATGAAAAGGGCGTTGGAAAAGATGTAGAATCTAGTGAAAACGGAAAGAAAATAATAAAGCAAGAAATGGAGAATCTAAAACTAGATCTGCAAAATCGATTGAAATCTACCGACGAAATAACAAGAGGCATGAAAAAAATTAAAATAAAATTGGCAACTGATATGTTAATTAAAGATGAAATAATTCATAAAACAGAAGAATCTTGTGAAAATAATAATACCTTAAGAAAAGAACTGATTGGTTTAGGAAAGAGATTGACAGTTAACCGGCATAATAGACACATTAGAAATATCCGAGGTATTGTTAAGAATAGTGGCTCTTTGGAAGCAGATGTAATAGATCCACAAAAATAATTAATATCGATTTTGAATGGCTCACCTGTTCCATATTTACCGGGCGTAATTATATAATAGCGAGAACGTCAGTAGAATGATCTGGGGAATTCACGGCTATCGGGACCTGGGGCAGGAGCCAAGAGCCGGGTACTACTATCTTGGAACTTCCCCTTCTTTACTTTTTCTATCACCCCCCGCCCCCCTTCTCTCACACGCGCGCTTTTGTTTCCACAAAATTAACTAAATATCCCTAAAAATGGGTCATTTGCAGAGCAAATTGTCCATTCGCATAGCAGAATGGGACATTTTCATAGCATTATTGGCCATTTGTGTAGCATGATAGGCCATTTTCGTAGCAAGATGGGCCATTTGCATGGCTTGATGGGCCATTTGCTTAGCATTATAGGACATCTGCGGAGGAAGATAGGTCATTCGTATATCATGATGGGCCATTTTGCATAAAATTATGGGTCTTTTGCATAGCATGATGGGCTATTTACATAGCATGATGGTCCATTTGCATAGCATGATAGTACATTTGTGTAGCATAATTGGCCAATTGCATATAATGATGGGGAATATTTGCATATCATGTTGGACCTTTCGCATAGCATGATGATCCATTTGCATACATTATGGTTCATTTCCATAGATTGATGGGCCATTTTCGTAGCATGATTGGCCACTCGCATAACACGAATGGCCATTCGCATAGCAATAAGAGTCATTTGCATACTATGATGGCACATTTGTGTATCATGAGGGTACATTTGTGTATCATTTCTGCTGTTATTCCTCTGCCTCATTCTGTGCTTTTTCTTTGTCTTGTATTGCAATTTCTAATTCCACTTTTATAACTTCATATTTGTCATCTCGAACCTTATTAACATTTTCTACATATTTTTCTGTATCTTTCTTTGACTTATCTACCTTATGTAATTCAACATCCTCATCATCCTTCAATTTATTTGCTTCTTTCATTAGAGTTCGCTGATCACCAAACTTTACTTTCAAATCTGGGATTTCTCTGTCTTTTACATTGCATTCTGATGTTAATTGCTTTATTAAGTCAAACATTTCCTAGCCTAAAGTATGTTTTTTTTTCTCTTATGCTTTCAATAACTTGATTTATTATTATCAGGTCCTTCAACACTGTAACAGGAGAATTTTGAATTATATGGATATCATCCCATCATATTTCATCCGTTTTTGATGATTCACTTATAGTCATTTTTCCTTGTCTATTTTTGTATTGGATTTCTTGATTCTCTCCACCAATTGATTCCCTGCATTTTATTAGAAATCGTTTATTATAATAATTGTTAAGATTAGTAACATTTCCAAAATAAATCTTCTGCTATGCGAATAGCCCATTCTGTTATGCAAATGGCCCATATAGCAAATTCTGCTATGAAAATACCACATTCTGCTACACAATTGGCCCATTCTGCTATGCAAATGGCCCATTCTGCTACCGAAATGGCCCATTCTGCTATGTAAATGGCATATATCATGCTACACAAATGGACAATCATACTATGCAAAACAAATAAAGCCTAATGCTACACAAATGTAATATCACGCTATACAAACATAGCATCATGCTATACAAAAGGTCCATCTTGCTATGCAAATGGCCTTCACAGCATAATGGGTCATTTCATAGCATAATGGACCATTTGTGTAGCACGATAGGCCGTTTGTCTATCATGATAGTCCATTCGCAAAGAGTGATGTGCCATTTGCATAATATGACAGACCATTTGCATTGCATCATGGGCCATTTTCATAGAATGATGAACCATTTGCATAGCATGGTGGGCCATTTATATAGCATGGTGGGCCATTTGCGTGGCATTATGGGCGATTTGCACTTAGTATTATGGGCCATTTGCAATTAGTACTATGGGCCATTTGAGTAGCATTATAGGCCATTTGCACATAACATTATGGTCCATTAGTATATCATTATGGGCCATTCGCATAGCATGACGTGCCATTTGCTTAGAATGATGGGCCATTTGCGTAGCATCATTGTCTATTTGCGTTACATGGTGTTCCATTTGCGTAACATGATGGGCCATTTGCATAGCAGAATGGGCCGTTCGCATAGCATAATGGTCCATTTGCTTAGCAGAATGCGCCATTTGAATAGAATAATGGGCTATTTGCACAGCAGGATGGGCTATTTGCGTAGCAGGATGGTTCATTTGCATAGCAGAATGGGCCATTCGTGTAGCAGAATGAGCAATTTGTGTAGCCGAATCGGCCATTTGCACAGCAGAACGCTAGTGAAACAAGCAAATAAATTGAAGTATGATAAGGAAGTTGAATTACATATGATAGATAAGTAAGAGAAAGATGCAGAAAAATACATAGAAAATGTTAAGGTTCGAGATGGAGATGGAGATGAGAAATATGAAGTGCCAAAAGTGGAATTAGAAATTGCAATATGATACAAAGAAAAAGCACAGAATGAGGCAGAGGAATAAAGGCAGAAATTGTTAGTTTTACTCTCATGTAAGAAAAATGATGGTGTTAAACAGCTCAGCGATTTGTTCGCACAACTATTGCGCCATAAAAGTATGGATAAAGAATTAGAAGTGGCAAAAACTGACAAATATAAATATGAATATGAAATTAATAAACTTAAAGAAGAATTGGTGACTATCATAAAATAAGTTATAGAAAGTGATGAACAGAAGCACAAAGACATCAAATGTGAGAGAGATTTGGAAAATATTAGAGAGTACATAATTGCCATAGAAATTGATGTTGAACTGAGTGAAGCATTGGTGGATGGCAAAGAAGATTATCTGCAGACGAAATCAAAAGAGGCATGAAAGAAAAATAGGAAAAAATGACTACTTATATGGCACGAAAAAATGAAATAATTTATAAAATGGATGAGTATTTTGAAGTTAATATTTTACGAAAAAAAAAACCAAAGGTTTAAGAAACCTTGACAGTTACTGTGGCATATTAGATACATCAGAAATATCTTAAATAGATAATAAAAGACTGATGTCTTAAATAGGTAACTTAACTCAACAACACTCATTGAAGGTTTCCGTCGAAAAAGATGCACTGTTAAATGAATTGCGACAAAACGAATTACAAGAGATAAAGAAAGAATTTGAAAACAACAGGTATGAGCTGAAAGTAGAAAGGGAAGCCAAACACTTGCTTGAACAATAGCGGCAAAAGTTCTCACACTGCGAGAAGGAAATTGAAGAACGCCAAAGTTTAAATAAACAGTCCCAGGACAATATTCGTTTATTTCTTCAGAAACTTGCCGAAGTAGAATATAAGTAAGCTACGCACTGGCTTAATTTCACTGGAGTTTTTTGACGCCCAGGAGACGTTGGAAATCGACGCTAGGACAAAGGATACCTCTCAGCCAATCACAGCTGCTGACTTAGAATTGGATAAGATATCAGCTATAAAAAGACCGCCACAACTTAGTGATGCCGTTGTCAGCATGGAGAAAACCTAAGTCACTGTCGACAGCCTCTCAGATGCGCTGAAAGATGCACAACGAGAAGTTGAAAGAACCAGGTTATCGGGTACTAACATGCAGAACTTGTTGGAGCAGAAGGAAAACGATATAACACTGACTTCCGCCCAAGATTCGCTGATTCTAGACAAACAGGAAATTATTAAAAGAAAAACGAGAACTTCAGAGGCCATCGATAAAGCAATACTGAGAAAAAACGTTATATTATTAGCTTTGCTGTAGTTTTACTGTATGCCTGCTTTAAGTTATTTAAATGCTACGAATTTATTTAAAAGGATTTTTTTTTTTAGCTTTTATTGGCAGAAGTACGGTATCATTTTATTTGCCTGGGAACTACACTCTGTAGGATTTCTTGTACTCGCGTTTATTAGTGAATATTTTGGCACCAATTTCAATGCACCGTACACTTCTGCAGTTAATGTTGTAACTTATGTGTTATATCATTATTACTTAAAAATGTACATTGTAAAAATTGCGAAGTAATGGAACAACTGCAAAAAAATCTGAACGAATTACTAATAGCATGTGTTCCTATAGAATGCATTTGTAGTGACCCGCGGTAGTATAAAAAGGTTTGGTATTACACTTGATCAAACTAATTAATACTTGCTATACAATAAGTAGAAGACTTATGCCGGGTAATTTATATATCGTAAGTACAGGCTATTCGTGGTAAATTGTGTACTTTCGAAACCCCGATAAAAATGTATTTGTATGCACTATTATCTATTTCATGTAAGTGGGGTAAATTTTTGATATGTCTAGAAAGTAGCGAGGCTACAATATATCCTTCTGCCACAGCTGTTCTCACAGTTAAGAAAACTACGTCTGTAAACAAATGTTACGAGTAGAACTGGAAAATTTCGCGGATTCATTTTAGGGAAAGCTAGACTTCAAACACATGTACATTTCTGTTGTGTTTGCAATTGGATCACAGTTTGTTATACACCCCCAGGTGTACTGTGAGCCAATAACAGAACTGCAAGGAAAGCAGCACCGAATCCTGTGACACTTGGTCCGAGGTATAACTGGCTACACACTGCGTTATCAGCCAATAAACAGAAAGCTGATGCTCGAAAATACATTGGACTGTGAAGTATAACCTACAGCTTGCTTGGACGCGAAATTTTCCAGTCTCTAGTTATGATTCCAGTGCACATTTGCATTTTCCTCATGTTTCCTGTCATGGCGGGCACTGAAAGACTGACGTTAGCTAACTTTCACTCAGTAATAAATATAGGATATTATAGATACGTTGACATTCCAACCTGTTTTATTTTTGTAATTTCCAAGTTTTTTGGTGCCCTGTTTATTTAAATTGAGGGTAGAAAGGAATCATCGGGGGGGGGGGGCTGGGGGAGGGGCTTTATTTTAATGTATTTGTTGAGACGTCATTGTTTTGAGGTTATTACGAGTGTGTGTGTCACTTTGAGTTGCATTTTGTTTTAAATTCAATGAAACAACAAAACCCGATACATACGTCGTTGGTCGTACAGATGCAGCAGTAAACACACACTTTGGCCGAAGTCACCAACCATTCCTTGGATTGAAAGTATAGCCTAGGCTAAATAAACAAATATTATTTACACACTACAAGAGATATGAACGTGTGGCTTTTTTAACCACGTGCATTTCAAACATTAGGCCTATAGTAACTGTTTAGATTATTTACAAAAAAAAAAAAAAGCTAGCATACTGTTCGTAATTCGCAACATCTTGAACACATGCTTTTGTAAGGAAATCCTTGCACGATTACTTCATTAAAATAAAGTTTGTTGGTCATTGACATTTTAATTGCAGAATCATTCAGTAAAACGTGCCGATAAAATTTCAATTCGCTCAAGAAAACTCGCTATAACTGTACCTACACTCAAATATGCTTAAAGAAAGACATATTAAAAAAATATTTAACTAGCGATAGAATATTCTGATAACACCAAGAACGTGCGCGTATGAACATAATGAGAATAAATCACATGTACTAAGGAGATAGGTGTTCGCCAGGTTGTAAAACATGGCTGAGAACGTTTCACTGCTCGTGTCAACATTCTCCGTCATAATTGATAAAAATGTTTTTAAAGTCAATTCACTACAAGCCAACAAGATTGAATATATAATTTTAATAACATAATTTAAATTCTAGATATTGTAAGTATAGTTAGAGATTTAAATTACAACATTTAGTTCTAAGTACGCATTTCTTCCAAAGTTATCATCAAAAGCGCCAACTCACCAACATACACCCCGTAGCAATTCATCAGATGATTGGCCTACAGTACTTTTGCAAATGAGAAAATTTACTTTTTACATATTGTGTAGTTTGGTGACATTGTGTGTTAATTTTTACCCAACTTATATTAAATGGACAATATTCTTCCACCGTACCTAAAATTAACACTGCCAAAGGGCATGATCACTTTTTACACGCGCCAATAATGTGAAATCGTGGAATTATTAGAAAAATGAATATTTTACATATCTACTGATTCTAACACATTTTTGTATTAAAAAAACACAACTTAAAAGAAATAATTTTAGTATTTACAAATGTTTACCTGACACTTTCAGTTGAAAGATAAGACGTGGAACTACTTGCCCTGCGTCGTTACCAACTAAACTGGGCGGTTGTCAGTCAGTGTGCAAGTTGGAATACATGCAAGTAGGCGCAGTGACACTTTTCAAAGCTCTATTTGAAAAGTGCTCAATTAACGGTAAACAGTCTATAAAATTGTCTTATTTAGATTAAGTAGTGCGTTTCAATGTCAGAGCAACGTGTCAAAGGTACCTCATAAATTATATATATATATATATATATTAATGTGTGTATGTGTGCGTGCTCTCTCTCTCTCTCTCTCTCTCTCTCTCTCTCTCTCGTGGTTCCAGAACGACTGGTTCCTTTCAACGAACGGGCAGACGACATTCCAACTTGCCTTGATGGCACCGGAGTGTTTGCACCAACGTTACAAAAACTCCCGACAACACTGCTTCAGGAAAGTTTTAAGATGAGTAGTGAACTCTATATTCCATTCACGGTTACTTACAAATTTTCTGAAGCCCAGCTTAAGTTGTGTTTCCAGGATATTCCTACGCCTCACGCAAACATGTCATAAGTTGGATGGTTTTTTAAAGGTTTTCTTCAGAAATTGTAATAATACTGCGAATAAACCTTCAGAAATTATTCGCAAAATCTTTATATAGTTGTAACATATAGAGAGAAAGCACGAATGGTCACGCTTTTTCCCATACAGCAAATCGTAGCAAATTTTCTTAGGAAAGGGTTAAATATGTAGGGAAGTTCATAAATTTGGAATTTGTTAGAGGGGGAAGGGGTAGGGTTGCAAACAATCCTATATCTGCAAAAAATGTGTATGCGAATATCCTTCCGCTACAGATTTCAGCGTGGTCATCAGAAATGGATTCAGTTAGCCAGAAGATAAGGATCGGGGAAGGGAGCAACAATGGACTGTGAACCATGCCAGCGTCTGTCTAAGGCAATTTCAGAAAAACCATTGGAAGATAGAATAAAACTTGCCATACTGGTGATTGAACTCACGTCCTACAGAATCCAAGACTAACGTGTTGCTACTGCTCTACCACTATCGGATTTCCTGACGGAACCATGGCAATCTCGCTGTAGGAAAGAAAATATATGTTTCATACAACACGCTTGAAGTGTGTGCTCTCTTGTGTGAAATATAAAAATATTATATTTATGCTGCACCCTACACACACATTTATTCGTACAGTAAAGGAATAGTACTGTAATTTCATTATTAATTTCTAAAAAAGTTTGGAGAGGTTGTGCTGTAGGCGTGAGATGGGAGTAGAGGTGGTGTTTATGAAGACCGATCCTCAGAATGTAGGCAAATTGTATTAGGAAACTAAAATCTGATGTGATCCAATCGAAACTTCGAGGAGAATATCATCAAAATCAAATAATCAGATTCCAGAAGTTTCATTACACTGAAAACATGATATACGCTTGTTATAAAAGCATCATAAATTCGATTATCAAGGCGTATGACTATTAAAAATTTACAATGTTTTAACGTAACGTGCCCTCATTGAAGTCTACGAATATATTGCACCATTGAAAGTAAAAAGTCAGTATTATATATTATCTGTTCCGTTTTGCCAAAAGGTTAAGAAATAATAACCCTGTCAAAGAAGCGAAAAACAGCAGGAATCTTTGTTCATACTTAGAAATTTCGGTGTCGGAATTCGGTTAACATGAAAATCTGTACTACGTGGCTTGTGACGTGCAATGTTTACAAAATGTAGCAAAATTTGATGACTTAGAGTAGTTAATTTATCCGTGACTTGTATAAAATTCCAAAATAGAACAGTGCATTGCCAAGTTCCATTTACTAGCAAGCAGAGATTTATTTCAGCATATTTGATCATCAATGCACAAAAATAAAATTGTGTTGTGATATTTCCGGTCACTTGAAGGTGTTCTTGCATTACTAGTCTCGCGGAATCGATAGTTTGGAAAATCAATATAAATTGTTGATCGCTATGTGTACATACATTCAAATGTTTTCGGGCAGGTGCGAATGTATATGAATCTGTTACTGTATATGATTTTGTGACATTTCAAATGCGCACGGTTGCACTCCTGCCGACCTATCACCAATAATATACAACTATTCCTGCTGCTCTCAATCCTTCTCGCCTCACAACAATATCTTCAGTAGGCCAGGATTGTACAGGGGACTAATAACTGCTAGTGACTATTAATGAAAGAGGTAATTCTACCAAACATATATATTACAACTCTTTAACTGAACATAACACAATACTTGAAACACTATTACAATATCTCTCTCCACAATCTACTAACTTTACTCCGTCTGACAATATTATACTTTAACGCGAGAGGTTACAATCATACAAAACGGTGAACTGCCTTAAAGATATAATACAAGATATAGAGCTACTCGAACAAGTTAACAAGTAATTAAACGGATACAAGAATATAGCTTCGCAATACACGCTACCCTTGCCACGTGATATTACTCTTTAATACGGGGTCTCGATAAAGGTTATGCCATCCTACAACCTAGCCGGACTTATGCTCACCAGTAAGAGTATCTCGTAGATGGCCCAGAGTTCCCAGGACCTCTGCGTTCTTCTGTCTCTAACTGACACTAACGTTGCCGCCTCACACTTCGTCTTCTGCCAGTGGGAATATGATGGGGGGGGGGGGGGAGCCTGGCTATCGATTTTATGCTCTCTCACTCAGAGGTCACTCAGAGGTGTTATTAAAACAGGGAGCCGCTGTTGAAATCCATAGTACACGCAAGGTTAACTTCTAAGTTCTGGTGTTCGGGCCCCCTGGAGCCCGCTACAGTATATTTTTAGTAGCGCTAAATAATAATCATTCCTTGAAAATTATTTTGAGACCTCTCTCAAGACTTCGATGTTAAAAGCCGCCTTAACCCCTTCACTCACTCCAACAAACCCCCCTCCCCTTTTTTCCAAACCTTCCGGGTCATAATGGAAAAATTCTTCGTGACACCCATGTCTAGGCACATGCTAAAAGCCATTCCCTGTATTTTTAACAGGTTTTAAATTTTTGTGATAGGTCATAAACTGCTTTTTTACTGGAAATCCAAAAAAAAAGTGGGAAATTAATATTAAAAAATAATTGGGGTGACTTTTGGAATAAATTGTTAAATACTTTGCCATGAAAATGTAAAAAACAGTAAGAAATGCATTAAGAAATTTCCTGAAAACTCATTAACGTTTCATTTTAAGGGTGTTGGAACCCAAAAAATTAATTATTTTATAATTGTACCAAACATAGTTTAACTCATATGCATTGTATGTAATGCCATATTTCTGGAATAAAAAACTCAACACTTTAAATTTTTAGAATAATATGATGTCAAATTCAAAATTCTTGTGTTGTGTTTCAGCCACAATAATAAATACTAATTTGTATAGATGAAAAAATTGACAACATAAAGGAATGCCATGGGCTACTGCTTGACATATATGAGATCAAATTAAAATTCATTCATTTTTTGAAAATGTTAAAAATATGCAAAAATGTTTCTTTATAGTAGTAAGAGCGAGCCAGTTCTGGACAACTTGTGCAAGAGTGACCTATGTGCCATATCAAAAATTAAATTACGCCATGTCCCCCTCCCCTCCTCCCAACCGAGGTGTATTGTAATGTACCACCCGCCCTTCCCCTTCCCCTTGCTGAGATGTTCTGTGAATAGCTGTTACCCTTTCCTCCTGGTGGGCGGAGCTACCCCTCCTTCCCCTGGAGGTGTATCGCGATTGTTTTTTGGAGCAAGAATGGCACAAGGGACATTTTAGGTGTTGCTTCTTCAGAGTCTGGTGGATGACTGAGCTCTGGAGCAGCATAGGTTTCGCCTGGTGGAGTCTGATGAAGGGCTGAGCTATGACGGTTGGTGAGGGAGGGGGAGGGTTTTGAAATCAATGTAGGTGTTGCACGGTCGCTGTCGAACGAGGGATGAGCTTTGATGGTGGTTGAGGGGATGGGGATAGAGTGCTTCTTTGGAGTCTGAATGAAGACTGAGCTCTGGCGGTCGGGAGCATTATAGGTATTGCCCGTTCGGAGGTCAACGAGTGATGAGCTCGGAATTGTGCAGTTAGAGAAATAATCATTACAAATATAAAATTAAAAGGAATTAAAATAATAAAAGTTACAAATCCAGGAAAAATAACGAAATTAATTTTGACAATTACGTATCTGGCACACTGGCATTACAAATTGAACAATGATTAATTTCCAAGTAATTGTAATGAGTAGTCATCAATTTTGCATTGAATAATAACAGTAAACACCAAGACAATAATTAGGTAGAGTAATTTAAATCAATAAGTACCAACAGAATAATTACATTTACTAAATACAATTACCAATTGCACAAGTACCTAGACCCCAATTGCACATCCACTCCATACCACTCCTGACTGCAGAATGAACTTAGATTGTGTATGTGAATAGGTATACCCCCAGTCTAACTGCCACTCAGGGCCAACCACCACTCACCTAACCCATCATCTGTTATTTTATTAAATGAAGTGCATGAATGTTCAGTAATGTGTATGTTTTCAGTAAAGTTTTTTTCAGTCAAGTATTATTTGAATAAAGACTGTTCAATCATGTTGTCCTACCCTGTGTTTGGAAAATCTATTCCTTCATGCGTAAATTACATGTAAAAATATATTATACTAGGCAATGCACAATGCAAGACAATCCAATTCATCGCTAGACAACTCTTTAACTCTTTCTCTGTGCGCATGGAGAATGGAAGTCTGCTAGCCACCGCATGTCTGCCGCCTGCTGCCTGAACTCAGATCGTGTATACATTTTTTACTATAAACCTAACTACCTATGCAATCCACCGCCAGTCCACACATCGCCCCCACTATACCGACTTTGTTCCACTCCACTGTGTTTATGGTTTCGATAGGCTGACTCTCAGCCCTCCAAAATTCCCTGTGCTTGCCATGCACTTCGCCACCAGTCCTCGCAACAGTCTGTTATGCAATACTACCTCTCTACCCTGTCAAAGATTCGCAGTGTGACTTGCGGTTTCCCAGTTATACCGCACAACACTCTTTTCCACTTGAGTGTATTTTCTTTCATGCTTGACTACCTCTGAGCCCAGAACGTATTCCAACACGACCTCTGTTACCACATTGAACATTGTTACATATACTCTTACTGTGTTAGTAAAGTATTATTAGTGAATGAAGACTGGTGATTTATATCTACTCAACATTTCTGTAAAGTAACATGCTAGAGTTGTGTGATTTTATATAACCTTTTATAATATTATTATTAGGACATTTATGTACCTAGTGTAACTGTCAGAATTATAAGACTTCAATTTTTTTCCTCACATTACTTGGAAAATCTTGTTAAATGAAGACATACTTCACATTCTATAAAATAAATATACATTCCTTCGTATAATTGCACTAAATCAGCAAATTTTACATCACCTCCAATATTATTATTTCCCACATAGTGTAAACAAAGACTTCATTTTCAATCTTATTATTTGAATAAATACTGTTTCACATATTCCTTACCGTTTCCCACTAGGAGTTTAAATTCAGGAGGGTTAGGATCTGGCTAATATAGGGAAAATTCAACTTGAGTTGTACAAAGTGATGGAAATAGGGAAAATTCAAAGGGGTGTATCCACCATTTCGGATCTTGTTACTATATAACGATTGAATTTTTTTTTTTTTACAGTTCAAGTCTAGCAGTCGTTGGGGTTACATTGTGTAAGGTATCGACCACCATTAATAAGTTTCACATCATCATACTTATAAAGTAGCTGTCTGCTTCACATATCTCCAATATCATCAGCAGCAGTGAGCAAGGAACTCCGAGACAGCAGAAGTAGAACATTGAGGTTAGAATGAATGACAGCCACTGCAATGAGGAGTGTTCATGTATGTATCGAGCAAACTTCGCCTTTGGCTGGTCAATATTTTTGATGATGTTAGACATTAAGAGCGAGTTAAAATTCCTGCCTAAAGACATAACAAGTTATTATGCACCACAGGCAATCCGCTATGTGTATCCATTTCTCAGGCAGGAGCTACAAGAATATGAAGATATTCACTCCTACCTAATATGTGAAAATTGCTCCCATGGCACTCCAGCCCTAAGGAACAATACTTTTGCTGTACAGCCACACATGCGACATGATTGCATGTTAGCTGCGATGTAGCAGATCGCACAGTATGTCTACAAAGATCCTGTAATTGAAGCAGAGTCAGGGATGATGAACTGGATAATGATGATTCAGATTCCTCGACAGTTATACAGTAAGTGTCAAGAACAGTGCAAATTTAAAAAAGTGCAAATATTTCATATGGAAAAAAGATTGTAATTATTTGTACAAATTTTGGTTTTCTTGTGTGTAAAATTTTATAAGAGCTAATGATTCTCTCAGGTAGATGCTGTAATTAACCAGGAGTGTTAATGATTCCTTCAGGGAAAAAATGTAACTAGTATTATTCTTCTGATTATGTACTTCAGAGTATAAATTTGTATATTTTAAAAGGTTAGATCTTCATTCTAGTTAAACTGTTAACCATGTTCTGTTACTCGCAAGAGATTGAAAAACATTATGGAAATTCTTTTATTGTAAAAGAACTTGTATTATATTATTCAAATGATGATGAAGACATTTAAGTCCCAAGTTGCAAAGCACCTCATCAATGGTCTGAGTTAACTCTAGAAATGCTAAGTATGTACCGTCATCAGACATAACAAGTCCATGACTTTAAATGGGAATCAGGTCTTATACCATATGAAGATAGTTTCCAATACCTAAATGATGTAATTGTTGAAGACTATCCCATCTATGTCTTGGGAAAAATGCAAAAGAAAATGACCAAGTATTAAACTAAAGCAGACGTTGTAAATGTTATAAGGTACTATAAATTTCCAAACTTTAATTCATTAGTAAAACAGTACAATATACATCAATGTTCAAAACAATGATTTTGCACCCAGTGTAATAGCGAGGTTTTACATGACTATATTTACCATAACAGATCATATGTTTGATTATACTAAATGTCATATTGCAAAAATAGTGTGTTTTTATTTTGGTGTTTTGCATAAATGTTGTATTATGTCTCCGTGTTGTAAAAAGGGATTTGATGTGCGTGTATTCTTGATGTTTGTATGATAATGTTGTAAAAATATGTAATGCAAGTGTTGAATTAAAAGTAACATAGCAATATTTTAATAAAATAAAAACAGTAAAGTTGGTTTTATTATATGAAAACATATCCAATATATTTCCTTTCATTTTATAATACATAGTGTAACACTTTACAAACATTACTTCAATCTTTAAGATCTTTATTTCTCACCCACAAATCATTGAGCTTTTGTGAATGATTTTCAACAAGCACCAGTGACCTATACTTTTCCCTTCCAATACATTTATCAATTAAGTATTAATTTGGTAAATAAACTATCTGTGATTCAAGTTCATAAAACCACCTTTTATTTGATCACCATCATAGCTTTACAGATAATATATTCTAGGAAATGAATGTCTAATTGAAATATCTTTGAATAATTCATAACGCCAATTGACACCATACTTCTTCTCAAAGGCAAGTTTGACTGTGGAGATATGTTCATATTCTCCAAATTTAAAATTCTCTTTCTATTGTTTATCACTTAAGGATTATCATATACAGTCTCCAATAATCTGTTATCTTGAACTTTTTCCAGTGCCATTTTGATAGTTCTGTGGTATCTTAAATTATACAAATTCAGTATTTCAGGTGGAACAGTAGTACATGTCTAAGAGCCATATGAAGTAAATTGTTTATATATTAACTGTTTTAAACCCTTGTAAAATTGTTCGACTATACCAGCTTTAATTTAAGAGTATGTGACATAATGATTCATCTTATGCTATGTGATTAGTTTCTTGAAATCATTGTTGAAGAATTCCATCTCATTGTCTGTGTCGATATGTTTAGGTGCCCTCTCCTTTAACATGGTTTTCATTGCAGTGGTAACTTGTTTTCCAGTCTTGTTCTTATTATTATATAAAGCATATTTTGAATAAATGTCTATCACAGTTAATATATCCTTGTGTCCATTAATATATTTTGAAAGCAATGTGATATCACACTAGTTAACTTAAAACAAATCATTCATTCAGAGAAAAATAACTTTTCTTCTAGGAAACTCTTATCTTGCAGGAGCATGTAATTCTTGAGCAGTCTTAGTAAACCTCATTACCAATATATTATCCTTCTGTTAATTCTTCAATAATGAATACAATTTCATTTGTAAGTTAATTATTTCCAGACTCTTTTGTTGCTGTGAGAAGTTTTAGTCGGATCACTAACTTGTTGAGATTGTTCCAATATATAGGAGAAAATCGATCACCCACTAGATCTTTCTATATTCCACTTCCAAAAATATAGCCTAATAAATGTCATTTCGGATTATCTTCATCTACTATACAAATATTTGAATTTGCACATATAACAATAATTCAAACAATCCTTCACTCACATCGGTTACATGATCACATACTTCAATATTATTGTCAGGAAAAGTCATAATTACTGATAGCAGGCGAAGTAGTTTTGGAAACTAAATATCTTTATGTTAATAAAGAAAGGACTTGCTTTTTTCTTCTTTAAAGGTTCGTCCAACTTAATATTTGCTGGTTTATCATTAGTTGCAGTGAATGAATTATGTAATATATCCATTCTACTTATAACAGGTTTAAATATTTGTTCTTTTAAAATATCTTGCTCCATTTGTGTACATTTAGCTTGTGAAAATGTATCCATAACAGCAGATATAACATTAAGTAACTCCGAAGCAGTCAGACATTTTTGGATAATTTCACTTATAACTCACCTATTTATATAAACATTATCAACTTGTTTTCTAGGTGCAATAGTAATGCGACCAGGTGTTCGAATGTTCGCAACAGAAGGTTTAGTAAACGCATCATTACTTCGACTACTCTGAGGTTTCTGTAATTAATCTAAAATAGCATGTAAGTTACTTCCAATTCGACTTCTCAACTCATTAATAACAATAATTAGTCATGTTTGCAAATTGTCAATATGCTTTTCACTTCTGTATGCATAACTAAACCAAATAATTTATTATTAATGTCAACACTTATGTATTGTGACATCTCTTCCATTCTTGTTTGAAGTTCTCATCAATACTAGTAATTACTAAATCATTAATTTTACTTTAAAATTTTTTAAATGTTTATGTAATTTACTTTCAATATTCTGTAATGCAGCTAGAGTATTTGCTGGAATTTAAAAAGTAACTAATATTTGTAATAACTCTTGCATTATTTTGATCTAATGTTATTAATTTATCTCGTATTTCAGCTGTTTGTGATTTAAATACATGTAATGCAATAGTGTTTTATGTCCACCATAAAACTTTTACTAGCCACATCACTATATTTTACTGCCATACATACATTACACAATATATGTGCATTCTAATCACAATGATCGTGATTTTTGGTTAAACACATATTGTAATGACTATGTCTTATACAGCTATGTCCAAACTTTGAAATACTCATTATTGATCATCTGGAAGTATAAATATATCAAGTCCACAATGGCATCTCCCTTTACAAAGAGGAATTGCAGGAATAGTTACCAGAAAACTGTTCTTGGCTTTCCAGCAGCAAAAACACATTTCTTTACACTTTGTAAATTACATATTGCCTATAATATGATATTTGTAAATATGTAGTAGATTAAAATTTCCAGTTTTAAAAACAATTCAGATATTTTCATTATCGCACAAATTATGTTTTGGAATCCGAGCATAAATTTTCGAAAGATAAATGTTATCAACATTTGGATGTCTGCCGAAACTAAAATACTTTTGTATTTCTCCTTGAGGTTCATACCAAATACCATCAAAAATAAATGTCAAATTGGGTAATCTATCATTTGGAAAATCAAATTTGTATTTATTACTGAAAGGGGAATATCGTAGTCCTTCATTTAATAACATAATGTTTGCTAAACATGGGTATTTTTCGTGATTTATTATTTTAGAAAACACATATACATTTTTAAATTTTAGTTCATTCGGAAGTTCCAACATGAAGAAGAATATCTTATACAGCATATATTCGACACTAATAGTGTACTGTGTTTCTGCATTTGTTCAATTATATTTTCATTCTTAGATACAATTACCAGATGATGCACACTTTGGTTTTCTACACATTTGTTCCCTGTTATATACTGAAATAAAAACTATAAATGAGAACCTGTATAAATATAAATATAATCACGTTCAGTCGAAAACAATATATCGTACTAAATGTATCAAAATAGGTTGTGTAATATTAAACACAGTGATTAATATATTATCATTTGAATTGCTTTTACCAGAATTCAATTGCTGTGGAGCAGAAACGAAACTTGCGATATGTCTAGTATGTAATGATCAAGGAATAAATGCTTATAAGGCTTTTAAAGTCACAATATAATGAATGCTCAAATGAATGATTTAAAACAAAGGAATATTGCAGATATAGTTATAGCCATTAAAGCAGCGAATTTTAGGAAAGTTACACTAGTTCAACTGGTGAAAATCTCGGTTCTTGGGTTGTAGACAAAGTAATGCGGACAAAAGTAAAAAAGAGATGCAAGTAATGCAAAAATGCCAGACAAAGAGAAAAACCAATAAATGAGGGATATTGCCATTCATTTCCTCATATTATCCACCCCTTGATCTCTAATGGGTGTAGTTTCAGTGCTTAGTAGAACAGTTAAGCAGAATGGGAAAGATACGTATCTTCGCCATAAAGTTTCACATGGAAATAAAAATAATCCAAATGTGGTAAGAATCATAGAAGGTGCACTCACCAATAGAAATTCTTGTATTTGTAAAGAACCTGAATATTCCATATTTTAGAGGTGTGTATATGCGAGATGATTTACCAAAAAAAGAAAACAATATGTTCATAAATGTATGGATTTTTATTTGGATTCGAAACAAAACGAAGGAACACATTGGATTACATTAATTAAAAGTGTAAATCAACCATTTCATTATGATAGCTTTGGTGAATTAAGACTGCTAATTGTAATATGTAACTACTTAATGATTATGCAAATAAAACAATTACCAAATACATTTAATTGTGGACATTTATGTTTAAGATTCCTGGCTATATATAAGATATATAAGTATGCATTAGTATCATGTCAGTCATGTTGGTATTAGGTGGAAACTCATCGTAATTGCATTCTGTTTATTTTCCAGCTTTAAAGTTATTTGGTGAGAGGTAAATAAGCTTAATTTATGTTGTAACTTTCAACAACCTACAAAACATTGATATGCATAATCAATCATTCACATTTAACATTGGCGAGGAAAAATATACAATTTTGTTACCAGGGTGGCATATGAACTCGAATACGTACAAACATTTATTACGACAGCATTACCTGAAAATGAATATTTTCGATTATATGGTAATCCAAACACTTTAACTAGCATAATGCACAATAATGTCGATATTGATTTGACAGAAAACTATTCAATAGTATCTATGTTTGGTTACAAATGGAAAGTGTATCCTGCTAATCAATTACACAAATAGTCAAAACAAATTAATATTTTCTTAGTTAATGTATTCCATGTAAATGCAAATTATGTAGCAGCTTCTTTTTTAAATGGAAAACCAACAAACACATTACATGAATTCACTTGTGCTGTGGCTCCAGGTTACAAAATAATTGAGAAGCCAATTACTTTAATTTACCACCGAGTAATAGTTGATCGTGTTGACGAAATTGTTACAATTGTCAACCAAGACTGTAAACTTACTGATTTTAGAAACTATGATATTACCATACATTTACATTTAAAGAAAAGTACATAAACATTAGCATTGTGTCCATTACAGTCAATATGGATGTTGTGTATCATACTCAATATGGATACAAAATGGGTGGATCTGTTAAGTCTAAGTACTACATTTCCAAGAAAACTTACATAAAAAGATTTAAACAGAAAAGTAAAGTGCTCATTTCAATTAAGGACCCTCCCTGAGACGTTAGCACAAGGCAACTAATTGTTTTTCAGAGAACTAGGATATAAATTTAATAGGAATGGAAGACATTCTTAAAGTTAAGCAACCTGTAAGTTATGCAGATGCAATCACCATAACTGAATTACATGTATATGAATCGTTCCGACCAGGACCATATAATTCCCGTCAGAAATATGGATTCCTATACAGAAACACAACATTTAACCTTCACAATCGAAATCAAGTGGACACTTCAGAGGAACAGTTAGAAAGACAGCCAAAGCTACTAATCCAGTGACTACAGGAATAGTGAGAAATTGAATAATTCATTTTATTGAGAGAATTGCATATCTGCCTAACTGTGTTGAAATTGATCAAACAAAAATGTTGAAATTACATCCCAATAAAAACTATATCTCGCAAATTACAAACTATGTTTATTCAGGGCTAATGGTTGGATGTCACCATCTGAACAATTACAGACTAGAAATACACCTAAGTGGGAAATACAAAGTTGTAATACTGTTGAGTATGGTACTTGGATTTGCTGAAGACTATAGGCATGTAATAGTAAATGCTAAACAAGTGTTTGTTATTCTATTTGGTGCTACACCCTTAAATGATATGTGATACAGCCAATGACGAGGAAGGTATAACAGTCGAATTAAGCAGTGTAGATTAGTTTATACCACATATAGAAATTAACACTCGTGAGAATGCAAAGTTTCTAAATTACATTGAAAAAGGGAATGACCTAGTTCTTGCATTAGGAGGTTGAGTCTGGAGACATTTCCGTCATTGCCAAAATTCGTGAAAATCATATGGAATGTAAAATCAACCTTCTCAAATGAAAAACTGAGTACATGATTATATGTTTCCACTAAAACTGACAAAACAATTTTAGAACAGACACATCAGACACCATTACAATATGAAAAATGTTAAACTTCATACAAACAGCCAGCTCTATCACTACATGGAATTCTATATGAATTTGGGAAATGGCGATTTTCTTATTTGTTACATTAAGTACAAACAGTTCCAGTGAACATGTTATAGTAAAGATAGTGCAACTACTTTTGATGCCGAATCATTTAAGACCAGAGGGCCTTTATTCATGTTTGATGTCAGCCAGCATTACCAATAATGTTATTTATTCTTGAATTGAAATAAATGCAAAAACACCCATACCCCAAATACTCAACCTTATGAATTTATAATACATGATAGATTAGTGTGATATAATGTCAGAGATAAATTAGTTAAAGTAATTACGTGAATCAGTCGCTCTTCAACATATGATGAGTTAAGAGTTCTGCATTTTCAAGATTTCCAAGCTCAAAATATATTCATCATAAAGGAACTGGCTATTAAAGACATGGAAGACCACACGACCATTTTCAGTTTCAAACCACCCTTCAACTGGAAATATTTAAATCCAAAGTATAATAAAACCAACACATTGCTTACAAAGAATCATCATGGACTAGTTTGGGAGAGTAAGTGTATGGAGAATGAGAATGTAGAGGTTATTTGCAAGAACTACCTTAAAAACTGGGAGATATTTGTATGTTGCTAGATCAAAAAGGATTATACCAAGTGTGTGGAGTTGGAAAAATAACAGATGTACAGAAAGACTGAAAAAGTCCTTCATTCAAAAAGTTTTGTCAAATGTATGGCTATAAATCACCATTCTTCTCAGCAGGTGAAAATGTGACATTAATGTTTAAATTGTTGTTGATGACTGGCCGATGTGAAGGGGAGAAGGAGGTTAGTCTACCAAAGTCTCCAATTGACAGTATAAGACTAATACTTCAGTGGTTGGCACATGAGGTATAAATACAGGAACACCTCGGGAACCTACTTCAGTCTACTGTTGGTGTCGCAATGGAGAGGTTAAATCTTTTAAGCAAGTACAAGAGTGTAATTCATGGCTACAGGAAAGTTTGGTTCCAGGTTAACGTCAATATGCCGTGGCAAATCCAGCTTTGCAATGGGGAAGAACATTTGAATTAAAAAAAAAAGAACTAGTATAGAATATACTTATGAAGAACTGGAAATATGTGGTAAAGACACCTGTCCAGTGTTTAATATGCGATCTAATAGCGCATTACCATATTATCCAAATGAATTAAGGTTTGTTACTCCAGGTGAAGTAATAACGAAGTGTCCATGTTATAAACGAATAAAGTACAAACTAAAGAGATAATTTTACGACAGTTCAACAATGTGGACAGAAACCTGTAATAACAAGAACCACATCACTCAAATTTATGGAGAAAATCTGTCTTGTCTCTCCATGTGGACTGCGGAACTGAAAAGTATGGCTAAGCAGCACATGTGCATGCAATTTCGACTTAAGAAAGATGACAGTGAGAAATTAATCAGCTGTATCTACTAATTCAAGATGGTGGCGTAACACATGCGACTAACTGGTCGAACTCGAGTGAGTAAGGCCAACCTATTTAAGGACACAGGGAAGATGACATAGCTTCGGTTGCAGTGGAGAGATTCAACCCAACAGTGAAGTTTGAGAGTGTAGCGCCAGGATACAGGAAATTATGATTCTGAGTAGAGGACAATACTCCATTACAGATTCAATTGTGAAACAGGAAGAGGATTGTAGCTTCTCCTTAATTAGTCCTAATTGTACATGCAAAGCACTGGATGTTTGTGAGGGATGAACATATTGTGCCTTGTATAATTTGCAACCTGCCACAGATTTGCCTTGCAGTCAGAATGAACTAGCAAGTAAGGCTCAAGATACATATTGCAAAGGGACTGTTGCTCTATTCTTATAGCTTGGGGTGAAAAATGTGACAACAATGACTACAATGAATATTCCAAAGCAAAAATTTGTTAAAGAAATCAAATATGGCCGACATGTCTATATAAAGACAGGGGGAAGATACTGGAGCTTCAGTCATGGTGAGTGTGTTCAACCCTACAGATACCTAAGAAATCCTGCAAGTACGTTGTAGAAGAGTCTTCTATAAACCTTATGATGGTGTTTTACAAGTTCAAGTTTGCAACAATATTGAAAATTGGTGCTACAATTTCGATTCTAACCTTGGCATCAGATTTGGTGAGGGTTTAGCATGTAATAATTATTGTGCTGTGAGTTATCTACGCCTTGACAGCGACTTGTCGTGTGCGATGTATGACTTAATACTATATAGCCTTAGCAGAAATAGAGAAGAACAACGGGAAAATGGAGTAATAAGCTATCAACTCGCTAGTCCATGCTGTGGAAACATCATTCACTGCAAAGAAACTCTCTATGGTGAGATTCACTATATTATTTTTGAGCATGGAAGTTTAAAATTTCCGTCTATGTGCAACTGTTATTCGTGTGAAGTGGCTAATTCGGAATGAATTTCAAAACTGATGCTATATACTATTTTATTATATACTATTGTATTTTGTAAGGTATGAATTACTGTATTCACATCTGACGTATAAGGAAATGTGTAAGTCCGTTGTTATTTTTTAATGTGCATATTACCATGGATTTATGATAAAAAGTAATAAACCATGTATATTTGAATATAGCATAGGCCATGTATGACTGACAAAGAACATAATTTTAAAACTGAGGGTGAATGCATTGTTATAATTAATTGTAGTGCAAGTGAGAGTCTAAAACATGTCATTTATAATCCGTATCATACTATACCATTTCAGTATTTTTAAGATTGCGATAAAGGTATGCAACTGCTTGTACTTGATAATAATGGGATTGGATACTTATTAGTTAGTGGCTGTCTCTCGTCTAAATGTTATGTGCATAGAAATGTGAAATTATGTAAATTAAAGTTTAGCCCAGCCATTATTCACTTTAAAGTGGTAGAAGAGGATGAGGTCACTTGCTCATGCATACAAAAATTCAAGCGCAAAATCAATTTTAGCAAATTATTTAGAAGAATATTTTGGTGGTGCTGTTTGAGAAATAGTCTCTGCCGAAAGGTTATCCAGCCACTCTAAATAAAAACTCTCCCGGCCACGAGGCCCGCCACACTTGAATACAGCCAGGGTGACCATATGGAAGGTCCAGCAAACTCCAAGTTGTGCTGAGATCCTCGGTCAGTAATCGAGAGCGTTATTCAACGAACTAGGAATAACACCACAACCAGGATCACGCAGTGTCTTGCCGCAGAATGTTATCTTGTCGGCCTGGCTTTGAAACTGGTATGCCGCTCATGTGCTCGATCGCCTGCCTCTTATCTCGCCTGCTCATGTTGCGCCGTCTGGAGTCTCGTAGCTATACTAATTTGAAATTCTGAAGTTACCTTCATTTACTCTATTATACCACAGATTCTAGACATTGCAGAGTTCGCCATGCAATTCACCTTTAAGAGTTTGCCTACAAAGCATTTTACCCGAAAAAGCGTGGATGCATCATTTTCGAGATAAAGGCTTGGTAAGGTAGGTCTTGGACATCCGGTAGAAGGAAACTGGACCAGACAACAAAGACAGAGCAGATAAAACCAAAGAATTTTTTTTTGGTGAAACGGGAGCAATGTTTCGGAAACCACTAGCATCATCCTGTAATTACATGATCCTTTAAAAAGTAAATATTAGTTTATACTTCCTACTTAATTGTAAGGTTCATAGATCAATGTTTACAGTTTTGTGAAGGGTAATTTTGATCGTATTAAACTTCTGTGCTTACACTCTAAATTCGAAGACAGTGGAAAACCACTGATTCGCAGTGAAATTCAACTACACGAAAAAGATAAAATGGCCCCACTTAGAATCAGTGGAAAACCACTGATTGTTTCAGTGAAATAATCTCGCTGATTGAATTAGTTACGTGAAACAATTTCACTTATTGAATAAGTGATGGCCGACTGCAGTGAGGAATTAAATATTGGTTTTATTGAATGTAGTTTAAATGATTACGTGAAATAAACATATTTACGATAATTAACTATATTTATATTGCATCGTTTACCGTAATATAAAAAGGTAAAAGAACCTAGCAGATGGCCGGGATTAATCTCATACACCATTTACTCGCCTATTTCGAGCCATTACCTTAGCACCTTTTTTTTTTTTTAAGTTGACAGAGCGTGGTTTACGTTTGTTTGACGAGTGTAGTTGCCGTTTGACGATTAATTGCGTGTGATAGACGCATGCCTCACGCAGGAGATCACAGCCGGTCATACACAAATATATGTACGTGCATGCCTTGTTCGGGACTCGAACCCGAGCCCCGCGGCTTAGGTCAGCACGCAACTAATTGCGCCACGGAGGTCGGCTCCATCTGCGCTACCAAGTCACGTTGAAAAAAAGGTAGAAAAAAATGTGTGTGTCATAGTTTGTACAGAAATCGCGAAGATTTAAATTTTTGACCTTACTTTTCGCCGTTGGTTTGATTGGCACTGTTAGTATTGTTATAAACTAATATTATATACGAGTGCAATCTCTTCACAGCATTATGTGCAGTTTAAACCTTCAAACAGAGCGCTGTGATATACATGAAAACGAAATGAAAGACGTAAAAACGGAATGAAAGGCTTGGTGTTCATATTTCCTCGTAAAATTGTGTTTTGAAAGAGGAAACACTTTTTAGAAAGTATTTTGTATTGGGTTTATTAGTTTATTCGCTGTGGTTTTTCTCGATACATGTTGTTTAGTGGCCATTATCAAATGTTGTTTGACGGCCATTTTTACACGCAGTTTAACTGATCTATCGGTGAGAAATGAACCACTGATAAACACTGGAAAAAATTACTCTTGAATCGTGGAAAATGTCACTGAATCATTGAGTGAAAGAAATCTGGGATTTTTTTTCACTGATTCATCAGTTAAACTCACTGAAGTGACTGTTAAATCCGTCAGATACTGTTGACTGATTGTAACAGTGAAATTCTTACTGATTCTGATTTAGAGTGTACAAATATTTTACTAGCTTTCTTTATTTATAAACCATTGAACACCCGCATGTCAAAAATAAAATTTAAGTATATTAATTTTACTTAACAAGCCAAAAATACAGAAAACAAGCGAACTAGAAAATTTACGGAAAAGTTTCGCGAATTCGTAAAAGTTGTGTAATTTCATATAAAATCCTGAACGGGAAAAAATTAGTGTTTGTAATCTTACGAAGATTTCAGGATATTTTTTCATAGTAACTTGCTATAATTTTCTGGAATTTTTATAATACTATCAAGACTTGTGTACCAAGTACCATGATTGTACACAAATATACCATTATATTTCAACAAATATAATATGCAGTGGATTTGCAATAAAGGAAAACTAAAGACATGGGACAAGTCTCAAAATGTGTTCGTTCGTGATAATGCATGTTTTTTTTATGCAATGAGATTTGTTTGAAGTCGCATGTGCAAGTGACAAATACTTTTTAATGGAAAGGTACTGGCATCACACAGTATCACAGGCAAAATATATCTGCAAAGTATATTTTAATTTGTGTAGGCGTATAACATACATATGCATATAAGTGACGGGCAAATTGTTGTTAAATCCAAAGGCGTTAACTATGTAAATATGTCCAATGATTGTATTTTTTGCAGCATTCCATAAGACGTTTGTCATTGGGCGTGCGATACTGTCTTCCTGGCAGCGGCAAGACCATGAAAACTGATGGCTGTCACCACCCAATAGATTGCCGAAAAAATGTCCGCTGTACCTGATCCCCGACGGAAGTCATCTGCAATCACCAACATGGCTGTCTGAAGATTGGTCCTCATAAAAGGCATCGGAATTCACCAGTCCCAATTAGTTTACGCCGATGGCTCTTACAAGATATCTCTCTCCTCTATCCGGGCTGCCTATAGGCGCTGACAAACCAGGCATAGATAATGATGTTTCCTCAAGTTGCTTGTACCTACCAGAACGATGCTTCACGAGAGTGTTGCCATTACTTCTCCCTCTGAAACTGATATCGTTAATACCAGACCGGGGCACGTTTAGTTGCTGAGAATCCTTTCTGGAGCAATTCCCGAATTTATGGTCCCTGTAGTTATGTCAGTTTCGGGAACTCGCATCAACCTACGTTGAATCGTTATGACATAAAATGAATGTATGGTGTTTTAAGGTCTCCTGTTGTATATATATATATATGTATTTTTTTTTTCGGCCTAGAGGGAATTCTTGGGATTAAAGTAGAGTCGAAAAGGTTTTTCGGCCACAAAGTGTAGAAATATTGTGCACAGTTGGCAGTTTTTATTTATCAGATATGAAAAAATTACTCACATTTTTTATACGCGTTGCATTCTCAATTTTGCCAAATCTACATGTCGAATCAAGAACAGTATAGATGTGTGGAATCTATTCCATTCATGCAGAGAACGGGAAAAAAAAACCATTGGTTGTATCAAGGAAGCCAATATGCCAGCCGCACAAGTGCGTACACTTGGTCTCTGACTCGTGACGGTTGGAGAGGGGAAAAGGGATGGAATATGTAATATCGCCTGCCAATAATCCAATAATAACGGAGTCATCTGGCGCGTGGGGTAGCGGAATAAGCGGGAGCGAAGAAGAGGGGGGAGTGTTTGTTATCGGGACGGGGATGTTGTCGAATGCAGCCTTTGTGAATTTAACGTCACAGGTTTTCGGCCCAAGGGAGTTGCAAATTTGATTTCTCAGAATTCACTCCTGCCTTCCCCTCGCCGCCTACTTTTTTTTTTTCTTTTTCACTCTCCGCTTCCCGAAGTTTTATTTTATTTACCATACCCCTCGCTCCCAAACCACTCTTTTCCACAATATGCTGATCGACAAAGGGAATCAGCGTGGTCGTAAAATCGATAATACCTGTCGATCTTGGAAAACACCACCTTCATCCACGCCATCCATATACTCAGGTAACGACGCACAGAGTTAGCATGAAAAATCTTCCCCATTTTAGGCACACAAAACTACCGTTTAATGGTATTGAGATATATTAATTATGCACTTATAGAGAGAGATACACAGAAAGATTATTTTTTCAGGACATCACAACATTTAACGCTGCCAAGTAGTAAATATCCTCACCGCTAGTTGCAATATTAGAATGAATGACTACCAGATAGTCGATTCTTTTGTTCCCTGGATTTCCATGCATACCAGTCAGTTAGTTATTTCGTTTCAGTGACATTTCCCGGTAATGTCGAAAGTGTACAGTAATAAAATTAAAATGTTGAAATTTGATTTTTATGTCTTACCGTTTTATCTTAATAAATCAAATGTGAAGAAATCATTTTAATTGCAGGCTTATATGAAATACACTTTTGTACCTGGGAAGTTATATACTCTGGTAGAACAAAGTACTTCTATTTACGTTCAGAAGAATATATTTGGTAAATTTATGACATAAGGTAACTATAAAAGTAACAGTTGCATGAACAGTGACACGACGCTTATTTTGTATAAAAATATTCATAGAACCACGGTAGTAATCATTTCTTGCAATCCGGTATCTTTCGAGGATTGTGAAGTATTCCTTATTACACTTGGCATGACGTGTGTTATATATAACAGACCAATGGAGATTCACAAAAAACTTAAATAATAGTTCCTAACGTGATATAAATGTGCCGAGAGAAGGCACATAATTGGCCTGTGAGAAATCTCAGTTACACAGTCATTAATATGGAATTTGGCAGGTTATTAAAACGCTGTAACTTATTAAAACGCGATAAAAATTTTGCACGATTCTTCTTGTAGCACTAGTGAGAAATTATTTGTTAGTGTATTTAAACTTTAGTATGTAAAAGTATGATTATCTTCTGTGCAGGTGACCGGCTCATTACTCGTAGCCAACTCTATGGTCAGTGTAAAACCAGAACAGGCCCTCACCGTAGACTAAATATGAGGTAGACCGATTATTCGTCTTCTGCGCTTGTATACCAATATTGACCTACTCCAAAGGAACACAACTGTCAGTCACACGATCAACATTGTTGAGCTAGTTTTATTTCTATATCTTAATTTTCAAAAAACAATCACTTTTATATGTATATAATACTTCAAGTGATTTGAATGTAATGAAACTTAATTACAAATTTGTTAGAGGAGGCATACACACATATCAAACACTTGTTAACTCATCAGAGTTCTAACCTCAAATGTAATCCACGCCGGCTTTTGCTAGACGTGTTGGCAGAAAAGCAGTTCGTTGTTGGGACATGGAGATGGGTAGTACGTAATCAGCTAGATCGGTCTACCACATTTTTAGCCAATGGTCCCAACACCATCTCTACACTGTGCGTGGCGCCTTGGCATGTCCAGGTATTGACGGCTTGACGTGTCGAAAGAGTGATGTATCCTTTCATATGGTGGTGCGACGCTACCGCGGACTACAGATATGGTGGACAGGTTCTCGTCTGCAGCTCGTGTCCTCAAAAGCGACTCACCCATTGCCGGTACAACTTTCAAAGTCACATGGTCAACATTGATGAACTTGTTTCTTTATCCTAGTATAGGAGTGATAAAATATGTTGACCAATTTTAACACGTACTAAATTATACGAAGTGTAAACACATGTCAAGGAATTTACTTATTTGTATGCTGTTCACGGTAAAGTGAGCACTTTTGGGGACCCAGTTACTTTTTTTTTAGCAACCTTTTTTTCCTTTAAACACCTTTTTAAAGTCAACATTGCCATGTAAGTAATAAACACAGTTTGTATATTCCACGGCACTCTGAAATTAACATCTAAGGCTAAAATAAAATATATGTATTGAGTATTATGAAAAATGAGATGCCATTCAAAAGTGCTCGCTTTACTGTGAACAACCTATTTACATTGTTCAAACCTCAAGCCCTATCCCTGTTGTTATTAGCAATGTTATTGGCCGAAAAAAACAGTATACTATCGGAACATTGAGAACGGCTACTTCGAGGACTTTTGCGCACTCTACCTTATATCCCCTCTACAAACGGTTTTAAGAAAGTGGTGTGAGGAGTTGCAAACAAAAATGTTTGTGATGCGTGCTGTAGTTAAGTCGACACAGAACTTGTTTTGTTATATCACAACTAATGAGCTGTAGGCTATATGTTCAGCTACAGTTATAAGAACCAGTTATGACGTAGGCCAGTAAGACGGATTGCGAATAATTTATCCACAGGTTAATTAATTTGTTATTGAGCTTCGCAGTGTTAAACACACACTAACAGTTACGGACACAACTGTGTTCACTGGTTCTGAATGGGATAATGAAAAGCTGTATTTTGGAACACTGCACGCGTACCGGTAGAAATTTTCCCTATACCAAACTCTCCCATAAGAAATCATTGAAACAAATCCTGTAGTAGGAATAACCTTCCCTCCGCGAAAATGGAATTTCCCTCGCTACGCATTCGCAGTCGACACATGTAGACTTACACAAAATAGCTGCTGTTAAAGTGACCGATGTGATTTAGCGTAATAAATACGTTAGCAACCACGCAAAAAAAAGTCTGTACAAGGTTTAACTGATTATCAGTGACACGGCTACATTAAAACTGTTGTTCCATTTGTTGGAGGAAAATTTTTTATGCAACACAAAAGCGAATTTTTTTCATAAACAAAATTGCTTTTACCTATCCCGCATTGCTAGCAATACAACACGTGATAATATCACACACTGCTTCATAAAATATTACTGGAATTTTGACAATCTATGGTGCATTATGATGACTTACTTCGAATCGGGATCTCCTGCCGAATGGATGATTCTGGTATAATTTTTTTATGGACGAGTTACCCCATTTTATAATATGCATTTCCATCAAAAACCGCATAAATAAACATGCGTGAATACTGAATTTAATTCTGTTTCTGGGCTAGTAAAAACGTTTTTAGATTAAATTGTAAATTATTTTTAGCCTATGACTATCTATAAATTAACATTCTTACAATAACTTGCATGCTCCTGTTTAAATCTGAATGAAAAAAGAGGGTGTGTGTGTGTGTGTGTGTGTGAGAGAGTGTATGTATGTATGTATGTATGTATGTATGTATATATATATATATATATATATATATATATATATATATATATATATATATATATATATATCTCTTTCGTCTTAAAAATTGCAAGTTTAATTTCAAACCTATCAAAAACCATCTATGTTTGTTGTATATGCATAATAGAAAAGAATACTGTAATTATTAAATATTTTATTTGTTTAATTGTTTCTTAATGTTACTTGATCAATGCAAGGAAAAAAAAATGTTCGTGTTAGACGACTTGAAAATCATCTTTTGAACAAAATATACTAGACCATGTTCATAATGACATACGCATGATCATATTGAACTCCATGTACGAAATCTGTGTGACGATACATTATGGGAAATTGGATAGCAAACCTAGAAAACATAATAAAGGCTGCTCACGGTAAACTCAGCACTTTTGAAAGCCCTGTTTTGTATCTACTTGTATGCACACTGTGTATTTTGACATGTACAATTAACTTGCCATGGGCAGGATCACTTTATTGATGCGTCGATCAAGTGAAACTATGAAGTGATTACAAAAGTGACATTTCAGAAATTTGCGGATTATTATACTTGTATGCATTGGAAAGAACGGAAAGCTAAATAAGTAATATCAGCTCTCACGAATGCTTACCTATTACAGTTAATTCAACGTTAAAGAACGGTACTACATTCACCCCGGTCGTTACCAGTTTTACTGGGCGCATATTAGTCAGTGTGCCTGTTGTAATAGAGTCATGTAGGTGCAGTGACAATTTTTAAGTGCTCACTTTACCGTGAACAGCCTATATTATTTGAAGGTGCAACTCAAGAAACTACGCGAGATGAAACAAGTTAGCAAATTAAATATATTTTCGGGGTATATCAATCGGTAAACACCTACGGGTAACACAATCTTTATCTCTCAGTAACACGGAGCCCTTTGGTTTCCTAACGACGAGAAGTGTTTTCACCCGCCAAACGTTGGCTTTTGACTAACGTTTCACTGAGACAATATCATTCTAACGCTTTCACAAGTTAAATTCTCTCTCGTAGTTTCTGACAATATGCAAATGACTAATTCCGATTCAACAATTTTTTTTATCGTTATCTCTCTCTCTCTGTTGCCAATCACGCTGGGTCGAAAACTCGATTTTCCATAGTGTGAGTGAGTGAAGAGATTTGGGCGGCTCTTAACATCGATTTCTTGAGAGCTGATGAGGGTGAGGTGAGTATAGAGTGGTGCGGGAATGCGTGGTCAGGGGAAACGGGAGATCCCCGAGAAAACCCACCCACAAACGGCATCGTCTGGTATGATTGCCTCGTGCGAAAGTCCGGGATCGAATCCGGTTCGACTACCCGAGAGGCGAATAGGCTGAATACATTACCGCGGCCCCTTAAAGAGTTCCGTTGTGTTAACGTTGTTTTTAATGTGTTGTTTTTGGAATCTGTGAACGCTGGAAATATTTTTTTTGTAGTTTCTGTTTATTCCGTTGGCGTAAAAGTAATAATCTACTTATTAAAAACGTATTTACTTGCCTAAAACTTAGCAATTTCACCTGATTCGACACATGGCAACGGTGAACTGGTCCACGGCAATGTTAACTTTCGCATGTGGCGGAAGTGTATTCAGATGGCTGAAAGAGAAAGAAGCAAGGTAGAGATTACAAACGTCAAGTAAGAGGTAACACACTATAGTGTCCGACACTGTAACTATAGTACATTCACGGTTTCTTTGGTATTTTTGAATCAAACCATTGATATATCTCCCTATGTATGACGTGTATAGTTATTTCCAAAATTTGCCCTATATCACAAGCGTTTTATACTTGTGTTCATAAAAGTTAGTTTGTTTCCTGTTAAATTGAAATTTTATTAATATCTTATCTATGAACTATAATGCTTCATTGATAAATAATTTGAATAAAAAACAGGGAGAAAATAGGTATGTTGGTAACGTCTAGTGAGAAACAGTTCTTATACAAAATACCATTACAACTGAGTGCGCACGAATGTGGTGCGTTGTCCCCCTGGTGTAATTCTCCAAACTTGTTAAGCTTAGTTCGCACGAGGCGGAGGAATATGCCGGAAGTAGAACATTAGCAGGACTTCATAAAAGTCTGAAGTAACAGTGAATTGTATATGGTGTGCATTAGCCGCTTGGCTCATCGGTCTGAAGTCTGGAAAAGCCTGGCGCCAGAGAGCTGCGACATTTGATAAGCCGGGCGCTCAGTAAGCCGATTTGAGAGGTCGCGCTCCGCGCAAGACTCGGTCGTCTTATGGTAAACGCCACACTCTTACAGTATCGTCGTTGTGTGAGGTGACACCCTTCCTTAAACGCTCAGTGGAACATGATCATATTATTGCATCGAAGACGGATCAGAGTGCCGCACAGCATCACATATGTTATTGTAAGTTAAGGAAGGTTACTTCTACACATGTTAGGATTAAAAAGAGTTTTATCATGTGAAAGTTAGGCATTGGCGAAATTTCCGCCGGTTGGGGCGCTGTGTTCCAAAGAGGTTTTTATTTTTAATTAAAATTTTAAGCTACGTGAATAATAAAATAGAATTATTTTACTTTGTAACGTACTCATTTTATATTTATGTTATGATTAATACAATAATTTTGTGATCAATGTAGGAAATTGAGAAAATCCTCTACACAAGAGACACCAGCTCTTAAACAGTGGGGAAAAATTTTTGTTGCAAAACTTAAAGCTTTGAGGTTCCTAACCTGCGTAGAAGAAATTAGTTGAAGGTTGAACTCGATACAGAGAGCACTTTTAAAACCAACTAATTGAAACAATTCACTCTCCATAACTACATATATGCTGCAGTAGACCCACGCTGGGACACGCAGGCGTCTAGTAAATTCGTAGGTAATTATAATCCAATCACGGTTACTTCACATTTTTCTTGATCCCTGCTAAAGTTATACTTCCAGGATATTCCTTCGCCTCGCGCAAACAAAGCTTAGCCAAGTCTAGAAAATGAAACCAAAGGTCAATGCACCGAATTTTTGCGCACTCAGTTGTAATGATATTTTGCCTGAGAACTATTTCTTACTAGGCTCTACCAACAAACATGTTTTATCGCTGTTTTTATTCATATTCGTTATAAATTAAATATAATTTATAAATAAACTATACATAAAGTACCATTTAATGAATAATAAGATACTTTTATGTTAACAGTTGAAGACAAAGCTTGTGTTACATGGGATGTATAGGAAATAACTAAAGACATTATAGATGGGGTGATTTATCAATGGTTCGATTCGAAAAGTGCGAAGAAACCGCGAATAGACTGTAGGAAAAATATATATCTATGACTTGATGTTGCGTTTAGAGTGATTTTTTGAACTTTATTACTTCTTAAATCAACGTTTCCGGTTGTACACACTCAAGAGCACAAATCTGAATATGATAAACAGATTAAAAAAATTTATTTCATGAAATATTGTTATAATTATTTTTTTTAATGGCAAGTAATTTAATGAGTAATTTAAAATTTTTATTCTACGATTTTATTGGTTTGCTGCTAACTCTTAACTTTATAAAAAAACTATATAAATATTAGGTAGTTCAACATTTTACAAACTCTACAAAATCGGTGCAAAGGAGAAACATCTTGGAAAATTTTTATTGCTGAGTGAGTTTTACCCAGCGATGTGTTTTTGCTCACACAAAACGCTAAGTTGCAAGGAGCTTCCCTCGGCCTCTACCAAATTGACGAATTTAACTCTGGAAATACGGATGACTTCAGTCTTTTAACATATAACCGTAATGGAATCGGGCGTCTTTTAGGTGCTCTGTCAGTCAGTATGTTCAAACAGGCGCCATAAACTGTTGCCGGACGCACTTGTCCTGTTGGATTGACACGGACGTGTTTTGTGACAGTAAGTTTGGTGGCCTTGTACGATCGCATTATTCCCGAAAAATTTCCAAATGTCTAGCAGGCTGTCAAAATAGCTGCGTCTGATTTTACATTATTAGGATATGAGGACGTAAAAGTTTTAATGCCACCGTTGAAATACTCAGGATCTGAGAGAACATTCTCACGCATTCCATTAACGACCGTGTCAAATCAACGTAGGTTTTTTTTTTTATTGTGTGCCAGATCTGTTAGAAATGGAGGGTGTTTTGAAATGAGTGCAGATATTCTGGAGAATACAAGGGGAGTATCAACACGAGTGTTTTGACGAAACGAACATGGTGTTGGAAACTCATCCACATGCTACAAATAAATAAAACGCAAGATGCGTATGCTCCAAGCAATAATACTTGGTAAAGAGCCTGTAGCACAATCACAAGCGAGTTGACATCGAAACTGCAAGCGCAGTACTACAACAATTGTTCAATGTGACAACCGTTGGCCTGGTTGCACGGCTGTATACGTCACACCTGTACTGTGATTGTGGTCATGGTCGACTTGACTTTGCCAGGTGGTTCTTGCAGCTGCGCATTACATTATATTCCAGACTTCCCAGCCATTGTGTTGTGGACAGACGTAGCACTGTTTACACGGCGACGGCATATTCAACAGCGTTTCATTTTATTAGTAGCATTCAGATACAGTTTTGACACCGTGCTCATTACATCAAAACACCCGTCCTGAAACCTTCTTGCATTCCCCAGAATATCTGCACTCATTAAAAAAAAACAACCTGTATATGCAAACTTTTTTGAAAATTCTAGGATTTCGGTTGGTTGCATGACGCACGAATCAAGTAGGTCTAAGTGTTGATATGACCCATGGGGCGAGAATTCAAAATTAGAAGAGAAGATTATTTTAAGCAAGGCTTTCAAAAATGCCGAGCTAACATTGACACAGTGACGCAGCTGTACTGAGCTCCGTCAACGTGTCTGTCCGGTAGCGAGCTGAGGCAAACATGCAGTTCGAATCGAGCGCGGTACGCTATTCATATCTCACGGCTGGCTGACGGCCGTTCGCTGGGGAAACCAACAGATCAACTGATCAGACAAGCGGATTGCGCTCGCAAACACCTGTCGCCTCCCGGAGCAAGCCCTCGATCGCGAGGTTCCACCGGAGAAGTGTTAGAGGCGCCCAGCTATAGTCCATTCCAGGTATCTTCAAAATGTTTGAATCAAAACTCTCGAAAATCACTGCATGTAAGCTGTGTTTGTGTGTTTCCTAAATATGTAATATATTAAAAGCTTTTTATACTTGTGTTAACATTAATAAATGTAAATTACCTCATTTTTGTTAATTTTCTATTTATAATCTTTAATTCATATTTAATAGGAATAAAATACTGAGAAAATGGGACGGTTGGTAATTCCTAGTAAAAAATAATTCTTACGAAAATTATATTACACCGAGTGTGTTGTCCGTTTGGTGTAATTTTGCAGACTTGTTTAAGTTTTGTTTGCATGAGGCGGAAGAATATCCTGCTTGTAGAACTTCGCTAAGGCTTCATAATAGTTGCAGTAACCGTGAATTTACTACTGGGTGGGGCACAAAGAACTCCCCGATTTGTGATGGGCGTAGCGGTGGGGGAGGGGTTAGAATAGTGGGATTAGACAGCTGTGATCATGCAGATTTCAGTTTACGTCATGGCTCGGTCGGGAGGAACCCGCGGCTTTTGCTGTCGAGAGAGTTCATTCGAAATGTTGGTTTACCGGTAACCACACAATGTGCGTTTCGCATCCACTTCGCGCTAGGTCGTCGTAATCCGGTTACCGCTATAGTAAATAAAAAGAATAGTTTGTTCAGACAAACATGTTGAAAAGAAATCTCTTGAATGACCTCAGACCATAACAAGTCGGACAGACGTGGCCGCTGTGAGAGCTTCCTTTCTGCAATTTCCACATTGTTCTGTTGAGTGTTCGGAGAAGTCTGCTCAGAGATCTCATAATGTAACCCTACAAAATTATAATTACACAATAACCGAGTGAAAGTTATTTCGGAACTCGTGCAACTTTGTGTCGGGATTTTCTTTAGAAGATTCCCCTTAAATTTGTTTTGCTCTTCAGTGACGATGCGCACTTCCACGTTTTAGGAATATATACTAAACAGAATTTCCGTTTCCGGTTTAAAGACCACCCTTGGGAACTTCACCACGACCACTCACTGCCCTATGGTAACAGTGTGGTGTGCCGTTTTTCAGTTTGGAGTGTGTAATCCGTACCTTACTGAACGGGACGCCACAATTGTAACTGTGACCCCAGATCGGTATCGGAAATGCTAGATGACTTCCTTTGGATTAAATTAGGTGATATTTTTGCTGAAAACAGACAGGAAAATGTGTGGTTCAACAAGATAGTGAACCAGCTCACATTCGTCGTTCTCTTATCATTTTTAATACTTCTTTTGGGTTAACTAAAATCTCAGGTGTACCAACGCTTTCCCCACACACTGGAAGAACTGAAGAAGGCAATTACCTACGATGTTGCTGCAATTCCATTTGTATGCCCGTTGTGTATTTTTCCGCCTTATGTAAAATTAACATTGCCATGTGCTTCATCACTTTATCCATGCGTAGGTCAGGTGATACTGAACTTATTATAAAAGTAAATACTTTACAAATCTGCCCGTTTTTACACTTCGATGTATTAAAAATAATAGAAAGCGAAAGAAATAATTGAAATTATCATTAATGGTTAACTAACACTTTATATTTGTCGCTAAGATATGGAAATAATTTCCCTTCACCATTACCAACTTTACGGGGCGCCTGTCACTCTGTACGTCCGTTAAGATATATGACGTTAGTAGCAGTGAATTTTTTCTTAGATTGATTTCAAAAGTGCTCCCTTTATCATGAACAGGCTTTATCAGCATAGTAGTGGAAAACTACCGAGGAAGGGTCAGTCAGTGTATCAACAATGGATGCCTCCAATTGCAAACAGCGCAATCCAGTGCTAAAACAGTCTCGCCACTTCACCCAATGCTTGGCGGACCGCAACTCTTCTGGCATCGAAGTGGGGAGCTGATACACAGGCGCAAGTTCCACTCGCAAACAGCAGATTGACGACCACACTCAGTACTGGTCCGGACTACGAGCGAAAAAAACAAACAAATAAAACAAATAAGAATTAGGAAAAGTTACTGTAAAGGAGGGTGCGCACAGCCAGTTACAAAAAATTACAAAAACGACATAATAACTAAGTGCGTGGAACATATTTCTTCAAATTCGACATGCGCACTCTTTGGAAATCGCTTAAAGTACAGGGAACGGATAAAAAATCTTTATTAGGTCCTAGAAATTCAGCAATTACAAGGGGTCCCAGTAATTTGGGAATAGATTTCGAAACTAAGTCCTTATTATCATTGGGCAGAAGAAAATTTCTACACAGTACTAAATCCGCAACGGCAAATGGTACCAGCAACCTATTTTTGTCCAAACACCTTGAAACTTCACATTTCGCGACCTCCAAACGGTGAGCCACATCAGCCAGGGGACGATCTCGTTCAGCGACATCCAGGGAAAGGAGCAGTGGAATATTCCATATGTTTAAGAGGAGATAGGTCAACTGGCGACCTAAAATGGGCAAGGAATGCGAGTACCCAGTGGAATCATGTACTGCACTTTTGAATCGAACACTGTTAAATTCCAAATCCTGGTCCCACAAGGTATGACCTTGATTGTAAAACTAGTTAAAGTGGCTTTAATATTGTTGTTAAAATGTTCCACATGATTGACCTTAAGGAAATACGGACTAGAGGTCTAATACTTTATTGACCAATGGAAACACATGTCTTTGTAACATATTGATTGGAAATAACGAGAATTGTCCGTAACAGTCTCCACAGGAGCACCAAAAAGTTTCCAAAATTGCTCAGGCAATGTTTTCACAATGGTATGCGCTTTCCTATTCCTATGTGGCAGTAGAATTACACATTTCTAAAAGATGTCCAACACTATCAATAAACAAACATTTATCTTATGGTAACGAACTAATGGACTGAAGATATCTATATGTAATCACCTGCCAGGGACAATCAGGTACCTAAAGTTTCACCTGATCGTAATTAGTCTGTCCTTGTTGATTGCAATGTTGGCAATCGTGGCACGATCGCACATACTGAGCCACATCAGCCTTTACTGAAGGCCACGCAAAATGCGTAGAAATTTTCAATGTCTTGTTAATTCCTAGATGGCCCCCAAAAAAGGGAACCTTGAAAATAGTTTAGCACCATTTGACATAACTTTTCAGAAACCATCAATTTGCGTGCACGTTCCATTATCCCAGTAAAAAAAATTAGTTATCCTTAACCATATATGGCCATGATACTCCAGCGGCAATATAAATTTATTCTGCTGACACTACATATCAGAGTCCTGCGCCTTCCGCAACTGCACAAAAATTTCGTGAATACCTGTATAAAAAATTGTCTGGTGGATCTGCATAAACTTATTGAAAATTTGCAGGATCAAACATTCTGGACAATACATCAGCCACAGGATTATTTTCGCCACGAACATGGTGTACCTTAAATCCGAACAGAGATAACAGAAGCTCCCACCTGCCTAGCGTTCCCAACTTATGCGGGGAACTTAGCACCCAACTCAACTCCTAGTAGTCCATAAAAAGGTCACAATGCTCGTGGTCGATGTACGCCATGAATTTTTCAAGCCCAAAAAGGTGGGCCAGAGTCTCCCTTTCATAGGTCCCGAAATAAGGCTTGGGCTCTGTCAGCGACCTACTAGCAAAAGCCACTGGCGCATAACTACAATCTACCCACTGACCTAAGGCAGCACCCACAGCGACCACAGATACATCAACCAGAAATGCAAAATGGTGAGTACTCCGGGCGCCAGATAAATTCGACCCCTTTTTTTTCTTCAAAAAATATAAAGCAGCTGCGATTTCTTAAAAATCCTCAATAAATCTTGGGTAATACCCCCATCAATCTCTAAAATTGTGGCATCCCTTTAAAGGTTTGAGGACACTGAAAATTTTTCTATTGGTGCTACGTGTTCCGGATCCAAAAATTATTTACCCCCGCTTATCATACAGCCCAAAAATTTTACTTTATTGGCACACACGTTTACTTTTTTCGGATTCGCCATTAATCCAAATCCCTCAAATATCTCCTAAACCTGACATAAATGTATCAAAGGGAACTCAAAATCATCCCTGTAAATGATCACATCATCCACAAAATTCGAAAGAAAATATATTAAAATCCGTTAAACATGACCCAAAACATACGACCATGCATGGCTACCGAAATGGCCCCATGGATCTAGTAAACTCAAATTGTTCCACAAAGTGCTAAGATGTGTATTTCGACAGAGGTCAGCATACATTGATGAAAACCTTATTTAAATCTAATACGATACACTTACGCTCGTCCCAAATGCTGTAAAGCACATTCAAGAGTAGGGAAATGGAATGGTTCATAAATGGAATTCTTTATTTATCAGGGAATGGTTTACCACAACTATAGATTCGCCTTCCTGCTTTTTTAATAAAATCCCGCCAGCACTACACAGATGTTGAAGTAACTATACTCTGTCTTGTAGTAATCTTTGAATAATGACATGAAATGCCTGCAATTTTGGAGGCGGACAACAAACAAACCAATCACGAACCAGCACGTCATCTACTAATATGAACCTAAGCAGCAACACATTGCACTTCCCTATCTCATTAGTTATTATGTAACTAAAATCCTAACGTAACCATTGAAAAACATTCATTTTTATTCTAAGATGGTCCGGAATCTAAATTGACATGTTCCCCTTCAAATTACATTTCTGTCCCACTGCCCAAACTGATATTTATGTTTGGAGCAAACCTAGTTAAAAATGTAAAATCCTATATATTAAAAGAAGTACATGCCCATCCCAATAAACTCAAGGCCTAAGATGAGGTCGTAATTAAGCACCAGCAACACCCCAAAGAGGAATGTGCATGAAAATCTGCCGATCTTGAAATGTAAATCTACAAAATATGCACCTTTCAACACATCACAATTTGCTATGCATAACTGCAGCAGTCAAACCAACGTAGAAGAAAACATGAAAGCGCCTTGGCGGAAATTAACTGTTTGACAAAACTCCAGCTGGCATCACAAAGCGTGGCGCACATATCTACCAAAGCTGAGTATAATACTCCCCCATACACCACCTGAACATTACATTTTTTACCAACTTGTGGATTTTTGCCGAAAAGAATAACGGTCGGAAATACCGCACTCATTTCCTACCACTACTCGTTTCCCGACAACGTATATTCAGCCTGCACGTGCCCTGGTCTCCCACAATGGAAACATTTGCTTTGAATATGCACTCATTACTTGTCTGACCCCGAACAGAACCATTTACACAATGCCGATTCTCCACCCTGTCATGGACGATTCTGACGTCAGCTCCACGTGCCAGTTTTGAAGCGGAATATATCAACATCGCAGCAGTAAGCCTCCCTTCGATTTCCACCGCTAGAGCCCGGGGTTCAGCGATTGAACGCAGTTTGGGCAACCACGCACACAGAGTATGTACATGGGATACAAAATTTCCAAGTGTCATATTCACTATTTCCCCCTTTCGGGAACCTGTAAACATAAAGCCCGCTGATGAGCGACTACTAATTCTACAAATTCAATTACAGGTTACCCTGCCCGCTGAAATCGATGAACGTAGTCATCCACACATGTTTGTTTAATGCACGCTGGCAATTAATGTGCTAAAACATTTTTTTGAAATTTGCAAGATGACCCTGCCACATCTACTCTATAATTAACTGCAGGGCATAACCTTGTCACTTTACCAATAAGGCGCGTAACAACTTTTTGTCATCGCACAGGTGTAGATCAATAATCTTTGCTGCCGCAATGAAAAATAGCAGCACCGCATGGGGCTCCACTAAAGTGAGAATCGACATGGTTTGGAAGGACTAAAATAGTAGTTTACTAGTGAAGAGAGTGTCACTCTCCGAACTCACCGCCTCAGTGACGGGAATCGCGTCATGACACAACTCCTCCGAAATGTAACCACCGCACAACGTAAATCAGCAACAGTGACCTCTGGTGAAAAGGAGATGTCGTTGTCGGTGAGCAGATTACACATCTCCGCTTTTCGTAGGATGTGTATCCACCCTACACTTTCAGCCATGGTAAATCCAACGAAAACAACAAATATTAACAAAAAGCAAAGCAGACAGGTACAGATAAACTTGTCCCGTGCTACAAGTTTTTTTTTTTATTAAATAGAAATATTGAAATGCCGATGGCAAAAATTGTTTTTTATCTTTCAGATACAGATTCGACCCGCATCAGATTACAATTAATGCGTTGCAGATGGGGAGACAACATTGAAAACCACGAAAGCAGTGCGGTCAAATAAGCCATCGCAAGTCAAACATCACTGGCTGAGACAAGCCATAATGAAAAACGTACCTCTATACAAGTTACCGAATATGACAAAATTCAGAGCAAGAACTACACCATCACTGCGCCACGTTGATTTAGAAGAGAGCATAACTTACCATGGGCATCCTGACACATTTTAGAAAACACGATGCGCGATGAAGTTGCCTAGTGTGTTAATCAAAACCACAGAATCACATTAAAATTTGCATTTATCTTGACAGCCAGACCCACCTGCAAAAGTCGCCGCACGTCGCCTAAAAAACACTTAATGTACCGTCATTTTAATGCGATGAACTCTAACACCGCCGAGACGATCTAGCAGGCTTGACTTTCAGAGGAGAAGAAGAAACACACTCCAATTTCACATTAATTCGAATTGAAACCAAAGTAAGGGGATTCTGGCGAATGCTCAAGCGCGGATAGAGGGAAGTCACATAAGTTGAAGAACGGTAGGAAAGGTGGCACACCTAGATGGGGAAACCGACTGAGTGGTGGCAAAGTTTAACAACAGCGAGTCGCGAGCTGTGATCAGCGCAATTTAAGCATTAATAATTTGCGTTTCTCGACGTCGTAGCAATGAAAAATATTAGGATGTTTTATATAAAAGTATCATGCGAATGAATTTAGATCTGAATGCATCTTCAGAAATCATGTTGCCCACCCTGGCCTTAAGCAAAAATTGCCCAAATCCAGCTGGTAACAGAACACACGACTCAAGGTTGTAGCTAACTATTTCGATCTAGGTATTCTACACAAATAACTACTATTGGTTTTATTAGGTATTAGTAATTTGTCTTCACAGATAAACGTGAGATCGTCTTTTTTACTTCATATTAACCAAAGTCCTATATTTCCAATCTTGTTTTAATTTTCCACTTCCCAAATTCTAGTCTGTACCGATTTCATATGTAATATCTTCAGTTAAAAGAAACCTTTATAATATTTTAGCGAGCGATATTTTTGATGGGACACAAGATATTAGACAAACCTTAATTTAGAAGTTTATGCTTGCAGAGATTGTCACTGCTATGGGGAACCAGAATAGCTCAGATGCACTTGTCTCCATACAAAAATTTCGACTCAAACCTATACGGTAAAGAGCCAGCATTACGGAAGAAGGCCAGCGTCTGCCACTAAGAGAACTTCTTCACAAGTTGAGCATTAATATATTCTTGGACGTTAACTGGTACGAAAAGTAATGAAACAGAGCTGAAATGTAATAATGGATATTCCGTCAAGTATTTCCCTTTGAAGCTTTTTTTTTTTTTTTATCTTGCCGTATGTCTCCACATTAAGTTTTCAATATAGCAATTTACATTTCTCGAGGGAGAAAATTACCCATGTCATTACTTGTGGTACGGTACATACATGCTGATTTTCTGAAAGAGAATGACTTATTTCGATATCATCAAATAATATATCATGTTTGCATGTAGCCTGTTAAATAACTTTTAATTTTTACTTTAACTACTTCCAATTTAATGTATTTAATTATAAATAGCATGAAATTGACTCAAATATTTATTTAGATTTTCATTTAAAGACTTACAAAAATCACATGAAACATATTTGTTCATCGATTTTTAATTTCGGGTTAAATTAGAAATATCGCGCACATGCTGAGTTTACAAATCGATGAATTTACAAATCGGTGAGTTTACAATTGTATGAGTTTACAAATCGATGATAGAGAGAACGGAAGTACTTCGCTCAATTTAATGTGCATACACAGTCTGTGGACAGTTGTTTGGAGGAGGTGGGGTCAAGAAATGCTAGCTCCAATGAGTGCACATGCGCGGCCAACTGCTGGGAATGAAGAGCCACTGCCAGCCCGAATGTGAAATGTTTTTAAAAAATGTTGGCCCAGGTATATCACGCACGTAGAAACTATCCTGCATTTAACGAGGTTCGCAGTTATGACTTAGAAATTGCTTGCTTTGTTCGCAATATTCTGTGAATCTAAATCAATATCATTTGTACAGGTTCGAAGTTAAGCTTTATAAACAATCACTGCTTGTGAAATGACAAACTTCTGCTTTTAAAACGGGTTGCGTTATCTGTAGTGATGAGTAGAGTAGACACTATATTATGAAAATATTTGTTGTCAAATATATTTACCAAATGCTATATTTCTTTGCCGCGTTTACGTTCAGGTGTTATGTTTTCGATTATTAAATGGATATACACATACGAGGTAGCTAATAGCGAAAATAATCCACCAGACGTGTGGGGAGTGCACTGAAGGCTAACAATAAGTCAACTCTTCCTGTGAAAGATCACAGTCGTCACTAATGAGAGTAGTTGATTATGAAGAAACATTGGTATTTCTCAACGCCTTGCTAGGAGTTTGAAATTGAATAACTGATAATTTATACAAAGGTAATAACTATAAGAGTGCACTAAATTTATTATTTTGTTCACTAAAATATTGATATGTTTTAGTTTGGCTGGTGTTGACACGGATCGGATGGAAAGGACCCTATTTCGATTCCCGGTCCCGACCGTCCTGATTTTGCATTTTCCAGGCTTATTTCTCCCTAAATTAAATTCTACGGCTGACGAGAAGTTTTCACTATTCAGACCATGGTCGATTCCCTACCCACTTCTGATCGTGTAAGCAGCTTGTTCCGTCCACAATGACTCCGCTGATGACGAGACGTCTATCCATCACGCGAAATCAATAAAGTCGCTCAGTCTGGGCGAGAGTTAAGAAATAAGATATGCTATTTTATATTTATACACTACATCATTATGGGAACAATTCGAATGCATGTAGCGGTTTACGAAATTTACTAATTCCTATAGCAAGTAGATGAATATCTAGCAGGAATAGTCGCAGGAGCCGTACAATTCTAAATGTTTCCAGTTACCTTGCCATGGGTCGGGCAGAAAATCGTAAGAAATCGTGTGTTTGTGTAAAGAACTCGCATGCCACCACTTGATACAACATTTATGGCGTTGTACAGGATATTTCACTCACTCTTGGCCCCTGATGCTAGCTCATATAATAATTATGGTGACGTCCAAGCAAGGCGGAAAGTTGCGATTGCTGCACAGCAGTGACACGATACGCAAGCAAATATGCTATTTTGACAGCTCGTTGACATGTGCTTGTGGAAACTACCATTTATTGCGTCAGTCTACGCAACGCCTTCTTTGGTGATTCCAGCAATCTGTTTCTCACTTCCTGCACCGTTGGATCTTCCAGTTTTGGACGTCCTCAATCATGTGCAACTGAAAATGTTCCCCTTTTTTCCAGTTTCTTCGCCAAATTTTTTTCTGGGAGACTTTGCAAGCGTTTTCCGGTCCCTGGCACGCCTTGAGTAAAGACGTTTTTCAGTACGTGATGACGATAAACACACGCTGCTCCCAATAACTATGGACTCATCCTGTACCCGTACAAAGACGAACCATTGTCATTTGCGTCACGAGAGTAGGGGAAAGAACTCAGACTGAGAGCGCACATCCGTACTATTGGTACTTAACCTCCGAGTCGTGGAGACGCACACGTATACACAAGCAAGAACTAGAGATTGTGTGGCGCTACCTCCAGTACCGATATGTCAGAAGTCATATTGATCACATCATGTAAAATTTTCTTTACGGTGGTCCTATAAACCCAAATAGTACTTCATCAGTTTCCGAGTGAGAGAGTTTTGGGACAAAAGAGAGAGGGAGATTCCACTGGTCAACGGCAAAGTTTGCCCATATTGGCCTTTACTGAAATGTAACCTGCGAGGTGAATGTTCAGACCATTAGATACCGCAGTCCAAAGATTGTGTTAAAAAAGAAAAACTTACATCACAACTATTTTCACACTTATTAGCCTTTCTTCCGGTGTAAATAAAGGCTTATGCAATCCCCGGAATGTCTGTCTGGAATGTAGCACCCCTATCCCTCTTACCCTAAAAACTTCTTAACTTGACACTCAAGTAATACTATAGTACGTCATGTTAACGTAAGTGTTTTAGTGGATCAATTAATTTCTTTCAAAATGACGTCCACATAAACATCATATACTACTACGCTTTATCTACAAAACCATGTAACCAATTTTATTTCCTGGCAGTAGGTATCTATGTAATCATGATATACGCTAATATATAACTTATTTGTTGGCCATTTTTGAAGATAGAACTAAGTGAAAGATAATCTTTGTATCCTCTCGGGAAACAATTACCTGATACCCAAAAAAATTCAGGATACAAGTTGTACTTTCGTAGTTCATAAAAATCTATATGGCCTAAGAAGATTTTTTCCAAAAGGAAAGCTGTGATGTATCCCAAACAATTCCAACCATCTTTAATATGTAGCAGTATCTATGACAAACCTAGAATGTGGCAACACAGTAATAGAAATTGCACCACATTAGTAAATGGTGCTTTTATCTCCGGGACCAACCAACCGATTTCTATAGAACTTTTCAGTTAAATAGTGCTACGGAGGCCCATGATTTAAGTATGTCTGGTTTTATATAGAGTACGGTAGTCTGATAAATAATTTACCGCTTTCAATTAAACTTAGCCATTAAATGCTTAAAATATCCCATAGAGATCATCTTTTGCCGACCTTAAAAGGTAGTTCCAGGCAAGGCACGTGTGTATTTATATTTGTCTCACTAGTATTGAATAGGTAGACTGTAAAAAAAAATTGAGGTAATATTCCTTTACAAATGTGGAGTAAATTTACATTACAAGTAAGGTACTATTCCCTAATCGTACGTAAAATTATCTGGGAGAATCGAGGGGAAAATCCCATACAAGTAAGGTAATATTAACTTTATTGTATAATAAAATTATATTCAAATGTAGACGGAGTATTAGTACTGTTAATTCTTTTATTTCCTATATCCTCTGACCATCAGCAACCGAAATCTTAACTCTAAAATTCTCGACACTTGCTGGTAGGTGGGCGCTAACCACGATAGGCCGATGCGCTATTCATTACACCACGACGACAATATGGCAACATAAATAAATATTAGTATGTTATTGGGGTGTTTCTTCCACCCGTCATCGCACTCATACTTAGCTGTTGAGACAATGTTGAAGAGATACCCGCGTCATAAGGCAATTTTCACATCCATTTATGGGATTTTTCACTTCCATGTACGTGAATTTTGCACTAGAGTGCGGTAATTTCACCTTACACGTAAGGAAAACTATGTTTCCTACACAAGTATGAGAATATTACCTTACACTTGTCAGGTAATTTTACCATTATTTTTTACAGTGTATCCGGTTGCATCTCTAATGATATCGCTTTCAACGGGATGTCAAGAGCCAAGCCCTCATCAAAATTTTTAAAAACATAATCAGACTGTTTGCTTCCGTGAAGAGGAAAAGAGGCACATTACTTGTATCGATAACTTCTTTTTTTGTTTCTATCTTCAGTTGTTTATTTCGCAGGTGCTTGAACATCATTAACTTGTGTTTTGTTTCCACTGCGTTTTCGACACTTCAGGAATGCCATTTCACAGCTTATTGCGGCTGTACAGGCACTACGCTATAAAGGGAGTCGATCACCATATTATACCTCTTGTTTCAATACGGCTCTTGTATGATGGGCACAAAAGCAGGATACTTATTTTCAAGTGGTCTGAGTTCACAGCACACAAGAAATTCGTAAGAAGCTTACGCGGAAGTTGAAATAAAAAATGACGTGTTTCAACAAGGCTTTTCTTCGCTGCATATTCCTTCAACATATTCAATCAAGAGCATAACTCTTGGATACTAAGCGGTATCTAATAATATTTCATAAGTTTCATTATCGGATTAAACTCGCTTACTCTCTGGATTTTATTTCGTTGCTAACTTTCACGTAATAGACGCGTTAAGTTTGCATTTTCCCCTGTGGCGTCTTTAGTCCATTCACGGTTACTTCCAACTTTTCTGAAGCCTTGCTTGAGTTCTACTTCCAGGATATTCCTCCGCTTCATGCAAACAAGGCTTTACCAAGTATAGAACATTTGGCCGAAGGGACAACGCACTGCATTCGGGCGCACTAACTCTAATAATATGCTGCATAAGAAATTTACTAGGCATTACCAACACACCAACCTATTTTCTGGACTTTTTTTTTTCGTAAATGAAGTATTATTATTTACGGACAGAATATTAGTAAAAGTTCAATTTAACAAAAAATAATGCACATTTATGTAAAGGGAATGATCAAACGTTTGTGTTACATGGAATATTTGGGAAACAATCATGCACGTAATTCATGGAGTGATTTTTCAAAGGTTTGATTCAAACAGTGTGAATAAACCTCGAATAGACTAAAAACATGAACATTTGAAAATTCCACTTGGGCAGAACGGCTATGGACGTAACACAGTTTGCATAAACATAGGTTTTTGCCCGTAATCTCGGGAAATGAGTAATTTTGACACGTCGCAGTTAAGCAGAATGTAATTAATTATAGTTTTTCATTGACTAGGCACTTCGGAAATAAACATTTCAAATAAAATACTTTTACCTCTGTGTGCATTAAGTTTAATGTAGGCTAAAAGTTCACCAGAAAATTTACATTATGTCAGCGTATTATACCCCGAGTCTATTAAATGTGAAAAGCTAAATAATCGATTACGTTTTGCGTCTTATATCGTGTCAGAATTCATTTATTCGACTATTCAGGGTATTGGAAATTTATGATGCGCCTAGTTTTGAATTTTTTAACCACATTACAGAATGTAACGATATTTCTTTTTTACTAAAGCTATTAAAATAGAAAATAATTGTACGTGACTTTATGGGGAAGATTATATAACCATTTTATTTACTCGCTCGCTCAAGACTACCCTGTAAAAACTTGTACAAACATTGTAGCTAATATAACCTTCCTCGATATAAGCAATCGGTAATGAACAAATTATGCATCTTTAAACCATTATTAAGTTTTCCTTTCATGTCATTTGTTTAATTTCACTAGCTTGCATGAGAACTGCCTGAAATATGATCTAAACAATTGCAGTCACATTTGCGGAATTATTTTCGAATTTAGCGTGCTCCCTGAGCTCAGAAAATTCTCTCCAAGTCCGCAAATGTAAAGGTTCCTTAAATTGTCACGTGGTCTATTTAGTAAGCTTAATGACAGATCCAAGCATGGATAAAGTCAGGCTTATAATAAATGGTATAAAAGAAACCTATTTTGATTTGTATCAATTCCACAGTTTAATTTCGTCAGAGCAAGATCACTATATATAGATTATATTCATAGGTATGCTAATTTTCACATTGTGCTATAGGATATAGGATACATAGGATAATGAAGATAAGCAATGTATCTAAAGACGCTCAGCGAGATGCGAAACAGCGTCGAGACAACCCAGTTGCGTGAAAATAATTTTCGCTTTTCTTTAACTACGCGTGGTATTTAAATAAACGTTTAAATCGTCATTTAAGAATAACGAAGTTTAGGAAACCAATGCGAAAAAACTCAAAGCAAGGAAATGCTACATAATAAATTTTAAGGCAATTTAAAAAAAATATGTTTGTTAGATCATATAGGTTGTCGATTTATTAGGAAATAAATGTGTACGGCATATTGTAGAGCAAATTATTATGCTAACGTAATTTTACATTGTATTTCACCAATACCTGTTTATAAAATATCCTTATTCTTATGGTGGAAGCTGGAGACGAATATGCTGGCTGAATCGGGGCTTTTTAAGGATAAACGATATGTATTTAATACACCAGGTAGCCATAACAAACGACTGCGTTTATGTTGCGAGATTTCAGAAACATACGAAATAATGTAATTTGAGAGAGTAGGATGGTAATGTGATGACAGGTATGAGTCAGATTATTGGGATCTAGGGTAAGATTCCGTCCGAATGCACCATAAATATATTACTCAATCCCAGTGAACACATTAAAGCAGAACCACTACAAATGTGAGCATATGTGATTTATGACTTTATAATTCTCCTACAGCAGGGTAGAAATATAAATTAAATGGAATAAATAAATCTGAGGATAGTTTGATGAGAGGCCAAACTAAGCAAAATACTATTTTGGGATTAAAAGAGGCTGCTGTTACTGAAGTAACATTGATACAAAATCCACATAGTCATCGGCATCTTCAATTACATCGTTACCATTTACTGAACCATTACATCGTCGCTCATGTCGCTTCTGCGATAAAATCTTCGTGTTTAGCCATGATGCACGAAACCACGAGAAGTATAGCTATGCGATGAATACAGATTAAGTGGTACACAAGTGCACGGATTGTGGACTGTCCTTTGCTTGGCGCGAAAACTTGCAGAGACATGCGAAAACCTGCAACACCGTAAGACCTTCACCTACCAAAATCACTCGTGTACACTCTCCTTCACCACAATGTTTGAGTGTACATCTTGCAAAACCAAGTACCAAGATGTTAATCCGCCTTCATACCAGCGACCATCACGTCCAAGAATCGTTGCTGGGTCTGGGGCTGTTAATGGCTATGGTTTCGTGGAAGCTAAAACAGCTTTCCGATGCAATTTAATGACATACGTGGCTGAAAACATAAGTAGGTCGACGAAAGATGTTTGTAATTTTTTGGCCCACTTGAAGAAAAATATAATTGACCAGATCACCGACGAAGTACGAGGGCAGGGTCCAATTAATTTTTATGTGTAGCTTGAGTGTAACTATACGTAACCAGAACCGTTCGTCGAAGGTACTGACAAGAGGGCTTTCAAATACAAAAATATAGCAGTATTCGAGGCTAGCGATATTGAGAAGGTGGTAGGAAACAGCTTAGAAAAAATATGTGAAGAGGAGGAACCGATGTTGTGTTTCTATCAATGTAACACATTAACTGTTATTATTCAAGAAATAAAATTGTTCCTGTATGTTATATTCGACAACGGTGCTTTTGTCGTAAAGTAACCACGCGTATTTTCCGACTGGTGCTGACGGTCACTTGCATTTGTTAAGAAGTGTACGGGTAGGGCCTTCCCGTTTGTCTATGTATACCCATCCCGACCTATACGAGGCGACCTTGCAACACCAGCGCTCTTATCACCTCCACCAGGGAATTCACTTGATTTTGTCGCACAGTGTGTATCACCTTCGAGAAGTCATGAATTTTCTTCCCTTTTCGATGCCGAATAAGTCATCGCTGTGCTCAATAATGGAATACTTCATACGTCAGCAGATGGTGTAAGTACCGCCCTTGAAGCTTCCAAGCAAGTTGTGGACAACGATGAGAGAGATTTCAAAAGCGCCTTTTGGGGATGAAACAAGGTGGGCAAGGACTTATCCGTAACGGAAAACATAGTTAGCGAATTGTGAGTACGCCGAGACTACGCCAACGTTTTCTTTTTCCCCCAGGTGCGAAAACTCGTGACGTCGCTTCAGTCGATATGAACCGGCTCTCCGTTCAGTAGTCCGACTAGTACACCGTCGCGGTCCAAAGGCGTCAAGCGTGTGTGGTGATCGAGTTCGTCTAGCCGAGTGCATCGAAGTTGGGAAAGTGGCCTCACGGTGATCCACGACGAGTACCGCGGACATCGGCGGGTGATAACTGTGGCGTGGACCAGCCACCTGCGTGCTCGAGTGAAGTGATGAGATTTTGGCGACTCTCTCGAGAGCAGATGAGGGTGAAGTGAGGAGAGTACGCGAGTACGGAGCAGCGCCGGAATGTGAGGGCGGGGGAAACGGGAGATTCCCGAGGAAACCCACCGACCAGCGGCGTCGTCCGGCGCGAATCCCACAGGAATCATATGAATCAAACACGGTTCTCCCAGGTGAGAGGCGATGAGTATAACCACTACACCACAGCGGCGACATCGCGGATAGACTGCGGTCCATCCCAGGCGACGAAGCTGAACTGGGAGGATTTCGCTTGTGACTTATTTAATTTATGGAGTATGAACTGGTTTAGAGTATAGGTCTGTACAGTTATTACGTGTATTTTAATAGGCTGCTCACATTTAATTAAATATGTTTGAAAGTCCTACTCAGGATCTAGTTTATTCCCAGTTTATTAATCTCCGCTATAAGAAAAATTAACGTTGCTTCCGGCATGATCACTTGTAGTGTGCACTTTTCAAGTGAAATCGTGGGGTTGCTAGAAAAGTATGGTACTAACAATCAAATTATTTCACCGTGCTAATAAATATAGATACATTTACTTCATCAGCCATATATTTAAACAATACACTTGCAATACGATTTCAAATGTTAGAATTTTATTTATTTTTACCAATGACAACTTAATAGGAAGTCATGCATGGCAGTTTCTACTGCAACATACACGCAGTTTTCGGCAACAATGTTTAGCAAATATTAATTTCAACACTACTCAACTATATAGCGAATGGCGTGAAACTTATTGCTTTCATTAATTACTGTTGTGTGATAGCGACTGTTATTTTCTAAAATATCACTGTATTTGAATTCATCATTTTAATATAACAGGTGACAGCTTTGTCTTTAATGCCCAATTTATTTAGTAATATTAAGTTAAAAATAAACTTCGAAATTAATTTTTAGCTTTAAAGTTATACTTAACACACACACACATACACACATGTAGACATATGCATAACGCGAGCGGATAATTGTAACACTGTCTTAAACCTTAAATCCAGACATATTTGCGTTTTACCCGGTATTCGGATCCACACCCAACTTTAGTGAGATTGGTCAAGGTCATTTTTCAGAACGTCACGTGATTCAACAGATTCAAATCTCGGAGAACAGTCAAGAGCGGGTGTGTTCGGGGTTTCGCTCAAGAACTGACAGGAACAATCTCATCTTACACGAGTCATCATACAGTGGGTAACGCTTCTGGAACAGACATGGGTTGGGAAGATGGCTAGAGGGACAAAAACAGTGCTTTAGCGTACCTCAACGGACGAGGAGATACGTAGAAAGAGATAGTCGGGGAAACCGGGTAGAGCCATGAGAAAGACGGGGGGTGAACCGAAAACAGAACTACAAGAGATAATTGCAAAAACACGTAAGGAAAGGAAACAACGTTGACTAGGAAAACGCCTCAGAAGAAAATGCTGTCGAAGGGTCCTTTCTCCAGAAAACGATTGAAGGCAACTTTTTACAAAGACCAACAAGAGCGTTGATCTACGCTACGTTTGCACGCCGCGACGTTTCACAGAACTTTTCTTCGCGTACCTAATATCTCCAGTTTTGTTTCGTGCTCTCCGACTTTCGTTCCCCTTTGCCACAGAAATTCTGGACGGGAAAACGAATTCCCTACTGAGAAAAAAAAGAGAACTATACATTTTACCGTCTTAAAACTATTGTAGGTAAATACCTAACTGTTATATTAAAATTTATCACAATTATCACATTTTCGGTAGGTCTTTATTTCATCTCCAAATTAATACTCCCGTGGTAATGGTTCCCACGTGCCGTTAACATTCTCACTTCAGGACAATGCTGACTAACTTCTTAATAACAACTTTTCCTATTCATTGCGCTATGTCGGTGATCATTCATCGATGCATAAAGGGAATGGTTTATGGTAAGCACTTGAAGTTAGAAAAATGGTAGAATAATAAATGAGTAGTAGGGGCGAGCCGGTTCTAGATACAAAGTGATACCAGCTTTTATTAATCCGATGTTAAACGATTGTGTGAAACGTGGTCAAAATGAAACAATAAAAAAATTTCCGAAATAGAATTTTATACGAATTAAAAAAGCCCTAAAGTCTAGTAGCGAAGCTGGTAGGCTTCGAAGGAGGCCTGAACCCAGGTCAGGCAAGCTAAGCGCTACCCTGCTCAGGCAGGCGAGAGTCCGGGGTGGTTGGCCGTAATCCCAGGCGAGCTCCAGGGAGGTTGCTCCGGCAGTCGTACGCTAGGTCAGGCAAGCGGTAAGCTCGGCTACACAGGTTCCTTGACCATACATTACTGTCGCGGAAGATACCGGCCGAGGCTAGGAAGCAGCGAGCGGGCGACAGGGTCCTCGAACAAATCAATCCCAGCAGCAGTTCCGATGGGCACACAGACTGTAAGATTGGTTCACAGGGCGGACAGTCGACATGTGCACAGTGTGGAAAGGGGAGGACTGGCTCCCCTAACGACAGCTCAACAAATGACGAGCCGAGCATGCAGAGTTATATTTATAACCTCACCACTCCCCTTGTCGCAAAATTTTATATGATGCTACTCGCTTCAAATCAAACAAAGTAATATCGTATTTTAAATGGTTTTAGGTAAAATTGAATTGAATTTGCGAAATTAAAAGGTTTATTTCACAATTTACGTGTTTTCTGAATTTAGAGTGTACACTTTGAAATGTAATGTGGAATATGCGTATTTATTCGCTTTGAAGTGGTTATTATTATTATACAATTTCATCTGCCAACAAATTTATTTTTCAACACAAGCTTTTTAACCCTGAATTTAATGCACATTACATGGGGACTTTTCTTTCGATTATCATTTAATTATGTGTTTTGTTCATTATTCCTTTATGTAGCTTGTAATATGTTAACGATTACTGGCTTATAAACATGTCTTAACCAGGATTTGAACCCAGAAACTAGATTACAACTAACCATTCCTTATCTGGGATTCGAACCCAGAGCCTCCTTGCATATTCTAATTGCTCTATGGAGACTTGCAAATTAATAAAATAATTTTGTATACATAATATGTGTTGGAAAATTATAGCAAGTTTCCCAACATATAACTTCGTCAGGATACTCTTTCAAATATCTTTAGTTGTTTTTAACCAGAAATTTTCCTCTAGCTTTTTCATTACAAGACTCTTTCATGTTACTAAGAAAATACTTTGTTTTAACTTATTACACCGTCATTAGTGACTTTTAATGTATTTATTAGGAAAATACTTACACTTTTTAAGAGGATAGTTTATATAAACATACAAATAAAATCATTTTCCATCATAAACTTATTGACAAAAATATTAGGAACCTACTGAATATTTAAAAAATTAGCAAATTAGTTTTAACACAAGTTGTTCCAAAACACACACAAGTAAGTACAGAATGTTACAAAACATAGCACCAGTAAGTATAGTGCACCCCACAAACATAGATACCAAAAATATTTATTACTGTTTATATTTTATCGGGTGTTTGTCAGTTCCTTATTTCTCAAAATCATTCCTCAAAAACATAACTTATTCCTCAAATAACATAATTTATTCCTCACATAACACTCCTTTGTATCATTTAAACAGTTGTAAATCAAATACAAACAATCTAATCCGATTGAGAAAGACATAGTACTTCAAACCGAAACACATTCCCACCACACAGTGTCTACTTGAAATAATTACTTTTTTTGGTCAAGTAGTATGGTTAACTAAATTAACTATCATACTTTATTTTAATATATGCTGTCTTCATACTTCTTGGGTGTTTACAGGTAATACTTAATGCTATGTAATCTTGTTCCTTAAGTGCTCTTATGAACAAAACCATCTCATTTATTCCATAATATTCCCTGTGTTTTTTAAACTTCAACAAATATCTAAGTCTGTCTATAAGCTTTTTGGAGTCTTCGGAAAATATGCAGTTATTATTCACAGCATTTGTTGAAGGAAAGTCTTTGGGGAAATCAGTGTCTTCAACCTACTTTGCATCACTTGTAGACGACAACTTGTTGGTGCAATCATAACTGTTTTCTTGACTTTCTGTTTTATCATAAATATCTACTTTACTTTGCTTTGCAGGAGGTATATTATTACCGATACTGGTCTCCGTAGATATTTGCGGTATATTATGTCGAAGATCGTTTTGTTCACATGTTAGTGTATAGTTCATATGGTCCGATTCTAATTAATTACTTGTATTCAAGTTAATTCCCTCTCCTTCTGTGTTATTATGTGGTGGAGATGTTACACATCGTTTCTCAGTAGGAAGATAATTTTTCCAGATCTTGACATGTCGATTCAAGGTATCCGATCATGCGAAGTGTCTTAAATATTTTTTGCAGTTACAAATCATCGGAGATGTATTCTTCAAACATTCACTCTTCTCATGTCCACAAGCATTATAGGCGAACGTATATATTTTCCGCAGCATAGTATATTTGGTGATATTTCCATTTTCATCAATGTCGATTACATGAATAATCTTTGCGGTAAGGAGAAAGTTTACTTCCAAATAGATGTTTACCTCACAATGTCAGAAAGTCGACTAATTTCGTTGAGAAAAGAATAAATAATATTTTTATTTTAGGAGTGGAAAAGGCAGAGATGGCTTTGGAAGTATTTTTGTAGCGACTGTTTGAAGACTTTGTTTACTGAAACGATCATGTTGAGTAATCTGTTTGGAGCTTGTCTCCATGGTATTTGAAACGTACATATGTAATATGAATTTGGTTTTTTCAAGTAAGTTTTGTTTGATAATTCGTTATGTCGATTGCGTAATTATATGGAATAATGTTATTTGTTTCGGGTATCTCTTTATGATGTAAATAATTTGTTGGTAATCGGACTTTATTATCATAAGATATGGGGTATATGAATCCAAAATGGCCACCATTTTCCATCAAATTTGGTTAAATTAGGACTTTATAGAACATATCCTGGAAATTGACATATTCCACCTCTGATAAAAGTCATTTCAAGCTGAATTCATAGCATTTCATTAATATTATGTCGAAATGTATTATTATTGAATAAAAAAAATTTATGTTTTTCAAATATACATTTTATGATGGATGGTGTACCCGAAAATTTTTCATGGGAAACTTTTATACACGCACATGAAATTTTAGTTACAAATAGAACTTAGAGAGAATTCTACAAATGAATTTTTTTTTCTACTATGCAGACATAGTTACAGATTTAAAGTTTTGAATGTGTTGTTTTCCATTCTGCTAAGTGTAAATACGTTTGCTTTTAATGTAATTTTTCAAAGAGTGAAAACTTTTACTTATAAATCGCCTAACTGGAATGATACTTGTTTGCAAATGGTGTTCTTTGAATCCGTGAATTATATTAAAAAAGTCTTTAACTCTCCTAAAATTGAGTGAGTAAAAAAATCTCTTATAATTAGTTGTAGTTTCTGTGGGATTTTAAAATTTATTTGAAGTTTGCTGGAAAATGGGAAATATACTTGAAACTTGTAATATCTTCGATGTTAACCAATTACACCTAGAAAAAATACTTAAAACCAGCTTAAATGTTAATTGAATTTAGTGTATTAAAGACATTTTGAAGATAATTCTTAGTGTTGAGGAAATAATTTTATCAGTGTGATTTCCTGTTAAATTTTAATCCACTTGAAGAAAATATTCAAACAAGCTATTGCCTGAGGTTGAGGAATATGGCAAACCGTTTTCTGGCCAGGTCATTGCTCTGGGTATGTCCAAAATTCTCGGCCTAAGCGGAGGGAGGCTGTTAGGCAGGCAGCCCTCGAGTTAGCAAAAGACGTACTCTGGTCTATGGATGGGTGAGAGGGGGTCGAGGGGTGGTACATAGCATTGGATAGGGCATAGGTCCTTGCTGACCACCACCATTTTACTTTGACGACAACCCTTGCTCTGCTCACACACACCACAAGCCATTGCTCTTCCCACTTCACCAGCCGGGGCAACGTATGCCGGGCCTTCGTGCGACGACCGAGGGGTAGTGGAGCCTGGCCAGCGAAATTCGGGCAGTGGGCTTCAGCTCTCTCTAAATGTTTTCATCAGGTAATATCTGCCCTGGGCTTCACCTACATGCTATATTATATATGCATGTATGTAAATTAATATTAATTACATGGTTTTTCTTCGACCGAGTGTTTGGACTGAAATTGTTCATAGATTTATTAATTTTTTAAAAATATCCTACATGTCTATAAAGTGTTGCTGGATTAAAGCCTTCTTCATGCGATCTGAGTCTCCCAATGCTTAGATGGAAATTGTGTTTAAAAATAAAAGCATTTATTCTCACACTAAGAAAATACGTGAAATATGCGAGTGAATTATTTATTTTTCCCAGGGAAGCGAAATTATTGTTAAGAATGGTGTAAGTTTTTTTGTGCATTTACATGATTATTTTGCTTTGTACATTGTTTAGAATTTCATGTGAACCATTTAAGATTGCGGAAGATGTGATTCAATTTTTCATCGATAGAAATTCATTTAAAGTAAATTGATAGGGAAATATAAAATTGTGAATTCGTAAACAGAGATAAATAATATTTATTGATTTGTGATGTAATTTTTAATGTTGAGGGGTTTTTACCAAAACCTCAGTCGACCGAAGTAGATGAAGGTTATGTTTACTAGCAACAACTAGCTCAGCTTATAATTCGATGTAAGTGATACAGTGGAGTCATTCCTTCACCAATATCATAGCCGGATGGATGTGTTTTAAAATCATTTAATGTTGTAAGGTATGTGGAAAACTCAGAGGCGATGAGGGAGAGGTGCGCTATTGTGTTTGGTTACATTCTAATTTTTCTATAACTCATAGATTCATAGGGAAAATAGGATACATTTTTGGTTTTGTTAATTACTTTGTATCACTTCGTTTACATAAATATACTTCCAGCTTTAAGTTAGCAGGATTGCTGTGGCCGGTAAGCCAGTTTTCATTTTGATATGGAAATTTATTTTATAGGGAATAATAATTTGTTTGAAAATGTTAAGAGTTTAAATTTTGTTGTTTCATCTAGTATGTGTGTCGTAAACATAATTTTAATCCATTTGTCACGTAGTTGTGTATTATCTCTTTTGTTATTCAGTTTCGCCGTTTCGTAATTTCAGCTCAGTCACCTGACTACTGGCGCTTGAAACAGACATCTCTAGTCGTGCTCCTGACACACAGCTTATAAGGCATTGCTTCACTGACCTCACAGTCGACCGGACATGTTTGGGAGAGCTGCTTGTACAATTTAATGTATTCCTATGTGTATTTTACATATTTATAGCTATAACTTGTTACTTGATTTCTTTATTTTTTAATAAAGCCAGGATAGTCACATAGTTGTGTTTCTTTGAAATTTGACATTCCATTCATTATAGTTTTTCCCTTTGCTACATTTCATAATTTCCTTTGTGTAATGGCAGCAGTTTAATTCATTTTAATTGGTTTGGAAACACATGATTCAAGTTTTTACTTATTTCTGCCATTTTGCATATCTAATCAGATGCTAACACAGGACCAGTTAGTCAAGTCACTGTCTAAATTTCATTTTAAATAAAATACATTGTCTTTCCTAATAATTTCATTTTGTAGAACTACACCACTTCCTCAGTCGCCTGCCAGAAACGCTAGTACGACACACAGCTTATAAGTTACCACAAACTTGAGTTATTCCTTTAGCGATCTCCTGACCTAATGGACATATATTAAAATCGTTTAACTTAGTAAGGTATCTTGTTAATTCCTTCGACGATATATGTGGTCCTTCGTTATTTATAGCATACAGAATGCAAATCGTGTTCAGCTCTCTTTCTGTTTAATTGATTTTCAATTGCTATAAGCTCAGTCGCCTGTCGGGCGTGTCTCCCACTACGGTCTACGACCACAAACCCAAAAACACTTATGCAACTCTTACTCCTGATTCAGGTCATATATACCCTATACAATATATCATTCCCCTCAGTCGAGTGTAAGTCGTTGTGCAGACAACATCGCTCCCCTATATACACCCCTTCTCCAACACATCACATCTCAGTACAATGCCAGAGCTCCGATGGTCAACACCTATCATGCCGCTCCCCAACCACAAAAAAAGTGCCATACTACCAAACTATATACAAAAAAAATGCATCAAAGAAACTTGATCAAACAAGTAGGATGCAAAATTTTGATAAAATTTCTTTGACCAAACAATCATATTTTTCATACGATTAAATCGGATTACGGTTAATATTACCAGATTATAATTTTTATCGGATTAAGAATTAATCACATTAATTTGATATAAAATCGATAATCCAATTAATCAAAGGCGGCATCCCTTTGTATCTAGAACCGGCCCACCCATACTACTTAATTTAACGTTTCATCATATACCTTTTACTCTCTGATTGATCACATATTTATTTTTTGCTTAAAATAAATTTTAGAAAATACATCTACAGTAGGTCTAAATAAATCCCGTTTATGGCAGTACATATTTTTTCTGTAACTTGCGTTTTCATTCATGCCTGTTAGATAAACCTTAAATAGCGCTTAGGTATCTATCGTAAAGATTTATTTTATATTACATGCGTTGTGGTTGTCGGCAATAACACTGACTTAAAGATGAAATTTTGCTGCTTAAATTTTTAGCCTTTCTAGCCAGAGTCCCATAGCATACTTCAGTGGTCTCTCTGGAGTAGCTTCCTGTCCGGTCAAACATCTCTTGTAATATTAATCAGTCTGTCTTCCTGCAAGAAATGGACACTCTCGCTCCGTTTCTGTATTCTCTTTCCCAGCCATTCTTTTATCCGCCATAGCTGTAATCCTCGCTGTACATTTTACTTACATGGATACTATCTACTTGGTTCAGTTTTGAAATACCTGCAAGCCCTGGGTGTTTTAAGTTGCATTGTATCAAGCGATCACTAGTGAGTACAGAGGCCTTGCCACTGTTTCATATATTGTGATTTCTGATTCCCGGTTCAGCGCCTTGATCTTGTGTTAGTATTACTGGATGAGGTAGCCCAGAGAACTCGTATAAAATATAAAATAGAAAGAAATGTACACACGTGTAGTTGCACAAATATGCAGAAGTTCGTCAGTAGAATGATTTAGCCAAGTTCGGCACAATGGCATCGTGGGACGGAGCTCGCAGCTGTTTATGCTCTTTCATTCCAGTCGGCTGGCGGCCATTTTGACTGCCATGTTATAGCTAAAATGACTCGCATCACCCCAAAAATAACTTCAGGAATTAATAATTTTACCCAAAAGTAACTTCTTAAAAAAAAAAAATTGTTCATGTAAACAGAAAAATGTTCCGATCGAGTCTTCGGCTAAATCATTCTGCTATCGTTTAATGACACAGCTTGTTGAAATTCTTACTTTATATTCTCTCGCTATTTAAATAAATTCGAAATCCATCAATCAAAATATTCTCGGTTCGTTAGTGCATAGGCCCTTATGTTGACAGTAACTCCTGTTGGAGTACATTTCCTACGAAAGCGACTCAGGTAACGTACAAGTGTAATTTTTAATGAGGTAGGCACAGGAAATTTACGTGGAAATACAAACATACATGTTCTTTGATCGATACTTACAATAGTTTTAAGTTATTAAACGAAAAATTACTCCGGACTTATGCCATTGCACAGCTGTGTGTCCAATAGTCCAGGAATATTAGTCAAATGAGGGCAAGAATCTCGGAATGAGAGATAGTCAGCTATAAACTTGTATAAACCTTTATTTTGACACCCTAAAACTTGTCTCAAAACCTACCTATCGTAGGGTGTCCGCGACCACAGATATTTCAAGGTCAAAGGTCAAAAAATCGATTTTTTACACATTTATTGCAAATATCTCGTTTCCTATGGGTTTTATGCTATTTGTATTTATTATAAATATTGTAGAGGATTAAATTCTCTACAACTTTTGTTTAACCATTTTTTTTTTTATATCTTGAACCATTTTCGAGATAGAGGGCAGAGCGCGCGCAGTGTTTAACTATTTAGAGTATCATTCGAGGTCAACCTGTAGTCCCGATTAAAAACACGCCGTATAAATTTGATAAATTATTGATAAATATATAATTCTAAATAATTTGCATTTTTTTATTAACTATTACGTTATAATTAATAATTTTTTTCAATAATTCAGTATCTATTCATTTAATAATACTTACCTGCTCGTGTACTTATAATGTTATTAAGGGAAATACTTTAATTACATTTTACGTAGAAAATAATTAGTACATCTATATTGAAATCCGTAAACTTATAGATTCTTTTAAAACGTTAAAAATTATACCTGGGACAACGGACCTCTATTGTATAGTACGATCCTTTCTATTTATAGCCAGAAAGGACAGATGTTCAATTGCTTACTCACGACCGGTTTCTTTTTCAAGGAACCACTGTTATTCGTTAGTTTTGAATCGTATCTTGGTAACTACGGACGTACAATTTTAAGAGTGATGGATAATTTGTGTTTTATATGTAAAAAGTCAGATTCGGAAGGTGAATCATTAGTGAATCTAGTGCGTGGTATAAAAACTCTGAGAACTGCAAGTATCGAACGAAACGACGGTCTTATAGATTATTTAAAAACCGTAACCTCTGTACAAGTGCATGAAAAGTGCCGAACTGTTTACATTAGCAAAAATTGTATATTAGCATCAAAACGGCGACTAGAACAAGATGAAACTACAGCTTCTCCAACTGTACCACATAAAAGACTAAGTGAAGTGTTCGATTTCAAGAAGCAGTGTTTATTTTGTGGTGAAATAGCTGACGAGGCCGCAGAGACAAAGAAAAAATAAAAGTATAGACGCAAGATAAGTGCAGTGAGTACTCTTGAGTTTAAAGACAATGTTATGAAAGAAGCAGAAGAACGTGGTGATACTTTCGGAGGATTGGTGAAAAATCGTATATTTTTTCAATATGATTTAGTTGCTGCTGAAGCTAAATACCATGCTGTTTGTTATACGAATTTCTTCACAATTAAAGTACCATCGTCTCATCCGAAACTTCGTCAAGATAATCAAGTTTCAGAAGCTATGAAAGAGATTTTCAATTTCATAGAAAATAATAACGATTCACAATTTACACGATTTCGTGATACACACGCTAATATTTTATCAAAAGCTTGGTACGATAATAAAAACTTAAATCCTCAAGCAGAAAGACTAAGAACTGTAGAAGCTGCAGCAGCTATTATTAGAGAAGACATTCGATCATCCATTGTTGAAACTAAATCTTATCCGCCTCCCAGCAAAATTTGAAATTTTACAGCGACTGGAAGACGATGATGAAGAAGAAGAAAATTGAAATTAGAACTTGTAGTTCTTATTATTATTCAATTTTTTTAAATTTCAACGTTCATAAATGTATGAAATGGTATTTTTCAATAAAAACATTAATTAAAAATTTAATTCTTTTCTTTTTATTTAGTTAGGAAGTAATTAGTATAATTAAGATTAGAATTAAAAAATAATTAAAGTTTTTCCCTTAATAACTTTATAAGTACACGAGTAGGTAAGTATTATTAAATGAATAGATACTGAATTATTGAAAAAAATTATTAATTATAACGTAATAGTTAATAAAAAATGTAAATTATTTAGAATGATATATTTATCAATAATTTATAAAATTTATACGGCGTGTTTTTAATCGGGACTACAGGTTGACCTCGAATGATACTCTAAATAGTTAAACACTGCGCGCGCTCTGCCCTCTATCTCGAAAATGGTTCAAGATATAAAAAAAAAAAAAATGGTTAAAAATGGTTTAAACAAAAGTTGTAGAGAATTTAATCCTCTACGATATTTATAATAAATACAAATAGCATAAAACCCATAGGAAACGAGATATTTGCAATAAATGTGTTAAAAAAAAAAAAAAAAAAAAAAAAAAATCTATTTTTTGACCTTTGACCTTGAAATATCTGTGGTCGCGGACACCCTACGATAGGTAGGTTTTGAGACAAGTTTTAGGGTGTCAAAATAAAGGTTTATACAAGTTTATAGCTGACTATCTCTCATTCCGAGGTGAAACCCCTAATATTCCTGGACTACAAGGTAAACACAGAGGACGGCATTAAAAATATGCACGAAAACAATTCAGGAAAAACTGTTGTCAACAGATATTTAAAACATGAAACACAATAACTGTTTGTAGTTTCTGGCTTTGTTAGGTCATATACAGTTTTTAGTGTGTATTTGTATGAATTGTATGGTTTTTGTTACTCTTTTGTTTGTTTCTGGTTTGCTTTGTTTCGTTTAATTTGCAGAACTATTGACTGTATTCCTGGTGAGATTATTCATATGTTTTTAGGAGCTGTTGACAACAGCCCGTCTTTGCTTTTCTTTGTGTATGTTTTTAATGTCATCCTCTCTGTTTTATCTGCCACCATAGCTCTCCATTGATGTAGGTTTCAATTCATTTTTATTTAACCACAAACTTGAGAGCAAGATGTGACGTAATTAAAGTGACAACGGGATTGACGTTTATTACGAACAGGGTAATGCATATTTTTGCGTTTAGCTAAAAAAAGGTCAATGATCTGCGGTAACAAACAAGGTTGAAGCATTCAGAAGTGCACAATTAACACCAAAAGACTGTATTCTACAGCCTATTGGGTTATCTTGGAAGTTCCAAGCACGTATTTAAGCCAATAGCCTAGCGCTTTTGTCGTCTTCTACAATGGTGCCCTTGTAACACAAGTACACTACCCCCCGCCTCACGCAAACACTTGAACTCCTTAAGGACGAGGAACGCGCTCGCAATAATGAAGGAGCTAGGAATATAGACGATACCGAATATAAGATAGGCGGGAACAAGAATGTCCATATTTAGCCGAGAGGTGGGGCGAAGAAACTGAGAGGACCATTTTCGTTTATTCCCTTATAAAAAAAAAGATAAACTCCTAATTCTATGCTGACCTCCCGTGGCGTAGTCGGTTGATGCACCACCAATCTGAGGTGCGGGAAGCTTTGGGTTCTAATCCTGGGTAAGGCATGATTATTCATGTAAGTTAGGTTATATGTTAGTCTCTAAGCTGTCCACTGCTAAGCTTTCAAGCATAAAACCGAGGGACTTTAGCCCTTTACAATACAAACCTAATTATATAATATATCTTATTAGCGGTTACTTATTGAATGACGTGTTTGGCTGTTTCCTGGATTTTTCATGTATCACGAGCGTTTTATACATATAACAACATATATTATCTATAATTATTTAATTTTTTGTTTGATAGAATTTTCACTTATATCCTACCAACAAATAATAATATTTATTTTCAATTAAAATGACTAAATACCGGGAGAAAATAGGTGTGTTAGTAAAGCCTGGTAAGAAATAGTTCTCGCACAAAATATTATTAAACTGAACGCTTTCGAATGTGGGGTGTTGTCCCTTTGGTGTAAATGTATACAATTGATAAACATTTTTTCGTGACGCGGAGGAATATCCCGAAAGCAGAACATTAACAGCTCTTCAGAAAAGTTGTAAGTAACAATTAATGTGCTATACATATGGGATTAAAGTCACTATATGGTGTTCGCGGTTAACTGAGTATACTTTTACAATTCCTACTTAAGTTATACTTTTATCATCGTTTTGATTCCTTCCACTGTACAAAATATTAAAGCACATTTCCATGGGCCTAATCACTCTATTGATGCCTCAATACAGTGAAAAAACGTAGTTGTAAGGAACCGAAATGTGTTACTTAGATATGACAACTCGCTAGTAGTAATGATATGCCTATTTGGGAACAAGGACATCTAGAATAGGATGGCAGGGATTCTCCCGGTCACCACGTTGTAACGTCACCGTCCTCCATCTTTTTTCCCTTTTTCCCTAAAAATTTCACTTTCCCCTCAAAATTGACCAAAATACTCTTAAAATGTCCCTGTCTCCTTAAAAATTTTCCTTTTCCCCAAAAAGTCCTAAAATATTCCAATTTTTCCCGGAGCAGGCGAGGTGGATTAGCGACCCAGGGTCAGACAGGAGACCGGGATCAGCGACTCCGAGCCTGACAGAAGAACGGGATCACTGACCCAGGGGTCAGGACAGCACGACCTATTACCTTTGAACTTGACATTTGACCCAAAAAAATCCAAAACATTCAAAAAATTCGAAAATAATTCACAAATAATTCCAAAAATGTATTATTAAAAATTTACTATTAAAATTAACTAAAATAAAGTATTTCAAAAATACTTACATTTACCAGAGGTCACCTCTAGCTCATACCCATTACGCCATATTGGGAGGCTACCACCATCTTGGCAGACATAATCTATTTGTCATGTTAGATGCAGACTAACTCGACCTTGACCCCATGATCTTGATTGACCTTTAAATAAGAATCTTGAGAAAAATAAATTAAAGTCAAAAACATAATACATTGTAGACTACTATCACAATATTAGATGTAGACTAACTTGATCTTAAACCCATTGTCTTGAAAACAAAAACTTGAAAAAAAAACATAAAAGTCAACAAGCATAATAAATTACAGACTACCACCGCCATATTAGAGGCAGATTACCTCGACCTTGACCCTATGATGTTAAATGACCTTGAAAATTAAAAACATGATAAAAATACATAAAACCTAACAAGTATAACACATTACAGACTACCACCACAATATCAGATGAAAGCTACCTCGACCCTTGACCTCATAACCTTGAACGATCATGAAAACTAAAACTCGAGAACAAATAAATAAAATTCAACAAGCACATAATGTTACTGGCTACTACATTAACATCGCTTTTTCACTGCCAAGTGAACTGTCGGCACGTATAGTTATAGACATTAAAAACCTACAATCTGCCATCCTATTATTAAAAAATGTTTTTTTTTTCAATCAATGGTATATATATATTTTATATATATACATATATATATATACATATTTATATATATATATTTTTTATATTTTATATATATATTTTAATGCATATTGTTGTTATTTAATCTTTAGGGCTAATAGGAGTATACTATGTAGATAAATAAAGAAAAAACAAATAATTTTATAACAATAATGTAATTTTATTTTGTAAAAATATTTTCAGCAGATAGCAGTTCAGCACATCATCTGATATAATGCCGATCCTTAAGTGCTCTTATGATCGAAACCACATATTTCATGGTTGAGTAATCCCTACATTGTTGCTGATCGAGCAAATATTAAATATGTCTATAAGTTTGTTGGGATCTTCGGTAAACATATCGTCAATATACTCGGTGTCTTCTGCCTTCTTCACATCACTTGTCGAAGGAAACTCGTTGGGGAAATGTGTGGGACCATCAGGGGAATAATCATCGTCTTCAACACTATCACTGCTGTCACAGTCGTCATCAATGCTGTCTTTATAAGAGACCTCACTTCCTGCTTCGCCCTCAATATCAAGTTTACTTTTCTTTGTAGCGAGAGTCGTACGTCCATAAGTATTGACATATGATAGCCGTTTATTTTGAAGATTCTTGACTTCACACGAACATCTTGAAAGTGTACCTTCCGCACAATCCGACTGTACTGCATTAATTCCGGCTTTAGCATTAACTGTGGAATCATAATCATCTATGGAAACGTTACACATCGATGTAGCAGGAGGTATTGATGACATCACTTGCTGGTTCCCAGTAGACGAACTCTCTCGACAGACAGCGATGAACTGATCGAACCCAAGCCTGTACCTTCCCCTATGTAGCAAACAGTTCTTAACTATCATTCACATTTATCTTTCCAGCACAAGGCACATATATCTTTGAAATATGAAATAATCATGTCCTTATTAATGTGATCACCGTTAATGTGAGGTAAATTCGTATCGTCCATGCGAAACAGCACCAACACATTTGCGTTGTCGCGAAGCAGTTGTTTGGGTACGAGTGATTAAGTCTGACCAAGGTACACAGTCAACGTTTGCGTGTCAACCCGCGCAAAATTATTCTTGAATGCAAGTTTCTTTCTCACACGCAATGTCATCTAAGACAAATATCGAGTTTCGTTCGGAGGTATGACACCTTCATTATCACTGCATGGTAAATATTTCATACCTTCCACAGCCTGCAGTACACATTCCAATTGAAGTTATTTCGTTTGCTGGAGCGATTTTGAACATAGGTACACGTTCTCGAAGCGAAGGGCAATCTCATCTTCTAGCAGGCTCAGTAGGGCTCATGTTTTTCCACAACCCAACGGCCCCGCGATGATGCACCTCACTGTATTGGAAAATAGACTTCCATGTCGCGATTCATAGGAGATAGCTTAATCTTCAGCATGAATGTGTATGAGTAGAGTAACGGCATGCTTGACGATGTGTATGTTATCACCGCAATCTTCTGGGGCATTTGGAAGCAGAGGCGCAGCATGCGCTGCTAACTGCGTAGCTGATTGTGGAGCTGATTGCAGAGGCGGAGCTGATTGTTGTGGCGGAGCTGATTGCTGTGGCAATACTGATTGTGGAGGTAGAGCTGATTGTGGAGGCGGAGCTAAGTGCGGAGGCGGAGCTGATTGAGGAGGCAGAGCTGATTGCAGAGCATCTGGAGGCACTGTCTCAGAAGCTGAGGCGGAGCCGATTGTAGTTGCAGAGAACCCATGCTACAAGTTTCAGAATGTCTCTTCTAAATATCACTAGGTATAAACTGCCTGTGGCAGAAACTGCATTCAAATTTCACATGCAAAGTTTTCTTCTTGCATGTTATTATTTTGTGTCTCTGTAAATTCCGCAAAGCTGTAAATGCTTTACCACCATAGCCCCATAGCTTCATAGCTCTATCAATCTTACGCAATCTTTCACAATAATTTAATTTGTGCCCTCCCTCCATGTGTACCGAAATTACATTCGTTCACCAACTGTATGATTCATACATATATTAGTTTATATATTCAGATAATTCATCACGTTCGTTGCATGCAGTATTGAGTATCAACCATTGGTCGTATCTCGTATGGCCGATGCTGGTTAAAATTTATAAATACAACCCTATGGTAAATAGTTCACAGCTTTGCAGAATTTATGACGACATAAAATAATAACATATGGAATGAAAAGATCGGGTGTGACTTTCGAATGCCAATCCTGCCAGAGACAGTTTTCTCGGAGTGATGCATTAAAAACACATTCTAAAACTTGTAGCACTGTTTCTCTGCAACTACAATTGGGTACACCTGTTCCAGATGATTGTAGTGGTAACATACATATCGCCAAGTAAGATGTTACTCTACCCAAATGCATTCATGCTGAAGATGAAGCTATCTACCACGAATCGCGACATGGAAGCCTTTTTCCGTATACTGTGCGCTGCATCATGGCGGGGCTATTGGGTTGTGGCAAGACATGCGTCCTACTGAGACTGCTGAAAGAAGAGAAGGGTCTTCGGTTCAAGAATTTGTACCTATACTCCAAATCACTCCAGCAACCGAAAAACCTGCGACTGGCACGAGTACTGCCAGATCTGGATGGCGTGGGTTATTTTCCATACAGCGATAACCAAGAAGTCGTACCTCCGAGTGAAGCACTGCGGAATTCGATATTTGTCTTCCATGATATTTCCTGCGAGAAACAAACTTACAGTCAAGAATTCTTTAGCGTGTGTCGACATTCAAACACTGATTGTGTGTACCTCGGCCAGACTTATTCGCACATACTCAATTAATTGCTTCGCGACAATGCAAACACGTTTGTGCTGTTTCACATGGTGGACGATACGAATTTACGTCAAATTAACGATGATCATGTTAATACGGACATGACTCTTTCATATTTCAAAGATATGTGTGCCTTGTGCTGGAAAGAGAAATATGGATGATCGTTAAGGACTGTTCGCTACATAGGGAAAGGTACAGGCTTGGGTTCGATTAGTTCATCGCTGTCTGCCGAGAGGGTTCGTCTACTGAGAACCAGCAAGTGATGTCATCAATACCTCCTACTAGATCGATGGGTACTGTTTCCGCAAGACGATTATGATTCCACAGTTAATGCTAAAGCCAGAATGAGTGCAGTACATTCGGATTGTGCGGAAGGTGCACTTTCAAGATGTTCGTGTGAAGTCAAAAATCTTCAAAATAATCGGCTATCAGCTCTCAATATTTATGGACGTACATCTCTCGCTACAAAGAAACGTAAACTTGATTTTGAGTGAAGCAGGAAGTGAAGTCTATTATAAAGACAGCATTGATGACGACTATGACAGCAGTGATAGTATTGAAGATAATTATTCCCTTGATGGTCCCACACATTTCCCCAACGAGTTTCCTTCGACAAGTGATGCGAAGAAGGTAGAAGACACCAAGTATACTGACGATATGTTTACCGAAGATCCCATTAAACTTGTAGACATATTTAATATTTGCTCGATAAGCAACAATGTTAGGATTACTCAACCATGAAGCAGGTATCCTCCTGTTGGCCTTTAAGTTTTTAATAACGACAATATGTTATTAAAATAGTTATTGAAACAAGCATGCAGTCAAAGCCATGCATCATGCATATAGCTATACTATTTATTAGGAAAAAATATTTTTTAAAAGTAGGATGGCAAATTGCAGGTTTTTTTTATGTATATAAGTACTGACAGTTCGCTTGGTAGTGACATTGAGATGTTAATGCAACAGTCAGTATTATAATATGCTTGTAGAATTTTATGTACTTTTTCTCGAGTTTTTGTTTTCAAGGTCATTCAAGATCATGAGGTCAAGGTCATGGCCGTATGCACGTAATATGGTAGTATTCTGTAATGTATCAAACTTGTTGGCGTTCAGGAATTTTTTCTGGAACTTTTTAGTTTTCATTATCATTAAAGGTTATGGGGCCAAGGTCATAGTCATTGGCTTCCAATATTTCGGATGGTAGATGTTTACATTGATGGTGGCTGCCCACCAAGATGGAGGTCCCCAGCAAACACAACCTATCGGAAAAGTGTCGGCAAATTGTCGGCCCAATACCTGTACTGTCAGCAACTGTCGTTTCAATGCCAGAAGATAGCCATCTGACAATGGCCTGATGCCTTTTTTGAGACAGATTGCTAGCTGTTAGAAAATATACAATGGCCCAGTGTATTTTTTAGGATAACAGATGCATATAATCAAAAATATGTCGGCATGATATATCTGAGCAAACCTGTTGCAAGCGTTTTAAAAATGTTGCTGGCCCGATTCCCATACAGCCTGTTTGTCTTTTCGGTAAGCTGGCCATTATCTTATTTATTCCAGCCTGGTAACGTTTTCGAGGCAAGGCTCCTTATAACAATAATGATATAAATATGATGTCTTCCTGCCGACAAACATTTGGAAATTGTATTGAATTGGCAAGATGTTAGCTATTATTTTATTGGCATGATGGCTTTTTTGAGACCATGTGTTAACAGTTAGTATGTTTTTTTTCGTGATTATATGCGTCATGTGGTAGACCATGGCATCTGTTTATTTGAATTTTTTTTTCGTTTGTACAACCATCCGACAGATATATTATAAAGTAACAAAAACTATTTTGTTTGCAAGCCTCTGAAGAAATTGTTTTTAAATAATTTGTGTATTAAAATTATTTGTTAAATTGTAATGGAATGTTATAATCATTTGTGCCATGATATATTTAAAATTACTGGAGAATATCAGCAACTTTCCCTGTGGTGTATAGGTTAGTAAGCTGGACTGTCAAATCAAGGGCCTAGGTTCGAATCCCACACTCAGCAAGCAAAAAATTTTCATCTAATATAATGTGTTGAGAAGTAAATGAAATTAATATATGTAAAGATAATATATGTAAAACTATTACTAAAACTATTACTAAATAGTAAATTAAGGTTTATTTATGGTTATCCTGCTTATTTCTAGACATAATGCCGCTGCAGGCCTGGCATCGTAACGATATCCAGCCGTCTCAGGTCTGGCATCGTAACGAAATCCAGCCATCGCAGGCCCGGCATCGTACCGACATCCAGTCATCGCATGCTCGGTATCGCAACTACATCGCAGGCTGTTAGATCCAGCCGTTACATACTCATCCTACAATGCTAAAATTAGTCTGCAAGCCTCCACCACCTACATCCCCCTTGAACTCTATAAGACGCACCCCGTCTGGGAAAAGATGTTAATAATGTACTCAACTTGTCCTTTCACCTTGGCATTCGAAAGGACACCCTCTCCGATGGTTTTCTCCAAGTGCTCCCACTTTTTCTCTCTTATCTTCCTATTTCCTCTCCCACATATTCTTCTTTATCGCCATCTTTCTCTCTTCTTTTCTTTCTCTCCCATTCGTTTACATCGGCGTCATATTCGCTTACATTTACATGGGGGCTGCCATTTTGGTTTTTTCGTTGGTCATTTGTTTCCCACATTAGTTCTGACATTGGACACTTGGAGCAACGCCATATTGGACTTTAACCACTAGGAGTGCTGCACATTCGATTAGTCGATCTGCTTGCTCAAAATACCATCTGGAATAGTGCGGGATCGAACTGCCGGACCTTGGGACAACAAACTTACACATTAGACCATTCGGCTATTGCGACACGCGCCTGGACAAGAGTTTATAAGAGGTATATAGCTTGAAGACGAATATATAATATCTTGCCTCTCATCAAAGACATTATATTTTTTATTACTTAGGTCATTTTGAATGTCTTTTATCTACATATCAATAATATCTTAAGGATATATGTATAAATCAATATTTTAAGTATATATTTTTATATTATAATTCTTTTCTTTTATAATTTTTAAGTGTTTTATTTACATATCAATAATTTCTGATTTTTTTTAGTATTTATTTTTATTACATTATTTTTAATTATATGTTTAATTATTTGTAATTCTGTTTTAACTTGCATATATATAATTTACGATTTAAGTTACATATTATTAAATTAATTATTTTTTAATTATAAGTGTAATTTTTTTATAAATTGGTTTTAACTGAAATATATATTATTTCAGATCTTACTTATATACTTTAAAGTATTTTATTTTTATCTTAGGTATTTTTTATGTATTTTTATTAAACTTTCAAGTATATCGCGTGACGAGTTCACAGATACATATTTTTCAGGCAGATAAGAATGTCATTGGAATATATAACTACGTAAATATGAGAAGCATTATATTGTATTTTTTAACAATCTAATATAAAAACTATTTTAGTAAATATATGTCAAGTGTTTTATATTATGAACATTGATTATTCGCTTTTTTTCCTTTTTTATTTACATATATTAATTTTTATATCCCATACTTAAGTATGTAGGGACTTCTATGTTGAACTAAGAAAAAATATATCATATTACTATTTAATGCTTGTAAATTACACACCATCCCATAACCTGTTCAGTATCCTATTCACCTAACCTTACTTCACCTAACCCAACCTATCCTAAACTTAACCTAACCTAAGATAACCTAACCTAATTATCTTGTAAGAACTCTGAATGCATATTTTTTTATTTCTCGCTACATTCACTTAACCTAACTATCATACTCAAGTCATCGCCAGACCCCTATTCACCACCCCTTCTTCCAGCCTTACTTAATAGCACAATCCTATGATAAGATAAATACTACTAATTAACCATCTACGACATCCATATCTTCTTAATTACCATCAAAACCATCTCACTCATACTAACCGACCATACCACCTAAGCATTCTGCCCCTCCCATTTAACTAACAAAACAACACATCAAACCATTCCGCTCTTTAAAAGATGAATCACACAATTAAACCATTCTCCTCACATAATCGAAGCTACACATTTTTCATACTGTAAAAATAACCAAGCACGTGATCAGATCATACCAATCAACAAAACAGCTATACCAACCATACAAGCAAACTAGATTTTAAACCAAGTCATACTTGTAGGCATTCCATCCCATGTCAGGACTTTGAAAGACATGTTAAGCTATCCTAACTTGACCTACCCGAACCACCCCACTCTTTAGTCATGTACGTTAGAACATGGAATATATATATTTTTCATTTTAAAATTTTAAGGATTTATTTTTATATTATAGAAATGTGTACCTATGGAGCTATGGAGCTAAGTGCGGAGCTAACTGCGGAGCTATGGAGTTATGGAACTATGGTGCGAGTCAAGGGTCAAATAATCAGTCTTGTGAGTGGAAGGTCTGACAGTAGTCAGCTTTAAGTGTGACCATGAGTTCAAGCTGAGCGAAGATAAGACTAGGACCAATATATTTTCACATTAAAAAACCTTATTCACTGGCAAGGGCAATCATAAATAGTAAGCAGCTATCGTAGACCATTAAGAACGAGTATTGTAGCCCCTCCTACGACATGCACTCGCATAAATGTTGATTTAAACTGAATTAATAGGTGTTTCGGAGAAGCAGATATACGTACTACTAAGAATTTATATAAAATTTTTATTAACATACATATTATGGTATGCAATAGATATTTCACCACATTTTTTTGCAGAATATCTCCTCTACTAACCGGGCCCCAGACTAACTTTACTCATACCTCACACTAGAAGTCAAGCATACTTCAGGTCAAACATCTCGAAAAAAAAATGCTAGATTTAAATTCACCATGCCACCTTCATTTTATCGGAGAACCAGCTGACATTGTAAATCTCAAGAGCAAGTCTGCACCTGCACGGTAACTGGAGTCTGTACATGCTTCCTGGCCGTTTTCGCACCTGCACAGTGTCAGATAGCCATGGTCAGCATATAGCATTTCTGCTCCCCCTTAGTGACTGGTAACTGGAGTCTGTACATGATTACAAGTCCTTTTCACACCTGGATGGTGTTGGATGACCATGTGTGTGGGCATAGTTGTGTTATCAGGTCTGCACCTGCACGTTGGCTTATAAATTAAGAGAATAAGTCAGCAGGCTTACTTCCACCTCCTTCCAGACATACTAATTTTCCTATTGGTTAGTTTGTCAGAGCCAACCAGGGACCTTCCCCTACCAGTTCCATTACATTCATATACCAGCATAGAAAACACCTCGGGACCCAGTCTTCCACCTGTTGCTGTCGTCAGCGTTGTCACCTGCTTAACTTAGGGTATGCTGTTTATTTCTTGTCTGGAGTTTTAGAAGATACACGCTTGTTGTCCGAGCGTACATAAAATCCTTTCGGCTATTTCAACATTTGGAAAGGTGCGTTCACTTAGTGCCTTGGACAAAAGGGCGAGTTGCCGTATTTCCCGAAAGAGTTCCTGTTGACGTACGCACCGTACGAAATTTCGGCAGTATTAAAGTATTTACGATTTACCTACAGCTGGATGAAGGCACACAAGACTGCCTGCCCTGCAAATAGTGCTTCAAAGGCAACACCATGTCAATTCCGGACACTCCTCATTCCCAGAGCTGGTGCAAATCACGACATCGTGCAGGAGCAGCCACCACCGAGATCACTTCCATCGTCGAAGGGTCTGCACTGTGAACAACATGAACGGCTCTGCAGACCAAGCGACCGCCAATCTCATGCAGCTGATCCCATCAGGTATCCGATGCAGAACATCCTTTTCCTCGACTACATGTGACAAATGGCTTCCATCACTCGAGTGGTCCATGCTGACTACTATTGCTACCAGCAACAGTTGGTTTTCGCCTGTCAAAGCTACTTCCATCACAAAACCGCCACGATCTTCGATGGTGATGTACACCAGCTCCTTCAAGTCGGATATGGTGAAGTGTTATCCCAACGCCATCCCTGTGTTCCAACGAGTGGAATACTGTCTAGGTGACCCGTGGTATGAAGATGCTATGAAAAACTTAGAAGTGTGTGATGGCGTTAATCATTCCCGTCTCTTCTATGCCCTGGTGCCTGTGAACAACCCAAGCATCGTGAATGCAGAAGGCAAGTTAAAAGTGTACTTTATGGATAAAATCAACTGCGATGGTGAAAAATGTGCAGAGTACAACATGAGGCTGGACGTATCCCTATCATGCAGCACTAACGAACTGTTGGAACTGAACTATGGTGAAACTATCATCATTAATGAAGGCATAAAGTGCAGGGACTATGAAATACGACAAGGGGGCAAGGGACAGTGCTTCATTTCAGTAAAGAATACGATGGCGAGTTGCATAGACTCCTACCAGAAGAAGAAGCTGACATGATTCCGTTCGTCGAGCCGATCATGGCTTGTCGCAGCCTGCCTTGTGAGGTAAATACAAGCTCGCCGAATGAGGACAAGGAAGGACAGTGGTAAATAATAAAGTTATAAAGAAACAGTGGTTTGACAGAACAATATAGTGTGAATAAACATATAGTTGTCTTAGGCACATGGCATGTATCAGTGTATGCAATACATAAAAAGCTGGGAATTTTTTGATAAAAAAATCTTTATGTACATAAATTTATCTACGTATGAGTAATGCAACAAAGATATGTCACAAGTTAATAGCAGAAAAAAATTACACTAAGAAAACTTTTTGACTGTCTATGTAATCTAATATTGCTGAACATGTATGTGAAAATATAATTAAAGAATTTAAAGAATAAAATGTGTTTTTAATAGTTTAAAAAATTTTCCTCTTATTTTATTGTTTGTCATATACCCCCATCAATTCAGAGAGAAAAGGTTGTGTAAAATGTAGCGGTGAAAAAATCCTTGGTAAACATTTTAGTTTTTTTTTTTTTTCAACAGAAAAGAAACTAAAACAATATGGTTACAAATTATGGGAAAAACACTTTCTGAATTATATATATATATACACACACACACAATTTAGGTTACTGGAGTTCAGTTTGTGAACATGTATGGACATACAGACCAGACCACCTTGTCAGAGTAAACAATATCTATGCTTGCATGGGAAGAGCAATGTCATGGACAATGTAACACCGCCATTTTGAACCATGTTAGAACAACTTGGGAGACTGTGCACCTTACCAACAAAAAACAATGGTGCTGCACTGGCGGTAGTAGATGCTCGTAGTGACTGTTTTAAATAACCCATAAGTTTATTCAAAACTGGTATACTCTCAAAAGTGTTAAAAGTTTAATTGGCGAGCAATATTGAAAGTTTTCATAATAATAAAAAAAATTTTTGGGCTGATAAACACAAAGTCATTACCACAGCTCTCATACCGGATTAAAACAGACTCTCCGACCACCGAATTAATCAGTCTTTTAGAGCTACCAATAACAACTATAAGAACAAACAAGAATAAAATTAATGCAAAGTAAGGTAAAAACACACTTTTATTTATTTTCGATTCCATGTACATATCACCACTTATAAATAAACATTGCTAAGTACTACTTCAGAATGTCTTTCTCGTCGACCAAGTTCGCCAAGATGGCTGGTTATTGGCATGTAAACCTCTTCCCGTCGATTCTCGAGAGCCAGTTTGTAACTATTCGCAAATAGAAATTTGGCATTAACAGCTTCGATGGCTTGCTACAGCTTAGTCATCAGTTCCGTTCGGTCCCTCATCATTCATAGAATGGAACAAACACACAACTACACAGATACATATATATATATATATATATATATATATATATATATATATATATATATATATATATACACACACATATTCACTCTCGAGTAAATTTTCTATCCTTTCCAGTCGGTCGATGCCCACATCCAGAACCTTCTTGCTATGCCTTGCCACATTGGTTTTTGGCAGCCAGTTAGGACGTTAATATATATGGAAGAGTCTTCAATTCTTCCTGTCTCCCTGCATTCGACACATTGATCAGGTTTATTATCCGGGCCTCCATGCCCCCTATGTCCCGGTCGATAGCCACCATATCTTACACCACTTCATTTTTTATGCTCTCGATCTTTTGCCCAAGAAGCGATTGACCCCCGAGAACATCCACGAGGTGAGGTTTTGTTAACACATTTCCATCATCATCATCGGAGTGTAGACCATGTCCGAATTTGGAAATGGTATTATGACTTGTGGCCAGTGTCTTAATATAAACTGATCGAAGCCACACCTGTACCTGCCATTATATAGAGGCCAGTCTGTTACGATCACTAAAAATCCATATTTATCTTTCCAGCACAAGTCACACATATCTTTAAACTCTGCAAACGTTATGTCCATATTGACATGGTCGTCGTAACAGTACCAATACATTAGCATATTCGCGAAGCAGTTCTTTGGATATGCGAAAATAAGTCAGTCTGAGGTAAGCACAGTCAACATATGCGTGTCGCCCTATGCTAAAGTACTCTTGAATACAATTCTGTTTCTCACAGGCAATGTCATCAAAGACAAATATCGAGTTTGTCAGCACTTTGCTCGGCTACACGATGGTTTCATTATCGCTGCATGGGTAATAATCCAAGCCTTTCACAACCTGCAGTATTAGTGTCAATCATTGGCATTTAGGTTTCTGGAGTGATTTCTAGTACAGGTACACATTCTCGAACTGAAGACAGTTCGGTTCTTCCAGCAGGCTCAGTATGACACATGTCTTGCTGCAACACGATGGAACTGCGATGATGCAGCACACAGTATTCGGAAATATGCTTCCATGTTCGATTCGTGGGAGATATCTTCATCTTCACCATGAATTCATATGGATAGTCTAACATCTTGCTTGACAATCTGTATGTTACCACTACAATATTTTGGAGCATGCGGAGGCAGAGGCAGAGAATGCTGTGCTAACTGTGTAGCTGATTGTGGGGACAAAGTTTACTGCAGAGAATGTGGAGGCAGTGCCGATTGTAGTTGCAGAGAACCAGCGCTATCAGTTTTACCATGTCTCTTCAAAACATCACTCTCAGAAAACTGCCTCTTGCAGCTCTTGCACTGAAATGTCACAATCGAACTTTTCATTCTGCATGTAGTTATTTCATGTTGTTGTAAATTCCGCAAAGCTGTGGATGTTTTTACCACAGAAACGGGACATCTGATGCTTCTTTGGCATTTTACATCTGTATTGTTCCAAGTGTAGAATGATACTGAAATAAAAATGTATAAAAAGGTCTCATTTAAAAGTTTCAGGTAACTCTTATTCAATGTACGTCGTAAGGTACAGACATCGAAATCTGGCCATGGTATCATCAATACACTGATGAACAGTCTACCATTCGAGCTATAAATTCCTTGATACAGGTTCTGTGAGCCAGGAACCAAGCTAGCCAAAAGGTAAGCACACGGCAATACGGGCATCAACGAGCTGGACGAGGCGTACAAGTGGCATTATATCGCTTATTCCCAGCACAAGGTTTTGCAATTCAGGCACCAGGCAGAGAAGAGTCTTACACAAAAGGCTGATGAGATAAGAATATCGCCAGACACTGGATTCTATGAAAAATAGCTGTGTGAAGTGTTTCCTATTCGATAAAAGGCAAGGTGAAGATGGGCATGGGAGCGAAGAGCACAAGGCGAAGTTCCAAGATGAGAGGGAAGAAAAAGAAGGGAGGATTCCTTCCTGATCTGACACCTGCAATCGGCGCCCTGGGTGGTATCATCGGAGCTGTAACGAATAGAGTTAGTGCGGTGAAATGAGCCTCGAACAAACATAAGCAATTGGAGGAAAACTGTCGCCACAACTGTTAACTGGAAGCTATTGCCATAGCTAAAAAAAAGGCCAAGGACTTTACATATGATGGCCCTACCGAGGAGGAGGTGCGAAAAAGAAATGGGTCGAAAAAGGGTCGAAGCAGGAGAAGGCACTAATGAAATCTCTACCGAAATGACCACTCACGAACATGGATTTAGAACGGTTTGCACAAAAATTCAAGATAGTTGATTCTATTAATTTGTATTTACAATTTCATAAGAAAGCAGTTAATCACATAATCTGACATAACCATGATCCCTCAATTCTCTTACGATCGAAACCACGTCTTTCATGTTTGAAAAATCCCCATGTCTTTGAAGCTCAAGTGAAGATCTAAGTTTGTTGGGATCTTCAGTAAGCATATAGTCATTACGACTATCATCTTCTATCTTCTTCGCATCATTTGGAAACTCACCGGGGAAATGTGTGGAAACTTCATTGTCTTTAACACTATCACTGCAGTCATAGTCATCATCAAAACTGTCATTATGATCGTCTTCACTTCCTGTTTCATCCTCTATATTAAGTTTACTTTACATTGTAGGGATTGTTTGCTCATCAATAGTTATAGCCGATGTCTATTTATTCTGAAGTTCGCACACTTCACACGAAAGTTTTGCGAATGTACATTCTTGCGCAAACTGACTCTACTGCACTAATTCGATCATTAGCATTAACTGTGTCATCATAATTGTCTGTGGTAACAATTCCCACCGATATAGCAGGAGGTATTAATGACATCACTTGCTGGTCCCCAAGAGACGAATCCTTGCAGATCTTGGTATGTTCCTTCAATGTAGTACCTTGCATAAATTGCATGTGGTCATTGTCATAATGCTTCAACCTGCGAAAAAGTAGCTTTGTACAGGTTAGTCTCTCGCGTTGTCGAAAATTTTGACCAAAGGAGAACACTTGATCACAAAACCGACACTGGAGATGACCAGTTAGCAATTATGCATGTCGTGACTCCATAGTATATTCCAGGTGCTTATATATATATTTATCAACTAAAAAACCAGACCTACATTAACCTACCAAAGGCCAGAAAAAATTCAGAAATAACCAACTATAGTCCAAATTAAAAAAAAAATACTTATTCTAAGCACACCTTTGTCCTACATGACTAGCATTAACTCAGCCACTTAAGAACATGGCCAAACATCGGAAACTCACTTCAAACTGTCTGCAACCAAACAGCATTTTGAATAAAATTCGCCTTATATATACATATGAACAGTTGGATCCAGCAGAATTATACTTAAAATCCAATATAGGCAAACAGAAAGTCAGACACCATCACTGTTTCCCAAGCAACCATTCAAGAGTGGCTATGTGGCCAAGAAGATTGCAGTGACCAACGACGATGGCAAAACATGCATGTGCTCATTCTGCCCTCCTCCCCAATTATCCATGGAAACTCTTGGATGAGAAAAGCAAGGAGACAAATGACTAGCTGACGAAGTACCAACATGGACTGGAGTGTGACAAAGGCAAGATTCCTTACCATCAGGTGGAAAACGTGCTGTGCGACTTGCTGATACAATATCCACAAGGACTGGTTTATGTGGCAGGTCCTTAGTAGAATAAATGGCTGTGCGCCTTGGGCAGAAACAAAGTTGAAAATCATCACTGTGCAGTCTGAGTATGGCTGTCCTTCCCTGCGCAAGCTGGCAAAACTTTACGATGGCCAGCACCGACATGTTTACAACAGCTCAGAACCTGCCTGGACATGCATGTGGAGAAATGCACGGATGCTGCATAAATAGTGTGTTGCGTACTTGAACAGTGAATTGGCAAGTTATGACTAGACCCGAAGTCACCCAAAATGTACGAGAATTTTAGTTTTACTCTGGTGGCACACCTGCTCATCATCCATATGATATATAAATGCGAACAAACACAGTATAAATTGGATTGTTCAGGACGATTGGCCTGCATCGTGTTCCAAATGACACCGCAGATGCAGCTGCCTTGCTACACCAGCCAAATCATCACTTCAGCCCAGCTCCCTGCTACCATCCATGTAGCAGATTGTGCAGTGGAAGTGTCCCAGGTGGGGCAAAAACCTTCACAGCATCCTGGACCCAAGAACAATAGTAGCATCAGTCAGAAGACCAGACGTCGCCGAGTACAGCATCGACACCAGCCACTCGTGATGGTACCCACCATGGAAGTCTCTGTCTCCATCTCGGGAAACGAACTTGCACCTACCTGTCGGTGGCATGCAAGAGTGCATGTTCTTACAGCTAAGGATGCCGGACCTGCTATTGGCGGTGGTCCACCATTGGCGAGGCAAATGTTGCAGAACCAACTGTAATGTAGAAGCAAGATATACAGTGCTGCTATTATGAGGTGGCCCTCCCTTTCGCAATAAGCTAATGCTTACAATCATACCAGAACTGCTTAGCCTTGTATGTTACAGACTTCTTAAGATAAAAACTACAACTATTTATTTTGAAATTAAAAATGTGTTTTTATTGACTGTATGATAAGTAAATAGTATAAGAAAATGTATTTGAGTGTTTTATTTACTTCTTCCTTGTATCATTTCTTAAAAAATATAATTAATTTTATTTTCTTGTAAACATTTTCTTTATGGAAAAAACAACTAATTTTTATAATTTTTAAAAATTTCTTATCAAAGCAAATAATCAATCAGGATGAAGCAGTGGGTTTTCTCGGTGATGTCCTAGCTTCTAAAGTGTATTTTTTCTATTAATTATTGATATTCTGAGATTACCACTACAGATGCATTATCCTATCAAGGTATATTCACATACAAATAAAAATACTTATCCACTTACACACTGTGACCAATTACAGAAAATTTATTCACCTATAAGGTGAATTGCAGGAACAATACACCCCTGTGGTTTGTTGTGGTTGTAACTTAATTATTTGTTTTCAGAAAAAAACAAAGAGGTGTTGTTAGGTTACTGATAGTGTGACTGGCATGGCCAATCTTTGTTAGTGTGTCGAGGAGAGTGGTTGTTGGTCTTAGAAGAAATAATTATTATTTTGGTATAATTACACCTGTATAGTTTAATTATTTCTGGCCAAATACAGGCTTTTACCTGCACGTTGGATCATAAATGAACTGTTCAATTAAACTCACATATAACCACAAGGGTGACATGCTCCTTGTGAGTTCCCTGCGGTAACTGGTATCACTGTGAACTGTCACAGGGGTGTGGGTTAATCAGTGATGTGTATGTATGTCTAAATAATCAGCAGGGGTGTATGTATGTCTGCCTTTGGAAAAATATATCATTTTAATAACAAAATAATCATGAGTATATTAAAAAAATAATTTTAAATATAAATATATTCAATATAATAACCCATATAGATTTATTACTTATGAATTAATACATGATTTTGGTATGGACCAATACATGCATATTTCCAATTTAACCATATTTGAACCCCAATCTCAAACTTTATCTTCTTCCAAGAGAACAGCACAGGAGTGTATTACATGCTAATTATACGAAGGGCATCCCTTCACATAGCTGTTGAGAACACTGAATAAATGCACACATCATAAGGTAAGTTTCCCATCCATGTATGGGATTTTCCACTACAATGAAAATTAATTTTATTCCAGAGTGTGGTAATTTTTTCTTACTTGCAAGGAAAACTATGTTTCCCCCACAAGTTTGTGAATATTACCTTGCACTTGTCCAGTTTTTTCCCATTATTTTTGACAGTGTATTATTCAAAATGAGACAGATTTATAAAGTGCTCACTTTATTGTAAATAGGCTATAGTTGTGTGCTCAGTAAATCTGTATATTTTTCAGTTGCAGCTTTTACTCATGCTGTAAGATCTTCCTCAGATATTAGTGCAGTCCCATACACCATATTTTTTCAAGTACCACAAGCAAAGTAGTCGAGAACTGTAAGATCTGGTGAGGGTGGCAGCCATGGAACGGGCCCACATCTGCCAATCAATGGATGTGGATGCATGACGTCCATGTGTTCCGCACATTTCTGTCGAAATGAGCTGGGTTTTCATCCTGTCAAAGCCAATTCACACCAAGTAATTCCACTTCTGCATGCTCAGCAGTTCTGTGCTCGAAAGTGGCTCGAACTGGGCCAACATGAACAATTATTTTTCTTGAAAAGAAACCAAACTTATTTTGCTATTTTTATTCCGATATTACTAGGATAGTTATAATAACAATGATTTCCATCAATAAAAAAAATTATAAAATGAATTAATCGAAGACCACAGCATACTGTATATCATATTTAGCATAAAAGGATAGTTAATTTTTGATTTGTTATTCCACTAACTTATGTCCAACTAATAACAAATGTCAAATAGAACAGTTTTTGTAATGTTTCATGTGTACCAACAGCATAGGCAGTTCCGTAGTGATCGATGCAACAGATCCATTTCTAGATTGTAATGAATGTTTGTAAATATACAAATATCAATGTATCAATACATATCTTGATGTTATCTTGTTCAGCCTCTGTGCACAAATTAGGATACAGTAATACAATGGTCAAACTACTCGCCTTCCATCTTGGCAAACCAGGTTCGATTTCCAGGGGTTTCGCTCCCTGATTTTGACATGTGGGAATTGTGCCGGACAAAGACATGGGTCGGCGGGTTTTCTCATCTCCTTGTCTTTGCATTTTGATGCTGTTCCATTCTCACCTCACTTCACCCTACTCAGCTCTCAAGGCCTCATTACCTTACAATTTATAATGTCCTCTCTACCACTAATCATGAGTATTAAACAACATATCAAATATGAACTAATTTACTCGGGATAATATATTAAGAGCCGTCCAACTTCTTCATACATATTTTCTAACTATTAATGCTTTTTGCTTTTATGCAAATAATTACAGACTGGATTTGAATTGTTTCTGGAGGCTCCTGTAATTTCTTAAAAATACATTCTACAAGCTTAAACAAATTATTTGCATTACATGCATCTTTCACCATCTTTGTCCGCAAATATTATGTACACATTGAATATTACTTTCAGGATATTCCTCTGCCTAGTGCAAATGAAGCTTAGAAAATTACACAAAGCTGACTTCAGATCAATCTCAGGGGGTTGCACAGCAGTGCATCATGATGTAATTCCTGAATATAAACCATGATGACACCTCCTTCTGTCATGTATGCACAGCCTCTCCCACACACTGATAGTGCAATAGACACCAGCCAGATGTGTTATCTAAACACTCTATGCATCGTCATCCCACACACAGTGGCTGGGGACTCGCAGTGACATAACTGCTATTATCTCATCAGTGGACACTTTTTGCAAGCCATGGTATCATGGCGATGGCAAGGACTGTAAATACAAACAAAGGCTTGATGATGCCTGACATGGAATTTTTAATGCCTCATGCCTGTACATAATAATATCTTTAAAAAATGTTTCAGGAAAACTTATATTAGTTTGATATTAATTTAGATCAAACTCTACTGTCATTTCAGTGTAATGTAACTGATACTTTATTAAAAATCGCTGGAATAAAATTCTGAATGATTGTATGGTGTATATAACATATAAAACATACACATAAAACATACAAAGAAAAAACATAATTTAGGGACCCCCCACCACCAGTTTGAATACCGACCTGAACATTGGATTGTTTTCTAAACAAACTTTTGTATGTGATGTTCAGATTAATTGTGTTTTTATACACACCAACTATAAATATTTCGGCAAAATAAATTGGTTAGGAGTAACATAGGGCCTCCAGTTCGAAGTGCAAAAACATAGAAATATTAATATTTTCTATAGGATTTTGTAAAATACGGTAATTTTTCGCAGTATTCATGTGGGCTTGATATAAATGTTTATTAAATATCTGTCAGTTATGCATGTCGTGAGACTGTGGGTTCGAGTCCTGAAATTATAAAATTTGTTAACTTTCTATTGGACTTGGAAAAATACAGTAATTTTTTGCGGTATTCATGTGTGCCTGATATAAAGATTTAAGCAAAGGCAAGGTACGATGTAGCTCTCAGAGTTTGAGACCAGAAAAATAAATATAATATTAATTTACTACCAGAATTAGGAGAAAATTTCAGAGACTATTTTGAGGAACATATAATAAAGGCGAAATGTCTGTGTTATCTATTGGACATGGGGATCCGGGTAATATAAGGGGTTCGCTATTCGATTAATGATGTTAATTTTCAAAACTTATTAGCAGGGTCCATGTGCGAACTTCTGGCTGATTGCGTACACTCATTATAAATGCCTAAGCAATATCTAGCAGCTAGGCATGGCATAGGAATCTGTGTTCGAGATCCTGAAACTATTTAAAAAATAATTTTTCTCTGTTGGATTAAAAATTTTGGACCTTTGCTCAGTGTTTCGGACCCCAATTTAGGAATGCATAATAAACTGGAAATATAAGTTTTAGGTAACAGATATAGGAATCATGGTAATGTTAGAGGATCACAGTTCGAATAGCTACCCGAGTTTTGGAAACATTATTTTAGTAATGTTCATACATTAATTTTTTCAAATTGTAATATTCATGTGCACCTGATATAAATCTGTAACTGTAAGACATTGTATAACGCCCTGAGTTCATGACCCCAAACAATAAAACAATAATAATTTTCTTTGTCGAACTTAGAAAATATCAGATGACGGTTTTCCGAGTGATGGCAATTTACTTAGACATGCAAAGACCTGTAAAGTTGAAATGCATTTCTCATCAGTACCCCAGTGGCAAGTTTGCTGAAAGTAGGTCTTTTGAGACTTTGGCACACGTCCTCATAAGTGTAGTTATGTACATAGCCCATCCTTGCACATTGTGTCGGTGTAATCAACGTCATGATATTTTCGCACAAGAACAACTCGAGTGTGATAAGGGAGATGCATAAAAACTGTAACCTACAACAAAGTTGCACATCTATTGAAGAATAATGTTATTTTTTGCTGGTTATATCTTTTTTATTATGTGTGCAATAAATTTGTGTAAAAGTTATGCTGTGTTTTATTTCTAAGGTACGCCTTTTCATAAGATATATATAATTAATATTTTTAAAAATAAAAAATTTATATACAAAGTCTTACACAAGTAAGGTCAGTGTGTGTAACAAATTGTCTAGATGTAAATGAAATATATAAAAAAAAATTTAAGTTACATCAGAATAATGGATAAAAAAATTCTGAAATGTTTAACCCCTTACCATAGGTTATTATATATCAGTTTCAGTAGCATTAGATGATGGAGGTTTATACCTTGTAGAATTCATAAAAACAGCTATAAGTAAGGATGGCTGGCGTAATTGGCTGGTTTGATGGTTGATTGAATTTTTATATTAATACACAAACAATTTATTTGAAAATTAATGTATTATTATTTACTTTTGTTGGTCTGGTTTTAGTGCTTGCAGAGTCCTACATGATGGTAAGGATATGTATAAAACTTCCTTCATGGTGACCCAATGTTCAATTTGGTTGCAGGCTTGTACATGCTCGCGAAGCCTGCTGACTCATTCTCTCTATTTACGAGGCACTGTGCAAGTGCAAACCTGCTAACACAGCTATTCCCACGCACATGGTCATCCGATACCATCAAATGTGAAAACGACTTGTAAGCAAATACAGACTCCAGTTACCAGTCACCAAGGGGGGGGGGGGATTCTATGTGCTGACTAAGGCTATCTGACATTGTCCACTTGCGGAAAAAACCAGGAAGCACATACAGACTACAGTTACTGTGCAGGTACAGACTTGCTCTTGATATTTCCAAGATTAGCTGGTCCTCCGATAAAATGAAGGTGGCATGGTGAGTTTAAATCTAGCATTTGTTGTTTTTTTTTTTTTTTTTCGAGATGTCTGAACTGTGAGCTGAGGTATGCTTGACTTCTAGTTTGAGGTATGAGGAAATTTAGTCTGAGGCCCGGTTAGTAGAGCACATATTCTGCAAAAAATATGGTGAAATATCTATTGAATAGCATTATATGTATGTGATTAAAAATGGTATATAAATTCATAGTAATATATGTATCTGATTCTCTTAAACACTTATTAATTCAGATTAGATCAACATTTATGCGAGTGCATGTTGTAGGAGCGGCTATAATACTTGTTTTAAAGGATCTACGATAGCTACTTACTATTCATCATAGCCCCTGCCAGTGAATAAGGTTTTTGTAATGTGAAAATATATTTGGCCCTAGTGTTAGCTCCGCACTTAACTCCATAGCTCCATAGCTCTGCAGTTAGCTCCGCACTCAGCTCCATAAATCCATACCTACATAGCTCCATGGCTCCATAGCTACATAGATACACATTTCTATAATTTTTTTTTAATACTTAAAAATTTAAAAATGAAAAAAAAATCAAATTTATGATTTACATGTGTATATTGTGTGGTGGTTAGGTTAGAGTAAGTTAGGTTAGGTTAATGCATATTTCAAAGTCCTGACATGGGGTGGAACGCATATAAGTATGACTTAGTTGTACAGTTAGTTTGCTTGTATAGTTTGTTTAGCTGTTGTTGATAGGTATGATCTGGTAACATGTTTGGTTATTTTGGCAGTATGAGAAATGTGTAGCTTCGATGGTGTGAGGAGAATGGTTTAATTGTGTGATTCGTTTTTCGTAAGAGCAGAATGGTTTGATGGGTTGTTTTGTTAGTTAAATGGGAGGGGCAGAATGCTTAGCTGGTGTGGTTAGTTAGTATGATCGGGATGGTTTGATGGGATTTAAGACAATATGGATATCGTAGATGGTTAATTAGTAGTATTGATGTTATGATAGCATGGTGCTGTTAAGTAAGGCTGGAAGAAGGGGGAGGTGAAGAGGAGTCTGGTGATGAGTAGAGTATGACGGTTAGGTTCAGTGAATGTTGTGAGGAATAAAAAATTTATAATCAGAGTTCTTACAAGATAATTGGGTTAGATTAAGTTAGGTTAGATTATGTGGAGTAAGGTTAGGTGAAGCAGATACTGAACTGTTTATGGAATGGTGTATTGGAAGCAATTTACAAGCATTACATTCAACAGGAGTAATTTTCTTTTTCTAAGTTCAACATAGAAGTCCCTAAGTCTGGGATATAAAAAAAATTTTGTGTGTAAATCAAAGTCGAAAAAGTTGCGAATAATCACCGTTCATAATTTTAAACTCTTGGCATATATTTACTAAAACAGTTTTCATATATGTTATAAAAAAATCTAATATGGTGTTGTCACTCACGTAATTAAATATTCCAATGACATATTCCTATCTGTCTGAAAATTAAGAACTTGTAGACTCGTCACTCGATTCAGATTAAAGTTTAATAAAAGTACTTTAAAAAATATAAAATGAAAATAAAATACATAAAAAGTATTTCAATTAAATATTTAAAAATATATTTTTATACTAAAACAAATAAATGAAATAATTAAAAATTTTAAATTTTAAATAAAATACTTAAATAATATACAAGTTAAATCCCAAATAATATATTTGTAAGTAAAACCAAAATAATAAAAATATAATTAAAAATAATATAATAAATAATAAACACCTAAAAAATACTTAAAAAATTATTGATGTGCAAATAAAATACTTAAAAGTTATATAAAAATAATTATTATATAATAATGAGAGGCAAGATGATATTTATTCCTCTCCAAGTTATATACTACTTATAAACTCTTCTCCCAGCGCATGTCGCGATAACCGAGTGGTCTACGGCGTAAGTCTGGCAGTTCGATCCCGCACTATACCAGATGGTTTTTGAGTTCTAAAAAACAGCGCCCCTAGTGGCCAATTCCAGAACCAATATGGCGGCCGATCGACAAATCGAACGAGAGCTACACTAGTGCTCCTAGTGGCTAAAGCCAGATCTAATATAGCGATGCTCCTAATGGCCAATGTCAGAACTCATGTGGGAAACAAATGACAAACGAAGATGGAGGCCTCCATGTAAATATAAACAAATATGACGGCCTCCAGTAACAGCCGATGTAAATAAATGATGAACGAATGGGAGAGAAAGGAAAGAAAAAGAGAAAAGGAGAGCAAGAGAGAAAAGGAAATTAAGAAAGAATGCAAAAGAGAACGGGAGAAGAAAGAGAAAGGAAAGAAGAAGAGAGAAGGAATACAAAAGAGAAAGAAAGCAAGAATACAAAGGGGAAAAAGTGGGATCACTCGGAGAAAACCCTCGGAATACAATAGCATGAAAAAGTGACTTACTGGTAACCAAGCTGGCGGCGTACTGGCTACAAAGATGAAGGTCCAATATGGCAGCGTACTGACTAGCAGCATGGCGGGATACAATATGGCGGACACGTGACCGGAATGACAGAGCGGGAAGTCCGGGATCCAACATGGCGACCGGCGGCACCTTGGCTCCGACTCAGGCTCCTGGCTCCTGTCCCAGTTCTCTCTATACACTACTACTGACGTAATGATGTCATTCCCTTCCACCTACGCCCTCTAGACACATTATATATATATATAAAGTAATTTTTGAGGACATGCTACACACATGCGCATTAGTTCATAGCACATTATGGCATCGCTGTATGACGTAAGCGATCCCTGATAGTCTTCGTCACTTGAAATCACACCCCTGCAGCCGAGGAATCCAAACACCTCGCCAGTTTCCTTGTAGGGCGTCGCCACAGAGCAGATACGTACAGAGCCGAAATTGTGTGGCGCTTCCTTCGATGTGCGCATGCCCATTCTCAGACTGGCTGGACGTGGCTCTGAGTATAGCCTTGCTTGCGTCTGACTGGTTGATGTGTAAAGCAAAATATTCCTTATTGGCTGGGCTTCTAGAAGCTAGGCTACAAGGCGCTGATTGGCGCACGGTGTTCCGACGTGTTGCTGTTTCGCCTCTGTAATTTTAATTACTCTGTAGCGTGGCAGAATACTGGAAGGGCGTTAGACGTCGTGGAAGCGGGTTCAGTCCAGCGAGCTTACCGCAGTACGTGCAATGCTCCAGTGTATCCCTTGGCCAGAAATGCAGTAAAGGCTGTTCACTTTAAAGGAGTACTTTTCAAATCAACCTTAGAGAAAAGTCCCTGCACATACCTGCAAATAATTTAAAGGCATACCGAGCGGCAGGCGCTGATTGACATGTTTCCAGTAAAGTTGGTAACGATGAAGGGAACGTAATTCCACGTCTTAACGTCAAATTTAAAATGTTAGATAAACATTTGTGAAAACTTAAATTACTTTTTTGGCTTTCTTTTTTTCTGTTACATCTAAGAGAAAGAATTGGCAGATTTGTAAAGTCGTTACTTTTCTAATAATATCACTGTGTCGCTTTACTGACGTATGAATATGGTGATTAGGCCCATATCAGCGTCAATTCTACATAAGGCTTTCAAAAGTGCTCAGTTTGCCGTGAACAACCTATAATGCGTAGGAAGATAATCAATCCTCTTCTTGTGCATTTTACGATGCTCCGCGTTGTTTCAGGCGAGAACGTGTCATAAAACTGACTTCGGAAAATTGAATTTTCAGCTCGAAAAATGAGACAGCTGCCTCAGAGAATGCGCGTCATTTTAAAGAATGTCTGTAATTTAATGACTATTCCAACATTGTAGTTTCGGGGAATGTCGCTCGGCCTGACAAACGCCATTGAATCACCAATTCAGGCATTTTATTCAGATATCAGATATGTAATGAACGACAGCTCATTATTCAAGATGATGGCAATCACGTGTACGGATCAGATTATACAATTTTAGCTGCATAACATTGTTTGTAAGTCCATCCGCAATGATTCTATAACAATAAGAATGACACTTGGCAGAGAATTACAGTTTGTAGTGTACTTGTGAACGGGAGTGCTAAAATCGGCTTGTTTTCAATTTTCTGATCAAAACCAAGATCTATCTATCAGTTTTCTTCCTTATTCAAAGAATTATTGGAAACTAAACACGTGTTTTATTAAATTATAATGTTAGACCCATTATTTATTTACCTTATGATTTCTAGTTTTTTAAATGAAGAATTTTATAAATTAGCCAAACTTGCTACATAACACCAGAAAAGTTTTTTCTTATATATTTTATTACACTGTAATTAATCTGCATTATCTTGAGCTCATGCGGCCCGCTTTTCTTACAATAGCGGTTATTTTTCTCCCTTGGAGCTGATTGAATGCTGTAAAAGAGATGAAGCTGTATCTTCTTATTCTCAGATTGCCAGAGCTAGTTTGAGGGCCGAACGCAAAACAGCTTTAAAATCTCTTCAATTATCCCATGGCGCCATCAGATAGCGCGCAAAATAATTTACACTTACCTTAGCTTCGTGTGTTCCTCCTCGCCGTAGCACATATCTTTGTGCTGGTATGTCTGAACCTCTTGAGGAGTAATGGCTACAATCCTTTTACGGTTCTTTCACACTTTTCTGAAGCCCTGCTAAAATTCTACTTCCAGAATATTCCTCCGCCTCCTGCAAACTAAGCTTAACTAAGTCTAGAAAATTACGCCAAAGAACAATGCACCGAATTAATGCGCACTCAGTTGTAATAATATCTTTCAAGAGAACTGTTTCTTACTAGGCGCTACCAACACAGATGATTTCTCAATGTTTTCTTCATATTTATTATAAATGAAATACTATAATTACTAAATTAAATATGGAAAATACTTCAATTTAACAAAACATAAGATACTTGTGAAGCTTGACATATTTAGGAAATGACTAAACACATTATATATAGAGTGATATTTTAAAAGTTTGATTCAAAACGTGTGAAGAAACCGCGAATAGAACATAGCATTTAAACCATTCAAGAGCCAGTTTTTAAAACATACACTTATGTTTGTAAAAACTGCGACACCGTTGAATGAACCATCAGAATCGAAAGACATTTATTACACAAAAAGTAATAATGTTACAAATAAAGATTGTAGTTTCAAACTAATACAACGCGACCTGCTATAGTATCTGTTACACGCAGCTGGAATCAAATCAATCAGTCCTTGTATGTTGTCCTGAGGAATCGCCTGCGAAGCCCGCTTCTACCCCGAGTTCACAGTTCATCCGTGCTGGCTGCTGGACGTGAATGAGGGGACAGTTGCCCAGAGAGGATGTTCCAGACATGTTCAACAGGTGAAGTATCGGGTGAACATGCAGGCCAGGGAAGAAGCCTTGCCTCGAAGACGTCGTGGACATATCTGGCGACCGTCCGGCGCTCTCTTCCTGTGACATGACTCCAGAAGTGCGCTGAACGAGCTGCTTATTTTCATTCACGTGAGTTTTATATTCAGAAATATATTTTATTGCTTCGTGACATGATATCAATGATAACTAAATACAATGTAAAATCGCTTAATGACTAACCTTTGTCATGTTTCTTAGAGTAATTACGATGGTATTAACTTAAAATCGTGATTCGTAAAAATTTCGAAATTTTATTTCAGTAGAATCTTTTTTCCAGCTTAAGTGTAGTAACAGGAATGTTATGCTGCAGTTTGATTGAACGTCAATGTTTGTTTGAAATACATTAGGAATTCAAATTCTAGTTATTTTATTTTAAAATATTATTTCGAAAGCTAAGTTTTATTACGGTTGGAACCATAAGCAATATAAAAATAATATATCCTCGTGAAATTTTGACGACATGAGTAGTTATTTTGGCCGATAGCCTAACCTAATAGTTGTTATCAGTCGTGATATTTTTACGAAATAAAATATAATTTTCTTTGCTATCATTCTTACTGTTCCTTTTATTGGATTTTGAGACGTAAATTTCCGCCTGATAATTTAATTCACAGTGAAAAATATTATAACATTGTTAAAGAATAAGAAAATATTTTCTTTCTGCAGCACTCCCTCAAGTTAGTTAGACAGACGCACGATGGTGCCACGGTTGAAACATAAGTGATTATAGAGCTGCCTTGTGCCAGGCCAGGAATTCCCAATAATGAGAAACATTGTTATTACTTTCCCCCGTGCTATAGTGCTCTCTTTATACTCAACGGCCTCATAGTCGTTGACTATTAGACTGAAAACTACTCTTTTTTTTTACCAACAGTACATGTGTCTTGCGTACAGAGAGAAATTATCTCGTTTTGCAGTTTTTAAAGATGGCATAGTGGCTGCGAGGTAGTCAAACGTGTATTACTTTCTAAGCAATTCCAAATATTTAAGAAGTGTTGTTTGTTCCTGATTTAAATCTCGTTCAAGCTACCGGTTTTTGTATCAACGTTTATATAGATTTCTTTCTGATGTTAACATTCTCGTAAGGTTCTTTTGTATGCTACCGTATTAGTTACCGAATGCTATATTAGAAGTGATAGGATTACACCCTGTTATTGTGCTGGAGTATAGTACAAGCAAAGTACCTCAGAACATAAATTTTGTCACATTTTATTTTCCAATATTTTTCATGTTAAATGAGATCCAAGCCATAAGAACGTATTTCGGGGCGTCATTTATAAGAAATAAGGTTTAGTTGATACTCTGTAAAGACTGCTATAGATATACCGCGATACTTACAATTGTAGGTAGGCCCTATATGTTTAGACAAATGTTTGCTCATGAACTGCAATGAACAGATAAATTTTTAAAATGGAATTTTATATACCATACCATCAGAAAGGAGTTTACTTTAGCTATGGAGGAATTTTCTTTTCTTTTTGGCACTTTAATGATGTTAAATATAACTGATGTTCCGATATTATCGCCGGAAATAAAAATAACTGAAACGCAAAATATATACATTTTATTTGCTACTCACTGATTGATAAGCAAACTTTTCCAGCATAAAATAATATGGAAGCCGTCGCGGAGGTTTAAAGAGAAGTAGGTGCACATTTTCACAGCGGTTTTTGTGGACATTCTTATTGCTTACGACACTGTAATAGGTTATGGTTGACTATTACTTTATTTATTTTAAATATTTTAGCCGTTAAATATAATCACTGAATAATACGCCAGAGCTGAAATCGAGTACATATGTTCACATGGGGATATTTTTATATTCTGACATTACTGGAAATATACACTTATCTGGAAAGCTAAGCAAGCGGAATACTAAAATAATAGTTCTGCTATTGGTTTCAGTGTACCAGCTACTTAACTTCAACTAACGCATTAGACTGATCCGTTTGGTCATTAATAACCTTGCTGCTGCAGGAACGCTCAAAATATTGCTCAAGTTGATTTGTTTGAAGGAACTGTCTTCTGTGAAAGCAAAAAGAATAAAAATAGTGCTATGCTATAGTAAGATTATTTCTAAAGAAACAGTCGCTAATAAGGACGCAAAATTCAGTTCTGCCAATATTGGTATATCCATAAAAAAATATTTTTGGAATTTACCAACAACCATATTCATTGCTGTTCGTAAATTGTTAGAAATATAATTCTTCGTGCAACCATTCAATACTCTCTATGTGACATTTCTATGAAAAGTATTTAATGTTCGACCTCACACGCCGTGTTCAATTACTGGTTACTATAGGCGGTTAACGGTAAAATTAGCATTTTTGAAAGCCCTGCTTAAGATCTATGTGTATGCTCTTTGTGTATTTTCCCGCCTTATTTAAGATTAACATTGCCATGGACCTGATCATTTTATTCATGCGTCGGTCAAGTGAAACTGTGAAGTTATTGTGAAATAATATATTTTAAAAATCTGGTCATTTTCATACGGCTCCGAACAAAAAAAAAAAAAAGAAGTGAAATAAACAATTTATGATATCACGAATGGTTTACCAAACACGCTTTATTCGACGTTAAGTTACTGAACTAATTTCCATCATCGTTACAAACTATACCGGGCACATGTCACTCATTGCGCCCGTTAAAATATACGCATACATGGGCAGTGACTTTTTCTGATGTTGATTTCAAAAGTGCTCACTTTATCGTGAACAGTTTATTTCACTTATTCAGGAACACTTATATTGAAACTGAGATTTATCTCTGGGAATATACAACACACTTCAGAAAAAAAAACTTATATTTAGAACTTTTATAAAATAATTACGACGTAGATAATTTAGCACAATTTTTAAGTTACCCAAAAATTTGTATCTTTTCATAGTTGCGAGATAATCGTGAATAAAATTTGGCGGCTATATTTGAAGGCTTTTGTAAAATTTAAACGGGTTGTAATAAGAAATTTTGTGTTGTTTAAATGAAAAGAAAGAAAAAGACATAAAAATTCAGCATGGCGGATGAGACCCCATCTTAAGTAATTAAATTGTTATGAAATATATTATAAGTATTTGGCACCGTGGCTAAATTTCATGAGTTAAAAAACTACAACGGAAGAATCCGATATCGCGGCAGCCTGGCGAAGATACAGCCAGCGCTAAGGATTCTGGGTCAACTGACCCGTAGAATGTCTCGTGTCCGTGAGCTCTCCGGGTGACCCCCGGCTGGTGGAGAAAGAGGGGAAGGGGGGGATGAGATAGGCTCCGAATTCCGATCAGGTGCGCAGGTCGGGCGATTGGACCGCTTTCGCCGGGCAGTAAGGTCGAAACGGGCCCCGCGCGCCTTGCATTCTTTATCGAGACCCTCCCTTGTGGACGGAGCCGATGTTGGAAAGACGATCTGGGGGGTCACTTCGAGAATAAGAATGTTCGATTTGTAGGCAGACCTTCTCTACATATGAAATCAGAGATTGTTGTTTAATGTATGAACGAGGAATATTTTACATTAACTTACATTGTACGATATATATAAGATTTTACTCGCCGATGTATGAGTTTCCGGAAGAATATTTTATTGAACGACATAGTGCAAACCATAAAATGTAGTGTGTTTAAAAAGTAACCTTGAAACACCAATTTCGCAATGAAAAATGCAACGCTGTGGAGGTTTTCGGGTGTTCACTGCAGATTGGTAATTAACTCTACCGTGCCTATGGTTGCGTTCTGTTTGCCCTACACATCAAATTTTTCGGAGCTAAATGCATAATATTCTAACGCCAAAAACAGTTTTTCATTTCAAAACTATTTCATCATAGCATTCTAATGATTTCAAATTCCTTTTTTCCAATGTCAAGAAATTATGTTACGAAATTTTGGAAACAAGATTTACAGTTAGAATATTTGTAATTGCATAGAAACTGTGGCTTAAGTTGTGTTGCATTATTTTCTGTGTGTTTCGAATTGCTTTTAATATAAAAAAAATACTTTCGATTTCCATAAACACCTTTAAAAAAAAACCCATTCGAATACACTTACGGGTGTTGGCCGAGTTAAAAAATATATATATATTTCTTCCACACACTGCCAAAATTGTAGAGTTCATAAGCAAATGCTTTTTCCTAGGTAAAAATTTTAATCACATGGTTTCAGCAAAACGACATGTCAAAGCCAAAATTTTACTGTTTTTGACGTACAAATAAGAAAAATCACACAATTTGCAAAACATTTCGGACCGCCAATTTTCAACAATTTTTTTAAATTGCAAAAGTCCTTACTTGTACGATTTTATTAGACTTTTGAAGCAGCACTTAACATCTTCTTTCAGTACGAATTATCCCATTTCTGTACACAAGTTATCCGTCATTATTTGCAAATGCTTGAAACCGTATTCACTCAAAAACTGTTAGCTCATTATTTGTTTTTAGCCAGGAAATATAAATTACTGTAACATCTTAAATTTAAACATCGTGTTGGACGAATTATAAAATAACAAATTATTTAGTCGAGAAAGATTTTAGAACGGTCTTGTTTCGATTCCTTCTTATACCCAAATTCTTAGCCCCGAGACGTCTGTAACAACAATTCCAAAGATATGCATCTGGCGAATATTTTTTCTCCTCCTCTCGCAGAATAAATGATGCGCTTTTCATACCTTGACGTCGCTACACCACCTCCCCAACGATATTTTTTTTTCCCTCCCCCACAGAAACTAAAAATATTCTTCTTCATTCTCTATGAATTCAGCACCGTCTTCTCCCCAGTGTCACGAATGACGGCAGGCGACAAGACGCCGTTAATGGAAACCCATGAAAAGTCTGGGGGGGGGGGGTGGTATGGGCGTGGGAGGGATGCTTCTCTGACAAGTTGACGCGATGCGGGAGGCGAGAAGGAAAATACGCCCTCGTTTTCTGTCTGTAAATGAGGAACATTTTTTTTTGTGTTTACGCTGGAAATTTTCAACGGGGCCCCATGCGGATTCTAAGAGAGAGAAAAAAATCGCTTTTCGTAATAACTTGGATATTCAAAGTTGGTTGTGGTGTTCGTGTTGCGCGTAATGTAATATATTTTACTGGATGAATATGTAGGTACAGAACTGGTAATATATGATTGAAGGCATTTGTATAATTGAAGGTAGTTTTCCGTACATCAAACTTCTCTAGTTATTTATTTGGCGAACATTTTTTTTTTTTCGCAACAGTAAAATGTTAACGTACTGGGCATGTGATATTAACAATTCTATTGGAATTTTCGGGAAAACGTGAGAAATACAAAAAGTCTGTCTACCTTATCAAACAGTTGAACACTGAACAGTCTCTATCCAGGAAGTAAGTCATAAAAGATATATTAATAATTTTGTCTCGCATACAGAAAGATATTTCAGTGTTGAAAAGCGAGTATGTTTTCGTCGTATGAGTGATATAGGCTGTTTACGGTAAAGTGAGCACTTTCGAAAGCCCTCTCATTTGGAATGATAGTCAATAAATATATTTTATTTTAGCCATAGATGTTAAATTCGAAGTGCAGTGGAATATACACAATACTGTTAATATTTACGTAGCAATATTTATTTTTAAATGTGGTTAAAGGATAAAAATGCCTGAAAGAAAAAAGAAACGAGTGCTTCAAAAGTGCCCACTTTACTGTGAACAGCTTATAGTAGGCAACAACTTGTTACTTATACTATCAATACTCAAATGACAGAGAGGTATTTTTCAAATATACTTGGGTTAAGATAGATATGTCTTTGAATAACTGAGGGCGTATTGAAAATATAATGTGGAAATCATGCCGGACGATGACGCAAGTCGCCGGGTTTCCTCGAGTATCTCCAGTTTCCCCGCCTTTGTAATTAGCTATTTTGTCTCTCAAGGCCACGGTGTTACGGGCCGCCCAAATCTGTTCACTCACTCACTCTGGTAGGCATTTCTCGTTGCGACGATGTATACTAGGCCTTTCCTCCAAAGTTGTGACAGCACTACTCAAACCGAAAGCTGATGACTCAGTTTTGGACGCCAAGCAAATTTACGACCAATTATCAACCAGAAACGTGCCAAAATTTTCCCAAAATTGCTATAATGATCCTCCACCGGTGGGTATCGGGTTAAGTAAATTTGCCTCACTCTTACTGAACATGCACTTATATTATACCCTAAGGTAGTAAGGCCTCGTCTTAGCTACGCTATCTACCAAAAAGTAATTGGGCACCTGTCCACAATGTTTGTTCGGTGGTTGTCACCCCGTTAGAATCTCGTAGGACCACCTCTTGTGGCTATAACAGCAGCCGCCCTGTCTGGCATGCTCTCTACGAGTGTTTGCAGGACATCCACGGGGATTCGTGACCATTCCTCTTGCAACCATTCCATGAGTTGAGAAATGGATTTTGGCCGCGCCTGACGAGTCCTCACCCAGCGATCCCAAAGATGTTCTATAGGGTTGAGGTTGCGGCTCTGGGCGGGCCAGTCCAATCGGCGAACATTGTTGTCGACGTACCACTGCATAGTAGCCCTTGAAACATGGGGCCTGTCCTTGGTCATCCTGGAATTAACATGGGTGCATTCCGTAAAAACGCCACAATGTAACGTCAGAATGTTACACTAGGCCTCTGTGTTCATGCTACCACGGAGAAACACAAGTGGTCCTACGCCGAAGGCTGTGAAACACAAGTCAACTGACGTACTGAATTATATATTCACGGGTGCCCAATTACTTTTTGGTAGATAGTGTATTTTCCTTCTTTGACCCGACTTCAATAACTCCTTCCACTTAGATTGTAAATTGGTGTTTGAATTCCTTTTGGGGGAAAAAAAAACAGTCACTTTGTAGTTTAACTCTCATTGATTGATAACCGCACAGTTCACTTTTACCGTTTTATTTATTAACTGCCATGCTTCTTTACATTTAGTTTCTTACAAGCTATCCCTAAAAATAACCTAAAAAGATCACTAACCAATTCTTTGCCCGAATATATAACCAACCACTTCAATGAAACGGGCACAATAAAATATCATAATTTCAAATGCGCATGTATATAAAAGTATTCCATATTAATAAGCATATTTAATTGTATTAATTTTGTACGTAACAAATACTAGGAGCGCCGTCGCTTGACTACCGCGACGAGTGCCCGTGCCAACTGTCAGTACAAAATATATTCGGTATCCTCGCCGGACTCTTAAGGCGACATTAAATAACGCCGAGACAACACCTGCAGTATTAACATTTCTGCTGTCATAGATGGTGGAAACGACTTCCTTGGTAAAGGCCGCCATGGCTCCATTTCCCTCGGCTGCGTCGTTCGCTGCTCCAGCCTGCTCGATCAGCTGTTGCGTCGCTGCCCCGGACAGACCCGCAGAGTAATGCGGCTGCTCCGTGACGTAACTGTTTCCAAGCTGGCATAGCCCTTATCCAAAGTACCTTGGACCACAACGCTAACCATAAGTCGGCTTCCCTCTTGCAATACGCAACACCACGCATGGATTAGCTAGCAAACTTTTCAAGTTACGTTAACACATAATCAACAAAATGTCAGTATCAAGTATAACGCATTCGTTACGGGGACGGCTTTTACCCACAAGTATAGGCTATTCACTGTAAATTGAGCACTTTTGAAAGCCCTCTCATTTGGAATAATAGTTAATAAATTTATTTTATTTTATGAACAGACGTTCACTTCCGAGTGCGTTGGAATACACACACTGTGTTTATTACTTACATGGCAATATTTTCTTAAAAAGGGGGGTTAAAGGGTAAAAATGGCTGAAAGATAAAAGTAACTAGGTCCTCGAAAGTGCTCACTTTTCCATGAGCAGTCTATTTTTGCACTATCATTCACGGGAGGCTTCTAGTTATTGCCCATAACACGTCACTCCCGTAGTTCGATCGCTCGAAGACACACATCCGACTTGTTTCGAGTGCTCGCCGACCGGGCGCATTTCTCGGCACCGGGCCTCACTGTCCCGCGAACCACGTCTCCAACAGCCACGACCGGCCACCTGACACGCAGTGCAACCACGCGGTGGCTCTGCATACCACCATATATGTGGAACAAAAAATATTAATACAAAATACACGCTAAGCCCATTTTATATTTTATTTGGACGAAATACAGAATATTTGTACGTATAGTCACACCAAAATTTACATAGTAGGCATGCCTGTATGCAAAAAAAAAATATCGACCATTAAAAATACTACACCTAACATCACATATGCTCAACTGACCGTTGCCAACCTCTTCAAAAAGGAACTAGGCGCATGAAAAGTTCCTGTAACGAGCCACTCGTCACAATGAGTTGGTTAGACATATAATACCAACCCTTTCTGAAATGTTTGAAATTTTTCAATTATATAATGATCGCTTAAATTAAGTATTTTTATTTAATCACTTTCTTAGGAAAACCTTCCCCTTAATTACTATTTACATAATGAAAATCCGTACTTACCAGATGATGTGCGTGAACTATACCTTTGTCAGTTGTCTTACTTTGTTACATGTTACGAAATAAGTAAGTAAGTTTAAAAATGCTCTTCCATTAAAGTGCAATAAACTGTTTTATTTTGCTTGACGTACTAATATATAAATTTCTGAAAACATTAATTTTGTGTATAACTGACATCCCATCCGAAAATAACTCATATTGTTTGGGTTACTTGTTACCCTCTTTCAGTTATGCAACTTCTGTTATTTTAATCGTTTTGTTGGGCCAAATTCTCGAAAGATACAACATTTTGAGCAGTGTTGGACGATAATAATACACAAAAGGCGTAAGGGAAAATAAAAAGAGACTGGTGGTGGCGCAAACAGTCACAGAGAATATACATATTATGTGAAAACTATATAAATATGACAATTTTACTTACCACTTAGCGTTCACAGCTTTCCGCCATTGAGGTATCAAAATTAATATTAGACCCCAACTGACGTGAACTTTTCAGAAGGGAATTCTTGACACTGATGAAGGAGGTTCCTCAGTCTTGTTCCTTATTTATTCTCCGTCTTCATACCGCCACTGATTCATCCCCCATTTCATCCCAATCAACCAATGCTGGCGGGAACCACGGGTTGGTCCTTTGGGTGGGGCAGCTGGCTGAAATTAGCTCAAGACTAATCATAATGTGTTAATTTACTTCGCAGAAACAGCAGGCAGATTTGCAACCACACACAACACTTGTAGCATGGCAGCAGACTGTGATGAGAATTGCGTAGCCCTCGAATTTGGGATAAAAATAAGGGAGTAGGGTCATTTTCCCATTGTGCAGGTGCATGTCTAGACATGAGAGGGAAGTACTGATCGTTATAAATTTTGTGAATTAACACTAAATTAATTAAATAAAATCAGTATTATAAACGATTTTGATATTATTTCATTTCGGGTTAAAAACACCCACAGGTCATATCCACGTGAATGTGATGGGTTTGAGATATGCGAGGGGCCACACGTTTCCTGTCTGTGTACCCGCCCCCTGGGCCCAGTTCCTTAGCCATATCATTTGTCTCCGGATGGCCTGCGTGTGCCTGCAGCTATTCACGGGGCTCCGTAACTCCGTCCTTCACGGGAGCCCAGCCTCAGTGGGAACTGTGTCGGGTAATGGGGGGGGGGGGGTCGCGAGGGTCCGGGGTTCTGCTCCGGCACATTAGCGTGCCAGTCGCTCGCACGGACATGCCATGCCGCCTGCGAATTCCGTCCTCGCGTCTCTCCACTACGGCGCGTTTCAGCCGGCCATTGTGGGCGGACCGTTCCGTCATTCGCGAATGGCTTGTGCCCCCGATGCAGTCAAGGCTCGGTGGAACCTCTCGCATGAATGTAATTTTCTAAAGTGTTATCAAAACACTTTATTTATAAGTTTTACCAGCTCCGTGTTTCAACTCTGTGAGATTCTTTCGAAAGACGTGGTTCCAGGTTGGAATTGCGGGTAAACCTTAGCCGTGTGCTTTTTATACGAACAGTTTGCTTTAATACAAATTAGCCTTCGGCTTGAACTGCCAACTAGTATTAAGAGGGGAAATAATAAAAAAATCTTAATGAAATAAATAAGTTGTATAAAATAAAATTAATAACCTAAATTAATAATAGTTACGTATTCAGTAAAATATCAACGTCTGGTGTACACATTACAGAGATTTCTTGCAAACCGACGTCCGGTTGAACAGATTATTGTTAAAGAGGTGACCAATTTTATAAGCAACTAAAATAACTAAATAATAATATAAGTATCTCATATTAAGGGCGTTTGGAATTATTTTACAAGCGTTCTTATATAGATAGGACAACGGATAGCCTACTAACGTTGTGTGTAGAGAGTTGCTCAGGGTATTCCCGCTTTCTAACCCGTATTCATTTCGCCAATTTTCTAATTTGGCCACGGACAAAAACTTGTCCTTAGGGATGAGCCCTCCGGCTTGTATCTGCCTTAAGAGGGATATTAACTATTGCGGCTCCTGTCTAACCGAAAATACTTTCCGGTTTCGAGGCACAAAATGAAGGAGGCGAGAAGTGCGACACTGGCATGCGCATCAAATGCTCCGTCGCTGCTACGTGCAAGACTCCAGAACTGGCATGCACAATATTTATTATGGTGTCATGATGTGTCGGCCCTTTGGTTGGAAGATCAATACGTGGCCCTGTACCAGTTTGGTTAGTGTTCGACCAGAATATTTTACGTTGTAAAAGTCTGATAACATCGATTTTTACAAGAGAATCAATATAATGTTTGCAATGAGCGTGACATATTGAAAGTTTTATCAGGCCCGAACATCAAGCGTTGGTTTTTTACGCAGGGAAAGATATTGTACGCGTACAATAACTTTGTTTCAAAAAGTGCATTATGAAAACACCGCAACCCAGTTCGCGTGCCGGGTAGACGGGGGCCTTAATGTTCGGTGTCTGTCTCGCTAACGCGTCACGCTCACTCAGCGGGGAATCTAAATAGGCGTTTGATCCTCAATTATCCACGCCATGGCTCAATATATGGCCATCGCATTGTTTTTCTTCCATTTAAATAGAAAGATCCAGTCGCAATTAGACTTTCAGAACCTAAGCACATGACGTAAAGTTTGAATATTAGCTGGCATGTTAATGATTTGTGTGTTTGATGAATTGAAGTTGGGGAGTTATAAATAAAGTTAGATACTGGCACGAGCATCAAGGCACCCTGAAGTCTCTGCCCAAAAAATACTGAAACGATGTGCAGAATATTTCTTCGTGCTATGTAAAACCATGCAAATTTAAACGGTGGTTTTGTAATTTTATTTATATACATTCTGTACACATATAACCACATTTTAGCAACTTTTAAGTTATTTTTAAGAAATGTTGAGTTTATTTTTTAAGAACTCGTGTACTGTATTTTAAGAGACAGCAGTGTGAGTATTTTTACTTATTTTTTTGCCGTTTAAGGGACTCTATATAAAGGTACGTAGGTAAGTGGGCTTAACATCTCGTCAACAGCGATGCCATTAGAGACGGTACAAAATGCGCAGGGAATTGGGGAAGGATTGGGAAGAAATCGGCCGTAGCCTTTGTTTGGGACCCGTCCCTGAAGTGATTTCGGAAAACCATGGAAAGACGAAATCAAGATGGCGGGACCGGAAATCGAACCCGGGTCCTCTCGAATGCGAGTCCGGTGATATAAAGGTAACAGGTAATTTGTGAGATGGATTTCGATATTACAATTTGATATTAATGGAAACGTAGTTGTATCAAAAGTTCTAATAGTCGTACGGATGTGATTCGTATTTGTATTTATAGGCTGGTCACGGTAAAATGAGCACTTTTGAAAGCCCTGCTTATGATCTACTTGAATGCACGTCGTGTACTCCTTCGCCTCGGGTAAAATTTACATTGGCATGGACCTCGTCACTTTATTCATGCGTTGGTGAAGTGAAACTGTGACATTATTAAGAAAGTAAATACTTTATAAATCTGCTTATTTTTACACTTCCGATGAATTAAAAAAACACAAAGTGAAATAAATAATTTCAGTCATTACAAATGATTACGTAAGCTTTTTTGTTCGACGTTAAGATGTGGAACTACTTTCCAGCCATCGTTACCAACTTACTGGGTGAATGTCACTCAGTGCGCCCGTTAAAATACATGCAGGCAGGGGCAGTGACTTCTTTTTAAGGTTCATCTCTAAAGTGCTCACTTTATTGTGAACAGCCTATACTCCACATGACGTTATTAGATAATACAAAAGTACTGAGTGATCACATGTTAAATATATTTTTATGTGGCAATTTAAATTAAGGATAAATAAAGAGGACTGAAACATGGCTAACAGAATATCTTCACGCTGAATTAGGAGAAGGGGAAAGCAAGCCCTTTCTCGCAGTACCAACCAAAAGAAAGTTTCTGTGCTCAGGTGTCTTAAGACGAACTAATCATATCTCCAGCGAGCTCGAGGGGGAGGCCCCCAGTACTGATATCACTAAAATTTTATCTTCGTTAATCTTAATGCTAGGAGTGTGTAATTTCATATAGTGGCGATGACACTTCAAACAATGCAAGCCTCATGAAAGTTAAGTAAACTATTTGTACGGAATCGCAAGAGATAGTTTCTCTTGGATACGTCGCATACGACTGGAGGTTTCGGCTTTCCATGTGTTGCTCTGCGGTGCGAGCTGAAGGGAGGGTGACACACGACTCGCGTGGTTGCGATGCGCGAGGACGGCTGCCGACTTGGCGGTGGGACCGCTCCTGTTGACTCGGACGATGCGAGAGAGAGAATTGCCTGCTTCGTTTAGCATTTAGAACTAAAGGCTGTTCCCTTTATAGAGAGCGCTTTACAAATCAACCTTAGAAAAAGTCACTGCCCCTGCCTGCATATATTTTAACGGGCGCACTGGGTGACATGCGCCCACTGTAAAGCTGGTAACGAAGAATGGAAAGTAGTTCCAAATCTTAACGTCGAAGAAAATGCGTTAGAAAACAATTTGAGATAACTTACATAATATATTTTGCTTTATGATTTTTAATACCCCAAGTGTAAAAATGAGCAAATTTGTGAATTATTCATTTCTCTAATATTTTCACAGTTTCACTTGAGCAACGCATGAACAAAGTGATGAAGCCCATGGCAATGTTAATTATGAATTAGGCGGAAGAATACACAACGTGCATACAAGTACATCTTAAGCAGGGCTTTCAAAAGTGCTAATTTTACGGCGAACAGCCTATACTAATATTTGCAGTTATTGTGTGAGCTCCGGACTTTGAATCAGTCAGCAGTGAGAACTACGCGACAATGCGTAGAATTAGTGTTCAGGGGACAGATACGAGAAACATGGCGAAAAACTCTACTGTTCTGTAGCGACGCGAAGCTGATTGGAATTTCTATTTTTTTCATCAAAGTCCGAGAGTCGAGCACGATATACGTGGATTATTGACTACATTTGCACGAACAGCATAAGGGTGCCGGGTGAAGAAGGGAATGCATTTCAGAAGCGGCCTGCTGCATAATATTTGTAGATTGTAAAATGATAAAATTTTAGTAAGTTGTATTGCGGACCGGCCTGAAAAATAATTTCTTGTTCTTGTTCTTTTTCACTAAAGCACAAAATAATTATTTTTATTCTAATGAGGCGTGTTTCAAGTTATTGAAAAGTACAGCTGTGCGCAAATTATTGAAACATAAGAGTTTTAAATACATAACAGTTTTTGTGTGGTTTCTCATATTGTTTATGTGTCTGAATTACTCAAACAATTACATAGCAATAGAAACATTAATATTTAAATGTGGATTAATATTTTGGACGAATAAGTAAAAACCACATGATCGGTACAATTGCCACAATAAGAGCTTTAAAAAGTATAAAATTTAATTTTTTAGAATTTTTGAATAACAATTTAAATAACCTTCGTTATTTTACTCCATTTTCATTTTCTTGAAATTCCCTTAAAGAAAAATGATTTAAAACGTAATTTTTTAAAGATATATAAATTTTAATAAGATTTGTTTCTAGATATAAATATTTTCATATTTTGACTATTAATATTTTTTTTCCCATAATCACTGACTTTGTGGTATACCCCCACAATTTATTTTCACGAAAAGTTATCAATTTTTTAAATCGGAAATTATAGAATGTAGCAAGAATTTCTTTATACGGTAGATACCAGCATTCATATGTCCGGTCAATATATCTAACCACATAAAATTTTGTAATTCAAATTCTGTTTCTTATTTGATGTTTAGGAATTACGCGCACTGAGAGACCTTTAAGTGGCCTTTAAATATTTTTCAGTGCAGTTCATGCTCCAAGTTTTTATGGGCCATAATTTCAAGAATTAAATCAAATTAAACTATTTTTTTCATTCCAGATTGTCATCAGGTAAATTAAGTAAAATTTCTCGAGTTCCTACTTATATGTCACCAAGATACACGTGTTTTTCGGGATAACTTTTTCTCCTGGCCCGAGGTCGTGTTGTCTGCGGAGTCCATCGCCGGCTCTGCCAGTTTCACCGTACCACGTGCGGTATTTTGTGCCAGCGCGGCGACCCTGACAGGGCCGTTTCGCCCACGGGCACGGCGTGCGCAATCCCGGAGACTTACTGCCGCGACAAACTGGGGATTATTCCCTTGCGGACAGCACCAGGAGGGTGGAGGCATGGGGGGGGGGGGGTTGGAATTAGCAGCGTGGGGGTGTGGGAGGAACGGGCAGGCAGTTGTTTGTCGGGAGACGTCATTGGGTTCCGCGATGCTGTTTGCGCACGCTCGCCCCTAGGCCTGCGGATTTGGCGGGCAAACCCACCCTCTACACCCCCCGTGCGGGGAGCGGTGGAAAGAGAAACGGGTAGGGTTGCGTAGGGGACGTGGTAATGGCCGGGATACGGCCGACGTAATGGCGCGGTTCTCAAAGGACGCATATGGCTAACGACATTCAGCCGGACCTCGCGATTAACCCCTGGGCCTTTAGAAACATCCACCCCACCTTTCTCCTTCGACTCCTTTCGCCGAGTTTCGAGGGGGAGGGGGTGCATTTATAGGGGAAGTGCTCATTTCGCTCGCAAGAAAATTACTCCCCTCCGCTATACGTTCGGCCGAAGTATACACTTTCAAGCGCCGACTTGGCCACCGCTCGCATTTCGGGCTTAATGTGCCGTCTCGCTTATTGTTAATTTCGAGGATGAATTCTCCCGCATTTCCCCTGCAGAGAGCACAGAAGTTGGCCTCGGATGTCTGCACCGCTGAAGCAATTAAATTAACTTCTAACATCGATGTGAATTGTTATGGATTTTTTACGTCCAAGCTTTTTCTCTGTAGGCCAATGTTGGGTCGGCTTTCTCATATGCGATCAGAGATAAACATCTATAAACTACAGAAAAATCGATGATCTAACCAGGATTCGAAATATGTACATCGTGGCCAATGGCGTTATTGCGTCAGAGAACACGGATATAATATTTCAATCCAAATGCCACACATGTATTTTGATACTTAGGTATACATGTATTTCTGCTTAGCGAATCGACTTACTTTTCCTCTAATTTTCGTAACATTCTGAAATGATCAAAGGTTATAACACAGTGCCGATTTATCCTCAAACATATTGAAATTCGACAAAATTCCGTTCGTAACATTACAATTCAATTTTATATTTTTAACTAACATTTTGATATTACACTTAGTTAGAATCGTGCCAGCAAAATAAAATGCCTTGAGCTTACGTTTTATTCCGTATCCTGTACTTATTAACATAAAACATAACATCGTAACACATTTGTCCTATCAACCCCCCCCCCCCCCTCCACACCAAAGCAAACAAGAAAATCGCGTCTACGCCACTGATCGTAGCATGAATTTATCTTCGAAAAATATCCTCGTACGGTGCCTTCAAACGGCAGAGATAAATAACGTTACATATTTGTGGCGCGTATATGAAGAAGCGACTGAATACGGCTGCTGGGAGGACTGCAGTACGCCGAGAAAACACATTTCGCATCGCCACCGTCCGCCATCTTTCCCATTTGCGGAGACCCAGAGTTAGGACCGCATGTGGTTCGAACCCGAATCGTCGTATTGCGTGGCAAGCGTGCTGATCCCTGTTGTCGAAGATTTCAGCTTCAAAATTAACATTCTCGGCATCTACTTTATTTTTACGTATGGTTTTTGTTACTTCGTACATATCTTCATAAAGGATTGGTGTGCCTCCATGAGATTCTGTTTAGCGTCAGGAATGTTATAGAGATCTAACAGCATGTAATAACAGAGGATGACATCTTCTTGGACGTGTTTTCCGTGTTTGAGATGCGAAACCCAAGAGTGCTAAAAGCTAAAAAAGTGAGAACACTAAATGTGTTATCGCCTTCACGTACGAGGCACTATAACTTTGTCGGAAACTCGGGTCTATGCGACTGTTAACAACTGCCGCGTCAACTTAAGGTCCATGACAAAAATAAACGCCTGCTGCATGCCTTACACTTTTTAGAACATTCTTTGCCGGAATTTGTGCAACAGTAAATGATCGTAAAATAACTGTTTCCCTCTCGAAAAAGACATATTTTAGGCGAATCGAAAGAACAAAAGTAAATGTGCAGACCTAAGACGTTTCTTAATTGCTCTCCGTAGGCAGATATCTGTCAGACACGTCAGCAATTTTTTTTTATCACGCATGCTTAACTGCCGGTCTACCCAACCTTTTGCTGCTTGAGCAGACGGCAAATTTGAGTTTTCGCTCTAGAATCACTGGTTCTTTATGACGTGATGAATTATGACTGACGCAGTAACAAACCAACAGACGTAGTCGATATTTACAATTTTTTAATTATTGCTTGAAATAGCTCACATAATGTTTGGGATTTCTTGGCGCTAACGCATAGAAATGACAACAATCTGAGCCCAAATCAGAATTCAATCTTACGACCTTCTAATAACCGACAGCCATATTCATATTTACGAACGCTAATTATAATTTTACTGAATTTGTTGAGCATGCTTAATGAATTTCGGAACTATTTCAATTAGAAGCAATCACGTAACCCAAGATTTGCGAATACATGCCTATGTAATTCGTTGCCTAGTTAATTTCCTTTGTTAGAAAAAAATCTAAAGGCAAGTATGTAATACTGCTACTTACCGAAATACGATTCCCATGAGGTAATTTAAAGTAGTGAAATAGCAGTGAACGTATATCTCAATTGATTATTAATGCAATCGTATACTGCATGCTTTTTAAAGGAAAGGGGTGAAAACTGTAATATAACCATCATATTCAAAACCTATATGGTTTACTTCATATTTTTTTCTGAATGTATGGCACTGGTAAGGAATAATCTATACCAAAAATATAGCAATATGTTTTAAGTTGCTGTAGTGGTAGCATCAGTTTAACCTTAACAACAAAAGTATATCAGTGATAAATGCGATATGATTAACCTTAATCATATTTTAAGAAAGAAAATTGGAAATAAGTTTGTGGTAAACAGATCGTAACAAAAGAAAAATTCTTTTCCGCCGTTATTAAGGCTTTACAAGTATCCGAAAGTATTCTACACATTTAGCATATTATATATATATATTCCCTATAAAATGAAGTTAGTAGCATTCGAATACATAAAAAGGGATTTATTGTTACTTATATATCATTAGAAAAATTATTTTAAAATTGCGCCAAAATGGTATAAAAATAATATACGTATTGATGTTTCAGTTTCACCTATTCATAAGAACGTGTTTGACAATTAATTGCACTTTATTGTTCGCTTGTTGTTTCCATGTAAATTTAACACCAAAGTTAAGTTTAAACCAGTCAGACTTAAACTCTAACGTAAACCAGCCAATATCGGATATTAAATGAAATTTTCCATGATATTTCTTTGACTTAATCACCTCAAAAAAACTTGACATAGAAAAAAATTGAAAACTTACTAACCCAATTTAATGTTTGACTAAATAATTCTAGTTAAAAAATACTGATAAATGTGTATAGTTAGTGTTTCGCATTATCATCAAACTACCATATATAAAAATGTCAAATTTAAGTATCCTTTGAATATAAAATAATTATGCTGTTCAAAAGCCAGTTAGCCCCATGAGTGCACGCTGCGCGATTTTAAGATTACACTAGTCCAGTACCTTGCATCAATGCCCCTATTGTTGATATTGCAGTTGACGCACTGCCAGTGTCTACTTTAGCATACCCTCGCTTCTGTTATTGGAAGAGAATAGCCCCATGTAGGGGGTTATGTATTTGTCTGAACAGCCATAACGAATGGCGCACACGTTTCATCTCTTCAAACACACTGGAGAGGGGATTATAATAAACAACATATGTTAGGAAAGTGATATTTAACGAATATTTAATATTTTCAGATTGGGTAGCACTACACTATTTCAAATACTTGGGCCCGTCACTGGTGCACCTAGCACAACACATGAATCCGTCAACCCTATAGCTTGCTGTCATCGGCAATGCCGCTGGGAAAGACGTAGAGGCTTTCCGTACTACATGCTGAATGAAAATATTAACATTTTTCATACTGTAAACTATAAAAATTGTGTAGTATGAGGACCACTAAATAATTAGTTATCAATAATAACGATACGAGATACCCTTTGACCTTGTATTTCACATACTTAGTTGAAGGAGATTTATATATATAGAATAAGAATAACAAGAATAACGATATGAGATACCCTTTGACCATGTACTAAGCAAGTGAAATACAAGGTCAAAGGGTATCTCGTATCGTTATTCCTGATAACTAATAATTTAGTAGTCCTCATACTAAAAAACTTTTATAATTTACAGTATGAAAAATGTTATTATTTTCATTCAGCATGTAGTACGGAAAGCCTCTAAGTCTTTCCCAGCGGCATTGCCGACGATAGAAAACTATAGGGTTGACGGATTCATGTGTTGTGCTAGGTGCACCAGTGACGGGCCCAATTATTGATAGTAATATATATATATATATATATATATATATATATATATATATATATATATTTTAGTCGTAGTGTTGTGAAAACAAACCTCCGCGCAACTACGACGCGCATGCGTAGTGGATGCTGCCTGCCGGTGAACCTGTCGCCGGAAGGAATGTATAGGGGTGCTCGGATTTCGGGTAGGGGACTGGATGGAGGGGAGGGGGACAGGTCACCTGATCAAAGCGGCAGGCGGTACCGGCGACAGGGTTTCGCCTCCCCCGCCCCTGCAAACAATGCTGAGGGGGAGGGGTATGGGGGTTGACAGCTCAATCTCCGGCCCACACCTACTCGACATTTCATCCCCCCATCCCCAGCAGGCCAACACCATTCACCCCCGTCTCTCAGCCCCCGAGGTGACTGACGTCCAGTGTTGGTGGCGTGAACTACCCCTTTCCAACCCCGTACCTAGAGGGGGTGCGAGCGGGAAACAGAGGCGTGTGCCGAAAACCCTCTCCCCCCGCGGGACACGCCCCGCCTCTTCGTTTTCGAATCTCCGGTGTCCCGTGCAGGATTAACGCCTCTGCGACGCCCCCACGCTGCCAGACCTACCCCCTTCGCCGTAACTCAAAGCGTGGCCCGGTATTGCTCCGAGCGAAGGGGCTCGCTACCTCCCAGGTGCTCGACAGGTCATCTATTGAGTGGCGCCTGTAAACGCGAGCCCCTTTCGACACGTGTTCCACTTTACCGAACAGCGCGAGGACAATCGCATTAATGAAGTCGACCCCGACGACGAGTTTTACAACAGCCGGGACATTCGTATTGACTGTCGCACTGAGGGTAAGAATCTTTCAGGACAACTCTGCAACAGGCAGTTTTAAGAGTACTCTGTCACCACCGTCTTGGATTTGTCGTTTTTTCGGGAAATGCGTGTTAATGTAATTCGGTTTCATGGCTTTTATCATCTTAATGATAGATATGTACCACGGTGTGGCGGGGGGCAGGGGGGATTAAATATTTTGGTCAGAAAAATACGAGCTACTTTGCCATCGAAGCCTTTCGTGACATTACACTATAGCTTGTTTTCTAGAAAATAAGAAAATTTCAATATTAAATAAAGAACGACTGAAAAAAACTTTTATATTTTCCACGATTCAGAGGTTGGAAGTATTATTTCTCACACTTTTATATTTATTTAAAATTTATATCTTTTAAATATTTCCTTCAAAACCGAATCTCATTAACATGTATTTCCCTATACCAAATCCTATTTTAATGGGAAAAATTGAATTTTTAGCACGATAGACAATAAATGATCATTTCTTACAATTTTAATTATTATTTTGTTGCGACAGCCGAAAAGAAGAAACACATCATCCAGTTTGGGAAGTGCAGCCGCCTTAATGAGCGAACTCTCTCTCCTCGCGCACATTTCTCTCACCAACTTGCAATCATGAACGAAACGGAGCAGCGAATGCGGACCGAATACGTAAGAAGGATTCGGGACAACGTTGAGAAAACTCGTCAAAAATTGAAATTACCGTTAGGAAATTTTATAGTACATCCAATGCTCGAGAAGCGAGAGACTATTGGCTGTTTCACTGTTTCCAGTCAACATGAAGACATTTCGTATAGTGTTAAATCAGTTGTGTAATTTTACATAAACGTGTGAGGCATAGAAATCTCTGCTAATTTGGTACATATCTGCAACTACAAGTACAGGGCCGACTTGTATTTTCACGGTTCGTACAAATAAATTTAACCAAAAAATTTTTAAATTGAAATGCACAGCGTTATCTTCATTATAAAACTGAATTGTTTTAAATTGCTGGCTCTATGTTGCAGGAAGAAAAGTGTAACTTTTTAATATTTTTACTCCACGATAAGTAAATTTACACGGACATCCCAATTGCAATTTCACCAAATCAACATGAGTTAATTTTTATCAATTCAATACTGTTATCACAGATTCACTTTGGTTATAAATATAGATATCTATTTTTTTCACTCTTTCATCAAGTCAATTCGCTCATACACTATGCATGCATAATTTTAACAACACTTTCAGATCTTTTACTACAGTAATTTTTGTCCGATATACTGGATATATGAAGTTTTGCAGTTTCACTTTGTTCAAACATTCGAAAGCTAGAAATTAATAAGAGCTACTGTTTTGAAAATGTGGTAAATCATTTATTATATACATATATATATAATTTGTAGTTATGTGCAGACAGCACGGATATACCATTAGAGGTGTATATTTTCCGTGTGAGCACACTAATAACGTTCGCAGTAGTTCTACTGCCTACCACTTGTTGAAGCTGAAACCAGTACTATTTCCCATCGTAAATGACGCATAAACCATGTAGGATTACTGAAAATTGGTTTTGAAATATTAAAGAATATAATAGTAGAAGTATGTGTATTTTTTCCAAAATTTTTCAAATTGCATTATTCTGTTATTAGTTATATTAGTAAAGAAAAACAGTTACGACTTTTATACAATTACTTGTAGGTGTTTCACGTGTCCTTTTATTACTACTAAAGTTTTTTGTAAGAAATCTTGCAAACCCAACAGTATATTATGCATGATTGAAGTTGTAATTCAACATCAATTAATGTACCTTGTAATAGTTTTTTATTTTTGTGTGAAAATAATCAGTCTAAAAAAAAAGTTTACATATTAGTGTAAGAATGTTTTTTAAAAGAAAGCTGCTAACCCGACAGCGTGTTACAATTGGTTGCAACTTTAATACAATATGAGATACTTGAAGTTACACAGTGTTACATGATAAACGGGTACATACTCCCAGTTAGGTTTCTGAATTTTTTACATATGGCAACTGAATTATATAAAATGAACAAATTACGGACTTTCAAAAGGATCCATTAGCTGTACATACACTAACTACTGTGATTGACGACACAACCAACGGTCGTTTAGCAGTTAGAAACGAAGTGGATGAATAAAGGGAAACATCATGATAATTACCTTAAGTGACGAAGATCTTCACCGCCCTCATCATCATTCGTGTTTACCTCGAATCATGGCAACTACCCTACGTCCATATTGTTCTCTTTCAACGTACATATATGACGTCATGAGATATACATTTTAATCAGACTATGTTAATGTTATGTTAGATGATTGAGGTGAGTTTAAGTCCGTTTGAATTAGGTTTGTTCAAGTGTTGATATTCAGGGTAATGTTATGTTAGATAACTGTTTAATATATTTAATACACGGAACTGACAAAAGTGATTTTAACTATTGCTTTCTCTTGTATGGATAATGAATAGAAACCCAGCCCTAATCCCTCGAAGGCAATATTTTCATGCCGGAAAGTCTTCCATACCTGCTGGGAGTCGAATACGGTACAAGTCTAGAGTCCTAAATGCTAAATTTTCTGACGTTTCTCCTGAATAATCTGAACGTTCGTAGTCGACTGCGCTTCCATCGTCTTCGAGGATTGCAATCTGACAGTCAGGGAGACTCCTTTCTTTGTCCCTATTCATTACCTTTGCCACACCGTCGTCTGCTCTAACCCTGCGAGAAGCTCAGTTGGCTCTCTTCGAAAGTGCCCGCAGCAATCGTTGGGCTCCTGACACTCCGTGCAACCTCACATTGCTTTAGAGTAACGCAAGTTGCGGTTTGCGCCGTCTCAGGGGCTCCTAGGCTTCCCGAAACCCGGTCTTCTCTGCACGCCTCACCGAAATAGTTCAAAAGGGGATGTAGAAACAAAGACATTGGCGACAGGGGAGGGCAGAGGAAGCACTTGCGACCCTCGCGTTTCAAGCTCATAGCACTGGGGAAGGATCCGAGGGAGTCTGGGCCGGTTCATTTGAAATTCACTTCCAGGGGAAAAGTGGCATATATGTCTCATATGAGTCGGAATGAACATTAAATAATTCTCTGCACGTAGCCTATCCAAAAATTCAGTGAAATGGGTGGAGTGTTGGTAAGGTAAACATTGATTATTTGTGCTGGCATTCGTGAGAGATTTGCAGTGGAAAACAACCTTTGATGAAACATCCCCGAATGCAGTCAGCAGAGATCTAAATGAAAGGATCCTCATTGAAAGTCAGAGGAACTAAAGCGCGATAGAATACATTTGGTTCCTTGGAAAGTTTCCGTTCGTCTCTGTCTCCTACTTGGAACAGATATTCGCTAGCAAGGATTTTATAAATTAAATTAAATTAGTTACCACTACAAAACTATTGGCCTAAGAGTATGTATCCCAAGACTGACGATGAGGCAATCATGCAATGAAATTATTATTTATTATCAAAATGTGTAGAAAAATATGTTTTATTTCAGTTTGTGATAAAGTAAAGAAGGGAAACGTCTCTTACATTTGACTGAAGCTCTTGGTAATTATATTTTGCACTTTTAAATGTATGCGATTTTTAATTTTATTAAATCTGAACCAGTCATAACTACTGTGACTGAAATTTTACATATGTTTGAACGTCGTCATTATTCATAAAATATACAGATACTACTAGAGGACAAATATTAATACAACAGATGGTAGTGATGCGATGCCCATGACATTAACTTAGGAATTATAATCCAGAAAAAGAACTAGAAAATATGTGGTAATAATCATCATGAAGGTAAAGAAGATGCGCTGATCGCAGCGAGCTCCTTTAGTTTTGAACTTACCTCCACTCTGCCGTGTTTCGGATCTCGGTACACCTTCCCCTGCTTCCTCTCTACATCCTCCTTGGTTACCCCCCCCCCCCTCACCAAGCAGGCGTGATAGCTAGCCTCCCCCCTTCTTCCGTTAGTGTTAATTTTTATATAGGCCCTCGGGCACAACCTGTACGTTTGGACATTGACTCGTCGGCACTCCTCCAGCCTTGATTTGGTTACGTGATTTATTAATGTGAACAGGCGTGCTGCTTTACTACGCAGGTGGGTTGAAGGTTTCGGTGGTTTTATTTAAGTTTTAATTATATTGTTCTAAGGACAAGTTGACTTCAACGGGATTTTGCCGACCGTTGTATTGTTAATTATTTTTTGGCCTCACGTATCGAATTATGTTTCTGTTAACTTTAGGCAGTGCAGTGACGGTGTTGTTTAAGTATTGGCATTATTTTGTTGAATGTTTTTAATGAGTTGCTTTCGGTCGGTATGAGCTGGCGACGCATTTTGAAGTAATTCGGAAGTCAAATGTCCCGCACTGCTTTCGCTTGGTAGCTTCTCGTTGAATTGTATTCCACACCTACCTGCAGGTTTTAACTGAATATTAAGCGTTGTGATATTTTGGTGCCCTTTATAATACTGTGTTTCTCTAGTAATTTTAATTTTAATGTAATTTTGGTACGTTGGTATACAAAGATGTTTTAGTCTTGGATCATTTTATACGTTTTTATTTCAATTGCCTTTGCCAACGCCTTTGTTTAGCTCTAGTTGACTGCGCGTCGTGTACGCGGCTATCTGTTGTAAAATTATTCTATTATTAAATTTGCTAACTACTTTCATGTCTGGCATACTCCTTATTTTTGTGGCTTTTTGTATTAATAGTTTGTTTGCAGAGGTTTCAGAGCCATGTTGCTTTCACGTAATAATTTTATATATATATATATATGTGTGTGTGTGTGTGTGTGTGTGTGTGTGTGTTCTTGTCATTTATATGAGTTTCATTCTCAAATAAATTGTGATTTATAATAAATTGTAATTAACTTGCGTATGGTAAGTAAAGGTTAGAGTTTGGAATATTAATTTTACAGGGGGTTATAAATGAGTCTTGACGTTGACATTTCTGGGTCAATAATTTACAAAATATTCTTATGATAACGTTTTTGAAGTACTAAAATATATCTCGAAGTTTTGGTTTCAATTCGCATGATTGTGCAAAAAAAAAAAAAAAAAAGGAAAACAGAAGAGTTAACCGAACGACTTGAGAACGGACTAAGTATTATTAAGGCGTGACTAAGAGCCAACATAACACCGGAGTTCTCGAGAATCAAGGATAATGTGAGTTGTGTAAGTTTCAAATCAGGACCTCTCTCCCGCCCCTCTGTCTTTCCCCAACCTTCATTCGCCGTCTGGGTGACTTAATTAATGAACACCAGTCTGATAACCATATAACTCGGAATTCCCATCAATCAACCAGTTTACTCGCTTTTCTGTGCAATAATGCGCAAATATACGAAAAACTTAAAATCCAATAAACAGGCTTATGAAATAGTTACTTCTTAGTCATTTCATTGCAACAGATGATGGATTATTTTATTTATTTATATACGTATTTATTTAATATTTACTTTTAAAGAAATCTGGCCGTTTAAAGGTTACCGAACAATACTTCACATACTCAGAAAGAATTAATAGGCATATAATTTAAGAGGAAATACAAAAATACTATAAAATGTAGAGCATAAATACGTATAACCGCAGTCGACACCATAGCTAATAATGTATAAAATAAGATAAAATGACATACTTCGTTAAATGTAAATACTATGTCATGCAATACGCACGCTACGTTATTTATTTCAAAATCTTAACGCATCAAAAATCTATGTCTCCAATCACGTGATCTGAGACCGGACGTAAGTAAAATTTATGCAGAATGCGCGAAGAAATGTTAATGAGAAACGCTAGTATAGGGGTTATGTATACATCAGTATCATTTTCTTGACATGTTGTACGTGTTTAGAATGAGTCGATACACTTTGAAATTTTTAGGCAACTATCCACAGGCTAATAGATCACACTTTTCTGCTTTGAAGAGGACTGGCTACTTAATTGAAGCACAGGAGGACCCCGTTGTTGGTTTCGAGCAAGAGAAAATCATTATCGAAAGGGGGGTGGGGGTGGATTCCCGTGGGATTCCAACCCCTCCGTTATTCTTCCTCCTTAAATGTCAGTGACATTCCAACTTTCCTCTTCCCGTCCAGTACGCAGACAAAATGGGAAAGCTGGCCAACTTCAGGGACTTCAGATTTCTCGCAGATTATACCGAACACTATGGTACAATGTGAACACGCTGGACTCGCATTGCGGAGGACGTAAATTTTATTCCTGGTCCTGCTGTCCTGATTTCAGATTTCCGTGTTCTTTTATAAATCACTCCAGGCGAAAGACGGGATGAGTTGTTGATAAAGGCAACGGCCGTTTATAGTCTTGCTCCGGCTGTCCAGGCAACTTTCTCGTGTGACTGTACAGGAGTTCAGATTTCAAGATGGAAATAATGTAATTATAAATTATCTGTGACCTTTCAGCATCCTATTTCATTTTACTCACGGTTGATTAAAAACTTTTCGAATAAAAATTGTTTTATTATCTCTCCTTGTAATACACAACACTGCAAATCACAAATAGAACTGATCCTCGTGCATGCACTAGCAACCAACAAATAAGCGTTGGAACGACTGACTACTGAAGTTGCTGAAAATTATCTCGTCTGTGAATTGTTTATTACTCTCGTTTACAAGCGCTGCAATAAGTTGAATATCATTATGTGTATCTCCCTGGGCGTGTTGGTTGTAAAAGTGGTTTCCCAATGGATCCCGTATGCAGATAAGTGCTTCTACAGTGGCGATAATTTATTCCTTCGTCAGTAATCTTTACTCGACTGGAATGAAGTGTCCTTACGCAGAAAGATAGAGCAACGATCTTGCGCATCTTGGTGTGTGTGACTGGTCGTGCACACACACACATGCCGGCCTCCCGTGACACAGTCTGGGGTGCGGGAGGTTCTGCGTTCGAATCAGAGGTAAGGCATGGGTGTTAGTTTGTTAGTACATAAGTTAGTTTAAAAGTCGTCCCCTGTTAAGACTTCAGACATAACACATGGGGACGTTAATATGTCCTTTCCGATCTTCCGATCGAAACACACATGTCAAACAAAAACATCGCAGTACGGTGATAAAGTAATATTGCCAAATGTATTTGCCAAAATTCATACACGTTTAGAACCGGATATTTTAAGTATATTATCGTGAATTTTAAAATTAACACTGACTGTATAATTAGAGTAATTTTTAGTGGGCATTTTAGTTACGTATAAATGGTTCCTATAATTCAGGTAACCGAACATTGTAATCCCTAATAGCTACAGTGAGATGTTGTACGCCTAGGTTTTTGTTTTTGTCAACTGTCTTACCGAGAAACACATAATTCTTATCCCCGTAGTCTAAGATGAAATTTGTCACCTTCACAGGTCTTAAAATGTGTCTGATAGGCAAAATGAGTTTTCTGAACAATTCACACACACGGAGCCGCTAGTAAATTCCCGAGCTTGAAGCCCCTCTGGAAACGTGTGTTACCACATGGCAAAAATAGTAAAAAGAGTGAAAGACCAAGGAAAACATCCACAAAATCTAGCCTATTTTAACAGTTCTTTAACGCCGTGTGTGGCTGATCACTGAAGTCGCCTGCATACAGACACTTGCCTGTATCATGCCAAATCTAATAGTAACTCTTATTAATTTTCTTCTAGGTATTACACTATACGAGAAAGGTTTCAGACATATGTAAATAATTCTTCACGTGTGAAGTTTGATATAGTTACGAGGTAAAACGATTCATTATCATTAGACTTGGAGTCCCAAACGATATACGTTTCAACTGCGTAACATGTGGCAACGGAGACTCGACCGCTGAGGTTAAGCGCTGTTTGTTCGAATAGAGCCAGTTCTTCGGTCGGTATTGAGTAAGCAGTTATGGAGCGCCCAGCCTTGAGAACCGAATGTTCATCATACGCACCTATACGGAGTCCATCAAACAGTTTCAAACTACATATTGAAACAACAGTGAGGTTCGCGATCCCTCCTCCAAGACTACCTTCTGGAATTTGGTCGCTAAACTGAAAAGTACGGGAACACAGATGACATCATATTGCAGTGATTGTCCCTCTAGTCGGAGAACACTGTTGAGAATGTAAATTTTCTTCTGTAACATTCTCACGCGAAACATTCGTGACTATTTATACTGGAAACGTATTAGTCACACTCAATGTCCTATGGGTCAGCTAAAAGAAGACTGCATTCTTATCAGATATGCAGTATTCAGGTCGTAAATAAACAGTGTAGGTAAGCTAAAAGAGGAGTGTGTATCACTGCACAGGGGATGAAACCAAGTGATGTGTAGAAACTTAAAGTGTTTAATCAAATTCCATGAAGATATTTTGCTGATAATGAGTTAATATTAGACAGTAAACTGCTCATGTGCTAAGGGTAGTTCTATTTATTAGGTTGCGTTGATCTTATATAGATGACCAAGAACCCAATTGTCACTAACAAGAAACCAGTTCATGACAAAAATTATAGGCTTGTGGTACGTAGTTCCCAATGCGTATAGTCCATTCACGCTTTCTTCGTCCTTTTGGAATCGAACCTTTGAAATCTCACTCTAGGCGTATTATGTCAACCTGTTTTTCCAATAACATGTATTCCACAAATATTTAATACTGTGATTAACTTTAGAATACTGTATTATTGAATTAATGAAACTTTACCTTAGTACCTTATATAACCTGTAATATTTATATCATATCAAATACGAATTAACAACAGCCAGAGCAGCGACGTGTTGGCAATGGTCGGTACGAAAGAGTTCACAGTTACAATATTTTTTAACCTCATTTTATGTATACTATTTGTAAGTTAAACGTTGCCAATTGATATGTTTGTATTGTTAGGTAGCACTGACGGAAACACATTTCATTGCTGCAGTTAAAAATATCCGCGCAAATGCCCGTGTGTAGGCTGGTGTTTTTTTTTTTCGTCCGGAATAAAGGTTCAATAAGCGAAGCAGAGCGTGTCTCTCTCGTCCTCTTTTCTCTCTCTCTCTCTCTCTCTCTCTCTCTCTCTCTCTCTCTCTCTCTCTCTCTCTCTCTCTCTCGGGAAGATCGTACCGCCTGTGTAGGAAAGGTATACATTTTGTTAGTTCTAATTTCAGCACATCTCATACCAATTACAGTAACAGTAATGATGTTTGAGATTGTAATTTACAACTGAAACAAGATTTTATTGTTTAAATAGCTATTATATGTTATTTAGATGCAACTATATATTTTAGATGCGATCGCGCGACACAGTTCGTTGCGCGATGACACTTATGAATCCAGCAAGTTGATAGACGTGGTGTGGAAAGCGTTCCCAATATGGCGGCGGCGGGCGACATACAATAACACGGCGTGTTTCTCAATGAAGCGTCAAGTTCGTCCTCGTGTTTTTGAAACATCCTACGGAAGTTGCAATGTTGTGATAAAAATGTGTTTCCACGGCAGAGTGAAATGTGTTGTGATCATTGCGTATGAAAGGGCGTAGTGGCTGCGTTGTAATCGTTACGCAGGCCAGGTGTGTGTGTTGATTTCAAATATGTGCAAAATTTATACGTTTTAACCATGCACTGATGTTATGACGAAATTAATTATTTACCTTCACGTCTGTTTATCACAACGTTGTACCTTTGCGCTAGGTGTTTGGAAAACAGTTGTGTAACGAACTCACGTTTCTGTGATTCGAATGTCTGCAACAATCCCAACGAAATACTAAGCCCTCCCAGATAAAATTAAATAAATACTAAAATAAACCTACAAACCAGTAAGTACAAATGCATGTAAATATTAGCAGAATAAATGCTACGGCAGGCCTATGTGTTGCGTGTTCACCACTATCTTTTACGTTTATCGATGTACAATAAATAAGCGGCACGAGTTGCGTGCTTGAATTTACTGCGTCATTTCGTTGGACTGGTTGTCCTTTCGTTTTAACTGTTATTCCAAACACATTAATAACAACAGGTTAAATACTACTGTTGTTTACGTCACAGTTGTAACAAACACCGTCGTGGCAAAATATGAATGTGTATTATGTGTAACATGCTATATCGTGTGTAACAAATGGTTATATAGCTGACCCAAATATTGTTATAGGCCTACATTGTGAACATTCGTAGGAAATGGTTCCTGCCATATGACATAATTCTTTGAACAGTTGTAAACAGCAACCAACGTATTTGACAGTTATAAAAGTAGAAGTCACATGGCAGTGTTTATGTTTACATTTAGCGGAAGGATACGTAATCAGTAACCAAAAGTAGAAATTTGGCAGGACTTCAGAAAAGACCGAAGTTATCGTAAATCAACTATATATTGTATAACAAACTTCTGGGTCCTTCTACACGACAGTGCCTTCTTAGTAAATCAAGAAAGATTTCTTTAGGCAAGAAGGCACAGCTGCCACACGTCGACACGCAGCATGGCAGAAATTTCATAATTTTTTTGAAGTAAGGGTTTATATTCCAAACTATCGTCTTACCCCTCCATGCCCGACCGCTTTCTGGGGCTTACAGAAACAAAGGGTATACAGGACGTGACCTCACACAGTGGAACAGTTGAAGAGGAATATCGAAGAGGAGATTGATCCAATTCCTCTGGGGTTTCTGGTCGATTCCTTCAGATTTATGGAGCCCCGAATCGACACGTGTCTGCCAGGAAAAAGGGCGCAAACTTCTAATTTCAGACTCCATGGCTCATCAGTAGAGGCATGAAGAAATTTTGATCTTTCTTTTCTGCTCGAATCTGTTCGGCATTATGGAATTTATCATTGATTGTCTGCGCAACTGAAAAATGAGTTGTATGAAAAGTTAACGCCAATTCTGTTTATGCACAGTGTCTCGCGAATATGATGGACTTAGTCCCGAATCGGTGGTCAGAAATTTTCAGCCGTGGCTTTCGTTGGGCCAGACTCATTACCATTCCGACCTCTTCGCCCCTCGATCTTTAGTAATAACGGCCACCGAAGGCGCTAGAAGTCGAGTTCCAACCAGCGCACAGCATTAGGAGCCGTTGAGTTGAGAGGTTATTGTCGGCGCTTAGTAGCGATATCTTAGAGCGTCGGTGAGCGTGAAATGAGGTGAATATGGAGCAGCGGCGGAATGCAATGACGGAGATAAACAGAAATGTCACGAGAAAACCCGCCAGTCAGGAGCAACGTCCCTCACGTCTCCCACATGCGAACGTCCCGGTGACCCCATCGGGAATCAAATCTGGCTGGCCTTATGTTCATGCTCTATCATTCCAATCCCTAGACGGGGGGACCTTCATAAATGTAAGTTTGTTTTAAATCAATTTTCAGTAATAAATTTATTAAATGGACTTATTATTTAAAGAAATTTTTTGATAACTTCTTATAATTTTTATAATATTATATATATAATTTTTTTGCTTCTTGGATTTAAGGTTATTCAAGGTCACAGGAATCAAAGGTAAAAGTTCACCGTCATCCAACATGGTGGACAAGATGGCCACTGGGAGATCCGAATGACAGAGCATGAACAGTTCCGATCTCCGGTCCCAGGTCCTAATGCCTCAGCCTCATCTTTTTCCTTCTACTTATTTGTGAACGTCTGTAGAGATACTTGCAGCTGACGTGAGTGCGCGGTTTCCTCAAGAGGAAGAAGAAGCCACAGAAATGCCCCTGCAATTCGGTGTGTTAGATTACGTCACACTGTAATAATATACCACTGCTGCGGATAATATTTACAAGAGATTCCACTACAGCGAGTGCATGTTGAAGCCTTTAAAAGTTGGCCCCATGTTGCTCAATAGCGGTCTGGCGTGACATTGTGGAATCTTAAGTTTTGCTAGGAAGTCGTCTTAAGACTCTGAAACTTACAGCTAGTGCTGTCACCCTCACATCGAACCACCCTCTCTTCTGCATTAGAGTAATTTGGCAGATCTTAAGTTCAGTGCGTGTTCTGTCGATTACAGCCCTCGATTGACTTGGAATGTGAAATATTTCATGTATAACGCATTCAATAAATTATCGTATAGTTTCAGTTGATTTTTAAATTGTGCATATCAATATAATAGTTTTGCTTATTGTTTCCACTGCTTCAAATGATAGACGGGTGGGAACAATTTATAGGGATAACAGCAATCTTTATTCCTTCCTATTTCTACGAAAGTCATTCAGTAAAAAGTATAAAGTAAGCAGGAATACCAGTCCCTGTTCATTCAACGTGATTTAATTGCACACAACTCGAGATCAACGTTCCGAAGTGTGATTTCTTCACGTGTTGGAAGAAACAATTAGCCTTTTAACACCATTATGTTAGTTTTACTAAAGCGACTGCGAATATAATCGAATCAAAATACGTTGTTTTTGGTCCAGAGGTTTCAGGAAACAACTACTTTATCTCAGGCACAGTTCCAAATATAAAGTGACCAGTTGCAAGAACTTAAATGGGAAATTAATTTGTGACTGCAAGAGTTAAATTCCTGAGACTGTATAATAAATAGTAGTATTATTCTCAATAACATTGCTTCCGCTTGGAAGAAAATTTTAGGGAATATTCCTTATACTTAATATATTTTTATATTCTACTCTCTGGGTTAGGAGACTAGCCAGCGAGTTTTCAACCACCACCACCACGAGTCCAACTTCAACCTGACCTGAGCTGCGGGACCGACCACATAACACCACCAAGAGAGTGAGGTTAGGGTTGAGAACCCACTCCTTCTCAGAGATAAACCACTCGAACCAATCACATAAGGGAATAGCAGGTTCCTGCCAGTAAAAGAGTACCACTAAGTAGATCCTAGCCATGCCTCTTGAGGTGATCGGCCATTTGTTGCGCCAATAATAGTCGCCATTAGCGCACTCTCGCTCTCTTTTGAGAAATGAGAAATTTGTCTCGAGGTTGGTGGACGACTGAGCATGTTTAGCGGTGCAGTAGGAGTCCTCATTCTCATTTAGGGTGTAAAGAGTTCGATCTCGATATTTTCCACTAGCATGGTGGAAAGTTTTCCCAGCAGGTTTATATATACCATTGTAAAGGAGATTTGTGGGCAATTTTTTCTATTTTACAATTAAAGGTCATTATTGTTATACACTCTTGACGTGATGATTAGCCTATTTTAATAACACATAGAAAACTATTTAACCTTAATTATTATACGTAACATGTTAAAGAGTCATTAAATATTCTAGAAAAAAAACAATCCTCGGAAATATTGTGCCTGTAACTGTTTTTAACGTTAACGCCTACTATGAGCTGTCTACCGTTAAGTAAACATGTTTGAAAGAAACCTTTGAAAAAAACCTTGCTGATTAGTACGTATATACTTCATTACGTACAGGCATGCTGCTTCTATTTAAGCTGGCATTCAATTAATAATTATTTTCTTTACACTCGAACTACGTAACTACGAGTATAGTGTTAAAATTTATCACCACTAAAGTTAATATTTATTTTTCTTTCACGTAAGATTATGAATTTTAAAATTAGTAATTCCTATATATTTCTAACTATTCCTCGATTTTACTTGCAAGGCGCATGGATAAAGAGATGAGATCCACGGAATTGTTAATTTTACATACGGTAGTAGTGTACAAAATAAGTAAATCCTTTATATGTCTTTCAGACGCGCTCAGCTAAACATTTAAAGGCTATTACACGTCTAGTGTAATGATTACAGCGTATTAAAAAAACCAACTTTCTTATGTAACATACTGAAAGCAGTTTTCTATTAATGGTTATTGAAATTACTTCCCTCAAGAACGAAGGGGGCATAGTAACTGCACGGCCTCAGTTAACAGGCACACTGAAATAATTCATATGGCTAACAGTAATCCCAATTCTTACGTGTAATGGGATGCAGTCGACAAAAATGTCTAAGTAAGCGGGACTTTCAAAAGTGGGCATGTTGACAATCTAATAATTTATTGAACTGCGGAAAAGAGTACAGTGTAAGAGAAGAGGGGGATATATGTAACTATATGGTGCAATAGGTGTATCACAGCCCGCCGAAATGCTTGTTGTGTGCTGGTGTGTATAGGCGAGTGGCCTACGTAATAGGCGCTCAGGAGCGCGTTGTGCCGCCTGGAGGATAACGATAATCTGTCCTCACTGCTCAACCCGATAGAGCGTTGTTTCGAGCTGCTCGGGACGTTTTCAGGCAGTAAGAGGAAGACGCGATGAGAATCGCCCAGATTAGGCCGGCGCGCGTTTTATCCGTAATGACCCCCTTGCCTTTCCAAACATCTGCTCGGGTAATTGCCAAGACCAGTTCCGCGGCAAGAAAGGCCGATGGGCCTAGTTGACTCGCTAAAGAAAAGAGGGAAGTATGAACGAATTCTGAGTAAGAATGAGGGTTGTTTGTATTGGTGACATGGCCGCCTGTGCTAGAGCTATGTTCCATTCACTGTTTCTTCGGACGTTTCAACACAAACATTTGAAAAATGACCCCATGTATAACTTATTTAATTATTTCCTATATATGCCATGTATCAAGCGTTTCATGCCTCCGTAAACACAGAAGTGTCTTATTTTTCGTTGAATCGAAATTTTTTACATGTATTTTATTTATGAATTATAATATTTATTTTATAATAAACACGAATAAAAATAGTGAAAAAAAAGTCTGTGTTGGTAGCAGCTAGTCATATAGAGTTCTCACCTAAAATAATATAACAACTGAGTGGGCACGAAAGCGGCGCGTTGTCCTCTGTCCGGAGAGATATCCTTAAAGCAGAACTTTAGCAGGGCTTCAGAAAAGTGTGAAGTAAACGCGAATGGATTATATAAAGGCACGCTCATTAAATATCTCGCCCCCTTTGTAATAACAAGGTGTTAAACTGGCGTACGGTACATATTGTAACTCTTCTACAATGTTTAATGATGTAATAAAATTATAAAGTACCAATGCGTGTAACTTTTGTTTACACGAAGTTAACCCACGTCCGCACTTGAATGGGTGAAAAATTCCTGATGAAGATCGAAAAACACGCCCGTGGAACCACTCTTAACGCAGATGATTTCATTCAAAACCAATTATTCTTGGTAATACAAATTAATATGATGAATACCTTTAGGGAAAATAAACCGTAAATAAAATATCATGCTCTGAGTTTGAGCATATGTACCAATGAGTGGCGTTTAACATACCTTAAGCTGGCTGGGGCCACGGTGGCTGAGCTGTTAGACTGCTCGCCTCTCACCAAGGAGAGCCGGGTTCAAACCCCAGCCGGTTCACTCAGGGTTTTCGCAAGCGGGGATCGTGTCGGACGATGCCGCTGGTCGGCGAGTTTTTCTCGGGGTTTCCCGTTTCCCCCCTCCCTTGCACTTCGGCGCTCACCCTCAACGGCTCTCACCACTTCGCTGTTAAGAGCCGCCCAAATATCTTCACTCACTTAAGCTAGCTATGTCGTCTTTCCTTGTCACATTCCCACTGGTTCAATCGTAGAGAGATTATTGGGTAGAGTGCTCACGTCATCTGCACAGTAACACCAGTCTCTTTGTCGTAACATTTGACTGATATTCTTCCTACAGAACTGGCAAAAACCACGTTGCTCCTACTACGGCAAGGATAAGGTTTTCTTAAATAAATGCTTCGTTACGCTAATACACTGCTATCAAATAAGTTCTCACACCAACACGATGCAATCGACTTGTGCGAAGTGTTTTATTTTCCCCATTTCATAGTGTCGGTTTCAGGTTAAACGACCAACTTGATATCATTGTTCAAACACGTGACTTCGACAGTTTTTTTTTTTCAGTAATGCCTGAATCAATACTGGGGATATATACAAATTAAGAAAACCTGTCTAGCTCGTTTCTGGTATGTGATCACACCTAGATACGAACGATTTGTCTATATTGGAAAATAAATAGTCACTTGATTCTACACTAAACTTCGTAGAGTACTGAATAATTATAATGGTTTGTAAATAAATAATTACTTGAATTAATTAAAATGAATTTATAAAGCAGTGAAAATGTTTTTATTAAAATAATTTTAATGCTGCTGATCATTCGATTTACTGAATTTCATTGGTTTAATGTTCGTTTACACTTGTTTACTGTGAAAAATACTATGTCCTTGAATTAGAATTTACGGTCACAGATTTTTGCCTTCTACGAATATCCCTGACATCTACTCAAGGTTCAAGTACAGAACTTTCAAACTCACACGCTACAACAAGAGGTATTAAAAAAAAAATTGCTGTTATAAAAATTTGTTTAGCCTACATTAATTTAACATATTTATATAAGCAGTGTTTTGGTGGAAGTCACGTAGTTGTAAGATTTCTGGAATCAGAATTGTAGATCATTGTTGGAACGCGGAAGTATATTATTGCAGCAGATTACGTACTCTCTCGGCTGCGCATTCTCTGTGATGTGAAATATTTGTGACTATGAAAACTCTAAGTAGTATTTCGATAATTATAGTCACCAATCCAGATTTTAAAATATTCTAGTAAAACTGGTTTATGTACTGTAAAGCACTTTTTAGATCAACCCTTGAATAAAAACCTTACATGCACTATATTTACCCAAGTACTCATGTCAATACCACAAGTAATATATCTGTAGCAAATTATGATTAACAAATAGTATAACCTTGCAATGGTCATTAAAAAATATATAGTTAAAATTGGCAGGAACTAAATTCGCGATCATTTACACACGTTGTCATAAATAATTATGCGCAATACGAAAAATTGATTTAGTTAAAAAAAACTCTCGCTAATTTATTTGATGAATTCCTGACCTAGAGTCATAAAATTGACATCATAATGAGATTTAACTACGAGGCAAGTGGATACTCTTTGTTCTCAAATAAATGGAGAATACCGTTAAAAAAAATTGCTCATTAGAGAGCGCCACAAACACAACGGACATCTTTCGCGTTATTGTGCACGTGAGATTACCGGCGAGGTTATGGCACGTGAAGTACTATCGTGTTCTCCATTACCGCTTAATTTGCAGAGAGAGACAGTATTTAGGCCAGATCGATGCAGCACTTCGCATTCTGCAATGGGCGCGTGGCGTTGTCGTCAAACGCTGTCATGGGCACGCACCCGACTTAATTGAAAATTTTGTCAAATTGATACGTCGCGAGGACAGATACGCCGAAATAGGCAGCAATCCCTCTCCCCCCCCCCCCTTACACACACACTCGCAATGTTTACGTGCGTAAATTGCCAAACAACGTGTAATTGCTGTTTGCTCTGAGGATGACATCGGATTGGATCGTGCTGCCTGGCACGGGGAAAAATAATTGTCTTGTTATGACGTTGTTGAGGCTAACAGACGTGCAGATTATACAGGGTGGAAGTGGAGCGAATTCTGATATCCGTTAGAATACGACGGTGAAGTGACGCTAATGGGATACCTAAGTGTTCATAAGGAAACCGAGAATAGTTTGAGTCTTTAATTTTCTACGTGTAAACCTCGATGTTTGCAATTCCGAGTGTAATGAGGAGTAGTGCTCGTATTTAACCCTTTACCCTCCTTTTTTTTGCAGTTAATTAATTTACCAGACTATAGGGTGTAAACGATAAGTATTTACAACTGTACACAACAGTGTACAGGGCTTCGGGATGAGCAATTTGATGTACGACACTTGTGGTCCACAGGGTCGAGAAATTACCATTAAAGCGCGTGACATATGTGTAATAAGGCACGTGCAACGCGCCGCTGTGGGCCCGGCCTTAATCGACCTGCTGATCAGCTGAAGCTAGTTTGTACAGAGGTCAAATCGGGCAGGGGACGTTTAGTAATTGCTTTTGTTTGAAACACATGTTGTAATTTCATACATTCTTTCCTGATTTCTGTGACTTGTCTGTAGTATTGTGACAATGCAGCATGTTCTTCAAACAAAAGCTATTACTGCCCGATTTGACCTCTGTACAAACCGGCTTCAGCTGACCAGCAGGTCAATTAAAGCCGGACCCACAGCAGCACGCTGCACGTGTTTTAGTACACATTTGTCAAGCGACTTACGGCTATTTCCCGGCCCTCTGGACCAAAACTGTCATACATCAAATTGCTCGTCTCGGAGCCCTGTACACTGTTGTGTACAATTGTAAACACTTATCGTTTACATCATGTATAAAGCAGCAGTCATTGCGAAAGCAAGAGAATTCGATAAAATAAACAAAAATTTCTAAAGATTTCCATAGAGGGGAAAATTATTGATGAGTATGTGCATAATTTATTGACGTGATCAGCAGTTCCGTCGCGCTGAAACATTTTTGGAATGTGTAGATTATAAAACATGGGGGGGAAAAAAAAAACGTTTCCTCGTCAAAAGTTTTGTGTGCCCATGTAACGCCCCATTGAATTCCTGATATGAATGTTAAAAAGGATTTCGCATACATGTTTTACAAATTCTGCAAATACACTGTAATGTGGCGAACCCATGTTACGTTTCTTCCTCACTATATAGCATGAAGACTTGCGATTTTAACTGTGTTTATATGTAAAGACTGCTTGCAGTTATTTGACCACTTTTGAAAACAACCTTTGAAAAATGTCACTTCCCCTACCTGCATATATTTTGAGTACAATTACTGGAAAGGGCCCTGTAAAGTTTGTTGCGGCAGACGGAAAATCAGATCCATGTCTTAACGTTAAGTATTAAGCAAATATTATTAAAAACTTAAGATCATTTTTTTTCTGGTTATTGTGGATGCTAATTGCAAGAATTAGAATATTTTTTAAATATCTATGTTTCTAATAATTTCGCAGCAGCACATGACTGACGTATAAACAAAGTGATCAGGCATATGCCAACGTTAATTGTTCATATGTTGGATGAACGCAAAGTGTGCCTATAGTCCATTGCATATAAGTGGTCTCAAATTTGACAGTTCTAGGATTAGTAGTGCCAATGGCATCTGGGTAGCTATGTATCCTTCCGCCACAGCTGAACTGTCATTGAAAGTGACTGTTTGCAAACAAACACCATGTGACTGCCAGTATTTGTAAACAAACAACATACAACTGCCTGCTTTTGTAAAGAAACTGCATGTGCCTCCTCCCAAATGACTTTTAGAAGCTGTGAAGGGCTGTTCAAACAGTTGCCGGTTGGCAACAATCCCATTTATTTAGTTCATAAATATTTTATGTAAATGACTAACAGCCCATGTAATAAGTCTATAAACTGATAATTTTTTACCTTGCAAGAAATTTGTAACCAGGATGCACGAAAATGAAATTGTATTTTGACTGTCAAATGAATAAAATATTTTGCTGTGTTTTAATATACGGTACTCGAAATATATTAATGACAACTAATCTTGTCACACTTACCTGAGGAAAGTTCTTGTAAACATAAGAATGTAGCATGGTTTCTACGATCACCAAATACCAAGTTCCCCCCCCCCCCCCTAGGAATTCACAAATACTGAAATATCGCCCACGCCTCCCAAACCTTTTCAAAGACAGCATACATTCTTACATACAAGCTATGCCTACTATTGCATTAAAAGTAGATAATTCAGCTTTGTGGCACGATATTAAAACAAACTGTGTACAACCTGATACTTTTATGATGGATATAATTCTCAGGATGTTAAAGTATATAGGTAGCCAAAATAATAGTTAAGCAAATGTTACTTAATTTCAGTAATTTTAATAACTCTCATTTAGTAACTCAAATGTTAAGTATTGCAGGTCTACATACATAATAATTTAATAATTTTTCTCAAATACCTGCGTGTTCAGGTTATCATGCTATGAATAAAAAAGTATTTCTGACTAACTCAGTGTTAATATTTACACTGAAGTTCAGTCGCACAGCCTCCCTCCTCAAAATTGGGAATACAGCCCTAGGCTTGTTCTCGGGTACCTAATGAAAAACTGTATTTCAGTTCAGAGATGTTACTAAGTGCTCTAGAGAAGCAGACGTGACCTACAGCAACAATATATCAAACGAACATGTTACTTACAAACAAAAAAGATGCTCCACTTACCCAAGATTGAAGACATCATAAAGATAATTTTCTTTAGCGAAAAATTTGGGAATGTCTCAGTTCCTGCTGATGCAAAAGGCACTTCTTTATGATGTTGGAGCACTTTCGTTAGGTGCTTAAATTGACAGAATTTTGTTTGATAAGCATGTTGTAATTAACTTGTTATCGAAAAGTTGTCTTTCCAATTTAAATCCTGTTTATGTGAATTATTCTTCCGACTCTTACAGTATTCTTAACAAAGTATTTTAAAAACATATGAGCGCTTTTAATTTGCAAAACAAAAATGCTCAAAACGTTTATGAAAGACTCCAGCGTTGAAACCTACATGTCATTATGTTCCTTTCAAATACAGCCTCTAAAATAGGAAAAACTTTTAAATTATTTTGCTAACAAGTATCCCTGCATAACAATCTTGACAAATTTTATACACGTTCTAAAAAAATAAGGTGATAGCACTTACAAGTTTGTACGGCCAGTAAGCTTTACAATTTGAAACCCTTCAGAACCATAGTGTTACAGTTTCAATCAATAATAACACAGAAAAATGTCCATAGCAATGAAATGTGGGCCCGATTAAGGTATCATCTTTATTTTATTTCGAGGGAAAAAGGAAAAAGTGAGCAGAGTGAGGGGGCTTTAGTTTATCGTCTTTCGTGAGACAGGATTATTTTGATGTTCTCACGATGCCGGAATCACATAGCCCCAACGCGCACGACACGACGGCCAACTGCCAATGAAATACAAGATAGGTCGTCGTAAGCCCTACCAATTCTGTCGTCCGACCAGTAATTTTGGTTTAGAAATTATTTATATTCTCCGTCGTGTCGTGTGGCACGATGCACAGAATGTACAACATAGCAAAATGAAATTGTATTGCAAGCTTTCCCTACAATGGTAAATACGCAGCTTAAAAGAAAAATTAATTGAAAACTACTATATCTAACTCTTAAAAATAATAATTTTACCTTTGTATGCATTAGCGATACAAATTTTTCATCATTATGCAATACAATTTCCCTCTTGTTCACCGCCTTTGAGACTAACGTAGCCTATCAGCGCCTTCTAAACAGTTAGGTTAAATGTCGAGAGCGTGGTGTCGGTCGTGCTGTAAATTCAAGTAGTAACATTGAAATGTGTCGTGGTTGCGTTTTTGGTCGTGTCGTGCTGTGTTGGTCGGGTCTATGTGATTCCGGCATGAGTGTGTTGCATTTTGAGTTGCATATTGTTTTGATGGAGCAGTGGAAAATTTTGCTCGTATGGTAACAACATTTAAATTATGTAACTTCGAAAACTATAACTTTACTGAAAATACAAAACGCGATACATACGTCACTGTTCGTATTCGTACAGATGCAGCAATATATACACGCACACACTCTGACCGAAGTTAACCTTACACTCGAATTTATCATGTAGGCAAACAAATATTATTCACTCACAAAAAAGTGGGGAAAGTGCGGCATTTTTCAGGCCACGTGCATTTCAATTATTATATTAACGGTTTACAAATACATTTACAAAACATGCAAACTTACTGTTGTATCAAACTTATTGCTGTAACCTATTGAACACGTGTTTTTCTATGCCAATCCTTGCGAGTTTACTTCACTAAAATCACGTTTTTTTCGTCACTAGCATTAAATAATTTAGTTGCAAAATCATTCAGCAAAATCAACACTGCGGGCGTTTTTTTTTTAATACAAACAAACTTAAACGTATATACGGAAATTATATTCGTGTTACTTCATTGTGGAAGGCGGTTAGTAAAATGGCGGAACGAGCAGTTTTAACGACGTGCCGATTAATATTATATTTCAATCAAGAAAGCGCACAAAACAGTACCTACAACCAACTATGTTTGGAAAAAACAAATAAAAATAATGAACTACCGATTAAATATTCCGACAACACCAATGAGATATTCGTATAATAAACACGATGAGAAAAAAAGCGCACGCATAACTGCCTTCACCGGGCTAGAAACATAAACATGGCTAGCCATTGGGTGGAAACGTTTACTGTTCGTATGTGTCGACATACTCTGTCATAAATACTGAACGTGTTTTTAAGTCCCATTACTAATAGCCAAGAAAATTTAATATTGCTTTAGAAACATAATTTAAACAATAAATATTGTAAGTATAATTAAGATTTTAAATTACAACTTTCAGTTTCTTCCAAAACCGTCATCAAAATAGCCAACCTAACAACACGGATCCCGCAGCAGTTCATCAGCTGATACAATACTGTACGAGCGAGAGCATTTACTGTTTACATAATGGGTAGGTTGGTCACATTGTCTGTCAAATTTGAGACCACTTATATGAAATGGACAATACAACTAGATCTTAAGCAGGGCTTTCAAAAGTGCTCAGTTTATCGTGAACAGCCTATAACGAACTTTATTATAGAACACCCGGTGTGTTTCAGGCACGAGTTGCTTGTTCGGCCGGCGGAGAAAGGCTGCACGATGTTTTAATTGGAGAAGTTCGCTGTTCCATCAAGTGTGCTCGCCCCCCCCCCCCCCACTAGCTCTTCCAGTGGCTGTACTCGCCCCCTTTACTTCCACGAGGTCCTACTCTGTTCTCCTGCATGGTATCAGGGCAGGTTGATCGTATATATACTAGCGCTTGTTGTGTCAGAGATGCTCTATTGCGCAAGGCCGTCACCATGATACATCGCAGCTAGTCTTCAGTTTTGACGTACTTATTCTAGATTTACTCCAAAAAAAACACGATTAGAGGTATGCAGAACGTTAAATGTTTGATATGGACTTTGTATTATTGTAATTTGTCTTTGTAAATCCAAAATTGAATATTTTAGGAAGTTTCTCTGCTTCATTTTGTGAGCAGAATTGAGTTATTGGCGGCTGATTGCAAAACGGCGTTTGGCACCATGGTGGAATGTCCTTTTGTCCTTTTATTTTTTTGGAGTGTTCTCCTTGGTTTAGTTTATCCGTTCCTTCCATTTGTAGATTGGTTTTCCTTGGGTTTGCGGCCCACCCCTGAGTCACTCCCAGCGCAATTTATGTGACCGTAAGGTGTACCAATTTTTAAAGGTTATTTGCAGCAATTTTTGATTGTTAATCGCGCTCCAATATTCTGCTACCTAGATTCACGTTGCAGGGTTGTTTAATGCTCCCTTGCTTAGACGTTAAAATTTATATTTACGCTATTTGGGCCAGAAGAAAGCAGTTAATATCGTTTATTCAATCTTGTATTTTAAAAAATTAAGCACTTTATTGTAAATGTTTGTTATCTGGCCATGTGGGGTTGGTAATTGAGCGCCATCATTGCCCACTATGAACTTATTTTTTTATTGCAGTTTTTTGCTATGCTGGAATTTGTATAGCATGTGTCATAGTAACTGTGTTAATTGAAGGCAATGTTATGCATTTGATATACATTTATGTAACCTGTCACCTATACACACCAACATCCCTCCCTCGAGTGAACAAGCAACTAATAAAAATAAAAAATGTAATATTTGCACAGAATTTTCTTACTTATTGGTTATTACTATTTCATTTATAATTTCGGGCTAGTTACATTTTCTGATGGCCAATACCAGCTTTGTTGTTACTACAGGGAATTTATAAGCAAAAAAAGTGAATCACAGAAAGCTTATTTGCTGAAATCTATATTCGCTAATATATTTGCCGTTATGTGGTTCATAGATATATCAGTTTTTCTACTTGTCTATTCAAATTATAGAACCTGCTCTACATTCCTGCTAAGAAAATATAATTTCTATATTTATCATTATGAAAGCATATTTTGGTAAGCTATAAACTTTTTGGGTCAGTTCTTTGATGGTAACTGACGTGGAAATAAGTTACCTGCCTATATATATATATATAACATATATATATATAATTATTTAAAATATATATAATTATAATTTATAAAATTTGTGAGGCTATGTGGCCTGTATTTTTTAAGTATATGAAAATAAAATAAAGCAAATTAACGTTTCCCTCATATTGGTTGAGCAATTTTACAGTGACTCTGAAACAAGTTCTCGTGCATGCAGTTAAGGGCCTTTCAAAAACTTTTATTTTTGGCATATTCTCCTTCCAAGTCCATGGATATCGTTCCATAGCCTCATGGCCATGATGGCAAGCGGAGTAGCTAGGGTACTTTACATCCTATGATGATGAGTCAGGTTATATTCCTGGTGGATGAACTTGCCGAACTAAGTATTTGATGGCAGAGGGAAAAGGGTGATTTGTGGGATTTCGCGAAGTACTCCTGTCCCTAGTTAAATATTTCAAAGGTCTAAATCCATTATCAGTCTTCCAGGAAGACCGTGACGTAAGTGTTTCATCTGTCAAAGGCCATCCCTCGAATTAAGGTGTAACACGCCCTCTCTTCCCGCTAGGTATTTTTACTGACATAATCTCTAGAGCTCGTTATGCCGAGTGGCACGGTGACATTTTTAGAAATATTCAAATGCTTCGGGTACACCTGTAAGTTTTTTAATGTTCGTAAAAATATATTAAACAAATTTAGTTAGGTCAAATTCTGAATAGTGCAGCGTATGCAATAAGAACTGTAATTTTCATAACAGCAATGCAAGAATGCAACCATCATTTTACACAAAACTATATGCATGTGTAGAAAATTATTTTTTTGATGTTTATTTCAAAGTTACTCGATTACCCGCAAACCTGTCATGCTAAAAAATACATTTACTGCCTGCAGAAATGTATAAAGAATGCGGAATTGCCTTATGAAATTTCTGTGGTTTCAAACTTTTCGTGTTCACTCTGCGTAAGCACTTTTAAAAACCCTGTTTAGAATCTCCCTTCTTCATTTTTATTCTTCCGCCAAATGTAAAATTAATATTATCATGGCCTGTCTGGCTTTAATCATGCATATTTCTAGGAAGCCATGGTATTTTTAGGAAGGTAACTGTGTTAATAACAATCAAATTCGTTTATTAATATGTATAAAACAATAAACAGTGAATTCAGTAACATTCAAATTAAACATTGCGATCTAAATGTAAGGTAAAATATTATAACGATGTTTATTAATTCGTCGCCAGCACAAGGAAACTCCATACTTGTGTTTAGTCTAGCATACATGTAGTTATGAATATATGCTGTTCACGGTAAAATTAGCACTTTTGAAAGCCCTGCTTAAGATCTCCTTATATGCACGTAGTGTATTCTTTCATCATATGTAAAATTAACTTTGCCATGAGCCTTATCACTTTATTCATGCGTTGATTAGGTGAAACTGTGTAATTATTATCTAAATAAATATCCTACAAATCTGGTTATTTTTACATTTCAATGCGTTAAAAAATAGTTAATTAAATAATTTACTTGTTACATTTGGTTACCTAACACCTTTTATTCGACTTTAAGATAGCGGAACTACTTCCCATCCATTGTTACCAACTTTACTGAGCGCATGTAACTCAGTGCTCCCGTTGAAATAAATGCAGGCAAGGGCAGTAACATTACTCTAAGGATGATTTCAAAAGTGCTCATTTTATCGAGAACAGCCTTTAGTGATTTTATTTTCCATAGGTTGATGATATCAAAAGTGTTCACTTAACAGTGAGAGCCTTAAGCCAATTCAATGCCGACAATTGATGTAGGGACAGGTCTCAGAAGATAATGAAGAGCGTACGCGGGTCGTTTCGGCCTTACTGTGGGACGCAAGTTATCCGATCGGCCATCCTGCACACCTGGTGGGAATTCGACGTATCTTCCTCTCTTTCTCTTTCTATCTCACGCTCTCACCCGGGCTCAGCTGGAAAGCCCCGGACACGAGATATTATACGGCTCTCTTAACCCAGGGTTCCTACGTCGAGGACGCAGTTTTGCGAGGCTGTGGCAGTCCCCACTCCTAGGGAATGTTCACCGAGCAGCAATTTGACATGCTATACAAACAGTTACATTCTAAGCTTTTAAGCTCATAAATTCATGTGTTATTTAGCTTAAAATATACTGCTATGAGGGTCGAACTCAATGGTTTATAGCTACTCTATAATTAACTCAAAGCTCACCCCTTCCTTGGTTTGACGCATTTTTATTTACCTCCTGGATTTTACACATATTACATTAACTGGAAACATATCGGAGGAGCTAACACTTTATACATTTAAGTTATTCTAATAAAGTGTAATGAAGTAACCTTTGCGTTTATTTACTGGACCGATCTTTCCCACCTTGCACGATGCCGAAGGCTGGTTTGTAGACGGACTACGGCGGGCGGCACGTCGTCATCCTCCTGGCTCTCTGGAACGTCTTCCCTGGTTGGCGTCGAGGCGAGAACAGACATCCTTCCCGTCGTAGGGCTCGCTTATATCATGCCGCCACGGTCTCGTTAATCGCCCGGCCGTGATTAGGCAATTGCGCGTACTGTTTTATATTTCCGCCACCCGATGTTCTTGTCCTCTTTATTCGTAGAATGGTGCGTTCATGCAAGTAATATAGCCATGGCTTACCACAGTTGTCCACGCCATAACAAACGCTTCAAAATATTGTGTTCTTGTGACTAACACTCAATATCTGAATAGCAAAATCACTTGAAGGAAGCAAAGTCGATTTTTACAACGACCACACTACGCTATCAAGTAGCTAGTTTTGCCGAGCTCAGATTGTGAACAATGAGTGCAGCCGTCGACCGTAATCGATAACACCACCGCACGAGTTAAGACAATAAACACGTACTAAATATTAATTTGGTGTTTTCGTTCTTAAAAATTAATATTTTATAGCGTGTTTTTCAATTTTGTTATAGTAATTGTCCACTGTGAAAGCCTCATCTTAGCTCCCACGGAAATCATTATAATTTAACATTTTTAATAACGTTATTTTAATGAGTAAGAGGTGTGTATTAAATTAAACGTGGTTCCTCTTCCTCTTATCACCACAATTAATTTTTCAAATTATGCCGTTATCAACCGACAAAGTGACATCGGGTCAAGTTTTGCTCCAAATTATTTCAGTTTTATATTAGGACTGCCCAATGTGAGAGACGTGACTTCAAGACAGTAAAACAAGATTTTAATAACATTAAATAAAAAGCAGAATATCTGGAAAACTACCTAGTACAATTGGACGATTTTTCTGATGACCACATGAACGAAATCAAGCGTAATTTCTCGCGTTGCAAATCGGAAATGAAGCGAAGAAGGGCTGAAGCAATTATAAAAAGAGCAGTTTATTTTAAATTAATAAATATTGGCGTTAAGGTACATTTTACATGATAAGTAACGGTAATAGGACTGATGGTAATGGCAGTAGATGTTTTGGAGACCACGAATTAGCAGCATATTTCATCGGAATTGACGTAAACCTCACGTACCGCCTGAAAGTTTTATTAAAACTGTTATCAAACTGATATAATTTAAACGCAGAAAAATGTTCCGCTTATGCCAATAAAACTGCAGAATTCGTCCATCTGTACTCGTTGCATACGATGACACGTGCAGGTCTTGAAACATTCATATATGTTTCCATATCCAATGGGAAAAGCGTTTCTTCCCATAGTCCAGTTATCGGAAGAGGTCACTGAATCGCGTAGCTGGCATTTCTCGTTGTAGGGATAAAATATTGCATGGAAGTTCTCAAGAGCCTCTTGTGATATGGATGCGCTGAACAGGCTGTTATTTAGTTCGGATCCTGTCATTACAGGAATAAGGTCAACGCCTTACAAGAAGAGAAAGCCCTTTTAAAAGAACCTCTAACAATGATGCTACCAGCTGAAACTCGTCTAGATGCAATGTATGACGATGAACCGTTTTCACCAGATGAGGACGGTGAACTGATTTCGGGTGAATGAAAATTGAATTCATCTTCAAAATAATTATATTAGTATAGATTTTTTTTACGTGTTTTTAACGTAATAATGTCTTGCAATTTGCACATAGAAGGTACTTTTGTTACAGAGAATTGTTTACCATGCCATAAATTACTATCAATTTGTCCAAACTCAAAAATAAATCCGGCTAACGTAAAGAACAAAAAATTGGCCTGCCATTTCACCTACATATCCCTCTGTACGGCGGCTAAAAGTGGTAGGGGGTTATAGTGAAACAGCTCCACAATGTAGATTGCCTTCGTTTACCGCGGCAGCCTGGTGTAGTGTTTTACATTATATCAACACACGCATAATACGTTGGCACACGTTGTTATTTATTCGATCAACAGGATTATTCTAAACTTTGTGAGAAAATTCTTTATCGAAAATGAGGTAGAATACGTAATACGAAATATTACTTCAAGTAGTTATCCCAGGAATGCCACACCATTGAAAATTGGAAATTTTAGTAATTTTTTTGCAAAGTGTCTGAAACTGCGGGAATTGAAACCAAAAATTATATAATAATGTGAGTTTGATTTGGAAACATATGCTGAGAGGTATGGGAATCAACAATTTTGTTTCAAACCTCTACAGAGTGCCAAATCGCAGCGCATGTTTCCGCACACAAGAAAAAAATAAAGTGATGTAAATTAACATTCTGTATCCATTTGCATACAGAAACGTTCAAAAGACAAGTTAAACTTAAGTTAACTTTAGCGTGCTTATATTTCTGCGAACAACTATTTCCCAAAAATGGGTACTAAATTTCATTTTAGCATTGTTGTCATGCATGTATAAAACGGTATGTATATATTGTTACGACGGTATTTTCACGATATTTGAGCAGTTTTAGTTTTTTGTTAGGATACATTTTTTGTTGTTATAATCCCCTTTTTTTAGGCGCTCCCTGTTTTTGTCATCATCCATTAGGTAATTTGAGCAATTTTCATAGGATTTTAGGAATTTTGATTTATACCGTTTTGGTTAGGATTGTTGTTCAGAGCATACTTAGGTATTGTTCAGTTGTCATTTTGCAGTTAGGTTTGTTGTTCAGAGCATACTTAGGTTTTGTTCAGTTGTCATTTTGGAGTTAGGATTGTTGTTCAGAGCATACCTAGGTATTGTTCAGTTGTCATTTTGGAGTTAGGATTGTTGTTCAGAGCATACCTAGGTATTGTTCAGTTGTCATTTTGGAGTTAGGATTGTTGTTCAGAGCATACTTAGGCATTGTTCAGTTGTCATTTTGGAGTTAGGATTGTTGTTCAGAGCATACCTAGGTATTGTTCAGTTGTCATTTTGGAGTTAGGTTTGCCCTTCTTTTTATTTGTTCAGATCCGACTCCTTCATTTTCAGTGTTTCCGTAATGATTTTATTGATTTAATATTTCTAATTTTTAATTTGGATGTTATGTTACAATTTTTGGAAAGTCGTTTTGCTTCTCTATCGGTGTTGAAACCCCCAGCGTGAAGCGACAGGGGAGAGTCCAATCTACCTCACTCAGTTTGCTAAACATTTATACGAAACACTCTCCCTCCCCCTTTACGCTCTGGCCAGAAATTTCAATTAAACGAAAACTAATTCGCGGGCACTGTTAATTTTATTTAACTGTACTTTCCCAGTTAAATGCGCATTCACAAAACACATTCCTTTCAGGCCAGCTGAACGGCAGGGTAAAGTTGAAAGTTATTGAGGTTCAGAAAATTATTTTTAAAAAAAAACTTGAGTAGTAATGGGCCTCGATTCCAAACGGCCCAGCAAAATACGTCGCCAACTCAGTACCTGCAATTTTGCTGAACGTCGATAAGTGCGCAGCTCCGTAGCACGCCTCCTCGCTCGAGCTGGTTGAAGTCAGCTGACGGAGACCTACAGCCTGGATACCCGAAACGAACATATCCTTGGTGACCCCAACGTGACGGTCCACGGAAACCATAAGGGCCTCACCAATGTCCGGCAGCGTTTCTTACCAAAGTAGATTTCAGGCATTCCGAACAAACCACAGGTGCCGAAATTAAATTTTATCCGGCGGCGACATTTTTAGCAACCAACTTACATTACAACTTTTCTGTTCCACATTAATATTGCATACTTCGAGCTCATCACAAATTGAGCTTAAACTGTGACCCATTCTGCTAAGCCAGGTACTCGCCCGCCGACACACACATGTTTCTCGGCCGAAGACAACTGGACGACTCTCCTACCTGCCTTGCACTGCCACCACGCCAAGTGGCCAGCGCTGGCATCGCGCACGCTCAGCTGGCTTTTTACAAGATTAATATTACTCAATATGTAATATAAAAACGTAAACTAATAAAATATATACTATAAATGTTCACCAAGAATAAATATAAAAAATATTACTATTGCTGGAATACAAAAGAGAATATTTTATATGGCTTGTCTGCCTATAAAAATATATACGAACAGCCAATCATAAAAGTGCCGCCAAAATTTAAACGAGACCTTCTAACCGTCTCAGTGTTAGGGTCTAGAGTCTTTTTGCCCTTAACTTATTAGTCGTGGTTTGTTTGCATTTTAATTGGTACTACTTTCTTGATAAATCATTTTTATTAATTTTTCTAGGCAGGGTCCTTAATTGATTTTTATTGGAAGCAGTTTATAATTCGTTTTATTCCTCCCAAGTCTTGTGAATGGTTCGGTCAAGTAACTTTGTCATGTTAAGGATGCGATGTAATTATTTTAAAAGGGATTTGAGATTTCAGATGGTTAGGTCGTTTTCTCTGTCATCTCGGGAAGTTTCTTTAGCCTTGCGATCGACGGTTTCAGAGCTGTTGCTGGAACTGTTTGCCTTGAGTGCAGATCTAAGTCAGCCACTGCGCTCTTGGTAATCGGGCAGCTGTGTTCCACTTGGTGTTTTCGCCGCTGCGCCGGGAATATCGTAGTCATCATTATCCCGAATTGTTCTGTGTCGTCCGGTCTGTTATTGTGCTGCTCGTGTGTCGAAAAGTTCCTGGAGTGATTAGCCAACGTCGATGGTATGTAGAAAAGTTCCTGGAGTGATTAGCCAAAGTCGACACTTGTGTGTTCGTGGGCCTTAGCGGGGAAAGGGGATTGCTAAGGGGACAGGGGAGTTGCCTCGTGGTGAGCTTTTGTTTGTGGCCGGCCGGCCGCACGTGTCCTAGAAGGGACGTGATTGGTTGGGGGACCGAGTGACGTGTGCGATGACGCGAGGCGCTGTTTTGTGGTTGGAGTCCAGCTGTGGAGGGAGATGAAGTTTTAAAGAGACGTTGTAGAGTGAGAGGCTGGGAGAGGGACAGTTGGAGGGACAGTCGATAGTCAGTCAATCAGTCAGTGAGGAGCCGTCGAAAGATGTCACAGTCGATAAGTCGAAGCAGGCCAGGAGGAGCCTGACGGAGCAGACAATCATGTAACTGATAAAAAGGTAAGTAGTCTTGAACATGTAGTTATAGTTTAACTCGTAGGGGCTCCAGTTAGGCGGCATCATGAGTAGAATTTAGTTTTAATATCAGTAAGGTATAAAAGCTAAATAAGTCTAAGGTTAATTAAGAAGCAATCGTCGGAGAGGAGGACTAATAAGTCTTATTTCTGGTGAGTGACTTATTTTTAGGGCTATGCCAACGAGAGAGAGAGAGTTTCAGTTAAGTCGGTAGGTCAAGCCGTTGTTGTCAGTAATGACAGTAAAACAGTATCAAGAATTTATTTTATCTGAGTGAATGGAAGTCTTCCTCCCGTCGTAAATGTGTATACAGTTGCCTTAACCTCGAGGATAAAGAAAAACTTATGACGGCAGAATGTTAGACTAAATTGAGAAATAGCTGTTTACCGTGACGGTAAGCCATGAAGTAGCTCCCTTGAAAAAAATTGTGACCCAGTATGATAAATGTAAAAGGCAAATAATAAATATAATAGAAATAATTTTTATGTCAAGACGTTTATAATTGGTCTGTTATTTTAAAAAGAAAGGGATTTTTTATTTGTTGTCGAATAGATTCCTAATAATAATTTGAGTATTTACACTCAAGTGGAAATTCTATTAACACATTTTTTTTCTTATGAAATGAAATCTTAAACATGGATAGATATGAAACTATGGTTTGCTTTAGATTTTTATGTGAAGTAATGTTATTAGTGCGATTATAAAATAAACTACCTTATTTTTATCTAAATTCCTTCAATTTTATACCAAAATCTGAATGTTTGCTTTGTTTAAACATTTTTGTACACATTTTATTTATTGGTTAATTAAGTTAAATTGTAATGTCTTTTGAAGAAACATCATATTTTATTTCTAAACAGTTAAATTCATCTTCCCTTTTTTATGAATCTGGTTAAGGTGGAAAAAGCTATTTTATTAAATGTTTTATTCAATGGAATTACTTATTTTAATAAATTGGATACTAGTTCAATTGAAATCAACCAATCTGCTTATGCTGAGACGGTGCTAAGAAATTTTGCTATGGAGGACGGTAATCCTCTTTCTTTGCCAGTTGAACCCGAATGATGAAAACTATAGGGTGATCGTCGAAAGTTGGAACTATTTGGTTTCAGGTACCCGACCAGATTTAGTTTATGCAGTTGATGTCGCATCCCGAGTTCAATATAAGCTGACCAACGCTCACTCCAGTCTTCTCAAAAGGATACTGCTTTATATAAATGGACGATTTCCGAAGGAATCGAATTTGAGAAGACTAATTAAAAAAATCCATAGAAGCCTATAGCGACGCCGACCACGCGGGAGAGAAAACATCTCGAAGATCTACCAGTTGCAACCTAATGAAGATCAGACGGTCGACCTGTTCTATGGAAGACGAAGCTACAAAAATGTGTCACTCTATCATCTATGGAAGCGGAGTATATAGCCGCAAGTGAAGCAGCCAATTCACTTGTTTGGCTCGATAGATTGCTGAAGGAGGTCAATGCTATTGGTGAAGAAAGTATTCCAACGTTAATGATGGGCAACCAAAGCTCCACTTAATCGAAAACCAGTTTTTCCATGAACGCTCAAAACTCATTCAGATCAGATTAAATTTCATTCGGAAAATGGTTGAAGAGAACAAAATCGAAGTTGAGTACTGTATGTTCGATCTGAGAAGCAAGCAGCAGATGTCTTCACTAAGGGCTTTTCGTCAGGTGATCTACATAAGATGAAAAGACTTATTGGCATTTATTTTCAGTGATTTTTATTTTCACATTTAATATGCTTTTCTTTGAAATTTCATATAATCAAATTTTGTGAGTCATAGAAATTTGAACAATGCAGGTGAGTGTTGTTTATATTCAATGTTTTGAATTCATTCTACTGCCTCTTTGGCGTATTTGCTTGTGTGTGTTATGTTACTTATGCTTTCTTGCTTATGTGATTATCTTTTTGATAGTGTTTATTTTAATTTGTTCGTTCTAGTGAATGTCATCTTTCATTGTCTACATGTTGATTGTTGTAGAGGAGAAATGCTATCGTCACTTGTCAAATTATTGAAATCACGTTAGTTTTAATGGTGAAATTATATTTAATCAACGTATAGTATGAGGGATTTAATGGTAATGCTTCACGATTATCCAAAATATAGTTCAACTACATTAATTAGCTTGAGAATCGTAACGTTTGAAATAATTTGGTTATGAGACAGTGATGATATATGCTTGAAGATACCTAATCAAGTAAAATTTCGATTTTTGGACATCGCATACCTAATATGCTTGTAATTAATCTTAACGTACAATATACAAATATTACGTCAAGAAAGATTAAATCGCACTAACAATATTAATGTGTCGTTGGAATCTCAACTATGTATACGACGCTTCGGTGACTTGCAACAATACAAAATTTATATGGCAAGTATACGTCTAATGCTTTCTCATAAACTGCCTTACAGCGCGAAACAATTATATAGTGGAAACATTCAAACTTAGCAACACGTCAACATTTGAACCAACGAAAGAAAATTATTTTCAATAATAAGGTTCCAGGGATGAACTTAATTCCTTATCAGAGTTCAGAAGATGTAACCATGTGTAAAACTGTCATTGAAACTAACTATGTTCATTACACTTATGAACACAAGAACAAACTCACTTACCTGCAGTTTGTCTAAACATACACGAAACTTTCAACAGAACGATAGCTGCTAGAATTGCAGACTTCTACGACGTCAGCACCGAGCGATGCAACTGGTCGCGCAGTACCTGTTTGGTGCGAGAGCAGGAGCGATGGCAACTGATGTCATTATGTAGAAGGATTGCAGTTGGAAAGTGATTGTTTAAATCACAATTTTGGTATATGATCTATTTGGTCTATTTTCTAAATATAAAAAAAAACATTTTTTTTTTTTAACTATTCTCTAACAAAGTTATTAGTGTATATTTAATCATATATTTTTTTCAAGATTACTTATATTTCAAAAATGTATAATATGTAGTGTAAAGTTATTTTTTCTGTAATTCTGAGACCACTGTTTTCATGTTTGTTTTCTTGTTTTACTACATGTATTAATTTTGATTGGCATTGCTGAATCGTTTATTTTACCTCTGAAGTAAGCTGTTACAGCCTGGTGGGGCTATTCTGTGGCGTTTTTAATTTGTACTAGATTTATATTGATTGACCATACCTGCTTATTGCTTTTCTCAATTTAAACAACTTTATTTACAAATGTATAGATTATAAATGTCAGAAGTCTCAGCTAAAAGAGCCATTTATTAATGGGTGTCACTTAGATATTATTTTTTAATAATTCTCACTGTTAACTTCGTTCTTTTCTTTTGTATTATTTAAACAATCTGGGCTATTACTTTCCTTTGGCAGCGATTTAAATTCATGGTGGTGTGAGAATGGTTTTATAACTTTGCAGCACACATTGTTAAAGTCCGTTTACTTAGCCATGATATTGGAAATAGCTCTGAGTATAGATTATTTGTGGCAAAGAGATACTGATTTTTCACATTTATTACACGTGCATATAGAAATGCACTGGAAGGCATGGTGACAGTTCTTCAGAAACAGTAATAATATCACCAATGTTCAGTGCTCACAAATTCTCAGATATGCTTATAACTTTTGTCTTTACAGAATCTAATTATTGGAAAAAAAAAAAAAAAAAAAAAAAAAAAAACCAACCACATGGAGGTGCAGAATTCTTATCTTTGTGCACGTGTTCTAATAATATACGAAAATTCGCAGCAAGTGCCACAAGAATTGAAATGGTACATTCAAAGATATGGAACAACAAGCAGCCATGGAAGAAATTCCCCAGTGTGTTCAAAATGTATTATGTATACAGTATACAGGTACAAACCCTGTAAGGTTATTCCCTATGTAAAATGAGGTAAAAAATATTATAGGAACAGTGTCGTACAGTAACTCGTAAGGGAGGTAGCCATACATGAATATCGATATATCAAATGGTTTTACCGGAAAATAAAGAAACCAACATGATATAAAAGAGCCATTCTGTGATTTATTCTTACGTTTACATGCACAAGTGGGAAAATGACACTGTTTTCCCAAGGGGAGAGATATAGGCTAAAGTTTTCAGCAGAAGATAAGAGTCAAAGGACCATCTTGGCCCCCGAGTCTGTGGGCGAAAACGAAATATTGTGGTGTTGGAAATGTTTTCAATTTACTCGTAGAGAAAAATGAACTCAGCGAGTAAATAGATATTTCAACTATAAAACTGGGAAATTCAGAGCAACAAAACACAATACAGTTATCAGGAAAAGTCAGTTCTCTACAGAAATGTGTCCAAAAGGAAACAAAGATCAACGTGGAAATAAACTCTGCAAAACATAGCTGATGAGCAGGCTAACAGCGCCACATTTTCGGAGAGTAATCAAACTAAACAAAAGTACTCACTACAACCGTCTTGTAAAAGAGATTGTGTAAACCAACAAAATTGAATTATCCCATAATTAATTACGGGAGTGTAATTTATTTGTACGGGAAGAAATATTTAGTTCAGTTGCAGATGTATTTTGGTGTTGGAAAGTGATCTGTATTTACCAGCTAGTTCATGGATTTGTAAGGGATGACGTACACTTAGAAATCAAATTTATTTTCAAAAAATCGCAGGATAATCGTTTTAGTTTGTCGACAGTGATGGTCGCAATAAAATTAATCCACAAGTCTATAATATCCCTTGCTCATCATGTGTTTCGCTTGTCATTCGTAGATAAAACTTAGTACTCCATCAATTTACTTATAAGCAGATCATGGTTTACTTGTGTCACATTTTCGCTGATAAGGGATTGTTACTGTCTCAATTTCGTATAATAATAAAAGAAAAACATGCTCTTTGGCATACGTAAGTAATTGAATTTATTTTCCGCTTTCATTATATGTGCTTATATCATAAAAGATTGTCACTGATGTTATATCTATTCCTTTATCAGTTTATACTTGCACTGCAGTTATGTTCCTTGCTGCGAAGTTTTAGTGCGCATGATTTTTATAACAATTTCAGACCATGAGATATCGTAGCAAAGTTTATTCATATTATTATTAGATTTCGTCATTCCTTTTACAAGATCGCACTTTCCGCTTTTCTCTGTCTTCTTTTCCGCTTTAATACGAGATGAATCGAATCGTATGCCAGAGATAACCCACGATGCCACGAGACTTTAGTATGAGAGCGATAACTAATTCAGCGGACGATTTGCAAGGTGACCCATTACCTTCATGTGCGTCTGTCAATGCGGCTACATCGCACCCGCTAGCGCGTCATATCCCGGTCTACGGCGACAGCCGGCAGCAGCGAGTGGCAAATTCGGAACACCATCGAAACCTGGGCGAATTTCACTGGCGGCGAAAACGTAACGTCATCATTAATGTGCAGATCAAACAAATATTTCGCTTGTGGCTTTCCTACTTCGAACACATATTTTGCACTTAAAAACAACTATTTTTTGTATAGTAGACTTCAAACACTTGTGGTTTAGAAAAAAAATGTGAGGAAAATAAGTGACGAAAGAAGAGTGTATGATGGTGAGGAGCTACAGGGGTAGATTGGGCGGGGCTAGGGTACTGAAGGATGTGGAAGTGGCTGGAGCGTGCTCGACGGAGCACGGGGCCCGTTCATCAGAGCTAATTATCGGGGTGCGTGCAGGCGAGCCGTGATGAACGGCCCGGGCGATCGCAGCGACCGTTAATTGCGCGAGCGGGAGCGGGTCCCGGTAATGGACTCGGTGGAAGTCCTGCTGGACCAGGGATGTCGTCCTGCAGGCGCTGCCACCAGCAGGTCGTAAGCGCGAAGCTACAGTGAACAGCTAATGGTACAGTCACAACGGACCAACACGGTAGGATGTAAAAACGATATTGGTTTGAAACATGGTGAACCACGGCCCCGATACCAATGACATCTTCGCTATGGAAACAGGAGAGGAGATGGAGTGACAACATTAGTGGTAACCAAGGTCATCGAGCCTACAAGGCCAAACTGAATCATCCTTACGGAAGATAGGTGAGGAAATTGAATGGCGTTACTAATGGTAACTAAGGTCATCCTGTTCACCGAACCAACGGAGTTATAGTTGCAGCAAGTAGGGAGAAGATGGAATGAAATCACAATGGTAACCAAGGTCACCATGTTCACCGAACCAACGGAATTATAGTTGCAGCAAGTAGGGAGAAGATGGAATGACATCACAATGGTAACTAAGGTCATCCTGTTCACCGAACCAACGGAGTTATAGTTGCAGCAAGTAGGGAGAAGATGGAATGACATCACAATGGTAACTAAGGTCATCCTGCTCACCGAACCAACGGAATTATAGTTGCAGCAAGTAGGGAGAAGATGGAATGACATCACAATGGTAACCAAGGTCACCCTGCTCACCGAACCAACGGAATTATAGTTGCAGCAAGTAGGGAGAAGATGGAATGACATCACAATGGTAACCAAGGTCACCCTGCTCACCGAACAAACGGAGTTATAGTTGCAGCAAGTAGGGAGAAGATGGAATGACATCAGAATGGTAACTAAGGTCATCCTGCTCACCGAACCAACGGAGTTATAGTTGCAGCAAGTAGGGAGAAGATGGAATGATATCACAATGATAACCAAGGTCATCATGCTAACCACGACAAATAGAATTTTCGTTTTGAAAAGGAGGCGAATAAGAACGATATCACAATAGTAACCAAATCACAGTCCTCCCTGGAATAATACCACTTTAGCGTAGGAAAATATGAGATGTGATAAAATTACATCACTAATATTAACGAAGCTCACCATGTCCACCAGAAAAAATTGCATTGTCAGTAAAGAAAATAGAAGAAATAGACTTTCATAAACTGGTAACCAAGGCCACCATGCCCATTCGGACAACACAGTGCAAATATAATCAATGAGGATAAAATATTTCCTCAACATTTTATTTTGCCGCTTTATTAATCTGGTATTTATCGCATAGAGAACCAAGTATTTCATAATGTTGTCGGCTGACAGTTTTCTTTTACTGCAGCAGCTATAATTCAGGTACAGACGGCTCTGGACTGCGCACTATGGTGCGGAGCCTGTTCTGTCGTGGCAGATATCTACGGAGGCGCGTTCCTTATTACTTATAACTTGTTTTGGCTAAAACTTGTTTTGTTCTTAACAAATGGCAATTTATTCCTTCGGGAGTAACATCAACTCAATCTCTAACACCATAACAATGAAATAAAAAATTTAATATATTCGGAATTATTAAGCCTAGAAATTTCTCCAATTTTGAATTATAAATTTATTACTATTAATTTAATCACATATTAATGCGTTTTAATTATTCGTATATATATGTATATATATATATACATACACCTAAACACACACACAGTCTTAAATACTTATGTATTTTATTCAGCCACGGATATATATTGAGCATATATTTTCAATGTGGAAGTTGAAATATGATTCATTTAGTTGCGTCATTATTTTACCAACTTGAAATACATGTAGAAAGCATAAAATAAATAGTTTAATATTGTATGTTTCTTAAAAAATTCAAATATAGTAAACATTTCGATAGTTCCATGCAGAATACTTTCTAATGGCTTCATGGAGAATTTAAAGCACCGAATAAAGTGTTACATAATACCAAGCATATATCGAAAAAATTACACAATATTTCCTGACGATTTTAATATCAACTATTGTTACCGTAAGAATAAAATAGAAAATACTTAGCAGCTGTTGCAATTATAGAATCCTGAAGAGGTACCTTTAGCCTCATAAAAAAAATCTGACAGCTATAAACATATATGCACAACATTTTCAAGGAGTTAGTTATACACAGCCTCACCTTAAAGAGTTAAAAATAAATTTAATAACTAAAAATAAATCCTGATGTATGTACATCGTATATTATAACAGGATATTGTTTCTTTTCCTCGATACATGATTTAAAACTCACTAATACAAACGAATGCAGTGTTAGGCAAAACAAATAAAATTGTACTGCCTACCCACCAAATTTCATGAGAGGAAAAACTGCCTTGTAACCTAAAGAAGTTGCTGTTACTGAGAATAAACGCAGAAATGAGATGGCACACATTTCTAAATAACTCATTTAAACCTACTCAATTAATAAAGATGAAATTGTAAACCAAGTATTGTTTACATCTCAGATAAATAAAGTTAATTTAATATATTTATAGCCCTTTATATTAAACTGAAGCATGCCACAAATAAACCTTAATATATTAATTCAGATGAATGTTTTATATTATTTTTTAATTGATCGTGTTGTTATTAATGTGTCAAAAAATAAACAGTACAAGAGAGAAAGAAAGTAAGTACCCAGACCGTAAAGTTCCAGAAAGTACGCACTACTAAACGAATGAAATACGTCATGGGAGCAGGTTAAACGAAAGTGGTTGTATGACACAAGATGTTACAAAATATCACAGCACAGGCAGCGATAATACACTCTGTTCCCAAATACCATTCTATGAGAAAGAATAATGGTGGACTGACGTAACGGCGTCCTCTGTGCATATTGCCAATGGCGCCAATTCGTCATACATTCGGCAGAGACCTTGACAGTTGGAGGCAGGAACAGCATTGCATTACCGTCTCGGATTTCAGTGATGGATTGCTTGAGCACATGGAGTCCCAGAAGTCGGCGTAACAATCCGGCACATATTGTGGAATGACACATGCCCGTACACGTGGTGTGATAAACCATCAAAGGACTCCAGAACCTGTCCGGAGTTTGTGTTTGATATTCTAGTAGTCCATCGGGCGCATTTTTTTTTTTTTTTTTTTTCATTTTTACCACGTGTATCGAATGGTATCTGCATGACAACTCGATTGCATATCACTGCAGCCATGGTAGCGACCCTCTACCTTGGCATGCTTAGCCAACAAATAGGATTTGGTGCAAAACATTCAACATTCTATGCAGCAACTGAGCTACTCGATGTGTTAACCGAGTCAGTCGACGGACGCTCAGTATGTATTCAAACTGCCGCCGACTCCGGGGCAGGGCAAGCGAGTTCGACGGCTACACACACCCATGTAAGATGCCACGTCCATAGCAGCAGTAGCCATTCACGTAGGTCTCATACAACCAGCAGATTATGGCACGGGATTTCGTATGGCAAGTGCACGATGATAGATGTGACACCGTCACAGCGCCAAACAACCTGCAAATGCTGCTGTGGCCAAATTTCTAAGACTTTGCCCATTAATGAAATGACAAAACCTACCCACCGAAACAAAGTCACAACTTTACAAAGCAGTCATTCGGTCAGCACTCCTTTATGGCTCCGAAGTAAAAGGAAAGGCGGCCAAAATACCCATTGACATTTTGCAGAAATACAAAACAAAATACTTCGATGCATCTTGCAAGAAGGAAGAAACACGCAAATAGCAGTTTTACTTACGAAATTGAACATGGCATACATCAAGGCTGCCTGGGGGCTCAGAGCTGGTGAGGAGTGTCGCGCTGGAGCGTCACGCTAGGCGGATGGACTCGTCAGGAACCTTGAAAACTGGAGAAAACCCTTTGATCACAATAAAATGAAACAGTTCATTTTTAATGCACATTGTATATCTAGCACTATTTAATTTATTGTGCACACATCATCACTTCCCTAAATGATAATCATCCTTACCAAACAATAACACACACTCATTAGCACACACTACATATTTCTCTGGTAACAATTGATTTAGTTACCCATATATTAGTATTCGCATGCAACCTACTAATGGAAAAGCAATGAAGGAAATCAATTAAAAGAACATGAAAATAATAGTTTTTTTTTTTTTCATACAGCATGTTTACATAAAGGGAAATCTTGACTTAGCCAATCCCTTTAGGCAAGGCCGTTAAGTTATAGTAGGAAAGCCCCACTTAGGCACACAAGTTAGCTAGGTGGGGGCAGGTAAAGATACAGGTTAAGTAGGAAAATTATGTAACCAACTATTCCAATAAAACTAGTGATAAGCACTGGAATACACTTAAAACAAAATTGAAAGAAAACCTACAAATAACACTACAAATAACTGTATAGAGAATTTTGACTTGTGCATGTCCGCATGAAGGCTCTTAGTCATAGTTATAAGTTATATTGTATTATATTTAAGCATACGATAGGGTTAGATTAGAAAATTTGTGAAACAACACACACACAACTTACTTAAGTCAGGCACGAGATAGGACCATAAGTAGAAGGTACAGCTGTGCGGCCAGGTATTCCATACAAAACTGCAAAGGTTTCGCGAACTCAGAAGGGTACAGGATGACTGGCTATGTTGCGAAGCATTGACTATACCATATTTAGTTATAACGCCCTTAGTGGAGAAGAACAGCCAGATAGTTTAAGTGGTAATACAGTGTGCGTAGCCTCAGAAATGAATTGGTGATTCTCTTTTATGTGCGTAGCATTTGGCCATGTGTTTAAGTATGCATTTCTGTTCATGTGTGCGTGTGTGTATGCAGTAGGATTACGAACTATCCCGTATTGTATGGGATATCCCGTAACCTGGGGTAGAAATCATTATCCCGTATAGACATAGGACGGGATGTAATATATACCGCATCTCCCAGACTTATTAGAAAATAAACTTAATAAACACAGATTAAGTAACTTTCCACTTACGTGATTACAAGTATATTCACTCTGATACTCTAACCCTGTAGCCACAGAAGGTTAGAACTGCCACCGACAAGTGGCATTCGTCAACAAGTGCAATTGTGGAAGTAGCACATGCCAGGATGCTAAGATGTGTAGGGTATCTTCTCATCCAGTGTGCATTGGTGTCATGTGCGTTCCTGGAAGTAGCGCTTGCCAAGATGTGTACAGTACTTTTCTTCCAGTGTTGTTGGTGTCATGTGATTAAATTCAATTAAATCAGAGATTCAAAACACACTGAATTATGTCCATAGTTGCAACTAATATTTTCATTTCTATGTTCAGAAAAAATGTTGATTGAATTATAATATTGACTTTTCCACATTAGAAGCGAAATTTAAGACGTGCTTTTATAACAATTTCATTGATATTTTCACTGTGATCAGTTGTCATGTTTCGGGGATTATGGAAGTGTATGTAATGGCAAATGTTAAAAAAACTTGTAACCTTATGCAGGAGTGCACTCACACACATAAATATATTATAAAATATTTAATGTCAGATTATGTTACATGAAAAGTAATAGCATGGCCCCCTTACTCTTAATGAAAATGTCTACGCACTCCTATGCGCAGAAGACTTATTTTATCTCACTCAATTAGTACAGCAATTGATCTAAAAGAACATTGTTTAATAAAACTTTATTCGTCATACATTTGTTACAAACATTACTTCTCCACTTTTAGACCATTTATTCGATATTTGAATATCCATGTAATATTAAAAATAATATAATAATTAAATGTACTAGTCTATTTATATAAAATAATTATCTACATATCAAAACATTTCTTTGAAATTATAGTTATCATAGTTACACAAACAGTATTCATCATGACTGTCGATTTTACCTAAACAAATGTAAATTTTCAGAATTTTTATTTTTTTAATCTTTGAATAATTCTTGATAAGTATTTAAACAAATGTTTTTTATGGTGGAAAACATCTTATGCACACTACTTTTCCTTGTATTTCAAAAGAGCTTTAGGTATCATTTGCTGGCTACAGTTAAAGAGTTGAGGCAGTACTGAATATTCTCTTCACGTCAGGGATAAGAGGTTTTCTTTTTTTGTGCATTATGTGCCCGGACGATGTGGAACAAAGGTAGAAGACAGCTCTGTGATCAAAAGGTCGGGGTGCGGCCTGCATCCTGTGTCACTGCAGCGGACACCGAGGTCTCTCCCTGTAATCAGGCCGCAGCGAGCAAACACGAGCCGCCCTGGACGCGTGTCTGTCCGACTTTTATCTCTCGGATACTAGGAGCCCGATTTTTTTTTTTAATTGGCGGGGCAAACACGGCAGCGGAAAAACGAGCCGAAACTTTCATTGTCGCAGCGCTTGTCGGAAAGCGGTAGTGCATATTTCGGAAAGTGATAGTGCGTGTTTTTGAGACGGTCGTAGTGACTGTGGCGAATGAAATTTCCATGAATCACAAAATTCCTATGCAAAAACTTTGCATCGTAGCATTTCGTAGGTCGTCGTGTTACGGAACAGTTACACATTCGTCAGAATATATTTTTTTTTTCATTAATTAATCTTAATTGCCTTACGTGAAGTTCACTGCACCACGTGAAATGTAGTTAACTGTAAAATATTAAGACTACTTGCAAGCCACGTGCATTATTTGTATATGAAGACGGCTGCCTAGCTTACTTCCTGGTATTTATAATACTGACTGCCTGTGTAAATAAGTGTTGCTTACAAACTTTGTATTATTATAGTTTCTTCTTGTTTTGTATTTTAACTGTTTACATTATAAATTTTTTAATATCCGTATCAAATTTTCTTATCAGTTCATTCCCAAAATTTATATATATATATATATATATATATATATATATATATATATATATATATATATATATATATCAAAATATTAGTACAGGTTAGGGTTTTGAATTAAATACCTGGAAATTAAAGTAATATATTTTGAAAACCGAGGCTTTTAAAAAAGAACTAAAATGATGAAAAATAATTTTTATATCGGGCTGAAAGTTCATCCGACACGCTCTGCTGGACTTTGAACCAATTAATTTTTCTTATTACATATGTCAGTGAACACGATTAAGGAAGAAAAAAGGGTAACTTCTTCCCATGCACGCTTATGTGAACTAATTTAATATAGAGTATTTAAAGGAAACTCCCTTCCCTGTTTAATTAATTTCACTAAAAACATTACAAAAATAACCAATTTTTTTTAAGCTTTACACGTTGTCTATCAAGAGGAGGGATGACAGCTTGTAAAATTACATTTTTTGCATTCATATTTTAGAAGTTAAGAATTTTGAAAAACTTAAGAAAAGTTTCACCCGAGTGTACTCGGGTATAACGTAAATCCATTCCAAATCTGAATATTTCACTGATGTTAAAAATATATACATATATACAACCACTCTTACCGCCAGAAATCTAAGACATACATATTGTGTAACGACATTTGTTAGTACATACATTTTTGTTTTTACTTTCTCACCCGAGTATATTCGGGCTGACTGTTATAATGTTTTCGTTTATTTTATTTTTTTATTTTCTGTAAATCAATACAAAATTACTTAAACATTCCAGAATACATAAAATAATGGTACCAATAAAATATAGAATGTTATTCACTTGTATTACGACACATTAACTCAATATCACTGATATTATTGCCTTTAGCGCCTGAAAAAGAAATCAATACAAAAAATACTTAAAAATAATAAATATTAGAAAACACATAAATCAAGGTAAGAATAATGGAGTCACTTTTTCATTCACACCTTACATACTATCATTATCTGACATTATTGCCTCTTGTACGTGGAAATGTAATACGATACAAAAGAAAACTGAAATCTAGTAATTATAAAACACATAAAATAAATACTGCGTCTCATTTTCATTGAAAAGAAAAAAAAATGTTACTTTGTATAAACAATATTATTATCTGGTTTAATTGTCTCTTGCACCAGAAAAAGTAATGCATTACAAAGTGTTCAGATGTTTGGTGTTGTGTGGCGAACCCGGAAGCACGGAGTAACACACAGGGACACATCACAATATTGACAGTAGTACCGTGTTTTCCGGGGTATCTTTTTCCCTTTGGCATCCCTCGCAGGGGAAGTCTGGTTGGCTTCTCTTTCTTTTCTGTTGGTGGTATAGCTTCCGGGAAGTGCCTTTCTGTCAGACGCAGAGAAGCAGGTGACGGTCCAGGCCGACCAGCATGCTTGGCCGAAATGTCAGTTGCATGATACTTGTCAAGTATTTCTTGAACAAGAGCTAACCTGATGTTCAGGTGTGACGTTTGCCCTCCACATTTTTGGTAAAGCACGAAGGCATTGAAAATACAAATGTCAAGAAAATTGTGAAAGAATTCTTCATAACAAATTTTTCCCCGTTTTCGTGGGACAGGGTAATTTGCATATTGTTGATCAACACGATCAATGCCTCCCATGGTATTGTTATAGGCCTTGACAACTTCTGGCTACATCAGTGACTCTTCTCCAGTTTTCCGAACTGTCACAGTATGTCCTCCATACGCAGTTGTGATCAAAGACGCCTGCTTTTTGTCCTACCACAACACTGCTGTGACTTTACCTCTCTGGTACGCTACGATCTCGCTTTTCTTCAACTACTAGTTCCGAAGCGAATCAGGCTTGACTATCCTTGAAAGACGCACTGTGCCGTAGGTATCAGTATGATTAGTAATCAGTAAATCAGCAACTGCAGGAGATGAATAAAAATTATCCAGTGTTACACAATAACCTTTATTTAGTAATAGCTTTATCATCGTCATAACAACTTGGGGGGATTTCGGGAGATCCTGATATGCTGCATCAAGTTGTGTGTATTTCCCTGTGTAGATTACCGTGCTCCAGAAAATAACCACTGCTGGACTCGCATAATAAAAATTTTTTTTATGCCGAAACGTGACCTTTTTGAAGGAATGTACTGCTTCCACTGTAGCTTCCCTTCGAATAATAACAGAGACTTGTCGATAAAAATGTCTATTTCAGGTGTGTACAACTTTTTGAATTATTCATTCAAATCCAAAAACACAGGCAAAATTCTTCGCAGCTTTGGACATGGATATGTGCTGTCAAAACTTACATTGTCAAAAAAGTGCAAAAAAATGTTCCAGCAAACAAAAACGTTTGTAGGTCATGATTTTTGGGGAAATTGGTGTTGACAGAAGGGCATTTGAGGACCAATATAGCACTACATCAGCCTTCCACACAATGCTCTGTAGAATGGCGACAGCAAAGAAGACACGAAGTTCTTTTATGATTGTGTTTTCCCACTTTTCGTATTTGCATTGTTGAGCACACTTGTTGGGCTCATTAGTAATTAACTGCATGAGAGCGAGATAAAAAACATACAGGAAAAATCTAAAGTGCTGTGCTCGTGATCTGTGTCGAAATGCATGCCACTTGTGACAGTAAAGTTATATCGTGGAGGTGCTGGTGGTGGAGACGTAACACTTACAATACACCACTGCCCGGCCGATGCAATCTGCTGATCCGCGTCGTCCTCGAAACTTGAGCTGCTTCTTTCAGATGGAATTTCATCACCACTTTTCGAGCCACTGTCAAAAACTTCGCTATCAGAGTCCATTTCGTTACATGTATAACTTTCCACCACTCGTAGTACCGACCGACTAAACAGTAACTTCAAATGTGAGCGTATGATATTGTGGAAAAAAAGAAGTGCAGCTATCTTGTGTTATGTGATACGTTTTTTTTTTTCCAACAACATGGATTTGCAGGCTATCTAATTTCGAAAGACAAGCAAATAATCGCACTTTTTTGTATGGAAAGCACCTACTGCCGCACTGTAGTAGTAAACCTAAGAAGCATAATCTAGTCTTCAAATATTTTTTTCTGAGTGGCTTGTGATGCCATCTACAATTTTTCACAGTAAACATGTCAAAGGAGACAACTTGGTTGAAACAACAAGGTGTAGTAAAGTGAGGTTGCTGCCCGAGTATACTCGGGGATATATCTTTTGCGCACAAGGCTTATGCCCGAGATAACTCGGGCGAAACAGAGAAAGGGGTCAAAAAACTAAATCATAATTTTGGGAAAAGCAATCTCGAGAAAACTTGAACACAATAGAGAACTGAAATATAACAGACAGCTCCAAATACATGCAACTTAAGATTAAGTACAGAGATTATTTGCTGATAATAAATGCACGAAGATACGTACATGCAAATAAAGCAACCCCTCCCTCCGAAAAAAAACTGTTTATTACCAACATCGAAAATCAGTTCCCTTAATTAAGTAACACAGTAATGAATATGTAAACAAAATCAAAGCAATGAGATCAATCATGCAGATGCTGAAATTAATCGAAATCGAAACAATACAGTATGAAACATATTTAACTTACGATATTCCAAAAATAAGATATAGCACACATCAGTATGGAAAACAAGTTGACTTAGCTCAACAAAGAGCAACATAACGTGATTTACTACAGGATAGCTGAATCGGAAAGACGCCACGTTTATGCCTAGAAATGGTAAGGTTTCTAATTACACATAACTGAGAAGCATCCCTTTCATCGAAGTCGGTGACCTGTTCTGACCTAGTTATATAATATTGGTCATATAACCCATTTAACCTAACGTTTCGGCTTGAGTCCTTTGAGGGATGCCAAACGTATTGCCAGCAAGGTTCGTCGGTCCGGTGTGATTACACAGGAGTGGATTTTGGTCTTCGGAGACCGTATGGTTAGTACGCTGGATTCTCGCCCCAGCGATGAGGGTCCGATCCACGGCAGATAAAGGAGAGGTTTTTCCGTATGTGAGTAACGCAGGGGATGTTGCCGGCGGGCGGTGGATGTTTTGCTGGGGGCACTTTCCTTTCCGCCGCATGCCGTCGTTTCTTCACTCATGCCTAGATCACCTGTTTTCCGCGAAAAGATTTACTCGGAGACGAGACTTCAGTATCGTATGTGCCCACAAGCAGTCTTCCTTTGGCTATTGGCCGCTTGTATCTCTGTGTGAAGAGCGTCTGTTACATGAGTGAGCCAATCAGAGTTAAGGTTCTCCTATGCTGACCCTCGGTGATTCACGGGCACACAGATAAGACGCCTAACAATTCAAATGATCATATCACCAAAGTGGATCTGAACTAAAGTGTTTTGGAACACAATTTGTCCTGAAATCTTTTCGCGAAAAACAGGTGTCTTTATTTATTCCCCGCCTGGCATAAGCCAATAATCATGCAAGACAGAAACGACAGGTGTATCTTCCACATCCTGTTACTCCTGATGTCGGTGTCTTTATATAAAAAAATGTAGACCCAGCCTCAAGAGGCTTCATCATGTCAATGGAAACTGTGTGGTGTAGACTATCGCATCTGTCGCTATAGCGGGCAGAATTTCTAGTTCGTGTCCGAAAATATTATTATACCTAATCAATAGAAAATATTTTGAATAATTAATTTGCGGAAAAACACTGTGTCATTATTACTGGATAAGGTTTATTTCTAAATGGAATTAACATTATTCGACACCGTTCATACAAGTACTGGATCGATATTCCCTAAAATCGCTTCCTTACAAGCATACCTGCATTTTCAATCTCCTTTTAATGTGGTAATTTTCATTTGAAAGAAAACTAAGTATAATGAAGGCATGAAGGTGCTGAACCAGTAACCAACATGGCAGAGATCTGATGCGAGACAGAGAACAATAAGTAAGATCCGTCAACATCGATTCCTCAAAAAGGAGCCAAGATTTTCGCGTTCCGCTACAGAGTCAGTGTAGAAATCATCTGTATGTGATGAATCTTCTTAAATGTTCGGGCACAACTGGTAATGCTGTTGTATTATGTTGGGCAATAAAGAAGCCAGAGGCGAAGTACAGGTGGCGATGATTCCCTGAACATACAGATCAAAATTCATGTGTGTATGTATGTGTATATATACACACACATGAGTGTTATAAAGATAAGGATTCAGTGACTTCCCTTACACTTAATTGCGTATAATATGCTGTACACATACATATAGACAAAAAGCCAAAAAAATAAAACAATAAACATGAAGCGAACCTGAAATATTACAGCTCAAATATATTGAACTCAAAAAACGATCTGTGGAATCCAATTATGCGCATATCTTGAGCAGTACTATAGACAGGAGTGAATATCTGAGGAAATTATAATTATACATTATAACTTCAAAGCACAAAAATATGTATCACAATCCACATTACCAATCATAAATATAAGTATGCAGAACTTACAAAGAACCTAAGAGGAAAACAAGTAATTAAATCTCAAAACATTGAAATAAATTGAAAAATATAAAGTAAGCACTTACAGATTAATGAAACTGAACGCATCTCAGCTCCTTGAAATAAATTGACGAATAAACAGCCAAAAATTACATATATCTTAATATAATGTAAAAATTAATAGATGTAACTAGGTTATACAGTCATTTACAAAAAAGTAAAAAAAGAAATTTTAAATATTACGGCATAATGATGCCTGTGTGTGCGTGGAATCATCGGCGCATATTCATTATACATTTGGTAGCATTGACATGAAAAGTATTTAGTGATGTCTAGTTCCTTACATCTACAGGAAAATTATTCCACGCTTGGTGCGACAGAGATTGTGGAAGTATTTGTATATAGCTGAGTTTTGTGAGCGGGTATATTTAATCAAAATACATTGTTAGGACGCATGTTTATAGCATGGTTATCCGACAAGGCTTTCAGCCGAGTACGTATATATTGTGTCATTACATACTGTGCTCTTATGAGGTTATTTTGTTAGATTTTTGTCGGAATTGTTAATTAGTTTGAGACAATTCATGTATTAATGCATATTCAGGTGGATTATATATATATATATAGTTTTAATGCGAAACCAATCCCAGCGCAATAAATAAGCTAAAAATCAAATAAATTTTTCATTTTCAACATCATTTTCAGAATATTCTGGAGACATACTTTAACTCTTCAATTTCATTCTCAAAATCAAGCAAATTATGGTTAAAATCAAGCAAATTTATTCCAAATCTGCAATTTAAACCAAGCATACTTTTTTTAATAAAACCCATTGAGCAGGAACTTTTTCCAGTCAAAATAAGCCAAATCTACTCTAAATAAGGAAGCCAAATCAATTAGTCAAAAAAAGTATCACAAAATTAGATGAAATTCTTAAGAAAACTCTATTATCCCTTTTTAATTTCTTGTAAGCCTTTATATGTCATAAAAAATTTCCTTCTCTTTTAATAGTTTCAAAGCTTTTTGATATAATATTTTCACATATCGCCCTTGTAATAAAACTTTAACCTTACCATCTAGAATAGTTTCACAATTTCTCTCTCTAGAAATTAAGTGGGCGATACCAAGTTCGTAAAGGGATGGAGGTCTTAATCAAATGAAAGAATTAATTATAATTTCCTTATTTTATTTACAATAACTACAGCAAAATTCTCTGAACTCAAATTCTCACAAAAATTTGAAATCACTTACTGTTCATAATTGACACCAATTAGTAAAATTTATAATTACGGCAAAGAAATCAATGAAATTAAATAATTAAATATCAGTCCCAATAGACTGTTTATCAAACTATTCAATCATTTTATAATTTATGAGTCCATATTTAACAGTTCGAATATTTACAATAAAATCAGTATTACACTTCCATCCAGTCCAACCACAGTTCTGTCCCATGTCCCGCCAGTCGCAATGTTCTAGAGTCCTCCAAGCGCCCTCACGCACAGTAGGCTTCACTCGTCGGTTTCACACCCTCTCGGCCATTCAAGCCACGAACACCTCACTCGCCGTCATTCCGCAATCTCCCGTCGTCGTCCACACTTTACTTCGCTCGCGCACACTCAGCCAGACTGCCTCCATCAAAGACTCCGACCGCTGGGTTGCGGCAGTATATATATAGTGTCTTAGGCCGCCACCCAGAACCTTCCCCAACTCGCGTGATAGTTCGCGGAGAGTTGAGGCACCAGCCAGTCTCACCAGAACATTCTTGTGTCGTCGCTAAACGTATCGGAAACTCTAGCAGGCGAGAGGAGGCCTGTGACGCCACGAAGTCTCACCTCTGTCGGCATTCACGGGATTCTGGGAAGGGGGCAGACAGCCACGAGCGCATCTTTCCAGGAATAGGGAGGGCGAGGTGGGTCTCCAATTACGGCGCGGGCCAGCTGAGTCGGCGCCAGCTGCAGCACGTAACAATACAATTAATTTCTTTACCAAAATTAGATTAATAATTTTCAAAATCTGTAGCAGTAAACCATTAATTTTTTCTAGATCTTGTAGCTTAGCGAATTCAAACAAATTGTCCGACTTTTTGAGTAGAGATTCCATCTTGATTTATAAAGAGAAATATTAATTAAAATGAAGAAAAAAAATTGGTGCTGAAATTTTATTAAGATAAGATGATTTAGCTTGCAGATTAAGCTTTTAAAAAACCTGCTCAAGGAGCCTGAAATTTGTTTGATTTTGACCTTAAATTTTCTCCATTTTGAGTTACAATTTGAAAGATTTTACAGGAAAAGAGAGATTTGCTAATTTTTGGCCTTAATTTGCTTGAATTTTATCTAACTTAGTGCGTTGCGCTTGTAGCCGCAATATAGATCTATTGAATTTGTAAAAAAAAAAAAGGTGAAACCTTAGCAATTTGTTTTTTTTTGAAAGAAAAAAAATGCTTAAATTAAATTGACACTAGTAGAGAAATCTAATTCATGTTTAACAAAACGATTTTTTGTTCGATTAAACAACTTATCTATACATCTAAGAAATCTAAACAGTTTGTTGCGTGTCTGTAAAATCGTTTACATACCCCATTTATTAATTTTGAAAATTTATTATCTTCAGTAATTATCTTTCAAATAATCAGAAGTTAAATTCCGTTGTCTAATTAGAACAACATTACTCATTGTGTTTGCTCCAATAGCTTTATCAAAATCAGCACTAATTTATATATTATCTCTTTAACTATAGTTGTTTTTCTATATATGCAATCAATAATATACAATGGTCTTCGACCCCAAAATGAATAATAATTGGTATTACCAACAAAGTTTAGAATCGGCTTATAATAAAGTTCATTATTTCTATATACAGCACCTAGCTATATTTTAGAATTTCAAAAATCGTTATAAGCAATAAACGCTTTATCACAAAAATTATTATCAATATCTAGATTCAAATTTATCGTTTAGAAAAATTTCATTTCTTCCATTTTTAATATAAATGTGTCTTATATTACAGTGATCAAATATAGAAACGCGTACATACTGTTCAGCACTATTTTTTCTATTAGTTTAAAAACCTACAATTACAAAATCAGGCATGTCAAATTGTAAATTATTAAACTTATCTTTTATATCAAATTACAAACAGTTTTTCCAGTAGGATCTTCTTTTTCTAAAAATTTCCAATAATCAAAACTAATGTGTATTTTAGGGTTTTTGTATATTTTTTTCTTTAATTGCAATGGACCTTGTTGGATTCGTATTCAACAATAGGCCACATAATTTCTAATCGTTTAGTTACAATTTTACTTGAATCGGCATAACTTTTCTGAACCGCACCATTTACACTTTTGTTTCATAAACAAATAAACAATTGTTGTTGTCACATGAATTGCTAATAAAAGTAGTTTTATAACCGCCTTTCCAATAAATTTCATTGTTATCTCGAATAAAATCAAAGAGATATCCCAGTGGATAGATTATTTCATTTGGTTTAACACTATGAGTAGCTTTTACCCGATAGTAATCATCAATAAAACTTAATTCTAAATAACTTTGTTCACCTGGTGATCTTAACAGAGTATTCATCACTGTTGGTGTTATTCCTGGATTATCAGTAGCTTCAATAATATGCCCATGTTTTCAGATTTCTACTCTAGAAAATTGAAAAGGAAAAAAGTAAGAACAAACATCATTAATATTTAATTTATCATATTTTGCCTCATTTCCTTCTTTATCTCTCTTTAGTAAACGGAATTCCTCATAAACATAAGCATCATTTGGAAAAAAAAAGCCATCTGCTATAGGAATATCAAATTGAATCATATTATAATAAAAATTTTAATTCCTCCTAGTTTGATCAGTTGGGGGAAAAGTTTGTCTATCAAAGCGCTCAATACTGTTATACACATTTATAAGTAGAAAAATATATAAATTAAATATTTATCAAAGGACGTTTCTCGAATTAAGTTACTCATTGAGAGGTAAAAAATTTTTTAAAGGAATCATTAATTGGAATATGAAATAAATAAGGAAAAGAGGTACATTTAATCGACGAATTACGAAATATCAGAAAAAAGTAGAAAAGTAAGTGAAGAAAATATGAATTTAATAACAACACTAGTTCCCTTTGCAGCAAAACATTTAAATTATCCACAAACACCACAAGAAATATCATTTGAAAGAGAATTATTCTCAAAATCACCTAATTTAGATCATTAGGGAATTATGGACAAAATTTTTACATTGGTGGTAACAAATCTAATTATATATAATGATGTTCTATTTGTTAAGGATAAAGAAATAAATTAACAGAATAACTTTCTATTTTGATACAAAAAAACAATCAGATCTTCAAGGTGAATTCACCGATAATGACTATGAAAAATACACAGACATTGTTTTACTAACAAATTCAGCATTTAAAGAATATAATCCATATTGGCAAATAAATAGAAGCAGAAATTGGAAATACATAAATATAATTAATCCTATTTATGAGCAATATATTAAAAAAAATTATCGTCAATGATCAGAGCCAAACACACCCAAAAGAACGATTTCTCCAAGAACTACTATATCTGGAAAAGGTATAAAAAATATAACAATTTGCCAAAAGAATATGTTTGGATGGGTGATGTTAGAAATTTAATTGATATATTATTATGTATTCATGGTGAAGAAAATGCCATTAATAAAAAATTTTACAATGAAAAAGTAAGCATAATGGACATGTTGAGCAGTAAATTTTCTGAATGTTTCTTTTCTAGGATGTAGAATTGTTAATATAGATAACCCTATAAATAATAAATACGTGGTCAATAAAAGATTATTTGATATGCATATAGCAGATTATGCATTAAAAGGGATGTAGATTCGAAATGTAAAACTCTTGTCTCTGATTATGCTTTAAAAGAAGATATACACTTAAAATTCATTAATAATATTGCTGATTATTAAAATGGTTCAATAATACAAAAAAACCATTAAAAAGGATGTAGATATGAAATATATAACCATTGTTTCTGATGATCCTTTAAAAACGTACGTAGATTCAAAATACAATACTATTGCTTCTGAGTATGAATTAAAAACAGATTTTAATTCAAAATATAAAAAACAATTATCTCCGATTGTGCTTTAAAAATATATGTAAAATCACAATATAATTTATATTTTCTACTTAACAAGATCATTATAGTAAAGTTTTTATTTCTACAACAGATAATGTTTCGCTTTAAAATCGTAGAATTAATATTATGGCTGATCCTATCAATGCAGAATATGCAGTCAATAATATATATTTTTGATGATAAATTGCAACATTTAAACCAATCAGATTCGAATTATTGTGATACACTTGTTAACACATAAGTTGAAAAATGCAAAGACGATTCTGATAAAAAATTAGATGTTAAATTGCAAACTTTAAACTCGAAACCTGAAGAATTTAAGGAAGAAAAATCTCATATATTTTACTTATGTTGAAAGTGGAATGAAAATAATAATGTTTTTCGCATATACGATGATGTAAATTTCTTTCCTTTTTTGATGGAATGCACTGTTTATACAATAATTACTGATGATACTCTAACTGTTATTAAGGGAACTACAGAATTATATTACAATAACCATTTTAATATTAACAGTGATAAATTTTAAAATTTTGAATTTAAAAAAATTAATTATGTTATTATTTTGTTGATGGCGTGTTGACTACAATAGGAGTATTCGTGAAATATAAAGATTATATATATATATATATTATATATATTACTATTAAATGGAGAACACTTGGTGTATGAAGTGTAAGAAAGTCAACAAAACTAATAATATAAAAACTTAAAATACAAAAAATTGGCGATTAGTTCAGAAGAGAATATGTTATATATGCAATTCTAATAAATCAGCGTTAAAAAAATTGCTTAATGTAGGAGAAGGCATAACCAATGAACTATATAAATCTGCACAAAAAAAATTTCCAAGAAGAAAAGTAATTTCGTATACAATTGATGGATTCAAGTATATTACGACAATTATAGATTTTTTTCTTCAAAATATGCATTTGCTATACCAATTAAAGATAAAACCGCACAATAATGCAGCAAATGCCTTAGAATGTATTTGTTGAAAATAAAACGACATATTATTCAAAGCAATAATGGCTTAGAATTTTATAATAAAATATTTAAGTAACCTATGCATAAATATTGCATCTTTCACTATTCAACATTCAGTGAACTTAAATCCAGTGTTGTAGAAAGATAGAATCCTACAATGAAGAATAAAGGGTAGAAGAAATTTGTTTTAAATTGCAATTATAAATGGGTAAATATATTAGATGATTTAGTAAAAGAATATAACAATACAAAACATATAACTATTGGTATGAAACCAATTGAAGTAAATAAGAAAAATTAAAAAATTTAAGACCACAAGATTTTCCGAATATGTTCACTGAACCAAATATAAAGTTGGCGATATTGTCCATATTAACAAAAATAAACGATTTTTGAAAAGGGTTCTATGATTTAATTTATTGTAAAATTCGTTCTTTGGTGGAAGATCAGATTCTTTTAATTTTTTTAAACTATCTGTATACTCACAAGGATAAACAAACATCTTTTCTAAAAACTTAATCTATTTTGTCTTCTGGAAAATGTTTTTGTGTGTGCTTCATTTGTTCTTTAGTTAAATTAGGTGATAATTTATCTAAACTAATTGCCAGAAACTTACTAGTGTCAACAAACCTTATTTTTTAATTTTTGTTTGTTTTCAAAAATTGATCATTCTTTGCAAGTAAATCTATCTTTTTTTCATCAAAGCCTAACTCTTCAATGAGTAAGTGTGCATTATATCCAGCTAAATTATGAAAATAAATTGGAACGAAATCGGGTAATTTTAATTGAAGATAACTATTGTTGCATGTTGGGTTAATGAACTTTCCAGTTATATGATCGTGGAGGTGTACTTTTTGATTTAACTCCGTATGTTCGCAGTTGCGTACAGTACATTTGATAGATTTATTGGATTATGTTCTTTCTTCTTTTGTTAGTGGATACATTTCTTCTACCTGTGAATATATTTCCCCAATTACTTCTACGTCTTTTTTAATTGCTTCTTTAAAAGATGTATATGCAAATGCGCCTCCATATACAACTGGAGGTTTAAAATCACTATAGCGAGATACAATATAATAACAAAAACTAGAAGCTTTGTGTTACTGATATTTCATTGTATATGATTCTTCACTCAAATTAAAATAAATTGTATTTATTCGTGCATTTGTAAGTTTATATCTCTCTTTAAGTGTCTCCTTATAAAAGCCATTAACAATATCATCCTCTGTTAAAACTACGTATTTTTGCATTAATTTAATTTTTTTTTATTTCTCTTGGAATTGGTTTAGTTGTTGATATTCGAAATCTTCATATATTGCCAAAGGAACTTCAGTTGTATGTTTATAGTTTTTAAATTTAATTTTCTCTCCTATAGGTAACTGAATTTTTACTGGTTCATTTTTGTAGCAGTCTCCTACATGTTCATTTAATCTTTCTTGAGAGTAAAATAATTGAAGACACATATCGCATATATAAGTTTTATTTTTGTGTTTTTTTGTGCTGAAAGCAGTTTGGATAAATCTTTTATCCAACAGTAAAGCGGCTTTGTATCATATTTGAAAAAAAAATTAAATTTATGTGTTTTTCTTTTTTGTGTTTTGTTACTTTTAGTGGATATATATTGAACTTCTTGTCATCAGTAGAGTATAATTTATTGATACATCAATTTTATTTTCTATTTTGGTATATCGTCATTCATATTCATATTTATCTAATACTTTGTCAATATTAAGACCCACATTTTTATATTTAGATACTCTTTGTGGATCTTTTCCTACTGGAAAATATGCAGATTTTATTGCCCAAAGAAAACATTTTTGATCATCATTTTTACATTAATGCATATTTTTTTATTCCTAACTGCATCTAGTAATTCAATATAAGATGATCCATTTAATAGATTGTACTTATTTATAGTTAATTGCATTCCAACTATGCTATATAAAGCCCAATCTGAATTGCTTTTTCGATGTTTTCTATTCGTGCGAGTATTTATTTATTGTTTGTAAATCTTTTTAATGCCTCCTTCGTTCAATATTGTAAATGTATGTGAATGAATATCATCAAAGAGTCGTATTTCATCAGTCTTCCTGCTTCGAATATTGGCGAAAAGTGTAATGTTAGATTTCACCGCTCTAAGTTTTATAAGTTGATCGCATATTATTTTTCATACTTTTTGTTTTACTGAAGTTAAAAAATTCCTGGGCAACACTAAAGTAAAATTATTTTCAATTTTATATGTTGATAACCTACCCTTAAAAGCTTTTTCGACTACATATATTTAATTGGTTTTTCTATTTCTTTTGTTTACATATGCATTAGTAGAAAAGGGAAATATTTTTAAAGTCCTTTATGGGTTTTTTAATATATTATTCCGCCTTTTATAAAAAGTAAACTTGCAAAGTTTCTTTTTCTTTGTTTATTCTTAATTATTGGTATAAGAGTTGTAATTAAATCAGCTTTTCTTATATTATACCGATATTTAATTTTTTAATCTCTACCAATAACTCTTAACTCGCGATATCTCTTTTCCCTCAGATCACTTATTGAGTTGAGCGTCGTCATTTATATATAATAAAAAATATCAAAATTTATGAGGTGGGCGAATGCTTAACTTCATTTAGAATACCTATTGCTGTATTATGTGTTTTACTATTTTAAGCTTTTTTAGAGAATGATAATATACATATTTTCCGCATTCGCATAATAAATTATCTTTTTTTGACTCATAATGGCGTATAGCACATACACTATAATATTTTTTGCAGGTGTTAATATGCGTATCTACTGTCTCTTGATGAGATGCAAAAGAATCAATTGGTTTATTCACATTGCATATAGAGCATGTCTTCGTTGAATGATCACCTTGTAGAATTTCATATGTATTGTGTAATTTAATATTTTTATGCTTTTCAAGATTTGCCTTGCAAACTTATTTTCCACATTTGCATAGTACTTTATATTTATTTAACTCGTAACGACTTCTAGAATATTCATTGTAACATTTTTTACAGGTGTTATGTGCTTATATGTGTGTTAATGTGGCTTAAAACATTCAGTGTTTAATACTTCACCACATATTATACATTGCTTACATATGCCATTATTTTCCATTTCGTTAGAGGGTGACAATTCCATTTTTATTTATAAGGCAAGAAATTAATGAGGCAATGAACAAATAAAAACTATCAGAAACTGCAAAAAATTTTATATAAACCAAATTCATTAATAAATAAAATTGGCACAAATAAAACTGACACAAATAAAACGATAATTTTTGCATTCGATGCTCTACTACTTTAAAAAAAAACTATTTGCTAAATATTGTGACCCATTTTTTGAAGTTCATATTTATCATCAGTGTTATCTAAGAGTGATAATTGTAACTTTTGTAAATTAAAATTAAAATTTGTGAACTAATTCTCTTGTTTCGTCAGATGCATTATCATCTAATCTATAGGAAGGTGTATTTGAAACATCACCACCTATTAAAATGTTTCAAGCAACCTTTTCAAAATATTCTGGAGAAATCATTTATCTCGTCAATTTCATTCTCAAAATCAAGCAAATTAAGGTTAAAATTAAACTAATTGAATCCAAATCTTCAATATAAATCAAGCAAACTTCCTTTTATAAAACCCATTAGGCAGGATTTTTTTCCAGTCAAAATAAGCCAAATTTACTCTAAATATGCAAGCCAAATTACCTTGTAAAATAAAATATCACAAAATTAGATGACATTCTTAAGAGAATCATGGATAAATTTTCCATTTTTCATTTCTTTTAAGCCATTATATGACATAAAAACTTCCTTCTCGTTTAATAGTTTCAAAGTATTTTGATCTAATACTTTCACATATCGCCCTGGTAATGAAACATTAAACTTACCATATAGAATACGATTTATTTTTTTACCAAAATTAGATTCATAAATTTCAAAATCTGTAGCTGTAAACGATATTTTTTTTTCTAGATTTTATAGTTTAGTGAATTCAATCAAATTTTCCAACTTGAGCAGAGATTCTCTCTTTATTTATAAAGAGAAAATTGAATTAAGGGGAAGAAAAAAATTGGTGCTGAATTTTTATCAAGATAAGATGATTTAGTTTGCAGATTAGGCTTTTAAAAAAGCCTGTTCTCAAGGGGCCTGAAATTCGTTTGGTTTTTTCCAAAAATTTTTTCTATTTTGAGCAACAATTTGAATGATCTTACAGGAAAAGAGAGATTTGCTTGATTTTGGCCTTAATTTCTTCAATTTTATCTAACTTAGTGCGTTGCGCTTGTATACGCAATAGACATCTACTTATTTTTTCTTCCCCTTAATTAAGTTTTCTCTTTATGAATCAAGAGGGAAACTCTGCTTAAAACGTTATATATATATATATATATATATATATATATATATATATATATATATATATACATATGCATTTTTCTTGTATCTAGGGTGCGTTCTTACCCTGCTGTGCACAATTAAGAACATTAAGTTAAGTGTGATTGGCATTAACTGTCCGTGGACGTGAATTACATGTAAGAGAATTCCTTTAGTGGCCGTCTTGGGATGTATAAAGTGTTCCGCATCAAAATAACTTTCCTTGTGACGTCCCACATATTATACTGTTATTGAAAGGTTTTTAATTTGTAACATAGAGTACACGTTAATTTTTCACTTCTAATGTTCCAAATGAAGAACATTTTGTTAAAATGAGTACTTTTCAAAACTTGATACTAATGTGCACACTGGAACCTGTGATAAGAGTCCGCGTTGGTCCTTTGTAAAAACAGCAGCCAATTACAAATTTTCAGCCTTGCCTACAAATTATCAGCTGATTGTGTTCCTGTGTGCTTCGTTCTGATTATGTACATAACAGGCCATAATTACAGTTATTCTGCAGCTTGCTCTACGCGAAGGAAAATATTTTCGAGATGAGATATTAAGGGGATTAATCAGTGGCTGGCGAATGCGTTCTGATAGGAAAAGGCGGTAACGCCTTCATTGTAAGCTGCTTCACACTGGATCGGTTCGATATGTATTTAGCTTATCGGTGTTTTCCTTAAACGAATTTCTATTTCTATGAACAAAATGGGTTTGTCTTAGGGAATTTATTACAGAAGATCTTTGCCTTCCAAGAGTCATTTTTAACGCAACTTGGGGAAAAAGAAAGCTAATATTGTATAAAACCTTTGGCCTACCTAAAAAATTATGGACTACTTAAATGAGATTTTGTTTGCGATGCGTGACACTTTGGTCATCAGTAAGCTAAATACATGGGTAGCTACCGTACGTCATGCAATAAAACGTGTTGGGTTAGATATGATACAATATGTATGACAAATAATGAAACAAGAAGTCAGAATAGATATCAAAGGGTTAATTACAACACAAAACTCGCATAGTATTCAAGATAACTACACTCACGATTTTATCAACTCACACGAATCAGCATTTCCCGCATAAATATGCGAAACTGTCTCAAATACTATGCGCATTAAGCAGTTACACCAAGAGAACGATTCTTTCTTCTCTGTATTGTGACTCCGTGTTTCATTATTTGTCACGAAACATTTGACATTCACTAAACCACCACACTGTATTTATGAAACAGGGTGGCAACCTCTCATATTTTTATGCTCTGGGTGGTTAACACATTCAGTATTCATACTTTCTTGATGGACACATTTTAACTTATGATGTACAAAATGTCATTTATGAAATGTAAAACGTATTCATATTGACTCACGCATAGTATTAGATAGCTTCGCCTGTAACACTCCCTACTGTCCACACTCTTTAAGCTGGACCATGAGTTGTATGTATCATTATTCCTTTTTAGGAATAATCTGGTAAAGTTTATGCCCATGTTTTAAAACACGTCGATTATTAGTTGTTGCTCCTGTCAGGAGTATTGTTTAATGTCTTTATTCCTAACGTGTATTTAATGGGAAGCATATATCCTAGTAGGAGTGTTTCCTAAAAGGCGTTAAGCCCAGAAAGCTGAACAAAGTTTTTGATAGCAAGTGTTCTGCTCATAAGGCGTTTTGTCAGCAAACTTTCCGCCTAACATGGGCTCTGCCTAACAAGCGTTTTGCCTAACAAACATTTTGCATGACAGACGCTTTCCTTATATGGAATTTTGTCATCAGGCGTTTCGCCTAGCAGGCTAAGCGAAATGTACCGTCCAGGACATAGCACTGTCTTGCCGCCCAGCCAAACCCAGAAAGGGGCAATGTGTCACGTGGACGGTTATGAAGATGGGCCCAGGATCCCATCCCGGGGTCCCGCACCTTCCTAACTCAGTCACGTGACAAGCGAGGCTCAATTCCACCGTCTGCCGCCCTAATCGATAGCTACGGCCCCTGCGAAGGGCGTGCCACCAGACTGCGTGCGTTGGGGGTGGTTTTTGTTCCCCCCAACCACAACCCCCTATTTCCCTTCCACCCTTAATTGCGATTTATTCGCCCTGTTAGTCGGAACGTAACGAACCGGTTCCGCCCCTTCCCTTACCAAGCCTTAACCCTCCCTCCCCCTTATCCATGCTTTTTGTCCACTAACCTTACTGCCCTCTCATCACCCCTCGTCCACATTGCAGACGGAATCCATTTCTCTTCGAGCCATCGCATGTCTGTGACTGCGGGGACACCAGATGTCTACCCGCCCAGCTGGACTGCGAGGTTTTGGTAGAAGTTTGTCGAGGGGTGGGGATTCCGACCATGATAAATTCCAGTCCTCAAGAGGGAAAGCCACATGGGTGATTGTTAAACCCTGGGACGGATTAAACAGAGTGGGTACTTCAGGTTCTGTGAGACCCTGAAGCTCGAAAACTTAAGTACACGAAGAAAAGAGGTCATTCGCCAACAGCACAGCTGTGAAACTGTGGAAATAAAGAAAGAAGAAAAAAAGGAAACATTTACGATGGTCCTCCTTCCGTTGATGCACATTTGTTCTCACCCCCGGAAACGGCGATATAGTTCATTATCTCTCGAAATATCTGTGCTATTCATAGATTATGCCTCGACTAGTGCGTCATCTATTTAGTGGGGAGGTGGGAAATTTAATAAAGATGCAACAGTTTGTATTGTAACGTATTATGTGTACCACGAAAGTGCAATTATGTATAACTGATTTAACACAATTTGTTTTAAAGGTGAATTTTTGCTGGTTTATAATTCTAATTAATTTTTAAAATAATTCATACGCGGAAGTAATATTTTTAGAGTAACTGTACTTCAGTATTTTAGTGGGATTAAAGTTATGTATTTTTTTGGTATTAAAATTGTTATTTATTTATGAACGCAGCCAGTTACGTACGTTTGTGAACACGCCTAATTGCTCACGCCACTGTATTGATTCGAGTTTCCATAGCAACCCGTGTCATGCAAGCCTAGTCCCTTTTAAATACATAAAAAATTTATAATTTTTTTTTTAAACTATGGTTAAATTGTTTATCAGACATGGCTTACCCACATTATGCTGTAATAATACTAATTAGAAGTGGTTTTCCTTATCATATCTGTGTTTTTTTGCGAAATATCAAGATTATATGTGTGCCCAGAAACTTTTCTCAGCACAGTCAGGACAGACAGATTACTATAGAAAAGACGTCGAATATCAGAACATCGAAAATATGAGTTCCAGGCTACCAGGATGCGTAAATCTACACTTATTATCAAACTATGGCTGGAGGCTGTCTTCATTTCAACGATTCCTGAAATACAGGCGAGTTAAGAGGGGAAAAATATATTTAGCAAACAGAGAATATTTTAATTGTTCTAGATTAATTGTTTTAACTTCAGTGGACTTCTTCAAGAGCTAAGTTTAGATTTCATTAAAAAGTCCAGATATATTTTAGTTTACCAGCAGCAACCAGAAATTTTTTTAACGAAGTTTTGAATCTCTGCTATTTCTACATGATTTAGTTTATGCTGCGAGGACACATTAATGTGCTTCAACGAAATCTAAGAAATTTTATTTAATTCTGCAGGCACTACTGTTACAAGGCACTTTTTTCAGAGTTCCAATTCGACCAAGTTAACCAAGCATATTATTTATTTTTCTGTTTTCTGGATGTTTCAAATTATAGTAAATTTCCATGTATCTTTGTCTACTGGTTTGTGAAGTTTTGTGTACTCATATTCGCTACTATAAGTTAAACCCGAAAACAACCCCCTCTCCTCTCACTACTTACACGGGAACATATTACGCACACTGTAACTTATATAACATATTATCACTGCTCACATGCAGCTTAACACGTATCACAAAAAAGCGGATGCATAATTAGTGGTGTGTCCATCGTGGCGCACGAACATGGTAACTGACACTTCGGAATTTTATGTTTAGAATGCCAAACTACTTAAGGAGAACTACGCCTATCGAATACGCACTTATGAAGTATACGACAAACCAGATGAGAAAATAAAATACCTCACCACAAATAGATATGGCTGCACCAGGAGACTAATTTGTTCCTTAATGACAATTTGGTTAATCAACAGACTGGATCGGATGAACAGGACTACACATTGAACACGTCAACCACCAACATTTAAGATAGTTCAACAGAAATTTTGCCACCTCAAATGACAGCATGAATGACGCAATTTAAAGAGCTCAGGGCGCAATTAGTCGAACAGCAATCACTGCAGACCGAGTATTTAGAAAACAGAATAATTGAAGAGACTGAGCACTTTGAAGTTAGGTTAAACGAGCGCTTAAGTTGCCATTTATACCAGCTGAAACTAGCCGTTACGTCACAAATTGCCAGTGTGCAAGAGGATATTGATTTATTAAAGGAGTAATGCGCATAAGTGTTGGAGGTGGAGAGCCGAGCGGCGGGCGCTTGAAAACCAACAAGTTAACCTCACTAGCGAGGCCGCGGACAGTGTGGAGGAAAGACTGCCAGCACAGCTAGTCTCATCTGACCGGCACATAGACCAGCGTTTCAGGGAGGTAGAAAAGGCTTCAGGCGTCGAGCGAAAGAAGTCGAATTCAAAATTCTCCATTCTCGAGGCAAAAACTGACCAAGTGACAGGACCCGTAAGTGAAATGATGGTATAGAATACTTTACGTTCTGACCAAGCAAGAACAGTATTAATGAGTCCACGATTGCCTCAAACACCTGCCTACAGCATTGACAGTACCAGTACCTGAGTAACCACAAATGCCAACATCCTCAGGCACCGTTTACACCATTCTTCAGAGCTCTGGGCGGAGCAATTTCCGAAATTCGAGGGAAGGACCTTTATAAAACACGACAATTTTCTAATTAAATTTGAGGAATACTCCCCTCTTTTCGGCCTGCGGGATGTTGACATATTGTGAGTCCTTGAACTGGGGCTACTTTCAACAGGGCACATTTTCATGACTGGTTCATGACTGGCAAGGGTAAGTACTTAGAAACTCACCTGTCGGTCATGTATGAAAATTCGTGGCGTTCAAAACCACATCTTGGCGGCGAGGAATTCATTGCTATGATTGCATGTCAATTGCCGTGTTGTTACCAGTTGCATTGGGCTTGCAAATGCAACGTTAGTTTGTCTACGTTCAGAGAGAACTTATGTACTAGAAATTGACCTCGTGGACAAAATGCAAAGCTCTCATAACAACAGAGACGGTGAAAGGCCACTTGAAGCTGCGACACCGACATCACTTTACTAGGGTTACAGAAAAAGGGAATACCGTAATCAGTTGCATTGATGAACGTAATTCCAGGGCGATCTACATATCAACTAAACCCTATCAACCGAAAAACAGGGCGAGTTGCGGGCGCAAGTTTCATTCCCGAGGCAGTTGCTTAAAAAGCCGATATTACCCGATAACTGCTGCCGTACTTGGTTCTTGTACAAGCTTCTGCAAGGTCAGGTGCACGAGCCGGTATGCCAGCCACTATATGAGCTGCCATGGAAGATTCACATTACACGACAGCATTTCGCGTACTAGCATTTGACATCCTCGGTGGGTACGCAGCGTGCGGTTCGTATTAAATTAAAATCCCATTCATAGATCTGCTACAAGTCAGTAACTTGCATTGGCCTACAAAAAAATTAGCTAGCACATCTTAATATTTTTTATATTATTGTTGGCCTTTACATCAATTCAGTGCTTACTGGTGTAGCTTAAATAATTTTCTTAAAAATTACCTGAATTCACGAGATTACGAGTATTATTTTTAATTGTGGTGAAAATTATTAACCAATCGCAAAACATAGCTTTTTCTTTATGTACTAAGTTATTGTCCGTGTATTATATTTGATGAGAAATAAAAGGCGTACGACGGAGTTAAAAACTCATGCCAAAATATAAAACATTACCACGGGCGCCATGACTTTACCACTGTACTACCAGTTCGCACGACAGCGTAAACATTAAATACAGGTCATATATGAATCCTTTTAATATAATGTTTCCATAGTGTAGGGAGTATTTGAAGTATTTAGGACGGTTTCAAACAGTAGCTAAAAGTTGCCATCGCTAATATTGTTCGTCTTTTTAGAATTTTGAATCTATTTCAAAGTGTTCCCACCTCACGAATATATAATCAAGATGGAGGTGTCCTTTTTGATTTATTCGTCAACTCGTTTCAAGAAGTAGACACGGGGAGCGCCCTAAGCTCTGAAACTGCAACCTGATTGGCTAGGTACGCAAGTCAGTGTGGAACCTGCCACGGAAAATAGGACGTGTCCAATTACCAAACCTGTTATGAAATCTGCCCGTAGAAGGCGGCAAATGCCTTTACGGGTCCCATGCTAGCTGGTCTAATGGCCGCTATGGCGGACCTTGCACGAGCTTTTACGGAATCCGGTATCGTGTAATATGGCCTTAAGGTTTAGCCAGAACCGAGGTTATGGCAGCGGAGAACAAGATTTACGAACACCTGCCCCAACAAAACCGTACGAGCAACATGGAAGACACAAAAGTGAACAACCACGTTGGGATAGAGACCACAGTGTTATGTGCAGCAACAGGCATGCTCGCCTGATTGCGAGAGCGCAAACAAACTGCGAGGAAGGGGAACGAACCTTTGAGTACTTAAAAATAAACTCCTCCACGCAGGGTTGGTTCTTACCAAACACGGGCCAAATATTACGGCTGGAAACATGGCGAACGAGGTATTTGTCGTCGAGACACTGCACCAGGAAGACGTCAATAGATGGGGGCACGCCGTCAGCTAGCGTACGTCTTGTCATCAGCCTACGGCGTCATGAACAAGGTGACAACGTTTCTTAGAAACTATTCAGAGTGGCTTTAATGAAATTGAATAATCATTAACACAATGTAACCAATTCATATGATAAAAGATCCTCTGGGTTAAAGAATAACTAAAAGGTCTGTAAACAAGATGAAATTTACATGATTTCAATATAGCACGATAAAGAGGTAAATAGTGTCCACCTTTGAGATACGTCTAACCCCAACTGGTACGTTAAATATAAACTATACAACTCCACGCCATGTATATAAAACATAACAAGAGAAACGATTCCAATGATGCACCACTTCAAAGTGATGTAAGACCGAGTAACGACGCACGTCCGTTATCACTTGGTGCGACGGACAGCGAAGTAATTTCCAACCTAGTGGGAACCGCCCTCCGCGGAACACAGAGTAATAGAGACAAAATAAGTACACAGTACGCCTGGAAGGAGGGTACATCAGGCGTGTCACATGGTATAGGCTGTTCACAATAAACTGAGCACTTTTGCCATGGGCCTCATCACTTTATTCATGCGTCGGTCAAGTGAAACTGTGAAATAATTTAACAAATAATAATTTTACTAATGTTCTTAATTTTACACTTCGATGCGTAAAAAACCAGAAAATGAAAGAAATAATTTAAGTTAGCACAAATGTTTCGATAAAACGTTTTATTCAAAGTTAAAATACAGAATTACTTTTACTCCATCATAACCAAATTTACTGGGCGCATGACACTCAGTACGGCGGTTGAAATATATGCAGTTAGGGGCAGTGACTTTTTTTTAAAGGTTGATTTCAAAAGTGCTCACTTTATCGTGAAAAGCCTTTTATGAGCACGTATTAAGATGTTGACCTGTCAGCGATCGCAAATGTTTTACCCGAGTAAGTTATGGGAACCTCAATTTACGACAGTAGGGATAGCCTTGAACGACGACTAATCAAGGGAGAAAATTCGCCTCCTCGTAGCACGAAGACTTTTTTTCTGTCATCAAACCGCCGGCGTAAAGTGGCGAAAGTTTCCGAGGTTAAGATATTTAACAGGGGCCAGCAGCTATTTTTGGCAAGGGCTTCGCAAGTCAGTAAAAAGTGGGAAAATGTGAGCAGGGAATTATTCCCATTATTTGCCGGACCTTTCCTTGTGGAGGAGATGTGCAAGAAAAATTACCATGAAGTAGCATCCAAATATTCAGGCAAACATTTTTAATGCTAATATTTGAAAACTTTAAACGTGTGTTCGCTTCTCGTTACCCCAGTGTGCGTTGTTCTACGACATTAGTACATCCAGCTTAGAATACGTTTAAAAGTCATAGGTTATTCACGGTAAAGTGAGCACTTTTGAAAGCCCTCTCATTTGGAATAATCTATATAAATAAAAATGAATGGCTAAATGTGTTGCTAAGCGCAAAACTCGAGAACGGCTGGGCCAATCCGGCTATATTATATATATATATATATATATATATATATATATATATATATATATATATAATATATATATATATATATATATATATATATATATATATTCAAATATTCGTTGAAGTCCGAGGAAGGTTCTTTGAGGAGAAAAATTGAAAAAATTGCACTGAAAAACGTAAAAACGTAAAATCGAAGAATCGATTTTTTGGGGTCGTAAAGATCGATTTGAGCAATGGGTCGATCAAGTGAATCGATCTGACACCCTAAAATCGACTTTCGATTCATTGTCTTACTGTTTTGTTTTATTCAAATAAAACAAAAGAGTTCCAAACCATAATTTAAAGAAAAAACATTTAAAATTTAATTAGTAACTTTATAATTATGAACGCAACTTTAAAATTACTATAAACTACTTGAATGCATCCGTAGATTTGACACTTTCTCTTTCTACTTTAAACAGTTTGTCTTTGATAGTTTTTTCAGTAGATTCTCAATTATTTTCTTGGTTGTTTTTAAATCTTCGCTTCTCAATCGACAAATAAGTTCCTCGATTTATCTTTGGTTGGTTGGTTTATTTTGTGTGTGTTTCCATTTATACTCAGTTCAAGACTCCTGCCGCCTATAAGACGCGGGCGGAGCAATTTGACTCGAAGAACTCGAAATGCTAGAAACCAAGTTAATTTTCAGTCTAATCGGACTGCACAGCAACGTGAAGAACGAAATGAAATTGAAAGGAATCGGATATCACAAACCCGTGCAGCGCGTCATTCAGCTAATAATCTTGCAAGTTTGAAACGAGCTGCTCTCAGTTACGATTGATTCCATACATAACCTTACAAATATCCAAAAATATAACAACTGCTTCCAAATGACTTCATTTGGGGCAACAAATGTAGTTCAAGACAATTTCATGTCAACTTTCAACGTAACATATAACAAACAGACTTACCTCCCGTATTGCTTTGTTTATTTTATTTTATAGTTTTTGTAACAAAAGTAATAAGTAAAAGTAAAAGTAATAAACCTATCTTCTTAATTTACAGATACAAGGCCAAATATATCACCGTGCAGGTTCACTGTTGCCGGTGTCAAATGGCGACTACAAATTCCTGCAAATTTATTTCATGGGCAATTCAACACAAGCAATTGATCTGCGTTGTGCACATAATAGTTCAGTGAAGAGGTCTATTGAAGAATAATTACAAACTTTCTTTCATCAACACAATCAGTTGATTACATTGTTCAAAACTGCACTGGATCTCATGTAATATGATAATCATAAAATTGTAATCAGAGCTAATAAAACTCCTGTGGGCCAACATTCAAGACTTTTCAATGCACCTACAATTGATGAAGTTGCCATTGTTATAGCTGGAGAAAATTTGGAAGCCCGTGATATTGTTTTACATCGCCGGAATGATCAGTTACAGCGTGTGTATGAAACACACCGCTCATATGATGCGCTACAATATCCCATCATATTTTGGCAAGGTGAAGATGGTTATCACTTCTCAATCAAGATGATAAATCCCCTTACAGGTAATTAAAAATTATGTTTAGCAATGGAGATTTTGTATCGACTACTATATGTATTATATGCAAATTCAATCACTGTTATTAAAACAATGATTTATTTACAGGTTCCGAAACCAACAAAAAAGTCAGTTCAATGAACTATTATTCATACCGCCTGATGGTTCGTGAAAATGAAGAGAATCACATCTTGAAATGTCGGCGATTATTTCACCAATATGCTGTTGATATGTATGTCAAAATTGAAACAGAGCGATTGACATTCATCAGGTGGAACCAGATCAAACTCCGTTCTGAAGAGTATATTTACCTTCGAGATGCGATTAATACTGATGGAAATGCAGAGAATGTCGGCCGGATGACAATTCTTCCAGCAACATACATCGGAAGTCCTCGATATATGTATGAATATGCTCAAAATGCCATGTCGTATGTTCGTCATTATGGTACAGCAGATTTATTTATCACATTCACGTGCAATCCGCAGTGGACAGAAATCAAACTTGAGTAATTCCCTGGCCAATCACCCATTGATCGCCATGACATTACGGCAAGAGTCTTCAAACAAAAGTTGAAATCTTTAATGGATTTCATAGTGAAACATAGCGTGTTTGGCGAGACGCGCCGCTGGATGTATTCTGTGGCGTGGCAGAAACGTGGATTGCCTCATGCACATATTCTGATTTGGCTGGTTGAGAAGATAAGACCAAATGAAGTTGATGAAGTGATATCAGTTGAAATCCCTGATATACAAGTAGATCCAGGCTTGAATGAGGTAGTTATTAAAAACATAATTCATGGTCCCTGTGGAACACTTAATCAAAATTCACCGTTTATGGTGGATGGTAAATGTTCGAAGCATTATCCACGGTCATTAGTAGCAGAAACAATTACCGGAAATGATGGTTATCCATTGTATCGTCGCCGATCGACTGCAGACAACGGAAGATCAACAATTGTCAAAGTGAATCAACAAGACATTGAAAATGATAATCGTTGGATTGTTCCATGTTCACCGATCCTATCAAAGACTTTCAAGGCACGCATCAATGTTGAATCTTGCCTTTCCGTGAAATCTATCAAATACATTTGTAAATATGTAACCAAAGGAAGTGACATGGCTGTGATTGGAGTTGGTGCAGAAAATTCCAATGACGAAGTTACCCAATACCAAATGGGCCGCTATGTTAGCAGTAATGAACAATTTGGCGCATTTTTTCTTTTCCCATTCATGAAAGACACCCCACTGTTGTTCACTTAGCCATTCACTTATAAAATGGTCAAAGAGTGTATTTCACGGCACAGAACGCATTACAACGAGCTGTTCAACCACCATCTACAACCTTGACCAGTTTTTTTTTAATGTGTCAGAATGATGATTTCGCCCGAACACTGCTATACTCCGAAATGCCAAAATATTATACTTGAAATCAATCCTCAAAGAAATTTCAACGACGGAAACAAGGAAAACCAGTTCCAGGTTACCCAAATGTATATTCCACCAATGCAATAGATCGAATTTATTTAGTCCATCCAAGCAACGATGAGTTTTTTATTTGCGATTGCTATTAGTCAATGTTTGAGGCCCAACATCATTCCAACATTTACGAACTGTTATTGGCAAATTGTGTGGCTCTTACAGAGAAGCCTATCAACGTTTGCAACTGTTAAAATGATGCTCATTGGGATCAAACTCTCAATGATGCTGTAATTTCATTCACAAGCTTATCAAATACGAACATTGTTTTCTATAAGTATATCAACATGCTTCCCATCAAAACCAATTGATTTATGAATAAAATACAAATATGATATGTGTGACGATATCTTGCATCAAATGCGCATTAGAACAGGCAATCCAAATTTACAAGTCAGGGAAGAAATTTACAACGAGGCGTTAATATCAATTGAGGACATGTGCTTGATGATGTCAAAAAAAGTATTATCTCAATTAGTCATGGCCGCGCCCAATCGCCCGATGCACGACGCTTTTAATCAAGAGTTGCAACGCGAAAATATGTACGATCTCGATGCTTTAAGAGAATCAGTTCGAATAAATCTTCCGCTGTTGAACCAACAACAAAAGCACGTATTTGATACTCTTATGAAAGTTGTAAATGATGGAACTGGAGGGATTTACTTCTTGGACGCTCCTGGTGGTACAGGAAAAACTTGTTTGATTTCTTTAATTTTAGTAACAATTCGCTCACACAATGAAATTGCACTCGCACTTGCTTCATCAGGCATTGCAGCTACATTGTTGGAAGGCGGTCGAACAGCCCATTCAGTGCTAAAATTGCCGTTGAATATTCAAAGCAACGAAACTCCGATTTGCAACATTTCGAAGAACTCTGCAATGGCAAAGGCTTTGCAGCAATGTAAATTGATAGTGTGGGATGAATGCACGATGCCACATAAAAAATCTTTGGAGGCATTAGACCGAACCATGCAAGATCTGCGGAACAATCAAAACCGATTTGGTGGTGCGATGATTTTGTTAGCAGGAGATTTTCGTCAAACATTGCCAGTGATTCCACGGTCAACGCCAGCTGATGAACAATGCATGGTTAAAGGCCTCCGTTTTGTGGAAACATGTCAAGATATTAAATTTAAGCAAGAATATGCTTGTCGAGTTGCAAAATGATCGATCTGGAGAAATATTTTCAAAACAACTCATTGTCATAGGTAATGGCAAATTCCCTTCAGACGTTTTGACTGGCTGCCTTACCGTTCCTGATAATTTTTGTCAGTTTACTGAATCAAAAACCGAACTCATTCAAAAGGTGTTTCCAAACGTTGCTCAAAATTACAGAGATCATATTTTGTTGAGCGAACGAGCTATATTGGCTGCCAAAAACATGGATGTAAATTAATTAAATTTCAAAATTCAAAATGAAATTGCCGGTGAGGTGGTGAGGACATACAATTCAGTTGATTCCGCTACTAACCAAGATGATGTCGTCAACTATCCACCCGAATTTTTGAACTCGCTTGATTTGCCAGGATTGCCGCCGCACAATCTTCAATTAAAGGTCGGATCGGTGATCATAATGTTGCGAAATATCAACCAACCGCGTCTTTGTAACGGCACACGGCTAGCGGTGAAAAAATTACTGAACAACGTGATCGAAGCAAACATTCTAAAGGGGAAGTATAAAGGAGATTCCAACTGACATACCATTTGAATTTAAACGACTGCAATTTCCAGTGCGGCTTGCTTTCGCTATGACCATAAATAAATCCCAGGGGCAGTCATTGAGTGTTTGCGGCATTAATCTTGAAAACCCATGTTTCTCGCATGGCCAATTGTATGTCGCCTGTTCCCGTGTTGGAAAACCATCAGCTTTATTTGTTTACGCGTCAGGTAATCAAACAAAAAATATTGTGTACCATAAAGCATTACAATGAAAATATCATTTAACACAATATTACTAAGGTATTGCAGTGTACGAAATAGAAAATTGAATTTTGTAAATAGTTGTTATTTATGATTATGACATTAAAAATACATAGAAAAGTAGATTAACATTATGCAAATGTATTGTTGGTATCACGGTAATTATTCGATAGTCAATAAATAAAGTGATCACTCTGAAATACGTTTATATTTATTTTTTTATTTAAATTACACATTTGTGGCTGTATAGTATCACAAACTTATCTGTTCTGGTGACACCAGAACTTGACCAGAAAAGATAAGTTTATAGGACTGCCACAGTCCAATAGCTTTTGACAGAACGACGTCTGTCGGGTCAGCTAGTAGTCAATAAATATCTTTTATTGTAGCCTCAGACGTTAACTTTCAAGTGCGGTGGAATAAACATACTGTGTTTATTACTTACATGGATATATTTATTTTAAAAGGTGGTTAAATGATAAGCAATGGCTGGGAGCAAAAAGTAACTAGGGTATCAAAAGTGCTCACTTTACCGTGAACCGCCTATATAATGTTTCGTTCCCTTCGAGTATTAGTGTCTAGTACGGTGAAGAGAAATATTATTATGGGGATAATCAAGTGCTGTTAAGTGCTACAACGCGAGAAAATATAACGTAATAAATTTTTGTGATGAATTCCGCAATAACATTTAATATTGTTTACTAGTGAATTATTATATTATCCCCTGCATGTGTTGGATTGGTGCTCCTTTGTCCCGGAAAAAGAAACGACAATTGGATGACGCAATACTTATAAGAGAAGGATTATGTTCCTTAATGGCCAAGGGGGTGGGAGACTGGAGCTCGGAACTGTTCATACTCTGTCATTCCGATCGCCCGGAGGATATCTTGGAAGCCAGTTACCGTTGACCTTTGATCTTGACCTTGAGATTGACCTTGAATAACAATGAACCCAAAAATTTTTTAATACAAAAAATCCAAAAGATTTCTAAAATTTCTATGGAAAAAAAACGAAAAAAAATTGTTATTAAAATTACATAAATTATTTTTAAATATTTAAAAATTCCAGTTTCCCAGCGACTATTTTCCCTAACAATTACCATTTCTATAGTAGCAATGTCCCTTTATTCCTTAAAATTTCCTTTCTCCCTAAAAAAATTCCAAAAAATCGCAATAAATCCATAAAAGCTAATGGACATATTATGTTGATGACTACTACCACCATATTGGGTGCAGGTGACATTGATCTCATGACCTTGAATGACTTTGAACGCAAAAAATTCATTAAATACTCCATAATAGTCAACGAGCATATTTTATTACTGACTACTACTACTATATTTGGTGCAGTTGACCGTGACCTAGATCCCATGACCTTAAATTATCTTTAACACAAAATTCATAAAACATGCCAAAACGTCAGCAAGCATGTAACGTTACTGACTACTATAGCCGTATTAGGGGCACGTGACATTGACCTTAACCTCATGACTATTAATTACCTAGAACCAGAAATCCAAAGAAGTCAGCAAGCATATTACATTACTGCCTACTACTGCTATATTGGGTGACCTTGATCTTGATCTCAGGATATAAGATGATCTTGAAAACAAAGTTCGAGGAAATATTGAGCACATTCATAAAAATCAAAGAGCACATTATCTTACTGACTACTGCCGCCATATTGAATGTAGGTGACTCTGACCATGACCTGTGACCTTAGACGGTCTTGAAAACAAAAAGTCGAGAAAAAATTATAAAAAATTGAATGAACTCATAAAAGTCAGCGAGTATACTATGTTAAACTAATACCACCACACTCTTGGATGATGGTGACCTTTGACCTAGACCTGTGGCCTTAAACACCAAAACAATAAAAAATCAAAATAATTTCTAAACAAATATAAACAAATAAAATAATAAATTAAATGCTTGCTTTTTATCAATATTTCGATCAATCTCGTAATATTTCCACCAATCAGCTCCATAATAGCAATCAGCGCCGCAATATTTAATTAATATTTTGTATGCAGTCAATTATCCATACATTTTTTATACTAAAGTCTTATTATATGCAGATCTTTGCGTTTATAGGCGAGAGCTCAAAGCACCACTTTCAAATTCTGAGGAATTAAAGGATACGACACATAGAAATAATGAAAATCATTATTTTATAACAATAAATTATTATTATTTTGTAATTACAATTTCAGACGACAGCAATTCATCACATCATTCGATATATCTCCGTTCCTTCAGTTTACTAATGACTGAATATATATCAACAATGCGCAAGTCATGTCCACGTTTGTGAAGGTCAATCAAATATGCGAGAGTATCAACAAATACAGTCGGGCCTTTGGTAATCATGTCATCAGTATTATCATCGTATTCTGTCTTCTTTGTTTCGCTCGTTGCAGTAAATCTGTTGGCGGGGCGGGCCACTACATCAAGAAAATCGCCATTATCGTCTTTCAAATTATCACTGTTTTCATGTTCATGATCAATATGAAATTGACTATTATTTGTAGCAGGAGTTATAGGCTCGCCAGTATTTAGGGCTGACGTCCGTTTATTTTAAAGTTCGTCGACTTCACACGAATGTCTTGCAAGGGTAAATTCTGCGAAAACCGACTCCACTGCACTCATTCTGTCTTTAGCATTAACTGTCTCATCAGAGTCACCTATCGAGTAGGTACCCATCGATGTAGTATGAGATATTGCTGGCAATACTTGCCGACTCCCAGTAGACGAATCCTTGCAGGTCTCGGTATGTTCTTTCAATATATCGCTTTGCACAAATTGTATGGGACCACTGTCGTATTGCTTCACAGCGTGAAAAGCACTCTTCGCACAGGCCGTTCTCTCATGTCGACGAGTATTCGGACCATGGGTGAAAACTCGATCGCGGAATCGTCACTGTCGACAACCAGGCAGCGATGATGCAGGTCGCGGCTCCATGTTAGTTGAGGTCAAAGGTAGACCTTCGTTTCCGTAATTCATCTTCATCGTGTGACAAGAGAGCGCTTTCAAATCGATGTTCCCTTCGCGGTATAAGAACGTCAACTGTCATATTTCTATATATAGATGCGGTTCTTTAGGAGTACATTCTCCTGCTTGCCCTCACAAAAAGCTTACCGCTGTAACAATTATATGTAAACAATATGGCAGCAGTCTAAGAAAAAACCACATCTTCGATTAAAAACTTATTAATCCGCGCTAGTTAGTGCATCGCACTATTAAAACAAGGGTAAAAAGGATGCACACACCTGTTTACATATTTTTACAGTCATTTTTTGCAGTAAAGCACGTATGAAAAAAGCTATTTTAAATGAAGACTCCACCCGGTGGGAGCACGATAGCCCGAGGTTTGAACTGGTGTTCTCAGTCTACTCAAACGTAGTGCAACGGCGAAGAAGTTTATTATCTACAGAAAGTATCAACTGTGAATCGATGTTGTTGATGGTGTATTTATTGTTAACAAGCAGTACCCTCGCCCGCTTCACTAGGCATCTGTTTATTATTATTATTGTATATACATAGGTTTTATTATCTACAGAAAGTATCAACTGTGCATCGATGTTGTTGATGGTGTATTTATTGTTAACAAGCAGTACCCTCGCCCGCTTCACTAGGCATCTGTTTATTATTATTATTGTATATACATAGGTTTTATTATCTACAGAAAGTATCAACTGTGCATCGATGTTGTTGATGGTGTATTTATTGTTAACAAGCAGTACCCTCGCCCGCTTCACTAGGCATCTGTTTATTATTATTGTATATACAGAGGTTTTATTAATATATTTTTATCACCAAATTTAAAATTTACATTTTAAGAAATTCTTCTCTGTCATTGCAACTTAAAAGTAAGAAAATTAATTTTAACATAGTATTATCTTAAATTGCAACTGCTTGCGACTTAGTCCGTTATTTTTTTCACAGGTTTTAATTAATTTACATTAATTGGCTAGAGCTTCTCTGTACACAATGTTCATTATTTTATTATTTTCTGGTAGCAAAATATAATGGTTTCCTAGAGTTCCTACTCTAGAATACCAGATACATAATTGCCCATCAGAAAAACATCCCTTGCTGAAATCTATTCCCACAAATTTGAAAGTTTGTCCCTGGGACTGGTTTATTGTGAGATCAATTAATGTTACCTTAACCGGAAACTGCAACCGCTTGAAAGGAATAGGCAAATCCGTTGGGATCATAGGGATACGATGAATATGCGCTAGCTGTCCGGCGGCAGGACCTATTCATATTCTTTCTTCGATGATTTTCCGCAAACCTTTTATCAATAGTCTCGTGCCATTACACATGTTAGGTGGGTTTAAGTTGTTTAGTAGCATTATCGAGATACCAATCTTTTATTTGAGGTCGTGTGGCAGCAGGCCAGAAGAATTTAATGAATTTAAACATTCTTAAGGGTAGTGCACACTGTCCTCAATGTCGGGGACGGTATCAATTGATTTGTAATGTTTAACTTGGTCGGGAACTTCTTGTAAGATCATTGTATTTATTTCATTATTTGTATCGTTTCTGGGAGCTACTGTTACCCTTGAACAGAGCCAATGATAGTAACTTTACAATAAATTTCCTATATCGGTTTATATGGCCTTGATAAGGTGTTCTAATTTGTGGACTTTGCGACGCAATCCAGCATTAAGTTTGATTTCAGCGCTACCACAATTTGCGCTTGGAAAGGGAATTTTCCTTCTCCAAGCTTTAGCAAGTGTTGTAGAAAACTGTTTTCATTATTTTCCCTTAAATGGGCTCTCAAGTTAGTGCGCAAAATGTGTTTGAACTGAAACCCATAAAGGGGATGTTTTCATTTAAATTTGAAAGTATTTAAAATTAACAATTCTTGCTAAACTAATACAGGTATTGCAAACATATAATTTAGTAACTAGTTAAATACTCTACAAAAAAATTGTACACGCATTGATTTGAACATTTATTTTGATTGAATTGATTTGAACATTTATTTCGTAAATCTATAGTTTTGAGTTTGACTGGACATACAATAATAGTAATTTAGGCCAAATAATTTTATATTTATTTACATTTTTTTTGTATTTGAAATTTTCCCTGGTGTCATAACGTCATGATATATCGCCTATGTTCATCCAGAAGGTCCAGGCTACTTACCATTGAAAGAATTTTTTTATGGGATAAGTAGTACAAGAGATTTCCTCTAAGAAACTCACAAACTTTACCTCTCTATTATATTAGTGTAGATTATCATACCTGATTATTAACTATATGTTTATTGATAACATGATTATTTATTTGCAATTTTAATATTACAATATGTTAGTGATTCCATATGAGTGTGTTTCAGGGGTTGTTTTGATGTTTTGTGTCATCATACTTAACAGGGTATATTTAAAAAATTTTGAGCCATGCAGATAACGACTTTGCTAGAGTTTTAGCTGCTCATCTGTAAATTATTGAGACTATTTCAAACGTGCATCTGTCATTCTTTTAAGATGGCTTGATTTAAAAATGAATTATTGCTGATTGGTAAATCTTATTAATATTTTAAGTTATATCCGCAGGGCAAGAGTATTTTAAAGAGTACCTGTAGTAGAGTATTTTAATGTGATTTAGGTGTTTTCTAGCATTAGCGAGTAACAGCTTATTGTTGTTTATTTATATACGCAGCCAGTTACGAGTTTCTAAACACGCTTAATTGTGGACGCCGCTGTATTGATTTCAGTTTCCATAGCAACCCATATAGCTTTACCTAGTCCCGTTAAAATACAAACAAATCTAAATTAATCTTTTTTAAATTATGACTAAATTGTTAATTAGGAGACATGCTATCCTCACGCAATGTTGTTCTATAAATTAGAAGTTTTTTCCTTGTGCTGGCTATATATTTTCTGTGAAAGCGTCACTATTATGTATGTTCTCAAATACATAAATCAGGACATTTAAGCCCGGCAGATTATTATAGGGAAGATGTCAAGTAGCAGAACTAGAAAAAAGAAGTCCCAGGTTATCAGAATGTGTAAATCAACGCCTATTATAAAACTATGGCTGGAGACTGTCTCCATTTCAACGGTTACCTAAACGAAGGACAGTTTGTAACATATATAAATATATTTTAATTCGTTGGGTGACTTCAAAGGAACAGTTTAAATTTAGATAATGAATCAAGATACCTTTTAGTTTATTTTCAGCAACACATTTTATTGCCTTTTCTTATAGATTTATTTCAATTTTACGAGGAATCATTATTTTACTGCTTCTGCTATCTAACAAAGTTAATTTTATCCGGTAATATCTAGTGAAGCAAATGAACCAAGAATATTCGTTTAGATTTTCTGATTTCTGCATCATACAAATTGTAGTAAATTTCAATGAATTATTGTCTGCTGTTTCTATTTATTCTTGTAGTTGTAGTTTATGTCCTGTCAGAGTAAATGTAGTGTCAAAAACGTACTTTGTAGTAAATATGACCGTTTTTAACGGGTAACAGAATTATTGTTCTTTAGTGTGAAGTTTTATATGTTCGTTCTGCTAGCATAATTTAAATACAAACACCATCCACCTGCCTTTAAAATGCTTATACGGGAACACTATTACACATACTGTAACTTATAATACGAATTACATGTTATCATTTCTCACATAAAGCTTAGCAAGTTTCACGAAAACCCGGTACAGTATTGGGTTCCGTGTGAGCATGTGTTCGCCAACCCACGCAATATGATCGGGTGCGGCTGTTTGCCTACGCGTGATGATGACATTGTTCTTGTTTGTTTACGAAAACCCGGTACAGTATTGGGTTCCGTGTGAGCATGTGTTCGCCAACCCACGCAATATGATCGGGTGCGGCTGTTTGCCTACGCGTGATGATGACATTGTTCTTGTTTGTTTACGAAAACCCGGTACAGTATTGTGTTCCGTGTGAGCATGTGTTCGCCAACCCACGCAATATGATCGGGTGCGGCTGTTTGCCTACGCGTGATGATGACATTGTTCTTGTTTGTTTACGAAAACCCGGTACAGTATTGGGTTCCGTGTGAGCATGTGTTCGCCAACCCACGCAATATGATCGGGTGCGGCTGTTTGCCTACGCGTGATGATGACATTGTTCTTGTTTGTTTACGGCCTCGGTCCACAATAAACCATTCGCCCTTGGACGGTAGATGCGCCGCTGTCCACCGCCTCGTTACTGCGAATTTATTGGTCTTGACGGATCGAAGCGGTCGTGGTTGCAGAACCTCCCCCGCTCCTCGGGGAAGACTTGGCCCAGCAGCTCACCAGAAGTAGCTGACCAATCCTTTCTTTGTACCTGCTGCTCGATATTTGACCAAAACTGCATAGTTAAGACTCTGGATACAATGTTGAAAACAATATCAGATTATAAAAGCTGCCGAGAGAACGGTAAAAACGATGCCCAAAAAGTTATATGATTATAACTCATACAAACAATGCCATCGTCTGTCATAGATTGGATATTGGAAAAATTATGGCCATTACATAATATACACGTAAAAAAAGTTAACAGTTCCAAATATTTCATATCAAAATAACCTTCTTCTGTGAATTCCTTAATTTGCAACATCTGAAAACTTGAATAACCTTAATAATGCAGTTCCTTTTATTCCGTATTCGCATAGCGCTTAGTCTTTTTGTGTACACGCTGAAATCTCCACTTATTAAAAAAGTCATATTTAATCCTGGAAAGTATATAGTATTTATTTAATTAAAAATATACCATTCCCATCATAAAATCAGTCGCTATAACTTTATCAAGGAAAAAGTAATTAATTAATTGCCAAATCCTACTGTCCTTTAAACACAATACTCGCACATCAGTTAACTTTTCGTGGGCCATTTCTATATGTAGATCAAAACATGTGCAGAAAGATAACATTAAATCCTCATAAAACATATTTTATACAATCGACGTATTAAGTTACTTTCGTTTCACCGTATCATCTTTAAGAATCTCATCTCTACATTCGGTACGCACACAGCACTTGGCATAATCTCTCGTGGTCCATTGCGTAAACACATAAACTTACATCGATAGCACATTACAGCATTCACAATATATACAAAATATTTCTACAATAGACATCTAAAGGCGCTGTATTGATTTTATAATATTTCCAGCACGCCTGTATGTGTGCAGTAAACACAAAACTTTACTTTTCGTGAGTGAGTATGTATCATGAGGTACGTTAATTGGAACGCCTCCCTGCTAAACGGAAGCTAGCATTCTTCGCGGCTCTCGAAAATGTGTGTATCTAAATTTGCTGCGAGAAAACACTTCCGATGTTGAATGATTTACCTCACGAAAAAACTCACATACTTTGGGATTAGTAATTCTTTAATTCACACCATTTTTATGAGATCTTTTGGCACGTTTAGTGAGCGAATAGTGTTGGGAACGTTCTCGCTTCATTCTCTTGGTTGCCCGGGTCCTCTCTTTTGTCCTTGAGGAATAATGTATTCTTAAGTTCTCCTAATTCAGAGGATTGGTCTGTGCTGATATCTGATTTTCGCCCTAAAGTATATTAAGAAAAGTAGTACTATGAAAGTTTTATTTAACATACACGAAATGGCTTATGTTATATCAGTCTGCGAAACGCAGAATATATGACATTTTCTAACATGAACGAGGCATGAAACAGTATAGTTTTGTATTCTAGCAAGCGATTTAGTAAACTGATTACTTCTACACACCGAATTCTCATTGTTAGTATTAATTTTGAATTGGGCTTATTTCATGCCACTCTATTTGCCATTGTACTGCAAGATGCTACTGAAGTATATTCACTTTGCCCAGTTCCTTTACAAATTGTGGTACTGAAAAGAATATTGTGTATTCATGCTGAGTTTTACATTTTTTTGGCGCCCATTTCTGATCGAAGCTTAAGATTGTGAAGGATGTCACAATTCATTAGTAGAGATTTAAAAATCTGGAGACGCTCACGAAATTAAGTTCTTATAATTTTATATGGCAAAGTTACAATACTGTTTCGCTGATTTCCACGTGCTCGTAAAGGCGCAGATCAGTGAACTTCAACATAAACAACTGACTAGATATATTAGATAAGATGAGAAACGAGTTAACTACGAGCTTCGCATCGGAGAACATACATACTATTTGAAAAATTCAAAAATATGTTTCAGCAGTGCACTGAATTGTGGCCATGCGATTATAGGCTGCAGGCTTTAATCATGGTTGAGGCAAACTGTGGAGAAAATGACAGCACTCGACAGCTGTTGTGTCTGATGCTGCGCTATTATAGGCTGTTAATGGTAAATTTAGCCATTAAAAACCACAGATTTAAACTCTAATTAAATGAACTTTATGTATAATTCCACCCTATGTTAAAATTAGCACTGTGCCACGGATCTCAGAACTTCATTCATGCGTCAGCCAATTTAAACTGCGAAATTACCAGAGAAATAATGATTACCCAAATTTGAAAATTACTAAACTTATATGCATTATTATAAAGTACAGAAAAACGAAATATTTTAGTATTCGCATATATTTACCTATTACTTTTAATTCAACGTTAACACATACAACTTTGTTCCCTCCATCGTCACCAAACTTTAATGGACTCATTCCCTTCAGCGGGCCCTTTGAAAGACATGCACACCATAAAAAAATAATGGAAAAATTACCTGACTAATGTAAGGTAATATTCGCAAACTTGTGGGGGAAACATTGTTTTCTTTATGGATAAGATAAAATTACGGCACTCTGGAATAAAATTCACGTACATGGTAGTGGAAAATCCCATACATGGATGGCAAAATTACCTTACGACGTGTGGATCTTTTCATCCATTTTTAATTATTTGATAATTGCATTTCATATATTTTTTACTTTAAAATTATTTTTTATTGTTAAGTCATACAAGCTGTCCAAAATGGTTCTTTATATGTAAGGTATAATTACCGCACTCTGGAGTAAAATTCACGTAAATAGTGGTAGAAAATCCCATACATGGATTGGAAAATTACCTAATGACGGGTGCATTTCTTCAGCATTGTCTCAACGGCTAAGTGGGAGGAGGAGCGGATGAAGCAATCCTTAACACGCTAATATTCACTGAAGCTGACACGCTGTCGTTGTGGTGTAATAGATATCGCATGGGCCGTTCGTGATAGAGGAGTATGGTTTGCGCCCATGCACCACAAGGAATCGAGGATTTTGGTTTTGAAATTTCAGTTACTATTCGTTAGAGGATATAGGTAATAAAAAAGTTAACACTACTTATACTTCTGGATACTTTTAAATGTAATTTTGTTATACAATATAGTTAATTTTCCCTTACATGTATGGGTTTTTTCCCGTACGATGAGGGAATAGTACTCTACTTGTTATGCAAATTTACTCTATATTTAATAGGTAATGTTTCCTTACATGTAGAGGTCATTCGCTTCTCTAACATGTAAGGGAATTTCGCATTAAATTTTTTACAGCGCTGCGTTAAATTAAAAAAAAAATAAACAGAGACCGAGAGGCCTTTGTGTACATATGCACGTACTTTGCGACACACAGCAAGAGTCAGGCACGGTTATGGGAAGCGTGCACACGTATACATGAAAGTACTTAACAATTAAGTGGCAATTTCAACCAGGACCCAAGAGTTGAGCTGCATCGACGAACCAGTTGAAGCATGACACGGTTACTCGTTCGTCTTCAGTCATTTTTTGAAAACTAAAACTCATGTCAGACCCGCTATGAGAACTGAGAGGAATGAATTGTACCACCTGACGATAGCATTTGAGACTCAAGAGTTACCTGATACCAGTGTATGTGCTTCAGTAATATCGGGATGGCTTGATTCAGTAGTTCTTCACGTAAGAGTTATTACTGCTACAGAAATTCCATGAAGAATCGCCAAATTACAGTCGTAACTAAGGATACTATTGCAACGCTCAACAAAATTTCTTAATTCACAGAGGTCCCCGGAATGACAACGCTTTGTTGCATTAAAAGTGAATGTGTTTGTCAAATAATGTAAGCTCATAAGTTTGACCTCGTGTATTAATTCTGTTTGCAGTTAAAGCGCTGCATGTCACAACAAAATTTCTTAATTCACAGAGGCCCCCGGAATGACAACGCTTAGTTGCATTAAAAGTGAATATGTTTGCCAAATAATGTAAGCTCATAAGTTTGACCTCGTGTATTAATTCTGTTTGCAGTTAAAGCGCTGCATGTCACTACAATATTATGGACCATGCACTGCATTTCTTACAGATCAGGCTGGCTTTAGTCATAATACCACCAAGCATAGGACTTCTTTATCTGTGTATAGAAAATAGGAGTAACAAAAGCAATGTGTCACCCATTGGTTGTCTTCTGTTTTCTTATGTGTTTGACAGTAGAGGCTGTTGACTGTAAAATGGGCACTTTTGGCGCCCCAGTTACTTTTCCTTTCAATCATTTTTTATCCTTTGTCCACCTTCTTAAATATGTTTTACCAAGTATGTGATAAACTTAATGTGTATATTCTATCGCACTTGGAAGTTAACACCTAAGGTTACAATTAAATATATTTACTAACAATAGTTCCAAATGAGAGGGCTTTCAAAAGTGCTCACTTCGCCTCGAATAGCCTGTACCACAGACTAGCGAGGTTTATAGAGGAGAAAGTGACATGTATTCAAATCGAAATATTCACTAGCGGTACCTGTATTATTGGTACGGAACTACGACCTGATAGAGGTATTGATTGTATAGACTTAGGTTACAAAAGAGGGATTTTCTATACATCGTTTGCGATTATTGCATTGCTTGCTAACGTACATAATTGATAGCTATTTATTAATTTTCTTCATGCATTATTATCTTTCAGCGTACAATAATGAATATCTACTGATCGTTAGAATTTACATAATGGTACAAGTCATCAGCGTCAGTATTTGTTTACAACTATTGCGAATACTATATAATTAGTTAAAATAGCATATTTCCTTAAAGTGAATAGTTTTGCATCAATTCATTAATTACGTTTAGTCATGTGATGCGTAAGGTGTAAACTTTCATCCATTCCAAGACAGTAGGGAACAGAACAGTTTCTTCTTCTTTTTCACTTTCTGTATGGTTTAAAAAATATAGAAAAAAACAATTGCGTTACTTTAAAGTACATAAAAATGGAAAGTACTTATAGAGATTTATGCCATGCACCATGCATACCATTCGATAGTGAAACTTGGTGAATGACTCAGCCTGTCTGTAGAAAGAGTAAAGGACTAGGGAGATACTCTGTAAGCATGTATCGTAGAGTCACGTGGCTTATAACAAAATATGAATACATTCTGAAATAGAGACAGGTAGCTTATATCCTTAAGTGTCAATTAGTCTCCGTTCTGGGCAAATATTTCCTCTTATCATTAGCACTTAGTAGGATGTGTGTAACTCAAGTAGGCAATTTATCCGGATTTCTTACTTGGATTCACACCTATAAACATACGAGTTAGAATAAATATTGAAATAATTGATTCTCGTAAATGTGTAACATAACTATTGAGAAAGTACCTATAGAGAAGTTTATAAATACACTGTAAAAATTTTTCTGGTAAACTTTCTAAACTGCAATGGATGTTTCTAAGTTTGTAAGTATGGTAATAATACCACACATCAAGCTCCAGATATAGGAATGTTAAGCGTCGCTACTATGCAAAGTTGGGAAATTCCCTACGCATTGGACACGACAATGAATGTATAGGGGAAAACATTACCATTCCTTTTTACTCACTAAGTATACGCTGGTATGGTAAATTTCCGAATAATTTCATAGAGTGTAACATTTTTTTTTAACATTGTGTTAGAAAATATGGATGTATCCTGTACTGGTTCAGAGGTTCCATGAAATAATATTTTATAAAACACCGGATGGAGAAAAGGACGTACTAGTATCACAACTTATTAGAAAGTTGCACGCTCATTGCTTCCTCTTTTCAAGACAACACAAACCGGCCTTTATGTATCTTTATCATCACAGGGGGATGATTTATATTGTGGTCTAACAGCCGTTTATGCTCGATGGAATCAAGGTTCTTTTATGTTTTTGCAAATTGCAACACGCAGGTAAAGGCATATCCGATGTAAGGTACAATATTAAGTTGATAATATGAAACTAATATTTATCTACCTTTTATGTGAGTTAAAAAGTTCATGTCAAAGGAATTAAAATATCAATCCCACAAAACGAGGTATCACTAAAATTGAAAGGAATAACATTGAAGTGTCCCTTCATTCGTCAGTCCTGACTCCAGGGGGGACCACGGTCGCTGAGCAATTAGACTATTTTTTACTAACCCTACTTATCAGTACAGCCATCCAGGTGTTCAATTCCATCATGACTACTACAATTTAACAAAGAGCTTATTAGTTATATAGATTCACCTTTTTTTTGTGGGAGGGCGGCTATTTGTCTGGGCTTCCGTAATTTAAGCTACAAATTCTATTTCTATGCAAAAGCATCATTCACACTTCCTAGGAAGGTGGCAAGCTATTCTGCCCCGACCGAGACAGCTCCCCGACGGGTATACTTTCGGCCGCCCCACGTTTCGCCGCCCCCGCCGGAACAGACCAGGGACCGGGATTCCCACGAATCCGCCCGCGAGACCAAACACCGTCGGGCCCGCACACAGCTAACTAGCCTTTCGGCCGGTCTGTCATGGCACCCAACGGTCGAATGGCCCCGCCACGAACCCGAAGGCCCCCGTCCCCCTCCCTATCTGTACTATTTTATTTTGTTCTTTTTAATTTTTCCTTGCCCATCGTTCTGCTCCAAGCTAAGCATCGTCCAGGACACCGAAGTACCCCTTCTGGACACCCAGGCCTTCGTTTGCCGGAGGACGAGGGAATGGAGCTCCACTCCCACGGGCGCTCCCCCCCTTTTTTTTCTACAAAGACACATACACAGACATCAACCAACATATTATCACAAATCACATCTTTCCCTCATTTAGATTTCCTTCTCCGCAGTTCCTTCCGTTCTTCTTTCATCCGTTTCAGATCTTGTCTTTCTTCTTCTCTTTCTTGCTGCTTCTCCACCTCTTTTTCTCCCTTCTGTTTATCTACTTTCCTTCTCGGTTCTCCTCCCCATTTTATTTCCTCTTCCTCCTTCTCTTATTTTTCTTCTTTTCCTCCTTCTTGTTCTTCTCCATATTTCCTTCAATTCTTCTTACAATAATTTCAGATCTTGTGTTCTTCTTTATAACTTTTTCGTGTTTGGAGCTTTTAAATTTTTCTTCCCCAATGTTATTCTGCAAAACTTCAATATTTACTAATAATTATGTTTCGTATATAAAAGAAAGAGTAATTTATAGATTTTATTTAATTTAAACTATAAAAAACTAGACAAACACAACCACTCACTCAATAATTCCCTTATTTCTAGCACACTCTCATCCGCTCCCTAGACTACTCAGTTAAATCATCGTTCATATTTTTTACCAAATCATATATTTTACTAATACTTTCATTTATTATCTCTACAATTTCCTTGCCGTATATATTATGTTTTCGTAATGGCAATTTGTCATTAAAAGATTTTAATTTCTGTTCTAATTCTTTCCTTTCTTCTGTAAACATGTCACGCAAGTACAAAATATGGTATACCGTCTGAGCTTCCTTTCAACATTGACAACTGTCATCTTCTATTTGATTTATTTTAGCTAAATATTCTTTAATTTGACAGTGTCCCGTTATTACTTTCAACACACTATTATTTGTATTGCTTTTACTTTCGTACAATTGTTGTGTATTTTTAATATAGTTTTTAGTATTTAGGCCGGTTTCTGTTGCATCGTACTCTATTTGCCAATTTATAATACTTAGTCTATAGATTTCTTTCTTTAATTCTTTTAAACTAATAGGTTGATTATTTCAAATTTTTTTTCAATTCAAATATTATTGTGCTCTACTATCTTATTATATGTATTTCCGTTGTATTCTATTCCGTCTACTTCATTTTTGATTTGATATATCATATTTCTATCTTTTATAGTATAGTCTATTGGGATTTCTGTACTAATAGTTATAGTGGATATATATGATGTTGGTGTTAAATTCATCATTTATATCAATACATATCTTTGTGATGCTCTTAGTATTCTTTTAATGTGTGTATTTTCAATTTTAATTTTGTAACAAGTGCTAGCATATTGTATAATATTATGGTATAATGCCTGGTATATTATTTTCTTATTTTTTGTATCAAAAGTTTTGATATTCCATACAGTTTGTTTTAATTTTAAAAATATATTCTTAACTTTTTCGGTTATATATTTAACATGTGGGATAAACTTTAATCTATTATCCAAAATAATAGCCAAGTATACTATTTCCTTTTTAAATTTTGATTGTTTGTCATACTTTATCACTGTCGGTCTTTTATCTAATTTCCCTTTTAAAATTATGGCAATTGTTATATCTACCGATAATTTAAGTGTTTTCTCTTTCATCCATATTAAAGTTTTATCCATTATTTTTTGTGTCCGTTCTTCTATTTCCTTTCTTGTATTACCTTCTATCAAAATTATACAATCGTCCGCGAATGCCACAACTTTTGAATCCTCGTAATTGTTTTGTACTATGTAATCATTTTATTACTAAATTCCATAGACTTGGCCCTGTTACTGATCCTTGAGGACAGCCGCGATTTATTTCCCTGTTTAACGTTATCATATTATCTTGTACTATTATGTTCCGGTTATTCAAATAGTCCCATACAATTTATTTTCTATTTTTCCTTTTGGAATTTTATTAATCTGTTCTCTAATGTCTTCCCGTGTCTCTGTGGAAAATGCGTTACTTATGTCTATTGAAACGCCAGTTAAATATGTTTGTAATTGTTTCTATTAAATTTAATAGCTTATTAATTGACTGTTCGTTTGATTTTTTTCTCTCTAAATCCAAATTGGATATCGTGAAGCGTTTTTTCTATTTCTGATTTAATTTTGCTATACTTCTGTTTACTTCCCTTGTTTCAAAGCAGATTTTTTTCTTTTTGATGCCTGTCTAAGTCGAAATCTTAAATCAAATTTGAATTATATATTTTTTTTTTCCAAAAAATAACATTTCTTTACCTAATTATGCTCTTACTTCATATACCATTATTTTTGGGTTTCTCTTCTCTAGTCTGTCAAATTTCAGTTTCACTTCTTTATTCCTTATTTATTCTTCTATTTATTTTTCTTATTTATTCTATTCAGCTTTTAATTCCGCTATTCCTAATTTCTGCTGCCAAACTATATCCTGTACTTCTGATAATTTTGTCATGATTTCCACGTAGGGCACTTTTTTTTGTTCTTACTATCGTTTCCAGCGTTTGTAAAATTTATTTTATCCTTTAGGAATGTACTTCTTCTTCTTCTTTTTCTAGTGCGTTTTTATTATGATATCCTTTTCGGTTTTTTTATAACATCCTGTCTTGATCTACTGTTGGTTCTTTACTGTTCAGTGGTGTTATTAGTGTTTTTGCTGATTTAGAAAATGGTGATGTTTTATTACTCGTATAAACACTACACTACTACTGTTGAGGTTTCTGCTGCTCCCGCTCCTCGCCCTGTCCTCTTTTTCTTGTCTTCTTTATTAATTATGTGTCCCAGTCCTCCCAGCGCCACCCCGCAGTCATAATTCTATTATTTATCCTTTATGACGTGGTCACTTCCCCCATCCAGTTTTCTTTAATTATGCTGATATTGCATATTTTAGATGCTAAAATTTTTATTAGTAAATTCCTTTCCTCTTTCTGACTATCCCGTTGTTTTTATTTTCCCTGTAGGTCCATTTTGACCGGAATATTGACAGTTTTTAATTCTGCTGATCTTGCATTTTCTAGGTGTTGAATTTTTGTGTTATTATATCCGGTTTCCCTTCCTGATGACGGATATATTTTACTTTTCGTTCTGTGTATTAGTTCTCGAGTAATTGAGCTTTTATTTTTTGTTTATTTTTGCTTTTTTTGGATATACAGCATAATTTTTATTTGTATTTTACTAATGTGTTCTTCAGAGTAGCTTTCATGCGTTTGATAAAGGCGGAAAATTTTCTCCGTTTCCCTCTAGGACACGCCGTTTTTGAGTTATTTGACTTTAAATAATTTATGTGTTCAATCCTTTAAACTTTAGAAAAAAATAACTCTTTACATTCTCAGTAAAAATTCAGCTAAACTGTTATTCTGTGCATGGTTTCAGGAAGTCCTGTACACACGCTTATGTGGTCCTGTACACAGTTGCTGAAATAGGTCAGTACTTTTTCCACTGGAGGGTATCGACCAGGTAGGAATGTCGTGAGCCAAGAATTATTTAGTGGTTAGAAGACTCGCCTCCCACCAAGACGAACTGGGTTCAAGCCCCAGCCAAGTGACTCCCGGATTTTCGAAAGTGGGAATCTTTAGCCGGACGATGCCGCTGGACGGCGGGATTTAAGCTGCGTTCTCCCGTTTCCCCCACGCATGCATTCCGGCGCTGCTCTACTAGCACCTAATTTCACGTCCATCGGCTCAAAAGACCTCATTGTTAAGAGTTGCCCAAATCTCTCGACTGACTCCAGGAAAATTGTCTCACCATGTGCCCTTTCGCGAGTTCAAAGCGGGCCGCATTGCACACCTCCGCTGTACCTGTGACCATACTTCAAAGAAGGAACATGGTGGAAATGCGCGACGAACCATACCAAAACGAGGAACTCCCGAAAGGACCCATAATCTCAATAAAAATACTTATTTACTTATGTACGTAAAGGCACGTATGGCTAATATGAAAATGTTGCCGATTAACTTTTAAAGTGTTACCACCCAGACATTTACGTCTAACACAACAATCAAATAATTAAGACACGGTGACGCGCCAAACTTAACACGTATTAGCATGTCCGCAGGCAACGAAGGAAGTGACACGAATTAATAAGGGTTCAAATTCATTGAGTTCATTATAGACCCTAAAGATGTTTACCGAATGTGACAACTTGGTTGACATTGATTAATTTCATTAATGATATTTCATAAAAATTACTTAAAAGTAGTAGCCTCCGACTTAGACGTGCCACCATAGCAAGGAACTATCTGATCCGTGACAATGCACTTCATTATTTAAGCCAGCACTAATCCACCGGACATATGACTTCAGAAAATTGAGACAGTTAACAAACCTACAGGCCATTCACAGTAAAGTGAGCACTTTTGAAAGTCCTCTCATTTCTAACAATAATAAATAAATACAACGTAATCTTCAAAATGTGGTGAAATATACACACGGTGTTTATTACGTACAAAGCAATATTTATTTGAAAGGTGGTTACAGAATAAGAAATGGCTGAAATGAAAAAATAACTAGGGCCTCACAAGTGCTCACTTTACCGTGAACAGCCTATACCACGAACCATCCCGTGTGGGTCACTTCGCTACCACTCTGGGTATTGATTGTCACCAATAATAAATTACATACAAAGTGTAACAGTGCGGCAGATCAATGGCGTTTTCTGTGGTCAACGATCAATAGTTATTTCAATTCAATCGGACATTCAGTGCGGGGAAATCAGGCCAGGCGACTGATGTGCCCTGAAGTAAAAAGTCTTGAGTCAGCCCAATCGTATACCAACTGACGCCCCGTTAACCTTATCTCACATATACTATATCGCGTTAAGCTCACAGTATTTCCCTTAACTGGGAGAAGCCAATATCTCATTCTGGACCATTGGTAACAGATTGTTGTCATTATCTTGTAATGCGATAAGCGCAGAAGGCCTCCCCAATACTCTAAATCGCAATCAGTTTTTTTTTACTGATTGTCAGTTCAAACTGCTCCTTCCGGAATCTGTAGAAAAATACCACTAATTCATAAGTTAAAAGAAGCAGTAGAAAACTAGATATTTATAGTTTGTTAATAAATAAGCGCAGAGCATTCCTATGTGATGTAAGTTAGGCACGATTAATTTTGTCGTAGAACATAAAAATATTGTCTACACAAAAACGTTTTCGGACGTGGTTGGGCTCGAACCTCCGTCCATAAAGCAAAGCATGTTGAAGCTTTCATGATCAGCCATATCCACTGTCCTACTTTACCACTGCCAAATGTGTGCTCGTATTATGGATACTGAACCACAAAATGTAATGTCAAATATTGCTGTCAGTTTCGTGAAGTTAAAGTATTTCTTGTTGTCGAAATATATAGATTTTCTTGGCAAGTACGTCTTTGCAAAGTTAGAAAGTCAATCTATCTTTAGTTTAGTTCGGATTCTGTGCTTTAAAAGATAAATATATTGTTTTCAATGTACGAGTTTATCGATGTCCACTAGTATCCGCCATTTTACAATGCAACGAGATACTACAGATTTATAATGTTATTTTTAGTGACAGATAGATCAGTGATAATTCTACTGACTCGATAGTGCGGTGATTCAATAAGAAACGTGGATTTACGCCACCAACAGTTTTGTGGTCTACAAGTTAACAGATCAAATAATGAGGAAAAGACAAATTTTATAAAAATACTGAATTGTTTCTAACGTCCCACTGTCTAATAAGCACAGTTTTTATTAGTTAATCTGTCTCTTCAAAATAACTGTTTTATTCTGTAAAATTTCGTTTCATTGTAAAATGGTACATACATAGAAAACACCAACACCGTTAAAACCATTATATTTATCATTTAAAGCACACAATCTGAACTAAATTTAATTTAGAATGACTTTCGAGCCTTACAAAGACTTGTACCTACGTACGCATAATATGTGTATATTTCGACAACATGAAGTACTTTCACATTACGAAACTTACAGCCGTTCGTGATTGTAAGTTTATGTTAGTACGCAAATGCGAGACAGTTTATCCCAGTGGTGAAGTAGTAGAGTTGGTAGAAAGTCAGCCAAAAGAAACAAGAGAATGTTTTGCGTTTTGGGGTGGCGGTTCGATACCAACCACTTCCAAAGTTAACTTGTACATACAATAATTTTGTTTTGCGACAAAATAATTGTATTTAATTTATTTCAAACCGTAATGCACGGTTTTTAATCCCTGTTATTTTTATTAATCGACTATAAATAACTGATTTTCTACTGTTTGTATTAGTGGATTTCATTTAACTGAAGAGTTTAATAGTTTTCTTTTTCTACTGATTCCGGATGGAGCAGTTTCTTCTCACAAACAGTAAAAAATAACTGATTCTGATTTAGAGTGCAGGAGGTGACATTAGTGACAAACAGTGGATACGTGGAAAGTGACGAGTTATTGCAAGTAGTTGCAAAGTAATATAATTTTAAAAAAATGTATTTGAATATTTTTCTTGGGGTAAAAAAAGGTATTCAGATGTACCAGAAAGAGTACCTGGGAAAAACACTGCACTTAAAGTTGAAGTTGAAGAGAACTGCCCAAAGCATTTGAGAATTATGGCAAAATATGGATTCGCTTTGGGGAAGGACAAAGATTTAAGAAGCGAAGCATAAGTATGTGCAGTTAAACCTTGCCTGTACCATTTAATGATGGGAAACCTGGACGCGACTGGTTCAAAAACTTTTTCAAGAAGCAGAGGTTATCCTTAAAATTATGAAATCGCTTCAGAAGGCAAGAAGAATGCTATGGTGGATCTTTTATCATAAGTATATGCAAGTCTGCCGTACAGGGCAGGGAAACCCCTTGTTGCACGAATTGGAACACAGCTGTGCCTGCATTCTTGTACTTTTACTGCTGCTGTCAGAAACCGAAATTCAAATACTACGTCTTATTGAAAATCCGGGATACAACTATGAACCACGGGGAAAGGAGACAAGGATTTGCTGGGGAAATATTATCAAAGTACGGAGAACGGATAGATGAATACGTTGGTGTTTCAAGTGTGCCTGGTGAAATTTTCGAAATAAGTGAAAGAGAGTGCATTAATTTTTATATCGGGCGGACACTTAACACACCTGGACACGAACACTGCTCAATTTGTTCTTAGACATGCCATAAAATACCATAAAACAACCTGCACATACTATGGATGTCCTACAGCCTTTACATAAGACTCATTTTTTGACGAACTCCTAGTATCAGAAGCTTTAGTCATGGTACAGAGATACACTGTAAAAAGGAAAGGCAGTAGTCCCCGGCGAGACCTCCCGCTTGGTAAATGAGGATAAGGGTCTCAGAACCTGGAGGATGGGAGACTTCTGATGTGACTGTGCGTCAGTGTTTGGGCTTTGGGCGCTGGTCAACGCAGGCATGAGTCAAGGTTTCCTGCGTTGAGAGGGCGTGATTCCTCTTCCAGCCCAGTGGGAGGACGAAGCGCGGGAGGGCCTGGTGGCTAAGAGCTCAGAAGGCAATATATATTGTAAATAAATTGCACTGATAAATCCTAACGACACTGCACATCATGACTTGGCTTGTTGGCAACTGCAGGCGACAAATGCCAATTCACAAAAGACGAGAGTCAATAAAAGCAAAAATCTGGATGATGTTTGTGTCCGTAAGCAAACGACAACCTAAATGCAGATTGAATGACGAGGGGGCGGGGAGGTGGTGAGTTGGGGGCTAAGAGATCCAATCAAGGCGTGTGAATGGAATTAATGACGATAAACGGTATTGGTATTTTCTTTGATAAAATTTGACTTAAATATCATTTCTATACAAATAATAGGAATGGCGCCATTATTTGAATGTAATTCTCATCTCCCAAATAAACGACGTCTGAAAACACATTGCATTATATTCATAAATGTAACATCCATTTCTACGACTGTGAAAACAAATTTTATATTTACATGGTATGCATGTTACAGTGTTAATTACAAAACAGTGTACCCTTAATCTTTTACGATTTCTTCCTAAATGTTAATTACGCTTGCACATTACCTTCCTTTTGGGGTTGTGTTCACTACGACTATTTTAAAAAAGTTAAGGAATCTTTGGAACCGTAGATTTTCTTTGACCTATTAACTTGCTATATACATACCCCAGGGAAGATTTGCCAACTGACATTGCGAAGTCTGCTTTGACTCAAGTGTGTAATAAAAGATAACGACCTCGAGAAGAAGAATAGCGTTAAGGGTTGCTATTGAAAGAAATGCAACTTGGAGCACAGTGTTATGTGAAGTTTCGTTCTGAAAGCTACTTGCTTGGATGAGTCACTTAATTATGCGGGAGACTTTTCCCGCTGGACAGTGCAGTGTGCTGGGCTGCCCACACTGCAACTTGCTAGGGGCTAAACTGATTTCAACTCTCCAGCCACTAGAAGTCGACGCAGTGCGTTCCAGACTAGGGATGCGGAATACTTTCTGGAACTGTTCCGGAGAGAGGAACTGTAACTAGATTTCCGATCAAGCCAAATGAACCGTTCCGTTCGAACGCCACCATTCAACCACTTCCGTACAGTAAACACACAGCACTTGTTTATATTATTTGTGTTTAACTTCAAATTAGTGGAAAAATTATAAACTACGCCTTGAAATTTGCGAACCATGAGTATTACTTCAGTACACTGTGATGCTGCAATAGCGAGTTATTTTCCGTTTTTCCATTACCGGATTTGTGTCAAAGCAATGGGGTACATTATGAGATTTTTAAACATTGAAGATTCCGGCTCTGAACTATTGCTGAGAAGGCATTTCAAGGCCAGCAGAAATGTAAATATTCCAACAAAGGAAAATACTTCTCACAGCCTTGGAACACTGGGAGTTAATGTTTACCAGCGGAAAGGTTCCCGCATGAGTTTTGGAGCTGGAAACTCACCCAGTCTCGGAACAGTTGCAAACTCGCGAACTATACCTGCGAATGAAATGATCACCTGCAGCATGAGAACTGTACATAGACAAAAGTTGAGGTAGACCGCTTATTTGTCTTCAGTGTATGTACCCCAACATTGACCTACCCCAATCATACACAACTGTCAAAGTCACATGGTCAGCAGTGACGAACGTGTTTGTATATATCTTAAATTTTAAATGACAAGCAATATTATATTAATAAAATCCTTTTACAAATTTAAATTTAGTCAAACTGGAATACAAATTGGTTAGAGGAAGAACAAAAACATATCTAAGCACGTAGTTTGCAAATTAGTTTTCAAACCTAAAATCCAAACCATACCGTTTATGCTAGACGTCTAGGTAGAAAAGAAGTTCAGTGTGGGACACGGAGATTGGTTGTGCGCAGCCTGCGAGATAGGTCTACCTCATCTTTACTCTATGGAACTGTAGTGAACTGTTGAAAACATGGAGGTAGGAATAACAGGAGATGCCTGCTATGACGTCATTGAAACTACATTTTCGTCCATAGACATAATTTGAAACCCAAAACGTCGAAAATTTTGAGGTAGGTTTTTGTATTTAATGCGTGTAAAATGTGGAAGTTTTTCCACATACAACTACTAATGTAACTAAACTTTCAGGCTAAATATTGACATGCTCTGCTGCAATAAATTCATTTTAATTTTGACAGGTAATGACTTCAATGTTGCAGGTGTCACGACATGTTTCGTTCAGTAAAAATGAAATATACGCAAAATATATTATGTTATAGTATTTTTGTTCCGAATTAAACCCCCGTTCTGCAGCATTACTTACTTTTGTCTCTGTGTTCATTATCCTGCTGAGTATTTTATATTGAGTGACGGGAAACACGACGGTCTCAAAGAGTAGATATAAAATATTTGCAGTATAAGAAAATGTGGAAAACAATAGTTTTCTGCGAACATTAAAATTGTGACAAAATTATGTTTACCTACAAGAATAAATTAAGTTCCTTTCAACTGTACATTTTTTACATGCAATGAAACAGTCACGGTTGCACTATATAAGCAAAACAATAATTTAATCTGGAAGTGCTTGTGTAATGTCCTTCCCCCTCTCTCTCTCTCTCTCTCTCTCTCTCTCTCTCTCTCTCTCTCTCTCTCTCTCTCTCTCGGTTTATCTAAAATGTATTTAATTCAGCTGAAACACTGATAAACGATAAAAATAAACCCAATAACACTCGTAATTAACTGTATTTACGAAACGGACATAGATCACGGTTTATTACCGGTGCATACGATATGTTATTATTATCATAACTCTGTGATTTATGAACTGCATCGGTTTCGAGAGGTTTTACTAACGAAAATCTGTGTCAAAACTATTACTCCGTATAACCGATGTCACTATTGGTCTATTCTACGAGTAATCGATCCATAGGCGATGCAAATTGAAGATAGCAACTGCATTTCATATTTGGCGAAAGGTCCAAAAATATTCAAAAATATAAAATGATCGATTTATTGTAAAAATAAACTCGGTTAATTATTTGTGTAAATTTAACGGTCATAAATCATGTTCGTTACTTTAAAAGGCAAGGCTGCAGCAAAATATTTTACAGAAGCATTACGGAGTGGCCTTTGCATTATTGAGCCAGCGTTAAGTACTGAATATACGACAGGAAATATAACTGGTCCATTGTCAACTGAAGTATGGAGCTGCAGTTGTTACATTCGTAATGTCCGTTTACGCGAATATGGTGTCAATTGGAAAACTTAATTTGTGAAATTAAGAGAAGGATTGTGAAGAGAAGAATGTACCTATTGTAAGAACAAGGCGATCGCCTAAGCGCACGACTGATCTGCTACTCCTCAGTGGAGATCGTAACTCTCAAGGGTGGAATTGATTTCTCATGGAAAAATCGGCCTTCAGAAATCTTCCACGCGGTTAAAAAAAAAAAAATTACTTCATTTTACGGGAAAGTGCTGGTAAAAATAAACACTCCGTAAAATTACGGACACGTTGATTTTGAAAAACGGACTTGACGTAAAATTCACGGAACCACTCCATTGATTCTCTAGATAGTTTTCTGTACTTCTAGTTTAAATAATTTTACATATTTTTTTTTATTATGTTGGTTTTCTATTGTGAATAAAAAAAATTTTCAAACAGTTGAAATTGTTTATACTTAAGCAATCAAAAAAATGCAAGTTCACGACCCTGGCCACTTACCTATAACTTTTTTTTTTTTTTTTTTAACCTTCATTTGACGTTGTTGAGACATTTTTGACGCTGACGAAGCTCTAGTGAGACCGACTTGTGACGAATTCCCAGTGCGACAATCGAGCTGAGCATCTGCCACGTCGGAGGAACTGGAGCGCGAGCCGGCGACCCTCCGACTGCAGGTCGGCCACCCTACCCCTGAGCTATGAGGGCAGGGCTCAGTGCTCTCGTGGTAAATCTGGTAAAACTTTTGAATATCTATATCAGTCTCTCAAGAATTTTTTTTTTCTGTTAAAGTTTGTTTATTTTAATTGTTGCTAAGTGTTACGTATGGCTGGTGCTACTTTGTAATAAAAAAAAACAATTCTTAGTGACATGGATAAACCCAACTACCGCAGAAACAATAATTTTCTGGTTACAGTGGAGAAGAATGTTTCGTGTAGACTCGGCATTGTTCGTGCCCAAAACCCGAAGTTATAGGAAATACGGAAATTTCCCATATTTCGTATTTACGCACTTAACTCCGTTTTTCGTCATTACGGATTGCGTTTTCGTAAATTACCTTCGCATTTTTGTAAAAATATCCGTAAATATACGGAAAATTTTAACAGTGCAGTAACATGTGCGGGGCAGTTATAAAACTGTCCAGTATATGCGATGGTTTTTAACTTTGAATTAAGTCGCAATGACCGGCCGGAATTAATGTTAAGAAAATGGGAATTTATTTCTGAAGCGGATATCATGATGAATAAGATAATAGGAAAAAACTACTCTCATAACAAAGCTGATAACTGACCTTAACAAAGCGAATGTCACTATTGAACACTGTACAATGTATCCCTAGATACATCCCTGGTAGAGAAATTTTTTGTGGAATTCCACGAACACTATACGACAGTTAAATCGTGGACTTCTGAGATTAAAGTAATATTTAAATACATCGAATTATTTGCTGCCTCTTAGATTTTGAGTGAGTTGTAAAATCTCAGTATATGTAGTTTCCATAAAACAAGTAATAATTCTTTGAATGCTCTCACTGAAGACGAATGCATATCCGCTTCAAGTTTCAGATTTTTGACGATTATCTTCTACTGTTGGACTGTTCGTTTGCAAAAACTATGTCTGCCTACTGTTGTTGGTAGTAACCACTGGCAGTTTTTTGTAAATTTCGAAACGAATATTCTTATAATTTTTATGGAGTGTGTGTATATATCTCCACAGCATGAGGGCAGCACTGGTGTTCTATGCTCTGTCTGTTGCTCCTGCCGTACTTGTGGCCAATCACAGCTCATCTTTCCAGACGGTGAGAATGACAGAAATTGCTTTAATATTTTTTTACCCATGTTCCTGTAGAAAAGCAATACTTCTGGACTAATCGCACCATGGATGTAGTATTATTTTTAATATGCGCACGATTTGTTTCCAGCGATTGCCAACTTCTCTGCCTCTCACATGCAAAAGAAGTACAGTAGTATTTTCATCCAGCCCACTGCTTACACTTTAACACAAAATTTAAAAAATTAAATAATTTTTAATTTACCGAACTATTCAATCATTATCAGTAGTATTTAAAACGTTATTTAATTCTTTTTTTTTTCCTTGCATGAGAACCAGCATAAAGAAAAAAAATCCTAATTTTAAAAATTCCTACATACTAAATTTGCAACAGAGAATAATTAAGTGCTTTATAAAGCTTTATAAGCATTTATATTCTTTTAAATTTCTGTTTCCTAGATAATATAATTAATTTACAAAATAATAGTGTATAACAGTTTTTTCCTGATACTATATTTGGGACAATCCTGAATTTTTGTTGTTTCACATTACTTTTGATGAAATTCCAAATGTCCAGCTTGAATTTAGTAAATGAAACAGAAATTTCCGAGATAGATATTGTTAATTATAATCAAGCTCTCCGCCGAATTTCATGCCAAGTGATAACAAATTTTAAATATCCCCTCATGTCTGGTATTTGCAGTTGTTAGCAAGTTGAAACTCAATAAATTTCAAAAACTAGTCTGTTTTATTTTATAAATGATACTTGAACCTAAAAATTACATATACCTACCACGCTTGAACGCATGTTCAAATCTCCTGATAAATGAAGCACTGTACACTAATAAATAATAAATTTACTACTCCTTTTGTTGGCTTATTGGTACAGAATCTGTGTCTGAAATACTGTACACTAATAAATAATAAATTTACTACTCCTTTTGTTGGCTTGTTGGTACAGAATCTGTGTCTGAAATACTGTACACTAATAAATAATAAATTTACTACTCCTTTTGTTGGCACAGAATCTGTGTCTGAAACAGATTATTTATTCATCTATTCGTGTTTACAAACTTTTTATTTGTACTTTTAACGAGGCTGTGCAGAAACGAAGGAAAATGTTCTCATTACGTACATACAGAAATGTTATAAACTCTTTAACCTTGTAATATTATGCATTTCACTCAAGAAGAACCATTCTACAGGAATACATGTCTAGGAAGTTTAAGTATCACATAACATTGCTGTGGCCAATATAGTTCACGTGTAAGAGTTAAACTGTTTGGTCATATGCAGTCTTTATGTGCACACCGTGCTGTAAGCAAATAACAGTGGACAATTTTTTACCAGCGTCTTGCAAGGGTTTGCAATCATGAATTACTTCTTAAAATATCTTGTAAGGCTAGGTACGGCATAACTGGTTTAAATAGGTATTCATTATTATTTTGCAACCAGCCATCACTAGGCGCTGACAATCAGTAGCAGTAAACAGCTTGCAGTTTTCAAATTGAATAATCATACATTACAGAGAGTATAAGCCCTGACAAGGACCATGGCCATTGTTCTTTGGTAATAACAGCTCCTTAGCGTAGTTAGACGCAGTGTAGTCCATTGTTATGGTATCTACAGATACCCTCCAACCAGCCACTGAAGACATGAACCAGGAAGGAAGTTTTCTGGACTAGCAGAAGTCAAGTCTGCGCCTCTTCCTAGGACAATACTGCACTTCCACTGCAGGTCTCGAGTCGAGGTAGGAAATGTCACCAACATAAATTTAAATTAACTTTCTACTCTAAGGGCAAATGCACACGAGGCATTATTGTGGGTATACTTAGATCCGTGCAAGTTACAAATTCGACAATATTTAATTTAAACATTATTTTATAATTTTGTGGTGTTTTATGAGAAAGAACGTAATTAAATACGAATGAGTGTGAACCGAGAATCATGTATTTCAGTTAAAGAAGCGCCTTATTTCAGCGTGGGGGCGTGATGATTTTGTCAGCTGTTGAGATGATTCAGTGAAAGTGAATATATCGCTGTGTCATATCTCAACTGGATTTTTATGTAGCCCACAGCAGTTTCATTGCGAGTCCCAGCTTGTTCTCCTGCTCGCGTATTGTGTGTATTCTACCGTGCACTACGGCTTGTGTGGCCAGTGTAACGGGGCGTGGTTGATGTGTGTGTACCGTTAGTCGCAGCATCATGGCAGCCAACCAGCGCACACTTATGTGAGTCTCCTCTGGCTATGTTGTTCATATGGCCAGTCGCAGTGCCAGCTGGCGAGGGCCCTAGTTCTTTGAAACCACGCCATAATGCACGACGTCTTAAGTATATGCTGTTCACGGTAAATTGGTCATTTGGAAAGTCATCCTTATTATATACTTTCTTCATTTTATATCATTCTGCAATATGAAAAATTAACAGCTTCGTGAAGCTGATCCTTTGCACGTGCCTCTGCCAAATCTAGCTGTGAATTCGTAAGTATCGGCAAGTGTTACTGATATGCAAATTCCTATTACATGTCATAAAAAACTACTTAAAGGTGTTGAAAGCTTACGGATATAACAGAAAAATCGCATTATTAGTAAGACGTGGAAATTAACTAGGCTTATTCCTTGCATTGTTGCCAACTTTACTGAGGAGGTAATTGTAAGTAATTGTGCCAGTCAAAATATCTGTACTTCAGGAATGGCACATATTTTATAGATTAATTTAGTAATGTCCTAAACAAAATACGACTACAATTTAAATAAATTCATTGTTTTAACGCTACTTAATTAGTACAAAATACTGAATTTTACTTGTTTTGAATACGTTATTTCGAGCTTTTAAACTAAACTGTGGTTAGTAAAAATAATGAACATGCACCTTACGTTAGGATCAATGACCAAAAATATAAATAATATGGACGTTGTATGCCAAAAAATTATTTAACTTATATTGCATTTATACCAAACATTGTTCAACTGGCATGCATTAAATATGATGTCATTTTCCTCGAATATAAAATTTTCATGCTTTATATTTATAGAAAAATTTGATTTCAGATCCAAATTTTCTTTTTTTTTTGCTGCAGCCATAACAAAAAATAGTAACCGATATGTAAGAATGAAAAAAATTACAAATTACTAACGCTGTGGTCTACCGCGAGACATATAATTAACAAACAAAAGTTAATGCATTTTTTTAAATGTTACAAATGAAGTCATTTTTGGATTAATTTTTCGTCATTAAAAAAGTATGAACTGTTATTTGGCAATTACATAAGTGAAGCAGTAGCCTATGCCATAAGTAAATTTTTTTTATTGAGGAAAATGTTACTTTACACAAACAATGCGAACAAGTTGAACAATGTTTGTTATAACTATAATATAGTTAATTTTTCGGTATATTACATCCTTAATTGACCAAAATCAATGTAATTAAATTGGGTAACAAAAAATGATGTAAAAATGAAAAGAAATACGATCTTAACATAAACAAATATATTATGCAACTCGCACCTAGCCGCGTTAATATATGTAAACCTAGATAGATATAACTGCAAAAATTGTGAAGGTTTTTTTTTTAAAATATAAATCATGATTTTGCACATATTGCTTTGTATTCAGTACAAACACATTCGTACTGATTCTCCACAAATCAGTTCTTAAATTTCATACGCAGAACAATTTTTTTTCTCCACACTTTTAAGATTTCCCCTTTTCTAAATTGCTTCACCATTCGAACCGCGCCTATTACAAATACGGTCGTATTAAATCTAGTTACATAAAATAACAAATAAAGAAAGCCGTAAATGACATTCGCCTAAAAGAAGTGGTCATAGTAACACACCATAATGACTGAAAATATAGAAGTTCTATACGTAACTCATTCGAAGCCACCATATTTTAAGATATAGCTGCATTTGGGCCAAAGAAAAGATCGAAAGTTATTTTCAAAAGAAAATGTAACAGAGAGTGCACTTAAAAACATGTAACTGCATGCAGGAAACCTTTGCAAACTATTTTTTTTTTTTTTTCACTTTCAGGGTATACTAAAATCAGTAGATATAAATTTTTTTGCATTTTTGCTCGTCATTATACTTTTTAATTCCTGAGGTTCATAGTAGAACGATTCGGAAACAATAAATATCAGTTCCCAAGTCTTAAATGTACTTCTTCACGTCAAAATGAACTCTTGTTATATTTTATTTCCAAATTATGAACTGTCAAATAGATTTATTTTTTGCTGCTATTAATAAAACCCAATGCAAAAAAAAATGGCTTGAACTAACACAAAATAACAATTTATATTTTAATAATTTTTGTAGGGTGCTTTTTCTATAGGGTTAATTAAATGAGTAATTTCTCTGCTGTTGAATTAATTGCCTGTGAGCCTGCTGCTTACTGTTTAAATGTTTAGTTGCGTAAAATATCCACATAATATGTGTTGTTTGCCATAACAGAACAGGACGTGATGCCCTTTAGACGAGGGGTGGATCCAGTATAGCCCTCACGTCCACAACCTGTAGTTGAAGTGAACCCAGGATTATTTTACCCTCTAGAGCTGATACGCGGTACCTACATGTACCCTAACAGGCTGAAACATAGGTTAATATGAACTAGACGGATTTTCCTTTCATATATATATACTATGCACAACAAATCAGAGGAAAATATACAGATTTTAAGGGCGATCAATGGTTTTTAATTAATTTTCTATATTTATGAATATTTAATCCTCCTTTGGTAGTGACATGAAATACCAGTCTGAAAAAAAAAAATGACAATGAAAGAAAATACATTTTCAAAACGAATGAAACAATCTAAGGTATGAATTTGAAATTTTAAGTTTTTTTTTTAGAAATATTAAAAGTGAAGACATTTAATAAACTAGACTACAGCTCAAAGTAACTGTTCGTATTAATAGAACATTGCGAAAAATTTTGGAAATTTGTAATGTGGTTCGCCTGTATTAGGAGTTTAACGTTCAAAATAAAATTTACAGTAAAATTAAGAATAAGTTAAGCCACTTTTGTATGTGAGCAAAGTGCAGTATTTTAAATAAATTGCGTTAAGGTTGCCTTCAGGATACACTTCGTCTGAAATTAGACTATGGAATAAAATAATACCCATGAAATTTGTACGAATTAGGATTTAATGTTATAAAACTCTCAATAATGGTTAAAATGCATTATCAAAATTGTTTGTGGTATAGTTGACATTTTCATAAAATAATCACTGTTATAATTTCACGAAACAAATAAAATAAACAAAAGATTTGGAAAAGTAATATTAGCTCTTACACAATTTCGAAACGTGATGTACCAAAGTAGAAGAGGAGATTTCTGTTTTATACAAGCCTCGTGACAAACGAGCCACACTCTGTTGGGACACAAGAATTGGCAACTTCACAAGTGGCATGAGCACACTACATCTGCGGTCTGCTCACAGGTCCTGAGGTTGCACGTAGCGGACCGAGCACCGCCTGACTTCCATCAGCCCACAGAGATGTAACAGCGAGGACAGCACCAGTGCCTCAGTGACTGCTCCAGTCTCCTAACAGCTTGGCCGGAGAGACCATTGTGTACGGTACGTGATTATCCTGTGCTTGTGGCTTGTCCTAGTGCATCCTTCCAGTCGGTCAGTGTACCGACCATTTTAATCAATTGCCCAGCTTATGCAGACTTATCATCACACGCGGGTACTGCCTGCCGCTACAAAAAGGATGACGGTCTTTCACGTCAGTATTATTGTGCCAGTCAAACTGTATATTTGTATTCATTAATGCTGGACATCCGTGACTTTTCATTTTTCATCTTTCACCCCTCAGGAACGTGTAATGCTCATTCAGGTATAGAAGAGTACATGCACCTATAGGCTATTCACGGTAAAATGAGCACTTATGAAAGCTCTCTCATATGGAACAAGAGTCAATAAAAATATACAGTTGTAGCCTAAGGTGTTAACTTCGAGTGCGGTCAAAAATACGCACTGTGTTTATTACTTGCATGGCAATATTTATTTTAAAAGTTGGTTAACGAATAAATTAATGCTGAAAGGAAATAGTAAGTAGGGCCTCAAAGTGCTCACTTTACCGAGAACAGCCTTTACCAATCCTTTCTAATCATTTCACTAAAAGTCTGTGTTAGTTTAAATTTCCACCTCTGCAGGAATAATTACATAGTATATGGTGGTGTAACTGCGTGACTACATAACCACACTTTTAATTCGCTGAAATATTCTCCACCACATGCCCGGAGAATGTACGGATGTGGTTGCAAGTCTGCCGTACAGGGCAGGGAAGCCCCTTGTTGCACGAATTGGAACACAGCTGTGCCTGCATTCATGTACTGTTACTGCTGCTATCCAGTGGCTGGCTGTAAATTCTATCGCATACTGACGTAGGAAATGACGATTTTAAGGCTACATCACAACCCCTTTCCCTCTAATACTAAATGCGTGTTACTTCTCATTTGTTGCTTCCTCTTTTGAGACTGCTAATATTCAGAGATCCAATGACACTATCATCAAAATGTGGAGCATATCCTAAAAATATTAATATACTTCTTGATGCACTATCAAATAAATATTTTTAAGATTTTGTGACTAATGATAGTTATAAAGAAGTCCAGAGCTGGCATAGTTCTTGGGAATATAAAACCTCCAACTAAAATGTTTAAAAGGTGTTACCCTACGCATGTTGTTACACATGAGAATACATGTTGCCAATTCATTAAAAAACCGCTTCGCTTTAAACAACGGGTCATTAAAAGCCATAACCTTCTTAAAAGTCTGGTAAGTATATAAAATATAAATGTGATTTTATTGAATACAAAGATGTTCTAATGATTTCTAGTAGGAATTGCCCTCCAAGAATCCTCCTCGCTCTCTGTGTATCTTCAATAAACCTCCCACACCTCCTCGATCACCACAAATGTCTGGTTGGTATGTAAAATATTTATGGGATTTTTTATTGAATATAAAATTTAAATCATGATTTTTAGTTGGAAATGCCCTCCAAAAATTCCAGCACTCCTCACCCCTCTGTTTTACATATTCAACAGCCCCCCTCACCACTCTTTTTTTAAACGAACGAAAAAATAATATCATCGGAAATGTCAGTTAGGAATATAAAATATATGTTTTTCGTACATATAGCTTTTAAATGATTTGTAATACGATTTGACCTCCAAACGTCCATAACTCATCGCCCCTCTATGTAACCTGTCCAAACTCTCCATATCACCATATACTCTTTAAAGGCTGGTACGTATAAATATATATTTGTGTTATTTATTGAATATAAATTTTTATAATGATTTGATGTAGAAATTGCCCTGCAATGATACACCTCTCCTCATTCCCTCTATATACCCTGTCAAAACACACTCATCCATATTCTAAAAATTATTAAAAGTCTGGTACATATATAAGAAATATGTGTTTTTGTGTTACAATGATTTGTAGTAGGACTAGCTCTCCAAACATACAGTACTCATCGCCTCTCTAAGCAACATGTCCAAACACCCCTTCCCCATCATTCCATTTCCCCGTTTTAAGTCAGGTAGATATATTAAATAAATGTGTTTTTTTATTTAATATAAATTTATTTAATAATTTCTATTAAGAATGGCATTTAACCATCCATCACTCCTCATCCTGTATGTAACCTGTCCAAAACCCACCGTCTCTTATAACCTCCTTAAAAATCTGGTGGGCATATAAATTACAGATATGTTTTTATGTGTTTATAATGATTTGAGTAGGAAATGCCACAAAATATCAACCACTACTCGCCCTCTATGCACCCTGTTCAAACACTCTCTTCAGTCCTTCATTAGAGTTCTGGTAGTCATATAAAATATATATGGTTTTATTATAAAGTTTTTATTATAATACTTAGATTTAATTGTCTGCCAAACAACCTCCACTCCTCGCCCTCTATGTAGCCTCACAGCCCCCCCCCCCCTCCATAAGTTAATAAATTATAACATTTCTGGTTATAATATAGAATATAAAATTGTTCTTTTAATATAAACGTTTTATAATGATTTATAGAGGGAATTGCCCTCCAAACATCAACCACTCCTCGCACCTCTATGTACCTAGTCCAAATCTCCTCGTCCATAACCTAGTCAAAATTCCGATATGCATATAAAAATAAATATGTATTTTTTATTGAATATAAAGTTGTGTTAAAGATTTGTAGTAGGAATTTTCCACCAAAGAACTTCCGCTCTTCGCCCTCTGTGCATCCTCAACAATCCCCTGTCCCCTTTAACTACCTTAAAAGACTGGTTGGTATATTTAATATATGTTTATATGTGATATTTTTTAAATTAAGGAGTGTTATAATGATTTGCAGTCAGAATTGCTCACCAAAAATTCCACCAATCCTCGTCCCACCAAGTACCCTGTCCAACCCCCCCCCCCCCCCCCAATCGCCAAGCCATAATCCTAATATCCTCGGAAAAGTCACGTAGATATATAAAATGTGTAGGTTTTTTAATTGAATATAAAGCATTTATTATGATCTGTAGTACGAATTGTTGCCCGCTAAACATCCATAAATCCTTGCCCCTATATGTACCCGGTCAAAACCCTCCACGCCCCATATCCTCCTGAAATTCTGGTAGTTGTTTAAAAATTATATATATTTTTTTATTGTATATAAAATTTTTTATAACGATTTGTAGTAGGAATTACTCTCCAAAAATCCACCACCCCTCGCCTTCTGCGTTTACCGACCCCCCCCCCCCCCTCTTATTTACTTTTATCAAATCTAGTAGGTAAGTAATGTATAATATGTAATGATAGATTATAGAAGGAATTGCTCTCCAAATATTCAGTACTTCTCACCCTCTATGCACGCTGACCAAATCCTTCTTGCCATCCTTAAAAGTCTGGTCAATATAATATGTATATGTTTTTTATTGAATAGAAAATGTTTTATACAGACTTGTAGTAGGAATTGCCCTCTAAAACCAGCTCCAATCCTCGCAACACCTATGTACCCTGACCAAAGCCCCCTCTCACCCAAACCTCCTTAAAAGTCTGTTATATAAAATATATATGTTTTTTTTATTGAAAATAAAGGTTTTATTATTATTATTTGTAGTTGAAATTGTCCTCAACAAAATTTACACTCCTTGCCCCTTATGTACCCTGTCCAAACAACCCCAACCTTTCGAAACCATAAAAACATTGTAAGTATATACAAGAGATATGTGTTTTTGATGGAATGTAAAAGTTTTATAATGATTTGTCGTAGAAATGCCCTTCTAACATCCTCCACTTCTCAACCTCTAAGTACTTAGTCCAACACTCACACTCTTTTCCCCAAACCTCCTTAACAATTCTAGGTGGTATATAATATATACATAAACGAGTTTTTTTTATTGTATAAAATATTTTTGTTATTAGTAATAGAAATTGCCCTCTAAACAAACTCCACTCTTCGCCCTCTATGTAACCTTTCCAAAGAACCCTCTGCCTCACCCACCAAAAATATCTGGTAGGTATGTTACATGTATGTTTTATTATACATGTTTTTTAATAATTCGTAGTAGGAACAAACTCCAAAGATCCACCATTCCTCGCTTTCAATGTGCACTGAGAAAATCCTTCTCCCCCCTCTCACGCCACCCGTAAACTCCATAAATGTCTGAAAGGTGTATGTATTATATATGTGTTTTTTATTTTTAATATAAAGATGTATTCATGATTTGTTGCACCCTCTATGTTCACCTTCTAAACCTTTTCCCCTATGTCTTTATTTTTGGCCTTGAAAACTTCGTGTAATTTATATAAGACGAAGAGTGCGTTTTGTTTACAGATAACCAGACTTTGAACTGGGTTTTAAACAACCCTCAGAAGCTAGGGATACTTGGATGATGTATTCTACGTCTTTCCAAGTTCCGCTTTAAAGTGCACACGTCCATGGGGCGGAAAATCAAGTCACCGACGCGCTTTCGCATATGTTCTGCGAGGATGATTTTGAAGTGGAGCTGAGTAAAGTTACCGACGCTTCCATCAATTTAATACAAGGCTTTCCCGAGTTTTTCATCGAGCTGCATCAGGCACAGGCAGATTGCGATTTTTGTTTACAAGTCGTGCGAGATTTGAATAAGGTGAAATTTTTCCCTATATGCGGGATAACAATTTTCTCTATTACACTGGGAAAATCGTAGTTCTGAAGTCACTTCATAATATGGTAATTGCTTTTTCTCATTATTCAGTGTATGGGGGCCATCACGGCATCGTCAAAACATTCCAGAATATTGCAAATTATTTATCTTGGCCGACACTGAAGAATGGCGTAGTGGCATTCAGGTGTTACTTCGAGGCCCGTCAAAGGTGTAAACAGGTGCGGAACGCAATTCTTGGGCAACTGTATGCCAGCTTCTGGAAGCACCTTGAGAGACCGTTCACTTGGATGTGTTCGGTCCCTTGGTTCATTCACGTAAAGGGAACATCTGTATCCTTATTATTTTTAATACCTTTTTAAAATTGGTAGCCTCGTTTCTCCAAGGGAACATGAAATCATCCACGATTGTTAGGGTGCTCATGGAGCAAATATAGAATGTGTTTAGTACACCGGCCGAAATCCTATCGGATAATGCTAGGTACTTCACATCGACCATATTTAGGGACATGTGCTTTAGGTTGGTCACTAAGCATTTGACAGCCAACCCTTACTTTCCTAAAGGAAATCAAGTGGAAAGATTTAATAAGGATTGTAAGTTCTACCTTACGATTTTTTTATAACCAATACCAAACCCGTTAGGATGAGGTTCTTGATTTTATAAATGTTGGATTTAGTAGTGCTTTGCATAGTTCGACTGGGTTTCCTCCATCCTTGCCCTTGGCCCTTAACCCATCCACGTTTACCTTTGAAACATTCCACACTTACCCTCTCCTCTCTCAGAATCTGACCGAGATAAACTGGTAGACGAGGCTGTCAGCGTTTAGTTCGGCTTAGGATGTCGTTAATGATAGGTTAAATTCCTCCCTTTCACCCTCTTCTTTCCCTGCTGGCGACCTCGTGCTCGTTAGAAGTTATCAGGTGGCAGATTTAGGTGCTTATGTAACTGGCAAACTGTTGCCGAAATTTGAAAGACTATATAAGATTCCAAAATACTTGACCGAAATACCATCATGTTAGTTTTCTCGTCGGGCAGGGCCATTAGAAATTGAATTAATGTGTTACCGACAATTTAAATTCTCTAACTGAAGTCATATTTAAATCTGTTTGCATGAATTTGTATTTTGTTTTAGTGTGGGTCCTTTTGACACTGTTCCTATTCTTATATTGACTTGTTATGTTTTGTTTACTCCCTCATTCTGATTGCCCGATGTTTGTTTGTATTTTAAACCAGTCTTCCCCCGAGTTGTGCCGAGGATCTCCTCTGGTCGTCGCCCCGGCTGAGAACGGTCTTGCTGTCTGAAGAACCCTGTTATTTGAGATTTGTCCCCCTCCCCCTCCTCTCCCAAACTCCCATGGTTCGTAAAGAGTCCCAGCTCGTGGCGTTGAGAGTGTGCCGGCTGCCTTCATATATGTCTTCCCTGTCTTCGTACGACGAAGATGAAGAGACGAAGAATTTCGTTATGATTTCGTTGTATTGTAAATGTAACTCTACTATTTGTCTGATTTGGGAGACTGTTCCGTACCTTCCGCTACTAAGAACTCTCTCTGTATTGACTATTTTCATAACCTTGCGTATTCTTCACCTGTATGTATTTGTTACTGTTGAGCCAGGGTTACCAGAGTAGAAAAATTTAGAACTTGTAATGATCCTTCAAGTTAGGGTTTTTTTTTTTTTTGGTAGGGGGTTGAAGCAGTGCTGCATTCTTTTCGCCATAGTTCTAGTGTTAGCCACCGGTTATAGCACACAGAGACATCCTGTTATGTCTTCTTTGCTACCCCTCCATTCTCCTTTTTCTTCCCCACCCCACATACCCTACCTGGCACGTCACCAGTTTCTAGTGGTCAAGTGAGGTCATTTGATCACTGATAAGATTTGAGCTGTGTCCCTCTTGATTTATTATTCGCCTTTTCTTCTGACGGCAGCAACGAGACCATCATTTCACCTCTTCGATAAACTACATAGCGAACGTCATGGAGATTGATGTCTTTTAAGAAATTTAAAACCAGTGCCAAGCATATATATATATATAGTTTTCATAAAAAATTTATGCTTTGATGAGCACTAAGAATTGTGAGCCGCGACAGTAAAATACGGGTAGTGTTGGGCAGAGTGCAAGTAATATGGGCGTTGGATTTTTTTTAGTAACTTTTGTAAGGTAGCAAGTGCCTTGTTTTTGGTGGTGAGCAGCTGTAATACTAGGATTTGATTTGTATGCTGTTAGAACGGCACTTTCAATTGAAGTATTATTTTCAAAGTGTTTGCAGTGTGTGTCGCGTCGTCACTCGTGGCGACGTGTATCTTTGCATTATCGCCGCTGCCCCGTTCGGCTGGCCCGGCCTAAAGGTCAACAGCTGTTTTGCACTATCCACACTTAGCCTCGATTAGGAAGAATGTTTTCTTTTTGAAGTGTTCATGTCATTGTATTTTTAATTTTATAGAAATGTTTAGTAACTACGGCATTTTGTTCGACCCAAATTATTTAAGGGTGCCGCCGTAAATGATCTATCCATACTGGTTAACCGTAATTTTATTGATAACTTTTATTTGCAAACACTCTTTGATGGGCGATAATGTCGTGGGTTTGCATTAATTTTAATAGAAATTTATGTGAGGAGCATTTAAGATTTTAATTAAAGTTATGTCTGTAATATTTTAAATCAGTTGTGGTCGCCCCTTTTATAGCTGAATATATTTAAACCATTGCATTTTCCACATTTAAACAAAAAAACACGTTTCACAGCTTGGAAGTAACATTTAGTTGCTTAGGATTAAAGGAGTATCAAACTAGACATGTATTATATTAAAATGAAAAAATGCGTAATTTCCTTTAAAATGAATATTGCAGTCAATTGACATGTCTTGTGTAATAACTAATTGGTTACATAATTACATTTAACCTGTTGAATTACTCTTAATATTGTGAGAATAGTGAACGGAATGTTCCGGCATATCGATTTGTGCATTTGTGCATTTTGGTTTGTAATACATATTGAATGTATGAACGTAGGAGTTGCGTGAAATAACTGATATTTGACATGCATAATTTGTACATTAAGATCGGTTCTCGTGCCTTATGGAAATTTTTATATAATTTTTATAAAGGAGCATTTTATGAGTTCGTATTTTGTATTATAGTAAAGTGGGGAATTTATATGTTATTGATTTTAATGTCCCGTGTTAGAGTCTTTGATTACATTTCAGTATTGCTTATGCAGTATTTTTTAATATCTCTTGTAGTTTTATAGTGTTATTTATCTGTGATTCTAGAAAGAATCAGTGATGAGTCAAGCATATGTTTTAATGGTTTTAATTTCATAATAATTCTGAATTATTTTTATGGCGAGTACTCTCAATAAATGTAAAATGGTTTATCATTGTCAACAAAGTTGTTAAGTTGAATATTGTCATTTTTGGTAAATGCACTGACTTGCCAGTGCACCTGGTATGCAGGTTGGCAATAGAAATAAGTGAGGATGACTGCCAAACTGCCCAACAGAAACAAGCAGAACCAGGGAAATAAGTAGGATGCATTGTTCTGTTTGTTCATGGTAGGTAGGTTGGTAATCGAAATAAATAAGGATGCCTGTCAACCTGCCGACCAGGAACAAGCAAAAACAGGGTTAATAATTGAGTAGGCCTTTTAAACTGTAGTTCAGAAACAAGCAGAGCCAAGGGAAATAAGTGAGTATGCCTGGTAATGCTCTCTCTTCGCAAGCAAGTTGGCAATCGAAATATGTGAGAACGCCTCCCAATCTCCCTACTGTGAAAAAAGAACGTGGAGAGATAAGTGAGGTCTCTTGCCAAAGTACCTACTAGAACAAGCAGAACCTGTGAAATAAATTAGGATGCCTGACCCTGCTAGTTACTGGTAGCCAGGTTAAAAATCATAATTTGTTTGGATGCCCGTCAAGCTGCCTACCAGTAACAAGTAGAACCAGAAGAAATGCGTGAATAAGCCTTCTAACCTGCCGACCAGGAACAAACAGAACCAGGGGAAATAAGTGGGGTGCCCTACCAGCATGCCTACCAGGAACATAAGCGGAGGTGATTTGTTCTGAACTTCATAGCCATACGGCTTTCCATATCTTATTTTTTCTAACATAACTGTATGCTATTCTATCTTTTATTCAGATTCGTGAGAAGGAAGTTTATGCTCCCCTGTACATTTGCTTTACACAAGCTTCTTTTTGCTATTATGTTCAGGAGTTCATCTTCCTGATTACTTTTGTTTTGGTAATTAGTTTCGGCATTACTGGACGCCTTTAGTGTAGTTAAGTGGAACCTAGTAGTACTTTCATTTGAAGTTTTTTTTGGAATATTAGTTCTTTTTCTGATATGGTTGACGTAATTTTTTTGTATTAGTCGTATCGGCGATTAGCGTCTAGCTCAGATGCCCCTAGTCATAGGCGTACGGTAGTGTTACATGTTGTTAAAAATGTTGGCCGTTTTGACGAATGTCAGGACGTTTAGAAATTAGATTTTGGAGTTACTCTTTTTGAGTATTTTTTAAATAGATAGCTGCCAATCTAGGATTGTTTCAGTTGTTTATTTAAATTTTTGTGGCATAGAATTTTGAGTTGTTATAGACTGACGAGGTTTCGTGTTAGTTATTAGTAGGCGGTATTGACGCATTTCACTTCCATTATTTCGGTTTTTTTTTACATTGTTTTGAATCAGGATAGTTGACAAGGAATAATTTGTCATTACAGTAACCTTTTGGTTCTCAAGTCGATACAGTCGATAGGACAGTGCGACCTGGTTTCGTTACAGTGCTCATTGCAGCTTTCACCATAACCATAGGTGAGTGTCGTACATGTAGTTGCCACAAGATCGCATAAGCATTAGTGTTTACAACCTGTAGTAGTAAAGTTTAATGTTTTCTTTTTTTTTCTTGGGTTCATTTTTTTTTTTGTTAAATGGCGATAGTCACTTTGAGACGTAAAAATAAATAACAGTTTTGACGTAAATAAATTTTTGTTAACATTCGGGATAATAGCCTAGTGTAGAAGTATCAAGAATTATAAATTATCTCTGCCGCTAAGGCCGGAAACACACGGAAAACTCCACGGGCTGGGTCCGGCCCATCTAATTTTGATGGTACATGTAGAGGCATCGGGCAGCACACATGGGCACGGACGGGGCCCGGCATAGTGCAAGGCTAAAATGGGCCCAGCCGGGAGCCCGAGGACGGGAGACGTGTTTTCTGGTGCCGTGTGTTCCCGGCCTAAACAAACAGACGAGCTACTGCAGACAGATTGTTTCTAAATTTTTTTTTGTGAGAAACTTGAAAATGGAAAGAAGTAATTTTTGCGAAGCATAGTAGAAGATGAAGCCTGTTGTTTTTTTTGTTGGTGTTATTAGTTGCAATTTTTTGCGAGGATGGTTTGAAGCCCCAATGTAATAACTGTACCGTTTATTCATTTTTATTTGAATAACCTGTTTTGCCGATTAACTTTTCGATCTGTGGTGTTGAGTTTTTTTTAAAGGTTAGAAATAATAAAGTTCTGAAAGTTCTGTTGTAGATTAAATTTTGTTTCGGTATAGATTTTTAAATTAAGGGTAATTTTCTTCCTAACTGGTCTGCTAAAAAGATCTTAATTTTAGAGAAATTTATTGTTGCTTTACCCATGTTCCTCTTCTTTTTTTTTTTTTGTCATTGTTTTTATTTTTTATTTTGACTACTGTGCTGAAGTGATTTGACAGCCGATTTCAAGAGCTCTGATTTGTTTTTGTTTATGGATGTAATGTGTGTGTTCTTTGGTTGCTCTGTTAGAAGCCATTTAGCACAGGAAAGCAAAGCAAAATCAGGTGAGTACCATGTGGATGCTGGACTAATGCAACCAAGAAGGAGATGGTTGGCTAGAGGGACGAGTGGATCATGGACACCACATCCTACCATGAGAGGTATGATCTGTCCCTAGAGCATGGGCAGTGTGAGGGTGGACTGCCCACATGGAGGGTGCAGTGGAGATAATGACTCTCGTTTGGCTGTGAGGTTTTTTGACACTCCTTTTGAGTGCCAGCTATGATGGGATGCTTCGCAGTTGATGTGTAGTGAGAAGGGCAGGAGGCAGCAGCAATGGGTCAAGCAATGGCCCAGGAAATTCACCCCTAAAGACTGGCCACTTTAGGGGTGAATTTCCTGGGCCTTCTCCCCTTACGCCAACATTGTAACCAGTTTCACCCACATCCTAAGCGTGGACAACCCAGCCGCTAGCACCATCGGGTGGAATCGACAGTGTGGCTGGACTCCTGGTCATTCCAGCAAAAGGGTTCGTTCAGATGCCCTCCCCTCCTTGCAGCAAGTTGACCAGCTCGCCAGTGGAGTCGGCCACCAGTAGGTCGAACCCGAGCTTGGAGCATAGGAGAAGAATACACCGGAGACGACACCGAAGCGCGTGTGAGTGGACTGTCCCATGTGCGAGATTTCGAGCCTAACACACGCTTCTTTGTATGGACAGCAACATCGCACTCCTCCTCTCTAGATCCTTACCTAGTCGCTAGACCCCATTAAAGTTTTTTCCTTCCTAGTCTTAAGGCCTGAAGTTTATGTTAATGTGTTTTGTGTGAGAGATTGTTTTTATCTTAGGAAATGTATTGTTAAGTAGGTATCCAGGTAGAGTTTCTCATCACACCATTCAGTTGTTTTGTTCGTCAAGTTGTTTGGTCGTTCAGACTTGTGTTCATTTAGTTGATTTCTTCATTTATTTGTTTAGTTGCTTTCTTGGTTAGAACATCGTTTTGATGTTAATAATGACAGTTCCATTTATCTGGTTGTTTATTTAAGATGAATTTGCTTTGTGTGTAAAAGTTGTAATGTTTTAGGGGAAAAAATATAGAGATAACTTGTTTGTCGACGAATAATTATGGACTGTTGATCTGCTGCTGTACTACTGTGTCCTTAGGAGTCTAGCATTGCGAGAGGAGAGGCCTGGGCTGAAGCGACGACTGTTTGCTGGTGGAGCGAGCATGGCTGTTCAGGGGGCTGGTCATGATGTTGATCGCTGAAGACAGTTCAGCTGTGATGGTGACGAACCTCTCAACCTCGCGCGCTTCACGGCACCAGCTCCGTGTCGTCCCGGCACTCACCTATAATTAGTGCAGATAAGATGTGCGTGTCTTCAAAATTTGACAAATATACATTATAAACAGAACTTGTCACTGATCTAAAATATGAAGAACATTTTGAAACCATGATCTTGAGAGTCTTCTTTAGCTTACAGAAAACAATAATTATGTATTTTTTCTCTTTTGTCGTGTCGTTAAAGTAAATTTTATATATTTTTATGTTGCTCTGTATGTTTATTTGATGTATTATTTTTGGGTTGTTTGTAACGATTATAGACAAAATTGTAAAGGAAACAGAAAAAAAGTAAGATATTTAAAAATTGTTTATAGCGATATGGAGAAAAGTATTTGTGAGGACATAAATTTACCGACGTACTGGAAAATGTGATGAAGTTTAATTCTAGACGACCCTAAATTTTAGTTGGTTTTTTCTTTCGATCAGTCCCAGTTGTGGTTCAGTCATTTGTTGTCGTTTTGGTTAGGTTTGTTCCTCTTGCTTGTTCGGATGCGAGTCTTTTTTGAGGGAGTTTTGGTATTCTTTTAATTATTTTATTTTGTCGGGATTTATTTATAATTCCTTTGGAAGTTGCTCAGATTTTTTTTGTATTCTTACTTAGAAACTTTTGGATTTAACTTGATAGTCAAGTTATTGTTTGAATTTCAACTTGTAATGTCGTTTGAAAATGGTTTAATTTTTTTTATTCGAATGCCCTTAATTTTTTCTTGGAATCCCTTTGTTTTCCTTATTTTTTGTTATGGTGGGTTGTCTTATAATTTATTTTGTTTGGATGGCTTTAAATTATATTATACGGATATTAAGTTTTTCTTCCCAGGAATAGTCCTTATGTTTGCTGTAGAAAATTTTCGAGAGTCGGTGCTGGAACTGTTTTTCGAAATTCCTCAGCTGAGCTCAGCCTTCAATACTTCCTTTCTGCCGTCTACATCTGAGATGTGTCTGTTTAAATTCGCCGCTGAGCTCATAAAGCTTGCGATCATCTTTTTTCCCGAATTGTTTTTGTGTCGCTCTGTGTACTGGGAGCTTTACTGACGTTGATGTTCCGGCATCGACAGCTTTGAGTTTGTTGGCCCTGTCAGGGGAAGGGAAATGGTTTCGTGCTGCGGCCAGCAGACGAAGTGTATGGCGCTCAGGGGAAAGAGGAATGAGTTAATGCTTATCACGTGTTTACGAGCTGTTGCACTTGTGCGTGGTGTGTTCTGATTGGCTGACGGCAGAGAGGCGAGAGGTATGATGTCCGACGAAGTCAGACGCTGCGCGGGCTTTTGGTAACTAGCCTTGAAGATAGTGGATGTACTCTTTCATAAGAGATAAGTAGGTGATGGCAGGCTGGAGGAGCATGGACGGCCCATGCAACATGTAGACGATTAAGAGATAAATACAGTTGTTTTCTATATGTAGATGTAGATTCCAGTAGTTGTGGTTCCCCAAGGCTCCAGTATGCATTTTTTTAGATGCAGCATTTTTAGTCAGTAAATGGGTTGACGCAAGTCTTACGAACATGAAACTCCTATACTATAGTTTGGCCGTACGAGCTTAAAGGTTTTCGTACAGATTAGGCATAAGATGCGTTTCTAAGTTTGGAGTTTTTGTGAATAATTTATTGGCTTGACGAGGAAGGTTTTAGAATTATCTGGAAGTTGCCTATTGCCGATAATGTGAGACGATCCTGATGCGAAGTTTAGTTTCGCTTTAGTGGATAAATGCCATTTGCCCTCGTCCGTAAAAATGTGCTTCAATCACCTCTAAAGAAAACTGTAAAAGGAAATATAAGCATTTGCAATTTGAAACCCATGAGAGTTTATACAGTTGCCGTGTATACCTTTTCTGATATAACTAATTGCAGTTCATACATTTTGTTGTGAGATAATAAGCCGAAAAAAAAGATTTCGTTTACTTGTTTTGAGCTAAAGACCAAGTTTTTGTCTTAGTCAGAAGTTTTTAATTGTTATCTGAAATGTCAGAAGTTATCTGTTTATATTTTGTATGGAAAATAATTATTCGCTTTAATAAATTTGACATTTTGAAATCCAAAATGTTTCATTTCAGTAGACCTTAAGACCTTTTTTTGTTGATCGAAATTGTTGATATAATATTTTAATTATTTTATTTTTGATTGAATTTTTGAAACGATACAATTTATAAACTACTTAATGAGTGGTACCTATTTGATTAATTATTTTTTTCTAAGTCAGTGCATTGCTAAATATCTTCAGTTTTCTCTCTTGCTTGCCGAGCGAAGTGCATTGGTAGTGCAAAAAAACATACTATTTGTTTTTTTTTTTTTTTTTATGAGTTGAGAGTGTATAGAGCTTTAGGATGCTCCATAAACGGAACTGCGGTAGTGCTGCTCCCCCCCCCCCCCCCCCCGTACATATGAAGTTCACTGAATTCTAAGTTGTATTTTTCTTTTCAACAACTAAGCATACCATTTTTGACGTGATGTTCTCTTGCCGACGAGATATTTTATATGAAGACTTGTTGACGAGTATGAGGTGTTAGCTGCAATTTACATTGTTTTAGTGGAACTTCACAGTTCAGTTGTTAACTGTAGTCGTTTATTATGCCCTGCAATATCCATTAATTAGTCGATTTTTAAGTTTTTAACCCTTGATGTTAGTCAGTGCTATTAGCTGCTATTTCGTCGACCGTTATTTGCTGCTAGATTGTCGTTTGCCATATTGCTGTCATACTACTAATTCTACTCAACTGTTGACCCTTTTACCCGTCTTACATACGATGCTGGGTGTGAGATGTTAACACTCTCCCCCATTTTTTGTTTGTTGTCATTGTAGCTAGATTAAAAATTTCACTATTTCCACATCCAGTTTTTTTTTTTCACCCTTGCTACAATATATTATATTAGTTTGCTGTAACTCTATGTCTTCCTCTAGTTCCTGGGTATGAATACAACCACTGTCAGCATGAGTCCTTTACCTCTGTAACCTGGTTTCAAGAGAACCACTGACTAGGGAGAAGTCAACCTGTGCTCCTCCCTTTCATGACACTTGCGTTTTTTCCCGAGGTGTGGCTGGTCAGTGTCCATGCGCACCAAGTCCCGGCCGTAAGACCGGCCCGCATAGTCCCCGACCTATATCGCCTCTCGTCCATTTCCATGTCTATGGGTTCTTCACTAGAGCCCAGACTTTGGGCCCCAGCTGCCTGGCGGTAAAGGAGTCGACCAGCCCACCTCCAATCCAGGCCATTACTATCTGCCATAAGAAGCCTTTCCTGAAAGCAGATACCCATTATAGCCAGAGTGGCCAAGGCATGGCATAAGGAATGCCCAGGTTATCCACCTTTGCTAACCCCCACAAGGAGGGCCTCCTAGTGGTACCACGAGGAGATGTGGGTCCCCATGAGTCCGTAGAGACTGTGGTCTTGTGCATATCTGACCTTTTTCGTAACCATGCTGCAAATGGGCTCCGATACTGGGACTTGGCAGTAATCCCGACACCTTATTGTCCAATTTCTCTTTCCTAAGGCTGGTCCACTGTTTAGCCTCAGCAAGAGGGAGGTCCAATCCCTTTGTCTCGGGCATTTTCACTGGGTGATACGTACAAATGTCGACACCTTACACCTTTCACAGGCCGGTTCTTGCTGTGATAATCCAACTTATCCAAGGGGAACGGGATCAGCAGCTGCAGGAACCCGCTCGAAGGTGCTCCACATGTCCATGATGCAATCGGGTGTGGCTAAGGATAACTGCGACAAGAAATGTCAGGGTTCACGGACTCCAATGAACCAGCCAAAGCTCACTTGAAATGTCAGGGTGCCGAGCTGCAGTGGCTGATGCTGCAACAGGCTACAAAGGAGCGGAATCGATATTCTTCAAAGTACGGGTGGAAAATTAGGCAGCAGTTACACACACTATGGAAATAGCTATCACAAAACACTAAGTTTTATAAACTCTAACTTTTTCTACACAACTACTAATGTAAATAAGACCTTCAGATATAACAGAATGAGTGTGAATAATTGTAAAGAAGGTTATGTTAGGTTAATCATTCTATACCAAAAAGAGATATTAATTCATTGTTTATTGTGATTATGTAACAACAAATAATTACGTAGTGGGAGTTGTTTAAAGTTATGTAGGCTAGTTGATGTTATAATCGAATCATAATAATGGTATTTGGTATTTGAAACGAATGTTGTGTTTACCAATTATTTATTAGTTATTACTGCCCATTTCCACTGTTGTTTTTGTTGTGTTAGCATAGTTACCTTACCTAACTTAAACTAAATTAGCCTAACCTGACCTAACCTGAACTAACCTAACATTAGGCATTTTATCTTCTTATATCCATTCATTTCATAAATGAATTTCATAAATATTTTCATTTTCCTTACATCGAATATATACAGTCGCTAAGAGTTGGCAGTTTGAGCTTAGCGGGCAAAATCTTTATGTGTTGGTGCAACTATGTAGTTTAATGGCATAACTGTTGGATGCAGTGTAGTCATCTTCATAAGAAAAATCAACTATGTTTTTGGGGGCCCTCTAGTGTGGGCAAGACTAGTTGCTGTAACAGAATATTGCTGGGGACGCAAATTTTTTATCCCGATGTTGGGAAATTCACCTTCCAGGACCTAGACTAATAGTATTATAATATCATTGATTTTGAAGAATATAAGCATGAATATAATTGCGATAGTTTCATTAAGATATTATGCGAAGGGATGTCTGTCAGGTTACTAGTTGAGGTGTTTTGGGTACAATTGTGTCCTAAAAAAAAAACCTATTTGATTTGTATCTAACGACCCTCCACCTGATAAGGATTGATTTCTGAATTGAGTTACTGTTGTAGAAGCCAAACGTCAATTTTGGGAATGTGAGAGGAGGCCCACTATCAAATTTGAAAGTTTTTATGAACCAGAAATCATTAGTATTTCGTCAAGCAGCTCCAGTTTCTCTATGAGGTTGACAGATTTATTAGAGGAGTCTGCACGTAGAGTTTTGTAGACGATGAGGCTGGGCCATCAGGTTTGCCATGACCCTTGGCTTCTCCTATAGCTCCTGCCAGCCCTACTGAAGAGGTTCCGAGAGCTCTTTAGATAGTAACTTAGACTGGAGTAGCAACTCTGATTTTGAAGACTTGCCTTCTAGCCGACTTTCTGGCACTAGTAGCAGTCGAAAGTAGCTGTATTGTTTATTGTATAGGTAGCTAACAGAGAGAGTGTGGATAGTTGTAAAGAAGGTTATGTTACTTTAATCATTCTGTACCAAATAGAGAGATATTAATTGAATGTTTAATATTATTATGTAACAATGAATAATTATTTTGTGGAAGTTATTGTTTAAATATATGTAGTGGTTTTTATCATCGAATAATAATAATAAATTTTGAAACTAATGTTGTGTTTACCAATTATTTATTACTGCTCACCTTCATTGTTGCTTTTGCTGTGTTAGCATAGTTACCTAACCTAAATTAACCTACCCAAGTAGCAACATACATTGGCGCAACGGTTGGCATTTGGTTTAAAAGGTTCGCTCTATGATGGGTTAGAAAACATACATCAATACAACTTTGGCTCAACATAATATGCCCAGAAAATATTTTTACTCGAAAATTTTAATTAGATACCTTAGAAAAGCATATATAAACACCTTACTATATAAAAAAAATGTCACAACGTGTTCCAAGATCAATTTTTGAAAACTTTTAAATGTTTCACTAAATGTTGGCAACAAGTTGGTAGACATATTGTTGGTAATTTGTATGTATATTTTTGTTGGGCCAAAGTTTTAAAACCAACATTTTATGGCAAGGTTGGAAAATATATATTATAAATTTAAACAATATTCCTGTCCTGCATTTTATGAAAGACCAATGTTTTTCACAGTACAGCCAATTTTTCTTTGAAACATGTATAGTTGGGTTTACGTTGGGACAAAGTTCGAAACCAAACAGTTGGCGATTGGTACATTTTTATTAGGTGGGCCAATATTGTGAAACTGACATATTTCCAACAATGCAGAATGATGTTTATTAGTTGGCATTATGTATGCAATAGCACGTATTCGCAAAACATTGCTAACTGTGGATAAATGACTGTGTGAATGCATATCTGAAAGAAAAAAGAATACTATTTTGCAAATGATCAAAATACTATGTAACAAATGATCAAAATACTATGAATAACCAACATAGTACCAATGTTAGTTAGCGGTTGTGTGTCTGACATATTAGATTGGCTATCTGTAATATACACATGATAAACCAACATAAAGCGAACAAAGAGCATTTTGGTTTTTTGATTAATATGCATATGTTTGAAAGAATGAGAACTAATGAAAATATGCAAAAAAACACACTATAAATTTTTATTAGTGTAATAATGTAAGCGGAGCGTTATATTTCAGTTGGTAGCTAACATAAAAATACATATTGGGCTAATGTTGCCCTGAGTGACATTTTGACATTGGGCCAACTTACAATTTCCAATGTTGGCCCAATGCCAGAGTCAGATGTTGAGCCAACAAAAATTGCTATTGTGGTAACTTAACCTAACCTAAACTATCCTAACATAACCAGGAACATACAGATAGGCCTCTCGGTCTCTCTTGCTTTTGTAATTTATAATGCAGTTCTCGCAGCCGTAAGGCCTTACCGCCGTGGCATCCCAATAGGCGGGGGAGAGGAACTGCGTCCTCTCAGCACAGGAGGGGGGGGGCGTAACAGATTAATGCCAACATTGACCAGACCCAAAGCCCAAGCCTTGTGCGCTCGCACATCCGGGCCCACCCTACCACAGAGGCTCTGAGACCCTCACCCTCAGAAAGCCATGTGTGTGGTCTGGCTGGGGTTCTATCCATACCCCTAGTGCCTCTCCAGGACACAACTGGAGCAGGTTGTCACTCACCACCCGGTCTTTCAGCGGGAATCTCTCCAGACCTTCTCCAGCATACTGAGTTAACTACTACCAGCACGATTCCAAACTCACTGATCGGTCACCAGAGAGAACCTCTGATGGGGATAACCAATTGTCCTCTGCGCCCACTTAATTTCCATGGCACTTGTGGTTTATCGATGTACCAACTATCCCTAACCAGGAACCAGCTGAATTAAGGAAAATAAGTGGAGATGCCTTCGAAACTTCTTACCAGGAACAAACAGAACAAAGGAAATAAGAGAGGAGGTCTGCCAACCTACCAGCCGGGTATAAATATACCAGGGGAAATATGTCAGAATCACTTGTTCTGCTTGATCCTGACAGGCCGTTTTGTAATATAAATAAGTGAGGCCACCTACAAACCTGCATAACATTAACAGGTTTTACGGCAAGAAGACTGGCATTCTCTCAATCCTCATGCACTGTAACTGTACTCCGATGTGTCAGACAGTGATCTGTACTTTCTCCTCTTCTCTATTCGGGACAATCACTATTCTTTTGAGCAATTAGATGGTGTTCTATTGGTTTTCTCAGTAAAACCTGGCCTCCTTGCCAATCTGAGATATTCCGACTTCATATCATTGAAGCCTTTACCCAAGAACCCCACCATGGGTCTTCGGACTTTAGCTCACATTGCCCTTTATCTCTGTAATCCCACACAGCCATTGCCTATTTTTTTCGGTGTTCAGACAGTCTGTGATAATGTGCTGGACTGTGTCACCTACTCTACAGATGTCGCACAGCATCAGTTGCATACTATAAAGTTTAGCACTAATGATCTTACTCTTAATTTTTGTCCTGATATTTGTCAGCTACTGATATGTCATACGTCCTTTTCCTGTCTCATAAAAACTCGTCTGCCATTAATGTAGGATGCCCTCCACAATCTCCTTCTTGTCTTTATTTGATAGTCTCGCAACCCATACTCTCTGCAGTTCTTCCCCTATATTTTACCAAGAAGTCCGGTGGCAACACACCCACAATCACTGGGAGTAACTCTTTTGGCACATTCTTGTATGCCTATGTTACAGCCAGCAGTGTCCTTTGAATACTAATGGGTTTCCTATAATAATGCACCAATTCGGCCCGTGGTACTACATCACAGCGCCATCGTTTACAATAGCCTCAAACACTGCTCTGTATATCATCCTGTAAGTTTTATATTTAAGGTCCCAGCTGGCATTTCCTATTTTCTCGCAGTTTATGGAATACCGCCACAGCTTTCATTCCCACATACTCAATGTGCTTGAGGAAACTCATATTGTCATCCATGATAACTCCCAGGTACTTACATTCATGCATGTGTTTAACTGAGTCCCCCCCCCCCCCAAATACATGGTCGGCGGCGTTTGCCGCTACCCCTTTAGCAGCATGGGCTATGTGCTCTCCATAAATAATTGTGATTTAACTCGTGCGGACCAGTCCAGGATCATGCCCATTACTTCTACTGCTTTTTCTTCTAATAATCTTCTGGAGTTACTTGAAATCAGCACCAAGTCATCATCCACATATCCAAAGACTTTACACCCATGCTTTACACACATACTTCACCATGTTCTATCTTCTACTTTTCATGACATAATGAAAGACGAAGACCACTTCCATGCCTTACCTGAACCGAAATGCTTTTCACTCATTGTGCCTTTAATCTCCAAAGCCGCAATAAGTCTTCTGTTGACCAATTTGTCTAATAATATGCCCAATACCGCAAACAAAGTCAGTGGCCTGTATGTCTAAGGGTGCATATCAGCAACAAGCAGAACCAGGGGAAATAAGTGAAGACGCCTTCCAACCATCCTACCAGGAACAAACAGATCCAGGGAAATCAGAGAGGTGGTCTGTCTACTTGCCGACCAGGTACAAGCATAACCAGGGGGAAATAAGCGAGTATACCTTGATTTGTTTGATCCTGAGAGAAAGTTTGGCAATCGAAATAAACAGGGATGCCAACCAAGCTGCCTACACGGAACAAGCAGATCCAGGGTAATAAGTGAGTACGCCTGCCATCCTGCCTTCCAGGAACAAGCAGATCCAGGGTAATAAGTGAGTACGCCTGCCATCCTGCCTTCCAGGAACAAGTATAACCAGGGAAAATAAGTGAGGATTTCTGGTTCTGGTTTAGATGTTGCGTAAGGTCATTATTAATTTGCGTATTTTTATTGTATTGGTAGCACAATTTTTTTTTTTACTATCCCCATTCGTGTCACATGTTTTACCATAAATATACTCTTAGAATTGGTTGTAATTTAGAGTTTCACATTTATGGTTACAGTTTATATTCACTCAAACGTATTTGCGTTTTGACATTGTTGTAGATAATTGATGTAAGAATAGTATTGTCCTGAAAGCATACGCCAATCAAAATTTAAAAAAAAAAAAAAAAAAAAAAAAAAAAAAGGATTATATCTGGGGAGGTCTTTTCAATTCGAACATCATAACAAAGTGAGAATCTGTTATCCTGGAGTTACAAATCTATTTGTATGCTCCCTGGACGAGGTGTTAAATCCTCTTTTATAGCAGGCGCCACGGTGACTGAACTGTTAGCCTGCTCGCTTTTAACAAATCCCCGACCAGGTCACTTCCGGGTTTTAGCAAGTGGGAGTCGTGCTGGAGGATGTCGCTGGTCGATGGGTTTTTTCGGGGATCTCCCAATTCCCCCACCTTTGCATTCCAGCGCTGCTCTGTACTCACCTCACTTCACAATCATCGGTTTCGAAACCTCTATGTTAAGAGCCGCCCAAATCTCTTCACTCACTCACACATTTATGTATAGCAGGGTGTTTAGTAGGAATGCATGGCGGGAAGCCTACCCGACGACCCGAAGGAACACTCGGGTATGTCCCGCTGTGGCGATAGAGTTCACACTTGGCTGGCTAGATTCCCTTGGCATTGTGTACGCAGGCCGGCCGAGCTTCTGGTCCATTGTCCGCGAGGCACAATAGCCTTGCCTCTTACCAGCTCTCTAACACTCTCGACACTACTGGCCACGTACAGCCGCGCAAGTTATCAGTGTTTCGTGGAGTCGCGTCACAAAGGCGAGAGAGGAGTTGTTCAGTGACTGAGCAGCGACACAGCTCGGAGCTTTCTTCAATAAGACTAATCGTCTTCATTACGACACTGACTTACTCGCCAGATCACATTCTTTTATAGGCTGTTCGCTGTAAAATGAGAACTTTCAAAAGCCCTGCTTATGGTCTACTTGTATACACGTTGTGTGATCTTCCACCTAATGAAAAATAACATCGCCATGGACATCATTACTTTATTCATGCGTCGGTCAAGTGAAACTGCGAAATTATCAGAAAAGTAGACATTGAAAAAATCTGCTCAATTTTACACATCGATGCATTATAAAATACAGACAGCGAGAGAAATAATTTATGTTATCACAAATGGTTGCCTAACTCTTTTTGTTCGTAGTTAATTTGTGGAACTACTTTCCCCTTCGTCGTTACCAACTTTACTGGACACACGTCACACATTGTTCCCGTTAAACTATACGCAGGTAGGGGTAAAATTTGTAACATTATTTTAGTTTCAATGTTTTTGTTATTTGCTTAAATGTGATTCAATAAAAAGCATTAATACAGCCAATAATAAAATATTCCTAACCTTGCCGATTGGGATAGCTTTCTCCAAGTCTTTAAAAACCTCAAATTCAGGTACGTATTAACGTCTCTGTGTCGACGATAACATTATAGATGGAGCGATATTCTCTTAAAATAACCTTCATGCCCAGACAGCTTCTACATAAAATAATTATATTCATAACCTACTTCGTTTCCAACTCGTTATTTTAAAGTTCCTTGGCGTCCATTTTTTTCGGGCTCTATTTTGATTGCCTGAGACCATTCAATATCAAAGGAATTTTAGAACTGGCCTTATCTTCAAATGTTGGATGGAAACTGGCCATCCAAATTTTCTCAGAAATATATGGCGACGTTTATGACTTTTCGATGACGTCATAAGCGTCCAACTTTATTTAACCAAACTTATTGGATGCAGTTTGGCGGGAAAACTTGACACAGTGTGACAGGTAGCTTAAGATGAGAAAGAATGTTTAAAATAATTCTGGACACGTGAACAACTTAAGGGAAGTAAGGCCCCCTTCCTCTCAACCAGGTGTTCGACTTCTCTGGCGTGTGAAAACGGGACTTCCAGCGAGGTCGAATTTAATTAAGATCGTATCCTGGATCTACGACATAATGGTGACTCCTCAAGTAATTGGGCGACCACGTCTATTCGGCTGAGTAGCCGCACACGACGAGACCACTACGTTGAAATGAAATGCGAGTAAATGGGAAGGAAGAGTAGACCAAAACCGAACTGTCGTAATTAACACAACTACGCCCAATATTAAAATCACCAGAATTAATTATGTAAAGAATCCTTATTAGGCGTGACTCTGCTATTATATAATTTATAACTGTGTTCATTAACAGTGTTAGCAGGAACTATTACCGTGCTATCATCTGACCACGACATAGTTTCTCCGTTATTTATTTTCCGTGGATGAAATTTTTTATTCGAATAGAACTTGGTGAACGAGCATATACTATTATTGGTAGTGACCAAATAAACTGTAAACATGATTGTAATAAATTCAGTGACGTTCACTCTCTTATAGATAAATAGGTTTTGGTTTTCAGCGAGACATGCAAATCTATGTTATCATCCCAGTGATAAATTAGAAATGGTACTGTTTTTACGAGGGGAAGATATATATCAAACACGCCAATTTATCCTTATCGTTGCCCAGGAGCCGAAAGTTGGTTCGCTGTTGTTTATAGCACTTTCATCAATATCCCGACGAATCTTGATCTTGTCAGCTTCTTTGTTCTGAAACACTACCTATTAGGCCAGCATCTCAGGGGTGAGAATGCAATTAATATAATCGAAAAAAAAACAGCGAATCCCGCGCTCTCGCTAGTAATTCCCGACCTCTCAGGGCACCTATCAATCACCACGAAACTTGATGAGCAAGATATCGTGGGTCTCGCACACTCAAGACATGCCCCCTGCCTCGCAGGGTGACCCTCAGACAGCGAGTGTAGAGATGAGCGTTATTTAACGTACCAGTTATATAAAAACTGTTACAATTTTGGTAACGTGTTACACGAGTAACGCTTGACTACTGCGCATGCGTAGTGTTCAACTTCCCCCGCCATTTTTTTTAGAACGTCTTGGTTTGCAACAGTACACACGCGCGAACGTTATTTATTGGAACGCCAAGTTCGTCCCATCCCTAAGCGAGTGTGAACAACACAACAGAATTCCTTAGACTGCCGCTGCAAAATGCCGTAGCCAATCAAGCGCTCCTAAAAAAACACACACACACACACACCAGCAATCATAGCCCGAGTGACGGGCTTTCCAGCTGGGACCTGTAGGTGCCCGTCGTCCCTGAACATGACATGGAGTGAGGCCCTAGGATGGAGCGGCGGATTAATATCATTCTCTACGCATATTTTAAAGAGAATTACTATAAAATAAATAATTATCGAGTTAATTTTTTAATGTCTTGTAGGAGTCGTGGTTTGCCCCACTGCTTGGGCATGTAGATTCTCTCCTCTATGCGTAACTGACTATCTGTCCGAAAAATGTTGGAATAAATTTCTCCTCGCAAAAGTAGCGAGTTAGCTCGTTTAATGCTGTTAATTATGGCCTTTTCCTACTTTCTTCGTGTCTCTAATATAAAATATCGAAATTTAAAAATAACATTTGTAGTTTTTTTCAAATACAGACGTTACACTATGCTAATCACTACGAATAAATAGAAATTTGAACCAAGTTTCAATGGTAATTGAAAAAAAAAATTAACATATTAATAGCTCATGCCATTTACTACTTCACAGGCACGACTTAAAATGGCATGACACAATTCTTTAAGATATAAGAAGAAATTAATGGAAGGATTTGTGAACTAATTCCTGTAGGTCATAATTCGAGCTTCGAATTTAGCCTGTTCTCAAATAATTTTAAAAATTATATTTTTTTCGCTATTACTATCATCATATAAATCATAACTAATATTATTTACCAAAATGAACGTACAAAAATATTAAATTCAGCGAGCTAGTTGGCGCAATATTAACTCGGTAGACTCGTATTCTGGAGGATCTTTACCAACTCATTTTGCCAACATTTCTGAAATATTTCCAGACGAATACCTGGTAGGCTCTTCTTTACCTGTTCGTAATTATTTAAACCACTGTTTATTTTCAAATTCACCTCGTTGCCAACGAAACTTTAATTCTTACCTACTGCGAAATCGATAGTTTTTTCTACTGGCCTTAGCAGTAGTACATGAGTCTCTTAAGTCCTTTACATTTTTTTTCTAATAGAGTGTTTAATTTTCATGTACTGTAAACTGGGTACCGAGATGAAGTTATTTAGAAAAGTAAAGAAATATATTGAGGTGATCTCCATGGCGGATATCGCTAAGACATCTTCGTTCAGCAGGTATATGAGGAAAACAGTACCTGCTAACTTTTATATGTATATATATATATGTAGCTTTTAAAAGTAAGTATATATATATATACACGTGTGTGTGTATTGGTGTGTGTATTTCTGTGCTAAAATGGTTGCGAGGCGTGATTCCATATGAATAATAAAGTCGAAAATGTGTGTACTACTTGTGACATAAAGTGGTTACTAAGAGCTTTTTTCGCATTCAAAAATGGGAAGATAACAAGCATTTATTTATTTTTAAACATCGAAAACTATCAGATGAGAAAGAAAACGAATTCAGCACGATACATATGCAAACGAAGGTCGCTAACGTCTGAAAGAGTAATTGTAAATATCTTTGCCAGACAGAAACAAATAAAAAGGAGAGAGAGAGAGAGAGAGAGAGAGTTGTTATTTTCACATCTCAGTAAATCAACAAATGTCACTGCCCTGAGTATTTGCTAACATCACAAGACACAATTACCATGCCCAAATGCATAAAAGTTGTCCATGTATTGACACTAGCATACTCTATTTGCGAGTAAGTGTACCTACAAGCAGTCTCACACCTTATATGTGGGCAACATGCTCACTACATTAGACATTCGATTTTCGTACATCTAGAGTAATGAATTGCCACCATTTTTGTGGGTCCTGGATGTTTCATCGCAAACGGAGAGGTTAAGTGCATTACACCAAGGCGAAATTTGTTTGTAAATTTGGATATCATGGTTAATATTCCATCTTGTATTTAGGAAGGAAACTGAACTACGGCACTTAATGTGATGTGACAACAACAGCTCCATCTTTGTGTCTGACACAGTATGTTATTTACAATTACATTTTCAAAAGTCGATTACCTTAATTTACATACACATTGCACGACTTTTCTCATTTCATCGCCGACAGTTTCCAGTAAGTTTATCTAAATGATTGTTACAGTCCCATCTACGAGGATTAATTTCAGTTTTTATTTTACTTTTTTATTTTTCCTAAGGTATTATTACCCCCGAAACCATTGTCGCATACTCACAACGTAATATTAATTATATATATTTGTTTATACCTGTATATTCATGTACATAAGGCATGTATGTAAATGTATATATTTGTCTGAATTATGTACAGACCTATATGTACATGTGTATTTATGGTTATATATGTGTACACATGTATATATGTGAATGATTTGGGATGTTCTTAAGATTTGTCTACACCCCTGATGGTGAGGGGAGGGGTAGAAGTGTGGTGTTGATGGAGCAGCGACAGAATGCAATGTAAGGGGGAAACAGGTACTCCAACGAAAGCCACTATCCAACAGAAGCAATGTCCACCTTGTCAACTCTTTCCACATTTCATGAACAAGGCTTTGGAGAACACTAAATAATCTTAACACATAAACTTTTTCATACCATGTCTTACTGTTAGCTTTTGCCCACATCATAGTGTTAAGAAGTTTTGCATTTTAAATTGTGCTTATTATGTGTTCCATTTTCACCGCCCCCTGAATATGTGAGCCCCCTTATGTGCATATACATTAACTAAATTTCATTACTGACGAAGTTATGTAAACTATATGAGTAACCTCTGGAGTATTATGTATCTCATGTCTGTAATATTTTACCGCGGACTTAATTTACTTAAACCATCGCTTTTCAGTATTAAACCTGTGAAAGGATCTAAGAGATAGCAACCCATAAATATAGCTTAGGCTTGTGACAATTTTGTCAAAGTTATGAAGCATCTATTCATGTCAAATACCTTCACAATATCGAATCTGAGCATTCAGGACTGAAATTGATGGGACCCCATAATTCATAAATTAAATGTCGTAGTCATAACCTTGAACAGGAACGTATTAAAGTACATGGAAACTAAATTTAAAAAGTTTTATGTTTGGGTTTGCGATAGCTCTCCTGTGCTCCGAACAACAAAACCGACTCAATGCACATAAACTGAGTCATGACAGGACAATGGTGTGAGTCTGACCTCACTGACACATGAACTTGGCACCTCAGCAAGAAGAACCCGTAAATATGCCCTAAGTGTAAATTAATTCCATGTCATTAACCTGATGTTAATATAACATACACTATAACTATATTATTTCATTCAGAGTAATAAGTAACAGTATTTGCTACCAATCGACAAGTTGAACTAATTCAGAGACAGAATCTAAGTCACTTAAAATATTTTTCATTCTTAGTCGATGGGATAGTTAGAGTACCGTCAAAAACATAGGGAAAATTTGGTTTATAAGTTACATATCAACTACGCAGAAACTAATCTTTGTTCTATAGTTCAGCTTCTTTTATGTTAATTGCATTTTCAAAGAAACATGGTTGAGATTCCTGGTTTAAAAACTATTTATACAGATTCATATAAGTTTTGGTATGTTTGTAGACCTCACCGAACTCAAATTTAATGCAAATAAAATATAATTAAGGCAAGGAACATAAATTTATATTTATGCATGTGTGTTGTAAAATTAATGTAAATCAATGTCCAAGTCGTTTGAAAATGTAATATTGATCGTCCAGGTTGTGACAGGGGAAAATATATTACAAACATATATAACGAAATTTTGTCTAACATCCATTATAATTTCAAAACATATTTATCTTATTTAAAGTGTTTCTCAATTTTATAAAAACTTAGAGTCCATGGGCACTTCTCTATACATATAATAAGTGATTTTTTAACTTATGAACTACCTCCAAGGCTCATGTCGCTAATGCAAATAAGGACAGAAAAATTGCAGGTGCGAAACTCGGGTAAGCCATGGCTTTGTGGATCATTTTTAGTTATATATTTATGCTTGTATAGTATACTAGCTGCCCTACTATCAGCCTGTCAGTATAAAATGAGGATATTAAAATAAATTGAAAACTTCCAAGCAAAGCTTTCCTGGCATATCGACAGGCAGAAGTTGCGTAAGGGAACTGTAATACAAATTAGTTACCAAGCTACATCACCCAGAGAGAGTGCAAAAAAAGGAGTGGTTAAGTTTGTTTTGTGCGTGAGGAACACGCTATGTATAAATATGACAAGCACACGTGATGCTGAACCCCAGGGCCAAAATGAGCGACTCCCACTAATCAGTTCGCAGCCCTGCATCGGGCAGCCTATTTCACCTCTAACCACCGACCTGAAACCATGGGCGAACAATTTACAGACACGCGTGCGCCATGCCAGCGAAAACAAAAACAACAAAAGGCGTCCGAGTGGGTAAGGGGGTGGCGACGCGCCGGTCCTGTTTTTGACTTTAATTAAATTTCCCATTTACTGGGGCGTTTGGGCCCTCGTGTCAATATTGGCGCTCAGCTGCTCCGGAACACCCACGCTTCCACTACTGACATTGCTTCATGGTCCCGTGGCCCGCTCCAGCTACGGGAAAGCGACTGCGGTTTATCATTCCCGGCTGAATAAACTGGAAACCCTCCAGGGCATTCACGGTTGTTAATGTGTGCTTGTAAATTACCGCTGTGGTGTCGTACAATTCTACCAACCCACCCGCTTCCGCCACCATCGTGACTTTTACCACCATCCGCTGCATCGTCCACTCTTCTTTCAACGCTGTCCGTCCCAACTTCGACTACGGTTACTTTTACAGGTCACGCAACCCTTTCATGACCACATAAATTTATTTTTTTTCAGGTTTTGTAAATAAGCAAGATGTCAAGATGACAAAGAACTTGTTACCTGTAAGTTGTATGTTTTGTGTTTGGTGATCCATGATGTGAAATGGCCATAACGTAGAGCAGTATCGCTGTTTACGAAACATCTACCCTTAAGGCCATATTACACGATACCATATTCCGTAAAAGCTTGTGCAAGGTCCGCCATAGCGGCCGTTATACCGGCTAGCATGGGACCCGTGATGCCGTTTGCAGCCTTCTGCAGACAGATTTCATAACAGATTTGGTAATAGGACACGTCATATTTTTGTTGCAGGTTTCACACCAGCTTTCGTACCTGGACAATCACGTCACAGTTTCAGAGCATGGGATGCTCCTCGTGGCTACTTCATGGAACGAATTGATGAAAAAAAAAAACAAAAAAAGAACGCCTACATCTTGATTTTACATTCGTGAGGTGGAAATTCTTTGAAATAGATTTAAAATTTGATTACGAAAAATAATATTGGCGATGACAAATTCTAATTACTGGTTAAAGCCATCCTTAATATTTAAAACAGCCCGTAGATTATAAAGGCATTATTTTTAAGCGATATATAGGTATAATTTTTATTTAATAACAGCAATTCTGGAAGAACTGGTAGTACGGTAGTAAAGTCACAGCATCCGTGATGAAGTTTTACAATTGGGCGGGGGTTCGAATCTCCGTGCAACTTATTTTTTTTACGTATAATATTACATCCGCATAATAACTTAGTATGTAAAGGAAAAGTTACATTTTGCAAACGGTTAATAGTTTTCATCACAATTACAACGCAAATTACTGACTTGTAGCAGATCTACGAATGGGATTTTTATTTACTACGAACCTGACGCTGCGCACCCACCGAGGATGCCAAATGCTAGTACGCAAAATGCTGTCGTGTGATATAAATCTTTCATGGCAGCTCATATAGCGGCTGTTTTAATGGGCCGTGCACCAGGGCTTGTATAAGCTTGTACAAGAACCAAGTACGGCTGCAGGTATCGCGTAATATCGGCCTAAGTGAAGATCATTAGGTAGCAATCATCGCAAAGTACAGTACCGGCAAAATATAACCTTCCTGGGTGACATGTAGACAATTGTCTACCGTGGTAATTAAAGGGCTGACGGAAAATAGCCGTCGTAACTGAAACCAACACAGCGAGAACGTATGAATAAGATACTAATAATAAATGTGTGAGGATTTTCTCTTTTGTAAACCATGTAATTATTTTTCCAACAGTAGCTAGCCCACGCTGAAACTGTTTTGTGAAAAAAAAAATATGTATATGTCAACGCATATTTTTAAATCACGCTTACTTTCGGTCAGATGTTATTTAAATTTTAAAATACCATTTTGCTAAGGTTTTTAACATATGTGTTATTTAAAATGATACGTAATTTATGTATTCGTATTTCAGTTGCAAAAAAGTTGTGAAAAAATTGAGAATGCCTCGCTGACCAGTGGTGGATGTAGCAACATATTACGATGGGAGGTTTCTAAACGGGGATTATTTTATTTCGGTATTGTTGGGCAATTATATTTCCCGTTGAAAAATTTTATTCCGAAGCTATATTTTAAGAATAACTTTCAGTAGAATAGTGTCATGAGAAATAGTTTATTTTTATCTCTGGTCTTTGATCACATATACTAATATTATAACGAGGTAATGTGAGGTTGTTTATTTATATGTAACGGTTAATCTCGGAAACTACATGGCCGATTCTTATAATAACTTCACTGTTAGAAAGCTCCATTCTTCCAGATGGACATAGGCTACGTTTAATTAAAAAACATAATTCAAAATTTGTGCACCTAGTCGGAAACAAATGAGCTACTTGGCTGCTTTCTAAGCATGCTCTGCCAACGCTACATGACCGATTCTTATAATTCTTTCACTTTTAGAAAGCTACATTCTTCCATATGGACATAGGCTATGTTTAATTTTTAAAAATATTTGAGAAATTTCAAAATTTGCAAACCAAGTCTGTGAAAAATTAGCTATTTGGCTGCTTTCTAAGCATGTTCTAGCGAAACCATTAAAGATAAGTTGAAAAATCGTTAGAAGAAATTGTGTATCATAATATAAAAAAATTCGCAAGTAGTCGCACGTAGTCGCAAGTTGTCGCAGTAGTAGCATGTAGTCACGGGTAGTCGCAAGTAGTCGCAGGTAGTCGTAAATAGTCGCAGGATGGTGACGGATAGTTGCAGGTAGTCGCGTGTAGTCACGGTTATTAGCAGGTAGTCATGGGTAGTCAAAAGTAGTGACGGTTAGTCACAGTTGGTCATGTGTAGTCACAGGTACTCACGGGTAGTTGCAGGTTTTCACAGGTAGTCACATATATATGTACATATTTCAATTACTCAATAAAACCTGAGCGAAGCGATTGCGGACTGCTAGTTCATTCAATTTTAATATGTTAAGACTACGATTCAGTTAGCAAGCTCATTCTCGCTTGCACCAGTTCAAACGGACAGTTTAAGCAGTGGATGGACTGATGCAATCAATTGTGTGTAAAAGTGTAATCATCATGCTACCCAATATATTCAGTCACATGCTTACAAGAGCACAAACAATTTTATTACTGTATAATAAAGTCAATAATTTGTAAATAAACATTACCTTGAGCTCTTAAAAAAAATGTATGCTACTGAATTAAACATGTATTTATTATATTGTTAACTAAGTTTACGTGCAACATTTCTAGCCTAATCTCATCTTATTCGATATATTCTTCAGCACCGAAAGCTAAATCCATTTTAGTCGCCTCCTTATCGATCCGCCTGTGTTACTGATACTGACGGAACTGTACCGTCTATTTTCTTCAAATGCATGACCCAGAACTATAATATATTATTGTACTTGAACAGCTTTGTTGTTCGCCAAGTTTGAACGAAAATATTGTTAGTAAATGTGACTCATACAATATTAAACAGGAAGAGTAAAAAAGCTTTAAATTTTCAGTTTTCATAGAAGACGGTTTTAAGCACGTTCATTGTGCGAAAGAGGAAAACCGGTTCTTAATCTGATACGAAATAGTCACCTCGCACTCGTGCATAACTTTCGCTGCAGGTGGATTCCTGTGCAGTAGCAAGAATTGTTGGAACTCGAATATTATTTTGACGTTTCTACGCGGTTATCGACGTAATTTCCGTTACATTTCTGATATTTCCGGGCGTCCTTCTCTATTATCTTTTCTTCGGTTGTCACTGCGAAACTGTGGGGAGCCGCGTTCTATTTTCTCAGCAATTTTTCCGAGATGTATTTTTTTTGTATGAATTTGTTGTTGCGATACGGTGGTTCGTTTTTCCGCCCCCCCCCCCCCTTCTACCCTCCACGTCATCCTCCATGCCCGGGCCAATGGCCTGCGTGAATCATGCCTCTGCCAGGAGACACGTCAAGCCATGGGTGACGTCATGTTTTGTTGGGGGAAGGGGAGACAACATGCGTCCGTGATTGACACTTCTCACCTCGCGGCGACCAACACCTTCTAGACAGAGGTTCCCAAACTTTAGTTTATCACGCCTCCCTTCTGCAAAAAAAAAATTAATAACGATGTCCCCCGTGTGAGACAACTTGCATTTGGAACTAAGTTTCCCCGGGTTGGGGGGGGGGGGCATCCGCTTGTCGTCTGATACCTCTCCCATGCTGTCACGAGGCGACCTCGTAACACCTGCGTTCTTACCACCTCCAGCCGGGGCTATACTTGGTTTTGTCGTTTTGTCGTAGATCTAGATACCTACATTACAGTCCTATTAGAAATGTTTGAATTATATTCAAGTGAACAGTTCGGCGCCCGCGCCCCCCTTGGCATATCGTCATGCTATCCTTGGTGGACCCCCCCCCCCTCCACATACTATTTGAAAATCAATGTCTAGAACATCCGATCTTGCTTCCTCCCGCCAACAAACGTTGGTGCTGAACTATGTGCTTTGGCTCACGCGTGTATGCGGTGTAATCCAGAAAGGATCCGCGCAGGCACTACCAGACCAAGCCAAGTCTTGTTGCCGGAGTAGGGGAGAGACTCTAGCGCTAATGCGCCTGTTGAAAGGGGCAGAACAACAGCGAGTATGGGAAATGCAATACCGTTGGACGTCAGCGCGAGCGCGCGTACACCTTTCGGCGTGGTTTTAAGGGAAATGGCGCGTGAAAGCAGTATATTTACCTGATTTTCGATATAAGTCGTTTTACGAAGGGTTTGTCGAAATATTTGGCTCGGCAAGACACAAATAATAATTTACAACACCTTTTTACGTTGTTCGATATTCACTTATTTCATTATACTTGGAGTACTGAAGGAAGAAAAAAAAATCTTTTTCTTATCTTCAGTAAGTGCTCCAAGAATAACGAACACAGTCAATTTGTAACAATATAAAAATGCTTTAAAAAATGTTATTTACGTCTTTTCGAGTAAAAAATCTCGAGAACTCCTCTGCAAAACCAGTTGCGGCAAAAATCATATAAATATATAGTTTTGGTGCACCATTACCCTTAAGCAACTTCCACAGACACCGCCCCATGCGGAAGCATCAACACGGCAACGCAAATTAGTCAACAATGTGTCACATTTTATGGTCACTCCGATACCTATTACCCGCAGCCGGGCGCTTTAACCCGTTCAGTCACACTGTCCACAACTTCTTGCACACAAATTATGTTTATGACCGTCACTGTACACAACAAGGTGCCAGTGCCTGGTATTCCTTTTGATTAATCTGATTTGTGGGATTTTCTACGCCTCTTTGACATTAGCTGTTAATGCCAGTATCATCGAGCACATTGTTCACTGGTTGCAACCCGATTGCTGAGCACAAGTACACAGCATTCCAAAAAAAAAAAAAAATGACGTGATACCAACACGTGAACTCAGAAATTTATGTGTAACCGAATGAGTTAATTTATCCTGGATGATGTACGGGCAAGTGAGTGACGAGGGAAGTGATAGAGAGGGCGTGGCCTTGTGTAAGGATGTGTCATTCATGTATTACTTTACGTGTACGAGTAACTAAATAGAGTCCTCTAATCCTTCCGATAGATATATTACGAGTGTGTGTGGATGGCAGTAACTTGCGAGTGTCGGTGCGAGTTTGCAAAGAGATAGAGGTTACTGGCAGTGAAGAGACAGTGAACTACGTTTACGAGTAACTGCAGAGAGACAATGGGGGTGGTCCCAAATGAGTGCTGTGGTGTTTGTGATCAACCTGATCGTCGGAAATGAGATGGAAAGGGCTAACAAGGGAGCATAGTGCACTTGGGCTGATCCTGAGGATTAGACTGTACAGATTCGTTAACATCGCCTTCTTAATTAATAAATTGATTTATGTCACGAGACTGAATAATTTATATTTATTACTGAGTACTGTAATATAATAAAATAAACAACTCTGATATAAAGTAGCTATATATATTTTAGTAGTATTCGAAATATAATAAGAATTTAAATTTAGTTATTTTATTTCATTAAAACCATTATCCCTCACGAAAGTGGCTTTACCCAGGCACGTGTAAAATTGTTCTTAAACAATGTCAATAAACAATATTTTGGGCAATGGGACTAGGTTTTAGTTCATATTTCACTTTAACAGTAAATGGTCTTTTTCTCGAGACAGAATTTTTTTTTTGCATAGAGTTATAATTTTTCAAACATTTAATTGGAAATTACTTTAATTTTCTAACTCTTCGTTGCAATATATCTGTGAAGTAACAAAATAAATACCAGCTCTTCCATTAATTAATGTTATACAAATTAAGTTAAATATCTATTGGTTTAGACAACGTTAAATGCACTAAGAAAAACACATGAAATTCTTATATTGAATTTGATCTGGTTTTCTCAGCGCGATATACAGTATAACAAAATTGATGTTTTGTTTAAACTTATTCACTTATTTCTTGAATTGAGGACGAGAGTATGTTTTAAATACTGACATCATATCCATAACAAAGACACAAACTCCCAAGCATCCACGTGAAAATAAATATTATTTCAGGAAATTTGTACCATTAGTAGCAACGCACCTTAGTTCTTGTGGCATACACAGTTCCATAATTCACAATTTTAGTTAGGGTGATGTTAGAGTATTTTGCGATTTTAACACACATGTTTATTTGTATTTATTTTTCTGCAAAATACATAATACTGCAGTGCCGTTAATAACATCATCATATTCAATCGTAAAAAATAAAAAAAATAAAAACAAATTGCACAGCTTTATTCGCAGTGTGCATTTGAAATGAAAACATAACAATTTATGCATAAGCAATGAATACAAATTCAAACCAGCAACATTTCGTGTCTATATTTTTATGATATATATAAAAATTGCCATTTATTTCGGGAGGGTCGTTTCGCATGAATAACAAATACATGCTTTAATTTATCTCTATATTAATTTTCAATACTTTCATACCTCTAAAAACATTTTCAGTCAAGCGAGGTACGGGAGTAATTAGTATTTTTTTTTAAAGAATGGTATAGAACATAAGATGCTACTCTTATTACGTTAAGCATCCTGATAAAATGAGGTATATCAAGTAACTCCATAGTATAAAAGCAAAAAAAATAAAGTAGGTTCTTAATACAGCATTAGTTATCTTCTTGAAACAAAAGACCCGAGAGCTACAGATACTGACGTCACAAATGAAAGCGTTACACCCTCCATCATTAATTATCCAAAGGAGGCACAGTTATGAAGCTGGTATTGTACGCTTCAGAAACCAATTAGATTTTATTTATTATATCTTTCGCGTATAATCCATCATTGCTGCAGTGCTTCCCTTGCACAATTATAAAGCTGAAAACATTTCCGTTTTCTAATTAAGTTCCATAAGTCCGGGATGTATTTTGCCATAACGGGGGAAAAAAAATCGTAAGCTATAAACGCTAAATACAAGATGTTCATACAGGGCGTGTTATTATTACAATGCGTTCTGCCCCTTTTCTCTTCACTAGTAGATTTCTTAAAAGCTATACGAAGCAACAGAACCACTAGGTAGCAATAAGCGGCAGTGATTTGCACACCACTGCATTGTGCAAGCAGCATCAGTGAAGGAACGAACTATTTGGGAACATTGTTGTAACAACACAACACTGTAAAAAAACTTGAGGTGAAATTCCCTTACGTGTAAGGGAAGTAGAGTACATTTACATAACAAGTAATGTACTATTCCGCAACTCTACGGGAAAAGTACCTGACAAAGGTAGGGGAAAAATCCCATAGAAGTAAGGGAAAATTAACTTTATTGTATAATAAAACTATATTTGAAAATACCCTGGATTGTTAGAAACTGTTTATTTTTTCATTACCAATATCCGCTGACGACTAGTAACCGAAACCTCAACACTAAAATCCTCGACACTTGCTGGTAGGGTGGCGTGAACCATGACCCTCTATAACGACAAGCCGACGCGTTATCCATCATACCACAATGACATCGTATTGTGTTTAGTATGTGTCAGTAAATGTCGAGGCAATACTTAAAGGTTCTACCAGGATGTTGCACTTCAAGAAAATGCACCACACCAAACAATGTAATAATACCATGCCTTTATGAAAAGAGTTTAAAGTTACGTCCGATTATACAACAAAAGTTCGTATACACCAGGCATCGCTCGTTACCTGTTCATAACTCACACAGACTCACGCGTAGCACATGGCGCTTTGTACGTTTACATTATAGTGTGCACTATTCGTTTCTTGCTAACTAGTGTATCGTTCAGTCACTCTTCCTGTGTTTTGTGGGTGCCTACCCCTCAGTCACCACAGTTTCTATTAAATTTTACTCGAAAACGGTTCACCTGAGGGTGTTGTGACAAGATGTCCTTTTTTGTTCATTGGGCCCTCTTGATACAAATTATGGCATTAAACCTTTAAAGAATGTTATGGAACAGGAAATTAAGCCAAAAAGGGGAAGGCCGCCCCCCATTATTTTAATGAAGGCGGTAGGTATTCGAAATGATTTCTACACAGACTGCAGATTTTGTTAGCGTTAAACTGAATACAGAGAACTGTACTTTATTTCTTACTGGTCTACGATATTTTGCCAAAATACTATATTTATTTGCTATTTTCAAAAGCGAATTTCTCCCTTAGGATTTGCGCCAAGCTATAAGTCGCATTATATAACTGTATCTCATTTTCGACAAGAAATCGCCTGACAAAATTTCTAACATACTTTCATATAATTCCTGTATATCACTGCATATAAAGCTGAATAATTCAAGTCATGTAGTGACCAGCGCTTCCTTCCCAAAGAAAACCGGTTGTCAGTTCAGGCTGAGGGGCTTGCCTTAACCATTCCTAGCTATGCAGCTGAGAAAATACTGCTAGTAAAAAAATTATGTTCATATTGGAGAGAATTGGTCGTTATTGTGACAGATGTTTGCTCATGACGCATTTCTTGTTGACTGGCAGGAAAACAAATAGGTATCAAGTGAGTGGACGGGCAGTGTTGTATGGAATGGATACAGGATAGATAAAGGTAACATGAGTTTTGATTAGTCTTTTGCCAGCAGCTTAAACTTTTCTTTTATTTATCCATTCGGGCCACAACCGTTTCTGTGCTAGCCGCTACCATAGTGAATAAGCTTCTTTTTATATTAGACTTGTTTATGCTTAATACGGTAATTACATTTCTTGCTGTTAATATTACTAGCTAGAGAATCATTCAAAGCGCGTCCGAACCTCTGTGGTTCAATCGTAGGGGGCCGCGATGGTGTAGTGGTTAGACTATTCGCCTCCCACTTAGGTGAACAAGGTTCGATTTCTAGTGGGGTCGCCCCCGGATTTTCGCAAGTGGGACAATGCCGCTGATTGGCGGGTTTCCTCGGGGATCTCCCTTCCCCCCTTTTTTTCGTTCCGGCGCTGCTTAATTTTCACCTCGCTTCACTCTCATCGGCTCTCAACACCTCGCTGTTAACAGCCGCTAAAGCCTCTTATTTTGCTTCACTCATTCCAATAGTGGAGTGAACACACGAGTATACGTTCTTGGAGCACAGCACTAAAATATATGCAGAATTCACGAACCTCTAGACTCCTAAAGGAAGAGAGGAATGAGTGAGCCCTGCACGGGTCGAGGCGCTTCACGATGATGCTGATGATGGAGGATTTTGGCGATAAAGAACATTGGGGGGGGGGGAGCGTAAATGCCTCTACCCCTCCCGCCTATCGGTTGCTCCACCCAGAAGTTGCTCCACCAGAGCTTGGCTAGGCACCAGCGTAACTGCCCCAAGAGACGTTTTCCGCCACATCGACCCGCGGAAGGTTTTCCGCCGCATCGCACCCAGTCGTCGCCGGAAGATGGCTCTAGGGAGAGTTTGGAGGAGGGGCAGGACTGACGTCTTCCAGCTCGTCAGCCTAGGGCTCTGCCCCTCGCCAACTACATTCTCTTTTCCTCTCTCGGGACTGAAAGGGCGCACGTGGCGTCTTTGTCCGTTCTTGGCCCACCACACAGCAAATTCTTCTAAAATCACCAGACAAGAGCATTGGTGAGAAATAATAATTCACTACGGTTTACATATGTAAGCTGTTAACGGTTAATTAAATAATTCCGAAACGGGCTCGCAGATTGGCATGCACCCTGTGAAGTTGGTAACGAAGAAGATAAATTAGTTCCATGTGTCGAAATTTCATCAAAAGTGTTGGGTAAACATTTTTGAATATTGAAAATACTTATTTTTAAATGTCTTTTTTTTTTGCATATACCTAAACATAAAAATTATCACAGCTGCAAATTATCTACTTTTAAAACAATTTCACGGTTTTACACTCATTTGCGAATAAAAATATTGATTAACTTGTACGAAACACTCCAGTACAATGAAGGTTGCCGCAAAGTATCATTATAGGCAGTGTAGAGTTAGAGTTTAATGCGATTTGCTTGAGCGGATATACCACTATGAGTCACACATGTCCCTCCATCATTCATAGCTACAAGACACCGAATAAGGCCTTGGTAGCAGTGCTAGCAGTGTGAGCCATGCAGACAAGTTCAGTGAACAAGCAGCATATCCCGATGGAGCATGCAACAAGCCTTTGCCCAGATGGATGAGTTTGAGAGAATATGTATCGTCAGTCTCAAGAGGCAGGTTTGAAGTTACTACAGGTAGTTCACGACTTGAACCATTCTGCCTGCACTGTGAGTCGGCGTTGGACACAGTGAGATCAGGAGGGTACACACACCCGTCGAGAAGTCTTGGGGTCGACCCCGGCGTATCACCCGCAGGGAGGATCGTTTCGTCGTCCGACAGGCTGTGTGCACTCCAATGGCATCGCTGCGTGCCATCCAGGGACACGTTATGGCAGCTGGGGACATGCCTGTGTCCAGCAGTATCATACCCAGGCGGCTAGCAGAGCAGGATCTGTGGTCACGGCGTCCCATATGACGTCTACCGTTACGAACGGATAATTGCAAGCACGTGTGACCTTCTGCCTGGAACGGTTAGCATAGAAGTTTGCGGATTGACGACGAGTGGTGCTCAGCGACGAATCATGGTTCTGTATGGTTACATATTGTTACGTATAGGACTTAAGGTCATACCAGCACAAAAAGGCTTTCGGGGTATAGCTGATATGAAAGTTAATGGTAGAGATTTTATGGTAACTATGGGGGTTTATTATGGCTTGAGAAACAAGTATAACAACAAAGCATTTACAGTTTGCATGACACTGAATGAGTAAACACATGGGAGAGCTATAATGATTGATATTAATTTATGTTATAACTATGTTGGTATGCCTGGTTTATAAGTTACCTATTATGGACAGATCCCACCTTAGTCTTGATGCCGGAAGCTGTATCTAGCTGATCGGATGACGGCGGACGGACACACCCATGTTGTGATCTTCTCTGGCTACTGGTCGGACGTGGAAAGACGTCGGGCCCTGCCTTACAGTGGCCTATATCAGTGCGTCGTTTAGGCATCCATGTCCCCAATCGCTAGCAAAGTGGAGGGGGTTTTAGCAAGCGGCGTCGCCTGGTGGTTGCTGCAATAAGTTGTCGCAATCCTGGCATCCTGATTTTACCCTGAAGTTGTGTTGGTGGGTTCATGTAAGGATTCCTAGTTAGGACTCTTCTCTACAATAATAACATCACGACCGCCGGATTCGTATCTGGGGACGTTTCGGTGTGCGCTGTTTTTCACGCTTCATCGTAGAGCGGCACATCGCCCCAACGAGAGACACGATGGCATGGTGGGCCATTTCCTACGATTCCCGCAACCCACTGGTGGTGATTGAAGGAACCTTGACGGCGCGGCGATAGTCCAAGAAATTTTGCGACCATGTACGATCCCTTTCCTGGCGCAGCTTGACTACCCCATTTTTCAGTAAGACAATGTCCGGCCGCACACAGTGCGGGCATTTCTGTCCTGGCTTCGTGATGCCAACTTGCATCCTTGGGTAGGAATGTCGCCAGACCTGTTGCCCATATACAACTTTTGGGAAATTATTGGACAGGATTTTCGGATAGCGGCAACTACGGTTGGTTTGGAGGGTCAGTTGTGCCTGCTAAGGCACGATCTTCCTCAGGAGAACATTTGACACCTGTATGCCTTCACGGCAGACCATATCGCCGCCTATCTTCATGCCATGAGTGGTCCAACACCATAGTAAGTGTATCCTGCAAATGTTGTTGCCCTGCAAAACATACTTTGTGTGAGAAAATATTTTGATGATTCTGTATAGGACACCGCCATGTTACCTGCCTGTACTCACTTATATGTCCCTGCGGTGGCGGCTTGAGAGATATCGTTTTTTATGGAAAATGCGTGTACTTGACTGACGCATGGTGTTCAGGGCCGTGGCAATATCGTCTTAATGGTGAAAGAATATAAAATGTGCATACCAGAAGACCTTAAGCAGGGCTTTCAAAAGTACTTGGTTTACCATAAACCACCTGAATCAAGCAAGCTTCAAGTTGTTTAGCCTAAAGCGATATCATGTCGATATAATAAAAATATGAATTCATTTCATAATTCTATAGTCTCATTTTATAACTTAATAATTACATTCACAAAAATTGATTTCTTCGGATCGTTTTCTGGAAATCCAATTTATGTACTCACTATTCTCAATCGTTTTATTTATGTAAGGCCTCGAAGAGGGCGTGAAATACGTTCCGTCACATTTGGCACATTCTTTATATGCCTGGTTGGCAGAAAAGTTTTGAGATATTTTAACATTTTACTTTTTTCTTAGCGCGTTGGTATATGCTGATAGATACATAATCTCAAACTGCAAGATAAAAACTTCTAAAACTGTTACGTTTACATCTATAGCTGATTTACAACATTGTTTGTAATACAAAATGTTCTATAATGTGCCAAAAAATATTACTTTTGATTTATGCCGCAATTCAATTAAATCCCAATGTTTTTGAGATCCTCTATACCTGTACATCCGTTCTTTGTCGAATCGTCGCCGTAGGCTGGTTTTCACTGCGGAAACAATGGCCTTGCAAGCTTGCACGATGGCAAAGTTCCGAGGTAGCATCTTCTCATCTAATTTGCTGGCTGCAGACAAACAGCTTTTCTTATTGCTATATAACTTTATTAACGGCTTTATGTTATGAAATTTTCCCGGTTTACTTTTAGCTTTCTTGATAAATTGCTGATACCTTCTTTTGTTCATATAGTACCGCGTTTATGAGTTCTCGGAGCAAGTGACTTATAGGTATTCTTTCGCCGCGAGAGTTCACAAATTTCCCTGAATACTGTGCGGGGCGTCTACCCAAAGTTCGTTCAGTAAGTAGGTTTGGTTTAAAGGCATGTCTGCGTTTGTGCCATTCGTAGCAAGTTTATAGCTTGTACAAGTTACTTAAGCATAATTAAATATTCTAATTTAAGGCAATTAAATTATTCTAAATAAATACATAGGCATGCCAAATATTGGACAAAAACAGTTATCAAAAGTTATCATTTTTAAATTCTCTTCAAATTTAGCATGTAAGTAATGCAATGGAAGGTAATATAAGCGTGCGCGTTTCAAACTGACGAGGTGCTTATTTAAAACATGGTGGCTATTCAAATATTTTAGTATTATTTGGTTTTGCTACCATACCATTCTACCAAATTGCTATCAAATTTTGTGTGCTAAAAGTATCTATTAAAATCATCACGTATGCCAACAAGTAGCCAGTTTTGACAGCCATTTTGTAAGATAGCATCAAACAAATAAAGAAAACGTTATCATATCTCGCTAAACAATTAACCAATTCCTACCAAATTTGGTAAACAAGACTACTGCTTCAGATCCTGTAACATGGTATGTTTTAAGTATGTCAGTTGCATATTTTCGAAATGGTGGCTACATAACTATCTTAGCTAACAATGATATATCGTCGAAACCATGTAATCAGTTCCAATTTAACTTTGTATGCTGGGAGTTTATTTTACAAATATAAAAATGTGTATACACTAAATCTCATTTGTCCACCATTTTGAAAGATAGTGATACACGAATAAGTAAAATTCTAGTATTATGTTTCGGAAACAATCAACCTATTCCTACCAAATATCGCAGACAAGTAGTACTGTGGAATGTGATGTAGACACTTCTTTTCAAAATGGCTACCATATGTAGCTTTTAACTTCGTTTACTGTATCGTCAAAAGCAAATAATTAATTCCAACATCTCTTTATATGCTTGCAGTATATATTACAACCACGTAATGTGTCCAGGTCAATTCTCTTTTGTCTACCATTTTTCAAGAAAGCATTACATGACAAATTAAATTGTTATATCATATTTCGTGAAGATTGAAATTTTATGCTCTTATTTTTGGTTTTTAGTTTAATTGGTATCGTTATGATTGTTTAAAACGACAAATATATATGAGTGCACTCTCTTGATCACATTATATACGGTTTAAACCTTCAAATAGAGCGCTGTGACGATTAAATGTAAACGAAATGAAGAACGTAAAAGCGAATTTGTAAGACTGAGTGTTCGTATTACCTCATAAAATGACATTTTGAAATACGAAAGACATTTTAGAAATTATTTTGTACTGGTTTGATTAGTTTAATTGTTGTTCATTCACTTGATTCATGTTGTTTAGCGGTCATTTTTAAACGTCGTTTGATAGCCATTTTTACAGAGTGTTTATTTAACTAATCCATCAGTCAAAAATTAACCGCTGAGTAATCAAAGAAAAAATGTCGGACGAATCAGTGGAAAATGTTACTGAATTAATAAGTGAAGAAAACCTGGCATTTTTTCACTGACTCATCAGTTAAATTCACTGAAGTAACTACTGAATCAGTCAAGAAACGTTTGACTTATTGAAACAGTGCAATTATAACTGATTCAGACATAGAGTGTATTCCTTCTTACAGTCTGGATGGTGCCGGGTAAAAGAAACTCGTCAGACTGCCATCAGACGTCACTAAGGTTAATTTAACTCCCAGTTCTCATTCAGTTTTGTTTTCAAGGAGTTTAAGGGGCAATAATTCTTATTATCAATAAGCACACCAATTCAGTACTTCATTTGGGCTATCGTGACTGCGCAGCTAGTGTGTGTTCTCTAGCCATAAACTTCGTTACACGTACTACAGCTGTCGCAACGTCATTCTCATATCCACAAAAGTGGGCAGAACCCCTTTCTCCCTCAGTTTATTATCAGTTTGCATTAGTATTAATGTATTCCATTGTTGTATACTGTCGTGTGCAGAGTGCGTACGAGAAGTCTCGTCGTTTTATTACGTTTTATAAGTAGTCAACGTTACAGCAGTATTTAAACCAAAATAAAGGTAAATGAATAACCTAAAAATAAAAAAAAACTCATTTCAGGAGTTAATTTTTCTTTTAATTATAATTGGACCATGAACAGAGTCTGATTAATTGACACACAGTTGGGCGTTGCTTTATGTACAAGTATGTGCAAAAACATTACGGTTTTAAAAAAAGTTTCAGTAATTTTGATTTAAGGTATATTGAAAAAATAATTATTTATCACGTATAAAATTAGATTAAGTTGGTGTTTTTCAACTAGTTTAGTTTTAAATTCGTTTCGGTTTGTCACAACACTGTGAAAAAATAAATGCCTTATTCAATAGGCTTACAAAAAGCTATTTTGCGAACTAGATATATTAAATTTACGTTCCATCTGTTTCAAAATATATTGGTTACTTTGATTGAAGAAAAATACTTGTCCTAAAATTAATTCCAGATGAAGGTGTGTTTGATTAAATAATGGGTTTTGGTTGGCCCCAACTCGATTTCGCTTACACGACACATGTAACTCAACGTTGCCGTCCTGTGAGAGCAAATTTGCTGAGTTATTGTTTGTTTACATAGAATATCTCTTCTAATTGCAATCTCGTTCAAAACAAACAGCATCACACTATTACGATTGCATTTACTGTCAGATGACAGTCAATCAGAGAAAAACAACTATATTTAAATTAAACACACACACACAAGCATGGACACATGTATAAAAACCACTTTTATATACGATGGTAAATTACATTTTCACTACATGTGTGTCGTTTTTAGGAAATATTCGCAGTGTGTAAAATATCTCATGGCTCATTAAGTACTTATTTTGTATTTGCAAATAGTGCACTATATTCTCATGTCCTAAATTTATTGAAATTCACATCAATGTTTTGAAATGCAACATTTTGTCACATTTCTATGCATCGCCGTGTTGTAGACTTTGCTTGTTACTCTTCTTCTGAAGTCTACAATATTTTATTGAGGTTAACATTATCACATGTGTGTTTTCGCAGTAAACGAATACACCGAGCAAAGAATGTTGCCAGGTCTAATCTGCGCAGTAGTGTTAATTGTAGCATGTTTAAAAATTGAATTGAACGAATACTATTTTTTTGTTCATGAAACAAAATTTTTGCGTGTAACATTTTTCATAACCGGGAATTTTCTCCCTTGAAAGGCAGGGCACAGTGTTCACCGCATTTGACCAACGTGCTTGCTCGCGATTTGCTCTTACTTCCGCTGCAGAGGCATCGAACGAACACGAAACAATCAGTTCGTTTTCAATATCATATTCATCGCATTCTCTACCGATAAATTCCCTTCTCCGCGAAGGACTGCCTGCTCTACAATAGGTTCCAAGCTCGCCGGAAATGACACACGTGTCTCTCACAGCCGGCTCCTCTTGACGCGAACCTGTCGACCACTTGCGTTGCCCTGTCTCGGCACGGAACACGCGAGTTATCACTTCCATCGAAGCATATATCCTGATCTCCACATGCAAGCCGAGCTACACTCGCTGCATTCCACATCCTTATCAGCGAAATTAAAACCTATTTGGAGAAATACGACGCACTAAATGGAGACAGCCTAAATCTGCGAATTTATTCAGCGAATCAATATTATCGGCTTAACAGAAACATTTTGCTGTTTACAAAGGTACCTTTTTAGTCTACTTTCCGAATGAAAGAAAGGCTTATGAGATCACTTACCGGCCTGTCTGTACATATTTCGTTATGTGTGTGTGTGTCGCCATAAGAGCTTTTGAACGCGTAAATAAAATACCAACAAACTCGGTACTCTCAATTTACTTAGTAAGTACATCCGTGTTTTATACTTTTAGACCACACCGGGTAATTACTTTCAAAATGGTGGCCATTTTAATATTTAGGGGGATATATCGTATATAGGGAACCATTTGATTGGTTTTAAAAAAAATGTATTTATTAACAGTGGATAAATTAAGCAGTGAATTTAGATATGTGCAATGTCTTTGGTCCACTATATGTGGTAAAGTTAAGCTTTTATATTAGGCTATATCTCGAAAACTACTAAACCATCTCTCGCCAAATTTGTCCTGTATATAATACTACGGTAGCAACGTAAATGTATGCGATTTAAATTTATAAGGCACTTATTTTTAAAATGGTGGCAATAATATTTTTTTGGTTTATTTTGTAATTTGCCACGCCGTTAGGCCGATTCCGACCAATTTGTGTATGGTGAAACAAATATACACTTTTGTGTGCCATTTTGTAAGATAGCGTCGCATGAAGAAATAAAGTTTTATGTCATATCTCAGGAAAGATTGCACCGATTCTGACAACATTTGACATACAAGTTCTACTATGGTAAGCCAAATTTATTTGTGTGTTTAAGGGAGCCATACAATTCTTTTTAGAATGGTAGCTATATAAACACTGTTAGCATAGTAGCAACGAAATCATTTAATAAATTTCTAATAATTTTGTATACGGGCAGTATCTATGCAGACATTCTATTATTGGAAACAATTAAAGAATTTCTTCAAATTTATGTGACAGTGTATACTTTTGTAGTAGACCTACATATAAATTGGAATGATTAAAGGGATTAGTCACATATATTCAAAATAAAAGCTATGTAAATATTTATTCGTCATATGCCATAAATATCCACCGAAATTTATACGCGACCAGTATCTATGACACTCATTGGGTATGCTAATACTTACAATTTTTTCCACCATATATAAAATTCATCACATTAAAAAAAAAATATGGGTTTGATGTCACATCTCGAGAACCAATCAACCAATTCCAACCAAATTTTACTTGCAAGTAATGCTACGGTAGGGTATGTAAAGAAATACATTTTTGGTTACAACAGGACTTTTTATATATTTGGACATAAACAATTCGCCTTAATATGGTATATCTATGAAAAACTCTGCAGAATTCATCCAAATTTTCAAAGCTTACAGCATTCGTTAGAAGCATCAATTATGCATTCGGAGATCCTCTTTTGTCAGCCTATTTGTAAAATAGCGTCATTAAGAAAATGTAAGATTTTGCCACATTCCCGGAACCAATCAATTAGTTTCCACCTAATTCCGCTCACCAAGATTGGTACAGAAGGCCACTTAAAGTTACGTCATTTAAGTTGGTACTGCCCTGGTTTTCTAAATAGCGACCATATATAGTTTAGATAAGTTTGCTATTTCTACTAAACAATTTAACTAAAAATAAACTAAACTTTTTATGCTGAGAGTATCTATTAGAAACATAGTATATATAAAATCTTTTTAGGCCTTTACATATGATATCGAAAAAGGAAAAAATACATTTTTTGCCGGATCTCGGAACCAATCATCCGATCTCGACTAAATATGTATTTCACACAAATAGCGTTAGGGAAAGCAATGAAAGCCCACATTATTCAAGTGGCTAAGAAACTTATTTTAAAAATGGACGGCTTTGTAAACATTTAAGTATATTAAACCCATATAGTTTAAAATGTTAGACTGATTGTATCCGATGTTGATTTTCCGAATCTTACTCCTGGTATTCAATTGGTTCCACGGTATCTTATGGTACAATGTTTTCTGTGTTCGAGTCTTGGATAAGGTATGGTTTCCAAAACAGTGTCCATATAAGTATTTGAAGTTAGTAAAACAAGTCTACCAGAACATTTAAGTGATAACCGCCGAAGTGGATGCTCCGAATTCTACCTCCGTATTGTAGTCGACTGCACGCCGACTTAATGTACGAGACGTCCGGTGTTTGAATACCAGCAGGGTGAGCATGGTAGTGATTTTGGCCCGTCAAAGGCGCGACATGTCATTGCTGTGACGCTTCATGTGGAAAAAGCGAGCACGGATCGAATAAAAGCGCGTCGTCGGGCGTCATAACTACGGCACGCCCGTCTAGAGTAACACATGCAGGTTACTCTACGCCCGTCATTCGTGTGGCGCCATATATTAGCCGTCGTAACTGCAGCACGCTGTGCGACAGACAAGATGGCTGACGCCCGAGGAATATTCTCGAATCGTATAGGTCCGTTTACGAAAAAAATATATATAAAAAAATTCGGGTTCTATAAAACGTATTTATGTACAAATTGAAACTTAATGTAAGCATAAGTAAGGCGAAACATTTCGATTTTCCCCTAAGGTCATAATAAAAAAAACTAAACACAACTTAAAAAATACGTGATAACTGTGGACTTTTACACTTAATCTAACCTTTTACACGGACGGGTTCTCGCCTCGTATATTTTAGGATTTAGAGTTCAAATTCCCGTGTACCGAAATGTTGTTACTTATTCATTTTTGATTTACAAGACCAATATTTTATTTAAATTATTAAAACTGAAAAATAATTAATGAATGGTCAAAAAAGGATTTTATAAATCCAGAAAATTTCATACATTATTGCTTTTTTATAATTTATATTACCGACGGAAAACGCATATTTCTAGAATATCTTTTTCTAAAAGCAATAATACAAACCAAAGCTAAATTAAAAAAACACAGGCAACCGATTGAACTATATATACAGTTACTTGCGTATTATTGCTTTTACACAAATAAATTATAGAAATAGACGTTCTTTGGCAATAAAATAAATTAGAGACACTAATGTATCACACAAAATAACTAGAATTACTGCAATCCTGATTCTTACCCTTCTTTTGATAAAAGGCAAATAAGCTGATCACACTGGCGAATTAAATATTGTTATTATTGAGTGTAGCAAAATAGTGACGTGAAATAAACATATTTACGATAGTTTACTATTTATATTTTGGAGTTTACCGTAATTTAAGAAAGTAAGAAACCCTGAACTGGTGAGTGGGACAGAACTCGCACACCCTCCCACTCTAGGCCGATACCTTGCCATCTGCGCTACCAAGCCAAAATGAAATCAGTGGAGAAAAATATATAACGTATTATTTGACCCCGAAATCGCGAAGAATTAATTTTTACGTACTTACTTCTGGTTTTTCGTTTAATGGGCGCCGTTAGAATCGTTAAAACGAATAGTATATAGGTGCACTATCTTTACCGCATTATATACAGTTTAAACCTTCAAACAAACAACTGCAATTATTACATGAAAACGGAATGAAAGACGTAAAAGCGGAATGAAAAGCTGAGTGTTCATATTACCTCGTAAAATGGCATTTTGAAAGAGGAGACACATTTTACAAAGTATTTTGTAATGATTATATTAGTTTATTCGTTGCTGCTTTACTTGATACACGTTTAACGCCGGCGATTTTATTTTGAAAATCATCAGAGATGGAGCAAGTTACTAGAGATGCACACAGAAGTGACTATTGTATTAGTCAGATACTTTTGACTGATTGAAACAGTGAAATTCTCACTGATTCAGATTTACAGTGTAAATACAGTACATGCTTGCATAGTGGTCATTGTTGCATATCCGTTGCGCTGGAGGAAAAATCTCAACTACAACACAACGTTATCGATTTTCATTTTTCTTATTTTTGGCTGGCGTTTTCTATTGGCTGACAATTTCCGACAGATTATCCAACTTCAAAAAACGACACGTCTGAGCCCTCGTAACCACGTCGCCCTATCTAACGACTGGAGACAGTTATTACAACACTATCCGCGCTGGCATCTTCGTGAGGCCGTCGCCACGTTGCCATCCGTATGACACGTCGTAACTGTGACGGTGTTATGTAATAGAACCATGCTCTCGCCGCATGTGAGACACGTGCGTATTTTTAATAGTTGTATTAGTATTGAATTATTTTAGTGGTTGAATCAGTAACGATATTACTATCAGCGAGAAGTCGAGCCTCACCAATCATCTAACATTTTAAGAACTTTAACTAATTATTTACAACCATTTAGAAGTAAGTAGTCTTTTTAGTTATACCAAGAACTTCTAGTTGTGAATTCTATTATTATGCTCTATAAACCTGCATTAAAAATTAATATTCCTGACGGAAAAAAAAAATCTCTTCGTAGAAAAGTATCCAACCCACATATTTTCATTAAGAGGGGAGGTATTAATGCAATTTTGCTTTAAGGCTGACGATCGAGACAGCAAAAAAAAATATGTAAGGATGACTGTAGTTTAATATTACTTATTTTCCGATATGTTGCAAAAACATGTTATAAAATCTCGATTTTCAAGGACTCCCTTAATTTCACACGTAGAGCAAATTCTTTTCGCATTATAATTATTTCAGCATATAATTTAGTAAGTATTTGATAAATTTTAATAAGTACTACAGAAATAACAAAGTTATATTATATTTTGATTTTTTTTCTGCTGTTCAGCAAAACAATTTTATACTGCCCTGCTGTCAATTTTCTGCAGATTTATTTTTCATGGGTTACATCAGCCAATAAAACAGTTTGTTTAAATAATTTCCATTCGTATCAAGATGTATATATGTTAATAAAAATCGTGGTTTTGATATTCCTACAATTTAACATTTGTTTTAGTACTGTGTACGCAGTGTCATGATTAATTAGCCAGAAAACACGCATGGTCAACTAATATACCCACTTATCAACAACAAAGGGAATTAAAAAGTATATAGTAATTACATTCGATGTGATGTTAGGCAGATAAATATAAACATGTAGAACATTTCATCGAGATGTGTTCGCGATATTAAATAGCAAACAACCATACGACGCACGGGAAAAATCATTTTAACTAGATGATTTTTTGTAACTGTTGCATTTAGAAAGTATGCAGGTGTTTGCATACATGCGTGATAGTATCATATATTATAAGTAGACGATCTCTGTCTGTCTCTGTCTTTAATACCTCTTAGTCCTTTGTAACTCAACAGAAGTTCTTCAAATTTTACAGACAGAATCCGCAGGGTAAAATACAGGTCAAGTTCGAATTTCAGCAAGATCAGATTACGCAATCATTACCTTTTACCCTAAGAACTAATTTTTTAATTACTTTTCCCCTATGACAAGTTTTGTTTTAAATTAATATACAATATTGCATAGAGATATAAAGGTAATGAAATATCATTTTTGTTTACTTTAAATGTCTCGTTTCAATGTTGAGTTAATTAAGTGGGGCCACAGTGGCTCAGTGGATAAAGCGATCCCAAATGGGGGCTCAGTGGATAGAACTATATCAAGTGGGGCCGCAGTGACCAAGTGGATATATATATCAAATGGGGCCTTAGTAGGTCAGTGTATAGAGAGATTCAGAGTGGGGCCGCAGTGGCTCAGTGAATAGAGCGATTCCAAGTGAGGCCTTTGTGTCTCAGTGGGTAAAACTATGTTAAGTGGGGCCGCAGAGGGTTAGTGGATAGAACTATATCATATTGGGCAGCAGTTGCCAAGTGGATATATATATCTCAAATGGGGCTTTAGTAGCTAATTGGATCGAATAATTCAAAGTCGAGCCGCAGTGGCTAAGTGGAAAGAGCGATTTTAAGTGCGGCCGCAGTGGCTTAGTGAATAGAAGCCGCAGTGGCTTAGTGAATAGAACTATATCAAGTGGGGCCTCAATTGCCAAGTGGATAAATATATATCAAATGGGGCCTTAGTAGCTCTTAGGATAGAGAGTTTTTTAGTGGTGCCTTAGTGTCTCAGTGGACAGAGCGATTCCAAGTGGGACCTTAGTGGCTCAGTGCATAGAACTATGTTAAGTGGGGCCGCAGTGGCCAAGTGGATAGAGAAATATTAAATTTGACCACAGTCGCTTCAATGTTGAGTTAATTTCACATAATTTCATCATTACCTACATATATCTATGCAATATTTTTTTCAGTCTTTGTAAGAGAACAAAATTTTTTATCATGATAACTGTTCTACCCCCGTGACAATACAGAAAAAAATGTCAGGGGCTGGGTCCCCTAGTTTGAGTATAACTAAATGAGATTGGTAGTGAGCTAGAAGGAAAAAAATATAACAAGAAGTTACTGATATAACTTATGAGCCCACTTTCTTCTACACGAGTTCAAATAATGTTTTGTATACCTCTGATAAGCTCATATGCTAGGAAGGTCTTGACGTCTCATTGACAGCTACACCACTAGAGATGACATACGCTACAGTAGTGAGGCAAGTACAAATACACATGCGCCTTACCCGGGATTCGAATTCTTAAGCTAATTTGCAACCACACATGCATTGCAGGTAGTGGATTCAGAACATCAACTTCGGATAAATCTAATGTTTTAATGACAGTGTTCAGTAACATGAAATATCCACACGGCCATCATTTTTAAAAAAAGTGTCTCATCTACTTAAAACAAATAGTTTACATCACCTGCCGCCTTGCAACGTGTTTGCTCATTTTGGAAGGAACAATTGCTTCCCACGCTATGAAATAAATACTTAATATTTTCATATAGTGCTACCTTACAAAATGGCGGACAAACATTTCGGAGTTGACACGTTGGTGTTTGTAATAAATACTGTCAAGTACAGTTAAAATTGATTAAATGGTTTCAATTATATGGCATAATAAATTAAAACAGCTATATCACCGCCATTTTTAGAATAAGTGTCTGATCTACACGATCCATACTTGTTTATATACCCGCCACAGTACTAATTCTTTGTCAAATTTGGTAGGCCTAGGGAAATTATTTTCTGACATATGACAAAACCTCCATTACTTCAATTGGTGCTATCTTACAAAATGGTTGACAAAAGTGTTTATTTCTTGACATGCGGTTCTTGTAAAAGTACTGTCGGCACACAAAATTTGCTCCAAATTTTTTGAACAGTATTTTAAATTTAATAAATAAATGTAAAAATTTTTATTGTAGTAAATTTTCAAATAACTGCATTGTCAATTTACATTCCATACGTTTACATTGCCTTCTAGGATATGACACGTACCAAATTTGAGGAAAATTGTTTGAGTAGTTTTCGAGATATAATGTATAATCTTAATTTTTTCATGTGATGCTATCTTCCAAACTGGCAGCCCGACAGTAATATCTATTTCTAAATTGAATTATTTTATGATGCACTGTAAATGTACGAAATTTCGTTTCAATAGGTTTAATGTTTCCCGAGATATTACATATTCGTAAATAATAGCTATAGGCCTACAGCACATAATTATAAATTGTTATATTGAATAAGTTCTTATTATTAAATTTGGTATACATAATCCCATACATATATTGTAAAATCCGATTACATTCACATATTAACACTAAGGGAACAATATGTATTTGCATCATAATGCTATGATAGAGATTAAAGTTAAAAATTTTAATATCAAAACAGCGTAACTTCACTTGGAGTGAAACAGAGAAATAATCAAAAACACTTAAATTAAGATAAGCGCCACGGATTGCTTGAGATATTTAACACTTTAAAAACCACAATATTTCCACGTTTTTATTTTATATATTTTACGAAAAATTAAGTTTTGTAAATACAGATAATTTCTTCGTTGTAGGTTCAGGCACTCATAATCATTAATTGGAGGGAATAAACAATGACAGTATTACTTAATAGCATTACTACATAATATAATCACTTTTCTAAAAGAAATAATTTGTTTATAGATGTTTATCCTATTTTCCGAAGAAAAAAAGGCTTATGATGTCACTTTTCTATCTGTGTCACTTGGTGTGTATGTAGGTGTGTATTTATGTTTGTCTGTGAGTATGTATGTGATTTTTGTGTCTCCACTTTCAAGTTTTGATCTCTTCAACCGAATTTCACCAAACTTGGTACACATGTATTACGTAGTAAGGAGACCAGAATGTTGTAGTTTTCGACCACTTTGGGCACTATATTTCAAAATGGCGTCCATTAAAATATTTTCGCTGATATGTCATATCATAGGAACCATTTAACCGATTTAAAACAAATTTTGTATGTTGGCAGAGAATAAAGTGTGCATTAATTTTTAAGATTAGTTTTGTGGTTGGTAGGCCTACGCCTTTTTTGTAAGTTAGCAGTAATTGAAAAATAAAGATTTTACATTATATCTTGAAAACTGTTAAACCAATTCTCGCCCAATTTGGATTGCAAGTAATGCTATTATAGGCTATGGAAACGAAGTAATTGAACTTGAATAGCTACATATTTTGAAAATGGCGGCCATAAAAATGTTTTAGATTTATTTGGTATACCTACCATACCATTAAACCAATTTCGACCAAATTGTATTTACTGGAAATATCTATTACAAGCATCATGTATATCAACAAATAACCTTTCTTCTCGGCCATTTCGTAAGATAGTACCAAACTAGTAAATAAAGTTATGTCATAACTCGGTAAATAATTAACCGATTCCTCTCGAATTCAACAAATAAGAATTAATTATACAGTACGATGTTAGGTGCTATTTTTTGAGCATGCCATACACTGATTTCCAAAATGATGGCCATATATATTTTAGCTCAGAATGCTATATTGTAAAAACTATGTTATCAATTCCAACATATCTTCGTAGGCTGACAGTAGACATTACAAATATCAACGGATTATACATGCAGCATATCATGTCCACCATTTTGTAAGATATCGTCATTTGAATAAATAAAGTTTTTATCATATCTTTTATTGCCAAATTTGGCAATAAAAAAAGTAGTACTGCAGCAGATGATGTAATCTGATATGATTTATGTGGGTCAGGTTTTTATTTTAAAAATGGTGGCAATATAAATATTGTAGATGAGTATATTTTATTAATGACACTATTCCCAACATAACTTTGTATGCTGGCAGTACCTCTTACAACTATTAAATTTGTCTATGCAGAGCCTCATTTCTCTGAAATTTTGTACCAATAAAAAAATGATTTTCATCTCGTATCACGGAAAACAATCAACACGTTCTTACGAAATTTTGCGAAGATGTACTGTGGTAGGCCATAATAATAATTTTTTTTTTTTTTTTTTAAGTATAACACTTTTATTTTCAGAATAGCGGATATAAAATCTTTTTTTGTTTTGTAGGCGATATCTACAAAATTATGTAATCTATTTTATCCTATGTTTGTATATTAACGGTATACAATCATTGAAATTACTACTATAGTCCATTCACGATTTTTTCGCCCTTTTGGAATCGAACCTTTGAAAAACCACCTAGGCTTATTATGTCAACCTGTTTTTTTTTCCCCCAATAACTTGTATTCCACAAATATTTAACACTGTGATTAACTTTAGAGTACTGTATTATTGAATAAATGGATTTTGACCTTAGTATCTTCTATAACTTGTAATATTTATTTCGTATTAAATATGAATTAACAACAGCGAAAGCAACGACGTGTTAAAAAAGGCCGGTAAGAAACAGTTCACAGTTACAATATTTTTTAACCTCCTTTTATGTATACTATTTGTAAGTTAAACGTTGCCAATTGATATATTTGTATTGTTAGGTAGCACTGACGGAAACACATTTCGTTGCTCCAGTTAAAAATATCCGCTCAAATTGCCATGTGTAGGCTGGTATTTTTTTCCGTCCGGAATAAAAGTTCAATAAGTGAAGCGGAGCGTGTCGCGCTCTCTCTCGTTCTCTCTCGTTCTCTCTATCTCTCTCTCTCTCTCTTCTCTCTCTCGGGAAGATCGTACCACCTGTGTAGGAAAGGTATACATTTTGTTCTTTCTAATTTCAGTACATTTCATACAAATTACAGCAACAATAATGATGTTTGAGATTGTGATTTAAAACTAAAACGAGATTTCATGGTTTAAATACCTATTATATGTTATTTAGATGCAACGACATATTTTAGATGCTATTTGACACAGCTCTTTGCGGGACATTTACAAATCCAGCAGGTTGGCAGAAGTGGTGTGGAAAGCGTCCCCAATATGGCGGTGGCGGGCTATTGTACCCAGTGCATACGACTAGCAGTGTTATGGCGACATACAGTGCCACGGCGTGTTTCTGAATGAAGCGACAAGTTCGTACTCGTGTTTTTGAAACATCCTAGGGAAGTTACAATGTTGTGATAAATATGTTTCCACGGCATGGCTGGGTGGATTAATATAATGTAACGGGTGTTGTGATCGCTGCATGTGCAAGGGCGTAGCCGCCATTTCCGTCTATGGTGGCTGCGTTGTAATCGTTATGCAGGCCTGTGGATTTCAAATATGTGCAAAGTTTATACTTTTTAACCATGAACTGATGTTATGACGAAGATTACTATTTATATTCACGTCTGTTTATCACAATGTTGTACCTTCGTGCTAGGTGTTTGAAACACAGTTGTGTAACGAGCTTATGTCTCTGTGATTTGAATGCCTGCTACAATCCCAACGAAATGCTAGGCCCACCCAGATAAATTTAAATAAATAATAAAATAAATCTATAAACCAGTAAGTACGGTATCAAAGCATGTAAATGTTAGCAGATAAATTTTATGGTAGGCCTATATGTTTGCATGTCCACCACTATCTTTTACATTTGTCGGTGCTACGTAGTACAATAAATAAGCGACACGAGTTGAGTGCTTGAATTCACCGTGTCGTTTCATTGGACTGATTGTCCCTTCATTTGAATTTTTATTCCAAACACATATTAATATCAACAGGGTAAATATTACCGTAGTTTCCGCCACAGTTGTAACAAACACCGCCGTGGCAAAATATTGTGTATTATGTGTAATGTCCTATATCGTGTTGCTGCGGTGCGGCCAGGCATTCGGCTTGGCGATAACATGAAACCATCACCATCGTAAAGAGGGCGAGGTCGCGAAGGCGAGGCGTCGCCGAGCTAGTTATGAAAACAGATCCGACAACAAGGATACAGCCTCCATATTTAAGGAGCGCACGGCGCCGGGCTCGAGGTCTTACGTCACCACGCCGCCGACGAGGAAGATGGACCAGCTCCAGGGGTCCGAACCGCCGTAAACACAGAGTCTTCAGCCTACGGCATCACTCCAGGTAAAGCCGTTCCACTAGGATGCTACGTACGGACTATTAGCTGGATTCCGCGGCCGTTCGGTATCATTGCAAAATAATGTAGAAACTTGCAGAGTCAGATAACTCATACGCTCCCCCGGCGCAATGTAAAGTAGTAGTTATAATTTGTTGTACGAATCTTATTGTAAGTTATATTTATAGTTAAATATAAATGACGGAATAACTTTAATGTCGGTATAACCTTGAGTATACGACCTCCCAAACAGCTTGTGCTATAGAGCAGCAGGATAATCACAACAGTGTGTAACAAATTGTTATAAAGCTGACCTAAATATTGTTATAGGCCTAAATAGTGAACATTCGTAGGAAATAGTTTCTGCAATATGATATAATTCTTTGAACAGCTGTAAACAGCAACCAACGCATTTGACAGTTATAAAAGTAGAAGTCATATGGCAGTGTTTATGTTTACGTGTAGCGGAAGGATAAAATAACAGTAACAAAAGGATAAAATTGGCAGGGCTTCAGAAAAGGCCGAAATTATCGTGAATCAACTATATAGTCCTTTTTCGTTCTCAGTTATGAAGATCGCCACATAAAAATTATGGAGTTTGTATGCCATGTCTAGAGGTCCAATTAACCGTTTTTCACCAAATGTTACACTGGAACACATCAAATAAATTTCTACCAAATTGTGTTCACCATAAATTCTACATAAGTCCATGTAAACTTTCATGATTTAAATATGTTACAGAACGATGTTCAAAATTACATCTTCATAAAATATTTTTGTAAGTTTGACATACATATATTTAATAATTTCCCGAATTGAACCAAAAAATATATGTCGACAGTATACATTAGAAGCGTCGGTTATGGAGCGTCTATTTCTGGAAATTTAGACCTACAACATCAAAAAGAAAATATAGTATTTTATGTCATACCACAGGAAAACAACAACTGATTTCCGTAAAATTCTTCACGCAATTAGCGCTACAGTATGCCATGTACACGTACATGTTATATGTGTCTCAGTCACTTCTTTTCAGATAACGGCCCTGTAATATGTTATGTTAGGAAACTCTGTCATCCGAAATATTAGACTGATTAAATGCGAAGCTGATGCTCCGGATCCGACCTCCGTAATGAAGTGAATTGCATGCTAACTCACTGCTGTTGCAGAAGTCTCTGGTTTAACTTATGAAGTTATTGCTTTCAAAGAGATGTCAAGTCCTCCCTAACTACTCAGCTTTTAAGAAATTGTTAAAATTTAATTGCACCCATGTTGAGGAAAGTAAACTCGTTGGTTATATTAATAACTTCTTGTTAAGCATAAAACCTACCGCGGGATGTACATGGAATTCAAGAAACTAGTTGTATCGTAGTAGGCCCTACTGATAAAAAACCATCTTGCATATTGGTGAAATAAATGTTTAAACATGCGCCTGTTGGACGTTATATTTCAATATGGTTGAAAAGAGATGTTTCCTTTAAAAGATTAAATGTTCTAATAATTATCTTCTATATGTATTACTAGTAGTTGATAATATTTTGCAGTGGGTGTACCGGATGTGCTTCAACTAATAAAAATTAAATATGTCATGTCGATGTGGCATCTCAGAGTAGTATTCCGGAGGATATAAGTCGAAATCAAACTATTATCATCGGAAGCAGTTATCTTCAAATAAATTTCGCGACATTCTGCAAGTAAATAAATGTAAGCTGCACAAATTTCGTGTAGTAACATTCCAAATTTAGTCTCGTTCATTTGGACGAAACGCATCCAAACGAATTGAATAATTTATCATAAATAAATAACTGATCCGAGTAATACTGTTGTAATTCGTGATACGTCGCGCAAAGTTTTTCCTACCACACATTTAATGTTTTCGATTTCATAAAAATAATATTTCAAATTTGACAATTTAAAATCCCGCGTCACCCGCCATATTGAACTTTTTATTTATTACTTCCTGGTTCAAATTAGGAGGATTTATTGAAAAATGCGACAGTTACTTCAACCATCATTACGGGCATAACGTAGGAACTAAACGCAAATTTTTCCAACTTTTAACTGAAAAGAAAGTTTTATATATTAATTTATTCTCGCCTTTAATCACAATCAGGGAACTCCTATTAAAAATCAGGTACAATAATTTGCATATAACCATAAAATGTCATGCTTCCATGATAAAATACGTTCAATAATGACCCTGACTTATTTTATGATGACACTAAAACGAACAATTTCAGTATATAAGTTGCGACACAGCCTCCTAATTCTTTTATGCTTTCAGATACTTTCGTGATTCATAGTGAAAACAAGCAAGAGGAAAATGGTAAGCAACAAAAAAAGTAATACATTTTTGCTGGAAGCGACCCGACTCATAAAGCACACAAGTCGAAAAGAGTTCGGCAGAAACCTGATATATGAATTTTTTTTTTTGCCGGAAGTCCCTGAATCTTGGGGACGAATGTAACTCCAATCGCACGAAAGGGACTTCGTCCCGCAGCTGTGAAAATAACGAGTGGAAAGGGGTGGATGCTGCGACTCTTCTATCGTATCCTTCTCTCGCTCTCCGACCCCCAACCCCCCACCTTTTTTTTTTCCTATATGAGGGGACAACCCCCTAGAGATGCGATGAGCTCGCGTCAGCATGCGCGCGCCCACGCACGCACACACACACACACACACACACAACCACCCCCACCACCATCACCACCAACCCCTCGCTAGCCATGCGTCATCATTTCCCAGGGAGTGTGCGATGCTGTAGCGATGGTTGACTCATTTGGACCTGGGGTTGCAAGATTAAAGGTCGGTGCACGGTCCGTTTCTAATACAGGGATACATTTGCGTAGAAAATTTACAACCGGCAAATGAGGATCTCTGTATGCATATCGGTGGATTGGTCCTCGAGATATAGCATAAAACCTTCATTGATCAAGTGACGACCTTCATAAATTGATGGCAAAAAGTTTATACATTACCACATTCACTTATATCCATAGATACAATATACAAAGTTAAATTTAAATCTGTTTCATAGTTTAGTAGGTATAGCTCACTAAGCTTAAATGTTTGTATATGCGCCATTAAGAAAATAGGAGACGTACATAGTTAAAACATATCAGTTAATATAATCTATTACAGTACGACTTCTTCACCAAATTTAAAAGAAATCGGTTGATTGTTTCTAGAGATATGGCATAAAAACTATATTATTTCATGTGGGGATATCTTACAAAATGGCGGAGAAATGAGGCTTTGTATAGACAATTTTGATGGATATAACTGATACTGTAAGCATAGAATGTTAGACTGAAATTTGTTTTGAAGTTCCGTAGATAAAACATTCGGAGCTAAAATGTTTATATGGCCGCCATTTTGAAAATACCTGTGTCTTCCCTTCCCAAAATTTATTAGTTTACATAGCCTGTCATTGCGCTAAATGTTTACCAAGTTTGATAAAAATCTTTTTTTTTTTCGGAGATCATGTAATTTCATTTGTGACGTCATAATATTTTACAAAATGGCACACAATAGAGATTTTGTTTGTACACATTTGCTTGTTGTAATATATCAGCCTTAACACAAAGTTGGGCTCATTAAGAACGTACGAACTGTATATTCACCCAATCCACACCTAGAAATTAACTTGATTTTACTGGAATAGTAATTTATTGGCAAAAATCTTGCGTTTCATTTAATATCTTTTCCATCCATATTCTGTTAGTACTTACAGGATTTCTCATTAATACAACACAAAACATGATAAAACAACGGAAATATAAAATACAATTAATTATTACATACAATTTTGACCTATTTTTAAGATGAGAAAAGGAAAATAAAGTATTCTATTTAAAACAATAAATTGCTTCTTATTCTTCTTTTATCCATCAAATTGATTTTCTGAAAGCCTTGCGTACGCGACACGTAATAAAATATCGCCATTTTTCTACACGTACATGATGGCCATGAACAGTTTCGTAGAAATACCTTCTTTCACAGTGGCCGCGGTGATGTAGTGGTTAAACTAGTCGCGTCTCACCTAGCCGAACCTGGTTCGATTTCCTCGTTGTAGTTCTCGGATTTTCACATGTGGGAATCGTGCCACATGATGCAGTTAGTCGACGGATTTTCTCCGTGACCTCTAGTTTCCCCTCGTCCTTATTCCGGCGCTGCTCCATTCTCACGTCGCTTCGCTCTCATCGGCTCTCAAGACCTCGATGTTAAGGGCCGGCCAGATTTATCCACTCCGCCTTCTTTCATTCTGATGCCTGCACGTTGACAGCCTACTCGGTTGTCGTCACAGACCGACCTGGAGTGGACATTCCAGCATTTCAGCTGCACTGTGCAACCTGCAAAAACCCCATTTAATTCAACGGTAATTTTGTTACGATTTTAGCAACAAAAGTAATACGTTAAAATATTTGATTGTTTCGTTACAAACTTTTGGAGAAAAGACGGTTATGATGATTACGAAAAAAAAAAATATATATATAACATATCAACCTGAGTTATGAGAACGCAAATTAAACAAGAAACACTGCATTCTTAATATCGTGCAAAAATAAATTCCAAAAAATTTATTCCATTTGTTGCTAGAATCTTAACAAAAATACCCCTTAAATAAAAGGGATTGTTGTAGGTTTCTTAACGTGCTTGAAATACTGGAATTGCCTCATCTGGCTCTACTTAGCTTTTTATACAAAAATGCTTCGTTTTCATGTAGTGATAAATGTTTCAGAGTAATTTTTAAGAATTTCTTAATACATAAAATTAAAGTTTTACGAGTGGTTAAAAAAATTTATACACTTTATTTAAGTACTTGTCATTTGGTAGTTCAAGCAAGAAGTTTCTGATGTGACTAGCGAGACTACTATCGAGTAAATAAGTTTAATTTATAATTGATTATATATCACAGTATATATAGCTCTATATATATATATATATATATATATATATATATATATATATATATATATATACATATATATATATATCATAGCATATATAAATAATTGGCTTGGCGATATTTTGAAAATAAGTGTCTGACCCACATAAATCTTATACAACTTATTTGCCAAATTCGGTATTAATCGGTTGATCTTTTCCCGAGATATCACACTAGAACTTTATTCATGCAAGGGTATCTTACAAAATGGAGAAGGAATGAGGCTCTGTGTAGGCATATTTGATTATGTTAATAGATAGTGCCAGCATGCAAATTTAATTTAAAATGCATTACATAGATTCGTAGATATTATATATTAAACTAAAATATTTACACGGCCGCCATTTTGGAAATACGTTTCTGCTAAATTTACATTACCTGCCGTAGTACCTACTAATTGTTTGCCAAATTTGGTAGGCATGTGTTATTTGCATTGCCTGAAGTGAATATTTACTACTTCACGAATCACAATTTAAACTTCTCTATCACTTGGAAAACTTTTGCATATGATTTGTTTCTATATACCCAAAAAATATGAGTACATCTGTCAGGGACATTTCGTTCTGAAGGTTACAGCTATCTCTTAGTTGATTTTAAAGTTTCAATAGATCACGAACGCCATTATTTCGCAAAATGGCATTGCTACATAAAAAATAAAAATAAAATATTTAAAAAAATGCGCTTAACTATAATATTTAGAGTTTTCAACCCGATAAAGTAACCAGGCTACTTTCTTCATTAAACAAACGTTACCTGATTACCGCCGCGTTCTGATACAGCTGATTTCACTGGTTCAGTAATCTCAGTAACGTCAGCTATAATTCTGATACTGCTGACGAACACTGGTGGTGACTGGCAGCCGTTTTTGCAAGTGTCTGGGTGGCGCCCTGCGCGAGGCTTAAACGAGTACTGAGAACACTGAAAATTACTGGAGCTGGGCAAAGTTTTGTAGTGCCTGTAAAATATTGGTTGGCGGGACTTTCAAATATGAGCCAAGAACTAAACGTTGTTGCAGAGGACGGTACGGCTTAAGGGGACTTTTGTGCCCACAGAAGACGCATGAAAAGCATTGGAAGGTAATAAGGCACTATTATAGGATATTACAATTGCCCCCCCCCCCTCCACCGTCTAATTTGTAGAGGTAGGAATTTCCCATGTGTCGAATGTACATTTTTATATAAGTAAATTACCGGCATGTTTATTTATAAAATATGCTGTGACAAGGTAACTTGCATTATCTTGGTTTTGTTGGTTTATATTTACAAGCTCGCTTTCGTCCTACTGCCAAGTGTTCCGAGACTATCAAACCACTGGCGCATGCGAAATATTGACCGATTACTGATAACTTTTCCGTCACTGATGACGAACACTGAAGAAACAGCAGTGAAGTCGTCGGTGATCTTCAGCAGTGACGGAACACGGCGTCCGTGCGTCATCAAGATTCGAAAGGCCACGCCCTGATTACCCCTCGCGCACGCCGGTTGTTTAACTGCATGTGAAGCCTCATTCTTCATCAATTTCTTCCGTACTAGTTATCCCTTCGGACAGCGTGTTTCCTCGAAATGCGTGTTGACTTCGCATCGTCTTCCCACAAAGTGAGCATTCTATGATCGCCCCGTATAATCCATTCGCGGTTACTTCAAACTTTTCTGAACCGCTGCCTAAGTTGTACAGCCAGGATATTCCTCCGCCTCGTGCAAATTAAGCTTAAAATTGTCTAGGAAATTACACCAAAGGACAACACACCGAATTCGTGCGCGCTAAGTTGTAGTAATAGTTTGTATGAAAACTATATTCTACTAGGGCCTACCAAATACATGTTTGCTCACTGCTTTTATAAATATTTATTAAAATTAAACGTTATAATTTATTAATCAAATGTTGGTGAAAAATAAATTTTTAAATAAATATAAGATGCTTTTATGTTAACAGAGATATAGGCTAGAACGCTTGTAATGCGCGACATATGTAGTAAACAACCAAACACGTCATACATGGGGTGAATTTCGAAAGGTTAGATTCAAAAAGAAAGAAAAAACTGCGAATAGAATATAGACTGAGGCAGCCAGATTCTCGCCTACTACGCATGTTTCATCACTGGATCACGAACTGCCCACACAATCGTCACAATTAGATGATGAAGTATCAACGTGGATGTTTATTTACGTATACGTTTTAAGCAAAAAAAAAGTATTTAGCTTGACTTGAATATATTTCTGCTCTATTAATTTTTGATGAGAAGAAGCAGGATAGCAATTAAAAACACGTGTTCATGTGAAAAGTGTGGTGACATTTGGCGGAACCATATTTTTTTTCGTAGTTCTAGTAGCTAAGTAAAATTTAATGTACGACTCGCAAGCTGGTTACTGTGCTGCTATTGTTCTGATACGCCTTATGGACTTACCAAACAGCTTTGGGTGCGTAACTCAATAACGGCGGGTGAAACAATATCATTTCACTACATCATTTAGTCTTATACAATTACTCATTAAATTTACAACGCGTTAAATACATCTCTTTACAAGTTACTTAACGCTAAAACCGGGGGAGTTCAATATAATAATAATTATTAAACTACTGAATTATTTTAAGTTTAGCCACGCCAATATCTGAAGTCTTTGATCCCTACATGACCCGCTGGAATGATATCACCTCGTCTGTTGCCGAAGGCTGCTTCACATCTCGGCTGCGGCGGTTCACGATACGCCCTGCGTTGCTCCATCTCGACGGGCTGGATGCTGGTGCAGGAAGACCCCACTTCGTGGCCCTGGCGACGTTTGAGTATTCCCGCCGTTTATCAACTGTGATGCTGTTTTCTTAACCTGTTGCTGTTCGTGGTCTCGCCCTGAATACTGTCGTTTGCCGCCCCTGCGTGGGGTGTCTCTGGCAAGCATTAAACATATTGCTTGCCTACACCGTAACAATATGGTGCTTTCCGTTGGGATATGAAGAAGTGCAGATTGCTCCATTTTACTACAAAACAGTGAGGACTCTTTCAAATTAAACACTACAATTAACATATAAATTTAAGAAAGTGAATGCCACTAATTTATCTGGAAATTTATACTAATTTTCAAATCGTTATATTAATTTTCATTTTGATTGGAATAAAAGGCGTTCCCACAATTCACGGTTGGCTCAGTGCTTAGACAGTAAAAGTTTCCGTCCGCTGAGATTTGCGGATCGATACCAGTTGCCGAAATATTTGACCAAAATTTGTATCTTTTACTTTTGTTGAATTATAATTTGTAGCAAAATTTGCGTTTCAGTTACATTATTCTTCTGATCTTATGCGAGAGGCAAGGCTCTAAATAAATGTATTTATAAATAATGGGAATGTTAAAAAAATAATAATTTCATCTGCTTTTATAATCATGAATTCAAATTACCTTCATTCTGCGAAGGGATACTGTACAACAGATACAATGAATAGATCACTGTGGTGTTACAAACGAAAATTCATGGATAAAAGGCATTAACTAATGACCGTACATTCCTCTATAAGGGTGTAAATACGCTCATTTGCGAAGAAAAAAAAATATCACAACAAAACTCGCCACACAGTATCGCCACAGCCCCACATGTATTCAATTTACTTTTAGTGTGCCCCTTGGACCGTTCTGCTTACACTGCAGGTCTGTGTTGGACGCAGTGGGAATAGTAGAACGCACACGTCGAGAAGGACAGGGTGGACTCCAGCGCGGACTACCAACAGGCAAGATCTTTTCATTGTGCGACAGGCATTAAGGTTGAAGTAAAGCAATTGCCTACGGAGCACTGCACCGAACTATACAACGTGAATAACCCATAAAAAAGTAGTACAGACACCATCAAAATTGCCAGGAAAGTGCGATTTATGCTATTTATGAAAGGAGAATGTATATATTTTGCAACATTATAAAACATTTTACTAAGATATACTTTTAAAATGTAAAAAGTAGTCGATTTCTGCATTATTAACAGAACTTAAGTGTATTTCCGTTCTGAACACTTCGGAAAACCATATTTACAAGAAAATATTCGAAATGGAATATCGTCATAATGTTTACTGTTATCGTATGTAATAAAATCATAGTAATAATGTATCATATCACTTTTATAATTAATTTTATTTGCGTCAGTTTCAGCCACAAATGTGTGTCAAATGAACGTACAATCATATACAAAAATTATTTCCCTCATTATTATTACAATTTTCTTTCACATAATCATAGTAAACATTATAAAGATATTCCATTCCGAGAATTTTCTGCAAATTCTGCATTCTGAATCATCCAGAATGGAAATATGCCTAAATTTTGTTAAAAATACAAACTATTTTAATCGATTATTTTTTTTACATTCAAAAAACTTTGTGACAATTTTATGGTGTCTGTACTAATTTTTTTATGAGTTCATGTTGTATAGTTGAGTACAGTGCTCCATAGGCAGTTGCTTTACTTCAACCTTAAGCACTCCGTGGACATTGTTGTGCACCATCCAGGGATATATCATGGCAGCTGCGCACACGCCTGTGTCCACCAATGTCGTATGCAGGCGACTAGCTAAGCGGGATCAATCTGTAGTCGCGGCTTTCATTACGACATTCGCCATAACGACCTGAGCGAGCATCGCGTAACACACGTGACCTTCTGCCGCGACCAGGCAGCATGGGAGCTCGCAGACTGACGACGAATGGCGATCAGTGACGAATCAAGGTTCTTTCTGGATCCAGGCAATCGTTGAATTTGAATCTATGAGAACGTCCTGGCCAGCGCCGTTATCCACGTTTCATCGTAGAGAGAGACAACGCCCTAGCGAGAGGTGCCATGGTGAGGGGTAGCATCCTCTACGACTCACGCACCCCACTGTTGGTGACTGAGGGAATCCTGACGACGCAGCGATATGTCCAGGAAATTCTGCGACCAATGTCCGACCGTATCGCCGTCTGGTTCCGTGCCACGGGTGGTCCTACACATTACTAATTCCATCCTGCAAATGTTGGTTCCCTGCAATGCATATAACACACGTGTACTAACTACATACAAATAACAAACGTGAAAAAGTTTCTAAAGTTTTATTTCCAAGGCCCATCAGGCACAATTCAAAATGGGAACAAGATTTATGCATGGTGAAACTTTTTTACACGACGTTGCAAGACAACATTATTTTTCAACACTATATTATGAACAAGAATGATCAAAACAGAAACAATTTTTAATTAATATCACTTAAAGAAAGTATTTTCATGTTACTGACAATTTGCTAGTAAAACTATTCTAAACGTGCTCAGCCAAACCCAGAATATCATTACTAAAAAGAGCACAATTAAGCACCCGCAAAATTGACGTGGTGCATAAAAGACCTGTGAATGCATTTAGCTATAAATTTTTGACACTTTCCAAACTGCGTCTTTCTACGCAGTAGGCGCCATAAAATGTCAAATTATAGACAAAACGTAATATTCCATACGTAATTTTTTTTCGAATTAAACACTAGCATAAAACCAGCACTAGTTGAAAACCTCGTATAAGTATCTCAATTATATAACACAAACAGCTGGTTATTTTAGAAATCAATCTTGCCATTATGCAACGTGAAATTATTTCCGAAAGTGGGCTCATTACCTTTCAATTCCCATTAGGTAATCTTATTCATAGTGGCAAATGTTTTTAAAATGACAACTAGAAAATCTTATCACACACCACGGCACCTTGAACTGTGCCATACAATTTAATTCTCGGGTACTCGAGGAATCTTGGTTTTAATTTATTAATATCAGTCGCAGCTGACTGAACATTTGAAAAAAAATGCACGTTGCCTTAAAACAATATTACTGACATGTTTAACCATAGCTAAAACGTGACGTGGAAGCCTGGTAGGCCCCTTAAAGAACGGCACGCATATAAATACATATTTAAAGAAACTCGCAAAAAAATTAAGCTAAGATAAATAAATCAGCTGGACGACGACTACTATACAGACTATTTATGGGACTACTTAAAGCGCTAACTGTAGAAATGAAAATATGTACACATTCAAAAAGGGCACGTAAACTGTGGAAGTCATCACGACGAAAAACAAACATTAGCCCCGCCAAGGCCAAATGGGGACAGTTGTACTAACCAAGCAAACGTGCATAGCAAGCTTAACCCTACACAACAATGGTAGCTAGATGAGTTTCAAACAAATAAATACTTTTCAAGGTACTAGCCGACACTCAATTTTGAAAACCAAATTAATTACCCCACACTCACACTAATAAAGCACTCTCAAAAAAATGTTTAACACATTACTATGTACTAAACTAATGCCCTTGTTTAAATGAAATTATTGACATAAATAACTCACAAATATACTTCCCTCCGGTGGCACGCGAAATTATAATAAAGAATTTAAATCTCTGCAGCATTATTTAATTGCCGCACCAAATGTCAATCTCCTTAGGCACGTCGAGCATCGTAACAAATTAAGTGCTGCCAAATATAATGTTTCCCAAAGATCTGCGACGTGCTTCAGGTTGACGGGAGAAGGGAAGCGCTCAGCTGTCAGCGAGCTCGACACAAACTCTCATCAGCTCCCTTCATTCAAAAGTCGCGACGTACACCGAAAGGGGAATTGAAGGTGAGGGATGAAAGGCGAAGGGAAATGGATTACCAAGAGCCCAAGGATAACGTCTCTACCGCAGCGCTCCGGCGGTCGTTAAAGGAACTACGGAAGACGTTGCTGCCGCAATCTCTCCCATGTTTGGCATGAACAAGATATTTGGACGGTTCTTAACATCGACGTCTTGAGAGCCAATGAGGCCGATTGAGGTGAGTATGGAGCGGCGCCGGAATGAAAGGGCGGGAGAAACGGGAGATCCCCGAGAAAAAAAGCTGACCGCACGATTCCCACATACGAAAAATTTAAGTGACCCGACCGGGGATCTAACCCAGATCGCCTTGGTGGGAGGCGAGCTAGCTAATTGTTCAGCCACCGTGGCCCTGCTAGGTATGGTTCAATATTTTTATGTTTTCAGTATAGATAGTACCATATCCCGTGACTGTACACAATTACGTGTCCCTGCAAGGAGACCTTTACGGTTATCATTTTTTTGTTACAAATAAGTGTAACTTTTAATACAATTTTTTAAATCTTAGATTGTAGGTAGGCATTAAATCCTCGTTGGCAGCAATGTCATAAAAGATGGAGCCAGAAACCTGTGCAAAAGTAGTGAGACAATTGCAAATATACACGTGCCTTACCCAAGACTTGAGCACAGAAAACCTTGCACCATGAGATACTGTGCATTCATCTGCATTACGGAGGTAGGATTTGGAGCATCATCTTCGGATTTAATCAGTCAAATGTTTAAATACATCTTCGTTGTACTGAAAACGCTGTCAGGCGGAGTGTATGAAAATATTTAAGTATAAATTGGTATCGAAAAGATGCGGTAATCAAACGTTCAAACAATACGTTTCTAACATTTAGACCAGTAAAAATAGCATGTCTGTTGTATTGCGATTTGAAGAAATGGTTACAATGCAGCTGAAATGTGCACCTTTCCGTGCATTCCCTGAAGATCTGATGTAATACCGCAGCGCTTCACAGCTCACAGAGTAAAAAGCACCCATTATGCTCGCAGGACATAACCATAATATATATATATATTTATATAATACCTGCTTGCGCATCTACCAACGTAAGCGGCTTTACTCGGCTTAGGGCCAGCGTGGGGCGAAATAGGATTTTTCCAAACCGTCTCGAAAATGGGGCGTTGCATCTGCGGTAAAAATATTTTTACATATATATAGCGAGAGAAAGCTTCTTTGGCCAGTGCTGAGAGCATAACGAAACAGGGTTGGCTTGCTCAGTACAGTATTTGGTATTGCAGGTACTTCAAATTGTTGATTTTTCTCTCTCTAATAATTGGAAGACTTTCTTAATTTCAGCATTTACGGTCAGAACGGCACAGGGCCTCATAACAAAGCCATCTATAATTTTGTATTTACTCTGAAATTTTGCCAACGAATCCCCCTCAATCTTAATATTAATGATAGTGTTTCTGACAACACAACATTATCATAATTTTAATTTCGTTGCTTTCTCTACCTAGGGAAAATTATCGAAAGAGCTGGAATATCAAGAAGTGCATTATAAAAATGAGAAGAAAAGAGTGTATGTCCATCTCACGTTTAAAACTTTGTTAAACGCCATACATTCAAAAAAGATCCATACAAAGTTTGCTGAAGAACAAAGGAAAACATTTATTGAGGCGGTTTTGTTTACAGTAATAAAATACTGCTTTACTAAAAAGAGAAATTTAGAGCAACATGAGTGTTTACTTTATATACTTTGTTATATGGCAATAATACAATCCTTTATAGTAACAAAATAAACGTTCCTTTAGCTGCCTTTGGTGGCAATAAGGAAAAAATTAGTTCGTACAAGAGATAATGGTTAAAGCTGATTCCACAATAGTGCGATGCGATGCGATGCGTTGCAATGCGTTCGGCTGCGACGAGCTATACATGTTGTTTCACATTTAAGCGATGATCTGTCGGCTACGGATGCCGTCTGAGATGGTGCTGCTATCTAGTTTAAGGGCGGAAATTACTTTTTCAGACCTCACGAATGTAACAAAAGACACGCGTGAAAAGTTGAAACTGTATGTTTTAAGTGGTAGAAGATAAAAACAGGGTAGTATGGACGCTATGTGTGACGAAAACTAGCGGAAACGAGACATAATAAGACGAAGTATAATCTTTTTGATGTTCATAAACGAATTTTAAAACATTGTCCATATCTCTAAGAAGCTTTTTGTCTTCGATTTTGGACATCCACACAGCAATAATAAAAATAAAAATCTAAAACGTCAGCGAAACGCGATCGTTTTCAAATCATATATATATATATATATATATATATATATATATATATATATATATATATATATATATATATATATATATATAAACACACACGTGTGTGTGTTTTTATTCTACTTGTAAACAAACACATATTTTTCTTCTTCTCCGTCGCAGGCAGACGCCGACAATCGCACCACAAGAATTTCGCGCAACGCGCTCGACGCCGACGCGCTGCGATTAAACCTGCTTCATCCTGATTGGCTACCGCTCATCGCAACCCATCGCACTATTGTGAAACCAGCTTAAGTCATGCTAAAGGTTATCTGTACGTACGTAAGTATAGTCCCGACGCAGACAGTCATAAAACCATTTATACCACCATTTGTAAAACTGCAACCGAGCAAATGTACAGTCCTCCTGCAGACATTTTAACGTCATTCAGTGCGGTTACAGTAACATTTCAATCCTGATTGAACTCGGAGTTGACTGATTGAAATTTTACTTTAAACCCGACCAACTGGACTGAACATGAGAATGGAGTGAGATAATCTGGTCCACTCGCCAGGGTGGACTGGACTGTAGCATCCGGACCGGAAGTTTACTGCAAACAGTGCCGCTACACTGAGAAAAAAGTTTTGTTGAATCAAACAAGATTTGTTTGGTGCAACCAAATTATTTGTTTGTATAGGGGCAGTGAAATATTTTTTTGCCGAAACCAAATTATTTTGTTGTTCTCATTTGGTTGCCCGAAACTGTAAGATTTGGTTGGCTCAACTAAAGATTTGTTTTGCTATACGTACATTAAACAGTTTGGGCCGATATAGAAAAGTTTTACACGTTCGACCGAGTTTCGAACCTTGATCACCTGCGTCAGAGCGTTACGCCTTAGTAATCTCATCTTATGTAACAACTGATGATGCGGTATAGCTTTTCAATAGATATACTGCAAATATTGGGCAACGTGTGCTAACAAATATCTCAAATTTTATAGCTTTACTTGTCAGTTTCTTTTTGCATCGTTTTATTAATGTGTTTATACTATTGTTAATCATCAATAGATGCACAAACAAATAAGGTTTTATGACAAGCAGATAATACACAAATAAAATGACGCACAGAAAAAGTTAAACAAATCGTAAAAAGAAAATTTTCTCTAATCGTACATGTAACACTTTAATATTTATGACTTTATGATGATTATTCTATGTCTTTAAATTTTAGTTAAATGGCAAACTTTAATGCAATGTATAAGATGTTTAACGTACGTTCAAAGTGATATGTATATAATTATTTATTTTGACAGTTGTGTTGTATAAGCTATGTAAGTCTAATGTTTATCTATGGTTTCTTTGCACGACAATTTGTCTTTGTAATAAGCACTAAATTTTGTTTTCTCAAAAGAAGCAGGCCACACCAGCTGGCCTATCACATTTTATTGCTTTTTCGAACAATAGTCTGATAGAACAAAAAACCTATTCATTCTTATTTGGAATCAGTGAGAGGCCAGCTAAGAATAGAAGGCAGTCCTGAGTATGAAAGATTATTTATAATATTTGATTGGAAAAAATTTGATATTTACGACGGAGATACAGAATTATTCACGCACGATTATAATTCTGAGTCTATATATGTCTTTAAGAAGAAGTAATTCGACATAAGCTGTATGATGAGCCCGGAAGCAAGGACGGCCCAGTAAAGGAGGACTTGGGGGTTTTCGACTTCGCAGCAAGGACGACGCGGTGTCTGGTGTTCGGAGAGCCAATTCTGCGAGAGGAGTGCTACTGGCTGCGGAATCTGGCGAGGTTCCGGTTCTGCACCCACCTCCACTGTTCCGGCCGGCAGAGGACGAGTTCGCTGAGCACCACCCGGAGATGTGCTGTCCGTGGTGAGCGGGAGAGCTGTTCCTGGGTTCTACACCAGTGAAGGATGACTTCATGACATCGGCAGAGTTGCGGTTATTTTCCGCTATCGACACAGCTAAGTCGTATTTTCCCCCAAGCAAATGTAAATGTATTTATGACACCAGAACTAATAAAGTCAAATGTTTGTAAATTGTACAATGTGCAGGCTGGTGTTGCTTGTAATTTTGAGAATTAGTATAGTATAATATTTCGTAACTTAAGTTCTGCAAAGGTACCATGTAATTTTTAATTGGTTTAGTTCAGTTTGCTTTCGTTAAAACCACTCATAAGTATTAAAATCAAAGTTATTTTATTAGTTTCTATTGATTTACTTCAATTAAGACTTCTCTGTTTATTAGAATTAATGATCCTATTGTTTCAAACAACAGAGGCAATGGAAATTTTAACGAATACACCGATTTTTTAGTGTGGCAGCATAGAGTTCAGCCGAGGTATATCATTAATATAACCTATCAGACTCACTCACATATACAACGATATTTTATCATTACATTACACATTCATATCTTATATTACATATCTCAGAAATAATATTGTATAGCCAATGAGATTGGCCGTAATATTGTAACGCATATCAATAGTGCCTCATACATTGTCAGTCATTACAATGTAGCCGAGCGTTAAGCGACATTTACAAGTGCCGCCTACCTGGGACTTCAATTACTCTGCAGAGTGGTTAGGTTCCGTTTTTTTTTTTTTTTTTTCACGAAGAAACTAAGCATTTCCCCATTATACCGTCCAGCGAAAATTATATATTCTTCAAAAAGGTAGGAATAATAATTTTAATATATCAAGCACTTTATAAATACTATTTCCAGAGTACTCCAACACAACTAAAAACGGCTTTTCTTCACTCCGCTATCTCATAATATCATGGGTGGATAAAAGCGACAGCATTATAGGAGCTGCACTGAACTTTATTTCATACTTCCCACCAATAAATTTCCTGGGTCTTCGCTTAAAGACCGATACGTACCGGCAGCACGTTCAGTGGCTTACGTATAGGGGCGATGGGGCATAAGGTGCGCGCGGCAGTGTCGCCTTTATCGCACGCTTGCTTCTCAATCACGCGGTGCCTGTAAGACGCGTTTACATCGGGGGAGCACAGCGTTCGCGAGCGTTCGGCGAATACTCGCGAAATTCCTCCAGATCACAGTTTCGTTTGGTGTGGAAATGCGAACCGAGCACGCCGGAAAGAACCATACGGATAGGTAAGCGCGAACGTTATCCGTGAGAGTTCGGCACGTCGAAAGAACCTCGTGTTATCGGGCCGTATCAGTGTGGACCTTTCTCGCGAGTACTCCCAACGAATCAGCAACGCATAAGACGTTAGCAAAGCTACTGTATGTGCTGAAACATAAAATTTGCCACGTTATAAAATTTAAAAACCAGTTAAATTTTAAAATTTTACAGGGACTTAAAATTATATTTTGTTATTATCTTAAAGAAAAGGTTACGTTATAATTTAAAGACGTCAAAAGTTAAAATTCCTCTGCCACCACCCTTGAACCTTCACCCCGCCATCACAGCACGAATCAGCAACAAATAGGACGTTAGCCAAGCTGCTGTATGTGCTGTGATACTACAAAGCCGTGGAAACGCCCAGTTCTACTAGAGTCTCGCCGACATCGGTCATGTTGCAATTGTGAAGAATCAAAGTTTTGAAATTTTCAACGAGTGTTAGAGGCTAACGAAGCAATGCCCTGTTCACTAAAAGCCATATCGTAACAGCAATCCTTTTGTTGACAGGAACATCCACTTCTTCTGTAGTTAGTATATTTCTCCATGACGGTTGGCGTGCAGCCAAATTTTTTTTTTTCCTTCCCGTATCACCGATTTTCAAATCATTTAATAGGTGAGTACTTCTATACCTGTCCCCTCTTTTAAAATTTCATTTTTTATTTAAAATAAAAATGGGGTATGGCTGTGCGCTCGGACGCCTTGGTATTATTTATTTTACGTTCCCGGCACCGCTTCACTTGATCATATGGGGTTTTATGAGTATCACTGGAGTTCTTTTGAGATGCTCTTTCCAGCCGCGTACGATTTCTGTATTTCGACCTGGCTTTTTGACGAGTATAGGTCGACATTGTGTTTAGTTTTCTTAATTTTTTCACATTAAACTCATACAATTTCACCATAACCACGCCACACAAATGTTTTCATACGCGCAATTTATTGATATTGTCAAGAGCTATCGATTAAAACTCAAACGAGCGTCGTAGCTTCTCCTGGTCAAAAGTTATACTACGCGGAAGTTATGAAACGCGGCGAAACGAACTAAAAATTGCGGCTCCCCTCCCCGCCCCCTTGCCACGTGATGCTTCACAGTCCTCACACAACATAACATATTCTCTGATCATTTGGCAATTGAGTGGGGTAATTGAATTTTGAATTTAAAGGATAGATTCGTAGCTGCAATGCCACTCTCTATCCCCCGATTTTGTTAGCATCGGATTTTCTAGATTGCCTATTTCTATGGCTGCAAATTTTAAGACGTATTCACGTCAAGAAATTATTAAATGCATGTATGCGGAAGCGCTGGAACACTGGTGAGCGTTTATCGAATAGCTATTTACACGAGTGGTCGACGTATGCTTCCTAGCATGCCTCGCGAGCATTACTCTCGATTGCTCGTCCTGTGTGGATGCGCCTTTGGGCTCGCCAGCCAGATGAACTCGGCGCGTTTGCAACAAGTGGACCCGGTAATGATCACTTCGAGAAAGGCATGACAACCGCAATGCACGACTGTCTGCAGCAATGCCAAATCTGAACAACTATTAGATAGGAAGGCGATAACCTCGCGTATTCCTCTTCGTCTCCGGAAACTCCAGACACGGCAAACGTTGATGACCCTACGTTGTTTCGGACTCGTATCCACTTGCTCATTGCCAAGCAACAAATAAATGAAAAAATAAACTAAGATTTGCTGTGGAAAAATTATAAATTGAACAAGATTTAATAACAAAGAAAGTGTAGGCCTATTAGTAAAGCGAACCAGTTTTAACGAGTTACCAGTAAATTTTCAATTTCGACAAATTTTCACTTTACCTAATAAAGTGCTGATAAATTTTTCGTTGTCGTTCTGATACTAAATTTAATTGTGAATGTTGTCGAATTACTGTGAATTTTGTACCCTCGGACACTGATTCCAAATACATCCGTTGGTCATATTAATTTTCAGTGAGTGTCATTTAGCTGACTGACATGACTCAACCTCGTGAATCGTACTCAGTTGGTGCTATAAAACTTACCAACGTAAATGTTTTAAAACTGGTGGAACTATCTGCAGTCAATGGACACCTTGCTACGGTGTTACTTCGCAAAGAATTTGGAAAAAATAAATGATGTGAGAGGCAAAGATGAACAGTATAATTGGTATCATTAAAACAGTAGGTAGTTATAATACTTTCACGGTTTTTGAATAATCGTATGTTTTTAATATCTCGAGTAATTTTAATATTCTTTGCAAAATCCTGAGCGTGCTGGCGTCATTCAGAAATGGAAAGCGATTCCTTTGCTAGTTCTCCCAGGTTGTTTTTCCTCTTATCCGTGCGAGACGTTGCAAAGGCAATCAGAAGCCACATCAAAGCCAGATAACAAAGGGACGAGCCCAACAAGTAAGCGAGGATGAAGATCAAAGAACTTATTTATAGAGCTCTTGTACGTGACGTCACCAGCCTACGCCAAGATGTCGCTCGCTAAGAGGGCCGCTAATTATTACGGTGGTGAGCGACGGGTTGGAAGAAGGGGTGGGGGGAGGGTGGAACAGTTAATGAGTGGCGCTTCACACGCACCGCTCCAGAATTACGAAAGAGCCCCCTGCTTCTCCAGCGGTTGGGGAACAAAGCTTCAACACGACTGCGCGTACAAGCTAGAATCCGCCGTGATGAGCGCCAAGTTTGCCTGACGTTTGAAGCAGGCTTGCGCTGGAAACGCAGGGCGCTCGCTAACGGTTCTTGAAGTGTTCCGCTTTGACTGGAGGTTTGTTTTCCACGAGCGACTCAGGTAATCGACATAGAGCTACGTCAGCACCGCCCAGCACCCATAATTGCCTCATGCATTCTTTTCTTTACACAGTCGGTTAATGGATAAATGCGCTCTTTTGATATCATCCTTTGAAAAACTATCCCTATGTCAGACATTTTCACTGGTTCGCTCCCAGTCAAATTGGCAGCAGTGTAAGAAAAGTAGTCCTGTGTGATCATTGACTGTCTTTTACCAATGGTGATAAGTGATTAACTAAAGCATACGTTTCTACATACACCATTGCAACAGTTTGTTGTAAGTCTCATAACACAAAACAATATTACTAAATCCAGAATATTTTGCAAAAGTAAATAATCAGAATAAATATAAAATAATACCAGTATTGGTTTTCACCAACAAATATCCGAGTAACATAAAATTAATTATGTATAACTTATCTAACATTCTTTCTGCTGAGTTATTAGCGTGTTTCACGCTTATTTGGTGACAATAGTTAACACTAGCTCGTTTTTCATACATTTTTACTTATTAGTTAGTAGATATTATTGCCATATCATTGGTTTCCTGCGACTTAACAACAAAATGTTTCAATGGTCTGATGTCTAAATTTATGTTTCAATTAATCAGTAGTTACATACCTTATCGTATTTTTATTAAGTTCTACATTACTTCAAAAATATAACTGTAAAAATAATATATTAAAAACATATTTACATTCCTAAAAATGTCGTAGTTAACGGACAGCGCATGGAAATTTTCATCGCGTAGGAGGACTCGCTGGTGTAGTGGTCAGAGCACTCGCCTCATACTAAGATGGTGTCACCCCTATTATCAATTGTGAGAAACGAGTTGGCCGTTGCCGATGGCCAGTGGATTTTCACGGGATAGGCCCTACTTCTCCGAATACGCATTCCGCCGCTACTACAACTTCACACAATTTCACCTCAAGACCTCGCTTGTAAGCGCCAAAAAAACCTCTCGCCTGTTGACCGGGTCCTTTTCAATATTAATTTTACATGTGAACGAAGGATACACAGCGGGTCCGAGCTGCTAGGCAAATCTAAACTTACTTGTGGAAACGACACCAGCATCCATGGTTTTCTGGAATTCTCACAAGAAGTTCCGTCGTCAGAAGGTAAATTTCGGCCTCGGGACGTAACTACAGTCTTTCTGTCGTTCCAGGCGTAATTATGGGACTTCTAAGGACTCGCCAGCCTGGTATACGAACTGCGATGCACCATGTTTTAAGTACGGTTTTCTCTCACGAAACCTGTCCCCAATGTGTTCATCTACGTAAAGAAAACATGTCTCAAACGAGAAGTTAATGGTACTTTCAAGATACCACGAAAAGTATATTATTTGGAGACCCTCCAAAATTAAAAAAAAAAAAAAAAAATGGATTTCCTGGACTACTACACATTAAAAAATATCACCAGGACACGAACGAATAAAATAAAGCAGCTTGTACTGAACTTAGCTACAGATTTTTCATCGATAACATTGTTCACAACTTGAAGTACCGCAGGCCCACACGGCACGACAAGACTACTTCACGCCAGTTCAGAAATCTTAGGCGTAGCGGCGACGTCACAGATGATGCGTGGAGGTTGCGTTGGCTGAGCGGTTAGCCTGATCGCCTCCCACCAAGGCCAACGGGGGTTCGATCTCCCCGGCCGGACCACCCTTGGACTTTTGCATGTGGGAATCGTGCCGGACGATGCCACTGGTCGGCTCGTTTTTCTCGGGGATCTCCCGTTTCCCCGGGCCCTTTCATTCTGGCGCTGCTCCATACTCACTTCAATCACATTCGTCGGCTTTCAAGCTCTCGCTGTTAACAGTTGCGCAAATATCTTCACTCACATTCGATGCGGTGGGCAATATCGCCTGTATCCCTGCTTCTCTTCTCAGCCTCTAATGCGGAAAATATTTCTCGTTAGACGAGCTGCTTTAGAGGTGATCCTATCATTTAATTGTTCTAAAATCTATAACTGAGTCTATTTTTAAACTGTGGTCATATTATTATTTATATTATGTAAATTCTCTCGGGTACAATTTAACCGATTAAAAAAAAAATAGCAGTATTTAATTAATTGGCTTTTGTGTGCCCAAATTACGATCTTCAAAAATTCACCAATTTTTAAGGTAGCGCAAACTTAAACATTAAGGGTATAGACCACATCTCACAGACTACCCTACGAATGCCAAGAAACGTAAGTGAAAAGCTCTCAATATGATTAGAAAAAAAAACCATTTAATCCCATTTAAGGTTTATGGTTGTCATCAAAATTAATACACTGCATGTGTGTAGATGACAGTAGGTTAGTAACTCCTTACTTCAGAAACTGCGATTCTATCAGTGCTTGGCGAACTGATACGTTTTATTGAATTAACGAAATTCGCTCCTGTGGTTAGAATGCCTGACTAGTGAGCAAGAGATCACGTGTGCCATTTGGAGATTTTCCCGGGTGTCGTAAATATTATCCTTGGTCTGTAAGCGGAACTGGCGCAAATTTAGATCATTATGTTGGAAAATCCTTAAGTAGTCAATTCACTGTACGTTCACACGTTTAAATAAAGACTTTGAAATGTCACTCCTAGTATGTCGTGTTTTTCTTTCTTAAATAAACCATTTATCGCAAGCGTTTCGCAATTCTGTCTACATTACCTTATAGTCTTTTTATATTAAATTAACCTTTCTATTTAGTTTTAGCTATGTATGAATAAAATAAGTTATTTTTAATCATTTACTAAGATAATAACGAAACATGATGGGAAAATCAAATTAAAAAATTTCTTCATTAAAATATTGTCAAGTCGAGTAATTTTACGTAATTTGTAACTTTTATTGCTTTTTTAATTTCAGTTTTTAGAACAGCACTTTTGGAAAAAATATTTATTTTAAAATATAAAAATATTATATTTAGTTTGAATTGTTTATCTAGTGCACACGTTCGTAGTCTTGATTTATTACGCGTTATGGAAGGCTTCTTAACGATCAATTCGAAAGTATAACCTTAGCATTGCTTCATAAAGCTACGATTATTTACTAATAGACTTAAAAGTGGGGTTATTGTGTCGCTGCGTATTTAGTACACTAAGTTAATTCAACTTACAATCTAAATCTCTAACCAAGTTTGTCTTGGGTAAATTTACTTTCGCTAAGATCACTATATTGCCAGTTTAATAGCCGCTGGTATACATCGTCCAAACTTGGAGCATGCATTTATCTCCAGATTTTTCGTCTCACTAGAAGTTTTAGACTATTGCCTGGTTAAGAATTTGGTATAGGGAAATATAATATGTTAAAGAAATTATGTTTTTTGAAGTCAATTTTGTATATATCAATTTAAAACAAAAAACCTAAGTGTGAGAAATTATTTTTCTAGAAAACAGGCTATACATTAATGATAAAAAGTCTTCGATAGCAAAGAATCGCGTATACTTCTGCTCAAAAAAGTCCCTGGTGTCACATATATATTTTTATCATAGAAGCCAAAAAACCGAATTTCATTACAATATATTTCTCTATAGGCTATTCACGGTAAAATGAGCACTTCTGAAATCCCTGATTAAGATCTACTTGTATGCGCGTTTTGTATTATTCCACTTTATGTAAGATTAACATTGTTATGGGCCTCGTCACTTGATTCAAGCGTCGGTCAAGGGAAACTGTGAAATTATTAGAAAAGTAAATATCTAACAGATCTGCTCATTTTTACACTTCGATGCATTAAAAAACACAGGAAGCGAAATAAATAATTTAAGTTACCAGGAATGGTTGCCTAACACTTTTTATTCGACGTTAATATACTGAACTACTTCCCATCCATTGTTACCAACTTTACTGGCCGCATATCTATCGGCGCACCCGTTAAAATATATGCAGGTAGGGGCAGGGACTTTTTTCTAAAGTATTAATTTTTCATGGCACGCCGAGTTCTGAAACACACACAAATTTATTTTATTCGGAGCGTCGTTATTCTCAATTTATTACGAACTGCATTACTTAATGTTAGAGAACCGTTTTAAATCACGCGTACACTATTCCGTTCAGAGCTGTAGATGAAACATATGCTACGCATGTAGCAAACACCATATAGCCTATTGAGGGTTTAAAGTCGGATGCCAAGCTGGCAAATAGCTGGCCAACAGCTGGCATGCACCCGGTGCCATTGCTGATCCTGAAGTGACACCACTAACTAGCCATACTCTGCCCATAACTGGCCCAGGTGTGGTGAACGCAAATGGCCCAAGCATGGCCCATATGCTTACAACAGCAATGGCCCATCGATGTACAATTTCATGGCCTAGTGATGCCAAATCATGTTTTCGCCATATGTCTAACACTATCACTTAAAAATAATTATTTTTACGATTAATATCGATATTTCTTTGTTATTAATTTTCTTTACTACTAAACACATTTTACGACATGAATATCGTATGTATACCGGAGGAGTAGGCGGGGAGCGAACCTACACCCCTTACTTTGATAGGCCCAGCATGCTAACCATAACTCCACTATATAATCGTACGTACAGACGAACTAATTAAGAATATATTCAGACTTGAGGTATTAAAAAACATTAATATAATATTAATTACACCAGTTATTCCATAGTCTTAAAATTTACCATGCGAACACATTCGTTTTTAAAAAGATGCCGATAAAGAAAAATATACTGTCATTAAGTGAAATCTTTCCACATGAATCGCGACATAAACCCAAAAACATGAATATAATGTAATCTTTCGTAGTATGTATGTCACCTGGATTCTATTCATCGGTTTTGAAATGCGGTTGCCAGTTATGAATATTTAAGTGATGTGAAACAACAAAAGCCCTTCAACGTTTTTTTCTAAAGGTGGTTGCAGATTGTTTTTTTTTATTTTATCATTTTAATTATATGCAGTCATTCATGTAAAACATTACATATGTCAAACCATTCAATACCAGTCACGAAGTTACGCCTAATACTGTATTTACAAATTTTTCCATAAATATTTCCATCACTATATATTTAAAAATAATCTACTTATTGTATTATATGATCTATAATTATCTTACTCACACATACATACTTATGTGTAGTTTAGAGAAGCTATCTGCAAAGAGTGGGAGCCATAAATATTTTCATAATAAGCCAAATTGCACCAGGAAAGGTCCATCGATGTACCACTTTACATCCATCAAATGGCCTATAGATGGCTACCCATTCTTTTACCAGCAATAAGTATAGGTTATGTGCGGCAATTGCTGCAATACAGTTGACAAGACATTTGTGGATCATTATCAGTCTTACCAATCACAGCCATCAGTTTCATTTCCATCAACATCCCATTAACGCGCCATTGATGTCATGCCAAGTGTCCATGTCGCCAGCAGTCAGCCATAACAGGGCCATTAGTGCAAACCGGCCGACTGTGGTTTTCTACATGGGTATACCCTAATTGTGGGAACATATTAATCTCAGTAACCAAAACTTTCTGAAGCACTTTATGAAATAACAAGATCACAGCCAGTTCGCTCGAAAACCTAAACAAGTATATTTTCTTAGAGATTTTCTCTATGAAGTCAGAGCTGACTCTGTAATCATTTTTTCCTACTGTCACATTTGTCATTCCCTGACGATTGTCAGTGAAGCGATTCTTTGTAGGTTGTCAAATCAAGTAATATCTAAAGGCGGCGAGTGTAATGAATTTTTGAAATAGTTTAGTGGAATCCTTTCTTGAAAAGGTGTTATGATTTTCATAATTTGTCGAGTGCAATCACTTGTAAGTTGGCCAGTGCAATTATCTACAAAAAGAGGGATGAAAGAACCAATTCGATGTTTCTACAAACTTAAATACAAAATTGTCAACCAATATTTCATTCACAACAAACCAGAGCTAGGATAGCAAGGTGTCATTGTAGCCATTCCCCTATTTAATTAACATTTCTGAGTATTGTTTCAGATAAAAATATAAGTGTTTTAGACCAAGCATTGTAAAAATGTTGAAATTCCGCACAACAATAAAGGGGCAGCCTTTCCTGACTGCCATTGGAAATGGAAATGAACTGGTTTCATCCAGAGTTTTCAAAGAGTGTCGAGATCCGGTTCGGTTTCACCGATTCCGGCCCGCTGGCAGCGAACCGCTCGCAGCCACACGCGTGTGTGTGAAACCCCGGCTTTGTCTGGACAGAGGGTGTGGGGCAGAGGGGTATAACATCAAAGGCCAATAATGTGGTACTTCCCGCTGATGATGTGCTGGGATGAGGATGTTAAAAAAAAAAAAAAAAAAAAAAAAAATCTCTGTAGCCGTCAGTGAGCCGCTAGGGATTTGCCCTTGATCACGAATTTGCGAACGGAGAGAGGGTGTGACAGTTTTTTTGGCAGGAGAAGGAGAGAAGTAGTTTAGAAGAGAGGCGACGCAACGCGCGTGTTTTGTATTATTCACGTCTCCTAACCTCATTCAGCCCGTAGCACAAATCTCCGGGTCTCATCAACGCGAGCGCCAATTCACGATAAGCGCTTTTGCGCCTGTTGCCCGCTTTCACACCCGTTGAGGGGGTGTGTATCCCCCGCCGGATAAAAAACTTACGCCTTCCCTGGCCCTCCCAACCTCCCGCCAAGCTCGTAATCGTGTAACAACGTACAAAAGACCAAGCGTCCGAGTCCGAGTTTTCGTACTCTGCAGGACGACTAAATTGACGCCGGGTCCGACAGGTTTCTCCCCTATCGATTCGCAAGACTACGTAGTTCGACCATTCACCACAGTGGAGCGCTACTATCGCCCTGGTCGTTGATAAGTGCTCGCCACGCTGCTATTAAGGATAAAAGGGGTTTGAAAAAAGGGGGAAATGCGCGGTTGAAAATATGTGAAGCAGTTGCGACAAACAGTGATTTCGATTCGCAAGTAAATGCACGTGGCATTGAAAAGTCTCGATCATGCATGCGTATGACGTCGGAAATCTAACCAAGTATTTTCAGGTCTGCCAAATAGCAAACGTAATGTCTTCATGTGCATATCAAAGTCCAGTCATAAGAAAATAATGTTTTAGAAACCTAATTAATTCACTTAAATAATTCGCCGCGTTATCCTGGAAGACACAGCTCTAGTTGGAATATACAAAAGGAAGAGACTGACGTTAAGAATAGGGATTCGTGAATTGTTCCGATCCGTCGAATTGTGAATAAAGGCAACTCGGTGACATGCGTTCTTATTAGTTCCAAAACTCTGCAAGGTCGTGGTACAGTTATTCACGTCACGCGTAAGCAACAACGAAAGAATTACCCATAGAAAGAAATGCATAAACGAGTCTTAAGTCATTGGATTGTTGACAGTAGTTTAGGAGGTTCACAAGAGTTATTTACAATGGCGTGACTCACATTCAACACAGAAATTATCACGACCAACCCTGTTTGCATATACATGTTAATGTAAAGGAAAGGGCTGAATTCGACCGACAGACTTCGTGAGGTGATTCCTTATGCAAAATTAAGGGGCAAATATATAGGATATTTTGTACTTAAACTAAATATTGAGGGCGAAATACGTCCCCGAAAATGTGACTTTTGGAATGAGTTTCTACGAAATATCGGAAACCACGAGAGATGAAAGCACAATCCGAGGAACATTGTTTTTTGTTATCGGGATATTCAACCTAAGAGTAAATTCACAATAATATTACTCCTTCGTTTCCGTCGGGAACTATGAACACTTGATGCTGGTTTATTAAGCTGTATTACCTACGAAACAAAAATGGCACCCTTTCTTGCAACTGCCTATGACCCGCCGTTTTCATTTAAAATGCACACAAAGATTCCGATGCAGCGATACAGTGCCTTGTACATAGGCAATAAGCCATACATGCGTGTATGGGCACAGCATAGCCGATGGTGGCGAACAAGGCTAACACCTACGGTAAACAATGCATGCCACATATTAATAACCCTACAAAACTGATCGATTATGGTCACGGTCGGTGTGTGATTCCATACAGGACGTAAACATATCAGATTTGCCTAAGCACCTGGAACTGTATCGCTGCTGCTGTGTACTGTGCGGGCTTTTGAATGTTGAAACATTTGGTACAGGATGCAGAGCAATGCCATTAAAATGCATCACATTTAAATAGTATCAAGTAAAACATTGAATTTGACAACAAAATCTGAGGCATTCCATAGGTTTTATTGTAGACAAATGTGTCATAAACATTTTTATAGGAAACGTTCGGTAGTACGGCCGCCATGTTCGACGCAAAGTTCATGTCGCCGCCCCAACGATTATCGGACAAATTTGAAAACACCCTCATCGCGAATAATCTCTGCAGCTGCAACGATGCGGGGTCGAGGTCCTCTTCGGATTCCACCACTATTTCATACACGAAACTGCGCATGTAACCCCAGAAGAAATAGTCCAATGGATTCGAAGCTGGGGATCATGGAGGTCAGGGAACAGTACCCCCACAGCCTATTCATCGTCCAGGGAATACGAGATTCGGGCTATCGCGCGCACGTTGCGAACAGTGGACTGGGGAGCCGTCGTGCTGGAACCACATCGCCACTCGTGTTTGTAACAGGACCTCTTCGAGTAATGTCAACAGAGCTTCCCACAGAAATGCAGCGTACAGATTGTCGGAGAGACAATGCGATAACGGGTAGGAGACAACCAACACGTCATGTATTTATCCCACCTAGACGTTGAAACTGAATCGCTGTTGATCCCCGTGGACGAACGGGGACATCCACCCATTCGTGGATATTTCGACAATTCTGTATGCCATCACGTTGAAAGGAAGCCTCGCCAGTAAAATAGAATGCATCTGTCAGAGTCAAGGTGTGTTCTGCGTTGTTCCAGAATCCATGCTGCAAACTGCATGCGTCGAGGATAATCCGCAGGACCCACGGGATGCATGCGTTGTACATGGAACGAATCCAGTAACTGCTCATTAAGCACTCGATCTTTTGTTGAGTACTCTTGCAATAGTACGCGTACACAGCTGTCGGTTATTCTCAACATGCTTCAACACATACTCTTCGAACTTGTCTGCCCTCGCTGACCGTTTGCACCCTGCATTCGGTCGTGTCACCTCCAAACTTCCACTTTCTCTCAAACGTCGCTCCACATATGCAAATGTGGTGTTGCGTGGCTGCTGTGTGCGCGGATCTCTATCCCTGTACATTCTTTGCGCTTTTCGTCCATTTCCCTCTGCCGCATCGTAGACGAGTAGCATATCTGTCAGTTTCGGCCACGTAAAACATTCCATTTTGTAGACACAACATGCACCTTGAATAACAGGAATGTAAATGATGTGTTATGGAGTGCTCAGATAATTTCTGCAAACGAATGGCCTTACAGTGTTGCAGTATAGGAACGTTACTGTGAACTGTCGAAATGTCGTTTGTCGAAAGTAACACTTATTTACGCGCTAATAATATAGTACTGCTACCTGTACGTGTTTGGTGTCTGCGTTTAATGTCTTGTAGCAAGCGAGGTCATTAGACACGGGAACATACAACTAGACTTAAAGGGAACTGAGGTAGGATTTGTCCATTGTCTTTATTAAGGAACAATCCCACAGAGTTAGCCAGGTATGACTTCGGGTAACCATGGTAAACAGAATTCTGAATGGCCAGACCAGGATTCGAACCCGTGTCTTCCCGAATGCGAGTCCAGCATGTTAATGTCGCCCCACTTAACTCGGTACCTGATTTATTAATGACGGGAGATGTTTATACGAAAAGTCAACTCATTTTCATTTGTTTATTTAACACTGTGACCTAGGTAACACACAGGGACTCTAGTCGGAACTGCCTTGGACTACCACTTTCGTACAAAACGCACGTACATAAAGCTTCGGCTGCAATCATAGATGTCCAGGCGCATAAACAACAGTCTTTACAGTACACAGCAGTGACAGCAATACGGTTCCAGGCACGTAGGCAAAAGCAATACTTAGTGTGGTGATTCTCACACCGACTGTTGCCTGGAATACATTGTCGGTTGCCATATCGTAGGCTTCTTAATGTACAGTAATGGTTGTTTACAGTAAGTAATAAATGTCCTCTAACATTGTTTGTACAGTGTAAATAGCAGCTTACCATACACGCATGACGGCGTATTGCCTACGTACGAGGAAATTTATCGCGGTAGTTGACTCTAGCGGAATCTTTGTGTGCGTTTAAACGAAAATGGTGGGTCCTAGTCACTTGCAATAGTGGGACCATTTTTGTTTCGTAGGTCATGCTGCTCAATAAAACAGCATCAAATGTTCATAATTCCTGACGGTAACGAAGTTGCTGGCAGTAAGAGGGTGGCCGCCCCTGATAATTTCGTACCGGGGAGTATAAGTGTTGTGAATTTGTTCTTAGGTTGATGATCGCGATAACAATGTTCCGCGAATTGTACTTTCATCTCACCTAACCCAATATTTCGCAAAAATACATTCCAAAATCTCCATTCGTGGGAACTTATTTCGCCCTTAATATGTAGTTTAGGTACAAAGTGTCCTTTATATTTTCCAATTGATTTCGCATAAGTAATCACCTTACGCAGTTTGTCGGTCGAATCCAGCCCCACGCTATATGTATGGTATGGTCTGCACAGAATCGCACGTTCTGCAACATCACATACGACTAAATTCGCACTGGCTGCAAGTGTTTCGTAAACCACTGTCCCTGTAATAATAGTGCTTGAGCCGACAAAACTATTGCCTCACCTTTGCCTAGCCTCCCATACATTTTTGTCAACGAGCTGTATGCACGTCACTTTCCAGCAGGCAAAGCTACCAAAACGCATGTGCTTGTTATTTTATTCACATATGCAAGTGGACTAACTGCCATTGTGACTACACATGCACACTTTTGGACTGGGGAAGGAGGTAAGTAGAACTTTCTGACATCGGGTTCCAACCGCCAGCTCCCTCTTTCGCATCCCGTTAGTACCACTCCTCCCTCACCCAAACTGTGCTGTTCGGTGTGTACCGTTTTTATCGTAAACTTCATCGCCAAATATTTTAGCAACATCTGGGATCTTTCTAAATGTTTATTATACTGTGGGCGCTGTAATTCAAAGTTATGTATAATTGAATTGTCTTCGGTCAGTCTACCACAGTTTTGGATACTTGTGGTAATCTTTGTGTATATTAAGTAAAACATAGAATAACGAGACTAAATAACGATCCCACATTAGACACCAGTGGATTAATAAATTGTATATACTGGATGAATAAAAGAATTTTAAAGGATGCTTCATTATTTAACCTTACCACTCGTTGCACATACGGTTAATAATTTTTATGTTATTCGTGTTACCAAACGGAGCTGTTCTTTTTTCCGAAGCGAAAAATATTTCAGAGGTTGTAAAGTAATCGTCACGTTAATTTCGGTTAGCCGAAATTAGAGATATGTTATTCAAGTTCAGTTCAAGATATCCAAAAACTCTTGTTAAAATCTTTGTTAAAAACAATATTTACGTAACAAAATTTAAAGTGAAAGAAAATATTTACTCATATCATGCATATATTTATATTGCATTTTATGGATCAACGCTATCCAATTCAAATATAGCAACACAAAGGCAATAATAACGACAAAGGAAATATTTGCATGTTGCGAAAATCAGACTAATGAATAAAGGAAAACAGATTTGCCATAAGGGTTTCTACAATTAAAGTATTAAACATGAAATATTGAAATTATTAAAAATATTCGTTTTCTTTAAAATCTGAGCAATATACACATTATATTACCATTATAATTGTTATTTATCTAGTGCTGATTTAAATATTTGATTAATACAATATATCTTTTTGTTGTATAAAAACCTATTTCTGTAAGGAGCAAAGGTAAAACATAAAAAAAAAAAAATTTTTTTACTTCAGAAGGGTTAACGTCGTGATTCACTAATATTATGTAAAGTAGCTCTGCGAGAAGAATCAGCACAGGAAAAAAGAGCTGAAACATCAATTTGTAAAATGAAGTATCCTTACTGATTCACTCAATTACTCATCAACGCCCAGTTCAAAACTCGGGACGCAAAATTATTATGAGCATAGAGGGGTGGTTTTCCTTTAGGGCGCAGACTCCCACAAAGAATACATTTATCGACATCCACCCCCAAAGAGAATGAAAAGAATTAAAACATGTTTTTGAGGACGTCTCAATAGCTGATTAAACTAATGAGATATTTTTGTCCTAGTTTCAAAAGGTAGCTTATACAATTACCTAAAATCTGACTACAAGTTGTTTTAAAATTCAACACCTAAGATGTTAAAAAGGAGCAAAACGTGTTTTAGAGGACTCCCCAACAGTTCATTAAACTAATGAGATATCGTCTTCAGAAGGTAGCCTATGCAAACATCTAAAATATAATTTAATAATTCACTCGTAATTCGACACCCTTAGAGTTTGAAAAATAGTAAAAATATATTTTCGGACTCCTGAATAGCTAATTAATTCGTTGAGGAAATGTTGTTTCTTCGTTTCGAACGGTAATCTCTACAAATACCCAAAATTATTTTTTTCATTTAATCCCTGAAATAACATAGGTTTTCGACGATTCGTGAATAGCGCAATAATGCGATAAAATATTATTCTCCCTGCTTTAAAATTTAGGTTACATAAATACCGAAAAATTTATTTACGAACTTTCCTAAAGTATATTCCCATATTAGGGGTAAAAGGTTTGAAAATGCTTTGCATGATATGTTAACCTACATTACATCATTTCCATGCCCGTAATCTTCAAACAAATTAGTTTTGTGAGTACTACGATTTGGTAGATTCAGGCATAAGGAATTGTGGAGCCGCCATCTTGTTACGTCATCCGACTGCCATCTTGTATGTCATTGACCTTTTAACCCTGACCCATATGACCTTGACATTTACTTTGACCCCGACGACCGTTGACCCCAGAAACGGCTAAAAAACATTAAAAATTTCCAAAAACGCCTCACAAAATTTCAAAAATTCTACAAAGTTCTAAAAAATCCCAAGAAAATGTATTATTAAAGTTATTATAAATTATTTTTAAAATATTTAAAAAAAATAATTAAAAGGATCCTCGGAAATTACCTTTTTTTTTTTTTCCCCCAGAAAATCTGACAGGGATCAGTGACCCAGGTGACTTTGGGGTCAGGTGTATGACCATTGACCTTAGAACTTTTACCTTCAAAATGTAAAAATATGGAAAAAAAATCAAAAAAATTCCAAAAAAAATACCAAAAACCTTATTATTGAAATTAAATTATTAAAAATGATTAAAATGATTTTTAAAATATTTAAAAATTATTGAAAGGCTCCTCAGAAATGACCCTTTTTTTTTTTTTTTAGAAATGCTGACAGGGATCAGTGATCCACGGTCAGACAGGTGACCGAGATCATTACCATTGACTTTTGACCTTAACATTTGACTTTTGACTTTGAAAATATAAAAAATTGCAACAATTTCAAAAAAATTTCAAAAGATTGCAAAAAAATCCCGAAAATGTATTACTAAATTTAATTATGAAAATTTATTTTAAAAATTATTAAAGAATTATTTCTAACTTATATTCTTTTTTAACCGACATTTCCCAGCACCATCATTGGTTACATTCATTCCATCAATTACTCGCTTAGTTCGACTCCCCTTACTCCCCTCACATATACTCATTCTGCCATCTTTATTTTTTCGTTCGTCATTTGTTTACATGCTACTGGAGGCAGCCATCTTTGTTTATATGTTACTAGAGGCCAACATATTTGTTTTTCGTTTGTCATTTGTTTATACATTACTGGAGGACACCGTCTTGATAGGCGACCGCCATCTTGGTAAGTGACGGCTATTGCAATTTTCCATACTATGTTAAAAAAAAATTTTTTCGAATAAATGCTATGGCTACATGCATGATGCATGACTGACTGAATGCTTAATTTATTAAATATCTTAATTACATATTGTTGTTATTCAAAACTTAAAGATCAACAGTAGGATACGACACACAAAATTTTAAGAAAAACAAATAAATTTTATAGTATTAATTTATTATTTTTTCTAAATACATTTTCAGAAGAAAGCACTTCATCACATCATCTTGTATAACCCCGATCCTTAAGTGCTCTTATGATCGAAACCATCTCTTTCATGGTCGAGTTATTCCCACGTTTTTGCAAATATTTACGTCTGTCTACAAGTTTGTTGGGATCTTCGATAAACATATCGTCAGCATACTCGGTGTCTTCTGCCTTCTTCACATCAACTGTCGAAGGAGACTCGTTGGGGAAATGTGTGGCGCCGTCGAGGGAATAATTATCGTCTTCAACATTATCACTGTCGTCATAGTCACCATCAATGCTATCTATATGATCGGCTTCACTTCCTGCTGCATCCTTAATATCAAGTTTAATATTCTGTGTAGCAGGAGTTATATGTTCATCAGTATTTAGAGCTGAAGACCGTTTATTTTGAAGTTTTTCGACTTCAAACGAACATCTTGCAAGTGTATCTTCCGCACAAACCGACTGCACTGCACTCATTCGTCTTTAGCATTAATTGTGACGTTATAATCGTCTGCGGAAACGGCACCCATCGATGTAGCAAAAGGCATTGATGGCATCATTTTCTGGTTACCAGTAGACGAACCCTCTCGGCAGACAGCGATGAACTGATCGAATCCACGCCTGTACCTTGCCCTACGTAGCAGACAGTCCTTAAATATCGTAAAATATCCGTATTTCGCTTTCCAGTACAAGGCACACATATCTTTGAAATCTGATAGAGTCATGTCCGTATTGACATGATCATCGTAAACGTGGCGTAAATTCGTATTGTCCATGCGAAACAGCACCAACATATTTGCATTGTCGCGAAGCATCTGTTTGGGTATGCGCGAATAAGTCTGGCCGAGGTACACACAGTCCACTTTCACGTGTTGGCCCATGCTAAAATATTCTTGAATACAAGTTTGTTTCTCGCAGGCAATGTCGTCGAAGACAAACATCGAGTTTTGCAGTGCTTCGTTCGGAGGTACGACGGCTTTGTTATCACGGCATGGGAAATAACCCATGCCTTCCACGGCCTGCAGTACTCGTGCCAATCGCTGATATTTCGGTTGCTGGAGCGATTTCGAATAAACGTACACGTTCTCGAACCGAAGGCCATTCGGTTTTTCCAGCAGGCTCAGTAGGACGCACGTCTTGCCGCAACCCGATGGCACCGCAATGATGCACCTCACTGTATTCGGAAATAGGCTTCCGTGTCGCGAAGCTTCATCCTCAGCATGGATGCGTATGGGTAAAGTAAGATCTTGCATGATAATACGTATGTTACCACTACTATCTTGCTGTGAGTGCGGTGCTGATTGTGGTTGCGTTGTTGATTGCTGTGTTTATTGTGCGCTGATTGTGGTGCTGATTGCAGTTCTGATTGTGATTGCGGTGCTGATTGCTGTGCTGAATGTGATTGTGGTGATGATTTAGGTTTTCTCAGAGTGCTCCCTTGCCGCGAAAATTAATTGTGAATTCAGAGCGCTGCCTTTTCACCTCGACGGCCATGGGGCTGTGACCTTAATCATCGGTAACTAGTTGTCGCCAGTGACGATACTGCGATAGAGTTTTCGCCTATGTTCAAAATGTACATTGGCATGAGAAGACGAGAAAGGTCTAAATACTCTCCTTTTATACATTTAATTTCAGTATCATTCCAGACTTGGAACAGTACGCACGTACAAAATGTCAATGATGCATCTGCTTTGTCGCTTCTGTGGTAAAGCATTTACAGCTCTGCGCAGAGTGCGTCGATATGAAAGAACGATCTGGAGAATGAAAACTAAAATAATATCATTTCAGTGTAATTTTTGCCAGAGACAGTTTACACGGAACGATATTTTGAAGAGACATTCTGAAATTTGTAGCACTGGTTCTCTGCAACTACAATCAGCAACACAACCACAATCAGTGATCCGCTGACAGACAAATAAGACGAGTAACAATTGAAATGAACAAATCACGAAAGTGGTTCTGAACTAAAGTGTTTTGGAGCACAACTCGTCCTGAAATATTTGATGTCACTAACCGTATATGATATGCATCAGAGTCCATTCCTACTGAGAGGGTGTTCAATAAATGTGTAGAATGTGTCTTCCTTGAATTGCTTGTATCAATAGTGATCTTCTTGCATTGTTCGCGGGGATGTGTTAGCTACAGACGATGATTATGTTTAATGATGCAGAATAATTTTCTTTTTTTTTTTGTTTTTTTCAAAACTTAGTATTTGCGTGAACTACGAAAACGGTAATTTATTTATAAAAAGCAACGTATATATTCGCTACGCTGAAAAAAAAAGTTGCTATCAGATAACATCCACCCTTGTGCATTCTTCGCTGTCTACTAAATCTACTTTATTCACTATTTAGCACTACTGAGGTGCGACGCGGGTTTATTGCTGCATTTCCCTCTTACGCGTTCAGTTTGTTTTTCCGGTGGTCCTCATACGTACGAACCAAATCGTATTTCTTTGAATACGAATATTTCATTCCCAGCTCTGTTACAAAGCGCAGTAATAATTCAAACAATAATTCTTCTATAAATTTTAAAACAATTTTCAATCAGTTGTAACATATATCCAACCAGTTACTGCAACATTAAAATCACAGCCCTTCAGCACAAAAAGAATTTCGTTCTGATAAAAGTTCCTCGAGGTACAGTTTCGGCCAATCTCCCAAGGAAATTACATTACTTGCATCCCACCGCATTTCGTAATAACGCACACACAAACAAACATTAATCCATTAAGTTGTTTTCCACTTAGTTACTCTGCTACACTCCTTCTTGCGTCTCTCGTAGAGGTAAAATGGCAACCCTACAGCAAACAACGGGCCGCGCCACTTCAATTCCCCCCCCCCTTTTTTTTTTGTTTACTGCGTTTCGGGTTTTCAGTTAGATCAGATCTCCAGGCAGCGAGTTTCGATCGTTTGCCTGGAAGGGGAGGTGCTGTCGGATGTGGTTTCAGGGCAATAAACCGCAGAATACTGTTAAGTCAGATCCTCGCGAGATTTCGAATGGCCCTACAGATGTTGGCAGCTCGGAACGTCGTCTTTAACGCCCTTTCGTTGATAACCCGCAGAAACCGTACACCAGATGGAGTTTCCTTCGAGGACTTTATTTTTATCTCTCTTCTACAGGCAAGTGTTTCGTCGTAAATCCATATAGTTTCCGCAAGCCGGAGCCGTTTTTATCCGTGGGATAAACGTCTGGGTTTACTCCATGTAGTTAAGCATAGAGACTATCGATATACTTGGTTGGGTAGGCTCCGAATCACTCGAATCTTGGAATCGAACCGGCACTGGTCCAACATCCTTGCCTTTGGGAACACGACCAACCAAGACTCGCCATTTTCGGTGTCCGTGGTTACTGAGGCAAATGTGCGCTAAGAGCGACCCTGTTTCATGTGTCACATACCTCGTGGCTACCATGCGCAAGGCACTGAATTAGCTTATTCTGTATTACTATGAACATTTCGGTGTAGGCCCGACTATACAATGTTATTGCATAGCAATAATGGTTATTTTTTTACTAAATTTCTCTACCAAAATTTTCTACTTTAAAATCATCCTCAAATAATAAGATTAAAAATGTTAATATTATGTAAATATAAATCTTAATAACAATCGAGATCTACGTTGATGCGTGTGGTGTGTTTTAAATATTATTCACAGTCAAAACCGACAGCAAAATATATAGTAGTGTCAAAAAAAAAACCACACATTAACTTATTTAAATCGCTACGCGTTTAATTTTGCCAGATGTAAGGAGGGTCCCTCAAGGTAATATATCACTTAACAAAAAATATATCGTTTCTATGCTAAAACATTCATTTTAGGACACTATAGTATCGATGTTCAATACATAGCATTAAATTAATCTCTTTCTATGAATTTGAAACCCAGAAATCTAGATTATCTGAGAAATGAATTGAACCTACTAAGTTCTTCTAGAGATTAAACTAAACGTATTATGTTTCACTGTGCTAATATTTGAGACCATAATAATTGTTCTACTATGCGATTTTCATTCTTTCCCTATTCAGACGCAAAAAATTTTAATAATTTCAATATTTTAACATTTATACTCAAGAATATTGTCTTCGTTTCTATAGGGCCACTAAACATGTCGGCTTGAAAATCAGAAAGTTTGATAAAAAAAATTAATTATATTTCTTTAAATCTTAGTGAGTGATTAAAGAGATTTGGGCAGCTTTTAACATCTAAGTCTTGAGAGCCGATGAATGAAGCGAGGTGAGTATGAAGCAGCACCGGAATGAAAGGGTTGGGAAAAAGAGAGGTCACCGAAAAAACCCACCGACCAGCGCTGTCGTCCGGCACGATTCCCACATACAAAAATAAAACCCGGTTCTCGTAGGTGGGGGACGATTAGTATAAATACTTCATCACCGGCCCCCAACGCCCCCTCCCGCATTCCCATCAAACTGAGTCACTACTACATTTCCTTTCAATCTTAGTATTTTAAGCAATAGTTTAAGAATAAAGTGGTATTTTTAAAATAAACTTTCTTATATTTTCTTTTTCGTTCTATTTGAAAACAAGTTGCCTCATTACGAAATTTATGTTCCAAACATTTGCATAAAAATACTAATGTTTCTTTTCAGCCCAGGGTTTTATATCAATACACGGCTTCATAGAATATGGGAACATGAATATTATTAAGTCATTTGGTTTGTTACGTTTTTGTTTTAAAATTCTTTTAGCTTTTTAATGTCTTTGTTCTAGCTTTCTTGACCATTTATTACAGACCTCTGCAATCTTTTTCTTGGTGATAATTCTCTAACCTTGGTACAATTTTCAACTCAGTTTAACTCAAAATATTTTACAAATGTATTAAACTTATTTTGTTTGTAGTTATTAAAAGAATTTTATTTAAATCTCTTTTTAAGCTGCCTCGTAAACCAATTTTATGTGAACTTGTCAAGTTTATTTCACTATATTCCTATTATTTCTACAATTCGCGTTCCTTTTATTAATTTTCTTCGTACCTCAATTTGGTTAATTTAATTGGTTTACTTCCTTATTTATACAGTTGTGAATGTAAGAAGGTGAACCAACAAATTTAGGACTGCAGCTAGAGGACATAAGAACGTCTGAATCAAGTATTGTAAAAGAATTTACGGGTTTTGTGAAATAATTATGTAGCTGCCTTTTCTCACTTTTCAAAAACTTAGGCGAAATGAATTTTGAGGTTTTGGTTACTCAGTTATCTTAATAACATATTGAAATTTACGTGTAACGATCGAGGAATTCTGAAATCGTTTTAAGCGTCGAATAGCAGAAAATACATAAATTGATCTCTCCGCCGACACGTGTAGGCACGATGTGAAACATTGCCTCCTGCTAACATTCCTGTTAGCCACACTGCTGTTATTACAAGTGGCATTCTCAGTTTTGATATTTCTGTGCCTTACAGCCTAGACATATGAAAGCAACCCACATACGTGAATAAAATCAATCGTGCAATAAAAAGAGTCATGACTTTGAATTTATTTCGTGTGGAACAGTTTGCTCTCTTAAAGATTTACAAAATAAAATATACAAACAACTCCAGCTAAAAAAACGCTTTACGTTTTCGTTAGTTTGATTTGCTATCTGTGTGTTTTTTTTTTAGCGGCAAAACGAACATAATAGAGGATTTTATCTAAAGAATAAAACTTTATTTTGAACGGAAAATGGTTAACGTCCTGAAATTCTAATTTAAAAATTCAGTTGAATTCCCGGAATAATAAAGCGATGTTTTTCTGGTGGCCAACTCCCGTACCCTCTGTAGATGATCATGTCATCTTCGAAGAGTTGCTGGAACAAAACTAAACTACTGACTTTCGAATTTGAGTGGAACTGTGCCTAAAGGTAGCACTTTTCAAATCAGCCTTCAGAAAAATACCTTTTTTTAAGTATGCGCATTTTAACAAAGCAACTCACAAGAATTTTTAAAACTGAGTTGTAAGCGAATTTAGATATGTGCCTACGTGGCTTGACGTTTTAATTAAAGCAAGAATTTTAATTTGGTAGATGCGCTTTCATAATTTTGATTTTCATACTAATCAAAGCACAAACTTATGTGACGGTAACATATTTATTCTAACAATTCCACAGAATCAAAAGATCAATTGATATACATAGGCTATGAGATCTAAATATAACACGTGGCAGACGGATATACAATAGACTGAAAATAAAAAATAGAGGGGTTAACGAAAGTGTTTAATTAAACGCGAACTACATATAGCAAAATTGCGTCATATTACTAGCGCCTCTCGATTACGCAATCTAATCTGACTTTTGGATAGGAACCATTTCCTTCTCCAGATACTTTGTGTTCGACTACTTGTTTTATAAACTTTTCCACATATGTCATTGTTTTATGGTCGTTTATGTAGTCGACTCTAAGTCGTTAAACTGTCTTCTGTTATCGGGGGCCACGGTTGCTGAGCGGTTAGCCTGCTCGCCTCCAACCAAGGTGAACCGGGCTCAATTCCTTGTTGGATCACCAGATTTCCGCAAGTGGGAATCGTACCGGACGATGCCGTTGGTCGGCGGGTTTTCTCGGAGACATCCCGCTACCTCACCCGTACTCATCTCAATCAGCCTCATCGACTCTCAAGTCCTCGCCGTTAATATCCACCCCCCCCCCCCCAATCTCTTCACTCACTCTTTTTTTCTCAGCCTGTTGCATATTTTATCCGTATTGTGTTTGATTAATCTTATTTTATTTTTATTATGGTCCGATCATCACACTATTAAATTTAGTTTAATTTTAATTCAGTGTGACATTTATTTAATTATCTCCCTTCGGTGGCATGTGTTTTCATTATATTAACGAAGCTAGGGCTGCAAATACTCACATGTAATCCTCTGAATTAGAATTTTTTATTACACTTTTTCGTTTCTGGCATATAAATTTTGTTCGTTTCTCCTACGGTCTTTTCATACTATTTTGCAGTCAGCCTACGGAATTTAGAGTGCCTCATTAGATACGGATGTGAAAGCACCATCTGTGGTTAAAAGCCTTCGTATCCAGTCCACAGCGACGCCATTATGTTACACTTTCCCCCATTGACCTTTAATCCTCAGCGCGTCTTCCCCCTATCCTGGGCGTTTGGGGCGCCTCAAATCTTATTCAGCCCGGGCGAACATCAATTTTATGAAATTACATCAATTTCGTAATTGCTGCGCCCTTCCTCTCCCCTCCTCGCAATACACGCTCCATCAGTCGCAGTCCCGCTGGCGGGCTTGAGCGCAGAGATTCGGTCGGCGGGCTGGTCCGGACCAGCGCCTCCTAGCGGCGGACTCGGTAACTAGATTATGTTTCCAATTACATCTGAGGTCGGGGCCCCATTAGACGCGCTGTTTCTATGGAGCCGTGACAACGAGAGGGGGTGGGGGAGGGGACGTGGTTTCGAGCATTTGCTCGTCAGCGGGTGAGTTGGGCGGGCGAGCGGGGAAGTTCTCCCTTGTGTGTTGTGTGTGGCGCACGCCATGTTGCTGTCTGCCGTGCGCTTGTGAATGGGGGTTGCCGCGACAGACAAGTACTTACCCAGCAACTTTTCCGTGAATAGATAGCGAATGGCCCACCTTTTCCTTTTCGGTTACCCGGATTCGATTCCCGGTGAACTCGATCCTTGATTTTCCTTTGTGAGAAACCTGGCAGACATTGTTGTAGACCGGTGTGATACCTTGGGGGTTGTTCCCGTCCCCTCTACAACTGCATTCTGTCGCTGTTCCATTTTCTCCTCGCTTCTTGCCCATCTGCGCTGACGATGTCATTTGTTTAGCATCGCCGAAATATTTATCTTCTTTTTGCCTTCCCGTGATCAAGTAGGCGAAACCAGACCAGTGTTGAAATTTTATTTTTTACGCTGGGCGCTTGATATTATCTATATTATATAAAAGGACAAACTCACAGACTGACTAACAGATACGAGCATCAACGTCCAACCTCAACCATTAATCCTAGAAACATGAAATTCGGAGGAGACAAGCCTAATGTAGGCAGCCATTAAATAGGGATATTTCAAAATTCATCCTTCAAAGTGGCGAAGTAAGGGTTCAAATATTTTATGGAGTAAAATTCATATATGGTAATTTCAAGCCACCGAAACTTTGTAATGGCACTAGGATGTAAGTCAAAGCTCTACATCGCAATGTAGTCGAGGCCACTATTTTAACTGGATCGTCTCAGGGAGAAGCATGTATGTACCGCGTATTCCATTTATCTCCAATGTCCTCCCTTTTGAACTCAAAATACTGCAGTTTCCCATAACAGCGTGCTAGCCGTCATTGCTTACAACTTAAGGAAACTGCCTTACCGGCAGGCAGCTGCGAAATTTAAATAGAATATCCCATGTTAATGAAATTTAGCCTCAGTGTATTAATTTTAAAAATAGAAGTTTCAAACAAAATGTATTCTTCAAAAAATTTCTTGGAGAAGGTCTCTTCAAGCTTATATATTCAATATAGATAGGTAATATGAATATTTTTGTAAAGCAGAAATTAAAAAAGTTCCTTGCAAACAGGCTATACGTGTTCCGGAAACATCACTGCTGTAGGAAACTTCTCCAAAAAAATTCGTGAAATATAAATTTTGTTTGAAAAGTCTATGTTTAAAACTAAGGCACCTAGGTGAAATTTCCATAAAATGGAATTTCCGATCTAAATTTCACAGCTGCCAGCAGATATGCAGTGCCTTTGACTTTGTGGTATTAAAAGTTTAAAAGAACATTTGTTCATATTATTCAAGATATTATTTAGGTATTATCTACTTGTGTCCCATTATATACAATGAAAAACAATAACTTTTCTTCTACAACAAATTTTTTATAACTTTATCGGTGAATAATGTTCCTGAAATTAGTGACCCAGCCTGCTCTATTCGGTGTCCACCCCCTGGTTAGGACTACCATTTATTCTAGTGTGAAAACAGTTTGGAAACCATTTCAGTAGTTTAATCACATCACATTATGTCATACTCCCTACATATCAGGCTTCATTCTACGTGAATGTACACCCAAAGGAAATTGCAATAGAAAAATTGCACAGAATCTTATTCGTAGTCAATTCCACACTTGAAATCGGAGTTTGGGGGGAAAAAAAAGGGGGGGGGTCTCGTAAATGCACGCATTTTACCAGACACACTATTTAAGAGACAAGCACTTATAGGCAGTTCACAGTAAAGTGAGCACTTTTGAGGGCGTAGTTATTTTTTCCTTTGAAAATTTTTTTTATCCTTTAACCACCCTTTAACAAAAATATTGCCGTATAAGTAATAAACACAGTGTGTACATTCCTCCACACTCGGAAGTTAACACCTTAGCTAAATAAATATATATATATATAAGACTTTCAAAAATACTTACTTCATCGTGAATAGTCTACAGAAAAGCTTATGGTAGGTAGGACTTTCCGTCTCTTGGACATCGAGGTCATCAGAGACGGAGCATAATGCTCCCAGATGTATGAACACCGGAGAAATCGGCCATGAACTATACATAGTACGATACCATCCAAGCATTCGGCTGGAGTGATTTTGGAAAACTACACAAAACCGGAATCAGTATGGTAGGACCAGGAATCGAAGCCGGTTTCTCCTGAATGCACGTCCCGTGGCTTACCACTGCACCGCCTCACTTGAATTGATGGGAAATTAATAACTATTTTCAAGCGTCGTGTTTAAGGTTTCATGTTTCAATTTTCTGGTATTAAAATTATATAAGTTTAAGTTCATTGTATGCGGTAAAACGTAATCAGTGGCATATTTGTAACCCATTTACGTTTCTTTAACTGCCACATTTACACTTGGTAAACGGATAAAGAAATGTAACGCATTCCACAAGAATTTTTCAATACGTCAGAAGGATACAACACAGCATACCAAAATCAATTGGAATACATCAGTTGTATAAATAATTACGAAAACATTTAACCAGTGAAATTAAAATGAGATTAATTTACAAATTTAAAGGGCAGCACTATGAGGAGGTGAAGAGATTTGGACGGCTGTTAACGTCGAGATCTCGAGAGCCAATGAGGGTGAAGCGATGTGAGTATGGAGTGGTGCTAGAATGCAAGTGCAGGTGAAACGAGAGATCCCCGAGAAAACCCGCTGGTCAGCGGCATCGTCCGGAATGATTCCCATTTGCGAAAATCCGGGGTTGGCTCCGCTGGGAATCAAACCTGGCTCTCCCTCGTGAGAAAGGAGGTGGGGGGAGAATTATTCTAACCACCACATCACCACGGGCCAGGCAGCTATGTTAAAAAAAATATATAAATATTTTAATATATACAACTAAAAGTTTAAAATCTCATCCGTATTGCTAGATAGGTATCGCTAGTGAATTAAATGTATTATTTGAAGAATTCAATGCATCTCAATTATACAAGAAATACGATTTCATAATCACCATACTTTAAACCTGAGGATTTTTTTTTTTTGCGTAGTGATGCAAGCTGTATGGGCTATGAAATTTTTTTCTGTCTGAAAATGACGCCAATGAATATATTTATTTATAGTTTAAAAATTTACTGACTGCTGGCTTTTTGTGAACTGTTTTCATGTAATTTTTCTCGGTTATTTATTTTTTAATGTGTAGGAATATATTTTCTCATTTCGGTAGGCATGTGAAAAACCTAAAAAATTAAAAAACGCTTACATATTTTATTACGTTAAATGTCTACATGATGAACAAGTTCAATATCATGAAATTTTCGGTACCAACCAACGTCCTTAATGTCGTTGCACACCAAGAATACCACCTTGGTGTTTATATGAGGAATCAATGTTAAGGAAATTCATTTCCAATGCTTACATTTTAAAGATAAACATTTCGAATATAACGTTTTCTACGTGACATTTCTGAAGGAATATCGGCACGTTAAAAATCTAGCCAATTTTCCCCTAAAACTTAACATAAAAATTAACGTTTTAGAAAAAAAAATAGTTTGTAGATGAATAAAAATTTTTCGAAAGTGTCTTAACATCGCAATATTCTCTGCGGTAGTCATGTTGAGTTTTTTTCTTATTTGTAAGCAGTTACCTTTGAGATTATGATATTAAGAAAGAATCGCAGACTTTGCAGGCAGCACCCTTAATGTCTGCGCATTATTGAAGAGATGATAAGATAGTAATGTAATCATCTCTCTTCATCCTTGGCGAGCTTGCGTCGCTCCCGAACACGTATAGCTGCTGCCTCTAGATGAGGCGAGCGGAAAATGCGTAGGAAGATACAGCTATAAGCGTTTTTAATAACCAGGCTGTGCGCCCACGCCTTCCGACAAAGGGCAAAGTGGGATACATCCCATACGATATCCTGGGAAACAACACGCTGTTTAAAAAGCTGTGTGGGTGGCTTATGAGAAAGCAAGCACGTATTTGCTGGTACCAGTTTCTAGTTTCAGTGATATGGCAAAGTTTAAAAATGAAATGAATTATGGGCTGAAATTGACTCTAAAAAAAATGTAAACGCAAAGAACATATATCTCACTTCAAACAAGTGATGTTATTTGAAAAATCAAATATATCGGGAATGTCAGCGGGAGTGTGTGTCAGCTTGAGTGTAAGTAAACCTATCGGTTAGAGATTAACGATAATATGGCTGCCTCTTGCACAATATAAACCATCACATATCTGTAATTTAATTTCGCCAAGACGTGTATGACAGACGGCCGGAAGTGGTTACATTTTAAATAAACTGCCACGTAAATATTTCTTTGTAGGGAATAACCTGTGTTATTTGAAATAACATATAATCACAAGAAATATATTTCAGTTTTTTTTTATTTCCCAAAACGACAATGTTCATCAAATGTTCGAATTTAATAGTAAGATTAGAGATTGAAAGAAAAATATTTTCTGTTCTTGATGGTAAGTGTGACACCGTGAGCTCAAGTATTTTATTAATACCTAAACGATTTCTGAACTAGTGGTTTCTACATCTCGGATTTATTTGTTTCATACTGCTGTTTTCTTTTATTTATGTTGTAGTTCTAAACTAAACGAAAAAGCCTGATGTCATTTCTTGTATTGCTGATAAAATTCCACACGAGATCACTTGTTATACGAAACAGAATATTTATATCTAACTAAGCGCACATCATCGACACTCACACCATGCTTCATAATGATTGTAAATAAAAATGTGGTGTTTACCAGCATGGCAGACAGCAAATTTTCAGTTGCCTTGCTTCTCCCTTCTAGACTTCTTAACTTCCCTCTTAAACAGACTTCGTAATGCCTCTTTCTTTTGGAACTCCTTCAATGTTTTTCTCCTATTCAAAATGTGCTCTATGTCCAGTCAAACACGTTCCTGCTATGGGAGTTGAGTAGAATAAACTTTAACTGCAGTTACATGTTTAGTCTACAAAGGACAAATTTAGCATTATAATATTCATTACTGTGAAATTAGTAAGTATAATACCGAATGATAAAAAAATCCCGCGGAATAAAATAATTAGCTATTTTAGTATCACCATTCACAAGAATAATGCATACAGAAATATTGTTTTCTAAAACTTCTCTCTCAACTTCATTAAATAAATCTATCTGCAGAAAACTGGTAAAATATAATTACGTGACACTGCTTCGCGAAGTGCAAGCGTAGAGAGTGCTGAGGAAAAAAGCCAATTTTTTTTTAGTTTCATAATGAAGCATATTTCTGTCTGGTTAATTTTGTGGAGTTAATAATTACGTTTTGTGCACTTGGGGTTGGTGCTTATACGCAAGCAGGGTATGGTAAAATGTATATAGACTATCTATGTCACCATTTACTTCCGTACAGGTCTTCCAGTAATATAAATAAATAAATATGTATATATAGCAATTACATTTAGTTCGACAGTTAGTACATTTTTTCGTACTATGTTTTTTTTTTCTTTTCTCCCCCCCCCCCCCCCCCCACAACACACATTTTGTGATGTCACATTTGCCCTTTCGAAACCTCGAAACTCGAATATTGGATTGATATCAGTCGCTTAACTTTCTTAGTACACTTTGGTGTAATTTGGTCGCTAATTAAAGAAATTTTACCGAAATTCATACTTGGCCTCTATCTTTATACAGGATACAATTCCACGTCACGAAATAATTGTATTTTCCATTAACCTAATTTCTTATATCTATGCGTTTACCAGGGAATTTTTTTAGGAAATAAATGGCGCTAAGAGTACAGCAATTCTTAATGTAACGCGTAGAAAATGTACGATTTCAGTGGCCTATTGAGTAGGATTTTGCCATGTAACTATACTTATGTCGTTTCATTGGAAATGTTAACTACTTTATGTGCCCCGCTCAATTTTAATGATAAAACATCTGCGGTTACAGGGAAGAATTTTTTTTTTTTTTCGAAGTTTGAAACAAATTCAAAAACTTGAGTTATTTAGGAACCATCTACAATCGAGAAATTATTTTAATAATTTATCTGCAATTCTCATATAAATTTATTTATTGGAATTCACCACTACAATTTTGTACAGATTTTACAAGTGAGAAAGGGAGAGAGGAAGAAATATGCTACAACTCTTAAATTAAAATTATGTTCGAAGTACCTCAGAGTATATCTCTATTTAAGAGAGATTTATGCTTAAGTCTGACAACGCGTCTGTCCTGAAAAAAAACGCCAGATTTCAATACAGGCACGTGTAATCGACGTTGTTTTGACGTTATGCAATTTAATTCAAATGAAGAGGATGTAAGTGATAAGTGAGCGGTTATCATATTTGGTCATATTTACCAGGTGAACAAAAATTTCGCAAGACACGAAGTAGGTTAAAATGTTTCATTTGCCTTGTGTAAAATATTATTGTTTCTATCGTTTAAGTGCAGCCTGCCGAACCTCAACGAAATTCTCCTCCATTCTCCGTTTTTTATATGCCGTGTCAAACAGCAGATCGGGTGATAGCAAGCAAAAAGCAATGACGGAATCGGATTTAGTGCGTGAGCAACAGTAGAAATTGACTAATCAAATTTGCTAAGGTTTATTTCTAACCTAAATTTAAATTTAATACATTCATAATTTTTTTCTGGACAGTGGTAAGAGTTGCAATAAAATGTACACTGTTTCAATTTCATGTATGTTATTTAATTCTTTGAATTAAAAATAAATTTAAGTCTTTTTGTAAAAAAGGAGAACCCAGGCAAGAGCTGAGAAAAAAGAATTCGTTGTGGGGTCCTCATTCCATTGAAGCGGAAGATACTGCCGTATTGTATTATATTGTAAAGGGCTTTTTAACGTCCCCCGGTTTTATGCTTAAAAGCTTAGCAGGGTACGGCTTACAGACTAACTTGTAACCTAACTTAAACGAATACCCATGCCTTACGAGGGATTCGAACCCAGAGCATCCCGCATCCCTGATCGGTGGCACACCAACCGACTGCGCCACAGGAGGTCAAGACACTGCCATGATTCGGAGGGTTTTCTCGGGCTAATCCAGTTTCCTTCTCATTTCTTACTCCATTGTCGCTCCTTCCCATCTCATAAATTGATCTGACTGGCTGCGAACTTCACGTTTGTCACTTGGGTAGGATGACCAGCTGCTCTTGTCGCCAGAATACACTTATTCATGGCGAAACTGCCGGAAGGCACTATGGCCGCGCAAAGTAAGCTTCCGAAGTTGAGTCACATTAAAGTCGAACCAACCTTAATACTCAAAATATCATTAAACTCAACTTCTTGGTCCTCGGCGCCGCTGGCACGTTGTATCTCGGCGTTGAGTATAAATAAATGCCAATGATCTCGGTGATCTGCAGACGTGCAGGGTAAATCTGGACGGCAGGGAAGAGAGGGCCGCGGTGTTGTAGCGGTTAGACTACTCGCCTCCCACGTACACGAACCAGTTTCGATTCCCGGAGGGGTCGCTCCCGGATTTTCGCTTGTGGTAATCGATCCGGACGATGCCGCTGGTCGGCGGGTTTATTTTTCTCAAGGACTCCCCCCTCCCCTCCCCACCAAGTCCGGGAACCTCATTCCATTTTCATTCCAGTGTTTCTATACATTTACCCCACTTCACCCTTATCGGCTCCCAAGACCTCGACGTTTAGAGCCGTCCAAACCTCTCCATGGCAAGGAAGAGATTCGTAGTCACGCCGTTGCAACGTCTCCTATGTACCTAATTTCCATGACGGATGTTAGTGTGTTCCTCCACACGAAATGATCTCGAGCATTTTGTGTGTCTGATGTATTGGTTTAGCAAAAAACTAACCTGCCAGTAATCCCAACAGTCAAGGCCTTCTTTTAACTCAAATAAATATATGAACTAACGCATCACTGAGCTATGATGACTCGATAATGGAGCGACCGTTGTAATGATCCAGTTAACGGTATGTTAAGTTTGCTATGTACCCGACACTCTTGCACGTTGAAAGCCAAAAAGCCAGGGAGCGATACGGGCGACTGCAGCACGCGTGCTCAACGTCCCATCGCCCAAACTCCCAAACACACAGGGCGCTGAACCTGTGTGCAATGCTTCCAACGTCACGTTATCCTGTGCTAATTAGATCTGTAACGCTGGTACCATATATCTCGCAATGAACGCCCACATGTGTATAGCTGTGATATGATATTCACGGTAAAGTGAACACTTTTGGGAGCTCTCTCATTTGGAATAATAGCCAGTAAATATATTTTTTTTTAGCCTTAGACGCCAAATTCTGAATGCGGTGCTATACACACGTTGTGTCTATTACTTATATGTCAATATTTATTTTAAAAAGTGGTTAAAGATTAAAAAATGGCTGAAATAAACAAGTAACTAGGGCCTCAAAAGTGCTCACTTTACCGTGAACAACCTGTAGCCTACTTGTATTTTATACGATCTCTTTAAAGGAACTGCGCTAGCAGGTTAAAAAAAAAAAATTTTTTTCCCCCACTTCAACAATTTTTTCCCTTCGAATACACTTATTATGATGAAAGCAAATCCACACGGCATTGGATAATTGTTTATTTATTAGAATTTCTGGCTAACATAAGTATTTCAGATTTTTTTTTTACTTCAGATTTTTTACTTCGTAAACAATAATTTCACAGAAATATATGAGTATACAGTCCTCTTAAGAGGACAACTCTTGCATCACTTGAATATTTTATCTGCGAATAAAGTGTCCGTTATTATTGGCCTTAGATGGCCGTAGGTGACTGAGGATATTACATTTGTTTTAAAAGTCATGCAGCCTATATCAGTCACGTTTTTGAAACGCTTACTTACGATGCGAGGGGTTAAATTTTCTGTACGTCGAGGTGGCACCAGGGCTAGGGAATAGCATCGTACAAAGAAAAAATTATTTTTCCTCCCCTGAAGTTTGCCATTCCACCATCAGCCCAACCCGCTGTGGCGCTGTCCCATTACCGCCTCGCCCGACAGCAATATTCGACGACGAGGTATCGCGGCTACAAATGAACGACCACCCCTCCAGTAATCGAACATGTTTCAAGCGCAGGCGGTCTCTCACCCTTGTCCCTCGTCCACAACCCCCTTGTTTCACGGCAATTAAAAGCCAGGCAAGGGCTGCGCTACAACCCGATAACACATTCTTCACGCCGAATGATTATCACCAAAGCCTTTCATCACGCGGCGCGTTTGTTTCTGCACAAAGGCCGATTGTCGTCGATTATCGCTGTTTCGCTCGCGCTGCGTGTTTGCTAACGTAAATTACAGCAGTTTAAGTATCGAGTTATTTCCACGTGATAATAGGCGCCCAATTAAATACCCCGGCAATTACGGCGTTCGCCGATGTTAATGTATGTATGCTTGGCGTCTGTGCCTGGACGACTCGGCATTGTGTCTGTTGACGGCGGCATCCCCTGACATTACAGTTTCAGATGAAGATACTAAATATCAATATAACCTTGACAAGAGACCGTATAAAGTTTTATTATGCTGGAGTCAGACTCGTATCATTGTAGTCTTGCGCTGCAGTATGCTGTTAAAGAGTGGGATGTAGCTGCGCGTCCAAGGTCAAGAAGCGAGGGAGCGATACAGCTGAAACTAACACGTATACCTAGTGGCTCATCGCTCCTACGCTCAAGGCGTGCAGTGTTTTCGCCGTAACGCTGTACTGTGCAAATTAGGTCTGTAACATAGCGGTTTCATTACACGCGATGAAAGACCACAGATTAAACTACGCCTGTATCTTTGAACTTTTCTTTTGCCTCTTAAGGAAACTGCATAGGCGATCTTTAAAAATGCGATATTTGACCATTTTCACGAATAGATTTTTTTTTTTTTTTTCTGACAAAAAGCCGTATTTTCGGAACCTTAATTTACCGAGCTACGTTTATTCGCGCAAACAACTATTTCACAAAAACGCGGGGTTCCAACCCACTCTTTAACAATAACTGCAAGGAAAATGGAACTTTCTGCGTGAATGTATCGCAAACGCAGTTTAGATCCATGAATAAGTGAGTAAGTGAGGATATTTGGCGGCTCTTAACATCTAGGTCTTGAGAACCGATGAGGGTGAAGCGAGGTGATAATGTAGCAGCGCCGGAATGAAATGGTGTGCAAAACGGTAGATCCCGAGAAAACCCATCGACCAGCGGCATAGTCCGCCAAAATTCCCACATGCGAAAATCTGGCTCGCCCAGGCGGGAGGCGAGTAGGCTAACCACTACACCACCGCGGTCCCTTTAAAGTACGTAGTTCATTCCCACGGCCTACGCCGTGCAAATCGTTAGTGAAAATGGACTTAGAAATCATAAAGACGTTTCTGCGATACTGCAAATTCTATACCACTGAATTCCTCTTTGCACTACTTTTAGATGCCATTGAAATAAATGCCTGTTTCCAGTTGATAAATCATGTGCAGTTTAATTTCCCTGTCCATTACCGAGTGAATTACCACTATGCGCAAATTGCTCTCCCTCATGCGCAATATATCACGTAGCGAACCCCCGCATTCCGAGATCTGCAACCGTTGCAGAAATTTTGGTGTTGTCCACGTTATGCGTACCATCCTGTAATTTTTGTTACTTATACCTGCAGACGATCTTAAGTATCTCAGGTACACACATTTCTGTTAGAGTCTTTGTTTGTTCAGGCAAATTTCGTTCGATTATTTTAGTGAAATCCGGCCAAATACTTCCTTTCTACGGCTCAATGCGAAGGAATTTGCCACTTGCATTCAATTACTGCTTAGAAATAATTTCAGGACTATTTAATTGGACTGATCTCTTTTACATTTTCCATCTTGCTTTAAAATAACTAAATAACAAAATTAACGTTGTCGTGTCTCACCTGAGGATCTAAGTTGGTCTCCAGACAACGACGTCTGCAGTATTTTTTGTTGCTGGGTGTACATGACCCACCTCCGTACTGTAGAAGGTCAGTGTAAACCATCCATTTACCAGTGGGGAAGTATTTCCAGTAATCGTTTAAAAGACTACAATTTTTATTTTTTTTAGAGAAATCTCATTGCCTCTCGATTAATGAGTTCCGAGTGTACGCTACTTTTTCCAAGATCGTGTGTCGGGTTGATGTGTCACGTGATGCGTTGGCAAATAAGTGAACAACGCTCGACAATTTTTGGTCACAGACTATACTAGTATACAGAAGTGAAAAATCGTTTCAGTTTCTTTGATGTTGGCATACCCACTTGCTGATTGGCTGCAGGAGGATCTGGAAGTGAGCCATTTCGTTAAATTGAATGCTGCGTTCTGCGAAATATGCTTTTGTGGTCGGACTGCCACCTGGCAAGGAAGTTACCAAACGATGACAGGCAAACGGCGTTACGTCATATTTATTGTAAACTAGCTGACCCGTGCGACTTCGTTCGCATGATATTTTTGTACAGTTATTAAAATAAAGCCCACCATAGTTTCATAAAGGTTTTATGTTTAAAATACTAATATTTTTTCTTTCAGGGGTTAATAGAGTTATTAAATTACACCATCCGATTGCTTCGCACACATTTTTTGTTAGTATGATTTTTAGGACTTTGAATTTATCTAGCCACTTTTTTAATGAGTTCTCTAGCCACTAAGCTACTGCGGCCCCCTTTGTTTTGTGCTCTAGCTTCTGAGATACTTCGGCACCACAATTGGGTGCTCTAGCCCTTGACCAGCTGCGGCCCCACTATTGGGTGCTCTAGCCAATTGGCTACTGCGGCCCCCTTATTGGGTGATCTAGCCAATGAGCTACTGCGGGCCCACTTGATATATATCTATACACTGAGTCACTGCGGCCCCTATTTTGAATAAATCTAGCCACTGGGCCACGACGGTTTTTTAGAAGGAAAGGTTTACAGCCCATAGACAAAAAAGAAAGGAGAAATGACGGACATTTTTTTAACAATGCTTTTTTTTATGGAGTAATCCTAAGAAAAGCTTAATCCTGAACATATTTACATCCCTGATCATCATTTTTTCCGGAACCTTTTGAGATATATCGATGAAACAAAGACTAAGCTGGTCCTGGGGTTATTATCTATAAACTGTGTAAATTTGATGTCAATACGTTAAGAGGTTTTGAGTTAAATCCGTTTGGACAGAGAGACACGAAGAAAATTAACATTATATACTGCTTATTTATCAATTATACTATATGAAAAAATAATTAAAAGTGAAAAATTCGAAAATCCCAGACAGATACTTCGATTTCATTTAGTAGTACAGATTACCCCGTTTTGTTGGCGTGTGTGCCGCTGGGGTTCGGTAGTAATATGATGGTTTTCTTGAGATATGGCATAAAAATATATTTTTCTCATGTGACTTTATCTTACGGAATGTCCAACATAATAGACTTTGTGTAGACAAATTTATCGTTGTAATATATACTGCCAGCATAAATTGTAATTGATTTCATGGTTTCAACGATGTAGGATACTTAGTTTAAATGTTTGTATCGCCACAATTTTAAAATTATCTGACCAACTTGAAACACACCTGTTCACATCGATTGCCATACTAACTTGTTTGCTATAATTAGTAGCAATTGGTCAATTGTTTCCCTAGATATGATATAAAAATCTTAATCATGTGGTGCAATCTTACAAAATGCTGGATCAAAGAGGCTCCGTGAAGACATATTTCATGTCTGTGTTAGACACTGCCAGAGTGCTAAGTGAATTGAAATTGGTAACATGGTTTCGTAAGTTTAGCATACCAAGCTAAAATGTTTATAACACCGCCATTTTGAAAATAAGCGTATGACCCACTTACAGGATATGACTTTTATGAGGGCTACCGTGGTACTGTTTGCTTGCCAAATCTGGTAAGAATCAGTAGATTTTCCCAAAGTATGACATTAAATGTTTATTTATTTATATGGTGCTATCTTACAAACTGGCGAGTATATGGTGCTATGTGTTGGCATAGGCCTAAATGATGATTGTTATATATAACAATCATCATATAGCTTTCTTTCGAAACTAACAGTGACTGTATAGTAGATATTGCAAAAAATGTATAAAATATTGGAAAGATAGACATTTTAAAAATAAGTGCCCTTTAGACTTAAATAAGAAATGTTTACATATCCTGCCAATGTTATATGTATGTGCCAAATCTACGCGTTCAAAATTTTTAGGGACACACACAGAGAGATATACACGCACACACACCTTCACACAGACACAGCCAAAAACAGACAACGATTTCATAAGCCATTCTTTACCTCAGAAAGTAGCCTAAAAATTAATTTTGCTTGAAGTATTTTACTACCATTTATTTTTGCCTTTATCTCTAAAGGCGAATTTTAAATAAATGCATTATATTGAGGAATACATTGACTTAACTACTGTTAGATATTTTCTTGGCCGGAGTTGAGAGTGTTAATAAATAAAGTGAGGGAGGATGTGCACCAACTTAGATGACATGACGAAGTAACCGCCTTAAGAGTAGACAGCAAGGCATTTTTCAAACACCAAAATTGATCAGAAAATGTTTGAGAAATAATTTTGTAAATAAAGCAGATCTTGGTGGGACGACCAATTAGGCTTCAGTTTGCAAGTAGACTTCTTCAGATGACGCCACCCTCACGACAATTTATATTAGGCAGTAGGGCACGAGAAAGATTTGTCCTCCTCATAGCAGAGCTGCCAGACACACGAACTGCTGCAGGAGATCAGGAAGTGCTTATCGCCGTGCTACCGACTTGTTATAGCCTATTCGCAGTTTCTTCACACTTTTTGACGCGAATACGTCTTTAAATTTGCAACCATAGTGAGAGGCAATCCAGAAAATCCTTTGATAACAAAATGGTTGGCCGGGGGGGGGGGATACAGTTTGGCACTGCAGCTCTCCGACTATCGTCTACATTCAAAATTAAATAACACCACTCGATTGACAAAGGGTCAAAGAATATGTTACGTTTAGTGAGGACTGCGAAGCATCGCGCCCGGACGTTGGGTGGAATTTGGGGGGGGGGGGGGCAATTCACCACGTTTCATAACTTTTGACTAGAAGAAGCTACGACTCTCGTTTCAGTTTCAATCGAGAGCTCGCGTCAAGGACAATCGATTGCGTGTACAAAAACATTTGTGTGACGTGGTTATGGTGAAATTGTATGCGTTTAATATAAAGAATTAAGAAATCGTAACACAATTTCGACGTATACTCGTCAAAAAAACCAAGCAGAAATACAGAAATCGTACACGGTTGGAAAGATAATCTCAAAAGTAATCCAGGGGTACCCATAAAACCACGTATGATAAAGTGAAGCGGTGGCGGGAACGTAAAATAAACATCAAGGCGTCCGAGCACGTCAACGAAGCCGTATTCACGCAAAACAAACGGCCGTGTCCCCAACACAACCAAACCCAATTTTTTTTTAAATCAAACATTTGAAAAATCACACAATAATATGACCTGTTTAGTTATTTTCGAAATACGCCATGTATCACAAGTATTTTATGCTTCTGTTAACACCAAAGTATCTTAATTTTCGTTAAATTGAAGATTTACCTGCATTCTATCTATAAATTATGATAATTCATTTAAATGGAATATGAAGAAAAACAGCGAGGAAACATGCGTGTTTGTAGCGCCTAGTGAGAAATAGTTCTCATGCAAAACATCATTAAAACTGCACCGAGAAAAATGTTTTGTTGAATCAAACAAGATTTGTTTGGTGCAACCAAATTATGTGTTTGAATAGGGTAAGTGAAATATTTTGTTGCTGAAACCAGATTATTTTGTTGTTCTCATTTGGTTGCCCCAAACTGTAATATTTGGTTAGTGCAACTAAAGATTTGTTTGGTTATACGTTAAATAAACAGTTTGGGCCGATAAAAAAACATCGTTACCAGTTCGAACGAGTTACGAACTTACAACACCTGGTCGCGCGCGAGGTACGCCTTATTAATCTCAGCTAATGTGACAACTGAAGATGCCGGAAAGCTTTTAAGTAGATATACTGCAAATATTGGATAACGCGTGCAAACAACGTATCAAGTTTTACAGCTTTACTTGCCTGTTTCTTGTTGTATTGTTTTATTAATGGGTTTATATGATTGTTAAGCATCAATAGATTCTCAAACAAACACAGTTACCAATCTAACTGTCACAAAAAGTACAAACAAACTCTCGAGCTGTACTTTCGAACGAAGGCCAAACAAATATACACAGTTTATTCAATAAAATATTTAGTTGGCAGTCTAATTTTTTTTTGGCCCAACACAGAGATGTTGTTTATTCAAACATATATTTTGCTAGACGAACAAAAGTAAATTTGTTGCTTTTCTAATTTTGTTTGTTCAACAATATATTTCGTTAGGATAGCTTAATATTTATTTGGCCCTCTACAAACATATATTTTGTTCGATTTTCTCTCAGTGTGAGTGCGCACGATTACGGTGCGTTGTCTTGTGGTGTAATTTAGACTTAAATAAGCTTAGTTTGCACGAGGCGGAGGAATATCCGGGAATTAGAACTTCAGCAGGGCTTCAGAAATGAGTGAAGTAGCCGTGAGTGGATTATAAAAGCTTTGTACAATGTAAAATATTTGAGAATTTAGTGATCTATATATATATATATAGCTGATAATTAAATAATAATAACTAAGGGCATCTCTTCTTCGCTTCGCGAATCGATTTCTCTGCTAGTTACATTTCCAAACACTTTTGTCCACATTCGTGGCTGGATCCCGTCTTGGGTGTCTGTCCACGAATCACGAAAGTTCAATATCGAAGTAACTTAATTCTGGTTGACTCGATCAGGTAAGAAAATGATTTCTCACATAGACACGTGACCAATTACCCAAGGAATGTCGTAATTGTGCACTAAGGATATTGAATTCTAGCTCGTGCGTAAATCATTTGGCGAAAATCATGTGGCCTTATTCATGACATAGCTTTCCCCCAACAATTAATAAAGTATCATAGTATATGCTTTATATCTCAGTTTTCCAAGATGGTAAAATCTCAAGTTTGAGCAGTTCATGTCATAAAATCACCCCTACACAATAAGAATAAATTATTATAATAACTTGTAAAAATAAACAAATTCACAGGTGAGATTTGGCTCTCTGTATTCCAACTGCATACAAATCTCGCTGTATTACCAGTTTAATGTTAGGAACCTATATTTCGGAATTCTTCGCACAGGTTACAATTTTTTTCAGCTGTAGACGGAAGTTTTCGTGGGGGGTAATAAGATATTTGCCTTAAAACGTTTGGTCTAAGCAGTTTATGTATAGGTTTCCGGTGGCAACGGCATCTGGTATGTCGGAGGCGGATCCGTCCGCCATCTTGGTAGGCGCGGACGGCGGGCATGTTGGTCGGTGGCGACGCAATATTGGTAGGCATCGCAGCCAGGTCTCGATGCCACGTGGGATGTTCGCCCCCCCCCCCCCGGAAAAAAATTAACCCTTGAAACTATTTTAATAAAAATTAATTTCAATAAAAAATATTTTTAAAAAATATATAAATTACCGGCCCGCCTACTTGGATTGTTAATAATTATAACGGTTTAGAGTTGAAAATCATAATCCATTAATTTTTAAAAAATCTATTTTATAAAAATCTTTTAAATATATCGGCCTGGTACTTCGGGGACGTAGTGATTCGCCATTCTCCTTCACAAAACTGAATCATTTTAAAAATTATAGTTTTTAAAATTAAATATATTTTCATCATTACACAATTTAAAGGCGTAAGTATTGAGTGTTTTATATCGCCAGACTAGTCTTTTCAGGGCGCATACGATCGTGATATCATATCGATTATGCAAACCACTGTCTGGACCACCATATTAGATTAAAGAGGTATGTCCCTTTCCAAAACAATCTAAACTCGGCATCATCACCCACCATACCAATACCTCACTCACAAAAACCTGTAGCCAAAAACGTTGTAAAATTTAGCACACACCAACACCCAACCCCACACCACCCTACACACCACGACACACTCCTCAAACCCTCTCCATCCTCTACCCCTCAACGATCGCTCAAAATCAACACCTCATCTCCACCTCACAAACCTCCACATCCTACCCATTACCACTCACCCTCTCCCACGTTCCTCACACCACCCTCATCGATGCCGCGGTGCCGGATCTCCAACAGAAAGTTCTTGCGTCCTTCGTCGGTGGAGTGACAGACAGTGATTTCGATCATATGGTTTCACTACCCAAATCTGTTGCTACCAGTGTGAAAGACGAACTTGGCACCTTATCACCAGGAGCAACGTTTCTGTCCACGAAGACATCTTCATCCATGGTTCCAGCTCCTTCCGACGTGAAGACAACCGAGCCATCTGGGACTTCTAGTGTATCGTCTACGGAACTTTGAGTGGCATATCGGTGTCGTATCTGCTGCAAGGACTTTGCCTTCAATTTTACTGCACAGCGGCACGAAGTTCACGAGTGCTCGAATAGTTTGTTTCGTATTTTACGAATTAGAACTGAAGATGTTATTTATATGGATGCAGACAAACATGAATAGTTTTGCAGTGTACAATTTTAATAAATTATACAAATCCAAAACGAAATACTTTTTCTTATTGGCCCTATATCGTAACCAGTCTGTTATAAACTGACTTTGATAGAAAAGCACTTTGATGCAAATATTGTTCTAAAGTTCGCTAATCACCATGTCTATAAATGGTCGTATGGCTTTCCTGGAGTTAGCAATGTGCTTGCAAACGGAATTTCACGAGCCTGGCCCTAAGAATCGCAGATTATAATCGTATACGTCTATAAATATTTGCTTGCTTACAATCTGACTTAAAAAATGTGGACCTACTATGATTTAAGATACAGCCCCAACTGAAACAAAATACGAGCTCTGTGACACATCGCTTACCTTTAGATCTAGCAGTGGGGTGGCTGAGGGGGTGGCGGATGATAAGTGGGGGATGGATAAATGAGGAGGGCTATGGGGGTTTTGCAGGGGTATGAGGTGGTTGATAGAGAAGGGGGAAGTGGAGTGATAGGGGTGAGCGCGGTAAGGTTTGGAAGGGGGGGTGATGGGCCTCAAGTGGTGGTGGTGGTTGGAAGTGTAAGGGGGGAGTTTGGGGTAAATTGAAGGTGAGGGGGTGTTGGTGATGGAGGAGAGGGCGGAGAGATTGCGTTTGGGTTGGTGAGGGGGGTGAAGGGTTGGGTGTTGTGCACTAAATTGAAGAAAAAAATTTTCTTACAGGGTTTTGTGAAGGAGAAGGGGTGTTGGTAATGTGGATGATGGTACTGAGATTTGAATATTGTGGTTAGGGGCATACTTCTTAAATCCAATATGGTGGTCCTCACAAGAGGTTACATAATCGATATATAACGATCGTATGCGCCTTCAAAATACCAGTCCGGTGATTTCATTCAATTCATAAGCCTTTATATATATATATTTAAATTTATGTTCAAAAATACTCATTTTTTAAATAATTTAATTTGGGTAGGGTGGAGTGGGGATTAATACGTCTCCGAAGTGGCAGGCCAATATATTTAAGAACTTTTTATAAAATAAATTTTCTTATAGGATTATGATCTGCAACGATACTCTAAACCAATAACAACAAAAATTCAAGGTGGCGGTTCGATAATTTATATTTTTTATTAATAAACTTTTTATTAAAATATTTTTTCCAAATAGTTTGTATGGATGATGGGGGACGAACATCCAACATGGCATCAAGCCCTGGCTGCGATGCCTACCAAGATGGCGGATGGATCCGACTCCGACATACCAGATGCCGTTGCCACTGGAGACCCTTACATACACTATTGGTCTAAAATGTTATTCCTCACATCACTGACCCAAACGTTCTCTGCCCTACAATATTTCCAATAAGTTGTTTGCCTTAAGTTTTGAGACACGTACGCTAATGATTACGCAGTGTGTCTCTCCGCCTTGTCCCGTTTCTTCACTCAAGAACGACTTCACCCGTCCGCCATGAAAGATTATTGATCGGAAGATGTGTGGTGAAAACAAATTACTTGAAAAATGAACTAAATATACTACAGAACGTATTTTTATATTTAAGAACACTTACATTTCTGCAGAAGGATGTCCACGTTGATCGAGTTTCGGCTCGTAACTGCATAATTACCGCACAAATAAATGTTTTGTTGAACATTTTCCCGACCACGGCAATGTCATCGTTAAACTGTCCAGCTGCATGATGCCGGCGGGATTTGACGCGGCGCCCGCCAGATGTCAGCATTGTTCCTTGTCCACGCACCTGACACGTGCCAATTTGAATGACTGAATTTGAATCGGCGGACTTTATGTCATAGGAAATGAACTGGACTGTTCTTTACACTTAGCGAATTTTGGGTAACCCGCTGGGGGATAATTGCGAGGAGGTTTTCTTCGACACTGGCTCGCTAATGGTGTATGATTGTACTTACCTCCATAGTGAGACAATGCTAGAGATTTGTATTTAAGCGTTACCAAAACGTGGTATCGGGGTCAGACGCTTGGCTGCTAGTGAAGTCTTCCCAGATAACAGGTCAGGTATTTCGGTTTGATCATTCGTTAAATAAAAATGTAAAGCCCTTACGGATTGCCAGAACGTCATTTTGACGCTCTAATTTTTTAATATGAGCAGGATAAATATTTTCTGCACAACAGAATAAGGAATCGCTTCCAATTTTCTAATAAGATATATTAGAAAATATGAGGAACCTTAATATTTTTCTTGTCAAAAATAATTTAAATTTTCCCGAAAATGATACTCTTTATGTTGTCAGTTCTCGGCCATTTTTGGGAACGGACTGTTGGGGAAGATTAAATGGCCTCTGCTAGAACTTAGAAGCCAGGGATTTTTTCTGTTTTAATTTGTAAATAGTGGTAGATTTACATTAAAAAAAAAATAATTGTGTAACTGAAGTAAACCAACTTTACCTTTAAAATACCTGTTAATGGTCATGGAACATCTTAGGTGGCCAGGTTTGGGAGAAATAAATTTTTGCGTTTGTTGTACAAAGTCAAAGATAAAATTTTTAATGGCGGTAAATGATATGGATAGGGAAAGTTAAGGATGGAACTACAGTATGAGTTATCGTTTGCCTATTTTTAATAATTTTGGTGGAATTCTCTTGGCTCAACACTTAGGTGACTTTTGTTTTTAACCGATTTTTGTGAGAAAAAAAAAAAAGAATTTATCATTCCGTGTGCAAATGAACCTTTTAAGAGTCCATGTGAGATAAGAAATGCAATAAGAAAACAAATAATTAAAAGTCAATTTGGGAATGAATATTATTCTATGCATATTTTCTAAATATTATTGTAAATTAATCGTTTGTTTTAAGATGGTAATATGGATTGTTGTTCTGATCCCCTTTAGGCCTTTGTAATCTTTGTGCAAAGAAAAGAAAAAAAATTAAGAAATATTAAAATATACTATTGATAATTCCAATCTTTCACTTTGTAGTGTAGTTTTAACCTCTTGTATATTGATGCAGTTTGGCAGGATACATTTCCGCCCTAATTTATTTACAACTCTATGCTCTTTCCTATTTTCATGATGGTTTTTAAACATACTTGGGTTTTATGTATGGTTTTAAAATGTGTTACGTGGTGTGTCCTGAGGTCTTGGGGCCTCAGTTTGTCTGCCCAAATGTTTGCCTTAAATTTTTTTTTTCCTTCAGACGTTTGCTCCAAAGGCACCAGTCTTAAAATAGTTGCCTTTAAAGACGTTTGCTCAAACATTTTTACATGTCTGACTTTATCTACAAAAGCGCTTACCCAAAAAAAAAAAAAATTCTCAATAATTTTTAAAACTATTGCAGAAATATGTTTTACCTAAACATTCTTTTCGCAAAAGGCATTTTCCATAAAGTTGTTTGTCCTAGCGACGTTTGTCGTTATTGTTTAGGATAGTAGTTATATACGTATTCGATGCGAAGTATGTAATAAGAGATCAACAATTGAGATCTGAACGACATTATGTTCAATAAGCATTATGTCATTCACAAGCATTCGATTTACTTATTTTACAAACACCTAATTACATCATTAACTACCTCGTTAAATTTAATTCAGGACCACAAAATAACTGACAAAATCGACGTAGCTGAAGTAATTTGAACAATCGCCTGGGAAACACTAGTGGAGAAGGGTTAATGACTTCAGTTAGCTAGTGCGGGTCACGAACATGGCTGGCAGGCGGGGCTAAGATGGTGGAGGGTAAATCACGGCTGTCGTATTACCGTCTTGAAGGGGTGGGAGAGGTGGCGCAGGGGTTGTCAATTTATACGCTCCGCCTGTCGGTTGAATCTAGTGGCCGCCGCTATGGGATCGCCGAATTAATTAACCGCCGTCCCTTTTGCACCGAGGGGTTGTTATCGTTCGTCTCTCCCAAAACATGGTTCTAGGACCCAGTCAGATTTGAGGGGTAGGGAATGATACAAGGAGGTTGGCTGTAAAATCATATTCAGTTCCACTACAGCAGCTGTCTCCATGAATCAGCAAAATGAATAGCCAAATAACAACTGTTACCCAAAGATATTCCGTGGAAATCAGTAGGTATTTTTGCTGGCGGCATGTTCAGATGTAGTATTCACGAATCGCTTCACATTCGCTGAGAAGCTCTGGTTAATCTGTCCGTCTGGGAAATGCTATTATTTTGCGTTAAGACATTTTTTGTTCGTTTCCGGAATAACTTTAAGGGATTAAATATACTGGAAAAGAAATCTCAGAAGTATAATTTTCGTTTATTTTGTTCTACAGATATTGCCTCCGCACTAGCGTGTTGCACAGGAGGCTATCATTTGCCAAATAAAATTATTTAATAAGGATTAAATACCGTAATGGGTTATTTAGTAATTATAATCCATTCACGGCTACTTCACACTATTCTGAAGCCCTGCTAAGTTCTTATTCCGCCAAAGGGACAGCATAAAAATTACTTCTTAATAAATAATACCAACACACCTATTTTCTCCCTATTTTTGTTCAAGTTAGTAATAATCTTAAATTTTATCCATAAAATATATGTATAGTATCGATTTTACAAAGAATAAGGTAATTATTTTTAACGCAAGTATGAAATGTTTGTGCGATAAACGACATATATAGAAAACAGCCAAACATATCATACATAGAGTGATTTTTCAAAGGTTTGATTTAAAAGTGTAAAGAAACCGTGAATAGACTATAGTAATATAGAAGTATCAGTAGTAGTTCTAGAAATATCAGTAGTGTAAAGTCGTAGGAATTCATATTTATTTATTGGGGTCGAGTGGAGAGGTATAGGCTGCTCTTAACATCAAGGTTTTTAGAGCCAATGAGGTGAGTACCGAGCAGAGCCGGAATGAAGGGCCGGGTGAAACGGGAGATACACGGACGGGAAAACCCTCTGATCAGCGCAATTGTCCGGCACGACTCCCGCATGCAAAATTCCAGGAATGACTCTACCGGGAACGCATGTTTCTAGCCCGTTTCCACCTAGCCTACCACCGCACAAGCTTCCTCTCAACGTTGGAGCTCCACCAATGTTACTACAAAACATCAATCTGCAAAAAAATATGCAGACGCATCTGGCTCCAAGTAAGAGTTTTGCGAAGGATGTAATCTAGGCCATGATCTGCTGGGAAGGGGGGATCAGATATCGTACTGCGTATACGTAAATTTTAGAATTTTCTCTCCGGGAACGCTTTGGAGTATAAGAGACTACAATTGCTCGCCAAGGTCTGATTATGTGTGATTATTAATAACGTCCAGGTACAGTCTCTAGGAGTAGCAGGCGTATACTTGAGAGAGGATTGCTTTTCTCATGGACAGCCCTGTGTGGCCTTCTCCAAAGTAAGCTCAACTAGTGACTTGATAATCATAGCACCTGAGCTCATAACCTCTATTGTGGTGTTCTAAGAGGTCCTTCGGCAAAGTACGATAGTAGCTGTTTGTTATACATAGTACACGCGTGTGAAGCCACGGCATAAATCTAGTAATAACATAATAACAAGATAGCCGAAACAACAGATTCAGTGGTATTTGTAAGGAAATAAGTTACAGTTTGCGTGTATTATATTTGTTCCAAATGTTCATATGATTTACCGATGAAATAAAGAGTGAAAAAATTTGGGCGGCTCTTAACAGCGAGGTCTTGAGAGCCGATGATGGTGTTTGAGGTGAGTATAGAGCAGCGCCGGAATGAAAGATCGGGGGAAACGGGAGATCCCCGAGAAAAACCGCCAACCAGCGGAATCGTCTGGAACGATTCCTATTCGCGAAAATCCGGGAGTGAATCGCCGGTGATTGAACCCAGTTCGCCTTGGTGGGAGGCGATCGGGCTAACCGCTCGGGCACCGTGGCCCCGACCGATAAAATCGGGTGCTAAACTAAGCAATTGCCCGTCATTAAATTTTAATGATTCTGGCTGGAATATAAATTACTATTTTGAGGGAAAAAAAAATGGAAGTGTTTGTAAGCCCTCTTCCGGGAGGAGCCACGGTAGCGAAGTGGTTAGACTATTCGCCTCCCACCTTTGTGAACAGAGTTGGATTCCCACATGCGGAAGCATGTGGGAATCGAGCCGGATGATGCGGCTGGTCTGCGGGTTTTTTCGGAGATTTCCCGTTTACCCCACTCTTTAATTCCAGCGTTGCTACATATTCACCTCACTTCACCCTCATTGTATCTCAAGACCTTGATGTTAAGAGCTGCCCGGATCTTTCCACCCTCCCCCCCCCCCTTGCCACACAACACACTATGATCTGGGGCGCTATTAACACTACAGCCGGCATTATTTCTGTATTTCCTAAAAACGCATGTTTCTTGCGTGTTTCGTTAGTAATGGCCACTTTTCCGCACATTAAATGCCACGTTGCCGAACAGAATCGGTAAACTTACGGAACCCTGGTGGTGCGCAGTTTCCACGCCCATCACTGCAGAGAGGGGGCGGTGCGGTCTTCATGGAAGGCTTGCCTGAAACTTTTACGGTAGAGGGATCGCGCACAACTCGCAAGCCAAGCGCAGAACTTTTCCCCCGGTGTTCAGAATGAACGATGGTAATGGAGAATCAAATATTAAAGCGACTGGGTAAAAATGGGGAAACAGCGCCATGGAGGTCGTAACAACCGACCCGGAGTGTTGATTACTCTCAGGCGGGATGTTCTAATTTGGATTCTCGCCCTCGTGTTTTCTTTTTTTTTTTTTTTTTAACCCTTCTCTCTACTTTATTCACAGGCGCCCTCATTTTTATGGCACAATTTTTCCGACGGGTGCTGTATTTCCCCGACTACGAGGCCCCCCCAGGTACACAAGCGCTATTCGGGACGTTATTATATTTTCCTCGCCTTCCCGCGCTGCAGAGAAAACTAGCATAGTCTATTCGCTGTTTCTTTACTCTTTTTGAATCAAACATTTCAAACATCACCCCACGTATGACGTGTTTGGTTATTTCCGAAATATATAACGTGTAACAAGCATTTTATACCTTTGTTAACATAAACGTATCATATTTTTTCGTTAAATTTTAGATATAGCTGTATTTTATTTATAAATAACAATATTTAATTTATATTAAATGCGAATAAAAACAGTGGGAAAACCTCTGTGTTGGTAACGCTTCGTAAGAAATAGTTCTCTTGCAAAACATCATTACCACTGAGTACGCACGAATTCAGTGCGTTTGTCTGGTATAATTATCTGGACTTAGTTAAGCTTAGTTGGCGCAAGGCGGGGGAATATCTTGGAAGTAGAACTTTAGCGGGGCTTCAGAAAAGTGTGGAGTAACCGTTAATGGATTATAATAGGGTACCGCACTCGATATAATTAATTAATTAACGACTCACGTAGTTTGTAGAGTATTTGCGTGAATAAGTGATAGAATTGAATAAAATAATTTTATTTATTCATATTATTCATATTACGAAACATGCTTTCAATATTGTATCGAGAATCCTGCACTCTTTGAATTTTATCAAAAGTGCTACATTCACCGTGATAATACGTTTCCAGTTGCTGTCTCATTGTCAGGCTCCAAAAATGAACGAAATATTGAGCAGAAATGAAACTAATGAATTATGTTAATGAAATAATAACACGGGCTGAACAAGTTTAAATATATTAAAATACTATTCTTATTCCCATATAACAGTAACGTATTCCCTTCAGAACGGTTTTGCTGATCATTTGAAACGTTCTGTATTTCTTTCTGTTATGCACGTTTATAAGTCATTTGATTTCGATACATTTATAAGAACTTTTACCAGATTTGTATAGCAATGAAAATGTATTAAAATTTTATTTATTACATTTCGTAAGAAGATGTATTTTTAAGTGCCTATTAAAATAGTTAAATTAAACATTCTCGCGGGTTTGGGAAGTTGTTCTAGGTAGAACGATAACAAGAAATATTTTCCGTCGTGGAGTTACACTGATAATCTGTAAACAGGTTTTTTGTAGCCGTATATCAAATTGGCAATCAACGATGGTCAAATAAAATAAAGAGGCCTTGACTTTTTTCAGCCAATGGGATAGATATATTAGGGCGGAGCTTAACATCAGACGTCTTAGGCGCCTATGGTGACGAAACGAGGGGGATGATGGAGCACCGATGGACCGTTATGTCAGTACACCTTATGAAAATCCACATACATATGACAGCGTCCTTCACTGAGGTCTATTCACTGCGGTGAAATACGGGTGCTCCTTCCTCTTCACCAACGCGGTTTGTTCATAACCAAGAGACGTAACAGGATTATAATGAACACCAGCTATAAACTTAGTGTGGTAATTCGTTATGAAAAATAAGGCAGAATAAAGTATGCAACTTAAAGCATTCTAAAATATTTAAGAATTTTGGTTCCACCTCACATAATTTTTGACATTTTATCAAAGTCTTGTATTAATTCCAAATTCCCATTTATGTGATCACTTTTAATAATATTATATCATAGGTCGTGTTATATTTTGTAACTTAGATTCCACAACCTCTACATTCTTACAAAGATTGTACCACAATTTCGTAGTTGCTGTGTATGAATCTTGAATTTCCATATATTAATATCACTATTATATTCCATTCATCTCACGAATGTGTGTAATAGACTTCCAGACGGTTACGTGTCATGTACAGGAATCCGTGAGTTCAATTCCTAACATGTATTATGTGGATATGTGCGTGTGTGCGTATTTTTTACATACTTGAGGCACGCATTACAAAACATTCTCTGATACACAGGAAAATATTTCCCTTTGTTAAATTTCCAGCCACTTGCAGGTTTTCCATGTATTGGCTTGCACCATGCGGTGAAGTAGCATAGATGCAGGATGCGGGGGTGCTTTGTATATTGAGCACCCCAAAAATATTTCCGGAGGTGCTAAACATCCCCATATGTCAACCCTTTAAATCCTCAATATTACGTCAATAGTTCTATTTTAGACACTGGATTGCGCTGATAGCAGTGTTTTCTAGCTGGTAACAGATAGACGCTGCCATCCATCATCATTTTGGGGGTTAGCCACAACAATTTTGAAATATTGCGCTGGAAAAATCCCAGGAATTTTTTAGTCCCTTTCCCCTCCTCTTCATTTCCTTGGCTACCACCAACAACTTTTATAGTAGTCGCCCCTTTGAAGTACTGTCAGCGTTACTGTAATCGATGTGAAACTTGCAGCCGCAAATCATTAAGAGTAGTCGTTAAAGTAGGCCTATATCGATCCACGTGATGACAAGGATTCTGAAAACCATGTTTCTTGCGTGTAATAACATGTCCTCGAAATTGACTCCAGAATGGCAATGACAGCCGTCATATTCACGTGTTTCGGAAATGACGTGATGACGTTTGTTCAAACTTTGTTTTTAACCACAAACACGTGCTTTTACGAGGACAAAAATGTGCAGTTTGATTTTGTTTTAACTGCGTTACGATTTTGTCAGATTTAGTGTGCTAGCACATTTAAGCAGTTATGTTTTTAAGAGAATGCTACCATTAATGATAGCCAAGTGGTTTAGAGAGATCCGTAAAAGGAAATCAGTTTAATTTAGGGACCCGGAGACTCGCAAGTGGGAATCGTACCGGACGATGCCTTTGGTCAGTGGGTTTTCTCGGGGATCTCCCGTTTCATCCACCCCATCACTACGGCGCTGCTCCATGCTCACCTCAATCACCCTCATCGGCTCTCTTCGCTCACTCCACGACCCCACCCAAGAGATACACGTCCTGTCGTTTCCAGTCAGCCAAGATAACGGATAAGGCGAGGGATGAGACGAGATGGTGATGGTACAGTGACGGAATGAAGACAAAGGGACAAGCGGGAAGGCCCCAAGGTAATTCCCACACCACTGCAGTGTCCGCCACACTTATTACAAGAAAATTCTCGTCCTCGAAATATTTCCACGCCAACCTCGGCCTGGAACTGACCCGAATACACAACTATGGGTACACACACTGGTGCGGCGTAACTATGGTACGTTTCCTCTAAGTCATTGGAGTAACACAAAACACGTAAGAATACACAACTATGGGTACACACATGGTGCGGCGTAACTATGGTACGTTTCCTCTAAGTCATTGGAGTAACACAAAACACGTAAGAATACAAAAGTGAAAAGACAATTTTAAAGGCTGTTCACGATAAAGTGAGCACTTTTGAAATCAACCTTAGAAAAAAGTCAATGCCCCTGCTTGCATGCATTTTAGCGGGCGTACTGAATGACATGCGCTCAGTAAAGTTGGAAAAGATGGAGGGCAAGTAGTTCCATATCTTTACGTCAAATAAAAATAGCTAGATAACCGTTTCTGATAATTTAAATTATTTCTTCGTTTTCTGTTTATTTTTTTATGCTTTAAAGTGTCGAAATGACCAGATTTGTAAAATATTTATTTTTCTAATAAATACAGAGTTTCACTTGACCGATGCTAGAATAAAGTGACGAGGCTCATGACAATACTACTATTGCACAAGGCGGATGAATACACAAGGTGCATACAAGTAGATCTTAAGCAGGGATTTCAAAAGTGTTCATTTTACCGTGTACAACCTATTTATAGGCATACCTATCCATTTGATGGCTGGTAGCGTGGGCTCTGTAACTGGCCTTGTGTCTGATTGGCTAATGCATGTTACGAAATATGAAATATTCAATATTGGCAGCGCCACCGGCTGGCAATTATATTACCAGGCACTGACTGGTGAACGGCGTAGCTGACGAGTGACTCAATTTCGCTGGCATCGGCGGCTGGAGTTCGCGGTATAATATGCTATTTCACTTTTTGCTTTGAAGTAATATGTGGAAATACTTTCCACTTCATTAGTATTGACAAAACGCTATTTGATTAACGGCCCGCCACACCCCTCACATTAGCCCGCTGGCAAAATATTTTTAATTTGAATACAATTGCCTAATATTACGTCAACTGTAACTAGCACCAACGTTAAATTTGTCACACATGTACGTAAATAAATGTGCTAATCTCGTTGCCGTGAATCTGCACTATGCACTCGTGGCGTGGTGTTCGGTTCAGCCCGGTATAGTAGGGGCGTAGGCGTTCTGGCTCACTACTAGAATAGCATAAGGATGGGGATGGTCTACAAATAGATTTTCGGATTAATTTGCTAATCATATTTGATTAATTGGATAATCTCAATTTTGTTGCTAATCCGATTGATTGGATTAAGGACTAAATGTTTAATCCATGTGTGAATTTTTTTTAAATATTAAAAAAAATTATGTATATATATATATATATATATTAATATTAAAAAACAATTATATGTATTTTTTTATATGAATGTGTAATTGTTTTTTTTTTTTTTTGGTGTCATAGGGGTTATATTGGGAAGGCAGCGTAGGTGTTCATCTTTGGACATCTTACAGGCGATGAGCAGTGAGGTGTGTGGACAGCGGCATATATGTATTGAGATTGGAGCAAGAGTGGCATAAGTTTTATTTTGGGGGCAAGAGTGATCTAAATGTCTTTGGCATAGTGAGGTGGCTAGGCGAGGGGCGGGAGGAGGGTGTTGGGAGCAGAGGAGATGGGAACGTCAGAGGTCCTTCGTCGGAGGCATAGATTGAAATTAATTCGGTGGGTGTGTGAGGTTGGGGGAGGGAAAAGGTAAAAATTAGACACGACTTTGTAATAAGTGAGTTTGACCCGTAAAGTCTTGTAGTGTGATTCACAGGAATTCACCGGAAATCGCCACTTAATCAGTGAATTCAGCATATGTAACAATCATCTGCCACCAAAGCTACATATTTACAATGGTTTCACTGATTTTGACTGAGACTGCTTATTTCGCGTTTCGAGTGTAGTTTAATTCATATTGAATATGTTATTAAATTGAGACAAATTGTTATTTTAAATAGAAGCGTGGGTCTACATGAAAAAAACACACTCCAAGAAACTTTATTTCGATGACTACCCACGCAATTTTGAGAGTAAGTGTTACTGGCATGAGGAGAACACGAAAATATGTCTTCCTCGTGTTTCAATCAAGGGCTTAATCACTGTTTTTTTCTTCAGATAAGTGATATACGACATTAAATTCACTGAGCGACTGTATCTTATTGATTATCATATGAGTAACAACAATTCTCACATTAATATGAATTAACTATAATGTTCTCCAGCTTACAACGGTATGTGGATATTTTGTAATCTATTTTCTAATGGCTGACAACATTTCTGGAGTTTCAGAGCGTAATTAAAACTAAGTTCATATCATCCATTAATATTTGCGTACAAAATACAAGACAGTGCATTTAGGGAAACTAATTGTTCATAATTGATGCCAATGAAAACAACTAATTCCCTTTTTAAAAACTGGCACGGAATTTTCACGGTAGTATCTTTCACCCCCTCCCCTGAACCTTCAAAACCACATTTAGTTTATAAATTTATAAAATAAATTAAATAGTGGAAGCTATCGTAAAACTAAACCTCTGATGTGCATTTGGGCCCCGATATACTACTGGAGGCTTATAATAACCATAATTAGATACAATATAATAGCAAAAACCAGATACGTCATGTAATTGATATTTCATAGTACATGATTCATCATTCAACTTTAAATCAATATTATTAATTTGATCATTAGTAAGATTATATCTTTCTTTAAGTCTCCTTATAAAGACCATTATCAATAACATCTTTGGTTAACATAGGATATTTTTTGATAAGGTTAAATTTACTTAATTATCTTGGGTTTGGTTTTGCTGTTGATATTATCTATAGAATTGATTCCTAATCTGCATATATTGTGAAAGGAACCTTCATTGTATGTTTGTAATTTAATAATATATATAATATATATATATATAATAATATTTATAAAATAAATTAAATAGTGGAAGCTATCGTAAAACTAAGGGTTTATCAGCTTATATGGTTAACACTCTTCGTGTGGGAAAGTTTTTTCTCTCTTGGTGCTTAACTTCATTTTTAAAAAGGCACGTTCTTTTTTTTTTTTTTTTTTTTTTTTTTTTTTTAATTCGAGTGGTAAAGTTTTAACAGCGTGTGCAATGATGTTTATATTTCAGCAATACACTTGAACTACACTTGACGTGCCATAAATTACGATTCCCTTTTTTTTTTTTTTTTTTTTTTAGCAAATAAACGAAACGAAGATTAAATATCCGAAAATGATTCGCTTTAATGGTCGTTTATAAAACGAGCCCTTCATTTCATTATAAATCCCCATCATAATTTTTCAACGTGTGGTAATTTTTTGCGCTTCTCCCAACAGTATTTTCCGGGAACCCTAGCGACAATCATTTTGGTCGCGATTGTCTAAAAAGCTGGGCATTGTGAGTGAAAATTTTTAGTTTCAATTCAAATACGAGTTTGGTTTCTTCTTTTATCTTTGTCGGGAGGGAGGGAATTTTCGACGGCAACAGTTCGAATTACCTGCAATGAATTGCTATGGTAATATTCCCGTCGCGACACTGATAAACGACGTCCAATCTGCGCGAGTGAGTACGCATGAGCAGTGCGTACTGAAGCCACATCCGCCGAAATGCATTGGTCTGATAAAGTGAGTAATTTTTCACACGGGATGGGCACCAGGTGCTTCTGCAACACCTAATCCTGCAGTGTATGAAAATCATTTCGTGCTGGCTATCTGACTAACGAGGTTTCATTTCAGTTAAGACATATTTGACTTCCTATCACGCAGAGTTCCACAGTGATTTCAATGTGAGAATTAGTTAAATTATTTTGTTTTCTGAAGAAAAGCCATTCATTTCAATTTCATCTACCCATATGCAATAATAAAAATGTCACTTTATGTCGTTAACCTAAAAACGTCGTACATGAAATATATTTTATATGGATTATAATTTTATAAAAATTGCAATAGCTTGCAAAACAAGGTCGTCTCGAAATTATCCAAAATTACGTAACGAAATTCCTTTAGTGCATGAAAATATTAATAGTTCAGCAGTAGCTTGGAGAACAATAGATTTTTTTTTTGCCGTTGCTTTACTGAGGGCTGCCAGTAAAATGCTTCTCATGACGCGTGGTAGTCGAAGGGTTCCGATCTGTAGCTGAAAACGAGAGAGGCGCGAGCAGTGTGGTCGTATCTTTCGTGAACAATCGTTATCGCTTTCTGGTGAACATGATACAGACACACGTGGCGCGTTAACTAGTTCATTCATTTCAACACGTCTGCTTCCATCGTATATTTATTGTATTATGCATAGAGACCTGAAAAATTCGCGGTTTCAATTACCTGCAGGCTAGACTCTACAGTCACATGTACAAATATGCCTATATTAACTACACATTGGTTGTCTGCTGTCACAGTGGAAAGCGACTATTGGGCAAGCGTTCTCCAGGATGTGCCACACTGTGTGGACGAATGGCTAAAGTTTTTTAAACGCACGTATTTTAATTTCTTGCTCGTCCTGAAATTAATACGCGAATTCTTCACGTCTCTAATTATCGGGATACCGGGGACAAGTGTTTGTCCAGAAAATTTACAGTCACGGTGTTTGGGAAGACTTCCATCCAAGAAGATCCGATATTTTCCTGGAGCTTGAACGAAAATACACGTAGCAATAAACCTCGTTGCAGTCGGCCGGCATCGAATCAACTTCCCGAATGCATATGAAGTGCGCCACCGCATGAAGCAATACTGTAGTTAGAGGTCCCAAGTGTTTCGCGAATACGCTGAAAAGCAAGGTAGATTTCAAACATATGTTCGTATTGGTACTTACATTTTAAAAATATAATCAAAGATTCTTTTAAAAAAAAAACACACACACACACACACACGCCTCAGTTAAACGTAAAATCTAGAATTTTTTTTTTTTGTATTCAAAAGAAATTATTTAATTGGTCAGAGGAGTGATGGATTCAAACAGGTTGAAAATAACTTCACTAACAAGTAGGTGATAGAGAAAATTTCGCGGGTTCAGTAAAACGAGGGCTAAATTTCAAATCGACATATAAACTATATCATCAGCATTTGTTCATCAGCTGCTTCATTTATGAGGATGATCTATTTTACACTTGAGCGTCAAATTCTGTCGTATACTTGAGATCATCCAGGGGATGGCTGATTAAACCGTTATTCAGTATCAAAAGTAGGCATAATTGGGACTTACGTATACGTGTGTTTTATGTCTATCCTGTCCTCGAATGAATAATCGAAATTTTTGGACCCTACTGATTACAATAGACACCCAATTTCCACCAAGAAATCTTTTGACAGATAGTTTTATACGATAATCCTAATAGGGCATTGCAATATAGCCTTCATGGATGGAACTTTTGTTGCGAAAATCAGGTGTAACTATACACTCTAAAAAAATTTGCAATTTTTACTAAGAAATTCTTTGTAATTTTTCAAATGCCTGTAACAATACAAAGATTTTTCTTGTAAAACTACAAGGTCCGTGTTTGTAATAGACCTTAGGAAATGTTTGTACTAGACTGAGCCGTATCCACGAGTTTCAGCAAAATGGTGGCCACTCAACAACGTAAAACCGTATAAAGCTGTTTGTGCACAAACTATGAGTGATGTAAAGTGAGTGAGTGGGTGAAGATATTTGGGCGGCTCTTAACAGCGTGATGCAAAATGTAACTGTGTGCAAAAAGAAATGAATTTCAAGTCTGAGTAACGTAAAACACTTATAGCAACTCAAATAATCATAATGAAACCTGACAGTATTATCCAATAACTCTTATATTACCTAGATGCTCAGAACTCTTAAATCGGCTCTCAATACCTCGTTGTAAAGAGCTATCAAAATCTCTTAACTCAACAACTGAACTCTTAAAAAGATATAAATGTACCTATTAATCTTAACCGTATAACCACAATATTATTTTGTATGAACTTGCATTTACAGTAAAAAGAAGTCTTGTCATCGTAAGTCAAGTTGTGTTGTGTTACTAATTTATCACATTTGTTTTTTAGAAGAAAAAAAGTGATGTTATGTACACTTCTCAGTAAAAATTTCAGTTCTAATATAAGCCTATAATTTGTAATATTACAAAAAATGTTTTACAGATTTTGCAGAAAAACTCTTTGTAATTTTACAAAGGATTTCCTTGGCAACTGAGTTTCCAAGGATTTTTCTTGTAAAAGTACATTTTTTTAGAGTGTACTGTTACTAATGAAAGATCTGATTGTAGTTTTTGGCTGCAGCTTTACTGACATGGGATGTAACGGAAGAAGCTGAAAGCAAGAGGAGTTAACTGTGCGGCATACGCCCATCATTACCGGTGATGTGAGCACAGCAGGATGAAGACGAGAATGTAGACGACAGCAGTCGGAGAAAAACCCCACACAACGTTCGCCTCGCTCATAACACGATAAACTTATTTCAAGGACTTTCTGGCCCTCTTAAGACCTAAGGAGTAGCGAGTCTACATAAAATAGTCACCCACTGAAGTATTTAATTGCGATTAACCATTTAAAGCCGACCTCCCGTGGCGTAGTCGGTTGGCGCGTCACCGATCTGGGGTGCGGGAGGCTCTAGGTTCGAATCCCGGGTAAGACATGGGTGTTAATTTAAGTTTGTTTATAAGTTATTCTGTCAGCCATCTCCTGCTAAGCTGCCAAGCGAAAAATCGGGGGACGTTAAAGCGTCCTTTAAAATACAAGTATATGTCAGTTGTACGATGCCTCACACGTTGACATCGGCCAGCGGGCTTCCTCACGACACTGTCATTTCCCTCACCATTGCTTTATTTTCTCACGCCCATCGGGGAGAGGTTTGCTTAGTGGATAGAGTTCTCGCCTCCCACCATCTAGCTCGATTCCCAGGGAGGTCACATACGGTTTTTTCGCATGTGGGAACCGCACCGTTGGTCGGCGGGTTTTCTTGCAGATCCCCCCCCCCCCGCGCCCTTGTATTCCGGCGCTTCTAATATGCCCACCTTGTTTCACCCTCATCGGCTCTCGAGACCTCGTTGTTAAGAGCTGCCCAATTCTCTGTAACGTTCATCTGGGTAAAAAGGGGTCTGTTGCTTCTTAAGTGTTGCACTGTTTATCATCTTAAATGGAACTATTTTAGTTGCTTGCTTAGTTATTTCTTTCTGCCCAAGTCGTTTCCTTCCGCCACATGCAAATAGGAACAATGCCGCTACCGTAACGAATATATACACGTGTCAATTTAGTGACGATAATAAGTATTTAAAAGAAATTGTTTACTAATGTTTACGCAATTTGTACTTAGACATGCTAATAAAAAAAATCATACTCACATGTGACTTGTTCCGAGATATTCGATTTAGAAAATTATTTGTCATTGGAACGCTTGTATTGGTAATCAGCATGCTTATCTTTTACTGGTTCCTTTATAATGTAATTTTCAGTAAAACTGAAAAAAAAAAATTTGTAAGGTCTGTCGAAGCCACTTTCTTTGTGAAGTGACTCTTAAATAAATTGTGAAGAATTGTTATGACGCATTTTTCGTTTATTTTCCTTTAAAATAAGTAAAATTATTCTTTTCCTCTATTGTACAATATACTTTAGAGCCATCTTTCTCCAACTATCTGAAACGCATGACACAGGAGAAAACACGAATTTATGCGCTGGTTATTTTGTGCTAAACTGCACATAGTTGTTGCTCTAGAATCCGGGTGAAAGAGAGAATGTATTATTATTTCTGTTTATGCTGCCACCAAGCGGAAATATTTTCCATCATTCCGTGCCTACCTCACCATGAGCGCTCGGTCATAGTGTCAAATGTTTGCAGTTAGAGGCACTGACCTTTACCCAGAAATATTTATGTGAAAATTGTTCAATTAACCACGGAGAATATATGGTCATAATTTAGTGTTTATTTCCGATTACGTCGGAGATTGGTGTTGGAGAAGGGGGGGGGGGGTGGGGGGACGAGGAGGCTACAGCAGAAGTGACGAAGTTTATTGCAGGCGTGTACGAGCTCTCGCAAGACGGCGTGTCGGGACGGTTACTGCAAACATAATGAGTATACCGGCACTACGAGGTGGGACAATATGGCCGCGTTCTGCCTCGTAAAACATAACGAGCAGACGCCCGCGAGTAAAGGAAAAAAATGGGGGGGGGGGGGGAGGACAGGAAAAAAATATTCGTCGCTTGTCCTCATGCGGAGCCGGGGGGGGGGGGGGGTTGCGTGCGGGATTGGTGGTTTTGGTGGGTAAGGGGTTACCGGAGGACAAAAAAAAAATTAATAAGGCAGCTCGAGGAAGGATGTCCCTCGTAGACGACGAGGGCCGGAAAGGAGGGCGCGCAAAATGTAAAAATATGGCGCCAGGAGATAAGAAGGAAACACAGGGTTCGTGCGTCTCCCCGCGACGAGCTAAGAAAAACAGTTTTTCGTGCTCGTCGACGTGGCGTCGCGAAAAATGTAATTTAGTTACGACGTGGAGGAGGGAATCATTTTTTTTTTTTTCGGGGGAACAAACAAGCCGGGTTGATATTGTGCCGGAGCACGTCAGATGCCAGATCCTTAGTTTCGCGTGTGGGAGTTCCGCTGGATTCAATATGCTGGCACGTGTGTGTGTGTTCACTTCGTAGAAAATTAAAGAGAAAAAAATCAAGTCTCCTCGTCTGTGAGATCTGCCGCAGAAAAGAGGAGTGTACAGAAGCGGAAACTCGAGTCGCGATCGTCCTGAAGTTTCCTGTTGGCTCTGGTAACATCCGGCAGGCTAAATGCTTGGTGCTGATTGGTCCAACGCCGTGCTGTTAGGCCGTTGCGACTGTTCCGCCAATATTTTCGGGCGGAATTCGTAATACACACAATCATGTTTCGTTTGTGTGCACTTGAACAAGGAACTACGGAATCAAAGGGCCTATGCACAATCAAAATAACTGTATTTTTAAAGAAATTATATATCCTATATTGAAAATTAAAAATATTATGCGGCCGTGTGTAGACTGTGTCATTAAAGCATAATATATGTCACTAAAGCATAATATATTTCCAACAAGCCACGTAAATTCACAAAATCAAGTACAACGTTGTACTCTGCTTACGGGCAAAAAAAAAAAAAAAAAAAAAAAAACCAGATATTACGATTTAAAATAAGAATGTTGCAATGCGTTGGTGCTCTCTCCAAAGAGCCTGCGTTGCTCATCTTGCAGTTACAACAGCGAGTAATATGTTGGTACAAAAGTATTTTTCTGGATGGGGGTTGATCCCATTATACTGAGACATCGCCACGGTAATACCTTTACATTTTTCAGTTCCTGTTTCTGAGCAGTTTCCTAATAGTTCTAGTATTTAAGTCGTTGACCATTAAAATTGCATCGTAGTGGATACCGCGATCTTTGCTTGCAATTCGAGTTCACGTTGCCGACTTGCGAGGAAGGTCGGAACAATGACTTATAAAGAGGAGAGAAGATTTTTGAGCGGCTCTTAAAAACGAGTTTTCGAGACCCCGCCGGGAATCGAGCACGGTTAGCCTTGGTGGGCGGTAAGCTCTCTAGCTGCTAGACCACCGCGGCCCCAATAATAAAGGATGGAAGTGTTAAGCTTTTTTTAAAAAATTTAAATAGATGAGGGAATTGATAAAGTAGTTATAAAGTAGGGGGAAACTCAGTTATTTAAAAAGAATAAAATATAGTATAGAAGTTTATAAACAATAATCTCTTAATTTCAAAATATTGGTCCATAATCAGAAAACCAATAGACGTAGCTCAAGACCGGCTCATGGAAGAGGGGCCTACACAAATTCCAACCGTGACTGCTTACCTGCCAACCAGGGAGTGATGTGATGCCCATGGTGTCGGTAGCTTATCGAATGACGTGAGTAGCTTTCATGATACACAAGGTTTTCTCTTTTTTCCGTGTCGCTCCTAGGACGACTAGGTAAAATACTTGTGTCGTGGTTTTCCGGTAACGAAACTGTTGGTCACGTTAACGCCTGCTCGCAATTCGAAGGACGTCACTTCGAATAGCTACAGTACTGCGAAGGCGAGCCGCACTTCACTATCTCTGCGTGTATGCACTGCGCTCAGCTGTCTGCCATCGCACGCAGGTATAGGGGACTGCGGTCCGCTGGCCGCCTACAGGCAGGCTCCACTTTCTCTGCGTGTATGCACTGCGCTCAGCTGTCTGCCATCGCACGCAGGTATAGGGGACTGCGGTCCGCTGGCCGCCTACAGGCAGGCTCCACTTTCTCTGCGTGTATGCACTGCGCTCAGCTGTCTGCCATCGCACGCAGGTATAGGGGACTGCGGTCCGCTGGCCGCCTACAGGCAGGCTCCACTTTCTCTGCGTGTATGCACTGCGCTCAGCTGTCTGCCATCGCACGCAGGTATAGGGGACTGCGGTCCGCTGGCCGCCTACAGGCAGGCTCCACTTTCTCTGCGTGTATGCACTGCGCTCAGCTGTCTGCCATCGCACGCAGGTATAGGGGACTGCGGTCCGCTGGCCGCCTACAGGCAGGCTCCACTTTCTCTGCGTGTATGCACTGCGCTCAGCTGTCTGCCATCGCACGCAGGTATAGGGGACTGCGGTCCGCTGGCCGCCTACAGGCAGGCTCCACTTTCTCTGCGTGTATGCACTGCGCTCAGCTGTCTGCCATCGCACGCAGGTATAGGGGACTGCGGTCCGCTGGCCGCCTACAGGCAGGCTCCACTTTCTCTGCGTGTATGCACTGCGCTCAGCTGTCTGCCATCGCACGCAGGTATAGGGGACTGCGGTCCGCTGGCCGCCTACAGGCAGGCTCCACTTTCTCTGCGTGTATGCACTGCGCTCAGCTGTCTGCCGTCGCACGCAGGTATAGGGGACTGCGGTCCGCTGGCCGCCTACAGGCAGGCTCCACTTTCTCTGCGTGTATGCACTGCGCTCAGCTGTCTGCCATCGCACGCAGGTATAGGGGACTGCGGTCCGCTGGCCGCCTACAGGCAGGCTCCACTTTCTCTGCGTGTATGCACTGCGCTCAGCTGTCTGCCGTCGCACGCAGGTATAGGGGACTGCGGTCCGCTGGCCGCCTACAGGCAGGCTCCACTTTCTCTGCGTGTATGCACTGCGCTCAGCTGTCTGCCGTCGCACGCAGGTATAGGGGACTGCGGTCCGCTGGCCGCCTACAGGCAGGCTCCACTTTCTCTGCGTGTATGCACTGCGCTCAGCTGTCTGCCGTCGCACGCAGGTATAGGGGACTGCGGTCCGCTGGCCGCCTACAGGCAGGCTCCACTTACCACCCGCACATGATTGGTCCTGGCAGTATGCCGAATTCAAACGGACTACGGATTATTTGACGATTCCAGCTCATGGTGGTATAAAAAGGAGGGGGGGGGGAGAATTCCCGCACACGTGTACCTTACATCAAAATGTTGGTTACGGTGTGCGCTACCATCCCTTGTCTTTTTGAAATCTTCCCAACAATTTCCGAGCACCTAGCGTGAAAATTATTAATTGTACCTGATTTTGCATAATGTTAGTAAAAACTGTTGTCCTAATTTTACAAATAGTACCTATCGCCACGATTTTGTGTTCGATTTTAAACACATAAACACGAGTTTAATGGTAATTTTCATTTGGAAATACTTCGGATTTTGCGAAAGTAGATTTTTTCCTTAACGATTTTTCTACTATTGACTTATCACTGTTGTACAGTGTTGGATCAATGAATGTACATATAGCAAATGTGCATAGTAAGTTTTCCAACAAGTAACCAACACGTGACCAATTAAGGCATGACCTGTGTGTTAAAAATCACAGTTGTTATAAAAACCTATGAAATTATTGTTTTATTTCATCATAAATATGTTTATTTCCATTGTTGATATAATGTTGGATAAAATTAACAATAAGTACAACTTAGCAACCGCGGTGGCTCAACTTTGGCACAAAATATAACCTACTATATTTCAAAGAAATTAATCTGAGGTTTCGAAAAACCTTCCTAGTTTATAAAATAAAGAAACATTACTGATATTAAAAGCGCTTGTTACTTATTTCGATATAAATTATTGGTTGCAAAGAGTTGGCGGAACACAAAAGTCCATTCCAATTACTAACAGTATGTGTACCTACTCTATGACATCAGCCAAGCATTTAAATATAGGCTGTTCACGGTAAAGTGAGCACTTTTTAAGGCACTTCTAAATTTTTCCTTTCATTCAGGTCCCATCATCCTGCTAATGTTTACTATAAACATTGCAATGTGACCAATAAACATAATTCACGTGATGCTAGTCTTTATAATAACATAAAGTAGGCCTACTTCAGCATATTATTAACACAAATTCTTCCACGTAGCTTGAAGTATTTTTTTCTTCGTGTTTCCCTCGTTGTTAATATACATACTAGTAGCTTCGTAACACCAGTTCTCACCATATAGAAATATGCATTTACGAGCCGTAACTTTTCTGCTGGAAAATCTGATTTCCCGTATGCATGCAAATTGCGTTTCAAATTTCGTCAAAAAACTCTACAACCGAAAGGAATATTTTCCTCTTTTATACACGCTGTCGCCCAACTACCTGTTTCGCGTTGTTTTTAATTTGGATCCACAGTAACATTGCTAGGAAAACTTTTATTTTTTTCGGAAGAAGGGATTGTCCATCCCTTTCTTTCCCTCATCCCCCTTCCCCCGCCTTTTTTTAAGCTCGCACTTATCTCTCCTGTCGGCGCAATGCGAGAATGCATCTCCCTCGAGTGATCTGACTTGGTAATTGCAGAAAGCACTCAAGATGCGTAATGAAAGAACCCGCGGTAACGAGAGAAAAAAGGAAAAGCCGTATAAAAAGAGGGAAAGGGGAAAGAGGGTGAGAGTGAGGAATTTACATGGTGGAGGGGTGTAAACTGACTTTGGGGACGGAAGGAGAATATCGGTGTGAAGTGAGATAGAAGGGGAGGAGACCACGCGCTTGTTGTTTAACAAACCGTGTCACTTAAGGGGTGGATTTAATTTTGTTATATTTCGCTTAGAAAAGGCATGTATAAACAGTCTTGTGTCACATCAGACCAAATGTTCCACTCGTCCTACTGAATGCACTCAACTGAGGAATTTTCAAAGAGTTGGGACACTTGAAAAAAAAATCATATGCTTTCAAATCATAACGTAAGGCCAAGTAAGATATAATTTTGTTTTATCTGCGTGCAGTATCCTATCGATGCTGCTGATGCCTTTTTCCAGCGAGGCCCAAACATTCAAGTCCACAGCTAAACACTTAAGTGATATCAGTAAGTTTTTTTGAATTCGTAAGTAACATGTTATAAAACAGTTATATCACTGTGGTTATACATGGACGCAACTTTAATTTCATGTACAGCGAGAAACTGCTCGTCTTTAAACATGCAAATTTGACACGACCTGTGAAACAGGAAGTTCAAGTTGTAAAAATTTATTCGCTTTGTGATGACCAGATAGCGCTCAACGGAACAATATCCTTTGAACGCTGTTAGAAAATAATGGTTACTTGGTGTGTTCATAGACTAAAGATGGGGTAGACCGATCTCGCTGGCTGCACGCCACCAATTTCCATGTGCCAACATTGAACTGCTACTCTACCAACACGTCCAATGGAAATGGCGTGGTTTGGATTTTATGTTAGAAAACGGATTTGTAAACAAATTCTTTGAGATGAATGTCTACTTCCTCAAACCAATTTGTAATGCAGTTTGATTAAATTAGAAATGGTAAAAGTATTTTATTCATATAATAGTGCTTGTCATTTTAAAATTAAGATATAAACGAGCACTTTCATCACTGTTGGCCATTTGTGACTTTTACATATGTGTTCTTTTGGGCTATATCAATGTTGAATACATGCGCAGAAGACGAATAAGCGGTCTACCTCATATTTAGTCAATGTGTGTATTAAGGATATACAAAAAATCACCCACAATTACTTTGGGAAAAAAATATATCTAACAGTCGGAGGGAAATGTTCATCGAACGTGTGATGTTTTGATCTCAAAATATGCGTTCAATTTCCTGCATTTGAGGAACAGTACGTTCAGGAACGTAAACACGAATATATAATAATTTGATGGCTGATATTTTCAAAAAATGCCAGTCATTTTTTGGATAATTATCCATTTCGATAAAGCTTTACATCGTCGATTTTCCTCAACAGTATGGAAGAAGTTGTGAGATTCCATAACGAGTTAATGAGAATCCTATACATATATCAGTAATATAAACATGCCGATTCGAGCACAACCCCCAGTTATCAGAAAAACAACGGTAAATTAAATGCTCGAGCCATCAGAAAACCATCAGAAAAAACTCCTCTTAATTTCTGATCCAAAACATCAAATGCCGATTCGAGAGCAACCGCAAAAAAAATGACTCAAAAAGTTGTGTTTTGGGTGCAACCGCAAAAAAATTGGCTCAAAAAGTTGCGTTTGGGTGCATCTACAAAAAAGTGGCTCAAAAAGTTGCGTTTGGGAGCAGTTGCAAAAAGAGTGGTTCAAAAAGTTGTGTTTCTTTAGATCGTAGTCTTTAGAAAAAAAGTTGTGTTAAACTTTTCGTTTGAGTGCATCTGCAATAATACGCGTAAAAATTTGCGTTTGGGGGCATTTGCAAAAAGAGTGGTTCAAAAAATTTGAATACATAAAAAATAAAATATTGTATATAATAAATGAGCACGAATAAAAATCAACTTATGTCTAATATGATAACTACCATAGCAATTAAAAAGGCGAACGCAATTGGTAATGTTTGGAAAGAATATAAATTTAAGAAAGATATTTTTGTGAAAAGAAAGAAGAAGAAACCTCCAGAGAAGTATGTCAAGTGCGAAACTTGTAATCACTTTTACAAATCATCTCTCATAAGAAGTCATCTTAAAAGTAGGTTGCACAAAGGTCTTACACCAATACATAATAAATCACATGAACCAACAAATGCATGGGAAATTTTTAAAATATCACATCATTTAATATCAAAACAGAAGTTCCCACGAGAGAAACAAGTGAAATGTGAAACGTGTAGTCACTATTACAAACCGTCTCTCATAAGAAATCACTTGAGAAGTAACATTCATAAGTACACACTCAGATTCAGTGTAGAAGAAATCGAAACAGCATTTCAAAGTAGGTTCAAGACTTATGCTGTAAAGAATGTGAATGCACACAAAGACCCAAATGATTTCCTAAACGATGTAAAAGAAACTGTCACGAAACTAATTAATAAGCATTTAAAATCACTCAGAGTGAACATGAAACTCTTCACTGAGTACAAAAGGGGAATTGGTGAGAACATTGAATATGTAGAAAGCTCCTTTAAAACAAAGAACGAAATTATACTGATATCGACTAATCTATATGAATATTATGCCAACAGCATACCGAAAATCATAGCTGAAATGAGAGCTTTCGAAGCAAAGGGATCTCAGTGGGTACTCAACAGAATATTTAAACTAGAAGTGCGGCTAAATAAATAATGTACCATTCAAGGGAAGTTCTTATGTTGATCTCCCAGAAAAAATCAAAGTTAAGCAGGCGGTAATTAATGTTAAGAACAATGATCAAAAATGTTTTTTGTGGTCTGTTCTATCTGCATTGCATCAAGTACAAAGAAACCCCCAAAGAGTGACTAAATACACAGCTTACAAACATGAGTTTGATGATGCACTTAAGGGTTTGTAATTTCCAATAAAATTGGATAGCATACCAACCTTTGAGAAAATAAGTGGAATTTCTATTAATGTATACGCATATGAAGAAAAATATGGCGATAAGAAATATATAATCTCCCCGTTAAAAACAACAAAAAATAAGACGGATAAGCACATTAACCTACTCTATGTCAAATACGAAAAGAACGACCCCTACTGCTGGATAAAAAGTCTTTCGAGACTTATCGCATCACAAAGTTACAAATAATGGTGACGAAACATATATATGCGATATATGTTTGCAATATTTTTACTCTGTAAAAAAGCTAAAATATCACGAACAATACTGTCGAGATCACGATGGTGTTAGAGTTAAACTACCATCTAAAGGAACAAATGACATATTAAGATTTAAAAACAAAAATCATTCTTTGAGAGTTCCGTTTGTGATATATGCTGATTTTGAATGTTTGTTGACTAGAAACTTGCCAACCAAACCCCGACGAATGTTACACGAAACTATACCAAAAACACGAGCCTATTAGCTTCTGTTACTATGTAAAATACGAACATGGATACTATAAACCACCAGTAACTTATGAAGGATCTGATGCATTTAGTGTATTCGTTAAAATGCTAATGGAAGAAGCAAAGTCTATTGGTGATATATACACAAATGAAAAACCAATGGTTCCACTAACTCAGAAAGAACAAATTGTTTATGATACAGCTACCCATTCTCATATATGTGAAAAGCCTTTGAATGGTGATTCTGTGAGAGATCATGATCATCTTACGGGGAAATTTACGGGAGCTGCACACAGAGATTGTAACTTATCGTATAGAAATCCATGTTTTGTCCCAGTGTTTATACACAATCTATCTGGCTATGACACACATTTATTAATAAGAGATCTTGGCATCGATTAAAATAAAATTGATCTAATTCCCAACAACGAAGAAAAAATATATTTCTTTTATGAAACATATATGTGAGATTGTAAATCTTAGATTTATTGACTCATTTAAATTTATGGCTAGTAGTATCGATAAACTCTCTAGCAACCTTTCCAGAAGCCAATTCCGAGAAACGTGTAAGCATTTTTCCAATGAACTTCTTGACTTTGTTACAAGAAAAGGTGTTTACCCATATGACTACATGGATAGTGCTGAAATATTTTGTGAGACATCACTTCCATTCAAAGATGCAGTTTACAACAAACTCAATAAATTTAGCATTACAGACGAAGATTACGAATTTGCGAGAAAGGTGTGGGAAAAATTCAACATAAAATCTCAAAAAGAGTACACAGAACTATATAACAAATCTGATGTATTGATATTGTCTGATATAATGGAAAATTTTAGAGATGTGTGACTCAAAACATATAGGCTAGATCCAGCATGGTATTTAACAGCCCCAGGGTTAGCGTGGGATGCTATTCTCAAACATACTAAAATAGAACTAGAAATATTTACAGATTACGACATGATTTTGATGATAGAAAAAGGTGTTCAAGGTGGAATTTCACAATGTTGTAAGCGATATGCTAAAGCATATAACAAATATATGAATGCTTATGTTAGTACAAAGGAAATCTTTTATCTAACATATCTGGATGCCAATAACTTATATGGATAGGCTATGAGTCAGTATTTATCCTATGGTGGGTTTAAGTGGGGGAATACAAATATAGATGTAAATGAAATAGAAGATGATTCTAGCAAAGGTTATATATTAGAAGTTCGTTTGGAATACTCACATGAGCTAAACGATCTCCACAAATATCTACCATTGGCACCAGAAAATAAAATATCGAAAGGTACAAAAAAATCCCAAACTCTTAACTAATCTGGGTGGTAAAGAAAAATATTTATTACACTATGTAAATACTAAGCAATATCTATCTCTCGGAATGAAGTTGAAAAAGATCCATAGAGTTCCGGAGTTTTATCAATCAGATTGGCTCAAGTCCTATATAGATCTAAACACAAATATGCGAACAAAGTCTACAAATTACTTTGGAAAAGATTTATGCAAATTAATGAACAATTCCGTTTTCGGAAAAACAATGGAAAATATTAGAAACAGAGTGGATATACGGTTGTGCACAAGTTCTAAGCAAATGGATAATATAGTAGCTAAACCAAACTTTAAAGATAGAACTATATTTACTAACTCTTTGGTTGCAGTTCATATGATTAAAACAAAACTGTGCTTTAACAAACCCATTTATGTTGGAATGAATATACTTGATCTATCGAAAGTCTTAATATACGATTTTCACTTTAATATAATGAAACCAAAGTATGGGGAAAATATTGAACTGTGCTACCAAGATACTGATTCGTACATCTATTATATAAAAACACCAGACTTCTACAGTGACATGAAGGAAATGGTCGATCATTTTGATACTTCTGACTATAAAAAAATATAATCCATATGGTATACTATTAGTTACCAAAAAGATTATTGGCAAAATGAAAGATGAATGTAATGGAAAAATAATGGAAGAATTTATTGGATTGAAATCGAAAGTGTATGCAATAAATGTGGAAGGTGGTGTAAAGAAAGGAGCAAAGGGTGTGAAAAACACTGTAGTCAGAAATGAGATTAGTTTTGGTGACTACAAAAAGTATTTGTTTGGTAAAAAAAAAAAGTGTTGTACAAAAGTATGAATTTTATTAAAAGTGCGAACAGACTATGAATTTACAATAACACACTTCCAGCACACGTTCAAGCTCAGTTTTCCTTTACAATCCCATAAAGTCTGTAATTTAAAAAAAAAAGTGCTATCTTTTGCAACATTAGCTATCAATTCCCTCTTCAGCGTGCCATCCTGTCCTTGCCCTTGATTAATTGTCTCCTTAGCCGTGGGGTTCGCCGCAGGATGCCTGGTTACCTCGTAGCCGCTTATTGGACTGGATACCGCCGGCTCCCCCTACTAATAGCCATTTTCACGCTCGCTTGCGCATTCCTGTCTTCTCCCCCAAACACCCATCCCCCCTTCAATTCCCAACCCTTGCGTCCGCCAAGCCTGCAATAGCTGCCAAGCCTCGGGGGAATTTAATTACATCATGCTGGCGCGGCGATGGTGCACGCAGAATTTTTTTTTCGCCCGCCACCACCCCCTCACATCGGCGCTGTCCGCAAGCCGAGCGACCCTTCTTCGCGCCCCCAATTGCCAATAAAAACACCCTCTTCCCCTTATCTTAGGCAAAACCACCCCCTCCATCCGCGCGCCATCCTAACGCGATATATTGAATCGCGAATACAGGGGTGTGATTTCGTCATAGCAACAGGTGCGGAGAACACGTGTGGAGTGGAGAGGTTTGGGAGGCCGTTACATCGATCCGATGAGAGTGAAGTGAGGAGAGTATGGAGTAGCATCAGAATGCAGGGGTGGAGGAAAGTGTAAACCCCCGAGAAGTCCCGCCGACCAGCATATATGTCCTGTACGATTCCCACATGTGGTAATCCGGGAGCGACCCCGCATAGAATCGAACCTGGTTCGCCTGCGTGTGAGGCGAGTAGTCTGACCACTACAACACCACGGCCCCCGAGAACACGTGTACAGTTATAAATCACATGCATTGTTTTCAGCCTATGTGATTGAAAATCGCTTGATTTTGAAGTGAAGCAAAAAAAAAAAAACCTTCCCAACTCGTGAGTGACCTAAATATATCATAAAATCCAAACGCCTCACTTGCTTAATGTCTTGAGAGACAGCATATCATAAAAATTAGTAGAAAATTAAACCTGTTTTGCCTAGTCATTTTCACTGACGAGGCAAACAATTGGCAGGCTAAGGGACTGCGATGAGACTTTTATGACAGAAAGTAATTAGGTACGGCCCAAGAGAGGTTCTTCAGGGGGAATTACTAAGTTATCTCTACAGAAATAGATTCTCCCAGTCTCCTTCTTTATCCTTTAAAGAGTTGCTGACAGCCAATACCGATAAGTGACTCTTACAGCTCTCGTAGAGCTGGTTAGCAGGAATTATTAAGAACGAGTGATAATAAGTAATTCAATATGCACAAAACGCAAACAAAAACTCATTACCGCGCCATTTCTACAGCGAATGAAAAAAAAAATAATAAAAAAAAAACCAGTCTTGTCGATCGACGTTCTATTGACCCTGAGAATACTCGCCATCAAGAAATAGCAGACTGGCTGGTTTTTGTACGAAGGACAGACGAGGGACACTCCTCTTTTTGAAAATTTTAGCTGTGATTTGCGGTTCAATTGGACACGTTTACAGTTTCGGAAGCAAACAAATACTTCCAAATATAAACTTTTAAAAATATATTGTTTAGTTTTGAAGGCAACACCAGCGATTTCGCAAAGAATTTCCTCATTTTTATTCTGCGTTGAGACTTCGTTCAGCACGTCACCAAAGAGCACCCGTGTGAGGAATTCACCGGCAACGGAGGCGAAACATCCCTCAGAGTCAAACGCGAAATATATAATTTCAGGCTACTGTGGAGCTGGTATGGTAGTCGGAGCAGAAATTTGGGCGCACAGACCAAAATATTCTCCAATGTTATCCAAACATGATCGGAAGAAACCAGTGAAACAATTACGCTTATAGGCTGTTCACGGTAAAGTTAGCACTTTTTAAGGCCCTCCCTACAGGCTTTAACCACTATTAAATATATCTTATTGCAGCCTGAGGCATTAAATTTTGAGGGTGGTAAAATGTATACACTGTGTTTATTGGTCACATTGCAATGTTTATATCAATAAGCACCAGGACGATGGAAATTGGATGAAAGGAAAAATTGAGAAGGGCCTTAAATAGTATTCACTTTACCGTAAACAGTATATACCCATATAACAAATGCAGGCTGTATATTACATTGGGAAGGAGCGAAATAAAAAAATTGGTCTTTGTATTTATTTACACTCAGAGAAATGTATTTTTTCCGATCAACATGTTACGTGTTTGTATAGAGACAAATGTGTCCCCAACAAAATATTTTGTCACGTAATCAAAATTTACAAAACAACAAAATTTATTTCATTCGTCAAACAAATTAAACGTTTCAATAGAATAAACAAAACCTCCATGTTGGGCCAAAAATAAATTATACTGTCAATAAAATATATTGTCGAATCAACGGTATATATTTATTTAGCCATTCATTTTATGGCCTTCGTTCAAAAATACAGCTTGAAAGTTTGTTTCTATTTTTTTTTTAGAATTAGAACAGTAAAAATTTTTGGTAGTGAATTTATTGATTGTTATAATGGTATAAACATACAAGTAAAGCAAATTCAACAGGAAACTGAAAAGTAAAGCTGTAAAACTTGAAATATTTATATGCGCGCGTTGTCCGGTATTAATAATTTATGAATTACACTATATTCAAATCCCATCAGTAGTTGTTTTAATTGACGTTGCTGGGGCGTAGAGCTCGGGCGGAAGTCATAGATGTTCGAATCTCGGTCAGCTTCTAAATTTATTTTATACTAACCGATACTATTTTATGTACGTATAGACCAACAAATCTTTAGCTGCAACAACCAAATTTTAGTTTGGGGAAACCAAACAAGAATAACAATATTGTTTGTTTTTAACAAAAATATTTCATTGCCTCTATACAAACAACTAATTTGGTAACGCCAAACAAACTTTGTTTAATTCAACAGAACATTTTTCTCAGCGTATACTTGCCTAATTAATCGTGAATCTACTGGGCTTTCTCTAGCAAGAGAGAAAATAGCTGCGGAGATATTTTCATGGAACTACATGGAGACGATATATCGCCAAATACAGTTTTTTTTTTCTTGTTGGAAATAAAATGCAATTGCTTCTGGCATCCTTTACTACTCTATTGCTTATCTCCCATTTTTCGTGTAGTTTAACACAGGTGTACTAAGAAGCGATCTTCAGCGGCGCCCACCTACTTCGAGTTCGTGGTGTCCTAAGTGCAGGCGCTCTTCGCATGGGGCGCCAGTCTCGTTCGTCTTCGTGATATGGAACTTGCTTGTACGCGGATATGTGAAGCTTCGGATCGCTTTGCTAACTTCACTTTCAATTAAAAAATTATTACATTAATTTTTCCAACATTTTGCGACTAGGATTATTTTTTTTTTATATTAGCTCCTAGATGGGGTTGTTTGAATATACGTACATACGCTTCTATCTAAAAGTTGATAGAAGTTTTGGCCGCCACTTACCAGCAAGGTCAAGAGAACCGATGGAGGTGGATTGATGTGAAGACAAAGCAGCTGCGGAATTCACTGGAGTTACACCAGTGACACACCGGCCAACGGAAATGTGTCAGCCACGTTCTCCACATGTATCCATGTGATGCAGCAGGGAATTGAACCTAGTTATCCTTGGTGGATGGCGAGGAGCATGCTTTTTGTACCCCCCGCGGACCCTCCAAAACAAAATGAAATATGTCATCGAATATCATGTTTACTAACCACCTAAGAAAAAATTGTGGGTAGGAATTTCGTGAAAATGATGACCAGCTTTGACGATATTGTACAAGGTGTGTCAGGGGGGAAGGTAAATATTTTGAGAGACGATAGTATAGGTCACCATAAAGAGAAAAGTTTATATAAATGTGGCTGAAAACAGAAGTGTGCATAACAAAGCTTGCAACCAAAGAAGAAAATATGATTTCTCGCATTTTTGGCGCTGCTACTCGGGTGAAATAAGAACAAGTCGCACTCAGGCAAACGTCATGCAACCTTGGGGGACGAGCTTTAAAATATCTCGAGGTTTACGATTCGATTTTTGAGCATTGGCTGTGGCCGTAACACATGCATCATTCTCGCTAAATTCAAAGAGCTGCACCTCGGAAACCACTGAAAATAAAAACCATGTTAATGTCAACTTTTCTCTTTACTGTGACCTATACTAGCGTCCCCCAAAATATTCCCCTTTTCCTCCAGACTCAGCCTTTATAATGTTCTAACCGCTTCATGGTTGTGCAAGCGTATTCAGTTGGCCGCGCAGCGAACATACCGGCCCGAGAGCTCGTCGAGAAAGGAAAATGGCTTTGCGCGTTGCTTGTTGAACATGTTAAACCCCCCCGGGATTCTTGTCTTCCCGAGTAACGCACGAACGCACACGTGCGTCTGGACCCGTTAGAGGTTCGTGTGAGAAACACTACGCTTGAATACAGAGGGTGCTTTGAGGGGGTAGCGGAAGGTAGACGGCGCGCGCATCGCTAATGAAGACTGTAACAAAGTGTTCGCCTAATGACCTCATCAGTCTTGGGCCCACTTCCCCCAACCACCACCTGGGATAATAATTGCTGTATGCCTCACCCCTTCAACACCCTTCTGCACGCACCTAAGTACATCAACCTTCTGGTTCATCCCGACACTCTTACCACCCCCTCCCCTTCCAACCTTCCGCCCACGTTGTTGCGTGGTCCGTGTAATGTACACCGAGGCGAGTTGGGGCATCCACGCTAACGTGTGAGTTCCGCCGTCGAGACCAGACATGGGACGTCTCCTTCTTGTCTCTGCGCGTGACGAGACTGTTCATTGCGTCAACATGCAACAGTGCAGCAACAAGAGTTCTATGTCTGTTCACAGCGAAGTAAACTATTTTGAAATCAACCTTCGAAAAATGTAACTGCCTCTACTTGCAAATATTTTGACGGGCACACTGACAGGCATGCATGTAGTAAGTTGGTATAGGCTATTCAAGATAAAGTGAGCACTTTTTGAGGCCCTGCTAAATTTTTACTTTCAATTAATTTCTATCTTTCCGCCAATTTTTAATGTAAACATTGCAATATGACTAATAAACAGAGTTTATATATTTCTCACTCTCAAATGTTAACGTCTGAGACTGCTATAAAATTTATTTATTAGGGGTTAATGACTTTTGGGTGGGCCTAAAAAAGTGCTCACTTTACGGTGAACAGCCTATGGCGACGGATGGAACGTACCTAGTTCCATGCCTTAAAGATGAAATAATAGGGATTTTGTAAACATTTGTCAATACCGATCCGATTTACCTATTGTACATTTTTTTACGCATAGAAATGTAAGAATTAGTACATATGCAAATGTATGCAATGTGCATACAGGTAGATCTTAAGCAGGGCATTGAAAAGTTCTCAGTTTACCGTGAACAGCCGATACAATGCTTTACAATAAAAAAAACGGAAAATTTAAAATAAATCATTGTCATATAATGTTAAAGTATTCTCCGAAACATATTATAAGTAACAATTAAAATTATTCAAACTACACAGACCAACATTAAAATATGACGTGTTCGCTAGTGTGCACTATTGAAGATTAAATAAACAATTATTTTTGACTGTTTCAGTCCATTCACGTTTACTTATAACTTTTCTAAAGCCCTGCTAAAGTATTGCTTCCAGGATATTCTTCCGCCTTATGCAAACTAAGCTTAAACGAGTCTAGAAAATTACACCAAACGGACAGCGCACCGCATTCGTGCGCACTCAGTGTAATAATAATTTGTATTACTGGGCGTTACCAAGAAAGTTATTTTCTACTTGTATTTATTTATATTAATCATACATGAAAAAATGATTTTATAGATAAAATGTACGTAAAAATTTCATTTAATAAAATATAAGGTATTTTTTTATTTTAACACGTGTATAAAACGATCGAGATATATGACATAGTAAACAACCAAGCACATCATACACGGGCTGATATTTCAATGGTTTAATTAAAAACGTGCGAATAACCACCGAATAAACTACAGCCAATTTGGCATCGCGACACTACGGGATCCCGCGAAGAAAATGAATGGGTTGTGACAACTGACAACCACGCGAACCGGGGTCTCAGAAATAAGAAGCAGTTTACGTAACACCCACCAAAAAATTGATACTTCATAAAAGTGAAAGAAAGTATGTTGAGCAAGGTTAGGACCAGGTTACAGGCTACATAAATCGGGACCTTTGGGTACTGCATAAGCATGTCGCGCAGCAAATTTCCCATCTGATGGTATGGAATCTTGCCTTTGTCCCATTCCAGTCCATGATACTAATTGCTCAGCCAGGTGTTTGTTTTCATGCTCTTCTTAACCAACAGTTTCCAGGGGTATAGAGGTCAGAAGTTGCGGGTTCTGGATACCCTGCAGATTACAGTACATCCTGTTGCTCTCTATGCTCGAAGAAGACTAAAAGTTATAGTGTGTGAACCGTTATATTTATATATTCTCAGCTGCGCTCACGACAGTATTTTTACGGGCTTATCTCGGCAATTTTATGATACGAGCCGGTTGTAAAGTATCAGGCTGAATGCATAAATGTTAGCGGGAATATTTCCATGTGTCGTGAATTATATCCTGCAGTCGATTACATTAGAGGAAATACGCTCGTCCTGTTTTCTCACATCGAATACCCTGAGTGGGGCAAAACACTCGAAAGAATCAGAGCTCAATATCGTGGATTGGGGGTGTTCATAATACACATTTTGGAATTGAGCATACATCTGATATGCCAGAAGGTAGTGCCGATTTTCAAAGTTCATGTTAATATCAGCGTACGGATAGTTTTCGCTATTCAATAATAATATCACATTTTCTATTTTACATGTGTCGAATTGCGAACGACTCACTCTCACATTGTGTTGTCTTCTAGTCTGTAGCCCAACGATGATGTACTTGGGTTTCTCAGAAGCAAAGCTAGACTTCACCATCCAGTTGATACGCTGTCTTGCTGGCAATCCGGGATATGTATCGAGACTCGACGACCTGAAAGCCACATCGACGGTTTTGCCATATTTCACATGCTCTAGCATCTTTATGCGGTCAGCAGTGCATAACTTCATGTGAGGCAGAATCCATTCGCTAGAAAGTAATTTTATTTCGACTGTCTCCAGGTTTTCTCGCATACCCACGATGGTGTCTGCATTCGTATTGGCGAGAAGTAATAACAGTTCATGAAGATAATATGTTTCTAGTCTTCGGTAAATCCCAATAGCATGGAAAGCGTCATGCACACTTCGAAGTTGCCTCCAGGGTATATAGAAACAATGTAGTCATCTTCGATTCCCCAACCTTCATAGCCGCAAACTGCTTATTTGGCATGAGCGAAAGATAATTTTTGATCGTCGAGGTTATGCCCACATCTCGTGAGTGGTCCCTCTCGATACCATTTAGAAAATAAGTGATGCGATCGAAAGAGGTGAAAAATTCCATTGCTCATTATTCTCGTGGATGCTGGGATGGTTCCACCTTTCGTCAGAGTCCCCTAATTCGAAGGAAGGACTGGCAAAAAGAGTGCAGATATTTGGTGTTAGACCGCTATCCGAACTTCCAATGGAAGTGTGTATGGTCCGATCAGGAATGGCTGGTATGCATGAAGTTTCACCTTCTTTACACTGTACTAAAAAAAAAAGACCAGCTCTTCGGTGTTTAGGCAATATCTCATGACGATTGACTTTGATGCCGAGATTTCGGAGAAAAATCTCGCAAGCTATTGTTAACTCCTTGGATACCTGTGGCATGCTGATTGTAGGTTTTACATGACATTTTATTTTATTACTTCTGGTCTTCGCAAATCTTATTTACATCTTCCCAAATGCACACACAGGATGATTTCTTCATTTCGAAAGTTCGCCAACTCTCTGTACTGGTTGACAACTCACACGAAAACCTCGTGTGCTCTCTTCGCGAGTACCAGGATATAAATTGTGTTTTGCGATGCTACGACCAGTGTAAAACCTGGAGGGATCATAAGCGAAAATGCATGAAGCTTATTGCTCGTCCTGCGATTGAGGTAAGCGCCACTGGCAAAATTGTACTTTAATTGTATCACATTGACTGGCAAGATGTTCACAGGCCGCCAAGAACTCGTGTGATTTACCAGCCCAATAGATGCATAGCTCGAACCCCAGCATTGTTCAGATAATGTATGGTTGCATAAAGTCGATGTGTTCGCTCCATATAACATTATTCAGTGTGTTGGGATTCTCGTGTAACTCAAAGTCTGTCTCTGGGGATGGAGAATATTTGATGTACCTTGCAACATCGTATATTTCATGAGTCTATGTATCAATGGAAACATGGCCACTTTTCACAAGATATATATTACAGTTTTTTTATCGATATTTGGTATCACACTTTAAGTTTGAAAAACTACAAGGCCTATGCACCATCTCCCCCCTCCCCCCAGGTCGAGTGGCGGGAAATGTACCACTCATAGCTCGGCGTTACAGCCCATCAAGGTAAGTATTGTCGACATGATTGATGGCTTCCTCACAATGCATAGATATTTAATGCAATTACTTGTACGAGCAAACCAAGAAGCGAAGATATAAATGTCCACAGTTCCTGGTGTTAGGCATCTGGCCCATTTCGTAATTGTACATTAGTTTGGTATATTTCAAGTATCATCGCAGTTTGGGTGGAGGTTGCAAATTCCCAAAACTGTCTACTAGTCTGCATGTTAGCCCCATAATATGTAAGCTACCAAGCATGTACCAGGCCCGGCTGCCATGTTCAGATTAATTATAGCACATTCGTCTCTCTTGGGTTTAAGGGGCAAAACATCTCTTATTAACACTCCCCTGAAATGTGGTATTTCCACTTTGCATGCAAACAGTTCCAAATCCATATTTGTTAGCTATAGTTTGGGTAGAGAATTCATTAACACCTCTGCCTGCTGCTTCGCTTTCGCACATTTCAACCTTCTACTTGGTATGGTGTTAGATAGAAACATTTGCTATTTTTTCCCCTTGGCGATAGCTTCCATATTTTAATTGTGTCTTTGTGCCTCAGAAAACTGCTTCTGTTCGTTCGATGCTATTTTGACGGCTCAGATAATACCACTCATGGCTCCGACTAGGGTCCAGAGGGCCCAGAGTGCAGGCAAAAGCAATGGAAACAATTCGCCACTAGATGTTTACTCCTATTTGGATGCTCTTATTCCTTTTATTACTACATTTCGTTTCACTTGTGCCTTTTTCTTGCTCTCTGTACCTGTTCTCATTGTAACCTGGGTCCTTCTCTTGCTCTTATCATCCATTCCCATCTTCACCTTGGCCTTAATAACTTTGGAAACATCCCACACAGCTAATTTTTCTCCAAGCCTGGTGTTTGACGATTTTCTTATACCATCGGCCTTCTGTGCAAGTATCATGTCTGTCTGGTACCTAGCTTGCAGATACTTGTGGTGGGAATAGGAGATGTCGTGCTTCTTGCACACCTCTTCCAAGGCATTTATTCTGTCTCATTGTGTGACAGCTTTTTACCTTGCTTGGTTCCCTGCACAGAACCTGTATCGTGTAATGAGCAGCTCGAATGGTAGATTATTGATCATCAAATTGATAATCCCACTTCCAGCTCTCATCTTACCTCTTCGAGGCATCGTGGTGAACTATCCTAAAAACCTGTAAATATGCTCATTTCACACATTTTGTTTCAGTATCATTCTAGACTTAGAACAGCACATATGCATAAAATATTCTAATATGTAACTTCAGTGGAAACTCTGCAATAGGATGTTTATTCGGAGTGATGATTTGACGAGACATTATATTTCCAACTAAATGTACTTAATGTCAGCAAGAGGATTGTTCTCCTCCTCATCCAATATATGATATAAACTAAGCAGAAGGTAACAGTTTACAGTTCGTCAAGCAATATGTTACTCTACCCATATGTATTTATGCTGAGTATGCAGATATCTCCCACGAATCACGATGTGGAAACCTATTTCCAAATACAGAGAGGTACATTGTCACAGGTCCATTAAACTGTGGGAAAACATGCATCCTACTCAGCCTATTAGCAGAAGAGAATGGCCTTCAGTTCGAGAACGTGTACTTATATTTAAAATCGCTGAAGCATCCAAAATCCCAGCGACTAGTCCAAGTACTGCAAGCCATAGCTGGTGATGGTTATTTCCCTTGTAGCGTCAATGGAGCCATTGTGCTGCCGAGTAAAGCACTGCCAAACTCGATATTTGTATTAGATGGCATTGCCTGCCAGAAACAAAAGTGTATACAGGAGTAATTTAGCATAGGATTGTATGCGAATTTGGACTGCCTTTACCTCTGCCAGTCTTATTTGCACATACCCAAACAGCTACTCTGTGACAATGAAAACAATTTGGTGTTGTTTCGCATAGATGGTATGAATTTACATGTGTACGACGACCACATGAATACAGATATAACTATAAGATTTAAAGAATCTGTTTGCCTTATGCTGGAAAGCCAAGAACTGATTTTTGGCGAACATGAAGGACTGGCCCCTATAAAATGGGAGGTACCAACGGTGATTCGATCAGTTCATCGTCGGCTGTCAAGAATTAGTTACATTATATCGAAATTCAGGCAAAGTATCCTCAAGCTACATCTTGACAAAGAAGGAGGAGGTTGATGAAATAGAGTTTCTACAAAGTAGAATCATCCGAGTTGGCTATTATAATGCACTTGGGACACCTGGGCTAATTGAACTATTTCGCAAGGATTCCAGGGAGTTTACATAATCCGACTTGCTGAAATACAAGACATTACTCGAACTCACACATACACCTTACCAAGATAACAATCCTGACAAGGATGAAGACCATGAAAAAATCGACATTCTCGCAGTCCTCTTCAGCAAAGGTTTAAAGAAGATAGATGATGATAAGAACACTGACTTTGTATTTTGGGACGACTCAAATGATGTGGTCGAGAGGCTGAAGATACTTCTCACTTCACGAATGGTTGTAAATTACTGCCACAGTAAAGAGATTATTTCAATCATCGAAGAACTTAGGGATGGAGGCTATATAGAATGAGTCCATTAGTAATCGTCAATGAAATGCACGCATTTGCGAGATGGAACTACAACCACCGCAAGGTCGTGAAATGTAGGACGAACATCCTGTTTCAAGCCGACCTTGTCAAGATGATACCATATGCTCGGGTCAACAAGTGCTACAAATACATGTTGACAGTCATCGATACATACAGCAAATTCACCTGGGCGAGGCCTGTCAAGTCGAAGGATCCTCGCGATGTTACCAAGGCCATGGCAAATGTATCTCGCAAAGGATGCATCACGAGTAATCTACAAACCGACCAGGGCAAGGAATTCTTCAATACAAAGTACAAGGCGCTCATGAAGAAACAACGTAAATCATTATTCCACATACATCAATCTCAAATCTTCTATTATCGAGAGGTTCAACAGGTCTCTGAAGGAGAAAATGTGGAGGCATTATGCTGTGAATGGTAGCTACAAGTAAGTGGATGTACTCCCAAATCTCGTTCGTGAGTATAATTATACTGTTCATTCTACCACTCGCATGAAGCCCGAAGACTTGAAAGACGACTCCCTTGTACACTGATGTGAAAAAAGGGACTCATGCAAGCCTTCAGCCAAGGTTGGCGACCTGGTATGCATCTCCAAACAGTAAGACATTTTCAAGATAGGGTTTAGGGCAAATTGGAGCCTTGAATTCTTTTGTTTGCAATATATATGCAACTATGTTTTGAGGAAATACTTTCTCGAAGATATGAACACTGTACTCATCCGTGGTGGTTTCTACACCAAGGAGATTCAGTCTACGAAGTTTATAGTCACGTATTTAGACAAGAAGGTGCTGAAACGGCATAATGGATGGTCGTATATCAAGTGGTGGGTTTTCTCAGCCTGCTACAATTCCTGGGTCGATGATGCAGACATCGAGCGGTGATTATAGAATATAGAAATTTAAAAAGCTGTGTTTTTTTCTCATTTTGTTCATTACAAAATAATATTATTTAATTAAAATATTTTTTTTTTATTTTTTTTGAAAACTCCTTCCCGTATATAAAAATATTTTAAATAAAAATACTTATGTTAAAAATATATATAAATAAATAAATATGACTGTTGATGCACTTTGCAGGAATAGTCAATGTCATCATTCAGTACAAACTGATAACAAGTAGCATAGCCGAGAAATTAATGTCACCTATCTGTTGAAAATAGACTCAAGTATGGAGGGCAGCAACAGCGCAAACTATACTTTAAAATGTAAACAAATATGGCTGCCACCTGCTTGCTAAATAGACAGTTTGCTTGGTGGCAAATTCAATTATTAAAACACTAGTACCAACTAGGTGATGTAAAAGTAAACATTGCCTCCAGTAATGTATAAACAAGTGACAAAATAAAATCCAATATGGCTGCATATCACGGAATGCGTATTGGGGGGGGGGGGGGTCTGTTGGCCTGCTGACTAATTAACTAATAAAAACATTGATAGGGGAGAGAAATGTTTTAAAAAATGTGATTGTTTGGAGGAGGGTCAGTCGACAGCCGGGCATGGTGCTGGGAGTGTAACTTTTACAAACAATTTTTTTTTCATTATTTTTATAAATACTTATAACTAATTTAAATACATTTTTATAATTATTCGGATTTTTAGGATTTTAGGGTTTAAGGACAAAGGTCATTGTGGTGAAGAGCAGAGGTCAAGGTCAATGTCATCTGTATCCAATATGGCGTAAAAATGGCTGACAGAACCAATATAGCTGTTGGTTAGGTCAGACTCCGGACCCTGAACCTCTTGTATCAATTTGGCATACCGTATTCCTATAAAACGAATATGGCCACCACTGCAGTGACCTCACAAAGAATTCCCAAAACCCCGGAATTGGCTGAAAATTGCCGTTGGGGGATCGTTTTAGCAGCTAGAAGATTGGTGTCTTATGAGGGTAAAATGGGAAATGTTGAGGGGAAAAGGGAAATTCCAAAATGGTGGCGGCCGGCTCCTGCTCCAGTGCCGAACGCCGATGTGCCAAAGTCGGCTATTTCCTTCTTCTGTCTGTGGAATCAGTACTCATTCAATGAAGCATGAGGTATTTGCGGCAACACTTGCTGGCTCTCAAGAGACGAATCCTTGTGGATCTTGATGTTGTTATTCAATGTATCAGCTTGCTTAAACTGAATGTGGCTGCTGTCGTATTGTTTTCTCATGTGAAAAGGTCTCTTCGAACAGGTTGTTCTCTCATGTCACCGAACATTTTGACCGAAGGTAAAAACTCTATCGCAGTATCAACACAGACTACAATCAGGCAGCGATGGTGCACATTGCGGCTCCATGTTCGTTGCGGTCAAAAGCAGGTCTTTGTATTCGCAGTTCATTTTCGCTGTATGGCGAGAGAGAGAGAGAGAGAGAGAGAGAGAGAGAGAGAGCGCGCGCGCGCGCTTCCAAATCGATGTTCACCTGACTATCAGAACGTCAACTGAGTTACTGATAACTGCAATTTTTCTATATAGACCTTTTTTTCCCTGTGACTTTAATAAAACATAAAAAAAATCTTAACTGATAGCAAAACAATCCCATAGCGCTATTATTTTGTCATATATTCATGCAATGGATTCATCTTTCTGCTTACATTTGAAATGTATTTTATATTTAATAAACATTCATTTACACCTTAACATAATTTATAAATATCATGCGGAAAAATCCAACTCATTTTTTATATGTCCCAAAAATAATTATAATTATAATAGTTTCGAGTTTCGAACTCTGATCCATACACAATACCTCGTAATTGGAGATTGCTTGAATTTTTAGATTAGGTGCGTATTGGCACGTAAAAAGGCAGAAAATCACGAATAATGTTCATATAAAATTACCCGAAATTCGGGTCGGTATTAGAACTGAGAGCCCTAGAACTCCCCATAACGTACGTATACTTCGTTTGAAACTTGTATAACAGCCTACATGTATTTATATGGGATTTATTTCGGCAGTTTTCACTGAAAAGGTACATATATATTTATTGCATGTAGACTATTATAAGAAAAATGAAGATTCTGGTGCAAGGAAGTAGGTTGGTGGAGTATGGAGCTATTCATTCTCTGTCGTTCCGATTGGTCGGCGGCGATCTTGTCTACTATGGCGGATGTTGGTGGCCTTGACCGGGACCTTTGACATTGACCCCCGTGAATATAATCTTAAAAATCCTAAAAAACAATGCAAAAAATTAAAAGATACCAATATTTATAACAAACTTTAAAAATTAAAAAAAAAATTACAAAAATTTTACAATTTCACAAAAATTATAAAATATTTTTAAAAATTTATAATAAATATATTAAAAACATATCAAATGAATTTTGAAAAAAAAAAATGCATTTACGGACGTTTACCCAACACCACATCCCCTCTCCAAACAATCACATTATCTTAACATTGCCCTCTTCCCCCTCATCATCATCCCTTCCCTTACACACTCCATCGCCCCCTCCCTCATAATCGACTGTATCTTTTATTTCGTCGTATGCACTCTTCTATCAGCTTATCAGTTATATGTCGAAATCATCCTGACCCTACCCATCTTAGCCGACAAACACCAGAAAAAATATATTTATTCTAATTTACGTTTATTTTTACTAAAAACAACACCCGATTTTTCAAGTCTTCGTTACCGAAGACATCCCAAGAGGGCCAAGGTCAAGATAAAAGGAATTTGTATGCATTTAACATCCAACAGGGTCTGTGTACACATCTCGCAAACCTGTGTCCTTGGTCAGAACTCCCTATTCACACTCTACTGGTCTACACACGAAAACCACCTGAGTGACATTTTAGTGAAAATTGCTGGATTAAATCTCATATAAATATACGATGTCCCAATCTTATAATGTAGGCTATTAGACCAATTTTGGACGACGGATAAAGATGTTATATTGAGGTATAGGGATAACAGTTCTATTACCAACCCGAGTTTTGGGTCATTTTAAACGAAATCCGTACCTGATTTTCTGTCTCTTTACATGCTTATACACACCTAATACAAAATTCAAGCAACTTCCAAATGCGAGGTTGGTGCAAGGACCTGTGTTCGAAACCCGAAATTATAATAAAAATTAATATTTTTTTGTACTCAGAAAAACATCAAGCGACTTTTGCTGTCATGATGTATATAAATATGTTAAAGAGTAAATGAATGTGTATAAAAACACAAAAAATAACGGAAACAGGAATTGACTGATTAAAACAGGTCCAATTTGAGAACCAAATAACTCCATGTGATTATTTTGCTATCGCAGTTATGGTTTCTAAGTTGTATTAAATTCTCAGGTAAAATTAAGCGTTTATGTGTACAGAAAAATTATTCATCAGTAGCTCAGTTGACGTTCTGTTACTGTCAGCTGAATATAGATTTGGAAGTGCTCCCTCGTCCTACAGCCAAGATGACCTGCGAATACGAAAGCCTGTCTTTGACCTCAACGAACATTGAGCCACGACCTGCATCACCACTGACTGATTGACGTCAGGTCGATTATACGACGACATGAGAGAACCACCTGTTCGCAGGACCCTTTCTGCAGGAGGAAACAAACGACAATGGACACATGCAATTTAAGTAAGGCGATACATTGAAGAACCGCCTCAAGATCCGTGAGTATTTTTCTTTTGAGAGCCAGGATGTGTTGCCGCCAATACCTCTTGCTGCATCTATGAGTGCTGATTCCACAGGTGATTATGATAAGACAATTTATGGTAAAGACGGAATGAGAGATCTGCAAAATGCAGTAGAGTTGCGCAAAATTTCAGTTGCTAGACTTTCGCGTGAAATCGATGAACTTCAAATAAACTGTCATCAGCTCTAAATACTGATAACCATGCGACTTCTACTACAAAGAAAAGTAAACAGACTATATAATATAAAACAGGATGCGAAGATAATCATAAAGATAATCACTGGTGAAAATGAACATGAAGACAGTGTTGATGCTGAAGACGATGGCGATTTTCTCGGTTCTCTGACACCCCTTCCAACAGGTATGCTTCAACGAGCGGCATGAAGAAGGCAGAAGACGCTGAACGCACTGGCTACATATTTTACGAAGACTCAAATGAACTTGTGGTGGACAAAGACATTTTATCGCTTTGCAGTAAGGTGGGGATTTCTCCCACATTAATGAGATTAACGAGGGATTATAATGCTGATGTGATGAAATGCTTTCTTCTGAGATTGTAGTGAGCAAAATAACAATAATTATTATTTACTAAATAATAGATATTTCTTTATCTTTGTTTTCTGTATCCTTTTTTCCCACGCAAATTTAAAGCTGATCAATGATCGCTGAATTAGGCCTACTAAATACAGAACGAGAATAGTAACGAAGACTTAATGTATAAGAATGCACGGACAGTGGACTTCGCGCGAAACATTAATGCATTCGTCAAGATCAAATGTGTGTAGACAGGTGGTGAATGAATGTTTTAATATGTACAGATGGAAGACAGACGATAAACGCATTGAATGATTATGGACTGATTATCGATAGAAAGATTGACTAAAGATTAAATAATTCATGGGAAGGTTAGAGATTGATGAAAAGATTGCGAGATTTACTGGAATATTTTACGAAGGATTGAAATAGTGATGGAAATATTGCAAGATTATTGGAAAGATTGAAATATTATTGGATTTATCGAAAGATTAGAGGATTTGTTGGAAAGACAGATGATCAAGAAGAGTACGGAAGTTAAGATTGACTATCACCCGAGCTGCCCACGTACAGTCCAAGTCGCAAGGGCGAAGCACTATTAGTATTTGTATTATAACGAAGTATGACCATAAATTGTTGGTGAATGCTGTTCCACGCCATTATTATAACATAATTAAAGATATGGTAACTATACTTGGATTGGTTACATGTACATATTCAAAAAAATTAAGTAGCATATGTATACCTACATAACAGTCGAAGCAGCGAATAATTTGCAGATTCCTACATCGTGTTATAATTAAACTTCAAGAGAGAAAACTAGAAATGAAGTAATTAAGTGAGTTATTTTTACATGATTCCCCAAAACTTGATGTACAATTTTGGTACAAAATAAAAAATGAAAATTTGCCTTAAAGACAACAATTTTTAAATCGGATAAAAACTGCAGATTTTCTATTCGACGTATGCCTATAAGAACCACATCATGGCTACCACTTCCCAATAACAAACATGTGCTTGAAGAGTTATTGATCGTAGTGATGAATACCTACGGGAGCAATAGGAAATCCCAAGTAGAAAGCGTACATCACATCCGAGTCGAGCCGAAGACAGCCGAGCCCTCTCCCGAGACGAGTCGAAGACTGCCGAGCTCGTCCGAGTCTAGCCGAAGTCATCCCCAGCCGCACATCTTCCGTTTAAAATGCATTTCATCAGGCTTGCCATACTCATACTGCTGTCTACAAAGCGCAGTTATGCAAGCAAGACGTGACTAGCCACAATTCTATAAAACGTGTTAGAAAACTAAACTAGCTCTGAGAGATGACGCACTCTGACTGAATGATGAAATAATTAATTACTAAATACTATTTGAGATTTTTGTAAATAAAACGTAACACTTTCTAATATTAACGAAAATGTTACGTATAAATCCCTCGAAACGAGCCGTATGTGAAATATATCAAGCTACAATGGCTCTTCTTACAGAAGAGTCCAGGGCGAATTGTTTGAGGCAATGTGTACGTTATATTCAAGTCTGAGAGGGATTTTCTTGTCACGCAGCCACATTTTATAACCTTGGGCTCTAGCTTCCAGTCCCTACAAGTATCAATATTTTTATTTTTCTTTTTAGGTCTATAAATTAACGAATGAATCTGCTATGCAAGCTACATTTGCAGTAATATTTTACATTAATAAGAGAGGACTTAAATTAATTTATTGTGTACACAGAGTAAAATAGCGAGGGACAGTAAATAACGATCGTGAATAACATAGAATGAGTGGCTCCATTTCCATTGCGCATAGTTTCGTTTGGAAACGTTACGAGGAAAATTTTAACGGCTGATTTACGGTGGCAATAATGCAGCTACGTGTTTGTTAAAGTTAAGTTGAATTTATATTCCGGCTTTTTATTATTCCCCTCGTATTGAAAATACATAGGTTCGGCGTAAATGTATTTTACGATCGTTACGTGAAACAAATACGTTTTATGAAACAAAACGTGTAACAGAGAAACCAACATGATTCAAAGAGATTATACCAAACAATGCACTATCTAAAGATAAAGTTCTCAAGTTTGAATTAAACGGCTTTAAGGAAATTAATTTTTAAAAAATGTGTATTTACAATTTTCTTGCAACACAAACTATACTTCTAACAAGTCGTTTTTTAATTTATTAATTTACTTTTTTCTTAGATAAGCACACATAACGATACTTCAAATTTTCCATATTTATCATTACTTCGCAACTTCTCTCGTTTTATAACTGGCAACAGTTAAGAAGAAATAAACGAATATGTTTGCAAGTGACAACAAAAGCGAATGAAAGCTAATTAATTTATACACAGCAGACTTAAGATACTTTACTAGACGATTCTTTGCAATTTATCAACTTGAACTGTAAAAACGTTTTGTATTCCTACAAACAATTCTTTGCAAACAAGGTTGCCATGAACATTTTTTGTAACACTACAAATACAACAGATAGGAGTAAATTTTACAACACGTTATTGTTGAATATTTAATACTTGTGTTGGATTTGACCGTGAGTAATTTAGACTTAAATTCTTTTATAAATATTGGATGTACACAAACAAGTTTACACGTTTCATTAGACATTAGATAGTGAGTTGCAAATATGCCAAATAGTACTTTTTGTGGTAAAAGAAACTTTGGTAGCCAGTTTCCAACGAATCGTTAGTAACACGTACAAAATATTTTTCTGAGTAAATCACATAAAGCCTTTTTTGTCAAGCTGAAAAGAAAAAACCCAAGAATATAAGATCAATGTTACGTAACACGTACACTCCAGTGAATTCTAGATCACTTCAGGCCTAAAGAAGTGCAACTGTTTAAAATTTAAAAAAAAAAATGTACTCATTGCGTATCCTGTAATGAATTGTTTAATCATTTAACCAATAGTTTTTATATTTAATACTTTTGGCTTGCATTGTATCCGTAGAAATCTAAAACACCAATACGCTTAATTTCGGGTTTCCGATAAGGAAAGGGGGTACATGTCTGTAGCTACTGTAATTTTTCTGACTTTTCACTTCATTGAACTGTGATCACAATAAGCCACGGTAGATGCTGTATAATGCAAATTTACAATTTTTCGGTTTGGAACCCCCAAGCGTGAGGCGACAGGGAAGGGGCAAAGTGACCTCACTCGTACGGAGTTTTACGATCACAATAAATCAATTTCACCTTCCCCCTATCCCTGTGGCCAGGAGTTTCATTTAATTAAAGTAAAATTATGTGCCAAGTTCTTTGTTTATTTTGATTTCTATGAACAGATTTTTTTGGCACAAAAAATTTGGTACGTTATGATAATGTCACTATACTTTTAGCCAGCTGAACGGCACTGTCGTAAATATTATCCAAGTAGTAATGGGCCCCGCATAAAAGAACAGCTGGACGGTACCTTCGAATTTGAGGACGCCGAGAATTTTGCAGACATGGCGCGCCTCCACAGAAACGTCAGCAGCTCGCGGACATTTACGAACTGCAAGCCGCCGTCCAGGAAATGCAAAGGCGAAACTCCCCCGGCTGATCGCGTAGGCAGCTCCCAGGCGAATTTCGTGGCGATGATCCACAGCAGAAAAATAGGGCTCCGCAGAATTTCGGCAGCGTTTTCCAACCACGCTCAACACACAAGACGTGAGAATTTAGAACGAGCAGGCAGGCTAATTTCCACAATTATTTCCACAAGTGTTATAACAACCAAGACTAAAAACCCAAGCTCATACTGGGGCTCACTAAGCAACGCCATACCAGAGCTGGGTGTCCTACAACTTGGCACATGTTACCCTCTCTGCTGCTGTTACAAGACTCTCCCCGCCCCGCCCGCACAGTCGCTACGACGAGTGGCAGCGCTGGCGATGCGCGCGCGCTCAGCTAGCTTTCTACAGCACTCAGTAACCATTCAAAACCCCTATAAAATTACTAACTAAACCCTAAAATATAACACAATACTAAAATACAAATACTAAATATAAATATAATACAAAACATATTTGAAATGGCTGGCCGGCCTAACCATGTATTTAATAACATAGTAACCACTCATAAGCGAGCGCCCAATTAAACATTACGAACAGCTGCATTTCTTTTATTTCTTAACTGACGACTCACTCGTCACAGGTTCGCTGTTTAAAGTTAATCAAACATTTCCGTCGTCTCTGGTTAGTGTCTCCTTTCTGTCAGTTTAATTTGACCTCTACTCAAAAGCAAAAGATAAAATTTAGCTATGGATTGGCTTAGTGTGGGCGAGGGGAACAAAAGAATGAACTATGATTGTAGCATTAATATTTAATTTTAAAATTTGTGATTTTATAACGTGGTTTTATTTTCATTAGGTATTGGATTATATGGTTTTTTTTTTTAAACCTTATGCCTTTTATAATTTATTTTATTTTAATTTATATTTTGGCGTATTGAAGGGGTGGATCACGTGACAACAGCCTCCACGTGGCTCCCCGTGGTATTCACTTGTTTTATTTGTTTTGTAGTATATGTTTGTGGGGGCAGAAGTTATATTGAATTATAATTAGATTAAGCATAATTTTTCAGCTGTTATTTGCTACTAATGATGAGAACTCCCATCGGATTCCAAAGTCAATTATTATTTTTAATATAAGAGTACAATAAATATGATGAAATATTGCCTCTGGTTTCATAGTTTATTTATAAATATAATTTAAATTATATTATATGTTACTACGAAAATTTTTTGTATGTGTATGAAAGAACCACTTGTAAAATATTAAGTAATTACAAGTGCCGGAGGGCCGATGGTTATGAGGGGTGAAACATTGTTTGTTTATTTATTTTTGCAATAGTACCCAGTATATAATTACTTCTGCCCAGGTATGTAGTATATGATTACGAGGTGTCGCGTTGTACCGTGCTGTAACGCGAAATTGTACGGCCTTTGCAAGATGTAGCCTATATCATTCTGCAATGTGTAATGTTCAAACTTTGGTAACAACACATCGCGCAAGTAACGTGTAAATTGTGTTACCTACACTCGCTCTAAAACACAGAAAAATAACACAAGCTTTTTTTTCTCTGTGGTCAGAAACTAACATTATACATTTATAAAGGTGCTGTGAGGGCATTTCATCTTTCCACAGACAAAAGGCAACATATAGATATCCTACACCACATTTATTTGAAGACTATTTCGTTACAGAGAATGTTGCAAAAGAAAAGTTAGCTAAAAAGTATTGGTGTATCGTGTTAACGGAAATTATATTTTTATGTGTATTATATGATACAGTAACTTGGTAACCACTCGTACCGTATAAAGGTGTTGCGTGAGTTAACAGCGCAAGATTTCCGTGCACGCATGCAGTGGTGTGCTCGCGTACTGGCCAGCCTCGGTGTGGATCCACACAGCATTGACGACTTGTGGTAGTCAGGCGAGTGCCCTGTGCTATTGAGTGGGCACGTCAACAAGAAGCATGTCCCGTTCCTTGGGTGGGAGGAGCCACATTCCTTGGCCATGTCTCACACGGCAGTTGTTTCCAGAAGAAGTTCTTCAGACATGAGCCGAAAGCTCTTCTTAGGTGATCGCTTCACCTTGTCCATCACGCGGCCGTCACTGCCATTGCATCTCGTGCTGCGGGATCTGCCAGAATGCCCAGCATTATGATTAACCACGGAACATGCTTTCCGGAACCTTTCTACCCACAAGAGAATGGTTTGGTTTTGGTTTTGGTGGTGCAGGTCTCTGGAACTGACCTTGGAACTCAGTCATTAAAGATACTAAGAAAGGGCCACCATTCTTTCCAGACCTTTCAGTCCCATAGCTCCGGATATATTGTTCTAGGCACAATGCACGTTCCTGGATGGTGTACTGTGGCATGCCCGGTGTCACAGAGCATTTATTGTAACATATAATACACATAAAAATATAATTTTTTAAATTTTTTTTACATATGACACCTATAATTTCCAGTTACCTTTATTGTAACATTCTGTATCCCCAGTCAGTAATAAAAATGTGAACAATTTATTAAATGTTTCGTATTTCGCTCGTGTTTGAAATGAGTTACGGCAAATAAGAGTTACAAATGGTGGTTTTACAATACATATTAATTCTTCAAGTTTGTTAAGAAACCAGGATCGAGAGTAGGTACCTTCAATATAAAGCACTAACTGTACAAACTTATTATTAAGTAACATCTCTGGAGTGTTGGAATAACCTCTTAAACCGAGAACTAAATTATTTAGTACTTTGTTACTGGCATTACTCTAGTGTGTTCGTATGTATACTACTTTGTGAACAGGCTATATATATTAGTTTACCGACGTCACATCCGACTTAAGAAAACCTGATGAACAACCGATCTGATTAATTTCAGCTATCCCAATACTCAGCTGAATTAATAAGATCGTAGAGCGGTAATCATTATAACAGCATTCATAGAAATGATTTGGTTAAAATATCAGTTTGACACCGATTGGAATTATCTACACGGAATAATGTAAGATTTTTTCTGATGAAATTTTTTTTTATTTGGAAGTATGGAAGCTCAGGTTACAGCTGCAACACACATTGCTAGGTCCCGAAATGTTAGCGGGGTATCTGTAAAAAACGGTTTTTTTTTTTTTTTCCAAAACTTCTCAACTTGGCTGGGTGATGTCTGGCTGCAATTGGCAATTGAGAATCACTTCACGTCCAAATATTAAATTCAATTTTCTATCCCGTTCTAACGTGTTTTATTTGAATTTGTATTGAAATTATATATTTTGTAAGCATCGGTTAGTAAATAATAAAAATATATGGTCGCAGCTTCTAATTATCATAGAGAAAAGTTGAGAACGGAAATTCTGCGCTCCAGTTCTGTCCCTTGTGCGTATGGGCTATGGTGAGGCATGTGAAGCGATTGTCTGGATCGTCCTTACAGCGCTCTCGAACTTCTGAACCTCCGAGACACGCGAAATGTTCTCTTGTAAGCAATCCCCTTTAGAATAAATGACTCCAAGAAATTATTTCGCGTTCAAACCATAGCGTTATGGGCGACAATTAGGCTTAAGAGTGGGATGGACCCCACATATTTTGTGAAATAGCTGTTTGCGCGAATACGCGTATATCGGAAAATAAATGTTCTGTAAAAACTACTTTTTATCAGATAATATTTTTTAAAAACGATTATCTAGGCCCCTATTTTTTTACTTTTGTCATATAAAGTGTATTCATGGAGAAAAAAAGAGGTAAGATGGTCAAATATGGCATTTTTTAGTTTGCCTATGCATTTTCCTTAAGTGGCAAGTGAAAAGTACTAAGGTTTTTCTGTGCGAATTAGATATGTTATGGTGGGACTTTATGACGTGCGATGAAAGCCGACAGGTGTAATTACGACTGTAGGGTTTTACTTTTCTATTGCAGCCAAAAATTTCGTACAGGCAAGGTCTGAAAATGCATTTATTATTTTTTTTTTATTTGAACATCCTTATTATAATAAAAACAAAACAATACATACTTAAATGTTTGTTTTATAACGTTCCTGGCATCGAATGTACAGAAAATATTTCCGGACCATTAACATCTAAGGACTACTAACTTTTAACTTTTGATGTGGTTGTATTTATGTGAAAAGATATTTAAATCCCGTTAAATATGTTATACAGGAATAGTTGACATAATCTTTAGCTTTCTATTTAAAACTGTCCACTTTTGCGAAAAATTTAGAGATGTAAATCACAAAATCAGTATATATAACAAAACTATTGTCTTAAAATTAACTCAATTATATCACTGAAAACTCTATAAAATATTATATTATTTTATAACTGAAAAAAAAAAACTACATATTTTTTCGCAGGATACTTTAAGAATGCAAAATTATAATAAAATTAACAAAGGTTTATTTATCTGTTTAAGTTGTATTTTCAAAACATTACATAATATTTTGTAAATACTTTAAGAACTAATTTTGTTTATGTGTTTATTTTGTGGTTTAAGTTTGCTGTTATTCCAAAAACAATAAATAATTTTTTTTTTTCAAAAACTATAGAGTTTATCAACTTTTGCTGTTTATTGACGATCTTGTTAATTCAAATATACTATGATAAAAACACCTAATTGTATTATAAAGTTGTAATTCTGTAATTTATGTTATATTTCGGGAATTCGCGCAAAGTGTTTTGTGGACTTTTCTTTCAATGTTGACAGTACAGATTTTATTTTACATTTTGTAGAGTGACAGGGCATAGCGTATAGTGCGATACAATTCTTGACGAATGTTGTTACTATTATCTTCTCTGCAGATGCCTATATAATATAATCACTTTATATACTGTAAGCTGTTACGTAATGGAAAATAACTAAACCAGAGAATCTGTACTGTTCCTAAAAGTCTGGGTATCTATTACCTGTCGCATTCCGTGCCAGAAATTTAGACAAACGTTTTGAAATAGAAAGGAAGGGGGGGAATTGACGACTCCAATCTAAGTGGGACGAATTTCTCGTAAGTTACATGTCTAATTAGGGATTTTTTTCGTATAAGGGGCAGCTAACGGCGTTTCTAGATGGCGCATTATATGAAATATTGCCTCTACGCCCAAGGAAACATCTAATTGCTACGTCAGTCTGTGTCACTTTCTGCGGTTGCGGTTTTTCTAACATTTTATCTGTGAGATGTATGTAGCAAAATTTCTCACATATACGGTTGATCTCCATGGACATGATGAATAATTGCTAATTTAAAGACAAATTCAAAACACAAGTCTTTGAAATTACATTTATTTGGGCTTGCAGGACTTGTTTTAGAATTCATGCAAAAGCATAGTTCGCAATTTAAAATTGAATTTGAAGGGATAATATTTAATATCTGTCTTTATGAGGGTACTGTGCCAACATACCGTGATATCCGTCTCTCTATATCCATGCGTATTATCAAGTTATAAATTTGATAAGGAAATTATTCTATGTTGGACAAGCAAACATTTACTCTGGCATTAAAACGAATTGCAAATGCAATAGTTGATTTTGATGGCCCAAACTAGGACAGATAGTTCACTAGGATACATATTTCCGTATTGTTTCGTAAAAACGCGTTAACATATTATTAAGATGCCAATAATTTCCAGTTTCATTTCCATATCAATCGTAGTTATAACAATTATTTTCTTATTATGGACGACATTTAAACTGTAGTGGACTGATACCCATCACCTATCGCCCAGCAGGATTCCAAGGAAATGTTTTGCGAAAGTTATTATTGCGTATTTATTAAGGAATATATTTCATGTTCGTTTTCGTTACATTATAACTCAAATCATGGCAATAAATATTTGAGTAAAAATCGGTATATGCGTGTGTTATATATAGCACATGTATATAATATATAAGGTATTAATTTATATATGTGTGTGTGTGTGCGCACGCGCATCTTCGTGCTAAAAAAAAATGCTTCATTTTACTGTATCATTATAATAGTATGATATGTATGCAGCAGTTTCTATTTCTAAATCTTCTAGTATTTATATATTTTCTGACCTGGCGTTTAATTAAGCGAAGAAACAATGTCGTCCAGGAAACTAGAGGTAGTGCACCAATTCCTACTCGCAGGGGTGTTGAGGTAGTGTATAGGTTACACCATTCGCCTGCCGCCAAAGTCAACCGGGCTCGATTACCGGAAAGGCCACCAGAATTTCCACGCATTATAAACGTGGCGGACGTTGCCATCAACCGGCGAGTCTTCTCGGGGTGTTCCCGTTTTCCGCTCTCATGTTACGCCGCTGCTTCGCTCCCATTTTTCCGTCGACCGGCGTTCAAGATCGCGCTGTCAACCTGATCAAATCAAAACATCTCATCTCATCTTGCTTACGGCTCTCTACCGAGAAGTTAAAGGCCTGCGCCAAATTAAGTGTATCAAGTTATGACTTTGTTCTTTTAGTTAATCATGAAGATTATTGTGGTGTATAGAAGATATTAAATTGGAAAAATAGTTATTTAACTACTGGTTTGGTTGTTTTAGGAATAGTACCAGCCAAAGGCCTACATAGAAACATAGAAATATACATTACGTTATTCAACTTACCTTACGATGAATGAGACATTTTGTGATGTGTTAATTTTTTTCGTCATATTGCACTGTATATAAATTGTTCGTCTATGATTGGTAAGTTACTGCTATGGTTATTTGTAATTATATTTTAGGTTTTTTTTTTAGTTTATATATGTAAGCATGTATTATAACTACCTACTTAGCTGTTATTTTTTGCATTTATCAAAAATAAGTTTAGGTTATAGCTTTTTTATGTCGCAGTTTTTGTTACCTTTATGACACTCGCAAGTTAGTTCTCTCTTAAAAAAGTAGATAGAAAATTAAAATGCGCCTACGATGGAATAAATCAGCAACATTAGCACACTTAGAAAATATATTATTGGGGATTTTTTTTTTCTTTCGATAAAGATTCCGCTTGATTTTTATCTTCAACTGTCAAAAATCAAGACGCATGATTTAAATCACCGCAGTAACATATCTAATGTTGGTTATTGCTTGAAATGATCATCGAGTAGTCGTAAGAAATGTATTTTTGAAGATAAGAATATTGGAATTATATGTAGCTTGGTGTAAAACCACGGCTCTCAAACAATTTTGTTAGTTCAAAAGTTTAACTGGTTAGAATAAACTACAAAAATTTTATCTTAGATCTTTCAGCCTCTATGACCTATGTCGCTAAATTATTTTCGGACTTTGAGTTTACGGATCGAAATAACGGATTAAAAAAAACGGATGTATGTTTTATATCTGTATGTGAAATTATGTTGGTGTAATGTGCAACACTTTCTCAAATCAACTTCCTGGTACAAAGCGGGTGCGATGAAAACCATTTGCCAAATAAAATTAGAGGCTGTGGGATGTGAAATAATATGGATGATCTTATGAATATTTGTTCCAAACACAATGGAATTTCTCTCAAATGAAAATTAAATTAAAAAACGTAGTTTGTTGTAAAAGGTTTAGCAAAATCACATGCAAAATAGAAAATTAAGCTATTTTTGGGAAATACACCATGAAAACTAACTCACAAGTTGTGGAAAAAATTACATTGACAACATTTTCAACAGCCACTTCAAGGTGTTTATATATCAATACAAGATTTATTATGCAATATTTGAACGGTTGAAATTGTGAAAAATTTTACAGTTATGGTGTGTGGCTGTCTTTTATATTTTTCTAGTTACTCGTTAAAGTTAATGGAGATATTATTACCTTTAATTTACTGTCCATAAATTTTTCGTAAATTGTTTGGAACATTTTATTACTCCGTCACATAAAGTGTGCAGATATTATTTTCATGTGTGGTTATGAGAAATCAGCATGTTAAAGGGTTTCGAGTAACAAATATGAGTTATTGTTTCAAAAAATTTAAAGCTGAATATCAGTCGAAGCACCAGTTATCCGGCCGCCTTTAAAAACGTCACACGCCTGGGAGAGTACGAACATCTGGCCGACAGAGGGCGAGCCAGTATCTCCATTCCTTGTGGTCGATCACCCATGTCCTTCCCCTCCTCCAACCCAAAACCACCGATAACCCGCAGTCTACCCCTTGTTTTCAGTCCAGTTCGCCACCCGATAATGCGCTATTGGACGTGAAATTACACACGCATGCCCTCCCCCCCCCCTACTCGCGGACCACCCCGCCATCAGATAACGCCGCTTCATTGTGATTTAATTTCCGAATTTTATCGCCTTCGTCCATCCCGGAATAATACACTCGAAACGAGAGGCGGGTGGTTACGCTATATTACGTTGACATGGCTGCCCTTCATTTGCGCACCGAGGCCCGTCGTGAAACCATGACTGATTGCTCTTCAGGTTGTTTGTATCGATTATTATGAGTTTCCAGCGCCAGTACTACCAGAATATTTACCTTCATAATATTGATTCACTATATAAACTTACCCCCCCCCCCTTCCACTCACCAAAACCACCATCCCTAGGCAATATTTTAGTGACTGAGATCCTTTTAACCGTATCTTTCGATACGTTGTATATTTATTCATGAAGGCTCTCGCCCACCTGGTGTCTTTTCCACGTTTGAGGCCGAGAAGCACGGGAGCGTAAGGACGACACTAGCATGCGAATCAAGTGCGCCATCGCCGCTAAGCGCGTGGCTCTGAACTGGCGTCCGATATTCTAGTCGCACTGCGTGAACCTACGGGACTTTCATCTGTGACCCTGTCGTTTTATTGGTGGGAATTCTTTAGGATGGTACAGTGCAGGACCCTTGTGTAGTTTTGTATGTATCTGATTCGTATTTTTCGACGTAAAGCGCTTTAAAAAGCTGTTTTGAACCATTTTGGAGTTCTCTGAAAAGGTTGTTTCTAACATGCGTGACATTTTGAAAGTAGTCAACAGCCCTAGTCTCAAGTGCGTGTTCTTTCCGCAGAACCGTGTATTAGACGCACGTTTAACAGTTTCGGGGGAAACGTGTATTTCACTCTGCAACACAGTTTAAGCGGCAGTCAGGCGGGAACCTTAATGTTTTTTCTTGAGAAATGGCCATGTAGAGTTTTCATACACTAAACAATTTCATTCACTGAAAATGCGCATATACTATAACACGGAACACTGTACTAACATACGTGAATTATAATTATTAGCTTATTACTAGTGCATTATGAGAGACAAGGACAAATGAAAGAATATGTTGTTTATAGTGGAAATAACGCAGAATTTGCTAGCAACATTTGAATCACTGGAATGTACTTCAAACTTCCATCAACCGACAAGCAAACGCACGTTTGATGTATCGTTTTAAATCGTGTATAATGTTTCTATTACTAATACAAAAATTAACTAAAAAGTTAAATTTCCACAAAAAAAAAACTGGCTTTACTCTGTTTGTATGCACGTTGTGTATTCTTCCGCCTTATGTAAAATTAACATGACCCTAATAACTTTATTCATGCGTCGCTCAGGAGGAACTGTGGTATTTTTTAGAAAAGTAAATATGATAAAAATAATTTAAGTTATTACAGATGATTACCTAACTCTTTCTATTCCACGTTAAGATATGAAATTACTTTCCATCCATTATTGCTAACGTTACTCGGTGCATGTCACTCAGTCCGCCCGTTAATAAATATGCAAACCTTGACAGTGACTTATTTCTAAGGTTGATTTCAAAAGTGCTAACTTAATCGTGAAGAGCCTTTAAAATGAAAGCATGATGTCCAATTTGGAGTGTAGTGACCATGAACTGAGAATGACCATGGCGATCACGTGCGATCAGGTTTGTGTTTCGATTTTAATAGCTATAGTTCATTGGGAAAATAGGATAAAAATCACTCTAGGAATCAAATGATGAATATTGAGCGCGACGATCGTTTAGAGAGAAGTATATTAATAGATGTTAAACGAAGTTGAATCATATAGTCTATTAAGTTGGTATTGTGATATTTATTGCAAAAAGCGCTATATGAACATAATTTGGCAAGATATCAAAACGATGGTAGGATTTCTCGCAGAAATACCCAAATGTCCGCTGTGTGTATCTTTCCCAAGAAAGTATTTAATCACAAATATGACGTAAACTATATATATTTTGTAATAAGTGTGGTCTGAGAATATTTCAAGCACAGTTTATGTGGCATTAAATTTGAAACATTGCAACTAAAAATGCGTATAGTACAAGTTCATAATTATAGCGTAGAGAAAATAGATGATAAGTGATTACAATCATGTGCTGATATTTACCGTACGTTACATTGCCATAAACGTAAAATATGCGGATCGATATATATATATATATATATATATATATATATATATATATATATATATATATATATCGGATTGATGTATACTCGTGTACTCAGAAATTAAAATTGTTTTATAAAAACTGAATATTTGATCTTATAAAAATATGCTTCGTGATAACGTTGCCGATAGGCTTATCATGTTCCTGCAAAATATTTTCCCAATCTGTTGGGTGGTTAATACGTTAATTAGGAGAGGGGGGATAGGGTGACATACATCCCAGACAGAAATTCGCACGATTGCATAGGCCTATAATTCCAAAAACGTATGCTAAATGGCAACCTTTTTTATTAAGTGATGGCTGGGAGAGCTGATATAAAAGAAGAATTTAGTGATTAATACCGTAGTATTTCAGTATCCGTAACAGCGTATGGCGGCGCTAAATTTAGATAGCGGTAGTGTAGCTGAACTTCTGTGTGGGTTTTAGGTCAGAGTGGACTAATGTCCCAAACTCCATCAAGTTCATTTCCATACAGTTGAATTTCACAGTGGAATTCTTGCTTGGGCTCCAACGGTCTGGCCGTAAAGTAGTAGACCGGCCCACCACCAAGCCGACATCATTGCCGGCGATTCAAGCTCAACCTGGGAGGCATATACCTCTTTTGGTAAACCAGGCATGGCCACCAACCAGGATTTTCCCACTTTTGTTGAATTTAATGCTTCGAGGTTATCCAGTGTTTGTTACAATAAGGGCGTAGCAGTGGGTTCCATTTATCTAGAAGATGCTATCTGAGAAACCTCACTAGCCTTTTCCAGGGTCATGAATCAGCTTTGTCTCCGATACTAGAACTGGCAAATCCACCATCCAATTTGTGATGCGCTCTCTCGCACACTTCGAATGGGCCATTAAGCAGCGAAGAGAGCAGAGAGGGAGAAAGTTTATTTTTCGGTCAACAAGTCTCCCACCACCCCTTCAGTATCCCGACGGATTCTCCCAAAGTAGTTCAACATCCAAGCACCAGCCGTTTTTTGGAATGGCGTTTATATAAACCTTTTAGATTATTATGTTATATCTATGAAACCATGTACCCAATTACAACTAAACTTTGCATGCTGGCCTTATCTATGAGAGCCATGAAATGTGTCTACGCAGATCATCTTTTGTGTGCCATTTTTTAATATAGTGCCACATAGAAAATAACATTAATATGCCATAGGGGTCAATACCAGCAACCAATCAACCGACTCCCAACAAATTTTATATGCAAGAAACGCTATCGAATGCCATGTAAACTTACATGCTTAAGATGTGGCAAGTCCTTCAGAGAATTTTTTTATATAGACAGTACCTATTAGTAGCATCATTTACAGTTACTTTTTTGAGACCTTTTTCTATGATATTACCAAACGAGAAAATAAATTTTTATGCCATATATTGGGAACCAGTCAACCGATTCCCAACAATTTCTTTTCGCAAGTTGTGCTATGAAAGGATAGGAATGATAATCATTTAAGTGGCCAAGACTCTTATTTTCATAATGACAGCCAATGTAAATATTTCATGGTAGTAAACTCTACCTACCAAAACATTAGACTTATTACATCTGATGTTGGTGCTCGAAATTCTACCTCCATAATGCAGTAGATTCTATGCTGGCTCATGGTATAATGTATTTGGGTTAGAGTCCCAAGTAAGGCACATGTGTATTTGTTATTGTCTCACTACTGTTGCATGTGTTTCTGGTTACATTTCTAATGATATTATCATCAACAAGACATCAAGGCCTACATTAAGTGTAAGGTTTTCAGAACGTCATTGTCAGGTGTGAATAGCTGAGCGACAACAGTACGGCCGGCTTCGAAGACAGGTGTCGTGGGTGTAATTTAATCAACCCCCCCTCCCCAGAACTTCCCAACAACCCTTTGGCCACAGCCACCCTTCTCGCTTCACAGAGTATGTTTAAGGCAACATACAATGTAAAGTGCAGTCATTACCGATGTGTGGCTATAATGACTTACCCCAATTCTGTTTATTATGCAGTTATATTGAATACACTGTTAGTTACAATATTTCAAGTTTTTAATCTCAGATATTTAAAACCTTTGCAGATCGTCGTGATAATAAAATATACGAATTTCCCATCATTGTGCTTATGTATAGTTTTAAATTAGACAATGTACATTTTGGGCATTTCTGCTAGAAAGCCTAATGGTGTTGTCATATCTTGCCAACTTCTGTTTATTATTTATTTCATTGTAACAAAATTTAAGGCTTCAACATAGTGAACATTACCAATTGACTTTGTTTACTTGCAAATATTTTTTTCCTCTGAATGATAACCATCTCAGGAATGTCAATCATGCTATAAGATACAATTTTAACATTATATATATATCATGAAATTACATAACAGCACAATTTAGTTGTTTTGCAAATAAAAGTTAATGCCAGCAGGAATAATATGAAATGTGTATACTATGTTTTATAACCATCAATCATTAGAAAGGGTTTTTGGGTACAAATTAATATCATTCGAACTTAATTTTGATGAGTTTAAAATTTATTTTAGTATATACTTCTACATGTGTTAGGTTGAATATAATCTATTTATTTTAATAGCTTTGATAAATGTAAAACCACATAAAGATGCATTGTTAACGGAACAATATAATTGCTATTATATGTCAATACGTGTTTATTGGTGAATATATTTCTGAATTTATTCAATAAAACCATGTATGGAAGGCATTCGGATTTTTTTTTTTTTTTTTTTTTTTTTTTTAACTGGCCTTACATTAGAAATGACTCTACTTTACAATGTGAAAATTGAGACACTGAGCACCTCAACATACAATTTACGTCTTTTTGTGCCCGACTTATGACATGATCCCGGAAAAATAAAGTCCGTGTATGCTTGTGGAAGCACGTATTTTTGGCAGCCCGGAGTCAAGGATTCAGCTAGCTATGCTAAAAATCTGCTCTACTTTGGCAAAAACCTGCAATATTTCATGGACAATGGAAGATCTTGAAGGTAGTCAAGTGGTCAGCTATGCACACCCGGCGTGGGGAGAGCGCCGTGAACGCGTGGGGCACAGCCACTGGCTGAGTGGTAACTACTCGTCGCGGCGATTACAGCAGCGTGCCCTCGGCAGACTGTCACTTGCCGCGTGACATGGACACTCAATTAGTGCACACCTCGACATCCCCTTCAAGAAATTTAGTCCTGCAGTGCGGCGGCTGCCGCCCGCCTGATTTCTGAGAATTTGCACCTGCATTATGATGCCAGCAGCCAGTGCGCGCTCGCGCCCAGCTGTTGCTAGGCGGAAATAACTTCCATGGTGGACTGTGATTGGTTGTTTTGAAAAAGTGCTACTGGGCGGAAGTATTGTAATAAAAATAATTATTTTCCCCTTTCTCAGAGTGTGGGGTTGGTAGTTCGGAGCCATCTGATTGGCCCAAAGTTTTACTTCCCTCCAGGGGTGTATTTTATTGTCTAGGGTATATAATGCTTGGAGTTTCCCGACTCGAGAGAAAAGTTGGCTCCAAAGATCAGCACTTTCTCCCTGCCTGAGTTAAGTAGTCATGAAAAAAATATAATTAAGCAAGTCGGAATGGTAGGCCCATCTGGCAGGACTCAAAAATTTCAAAGTCCTTTCAGGGTAGATTCTGAAAGTACTTTTCATGAAGGAAAATGTTAAGATTTGAGCATGGTTTTCTCTAGTACCTTTTATAAATTTTTTGTAAATTTTAAAAAGTAAAGTCATAAATGGCATCGGTCTTGTTAAGTGACTATGAGAGTAATTTTTACAGATTTTTTCAGTAATAATAATACTCAGTACGACTGAATAATGGTTAAAATCATAAATACTTGTAAAATTGGCCTTTGTAGTATTTTTTTTTAATGGCCAGCAACATTGTGATTAAAGTTACAAAAGATTCAAATACTTTTTCCAAGTCATTTATTAATTGGCAGTTGTAGTTTAATGAATGTCCAGATATAGTAAAATTATAAAATATTCAACTTTTTTTCCAAGCCATTTATTAATTGGTCTTTGTAATTTAATGAATGGCCAGATATAGTAAAGTTATAAAATATTCAAATATTTTTTCTAAGCCATTTCTAAATTGGCTTTTGTAGTTTATTGAATGGCCAGAAATATTGTGAGTAAAGTTACAAAAGATTTCAAAAGTTTTCCAATCCTATTCTTAATTGGCCTTTGTAGTTGAATGAATGGCCAGATATAGTTAAGTTATAAAATATTCAAATATATTTCCCAGGCATTCCTTTTATTGGCCTTTGTAGTATTTTGAATTACAATAATTGTTGTAAGTAATGTATTCATTTTTCTATGAAATTTTGGCTTAGGTATTTCAGAACAGCCAGAAAAAAATCTCTTTTCATATACTTTTCTATTTGGCAGTCATTTAGTCAGTTGGTCTTTTTTTTTAATATGTCCATAGAATATTAAATTATAAATAGTTGGCCTGAATTCCTTTGTATGTTCCCAAGGTCAAGTTTTTAAGAGTGGTATAGTGGTATATTGGAAACCACTAGTTTTATTAGAATGTTTGCTCGCCATCTTTGATAATTGTAATTGAGGTGATTTAGAGTTTATAGAAATGCCATGTGGGCATATAAATGTATATTTGAACTACTGTATTTTACAAGATATACAAAACAAATGTGATTTTCTCTATGAACAAAAGAAAACAACACAGATCAAATAAAGAAAAAACAAACCAAAGTGCAGTCTTATGTGTTATAAATTGGGCAACGGGAGGGTCTCTTCTTTAGATTTGATGTTCAGCCTAGAGGTTACTTTAGGATATTTTGGAAGTTTGATGATTGTTATTCTGTTGGGCTATGGTTTTACTGCCCTTTAATGCATCCTGGAGGAGAAGGGCGTATCAAAGAGATCCTGCGCACTTTGCTCGTTTGTAAGTGGCGTGCGGGTTGCATCAAAAATAAAACACATGAGATTTTACTTGCCGAGGGTTTTTAATAACTCTCTCTTTCAGTCGCGACCATTATTTTGGGGATTTGTATTTATCTTGTGTCTAATCTCTCTCACAATGTCTACAGGAAGGGTGCAGAAGCTCACGAAAGATTCACTCTCCCAGCTTCTTAAGGCGGGAGGAGAAGAAGTCGCAGATAATGAAGGGCTCGACGACCTGAGAATCAAAGCTAGGATTCTGGTGCGGTGTGATGCAAATATCAACACTGCCTCCAGTAGCGGGAGTGGCAGGGGAGTTCTAAGTGGTAAGCCCTTTCCAAGTTATAAGATACTTAAGGATGTTCAATCAGAATTTTTCCTCTAAGGTTCCTCATTTAAAAGGTTCTACTTTAATTAAGGTAGTTCAGTTTTTGGTAGAATTTAATACTATGATAGCTTTAAATTTTTGTGCTAGACAAGTAGTTTATACGATAGCCACATTTAGAATCCCTGTGATTTTTCAGCCCTATTTTGTTGCAGCTAGGGATGAGAATTAGGAATTTTTACCAGCTATCAAAAACTTGTCTCACATTGGTTGGAAGTGAGTTAGCTTTTGTAAATTTTCGGTTGAAGATTCTAGAAAAATGCAGAATGCAAATCAGTCCATGCAGGTCTATGTGAAATCTAAAGTTTGGTTAGTGAATGTAGAAGGGTATCCTTGCAATGAGGATCAGTTCACGCATGCAGTGTTTTTTAATCTGCAACCTCGGTATAGTAGGTTCTTTTGTTTTGCCACTAGACCTACCACTTTAATGCAACTTCTGAGTTTGGCGACGGAATTCGAGCGTAATATATCAGATTGCTCCTTTGATCCTATAAGATCGGATCAAAATAAAGGAATATAGAAGGATCCTGTGAAATTGGATTCCTCCAAAGTTTTGCATTTATTGTGGTGAAAGCAACCATGTATTGAAATACTGCTATCGCCGCAAATATGTTCTTGCTTCCACAGAAGCCCAGTGTCAGAGTAGAAAAGGAAGATAGGGTTAAGAACTTCGTGTGTTATTTTTGTAAAAAAAAAAATGGGCCACATGAAGGTCAGATGCCTTGCTCATGAGAAGGTTCTGGGAGATCAAACAGCTAACATCATGAGTTTTAAGAGGTAATATTGTTTATATTATGTTCCTGTTGTATTAGCAAACTAGGTAAAGGCAGCTGCACTGGCGGATTCGGGTGCATCTTGTTCCCTCATTAACCACGATTTTTGCCAGTAATTGTTGAAAAACATCGCAAAGGGTCTCTCGAGGGCGCGGAAGATTGATGAAGTGGGGGTTTATCTGGTAAACGGGGTATGATTGTTTCCCATGGAGTAGCCATAATTAAACATAGAATAGAGAATTTTTCGTGGGAATTTCATTCGAGGATTCTTCCTGGTTTAAGTCATGATCTCATGTTGGGGGTTGACTTTTAGGGGAAAAACCCAGGCATGTAGAGATGTGTCCAGGCACGAATTAGTGTTTGCCTTTTGCAAATCTCAACATGTAGAGTTTATTTCGAGGCGTTTTGAGTTTCATAAGAAAATTGTTCAGTCTGTGTAATCTAAGGATGAGGAAAAGGATTGTCAGGTGAAACAGATTATGCTGTTGCAAAGGAAATTTGCAGATGTGTTTACCTAAAAATTGGGGCACTACGGCAAGAACCTTATTATATTGAAGGATTCTGAACCAGTGCAATCAGTTCCCTATCATGTAGTACCTTCGAAACTAGAAACATTTCTGAGTATTGTGTATGATCTTCGAAAGGAGGACATATTGGAGCCCCTCTGAAATATGTTGCTCCAGTCCAGCCTTTTTGCTGCCCAAGAAGGCACCAGGAGAGTACCGTGTCTGTGATTACCACAAGGTGAACAAGAAAATCCATGTGGACCCCTATCCTCTGCCTACGATCGAATCGGCTTTTAGCATGTAGGAAAAGCAAAGTATTTCTCCATTCTCGAGCTTAATTCAGTTTTCCTACAGTGCGAGGAATATTGGCATTTGTCACCCCCTGGGGCAATATCAATGGAAGCGATTGCCAATGGGAGTGAATTGTAGCCCACAGGTGATGTCATGAGTGTGGTTCTCAGTTTCGGGCAAATTCCAATATGATTTCCTTTTTACTTACATCGACGATATTTGTGTATATAGTGAGACCTTTGAGGATCACTTGAAGCATTTGTGTCTCTTTTTGGAGACTTTGAGCGAGGCTAGTCTCACAGTAAACCCTGAGAAGGTTACCTGTGCGAAAAGCTATGTCAGGTACCTGGGCTTTGTTAGTTCAGAAGGTGGGTTGCTGATGGACCCCGAAATGATTAGACCATTGGAGAACTTTCCGGTCCTGAAGAATGTGCGTGGAGTGCGCCGTTTCCTAGGTATGGTTGGTTTCTATGAGAAATTCATACCAAGTTTTGCCGATCTTGTTGAACCCTTAAATTCCTTGAAGAGGAAAAAGATATCCTTTAGTTTGGGGGAGACCAGAATAAAGCCTTTTGTGTGTTGAAAGAGAAGCTGGCTACACCTCCTGTTCTCCAGTTGGCACATTTCGAGAAGCCATTTACTCTTCAGGTAGATGCCAGTTCTAAGCCATAGGATGCTGCTGTACTGTGCCAGATCAAAGGAGATAGTTTGGTGCCAGTATCCTATGCCAGTAGGCAGTTGACTCCTGCAGAACAAAAATTCTCAGCATATGAGAAAGAAGTCCTTGCAGCAATTTTCGGAATTGAAAAGTTCAAGGATTATTTGGAGAACTCAGAGTTTGAATTGCAAACTGATAATCAGGCTCTGAGCTGGTTTTTAAGTACCAACAAGTCTGCAGGGCTGTTAGTGAGATGGTTAGTTTGATTGACCTGTTTTTATTTCAAGATCAATCATGTCAGAGGCATTGGCAATGGTGTCACTGATACTTTCTCAAGGATGTTCGATTCATATGAGTTTCAGGTCAACCTCCCCGACGTGGCGTCGGTGGTTCAGGCCCAAGATGCTGAGTTGCAAAAGGTGTCCTTTGGAACTCAAATATAGATAGAGAGTGAAAGAAAACAAGGTCCTAAGGTTGAGGTGATCCAGAACATTCCTCAGGCTTACTTGATAGTGCGACATCACCATGGAATGGACCCTGAGTGTTAAAATATCAAGGATGATATTGATACAGGGAATGGTGGACAGTTTGAGGTCAGGAAGAGCTTGATCGGTTATGTCGATCCTAAAACCTCAAAATTTAATTTCTTTGTGCCTCAGGTGCTGATAGGTCCAGTATACCAGTATTATCATAATACATAATTTGGTGGACATCTTCGGCAAGACAAGACCATCTCAAGGATTAGGGAAATGTTTTACTGGCCTCAGTTAGTAAAGGATGTTGAGGGTTTTGATAAGGAATGCTTGGAGTGTCAGCGAGCCAAGCCTTGAAACGCCAAAATTGTGAGTCCTTACAGTGACAGTGTGGTAAAGATCCCTTGGGAACGGGTGTACCTGAATATTTTTGTCCTCGCTACCCCATACTGTAGCTGGATTTACATCCATTCTAGTTGATGTTGATAATTTTAGTGAGCTTGTGTTCTTTTATCCTCTTAGAAACATGAAATCCAGTGAGATTTGTAAAGTCCTTGGTCAAAGCCTATTTCCTGTTGTTAGTTCACTTATACAAATAGTCACTGACAATGCCATGTATTTCATATCCATGAAAATGAAGAACCTTGCATTTCCTTGGGGAATCAATTTGGGCCAGACAAAGCCATACTATCCCAAGACGAACTTTGTCGAGAGTTATAAAAAAAAATTGAATGTATCTTTACGAGCATTTCAATCTGACTCTCATCGAAACTGGGACAGTGTGTTGTACCAACTGTCAGTGGTTTTCAACAATGTGGTTAGAAGGGCCACAAATAAGGCGCCTGCTGAGCTCTTCTTCGGAAGAAGTTTGTTTCTTCCTTTAATAAATACTTATGGTCTCCGTGAGTTTTGTTGGGAGGTTTTGAATCGTAAGGACCTGGAAGAGGCCTGGAGTGAAGCTACTCAAAGTTTTAAGGGGTATCATTCAAGATTAGCTTTCAGGAAACCCTATAGTAGTGATTCAGTTATCATCAAAGTTGGTGATAAAGTGTACGTTGAGACTCACTTTCTCAGTAATAAAGCAGTGAGGTTTAGCGCTAAGTTAGCACCTAAATATGCTGGTCCCTTCGTGGTCAAACAATTTTGACACCTGTAACTGTGTTGTTGGAGGATGCTGATAATCCTGGTGTTTTTAATAAGGCACGTCTTTCTCAGATTAAACTTAGTACATCTTGGGTAGAGGTTTTGGGTGGTAGACACTGAGGAGAGATTTATATTGGGTATTGTGTATTTAGGGTATCATATTGTCATCTTGTTTATCTTGTTCATTAATTGGTTGTGTTTCCTTACATATGTAATTTATCTTAGTTCTAGCCAGGGTGGAACTGTTGTTCCAATGGGTAACTTTCTTTCATTCATCTCCATTTCATCTTTTAGGGTTAATGCTTTGTAATCATCCTCATTTGGGTTAAGATTTGTTTCTAGTATAATCTTCTGAGTTAATTCATTCAATAAGAGTATATGGTGGTATCTATCATGTAATTTGCAAAGAGGAAACTATCCTCAATCTTTAGGGGAAAAAAATAGGATCCCATAAATTACAAATTGTCTGCATGTACTGAGAGGTATGGTTCTCAGTTGTCTTGATTTGACATCAGGAATCAGGAGGTTCCTTACTGATTGTGACTTCACTTTACTTGCGCAAGTATGTCATGTTTGTTCCGGTGCTGACGATCAAGATGATGCTGCTGGGAGATCATCTCCTCTTTCCTGTCTTCTAATGATGGTGAGGCATTCTGGAGACTTATTCGAGGCTCGCTACTTCGGCGGAGCTTCTTTTCGCTCTTCCCACTCTTCAGTGAACTTCTCGGAAGTGCCTCCCATAAAAAGGGGGGAGGGGGCAAGACTTGAGACGCAGAGCACCACAACTTGCAATTTATGTCTTCCTGCGCACAACTTATCACACGATCCCAGTAAATAAAGTCCGTGCGTTCTTGTGGAAGCACATGTTTTAGGCAACATGAAGTCAAGGATTCAGCTAGCTAGGCTAAAAATATATTCTACCTTGGCACCAACCTGCAATATTTCGTGGACAAAGGAAGACCATGAAGGTAGTCGAGCGGTCCGCTACGCACACCCGGTGCGGCGAGAGAATCGTGAACGCGTGTGGCGCCGCTGCTGGCTGAGCGCCAACTATGCGCCACGGTGATTATAGCTGCTGGCCCCTGCAGACTGTCGCCTGTCACGTGCCATGGCCGCTCAATTAGTGCACACCTCGACATCCCCTTCCAGGTATTTACTCCTGTAGTGCGGTAGCTGCCGCCCACCTGATTTCTGACCTACATTATGACGTCAGCAGCCAGTGCACGCTCGCACCCAGCTGTTGCTAGGTGGAAATAACTTCCATGGTGGACTGTGATTGGTTGTTTTGAAAAAGCGTGTTACTAGGCGGAAGTATTGTAATAAACAAAATTAATAATTTTCTCCTTCCCCGGTAGTGTGGGGTCGGGAGTTCGGAGCCGTCTGAATGGGCCAAAGCTTTACTCCCTCCAGGGGTGTATTTTACTGTCTATAATGCTTGGGGATTCCTGATTCGAGAGAGAAGGTGGCTCCAAGGATCAGCACACTCTTCCTGCCTGAATAAAGTAATCATGAAAAAATGAAATTTAACAAATCGTAAGGGTACACCTATTTGGTAGGACTCAAAAAAATTTCAAAGTCCTTTTAGGGTACATTTGTGAAGTAGTTTACATGAACGAAAATTTTAGATATGAGCATCAAAATTATTATATTAGTGAGACTGCCTGCTACAACGGTAAATATATACACTAAGAAGCGAGACGAGTAATAACATGGAAGTTTCGTTGGCATGATTGATGGCATGTCTTGTTGACGCTAACTAGACTTTGTGTGTATTATGGGACTATCCTTTCCACCATGTAATACTCGAAATTCCATTACAAATACTGCACAGGTTGTGTTTGAAGCTATTTGCATGTGTTAAACATGCGAATATGTTTTTATAATGTTTTGATATTTTCGTGGATGCTTATTTGTAGTTCAGTGAGCGTCGTTTTGGTTTTAAAAGGGATATTGTTTGCATACTAAATAGCGGTCAGCCACGTACAACCCTTTATCTTTCACAAACTGTAAAAAAATCTTGAAGTGAAATTCCCTTACATGTAAGGGAAGCTAATTATCTCTACATGTAAGACAGAATTACCTCTTAAATGTAGAGTAAATTTACATAACAAATAAAGTACTATCCCTAATCGTACGGAAGAAGTACCTTTCATAAGGGGGTAGGGGGAATCTCATAAATGTAAGCGAATATTAATTACATCGTATAATAATATTACACTTAAAATATATTATGGGGTATAAGTACTGTAAATCTTGTTATTACCTATATCATGTGACGAATAGTAACTGTAACCTCGAATATAATATCCTCGATACTTTCTGGTGGATGAGTGTGAACCATAATCCTATATCATGATAGGTATCCATTACACCACGACGACAGTGTGACAGTATAAGTTATTATTCGTGCGATAAAGTATTCCGCCACGAAAAATAACAAAAAAAAAAAAAAAAATGTTATGCGCAAAATTTTTAATTGAAATGATTAAAGAATAATGTCCTACAATATTTCTCATTATTAGCTTGAACATTCCCGCTATCCTAAGAGCAACTTGACAAATGATTTATTCCTGGAACTGGTTATAATAATTATTTTTTTGTAACAAATTTCTCAGTTACTTTTGTGCGGTACAAAGAACATTTTGTGTAGAATTCCTTCAGTGGTTTTATTTGTACTTTGAATTCAATGCATTTCCAAGCGTTTTAATAATTCCCTTGACATAAAAATGATGCGAGTAAAGATAACTATATATATTGAAATTTGTACACGGGAACAAAAATTTATCCGATTTTCACAGTCTCTTAAGAATTCTATATTTTTTTTTTTTTTACAATCTTTCTATATGTAGCTATTTGGTAATGTTGTGTTTTACAGATTTTCTCTACCTTAAAATTAATTTCTTAGTATTATGACTTCGGTAAGGAATATAAGTCCTACTAGCTATTCAGCATGGCGTCTCGTTTATTTTCTTCCGCCCGTCCTCTCACATAGCTGTTGAGACAACGCTGAAGAGGTGCACGCGTCGTAAGGTAATTTTCCCATACATGTACGGGAATTTTCACTGCTATTTAAGTGAATTTTACTGCAGAGTGCGGTAATTATACCTTACCTATAAAGTGTTATGTTGTACACCTGGTATGTTTAACCAATAAAAGGTTTTAATTTTAAAGTAAAAATATATAAAATACAATTATCAAATAGTTGCAAATGGACGAGGAGATCCACATGTCGTAAGGTAATTTTCACATCCGTTTATGGGATTTTCCACGACCACGTACGTGAAGATTACTCCAGAGTGTGGTAATTTTACCTTACACGCAAGGAAAACTATGTTTCACACACAGGTTTGCTATTATCACCTTACATTTATCAGGTAATTTTCCCATTATTTTTTACAGTGTATGTGTATTCAATTGTATTGTTGCACACTGCCCAAATGAAAGGAAGCATTCTTGTTCAGTGTTTCCGCATTGGGGTTATGAACTTTGTCGACATACCATTTCATCCCTTAGCACTGACTGACTTCTCTGTTTCAAACAATACTATAAAGTTCAGATTTGCAGTATAGCTAAATCTTGAACATTTTTATAATTGTATGAAGATAAAAAACAACAATTGATAACAATAAAGTTGCAAATCTGCTGTTAGCACACAAGTTCGGAGTTTAAAATGTATGTAGGCCTATCTATAGCCCTGGTTACAAAAAAGGGACATAAAATATCAATTGTAAAATTATCATAACTGTCACCATTAGATTATGTAAAATCTCGTTTCGAAAAAAAAATTAAACATGTTAATAAGTTGGCGATCGGCACTGTACAAAAATTTAATCTAGCAGTCGTTTGTTATGGAAGAATGGGCGTAGTAAATATAAAACATCCGACAGCAATAAAACAATAATTATTTTTCGTTTTTGTATGCACTTATATTGTAAGTCCATAAAAACTGCTATAATTTACAATATAACATTAATATAAGTTTTTCTCAAAAGTTACTGTAAATAAACACTATACCAACAATGTCGTTTCCACTTGGTAATGGCCTCATACGGGGCGACGAATAACAAATCGGGACTTATCTGATACCGTCTAAGGGCATAGAGAAACTGTGTTCAGAAATATGTTCGTGAATGAAGCGCTGGTCATTGTTTTTCAATCGCCCCAGACGGTAGAACATATGTACTGCCAAACTCAATGTTCTGGAATAGCGATCTAAGACCTAAGCTCCATCATTTCATTAGTAAATATGACATTAGTAGTTTTCGACGACACAGGATGCTTATTTTCATATTGGCGGGCATTAAAAATTGGGGCTTTAAATGTCATACCGATTTATACCGAATTGGGGACGTTGCTAGTACATAATTTAAGCATTGAAACACATGAGAAATATCGTTGTTAGTCCGCCATTTTAGAGTATAGAACTACATTAAATAATTTGGCTTTTAGTGCATCATATCTCGGAAACTTATTAAACTGATCGATTCCCACTAAATTTTGAGAACAAGTAACACTATAGTACGCTGTGTTAGTATCTGCAATTTGAACACGTGATGCACTTAATTTAAAAATAGCGGTCATCTAAATATTTTTATGTTAATTTGCTATACATATAACACTGACAAATTTAAACCCAAACTAGAATGATGCAAGTATATGTCACCATGCACCAATTATGCCCATATATATAATTATTATCGGCTATTTTACAAGATAACGCTGCATAAGAAATATTTTTGTGTCATATCCTGGGAATATATCAACTGATTACCACAAATTATAAATGGAAAATTATATTATGGCAGGCCATGAACTTTGGTATGGTTTAAGTAAGTCAGTCAATTATTTTCGAAATGGCGGCCATATAAAATTTTTGTTCTGTATGCTATATTTACGTAACCATGAAACCAATTTCGAACCTTACTTTGTATACTGGCAGTACCTATTACAACTATTAAACGAGTCTGCAAACAGCCTTCTTGTCCGCCATTTTTTAAGATAGGTCCACATAAAATAATAAAGTTTTTGTGACCTATATGGGAAACAATCTACCGATTACTACATATTTCAAGAGACTCACATACTTTATTTAAAAATGACTGGTCTCTAAATATTTCAGGTTAGTAAACCTTCTCTTCCAAAGTGTTAGACTGATCATAACTGAAGTCGATGAGTGTAATCGTAATTTTACGTCTGTAATGCAGTTTATTGCACGCCAGCTTACAGTACAAAGGGTTCTGGATTAGTGACCTGGTTAAGACCAATGTGTATATCTAATTGTATCACTGTTTGTAAGATTTCACTCTGCCAAAATGCTTAGTGTAACTACAGCTCAGTTTGGCACACAGTTATAGGAGAGTCGGAGTGAAGTACTGTCAGGTAAGGTTTTGAAAGACTACGCGTAGTGTAAAAGTAACCTGAAATGAGAATAATACCAATCTTTTAGTACAGAATACGAAATAATACACAAGAGAGACAACTGTGGGTTCCAGAAGCATGCGCCAGCAAAAACATGGGGGGGGGGGGGATCATTATTCAGTAGTCAATGCCTACAAACGAACTCGCCAGACGACATACTGACCAGTAGGGATATTTTCAAAGCACGAAACAGCTTTATGACGTATGTTTCCAGAGACTCGAGCAGTCAGAGCAGACAGTGCACTATCGAAAACGCCTACAGCCACCATGGACGTTGGCAAGAATTTAGTTCGTGGCAAAGGGGAGCAGGGAGGGTTACAAATATCTACTTTTGGGAAAAAATATGAAAGCTATAATATCAAAAATAATTTGTTCTAAAAGTTATTTACAACCAATCGGCTAGTAGGACGAAACCGCAAATAACTATAAACCTCCTTCGTTTTCAAAGGGGACTGTAAAATCCTCATAAGTGAAGAAATGAAACATATATCTTTACCTATGTTTGCTTCAAAAAAATATTTACAATCAATGGGATGATGTACACAAATGGAACGACAAAATGCTATAACCATCCTGCATGTTCAAGGGAGACCACACATTACTTACATATTTATATTTAAAAAAATGGAGGTTACAATCTTTTAAACTTTATTTTTAAATATTTTATTTTCATTTCGGGAGGAAGGGGATATGTACACCGACCTGACTTCGTCTCTGACTGCCACAACGTTTCATTTGTGCGAACGTAAAACTTTTATGCTTGGTCCATATTTTCCTTTCAATAGACAATGCCACATTGCTACAATTTCGCTTCTTTTGTTCTTGTGGGGCTTAGACTAATTATTGAATAAAAGATCTACCTTATAAAAGGTAAATACACAGAAATTCTTTCTCGCTTTTTTAAATCTAATTTTTTGTCCCCGCACAAGCTTCTCATTCTCGCAACGCCGATATGCGGAAGGAAAAGCAACTATCACAAGAGATCGCTCCTTCTCTCTCTCTCTCTCTCTCTCTCTCTCTCTCTCTCTCTCTCTCTCTCTCTCTCTCTCTCTCTCTCTCTAAGAGAGCACAAACAGTTATATTCCTATTGGCAAACGCCAATAGTATGAGAAATTAGGTTCTTTTTCTTAAAAACAGTTCCGGCGATGTCTTGCTACAAAAACTTATCTTTGCACATAACTACGCGTGATTTAACCGCTACATTGTATCTTGTTAACTAGCATCTAGACGATAAAGTGTGCATTTGCTTCACTCTTTTTATATAACTCTTTATAATATAGTTGTGTAAGTACCTCATTGGGAGCAGAAATTTTTCCCGTGCCTCCTCATTATTTCCGATGAACTGATCGACAAGGATTTCTCATTATAAAGTATTCTGACAGATGGGTTTGCTCGTCAATCACGACGACTTTCACGTTTGGAAGAGTGAGATGAGGGGAACTCTAGGCGACTGACAAACTCAAACTAACGTCATTTCAGGAGGACCTCTCTTACGCAACAAATTCGAAGAGTTTCCTTCGGGGGACCCAGCTCCGGGGCGAAGCTACAGGCGAAATTAAGATTTCCTCCTCATTAACGCCCACTTGGTGAAGTCCTAACGAATGCGACGATAATTAAGCAATCCGAAAGGGGGAATGCGGTTGGGGACGGCGACGATAGTGAAAACAGCTTCCCCGTGGGCAGGAACTCAGCTTCCAAAAACAACGTGTCAGGCTAGTAATTAAAAGTTTTGTCGGACGGTCGCTGAATTTGTTGCGTAGGGAGGAGTTGGAGGGACGTCGACTGTCGCTACCGTTTACGTACATTTCAGAATAAATTAAGGAAACGTCCCACGTTGTTCGTCGGGAGAAGTGTTAGAAAAACACTTCCAAGGGAAAAGAAGTGAAACATTCAATGTGAAAATGCCCCAACTCCAAAGTTTCCAATTTTAACTTTTGTCTGTGCTATCTGACTACATAGATGCGGTTTTCAACCAGTGCACTGTGGCACTCTGGTATAAAGGCTGTTTGAAAGCCCTCTCATTTGGAAAAATTGTCAGTAAATAAATTTCATTTTAGGTGGTGGAATTTACACACTGCGCTTATTACTTACATTGCAATATTTATTTAAAATGTTGGTTAAAGGATAAAAACTGGCTGAAAGGAAAAAGTAACTAGGGCCTCAAAAGTGCTCACTTTATCGTGAACAGCCTGTACCAAGAATTATCACCTGGTCTCCTGCGCATTCCGGTGTTTTTTATTCATGTGTATTTTGGATGCACTTTGTTTGTATTTTTCTAGTATAGGCTGTTCACAGTAAAGTGAACACTTTTGTAAGCTCTACTTAAGATTTACTTGTATGTACGCTTTGTATTCTTCCGTCTTATGTAAAATTAACATTGCTAGTGCCTCGTCACTTTATTCATTCGTCGGTCAAGTGAAACTGTAAAATTATTAGAAAAGTAAACATTTTTCAAATTTGCTCATTTTTACATTTCGATGCATTAAAAAAACTTAAAGCAAAAGAAATAATTCAATTTATCACAAATAGTAACCTAACACTTTTTTTGGACGTTAGTATATGGAACTACTTTCCCTCCATCGTTACCAACTTTACCGGGCGTATGTCACTCAGTCCGCCCGTTAAAATATATGCAGGTGGGGGTAGTGAAATTTTTCTAAGGTTGATTTCAAAAGTGCTCACTTTATCGTAAACAGACATTATTTTGTCTATTTTTTAACACTTTGTCATATTGGTTACAAAATACATCACAATAAACAATTTTAACATTTATTACAAATATTTTTACTGTAAAATAATGTTGACTTAAATGTCGAAACATGCAAATTATAGCAGATATTCCGAAAGACAACAGCGGAAAACATTTTCTTGGTCAGAAGCTGAAAAACTTTTTTTAAAAACGTAAATTATGATACTAATTTAGTTCAGGGCAGATTCAACCTAAATTCAGTTTAAACATGTGAAATCACTGCACACAAAATAGAGTCTTTTCAAATTCAAGTAACAAGCCGACTTTCCTCTTGAAGTTTTATTACTTTTACTAGTTGACCCAGCCCGTGACCTTTTTTTTTGTATTCTCACGGGGCTAGTACAGTTACGATGTTAAAAATTTGGTTATCATACAATTACTGAAAAAAAAATATTGCATAGATATATGTAGGTAATAATGAAATAATGTGAAATTAACTCAACATTGAAGCGACTGCGGACCCATTTAATATTTATCCATCCACTTTGCCACTGCGAACCCACTTAACATAGTTCTATCCACTGATCCACTAAGACCCCACTTGGAATCACTCTATCCACTGAGCCACTGTGGCCCCACTTGGAATCTCTTTATCCACTGAGCTACTAAGGCCCCATTTAAATATATCTATGCACTTTGCCACTGCGGCCCCACCTGATATAGTTCTATCCACCGAACCACTGCGCCTCTACTTGGAATCTCCCTATCCACTGAGACACTAAGCCCCAATTGGAATCCCTCTATTCACCGAGCTACTAAGGACCCATTATATATATATATATATATATATATATATATATATATATATATATATATATATATATATATATATATATATATACATATATATATCCACTTGGCCACTGTGACCTCACTTCATATAGTTTTCTATGCACTACGCCACTGCTGCCCCACTTACATAGTTCTATCCACTGAGCCGCTAAGGTCCCACTTGGAATAGCTTTATCCACTGAGCGACTGTGGCCCCACTTAATTAACTCAACATTGAAGCGAAATATTTAAAGTAAACAAAAATGATATTCCATTATCTTCGTATCGCTATGCAATTTTCTCTATGCATTAATACCAAACTTTTCATAGGAAAAACTAATTAAAAAATTAGTTTTTAGGGTAAAAGGTAATGATTGCGTAATATTATCTTGCTGAAATCCTAACTTGACCTGTATTTTACACTGACGATTCCCTCTGCAAAATTTAAAGAACTTCTATTTAGTTTCAAGGGACTTAGAGGTAATAAAGACGAACAGACAGAAATCGTCTACTTAATATAGAGGATTCTCCGTATCGCTTACTCTTCCTATTATGTTCGGAGAAGGGAAGAGATTCGGCAGAAGAAGAAACGTGTTCATATTTGTTAGTTTCATTATAACATAGCTCACCACGGACCTCCGGTATACAATATGTGTTAATTAGACAAAGGTTAAATTTTACTAAAAAGAAAAAAATGTTTTTGCAGGAACATCTTCTTTAAGATAATTTTATTTATGCTGGAGGCATGAGGACTGAGATGTTCCTTTTTGGAGTTAAACACGATTACTGCAATAAATTAATATAAAGGTTATCGTTTTTGGAAGGCCACATATAGAAGTTAATTATTACTCTCAATAACTGAAGTAACTACTCGCGAATGAGGCAACTTGTTGAAAGAAGGAAGATTTCATGCTACATCTTAAACATGACAAACTGAATGCTAAACTTCATGAAGATAGTCGTAAGTCACACATTATAACGTCTACACTGAATGCCTTCATGTCTATTTGCAGAAAAAAAAATTTTCCTTTTTCCACATGTGACTGTGTGCACGTGTGAGATCTAGTATGCAAGACAAATGTTTTATTATATTGTTTGTGTAGGCAGGGTTAAAAACAAATCAGGCGCAATGTTCGTTTGATTGAAATCTAAGAGGAAATAGTGTTGTATTCAGGTTATATTACAAAAAAATGATTATAACAAAAGAATTTTTAAGGGCCACGTTTTTCAACATATTTCTGTCTAGGAACAAATTTGAACTTAGCAATGCTATTGTGTCGGTATATATTGGTTAGGTAGACATATTAATAAATATTGCTCCTCATAATGTTCATATTCGTGGCCATAAGGTTTCTTACTCGTATTTGTTGTTAATTGTTACAATAATATGTTACGACAGGTAGTGTGGCCTTTCGTAGCAATATTTATGATTCTAGAAGAAGATACTAGTAAAATTATTTCTAAGTTATTTACATTAGAAGCACGTGTTACCAATCACATGAGCAAAGTTATACGTATGAGCGTAAGAAAATCTGTAAACATCTTAAGGCATGAACAAATGTTGTTAACAGCTTCTCTAGCAGCAGAAAAAAACGTGAATGAAATTTAAATTATTAGAATTAATATACTAGAGGATTATATGCATGTGTTAGATCTGTAGTAAAAATTTCTACTTCAGTTTACCAGGAACAGGCAATTGAGGATGTGTAGTTTGGCGCGAGCAAATAACGCGCGTCTGAGCTCTTCGTAGGCGAGAGAGCTCGTGAACGAGATGCAAAGCTTATTCACGCACAAGTGGACGGAACAACTGGCATCTGATAATGGACGTCTCGTGTCACCCCCTGTTAATAGATAGCGAAGCACACAAAAGTGAAGAAGTTACACGTTTGGCGAAATTCTTTATTACGCTCCGGCAATTGGTTACGCGTTTTTACGATCACACGCTGACACGAAGAGATAGACAGATTTTTGTGATCTGCACGTTCTATAAATTTTCTCACGGAGAGTACGTAGGATTGCCAAAGTCGCGAATTCAAGCGGCTTGGTTTCCCAACAAACTCGAGTGTTTAACTTTAAAATTATATATATTAACACTACACTGTATTTAAATTTGGTCGCAAGAAACATACTTATACAGGATGATTCTCAATTAGACTGACAAACTTCGGGAGGTGATTCTTCATGAAAAAGTAAATGGAAAATGTATGAGAAACTTTTACCTAAACCGAATATTAAGGGAGGTATGAGCTCTTAAAAAACTATAATTTTAGCCGTATTTGTACTAAATATCGGCTCTTACGTTGAAGGTCCCGATCACATACAATAATGTTGTCAGTGTATTTTACTTCGTTACCGATATTTTGCACAAATACGCTTTCGTATAAACCTATGAAATGAAAATTTTGTTTACCTAAGGAAGGAATAATATTATCCTTGGTTATTAAAATGTCTCAACAGAGAGAGATTCTTAAATTTTCTAAACAAGTATGTTGCAAAAATGTAAAAGGTACTTGGTTTATATCAAAAAAACAAACTTTGTTCATTATTACGAACGAGTGTTGAAGCTCTAATGAAAATTCCATAGATGCTTTAACCTAAACTAATTGCGAGGAATATTTCCTATTAAATATTGTTAGCTGAATAATTATACTCGATTCGAATTGGTAAACTTATGGCCTTTGCAAATATCTCAAGACGTGCAAAAACCGTTATGTTTAGAGGTATATGGCCTTAATAGTCATACCAATGCTTGGCAAGAATAACAATACATACAGGTTTATCTTGAACGACTTCCCAGTGTTACCAACCACAAAACCGAGATCTCAGAGTTTGTATGCCTGAGTCCACTGACCCTCTCCGTAAACACTTTAGCTTCACAATACCCTGGAGACGTCTCTCACATAGCTTTCCATGAAGCAGGCTGCCAGGGGTCCTGGACCAACCTGCTAGTGGCCAGTTCATCGACTATACCATTGACCATAGTAAGGCGAAAACGTCTTCCTACCTGATCGCAAATTCTCTAGCAATGTATTCTTTTTATTAATTAAATATAAACACTTTCCAGTCTGATCAAACCTAATGTAATCTAGTACGATATAAAATTCACAGAAAATTAAACCCATGAAATGTTACACTTACATTTTGTCGAAACCTACCCAGACTTATTTTAAAATATGGTTTTGATTATTAAAGAGGGTTTATTCCACATACGCACCAACATTTACAAAAAAATTCCAATAATTTTGTATATATTTCATCTTTTTAGTAGTTACAATCGAAAAAGTTTTTTTTATTCAAAAATTGTTATAATTTTAACCGTAGCGAAAACATGATTGTATATACTAACGGAAGATATTTGTAAATGTTTAGCACAAATATGATTACCAAAATACGTATTAAGATAACGGGAATATATTTACTCAAACTACTTTGTACCACATTTCTTAAATCGATAAGGAAAGTAAAGATATTTTATATAAATTTTAAGGCTTGCAGATCTATTGGATCTATTGGGCAACGTCTTAATTTTACGAAACGTAAAAGATCATGTAATTAAAGAGTAATTAAGTAAGTGAAGTGTTTCAAAAACAATAATAAATAACAACATTTGCTTTAAAATGTATAACTATTTTTAGAAAAACGTACAGGTGGAATACCGAAAAGTGTGAAAGATTTTTTTTATACGGATTATACTACTTTCTTTTTCTGTAAATCCACGCCATATTAATTTTATATCGTTTTACTAACTACGTTGATCTCTAACACATTTGGTGAGATTTTTAATTTATCAACTATCAACCATAATTTATTTGTAATGAACCAGAATTTATTTCATTACTTTTGAAATCAGTTGGTTTTCATTTCTTCAAGGAGAAAACTTAGTAGAGATGTTTGGCTCAGAGGTTGGGGTGAGGGGTTGAAGTTGTTTGAAAGTCATGGATGCGGGAAGGGTAGGGGTCTTTGGTTTTCTGGCTTTCTGGTGGGTGAGAGGGGATGAGTGCCGATTCTTGCTCGTTTACCTGGGAATTTTAAAATTTTATAAATATGGGTTTAGTTTCTATGCCCCCTTCCACTGTTTCCACTAGTTTGTCTGTGCGGTTTGCATTGTGATGGTGCGTTTCTACGAAGATTATTTTCTTAGATCGCCTAGTCAAGCTCTGGAAAATGAAATCATTAATTTTGACTGCGATAGTTTTAATGACAACATGGATCCTGCCTCCAGCCTCGACGCCATCTCTAATGACATCAGAATTGCCTCTTCCAGCCTCGACGCTGCCTCCAACAATATCAGGATTGCCACTTTCAGCCTCGACGCCGCCTCCAACGACATCAGGATTGCCGCCTCCAGTTCTTACACTGCCTCCAGCTCCTACGCTGGGTCCAGCCTCGACGCCGGGTCCAGCCTCGATGCCACCTCCAACGACATCAGGTTTGCCATCTCCAGCCTCGACGCTGTCATCAACAGCCTCGATGCCTTCTTCAATAGCCTCGATGTCGTCTTCAACAATCTCGACGTTATCCTTCTCACAACATGCTATATATATAACACTGCTAAAATCAGGTGAGCGATGTCTACAGAAGTGAAAAAGATGCTTTTGCAAACCCTTAGACTTAATGGTTGCCCCCTTAAATGATGCACGGTTAGAGATTTATGACAATGATTTATTTAATGAGTATGAAGAATTTTTAAATTTCAATTTTTGTCCTTCGCCTGCTCCAAAACTACCCTCCCCCGATTTGATATCGCCGGGATCAACACAACGAAATTTAGTTTCCACACCTCCACCTTCCTTTACAGCTTCACCTCAACAAATAACATATAGTCCTATCTTGTCACCAATATCACCTGCACCTCCTCCACCACCACCTGTTCCTCCCAAGAGGCGTAAATTGTGTTTAAGTCTTGTCTCTAGGCGATAATTGTAGTGATAATGTTTTCTGTTGCAAATTTGAATTTTTAATGTTTTTTCAGACATATCATGATTTAATTTTTTCAGGATTAAATTATTTCTGTCGTTACATGGTGAAGAATTTTTACACATTTAAATTATTTCTGACGTAATATAGTGGAAAGTTGTTTTAATATTTTAATGATTTCCAGTCGTAAAATGATGAAATGTGTTTACAGGTTTAAAGTTTTTTATTATTTTCATTCGTAAAATAATGTGAGGTTTAAATGATTTCAAACTTAACATGATGTAAAATTTTTAATGATATTCAGTCGTAAAATGACGCGATGTTTTTACAGTTCTAAAGTTTTTAATTATCTCTGATGTAATATGGTGTTATATTATGAGGATGAAATAATTACAGGCATAAATATTGTAATTTTTTTTTAAAAGTTTTTAATGGTTTTCAGTCGTAAAATTATGTCATGTTTTTTTACACTTTTGAAGTTTTTTATGATTTCTGATGTAACATTGTGAAATGTTTTTAAGTTTGTAATGATTTTCAGTCGTAAAATTAAGTGCTGATTAAAGTTTGTAATGATTTTCTGTCGTAAAATGGTAAAATTTTGTAAACTTTATAATGATTTTAGACATAACATGGTGGAAAGTTTTTTTTTCATGATATCAGATGTATCATTGTGAAAATTTTTTAGTTTGTAAATTTTGTAATGATTTTTTCAGACGTAACATATGTCGTGATGATGTGCTGTTTACATATATTCTTTGTTTGTAAGTAATTTTATTACTATGTGGTTAAAATAATAATTTTTTTTTACAAAATGTTATTAAGAAATGTCTTGAAAACAAGTGATTATTAAGAAATGTCTTGCAAACAAGTGATTAATAATAAATGTCTTGCAAACAAGTGGTTATTAAGAAATGCCTTGGAAACAAGTGGTTATTAAGATGTATTTTATGCGTATTTTAAAACAAGATTGTTAACAATCTGTTTCTGTATATATTCTCATTTCATGTTTTTTGAAATAAAAAATATTTCAATGTTAAATTAAATTGTATATATTATTACTTGTTTAAAACAATTTAACTTTGTATGACTGTGAATGATGAAGTGATAGTTCGAATAGTGTAAAGAAATTATTTTATATTATGTTTAAAACTTTGTTGCTTATGAAGTTCTTTTAAAATAAACATTTAATATTCCTGCAGATAATTTCGAAAAAATGTTGGCAAGTGTGAAAGTTTTCTCAACGGTAGTGATGGCAAACAACTAAAGTGTGTTTACCTTCAAAGGCATCATCCACAGGTAATAGTTAGCGGGTGTCGGCTGCCTTGTGGAGAAATAGAAGTTTCTCACTTACAGGCAGCGTTCAGCCCGCTTCCTTGTTCACGAGGGAGAAACTTATTTATAGATTCAACTCTGACACCATTCACTTATGATTTTTTTTAAATGCATAACATGCAAGTATAATTTCAATATGAGGTACTATTTGTTTACAATAAATTGGAAGATATTATTACTTAACAAAAAAGGACAAACTTCAACAAGATTGTACTATGTTTTCCTATACGATGGTGTAACCGAAAAAATTTCACATGAAATTTTTGTTCTAACTTAAATTTGAAAGAAATTTACACACAAAATACACATTTTTCTCTGTTATGCATAAATATTTGAATATGTATGTTTTCCATACTTAAAACATATTAGTTATGTATCGCCTACATCGAATCATACGTGTTTGAAAACGGTGTTCTTTTAAAAACATAGATTATATATAAAAAGTATATGACTCGCCTACAATTTATTTGGTGAAAATATTTCTTGTGTGAAGTAATTCATAGTTTTCTGGATTTCTTTCCTAGAATTATATTTCTATGGGATTTTCAAATTAAAACTTTACTGGAAAATGGAATATAATTTTTGCGGATTAAAATTCGTTTCTTGGAATGTTTGGAATCAATGAAAATTCTGACTTAAATATTAGTGTTGAGGAAATAATTTTTCAGTGGGACTTGTTAAATTTTTATTAGATGCCAGCAAATGTTTAAAACAAGTGAGTGTCTGGGTTGAAGGCTTTAGCAATGGTTACGAAGGCTTGAAGTGTCAATGCTCCGCTCCAGTAGGGTCCAAGTTCCCGGTCGGAGGGGAGGTAGACAGGAGTCGTGGTGGACAAAGACACATTTAGGCCTAGGGCTGGGAGGGGTGCTTTCTAAAAGTATCTTCCATCCGCCATTACTTGACAGCCCAGGGAGATATAATTTTCAGTTTATCCACAACCCTTCACTTGAACACATCGCAGAGCTCCGCTGTTAAGGATTGCATCTCACCAACCTTGCTCGGCAACCTTGCGGTATCTCACGCAACGTTGGAAGGGTAGCCGGCCAGTGGACCTCGGATCTCGAACCCACCATATGCCTGACTGCTAACCGCGATTCTCGTTAAACACTTTATTCAGCTATCTGGTAGGGCTACAGACCTCTCTCGCAGTCTTCGTAAAATAAAGTGCGAAATATTTCCATTACTTTTTTCGCATGTTATAAAATCATTTTATAGTTTTTTATAAGTGTCGATTATCGTGTCAAGTACGTTCCTGAAGCTGATCTGCGAGAGTTCGTCAGATTTCAACTGCTTTGTGTTCAGAAGTGCGGTGAATTTCCGAAACTGATCTCGCGAGACTTAAACGGAAATGCTTCATACCGATGTACTGCATTTACGTTTTTTCTAATATTGATTTTAAATAATTTTATCGTTTTTCTTTGAGAAATTGTCTGGACTGTTTAGTTCGAATCCTTCATAGATTTATTAATTTTGTGGTTTTTAAAAATATCCTATGTTTGCATAAAGTATTGCGGTATTGCATCTTCTCCGCGATACCAATCTTACTAAACTTCAGCAGAAGTTTTATTGATTGTTAAAAAGTGAATTATTTTTAATGGTAAGGAAGATAATTCGCAGGGGTAAAATATGTTTGTGGTTAACTGTTACATAATGCAAGCGAGTTCTTTATTTTTTCCAAGAAAGTGTAATTTTGTATTAATAATTTAAAACGTGGCACTGGGTTAAGATTTTTTTTAATTTCATTTGAAAAATTTAATGTTGACGTACACTATATTTTTGACTTCGTTTCCGGTATAATTCAGAATGAATATGAATAGTGTGACTTGCGAGTTTATCTTCTGTTTGGAAATTTCTATTTGTCCATGTTAACAGGAAGTGCAAAATTGTTCCGTATTAAATTAGAAGCCATATGTATCTAGTATTGCGATTAGCTCCCAGTGGAAATATAAACTGGTGAATTTGTGAACAGGACATTTTTAGTTATTTAAATATCGAGCAGTTTCCGACATAAACTGTCGATATTCCGACATTGGTCAAAGCAGACGTTTCGTCTGGTTGTTCTCGACACACAATTTAAAAGCCGCCGCAAGTGATACACTAGAGTAATTCATACACCAACCTCGGATGTGTTTTAAAAACATTTAATGTTGTAAGGTACGTGTATATTCTAAATTGTGTAGAAATGAGAGTCATTGACATAGAGCTCCTTGTGTGTCTAGTATGTTTTAATTCACATAATGTAATTTATATATTGGTATGTATTTTGAATTCGTTGTAGATATAATTCTACTCACTAGTTACATGATTTCTTTATGACACCAGTATAACTGGCCTGGTCATTGTCGTGGAAATAAGTATTTTAATTCGTTTTGTGAGTAAGCACTTGTTTCGTTTATTCTGCTGTTTGAAATATATTTTGGTACGGTATTAATATAAAGTTTCTGGTTCATTCGTTATAGTTTTGTCGTGTGCGATGTATTCGGTTTAAGTCTTTTTTCATTTCATTAACTTCTCTTGTGTTTTGCGACTTGTACTTCTGTCATGTGTGACGTCATCGGTTTAATTCTTTTTAATTAATTTGTCTCATGGTGTTCGCATGATAAAAGTAAATGTTTCGTATTTATTTAATTTGCTTTGCTTGAATATTTATTTATGCCATTTCGCATATCTAATCAGTTGCTCAAGCTACAATCAGAAGTGTCATTACTGCCATACATTACGGGTTAGGAAACTGATTTTGTGGATTTCATTTTAAATAAACTACATCGCCTTTCATTACATATTTATTAATAATTTAATTTCGCATGTCAGATGGTAAATGGGAAGGAACTCAGTACCATTGAAAATTAATATTACACAATACCTATATACACCCCTTCCCCAACACATCACACCTCAGTTCAACGCCAGACCTCCGAGAGTGAAGATATACCATGATGCTCCCATCCGAAAAAAAATTAAGACTGTTAGCACAGTCTTGCACCAACCTCAACACACACACACACACACACACACACACACACATATATATATATATATATATATATATATATATATATATATATATATATATATATATATATATATATATCTTCTTCGACACACCACGCCTCAGTACAACGCCAGACCTCCGATAGTGAATACTTCTCCCCAACCCTCCCCCCCCCCCCAAATAAAATAAATATAATAAACACCCTTAGCACACTATTGCATCAAACAATACACTTATCAATTCACACCAAATTAAAAATTTAAAAAAATTGATTGATTAATTCAAATAAATTTATTGGATCAATCAGTCAAATTTTGTCGGATTAAGATTAGCGGATTAAAAAAAATTGATCGGATAACGGATTAATCCAATCAATCAATTTGATATCAAATTGGTAACCCCATTAATCAAAAGTACAATGAAACTCCCACGCCCCTACTACTTAAGACCTTTTAAATATTGCAGTGGTCAAAAGGCCAGGTTTTTTTTTTTGCAGAGGTGATCTGGGTTTAGTGCGGTGGGCTAAGTCGATTGCGGACGACGACAGGAGACTGCGAAACGACGGCGGACGAGGTGTGTGTGGTGTGAATGGACGAGAGGACGTGATTCCCGACGAACGAAGGCTACTGTGCATGAGGGCGTTCGGAGAGCTCTAGAACATCGCGGTCTAGTGGCAACTAGACTAAACTGTGGTGGGACTAAATAACATGTGATACGGACTTTATTGTAAATATGGGAACTGTCAAACATAAAGATGTAATTTTTAAAATGACAGAATAGGTTTTGATACACTGTCTATGGGGCGGATATTTTTATTGTTTAATTACGTTTATTTCCTTGAAGTGATTGCAAATTGTGTTGATTGAAGTTATTAATTGTAATCAGAAAGTGATATAAATGTATAATAAGATGGTGAGTCTAGAGAATTTTTGATTGTAGTTATTGTATATACAATTAGGAACTCTTTTATTTAATTAGGACATCCACCTCTTAACGAACTTGGTTTGGCCCCGCTGACTTTGAAAAAAAAAAAAAAAAAAAAAAATTGTCAGGCCTACATAGGTGATCTAGCCATTAGGAAGCCATTTTAAGCTGACTGGCTTATTAACGACTACGTTATTGCAATAGAAAACGTATGTAACAAGTGCACACGACTACGTAGTGAAAAGGGAAATGTCATATAATTACAAATTTTAACGGTATTTTAAAAGTACGTCTTGTCGCAATATATTTTTGCGAATGATCTAATCATGTACATAACACTTCCGAGTAAAACACGTAGCCAATAAATAAAGATTCGTTCCATTATCAGTTTCCTGTAGCTTGTGTTATTCGTATGGTAAAGGAAAAATAAAATCGTGGAACTTCTTTCAGAGAAAATTGTCAGGCAAATATTATGAAATAATACTCATTCTTGTTTACTTTAGCAGTACGTCTTGCTTGAGGCCATATTTGCATATATCACATGAAATAAATTATTGTCATTTCGTATAGGGGTCTACGCCTAGACTATGTGCACGGCACGTATACGATGAAACATGAGCTGAATATTAATATCACATACTTATATTTTCATTCTTGCGTGTTTTCTGTCTTATTATTACAAGATTTTATTTAACTTGACTTATGTGTCTGTCTGGATGTGTGTGTAGGGTAGCAAACCCCTCTACCCCCCCTTTCCGGGGAGAGGTTGTGCCCAAGATTAAGGTTCGTGTTTAAGCAAAAATGAGGAGGGGGGGGGCTACTGGGTAATCAATAGTGCCCCTTGAGAAAAGGGGCGAGTTAGGGTAACGTACCCCCCCCCCCCTCTTATAACCCGTGATGTGGGGTTTTCATGCCCAACAATAATGTTCGTTTTTACGCGGAAACGGTGATGAGGGTGTCATAGAGTTAAGTTTAGTTGAAGGAAAATGTGTTTTAATTATTAAAGTAAGAAATGCAATTTTATTAGTTTTAGATGTTACAATAGCAAATAAGAACGAACTTTTACAAAAATTATTATTATTATATTATTAAGGTAATTAAAGTGATACATAGTGGAGTGACTTGTGAAATATATAAAATGTAAATATAATATATTACAAATTTTCAGTCCGTGTGACATAGAAATAGTAATAGTATTAAAAACAAATGCATTTAATTAATTTAACAGAATGTATTTACTGATTCTGTTTTAGTCTTTTCAGTTTCACTTTTTTTTTTATCACTGTTCGTCAGGTTCCAGCCGGATATGTGGAAGGGGCCATCAGTGTTATCTGCACATATTTATTCTATTTAGTATCATTAATTATTTTTATTATAAATATGGTTAGCGTATTTATACATTCACAGATTCGTCCATCATAGGGATTGCAAGCGATGCCGTTGACGGACGATTCCCTAAATGTATAAATAGTCAACATTTATAATTATAAAAAAAATGATCAGACTAAATAGCGAAAAAAATTTACTTTAAAAAATTTTTAAAACCCATATTTTAATTATAAATGCACTAAAAAGAGAAAATAATTATATCAGCAGTTACATAGTATGTAGACATTATAAGACGTGGACGAACAGCCGTAATGAACTTTACTGCAAATTAAAAATTTGTATCAATTTATATTTAGTGTATAAAAGTTTGGCGCAATATAGAACGTGTACTTGATTAAAGTAAGCGTAGTGAGCACATATCTTGCGTATGGCTCTTAACTATAAATAATATAGAACGTATACCTAATTTTCATCAGCATAGTAAGCAAAAATCGTGCCTAAAGCTATTAATTATTTGCAGTACAGAAGTATTTGTGATTTGCGTAAGCGTAGCAAGCACATAGCTTTCGTAGGGCTCTTAACTATTCGCACCAAATAGATTTAAAATAAGAAGACTGCAAATAATATTGGGTATATCTACTTTTAATTACTGTTCAAAAACGCTCTGAATAATTAAAAAATTACCTACTGTATGAAAAAATTAATTCACAAAATCTTTACAATATCTACAGTATATAAACACAAAACTCAGCGTAAGAACTGATACTACACTGGTGGACTAGCATCATCCGCTGTTAAAGTGCACATTTTGGGCGTGAGTTCGAAACTCCGCTGGACCAAAAAAAATGTTATCATTAAATTTTACATTCTGCTAATATCCCGGTACGAAAAGAAAAAACTATATTTTACAACCTGTCAGTAATTTTGGTCAAAATTAAATATAATGCACTCCTACTCGATTAACTTCACGTAATTTTCAAGAAAATGAATTACACTGTACTAGTAAACCATCAATTTATGTAAAAGATGAACAGTAATTGAACAATATTAAGATGTGCTAGCTAGTTTTTTCATAGGCCTACGCAAGTTACTAAGATGTGGCAGTTCTACGAATGGGGTTCATATTTACTACAAACAACACACTGCGCATCCACGGAGGGTGCAAAATGCTAGTACGCAAGCTGCTGTCGTGTAATATGAATCTTCCATGGCGGCTCATATAGTGGATGGTGTACCAACTCGTGCACCACGGTTTGTAGAAGCTTGTACACGGACCAAGTTCGGCTGCATCCCGTGTATTATCGGCTATACGGAGCGTAAAAAATTTATTTAATACAATCATGAAAGTAGATCGGACTTAACGGCATTTAGAAATACAAGTAATCGTGAAATCTCTTCGCGTAAAACAGCCTTCTTCGTTTCTGTAAACTTGTCTATTGTGTGCCTGGAACAATCGGCTTCTGATAAAGGAGGCGCCTCGTGTTTAACCCAGCACTTGCTTATGGTTGATGATGTGAGATATTGTTTATTGAAGGGGGGGGGGGGGAGGGGAGTAGTTTGCGCTCATCCGTTGTTCACGGACGTGAAGGGATGAACAATGGTAGCGGGGAATACCGGCTTTGTGGCGACTTGACGTTGGGGATAATTACCTCCAGAACTGATGAAGCTCCTGTGGATCCACCCATTAGCTCAGCCTTACAAGAGAAGACATTAGTTAGTCTACAAGCCCTGCGCAATGTTAACGTAATTAAGAATTTCCATCTCCAGGGTTTTCACGTCGCACAAATTAAGTCTCGGTGGTACAGATATTTTTTTCACGTAGCCATTTAAATGCAAAACATTGAGTTAATCTTAAGTATACTCTTAGCTGGAGATATTTTAAAGTTATCCTAAGTCTAGAAACGTGAGGTAACTAAGGGCGACTTATACACTCTCTTTAGGTACCTCATTATAGCATCTACTCTTCGAGGCAATGTACGTGTGTTTTAGTCGTTATTTCACCTATAGGATACTATTCAGAGGTGATCCCACCAATTTACGGCACAATAACACACACAAAAGTATTCTGCTTCTTCCAACGCTACTAGTAGTATCCTCTACAGGAAATTGCATACCTAAAAGTGGCAGCGAAAACACCTGTCTTAGTCATTTACATTCTTGCGTGTAATGATTGTTAAGAATAATCTGTAAGCACAAAGCACTGAGGAAAATGAAGCAGTTTTTTTAACCAGTCGAACCACTGTAGCTCTGCACCTCGCATGACGGCGTTGTAAGGTTATTTTCCAGCACACGTAGCAAGACAAATTAGAATGTGATGAGATCTTACCTTGAATGCTAAATAGCCTATAACCTATCAGACTGTGTGCGAACAGATCACTCTTGTCAACAAAATCACAGCAAACAGATACATTTTCATTTAACAGGGATACCGGTTGCCCTCGAATTGTATTGCTTCCTAGAAGATACCTAATGGTCTTATGGGGCAAGTATTTACCGATTATCAACAAGTGAAAGGAAGAAACCGTTGTTAAACTTCTGTTCCTGTTCTTTTGTATAGTTTCTTGTGAGTAAATGGCCCATTTGTCTGTATTTTGTAGTCAGTTACCTGTGTAATCGTTTCTATTGCTTGTCGCAAATTAGTATAATTTCTTATTCTCCGTCTGTAGGCGATCATTTTTATGGTAATAGTGGCACATTAACACATTCTAATAGACTTTTTTTTTTTTTTATCATTATTTGGTTTCAGTTTCTCAGTCTATGAACAGCCTTCAATAAAAATATGTAGCTTCTGATTTTACAATTATGGATTAGGGATGCAAGCATAAACTTTGTAGTCCCGGAACAATCTAACATTTATTTGCAATGCCTGTAACTGTGTTTCACACAAAATGTGTCACGAACACCACATGTGTAATCAACATTAGTATAAACCTAGATAATATTTTGGCAAGTTCGTGTGCGTCAGCTACAAAGCGGAAGACGTTTTGGCTAGCATGGTCTCAGAAATGCAAAACAGCATATTATCAGTTGAGTCGAAACACATTTCCCCAATAGAGCTCGGCAGCTCCATGACAGTTCTTCGAAAATTCCGTGTGATTGCATTGTTCATCACAGATTTCAAAATCATGTCACATTATGGCTTACAGGCTCACTGCCTGCCATGAAAAATCTGTGCTTTAAGGATGCAGATTTACAAAAAGCCTAAATATGATCAAAAGAGATGATATAATGTAAATCTAATACCGTTCTCATAAAGTATTTCCGGGCAGTTATGAGGAAGGTACAGGTTTTTCAGCCCGAAGGCCGGACGCCCTCTATCCTCCTACACTGCAACTGTATGTACTCGGATGAGTAAGATCATATATGCATTTTCTCCTTTACTCTCTTCGAGTCATTCACTTTTCTTAGTGACTTGCACGGTATTATACAGGTTTTCTCAGTAAAACCTATCCTCCTCACCAGTCTGAAGTATTCCGACTTCTTACTTTGAAGCCTTATCCGAATATCCTTTCATGGGTCTTCGTAAAGTTCTTCTTGCCACTTATTCAAGCATTTTTGTAATCTTAGTGGTGAACTCACTTCACATCTCATGAAGAGCTTTAATTTTTAGTACATTTGCCAAATTTAAATTAAGGCTTATTCTGTCTGTAATGTCTTGCTGTCATTGTCTAACACCTTCTGTCTTCAGACATTTTGTAATAATGTCCTTTAATGTGTCACCCACACCACATATATCATATAACGGTGATCCCACCAACTGCAGACTATGAAGTTTGGCCTTGAAGTTTCCATGGTCTGTATACAGCTGTGCACTATAGTGGTTCAAGGTGATCCAGTCCCATATAAGTCTGCCTTTTACATCAGGCAGCAGCTCGTATGTGACTTTCCCCTTTACAGCCTTTGTCCATGCCTCTTGCCACTTTTGGAGAACTTCATCATTACTTTTTATTTCTCCATATTTGATGGTGTGCCAGTCCATGATCTCTCAGCCACGATTTCACAATCTCTCACCAGTAAGTCCGCTGATAACACTCCAGCCAAGACCAGAAGCAACTCATTAGACTCTGTTCGACATGCTTTGTCAACAGTGAGCAGTGCTGGCCTCTGAGCACTGGTGAGCTTTCATCTATGCCAGAAAAACTCAGCTCTGTTTTGCCAAGTTACAACCTCATACGATATTATGGCCTTGAACATTGCCTTAGAAATTATTCTTAATATTACGAAATTGAGGCCCGAGCTTGTGTTACTAATTCTATTTGACTTCTGGAACACCGCAATAGCCTTTACATAAACTATCTAAGTTGCCATCCAGGTATTTAATTTCATGCACACTGCACTGAGTCCCCACTGAAGCACAAAGTAGCTTGTCTCTGCAGTTTCCCTTTGAGCAGCATAGCCTTCGCCTTCGCAGTGCAGAACTCCAATTTCACCTGCTTGGATCATCTCCATATCATTTCCATGATATCGCCTGCGTTTTCTTCGAGTTACTTGCTTGCATATCCATAGATCATGACAAGACTATTGTCTGCATAACTAAAGGCCATGCAGACCAAATTAAAAATCCATCTAACAGAATGTTCCATAAGATAAGTCAGAGGGCTGAACCCTGGGGACATCTCATCGTTGGTTTCTTCTGTACTTTCACTATTATGTCAGTCTGTGTGCTCCCTCCCTCTCTCTCTCTCTCCTCTCTCTCTCTCTCTGTGAAGCAATCCAAGATAACCCTACAAAAGTTCGCTGGGATCTCTTCATTTTTAGTTGATTCATTACCTTCAGCTACTTGACATGGTAAAATGCCCCTGAAATGTCAAGGAACTCTCCCAATATATATTTGGCTTGACTGTTATTTATATACTGAATCACATCATGCAAAGCAAATGCTTTGCTCATTCCATCGTGAAAGTCATATTGCCTTTCGTTGAGGATTCCTTTGCCTTCTAAGTGCCATTATTTGCTGCCTGTTGATCACACTTCATGTAGATTTTGCCCAGGAATGGAAGCAGTGTCAGAGTATGGTAAGATCTTGGCTCTTCTGAAACCTTCTTGTCTCCCTTGTATAGGATCTGCAGACTTCCCTTCTTTCCTGGGCTTGAAAACCCACCAGATCGGAGAAAGTCGTTGTAGATATTCAGTAAAGCCAATTTTATTCTGGAGTAGATTCTTATTATTTATATTCCCAGTCTGCTATTTCCTAGGGGTTTTCCATTCCTCATTTGATACACCATGGTGGTTAGTTCATCCATATCAAATTCTGGTGCATTGACTTCTTCTGGAATTTCGCCTATTATATGTATCTTTCTATCATGCTCATTCCCCTCATTTTCTTGGGAGTCATCAGATAAAAGCATCTGGAAAAAAATTTATATATATCTTTGTAAATCAGTGCATGTTTCCACATTTAACATTACATTTGTTGGAAGTATTGCCTTCTTCATTCTACCAGCGACTTTGTCTAACAAAGTCCGCTGATGACTTCATATTTTATGTCTTGACCCTTTTGAAATAATCGTCTTTCTTTCGCTTGTACTCTTGAGGGAACTGTTCTCTCTCCTCACTCCTGAGCCTGTGAAGTCGTCTCCTCTCCCTTCGTACTTGTTTTCTTTGGTTTTATAGCTCCAGAACCCACCACGATAGATTTTAAAGCAAAAACAAAACAAATAAAATATTAATCTCTTTGGCCCCTCTTAGCCTTTGGCCATAATGTGGTTTTATAATTTTCCTTTTGTATGTCATGCTCTTGCTAGCCACCTGCCTCACTAGGCACAAGCTCTTGGCCCTTTTAGGCAGTCTCCTAAATAGGGGAATGAACCCCATCCACCACCGTCATTAATATTTAAACCACTGCCAGCACGAGTCCATTCTCAATCTGACCTCCGAGCGCCAGGTGAGTTGGTTGGTTGCTGGCACAGGCCCATTCCGAGCAGTGCCTGCGACCCCACCTGCCGGGGAAACCTCTTTGAGTAGTGAGGCCATCGCGTGCTACTCCTTCCTTTCCACCATGGGTTCTCCATTTCGGGTTTGGCTAGTACCCCAACCCCAAAATGCTCCGTTTCCATTCAAATTAATTCCTTCACTTTGAAATTCAGACTTTGGGTCCTCTGGACGTAAAGGAAGATTTGGGTACAGACCAATATGGATGTTCTGTACAGCCTCTATCAGATAGTCGTATGTATAGTGCTGAAACATGTATAAAACCTTTTGTCTCACCTTTATGTAAAAGTACAGGTGAAGAAATTATAAATTGCTATATGATAAGCAACTAATAGTTGCGAATACCCTGTACTAACTTAAACATCTTGAAATTTAGAGAGAGCTTATGTTGGTCTCTGGCACAAACAGCAACCAGTTATATTTGTGTAACCCCAGCAGCCGCAACTTTTGATTAGCACAGAACATGATTTTTACTAATGTGCTACATTTTGTACGTGAACGAGTACATTCGAGATAATACTTTAAGCAGTTATTACTTTATTATTTCTCAAATCAGTACAATCAATTTTTTATTCTGTTACACATAAATAAAATATGACTGTGACACAGTTTCAGGACTCTTATTTCCCTGAGATCAGGTCTTTAATGAGCTCTTGGTAAGTCAGTGTTGAGAAACAATACAGATACTTATGGAACTACTTTTACTGCAGTGGTGGGTACAGGTGACACACACCTTTCATGGAAGTCTGTATACATGTATAGCTTGTAATGTTTTTTTTTTTTTTAAGTAATAATGAAAATGGTGTAATGAGTGAACAGATATGGGCGGCTCTTAACAGTGAGTCTTGAGAATCGCTGTGGGCTAAAGTGAGCTAAGTATGGAGCAGTACTGGAATGAAAGGGCGGGGGAAACAGGAGATCCCCGAGAATACCAGTGGCATCGTCCAGCACGATACCTACATGTGAAAATCCGAGAGCGACACCACTGAGAATCGAACCCTGTTCTTATTGGTGGGATGGCGATTAGTCTAACCACCACGGCCCCGGGAAATTGTGTAATCTTTTTACCTATGATGTTCGACTCAGAGTCAAATTTAGAACAGAGTGTATCAGTCAGTAAAATGGAAAATATCCTGTTCTATTATAACGTTTAATTTGGAGGAAATGGTTTTACTTACTTATTTAATTCAATAAAATAACTTAGTCCACAACATTCACAGTGGTGCCAAGTTTCCTAAAGCAAACGTCCCTCAAGAGTTATTCTAAAAATATTTTCAGTGTTGAAGAATCCCATGTCAAGGACTTTACTATTTTTCTTAAAAAGGAAGTTGCCAAAACTAAGTACTTGAAATATGTACGCGTAACGAGTCCTTTAAGTACGCCTATAAATCGGCATTCTTTTATGCATACAAAAAAATCTTTATTGTAATGGAAGAAATTAATTTTTCAAATAGACATGGGCAAAATGATTTACTTTCTAAAGAAGTTAGTAGATATCATTATTTAAATTTTGAACAGATCTACAGACATCCATTCTATAAGTTGGCTCCAGAAAAGTTAACTTATTCGTTATAAAAATTAATATCGGCAAATTTTGAGAGTTCCTTCTCATTATAGTTCGAAAAATAATTACCTGGAATATATCTACCTTTATTGTTGATATACTACAAATTACTTCAAACATTTTTGTTCAAATAAACTTTAAGCTGAGGGATTTTTGCCTCAGTACAGAAATACTGAAATACCGTATTATTGGTTGCATGAACCCTTTTAGTTTCACCTTTAAATAATTAACAATTACGAATTTAGTCCCTTAATTTAAATATTTAGCTAAGTAGATTATTCACACGTTAAGTTTCGTGCTGAAATAAGATTTTCGTAGCCTTTTCTTCTGCAGGGGAAAGGCAAAAGCTTATGTTCTTACAGGCGCGGCAACGCCCCAAAGGAATTACTTCTGAAAAAGCAGGCATGGAAAATTGCCACCTTCGCGAATAAATTTGAAAACTTTTCAGTAACTCAATTCTTCATTCTTTTTTTTTTTTTTTTTTTTTTTGCTCTTGGGATTTCTTAAGATAACTCCAATGTATTGTGAATCATCTGGAAGAAGAAAGTTGAAAGGAAAAATATTTTTACCCTCCCTCTAGCGACCTCCTATTCTAGGCGGAGGGGGAGGGAGGGAGTGCCTTGCATAGTAAAAAAATACCATCGTTTAAACTGTCGTTATGAATCTTAATTAATGGAGAAGTGTGCGCAAGTGCAAGGGGCTTAATGATATTGGTAATCAGGGAGCGGGAAGGGGAGAAAGGAGTAGAGTGCAGAGGAGATAAGAAGGATTGTGTGGGTGATGGTACGGGAGAGCAGAGTTAGTTTCGGAACAAAGAGCACTCTTCAGCAGCCGTGCGCCAGAAGTCGGCAAGACGGCAAGTGCGCGAAGAAGTTACGAGAGCGCCAGCCGACTAACAAGAAAGATGTGCACCAAAGTGCGAAATTCGCGCTCGCCAGATAAATTGACTAAGTTGGTCCGCCCGTTGGTTGTTTGCGACTTCATTATAATGTGTACTCTGTGGACGACTGGAGGAAAAGAGAAAGTTTTCCGAACCCGTCCGTCCTGGGGCGTGTCCCTACGCCCCCCCCCCCGGGGGGGGGGGTCGTTCTGACGTCACCTGCTGCAGACGTTTTTTTTCCCTCCATTCCCCGCCACCTTCTTTAAACTTCTGGTTACTGTAGAGTTATTAGTGCGCAAGTGGCAACTAGTACGTGTAAATTGCGTCAAGAGGAAACGCAATGAAATATAAAGCAGGAGAATAAGAGGATAAAGTCGTTCTTTTTTTCATTTCAGTCACAGTATTTAGTCTGAAAATGTTGCAGATGACACGATTTCCTCTGAATGAATGAAGTTTTTACGATTCCGAATCGCGCTTTTGCTATTTTCGGAACACAATTGCAGAAATAAGACAATGTACATAAAAAATGGCTGCAAGTAGATATAGATTCAAAACTACAAAGAAAAGATTCTGTATTTTTTCGTTTTGTATAAAATGAAATTTTACAATTTTCTTTATATTTGTGCCTGAAACAACATTCACCAATCATTCATTAATTTGATATATGTGATGTCTTTTAACATCTCTTTTATATATTTTTTTAATGGTGAGTTAGTATTATAGGAATGTCGGTTCAGGCCCATGCATCATGTATCAAGATCCAGGATCCGGCCACCATCTTGGATGACGTCACCACCTGCTCCATCATTCCGGTTGGCGGCCATTTTGTGACCTTGACCCTCCTGCTATCTTGTTTCCACTCGCCATCTTGTTTCCTCTCACCATCTTGTTTATGCCCCCCTCATCATTCACAACTATTCACGTTCGTCCTCCATTTTGGATGTCGTCTGCTGTAGTACTCTCAACGTCTGCTAGAGTACGCCGCTGATCATTATAATGTGATTTATTGCCACTAGAGTGTGCCACCCCATTACTCACGTTCATTCAAATTCGCCATCTTGTTTCCACTTGTCCTTCGTTCAACACCCGGCTGATTTTTAAAGCAGTGAGTTTCGCTAAACATATTTTCATGGCATTATGCACACAAATTATAAAATACTTTGTTCTGTAATAATGGAAGCATTATGTGTACAGTCAAGCAGTAGAACGATTCTTTCAAGTACTTGTGATGTCAAAAAATCTATGCAAATTAATTCTTCAACAGGGTTTTGTAGGCCGTAAAATACATTTAATTTTAAAACTATTTGTGTATTTGTTACGGCTCGACCAACATTCGGAACGTAGGAGTTTTGGGCTGAATTTTGTGGCTTGGAGGTGCAACAGTGCGTGTGATATATTATTTAACACATATCTTGTGTTACATGATGGGTAAATATTTTAATGCAGTATTTATGCTTCTGGTTTGCATATATTTGGGCGCGAAACTAACAATGCATTGGAATATGATGGAGTACTGTATCAAATACCCTTTGCATGTGTCTGCATTAGGGGCTAAGATTACTTTTTCATGTGAAATAATTAAAGATATATATATATATCGTCTAAAGAGCAGACGAGTTCAGTCCATCCCGCCTTTCCTGCCAATTCGCATGGCTGTGCCACGGTGTCGCCTTGCACCCTGCGAGGGGCTATGTGGTCTCACGCTGCACATTACTGCGACTGGGAAATTTCGCGCTGCCGGCAGAGATAGCGCACGCACTGTCCCTCGTCGCGCTGCGTTGCTCCTACTCGCTGTACCTGATCGGCGAATGTCTCGGGGCCAATGTATTCTTTCTAAAACTGAAAATACGATCTCGTGTGAAACTCTTTGCGATTATTTTTGTATGAAAACTAAGATACTATATTAACTATATACTATATAACTATATACTATATAAACTAAGATATTATATTATAAACATTTATTTTAAATTCAAGTAACTGATACCAGTTATGGCATTTGGCTGGGTACTGGTGCCATGTTAACATGCTATGTTCTGAGATAATAACTAAAAATATACGGTAGCATAATAATAATAAATTTTCTTTATAAATTATTATTTTTATTTAATTATTACTTAGGGTTACATGTTACTGGGTTGGAGGGGTAAGGGCTCCCTGCCAGTGATGTCAACCGATTTGGCTGTCGCGAATTCACCTGGTATTTTCCTACTGCTACCATCCCTACATAGTTAATGAGAAAATAAGTAAGGTGGGAGGGGAAGTCAATCAATAAAAATGCTTGGCCAAAATCGTTACCTCATATTTCACATAGTTTCTGATAAAATAAATAATACTAGAAGGGTTGAAAGGCTTTTTAAAATATATGTACGGTTTTTATGTACATATTTAATAATTTTATAACAGTAATTATTTTAACAAAGTGTCTAAAAATATTTTTATTACATGTACTTATAAAATAATTACAGCAAACACTTATGTTTTTTAAATATAATTTTTCCCCACACATATGATACTACATATACTTCTTTTTAACCCTTATCCCAGAACATGTTCCGATAGTTGAGCGGTCTAGGTCATCTGCATGCTGACCCAAGTATCGGTAGTTCAATCCTGCCCTCCTCCAGACAATATTTTGAGCTCTGAGAAAAAATTAGTGACAGCAATCCTGGGTGTTGCTCGACGACAAACTCCATAACTAACATGGCGGCCGAACAAGAGCTCCTCTAGCAGACGAAAATTGAACAAAGGACCATTGGAAACAATATGACGGGGTCGAACGAATTTGAGTAATAAGGTAGTACATTCTAGCAGCAGTAAACAACATTACAGGGATCGGTTATGCACTCTAGTCGACAATAAGAAGAGTACAGCATGTGGAGCACATCCGACAGATGCTAAACTGAGTAACTAGGAATCAAGATGGTGGTTGAAAACAAAATGGTGCCTGGAAACAAGATAGATATTAGAAACAAGATGGCAGCTGGAAACAAGATGGCAGCTGTGAACAAGATAGCAGAAGAAAATAAGATGACGGACAGAAACAAGAATGCAGTCCAAAATAAAATGGCATCCATAAACAAAATGGCAGATCCAAAATAGCAGTGGATCTGCTGATTTCCAGTCCTGGGCTTTGTCCCTACAGTCCCTATCTGCTAAAAAAGGTCAAGCTTCTATATTATTTCCTGACGTAATACATTTCCTAGCACTTATTTAATTTTAAAATTAACAGAAAGGTTGGGAGCAGAGAATTGCCCATCAAAGCCTCCTTTCAGTTTAAAATGATATTAGAAACAATTAAAACAATTATGGTGGGAGGTAGTCATGTGGGACCTGTCGCAGCTCCAACCAATGAAAATTACTATAGCAGACAAATAACACTAAAATTATTTACATCCTTACAATGAAATTCGTGGATATTGAGCAACACCAAACATTCATTAAACATGGTTTTAAGATAAAGACGAACACATCACATTAAAAAGGAACACACAGTAATGCGACACCATAGTTAAGCCAAAACCTATTTTGGAAGGGCAGCCAAAACCAAATTTTTTTAATGGACTAGCACTACTGTACACGCAAGGTACAACACAACTATGCCACACAAATTACCAAAACATTAAAAAAAAAAAACCCTACTGCAAATTTTAACCTCCTTGACTCATTGTTTTAAGAGACCCATTGATATGTAGCATTGCAGGAATAAGCATCAGCTCAACAACAAAATAACGGTGTTGACCTCTACTGGACAAGGTGAAGTGCGGCTATACCATCAGGTGTAAACAGAGATCTAACAGGTGTAAGGTAGTTGCGTAATGTAGCAGACATCAGAAGGGTGAAAGTAGGCAGAGTAAAGCCATGCAATTCCTAAAATAAACTACCATGGCCCATTAAAAATTGTTGATGGGCTAAACTAGACTTACAGTACGACCTAAAAACTTACGAACCTTTAACGAGCCACAACATTTGGGTATTAACTTCCCCATCAAATCCCTTCCCAAATCTGCCAGAGAAAAACATTACAAAGAACCAGGTCCCCTAATTTGAAATTAACTGGCAATCTACTCGGGTCCATTTTAGCGACGACCAGCAGCTTCGCAGCCCTGAGCCCATGATGGACCTAGATCCAGGAGACGATCTCAGTCAGCATCACCAAGGGGAGGGGGGAGTGGGATATTCCAAAAGTTCATTAAAGTATGACTCCTGTGGAAATGTGGTGTGCTCTCTTAAAACCTACATTAATAAAATCTAGGTCCTCGTCCCATTTAGTATGGACCTGATGGTAAAATATGATAAACAGACCATTACATTTTTGTTAAACCGCATTACCTTATTTCACCTCGGATAGTAGGGGCTAGAAGGGAAATGTTTTATCACCGAACGAAAACACATATTTTTGAGAACACTGGAAGTAATGTGTTTGGCATTACTGATGACGGTACCGACTGGAGCACTAAAACTTTGCAGACCTGGTCGGTAAGCACATAACTATAGAAGGAGCCTTCATGTTACGGAGTGGCAACAGATCCAATAAAATCAAAATACACCCATTTACCTTTATAAATTTTACTAATCGTAAAAAATATCAAAATGTACAACACTCCAAGGAGCCAGTGGTACCTGGATCACCGCCTGCCTAGCGTTGTTGCTCTGAGCCTGTTTACACTTCTGACATAAATCGCATCAATTCAAATACTGCCAATACAAAATCTAACACCATGTGCTGTACCAAGGAACACAATACAAGAATATTCAAATTAAACACATGCATCAGCAAAACAGATCATTTATTACGAACGGGTTTTGCATATTGTAAATCCATACACCTTTTCATAACATGCAAACACATTGCAATAAGATGCCTTCCAAACGCCTGACTTTGGTGTTATTAAGGTAACAATGATGTAATTATTCTATTGTGTCAAGACTACAATTTGTCACACATTTACTTTCAGGAACGTCAATTCAATAAGTTTTACCAGCATTAACATTAAAATACACAATAGGCTCTCTCACTATTTTGGATACTATAAAAAATTAGTTACTACAAATTCATACTTGTGTGCAATAAACCCTATCAAAATTTCACAGTACACTACCGTTCAACTGTCAACCACACTCATAAAAGAGGCTACAAACTCTTGGCAAGCATTATCCTTGTTACTTATAACCCTTTTGCATGGCCAGCCATATGATTCATTACAATTCCAGGGGCGAAGAAGTGCAAACTTTACATGCACTAGACAAAATGTTTGAATGCAGCCTCAAGGCATTAACATATATTACATACTCTCAATCAATTGTGCTTTAAGCCACGCCTCATAATGGAAGTCTCTAAAATTACCTAGCTATTAAACGTACACTTTAAAATAAAAGGGCTCCAGCGCGTAAAACTTACTTATTCAATTTCGTGGACAATAATTTGCACATCACCAGCTCTGAAATACCATTTAATGAATTATATATATATATATAAAAGGCGCGCACACGTGCGTAAAATATCTTTTCACTGGGCCTAGGGATTCACACAAACCCTGTAAAATCAATACTCCAGGCCAATATTAACATACAACTCAAGTTTCATGTTGACCGACTACGAAAATTCTCAACAACCACATTTCGTAGCCAGCCCTAACCAAAACTGGAATTTCTCTGGCACTAATTGAAACACAATACATGAGTACAAACGTTAAAGCAAAGCATTACCAAAGCCTAACACTTAAAATACACCAGCCGCAGACGAAACACGTGTCCCCGATCTAACTGGGAAAACTGCCGAACACTTCCTCAGGCAATTTACCGAATGCTGATAAAAGTGACAATTCATCTGAAATTGAGATAGGTACTCACTGATGACGTTCATTATGCTCATGCCACACAGGACTCATCCTGAACCAGGACATCGGTTAACATGCCCCACAATGCGAAAAACCGAAACTCACCAGAAATATTGCTCAGATGAAGGATCGTGGGAAATCACAATCCACCACACTAGTGGCTTAATCGCTGCCAATCGCCGTCAACTGCAATTGACGAACCCAGCATCGTTCCCCAGGCCGATGACAAGAGAGTAGACTGGTCGATGCAGACACCGCATGATAACAGAATTCAAAACGGTCAACCAATTTTCTCGCGCATCGTTGCACACCCAACAACTCAACTGATAATGAAGTAACTGATCAGTAGGCTGTCTGTTGGAATAAGAAGGTGTATGAATGAATAGAGGGGAAGTGCACTGGCTTAAGCAGACAACCATAAGCGGAGAGAAAGTAGGGGGAGGTCGGGAGTATGCAACAGAGGGAGAAGTTGGCCAAGGAGCATGCATGTAGCCAAAGTGTCTAGGTAATATTTGGCGACGAGCTCTAGTGTCGGGGGTTACTGGCGCTAGTGTCGCAACCCTAAACAAGGTTGACTACCAAAATACGAGCCCAGAGAAATGCGAGGAAATTCAAACTGGCTCCACAGCGTAACAAAAGCAGTATTTTTGCAAGAAGAGTCCAGAAAACACTGATGAGAACTATTATTTAAATCTAGAACAGAAAATACACAGGCTTAACCTAAGTGATGAAGAGCACAACCACTGGCTGGAAAAGGAAAAGGATCTTTATGAATAATATTATTTACCAGTTAATGATTGGCGATCAATAGATTTATGACGCTACCACTCTTACATACCAGAAAACCAGGGGAATAATAAATGGACATCGACGGGATAATAACGCCGTGTTCCAACAGTTTATCAATTATTTGCCTGAAAGCCTGCAGCTTAGGGAGAGGGCATTTGAAATGGCGATTGCCTACCAGGATGTCATCCATAAGGGAGAACTTGTACGGAAGTACATCCCGTTTCCATATTTACAGATTGATTACGTTACTGAACTCCTTCCTCAATAGATCTAACTGACTCTGAAAATGCTCAAAAGAATCAAGTGTGTTGTCATACAAAGACGAGAATATTTCCAAAAGATATCGACCTGGAGTGCGATCCGAATGAACGGAGTGAAACCAAATGATAAGTAGTACTCATATAGATTAACCAACGCTCTTGCTATCCCCAACACTTGAGACCTAAAATGATGCCATGATTGAGGCCTGAAAATACCCAAAAAGGAAAAGTCCAAGAAAATCTGCCACATTTGAAGTGCAAGGGCACAACTAAGTTGCTCCTTACGAAGTTACCATTTGCCACACACAAACACTGCACGGTCATGCACTTGACACGTCATTTAACAACGATGCTCAAGTCGAGAAGTCTTTTCCAAGAAATTTTTACACATGACACAATGAGAGGCCCCCATGTCAAGTAAAACCGAAAAATTATGTTCGCCACAAGCGATTAACACAGAACACTTCCTAACTGTGCGTGGTAATTGCATTTTTGCCCGACTGGAACATCCACGCCTTGTTCCAGTCAAACCCCGTTTCTCATATTAGAGCAAGTCCTACGCAAGTTTCCAATCTCGCCGAACCTGAAACGTTTGCTTTCCGACACCATACACCTCTCTTTCTTGCATTCCCTAGAAACATGCCCCTGAATAGTGCAATTACTGCACCGCACAGCAACACCGCGCTGCTCGACACTATGTATAGTAGACTCTCCCCCATGCAATATGGAGTTATTACCACAAATAGTTTGTACCGTAGAAGGGAAACATGCACAGTATTCACCAGAGGCAACAAGACGACCTTGCGCTTCAAAAGCCAGTTCATGTAACTAGCGAAAATTGTGTGGTGCAGACACCACAATACGCACAGATATGCGGAGCCAAGTTATCTAAAATTACATTAACCAATTCTGGTTCACTCATTTGCAATTCCAATCCATTGTGGTAAGCACATATTGAATCCATAGATTCATACATCAGTTCGCACAGTCTTTGATATCTGTAAACAAAATCGCATTCACAGTTACGCTACACGTGAGGGGGAGACAAGGCCTCTATTACCCTACGCTTAAAACCTGAAAATGCACATCCTTAAATTGACGTGATATCTTCACGGAGAAGCTGAGATATAAAACCCTCACACTTTATAACAATGGGTTTTAAGAGAGATTATTCAGGACATATACATAAATTTGCGACTTAACTAACATCTACGGAAAAGTGCAGAATGGTTACGGTATCCAAGGATGTTAAAGGAGTGATATTCTGTATTGCCAATAAAGACAATTTATCGACTTTAGGTGGATGGTGGGTGACATTCACTGGAACCGCACGCTGAGAGGGCTGCGTTGCAATCTGCTGACGCCACAAGTCTACTGCGAACCGACGCAAACTCAGCCAAAATGGCCAGCAATTCTTCCGTCTTAAGCGTATACAGGAAACCGACCTCAGCCATTGCGGGCAACAAACAACAAAGGCAGATGTGAGAAAAGACGTGACACGGAGTTGCGTATAATTATTTGTGACACTTCACAATTAAGTACACGCAGAGAACAAGTTTTGAACACAATTTATTTTGACAAAATACAAAATAATTCTGAATTGCAAAACCCAGAAAAGACCAGCAAATATTTCACAGCAGTTGAAAGTTTTAGATCACAGTCAATAACCAATTATTGAAACAACTAACAAAATTCTAATCTTGGAGCACCAAAGGAATAAATATACAATATATGTTATGCATCTCGGCTCCATAACAAAACATATTTTAATTAAAGAGATCCAAACTGTGCTGTGCTAAATAACAAACTAAACATTTATATTCTTTCTTGACTTAGTATATTTCCTAGCACCCATTTAACTTTACAACTAAGAGAAAGGAGTGCAGCAAAGAATTGCCCATCAAAGCCTCCTTTTCCTTTAAAATTATACTAAAAATAATTAAAATAATTGCGGTGGGAGGCAGTCGTATGCGAAAAGTCACAGCTCCAATCGATAAAAATTATAATAACGGACAACTAATACTTAAAAATATTTACGCCCTAACGATGAAGTCGTACAAATAGAGCAACATAAAACACTAATTCAACTTGGACGGCGTACAACACGCCGAACACGACACGTTAAAAAGAGACAGACAGCAACGTGACACCATAGTTAAGCTGAAACGTAATTGGGAAGGGCAGCCAAGACCAAAATGGACTAGCACTAGTGTACACACAAGGTACAGCACAACTATGCCACACAAATAACCAAAACATACAAAAAAAAAATTCTGCAAACTTTAACTTCCACGACTGATCGTTTTGAGTGACCCATATCGCTCTGTAGCGTGACACTAACGTCGCACAGTAAAACGATGAAAAAAAAATTGGAAGAAAATAAAATAGCAAATGATAAGGAATTGAATTTGATATGTAGTCCCCAGATGGTCAAGCATAAATATAAAAATAAACCTTACTGGCAACAGTAAACATTAACACGTATGCACCACTCAAAATCGCCATCAAAATTATTTTATTTCACATTATTTGAAGTCACGTGACACAAAAAATAAACATTATTAACAAATTCCTAAAAGCTGTTTATCTGAAGAATTGAAATCTATAAAACTCAGTGCTTGTTTTCATATTTCTTCATTATGAAAATAGGTCGATTTGTTATAGCAACACGTAGGCGAGCGTTTATCGAAAACCTACAGAGTTTGAAACGGTTCACTTGTTTCCGTGCTAACTATACAAACAATCGGAACGCGATTATTTTACTTCACGAATGAGTATAATATTACCTACCAAATTTACACAAATTTCACATTTTAGTTCAAATTATTACATGGCTGCTAATTATTTCAAAATATAATTTCATAATCTCAATAACCAAGGGCGGGTACCTTCCTTAGCGTTATAAGTCACAAGTTTTCAATTTGAAAGATAACTGGTTAAATATTCGCATGACAAAACGCATGGGCAATACTTGACCTAAATTCATTTTTATTAAACTGTTTTGAAAGCAATTTGGCCTTGAGTCACGTGACCTAATATTATTTGGTCTAAAACTTTAATATTTGAAGTCATTCAGGCAAAAGTATTTGGACTTACATTTTTGGCCAGAAATTATTGCGCCCGGTGTCATTAAGCGCAGCGTTATTTACGTTGGAATAATTTGGCCAGATGTCACTAAAAGTTTGTTTGGGTACCCCTTTGTCTAAAGTAGTTCGCCTACCACTTTTCCCTGAAAATATTTAACCTTAATTTTGGGTCGAAATTTTTAGTGCAAGTGGTGGGTACATACACATAAACTTGTAATCGTGAAAATAGTGCCACTGGCAATCAGTATCAGGTAAATGATTTATATGACGTATGTTAAAGTTTATTTTATTCAGGTTGGGAACAAAACGAGATTATTTAAGTGGGTGCTTGTTACAAGTAAAATTTCCGCCACTAGGTGCACTGGTGTTTTGAAGTGTTTGCTTTTAAGTTGGTGGTAGATAAGGATTTTCTATTTGTTTGAGCGTAAAAGATAGTGTTTGGTCCCACTTATGGTGTAAACTTATTCCAGCCAAAATATTAAAAATTAATTTTATTTCGTAACGATTATTCACGCCTACCAATTGTGTTTACAAGTAAAGAGTAAAAATAAAACAAATTATGATTCGCATTGAGCATTCATAAACAATTTTATTTTAGTGTCGAAAAAGTTACGAGTTTAAGAATAAATAATAGCTATCTTAAAAAGGAAGTTTTTGACTCTGTAATCACATTTAATTAAAGTTAATTGTGTAATAAAGTGTTTTCTTACATTTAGTATTACCACTGAATATTAAACAATATGTGGGCATATTTCGTCGATTCCCCGCTTTAGTGCGAAGAACAAATGGTGTTAATTGCTTAGATCCTAACATATACAAATCCGCAGCATTTAAAAATTATATTTAGTTTATGAAAATTGAAAACATCCTATTTGTATACACGGGAAACGAAGAAAGCACGATCCACACACAACGTTAGCACAGTCCGGCGAAGGAAAGTTGTACGTGGCAAACTTCTTCATGGATTTCCCACTCTTTTAGAATAAATCTCAGGCAATTTAAGTATTTCACTTATTTCTTATTTACAAGTGATTCCCACTGAATTACGAGAATTCCACTACTTTATGTAGTTTTGTTTCCCAGTTCATTGGCTTGATTTGCCAGTCGGTTTTGATTCTTCCATTGATTTCCAGATAATGTTATCCCGCTGGCTGAAGTAACAGCTCCTGCCATCACTCTGTAAGTCCTTGCCCCTGCGGTCCAAGTTTCAAGGTGACATTAACATCACATTCACATACATGGACCTACACAGAGGATGGTACTCCGACTGGATCGTGGATTCTCTGACTCTAAGAGGTCTCTACTTCTCACAACGAGATGGCCTGTGTATTGAGAGCTCTAGATTGTTCAGTCACTCGTCCCCAGTGTGGATAGGTAACCTGCATAGATGTATTGTGAGTTTGTCGAAAGTATTATAATACAATTAATATTATTTTTGTAAATATCCGCACGGTTTCAATGGCTAATCGAAAAGATTACATTGATTAATTTAGACTGGTATTTATTATAACAGAGAAAAATTAAATTTTGGTCTTCTTGTTTTTCCAACAAATTAATATCGTCACGATTGCTTAGATTTCAATGGACGGAATACAGTTGAGAGTAATTGTCTGAAAATCGCTTCGTGAAATAAACATTAAAAAATTACGTTTATCTGTTGGCACACCTGAGAACTTTCACAGGCTATCCGTCAACACTGAGGCAGTTTTATCTCCAGTGAGTTTCATAATAATGGCGACAGCGGGCTTGTCCAATTAACACAGCAGTGCCTCTCCTCTATATAAACGAACCTGTTATCAGTTTAATTTATCAGCCATTCACAGTGACTTTCCCCTTCTTAGCTTGCTGGTAACCGCGAGTTCATGAAGCAGTTTTGAACTTTGAACTTGTCCAAAGTTCCACGTGCGTTATGTATTCTACAGTGTTCTTTATATATATATATATAATCTGTTTTCTTAAACATTGTCTTCCACGACACAGTGATATGGTACAGATTACACACTTCATCTGAAAACTGTGGTAAACTGTTCCTACAGCTACTGTGATGTAAATAATGAAGTTAATTTTAAAATGTGTATACATTAATAGTGTTCTCTTGGTTTACTAATAGCTTCATTACATAGACAAGAACGGTCAGTGTGCGAGTTTGACAGTTGATAGTGTTTAAGGTTGGAACACGCCAATAACGCTTTTAAAATTCATTGAATTCAACTGTATTATCGACGTTATGAGGAAGTGCGAGCCGGACAAAAGAACGAAAGGTATTAAAAAAAAAAAAAAAGTATGAATTTAGGAATAGCAGATGTTTATTTTCTATATTTCGTTAGTCGATCAACGGAACCTTCATTTCTCTGAACAAAATTTTTGAAAAATCACCGCAACTGATTCCTAAATAAATCGTAAATTACAAGCTTTTTATACTTCTGTTAATATGTGAGTATCCCTTTCCTGTCAAATAAAAATTTCACTTACTAATTTTTTTAATTTGTAGTGTTTTTTTCATAGTCAAATGAATTAAAAACACATAAATAGAGAGATATAATTGTAATATATAGTCCTAGTAAGAACTATACCATTCCAAATATTATTAAAGTAATTATAGCATCATTATGTGTGAGATAAATATTTGGTCGCGGAAAATATAGGTTTTCCTGGTTGTTGTGTTGAAAACACATTTTACTTTACGTCTAATATATATATATATATATATATATATATATATATATATATATATATATATATATATAACGCAGAAAAATACGGCACTTTTTTTTTCAGATCAGTTTGCGTTCCGCTTTTATTTTATCTGGCATTAAGAAGCGTAATTATGAACTTGAAAGTAGAAATATGTTTGGGCTTCGGTTGGAAGTAGTCGTGAATAAATTATAAGGTTAATAACGAAAATTGAATTATTGCTGATGTGTAAAGAATTAAGATATTAATATTTCTCTTTTATATTTATTCTCATGATGTTACATTCTAATGAATATTAATTTTGCGGGAACATGCGTTATTTTAGGAGCCTGCTTACATTTAGCAATGTGGCGCTTATGTGGAATAGGCGTAAGTAAATTGGCCAATTAGAACCCCTATTGCCATTACGTTACAAGTACTGAAATGACATTCTGCCTAGTAGACTTTCAGGCGTGGCCCTGCAGATCTGTATCAAAATTATGACATGGCTTAGCAGTGCACTCTGACTCTGCTCTGTATTGTTTTAAAAATCGTTACTGAAATTATAGTAACGGAAAATCGAAATTGAAAATAAAATGTTTGATTACTTACGTGCTTTTATGTGTACGGTTTGAAGGTGAAACAAGAAATCTATATATATATTTTTTTTTACGTATATCGAACGATTTCTTACTTGCTTTTCGAACGCAGGTCCATTCAAACCAAGAAAAGCATTTTACACTACGTCAAAATTTTAAAGCTGCGTTATTTTACCGTACACAAAGGGATAACTTAAGAAAGCTTGAGCGTTTTTGTCGGTGACAAGATTAATTTATCAAGTTGTACCACAGAAAGTTATACTGTTGTTGTTTATAGAATGTCGTGAGTATTCCTCATAAAAGCAACGATTAGAGGTAATAATTTACTCAAATTCATTAACATCTTATGAATAATAAATGGTCTACTTTTATATTCATGTATATGTAAAAATTGTTACCGCTGTAAACACTTTCTTCAAGAAGTCTCACAAACATTACAGAGCGAAGAAACAATGTTCGCTGAAGCTCTTGCCAGTTTCGTGCGCTTGCGAGTAATCCGAGAATCACAGTCAACAACATTTAATACCATCATTATGTTCTTCGTTATAATGAGTTTCTCCCCGCAATGCTTACCCAACTCTGTTACTCCCCTCCCCCCCCCTAACATAATACTCTTTTTCACTATTCAGTCGTCCTTCCCCTCTCCACTTATTTTTCTCTTCGTGTATTTTCGATATGAACTCCGTCGTTCCATCCCCACCCTTTTCCCACATCTGCTATCGCGTCTCTGCCAGGCACTGGAATTTCAGTGAACTCCCCCATCCCTCCCCCCGCTCTGACAAATTACTGAATAGACCATCCAATTAACTCAGATTAATATGAGAGCCAGCTCTTCCTTACAAGATCGACTTTCGAGTAGCGGAGTCGGAACAAGAAGAACCATCGCGGGTAAAGGAAAGGCGGAAGGGGGAGCATGAGAATTAATTTGCTGAAATGGCGGGGGGAATTCTGGCCAGTAATGAGGGGCATTATTCCGATATGGAATTCTAGGCGTTCGCAGTTTCTGTAAAAATAAATAAATAAATAAATGAAAAGTTTTATCTTGCGTGAATTTATTCTTTTGCCCATCAGAATGCCAAATGTCGGCGTATTTCCTGGTCGTTCTCAAAACTGTCCAGCAAAGGCCAATTATTTATTTTTCCGAAGCGGTCGATTGCTATTTCAACTGAAATTCAGAGGAGTTTTGTTTGGGGCGGAAACTTCCAGACAACCAGTCGACAAAAGACTCAGCCATCATTGGCGCTATCGCTAGTACATTATAAACCGACTATGTTTGAAACTAAGCCTCGAAAATTTTATTCCGTTTTTACATGTACATAAAAAAATATAATACTTACGCGAAGAATTTATAGTAACTTTGGCGGCGGGTAATAAAACGAATTTCTGTAACAAGGCCACTACTTGTACAATAGTACATAGAATAATATCATCATTTTTCTACGAAGCTCACAGTAAAACTTAATAATATAATGTAATATTTAGATCCACATCACTTTCATATTTCACTTTCGGAAGAATTCCGCGCGACAAGCATTACTGAGAATCTCAACAGGTCTGTCGATGGTTTAGTAAGGCGTAAGCTCTAAACCCCGGCCCTTAGACTCATGTTTGGTATACAAGTTAAGCTTGATTCTAATTTATTCTCCGATCATGCCAAACAAACAGTGGAGACACAACCAATTTTGTTCAGGTATAGACATACTTTCTGCTTCGACATTTTTGTTTTTTTGTGTTGCAGTTTGTTTGCGACCACGCTGGTGCATTTGTAATTTTTAATACCAAGATTCCAAAACTATTTATGGACAAAAAAGTAGACTTCCTCGTATTTCTACTCGATGTTATTATTTCTTATATAATATTACCATGTAAAAAATAAATTTCAAGAGTCTGTGATTTTATTTTATATAGAAAAATTACATTTCAGATTATGCTACATATCGGTTCGTTTTCAAACTACAATTTTTTAATTCAAAATGTTGTATAAAACTAACGTTTATGTTCACGCATTTCATTACATGCCGTAAACAATTCTTTACATTTGCATCAATATATGTTGATTTGTCCTACCAATGGAATAAGTAGTACAAAATATTTTACCCATTCGACTTCTGGGAAATATCGGCTAAGTCTGGTCTTTCCGCGAGCAGGAATATTGGTGCGAGCTTTAGTTTTTTGCGTTACTCACGAGGGAAACGAGGAAATTCTTCACTGTAATCAAGTAATGGGATAATTACCTACAAGTGTCGGGTAGTATTCGCAAACTTGCGCGGGAAACAGCTTTCCTTACGGCTAAGGTAAAATCACCGCACTCTGGAGTAAAATTCACTTACATGGTAGTGGAAAATCCCATACATGGGTGGGAAAATTACCTTACGACGTGTTGATCACCTCGTATATTTGTAACTATTTGATTATTGTAGTTTACATATATTTTACCTTAAAATTAAATTTTATTTAGTCATACAGGCTGTCCAACATGGCTCTTTATATGTAAGGTATAATTACTGCACTCTGGAGTAAAATTCGCGTCTATAGCGGTGGAAAATCCCATAAATGGATGTAAAAATTACCTTACGACGCGTGCATGTCCACAGCATTTTCCCCAACATCTAAATGGGAGGACAAACGGAAGAAACAATCCTGTACGCTAATATTCATTGATAACATAGTGGTGTAATGGACAGCGCATCGGCGTATCCTGATAGAGGCCCATGGTTCATACCCAATCACCAGCAAGTGTCGAGAACTTTAAGGTTGAGGTTTCGGTTTCTACTCGTCAGAGAATGTAGGCAATAACAAAATTAACAGCACTAACAGTCCGGGGTGTTTTTAAATAAAAACATTTAAAATATTAAACAATATAGTTAAAATTCCCTTTTTTGTGCGGGATTTTCCCTTTACTTCAATGGGATTTCCCCCACTTTTGACAGGTTTTTTTTTTTCCGTACGATTGGGTAATATTACTTTGCTTGTTATGTAAATTTACTCTACATTTAATAGGTGATTTTGCCTTACATGTAGAGGTAATTAGCTTTCTTACGTGTAAGGGAATTTTACCTTAGTATTTTTAGTGTTCTGATTTGGCATTCTAGTTTTCAGCTCTGTGTTCGGCGTGATCGGCGCACATGCACAGCAGTAATTACGGTAATTAGTTCACAAATTTTGAATTTACAACACGGTCACCTCAGTATCAGTCTAACCAACACTACAAATTTAAAATTCGCTAACCAATACTGTAACTTGTGTAGCGAATATACGACCTATTTCCTGTAATTATGTTACAGTACTGTGTTGCTGGGTTTTGTATTCGCTGTGTTAGCAAGTATTGCACTGAGGCGGCTACGTGGTAACAATAAGAACTGAGTATGTACGTGTATGTGACGCTTGTTTACCAGCCGATTACATTGTTGTCAGATTGGGAAATTTCTCACTGTCGAGGGGGAAAACGAGTATTTTTTCTAAGTGTAGAGTAAAGGGAAATTAATTGAGAAACAAATAAAATTGTCGGAAATTTTAGTACAGTATTTTTCTTAATTTTTTCTTATTAGCGCCATTTTCGACCATATTTGACATATCGGTGTTGAATAAATTTGTTGATATTTAAATTAAATTGTACTTTCAAACATAAATATGTCAAGTAACTAAGTAATTTCGTCTGTAACATTTACAATATATTATTACTGGCTGTAAATCTATAACTTTGACAGTGTTGTTCAAGTCATTCTGCCTTATATTTTAGTGTCTAAAATTCTCCCTTTATAATTTCGACCCGTTCAATACCTTCAGTGTTACCATCTTTGTTTGCACAATATAAATATTGTACGATAAAAATTTCCTAGAATTGCCATGCAACCTTTCATTTCATATTTATTTTTTAAATTTCCGGGTAAATAGGTTTGTCCTTTCAGTTGTAAAGAAAGGAGTGCGGGAAAGACGTGAGAAATGTTGACACTGATGTGGGAATTTGGGAATCTGGTAACACTGGTCCGTTGGTAGAATTTGCGTGTAAATGTGCCAAGCAGAGAGCGGCAGTTTTGCAGTGCGAAGGTTGGGAGAGCAATATTTTAAAGGGTTAATTTACGAAATAACGCATTCACTGTAGTGTTTGTGCTCCTCCGAACACTGTGGATATTTCCGTGGATTGCTACCGCGTCTCGTAGCTTCGTCACTTAGTATTCACACGTGTATTACTTCGAAAAGCTTATTTTAGTTGATATTAAAGACGAATAAGTTCGGAAGTTGTCACAATACCAGGGAATTTTTTCATATTAAAGTGTTTATGTATATGTGAGTTTTTTTTTACACGTCACAAAATAAACTCGTCCCAGTCCCACCATGCATTTCCTTTGAGTATTGTAACTGCCATTTGTTCACGTAGCGTTGAGTAAACTGCGGGTGAAACTGTGTCTTGGAAGGCTTTCAAAAGCAACACGTTCGCCAGCTTGATGATTCATGCGCTGATATTTGGTAACGTCCACTTTACTGGAAATATATTGGTCAAGTGCACTAATAAAGAGTATCTATTATTTTTTATATTTAACTCATATCTACCCCTGACCGAAATAATATTTTTTCTTTGAAAAAATTATAATTTAAAAAAAAAAAATTTTTGCCTTTAGAATTATTACAGTAATGTAAAAAGTGCTTTATTCTCTTTGCCATCGTTGTAATTTCTGAGGAAACGGATTTTACCGAAAGCGTTGCAATTATTACGTGACTACAATGAAAAATATATACATGACGCAAGCCAGAGCAGCAGATTATAGAAACAGATCGATAGTCTCTGTGGTACCTGTGCCTTTGAATACAAGAATCTCCACTCGTAATCCTCTGTCCTGCCCTAGGAGGAATTTCTACAAGTATATGGGTGTATACACATTGGAACTGCTATATAATTGCTACTGACTTGTGATTTATATGATGAGTTGAACGGCTATAGTTACGAAGGAACCCTATGTATCAGGGAGGTGATGGAAACAGTTCAAGTCAGTAAGAGCCAGGCAGAATAATAGAGCAATGGTTTTCCGTTGCCTTCAGTAATATGTAGCGAGTGAGCATGATGATCCATCGATCTAATGGAAAAATTTCAGTAGTCTGAGTAAGTAATCGAACCCAGAACCCCCAACTCCTTCTTGGGTGAAAGTTGAAAACTTTACCCACCCCACTATGGAAGCAGTTCGTACGATTTTCAATCACGCAGAAGTCGAGATTTTCATTTTGAAAATGTTCTCGACGTATTCTTCACATTGTGGTATGCCCTGCAGCAAGTATCTGTTGCTTTAAATAAATTACTATGTGTGAATTATGTAAGCTTTAGTTCGGGGCCAGATACAGCAATGTTAATTGAATTGTGCATTTTTATCACACAACTGCGTAAGTACATACCGTACACGTGTTATTTGCCTTCGTCTATAATGATAGAAATCCAGATATTCAGTAGTGACGCTAGGAGAAGCCCAGACTATTTAAGTATTAGTAGAGTTGCTGATTTTTCGTTAAACATTATCTGCACCAGATAGATTTCAATTTCGCATTTACACAATTGTTGTGTTTTTCTTGCACGAGAAGCCGTTTCTCCGATTGATACAGCAGTTCAATTTTTATCTCCGACGTTTTTTGACGTTCGCGATTCGAAAGAATACAGGAAACAAGTCCCAATAATTTGTACAACCGAACATGAAACGTAAATGACGCTTAAGTGTTTTAGCCTACTTTTGGAAGGAATTAAATACATCATTTTCCTGCTGTGTGTATGTGTGGGAATGTTTGTCCCCATCCAATCTTCGAACACGTTGACCGAATTTCACCAAACTTGGTACACTTACAGTTCTTAGTAATGCCACCTGACGTCGGGCGATAACTTTTAAAATGGCGGCCATTTATATAAAATATCAGGGAACCATTCAATCAATTTAAACCAAATTTCGAGAGCTGGCAAAGCGTTTTGTAAGCATTAAATTTTGAGATGGATACAAATGTTGGTCCGCTATTTTGTAAAATAGTACCAATCGAAAAAAAAATCTATGTTTTACATTATACCTCGAAAACTATTTAAGCAATTTTCACTCAATTTGGTATGTAGGTGGTACAAGTAAAGGTGAGTGACTGAACTTGATTAGTTACTTATTTTCAAAATGGCGGCCATACAAATGTTTTTAAGTTTATTTGGTACATCTGCTATACACATAAACATATTTCGACCAAAGTTTGTTTACTGAAAGTATCTATAACCAGCATAATATATGTTCACACTTAAAATGACCGCGAAAACTTTCAATTTAGCTATTTCCACTTGCGGATAAATTGTCTTTGGAGACAAGTAGTGAGCCTGAAACCGGTATGCACACGTGCAAAGATTCTTAAGTGCTATTCCTGAGCAGACCTCGTTCGAGCCCGGCCGGCGGTGGTGTAGTGGTTATAATACTCGTCTCCCACGTAGGCGAGCCGGGTTCGATTCCCGGCGGGGTCGCCCCGGATTTTCGCATGTGAGAATCTTGCCGGACGATACCGCTGGTAGGCGGGTTTTCCCTAGGATCTCTCGTTTCTCCAGCCCTTTTATTACAGCGCTGCTCCACACTCATCGGCTCTCAAGACCTCTATGTTAAGACCCACCCAAATTTCTCCACTTAGTCAAGCACATTGGGCAGTTTTGTGATACGTAGGGACAGGATAATATAGCGTTTTGAACGACATGTAGTCTATAATCCACTGTAGTATGTTTTTTCGAGCCACATATGTCCATTGGCTTCTGCCGCAGTTTCATCTCAGAACAGAAGACACGGTATTCGGTACTTGTGTCCTTGCAAGTTTGCTATTGGCTCAGGTTTCAGCTGGGCGTGTCTTATAAACTGTGATCTAATAGCAAACACAACAACAAATGTAAACATCTTTCAAGTCTAGCTTGTCTTAAAATGAATTCACTAAATATTCCAGCCCCTAGTAATAAGCCGTTTTCTACCAAAGCGCTGCACATCGCTTGGCGGACTGAGAACGGGCCTGCATTTACGAAATTGTTCAGCACACATCAAATTATCTCTTATTCTCAACACACGGAATCGTTCATTCCCGTAATTTTAAAGTTAACATACAGTAATATTACAATATTTATAAGTGGCTACTTATTTAAAGTAGAGGATTATCGTGAAGTTACTCATAACCAGGCGTATAAATGATATTTTCAGTATAACATAAGAAAGTATTCGGAAGTGATACACCTGGGTAAAAAAAAAAATGTCGCCAACAGGAATGTGCGAAATAATATAGCCTACTTCATGTCTGCTTGTTAGCAAAATTTTTGAATATTTATTTCAAATGGCAACAACTTACATGATTCTCCAGCTAGACATCAACGAGTAACACGGCGTTTGAAGGTAATGTTTGTTTAATATTTAACATACCTATGACTCTAAACGGCGAACAGAACTTCAGGAAATAGGTTCTGATGAAAAACGGCACTATTTATTTTGTGATTAATGATTACGAATATTATTTTAAAAAACGAATATGTTACGTTTCAACGTAATTATCCGTTTCCTGTTCTTGGTAAGCTAGGCTACGTATTTTTGAATGTCAACACGCATAAAAAAAATTTATCTGTGTAATTATTTTTAGGTTTCTATAGTCCCTTATAACATAGCTATTTAAAAGTATTAAAATTAGTGTACCTTCGTTTTCATTATTAACTAGCTGATCCCGGCGAACGTTATTCCACCTCTTTCACGTTCTATTTTGCCTTCTCAATACGTCCTCTCTATTACGTCTCGTACGTCGATCGATGTTTGACCGTGGCATCGCTGGTATTTTTCTCTTTTATATCAACAAACATTTCCTGCAAGTATGAGCAAAATCGGCCAATAAATATAGAAGTTAGACTCCAGCGCCACCTATCGGAATGAAATATAACTAAAAACCTTACTCGCCACCTCAATTACATATGGTGTGGATATGGTTTCAATTCAACGAGTTATACAGTAAACATAGAGTGGCGGAAGCGTGTCCAGAGTGGGGCCACTCGAACCTCCGTCCGCCATTTTAATTTCAGTCAAAACATACGTCCACGGTAGGGTGTAGCGTAAGGAATACCACACATACGTACCCAAAATAATCGACTAATAAAATACAATTGGACGTTTTCACGCACTTGCTGGCTGGAAATAAAGTGTAAGTCGCGGATTTTGCTTTGCAAGGTTAAAGATGGCATAAAACAAACCGCTGGGAAGTTGTATAGTGTAGAGTTGTGAATGTTATTTTCGTGAAAAATTGTGTTAATATCAAACCAGCATGCAGTCTATAAGCCTATGCATGGGAGCATGTAAGCGATTTATGTATCCATTTAATTGAGTGATCGGAAATATTAAAGGTGCAATGGGCTGTGGTGTTGCGGCTCGAAACTGCAATGCAACTAATTTATACACTACAGTAGTCTGGCATCAAAACCACAAAGTTGGTGGATTGACCTCGTAATCAAAATAATTATTTTAGTGAATTGAGACCGACGCGGAAATTACATTTTGTGGGTACTTACGGAAAGCAGGTTCCGGTAAATGTAAACATATCATCGAGGTAATATAAAGCAGAGGGCTTTTTTGAAGAATAAAATGCGGAAAATGGTATAAATCCACTCTATTATTAATATAGAACACAGATTTTATGAGGCGCATCAATATTTAACCTGATGTGGAAAGCTATGAACTGTAGGAAAATTGAGGGGCAAAAGTTTATAATGAAAATGTAGGCCTACATATTTCGTATTTTTTTACCCCACAATTTTCCTGATCTTCCTTGCCCTCCCCACGATCAATTTAGGTGTTTTATTAGTTTGTCTATGTCTTTTTGGCAATTCATGTATTTCCATGTGTAAATATTATTATGAAGTACACATTTTCCACTCGTTTTACCCCACAATTTTCCTTATCAAAAAGTTCTCATAGGCCTATTTCAAAAACGATTCCGTACGAATATTATTTAGGTTAACATTATGACTTTTAAAAATGCCTGAATTGACGATAGTTCGTAACTGCTATTTTTAATTAACGTATTTGTTTTCCACGACATAGCACATTACACGTAATGCACGTCAATATTTTACCGCAAATGTGTTTAACACTGTTACAACTGCGAGGTAAAGAACTGCAGTATTTATTCTTCTGTTATTGACATTTGTTGGGGTCTCGTCTTTAAAAAGACGGCTTCAGTTGGATTAAATACTAGAACGAAGGAACAGCCAGTCAAACGAAAAAGGCACATTAAATTGAAGCACGCAACTCGTGTTGCTTATTTGCTGTCAAAAGATAGCTGTGAACATACACACAAACAAGACTACGGTAACCTTTATTCCGCTCATATTTCTATGTATTGCTACTTGCTATTTATTAGGTTTATTGAAATTTATCGGGATGGGCTTAGTATTCTTTGGGACTGTGGCACGTCACGTTACACGACTGTGTTTCAAACACCGAGGGCAAAGGTACAACGTTGTGATAAATAAACAGACGTGGATGTAAATAATTAACTTCGTCATAAAATGAGTTCACTGTTAAAACGTATAAATAACGCGCATCAAATATTTGAAATCTCGTACACACACACAGCAACGCCACTTTACACGCAGCTGTTAACGAAACACACATAACAGTATATTAATATTCAAAAAAATATCACGTCTCATTCACGGTATCAACATGACAATAAGCATCAGCTGACAATGTTTTGACTGAAACGAAAATGGCGGGACAGTTTGCCGATGGCTTCCGCTAAGAGCGCTGTAATCACTCAGTCACCCTCTGTATGTTTACTATATAGCTCGTCTCAAATGGTACAGCGGTTAGTCAGTGATGATGCGGTTTAGTCACGCCCAAAGGATTTTAAAGATTCACGTCATGACACGAATACTGCTAAGAATCTCACAAAGGCGAGTTGCCAACAGAGAGGCTGCAAGCAATCCCAGTGGCTTGTGCTTAGAGACTATAATGAGGAATGTCAATCTCGATCCGCTCATTCGCTGCTCTACCTTCTACTCCCTTTTTTATGGGCGACTGGTCCGTAGTGGTGTGATGTATACACTGCTCGCCTCCCACCAAGGTGAACCGGGTCTTGTTCCCGGATTTTCACGTGTGGGAATCGCGCCGGACGATGCCACTGGTCGGCTGGTTTCCTCGGGGATCTCCTGTTTTCACCGCCCTTGCATTCCAGCACTGCTACATACTCACCTCACTACAACCTCGTCGGCTATCAAGAGCTCGATGTTAAAAAGAGCAGCCAAAATCTCTCCACTTTTATATGGCGACGATGCGAGCGCTCGGGCTTAGGACAACAGCACTCCTAGCGGGGCCGGCCGAACCCTCTAGTCGCCATGGGGACGCACCCACGCTCCGTCGCCGAAGTAATTGAACGCGCCGTCGACTAGCGATCGCCCGAACGCGTTAATTACGCGGGCGCGCGCTCGCGCGAACTGCGATTTGCGTGCGCGCAGCCTAATCGCGCGGGTCGTCGATTCGTGTCTCGCTTCCGTGCCGCCGAGCAATGGCCGTGTTTCAGTGCAGACAACATCGCCAATGCGACACAGGCATTACAGCACCGTAAGCACCGCATCCAAGGTGCATTTGCCGTCTATCGTCCCTTTCTCCCGCATTTCCCTTTTCTAAACATTCTTGCCGCAGAGAATAAATATTTAAATTATAAATTATCCTTTTAGTTTAATGGCAACGATATAGTTCAATTCATTGCTAAGCATAAATCTAAATAATTTAACGGAGATAGGGTTACACATGCAAAATGACAATAAAACAAGACGGTAAAGACCTACAGAACAACAGGGATGATAAAAGGAAATAAACAGCTTGAAAAATGGAAAATATTGAACACAAACTGAACTTATAACTAGGAGAATAAAAAACGACAAGGTGTTTATCATAAACTATTCGAAAATGAGATAGAGAGTTTTTCAATTTAAATATTGAACCCAAAAGCAGCAGTAAATAGAAAGTGTTGAGCAATAATCTAACAAACATTAATAATAAATCAGAAAAGAAAAACTTTAATACCGGTAATTAAATAAAACATAGAACAAGGAATAGAGTATAAAACGGAAACTCCCACACTAATGTGCCGTGAACTTTTTGCACCGCACCTAGCGACAGGCTAATCCACTGACATCATGCTAACAGGATTTTAAAACCTAGAGGTTATTGTGTTTAATTTTCTTTAGCTCCGAAATATTGTTATTAGGTATAACCTTACAGTTAGGATTTTTTTTGTTTACAATTAATAAGTATTATATTAGGCTTACAGGAGTTTAATTTTAAAATAAACAACTGTATCCTTATATGTATAAACTATTTCAATGTCTCTAATATATGTGTGTGTATATAATCAGTATGAATTAAAGCAGTAACTTGTTACTTTTTTCAAAAATATGTTTGTGGATTGAGGTAAATTTCTGCAATGTTATTTTGATCAGTCCGTCATTGAAGCGACATCGTATATCGTTAAATTTATTGATTTAGAAATGAATAAATTCGTATTATTATATAAATATTTAAGTATGTACGTATATGTTGCTGGAACTCTTGACCATAAGTTGATTTCTTCAGAAACAATTATTTTTCAACAAAATTTCAGCTCGCTTGGTTATCTAAACAATGTACGGATACCACGGTTTAAAATATAAAATGTGAAGTAAAACTAGCCTGAAAATATGTTGGCTAAACAGTAATCAAAGGCCATTTACACTAGAGTAATGCAATATAATAGAAACTTCTCGAAATAAAGATTTTTTTTTTTGCCGACGAAAAATCAATTACTGCACTGTAGCGCACGAAACGATAAATATGCACAGTAGCTGGACGTCACATAAATTATGTAAGGGAGTGGCATGATATGAACATACTATTTGTCATCACGCTGGAAAGGCCAAATTACTTACGTAACACCTTACTTGATATTACATAAGATAGTGTAGTTCGTACCTATACTGAACCACACAGCTAGAAAATTAGGAATCCTAAAGTCTCCAATCGCCTCGCCTAGTTTCTACTGTGTTAGGATTCGAGTCAGATATTCTTTCAATCTATTTCCTACCGCACTTGATAATAATCGGTATGCATTGGTGAAGTTTTTTTATCACCAATTAGTAACACAACCTGGAACATCACATATAATACTACTATTGAACTTTCAAATGCTAACTACTTTGAAAATAATGGAAGACAAATGGTGGCAGCTTTCCCTTTACACAATAAAAAAACTTATTTCACGGATCAAAATTAAGCTCATATGCTGAGAATATTAACTACTTAGCTAAGAACAAGGCTAAGGACATAACTAATAATATCAGGAACCACTAGGGAGATAAAATTTAGTATTTCATTCTAAGTTTATAAACCGACACCAGTTAGACAATCTAACGTCAATTCCTTGCATTTACTTGTATCGGAAATCTTTGGTGTAGAAAGCAGCACACTATTATAACAATACTTTTAATAATCTGATTTCGGTTCGAAAAACGAAAGTAGTGAGGACGGTGGTCGAACACTGCAAGTCCTCCACAGAGGAAACGAACACCTGAAACTGGACTCGAATGGATCTCCAACTGGAGTCGAACTCGGGCGGTTCTCCGCAATTGGTCGGTCCGCCTTGGGGTAGAATTCGGATACTCTTTCGCCGATGACGTATTCAGTATCTGCAGGAAATCGAAGGTAGCAAAGATGGTTTTCCGACGTCAAACTCACTATCATCTCCGCAATTATTGTATCTCTCCTTATATTCGATCTGAGTTTGTATGTGCAATGCGGATTCATATTTAAATCAAATTATTATTCAATTTCAAATGTAATCAACGTCGGCGACCTGACCCAGTCCTAGCTGACGTTAAAAATGTTCCTTCTTCCACGTCTGTTAGTTTCCAACTAAAACCTTCTGGAATAAATTAACATCTGCTATGTTATTATTCGAAATTAAAACCCTTTGATTAGCTTACTAGCCTTGCCTGATATTATATGAACAAAAGTTGACACCTTTAATTCTCTAAGAGAAAACAGAATAATTTCACCTATTAAAACAATTAAAACACATCTCTCTGGTTTAGAAACAAAACCTGAATAGCAATACTAGTAACAAACTTAATTTTACGTACAACATATATTAAATAAATAATTTTACCCATATCAAACTGAATGTGAGCAAAATAGATCACACATATTATATCTCATAAAATTCAGACCTGATTTTATAAATTCACACTATTTACGATATCATTTGAAATGGAAACGTTACAGATCTCTGCGTATTGGTTTTCCATGAACTTCGAATAGCACATAAACAAAATCAACTAGCTCATTAATTTTGGTAACCTAAAACCCAAACGAGCTATGTGCTTGTGAATATAATCAAGCTTCACCAGTTTATTAAGTCATGTGTTTCCAGCACATACACAGTACATAATTGACATTTTTAGGTACACCACGATATTAGAAAAATGCTTTGGAATTGTAAATAATATGAAGATATTTAACCAAGCTGAAATTTATTTAAATTATACTAGTTTTTGAGGAAGTAAATACTGTTAAGTCGGAGTCTCAGCAAGAAGTAAGACAATATTTCTCGACTAATATATTATCGAAGAAGGTATACCTTATGTATCTCTGACCCAAAATAACTTATCATAGAGTTTGGCATTTAGAGTATTTTACCCTAGAGAATTATAATGCCTTGCTACTTTTAAAAATCACCTACATTCTCTTCATCCCGCTGCCACATTCACCCAAATTCCAACAACTCTGCTAGGTTCTTAAAATGTTTTTAATTTCAGTTTATTGAACAATTCTATTAAATCCTGTAAAAAGTTTGGACATTTCAGTTTGCTGAAATGTCGTCCTGAATTGTCAAAGGTTTGTAATAAATAAATCATCGCAAAAGATATTTACAGAATTTTACCAGAACAGAATGGCGTGCGGTCAAATTAGTCAGTGGTCCACCTTTTGCGAGGTTCATTTTGCTATCCGAATTTCCGGCATGTTGAAACTTGGCGTGCGGAGATTCTAAAATTTTAGTTTTGCATAACAGACTCAATATGGAGCCGCGGTAGTGTACTGGTCAGACTACTCGCCTCTCACAAAGGGGAACCGAGTTCGATTTCCGGAGGGGTCGCCCCTGGATTTTATCATGTAGGAATCGGGCTGGCGGGTTTTCTCACGAGTCTCCCGTTCCCTCTGCCCCTGCACTCAGGCACTGCTCGATACTGACCTCATTTCACCCTCATCAGCTCTCAAAACCTCGCCCAAATGTCTCCATTTTACTCCACTCTAAGGATGGTGCGTCAGTTAGAACCCTCCTCGAGAAGTTGTTTACATGTAATGGATCACAATCCAAAAACATGCAGCAGATATGTTTTTAAGTTTTTGCAAATTTTAAAAATTAATTTTTAAAACATGAGAAAAAGGTTTTATGTATAATACTGCTAGGAGGCAGTGAAAACAACAACCAAAAGGAGGCATAGTGTTTGGTTAGTGAAAAATAACAAAACTAACACAGAGTCCAGTTTTTATTATATATATATATATATATGTTCTTTTACACTCTAAAATCGCTTCCCATGTGTGTGGAATCTTGCCGGACGATGGCGTTGGCCGGCGGGTTTTCTTGGGAATCTCCTGTTTCCCCTGCCTCTGCACTCCGGCGCTGCTTGATATTCACCTCACTTCGTCCTCATCGGTTCTCAAGACCTCGATGTTAAGAGCCGCCCATGTCTCTTTACTCACTCGCCGATCTCCCACTCTCTCGAAACACAAATCTTTACAATTTATTTCACTCACGGTCATAGGACCATTTTAAAAACGTCATACCGTGGTAGGCATGTCACCGCTGGCTGCCTGATGGTTGTGTCGACTGGAGGGGGGAGGGGGGGTTGGAGGGGGTCGTGTCGACTCCAGAAACGGCGCACACGCGATGACGGACACCAGAGGCACCACAACTCAAATTTGTGAAAAAAAAAAGGGGGGGTAAAACAGTAAATTCGCTGTCATCCTTGAATCAATATTTGTCTACTGTTAGATGAAATGCTCCTTTGTTCGCCAGTCATTACTACAGCTGTCATCACTGCCGCCTGTGGTAAAAGATTTTCATCACTGAAGAATAAACGCCAACCAGACTGACAACCTTTCTTTAAACTGTATAGGCCTACACTGTTTACAAAATGTTTAACTTAGTTGTTTTATATGATTACTGAGAAGACCTGCGACGTCATTCAGTATTTTATTATCGGGTAAAAATTTATCAGAATAGGCTCAAATGGAAATTGTTCATTTGTATTTCTTGTCATTACGCCTATTCGATGAAAAGAAAATCAATAGCCTGTTGACATGTACTTGTTTGGTTTTGCTCAACTTTGCCAAAAAGTTGCACGTGATATTATTTTTATTCAGAAACTCTATTTCATCCCCCGTTTTCCGGTACTAATGTAATATGAACAAAATAATTCAGGCGGTCTTGGCACATTGTAGTTCACAAATAATTATTCAATTTCCGAACTACAAAAAAATAATCTTTAGTAGTAGTTGAAGTGATTTTGATATAGATAGGTCTACAGTAACAATCGAATTATTTCTTAGGTATATGCGAACAAACAATGTTTTTTCATGTTGGATTCCTTTAAACTTTGATGCTACGGCTGCCGCAGATCTGAGACCTGGATATAGGCATTGAAACATTTACAACTGGCGACTTGATTTGGTAAGGTCAAAATTCTGTTCACTCAAAACCGTATATACTTCTTAACTCTGTTCTGTAGAGAGATTGAGTGCTTTTCCACGTGTACAGTGTTTCTCAAACCCTGGTTGTGTAAAGATGTTCTTAACATATCCTATCACGCATCATAGTATGTCTTTCTATACAAGTATTTTGTCGTAGCAAACTAATCGGCTCCTGCAGTACTTGTATGCTGTATGCAACCAGATAAATGCTTGTGTCAAGTAAGTGAAGAATAATGTGATCAAATTCACTAATTTTTTATTTCATATTGGTTCGTATTTCACTGAAGCTTGTGTTCCTTTGCCATCAGATATTCCGCTGTTTCAAATACGTTTGCGTTTTCTAATTCAATACAACACTCAGTTTTTCTGTCTCATCAAAACTGATACACGAAGAAGGGACATGAAATGTTTTTTGTGCTTTTTAAATCCGGGTGAGATTTATTGGATACGTCTTCCTAGTGTTCTGCAATTTCTCCAAGGAACTTAAACATGGCTGAACTGTAGTACTTACAAAAAATTATTCCCTCTTACAAATATTCAGAGGAGAGGAGATTTACCCTTACACCCTCCTATTTTTGCGCCCTTTAAGATAACACAGCAGGGTACATCTCCCGGTGGTTGCCTCGCCGGTCTCATTTCCCAGTCAACTCTAGGCGAGATAGGGGTGCTCACACGTCGTAGGAGAAAAAGGCACGTAATATTCGTTTGGTGTCACTGCAGTAACAAATTAATCTTGAAAATTACAGAGCTTGTTAAATTGATTTTAATTTAATTAACAAAATTATAATATCTGTGAATTTCTCCACTCCCTCCATATACTAAAATAAACGGGGGAATTCAACTTTCAAAATAATATTATTTAATATAATTTTTAATCAAATTGTGTCATTAAAATACGGACTTTAAAATTTGTTTTATTTTTAGCATTTCATATTGTTCTTGTTCCAATTTGGGAGAGCAATTGCACCCCCTTTAACCCCTGTCCATATCAATGTTTGAATTGACCTATTTGGAATCCGGTCACCGAAGATACGTTCCTGAAAATACCTTGGCAGTTTCAACTGTGTATGCAGTTCCCATTGCCGAATATAATTTAAAAAAAAAAAAACAATATTTTCTGATAAAAATAGTGACATTTACTCGTACTGCAACACAATTCAAGCCTATTACAAAGGAGCGAGGTCATAGGAGATTTTCTCCACGCTTTTAACATGCTTTCCGAAGAAAATACAGGTTTACGATACGACCGTTCTGTCTGCGCAGCTGTGTGAGTGTTTCTGAGTGTCATTATAGAAAAAAACTATCGGGAACCTCCATCAGAACTCATCAAACATAAAATGCTTGGAGTACCATGAAAATAAACCCTGTTTTCATAGTTCTCGATTATGCCGAATGCTTGTTTTAAAAATTGTGGACATTGAAAATGCTTGAGGTCTATGTTAAATCTCAGAAGTCATTAAAATGTTTTTATATTCCATTCACAGGTTTCTTCGGCCTTTTTGAATCAAACATATGAAAAATTTCACCATGTATGACGTGTTTAGTTGTTTCGTAAATACACCCTGTATCACAAGCGTTTTATACTTGTGTTCATAAAAGTTACTTTTTTTCCTGTTAAATTGAAATGTTATCAATATTTTATCTATAAATTATAATGCTTCATTGATAAATAATGTGAATAGAATACAGGGAGAAGATAGGTATGTTGGTAACGTCTAGTGATATACAGTTCTTATACAAAATATCATTTCAAACTGAGTGCGCACGAATATGGTGTGTTGTCCCTCTGGTGAAATTCTCCAGACTTGTTAAGCTAAGTTTGCACGAGACGGAGGAATATCCTGGCAGTAGAACTTTAGCAGGGCTTCATAAAAGTCTGAAATAACCGTGAATGAATTATAACCATAATTTGCTTATTAACATTTGTCTGTGTATACATTAAAGTCAGTAACTCTTGTCCTTATCAAAATATCGTTTCGGATGGTAGCTCCACTTGAATGTAATGAAGCTATCCCATCGTGTCTCGGAAATCTCACAACCAATTTCCACCAAATTTGTCATACGAGTAGAGCTACTACGTCAAATTTCAATATTGTGGCCTAATTATACTTTTTGTTGTATGCTCTATTACAGAAGACAAGAAGAAAAAGTAAGCTGAAATAGAATTAAAGAATGGTCAAAAAAGGATTTTATAAGTTTGATAAACTTTGAAAAAGTAAGCTGAAATAGAATTAAAAATGGTCAAAACAGGAATATTAAATGGAATGCTTGATTAAAAGATTATTTTGATGTAATAAAAAATGTAATAGTATATTACTTCCATTATATTTAATAGAATTAAACTATTACCTAAAGAATCAAAAACTTTTATGCACCATATACCAAAATATAGAAAAATAAGCTAATGGGTTCATACCTCATCAATGGAGTACTATCCTTTTTCTAATCATAAATAAATCATCAAATATTATATTTAGAATAATTATAATTATAAGAGTAATTTTCTCAATTTCATCAAATTCATGATTCATAGTTTGAATAGGAATAGAAATTAATATAATATCATTCCTACCTCTAATTATAGAACAAAAAAAACATAAGTTCTAAAGAATCCGCTTTAACTTGTTTTTTAGTTCAAACTATTGCCTCAATATTACTTCTAATATCAGTTATTATAGTAATAATCAATAATCAAAAAATTAACCTTTACAATGAAAGAATAAGAGAAATATTATTAACAAGATCTTTAATAATAAAAAGAGGAATCTCGCCATTTCATTTTTGAATACCAAAAATAATAGAAGGATTAAATTGAAATAAATGTCTTATCTTAATAACATGACAAAAAATTACACCATTAATAATAATATCAATAGTAATTAAAATTAATATAATTAATATCACTGCAATAGTATTATCTATTATTATTGGAGCTGTAGGGGGTTTAAATCAAACATCCCTTCGTAAATTAATAGCTTATTCATCCATTAGAAATAATGGGTGAATATTAGCAGCAATAATAATAAGAGAAAACTTGTGATTATTCTACTTCATTATATACACGTTAATAACAATAATAATAACACTTTCAATAAATATCCATAAAATATTTCACATGAACCAATTAATATCAATAAATGAATCTATATATATAAAATTTATTCTATTAATCAACATATTATCTATCAGAGGCCTTCCCCCTATATTAGGGATTTACCTGAATGAATAGTAATCCAATCATCAATAAACATAAATAAATTAATAATTATAAGTATAATAGTTATATTAACTTTAATCACAATTTATTACTACTTACGGATAATATACACAGCACTTATATTAACAAATTCAGAACCAAAGTGAAATAAAATAACTTTTATTAAAAATTATAAATTAATAATACCCATCACGATTATAACAATAATATGATTATTTACCATTACTATGGTAATAAGAATTTATTACGGATTTAAGTTAAATTAAACTATTAACCTTCAAAATTATAAATAAACTAATATCTTTAAGCCTTAGTATATAATACACCTTTAAATTTGCAATTTAAAATCATTAAATGAATATAAAACCAATAGTAAAGAGGTTTAACCTGTAAATAAATTTACAATTTATTGCCTATAAAATCTCAGCCAACTTACTAATGAAATGAGGATTCTTTTCAACTAATCACAAAGATATTGGCACATTATATTTCATTTTAGGAATTTGATCAGGAATAATTGGATTATCAATAAGAATATTAATTCGAATAGAACTAGGAAGACCAGGATCTATTATTGGTAATGACCAAATTTATAATACTATTGTAACAGCCCACGCTTTTGTAATAATTTTTTTATAGTTATACCAATTATAATTGGAGGTTTTGGTAATTGATTACTCCCGATTATAATTGGAGCCCCTGATATAGCATTTCCGCGTATAAATAATATAAGATTCTGATTATTACCCCCATCATTAACACTACTAATTATAAGAAGAATAGTTGATACAGGAACAGGTACAGGATGAATACTATATCCTCCACTAGCAGGTTTAACAGAACATAGAAGAATATCAGTAGATTTAACTATTTTTTCACTTCACATAGCAGGGATTTCATCAGTCTTAGGTGATGTAAATTTCATTTCAACAACAATTAATATAAAATCACCAGGAATAACATTAGAAAAAATACCTCTATTTGTTTGATCAGTTGTAATTACAGCAATTTTACTTCTTCTTTCATTACCTGTATTAGCAGGAGCAATTCCAATATAACTAACCGATCGTAATATAAATACATCATTCTTCGATCCTTCTGGAGGGGGAGACCCTATTTTATATCAACATTTATTTTGATTCTTTGGACACCCAGAAGTGTATATTCTAATTTTACCTGGATTTGGGATAATTTCACATATAATATTTCACATGAAAGAGGAAAAAAAGAAGTATTCGGAAACCTAGGAATAATCTTTGCTGTGGCAGCAATTGGTTTATTAGGTTTTGTAGTATGAGCACACCATATATTTACAGTAGGAATAGATGTAGATACACGAGCATACTTTACATCAGCTACAATAATTATTGCTGTACCTACAGGAATTAAAGTATTTAGTTGATTAGCAACCATATATGGATCCAAATTAACCTTTAGACCATCATGTTTATGGGCAATAGGATTCGTATTTCTATTTACCTTGAGTGGTTTAACGGGAATTGTATTATCAAATTCACCAATTGATATTACACTCCATGATACTTATTATGTAGAAGCCCACTTCCATTACGTACTATCAATAGGAGCTGTCTTTGCTATTATAGCAGGATTTATTCAATGATACCCTTTATTTACTGGAATAACAATAAACCCATTATGATTAAAAATTCAATTTATTACAATATTTATTGGTGTAAATTTAACTTTCTTCCCACAACACTTTCTAGGGTTAGCTGGAATACCACGGCGATACTCAGACTACCCAGATATATTTACTTCATGGAATATTATTTCATCAATAGGGTCATTAATTTCAACACTAACAATAATAATTTTTATTATAATCTTATGAGAAAGAATAACATCAATACGACAAACCATTTTCCGATCACATATAACAAGATCTATTGAATGAATACACGACCTCCCACCAACAGAACATACATACAGTGAATTACCAATTTTAATTAAATTCTAATGTGGCAGATTAGTGCAATAGATTTAACACCTATATATAAAGATTAAACTTTTATTAGAAATAACTACTTGACCTAATTTATATTTACAAGATAGAGTCTCTCCTTTAATAGAACAACTAATCTTCTTCCATGATCATATCATAATAATTTTAATAATAATTGTTACCACAGTAAGATATATTATAATCATATAAGTTTTTAATAATTATACAGATCGAAATCTTCTTGAAGGACAAATAATTGAATTAATTTGAACAGTAACACCAGCGGTGACTTTATTTTTCATTGCAACACCATCTTTACGATTATTATATTTAATAGATGAAATTAATAACCCAATAATAACCACGAAGGCTGTAGGACACCAATGATACTGAACATACGAATATTCCGATTTTATTGATAGAGAATTTGATTCATATATAACAAATCTAGAAAACAACAATAATTTACGACTATTAGATGTGGATAATCGAATAGTACTACCTTCAAATACATTTATCCGAATCATTGTAACATCAACAGATGTTATTCATTCATGAACCCTTCCTTCATCAGGGGTAAAAATTGATGGAACTCCAGGACGTTTAAACCAAGCAAGAATAATATTAAATCGTAATGGTTTATTATTTGGTCAGTGCTCAGAAATTTGTGGTACAAACCAAAGATTTATAAAAATTGTTGTTGAAAGCGTACCTATTAATATATTCATTAAATGAATAATAAAATCATCAAATGACTGAAAGCAAGCTCTTAAACCCCTTAATAGTAATTTAGAAGTTACTTTTGATGAGAAATTTAGTTATATAATAACATTAATATGTCATATTAAAATAATTGATTATCAATAATTTCTAATTCCACAAATATCGCCAATAAGATGAATATTAATTTATATTTACATTATTATAACATTCATATTATTCATTATAAAAATTTATATTTTTAGTAAACCAAACATTAATAATAAAATTAATATCTTAAAATCAAAAAATGAAAGTCGTTGAAAATAACTAACTTATTCTCTATTTTTGAACCATCAACAAGATTAATAAATATTCAACTTAATTGAATCACAGCTCTAATTGGATTAATATTACTACCAACATACTTTTGATTAATAAACAACCGACACTCAATAATGTGAAAAAACCATTTAATATTTTAAATAATGAATTTAACATTCTATTAAGAAAAAATAATAAGGGAACCACATTAACATTAATTGCGCTATTTATAATAGTTATAATTAATAACACAATAGGATTATTCCCATACATTTTCACTAGAGAACAAGACATTTAACTATAACATTAAGATTATCTTTACCTTTATGATTATCTTTTATATTATTTGGGTGAATAAAGAATACAGAAAGATTATTTACACACCTAGTACACACAGGTACCCCAGGGGTATTAATACCTTTTATAGTATGTATTGAAACAATTAGTAATATTATCCGACCAGGAACTTTAGCAGTTCGATTAGCTGCTAATATAATTGCTGGTCATTTAATTATAACATTACTAGGAAATACATCAATAGATATTTAAATTAGAATACTATCAATTATATTAATTATTCAAATAACACTATTAAGATTAGAAGCCGCAGTTGCAATTATTCAAGGATATGTATTTGCTGTTCTAACAACACTATATGCTAGAGAAGTAAACTAATGTCAACACACCAAATTCACCCTTACCATTTAGTGGAAATAAGACGACCATTAGCCGGATCTATTTCAACAATACAAACATTAACAGGAGCTATTAAATTTTCCAACAAGGATCAAACACTATATTAATATTAGGTATAACAATAACAACGTTAATCATAATTCAATGATGACGGGATGTAGTTCGTGAAGGAACATATCAAGGATTACACACTAAAACAGTAATTAAAGGACTACGATGCGGGATAATTTTATTTATTGTATCAGAAGTTTTTTTCTTCGTTTCATTCTTTTGGGCATTCTTTCAAAGAAGATTATCTCCAGCAGTACAAGTAGGGTCTATTTGACCTCCAATAGGAATTGTATCATTTAACCCTATACAAATCCCATTACTAAATACAATGATTTTATTAACTTCAGGGGTAACAGTAACATGAGCACATCATAGACTATTAAATAATAATATAAAGAAATAAACCAAAGTCTAACAATTACCATTTTACTAGGATTATATTTCACGTTATTACAAGCATATGGATATTTAGAAGCACCTTTCACTATCAGTGATTCAGTTTATGGATCAAGATTTTTTGTAGCAACAGGATTTCATGGAAACCATGTAATAATTGGTACAACATTTTTATTTGTTTGTGTAATTCGACAATTTAACTTCCATTTCTCAAGAAACCACCATGTAGGATTTGAAGCAGCAGCTTGATATTGACATTTTGTTGATGTAGTATGATTATTCTTATATATTTCAATTTGTTGATGAGGAAATTAACTTATTTAATATAACAGTATATTTAACTTCCAATTAAAAAGTCTGATTTTATCAGAATAAGTAATTATATCAACAACAATTATATTAACTATAACCCTAATAATTACTAATATTGTAATATTAATAAATTTATTAATAATAAAAAAACTATAAGAGACCGAGAGAAAAATTCACCGTTTGAGTGTGGTTTTGATCCAAAATCATCATCTCGAATAACATTCTCATTAAAAATTTTCTTAATTGCTGTAATCTTCCTAATTTTCGACATTGAAAATGCATTATTACTACCTATGCTACCAACAATAATATTATCAGAAATAAATTATTGAATAATAACATCAATTATATTTATTATAGTATTAATTATTAAATTATATCACGAACGAAATCAAGGGCTTTAAATTGAGCTAACTGGGATTATAGTTAATAATAACATTTGTTTTGCATTCAAAAAGTATTGAGAAATCAATTTATCTCAAGTAAGAAGCATTTAATGTAATTAGTTTCGACCTAAAAGAAGATATAAATTTATCCTTACTTATTAATTGAAACCAAATAGAGGTTTATCATTGTTGATGATATTATTGAATTTAATATTGCAATTAAGGAAATATAATCGAATAAATAATAGCTGCTATCTAATTATTTTAATGGTTAAACTCCATTAATATTTCTGTTTATATAGTTTAAGTAAAACCTTACATTTTCATTGTAAAATTAATATGACATTTTTATAAATATTAACAAGATAAACATCTTCCTTAATATCTTCAATATTAAACTCTAATATAAGCTATATAAATTAAATAAATATTAAAATAATAAATCAAAAAGAAACAAAAACAAAAATTAATTAAATATTCTATTTTGAATCTTCTGATTCAAAGCAGAATAATAACTTAATATTAAATATAAACCCTGACCACCTAATATTTCAAATCAACCTTGATCTCTAGATTGATTAAAAGATAAACCAAATATTAAAGGATAAGAAGGAATTTTAATTGTCAAATAAGGTATAAATCACATATTACCAAAAAATATGCAGAAACCACTAAAATTATAATTATAATTGATATCAAATAAACTAAACTTACTAATAAAATATCCAACCGAAGAACCAAGTAAACAAACAAGAATAACTATAAATTTTAAATTAAAAGGTAAGATAATCATATTAGGAATAGGTAATAAAATCCATCTTAATATACAACCACCAAATAATGAAAAAAATGTTATTATTATTATACTTTTAAGTATAATTCAACTTTCGTCTATTACATAATGATAACTATGAAAAGAAAAATCCTTAACCAATAATTAATAAATTAAACGAAAACTATAACTTACAGTCAAACCAGTAGAAAAATAATATATAAAATATGAAAATATATTAATATAACCCATATAATAAATTTCTAAAATCAAATCCTTGGAGTAAAAACCAGATGAAAAAGGTATGCCACATAAACGCAAACTAGCAATAACAAAACATAAACAAGTTAAAAACATTTGAAAAAATAAATTACCTAAACAACGAATATCTTGACGGTCTTTAAAAGAATGAATAACAACACCCGAACATATAAATAACAAAGCCTTAAAAAAAGCATGAGTTAATAAATGAAAATAAGCCAAATAAACAAAACCAAAAGAAAGAATAGATATTATTAAACCCTATTGACTTAAAGTTAATAAAACAATAATCCTCTTTAAGTCAAATTCAAAGTTAGCACAAAATCCAGATATAAACATAGTGATTAAAGAAATAAATAATAAAAAGGTTGATAATATTCTATTAACATAAAGGGGATTAAACCGAATTAATAAATAAACACCCACAGTAACCAATGTAGAAGAATGAACTAAAGAAGAAACAGGAGTAGGTGCTGCTATAGCAGCAGGCAATCAAGGAGAAAACAGAATCTGAGCACTTTTAGTTATACCAGCAATAACAATAAATAATCTAATTAGCTTAACATCAAAATCAAAAGAAAAAAATCATTATATATAAAATAATTTCATCTACCATATCTAAATATTCAAGCAATTGACATTAATAATATTATATCACCTACACGATTAGATAAAGCAGTAATTATAACAGCATTAAAAGACTTAACATTCTGATAATAAATAACTAAACAATAAGAAACTTAACCCAAGCCATCCAACGTAATAAAATTCTAATTAAATTAGGACTAATAATTATAAACATTATATAAAAAATAAATATCAAAACTAAGATAGTAAAACGATCAATAAAACATCACTTATCATATAATCCTTTCTATAATAAATAATCAAAGAAGAAATAAATAAAACAAATGTTATATAAATTAATGATATTCAATCAAATAATAATGTTATTAATAATTGAGTACTATTAAATATAAAAAGCTCATATTCAACGAAATAAACTAAATCGTTGAATATAAATAAAATACCAACAGAAAATAAAATAAATCTAATAACAATTAAATAAATTAATAAAATATTTCATAAAGAATAACATCAAAGAATAACTTAAAGTAAAAAATACATTTCGAGACCCACAAGCTGATAGTTTAATTAAATTATTTAAGCTAAATAAATATAAACACATTTATAAAAATAATTAAATTTAATGGAAATCAATGAAGAAATAATAATAAATATTCACGTAAATAACCAACACCAAAGGAAACTAAACCCAGAATAAATTATACCATGCTGACTATAAGAATATATATAAAGTATAAGCAGCTCTAAAAAAAGATATAATCAAAAATACAAACATACTAATTCTTCTCCAAGAAACAATTATATTAAACAACATAATTTCACCGATTAAATTTAAAGATGGGGGGGGGGGCAGCCATATTATATGATCTTAATAAAAATCATCACAAACTTATTGTAAGTATAAAATTAATTAAACCCTTAATAATAAATAATCTACGAGTACCTAATCGCTAATAAACAATATTAGCTAAATAAAACAAACCAGAAGAACATAAACCATGCGCGATTATTGTAATAAGAGAACCAAATAAACCCCAACAATTCAAAGTCATAATACCACCTAAAACTAACCCCATATGAATTACTGAAGAATAAGCAATTAATGATTTTAAATCACTCTGCAGTATACAAACCAATCTAATAAACAAACCACCTAATAATCTAATGCCAATTCAAATATAATTATATATTATACCTGAAGAAATTAATATACAAAATACACGAAATAAACCATAACCACCTAACTTTAAAGAACACCAGCTAAAATTACAGACCCAGAAACAGGAGCTTCAACATGAGCCTTTGGCAATCAAACATGAACAAAAAATATTGGTATTTTAACTAAAAATGAAAAAATCATACATAAATAAAAATAAAATAATAATAATCAAATTTTAAAATTAAAGAAAAATTTAAACTACCATATAAATTATAAAAATATAAAATACAAACCAATATAGGTAAAGAATAAAATAAAGTATAAAACAAAAAAATATATTCCAGCTTGAACACGCTCAAGTTGATAACCTCAACCAAAAATAAAAAATAAAGTAGGAACCAAACTAGATTTAAAAAATAATTAAATTAAATTAAGCTATTTATAGAAAAAGATATAAATAAAACTAAAAATAATAAAATAATAAAAAACAAATAAATTAGAATAATAATTATATCGACAAATAGATTCACTAGCCATAATCATTAACCCACAAGTAAAAAATCTCAATAAAATTAATAAATAAGAATTAATATCACAACCAATAAAATATCTTATATTACAAAATTAATAAGATCTAGTAAAATTAAAATAAAATAAAACTATTAAAATAAATAAACCAAAATGTACCAATCACCAACAACCAAAATAAGAAAGAGGTATTAAAAACAAAGTAAATAAAATAAACTTTAACATTGAAGCAAATTAAATGACAAAAAATAATCATTACCATAACCACGAATCAAGCTAACTAATAATGATAAACCCAAAACAGCCTCGCAAACTCATATAGTAAGAATTACCATTATAAAAAATATATCAAATATATTAATAAATATAAACAAAAAAATAAATCAAAATAAAGACAAAACAATATATTCCAAACTAAGTAAAGTGATCAAAAAAGATCATAATTAAAAGAAAAAACTAACAAACAACAAACAAATATAATTAAAGGTAATATAAAATAAATTAACACTAGTTTTAATAATTTAAATAAAATATTGGTCTTGTAAATCAAAAATGAATAATATTTTCTTAAAACTTCAAAGGAAGAAATAATATTCTATCAATAATTCCCAAAACTAATATTTTAACTTTAAACTACCCTTTGTATTAAAATTATAATAATAATAAATATAATAATAAATATAACCTTCCTAATAATAAAACACCCTTTATCAATAGGAATAACAATTATCATACAAACAATTTTAATTTCAATAACAGGAATAATATATAAATCGTTTTGATTTTCATACATCCTATTTTTAATATATGTAGGAGGAATAATAGTATTATTTATCTATATAACAAGACTAATACCAAATATAATATTCTCTATGCCACTAAAAAAAAAATCTTGATCATTATTATAATAATGATAATATTATCAATATTTTTAAATAAAATTAATGTAATAATAAATAGTGATATAATAAGTAAAACAACAATAAATATAATACTAATAAAATATATGATATACCAAACAATATAACAGTAATATTAATAGTAATATATTTATTATTTACTATAATTGTAGTATTTAATATCACAGAATCTAACAAAAGACCTTTACGAATAACATTTAACTAATGAATATACCATTACGAAAAAATCACCCATTAATTAAAATCATCAACAACTCATTAATTGACTTACCAACACCAATTAATATCTCAATATGATGAAACTTCGGTTCATTATTAGGGGTTTGTTTGTTAATCCAAATCTTAACTGGATTATTCCTAGCTATACACTACACACCTAATATTGAAATAGCCTTCAATAGAGTAAGACATATTTGCCGAGATGTAAATAACGGTTGATTAATACGAACAATCCATGCGAATGGTGCATCAATATTCTTTGTATGCATTTACTTACACGTAGGGCGAGGATTATATTATGGATCATATAAATACCTTGAAACATGATCAACAGGAGTAGTTATTTTACTATTAGTAATAATAACAGCATTTATAGGATATGTATTACCTTGAGGGCAAATATCTTTTTGAGGTGCAACTGTAATCACCAATTTATTATCAGCAGTACCATATCTAGGTACAGATCTAGTACAATGAGTATGAGGAGGATTCGCAGTAGACAACGCAACTTTAACACGATTCTTCACTATTCACTTCCTAATACCATTTGTAATTCTACGAATAGTTATAGTACATTTACTATTTCTTCACCAAACAGGATCAAACAATCCACTAGGATTAAAAAGAAATACAGATAAAATCCCATTCCACCCTTATTTTTCATTAAAAGATATTGTAGGATTCATTATAATAATTATATTCCTAACATACCTAACATTAATAGAACCTTATTTATTAGGTGACCCTGATAATTTTACACCAGCAAACCCATTAGTAACTCCAACCCATATTCAACCAGAATGATACTTCATATTTGCTTATGCCATCCTACGATCAATCCCTAATAAACTAGGAGGTGTCATTGCACTAATACTATCAATCATCATTTTAATAATCATACCATTACACAAAAGAAATTTTCAAGGACTAACATTTTATCCAATTAATCAAATAACATTTTGATTAATAGTATCAACAACAATACTATTAACAGTAATAGGGGCCAAACCAGTAGAAGAACCTTATATTATTTTAAGACAAATACTAACATGAGTATATTTTTCATATTTCGTATTAGATAACATCATCAAAATATATTGAGACAAAATAATAAATTAGTTAATAAGTTTTATAGAAACATATATTTTGAAAATATAAAAAAGAAGATAATACTTCTATTAACTTAATGAACTAAAATTAATTCAATAAATAAATATTGAAATAACAAGTAATTTAAAACCAATAAAAAAAATTAAATAATTTAGTGACAAAGGAAGATAACATTTCCAAGCTAAATATATTAATTTGTAACATTATTTTAACATTATTTCGTACTCTGTTACTTGTTATTATTTTGGGCACTAATACTCTTACTAACAACCTCTTTGGTCCTTTACGAGACAGTGTTGTCGAAAAAATAAGCATATTGCTCAATAACCTATAATCTGCATTCAAGTCGTAGTACGGTAGGCCACCTAAAATTTTCATATGCTAGTTTATAATTCCACGTGGTGTGCTGAATAACCTACTGTGGATACTAAATACTCTAATTAACAGCTTTAATTGTAAACCATTTTTAAGGTATCTTTGGAACGAATCCACCAGTTCCAACCAAACTTATTAAAAAAGTTTCTTTTCCTCAAAAGATCACATCGAAATTGCTTGAATATACAAACCTAGGCGGAAACAGTACCAACTAACATCTTACTAAGTTGCAACTAACGTCCGAAACTTCTGGTTAATCGTAATTTACTCCCCCTACAAACGAGAGTTTAGCTATTGCAGGATATAGCTGAAGATTTCTAAGACAGCCAAACTAATGCTTATTTGTGGTCTGCTAGGGGAGGGTGGAAGAGCGTTTCGCTCTCCTAGAGAATGCTGTGGAAGCTATTTGTCTACCCGTATTGCGGCAGTACCAACGAGCAAAACAGATTAAAAGTGCTTTTTGATGGGTCTACAAAGAAGTTTCAAACACGCGAAAAAATTTTCCAGTGACCTCACTTTTTTTGTTCTACTAATTATATAAGAATTGTTAAAGCTACGTATAGGCGGCGAACACATGTTGGTCTGAATAAGCTTCTGTGTTTTTGAATAAATTTGCCGTGGGAACAGATAATTGAATGAAAAGCTACTGCTGGCAAACGCCACTGCAGAAGCATCGCTACAGAAAACCCATTGGAAAATATTTCAATTAAAGCTGAAAACATGCCGGCATTAGATATTGTTAGCAGGTATTTGAAACACATAGTAATCTCATAATCAATTAAACCAAATTTTGACAAATAAACTAGTGTGAAACGTCCGAAATAGATGACGAGAACACGAGAACCTTAAGGCGAAGACAGATTTAGATTTACAAATTTCTTTATTTCTTTTTTGTTTGTAATGGCGTTATATCCATATTAGTTATTCCTTTGGTTACCCCAAGCTACTGTTCACTCGCTATTACTACAACTATATTGGGGGCTGCAGTTGACTCAGTGACTAGAGCACTTGCCTCCTATAAAAGCATGCCGAGTTCGATTCCTGTTGGTGTCACTCCCGGGATTTTCGCACGTGGCAATGATGCCGGACAACGCCGCTAGTCGGGGGGGGGGGGTTTCTCGGGGATCTCCCGTTTCCCCCGCCCTGGCATTCCAGCGCTGCTCGATACTGAACTCGCCTCGCCCTCATCGACTCTCAGCATCACCGTTATTGAGAGGGGTTCAATACCCTACTACACTCCACTTAATCGATTCTTATCCCATGCAAACTTCCCACATCCCATGTTGCTTTCAATGGCAGTATCGGTGACGTCCTTAATTATTCGTTCACAATGGCGATGAAGAAAATGGCGGTGCTCTCGAGATAGTCCGCCTCACAACGGACAGCCATTGTTATCGTTTCTCCCGTCCGTCCAGGTCGACGCAAGAAAGGAAGCCATAGCTTGGGGCGGGCGGGGGAACTAATTGTGAGTCAACCGGCGAATTTAATTAACCAGTTGGATTTGCGCAGATGGAATTATACAATAAGCGCGCGCGCGCATCCCGACGTAGCGGACGCCCAGCGTTAGCTGAAAAAACTTAAATTAGTTTAAGCTCCGGCAAGAAGTCTGGCAATTTGGTTCGCGTTGGCAAGGAAGCACTTCCGATTCTTTCAAAATGAGTCCTTGAATAATGCATTCAAATGGGAGGATCTTGTCTCCGTGAAATTAACGTCTGCGACATAATTCAGGCCACTCACCGGAAACCCCGGGGCCCAGGCAAGTTAAATTTTCTGGAGAGTTATGGAAAAGTGTGTGGTTTTTAGACGTTTAGTTTCACACCAGTGATCAGCCTTCCGGTTTAAAATGAAGGGGAGTTTTTTTTAGTCGACCACTTGAACCAGTTATACTTTCCTTTCTGCACTGTGGTTGGTTCTTGAAAAGTTACGAGATTATTTCGAACGGTCGAATTTCGACGCTTTGATTCTGAGATACATATCGCACTTCAGAAGAAGATACTCCTGAGTACTTCTCTCGAAATGCATAATCCCTTGCGCGAGATTCATCTTAATCGCGAACTTCCGGTTATGAGGCGGTGAAAAAAAAAAAAAATAAAGCTGTGCGAACACTACAGTTGTTCAGCGCACTGAACTCATTCGAGAGAAACTGAATGAAACAAAGAGATGCAAACTGAATGTAAAAAGGAAATGAAAAACTGAGAGCTTGCGAATGCAACGAACGATGAATTTCTCTCCATTTTTAAGTTTGCTGTAGGTTTCCCGAGTTTCGTACATTTTTAAAACGTCGGCTAATTGAGAACGATAAACCATTAAATTGAAAACCGCGGTACCTTTACAATGTGTCATAGAAACGGTTCGACACGAAACTAAGCCTATCTTAAAAAAAAAAAAAAATGATAAAAGAGAATAAAAAAAATTAAGCGTGAAACGCTTTGCTAAAGTCTATTGACACTATCTTAACAGTTCTTGAATAAAACCTTTGAATTAACACCACGTTTATTACATGTTCCTTTGTTTCCTAAACATGCCAATTGTCACAAGCGTTTTATAATTCGGTCAATATAATATCATCTCATTTTTCGATCAATTTTAACTTATATTTGCATTTTGTTTAAAAGTTATAAATTTTAATTTGTAATCAATATGCATTAAAACTAGTAAGAAATATGTTTCATGTCAAATGTAATTTAAATAAGTGTTCACGAAAGCGGGGCGTTGTCCCTTTGGTGTCATTTTCTAGACTTCGTTAAGAGCTTTGTAAGCATGATGCGGAGAAACAGTTAAAAAGTTTAACTTTTGCAGGGCTACAGATAATTTAGGAGTAATGATTAATTGACTATAGTCACGCTATTATTGCTTCTATCAAATAAGTAAACCTTATTCACGAGTTAAAATAGAGCAGTGAGCAAAGTGAACAGCTTAAAATGTGTGCGTGTGTATATATATATATATATATATATATATATATATATATATATATATATATATATATATATATATATATATTTATTTATTTATTTATTTACAAAATTCAATATATATATTATTCTATGTATATATAAAATTCAATATATATTATTCTATATATATATATATAGTGTGTGTGTGAAGGAGTTTCAAACACAAAATTGTTAATATTATTTTTTACCAATGCTGCAAATTAGATTAATTTCATTTACGCTATGTATATGTATTTTTTTTTAAACATCCTTCATAAAACTTTATTCGAACGATTGGCAACCAGGAAACTGATTTAATGCTACCAGTGCAGCACCGCACCCGCCTGCTCAAAATGGAGAACTCATTAAACCATAGTACACATACTAAAAAAATTATCACGAAATTTGGTTTATTTTTCATCTCTCTCTTCTGCATCGCCCTGGAGAGAGACGTTTGGGTGGAGTTAACCTCAAGATTCAGTATAAAAGAGATGCTGGATATACTGAGGAGTCGTATTCCATCTGGAGCTCTTAACATCCAGAGTGTTAGGAAGAGAAAGGACACTCTTCGCTACATAACTAAAGAGGACTCCGAGGCTTTCCATAATGTGTTTCAGAATTAAATTTTATTTACTAGCTTAATGATTTAGTCAAACCAGGTGCTTTAGTTATTTAGGCCCATTTGTTGTACGCCAAAGCAATTTGATTAATATATACATAATTGCTATATCGAATATATTCGTTCAATAAGAGTTGGGTCTTTAAATTTGGCTAATACAACATTGATGTGCTGGTATAATTATGTGGTTGAATGGCATGATTATTGGATTCAGTCAGCATTTATTTTGCTATGTGAAGTATTTTGATAAAATTTGCTTAACTACATGTTTTTAAATCAATCATTTGGCCAACATCCCCCTACCCCTCGGACAATTTTTCTTTACAAATTAAGACCGTCATAATAAATACCCTGGTTTTATGAAATAAAACATGAGTTGTAATATTAGGAAATATTTTATGCATATCAATGTCATCCATCGAAGTATTCATTATTGCAACTTAAATTAGTATAGGTAAATGTATAAAATTAGTTTTAAAAAATATTTTAATCTTTAGTATCAACATGTTTCTTCATCTAAACATAGTAATTATTATTGTTGCCCTACTTGAGAAAGTTTTTTTTCTAAGATGTTTTATAAAAGCATTAAAAAAGGCAATAAGTTAAAATTGTAACTGAACGCATTTTCTCTTTTAATTTTTCGTTCAAATAAGTCGATTCTATGAAAATATTTTAAAGTATTAAATAACACGTACATTCTATTTTTATGTGTAACGTACATAATACTATTCTAGTAGTACTATTTAGGTGATACTATTTTGGTAGTGTGTACTACCTACCTTTTAGTAAGTTCTGAACGTAATACAGTCGGCTGCGAGTGTTCCAATCGAAATCACTGTCCAATTACTTTAAATGATTTCCATACTTTGATATCACTGATTCGTGTTCAGTATATGAACTCATTTCACGCCCGCATGCGTGTACTTTGTTTGTGGTCCATATTTTAAGGTAAGATATCAAAAGCTAAAGTATAAGTGTCATTCAGTACTAAACAAACAAATATATCACGAGAAATCAAAGACGACCGTAATTACCTGAATAATAGAGACGGAAAGATGAGATTCCTTTGTTGCTCTCTCCATACTCTCTTATGAATCGGCAAACAGTAGCATACATATTATTTTATTTAATGAGCTTCATAAATTTCGTATAATATGCAAACTTACTATAATTTGCAAATGCCCTAACATTGCAACAATAACATAGTACATTGCTATTTTTTGCCATTATTCTGAAATTAGTATTGGCTAAGAAGGTTCCGGAAATACCACCTGTCCTGTCCACGTTCTTTCCCACGTGTACTATAAGAAGCAGCTACATTTTCTTTCCTGAAGGACCCCTTTTCACGACGCTCTGCCCTCAAACTCTATGGTTACCAGTTGATAGGCGAGCTTTTTATGGAGCGGGCGACGTAGAGCTGTCCATGTGAGAAACAGTTCTCCGTCAAATCTTTCCCTGATACCTTTAGTCTATGCCCTTGGGACTAATTTATAGTAATGTCAAAACAAAATGAGAAGGAATTGTAGCTTCTTAAATTGAAAAAATTATACAGTGACAGAATGGTATGTGCGTTATGAAACATTACCTGACTCTGTCAGTCATATTAACTGAAGACGGTGACCTCGATTACAAATTTTTGCCAAGCCTTCACTTGGAGCCTGGAGCTATTGCAGCGTTATGGTAGTGACGTCAATGAAGCCTCAACCTTAACGAGAAGCTTGTGTGGCGGTAGGCCATGAATGTAGATACCGTTGATGAATTTCACAATGTAATAGAATGTTTCATCAATTTTTACAATTGTGTCCAAAGAATAGCACTCCATTTCTACCTATTCAAACAACTAAAACTAACTTTTGCAGCGATTTATCTTCTTGATAACGTTGCTCAATCTTCATAACATCTTCTATGGCAATATATTTATTAACTACATGCTTATTAATTTTAAGACTAGATTAACTTATTTTTCTCTTCCGAACATTTCTTGCCTTGATGAATGCTACTGGTACATATTCAAGTTTCATTAAATATTATTTTCGTGAACAAAGCTCTCATTAGTTGGAGAATTTGACAGTTCTCTAGATAATTAGCAATTTTTCTTTCTGGCAGATTCTTTGCAAGAAACTTATTAAATTTCGCAACATATATATATTTTTTTTACTGAGCACCTGGCATATACTTCCCAATTAACAATTCAGCCAAAAAAAGCATAGTACTACGTGCCGCTGCTTTGCAACGCTCGAGCGAGCTAATAGTGTGTAGAGGACAGAGTAGTGATCTGATCTCGGGCGGTGAGTTATAAAGGAATATTTGAATTACAAGCGAGCGATAATCCTACCATGGTTTTGATGAGTCATGAAGGCATTCTGCCGCGATAATCTTTGGCAGCTCGCGCTCTCCTGACCTTCGGCGGATAGAGTTTCTGCGTTTATCTGAAGAATTTTCTGGTTTACTGACCTGATTTTTCTCAGCATGACTCAGGGTGTGTTGAACCTTCCAGGTGGTCAGGGTGGCTGATATATACGTGCGACGTGCCTCCAAGCCGAGAGTTGGTGAGTTTCTCGAGTTTTAGCGATAGACGACGAGCGAAAAAAGAAACGAGTGGCGAGAGAAGTGACTAGCGGGAGGAAAATCTGCGACTGCGAGCATCGGTATAGTGAAGAGTGCAGCTGGCAGGCTGAAATGTTAGACTGGATGCGTAAGAGAAAAATATTACAAATGATAGCAAAAGACAGACTGAACACGTGTTAATGTTGAGTGTGAATAAACAGATTATAATCAAATATACATTGAGAAGGATTTTGATTAGTGTTCACATAGCTATTGAAAACTGCACTCACTGTGAAATAGAAAAAAGTAATAGTGGAGATTGATTCTGTAAACAATAGCTGAAGGCTATGAATAATTTAAAATCAAATTTAGTTCTTTTATTTTAACTAAGAATTCCATCCCTCAAGAACTTAGTTACACCCTTCACGTATTTTGTCACAATATGAATTTTTTATCCATTCACAAAGTGTGTTTTATACATGTTTATGTAATCTCATAAGAAATAAAATATAACTCCATGTATTTCATTGTCTGCACTAATTATGAGAAATGATGTACTATTGATCGTGCTCAGTTCTGGCAACTTTGTCTGCAATTCTAAGGGAAGAAAAACTTTCTGTTTTTACAGCAACTGGTGCCGGCCTCCCGTGGCGCAGTCGATTGGTGCGCTGCCAGTCTGGAGTGCAGGAGGTTCTTGGTTCAAATCTCAGGTAAGGTATGGGTATTATTTTAAGTGAGGTTATAAGTTAGTTTGTAAGCCATCCCCTTATAAGCCTTCTGGCATAACACCTGATGATGTTAATAGGCCCTAGCCATTACACACACTGACAGGTTGCTTTTTTGGACCTATTCATAATGAAAGTTACCGAAATAAAATGATGTAATATAGATAATATACATAGGTACGATTGAAAACACATTTTTCCCTGTTTTACATTGTTACGGGTTTGAATTTTTTTAATTCCGGAACTTTGTTTTCAGGTATTTATACAGTTAACACTAAAAAAAAAAAAAAATCTATCGGGTTTATGAGCTACTGAATGATTGATTGAAATATTGAAAACCCTTTTTCAAACTTTCACTTTATTACGAAAAACCTTAAACTAATTTTTTGGTGTTTATATCGCAAAACTTTTAAAGTAAAGAACTTAACGATATTTAATTGAGTTAATGGCTTATTGAGGAGTTCTCGAAAGTAAACCTTACACCTTTTCATTATTTTAAGAGTTGAATTTTAAAAAATCTTAAAGTAAGTTTCTAGGCATTTATATAAGTAGCCTTAGCAAAAAGCATAACTACTTGCCTATATCTTATCTCGTTAACGAGCTGTTGTGAAGGTTTCGAAATAAGCATAGGGACATCTTGAAGCTAAGAACAACGCTACCTTATGGAATTATTGAGCTATTGAGGAGTCCGTCAAAATATAATTTACACCTTTTTACCATCTTGGAAGCTGAATTGAAAAAAAAAAAAAAAAAGTTGAACAGAATATTTAACATTTGTGTAGGCAATCTTTTGAAGCTAAGCTAAAATGATAACTATGTCTTATGAGGTTAGTAAGCTTTTAAGGGGAACTCTTAATTACGTTTTACCAGTTTTCACATTGTTAGAACTTTTTTTTTTAATTCTAAGATTGTTTTTAGATATTAGCATTGGCCAACTTTTAAAGCTAAAAGTTAACAGCCGTCCAAATTTCTTCAGTCTTCACTAACTAGTAACGATATTTGTGCAGCGTTCCTGAATCGCTCTTTAGAAAACTCAAAAGTAAAAAATTACAAAATTTTAGTATATTGGGCATTTTATCGTTACATCAGATATAATCTAAAAAAGTATAGCAGTGGTGGAAAGTTACTATTCAAATACGAATACAAGAACCTACATGATCTTTAAATTTACCTCATATTTCTCAGTAATTTTTGAGAACTGAGCGAAGTTAATACATAATTCTTAATGACCTTGTTCATGTCAATTAAAAATACGCGGAAAAATTCTCTTTGAAATTTGTTGTGTGGTTCTTTTTTATTCCAAATTTAACTCCTGAGAAAATATTTAATCTCAAAAATATTAAGTGAGCCAAGTTTTTGCTTTCAAAGAAGTTGCAACTCTCACTCATATAATTTAAAACAGGGATAACATTTTGAAAAGAAATCTAAAAATTAGCTCAAATAACTATTTAAGATTTGTGTGAATAAATGTTTAGCGTGAAATGATCATACTGAAGCGGAAGAAGCTTCATTTTTAAATGATAAGTTATTTTATAATGTCACGAAATCACAAAATATACTTAAAATCTAGAAAAAACATTGGCTCTGGAATGACTGAATATTTCATATTTTCTGTCGATAGGTGCATCAATATAGCCGTATTAACCTTATACATCGCAAAATCTGTCGTGTGCAGTCTCCTTCATCGCAGCGAATTAGCGTACTTCCCACAAAACCAAGAGCTCACTCCCAAGAATTGTGGCAGAGTTTGGGTTGGTCAATGACAATGGTTTCGTGGAGTCCCAAACTGCATTCCATCAAAGTCTAAAGACCTATGCTTCCACAACGCGAGTGGGTATTCGAAGGGCATTTGCATTTTTGAGACCGAATGGGGGTAAAAGTCGTGTTGTATTCGTTGATCACTACTTTGGGAAGAAGTTGTAATGTTGAGTCCTTGAGTCCACTCTTACTCCTGTTCAATGCTAATCTTACTTGTATTACCCAACACTATCTGATTCAAGATCCAGTTACGTGGGGTTGGCAAAGCTCAGACTCTTAATTAAGGTAGGCGAAACAGAATATTATATAGCACTGCACATTTTATTAATCTCAAAATATACAATAATCTGTCGTAATAATTTACCATCTGATTAATACAATACAAAATCCTAACTTACTTCTCTATATTTAATACTGGCAACACTGAAACCTGTTCATAATGTTCATAGCCTTATATAAAATATCCGTGTTAGTAAGTTAAGTTTTGTTCCGGATTCTTACGACCTAGGCCTGCACCGAAGTGAATATGACGTCTTACCACTGTTTAGTTATAGCGACGCGGGCAGAGCTCCTCTAGCCCTACGTCTGGAAGGCGATAGCCGTGAAGTCTTCTCGGGACTCGTCCACCTGGATCGTAGCCCTCTGCTGTCGTGTGCCTCGACAACTCCTCAAGGCTCCGGAAGTAACCTCGAGTGGCAGCGCGATGGCTTGACGTGATAGAGATAGATAGATAGATAGATAGAGAGAGAGAGAGTGGGGATGCGGTGCCTGATGGCCCCCTATTTATGTGCGGGATTTGTAATCAACCTGCCGCATGTTTGTAGTCTCAAGTTGGGGCGGCTGTGTTCACTACAACGTTTCATAGTTCGTTAAGAGAAAAACTCGCGTTTAAAAAATGCCATAGTGCAATTGCGCCAAACAGACTTCAAACATACGAAATACGTCTAGCCAGGCAGTGCCATTTGGCTGAATCAACACCTGCCTTGGGCTATTTGAAGAAAATAGTTGTTCAGCCAATCGCGTGCAAGCAACGAGCGATTTCAGCGAGATGGTGATATCGAAAGCGACGAACGTTTCCAATAAAATGTATTTCTTGTATCCATCCTGTCTCGACGAACGATAATTTTTAAAAGGTTTTTATTCCTACGTCTTTTTAAGGAGTGTTCGGTTAGTATCGTTCAAATATCAGTGTAAACTAAGCTTCTTCTCAACGTAGGCCTACTTGCCCCTTGTAATAATATTTTTATTTATTTGCAGTAGAAAACATAACTTTTAATATTATATGTGTGTGTGTGTAAAAATATGTTCAGCCCATTAAACGCAACAATTAAAAAAAAATGTATATGTAAGTGTGGTTAGAGAAAGTTATTTTACTGTCCGTATTTTAAGAGATGAAGGCTTCTGAAAAAAGCGAAAGTCAGTGAACATTTGACTAGTTCTTTAATGTGTACGAGAGTATGAAATTTAAATTTCGATTTACAATAACCAATAACCGGCAGTCCGACAAACAGGCCCGACACCGAAGAAAATTTCTCTTCTGGCAATCAGGAGCAAGGTCACCCAACAAAATCGCAGCCTCGACAACCCGACAAAAGTAGATGTTAATTCTATTTTCTTAGAGCCTTCGGACCGGTCGGACTGCCTTGGCAGCAGAAAAAATATATAAACATAATCCTACAAAATAAAATTTCGTATGGATTTCACTCCTGTAGTAAATTTTATAGAAAATATATTTCATTTATGGGTCCATCCTCGTTATCTTGTACCAGAAAGCTGTTGAATTTATGAAAATAAATTGCGTGGAAAAATAACTGCACCAAAATCCAATAATTACTTGTTTGCAGAGGGGTCAAAACAAAATAGTGTACGATGATTTGTGATCTCTTTACTTTCGAAAAGAAAGTTACTGACCATTTTAGGATTTCCTGAAAGCCACGTAACACTTTTCAGATGGAAACTCTCGGAGTATTGTAAACACTGAAATAATTTTGGCAGAGATCAGAGAAGTTACAGATGGAACATTAGCAGGCCGGAGCGAGGCCAAGCGGACATTGTTTATTCAGGTCACAATATGGCGGCGTTTGTTTTTTAATGCAATCAGCTGTTTCTCTGTTGACAAACGTAAATGATCTATTAAATAGCTTTTAGCAGGTTCGATGACTTTAATATCACTGCTAATATTATACTAGTACCTAATTCGGTAACTTGCCCCAAAACATATCGGCAATACATTCCTTATTGAAAATTACATGTATATACAATAAGACTTGGCTAAGCCCAAATACCTACTACTGGAGATATTTACACTTGAAAATGAATTAAGAAAAATGTTTTCTTGTAGAACCAATTAAAAAATTCGTGAAATTTAGTGTTAACAAGATAAGCAAAATACACAATTAAAAGAGGTGGCCACCTCATTGCATACAACTTGTTCCCTTCAGGCTTAGAGCATTTCTGTGGTTTTGTTGAATGATACGGACAAATGAACAAAAATGGCAGTTTTGTTGCAACTGCATTTTCCCATTAAAATGTCCAAGATTCCAGTAGCAGTAATGGAATGCCTGGCACATACACAATAGGCCCTACTATATGTAGGGGTGGAGGTGAAAGTTGCACGCAACTAACCAAGATGTACAACGGTAGAGGGTTTAGGTAGCAATGTTCAATAAGACAACAATTTTTTGTATTCATCTATAGAGACTGTTTTGTATTAGCCATTGTGTCAAACATGGAGGCAAGAATGCTATACACGAGAAAATAACCACCGCTTGCTATTTTTGGTGGCAAGGAGGGGGAATGGGGAGATAAGGTATTTATAGCGTCTTACATGGTTGATAAAGTCATGTTTTCTCAAATTTTTTTCAATACAATTCACGATTTCCAAAAATATTTGACATTAATTTCGAATCTACCATAACTTAAAAACATAATTAGGAATTAATTATCTTTCAAAAAACCAGATTGGTGGCAGAAGCCCGTATTGGGCAAATTTCCACAAAATATTTTCGTTTCCCAAAATACTCAAATCCAGTCATATTTGCATAAAAATTTATAGCAGTAAACTTCAATGTTAACAGTAGGCCTAAGCAAACAGTGTATGAAGCCATGTCATTAAGATTTATCAGTATTAAATGTTTGCACATTCTTAGCAGTGTTGTCTGTGTTCATCTGATGGTCTATTTCCAGCATCCAGGAAAATCAATTTTGGTCTCCTGTACTGTAGAACGTGAATGTCACGTTGCCTTCACGATTGTTTATTATAACTGCACGTTTGGTATTTTTGCGAATGACTTTGCACGTCACATACAGTCGAAGTGTGGAGGCTGACTTGCAAATACGAAAACCAACCTTATGAGGGTGAATATATAAATCACTCTTATATACTTTATTTTTCAATTATTAGTCTAAAACATCTGAATCCTTACCTGTCAATTGTAACACCAAACTACGATGACATGTATATTAAGATATTTCGCAGTATACTTTAGCATCTTCTAAATTTGTATTGTCAGCATTTTCAAGCGATTAGAAAATAATTTTTAACAATACCATAAACCAGGGTTATTTTGCACCTGCAAACAGGTAACTGCATCATTAGAATTGTTTGTTTTGGTGCCTTTTCGTGGAAGGAATATCGAATTTGACCTGGACAGATAAAATTCAAAGTTTAAGATACTCAGCTGCAGTTCAATGTTCCCTTTCCAAATGGCAAAACAGTTCGATGTTCACTTTTCAAATTGCAAAATCTAAACATTCTGAGCTGTATAAGGGTACCCCTGCAGGTGCAAAGTAATTATTTGTCTTGCCTTCTATTTATTTTTAAAATATGTTTGATTTCAAAATTGCAATATGTGTATATCAAATCTTATTCAATCTAGGCTTGCCTTCACTTTTGAACCTTTGGTTGAAATACCGCAACCCAGCACGTGCTTGTAGTAATTCTGCTGGAAATGCTATGTGCATTATGGAGGCACAGCTGTCATTCTTGAAAGTCCACTGAAAATCTGTAGGGCCTATTTATTATGTAGTACTAGTAGTAGGTTACTATTTAATACATGGCCTAGCACAAGATACGCGTAACACCATGTACTCGAGACACTGCAGAACCATGCGTCTACCAGGAAGCTGTACTTGAATCCCTGGTGGTGATTGTGAAAGAAAATCAAATATAAAATCATAGAATTTGACTTCCACCTTATTGCCTGTTGTAGGAGGTTAAAACTATTCAATTGAAGGTGGTGACCAAATGTTTCATTTTGACAAGCTTAAAATAAATCAGTATTGATTCTAAATTTTACGTATGTGTGTGAAAGTGGTTTAATACTCATAACATTACTATTACAGGCATACCTTTCTGCCTGTAAGTGGCATTACCACCAGCTGGGATAGGCTAAAGGACAAAAATCACACTTAAATAAAGAAAAATGCTAGAGGGACATAAGTTTTATGCTTATACAGAAAATTGTTTGATTGGACTCCATACCACATGTCTTGTGTAAATCATTATTTCAATATAGCCAAGTGGTTAGCCTTGACCTCATTCATCAATATGCATTCTAAAATTTCATCAGTTGAATTAGTAGAAGTTGGCAGGTATAATCCCAATTACTTGGGAAAACAAGCAGTATTTACCATTTAACTTGGTCTAAAGGCATTTAAATTAAAAGGGTAGAGGGGTTGATTTAAACTGTGGGCAGTACCAAGCCTAAAATCAAACATTTATCACTTCAATAAAGATGTGCCAATTCACTACTATTTGCACTATGCATAGAAATCCCGTAGGCCTATTAGATAACAAGGTGACATAATACTGTAATTTGAGACAGTCTCATAAGATATTTCTTTCAGCAAAATAAGGAATTCCCCAATGTTATGTCACGCCTTGCAAACTATCTACAGTGCACAAGAACCTTACTTAGCCTATAAGAAGAAAAAGGTAGGACTTAATCATAAGCTTGTTGCATATTCTCTTTGACAGCAGTTGTCTGCTAACGCAATTTCTCGGAGCTCAAGTTTACCTATTTGTTCTGTGGACACAACAGCTTTTTTAAGGGAGTGGTTGGGTGTTGTATATATATATATATATATATATATATATATATATATATATATATATATATATATACATACATTTAACATTATGGTAGATGTTACTTTATCAGTATTGCCCTGCAAAATGCCACAGTTTTAAGAACTATAAAATACTCTCTCAGTCTGCTACAATGTCAATAAATCGTAGACTATAGGTATATGAAATATTAAAAAATGCATGTCACTTTTATCTTGAATTCACACTGGTAAAAATAACAAGGAAACAAGATAACAAGGTAACTTAATATAAAATAGGCATTGTACTAAATAACTACTTGTATAATCTTCATTGTATATTTTTTCTTCTATAAAATACAAAAATACAACCATTTGATTTACATACATCAACCTACCAAATACAAAAGGAATTAAAAGAAATTCTAAAATTACACAATACACACAGCTGTGATAGCATCAGTGATATATGGTAGGGCCTACACTGTAAACAAAAATTCAATTGTGGTGCACTTCATTTAAACAACTTTTTTATATACAAACATAAAAAATTTCAAAATAGCAACAAGTACGGTACTAACTTGCCACTAGCACACATAAATTAACATTTACATTAAGTAATTTCATCAACAAATGTCAGAAAAAATAACCAAATCCAAAACTATTGTAGGAAAAATCTGTCAAGTAAAAAAAACAGCAATTCCACAGACACACTATCACAAAATATTTAATGTAGATAAATGAGATTACAAAGGCTATGTAATAAACCAAATATAAACTGTACTAAACAAAATGTGTAAATTAACTGTAGCGTACACAGAGAAAAATAAAAGTAGGCCTACTCAAAAGTGCATCAAAATAAAATTGTTACAACTGTATACATAAAAATGTCACTAGTCATACAGAAGAAACACATCATAGATATTAATTAAATCATCGCTTACTCGTAACATATGAGTAATATAACTTGAATGGGGAAACAATTCTCAAAAACAAATGTAACTTTCATTACATTTCTGTAAAAACAATTTTGAGTAACTAGTCACTCAATAGTATTCATACTTTCCCTTATTTACACAATTTTTTCATTTGTCCTTAGAAAAGTGTAAAATAGGGGTTCTACTGTATTACACTATAATGCTGTTCACACACACGCACAAAACAAAGTGACTTTTTAAGAAAATATACCTTTTTTAATATATCAGTGCACTACAGTTAGTACCCTTTAAAAAGAATAAGTTTGTTCCAAACTTGCCTTTTGCTTTCTGACCTGGCAAATGATTTCTTGCAAATATAATGTACACTAATCTGAAAATAATTATCAGCTACTGCACGAGTCAAATGAATACAGTTGTTGTTCCAGGGTTCCTGATCGTATGAATGTTCATCCAGGTGAGCAAAAAGATGCCTTTTTAAAGTCATGCAGTGTTCCAATACAAAATACACAAGTCTGGACACTGTAAATTTCTTCAGTAGAATTTTCCCACCACTTTCTGCAAGTGCAGTTCGAATCACCTTGTCACATATTTTGCATACCTCAACGACATTATGGGAAGGATACAATAATCCACCCCTGTACTTTTAATGAATTAGTGAATCCAGCAAATTTTCTGAATTCCCGGACAGAGAGCTCAAACGATTTTCACATTTTTTAACTTTACTCAGACGACGGACAACAAATCTAGAAATGTAAATAATTATATGATGTGCAAATTCTGTAATTTATTGTGTATGAAACAAATACAAATGGTCTGCTTACTGATTGATTATCGTAAGCGCATTTGAGAGCTACCTAGTGTGTAATAAAATATACTTACGGTTTGATATATAATTGTCACGTTTTTGAAACAGTTATTTTAAGGCTGACAATTTACACTTTCTTGCCTGTCAAATAGGAGAAACTTGTATTATTTATGAAACATAACATTGTCATGACATATTGACAAATTTGTCATATTTGACATAATTGTCGTAATATCACACTTGTCATGTTTAATGAAATATGGCCCTGATGTGGGTGCCTGCTCGCCCTTAGAATTTCCACACATAAAGGTATCACGCTGTCAAAATACCACCAGCCAGATAGTGCCCGTGTAAGTTTAGTATTCATCTCCACATGGACACATTGTTGTATATAACCTACAACATGAAAAACTTCACAGTAGGGGAAAATGTGAATATCAGGTAGATTGCAGAGTAAAAACGTAAAAAGTAATCACACAAGAAGCTTGTGGTTCCACATTCATTTCTAGAACATAACCTCACAATTCAGGCTGCACACTTCTGGAATAAAGAAAATCTTAAGTTCACATGAATATAAACAGCAAAAGCTATACAATAGAGCCACTATCTACCTGCTGAAAGTGAGGCGGATGTGCAGGAAATATTGTTGGGACAGCACTTTCTCGCAGTCGTACACAGCACAGAGATGTCATATAGAAAAAAATCTTCAATGAAGTGACACGATCAATGAACACTTGTTTTGCTCCCTTTCTTGCATTCCTGTTGGTACACCTATACACTACACAGGACGACATTTCTCTTCACTTTTACAGGCGAATATTGAAACTGAAGTCCATTTCACTACAGCACATTACACATGTGAAAAACTTCTATTCTAGAAATAATTCGACATCACATGATATTAGGAACGAAAACTGGTAACCTGTTGTGTATCACATTGCGTCAACCGCTATACAACTTTTATGGGGAAAAAATCAACTTTCTTCACGTCACAATATGGCGGACGTTTACTTCCCCCTTCCGTCTCATGACCTCAGGCTCCTCACCTGAAAGTACGCGTCATGTTCCATCTGTACTTTCTCTAATCTCTGAATTTCGTGGCGGAAATGGTCGACCGGAAATGTCGTGTTGGACTGTCGGGACAAGCTCGTCGTGGCATTGTAAATCCAGCATTACTTTATAGTGACGTGTAAAGAGGAATGAAAGGAGTCGTGCGTAGAAGCAACTGATGAAATCCTAACTAAATGCGAACATAGTAAATGAGGATTTTCATAGTCTTCTACAAAAATTTCTTTCAGTTCGCAACAACAAGAGTGGCCGCGCTACATGCATCGGAACGTGCCCTACATCCCCTTTGCTTTGCAGCGGAATTAATTTGTAACGAAAAACCGTGCACGCCTGTAAAATTCAAACAGGTGAAGGGAGCGGGCGTAAGAGGAAAACCAGCAAAATTATCGCGGTTGCAGAACGTGTAGCTCTCACAGCGCGACGGGTTCGCCAGGGGTTGGAAATTAAACCCGCGCAGATTAAATATTTAGAATTAATTACGCAGGGGCCGGTTCGAGCGCACCAGCGTGCGTGTTTACGGAGGAATAACTTTCCAATTACGAGAGGAATTACGACGGCGGCAGGAGTGAGTCCCCGACCCGAGGCCAGGAGAGAGATGGCGAAGATCCTGAGCGACAAACATCTCGGGGCGCTGCTGATCGAGAAATTCTGACAGTACTGTCAGCAGGGTCTAAGCGCGTCTTGAAGAGCAAGCGGCACACGAATAAAGGTTTGGCATCTTTAGTCTCGACTTCGTCACTTTTGTAGAAAGTATTCGTTTTCGCGACATCATTTCGGATTCACAGTAATTACTGACAATGGGTGATTATATAAAATTCAAATTTACTAGTTGTTTAATATTTTGACGTGAATACGTCTTTAAATTTGCGACCATAGTGGGAGGCAATCCAGAAAAACTGATCATAACAAAACCGGGGGATAAAGTTTGGCATTGCAGCTCCGAAACTATCTTCTACATTATAAATTAAATTACACCACTCGATTGCCAAAGGATCAAAGAATATGTTACGTTGAGTGAGGACTGCGAAGCATCACTCGGCGAGGGAGGGGGGGGGGGGGGTCCCGCAATTTTGAGTTCGTTTCGCCTGGTCTCATAAATTCCACGTTGTATAACTTTTTAGTAGGAGAAGCTACGACACTCGTTTAAGTTTCAATATACAGTTCTCGTCAAGATCAGTCGATTACGTGTATAAAAAAATTTGTGCGGCGTGGTTATGATGAAACTGCATGAGTTGAATGTAAGAAATTAAGAAAGCTTAACACAATGTCGATATATACTCGTCAAAAAGCCAAGTCAAAAAACAGAAATCGTATACGGTTGGAAAGATGATCTCAAAAGCAATCCAGTGAAACCCATTAAACCCCATATGATCTAGTGAAGCAGAGCCGGGAACATAAAAATAAATCAAGGTGTCCGAGCGCGTCAACGTAGACGTATTCATGCCGTGTTCCCAACACAGCCACGCCTCATATTTTATGCGTAATTGTAATTGTGTGTTATCTACTTGTAAAAATACAGATCATGTTTAAATTTTGTTAATAAGTTCTTGCCTTCTTGCAAGCAGGAAATAACACACAGTGACAAATAAATACAAAGATAGTAAACAACTAGTAAACTGAATATTTTCTGCAATCAGACATTACCAATAACAGAAATGATGACACATAATCGACGAACTTCTACAAAAGGGGTGAAGCTTAACCTTAAATGAGGTCTGCTGGTTTTAGCAGGCATTTATAAAAACCAGCAACGAAGAGCAATGCTAAACTGTTAATGTAATGAAATTTTACAAAGAAAATGTAGATCAGTTTCCATTATCATTTTCGTAACACTACAATTAAACAATAGTACTATCGAAAACAACCATTCTGTAATGCGGAAATATTATTTTGAATTTTAATGTGTATATGTTATACACCAACTTCAAACATATTATGCATGTAGATACACAATACCTTACCCTCACAAGAAAACCTTGCATCTCCAAATCCTGGTATTTTACAGGAGAGAGAAAAGACACATTTACTTTGATCTAAAAGGCAATTTTATGCTGTTTAAAATATAATTGTTATTAAAAATTCATGAACGTGTTCTCTTTAACCCAGATTCGGAGATTAATTTGCATTAAAAATTAAGAAGATTCAGATGTTCGATTCTATCTTTTTTTTTTTTTTTTTTTTTTTTTTTTTTAACTCATAGTGAAGTTACAAGGTTCCGAACTTTTGTTTATAGATTATTTTTAAACATTAGTGTAGGGTATAAGCTATCCATGGTAAAATGAGCTCTTTTGAAAGCCCTGCTGAAGATCTAATTGTATGCACGTTGTGTATTATTCCGCCTTATGTAAGATTAACTTTGTCATGGGTCTCATTGCATTATTCGTGCGTCGGTCAAGTGCAACTCTGAAATAATGATAAAACTAAATAATTAAAAATTCTGCTCATTCTTACACTTCGATGCGTTAAAAAAAACATAGAAAGTGAAAGAAATAACTTAAGTGATCAGAAATTTTTTGATAACACTTTTTATTCGACGTTAAGATACGGAACTACTCCCATCCATCGTTACCAACCTTACTGGGCGCGCATGTCACTCAGTGCCCCCGTTAAAACACATGCAGGTAGGGGCAGTGACTTTTTTCTAAGGTTGATTACAAAAGTCCTCATTCTATTGTGAACAGCCTTTATCAGTTTTTCGTAGTCGACAGTTGATATTTTATATGTTGTAATGACGTAAAATCTTATAAACAACCAAAAATGAAGTAACGAGGTTTTCTAATGAAGTTAACGAGAAATAATTGTGTATGTTTAATAAACCATCTGTTGTAAAATTACAGTATTTCACTGGGACTCTGGCACTCTCTAAAAAATATCTATTTGTAAAACGTACAAACATTTTTTTACAACGTAGGTAGCGGTTTTAGCCAACGTGTGAGGATACAAGGCGTGATCAAAAAGTTTTGTGACTGGTGGCACACGCCCGGAGCGAACACACGCAGAGCGAAGGCACTTGATGAAGTTTGACCTTGAAACTTACCGTCAACGTGCCATAGGTTACTACGTCCTATGTCCATGGGTCGATTACAGCTGTGCTTTCAACTAAGATGTGTACTGCGAGGTCGTTGCATCCACCATGGCAGACGATAAGCCACTCTTAAAGGGGTTGCGGCGTCTGAGGGATGCTATTTATCGGAAAAAAGCCAGAATTGCATGTATCGAATGAGTAGGAACTCCACCATGACAACGAACTTGCCCGGCCAGCGTCGGGATGTTGGAAAAATAGTGTCGCTCTATCAAAATTTATCGATATAAATCGTCCATATATTTCAACTATATTTTACTGAAATATGTGTATATTTCCAAGCATCGAAATTCTATGTTTTAAATACTATTTGTTTGAAGGTACATATCAAATTTAATAATGTTATGTTTAATTTGGCAACATGCACAAAAAACAGGCTCCACGTCTTTCTTCAGTGGCTTGTGTCCTTAATGTGTAATATTGCAAGGCATTTTACATTTGTAATTAAAACAAAAAAAAAATTCGATTCAGATATAATGAAAATCTATATTTTCCTTCAGATATATAGTTTCCTAAAACAATACTTTTATCAAATAAACAATATTGCTATTTTTTACGATATCAACATCCCTAGTTCAGCGCAACTTGTGCAGCTCGTTTTGGCCAAGCTCAATATTCCCCAGATCTCGCACCACGCGACTTTGTTCTTAGCAAAAACCAAGTCCCACATGAAAGGAAGCCGATTTCAACACATCGCGGAAATCCAACAGAATGCGACGAGATAACAACTCGCTATCACAGAAAAGCAGTTCAAGGCGTGCTTTAAGCAATGGAAACGATGCTGGATGAAGCGCGTTTCTTCGGAGATTACTTTGAAGGGGAATTGAATGCCAAATCTGCAGGTAATGTACTTTTTTCTACTAGCCCCAGTCCAGATAGTTTTTTTTTTTATCTCACCTCGTATATGCTGCTTGAGTGATGCACTTCGGCCAAGCTATGTGCATTTCATTGCGGTGCAGGGCATTATAGTAAAGATATATGCAGTGTACAAACCACCACCAATTTGAACAAAAGCATATGCATTTGCATTACTCGACATCGCATGTTGCCAGACGGCAGTTATCAAGCATATGACACTCATCGCCGAACACGCCACATGTGATTCTAATGTTTCGGACAGGCTGTTTGCGGTAAATTGAGAACTTTTGAAAACCCTACTAAAGTCACACTTTTTTTCGTTCTTTCGTGTGCTTTCGCTGTGTGTAAATTTTGCATTTCCGCGGCCTAGTTACTGTATTATGCACCAGTCAAGCGAAAACGGAAAATTGTTTTTTATCTGTAATAGGCTCAGATAGTAAGCCCATAGTACGTAACGACTAAGGACTACTTTATTTGATTCACAGTGAACATGACTAGGAGCCGACATGCCAATGTGTACTGTCCGTGGTCAAAGAGGGTTTCAAGGGTTGGTTTCTAAAGTGCTCACTTATCCGTGAGTAGCCTATATTTGGTTGTGATCTACACATTCTAAAATAATTGTTTGTACTTTCACAAGAAAAATCCTTGGAAATCCAGTGGCCAAGAAAATCCTTTGAAAAATTACAAATAATTTTCTTGTAAAATCTGTAAAACATTTGTTTGTAATGATTAACTTGTATTAGAATTGACATTATTGAGAAGTGTACAAAATATATTTTTTTTTCATCTTGAAAACAAAGAGAATAATTTTAAAAAATCAGAACATAATTTACGAAAAAAAAAAAAAAAAAACCTCACACTTTGCTAGAATGGGGACTAGACCCCACACACCTTGTATTATTAACCGGTTACCTTTAACCATAAGATCAACTTGACTTCTTACGAACTTAAAAAGTATATTTTTACAGCATTATTACTGCAAGTACCTACAACGTATTAATGAAGTTATTTGGTTAAGAAGAATAGGTACATTTATTTCATTTTAGAAGTTTTGTTGTTGAGTTGAGAGATTTGGACGGCTCTTTACAATGAGGTATTGAGAGCCGATCAAAGAGTTCTGTGCAGCTAGGAGAAATTAACAGTTAATTAATAATACGGTCACGTTTCATTATAACTATTTGAGTTCTTTTGCATTATTCAAACTTGCAATACTTTTTTTTTTTGCACGCAGCTACACTTTACATCACGCATAGTTTTTCACAAACAACTATATGCGGTTTTACTTTGTCGAGTGTCCGACATTTTGCTGAAGCTCATGGAAATTGGTCATTATATTAAAAACATTTCTTGAGGTATATTACAATCACGGCCTTTGTAGTTTTACAAACGAGTAGTTTTACAAGAGAAATCTTTGTACTGTTACACGCATTTTTAAAATTAAAAATAATTTCTCATCAAAAATTTCATTTTTTTTTACAATGAATTGTGTCTCACTCGTAGATTGCCGTAAGTAGCTTATCAAACAATTTAATAATTTTTGTCTATTACTGAATATGACAATTTTTGTTCCAAATATTTTTATGTATGCGCATATGTTTCAACACTACGTAACTCCTTGACTGCTGATAATAGATAGCCATCTGTCAACAGAGCTCACCCATTAACACTTTACTGCAATATAAGAAAGATAGTGCTATAAAATGGACCAACAAAACTATTGAAATGGATGCAAAACTTCATGTCAGTTTATTTGAAATCGCCCGTTGTGGAAGTTCGGAGCCTTGATCTGATATCCTTGATGCGTTGTAGACAAAATATTTATTGATGTTACATTTCAAAGTTCGGTCTATCAATATTATTTTATTGCTCGTTTTCGGCAGCCGTAGTTTAAAAGTTAAATATGAAATTTAAACCGTGAAATTAACAGTTGTTTTTTTCGGACGTGAAATGTGGTAAGGTGTTAAAACGTGCCCAGCATGATTATATATAGCATTGCCAAACAAAGTGATTTTCTTGGAAGCTTATGAAAGCATATCCGGAAAACATCCACAAGCATCCACGAAATACAAAATTATTATCATGCCAACTGAAAAAATATATATAATTTTGTAATTTTTTAATTATTAAAAATAAAATTTGCCATTACGTCAGAGGTTTCTAACGAGTAGCGGTCTTTGTTTCATAATTACTACCGACAGAAAGTCATGGAGCTTAAGATCTACGAATCGGAGACTAAGAATCGTAAAATTTCTCTGGCGCAATGCTGAAAACATCGATCGCATTGTACACTGATTTTGAACTCAGATCGCTCGATATGGAAAATGACTTGTTAAAAGCGCAACAGACCTTTAGAAAAATAGAGACTTGGGTAGGCGCTCGGCAGATGGAAGTTTCGGTGCCGGTAGGGGAAAAGCCAGGCCAGGTGAAGATGGAGAAGCGATGGAATGGAAGAAGGGAAACGTATGTAAACAAAAGATTCAGCGGCCCAGAAGAGCAAACAAAATTTTTTTTTTTCAGCAGTGTCACGTGACGTATTTCAATAGACGCCATTTGATATACACAATAGTACAGCATACGAAATCCATATACTTATCTGTGACCTTGAGTGCTTACAAACTAATGGTTTACAGCCTGTAATATTGCTTCACAATATCAGGTACCTATATGTATCGAGTAAATTACATACACACTTTTATATACAACTGCACTCTAAAATCGAATCAGTGGAAAACCACTGATTCGCAATGAAATTCAACTGCTCGAATCAGTGAAAATGGCTTCACTTAGAAATACAGAGAAAAAACACACATTGTTTCAGTGAAAAAATTTCGTTTATTGAATTTTTGACATGAAACAATTTCACCGATTGACTAAGTGACGGCCGACCACATGGCGAATTAAATAATCGTTTTTATTGCATTTAGCTATATAATTACGCGAGATAAACATATTTAAGATAGTTCACTATTCATAATACGCAATTTAAAAGAAGTAAATTAGAAGTTCGAAGGTAGCCGGGATTGAACTCACGCGCCCTTTTCATTTCGCTTTAAGCTCGTTACCTTACCATTTTATTTTGTAGTTGTAGTTGTGTTTCAGGAACGTTAACGAGCTCAAATTAGACCGACTTGCGGGAAAATTCCCAGTGCGACAAGGGAACTGAAAATTCTCCGCGAACCCATGACCCCTCGACTACAAGACGAACACCCTGCCCCTGAGCTATGGGAGCAGGGTTGCATTTGCGCTACCAAGTCAAGTTGAAGCACAAGAGATAAATATATGTCTTATAGTACTTATCGAAATGGTGAATAATTTAACTGGTGCCCTTACTTTTCGATTTGGGTTTAATTGGTACCTTTAAACACAGCACTGTGATGATTACATGGAGACAAAATTAAATACGCAAAAACGGGATGAATGGCTGAGTGTTTGTATTGCCTCGTAAAATGGTGTTTTGAAAGATGAGACGCATTTTAGAAAGTATTTTGTGTTAGTTAATCGTTGTTATTTCACTTGATACGTGTTTTTAGCGGTCATTTTCGAAGGTTGTTTGACGGCCGTTTTCACGCGCTGTTTAACCGATCCATCATTCAAAAAACAAACCACTGGAAAAACAATTAAAAAAATGTTTGGTGAATCAGTGGAAAAAGTCACTGAATTATTAAATGAAGGAAATCTGGCCTTTTTTCACTGATTCATCAGTGAAATTCACTGAAGTGACTGTTGAATTAGTCAGGTTATTCTTGACTGATTTAAACAGTGAGATCCTCGCTGATTCAAATTTAGTGTGTGAATGTTAAAATCAGTTGTACCAAATGGCTACTTTGTACAACACACAATCGTAACGCCATGTTCCTTTACACTACATTTACTATAAGGAAACGATGGTCTTAATAAATGAATAAGGGTTTCTCTTCCATAAGTTATGGCTTCTTCGATATTAACTAAGAAATTTAGGTAGCCGAAATATTTTCCTGCTAATACTTACCCTTTCCCCAGTTGTAAAATTAACATTCCCACCAACCTAGTTGTACCCATAGGTCAACGAAATAACATTCTGAAATAGTTATAATAGACCAGTATCAAATATTAAACTTATAACAAAACGACATAGAAGTTGGGTAGAAAATAATTATTTCTTTCATATCAGTTTTCAATTCTGTTATTCTTGTAGATAGTTTGTGGAATCATTCCATGAAAGTTGAAAATTGTACATATGTCAAAATCTGAGCATTGTCACATTCCAAACTACAGTTGTACAGTTTTTTTTACAGCAAAATAAATAAAGCTAGGATCTCTTAGAAGGCATGATTAGGAAAAGTTATGTGAAAAAGATTGAGTGGCGGGCACAAATCAAATTTATGCAAGTACTTTCCAATTTTTTTGCAATTCAAATATTTAAAAATGTTTCTATTCGTATTTACTTATATAATGTTCCGTAATCCATTGTATTCTTATCTAGTTCGGGGTAATTAATTTAGAAGCCAGTTTATTTCTTATCGCTCTCCCTTTCATTTATACCTGAAACACGCGAAGCGGGTGATCACTTGAAGCATTGTATTATATGGTATTTTACAGGGCTTTTAAACGTCCCCCGGTTTTATGCTTGAACGCTTAGGAGGTGGACCGCTTACAGACTAACTTACAATCTAACTTAAATTAACACCCATGCCTTACCCGGGATTCGAACCCAGAGCCTCTCACACCCCAGATCGGCGGCGCACCAACCGACTGCGCCACTGGAGGGCGGCATCTTTTGAAGCCGTCAAGGGCTAAAGGTACATGAGGTCAAGTTCCTGAAAAACTAGGTGCCCACAGCCACCGGCAGATATACACATTTTCAGTCAAAGTGCAGTAGTCAACAAACCTGGCCTATTTAAAATCTATCCAGTTTTAACATTCGTTTAGAACTGTATCAAAGCAAATTTCTCCAAAAAGTAGAAACATGGAAAAGAAAAACGTATTTTAGTTACTTGTTGTCGAGAAGCAGAAAATGAATTACGTATACATTTATATTTAATTATTGACTCATACTTTAATGTCATCTGCTATATAACAACAACTTCAGATGTATTCAAATAATTCATTTCAACAATATCTATACTTACAGTGTTTAGCTACAAAGCGCATTCACCAACATTCAAGTCATTCGAATTTTACAATGCAATACCCTGACATGTAAATAATACACAACTTTATTTGTCCTGCTACATTTACAATGCACAAAGTATTATAATAGCTTAAACCGTATCCAGAATTCCATTATATAATGCTTTTATACTGGAATTGTAATTCGTCATACTCACGATCTCATACAAAGCAGAGTTAACACAAATATATTTTAGAAGTGATTTAGTCACTAATTTGGAAATGAAATGTAGTGAGAAATCATTTTAATGGGTTTCCCAGTGCAAATGTATCGATAAGTTAACTACGCCATATCTACACAATTTGTATTTCAAAATATTTATCGAATATTTTGCCATGGCGACTTTAAGCCAACGGGTTTGGTATTAGTCTCCGAATTCACCGGTAGGATTTTGCAGCGAATGTTCGGGAGTTGGGATACCTCTGGGGCGATACCGATAAGTCAGTTTGCCGTGGCAGACGGAACGAGGTGGTTGTGAAACGGTAATGTACGCCTTACACGGGGGGGGGGGGGGGGCGGAGGGTGCGATGGGCTGCTTTTTGCGAATTCTCCACTGCTTTCGGGGTTCCTGTATCGAGGGGCGGTGTCCACTCCACGGGCACTAACCAGCCTCTGATGACGTAATCAATGTTAGTTGTAGGGGCGCGGTGCTTTGCTCGACCTGTGAAGGCGCAGACATCATATCACCACTCATTAACCTCACAAAGTCGATATTCGCGAACTATCAGACAACCCTACTTTCTCCAGCCCTAATCCAATAAAAGGAATTACATTTATCCTCCCCGACTGTCGCATAGGTTTTCCCAGGCCATCTCCGCTTTGACTGGTTTGCTACGCTCTACCATCTAGATCCTTCTTCTTTCGGGGTGTGCCCATGGCTACAATTGCGGCCATGGCACCAGACAATCCTGCTACAGCCGCGATGCATGCGCCCAATTTGTTAATTAAACTCGGCCTAAGGCGTGTAGGGCTTACCCAGAGACACATCCCATTCTCCAACCGACTTAGCTACTAACATGCTTGTCGGAGGACACACAGAACTGTGAAGGTGCTCACGCTAGCGTAGCAGAATTTGGGGGCTCGTCATAAAAAAAAGTTGAAGGCAAACAGTTGTGGACGGGATCTGAGTACGTGACGCCTCGGGAAAGTGCGGGAGCGCCCATGGTGGCGGATTCACTGAATACACGCTACATGGTGTGTTTATGGTTGTACTGGACGACGCGGTTACCCTCGCAAGGTGACAGGCGCCTGAGATTGGGATAGCATCGGCGCAATGGACAGTCGTTGAGTATTCACTTTAGTTTTTCTTATTTATTCTAACTAGTAACTTAAGTGCGAGTTGCCCCAATAGCAGCAAGGAAGCAATTAGTGAACACTACTATAGTTCGTATTTTCCTTGTAAAACGGTAGTCCACAACATTTATTTCATATTTTTAATTTACTCGTTTTTTTTTTTTATTATGGTAATAGCCACACAGTTATGTTTGTAGTTAATGATGAGCAAAATGTAGACACGTTTCTTTTACATTTAATAAATGTAGTATAAAATTATCCCTCTGACGTTTAATTTTTTTACTACCCTTGAACTAACATCCCTTACCACATGTTTTACTATAAGTAACCTTAAATCTTCTCTTTTTACTTGTATATTTCCCAGCAAAATTTTTTTATGGCTCTGTCACGCCCGGTTATGTAGTATTTTTGAAGACGAAATATTCGAGGTTCAATCCTAGGATTACGGAGGGAAGGCTGTAGAGGCTGCTTTCGTGGATAAATGTGATTACGAGTGCTACTTACATGCTCCCCTCCACCTCACGTAATTACAACTTAAAAGTTGTCCAAGATCAAAATTATTCTTCTAGTCTTTCAGGATATTTTGATTTTTCGTGACACGGTATCGATGATAGCGTGATTATAATACCAAATTATTCTTCAAATAGCATTCGCCAATTCGTTTGTTTAAATGTGAGGATTTTATTTAAAGATATTTATGCGTACATATCTCAAAATGCTATTCTTACACATAATTATGTTTCAGCGAAATTATTTATTGCAGTCACAGGTTTGGCATGCTGCTATTTATGTGAAATGCAAAAATTAGGTCATGTCCGCTATTTTCACTTAAAATCGTCTGTCGAATAGGCCCTATCATAAATGGTGCATGGGCGAAACGCATAGCAAATTTCCAATAAAGGTTTTTTTATGACATTTCAACAAAGCAAACTACTAACTCGAGCTGTATCTTAATGTATTATTTTTATTCTATTTTATTTTTTTACGAAAATTTTATACAATTTTATAGCGGTTTTAATTAATTTTCGACAAATCTTTTTCCTGCAGTGCGTTATGTTTGTTCCGACGATTTTTGTATGCCCTTAAAAGGCTCCCAGCAAGCGACAATAAACAACAACGTGTTTGGTGCAATTTCTTTATATGGCGTTTAGTAAACATCAAGAACGATAATGAAGGTATCAAAAAACATGCGGGTATTCGGTACGTGCCAGCAGCTATGGCTTTTTTGCACATACTTAAAAGAAACAAGCAAACTTAAACAAAATTATAAAGAGTGATGAAATGTGGCATCACTTTCGGGAAAACCTGGAATAATACCAGAATACAGTCAAGAGCCAGACTAAAAGAGAAAACTCCAGATACACTCCCAAAGATTCTCTATAAGTATTATACTCGTATTACTCGGAGTACCGAGCTGCACATACAAAAATACAACCCCATCCCCCCACCAAAAGAGATTGGTTATTCTTTCATGGAAAAACAATGTCCTCAATTCTTCAGATCAATAGTAAACAGAGCTACAGAATCAAAACAGAAGCGAACGCCACATCCACAGAATGAGCGCCAGAAAGCTTACAGCGTGAAGTATTCACACTGAGCCGAGTGACAGAAATCACAGCTGCCCAAGCAGACGATATCTCAGATAAGGATTGGCTGCTTGTCGAAGAGGAAGGATTTTCTAAAAGAAAAAAATAAAAATAAAAGTTGTGAGTAGGAGCCGCGAAAGATTTTTTATCGGTTTAACGTCAGAACTTGAGTGGCGGTGAGAAAGTAGGGGGTGAGAGGGGGTGGTGTTTGTGGACGGGACTCGTGGAACCACCTGTAGCTGTTTCCAAGTTTCTACCCGACACCCTCCACCCCCAGCCCTCCACTCCTCCCTTGTCGTAAACCCTTCCGTCTTCCTTGACTAGCTGTCATCGTTCATTCACCCTTTATTTAGTGCGAATTAAAGGTATCTTCAACCTTCTTCTGTATCACTGATTGCGAGGGGCGAATATACAGGACTCAGTAGCGAATGTAAAAACCAATAAATTGTGAGGGAGGCTATTATGGAGGAAATTATTTTTACTCATTCTGGCCAGTTTGTCTACTGAAGAATTAATAAATTCAGTGGATAATTTTGTTTTACAATCATGGTTTGATAATAACTCTACTAGTGCAGCGGAAAGTAATAGTATTTCCTTATATTGGCTGTTCACTTTAATATGGGCTCTTTTGAAAGCTCTGCATAAGATCTGCATACATGCACATTGTGTCTTATTCCGCATTATGAAAAATCGACATTTCCATGGGTAACATCACAGTATTTATGCGACCGTCAACTGAAACGGTGAAATTATTACAAACGTAAATATTTTAAAAATCTGCTAAATTTTTACACTTCGATGCATTAAAAAAATTAAAGAGGTAATTTTAGTTATTAACAAATGGTTACGTGATACTTGTTATTCGACATTAAGGTATGGAACTATTTTCCATTCTTCGTTACCAACTTTACAGGGCGTATGTCACTCAGTTCGCCGTTAAAATGCATGCAGACTTTTTTCTAAGGTTGATTTTAAAAATCCTCACTTTATCGTGAACAGCCTTTATAAACGTTGCTGTAGTAAAAGCGTGCAGAGATTAAACTTGGGGCCGTTTTGAGATCGGGAACATGCGCAAGGAGATGGCGCAAACACGAGGGCGACCGTTAATGTGTGTGTGTGTGTGCTTTACCTACCTTCCACAAGCAAGCTGGCTTGTTCGTCCATACAGTGCCCAAGTACGCACGTGTTATCAAAGACAGACGCGACACGTGTGCGATGTTAAACTTGCGCGGCGGAATCGCCACGCATGTCGTTATCGTTCTTGTGTCGAGGTCGGTGGCCATCACGCTGCGAAACTCTTGCGAGGTTCGAACTGATGACGGTAGCACCTGCCCGCTGACGGAATGGTCCCGCACAGTACGATTTATCAATTTTTGTTTATCAATATTTATCAATAGTGTAAGTACTCGACGTCGATAAAACACGTAACCAATCTGGACGCCTGTATTCGTGTTTGACATGTTTGCGCCCGTATCTCCTTCCGCTGGCTTCGTGGACCACGTGTCCCAAGTCTCAAAACGTTCCGTTGCGTGGCCCCTATCCATAGTTTCATTTTTGAGCTTTTACATATATATATATATATATATATATATATATATATATATATATATATATAGACACACACACACACATACACACACACACGTACAACGTAGGCCAGTGGCAGCGGCGAGAGGATTGGGTAATTTAATTGTGTATGGGAGTGCGATCGTCTGGGGAAAATCATTATGTTCATAATCCATGCCTACAAGAACATGTCCACGTTTAATGCTGTACATAAAAGTCAGTAGTAAGTAAATAAATCTAACCCCGACGTTTTGGAAATTTTAGTATTGTTATGCAGGGTACCTTGTTTCGAGACTAAACTTATTACGTCCTGTCAAAACACCTGCTCCAGGTTATCAAACGGGGATGGGATGAGTGGCTCAATTTAACTCCCGTGGATCCGCGACTGACGGGATATTCTGTGGCCACGTGCAGTTCTTTGGAAACGGAGCTATTTTCCTGCAGAGGTTTTTCTAAATTGATTAAGCACGTTTGACTGCCTTTTATCGTTTCTGCTTTCTGCTCAGGGTGTAACATTCTAAAGTAAAAACCAACGTTCTCAGTGGCAAAACACTGGGTTCACATTCGTGGCGAGGGGGGTCTCAGTTTCTATTTCCTGCCCTGATATTCTCATGGTATTCAGAAATCGCTCCAAGAAAATGCTGCGACTGTTTCTTACTACAGGTGATTTTCGCCTCTTTCACCAATCTTGCCTGAACAAGTACGCACTTCTGTAGAGACGACGCTTTAAACTGCTGTTGACGACGCTTTAAACTATACTCACCCATCTACCGAGAGAGAAATATAAAAGTCATGGTTTATTATACTTTATATACGCCAATTTCGATTATTAAATCTGAAATAATACTTCAGCGTAGATAACTACACTTCATAATTCGCTGCCAACGTTACTGTTGATGTACCAGAGAGTCTTCCCGAAACGAAGTTAAATCATTCAGGTGCAATTTTATTCTAGATTTTGAGGATATTTTGTGAGTTTGTAATATTATACCAATGATAATAAATAACGAAACACGAAGCAAATTCATAAATTTTAAACGCAAGTATGATACAAAAAAAAATATATTAATTCATATAACTTTTAAGAAAATAAATTTCACACCATGTTTGGTTTCAGCTAAAGTTGTTTCTTGAAGTCCCGGAAGTAATTTATTTGGAATCGGATACTTGGTTCACCTGCGACAATGACTTAACTTTAAACTATTCTAATATTAAGATTGTTTTAAAAGTTAAAATTGAAAAAGTTGTGAATATTATACAATATTAGAAATAAACTCCCATGACATACTGATGACACAAACGATCATTATGATATGTACCTTAATATATTAATTAATTTTGCATTTAAGAGATGTACAAAAAAAAAGATAAAAAATTTAATACGTGTAATTACTTGTATTAGTTTTATTAAAGGAACTTTCCACCATTTGCATAGTCTTCCCATTCTATTATTTCACGTCACAAAAAAATATGATATAACAAAAATATATATACTTATTATCGAATGTTGAACACATTTAAGGGATTTTTTTTTCACGGGTAGATTTTGAAGAAGCGTAGCCCTATATTACACAGTATTATAGTTACTGGGATCGGTGTCAATTTTCATTGGTTGCTCTCGCAGTGAGGAGTAGTTCTCTCTTCTGTAGGAGATGGGTGCGATTAAATCAATCTATAGTTATTTTTAAGTAAATCGCCTAGCTTCCTATAGATAATCATTTCAGTGCTAACAAACAGTTGCTGATAACTAATGAGCCTGCTTGTCTCTAAATTGGTGCAAATAAATTCCTGTGAAACTCTTTAAAGCTTATACTGCAGTAGGAGTTGACGTCTCATTTACAGCACTATCATTAGAGATGAAATCAGAACCATGTAAAACAGTCCTAAGAGTATTAAAATACATGAGTGACTTACCCGGGATTCAAATTAAAAAAAACCCGTAAAATTATGCTGGCGTCCATTAACTGCATTGCATAATTAGGATGCAGAGCATCATCTTCGGATGTAATCAGTCTGTTGTTTTTAATGATAGGGTTCACTTACCTGAAATATTTACATGGCCATCATTTCGAAAATAATAATGATTAGATATCCAATCAAATGGATTCAAACTGTGTACTAATTATTTTATTTCAGTAGTGTTGAAGTGTATTGAGTCATATTTAAAGTGTTCTCTGAATATGTGTATTTATGGGTCATTGTCTGATTTGACCAGACATAGGCCTACTCCTTGAAAAGTGGTATTTATCTTTTAATTGCTAAAGTGCCCAATAACAAAACCAAAACTAACGCGAACACATAGATATATTTATTATTATTTAGAACCATTTTATTAGTATTCAAGTCTTTATAACGTAAAACACCGTAGACTATTTGACGATGACATCGCTAACAGCGCACTGAGCCACCCTTAAATGCTGAGAAATTTCTCCTACGGAATTGATAAATTAATGAATTGTTATGGCAATGCCTACTTAGAAAGCACGCATCTATGTCCTTTGGCTCATTATGGAGGCATACAGAGCATTTGTGCCTTCGCTTATGAAGCTGTTGAATTGGAGCCAAGATTTTATCGACAAATTTTAAGACGTGATAGTTGAATTTTGTCCACGAGGTAACATTTCCACACAGTCCTTGCTACATATGTGTTAGTCATAATTGACGTTAAAACACGTGCAGTTACGAGATGTATTTTTTTACGAAGGTTGAGCTCCAGTATCAAATCAACTGTATGCCAGCAATATTGACGTCATTTCCGGAAATCTGGCAGCGATTCAGGATGCTCTTCACAGAGACCGAGAGAGAACATCAATCACGTCCGAAACTGTAACCAGCGTTGTTCACATCTCGACGTTTTCTGAAAGGCCGCTCAATCTCTTCAGACAAATCATGGACATCTATTTCACTTGCAGTTCGCCCTGGCGAACGGCGTTCACATGTCCCCTCGAAATTCGCCATTCGTATTCGATCAAATGGTAGCCGGCCAGACTCCCTTTCGGGCGGTCTTGTGTTCAATTCGGGCCGGCTACGATAAAGGTTTTTAGCCAAGTGAGTTTTCATCCTAGCTTAATGCTGCCAAAATCCCTATAATATGAGAGCAGAATGATATAGCCATAGCTAGAGCAACGGCACACGGCACAGGTGCCATGTGCCGGCCGCCATGTGGCAATTTCCCTTTTTGCCTCAAAATCGACCAAATATCCCTAAAAATTTCTTTTTTCCTTAAAAATTTCCCTTTTTACCGTAAAACGTTACGTTTTCCCTCAAAAGTTACTGTTATTCCCGGAGCAGGTAAGGATTCGAGACTCTGGAGAGGAGGATTTGTGACTCCGAGCCAGGAGAGCGGAATGAGGACTCAGGACCATTGAATTTGACCCTTAACCATTGACCTTTAAACTCGAAATTCCAAAATATTCCAAAACAATTCAAAATGATTCCAAAAATTTAGTGAAGAAAATTTATAAAATTTTTAAAAGAAATATTAGAAATTTATAAAAATATTTAAAATTAATAAAAAATAATTTAAAGTTATTAAAAAATTATTGAAATGTTTTAGTTTCTGGCACCCAATTCACCCTAACAATTTTTTTTGCCAAAAAATTCCCATTTTACCTAAAAGTGTCCCTTTTCACCTAAAAAGGTCGCTTTTTCCCTAAATTTTTTCTTTTTCATTAGAAATTTTCTTTTTTTTCCTTAAAGTCTCCATTTTTCCCTAAAAAAAAATTCCAAAAAACCTCACAATATTCATAAAAGTCAATCACTACATTATGTTACTGACATCTACCACTATATTAGAATCAGGGGACCGTAACCCTATGACATCAAATGACCTTGAAAAAAAACTGAAAAATTTAATAAAAGTCAATGAGCATATAATGTAACTTACTACTATCACCACATTGGATGCAGGTGATCTTGATCCCATGACCTTGAAAACCAAGATTAGAGAAAAATTTATGAAGGCAAATGAGCATATTGGAAGCAGGTGACCTTGACCTTGTGACCTTGAATGAGTTTGAACACAAAACGTGAGAAAAATTCATAAAATTCAGCAGGCATATTAGATTTCTGACTACCACCGCCATATTGGGTGCAGGTAACCTAGACCTCTATCCAATGATCTTGTATGACCTTGAAAACAAAAACTCGAGAAAAAGTCACAAAAGACCTACTTGCAGAAAACCTGTTACCGAGGTGCTAATGAGAAATGCATTTCAAATTTGCAATTATTTCCATGTCTAAGTAATCCTTCAATATGGTTGGACTGCTTGCCACACCTGTCACACAAATATAACATGTGACAGAGATTCTTGACACAATTAATGCGTTCATGTAGCCGTAGATTGTTGTCAAAAGTAAATGTCTGGTCATAAAAGAGACACTGGTGACAATAAAGTTGTTCAGGCAAAGATTCGGACGGACCTGTTGGCGATATAGGTGTTGGAGCTAAAGAAACAGGTAATGCCGTCAATGGTGTCTGAAGTACGTCAGCCGAAGAAGTGGATGGCTCCATTGGAGATTTCGTAGGCATAACAGCTGAAGACGTCGATGGCACTGCGGGTACCACTCCCGAAGAAGTCGATGGTGCTTCTGTAACTACCATTGGATCTGGTGTGCCCGAAGACATCGTAGAATCAAAATAAGACTAAGGTTCAGAAGCTAGCCGAGACGATGCATCTTCCAAGGCAGTTGAAAGCATTGAGACATCACACGCAGTCAGCTAGCAGGCTTTACATGATTATAATTATTATATATCGAACCACACAAACAGAGCCCGGTGCTGATTGCAGTGTGTGCTGTGCTAAATGCGGTACTGACTGCGATGCGTGCAGTGCTGATTGTGAAGCATGCGGTGCTAAGTGCTGTGCATGAGAATAGCAAGTTTAAGTAAATTACCAATAATTCAAAATAAAATTATATAGTCCTGCAACCAAATAAGAAAGGGGAACATTTTATATAGTAATACTTTTTTATAAAGTATATATACAGTTCCATTGGTATGGGGTCGGTAAAGGTCACATGCATCCAATATGGTAGTAGACAGTAGCATATTATGATCGCTGACTTTTATTAATTTTTCTAGAGTCTTTGTTTTAAGATTATTCAGGGTTGTGGTCAAGGTCACCTGATTCGAATGTTGCAGTAGTAGTCGGTAATATAATATGTTCGTTGAAATTTTTTGCGATATTTTGAAATTTTTAAGGGAAAAAGGGTACTTTTTAAAGGAAAGGAAAAATGATGGGGGTAAAGGGGCATTTTTAGGGAAAAATAGCTACCAGAGTCTAAAATTTTTTAATTATTTTTTTCTAAAATTATTTTAATAACCTTTAACATCTACTTTTTTATCAATTTTGAATACTAAATCAAAATTAATTGGCTTTTTAAAAAAAATTCGAGTTTTTAATTTATTGGTCAAAGGTCAAGGTTAAAGGTCATGAGTCCTCATATCTGCTATCTTGACTCGGAGTCACATATTCTCCTCTTTGGAATCACGAATCCTTCTCAACTGCTCTGGGGAAAATGGGAATTTTTTTTTTTTAGGAAAAAGTGAGATTTTTAAGGGAAAAAAGAGAGATTTGTAGGGAAAATTGAAATGTCGAAGGTAAAAAAGGAAATAAAGGGAAACTGCGACATGGAAGCTGGCCGGCGCCTGGCGCCTGTGCCGGGTGCCATTGCGCCTGCTTCGGCCATTTCGTTCTACTCACGAGCGATCCCAATACATCACCTTCTATTATAAAATCCTAATAATTATTCTAGATTTAGTTTCTTATGTTTTACTTTATTTGGCATTTTAGATACATCTGGTACATTCCAGCTCATAATTTGACGTTCGTGTAAAATCCCTCAGATTATAATTACAATAAGTAAGTATCTTTCGTGCGGAAATATATTTTTCAATTACTTTCGTTTTCGTGCTAATTTGTCAGAGAAAAAGCGTTGTTTCGTGATTTAACAATTTACCAAATTGATACAATGTCAGTAGAAATTATGCGTCACTGGCTGTCTCAAGGCGCGACTATAAATTCTGTACAAAATATTATTCATAATCCCTGTCTGAAAGCTTTTGTGAAATTGAACATTATTTACATGAACGAAAATGCTCAATGTTTTAATCATCAAATGCGCCAAGATATAATTAAATTTAACGAATAAGTCACTTTCTTCATTCCAAGAAGAAAGACAATTTTTCTTTCGCCTATACCAAGAAAAAACTAAAACTGCGGCTTTCGCACTAATTGTGATTAGATAATGAATAAATATTATTTCACATTTAGTGTCTACAATTGACTATTGTTTCAGGAAAACATAAATTTGTGAGCTGAGTGACATCATGCGTTGTTAACTACTTTGTTATTAAAACGAATATCTCAACAGGAAGCGGGTTTTCAAACTAAACTTGCCTAATAAAAAAAAATGTGTAAGGAAGTGCCTTACCAGAGTTTACCCAATAGTTGATTAAAATTTATATTGCTTAATTTTCATACTAAAATAACTTTGGATGATATATCTATGTTATTGATAAACATTACTGAATCATAATATTTGCATATGTCGTAAATACGAATTCATATTAACTTATTTTAATTGAAAATGAAACGAACAGTTCTACATAAACATTGCTCAGGTTAGTGCAGAAGTGTGATAAAAACATCTATGATATTCAGGCAAAACAGGTAAGTTTTGTCTAATGAATGTTGTTTGCTTGAAACGTAAGAACAATGTATTAACGAGTTGTGTTGAAAAATGTCGTTCGAATTGCTGCGGCTGGCCTTTGCAAGGGTTGCAGAGCTGCAAGCTGAGGCAAGGCAGAGCGACCTCGGCCAGCAGAGCCGTTGTTATAGCAAACAAATTCTGGGGTGATTGAGTGCGGGGTCAGGAAGGGATTATATAAGCTCGGAGCAATGTCGTCTCCGGGCTCCATCTTGCCAGCGTCGCCGGAGACCCTGCCCAAGTCCTCCCAGACGAGAGAGCCACCTCCCGTGGTCCGAGTTCATCACCTGACGAGCCCGCCATTGAGAGAGCTTCAGCGAGACGTCGTCTTCTAGAGGGTAATCCCTGGTAGGACGACAGAAGGCATCGTAGGGCTCGGAACTTGCGAAGGCATTTAAGTTCCATCCGAGCAGAGTACCGCCTTTCTAGCATTATGCTAATTGTAATTGATTTAAAATCACCAGCACCTCTTTGAGAATATATTGTTGAAATCCAGTTTCCTATTTCTTAATTATTGTTGTATTTTATTTGATTCCGCAGACGCGTGCTTGATGCATATTTGTATTGTTAAAGTTAAATAATAGTAGTATTTTGTTTATTGAGTACTTTTCCATGTAGTTACCCTTATCCCCCTAGTTATTGTGTGACCTGTTCCCCTCCAGGACAGATCACAGCAAATGGTGGAGGCGCCTTAGCTTTTCCACCCTCCCCTTTCAACTAGAATTGCAATAAATTAGAGATAAAAAAAACTTAGGAATTCGTATAGATGTTTAGCGCCGTCAACCTGCACGCAGGGTTAGCAGTCCCTGGATTAGTCCGGGTCAACGAATACGCTGTAGTAAACGATAGTAAAAGAGTAAGCATTCATTTACGGCGTTTTGTGTTGCATTATTCAGCATAATATCGCGACTGCACCAGAGAAAGCTAGCGGGAACTGCTGCGTTGCAAAAAGCTCCTCGGCCAAACAGTCGCCAATTGTATTTAGTAGCATAGAGTGTGTGCTTTGCTTTTAAGATATTTCATGCACGCTTAACCACGGTTCCACTTTTCGGACCATTGTATTTTGCTTAAAGCAACTTCCACAAAGGGCGGGTAGATGTGGAAAAGTAGAGAGTAGAATGCTTGGGAGAGTGCTGAGTGAAATCTAACACATCTAACAGCATCAAATAACATAATCAGTCCATGTCAGACAAACCTAACACATATTTCATTAAAGCAGCTGGGAACAATTTAAAACACACTACCATAGACCTATCATACACACAAAAGAAATAACAAGCACAGAATATAACAACTGCAGAAAAAATTCCCAATTAATAGCTCCAGCTGAGAAATTCTTAAACGAAAATCCAGGAATTGTAGAAAAATCTGACACACAAATCAACACGACTGACCCGTAGAAGTTAACAAAATCACAAATAGCGGCCTTCTGCCATCAACACCCCCAACATCATACGAGAACACGCGACTCCACAACACAGATTACCTCAAACCTATTCAAATTGACACTATAACAGTATCTATACAAACCGAACATGGCAAACCCACCACCAATAAATGTCATCGTACAGCAGCCTATGTCAGTTACTAAATTGTTGGGCTATGTTAGTGAGAAATGACCTGAATTTATAGAGCAATATAACCACGCCATGGAGAACAATAACTGGGATGAGACAGAGAAATGCAGTTAGGCTTAAATACTACGTCACAGGGTCTGTGAAACACACCTTAGAAAATTAATTGCAGACACACAGGATAAGCTACCTGGAAGGACGTCGTCAACAAAATGAAAAACACATTTTCGACACCAGCAAATGAATAATACTTGAAAAACCTATTGTACACCACTAAACAAAAATGAATGAAAGTGCGCAGAAACATATTGAGAACCTCCCATTTTAAAGAATAAAATATAGCCCCAATGTCACAGACACAGACTTCATTAGCATTGTGTGGCATTCTCTTCTTCCATCCATCATGGACAAAATTTCTGGCTTAAAGAACGACATAATCGAAGACCTATTCACAAATATTCAAAGAGTAGAGGTTGGGTTATTTCAGTACAACCAGGCGATTACGGGACAACAGATCCACTCTCACAAAGATTCATTGAGAGCCGAGGTGGTGAAATTAAAAGACGAAATCGCACACATGACATCCAGCACAAAAAGCTTTTCTCGTACAGAAATCCACAAATGTACAATAATACGTGGATACTACAGAACTACAGATACAACACCAACAAAAGAAACCAACAACCTGTTGTTGTAGTAAAAGAATACCTACAGAGTCCAAATAAATACTACAGCCCTCACCAAGCCAATCTAAATCCTCCACAAAACGGAAATTTTCAAGCAAACAACAATTTCCGGGATAACCAGAGACAACAAACTGATCCCCAACATCAAAATCAAACAAGGCAAAAATACACCACAACTACCAAATACAATCAACGAAAAAAAACTCCTACAGAAAAGGGCAACAGGCATCACCCCCGCGGACAAAACACTACTAAGGTGCAAATATCCCAAAACTACACTCACAGGTAGACATGGTCCTTAAGAGACAAATGGAAAACAAAACATGACTGCGGAAAGACGAACACAGGTTTCCCCACCACACTAATAAGAGTAATACGAGCCCAGTCTGGGGCAAAAATAATGAGCTTTTTAAACCAATTAAGGAGAGTGCACATGTACAACCATAGGTTAAAGTAAGGTGAATAATTAATGCCTGTGAAGCATTATTTAGTAAGAGTGTACCCACATGCACATACGCAGAAATTGCGAAATTTAACTCCCGCCCAGAAATCTTTCAACTACCGAAGAAAGAATAAATTCATGTTAAACAGAACTATCCAATAGAAGAAAAAAAACAGAAAACAGGTCATCTGCATTAGCTTTAAGGAAATTAAAAGCAGTTTACGAGAGAACAAGAGTAACTCTGATACTTCACACAAAGACACGGCCTCACGTAATCACAACACGGTACCCATGAAAGCAGAGAACATACACATCACGGAAGCGACTGCGCACGCTGAGGTCGGGCCCAGATAATGCACGAGTCTGCATGATCATGATGCCAGTGCACGCATGGCCTTCATAGGACCACGATTGCTGGTGGCCATGATGTGTGTGCTATGTATGTACCAGGGTCACCAAGCCAAGGAATGACCGCTCTTCCCAAATAAAGTAAACCCATTCAACACATATATATATAAAATAACAATTTAGGAAATTGAGAAGATGCTGTGGCATGACACAAGTAAAAATATGCTTCCCTAAGGCAGAAAGTATCAACAGAAAAATAACACAGGGCACTCTTAATATCAAAATATAAAATTGGCAGTGATGAAAGTCGAAAGCAGGAACTGAGCCACAGATCCGAGTCAAATTTGAGAAACAAATAAGCCCTGCCAACCAGCAAGGATGAATTTCGTTTAAGCTATGTGCTAACATCAAGGCCGTGCGTCCTTGTCCGGATTGCGGGCAGATCATATAATGCGTTGATCGACACGGGATGCTCGCGATCATGCATAGCGACAACACTCTTACACAAATGCAAGAGGCAACCAGTAACCGAATAGTTCACACTAGTGGGTGCAACTACAGACATAGACATACCCAAGTATAAAATGAACATGAATATTAACATAGAAGGGTATGATTTTAATCAAGACTTCCTCCTAACAGATAATTTTAAATTAGATATACTGAGAGTTAATTTCATAAAAATGTATGATGTAGTACCAATACTGTCTAAAGATGTTATGTATGTATATGCTTACCACAATAAAGACATAATTGAAATACCAATTAATACCAATCAAGTGTATCGCGACACAAACAATTGCATTGAATATTACACAAATAAAATAGAGTCAATGGAGAACTAAAATGAGAACACAACACTAGGAACCATAAACGAAAACCTACCCTCATATAAAAAGCACAACTCACAGAGTTACTTGAGAAGTACAAATATTGTTATGCTAGCAATATCACAGAATTAACAGAAACTAAAAATTCCGAAATAAAGCTTGAATTAACCACCAACAAACCTATACACACACACACCTATACTGAAAAAATCTGCAGTTACGTAAACAAGAACTCAAACAGAAACAACAAATGCTTGACACACGTATAATCACACTTTCTGATTCCCCTTATGCTGCGCCAAGACTAATTATAAAAAATGCCAAGAAGACATACATTTTTAAACAGATTTTCTACTTCTCAATCAGCACTTAAAAAATGTACAATACCCCATCCCCATAACCGGAGACATCATAAACACACATCAGAATTCCAAATACATCTCATCCATTAACATTCTTAGTGGATTCTATGCAATTTCAGTGAGGGGACAAGATAAGGAAAAAATAGCTTTTAGTGTCGATGGCATTGGTTTACACGAGTTCGCTTGTATGCCAATGGGGTTGCCACAAGCCCTAATTATTTTCAAAACTTTGTGGACATAAGGCTTGGGCCATTATGCTGGAACATGGCCATAGCCTATATCGATAATATTTTCATCATAGGCAACACATTTGAGGCAGGGCCGGATTAAGCAAGTGCAGGGCCCATAGCATATGACAAAGATGAAAGATGATGTAAATTTAAAAACGCCTTAAAATTTTAAAACATGTATTAACTTATATGAAACATGAATTCAATTGTTTTTGTTTGCCTTAGGTATAAAATACTGTATATTTATTTACAAGATTAATCATTTTAGTAGTAGCATTTTAATTTTTACACAGTTGTCAGCTTCAAATTTCAGCATTTAAAAAATGTTGTGATTTAAAATTTACTTCTTCGAGCTTTAGCGTGAAAAAATTTGTTTATGATGTCTGAAATGTTTCTCTGGTACAAACGTTCATGTTCAATACTCAGTAGAGTGAGATTGTTGAGTCTGTTTTGACTCATGGTGGTTCTGAGTTAATTTTTAATCCATTTTAGTTTCGAAAATTGGCGTTCTCCAGTGCAGTTGGTCAACATGAGTGACAAATAGATGTGCAAGGCAGTTTCTACATTCAGAAAACAACACTCCAAAGAATTTTCCATTATCAAATTATACAACTGCACTTCTACTAATTCTTTGTTAGATTTGGAATCGTTATAAATGAGAAGCTCAGTTTTTAATAGTTCAATTAAATGCAGCAGTTTTTCACCAAGATTCTCTTCCATATCGGCCAGATAAGATTTTATAAGATTGTATAATTTCCTCGAAATCTCTTCCGGTGTTAACGACTGTAACCAATGAAGGAAACCAAATAAACCATTCATATTCTGGTAAGCTTTATGACATTTTGACAGGGCAGAAAGCAAGTTATCAATAATAACAAAAAATGACTGAGTTTTAAATTGTTGAGAGAGAATTTGGGATTCAACAATTGGATCAATACAACTGGAACCACTGAAATGATCATATGCTCTGTTTCATTTTTGTTATCTTCGAGTCTGACATTTATATTCTTCACATGCAGTTAGAGTTTTGCCCTTTCTTTCAATGTCTGAGAACATAGAACGCAGAGCTTGAATATATCCTTGTAATGATTCGTAGAGTGCACAAGCTGTGTTCAAATCTCGCCCAGAAGATTGCAAAGAAGCACTTGTCATCTGAAAATGCTGTAATATTTGATCCCGTAATGTGATCATTATTCCTGTTTCGAGCTTTATCATTGTTGAAAGTAGTCCGAAAGCCTGCTGTCGACATTCTGCCTTCTGATCACTGTTATGTGAAATGTCGTCGAAGACTTGTTTTAGCATAGGAAAGCTCTGCAAAAGAGCTTTTGTTGCAGTTGGACGAGCTGACCACCTAGTGTCAGACAATCTTTTCACAGTGGGAAAGGCTTCCTTTGCTTTCTGAATAACATAACCAATTTCTTGCATATTGTTGATTTGTAGGTTTATGAACAATGGTGGAGTTTCTTTTCACTGTTCTACAATTTCATTGAGGCATAAAAGTCACTATTAGCATGTTGAAAGTAGTCACTGCCTTTGTTCAGCCAGTAATCATGACAACTATCATTTAGATTGTTTGGCAATTTACCAAGGTCATTTTTAGAGTTACGAGTATGACACAGGAATTAAGCATTTATTAACATGCCAAATCTCAATTCTAGTTTCTCGAACACTACATATAATTGATTTGCATATTTCAATTAATGTAACAAATTCTCACAACTAAAAAACAATTAAACTTCAGATTGCAAATACATTAGTGCAAATTCATGATTGTAAAGTAAAATGACAAGCTGCATTTTAAGGTCTTACAAGATAAGTGTATAGCTTAACACATTTTTTTTTAAAGTCTATATTGTTGGTCTGTTGTTGATATATCCATCTTTGTAATCGTTCGCATTTAAGAATTAGTAATTTTCTCCATTGATTACTACTACTAAAATAGTGAAGGTAGCAAAGCTTTATCATTGCATGATGATTTAAAAAGTTATTATTTATAGTATGTCATGTTTTGGCAGGAAATAGAGAGTTTCAAGATCGCAAGGATCAGTCCCTCTTAACAACACAAGCTGTTACATTTACTATGTTGGTTTACATAGCTATTTCAAATCATTTTATGGTTGCCAGCAATGCAATAAATATACACTGAAAGACTGTCTGTTTATGTTACATTTCTCTTTCCCTAACAATTTCCATTAAAACTGAAACATCTTCTGTCAAACATTTATAATCTATAATGCAAACATTCGACATTTTAACACAAACATGAACACATGTTAACGAAAAACCTGTAGTTAGTTTCTCAACAATGTAACTGGAGATTGTGAGTATTCATTTTATAAACATAAAGCAGTACTCACAATACAGCGATGCAGCACCAGTTTTAAAATGGCTATTTACAATTACAATAGAGGACATAGTTTCAGTCGCCAATGAAGACTGTGCTGCTGTCTGGTGTAACATAAAGGAAAGAACTCATTTGCATCGAATACAAAAGACACACAGAAAGCACACATCTATTTGTTTGTTTTAAAATAGAACATTTTATTATGATTAAATCAGCATAAGCTAATACCCATGCACAATTGACAGTTTTCAATAATCAAATACTTAGCAAAATTTGTAATTTTTGCAATACAATTTATTGATTACAATTATTCATTCAATTTACCGTACTTGGGTAAATTAAAATATGGCGACCAAACACTGATTGGTTTAATCTCGATGCGCCACATTGTGCCGCTGTATTGTGAATACTGCTTTAAGTGTTTTCAGACCGATTTTACATCGCCATGTAAACATTGTAATTATTATACAAGCTATGTTTTGATGTTAAAGTACTCATACTTACTGTGTTATTAGAAAACAAAAAGAGTAATTGCACCACATCTGCGAGTTACAATGTGAACGTCCACTCAATCACAACCACAGTTAAGCACTGACGCACACGCATGATGCACACAAGCACAAATAAAAATAATCTGGTGGGGCTCACAGAGGGCATGGAGCTTGGAATAAAAAATAACTGCTAAGAATGTAATCACATATAGAAAGTTAGCAGAGCCAGACTGACATATTTAAATTCCTGCTCATCTTTCTAACATTCGAAACTGTAGTACAGAATACGAACAATATAACATCCTGTGATGATAAGACAATTTAAACTATATCTATAGGCCCGAGACATTATACTTCACACCACAATTTCACTTAACAATATTCAGCCTGACGAAAATCCAACTAACTAATTACACAACAATTTTTTCCCCTGTAAAGTGCAGGGCCAGGAGCCCGCTAAAGCACAGAGCCCATAGCAAATGCTACTTTTGCTACTATATTAATCCAGCTATGATTTGAGGAACACCTACACAACATCAGTAAATTCTTGGACAGATTATGCATGTACAATAAGAATTAACACGAAAAAAATTCAACTTCGCACAACAGGAAATAAAAATGCTGGGTCACTACATCACACCGGAAGGAATCCGAATGGACCCTGAGAAAATCGAAACCATCAAACAGATGGCACCGCCCAAAAACACAAAGCAATTGCAAACATTTTTAGGATTAACTTCTTAATACGAGCATACGTTCTAAACTATGCCAAAATCGCCGAACCACTTACAGATCTCATAAAAGAATCAAATTCATTTCAATGGATGCAGGCACAACAACAAGCATTTGAGAATCTTAAATACGAATTACTAAAACCTCCCATCCTACCGAAATTCCAGGAAAACAGCCACGCAATATTAGCGTGCGATGCGTCACAGACAGCTATAGGAGCTGTCCTTATACAGGAGACACCAAGAAGTAAAGAGCATATCATTATGGCATTTGCATCAAAAAAACTCTCGCTAAAAGAGAAAAATATTGTAGGTAACAGAACATGAGCTGTCGGCCATCAACTATTTCGTTATCTATTTTAAACAATACATATATGGGAGAAAATTTACTATTGAAATGGATCATGCCAGCTTATGGTATTTAAAGACGATGGCTGAACACAATGTAAATATCCAAAAGTTAGCGATAGCAGTTACAGAGTATGATTTTGAGGCGAAAATTGTCAAAGGAAAATTAATTACACTCGCTGATGTGCTGAGTGTATCCCAACAACAGGCAAAGGAGAAACAACACAAATATCAGTAGAAAACAAACATCACACAATCAAAAAAGTTTACATTACATGTACATCCTTTTACACAGCCCTTGCAGAATCTATATTACAAAACCCCGATAAAGCTGGTGAAGTAAAACAAATCATCGTATAATACATAATTAACAAATGGTAAGAGATTAAAACTTTGATTAAACCTGACCTGGGTACAAATGACAAAGCGCGCATAACTAAAATGGCAATAATCGAAAAATATTTGCCCTTAGAAGCCATTGCAAAGATCATAGCAACCTTATATGGGTTAATCTCGAAATCAATATGGAAGGCCACACAAACAAAATCAAATCTACATGTATTCATCCACGTCTAAACTGTAAAATTATCATTACAACAAAAATCTCCACACCACACTATCACCCCATCTACATTCACGAACAAGAATATATTAAAGTTGGAGATGACACACATTTGCTACTTGCACCCATTAACACAACACAAACATCCCCATTCTTGGCAGAATATGCAAGAGACCCACATATTACACAACTAAAAACAGCCCTTACAGACCCACAAAATGCGACACCAAAATACACACATTTAGCACGAAGATATGGTATCGCAGGGAATGGCGAAATATATCTTAAAGTACACACCCCCACTGAAAAAAATGGGTAACCCTCATACTGCAATACTACATCCCAGAAATAATTACAGCGCACCACGATGCCCTATTAGCAGTACTGCATTTCGGCCAATTCAAAACACTAGAGAAAATATAAAACCAGTACTACTGGGACACAATGGCCAAAGATGACCTGTCTGAAACATACAAATCTAAAACCGATAGGCCGTATGACCCCTTATTCCACTCTTGGAGTCTCGATGCAAAAGGTCCCCTACTAACAGCAGCATCCGGCAACAAATATATATTCTTGTCAAACCATAGTTTTTCTTGCATAATGTAGTAGCCAAACCTGTCAGAAATCTATTGATGCGAAAACCTGTGCCAAATTTATTAAAGAAATAATACTTCGGTATGGGTGACCCAAGTCAATTTTAACAGATCGTGGCACGTCCTTTAATAACGACATAATTGCAGAATTATTACAGAAGCTACAAATCAAAAGTTACAAACCACAGCATACAACCTGGCCTATAACTGGCTGACCGAACAGATAAATAAAATTTTATCACAGCAATTGACAGTCTGTGCGAACGAAGACCATGCACACTGGAATGAATACGTCCCATACATAGTCTTCAATTACAATTCTACATCAATAGAAGTACTAAATTTACACCATTCTTCTTTTGCACAGTAATGAAGCAGTCCAGCCCTGCCACATTATAGTGCACATTGTTTCGCAGCGAGCTGATGACTGGTGTGAACAGCTTAAACAAGCATGCGAACAAGCCTGCGTTAACTTACTCGCGTCTCAGCAACAACAGAAAATAATTATTGTCAGAAAATTTTGTCCCAACGACCTTTAAATAGCACAATTCGTATGGGTAAAAACCCACGCAAAATAGACAGCTCTAAACTTTAAATATCACAGGCCGTACAGGATCCACGATATTCCGGGGTCAGTAACAAAAGAGGTGTTAAGGAAGGTTGTTTTTCAATTACAAGAGTAAGTCTATGGCCTAGGATTAGAATTAAGCATATCCATCAAAAACAATTAAAAATATTATAACCTACCTTTAACTGAATGCATGCTTTCACCGACAGATATTATGATCAAAATACAAATTCCTTTACGAAGCATTAAGAGCTCGTGGCAATTCTGTACAGCCACAACAGTCCTGTACAAATACAACAATGAAACGTGCATTATAGGAACCCCAACAAACATAGTCGCCATTGATATAAAAACAGAAGAAACCAGAGAACCTTACGATATGCCTGAACAAACCAAAGGCATGTATTTTCTTTCCAAGCAATTAGTCGATAATCCACAAACCAAGTGCTTAAAGGCCGTAATCTACCTTAATGACATAAAAAGCTTATTCAAATATTGCAAATTTCAATGCGAACCTGGTAATTCATAGTCAGTTCAGGCTATTGAACTACACCACTACATAGTAACCAACACTACAGGTGAATTAGTTCTAATGTGTAGCAATAAAACTTTAAGTAAAATAATTCACGACCCCAAGGTAGGGACCATAGAAATTCAAATACCACGTGGATGCGAAATCACTTCCAACCAAGTTACTATCATTAAGGCAACACATGTTTGTGACATTAAGAGCCCCAAACTAGCTATTTCGCTCTCTACCTGGCCTGTACAATGGATCCATAATAACGACTTTGAAGCGCAACAACTCAGAGCTAGCAAAGGGATTTCATTCTATTCAGTTAACGACACTATTAATAGTGAATGGAAAATAATACACGCATAAATCCCTAACATTCAGTATACAGAAAGAACGCTGTCTTTCCGTCAAACATACGTATTCTCCCTGTTAATGCAGGAAAATTATAACTACTTCAGTTTCTCGACATCTATTGTCTTAATTTTAGCTCTTGCAGCAATATGCGCAAATGTTTATTAAAATAGCTGTGTTAATGAACCACATTTCGCAGGTGGCATATCAGTAAGCTGAAGTACTTCAAAAGGGTGGCAGGCTGTCCAGTAATATAATTGTGCTCTAAAAGTTCTATATTGATCAACATAGAGAACTTATTTTCACATTGTAGCACAATAAAAAGGAGAAACAGACGTATAACTATTCCACATGCACAAAGCTACTGCGGTAGACTTAACTGCTCTATAGAGCGCTAGACGGCACTTCCAAGCCGTGCAGTCATCACGCAATAATTAAGTGTCGGGGCCCCAAAAATGTATCTATCATCTGTTTAACTCAAAGTTAATTTACGATAATCCTTAGCACTAGTAAATAACCTGTTATTTTGTTTCGTACACACTCACAGTCCCTTACAAAGATTATTATTGTAGAGTATATATGCCAACACTAGTATGTAAACTGTAACTCTTTAGGATACCAAGTCACAAACATATAATTCTACTTGTGGTACAGAAATTTAAATGGTGAATGAATGTAATGATATTTTTAAGAACAAAAAAGAAAATAATTACAAAAAACACGGGGCGATTGCAGACTGTTTGTTTACTTAAGTGCACACAGCTTCCTTCCCACCTTTGCATGTTCGCTGCCTGGTTTTTAGTTATTTTCCAATTTTTCAAGGCGTTCAGCTATAGTAATGGAGTCGAACACATCCTTACAAATCCTGAAGAACCAACACGGACCAATAGCAGTCTTAAGCTATTTTAGGTGCCAGCACAAAGAATATTAAGTCTTTTTGGTTTTCTCATAATATGTAATTCATACTTCTGTTGTATATAAGGTAAAACTTTTCTTTGTAATAATGTTGTACATAACTATGTAATGTCATAATAAACAACAATTTTTTTTAAGTTTGCACAATATTTAAATATTCCATGTAAATATAATTAGTAACATCACGTAGAATAAGAAAGACTACAGAGGCACAATCAGTCTTCGGACAAACATGATGTAGTTATAACAAGTGTAAATTTCTTATACTCTAATAGCCAGAGGTGCAAGCTAACCTCCATATATATATACTAATATTTGAAAATTTTATCACAAACAAGAAATTGGTTTAGCATTGTCATTTTTATAATAAGGCAGCCATTTATATAATGCCTGACCCTTCATGCCTTACATCGCGTTTGGGAGTCCATGTTATGGGGGAGGGTACCTTATTAGTCAGCCAGTCATCACACTTTTATTAATGCTCAGAAGAACAGCTATTTACAGCAGGCTCTGCTACTATTACTAGGCCTGGCGCCACTCAACCTCCATATCGCCTTCCTGCGCCGACCGCCTGACCTGACCCAGCCAATCAACCACACTGTTGAACCCCAGTTTCCAGGCGAGGGTGCCTGGTTGCTCCTGAGAAGGGGGGCATTGCGGCGGCTGGCCTCTGCTAGGGTGTCAAAGCTGCAAGCCGAGGCAAGGCAGAGAGACCTCGGCTAGCCGAGCCGTTGTTATAGCAAACAAATTCCGGAGTACGAGTGCGAGGCCAGGAAGAGAGTATATAAGGTTGGAGCAATGGCGGCTCCAGGAGCCATCTTGCCAGTCTCCCCAGAGACCCGGCCCAAGTCCTGCTAGACGAGAGGGACACCCCTTGTGTTCCAAATTTATCATCTGAAGAGCCCGCCGTTGAACGAGCTTCAGCGAAACGTCGTCTTCTAAAGGGTTATTACCTGGTAGGGCGACTGAAGGCACGTTAGGGCTTCGAACTTGTGAAGGCATTTAAGCTCCATCCGAGCAGACTACCGCTTTTCTAGCATAAAACTAATTGTAATTTATTAAAGGCATCAGCGCCTCTTGGAGAACATATTGTTGAAATCCAGTTTCCTATTGCTGAATAACTGTTGTAGTTTATTTGATTTAATAGATGCATGTTTGATGCATATTTGTATTGTTAATGTTAAATAAAAGTAGTATTTTGTATATACGAGTACTTTTTCATTAAGCTACCCTTATCTCCTTAGTTAATGTGTGACATGCTCCCCTCCAGACCAGGCCACAGTAGAATGGAGTCTTTGAAAGAGGACTTCTTCGATGGAGAGATGACGCGAAAGACAGCCAGCATCGCCCAGGATTATCAGGAGGCTGATCCAGTATTGCAGAGGCGCGGTTCGACAATCCACTACTGGAGGATGCATAATTAGGAAATCAAATCCTAATTAAATGAGGTCTTCACTGCTTCCAGGTAGTCGAAATCCAGCTGTCATATCAACCTACAGTTTGTCTCCAAGTAAGGCCAGCGTTATGCCAATTAGTTCTGCTGTTAGCTATTTTGGCAAGACTTTCCCTACCTCAAGACATATTTAATTGAATTAATTTACTAAAACATCAAGAAAACTAATTGGAAACTTTTCAAGAGTTGTAGAGCAATATTGAACAATACTGAAAACATGTATTACTTTCAAAATTTCATTAACTACATATTCAGAGAGAATTTTTCCCAATTAATTATCAGCACATCCCCGTAGTACATTTGTAAGGAGTTTCTTGCACTACTGATTGAGAGCTAATCCGGAGCAACTTGGTGATTTGTATCCACAAGAGACTAATTTGATTAACATAATTTTCAACATTATGAAAATCTTCACTGCTGTGCAACATACATGGTATTTGCTATGTAATATTTTGCTGGTTAAAGCTTAATATTTCACTTAATATTATAACATTATCTGACAGCAGTTGTATCAATATTTTACTATATTTTGTATTATTAAAAGGGTTGATTATTGAATCGTTTTTCTGAATCATGTGTGCTTTATTGAAGTAACAGTAAAATCCGCATAATTAATCTTATGTGCTGAATAATATAATTTTAGGTTGTTACTGCAATTTTAATCAAAGTCTTATTTTTATTTGTGATGACGCTAAATATTCAGAAGTGTATTGTCATATGTTAATTGTTCTTGTGCTATACTCACATAACTTTATTGACACAACCTTTGTTGAAAATAATCGTAAGTGAAATTAGTTATTCACGGTTTGTCCTTTGTCCTTGTGGTTTAATCACTACATATCTTATTATCATTACAAATTATTTACATTTTTAAATGATGCCCTTTTCAGAATTATTGCTCAATGTGTAGTTATATTTGTTACACACGTTGCCATTTGCCACTATTAAAGAATGGCGACGAACATTTGGGCATGATTTGTACAGATGTTGTCATGCCTATTAATGATTTGGCGCACAACATGGGACTAGTAAGCGTGATAATTAATTAAAGAAAATTTTCTTAATCACACTAATTTGAAAGTTGCAATAGAAGATAGAAGGTTTTTAAAGAACATGCATATCTGTGAGATCCATTAGATTCACAAGCACACAATCTGAACAGATGTTATACACGTTCATATAACATCTGTGCTGGCAAGGAGAAAATAAGTCACACTTCTATGAGATTTGATATTTTTTTTTTTACTTTAAACTCAGACTTACTATATGAAAATTCATAGAGCTGAAATAAATGCAAGATTTGATTCTCAGAAGGCTGAAATTAAAACTCAATGTGAGAAATCTGAAACTCAAAATGCCGAATTAATGGCTTAAATAAATGCTAGGTTCGATGAACAACATCATAAATTGAGTAAAGTTAAACAGTAGTTAGTGCAAGTAAATAATCAAATCTCTGATTTGAATGCAAGCGTTGACATAACAACAACGTCATTCAAACATTGGAAAACACAGTTACAATACTAAAGACGAATCAAATCGAACAAATAATTACATTGATCTAGTTCAGAATAATGTCGCTAGATTCCATATCAATATAGAAGAAAGTGTGGCACAGCCGAGTAATTCAACCAAAGAGAATTTAGCAGTAGTTCAAGCGAGCATAGAGGAAGTGCACACACTGTTAAATTTCATAGAGACTATCATGCCCAAGGAACTAGAACAAACTCGTTTAGCTATTGAAGGACAAATGTGTGGTTTGGAAACGCGAATTTCCGCGGTTGAATCCAAGAATACGGAATCTTCCACAGTTGTTGACGGTAATATTTTAGACAACTAATTTATTTTGAATGTCATATGGAATCGAAGCTTCATAAAACCAAAGCAGACTATCTTGTATCGCAAAGAGATTTTACAAACAAAAATGCAAAGAGTTGCAAAATAAAATCGTTCAACTTGACACACAAGTAAGTAATATTTCGTCAGTCAATGGTAGTACTACACCTACTAATAATGTAAATGATTCGTCAGTATTTGTTCAAGTTGACAGTAATAGCCATGTTAGAGATTCTGATGTCCCTAATGTTATTAGTACAAATATTTTACCGTCCAACTTAACTGCAAAACAATGGAGGGAAGGCTTACCAACATTTTCAGGGCAAAGTAATGAAAACCCTGTTTTTTTTTTTTTTAGGAAAATTAGATAAATAAGCAAAGTTTTTAAGTTTGAGTGAACCAGAACTTTTGCTATGTCTAGGATTGAATCTTAAGTTAACAGGATTTTACTGGTGGGAGGTTGAGAAAAACCACATGAACACTTTTTCACAATTCAAACAGAAATTTCTTCAGAAATACTGGAATGCTAGAATCCAAGGTAATTTGCATGCACGACTTCACTTAGAGAGATTTGATCCTAAGAAATCCAAGTCATTAGAACAATACTATGGTGAAATGTTCGAAAGAACTAGGCACTTAGATTCACCAATGGTAGACGACGAATTTGTGGAAATAGTCGTATCACAACTTCTAATCAAGTACCAAGATAGATGGGCAGGTCGACCATTCACTAATTTAAATGAGTTCCATACTCAATTATTTAAGATCGATCAGATTGAAAGGCAGATGGCGAACACAACAAGTGTCTTTTGAAGGACCATTTAAAGTCATAGGTATTGTTCAAAGTAATTGTTATGAACTACTAGATTTAAAGGGAAACCCATTGGGTAGATACAACATAATGCAATTGAACCGTATCGAGTTCCAAAGGAGAACCCAAATATCGTGATCAGAGACAGTGAGGCTATTGAAGTAATTGACAGCCCAGAAAATTGATCATAGGCTGGACTAATATGATATAGTCACATGATTTTTATGCTAGTAGTAGATCCTGCCAAGTGATTTGTCGCAGAGTCTTGAGTAATGGGAAGACGGTCTACAGTGTTAATTGTTATGTTAGTATTACTATTTATTTAGGTGTATTGTTAGGTATAATTATCGCCACACCCTTACATTTACTCGCCAACCTTGTAGTCTGAGATCCTACTAAGATGTTAAGAAGTCCTAATTTTACAGTCGCCATGAATGAAGAATGTTGCTGTTAAAACTTTATGTAACCTGCCTTGTACACTTTGGGATACCATAGAAGTCCAAAGAAGATGAGAATTGGATACATTATCTACTCTTAAAGCTAAGACCACTGCGAGGTTTCGACCAATTAGCTTCATTATTATTTTTGAACAAGCAAACGAAGAAGCCTATGGGAATAGTTAATTAGAAGAGAAAAGATACATTATGTACCCATCCTGTCATAATCTAATGTTGAAGCACACCAATCTCTTGCAAGAGGAATTACTTGAGGAACATTACTTACGATTTGTTGCCTATGTTTCTGATTCAATGATATAGAGAAACGTAAAGTTATCTGCTGATGAAAGAGAAGTTGTGAAATGTCAATTCTAATATCTCTAGTGCCTGCTTCTGTGAACTACCTCAGTTACACTTACTTCGAACCCCACATATTCAGTGTTAATGTTATGTATATTTATTTTATTGTTAGACATGATTTGTATATTTCAGGGTGAATTGTTAATTTGTATAGTGTGCATATCTTAATAGGGAATAATTTTGTTTTTTGGATAATGATTACACTTAATGTGTGTCTTCATTGAATACGGATTGGAAGCGCGTATGTTTCCTGCAGCAGCATACCACGTAATAGTCGTTAGGGTCTTCCACAATTGCCTTATGTAGGTGTCGTAATTAAATATTAATTAAAATGTACACTATCGCTTAGCAAATACTATTGTGTTGACACAGTGGTGAAGCATAATGTTGATTTAATTAGCATGTCAACAGTGCTACGTATATATCAAGTGAACTGAGAACTGTGTCCCGAGTTATGCTATCAAAGTGAAGAAATTACGATAACATCTAAGGAGGAAAGACAAATCAGTGTTGTGCCTAACGAACTATGCAGTGTATAGTGCTCCCCACAAGTAACTTATTGCTTGAAAAATCTATTCCCTAATCTAATAACATTTTGTGTACATTTGTTATACAGTGAGCAGTTTTGACATCAGCATCGTTTCGACGTGGAGTGCAGAGACTCTCATCGAGGAGACAGAATTCACACAATCGCCGTTTCGAGACGACGACACCAAAGGTTCAGCCTTCCATGGACTGTTGTTATTCTTCAAGAGGGATCCCAGCGGGATCGTCATCCAACGAACTTGATGGAAAATTATTTAACAAAGAACATTAAAAAATGTTCTAATATTGAGCTTTTAAGAAGTGTTTTGATCTTGAACTATTGATTGAGTGTAATGTTTTCTGGTTTTGATCGTGTTTTGTTTTGTTTTAGGAACTGTTAATGCGTAATTATTTTGAAGTGTTATAGTGTTATATAATTGTTCTGTTCAGTGGTTTCTTAGACTGCAATGTGTTAATGTGCTAATTTTATTCATTGTAATTTTAAGTTGCCTGCTGTCAGAGTTTTGTTTTTTTTTGTGTAACCTTCTTAATTACAAGCAGTTTTCTCGTAAAAGTAATACTGTGGTTCTAAAACTTAGTGGGGCTTCTGTAAGGATGTGCCTTACCAGAGGTTACCCAATATTGATTTAAATTTACATTGCTTAATTTTCATACTAAAATAACCTTGGATGATATATCAATGTTATTGATAAACATTCCTCCATAATAATAGTTGCATATGTGGTAAATATAAATTCATATTAACTTATTTTAATTTAAAATGAAACGAACAGTTCTACATAAACATTGATCAGGTTAGTGCAAAAGTGTGATAAAAAGATCTATGATATTGAGGCAAAGGAGACACGTTTTTGTCTAAGGAATTTTGTTTGTTTGGAACGTAAGATCAATGCACTAACGAGTTGTGTTGAAAAATAATATCTTAGCCAGAGGTCAGGCGTATGTTAGGATAAAAAAAGGTCGTTCGAATGGAGTCTTTGAAGGAGGATGTCTTCGACGGAGGGATGACGCGAAAGATAGCCAGCATCGCCCAGGATTATCAGGAGGCCTGATCCAGTGTTGCACAGGCGCGGTTCGACATCCCACTACTGGATGATGCAGAATTAGGAAACCAGATCCTAATTAAGTGAGGTCTTCACTGCTTCCAGGTCGTCGAAGTCCAGCTGTCATCTCTACCTACAGTTTGTCTCCAAGTAAGGCCAGCGTTATGCCAATTAGTTCTACTGTCAGCTATTTTGTCAAGATTTTCCCTACCTCAAGGCATATTTAATTGAATTAATCTAATAAAACATCAAGAAATCTAATTGGAAACTTTTCAAGATTTGTAGAGCAATAGTGAACAATACTGGAAACTTGTATTACTTTAAAAATTTCATTAACTACATATTCAGAGAAAGTTTTTCCTAATTAATTATCAACACATCCCCGTGGTACATTTGTAAGGAGTTTCTTGCACTACTGATTGAGAGCTAACCCGGAGCAACTTAGTGATTTGAATCCACAGTAGACTAAATTGATTAACATAATTTTCAACAGTATGTAAGGCTTCAATGCTATGCGACATGCATAGCATTTTTTATATAATATTTTGCTCGTTATATCTTAAAGCTCCACTTTATAATATAAAAATTTCTGACAACAGTTGTATCAATGTTCTAGTGTATCGTGTATTTTTCAAAGGGTTGATTATTGCCTTGTTTTTGTGAATCATGTGTGCTTTATTGAAGTGATAGTAAAATCCGCTTAATTAATCTTCTGTGCTGAATATTATTATTTTGGGTTTTACTGCAATTTTAATCAGTTTTATTTTTATTTGTGATGAAGCTAAACATTTAGAAGTGGACTGTCTTATGTTATTTATTCGTCTGCTCTACACACATAATCTTATTGACACAACCTTTGTTGAAAATAATCGTAAGTGGAAATAGTTAATCATGTTTCGTTCTTGTGATTTCATCACTACACATCTTATTATCATTACACAATCTTCAAATTATTATATGACGCCCTTTTCAGAATGATTGCCCAACTTGTAGGCATATTTGTTATACACGTTGCCGTTTACCAGTATTAAAGAATGGCGACCCACGTTTGGCCATGATTTGTCAGATGTTGTCACGCCTATTAAAAATACATAAATACATGTCTTCACTCTGAAATATTTATAGGAGTGTGATAAATAGGCCTACTGTTTTTTATGTGATCACAAAATCCAGTTGCGGTGACCAAATCACTTCGGTGACGACAATTTTACCATATCTGTTCACCACAATGAACTTGGCTGGTTGAAATTCCATAAAATATTTTATATCTTCCACAATAATTTTTTTAAAATTGTTATGTCGTGTTCATGCCCGGTTACTTGAAATCCAAAAATAATACTTTAGCGACCACGACTAGGAAATATAGGTCAGGACAAGTTTATTGCAACTGTGTAATTCCTTGCACAGTGATATAAATGCTAAACGAAATAAAGGTGATGGTTGCGGTGGTTTCGAACGTAGTTTAGTAGCCACGTTTTATTTAATTTCATAGTAATAGAAGAAAGAACAGGCGAAACTTTGAATACAGGTTCAAGCAAACAGGATATCGCGCCCCAGAATAAGACTGTTGTAACTCCCAAAAATTGTGTTGTGAGGTTAAGTCCACATCTAGAATGACCACTTCATAAGTTATCGAAGAATAAATATGTCGTATCTCTAAGAAAATATTACAGCACGCTATATTTACTAAACTTACTAAAGTTTATCAAACTTTTAAAATTCTTTTATTTTTAATTTAAGCTTCTTTTTTCACCTTATTTATGATGTGTTGAAATGTAATTGAGGTCTAAGGTTTAAATTGTTATTATTTTTTCTTCTAAATTATTTGACGTTGTTGTTACATCTTAATGTTTACTAAATGAAGTTTTGGCACCGGAACAAAATTTAGGTGGAAGGTCTTTATTTTATTAACACTAATGGTTTAGAATCTGAAAATCGTGATATTCTAAAGTGGTAATGTTTTTTTTTAATGTTATTTTATTGGTTAATTGTTTAGTTTACAATTATATCTATACCTTATTTTAATATAATAACTTATAAAGAATTTAATATGTATGTACACTATTGAATAGGGTTGCCAGCCAAAGAGAAAGAAATGGCAAATTATAAAGCTTTTGTTCATTATTCTTTCAGGCTTTGGAAAATAACAATGATAATCTTACATTTCAGGTTATGTTGGAAGTAAACCACGATTATATGGAATATTCAATACAACGTGCGTCAAATATGATAACTGAAAATAATTAAAATGTGAACCCAACCACTTCTACTAATTTAAATGAGGTAAGGATTAGTTCTTTGCAGTGTCTATGTGCAGAATATACTGCTGACAACAAATTAGTTAGTGTTATTATCTTACAGTGTTATTTGATTTTGTGAATAAAATAGTAAAGTTACTTATTTCTAACTACACGTTTGCCTACCTTATCATAAAACTGCTAGAAACAACAAACGAATAATTTCGAAGGCCAATAAAATAGCGAATAAAACAGCTTTTGTTGTAGATTGTAGAGATTTATCAAATAATTATGGTTGTCGGCGTTGTTTCAAAAATTTGAAGTCAATGACAATGCTTCTACTAGTTTTGATGACATAAACTGGAGTGATGATTCTAATGCAGACCCAAGCTGAGCTCCTAAAGCGGTACACAACAGTTTACCTGTATGCAGTAAGGATAGCTCGTCTACCGAAGAACATACAGGTAGGCTCAAAATATATATTTAATCCCAATAAGAACTGTATAAGTCTTGATGAAAAATAGGGAATATGTAAATATTATAATACAATCATATTGTTTGTTCTAGGGCAAATTGAAAATGGAACACGGAAAAGACAGCGCAATGAAAATGACTGGTTGACAAATATCCGGAAGAAAAAAAGGAACAAAGGTGAAGGATATATATATATATCTACAATAGGTAAGAACATTCCTGCACATGAAATGAAGCCACCATGCAAGGAAATGTCCCTCCTGCAGTGTCACACAAAATACGCCCAAGATCAGAAGTTAGAAATTCATAATAGTTTCTGGACATTAGGTGACATAACAAAGCAGCGTACATTTATGGTCAACAGCATAACAAAGATAGAACCCACTCAGAAAAGTATGTGTAAAAGTGCACACAATTTTGCATATTACTTGACTGTCGATAACAGAAAAGTAAGAGTTTGCAATACATTCTTCTTGAATACTTTAGGTGTAAGCGAGAGGTATGCTTATACTGCATGGGACAAGTTGGATAGACTAGGCATTGTAGGCCCAGACAATCGTGGCAAGCACAGTAATCACAGAAAAACAGATGAGATTAGAAGGAATTCGCAGTCACATAAAATCCTTTCCCTTAGTAGAAAGTCACTACTTACGTACTCAAAAACGAAGACTTTAATTAGATGGGAGCCCATCGATTTCTCAAATGTACCGGCTATATAAAGAAAAATGTACCACAGCAAACGAAATATGTGCTAAGGAACATACTTACGCACGAATATTCCATAATGCACTTAATTTAGGATTTTCCACATCTAAAAAGGACCAGTGTGTATTTTGCATGCAATATAATAATGCCAGTCATGAGAAAAAGGTACATCTGGAACGTAAATATCAGAACCTAATTAAAAACAAACAAATAAAGGGAAATTAAAAGGGCTGTCGTGGAAATGGCACTCAAAAACAGCCAAATGAGAGTATGTGACTTTGACTTGCACTCAGTACTTCAGACACCATGCGGCGAGTTATCAGTATTTTATTATACGAGGAGACTAAACGTTTATGATTTTACAATATTTGACTGCATCAAATAATGGTTACTCTTACCTTTGGAATGAGGCATCTAGAAACAAAGGAGCACTAGAAATTGCATAATGTGTGTATGAGTACATAAAGTCTACCAACTGTAAAGATTTTATATTTTAGAGCGATAATTGTGGTGCTCAAAATAAAAACAAATTTTTTAAATACAATGTATCTGTTTGCTACCCAGATATTCCATAAGGTAGAGTCCATCACGCATAAATATTTTGTGTAGGACACACGCAGAATGCTGGGCATTCTATGCATTCTTGTATCGAAAAACAAAAAAGAGCGCTTTGAAAAGCGGCTCTCTTTACGTACCTTCACAGTGTACTGCAATTGTGCAGTGTTCCAAAAGGACAGGAACACCCTAGCATGTGAGAGAAACGAACTTTACCGAATTCCATGACTTCAAAACATTATCTGCTGAAATGGGAAGCAATTTCACTGTAGATGAAAATGGAGATGTTGTGACATGGAATGATATTCGTGTGTTGCAAGTCAAAAAAGATCACAAATGCATTTCATTTTACAAGACAGATTTTGAAAGTCATTATTTCAAAACCATCAATCTTACGCGACATCGAAGAGGTCGCCCCTTGTCTACAAATTTCTCACTCACTCCTGCCTACATTACAAGGTCATGCATCTCTTCTGAAAAGAAGAAGGATCCTTTATCATTGTGATGAAATAATCCCAAGTGTATATCACGAGTTTTAACAATCTCTGCCAACTGTTCAGGCGAAAAGAAGCAATTCCCAATGAGAACACTTTGGAATATGAAAGCAAGTAGTCAGTGTTTATTTTTGGTGGTGAAACTCGTCAATTATACTAGCAACATTGAAATAATGTGCTGCATTACTGAATACAGTTGTACTTCAAGTGTACTTTCGGAACATCGAGAATCAGTAAATATTTAGTTTTAAATGATTTCAGGCATACTGTTGATAGTGACTCTTGTGATTTATTTAGGTTGTATAACAATAGAGTGAATCAAATTCTTGTTACTTTTGTTATTGTTTCTGTTGTGCATCAAAGGCTCTGTTTTGATTACTACACGTACTACAATGTCTTTCAGGACAGCCTTTTACCATGTTAACATTTAGTAACACTAGTATTGTATTGATTAATATACTATATTTAATATAAACATAGTACCCTATTCCTTACAATTCGCTATTTGACATCAATTAAACTGTCGTAACTAAAATAAACACATTATTTGTTCTTTGTTTTCATCCTTCTATGTGCTACTATGTGTTTGTGACAGCGGTTTACTCTGTTGACAGTTAGTAATGTTCATTGTAGTCCTTATAAAGTGACTGTCAATAATAATTAATAACAACATTGTAGTAATTCTTCATTTCTATTAATCACCAATAATATAACTGTATAACTACAATAATTATTTTTTTTTAAGTTATGCCTCAATTTCAGTAATACATTAGGACTAACTCTAGAAGCATTGCGATGACACGCACATTCCACAAAAATTACGCACAGGAGATATTAAAACCTTATTTTTCATGACAGTTTGAAATCTTTAAACCTAATTTGCTCAAAGCATTGATTTCGTAGTTACGACAGTCTTATTCTGGGGGTGCGATATGTATGTTCAGTTATGTGTCAAATACCTGTGATGATGGAACATTTAGATACTCTAGACATGCATTCAAGGTTTACACTATAATCGCATACTTCGCTCACAAAATCATGCAGAGAATATGTTACCGAACTGTTAACGGTATCAGCAACCAAACTTCAGTAATACTATCACCAGAATGGTGCTTTAGTATATTGGAATTTTAATTGCTGCAGGGAAATCAAAATGTTACTGAAGCTGTCTTATGGAAGGGGCTCCTTTTCTTTAGTACAAAGTTAAAAAGTTTTATTCTACTTTCTATTTCTATTTTCGAAGTGCATGCCAAAATTATCTCGTAACAATGCAAGTGCCATAGTGCATCCTTTAACAAAATTTAAGGTTGCCGTACAATGTTGTTTATCTTTCTTCAAATTTATACTGAAATTGAAGTTTGCAGTACTTCCTTTATTAAATTCAGCATTTGTTTTACTCGTTCCACAGTAACTTGTTGCAAAATTAGCCTTAATTCATACTAATGTTACAGAAATAATCTTGGCAGCAAGCTTTCAGTAAAAAAAAAAACTGCAATGACTAAATTTAAATTTACAAATATTATGTTAAAAACAAACCGTAGGTTTTTATCTCCATACATTAAGATTCTCTGAGGATTACGTGCGCATACTTTTGGTACGTACAGTCATTTTCTGTAATTTTACATATCTTGTGTATTAATATGAATTAACGTCCTTATAAAAGACCATCATTACAAAATAAGTACGATTCTCCGGTTAGTTTCAAACAGCTGGCAATGTAGGTTTCTTATCCGGGGCTCTTTTAATATTTCCACTTATTTAACATAAACGTGTTCTACAGTCCGTCTCACGATTAGATTGCAGTATAGGGCTGATGGCGCTCACTGTTGCCAGATTGCTTCAGCTCTGTGATGTAAATGGCAAGATGAGAAACAAATGGGTGGTGAAGGAAACGGCCTGATTAAGATCATTTTTATCTGTTTTCCTCCCTGCCAACTTGTAAAGGAATCCAATCCTGCGACGCAAAGCCCAGCGGCTCCTTTGAAACTGAATCCTGTGAGAAACCCTATAATTGTGATTGGACCGCGCGCACGCAACGTAGATAGTTTTCTTTTTCGAAGTCGCATAAAAAAATAACTTATCAGGCAACAGTAACTGCAGGAGTAAGGACAGCGTTAACGACAAACATCGAGCATTGGAAAGAGATAGTGAATGTCCTTACACTGCACACTGCAATCTAAGAGAGAGACGCTCTATAGTTGGCAGTGCTTGCTAAGATGTTATGTTGATATAGAAAGGAGGACATTGCAACAACAATTTGAACACAGTCCCGAGGAATGACCCGAAATCTCCTGAGTATGGATTCATTACCACCAACCGCTTTACCCAAGAGGCGAAAATCGCTATTTTCTTTTACTTCTATTTCTTACCAAATGATTTTGAAATAAATTATAACCCAGAGACTAACACAATTTTCAAGTTATCAAATCATATATACGCGTGTATAAAACATTCCACCTTTTCTGATACATTACTGAATCACAGCCCGTTGTTCAAAAACTATAATCACAGGGTACTCATTGCCTTTCTCTTAAGATTTTTATTAAGGTGGGATCGTCAGATTAAGTAAGGTACTCATACATCACGTAAAATTTCCTTTCGAATGTCATATGCTGTTTGTTCCTTCGTTGTATTTAGTCAATTGGTAATTCGCGCGTTTAATTTTCCTTGCTTCTACAGCCAGTAAGCGTATGCTGCATATTTCTCCCTTGTTATACGTACCTTAACTGATCATTTCACGACGATGAAAGATGCGGGAGGAGAGATAGAGAGAGAGAGAGAGAGAGAGAGAGAGAGAGAGAGAGAGAGAGCAAAACACACATATTTCAAGTAACTTTAAAATAAAAGCGTTCGGCCACACTCTTGTCTCATGAGAATAAATAATGTTATTGAACACAGCACAAAATAATCTCAGTTTGATATACTGAAGCAGAGAAGATAAGACATCTGAAACGGCTGCCACTGATCTATCGCTGATTTCGTTAGTGTTCAGACGAACAAATTATCTAAAGGCTGTTCACGATAAAGTGAGCACTTTAGAAATGAACCTTAGAAAATAGTCACTGCCCCCTGCATGCATATATTTTAACGGGCGCACTCAGTGACATTCCCCTAGTGAAGTTGGTAACGATGGATTGAATGTAGTTCCATGTCTTAACGTCGAATAACTTAGGTAACTATTTGTGATAACTTAAAATTATTTATTTCCCTTTCTGTTTTTTTTTTAATCGAAGTGTAAAAATGAGAATATTTCTAATATATTTAATTTTCCAGTAAGTCACAATTTCACTTGACCGACGCATGGATAAAGTGACGAGGCCCATAGAAATAAAGCGAAAGTATACATAAGATGCACAAAAGGAGATTCTTAAGCAGGGCTTTCAAAAGTTCTCATTCTACCGTGGACAGCCTAGGCCTATACATGGAAGCGGCAACTTATACAGTAGATTTTTAATTCTTGCATGGTATCAATATTTTAGAACTGAATGTAAAAGACATTTTTATACTCAGCCCATTCCAGAAAGATATGAAAGCTTCCATCCGTTCAAATAGATGTTCGCTTCCTCACGGATCTTCAATTATAATGTGCAGGATAATGGGGTCACATTTGCCTAGAGAGCCTCCTTCGATCCCGGACATCAAAAGACAGCGTCTTGCGCTCATCCTTGGACGAACGCGGGTGGTATCTTCGCAAATTTGATCAAACGTCCCGGTCGTCAAGGAGACATTTCATTTCTAGAATTTCCTCGCCGTTGCTGGAGCACGATCTTGTCTTTCTCGCGGTTCACAGACCCCTTTCCTCCACTACCTCTTTCAACCATCAACTTACTCTCCCAGCAAACCGAGCGAATTGTATCATCCCCAAGACTTGCTTCTTAGACACGTTCTCCCATTTCTTGGAGGGGAAGGAAATCTGAATACTTGTTCCTGTCTTCATTTTTCTTTCTCTCTCTCTCTTGCATTTTTCTCCACACCCTCTTCCCTATCACCCCCTCTCTCTCTATCTCCTTCTCTGTCTCATACACTTCATCCCTTCCCGCTTTACAAGATGTATGTTTGTTCCACCGCTGTATTTACCAGCGAAGTCTTCTTGGGCTTTTCAAGACGGATTTATAACCTTCCCCCTTTTTTTATGTTCGAAGGGATCCCCGTTTCCGATGAAAACGGTTTATTCGGCAAGCATCCGTGATACGGCCTATCCCGGTAAGTGAAGTCGCTTACAAATAAAATTGTCTGCCATTCTTATCTCATTTCCCCAATGAACTGTAGAAATGAAACTAAAAAAAAAAATTTACTTAGGGAAAAAATGTTGTTGTAGGAACCAAACGCTTTTACCCATAAATATATAGACTGTTAATATAGGGACATCTTTCGGATTGATTGTTGGCACTATCTAAATATTGATAAAGTAGAACATAATTGCAAAAGAACTGTATGTTTTGGCCTCGTCTGTCATAGAATCTGTAACTATTAATACAGGTCCCACAGCAGAGAATTCTGTTTCTGCCACAGAACAGATGGTTCCTTCAACGGAACAACCTCGGCAACTCTGGATTATTCTCGCAACAAACATTGCTGTAGTAAACTAACAGAATATGCTTTTTTTGATACATAAATTTAGTTGCAGCTACGACGAAATCATATTACAGAACTGTTCTGTTTTCGCTTATCTGCTGATTTTTTTTTCTGTATAAAATAGCACCAAGTTTGCTACCTTCTGAAGGGGACTTCTGTGAAGTGGACAAATGCACAACCTGCTCCTATGTTAAGAGCAAATATCGTTACATAAATGCAAAGTTTCATCACGAAACAGTGAAATTGCATAATCTGTTATTACAAAGAAGACTCTGCCAGTTGCGGTTCACCTCTTTTAACAAACGGCTTGTGACAGATGTCTAGATAAGTCTTATAAGTAGGTAGTTAGGTTCATAGTCTCGTGGATAGCGAGGTCATTAGAAATGGAGAAAGTTGCTCAGGAAAGAGGGATTGGGGAAGGAATGGGAAGGAATCAGTCTTCGTTAAGGACCTATCCCAGCATTCGCCTGGAGTGATTTCGGAGAAAACATGGAAACCCGGGTATCGAACTGGATCCTCCCGAATGTTTGTTCAGTGAGTTACCACTGCACCACCGTGCTCGGTAGACAAGTCTCGTCCTACTCACGGAAGAATGATTGAGTAATTGTTATAGGTAAACGACAAGTATAAGATGTATGGGAGAGCTTATCTAACACCAGACTGAAGCAAAAATTATTATGGTATGTCAACATTCGTAGCAGAGTACGGTGGCGCGAAGTGCATATAGCGGCAAGAAAGATGAACTATCACTTACTCTTAAGAGGAATTTTTTTCTCGCTTGGTTTTCATAAACACCTTGCCCGCAAGTCTGTGTGATTTCTCCTATAAAATATTCTGAAACTACAAACCGTGTTGCACTAAAATAAGTACAGTTATAGTAGGCACTTAGTAAGAACGCCCGACATCTATGATTTCCGATCACACCAAATTTTCAATTCGGCAGTCACTCATTTTAATTTATTGGTACTGTGAAATATCTCAAGAACTATACAAACATACTTTAGCCACAATACGTGTGATTAAATTTAACTGTCAGCATTAAGTTCAGAAACTCGTTTCATCATTGGCATTCCATTTTAGAAGATAGCGTTACATGAAATAAGTAACACCTTTTGGTTATATCTCGGCAATCGCTTAACATATTCGCACCACTTTATTGCCAAAATGATGGTCATATAAATATTTTTGGCTGGAATGTCATACCTACCGGACCATTGGACATATTTCAATCAAACTTGCCACGCTGGCAATAAGTTTGATGGGCATTAAATAAAAAAGGAAATGTATAAACTCTTTCGTGCAACGCTTTGTGAGACATTGCTACCTGCGAAAGAAAATTTGTAGTCATATGTCCGAAATTACACAACCAGTTACCGCCACATGTGGAAAACTAGTATTGTTGTGGTAGGCGACCTTAACCATCTACGATTTTATTATATCAGTCTCTTATTTTGAAAATTACTGTAATGGAAATGCATTTCTTTAGGTTGAAATATTTACCAAACATTTACACTTATTTCAACATCATTTTAAATTTTAGCGATACTGAAGGGACTAGTGAATTTTTTATTAGTTCTTTTCGTAATTTAGTAAGTTAGTGTGATCTGGAACACAAAACGTTTTAATAAAGTGTTTCAGAAACTACCGAATGAGTCTCAACAAATAAGGAAACCAATTACAACGTTCGCAGGCTTTCGTAAATGTTGGCTGCGTGTTATTGGCGTTTAGTTTGTAGCAAACCATTAAAACAGTTACAGGTAAAATATATCAAATAACTTAATTTAAATGGGTAATATAGTTGTTTCAAAATGACTTCATCGTTATAAATTGAATTACATATTTTATCTCTATAACAATAAACTGAGAATAATTGACTGGAATGCTGGAATATATTCTTATATTAGCTAATTACATTAATTGATAACATCTTCGTTGTACCATGGTTAAAGATGTCACCAGATATATAATCTAAAATGCCATACCTCAATTAATTATCTTCCGATTCTTAACGTATACATGTCTCACTACAAACCGAAACACGGTTTTACTTCATATAACAATAATATTGATGTGACGTACTCTGCTTTGTGTGAAAGGTAATATCACCATAACAAGTCTTATTAGTCAACAAATGTGTTGGAGAAATCTATTTTTACAGCATTCGTGATGGTTGTCTCGAAGAAAAGTGGACCAATTATGAGCCGGCGGGAAAATTGCGCACCGTACGCCAAACTTTTCTGAATGGAGAGGTTCTTGATTCACCACGCGGGGAATTTTCACTGGCTCAAAAAAAAGGGAGTTTCGAGAATTGTCATAACCTGAGAGATGAAACCAAGCTTAGTCGTAAAATAATTAATGATTCAGAATGCTGGTTTTTGATTGGATGAGCGTCTGCAATCAGCGACAGTATGCCACACATTTGACTTTGTCAGGCCTTGTTTGCTGCACAAAACATGTGTTTTTTCACAATCCGGTTTCCGGAGAAATTCGCCTCCACAGCGACTTCTTTAGAGAGGCTAGTAGTTGAAGCTTTACATGCTGGACATATTTGGAAGACACGTTTCAATCGGCTACAATGGAGTCACCTTCGTTTCGCGATTCTTCGCCAGGGCCCAATTGATAGACTCACTTAGTATTCATCAGCCTGCAAACCTTACCTGGAGCATCAGTTGACATGCCTTAATAGAGCCTTTTTTTGTAGTATGTACAAACAAGGATGACAATCTGCTGCACAGTGTACCGAGACATTCCTTCCCTACGTTCTTATCGATTACCCTTACACTGTCAACATGTGCAATTAAACACCCACTTTCAGACACGTGGCATAGCAAAAGCTGCCTACCGATAAACAGTAGTCACCGCACTGAGAGAAAATTGAATAAAATAGTTGTTTGTTTAGGGCCAAATATGTATTTAGTTACCCTAACAAACTATATTGTTGTTCAGCAAACAAAATTGGAAAAGCAACAAAATTCCTTTTGTTTGTCTATCAAAATCTCTGTGTTATGCCAAAAAAATTAGACTATTAACTAAATATTTTGTTTAATAAACTGTATATATTTGTTTGGCCACTTATTTGACTGTCTTCGTTCGAAAATACAGCTCGAAAGTTTGTTTGTATTTTTTTGACAATTTGTACAGTAACCGTATTTGTTAGTGCATCTATTGAAGCTTAGTAATCGTATAAACATATAACAAAACAATGCTACAAGAAACTGACAAATAAAGCAGTAAAACTTGAAATATTTGTTTGCACATGTTTGCCCAATATTTGCAGTATATCTATTTAAAAGCTTTCCGAAGAATTCAGATGTGACAGAAGTTGAAGTTGGTAAGGCACAGTGCACGGACGTAAGTGATCTAAGTTCGAAACTCGGTCGGACTTGTAAAAGTTTTTTTATGTAGGCCCAAACTGTTTAACTTACGTGTAGCCAAACAAATATGTAGTTGCAGCAACCAAATCTTACTGTTTGGGGAAACCAAATGAGAACAACAAAATAACTGCGTATCAGCAGCAAAATATTTCATTGCGCCTACACCAACAAATAATTTGCTTGCAGAAGACAGATCTTGTTCGATTCAACAAAACCTTTTTCTCGGTGCACAGCGGACCAACGGAAGCCATCCTGCAGGCCTCTCATGACCGCAACGCAAAGCACAGCGGACCAACGGAAGCCATCCTGCAGGCCTCTCATGACCGCAACGCAAAGCACAGCGGACCAACGGAAGCCATCCTGCAGGCCTCTCATGACCGCAACGCAAAGTAGTTTTGCGTTCGTCAACGACGCGAAACCATACTTTGCGTTAGCAGTTATTACAACTTCACCGCCTTGCATCTGCGAACAGTACGCATGTCGTAAACTTGCGCTCCACATACAGTGCACGATAACGAAACGAAGAGTGTATTTACCGCACAGTTGCAATAGCGGATCCATTTCTTAGATTTCCACTTGCTGTTTTTGCAACGAAGAATTGAAAAACATCGACTGCGTACATCGCGGCGACGAGTGAGAGAAATGAGTGATCCTTTCACTGTGCCTGAAACCAGTTTTCGGCGCCTTTTTTCGGGTTAGTAAAGATATGTGCTGGGATCTCTGTGATATGCTGCGACCGAGATTACAGAGAAGACTAAGATCGGGATTACCTGTTCACGTATAAGTAAGTAGACCTTGTAACATTGCATATTTTCAGGGCGCAAGTTTACATTTGGCCAGAGCTATTTTGATTAGATATAGATATGAAGTACGATTAATTAAATATGATCTACAATCTTCAGAAAGGAAGGACCACATCCGGAAATCAATTTTTCTTCACATTGAGAAGTTTGGAGAGAAGAAATGCAGTGCCCGAGGTATGCTGAGAATATCTTAAGTATGTCTGCGGATGTGGGGCGCATTTTTTCCGTGAGACGAAAGTGCAGAAAAGAGAATTTTTATTTTTGTGTTTGCAGGTTTAGAGTAAAACTTTCGTAAGTAGCTATTTAAATAAAAAATCTTTCGTATGAATTTCTGGTAAAGGATGAGTGTCAAGGTAAAGCACGAATTTTTAGGATTTGGAGACACTGTAATTCAGGAAACTTAAGTAGAGGGCCAAACATCTAGTATGGAACAAGCGATATGATTATGCTTCGAAAAGACGGAAACCATACAAGAGGGCAATGAAACCCTACAAAAAGAAACGTATGTTGGTATATTATAAATTAAAACGGGATTTAATAGTTGGGAATTTTTTTTAGAAATTAGTGACCGAAATCATAGGTAATGGGGAAAAAAATTAAATTACAAAAAATTTGGACAAAATGAGGAGGTTGAAGAAGTTTAACTAGATAAATAAGACAAGGAAGGGAGTTTTAAAGAGGAGGTAATAAGTAAACGAACTTCTGTATCAATAGATGATAAGGATAGGTTGTGCAAATGAGAATCTAATTTTTGAAAAAATAGAGAATAAAATTTTGTAAATAATAGTGGACCAAAAAATGCATGTACTAGGGTAAAGGAATGTTTAAATCATTGTGAGGGAGGGGGAAGGAGTAAAAATAAAAATAAACACACAATCAGAACTAGCGTAAGATTGAATGAAATGGTGTATAAATATTACAAATGTATACTTAGTAAAAAAAGAGAGTTAGGAAAAAGAAAAGGAAGGAAAAATCTTCGGGGGGGGGGGGGGGGGAGAGTCAGCTAAAACACGAGGAAAAACATTTAGAAATAGGGTAATATTGAAGATAACAGGAAAAAAAATTTTGACGAAAAGGGACAAATAAAAGAGAATTAAAATTAAGTAAATAGAAGAAAGGAAATGGTTGAAGTAGTGTAAAGGAAAGGTAAGAAGGAAAAAAAGAATAAAAGGTGGTAAAAGTTTAGGTAGTAACGAAAAGAAAAAATTTTAAATACGGTTAGAGGGAGGTGGTAAGGGAAAAAGGGGCTAAAGGGGACAAAAATGGGAATGGTGCAAGTAAAAGAGAAAGAAAGAAAAGTAATTCATAAAAACCGACCATGCCCAAATTAAGATAAGGAAATAATAATAATATATATTTTAAAAGATCAATTTGTTAGAGATATAATGATTTTAATTCAGTAAATACTTTGAAAACTAAAATGAATTGAAGGTAAGTTGTATTTAAGGAAAAAATTGTAAAATTACAATTTAAGGGAAGGAAATTTTATTGAAAGGAAAATTTAGTTATACATGCACAAAATGTCTTATTTAATAGGCAAACACTTTGAAAAAATGTGCAGAGAAAATTTAAAAAATAGCAAAGAATTTAGGTTAATAGAGACAGTGCCGAAGTTAAAATAACCATAGAGAAATTGTTAAACAAAAAGCGCAAAATTGGAAACCAAATATAAGTAAATCTATAACATTATTATGTTAATAATTTTCATATGTTTTTGTGATGGTGTAGCCTACAGAAACAAAATTTTCAAAGCTAAATGTGAGCTACATAACATATATGTATTACATTTTTTATATTTTTTTAAAGATATATATGTATGGCACTAGTAGACCATATAGATAATTATAACATAACGTGAAAATATTGATATAAAGTGGATTATTATATTAATATGTTGAGTGATATGTATAGATATTTTTAGAATTGTAAATATTTTGGCTTAGATAACAAAGATAAAATAAGCGAGTGCTGATAAAAAATACCAGTAATCAAAGTATTTAAATTACAGAAAGAAATGTTTGCACACATTGTATTAATATACGTTTTACTGTTTGTAGATTATATAAAATAAAGATACGATGTATTGTGCCAGAAGATATGTGTAAGTCATATAAAACTAATTGATTAAGAAGAGACTGAAGACTATAGAGTTATAAAACATATAAAGATTGTGAATTTATTAGCAGAGAAAAGCATTTTGCGGAAAGGAAAATAACTTTTGAAATTCAAAATAGTATGAGTACAGGCTTCGTTTAAAGATTAATGTGATATCGTAATAATGTAAAATATATATCTAATGATTATGAAATTTGAATCCAAATGTAAAATCATGTTGCCGCAATTTTAGTCAATTAACTCTTACGTTTGTTTCGACTTGTTACAAATCTATAAAATTCGTTCCCTATCGTGATTGGGGGGGGGGGGGGAGGGGAGTGTTATGTAACATTGCAGATTTTCTTAGGGTTATGGTTACCATTGGTCAGGGATATTTTAATTACGTAGGTATGATTATGAAATACTTGCTTATGTTGTCACTCCATTTAATGTCATTTCCAAAATACTCTTTACTACAGGAGTTAAACATAATGCAGTATAAACTTTGATTATTTAATAGTTTATTGACATAGAGATCATGTGTATGTAAATTTCATTTGTTTCTAGAAAATATCAGCATTATAATTTGGTTTATTACTATTCATTATTCCCTTGAGGGTAGAAAGTATTAAGTATTTATTAAATAAATACACGAAATAAACTATACTAGTTGTCTCTCGTCTCACCAAAGCTGATTGGCGGAAAGATATGGCATTGTCAGTCGACAGCCAGTTAAAGGACACATGACAACATTAGTAAGGCCGAAGTAAAATCAAACATAAATTTTTCTAGCAGAATTATTAACACCACAGCCGAGGAAGGGTGTATTGTAAAGAAATAATTGCTGCAACAAGTTTTAAATGTGAATAACAAAATATGTAAGAGTATTGATATTTAGTTATTGTGTTTGAAAAAGAATAATTATTAATTTGTCAATTAATTTTTAACAAAAGGACGGGTGAAATAAAAGTTGAGAAGTTTCGAATTGGGATTACTGATTATACCGAAATGTAACAACCTAACTGTAGAATGTACACAGAAGAATCACATTGTTGTGACCACCTGCTAGAAGTGCCATATACAGTGCATAGCCCTTGACGTATAGCCCGTGACGTGGGCTGGTGAAACGGGTATATAATGTGACTGACAGGCTGGCTGTACACCTGTGTTATGATGTTAATGTTTCAGTGAATTTTACTAGAATAAAATATGCATGAATCAAACACTTGCCTGCCATGCAAAATAGTTCCATGGATACTGTTGAAAAACATATTAAAAATGTCCCATATTAAAATTATTTCAGTTTCATCCTGCAGTCCTGAAAATTTCTGTTGCCATTTTCTTTTAATTCACTAACCAGTTCATTGTTTCCACTGTGAGCTTTCTGCATGTATCACTCGTGAGCTAATACAGTAAACACATTACATTTTGAAACTCTTTATGGGACACTCTTGTGTTGTTAACAATGCACCATTGTTTTGGGTTCATATGGGGAATAGTGTTTATACCATGTACATCAAACAAAGATAAATACAATAATTCCATTCGGATTTAAATAAAGCACTGCTACAGGTACTTGATCAAATGTCATTATAAGATTGGTTTTCTTTTGTTAATATTCTAATACAGTTTCTTCTGGTGTGGTGCAGGTGTTAAATTTCATTATAAAAGTGATTTCCTCATAACGAAAACATTAGTTCAATGTAACTAATCAGTAAAATTTATTAATTCTAATAAACGCTATGTAATAAAAAAACAAACTCTATAAACTGCACAAAAATGCTATGTTCTATCATCTCTAATTAACCTATATAATTGTCTGGTTTTATCGCTACACATTTTGTGATTTAAGATTTTATGTAATATTTTTCACATATGTCACATATTATTTCAACTGTTTGTGTAAATTTTATTTATTTTTATTAATTTTTTTTTAACACGTAGGATTTTTAAAACTTAGCTGTATGGTGGCTACATCTTTTGTTTATTTGGATAGGCGAGTTCATTTTTCATTGTTTATTAATTTTTATATAATTAATATTTATTTTTGGTAAGATCTCATTTTTGTAAGTGTTTCTATGTATTATTGTATTGTATCTCAGTTCCGAGATCACGTATTCTTTGGGTTTTCAGCATTTAGGCCGTTAGAAGTGGTTCATAATTACCTTATCCTGCCACACATCTTCCTGCGAGAGCATTCCTCTTTCGATCCAGTTGATGAATTAAAAGATAAGTTCTAAGCTGCGATCTCACATTTTCATCTGGATACAATTTTATTCACAGTTTTGATCAGCTCAATTTCCTTTAGCGTCAGTAAGCAAGCGATGCAATTTTTATGAGTACTGAAGTTTCCAGCACGTTTACGCCCACTGCAAAACTTGAGATAAGAATGACTTTTATCGAAGCTAGACTGTTCAGTGAGCACACAGATTTTAAAGTAACATTAGCCACAGAAAGCAGTTTAATGTATTATTTTTGGAACAACTATTTTCGACACTGGCAACTTATGTTACGCAACCGTCCAAGGGTTCAAGCAGGCTAGGCATGACCACTTTTAACGTTGTTCGTGCAATGTTGTGTCTCTCTAGCTTTGCTCATATTACAATCAGGATTTTTATTTATTTCTTAAATTAAACAATTGCAATGACAAAATAAATTAAAAGTTAAATAAAGGAATCATATCCACAGGGCTTATCTGTTGTGTCATTTCCTCTACTATAGTGTTAAAATAACCTGTTTCTAACCCAGTGTATAACATATATTTTTATTGGAGTTTTCAATATCCTGCCTTGTTGTGACGTACGTACACAAATGGTGATCGTGTCAAATGTTAATTTTCGAGAGGGTGCTAATAGTAATTTTGTTCATCTATCGGCCCAGGAATGCACCGAGCAATGTATATATATATATATATATATATATATATATGAGAGTGCAGAATATCAAAAAGGACATTACACTGACACTAACCTGTACGCAAGACTGCTCGTGAGTGCCATATGCAATTGGTTCTGGCTGGTGTTGACGAAACCGACAGAATAAATCAGAGCTCAAAATTACTAAATATTCAACAGTGATCCCAGTAAACAGTTACTTTACAAGCTGAATATTTTAACAGTTGAACATTTATGCAGAAATCCCAGCAAACTAATCTGCGTGTGGTAACCGGCATACGCCTCTTTACAAAAAAAAAAACCATACCAAATTTGTGAAAATGACATACTATTTTTCATATTGGACACGCAACTTGGTGACGGTGGATGTTTGTATACCTACAGTTTTACACCGCATTTCAAATATTTAATATTGGCTATCCCAACGTGGAGGCCTAGCTTGTGTTCTACACATAATTATATTTCATATTATCATCCTTACGAAGGACGAAATTGGAGTGCAAATTATACAACTTACACAACAACAACACTATAATATTACAATATTCTACTACAGTTTTTCTAGTGTGGTGCAGGTGTTCAATTTCATTAGAAAAGTGACTTCCTCATAACGAAAACATTAGTTCAATGCCACTGCTCTGTAAAATTGATTTATTCTAATAAACACCATGCGGGAAAAAAACACACGCTGTAAGCTGTACAAAAAAATGCTCTGTCCAATCATCTCTAAGTATATTAAAATGTAAATCATTAATGGAGGTGCAAATATATTTCATGTGGGATTTGTGGGCTATAGTTTATCTACTGATAAATGTTTTACAGTTTGAGGGGAGGGGGGATAGAGAGCCTGAGCATATTGTGTATAAATAGGGATTTTCCTAGGTAACTTATTTTACTTTTGCTGATGCCATCATAAGAATTACTGCATATAAAACCGACGGGCAATGTCTTAACTTTATAAGCATTGGGTTTTTTAAATTTTCCTATTCTAGTATTTATGTGATGCAGTAGACTCCTCTTGTGTTCCAGTTTATTTTTCCCCCCATCTGTAATGCAAGAGTTTTCTGGTCCCAACATTATCTCCTAAGCACTATGTTACTTAATCACTGAAATATTTATTTTGTGTCCCTTCGAAAAATGATTGCAGTTACCTTAACAATTTAATTAGTAGTCACCATACCATTATACTGCCTAAATACATGTTTTGTTTACGTAGTATTTGCTGGATTTGATTTATTTATGTAGAGATTTTATTACCTTCCATGAAGTTTTCAAATACTGAAGATTAGCGTTTACTTTGTTCTTCCGATAACATATGTTACTGGTCTTATACGCACATAAACATGTGCACTTAATTAGTATGTAGTCGTCTACGCTAATTTTCCAGTAAATTTTCTAGGCGAATTTGATTCACAACTAGAAGTGTTCAACAATGTAGTCCATCTGAATATCGAAGTATTCAAGAGTTAGCAATTGAGCAACAGTTGTAGGTTGATGTTAATTTTTACAGAAACAAGTTCAGTACACAATATTTGCAGACTATGAAAAGAAGTTGCAGACACGTTTATCCTCAAAACAGGTCGACCAACAACCCACAACCACTGCAGAAATAGAATAAATATACAACTGGAATAAAAGTGACTCAAGGTATGCTTCCCAATCCTATGTGAAGCAGTCACATTTTATTAATTGTACCTGTTCTATGAATGTTGCGTGATGTTACTTATTATGGCCCCACGTTTGTCAGCCAAAAACTACTTATGTAACAATTTTTAAAGAACAACTGCTACACATTTACTAGAAATTTTGAGTTAGCGGATAAATTATGCGACAGCTTATGTAGAGCTGACTTCTGGGTGCAATTGATAAGCGTAGTCATAAATTAGAGAGAATATTTGATGAGAAAACGACAGGTATGCAAATATGCAAATCTTGGAAATGAGTTGGATAAAATAAACATATGCCTCGACTATGGAGAATAGAATATCTGTTCAATTTATTCGAAAAGAGAAAACTGTAATTATGAGTTTATCTGAAGAACATCTTAAAATTCTATGCGTCAGTTAATACTAAAGAAGACGCTATTAATAATCTCGGTAATCAATTTCTATTAAGTTTAATATATATTTGGCAAAATTCAGAGTTAACGAACAAATCAATTAGTAACATTGTGAAACCAAATTTCCAAATTACATCGTAAAATGTAGTTAATTTATTCACCTCCAAAATGCTGAATGAATGCATCTATCATAAATTACTGTTTCAGGTGAAACACAGGGCACCTCAATTAGTGACGTACGTCACGTTCTGCGCCCCACTTCACGACACGAGTCCGGAAATAAAGTACGTGCGTGCTTGGGAAGCACGTATTTTTGCAGCGGAGAGTTAAGAATTCTGCTACCTACACTAGAAATCTACTCTACCATGGCACCAACCTGCATTTCTATAAACGACGGAAGATCTTGGATGTAGCTGACGCGTCAGCTACGTACGCCCGGCGCGGACAAGAGCAGCTGTTACGAATGCGTGTAGCGTGCATGCCACCCGGTCTGCTACTGTATGGGCGGCTAAACTGGCACCGCCAGCTGTCACACATCACGGGGCATTGACAGCAAATTAGCGCACACTGCGCCATCGACTTCCAGGAAACTAGGCCTGCATTCCGGTTGTAGTCGCCCGCCCGACTTCTGACGGTTTTGACCTGCAGTGTGATGTCAGCACCCGTGTGTTTTCGCTCCCAGCTGTTGCCATGTTTAAATAACCTCAAATGATGAACTTCGATTATGTGAATTTAAAAATTGTGTTACTGGGCGAAAGTGTTAAAATTAAAAAAAAAAAGTAATTTTCGCCTTCCCTAGTAGTATGGTGTAAAGAGTTCCGAGCCATGTGATTGGCTCAGCGGTTTTACTCCCTGCCAGGTGTGTATTGTGTTTGGAGTGTATAACTCCATGGATTTTCTGACTCGAGGGAGAATGGGGCTCCTAAGATCTGTAGAAACACCTTGATGGAGTTAAGTAATCTTGCCAAAAAAGAACTTCAAAATAAAATGGTAGGCCATTCTGGCAGTCTCCAGGAAGGACTCGTTATCTTCAGAGTCCCTCTAGGATAACTTGGCTAGTAGTTTCCAGGATGGAAAAAAATTGCTTGAGAATAGTTTTCTCTAAGATTTTAACTACTTTCAACAGTTTTTTTAAGTAGTCATCAATGGCATTAGTCGTGTTAAGTGACCATGAGAGCGAATTTAAAGATTTATTAGTATGAAAAATAAGTACTCAGAAGGACTTAAATAATTTTTCCAGTTGTAGTAATTTCTTAATAATTGGCCTTGGTATAATTAAATGGACAGGAAATTTGTAAGTAAAGTGTTCATTGAAAAATGACTTAATCATTTTCCAAGTTGTAGTAATTTCACAATAATTTACCTTTGTATATCTGAATGGTCAGGAATTTTGGAAGTCTAGTCTCAATTTCAAAAGGACTTAATAATTTTTCAAGTTGTAGTAATTGAAAAAATATTGGCCTTTGTATATTTGTATGGCCAGAATTGTCCCGTTATTATATTTATATTAGTCATCTTGTCAGTTGGCCTTCTGTTGCAAATGTGACCAGAACATATAATATTGTAAAAAAACTCAAAGTTTCATGATTGTCCTTAAATTCAACTTTAATGTAGCCATGTCAAATTTTAAGTGTGGTATTTTTGATAACTGCAGTTCTTTACACAAGTTTATTTTGGATAGCCATTTTAATCCATGTATTCGGGGCTACATCTAACTGAGAATCTTTTTAAATGCCATGTGGGCATAAGTGTGTCTCAATATATTTCTTGTTAGGCATTTTGAAGTCTACATAGTCAATTGATATAATAGTTGTTTTTTCTTGTGTGAATTTGCTATGAAAAGAAAACAAACAACAATTAATAAAAATAATAAAACACAGTGCAACCTCATGTATTGTAAATTGGGGAATGGGTGGGGTCACCTCTTCAATATTGATGTTCCACTCCACTACTTGCAAAGATGTTACGTTTCTAAATTATTATTTTTTATCTTTGTGATGTTTACTCTTTTGGGCCATGGTTTTACTGCCCCTTTTATGCGCCCTTGAGGAAAAAGGCATATCACATGTTTAAATCATTGCTACACCAGCCGACAGAACTGCTATTGAACACTTCCCAGTTTATCAAGACTAATCAAGTATTAAAATAAAATGGTGTCAACCACTGTTTAATTTAAATGCTCATGCATGCAAACTTATCTGATGACGACACTATATTGAAACTCTGTAGTCCCACCGCCTATGGTCCTCCTGGAGTAAAAAATCAGCAAATGGTAGAAATCCCGATTTCGCTCTGCCACCTGGACGTCCTGACATCGAATCACGGAATGGCAATGCACTCTCGAAATCTGGCTGGCGTACTTCTTCCTGGGTACGTGCTAAAGACGTCAGCTGGTACTGGAGCTGGTGCCTCACGGAGCCATCACACAGGTCGTGTCGTCCTATTGTAGATCCTTGCCGAACTTCATTGATGCAACCATAATTTGGGGCTCGTTATTTCTTGCACAATTATTTCTCTTCCTAGATTCGCTTTATCAAATCTTATTAAACTTTACTTTTTAATGCTTAGTAGTAGTAGCAGTAGTAGTAGTAGGGGTCATACTTCACTTTTGATTAATTGAAAGGAATAGATTATATCAAAGGTTTAATTAAATTGACTGAAAGGATTAATCAAAATTTAAAAGGGATAATAAAAATTGGTCAAACTGATTGAAAGAGTTAAATGGATTCAAAGGGATACATTTTAATTGGATCAATTTTTTTCCCTTGATTTTCTTTCTTTATTTATTTTTGGGTGGGGGTAGCAGGAGCTCTGTACGATATTGATGGTTTGGTGTCTGGAGGCGATTGACCAGAGTGGTGGGCTGCAATGTCTTATATAGGTGTAGAGTTTAGTGCAAGAGTAAGCTAATGCTCATTTTTCTAATGTTTCTAATTTTGAGGTGTTTGTAGAGATGTTGGTGGCATATAGGCAATTTTTACGAATATATTTAACACACGAGAGAATTTCAGAGTGTTTAAACGATTTCTAAGAGTAAAAATTTTATCTTTTTTTTGCGGGGAGGGGGGGGGGGGAATATTACTCATAGATGGTGGTGCGAGATATATGACACTGAAAGATGTGATTTACATGTTAACAATGAAAAACGATATGTTTTCCAAATGCAATTAGATGTTAGAGAAATTCAGAGTGTTCTATGTTTGAATAAATTGCACGCCTCGAATCGCAAATTTCAAACGACTACGTGAATAATAAGTGCAATTACATGAGTCTTAAATGTAACGTGGTCTCGAGCTTAGTAATATAATTTACACAACAGAGAATTTTAACATCTAATGTCGACAAGTGCAAACTCACTAAACAAAATCCAGCTAGTCAGTATGAAATTATACAAGGCAGAGGCTTTAAATGAATTCTACATATGAATTAATAACATGAGAGACAAGTATAATGAACAACTAATGACTTTGCACGAAATCCAGCTGGTCAGTATCAATGAATAACACATACAAATTACACTATTCAGCCTGGAAAATAATATCTTATGGCAAAAAAACTCTGAACACAATTTAAACCAGACACAATAGCATACATATATTCTGATAAGTAAAAAATGTATATCGATAAAAAATCTCACACCAAATTATTATTTGTCTCAAAAAACCAAAATGCATATAGTGTAATCCCACATCACTTTATATATGTAACGGAAAAATACACAAACATCCTCGAAAAGAAAGGTTTTTTTTTTTAATAACGAATGTACTACAAAATTCCATAAATAGAGCACCCTTGTTGATATAAAATGGTATTTTAGGAATTTCATCTAGCAAACACAGAAATTGGAAATGTTATCGCAATATTGGCTTAACACATGAAAATTTACATTTTCTGGTTAAAATATTTTTATATTGAAATGTCAATCATGGCTATCACTTGAGATGGTCGCTGGTCCTTAATTGAGGTAACACCCCATCGTAAGTTCGTCAGCTGCCAAGTTCTAGAAGTGCAGTGAAAGTGAGAGAGAGAGAGAGAGAGAGAGAGAGAAGAGAGAGAGAGAGAGAGAGAGAGAGAGAGAGAGAGCCTGTCTAGTCCAAGCTTCGATCACCAACTGAAAATGGCGACAACTGGGTAGGTGAGGTAACTTCGCTCCAGAGCTCCCTAAATCCCCTCCTTCCTCTCGCCCGAGTGTAAACCCGGGCTGCTCGCGATTGTCAACCAGCACCCTTCCCACACAAAGCCGTGTCTGCGAGGTCCTGGGGGTCATTCACACGGGCTGCCTGTGATTGTCATTTTTTCCAACTGAGTCAAGATGGCGGCGACTGGAGACAGGGATGCAGATGGCTCCCTAGGTCCCTGCACCTCCACCCCACCACCCACTTACACCCCTCACCAGAGCATGTGTCTTTCCCGAGGCAAATACTGTCTGCCTGGATAACCAACTCCCTCCCCTCGTGCAACGAAGTTTGGACTCATCAGAATGTGTTAACCTGTCTTATTTGCAGCAAAATGAAATTTCACAATTCGCACCTGATGAAAACTTATATCCCTGAAGCTAAATATTACCCAAAATCTTAACCCCAGATAAAATTCCAACAAATGTTACATCTAAATTCATGAGATGAATTTTAATCCAATAAACCTTTTCCTGTTAACAGCAAACTTATTACAACATTTCCAGTAAACTAAGTATATTTTTCGTACAAGAGATATTTTCCCCCGCAAATTTTTTTTTTTAAAGTTAAAAGATCGCCATTTTTCAATCATGTATCATTCCATTTACCTAAGTTTCAAACATTACAAAGAAAGATACGACACATGCAACCAATTCCAACTTCCAATCTGTTTTTAAATATGTGAGTATAGCAGAGAAAAATGTGTATTTAATGTGCAGACTTGTCTACGACACAAAAATTTACTTATAACCGAAGTTTCAGTTCAAAAGCTTCCCCATCGATATTTTTAGATACACTATCTACCATGAAATTTGTATATACTCGAACCTCTTTACAAATTGATTTCCCTAAAAAACAAAATTGGACATAATATTACTGAAATAACACGTATCCAGCACGAAATGACACTTCTATCGGAGATGGAGTGTATTAATTTCCACTATATTTCAACAGATTTAAGCAACATTTATAGGAAAAGAGTTGCCATTTTTAAATCACATAGCCCATGTTTCAGGATAATACAATCCAACTACCAACAAATAATTTACATCCTAAAGAGATATCCGAGACAAAAAATGTTATTCCATACAAATTAGGAATCGACATAAGGCATTATCAAACAAAAGTTAGTGGGGAAAAAAGAAATTTGTATTATATATGCATGTTTATAACAAAAGACCGTTAAGACACTCACAGCTCAAAATGGTTTACTCTACAGACTGACCTCCTACTAATACAATCTTTTAGTAAACAAAGTCTTTTATGTTCCTGAAAATAAATTATAATTTATTAGTTTTAATCGAATACCAAGTAAAGATGTAATCCATATAACATACATAGATTTAAACCCATGTTGAATTAGTACATAAACCCCTGCAATTAAAATACAAATATTAGAACATAAGACATTTTATAGTCATTAATGAAACCTGATACTGTTTAAAAACAGTACATTCTTACAAAAAACTAGTTAGTTGTCATTCTGACATTGTGAGGTGAACATCTATTCGGAAGAAAACATTCTCCTGTAACCAAAGTTAATTCTTTTAACCTAGGCTGATGAAAATGGAGCCATCACCGAATAAACTATACTGCAAATACTGCGGGTAAATTTATAATTTCGCCTACAATATTCACAGACATGAGAGGAGCGAATGTTTGCATATTTCAACTCTTATGATTCTTAATTGCATACTGTTTTCGCTAGTTCACACAAATGGATAACTTAATTCGTTATGTCAAGATCTGTAAAAAAAATAATAACCCCCTTCCTCCTGAGAAAGTAAAAGTACTGTCCACACTACATAATATCACAGAAAGCGAGCGAAATAACTTAATTACAAAAAATGACATAGAATCGGATTGTATGAAATATACAATAACACATGAACATACCTAATTTCGACGTAACCTACCACAGCCAGCTGCGAAGACCAGTGTCGGTGACGATACACTTAGTCTTTTGAATCAAAGTAAAGTAGATATTTATGACAAACATCAGGTGAAGACAATAGTGAGGATGTCAGTGATACTGTTCGAGACATTTCTTCAACAAATACTGTGAAGAAGGCAGAGGGCATCAACAACACTCGTTACATATTTCACAAAGACCCGAATGAACTTGTTAATAAACTTAGATGTTTATTACAGTTTAAAAAACATGATGAATATTATGGAATAAAAGATATGGTTTTCATTATAACAACACTTAAGGAACGAGGTTACATCGCTTGAAGTAATATCTGCAAACGCCCAAGAAGCATGATAATACATTTTAGTTAGCCCTATAACTTAACCCCAATAAAGTAATTATTTCAAGTAAACATTGTGTGATAGATATATGTTTCTATTTGAAATGTTATGTCTTCCTGAAACCAATTAATTTGCTTATATTTTCTTGGAGTGTTAATTAGGTTTATGGAATAAACAGTCATATTTGAGGAATAAAAATGCCTTATTTGAGTACTAAACAGACTTATTTGAGCTATAAAGTATATTTCAAGGAATGATTTTGATGAATAGGAAACTGACAAACATCCTATAATACATTACCATTATTAAAATTTTTGGTAGCAATGTTTGTGAGTATACTTACTGGTGCTATGATTTTTGTAATCTCCTGTACTTGGTTGTGTTAAAATGTTGTATGTATATTTTTGTATCAACCTGTATTTGTATATATTTTGAAACAATTGTTTAATATGATCTATGTTTTGAAACATTCTGTAATTTCATAATTTTGTAAATAAATTAATGTCTTAAAATGAATTTTTTTGTTTATTTAACCTATTCCTTTTTAAAAGTGTACTTGTTTTGGTAAGAATCATATTTTCTCGACAGAAAGAGAGTGTGAGAGGAAAGTAATTAAAATGTTGTATCTTCAATTTTTTATTGAAAGTATCTTGCAATGAGTTAAAAGTCTATGAGTTCTATCAAAAATAACTATGTTCTTACAAACACGAAATATTGTTATACTAAAAAAAGCCAGATGAAAAGTTCTGGAAGTGAGCACTCTAACTGTTTTTAGATAAATACCAAAAAAAGTACAATATCGGATAAGGCTTGGTTGATATCATCTTGGGTCCAAGTCTGGGTATTCTAGTTTCCCTTCTAATGGTTCAAACATAATAGATTATGCATAATAGACATTACATTGGTATGTTAATACATTACAAATATTACATTGTGTTATGATGTTACTAACATTATGTTGCTACATTACAATACGTTATGATAGATTGCATTGGTATGTAATGATACAAAAATGTTGGTGTATTAAGATGTGTTACGTTGGTATGTTACAATACATTTCGATACATTATTACTATAACTTTCTTTCATGGGGAAAAGATAGTATAAATGTGTCAGAGAGTTAGTTGAAGTGTATAACATTCTGCTTGCAAACACCTCGTATTGTGTAAAGTTCGTATTGGAATAATAGTTCGCATCAGAAATAGTGAAATAAGAACTTAATTCAAACCTATTGGCTTAAAACCGCACCAATACATGCTGAACTCTAATATATACACACTAAATTTAAAAAAACTGTAAAATTATTTTTAATGCGTTAAATTTGCTTAAAATATAATTAAACTGTTTCTGTTACATAATATGTAGGTTTAATTCATTTAGATAGCGAATTACGAAACATAAAATTTGGCGAGAAAGGAGAGTTGAGGACTTTAAACAAAACATCACACCCCAGCTCCGAATTTGCTGCTCTGACTTCATGGAGGTGACATCTCCTACTCTCTCACACTCGGACACCCTGTGAACCGGTCCACGGTGCCGAAGTCAAGGGCACGGGTCGCCCGTCCACCAGTCACTACCAGGACCTCACGTGTCAGGGGTGTGTTGTGAATGAATTTCTCGTTTCCAGATATACCACACACTTAGGAATTCGCCCAATTTCTCGAGAATTCGGTCGGAAGCCCACTCGCCTCTTGCTTGACTCTGCAGGGCCCTTTCGCAGTGGTCAAGGGTCCCGCCCGCCCATCGCTTCTGCCGTGATGGTGAAACCAACCCTCTTTGCCTGTCAGAGAAGTTACTAACGGAGTTCGCTCTACCGCTTGATATGCTGCCGGACAAGGTTTGCACGGAGCACTCGAGAGGATTGCGAGCACGTGGCCACCACGATGCTTACCTGGTGGAGAGGGGTAGAGCTCACCCCGACTGATCTGGGTTCGCATCTCCTTCATCAACCAATATCTTTGCTACAAGAGTTTAAGTAAGTAAATAATTTTTTTTTAATGTAGGGTTTTCGGTATTTAGTTGAAAAATCTTTGTGATTTCTTTAAACTTCGATAAAATTGTATGAATTTCGTTAACCTTTAACAAAATCATTTTGACTGGATGAAAATTCTTTTAAAAATCATTAAAACTAAATGATGTTTCTTTATAAATTGTTGCACCTAAATGGAATTTTTTATCAAACTGAATGATTTTTCTTTAAAAATGGTTCACCTGAATTAAATTGTTATCAAACTGAATGATTTCTCTTTATAAATCGTTACAACTTGATGAAATTTCTTTACAAATCGTTAGAAATGAATGAAATTTCTTTGAAGATCGTCAAAACTGAATGGAGTTTCTTTAAAAATCACTACAACTGACTGATTTTTCTTTAATATCATTACACCTGAAGAATTTTCATTAAAATCAAATGAAATCATTTCACATTTTAGAATATTTGTTAAGTATTTTTAAGAATGTTTAATTATGCAAGGCTGTTTAACAAAGTTTAAGGGGTACTTTCACTATTATTGGATGTCAGTGTATAATTGAGTGGGAGTACAGGGGAAAAGTCATGTAAATTTAATTCCATATGTAATTTTTTCATGTACTTTTGAGTTTATTTAGCAGATTTGAGAGGAGAGGTGAACCACCAGTAGTTGCAGCTTGCACTATATGGAATAAGGCTGTGTAAATAACACATATCTACTGCCTCTTTTCACTTTTTAAACATTCGCAAAAGTATGTGTAAAAGCATTTAGAATATATCGCCAAGTACTCTGGGAAATTTTGGTTGGGTACTTGTATACCTGAATGTAAGTACAGGGGAAAATTAATGTAAATTTAATTCCAGGTGTAATTTTTTTATGTACTGTTGAGTTAATTTAGCAGAGTTGAGAGGAGAGGTGAACTGCCAGTAGTTGCATCTTGCACTATATGGAATAAGGCTGCATCGAGATGTAATTTTTAATGTGTTTGAGTTTATATAGCAAAGTCGAGAGGAGAGGTGAATACCAGTAGTTTCATCTTGCACTATATGGAATAAGGCTGCATCAATAATGCATACCTACTGCCTCTTTTCACTGTTTAAACATTCGCAAAAGTATATGAAGAAGCATCTCGAATATATCGCCAAGTACTCTGAGAAATTTTGGTTAGGTACTTGTATGACTGAGTGTGAGTGTGGGGAAAAAGTCATGTAAATTTAATTCTAGATATAATTTTCTTATGTACTTTTGAGTTTATTTAACAGAGTTGAGAGGAGAGGTGAACTGCCAGTAGTTGCATTTGCATTATATGTAATAAGGCTGTATCAATATGCATGCCTACTGCATCTCTTCACTGTTTAAACATTCGCAAAAGCATGAGAAAAATCATCTGCAATATATCGTGAAGTACTCTGATTAATTTTGGTTGGGTAGTTGTATGACTGGGTGTGAGTGTGGGGGAAAATTCATGCAAATTTTATTTACTTTAACATAGTTGTAAGAAATGTTTAAGGAAGGGATGGTGTGTGTATGAGGTATGAACTTTGGAAAGGCTAAAACAAGGGAGAGAACTAAGCCCCTCACACAAACTGTGATGGGGGATATGCATAATCTCAGCTCCCAAGCTTGTTCAGTGTGAGCTGACTGGTGAACTATAGCGGGGGTGAAGGGGAAGTTGTTGGACGGGCATGGGAGGGGTAGAGTGGTCAGACAGTGGAGCACCTGAGTGCTAGTGGCAGTTTAGTGTGTACTAAAACTCCCATTATTTCGCTAGCAGCTCCGCATGCAGACTGGCCTGGCTTTCTATGCTCACCTCGTTTCCCCCCTCACTGCGCACATGCCTTTTTAGTCACATCTCTCATACCTGTCTTTCCCCAACAAACACAAAATTTAAAATTATGAAAGAAAAAACCATTTTGTCTATTATATTATAATAAAATTATGTTTTAATTTATATTGGGTATGTGTGTATGTGTGTGTGTTATTAAGAGTGTTTTATTTTTTCAGAGTGAGAGGACATTTCAATTTAATTATTGTGGTGTTTAAATTTTATATCAGGAAAACTAAAGAAAGTTTTTAGTTAGGTGAAAATAGGTGAGCGTAAGTGATCCTATATTGACATCTTGCTTGAAAATCCTTACATAAGCGATTTCGATTCAGAATTGCAGACAGAAAGACAAACAAGCTGTCGAGACAGTGTCCCTTTGCCTAAGCAGACACGAGTTAATCTATTTGATGATGATCTCTACTTAAGCAATTCGAGCATGGACTCGCTTATGGAGAGATTGTTAAAAGCAAAAGATCAAAACGTGTCCGCTTGCTCCTCATCAGCTCTTGAGACCAAAGTTTCGCTCGCTCTCTTAACACACTCAATTCTCGGCTATCTGTTAGCTGTTATTATACACAAGGTTTTAAAATGGCCCCTCCCCATATATTTTGTAAAACACATCGCTGTAGTCGACTGATTTTGCTCTAAAAATTAAAGTTCACTTAAGAATAATTTTATTTATATAAAATAGTCAGTGTATTATGGAAGTAACACATATTAAATTCATGGGTAAATGAATAAAGTGTTATTATTTTTCTGTTTTCAGCATAATCTATGTATATTATGACATTAATTGTACTATTGTAGGAGCAAAAACTATTATGTTCACTTTCTGTATCGTTAATGAAAAAAAAGTTGCAGACATATTGAGTGATAAAATGAATAATTTACTAAAATTTACAAACCTTACAAATTAACTATTGCTCACATTTGCAATTCCTACAATTACCTATAAACTTTTATAAGTAGTTTCATTCTCATCTTCTAATAGTACAGAAGGAATTGTGTGTTTGCTGTGTGGCTTCTGTGATAAAGAATTTACAGTTCTGCGGAACTTACGACGACATGAAAGAATGAGCTCTAGAATGAAATATTTTAAATATCAGTTTCAGTCTGATTTATGCCAAACAAAAATTTCTCAGAGGGATGCTTTAAATAGACATTGTAAAACTTGCTTCATTGGTTCTCCAGCTCCACAATCTGCTCCACAATCTGCTCCAAAATCTGCTCCACATCCTAAGACAACACCAAAGTCAGCTCCGCACTTATCATTTCCAGCTCCACAGTTTGCTTCACAGTTAACATTTCCAGCTCCACTCACTGAATTACGTCCACAAATTCGATATGTTAATTCAGAGATGAAAATTAAATCGATTCCCCACCTTAAGTGAAGACTTTATCACCCAGTCTCAAATACGATATAGTGGCTAGCGTGTTCGCTGACAGGTTAACAGAATGTGCGAATAATTAATGATAGGAGTATCACTGGACCGGATAGGGACATCCGTATGTTTCAATACAGGCTATTCACCGCTGGTGGTAAATAATCCAGTTTCATAACGATAAGAAGGCTGGCATTCTGATGCTGCTCCATACTCGTCTCGCTTCACCCCTCATCGGCTCTCAAGACCCCGGTGTCGAGAACCGCTAAAATCTCTTCACTTGCTCCGATGTACAGATAAAAAAAATTTGCTACAAGGTTTTAATACAATTATAAATCCATAAATCGGATTTTGTTTTACTAGAGATTATTAAATAATATTTGTCTAAAAAAATTTCCCTCTCGATACTGCTGTTAATGTCACAATATATTCTGCCCTCTCACCTACAACACCACGACTGTCAATGACGTTCATCTGCCGTCACCACACGCACCTCCTGTTCCACGACTATTGAAATTGCTGCCTACAATCAGCATCGTAGCTGACTACAAACACCACAGCAACTGACTACAATCCTCATCGCAGTTGACTACACCAACTACAAACTGCGTTCCCATTTAATGCTGCTGCTCCCTGTTTGCCTAACAAGATTACTACTATCTTTACTCCTTCTCAAATTAGAAGAATAAATTCACAGCATGGTATTACACATTAATTAATTAAAATCTACGAATACAAAGTGCTATGTGTGTGTGTTCTACCCCAATCATTTGGTTTGTGTGTGTCTGGAAAATATTCTGGATGTGATGTGATGTGCTGTACATAATCAATGTACATCCATAGCGTTAAGTTACTTCTTATTATTTTAACCTTTTTTTTGTAAATATTTTTTATCCTATAATCTGTGTCAGACAATTTTGTACCAGTAGTATTAACAGTGGTAGTAGTAGCAGTAGTAGTAGTTGAAATATTAGCAGCTGTAGTAATAGCTGTAGTAGTTGTAGTAGTATTTGTAGCAGTAGGTTAAAAATATACATAACTTTGAGTAAATGTGTGATAGTTTAAATCATAAAATGTCTTTGTAAAATTTGTAGGGTAATTATGTTTGTAACATTATTCTTATATATTGCAATCTCTTTTTATGCTTGTTTTAAAATATGCCAAAAAAAGTTTATGTTTATATTTGTATAAAAATTGTGATTTAAAATGTCTTTTACTGTGTCAGTGTTTGTTTAAAACTAGATGTAAATATTTTAGCTCTAAAGGGCGGATTATGAAAAGAATATTTTATCATAAAATGTTAAAAAGGAATAGTGTGAGTTGTTATTTATTAGTTTGAAAAATTGCTTGTGTTATTACTTTGTGTTTTTTACTTAACAAAAAAAACCTTGGGAATCATTAAAAGACTTGGTGAGTATGAGTGTTGCTTTGAATTCAAAGCCTGGTTACTGAAAAAATAAATAATTTTACAATTCGTTTGATGTCCAGTTGATGAGGGAAAAACTAACATTTCAATTTAAATGTAATAAACCAAACATAGTCTGAAGAGCTGAGGAGAACTTGCAAAAATGGTGGAGAGAAACGAGCATAGCTGAATGAATGAAATTTTGCAAAGAAACGAGACAGCAGTTTAGTATCTTGAGTGAGGGAACTTTATTGGGCTATTGGATAAGAACTCTAAGGAATTTAACTAAAGATATTCACAATGACCCTTTCAGGAGACAGGTAGATAAACTTCTTAGCAACACACCACAATGTTTCCCCGCTGCCCTAAAACTGGGAATGTTCAACCAACTATTAAAATAAAAATATTTTTCCTTCATAGCATCAAGATTACAACTGTTGCAGAATCAACATGCAGATATCTGGTGGTGAAAAATAACACAGTCATACTTTACACAAAACAGATAACATAATTGAAAAAACATTTTTTATAAAAGTAAAATTCAACTGTTACTAGTTATTTTTATTGAGGTAATTATATAGTAGGAAAGTAAAATTTCAATATTAGATAGTGTTTGTTTACAATGAAAATTGAAACATGGAATAATAGAGATGAACAATATATTATTATATTTTCCGGTATGAAAATGTAGCCGGAAATCTTGGGTTGGTAGCACTGAAAGTTTTCTCAATCACAATTTTGTTAAACAGTGAAACTGGAAATTAAAGTTTCTGGTTTAGAGGTAGTTTTCAGCTTGATTACTTGCCAAGTTCAAGATGCGTGTTATGATCTAATTTAAGTATATATGTACCCGTTTTCTTAATCCGTATGTTGAAAATCATATAAACGCTGAACATATACGGACATATCCGTGAATGTGTCCGAACATGTTTCCAATTTGGTTAAAATTCTATTTTACATGATATATCCATCGAATGTTTTTTGGTAAAGGTTAATATGTGTATGGAGAAGTAAAACTTGTTTTGTAAATATTTGTTCATTTTTATATAAGCCTTGTGTATTTTTTTAATTTCTGTATATTTTCCTACGAAATGGAGTTTGTGAAGTGGATATTAATTTTTATCAAGTAGAAGTCAAAATATTTTTGCACGAGAAATTTCAAACAGCTAGTAAGACGTTTTGACCTGGATAGTTTCGACGGTTGAAATAATTGTTGCTCTGAACTGCCCTCCCTACCAGGAGATGGGGATGTCCTTGGTCCCATCCTTCGTGAAAAGCTAGGCACTTTGGGTTGTCTCCAGGGTATAATAAAACCAAAATGTGATCTGCGGGGGTTTGTTAGACTCAGGCTGACAACTTGAGAAATATCGGTTTCCGTAGATGGTAGTAATTAAATTTAACTTTGAAGGTTTATGACTTTGGACAGGAAGCGGTTACACTGCTAAGACCTCATATGTCTTAATAAAAATTTATTTGAGATATTGGCAAATGCTATAAGTAGAAAATTTCGAAGCTAGTATATATTTCTAAGTAATAACTTTTAATCGGAAATATTCCAGGCAATTCATTAAGCATCTATAAAATTGAGCGTATATATATATATATATATATATATATATATATATATATCACATACATGAACAACCTTATATTTGTTTAATTACATGTTGCGTTCATTATTCCATGGAATAATCTAATAGTAAATATGTATAGTTATGTATCATAACGTTCCAATGTAATGTCTTGTAACGTACCAATATAATGTATTATAACATTCCAATTTACTGTATCGTAACATATTGTAACGTAGCAACGTAACATTAGTAATGAATCATCACGTAATGTAACATTAGTAACGTATCAACGTACCAACAATTTGTCTATTACATAGGATCTATTATGTTTGAACCCTTAGAAGGGAAACTAGATTACATTCGTACAAGACATAACCCAGACATGAACCCAGTTTATATCAACCAAGCCTTATCCGATATTTTATATTATATTGTTAGTTATAGAAAAAATGTTACAGTGCTCGCTTCCAAAACTTTTCCTCTGACTTTTATCAGTATAACAGGATTTTGTATTAGTATGAACATAGTTTGTTCTTGATAGAACTCATAGATTTTTAATTTATTGCAATATGCTTTTAATAGAAAATGCAAGAATCTCTCTCTTTTAGAAAATTTTAATTTTACTTTCCTCTCTCTCTCTCTCTCTCTCTCTCTCTCTCTCTCTCTCTCTCTCTCTCTCTCTCTCTCTCTCTCTCTCTCTCTGTCGAGAATATATGATTCTTACTAAAAACAAGTACACTTTTAATAAGGAATAGGTTAAATAAACATAACCATTCATTTTAAGACATTAATTTATTTACAAAATTATGTAATTACAGAATGTTTCAAAACAAAGATCATATTAAACAATTGTTTCAAATATATACAAATACAGGTTGATCCAAAAATATACATACAACATTTTGACACAATCAAGTACAGGAGATTACAAAAATCATAAATCATGTAAGTTTACTCACAAACATTGCTACCAAAAATTTTAATACTGGTTATGTGTTATAGGATGTTTGTCAGTTTCCTATTCATCAAAATTATTCCTTGAAATATACTTTATATCTCGAATAAGTCTGTTTAGTACTCAAATAAGGCATTTATATTCCTCAAATATTACTGTTTATTCCATAAACCTAATTAACACTCCAAAAAAATATAAGCAAATTAATTGGTTTCAGGAAGACATAATATTTCAAACAGAAACATATATATATCACACAATGTTTACTTGAAATAATTACTTTATTGGGGTTAAGTTATAGGGCTAACTAAAATGTATTATCATGCTGCTTGGGCATTTGCAGATATTACTTCAAGCGATGTAACCTCGTTCCTTAAGTGTTGTTATAATGAAAACCATATATTTTATTCCATAATATTCATCATGTTTTTTAAACTGTAATAAATATCTAAGTTTATTAACAAGTTCATTCGGGTCTTTGTGAAATATGTAACGAGTGTTGTTGATGCCCTCTGCCTTCTTCACAGTATTTGTTGAAGAAATGTCTCGAACAGTATCACTGACATCCTCACTATTGTCTTCACCTGATGTTTGTCATAAATATCTACTTTACTTTGATTCAAAAGACTAAGTGTATCGTCACCGACACTGGTCTTCGCAGCTGGTTGTGGTAGGTTATGTCGAAATTAGGTATGTTCACGTGTTATTGTATATTTCATACAATCCGATTCTATGTCATTTTTTGTAATTACATTATTTCGCTCGCTTTCTGTGATATTATGTAGTGTGGACAGTACTTTTACTTTCTCAGGAGGAAGGGGGTTATTATTTTTTTTACAGATCTTGACATAACGAATTAAGTTATCCATTTGTGTGAACTAGCGAAAACAGTATGCAATTAAGAATCATAAGAGTTGAAATATGCAAACATTCGCTCCTCTCATGTCTGTGAATATTGTAGGCGAAATTATAAATTTACCCGCAGTATTTGCAGTATAGTTTATTCGGTGATGGCTCCATTTTCATCAGCCTAGGTTAAAAGAATTAACTTTGGTTACAGGAGAATGTTTTCTTCCGAATAGATGTTCACCTCACAATGTCAGAATGACAACTAACTAGTTTTTTGTAAGAATGTACTGTTTTTAAACAGTATCAGGTTTCATTAATGACTATAAAATGTCTTATGTTCTAATATTTGTATTTTAATTGCAGAGGTATATGTACTAATTCAACATGTGTTTAAATATATGTATGTTATATGGATTACATCTTTACTTGGATAAACAATAAATTAATCTCAGGAATGTAGAAGGGAGAGATGGGTTTAGAAGTATTTTGTAGGGGATTCATAAAAATTTTGTTTAATAAACCATTGTGTAAGTAGGAGGTTAGTCTGTTTTTTAAACCATTTTGAGCTTTGAGTATCTTAATGGTATTCTGTTTTAAATGTGCATATGTAATAAAAATTAGGTTTTTCCCACTTAATTTGTCTGACAATTTTTTATGTTGATTCCTAAGTTGTCTCTTTGTGATGCAAATAAGTTGTTTACAGTTGGAATGTATTATCCTGAAATATGGGTTATACGAATACAAAATGGCCACAATTTTCTTTTAAATTTTGCTTAAATATATTGAAAAATTGTGGAAATTCATAAATTCTATCTCCGATAGTATTCATTTCTAGCTGAATAAGTGTTATTTCAGTAACATTATGCCCAAATTTGTTTTCTAGGGAAATCGATTTGTAAAGAAGTTCGAGTATATACAAATTTCATGGTAGATAATGTATCTAAAAATATCGATTGCGAAGCTTTTGAATTGAAACTTTGATTATAAGTAAATGTTAGTGTTGTAGACAAGTCCATGCATAAAATATGAATTTCTCTCTGCTATGCTCATATATTTAAAAAGAGATTAAAAGTTTGAATATGTATGCATGTGTCGTGTCTTCCATTGTAATATTTGAATCTTAGGTAAATGGAATGATATATGTTTGAAAGACAGTGATCTTTCAATGCATTAAAAAAATTTAGAGAGTGAAAATATCTCTTGTATGAAAAATATACTTAGTTTCCAGCAATTACTTTAATAAATTTGCTGGGAACGGGATATCATTTATTGGATTAAAATTCATTCCATGGATTAAGATATCAAATTTGTTTGAATTTTATCTGGGTATTAAGATTTCGAGTAATATTTAGCTTCAGGGATATAAATTTTTATCAGCAGGACTTGTGAAATGATATTTCGCTACAAATAAGACAGGTTAATACATTCGGAAGAGTCCAAACTTTGCTGCACAAGGAGAGGGACTCATTCAGGCAGTCAGTCTTTGTCTCTTGAAAGGGTAGGGTGGAGTGTATGGGGTGGCAGGTAGGGTCCTCCCGATATGAACGCATCCATGCAGTTGATGCCATCTTGCCTTAGTGCCGAAAGAATTGACATTCGTGAACAACCTGGGGTCGCACTCTGCTGTCGGGAGGGAGGGGGTGTAGGGAGCTCTGGAGCGAAGTGACCTCATCTACACAGTCGTCGCCATCTTCAGTTGGTGATTGAAGCTTTTGGACTAGATAGACGTGTACAGCTCTCTCTCTCTCTCTCTCTCTCTCTCTCTCTCCTTCTCTCCCCCCTTCAACGCACCTCTAGAACTTGGTGGCCGACGAGGTTATGATCGGGGACAACTATGGACCGGCGACAATCTCTAGTGATAGCCGCGGTTAAGTTTTTAATATAAAAGTATTTTATCCGGAAAAAAATATTTACATGTGTTATGTCAATGTTGTGATAAGATTTCATTCTGTGTTCACTTGACAAAAATTCCTAAAATTCCATTTACGTTAACAAGTGTGCTCTATTTACGGAAACTTGTATTATGTTATTAAATTAAAAAATAATTTTCTCTTCGAGGGTGTTTATGCATTTTTCTGTTACAGATATAAAGTGATGTGATATTGTGTTCAACTCAAGTTGATTATTTTGAAACAAATATTTTGGGGTAATATTTTCTTTCATTATATGTTTTACTTATTAGAATAGACATATGCTATTGTGTCTGGTTTAAATCGTATTCAGTTTTTTTTTGCCATAAGATAACATTTTCTAGGCTGAATCATGTAATTTGTACATGTTATTTATTCATACCGAGCAGCTGCATTTCGTTTAAAGACAGTAGACATTTCGTTTAAAGACATTATTCATTCATATGTAGAACTCTTTCAAAAACTCTGCCTTGTGTAATTTCATACTGATTAGCTGGATTTCGTTTAATGATCTTGCACTTGTCGACATCAGATGTTAAAATTCTCTCTTGTGTAAATTATATTTCTAAGCTCGAGACTTATGTTTCGTTTAAGACTCGTGTAATCACACTTATTATTCAAGTAGTAGTTTTATGTTTGTGATTCGATGCGTTAATTTATTCATACATAGAACACTCTGAATTTCTCTAACATTTAATTGCATTCGGAAAACAGATCGTTTTTCATTGCTAATAAGTAAAACATATTTTAAAGTAGCCTATCTCCCACCACCATCTTCGAGAAATATTCCCACAAAAACATAAAATTTACACTTAGGTCACACTTAGAAATCGTTTAAATGCTCTCAAATTCTCTTGTGTGTTGAATATATTCGTAAAAATCGTCTAAATACCACCAGCATCCCTAGAAACACCTCAAAATTAGAAAAATAATAGTAATTAGCCTTAGCACACTCTTGCATTAAACTCTACATCTATATGAGATATTGCAACCCACCACTCAGTTCAGTCGCTTTCAGGTCACCCCACCTTCAACATCATACAGAGCTCCTGTTACTTCCACCCAAAAAGAAAGAAACAAAATCAAGAAAAAAATTGATCCGATTAAAAATTATCCCTTTCATTCCATTTCACCCTTCCAATGAATTTGCTCCCATTTTATTATTCCTTTTAATTTTTGATTAACATTTTCAGTCAATTTAATACAACACTCTTATATCAATTTAACCCTTTGAATTAATCAAAAGTGCAATAGGACCCCTATACACCTACTACTCTTAGTTTCTTCAAACCATTCAAATTTAACAACTCTATAGCTGTAAATCTGGAGTAATTCCGGAGCCCTTGGTATTCAATATCCTTCCGTCCAGAAGGTTATTTTAGAACGAATTTTGTAAAACTGAATTTTACTAATTGTTCATAATACTTAAGTTTTGTTTTTCCCAACTGGTGTGTCATAATTTAAAGAGAACATAATAACAACTATTAAATTAACAAAACACTTTCCCTGGCATATACGAAAACTCATGTATAAATGTAACAATATTGCATCTTACAGAACAGTACAACTGTCGAAATAAACACTCATACATGCTTAACCTATGCAAGACAGTTAATACATACAATAGTTGTGGAATATAAAATAAATTAAGGAGATTAAAAAAATTCAAATACCATTTTCAATATTACAGTGATATTATATATATTTATTTATATATTTATTTATTCATTTATTTATTCATTTATTTATAGACACACACACTAGCTGACCCGTCCGACTTCGTTGGCATGAATTTTTGTTAAGATTTAAAAATAAAGCCCACGATAGTTTAATTTAGGTTTTATCATTAAAATACTAATATTTATCCTTTCAGGTTTAATTGAGTAATTAAATTACACCCTGCCATCGCTTCGCACATATTTTTTGTTAGAAAGATGTTTAGGACTTTGAATTGATCTAGCCCGTTTTTAATTGGGATTCTCTAGCCACTGAGCTACTTCGGCCCAACTAATGGGTGCTCTAGCCACTAGGCTACTGCGGCCCTACTATTGGGGTATCTACCCACTGAGTTTCTGCGGCCCCATTATTGGGTTCTCTACCCACCAGGCCACTGCGGCCCCACCATTGGGTGCTCTAGCACTTGACCAGCTGCGAACATACTATTGGGTGCTCTAGCCGCTGAGTTACTGCGGCCCCGCTATTGGGTGCTCTAGACCCTGACCAGTTGCAGTCCCACTATTGGGTTCTCTAGCCACTGGGCTACTGCTGCCGTAATATTGTATTCTCTACCCAATGAGTTTCTGTTCTCTACCCACTGAGCTCCTTGCAGCCTCACTATTGGGTGCTCTAGCCCGTGACCAGCTGCGGCCCCCTTATTTGGGTGCTCTAGCCACTGAGCAACTGCGGCCCCACTATTTGGTGCTCTGGCCCCTGACCAGCTGCGGCCTCACTATTGGGTGCTCTACCCACTGGGATACTGCTGCCGCACTATTGAGTTCTCTACCCACTGAGCTACTGCGGCCCCAATATCGGGTGCTCTAGCCCCTGACCAGCTGCGGCGTCACTATTGGGTTCTTTAGCCACTGAGCTACTGCGGTCCCCTTTTTGGGTTCTCTACCCACTGAGCTAATGCGGCCCCACTATTCGATGCTCTAGCCCCTGACCAGCTGCGGCCCTACTATTTGCTCCTCTACCCACTGAGCTACTGTGGCCCCACTATTGGGTACTCTAGCAGCTAACCAGCTCCAGCCCCACTACTGAGTTCTCTAGCCACTGTGGTACTGCGGCCCCACTATTTGGTTCTCTACACACTGAATTTCTGCGCCAGACTGTTTTTTGGTGCTCTAGGGGCTAGAGCTACGGCCCCACTATTGGGTTCTCTACTCACTGAGCTTCTGAGGCCCCCTTATTTGGTGCTCTAGCCACTGAGATACTGCGGCCCCACTTGATATATATCTATCTACTGGGTCACTGCGGCGGCACTTGGAATAACTCTAGCCACTGGACCACTACAGCTTCTTGAAGGAAAGGTTAACAGTCCATAGACATAAAAGAAAGGAGAAACGACGAAACTTTTTTTTTTAACAATGCTATTCTTTTGTGCAGTAATCCTTAGAAAAGGTTAATCCAGTACCTATTTACATCCCTGATCATCATTTTTTCTGGAACCGTTTAAGGTATTTCGATGAAACAAAAACTAAGTTGGTCCTGGAGTTATTATCTATATTCTGTGTAAACTTGATGTAAATACGTTAAGTGGTTTTTGAGTTAAATCCGTTCGGACAGACAGACTGACAGACAGAGACGAAAAAAATTAACATATAAATTGCTTAGTTATCAATTATAATGTATGAAAATATAATTAAAAGGGAAAGGTTCGAAAATCACAGACAGACACTTCTATTTTCTTTTGTTGTATACAGAATGTTTCGTAACTTATGTTACAGACTTTGGGAGGTGATTCGTTATAGAAAAACATTACGAAAATGCCGATTGTCGTATGTCCGAAAACGACGTCTAAGGGTTGAAAACAACCCCGAAAGTTGGGCTTTAAAATTAATTTTTGTTTAATGCAGTGGAAACAAATTAATATTAACTTAATAGATTTAAACATTATAACTTAATATTATAATTTTTCATTTTATTGAGTAAAAACTATTTTTAAAGCCCAACTTTCGGGTGTGTTTTCAACCCTTAGACGTGGTTTCCGGACATACGTCAATCGGCATTTTCGTAATGTTTTTCATATGCATATCCAGGTAATATTCTGCTTAGAGATATATGTATGGTTACTAATTTTGAATTAACAACACAGTTTGTGACTGTGCTGAATTGAAAGGTTATTGGAAACACACAATACAGCATTTTTGGTATACTTTAATTAAGTAGCATTTGTATACTACAAACATAATCATTATAAGAATGTTGGTCACATTTCTATAAACTCCATAATATAGCCATATATAAAACAGTGTTAAATTAAGCATGCTAACTCATTGTACGTATACTAGTAACGTACAGTAATTAGGGCCTCGATAATTTTGCGAACCGCAAAATATGGATAAATTACATTTATTCGCGAAGTTGTGAGATAATACCTATATTCATGACACATCAATAAAATCCCATTAGCATTTTTCCAAAACTTCTATACCGAGCTTCTTTCACAATGAAGACTTTACAAACAATTTGTTTTACAATGTTCCATGTGTATTCACTCTCCTTTACTTCGCATACGCGCTGATAACAGTTAGCATTATTTACATTAATAATGATGATAGCTCCATTTATATACTCCCAAATAGAAATATTAATAAATTAACCTGTACCAAAGTCAAGATAGTACCACTGCACGTATGATATGATATATTGACTCGAATCGCTGAGCGCTCGTTCGTGGAAGAATACTGGCAAACATGGCTTCTATTATTTTTAAACGGAAAATTCTAACCAAAAAGTTTGGTGATATTTCGAATGTTTATATACACATATAGGTGAATTTTGTTTTATGTTCATGTCAAAGTTACACGCTAAACATTCTCGCGCTATTTCTAGATATTTCCGACATTTCTTATATTTTGTTATTTGCAGATACGTCTTTTAATGTCAATTAGGCGAGGAGATTAATTTTAGTTGCCCACTTATGTCGCAAAATTGGCTAATTTTTTTTCCATTGTTTTCCATAGCTTTGAAACTTAAGGCTTCAGAATATTTGATGACTGAACAATGTGCAGATATTGCTATCTAAATATTGAGCCCAAAAAGACACGTGTACGCAATGTCTTGTAGTATGCACAATTAACAGCCATATAGGCTTTCCACGGTACAGGGAGCACTTTTGAAGCCATAGTTACTATCTCCTTCCCGCCATTTTTATCCTTCAACAAGATTTTTTAATACATATTGCCATGTAATTAATAAACACTGTGTGTTTAATCCACCGCAACCGGAAGGAAGCGTCTAAGGCAAAAATAATATATATTTGACTATTATTCCAAATGAAAGCTTTCAAAATCATCACTTTACCGTGAATAGCCTATACTGCGGTTTATAATTAAATGATAGCTATAGCTACATTGAAAGAAAATTCCCTTAAAATGCACTTACCTCTTGGCAAACGTTTAAGATTGCCAATAAAACATAATCAATCCACTTCCATCTACAAAACTCAGTATTTCTACTATAATCCATTTACGATTACTTCACACTTTTCTGAAACCCCGCTAAAGCTCTAACTCCAGGATATTCCTCCGCCTCGTGCAAACTAAGCGTAACTAAGTCTGAACAATTACGCCAAAGTGCAACGCACCACATTAGAACGCACTCAGTTGTAATAATATTTTCCCTGAGAACTATTTATTACTAGGCGTTTCCAACACGTGTGCTTTATCAATGTGTTTATTCATATTACGAAATAAAAAGAGAAGCAATACAAAGTATATGTAAAATATGAATAGCATAAAAAAATAACCAAAAAAGTTACTTGTATGAACACAAGTATAAAAAACTTGTCACGCATGAAATAAGTAGTAGGATTTAGAATGTTCTGGGAAAAGGGGATCGGGGCCCGATTCGGCCCCCGACATATTGTTACGTCACCCGTCCGACATTTTTTCTTTTTTTCCCTCAAAACTTCCCTTTTCCATCAAAATCAGATAAAATTCCCTAAAAATGTCCCTTTTTCCTAAAAATTTCCCTTTTCCCACTCAAAATTTCCCTTTTTATATGAAACAAAGAAGCTCCCAAAAATAGTGGAAGGCCCCATGTGCAAAGAGAAGCCCATAAAATCCTATTTTCACCCAACTTTTCGAACAACTTATGTTTAGGTATTGGGCTGTAAACATTAAATGATTATTAAACCTAATACATTCTAAAAGTAGATATTATGGCATTGTCTTAATTTATACTGCTACTTAAAATCTAGAAGTTTTAATGTTAGGAGTGGACATAACTAAAACTTTTATTATTATTACTCCAGAAATTAGTGTGGTTGGGTGGGGAATTTATTGAAATTATGCTTGATGGTAGAGAAGACACAATTTGGTAGAGCATAAACAGTAAATTATGAGGTTTATTAAACATGATTATTATTCGATAACGACTTAATTACATGAATTAATCGGGGAGCCTATATGGAATATTATAATGCTAATTTAGATCGTTGTGATTAATTACCACACTTCACTACTATTGCAATCTAATTGGAAAGTCCCCACCTTATTCATGATGTCGGAGGCTGTTTCTCGTAGGCAGTAAACGATGGCTGGACACATGCCTCTCTGTGCCATTCTCATTGCGATAGCCCGATGAGGAAAGACGCTGCGCCCCGTGTTACACTGATCTATATCGGGCGCATTGTTTAACATATTCGGACCCGATTACTGGCCGGTGGAGAGGGTTTCTGCACTGCAATCACGCTCGTGCCCTTGTTCAATGTTTGAATGTGTGATCAGGCAGGCCGTCCACCTAAGGCCTAATCACTCCATTACAATCCCTACAATTAGGTACCTTTTGTACTTTTATCAAATGCAACTTGAGTAAATATATTTTACAGTATTTGTATTGGGGTCATTTACACCGTAGTTTGTTGTTCACAATAAATTTTGTTGGTAGTAGATTACCATATACATTTGCATTTAGGCTATTCATGGTAAAGTGAGCACTTTTCAAAGCCCTCCCATTTGGAATAGTCAATTAAATATATTTTATTCGGGCCTTAGACATAAACTTCCGAATGCGGTAGAAAATATAGTCTTTGTTTATTACTTTCATGTCTTCACTTATTTAAATAGGTGGTTAAAGGATAAGGGATTACTGATAGGAAAAAGTAACTAGCGCCTCAAAAGTTCTCAATTTAATGTGAACTGCCTTTATCCTCTTAACTATTATCGGGAGTGTGCATTGGAAAATAATAGTGATCGCTGCTTCTAAAACATATTTCCAATCATTCTGTACTCTTTTTATTGACACTATGTATACTCTATTTCTCTGAAGGTCCCAAAATGTGTGCATATTAAAAGGTCTGTTTTGTTGTGCATTCTGTTAAAATTTACAAAATATATTATTAAATTAGTTACTCTTAATATCTCATTAAAACTTAAGAACATAAAATTTGTTTTATTAAAATATCCACCTGTTTTGATGTTCCTTATTGTGGTCCATGCATCATGATTTAGAAGTTCATGCTTTTGTGAAGACAACAATAAATGGAGTAACCAGAAAGGGAAATTATGTGTAATATTATGCAAACATGACAAACGGAATAAACAAACACCTATTTCATAATGATTAATTTTTTTTGTGCAAAGACTAGAATTTTACATCATTTAGCAGCACATGTAAGTGGGCAATTCTTGTTCATGTATTGATGTAAGTAAACATGTTATTTTGCATGTGTATTACTCAAAAGCAAGGAGGAAGAGATTTTATCTTGCATTATATGAAAAGAAAGTTATTTAATATGTGAATACCTTATAAAGTTCACTGTTATAACAACTGGTTCTTTTCCATCCCTCTGTTGGAAGTACAGTTTTACCGGTGTATTTTGTGATTTTCCTGTCAAAACACACCATGCGATAACAGGTAGTATGCAATAAAAACGTTGGCAAGTCTCTAATGCAAAGGCTGATTCTGTAGCATACGTGTACACTTGCGTTCATGTTTGGGGAAGGAGTAAAGACCAGAATGCTTCATTCACAGTTTGTTTGTTTGACACTAATGACAAGTTAGCATGCATATTAAACTATTCATAATGTTGTTGTTCTGTTTAAATGCAGGCAACATTTCAGCTTTTTTTTAGACCTAAGGAAAAATAATTCAACATAGCATATTTGGTTGAATGTACAACTAGAGTGCTGCATAGATTTCTGAAATGTGCTACTTTCTGGTAAAAAAATATTGGCTGGAATTCTTCGAATACCGCAATATCTTGCATGCAAAATTTTGCATTATATGGAACGTTGCTTGCTTTTTACTGCAAACAGTAACATTTAAAATACTAATATCTATATCAATGTGATTAAAATTATTTTTTAACCACACTTTGCTGAATATGTTGATCAAGTTTCACATGTCAACACCAGCATAAATTTTCGTTCACCAAGTATGCACAACAGTGTGTTGATATAGTAGCAGTACGTAAGTTAAAGGTTATGCAAAACCACTACACATACACATTTGCTTGGTAGGCCATGCTGATTGTTCATCCTGCTGCACTGGACAGATTCCTGTTAGTTAAATATTTATATATTGTTTAGGCTAACACAATTGCAAATAAAAATACATTAAAGTACTACATTTTCCCCCATTTGTGGATTATGGGACGATTGTTCATGCAACGTATAGTGGCCTACATACAGTAAAAAAACTTGCTCACCAGCACCATGCTGTAGCACACACTTTAAAGAAGCCCAAAGAAATGTTGAATACTGTAAGAATGCTGCCAACATTTTACTTTTAGATATTGATTTTAATAAATATGACAATCAGTGGTGGTTTTTGTGAAGAATATTCACACTCAAAATAATTCCACCAGCTAGACAACTTCCTTGCCACGCCGAACTTTCAGTTGGTACTTTGCTCGCACATCTGACATGAAATTCCATCCACTTTTAATTTTTTGTAACATTAGGACTGTGAAATTTATTTTGCACATGAAGCACGATATCGTCAACCAGAAGGTTTTGTAATTTAATGAAGTCATTTGCGAAAGTGTCATAGAATAATTTTTTCTTTGTCAGATGTCCATTTTACAAAAATTAATATTCACTACAACAATAACTTACATTTTGCATACTTTTCGCGAATTTCTTTACCATTTTCAACTCCTCTGCAATTTTACACATTCGTTTATCATTCCAGAATTATGCAGTGTGTAAAAAATGTACACAATTATGTAATCATGCTGTTAAATATTTTTGACTCTCCCTGTCTAGTACACTGTTAACACGTTAACAGTGTACAACAGAAAAGTGTAATCATCAGCATTGAAGTTGGCCTCTCGTGGCGCAGTCGGTTGGTGCACCTCCGGTATAGGGCGTAGGAGGTTATGGGTTCGAATCCTGGGTAAGGCATGGGTGTCAGTTCAAGTAAGGAGATAAGTTTGTTTGTAAGCCGTCCCGTGCTAAGCTTGCAGGAATATCACCAGGGGATGTTAATAAGCCTTTTTCAATACAATCTACTCAGCAGTGAAGCAAAAAACTCATTAAGACACAGACAAAACAAGTGTTTAGTACTGTTATGAACGTTCTGTATTAGTCTAACTCTGTAGACAGTTTTAATGTATAGGGATAACTGTGTGAACACATCTTTTTAATTAAAATTGTGGTGTAGGTACTCTAATACTCTAAAGAGGAGATTTCATGTTTACTAATAGATTATTGTATGATATTTTTAATTATATTTACGTAAACTTTACACTTTGCTAAAGAACACCCTCGACAAAGGATAACACTCCAAACGAAGGACTTTATATTCGTGAGCTTTGCATTCAATTATATATAAAAGAAAGCTACATAGCTTCTATTAAAGTGACGCGTTGCCAACAGTTTAGGTAACCATAATAGTAATGTAAGACAATTGCAAGATTATTAACATATTCATGTTTCGTACAAATATCCAGCTAATGCATGAGAGATTTTAAAAAAGAAAAAGGGGAGGCTTGAAGTTATGGTTTAGAACTAAGTGGTATATGAATTCCACCATTGAATTCTTGGTATTGGTTCAATGACACATGAAACGCTGCTGAGGTGGTAGTAATATGTAAATAGAGAGTCTGTGATAATTTTTTAACTTTATGAATACCAATAAGGTATACGCAGTACTATTGTCACATATTTTATTTCAATTGTAATTTTTTGGCATCACCTGGGCCAACAATTGTCTGTTGGTCTGAATCAGTTCACTCAGTAGTGTGAGGTAAACCTGAGTTGCATATTCTTGAGCTGCTGCTAGTATGTAAAGTGCCACAGTTATTTCCTGCAACACAAAGAAACTCAATAATTTGTAAACGATGGCAAAGAGAAGATAAAATTTCCTGGCATTTTACATAGAATTCCATGCAAAAACACAGTAAAACTCTCTTAAGAATGTTCATTTACGAAATTTTGCCGTCTTATATGATCAAATAGTTTCGTACCAAGTCTATAAAGACAACGTAACCATTTAAAACATGTGCCATGGTTAGTAAGCTTAATATAGCCTGTCCCTTTGAAAACTTTTTTACCGAGTTATTTGGTACTGGTTACCCATGAGACCACCTATAGGTAGCATTTAGACATGAGGGCGGGAGCGAATTTGCCATGGCATGGGAGATCTCTGGTGTTAAAACAGGTTTGTACTATTTGAATGCAGTGTTTAAACCAACGGTTTTGAGAAGTTGTCAATATTTTTAACGGAGATGTTTAACAATTTCATTTTTAAAAAATATGAGAATTAGATACTGGCCTCGACTGTACTTATTTTTGTACTTCTGAATGTTTTATTCAAAAAACGTGAGACTATTCCCTCAGTGATACCGGATTGCCTGAACTGTTGTGTATTGGGTAATTTATTGATATTCAATATTAGAGATGGGATGAAATCAGACTTTGTAATCAAGTTAAAACAGAAAAAATTATAAAAGTTTATTTGAACCAAAATAAACCAAACCTTTGAAATTGTCCAGGAATTTAACTGAAATTACGAAATGTACTAACGTTTGAACATTTACACCTTGAATTCTCAAATAAACAAAGATTGGTCTTTTTTCAATCTGGCATATTTATTATTCGGATCATTTCTTTAAATTTCAGTGAAATGTCTGAAAACAGTACCAGTATGACATATGTAATTTGACCGTTTCATAAATGAATAAATAATAAATAATTATGTTACATTGATTTGATGTATGTAAATGTATGATCAGTAAACACTGATCGCTGTGAAATTCACTTGTGAAAATTCTCTTCATATTCTAAGTTATATAATTGGTTATATTTCTCTGTGCCTATTGCTGTTGCTTCACATAACCTGAAATAATAAGTAAACACTTTGTCATAGCTTTTCCTGCATAAACATTTTTCAACACCACCAAAAAACACTGTAGCACTTTCAAAGCCTGCAAAAAAAGCATACCTAATACTAGACCATGTTTTCATTTAGTTCAGTACTCTCAAATATCCTTTCCAGAGGTGCCGGAGTATGTATTTTGATCATTATACTACATTCTTCAATATGACGAGTTTATTTCGTGATTTTCTTGAGTACAGTCATTAAGTATATACGTAAATATAAACACTCTTCATTAAATATGAATTTATTTCCAGTAGACCATAATATAATACTTTGAACCACTACACAGAAACATAAACAGTTATCTCCCTTCGCTCTTCCAAATACATGCGGAGGTTTCCTTGAACTGAAATTGAAACCAACAAAATATGGAGACTTTATTTTCAGACAGAACCAGAATGTAACCTACAATGTCGGGTTTCAGTTTAAATTTTGAACATTCTGCCCAGATGTACAAAATGTCTAATTTTAATGGTTACAATGACCTAAGAAAATGCACGTGCTACGGTTACACGCATTAAACAATCATCAATCTGAAGTGTGTGCATCAAATGCAACATTTGTTTAAAAACTGCATTGCAAAGGCAATTTTTTTACTATTCTGTTGAAGCTTTATAGAAGAGAATTGTCCGCAAATCTCAATTGTCATAAAAAGACCAGGCTTTCATTTCATACACGATTATTGGTCGTATCGACCCTCCTCCTCACCCCTTTGTTCCGCTGAAGATGTGTAATTAATGAAAACGAACAAACTGAACATATATATTGCATAACTCAAATGTTCGCCAGGAGCTGAGTTATGTCTGCTATGATAGATGCTCTTAAATTCTTGTCAATGAGCAGCTAACGTAACTCACATTCATGTTCTACTAATTTTCGATTACTTAATTACTCCTCTACTGGCATTCGCAAAGTAAAAAATTAGCATACTTTATACAAATTGTTGCCATCAAGTCGAAGGACTAGAAACACATGTATTTACATATTGTATGTGAACTGTCAGAATATAATAAAAGGTATTTGACAATGGAAATATCAAATTCTTTAAATGCTGAAAGTGCAGCATTGTTGTTATTGTGTACTTCTGAAATATGCTCTGCTACAGCATTCAAGTCACCGACTTCCGTACCGCGTTTCCTTTTACCTGGAAAAGGTGACATTAAACGAAATTTACTCACCAGTGTAATGTGCAGTACAGTAGAATTCGAATTTAATACAAAAAAATAATGGTGCTATTATGTTTGCATTAGTGTTTCCCATTACAGAGAATAGCTAAACAACTATAAATATATATTAGTTTATTTTAAAATACCATGTTATTAACGCATGCAAAAAATACATTTTCTATTATGAAATGTTAAATGATCAGTCATATGAAACATATGCATTAATAAAGCAGTCATCAACTGTTTGTAAACCAAATTTTTTACACTGCACTTATAAGTACTAATATTTCTGTGCCATTTTTAATACCTCTAATTTCTATTTCTTTTAGCTACCAGAGAGGCTGCTAACTGCTCGAGAATTCACACATGTATTAAAAGATGAAAGACCTGTGATTTGATTAAATTGCAGAGAAAACCAGATGTGAGGAATACTATCTGAAATATTGTGCAGATCATGAAATGTTAATTTAAGTGTAAAGGATGCAAGCATAATATTTTACAACAAATTGACAGTTACTAAACATAATTCACAATAGCCATGAGAACTGAAACATCGCACAATATAATAACTGGGAATTATGTTGGCTTTTGGAAATGTACACACAATTAAAACAACTTCTGTTACACTCAAGCCTGTTTCATATATTAAGGGCATTAATACTTACATAATGTTTAGTAACCTGTACAAATGGAGCATCGTGTTATATTTCGATAGTTACTCTTAATATGTGTGAATACCTGAAAATGTATGTGGTGTGCTGCTTGCAGATGCTTCGCAATCTTCAAAATCTGGTGGATGTGGTATGCAAATTTCATTGCTTAGCTCCTGCAAAAAAATATAGATATAAATCATACATATCTTGTAGTAACACAGTATTTCATATAAATTATAACTTACAAGAAATTAAAATTAATTCATCATTACCTTTGTAAAATAAATGTAAAATAAAATTTCTCCCTTCCTACTGCAGTTGGATCATCCAATACAGTCACCACGGGAATTGGAAACTGGAAAGTTGAAACATGACTAGTCACGGCCTGGAAAATTTTACTTTTCAAAAGTGTCGACATGCTCCATCATAATTACTAATCAAGTGTTTAAAAATTATTTAACTAAAAGCAAAAAATAAATGTTGCTTTGAAAACAGAATTTAAAATGTAAACATTATAAGTTAAATTGAAAATTAAAATTACAATTTTTAGTTCTGTGTACCATTTTCTTCCAAATCCATCATCAAAAGAAACAACTTGCCAACATACATTCTGCGGTAATTCATCAGCTGATACAAATCTTTGCAAACAAAATAAATTACTATTTACCTAGTGGATAGGTTGGCCACATTATCTGTCAGTTACTACCTCAATTATACCAAATGGACAATACTGATATCCGCACCATCGCTGACTGACTGGTGAAACACTGGCATTCACAATGCACAACAAAGGCTGCCACCGATATCCGCACCACGGCGGACAGACTGATGATACCCTGGCAGTCAAGAGGCACAACAACAGCTGTCTATATATATGTACCATGGTGGAATGAATAGCAACAACCTGGATGTCATGAAGCACAACAATAGCTGCCTACAGATATCCTCACCATAGCAGACTCACTAGCGACACAGTGGAGGTCAAGATGCACAACAGCACCTATCTACCAATATTCGCACCACAGAGGAGTGACCGAAAACACCCTGGCAGTCAAGAGTCACAACAGCTGCCTACCGACATCCGCACCATGTCAGACTGACTGGCGACACCCTGGCAGTCAAGATGCGCAACAACAGCTGCCTACTTATATCCGCACCACGGCGGACTGACTGGTGACACCCTGGCATTCGTGAGGCATAGGAACAGCTGCCTACCGATATCCGCATCATGGCAGACTGGGTGGTGACACCCTGGCGGTCAAGATGCGCAACAACAGCTGCCTACTTATATCCTCACCACAGAGGACAGACTGGCGACACCCTGGCAGTCAAGAGAAACAACAATAGCTGCCTACCTATATCCGCACCACGGCAGACTGATTGGCGACACCCTGGAGGTCAAAAGGCAAAACAACAACCATAATACAAATTGGAATGACAGCCCCACGTGCATTTCACAAACCTAATTCGTTCCAACTTTTCTGTATGCATTGTTGTGTTCTGTACTTTTTGTAGCGGTTTTCTTCACTTTTCTCATAGAGAAATGTAAATCCGTTGACAATTTCGTGGCAATTTCTTCGTTTTGGTCGATATTATGAACGACAACCTGTGTTCGGCTAGGAGTGGGACTATGTGTATTTTGCATACAATCTAGACTACGGACAGGTTCATAATATTTAATAACCAATCCCTTATTTTAAAAGTGGCGTCTTTGTTTTTAATTTTTTATGTGTACATTGTATATAATTATATTATTATACATATTTGACTCAAACTTAGTGTATTGAAATACTCACTGCGAGCTCAATATTGAACAAAACTAATATCTTCAATCTTCCTCCCTTATGGAAAATAATGCATACACATAAGCTGTACAGACTCATGCCATATCCTCAATAATTACGTGACAAATATCTATAAAATCTTGAGGAAAATTCGTTCTGATGATATTTTTAGAACACAGATTACCCCACTATCTTAATATTTAAATGCTATCAACGGGAGTGGCTTTGTCTACCATGAAGTGGCATTGTCTCACCCCTTTAAAAATCTTTCAAGCGGTGCTATCCCCTGCGTGGTTCACAGAAAGAAGCTCAGGATCTTGCATTACACAACGTAGATGTTTTATGTTAACAAATGTTTATGTACTACAAGGCTATGTATTTATATAATATATTGATTTTTGCAAAATAACAATGGTGATGCTTTGTCTCACAGATCTTTATAAACGATTATTCAAGCTAATTCACACCTCTAAACAAAGTCACTCCACATCGAAGTGAGATTGTGCCACTACTTTGAAAATAAGTTTTGAAGGTTAGGAAATAATTTTGATTTCGAAGTAGGAATTTAAATTTTTAAAAACAAATAAGAATGTGTAGGTTGGTAATTGCTAACAAGTTACTGTTATTAAAAAAATGATAAATTAATTTTTTGCATTATTAATAAATTAAACTTTTAAAGTGGAACATTTAGGTTTACAGGGATGCAATGTTGGAGTCGAGAGGGGAAAGATTTGGGCGGCTGTTAACATCGAGGCCTTGTGAGCCGAAAGAGGGTGAAGTTAGCTGAGTATGGAGCAGCACCGAATTCATGGGCGGGGGGAAACGGGAGATCACGAGAAAATCCAATGACCAGCAGAAAAGTCTGGCCCGATTCTCAACTGCAAAAATTCCGGGAACGACCCCTCCAAGAATCGAGTTCAGTTCACCAAGGTGTGAGGCGAGTAATCTAACCACTACACCATCGCGGCCATACGCAATGTTGGAAACACATTTCCCCATTATGCATAAAAATTCAGGGCGCTCGAAAATTCCCCTTACAAACTCCTAGGATTCTTAGAGGGGACTGAGTACACTATCTTTTGAATAAGAACCCATGTCCGGAAGTGTAACGTTTTCATGCTACAGCCATTTTTAACCAGGGGTATCACTCGTCCACCTTCGCTGAGGGAAAGAGCAATGTCTCGGATGAGCCTGTGTTGATATGCAACCGGGTAGGCAGTACAGTACTTCAAACAATCACTGCATGGTATGCGACGTCTACCCTGCCTCGAGACCCATTCACGCGCCTTTGTTGAGTGCACATTTGAGGAATACACAGACATAATCCTTCTGTATGGCACAACTGAAGGTAATGGAAGAGCAGCTCGTCAGCTGTATCAAGAACGTTATCCACAACGTGCGACACCATTGCATGCCTTCACCGCCGACAGGAAAGACTCGTGCTCCAAAGAGGTGCCGCACTCCCGAATTGGAAGAGGCTGTACTACATCACGTTGAACATAGCCCATCAGCGAGTACGCGAACAATTGAGCGTGTAATGGATGTTATTACAGCATAGTCTGAGAGGTTCTACATGAGCATCAGCTACATATTTACTACCTCCAAAGGGTACAGTCTTTGGGTCCAGCCGAGTTTGCACCATGGTTGACTTCTGCACGTGGTTCTTGCACCGCTACCCTGACGAGCCCATCCCTACATCGCGTTCTGTTCACAGATGAATGTAAATTCACTAGGAACAGTGTTCTCGATTCTCGAAATAGCCATGTCTGAGCAGACGAAAACCCTAATACCAAGCATGTTCAAGGATTCCAGCACAGATTTTCTATCAATGGCAAGTATTCTAAACGATCATGTTTAAAATACCTGATTTGAAATGGTTGTTGCACGGAAACAGTATGTTTGGTGACATAGATTCCTATTGAAAAGATTATCTACTTAGTCCCCTCTACAAGTCCTATGAATTTGTAAGAGGAATTTCCTAGCATTCCGTATTTAATTTTGGTTATCTGTAAACGAAAATTGGAATTAACAGCGAGTAAATTATAAATTGATAACTTCCGATATCGTTAAACAAGGGAACCCATCCGGTGGTCCTTTTTTTTTGTATTGTCACGGGGCTAGAAGAGTTACCATGTTAAAAAAATTGGTTACCATACAAAGACTGAAAAAAAAATGCATAGGTATATGTAAGTAATAATGAATTATAATAAGTAATGAATTACAATACATGCCAAATTGAAAAAAAATTAACACATAAATACGATTTTCCAATTAAATGATTCTGTCATAGATACCAATTGAATTGCATATCAAATGTAATGGAGTATCACCTAAAAGTGAATGACATCGCAATTTAAAGAATTTAAACACAATGGATTGTCACTCAAATGCTAATCCAATCAACAAGGGATTGATTTCACAATAAATTGTACATCCAGTCCTCATCCAGAGGACTATTAAATGAAAAAAGAACACATCAAATATTATTATTAAAAAATCTTTTACTTAGTATCATAATTTTACAAAGATTGTAATACAATATTTTAAGATCTTAATTCTTAACGCGCGAAAGGTGGGCTTTTGATAAACCCCTTCCTCAAACCAAGGACAGTTTTTTTTTTTTTTTCATTTTAATGATTTTATCAACCAAATATTCATTTGGAGAACTAACTTTTGCAATTCATGTTCATAAAATCCTCCTTTTATTGGTTCTCCATCATATTTTTCTAAGTAATACATTCTGGCATGTTTTTGTCTAATTGGAATAATTTTACATATTTCAAAAGACCAATTCACAGTAAATTTTTTCTCAAAGATTCCTTTCTGCTTTGAGATGCATATAAATTCCACAAATTCGAACTTTGGTTTTCTTTCATCGATGACTTTAACGTTATTATAAATAGTTTTCATTCAACAATTATCCATAAATTCTTTAGGAACCATCTTTATAAATCTAATATATGTTGAATTATAAATTTAACTATTTCAGGCAAAACATCAACCCATTTGTAAGTCCCTCTCGATATAAAATGTTAATATATTAACTGTTTAATCAATTTGTTGTAACATTCCACAACACTGGCTGTATGCTCCGAATATGTTGTGTAGTGATCAATACCATATTTGGTCATTATTATTTGAAACAGTGTAGAAAAAAATTTAGATCCTCGGTCGGTTTGGAACAAATTGGGCATTCTCCCTTTTTTAAAAATGATCGTCATTGCATTGCTAACCTGTTTCCTGGTTTTGTTTTTCAAAGGTATACCAAAACCATATTTCGAATAAACCTCTATTATGGTTATAATATATTTGTATTCCTCATTTTATGTGGAAAGCAATGTCATTTGACACAAATCGGATTGAAAAAGATAATATAAACCATGAGTTGTAACTATTCTTCTAAGATATCTTATCCTTACAGGAGCATAAAGCTCTTGAGCAATATTACCAAACTTCATTGGTAATATAACCACTTTCTTTCAACTCTTCAATAATAGAAACTATTTTGTTATTAAGTGAATTATTCCCAGACTCTATCGAAGCGATGAGAAGTTTTAATCTACCAACCAATTCATTGGGATTCTTCCAATATACAGGATAAAAGCAGTCGTCGATTTCATCTTTATGTTTTCCACTTCCGAATATATCTCCTATTAAATGTATTTTCGGGTGGTTTTCATCTCCTGAGCGAATTTTAGCATTCATTCGACAAATAAGTTCTTTATATTTCTGCAAATCAGTATCGGAATATCTATTTGTAAAGTTATCAAACAATATTTCAAACATCCTTGACTCAGATCAGTTATGTAATCACCCATTTTAATTACATAATATTCCAGGAACCAGACATTGTCATGACGAATAACACCAAATGTTGTATCGCACAGAGGTGAAGAATGTTGTAAAGATAAATAATGTTGTGTTAAATGAGAAAGATAATTCGACATTCTCAGCAGAGGAAAACTCGAACTTAATGCTAACTTGGACAATGATGTCTGATTTGGGTGAAAAAGAGTATGATGATTCTCCTTCCGAATCATCTGTGGATATTATTCGAGTCATATGGCATTATTTTGGATGAGTGAAATTTAATATAAAAAGTATTTGGTTGTATGTAATCCAATATTTCTTAAAGCTGGATTAACAAGAAAATGAAATCACAGGCTAGAGTATACAGAAATCCAATTGTAATTTGAATATCAGCAAGTTATTAAAACATTGGAGTAAACCTTTTACAGCTTATTTCGGAAATAAATATTTTTTAGTATCTTTGCGATGTCCTTACTGTAAACATGTCTTTCTTCCACCCAACTGGTACCTTGAGTGCGAATTGCTTTTGTTTGTTTAGCATAATAACATGTAATTTTGCAGAGTTATGTGATAGGCTGTTTCTTAAAAAAATATCCAATGTCGCTTACAGGGTGAAAAATGTAATGATTTAATATCTTGTCCAGAAAAAAGACTGTAAATCATAGGTGTCTGAATACAATTCTACCAGTGAGCATCGAATAAGTGCATTCGCAATTTTATTAAAGTTTTCCTGATTGACCAGAATGTATAAAATTACACTAACCCTAATTCACGAAAAATAATAACAATCAAACAGATGAAAAAAATAAATACTATAAATATTACCAAGGAGAAGATATTATGTTAAAAAAATGTTTTTGTAAACCTACAGTGATGAGAAAATGTATTCTGTAAGCAACTGTATCGAAATAAATAGTTTGAAATTATATTTCTGAGTTCTGATTTTACGAATGCATGAATTGTACTATTACTGACAACCAAATGTTACATAAACATTGTGTGCATTTAACATTTAAATCTAAATGTGTTTGCACATAAAGGTTTGTGTGTGGGAAAATGATTAAATAAACCTTTAGTGATTTGAAAGTGATTTGATGTACAAAACTTTTTTGACATACATTCTAGGATTCAAACATCTTATGTTTAAAAATGTATGTATGCCACCTTCTACAATTTAGATGTATTGTGTTTAAAACAAATAATGTAATCGAATTGCTTCCTGGATATGCCTATAACTACATTTAAAGGTGTATGCTATGAAATTTAATTATAATCTTTGAATAGTATGGAAGAAATGATTTATTTGCTGTGTTGCTTCTGTGATAAAGAATTTACAGTATCTGCATAACTTACAACAACTTGAAAGAAGTAGCTGTGGAATGAAATATTTAAAAAATCAGTTTCATTGTGAATTCTGCCAGAAATAATTTCTCAGAGTGATGCTAAATATAGACATTGTAAGACTTGCAACAATGGTTCCCTACCTCTACAATCTACTCCTCAGTTAGCTCCACAATCTGCCCCACAATATGCTCCGCAATATGCTCCACAAGCTGCTCCACAAGTTAGCCCTGCACTTATCATTTCCAGCTCTGCAGTTCATATTTTCAGCTCCGCCCAATGAATTACTCCACAAATTCGATATGTTAATTCAGGGATGAAAAGTAATTTGATTTACATGTCTCCAGATTCAGTGAAAAGTTCATCATCCTATCTCAGATACGAGATACTGGCTAGAGTGTTCGCCAACAGACTAACTGTTGTGGAGATAGTTAATGATAGTCTTGATACTGATGCAGACTTTTCTCGTTTTTTCCAGAGGTGTAAAGTCCTTGTATTAAGCATAATAATGGCATCGCCCAGGCTAGTTACAGTTTCAGTTATGATAGCGGGCAAGTACTTGAAATCCCTCACAGCAGAGGAAGGTGCTACACAAACTTTTTATTTTCATTGCAAAATACTCCCTGTCCTAGACTAATCCGATGTTGGTGAACTTTATGACAATAACATAGTCCCTTACTTAGTAACCAGACTTGAAGAATTTAGTACTCATGGAAGCAGGCAGACTTTACAAATAATATATAAAAATGGATGTACATGTGAGCCAATACTGGCCGTTCACTGCTGGTGGTAAATTATCTAACTTTAAAAGCAATAAGAAGGATTGAAATCTGATGCTGCTTTATTACTTGCCTCGTTTCACTCTCATCTGCTCTCTAGACCCCTGTTATCGAGAGACGTTAAAATCTCTTCACTTGCTCCGATCCACAGATAAATATTTTTTCTACAAGATTTTAATACAATTATAAATCTGTAAATTGTTCCTGTTCCACGAAACCCAGAATATATTTAGAGCCTCTGAACTGCGAGCCTTGCATCATGTCAGTACAATGTATATGTCAAATTTCCTCCACAAACTTTACACTTCTTGTATTTCAGCACTTCATTCAGTTGGCTGGTGTATCCCTGTATGATACCATACAATTCATGTCTACATTTTTTCTTTAACAGTACACTGTACGTCATAATACATTCAGCTCTGCTATATGCAATACTGCCAATGGGGTATTTAAATGATATAGTAGCATCTACAAGTCAATTAAACTGTCAGCCATATCAAGAGTGAACCAATCAACTGACAGATAGTGTCTTAAAATAACTAAGCTGAAATTCTAACAACCAATGCCTCATCTAGAATCCACTGTGAATAATAAATTCTCGCAGATTTGAGAGCAATGCAATCGTCTTCCTGCAACATTAACCAAATGCTACCAACCTCATTCCCAGAAAAGAAGAATGGGTGTCTTTTCTGTATATAAATAAATTTTTTTAAGAAGAATGTGATTTTTGTATACGTAAATAAATATTTAGTTTGTTTAAAAAAATGGGATATATTAAAAGTGTATTTTAAAGTGAATGTGTGTTTCATTTGTCTCCTAACTGTCGATCTGGAAGTTTATAATCATATATCTTAGAGAAATTAGTGAGTTAATGTTTTTGCAGAGATATATTTTATTACTTTATCCACCAGGGTTTTAGCTTAGTTTGTGTGAACAACATTTATTTATTCGTGGGTGTGACTTTTTTTACATAAATATCTTGAAAATGCATATCAACATAACAAAACAAAAATTACCTGATTAATAGATATGTTTTCAGTAAGCAGGAATATATGTGAACTAAATACATACTTTTTCCTTCAGTCGGTTTAATGAGGGAGGGTTTGTTCGCAAAAATTGGCTCATCACTTTGTCGGAGCACTTTCCATAACAGCGAACAATACTCTCTCACTGTGAAATCAGCTTGCGTGAATATCACCTAAACATAGCGAAATCGTTAATATTTAACACAGTAATGACTATGGAGATTCGCAATGAGTTAACGATTTTGCATCTTAACAGAAAACAAGACGAAATAAACAATTTACTTATAGTAATATGAGTTTTAAGTATAAATGTAAAATGCAGTTAATATATATTAAAAAACACTGACGATTTTCATGGGAATTTTTAAAACACATAGAAATATAATTTACTCAATATCTGCCTTTATTATGTAAATCAGTTAATTTAGTGTTTATTCAGAAAGCAAATGTGTTTAACACTTTGCTTGAACTCTATAGGATTCCTACAGCTGGGTCATGTATAAACTGAAGCATTGATAGCAGCCCTTGTCCCAAGCGAGACAGGCTGGTTGCTTGAAGACAGTTCTCCAGGGTCTTCAACTCCTTTGACAAAGGAGCGAGGTCGTCCCTCATCGGCTAGCGGTCTGTTACATGATAGAATAAAGATGGACAAAGTTGTGGCAGCCTATAGGATTGACCCCTCCTGTTCATGAACTCGCAACAAGCCCATGCTTCGCCTAGCTGCTCCCCAGCCCGCAATGCTTGTTAGGAGATATCATCATCTATCTACTCGAGATTCACACCTCGCTCACAATCTTCATGGCACTATTTTTTCGAAATATTTCAGTTTTTCGCATATTTAAACTCCATAACATAAAACATGATAGGAATTAGAATATTTTTACACATTTTAATAAATTTCTTTCTTTTTTAATAATCATTGATTAACGTTTGAATTCAGGTTCTCGAGTAGTGTTAATTACAGGAGTCATCAAGATTTTATTTCGATAGCTTACAGTGTAGAAATCTTTTCCATTATTTTAAAGTTTGCACACGCCAATTACTTCTTTTAAATAATTCATATCTCATTCAGCTATGATTCGAAAATATGGTTTTCTGAAGCTAGCCTACATGTGTTCGCTATGAGAACTATTTTTAAGTTTCTCTGAGGTGTGTTTTCGACTGAATTTTTGTTAAAATTAATTCAGATCGATAAACTGTGTTTGTGTTTAGTAACTTAGTATTGATTTCATCGTTTTTCTTCCATGAGGTTTCAGGGATTCAAATCTTTCCTATATTTATTCTTTTTTTCAGATTTATATGGAGTAGTCATTCTACTAGATCGTGATTAGGTAGTATTTGTACATTTTCTCCCAATTATGTGCCATAATTAATTAGTGGGAATTGTTAAAAATATAAGTGTGTGCAGCAAAGATTCAAACACTCCAAAGTCTAAATGTGAGAATTTTTCTAACATCCCCTGCACACAAAGGTTCGAAGGTTGTTGCCAGCTCTAGGTATGGCGAGTCAGGGGAGGAGGTGGATAGAGGAATAACTACTCATCTCACAGAACTGGACAGAGCAGATTTTCGGGAGAGTTTATAATTCGTGGGTAAAGTGTAGTTTTTGCAAACAAATAAACGTTTTGGAAGAGTTCAACTTGGTGTCTTGAGGGATGTCTAGCAGTTGGAGGGTCCCTGAAGTTGTTTCTGGACAAAGACGTGTTCTGGGCTGAAGGTGAAGGAAAGGAGGTCAGAGGTGCATGACATTGGATCGACAGCAAGGGCAGGCTGTGTGGACAGGCCAACGCTCAAGATATTCGGAAAAAAAATGTGTTCTGGGTTGGGGATGCGTGACCTGAGGGAAGAAACTGACTTTTTGGGCGAAGACAGCTTCTGGAGTAGGGGTGGGAGGGATGGTCTTGGTTCTTGACCTTGGGGCACTTCCCTCTCATGAGGGGTGGAGGGTAGGGGGTGCCTACAAGCGAGCAGGGGCGATATGAAGCTCTCTTGCCAGTCATCGCCATCTTGCATCAGAGGCAAAAAATTTACAATCGTGGGAAGACAGGTGAATGACCCCAGGACACGTAGCTCTGGTGATGGGTGGAGGTGGGAGGTGGTGTTGCAAGGAGCGATGTGGCAATATCTAGCCACTTGCCGCCATCTTGCCTTAGTGGCGAAAAATTGACAATCGAGGGCAGAGGGATGAGTAAAGCCTGGACACATCGCTCTGGCTAGGGGTGGGGTGTAGGGAGGTCTGGAGTGATTGGCCTTTGTTAGAGTGCTGTGGAGGTTTTTTGAGCACTTCAGCCATCTTAGTACTTCGCCAATCTTCGCGTTGCATAGAAGCAACACTGGATCTTTCGACTTCACCGAGATTCAGAGTGTAGTAGCTGCGATTAACATTTTATAATATACATATTTTAATATAAAACTATTTTATCAGGAACCTTTTTTTATGCATTGCGAAAATTATATTTTCTTGTGATAGTGAATTTATCATGTTAACCCCATTTCTGTGTTTGATGGACGAAACTTGGTATGATTTTCAACTCGCAATTGTGTTATCAAGTACACTCTATTTACCAGACTTTACGGAAAAAAATTTGTTGTATGTATGTTATTTTTTAAATAATTCACTTTTATACATTCACGCACTTGTAGGACGAATCAAATCGTTAATAGTATGGAAATAGTTTCTATCAGCAGAAGTTTCGACACAGTTGCCTTTAAGATGCTGGCCACGCTACACACATATAAGCAAGCGCACCTCATACAATACACTCATTCATCGAGTGGCCTCGGAGGTGGACGGACGTCGGCCACACTCCACTTATATAAGCAGGTGCACTTCATACGATCCACTCATTCATCAAGTGACCTCCGAGGTGGATGGATCTGATGTCGGAGAGCTCCTGCTGCCATTTCATTGTGTGTTTTTCTATCGTGTCTTTTTAAAATTCAACTAGTATAATTTATATATTAGTATGTGCATCATAAACATAATTTTTATCCATTTGTCACGTAAATCGTATTCACATCTATTTCCGAGTAGCTATAATCTTAGTCGCTTATCAGCCTCTGAACACACTCCAAGTATATTGCCAGGCTCTCGACATAAGATCGACTCGATGCTTCTTTGAGCTCGCTGATGGATAGACATGTTTTGGGAGAGGTGCCATTTTATAATGCGTGTTAATCAATTAATTTATTTTTAAGTGTAGATTATGATTCTAAAGTTCCTACTCGCCTGTCGCACAGACAGACAAACATGTACAGTATGTGCGAGAGGCGTCATATATATCTTGTTCGTTTAATTTATAGGGACATTTTGCTGTAGATCATTAATTCCATACTCACATAATTGTTATTGTTTAGTGAGTTTGCACTTGTCGACACCAGATATTATTCACATAGTTAAAATTCTCTCTTGTGTAAATTATATTTCTAAGCTTGGGGTAGTAAAATCACGTTATGTTAAATTCCATACAGGAGAGTCGTGTAATTACAGTTCATATTCACATAGTCATCTGAAATTTGTGTTTTGATGCGTGTAATTTATTCATACATAGAACTCGTTTAAAGACTATGAATTTCTCTCTTGTTTTAAATGTATTCATAAAAATCGCCTATCTCCCACCACCGTCTACAAGCAATATCCCCCAAAAACATAAAATTTACACTTAGGCCACTCTTAAAAATCGTTTAAACACTCTGAAATTATCTCATGTGTTAAATATATTAGTAAAAATCGCCTATCTACCACGAATATCCCTACAAATACATCAATATTAGAAAAAATAAGAAATATGACCTTAGCACACTCTTGCACTCAACTCAACACCGATATGTCACATTGCAACCCACCACTCTGGTCAATCGCCTTTAGAATACCACAGCGTCAAAATCGTACACAGCTCCTGCTACCTCCTCCCAAAAAGAAAGAAAGAAGTACAACAAGAAAATTAATTAACCCTTTCAATACTTTTAACCCTTCCAATACATTTAACCCTTTCAATAAATTAGACCCTTTGATTAAATTTAACCTTTCATTAAATTTTACCCTTTCAATTTGATGAGCCCTTTTTATTAACCGTTTCAATCAATTAAATTAACCATCTGATATCTAGTTGATATCAAATTAATTAGGCCAATCAAAATAGTTAGCATCCCTTTGTATCTTGCTGTAATTATAACCTGGCCTGTATTTTACCATGCGGATTCGCTCTGCCAAATTGAATAGTTTCTGTTTAGTTTCAAGGGACTTAGAGGTATTAAAGACGGACAGACAGATAGACAGACAGTCTACGTATTATATAGTATGTTGCGTAATCGAAGCAGGACAGCGCGGGACACGTACAAGCGTAATTAAATTATTCAATCGCCTTTACGCGAAAGGCACTAAACTGCCGTGCAATCTTGTGTATAAAATAAGTCGGACGCTGAGTAACTGAGAGACATGGACGGCGCATAACTGCTTATGTGAGGTTCAGATGGGACAACAAAGAAGGCAATAGAGAAGACAATTGGAATGCCCTAGTAAACGCAGTGACCAACTTTAATATACACCACGTCTTCCCCACATACGAAGTTCCCGAACGGCAACGCCGAAAATCTAACCCAGTTCGTCGTGGCAGGAGGCTAGCTATTCATCTAACCATATTTCTACCGTCGCCCCGAGTCAGATAATGAATTCCATACCATGAGTTTCTGTAAATGTTGAACACAGAAGGTAAAAGTTTATACCAGATCGCAAATTATTTGCCAGCCAAGTCGGTGATTCTAAAATAAAAACTATTCAACACCGTTTTGGCCACCTCGCGATATAAGCATTATACCTTACTATGAGAGACTATCGCAGAGCAATGTGTTACATCATACAAGCATGTAATTTTAGACGGTGTCCCTTATATGTTATAGCACTGAGGAAAGATTTTTATGAACAAAACAAAGTTTAGTTAGAGCAAGTAATTTGATTGTTTCTATAAGGGTTTTTGAATATTTTGTTGTTGAAGCCAAATTGTTATGTTATCCATATTGGTGACGCCAAACTGTATGATTTGGTTAGTGCAACTAAGGATTTGTATGACCCTACGTAAATTTAATAGCTTCGATTATTATAAACCACTAGACGGGTAACCTAGTTTCGAACACGGACTATTTACACTCGAATATTAGGCCATAACGACACACAATAGCTAACTTATTGACCACTCAATAATGGGGGAAGTTTTTTAATGCATACATTTTAAATACAGGAAAACAAGTCTTTACTTCCTAGTTTCCAGTTTCTGTTCCATCATTTATTATCAATAAATGCACTAACATACTTTCCTATTATCCTAGTTGTCATAAATATTTCAGACACAACCTCGAGCTATATTTTCCAATGAAGGCATGGAAATACGCAGCCAAGCGAATACTTGATTCAACAAAACATTTTGTTAACAGTATAATATTTTTGACACACCACAGAGGTTATTTTATTCAAATGTGTATCTTGTTACTTGAATACAACTAGTTGTTTGGCTTTTAAAAGTTTTGTTTACTCAGAAAATTATTTTCTTGGGGCTAGTAAATGTTTGTTTGACCCTATACAAACAAGTGTATGGTCTTATGGAACAAACACATTGTCTTTGTTTGATAAAGGCTCTTCACTGTTAGCTAAACACATGGGCAATCCCTGCTTACGATCTGAGATTCTTTAAATGTTTTGTCCGTACTGCTTGTGAGAAATTTTCAGTTCTGTGGATAATATAACTTTATTCATGCGCCGATCAAAGGTAGATGTGAAATTTTTGTAACGTACATGTTTACTTGTGTGTTTATTCTTACATCTATGTGAATAAAACAAACACAAAAGGAAATAAAATAGATCCAGTGTCCACAATTCCAAACATCACGCTTTGAATACGACGTTACTAAATTGGACCTTATCCTTTTATAGCAACCAAATTTATTGAAATCCTACCACACAGTTTGCCTGGTAAAATATGTGTAGTCGCACAAGAAAGTAATATTATTTTCATACTTTATTTCAGAAATCTTTAAGTTAACCGCGTACGAGAAATTGCAAGTTTCAGTAACACTTTTTTTAAAACTATTTTCGTATATATTCAGTTGGCTCAGTAAGTGTCAAAGCCATTGGATAGAAAAAAAAAGTTGTTATTAGATGTTCGGTTCAAGCATTTTTCAACTAGTAGAAATTAAATTATACCTAATTTGAATAATTAAAAATAATTCATATACCGCACTTTAAAAACAAAAGTTATATCATATATAAAAGTTACACGATACAGAATGAAGAAATATGATGAATTACGTAAAAATTTATATGTAAGTCCAAAGAAAAATAATAAAAATTCCGCGTTCCTTCCAATAAGTTGAATACACGAAACATTTTACTATACTTACCCTTTCTTAAAAACAGCAATTTAATTGCGCTAGATATGAGCTATTAAAAACCATGGAATGTTTTGAGCTTGTATTAACTGCTTATAAAATTTAACTTATTTGAAACATCTGTGAACTTATTAGCTCTAATTACAGTTGTATACAGTTGTATAATAGGTGATATTTTTATTGATCGTTTTATTATTTTGGTTTTGATATTTATTTTTTCTATGATGTTTATAATTGTTAGTCCTAATTTAATTAGCATTCTATTAGGGTGGGATGGCTTAGGGTTAGTTTCTTATTGTTTAGTTATTTATTATCAGAATGTTAAATCTTTTAATGCTGGTATATTAGATTTATTTTGTTTTCTGTTGGGATTTTATTTATATTCAACGATTTAATTTATTTCGATGAATATGAACTTTTTATATTTAATATCACTCAATTGTTAATAACTTTATTATTTGATTGAATATCATTAATTTTTATAAGTTTTGTTTTATTTATTTCTTCGTTGATTATTTATTATAGTAAAGATTATATAATAGGTGTATTTTTATTGAATTTTTTATGAAAATCGGTCACCTTGCAAAATTCTTTACAGCATTGCTGAAAATATGCACTTTACCATGTACCGCTTCTGACCTGTATTCTTATTGATTATGTTGCCACATTTGTAAAAACACGTAAAGATATTTGGTCTTACTCTTTCCGAGATGTAATATGCAATAGTGATTATTACTGTGCAACTCAGCAATTTTATATACATATTTACTTTAAATTTCTCCTATTTGCTTGCTGTGATAACCACAGCCAACACTTTTTCCAGCAGAATGAATTATAAGCAGCTCTGTCAACGCTAAAAAAAAAATACTCTTGCTTTCCCGACAAAAAAAAAATTGTGTAAATATTTTTCTCTGCGTTTGACATTCTCTAGTTTTCCATTGTTATCGTGACGGTGCCTGTGGGGTCTTTAGAAAGTCAGTCGTGATAAGGGAGAGTCTGTAGTGTTTGCCAAACACTCGTCTTTTCTCGTGGTGACCTTTCTTTCTTTTCTGAAGCCGACCCATTACTCACAGCCCTGGATGAGAGTGCAGCCCCCTTTTAAAGCCGTCCCTCATATCCCTGCTCTCCTCTCGACCCAGGGAGAAATCAACATTCCATTTTCATCTTAAAAGGAGACCATGGTTTTGTGAGTTCTAATTTCGCCATGGCAGTATTTTACCTTATTCTGCGCTCTCGGTTTTCTCTCGCTCCCAGCTTCCCGTTATTTTTCCCCCCCTTCTTTCCCTTCCTCGTCTTCCCTGTAACAACCGGGCACTTAGGCGTATTTCTACCCCATCTCTGTGGCACAAGTGGCCGCGATATTAATATTTCTCTTTGTCCGGGGGGGGGGGGGGGGGAGGGGGCGCAAAAGAAAATTCTCGAAACTGTTTCATCTAAGCTCACGCACGACGTTTATGAAAACTTGCGAGTGCGCTTTGGTCTTTACTATTATTATTGTTTCGTATTATCCTCCAACAAAAAACCTTGTTAGACGTTGGAGAAATAATTAAACTGATACATTTTAGCGTGCACTTTTATTTGGTTTTACGTTTCCCAATATAGTCCCTGTAACGTAAATAAAAATATTTTTTACCTAAAAAAGAAAACCTTCAAATATTTGGAAACGCATAAATATATAGCTATGTATTTTTGTATAAACTTAGTACGAGCTTTTTATCATAAAAATAGTAAAAAAATACGATGCTATCTATTTTCTTTGACTCCGGTAATAGGAAATCAGAATTTTTAGATTATCTGTTACGTAAATATTATTTGGGATTTAACATTATATACCAAATTTATTTACTTATTTTGTTATTTTCTGAAGTCATTATGAAGCTCATGTCAACAGGACAAGTAAATTTAAAAAGTATTCATTTGTCTTATTTAAAATTCTGGTAATCGATTAAACTTACTAAAACATACGGAATTTACTGGTGTCAATATTATTATTACTATGTTACAAGTCAGCTCGTTAAAAGTATAATGTTGCATACAAAGATTGGGAAATTGTATCTATACTTATTTTCTGTTTGTAACATTAAAAACAAATGAACCAGTTATTTCAGAAACACCACATGTCACTTTTTGTTTTTACTTAATGAATTCTTGCCAATATACACATTCCAACATTAAACCCCGTCGTTCCCCACAGAACTGACACGTATCCCATGCTTGGAAGTGTCGTTTACGATGAATGGTAATTCCACAGTGTCTGGAAAAACGATATATGTCAATAAGATGCTGTTTACATGTCTACTATTAACTAAACAAGTTTACAGTAACATCTATGGGAGACGATGAAATGTTAACTACATCACTTCCTTCCCTGTAGGCGTGACAAAATTAGTTATCTTGCCTACCTCGGACGTACACCTAAGAGTAGGGTAGATCAGGAGAAAATTACTTTCAGTCAGACTACGCCTCGTTCGGAGGAGGGGCTGTGGTGGTGAAGTGGTTACACTACTCGCCTCCAACCCCCTACGAACCAGGTTCGATTCCCGACGGGGCTGCTTCCGGAATCCCACATGTGGGAATTGTGCAGGGCGATGCCGCTGGTTGGCGGGTTTCCCCTCGGGGTTCGTCCGTTTCCACCGCTCTCGCATTCCTGCCCTGCTCCATACTCACCTCACTTCGCCTTCATCGGCTCTCAAGACCTCGATGTTAAAAGCCGCTCAAGCCTCGCCAATCGTTCGTAGGTGGTCGTCACGACCCAATTTACGACTGCGTCAAACATCTGCTGGTATGAAGAACGTTACTGTGCGTGCAACGACAGTAATGCTGGTCATGAAAAATGCACGAGTAGGCTATCAGTGTGGGACTTAAGGATTCAGTTGGAAAGTAATAGTGGAGAGTGTTACGAGTTTCTTTCACGAAGTAAATGCTAGAGAAGTGTAAAACTTGTGAGAGACGAAACATTTGCCATTTTCTATTTAAAAGTACGACTGATAATATATTCTTGGGGCTAATAAACTGCAAACATTTCTTTGTATTCTCAGGAGAATATTTTTGGTACCTAGATGCCAATTTATTTTGTAACACTGTAGAGTTTTCTTGTTAAAAATTGCGAGTATCTACACGTGTTATATTACAAATATGATGATTTTATTTCGCCCTGCGTTGTTGAGAATGGGAAATAAAATAATTTTTTCTATGTACTCGAAAGTAAGTACATACTTAATGAAATTTTAGACGGAAGGAAGAAAAAGTATTCGAATGGTATTCACGAGAAGAAACGTCGGCACAGAGACTCGACCCAGTATCTTTGGTATTACAACCACAAGCTCTTTACAACACGACCAATGTGTGATATACGCTGTAAAAAAAATTCTGGTAAACTTGCTAACCTGTAATGGAAGTTTTTAACTTATACATAGCATGATAATGATACCACACAACAAGACGCAGATGTAGGAACGCTATAACGAGTGTACCTACAGGGGAGAACATTATCATTCCTGCTTTCGCACTAAGCGTATGAACTAGTGTGGCAAATTTCCGAATAATTTCTTAGAGTGCAGCCCCTCGTGTGTTATACCGGTGAAAATGAAAATATATATCACCTATTGGGGAGGATTGAAATAAGTGATTTAATAACTACCACTGCAGTTTAGAAGAACATTAAGTCTGCCAGCGGGTTGAATAGTTTCACTGCAGAATTCTCTGATTTACGAACTTGTGCTTCGGTATGACAGTTATTGGCATTGCCAACATTCAATTGCACTCTATTCCATTGGTTACAAAACGTACTGAGCTGAGGAAATACACATAGCAGCGTGATCGCTTAAGCTAAACTTCTCTATGAAAGTAGGTACTCGTAAAGGCAATTATAATTTTTACATGTGACCAAACGTTATAAGAATACTTTTTTTTTCAATTATTCAATAGTTTTTATTCAAAAGCATATCTTTCGGAATAAAATCATTTCTTATAAATCAAATAACTATCACAAAACCAAATTTTGTAATTTGAGTTCGCGATTTAAAGTGAATCCTTGTATTAAAGACATTTTCCTATGTGCATTACAAATATAGCTCTTGTAACATTACATAGAATAAATTTGACAGAGTTTATTATTGTTTTTTATAAAGGTTTGTTAATAAACAAATAATTTTTCAGTAAAATTAGCAAAATATTTGCAGGAAAAACGTTTAAGTGGCGATTGTAAAACGGGTCTCGGACACGATTTTACAACGGAATTGGAGTTTAAATAGTTTGGTTTTGAGCAAAATAAGTTTGCGAGAAGGCTGGCGATCTTTGGGGACAGCTTTATTGTTTTTTTTTTTTTTTTTTGCGAGGGAGAACAATGAGTTTTATATGAGCAACCCACTTCTACGGCGAGGGGAGCGCCATTTGTGCTGGGCTGTTCATGATTGAGATAGCAAGAACTTGAAGAGTTGGTTGGAGCTGAGCGTGCATGGTCAAGAAGCGAGGGAGCAATACGGGCGACACTAACATGCACGCCTAATGTCTCATCGCTCCTACGCGCAAGGCGTACAGTGTTTCCGTTGTGGCACTGTACTGAGCAATTTAGATCTGTAGCAGTGGGGTTTTATTATACGCGATGAACGCCCACGTCCGTATCTTTTTACTTTTCTCTTGTCGCTTAAAGAAACTGCAAAGGGCAAGCTTTAAAAATGCGATATCTGACCATCCAAGAATTTACTAAATATGACAAAAGTAAAATAATAGGAACATATATATATATATATATAAAATCTTTTCTTACAAAAGGTCCCATTTGCAGAACATTTATATTCCGAGAAACGCATATTCGCGCAAACAACTATTTTACAAAAAACCTGCACGTCCCTAAGCTCACCACACTCTTGGGGTGCGTATTACAGACAATGTCTCTTCAAGCCTCCCATAACTGCGAAATACATACTCGGGAAAGTGAATTTTTCGTAAATTAGATTTGTAACAGTAGAATATTATCACACAAGATGAAAAGCAGTGGATCAAACTGCAGTTGTCATTTTTTAATTTTTTCCTTTGCCTTGAGAAAACTATGCAGGAAAACAAACAATAAAACGCTGTTTTTAATAAATTTTGACTATTTTTTCTCCTTGGATAAATTTAATAGGATGGATGTAAAACGTGGTGTCTAGGCCTACAGATAATTGTATTTTACCCGTACTGGAAAAAAATTTTCTTCCAAGAACATGTATCACTTTAAGAAATTATTCGTAAATTTACCACATCAAAGTATATGTACAGTGAGAATGTACGAATGGTTAATAATTTCCCATGCATCCATGGTAGTATTCCTACATTTTCACAGGAATGAGTCAAATGCTTAGGAATGTTCCCAATATTCTATAGTTGCATTGTTAAACATTCCTATATCTGCAGCCTTATATGTGGTATAATTTTCACACCATGTATAGGTTAAAAACTTCCATTACAGTTGAAGAAGTATACAGGAAGAATTCTTAGAGTACATTTACTCAGTTACACGTTTACGCGCAAACACTAATTATACAGATAGTATTTTATTCAGGGAAACCCCATAATGTGAGCTTTTAAAAATGGCTTACAGTAATTTAGCGTTTATATTCTCATTTATTTCTTTATGATTCGCCGGGTTATACAGGAATGTTCGACGAGAGACAGTTCGGAATACCCCTTTAACTATAACTTGCATAAAAAACGGACAGGCACATGCACAGATCAATCGGGATTCGACCACAAAAACCTCCTCGACCGACCACAGGAAATATTTTGACGTGAACACGTCTTTAAATTTGCAACCATAGGGGGAAGCAATCCAGAAAATCCGATAATAACAAGATCGGGGAATGCAATTTAGCATTGCAGTTCCAAATCTATCGTCTACCTTCGAAATTCAACTACACCACTCGATTGCCAAAGGATCAAAGAATATGTTAAGGGTATGTGAGGACTGTGAAGCATCGCGCGGCGCCGGGGGGGGGGGGGGAGGTGCGTAATTTTGAATTCGTTTCGCTGAGTCTCGTAACTTCCGCGTTGTATAACTTTTGACTAGGAGGAGCTACGACGCTCGTTTAATTTCAATCGACAGCTCTCGTCAAGATCAACCGACTGTTTATATAAAAACATTTGTGTGGAGTGGTAATTGTGAAGTTGTATACATTTAATATAAAAAATAAGAAAACTGAACACAATTTCAGGTTGTAGGGCTTACTTGTCAAAAAGCCAAGTCAAAATACAGGAATCGTTTACGTTTGGAAAGAGTATCTCGAAAGCAATCCAGTGATACCCATAAAACCCCGTGTGATCGGGTGAAGCTGTGCGGAGAACGTATTATAAACATCAAGTCGCCCGAGCGCGTTAACATAGACGTATTCACGCAAAACAAACATCCGTGTCCCCAACACAGCCCAACCTAATTTTTGTTTACTCTAAAACCGTTGCAATGGAGGTGGCAGGATTCCGCGGGTCGCCAGAATGGTTTCCTTCTGTGCGCCGATGAGAATGCGCTGTTTCCCGTGGCTCTTCCCCGTTTACAACCCACCCCCTCCCCCTGAACAATCCTTCACAACTCCTTCCTCCCTACCCAACACCGCCCCCTGGGGAATTGCTAATTCACCCCCCAATTAAATTATAATACCGCCTGTCCAGGGTACTCGGAGCGGCGACGCCGAAACGACGATTTAATAATCCGGTTTAATCCGCCTTAATTAACCCACGTGCCGGACAACCCTGGCAATTTTCGCCTCGGCACCACCCTCTAACAACCCTTATCTGGCTTTTCCCCCTCCCCTTCATTCCCACCAAACATCCTAGTATCCCCAGGAAGTAGGTGACCCGTCAGGCAGCGTGTTGATTCTGTGGAGCAAACTGCAACTCTCATATTTCCGTTGTTTCTTCCACAGCGCAGAAATAAATAAATAAATAAAACAATTTTTATTATAGTAGTGGTGCCCGCGACTTCGTTCGCGTGGACTTTAGGATTTGTTTACATATTTCAAAATAGAAATATAAAATGGAAATAAGGCGTGAATATTATAAATCGAAATTTATACATAATTTCTATAATAAAAAGAAGAAATTAGTTTTAAAGTTTTAAATTATTATCAAATAGAATTTACAGTTACCTTTTTTGTTTAGATGGAAAATAATGTTTTTAAATAATTAAATAGAAATTTATATATATATATATATATATATATAATAAATGGTATATTAATTTATGTACATAATATTTAATTTTTTATTTATTAGTATTGTCTTATTTACAATTATTATGTACAAACAAATTATCTAAAATAATATCAAACAAATTATAATCTATTTTTATGTATTTTTAATAGCTCCGTAGAAGCATTGTAATTTAAATTTCAACTATATCAAATTCTCTTTATAAACTATATTGCCGTTCTGTTATTTTCAGCTAAAACTATTACGTTTGTATAATTACTAACACGTGAGCAAGCTGCGTAGAACAACTCTGGCTCAGATCAACTCCGGCTATCCCTAAAGTTACACCCTGTGATTTATTTATTGTCACTGCGAAGCCTTTACTAATGGAGAACTGAAGCCTTTTAATTTGGAAAGGATAGTTATTTGGGATGGTTGGTATCAGTGGTATAAACACTGTCTCTCCTTTACCAAAGCTGGTTAAAATTTTAGCTCCGATGGTGTTTATTTTTAATGAAACTACCCATAACTTAGTGCCATTACAAAGTTTTGGGGGGTTTTAATTGCGCAATAGCAAGATGGGAACTCCTATTTCTAGCTGTATTCTGTGAGCAACCAGTCCGGGGGCGACAATGCTATTTAAAAATTATACAAGAAAATGTACTGACTCCTCTTCGTTACATATTGTATTTATGGACGTATACGTTGTTGAATCTCCAGGATTTTTTTCCTAATATCATAGTATTAAGATGTCTAGCAACATCGTTATTTGGGCCTAAAATATATCTTTCACAAAACCAGGAATTTTGTTTTGTGTCAAGAATTGATGTGTCTTCAAATATTTCTCGAATCAACTCCTATGTTTCTGTAACGACTTGGCAGTGAGGATTGGGTAGTTCTATATAGTGATTACTATTGATTTATGGACATTTCCCCTCTCCAAAATCTAAAAAGAGTTTTACAAAATTCTGATATTCCTGATTGGGCTCATATTTTTGGTCAAATAAAGTTTGTCAATGTGCCTCCAAAGTACTGAGCGTGTTATACATGCGTTGATTTTATCCATGCGTGTGCCTCTTGTGATAACCGGTCAAGTTTGTCTTAAGTCTCCAGAAAATAAAAGTGTCACTCCACCAAGAATCCTATCATCACTTATTATTTCTCTCGATGTTCTGTCGACTGTTTCTATGGATACTTTATTAGCCGCAGTGCATTTGTCCAAAAAAATTAATACACAATCTTGTAACATCTTAGCCTTGTTACTGTTTTTTGATATACCGAACATGGAGTGAGCAGTTTTGCCTCCAGGGAGTACCGTTGTTACTGTACCTAAAAATGCTAGGGTTATGGCAATTGTTTTATTACGTCGTATTTTGTGCAGTAAAAGGTTTATTAAATATGTTTTTTCCGGTACCTTCGGGTGCGTCTTAAAAGAATATACCACCAGCAGCTGTGTTCACACTATTAAAATACTTTCAAAACATGCTTTTGACTGTTGTTTAAAGAATTGTTGTTTAGTTAGCTGTTCTTGCGACTAATTTCGGGTTTAACTTTAGGACTTCCTTACATATTATTAAAATAGAAATAGGACATTTAAATAAAGCGTCAACAGTGTAAATCGAAATTATACATAACAATGTATATAGTAAAAAATAATATTTTTTTGTTTAGATATTAATCAAATAAAATTTACAAATAAATTTTTATGTTTATATGGAAATTAATGCAGTGCCTGCGAGTTCGTTCGCATGGACTTTAAGATTAGTCTACATATTTTTAGAATAGAAATTTCGCTTCGCTCAGGTTTTATGAAGTTATTAAAATGCAGCCCACCATCGCTTCGCTTAAATGTTTATAATAGAAATATAGCTTCGTTCAGGTTTTATGAAGTTATTGAAAAACAGCCCGCCATCGTTTTGCCCAGGTTTTATGGAGGTATTGAAATGCATACCTATATAATTGGTTTAAATATTTGTTACTTTACTATCGGAAAAAGCTTAATCGTCGCGTTAATGTCCGTTGTTTGATAATACTATGTGTTTCCAAAAACTAATGTACCTATCTTTTTCTATAATGCGTATGTTTTCAAGGATTATTGAGCAATTTACGGTTGTTTTAGCAATGCTTTTTAACAATAATTCTTTTGCAGAATATAAGATATGAAAATAAAGAAAAATTTATGAAAAATTTAACTAACTTCATAACCATATGAGAAATTGAGATGTAATAGAAAGCAGATTTTCAATACGAATGAACTCTATGATCTCTGAAAGATTTATCAAAATCGATTAAGCCGTTTTGGAGCCTATTTTGGACAAACTTCCAGATAGAAAGACAAACATTTTAAAAATAGTAATTTATGCTTTAACATCATATAATAGCATATTACGCTTAGATGTTGATATCAATTTTTAAATAACAGACAGGCACTTCAATTATATTTATTAGTATAGATAGGCTTTTAATATTTACGCGATATCTAATAGTACCTACATAACGATCTGTTATCTATCGGCACAAGTAGATGTAAAAGGCCGATTCTAGCACAACTTAATTTTCATCGAAAAATCGTGGTTTTTTGCTTTAAAATCAAGTTTTTTTGCTCCAAAGTCATGGTTTGAAACTTAAGAAATTAAACATTCTAAAAAAACAAGCAAATTTACTCCCAAATAAAGCATTTTTACACCACAATCAAGTAAATTTGCCACGTTTTCAAAATGCCCGAGCAGGATTTTCAATTTAAAAAAAAAGGCAATTTTCATCTAAAATCAAGCAATTTTACAACAAAATCAAGCAATTCCACCCTAAGATCAAGCTTTATTCGTCGAATTTTGGCCCCCGAAAAATCCTGCATGAATAGTGAACGCATAATTTTATGATTTTTCCTCGAATTTCAAGCAATTTCACCCCAAAATCAAGCTTTTTTCGCAGAATTTCAGCCCACCAAAAAATTCAGCACGAACAGTTAATGCACCAAATCAATCAAATATAGACCAAAAAAATGTAAGAAATAAAGCAAAAAATTTATTCAATTTATTCAAAAAATGCGAAATAAGCATAAATCAAATTAAAAAATTAAAAAAATAAAATTGATAAAATTTATACATTTTATTCAACAAAAGTAAAACATCAATAAGACTTTTTAAAGTCTAAAAATAAAGAAAAATCTGAATCATAGCTATTACTGAATCCATAATCCCAACGATTGAAACTATTCAAATCATAAACATATTCTTTAAAATCATATTTATCTATTTTAAAACAATTTTGAAATGAACAAGGCCCAATTCTTTATCAATAAAAGTTTCTGTTTTTATAATATCATATCCAATATCCCAAAGTTATCAAATATCTATAATTTGATACATTTATAATATTTAAAAATGTTAAATGTATAAAAAAAGTGAGGCTATGATAAAATTTTAATTAAAAAAATTATTTGTTATTTGATCAAATATTCGTAAAAAAACTTAATGCAACCTCTCAACTATGAGTCTAAAAATTTTTATGAAAATACCGAAACAAGTTCTTGTTTTTCTGAAATCGTTTACATTAACCATTTAGTCAAATTAAAAATGTATATATCTTCAGTGATATTTTCTTTCAAATAATCATAAGATAAATTTTGTTGGCTAATTAAAACAACAGTACAAATTGTACCAGGCTCAACAGCTTTTTTAAAAATCTACACTAATTTATATATTTGTTTTATCTTTAACTATTGCTGTGTTTCTATATAGGCAGTACACAGCACATAAAGGTCTTCGTCCTCAAAATTAATAATAATTGATATCGCCATGATAGTTTGTATTGGCTTATAATAATGTTCATTGTCTCTGTATATATTATGAAATTTTGTTCTTGAATTTCTAAAATCATTAAAAGCCAATAATATTTTATGACAAAGATCATTTTCAATATCTAGATTCCAATTTTCTTTTGGAAAAATTTAATTTCGAATATTTTCAACAAAAATATTTCTCACATTACAATGATAAAACATTGAACATGCACGTACTGCTTTGCGCGATTTTTTCTATTACTTTGGAAACCCACAATTACAATATCGGGCATGTCAAATTGTAAATTATTAAACATATATTTTGTATCAAAGTTAAAACAGTTGTCCCAGCAGGAACTTCTTTTTTTAAAATTGACAGTACTTAAAACCAATATGAATTTTTAGATTTTTATACATTTTTTTCTTTAATTACACGTGACACCCAAAGTACAAAGTCTTATGAAAAGTTATAAAATATTTCTGTACAGGATATTTTTAACAATGACAAGGTAGAGATTAATGTGAACACAAAGATAAAGCAGAATAAAAAATTCTATATAATAAGCTTAATATAAAAAAAGGAAATAACACTAATTGAGGTCGGCATAACTAGTCCGGGAATTTACAGTCTGTAGAGAAAGTAAGAAGACGAGAAAACATGCCCTTTTAGCAAACGAATTAGGTTTAATCTACCTAAAGACAAAAATAGTTCCTTATGTTATGACATGGGATTATTTTACAAAACTTATGTCGAAGTGCTCGGCTTATCAAACTCAACTTAGGGATACATCCAGGTCAGAGTTCTCAAAAAACTCTTGAAAGCATTTCCATCGATTACAGATGAAGTTAAAATGATGATGAGACTGTTTTAGTATTCAATAATAGGCCACAAAATTTCTAATTTTTTAATAAAGATTTTACCTGTATCAGCATAAGTTTTATCAACTGAGCAATCTGTTTTTTTTTTTTTAGTTTCATAAACAAATAAACAATTGTGATCAGATAAATTACAAAAAAAAAAAAAGTGATTTTATAACCACCTTTCCAGTAAACTTCATTATCATCGCGAATAAAGCCAAACAAATATCTTAATGGATATATTATTTCATTTATTCTATCACTACGAACATATTTTACTCGAAATTTACTATCAACACCAGTAGACTCAAATAATTTTGTTTACCTGGTGATCTTAGCAAAATATTCAACAAAGTTGAAGTTATTCCTGGATTGTCAATAGCCTCAACAATATGTTCATGTTTTTAAATTTATACTCTAGAAAACTTAAATAGAAAAAAAAACAAACATCAATATTATCTAATATTTCGTATTTTGCCTCATCTCCAACTGTATATCGTTATAGGAGGCGATATTCTTCCAAATCATAAGCATCGTTTCGAAAAGATAAGCCATCTCCTATGTAAATATCAAACTCGAATCTATTATTCTAAATATTTAAATTCCCTCTAGTCTGTTCAGTTGGGGGGAAAGTTTGTCCCTCAAAACTCTAAATACTTTTATAACTCATTTGTAAGTAAAAAAATGTTATATAAATGAAGGGTTCAGAGGTAATTAATCGAGTGACATTGCTGTTCGACAAGTATAGAAACTATTTTAAAAAAACCATCAGGTAGAATATGAAAAAAACAAGAAGAAAGATCTACCATTAATTCGTAAATTACAAAACATTGGCGAAAGAGTAGAATAAGTAATTGAAGAAAATAAATATTTAATAAGAGCACTAGTACCTGTTGCTGCGAAAATGTTAGATTATCCGCCAACACAAGAGGAAACATCTTTTGAAAGAGAATTATTCCCGAAATCACAGATGGGTGTTACTCCATTAAAAAAATTTCCACCCATAGCAGGTGTTTCTGCTATAAATTTCAGGAAAATATATTTCCAAAAATACTAATGTTATTAATGATAAATTTGTGTTATGAGGAGATGGGCAAGGTTTTAACATCGGAGATACAAACGTAAAAATAGATGGCGATTTTCTATTTGTCAAAGATAAAAATTATGAATAAACAATAGGCCTTACTAATTTGTTACCAAAAAGGAAAAAACAGGAACTTGTAGATAAATCCACCAGTGAAGATAAATTAACTAATGAGGACTATAAAATCATGCAGAAATTGTTTTATTAACAAATGCAAATATATCAAAATTATGATCCAACTATGAGTGTAGCATCGAGTATCGGTTGGAAGTGTAATGAAAAATTTAATAAATTTATCACGAATATATAAAAAATTCTCCTAAATCTGGTGAAGGCAAAAAACATACAATAGTTTGCAAAAAGAACATTAACAATTATTACAATGAAAAAGTAAATATAATGAGTATGTCAAACAATAAATTTTCTGATTTTGTTGTTAATTATTCGAAAGGAATTCCGTATGTAATACGAGTTTTAAATGTAATTCCACGCACATTTTGGAATTTGGAACACCATGGAAAAGGTGTGAGAAATTGGGCATTAAACAATTTTAATTTGCCTGAAATGCATTTGCTAGGTTATAATTATTGTGGACCATTTACAAACTTAGACGAAAGATTCCGCAGAGGAGAATCAGGAATGAATAAATTAGACGACGCTTGTAAATTTCATTACATTGCTAATAGAGATCATAAAGATTTATAATCCAGGCAAGAAGCTGATAAAGTTTTACAAAAAGAAGCAAAAGAAATCATGCTAGATAAAAATACTCCGATTTGTGAAACAAATTGCTTCTGCAGCTGTTGCCTCAACAATGTTTACAAAAAGAAAATTTGGTTGGGTAATTAAGATTTTATATTGAATGTATATATATATATATATATATATATATATATATATATATATATTTATTTATTTATTTATTTATTTATTTTCTTATATAAGTAAAGATAAAAAGCTTAACTTTCGATATACCCATTGATCAATTAAGACATTTGTGTATAGATAAATTTTTAACACTTGAGCAAAAAAAAAAAAAGAAATTAAAAGAAAGCAAAGGTTTCTTGCTAACCTTGCCATTGTCAATACTCAAGAAGATATTAAAAGAAAAAACCAGCAATGGTTTACATCATGGAGGAATTATTGCTCTCATAGTTGCTGCTTTAACTGGCATTGGTGCTTTAGCAGGAGTAGATACTTCAATATATATTTCTTTTGAACAAACTAGTAAAAATAAAAAATAATTAAAAGAACAAAAAAGGCATAATTTAGTAATGTAAAATAATGCACGAAGTGGTGTAATTGCGAAAAAAGAGGAATACCAAAAAAAATCACTTATCTCCTTTATCTAATATCGATATTGAAAAATACGTAAAAAAAATTAAATATAAAAAATTTCAGAAATGTTTATATGATTGATGAACAACCAAAAAATATGCTAAAAAATGAATGTGCAGTGGTTAATTTTGATATTTCAACAAATCCTGGCATTTATTTGGTTTGCTATTTTTAAGAAAATAATCGTGGTTATTATTTTGAGTCATTTGATGGCAATATCCCTAATAATTTAATTTGTTGTTTCAAAAACAATAATGTTTATTACAATGATGATGTAATTCAGAATCTTGATTCAGTTATTTGTGGACATCTATGTTTGATTGTTTTACAGATTTTTTAGAGAAATTTTAAGTTTCGTGATATAATTAATATGCTATTAAATGACAGATATATTTGGGAAACCATTAATCGAATCTTTAAATAAAAACTTTGATAATATTCAAAAATGCATTAAAAAAATATGTTTATTCGAAATAAAACCATTGTTTCTGATAATGCTCTAAAAGAATATATAAATGTACAATGCAATAACATTATTGCTGAGTATATAATACGAATAAATAATGCAAAAAAAAAACATTAAAAAGAAGCAGATTCAAAATATAAAACTAATGTTGCTGATTATGCATTAAAAAACAATGTCGAATCAAAATACAACACTATTGTTTCTGATTTAAAATCATATGTAAATTCAAAATATAATACCATTGTTTCTGCTTTACGAGATTAAATAAGAAAAGTTTTTGTTCATACAACAGACTATGTTTATATTCAAAATCGTAGAATTAATGATATGACAGATCCTGTAGATGGCAAAGATGCTATCGATAAAAGATATCTCGATAAATTAACAACTGATAAATTGCAAGATTTCAACAAAGTAACTTTGAATTATTGCCATGCACTTGTTAATTCCAAAGTTTAAAAAATCAAAGAAGATTCTGATATATAATTAGATGTCAAATTACAAAATTTAAACCAATCTCATATATTTTATTTACATGCAGAATGATATAAAATGACTAATGTTTTTAACTTAGATAATGATCAAATTTTCTTTACTTATTTGATAGTTTGTACTGTTTAAAAAATAGTTGCGGATATTCTCATGTTTGATAATAATTTGGCCGTTTTCAAATTGGATTTAATTTTGGATCTTGTGTTTGCTGTACAACATGTGGGTCCATATTTCTAGATAACTCATTTCTGCGATATATTCCATCTATGACTCTATGAACTGTTTCTGTTAAATTTTCAATACTTTTATCTTTCATTATATTTATTATTTTAAATTTTCAATGTGATCATCTTTAATTTTATTTATATCTTTTAAATCATTAACTTTAATTTAGTGCATTTTTTTTACCTCTGAATAATTGCATTTCATCTTTTTGAATCTTATATTCACCATGTTTTACAATTTATGGTAAAACTTCTTTAGTCACCCATTTAGTAAATTTTTCAGAAATAGGAATATTTAACCTAAACATTAACTTATACAGAGCTGATTCATTGATAAATAAAGCATTTGGTTGTATATTTGAAGGTGTTCCTACTATAGGGATGCCCATGAGTTCGGTAAATTTCTTTTTGTCATCATTATCAACAATATAATATAGCATTTCGCAGTTTTCTGTATTCCAAAAGCCTAGTTACATCAGCTCCTCTAAACCAAGGATTATTTTCCTCGCCAATAATCATAACAACCTCGTTAACATTGTAAATAAATTTGTTGTTGTTGTTTATGTCTAGAATGAACTCCATTTTTACATGCGAAACTATCCACAAGTGAAATTGGCATGTTGTTATGTCTTTTCATAAATATTATTTTTTTATGAAGAAAAAGAAAAATTGAAGAAATTAATATGAAAGAATATAGTCTACATTTATTGGATTATATAGCTATTAAGGAGTTATATTTTCTAAGTCATTGACAATATATTTCATTTTGTTTATAATTTCATTATAGGATTCGTACTTTATACCAAACAATGAAATGCTATTTTTGGCAACAATTGTCAATTTTTTTTTGTGACTTCATTATGTTCCATGAAAGTTTCATTACAAAAAACTACAGTAAACCATTTGTATATCTAAAAACAGAGTATCATATTTGGTAAATTAGGAAATTTCTCACTAATTAGACCATGTTTTTTTAAATCTGGAAACGATGTTCATCTATTTCTGCATAATACAACTTTTCATAAAAGCTAAAGGCTTCCTCGCATATGAATTAAAATCGGCATTTATTATGTATTCATCTCCTAATCCAAATGAAGTGAATTTTTTTGAATAACAACCAATAAGATTATAACAATGATAATCAACCTTATACTTTTTTTCGCCAACAAACAGGACTAACTCACATGATGGTCTTTGGAATATATTTTTAAAAAATATTGAAATTGGTTGCTAGAAACTGAAACCAATTTCTTATCGAAAGTGGCGTACTGATTTTTTCTTGTCTCCCAAACTTATTGTCCAAACATTTTTATTGTAAAAAATATACAATTCACCATCAATATTTAAAAGTGTTTTTATATATTCGTTTTTGCATAAATTAAATGGTTCATAATTATTAAAATTATTTTGTAGTGGTGGCCCATAAAATTTTTTAATATTTTGAATATCGTCTGGTTGCATTTTTATCATTTGTATGTAGAAGACCTAATGCATGGCCAATTTTGTGGATCAAACCGCTAGATAATTAATCTTATTTTCAAGAGTCTTTTTACTATCACTATGCCGATATTCCTGCTTATTGATGTGAATTTCAATGAGGCAATTTGGTTTATTTGGAAAATGTGCATGAGCCAGTGCACTGCCAAATGGATATAGTGTATAAGGACAAACTCCGCACAACCTATATATAAAAATATCTGGAGAATTCGTATCGTAAACAAATTCCAAATGAGTGTTTTCACCAAATGATGAAAGCCTCTTTTGCTAAATTTGTAATTTATTTATTTACACATGCAAAATTCCATCTTAATGAGTTTTTAGTCCATTTCGCTGTCGACAAAAGGTCCACAATTATCTCATCTTTAACCCCACATCTTGGCTTGTTGATTAAATTAATTGTTTCTCCATTGAGTTTACCATCAAATAAAGAGAGGATGCGATATTTTTTAAATATCCTTAAAGATATTTCGTACTTTTCAGTATCAATTTTTGAAAGCGAATTTGCAGCACCTTCTAGATATCCATATTTATTTTAAATGTTGATAACACATTTTGTCTGATTCTCTTTTGTGGATAGCGCAAAAATTATATTTGTAATTGCAAGAATAATTATATAAGTCTTCATTTATATACAAAAAGTTTTAAAATATATTAAACTCTTTAATTTTATTTCTGTCCTTACAATCGTTAATTTTTCTATTTATATCTATTGTAGTAAAATCATAGTATTAATCACAACATTTTAATAAAATTTATTTAAATTTTTCATAAGGTGTATCTCCACAAACAAAATCACTATAAATATGATTTAAGTAAGTATCATCTTGTCTAAATATACACAAATGTTTGTATTGTCTCTTACCAATTGTTTAGACACTCTGGGATAAATTTGAGCCAAATAGAAAACATCAATATTTTTGTGTCGTCCTCTTGTAAAATATTCACGAATCGTATATTGATTATCTAAAATATCATAGTCAAATACAATTAGACATTTGTTTTTTCATTGATATAAAGGATTCATTTCCACAGTGTTATTCTAAAAATATGCCATTTGTTCTTTTTTTTGTGTCACTTCAAAATCATCTTGTAATTGAATATATTTTGGTTTATTCAAACTTTTAGAGCAAACAAGTAATTTATTAAAATTTAATCACCCCATTTTATTATAAATAAAATTTATCATCAAATTTGTTTTTACACTATTACTAAGACCAACTATCATACCTCTTATATTATCAGGCAAAAGTTCGCCATTTTTTTTATTCTTAGAAGATTCTTCAGAAATTAAATTACTAACACCCCAGTCAACTTTGTGTAGCATAGGCTGCTTTGGCTGCTGCTTTTTCATTTAATTACAAATAATTTTTGTAATAAATGGATAATATAACTTTGTCTCGACAGCTTGAGCTGCCAAATATAGTTTCCAAGATAACTAACAATAGTTATATTCTTAAGAAGAAACTTCACTATGATATAATTCATAAAGATAAATCGATAGCATTAATTAGTTTTCATGCTAAATTTTTGACTCCAAATGTGGAGAATAATACTATAACCATAATTGAAAAAATTAGTGATGATGTTGATAAAAATGAAGTTAAAACCATTCCCAAAGGCCAATATGATGTTAAATCGTTAAAGGAAACTCTAAATTCTATCGATCCATTAAAAAAATACATTGAATTGACAACAGACAATGAAAAAAAAGAATATCTATCAAAACTAATATTGAAATTAAACTTGAGGATCACTTACCTGATGTTCTTGGCTTTGAAAGAAATATGACTATTGAAAAAGATAAATTTTATTGGAACAAAATTGCCTAATTTTAATCCATATAAAACAATCAAAATTCATTGTAACTTGCCACATGGCATGTTCATAAAATATGATGAATCCTGTCATTTGGAGACTTATATAATTGCTAGTTTACCAAAAAACTATGTTTTGTTTTCTAGATTACATTAGCTATTATACCCCATATTCATTTTTATAGAATAAAAAATGAACATTTTAAGTATACTGTCTTAGAAATTAGAGACAAAAATGAAATTTTAATGATTTTGATGGTTCTGATGTCGATGTTGTTTTGGATAATAAATATGTTTAAAATATAATAATATAAAAATTAATTAATATTATTATTTTTGATATCCATATGGCAGTGTATCAATTTTATTCTCTAATATAATTCTCTTGTTATCACAAGTTCTCAATGCTATTTCATAAACCTCTACAGTATATATTTTGTTTTTCTCACTCCTTATCAAATACATTGTTCTATATTGAATTTTCTCATCAAACAAACGATTCTTATAGTCTTCGAATGTAATTCTCTTATAAACAACACATTTATTACACCCAAAAATTTTTATTCTTTATTGCCAACACTATATGCATACATTTTTGCTCGTAAACCAACAAATTTTTTCATTATTTTCCCATTACATTCGTCTTTCATTTTTCCTAAAACTTTATTAATTGTTTGTAGCATGTTATATACATTGTCGTGTGGATAATAATTTGTATCAAATTTTCCTATCATCGACTTCATATCTTCGTAAAATTCTTCTGTTTTATGTTATAAATGTATGAATTGGTATCTTGATAACATAATTTAATTTTATCGTCATATTTTCATTTCATCACTTGATACTGGAAATCATACATTATTTCTTTCGAAATGTCCAAAGTTGACATGCCCACATAAATAGGCTTAATAAATTTTACACTTGATTTATTCATATGTATAGCTGCAAGATTTTAATTAAATATAGTACTTCATTTGAAATTTGTTTTTGCTACTAATTTTTCACATTTTTCAGCATTTGGTACTAGTTTTATATGAACTCTGTTTCTAATATTTTCCATAGTTTTACCAAACACAGACTTATTCACGAGCTTATAAAAATTATTTGCATTATTTCTTATCTCTGTATTCCAATAAATATATTTCTTCGACCAATCAGACTGATCAAATGTCAATATTCTTTTTATTTTAGTGAGATTTAATCCATTATTTAGACACGGTTCAAGTTGAGATAGTGAATTACATACTTTTGTCTGTGATCTAAAGTTGTTAATAATTTAGACACAATTTTTAACGATGAATGCATAGTAGTTGGTGTTAAATCCTGCTATTTTACCTCCGACAGGTTGAGAGAGTCTTTATGATAATGTTCCTTTCATGGTCACTGTGTTTGTAAAAGATACGATTCAGATTTTGTCGACAAAGAAGATTTCCCAGGTCGTAAACTATGTGTGTTGACTAGTTTAATCTTATCAAAATTATTTTGTGAAATAATTTTTAGTAATTGTATGAGTTTAAATTGTTTCCATCTTTTATAATCTTGCAATTATTCCAGTTATATGCAAAAATCTAACATTCCATTTAAAAGTGGTGTGGTAAAGAATAACCTATTAAATACTCAATATAAATGGAAATTTGATTAGCATACAAAGAAGATAATATTTATTGATCTGTCTTACTTAATATTTTTAATACAAAAATTATTGATTCAGTAAATTATGCGTGTAAATATGTATCTGAGTGAAAAAATAATTTTTAAATAGGATGTAAATTACATATCTTTTTATGTCTATGAAACAATTTTGAGTGTTAACAGCTCACTTTGCGGCTATATCACCAGAATGAACGAGTACCGACAACTCGCGTGGCAGTGAAATTGAGAAATTAACGACACATATGTGTTGAAAACTAAATCCAATATGAAGGGAGCATTCAGCTCCACATATACGTTAAAACTAAAATAAATATGGCTACCGCCTATGGGTAAATCACCAGCCCGCCTGGGACGAAATTGGTAATTAACACACTAGTGCCACCACAGAAAAACCACCAAGATAGTTGCATACTACGGAATGAGCAAAGGTATGATGGCAAGTAATTGAGAGGGGCGGACGGGGTTTCGAACGAACGCAAGTGATTGGTGGTGGGGGTGGAGGGGAGTCAAGAGAATCTGAGAAATTAGCCAATGGGAATCATGTTTGAGGGGTGGTAATTAACCAATGAAAATCATGGGTGATGTGGAAGGGGTCTAGTGAATGCAAGTAATTTGACAATTTAATGTATTGGAAGAGGGTGGAGGGGTGGAGGTCAACCGGTGTATTGGTCTAGCGAAAGTAATACATTGATGGGGGGTGGGGCAATTGGGCAATTAAATATATTGAAAGGAGGGTGTGGCGGGGCGCAGTCGTCTGCTGGGCGTGGTGCTGGGATAACTTCCGGAAATGCAAGTTTTTAAAATAGATTTCTAAATAATTAAATTGTAACAGTGATTTTTACACTAAATTTTCTATAAATTTTACATACTTTTTATTAATTTTTATAAATAAATTTTTATTCAATTTTTGTGTATGATTTTTTTTTTTTTGTATTTTTTCTAATTTTTTGGGATTTTAAGATCACATGTCAACGTGGTCAACGTCAAAGGTCTAGGTCTCCGATATCTAACATGTCGCTGGGGAACTGGAATGACAGAGCATGAACAGCTCCGACGCTCCTGTCCCCCAACCCCTTGTGACCAAACATACCAAATAATTCTGCTGATAAGCTATAAATATACGAAATTATGTTTTATTTTGCAAATGTTTCAAATTGTACCACGTTTCGTATAAAGGCTGCAAATAACAATCACGAAATAATAATCTAGCTTTGCAAAGTTTCGTTTGTGGTTTAATGCCTGCAAACAAAAACAACGTATATACGACCGTTCGTACGAAAGTTTGCTACGAAGAGATTGTGGGTCCGCCTTTATACCACCGGCTGCCTCGTTTCTCTGTCGTGGCTCAGCTGTTGTCACAACAGAGTCCCACTGGCGTTGTCTTCGCAGTTCCCTGGTCTACTTTCAGGTTTATGTATGGCCGTATGTATGTTACATTTCACCGCCATTACAAGATTGTTTACATTCAGGATGTCAGTTGGTCGTGATATTTTAGATGCCATAGAACGTTCTAAGGAATAAATGTCAAAGAAGAGTAAGTAGTAGTCGTGCTCGTTGAATTACACTTTGTGGGAAATGTAAGTTTACGTATGGTGGAAAGTTACAAAAATTAGATAAATATACAGACTATTCAGTGTGGTCAAAAGTGCTCTATTAACCGAAATAAAGCAAACACATAAGATTTTTGTGAACGTTTTTGGGAGCGAAATTATGTTTCGTCAAGTATATAACAAATTCAAACAATGTTATCTGTCAAAGTTGATCTATAACTCAATATTACATTATGGGCGAAATGAGATAAATCTCGCAAATTTAGTCAACTAGTTACCAATCGACCGGCAATACATCCATAGAGTTGTGGAGTTATTGTAAATGCTAATTTTCTAGGTTAAGAAGTCCCGATGCAGGAAATATAATTATTTTATCAAGTCAGCATCTCCATCGTTCGAATTATGGCTACGCTGAGCTGATGGACCCTTCAAAAATGCATCGCAGTGAGCACCGCCATTATTGGCTAGCATCACAATAAATTGTTGTAAGGGATGCAGGCGCAACCCTCCACATTCGTCGCGAAGCGAAGAGACTCTTACGACTGATGACAAGAAAGCGAGGTCATCATTTTTTATTCTTGTTATTTCTAATATTTTGATTTGTTTTTAAAAGGACAAATCTAAAATTCCTTTTTGTCTTTGGAATCATCTCTAGAAGGTTTGTTACATAAAAATGTCCTTTTATAAAGTTATTTGTGATTACTTATTCGTATAAAAATAACTGGTTGCATTTAAGTAACGGTACTTATAATTTGGCCAACCTTGTTCTATTTCGAAATTACATGAAAGCCCGATTTTCAAATAAAGTTTGCCACATTAAAATTCTCTTTAACATTCTGATACTAATAATTCCGCAAAGATTAACGGATATCAAAAGATACACTTCAATAGCCTATATTGAAATAATATGAGAAATCACTAACAGCAAAAGAGATCGTACATCAACTATTTTGACTTACTTATATCCATGGAGTTAGGAGTATACAGGAGATGGCATGTCGTGACGTAGGCGAAGCCGCTGGAGATAGACGGTTTTACTATGGACTCTAGCCGCCATCTTGACAGTAACCGAAAACATTGTATCTACATTAGAATGACGTTCAAAGAAAGGTTAAGTTCGAAGCATTTCGTGTTGAACAAGGACGCTGATGAATAAATAAATATATATTACTATTCACGTGTGAGGTTTTACTTTTTTATCATTGGCTTGTGTTAGTTGTGGTATTAAATAATTTCCTCATAAAACTGCCGATCGCGAGTGTGTGTACCGCGGACCTGTATTGGGTTATGTGCGACAATAAGCACGTGTTTTAGATATAGTGCTCATATATCAGGATTTGTGGAAAACTATTTTTTGAATAAATGATTAAATAAAGTATAACAAGCGTGCTACCGTTGTCGTGTAATGCATTGCAGGTTGCGTATCAGTAATGAGTACAACAAAACGGCGACCAGCAGCCTAGCTGAATTTCTGGAAGGCAAAATTCACATGTTCCTGAGCCACGAATAAATAATTATTTCCTGGCATATATATTTAAATTCCTAACACTGACAATGACTCGAGATGTTTGTTTCCAATATGACTTCATCTCCTTTATACATATTTAATGTCAATCTAGTAAATGGTTTGTGGTCAATAAACTTAAATACCGTTTTAGTCATTCCCTCTCTTTGCGTTATATTAGTTCTCTGTTATGAAACAGTTTTATAATTACGTATCCCTTATTGAAGAGTACAATTTTATTTATTGCATCTACAATGTTGGACAGGGTTAGGTTACTCTTGGTACATAACTAAAACACAGAAATTAAAATTTTTACTGAATTGCCCTCGTTGGACAATCACGTATTTTATAAATTTTTCAGAAGAAAAAATGGGGGAGGGGCAGGAGACATTTATGGATAATTTTATTCCCTATTTCTACAAAAATTGTGTTGCATCTTTCTCCAAAAGTGCCATTTAGTACCAGGGGCTTAAGCCCCGGCTACAATCACAGTAATAATTAATAATAAAAAACTAAATCCGCGCTTATATATGGCACCAGCTACAACACAACATAACGGCGTAAGATGGTGGCCTGCTCGCGGTAGCGGCATTAAGAGGATGGAATATTTTCAATTTATTTACGCCGAGTTCTACGCCGGCCAATCACGAGACAACATTTCCAACCACGAGTCAGTGCAGTGCAAGCTTATAACAAGAACATAGATATCAAATGAATTTTTCGATACAGTTCAGATTTCCGTTTATTTAAATAGTCAACGCAATTATTAACATGTATAGGCTCTACCACAATTTAAATATCTCGAAATACGATTCCCGCGAAACTTTTTTCATCACGAGTAGATAAACAAAAATAAATATCAGGTTAGCCAACACACTGTTTGAAAATATCCGCGATACATGTACAGGCTGTCTTTTTTTTTTGTGCTCGTTTCTCATTAGTCGCGTAACAGTTTTCTTACAGCGGCTGTAGCCAGTTCATTTCCATACTTCCATGGTAATGTCACTGTTATTTTACTACGGGAACGCTACAGTGATTGTAGCGTAGGCTTTAGTCAATCAGGAGCCACTATTTTAATTCAACCCAACATGTTAAAAAATTTCACATTAGGAGAGAAAACTACAGTAGGGTGTTATTTCTATAAATACAGTTTTAGGGGTAGTAAAGGAACCACCCTATGGTTAGGTCAAAATGTATGAGTACTTATTCTCCAGCATTTTAGGTCACTTTGGGCAATTTAATTAGATTAGGATAGATTGTTGAACTACAATGGGTGAAAGAAGTATGCACCGCAGTGATATAGATAACAAGCGCACGTCTACTAACCACTGCCAAAGTGGTCCACAGACACACTTGTGACAAAATTTCTTTGTTGTTACCTACCAACTTGTACAATTATTATTTTTAGTGTGAAATTCTCCTCTGAATACATTAAAAACTATTCAGTATCAATATCTCAGAACCACGCTGCAGAAACTTGACAAACAAACACTCCTCTAAGAATAAACATTGTCGCTGAAAAAATTATGTTCCACTCCTCCCTCCCCAGGGAAGGGGGGAGGGGAGACTGTGGTGGGCATAGTGGTAGGACGCTTGCCTTCCACCAATGTGATCCATGTTTGTTTCCCTGTGAGGTTACTCACAGATTTTCACATATAGTAATTGTGCTGATTGATGCTGCTGGCTGGCATGTTTTCTCGAGTTTTTCCCGTTTTCCCCACCCTTGCATTTCAATGCTGCTCCATAGCTGCCATATTTCACCCTCATTGGCTCTCAATACCTTGGTTGTTACAAACCACCAAACCTCTCTAACCTCCTCCCGTCTTAGATTATGGAGGTCATGGTGGTCTAGCGGGTAGAGTATTCGCCGTTTCACGAAGCACACTTTTTTTTGCATCCCATATACATGCAATGCACTTTGAAAGGACCTGTCAATTATTATTATTTTGTTAGTTTTTTTTATGAAATATGGATATTTGCACACAATTACATTAACATAAAAATATATAACAGATAAATAATATAATTTACATGGTTCTTAATTCTAGCAGTTCTGTAAACATGTTAAGACTACATTTGGTTGTAGTACAAGTTGTTACAATTCATCTACAGATAGATATTAAAGTATAAATATATTCAGTCTACATTAGATTGAAACACAGGATATTAAATGAAGTCTCCTTATATCGGTCTTGTTCTGCATTATATAAATTTATCTTTATATATGTATTCTTCTACGGAATAGAAGGCCTTGTTTAAAAAGTATTACTTAACAGCTCTTTTTAATGTCTGTAAACTATTAATTTACTTCAAATGACTGGGTAGGTTGTTTATTAGTTTTGCCCCAGCATAGTATGGATTTGATGTGAATGCTGAGGCTCTGTAGGAGAATAGATGAAGATGATTAGCTTTTTCTGGTGTAGTAATGGTGTATCTCTATTTTTAACTATTTTAATGTTTTCCGTGTAAATAAGAATACTGCGGTACATATGCATGCATGGAAGAGTGAGAATTTAGTTATTTATAAATAGCGGCCTACGATGGTTTCTTTTTCCTAATTACTTATTAATCTCACTATTTTCATCTGTAATCTAAAAGCCCTTTTCCATTTTGTCGAATTACCAAAAAATATGCTTCCATAATTTATGAAGGACTGAATATTTGAGAAATAGCATGCAAGTATTGTATTATTATTACAAATCTTTTTTGAGGTATGTACCGTAAAACACATTGAATTGAATTTTTTACAGAGACTATCAACATGCTCATTTCATGTTCAATTACTGTCTACAATGAGCCCTAGGAATTTAGTATTATTTACTGTATGTAACCCATCTTCTTCTATTGTTGTGCATCTTTCATCCTGCATTGTATGTTTATTTCTCTGCATGAAATTCATGAGCACAGATTTGTTTACATTTAATATTAACTTATTATACTGGAACCAACTGGACATCTCCGTCACTGTTTGTTTTACATTTTCTTCAAGAACAGAATTATTTTAACTAGTTACCAAAATGTTTGTGTCATCCGCAAACATTATAGCTGAGCCGTTGATTATTTGTTCTGTAAAATCATTAATAAATATTAAGAATCAAATTGGTCCCAGTATTGATTCCTGCGGCACTCCTACTCCAGTAATTCTGGTATTGGTCATAACATATGTAATGTCATTTTTGTCATAATATCTTATGGAGGTGATCTGTTTTATGCCTTCAAGATCTGGTTTAAACATATAATTTGTTACACCTCTTACTTCACACTTTTCAAGTTTTTGCTATAAAATATTGTGGTCAACTCAATCAAAAGCTTTTGAAAGATCTGCGAATATACCTGTTGCGAATTGTCTTTTATCAAAAGAAGTTAATTTTTTTTTTCAGTAAAACTGTAAGTAGCTTGTTTTGTGGGTCTGCCCTCTACAAAGCCATACTGATGCAATGAAATAACCTTGTTTTTTTTTTAATTAAGAATTTTGTCAGTTTATTCGCTATCAATTTCTCTAAAAAAATTTTAAAAGGGCTTAAGAAGTGCAATAGGCAAATAGTTATCCATCAAAGCCTTGTCACTTTTTTTATATATTGGTACTACTTTAGCATATCTGAGACTCTCAGGAAAAATTCCCTTTGCAAGACATTCATTGTCAAAGGCAGTTTTATTAAATTATGACACTTTTCTAGCATAGTCATAGGTACCTCATCTATTCTACAGGAACTTTTAGTTTTGAAATTTTTAATTAAATGTTTGTCTTCTTCAGAGATAGGTGTGAAAAACAGTGCAATGTGTTATCATTCCAAGTGTTAGGTCTTTGAGTAATGTGTGCAGGTCTAATATTTGTAGCTCTGTGCTCATTTTACAATTTTAGTGGGATGTTTTGTAAAATAGTCATTAAAACTATTAGATATTTCCTTGCTATTTTCGATTTTAATACCATCAATTTTCAAGGAAAGGTAATATAATTTATTATTAATAATGTTCCACTTTGACTTTGTTTTATTTGAGGAGGAGGCTATTCCCCCATTGTATTTCTGCTTTGCTACTCCGAGTAACTTGTTATAAAAATTTTTCGTATTGCTTGCAGTATAATTTTTTATTTTCCCCCTGGGTTCTTAGCATTCTACGCATTGTTTTTATCCTCTGTCCTGAGACTGACAGACCTTTACTAATCCATTATAGTTTTGAGCTACTGCTACATTTTACAGATTGCAGTGGAAAGGCATGATTAAAATGACAAAGGAATGTATTAATAAAACTGTTTCAGGCAATGTTTGGTTCTGTTAATGTATAATCATCGTCCCATTTTTCTATTAAAAGTAGTCTTTTAAAAAATTTAACATTTTCATCTAAATATCCATGATTTATAATCGGTATTAAAATAAGCTTATGTCCTATTAGTTCCCCTTAAAATTAAAATTTTCAAAATACTAAAGAAGGGTCAAATAGAGTTGAATGACAATCACGTGATATTTTTCTGTTTTGCAGATGGTGTAGTTATAGGAAAAGATTGGCTTTATTTGAGTTTTCTTTATTTTGACTACCTTTGGAAAACGAAAAAATGTATAAACATGTAATATACTGTAATGATTACAGCCTACCGTTAAATACGTAACCATCTAAACACACAAGTTAACTTTACTTATTTAACTTAACATCTTGTCGACAGCAGGTTCATTAGAGAATGGTAAACAAAGAACACAATGAAGGGAATACAAGGAAGGAATTTGTCAAATTGTCTTTATTGAGTCGCCCCAGAAATTGCATGGAGTGAGTTCGAGAAACCATGGAAATTGCAAATCATGAAATCTACATCCAGTAGCTATAAAAATATGAGAACTGATTTGGTTGTAGGCCTATATTCTTGTATTGATAAACAGCTGATTTATTGTTGTCACTGCAACTCTGCTGACTTGGGAAGAAAAAAATGTAAAAGGTGGAGTTTTTATAAGGTGTAGCCTTATATTAGTTTACGAGATGATTTGCTATTACTAACAAATTAATTCCATAATCTCCTACACTGAAATAGCAAATCGGCATTTAGAAAAATACGAATCTGCAGGTTTATAAAAGTGCCTGTACCTCTAACGAGTCAGCAATTTACAGGTTAGACTTTAAATTCACTGCACGTTAGTAATTGCAACCGCACTTACAAAAATTAAACACACTGCAATTGTGAAGCACTCGTAAGGCTGTTCAATTTCAATGCGAACAAAAGTTGTCTCTCTCCCGCATGGCTGCTTCACTTGTAACGCACTCGCAAATGACTTCAATAGCGTATTATATTCGATTTTAGTACGGTTAAAGTTTTATCATAACTTTTAAAAGTTCCTATAGTCGTCAGAAAATCATTTCTTTGGATATTTTCACGGCAAATATATACGGAATGGGAATCAAATCAACCAAAACACTGTATACAACACTTCCATTTAAACGTAAATAATTCATAAGTTTATATATTTAACGGCTAAATTTATATCTACTTATCTGAGACGAACACACTCACGCTTGCATGTTAATTTGTGTCGATTTTAATACTCGTCAAAATACACGTGAAAGACAGGCCGATACAATGTTTTTGGCTACTGTTGATCACGTAACCTTTTTTTTTTTGCAGGAAAACAACCGTCTAACTCCAAGCTACAAACCGGTTTCACTTGTTAACACTGCACGGTACCGGACATAGCCACCCCCTGCTTATATCCACGTGCGGTTTCTTTGACCAAACGTTTAGGAGATGCGGAAGCCAAGGATGAATCCCCAAAGTTCGGTAACAGAGCGTGACTTACCCGGGTCTTGAAGGAGGAAACCTCATCGCTATAAAATTACTATTTGTGAGAAAAATAATGGTTATTATTTTGGATTTAGTGTGACTTTTATTCATTGCAGTATGACACAATTCTGATCTTTAGATAAATCAAAAAACAAATGTTCCCAACAGGAAACGTGGTTAATTTTCTGCTAACCAAAAGCGGTAACGTCTCGTAAGACTTAAAAGTCAAAAGTTCCGAAATTTAATTCAATTCACCAGCAGACTTGCAACTCAGGACTACCAGACTCCCATTATGCACAAAGTTCTCTTAATCCACTATGACAAGTAAATTATAGCCCACATCAACATTTAACGCGTTAAAACCACCCGTGTTTAGCGATAGCGCTATGCTTATATTGCTGCCTTATAAATCTTCCCTAATAATTCAAACCAGCATACACGTACGAAAACGTAACACATAATAAATTAAGGGTAGATCGGAAGCCATGTGAACTGAAAGAAGTCGGCAGAGTAATGACAAGCGAGCCCTGCTGTTATGGGGAGCACGGGTAGCAACAACTTAACATATGTTGTTCACGGTAAACTGAGTACTTTCTAAAGCCCTGCTTCTGATATATTTGTATGCACATTGGCCACGAGCCTGATAATTTTATTCATGCGTCGATCATGTGTAACTGTGAAATTATTAGAAAAATAAATAGTTTACAAATCTGCTTGTTCTTACACCTATATACAGGACGGTCGAAATGTCTTATCATCCCCTTAATTTCCATTGATGTTGTGTATGGCAGTTCATTCTATATTTCAGATAGCTGATACGAGCTCCTACAGTGTTGCAGTTGTTGTTGTTGTTGTTGCAAGTGTTTGAGCACATGAACGTCCACATACTTGAAGGAGCATAGAGAATGTGCGACGAATCTTCACGAGACAATTCCGCAAAGAATGTCGTCTTAAAAGGACAATACTGTGTTGAGAAAATCAGCTATTTCTGACGGGATCAATTATTACTAGTTATGTGTGGGTGACAAGGCATTTGCAGGAGATGACAAGACATGTGGACCTTCCTGTACATAAAAAAAAATAAAAGCAAAGTAATTTCAGCGTTCACAGATGGTTACCTAACATTTTAGCCGACGTTAAGGAAGGAAATACTTTCCCTCCTTCTTTACCAACATAATGGTGCGCAAGCCAGTCAACGTGTCTGTTCAATTACGTGTAGCTAGAGGTAATGACTTTTCTCATATGTTGACTTTAACAGTTCTCAATTAGCCGTGAATAGCCTATAGTTAGTGGCGGGAAAAAAAATCGAAATATTTACAGAGTTCTCTTGAAGTATCACGTCCACCCATAACCAAGGTCAGAGTCGTAATGGTTTGACGGGGGAGAAAGTGGGAAGGATCTAAGGTGTCTCCCCTCCAACACCCCTCCATCTTCCTCACATAATTTATCACTCTCTCCCTTTCTCCCTCCTTCCGAGCAGGCCGGAGAGTCTGATACTTGTGAATTACAAGTGTGGCTGGTCGCGTGGAAGGGGGGCGACGCGGTGGTATAATCTTCAGAATTTATGGCCGCGGCGGCATTAAAACAAAGTCACCGATGTCTTTAGTGAAGTTGGTCGCAGCTGTGTGGGAAGGGTTTGGATGGGGTTGTGAAAGGAGAGGCCCCTCCCCTCATCAGAAGAAAGGTCGTCTAGCCGTCTTAAGGTCTCCGAAGGGGTAAGGAAGGGTTAGGTCGCTGACAGCTCTGTGGAAAGCGGATGCCTCTGTAGAAGGGACCTTTCTCGCAAACTCGGGCGACACTGAATAAATCACCCAGCATCTACCGTCTCGTGGTTAGATTTTACTTTCCTTTTTTTCCGTGTCGACTACACCATTCGGGGATTTGCCCTGAAGACCATCGAGTTTCGCCCGATTCCCAGATGTATTGTGTATCCCGGTTTCCATGTTCCTATTTTCAGTTTAAAATATAAAGTTGCATTAGTAGGAAGAGAAATGCAGAGAAATTGAAAACTATTTTAAAAATTCAACTTTTTTTTTTCAGATTTGTAAAAATGTTACATCACTTAGTCGGCGTTTAGTTATGAGACATAAATTGGTAACCCCATTATAATCTCCCTGAAATGTTGTCATGGACATTCGGAGATTCAGTGCATTAGTGAATATTATATTAGCACTGATTGTAATAAGACATCGGTGTTATAGAAGCAATGTTATGCACGCATTAGATTCAGATCAGGGGAACGTGCTGGCCGGGTGACTCATCCACCACTTATGCGGTAGCACTAATCCAGATAGGTTCGGGTAACTAATGAAAAACCGCGGTGGCCCATCATGAATGGACCTCATGTGGTGCATCAGATCCAACAGGACACCTTCGAGTAGCCCATGTTGTTACAGAATGTTACAGTATGATTGGCCTGTCTAGCGCTTGGTATCCGACGAGCGTTGGATGTGATAACATTGAAACAAGGATAGAATTACACACTTAACATTCGTATCTACCACAATAGCAACAGCAGACACAGTGGCAAATGCCCGTACCTAAGGAACAATCGAATCTTGAACATATGTCCATATGAACTTTTGGTTTTGTTTTCAAGTGTAGTGTCCACGCCCTGGTTTCATCCCACAAAAATTGAAACATGTTGTACACGAGAAAATTGCTTGTAGATACTACGCACTGCTTTCGGAAATTGACCACGAGCATCCTAAAATGTGTTTCTATAAACTTAGGTATTTAAAAGGCATGCAAATTCCTGGCTCATGTGGGATTCGAACCCAGAATGTTGTAATGCGTACGTCCTGAGCTACTTCTACATCTAAGATCTACAAATTAAATATTCCAAACTATGTAGCATTAGAAAACATTCAGGTCGTGCTATAGCCGAAATAACAATTATCATTACCATATCCATACCCATAATCATAATTATGACCCGAGCTACGACTGACATAAGACCGTACGTTTTCATTGCGAAATTGAAAATTTTACCAATAGTAATTTAAAATTAACTTCGTGTAAGTTTGCCGACTTGTTACGTTTACGATTCCCTTACACTCTATTTTTGTATGAAAAGTCTCGTTGGTTAACAGTCGCAATGGCTACAGAATAATTATTATATTTGTTGCAGTTCTCATTTTGACAAACTACTTGTTGAAGATACAAATGAACACGCGACTCTAAAAAACAAACAATAGTTTAAGTTGAATGTGTGTTTAGCTTCGTGACTGGAAACACGCGGTTTGAGAAAGTGTGTTGTAAAAAGAGTGGATTCTGATTTAACTACGCATTGGTTCTTGCAAAATTAGGTTAAAATCCGAAAAAAATTTTATGTAGCTGTGCTTTGCCAATGATTATGTCTACTGTATGCTGGTTTGTAGCAAGTACCATTGTACAGAAGGTATTCAAATTTTACTCATTGATATGATTTTGAATATTTAGATTGTACCATGGCCTTAACTTTCGTTAAAAGAATGCCGCTTTTATTACAGAAAGAGAAAAAATTTAATAAGTTAACTTGCAGATTAGGGATTGAAGGAAGCCTCGTTTGTCGCAAACCAAGGGCACCAAATTGATCGCCGTAGCGTGGTATTTCATTCAAAATGCTTATTTCTACAGCAGGCCTATGGAACGAGCCCTACTATTTGGCATCATAAAGGAATAACGGGCTTTAGCATACTCCACAGTACTGTACATAGTGGAGAAGAAGCCATTTGTTCCCTGGCATCTGCTGCAGTAAGAGTTCGTTCTCACTCGGCTATCCCACAGTTAATATCCAGTCCAGGACCGAATAAGTATTCAAAAATTATTACATGTTTACTAAATTGCTTGTAAATTTACTATAAAAATTTTTAGCTTGTGGTACTACCTACTTTCATAGTGTTGAGTTTTGGCACTCTTCCGTAAAACTTAAATTTCATGTGTGGTAACAGGTAGTTTGTGAGATGCACGTAGAAATTACAATATTATATACATGTGAACATAATCGTATCTAGAGTTCTAATAGTCACAGGAATGTTATTCGGATTTGTATGTGCCCCACATAGTGTCACAAGGAAAAAACAAGCCATTCCTCATGTTTCTCAGCTCGAGGGTCAAGGAACGAGCTAGCGACGCCCCCAGTGGGCTCGGGGAAATACCTCGCACTACTGATCAAATTAATAATTAACTTAGCTAAGGTCAGTGTTGGTAGTGCGTAATTTCATACTGCAAGACAATTATGCGTCAGAGTAAAACTGTGTTAGTCTAATGAAAACTGTATAAACTGTTAGTGCGGAGTCGGAAGATAAAGTTTCGCTTGGATACAAAGTCACGGGTGTTTTATTTCTCCTTCCCTTGTGTCGCTTGCTGTCTGGTGCGAGCTGAGGGGAGAGTGGCACAAGGCTCACGAGGACGCGATATGCTAGGAGAGTTGCCAGCTTGGTGACGGGGCCTCAGTAGTATGGAGATGGGGTCCTAGGCCATCTTTTTTTTTACTCGACCTTTCAGATGTAGTCCCATAAGATTAACCTAGGGCCGAAATCACTGGAAATCCTAAGCATCTCTGCTCCACAGTCTGCTCCACAACCACATCCACGTCCAAAATCTGCTCCACAATAGCACCACAAACAGCACCACAGTATCAGTGGATAGGAAATTATGACTATGTTTATTAAAGGGCTTAACTCAAAATTGCCTGTGTCAGAAAGAGTTTAGGATTTAAATGACCTGTTGAAAGGAAAACGATGTGTTGTATTTGATTTTTGGAGTGGCTACATACGGTAATTTATTTTAAACTAGAAGAAAATGCTTCTATGCGTACTAAAATTCAATATGGCGACGGTTATAGTTACATAATATTTTTTTCTGCTGATATGTTCTTAAGTGACTAATAAATACGAATGTTTTGATATGTCATCCGCTTTTGTTTGTTTTGTAAAGAAATTAATTAATACATTTTTAATTGACAACTTTTTTTTATAAAAAATTATGTTTTGAATATTTGGCTGTTGTGGGTTTCCAAATTAAATATCCTTTAAAATACGAGTCAGTGAATATATCGCCTCATATATGTATCATTGACAATTTTAAAGTTTTACATACAAAATAATACTTAAATACTTAACGTTATTTATATAATTATGCTCTCACTAATAGATTGTTCCAATCATGATATATACTACATATTCGTTTTGAATGTGCGAGCTAGTCTGCATGTTTCTATTTTTAATTAGAAAATTAAAAATACTAGTACTGCAACTGTCACCATAGCCGAAACCTACGGATTATAGGCCAATCACACTTTTATGTGCCGATTGTAAAATAATTGCTCGGTTTTGTTCTACCCGATTAACCAGATATTATCAGTCCTGGCCAGACATGTACTGTTCCAGGACGTTCCATTTTACAATGCGAGCTTGTCCTAAGGGACACTCAATTACTTTCGTCAATACAACACAGTAAAGTGGCAATCTTGAGTATTGATATGGATAAGGCATTCGATAGCATCGATCATAATTTTTTACTTCATGTTATGCATTATGTCGATTTTCCAGCCAATGCAGTACAGTGGGTGCGGATAGTGTGTACCGGAATTTGACAAGGGCTGTTGATTAACGGATTCCTTACCCCACCTATTAAGATCGAGAGTTCAGTTCGACAAGGATGCCCGCTATCCACGATTTTATTTACTATCGCCATTGAACCTCTGTGCAGAATGCTCAGTGCCCGCTTGCAAGGATTCCCTGTAGCGAACCTGTCCTTTAAATTAAATGCCTATGCTGATGACATCACATGTGTCGTTCGTTCAGAGCGGGAAATTACAGAGACGGCAAAATGCCTGGACCATTTTCGCAGTTTCTCTAATCTGCGAGCGAATGCTAACAAAACAACACTGCCGCACCAGCGAGCCATTTGACGACGTTTTTCCCTTTCGGAGGGCCGAAACTGTGGAAATATTGGGCATATACTTCCACGCAGACACCGCTCATATGTTGCATTATAATTGGAACATGACAATAAATAAACTCCGTGCTCGTCAAATAGAAATGAATTATCGCCGTACAAATATTATACAGAGGGTTACATTAATAAATGTATTCTTAATTGCGAAGCTGTGGGGTATGTGTCCCATATATTCTCACTACCACGTCAACAAAGTGCACAAATACTACAGATTGTTGGCCGCATGTTGTGGAAATCGTATGTATTTAAATTATCTAGGCCGCAAGACAATTTTCCTTGCCATCTTTCCTTGCAAGACGGAGGCCTGAGTCGTATTAATCACGTTTTGAAGTGTGAGGCCTTATATCAATCAGTCTTCAGCCATTGCAACAATTCTGCGCCCAGCGGACATTTAAGCAGCATTACAGAAAATGATGTGGTCTGAAGCTAGACGCATGCCACTTCAATACCGTCAGGCAAAGGAAGCACTCGCAACACTAGTAGAACACTTACCGGAAGGGACAGTCGCATCAGCGAGATATTTGTACATTCGGGCTTCCAAAATATCGGCAGTTATGCCGTCTGTTGTGAATCGCACCCCAACCATCCACTGGAGGCGCCCATGGGAAATACTTGCCGATCCTAACCTTTCTTCGGATCTTCGAGCTGCATCATTCGGCTTCTACAATGATATCGTGGCAACTCAACAGCGTAAATACAGCATTCACCTGACAGCTGACCCTGCATGCCCACTGTGTGGCAACACCGACACGGCCCTTCGTAGGGTAATTTCCTGTGTTTATGCAGCTCCCATTTGGCAGTGGTGTCGCGTACGAGTACGAAAAATAATTCGCGATGAAAATGGAGATGTCTGCGACACGCACATGCTTCATTGCGAATTCTGCACTTTCCCCTCAGTTTGACGAAGAGCTGCGGCCTGGTTTGTACTTCATGCAATCGGTTTTTATAGAAGAATTGTGTAGATATTTTATTGAGTATTTTGTTATTGTTTATATTGTGTGTTTGAATATGTACTGTATTATAGGTTAAGGGTAAACACCTCTGTATATTGTTTGTGACAATAAATTAATTTATAAAAAAAGTAGCGCAAAAAAGTTGGCAAAGGCATCGGTAAAACTGGCGACCAAATAATTCATGGTTCAAAACCATCCAAAAGCGAAGTTTTTTACGGTGTACTAATACATTACATATATGATGGTGAGTATTGTCTTAGGCTTCCAGCCTATCTCAGAGTTAATAATAACATTTAAAACCATTGCCAAGATTGGGCCTTGGAGTGCGAGCGACTCGTCCACTCTCTGGTAGGCACTGCGAGAACTTGTGCGCTACCTAGCAGCCGATGATGGCAGCAAGAGATATCAGCGCTCCTGGTTGTCAACTCTACAACTAGGTGATGGCCTATGATGACGACAGCAGTGCTGCCCATCTGTCAAGTTTGGAACTGATGACAGCCTATGTCGCTGGGAAGGAGTGTATGGGGGAGGTGTGGGAAGGGTGTTAACCATATCTGATGAGAGGAGGACGATGAGGGAAGGGGTGTAGGTAGGGGAGAGGTGGGATGATGTATCAGGTGTAGATAACCTCGGTATAGCTTGTTGTAAAGAAGGTTGGGAAGAGAGGGGGTCGGAGTGTAGGTTGGTGAAGGGGTTGGAGCATGTGGAGCAGATTGTGGAGCTATGTGTGGACCAATCACACCACAGGATTAGCACCACAATTGAGGTGCTGTTTGTAGTGCTATTGTGGAGCAGATAGTGGATGTGGATATGGATGTGGATGTGGAGAAAATTGTGGAGCAAGGTGGCCTATGTTTCCCAGCGATTTCGGCTCTAGGTTAATCTTATGGGACTACGTCTAAAAGGTCAAGGTCAAAAAAGGTGCTCTAGAACCCCGTCGCTATACTACTGGCCTCTCCTCGTGAATCGCACGATCCGAAATAGTATTGGTCGTTTAATTTAGCATTTGGAAGTACACATAGTTGCAGTTATTGCTAAGCTCGGGACTTTGAATCAGTCAGCAGTTAGAACTTCGTGAGAAAGTGTAGAATCATTTGTCGTGTCGAGATACAAGACAGTGGGCGAAACTTCCTGCCGATTCTGTAGAGACATGAAGCTGATACGAATGATTTTATTTTATATTGAAATCCGAAAGCCAAACAGGATTCCCGGAACATTAACTACAGCTGTATGAACAGCAAATTTGTGCCGGGATAATAACGTAATGCATTACAGAAGTGGTTCGATATTATATGCACTGGGAAATGAACACAAATTGTGAACACGAGTTTATGAATAATAAAGTATGAGGGCAGAAATCATGTTGTTGAAAACTACGCTTCCATAGATCACTATACTGTTATAACAGACCTGAAATATTTGAAAGTTCAGTGGCCAACAGGCTAGCCCTTAGCGTATTTCTGTACAATCATACAGAGATTTGCTTTTCGTTGGTTGTTCGTGACGTCTAAGCCTTTATTTTAACGCTTTTTTTTTACCTCTCCGGCTCGAGACTCCCAAGATGCTGGTACAAAGTAACGTGTGGAAGAATTTCAAAAGTAACATTAATGTAAATGTTTTTGAATTCTAAGCTGTATTGAAATACAACCGCAAATTTCATCGCAATAAACAGTTCGGTAAATTATCGTACATCGTATGGTGGTTTTAGATACTAATATCCAAATCAGCACATCCGCCACCACTCTAAAACGTGATACATGCCCGGAAAATTGTTCGTGAATAATGCGACAGTTATTAAAAGTTATGTTAGTACGAAAAAATGCATACAAGACTTCGTAAATTTTTTAAAGATAACGGCATGGTTAAAAAAGATGATTGAGCTTCACCAAGCGTATACTACTCTCATTGCAATTTCTTTTCACTTTTTTCATAATAACTTTACTTCCCATGGTTTCGTGTAATGACACAGAATAAATACAGTTGCTTCGTTACCAAATCTCTTTACTCCATGCACGCTAAATTTATGTTTCCATCCCAACAGGCTTGACACTGCCCTTTTTAACAGAGCACATTACGACTGTCATAAAATGCGTGACTTTATTTCGCACTCCTGTCTTATAATCTGCAAGGCAATTTCGCGCCGTCTTTTGTTTTTCTCGGGAAGCCAGAGGGACAGGGAGGTGCGCAGAGTTGTTTCTCACCCCTTTCCATCCAACTCACCCCCCAAGAAGAGACTCAAATGTTGTTTCTCCCCGGAGGTACACGCCGACGTTAGCGACAAAGGAGAGGAAGTTAATCTGGCTATCTGAAAGCCGCGCTGTTGAGGCGGAGGTGTGAGAGGTGGTTTCTGCAGAAACGTCGAAAGTAATGGTGAGCTGTTCGGTGGTGGCTGCCCCTTTCTGCCCCTGCCCCCTTCCCCTAACCATAACCTGGGGAGTAATAGATAGCGCGACCAGATACCGTCCCTATTCCGCTGGTCGTAGGGAAGGTGCTTGGAGATAACCGGAAGGGAAAGACCTCCAGCGACGATGTTTAAGATCCTGCGTGTGTGTCTCAGCGATGAGAAATGCTCTCGCCGACGATATAGGATCAATGCCTACATAGAACTACTCCCGAAATAAAAGCGAAGAGGGTGCAACTGCGACGCGCATCAAGTGCTCCATCGCCTCTATACGCAATCCACTGAAGTTAAGTACTGACTTTTCACCGTGATGCATGTAAAACCGAATGTTTAAGTGATGAAATGATTGAAAAACATTTCAGTGCGGTCCTACATAAGAATATCAGTAGAAATGGAAACGCAGTTGTTTTTTCTTTCTTTTTTTAATATTCAAAGGCATCAAGTTGTTTGTAATACGCGAGAAATATATTACAGTATATTCTGGATTAGCCTAGGTATGATATATTTTCACTCATAAAGGTATTCCGAACATGTACAATCACTGTTGCTATAAACGTGTTTTTTTATATACACTGCAATGCAGATCCCGCACCAGAAAAAGCTCCCATATTAATTTTAAAATACTTAGGAATTGGCTTTTGACATTACAGCAATACAGGCAAATCCCTGAAAAAATATCAATTTCTGGACCAGACTGAGGTGTTATATATTTCCATGTTTAAACATGTTTTGAGCATATACAGTAATTAGGCCTACTGCTATAAACATGCATTTCATATCCAGGATGTCAATGAATCAGTGATACAAATTAATAGGGGTGGTACATGGGATGAAATTGAACATATTTTATTAAGGTACCCATGTCCGGAAATATCTCCTTATACCAAAACAGCGAGCAGGGTTAGTCTGCAACCCGGTAGCAACCGAGCAGTATAGCTAGAGCTAGTGATTTTTCGTGAAAAAAATATTAGTACACGATAGACTTCAATACTATAAGCACCCAACAGCAGTTTGTCTATTGCCATTGGTTGCAGCCTGCTTGAGAAGGCGTTTTGATATTTTACCGGGCCACTCAGAATTTGGCGACATCAACACAGCTCCTGCGTGATTCGTGTACAGACAGTTAATACGTGTCAAAAAGTAATTCAGCCAATCGAGATAAGTAAACGACCCTACAGTGTTTTGATATATAACTTGTCTTGAAATCTTTTCGCGAAATTTCACTACCCCTAAGTATAGCAGCATGTGAGGGTCATTACGTGTGTAGGTTGAAGGTTGTTTAACACTGATCCATTTGACACACAGTAGGAGGTCCCATCGTCTGGCCACTTCGCAACCCCCGAACTAACGCCTTTGGATTTCTACCTCTGGGGCCACGTAAAAATACTGGCGTATGACACTCCTGTGAATACCAGACAAGAGAAGAATTTGAGGCCATGTTTCGTGCAACATACGAAACCATCAATAACACGCCCGCCATTTTCAATATTGTGCTCCGTAACATGCTGCAGCGTTGCAGAGCATGCATCGAATGCGGAGGAAACAGTTCTGAACAGCTTCTGTACTCTGTGTGTAATAAACCTGTTTACAATACCGATTCTCTTGCATATTTCGTAATACCTGACGTCACCCTAGCACGCTATAATCGCCATTTTGGGTATAAGGAGGCATTTCCGGACATGGGTACCTTAAAAAAATATGTTCTGTTTTATCTCGTGTATCACCTCTATTAATAGCACTTATTCATTGACAACCTGTATACTGCAATGTAGTTTCCGTCTCAGATAAACTGCCATCTTAGTTGATAAATACTGAAGATTTGCTCCGCTATCATCACAGCAAAACTGAAAAATCACTTATAAAATGTTGTTATGGCAGCATCAAAATATATGTTGAAAACCAAAATCCCACATAATTTGGCAGGCAATAATAGTATTTGTTCGCACTTTAAAAATTAAACTTTGAAAACTTGTCGCAAGTATTCTTTATAATATACTGCACGAAACACCAAACTATTGTAATTGTCGATACTTTTTGCTAAAGACTCACCTTCCTTTTTCCCAATCAGGGGGAGGCCGTTCTTCCATGTTTCTGTTTCAAAGCATTATTTCCATATTTTCCTTAGGTACACGTAGTTCGTCCATTCTTTTTAAGCGTTTCCTCTATTGGGTCTTGTATTCTTCAATTCTGGCAATTGTATGTTAAAAAACTTTGGTTTGTCTATTACATCCTTATTTTATGTGTGGGCTCGTCTTATGCATCCCTTTGCGGCTCTAGTATACTGCATTTCAGAAGTCTGAAAGCGACTCTTAAACTTTACTTGACAGCAACCAGGATACATTACTAAGGAAAAATGTATAAACCGCAATATCTTGCAGTATTTTATTTGAGTACCTGCTCAAGTTTCTACTTTCAAAGCTAAATGTATTATTCTATGCATTTCTTGAAAACTGCCTAGCTTATAGTCTATGCCTTACTACGTTGACGGAATATGCTACTGCCAAGTTATATGAAGTGTGTTATCTGTTCTATATAAATGTTTTTTAATATATTACTAGATTTTAGCCGTGGCTTCGCGCGCGTCTTTATAGAGATAAATAATGAAATTTTGTGACACTAAGCCACTATTGGGTTCTCTACCCACCGAGTTTCTGCGGTCCCACTATTGGGTTCTCTACCCACTGCGATACTGCGGTCCCCTTATTGTGTGCTCTAGCCACTAAGCTACTGCGGCCCCACTATTGGGTTCTCTAGCCACTGAGCTACTGCGGCCCCACTATTGGGTTCTCTAGCCACTGAGCTACTGCGGCCCCGTTATTGGGTTCTCTGCCCACTGAACTACTGTGGCCCCACTATTGGATGCTCTAGCTTCTGGCCAGCTGCGGCCCCACTATTGGGTTCTCTACCCACTGAGTTTTTGCTGCCCCACTGTTGGATTCTCTAGCCACTGAGCTTCTGCGGTCCCGTTATTGGGTGCTCTAGCCACTGAGCTACTGCGGCCCAACTTGATATATATATCTATCTACAGGGTCACTGCTTGCCCACTTGGAATAACTCTAGCCACTGGGCCACTACGGCTTTTTGGAAGGAAATGTTTACATCCCATAGACAAAAAAGAAAGGAAAATTACGAAAAAAAAATTTTAAAATGCTTTTTTATGCAGTAAGCAATGCTAAGAAAAGATTAATCCAGTACCTATTTACAATAAGAATTTTCCTAAAGAAATTATATATTTTCCTGGAATAAAAATAGCCTATGTCACTCTCCGACCCTTCAACTATATCTGTACAAAAAATCACGTTGATTCGTTGCTCTGTTTTGACGTGAAAGAAGGACAAATAAGCACACTTTCGCATTTATATAGTAGTAATGATCATATACCCGATGACACCTTTATGTTAGAAAATAATTTTTGTTTGGATTTTTTCTCTATATGTTAATGTCGTTCCCGACATATTGTTAAAATGTCTGATTTTATAAATGACCAATGATTATATAATTAGTACAACATGACTTTTAGTAAGTCTGCAAAGAGTTATACTTAGTGGTCGAGTTAGATTGTGGTAGTCTTAACGGTTTAGTACAGGTCTTTTAGTTGGATATCCCAGGAACTTTATCGTATGATGTTATAAATGTATACTGTGAAACAAACTTTTGCAATTTCTGCAACCATCATTATAATATATTTAAATATTTTTCGTACGTTTAGGATTTTTAATAATTAGATGTTAGAACGGCAATAATTTATGTTTTAATTAATTAGTTGGATACATTTTATTTTTGTTTGTATTTTAGTTAATAATTCAATATTTTAATGAATTTTCTTGGTCTCACGCCATAGTAATTGTTCCAGGGAATTTATTGTGTTATTTTTATTACCTTATACGAGACCCGTAACTCTTTGACATAGGGAATTAGGCCGTTAGGAGTGTGTCAGATTAGCTGTTTGAGTAGGAAGCCGTCCGGTTGGCTGGCAGGTTTGAATCCGGCACCTCCTTTGGCTAGCGTGATAGCGTAGGGCTAGGCGGGTAATTTCATTTAGGAGATCGCTCTCTCTGCCGCCATATTTCAACGGGTTAAGGCCTTAGTCAGGACGCACGTCCAGAAGTTGGACGTAGAATAGGTTTTTTTTAAGTAGTATATAAGGGTGTTTTATTTTCTACAGTTTGCTTAATTAATATTGTTTTGTTTCTACGTAGAGAAGTGTGCTGTAAGCCCCTCCGCATTGTAAGCGGCTGGTTAGGAGTTTAGGTCAGTTATACACTGTGACGTTCCGTGAGCTGTAAGCCACGTTTAGAAACACCTAAACTCTACGAAGTTTGAATACTACTCTACATTTTCCTGAGATCCCGTCCTGCTTTCTACTATAAATGGTATCGTCCTACAAGTAAACTATTTTTTCTACACTACTAGTTTTTCTACGAGTTTAGCCTACACGTTGTATAGGCCTAAGAGAGCGGCCATTTGTAATCGAACATTCTACACAACGCCATGTTGGCACAGCGTTTTTAACAGCTAAGAACCAGCACATTTTAACCATAATTTAACCTGAGAGACAAAAACTTTTATTGTTCTGCCACTAAGCTGAGACAAGTTTAATTCTTCAAGCAATAATTTCAGACGTTTTCAATCAGTGATTTTTTTCTGAAGTGATAAACTGACACGTTAAGCTAATTTACGTTTTTTAATAAGGGCATTTTTAACGACCGTTGTCTGACCACTTCCTATCGGCAGTACTAGCTCAAATGTTTTTCATAAACCCTTTGCTACTGCCATTCAGGATTTTTAATTAGTTTCATTTACAGCCAGAAAACATATAAATTAAATTAAAGAAACTGAATTTGAAATAAAATAATTTGGCTGGAAACTTTATGTAGTCTGAAGTCTTTTCCTATTTTCATTAATAATTGTTTTCACTTCCTTGCCTTCACTGATAACCCAGTTCTGCATAATTTCTGCATGTCCTTATAGAGAGTAAGTTGCATAATTTTCAGAGTGTAACAAATGGTCACTAGTCTCAAGTAAGTGTCGTAAACTAAGGTGATTGTTCTTCGCATCGGATGTCTGGTTCTCGAGCCTGCAAGGGGCAAGCAGACGTTTTACTCAGGGGAGAAATATTCTACTATCAAACTGTTCAGTTTTAATCAATTTTGCCATCAATATACCTAACCTAAAACACGATATCAACACATGCTTTTATTTCACACTGTTTTATAAGCCTATGGGAGAGTATGGTTATGCAAACAGCTCAATAGTACACTACCGTTATTCCACACGTTGTCAGGTATTTTCTATTCAGTGCTACATGGTAATATCCTGTCTGCTCATATTTTATGTTAATACTCCTTGGAATAGGCCTGCAGCACTAGCAGCAGATACATATGGCAGAGCACTTGGCATTGCGTGACACGTGTAATGCAGGCAAGCTGTACGTTTTTCAGTAAGCTGGTGTGCATAAACTATAGTAATATTCTGGCTATATTGACGCAGGGAAATAAGACGGCTTCATGTTAATTTATTATGTGAATGTATGTTTGCACTTCAACTGTTTTCCTTTAAAACCAGGAAATAACTATTTTGCAACATATATTTCCGGTGATAACTTGATCAATTATAGAGGAAACAACGGAGGTGTGATGTTTTCATTCGAGCAACGTAAGTGGACTTTAAAGTGATATTGGAAATGTGAGAACGTGACTGAGGCGCAGAGACTATGGCGGACAGAATTCGATACTGCAGCACCGTCACGTGAAAACATGGCATGACAAGTTTGAGGAAGATGGTACTGTGTGTAAAGTGATAAAAAGGACGGTGCTGCAGGAAGAAAACGACAATGGACAAAAGCGTGGGGGCTATACTAGAATGAAATAGAGTTCAGGCATTATGGCACCCGGCACCAGAGCCAAAGCCGACCGGACGACATGTGATATCACACTACTTCCATGATAGATCTGGATGATCTTGACCATGTGCCCATGACCTTAAGTTATCTCAAAAACCAAACTTACAAAACAAATTTAAAAATCTTAAAAAATAACAACGAATGTTTATTTTTAAAAATCCGAAAAGTTTATTTGAAAAATTAAAAACTAAACAATATATTTTAAAAAATAATTAAATTAAATAAAAAAAACTTTCAAAGACAAACATGCAGATGGTTCGGGTTTCCAAACAAATATTGTGGAGCACACATTCTTCCAGCACGAATACCAACAGTCGACTGACCTCCACCATTACTTTTTTTTATTGGTTAATACAGCACACCCATCCACCTCCAACACTTAGCTAGGCCCCATCCACATTCACCATACATTTTTAATTGACTCCCCTCTGACATATAATTGGATTTAGGTCATTCCGCCTCTCTTCCCCCACCACAAATTTTTATTCGCTCTCCGCAACCCCCCCCCCCCCCCCAAAAAAAAACACACCAAACCTGCATTCTCTGTTTAATTGTCCCCAATTCCCTCCACCTCCCATCAGATATGTTTTTGGTTTTACATCACACCAGACACCATCTCTCTCTCTCTCTCTCTCTCTCTCTCTCTCTCTCTCTCTCTCTCTCTCTCTCTCTCTCTCTCTCTCTCTCTCTCTCCCTCTCTCTCTCTCAATTTATTCACACTATTCATCTGCACTCCACCCATCCCCCAGGCCACCTCGGGGGGGGGGGGGATCTTCCCCCTCACAAGTAAATTTAGCCTGTTCTTCACTGGATATTATTCTAACACTTCTCAACCCACCACTAAAGTACGACTAATCATTCATCCTCGTTTATTCCCTTACCACCACTACTTTTGTTTTCGACATTCTCCAACAGAGGGCACTAGTGAGGGAAATTAGTTAACATAAACAAGGACGCCCACGCCACAGTTCCTCGCCTGATGCGAGAGGTGAAGGATCGCTATTTCCCCTTCGTACTTTTAACATTCAGTAAGTCATTATATGTTCCATTACAATATGTCAGCCATGATCGTAATATGCATAAATTCTCTCCCTCTAAATTAAAATTGTCTTTCAATTTCGAGAAACTGCTTGTGCGAGCTAGCCTCTGGAGGAATGTATATAACATTTTAAAATACAGTACTGGAACATCATATTTTATCAAATGTGTACATCCGCCGTCTATATAATTTGCAAAGGCTATACCTCAGTACCCATACCGCTACTAACACATTTAGTTTGCATTCACCCAATGTGCTCAAAAACACAAAATGATTGGTCGTGCGCAGAATACAGATAGCTAGCTGTTTACATAAGTGTTACGAACACATTTTTTGCGAAGTGATAATCCGCAGAGACATGGGTATACCTAAGTGTGGTAGGTCCTTCATTCGCTAAAATGTGATTCGTCACTAATCACAGCACCATCCGAGATAAAATATCGTCATCGCGCGATCGGCCATCATGCTCCCCAGAACATTAGTACGTTCTGATAAAGGAAACATTTCCTGGGAGGCAAAAAATTAATTCTATCACAATGTAAAAGGCAGTTGTCCTCCAAAACTAGAGTGTGTTGTAGAATGATATTTACACATTTTTAATCCCAATGGGGGAAAAAACTGGTGTTAGCTCTCTACATAATCACGACGCCAATAAAATTTAATCTATGTCTCGAACGCAACTTTGCAAAACTTTCTCCAGTCAACGAACAGTGGGTATTAGAAACAAAAAATAAAGACGGCAGAGATATCAAAAGTACTGGATAAAGAAATTGCGCCATAAGGAAGAAGCATACAAAGAACATGGTTTGGAGTAGTTATTAACTAAATATAAATTCTCTAAGATTTTTCCTGATTGGATGGCAAAATCGGCCAACGGCAACAATGGTGGATTTGCAGAGTTCAGTTCTGTCAACCGAGATAGTACCTTCCTCAAGAGAAAAACCGACGTCTTTATGTCTCCATGCCCAACCGTATCGCCACGTATCAGTGCTACTGGTGATCCAGGTCCATATTAAGTACATCCTGTACGTGTTGGTCCATGTAATACATGCTTGATGTGGTACAATATTTTTTGCATTCATACTACTATGTCCTCCTGTGCCTGTATCCACTTACGTGTCTCTTCAGGGTGATCAAAATTATTTTTGCAAATGAAAGTAATTTATCATTTATATCGCTTGAAAATAATAACTCTGGAATTTTATAATAATCCCTTTCCTATTTATTTAATTAAGATCTTTATTATTCTAAGAATGTCTTCCGTCTTTGGTGTGAAGAGTGTGGCGCGTTGGGTTCAAATTTATTTTGAAAGGGTAGGGAGCTCTTAAATGTCACTAGATATATCTACAACTAATTTTATGATCCCGGTGAGTAGACCTCGCGCACCTAAATGCAAATTATATTTTGTGCTAAGCGAGTTTTTGATAGATCAAGCTTCCTCTTGTTTTTCCTCTTCCTCCTAATCTTGTTATTTAGATACGTCAATGAGAAACCCGATGCGTGTGCTTGTTTCACCCGTATATGTGTTTTATAATATTTAAAAAAAAAACGTATTATTTTTATTTGTGGCAATTCACTTTCAAACTGAAGACAATAATTGTAATGAAATCTCAAGGAAATATAACAAAGTACAGTGCAAACAAACTCACCTGTAAAAATTCGAAAGTTTGTGTTGGGAATAGTAAACCATGTGTTATCGTAAGAAAACTATGATATCACAGACCAAATATCTGCATTCTTTAATATTGTATACTATATTAATTAAAAGGAGATTTTTTTTTATTTTCAGGCCAATTCTGCATTTTAATAAAATAAGTTTTCCTAAAAACTATCTAAAATGAACATTACGTTTCAAATTCACAAATTTCATTTTTTATTTCTTTTACAGGAGTGAGCTTATTATATGTGTACATTCTCAAAGAGATGAGATATGGTTTCGACATGTGATTATTCTTAAATTATGGAGTTCGTTATTATTTATTTTCTCTAGATTAAATTCAAAATGAATATTGTTTGATGGTAAATAAATAATAGCGTCCTGTTTGATTCCATTGTTTTAAACCTCAAACAGGTCAAACACTCCCAGGCAGGCGGTTATTTGCCTTTTGAATTTTCCACTCAAGTCCTGATACGTTTTAATGCATAATACGAGTATAACATTATTATTTTTATTTTAGTACGATATACAAAACGGATGCTGAAACGGTGTGGCAACCCTCCATTCACAAAGTTGTACTTCGGCTTTGCTCCTGCTCGAACAGGCTTCCTTACCTTTTCGATTTGTTCGGGCAACCGCAATTAACATCTCGTGTTGTTTGGGGCTCATTCCCCCTTTTGTCCTTTTCCTTTGTTCGCCCACACAGCAACCACCCTTTGCTTCCTTGACAAACAGAGTCTTTCCTTCTCCTCCTTTGCTGGTTTCTTGTTATCTCTCTTCCTCGACGTTTTACAGCTCCCATTTTTGAGGTGGTTGCTCGTTATCTCTGCCCCCTCCCCATTTTCTGCTCAATCCCCTTTTCCACCCACAATTCTATCTTAAATCGTTCAAGTGAGATAACGTTACACAAGCAGCCAAGAGATGATGTGGGAAGAGGGAGGAGGGAAAGATTTCTAACGAAGCGGAGAACTGTGCGAAACTCTGTGTCTGCAAACGTTATTAATTGACGCACCACAGTTTTCTTAAACAACGAGACAATATCCGTCCTAAGAAAACCGCTGAACTGTTATTGTTTTTGTGGAAACTGCTTTTTAAAGACTCGGCCAACTCCTCTTGAAGTGCACATTTTCATCTCACTGCGGTACTCCTCTACTTTGATGTCACAATAAATATATATTCGCTGTTGAGTTGAAAGTTGAGAGATTTGGGCGACTGTTAACAACGAGGTTTTAAGAGCCGATGAATGTGAAATTAGGGGAAACTGGAGCTGCGCTGGAATGCAAATGCATAGGAAACGAAAGAGCCCCGCGAAGACCCCACCGACCACCAGCGTCGTCCTACACGATTCTCACTTGCGAAAATCCGAGAGTGATTCGGCCAGGATTGAACCAGGTCCGCCTTGGAGGGAGAAGAGAAGTCTAATCGCTCAGCCACCGCAGAAATATATATAATTTACTTTAATATGATATATTTACGAAATAACGAAACCTTTTTCAATTTAATTTTGTATGTTGGCAGTTTCTAGGCAAGCATTAAATGAGTTAGTACATAAATTTATTGGTACGTCATTTTTTGATGATAGCTCCAAATGAAAAATTAAATTTTTGTGTCCTATCTAAGAGAAAATGAACTAACTGGATGCCCACCACATTCAGGTGTCAAGCTATAATTTTGTAGTCCATCAAAATTTATATTACTTAAGGAAGTAATCACATATTTTCAAAATAACAGCTACTTAAATATTTTAGGTCAGTATTCCAAATGTCCCAAACATTTTCAACTGATTTTATTAAGTAGCTGTATGTTTTACCAGCATGGAATGTGCCAATAAATAACTGTTTAGTTCTCCAGTAATTAATACAGCACCATATGAGAAAATGGAGCTTTTATGTTATAAGTTATGTCCAGGAACGATCAACTTATTCCTACCGAACTTTGTACACACTAAATGCTACAGTAGGCCATGTTTAAGTGTGCCTGACTTCATTTACAGTATGACTTCCACAAAAATAATAAAGATAAGTTTATTGCACGTAATAAAAAATTTAACCAATTGTATGTAAACTTTACATGCAGAGAGCATCCATTGGAAGTAGCATACATGCTTATAGAGAACATTTTTAGCCGCCTTTTAAAGGTAGTACAAGGAGATAAAAATCAAATTTTATTCCATATCTTGAAAACCAATTTTCTAATTGCCACCAAGTTTTTCACACATGTAGCACTGCCAAGTTGGTCATGTAAACTTGCATATTTTGAGCAGTCAGACTTTTATCTAGAGTGATTAAATATAAATAAATTTTTATAATTTAAACATACCTATTAAATATTTCAACACTTTTTAAAGCAAAATTGTTGTGCTCACAATATATATTAGTAGCATCAGATATGTCTATACCGATATTGTTTTTAGCCCTTTTGTACGATAGCGCCAAAAAAAAAAAACTACGGTTTTTATACAATATCTCGGAAAACAGTTAACCTATTCCCAACAAATTTTGCACACAAGTAGAGCTACGGTAGGCCATGTTAACGTATAATATTTAAGTGACTCACACACTTGTCTTCAAAATAATGCCCCTGTAGATGTTTGAAGTTGGTAAACCCAGTCTACCAAAACGTTAGACTGATTAGTACCGAAATTGATTCTCCGATTACCACCTCCATAATGAAGATGGCAGCATGTCATGTTATTGGTACGAGGCGTTGTGTGTTTGAGTCCTATGCAAGGAACTTGCGTATTTGTAAGTGTCTCACTAGTTTCACATTCGTTTCTGTTTGCATATATTATGGTATAGCTATCAACAAGACGCCAAGTCCTAGCTACCATCTAACCATTTAAGAACTTCCTCGAAATTATTTGTATCCATATATATATATATATATATATATATATATATATATATATATATATATATATATATATATATATAGGAAAGTAAACACATTAGGTATATCTATAACGTCTTGTTTTAATAAAAAAGCAGCCACAGGATATGCGATGTTGAATTATGTGTAGTTTTCAAAACTTTCTTTATCATGGTTTTGACACTAGAAATGTTTAAGGTTTATTTTATAGTGCGAAATATCTATCAACGTTTTCAAGTTCCCAGTTCAGTTTCTATAAACCAAATTTATTTGATGTAAATTCGAAACGATTTCTGCTTTCAATAACTAGAATTCTATTAAATATTTGATCATATGAAATGCTCCTAAGCTATACATGAATGAATCTGGTAATTTTAGTGGCCACTAGCCATTACCAACACGTCGGAGTTTATTAAGTCCATGTTTCACCTGCCACAGTGATGTGTGTTGATTTCTTATTGATTTAGGCGTTTATAAAGTGTAATTTTCGGAAACGATACTGCACGGCCTTCCTCTATACGTAAAATTAACCTTCTTATTCAAAAAGGCACTTTATTGGTTGGCAAATTGAATTTTTGTGTGAAATTAAAGAGACGAATTTGTTTAAGTTTACTCTTGCCTACAACTTAAAAAAAGATAGTTAATAACAAAAAATTTACTATGTTTAACAATCAGATAAATACAATTGTAACAGAAAGTGAAAGTTACACTTTTTACACGACTATAAGGTAACAAAATACTTTCCTTAAATCTTTGCTTTCTTCACTGATAACATATAAGTCACTCCTTACATAAATAAAATGCATGTTCTTGCGGAGAGGGCATCTTTACTACAGTTGATTTCAAAAGTGCTTTGTTAATCGACAGTCATCTATACGGAATGTTGTACCTAAAAACCAATCATCAATCAGGAAATGCAAAGTCAGTGGAACTACGCGAAATCTAATGCCGTTGATGCTACTGTAGAGTGTGAGTGAGTGAAGAGATTTGGGCGGCTCTTAACATCGAGGTCTTGAGAGCCGATGGGAGTAAAGCGAGTTTAGTGTGGAGCAGCGCCGAGTTGACCCGTCGACCAATGGCATCGTCGGCACGATTCTCACACGCGCAAATCCGGGGGCGAACCCGCCTGGAATCGAAACCGGTTAGCCCAGGTGGGAGGCAAGTAGTCTTAACCACTAAACCACCGCGGCCCCAGAATAGAATATTAATTGCAGACATTTTAAGGGCGTTTGATTAGCTAAAACGTAATTTTCAAGTTTAAGAAAATAAGAACAGAGAAAATCACACGTGAAAACTTCCGGTATCACTTTCTGTCGACCCTTTGGCTGTGCGCCTCAGACGCTCGAAATAGCTGCAAGCATGCGTGCTTCTTAACCGTCGGAACCCGGGCTCGTACGCTGCAGTTCCGTGGGCGGCCTGGCGGCAATCCACCCAACTAGATAAGTCCTAAGTATACGTGTGCGCCACGCAGTTAACCTATAATTTCGTGGCAATTTCTCGTCCGAATCCTCTGCAATTACTCCCTCCCTCAGTCTTCCGTTATCAAGTGAAATGTGTTGATTTACGCAACAGTGCTGGCAGGGGCTGGTCGGCTGATCGATCACACTCGAGGGGGGAGGGAGAAGTTATAAATAGCCAGCAGCGTTGCCATACAATGGGAATTGTCCCATATCGATTTTTTTGTGTGAATAATGTTTAGAAATTCGTACATAATCTCTTTTTGTTTCAAATATTGACAATATGGGATGTTTGATTGCGATAATATTTTTTTCCCAGTTGTTTTATGTCGGCGTTCCTTCTATAGCGTTATTTATTTATTTACATTAATTCCATGGAACCTTTTCAACTGGGGCAATTGCCTCAAAGCTCTGGAACATTGAAATTTCAACAAAAATAAGTGCACACATAAGTCTGTGGTGTACAATACAATAATAAGTGATGAGTTAAAAACTATCGCCATTATTAGAGATGCTACTTCATAAAAAAATGTATTCTATATACATCACTAGGAACCAAACCTACGAGAACGATGAGAAAAACAGTTGGTACTGCAACACACAACTTGACATTTTTTAGTCTAAACAAATATTATAATATTGTGTACTTACACATTCATTTTCTTCAAGAGTAAAAAGAGTTTAGCAGCCGGTAATACAACAATTTTTTAAATTTTAGTTACTATACAGATTCAACAATATATGTATATTCAGTGTACTCACTAAGAAGTTCAGTTTTTCAGTCGTAGGGCAGCATGCAATACTTCGAGCGTTTTGAAACACCATATGAATTAAAAGCAAACTGTTAACAAACGTATATGCTTGTTGAAAGAAATACTTAATATAAGTTAACAAATATACTTATTTCGGAATATAAACATATACATAAGAGTTACAGATAAGATTATCTGTTACGGTGCTTCGCACTACCTCTGGGATACTAAAGTTAGACAAATAGTATTCTATTAGGTAGAGCTTTGACCTTGTGAATACCTAGGGACCAGTTTTGAGTTTCTTCATTTTTCTATAAATAAATATGGGAGATTTCTCAGCTGAACGGGTCGATTCCGAACTCCACACTAAGGATTTTCGCTCCCAGAACATTGGAAATACTGGCAGCCAGTCGACGCGGGTTTGCTGTCCGCGAACCTAGCACGTGCAGTTAATAGAATACCCGACTTGCAATCTCGAGGTTGTGGGTTCGAATTCGGGCGGCTGCAGGTAGGGGTTGTTTCTTGGGGCACCGTCGTTTAACCTGAAATTTAATAAATTTAAATGTGGATTGAACACCTTTAAGCAATGTGTCCCTCCTGGGAATTTAAGGAAGGTTGTGAACTGTACAGACAAACACAACAAACTCGACCTGTCAACAGCTTGTCGGCAACTTGTAGGCCCAATACAGACACTGTTGACAATTGTCGGATATATACCAGAAGTTACATGAGACATTTTTTCTTAAACAGATTGTTAGCCTTTAGGACAAAGAGAGTGGCCCAGCATATTATATGTGATAACAAATGGATATCAACGAAACTATGTCGGGCTGGTATCTTAAAGCCAACCAGTTGCTAACATCTTACTGGAGATTCTGGCCCAATTCCGACATGATATCTTTGCCATGTCGGTAAACTCGCGAACATTTAATTCGTTCTGGCTCAGTATCATTTTAAAGACAGGGCTTTTCATCACTGGAGATATATTTATCTGATGTTTTCTTGCCGTACTATAGTCAAGCGGCGGTAATATGCAAGAAGACAGCTGTCAGTGGCAGAGTATTACACTTTAGGAAAAAATGTAATGGAACATTGAATTATATATGATAACAGATAGCTATCACATCAATTATGTCAGCGTGATAACTCACAGTCAACCAATCACCGACATCTTAAAGAATATCTCTGGTCGATTCCTAAACATCACTTTTTCCTTGTCTGTAAGCTAGCAAACATATAATTAATTCTGCCCAGTATCATTTTAAACACAAGAATTGTTATCACTGGAAAGATATCTGTCTGATTTCTTCTTACATGGCTAACTATCTTCAAGTGTTGGAAAATACATGACGCCAATGAAAGTTAGGTGTCTACTTACATAATATTGCCAAAACAATGATCCAGTGCATTAGATATGATGACAGATGAGTCTCATACTAATTATGTCAGCCTGATAACATTCGTCGACGTCTCAAAGAAGATCATAAGCCTATCCGACACATAATGTTTCACTAGTCAGCAAGGTAGCCAACCAACAATTGATTCTGGCCCAGTATAGTTTTAATCACAAGAGTCTCTTTGTGAAAATGTGTGTGATGTATTTTTGCTGTGCAAACTATCGGTGAGTTTTGTAAATATGCACTGTTTTGCGACATATTGTTAGCCATCAGTGTATTGAGAATGGCCCAGTGTATGTTTTATAAAAACAATATTCATCGCCGAAATAACTCACACAACACGCAAACAAACATTCAAATTGAATGGTGATTTTGCATCCACCCCAATAATCTTACTTCCATTGTATGTATACTTTTGGTGTAACTTGGACGAAAAGGTAATATACATTTAAAGGCTATGAAACATTATACATATCGTCAGTGGGTGTATAAACCCACACAACACAAAATGTATATAAATGTAATGAATGAATATTCACTTACAATAATGTCAACTGTTTCATATAAAAATCAATATCTTGTGGATATTATATATGATAATGTAATCCTTATAAAGTTTATGAAGCACTCTATATTATATATGTGAAAGTTAAAACTGTTAATAAATTAGATGCAGTGTTCAGTCAAATCGATAAGATTGAAAAAGCTCAAACTGTTCGACACAGTGTAGCAGGTAGTCGATATTGTATGTCAGCTAGAAAACCAACCCAATAGCTTATAGAAATACTGGAACGTTAATGTAAGCTAAACAATAATGCCTGACTCTGCTTCATAATTAGATAATGTTATATCTGATGTATAGGAGAAATATTTAGAAGCTAAATGAGCACAAATGGAACAGGATGTTTTAAACGAAGAAATATTTGCTATGAGTAGAATGTATACACTACATAATGTATTAACTACATTAAATGAAACACCATTGGAAATTAAATCGGAGGAACCTTTAAAGAAGAAAAAGTAACACCTTTCTCATTTAACATAATGTTATTTAGCTATAAAACTCTCTTCCCCTACACACAATGCGACATATGGTGTATATCGACATGGAAACATATGGTTCCTGGGAGATTCAGTAATTAGGTTTTTGTCTGAGAATGGAATTCAAGTAGGTGATTATGTAACTGATATCAGTGAAGATTTGTTTGAATTATTAGTATTTTTTAATGTTCCAAAAGAATTTCTCGACACAGATTTGGAGAAATACACAGAAGCTTTTCGTCGTACAAATGCAAATAATTATTCAGGAGATGAAAACCATTGCAAACTACATTTATTAGGTAATGTAGTTAGAAGTGGAATAAATAAAGATGAATTTGGCGATCGTTTTTCTCCTGTATATTGGAAAAATCCTAATGAATTAGTGAATAGATTAAAACTTATCATTGCTTCGAGAGAATCTAGGAATAATTCACATACAAAAGAAATTGTTTCTATTATTGAAGAATTAACTGAAGAAGGTTATCTTAGTTATGGAAATTAGTAAGGTCGCTCAAGAATATCATGCTCCTGCAAGGATAAGGTTTCCCAGAAGAAGAGTTATTACATATGGTTTAAATGATCTTCATTTAAATGAACTTTTTCAAACCGATTTGTGTGAAATGACATTGCTTTCGAAATACAATAATGTATACAAGTATATTTTAACCATAATATACATTTATTCAAAATATGTTTGGGGTATATCTGTTAAGAACAAGATAGCTAAACAAGTTACTGCTGCAATGAAAATAATTTTGGAAGAAAGAATCCCAAAATATCTCCAAACCGATAAAGGGAGCGAATTCTTTAATAGACATTTTCAGAAACTAATGAGTGAATATGGGAATAATTATTATGTAATGTATTCTGAAGTTTAAGCATGTGTAGCCGAGAGATTCAACAAGAGCTTGAAACACCTAATATATAAACATTTCATGTCGAAGGGGTCTTACAAATGGGTGGATGTTTAGCCTCAAATACTTAAATTTTATAATTCGAGACACCATCGAACTGTCAATATGGCACCCGAAAGGTTGTGGATAATAGATTGATTAAAGTAGTCGATGATAGAAGGAAAATGTTCAAAGTTGGTCAATACGTATGGATATCTAAGCTGAAAGGTGTTTTTTTTAGAAAGAAATATGCTGTTAATGGGTTGTACGAAATATTGAAAATTATTTCAATTAGACAGTTATTTCCTATGATATATTACCTTGAAAGTTATGCTGGAGAACCTATTAAAGGTGGTTTTTATGCACATGAATTAACAGAAAGTTACTTCTCCAAATGAATATTTAGTTGACAAAATCATTAAAAGGGAAACACAGCTCCTTAGTTTGCTGGAAAGGCTTCTTAAAAGCTCATAGTCGTGGGTGAAGAATCAGTATCTTAAACGATTGTAAGAAAATGTTTGTAAAAGTTATGTTATGCCATAACATATTGAATCATAATTTATGTGTTTTCATTTGATAAACCTACCGATATTGTCGGGTATGCATGTAAAATTATTGTGTAATTAGTTTATTACATTTATTGTGTAATAATTCTACATGTTTGTATTTGTGTTGGTACACAATTTTATTAGTAATTGTGATGTTATTCAATCAGTATATGTGATTGATTTTTTAAATTGTTAATTCATTGGGCATAATCCCTAATTAGATATTAATTAAATCAGTAATTTTTATTGATCAGGTTTAGGTTCTAAATAATTGTGTTTGATTAGCAAATGTGTCGTAATTCAATAGGTAATTGTAATTCATCATGTTTGGGTGTTGATACGTTGTGTTTAGTTACATTTGATTAGTAAATGTGTCATAATTCAATAGGTAATTTTAATTCATCGCATTTGGTGTTAGTTCTTTGTGTTTTATTTGTAATTAAATCCGTATTTGTGATTCATCATTATTAGGTGGTAATTCATTGTGTTTGATTTGATGGAAATCATCTTTGTATTTCATGTTTTCAATCGATATGTAATTTGTATTTAGGGGTTAATTTGTTATATTTAATTTGTAATTCAATCAGTATTTCTGATTAATTGTGTTTAGTCATTGATTCATGGTTTTTAGTTTGTTACATATATGTTTAGTTTCTCGGAATAAATTTCTGTTTTTTTTTTTGGATAAATTATACTGCTTTGATTGGAATGCTATATGTATTTTGTAATTTGTTTTCTCTAGTTATTAGCTGTAATTGACAGTGTTTCAGTGAACGTTGTGTGCTTGTTGAGTTTTTCCTTGCTTGTGTGGGGAAGTTGTTAAAGAAGGTCTTTAAAGACACTTATATTTCTGGACTGTAATGTTTGCATGTATAAATTTGATATGTATAGTTTTTTTCATGTAATTGTGTTATGGAACTGCTGTGTGGGCATCGTAATTCACAGTAAGTTGTTTTAATTGATTTTTATGTCTAATTTGTGTTATTTTTCTAATTTAGTGTGTATTTTAATTGATTTTTTTAAGTGATACTTTCTTGTGCATAGTGGTTTGTGTGTGTAATTCAATTCCTACTTGTGTTTAAATGGATGTAGTTTTTTATTGCTAAATGTGTTACTCGAATTTGTGGTAGGTTCGTGCTTTTAATTTACTAATGTTTTACTAACGGTTAGTACGTAGGAATACATTTCTGGCTATTCATATTGCATTTCCTAGAATCACGTGGTTTGAAGGTATTTGGGAAATTATTCAATTTTAAGGTTGTTTAAAATGTATTTTGGATGCGACATTTCTTTCGTTCGTTTCTATTTTTCTTGGAGTTATGTCTGTTAAAAGTTAATTCACACATTATGTAATGTAGCATTTATATTATCTTAATATTATATTTCGTTATTTTAACAAACAATGGTTTCGAAATATGCATTTCCTAACTCCGCCGTTACACAGGACAGCAGACAAAGCTCCCTCCCTCCCCTCACCCAGCCTGCCCTTAGTCGCAAGCACTCCACCACCCGTCCTCCAACAACAGCCCGACCATGAAGACGTACCTCGCCCGCTCCTCGCAACATAACCTCAAACTCCGACACTTCCTCTACTCATCCTCCTATATAATACTTTACCCCCAATATGACACTTATTACACTCTTGCACCAAAGGTTAACACATACATGCTGCCCACACACCCTCTCACCTCATCGACTGCCAGATGCCCGAGGGTGCACATCGATTATGCTATGCCAATATCACCCATGTAGCACTTAACCCCTTCGACACCAATTAAAATAAACCCTTTAGTCACCAATTACACAATTACCTAATTAACCCTTTTACTAACTAACCTTCTTCATAATTACACAGTTACCTAATTTACCCTTTACACGCTTAACCTTTCTATCAATTTACCCATTTGGACTCTAATTTAACCCTTTGGGCACTGTATCCAGAACTGGCACGCTCCTACTACTCAGGTTTTGAATAATTCCAGCGTTAAAATTGAATTCTAGTGACGCTCTAACTCGGGAGAATGTTTTGAAGATAAATTGCTGGGCCCACAGCTTCCCCTCAGAAAACGGTTTGGTATTCCAGCATCTAGCATCATGCATTTTACCATTTAAATTAGAGAACGATTTTCCTCCTCAGCTACACCATTTGTCTGTGGCATATAGGTAGCTGTGAACTGGTTTTGAATGCCCTCTATCTTGACATATTGCTTCACCTCTTCGTTCACATACTTCCTGCCATTTTCCATGCGGAATGTCTTATGTTTGGGTCCAAAATATTTTACACCATTAATATGTATTCAACGATAACATCCGGAGTTGCACTTTTCTGTGTTAGGGGGCGAATATAAGTGAAACAAAAGCAATCATCGAAGCTTGTTAGAATATAGTTTCTCCGCTTGGTAGGATTGGAATTGTATTGGGAAGGGCTTATTAACGTCCCCCGGTGCTATGCCTGAAGGCTTATAAGAACATGGTTTACTAACTACCATATGACTTAACTAAAACAAGCACCCATGCCTTACCTGGGATTCGAACCCAGAACTTCCTGCACCCCAGATTGGCAGCGTACCAACCGACTGATCAACGGGAGATCGGATTTTCCTCTTGGTGAGTAAGTGAGTGAAGAAATTTGGCTGGCTCTCAACAGCGAGGTTTTGGGAGCCGATGAGGGTGATTGAGGTGAGTATGGAACAGCGCTGGAATGAAGGGGGGGGGGGGGTAAACGGGTGATCCCAGAGAAAACCCACCAGCCTGCAGCATCGTCCAGCACGATTTCCACTTGCTAAAATCCGGAGTGAAACTGTCGGGGATTAAACCAAGTTCGCCTTGGTCAGAGGCGAGCTGTATAACCGCTCAGTCAACCAGGCCCCTTTTCCGCTTGGTGTTGCTTTTTGTATTTGCCAGATAAATCACTATAAAACAATGTTAAAAAAAGGTATCGTTGTTTTGGAATCACTGCTGGGAAATTGGATTGTGACATTTTTCCTTTTGCAAAATGTTTATAAATAAGTACATACTTACATTCAAATGAGTTTATACTTGTGGCTAATCCTACTCTCTATAACTTAGTTTACTGACACATATTACGTATGTGTGTCTCGTGTGTTTATTTCATAAACTTGTCATATTTGTTCAAATAGCTTACCATATCAGGGGACTCCCATTACATTAGATGGAAAAATTTTCCTTCCGAAGTGGCAATGGATACTAATTTATTGTTTCCTTCATTAATTGTACATGGCTTGTTTTCAAATGTCACTTTGAAACCATGTTTGGTCATGCGGTTTACTGACAAGAGGTAAACTTGTAGCAGTGATACACACAGAACATTTGTTATTTTAAAATGTTTAGCATAATCGATTGTTATACAACATAAAAATTCCTTAACCGTTGCCTTCTGCTGGAACATATTAATTATTAACAAGGTAAATAGGGCCTACTGTCTTTATCTGTACTTAGTGTTGATAAAGAAAAGACATTTTACTTGTATGGCATGATGCTTCTCATACAATGTATACCACTTATTACTTCGCTTTTCATCTATTTCATAGTTAGCACTGAAAATGTTATTAGTCGTGTCATTTTCATATTGAGTATTTCTTGAAGCCCTTTTGCTCGTCTCGTTTTCGTCATTAGTGTATTTCTTCTTTAATTGCCAGCCTTACTCTTCATAATGTCCTTCATTTTTTATAAAAGTTCCACAACTTATAATTTCTTTGCCATATTTGGGTTTATGCATAGTTCAGTAGTGACTTTTTGCCTTAATAACACTTTCAGTATATATTCTCTTCCCGACACGTTGGCCATACTCCTATATAACTTTCCCCCGACATTTCTACTGTTAAGTTGTTTTAAGAATGCGCCTCTAACGCTGTTATTAATGCACTGTACGAGTCAGGCAAACTACATATTAAAGCTGCAACAAGGTCATTATCTTAAAAGTACTTTACTTTATCTGCGTAGCTGTTGACTCTTCTAACATAGCTCTTATATGTGCAGTCATTGTTCTCGGTGTAAAACGCATTGTATAGTTTTCAAATCACATATAATTTGCTGCACACTGACGATCGCCCAAGTAAAATTTCCAGTTAAATCCACATTCCATGTGCGGACTTTAATTTAGTTGAATCAACTGATTGTCGCGACGGCAAGAGCCATTGCTTTAGTTTTATGGCGTTCCGTGTTGTTTAGCAAATATTTTTCTCGTCTGGATATGGTTTTATTAAGTTTTCCCATGAATCGTCGCGTATTAAAACCATTTGCATGTTAAATTTCCACATTGGATATCCTGTATCATTCAATTACGTAACACTTTCTCACTTGTGTTAACCAACCTACAACTGCCATTATTTTGCCTTTACAGGTACCCAACTTTACAGGATGAGTATAAAATAGTACCCAACTTTGAAGGTCTATAATGCCAAAACCAAACTACCTACAATAGTGGTTGACGAATCAAATGAACCGCGGAACCGAGAAGTTTGGTTACCATATTGTCATAAATGTCCAATGTGATCACCACGAGCGACCCGTGCGATATCTACGCGATACTCAAACTCGTTCCACACTCGTGTCAGCATGTCTCGTGAAATGGTTACGTTCCTAGGTTTGTTCATGAAACAGCGAAATACGTAGCTGAGTTCCCAACTTTGTATAGTAGCGACCTTATACATTCCTATATCTGCAGCTTGGTGTGTGGTATTATTTCCATGCAGTGTATAAAAAGTTTCATCACAATTTTTTTTTTTTTACGGTGTGAGAAGGCGTTTCTGCAGACATAGAAGATGAGTCATGCTGAACGACGACTAACTACGCAGTATTAAAAGTATACGTTAGGTGCGGCAGGTCTTCGAAGTACGTTCCCATGATCCGCTAGTAAGAATAGTTTAGATTTGTTGATATTAGGGCCGTTAGTTATATATATATTTTTTAATTTAGGGTATTGATTTGAAGCATTTATAATAAGTGACTGTCCTATAGTAAAGTAGAGGTTATAATCTTGTGTATAAATTGCGATATTTGCATTGTATAATTATGTTATTTGTGTATATATAACTAAATCTATATTGCGTTATCATATGTATTATTTATTAACCCTGAGTTAGCCCCAATTCTGAGTTAATAGTGTAAATACAATAGATTTACAACCGTACTAAATCACTGCATTAAGCTTTATCATAAAATATTCAGAATGAAGATAAAATATCACATCCAGATATTTACAGCATGATGCGAACACAGTTTTTAGCAAAATGTTTGAAAGAACATTGGCTACCATGTAAGCTGTTTTCAACTCAAATTTCACTAATTTCAGACTGCGAATTCGCTTATAATTTTTTTTACTTTCAAATAAATTCCTTTATCTGCGATAACTTTGCTGCCAAGAAGCAAAAAAAAATTCTGCCACTTTTTTTTTTGCAATTGTCTTTTAGAAAAAAAAAAAAATGAGTATCAATACGTTTTGTGCTGCAAGCGAATTCAGACAGCACAAAGCTGTCATGTTTAAATGAGAAGTTTTTTTGTGAATTCTTTCTGTGTGAAATAAAATATTTCGTGTTGTCGACAGTCGTACTTGGTTTCAGTGAACGATGTGTCGGGATTAACCAGCGACCCCTCAGACAGCGCCACGTTCGGAAATTTCCCCTCCTTCACTCGCCATTCTCTCCACGCCCCCTTCCTCATCACCCCTTTACCGCCTCGTCGTGTGCTTGTTATTTTTTTTACTCGCGGTCATTATTTTTGCTATGGCGCCCGACTTTTCGCTAGGTTCCACAGCCGGGTCGCGTTTGCAACTCCCGGCACCGAATGCGAATAATTTTTCTGGCCTCGGGAGATAAAAAAAATTGACGAGTTATGACCTTTTCCATCCCCAACCTTCATTTTTTTTTTCTCTATTTGCCTCTCCCTTCATCGCCTTCACAACTTTCGACCCCCCTATCTCCTCCCCGACGAGGGTTCACGAGGGGTACAGTTCCGGGTTCCGGTTTCCGGTCGCCAGCGAGATATTCAATACTGTCGCTCGCTTCAGCGACGAAGCCGCTGACTACAGATACAGCAACGCAACTCTGATGGCCACTCTCAACGTTAGCTACTGTGATATTACTTATACCATTTACACGCATCTACAAGGAGCTCTCTATAAGTCAAAGAAATCATTTTCTGTGAAGCTTCAGCTTATATGTATATGGCAATATTGATATCCAAAATAAAACCTTTAATGTATTTAAATCAATCCATTCCATTTAATGTTAATTACGTGTGCAGATTCATACTTAGAAAAAAATAATCTACCAAGGACAACTATCCGCTCGACGTTTCTTATTTTACAATTATCACCAACTGGAATCACTGAAAGAAGTTATAGAGTAACTTAAAATAGTTAACATCATGATCACTAGTTCATTCCACGATAGTTTAATTTCGACTGCCCGGTCAGTTTCTCACGAGTACAATAATAATGCTTTGCTTCACAATTTGAGAAACTGAAAAACTATACAATTCTTAATTTGTTGTAAGAGTTATTGAAATTTATTTGGAGCAAAACGAAGCTGATTACTTGAATATGAGCATAAGTTAACTCCAAGACTCCGAAAAATATGTAGTACTAAGAAAATAAAACCATGGCCTACTGATAAATTTGTGCTGTACAAAAAAATTCTGCACTTGATAACAAACTCTATCGTGAATGGTTACAGGAAATTAAATGATGACTTACTTCCAAGACCTCACTAACTCCTAATGGAAGGGGGGTGGGGGGGAAATCCTTTATTGTCTAAGAATCACAAATAACGACAAGCCATTCCAATCGAACCATCTAAAACTTACCTTGTTTCAGACAGCGGGATAGCTTACACACAGAGAGAAACTTGAAAAAGGATATTAATTGACTTCGGTGGGATTATTGTTATTAAAAAGATCGCAACATGGAACTGAAATGTATCTAACGAGGCACATATACATATGCTTTTGATTGGCTCACAAAAAGAAAGTGTTGATTAACCCTATCGTGAAGGACGAATTAATTTTCCCGAGTGGCCCGAAAAGTTGGTGAAGGAAATCGCTGTTTTACTACGTTCCTGTTAAATGGGCGAGGTTAAGATAACGTTCGGTACAACTGGATCTGCATGAATTTAATGTGCTTTGATCTCCTGTTACGCACTGAAAGACTATGAATTTTGCTATATTAGAATCTCACAAACAGACCCATTAGTTTAAGTGATCCGCTGTAAAAGTATAGCGCTGTGGATCCGGCATTTTTACTTATTTTCCGGATTCTCCAAACGTCCACTGTCGAATGATGCGGTACTCGCATCCGATAGTGTTTCCATACGCTCATTTGCACTAGATTGCATGTGAAAATGTATACACCAGTCTGCCTTAAGTTGATCACTAATATTAAAGTAACATTCTCTATCGTAATTTATGTTAATTATAAATTAATATAATTTATACAGTTTTTATTGCAATAATCTGTCCATATACAAGTTTAAATAAGCAAGCTACATGATATGTGTCCATTTATATATGATACCAATATTTGCATACTAAAATGTAGGTTTCTCACGACTATAAAGATGCATGTAGCACAAGACTTTAGATCCCGTCATTCTCTTCTATATTTCCGTTTGAGTAATGCTTATACTAATAAATTTAATTAAATATACGGAATAAGCAATCTGGAAATAGCACCAGTGGACTGGCATATGTAAGACTAGTTTACTATGTAAAGTTACAGATGGATGACAAAAAAAAAATATATAACTTTCGCAACATTGCGATATAAAATGCAGTTTGTAATAGTGAACATAACATATTGAAAAATATCTTTCGTAAACGCCTAAATGCGAAAGACAGCGTGTATAACGCTGCAGAAAATTGTTTGCAAGGTGATTACAGCAGTAGCCTGAGACTTGTTGGAGTCAGCTACAATTCGTAACACTGATATCACAACTCTGCCAGAATATAATTTCAGAATATTCGAATTATTTTAACAAAAGCATTATGAACACTGCACTTGTTGCTGAATATGGATGGCCATTCCAAAATCGCCTCGCGTGAACCAATAACATCACACGCATGTCAAAACGTTATTCCACCTCCGCCACCGAATTACATATTTATTTTTTACAGTTGAAGGGGCCACGATAGCTGAGCGGTTAGACTGTTTGCCTCTCACCAAGGTGAACCGGGTTCAGCCACACCCCCCCCCCCCCCACCCTCGGGCAGTTCGCTCCGGATTTTCACATTTGGGAATCCTGACAGACGATGCCGCTGGTCGGCGTGTTTTCTCGGGGATCTCCCACTTTCCCCGCTGTTTCATTCCAGCGCTGCTCCATTTCCACCTCACTTCACCATCATCGGTTCTCAGGACCTCGATGTTAAGAGCTTCCCAAATCTCTTCACTCGTTCTCATTCACTCACTTTTTACAGCGGAACATTTTTTTTCGTTTTCTCCCTATATTTTAAACATGAGACGTGATGTTCCCCCACTATGACATACCTCGGCAATCCAACTGATACGTGCGCCGTGACACCCACTAAATAAATGTAGATTGCAAAATTTGCTATACTTCGATTCACCTTAATAAACCGTGTTTTCTACAGTGCTGCCTTCAATTAGTCCCGATTTTACACAATAGACCTGTACAAGCTGTAGAGCCGACTTGATGCTTCAGGATTGAATTCCACATGTTACTTAATTTAGTGATGGGAAGGAGATGGCTGTGGTAACGTTGAAACACAGATACTGCATTTTAGAATGTACAAGGACTTCCTCTTAACAAATGTTGACAATGAAAATATAATCTAGACATTGGTATAACATACTACAAGGAGATAAAACTGTTAAATTGTAATGGGGATGTTTGGCTGATCGGCGATGTACAAAACTTTGCCAGTGAGCAAAAAAAAAATTACTTTACATTAAAACAAAAGGGATTGCGGTTTTTTATCTTTCCACTTGCGCAGTGCCTCATTCACACCTGGACTCTGGGTATGTCGCATATATATTTCTCAGGGATGGTTTTAAAAATGGTTTTTATAATTCACTTGTTTACTTCTCGTCTTCATCGCTCCACTGTTACATCTCTAGCTCGCTCGCACTACAGGCACGCCAGGAACAGTAGGTACAGAATAAAGCGGTAACTAGTATTCGAGTGTGAAAATTATCTCAAATGCTACTTGTAAGTAAACAGCGCTAAAAACTATTGTTTTAAAATAATGTAATGCTTTGCACATTAATTTGCAGCCTAGCTAACTGTTGCCTTAAAACCAAAATATTATAAAAAAATATTTTCCGTAGCAGCACAAAAGTATCTTGCAAAGAGTATTTCGTATAAATCATTGGAAGCATGAATGCATATGCATATATATATATGAACAGAAATTCCTTACAGAATAAGTTCATTTCAAAAATAATAAAAGCTAAATAACAACGGTTCTGGGTATCTGATATTTTTTTTAATTACCATGAATTAAAAATAAAATAGCTGTATATTGAACATTGATCTTTCTTACAAAGCAAGATTATGGGAGAAATACATTAAAGTTTAGTTTCGTAAGGCTTAATATATAGCATATGTAATTTAACTAAGTTTTGTTTCTGGAATAAAATGAATGAAGTATATCTTCACCACTTCGTTTGTATGTGTCCCAAAGCTGATATATTATTCTTAATTTAATTATTAATATACACGATTGTATGTGATAATTTCAGAAGAACTGCTAGAATCACGTGTTACTTTTCAATTTACTTGACTCTGTATTGTAAATAATATGGCTTATTTCAAACATTTTAAAGAGATATGCCTTGCACAAGAATTTTTTTTATACAAAAACAATTTTGTCATTTTAAATTTCGTATAAGTCTGCCATTTTTTGTGAATGCTGCTTCAAGGCCATTACACTGAATCATATTGTTCTTCTTGTGGAATATTAATTGCAGTATAAAGTGATTGCGTAATGAGAGGAACTATGATAGCAGGATTGTAGAAAAAATTACGATATTGGAAATGTATTGTACTTGGAAAAACAAGTTATAGAAGTAATTAATAAGAAAACACTTCAGTATTATGATCATGTGGAAAGAATACCTGAAGGAAAAGTGTCCCACAATACTTCTAACTGTTCATATCTGGAAAAAGAAAGGGCAAACGGACAAGGGAAAAATGGCTGATTGAAACACCTTTAATGATAAAGGATCGTGATCTGAAGAAGCAAGATTGACAAGTACAGCGATAGATTACAGAGCAAACACTTAGAATGATATGAACTTAAAAAATTTAATTATGTTGATTACAAATCACTAATAATAATTTATTCTATGTCTTATAACTATCGTAACGGAAACGATTCAATTATTTATTATATTACACATTCTTAATTTTTTTATCCATTGATCAAAATGATTTCAGCGTTAGTAACAGGGAAATTAGCTGTAGGTTTATAACACAATAAGTTTAAAGCTGTTTTTAATTTGATACAAAATATTTTTTTATTCTATTTAAATGAGAAACATTAAAGTTAATCATTTGTTAGGTTAAAACTCTATTATGTTTAAGTGTTGAGATTTCAGATTTACACATTTTATTTACTGGAGTTATTTAAAGGATGATATATTATTAAACACACGTGAACACATATTGCTTTATTGCATAAAATTTTATCATTGGAATTTTATGAAGTTATTGTTGCATCTGATATATGTAATCTTTATTATTGCAGTCAGTTTAGTACATGATAGTGCGAATGCTTCTGTACATACCGTGTTCGTGGCGGTTGTTCCGGTCGTGATCCCTCCGTTTACTCAAGTGGCCGCGAACATCCCTGTTCCCCCTACTTCCTCTCGACACGTCACGCGACATGCATCAGCAGATCCTGGACTTGCCTCGCCGAGGCCATTAATCTGCTCATTAACAAGCACTCATCCCTCACGTCCGGGAGCATATCGCTTCGATTCCCGGTGACGGCGCAGCTAGAATAGGGGCGTTCGGGGGAGGCGCATATCGCCGCTGACGTGACGCGCGGACAATCGGGGGCGGCGTTCAGAGGGGACTGGTACAGGGCTTTCGGGGTGCGCGCTCTGGCGCGGCGGAAGGGAAACCCACAGGACCCGCTCCCCCCCCCCCCCCCCCTTTATCGTCAACGCTAACACTGTTCCAGCGAGTGCCAAACATGCCGTTGCCGCTCGTGCGTCATTCGCAGCGCTTTCTGAAACAACGCCGAATATGAGAACTACATAACTACATAATCTCAACCTTTGAAAAAAAATATATATATATCTTGGCCGTATATGCGTGTGTATTTTTTAACGTGCATGCTCTCTTGCCTACTTAATTGTTGGTAGTAAATTACGAACGGTAGTTATACGTATTACAGCCTCAGGTAGTTTCTTTCCATTTTATGAACAGTCAGATTTAAACGTGGTTTAATTATACTGAAACAACGGCGTTTTATTAAAAGAATGAATACTTAATAATACCAAACCGTATTTAAATTCCTAATAATTTCAGTCCAATTAGAAAAACAAATAATATTTTTGTGTAGTAATTCGATTGAAATTTTCATATCTTCAGAATAATTTGTGTGGCGTTATGACGTTAATAATAATGCTGTAGATGTTTGAGTGCAGACAGGAGTTGATTTAATTGTAGTGCGACATAACTTTCTCCACGGGCAGGCTCAGGGTAGCTTTGAAGATGCGAAATTTGAACGCGGGTCCGATGGGGAATCTGGACACGAGAGCAATGGAACAACAAACGTCCGGAGCTTATACTCGCTATCCTGAGGCGACAATGAATATTGATTTCCATGTGATTTATGCAACCAGAAATCTGCAGAGATGTACGTCATGTACATCAAAATGCTGGAATGAAGGATAGTCCTAGAAACAAAAAAAAAAAAAAAAAAAAAACATATTCGCGTCTTGGAGACCACATGGAACAAGTCAGATGCTCGCACGGTACCACATTAAAAGGACCGCGAGTCCCAGAATTATTCTGTTAAGGGTATTTCCCACCAAAATAATTAATTATTTTATAACTTGAATTATTATTTTTTTACTTACAAGTATTATTTCCTCGCACAAAAAATTAGGTCGCAGGGTAAATTTAGATTTTGACATCCCATAAAACTATTTTGGTGGTTTTGGGGCTTAACTATTAAAAACATTAAAATCTTTACAGAAGGTTATGTCTGAAATAGTTCATAGTTAAGCTTAGTTAAATTTATCATAGAAAAAATAATACACTTTTACAAATTAAAAATATGCCAAAAAATGTATTATTTCTAGAATTTTTTTTATATTGCGAAACTATTTTATAGCGTGGTTTTTAGTATTCTTTGGAGTAATTAATGGTATCTAATTTCAATGTGAGTTGATTTCGGTAATTGAGTTATAGCTTATTATTTGTATGTCACAAAATCATTAAAATTATGATTTTAACATCTGATTAGGCAAAAAATATGTCTACATTTTTTATGAGAGGAAATTGTTCTTGTGAGTATTGTCTACGTGTTGAACGATGTTTCGTAAAAATATAAAATAATAAATTTGCTTGCTTTTCGGGCGTCGCTTCGGTCGTCAAAATTCGCGTGGATCACGGCCAGGAACGGCGAGTCCAACGAACAGCCCCATTCGACGTAATTCATTGTTCCGTAATCATCTATTCGAAAAGCATCATTTCTGTTTCTGAAGTGGAAGTACGCTGAACATGTTTTACTTGAGGCGTTACGCAAGTAGCATTCGCGAACTCTCGTGTTGCTTTCCACGACACCCTAAACAAAGCAACTAGTCTTGTTAATTGTATCTACCCCCTCCTCCCTTGTTTTTAATTAAGTAATCTCTCCAGCTAGTGCGGTAAGGTCATGCTGTGAAACTCATCACAAAAGAAAACTGTTGTATATATTATTAAGTAAGTAAAGCGAAATAAGATAGTAACGAGAAAATATAAACAATAACCAACAACACCGCCACAGTAATCAAATAAGTGCTATTGAACATGCATCCTTAGAAATTATTTGTAAATTTGCCATGTCAGTGTACACAGCGTGAATGGTAAAATATTTTTCCAAATACCCATGGTAAGGTGCCTATAGTTGCTCAGGAAACAGCTAAATGCGTGTAGTATAGTCAACTTTGTATAGTAGCGATGCTAAACATTCCCATATTTTAAGCTTGGTAGGTAGTACTATTTCCATAACTGCATAGGTTAAAAATTTGCATTACAGTTTAGGAAGTTTAGCAGAAAAATTTTGAAAGTGTGTTAATAAAAATAATTATATACACCAATTCACTTTGATAATCAGGGAGCATGTTTCAAATCATTTTATCGTGAGCTTCCACCTCCACTGCGTCTCCAAGGTCGATCATAGAAAACGTATAACTCGCTCAGACGCACATGTATCACTCAATGAGGTCGCTTCGTGAACCCAGGTCGCTATATCCATTTCGCTCACAAGATGCTCGCCCGGTCTCGCCGCAAGCTACAGCTACGAGCAGCGCTGCTCTCTGTTAGCCGACCACGACCAGCCACATTCTACACATATCGAGCGATGAGGAGCAGTGGTAAAACTTCAGGCTTTCATCCGGGAAGACACGGGTCCAATTCCCGGTCCAGCCATATCGAGTTCTGTTGCGGCCTACACTGTTAAAAAAAATATTCCTGCTGGTAAATATTTATCCAGATGTGTCTGTAAACTCTCCGTAAAATTACGGACACATTTATTTTCAGAAACGGGCTTTCCGTAAATTTCATGGAACCTCTCCGTCAATTTCCAAGTTAGTTTTCTGTACTTTCCGTTTAAAATGAAAGGAGATAATCAAAATGTCTTTAATTTTCGTTATGTGGGTGTTCTACCGAGTATAAAAAATGATATTAAAAAGGTTAAAACATTTTTCACTTAAGCGAGGTTTGAACCAGAGTCAAAAAATTAAAAGTCCGCGACTCTAGCCATTCATCTACAACTCGCACTTGAAAACCGTGGTATAACTTTTATATTTATAATTTAAAAGACAAAAGCAAAATTCAGTTTTTATTAAATTTAGTGTATGTTTAGTGCCGCCAAATTTACAGACGACTGATGCTATTTTTTATGTTTGGAAGAATAGGTCATAGTCGCGTGGATAACCTTAACTACCGCAGAAACGATAATTTTCTTGTTACAGTGGCGAAGAAAGCTTCGTGTAGAATCTGCATTGTTCGTCCCCGTAACTCGAAGCCAAAGGGAATAAGGAGTGTTTCCGTATTTTGTATTTACGTACTTAAGTTCGTTTCTCGTCATTGCGGGTTGCCTTTCCGTATATACACAGTACATTTCCGTAAAACATTCCATAAATTCACGGAAATTTTCCAGTGTACTTATCTACCTGTTTTACATATGATCAACGTATACCGCCTCTGCGATGTAATATGGATCAATTTTCCCCTTCCTATAATACTTTCAACGTTATTCTACACTAATCGCACATCCAGAGATGATCTAATGAAGTGGCGAGACATTTCTCATGAAGGTAGTATGTAAGTCCGCAGCCTCTTTCTCGAAGATGTTTAACAAACAGGAGTGTACCAAGTAAGTCTCATCCACATTTTTATTTAAAAAATGGAGGATGTTCACATGTACCAGGTACCTTGAACTCTTGCTGTACAAGGTTTCATCAGCTTGTACTGAACTGGTTTTGCGAGGAATTTTACTTTCTCGTGTGGCAGTTTGCTTTCGCGGGTTTGGACGAAAAGCATCTTTCACCACGTCTAAACCTTCTAAAGGGGCATATTTGATACTGTAAAAGATGACATGTCCCTTATGGAACAGAAATGTCTAAATTATAACAATTATGTTTTTAGTTTTAAAGCTGTCGTCTAACTAGGTCCCTGAAACGAAGTAGAATCTTCAGTTAATATATATATTTAAGGTGTACGAATCTTTACATGACAGTTTGTAAGACATCCTGCTATGACGAGTAGCATACCCGGGCGACTAACAGGCTAGGATGGGGAGATCTATGGATGACACGCAACACTATATATGCTTCCAATAATTTCACGGTGTTAGTTGATCGGCAAATGGAAATCCCAGTGGTTATGTCCATAGAGTTAATTTTTATGTGTGCTTAAGGAATATGCGTATACAGTAACAGCAAGAAGAAACTTACCGCGGCTACATTAATCAGCAACAAAGTTCCGGTGGAACCGGCGCTGGCCTCTCCAAACCTCCCCTCCACGTGACCGATACCTATGAAAAGGTCCTACCTGGAGCTCTACTTTCTGACCAGACTACGTTAGGCCCCACAAACAAAAAGCTAAATCGGCTCTTCTGATCTCGCGTGTCCCCGGGAACTTTGCAATTTTGAAACCGCCATGCTGTCCGAAAGAATAAAAGAAAGCTACACTAAACTACTGACTCACACAACTAACTACCATTTCGTGCCTGTGCATGTCCTTATCCGGTGAATTTAAGCATGGCGGTATACCCCTTAACAGCCTTCTCGGCTCAGTGCGCTCGGGTTGTGCAGGACTTAGTTTTAGGGAACGCCCGGTAACCAGAAACATTCCCCGCCACTTCGCCCTCCGGTCGCAAAGAGCTTGTGTCGAACCCATCTGCTCACTCCGTATCGGCACTCATGCAAACACACGCTCATTCATTAACCATCGCTGCGCGTCTTTGCTTCCGTTCTGCAAACCATAAAATATCATACAAGTACCTCTCACCATTAGTCACATTTTACAATATTGATGCTCTGCATTTCGTCAAATACATCCGATAGTCACGTTAGGGAGAGTTGTTACATCCAGGTTTGTTTTGTCTTGTCCGGTATTTCTGGCCGGGCGAATGGAGGCTCATGGGGGAGATTTCCTCCGTTTTTTTTTTCCTTTCCTGTTCTTCCTTTCCTCAGCCTGGGGTCTCCACATCACCATCCAGATTTTTCTCCCCCAGTTCCTCCCCCCGCCCAGCCAGGCCCCTCCTGAAGGAGTGGCATGTCACTTTCAGTGTGGCGAGTCCATGTATATGGTAAGATTGCCATCCGTGTTTGAAGGGTTAATACCTGACCACAGTGTACCCGTTGAAGGGCTTACTGTAATCAAAGGTACGCCTACCGTATGTACTGATGGCATCCTTAAGGGTGTCAGATTCTACGAACCTTTCACCCCTTCGCCAGTAACACTCCTTGAAGACTGTTAGTAGTTCCTCGGGTTTAGTGGGCAGGCCTTCCTTGGCGACTACAAGCCTGTCCAGAGTCTCCATTTTAGGGAATAGTACCCTGTCCCCTCCCTCCATGTTCCTTATGACGAAGGCAAGAGCAGATGCCAGCGTGACTGGGTCTTCCAGCCTGGTGAGCATCGCTCCCCTGATGGTTTCATTAATCAGCAACAGTTACATCTCCAGTGATCCCTATCACCTTCCATCCTATAACATATCTCAGCTGAGAAGGCCAGGTTTTGATAGATGGATGGCAGGCCGTAATACCAACTCCATAATGGTGTCACAACAACAAATGACACAATTTGGGCTGACTGCTGGTAACGGTGCATTTTTGTGTATATTTAAGTTGGCAGAGATGGCTTAATGCTTGCACAAAAAAATTCAAAACTAATATTCCCTCCAAAAGTTCAAAATAATATTTCACTATCGCAGTTACCATTTAAGTGACTATGTCTTTGCCATATTTCATTTCAAACTGTAAAAAATTATATTGGTGTTTTATCTATGTGAACATAGTTCTTGAATTGCTGACATTTTTAACGTGTTTCAGCTGTAGTAGTAAAATATTCACTTGTTACCACTTATCTCAAAGAAAGGTAACGCACATATGAGACGCCCTTTCTACGCCAGGGTGCAGGATACTCAAAAATTCCTCACTCGTGTAGATGCCATAAATAATTCTACACCTAACCACGGGGCAAAAGCGATCTCGGCTTCAAAACTTTTGAGCTCTAATTTCATGAATAATTGCATATAGAAACATCATGGTTCTTAACTAGAATATTTAAAGCAGCAGAGTCTTTCTTTTCATTCCAAAAAGTTGCAATTGGTCAATACTACGATAATTGAGTCTATTGACAGTTTCTTTTTTTGGTTAGCATTATTTATTCAAAAATACTTAATTTGATTTACACTCATTTTTCATCATTTGAACAAATTTAGGTAAATGCCGTACGTCAAAAATTATCTGACCGCATCGCCAAAGTTCCATTCCATTCCAGTTCATTTTTACGGTGATGCAAAGATTTTTGACAAAACAATTATTTTCACAATACTTACATATGTTTAACACACGTCAAATGTTTCACTATATTCAACTCGTTAATGGCAACCATAACTAATACCGGGCCTCATTCTTTATTTTTAATGTTAACGTTACTGAATGTTACTACACAAGAATTAAACTCTTGGCTCCAGTTTCTCACTACACAAAAAGTATTCGAAGTCACCCTCGAATGGGCCACGCACGGGCTGTGACGATCATTCCACGAACGGTCGAAAATACTGACGCTGACGCCGGAGAAAATTAACGGACGTGGAACACCTCGTCGTCTCACATCTCTGGTTAAATTTGGCCCAGCCGAAATGCGAAGTCTCAGCAGCAAACCTCCAGCTGGCCACCACGACAGCGGCCATGACCTTGTATGTGGCAATCGAATCGGCCCTCAGACGGTGGCAGCAACACTTGGCGACCCAGGCCACGCCAATTTAAGAGATCGCATTCCCAGCGCGACACATATTGGCAAAGTCATTTGCTTGGGCACGCAGAATATTCTGAACAAACTTCACACACCCGCCGAGGACGATTAACAGGGTTTACTACTACGTTGACGACCAAGACAAACGGCCGACGGGCATTTGCGCAGTTTAGAAGTGAACGCAAAATTTCCACTCGACAAGAAAACTATCAATTTACTTTGCCCGCGCAACCCGTCAATTTTACTATCGCAAAGTTTGCGTAAGTTCTTAACGGCCATCCCATGACTATACCGGCGATGTTTCCACTCCATTGCAACCAGCAGAAAAAGGTACTTTCGTCAAAACGTTCATACTCGGGTCCACATTAATAAACTGTTTTCAAACATCTTTAAGAGATAACATCAGCTGGCCGCGCGCCCATCACGCCGTCTTGTAAAATTCGCGCCGGGCATACTCGCGATTAATTCGCATCGGCGACGCGCGCACACACCTAAGGTCACGACTAGTCACCTTCTCCCGCTACGGCGGAACAGCTGGCACTCTCCCCTTCCCTCGCATCCCCCCCGCTCTCAACCAACCCTCGTCACATCGAGATCTCGACGTCGCACCGTGCGTAGAACACATTCTGACAGTGACTTTTAGAACCAAACACGTACTATACTACCTGCGTATCGATTATTCATTTCCATTCATATATATATATATATATATATATATATATATATATATATATGAGTAGCGCCATTTAAAATATATAATTATTTCCAATAAATAAATACATAATAATAAGAGTAAGAGCAGGCCGGTATGAAATGTAGCAATATACCACGCGATAAAATATGCATAGTATACAATACTTTGATCATATTATCCATGCTGCCAACATTGGCTAAAAAAATTACTAAAGACCCAAAAAAAAAAAAAAATATTCTGAGACGACCGGACACGTCTTACTTAATTATACCAAATTCTGTTAGTCAGTGTACAGACAGATTGCAATCACTATATATAGGAGAAAAATCATAATGTTCAAATTTAAAACAAAGTTCAAAAACTGCATAAAAAAAGGTCTCAGTAAAACAAAAATGCAATACTGAACTGAGAAATAGTCCTATAAGCTGAGTGTTATACATAACATGAAAATATTCCGTGGACGTGGGAATTATTCAAATTTAACGAGTCTTCGTGAACGAACCAAAATCCACCCATTTTACGACCTCTTCCCACCTCTAAATTCACCAACCATAGTTATTAAAATATTTTACACATTTTTAACAAGTTCTTGAATCCATTGAAACGTCTCGTTAAATTAAACTCAAGACAGCCAGGACATAGCAGAAACGAGTGGAACACTTACCGTTGAATGCTTTGTATAAAATCTGTATTTGGCAAATCGTGAATATGAAAAATTCCTTCGTACTAAAAAAAAAAGAACACTAGACGCATTTTACCCTTAACGTGCTATAAAATTTTTAACATAAATTTATGCTGGTGCACAATTTATTATGTAGCGGTTTTTAGTTCTGCAGAAAAATGTCGTGCTTTTCGAAGGACATGTGGGTTATACACATAACCGCGCAGTCAGTGACTAAGAGAACTGAACTTTCTGCGGTCGTGCAAAAGAGCTGACATAAAGAACGGCGTGGCTTCCAAATGTCAAAATCGCTGAGGCGAAGGGGTACATTAGCAAAACAATAACGCTGGCGCGAGTATCTTAAAAGTGCCCCAAAAAAAAATGTGGCCTTCGTATCTGTGATGTAAAATGAAGTTTTCGGTTATTCTAAGGTAGTGGTTCTCAAATTTCGCATTACCCCTGACCACCATGAGCAAAATGCAATCCAACATTGGCTACCTACTTCGAGAGGGGGAGTGGGTTGTGGTGTAATAGACTATTCGTCTCCCACCAATGCGGGTAACCCCGGATTTCTGCGTAATGAAACATAGCGGACGTTTCCGTTAGCTGGCAGATATTCTCGCGGCACTCCCGTCTCCCCCACCCTTGCATTCGGACGCTGCTCCATCTTCAAATCATTTCACCCTCAACAGCACTCAAGATAAGACCTCGCCTTTAAGCGACGACAAATACCTCTTAACTAAACCACCTACTTCAATATCACTTCCATTCAAGTATAGACTGTTCACGATGAAGTGAGCACTCTTGAAATCAACTTTAGAAAAATGCTACTTCTCCTATATGCATATATTTTAACGGGTGCACTGAGAGACATGCGCCCAGTAAAGTTGGTAACTATGGATGGAAAGTAATTCCACAGCTTAGTGTCTAACAAAAAAATGTTAGGAAACCTTTTGTAATTACGTAAATTATTTCTTTGGCTTTCTGTGTGTTTTTTTTTTATCTGCATCGAAGTGTCAAAATTAGCAGATTTTTAAAATATTTACTTTTTTGATAATTTCACAGTTTAACTTCCGACACATGAATAAAGTGCTGAGCTGAGGCTCATGGCAATGTTAATTCTACATAAGACGAAATAGTGCACAATGTGCATACAAGTAGATCTTAAGCTGGACTTTCAAAAGTGCTCATTTTACCGTGAACAGCCTATACTGTAAACTAAGCATTTTTGACAGCCCTGCTTAAAATCTGCTTTCATCCACATCGTGTATTGTTCCACCATATGTCAAAATTAACATTCCTGCTTGTCTGATTACATAATTTACATGTCGATGAATGTAAACTGTAAAATTATTAGAAAAGTAAATATTTTATAAATTTGCTGATTCTCACGCTTATAAGCATTTTAAAAATTGAAAGCAGAGGGACAGGAATCCTTCCAGGAATCACAAATATTATACCCAACAATTTTGAATTAATTTAAAGAAATTTAACTACTTTATCTCTTTCGTTACCAACTTTATTTAGCGCTTACCATTTAGTGCGTCCATTAAAATATACGCAGGATAGGACAATGTTATTTTTCAGACGTTGATTTCATAAGTGCTCAAACAATAATGAACAACCTGTGTCATAAAGATTCCATGCTCGTTGATAGTAAGTTAAATATTTATTACGTACTAAAAAGGTACTGTTTCCGTTATGTTTTGAAATGCAAACGAACATTACGAATTACCGAACTCAGCAACGAACAACGGAACAAAACGCATTATGAACATTTGTCATTAATCATTTCAATTTGATTTTAAATGTAGTTGGTGGAGTATTTAAAATATTTCGCGGACCACCTAGAACCTAGTCTAGTCAGCAGACCACTCTTTCAGACAGTAGTTTTCAAGTTATTTTTAATAATTGCAGTTATTCACCAAATTCGTATAAGATGTTGAACGTTGGCTTACATTTGCAGTTAATTTACGGAAAAGTAATCCACCATTTAGAAAAACCAAACTTATTTCAATGCGTAAAAAAATTTGGAACCTCTTGGTATTTCCGGGGAAATTGAATCTCGAGAATGAGTAATGCTGAAACTACGCGAAGCGTTCGCCTCTGTAGCACGAAAATAATCACTCTTCGGATGATCCGATACTCTCGGCTCTTAAAACTGTGCCTTCGAAATCACATGTAACACACGGACACACTTAAAAACACTTCGATAATACTGGAAGCTGAAGAAATGCTGTCATCGTTTTAGAGTAAATAATTATTTTAAGAACTATAAATATGTAAATATGATGGTTGTAATGAGAATTACTTTCGAAAGCATCACTTTAATTATTGCTAGAGATCCAAGTCCATAAGAGAACAAGTTAATTAAACATTTTAAACATTGCTCAGCACTCATCTAGCAGCATTCGCGTTTTTTTTCTCTATATACCACTATAGAAACTGAAAATACAATGAAAACGAATGATCAAATACGTTGCAATGAGAATGTTTATAGTTTGGCACAATCTTATCGTGTTAACAAGATTCAGTTATTCTTCTACTATCTTAAGTTTCCTGATTTTATTGTTGTTACATAGAGCTCTCCGCTGCTTACTGAAAGTGTTTTGGTAACAACTACTGGTCACCTGTTTCGTGGTGCTGCAGCAGTTTGCAAACGACAATAATAACAGTATGTACAGGAAATGCAATTATATCGAAGATATTTAACAAAAATCGGTCACCACAAAATTTACGTTAAGTACTATAATTTATAGATAGCAAGTTGAACTAAAAAGCGAGAAACTAATTTCATTTCTATATTGTTATCATGGCGAAAATCTATCTAAACATTCACGTAAAACAATGATAAATGATAAACAATATTTAATACCATTAACTGTGTGCACGTAGTTTTAGAGCATTACAAATAGTAGTTATTTTGTCTATACCAAGCCAGAGTCAGAGTTTTCCAATACATGAGCTTGAAATTTGCCGTCGTTTTTAATCAAATTCGTTAATTTGTACATGTTCTCGTTACTTTTTACTGTAGTTCGTTCGTTTTTTAACAACTTCGACACATTTTGATGGTTTTAGTTGTCATGTGCTCAGTTCTTTGTTTCACCCAATTTTTTTTATCTCGCATTACTTTGTTACTCATTGTGTTTCGTGTTCATTAATTTTCGTTCTGTTTTCCTTGTTTCGAACATATTTCAGTCTATTTTTCTTCGTGTTCGATCTATTTTATAACATCTTCCTTGCATTCGTTGTTTTCCGGTCTGTTTCGTTGACTGGCACTCGATTTTGATACAAATGGGATGTTTTCATTGTTCTTCGCTCTTTTATAGTTATTTTTCAAGGAGTGATTTATAATATAGGTAATTTTCGTAATTTTTTCCTTATTTATGATGTTATTCACATTAATTCGGTAATTATTTTTCATATCCGTAAGATTAAAGTTACTTTCAATAATTAAAGTTACTTTCAATAATTTCATACGGCTGGCTAGCATTGTCGTCAATAACCTAAATTCACTTTATTATACCAAGTGGGCAAGTATTAACATTACCGGTGTCGAAGAACTTAAAATTTCAAACTCATTCGTTGAAGGGATGTTTTAATGCAGCTAGAATACATTTCAGTAGAGCTATATAATTGTATAATAAATTGCGTTTTTCGATTAAACAAATGAACTAGCTACCAATAAGTAATTGGGCACCCGTGAAGATAGGTAATTCAGTACGTCAGTTGACTCGTGTTTCACGGCCTTCGGCGTAGGACCGCTGGTGTTTGTCCGTGGTAGCATGAACACAGAGGCCTATTGTAACATTCTGGATAATGAAATGCTCCCAACATTGTGGCGTTTTTACGGAATGGACCCGTGTTACTTCCAGGATGACAATGCCAGGTGCCATGTTTCAAGGACTACTATGCAGTGATACGCCGACAACAATGTTCGCCGATTGGACTGGCCCGCCCAGAGCCCTGACCTCAACCCTACAGAACATCTTTGGGATGAATTGGATCGCCAGGTGAGGGCTCGTCAGGCGCGGCCAAAATCCATTTCTCAACTCATGGAATGGTTGCAAGAGGAATGGCGACGAATCCCCGTGGATGTCCTGCAAACACTCGTAGAGAGCATGCCAGACAGGGTGGCTGCTGTTATAGCCGCAAGAGATGCCCCTACGAGATTCTAACGGGGTGACAACCACCGAGCAAACATTGAGGACAGGTGCCCAAACACTTTTTGGTAGGTAGTGTATACTCAACTCCGTAGCAGTCCGACCACGTGATTTCGACAATTTTGATAGCTATGAGCGTGTTAATGTTAATGATATGCGCAAATTACTAATGTCACTCTACCTCACCTTCATCATGTATGAACTACATAGAAGATATATTCTGATGAAAATAAAGAATTGATACAACCCTAGTCACATTCTAACGACGTATTTTGACAGTTTGGGTGGCGATGAGCAGATCAGTGCTAGTGAAATGCGCGTGAAACGAAAATCAGTTAACTTCAATTTAATTTTAGGTGGCGTACAGGTATTTTTAAGTATATACATAATGTATCACAATTCGACCGTCAAAATTTGGCTGCAGGCTAATCACGAAAAAAGAAGCTGACAACATATATTAGGACCTATGATATAAGATTAATTCTAAAGGAGGTACCCATTTTTGATGTTGTAACTGAAGAAATAGTTTACTACAGTACCACTGTAATGTACCTCTCTCTGGAATCTTCCCCTCACTTAATAGCCGCAACAGTTTGCTATTGGGTAATGGTCATATTATACCTGCTAGGTATTGTTAATATTATTTTGAAAGCGAAAAACGAATTACTCGAAAACGGTGAGGCTTAGTGTATTTACAAAAGGCGACATTTTTGTTAGTTCAATTGTGACATGGAGATTAATAACTCATCTCTTAAATTCCGAATATACTACTGCGACATGGAGGTTAGTTTGAATTAAGGGCAGTGATCGTGATTATTTACATGGAATATTTTGATGACAGCGACAAGTATTGTAGTGTTTGAGGATCATTGTTAATTTAACCACTATCCAGACAATCAGTGTTCCATCTTAAATTTTATCTCCAACATTTGCAAATAGACTAGTTCGTCAGGTCCAACTTCAAAGATGTGTACCATCCTTAGTAATTACTTTAGACCATAGGTTGTATATATGTTTTCAACTTTCTTTTTTAGTGATTAACCTGCTGTCGAAGTTTGTCGGTCGAATTTAGATGCGTCCTGAATATCGCTCTGTGCAGAATCTCGAGTGCTCCACTGCGTGGAATCAATCAGTCAAGTGGCGTGATTTACTTTCCCCCGCCCGCCGCAGAACAGCGCTGCTCACGACTCGTGTTCCAGAGGTTGCCTGGCTTCCTTCCCGGAATTACAACCCTTCCTCCTGCATGCCGAGCCCTCGTCAGCCCGTACAACGGCGTTTTGACGAGATGTGATCCGGCAGCGTGCGTGCGTGTGTGTGTGTGGCGCGCGCGCGCGCGCGGGGGGCGTCTCGGGTGATGTATCGCCCGTCACTCGGCGGCAGCGAGACGTCATTCTCTGAGAAACGAGACGTGGATTAAAAACACCCCCCGCTCAAGGCTGTTCCCGGGCCCTACTCGTTGCTCCCCTATTAGTTCCCGTCATGTTATGAGCTCTGAACGTCAAAAAATATTTTCATCTTTTTACTCTTGCGCGAAATATTGCATTTACTATAATTTCCTAATTTTTAAGTAATATGTATTTATCTGTTTTCTGCACTATCCCCTGTTAAAATAATATAACTGATTTTTAAAGACAGGAGTTAAAAATGTAGCCTACTCTGCTGCAGAAATGAACTACACGGCATGTCTTGCCAGTTTGGCTATTAAAAATAGTGATTGTATATTCCTTGTGTTATTACCCTACATGGACACCCACTGAAATGTTTTTCACAGAGGAAGAAAATGTTTGTTTAGCTAAGCTCTTCGTACATCTCTGTCGAGTGTCCATTGGCTATAAATGGACAAATATCGTACCAAACGCATATTGAGAAACTCTGAAGATGTTCAGGAGCGACATTCGAAATAACGGAAGACGCCTCGTGTCTGGCGATATGAGTGTGAAAAGGCGCGCTTTGCTGACATCGAAAAGTTCCAGCAAACAGTGACTGCATTGGCCAAAGAACTTGCAGTAAAAGTCTATGACGAGGGTATACAAAAACTTATATCCTCGTATGACATGTGCATCAACTCCTTGGATGACTGCGTAATATAACAACCCAATAAAAATATTTCTCTAACTTCTTTCGTCCTCTACTTTTACTAACACACGAGTAATGCTCTCTAAATGTAACACGTGCATTGAGGAACACATGTCTTAAGCTACCTCAAGACCCGTACCCAATCAAAGCGAAGGGGGAGGGGGTTTTTACTAGTGTTTCCGAGAAGATCTTCTCCTCGTATCCCACATATTTAATCTCAGGCTCTCTGAATATTTAGTAAAGTATTTTTTTCCTACACATCCTGATATTAACATAGCATATTTTAACTTGCTGTATTATATTATCATTTTTAGTTCTCTCATATTGCTTAGGAATTTACGATTATGGAAGTGGTTATCCTAGAACTGGTTGGAACTCTAGGCATAGCTGTGGCAATAAAAATTCCAGCGTGTCCAACGTGACTACGCAGGATGATTCTGCAGGAGCTTGCTATTAACTTCTGGGCCGGCGGTGGTGAAGCAGGTAGAACAGTCAAATCAAGTTCGATCCTGGTGCGATCGCTCCCGGATTTCTGCACGTGGGAATCGTATCGGACGATGCCACTGGTCGGCGGGTTTTCTCGAGGATCTTCCATTCACACGCTATTGCATTCCAGCACTACTCCATACTCACCTCGCTTCACCCTCATCGGCTCTCAAGATCCCGATTTTACGAGCAGCCCAAATTTCTCCACCCTCTTTTGTTCTACAACTTTTCAACTACTCTGCCACAGGCAGTTTAAAGGGGTTTTATTTATGCCTGCCGCTAATCCTCTTTAGATTACACCACGCTTACACCCTTTAGAAATGGCCTAATTCCACATCAAGGCGTTTCTGTAAAGGGAATGGTAATAATGTGAGTTCTTAATTACTCTTAAATAATGCCACCATATCACCTGTCAAACAAGCAGGCACGAGTCAGCGGACTGGCATATCTCCTTTTTTCACTTATTACGCCGCACCAACAATTTTCCGGATGTTTCTGCACTCGGGAATGCGACGCAACTGCGCTTCTGGCAGATGGTCAGTCAATAGCCGACACACAACATTATACACAAGATGTAATGGGTATTGTTAGTTGCTGTTACTGAAACTGGTAGTAGTGACTATTCTTGAAAAAATTTACTTCAGACGAGTGTTCAATTTCTAGTTTTTATTTGCAGCGTTTATAAGTTTTTTTTTTGGTTCAGTGAGTAACGGGCAGCGCTCCTGCCCACCCCCTTTAAACTTAAAAATTACTATGTCAAGCAACAATGTCGGTAGTAGTGAGTAATAATGGTGATAATAAAAGGTGTATTGTGTGAATAATACCAGAAGCGGTATGGACTTACGTGGAATGTAAAGTGCCACAAATAACGAAAACATAAGTACTGAAGAAGGTAATGTTTTCTAGGAAACGCTTGAAGTTAAAAGATAAATGTCTCCCGCTATTTTTTTTACGTCGATATATTGCATGTGATGTTAGAGGACGACTCGTAAACCCTTTCCACTCTGTATGCAGAGAAGCACGCACAGGAAAAGTCTAATTTTGATGCAATAAAAAATATTAATGTTGAGACATTTTATTAAAAAATTATATTCTAGTGACATTAATAACGTTGTAACAAAGTTAACAATTATAACCACTTCCAAATCTTATATTACTAAAATGCAAATATACTATTGAAGTGTTAATGTCAATAAAGCCTTTGTGAGACTTTCCGCTGTTATCCTGTCATTCTACGACTCTAAAATAAATATAAGTGTGTTATTCAGGCCCCTAAACTGACTTAAATATCCCTCGTTGAAGCTTTAGTAAATATAATGATTATAAAATGACTTAATGTACCATTTCAACTTTCAAAACATACGCAACAGAGACGGAAATAGAAAACTGACTCGTCCTCAAACGCCAGATATCTCTTATATTCTATTTATGAGCATACGTCATATATTTATGTTAAGCCGTTCTGTTTAATAAATAAATTCTGATCTCTATAAGTGTTTTTGGCTGTACTGTCTTATCATTATCTGAGTATTCAGAATATCCTAAATGTATATTCCAAAACCAAAACACTATCTAATAATTTCTTTTCTTGTGGGTTCAGTTGCAAGACTAGAGTGGAGTGTATAGATTAAGGCGGTTCTTAAGATCTAGATCTTGAGAACCAGTGAGGGTGAAGTGAGGTGAGTATGGAGCAGTACCGTAATGCAAAAGCGAAGGAAATGGGAGATCTCCGAAAAAACCCGCCGACTAGAGGCATCATCCAGCACGATTCCCACAAGTGAAAATCCGAGTGCTTACCCGCCGGGAGACAGACTAGAGGGAAAAATTATTATTCGGTTAGCATTCCATATTTTGGTTACACAAACTTTGATATCTCGATCCTCATATTAAGAATATTGTAATTTAGTGTTTAACATATGCCTCTGTGACATATTAATAACCTGTAATCTCCCCTTTCGTATGTCTTAAGTTAATAGGAACACTACAATATAAAATAATTTATTTATATCCATAGTGAAGCAGAGGACAATCAGTATAAAGTTGCATAGTCTTGTTTGCCTGTTGCATAATTATAAACTGCTTAGATGAAATATGGTATGAATTGCTTATTAGTTAGATTTTATTTCAAGAAAAATTCGATCACATTTATATTATTGGATTTATATACAAGTAGTGGTAAAAGGAGAGTTCAGGTGCAGAGTTGGGGATAGGGATGGAGGGACGCCGCCATCTTGGATTCCATCATGGTGTCCATCTTGGATGACCTTGACATTTGGTCGCCATCTTGTTTCGGGCTGCCATCTTGTTTCTGGTTGCTATTTTGCTTCAATCTGCCATTTTGGTTTGCATTATGCTATGACATCACCGCCCCTATGAAGTCGCTACTTATTTCATTCTCTATAATTCCATCTCACCATCATGTTTGTAAAACTTACCAGTTTTTTTTACATTCTATCATTCCTTCTTCCCTCTCTCGTCTGCTCCCCCTCAGACAGCCCAAATGCTCGATTGTCATTTTGTTTCATCTGCTGTAGGAAGGCATTTTGAATAATGTCTGCTGAAGGCTATCATCTACATAGTTCCCTCTCCTAAAGTCGATTAACGATATGCAAGAGAGCGCATCTCTCGCCTGCACTCGACTGCCATCTTGGCTTAAATCCATGAACGACATGGTAGTTGGATTGATTATGATTTATTTAATATTAATTTTAATACAAGTATTCATCTACTAGAGTGAATATCTGTCACATGCGCTCCACACACCGTATTGGGTTAAGTGGATGCCAGTTTACTCAGAGTGATAACTTTAAGAGGCATTCTACTGCCAATAAATACACGTCTACCAATAAACCATGCATAAAGTCTTTAGAAGGCTTGTTTATGTCACCTTATCCTCATCCTCCTCCTAACTTCCTCCTTTTCATCCTACATGACATAAAAAAGCATATAGAAATAACTTCCAGATCGTCCAACAAGATGCTACTCTTCCCATATGCATTCATGCAGAGGATAAAGCCAACTCCCATGAATCAAGACATGGAAGCGTATTTCCAAATACAGTGCAAAGCACCATACTGGGTCCTTCAAATTGTCAAATAACTTTTGTGATGCCACGTTTCCTGGAGGAACATAATGGTCTTTGGTTCATGAATGTGTAGTTATAATAAATATCTCTACAACAGGCAAAGTATCAGAATCTCGCCATGATTCTACAGGCTGTGGATGGACTAGGTTATTTTCCATACAGTGACAATGAAGCTGTTGATACATTCATGAAGTGGATTTGTTTACCCATTGTCAAAATCATGCATACCAAAGCAATTACTTCATGGCAATGCCAACATGTTCGTTTTGTTTCATATAAATGATTTAAACTTATGCCATGTTTATTCCGGTCATATTAATACAGACATGTAATTTGAATATTTTAAGGAGATTTGTGCATGTTGTTGGCTTGACCAGTAATGTTCTTCTTCATGTCCTCGAAGTATGAGCAAATATCGTGAGCTCAGGTGCTAGTATTCTCTGACACATAGGTCATCATTTTGGAACAGAACACTGTCTCTGCCAGAATGAAGCCGAACTAGTTGGCATTGCCGGCTCTGATGACCATTTTCGGACAAGTAGCAAGTTATGGATAAGCTCATGATGATGCTGGAGCAGGTTGTGCAGTGACAGCAACACGAAGATGCTTTGCTGGTGGTGGTTCATTGGTACCAATGCATTTACTATAATGTGTTCGAAGTTTGTCTGATCTTGTGAACTGCCTTCCACACTTGTCACCTTCTAGGAACTTGAAGTCTGGATTTTACCAGCAGCTATTTCCATGTCTTCTTGTATGATGGGTGCGGCTGAAATTCTCATTGCAGAACTTGTATCTAGTACTGCCTTCTGTTGGATCTGGACAGTGCATATCTCCAGATGGTCATCGAGTTTATCCTTTCCGACAATTGTCTTCCCACACTCATTACAAACATTATATTTTCCCCTGAAGAGGGTGAGCTTGCAATTGCACTCGTGGCATAGATGATTCCCATGTTCAGTAATTGTCCTGTCACAAAATCCGCACTGCAGTATTGGTGGAGGTACAGTACTTACCATAGATATTTACCATAGATACTTACCAAGACATATTTAGCATTACTCTCACATATGAATCTTAATGACAAGATTAGGTATTGTGGACAAGCCAAGTAATAATAATTATTATAGTATAACATGAAGATTATGTCAAAAGAGAGAGGAAGACTAGTGGTGTACTAGGCGAAAAACAATTGGCTGCATTGTAACCATCCTTCAAGCGACTCTGCAGTTTGGCTTGTGCAGAAAGGACAAAATGGTGGCTTTCACCTAGAAGGAGAAGGTGGTAGTTTCAACCTTGGAGGGAGCTCACTCGATATGGATGCAGGAATCATGAACGATATAGCCTGGATGAAACAAATCATGAAATACTCAGTTTCCATATAATAAATAAATTAGAGAAAAAAACACTTACAAATGTCATGGAAACTAGACAATCATTCTTCAAAGATCGATGTCTTTCAGTGTATGACTGCAACCCCAAACTTGGCTGCAGTTGGTCAACAGGCCACACACGACCCAACAAGGGGACTTGCATACTGGCACAGTCAATCCCTAGTAACATCAAAAACCATAATGCGAGGAATAGAAGACCCACTTTTCAGAAAATGGTTTGTCCTTGGTTGACTTTGGAATGTATATGAAATTTTATGGAGTAGATGAATGTGCTATGGTTGTTACTTTGAAATTCAACTTTACTTTGGAACAAGGGGCAGTTTTTGCTGGCTCCACATTGTTGAAAGTTTTGTTGATTAGACAAACTAAATATGTTGATTATTCTGAGATAACATGAATGATGTATGTATGTATGTAAAGGGGTGAGGAAGAGGAGGAAATTGAGGAGGAGGGTTTACTGAGGCTCCAAACAGCAAAATTTAGTCACTCTGCCTAACTAAATACACATCTGTAATGTTTGTATTTAAGGAAAATTATTTGAAAAATCATGTTTTTGTTCATATCTTGGAAACCATACATCATAAACCAAAACCGTGAAACTTCAAGCTGCCAAGAATAATATACTCATAAAATTTAATTTAAATACAAAAAAAATCTTTAGATCTTGACCTGTATGTCGTGATTGCAAAAAAGTAAGAATTAAATTAAACCGAATATGCTTTAAAACCCGAATATGTAGCTATTTAAAGAAACCATTTGTTTAGAGACTTTAATTAAAGATTTGATATAAATTATGAACATAACCTCTAAAACTAATCAATTATCTAGCATAAACAAGGTTTTTTTAAATAATTCAAGACGTACACTCAAATTTAATATAAAGAACATGAAGAACATTCCACAAAAATCTAAGCTCGACGAATTGGCGAACAGCAAAGTAAACTCTAATAGCAACAGATTTCATACTAATCAGGATGATTATTCAGACGATGTGCTCCCGATGAACGATAAACAGCGACTGGGAACTATCCAGATATCCAGGCTCCTTTTATACTGATCGGGGAGTGGGGGGAGTCGAGGAGTCATGCTTTAGGCTCTGCCTCATGGAAAAATCTCGACTCGTAAGTCACAGGCTGGCAAACATAATTATATTTCCCTGAGAAATTATTTCTGTCGTCATGTAGTACAATCACTCAGGGAGGCAAGTCGTGTCGCAGGTTGGCTGACATCATATCTGCTTCTGGCAAAAACCCAGATATCGTTCTCTAGCCAGTTGTGACTCGCGATGTGCGTCACTAACTTTATGAAATAAATCTAATGAGTTGTGTTGCTGGGGAGGGTGACATCACACCTATTACTCGGAAAACCCCAGACGACATTCGGAGCGAGTAGCTGCTTGCCAAATGTGTCACAAGGGTGTGAATCACTGCGAGCAGGTTGCAGGAATGTGAGCGCCAGTCACAAGTCATTAGGGCTAGTCGCATCAGAGTATGACACACGACTGTTGGGGTACGAGATGAACTTATATAGAAAACTCAAGGTTACGAATGAAATACGAAGGGGGTGGGGCGTGTGCCGTGGAAAAATCGCTATCGGTCACACGAACTATTTATACGAACCGTCACAGCATTTAAAACCATCTATAATCATGGACTACTGATAATTGATGCATGGAATGGAATGAACATGAGGGTGTAGTAACATGACATGTGGGAACGAAAGTACGATCGATGCACACAGAGTTATTAGCACGTAAGATACGGTACCCAAAAAATATTGGATAATGTTACATCTATAAATGAATATATAAAACCATTGGTAATTAGTTACAACAAGGATTTAAAGGGAAAGATGCTTTCAACTGAAGAAGGAAATGTAAGTTATCAAGACGTGATAAATGAAGTGAAGCGAGGTGTTGCAGGACAATGATTTGTACTGACATGGGTAGGAGGCACCTCGCGCACTCGCTTCCGTGCGCCAATGCAAGATGCGGCGTTTTAACGAGTTACACATGGGAAATAGGGGGGGGGGGGTGTGAGGCGGGCCCGGGAATGCGGCACGTAGACAGCGAAAGGAGGGCGAAGCGGCATGGCACGTCCGGGAAGCCGGAATGCGCTCTGGCGCAAGCACTCGTGTGTGGGGTCATCGTTCACTTTTTACGTGCGAAATGCACTGCAGTATATGCTCCTTAACTGTACAACTATATTTCGATTGCCCTTTGTCACAAGGTGAAACCATATTGCCGCCATCACATATTAAAAGGGAAATATAACAACTATAAAACTGCGGCCATGAATTCTTACTTAAATAGTGTAGGAGAAATTAAGATATATATTATATATATAGCAGTTTTCTCGTCCTACACGTCGCCATTCACACAGAGCGTAATTATATACTCTGTCTTAGGAATGCTTAGAAAATAACCGATACAGCTCCCTCTATTTAATGTATGTGTACAATATGCTACTACATTATCCTGGACTTGTTGGCAAAGTAAAATAAAATAAATGAATGACAGTAGAGGGCCTCCTCAATTTCCTCCTCCTCGTACACATAACTTACACTTAAATGTCAATTTTATAAAGACAAACACATTTCCTCCTTCTCAATTTCCTCCTCCTCCTCATCCTACTCATCGCCGTACATACATTAAAAACATTTGTGAAGATAATGAATATTAAATAAATTATAATCCAACTGGCATGTCGTTTATCGGCTTAAGTCAAGATGTCAGTCGAGTGCATGCGAGAGATGCACACTCTAGTGTGTCGTTCATTGTCTTAGGCGAGGGAACTATGTAGATAACTTACAGCAGATGATATCCAATATGCCTGCCTACAGCAGTTGAAACAAAATGGCACTTAACCATTGGAGCTTGCGGAGGGAGGGAAGGCAGGCAAGAGAGGCGAGAAGGGATGATAGAGTATCAAAAAATATTTAGTTAATTCTAAAACAAGATGGTGAGATTGAATTATACAGCATTAAGCGAGTGGTGATGCCGTAGGGGCTGTGATTTCATAACATAATGTAACAATAAGGAGCCAAAATGGCGGACACAATCCGATATGGCTGCCGTCCCTCCATTTCCACCTCCTACCCTGCACCAGAACACTCATTTCCTACTACTAATTCATATTTAATCATTAAACTTTATTCCAAATTGGAACCTTTTTATGCTATCTGAAGTTTACTCTTTAATTTGAAACAATACAGATAGATTGTGTCACAAAATGCGATAGAGTAGGATAACGCAACTCTTGAGCCTAAACGATTACAACTACCTATCAGGGAACTAACATAAGAAAGTCCGAGAATTTGAATTCGTTGTACAACAAAATTCAGCTTTACATTTTTTTGAATGGCTTTAGGTAGTAGTTTATCTCAATTGACTTAGCTACACGAACTATTGCCAATAAATATTTATAGACAGAGTGTTATTATGATAGAGTAAGAGAATATGGTGGGCCCATGTTTCCAAGAAATGTTGACTAAGTATAAAATATAAATATTATCATGTGAACGTCAGTCTAAATTATAAGGTGTGTTTATTGCACAACTAATGTTTGAGACTTCGGTTCGTCAGGTAAGACACAAATTTCAGAGATTCAAAAAAGGAAATTTCGGGATATATGTAACATATCACATGTACATGCATGCACATAATCATGAAATAATTTGTTCCCTGAAATCAGAATTATGAGGGCTCCGCTGGAACATTCCGAAAAGAACAAAACAAAAAGTGTATAGTCTCCCCCCCCCCCCCCCCATTTACCCTTACACAGACAGCAGGTTTCTAATATTTTCCTTTTACCTTAAAGCTGCATGGAAATCCAAAACAGTAGTATTATTAACTTGTAAATTAATAATTCTAGATCAAATTGTGAAGCTTTTTTGTGGTTAAGCACTTTTTAAATCTACCTTTGTAATAGCTCCAACTCTGAACTATATGTTTAGCGACACAAAAATAAACTGTAATCATTATATTTGTGTCAGCAGCGATTTAAGTAACGTGGTTCTGTTTGTAGCGATTTGCTAAAGGCGAAATATTTATTTAAGGGGCGATGATATTGGCAAATATGGTAGGACAATGGGAAACTGAGACGTTTTAACATCGTCAACATGCGAGACACGCTACAACAGTGCTCCTTGCGGCTTGTGCTGACGAATACCCGGGAAATTCAAATTTACATGGCTCGGCATGCTCGATTTAAGTGCAGTTGTCGTCCCGTAGTATTAAAATGCGTTGTTTTGCCGAATTTAATATAATATTTGCTTATTCATATTACTATGCCGTACTTAGAAATGCGTTTAAAGCATAAATATTGTCACTTGAAACAAAGTCAATAAGTTGTAACAGAATCACGTTACTGGGTACAGACTTAGATGTTGCAAGTTACAAAGGACAAATACTAATCAATTATAAGTAAGAGAATGGAATGCTAAACGGTATTTCTTTAGTCAGGTACATAACCGACTGCATTTATTCAATAGATTCTTAAGAATGGAGCTGTCACCAAGCTTATTTTTCTGCAAAAAAATCGGGAATGAACATAGCCAAAAAAATTTTTTTGACAGAAAAATCTCCACTTATCTGCGTTTTATTAACGAAATATTAACTAAAAATATCTCTACTTCAGTTATTAATTTAACACTGTGGCTTTTTTAGCTCTATAAGCAGCCATATCTTTTAAATATTTAAGATTAACCTAGCAACATAATAAGCTGCCTAAATATTAACTTACTGCTTTTGAAGTTTCTATCATTATATTATAGCAACAAAATAAATAGTTCACAAATTTATATTCCTAACAGATATGGTTTTTATTCTGCTTTCTTCTTTCGTAGAAGGTAAATTTTGGTTCGAATTACATTTTCAAGAGAAAAAAATTTTGGGGAAATAAATTTTTATGTGATAAAAATGTATACTCAATTATTGTCTAAGTTTTAATTTCCTGAATTTACCACCAAGATAAATAAACACATTTCCAGAGCGTTGCATTTTATTTCAAAGTGCGTATTCGTTTCTGCAGAATCTCGTCGGAAGGTGGTGCCTATCCGTCGGTCCGCCGAAACTTGAATTTTGACGGATAAAAAAAATGTTGCCCTGCGATTGGTCGAAGATCATGTGACCGCCTGACGGGTGCGACGGATGGTTGCGAGTCCACCTTTACACGTGTAAATCAGTTTTGTCGTGCAGTTATGCCACAACTACACTGTCTCAAGAGAAACACGGGCAGCTATGGTTAACTCACTGGCAGCCATTCTTCAACCATAAGTAACAAACATTTGAAACCTCTTTCACTTCTTCATAATCTGATTGAATCAGTTTTGAAATTTTGGGGCCTGTAAAAAAAATTATACTCAAAGGACTATCCCGTAGCTTGGTAATATCTAGTGCCTGTTCATCAACAAATCAAAGTATCTTTGTAGTACAGAGCAACTCAGGATTGGGGGAAATTGTAATCAAAATGGCATGTACGGTCAAATTTGTAACCGTACTACAGGCACAGTTAAGTACAGAAGGGGCAAGAGTATCACCTTATCCTCCTGCTCATTACCAAGTGCTGGTTTCTTAGACACTAATTGATCACTTCGTCATTTAGCAGATTTTTATAAATTATGGAAAACTGTTCACCTCACTCCTTTTCAAATGTTTTATTTGTACGTATTTACGTAAAAAGAAACAGACACGCCCAAACATACCACACATAGTGAGACTGTGTTCAAAGTTACCATTTAGTACAATAGTATTTTAACATGTAGTAGTGTTCAGTTTGGATGCTATTAAGTCACTTGTTCAGAAGTGGTTGCGATTTGGTAATTTAGGATTTTAGTAAGTATCGTTCCATAGTAAAATATCAAATGCGACATTATTTTACTTGACTAATTCAGGTCATGTTGCCTCTTAGAATACTATGTCAGTGCCTATGGAGAGTACCTCAATTAAATTTCGTAAAACTATTAAGTTTGATCATTACTTTGACCACCACACATGGTACATTCATATAGTACATGCATGCATTCCAACACAACTTCCTACTTAAGACATCCATTTCCTTGGCTAGTGAAGCTTATCCATGGAGGAAGCAGCAACATTGACTGCAAAATGCGTACAGCTTTCAACAACACAGTGGAATGCCTATACCAAATATGAAAATGTACCATCGCCTCTGATATGCCAGTTAAGTGACATTTGAAAGATTATAGATGAGATATGTAACTAAAATACTACACAAATTATAAAAAGGTCTACTGTATTAAGGAGAGTATTTCATAACATCACTAAATGACAATCTTTAAACATTTTAATCAATAATTTCCCACCATTTACTAATGAAATGTATGCAGTACAGTTGGCACTAGGATGAAAATGCAATTGGTCAAAATATTTGATAGTACATACTAACATATGTACTCAAACCATTCAGCTCATTTACTTCACCTCTCAAGTTTTGCATGCATTAAGCCATTAAGCACTTTTAATATTGTAATTCACATTCAAAAACAAAGCTTATTTCCAAATTTTTATAACATTAGATCATCATGAACAAGTCACTTCTAATAACCAATCTGAATTTTACCACAGCTATTCATGTGCTTCATGGCAAGAAGACTGGCAAACATGTTGCAGAATTCAAAAGCAGCTGAACTGAAAACAACTTACCATAGTCATGAATTAAAGGTACTTTCTGTTCAAATTCATTACACTTGTTATCGTAATGTAATTTGTAAGTACTTTCTCCAATACTGTGATCACCGCAAACAAAAATGTGTAAATAGGTTAACAGGTCAAAAGAAATGTGTGCATATCACTACAAGTGACTTATCTCCATTGCAGAATGTGGCAAAATAATTAATTGAAAAACACCTCATTTAAGTTAATACTATAGGTGTATGCACAAAGTTAAAGTGCTGAGTATTTCAAGGAGTAAGTAAGAGGAATTGAAATTTAAAAAAAAAATCCTTTATTTATTTGTAAAAAAATTTATAATAAATATCACTGAAATGTAACGATAACTCTCAGGAGTGAAATAGTATAGTTTGAAGATTGTGTACACAGTTGTGTAAACAAATGCGAGTATGAGGAGGAGGGAGGAATGTTGCTACTCCTTTTGATTGGTTTTGACGGTAACGCTCACTCGACAGCTGGTTCACACTCTGCAATATATACTCTGTCTTGCCAACTGTAGACAACCTATTGACATCTCTAATGCTGCAATTAAAGTGTCTGGTGTGTGGTGTCAGTACATGGTGTTTGGCACACAGAATTAACTTTGATGCACTGGCCGGAGAAGAATTATTCTCGCCACCGAAAGCTGTACTCAACAACACTCCACTCATTCAAATTTTAAATTACTTACATCTCAGTATATAGAGAAATTAAAATATTTGCACAGGAAAGCATTAATGATACGTAGAGCTTAGTGTGTGTAAAGGATAAGCGACTACCTAGAAAGGAAACTATTAAAGTTTTCATTTAGTTGTTTCTTTAATAAATCATCGAGAATATTTGGTAGTGGTGCAAACACAACCCAAATAACATACAAATTAATATTCAAATGCATAGTTTCCCAAATGTAAACAATAACATTCCAAAGTATGAAAATACACCGAAAAAGTATATAAACAATACGGTCATGTACATAAACAAAATAAATATGCTGAAAACTGGGCAATTTTTAAAAATGGGGGCTTTAAAAAAAATCTCAGAAAATGGTATAATTCCACTCTACTAATTACACCGAACACGAATTTACTATGGGCATTAACATTTGACTAATAGAAACCCCAAAAACGATAGCGGGGACGGCTATGAAGATAAGGGAAATTGCGGGGTAAAATAGGTGAAAAATATGTAAATAATGTAATATTTATTTATAAAAATACATTAAACTGTAAAAAAAACTTAACCATACATTAACTAAATAGACAATATTGCCAATACAAGCTACGAATACGATAGTGCGGAGGGCTATGAAGATCAGGGAAATTAAGGGGTAAAAAAACACAAAATATGTACATTTTCATTACAAACTTTTACCCCTCAATTTCCCTCAAGTTCATAGCACTCCCCACTATCGTATTTCTAAATTGTATTGCTAACATTGTCAATTTAGGTACGGTGCCTAATGTTCAGAGCAATTCTTTGGCAATTGAACATGTTTTCATGAGACAATATTACAGCAATATTACAAATAGTACAGAAATATGTTAAATTGCAAAACACACATACATCATTTCTCAGTGCAAACTGGCTATACATGGCAATCATTTATGGGGAAACTCCCAGTTTCGCTGATGCGTTACCACCTAAAATAAATTGCCGGCGCGCTTTGAATCATTGTTTTGGGTATTTATTACCCTACTGACGCTGGGACTCTGGCTCGGTGCATAATTTTTGGCTAATATGTAAACATTGTAGGAGCAATCACCGACACAAATATGAAACTACTATTTTGACACAATTAATTTTATACCTAGCTCAACTTGCTGAACTATACAAACACTTTAACAAGACACTTCACCAGTTTAATAGACGAATGTGCAATTTGTAAACATTGTTTACTTTTATTTTTCGAAGGTGTCGCTCCAATAAAAACAAACCTGCACCTTTCAGGTTAAGGGCTATAAAACTTCGCAAGGCCCTTCAGTGTACAAGATTAGAAATAGCAGCTATGACACTCAAGTGACTTCGTTCTTGGTCTTGTGGAAGCAAATTTGGGTTGAGAAAATCATCTTTTCTGAAAACGTTTGGAATACACTATTCTCGTATAGTTATAAACCGCCAGTCCCTTTTTTCTTCATTACACCCAGGTCTGCTCTTACATTTCTGCACCCATTGTTTGCACCTAGGAAACAAAAAACAGTATTTAAGTAAATTAAGGTTTGTGTGAATGAAATTTGCAATAAAAACATGAATGGAAAATGTTGTCCACTACAGCTCGTGTACTTACCGACTTGCATCCTTTGAAAATCTTAAAAAGGACTTGCTGTAGTTCGCAACGTTGTAATTATTGCAGCCAAAAACTACACAAATTTTTCCTGCCATAATAAATAACCACTTAAATAAAAAAAATTGAATTAAAACGCATCCAAAATACTCAAAACTACCCATTCAATGCACAGCTTATTATCGTACGAACAGCACAGACCGCTAGGAGCGCTGGCATCGGTGTCTCGCGTTTTTTTCGGCTACTTTCCCATATTGTCCTTCCACTATATTTCATATTTGTTTATCTTCTGATTTTACAAATTATAACATGAAACTGCGTAAATATAAAATATTCAAGTTTTTTTTGTGACAATGTTGTTTTTTCATGGTGTATAAGATAAACAGATGTTCTCAGTTAACTAACAACTTAACCCACACGATGTAGATAATTGTACACAAAACAAGCTCCGTTTCTACCATTTCATCTCTCGCCAAAGAAAAGCTCCCCTTATACCATTCTGCGAAAGCTTCAAATTTTTGCATTCGTGTTAAGCGACTGGCTATTGGGGGTAGGATGTATATCGTAAGATGGGTCAGCTACCGAGTTGGCCTTGCTGCCTCAGGAATTCATATTAACCCTACTACCATGGAGCCAAGACTCGCTAAATGCTGCGTGACAAATTCTCTAACAACCCCTCCGGCTACAAAACGCCCGGCTCCATATCCTCATCGCATTCCTGGGACGCTGCGTTTAATTACGCCGCCATGGGAGAAATGAAAATCGCCACCTACTTCTTATTATATCTGTTGTCCAGCTGCAAAATAACAACAAAAAAACGAAGTCTTCATCTCTACTCAGCTCCTTAATTAAATTAGCACATAGTAGGTAAGAGTGCACGCATGTTGCTTTAAGCATAAAAGCACGTCTTCTTGGAATATTACTTGTAAACTTGTTTTTGACATTTGTCAAAAACGTGAAACTGACAGTTATACATCAAGACCAGGGCCAAAAAATAATTAAGATTTTCTCCGAAGAAATTAACTTTTTCACATCATTTGCTGTATGACTCGTGATCTATCCAGTTACTGTTCCGAATTCCTGAGACATGATTATTTTTGAGCTTAATATGAAAATATATATATAAATTTACAAATATTTTTATTAACATGTAACTGTCATTATGTTTAGATGCTTAGTAAAATGCAGAATTAGCTAAATAATTAAAGAATTGTATTACTATTTTAAGAAAAAAATATTTACTTTATTGCGGGAATTATTTGTTAGTTGAATATATGAACAAAAACTTTACAGAATTGTATCTTCAAAATATATATTTTTTATCTGCCTCATGGAAATAATGAAATTATTCCATTTATGTTGATAATTGTTACATTTGTCATAATTATTCGATAGTTGTTCTTAAATATAACATATTTTAATTTAAAATTCACTTCTGGCACTACAGCTTTCTACATTCAAATTATGATCTTAAACTCATTTAATTTTAAGTTATTCTTACAAGTTGTTTTAACAGAACGATTTACTGCTTGACATAATTCAATTTTGTGGCATTTATAAGTATTTTTAAGATATAAATAATAATTAAAATTTAAATATTCTACGTTTGAATTCTCGAAAGAAATGCTGTTGCAATTATTCTAATTTTTATTTCCCAATAACTTTAATTTTCAACATTTGCAAATGGTGTAAACATGTGTCAACCTTTTTGAAATTCATAACATTGAAAACTTTTTTAACTCTTGTGTTTTGGTTTTCAAAAATTTAGTGATAATTTTTAACATATTCAAAGATGATAAAACTGTTTAAGGGTTTTAATTTTTATCAAATATATTTATATTCATACGTACCGAAAGATTGTTAACCTTGAGCCATTCCTGTTATTTTCGTTGTACAGACAGTAGTTTTTTTTTAAGTAGGTACTACTTTTCTGCGGGCATAAAAGTTACACGCAGTTACACGCACGCCTAGAACCTCATCGCTCCTGCGCGCAAAGTGTGCAGTGTTTCCGTCGTAACGCTGTACTGTGCAAATTAGATCTGTAACATAGGGGTTTTATTATACGTGATCAAAGCCCACAGATTAAACTACGTCCGCATATTTGTACTTTTCTCTGCCAGCTTAAGGAAACTGCATAGGTAAGCTTTAAAGATGCTATACTTGACCATTTTCAGGAATTTTTTCTCCAAGAATACACTTAATACGACAGGAATTAAAATATATGGCCATAGATAATTTTATTTTAATCTTTTCTGACAAAAAGTCATCTTTCCAGAACGTTTAATTGCCGAGATGCGCGCTTACGCGCAAAGAAAGATTTCACATAAAACGTTTCAGTACATAGAACTCTTAAACTTTCGCTTTATAAAAAACGCAATTACGTTCCCAATAATTTCTCGTACTTCACTGTGAATTGTAAGACGTTTTTCACTTGAACATGCATCCCGCAAGACTGGTGTGTTCGCTTTACATGCGCTTAGATTATACAGTAGATATTTGCGACACTGTTGCTTCCCTGTGGTTGGCTCGCTAGCCCTTCCTCTCCTTCGCCCCCTCTGCACGAGCAAGGTCAATGCCCGCGGTCGCATTATTTCCAGATATTTCGGTGGCGTTACCGAGTTATATCTCTTTTACCAACAACTGGCATATATTATACATAAACATGTGTGTATTTCTTCTTTAAACTCGGTAATGACTATCGCTAAACACTCGCGACAACACACCCACAGAGTACATCCTTTGAGATGCTGTACGCAACTACTGGAGGTACAACATATGATCGCGCAGTCGCAACACGGTCTATCCGCTATCGTGTCGCGTAATGCAGTCAGCGGCCATCCAATGCAACTGCTCCGGCCACTGTCGAATACCCCAAGGATCTGATTACGTAACTAGCATGGCATTGTGGGTGACAACACAATCCGTGAAATGGACTTTTGGCGAAATTTACAGCTCTACTCCAAACATACTATTATCATGTGATCAGACCTTAGGTGGACGGCATGCCTGATCACACCTTCAAACATAGAACCAGGGCACGAGCAAATTTCCTCGCAAAGCGATTTGCAGAAACCCCCTCTACCGGCCAGTAATCGGGGCCGAACATGTTAAACAAGCATCCTGTATAGGCCAGCGGAACACGTGGCGTGGCCTCATTTTTTCGTCGGCCATCGCTATGAGAAGGGCATGGAGATGGGTATGTCCGGTCGTTGTTAACCACCTACTAGAAATAGCCTCCGGCATCATGAATAAGGTGAGGACTTTCCAACTAGATTGCAGTAGTAGTGGGGTGTGATAATTAATAACACATGTAAACTAGCATTAATGTATTCCCTATCAGCTCCCCCGATTAATAATGACGTAATTAGTTATTGAGTGATTATTCTGTTCATTAAACTCCAACATTTATTGTTGTGCTCAACCAAATTATGGATCATTATTCAGCTACGCCCTCAGCCCATTTCACATTTGGAATCGACCATAAGTCGAATTTCATAACAATTAGAATATCTACTCCCTACAACAGTAAATTTTACAACGTGTAATGAACACATAACCAAGTATAGACAGTTTATTATTAAAGATTCTCTGTCTAAAACCATATAAACGATTAATCAAATAAAAGGAATTTTGTACACGTTTTATTCAGAACATAATTATAATATCCAATGCTGACATTATATTATATGTAATGCAATGTTAGCACAATATAACAAAAAGTATTCATCACCTGCTGTTATGTCCAAAACGTTGTCTCAACACATTTACAAGAAACAACCAGTTTATATGCAAGTGAAAGTTAATATTTCTATTTAAAAATATATTTTTCTATTAGTGGTACTGCGATAGTTCTGCAATGGTGGCCATACGATGGTACACGTATATAATTCCGACAGTATGTTTTCCAACAACTGACCATTACAGAATTAAATTAATTAATTTTAATTATAACATGATTTTGTGGCGAAATAATTGTATGTTTTAAGAAGGCATATTAAATTTTGTTTTATTTCTTCAGAATTACAATAACTTACTTTGTAGGCATACTATTTTTTACGCAGTCTTGCTCCAGTTGAACAATAAGTACCAATTACCAACCATTGTGTTCCCAAAACCGACACAGTGTATAGCACAACATTGTAAGCGCCACAAGTCCTGGCGGCTCGCCTGCCTAGATACCTGCGCTTGCGTCAACGGCACGGCCCAGCCTGCGGCAATTAATATTAGTAACTGTGTTGTTGTGCACAAACTGTTACAAACATATTCGGCGCGGATCGGCAAGCGCGCAACTGATGATATCGAGACTGATGTTTTTAGCGCGCCAACAGTTGTAACGCTAACAGTAAGCGTATTTCAAAGAGAAAAAAAAAACTCAGATCCTAAAGACATCCATCTATATGGTATAAAACGAAGGCGCCCGGCCGCGTGTTTCTGTGTATTCGGCTAAGGCTTCGAAACTATTTGATGGATTTTGATGCTGTTTTCTTCATCATTTAGAGAATCTCTTGAGGAAGGTTTAGGTTACATTAATATTTGATGTAAGGATAGTAAAGAAATGTCGACGTTTTATAATAAAATCGGAAAAAGCCGTTTTTTCGGGCGCTTACATGGCTTACACTGACTAAAACATAAACTATAAACCAAATTAATATGCTACAGAATTGTAGATCTCGGAATGGTCTAAAAATGAGTTCCCGACAGCATATGTGGGAACTCGGGAAAGGTGGGAAATAGCCCCAACCACCACTCGTCTTCCAGGTCACGTGACACACACGCCAGGCGAGGTAGGGGTCGGGGGGCTAACGCAATAAGACATAGCTATTTCGTTTAGCTTAAACAATTTAATCTAGCTTAAGCTTCTACTAATATCACAATATATCAAAATAAATTGAATTTCAAATAATTACAGTAAAATTAAATACTTAAAAAATTTAATATAATAATAATAAATGAATTATATATATAAATTATAAAATATATAAAAATATAAAAAATTAAATAATTAAAACATATAGTGTCTCATATGTTACAAACACTATTATTTACTTGAAATAACGCACCGACCTGAGAGTCTGTTTCAGGTGGGGAAGAAGACGATCCTCGTTGAAGAGAGGACGAGGGAGGGGGCTCTGCTTTGACTAGAGCCTGGCAGACTCTGGCAAAGACTGGCAGACTCTGGTCCCAAGGGCCCCTCCTGTTTTAATGTTACTAACACTGGATTTCATTCCTATGTCACAACACTCTGAAACGATAAAACCTACCGCGAGGGTTGCTCCCGGGCGATTAGGGACTCACCGACACATTATACTCGAGATTAAATAGCACATTTGTATACAACACAATAACACGCTGGACAGACATCACGACACTTACACTCACTCCAGCCGGGAGGCTGGAGGGGCGCTTCACTCCCCCGCCGACAATATTAACATGTCAAATCACATAATAATAGGAACTAAAACAAAAAAAAAGCCTAAATGTGGGCCCGGTGCCCTAGACTTACACTGACACGGCCCCCGCCCGCGGACCCTATGATTAGTCCAAGTGTCGGTTGGCAATTGTTTTTACAAACACCCAGTAATTTATGGGAGCTGCGGCTCCCGGTATCACGACACACATGTCATTCCGGTGGCATATGAGGGTCGGCGGCATATGTTTATCTTTTAAGGGCGATCCACAGTAACCATTTTTGTCTTTTTAAAAATTGGGGTTCACTTACGAAGACTTTTTGAACAACACACTATTAATCCGATGATAGTTACCTTAAGCATTTAGTATATATACTTGCTGTAAACATAAACAACGCCATATTTGTAATTCGTACCCGAGGGAGGTCTCGGCGGTTCACTAGTAGTTTGTAAAATACAATATAGGGGCACTGTTTTCTATCAAAATGTCTGGTCCATAAATTGTCATGAAATGTTGGTTTCGCAATGCCGTATTTTATTTTATTGTAAAGGGATTTTTAACGTCTCCCCGTTTTATGCTTGAAAGTTTAGCAGGGGATGGATTACAGACTAACTTATAACCTAACTTAAAGTAACAGCCATGCCTTGTCTTGCCTTGGATTCAAACCCAGAGCCGCCCGATCCCAGATCGGTGGCTCACCAACCGACTACGCCACGGGAGGTCGGCGTTTCTCAATCTTGTCGCATCAGAAAAATACAAGCTAAATACCAACAATATGTTTACAAACTTGTTACCAACTATCAACAAACCATCTCAATGTAAAAAATATTGCACTCGCGATTTGTTTTGGTATTTTCTGTTTAGTAGCATTCCTGGCAGTGTTAAGTAATCCTATAAAATATCCATTGCTGCAAACTTTTGTTAGAATATACGTTGAGCCGAATTTGTATTAATGTGTGTTTTTCAGTCCAAGTTACAGGCAAACTTTCTAAGCAAACGCGATAAATTGGAGTCTGGGGGTTCCGAAACACTCTGAAATTCAAATATCACGTGGCGAAAGGGAGAGGGGGGGGGGGGGGGGCTCTCATGCTACTCTAACATATGTGTCTGTAGTTTCTATTAAATGTAGTTCATAAAACAAAACCACAACTAGCGTCCTGGATGACGTATATCAAAATTTTTCCACGGTTACAAACTCCCTTACCCCTTTATTTTTCAATTTATGGAAAAACATTTTCCAAGTACACTAGGTTTAGTCCCCAACCGCAAGCCTCACAAACTACAACTCACAAATTTGTGGTTTTACGCTCATGCGAGAACGTCGGTTATAATACCATATTTTGTTTCAGTTTGGAGTTTAATTTGTTTTAAACTGAAAAAAGAAAATGCAACTGGCGAACACGAGTTTTTGTTTAAAAAGTGTACCCCAGAGATTCTGAGCGACAAGGTTTTTGCACCAGGTAGACAGTGACATTAAGGGGAAAGGTTGTCATCCCTAGGGTTGCCATGCAGAATATTCCTCTTTGGCCAAGCACCCCCTCTGACCCCGGGGAGATTCAACGGCGAAGGGGTGAGACAGTGAGATCTTGGTTTTTCGGCGGGTGGGAGGGGCGACATGAAAACTGCATTAACACCAAGGAACTTGACTGCCGAGGGGCGAAGCAGGCGCGCTAGATGAAAAAGGATAAGGAAAGTCGGGATGGGTTTTCCAATTCCACCGACTCCTTACGCCAACCAGCCTATTCCCTTATTCTCTCACGAATCCCTTCACCCCAGTTCCACGCACACAAAACCAATTCATCGTCTCAAACCGAAAGCCCGCAAGCAAACGCTGCGCATGTGTAGGTGTGTGTATGTGTATATATATATATATATATATATGTATGTGTATATATATATATATATATGTATATATATATATATATATATATATATATATATATATATATATATATATATATATATATATATATATATATATATAGACACACACACGAACACGCACAAACACGTAATCCATTATTTCTTTTGAGCCTCCTCCCACCTTATCGGTCACTTTTGACTTTTTTTCGCCCAACGCGAATGATTTCGAGAGCTCATCAAGCTTCATGACGTCGCGTGTCAAATACTTCGCCCTTGCCAACTGAAAAAAAAAAAGAATAAAAATGAAAAATCCTGGAGTGATTTTTCATGTTTCTTCGGCATTGAGTGACGGTAAAAGGGTATAGCACCAGACACGTTTCGCGAAACTGATGGAACGTGAGGCCTAGATTCCGAAATAAGAGTCCAGAGATTTTCCAATGTGGTTGTGGAAGGGGAATTCTTCAGTTTCTCTCTTACAGTGACAATGATTTTATCAAGTGTGTGTATATATATATATATATATATATATATATATATATATATATATATATATATATATATATATATATATATATATATATATGTGTGTGTGTGTGTGTGTGTGTGTGTGTGTGTGTGTGTATATATATAATATATATATATATAAACTTTCGCTATTTCAAACTGTGAGTGGATTATTTCTCCACTAGTTCTTTAGTAGTGTATTTATCTTTGTTGTTGGCACAGGATTCCGGGAAAGGAAGGAGTTTCCCGCCATCTTGGTAGGTACGGATGGCGGCCATGTTGGTCGGTAGCCTGGGACGGCCATGTTATCGACAAAATTGCCTGTTTCTCTCCAAAAAAAAAACCACTTCCGAAATTAATTATTTGGCCCAATAATAACTTTTTTAACCAAATATTTAAAAAAAATGAAGAAATATGAGGAAAGCGGATTTGAAGCTCCTCGAAGCTAGAGCTGAGAAATCTTCAGTCGAAAAAGAGGGTTAGAGGCTCTTAGCGGAACGGCACCGTCTTAGGAGATTATTTTGAACTGCCAACACGTTTAAAAGAAAAATATATGCCTGCTCAATTTTGTAAATAAAACTCTGCGTTTTCTAATTGTGCTGGTATAATTTTACTACAACTGAAATTTGTTAATAAAATTTGATTTTTAAAATTAAAAAAATATATATTACACTAACTTCTGATATAGTTATGTAATTTATATTTTTCAGAAATCATCTGCTAACGATTTTGATAGTTACTGTGTACTGTAACTTCAAACCTGACATCTGTATTTCATGTTTTTTTAGTTTTAAAACGTTGGTCGTGTGCTCATTGCGAAGATGCGTCGTGCGACAACCGAAACTCGTACTAGTTCATCTTTCCGCCGGTAAGTGTCGGGCACAGCATTCGAAGAAGAGTTCGTAATGGGCTCGCTAGATTACGCCTCTGTCGCGGCGCAATTCTGGCGGGAATTCGTATCTTCGTAACACGCGTCGAGAATTGGATACAATGCGAAAACTACAATGGTATGTGGAACCTGTTTATTAAAAACGGAAAGAGTGAACAGACGTAAGAACGCAACGCTTCAGTTGGTCAAATTCGAACTTCTAGCGTTTTGTATTGTTTTCCCGCCTTTTACGTATGTTGCGATACTCACCGAAATCGTTCTACAGGCACACCTGATGTGCGCAGGAAACTCCAATTACCTGTTTTCGTTACGGCTTTGTGTGTGTGTGTGTGTGTGTGTGTGTGTGTGCGCGTGCGTGCGTGCGTGTGTGTGTTCGGTTTGTCGCTAGGTGCAAATGCTGGAGATCTTTTGATCAATTAATCCAGAGATGTTTATTTTCGAGAAATACTCTTTCGTTTTCAAAACAACACGTGGTAAATATGACCCAGCATGATCATAAAAGAGACCTTTAAGGCCAGCCTACAACTGATTTAGCACACACACACAGCACGTGCGATAGCACATAACACACGCACAGCTCGAATTTTACAATTTTAAGTTAAACTTTTGGTGATAGCTAGCGCCTTGCAATGTTTATAAAAGATCATGAATAGCCGGCCACAAACTTCATATCTAATGTCTATATTAAAGTTAATCTTCTAATGTCTCATTTGACATGTTGTAAGCTGCATGTGATGTACACACGCGATACTATTAGGATTGACAGATGTAGTGTTTTACCTGGAACAATTCCGTTTTTTGCACATTTTGTTTCGAGTGCTGTTCTTGTCTATAACTAAATTAAATTTTCTGATTTTTAATATTAATTGCAAAATCCAACAAACATTATTCAGTTAGGAATTTGTTAATAACTGTAGCATCTATGGAGACAGTTTATTAATTTTAAAGAAGACTCTTGGTATTTTAATGACTTTTAATTATACTTTTCCGACATTTTCTGTCGCGTAATAGTTTTCACGTGTATAAACTATTCACGGCAAAATGAGCAGTTTTGAAAGTCCTCTCACCAGAAATTATAGTCAGTAAATATATTCTATCCTAGCTTGTTTTTTAGACATTTAACTTCCGAGTGTGTTGGAATATACACACCGTGTGTATTACCTACACGATGAAATAATTTTTAAAAGTAGTTAAAGAATTTAAAAAATTACTGAAAGGAAATCGTAACTAGGACCTCAAAGGTGCTCACTTTACCGTGAACAGCTTATAACTATTTATGTTTGTATATGGCCGAACACATGACCACGCCCAAAGCCCTTACATTGACTTTAATCTATCCTACATATATTTTAAAACTGAACTGTAATCATATAATTCGTTTATTACTGGTTTTATTTGATTGTTTGATATTGTTTCATTGTCCCTACATAAACCATGACAAGACCGTGCCCCCTCCCACCCACGAATCAAAAGTCCATATGTGGCGCGTCCTCAGAAAATGTACGTTAGGCTGAAAAACCATTTTCGGGTTTTGGCTGTTTATGTAGACAATTCTACGAGGAAAACTATCAAACAAGTCGCACCCTAGTAGCGTTTATACTCTCAGTACGTTCCATTCATATCTCGAAAACGACGTGTGTCGAATTTTCAACCATTTTGTGCCGTGGGCCTCCTGAAATTATTACGTTTTCACCCTAATGTACCTTTTCTGAGAACGCGTCACATATCTGCTCGAACCGCCGTTGAGAGTACAAAGTTAAATTTTGTGCTTGACAGCAGAGGCAAATCTCTTCCTGAGTTGAGTCATGTTTTGTTTTGTGAGCTTTTTCGAATTGCTTACGTACAAAGTGGTTCCACTAACCACTCGGTTTTCAACCCAACTGATGGAACAAAAATACTGGTGGCAAAACTTTTTATTAGAAAGAGGCCGTCGCTGTGGATCATTAAAGATCTGACTGATGTAATGCAATGATCTTAGTTTAGTGCTTAGAGCACTCGCTTTCCGCTGTTGTAATTTGGGTTCGAGGTCCAGCGAGTCCGTCTACGCCAATTAGAAAACGTGGCGGGTGTTACCAATGTTGTGGCAATATTACTAAACATTTCTTTTCACCCATCAGTGCATTTCGTTTCCGTTCTATACCATTACTCTTCCATCATCGTAATTAGCCTCTGTACATGGAGGTCCTACAAAAAGAACATTTATTTAGACGACTCAATTTCGGAGTGAAATAATTTGCGCTTTGTGTAGTAATAATTGTGTCCGTTTCCCCAAGCAAAATATGAATAAAGCCAAAAAAAAAAAAATTAATACCGGAAAAATATATGTGCAATGTTGTTTCTGTTTAGGAATTTTAGAAATATTTAATTGTCACCCTTTGTATGTATCCTTATGGCCATTTCATTTTACAATGTGTAATTAGAGTTTTACTAATTTCGTCTTGTTATTACGGGGCAAGCTATAATTTAGTATCCTTTACATATAAAAGCAAACTCAGTAATTTCGTTCACTCCTAGTCTTAATACGAAATTATTTAACGGTGGGACAACGTTGCAGTGTCACAGAACCGCCCAACGTTTATAACTAGTTACCAGTAGTGTCCTTCGGGATGTGCCACATAAACTCTCGGGTAATGACAAAAGTCAAAATAACGTACAGCATCTTGGAGTTTATTAATTTACCAGATAATAATGTGAACTTTGCACGTCCAAAGTATATGATTTATAAATAGTTGCTTTATTGGTATCATAAACCGTAATTTTTTGTGCAATTAAGAAGCCTGGGAAACGCTGTTGCCAAAATAATTATTTCTAGATTCCTATATACATATATGTTTTATTGTAAAAGGAACTATTTTACAAGACAAAACACGAGTAGGCCTAATTGTACAAAGGATTCTTTTGCAAACACGATTTTCAAGAATTTTTTTTTGTGAAGTGTAGACAAAAATTGTTTAACTGTAACGTAAATGCAGACATACTGTTTAAGAATAGATGCGCTATGCATGCTACGAAGTTAATAAAATTTTATTACAACTAATTGCTTTTTCCGTTAAACGTAAAAACCCAAGCACAATTTTTTTTTAAATTTGTTACGTAATTACTTTTAGGCGCAAAAGAGTGGTGTATAGTCTCGGAACTTTATTTTATAAGGGTATATTATTACACATTTATCAGCTATCTTGCCAGCATAATGAACGTTCAGGGAAACTTTAATTCAGTCGGCGGGTTAAATTCTTCCATACACCTATCAGAAGGGAAAACCAGCTAACGAGATCATCTTTCTGTGTATGCCTTATTCTCCCATTAAGGCCCCCCCCCCCCGGCCACCATTCTTTCGCACATCCCAAAAAACTCGTTAATTCGTGCACCCAATTTCACAAACCTCTGTACACTTATCGTACATAGCAAGGACAGTCGGCTCGTTCACCGAATTTCACTCACCTCGGTACGCTTCTGGTACTTAAGACTGTCGACGCTTTGTAATAGGTGTATTCAAAATAGCAGCCATTTAGGTTTTAATTAATGTTCGGATGTCACATCTCAGAAACATTTCAACCGATTTAAGCTAAATGTTGTTTAGTGAAATCGACAGAACTTAATATACCCTTTGCATTCAGAAAGGTAACATATCATTATTTGTCCACCATTCGGAAAGATAGTATCACATGGGAAAAGTAAGCTTTCGCAACATACGATGGAAACTATAGCACATGCACTTCACCAGTTTGCACCAAATTTGGCTTACAAGTAGGCCTAAGTATGTAAACTTATCCGATTAAAATTGTTAAGGCACCTGGGTTCAAAACGGGGGTTTTATATAAATATTTGAGTTTAGTTTGCTCTGTCTTTCAAACCATTGGAACCCAAATTGTCGAACTGAAAGTATTTATTATAAGCAGTAAATATAGTGCAACCTGGAAAAAATTATATTTTATTTCATATCTCGGAGGTAATGAACCAATTCCCACCAAGTTTAGCATAGAAGTCTTTCAATAGTAGGAGACCTAACTTTGTTTGTAACATACGGCACCCTTATTTTTTGAAACGTCACCGAAACGTTAATTTAATTTCAACATGAATCGGCAACACTTCATGGGAGTAATAAACGTTGAAATATTTGACACATTTTGCCCCCATTTTGTGAGGACTGCCTGAGTAAATAATGTGTAAGGATATAAATAAATAAATTAATATATATATATATATATATATATATATATATATGCACGCATAGAAAGCTATTCAACTACTGATCTCTTTCAAATTAGATATACAAGCATTACTATTCTAGGTCACTCAAATTTACGTTAGTTTATTAGATAAACTATTTAAATTTTAAAATCGCAGCGAAATTTTGCATATAAATTGTACTATTACAGACAGTCCAAAATAAACAAATGATTTTTAAATATTTATGGTAAATACATTTCAAATAGCGGGTTCATTATTTCTAAACTTGCATGCTCTCTCTTTCTCCCCCCCCCCCCCTTTTTTTCCTATATATATATATATATATATATATATATTTCTCTCTCTCTCTCTCTCTCTCTCTCTCTCTCTCTCTCTCTCTCTCTAACTCGTTATACTCTGGCAATATCTAATAATTTGTACTAAATACACAAATTAAAAAAAAAAACTGATGTGAAATGTCGTCTACAGTTCCCCCTGCAGATCAACAATTACATTTTTCCAACCTTTGTACAAATGCTTGTAAACACCAAAACTGCTCAACGCCGCTATACCTAAACTGGGGAAATCGCAGACACAAAAGTTCTAAAATGTTTCAACCCTCAAGAAAATCGAAACTGTGACACTCAGATGGATTGACCTCAAATTACCAGAATCACCAGATAAATCCAACGGGCAAGTGGCAAGCTCTAACTCATTCCAAGTCAAAAATTTACCTCCCAGCATAGCATGGGTACAAAACCAAGTACGTAATAGGAATATGAGGCAAACTACACGGCAATTACTACGACCTCAGTAGAATCGTATTTTTGAATTTTAGTGACAAATTTTTGGGGGAATTAGGGTTGCGAGAAGAATAATTGCAGTTGTATTTGGTCAGACGACTCATACCACGGAGAACCAGATTCCACTCCCTGTAAGGACAACCAAGATTTCGGTTTATATGAAACGTAACGAATGTAATATTTGGCTGGTAAGGTGTTCTCGGGATACCTGCTTCCCCCCTCCCCTTCGCCTAATTCATTCCGTGTCTACCTGTCGTCATCTTCGGCGCTTATGACCTCTGTTTCACTCAGTCGACTTTATCTTACATTATTGAATCTACTTTAAAATCATTATTGCAGCATAAGTTTGACGATTGCTCATAACAACAAGACGTAACGCTTATTTCTATATACCATTACTCAGACAACGACAATCTATACTGTAAGCACGTTTCTTTACCTATTACAGGCTTGCCAAAATAGTGAAAACAAATAAGAAACTGGAGAAGACAGGAAGCACTTCACTTGATGGAAGTGCTGAACATCCGTCAGTTATGGAAAATGAAAGCTGTCAAAAACTGCATTTGACAATAATTCAACTTCCTGAGAATGCGTCAACAGCAGCGATTCATGGAGACAGAATAGAAAACACACTGGAAAATACACCAATCAACCTCGATGCAGTAGCTGAAATAGACTGTCACGAGTATGAATCCATACCCATATAACAAACAAGTTTAACCTAAAAATTCATAATCTTAATATTCCTAATGAATAATAAATATGGTTATTGTTTTGTTTATATACACGCTACTTGTTTGGTACATGTTACTGAAAAGTAATAACTTTAAGATATCTATTAGGAACGAAGACCTCCCACCGCTGATCGTATGAATACGATATTCATTGCCACAAACAGACCCAGGACAATTAAAAATGTTGACTGGCTGGATGTTACTTTACTTTCGTCACTTCTTGGTGCAATGGCGTCGTCTTGAAAGGCACAGGTAAATTGTATTTTGCAAAAGCTTGCATAATTTCGACAGTTCTCTTTTTAAATGCAACAACATTAGCTGGCATTAGATAGCAGTTTCTCTTCATTTAAAAATAAAGTGCCGTAAATAGAATGTTTAAATAATATTTAATACTGATGCTGAAGTACTTGGTACAGTATCATATTCTGTACATACGTTAGAAATTAGAAGCGACAAAGTTGTCAATTTTTAAAAAATATAACTGTCAAAATTTGGCGTAAAATCAGCACGCGATACTTTATCATCCATACCGGTTATTAAGGTTAGTACTAATTATTCCATTGGTATGTTATGTGAAATACATATTGCTAAACCAGGAACGCACTTCTAAACATTTCGTGACGTTTATACTGTGTTACATCTTGCAAAAGTCTGAGTAGAAAGCGGAAGTATACCGAGAATAGCCATTTGTTCCTTGTCAGTGATGTACGCTATGTTTTTTTTAATGCATAAAAATACCACTGAGCCTTTATGAAATTGAGTTATTTATTACGACAGCATGATAAGACCAGCGCAGAGATATTCTCGGTAATGATTAATGTATATGAGCATGTCGTATGTAGCTATGCAACACACACAAAATTTGTATGTGGTATGCAGTAATCAGCTCTTCGTGTATCGCCTAACAACAATTCACTCACTGCTGTTATACTTCATTGGATGACTAAGTAAATTATAGAAATGTTATGCTGATACTCAGGGTTGCGGCATTTAGCTGATTAATTGAAACCCTGGTGTTGGGACACGTCAGTTGTATCCAAGTTGGTGGCGGCCATGTTGATGACGTCAGGGGCAACGTGCTCGTGTCCGTCATGTTAGTACCTTGCCTACTCCGGTCGGGAATGTTTGCCTCCTGTCGTCAAAGTCGGGAAAATAGGGATATTGCAAAAGCTACATCGACCGAGTGTGGACTATTTTTGACATTTGCTCCAGCTGTTTCGTGCATTGGTGGTGTTAAATCCAGTTGATCAGTTTGTGAGAAATCGTGTACACGCATCGGGTGTGTAACGACCTGTGAACATCAAGTAAGTCAAAACACAACACCTGGTCAGACCTAGAATGTGCATTATTTTGTTGCTTACATATGTTTATAACTGGTACCATCAATGATTAGGCTTAATAAAAAGGACAAAATTGAATAATGCTCTTATGCAAATTAAAAATTTTTACGGGTGTCCAGTTCATTCCTCAGGGTCTTTAGAACTAAAAAGCACTCAAAAATATGGTCTTCTTACGGACTTACAGTTTGAATTCACTCACTCTCACAGTGAAAAAACATTCCCGTCCAAGCTAGCTGAATGCCTACTAGTACGAAAACCAAGAAATAAATTCACCAAACAATAATCTGGATGTAATGGACAAAATAGTATGGGGGTATATTTCTGTCGGTCTAGGCTATGACCCTCTCCATGAGTTGTTGTCTTTTGTCAATGTACAGCTAATGAATTCAGCCGAGAATAAAATTGGAGATCGTTGGAAAGAAATGTTAAATAAGGAAATGGAAGAAAACTGCACTGGAAGAAGTTTCTATGGCGAAAGATGACTTAAGAGTGTTTATGGATGGGAATGTGGAATATGCTTGGACCATTTGAATTTTGGATGGAGGTTGGAGCCATATATCCTATGGTTATAGGTATTCTGCAAAATCTGGGTGCGCGTTAATAATTGGATCCCACGCCAAGAAATTGTTATTCCTTGGTGTGAGAAACAAGCATTATACTGCATGCATTCGGAGCGAACAGATGAACAAGGAACCCACACCTCACTTGTGATTCCGGAATTGGACATTCTTCCACTGTAATGGAGGCAGACATTATAATGGAAGGCTTCCGGTTTTGTAAATATAAGTACAAACTTCAAAATTTCAATTTAAGAAGTTTGTTGGTGATGGGGAGTCTAGTGCTCATGCAGCCATAATTGCAAATGTTTCGTATGGAAGAGATGTTGAGAATATTGATTGCGCTAACCATGTCATAAAGAATTTTAAAAAAGAATCTTCATGCAATGGCAAAGGTTGTCAGTACGCGGCACCTCAGACAGTCCAAAATTAAAGCCTTATGCCGCTGTGCAAGAGCAATTTGGGGGGTGGGGGGGAAGCGATGCAGTAAAACTCGAAGCAACACTTTTGAATGTGCCTAACCATGTTTTCGGTAACCATGTGTTCTGCGATTCAAAAGTGTGTGTGAGAGAGCTGACACATCATCGAATCCCAGCAGTTATGATTCATTACCTCGTGAATTGCTTGTGTGAATCAACCAAGCCATTTACCGGATGAGGGCAAAGTCACATGTGCTTGTCATGGATCTCGCAACCAATCAAGCTGAAATGTACACACATGTCGTTAGTTGCGAGAATGGGTTGTGTTTAAGCAGGTCAGTCGCTCACAGCAAGGTTCTTACAGACGTAGTGCCACAGTCGCGGGCTTATCTTTCCCGCTTCGCTACAAATGGCATGGTGGCATGGATAGGCTATGAAGGCCATAAAAAATCACAGCACTGGAGTGACTGTGAAGCGATTGATGGCAAAAAGACAGAAACAGCAAGCGAACTGTAAACGAAGACTGGACACGAATCCTCGAGTATCCCGAGCATCAGAGTGATGTAAGACAAAAGACGATTACATTTATGGTTCTCATGCAACTCAGCCTCCAGCTTCTAGTCAGGAATTCGAAGAAAAAAAAAACTGACTGAGTCTGTGATGAGGAGCATAGAACTGACAGCAGAAGAGTGAAATAAACTGGAATCGCAGACACGAGATGAAGGCAGCAGTGAATTGTGGATGAAAGAGAGCGCAGGAAATGAATCACTGCTTCCTTTTTCGGTCGTTTCTGTAAAATGAGGGAAGGACAGTTCTTGCAAAGTGACAGTGGAAGCGATTGTTTATAGTCGTGTATTTGAGAATGCTGCTACGATATACGGTCTTGCAAACGAATGCGTAGTTGTAGCTTTGTACGAAGAAAGAACAGGCCATGTCGTTGAGCGATGTGGTCTTTTTGTCGATGCCCAGCATTGGTTTCTTTCTGCTCCACCTGATGGCTTCGTTGGCGATGATGGCTTGGTAGAGGTGCAGTGTCCATTTTCTGCAAGAGAACTTAATCCAGTCGATGCGGCAGCGCAGCTGAAAAACGTTCTTTTGCAGAGTAGTCGATGGCGATCTTCGCTTAAATCATTCTCACAATTATTTTTATCAAGTTCAAGGGCAACTTCGCATTATAAGAAGGAACTTGCGTGACTTCATTGTGTGGACACCGAACGGTGGAAATAATTGTGAAAGATGATCGTTTCTGGCTTGCGAAAGCGGAGTCAAAATTGGTGCGCTTTTGCAAAGACTGCTTGTTGCCGGAGCTCGCTGATCCTTGTCGTTACAGGGAGCAACCTATTCGCGAGCAGCAATATATTGTTCAAGAACAAGAAAGTCGTTTAGAAAAACGCAACATTTGTGACGATTAGTGAATGTTGACTGACATATGAGAGAATGTTTCTTCCTTTCCACTTGGTCGCTGCGGCTGAAAATTCAGCCACTTTGTGGTGTATTATTTAATTATAAGGTAGTAAAATTCGTAAAAGATCTATGCATGACAGTAGTGACGACCGGGTAATGTGTTGAATCAGGTAACATGAACAAAAGTAGTTTCTGCCATACGGTACGATAGTTAATGAATCAAATTAAAATTGTAATAAATATTAATTATTAAAAATTGCTTATAATTACTGATAAAAGGTTGAGAACAACACATTTTTTCTGATATGCAATATTTATAGAACTGTATACCTTAACTACAATTTTTTTTTGTAACACGAGCAAGTGGTCGACGAACCAATGCACCTAACTGCTTCCACTTCCTTTTGAATTATTTTGATTATTATATTTAATGTAATTTAGAGATTCCAAAAGCTCATCATATAACGTAACATTGTCTTTGTGCATATGTACATATATGTGTGTATGTTGTTTCTTGATTGTATATCACACACTTTATGATAAATGATTTTCTTGAGTGTAGCGAAATTGCACCTGCTTTACTTATCATTTCAAATGCAATAAGTGATCTGAGATCGGCAATAACAAAACTGCGATAATGTTTAAACGAAGTTCATTTTTATACCTAGTGTGCATTTATAATATTTCAAGCAAGTTATTGGAACCGTGGTGGCTGAGCGGTAAGACCGCTCGCCTACCCACCAAGGTGAACCGGGTTCAATCCCCGGTCAGATCAATTCCGGATTTTCGCAAATGGAACTAGTGCCGGATGATGCCGCTGGTCGGCGGATTTTCTCAGGGTTCTCCCATTTCCCCTGGTCTTGCATTCTGGCTCTGCTCCATTCTCTCCTCATTTCACCCTTATCGACTGTCATGACCTCGATGTTAGGAACCGCCCAAATCTCTCGTCTCAAAATTAAAACTGCACAGATAAAATCCAATTACTGAGAAGTAATCTATTATTTAGTAGTTAATATTAATTTTCCAAATAATTGAGTTATAAATTAAGATCGCTGAAGAGTGTTAACGTTTGTCAGCCTATGTAGACAAACAATTGTGTTTACGTTGGAAAAATATTTCAGATTTCTTAAATGCCAAAGTTAATATGAATAGGTTTACGAGTGATTAAATTATGTATGTTATTATAATTAAGTGTACTGTGTCAAAATAACTATTTATTGTTGATTAAGCTATGTTATATATATATTGCTACGTGTGTTCATTTTATGTCATTATATTGTGTTATATTGTAATTATTGTAACAGTACATTGCTTTGACTTTCTTTATGGCTTCCAGCACTATTTTACTTTAAAATTATTTTATAACGAATTTAAATATTTTTGGGGAATGTGACTCCAGTTTGATATGTTTATCAAATGGAGTCGAATAGAACTATTCCGCTACAGTAGAAACCAGAGTTTCGTAATTTGTAAGCAATCAGGTTGCATAGCTAAACACACAATGAAGATTTTTTGTTCGATACTGTATCTGCATAATTATTTTTAATACATTTTTGATATGAAGTGGTTTAGCAATAGTTGCTCGAAGACGCAACTAGGACAAAGACTTTGAAGTGAGAACGAAACAGCGTTTTTGTGTAAACAAATTGATTTTTCAAAATGGGCGCGCTTCATGAAATATTGTATGCTCAAAGCGCAACGACTGTAGTGCAGCAGACTATGTCGATTTTCAGTAGGCCTACTGAAAGCTTGTGAACAAATATTACAATGTCAGTGTATTGTTCGAGCAAGCCGAAATTCTCATCTGTAAGTTAAATGAGCAGAGAAGCATTTGCGAGAGTAAAAATATAGTTAATCGAATTTTCAAAGCAGCTGCAACAAATGTAATTTTATTATTTTAAACTTTTATAGATTGTCAGTGCTGCCTTCCAGTAAAAACAGTAATGCTGAAAGTGAATGTTCGAAAATAGAAAACATGTTTTCTATTATTTTTGGAAAGGTTCAGAGCCCATTTTTTTAAATCGATCATTTATGCACGGCAAGTGTTCGTGTTGTTGCAGATATTTCCATTTTCCACTAAGGCAAGTGCTAGTGTTTTTCATTCAGTTCTGAGAAGTAAGTACAAAACTATAAGTAACGAATTTTAATCAAAATGTGTTCAGAGAAGTGAACGTTTATTGACACACACAGCTTACAAAAACACATATATATATATATATATATATAAAGAGAGAGATAGAGAGAGAGAGAGAGCGAGAGCTACATAAAGAGACATGGAAAAGAAGTTGATACTGCAACCAATTTTTTTAAAAGAAAATTGGCTAAAAATGTATTTCCTTTACTACAGAGCAGAGAATCATTTAGGATCAGTGAATAATTTCAGTGATAATTTGGACTACAATATTTAGTCATAATTTTGGTGAGTACTATAATATTTGTTGTACACATTCCAGAGTTGATAGGATGAGACTGTGTAATACAAAATTATATTTTCGGGAGAGGAAGACAGGGTTATATTCGTCAAACTGTCGGAATACATTACTTTTTACTTTGAAAATCCAATAGAGTGTGTCGTAATTAACTGAATATAAACTCTGCAAATAATTCGTGAAAAAAATACATCAAACAATGCTAAAATGTTAATCCTTTCTGACAAACCGAAATTGCGCTACTCGTGTGTGAAATCTGATGGCCCCCAACGGTGACATTACCTGCCTAATTGGTTTGTCAAAAAAGTTATCAGTGAGCGAATATTTCGACCACTTAAGTCACTGGCAAATTTTGATAAATTCGTATGAGATGACTTTTTTTCCAAATTTACGATATAGGTATACCCCTCGAGAATTTTATTATAGTTGTGGTTTTGAAAATAGAAACGGTTTGCATAGTTACAATTTTATAAACATTCCTTTGCGTTCACTACTAGTGTACATGGTAATTACAAATATGTTCGATAAGTTTAGAAGCTATACAAGCCGAGCATAGCTTTGAAAACTGTTGCGCGGAACTCATACAAACAGAGAGAGTGTTCTACGTCCCTAAACAAAAGTTTTACCACGGTTGAATACTCATTTAGTTGCATGCCTACATCAAGAGTTAGTGTGTAGTGCATTAATAAAAATAATATACGTCTTGTTTCATGCATACAGTGTCATATATGTGAGGTTATCGTGTTATTGCATTCAGAATTCAGACCGATTGCTCAACACCTCGAATCACAGTTCCAAGTGGTTTCACTTTTCCTCCCCCTGAAAACGTAACAGACGCGCTGGATACATCTAATGACTAGTAACTTACTCTGGGAAGTTCTGCCTACCGCGTATTCATTCCGACGTCACTCCAAACTAGGATGGGCCTAATTGTTTCATATACCTGCGATATGTCGACCACAAAAGGAACATTCTAACCGCTACTATAAGGCAAACTAGTTACATAAACCAAACATGTCAAGTCGGTAGTTTAACACCAAGGCAAATGTTTTCTGTAAAGCAGCTTACGGTAAAAACAAAATTACGTTTGCTTAATATGGCTAGTTGTACAGTAGTGAAAAAGCATGGGCGAATAGAAGCGGTGTAAACTTACAATTCGATAGTAACAATTCCCACATTTTAATACTCCAATAAATCGCGTTTACTAGTATGCAGGACCAGATTTAGGCGTAGGCAACCAAGGTATAGGCCGTTCACGGTAAAGTGAGCACTTTTGAAGCCCTAGTAACTTTTTTCTTTTAACCAATTTATATCTTTCGGCCACTTGTTAATGTAAACCCTGCCGTGTGAGTAATAACCACAGCGTATACATTCACCATACCCAAAACTAGAAGTCCGAGGCCCCAATGAAATATATTTATTATTTATTATTTCGGATGGAACAGCTCCAAAAAGTGCTCACATTACCGTGAACGGCCTATAGTTACGTAAGGCGGCCACTTCTGCACGGGAGGGGTGGACTGGGAGGATTCTTATAAAAACAACTTGCGTACATTGAACTCCACAATTAGCTGCACAAAGGGGAGCATATTTAAAACTAATATTGAATCTACAATTGAACATACAAAAATGCAGAGGGGCTGGTATAAGTTGCACAGAAGAAAGCTTGACGTAAAATATTGTAAATTAAGATACAATGCATGCATATATTGCAATGGTTGTGTTTTTTTCTTGTAGCGTTACATTTTTCACATTTTTTTATTACTGAAAAGGGATTTTGGCATGGGGGGGGGGGGGAGGTGTCTGGGGTGTATGGCAATCATTCTGCCTAGGCCGACACTCGTAACCTTACCAAACGCTTGAGGAACTCCAGCGACAATTGGAGGAAGAATGGTGGAACGTATACCACATGGCAAATTTTTGGTCTCTGTGAGACTCACGTCCAGTTGCCGCCTGCATTGCTTATAAAAGAGGAGAGACTCCACATTATTTCATGTATTGTACATCATTGCGTTGTTGATTATCCCCATTTGTCATCGGAATTAGTCCCATTGCTTATCCTTGGACAATACCTATGCGTTTACTGTCACAGTCAAAAAGATCGTAGACAGACTGGCCCCAACAGTGTGTAGGCAACCACACATCGCGGTGTTCAAGAACTTAACTAAATGTTACTATATATTTAGTCCTGCGTAACTGATTCAGTAACGTTTTGACGTCTTCATCCAGCTGTACAGTTAAACTGTGTGAATATATTCACATCGCACTTGGCTTATAGTCTATCCGCGGTCTCTTTACACTTGTCAAATCAAACCTTTGTACAATCACTCGATGTATGACGTGTTTGGTTGTTTCCAAAATATTACATATATTACAAACGTTTTTAAGTGTTATTATTGCGGTAAGTGAAGAGATATGGGCGATTGAGGTGAGTGGTATGGAGCAGCGCCGAAGTGGAGGGGCAGGGAAGGTGGGAGATCCCCGAGAAAACCCATCGACTAACGACATCGTCTGGCACGCTTCCCACATGCGAAAATTCGGTGACCAGGCCGGGGATTGAACCCGGATCGCGTTGGTGGGAGGAGGTGGGCTAACCGCTCGGCCACCGCGGCCCCTTAATTTATAATGTATTATTTATTCAGTGATTTATAATACTCGATTTATTATAATCAATTTGAATAAAACAGAGAGAAAATTAATGTATTGGCAATGTATAGGAATAAAGAGTTCTTATCCAATATATGATTATACTGAGTGCGTACAAATGCAGTGAGTTGTCTCTTAGTTTGATTTTCTACGTTCGGTTAACCCTCGTTCGCGTGAGGTGGAGGAATATCTTGGAAGTATAACTTCAGCAGTGCTTCAGAAAAGTTGGAAATAACCGTGAATGAACTATAGTAAGGGGATATCCTTGAACAGTTAATTTCTTGCGAACAGCAAGTCTTCTTTCTCAAGACACAAAGAAATTTCACTGAATTTATTAACCCTCCCAGTTATAGTGTTCACTACGCCGGGCGTTGCAAATACGTCAGTGGCTTCAGTGATCTTTAATGAAAAAAGAGGGGGCAGCGTCCAACAAAGAGGAGCATACATTTGGTGCTGCTGTCAATATTATAATTTAGAGAATAGATAATTTTTTTTAATTTGATTCCTACATACAACAAAGATGTGTACTGATCCTAGTGTAATTACAAATTAAATAATAATTTATTCGGTTCATCGACTAAAATCTAATTTTTTTTTTGTGACTGAAAGGGTTTCTCAAAGAACACTTCCGCGTAAATAAAATGCTTGTTAATACTCAGAAGCAGTTTTTAGACGCTGTGTTATAACGGCATCTCTTTTTTTATAGCTCTGTACAGAAACCGTTCCTAGCACGGTAACGATGTGGTATTACGGCGCTGGGCCTAATAGGTGTACTCGGCGTGACTGAAGAACAGATACGAGGCAGTGACGAAAGCGACACAGGCAAGGAAATCAGAAGCCTCATCGCCTCTACGTGCAAGACATGGAACGGGCGTGCAGCGTGCTGTAGAGAATTACAGACAGTAAACTTGACGTTATATGGCGTAGTAATAACAAAGTTGCTCGCTTTAAACACGCGTGTTTTTATAGAGTTTCTGCGCTGGGTTGGGGCACATAAAAATCGTCCTGTAACACCTGCATAAAGCGGCCACCTTTCTTAGAACCATTTTCTTCGCGTAAGACGGAGAAGCGATAAAGACGTCACTGGCACACGCATTAAGTGCTCCATTACATAGAGTGCCGCAAGTGAACAGGCCCAAGGTTTTTTTTTGGGGGGGGGGGGGGTTTGGGGGGGACTTCAAAAGTTGACAACAATTTTTTCCTGTGGTCTGTAACGAAGTTAAAGGCTGTTTACACGATAAAGTGAGCAATTTTGAAATCAACCTTAGAAAAATGTCACTGCTCCTAAATTCGTATATTTTAACGGGCGCACTGAGTGAGAAGCGCCCAGTAAAGTTGGCAACGATAAATGGAAAGTAGTTCCATATCTCAACGTCGAATAAATTGCGTTAAGTAACCGTTTGTGATAACTTAAATTATTCCTTCAGCTCTCTGTGTTTTTTAATGCATCAAAAATCAAAAAATTACCAAAATTTATAAAATACTTGGATTTTCAAAAATTTCAGTTTCGCCTGATCGACACATGTATAAAGTGACGAGGTCCATGGCGATGTTAATTTTGCAAAGGTTGGGGGATACTCAACTTGCATACAAGTATAGTCCATTCCCGATTGGATTCGACTTAAAAAAACCAACCTTTGAAAAAGCACTCTAGGCATAACATGTCAACTTGTTTTTTCAATTACCTGTATTCAACAAATATATAACACTGTGGTTAACTTTATAGTACTGTATTATTGAATAAATGAAACTTTGCCTTAATATAGTCTATAAGTTGTAATGTTTATTTCTTTTTAAATATGAATTAACAACAGCGATAGCAGCGACGTGTTGGCAAAGACAGGTGAGAAATAGTTCACAGTTAAAATATTATTTTAACATAGTTTTTTTATAATACTATTTGTAAATTAAACGGTGCCTATTGAAATATTTAAATATTTAGGTAGCCTCGATGGCAACATATATCATTTTTACAGTTTAAAATAACAGCGGAAAATATCGTGAGTAGGCCGTAATGGTACGGTGTTGTTTTATGGAGCGAGAAAGAACCTGAAAAAACTGTCTGCTGGGCGATGCTTTGTCGCTCTCTCTCTCTCTCTCTCTCTCTCTCTCTCTCTCTCTCTCTTTCTTTGTCTCTTTCAAACCCGGGAAATTTCACTTCGCTAGTAAGCAAGGAAATTGTACATCTTTTCAATTGTAGCATATTTCATACTTATTACAGCAAAATAATGATTTTTGAATTTGTAATTTACAACTGAAAAGAGATTTTAATGTTTGAATACGTATGTTAATATATTTAGATATGATGTCGGGGCAGTTACCAAGTGAAGTTGGCAGACGTTGTGAGCCATGACATGGCGTGTTGCTTTTTGCCAAACGAAACGTAAATTATTCTTACTCCGAGAAATACTTCAAATTACCACATCACGTTTGTAGACGTTGTGTGTTTTAAACCTACCTAGGCAAGTTACAATGTTGTGATAAATCTGTGTTTCCAAGGCAGTAACAAATATACTGTGACGCGTGTTTCGTTAATCATTGCGTCTGTGAAATGGCGTGCCTTTGTACATCGTGGTTGATACGCTGGCCCTGTGTGTGTGTGTGTGTGTGTGATTTCAAATATTTGATTAGCACTATTTATACGTTTTAAATGTGAACTGTTTTTATGACGAAGTTAATTATTTATATCCACGTCTGTTTATTTATCACAACGTTGTACCTTTGCCCTAAGGGGTTTGAAACACAGTCGTGTAACGTAATTTGCCACAATCCCAGAAGAAAAATACTACGTTCAGCCCGATAAATTTCAATAAACCTAATAAACAGTAAGTAGCAATACATAGAAATATGAGCGGAATATAAGTTATCATAGGCTTATTTGTGTGCGTGTTCACCGCTATCTTTTAAAGTTTGTATGGCAAAAATGAGCAACACGAGTTGCGTGCTTGAATTCAATGTAACTTTTTCGTTTGACTGGTTGTTCCTTCGTTTTAATATTTATTCCAACTGAGGCCGTCCTTTTAAAGAAATGGCCCAACATATATCGTTAACAAAAGGATAATTAATACAGCCCTTTACCTCGCCATTGTAACAGTGTTAAACACAGTCGTGGCAAAATACTAACGCGCATTACATGTATTGAGCTATGTTGTGGAAAACAAGTATGTAAATGTAAAATAACCGTAAGAACTGTCGTCAATTCAGGTATGTTCAAAATATCATAAAGCTGACCTAAATAATGTTAGAGGCATAAACTGTGAATATTCGTACGGAATGGTTTTTGGAATATGACAGAATTCTTTGAAAAGCTGTAAACAGTAAACAACACATTTTACAGGTATAAAAGTAGAAGTCACATTTCAATGTTTATTTTTAGGTGTAGCGAAAGTATACGAACAATATGTAAACACACAATGGAATGCAAACATTGATTTTGACAGATGCTACATGGCAGTCACATTGCAATGTTTGTTTACATACATTGCAATGTTTGGCGGAAGGATACGAAACGGGCTTGCAAGTAGATATTTAGCAGGGCTCCGAGAAAGTTACTTCCAATGGGGAATGGATTATAGATCTTAAACAGGGCTTTTAAAAGTGCTCATTTTATCGCGAAAAGTTTATACGTGCAGATGCATGTGTTCACGAAAAATTTTTCAAGACGCAGGGTTCTGAAAGTGCGGAATTGGTGCAAGATGGTATGTCTGAAAACAATGTTCGCAATGCACAATGTGTCTAATAAGTGGAGTGAAGAGAGTTGGATGGTTCTTTACATTGGGATCTTGAGAGCCGATGAGGGTGAAGCGAGACGAGTATGGAGCAACGCAGGAATGCAAGGGCGGGGTAAACGGGAGATCCCCTAGAAAACCCGCCAACCAGTGTCATCATCTTGGTGTGATGCGAGCGTTCTAGTCGCAGTGCCCAGCCGCCCCAGGTGTCTGCACTGGGATTCTCTATCTTTCACCTCGTCTCGATCGAGATCGTCTTTAAATTTGATCGAAATTAAAAAAAATGCAATTCCATAACTTTGCATTTCATTTCGATCGATTTTCGGTATTTCGATCGAGTTCTTAATTCGATAGAAAATGTTAGCCGTTTTCAATATGGCAGAGTGTTCTAAGATCCGTATTAGATTAATATTTAAAGATTTCAGTTTGTCCACTACATATACGATTATATTGTAATTTTTCATACAGATTCGTTTCGCAAAATAACGGGTAATTCGTATACATCAGTAATAGTTACATTACTTTCCTTAGATAGCGCTAAAGTTAACCAATTATATTCATTTCTATAAATCTTTATTTGTAATTTTTTATGAGTGTAATTTATTTAAAATTATAAGCATTTATTCTTAAAATGTAGGAATGCTTACAGAATTTATACATTAAAAAAAAACTACTTTTCTTTAACATTAGGCATATTACCCCAGTATCTTTGAACCTTTTTATACCATATCTGCTAAACCGGAACCATGATTTGATTTTGTCGATTAGTTCAAATAGCTCTAAAATAACTACTATGCTAACTGCTGGAGGCCTGGAGGTGTATTAGTATTGCTAATAATGTATATACCGAATGCGCTCTCCGAATAATATTTAAATATAGGGGTAGGGGTGGTTAAAGGTTACGAATAAAAATAAAACACACATTGTAAGCAATGTTCTTTGCGAATAAATACATTTTTTAATTGCTAGGCATAAGATACTTGCTTACTCTCTGTTCTAAATAGGTACTGCTAACGTTAAAACTTGAAATACAAATAAATATTAGTGTACATACAAAGCAACCAAGTTGTAAAGAATATAAATTCTGATTGGCAACTCGTTGCCAAGACGATGCACTTACATTTTTTCCAATGGCCACCCAATGTTGCCACATAGTCATCAGAGAATGCGATCGACATATCTTGTACCATTTCGATAGACTTGAAAAAAGTTTCAGAATTGCATTCTTACGAACCGATCGATATGGAACTCGATCGAAATCGAAATCGAGATGAGAAGTGGTTGAGTTACAGAATCCGAGCACTGATAAGTCGAGACACTGGATTTTTGCGAAAACATTCACGCACTGGTTAGAATTCAACATCCTTTGCGCACGCCTGCAGCTATTCTTTCGTTAATTCGCCGCGCGTCTTTGTAAGGCGATCTTTTGTTACTTGAGTGCGCCAATCAGAGCTTCGCCACTCCTGTACTGACCTGTGATTCATCCAAAACCACTTCAAAAGTGCCAAAATCAAAATGATCGGATAGCGGAAGTGGATCTCCGAGCTAAGTTTCGCATTGGACACGTATTTAGGACGATATGGGTTCGAATCCAGGTCCGACCTTCCTCATTTCGATTTCGCTCTGTTTCCCAAAGTCCCGCCACATGAATTCTGGGATTGTGCCTTAATACACGCGGAGCCCAGTTTCTATTCCTTTCTTTTTTCTCTGCGCAACTCACTCCATCTCTAATGACTTCACTAGTGATGGGATAATCGGATAACTGTGTAATTCGGATGAATCTACTATGTTTATTTTTTTAATCGAATAAATAATCGGTAAAAATAATCGAGTTTCTTTTTCTAATCTATACATAAGAATTGACGGTAAAAACGGTAAATTTTTATAAATTTGTTTAAACTCTTCTCACCAAAAATGTTATATTTATTTTTAATAACTTATGCTATTTTAAAATGTGATTGAAGGGTTTCACAAAAAAAAAAATAGGCCAAAAACAGTTCCAAAAACATACCTTGTAGTTTTAAGGACTTGTGTTTATTTATGTTAACCTATAATTTAAATGGGCTAATTGTTTGTAGTTACATGCTATTCAGCTAATATGTACAGAAAGTATACATTGTATTAAATTACGTAATTGCAAATGTTATATGTTGTTATTTCTAAATTATATTTTTACCTATCTTCAATAAATTGTGAAACATGTAGGTATCTGCGAATTTTTGTTTTGTTTTAATATGAACCATAGATTAGAGCAAAATTAGGGAAAAATTGTGACGAATCGAATTGTTAAAAAATAATCATGGAATCGATTATAATTTGATAATCGAATAATCAATTATTTTTCAAGCGATTATCCCGTCGCTAGACCTCGCTGTCGACGAGATGTACAGCCGTACCTACCTACTAAATTAGATCGGTGCTGAAGTAATTTTAAAACCATTAGTCCTCAAATAATTTGTTTTCATGTGGAAAGTATTGCAGCCAGATGAAGTAGTTCATACTAAACCCCGTATTGGAAAGAAATTACAATGCAGTCCAAGCGATTGGTAAGAGGTCGCCTTATGGCATATTCACGATCAAGAATGATCTACTTTACGGCTGATACACTACGGATATCAAACATTTCATAAATGCTATTCGTAAACAAATTGCCCGCAGAAGTAATGAGCAGTTCTTTCTACAGCGACAGTTGCGCGTAACTTGGGTACCTGGATATGACAGTCGAAATTTAAAAAAATCCACGCAACAGGGCACTCTCCGTACCGTTCACAAATGTGATAGGTTGTATTCCTCCGCCAGTTCGCTCGTTAAGACGGTGATATCGAAACAGTTTTTATTCTCGCAGTTAAATTGCGACGTTCCTTTGTCGGCCGCTGGCTTGGGGCGCGTTTACACGGCGATAGAAATGCGTGATAGTCACTATCGCGACAGCTACTGTCGTGGTACTATCACCGGGTAAACTTCACGATTTTACTGTCGCGCCGTCAAGATAGCGCTATCGCGATAGCAGCGCGAGCGAGATAGTTGACAGTGACTTTCGGGACATAACTTACAACTGACGTGTACTGTCGTTGTGTAAATCGTGTAGCTTCTCTACCGTGATAGTGCTGGGCACACATTTGTACATGTATTCACTTCGACAGTAACATTGCAGAATTAATTTGATTCTGTTAATGTATGTTGCGGTTCTTACACTATGGGGCGGTATGACAGGACGTATATTATCATCGAGGTATGACATGACAGTATTGACAGCATATTTACTGTCATGCAATAAACAACGGCAACAATATATGTTTGCATGTCATTAATATCCTGTTACGGTATTTAACTACTCCAACAAATATCAAACTCTTGACTAAGGATGTAAATGTAAGGCCTATCAGAGTATTTACACAAGTGTTGTCGGACATGTCCCTTTTGAGCTTAACTATCTCAGCATGTCTCGATCGTGCGTGTAAACAGGACCTATCGCAGCAATTAATTTCACACACTTTTGTGATCGTTACTATCGTGGTAGCTACTATCACGTGTAAATGCGCCCTTAGTGTTAGTCGCAGGAAATAGGTAACGTGTGAATACATTTGACAGCTACCTTACGAACATAGTTATTTCAATTACTAGTAAAATTGTCGTTAAACAGTGTAAAGGAGACCCCAATAACGCATTTTGAAATAACTTTACCACACTTAAGGCTCTTTCTTATTTTGCCTTTAAAATTTTGTTCTTAATTTGCAAACAATATATGATGACCGATGCACAATACCAATACTTTTCTACTTAACTGCATTTCAATTTTTTTTTTTGGCTGCGAAGACCCACGGTTGGCTTAGTTAGTCGTAACCGTTGTGTAATATCCGTTTTGGCTATGTGTCACGTGGTAATATTCTGTACATGTTTTGCGCTCGACTTTTCACGTTGATGTTCTGCAATGTGTTGTGTTCATCTATACATGTTGATGAGTGATTGAAGAGATTGGGGCGGCTCTTAAACATCGAGGTCTTAAGAGCCGATGAGGGTGAAGTGAGGTGAGAACGGAGCAGCTTCGTAATGCAAGGGTAGGGGAACCGGGAGATGATCAATTAAAACCCGCCGACCAGCGGCATCTTCCGGCACTATTCCCACATTCGAAAATCCGATTCTACCCTGCCGGGAATCGAACGCGGTTCGCCGTGTTGGGAGACGAGCAGTCTAACCACTACACCACGGTCCCTTTTCATGTTAATGTTCTGGAATTTGTCTTGTATTCAACTTTTCATATCGGTGTTTTGTAGATTGTCTTTGTTTTAACTTCTCACGTCAATAACGAAAAAATAAAAACACACAAATTCTGGTAGGTCACTGGCCTCGCGCTTCTGGATGTATAGGCTATTCACTGTAAAGTGATAAATTTTGGAAACTCTCTCATTTGGAATAATAATCAATAAATATGTTTTATTTTTGGTATCATACTTTAACTTGCGAGTGTGGTGTAAGATACGTACTGTGTTTATTTCTTACACGGTAGTATTTATTTTAAAAAGTTGGATAAAGATAAAAATTGACTGAAAGGAAATAGTATCTAGGACTTCATAGGTGCTCACTTTACCGTGAACAGCCTACGTATACACGGTTCGATCCCAGGCCCCAAAGTGTGAGAAATTATTGTTGCCGTAGGGGAGGGGGTTCTCGTGTGCGAAGGGTGATGGGCACTGCCATGGTGTGGGGATTTTCTCAGAGTTCTCCCGTTTCCTGCCCTGTATGCGTTCTACTACGTCTTCATCCCCCATCTCCCATCTCGCCTCATCCACTCTTCGGGCTGCCCGGCAGGTCTGTCCCAATCCTCCTTGGTTTGTCCCTCGGATAGGGCAGCCGGCTACACTTATCGCCAGCTTCCTGTCATCCATAAGTGACCCTGCCTCAGGCGGAAACGACGTGTGCATTTTCGTTTTCATTTAGGCTGTGAAACTCTTAGAAAAAAATGACCGTCGTGCGTTTACACGATCACAATTCATACACGTGTTCTGATGCAGTCTGGAGGAAAATGTATTTGTGAGGTTGATTGTTATATGTTATAAACACCTAACAGAGAGTTTCGAATATACACAAATAAAGCAAACATTGTGTTTGGCTATGTTGGAAACACGGCCGTTTGTTCTGCGTGAATACGTCTACGTTGACGCGCTAGGACGCCTTAATGTTTATTTTACGTTCCCGGCACCGTTTCACTCGTTCATATGGGGTTTTATGGGCATCACTGGATTGTTTTTGAGGTGCTCTTTCGAACCGTGTACGACTTCTGTATCTCAATTTGGCATTTTGACGAGTGTATGCCGAAATTGTGTTAAATTCTTCTAATTTTCTACATTAAACGCATACAGTTTCACCATAACCACGCACTACAAATGTTTTTATACACGCAATCGAATGATATTGACGAGAGCTGTCGATTGAAACTTAAACGAGCGTCGTAGCTTCTCCTAGTCAAAAGTTATACTACGCGGAATTTATGAGACGCGGCGAAACGAAATAAAAATTGCGGCGCCTCCCTCCCTCCCCCTCCCCCAAACGCCCCCTCCCACGCGTGAGATGCTTCGCAGTGCTCACTCAACGTAACATATTCTTTGACCCTTTGGCAAACAAGTGTGGTAATTGAATTTTTTATGTAGATGATAGATTCGGAGCTTCAACGCTAAACTCTATACCCCGATTTTGTTATAATCGGACGATTATAAACTAATATGTTATAAACGTGTCCCATACATGTTTAATGCGTTAGTGCGTTCTCTGTTGCTCACGAAACAACTACATTTCCTAGCGCCCACACTGCCTTATCGTACAATATAACAAACTTTTTGTGAGGTGTATATATTCCCGGAAAATAACACGTAGACGTACGTACATGTAACGAATTCATTACGGAGTAGCCTATATTTCTAAGTCCCTTACTTACCTAACCCATAATTGGTTTGCATGTGATAGTCACATATCTTCCCATTTACTTTCCATTATAGCTAGCAAGGCAAGAGTTTGACTGTTATAGTGTGTAGTAACATGACACAAATGAAAGTAACAACACTTTATACATTACAAAATAAAGTATCCTCTGATACGTGATTAAATAAAAAAGTATATTAAGTTGGCTATTCTGACAGCCGTGCTCACGCACAGCCAGGCCACGAAGAAATACGCGTCTTAGGCTAATTTATTAATATATTTTATTTTACGTGGTCACAAAACAGCCGTATTAGTGTGATAAACTGCATTTCGTGCTAAAGTATTAATGTGTAGGTGTTTTAAATGAAATACGATTTAAACCGTGCGTAGTTATTTCAGTGCCAACGCCGTAACGTGCATGCTTCAGCCGCATATATCTCAAATATTACTTCATTAATTTGAGGCAATGTTTTGCAAACCCCAGTCGTTTCGAACCAGTATGAGGCGAAAAATCTACTTTAAAAGAGGCGTAAATAATACTGTTACGCACTCGCTGATTTGCATCGCTTCTTTTGATCCGTCTCGCACGAACAGAGGAGAAGAACAGAGAACTAATGTGAGAAGTGCGTGGAGATTTTGGAAGGCAAGCCAGGGCATGCCGCTGTGATAAGCCTATCGCAAGCCACGCGCTCCTGGCCTTCAGCGAGTGGAATTTCTTAGCTCATCTACGAAAGAATGTGTGGTCACAGAAACCTTAAGAAAAACAGGAGTGTAGATGCTGCTCATTCTGCTAACTCCGTGCATTAAACTCCAGCAAAATGGCGCGAAGAGCCAGCAATCGTGGGAGTGCAGTTCGCTAACGAGCGTCTGGTAGCATCTTACATGCCAGCCGGCCGCCCAGTCACTAGCGTATAGGCTGTTCACAGTAAACTGAGCACTTTTTTTTAAGGGTCCTATGTACTGAAACGTTTTCTGTGAAATCGTTGTTTGCGCGAAAACACGTGTCTCGGTAAATAAATGTTCTGGAAATACAAAGTTTTGCCAGAAAGGATGAAAAACAATTGTTTATGTCGCTATCGTTTTACTTTTATCATACTAAGTGTACCAGTAGAGAATAAAAATTCTGAAAGTGGTCAAATATCATAATTTTAAAGCTTTCCTACGAAGTTTCTTTAAGCGTTAAGAGAGAAGTACGATTATACGCAAGTATTTTGATATGTGTACTTTCATCGCGTGTAATAAAACCTCACAGTTACGCATCCAGTCTACACAGTAAAGCGTTAGGACGGAAACACTGCACACCTTGCACGTAGGAGCGATGAGGCGCTAGGCTTGCGTGTTAGTGTCGCCCGTATCGCTCCCTGGCTTCTTGGCCTTGGACGGGCAGCTACATAGTCATCTTAAGATATACTTGTATGCATATTGCGTATTCTTCCACCTTATGAAAAATTAACATTATCATGGGCCTCGTCGCTTTATATTCATGCGTCGGTCAAGTGCAATTGTAAAATTATTACAAAAGAAAATATTTTGCAAACCTGCTCATTTTTACATTTCGATGCATTTAACAAAGAACAGAAGGCGAAATATATAATTTAAGCTCTCAGAAATGGTTACCTGTCACTTTATATTCGTCGTTAAGATATGTGACCACTTTCCATTCATCGTTACCAACTTTACTGGGCGCATGTCACTCAGTTCGCCCGTTAAAATATATGCAGATAGGGGCAGTGGTATTTTTTATAATGTTGATTTCAAAGGTGCTTACTTTATCGTGAACAGCCGTTACCTTTCCCAGCATGCAGTAGTCAATCAGATATAATACCCGTTCCAGACTCTCGCGCAGTCGATCAGCTGATGGGCACTTCATATCACTGCTGTATACTGACTGACCTATTCTGTGGTTGAGCTTTATGTGCGACGGTAGAACAGATAAAAATGTGAACTATTCCCACAAAAATGCTTTTGGTCTTAAATTGAACTTTACATACTCGCCTTTAATGTGCTAACAATATACGCGCATATCACTTTGCAAACAATCTATATATAAATTTTTATCTACTTATGTATTTGTTATATATTGTGTGAAGAGCGTGCTAAGTTGGTTTCTTTTTTTCTCTGTTTTACGTGTGTATCATGTGCACATGATGGATTCGAACATGTTATATCTCCAAAATGAATAACGAAAACTGTTTCTTGTGCTCCGACATCCTTGATGATGATGATGCTGCACGTGCAAAACTTTCTGCTAAAGGTTTAGCGGGTATTATAAACGCCAGCATACGGCGAGAAGATGAGATTGATAAACTTTTAAATCCTATGCCTACTGATGTTAAAGTCCATGGTGAATGTAGACGTGTATATGTTAATCCACTAAAAATTAAAAGTGATTTGAAAGATAGGACATCACAAGAACACATTCCTTCGACCAGCTCAAGAGTGTTGCGTGGAAGTGTACAATTCTTCAGTTTCAAAGACAATTGTTTATTTTGTGGTAATTTGATAACAGATAGAGAGAATCGAAAAAAAAATCTGCAGTTATTCCTGTGCGTACTTTCCAGTTTCGTGAGACTATTGTTCAGGTATGCAATACTAGAAGTGATTTGTGGGCAGCAAATGTACATGCCAGGCTATTGTCTGGCATTGCCTTGCCTGCTGCAGAAGCAAGGTATCGTCAAGTATGTAGTATTAAAGGAAAGGAGATACAATTCCAATTAGATACAGACATGAAGAGTGTAAATAAATTTCTACATCAATGGGACGTCCCCATGACAGTTAAGCAAGAAGATTTTGTAAGATTATGCAAATGGTTAAAGGAAAATAGTGAAGATTTGATATTAATTCAATACCTAGTGGAAAAGATGCATGGTTTTCTTCCAGAGGGAACATAGCCATACAGTCCTCGTCACGTCCAGAAAAAATTTATGGCGTGGTTTGGGAATGACATTAAGATTTCATGTAAAGAGGGGATACATAATATTGTCACCTTTGGGAAAACTGTTGCCGACATAATTTTGGACTACCGCAAACAGACAAGACTGGAAGATCCAAATCAAGAAAAATTTCAAATAATCGAATCAGCAGCAAAATTGATTTAAAATGAAATTAGTTTGTCGTGCAACAGTATGGACTTGTATCCTAGTGCATCAGATATCGCAACCCTTGAAGAAAACAATAAATCCTACCACCTGTTTTACAGTTATTTCTCGATATCCTAATAATTAAGTCTGGAAATGATTTAAAGAAAGCTGCAATAGGCCAGGCTATAATGCAAGCTTGCCAACCTCGTTCTTTCAGATGCCCGATTCATCTTGGCATTGGTGTACAGGTTCGCAGAGATTTTGGATCTCGTTTACTTATTGATGAACTGTACAAACTAGGATTTAGTGTATCATATGATGAGGTGCAAAGATACTTACAGTCTTCAGTAATGGAGGAAAGAAATGTAGATGCAATACCAGCAGGCCACTTTTCCCAATGTTGCTGATAATGTTGACCACAACATAGTCACCATAGATGGTCATAACACTTTTCATGGAATGGGCATTATAATGTGCACGTCTGGAGAATATGGCAGTGCCTCCCTTTTGCTAGCAGAAAGAATTAAACGACTTAAAAATCGCCTACCTGCTAATGAAATTTCAAGAAAAGCGAAGATACCACTTCACTTCATTCAGTCTCCCAGTGCTACAGCCAGAAAGTTTGATTTATTAACCCATCCAAACTAAAAATTTTGATATTTTGTGGAGTTGTAGTAAATTATTTGGAGAACCTGGTCCAGGATGGCTAAGGTTTATGCAAACTGTTGTTGTTGGTAAGCATTCTGGTAAAACAGTAACTTCTTTCCTGCCAACATCCAGCATCTCACAGTTGTGGGTATACAACATTGAAGTTTGTATGTGAGGAAGCAAAAAGGCTGAACGCAGCTAATCCCACCGTAACATTCGACCAATGCGTGTGGATAAAGACCATAGAAGTAATTTGTTCAAATCATGAAGGTGAATTTGATAACATGGTGATTCGACTTGGTGGATTTCACACACTGATGTCTTTTCTAGGAACTATTGGCGATTTGCTGATTGGATCAGGCATTGAAGAAGTTTTGGAGACAGTACATGCTGAAAATACAGTGCCTCATATGTTTACAGGGAAAACTTACTTATGTGCTTTTCGAGGGTATTTCCTCATTTCCTGAGCGTTGACTGCTATAATAATTGCAGATATATTGAAGTGCAGCCTACAAATTGAAGACAATGCCTACTCAAATGCAAAAAAATGTACACCAAATAGTAATACATGAAAGTACTGATGGATATAGGCCAACATTTAAACTATTTAATGGAACTTCATGATAAACTGGTTAGAGGCGAAATTGAATCGGAGGAAGTAACTTCATCACCTGTTCTCTTGAAACTGTCTTCGCTGATAGAAGAAAGGAAACACCTTCTGAAATCGCAAAGTCACATTTCCAAACTTTGGATTTTCTATCTGAACATGGTATGTATAGCAAAGACATTTATTTGGACAGAGCGAACAGGGAATTTTTAAATGCACCTACAGGCAGTAGAACATATGCTTCCATTTTTTGCTAACTTTGGTCACAATAATTATGCAAAATGTGCACGTATATACCTACAAAAAATTAGAAAACTAAAACAAACAAATCCAGAAGTATAAACAATTCTGAATGACGGTCACTTTACTGTAAGAAAGCATGACAGAAAATGGACCGGTGTCTGGACCGATATGTGTATCGAACAAATGCTTATGCGATATACTAAAAGTCGTTCAGGTATAACACATGGAGGTGGTATGATGGAAAGACAACACGCGACATGGATTTTGAGCCATTCAAGATGTAGTGAGATTGCATATGCTATGAGTTTGTTTTCAGGTGTTTTTCGTATCGGTAGTGAGGAACATACAGAAATATCTGATGCCAGGATGGCAAGAGATTTTCAAGATAAGAAGGCAATTATGGAATTTTTCAATTCGCACAATCCATTCAATACTTGTTCTTCTGGTTTATGGAATATATTTAGTGGTATTACAGATAGTGAGAACAAAGTGAGGGCAGAAAAGGTTGACATTATTGGAGAAAAATGGACAAATCATAATTAGCAAGAGCACTTGATAGTATGGTTTTAAGTCAAACAAAAGGTTCCCAGACACATGAACATACATACTTCGTTCTTGACAGTGGCGCGTTGATTCACAAATTAGCATGATTTAAAAGCGGAACTTTAGGTGATATAAGACAGTACGAATCATATGTTGATATTCAGTATGGAAAAGTGATTATAGTTTTTTATGGATATCTAACACCAAGTACAAAAGATATGGATCATAAATCACGCGTGAAGCAGTCATCTGTTGCAGTAATATTTGATGAAGATTCGCCCATAATTATCAAAAAATAAACCTTTCTTTCCAATAACGAAAACAAACAACGCTTTATCAAAATGCTTGGACAGCATTTTCAAGATAAAGGACATTCTATGATGTATGCACATGCAGAAGCAGACACACTAATTGTGAAAACAGCTTTAAATATTTTTAAAGAACGGCATATCAATGTAGTAGCAGATGATACTGATACTTTAGTCTTGCTACTTTACCATTGTTGCTAAAACATTTCAATGCAGTCTTCCACATGCAGTGGTCAAGTACGTGATATTCAAGTCATGAAGAAATAAATTGTGAAAGAAGGTTGCAAGGCTCTACTTTTTGCTCATGCATTAACAAGGTGCGACACAACTAGTGCATTGTTTGGGAAGATTTAAACTTCTGCGTTTCAACATATTTGAAAATCGGAAACATTATGCAATTGGTCTTCTGTATTTGGATCTCAAGAAAATGTGAGTATGGACGAATTGGTAAACATCGGTTGTAAAGTTCTTGTATCACTGTATGGTGAAAATATTAACTCATGCTGGTTGAATATGCTTCGTTATGACAATTACATAAAGAAATAGCTTCTTCAAATAAGGAATTTGATATTTCACATTTGCCTCCAACCGAAAATGCAGCAAAATACCATCTGCTACAGGTGCATTTGCAATGCATTGTTTGGAAAACTCTTCACACTACAGATCCATATCCTACATTATGGAAATGGCAGAAGGAAAATTAAGAATTTCAGCCAATTATGACGGATATTAGTCCTGCGCCAGATAGTCTGTTAAATATGATACATTGCGCCTGTAAGATTACAGTTCATGAACCATGTTACAATATGAGATGTACGTGACGCAGATATGGACTCACATGTACATCACTATGCAAAAGCTGTTGCGGGAAAATATTGCAGAAACTCGCAAGGAAAGGATGATGGAAGTGAATGGAACGAATGGGATACTGGGTGATACATTTAGTTTTCAAGTTAGGATGAACGATTTAATTATGATTATTCTTTCAGTTTCCCTATAGCAAAGAGCACAATGGATATGATATATTATTCGAACATTGCCTATTTTGTGATTCTGAAGTAATTCGTGTATAATTTTTTTTTGCAGGCACATATGAATGTATATTTTTAACATTTTGTTCTTTGGTGTGTTTCAATACAGAAAAAGTCACTAAACTCTTTGTGGTAATTAGTTCCACGTTACGGTGTTTTTCCCCTTATTTCTACTCTACTAACACGTCTAGCGAAAACGACATGGTTTGGAGTTTAGGTTAGAACACTGATTTGTAAACAAGTGCTTTGAGATTTTTGTATACTTACCTTAACTAATGTGTAATGTAGTTTGATTTAATTTAAATTCATCGAAGTATTTTATTCATTTAAAAGTACTTATCTTTAGAAAATTGAGATATAAACAAACACATTCATCACTGTTGAATGTGTGACATTGACAGTTGTGTTTCTTTGGGATAGATATGTTGGATGTATGAGCAGAAATCGAATAATCTTTGGTCTGTTCATCGAACTCTCTGAGAACGCGAAATGATGCCCAGTGTGAAAATTCCAGACACCAAATGTTGGAGTATCATCATAATGCGTAATGCTATTGGAACGATGAGTTATAACTGGCTTATAACTGGTTTATCGGACTTATAACTGGTTGTTGACGTGGTTGTTTACACCGGACCGGACAGTTACGGATTCGATACTCGATATTTACCAAGATAGTTTCATTTTTATAGCCTTTTAGTAACTAAAACATGTACGATTTTGAAATTTAGCATGTCCTCTTATTAATGAGTTACATTTCCCAGTACTATTTACAATAAATAGCACTAATACACGTTCAACTGATATATTAACGTCAGCCAAATTGGTGCAGTTATGGGAGTACTACCAGCTTTCCATCCGTGCCTTGTTTTATCTAACACTAAATTCTGAAGTCACTACTAGTTGGTACTTGACGATGAGAGACAGGGGTGGTGGGTGGACATTCCCTCCAATTAGGCTTGATTAATTCGCTCCTACTGTGCCGCGGTAGCCAATCGCAGCAGAGAAGTATAGAGGGATGTGTTGAACTCTGACCTCCCTCCAACCATCCCTTCTCCGCTTCCCGAACCGCCGTCCAAACTTCCAGCAAACCACTGTACAATCCGCCCTTGGGCAGTTTGCCGCCCCATAGTTCGGGATTTGTCTTCCTGCTGGCACCACGGTCACGTTGGCACCTTCCCCTCCTTTCCAGCAAAACCCATCCCTCCCTGGCGTATAAGTTGTGTATTCATGGTGCGGTGCCTGCTCGCCTCCCTCCTTACACGCGAGGTGTCGACCGAAATGACCTGGCCTCGGAGGATATGTTGTAGGACGGGCCGTCGAGCTCTCATTTCTTTAGTCCATCTTTTGCTTTTACTAAAGTTTACTCCATCTGGGTTGGGAGCAAAAGAATATTTCTTATGAAGAGTTCGTCATAGCGAACATTTTCGCTGCAAGGTGCTCTGCCGTTCCAAACAGGTCGTTTAAGCTGTCGGTAAATGTAGAAATTATATTAATCTTCATGTGAAACTTCGTGTTTGACTCCAGTTGTGATATGAACTTCCCCAGCCAAAATTTTTAATGTTAACATTATTTTGTAACTATTATTCGCACACTCCAATGGTGTTAACAGAAGCATTGAGATTTAATTGGCAACCTTATTTCAATCCTTGTACCTGGTGTCCCAGACTGAGGTAGGTTGGATAGAATAGCTGGTTGACACGACCTCACATCCACTCCCAACCTTGTGATGACCTATCCAATTATTAATACCGCCATTACTTGTTTAAACCACGGTGATCTGAAGACGACCAGGTAACCAGGCCGGTATGGCCGTCTGTACGCTTATTTAAATGGAAAATTGCTTGGAATTTAAATGAGGAATAAATAAATCGTTCATCACAAAGAATACAGTACTTTTCCCCATTTTATTTAAGGAAGCTGAGTAGGAAATGCCCTGAAAATTATATTTTTAACCATTAGAAAATATAATTTTTCGATTCAGTTGTCATTTTTAAATAAAATAATTGTGTAAGCCAACGCTTTGTTGAATCCAGTCTATAACGGAATATTAAACGTCATGTTAACGTGATGCATTATTCAGAATCATTCTCAATTAGACCGACAAACTTCGGGAGGTGATTCCTGATGAAAAAGTTAAAAGAAAAATATATGGGACACTTTATACCTAAACCGAATATTAAAGGAGCTGTGGGACCTCAAAAATTAATATTTTAACCCGTATTTTTGCAAAATATCGGTAACGAAGTAAATCGAATTTTCAACTCTCCAAACATCGTTTTATGTTATCGGGATGTTTAAGCAGAGCGGGTCCTTGGCATAAATGACGTAAGCAGCCGCGCTGGGCGTCAAGCTGAAAGGTGCACCAAAAGAACCGTGAAACAGTTTCAGTAGGTAAAGGCTGCTCACGATAAAGTTAGCACCTTTGAAATAGCCTTAGAAAATTGTTAATGCTCATACCTAAATATATTTTAACGGGCGAACTGAGTGACATGCGCCCAGTAAAGTTGGTGACGATGAATGGAAAGTAGTTCCATAACGTAACATCGAATAAAAAGTGTCCCGTAACCATTTCTGAGAACTTAAATTATTTCTTTCACTTTTTTTTAAATGTATTGAAGTGTAAAAATGAGAATATTTGCTAAATATTTATTATTGTAATAATTTCGAATTTTCACTTGACCGACGCATGAATAAAGTGATGAGGCATATGGTAACGTTAATTTTACATAAGGCCGAAGAAGACACAACGTGTAAACAAGTAGATCTTAAGCAGGGCTTTCAAAAATGCTAATTTTACCGTGAACAGCCTATACATATGGCATCTACTAAAAACAGAGAAAAAATTGTGTAATGAAAATTTTTTGAAAGTAGGCTAGCTTATAAATAAAAATAATATTGGAATAATTTTACTAAAAAACAGTCTTTAAACACACAACAATATATTACACTTTTAAAAATAAGCAAAACTGTTGTCTTGTGAAGAGGAAGGAGGCGTGGAGGCAGGAAATATGACTCCTATATTCTCTTACATCATGAGGAGCAGACTCATTCGTTTCGCGCAAAACTACACCAAGACCGGCGCGTACCTAACTGCAGTTATTCATGAGTGAGTGAGAGTTTTGGGCGGCTCTTAACAGCGAGATCTTGAGAGCCGATGAGGGTTCTTAACAGCGAGATCTTGAGAGCCGATGAGGGTGATTGAGGTTAGAATGGAGCAGCGCCGGGATGAAAGGGCGGGGAAAACGGGAGATCCCCGAGAAAACCCGCCGATCAGTGGCATCGTCCGGCACGATTCCCACATGCAAAAATCCGGGATTGACCCTGCCGGGTATCGAACCCGATTCGCCTTGGTGGAAGGTGAGCCGGATAACCGGTTTTCCTCTTTTATAATTTTACTATTGACATATTGACCGATTGAATTGCCGTCAGTTAGAGCGCGTGTGTCATTTGACAGTGTGTGTTTGTGACGTTTAACGAGCTCAAGTTAGACCGATTTGAAAATCCACCTGTTCACATGTGCACGACATTCGAACTGATAATCTGCCGCGGAGGATCAGGGGCTGTTCACGGTAAAATGAACACTTTTGAGATCTCTGCTTAAGATCTATTTGTATGCAAGTTGTGTATTCTTCCACCGTATGTAAAATTAACATTGCCATTGGCCTCATCACTTTATTCATGCGTCGGTCAAGTGAAACTGTGAAATGATTACGAAAGTGAATATTTTACAAACCTGTTCATTTTCACACTTCGGCGCATTAAAATAAACAGAAAATGAAATAATTAATTTTAAATTATCACAAATCGTTAGCCATCACTTTTTATTCGACTTTAAGATATGGAACTACTTTCCCTCCATCGTTACCATTTTTAATGAGCGCCTGTCACTCAATGCACCCGTTACAATTTATGCAAGTAGGAGAAGTGATTTTTTTTCCAAGATTTATTTCTAAATTGCTCACTTTATCGTGAACAGTCTTTACAAGTCAGCCACCCTACCCCAGAGTAGCGCTCAACCACACCGCTTCACCTCAGTGATTCGTCAAACTCGCAGAATGATATGTGACACGATAATAAATATGCTTGGTGTAATGTTATGCGGCTATCAAGTTTCATTTATGTCTATCATTGATTACAGGAAATGACATTTTACACGTCTTGAAACATGATGGTTGAGGGTAGGAAAAATCTGGAGAATTTCAAATGGAAAGAAAGCTACAGCAAACTGGAGAAAATGAAAAACAAGCCACAGCTTTGAACAAGTATTGTTTTCCTTCTTCTACGAAATTAAATGACCAAAGTCTAATGAATACTGAGTCGTCTTTATCAGCCGTTGTGATGAAGCTTGCACAACTAAAAAATAATATCGAAATCGTAAGTACGCTTACATGATGTATACTTTATATTTGCAGTGATTATAAGTATTGTAGAGTTTGGTGGTAAAATTATGTTTTGATACGTTGAGTTTAATCAGTATTTTATGTCAAAAGTACACGACATATGACGTTTACAAAATATGTTGCTTTAGGATGTTCATGGTAAATTGAGCACTTTAGAAAGCCGTGCGAAGTTTCTCCTTAAGTCCGTATGTTGTGTATCGATCTGCAACATTTATAAACATTGACATTTTACTCTCGGCTTAGGTTTTCGTTAAGTGCACAACATTTAATACATATACTTATTAAATAAAAAACGAAATTAATAAATATTTTAGTGAATACCGTATGTGTTAATTGAAGTAGTAAATAATGAAGTTTATGATTATAATCTATATGTCTAGATCTGACTGGCGTTTACATGTTTTTTTACCCTTCCGAGTTATTTTCACAAGAAATATGTTTTGTTTCGTTGCAAGTCGAGAGTCGCACTGCCAATGAACGTGATCTGGACTTTTCACCCTTGTTCTTGTTAAAGGACCACACCAAGCCGTTCAAAACGCTCCACTTTAAATGTCTGCACCACCGAAACCACAGATTGTGCCATAGGAGCGGCGCGCTTTTAGATAATACAATGAATTTATTTTTTCATTCATCAGGCAACGCGTCTTAAGCACACATGGAATGACACAACAATTATTTGTAATAATATTTATGACTGGAGAAAATGGGCAAGTTTTTCTTTTGCTTGTTTAATGCTGGCGGGTGACAAAGTTTTTTTTATTTCATTAAAATACTAGAAAATATTTTTCCCTGGGTGATATGACTACATAAATATTTGTAGATGTATCAATATTCTTGCTGAAAAATATTAGTTGATAATTTGCTGTCTATTTGACTATGGGTGTTACAGTCATTTCTTACGATAGCATATAGAGAGCATATAGAGAGTTACAATGCTTTTTTTAATGTTGATTTCAAAAATGTTTACTTTACTGTGAACAGTAAACATTCATGTAATTTTTCATAGCTATGAATAATTTTTTGTAATATTATTTTATAAAACATCGCAGACCCAAATTTTTGCAAAAGAGCTCAATTAAATGTGTTTTTATTAGGCCTACATGTGTGAAAAGACAATGTGTGAGCCAGTCCCGAAATTAATGTATCTCGATTGGGATTTGATGACCAAATTTTTTCCGCAGTGGCTCGTGGCGAAAGGAGCTTTTCTTAATTGAAAACAATAAAAACTTATTTAATGCCAACAACAGCACAAGAACGATCGTGTGGAAATGTAACGATGACAATTGAATCAGAAATTTTGAATGAAATCTACAGAGATTAAGTTCTCAAGGAGTCTTCGAGGCATTGATTTAGGAGGCATTAATTTCAAGCTTAAAAACGATAATAAATTTTCTATTAAAAGTTATTTCTCATTGAGAGAGTTTTAACTAAACATGCTGACTGTTATTCCAGTATCCAAGGCTTTAAACACATTGTCATGAATTTGATTTTTAATAAACAGAGTTTAAGACGTGAGAATAAAAACTTGTTACTATATACAATACCAGCATTCCACAAAGTAGTAACCACAATTGCATAACAGTTTGATAATACACTGGTGGAAAATGAAAAATAAGCACAAACTAAAGCGGTGGCATAGAAACACCACATGCTCTTGAGGCACTGATAGAGGGCAGTACATGCAATGATTGACAGTGCTGTGCTGTGGACAGAGTAGGAACCACGTACTGGCCATAACACCCAATAAAACTTCAGTTGACTCAGTGAAAGAGTATATGTTGTTCGAAGCATCGTCCTGTGTGTAGCAAGCATTATAGACATTCTACGACGGCATAAACGACACCACGCTTCGTACACTTAACGTACTTTGAACAAGATAGAATTGTGGGCCTGAAGGAGGCTGGATGGTTCTTCCAAAGAAGTGCCCAACACGTAGAATGTGAAGTGTCTGATATGCATCATTGGTGGTACCGGGGTCTAACGATGGCTCACACGCTCATCAACCTGGTTCCGGACAGCAGCGGCATACGGAATACTGCCTGGATCACCACCGCATCAGACGAGCAGCCATTGCTGATCGTACGGCGACCGCCTCGCAGATTAGGGCCACTGTTACATCCAGGGTCTCAGCTAGGACCAACACCAACCGTTTGCTGGACTATGGGACAAGGGTTAATGCGATCCCCAGAGACAACAGTAGATAATGAATTGCAATATACGTAACTTAATGACAATTTAAATTACAAATATGAAATGTTTTAAGTGAGGTACATCTTTAATTCTAAATATTGAAAAGTAAAAATTATTCTCGAAGATACGCAAATAAATTTAATGCATTTTATATGTAACTACCTTACAGTACAAAAATATCTTCATTGTATGTTATTTGATTTGTTTATAGTTAATAGTTATTTTATTATAACCCTGTTATACGGTTTCTCAGTGGCTAAAAGAAATGTCAGGCTTGTATACGTTAAACCTTTATAACAGAGTAATTTTGTATTGAAAAGCATGTTTATGGATTAAGAGAAGACAGCTCATTAGTAGGAAAATGTTATAAGAAGAGATGTAACATTGTTCTAATACTCCAAAATTAAAGCTTTTTTGTTTTCCGTTCTGGCTACGTATCTGACGAACGGACAAGTAACAAAATAAAGGACATCTGCACGCATAGAATGTTAAATGTGATGTTTGAAACATTGTTTCAATTGTGACCTTATGGGCCATGTTTTAAACATCACATTTAACATTCTATGCGTGCAGAAAACATTTAAAAGTTCCCACATAGAGGCGGTTTTTTCCACGTTAAGGAAAATAAACGTACTCTTCCATTGAGAATCGCAGAGGTATGACAATAACTCAACTTACAAATCTTACTCGCTATGCATTTTCTGATCTTTTTCGATATCTTATTCCAATGATAATTTAAATATGTTATCCTATCTGTTCAAGGCAGGAAGTATTCTTTGAACAAAATTATATTTTAAATTAAAAAGTGAGTGAGTGAAGAAATTTCGAGAGTCGATGAGGGTGAGTATGGAGCAGCAGCGTAATAAAAGATCGGGGGGGGGAAACAGGAGATCCCCGAGAAAACCCGCCGACCAGCCGTATCTTCTGGCACGATTCCCACATGCGAAAATACGGGAGTGACCTCGCCGGGAATCGAACCCGGTTCGCCTTAGTGGAAGGCGAATAGTTTAACCACTACACAATTGGGGTCTAAATGTGCTGAAGAAATATTTATAGCGTAGAAATGTGTAACAAAATAAGTTAATCCTTTCCCTACAATCATTAAATATGCTGAGTGTGCTACAAGCTTATAAAAATGTATGAGGGGAGATGCATTTTATACTTTGTAAAACCCCTTCCATTCTCTAAACCGACGATAAACCTTCAGGTGGAGCTATTGAATATTGTCTGTAGCGCAGCTAACGTCTAGCGTGCACCAGCTGCAAACACATAGCATTGGCCACACATAAGTTTCTAGAGTGTTACGATTTCCTGCTTTGTGCGACAGACGCCATAGAGTTGCTATAAATTTTACGGTTGTGTTTTGTTAAAATTATGCGGAAGAAAGGATTGAAGTCGATGAATCATAGCAACTCAATTAAATTAAAAAATAAATAAATAAAGATAAAATCCTTTTTAATGTTGAAGTGTTATTCGATTTCGTTTCTGGGTCTACAAACGTTAGAAACATCTTATATGAACTTCGGAGGAGCTAAAGGCGATTAATTTATATAATTGCAAATCCACGTTATATTATCCTTTTTTACGCAGAATTTTCCCACCTTGCTCGTCGGTGAAGGCTGATTACCTAGGCGGCGACAGCGGTCGGTGTGTCAACATATTTGGGTCGTCATCTGAAGCATCTTCACTGAGCAGCGTCGTGGTGCGAAAAGACACCCCTCTATCTGTCATGTTGGCCTATATCCGCACACCATCGCGCCACCGCACCCTCGGTCTTAGTCTGGCGGAGAGGAGTTCTGCCCTTATCACTGACAATGTGTTTCGGCAACAGTGTCTCGATTATTACGGCGGAGAGTACAAAAAACTATGCACATCTGGAGAAAAGCATGAAAATTTCAGAGGTTTTTCAATACACAAAAAAAAAAACACGAATTTTTTAGGTGGAGCGCAGACATTATGTCTCCCATTTTCAAAATGGTGGGTGAAATAGCTGTCTGTATTTACAAAAGAAAAAATCAAATAAATATAAATATTGTGAAATGGATGAATGAAGGAACACGCTTTAATGTAAGGCAGTTAATTAACCTCTCTGTGTAGATTACATACTATGGCCAGCAATTTCAAAATGGCAGCCAATAATTTATTAGATTTTAGTTGCCTTGTAAAACATCACGCAGATTTTTATATGCTCGTGTGGGAGACTGCGTGTCTCGTACAGTAAAATTTAATGATAATTTAGGTGAACTATTGAGATAGGTATAAGGAAACTGCTACCATTTTCAAAATGGCGACTTAAGATAAATCTGTATAGCCTAACAGTCTGCATAAATTTAAAGACGTGAAAAATTTGTGACTTTTTAACATGTGGCAACTAAAAAAGAAAGTGTTGAATTGCGAAATTTTTGTTTGCTTTGTTTCAGGTGAAATACATAGTTTTTTTGGAGAGGAAATATCGTTTTGTAGATCCCAGTCCTAGTGCAGTGAATAACACGAACTTCAGTTGGGAACTGTACATTTTATGTCATCTAAGTACAACTGAACCACTGACCTGTCCTGCGTATAAAACCCGAAGTGGAGTGGGTTACAAAACATTGTCGCCAAATTTAGAAGAAAAAAAAACTTACAGCGCTGAAATACTGCCAAATTACATATATTTTGATTACCTAGATAAAGAATCATTATTTTAAAACCTTAAAATATACTGAATAAAGTTTCATAAGAATTTCCGTGCGAAATATACAAGTTATAAACTGAACAAACTATTGCCAAGTAAAAATCGTACATCCAAAAAATAATTAATTAGGAAATTCAGCTGATCCCGTGGTGAAACATAACTTTGAAAATAGGTTCTTCTTTCGTGATGAAGAAACGGGAGCTTCCTTACTTTATAGCGTGGAAACTAAAAACAAGTTAATATGCAATTACCCTCCAAAACTATAAAATTATAGCCAAATATGTGAAAGCTGTCTCACTGCAACAGAGGCACGCTGCCACAGGGTATGCCTAAATAGGTTCTATAATAAGAAATTCTCACTTCTTAGGGCACAATAAAATGTTTCTAACGCTTAAAAGATGTTTTCGGTATTGCACTGACCGAGTTAGTGTCATAAATTAAGGATTAAATTGCAGACAGTTAAGTGATATGAGTTTTCAAATTAAGACAAGTGGCAGTACTCTCTAAAAAGCCCTTAGAATAACTGATAGGAGGAACACAAACTGCTCATTCAACACGTATAAACTATCTAAAACTTGGACGACTGTCAGATGTGACTGCTTCCATTAAAGACAGCGATGTGCTTATAACACTGAACGAGGGCATGGGTGATGGAATACATAAGGCATGTGAGATGAGTATTGAAATTTATATAGTTCGTGTAGCCCGAATTGCAAAACAGATACGCTCAGTGACTTTGAACACGCAATTAGAATATAATGACAAACTTGAAGAAATATCTCAATAACAAAGTGTTATCCACAAATTTTTAGCATTAATCAAAAGTTTGTTTGTTATATGATCCAGACAGTCAGCAGCAGGCAGAAAATAATGCTAGGCAAGTGTCATTAACATTAGCACAACTAGTCAGGTACAAAATGTTCAAGAACGTTCCTTGCGGTTATACAGTACGCCATGAATAGTCACGAGAAACACCTTTTCCTCTTTATATGTCGGTGCTGTTGCACTCCAAAACAAACAATAGGGAAGTGGTTGACAAGGTTTGTATTTCGGGAATAGGTATATCGTATGATCGGATACTACACATTTCCTATTACCTAACAAAGTCAGCACGTGATTTTTATGAAGAGATATGCATTGCCTGCCCTCAGAATTTTGATGGAGGAATATTTACTACAGGAACTATTGATAACACTGGCCATAAAACTTCATCTACAAAGCAAGTGGGTCTTTCCATGGAACAAAAATAACACTTCAGCAACATTCAGTTCCAGGTGAAAAGGGAACTAATAGGATAAAAATTACGATAGGCTGTTCACGGTAAAGTGAGCACTTTTTAAGGAGCTCCCAAAAGGCATTAACCCCTAATAAATATATTTTATTGCAGCCTCAGACGTTAACTTTTGAGAGTGATGAAATGTATACTCTGTGTTTATTAGTCCTATTGCAATTTTTACATTAAAAAGTGGCGGAAAGGTGGGAATTATCTGAAAGGAAATATTTAGCAGGGCCTTAAAAAGTGCCCACTTTGCCGTGAACAGCCTATAGTAATTGTAAATAAACTTAAAAGAGAATCGCTAATCTGACTCATAAATACACGTAAATCACAACAGTGTTCCGGACTAACAATGGTTTACTTCAATTGCAAATTATGATCAACGTGTGACCCTAAGTCATGCATAATATAGTTGTTTGCAGGCGTGGAGTGATAACTGGCTTCAACCTGTTGAATACCAGATCAAGAATGATTCTTTAGATAAAGAGAGTGTATTTCTTGGGTAGCTGTACTATGGCAATGACAGTGTCAGAGAAAAGTTAGCTAAGTGCGCAACGATATGTGCTCTACTGCCTATGTTTCCTGATATACCACACTCAGCTTCTATGATCGGTAATGCAATGAGAGTAATATCAGAGGAAATCAGTCACATAAATCCAGGACATATTCCAATAGCTAGACATGATGCTCCTTTATATGGGATTGCTAAACATATACAGTGGACATTCCCAGACAAATTTGGAAAATACAAATATGTTGTCATTATTGGAGGTTTTCATCTAGAAAAGAATACAACGAATGTGCATCTAGACATACTTGATAGTAGTGGATTGGTTGAAGCTATCACTGAAGCTGGTATCACATCGTTGGTAGAGCAGACTCATACCTGCATGTGTCTCGTATAACTAGAACAAGGTATGCACATCATGCGACAGTGTGTGCATTGTACCAGAATCAAATCCAGATTGTACCTTGTGATGTAAGGAAGTCAAGTTTCCATTTCTCGAGGATTAATAGGAAGCCATCTTGGAAATTTTCCCTGAAAATCACTTGTTTTTACATAAAATTAACTTCATAAATCAATTATATTACCCAAAAATCGCTTCAGAAACCAATAATTTTCCAAAAATTCCCTTTTCTCTCTAAAACATTTCCCTTTGTTCCCAACTGCAAGAAAGGACCTCTGACAAAGGCATTTACAGTCTGGAGCAGGTGAGGCGAATCAGTGACAAAGGCGACCTTGGGGTCAGGGCAAGTGGATCGGTGTGGATTCAGGAACTTTTCCTTAAAGAATTTCATTTTTTTCTCTAAAAATCCCAAGAACTGCGAAAAAATGATTTTAAATTTAAATATATTTTTATAATTAAATAATTTAAAGGCATAAGTATTGAGTATTATATATCACCGGACTCGCCTTTTCATGGCGCATACGATCATGATGTCATATCGATTATGTAACCCAATGTCAGGACTACCATTTTAGATTTAGAAACCAGAAATTGATAAAAATATTTTTTTAATGACAAAACTTAAATAAATGCATTTCAATACAACATACACTTATTCATTTTTCTTTCTTTCTTGACTCTCTTTCATTCCATTTCTTTCTCTTCTTCCTTTCTCTCCTGTCTCTCTTTAGTTTCATCTCTCTCTTTCCTTTCTCTCTTGTCACCTTCTTCGCCCGCCGTCTACGTAGTTCCTTCATTATCTGCTAGAGTGCACGAATCACCAATGTGTGTACATTTATTTACGAATTTAAAGACGTAATTTTCTGTATACGAGAAGGTACATAAAAATTATTGTAAAGTACATTCCAGGCATGGCTTTGTCAAAAATATTCGAAATATTGTTAATGTGTCGAAAATGAAAATGTTTTTTAATGCAAAATTGGTTAAAAAATTGAAGGTGTATAAATTTGACACTTTGACATGAAAGCTGATACATTTTGAAAAGGAAAAAAATTCAGGGAAGGACAGGATTCGAACCGCCGATCCTTGTGTGTGTGTGTGTGTGTGTGTATTATGTTTTACAATAAACCTTTTACTCAAAATTTCCTACACTCTTCTCGCACAGAAGGGAATGAAAAATTGTCTACAACTAAATGAATAACTTGGAAAATATCTTCCTAATCAGCTTAAATTCATAGATTTGTAGTGGTAATTTTACATACACCAGAGTGTAAGAATGTATTAGTGGAGATGACGGGGGATTGAACCCGTTGCCTTTCTCATGCAAAGCGAACGCTTTTTTTTTATCACAAACTATATACAGAGGGGTTTACCCTTAACCTATTATACCGTACACATTCAACCCACAATATAAACAATAACAAAATACTCAATAAAATATCTACACAATTCTTACATAGGGGCACAAAACGATATGAACATTTGGTGAACTGGTTTTACTGACAAAGTCGATGAACACATCAAAAATTATTTATCGTGAGGGGCAGCGCACGGCGTACACCCCGACACGGGACACTAACTTATAACACTACCACCTATCGACAATTACTACGGGAACATTAAGATGTACACTTGTAAGGACCGAGGGGTCGGCAGCGCACGACGTACACCCAACCTCAGTAATATACACGCACTTCCTGTAGGTGTAAACGTCAGAATGAAAATAAAAAATTGCCGTACCGCTGACACAATGTGCCACGCCGCGCCATGTTCCACCTATCTTGATGAAGAAGCTGCACAAAGTCTTGAACTGTCACCCGTGTCAAACGGTCCACCAAAAAAACCGATCGCATGAAGTACAAACCAGGCTGCAGCTCTTCGTCGAACTGATGGGAAGGTGAAGAAATCGCAATGAAGCATTTGCGTGTCGCTGACATCTCCACGTTCATCGCGAATTATTTTTGTACTCGTACGCGACACCACTGGCAGATGCGAGCTGCATAAACTCAGGAAATTATCCTACGAAGGGCCGTGTCGGTGTTGCCCACAGTGGTCATGCAGGGTCAGCCATCAGGTGAATGCTGTATTTACGCTGTTGAGTTGCCACGATATCATTGTAGAAGCCGAATGCTACAGCTAGAAGATCCGAGGAAAGGTTAGGATCGGCAAGTATTTTCCATGGGCACCTCCAACGGATGGTTGGGGTGCGATTCATAACAGTTGGTATAACTGCCGATGTTTTGGAAGCCCGAATGTGCAAATATCTCGCTGATGCGACTGTCCCTTCCGATAAGTGTTCTATTAGAGTTGCGAGTGCTTCCTTTGCCTGACGGTATTGAAGTGGCATGCGTCTAACTTCAGACCACATCATTTTCTGTAATGCTGCGTAAATGTCCGCTGGGCGCATAATTGTTGCAATTGCTGAAGACTGATATAAGGCCTCACACTTCAAAACGTGATTAATTAGACTCAGGACTCCGTCTTGCAAGGAAAGATAAAGTTGCAGCCTAGATAATTTAAATATATAAGACTTCCACAACATGCGGCCAACAATCTGTAGTATGTGTGCACTTTGTTGACGTGGTAGTGGGAATATATGTGACATACCACAGCTTCGTATGTAAGAATACATTTATTAATGTAACCCTCTGCATAATATTTGTACGACGATAATTCATTTCTATTTGACGAGCACGGAGTATATTTATTGTCATGTTCCAATTATAATGCAACATAAGAGTGGCGTCTGCGTGGAAGTATATGCCCAATATTTTCACAGTTTCGGCCCTCCGAAAGGGAAAAACGTCGTCAAATGGCTAGCTGGTCGCGCTGAGCTCCAGTGAGGCAGTTTTGTTAGCATTCGCCCGCAGATTAGAGAAACTGCGAAAATGGTCCAGGCATTTTGCCGTGTCTGTAATTTCCCGCTCTTAACGAACGACACATGTGATGTCATCAGCATAGGCATTTAATTTAAAGGACAGGTTCACTACAGGGAATCCTTGCAAGCGGGCACTGAGCATTCTGCACAGTGGTTCAATGGCGATAGTAAATAAAATCATGGATTGCGGGCATCCTTGTCGAACATCCTTGGCTGGAAAATCGACATAATGCATAACATGAAGTAAAAAATTATGATCGACTCTGTCGAATGGAACGTCCTGGAACAGTACATGTCTGGCCGGGACCGATAATAACTGACAATCCCTTGGTTAATCGTGTCGCACAAAACCGAGCAATTATTTTATAATCGGCACATAAAAGTGTGATTGGCCTATAATCCGTAGGTTTAAGTGGACGGGATATTTTGGATATAAGAACAATTATCCCTTCTTTATGAGACTTGCACAACTCTCCTCTTTCAAGCACATCGCGAACTTCGCAGAAGTCGGTACTAATAATATCCCAATAAGTTTTGTAAAATTTGTATGGAATACCGTCAATACCAGGAGATTTTTTTTTATGGCTATTGCTGTATTATTGTATTAACTTCCGCATGTAAACATGGCACCTCCATGCCCGTCTTTTTGTCTCAGCTAACTCTGTTTTCACAACCCTGCAAAACCGATGGAAGCAGAGCATCGTCCGTGTCTTGTTTCGAGTATATAAATTTGCAAAGTAACTGCAAAGCGTTTGCACTATTTCCGGCCGGTCCCGAACAATAGTGCCATCACTGTCATTAAGCTGGTTGATAACCTTGTGTCCTATTTGCTGTTGTTCCTTAATGATACCAAACATGCTAAATTTCTCTTCTGCGAATAGACTTTTATCATTTATCATAATATGACGGTTTTTAAACTGTTCACTCAATAAATGCATAAGCTTCTGTTTCGTGTCTCTAATACGTGGAGTTACGTGTGTACAATTGTTTGGCTGCAGGTGAAGTTCGTGTAGCGTACGTTCGTAGAATGGACGTGTTCCCCTACGTTCTTCTGCCAGTCGGTACGCATGCCTTTTAAAGAGTCTCATTACGTTCGGTTTTACACACACATCCCACCACATCGTCAAAGAGGGAAACTGGTATTTTTTTTGCTGTGCCAACGTACCCAATTAGCTAGGAAGTCCTCTTTTATTTCTGAGCTGTCTAATAAAGACGTATTTAGACGCCATGTCCCTCTGCCTAACCGTGTTACATTCGCAAACTTTTCATACGTAAATATCACTGCAGAGTGATCACTGAAAGCTACCGGAAGAACGTCATATCGATGCTCCTTATGTATATGCTGTTTTTTCGCGTAGAATCGGTCAATTCTAGACCGACTCTGTGAAGTCACATAGGTGTAATGAATTCCTTGGAAGCACAAATCTAAGCGAGTTATTAAAGTAGATAGGGCCGCATTAGTAGGATAAATGCCACCCTGATGATCATGGGGGTGAACTATACAGTTGAAATCTCCACCGAGTATGAACTGATTCCAGGGTTGATGGGAAAACGGAATCAAATCCACGGAGAAAAACTTGTTTCTTTCATATCTCACTTGGGAGTTGGAGGGAACATAAACACTGACTAGCGACACACTCGGCCTGACGGGTGGTAGCGCAGGTCTTCAAATTCCAGCCCCGCACGTGTAATAATCGCTGTCCCCCGTCCCCGATCACAACGTTTGTATACACATTGAAGGTATGAAACCCTATAAAATCTTGAATCGCTGCTTCTTGCAAGAATGCAATGTCAACTGCCTGTGTTCGAATCAGTGTCTCTAGCGCCGCCAATCGCGCACTGGCCGAGACTGCACAAATATTTTAAGTTAAAATTGTCAATAATTCTATCATGTGTACCTGGAAAATGTATTGATAGTATCAGAGAGAAGGAAATGGAAAGGTGGACAAAAAGGAAAAGTGGACAAAGAAAAATGGGGGCCGGTAATAGGGCATACAGGTGGGGGCACACATGTGCCGGTCGTATTGTTAGTTAGTTGGGTTATCAGGACGTTCTTGGCTAGAGGCACACATTTCATTTATAACGGCCTTTGCCAGTTCCAAAGATTCCTTCCTGTCTTGGAGCTGTGATTGTTCACTCTGCGATAACACCTTCGCTTTGCGAACAGGACTTACTCTTGTGGCCCGGGCGTCGCGTTCGTAAGGTCGCTTTTCTCTTACGGACATATATTTTCATCCGCAGTTGTTACATGCTCCTGTTGTGTGGTTGCATTGATAATGCTCCCCACGTCCATGCTGTCCACCCATAAAGCAGAGGACAATGGAATGTGTAGCGGCGAGACATCCTGAGTGTGTGGTGGTAGTCCTGCGTGAGCAGTAACAGTATTTTGAGCCGCCTCCACGTGTATCTGGGGTGGCGCGGTCACTAAGGTGTTGAGGTTGACCGCATGCTCAGCAGATGAGTTACCGACAGGTGTTTGTACTGGACATTGCTACTCGCGTCTGCGAAGTAGAGGGTAATCCGCTCGAGGAGAGTGCTGGGCAGGGGTGAACAGTTTAGGCGTGTCAGCTGCGAGATTTTCTGTTGCCCTATTCATCCTCCAGCGGCGTATTGTACGTGCGTCCTTTTCTTGCAAAAATTCGTTCATGAGTAGGAGATTGGCAGTAACTGCACGTTCGTGGTTGTCCGGGATATATCATTACAGCACGAAAGCCGTCAACTGAAACGTAAGATGGAATGTCTTTTTTTATTTCCATCTTTGCCATGCGTACTCCCGTTTTTACTTGGAATTTGTATTTATGATTTCATACTTCATCTTGTAATGTAACAAGTCGACCATACTTCACTAACTCGGTCTGAATTTTTGGGTTGTCTATTTCTACAGGTAAATTTAGAATTCTTATCAGTTTTAAATTATCGAAGGCTTGTTCGATGGTGACTTTGATCCTTTCCTGGTCTGCGGTGACTAAAGTTGACTGGCCGTTGGTGCGACGCAGTATCGCTTCACAAGATCCAGAGGAAACAAGTTTTGAAAACAAACAGTTCTGGTGCCCATCCAGTTGAATAGCTTCAATTTGATCTTCTGTTACAGTTAAAACCGTATCAATCCATCCATGTATTTCCATGGCCGAAGGTCGTTTGGCAAACACTATACGCAAGGTATTCACGCGCACATTAGACATGTTGGACAAACCTAGACGTGACTGACACTAATATAGAACTATTACTACTCGCGTCTGAACAGAGCCCAGTTTTAGAGCGTGGGGTGACAGAACTCCGCACACCGGACGCGATGTTTACTCCGCCGCGACTCGGCCACGACTACTCAGCTATCGGGACACATGCTTGTAAGAGTATTTATAAGAAGTATATTAAGTTGATGTGAATAGGGGATGAATTAAATTTTTTTCATTAAAGACATATTTTTCAGGATATTATTAAATTTTCCTTTTTAAATATTTTTATTACGTTTTTTTTTATTTACATATATTTTCTTTACTATTCCAGCAATACATACTTTTTTTCAATATATTTTTGCGTTTTTTATTACAGTTTTTATTATTCGATTTTAAAATTAATTTAATTTAATTTTTATGTTTTACTTAAATTGTACGTAAAGTACAGCGGAATAATGCAAAAATTTCTCTCGACTTCATATCCGGTCTCCTTCTTTGAAGTCTAATTATTACAAGATCGACATCTGTTAATTATTCATTATCTCGAAAGTTTTGTAAGATTAAAAGTATTCTTATCGGCTTTATTTTAAATGTATATTTATGTGACGAAACAAAGAGCCATCATATTATCTATACAGGGCAAGTAGTCAGGATACAACAATCTGTATGAAAGAGAAAACCTCACACGCAAGTTGCCATGGGAAGTAATTAGCTTTAATTCATAAACAATTTACATTATGGTTAGTCCGGGAAACATCCTACCAGATGAGCTCAGGAAACTTGTGAACGACTTGAACTCATGGCCGGACTTAAAGCAGACAACTGACTCAAAAATGACTCGAAATGACTAAAAAAAATTTACTGAAAATGGCTCAAAAAGACTGAAAATGGTACTCGCTCCAAATCCAGCACCACCGCCATATCACAAGTTTCTCTCAGCTGAAATAATGCTACACGTGTATAATTTTTATCTCTACCATGGTAGGTTATGTTGTAAGTTATTTCTGATTTTTTTTCTGGCCTTTGGTATGTTAATGTAGGTTAGGTTACCTCTGATTTTTTTTCTGGTCTTTGGTGGGTTAAGGTAGGTTAAGTATTTTTGGGCTTTAGTAGATAAAGTTATGTTAGTTTGACAGATGGTAAGACTGTTTGTATTCCAGGTTCGCCTGTACTATAAAAATTTGCTTGGTACACTTGTGTTAACATGGATGGTATGGTTGGTATGTTCGGTGATATGTTGTTCCAGTATACCTGCCGTGCGATTGTTGGTGCATGTCGAATGGTGTGGACAGTATCTGTGTACCGGTGAGCACAGTAATGCTAAGGCATGCTTGACTTAAAATGGCTGGTGTGGTACCAGTGTGCGGGTATACATGCAGTCGGGGGTATAGTTAGGAGGCTTTGTTTAACAGTGGCAGTTGTGAAACTTTGTCGTGAAGAAGAAGAATATATGGCGAAGGGTTCTGGTTGGATGCTTGCTAGCATATACTGTCTTGAGCTGTGTATAAGTACATTATATCCACTACATGAAAAGTTAGCATGCTGTTGTAAAGACACAATGTGAATGGTGCGGAGAATGTAAGGATTCTGTTTTTATGCTTGTAGTCTGAAGTATGTAAATATATACATAATTTCATCGAAAACAGTTTTCAATTTCTGCTGGTTTTGCATCCCGCCTATTTCCCCTGATAAAGAGAACATACCTTTAAAAAAGCCGAGTAGCATACTTTTATTCCTACAAAACCTTCCAGATAATGAATAATTAACAGATACTGTCATTGTGGAGGTAATGAATAATTATCAGATACTGTCATTGTGTAATAGTTAGACTTCAAGTGAGGAGACCGGAAATTATGTTGGGAGAACTTTTTGCATTGTTCGGCAGTACTTTATGTACAATTTATGTACAACTTAAAACATTAAAATAAATAAATTTTAAAATGAATAATGGAAATAAAAATACTTTAAAATATATTTTTAAAATACGTATTGCTGGGATAGTCAAAAAAATTAGATGTAAATAATACATGTAACAAAAATTACTTAAAAAGGAAAACTTAGAAATATACTGAAAAATAAAATGTCTTTAGTGAAAAAAGAATTGTTCATGTATTTTTTTATAATAACCACGACAAAATATTTCGTCCCCATATGCATCACATTACATATACTTATTTAAATGTCTGTGAAGCACATGGCCTGACAGCTGAGTGGTCTAAGATGTATGCATGCCGACCCAAACTTAGGCAGTTGAAATCATGTTCCTCAATTTTTATTTTTCCTTTTTTAAAATGCTATCAGCTCTCTTGGCAAAGTGTGAAAGTTACTTAATTTAAACTTTTAAACCAATTTTGCATTAAAAATAGATTATTCTTACATTTTTCTGCATTTTCTTAAGATTTCGGTATTTTTTAAATTATAAATAAGGTAAATTTAAAGAAATAATTCAAATGATTTATAAATGCATCGATTCCTAGATGTTGATCGTTTTGACAAGTCAGCGTATTGGCACGAGTAATCACGGAAATTGCCTCCTCCCCCCTCCTGCCAAGGTTCTGTCATGTTATCGCCTGCCGCATGTGCCTTTCGTAGCAGGTGCGTCTGCCGGTCCGTGCATGGTTACAAGGCTAGATGGCTTAATTTTAACTTAAATTCCTTTTTGTACTATGGTAAAAACCAATCGAATGAAATAAATCATAAAAAATATATATTTAATAGATTTTTCAAAAAATAAAGTATTAAAATTCGAATATTTTTTTACAAGGTCCTGCCTGGCATATATGTTTACAATATTTTTTATATACCTTCTCGTACATGGAAAATTATATCTTTTAATTCGTAAATAAATATACACATAATGGAGATTCGCGCACTCTAGCATGCGATGACTGAAATACTTTGCCAGCGGACGAAGGAGGTGACAAGTGAGAAAGGAAAGAGAGAAAGAGCTGGGATGAAAGAGATACAAGGGAGAAAGGAAAGAGTGATGGAATGAGAGAAACAAGAGAGATGAAATGAGGCAGAGACAAGAGAGAAAGGAAAATCAATAACAATCCGAGGTACTGAGGTGCATTTATTTAAGTTTTTACATTTTTAAAATAATTTTTTTTATAAATGTTTTATTTTTTAATCTAAAATTATGGTCCTGTCATCGGGTTACATAACCAATATGAGATCATTATCGTGTGTGTCTTGAAAAGACGATTCCGGTGATATACAACACTTAATACTTATGCCTTTAAATTTCGTGGTTATAAAAATAAATTAAAATTAAAAATTATTATTTTTTTTAATTTTTTTGGATTTTGAGATAAAAAAGGGAAATTTTTAGTGAAAATATCCTGTGGTCTCACCGATTCGCTTGCCCTGACCAAAAGTCGTCTGGGTCACTGATCCGTTTCACCTGCTCCGGGCTGAAAATAGCCTTTTCAGAGGGTCCTTTTTTTGCAGCTGGGAAAAAGGGAAATTTTTTAGAGAAAAAAGTGAATTTGGGGTAGGATAATTGATTTTTTAAGTCATTTTTGGGTTTAAAAAAAAAAAGCGATTTTTAGAGAAAATTCCAAGATGACGGTCGGAGTTCCCCGCGAGCTGCGAGCCTCGATCCTGATCCTGCGCCAGAAGAAACTTTACCGTACTACTCGTAGGTTAACATAAAACAATATTTTAATCATTGGTATAGTGTTAATTGATTGCAGTGTTGACAATGTTTTTTAACCATGGAAATTAATTCCACAGCTGTACAACAATTCAATTGACTTGCGTGCTCCTAATAAAATTATAGTTTTGTTTAATTGGTATACCATAATTGTATTGTTTTATTTTTTATTTTTTGCACCATCTTGAAATAGCATTCCACTATGATTTCCAACTCACACTACTCAACTCGCCCATTCGTAAGTAAATTAAAAATATTCCCAGACTTTTAAATTATTAATAAACAGAATGATTCACAAGGAGTTACCGCCACTCACAAGGCGTATTCCTTAAGTCATTTGGAGCCAAATATGTCATATAAATCTGAGTACTATTCCAATATTTACATAGTAATTCGACAATCAGAATACCCACCCTACAGTAGAAAGTAGTTTTCAACACCGTTTCAGCATCAATGCGTGGTGTTATGCCCTGCACGATCAGCTTATTGCACCATTTATTTTCCCGGAACGCTTTACTGGTCTGGAATATCTGCAAATGAGCACTTCTGAAAGCCCTGCTTAATATCTACTTGTATGCACGTTGTGTATTTTTCCGCATAATGTAAAATTAACCTTGCCATGGGCCTCATCACTTTATTCATGCGTCGGTCAAGTGAAACTCTGATATTATTAGTAAAGGGAAATTTCACAAATCTGCTCATTTTTACACTTCGAATGCACTAGAAAAAAAATAGACAGCGATAGAAATAACTTAAGTAATTATAAATATTTACCAAACACCTTTTATTCGACGTTAAGGTATGGAGCTACTTTCCTCCCATCGTTACCAACTTTACTGAGCGCATGTCCCTCAGTGCGCCCGTTAAAATATATGCAGGCAGGGAGCAGTGAATTTTTTCTAAGGTAGATTCCAAAAGTGCTCATTTTACCGTGAACAGCCTATACTTGAGGATATTCCGTTAGTTGTGAGATGCCGTATGATCTTCCAGCAGGATGGTGCACCTCCTCACTTCCACGGTGCTGTGGTTGAACACTTAAATGTGCATTTCCTTGGGAGATGGATAGGACGAAGCGGTTTTCGTTCCTGGCCGTCTCGATCGCTAGATCTATCACCACTAGATTATTGCGTGCGTGGATGGATGAAGGATATTGTTTACCAAAAGGACTGCACAAACGCGTTGGGAAGTACTTTCGCGTATCATGCATGCAACTACAGAAATCGAAGACAGCCATCTTGCAGCTACGTAGCGTAGAGCAACACGTGAGTTGCATAAGCGTGCGGCCAAGTGTATGAACGTAGACGGAAACATTTTTGAACAATGAAAATGTGATGCTCAACTGTAAACAATACGGTCTCATAATACATCACTTTATTTATATCTGAAAAGGTTAACCAATTTATTCGTCATTTTTCAAATGTTCCGAATTACTTTGTCAAAATTGGTGATAGGACCTACATTTATATGACATATTTGCTCCAAATGATGTAAGGAATAAGCCCTGTGAGTAGCGGTAGCTCCTTGTAAATCAACCTGTATATTACTGAAACCCAAGTTGCTGCAATACTTTGAAATAACAATAACTGCAAAATGGGTTTTATCTACAGTATTTACAACTACAAGCAGATGATAATGTAAATTGATTAACTTTGCAAATGTAAATCTCTATTGTTATTGCGACTTTTTGCAGTGTGTTTACCAAAAATTCGTTATGATAAACATTTAATTGATCTATCTACTACCATTTAAATATTCGTTGGAATTTTTAAATTAATAGTAATTGACTCATACATTTTTAAAAAATAATTATAACATATTTATGTATTTTTCAAATGCAAGAAATAACATTTTTCAACATATTAATAATTTGATATTTTTTGCGCTTATCTTCACAGGCCGCCAGTTTCAAAACGGTAGCCATAATCGTCCCACCCTACCTCAGAAATATTTTAAACATGCGTATAGATAGACATGAGAAATATTCGTGCTTTTTTTACAGAAATCCCTGCACCCACCTCATAATATCCTGAACATTGCAGTACGTATGCGTTAACACGGTTAGCGAAAAAGTTAATGTAAAATTTTTCAAGACTCGACGAATATTAAATATAACTTTAAATGTATAATTTTTTTCTACATAATTGGTGAAAAATACATATAGCTAGTCTCTCGCTACCTCAGAACTTCTAGGAATCAGCCTTGAAATAAAAATTGGTGTCCGTTTTTTCGTCCATTTAATCGTAAACACTGATACGTGTGTGCAAGTTAATTCAATATCGAATTGAGGAAATAAATTAGGATCGCTATATAAACGTCTTATTACAAGTTTAATGAAAGAAATGATTTATTTTGATTGCTTAATAGAAGATATAATTCATTTAAAAATAAGTTTACGTTCGTTAAGAACCCACAGATACACTTATTGGACACATATGTGTGATCGTTAAAATATCAATTTTACATTAAGCCGAAATATACGTTATGGCTTTCGATATTACTAAATTAAACGTGAAATACTTATAAGCATACGAAATATGAAATTAATATTACTTCAGCACTTTTGAAATCGAAGACCTACGTTATAACTTACTTCCTTCCCAAAACAAAGAAACTTTTAAATATCCGATCCTCGCGTCTGTCGAGGTAAAAAATCATTTTTTCTTTTCTGCTAAGAACGAAATGAATTTTCCGGAAGATGGCGAGGACAGGAGAAAAACGAGAGAGTCAATATTTATCCTTTGTGTAGGGCGCTCGCTAATATTCTATTACTCATGGAAACTTAAATATTGGTGAAGTTAGAGAATGGGAAAAATTCACCTTACATGTATTTTTATCTAATTTTTTAGTCAAACACTTAAGTAGGTCAAACAGATAATAATAAGAATGGTGGCCACTGAAAGCACACAAGTATGCTTATAAAGTAAGAAATATTCTTGAACAATATCCTTATTTGTTCGGCGTCTGTGGTTCACTAGCAGTTTGTGTCTCTACATACACTACACTAGGGGCGGAGCAAGGGGGTGCATTTTGGTGTTGTAACAGCCACACCTCTTCCCCTTTCAATTAACCATAACATTTTAAAAATGTAGTGTTGCTATTATTATTAAGCCTTTATTAGAAACAAACTGTGCTATAGTCCTAAACTATATTTCGTTTAATTATATTTTTAAGTAATTTTCCTGTTAGTATTTATGCTTTTATATAAGTATATATGCATATATATGGGTGTGTCCTGTATCATTCTTCCTCTTTTCTGGTCACGAATCACGTGCTTGAGTTACTACACAAGTTTACTTAACAAGTTATGTGTGTATGTATATGTATATATATATATATATATGTGCACATACATATATATACATATATATATATATATATATATATATATATATATATATATATATATATATATATATATATATGTGCACATACACATACATACACACACAACTTGTTAAGTAAACGTGTATAGTAACTCAGGCACGTGATTCGTGACCAGAAAAGAGGAAGAATGATACAGGACACCCATGGTCAATCTCAAATAATAAGGGCTGTAGCTGCACTTAAAAACGGAGGAGGACAAGGATATTACGTAGGATTATAGAAAGTACTCGCGTTAGAGGAACACAAATTGGTTTTACTGATTGATTAAATCAAGTTCTTGGATAAAAGGAAGGCATGATTCTTCATACACACCCCCATCATGTATATAATAGAGGTTGTCGCCCTTTCATTGCATGCAACATAAACACCGTGAGGATAAATTGATTGTGGATACCATCGGGTAAAGCAGGGCGTTGTAATTAGCGCAAAGGGCTCCTAGTTGCTTTTCTCTAGGACCCACCGTTTCCATGTGCAATGCAAACGAAGGGTACAGTGATAGCAAGGCCATGGACTGGTAGGTAGGCAACTCATCCTTTACCCCGTGGTAATCACATGTTGGTGGTATGATACACGATGGTACACGTCACAGCCAGTTCCCCTTTTCTCCCCTCCTGAGCAGTGTAGTTTCCCGCCCCGTCTGCCCGAGCGGTCTGATATTCGCAGCCTGTCACTACTACGATTCACCAGGTACTGCAGACGTGAGCATTGACGAGTACGCAAATTCGGATATGACTGACATGGTCTTGGTGTATGGTAAAGTGAGATGCAATGGAAGGGCAGCTGCGCCTGTGTACAGCCAAAGATACCCTGTACGACGTCAGCCAAAACACCAGACATTCGCGCACCTTACACAGCGGCTACGGGAAACAGGCATATTTCAGCGTCGATGTGGGCCTGGTCAACCGAGAACCGTTCGCACTCCGCAGTTTGAAGAGACAGTCTTAGAGTTTGTAGCAGCCACAACTTCGACGAGCACCTGCGCGATTGCGTGGAGAATGGGCGCATCGAATGGCACAGTATGGTGTGTCCCCTACGGACAGCTGCTACGACCATACCATGTGGGTAGGGTACAAGCAATGGCGCCATCATATTATGTCCCTCGGCTAGAATTTCGCCGGTGGTTCATACAGCAGTGTAAAATTAATTCTGATTACCCGGCGATTGTAATGTTTTCAGACGAAGCCACGTTCACACAGGAAGGTTTATGCAACAGTATAAATGTCCACACGTGGGACGACTCTAACCCACATGCAACTGTAACGAGATGCTACCAGCACCGCTTTGCCATCAATATTTGAGCTGTCATAGGCGGGGACAATGTTATTAGCCCATTATTGCTGCCGAACCCTGTGTCAGGATTTCGATATTATGATTTCCTGCAGTTCCAATTCTCACAGTTACTGTAGGATGCTCCGCTCGCCATCAGATAACGGATGTGGCTGCAACACGACGGTGCACCGCCCCATTTCCCCAGGATTGTGCGTGACCACCTTAGCACAGCGTATCCCGCTCGCTGGATAGGACGGGGTGGCCCTCGTGCTTGGCCACCACGCTCCCCGGACCTTGCGACATTAGAATTCTGGCTGTGAGGATTTCTGAAGGCGTGTGTGTACGAGACACCCGTGGCATTTGAAGAGGGCCTGTTAACGACGGACACGGCTGCCTGTGAACAAGTACGCGAGACCCCAGGTGTTTTTCAAAGCGTCCGCCTGTCTCTAATAAACCGTATGAACTACTGTATTGACATTGGAGGGGTACACTTCGAACAATTTTTAGAAATACGTTTTGAGACGCCAACTGCGTAATCTCTACTGATTTCGCTGTCTGTTCTGAGTGCTGTCAGATCGTGCCTCATTACCCATGAGGCATTGCTACGTCACGGAATTTACATGTGTTTACGCACATTAGTACAGGGTCACGTTACTGGGCCCATTAAGTCATTATAATTACTCACTACGTATCGCAATAACGACAGTATTGTTAATCACACATAACTTGTCGCACCAAACGTGTGTTTATCACGCATACGGCCACAGTTTGCCAGTGCAACCAACATAGTGCTTTATTTCGTTTCTGCCCTGTGCTGCACAATCTGTCACCTACACAGCTGCACTTTGATGTAGCACATTTCCTAATGCTAATCTGCTTGCCGCTTGTTGGTTCCTGGCCGTACATATTTGGCTGGGAATCCCCGCTGTCTATTCCTCCGGGTGCAGGAAGGGTTGCCTACTCACCAGGCCATGGTATTGCTACCACTGAACAGGTAGTTTGCGATTTAGCCGGAAATGGTGTGACCTAGAGCGTTGCAACTAGGGAGCCTTGTTTGCTATTACGGCGTCCGCCTTCATCCGATAGTATCCACGGTCAATTTAACCTCTCTGTGTAAATGTTGCATGCAATCAAAGGGTGCCAACCTATAAAATTTATTGCACGATGGGGGTATGTATGACATACCATACATACATTATATCCTAGCTCTTGGTTTAATTAATCCGTATACCAATTTTGTGTTCCTCTAACGCAAGTACTTTGCATAATATCCCACGTAATATGCTTGTCCCCCTCCGTCTTTAAGGTCTTCTACAGCCCTTTTTATTTGGGATGGACCAAGGATGGCATATATCACTCTTCCTCTTTTCCGGTCACGAATCACGTGTCCGAGTTTGTAAACATGTTTCCTAAACATGTTGTATTTATAGGACATTTAAGTAAAAGCGTGCAAAAATTATATTGGGAATAGGGACTGCACCATTGAAAGTTTTGAGATTGGGAACTTGTTGTCCACGAAGCCACCGAAAGCAGATATGGGCGTAAACATGTTTAACACGAATACAGGTGTCTGGATATATTGCGTGTATTATCGAAATTGAGTGTGTACACTATTGGCAGGTGGTACTATACAATTTGTACCTCCCAAGAGTTGCTCAAAATGTTGGTGACCAACCTTATCACAAACGTTACAATGGCATACGAAATACTGCCGCAATCGTTAAAATATCGCATACGCGTTACGTCTGTCGTTAATACACGCACGTACTGTAGCAATGCAGGGACGACAGAGCCACCTTGTGGACGAGAGGTGAAGAAATGCACATCGTGGGTTACCCACTGGTTTTCGCCCATATTTCCTTCAGTTGACCTAGTGGATCACACGTTGCCAGTCTCAAAATGCTCTTACTGAAACACACACGCACACATATATACAATCAGTGAAGTCGTGAAATCCATAAGATGGTAAAACGAACTATTAGGCCTATTTCGAACATACGCCACTGATGTGCTTTGTTCCATCTGAATGAAAACGCTGGTCGGTTTTGAGACGTGCACTGATACGAACGTTTTGTTGAATCAAGTCAAGTTTTTTTGGCGCAAACAAATTAATTATTTGTATAGGGGCAACGAAATATTTTGTAATATTTTTTTGTTCTTATTTGTTTGCCCCAAACAAAGATTTGGTAGGTGCAAACAGAAAGTTGCTTAGTTAATCGTACATTAAATACTGCCGGTTAATATAAATTTAATATGACGCTCGACCGAGATTAGAACCTAGATCACCAGCTACAGAGCGCTACGCCATAACAACCTCAGCTAAAGTGATAACAGATGAGTGTGAGATGCTTTTAAATACATACATTTCAAATACTCGACAGCGTGTGCAGGTCAATATTTCAAGTTTTACTTCTTTACATTTCGGTTTTCTGATGAACTTGTAGTAATAAGATATTTATATAATTAATAATCACCAGTAAACGTACTAACAAACAGTATTACCTTTCCACACCTACTCTTATCTGAGTAAGATTGAAGTAACAGCGTAAATTCATATAGGTATTTCTTGATCCCAAATAAGCAAGTAATATGTGGCCTTGTAGTACAAACATTATTACACGTACCAGAATTTATATCGATCTTCAGATGAAAATTCATAAAATGAAAATCTTGTTATCATGTTATCAAGCGGACTTCTTCTATTCGTAAAAGAACTACACTGAATCAAAACGACAGAAATCATGCATTTTACTAGTGATGGAAACTAATTCCAATACAATTTCACAGATACTTCACAAAGCAGGAGAAGCAGAGTAATTAAATATAAATTCCACTCTAGCAAACTCGTGAATGATAACCCCAGTAGTTATTGAATTCCACCAATCAACGGTAATTAGTGAAATTATGGACATTTTGGTAGATTCCAGCACTAAACCTTAGTTCTTAACTTTGGAAAAACTTTCTTATCAATCATCTCCGGCTATTGTGATATAATATTCTTTCTCGGGTATCGTTTGGGGAAATTATTATCAGCATGATTTAACTTTAATCATACAACTACTATTTATTGTAAGCGCAGTTCTCTAAACAACACGAATGTATATTTAATATTAACAGCATATCATCAACGCGATTTTTACCATCTTCTTCTACAATACAAATATTTATTGAGGTAATAGTTGAAACTATGCAGGATCCATATATAATATCAAAGGCCTCTTCGGAATATCCTGATTATCATTTCCAGCCCTGAACATTCCCTGTTACAAATTTAATTTCTTCTAGAATGGATTTGAATAACAGTAATAGTTAAATTATACAACACCTACTTCTTAAAAATACTCCTTTAAGAAGCACAAGATGAAGACTGAATAATTATTCTTCAAACATAGCAACCAGCCACACCGAGTATTAGTCCAATAAAATAACATAATATAAGTACACTCTTAGAACAGACATTGGTTAAAGAAAAGAAATCAGCAAAAAGACATAAATTTAAAAGTGTAAATTGGCATTTCACTCTGCCTCGTTACGTGAATTTGAAAGCTATCGCTTTACGTACACATATAATTCCATTTTTTTTCCAAATTTAAATAGCAAAATTCTTTGACTGCTTTGCATACGGGTACATATAAAACGTTTTAATATATGTAGGGGTATATAGGAGATAAAATAATTCAATTTTATTTTACTCCTTACGCTATTCTGATAGTCACAAAAATGCCTACAAACTCTCGAGCTGGATTTCGAACGAAGGCAATCAAATAAGTCGCCAAACAAATATGTATAGTTGATTCAACAAAATAGTTTGTTGGCAATCTAGTTTATTTTGGCCCAACGCATAGGTGTTGTTTATTCAAACATGTAATTTTGTCAGCTGAACAAAATAAATTTTGTTCTTGGATTTTGTCAGATGAACAAAATTAATTTTGTTGCTTTTCGAATTTTGTTTACTCACCAAAATATTTTATTGGGGCAACAAATATTTTACTGTCTTTTCTCTGAGTGAGTGTCAGAAATATGTTTTTCTCATTGAAGGAATCATTCCAGAACGGTTTTTGTGGAAGTCTGAAGCGCTGTTATGTGTCAGCCTCGTGAAGTGAACTCCATCACCAACATGTGATTTCGTTACAACCCAAGGAAGGTGGTATCAAGATTTCTATGTTTGGAGTTGGGTTTCAAGTGTCAAGCAAATACTTTAGAAATACTTTAGTGACGTGCTCCGACTTTCCCACAATAGAGAATATGTCCATTTTTTCTCTTAAAAAGAAGTATTTTTTTAAAGAAAGATGAACATGATATTATAAATTTAATATAGAAGACCAGAAATTAAAAACGCTAATTTCATTTCTCCAGCAAATATATAATGATACTTTAGTTTACCAAGTTCGATACAATTATGCAATAAGATAATTTGCTTTACATAAATAAAGACATACATAAATATACATTTATATATCTGGATGAGTATTTAACTTTTCTCATTTTTAAAAAATAAGTAAGCAATGATGCAAATATGAACTTTGGCCACGTTTTTTCTATTATTATTATTGTATATTTTATTTTTATAATGTTATATTACCTTCGGGTACCCTGTATTAAAAACTTAGCATTAAGGGCATTCAAATGGTATATGTTACATGACAATATAATTCAATATATAAATATATCGTTAAGAAAGGCTGCAAAAGCCTAAAATTAGGTTACTGAACATACATATTGTAATAATTCTCAAGAGCCTCGAGCGCTATTAACAAAGTAATGAATGAAAGTTGCATTGTGTATATGGTTAAAACTATAGATTTGTATTACCAATTTGAGAATAGCATATTTTAAAAATACCAGGAGAGGGTAGTTACAAAATTCCAAAAAAAGTTTATATGCACATGGCCGCAGCTCCAAGCAGGTCTGTTTACATGCAGAAGTAAGGCAATTTATACTTGATTCCAGAATCGTAAACATGAACAGATGCTGACTAGAAGAGGATTATTTTGTTACCCGCAAAACCACGCCACGACTAGATGTACAGAAAACATCCCAGAACGGAAGTTGAGACATGAGCTATCTCATCACATTGTTACATGCCACAAAAAGTTGACGATAGGTGGACTGCTAAAGTTTACAAAAAAACACAAAGTAAAGTAGCTTGCACACACACAAAACACGAAAGCATGAAAGAAATAAACACAGGAAACGAACTTACCTTAAACGGCGGTAAAAAACTTAACTACACTAACGGATGCTTGCAGATAATAGTGGATAAATTTTCAGTAGGCAACTACATGCTGTACGTACAAGGTTAGACAAGAAGGTAATAACCTTGCGCACGAGTATATATATCGAGTGTGCTCAGAACTTCGGTCTGTGACGACTAATCGATTATACATTGAGAAACCGAAAGAACTTTAAATATGTGACAAAGGCATATTTCTTTAACATATAATTGGCAAAATTATGATTTATAGAAATACTAATGATATCTTAAATTAATTCATATTGTATATAACAAAAATACATGTATCAAAGAGTAAGGTGAAAGGTACAATATTCTTAATTGAACACATAAAGATACTTCTTCGAACAGACTAAACTTGGAGTAAATAGTACAATTTCTTAAATTACTCAAAAATGTTTATCCTTTTAACTTGAACAAATCAAATTATTAAAAATAACCAAAACACGTTTCCATCGAAAATAAATTATTTTAGCAAAAATGTAATTAATTAAGAAATAATTATTTAGCAAAAATTTAATTAATTAAGAAATAATTAATAAATTTACGTCCATAAAAAATTAAATTGGCCAATACAACTAGCACAACGCATGCTTATAAAAGATATCAGTGGATGTTTACTCATGTTTGTTTCATTACGAAAAGAAGAAACACAGTTCGAAAAGCAAGTACTAACGTCGAACTGTGGTAACTCTGAACTTACAATATGTCGCCTGATACACAGCAACGACTGCCTACTTGACCACAAATTCCAATGGGAAGAAATTTCTGTGTTCCACGACATCGAGATAACACAACACTGAAAAATGCCACTGAAGGCGTACCACACAAAAATTTTCTCAAGTAATTGTTAGACTTTTAATTGGGCTCCATAATGTCACAAAGACTGAAACTGAATCTGTATTCATACCAGCTAGATATTTACAAAACTTTCCAAGTAAAATTTGTTTACATTTCCTGCATGTTTTTCTTCGATAAAACAATACGACCCACGCTACAAGCCATCGTATTAGTAGTTATTCTCATTAAGCACCCTAACAAGTTTCAATATATTTTTTTTTATGTTTTGAGTCTATTTTATGCTCTTTTGGCACTGTTTTTAAGGTAATTTGATGTAAGTGCCAAAAATAAGGAAAAATAACCTTTGACAGTTTTTATGTTTGCTGAACTTTGAATATTATTACTTGGAACTCGTTGAAAAATAGTTTCAGAAAGTTTATAAACCTTAAGTTTGTGTCAATATAATTTTTTTTTTCTCTTTAAGGAAAAAGTCACAGCAAATTCTAGGATTTATTTCTTTAGGACCTGACACGTTGCTCATCGACTCTTTCGGTCTTAATTGCTGTTATTGCTAAATTTCAAATTTACCGTGTAACTTATAAACTGAAATCACAGGCGAACTACGAATTTAGTTCCCAAGGAATTTTTTAATACTATTGTGTTAAGATTGAAAATATTCTGAACTGTAACCAAACATTCTGTTTACGTGATTTTGTTTCAATTTGTCATAACCCACAATTTTCAAAATGCCCATAATTCTGTAAATTCGTTTTATAAGATCAATACTCGCTTATTTCCTTTTGCACTTTTACGAATCTGCTTTCGTATATTTATAAAAATTTACACAGAAATTGAAAACCGTTTTGAATAGGTTGGAGGCATCTGGTAATCAGAGTCTACTGCCTAAATTGTTCAACGCAAAAATGTTCATTAATGTAGTAGCATGTGGAATATTTTATCATTGAAAACTTGGTCAAACAATTGATTAAGTTAACTTTTATAAAAAAAATTATAATATGATATATTTGTTTAATAAAGTTCTTTTCTATTGACAATTATTTCTCGGATATTTTAGACATAGATCATATGAAGTTCCGCATTGTCGCTGTTGATATTTTTAGAGAGAAACAGTGATCGTGATAGCGTCGCACACTATGTTGGCGAGTAATAAACTTTCGTCCGATATGAAATAGAAGAAGAAATAGAAATAGAACGATAGCTACTGTATTTTTCGCGTCCTTCAGCACAACTTCCACAGAGGTGAGCATAACATGTACGGAGGAGGGAGAAGGAAAGGCACGTTGAACGGAAGTCACAAGCAAACTTCCCTTCTTTTATACCAACTTTGCTACTAGAAAGGCTCGAACTCGTGAATTCCCGATTCCAAGTCAGGCAAATGCTAAAAGCTAGATTAAAAACCATTCTACCAGTCATCGTAGTTGTAGCGAATTTTTTCTCCGCATATATCTTTTCCAAGTTCCTGGCATACGTTCTTGTTGCAGTACAATTAGAGGCGATGTCGCAATGATTATGCGTAGTATTTATGTGAAACGTTAATAATCATTTTTAAAATTTTGGAAAAAATAAGCTCATAAATGAAATTTAATTTCAACGTAAACTGCCACAGAAGGGTACTTACAGCCAGTTTTATGTTTACTTGTAATACACGTGCAAATAAAGGATTGTTCGGACCAATATTAATTACTTTAATGCCCTCCGAATCACTGTGTCCTGACTCAGTACTTTTAACTTATGAGCTATACCAGTGGTTTGGCTCAAACCATAATCAGTTATGTCTATTTGTGAAGATATTTTTAATAATATGTATCTCTAAAGAACTTATCAGTAAAGTACAGCTATCCGTAGTGGTATGACACCTGATTTTAAGGAAAATGTATACTCTAAAATGCAATTATATATATATATATATAATACTATATTCAAAGTGTAGCTGCCCTAGGCAATACAGTGCTCAGCAATTTAAAACCAGTTTACATTTATTTTCTTAACTGTATATATCAAAGTAGTAATTCACATACTATAGTGTCAAAAAAAAATCAGATACTCAGGAAAGTAGAAGGTATGGTCTTGATGAATTTTCAGAGCGCGTTAGTAAATTTGATTTTATAAATATTTTGTAAGCATAATAGAAGATATATAAATGAAAAATGCTTAAAAATTTTAAAATGTTATACATGAGACATCTGAATTAGTTTTTACATTTTTGTCCAACAGAAAACAGTTACAGTGTTTGAAGATTCGAAATTGTTGTAAAATAATCGTGAGGCTTAATTTTCATTAATCAGTTGTTAGATGGTTCGGAAACGGCATTTTAGATAAACAATATAGGGAAAGAGATATTTAGTTTTTCGTAGAGTTTAATGAAAGCTCACACTGGACAAAATATTTAATTCAGTACTATGTCAGACTGTTTCTAAACACTCATTTAAAACACTAAATTTATCTTAAATTTGGGACACACAAGTAAGTATTGAAAACACATGTATTTCGGAATACTTTATTTCCACAGCCTATTGTGGTGAAAACATCAAATTTTTATAGGTTTGAAATTTGAATGAAAAATTCAAAAATCCACTTTTATTTCTTTTTTCTGCCTTTCTTCGCATGATTTATTTTCCGCCACGAAGGTTATTAATAATGTGACATGTTTTACGCCTCCATTTCATGCTACGATAAAGCGTCGAAGTAAAGGGGGAAAAGTATATTTCACAGATAATTTGAAGTGGAAAACAAAAAAATTACGTAGAAAATAACATGTAGTTATAAACAAGGCCTCTTTTTTATTTCAATTCAAAATAGTCATATGAACAACGTATCAGTGATAGGAACATGAGTACCAATGGGAACCTCCTAAATTCATAATAATCTCTTAAGGCGTAATTGAAATATTTTATTACATTTTATTGTAATTCTATATTATATTTATTTTACTAGTTATGAAACGAAACTTTGCCGTGTAAATTTGCCGAAACATACGTGTTTCTTTTACGCCGGCTCATTGAAGCTTGGATGTTAGTCCGTCGCCAGATATTAGCACCAATTTTGCACTATGGTAGCAGAACATTTTTTTTTTCACATTAAGGGTGTTGACCACGAGGAAGTATGTTATTTTACATTTGTACCACATACGCCTACTGTTCAAATTGTACATAATATCTGTGATCTGCGATCACGTATTCCTCAGATAAAATGATATTTTTATCCCATGGTTTCCACAAAATAAATTTTCAAAGTTAAAATTCTATTGTTTTTGTAATGTACGTATAAAACGAATCAAACTGTTGGGAGAAAATTTAACAAGGGCAACTAAAAGTCTTGTCATAGTTAATTTTACGGCATGCTTAGCTAACGTTATTTTACAAAAATTCAAGTGCAGCCATAAATTATAAATTTGTAAGAATTTCCTCATTTTCAGCAATTTTTGGACATTGCAAGAACATTTCCTTGTGTGATTTTACAGACGCATTGAAGTATCACTTGGCATCTTCTTTCTATATGTATTATCTTATTTCTGTACGCATGTTAATTTTCATTACTTGTGCATTTCTAAAACACTTAAGTTTAGATTTTGCCATATAGTTGTGCGAAAACTACAAGCTCAATTTTTTTTTTTTTGCGGGGAGAGTAATCGCTGATAATGTTTTAAAAAAAGCCGACATCCTTTTAAAAAAATATGTTATGGGAAAGAGGTTTTTTTTTCCTAAACAAAAGTTCATTCCAGTTAAAAAATTTCAAAGTGACTACAAACTAAGAGACACTATCAAACGCCGGGGCCGCGGTGGTTGGGCGGTCAGACTGCTCGTCTCCCTCCAAGGTGAACCGGTTTCAATTCTCGGCCGGTCACTGCCAGATTTTCGCAAGTGGGAATCGTGACGGACGATGTCGTTCGTTGGTGGGTTTTCTCGGAGATCTCCCGTTTCCCCCACCCTTGCATTCCGGCGCTGCTCCATTCTTACCTACTTCATCCTCATCGGCTCTCAAGACCTCGTTGTTAGGAGCTGGCCTAATCTCTCAACCCATGAGACATTCTCTCTCTCTCTCTCTCTCTCTCTCTCTCTCTCTCTCTATATATATATATATATATATATATATATATATATATATATATATATATATAACTACGTCAAAGGCAGAGCGTGTTTCCTCAGGAACGTGACTTTGCTGACCCTTAGACCCTCCAAGACACTCCCCTATGAGCACAGGTTTGCGGGCTGGTTGGTTCGGTCGGTAGGGGAGGCGGTTGTGGGATGTAGGTTGGGAGGGTCGCCCGAAGAACGGCTATAAACACTGCATAATTTATCCGGCGCTCAAAGGAAAGGTGTGTGTGTGGGAGGGGACCTACCAGGGTGTGTGTAGATGGAGGGGGGCCAAGGGAGGTTTGCGGAACACTGTCTCTTCTGGGGCCCGAGCTACATGTGAAATAACAAGACCCGGGGAGGGGCGAGGGCACAACTCGCCAGGCATGCCGGGAATACTGATTACTCTCACCCCCACACCCTTTCCGACTAGCGTACTGGTACTTCTGTGCATCGTCAGCCCACACGAATTAGGTAGGGGGCGTGAAGATAAGGGTATGTCTTCGGCTACCTCAGAAGGGCGAAGGGACGTGTTGCGGGACTTAAATATTTTTGTGTTCGAACCCCACGTTAACCAGGCTGTGTTGTGTACCGAGAATAATTCAAACTCACGCGTCTTACGCCCAATATTTAGCTGACTGTACTAGAGAAAGAGTGTACGGCCTTTTTTTTTAACTATTTTAACTTTTTTTAACTTTAACTATTCTGTACATTTTTACCATTTGAATTAGAAGAATAAAATTTTTGCTACAAATTATCCTAAGTGTTAAGCAAATTAGTTAAAGGAATAATTTTTATATCATATGCTATTATTTGTTATTACAATATTAAACTACAAATTTTATTACTATCTGAAAACGTATTGTTTGTTTAAATAGTGGAATTCCATACGTAAAATAATGCCATATTATACGAGAAACATTAACCAAATGAAATCTCTCAAAGATATACTCGTGTGCAAAAAAAAACTTACCTGAAGGTATCACTGCAGAGGCACGCATCTAGATAGAGGCACAAGACCTGGTAGTATGTAGTATGAGTACAGAAAACATCGAAATATTGTACCGCACCAAGAATTTATTGTAAGGGACCAACACTTGCAGAATGCACTTAGTATAGAGTTAGACCAACCATAGCACGGAGAAAGGTAATGATAAGTCGGGCATGGAGGTATACAGATGTAGGATGTTCTCCAGAGGGTGGCCAGAAACCACCCTCATGAGTCAAAGTACAAAAAAAATTGGCTGCTGAACGTGACTAGATAGGTTCTTTCAGAAGTAGGCACAGCCATTACAGTCTTAATAATTTTGAGTGTATGTACTTTCGTGGCGGGTTAAACGTGCGTAAGATGTATAACATAAAGAAGCTAAAAAAATAGCTTGAACTCAAATTCTCCTGAAAAAATAAAGTGAGAGGTTTGGTTTAAAACAGAATATTACATACGCTTTGTCTATCCTGGGAGCGATATGTGTAGTCGTTGAAACAAGTAATTATCTGGTAAAAAGAAGATTGATCGTGAATATACTGCAGTGAAAGGGAAAGGGGCTACGAGTAATATCTTGAAATAAATTAAGAAGGCGGAAGTAAAACCTGTAGTGCTCTTGGAAACTCAGCAATTTTACAGCCGCTAGAGAAAGGCCAGACATGACGAACGAAAGACATCTTTGAAAAAAGCTATAGCTACAGACTTTTGCAAGAACTCATCGTGCCCACGCAGTAAAACAAAACAAGTCTATTATAGGCGAAAACTGATAGTATACATGTTCACCATCAGTGTTTTTCTACTGCGTTGAGATACTTTTACACCCTTGTTATGAATGTGGCCAAAATCAAAATTTGTGAAGTAACTTCATTCCTTCTTAATTTTTTTCTTTCGTTTTAACTCAGAAATGAAGGAAGCTGCTTAATTGAAAATTCTCGGTGAGGGCCACAATAGGAACCCAAACATTGTACATTTTCTCTTTGCAACAAGAGGGCTGGGGTCTAGCTTGTTCTAGCTTGATGCTTAATAGTTTAATCTGCATCATATAAACCCTCCACAAATCGTTACTGTACGAATATATGGTCCCATGGTTATACGATGGAATAAACATAGTGATAAAATGTACAATATTAGACTTCCATTCTCAGTTAAACCTGCCAAAGTGCTGTATTTTTTTTCTCAGAGCAAACCCCTCGCCTGGTTCCATTTCGGAATACTTCCGATGGAGCTGTTAAGCAAGCGCCATTGAAGTAATCTGCAAGGAAAAATAGAAAAGGCACTCACCTAATCCACCTGGAGTGTAGAACGGGATCGTTTTGTCAGATACTGCTTACGAAGGCGCAATAAATTATACAAATTTGTATACCTACATAACGGTATGCGTACGGAAGTAAGGAGTTCTAAGAGATTATTAGAATAATTTATTAACTGAGTACTAAAGCAGTAAGCAGTGCTTTTATCAAACAGACTCTTATATAATATCTATCAGTAAATAAGTAATATTCTTTTCTCTCCCTGTGTCTAAATAGATAGGCTGAATATTTTCAGTAGCAAGCTGAAGGATTTGCAGGATTTGGTAGTGTTTTGTAGCTCAGAGACGAAAAACCTGCTTTGAAAAACTGCCGCACTTCACGTTCATAATCGGTATATTTGTTTAATCCTTCACTATTTCGTAGGCATTCATAGAGTTTTGTGGTTTGATGAAGATTACAATGAGGTTGTTATAAGCGAAGAAAAATTAAAACGTACATAAGTTTTTAAGGGCAAGAGTGGAGTGGAGATGTTTTGGGGGCCGTTGACAGCAAGGACTTTGAGAGCCAATGAGTGTAAAGCGAGGTGGATATGAAGCAACGTCGGAATGCAAGAGCGGGGGAAACGGGAGATCACCAAGAAAAGAATGGTATAGCTTATGATATGCCCGAAGAGTATTAAATCAGAACATATTTAATTTTATAATTTAAAAAACTTGGGCTGGACTGTAAGGGTTTGGATATGAGCTTGCGAATCGATACTGATTGCAGATGAATTGTTTAGGTTGGTCCAACATGTTTTCCACATACTAAAATTGGGAATGGTATCGCAAAATAGCACCTGGTTCGCTGTGATAGTATGGCGATTAGTCTAATCCAGTTCGCCACCGCGGACTCTTAGCACTTTGACGTGTCATTTTATTGTTGCAATATTCGGACATTTTAATTTTTGTATACGAGCAAAAAATAATACGATAATGTAGTATTTTATGCAAAAAGGATAATTACGAATCTAATAATTATTTCATACATTAAAAATCCTGTAATTTTATATCGTAAAGAGTTAATATGATAAAAAAATTAAGACATAAATAATATGTACATTTCATTATGGGAATGATACTTACCCTAATTTGTACTTGTACATAAAATATAATTTTTAATTAGGAAAAGTATACATCCTATAGCCTCTGTAAGGTTAAACAAAATTGGTCGGAGAAAATTAGAAGGCTTTAACCCCACCTAAACGTCACTAGATCCGCCATGTACTAGCGTAAACGTTCCTTCTAATATTTTGTGTAAAGGACGCCTTACAAAATGTATTTAAATTGTAAGTGATTCTATCAATTATATTCGTGCCTTAAAAAGGTTGGTTCCAACCCCTGCATTAAAATACCAAACAACATTTATAAAAGGAATAAGTTATGGAAATAATTGGTCTGTACAAAAGATCTCCGCACATGTACACTGGTGACAGTACACATTCCAAAAGAGCATAAAAATCTGAGGAATTAAGTTTTATTGGGCAACAAAAATTAATTATGAACCACATTAAAATTTATTTCATAGTTACAAATAAATCACGTCATTCACGACAGACTTTCTTTCGTTGGTTTGCTCAAAAATACAACAAAATTATCAGACCATAAAAAGAAATTTTAAAAAATTTTAAATTAAAATGTGACCGACTTTCGAACATGAGATATGACCAACTGTATTTTATCGAAATATTAGATGCGTCCACTTCCTCAAACATTCATCTCCTAGTTTTGAAGGCGAACGTCTGACAGCGGGACAGAATTTTACCGATAAATTTTAACTGTACCACACTTCATTTTGTACGCCCTGTGCATCTTTATTCACCTGTTTATAGATGCTTTCCAGGTATACCATTACATAGCTGTATAAAACATGTATTTCTGTTTTTCAACTACGAAGAGATAGGGAAAAAAAATTAAGGGGCGAAGGTGAAGAGGCGAGTTAGGCAATGCGCAATAATCAGCGTTCGTGGAAAAAATATTTTGTTATATGTTGTTAGTTTCAATGTGAATGAGTGAGTGCAGAGATTTAGACGGCCCTTAACGTGGAGATCTTGACAGTCGACGAGGGTGATTGAAGGGAGTATGGAGCAGCACCGGAATGAAAAGGCGGGGAAAGCGGGAGATCCCCGGGAAGACCCGCCAACCAGCGGCATCGTCTGGCATGAGTCACACATGCGAAAATCTAGAGTTACCCGGCCGGGGATTGAACCCGGATCTTCCTTGGTGGGAGGCGAGCAGGCTAACCGCTCAATCACCGTGGCCACCAATTTTAACGTGTAGTTCTTCATATTCCTTATTGCTTAACCAACAACTAAACCAGTCACTATACCAAAACACGTATCAAACAAAGAAACGTGTCGGTGGCGATGTACCTATTTGTCGGGACGCAACGTTCAGCTCTAGGATTCACATTGATAGCACTGTACACTGAACTAAGGGTACTACAGGTTTGGAAAATCAATGTTTAAGTTCGACGAAGGGAAAATTTTAGCCATTAGGTAATCCCTAGTGTCGGCAAAAATCCAGATTTTCGGTATTTTCTACGTTAAAATATAGGATAAATGCCATAATCATAAATTAAATATAAAATAACTTCATATGATTTTATGATTTATAAATCATGTACTGGATCTCACTTCATTTTCATTCAAAAACATTCAAATATTTAAAAAATACGAATTTTATTGATTGAACACTCCTAAAAAACACAAGTTATTAAAGTTAATAGTATTCCTTACAATAAAAAAAAAATTTAACATCTTCCAATTGAAGCTGTACAAGGCAGTACACTTACAAGCTATTAACACTGGTCGGTTACAAGATGAATCATGACAAAACTCTTATTGGGCGCAAATATTATTAACGATAGCGCTACCACAATACACGCCACATTTACACAATGGCACACAGTGATCATGGGAACTTCAGTGGCGAAATAATATAAATATATTATAGTTTCTGGTTTCTACAAAATATAAGTATTTACCAGCAGGTACAAATATATAAATCCCTTTTTAAAAAAAGCCTGTGCTTAAAGCAGATTTAAAAAAAAACCTCCATTATTTCATCATAAGTTATCTGGTCAATAAATGTTCCGCCCACATTCATTGAAATTTACTTCAATAAGTCGCCACGAGATACTAGTCCACGCTACCTTTTCTATACGTCGACAAGCATATTTTGCGGGCCAAGGTGTCGCATTTAACAATGTCGTTAAGCGGTGTTAAACAGCGTGTTGGTTTTATCTGAATAAATTCATGTGAAATCTTCTCACCAGCTTGCACTATATAAAAAAATGCTCTTTAAACAACCTAATCCAGAAGCCAGAATGAAATTCACTTTAATTGCCTAGAAGGGCAAGCACAACTTGCAATAAAGTTTACACGCTCTTATAGATTTCACAAAATCCCTTGCAAAAATTCTACTCGTTTTTAAAACAAACCACATCTTATGTACCTAATACAGTACAGCTTACAATGGAGCACACACTTTTTGCAAAACATCGATTTGCTCCCATATTAATTTAAGTTTCAACAAAGGATAAACGCCGCAGTCTGTTGACCACTCAAAGGACATTCACCATAAATTCATACACGTTAAAATTTATACATTAAAAACTACCAAGAAGTTTAAGTTACACGACGACGCCCGTATAAAGTGTCGGGCCGTTAAAGCGTCGTGTACCTGTCAATTAAATTTTATTAAAAAAGGAAAACATATAAAAGATTTCTGCTCAACAGGCTAAGTGTGGACAGTTCGCCAACACAAAAGCAATGATGAGCCGGGCCAAGCAAACGGGGCAGCGGCTACCAAACAGTACTACTCATCTGTCATCAAATCGTGAATACGCAAAATTCAACAAGTTATTATCAATTAAATTTGAAATGTGCAGCCGAAAGTATAAAATATCAAACTCTACAATATTAAAGCCGTTTACCGCCACAATTAAGCACAACCTCTACAACTACTAAAAACTCGCAAAAACTGGCCCATTACAATGCACAAACTGTCCAACACTCACCACTTCAACTCGTTCCCGTCGAGGCTCACAACCTAACCCTGAGTATCATTAAAAGGCTGTGCAATAAAGCTATCAACATTAAAGGACATTACAATTTAAATATTACGTTGTGTCCATTCTGAGTGCGTATGTTGCCTTCACAAATTGTTGCAGATCATTTCAGCGTGGTTGTCGTTAGCAGAATAAACCTGAAGGAGGTCAAAGCTCCTACCCTCCAGTAGACACGTGATTTCATCCAGTCAAACTTAGCCACGTATGAGGAGGGGAAAGGGGAACGGGGGAAGAGAAAGGAGAAGGGAGGGTAATCCAACTGGCCATGGAGATCGTCCTTGCGCGCTGGCGACGGTGGCGAAGGCACGAACTAAACATGAGAGCTCACCACCGCTATAATCACGTAGCTTAAAATTCTAATTACAAGTTACCTTTTGGAACACTGTGCACCTTGCGGAATAATTTTTCCCTATGCCCAACTCTCCCATAAGAAATCACATTTTGTTCGGGAACCTGTAGTGTAAATAATTTTTTTATGAATGCACGGCTATTCCTCCAATGTGTAGCTCTTCTTTACAACTAGATACTGTTCCTTGGGTAACCAGCCTTGTTTTACCATCCACCCGTCCTTGTAACTGACCTCTATAAGGAGTATTACGGAAGTATTACTTCCTAACTTACTCAACTTGTCCGTAAAACAATAATTAATGTCGTTCCAAGTTGTCGAGGTACCATCGTTAACTTAACAAATTTTGACTTGCTATCCTAATTATTAAAAGACTCTGAACTCTATAAAACATTTATACTTCTACAAAGTATTCGTCCACACGTTGCCTTTTTCGCGTTTTTAAATTAGGCATGGCAGTATAGTGTTTTATCTCTTTCTAAACTCAATGTCCCTTTTCGGAAGCTCAGACTTGGGATAAGGTCGGCGACAAATTTCCTGCCCCACACCCTGGCCCTTTCGCAGTCAAAGATCATCGTTCCACGAAGAAGGATTCCAGTATTGAAGAAGATCTCGTCCAGACTGATCTGACATTGAAGAGTTTCCTAGTACTGCACAGCTATAGCGCAAAGCCACCGCCAAAATGAAGTCTCTCCCAGCCTTGTCTCAGTTTTTTAACAGCAAAACCCAGAAGCACCCCGCGCTCCGCGGCATCAAACGTGTTGAAATATCAGCGGCGTGGAACAGTGTTCGTTGTACACTGTCTCTCAAGTATTCACATCCCGTATACTGCGGTACCATCTGCAAGCTGCGACCAGCAACGTAGTTAGTTTTCCAGTAGTTGCCTGTCAACAGGCGCTGAGCAACTCTTCCTATACTCCATTCTACTAAAGGTTTACTTTCAAATACTCCTCCGCTTCATTCAAGCATACATAGCTCGACTAAGTCTAGCAAATGAAACCAAATGAACCATATGCCGTATTTCAGCCAATTCGGTTTAATCATATTTTGCATGAGAACTATTTCTTACTAAGCATTTCCATCACACATATTTTCGCCATATTGTTATTAAGGTTAATTAGAATTTAAAGAAATTAATTTAAAGGATAGAATGTAAAACACTGTCAAATTTAACAAAAAAAAACATACTAAATTGTTAACACAAGTAAAAAAAAAGTTTCATCCATTACATACAGTATCTAGAAAACCACAAAACGCGTCATAAAAAAAGAGTTATTTCTCAAATGTTTTGTTCGAAAAGTATGAGAATAGTTTGTTCACGGAAAATTTAGTACTTTCGAAACAAACCTTGGAAAATAATCACTTTCCATAACTACATATATTATTTGCTACAGGACACAGTGGCATTCTGAACAGCAGTTAAGTTGCCAGGCAATTAATACATGCAGTTATAACATTCAGTCTCTGATATACACATCAGTGTACGAATATGTGTTCTAATAACATGTTTACATTTCTAACAATTGTACAGTTTAATTTGGATGGCGAGTGAGTATTATCAGGCGCATGGTAATGTTTATTTTGTATATGGCGAAAACGTACAATTTTATTTGGGGGGGGGGGTGTATATTATAAGCAGGATTTCTAGAAGTTATCAGTTTACCGTGAACTGCATATAGAATTTCTCAATGTGAACAATTGCAATTTCAAACATGGGATAATAATGCATTAAATACTCTTGTGTGTGAGATAGATTAACAATGGAACATGTATTATGTAAGCTGGAATAAAGATATATCACTGTTAAGTCTTTGATGGGCTGGGAGTTGACCTTCTTCTCATCTATTTCTTCCTCACTCTTTTCCTTTGCCTCCTTTTATTCCCACTCGCCCTCTCGAAGGGACGAGAAAAATCGCGAAAATGTCACGGAGGTAACGAGCAATCATTAAAAGTCGTATTTCCGGGCGCCGGCTCGCCCAAACCTTCTCGCCCTACCTTGACAGCGATCGGGTTAGAGCGACCTCTAGGAGTTTCCGAGCAAGTATCATTTCTCGCGTTGCTGTCCGGTCCACGCCTTCCAGCAGAACGTCAACATAAAGTTGCTTCGCGAAGCACTTTTGCTTCGCTACTTCTGTGTCGCAAGTGTCGTTAGTAACGTGAGTGACCAAAAAAAACCACCTAAAACGTGGGCCATGCGTAGCACGGTAATAAAAAGTAAGATTGAGTATGGCGGTATTGCATGGCATAGCTGGCTCAAAGTCATCTGATTACCGATGACTCAGTGATTCACGGCAGATGTTGGACGCCAACCAATGACGTCCTGGTTGTTCGATATGGCGATGTATCAGTTAAGATAAAAGAATTTCGAAATATCGCGACTGCAATAAGTTCCAAAATTATAAATGGGTTTTTACGCACATAGTAATATTTGTGAATAATAACAGTGATTAAATGGCATTAATGAAACTGCGATATAACGATCTTTGATGTGGCGTAACATTCCAATAATTAATTTTCGAATACTGGCAATGAATTTGCAATTCCCATATCATTTAATTTCTAATGATAATATATCATGATGTGGTGTTTTAGAAGTGCCAGCCGCTATTAACGGGATTCAAGATGATTATATTTGCAATACAGGGATCAACAATATATGCGATATATCATCATCGGGGTCTATCACGTTGATATCGATATATCGACATAGTTAACATTCATCAAAACCGAATTGAATGGGGCCGCGTTGGTGTAGTGGCTATACTTCTCGTCTCCCATTTAGGCGAGCCAGGTTCGTTTAACGGCGGGGTCGCTCCCGGAATTTCACATGTGGGAATCATGCCGGACAATGCCGCTTGTCGGTGGGTTTTCTCGGGATCTCCCGTTTCCCCCTCTTTTGCATTCCGACGCTGCTCCGTACTCACATCACTTCACCCTCAATGGCTCTCAAGACTATGTTAAGAGCCGCCCCAATATCTCCACTCCACTGCGAATTGAAAAGTGCCTATAGCACTGACCTTCTCGCCAATAAGTCTGACATCCTTACGTATACGGCCACCAAATAGTGGCGTATGAACTGCCTTTACTGTGTTCATGCACCAGTACAGATTTTGTTGTTTATATTCTTTACTATTATTCCCTTTTGTGACGACAGTAATTCTTGCACTGAGGTATACACACGTCTTATAATTCTTCTGAGAATGCTACATAAACTTCATCAGCTACAAAACTATAACGCTATTATAACAGAGTAATATAAAAAAAAAAAAACATCGTCACTCTGTTCCGTAACAATTAAACAACTTAAACGATGTTAGTTATAATTAAATTAGACAAAAATTTGTTTCATAAGGATTTAAACAAACTACAAACGTTTACAGTATACTTATGTTTTGTGCACTAAAATACACGTTTACTTAAAATATTTGATTTCATAGTAGAGTTGAGTGTTTAAGTTGATTACACTAAATATTTTGTTTTAAGGTAGATATGCATGATCCAACAGACATATTTAATCAACTGTAACATATTTTTTAAGATGTGCTCTCTCAGTAGTAGTATACACGTAGGCTTACTGGATTAGATCGGGGCCCTGCTACGAAACTACAGGTCCTCTAAAATGACACAGGGATGGGTGCAGCTGTGCCCCGATTTAATCCAGTAAGCCTTCGCGTATACTGCTCCTGTGATTGTCTATATAATAAATATAGCCGTAAAGATGGTCTCTCGTGACTATCTTTATGTGGTTTCCTGTAAGACAAATCTTTATTGCTCTTTTTGTACAAAGACGTACGTTGGGCAATGCTGCAGGCTATGTTCTGGATTCAACAATCTGCTTGTTTAGTTACATTTATTCTTTACTACACTGTGTATTGTGCCACGTATTTCGTTAACATCGTCACGATACGGGAGCAAACGCCTAAATATTCTCCTGGCTGCAGCCCGTACCGCAACATACTTGCTTAGGGGCCGTAGCTCAGAAAAATAACTAATAAATGGGGGTTCATCGCAAACTAATTACTCGTTTAATTTACCTATTGCAGCAAGTGCCATGACCATAAACTATTTAATCTCCACCCGCTACAGGGCAATCAAGTGCGTATCGTATGTTTGACAACTGAATCAACAACTTCGTCAGATACTCTAAGTGTAACAAACACCTTCACTTCTATCTGGGGTGTATATTCATCAACAAAAACATTTTATTTGTGGGAGACTTTTTACCTATCCGGAACCGATTTAAAAATTTGTTATCTGAACGCCTGATAAGACTCAGCGATCATTACTTTCCTTATTCAGGTTTACTTACTCAATTAAAAACACATTATAGTTAAAATCTAAGTCTGAGTGTCCTACTCGGTGAGCCTGAATAAAAATTATCTTAACTTCTTAATCTCTCTAATAAAATAGCTTAAACATCCATACTTTAATTCTACATACAACCAAATTCTACATTAAGTGTATTGAAACCGGCCTTATGTGGGGCCGACACTCCGTCTCGATGTGACACACAATCTCCGCGGAAATGATTAGTGCACTTCCGCAGCAGCCCAACGACTCCCCGAGCTTGTAGATGCGTTACCTCACGTAACCAGTAGCTGGAACTGACGAGACTTGGTTTGATGACTCAGGGCTGGTCGCTTCCTCTTGTCGCGACATTTCACAACAAGACTGCCGCCGACCGCCGGCGAAAACTGCACGTTTCAGGGAAGTGGAACACTGAACCCACGAACGAAGGCAGCTCTCCGGGAAACGTGAGCAGAGACAGCCCTCCTGCTGTGAACTTACAGATTTTCGCGGTTTCCTAGTCACGCTGAAGAAATATTTAAAACACAGTACAGTGACAAAACCATATGTGGGAACTTTCTACCCGAAAATGTTATGAATTTTCTTTTGTAGATTGAATTTTTACATTGATATGTATTCCCAAGAAGACTTCTAAAATAAATTTACAACTTTCTATGGTACAAGATTTCAGATGGGCCTAGTTCATTTTGAGCATCACAAGAGGGCAGCATTAACCCTTGGCTCCGTCACCTTGTGATAGAGCAAACAGATGGAAGACTGTATCTAGCGAAAAATAAATTGTACTTCTTAAATTTGTTTTAGAGGCCATTTATTTGTAGCGTAAATATAACAGAAAATAATATATATCCTCTATAGGGCATTTCAAAACATAATTTTTCTCTGAACAGTGTGTTTACTAGAATTAACCTAAATATATCGACCATTTTCTTTCCGCTGCTATTCCTAAAGATGCCTGATAGAAAAAATTATAAGAACAATGTCGTACAGTAACTCGTAAGGTATGTAGCCACCCTTGAAAATCGATATTTCAAATTGTTCTACGCAAAAATAATGAAATTTACGTGAGATGGGAGAGCTAATCTGAGAATAATGTGTTCTTTAACTAAGACCTGAAACCTGCAAACATTTGTGGCGTACTATCATCCTCTACATTGAGACGCTAGGGGGTTGTATGTTATCCTACCAATGTGTCTCCGCCATAACTGTTCACAGGTTTCAGGTCTTGGTTAAAGAAATCATTATTCGCGGAATGGCTCTTTCATTTCATGTAGGTTTCATTATTTTCCGGTAGAACCATTTGATATAGTGTTTTCTAGTGCGGCTACCTCCCTTACGGGTTACTGTACGATATTGTTCGTATGATGTTTTCTATCCCATTTTGCCTAGAGAATAACCTCACAGCGTTTGTACCTGCAGTTCAGGATCGCCTGTATAAAGACAATAGAAAGATACTCAATAGGGCACCAGTTTGCTGTCTGGGTAAACTGGTGCGTCGCTTGAACGTTTACTGCGATGGTTGAGAATGTCATTTCCCCTTGTCCACGGGAGCCGTGCTATGTCTCGGCATCAAAGGTAACAATCACCAGGCACGGGGGTTCTCGTGCGCTTTGATAAACTGTGCATTTGCGAGAGCGAAAGATCTGTTTTACAGCTGAGATCCTCAGCACCAATGGAAATGAATCAAAGCAGAGACGGAGCAACGACGAAATGTAACGAACGGTAGATGAAACGGCAACAGCCCTACCCCAATTAAACCCACCGAATAGTCTGGCCATTACGCCGTGGTCAGTTTGACAAAAAGACGTGATAATAATTAAAGCATTTTTCATCCTTAAATACAGACGATCACTTAGTGCGCAGTCTGCCGAGTTCTGCGTTGACCTATCAGGCGTGCGAATACCACGAGATCGTTCGTCGGTGTTTCTCGCAAAGGATGTGGGTCTAAAAGAACTTTATTTAGTAACAAATCTCGGAGGTGGATATTGAAGGTAAGCGCACACTATACCGCAACGGACGGAGAGCTCGTGTCACACGTAACGCAGTTTGAAATCAGATACATTGGTTTATATCGTAAACTAAAGATGAGGTAGGCCGCTTATTCGTCTTCTGCGCATGTACCCAACATTGACCTACCCCAATCATACACAACTGTCACAGTCACATGGTCAACAGCGATGTAAATGTTGGTTTATATATTAATTTTTAAATGACAAGCACTATTATACGAATGAAATACTTTTGCTAACTTGTATTTAATCAAACTGCATTACAAATTGGTTAGAAGATGCCGTTTTCGCTATATGTGTTGGCAGAAAAGCAGTGCATTGTTGGGACACGGAGATTGGTTGTGCCCAGCTAGCGATATCGGCCTACCTCATGTTCAGTCAGGGGTTTATATGATACCGTGCATATCTATCCGCATCGTACTCATCGTGTGTCGGCAATGCCGACGAGGGTTCCGGTCAGAGACTTCAAACCCGTTCCATCAGGCGCGTGCGTTGCGTGCGGATGAATCATCAGGATGCGCCGATCAGTGTGCGCGCGGCATTCGCACCAGGCCGGCATTTTCTCGTCAGTCCTCAACAAGGATCGAGTTACTTGCTACCTGATCCGGAGGAACGACCAACGAACAGCAAACTGAGGCTCGAGTACATGGAGGACTGTAGAGTCTAGCTTGTTCCAGAATTAATCAGCGGAATTTCCGGATCTCTATCGACTAGTTAAATACTCAGCTGCAATTGGGTGCTTTTCACATCGCCGCAGTAATGTGATAAGAAATTACTTTTAAAAACAGGTCGCAGGGGCGTCAAGGAACTTAACCTCAACCGCGCGGTACTTCGTTCAATAAAATATTTGCAAAGACTGTCTTCCGCCAAGAAAAGTAAATTGTTTTATTTGCTGTAAATTCATTTACAAAGCTGTGTTTTCGTTTGTTACTAACGTGTTTCCAATTATACTAATTGCCCGTCTTGTGTGGCTGAGACATTGCATTTGTGAAATTTTTGGTATATTTTGTTCTATTTAGTTTTATTGAGGAAAATAAATCTTTTGTTTTGTATTTATGATAATGTATAACCAAAAACAATAGTAATAAGTCCACTGTTTCCGTGTATATATGCCACAATTAGATAAATGCGCAAATAGTTTGACTTAATGACATTTTCAAGTGCCTGATTTGCGAGTCAGTAAAATATAGAATTTGCACACCAGAGTGGGAGTGATGCTTTATTTGTTGCAATTCCTCACTCCTCCCGATGAAAACATTTGAGGCAAAACCCGTAACTGCAGTTCATAACTCAATTACGACTTGATACGATGATACAATACTTATGATGGAGCAGTGCAGAAATCCAGTCGTAGGTGTGAATTGGTAGTACGCCGATAATATTACAGGCCATTGGTAACGTCAGCCCTCATTTCAAAATAATTCTAAATCTGGCCCGCGTGCAGAAGAGGAATCACTGAATTACAGTAACAATCCACGACTTAATAAATGTGAATAAATGTGTTTAAATCACCGGCAAATATAAAAAATTGTCTTAATGAACCAGTTTTTAGTTTTTCGCAGTTTCCAGTGGCCCAGTTCTCGTCTTTTCGGTATGGAGTGTAGCCTTATCGTATTTGTGAATATAATGGTTTATTAATTTGCAAAGAGAGTATTAAACGACAAATACATAATATTTGAGTCTGTTGCATTATTTTATTTTTGAGTTGAAATATAATACCCCAGAAAAACTAATTCCAAAAATTTATGAAAGATATACGAGGGCTGATTCAGAATTCATGGAAAATATTGTTTATCTCCTGAAAATGATACAAAGCATGAAATGTACTATGTACCGTTGAAAGTTTACAAGTACGTTTAAATGTTGACACCACATAGAGTATGGATGCGAGAATTTCCCGCATGGAACAAAGAGAAACATGGCTGTTTGAAATCACCGTTTAATTGATATATTCCCCATGTAGCAAACTATAGTCGGCCGACTGTGGTTTTACTGCTGACACTGCTGGATGATTACTGGCACTGAATACTTATGGGTTTACACAAATGGCCCTGTTATGGCTGACTGCTAGCAACAGGACACTTGGCATGCCATCAATAGTGGGTTAATGGGATGTTGATGGAAATGAAACTTATAGCTGAGAGAAGGTATTGCTGCTAATAATCCACAAACGGCTTGCCAACTGTATTCCAGTACTGGCAGCACTTAACTTATCCATTTTTGGTCACTGGTGGCCCAGATTATTTATGGATCTACACAACTGGTTTTAAATTCCATTTATGGCACACTGATGGTATGTTGATGTAAATGAAACTGATGGTTGAAAGTAGGTGAACTACTAATGACCCATAAATGGCTTACCAAATATATTCTAGCAATGGCAACACATAATATGTGCATACTGCTGGTAAAATTATGGGTAGCCATCTGCAGGCCATTTAATGGCTGTGAAGAGGTACATTGATGGACCATTGGTGGGGCAATTTAGCTTATGAAAATTTTTATGGCTCCCACGCTACTCAGACAGCTTTCTCAAACTACACACACGTATATGTATTATTGTATGTGTGTATAATATAGTTATAGATCACATGATACAATGAGTAGATTATCTGTAAATATATAGTGCTGGAAATATCTATGGCAAAATGCTTTAAATACAGTATTACGTTGACTTCGTGACTGGTATTGAATAATTTGACATATGCAATAATTTAAATTTACGACTGCGTATAATTAAAATGAGGAGTTAACAGAAAAAAAATATCGAACCACCCTATGAAAATTAACATTGATGTTTCACGTCACTAAAATATTCATATCTGCCGACTGCATTTAAAAACAGATTAATAAAATCCAAGTGACTTACATACTGCAAAAAATTACGTTAAAGGCAAGGTTTCGTTTAAATATCATGATTCAGGTTGAAGCTTTCTCTCAACGACAGTATTGTTTTGTTTATTTGCATCTTTTTTTAAAACCGATTTGTACGCATGGTAAGTTTTAAGGCTATGAAATAACTGGTGTAGTTTATAGTATATCATCGAGTTTTACTAATTCAATTCCAAATATAGTCTAAATTTGGTCATCTAAACTTAAAAATACACAGTGGTGTAATGGTTAGCATGCTGGGCTGTCAATGCAAGTGTCGTGAGTTCGCGCCCCCTCCACTCATACAGTAAGCATATGGTATCCATGTCGTGCAGTGCGTTTAATAGTGAAGTAAACGAAGATTAAAAACAACGGAAATTTGAGAATGATGCAAAAATTATAATTCTTTCAATATAGTGCTTGACGTATGGTAGAAGCATGGTTAGTCATCAGTAGGTTATTTGGTGGCTGGGAAGTGGTACATTGATGTGCCATTGCTGTTGTAATGCAATCATATGGGCCATTTATGTTCACCACACTTGGACCAACTATGAGGAGAGCATGGCTAGTTAGTGGTGCCGCTTCAGGACCATCAAAGGTGCCGGGTGCATGCCAGCTGTTGGCAAAAAAAACTTTTGGCCGGCTTGGCATCCAACTATAGACCATAAATTGGCAACATGTGTTTTGCTAGACGGGTGTACAATCTGTATACACTCATTTGAACGGGTATATATCGTACGTGTGCGAGATGTCTAACATCCTTCGATGTAGTCTCCGGGGTTGTCCACGGTTTGTTGCCAGCAATGAAGCAGACCGGAAATAACATCGGCTGCATGAAATCCATCAGTGTCTCGACAAAATGTTGTGACGATGTCTGTTTCCTGCCAAAGCGTTTACCACTCAATGGTCCCTTCACTTTCGGAATAAGATCGTAGACGCACGGATTAAGATCGGGTGAAAAGAGCAACCTCCCATCCCCAACACCTTAAACGTGTAACTCTACCAGCTGTATGAGGTCTAGCATTGTCATGTAAGACTATAGTGTTGCCCAGCATTTCAGAACGTTTCTCTCGAACTGTACGACGAAGATGGTACTGCAGAAATGATAGGTAGTACTGTGCATTTACAGTGCAACCTTCACGAACTGGACGACATTAAAACACCTCGACTGTCATATGCCTAAATGATCATCAGCTTTGTGGGTGATGGGTTTTCGTCGAACTTTGTGCCTCCGTGATGATCCAGGATGGCGCCATTCATAGGACTGTCGCTTCAATTCGGGTACGTATGCTCGTACCTATATTTGATCAATTGCATTGATGCAGTTCAGCATGCCATTACCTTCACGGCGAAAGCGTTCTAGATTGATACGACATATCTCATATCGGGTCCACTTCTCTACCTCAGTTAAGTGATGTGTCCAACACTTGGCACAAATCTTCTGTACATCTAAGTCCCGCCGTAAAATTCGGCGCACCGACGACGAAGGAATACCTGTTTGCTGGGCTGATTCTAGCGAGTGTCGTCCATTAGGCTCTGATCGACCACAGCCACTCGTACGTCCTGGTCAGCTGGCACAGCGCGTCCACTGCTAGGTGGGTCGGCTGTTGACTCTCTTCCCTGTTTGAAGGCCTCTACCCACCTTTCCACTGTACGATAGGATAAAGCACGATTACCCAATGCTTTTCCGCAGCTCTGAATGGCATTCGCATGCATTGCGGCCGCGACGTACGGCTATCTTGATGTACGCACACTGTTCGATACGGTTACGTCCATTTTACACCGCTGTCATCCGGCAACTGACATAGGGAACGTTCCCACATTCGGACGGATGCACTCACACGCCATCTGATGGAAACAGCAGTTCGACGTGGGATAGCACACACTGACGAACCGTGGACAAACTCACATACTTTTCTGAGAAATCTTAAACAGTTTATACACGTACGATACGCAACCGTTCAAATGAGTGTATACGGGATGTACGAGGATAAATTAATTAAACGGTGATTTCAAGCAGCTATGTTTGTCTTTGTTGCTCACTAAACATTCCGGCATCCATACTCCATGTGGCGTCAGCTTTCAAACGTACTTGTCATACACTTTCACCTGTGCGTGGTACATTTCCTGTGTTGGATCATTTTCGGGAGGTAAACAATAGTTTCCATGATTTCTGAATCGGTCCTCGTAGTTTCCTTCGCCTGACACCTTTTATACAAGCTATTCACGGTAAAGTGAACACTTTAGCCTATACACATCCACTCGCCTGCGTTAACACTAAGATTTTTCTCAGCCCTTTAGGTAACGATATTAACATATGTATGTAAACATGTTACAAAGTATGGGAATGTAGTTTCGCTACCATACACTGCACAAATTCGTCCACAAACACTTCAAAAGCCCGGTACTATTGGTTAGTTTTGTTATTATTACCAGTATTAACCAGCGCACCAGAAATTTTTCATCATGTCGTAGAATAAAGTGAAGATTATACCGGGTAAGTCACTAGCGCCTATTTTCCCGTATCTATGCATACGTCACACAATATGCATCTCACATAATATCTATCGTAACACACCACCACACGCGCGTTGATTCGTTCTCGCCAGTACATTGAGCGGTGAACGGATGGTGATATGTCAGCAATGCGTTGAGAAGCCATTCACGTTTCAAATAATGCACGTCCGTTTATTGTGTTAAACAGATTATTGCGAAGTTTACCGAATACATCAGTATGTGACGATTGCGTCCTTCGTAACACACATCTGCCTCGCTTCGAGCCATCGTGTTTCTTCATGTGACATAAGCATACATTCACCGCCTGTTGTATTGACGTAATGAACGCACGCGTGCTGTTTTGTAGCGATTCTCTATTTTTGCGCTGACAACGGCGTCGAATATTCAGCTAACAGACGATGCGCCGTAGCGAATACGTACACGGCATGGGACTCAGTTACACAAGAGAGAATTATTTTACAGTGGAGGAGATGTTTAGTAGATGGGTAGTATTGTATGAAGGTTGCGTAAACATGGAAAAATAGGCGTGGGCGACTCATCCGGTATATTTTAAATCACATTTTTCACGGTAATTTTTACCATTCTGCATTTTCCCCAACGAAAAGTATATATAGCAAAGCCTTATAGGAAGCAATATGTGGTAGAGCGATCTCGCAGCACTGACTGCGCAGAACTATTCTCCATATTCCAACATTGGACTGTTTTTCTGTCAACACTATTCATGTAAACAAATGCTTTCAGATGTATTTATACAATCTATGGCCAGTTTTAATGCAATTAGGTTATATTCATATTGATAAAAGTATTTTAATCATATAAAATTGGTTGTCTATTGAAAGTTAAGATACAAACAAATACGTTCGTCACTGTTGATAATGTGACTTCGACAGCTGTATTGGTGTGGGGTAGGTCAATATTAAGTACAATCTGACTACCTCATATCTAGTCCATGCAAGAGATAAATGAGTAAATTTAAGTCATCCTGTACTTGAAAAGCCAACGATTCCATAGTAATGGAAAAGCGTGTTTTCTTAGGTGCAGGAACTTCCTGTACTCGGGAGTATTCTAAGTTTTCATGTTTTCGCCGGAGGATACAAGACATGCAAAGGCGTATCCTACTAAACTAAGTGATACGAAGTACTCTTCCATAAATTCCAGATGTCTCGTGATCTTAGTATTACGCTCCGTTGAAGTGATAATAGAGCTACTTCCTTTTATTATTTTTACATTACGTAAACATCACGAACGCCTCAAGTTGATTGTTTATCGACATACGGAACGAGTGGGTTTGCAGGAGTTGGAAAGAAACCCCTTTTTAAACTAACAATTAGTGTCTCAGCCCATTTATTCCCATCTCTGCTACGAAGAAAATTTGATGAACTCAGTTTCGTGTGGTAATATAATTTTCTTGTAATGAAGGAATGGGAAAAATAACGAAATTCTTGTCAACACTGACACCCATATCATTGTTCAGTTGTCGGCTTTCCCGTCGGGCATTACCGGTGAACGTTTGGGTCGAAGGGTTCTTCCGTTGAAGATATTGAGGAAGAGATGATAATAATGGGGAAATTTGAAGGAAAATTACATGCTGATAGAGAGGAACTATAGCCAGCAAGTATATTTCCATGCAAAAACAGCACGATAGCACGCACATAACAAACTTTCACGCTGAAGTTGAGAATGGTCTTACTGCTGTCCATGGCCTTGGCCTTACATCGGCGTCACTAGCAATAATTTTGAATAATATCATGGATGTATATTTTAAAGGCAGAACACATTTATTGAGTAGGAATCTTAAAAATTGCTAAGAAAGCTTTTTGAATCTTGGATATGAATATCATTAAAAATAATAAAAAAATATTCTAATATAATTGAATAAAACAAAATTAAATATTTAGCTTGCAATATTAATTAAATAATTTATTATCTTTTTAAACGTAATTTCCGCAAGAAAAATAACTGATATTGAAATCAAAATATCCTCGCCTTCAAACGCTAAATTGATCTTAAGCAACGAAGACGTCTTATGGTCTGCCAAGAAATAGTCTGAGGAAATTGCGGCCACCGAAAAGTGTTTTACTATGACAGACACTAAAAAATTGCTTTGTGGTTATTGCAAAATTGTTTTGTTCGTCGGTGATCGCAAAATAAACCGTTTTTCTGTGCTTTCACGGGAAAAATTTTTGTATTGATTGCAAAACCGTTCCATTGCCACTAACAAAATATATTGGGGGACGGTCTATTTTGGCAAAATATTTTATTGAAAGCTATCTCTAAAAAAAATATAGTATATTTCTGTAACGGCAAATATTATTAAGTAAATATTGTTTGGAGCACTGCTAAGAAAATTTGAAATGAATTAAGAAAACTGTGCCATGTATTGACATTTCATTTGAAGTGTAATTTTTAAAACAATGTCTTCTAAATTCGATTTCTTTTTTATACATGTTTGATTAATAACTTATTATTTATAGTTATGTACTCATCATTCTAAATATTTGAAAACTTTAGTACTAAATATGCAGTAAGCATTTCCCTTCGCGATTAAATATAGACTAATAGGGGCAAGAAGCCATTTTGTTACCATTGCGCAATCTCTCAGTTTGTTAAATATCTACCACGATCAAGAAATGATTAAATTATAAAACTAAGAAGTAGTAATATTAACGTATTAGTAGTGGAGTTGTAATACATATTTCTAGTATCTTTATTTTTAAATTTGCAAAATTTGTGACATTTTTATATATGATAAATACAATGTGTTGAGGGCGATCTGACATCCATGGTCTCAACTCGGGGTAGCTATTCGGTGAAAAAAAAATGTTATCGTGTGAAGCGGTTTCTACTGCCGCAGCGAGCGGTTTAATGAGGGCTCGTCCAATTCCGGGCGGTTCTCACACGAGGCGTTTCGTGCCATTTCGCAGCTCCTCAAGCCCGACGGGTCGGGCGAGAAGGATCCTTACTGCCTTCGTATCCTCAATTACAGCCGGCGATAACACGAATTAGCCGCGGAAAGCCTTTCCAACACCCCATTCCCCCTTCTGCCAACGCCCTCAACCCCCTAACGACCGGGTGCTAACTAGTGACTCACAAGACGGGAAATGTTGAGCCCCGTTTGCACCGGAACAAACAGAAGCGAACACATGCGAACGAACATAAGCGAACCTATTTCGCACGTGTTTGCTGCCGTTCGCTCCTGTTTGCTTCGCACCTGTTCAAGCGAACGTGTGAGAACAAGCAGAAGCGAACAATTCTCGCATGTTTGTTACCATTCGCTCCGGTTTGATTTCGACGCGTTCAAGTGAACATGTGGGAACATGCAAAAGCAAAACAAATCACTCATGTTTGTCACCATTCGTTCCTGTTGAATTCGGACCTGTTCAAGTGAACATGTGCGAACAAGCAGAATCAAACCATTCGCACATGTTTGGTACCGTTCGCTCTTGTTTGATTATGGTCTGGTACAGCGAACATGTGCGAACCAGCATAAGCAAAAAAATCCCCACATGTTCGCTACCATTTTGTCTTTTTTTTTTTTTTATCCGGAGCTGTTCGCTGCGGTATAAACGAAGCGCGAACACTGAACAGGAGCGAACACGTATATCCTTTGGTGCTTCGATGAAAGAACGACAACGAACGGATCGTCAGGGTATGCGAAACGAACCTTGAACAAAGACCCGTGGGAAGGCTCGGTTCATTGATACTCGTTCACGCGTTCTTCGCTCCAGTGTAAACGAAGCTTTAGATGCACACGGGTGCGTGAGGAAACAAAACAGGCGTTCCGAGATTTGCGGGGTACATCCGATACAGGGAATGCGTCTTCGTATGTTTTCTGTATTCTGAGAATATACCATACATTACGACTTAGTATCGTGCCGTCTGTGGCGATTTTTTTTTTTCCCCCAAATCAATGGGAAAATTATTTTTAACATGCGCTTTAATAACGCTGTTGTTAAGAACATTAGTTTACATTTTATGTAAAACTAATTTTTAAATAGTCATTTAAATAGAAGATTTGATTTCGTTTTAAATATTTTTTAACTCTTAAAAATGTCATTAGCAATTTTTTTTTTAACTTTACATCTAGTTTGCCTGAATTTAAATGTTTTATTTCTAACTTTTGCATCGAATTTTCAAGAAATTTATTCATGGTAATTATGAATTGTATAGCTAAACGTATTATTCATGGTAATTATGAATTGTATAGCTAAACGTATTATTCATGGTAATTATGAATTGTATAGCTAAACGTATTATTCATGGTAATTATGAATTGTATAGCTAAACGTATTATTCATACACTATTTGCGAACGCTTTTCATCGTGAAATCAGTTTTGCCAAACACAGGTGAAGAAAATCCGTATTCGGAGACACATTTCGGCGAAAATTGACAGCAAGGTTTCTTGTGGCAGAGCATGGTGGAATTTTTTTTTTTACTTTCACTTACAACGATGGAAATAGGTTTTATTTTTATAATTCCGTGGAGATTTTGCATTAAATCTTACACGATATAATTTTCACATCATCAGATAAGAGATGTGGAATAACATGTGCAGTGTACATGGCGAGAATTGTACATGAAAGTTTCAACATTTCAACATGGCTATGATCACATGAGTACTAACCAAGTTTACATAAGACAAGCATGTCAATTCGTCATTTATGGTTCTAGAGCGTGTGAATTATTACTACAGCTGTAACTTGTTCATTGATACTAAAATCTAGTATTTAAGATTTAGAAACAAAAACTGAGTGCTCATTATATACGTACTTGATAAAGTGGTGTAAAGTTTGTTCTGTTAGGTGATTTTGAATCAGAACTCTCATCGTTGTTGTTGGCTAAACATAATGGATGAAAATTATTATCAAGTGTCCAAATTACTTAGCGTATGTTTACCAATATTATTGATACTAACAGTTTACGTAATGCACAAATTTAGTCGGTTTATTTTTCGTGAGACCGATTATAGACAGGGAATGACATCGACGTAGTTAGTAGAGTAATTAAATACATTGAAAGCCATCAATTTTATTTTCGCACCATGTTTCCACTCTCGACTACCTAGGTGTCGCTAGTATACATGTCGTCATCGTTTCCAACGCTAAGTATATTCCACGTCATGTATCGCTCACTGCTCTATTTGGTTTAGCTGCGCTTGCGCTCATTGAGTACAAAAATGGCGAGGATGTATTTACGTTTGAATTGGGAAAACAAAGACATGTTCTGCTACAATATGTAAGAGTAGATGTTCCCGTGAGGTTATATACGGTATATTGTTTTACGTGATTCATTGTTGTTTTTGTGACCAACTAACACTGCGAACCAATAAGTTTTGAAAATTCACACACGAACGGAATACGCAGTGCATGCACAGTAACCGTCAAGAGACTTCGGGTGTACTCGGTAGATCTCAGGATACTTGTAGGGGCGACTACAGCCAGTGGCGTGCATCATATCCCACCCTCGCAAGACGGCCGACAGCCCCTCTCCCCCTCCACTCCGCTTCTGTTCTTAGCCCTACCATGATTGGTGTGGACAGCTCACGAAGATATCGCTAGCACTTGGCTTCGGGCCGGCGTCTAGTGGCGTTAGGCTACAGCGTCACCATCTATTACGTCCTCCGAAGCCCCACGCTACAACCGCTGCAACAACATTTCGTCGGAGGCTGCTCCAATTAAACGTCAACCTCTGTACAAAGAGAATGCATACTGGTAAATGCCGACAGTTAAACTATTTCAGTCCAACATTCATTTATTATTTCGGGTGTTGAAACCAAGACGTAATATTTGGGTCGGTACTCCACTCACGTTGACTTAACGTTAAAGTAAAGCAACTGCCTATGGAGAACTGCACCCGACTATACATCGTGAAGAACTCATAAAAAAAGTCGTACACGCACCATAAAAATTGTTAGAAAAGTGCGATTTATGCTGTATGTGAAAGAAGAATGTATGCAATATTATAAAACATTTTACTAAAATATATTTTTAAATGTAAAAATATAATCGATCAATAGAGTCCGCATTTTTAACAAAACGTATTTCGGTTTTGGATGCTTCGGAAAGCAGAATTTGCAAAAAAAAACATTCTTAAAAGAAAGACCGTTATAAAGTCTACTATGATTGTGTGTAAGAAAATTGTAATAATAATGCAGGAAATTATTTTTATAATTAATTTTATATGTATATATTTGTAACAAACAATTATGGATGAAAGTAACATAAATAAAGTTGTATATAAAATTGATATGATAAATTATAACTATGATTTTTATACTCACAATCATAGTAAACATTATGACGATCTTATTTTAAGAAGATTTTGTTGCAAATTCTGCTTTTCGAAGCATCCAAAACGGAAATGCGCTTAAATTTAGTTAAAAATGTTAATTCCATCGATCGATAATTTTCGTACATTCAAAAAGCATATTTTAGTAAAATATTTTATAATGTTGCAAAAAATATACATTCATCTTTCATACACAGCATAAATCTCTCTTTTCTAACAATTTTCATGGCGTCTGTAATAATTTTTTATGAGGTCTTCACGTTATGTAGTAAGTGGCAGCGCTCTATAGGCAGTTACTTTACTTCAACCTTAACGTTTGCGCCAATCTTACAGATAGGGAGACACGCGTTTTTTTTTGCTCAGAGATCTTGAGATGAAACCATTCACGAACCAGAGCCGTTAAAACGTCCATAAATCATATGAAATCATCACTAAAGAACCTGGCTGTATTTCATTGGGCACTGATACACCCTGTGTACAGATAAGGTCATGATTATTCTTATGCATTATGTTTAGAATTGTGAACGCACGGAATTAAATGTCTAATTTAAATACTAACTGCCTAAAGTGACGTTGTCACCGAGTCAGAAAAATTACTTAAGTGTTTTCTACGTCTTGTAGAAAGTGTAACATTAAAATTTCATTCAACGAAAGTATATCTCTTATTCACTTTATTCGCATTGGAAGAAAATCACCACAACAATATTAATTAAATGATGTTGTCTTCTTCTCTTCCTAAGATTAAGCCATTTCGAAATCGCTACAGGTCTAAATATATTCTTATATATACCTGCACACGTCCTGGTCGGTGTTCCTTTGTTTCGTCTTTCTAAGTGAATACAACTTTTTTTTTTTGGAGGATTCGTCTGATGACGTCGTTCTTTCTACTTGGTCTGGCTATTTATCTTGCCTGGAGTATCGTATCAGTTGATTTTAACAATATATTAATGATTTCGTTATTTCTTTTCGTTACGCGTTCAATTTGCAGCAACGACTTCATTCCTGCTAGTTTCAATCATATTTTATCATTTCCAGTATGTATGGCAGAGGCTGTTCACTATTTACGGAGCAGTTTTGAAAGCCCTACTTGCTATATAGAGTAAGCCTAATTTTCTCTCATTTTTTTAATCTCCCGCATACTTTAACATTACCTTGGGACCAATGACTTTATTCATGCACCGTTCAGTTTCCACTTAATACTGTAAGGATCGTAAATTGTACCAATATTCCAATACTTGCACTTGACATGCATTCAACAAACGGAAATCTTAATAGATTCAATGCCCAGAAATTTAAATGTCAAGGATTTTAAAACCACATTAAGGCATGTAACTGCTGTGGTTACATAACTACCACATTTACCGGGAGCATGGTAGGTAGTATTGCGCTAAATGCATGTAGTTAGGGGCAGATGATTTTGGTTTTTAAAGGTTGACCTCAGAAGTGTTCCAATAACTGGGAAGAATGTCAAAATTGGCGTTTTAAGAAGCGCAATTTTTTTTATAAAAGGGTGGATGTGACTAGGTGTGTTGTTCATAGTCAAGTCTCAAGGCTTAGCTAAAAAGTGACTTGGTCAATATCATCTTATTTCTCAAGACATTGTCAATTTCCATCCGCGTATCATAGTATGCAAATAAGATGCCCTTCCGAAGACGGCGGCGTTCTCAAGATATAGCTTATTCTTGCCAATTCTGGCTTGGTCAAGCGCGAACTTCAAGGATAGTACGAGAGCTCGAATTCAAACGAAAATTGGCGACTAGACACGAATAAGAAGTAAACCGGCATTTTTTGTCACCACGACATAATATATGCATGGTATTGCACGCCAATAAGGAAAAAATTTATTCCTGGAGTTTATAAACATATAAATGCGATTGAAAACAAACACAGTGATTCTAATTTCTTGAAATAAAACTAAGTCGTTTTTTTTTTGCTTATGAGAATGTTGCGGACGTGGTTAATAAAATATTGTTAAGAAGACTGCATAAATAATGTGATTTATTTACATGATCAGGCAATAAGTAACTCAGCACAGGAACGTGAGCATTTACTTTGAACTAAAATAATTAAGAGACAACATTAACATATAACATTACATACAATTATGTATCACAAATTTGTTTTGTATAACTTTTTTAGTATCGTTTTGGTCAACTATGGACCACGCTATTTCAACTGTTTCCTTCTTCCCTTAACGTTCGCCCAGTATTCTTGCATTCTTTTTCGGTGAGCTTCCCCCCGTTCTTCGGTCCACACCTTGCCAGTCTTCATTTTTGGGTTTTGGCTGGAAACCCTGATATCCTTGATGTCATCATGTGAGATCCCAAGTTCTTGCAAGTCTTTTTCCACTTCGGTAAGCCATGCCCCTCTGGACTTCTTATTTAAAAAGTAGGTGAAGATTTGATTGGATAGTCCTTCTGAACTCATTTGCGTCAAGTGCCCATAGAAAGCAATCTTCCTTTTCCGAATGGGATCTGTTATTTTCTCCAGGTGTAAATATAGCTCATGGTTGTGTCTACTTCTGTACTCACCATTTTCTTTGACCGGGCCCAGGATCTTTCTCAGAATATTCCTCTCTTTATATTAACAAAATCTTTACTTGTATTGTGGATTTATTGTACAGTCAAATTTCAAAATTTAGTTTTGAATGAAGCAAATATTTCTTTTGAGTTACAATTACATTTGAAAATAAATAAATACTTATTTTTAATTAAGAGTTATTACATGTAGCGCTGTCTAGTTTGTACAATGTAATTAGTAGTTGTTAAGTTATATATACGAATTACGTTAAAAAATTAATGTTATCTCAATGATTCCAGTTCTGCAAATAATATCTAGGAACAGAATAACGTAGTTTTTTGCCCACGCGCGCAATTAAATCAGTAATTTCAACCTAGCGCAAGCTTTGTTATCGCCATTTTTCATAAATCTTTGCTTCTTCGACGCCTGAATTCATCCAGTCAGCGTTTACAGTTTAAAAAATATTAATGTCTCAAATCATGTCTAACACGAACTTTGGCTTATTTGCCATCTTAAGCAAGGTATGAACGGCTGTGAAACTTGGTTCAAAACTGTGATCTCAAATAGTGACTATGCAACAGAAATATTCAAACTTAAGGCACACAAAAATAAGGTGGCCTTCGTAAAGACAGTCTTGTTTACATAATTATGCAATGTTCATGAAATTTAAATACGATTGTCTTGAAGCTAGTGCTCAAGACAAGTTTATGAATACCGCCATGAATCTCTGTTGTCATGGTCGGCCTCCCGAACAACCTGTCTTCTCGGAGCTCGTTAAATGAGCTGTTCCGAGTATTGAGTCCCCTCGCCATGTAGTGCATTGTCCTTCGAGCAGGACTGGATCTAAAGAAAGGCGAGCCTTGCAGGGAAACACACACACGAATATATATATATATATATATATATATATATATATATATATATATATGTATGTATATATATAATATATATATATATATATACATACATATATACATATATATAATGTATGCACACACAAATTATGTATGTAAATATAATGATTATTTTATATTTATGTATGAGTCAACACGTGCCTATATTCTTATAATAGTTATTAAATATTATTTTTTGCTGCTTTCCTTGGTGGAAGACACAAGCCATTTAAAATTGCACGTATTGTTATATCTCTTGAACCATTAAACCGAATTAAAACTAAATTTGTGTGTTGGCAGCGCATCATTTAAGTATGGAATTAAGAAATGTGTATTGTTGTTAATCCTTAATTTTGGAAGACAACGTCACGTGCAAAAATAAATCCATTATGTCATATATCAAAAACTACTTAACCTGTTCTCGCCAATTCTGGCAGATAAGTAAAGCTATCATAGGTAATGTTAACGTGTGCAATTTTTATCGATTACTTTCTTTAAATGTTGGCAATACAATATTTTAGGTTTATATGGTGTATCTACCTATCATCCACCAATTTCGACTAAATTTTTTATGCTGAAAGTATCTATTACAAACATCGTATGTGACAAAACATACAAACTTTTTCGCCATTTTCTTAGATAGGTTTTATGTCCTATCTCGACGACAATCAACCGACTCCCACCAAAATTTACACGTACGTAGTGCTACAGTAGGGTATGCAAACTAAAGGCTGTTTACGGTAAAATTAGCACTTTTGAAAGCCCTGCTTAAGATCTGCTTGTATGCACTTTGTGTGTTCTTCCGCCTTATGTAAAATTAACATTGCCATGGGCCTCATCACTTTATTCATACGTTAGTAGAGTAAAACTGTGAAGTGTTTAGAAAATTAAATATTCTACAAATATGCAAATTTTTACACTTCGATGGATTAAAATAATTTAAGTTATCACAAATGGTTACATTACACTTTTTATTTTACCTTAATATATGGAACTGTTTTCTATCCAATGTTACCAACTTTATTGAGCGCATGTCACTCAGTGCGTACGTTGAAATACATGCAGGCATGGGCAGGGACCTTTTCCTAAGGTTGATTTCAAATGTGCTCACTTTATCGTGAACAGTTTTTAACATGTTTTAGCTGCGGCAAGTCTTTTTAGCCTACTTTCCGAAGGAGGTAAAAGCTTATGAGATCACTTACCTGTATGTGTGTGTTGGTGTGGATGTGTGAGTATTTATGTGTAAATGTATTGTGTGTGTGTCTGCATGTTTTTGAACGCGTGAACAGTATTTCACCAAAATCTGTACACATATTGTACTAAGGACACCTATCTTTTGACAGTTTTCGACGACACCAGGCACTTTTAAAATGGCGGCAATTTTAAAATTTAGGTTGATATGCCATATCTCAGAAACCATTGAACCAATTTAAACCAAATTTTGCCTGCTGACAGCTCAGCTTGTAAGCACTGCATTCAGAGGAAAATATTGTTGTTGGTAGGCCACTTTGTAACATAGCGACACATGAAAGCATAGATTTTATATTATGCCTGCGATACTACTCAAAAAATTGTCGCCAAATTTGGCACGTATGTAATATTATGATAGACTAGGTAAATGTAAGTTATGAAACTTAACTAGGCACTGATTTTAAAAATGGTGGTTATACTATTTTAGGTACATTTGTTATAAGTACAATACCGTTTGACCAATTTCAACCAAATTTTGTACGATGATAGTATCTATTACACGCATCATATAAACCCAAAAAATACTTTTGTCCACCAGTTTGTAAGATAGTGCTACATGAGTTAGTAAAAGTTTTGTGCAATATCTTGGGAAAAAATTGACAGACTGCTATCAAATTTGGCAAATAAGTAGTACCACGGCAATATATGTACGTGTATGTTTCAAGTACGTTAGACACTTACATTCAAAATGAGATCATAAAGCTTTTTTTTAGATTTGTATGTTATAACGTCGAAACCATGTTATTAATTCCAATGAATCTTTGTATGCTGACTGTATATATTCCAACCATCAAATGTGTCCACAAAAAACCTCTTTTGCCACCCATTTGCAAGATAGTATCACTAGGCAAATTAAAATTAGGCCATATCACCGAAAATAAAAACAGATTTCTACCAAATATGGCAAACAATTGTGACTATGGTGGGACATGTAAACTGATAAACTTTAAGACGGTCAGACAAATATATTTTCAAATTGGCGGCCATAAAACTATTTTCGGTCAAAAATTTTTATGAGAATTTACTAAACGAATTTTAATTTAACTTTGTATGCTGACAGTATCGATTATATCCTTCAAAATTGAATGTGCAATACCTCATTTCTCAGCCATTTTGTGAGACAGCCCCCTCATGAAATAATACAGTTTTTATGTCGTATCTCGGGAAACAAGTGAATTCTTACAAATTTAGTGATGAAGTTCTACTGTGGTAAACCATATTAATTTATATTTTTTAGGTGTATAAGTATCTTATTTCCCGAAAGGCGTCTGTACAAACATTTTAGCTTAGTGTGCTTTATCTACGAAACTATATAACAGATTAAAGTTTAACTTTGTACAGTGTATCGATGACAAAAATCGAATGTGCTTATATATAAACTTTTTGTCCTCAATTTATGAAGTTCGTCATATGAACAAAGGAGATTTTATGCCATATCTCGAGAACCAATCAACTGATTCGTACAAAAGCTTCACGAAATATTGCTACAGTAGGGTATGTACATTAACACGTGTAATGTGCAGCAGACATGTTTTAATTGGGTTTATAAAAATCATTTAGATAAATTTTTTATATCTATAAGATTTTAAAGGTACACATTGACAGACCCCTACACAAATTTTAATTTATTTGTGTATATGAATATGGGTTGTTCTGGAAAAATGTATTATTTATATTGGTTGATTGATTGTGTAAAGCAGAGTACTGAACAAAAGAACTACCTTATATTTTTAATGAAGTGTGTTAAGATTATTGTACTAAGAGCAAATATTTGTTATTCTGTTAATTTTGTAAATATTCTTTAACATAAGCAAAGCTCTTGTTATGTACATATAGAACTTCTTGTGTGAACAAAAAAAGAATTATCCCTTGTGTGTGTGCTGGTTAAAGGACTAGTTATTAACCAGAATTTTAAAAGTGAATACCACATATGTTTCATCACATCCTGGAAGAGACGATTTCAGTTAATGGAATATGTATTGTATGAAATTAAAATAGGCTAGTAAGAAGCCTTACTAAATGGTGAGTTGCAATTTTTTTTTTGATCTGCATTAATGTAAGAGTCCCAGAGGAGACCGAGTGTTTCACAGAGTTTCAAAAGCCGAGCATGCTAATTAATTATTGGGAGGAATTGTATAGTTATTATGTTTTCATATGTTTATGTGTTAATTTAGTATCTAGTTTTAGTCGATTTTTAATGGTAAGTGTAATGTTTACGAAAATTAAATATTCAGTTTTCTTAATAGTTTGAAATATTAGATTTCCCCTAGAGTTCACAATTGAAAATCGATATCTGGAATTTTTCTGAATACTAACAAGATAATGATTTTTTAACATTCCTAAACATTGACTCTGATATTTGATTGATTTAATTAATACATGATTATTAATATTTTTCTTTAATTACGCCCTCTTCCTTCGTCCACACTCATCCATCTTATTCACATCCAATAATTATTATTTTATTCTTTTCTTATAACATATCCATTTCTTTCCTTCGTTTCTCAACTAATTACAAGATGTTTGAATAAAATTAAATCAAATTTTGTATACAAAAAATAATAATTATAAGCATAATTAATGCACATAGAGATCCTCTCTTGCTGGGTTTTTTTTTTGCAAAATATTGTCACACGAATAAATCGCAATTTTTTTATTTTACGGGACATTCAAATAATTTCCAATTTGTGCACAACTACATAAGGGCCAGGCATTGATTTTTGAAATGGCAGCCTTGTAAATATTTACATGTATTTGGCATATCTATTTAACAACCTAGTCAAATTCAATATAACTTTTTATTCTAATATTATTCATTCAAAACATCGTATATAGAAACATTTTTTGTAGTTATATGATTTTATACAATATCTCGGAGACCAATGAACCTATTTATACCAAATTTTTCACACAAGTAGCATTATGATAGGCCATGCAAACATATTTGTATTTATTGGCTCACGTATATTTTTAAAATGATGGCCGTGTAAATATTTCAGGTTAGTGAACCCTTAGATTCAAAATGTTAGACTGATAATTTCCGAAGTTGATCCTACGAATCCTACATCTGTGATACAGTTGATTGCACGTTAACTTAATTTACGAGTTTTTCTGAATTCGAATCGTGGGCAAGTCACTCGTGTATTTTAGTTGAGTGAGAATTTTCGTCTTTTTTCTGGTTTCATCTCTAATGCTATTGCTCTCAATGGCACGTCGCAGCCTACCAGCCATCAAAGCTTTTAAGAACTCCAATAAAATTTATTTGCACCGATGTAGACTAAAGTAGGCTCATTAGTTATCAGTAATTTGTGGTTTTAACTGCGTTAATATAAAAAAATTAGATTAGTACGATATGGCTCTTAAACAATTCAATAGCAATCAACGCTATTATGTATACAAACACTACTTATTTGAAACAACAAATATGCATACAGAGGTCCTCTTTTGCCTGCCTTTTTTTTTTGCAAAATTTACCGAGGCGAGAAAATATAACATTTTGCCATATTTACGGAACAATTCAACTAATTTACACCAAATTGTGTACACCATTAGTGCTACAGATTGCCAGGTAAACTTAAATGATTTAAATAGGGTCAGACATAGATTTTCAAAATGGTAGCCCTATAAATATATTGATAAGTTCGTCGTATCTACTAAATAAGGTTACCAAATATTCTATCAAACTTTTTGCTACCAATATCTGTTAGAAGCACCGCATAGAGAATTTTTTCACAATTTTTTTTAGGATATCACCAAATAAGGAAAAAAGTTTTTAAGCCACACCTCAGGGACCAACCAACCAATTTCCACCAAATTATTCACACAAGTAGCACTACGGTAGGCCATGTAAACTTACGTATTTTAAATGGTTCAGCCACTTATTTAAAAAATGACGGCACTTTACATATTTCAGGTTAATAAACCTTATAATTTAAAACAATACATAGACTGATTACATCCGAAGTTGATGCTTTGAATCCGATCTCCGTAATGCAGTTCATTGCACGTTAGCTTATGGTACGAGATTTTCTGGGTTCGAGTTCCGGGTAAGGCAGGCGTGTATTCGAAATTGTCTCACTAGTGTTACGTATTTTAAAGATGTTTTCTATAGTTATATTACAGTCAACGAGACATCAGGGGTTACCTGTCATCTAAGCTTTAAAAAATTTCATTAGAAATTATTCACACCCATGAAATGTTAGCCGATACGATGCCGGGAGTCGGCGTTGCAGTGCCGATCACCACCATCTTTTTGTCCCATTTTTCCCTCAAATTTCCATTTTCCTTCAAAAACACTCAAAACTCCTAGAATTTCCTTCGAGATTTCCCATTTTTTTCCTTAAAAAAAAAACACCAAGCCACACATGTGCAAAAACGAGCTACACAAGGCCCTTTTCATCCAATTTGAGTGGCTCGCTTTTCGCCCTTAAAAATCCTCATTTTCCCTCTAAATCACCCCTTTATTCTGGGCCAGGAGCCACTCTCTGGCTCCGATCATCATCTCGTTTCCGAATTACTTACCTTCGTTCGACTCTGTCGACTTGGATTACATTGCTTTCACCATTTTTCATTATACCATTATACCTCTAACCATCGAAATCTTCAATTTAGTTTGACATTTGTGTTTACTTAAAAAATAACTGTGGGGTATTATAGGCTAGTCATGTAGAAATTATGTAGGCAATCTCTTTACCATATGCTGCACTGAAGCAGGTCAGGACAGGCCCGGCATTCTTACATTCTCTATACTATTTATGCAGTGTCTTACCAGCAGTATACTCACTTCTCACATGATTAATATAATCTGCTCATACGCAGCACAAGGCAATCTATAATAGGAAGTGTCCAACCGGAACCCTTGGCCATATATTCTTCTTCATTTTTCATAGCAAAGTTTTTCTTTCAATGACTCTACAGCCTCTGGAATGCTATCAACATTGCACAATGCTTCATTCGCAGTCTTAAATGCTCACCGACGGATGGCTTCATCCAATGGCAGGGTTTTTCGTAGGTACACTTCAACCAAACATTATATTTTATAGGACCTTCTTCAACTTTTTTTGTTAATTGTTTGATTATCCTTTGCTTAATTGGGTCCAGGTACATACATGTCTTTCGTACCTACAAAGTTATTTCCAATCACATAATCCTTTAACGTACCCTCGAATGTTGTTTTTTCAAGTAGAATCCACTCAATGTAACATCAGCAACTACTAGTACAGGTCATTTCTTAGATGCTGAGTCTCTAACTTTGCATTTATTTCTATGTCTCTTCAAGATATCACCACATCTGAACACATGTTTGCACTTGACACATCTTTGCATAGCACAGGAAAGACCCTTCACACAAGTAGGTTTTTCATGCTTCCTTGCCCTTTGGCTGTATGCAAATATCTTCTAACAGTAACTGCAACGAACCGTTGACGAAATCATCGATGGCTGCACTGTTGCAGGTGTCCCATCCGAAAAAGCCGATGGCTGTGTTTGTGCCATGCCTGAAGAAGACGATGGTGGTGCTGCTGCCGCAGGTGTCCCATCTTAAAAAGTAAATATCACTGTGCCAATTTCATACATTGATGGACCAGGAGCCTTTGGCTCCAACATACATCCGATTTGCCTACACAAGCTGAGACGAAGTGCCTTCACGACTGTCACTACCTAACTAACCTTCCTAACTGGAACTCGGCTGCATATATACCCGCACACAGGTACCATACCAGCCACTGTGAAACACGTGTGCCATCTGTTACACCAAATAACACCAGACGAAATATACTCACCGTCGATAACACTTACTATAACTCAACTCTATTTTTTCACACTAATCCTACCAGAAGTTTACTTACTGTTCATACTTTCTGCTCTATCAGTCGAAATCAGCCAAATATACTAGTTACTATACCACCAATAAAACCATTCCATCTATTATAACCGAAGTCATACCAGGAAAATCAACTGAGAATAGCCTATAACTTAACACCCATTCAGTTTGTTCAACCAACTGAAACCATGATTACTTACCAACCATGCCAGCCACTACAACTGAAGCATACCTCAACCATTCGTCCACACAGACCATACAAATCAAACATACAGCCCATACCATTGATACAATCGACTTCTTCCCATACCATCCACCATACCGACTGACATCAGCCAAATTCGCTGACTACCCATAGCAACCATTTTAACTCGAACATTCCTTAACATTACAGGACTCACCGACACACGCATACAGTACAAACCTTTTTTACATAAACTGACAATAACCAGACAGCTGGAGTGGAAACTATACCACCCAACATACCAACTATACCATTCATCATAAACCAAGTGTACAAAATAACTATACAGTCCAGACCAGCCCATAACACAAGCATTCTTACTATCGGTAAAATTATCATTAGCGAATAATACCAGACCACCCAACATACAATTTCCTATTACTCTTGAAAAACTCTAATCAACTATGCCACCCAACACACCAGTCATATAATCCATCATAGCTCGAGTGTACCAAGCAGTTGTACCAAGTTGAGACCAGCCCATAACCAAACAACCGTTTCATTCGCTCTACCGACTTACACTATGCATACTCACCCCCACTCCACCCACTATAACCCAATCATAACTCAACCATTCAGTCCACACAGGCCTTACCAAAATAAAATAGACCTTTTGTCCTTACCATCCGCTCCCTTTACTTCGCAACATACTACCCAACATACAATACAGCCCATACATACTAAAACACTAAACCACTCTAACATGTTTGTCATAGTTATCACTAGCACACATATGCCAAATATTCAATATGCAATACCAACCTAACATAGCAACCAACAAACCAGAAAAATCAACCACCTGATTATAACAACCATCTATACCAATAACCATGCCAGTGTTATGGTTAGCCTTAAGGGCTTACCGAACAGATTATATTTGGGGGGAAACATAGACAAATGGTAGTCACTCATTTTAATACTATGTTTATATATTTTGTCAAGCTTTAAAACGTACAATATTTTCCATCAATTCCAATACAATATTGAACAATAAGTTAAGTCACTTTAATGGGGGAGTAAAATATATTGAAACTATTAAGTTACTGACTCTACATTATGCCACACCAACACAAAGTTACCTACAGTGTTTACTTAAGTCACCAGCTAGTTATCACCTTAATGCTGTTGCCGAAGTCTCACTACGGTGGATCTTCGCCTCTCCTTCTTGCATCCTCGTCGTCGGGCTGAAGTCAGATCTCGCTTCAAGCCTCCGTTGGCGCTATATATTCGCTGCGGAATCCCAAACATCTCCGTGTTTCTAAAGTGTCTCCTTGCCTGTGGCCTCGCCCTGGATAAACGTCGCTTCTCTGCCACTGGCGCGTTTCGCAAGCACTAGGTGTACGCTTACCCGCGCCCGCAACAACACCGAAATTAATACCAATAACCCTACCAGCCAGCAGTACTGTACCAACCACAGTCACGCCGCATACATACATCATTATAAGCTATATACTACACCATACCATACTAACTAATAATTTCGTACTGCTCAAATCAGTAGAGAATTCCAGCCATACAGGCTATCAAACACCAACCTCATACATAGAGATCAATCATAAAAGCACCAGTACCATATAAACTGCCATTCCATCTAGCATCACCAGCTGTACATGTAAACAATTCACACTATCAGTCCAACTAACAAAATAATTCCAATCATGTGTTCCAACCAAGCTATCATTACTTCTCTCCCATCAATTTAACCATCTATGACACCCAATTAGACTTAATTTCCAAATATCATAACAACATATTATTATACCATCCATTCATACTAACCAACCATATCAACGAATCATTTTGCCTCTCTCTTAAAAACAAATCATACAGTTAAACCATTCTGGCCATACCTTCGAACTATTCATACCACCAAACCAACCAAGCATGTGATAAGGTCATGTCATATGAACAACAGGTATGGCTACCATGCAATTAAACTATATGTATATCAACCATAAATTCAGTCAGGAAGTATTTAAAAAAATATCCTAAATAACCCTATCATCGAACCAATTATACTAACTTTTAATGATGATAACACTGTTGCATGTGTACACATACATAAATATTGTTGTATGATTTTCTGCTTCTCACACGCAACATCATTAAAAATATATAATAATTACAGAATTCGACCTAACTTCATTTGGAGGCAAAATTTTGTCATTATCACTAACCGCAATTCGAAGATTCTCTAGTAATAGAACAATGGTGTTTGGCAGCAGGGGGTCATATTGCGATATGCGAGCTATATTGGCCTCTCGCTGGGTAACTCACACAGGAAGCCGAATAGCATGCTGGATGAATTGAATAAAATTATCTTCTGCTTGTTGTATATCATGTATATGAGTGCAGATCATACAGTGGTTGTGGTTATGGTTGAAGTTGTGGCTGTGATTGCAGTTGTGGCTGTGGTTGCAATTGTGGCTGTGGTTGCAGTTGTAGCTGTGGTTGCAGTTGTGGCTGTGGTTTCAGTTGTGGCTGTGGTTTCAGTTGTGGTAGTGGTTGCAGTTATGGTTGCAGATAATGTGTTTGAAGTTGTGGTTGGGATGGTTGTTGTGGATGTGGTTGTAGATATGGTTGAAGTTGTAGATGTGAATGAGGATGTGGTTGTGGATACATTTGTGGATGTAGTTGTGGTTGTGGATGTGAATGTGGTTGTGGATATGGATGCGGCTGTTGATGTGGATGAGCGTGTAGTTGTGAATGCAGTAGTGTATGAGGATGTGGTTGTGGATGTGGTTGCAGTTGTGAATTTGGTTCTGGGTATCATTGTGGTTGTAGATACGGATGTGGTTGTGGTTTCAGTTGCGGATTTGGTTGTGGATATCATTGTGGTTGTAGATATGGCTGTGGTTGTGGTTTAAGTTGCAGTTGTGATTGTGAATGTGGATGCACTTGTAATTACATAGAATCAATGCTGCAGATATTATAATGTATCTTTAAAATAACACTCCAAGTAAACTGACAGCACAAAGGTTATGAATAATCTCACCTGTATATAGATTATCAGTAATGCCATAACATTACAACAATCTAAGAAACATCGCATATTGAAAATTATGCAATGAGTTTCTGCAAATTATTTTTTAAAATGTTTAACTTTGCTAGAAACTAGTACCTCGCCCCTGCCAATATAATTTTTATTACAGTATGTCAACCAGCATTCCCACCAAATATAATTAACACCGTATTAACAAACTATACACCTCGAACCTCTAACTACCCAACGAAACATGTTTTAACTGTCTTATAATATTCTACATAATTAGCCACTGTCAAAAACATGACAACCTGTATTTCTTACGGTTTATTCTGGATAAAATAATGTATCGTGTGATACCCCGACTACATGGCAGATCATAATGGCCCACCATAGCTAAACCCGCCTGCCAAACTTGGCTCCAATCGACATGACTAGAGTTTTTCGAATAGTTCCCGAGATATGTCCAAAGAGTTTTATTATTCAGATGATGCTATCTTCCAAAATGGAGGGATCTTGTAATGTACTAACATGTTTAAAGGTCGTAATATGACTTGTTGTCTTACCACATGTGGTTTAAATTGGTCAAATGGTTTTATAGCTACAGTCCTCTAACGTATTATGTTTATACTGCCGTCATTTCTTTTAAAAAAATTGTTTGATATGCTTAAATGTATTCATTCAGGACGAATTGTATGAAATTCTGACCAGAATATATTAAACGGTTCTTAAGATATGAATGTTTATCATTTCATGATATCTTATAAAATGCTTGCTAAACGAGGTTGATAATATTATATTAAATGTTTGGCATAATATGATTCTATCAAATCAGTAAAATGATTGAGTATGTATGACGTTCTAGCATTAAAAAATTATAGCAATATAGAAATTTTCTTCTGAGGACACAAGGTACAGGATGGGGAGCGGGGAGCCACCAGCCACGTCACAGGCGTAGTTCGCGGCCAGAAATCTTGTTAAACTCCCCCTCATCACTGTACATACAACAGCTGGCCATTCTCAGTTGCAAAAACTCGAGGAATATTATATTACCACACACTACACATCGCTCACCCCACCATCCCAAACAACACCCCCAACCCTTGCAACCACACTCCCATCCTTCTCAATACTACAAAATCATTAAGAAAATTAAGAAAAACTGAAAAGAAATTCTAACAATGGAGTATCATATAATGTTACCCGTTACTGCCCCAGATAGAACCCAACACCCTAACCAACAACCCCTACCGCTCACCTACCCTAAAAATTATTCTAAAAAGCAAGTAAAATATACACTGTTGACTCTGATCACCATGTTGACTGTTAGCGATTTTGAAATTGACCCCAATAACCTTAAAACTCAAATATCGGGGAAAAATGATTTTAAATAATTGAAATAAACTCATAAAAAATTTTGGGAACATATTACATTCTGACTCCGACACCCGTGTTCTATGACTGTGACCTTGACCTTAAAATTTCCAAAGGGCTTTACCAACCAACCATACAAGCCAACGATTTAAACCACGGAAGACTGACTCCACCCATGACTTGACTCAACCCAAGAGTTGATTCAACCCAAGAATTGACTAAACAAAAGACTTGACTCCACCGAAGACTTGACTCCACCCAAGACTGAATCCATCCAAGATGTACTCTAACCAAGACTGCCTGCTGCCAAGAACAACTACTGCCAGACAGATTACAACAATGTTCAAGGCCATCCATCTGTACCAACAGACGATGGCGGGAAATATTGAAAAAAGTCTCCTAATAAGAATCTCGTAACTAAACTCTACACACAAAACTTCACAAATTTTTCACAAAACATTTCAACCAGAGCTGACTATGCCAAATGACCAGGCCAGCCAACCAATTGTAAAACGTTCCTCAAGAATATACCTTAGCTCAATCATTCGCTATAAAGAACTCAGCCTATTTTAAACAACTCTTGTAAAGCATTATACTTCAGATCCTACCATAGCCCCCCTCTTGTACATGATCGTATAAATTTCATTTAAAACAGACTTTCGCAATCCATTGTATACAATATTGAATTAATAAGTCTTTCAGAAAAGCAGAACAGACTGTATAAGAAATTAAACACACATTATTATATATACATAATTTTGTGCTGTAAACAACAGGCGCAAAGTAATAAATATATAACAATCTCACAAATCAAAGTAATAATACACCGTATTGTTCTTGGTTCCTTATTCACATAATGGTACACCATGAGTAAAAATGGATATCATAAAACAATCACAATATTTCACCACCTTTAGTTAACATATACACCAAAAGCCTCAAATTGATATTATCTTTATTTACAAATATTCTGTAAATGAGGCAAAGAATTCTGAATAACACATTTATATATTACCTGATATAAATGGACAATAAATATAAATGGATATTGAAGCAATTCAATGAATCATGTTTAATGCAGCCACAGCTGACTAGATACAGATCTGCAATGCCCTAGGGATCTCCAATAAAATTACCATACACTTATAAAACAATGTGTGGTCAACCACATCTTTAAAATGAACAATCGTGTTAAGTGGCACAAGAAGTTACTCACTGAAATCTATTTAAATTATTCACAAAAAAGGCGGGATCACCAAATAATTCTCAGACATGTCTTTAAAATATCCCCTTTAAGGTAGATAATAAAAGCCACTCTTTAGCAGACTCATAAAACATTTCTATTAAGCACCATCCGAGCTTACATAAACATACCCTCACAAACATATATTTTCAAACATACTCGTGAATCAAATAATCCGAATTATCGCATCAGCGTGAAATACAAATAGGCGTCTAAATTCATTCAAGTGCCCAAATTTTTGTTACATAATTCTGATACCAAAGCTCTGCTCACGAGCGCACATAGAATTAATTGTCTTACCCTAATTACACTGTTCTCTACTTAGATATACATTTAAAAGCTCGCCACAACTGACGGGAAGTTAATTCTTTTAGGTTTCCAATATTATGATCCAGTTTCGAATTGATTTCAAAAAGGGCCGTTCACATTTTCACAATTTTTCCGGCATGGTAAAACGATTAACTAACTTTTATTCTATATTACTAAGGCACCACGTCGGCGAGTATCCAACTTATCACGAGGGACAACTGCCCTTAAACTTTTAAAAACTAGTTGTACAACTTCACGAACTTCACAAAACCTACAAATAGTAGAAAAAATTACAGGGACTGACCAGCGATAATTTCCACTCAAATTCTTTCTTTTAGAACTCTCAACTTGCGATATTTCCGCGGCAAGGTGACTAAATTATTCACTAGTTCCAAACGATGTTCCACATAACTCAACATTAAATGTTCGGCACTCCCATACTAGCCCGATCAAACGAGGGCATACGAGCTGAAATTCCACACCAGAAAACAGTGGGCGGCATATCATTGCCCTATCAAAGCCACTATTTTCCGACATGGAGATTCCCCGATCAATTTCATCACACTCGTTGGAGCCAACATGCTAAAGAACAAGTAATATTAATATTAATTATTGAAAACTAGAAGCCATCGCGATGATAAACGCTGGCCAGACTGAATCGACGAGTCTAGGCAGTCAAACTGGGAACAGGCTGCAAAATACGACTTCGTTTATTTGCATGCTACAAACGCACACTGAAAAACTGATGGCTACTTGACCCACAAACAACTTCTGTCCCAAAGCCATTCACGTATTTGCAAAAGTGACATTTCAGCTTTACTCCCAAGATGCCAATGCTGACTGAGCACCCCGTCTCAGCGGTAAATTGCTGATAAAGCCGATATAATAATGGTGGCATTGCGACGTCAACACGAACTGTTTGCTCGCCAGCATTGTAGCCCAGGAACTCATCGCCCGACGTGACGTTTTAAGGTATTAGAAGCGATGTCGTATGCAAAACCATGACTAGCCCGATCACCGAACGAGAATTCACAGCGGTGCGCAGCTCACCAAAACCAAGTTACTTAAGAAGGCAGGGAGGAGAAGTACAGGGGCTTATATATACAGCAACAGGAAGGGTAATGTAGGAAGGGGAGGAGTGAAGGAGGGGTAATGGAGGGAGAGGAGGAGTGAAGGAGGGGTAGCCAAAGGAAAGCGATGGAGGGGAGCAAGTTGGCCAAGGAGTGCGATTACTAGTCGGCAGTTGAATACTCAGAAGTAGCGATCGGCGACAGACGACTGTCGCAATTTAATTATTATACACATTTTTATCTTCCTAATTATTTCGTACATTCGATCTCTAACTTTCTCAGATGTTTGCAGATTGTGGATAGTAGCCATGAATTTCATCTTATATAGCTCTGATTCTTCAGAACATCGATTATTTGAAGATATCTTAACAATGTGTGAGAGATCCCTGCACTTTTGCAGGCCAATCATACAGATGACTCTATCAAAAAATTCATCGAGGTCGTCAGGAAATATGTAACGAGCGTTATTGATGTCTTCTGCCTTCTTCACACCACTTGTTGAAGGAAATACCTTGGAGTAATGTGTGGAATCATCGGAAGAATCATGATTATTCTTACCAGAGAATTCAGTAGAACTATCTTCATGGTCATCTGCACTTCCTGTTTCGTTCTCAATACCAAGTTTATTTTTTTTTGTAGGAGCCGCACAGTCATAATCAGTATTTAGAGCCGACGATCGTTTTTATTTTGAAGTTCGTCGATTTCAAACGAAAGTCTTGCAAATGTACACTCTACATAAACCGACTTTACTACGCCTCGTAAGTCTCTCATTCTGTCATTAACGTTGACTCTCTCGTCGTAATCGTAATAATCGTTTGTGGAATGAGTACCCATCAATGCGGTAAAGGGGTATTGACCACATCACTTGTTGGCTCCCAGTAGACGAACATTGGCACAGTAACAGCATTGTTTACCATGTATTTTTTGGACAGTATGAAAGTAGTCATACATGACATACTCGATTTTACATCGTCAGTAGTTTTCATTGTCTTCAAGCGTACTTGAATTCATACAAATCACTTCTGCAGATTAACTCCTGCAGACTAATTCCTGCAGACTGACTCCTACAGACTGACTTCTACAGACTGACACCTGCCAATTGAGTCTTGAAGACTGACTCCTACCGACAGACTCCTGCCAAGATGTTACGGATTTTCTAGTTGAATAACGCTCTTACGATTCACAGGAAGCCACATGGTACAGGCAGATGACGAAGAAAATATTATATTATTTTAGGTTTCCATGATATGTCATCTTTATATATATATATATATATATACACACACACCTCTTTCACCATAGAGCTGTTACATGTAGCATGGTAGCATCCCACTGCAATTCAGTTGTACCTTTGTGGCTCCCTATTTTATATACATAGTGGCTATATTGTTTTCCTAAAGCCGCAATGTCAGATAAAGCTTTCCATTAGTAGTGTATAAATAACTCGGTAATATATCTCCATCATTATACTGCAAACATGAATATGCAAAAAGTCTTAAAACTCTAACATTTCGACATTAAACTTCCACGTAGCCAGAACTTGTCATCGACCAAGCCAATGATAAATATTCTTTACTACTTCGTGGATTGCCATCGCTGGTGGATTCACTGTTGCTAGCCATCAAATTTCTACAGAGCGAAATCCATTCTCGGGCCCCAAACTGCATGCGCTTTTAAGAGTTAAAACTCCAGAATTTCCGATACCCTCCCGTGGAGGATGCAGCTTGTGTAATGAACGCAGATACTCGATGTATATCAACACCAATGCTCGCTGGAAAGTAATTGCTCTCAGGACCTTACGTTCTTAGTCACCGAAAGTGTAGGTAATACCCATAGTATAGAAAATACCTAGTCCACTATTACTAATTAGAGTAAGGACCATCAACAAAAGCAGTTCCTCAAGTCAAAAGCATGTGCTACGCCACTGATCCTGATGAAGTTGAAAGGCTGGCAAGAACTCTAGCGATGATGGAATCCGTGGCGCACCCAAAGTGACTAGTAGCAGCGATACTATGATCGTTTACCGTTGCATTCCGTTGTAAGGAGATTAGACATTCCACGCACTTGTAAAGTTCTAAGGGTCAGTGTCGGGACCTGAATCTTTAGATTGGGGGGGAGGGGGGAGAGTACACTTGGCTCGACTGAAGCAGGTCTTAATTCATGATTATTTAAAATTATAATCTTAGTTCAAAACTTCCAAAGACAAAGTAAGCAATGAATTAGCAAGAAATTTCTCGGTGCTCTTCTGATATAGAAATTAATTTTAAGATGAAGTCAAATGTATTAATTTTCACTAGTTTAAAAATGTTATTTGGTATACATGATATAAATTTAAACCCCCGGAATTATGTGGTCTGTTTTTTTAATAATAATTCACCCCCTTCCCATATAATCTTTCTTTGGACATTTATCAGGCAGCTATTTAATACGTCACAAAAAGTTTAAAATAAGCCGAAATTATATAACATGCATTTGAACACTTAAATATTCCTAAGGACCGGGCTGCAGCCCGAGGTGCTGTCTTGAGCAAGTAGGGAGGATGAAATACTAAAAAACTGAGGTCAAAAATTATCTTTTTTTTTTTTTTTCAATTAACCTTTTTATAATTTAATAATATTTGCTTTATATTAAAATGATAGTTAAATGTAGTATGTAGTGTGACATTTATATATTTAACTGTTCGTATAGGGAAAAAAATTGTGAGGAGAGGAGATAGCACCTTGAAGCATTCCATACCAGCCCGTATTTCGACGAAACTGTCCATAAGCCAAGAAAATGAGCATTATAGCTTAGACTGAGATATGCTTACGCTTTTCAATAAAGGGTTAAGCGTGCCGCCTGACTACTTCACAAGGGTGAAAGCAGAGGCCCTGTACAAAGTTTACCCGACAGCTGCTGACTGTGTATAAGTGATGGCTTTTTACGAATGGTAATTAAGATCCGGTTTCACCTCTTGTGGAGAAATTCTTCATTTTCGCGTCATAATTTTGGATTCGTATTAATAGCTGACAATGATTATAGAAAATTTTAATTTTACGAGTTGTTTAATATTTTTTTTTTTGCTTAATATTAGTTGCGTGTTTTCTGCTTGTCATAAAATGTCGAGAACATATTTATATTTAATTAATAAGTGTACCTTTACGCCTTGGCCATCAACTTCCTGTTCCCACGCGTCGCGAATGACATTCGCCGCGATTCGACATCACTGCTTGACGCCAGTTCGCGCGTAATCCCGCGCGCGAGGGTCGCCTGGCTTTACGACGGGTACGCGCGAGGGTTTACGGCCCGTAAAATAAAGGTTCCCGTGGTACGTGGAGGGGTGGCGTTAGGAACTGGAGACGCGCCGGGATTAAGAGCCGCTGCTAGGCTGAGGAGGGCACGCCGAGGGGGGCGGTATAGGCGGTGTCCGCTTATTAGAGCTGGATTACTACGCCGGCGAATTAGTCCCGGTCGTAAAAACCTCCGGGATTTGACGGCGTTTTGAGTGCCACCGGGATTACATTCGTCTCCTCCCTTCGCTGGCGATGAAACTGATTTTGTTGCGCCCCTTCGTCTACCATTGATCCCGTTTACCCGTATCTGCCTCTTTACTCTCCACCTATCCAAAGGACTTGTCGTTAACGACGGTGACTCAGAGCGGGCCCGCGTCTACAATTGCTTAAAGCCATCGGTGCCGCGGGGCCCCGGATATTCACATGTGGGAATCGTGTCGGACGATGCCGCTGGTCGGCGCGTTTCCTCGGGGATCTCCCGTTTCCCCCGACCTTGCGCTCCGGCGTAGCTCCATACCTCGCTTCGCCCTCATCGGCTCTCAGGACCTCGATGTTGAGAGCCGCCCAAATCTCTTCCCTCACTTAATGCCAGCGTGTGTCCTATGACAAGGATACGAAGTAATGTCGATGGCCGATCCTTCCGTGCCTTCTTCCAAATGAACAATTAACAGTGAGAACTTTAATCCCAAACTGTTCTTAAGTATGTTATTTCAATATTTACACAACTTTCCCCCTGAAAACACAAGAAAAATTTGAATCCATTGCTGTGTGTGTTCGTCTACCTGTCTTACATGGCCGTCACTGTACATAGTGAAGTTTGTAGGTATCTGATTACTAAACCTTCCCATTAATGTAGATAAGATCTGATCATTTCACTTTCTCCCAACAACAAGCTGTGATACTGGAACAGCTTTTATGTCAGCCTGAGTAAATAACGGCTCAAAATACTACTAATTTGCAACAGATAATACCATAAACTAATGACGGGATGATATCGGTAGTGGCAAATAATTAATACTAAATATCACCATGTTATCCAACATTGGGTCTTCAAAACCTGCACACTTCAAACTCAGAGATATTCTGCATAATGCAAACCCCAACGAGTCTCCCGAGCCTGACTTATAATGACGTCTAATAAATAATTGTTTGTTGTTTGTCGGCCTTCTTGTTTTCAGCCGCCATTTGTTTTTCACCCGACATCTTGTTTCAGCCTTTCATGTGATTTCCCAATTGCTTACCTTCGTTCGACACCACCATCTGTTTCCCAATTACTCACCTTCGCATATGTTGCATGCACTCCACATGCCATAGTTCTCCCATCATCTCCTAGAGTGCACCACTGGTGCCAGTAATGTTGTTTAGTGCCACTAGTGTGCCACTGTCGTCCACCATCTTGGATGTCATTCCCACAACTTTCGTCAATTTTCGCCTACTAGGGGCGCTGGTGTCGCTCTCGATCGGCTGCCGTATTGGTTCTCTCATTGTCTGTTATAGTGTGCCTGATTACTCACCCATCCATATTTTATTCGGGGAGTTATCTACCAGGAGTGCTGGTATTTTCTTATTTATTTTTGCAGAGCTAAGAATATCATCTGGAGGAGGGCGGGGTCGAACTGCTGAAACTTGGGTCAGCATGCAGACACCTTAGACCACTTGGCTATCAGGGCATGTAGCTACTGATACAAGTGTTTAAAAGAAGAATATGTAATATCATGTGCATGGGGAAAAAATTATATTTAAAAGAATGTAATTTTTTGTTGCCATGATTCTTCCAGATTAAGAATGTGTAAAAATAATATTTATAGTCACTTTTCTTAAAATATTTTCATATTAAAAATCATGAAAAGAAGTACTTAAATAATGAAATGTTAGTTTTAAAAGTATTAATTTTGTCATTTATTTATTATATTTTGATTCAGTTTTTAATTTAATAAATTTTCTCATCGAAGACTTTTTATTCTTATGTGGTTATATATCTTCCTCCACCACACCCCCCACCCCCAGCTTGACCAGCTTGGGCCTCTGTACCCCACACCCTCCTACCACCTATCATCCCCACCCACTCATTCCCCACCCCAAGTCCCTATTCACTCTCCCCTCCTTCCCAAACGATACCTATTTTCCCATTGGCTAGTTTGTCAGAGTCAATCAGGTGCCTTCGCCAACACCCTCCGTTGCACTCACATACCAGCATATAAAAAGCCCGGGACACAGTAGCCTGCCTGCTGCGGCCGTCTTCGTCACTTGGTCGCCTTAAAGTACACAGTTAATTTCTCGTCTGGAACTTTCTCATCGCCATGCAGCAGATGCTTGTGTGCTGTCCCAATGGGTGGAAAATAATTTCAGCCATCATCGCGTATGGGGGGCTACTGTCATTTGCGGCCCTTAATCCAGATAACGAACTGTCCTTCCTGCCAAAATATTTCCTACTGACGTACGCGCAACACGATGTTCGGTACATGTTCAAGAAACTTTCGGCCTATCTACTGCTAGACGAAGATATTCGCGACAGCCTGCCTTGCAAGGAGTGCTTCGACGGCTGCAATGATTCCGTTCCAGACACTCCTCATTCCCGCAGTTGGTGCAAGGCGCGACGGCGCACTGCGGCAGCCACCACCGACGCCACCTCCTCCATTATCGAAGAGTGCGTACAGTGTAAAATATGAACGGCTCTGCAGACCAGGCGACCGCTGATCTCTTGCAGCTGATCACACCACATCTCCGACCCAGCACCACCTTCACCTCGAAGACATGTGACGGTTGGCTTCCAGCACATGGGACCAGCAGCAGTTGGTTGACGCCCACCACAGCTACTCCTATCACACCACCACGATCTTCGACACACCAGGTGTTGTACACCAACTTCTTCGAGTCAGTTATGGTGAAGTGTTATCCCAACGCCATCCCAGGGTTCCGGCGAGTAGAGTACTGGCTGGGCGACCCACGGTATGAGGATACTGTATAAAATATAGAGACCTGCGATGGTGTGATTCATGCCCGCCTCTACTACACCCTGGTGGCTGAGTACAGCCCGAGCATCATGAATGCCAAAGGCAAGTCAAAGTTTATTTTATGAATGGAATCTCGTGCGATGGTGAGACCTGCACAGTGTACAAAATGAGCCCTAATATAACACTATCATGTAGCACTGATGAACTGTTGGAGCTGAACAAAGGTGAAACAATCATCTTTAGAGAAAGTACGAGCATAGGGACTGCGAAATACGACGAGGAGGGACAGGGAGCAGTGCTTCGCTTCAGTGAAGAATGCGATGGCGAGATGCATAGACTCCTACAGGACGAAGAAGCTGGCATGGTTCTGTTCGTCGAGCGGACCACGAACAAGCACTGGACCATCCAGAATGGTGGAGGAGTGGGGGAGGACAGTGGATATAGGGGAGGTGATATAAAATTGAAGGAGAATGTCGTGTCTCAATCCATTCATTTTATGCTTATAAATTTTTTTTACAAAAAATAATAGACTACTATGAATAACAATATGTAATAATTTTCATATTTTGAATTATTTTTATAAATTGTGAAAATATTGCATAGCGTTGTTTTAAAAGGGAATTGATGTGACACATGGTATCTTATTTTAGTGTGAATTATCTCATTTCTGTAAGGGAATTAGTTTTTCTTATTTGTAATATATGAATTCATAAATCTGGATTCAGACAGGCATTTGTGTGAACAATATGCCGTAGAATCGTTTATGTGAGGAAATATTACGTATAATTAATGTCTACAATTTGAAAACAATTTCGTACGGATATAAAATTCCGTGATGGCCACACTTAAGTATAAATTTTTCCATTACAGGAATCCACATTGTGAGTAAAATCTTTACTTATTTTGTAAATTACACTTCATCGTTTGTTCGTATTGGCGATCGGTTTCTTATGTTTGTCCCATTTCGTTTGTTAAGTCTTAACTAAATTCTTTGTGAGATTTTCTGTGCATGTTTGTAGTTCTGCGACGACATAGCTCATATGTAGCGTATGTCCACAACAGTACATTTTTATTTAAGAATTTATGTTTCTAATGTTTATCTGCAGTTCCCTAGCTTCCGTGCTAAATGTTACCAATGTTTTGTTCGCACCTAAGTGAGATTTGTAATGGGAGCATAAATGTTTAACGGCCTGGTGCCTTTACCCACAATTTTTGAACTTTTGCTTTGCCACTGCCACTTAACAGGGCACTCTTGTAATTTGTAGTTAGGTATTTTCCTCCATAACTTAATTTTCGGAGTCAATATTTAAAAAACTAATCTTGTCACGGCATGGGGAACATCGTAACAGTTCTTCTGAAATCCAATTTCTTTTTCTTACATGATTAGTTTCACATCTTTAACTGTAATCTATTATTATCTAATAATTTGATAATGTTAATCCCACGTGGGAAAACACAGGTATAGTTGAAAGCGTACATATATCAATGAATTCGTGAAGGTGTCCTTTATGTAATGTGTAGCTTTAAATTTTTTGTCCTGTCATAAGTTTTCATTAAGTGGACTTGTAACAAAAAATCTAAAATGGAATGAATACTGCCCCCATAAGAACAGAGAAGTGGAGAGACCGCTCACAATGTGACATCAAGTCGCTCATGCCAGCAAAATGGTGTTACTGGGGAGTTCACGTCGGAACGCCGTTCGCCAATCAGAGCCTGGAAAATCACTTGCCAGCAAGCGCTCCTGCCAATGGGGAATCTTTCGTAAAGTCTGTTCATGGCATATTTTCACTTTACGGCTCAAACCTTTGCAAAATCACCCTATGTATAGCATTTTTGGGTTTTTCCTAAACATATCAGTGTCACAAGTGTTTTGTACTTTTGTTAAAATAAAATTATCTTTTCGGTGGTTATAATGATATTTTACTTTTATATTACTTATAAACTATAATATTTAATTTATCTCTAATATGAATAAAAACCAGAGATGAAAGGCATGTTGGTAAGATATAGAACGAATTATTTCCTATGGAAAATATTATTATGCGCTAGTCACGGTAAAGTGAGCACTTTTGAGCCCCTAGTTACTTTTTCCCGATCGGCTGTTTTTTACCCTTCCCCCTCTATTAAAAATAAATATTTGCCATGTACGGAATAAACACAGGACATATATTTCATCGAACTCGAACGTTAACGTCTAACTCTACAATAAAATATATTTATTGAATATTATTCCGAATGAGAGGGTTTCAAAAAGTGCTTACTTTACCATACTTTGCCGATTCATAACTTTTCCGTGATACTGCCGATGATGAAACTTTCTTCGTTGTACTCCTTGAGCCTGTCAACACCATCCACTATTCGCGTGTGCCTTTTCGCCCTTTCCAACCCCGGGCGTGTGTCAGTACAGTGGTGAAACAGAATAATAGTACACAATATAATCCATTCACGAATACTTCCAACTTTAGTGAAGCCCTGCTTGAGTTCTACTGTCAAGCTCTCACACTCCGATTCATCCAAAGAAAGCTGAACTAAATCCAGAAAACGACACCAAAGGGGAGCCTCGCCGCATTCATGCGCACTCCGTGTAATAATACTTTTAATGAGAAATATTTATTACTAGCGATTACCAACACATCTATTTTCTCCCTGTTAATACAAACACACACACACACACGCATATATATATATATATATATATATATATATATATATATATATATATATATATATATATATATGCGTGTGTGTGTGTGTGTGTGTGTGTGTGTGCGTGTGTGTAATATATTACAATTTATACATAGAATATAAGTAAAAGTTCAATTTAACCAAGAATAAGAAACTTTTATGTTACGAGACGTATAAGACGACCGATATGTACAGGAAACAACAAAATGCATCATTTTCATACATTATTTTATTGTTTTTATCGCTACACATATTGCCATGTAAGATTTTATATTTTATTTTTCATACATGTCACTTATATAATTTCAACAGTTTATGTAAATTTTATTTATTTTCATTAACTTTATTTTTCTTAACTCGTAGAATTTTTAAAACACACTTGTATGGTGGCAATATTATATGTTTAATTTGGATAGACTAGTTGGTTTTTAATTTTTTAATAATTAATATTCATTTCTGGTGTGGTCTCGTATTAGTAAGTGTTTATATTCATTATTTTATAGTACCTCACTTCCAAGATCACGTATTCTTTGATTTTCCAGCAGTTGGGCCGTTTTAAGTAGTTCATGTGGGTGGTTTAAATAGTTTTCATCCCCATTGGCCCACAGGTTTAAACCCTGACTGTTGATCTGCTGGCGCCTTATGTCTCCTTAAGCTATCTCTAGTCGGCAGAGCATAACGCTATCTTTGTTAGCAGCATCCAACTGAGTCAGACGTGTGCTAGGACCCTCCGTCTGATCTGGACGAAAAATTAGGATTTTTCATTAGTGTTAGGGTGTGTATACGTTTCCTTGAACTCACTTTTAAATTATTCAGCAACCAGCAATGGAGTGTGAAAGAATAGTCGCCCATTTGCGAGGTTTAGTGGTCAGGAGACAGCTAGTTTGAATACGGAGTCTACGTATGTGTAGAGGTGAGCACCACGTAAAATCACCTTAACCTGCTACATCATTTGCTGCGAGAGCATCCTATCTTAAATCCAGTTGGTGAATTAAAGATAAGTCCTACTGTGTGATCTGAAATTTTCGTCGGAATATAAATTTATTAATAGTTTGGATCAACTCAGTTTTCCACTAGCGACAGTAAGCAAGCGACGCCATTTTAATTTTTGTAAGTACAGAAGTATCCAACACATTTACGCTGACTGCAAAACTTGATATGAGTGTGACTTTTGCCAGAGTTGGATGGTATAGTGAGCACATAAATTTTAAATTTAATTCTATATACAGAAAACAGTTTAATTTTTCATTTTTGTAACGAGTATTTTCAGACACTGGGAAGCCATGATACGCAACCGTTGAAGGGTTCATGCTGGCTAGGCATAACCACTTTTAACGTTGCTAGTATAGTATTGTATGCTTCTAGCTTTGCCTATATTGCCATAAGTATTTTAATTTATTCCTTCTACGAGATAATTGCAAAGGTAAAATTAATTTTAAATGATAAATAAATGAATCATATTAGAAGAGTCTATCTGTCGTGTTGATTTCTAGGCTGTAGTGTTAAGATAACCTTGCTACGTACAAGGTGCAAATGTAAGTATCACACAACAGGAAACACTTTACATAAAACCTTTTAAATAAGCAAAATTTATGAAATCCTTCAAAACATTATGTATTTAATATGTACTCTTAAAATTTCTCTTACAATAATATTTGTTACGTGAATCACCAATGGCTTACAGAGCCCAACAAAACTTTTCAATATGAAAGTATTAGATAATATATCTGATTATAAACTTGCTGTCATTTTACAACACTCTGCGGCGAGAGCAAAATACACATAAAACTCTATAAAATATAATACAATATACAAGCTCTCAAGAGGCCTGACTAGAATCAATTTACGAATGTTTATTTTATGTTGTGGTTAGTATTGCAACTTACAACCCTTCTATGATTTTACAGTGACACTGTGTGCAAACACCGTAAAATAAAATTATGACTCAGGTACATAAGTGATTCAGGCCAGAACAGGCCGGACGTGATCAAAATTCCTATCCAAAATCATTTCCAGTAACACGTCACAAACAATCTCTAAACTCACATCAATATTGAGCTCAGAATGCCGTGATGTTAAATAAGAATCAGTAACTCCGACATACTAACAACTCACTAGACTCGACTAAATTACTCAAGTCACCTTAAGACTGGGTTGTACAATGGTGACATCAGGTCTAGAAACAGCGTGAAGCATCGCCATAAAAAGAGAACTCGTAAACAAATTGTAATGACAGGAGTGCTAAGGCCTGTTCAAACAGTAATATATTTGGTGCCCAGAAAAAAGAATCTCGATCATAACATTTCGCCCCAATCTAAATATTTTATAAACTGCTTGGCAATTCTTTAAAGTACTTTGCCAAAGATCAATAAATTTCCGTTACAGTGTGAACCACTCGTGAGAGCGGCCTTACACAAACTGCAGCATACATACACCCTCGAATGGGGCAGGGGCACGAGAGCTTCGCTACACTTCCCACATATTTTCTGTTAAAAATTATGAGCCATAATAATTACATTAATGCCAGGGTACAATAAATAACATTTGCTTAACACTGTATAATACTCACGCGTGCGTTAGCCCGTGCAAAATAACCAAACCATTATACAATTATATTTAGGTTCAAGAGAGCACTTCACTACTGGAATACAGTTTAATTTCACCAAATATTGGTCGTGTATAATACGAGCACGATGTAAACAGTGGATACGCATGACAACTTACAATGTCCGGAATGTGGCGACGGGTAGCCCATTAAAGCACCTTCGGAACTAAAATACACATTAAAACATTGCTAAAAACTCACACTATATATATATATATATATATATATATATATATATAAACACACACACACACACTCTATGCAGGGGCAGGAAACTACACTTGCCCGTAAAAGCCCTATGACGTAAAAAAAAAATCTACGCACGTATTAAAAATACGACAGTGAGCCAACGACAAGGACACTATCCAAATACAACTCGCTGACGGGGACAACTTAGGCAATCAAAGCACTTACAAAGGCGATCTACATGAACCATGAAGGTGATATAATCGTGCTCTGTCTTGAAGGGACTTACTAAAAGCCAAACACACATCACAGCAAACCAGTTAAGGTGCAAAAAATATTACGTGAAGAGAAACCAACTCCAATGTTAATGCCCACTATCATAAAGTGCGTCGTTAACTCACCGCGTACGTTCCGCTGGCTCTTATGCTCCCTCTCAAGTCAAAAATCATTTTGAATTAGTTACCAAAAGAATGGTATTACAATTAGGTCGAAGGCAACTAATGATTAGAGTGCCCAAGTCCACAGTCTAATTACGTCACACCCATGACTAAATGAAGTAGGCCTCCCAGTAGACAGGCGAAGATGGCAGGTAGGCTCAAGCCGAAAGCCAGTAGCGGAATGATTAACAATTCCCCATACAATATTTAAAAAATCATAAGGGGTCGCAAGGAGGAAGGGGAGGGTTATAGGAGGGAGTAGGGAAGTGGCCGGAGAAGGGAGGGGACTGGATAGCTATCTAAGAGCTCGAACGATGGCACTGCGGGCGACGGCGAACACTGAAGCTAATCAAGGGGCGCTAGTGTAGAATGGTAAAGTTCAAAGTTGCAAAAATAGACGGCGCTGGTAATGCCCTTGCGTTGCAACCTGTTACCTGCATTGCAATAATGTACATACACAAATGGCATACGTGTCATATATTCATTTTTCAGAGGGTGCTAATAATAATAATAATAAGCTTGTTCCCCTACCGGCCCAGGACTGCAATGGGCAATTCTACAACTGCAGCGTAGGTAAGGTTGTTTTTCCCACTGAGTTATTTCAAGTCAGCTATTCGGGTTGGTCACTTTAATTTTTATATGTGTTGTTTCATTGTTGTGTACGCAAACCACGGTGTTCATGAAAAGGAAGAATCCTAAAAAGGGCATCGCACTGACACTAACATATACGCAAAAGTTCTCATGAGTGGCATATGCTCGAGTTGATGAAACTGGCATAATTATCCAAAGCTCAATAATTATTAAATATTCAGTACGAAGTGATATAAGGAAACAGTTATCCACAAGTTGAATATTTGAAGTGTTCAATTTATATGCAAGAAACCCAGCAAACTAATCTGGGCATGGTACACACCCTACACTCCACTGCAAGTAAGTAATAAAAAAACAATTGTTTAAAAGTAATTACAAATTTTCATATTGTATACTCAACATGGTGGCACTGTGTATTCGCATACCAGCAATTTACAGTACAACATAGATGGTATATGATGGACCACAGGAGTATAGACCATGCATGGTCCTGGGCTACAGTGGTAGGGTACATGAATAAGTAGGAGCAATGAAGGTAAGATAGAGTATGTCTACCTGTAATTACAGACTCAGTTCGAGAGTATGACTGCTTGTAAGTACGGGCATGGAAGGTCAGAGGCTCGTGCACAGAGACAGCCTCTGCATTGAAGGTTCGGCACACGAATACAGGTTGGTGACAGTACGACTGTCTGTAAGTACAGGTTTTCAGTACGCGAACACGGGGTATGACTGTCTGTAATTACTAACATTGAAGTCTTGGTACACAGGTGCAGGTCAGGTGTGTGTTCCGTTGCCAATGATAATTATGTTTCATATGCAGGTCGTTCTGACCCGGGGGCGGCCTGGTCTTGTCTAGCATAGTACACACCCTGAGCTTGAGCTGGTTGGTAAGTACTTATAACTATTTTCTTTTCCATCGATGTGTTGGACTTATCGTTCCCGCACACTTCACAATGGTACATTTCCCCCCTAACATAACTCGATGCTCGTGCATTGGTTAGTAAATGCTTCTTGTCTTGGTGTACCAGTGTCGACTCTCTCTCTCCCCCCCCCCTCCACTCTTGGTAATGGTTTTCTTTCAGTCGGTTCGGCCAGGTCGTGTCTAACATTGTTGCACCACCATATGCTGGTTGACAAGTGTATGACTAGGCTTGTCTAGAGCCCTGACACATCTCTTTCTCTGTGCTCTTGGGTCATGCTTGACCAGAGGTAGTGCACTTAGGACGACACCTCGATTCTTCTCATTGTCTGGTGTGATGCCTATGTTCTAAATTTGCTATTTGTATCGAATTGTTCAGAAATTATGGTCAACTATGCTTATAAGTTCTCTTAGGTTATACTTGACCCTTCGGTCCTTCTCGTTGTCGGGGGTGATGCCTACATCAGATTTTGGCATTTGTATCTCAAACGGTTTGGTAATTACATTCAACTATGCTGATAAGTATCCAAAAGCATGCTTGACCCGCGACTCTTCTTGCCATCTGGGATGATGTCTATGTTATGAATTTGACAACTATATCTTAAATGGATCTGAAATTACAGCCAACTAAGCTTATAAGTAGACATACGACATACTTGACCTTGCAAGCATTCTCATTGTCTGGGGAATGGCTATGTTATGAATTTGGCAACTAGATCTTAACTGGTTCGGAAATTACAGCCAATTATGCTTATATGTAAACATAGGACATACATGACCTTACGGGCCTTCTCGTCATCTGGGATGACGTCTACGTAATGAAATTGACAACTATAACCTATCTTCAATGCTTCGGAAGTTACAGCCAACTATGCTTATATGCAGACATAGGTCGTACTTGACCCCGCTACCCTTCTTGTCGTCAGGCATGTTATCTATGTTATGAATTTGGTGAATATATACTAAACAGTTCGGATATTACAGCTAACTAGGCTTATAAGTAGACATAGGTCATACTTGGCCCTTCGGTCCTTTTCCTTGTCCTGGGTGATACCTATGTTATGAAACTGGTAACTATAACTTAAGCAGTTCGTAAATTACAGCCAACTATGCTTATAAGTTGACACAATTCATACTTCACACTTTTATCCTTTTCCTTGTCATAGATGATCCACATGTTATGGTTTTGGCGACTATATATTAAACAGTTCCTAAATTACTGCCAACTACGCTTATAAGTAGACATAGGTCATACTTTACCCTTCAGGCGTTTTTCTTGTCATGGGTGATGCCGGTGTGTTGTTTCGGGTGCCATTTTGAAGATCAGTGGAATGAGCCCAGGATGCCATCTTGCTGGTCAGTGGGGTGCTTGATATCCAAGATGTCGACTATAGTAGTGGAATGCAAGAGCTGGAACTTACACTTTCAATTGTAAGGAAATAGTGCGCAGCAGTATGCGGAGGGCACCCCTGTTCTGTAGTTACAGAGCAAGATGTACAGGACCAATATGGCTTCCGTGGGCACGAGGAAAATCGTGAACATTTTTACAAGAAAATCGCGCAAACGCGAATTTTTTCCCTCTTGACATCACCCAATATTGCGGGCAGGTGTCTTCGGGTCCTCGACCAGTAGGCAGTTGCACTAGAGGGCGCCATTTTGCTAGTCAGTAATCATGTATCGATAGGGTGGGAAGGGGCTCTGCGATAGGGTGGCTTCGTCGTCAGGACTCGGGTAGGGTGACTTCGTCTTGCAGACTCGGGCGACATTTTGCTAGTCAGTCAGGACCCAGGCGCCATTTTGATAGTTAGTAATGATGTCTCATGGGGTGGCCCGGGTCATTACAATATGGTGGCTTCGTTGTGAGGACACTGGTAGGGTGGCTTCGTCGTGAGGACTCGTGCGACATTTTACTAGTCAGTGGGGACCAAGGCGCCATTTCGCTAGTTAGTAATCATGTCTCATAGGGTGGGCAGGAGGTTTGCGATAGGGTGATTTCGTCGTGAGGACACAGGTAGGGTGGCTTCTTCGCCCAACCAAGATCCGAACCTGCATAGTTTTCGCCCGAGCACAACGCCCTAACAGCGTCAGCTAAGTTGACTTATAGTTGCGGTTGAAATATTTTTGAGTCACAAAATTCAAATACTTGACAACGTGCGTAAATAAATATTTGAAATTTTTACAGCTTTAATTTTTAGTGTTCTGATGAACTTGTTTTGTTACGATGTTTATACCATTATTAGCATCAATAAATTCACTAACACTCTTATTATCCTAATTGTCACAAAAATGCCAACTCTGCAGCCGTATAATGTAATGAAGGCAATCAATTAAGTGTAAAATGAAATATATATGTATACTGTTAGATAAACTTAGTATTTTGTTGAAAGTTTCATTTATTTTGGCACAACAAAGTTTTTTTTTATTCAAGCATGTTTTGTCAGATAGGAAAATTTTTTGTTGTTTTTCAAGCCGTCTTTACTCAACAGAATATTTTGTCGGAGCAATTGAGTACATATTTGGTCCTATACAAGCCTTTATTTCGTTGGCTGGAACAACGTTAGACCACACTGAGAGGTTGACACGCTTGAATTGTTTTATTTCCAACGATTTCTTGCAAAACACTTGTGGTTAAAAACAAATTGCTGGACAATATAGTCTTGACTTGAGATCTAAAATCTGCGAAAATTGGGTGTTGCACAGGAATGTAAATGAATTGCTGGAGCAGTTGCAGAGCTAGGGATCAGAGTAAAAGATAACCAGTGTATTCCGTGCAGGTTGTATTAAATTGTGGACCCCACTATGACTATGTTTTGGAAGTGGTTGGAACCAATAATTGAAAGGCCCGGCGTAAAAACTAGGTGGCTTCACTTTTGGGCGAGACTAAGCTTTCAACAATAGGATACATTTTCAAGTATCGCCGATTTTTTGGTGCAAGAATGAAGTGTCTTTAATATTTTATTCTACTCTTAAAATGGCAATGGTGCTGACCCACTCATAAGTTAGGCAAATACACTCTAAATTCAATCAGTGGACAACCCCTCGTTCGCAGTGAAATTAAACTACTCGAATTAGTGAAAATTGCTTTACTTATAAACTGCGAATTAAATACTGTTTTCATCTAATTTAGGCAAATCATCAAGAGAAATAAACATATTCCCGATAGTCACTGTATTGTGCAACTTAACATAATTTAAAATTTAAGTAAAAAAATCCCGGTATCCAGGATTTGAGTCCGCATCACTCCACTTCTAGTCCGCTAAATTGCCAATCGAGTTACTAAGCGAACGTTAGTTGCAAGGGGGAAGATATATCTATCATTTTTATCAAATATATGTATAATCAAATTGTACGTTATTTCTTTTCGGTTTTAGTTTCATTGGTAACATTATAATTGTTAAAAAACATAGTACGTATGAATGCACTCACTTCGCCATATTTAATGCGGTTAAAACCTTCAAACCGAACGCTATGATGATTACATGAAAACGAAATGGATGGCGTAAAACCGGATTGAAACATTGAATGTTCATGTTGCCTCGTAAAATGGTATAATAAAAGACAAAACTTATTTTAAACATTTTTTTATCGTGGCTTTAATCAATGTATTCATTGTTATTCTATTTTATACATGTTGATTAACTGATCCATTAGTCAAAAAATAAATCACTGAAAAACAGCGAATGAAATCGTTGAATAATCAGTGGAAAAGTCACTAAATCAATAAGGTCAGAAACTAGCATGTTTTCACTAATTAATTATTTTAATTGAATGTTATGAGTTTTGAATAAGTCAGGTGCTGTTAAGTGATTTAAACAATGAAATTCTCACTGATTCAGGTTTAGAGTGTACGACATGGCACAAGGAACCTCTTTCGTTTTGCACCTAACTTTTAGTTCTGCTACAAAGCATTACTATACGGTACCCAGTGCTCTCCTGTATCAGAAACAGGCCCTGGGAATCATTTCTACGATATCTGCTACAAAGTAGCAGCACCATGCAGAAGCTACTCAGGACAAATGTTACTTGTCACCAAAATAACACTCATTTTACAATGGCTTTATTTTATCCGTATTCACAGATACATCCACCTCAAACACTGACAATAGAGTGATTCGTGAACTTTGGTTGTTGCTCAGGATTTTGCTTGCATACTGTACATTCAACTTATTTTCTCACTATTTTGTAAAGTTTATGAGCGAAAGAAAGGTCGCAAATTGTTTGCATCTGCTTCTTATTCAGTGGTACAACAATTATGTTGGTAGAATTCTTATTATTAAATATCCAATATTACGGAGTTGAAAATTATGATGTTGAATATTATATGAGAAATATTAATTTTTAGTTTGCAATGGTAACTAAACTTACTTTTATACGAATCACAAATATATTCACTATTGAACTGTATTTTTGTTTGTATCCATTTTTTAGTTATAAGCATAATAATAGTAAATTAATTTTTAAGCTCAATATGTTTTTTTTAATATCCTTACAAAAATGAGGCAGCTCCATATTTTATAATTAACTTAATTTCAATAAAAAAAAGAACGTTCTAGAATGTGAGGGAAATGTTCTAGTGAAAGCTCACACTTAGTTAAAATACTGTAAATTTTTTTAACATTTTACTTTTACTTATTTTCTATTTCCCGCAAAGTAGTACAACTAGAGATACTTTATCTTTAGCACTGGGCTCTTCAATTACAGCCGAGAATTGAGTGGTTCTGATTGGCGCTTAACAATGCCACGCCCTTGCCCCCAAGGACGTTGTAAAATGGACATAAAAGTCCGCAGAGCATGGAACCCCCAAGCGTGAGGCGACAGGAAAGGGCCAAAGTGGCCTCACTCGTACGGAATTTAACGATCACAATAAATCAATTTTCCCTTTCCCCTGCCCCTGTGGCCAGGAGTTTCATTTAATTAAAGTAAAATTATGTGTCAAGTTTTTTGTTTATTTTAATTTCTATGAACAGATTTTCTTGCCACAAAAATTCGGTTCGTTATGATGTCACTATTCTTTTAGTCAGCTGAACGGCGCTATAGCCAATATTATCCAAGTAGTAATGGGCCTCGAGCGGAACTTGCCCCCACATAAAATAGCTGGACAGCACCTTCAAATTTGAGGACGCCGAGAATTTTGCAGACATAGCGCGCCTCCACACAAACGTCAGCAGCTCGCGGACATTTACGAACTGCAAGCCGCCGTCCAGGAAATGCAAAGGCGAAACTCCCCCCGCTGATCGCGTAGGCAGCTCCCAGTCGAATTTCGTGGCGATGATCCACAGCAGAAAAATAGGGCTCCACAGAAGTTCGGCAGCGTTTTCCAACCACGCTCAACACACAAGACGTGAGCATTTAGAACGAGCAGGCAGACTAATTTCCACAATTATTTCCACAAGTGTTATAACAACCAAGACTAGAAACCCAAGCTCATACTGGGGCTCACTAGGCAACGCCATACCAGAGCTGGGTGTGCTACAACTCCGCACATGTTACCCTCTCTGATGCTGTTACAAGACTCTCCCCGCCCCGCCCGCACGGTCGCTACGACGAGTGGCAGCGCTGGCGATGCGCGTTCGCTCAGCTGACTTTCTACAGCACTCAGTAACCATACAAAACGCCTATAAAAATACTAACTAAACCCTAAAATATAACACAATACTAAAATAGAAATACTAAATATAAGTATAATACAAAACATATTAAAATGGCTGGCCGGCCTAACCATATATTTAATGACATAGTAACCACTCACAAGCGAGCGCCCAATTCAAAATTACGAACCTCTGCATACCTTTTATTTCTTAATTGATGACTCACTCTTCACAAGCCGAAACCCCAAAATACCTTAAAACCAACGGTTTAGCAGATAATGAACACTTAGAACACAAGTACATATAAGAATAGTGTTATTTTTCAACAAGCAAAAACCATAAGTCATTTCAAGGTTATTTATTTTGATAAATAATTTGTATTGCTTTTTCTTTCATGTTTTGTTTGCAACACAGTAACTTCTTGAGTTATTTTACTTAGATTATATTTATATCTTTGCATCAAAACAAATATATTTTAAATAAAAATTATATATAAAAAATATTTTTCCCAAAAGGTACAATAGGATAATTTCCAACCTTCATGTAACCTTAGATTTTACTTTAAATCAATTTTGACCTATAAGTCTCCATGATGATTATAGAAGCATGCTAGAGTAAAGAATAATGACTTCCACACAATGACGATTCTTCAAATCTCCAACAGTGCTAAAGTGCTCCAAATATTTACCTTTGTATTTATACTTCTTTAACTACTGAAGTGCCGCTAAAAAGTATCAGTACGGACAAAAGCAAATACTACACTCCAACTGAAAATATTTCTACTTTCTATGGCCACATGTTCAGAGATTACTAAAAAAATATTTATCACTCATAGGCCCAATTAACAATAATTAAAGGCCAAAATTACTTCTGGCATTATTTTAATGAAATTTTCCTTGCCTATGATAACCTATAGAAACCATAAATGATTTTATTTTCCATGATCTGACAAAATCATTAAATGTTAAACTTGACTGCCATACGACATAGTTCAGTTGGACAAACAGAGGCCAACAAAGGATAATCATATTTTACAAGGCTAGTCTAAATTCAATTTCTTTAAGAGATTTGTATGGAAAATTGATTGCTGAATGAACTCCAAAGACCAACGTATTATTCTTCAAAATTCAACAAAATCCAGCAAATTTATGGGATTTTAAGAAAAACAGACCTTAAAATTGTATGGCTAAGTGAGCTCCAAAAGCCAACACATTAAAAGCGGTTACCAAAAGCATTTTTCAAATTGCCTTCGGAAAAAAACAAACTCCCATTTAAAAAACAGTTTTTATCTTTGATTTTCTCGTTTATTTACATTATTTTGAAATTTATTTTTAAGTGTTCCAATTTTTTTTCTTTTGTATTTACGAATTAAGCATTCTAAAATTTTCTTAAAATCTTAATCGCCCACATGGAGCCTGACTCTTATCTCAAGACCACAAATATGCCTGCCTTATTTTTGCCCTAAGGGCTATCGCTGACATTTAAGTTTGAGAATAATTACATAAATGTCTGGGTGCTCTCCTTCTGGGGCGGTGGCAATCGACCCCGATCCAGATATCGCGACAACATTTATATTAACCCAAAGCAATTTCCACTTGGAGGAGTGTTCACCAGCAGCTGACCAATAGAAAAATAGATGGCCCTTTAAGGAAATGCCTGTTGAGGATACATAATGCCCTTAAGAGGGATCCACTAATAAGTCCAATCGGAAGTCGGGATCAGAAACATGTCCAAATATGGGTAGCACACATGATTCCACGTAACCAAACTTCCACTGCTCAGACATGATGCAGGATGTGATGTCACGAAGCGCGCGGTCTTTGCTGAGCATCAGGTAGCCAGTTTACTGGCCGGCTGGTGGGTGACGTCACTGGGGTAGTTCGGCGAAACGCCGCGCGACATGCGCGCCGCGGCTCTCAGAAGTCTTGCGTTCTGCAGTCAAGCTCCAAGCGAGCACGTAGTATGTTGAAATGTCGGACCTCTGAGCGTCGTCCGCCCGGCCGGCAGCGAGTGGTATAGAATGCAGCCGTTCACCAAGACTGCGACTTGATCAGGTACCGAGTAACAGCAGATACGTGTTAGACGCCAAGTTTTTTTTTTTTTTTTCCGGGCAGGTAGATAAAGCAGTTTTCGTGTATATCAATGGTAAATTTTTCATGCACCCCATGCTCAAAAGACGTAATTTTCGGTTGTAAAATGTGTAAAGCGTCACAACATCGAGGTCTTGAGCTCCGGTGAAGTAAAGTAAATATGGAGCAGCTAAGGAATGCAAGACCGGGGTGAATGGGAGCACTCCCACAAAACCCGTCGGCCAACGGAAACGGCCGCCACGTATCCCGCGTGCTAAAATCGCAGTGATCCCGCCGAAAATGGAACCTGGTTTGCGAGTAGTCTGACCATTACACCACCGCGGCCCCTAAGTCATAGAGTACAGAAATACATTCAGTCCTATACTTCGTGATTTTAAAACATTTATTAATTAATAATCTTGAAATACGAATCTCCAAACTCAGCGGTTACACGTATCTATAGTTTAGTATACATTCAGACGGTGACCTGGACAGATGTGTGATCCACCACCCAGCTTCCCATCTAAGTCCTTCACAGACATCCCAAGAGAATGGACGTTGTCCCTCCTGTCATCCATTAGTCGCAAGTGCACCACCACACCTCAGTCCTATACCGATTTTCCAAGTGAACCAGAAGTCTTACGCCTCGCTCCCAACACACCCTCCTCCCCCACCACAATCATCGACCTCAATGCGATATTTAACACACTCTTCCCCAAAAAATAAAACTTATACCACTATTACTCCTAACACAATACTACTAAGTATTGAAGATCCCAAAATATTACTTGTCTGCAAGAACCAAAATCTAAAAATTCAATGTGGAAAGTAGGGGTTTAAGATAATAGATATCGTCATTTTCCATTTTAGATAGGTTTTTAAATTTTTACTTAATTTATTATGGCCTTGATGTAATACTCAATACAAACATTTCTCGAGAAAACAGCCGAAGAGTTCGTAAGGATATGGTTGTCTGCCTGTGCATAATGAAGCCAGGTACTGGAAAACTGCATTTTCTTTTATCTATCAAAGGAGTTAATATTTCCAACCAAATTTTTTGACATTTCAGATCTCATTTCAAGAACTTTTGTTTTATCTCAAGTAGTTTCAAAATATATATTTTTTTTTATTTGGAATTTCGGTTTTTGTAGTTCTGTATTTCACTTAACAGCTGCAAAGAGCTTGGGAGAGCGATAGTTGCAACAAAGTAAAGGAAAATTGTGATGGTTTTTTCTCGTCATATATTGATATATATTTCTCTTGTCTTCAAAATACAGTTTTCACAATTTTTTGGTTGTAATATACTTAGTCTGCCTTTTTCAAGCATTTTACAGCATTCGCAGCAAGTGATTGGACTTGCGGTGTGTATAGTTACGTCTGGTTTCAGTGCTATCGATTGAAGATTTCGCGGCAAGATGAAAGTCGCCTGGAAGCGTTGCAGGTTGCTTTCTGGACCAGCTTAGGCGTTTTGTCTTGCGCGCCAGGAATGTCCTTGTGATTTGTAACTGATTGGTAGATGATTGTATTATTGATAGCTGCTTGTAATCTGTTAATGATTATCGAATATGATATAATATTATGTACACCATTCTGGAGGCTTAACCTACGTGTCTAGGCGCGTGGTTCGCGAAGACGCGGGGAATCAGCGAATATAAAAAGTCAGGCTGTTCACGGTAAAGTGAACACTTTTGAGGGCCTAATTACATTCAGCTATTTTTTATCCATTAACGATCGTTTAGTATAACAAAGACCATGTGAATAATAAACACAGTGTGTATATTCCACCGCACTGGGAAGTTAACGTCTAAGACTCAAATAAATTATATTTACTTACTATTTATCCAAGTGAGATGTCTTTAAAAGTGCTTACTTTCCCGTCAGCACCACTCCCCTAAGCAGAGTGATGTGTAAGTATAACTCTTGTTAAGCCTGCACCAAACAGTCCCGCCTCCTTTTATACTAGTTTTTCTCTCTTCATTAATAAAGAACATGGATCCTTCCTATATGTCTCCTGTTGCATTTTATATTAATGCATGTAACAAGTTTTAAGTTCTTTCCCGTCGAAAGAGTTTTCACGGAATCTATGCCGGTTTTTCCTTTCACTTCTAAGTTATATTTTTAGCCATAGGTACACTAAGCTAGGTAATCGTGGCGCCAATCACGACCATGGCTGCCCGATACCTCTCTGCCGCAATGCATGCCTCCTTGCTCGAATTTTATCTCCTGTAGGGGTATGGGACCTAGCTCCGAGGCGCATTTAGCTACCGCACATACCTCAGACGCGCACTTAACACATAGATTTAGGGTAGGTCAGGGAATAAATCTGTTAGGAGGAATCAGCCGGCAGCGGACAGGGAAACCTCGCCGAGATGTCCCCTGGATTTGGTCGGTAGAACAGCGGGCGTGAGGGGCTATGCCGAACCCCGAGATTGTAAATGCGCTTCGCTGTACATGATGCACTCCTGTCGCGAGGCACTAAGTTAAAGTATGAGCTGGGCATTTAATTTTTTCATAGATAAATTCAACTTTTTCGGCAAAGAGTGGGAACTTTGAATTTTTCTGCAAAAAGGTTGGACTTCATCGTGTAATGGAGAGTTGTTTTAGGCGGCGGGGCTACAAGTTATTGAGGGGGGAATACTTGAAAGAATTTTTGAAGAAAGGGACTTCTCATATGATACCTTTCATGAGAGAAGTAGTATCAAGATGGTTCAGGGATACCAAGGAAGCTGCAAACAGTAGCCTAAATTGAATGATTGGCTTTTTAACTTGGTGGTGGTTTGTTGGAACAAGTATTCAGGCAAGCACTACCAGCATCACAAGGTGACTTGGTGGGGAGAATATCCCCGCCCCTGCCCTGGTCAGTGAATGTGGGCCTGTGGTGAAGCTCTACCGACACTCCCAGGTGTCAGGTGAGGTGAACACTCTCGGATTCTCGGATTCAGGACTGTCGCGTGGATGTATGATATCTACATCAGTCAGCACTAGATACGCTTGTGACGGTGTTTGCCAACACATACAGTACGAGGTCCTTGTCTCAACTGCTTCCTGAATGTAGGTGTTTTAAGCTCAAAACAGCTGAGAGCCCCCCCCCCCCCCCTTCCCCAATGATGTCAAAAAAAGGATTTGGGTTGGTTCCAGTGAAAAGGTTTGAAAATTATTCGTTGCGTTGCGTTTATATATTAAATTCAAATTATTTACGATATTTTTCCCCAAGATCACATTGAAAAACTTTACATAAAAATATCATTTTCCCACTGATTGCCTTTGTATAAAAAGTTTGTTACAAAAATAATTATGTTTGAAACTTCCTCCAAAATCTACATTTTTACAAGATTACATCTCTTTCTAACTATATGCAGGTTACATATAACTATTTTGCTTTAAACCATACTTAATTAAAATTGCAGCAAGGCCCTCCCCCCCCCCTTTAAAATATTGACGCAATAGCAGCTCCTACCCAAGTGAAAACCCTGTGCTGTCTCCCCGGATCTGGGCGAGAGACCTGTATTTATATTTTATTTGAAATCATCTAGAATATTACACAATTATCTTCACTCCATCGATATCTGAAGTCCTGGAAGGGGCACCCTGGTGGTGCGTGACTGGCAGGCTGTCGTCACATGGTAAAGGTGACGTACGAGGGAGGGTAAGGCAGTCATATATTTCGTGGGCGACATCGGCCCCATGGCGCCCATACTTACAGACCAACTGGCCCACCCAGCGGACGTGAGGCGTGAAGCTCGTCAAACACACCCCCGTCGCAGCGAAGGTAAGCCGTCCCAAACGGCCAACATTTTCTCAACTTCATATGGCACCGTCGGTTTTGACTTTCGTTCTACGTGCGTGGATAGCCGTCACATCTCTCCTCCCCTGAATACGACCCATGAAGTCGGTGTCTCACACGCGTCCATAAGGCGTAGACTGGTCAGACCCTTACCCCAGGCTTCTTTTCTCATGGGACACTGGTCACGTTTTAGACGTAGGAAAAATCATAACTATTTCAAATTTAACTTTGAGTAGGCTTGCTTAGATTTTAAACTATTTTTCAATTTACATATAAAATCTCTAATACTTTACTCATTATATACCGGTATACATTTAAATATTTATGACTTTACATATTCGTACATTTTTACTTATGTACTCATTTAACGTTACCTATTTGTACACGTTTTCAAATATGCACTCATAAACTTTTGAGTAAAGTATACTTGCTTACAAAATGTTAATATTCTCTCTTAAATTTTCCTTCTAACACACTGGAGAACTGAAATATCTTTATAAAAATACAATAATCTTAAAATCTTAGGGTGTTTAATAAAACTGTTTTACGTCCTTTAATGAAGACAGCGTGGATTTACACAAAAAGGAAGGGCGGGGGACAGCCCTTTTTTGTTGTGGGTAAGTGATATCTTTTACATTGGGAGATATGAACCTTTTCGTATTTGTTCGGAGAATGTGGATCTTCGATCAATACTGTCATAGGCGAAAGCAACCTCACTATGTGAAACGGCTCTCGTCATTTCACCGCCAACTTAACACTAAAATAATCAATTTTTGAACTGAGGTGGTGAGCCTCGACTAAAATTAAATCACCAGGTTTCAAAGTTACATCTTTGTAAGATAAGTTAATTTTTGTTCCATTTTCTGGTGATACTCGATTAAATTGCGTGTCACATCCGCCCATATTTCTTCCAGTTTTTTTTTATTTTGATGTTTTCCAAACAAATACCGTGGAGCGACCACGCATTTATTAAAGGGTGCATCAATCTCCGCCCCAAAAACACTTCAGCTGGTGCATACTTTGGTGCACTATGAATCAAATTATTGAAACACAAAAACAATAGGTATAATACGTCATCCCAGTGACGTTGCGTATCTGACTGAAAACTGCGTAAGGCAATCTTAATGTTACGGTTAACACGTTCTACTATATTTGTCTTTAGATGGTACGGGGCATTTTTACTCCCCATATAAAATTCAGATCTCTGAATTCTTGCGACAAAAATACACAGCGTTATCTGTTACTACATATACGGGTGGGCCAAAAAAAAAACTATACAACCGTTGCATCACAACTTTACGGATTTCAACTTCCTTTATGGTGCGTAATGGGAAAAATAGACAAGGTTTGCTGAAACTATCTATTATTACTAGGACATATACATAACCAGATCTACTCCGGGGCAACGGACCCATTACGTCTAAATCAACACGTTCCCAAGGATACGTAGCTACTGTACCCGCATACTGGCCTTCTGGTTTTTGATTATTCGGATTAGCGTGTTGGTGCGTGTCATAACCCTTTACCCAGCTTTCAAGTTTGGTGCGAACTCCCGGCCACGTAAAAATTTCTAATACGCGACAGATGGTTTTATCACGCCCTACGTGTCCTCCGTAAGAAGATTCGTGGTAATATTTAAACACCATCGCCCTCAAATTTTCAGGTACAAAAACTCTGAATTTTTCTCGTTTCGTCCATTATCCTAGAAAACCTTTAAGGATAACATGCGGTGAAGTTCCATTCTTAATTTCAGACAAAATCCGCTTACATTCCTGATCAGCATTTTGGAATTCTTTAATGTCAGTAAACACACTTGGGAATTTTTGTAACGTATTCAATTCTGACACGTCTGTGTTTCCACATATACTTTTTTATTTATTTTTCTCTAATCACAGATAATTCTAAACTGCCCCGGAGTTTTCTTAGGAATTAGAAAAGGCGGGCTTGCGTAAGGATTTTTGGAATTTCCCACGATTCCCTGCTCTTGCAATTCGGTGATCAAATTTTAAAATACTTTAATATTGGGTGCGGACACACTATACGGCAAACACACACAACGGGGTCATTATCTTTTAGTTTTAATTCTACTGGAATCTCTTTACAATGCCCTAACTTTGACGTAAGCACATCTTTATATTCAATTTTAAGCTGTTATAGCGCTTTCGCTACCTCTGAAGCAACTGAATTTTACGGAAATGAGAAGGTTTACTTGCAAATTTACTACCGTTTTGGGAGAAAAACTAAACCGTATTTCCTTCTTTGCTACGTCAACGTATGCGCGCGTACTACCCAAGAAATCGATACCTAAAATTACGTCATGTGACATGTTCAAAAACACGGAAAGCTACTTTCCATGAAAAACTTTCCAATTTTCACTTTCATCACCGCTATTATATTTGATGTTATCAAACCTCCGTGGGCTAAGGAAAATACCACTTACTCTCCCCGTTATAACTGCACAGTTCCAAGCTGCGCGTCCCACATGATTTTATTTAAGGTCTCTTGCCTTATGAGAGTCGCTGAAGCACCCGAGTCAACGAAGCCTGGCATCGTTAAGTTTGCAGTCACAAGCAGCACGTATAGTAGACCATTTTTGGTACATAGATTTGTATTTATGACGGCACCTATTCTTGCAGATTTACCCTTTAACAGACAATTAAATTTAAAATGCCCAGGATTACCGCACCTGAAACAAATAATATATTTTACGGCTTTACGACCTTCAGACTAAGCAACACTTTCTGAATTTATTTTTACGTCTGACTGGCCCCCGTTTTCAAGTGGCTTTTGTTTCCTGTCGCTATCCGATTTCTTATTGAAACATTTTTCCGTTGGATGATTATTCCTAAAACAAATTTGACATTTTTGTTTTAACTTTTCCTGCACGGAATTCCCTTCGCCTTTTTGCGCTTTATAAAAGCATTTAGACGTCAGATTATTTGTACGAGAACAGATTTGGCATTGCCGTTTAGATGTTACTACTTGAGGCTCTTTTTGCTTACAATCACCAATCGTTAGTTCCACTTGAATTACTAAAACTAATAATTCATTCAACGTTTTCGGTTTTGAAGCAAATGTCAAATATTTACTATTTACCTACAACAGATTAAAAAACAGTATTTCCACCTAATCCGGTTCCGCACATGGCCAACCCAACACTTCTACCCATCTAATAGTCTCACTGACAGACTGCTGGATTGCCTCACTGGGACTTTGAAATATTTCCAATATTTTCATACGTTGGTGCGCGATAGCCACTGATGAACCCATCTGTCTCAACATTGCCTGACTAAACTCACTAAATGGCACACGTTCATTGATCGCCTGCCCCACTACATTTTGTAAAAGCTCTGGCACTTTGAAAATTATAGCGGCATACAAAATCACGATTTCACAGATGTGTAAAGACGCGATTCTAGCCATCTGCACCAAAACATTTACAACTGACTTTAAATTCAGGCGGTGAACTACACCTATATTTTCTACCAAGGGAGGTGGCAAATGTTTGAGATTTTTAAAGACGCTAACTGCGTCGGACTCACCCGCTTGTTGAGCAGCTACGTCGCCTTTCCTCACCAGCTCTCCTTCATATGCTGTCGGAGGATATCTATTCCGTCGTCCGGATTGAACGACACGACTGCGTCGACCAAATTTTTCTGGAGGGCGTCTTTCGTGAGGCGCTGAATCCGCGTTGTACGGATACCTGTAGAAGTCATTTCGTGGATAAGTTGATGCAAAACTACTAATAAAAGTAACTCTCATAACCACTAGAAAAAACGCAAGGGAGTTTGTACAATTTCGTAACTTTACAAACTCCCGAACTTGATTTACCCTTTTTACTTTTCTGCATTGAGGAAGCAGAGTGGCGAAGATTTCTCTATCCGGTATGTGACGGTGTTTACCAACACATACAGGACGAGGTCCTTGTCTCAACTGCTTCCTGAATGTACGTGGTTTAAGTTGGAAAACAGCTGAGAGCCCCCCCAATGATGTCAAAAAAGGGATTTGGGTTGGTTCCAGTGAAAAGGTTTGAAAATTATTCGTTGCCTTTCGTTTATATATCAACTTGAAATCATTTTCAATATTTTTCGCCCAATATCACATTGAAAAAACTTTATATAAAAATATACTTTTCCCAGTGATAACAATTGATATAAAAAGTTTGTATCAAAAATAATTAGCTTAAAATCTTCCCCCAAAACTACAGTTTTACAATATTTCATCTCTTTCCAGCTATTTGCAGGTTACTTATAATTAGTTTGCATAAAACCATACTTAATTAAAATGACAGAAAGGGCCCCCTCTTCCCTTTAAAATGTTGACGGATGGAGCAGCAGTTCCTGCCCAAGTGAAAACCCTGTGCTGTATCCACGAATCTGGGCGAGATACCTGTATTTATATTTTATTTGAAATCATCTAGATCATTACAAAATTATCTTCAATCCATCGGTATCTGAAGTCCTGGAAGGGGCACCCTGGTGGTACGTGACGGGCAGGCTGGCGTCACATGATCAAGGTGCCGTACGAGGGAGGGGAAGGCAGTCACAGATTTCATGGGCGACAGCGGCCCCGCAGTGCCCATACTTGCAGACCAACTGGCCCACCCAGCGGACGTGAGGCGTGAAGCTCGTCGAAAACACCCCCGTCGCAGCGAAGGTAAGCCATCCCAAACGGTCAACATTTTCTCAACTGCATATGGCAACGTCGGTTTTGACTTTCGTTCTAAGTGAATGGATAGCTGTCGCACGCTCTTAATGTCCGGTGAGGGGAGTACCCTCGGCTTCAGGACAGTAATTTGGATGTATAATATCTACATCAGTGAGCACTACATACACTCTTAGGTGTCAGGTGAGGAGACACTCTCGGCTTCAGTACTGTCATGTGGATGTATGATATCTACATCAGTGAGCATTAGATACACTCTTACGTGTCAGGTGAGGGGAACACCCTCGGCTTCAGGACTGTCGTGTGGATGTGTGATATTTAGATCAGTGAGCACTAGATACATTCTTACGTGTCAGGAAGGTGAACACCCTCGGCTTCAGGACTGTCGTGTGTATGTGTGTGATATTTAGATTAGTGAGCATTAGATATTATCTTACGTGTCAGGTGAGGGAAGTACTCTCGGCTTCAGGACTGTCATGTGGATGTATGATATCTACATCAGTGAGTACTAGATACACTCTTAGGTGTCAGGTGAGGGGAGTACTCTCGGCTTCCGGACTGTCGTGTGGATGTGTGATATATACATAAGTGAGCATTAGATACACACTCAAGTGTTAGGTGAGGGGAATACCCTCTGCACAGGATATGGAAGAAAATTAGGAATTTTCATTTCATGTTTTCCGGAATAGTATCTCGTAAAATGGTTAGTGAAAAAATGTAGATTATGTGTGCGAGTCTTTGTTGTGTTATTTTTGTACGTTGTTATTAAATGAAATGGATTTTGTTATCTTTGCAGACTTTACTTAGTAGCATGTTGAAAAAGAAGTAAAATTATATTTGAAACATTAATTTTGTCCTTGTCATTTGTATTTACACTCCGCAATCCGGGAAAGCAAATTGCGTTGTCAAAAGTCCTGTTCCTGCTTTAGTGTGATTTTTTTTTTCGGAATTAATGCTTCCCGTCCTTTCTCCGCATTCCAATTGCTATTGTGGGCAGGTTTGGAGGAAATCAAGATGGGAAGTTGTGGTGGATGGTGAAGGAGGGGAGAATCCGCCAAAAAAGATGACAAATTAAGAAACCAAAATCACCTTTCCATACTTTTTTTTTTTTGGCTTATCATAGATGACTAATTATCTTCCTGTGAGTAGCGGTAGTTGGCATACTAATGGGTTTTCCTCGCTTGGTTGTATTACTTCCCTATAATGCATGTTTTTCCTATATTCCATTCACGGTTATATCCATGTTTTCTAAAACCCTGCTAAGTCTACTTCCAAGATATTCCTCCGCCTTATTAATACAATCAAAGCTTAACACACTTATTCACTCCCAGCATTTATTAATATTAATTATAGATGAAATATTATTATTTATGAAGGATAAGTTCAATTTAAAGAAAAGTAAGGAAATTTTACTTTAACACGAGTATAAAACGCTTGTAAATGTGACATATTTAGAAAATAAACACTTAAGAGACATGGTGATTTTTCGAATGTTTGATTTTAAATGTTTGATAAAAAAATTCGTGAGCAAACTATAGTTAGAGTGAGCTGTGAGCCTGTCGGTAATTTCACGCGTGGAGGGCTTCGCCACCGAACGCAGTAAATGACGTGCCCCAGTTAACACTCCGTCGCACTTCATTTGGCAGGGAGTTATTCTCGAGTCTTGGCGGGAGCTGAGGGTTGGTAATACGTAATGTGGGAGTGGGGAAAGGAGAGCCTCGCATAAACAACGGCGGCGGGGATATCAAACCTGCGGCGCCAACCCCGCACTCCTCCGCGCGCTAGTCTCGCGGGAGAAGACGATACGCGCGTGTTTGCGCCGAAGTAATTATGTTTGCTGCGAGGCCAGGGACGCGAACCGCATCTCGAAGCCGCAATCTCGCGGGGACAGACGACGAGCCGCTCGGTGCTCCAGGAGCTAGAGGTTGGGCGTCTTCTAGGGTAGTGGCCCCCATCCCCTGGGTATTCAATGTGAAGTGGAAGGTGTAAGCTGGACTCACAACCATAGACTAAAGATGAGGTAGACCGATCTCGTTGGCTGCGCACAACTAATCTCGGTGTCCCAACATTGAACAGCTTTGCTGCCAACACGTATAGCGAAAATGGCGTGGTTTGGATTTTAGGTTCAAATACATATTTGTAAACAAGTGCTTAGAGATGTTTGTTATGATTTTTGATTAAATTGAGACGTGAACAAACACGTTCATCACTGTTGACCATTTGACTTTGACAGTTGTGTAGGATGGGGTAGGTCAATGTTGGGTACTTGCGCAGAAGACGAATAAGCGGTATACCTCATATTTAGTCTGTGCTCACAACCATCCGTCGCACCCGTCAGTCAGTAATCCGTCTGTTTTTTATACGTCAATTGACAGCGATTCACAGCAATCCGTCGTCCGTCAATCCTTCTGTAGGGATAAATTCAGCGTGACAACTTGATATCGTGATATTTTATTAGTTGGCGGTATATTTTGGTTGGTCAAGAAAAAAATCATTTCTGGGAATTTTTTTTTTTTTTCGTGATACGTATTTATACTGAATTATCGTTAACATTTTAAATTCCTGAATTACCACCAAAGATAAATAAACATATATCCCCCGCCTTGCATTTTATTTCAAAGTGAGAATTCGCGTTTACGGAATGTCGTCAAAACGCGGTGGCTCATCCATCCGTCCGTCGAAAGTTAAAGTTTGGTAAATATTTGACGGATGGACGGATAGAAAAAAAGTTTCCCTGCGATTGGTTGAAGATCACGTGACCGCCAGATGGATGGTTGTGAGTCCAGCTTAGGTTCTTTCCAGATTAATCAAGAGTTTTTTTTTTTTAAGCCCTGATTACCAAGCTGTAGTCCCAAATTTTTCTCAGGGGACTCCTAAGCCAATATTACACGATACCTGCAGCCGTACTTGGTTCTTGTGCAAGCTTCTACAAGCCTTGGTGCGTGAGCAGGTATACCAGATGGTATATGAGTCGCCATAGAATATTCATATTACATGGCAGTAGTTTGCGTACTAGTATTTGGCAACCTCGGTGGATGCGCAGCGTTGTGATTTGTAGTAAATATGAACCCCATTTAGAACTGCTACCAGTTAGTAACTTACGTAAGACTATGAAAAAAAACTAGCTAGCTCATCTTAATATTGCTATATTACTGTACTCCTTTTACATAAATTGATTGCTTACTAGGATAGTTTAATACATTTTCTTGAAAATGACGCGAAGTCACTATAGTAGGAGCGTATAATTTTTAATTTTGACGAAGATATACTGACAGGTTGCAAAAAAAAATGATTTTTTCTTTACGTACCGGGATATTATTAGCATGTAAAATTTCATGATATAAGAGATTTGTCCGGCGGAATTTCAAACTCACGCCCAAAAATCTCATTTTATTCGCGGGCGCCGTGACTTTACCACTATACAAGTTCATACACCAAGTGATGAGTTTATATACTATAGATATGTTTAATCCTTGAATGAATTTTTTCGTACAGTAGGTAATGTCTCAAGTATTTAGAACGGTTTCAAACAGTAATTAAAAGTTATCATCACCAATATTATTCGCCGTTGTCGTTTTTTTTAAATCTATTTGAAAGTGTTTCAAACTCACGGGTGTACAATCAATATGGAATCGTCATATTCGGTTTCTTCGCCAATTCGTTTCAAGTAGTAGCCACGGTGAGCGCCCCACGCTCTGAAACTGCGATGTGATTGGCCAGGTACGAAATCTGGTATGGGACCTGCCCCGAAAAATAAGACGTGTCCAATCACCAAACCTGGTACGAAATCTGACCGTACAAGGTGGGAAATGCCATGACGAGTGCCACACTAGCCCGTATAACGGTCGCTATGGCGGACCTTGAACAAGCTTTTACGGAATCTGGTATCGTGTAATATCCCCTTTAAGGGAACTGCCTACCAGCTGGCAGCTGTGAAATTTTGATAGGGTTTCGCTATTTTAAGGAACTTTCGCCCCAGTGCGTTAATTTTAAGGCCATTGGTGCATGAAAGCAGTATATTTAAATAGTTTCTGTCATAACTGGTTTCACAGCGGATTTTTCAAAATTTTCGGCTCGTAAAGACGTAATTATAAACTTTTAGCACCTTCTTACGTTGTTGGATATTCACTGCCGTCATCATTCTCGGAGCACTGACGGAAGAAAAGAAAGAATATTTGTTTTCTTATCTTCCATCAGTGCTCCGAGAATAATGACGGCAGTGAATATCTAACAACGTAAGAAGGTGGTAAAAGATGTTATTTACGTCTTGAAGTGGCAAAAATTTTGAAAAATCCGCTGTGAAACAAGTAATGAGACAAATTATATAAATATACTGCTTTCATGCACTAATGGACTTAGTGATAACCATTTCAAACAAAATGTATTGTTCGCGAATGTCTTAGGAGTATATCCCTATGAGCGTATATGTTCAATATAGATAGCAGTAGGTATGTACTTTTTTGTAAAACATAAAATATAAAAAATTTCTTACGAAAAAGCGATGTATATAATGGAAACATCTCCGCTGTATGGAACTTTTCCTAAAAAAATTCGCGAAGAATGTATTTTGTTTGAAACGCCTATCTTTAAAATTAACGTACGGATGCGAAATCCCCTTAAAATGGGATTTCATATTTCAGTTTCGCAGTTGCCAGCCAGTAGTCAGTGCCCATAACTCAGAGCACGATGAACCCTTGGCGCCAGGTCGCTACGGCTCCTAAAAAATTATGGGCCATGCCGCTTATGCGACAATCTTCCCATAACTTGGCATAAAGGAGGCACACTGAAGTATTTTTAAGATGAAAAATAATAACTCCAAGTTTTTATGGCCATCTTTAAAAACAAAAACCACATACACAATAAAACATATGTTTGAAAACCGTGCTAAATATATTGCACTACAGACTACTTCTGGATTTGCTTACAGATACTTAATAACTACAATCCAATGTGACACTTTTGATGTGTCATCACTCTTTTGCTACAACAAACTTTTGAACTGTTGTCTGTAATCGATAACTTTCATCAGTTTTGTATTAGCGCTCCCTATATCTCGTAACGAAATTAACACAGCCAAAAATTGTAGTTTGGTTGTTATGTAGTCGTGGTGTTCGTTATAATGAAGTTACGCTGTGCTATGAAATTATTGGATTCATCCACAAAACGGATATATATGCCAATTTTTTTGTGATGTTATAGTGAATTTTTAATTATTAGCCAAATATATATGATAAAAATAAATACCTAACAAAATCAAAATAGAAGGTATAGGTACGCTGAAATAGTAGAAGGCATTGGCATACTGTACTGTGTGAGTTGAGAAGGTATGTGGCATATTTCCATTTATACGCTCGACTCCAGCCCAGCACTTACTGATTAGTTTTATATTTACTGTTTTCACAATTTACTGCGGACGTTATCGTAAACTTCACAAGCAGTAGTTTTCATTATCCCTATTCGGTCATAAGGACAGGACCTTGTAAAAGAATTTTAAATACGGCCGGCACTTTTCACAGCTAGGATCAATCACCACTGAATGTTTTTTCCTGATGCGTGTCTGCCAACCGGGTTGAAGAACTATTACCTGACCACAGTATACCCACTGAAGGGCTTACTGTAGTCGAAGGTACGCCTCCCGTATGTACGGATGGCAGCCTTGAGGATCTCAGATTCAAGGAATCTTTCTCCTCTTCGCCAATAATACGCTTTTAGGAGTGTCAGCACTTCCTCTGGTTTGGTGTGCAGGCCCGCCTGGGCGATGACGAGCCTGTCCACAGTCTCCATCTTGGGGTACAAGATCCTGTCCCCCCCCCCTCCATGTTCCTGATGACCAGGGCCAGAACGACGTCAGCATGACCGGATTATCCAGCCTCGTGAGCATCGTTCACTGAATGGTCTCGTTGTATAACCACTGTGAGTCGTCCGGATCTGCCTGTGGAGGCTTGGCCTGCACGGAGGCATCCACCTTGGTCTTTTCATCCGGTCAGGCTATTTATATAGTTTTCATTTCCTCTGGAGTAGCCTCTGATTTCCTCAGTAGTTGTTTATGGAGGAAGACTTCGCTCTTAACCTCGGTTTCCTGTGGCTGATTGGTCGTCCATTGATACTCCCATTGACCATACCTCTTTGGCTCGGTTCATGGTGCAGGCTGTTCTTTTGAGATTGCTCACGCTACTGCTAACACGAGCAAAGCCCTCCCGAACGAATACCACAGGGTTCCACGTACAGAGCCATCCACCGATGACCTCTTCCTCTTTGCCCTGGCCGCTTGTTCGATACGGTTCCAGGTCGATAACTCGTGTTATTGACCTAGACTTTGGCAACTCATTTCCCTTTTTCAGTTTTGCTTCTTTCCTGGAGAGGGGTTCACAAGGTCCCTTCCCGTTGACCTTCGCAGGATCTCCTTGTATGGAAGGGGTTTGAGGGCCACCCCCACCATCACCCAAGATGACGACTGGGAAGATGTGGTCACCCATCGTGGTTCGCATCATCGTTCCCAGTCTCCTCCTCCGAACTGTTTAGCTCAACCAGCGACTCGTTCATCAGATGTAGAACTCTTCCCTTATCTTGCCTACTTTTGTCAGGTACTTAAGTACCTCTTTGGCCGCATCCCTATCCCGGAGCATGTCCCCGGGACGGAGAGGTCCATGGTTCCCCTCAAATTCGATTTTGTGGCCTTCACTCTTGGGGCACTCCAGCACATGAGCAGGCGTGTCTTCCACCCTACACGACACACATGGGATCCTCCACCAAGCCCAGGGAGAACATCTTCGCCCTAAATTTTCCATGCCCAGTTAGAAACTGTACCGAATAGTGGTCCACTTCGAACCACTTCTCCAGCCGCAGTCTCCCCTGGATACTTGGACAGATTTCGTGAGCGAGTCTTCCCTTTTCAATCATGTCCCATCTGGTCTGCTATGCTGTAATTGTGGCTTCCTTTCTTTCCTTTAGGTCATCAGGGTAAATTATTTCCCATCTTATCCTTTGGGCAATTTCACCCTTTTGCACCACCAGCAGACCCAAGGGGATCTCTCCAGCAACTGGCTGGAGAGCCTCACTTGAAGCTGTTCTGTAGGCTTTGGTTATCCTCAAAAGTGCTGCTCTTTGTGCACTATTGCTTATTCTCTTTCCATGGACCCTCTACACCTCTGGGTACCACGCCCCACACACATACGTGAGGTCGGGCAGGAATACGGACCTGTACATAAGCTTCAACGTCCGGTAGATGAGCCTCCAGTTCGTAGGAGCTACTGCCCTGAGTCTGTGGAACATCGTTACAGCCTTGTTCACTGTGTAGTGTATGTGTGCATGAAATGCGAGTCGACTCTCCAGAATTACTCCCAGGTATTTCATCTCGGTCACCCTTTTGATGACTCTGCCCCAGAACCTGATCACAGGTTTCGCTTAAGGTTACCCTTAAGCAGGATGGCATTGATCTTCTTGACTGAGATGTCCATTTTGAACCTCTCAGCCCAGCCATCTACCAGTTTCAATGCTTGGTCAGTTCTTTCTTCCAGCTCTTTCCTGGATCAGGCCGGGACAAGGAGTAAACAGTCGTCTGCATAACCATACACAACACAGCCCCACAAGAATTCCAGTCACAGCAGTCCCTCGAAGTTAACAATTCAGAGTATAGGACCAAGGACCGAACCTTGCGGACAGTTCTTGGTCAGCACCTTCTCCTCCCTGTGCGTCCCCATATCCATTACGCACTTTCTGTTCGTCAGGAATCTCATGAATGTTCTGTATATATTCCTGGGGCACTCCAACAAGCAAAGCTGCCACAGAATCTGCGGCCGCCACACATTGTAAAATGCCCCGAGATATCCAGGGATATCGCCAGGACACATATCTGATCATAGGTTCTCACCTGATCTACCATGTCCATGACTGCCATCTCCATACTTTTTCCCTTCATGAAGCCGTACTGCTGGGGATGTATTCCCTTGACCAGGTACAGATATTGCATCAATCTATGGTTTATTAGACATTCCAATGTCTTCCACAAAAACCGGTAGCAGAGTTCAATAACTCTGTCTGTACGACTTCGCCTCTCTCGGGATTCACCCACCCCCTTTATAGATAACTATATGGAGGCATTTATTCCACCCTGAAGGGAACGTTTCTTCCTTGAGACAGTCATTGACCAGGTCAAGTAAGTCCTGTCGTATCCTAGGGTATGCTCAAAGGAGCATTTCCCCGGCCATTCCATCTAACCCTGGGACTTTCTTAGCTTAGTTTTCCTGACTACTTTGTTAAACTCTTCTGACGAGAATGGTGCTGTATCCTCTGTCTCCATAAGGCTTAGCTGTATGGCCCTGATTCTCTCGTGATACTTGGTCTCCCCCACCTCAGTATCATCTGGCAACAGCGTTTCCAGCATGTGCCTCGTGATCTCTTTCGAGGACTGCAGAAGATGTCCATCAGCCTCAAAGGCCGGTAGCTCCTCCGAGCCTCTCGCATATCCTGTCACCATCCGGTAGACCAGATCCCATGGATCTTGGTTTCCCCTATCCGTGACTAGCTCTCTCCAAGCTGCTTGCATTTTCTTTCTGAGTAATCTCCTATACTTAGCTCTGGCGACATTGTACTGCTCCACTGCCTGTTGTCTCTCTGCTGGGCGGTAAGTTCTTTTGAACTGTTTCCTTAGGTACTTTACCTGCTTTCTGTGGGCTTCTAGTTCATCATCCCACCAGGGATGATGAAGTACCTTTCTTTGGGTCTTAGGGATAGCCTGTTCAAGGGCAGCCATCACCATTTCACCCATCCTTTGAGCCCTTAGGTTCAGCGACAACAGTGGTCTGTCCTCGCGATATTCCCTCAGACTGCGGAGTAGTACGCTGTCAAACAGAGGCTAGTCTACCTTGGCCGTCACGTATCGGGGACGTTCTGGTCTGCCCATTATTTCTCCATTCACTTGGATGGTGAACAGGATCGTACGATGGTCGGATTCTATCTCATCCGAGACGCTTTAGTCCCCAATTCTTCCGGCAGCTCGCGCCATTGCCACGGTTACGTCTAGATACGATTCCGTATCATGGGCAGGGGACACGTAGGTCGCCATGTGTCCCGGTCTGTTTATAACCTGCAAGTCTCTCTCCATGAGGTACTTTATCCCCTCCTACCATCGCTCGTCCGTCCGTGGGGAATTCCATAGTTCCGACTTGGCGTTGATGTCCACTGGGGACAGGAAAAAATCGAGGGTGGTCTTCGCATTCCTCTGTGTGCTCAAAACTCAGATATATTTCAGTGGCCGTTACCCAGTGAGTTGTGGCCAATTTTAACCTTGGCATGATAACACGGGGTTTTTCTGTAATTTCTTACTTGTAGTTTTGTAATTGATTCTGAATCCTCCCGGCTTATGTTCCAAACTATAGTTCATTTCGCTGAAATATCTGAAACTTAAACGTGTTGGAAGTATCGTTTATCTTTCAAATAATTTGAAATAAATTTACTGCCTAGCTATTTACAGCTGTTCTTCAGTGCTAGTAAAAATTATCCTCATCGTGATGAAATAGGATGAGAACACGATACCTTGGATTTTCATTTATTACTGTGTAAAACAAATATATAATATAGGAAGTTTGCCAATTATTAATTTTTTTAGCATTTGATGCGACTACTATAGGTTGTGCCAGGACAAAAGAGGTCAAACGTGACACGTGAAGGTAGTGTGTTCCTATGAAATATTCAGCGTGCCGCCGAGTTATATAGCCCCGTTTACATCGGGGCAAAATGGAGTGACCATTTGCGAACGAGCATAAGCGAACTGTTTGCATACGATTACTACCGTTCGTTCTTTGTTTGGTTCGGAGCTGTTCGAGCCGGTGTGCACAAGGCGCTAACACCGAACATGAGCGAAGAAGCATTTTCTTTAGTGTTTCGGTGAAAGACCGACAACGCGAACGGATCATCAGCGAATGCGGACCGAACCTCATTGAACACGGACGAGGGATGATTGTTGGCGTTCGCATCCCGTTTACGCTCGTGGGGATGATCCGTTCGACGATGCTCGATCGCCACGTGTTCGTTTATGTTTGCTCCTGTGTAAACGTGGCTTACGATTGGCATGGAACCCCGTATCCTAAGTCAAGAAGCGAGGGAGCGATACGGGCGACACACGCCTAGTGCCTCATCGCTCCTACGCGCAAGGCGTGCAGTGTTTCCGCCGTAAAGCTGTACAGTGCAAATTAGATATGTAACAGTGGGGTTTTATTACACGCGATGGAAGCCCACAGATTAAACTACGCCCGTATATTTTATCTCTTCTCTTGAAGTTCAAGGAAACTGGATGTGCAAGGTTTAAAAATACGTTATTTGATCATTTTTACGAATTTTTCTCTCCAATAATACACTTAATATGACAAAAAAAAAAAAAAAAAAAAAAAAAAGGACACAGAAAATTGTTTTTGATCTTTTCTGACAAAAAGTCGTATTTGCAGAACATTTATTTACTGAGATACGCGTATTCGTGCAAACAACTATTTCACAAAAAAGGCAGGGCTGTTGCCTGATTAGAAAGCAGTGAGAATCTGATAGAGAGGAATACATGTTAATGAAGTTCGGATATTTTGCGTTCCTGTTAAAGATAAATATATACAACCCGGGACTTTTTTGAGCTGAAAAATACGTGCTCCTTTGCTATCGAAGCTTTTTGTAACATTTCTGTATAGCCTGTTTCCTGGAAAGATCATAAAACTTAATATTTAATCAGAAAATTATTGAAAAATAAATTGTTATATTTGCGTCCACGAAGAGATTGAGAGTATAATTTCTAACACTAAAGTATTTGTCTCAAGTTTTGAACATCAAAATTAGTTCCAAATAACCGATATTCATTTACATGTATTTCCTTACACCAAATTCTCGCTGCTTTCAAACCAGGCAACGAACAGCTTTTTACTCGAACTGTTGCACCTCCGCACACAGCAGAACCTTAAGAATAATGCAGGTGTGAGGTAGCGGAAATAACGCAAAGGTTAGGTGGTTGAAAAGCTCTATCCCATCCCTTCCTCCCCTCTTCCATGGACAGGGAAGGGGTAAGAAGGCGATGGCTACGCGTGTGTAAGAAAGTCCTACGACGCAGGTCTCGTGGAAACTTTGCTCTCAAGGAAACTGCTGGGCTCCAACTTCAGACCGCGTAGGCCAACTTCCGCCGGAACATTATTCTGAAATTATGGGTCCGGGGTGGTCCGCACTTTTTTGGAACCGGGTAGGGCAGGAGGAGGACGGGCGTTTTAGACGCTTTGCGTTGCGGCGAGCCGACGTGTTAACCACCCTCGGGTGGTACGTGAGCGAGGAGGGGGGAGGGGGTAAAGCGCGAAGACGATGTTTTACTACGTTGCAACTTATAATGGCGAGGAGAGTGGGAGAGAAAGAGAGCGCTGCAGGGTATTTCAACTATACTGACGATTTGTTCTGAATGAAAAGAGTGTCAAAATCCGTCGTTCTGAGGCATAATCCGAAGCTCAGTTGGGTGAAGAGCGAGGTGAGTATGCAGGAGCGCTGGAATGCAAGTGCGGGTAAAACGGGAGATCTCCGAGAAAACCCACAGACCAGTGGCATCGTCCGGCAATATTCTCACGAGCGAAAATTCGGGCGAGACACCCCCACCCCTCCACCCCCCGGGAATAGAATCCAGTTCGCCATGGTGAGAAGCCAGTTCCCGAGAAGATGCGCGGAGTAAAAATATTCTGTTGGAAGTCTGTTGTTTATCACATTTAAGACAAAATATAAAAAATTTAGACTTCCCAAGAACTATCGTCATATCGGTAGAGTTAAGGTAAAATAGAATAAAACCATAATATTTTAACAAAAAATTCACTGTGACGGCTAATCGATTAAAAATAGAAAACGAAAAGCATAAAATTGATATTAATAAGAATCTATTAATCTATATACATAAATAGCATACTAAAACTAATAATATAATATTTCAAAAATGTCTAAAATGCAAACGAAAACATTTTAAAGGATGAATTTTATTTTAAAAGGCAAAATACAATAAAGATTGCAAATTTAAAAAATGTTTAAAAAGTGACCATAATAATTATGTTTACATAAATAAAAATACTGTTTGGGTACATCAAATGATTTTTTATAAATATTATAACTATGAAACAAATTTGTGGGGGTTTTGGAAAATATGTCTAAATTCCATTTTTCTTAGCAAAAATTTCTTTACTTCCCATTTTATAATAAATGTTTCTTACATCACAGTTATCGAACATAGAATAATGGCCTTATTGATTAACATAGTCTTTTTTTACTAATTTGAATACCAGCTTTTACATAGACAGGCATACGGAACTGTAAATTATGAAATTGACTTTTATACTAAAATAAAATGTGTTTGTACCTTGAGGTACTTATTTATAAAAAAAATCCCAATAATTAAAATTGATTGGTAATTTTGTATGTTTGTAGAACTTATCACTTATCGCATAAGCTGTCTTTTCATTTATTCTACAATAGGACACGTACTAATTCCTAACTACTGAATGATACCTTTACTTTTAAATACTTAGTCGCTCACAACTAAGCTATTTGCTTTTCACCCTACTTTCCGAAAGAAATAAAGGATTAAGAGATCTGTTCCTGTATTGCGTGTGAATATGTGTGTGGCTGTGTGTGTATGTGTACGTACACGTATATAATAACTGAAGTACACTATCTACCAAACAGTAATTGGGAACCCGTGAAGATAGGTAATTCAGTATGTCAGTTGACTTGTGTTTCACGGCCTTCGGCATAGGACTGCTGGTCTTTGTCCGTGGTAGCATGAACACAGAGGTATATTGCAACATTCAGGATAATGAAATGCTCCCAACATTGTGGCGTTTTTACGTAATGTACCCGTGTTACTTCAAGGATGACAATGTCAGGTGCCATGTTTCAAGGGTTACTATGCAGTGGTACGCCGACAACAATGTTCGCCGATTGGACTGGCCCACCCAGAGCCCCGACCTCAATCCTATAGAACATCTTAGGGACGAATTGGATCGCCGAGTGAGAACTCGTCAGACGCTGCCAAAATCCATTGCTCAACTCATGGAATGGTTGCAAGAGGAATGGCGACGAATCCCCGTGGATGTCGTGCAAACCCTTGTAGAGAGCATGCCAGACAGGATGGCTGCTGTTATAGCCGCAAGAGGTGGCGCTACGAGATTCTAACGGGGTGGCAACCACCGAGCAAACATTGTGAACAAGTTCCCAATTACTTTTTGGTAGATAGAGTGGTTTGAAAATAGTGGTAGAACCAGGTGCTAGACAGTATGACTACTCATACGTCGTGTCACTGCGAAATGAGACGAGCGTTTCAGAACGCACCGCAGCGGCGAGTCCAATGATTTGGACCAATTGACGGTATCCGAGTCAGATAGTAAGTCGTCCGTGGGCCCCCCTCGGTGACCGACCAGCTGACCTCATTTCCAGCTGTTGACCTAACTCGTGTGAACTGCCTAACCCCCAGTCATCACGGGACGCGCAAATTGGACAATGTGTGCGTGGATCCGGAAGCTCACGGCTGGCGATGTCATGCAAATGCCCTTTCACACGAACAAATTTATCTTCAATTTACCCACCATTTTTATTGAATTCAGTTCGAGGGCTATATGACGCCATACAAACATCAGTGTCAGACATTTCCTCTTTTAATTTCTTGACTGTCTCGTTTTCCTTCAGGGGGCCACGGTGGCCGAGCGGTTAGCCTGCTCGACTCCCACCAAGGCGAACCGGGTCCAATCCCCGGCCGGGTCACCGGATTTTCGCAAGTGGGAATCGTGCCGGACGATGCCGTTCATCCCGTTTCCTCTGCCCCTTCATTCCGGCGCCGCTCCATAATCACTTCAATCACCCTCGTCGGCTCTCAAAACCTCGCTGTTAAGAGCCACCCAAATCTCTTCACTCACTCATTTTCCTTCAAGAATTTCGTTAAGAACATGTTCCATATCTTTTTGAATCCAAAATTTCAATCGCCGATCACACTTTTTCTGACAATATAAATAGAAGTAATCTCATACTAATTGAGTTGTTTCCATACATTTAAAGTTATTGCGAAATAATGACGCATTTTTAAAAAAGAAAATACAAAAATAATAAGAAAATTTATTGTGGTCTAGCCAATTATTTTCGGGTTGTGCATGAATCGCAGATACTTCAAAAAATTAAATTTACGGTATTTTTTATAACTGATTTCACCATTAAAATGCTTGTGGTAAGTCTTCATGTGGAGATTTGAGAGCTTATTGAATGCAATTAAGTGAAAGGCAAATTAATTGTAGGTTCGGTAGACTAGCACGTAGAACCTATTAACCTAGTTTGCTGCCAAAATGTTTGTAAGTGTGCGATCTAATATTAACACCATTGGAAGAGGGGGGGGGGGGGCTATGTTCAGACTGATTAAAACTTTTTAGATTTCTTGTTAATGCACTTCAAACACGGCCAGAGAAAATTTTTATGTATGTGGATCAAATAAGATATTCCATTAGACACACTTTTTATTTTACTATAAAATTTCAAATAATATTTCTGCAAATGCACGTTTAGGATTGAGCAGTTTATGCTGTGTCGGAAAATTCTATATTTTCTGAAGCACATGTTGCCTATGCATATAACCATTCTGTTACACGCTTAGAACACTAAATTGTCCGTAATAATGTTCACAGCTGACATATCAAACAGCATGGCGCTCTCGTGCCAGAACAGCTGAGTCGGAGGAACACATTAGGAAAACAACACTTCGAGCTGTCAAAGTCTTGTCTTCGTAGCACACTAAAATGGTGTGTCCCAACAAAGCAGAAGACTTGGAATGTATGTCTCGTACACCATTCCTCTTCCCCCCCCCCCCCCGACCCAGGAGGCTGTGATGATCTTGCCGTCACCTTTCTGTGACATGAACACACAAAAGGAAATGTAGCTACAAGGTACTAGAGGAGGATTAGGACAGTTTAATCGGCGAGGACAGACTGATAGAACTTTCTACCTGATCGAGAGGGTTTTTCCCATATTAACAAGAAAATAACCTGCCGCAGCATTTTACTCGGGTAAAACTATAGCTGATTACATTATTATTTTTGTGTCCAGTATTTCTTTTCCAATTATCTGAAAATCATGCGCAAATATTACACGATTTAATAATTTTAAAAAATATATTCAACACGTATAGAATGGAAAAGTATAGCCGTAGCTCGAAAAATTCAAGTTTTTGCTTATACGGAAAAATATTTTGCTTTAATATTTTTAATAGTTCCAATATATTCATTATTATAAAACCACTGTGTAATTCTCACTCTAGGTGGGACTGTGTACCACTTTTAAAAAGTTCCGCCTGCCTGTAACTATTTTGCGGTCCGAGGTTTCGAAATGCTTGAGCCAAAAGGTCGACTCTTGCTCTCTCACCACTTGCTTCATCGCCCCTACGTGTAAGACGCTTCAACTTGCGCGCAGTCTTTCCGTCGGCGGTTCCCCATAACGCTAATTTTAAGTAACCCCATGTTTTTACCGCACGCTAATTAAAATAAAATTATGATGCCTGTATGCGATAACTCTGAAGTCTCTGTATACAATATTTAGAGGTTAGATAAAACCGATTCTGAAAACAACCGTTAAAGCCATTTTTACGCACGGATAAAATAAAAGCAATTATTTTGAGTTTAAATGTGAGCTTGGAACATGTCTCCGTGTATGACAAGTTTCTGAAATGCCTTATAGTGTGGGGACACCAATGAAAGTATATATAGGCCGTTCACGATAATATGAGCACTTTTGTGGCACTTGTTATTTTTTTTATTTTCAGCCATATTTTATCCTTTAATAACATTTTAAAATAAATATTGCTATGAAAGTAATGAATACAGTATGTATATTCCACCGAACTCAAAAGTTAATGTCTAAGGCTAAAATAAAATATATTTATTGAATATTATTCCAAATGAGAGGGCTTTCAAAAGTGCTCACTTTACCGCGAATAGCCTATAACCGTTTTCGTGTCATGTGTTTTCCACAAAAGCTCTGCAAAACACTTCATACGTCAGCCACACGGGTCCCTTAAGATAGCTATTGCTGCCAAATTCATTATTGTAATCCATTCACGGTTACTTCACACTTTTCTGAAGCCCTCTTAAATTTCTAATTCCAGGATACATCAAAGGACAACTCACCGAATTTGGTCGCACTCAGTTGTAATGATATTTGGCATGAAAACTATTTATAACTAGGGGCTACCAACACACATGTTTTCTTGCTGTTTTTTATTAATATTTAATTTAAATGAATGTTTGTAATTTATAGATAAAATACCGGCAAAACACTAATTTAACGAGAAATAAGATATTTTCATTTTAACAGAGGTATAAAACGCTTGTGATACATGACATGTGTTGAAATCAACTAAACACGTCATACATGGGGTGATTTGTTAAAGTTTTGATTCAAAAAGTGTGAAGAAACCGCGACTAGACTATAAAATAAGTGCCATTAATGAGGGGTATAAATTCTACCTTGTATCCAACTTACAAAATTAAGGAGGGGAGGGGGTTACAATGGGGTGATTTGTTAAAGGTTTGATTCAAAAAGTGTGAAGAAACCGCGACTAGACTATAACATAAGTGCCATTAATGAGGGGTATAAATTCTACCTTGTATCCAACTTACGAAATTAAGATGGGGAGGGGGTTACAATTTGCCTTGCCTGTACCGCCCCCTCCCCCTTATTTTTCCGGTACCTGCGTTCTGAACACCGTAAAACTTGTGTCCGGGCATAGTTCAGCGAAATACTTTTAGATCAAGACCGAATATTTTTATGCAGCATGCTAATAGTCTCGAGTTATCCAGCTGTACTATGTACAAATTACATGGATATTTACCACCCCGCGTTCGTACAATGCGGAACTTATTTTACCGTGCCCGTAAAGCTCAGATTCCCACGTCGAGGGAAAGGTTTGTCTGACAAAAAAATTGTTTTTCTTTTACTGCGAAAGAAAATATTTTATCGGAATTTTTTTTTTTTCGACACAACTAAGGATTGTGGTTCTCTCATGGGAGTATTTTATTAGTTGAACAGAATCAGTTTGGCTACGAAGGGAGAGTCGACAGATTTTGTTGTCTATGGACTTGGTCTCGAGAGCCGATGAGGGTGAAGTGAGGGCAGTATGGAGCAGCGCCGGAATGCAAGTGCGCAGGAAACGGGAGATCCCCAAGAAAACCCGCAGACCAGCGGCGTCGTCCGGCACGATTCCCCACATGTGAAAATCCGGGGCGACCCCGCCGGGAATCGAACCCGAACCGGGTTGTTTTTAAGGCGAGTGGTCTAAACTATCGTGGCCCCTTGTTGAATAAAAGGAACATTTTTTTCAGTGCAGCACAGCACTGTTCTGAACAACACATTCTACGTAGCAGCTGACGAAATATTCTGGCATGCGTACGGTGGGATTGTTTGAGTACGAGCAGTGCCTTTATGTGGCTTGCTTCTAGATACCAATATAATTTCCATTTCTTCCTTCCTGCTGAGAAGGAAGGGAGAAGAAAGGTTGGGATAGGACGGCGAACAAACAAATCCTTTTTCCGTTAATGGAGCAAGCACTCTCCGGCCTTGATTGTAATTAATTTGTTTCCGAGGTTATTTATTCATTTCCTTGGATTTTATTAAGTTAGATTGCAGTGCCGGAACCGTCTGTAGTTGACGGATCAATGATTGAAGAAAGGGTAGGTTATTTATGTTTTATAGTCCGTTGTAAAAGACACACAACACTGCATCTTGTGACGTTAACATTTTTTATGTCTTCTGCTTAATTTGTTAAATTCGAGTTAACAGGCATATTCATTTGTTGGAAACCGGGTACAGCATCCTTGTAGTCTCGGCCATGTTAGTTGTAGCTGTGGTTCAGCTGAAAACCCTACCATTGAGATTTTCCAGCCCAAATGATCGATGATGAGTAAGGTAGGGCATCAAGTGGTCCTTCAGAAAGTTGTAAAAGTGATGAGACGAACCTCTCCATCGTAACTGAAGCTCTAGTGTACGATTTTCTCTCTCTCTCTCTCTCTCTCTCTCTCTCTCTCTCTCTCTCTCTCTCTCTCTCTCTCTCTCTCTCTCTCTCTCTCATATAAAATTTATAAGATGACAGTGCTCGCCTCGTAATCTACTTCATCGACTCCTGAATTGTCCATTACAACATCTGGAATGATTCTAGCTTTAAGTAGCTGTTCCAACCTACGCGACATAGAATTCCTCCGAATATGTTGCAAGTTCCCATCATTAGAAAAGGCAGGCATGCCGTAAGGATAGTCATCACATGGCACGTAGGATACGGTATCCTCATCAGCTTGTCAATGTTCAGCCTGGAACGGATACAGTAGTTTTATTACGTAACCCGCAAAAAAAAATTATAAATTCTTTCGGCAGCACTCGCAGTTGGGAGCAGTCTAAACTCAATAAGGTTTTCGCCTTCCCATAAGCTAAAGTAGCATTGAAATTTTCAACGCATTCAGAGTCGCAATTGTCACAGCAGTGCCCTTGATGCATTGTACCTGTTGCGAGCTGATGCAGAGATGAAAATCCCTGTAGATTCTGCGTTGATGAAGATCTAGATGTAGTGAAGTTGTAGTAGATGTTGTAGGCGTCTGGCGTCGTTCACAATGTCGACGCTTCCCGTTGGTGTAGATGCCTGCTGTTGCAATGGACGCCTGGCGTCGTTCTCTGTGCCACTGCAATGCACACGCACGCCTTCGATGTGCACTGGGTAGTTGAAGAGTTAAGACTTAGAAATATTGACATTTTAGTAAACAGGTAAGAATAACATTGAAAATCGCTATTTTTTAAACTCCGAAAAACTTGTTTTCCGCCTTTTTACATACTGTTTATTTAAAATTACGTCGGAAACGGTTAAAATATTAAATAAATTCAAATATATACATGTTATGTTAGATGGAATACATTTTGCTGTTGGAAAGTTTTTCGTCAGACATAAAGAGAGGGATTACGTTGGTTGAGCGGTCACCACGCTCGCCTCCCCAGGCGGGTCACGCCATTAAACAAATTGCAACATGTGGAAGTCGTGTTAGACTTTGCCGTTGATACAAGGGTTTTATCGGAGATCTCTCTCGTTTCCCTAGTCGCGCACGCGGCGCGGCCTGGCGCTGCTCCATACTCACCTCGCTTCACCTTCACTGCCTCTCGAGACCTTGATTTCGCTCGCTCCCCAAACACACTCAATTTTCAGCTATCCGTTACCCCGGCTTTGTACATGGGGCTTTTGAATGACTCGTACCCACATCTTTTGTAAAAACACGACTCTAGTCGACTGCCTTTCCCAAATAAATTTGGAACTAATTATTACTTAACATAGAATATTAAACTTCAACGATATTATATTATATGTTCCAGCTCTCGAGATATTCGAAAAAAACGCATTCCGAGCTGGGGGTGCGTGGTCTTGAATCGATAGCGCCCTCTGTGGACTAGGGCAGTGGACCGAATAAACACTTTCTGACCTTGAGGAGGGTGGGTATAAGCGCCGCGTTGGTAGGGACAGTTCTTGGACGATGTGGGCGGAGGGGGTGTTTGCCGCTAAACAGGTTCTTGCAGTGTTGGATCGACACCAGGGTGTAGCACCCTCCGAAAAACGAACTCTGCGTTGGAGGGCTGGCAGGGTTGGTCTGGGTTCTTGACCTCGGGGCACGTGAGCGGGGCAGATGTGAAACTCTCCAGCCAGTCGTCACCATTTTGCCTCAGTGCCGAAAACATTTTCAATCGAGGACAGAGGAATGAGTAAACTCAAAGACAGAGTAGCGCGCTCTGGCGAGGGGTGGGGGAGGTCAGGAGCCATCTGCACCCCTGTATCAAGTTGCTGCCATCTTCAGTTGCTCATAGAAGCTTGCACTAGACAGACATATACATCAATAGTTCCTTCATATACACTGGGCTTCGGAGTGTGGTAGCCTCGATTAAGGTTTTATAATATATGCGTTTTAATATAAAATTATTTTATCGGGAAACTTTTTTTGATGTTTGTGGATTTTTTTCCGTTATATATAAAGTGATGTGGGATTAAGCTCTGCGCTTTGACGGAAGTTGATTATTTTGAAACAAATCATTGGTGGTATGATTTTCTATCGTTAACTACTTTCTTGTAGATCGTTATATATTTTATTTATAAGAATAGACGTACGCTATTGTGTCTGCTTTAAATCGTAGGTCGTATTCAGAGTTTCGCCGTAGTTTCAACTGAATTGCCTTTAAGACGCCGGCCATGCTGCACGTATATAAGCAGGTGCACGTCATACGATACACTCAACGAGCTAAGCTGTCGTGGGATGAACATCGCACTTGTGGCTGCTCGCTCGCTGGGAACTGCCCGCGACTTGAGGACCAGCGAAAGCGAGGTGCATCTACGAGTGCGATGGGACCATGGCAGCTTGGGTGCGGCGACTATCCGCAACTCGTCGCTTCCCCAGGTGGTGGATAGGGGAATACCCAGGCTCTGGGGTGGCTGGAAATAATCAAATACCAGCCCGCGGACCAACTGGCCTTCGCCGTCGTCGTGGAAGTCGGGAACCTGGGCAGCTCGGTACGAGATGGCGAAGCGCATCTGCTGGAGGTGGCCCAACGATCAAGGCGGGGAGGGAGATCCGGAGGTGCTGAAAAATGCGAAGTGTAGCGATCCTCACTGCTGGATTCTGCGGGTTGTCGACTGCGGGTGCGTGATGAATGGATTGGAATTCATTGGACCTTGGAAGCACCCCGATGTCAGACTTCACTCCTGGGCCAGCGGATTCGCCACGACCACTGGAAAACCACGGATGTCTCGCGTTTTCCAGACCGACGGGTTATTTTGGAGAAATTGGAGGGAGTGGCTCCGCGAAAGACCTCTACCCACCTTCACCCATGGGTTCTTGGCATCGGTGCGGAAGGGCGAAGATGGAGTTGGTGTCATGACTGAGCTGTCCAGTTTTCCGACGCACTCGACAAGAAGCAGGGGGGCCATGCATCCTCAGTTTCTGTCGGTACTGCAGTGCTGGTTCGCCTACACGGCAGTATTGACAGTAGCTCAACTTCAAGGGCGCCTGCGCCCACACGATGACTGGCATCGGCGCGGTGGCTGTTCTGGCGCTCGCAATACACACCAGCTGCGTTCTCATTTCATTTCACGCCACATCAAACCGACAGAAGTCTTTCTTCCGAACTAACAAATACCCTACTTTATTGAGCCCTAATCCAGTTAAAAGGAATTATTTTATCCTCCACGACTGTCACATTGATTTTCCACAGCCTTCTCCGCTTTGCCTGGTTTGCTACACCCTACCATCTAGACCCTTCTTCTTTCGGGGTGTGTACATGGTTACAATTGCGGCTATTGCACTATGGCCCTGCTTAGCCGCGATGCATGCGGCCATTATAATAATTAAACCTGATCTAAGCCGTAAAGGGCTTGCCCTGAGACGCATCCTATTCTCCAACCTTCTTAACTACTAACATGCATGCCGTAGGGTACACAGAACTGTGGAGGTGCTCACGCTGGCGTTGCGGGATTTGGGGTCTTGCCAGAAAAAAAATATAAAAAAAATTTCCATACCTCAGACGTGTGCCAGAGCTCACAGGGTGAGGACGTACCAGAGCTCCCCACCAAAAGCAAGAAAGAAAGAAGACTGGCCATTAGTACACGCTTGCGCCAAAAAAATTTACGCTTTCAATACATTTAACACTTTCAATAAATTTTACCCTTTCTTTTTATTTAACCCTTTCAATTCGATTAACTTTTTTGATTAAACCTCCCTTTCAATCAATTTAATCAACCATTTGATATCAAATTAATTATGTCAATCAAAAAAGGCGGCATCCCCTTTGAAATAGAACACCACCCACCCCCACCCCCTTCCTAGAACATACTGCTGTTGATACATTTACGCCCAGAGATGCAGCGACTTTTCTCTTGCTCTCGCCAGCTTCTATTCGTCTGTTAGCATCATCAATTATATCTTTAGTGAAAATCATTTTCCTGACTGATTTTCTAGAATATTTAGAAGTCATTGTCGTCTGCGAAATGAACACTGCAACAAGGAACAGTTGACATGTATAGTAATATTTTGCCATGCATAAACGGGCCTCTAAGATAACGCAGTAGAAAATTTGGCCTCTAAGAGTACGCATTGCTGAGCACTCTTTGAGGCGCCTACACAAGTTTAATGTTTTAACAACAGATGGCAGCATCTTTCACTTAGACCACCTGTAACCGCGTCATTGTAAATAATAGACTCTTAAGCTTTAGATTACGATTCGAGGTACCTCGTTGATGTATTAATTACAAACATTATAATATTCTTATTCATATTTACATCAGGACCAAGTAAATGTTATTCTTACCTCATACATTTTAAATAAACCACTTGCACTAATTTTCTTCCCACTGTAAAGCAGACACACACAAGTTTGATGGAATCACCTATCGACTTCTCTCGGTAGAGCTACTAACTTCAATATATTGATACTGCATGCTCTTAGGGACTGCACATATTACATGCCTTTACCCTAAATGTTGTTAATAGATATATGTGCTGTCTTCCGTGGTTCCAGAACGACTGACTTGTTCCTTGCAACGAAGGGGCACAGACGACATCGCAACTCTCCTTGATGGCACAGGAATGCTTGAACCAGCATTAGAAAAACTCCTGAAAATACTGCTTCAAGAAGGTGTCTTCCAAATTTTCTGGGTCCCAGCTTAAGTCCTGTTTGCAGGATATTCCTCCGTCTCGTGAAAACAAAGCTTAACCAAGTCTAGAAAATTACACGAAAAGCACAACGCGCGGCATTCGTGCGCACTCAGTTTAATAATATTTTCCATACTAATCATTTCTTACTAGACATTACAAACACACTGTATTATTATATTCGTATTGATTACACATGGAACGTTATAATCTATTAATATATTTTAAGTAAAAATTTAATATAACCAAAAATAAGATACTTTAATGTTAACAAAACATCAAACGTTTGTGAAATGTGACGTATTTAGGAAACAACCAAACACGTAATACGCACCGTGGTATTTCAATGGTTTAATTCAATTAGTGTGATGATACTGCAAATGTGCTATAAAAATTATTCGCAAAATGTTTATATACTAGTAACATGTAGAAAGAAAGCACGAATGCTGAAGCTTTTTTTTTTCCACATACGGCAAATCGTTGCTACTTTTCTTAGGAAAGGGTCAAATGCGTAAGGACCTTCACAAATTTGGTAAAAAGGGGGGGGGCCTAAATAATCCTATATTTGCAGACAATATAAAGACGAATAGTCTTCCATTACAGATTAGAGCGTGGTCATCAGAAATGGACTTAGCCAGAAGATCAGGATCGGGGAAGGGAGCAAGCGTGGACTGAGTAAATGAATCATGCCAGTGTCTGCCTGAGACAATTTCAGAAAACGATTGGAAAGTTGAATAGAACTGGCCGTACTGGTGATTGAACTCTCTTCCTACCGAATGCGAGATAAGCGTGTTTCTACTGCTCTACCTCTATCGGTTTTACTGCCGGAGCCTTGGCAATCTTGCTGCTGGCAAGAAGATATAAGTAAAATTACCACACTTGAAGTGTGTGATTTCTTGTGTGAAATATTAAAATATTATAATTATGCTGAATTTTACAAACACATTTAAACGTACAGTGAAGGAAAATTACTTTGATTTTATTATTAATTAAAATACAAATGTAGAGGTATTATGTTATTGCCGTGGGGTGGGGGCAAGGTTGGTGTTTATGAAGACAGATATTCAGAATGTAGGCAAATAGTAATAAGAAACTGACAAATCTGCAGTGATCCCGGAACTTATAAAGAGACTTGCATCGAAATCAAATTGGCCGATTCCAGAAGTTCCATTACATCGAAAACACGATGTACGTTTGTTATAAAAGCTTAATAAATTATATTATCATGGTGTTTGACCATTTAAAGTTTACAATATTTTAACGTAAACTGCCTTTGTTGAAGTCTATAAGTTATTGCACCAGGAAAAGTATAAAATCAATTGTATTTATTATCCTTTCCATTTTGCCAAATGAACTAGGAATGACCATGCATTAAAAAAAACAGCACTAAATATTATTCACGCTTAGAAATTTAGCAGTTAGAATTGGGTAAACATGAAAATCTGTGTTATGTGACTAGTGGCGAGCAATATTTACGAAATGTAGCCAAAATTTTATGACTTAAAATTGAGTAATTTAGTACTCCGAACGTTCCTTGAAAATTATTTTAGCATCATTAAAAGCATGGTGATTCATTTGGTGGCCATCAAATCTACTGTAAAAACTCGTATAACTTATGCCTATAAATATTTGCATTTATCTGTGTCGCTAGAAAGACAAATAAAGAATAAATAAACGAATCTTATGTGCTTACCTTGATTCATTCCACAATATTCCACTAATGCGCGGTTGCACCATTCGAGTTCACAACTATAATCCAGGTTCATTGTGTGTTTGAACTATAAGTGCATATGAAGTGTTGTACCAACGCATTTCACGCCTTGAACCAGGTTCGTTTTTTTCGTTGTACGTGAACCGCCAGACCCCATGGTTCAAAGCAAATGATCTTGATTCAAGTTGCTGTTTGTCTATGGCCTGTAATATATTGGAGGTTATGATCATGATAATGTTTACGTCAATGTCGGCAACAAAGATTTTTTGTAAAGAAGGCTCTTAATTTTGATTAGTTTGTATTTTTATTACGAAGGCAACACAATTAGCAGATGCATTGTCGAGTTTGGTTTAACATACAAATGTTTAAACTCATATCGGATTTGTTACTTCTGAAGTTACTTTACAGTTAATTATTTGTATCACGATGTATTCTTCACAAACTAAACTATAACATTGACTTGATGAAACAGATAATGTTTTTGAGCAAAAATGTTTCCATGAAGTATCTAGGCCAAGACAGTATATGAGGGAACAGCATCCTTTCCAGGACCTATATGATGAGAAATAAGATGTGGTTCCGTCTACAGGCTACTTTGGAATTCCTACATCAAATTGAAATAAATTTAAATATGATAGCAGCAGGAATAGTCCTGCTTCTCCCCTCAATAAATTATTGTGACACTTAGGTTTTATGTACTGGGTCGCTTTTGATTGTGTGCAGCGATCTAATGGGTCTACACAAGTCCACAGCCTGTTTAATAGTACACAGGGTAACACACAAGGGGCCTATTCCATAAAAGTTACAATTCGACAGGTGACAGGGAATTGTCATACAGCTTTGCAGTAAGATAAATGTGTGTTTCATAAAAGCCGACAAGTTTACAAATTTGCCATGACAAATTTGTAGAATTGTATTACAATTTGACAAAAATTTGTTTCACAATAGTTTTGAGCTGACAGGTAAAAATCCGACAAATTTGTCCAATACTACATTACAGACTGTTTTATGAAACAGATAAGTATAATCACTCAGTTACATATCTACAAATTTGTAGAATTGTCACTGCAGAAGTGACAGGCGTGCTTCCCTATGTAACCAGTAATTTATAATGTTTATATAGCACGGTAGTGCAATTGTGTTTCAATATTGTGTGAATTAAATCATTGCTTGCCAAATAGCCGATCCTTTTCCTCTCGGATCAGGTTTAATATAATAAACTTATTCACATTACTCGACATTCTGCTGCTAGAGTGAACGAAGTTGTGTGGGTGGAATTATTATTTACCGTTAAATATTTGTTCATGAATTGCATATAAGACTGCGATTGATTCTCGTAAGCGCACTTCAGAGCTATCTAGCTTGTAATAAATTAAACTTACGGTTTGACATATAATTGCCACATTTATGAAACAGTTACTTTAAGGCTGGCAGTTTACACTTTTTTGACTGTCAAATAAGGGTATCTTGTATTATTTCTGTTACATAATATTGATATATTGAAAAATTTGTCATATTTGACATAATTTTCGTATGTGTCACACCTGTCACGTTTTATGAAATAGGGCCCAGATTGCACTTTTGGCTAATGATATTTTTTAAATGCCAGCCAGTAGACGAGAACAGCGTACTATCGTGCAAAGCTTTTATGAGATTGTAGGCTATCCTGGTGTCGTTGGTAAAACTGTACACATGCGTTATCGTAACACGTCTTTAACAGATTTGCAGTTGTGAACGACGTTCTGCAAATTGAAATCAGCAGCAATTGTTTGCCACGCAAATTCTTTGTCTTTCAAAGACACAGCATCAGTCTTTCTGCTCTCAATTCTGCTCATACTCTCGTCTACTAAATCTATTAACAATTCTTTCTTATGTTCTATCGTGTTCGGTACACGCGAATTGCTCATTACCGGATAAAGGAAGCTACAACTGTCAACGCCAAGAACTATGTTTAATGTTAATTCCAACCATGCCAAGCCATCAATTATGCAAAGCCGAGAAACAATTATATTTAAATTTCACTCAAATCTAGGTAAATAACTACAACCATAGAACACAGATACTTACATAAGGCAAAGTTTCAGCACTTTCTCTCACCCGTGTTACAACTAGCGCTCGGTGAAAGCACTATGGAACTACAAGCGCTCAGGCGGGAAGTTTGAATTGATACTAACATACCAACTTCCACTCAGATTTATGTTGAAATAAGATTAATGTAAATGCTCTATGCAGTGCAAAATCGGTGTGTGTATACATGTTAAACGCACTATTATTTAATTTATTTTCAATCGGAGGACTAAATTGTTTATATTATTTCAAAATACATATTGTAACATATGCTATGGGGAATCAACTCACTGGGACATATTGGGACATAATGTACTTAATGGAAGGCATATTGTTTTGGTTTAGTGAGTTTCGTATTTTCAGGTTAATTTTTATTCAATAAGGATGCCTAATTGGAAACACTGTGTTCTTGGAAGTGATTATGTGACTGGAACAGTAAGACACAGATTCCCAGTTTAAGAGTAATATTTTATTTTGGGAATGGGTGAAGAGTGTGGCAGATGAGAAACTTGTTGGCTTAGATAATCTAGAAATGTTGGATTTTTTTTTTTGTATACGATAACCACTTTTCCAATGATTGCAGAAGTCTTGGAATGAAGAGGCTTATAGGCTTTCTTTCCCAACCCTGCATCTGAAAAGTAAGTGCATTGTAAATTTCGTGTACAGTTTGATTTTATTTCCAAGATATCTTTCATGAAAGGTATATTTCGTTTTATACACAGATTCGTTCACGACTGACCTCAACTTGGAAGATGCTTCGAAGATTCCAGTTCTACTGCGTCGGATCGAACGTCAAAGACTGTTAATAATTTTTAGGAACGTGTTTTGACTGGCACATTAAATTTTTAAAAGACTCGCTTTTTTTTTTTCATTTGTGCAAATAAAACATATACGTATAACGAAATAGAATTGGTTGGGTATTTCTTTTTTCTTAAACCCCGTGTTTTGTTTCATATAAATTTTTTTTTTTTTTTTCTAAATACACAAAGTGTGTGGAAATATTATTAGAGGATTGGCTCCGAGGAACAGAAGTCCCTCTTGCCAACAGATGTTGGTTGGCCTGCAGGAAACAGGAAAGGCTTGCGCGAAGAAATTCTCCGACATCTGCTCGGCCGTACCCTGTCACGCATGCACCCCAAGCCGATCAAAAAAATATTGCCATGCTAGAATCTTTCCCACTGTATTACATTACTATTGGCTGTTGGCACAATTGGGTCTATAAATTAATAATACGTTAATGGTAAACAACACATAAACGGTTTAAGAAGACGAACTATTATGCCAACTTATTTAAGGATCCCAACAACCTAGAAATAATATCTTATATATATATATATTTGTATTCGTGAGCAAACAAGCGCATCCCGAAGGGGTGGCAGGCTATGGTGGGTGTATGCAGAGCATTATAGGAAGGGGGGATGAACACTCGCTTATAAGCCTTAGTTTGGACGTTGATGCGCCATTGTTGTACTGCAACGGGCTGCAAAAATTATGTCGGTGAATATTGCAAAGCGCTGGTCGTGTTTTGGAGGATATGAGAAATGCACGGGCTGTAATTGGTACGAAATAGAGCCTAGGTACCCTCTGCAACTGCAGCCCACGCACGGTGCAAGGCGCAGAGGGCGAAGAAAATGAGAGCCCTTGTGCCAAAGGAATATGATGTGAAGTGGCGTGACACTTGTAATAAGATGCACTACTTGTTTTTCTTGGGACTGCGGCCAACGGTCGACAAGTAATTTCGTCGTACTGGGCATTATCCTCCATCATCATATTGGCATAGAAAACTTTGTGCTGTGGCTACTTTACGGTCATTAGCAGCTGTCTTCATGATATGGACGATCGATTTCTGGTCCGAGAGTGACGAAGCTCTCTTAATTGCAGCGGGAGAGTTATTCGAAAAGGTGGATGCCTCCGCCTCAGGACGATGTGGCACTTCATCATTGAAGACCATGGTATAATCCAATGTTGTACCTATAGCAGTGTTCAATGTCGCGACGGAGACGTCATTCCGAAGCAGACAGACAGCACCCTTCCGGAGGAGGACCCGGCCGGCACTCTTCCAGGAAGCACCCATCCGAAGCTCTCAGACCGCACTCTTATAGGTGGCTCCCATCTGGAGCACTCAGACGGCACTCTTCCAGTTGGCATCCATTTACAGCACTCAGACGGCACTCTTTCAGGCGGCCCCATCTGAAGCACTCAGACGGCACTCTTCCAGGCAGCACCCATCTGGACCACTCAAAAGGCACTCTTCCAAGCGGCACCAATCCGAAGCACTCAGGCGGCATTCTTCCAGGCGGCACCCATCTGGAGCACTCAGACGGCTCTCTTCCAGGCGGCATCCATCCAAAGCACTCAGATGGCATTCCTCCAGGTGGCTCCCATCTGGAGCACTAAGACGGCACTCTTCCAGTTGGCATCCATTTGGAGCACTCAGACGGCACTCTTCCAGGCGGCACTCATCTTTGGGCATTTAAATTTGTATTGTTTCCAGCAGGAAAAGTTCTGCAAATAGTTACTTAATGTAAAAATGTTGGACCTAATATTGATAAAGTAATATATTAATGCGAATATCCTTTTAAAATTGGCGTTATACCAAAAATGCAAATCAAATTGATGTCTCTATAAACGGTTACTCTATTGAAGGTTAAATCCTTCCAAAAAATAAAAAGGATAAACTTATAAATGTTCTTTTATTTTTTTCAAAAAATGATGCAAACTCGCATTACTGTTGGATAAAAGAATTATCGAAGTTGCTTCTGCACAAAAAAATATCTAGAATATTGGTGGAACTTGCGATATGTGTCTTTAATTCTTTTATTCCCAAGAAAGATTAAATGAACATGCAGAAGACTGTTCTAAAAATGAAACAGTAAAAATCAGTTTACCTTTGGAAGGAGAGCAAATATTTTTCAAAAACTATAAACATATAATGAAAGTTCCTTTTGTGATTGTGTAGTATGGCAGGAACAAAAGAAGCGATGACTGGTTTATGAGGCTGGTTAGACTAGTTCAGATGCTCGATCACCCACCAAGAGTATTCCGTCGGACCTTGCTTCTCTGGGACGGTGAACAGATCTCTGGGGATGTCAAGTTCTACTGGGTCTTGAAGATGACAAAGTGCATGGCCCTGAGCTCGTGAATCTAAGCTTGCTAAATGAGATACCACACCAGGCTTCAACTCGTGCCGACGGCCAGAAGGAATCTCTCGTACCTTTTCCTTTATGCCCCTCCTCTTGGAATAGGGCATTAGGAAGTGGACTTGCCCTTCTACTACTACAACAAGATGGCAGGATTCTTGTGCACAACTTACGTGTAGCACCACGTGTGGTCCAGAGACTGGCAGACACCTTATTCCAACGCCAGGTACAAAAGTGCAGATCACCCATCCAAGGTCGCACACGGGTGTGAGATCTTGTCCGAGTCTTTCCATTCAGGGAACACCTGACTCTCTTGGCGGTATCCCGCAGTGGAGAGGCCGACGGACACCGAGCTAACAAGCTGGCTCAAGATAGTGCACCCGTGTAGCTCCTCCTTTCCACCAGTTTTGCGGGAAGGGCGGCTTGGATTAGTGCTTGTGGATAAAATCTTTGTGTATTGTCTCGTTTGAATACATTTTCTGGGGTCACCAGCAGTAATGTTACGTGAGGGTAACTACGGAATGGTGCTATATCTACAGGAAAGAACTCCTGTAAAAGTGACCCACGTTTTATTTCCGTAAGGAAAATCACGAGGTGAATGCACCCTAACACCTGGTCAATGGCATGAGTCTCGGCCGGGAAGCTGGCGTACAGTTCAAAATAATCCGGTAGAGGCAATCGGTGAATAAACAGGGGAATGCTGAGTGTGATGCGCTGTGTTACTATACAATCTCTTCTTGCATTGTTGTACGTGTGGTAGGTGTAAAATGACATTACGCTCTGGGCTGACACGAAGCTAGGGTTACTAAGCCAGTCGTGTGTCAGGATGAGTCCTGAGAAGGACTTGAGGATAGGTAAACCTACAAACACCATACGTTAACTGCAGGGGTGAATGGGTTATGCGAGGTACGAAGCCGGGAGAGTCCCTTACTAAAGTAACCTTAATTTCCGAGCGGCTAGCACTGGAAGGAAACCCTTTTGCAAGCGAAGCTTAAACGATTGGCAAGTGGTCAGAACCCAAGTGGCTAGCTCTGGGAACGAAGGCTGAGCAATCTGGTCAATTCTGAGAGACTGGCGCTAGAAGCGAAGACTGGTGCATGCTGGTCAGTGTCTGAGCAACGGGTGCTAGGCAATTGAAGAGACTTTTTTTTTTTGGAGAGCCTCCAAATCACGCTACGCCAGCGTGAGCACCTTCACAGTTCTGTGTGTCATCCGGCATGCATGTTAGTAGCTAAGACGGTTGGGTGGAGAATAGGAAGCGTCTCACGGCAAGCCCTTTACGCCTTGGGTCGGGTTTAGTTTAGTAAAATGGCCGCAAGTATCGCGGCTATAGCAGTGCTGTCTGGTGCCATGGCCGTAATTGTAGCCATGGGCACACTCCGACAGAAGGACAGAATGCGAATAACATACGGCGCGCATGTCTTGGCTGTAATATTTCCGCAATGTTTAAACACTGTAATAATATAAAGAATTATGTGTGTACATTATAAAACTTATATTATAAATTTGCAACAGCTGAGTTTTTTTTTAATTTTGTAAGTTGCAGAACCTTATGTTATTGTGTATTGTAAAATAGCTCGATACCATGTCTCAATTAAAAAAAATACACTTTCGAGAGAGAACTCTTTCACTCAACCTGGCAAGATCAATGATACACGTTCTCTCTCTCTCTCTCTCTCTCTCTCTCTCTCTCTCTCTCTCTCTCTCTCTCTCTCCCCCTCTCTCTCTCTGATGAATTGAGATGGCCAAGATAACATTTTCTGCGACCTCATAATGATGTGTTCGCGATAGTGAGAACACGAGAGACCGCTCTCGGCCAAATAAGACACGGTGCAAATTCATCCTGATCGCATTATATTTTATATCTCAAGTAAAAGTTTTGTGGCAGTGACCAATAATAAAAGAGTAAATGCTGTTGCAAACATTAAAAATATTAAAAGGGCATGTGTTTGCGCATGTTAATAATTATATTAATGAATAATGTTAGTGAAAGTAAGTTTTTTTCTGCTAGAAACTGTCTACTTTTAAGAGTGATTTGCTTATGGTTGGGTTGGTGAAGAAGATCTCACTGCACTGAATTCAAACACAGCCCCAGTTTAAGTTGTGTAGATGATATGTGCTGGAGTGGAGGGTGACATGTTGTGGCAGGACGCTGCTGACGGAGACTGTGCGCTGCAGCTCGGATGTGGAGTTCCTGTGCAACGGCGCTGTGTGCGACTGGCTCTGCAGCTCATCTTCCGCTACCGCTCCTAATGGCAATGGCTGGCAGACCCCGGCTCACAGGTGCTCGCCGCCATGCTCATCTTCGGCGACAAGGCGAGTGTCCTCCTCACTTACATACACTGTGCTGCTCGAACCGGGGTATTTGGACATTTCCATTCCGGATAACTCTCAGCCAGTGACACAACAAAAAAAAAATTGACTGTGTTCAAATGAACTAATTAGTGAATTATTGAAGTGGAGCGGTTTGGGCTTAGCGATGTTCTGATAGCTGATGAGGGTGAAGCGAGATGAGTATGTAGCAGCACCAGAATGCAACAGCGAATGCCATGCTGGGTAATGCCGACCAGTGGCATTGCCCAGCATGATTCTCATATGCGAAAATCCGGGAGCGACACCGCCGGGAATTGAACCCATGGTGGGAGACAAGTAGTCTAACCACTACACATCCACGGCCCCATTAGTATATTAGTATTTGATTCGGACACTGTCAATAGTAATTTGTTTAGCGATGGTTGTGACTTCCATATTTTAGTAATTTTGCAAGTTTTGTCATCCACTAGAAACTAAAACACCAAATTTTCTATACATTTAGTTGACTAATTGAAGTCAGTGAAACAGCTTTAGTTAATTGGGGCCACTGGGAAAGGTCAGGACCCCATCCCCGAGGGGTCCCAGAAATACTGGGTTTTCCCCAATGATTCAAGTCAAATAAGTTTTTTTGTTTTGTTTTCATGCTTGCCACCATTTTTTATCATAAATATTTTTATCTGTGAGGGTAACATTTCTGATTATATCTATTTGCTGCAAGATGGAGTCAAGAAACTGTTTACTGAAACAGTCAAATACAAATCATTAGCGGCATTTTTGTCAACTGATAAATTGTGGCAGTACTATGATGTATGCACTCCTATAGTCATGCTCCTGGATGTTTTCATTCAGCAATTTGTTTTGTATTTGTATGTGTTTCCATCATAAAATTTAACTTTTATACATGCATGTCACATAATTTCTCAGGTTACTTACAATTTAACCTTGTCCGGGTATTTTATTTGGACAAGTGTGCCTGGAAGAAAGATTGATCATCTGTCACTCTCCTATCCCCAAATGCAGGTCTGCTTTGAATAGTGTTTTTTAGTACCTTAGGTGTTTCTTATGAACTGACTCTGGCTAACAGCCAGCGGCGCTAGAGCCCATGACGGCGCTCACCACTCATGTGTCACGTGTACATACACGTGCGCAAAGAGGCTCAAATCTGAACTTTCATAACGGAATATTATTTAAGCAGGGTAAAATGTGTCTTATTTTATTTACAGGGTTTGAAATGTATTTAAATGTTTTAAACTGTACGTTGTCAAGTTGAAAATGTATGGTTATGAATTCAAAGTGAGCGTTGCATGGAGATTAAGAACAGTAATAATCCGGCATGAACGCCGTCATAACGAAACACTAAAATAATACAGAAAATTAACAAGAAAATTCTAAAATGTAAAACAATATTTAAATTATTTGTGCCACTTTTATTTTCAATATACAAAATTTTTACTCGGCGTGCATAGCACTTCCGCTTATGCGAACCCCATAGGCAGCCATGGTAGGTCCGTGCGACGCTTGCCTCTGGGCAGTCTGTCTAGGAGAGCTGGCGAGGTAAGGCGTTGTCACGTACGCAGTACAACTTTCTAGTACTGACGTAGATTTCAATAGCACTTTTAGTATACATTAAACTTTGCTTGCGTACGTTTTGCCAGTAATTTCCCCAGCATTATGCTTCCGTTTAACTAATTTATTTTGCCCTTGTGGAATTTTTCAAATTAATCCAGGAGGAGGAGAAAGATGTCGGAGAGGTAATGTGGCCCGTGAAACTTGAATGAGGTGCCATCCGGTTCTGCTGACGGCGTTCCATCGTAATTTCTGTATTATTGCTGCGTGCGATTTCAAGGGCTTTGTTTTCATGTATGTATTTAAGCGTATTTTTCATGTTTTAGTATTTTACAGCCATATCACGTACAACCACGGGGTTAACACCCGCCAAGTCTATATCCACGCCATCGTTGCACTTTGAGAGATTATTTGTGTAATATCATATGTGCAATAATTTATTTCAGGGTTCTATGTATTGTCATTCAAAGTTCCGTGTAATTTTCACGTAAATTGATGCTTTTATGTTTGACCACGCGGTCACTTCATTGTTTGCTTTTACCGCCATCAGGCCTACTACAAGCCTGTAACTGCTTTAATCGTAAAGAGAATAATTTACTCAACAAGAATAACAATTTGTCAGAGTTTAATTGCCGTTTCCACGAAGAAATATTGCAACTCCACCTGCACCACGTGGTCCACTACGAACTTTATCCAGCGACATCCGCGCCATCTAAACTTGCTTTCACACATGTATGTGTTTATTGTGAATACTCATCTCATGCCCCATCATCTTCTAAGGGTATATATGTAATTTTGTATATGTGTACAGTGATATTACTTCCGTCCTAGCCGGCTACGTGTATAGGCTGTCACCACACTACCCACGTGCTGGAGGGCAAGCCCCAACGAGTTTATGCTAGTAATGCCAAGTAATCACACGTGTTTATGTATTATCAGTTGATTCATTGTGTAATTCGCCGTGTCCTGTCTTCAGGGAAAAATCGTCAGTCCACCCTAGCGGCTGTCGACTCTCTTCCCTTGTAAAGATTGTAATTTCATACACCACGGTGAGATCATTCATTTAGGCGTGCGCTAGAGTAATTTCGGGCTGGGGAGCACCCAAGCGGAGTTAGCTAGACACGACTGACGTGATTTGTACGCACGGTTTAAATAAAATAAGTCTCACAGTGACTCATTCTTTTATTTTGTAGTGACAGTGTCCTCTCCACCTGTGCTTTTCAAGTGTTAAAAATATTTAGTATTGAAGTTTAGTATTGCAAATGTGTATCGTAAGTACGCTCGGGTGAGACAGATAAACAGAACCCACATCATCCCTGAGAACCCTGATTTTCAACAGTGCAGTGATTGGGGAGCACCGCTGGCGCCCATATCATCAGTAAGTAATTTATGTCATTGTTTGTCTTGTGTCCCATCCGATGGCGTCAGAACATTTAGAACATTTCTAAAATACTCACCTCACAAAGCATAAATAGAAGAAAGAAAATGAACGAACGTATGTTTACTGTACCACCATTGCGTAATAATCACAATATCCTAACATGTGGCCTGTTTTTTAAATATATTTTCATCCCGAAGTGTCACTAGCTGCCATGTGTACCTTGATCTACACAAAGCCATAGTATAACTTTATTTTTGAGCACTGATTCAGTGTTTATGCATTCTGAGTTCACTGTAATCAGTAGGCCCTGTTGCTTTATATTTTTCCTGTGCAAAACATATAGTATAAATACAAAACAGTGGATTAGGAGAATAAATAGTACTGTAAAGGTAAAGACAACGCTAGAGGCTCAGAATAAATATCAACAGTGTAGTTGTGAAGCTTTTAGTCATTAGTGGTTGATTAGATGATTTAGGTTTGCTAACTTTTTCTTTTTTGCCTTAAGGGACATTTTCAACAACTCGAAACATACATATCTAACTCCAGTTCTTGTTATAAACAAGAACAGTTTTAAATACTATCTGTAATGTAGAAACGTTAGTATCGTACATCAGTCCTTATTTTCTCTTAACATATACAGTAACAAAATATTAGTTGCAACTACAGTCATAATTCAGTGTGATTTGAACATGTGATTTACTTGGCTTTAAGAAAGACAGTACCAACACACATTGGAATAAATATATTTTACACTACTTCAATTAATACACTTGTTGACGAATGCCACCTGTGTTCTTCAGTTGTGCGTATCTGCGACTATTGGGTCAGAGCATCAGAGTAAATGTACGTGTAATCACGGAAGTGGGAAATTACTGACACTGTGTCTATTATTCAGTATATTTCTGAAATAATCTGAGATACGAGATATATGACGTCCGGTCCTGAGATAATACAGGATAACTCTTTTAGTTCCAGGATACATGGAATCCCTTACAATATGGGGCAGTAGTCAATACCAGCTGGGGTGCAAATAATCCATGGGGTTCCCATTTATCAGCATCATAGTTTCAATCCTTTATGGAATATTTAACTTCCACGTAGTCAGTAGTAAGATAGAGAAATATGAGTTGCAATTCCAGCAAAGTGAAAAATCGTCTTATAACAACAACATTTTATATTAGACTGAGAGCAAAACAAATGCGTATTTTTTTCATATGTGTAGTTATAATGATGCTACAAGATTGTATCGAAAACCAAACAATTAGAGATAGTTCGCAAATATGTGAAAATGTACAGCTTCTGAATGGGAAGACTCATTCAGGACAGTTGGAACTTCAAAGGTTGTAGGAATTATAGAGGTTAATTTGGTGGACTTGGATTGTATGTCCTCGAAGATTAAAAAATGCAGCAGTTCTTAGATTTCACCCCCTTCCGAGTATAACAGGACCCTTCACCCTCGCGTGGGCATGTCGGAAAGCTGATCAACGGCACGAACGTAAACAACACCACCTGTCACGATGACAGAAGCGATGTGCTACATGGCCGGGCCGGAGCACACGAGATGCTAATTAAACTGGTGCACGAGTAATAATGGGAAACTGAATAATTTGTGCTTGAAGTGCATGCACCTCATAGCTGAACCAAATCTGTTCCGGGACTCTGGGTGCCCATGCCGCGAACCGGAGAATGCGAGGCGTCTTGTGCAAGACATTGCGAACTGATCAACAGAGCATGGAGTTGCACCTCTGACGGCACACGTGTGCCGTATGCACGGGGTGCAATAGATAGCGATCGGTCTGGCGCAACGTTGACCCCGTAAATAAACACGCATGCCGATCCACACGTGACTCTCAAAATGAACTATATTCAGGAAGCAAAGTTGCGGAAAAAGGACTCTCTGTAGAGGTCTTGGAGATTGGACAGTACCATGTGTAATATGTAACAAATATTACCATGCTGAGTGCCTAACAGTGAACGAGCACGCGACCACGGGTAGTCAGGGAAGAATACTGTTCGATGAATGTATACAAAATATATTACCAACCAGCACGCAACACCACAGACCTTCTCACGGGTGATGGGATGACCCCACATCCATGTCAACATGTGTGTAAGGGACATATGTATAAAAGGCAAACTGAAACAGCAGTATGCGAAGAGTGCGAGAGAATAACACACTGGCAATGTACCACGGGATGGGACATAGTAAACACAGTGATGGGCTGTTTCCGATGTGATCAATGTTCAATGAGACCTCTAGTGACAGTGTCACGCCCACCTGTAACAATCAGTAAAATCGCCAGTATTCATCACAGCCTGCTAGCACACTCAAATGGCATAATCACCGCAGCAACACTATGGGGAAACCCCATGGAGCCATCACTTCCAATGGTTTTGTGTGGCCTGGGACACATCATGCAGCCACAACGGCCACTGGCAGCAGTCACCATGCAACCGGCAACAACCGGAGCAATAACAACATCCACCCTTTTATAGACGTTGCCCACATTTTCAGACTTCAACAACGAGGGCCCACAGGCACTTCTGAGAGACTGCACAGGACGTTTGAGCAGGTATGTATTGTGTCAACATGAATTGGCAAATTGTGTAGGAGAACTACTATTAGGAGATGCACGTGTTTGGTGGAGATCCGTTAATCATTATGACATGCAGTGGGAGGAGTTCCTAAAAGCATTTCAGTGCAGGTTCGCAAACACATTTCGTTCACTGCAAGCACAGAGCCATGCAGTATTAGAAGCACAGGGCCAGCATGAAACATTAACCGCATTTGCCACACGCAAAATAAATCTAATCCAACACTTTCACCCGCAGATGCGAGAAATGGAAATTCTGGAATTAGTAGCCTCTGCAGACAAACCAGAAAGCAAGCTAGCATTAGCGCCACTTATACATAGCAGCGTTGAAGAGTTTATGCATTCCGCAGCGTTGTTTGACCAGGCGAGTAGGGAAAAGCAAACACAGCACAGGGAATAGGATGGAGCCTTTCAGAATCGGGGACGTGACTAAATACAAGGGGCAGGGCCACACAGTCAACAGCTGTGCACGGCCCCACAGGGACAAACCAAAACCCCTCACCGCAAAGACATGCGATGTGACTGAGCAACCGTACCCACATCCTTGAGCGTAAACGCGCCGGGTGAAAACCCACTCAGGAGGGGGGGGGCAGAACTCGAAAGGTGACCCAACATTCCCATTCAAATACTGTCCCCGTAAACAGCAGCACTGGTACAGTCAATGTTCGACACAAAGTTGGAGGGAAAAACAATCATCATGCACATCTCTAATGGGCAATCTGCCTTCCATGAGGGTTCAACAGATGAAGCCATTTTCTAAGGTAGGGGTATTACGCAGGGTCCACTGATAAGGGCCAGCAGGACTCGAAAGTCATCTGTGTTGAAGGCCTATATCTGCATATTCGTTTGTTTTGCTGCCAAGGCAATCCATGTGGAAGTTGCCTCTGACCTATCAACTGATTTTTTCCTGGCTGCCTACAAACATTTTGTTTCTCGTCGAAGAAGGTCATCTGAGATCTACAGTGACTGTGGGACGAATTTTGTCGGGGCTCACAACTACCTGATGGAACTCCTGCAGCTTCTGACATCATCCTCTCGCCACAAAAGGGTTGCCGATGCTTTCACACCGCTTGGAGTGACGGGGCACTTCAACCCACCTGCTGCCCCTCATTTTGTAGGCTCGTGGGAGGCCGGGGTCAAATACTTCAAAACCCACTTGGTACGTTCATTGGGGAACAAATCCTAACGTTTGAGGAGTTGTACACTGTTGTTGTGAAGGTAGGGGCTGTCCTGAACTCCAGACCCTGTGCCCTTTATGTTTGAACCCCAATAACTTTGTCGCCCTTACCCCAGGAGACTTACTGACACTTGAGCCCCTTGTCGCTGTGACAGAACCTAACCATGAAAACGTAAGTCTAAACCGGCTTCAGTGTTGGCAGCTGATTGAGCGGTTGCATCGAGACTTCTGGCATCGTTGGCACCGGGAGTATCTCCGTACTCTCCAGCAACAATGCTCCAGGAGCAAACATCGCTCCCAATCAACTGGTGTTGATCAAGGACGACAAAATACCCTTCTCTGCAGTGGCGTCTTGAACGTGTGGAAGAGCTTCATCCAGGAGGAGATGGTATTGAGCGAGTCGCTACAGTGCTCACTCCAAATAGAGTAGTCGAGCGTCCAATTATGAAATTGTGCCCATTACCCGAACAGTGATAATTTTTATTGAAACTTTGACATGTCAAGGTGGGCAGTATGTTTGGACTTGTGATCGTGTAAATATGGATTTGTGACCTTGTAAATATGGTTTAGATAATATTTTAGATCAGTAGTAATTTCATAGCAGAACTTGTGTAGTTTCATGTACTGATCTCTTAATTACTTGTGCGGGACTCATTTTTAAATTTCCGGTGCGCCTAACTAGGTGCGCATTCTTCAATTGCTAACGCTGTCTCTAGGGTCAGCAATCCTGAGCTACAGGTAGAAGAGAGCAGTTTCATGTTGGATATAATGGCTGTAAGTTGAGTTGTGTGCAGCTGCTGCCAGTCGGTCGTTTTCTCGCTGAAATTCGTTGTATAGTTCAATAGCGGCAATTTAATTTTAATTAAATATATATTATATATAAAGCCTTAAATATATTCCAATCTATATAGTGCAGAATAGCCTTGAGTTACTTTTAACTGGCCAAAATGTCAAGTATCAGAGAAGTCATATTATTTAGAATTATGAACATCAAAATAAACTTTATTTTATGCATCAATGCCTGAAATTTACCAAAAATGGAGCAAATTTTATTATATAAATATTTGCCTAAATAGTACGGTACTTCCGAGTTTTGTATTAATAAGTAAAACTTCTATTATCTGTATTTCTAATAGCACTTAAATATAAGCTAATGTGAACTATACAATTTTGTAAGGCATGTACTAAGTATGAGTTCTGCAGAAGAACATACTAAGAACAAAATAGAAATGAATGGGGGCAAAAAATACTACAGAATTTTTTGGTTGTTACAGGTTTTAGAAGTTATATCAAACATTGAAATGTAAAAACCATACATTATGGTACCATTAGGGCTATTGGTTACACTTTTGTTGTTCACAGAGATTAATACATTTTTTTAATGCTTTCTCTTGTCCTGGTAGGTACCTTGTGAAATTATTTTATTTTATGTTGTCTCCTATATTTTGGCAATCAAGGAGTTTGACCATACCTCATATACATTTAAAAAATACCCTTAAAAATATTGTCTTATTATGAGATGCTGCAGGGGCAGTGCCTAGTAGTAAAGGGTTGTTTTCCTGAACAAATGATGCAGTAACAAAAATCTTGAGGCTTGTAAAATGCAATCTGCAAAATGTACAACGTACGCGTTTATATTCAAACTTGCTGCAATGTAAATTGTGGCTGGGTTAGGCCTACTGTTACAAAGGGCAACATTTTAGCTAGGTTATGAGAGGGTGCTTCTTTTTTTCTTTTTTTTTTTTCTGAAGCAACACAAGTGACAACTGTATTCTTAAGTCTTGTGATTATTTTCCTTTTAAAAGACACCAACAAGGGACACAACAGTGCTGTATAAGGGGTAAAACAGTCCGTTCAAAAATGTTTCTTTTAGTTTCTTGTACATATATACAAAGTTTATGCGCATAATTTATTATCAGTTTGCATATACATATCTGTGCCATCAGTGAGTTTAATCCTGTCACTTTACCACTCCTTAGTCTTTTAAACTTTTCCAGTATTTTTGCCTTTCCTGTATTCTCTACTTGCTTCGCTCATCTTAACGTAACTTTCCATAATGTCGTCCCTCACATTTACATAACTTTTTCTTAGAATCAAATTTCTTTTCCCATGTCCACAATACCTCATTTGTGCTTTCTTTATTTTTTACCTAATGCCTTGAAATTCTGATAGTAATTCAACTATCTCCCTTATCTGATATTCAATTGTGTTTTTTTTTTCTGGATCGAAAAGACTTGCTGATAGCATATGAAGACATGTTAGAGTTCATCAATGACAATGAGAACTGGAAGCTCATGGAACAGGAGCTCAGTCTGAAAGGCGTGAAAGCAATGACGTTCTACGACATTGTCCTCGACTTCATCCTCATGGATGGCTTCGATGACCTCGATTCTCCTCCATCCACCATCACCGCAGTTGTTTACAACCGCTGGCTCTCCAATGGCTTTAAAGAGACAGTAGGAACAACTACATTTTTATATAGTCTGATTCAACATGTTTATATAATTTAATGTTTATCTTCTAAAGTTACCAGGTGGTATCTCCATTGCAACTTGTTTTATGCGTGTTTCTCGGCTTGTGTATAACATTGCATCATCATCCTGTTCGTATATATAGCTTTTGTCTTCCTTATTCTGAAACTAAATACTCGTAAATAAACAGAGCATCCATGAAAGTCCTGAAGAGTCATTTATGGAAGAGAAACAGAGAAAACTGGAGAACTAAGTATACATATTATTTAGTCATAGTTTCTGAATTTGTTTTCAACCTCTGCAGGAACATGTGCTCTATAATGTGGCAGGCACTGACAGCTGTGTGGTCCCTCTTCAAGGGCAAGCGGAGGATGCTGAAATACCTGGGCGGCTTCATCTCTCACTTCTACGCCATCTCTGAGCAGATACTGCCCATGATGGCATGGGGCTCTCTAGAACCAAACGAGAATCTCAAGGCAGTTTGCCAGTAATTCAGGGTAAACCAGCTTCTCTCATAGTGTATAGCACCCATTACAGTTCTTGCATAGTAGCACTGGTGTAGCTTAAAATTTGACTTGGAACGCCCAATGTTGCAGGTGTTTGCCGAATAGGAAACGCCCCCACCCCCCTCGAACCAGAAAAAAAAGTGGTTTGTTTGGAAACATGCGCTGTTATAATTTATTATCTGGTTGTTTGAATGTGACTATTACAAAGTCGTCCTCTGACATTACAATACCAGGAAACTAATACATATACATACACATCACGAAGATGCCCCACCACACACACTTTTATTGCACTGCAGCTGAGAAAAAGATGATACCTTCATCATTCTCTTCCTGTAAGCAAACGTTCTATTTATAAATACTGCAGAAAGTAAGGTACTCTATGCACATTGTCCCATACCCAGCTCTCCTCATCATACGGTACCTAGAAAATACTGCAGCAAATGTTTGCCTGGATGGGTGGGGAGGTCTTGCCTGCTTGTTATGAGCTGCACATTTGTGAAAAGTTCACACATGACTTTGCACCCTAAAATACGGAAGTATGAATTTTTTTTTTAAGTTTTATTTTAGGGATTGCGATTAGGGATGCACATTACCCTGAAATTAATTATGGGGCACATGGTATTACAAGAATATGCCCTTAAAGCGCATGGATGGTGCAAATACGGACTTGGCGATATCTGACCGTGTGGCCATGGGCGATGTGGCCGTAACACAATTAAACATGAAAAGTACCCTGAAATACATACATATAAATATAACCCTTAATATTGCACGCATCAATTAGGCGCCTGATTTACAAGTTGCGCGGGCCGCGTGGCATCTCCGACATTTTCTTGTTTAAGTATCAAAAAACCACAAGGGCTGCAAAATATTAAGTTAAGCGGAAGCATAATACTGGGGAATAACTGGCAAAACATGTGCAGGGAAAAGGTTAATCGGTGTACTAAAAGTGCTATGGAAATCTAACTCAGTGCAAAAAGGTTGAAGTGTGTACGTGACAGCGTCTTACCTCGCCAGCTCTCCTCGACGGACTGCCCAGAGGCAGGGGTCGCACGAACGTACCATGGCTGCCTACGGGGCTCACACAAGTGGAAGTGCTATGCACGCCGATATATAAATGCAAGCAAGGAATATTTTCAAACCTTTTCACTGGAGCCAATCCAAATCCCTTTTTTGACCTCATTGGGGGCTCTCAGCTGTTTTCCAACTTAAAACACCTACATTCAGAAAGCAGTTGAGACAAGGACCTCGTCCTGTATGTGTTGGCAAACACCGTCACATACAGGATAGACATCCTTACTAAAAGACAAAATACTACCGTATGCTTTCTTAGGATAATACCTAGACACACGAGTCTGACGACGCAACATAATGATGTGTCTTATCTTATGCCAAGGAGGGAAATGAAGTACACCAACGTGTAACAACCTTTATATACATGCGGAACTGATAAGAAGAGAAACATATATACTATTTAACAAAGACAGAAGGCGTAGCGCAAAGATAACAGCGCAGCACTATACCTTATCTCCTCGTCCACTCGACTTTGCACCTGGCATGATAACGTTATCTCTGAATACACAGTATACCTGCAACTGATTTTTAACGCGGCAGCTGACAGTAGTATTAGTGTCTATTCGGTGCACTTGCTTGCTATAGATGTAGTGTGTGGTTGCACACTGCATGACAGACTGTCTTGGAGTGAAGTGAAGAGATTTGGGCAACTCTTAACAGCGTTGTATTGAGAGCCGATTAGGGTGTTTGAGGTGAGTACGGAGCGGCCCCGGAATTAAAGAGCGGGGAAGATGGGAGATCCCTGAGAAAACCCGGCAATTGTCCGGTACGATCCCCACATGCAAAAATTTGGTGACCCGGTCATAGATTGAACCCGTATTGCCTTAGTGGGAAGCGAGCAGACTAACGGCTCAGCAACCGCGGCTTCCTGGCTGTCTTGAAGGCAGTAGAAAATCCAGTTAGCAGATCCCAGCACCTACCATTGCGTCTACTCATGAACAAGGCAGAATGACTAGAAAACGCTACCTACGTGAGTCCGCAAGGCGAGGGCACTCGTAGGGTTAAATTAAACAGATTCCAGCAATTAAGTAAACAGTTATAAGTGAACACATGGTGGTTACCACAAAGACGTGCAGTCTGCATGGGAGCAAATGACAAGTGTCGGTCCCTTGCCACTGCCACTACTGAACTGCCAAATGTGGTAGATGGAAACAGGTTCCTCAGTGTCCGCTTGACAGTTACACTAAAACACAACACCCCACACACACACGCACACGCGCATGCGCGCGCACACACACACACACACACACACACACACATATATATATATATATATATATATATATATATATATATATATATATATATATATATATATATATATATATATATATATATATATATACACACACACATACACATACATACATACACATACATACATACATACATATAAACACTCAGAAATTTGTGCCATTTATCTCTTTCTGTTTTATTAACGTCCTTCGGTGCTTTTGTATTTTATTTCCCTGGTCTTGGGAGTTCGAGAATATGTGGCATCACACCACATGCAAATGTGTGCTGTTCATGTTGTTAATTCTCATGACATCATGTTTACTACAGTCCATTTTCGAACCACATAAAACTGTTTGGTGTAAAACAAATCAGCATACACCGGAGCAACGTGGAGGGGTGGGGTTACACACACACACACAGATATATATATATATATATATATATATATATATATATATATATATATATATATATATAGAGAGGAGAGAGAGAGAGAGAGAGAGAGAGAGAGAGAGAGAGACCATTCCACAGCAGAGCGGCGTGCAGCACTGTGATTACCAGAACGTCTACTCGTGGTGGTTTCATACGTATGATAGCTAGTTACATCATAATGTGTCTGTCAAAGGGGCATTGCTGTATGTTCCTCATGGAAAGTACATTGCTTAGTAAATTACAAGTTTAAACTATTGACATCCTACATGATCAGTAACACTTGATGAAGCTCTCGTGGCGCGCGGCGCGGACCGGCGCACATCCACCCTCTCTCCCTCGTTTTTCGGACTATTATAGCATATTTTCATATCACAACGGGAAAAGGATAGCATAAGTTTATTTTCCTTTTTTTTTACTGTCGTTGAGGGTATAGGCTGGACCAAGAGGTGAGGAGGGGAAAGGGGGGTGGGGTTTAATTGATAAGGCAGTGCCTATGAAATACTTTCTCAACAGAAGTACAGAAGTAAACGTAAACCTGTATTTTTATTTCATTTGCTTTTACTGTTTTAATATACAGTTTTATTCACAGGATTATTTCTCATTTTACTAATTATTTGCTATAATTTTTTGCTAATATCACCCATTGTCGGGGGGGGGGGGTTATCTCGGAACCGCCCCTGTCATTTGCTAGACATGTAGAACATTATTTTAACGTCTTGAACGTCCTCTAGGTTACAATGTGTGCGATGTGTTTAGATTAAAGATGGTGGCGTGTAGGTATCGTCAGCAACGGACACCTTTTTTCCGCCAGCATCGCGAGAGAAGTGTTCACAAATTGCAAAAAGGAAACACTTTACAAGCAAGATCAGTTGCAGTTAGGAAAATTACCAGGAAATTATTTTACGTAATTCTTGGCTGTTAAGAATTATCAAGAAAGTCTTAGCTGTTGCTAAGCATCTTGCAATCATTCGTTTCTCTGTTGAATGCTGGGGCAGGAAAGCAAAGGATACAAATACACTTCAGATTAAATTACGGAAACAAATTACACATAAAAACCCTTAAAGAACAGCGCTATTAAATGAAGCAAAATTTAATATTCAAACTGTTGGAAATTTGCTCGGTGAGCTTGGCAATGTGGCTGCCAAAACTACTAGCGTCTTTGAATGTATATTTTGTTAAAACGTGAAATCTTTATCTGCGTTTTAAAAACAAAACAGGACAATACAAAACACTTGGAAAATTATAAGAAGAGTTATGAGCGTTCCAAATCGTGTTTGTGTGAACACACGTGTACCACATGGGTGAGCACTCAACATCAAGGCAGAGACACAGGGAGGAGATAACACTACCTCGGGCATACATTAGACTCTGCTTTAAGGGGGTCACACTTAAACACAAAAATAAACACGCAGGCCGCTGGTTACTCTTGGTAAGCGGGTCTTTTGGACTCTGAAACGTTCACTGTCCCGTTCGTGAGTGAACGGTATGCTACACAAGACACACGGGTTCACATTGTGTGGTTTATGAAGCAGCGAGCACTATCGGTCTGTCCCCCCCCCCCCCAAGTGGAGCACAAAGCGAGGACCACGTCAGTGTTTTGCACTACCCTTGCATACATCACACTATGAAGACGTTTTTTTTGTACCAAAAAGTGAATGCATACTGCATCTTTTAATAAAGCACTTTTGTTTACACCAAAAGTAGTCATTCTAATATTGGGAAAAATTCTTTACAAAGTTATTTTATTCATACAAAAATTAATGATGTTATGAGAAGAATAAATTTTTCATATTTATATTTATCATTAGTAACAGATTTTGTACCAACATTGTCCCATATAGCAGTTCATGAAATATTAAAATCATAATACTGCTATTTTGGTATTCCTTAAAATAGTAGTAACCAACCATTTTTATACAAAGGGCCACAACTATTATTGTGAACTTTTCTGTAGACCGCAAGCGTAAAATTCACAATAATCTCAAATACATTGATTAAAAATAATACATATGATTAAGTTTTTTATTTATATAGTGTAATATTTAATCACATTAAGTATAGTAATTATGGAAAATTCCATGCATTTATAAAAAAAATTAATTTTTCTTTTGATAACTGGGATGGTGTTTATTACACTAATAAGTCCGTGGGCCGCATGACATGAAACGGAGTGCAACATGCGCCCTACGGGCTGGATGCCCCTGCCCTAAAATGTACTGTAAAACTTAAGTTGTTACATTGTGCATCCATAAACATACGAGTTTCATAAAGTTGTATTATCTCACGATGTGGTGTCCACGAATATAACCCAGCATTACAGCATGGCTTATTGTACTCATTTTTGACCTTTATATATGTAAGAGATATTTGTAAAAATCATGAAAGGCGAGCTTATTTCAATTGTTTTTTCCAGGAACAAGTGACTGGCTTTCTGATGGACGTTTTCAGTTTCCACAAATGTCGGTTGACTGCCATCGACGAACTTGCAGAAGACATCCTGCACCAGCCGAATACTCGCGTGGAGGCTATTGGCCAGAAGCTTTCACTCCAGGGAGAGGCTACATTATAACTTTAGACATACGTTTTGTAAAAAATTTTCTATCTTCAGCTCTGCATACTGATAATTATGTTAATGAGGTGTTTCGAAAAAAATTATTATTGTTAAAATATTGTGTTTTTAATTTTCTATATTGTTTCAAAAGTGAACAGTTTGATTTATAAAAATGATTTAGAAGTTTAGCATTACTCTATGGGTTCCAAGTTCACCAGTGATTTGGTGGTCACAAATGTTCCTCGTCAGCTTCACGTTTCCTTCATTTTTAGCATATTTTCAGAAATTACAATGTTAAAAGTAATTTCAAAAGTTTTAAATGACTGCATTATCTGGAGCTTACTCGAGTAACCTAAAGAGCACAAAGCTGTTTTTAATAGGTATGTTTTTGACGTGAAAATATCTACACAAAAATGTAGAAAGAGAAATTGTAGAATTTTTTTGACACCACGTGATTAAAAAAATAATTTAAACAGTAAAGTGGGTAAACAATATAAAAACATTTTAGGATAAAAAGTTGACAACTTTGTTTGGTTCTTATGTAATATGTAGAAATATTTGGTAAATATTTCCTAAATGTAGGAAATTATTTAGTATGATAATGATTGTAGACTTAATATGGAAAAAAAGACGGAGACGTAATTGGTTTTTCAATTTAAAATCCTAATTTCTTGTCATTGTTTCAGTGTTTGTCCCCAGTATTTTAGTATATTTTGAAGCTGGCAGCTGTAAGTTCTAGAGAAACACAGGTACTTAACATCAATAACTTTAAAACAGCTGTAAAATAATGGTTAAATACAGGCCCCCAAGAGGGAGGGGGGCAATGCCCAGGGGCTCGGGTTGGGACCGACTCGTAAAAGTTTATTTATAAAACGAATTATCATGTAAAAATCGAATTTTGACGCTCAAAACTTAACTCTTTTTTTTTTTTGCATGGATGACGACTATTTATGTTGTTGTAAATGGTCAGTTTTTGGCAGGGAGAGGGTAGGGGGGCCCCACAGCACGCATTGCTCAGGGGCCCGGAGTTTCTCTTGGTGGGCCTAGTTAAATATCAATATGGGCAGCAAAATGTTCTGATGAAATTCCGCGAGGCAAATGAACTGTGAACATCAGAAGCTAACCTGCCACAAAGACATCTCATGAGTGCAAATGCTTAAATGCTTGACATGTAAATTTAAAACCCAATTTTTGTAGAGTCCTGCATTTGCCACATAATTTTTTTTTTTGTGTACCTTCCAGAAGTAACTATGTTTCCATGTTTATTCTGTCACACAGCTCAGCAAATACTTACTTTCATTTGTGGTATCTCCTTCAAAAGATCTGCATAGTTTGTCCGCTTGTCTTTCCACCTAAAGTAAAATTAAATTCGAGTCGCTATGAATATGACTTCTACTGATGCATCCAAGTATACCAGGCACATAATTTATTGGCCGCTTAGGTCAGTCGATCAGCGGCGCTCCTCCCACTAGCTGGTGCCAGTAACTTGTCACGACTGTGCATTGTGCTGCCTAGTTCACAGTGTTACAGTGGCCACAGCGAGACGAGCCGAATGTTTCTCAGATGCGCTCAGAAAATCGTGAATGATTTCATTAAAATTCAGTTGCTTTTTTGCGAGAGGCTCATTTTGCTGAACAAGTAGGTAAAAATCCAAATCTGTATATTTATGGATTCGTATTTTACACTGTTACTGAATGTACGCATGAACTCAAATATTTTTTGAAAAAAATATATATATATTATTCGTTCTTACCTGAGAGGAAAGCATATTTCGTAGGTATATCTAAATTTTTCCACTTTGCTTTATAAACAGACGATAGCAAAGTCTTGACTCATGCTTAGGTCAACACAGCTAATCTGTAGCACAACAGCTGTCACTAGTCTTTGCTCTAGCCCGTAGCCCAGTGGCCAGTACTGCAACGGGCTTAGAACGATCCTAGCTGTTTTTCATTTCCGTGCACATAGTAAAGTGGTTAATAAACAAGGTCTATCGACAATCTCTACAGTGCATTATTTTCTTACTATTGAAGCATATATAACGTACATGGCAATGAGTGTACAACAGGCCCCGCTTATGGGCGCCAAATAAATTGGAAACTTTGTGAACGCCTCCTCTGGATGCATGCAAAATTGCTCCTCGTAAGGAACGAATGTATGAGGCAAAACAGTGTTGTAAGGTGTACGTATGTGTACGTACCGGAATCCCTTAGAACCAATGAATATGTACGTGTACACCTCAACCACACTTGTGGAATAAATAGTGCATGTATGAATATTCACACCACCTAAGAACAAATCAATCTGCATACGTCTCAGCGTTAGGCCTAGAAACGTGTCTTACTGTCACTTGTAGCCACATTACACATCATGTGTTTGTTTGAGAGGTGGCTGAAAAAGTGTAAATAGTTCTGGAACAGATGAACATACAATAACAATCTGGTACGTAACCTGTGTGGTAACTGTAGCCCGGCCGTCCACAGCCTGTTGGCTGCAAACACTCAGATGATATACAAACTTTATAGAATCTCTGCTGGAGCACATACGATTTGTATCTGAGCTGAAATAACAACTTAATTCTAGTCATTTTGAGAAAAAAAAAAAAAACATTACCATTAAACAGAGAGGAAGAGGGTGAAAAGACTATGTATTACAAAGAAATACGTAACTAATTATGTTTAATTTCAGCACAAGGAATTTTATCGCAGTTTATTTTTTCAGTACTCAACTTACTAATACTGAAATGAAATTAGGTTTGAACACCCTGGATAGAATTATTGACTGGAAATTAAGAAAAATGCTCAACTGCCGTTGGATAATGGTCATTTCAAAATGCACTGTACCCATTAATGCAGTATGAAAAACGTGCGAAATGTTTGTAACTCATAGCTCAGCAGAAGATAAAAAATTCCCAAAATTAGACTGTTTCTGGACCAAATTTTAAATCTAACATTAAATAACTTTGTTAATCTCAGTGCTGATGCGAGCTCCCTTTTATCTGCATCCCTCCTTAGTTCGATTGACTTATGGAGCAGCTGATTGGTCGTGGCGGAGCAAGTTCCTCCATCCGACACGAGTCAATGGTCCATGAGAGTGCTGTTTACCCTCCTGAGCCCTAATTACAACCCTTCGGCGGTGTATTCCCTTCTCATAGGATTTATTTCTGCCTGGCGAGTCATGGTTTACCCACGTTGGGGTGGTTTGGTAGATGTCGCCTAGTGGAAGGGTTATATCGGAGCGGAGGGAAATCAGACTCCAAGGTGAATCGGATTGCAAACGTCACCCGCCCAGGGAGTGAAACTTTACTCACCGAGAAGGCTGCCAATAAACAGGACGCCAGCTGTCCCAAGTGTCCTAGGATTTATTAGGGACCGTGGATGGTAGCGAAGTTACAATGGAGGGGGATCGTGATCCGGCCAGTCGTTCTAACTCGGACCTACGTTCACTACCTGGTTGCCCCCAAGAATTCGGTCTCGTTGGTTTCCGGCTGGGAATAAAGTTAAGTGGAGAGGGAACTATTAGGGTTTAAGGGATGGTTTTGGGGGGTAAAATAATATTTATCACCTTCCCTGCCGCCGTACAGATCGTGCACGTATTACATGGTTGAGTGTCCTTTACTAGGTTAGGGGTTGGCACGATTACGACGAGTGTAAGCTTAGCCGGTTGGTAATAGTTCACATGCTCATAGTCAGGCCACGACCAACAGATAATCAGGTATGAATTCAGTTCCCGATTCATGGTCGCGCACAATTATCGGCGAGATGGGACGCGGGGTGATCTCAGGTACTGGGGATGAGGGTGCGACGCCGCGAGTGGAGTCCACCACCGGGGCAATATTTGATTTCAATAATTCTTGCTGCAAAGCTCGTCGCGCTTTACGTCTAATTTGGCTTGGTAATTCGCCTCCTTTCCTGTTCATTTGAAGCTAGAAAAAATATTACGGTAGTGTTTTAAAAGAATTACAGCATCTCAACACAAGGTACTATATTAGAGTTTGAACTCTTTCCCTTTTCCATCGGAGTTCAGTCCTATTGGGGAATGTCTTTTCAATTAAGCCCGAGACACTGATGGAAGAATTGGCAGGTGAGAGTTGGAGTGTCTCTGTGGACAGACGAGGGCGTACCGGACGCTCCCAGGAGATTCGGTACGTCCTTTCGGACTAAAGCTTTCTTCAAACCTCGTCTCCTGAGGGTTCGGCCCACTCACACCTATTTCACAGGGATAAAGTTAAATACTCACTTGAAAACACATTCAATTCAAAGTGAGACGGTTAAATAAACGATCTCGTCAACAAAATAAACTTTGATGTAATATGTATTTATGTCTAGGAAGATACTGGTGAATCCCAGTTCAATCATACAATATAAGTGCTTAAATTAAATTACTTGGTTACGTTAACTCAGGTGAAGGTAAACCTGGTCGAACTTTAACAACATTGGCTACTCTTTGAAAGATCGCAAATTACAGCGATTTACTTCGCGAGGGGTTGTTGTCCAGATGGGACGTCACGACGACCTGCTACAATGGAGTCAAGGAAATAGACTTGGGTAAATGGATGCAGGGTAAGGACGTCAAAGTTACCTCTAGAGAGTCTTCTACACTTGGTTGCAGAAGCTGTTGGACAAGCTGGTGTAGGTAGTAGGAGCTGGTAGAGCTTTTGCAAGCTGGGGAGGAGGATTTCTTGCCCAGACCAAGGAGAGCTCGCTGACCAGTGCGGTCGGCGAGTCAAAGAACTCTGGTTAGATCCGCCGATTTATCATCATTGAGGCTAAGCCTCTCAGCGTGGGGGAAGTACAAACCGAGGCCCTTGCCTTCCCGAGCGGTAATCATTTGATTGGACCAGGATTAGGGGCAGCTAACCCACCCCTCCCTGGTCCCCCATAATATAGGCACTTTAACCTGGCACGCGCGGCGCTCGCATGTCAGGAGTGTGGTTTTTGTGACCCAGTATAGCCCCTGGGCCACGGTTGTTCCAATCTTTATTCACCTTACTTTTGCCTACAAAAGTAAGGGGAAAGGCGGTGGAGTTCCGTTCCCTATTGGCACGGAATTTGAAAAATCAAAAATGTAGGTTTTTAAAAGTTTGGAAAAATCTATAAAAAGTTTTTTTTTTTTTTTTTTTTTTTTTAATTTTATAAAATGTTCCCGTGAAGTTAAGCAAAATGATAGGAAGAGGCAGAGGAAGCAGGACCTTCCTCTAACTGTCATTAATAAACCGAGTTGTGGCGTGTCAGGTGGTACTATGTTTGGTATGTGTATTTGGTTATTAAATGTAAATATATTAAGGTTTTATTTTGTATGGGATGAGGGAAATTGTATTAGGGAACAGTTTTTGTTACTAATTAAAGTTTTTGAAGTTTGTAGTTTAAATAATAATTGATTTTATAAGTATTTGTCGGTGGGCGGGGCTTCATATTAAAGGAATTTTCTGATTGGCTGTATCTCAGCCGAGGGCGAGGCTTCTGTCTTCAGAGGAGAAAAGGCATCACTGCGATTTAAATAACAAGTGTTTTGTGATTAAATATTGTTAAAACAGGGACATAATTAGGATTAAAGTATTTAATCAGTAAGCTCCTTGAGGAGTTGCTAGGGAAGTAGAGGGAGGTGTGTTCGCTGTGAGAGTAGCGGACGGAGTGATGTGCGCGATGCTGGCGCCAGGTAGTTTTGTTAAACTGACTAAATTTTGTCCCTGACCGATCGGAGAATTTCGGCCTGGTGTGAAGGTTAAGGAGATGTTAGTTATTATGTGGGAAACATTTTAGGGCGTTTTATTCTTCTGTTTTTATCGGGTTCGTAGTCTCCTAGCCGTTTAATGGCGGGATCTGAATGTGAGAGTAGTTTATTGAAGTAATTTATATTGCGGTTTAGTAACTGTGACTTTATAGTTGGAATTTTTTAACGTTCATGTATCGATAGATTGATAGTGAACGGCACTGCGTTTATTATGATTCTTAAGTATTTATTTTGAATGACTTGAAGGTAGTTTAAAAGGAATTCATTTAAATTTCCCCAGACTTCGTTACCATACAAAAGGGCTGATCTAAGTATAGCTGTGTAAATTAATAGTTTTATTCGTCTAGGCAGATTAGTGCTTTTTAACATTGGAAACAGTTGCGGTAGTTTACTCAGTGCTGCCTTTTTAACTGTTGAAATGTGATTAGTCCAGATTAGTTTAGAGTCAATTGTTAAACCTAGGTATTTCACGGTTTGTGTGAAGGGTATTGGAATATTATTTAGTTATTTGGCGTGAAGGCTGGATTATGCGTTGAGTTAGCAATAATGCTTGTGATTTAGTAGGATTAGTTTTAATTTTCCATCTTTCAAACCAGTGTTCTGAATAGTTTATATGAAGTTGAGTTAGGAGGATAGCATATAGCAGCTTTTTATCGTGGGTGTAAATTATGGTATCGTCCGCGTACATTTGTACTGATGCATGGATTATGGGAATGTCTGAGGTAAAAATATTATACAGAAATGGGGAAATTGCTGAGCCTTGTGGGATACCTGCTGTAATTTCGCGAGTAGTAGAGTTGGCATTATCAATACTAACAAAGAATTTTCTATTTTGAAAGTATGAGGCGAGTAAATGTATGTAGTAGTCGGGAAAATTGAAGTTAATTAATTTTTATAGTAATCCAGGTATCCACACCTTATCAAATGCTTTAGCAATGTCTAGAAAAATGGCAATTGTGACTTCGTGTTTTTGGATTGCAGTTAAGGTGTCTGTGGTGAATTTAGTGAGGGCGTGAGTGGTGGTATGTTGTGCTCTAAACCCGAATTGTGTTGCTGGGATAATCTGTTGTAATTCTGCATGTACTAATAATCTAGTTAGAAGCAGTTTTTCGAGAACTTTACTAAGGGAGTTGAGTAGGGAAATAGGCCGTCTATTTTCTGGGATGGAGTGATTTTTGCCTGGTTTGGGAATAGTGATAACTTTCGCTGTTCGCCATGCTATAGGGAAATAATTGAAATTTAATATTGCATTAAATGGGTTAAGGATTGCAAATAGTGCATTAGCTGGGAGGTTTTTAATAATTTTATAAGTAATTTTGTCGTGTCCTGAAGCGTCTTTGACGTTAAGTTTTTTAATTAGTGCAAGTAATTCTTTAAGTGTTATTGCTTCTAGTTTTGTAATTATGGTTCTGTTGAAAAAAGCTGTGATATTGGTTTGAACATCTCTGGAAAAATTTGGATCTCCTAGATCAGCATTGGGTGAGAACTGGCCCTGATAACAATCAGCTATTGTATTTACTTTGTCCTCTGGGACGTATAAGAGGGTTCCTGCTGTGTTTTTGATGGGCTGGGAGATTGATTTTTTAGTTTGACCTCGCAAGGTTTTTGCAATGCGCCAGAATTCATTGTAAGTCAGTCATGAAAGTTTCCCATTTATTAGTTTTTAATGTGATGAGTTTATTGTGGAGTTCTTTCTTTAATTTATAATATTTTTCTTTATCTCCTTGGTTTCTGGATTTTTGATAAATATGGCGAGCGTGGCGTTTTTCGGCTAAAAGAATTTCTGCTTCGGGAAAGCAGTGTTTTAAAAAATTTCGTCGGTTTAGGAAAGTTGTGTTTTTTTTATTTATTTTCAATATTGTATTTTTAATTAATTCAGTTGCCGAGTCGATGTGATCTTTAGATGGAATATTTATTTGGTGCGTTGCAAATACATCTTCTAGGTCTAGTTTAAAATCCTCCCAGTTAGTTACTGGAGTTGTTAGAAGAGTGGCGTTGGGGTGTTTAAGTATGTTTGCTTCCAGCTGACAAAATATAGGTAAGTGGTCGGAATCGAATTCTGTGAGGACGTCAAATGAAATATTTACATTTTCTAAATTGGTAAGTGCAATATCTAAAATATCTGATTGGTATTTTGTACAAGCAGGATAGTATGTCGGTTCTGTAGGGCCTGTAACTAAATCATTATATTGATTAGAATGTTTTGCAAGTATTCTGCCTCTTTGATTATTTTCTCTACTATTCCAGGAAGTAATGTTTTGCGTTTAGATCTGCTGCTAAGAAAAATGGGTATGGCTGTGTTGTTATTTTATCTATGTCAGCTGGGAGTAGCGGTTTATTGGGATAATTATAAATAGCAGCTAGAGTTATGACCTACTTGTGTGCGAATGTTTATGGATATGTATTCTAAATTTTCCAAGACTGGAACATTATTTAAATGGTGTTTGATGTGGTTATGAACTAGTATTAATGTATCACCTCCTTTAGATTTTCTGTCAGTTCGATATGCCGTGTAATTTTTTATGTTAAATCTTTTTCTTGGTTTTAAATGTGTTTCGTTAATTAGTGCAATTTCTACGCAGTAAGTTTCTAGTACTCTTTCTAATTCGTAAATTTGATCAAATTTACTGTTGCCATTCCAGTAGAGAAGGGAGAGGACACAGGGACTATCTGTGTGGGTTTGATCCATGACTAATCGAACCCGAAGTAGGTGGTTAAGGCCTGCAGGAGCAAGAGGGTTTTCATCTGTGGGTCAGGTGTGGAGTTGCCCAGGAGGATGTAGGATTTCATGTGAGTCATGAATTGAAGGAAGTTCGCTTCCCGGAGGAAGCGCATAAGGTCTCGGAGGTCGGTGAGTGTGGAACTGATATCGCCGATATCGGGAGGGGCCATGGTGGTAGGGGGGGTTGGCGTGGGGTGGGGAGGAGGGGTGGAATGGGTTGCTGGTTGGTTGGTTTTTGGATTGAAATCGGAGAGGAAGACTGTTGTGTGTTGCGGGGCTGTATTTGAGACCGCATTGCCTGTGAGTAAGAAACATTTTCCCTAACAATGTTCCCAGTTGTAGTTGGAGATGGAAAGTGTTCCTGCGTGAATACAGGGGGTGCACGAAGTGTGGGGCGTCGGGTTTCGCGTTTTACTGCGGCCTCCTGTCGAAGTTGCACCAGGCGGATGTATTCTGCGCAGAGCCTTGAATTGGCTTCGTGCACTCCTTTCCCGTTGCAGTTCACGCAGTTGGGGTTCTTGTTCAGGTTCTCATAGGCTGTGTGGGGGTGGGTGCCGGCGCAGTGACGGCATACAGTTCGGAGGGCACAGAAGTTTTTCGTGTGGTGGTAAAGCCAGCAATTTTGGCACTGGGGAATGGCCCCAATCCTTTTTTTGTACGGGCGGGGTTGTACTGCCGTCATGTTGATGCAAGTGAGGTTGAGAAGGGGGATGAGGGTGTCGTTTTTTGCAGCTGTTATGCAGAAAAAATCTTGTGGTTCTTCCCAGGTGTGTGATGGGTTTTTGGGGTCTGAGATGGTTTTTCTGAATTGGTAGACATCGATGACAGTGTAGTGGCGCGCCTCAAGGTCCTCTTTGATGTCTGCAGTTGGGGTTGTTCGTGGGAGCCTGACTACCACTTTTTGAGGGTGTTCTGCTGCGATACTGAAAGTGTAAAAGTGAATGTTGGCAATTTTGAGGAAGTCTTTTAGTGAGTGATACGCATGTTCGTGGGTGCATGTGATCTGGAGGCCGGCTTGAACAAAGGAAATTTGAGTACCTGTAATGTTCATTGAGCGGATTTTTGTGATTAGATGGTTGTATGTGGAGGTGTCAGGCACGATCAGTTTCATGGGTTTCGGAATTATTTTTGTGGTTGGGCGCTCAGTGTGAGAGGTGGACGGGACAGATGTGCTATTTTGAGTGTTAGTGAGTGTAGTTGTTTGTGTATTTGCCATGTTGGCAAATGGTTCGAAGCGGTTTTGAACCGCGAGTGGCTTGGGCTGCGGTTCTCGGGTGGCTCGGGAGATTTTCCTGCGATTTGTTTCCAGAATCCAGGGTTCATTCTCAAACTGTTGGTCCAACAATGCCTTACGGCGATTGTGTTTTACCAGCAGCCAAGACTTTTGTTGTTCTGCAGTGAGATCGAGAGGCATGAGGTTTTTTTGTGCTGAATCGTGTTGTTCTGTGGTGTCCATGATAACTATCTTCTCTGCTATCGGTGGGTCCGTGGCTCGTTGGGTAAAATAATTTCTGTCGAGGGTATGGCGACCGCATGTCGAAGTTGGACCGACAGTACAATATTAATAATTAAGCACGTTAATTATCTTACATGTCTGTAATTGTCTATCCCCTGGATCAATCCTATAGCTACTTGGAATCGTGTATGCCGCTTATGATTTGCCCCGAGGCTCTCAACGCTCGCTGATGAGGCGAAGTTGACCCGTAGTGTGCGCAGTCGCGCTGCGCTGCAGTACGGCATGCGTCAATGTAAATATTTAACTCTTCCTAATGGTTTGCGTAGTAAAAACTGCTATAAAACATGTCCATAACGTGTTTAAAAATTGTGTGGTTCCAGACCTTCCAGAACAAAGCGACGTTATGGGTTTCACCATTATTAAAAGTAGAGAATACTAATACTTCTCCTCTATAGTACGACGATGCTTCCGCAGGAATTCAAATTTATTAAGCAGAAACAGGAAAGGTTGCAGTCTGCTTCCACTGCAGGTTCGAAACAGAGTGTAGGGTATTTTCTTACGTGGACCAACCGTCCACTGACCAGCGTCGCAACCAATACTATCTATCTCCTAATTCTGCTACGCCAGAGGGGCTTCAGTGCACACATCTTAATCGTGGTTTCTACTTACATCTCAAAAGCAGACAGGAAGAGTATCGGACACCTTAACCATTAGTTTTACAACTGGGCTTCTCACACTTCGGGTGAGCTTCCTGCTACAAGTGCTATATCTTCGAATGGTGATGGCGGAGAGCGCGAACTTACATAGTGACTGCCGCTAGCTAACTCTATTCTACATTGCCAGCCAATTAGAAGACTTCCAACTTAAAACTACCTAAACGATCCACTCGAACGGCCTAACGTACTAAAAGACATAGAGTATGTGGCTTCGAAACGGAGATACAAACATAAATAATCCCTGAAACATTAACAATAGAGAGACTAAAAATAATAATAAAATAAATATTAATACAAAAATAAAAATCCAACTAACTAACGCATTAAAACATTATATATTGTCATCGTCACATCTAAAGTTGAAATCCTGCAATAAAAATAAATAAATAAGAATATGGAAATCATTTAAACTTGCATACATAAAAACATTACTCGTGACAAGTGCGAAAAATACATCAATTAATTAGATATTCACAGAGACGTGTAAAACGTGGGTGTTATACTATTAAAAATATGATTTCACTAGAGTATAAATTCTAAACAAATTAACAGCTTGACAGCAAGAGCGTGTGATGATGGTGGATGCACAATGCGACTAACATGCATCTACGTCAAAAGTAATATTCGTGTCACTTAGGATAAAAAGATTTTTCAGGAAACTAGTTACAGATTTTAATGATTTTAACTAAGACTATCTTCGGAAAGTGGAGACTGAATTTTAGATAAGGGGTAAACTTCCCACAAAAATTTACTGCAGCTATGCTTGAGAAAATCGTTATAAGTTTTCAGCAAGGTCCAGTGTCTGTTTGTTTACGAGAAATCAAATTATGGGCGGAAGTTTGTAATGAAAAAAAAAATAGCATTACAACTGCTTGGACAGGGAAGAGGAGTTTGTGCTGCCATTTCAAGCTACAAAAAAAAAAATGAATTATTTTTTTTAATGCCACACGCAACTGTAAATAAATTAAATTATTACATATAAATTTAAAGGGCGTTTATAATTTGTACATTTTAGTGTCAAAATGTTGTTACTACTAATATAAAATTTAGCAGTTCATCTGCGCAGGCAGTTTCCTGAGAGATATAAACTTCCAAATATATGTTGTAGGTGTTTATGTTTCTGCTATACACAAATGTTCCTCTCTATGTAAATAATTGTAATTTATAGTACTACAGTTGTGATTTCACATCACATAATTATATTATGATGGGATGGGTGCTTCATAGGTGTGGCAACAGAGCTTGGTACTGCTCGCCGATAGGCTGACACTGAGCGGTTGAGAGATTCTCTGCATGGTATAACACTTTGAAGTTGCTACTCTTTCCATTTCTCAGCTGCTCACAAAATCTCTCATAGGTATATCTATAAATGAATCTTCCTCCCTCAACAATTTCCTGGTTATTTCTGTCACAGCCTTCCGACATACTTCCTAAGATATTTATTCGCCACGTGTTTCAACCCAACACCATGTAATTCTAACCTTCTCCCAAATACGTTCTTATTCCTTGGACTCATAGTCACTTTGCTTTGTTTTGTGTTCAATCCATACCTCGAGAGTCAAGGAATCAGAGGAGTTGTCGCAATGCACTTGCCAACACCAGATATTTGCAAAGGAAAAGCAGAACCCATGTTCGAAATATTACATTTTGATCCTGCCCGAAATTAGTAAAGATCGCATACATGCATAACACACATACATTAAATGAACCAAACTTAGAAAGTTGCACATTTACTGCATAAAAACAAAATATGTTAATACAGATTTACAAATACTTTGAACAGGTCACAGTCATTATTTGTTTGTCTGCAAAAACTTTTTCTTATTTTTATATTTTGTTAGGTTGTACATTTAATATTTAAAAAATGAAACATTTGGCACACTGCAACGGAAGAGAACAGTATGCGGAGCAATATGTGCAAAAACGTTTGTATAGCTGGTTCCTTCTGGAATGAAACGTGACATTTCCCAGTCAATGTGACCAAGTAATCCATAATGCAACTCCCTCTCTTGGGAATTAATCAAATTAATTCCGAGTGGTGGGGAGGCTGAATTCTCTCCCGCGATAAAGTGGTTCAAGGTTCCCCTTGGGAAGGAGTATCATGAGAAGTATGTTTGCCTGGCTGGGTCGCAGATCTTCCCACATTGGAAAGTTGGAATTCGCGCTCTTTAGGCCCGGTAACATTAACAGGAGGAGGGGACACAAACCCTAGAGTGAGTTTAGCCGAATACGTCTCCCATCCCGGGAGTTTGGTTATGCTCACCGTAAAGGTTGTCAAAAATATTCATGACGCCAGCTGTAACGTGAATAGAAGACTGAATCTACGCGAAGTCAGTTAGCTCCGGCCAGCGGCGCCCTCTATAGGGAGCCGGTATAGTGGGCGTGCATGTTGGCACAAAGTCAGCTGTGAAGATCGCTATTTTACGTCGACAAGCCGTCTACGGGAAAATCCGGACCGGGATAAGTTCACCAGCCACTGTGTGCACTTGGCACGTAGGGCCAACAGGTCCTATGTTCTGAGTGGGTGGAAGGGACTGTAACAATTACGCTATCGGTGGATCTGGAGTAAAGTGATCAAGATAGTCAGCTGTGTGCTGAGGCCAATCTAATCCTAGTACTGCGTTTCCACCCTGCAATATTGCCTCGCCTCTAAAGGGTGTGGGGCCGTCTAATTTAATTCCTGGTCCAAATAATGGTTCCGAATCAATAGCTGTATTGGAACTAGAATGGTTAATTTCACGAGGTGATGGGATACTATGAAACAAGTCTGTGGTCCCGGGGTTATATCACACTGAAGTGCTTGGCGTCTCGGGGTGTTCCTGGAATAGTCTGGCCTCGTTCAGGCTGGGGCTATCCAAAAAACTCTGCTCCATACTTCTACTCAGGTTAAAGTAAAGGAGATGCTTGTAAATGATGTGAAATTATGAATTACAATCAGAAATGGCTCTTAAAACAAGAGAATCCCTAAAACTTCACTCAGCAACCAGTATATCGTAGAACCGGTCTTATTCGGGCTGAGATCGAGATAGTAACCTGGTGGGTTTCATTGTTCGGCTCCCTGGTAGGTCAGAGGGTCAGCAATAAACCTTGGATCTCTTGGACTTGCTTAGGCTGGAGGAAATAAAAGGCTATTGATTCCACCTGCACGAATCAGTAAGCCTAATTATTGTTATTAACTAAGACTGTTATGAGAAAATTAAATTAATTACAATTTATCTAACGTCTTTATTAAATACACTATGAAGACAATGGGATGCGTAGCTTTGTACAATATTATAAGAATTGAAATTATTAATTCTACGGCAGGCGAAGGCTTCCTGCATGAAAATGTGTTGGGAGCAAAAAAAATGAGCTAATGTCAATTGCTATAGGGGAAAGTTGCACATGTCTATCATTCCAGAAGGGGCATCGTCAAGATCTGCTACCACGGGTAAGAAAGAATAAGGCTTTCAGGGTAGGGTTTCAGGTGATGACGTAGTGATACCTCTAGATGGTGGCGTGGAGACGTCTGCTTTAAGCGGCTGATGAAGTTCACTTACTAAGTCGTACGAGACCGTGCTTTCGACGCGTGGATTCTAGCAGTATTTGCTCTCCCAAATATCTCAAGTCGTTGCAGACTGTGAGGGTTCGAGTAGCACAGTTTACTCCCGGAGACTTGACTCGCTACTGTCGTCGCATATGGCCTAGTGGTCAGAATCCTGGCGTATACAAGATCGAGTCTTATGCAGACTATTGATGTTAGGATTTGAACTACTCACCCCTGACTAGACTAAACCTTGCTCAGGCTTAGGGCCTGTATTACCACCGTCTGATAAAGTCCTGAATAAAAGTTATCTGCTAGATAGGCCCAAAATGCATATTACGACTCGCTGATACTGCCTATTCAGCAGGCTATCGGCTGATAAAGCTATCAGGTACTTCGTCCACCTGATAGCTATCTATCAGCATGTCGAATTGTGTGCATGATCAATATGGTTGTACATGGTAGGAGACGAATTGTATTTGACAGCGATTCCAATGATGAGGTTTCTGATGAGATGTTTCGCTGCACTAGAAAGGCAATGACGACACATATTTCAAATGACGTACCCTTTCCGTCCATGTAATTGCATCGGTTTGTTTATTTTCTACAATTTTCTTTTATGGCCGAATTAAGTTAACTAGTCTGGTTAAATGTAATTGCAATTGAGTTTTAATTTATGTATATGCGAGAATTCGGTTCTGGTGGTATCGGAATATTATGTATGCAGTTCATAATATTTGTATTTGCGTATTTCATTAAATGCAGGCCGTCGTATGTCCCTTTTTGTAACAGTCGCCTCAGTGCAATGAATTGACTCGTGTCTGCCACTTCGTAAAAGTGTTTGTTGTGTCCTGTCGTATTCAAATAACACACACTTGGGCTATTTCTTGAAACCAACAAATTTAAACATCAAAATGTTTATATACTCCGGGTTCTGTTTATTTTATTGGTGGGGTGGGGAAATATAGTTTAACGTCTTTCGTGAGACGCGATTGTTTTGCGATTCTTCTTATGAGAGAGTGACAATTGAAACTCGCCTTATTTTGATAAAATAGTGGAAAAGTTCATTGATACGGAAATAGTATTCAGTTTGCTATAACCAGCTTTAACTTCATCGGAAGAACTGAATGCAATAAATGTGTAGTTTTTCGTACCGATGCAATAAATATTCAACATATGAATAGCATTGCATTTTTTATGTAATTAACTACACTAAAAGGGTGTTTATTTAGGCCACGTACATTTGAGAACCTCCTGTAAGAACAAAACACAATAAATACGTCACTGGTAAAGGCCCGTCTACAATGGTGTTGACGCTACAATAACGTGTTACATCAATCCATAAATCCGTGAATAATATACGCTCTGGCTACAACCGACAAACGTTGCCATGACGCTAAACGTAAAACGCAACGCGGTAGAAGTTGGCCAACTTTCGTGTCTTTGCCTATTGTGTTTTACGCCAGCCAATCAGAATTCAAGAGATCAGAAACAAGTGAAAACAAATGTTACAGACAATTGGTAACAGATAGCACCACTATCGCAGTACGTATTTAATTTGTTAATGCTATAAGAAATAATATACAAAAATATGCAAAACGCATTAAAAAATAATTGAGTGTAACTATTTAGTCTGCATTATTTTTTTATTTTTTTTCAAAAGGTTATTTTTAAATTTCAAACACAAACAAAAATATTTGTACATATACACCTACATTCATTTTATTTTTATTCCTGTTAACGTCGATTGTAGACATGCCAGATTTCTTATGGCGACGTTTTGCGTGTATTATTTTGTGTCAGCGCGATTGTAGACGGGCCTTAAACCTACTATAAATTAGGGTAAAACAAGGCTTCTTTTACATGCAAGTAAATTTCAAATATTCTAACAAAAGTTTAAGAAAACCTTATTGTATGGTGCAGCAGCACCGATGCGAGCAAATTACCCTTAACGACCGCCGTGCGAAGCGCCGCCTTTGTATATTCTCTGGCACCTCGGGCTTCCTCCTCCCTTCTTCGACCCCTTCCACACTCACCCCCCCCCCCTTTTTTTTTGTCATCATTTGGCGTCCAGTCCTTTATTGTAACGGGCCTACTCGCCATTCGCTGCCCGACCTGCCTACAGTCACCGTAGGTTTGTTCGCGTGGTATGCTTTTTCTACTGACTGAGAGAAAGTGATATTTTTCACAAGCAGAAAAGTAGGGCTACAAGAACGACTAACAGCAGTAAATTAACGTCAAAAATAAATAAATGCAATTTTATTTTAAACATGTTGATAACCATTTTTGCCTTTGTGAAATTGGCGTATATTAAAAATGTTGACCACTCAAGGTAACTTACTTTCGAGAATTAATGTGTCTTGGTTATTTTTATTTCCCCCCCCCCCCCCTTGCACTTCTTACAGGATACGCAAGCATGTTCTCTTCATCAATATGCACAAAAGCAAATGACTAATTGCGCAATCATCTCTCTCGACAGACTTCGACGTTTGTGATTTTATTTCGGCGGCAACATTTCTCCACCTTGCTCGTTTTGATATTTCTGCTGTGCCTCGGCGAGCAAGAGGAGAAATAGCTGCTTTTTATAACACAAATTTCAATTGCTACCGCCAACCGAACAGCGTGCAAAAAAAAAAAAAAGTGCTTCCGGTAACACGAACGGCAACTAGCAGAAATAGCAATAAACTAGCAGAATAGCAAACCACGCGAACACACCTGCCATCTACCTGCTAGCTGCCTGCGTCGACAACGTCGTACTTCGAGTCGACGTGGGCACCGACTGTATGTCCAACCCATAGGCACCGCGCATTTTTTTTGCGTGCATATCACGCCGGGCATCTGCGGCAGTAACGTAAAGATTAATTATAGGCTGTTCACGGTAAAGTGAGCACTTTTGAAAGCCCTGCTTGATATCTATTTGTATGTACGTTGTGCATTCTTCCGCCTTATGTAAAATTAACATTGCCATGGGCCTCATCACTTTATTCGCGCGTCGTTCTAATGAAACTGAAAAATGATTAAGAAAGTAAATACTTTACAAATCTGCTCATTTTTACACTTTGCTGCATTAAAAAAACAGAAAGCGAAAGAAATAATTTTAAGTTATCACAAATGGTTACCTAACACTTTTTATTCGATGGTAATATATGGAACTACTTCCCATCCATCGTTACCAACTTCACTGGGCGAATGTCACTAAGTGCGCCCATTAAAATATATGCATGCAGGGGCAGTGACTTTTTTCTAAGGTTCATTTCTAAAGCGCTCACTTTATCGTGAACAGCCTTTCATTTTGCTAGCCGAAGAGGGGGACTCACAGAGTAAGTGGTGGACTATGCTGTTTGCTTTTACCGGAGTGTTCGGCTGACATGCAATGCATATAAATGAGTATTGCTTTTCAGTGCGAACGATAAATGCGGGCGTGCAGTTAAGTTAATATTTTGGCGTTTAATTTAGGCCGCACGATCACCATTCTTTTGGTTTAACCTGTTTGAATTTGCCCATCTTGTTCGGGTGTTGATTTTTTACTTTATAGTTCAATGGCGCTGACGCACCAGTTTGTTCTGCATCGGCCCTGTTGATTTTGTTGCTGTGAGTGTCCACCACTTTTAGCGAACGTGTTTATGATGGAGTGTAAAATTTTTATGATTAGGAACTTTAATGGGCTTTAGGAATGAAATGTTAGCTGACTCCCAATCAGTGTTCACCTTTTTAATGTTAAATTTTATTATGATTTTAAAAGTAGCTTTTAGTAATCGGCCCTGTAGTGAGATTCCTTGAAGCTGTTAATCGTTAAAGAGTTTTTGTACGACTCGTTATTTGAATCACGCCATGTTGAATGCCCTTTTTTTTACGAATATATATATATATTCCTCACCATATATATATATATATATTCCTCACCATATATATATATATATATATATATATATATATATATATATATAATATATATATATATATATATATGGTGAGGAATATTAAACCATTTGATAAAGGTAGTTGTGGACATGTAAGTAATTAGCCAATATGTTGGAGTGAAAGTTCTTGTAGCCCACTATTTTATTGAGATGCATTATACTAGTGTAATATTGGGTACCTTATGTTTGCACTAACTAATCTAGTGATGTATTCCCTTTTTACGAGCATATAATAGGAATATTAATTAAATAGGTACTTATATTAAATTAATTATACTAGGTTATGGTTTTTTTTTTCAGTAAGTGAGTCGTTATGTTTAGCTGGAATATTAATTGAGGCTGTGATATTGGTTCACACTGAAAGAAAGGGTATATATTTTTTGAAGCCCTTGTATTCAAAGTGTTAGTGGCGTCTTCAGTCATTTAATTGGACTAAACCACATAGAATATTGAATTAACATTTACACATTGTTATTAATTCTTAATCATTGTATTTTCTAGTCGTGCACTCCTTCTTTGATGCCATATCATGAACTATCATTGTCCTCCAATTCTGAAATTTTGCGTGCTGTGGTGCAGTTAAAGGAAATAAACTGGGTAAATGCTGGTTGTGGAACGTAAAGATTTAATGTTTTCAATTAGCACTTGTTGTGACCTATATTCATTTATGCTGCTAACTCAGCGGGTTAAAGTAAAATATATTATTATTACAGTGTGAGCTCACTTTGTACCTGATTTATGAATGTTTACATGCTCTCTTTGTCAAATAAATGCCTTAAAGTGATTTTACCTTTTTGTTAATTGTGCAAACCTGTACACGCAAACAGTCTTCACTTTGGAATTCACAGACCCACTCGTTTTTACCGGGAATCAGTCTTTTCCATCGTGTCTTGCCCATACCAATACATTTTTAACAGAATAGCGCTTCTAAACAGTGTTGCTAGATGAATTTTGGAAATTTCAGTAAAAAGGTCAGGATAATTAGTGAGAATTCAGTATTAAGAGAGAGCAAAATAACTCTTAATGTGAAAAATAAATTAAACAAAACAGCAAATTATCCTTACAATGTATTCACAATAACTACTATTTCAGTAATTTATTTTAAACTAAGCAAAAAAAATTGCTTAGGATTTAATAAATTGCAAGGGATTTTAATAACAAAATTGCAAAAGAGTTGGTTTGGTTAAAAAAAAAAAAAAAGTAAACTCAACTGTTAAGGAAAGTTACAAGTTTGTTTACCTCACATTTTCAATACAGTAATATTCTATTAGTTTCTTGACAATTAAACACTATGCAAAACAGAAAACAATATACCAGAACACACCAAAACTAACAATTGTTATATAATTTGTAAGTTTTTTACATTTACATCCATTATTATTGCTTAAATGTTTCAAACTTTATTAAATACATTATGTAAAATAAAATGTTAAAAATATTATTCTTTGCTACAAAAGTACACTGAAGTTGTAAGTACAAATTACCATGTTGGTTAACATATCCATTACACCCATTAGCTAGTGATTTAAGTCTGCATCGTGCATTGATGTTGCCAATTTATTTACTAATTCACTGCTAATTGGAAATTCAAAGCACTTGTAATTTTTAAGTATTCTTTTTGTATGGAGGAGTCCAACGAGAGTGTCTGTTGAAAACTTATTCCGCTGCTTTGTTTTTATCATGTTTACAGCTGAAAAAATTCTTTCCGCGTTTGCACTGGAATGTGCAAACACAACAAGGCCTCGACAAATGAAATCAAATGAGGGAACACTGGTGAACCATCACCTGCGTTAAGTTTTTTGATATGAAACCGAAACTCTTCTGCAGACACATTTCCATCAAAGTCAAATCTGTGGTTTCTTAAAAGTCACCACTGCATATCCAGTGATCGTAGACTATCTTTTGTAACAATAGCCGGAAATTTGCTGGCAAGATGAGCAATTGATGGAAGTTTCTTTTTTAAAACACATTTTGGATCGAGAATTTCAAGTTCTTTTACCACAGTGTTTTCAAATTCAAAACGTTTGTATATCTGACGCATCAATAAAAAAATCTGAACAACGAATTCGGAAGCCATGGAGTGCTTCTTTTGTTACCTTGTCGATGCCTTTCACCAACAGTGCATTGACTTTCGCACCTAGACACATGGTTTCAAGAAGTATTTTGGATTTCTAAATTGCACATTTTCAATTGCAGTTGAGTTCAGATGGTGTTCCGGAATGAAACAGTTAATAAGAGTACGGACTGTAGATGACATAACAACCGTATCTGCGGCTTTTCTCATTGCATTTGTCTGTTTAGTTTATTAAAGATTTCAAGTACAAACTCGAGAATAGAAAGATGCAGTTTCTGAACTGGATCATTCGACATGTTTAAAATAGTTTCTGCGGCTTGCAAACGATTAGTAAAAACAGCTTCTGTAAAAAATAGTTTAAATGCGTCATTCTGCTCCAAAAGTCGGGATACTACTGCCTGCAATGACAACCACCGTGTCTGAGATGCATACAACATCTTATGACGTTCCACATTAACAAGTTCTTGAAATTCAGGTAAGCTGCCAATGCGTTTTGGACTACATTGAAAGTAATTGTACACATCTCTTGCCAGGTCCTCTACTGCCCTTGGTAGTTTCATGCACTCATAGCTTGCACACACATTAAATAAGTGACATACACACTTCGTGACAAATAAGTTTGAAATGTCTTGAGTTAGTTTGGTAGAAAGTGAATTGTGCTTACCAGTCTTAACGTTTGCTCCATCACATGCAAACCCCATCATATTGTCCTTGTCTGTTAATGTTTTGGTCATATGCTTGTACATACTGTCAGCAGAGGCATCTTGCACAGGTATGAGTCCTAAGAAAGCATCACTTACAATGCAGTCTTTTACAATTCTCGCAACTAAACAAAAATGTTTGGTGCAACCCTTATCAGTACTTTCATTTACTATGATGGAGAATTTATTTTCTTGCAGAAATTTGTTTAATTCATCACTACTGGTTTTTCCTGTTACATTTGAAATTCGTTCTTTTGCAAGCCAGATTTTCAGCTACAATTGAATCTGGGGAAAGCATATGCTATTAACTGAGGAAGGTGTTCCATAGCATTGAAGGACAAACTGCGTTCTGCTAGGAAAGCTGCCAATCGAATTTCCCCTTCCTTCACTTGCATTTCCAACTTCGCATTCCTTTTTAAAGAAGGCATATCAAGTGGTGTCTGTTGCTTAGAAAGTGAAGTGATACTAGTAAGATGTTTATTACCTTTGGAGTGTTTTTCAATATCCACTTTGCCTGCATTACTCACAGCTGAATCGCACATGCATGCTTTGCAATATGCATAGCCCTCGCCCTTCGTACGCTTGGAATGCCACCCACTAAAATCAGGAATTGTCTCCTAATTAACACAATACTTCTGAAAGTATTTTCGCTTCTTTGCAGGCACTGAACTACCACTGCTGGAACAACCTGGTTTAGCATCACTAGCCATTGCAAAATAAAAATCGTGAATTTTTAATATATTGTATAACTAGGCACAATTTGGCAGAGCATTTCAACACTAAGCATAATCACACGTTACACTGCTTCAACTGAACGGTATGAAATGGAACTGGTAGGTTAAGGTAATTCCCCTCAAAATAACGCGAGATACGTATACAATGGGTCTTCCCCTTCAGTAACGCCAGTACTCAACACTAAAGAATACCTCATGAACAATAAAAATTTCTGAAAATAATTTACTTGTATATTTTACACGTTACTAGGATGTGATAACAAAAAGTTGTCATATTTGCTTACCAATGTAAACCCATTATGTTCATTAAGAAATAAATATGCAAACATTAAATTCTTTGTTTTATTTTATTGTTGTTAACCTTGCTGGACTTCCTTAGTACGAGTTACTACACAATTACCAACCAAAGTAGCACTGCACTGTAAAATTCAACGATTTTGAATACTGTATTGTCCATGCTAGCAAGTTATTAAATTTAAAAAAAAATTGTAATATGACAACTGAAAATTTCAGTAGATTTTACACTGTTTTTCAGGATTTCAGGAGATTGTTATGGAATCCAGTAGATCTGCTGAAAGTTCATTAGATCTGGCAACACTGCTTCTAAATAATAAACATGAACAACTTTTGTCCATAGAAGTCTACAACAGAGTCAATGTCGCCAATGCAACTAACCCAATTGTTACTATATTTCGAGTCTTAATGGTGAATTATATTGCCAACAAACAAAATATAATACCAGGTATCATCCGAACTTCCTGATAGCTATTTGCGTACTATCAGGTGGTCGTGATACACAAGAGATAGCAACATACTACTGATAGCTTTGTCAGCTGATAGTTATTCAGCACAGGGGGTCGAAGCTCTACAGGGATTTCGTGGGCCTGTATTACGACCTCTAGATCAATGTGTGGAATAACTATACCATAGATAATCTATTTTATGGTAATCTGTATTATGAAATTCCATTAGTTAAGTTATCCTTTTGATAAGTATTGTAGGGTTTTGGTTCGTTACTCTGTATGTTGGCAGTAAAAGTCACTATATTTGTGGTGTTGTGGCTTATGTTCAACTGTCTGTAATGAGCGTGAGATGTGTTTTGATTTGTGCTTCTTTAGCAAAAGTGAATTAAATAAAACTACAAACGAAATCTCCAACTATGAAACACTGGGCTTTATAGTCCCAGGCAAGCAAAATGTTTGTTCATAAATATTAATGTCACTGTTGATATCAACCCTCGCACTGCTTACTTAGTCTCCATACAATTTATCACAATGCATGAGACTCTGTTTCTTACCTTTCAAGATTGAGGTTAGTGCCTGTGTTTCATAATTTCTACACATTTCGATAATTGAAGGTGGAAATATTTTATTTCGCAAATTTCAAGGAATCCGATTCCTCAAAATAACATTAAGGGCCTGCATTATCGCCGTCTGATAAAGTCCTGAATATAACTTATCAGCTAAGTTGCCAAAAAATGCGTATTACGACTCGCTGATGCCGCCTATTCGGCAGACTATCATCTGATTAAGCTATAATTTACCTCGTCCAGCTGATAGATATCTATCAGCATGTCAAATTGTGTGCATGAGCAATATGGCGGCCTGTGGTAGGAGACGAATTGTATTTAACAGCGATTCTAATGATGAGATTTTGGATGAAATGTTTCGCTACAGTGCACTAGAAATGCAAAGGCGACACATATTTCAAATAACATACCTTTTCCGTCTATGTAACTGCATCGGTTTTTCTATTTTCTACCATTTTCTTTTATGGCCTAATTAAGTTAACTAGTCCGGTGAAATGCCGTTGCAATTGAGTTCTAATTTATGTATATGCGAGAGTTCGTTGCTGGTGGTAGGCCTATCGGAATATTATATATGCAGTTCATAATTTTTGTAACTTATTTGCGTATTTCATTATATGTAGATCGTCGTAGGTGCCTTTTTCGAACAGTCGCCTCGGTGAAATGAATTGACACTGTCTGCCACTTCATTAAAGTGTTTGTTGTGTGCTGACTTATTCAATTAACATAACACTTGAGCTATTGAGCTAGTTCTTGAGACCAACAAATGTAAACTTCACAAATTATATACTACTTTGAGTTTTCTTTAATTAATTTTTTGTTGGTCCAGGGGGGGGGGGTTATAGTTTAACGTATTTCGTGAGACCTGACTGTTTTGCAATTCTTCTTATGATGGAGTCGCGACTGGAACTCACCTTGTTTTGCCGAAATAGTGGAAAAGTTTATTCGTACGGAAATAGCATTCAAGTTACTAAACTCAAAAGTTTTAACTTCTCGAAGAACTGAATGCAATAAATGTTTCACTATTCGTACTGATACGAGAAATATCCAACACATGAATAGCATTGCATTATTTATGTATGTAATGAACTACACTAAAAGGGCGTTTATTTAGGCCTCGTACATTTGAAAACCTCCCGCAAGAACAAAACGCAATAATTACGTCACTGGTAGATCGATGTACGAAATACACAATGTAAACATGTTCAACTGTTGGATATAGCAAATTGCTTACGACTCTCGCATAAAGAGCGTAATGAAGTTTCACTTAACTTGTTTAGTGCATCTACACTCGCTTTGTATAGTGTTTGTAATTGGTCTATGTTCACACGTTAATTTAATAACTTAAGCTTCGTTAAATGTAATTCGTACTTATTGACTTATGTATTATTATTCCACGAGATGCAACCAACAAAGGTTATGGGCCCAGGCGTGTCGCAGCATAATTAGATAAGTGCGGATTAGTTAGTTCGGCGCGGGAGTGAAAATAGCATTAACATTTTGCACTGCATCGCACGCATCAATAAACCATCATAGCGGCGAACGCCTTGGCCTTTGTGGAGAAACTGAAAGGCCGCGAAAATTACTCGTTATGGAAATTCCACATCAAAGCCTTGTTAAGCCTAGAAGACCAGTGGGACGTTGTTGAGGGAAACGTCGAGGCGGAAGACGCAAAGGAAAATGACCGCAAGGCATTAGCGAAGATCTCGTTGTTAGTAGAGAAGGAGTTGATTCACCACATTGAAAAGTGCGAAAAATCAAAGCAAGCGAAGGACACAATCCGGATTTTATCTGAATATTCTGGCCCCACAAGAAAAGTCGGATTGCTGCATCAGTTGGTTTTAACTCGGCTAGACAACTGTAAATCAGTTGAAGAGTATGTAAATGAAATTACATCAACGATTCAGCGTCTACGGGTCATTAAATTAGACATTTCTGAAGAATGGGTTGGAACCTTGTTACTAGCAGGCGTACCAGATGAGTACAAGCCAATGATTATGGGGCTGGGGAGCTCAGAAACTCCAATCACAGCTGATGCGAATAAAATAAAATAATTGCAAGATGTGAAAGCAAAGTTCAAACCAAGCTCGATCACCAAATGTCGATACGGCGCTCTACATTAATCGATCTTTCACGAACAACTCGCGCCAAGGCGACAGCAACGAGATCTACAATGGTAAACAAAATAAGCTGCCCCGCAAATGTTACAACTTCAACCGGATTGGACATTTTGCTGCAGTTTGCCGCAGCAAGACAAAAATCAATGAAAAAACAAGGATCAACGAAATTGCAGACAAGAAAATAGTAATACATTTTTTGAATGTATGCTTACAAATGTGAAAAACAACCCTGCGTGGTTGGATTCGTGTGCATCAGTGCACTTTAAAAAAAAAAAAAAAACTAGTTGGAGAATTCTGTGTCCGAATCTGGATTGAAAATTCTTATGGCAAACAATATGCACCTCACAACAGAATTTGTGAGAAATGTTGACATTGAGTTATCGGCCAGCAACAAGACCAGTCTCATTGCTGCCCACGAAGTACACCATCCGCCGGACGTAGCTGTTAACCTCCTCTCAGTGAGTAAAATCACAAGTAAAGGGAACAGTTATTTTCTAGAAAGATGGTGGGAAGATAATAAATTCAAAAAATGAACTGATTGCCTTAGCAATACTAAAAAATTGCACATGTCTGTTAGACACACCACAGTCCGCATGTATTGACAGAGCTGTTTCTTGTGCCGGTGATTTATGGCAGAGTAGGTCAGGCCATTTAAACAGGAGAGACATGAACTCCTTAAAAACAATGGTTGATGGAGTATATAACATGCAAACTAGTAAAGCCCCATGTGAAGTTTGTATCAAAAGAAAATATACTCGTTTGCCTTTTAAACTAAGCACATTTAGGGCCAAGAAACCCCTGAAATTGGTGCAGACAGACTTACGTGGGCTTATTGAGACAGCTTCTATCGGAGGCAGTAAATACTTCTTCATCTTGATCGATTATTATTCCCGGTGCACTCATGCCTACTTCTTGAGATCCAAGGACCAGGTTTGCGATGTGTTCGAGTAGTATTTTGCACTTGTAGAGAACCAGACAAGCAAGAAGATGAAAACTTTGCGTTCAGACAACGGAACAGAGTTTGTGAACGGCGAGTTCTCGAGTTTCCTGAAGAGTAAGTGCATCAGACACCAACGCACTGTGAGGGAGTCACCACAACTAAACGGTGTTGTGGAACGTGCAAACCGAAAAATTGCTGAGAAAGATCGATGTATGTTGCAAGATGCAGGACTGCCAAAAATATATTGGGCCGAGGCAGTAGCGACATCTCTTCATCTCAACAACAGATGTCTGACCAACGCAGTTGAAGGGAAGACCCCATTCGAAACTTGGTGCTCCAGGAAGCCCAAACTCAGTTATCTTAGGTTGCATAAGCCATGGCTCATATCCCAAAGGATAAAAGAATGAAATGGGACCCCAGATCCGAAAAATTAATTTTTGTTGGTTACTGCGATGACACAAAGGGTTATCGCCACATGAACCCCTAAACAAATAGGGTGAGTAGTGTAATATAGAGAGTTCTGGCATAATGTATTTTAAATGGGTGTTATGCGCTGCTTGTGGGGTTGGGGCTCGACTCAAGGGGTGCTCCGAAGTCTTCGACTCGGGTTTGTCGAACATATCCGAAGGTGCTCGGTTGGCAGTTACGTCCACTTATTTTCTTCAAGTATATATGTATGCTTCTGTTAGCCATATTGGTTTTATGGGCATAGGGTATGTCAAATCGTAAATCTGTACTTTTATTCTTTTGAACTTATTTTTTTATTTAAATCTTGTTTTTTGTGTCGAAATAGTACATAGAGTATAGCATAAAGTTCTTTCAACTACATTTTCATACCCTCTCTTTCGTTTCTCTCTCTTGCCTCCTCATTCAATATCTTTCTCTCATTACATCCCTTTCTCTCTCACTCTCTCATTCCATCTCTTGACTCCCTTTCTCTCATTCCATCCCTTTATCTCCATATCTCTCTCTTGTCTCTCTTTCTTCCTCTCTTTCGTTTCTTCTCTTTCTCTCACTCCATCTCTTGTTCTCTTTCTTTCTTTCTCTCTATCTCCATCTCTTATCTCCATCCTCTCTCATCTTTCTCTCTTTCTTCTCTCTTTCGCTTCTCTCCTTACTCTATATCAGTCATGTTATCTCCAGTCTCTCATTCTTTATTCGTTTCGTTTTTATCTTTCATTCTCTCATTCCATCGCTTTATCTCCATCTCTCTCGTCTCTCATTCCATCTTGTCTTTCACTATATATCTCTTTCTCACTTTCTCTCCTTCATTCTTTCATTTCACCTGATTTTCTCTTTAGCTTCTCTCTTATTCTATATCAGTCCATAGGTTTTCTCCGAGTCCTACCAATTTTGTTTTTTCGTTTCTCTTTTCATTCCCTAATTCTGTATCTTTATCTCCATCTCTCTCATCTCTCATCCCATCTCTTTCTCTCTTCTGCTTCTCTCTTTATCCAAATCAAGCCATGGGTTTTCTCCGAGTCCTCCCATCTTTTTGTTGTTTCGTTTCTCTCTTTCATACCATCTTGTATTTCACTCTACATCTTTATTTACATTTATCTCTCACCACTTTTCAATCAACTATCACCAGTCATTCACCAATCATCACCAAAGGCACCGCTCTTAGGGGATCACTATGGGTCATTTAGAGGTCATTAGGGGTCTTTAGGGGTCATTAGGGGTCGATTAGGGTCATTTAGAGTTTATTAGGGGTCATGTTAGGGTGATTAGGGGTGATGTTGGGGTCGTTGGGGACCCTTTAGGACTCGTGAGGGGTTATGTTGGGTTCATTAGGGGTCATTTAGGGGACATTAGGGGTCATTTAGGGTCATATTGGCGTCTTTGGGGGCCATTTGGGGTTAATTATGGGTCATGTTGGAGTCATTTAGGAGTAATCTAGGGGTCAGTCTTTTGAGGGGTCTGTCCGACAACAGCGGTGAGTCTGCAACTTGAAATATTTCGGGCTCTTTGTGTAGATGTGTAGGTGTGTGTGTATATGCGTGTAGGTGTGTATGAGCGTGTATGTGTGTAGGTGCATGTATGTATATAGGTACATGTAGGTGTCTGTGCATGTGTGTGTTCCCCTTTCAATTATTTAATGTGTCAACCAAATTTCACCAAACTCGGTACTAATATAGTACTTAGTAAGGAAACCTGACTTTTATATTTTTGGAGAAAACCCGGCACTTACTTTTAGAATGGCGGTGAATTAACCATTTAACCGGTTTAAATAACATTTTTCATGCTGACATAGCATCGTATAAGCAATTAATTTTCAAATGGATATTGTTGTTGGTATCTATTTTGGGAGATTTCGACAAATGAAAAAATAAAGATTTTACATAATATCTCGAAAACAATTAAACTAATTCTCTCCGAATTTGGCACGTTAGTAATACTATTATAGGTCAGGTAAACGTAAAAGATTGAACATGATTAGATTATTGTTTTTAAAATTTGTGGAGATAGAAATATTTTAGGTTTATTTGGTATATCTACCATACTGTTTAACACACTTTCAAACCATTTTGGTATGCTGAAAGTATATATTACCAACATCATATATGCCAAAACATAGCAAATGTTGTCAGTCATTTTGTAAGATAGGGCCACACATTAAATAAATTTTTTTTATAAATCTCGGCAAACAATTAACCGATTCCTACCAAATTTGGCAAGCAAGTAGTACTGCGGCAGATGATGTTAATTGGTATGTTTTGAGTCAGTCAGACAATTATTTCCAAAATGACGACCATGTAGCTATCCTAGCTTAGAGTGCTGTATTGTCGAAACTATGTAATCAATACCAACTTAACTTTTTTGCTGTTAGTATATATTGCAACTACCAACTGCATATACATTAGGCACCTTTTGTCCGCCATTTAGTACGATAGCGCCACCGAATAAATAAAAACTGTATGTTATATCTCAGAAACCAATTGACCAAATCCGACCAATTTTGTAAATAAGTTGTATTGCTGCAGATGATGAAAATGGTATATTTTAAGTACGTCAGACACTTATTAAAATGTCTGACATATAGCCATTTCAGTTTAGAAGCTTTATCGTCAAAACCTTGTAATCAATTCCAACATATATTTGTATGCTGACAGTAGATAGTGCAATTATTAATTGTATATAAACGAAGCATATTTGGTCCGCCATTTCGTAAGTAACGCCATACGAATAAATAAATATTTTACGTAATATGTCGGGAAACAATCAACACATTCCTTCCAAATTTGGCAAACAAACAGTACTGCAGTAGGTGCTATGAACTGCTATGTTTTAAGTACGTCAGCACTTATTTTCAAAATTGTTGAAATAAAAATATTTTCGCTCAGCATATTTTATTAAATTATTAATTCCAATTTAACTTTATATGTTGGCAGTATCTATTACAACCATCAAATCTGTGTATTTAGAGACTCATTTACCGGACTTTTTGCAAGACAGCCCCACAGTAAAAAATTAAGTTTTAAGTAATATCTCGAGAAACGATCAACCCATTCTTATCAGATTTTGCGAAGAAATTGTACGGTAGTAGGCCACATTATTATAAGCTTTTTTTTAAGCATGGCAGACACTTATTTTCAGAATGGCAACTGTAAAATTGTTTTAGCTTATTGTGCTATATAAACGAAACTACGTAATGGATTTTAACTTAACTTTGTATACTGTAGATATACATTCATTCAAGGTGCCAATACATAACTTTTTTGTCCGCCATTTACGAGGATCATCACCTGAAAAGTATGGAAGTATGGAGTTTTTATGCCATATCTCGAGGACCAATCAACCGATTCCCACCAAATACTACACACAAGTAGTCCTATATTGTGGAACGTAAACTGGCATTTATCAGGGGCGGGGAAGTCCTTTTTAAATGTTTTATATAATTAATTGTGTTTAGTATGTTGTATCTATGAAAAATTCAACAAAATCCATTTAATTTTTTTACTCTAACAGTTGTGTTAGAAGCATCACAGAGATACACGTTTTTCAATTTTTTTTTTTAATTGTACTAATTGAAAAATTAAATATTTTACCACATTTCTGGAACAGTTCAGATTGTGGACTTGCGATGCACAATTAGGATGCAATGTTTGGATAAATAATGTTTAATCCACATTGTGCCAAATACCTTACACACAAACAAAAACAATAACAATACAACAACTACACCAAAGCCAGCTTAGTGAGGAAGTCCCTCTTGTAAGCTTTTATTAATCGACACATCGGATAGTCCAACGTCATGTGACGTCATGTACTCCTCCCCCCAGCAACAGCATCAAGAGGTTGCCTGGGAAGCTGCATCGCTCTGCCAGATCGAGTGCACTGCTGGGCTGGAGCAGCTCGAACCTCTTGTGCAGGAGCCTGTGTTTCATCAGTTACTGGATCTGCAGGCGGCGGTTGAAGAGCAAGAGCTGGGACTACCACAGGCACGGCCATAGAAGACAGGTCTGGACACTAGCTTGAAAAATTGACGCCCTTATTAACCCATTTAGTTCATGAAGCCAGTCGCAAAACGCTGCTACCGAAGTAGTGCTGTTGACATGGCTAGCAAAGATAGGGGAATTGCGATTTTTTCTTTAAAAATGGGAAAATGGCGTTCACATCTCTATGATGATATCCCTATACCAGCAACGCTAACAACGCTAGTTTGCTTGCAGCACTCTCCGGCTACTGCATGAACTAATTCAGTCAATGAGGGGGTCAATTCGCTAACATTGTTAGATAAGCGAGTGTCCAGACCTGTCTTCTACGGCCATGACTACAGGCACTGGCATAGTGTCCTTCAGGGTAAATGAAGGTTTCAACCTCTCAATTGAGAGTGCCCATTCACCTCAATGAGTGTCAATTACAAAATATTTGCACGTCCGCAATAAGACGCAGAATGGGCCATCATTCACTGGCTTTGGTGGCTTACGGACAGCATCGGGACGTACAAATGCTAGTAATGATGTCATAAGTTGAGCTGCAATTTGCTGCCAAGAGATATCAGAGGAAAGTGCGATGGAACAAATCCTCGAACAGGCATCCGCTGATGTCAGTTGTAAATTGGCCAATGAAGTGGGGTGGCCCTATAAGAGCGCTGTATGAAGGCATATGTAAGTAGTTTGTAGTCTGTGTATATCAAAAATTCCCTGGCTTCTAGCATGTAATGGAAGAGTTTGACAGTATGTTATGCTGCAAGAAGTTCCCTATCATATGTACTTTAATTATTCTGGGTACTGTACAACATCTTCGAGAAGAATGAAAGAGATTCAATTGCGCCATTACGGAGCTGGTGATGGGAGTCTCACCCATAGCAAAGTCAGAAGTATCAGCCATTAGCACGAGTGGAGAATCCTCAGATGGGTGTACAAGCAGTGTTACATTTGCTGGACTGCACTCGAGGTTTTTAAGTACCTCTTTGATGGTAGTTGTCTACTCTATTTCCTGCTGATCCGTCATGATAGAGCCTTTTGTGATTTCGAAGGGTACAGCTTGAGTTTTGGCAGAGTCTGGCAAGCAATGTCGGTGGAAGATAATGAGCCCTAGGAAGCGACATAACTCAAGCACAGTTTTTGGTAATGGGTAACTGACAATTGCTTCCACTCATTCAGGCAGTGGAAAGATGTCCTTTGCACTGGCAGTGAAAACTAGGAATGGCACTTCAGCAGCACCAAAATTAAATTTGTTCAGCTTTATGTTGATGGGAAACTTACTTAGGAATTGGAACACTATATGCAGAGGTTCAAAATGTTCCTCTCGTAGGCTGATGCGATGATAATAACACCAATGTAGGGGAATGAAAATGGCAGATCGCGTAGAATGGAAACAATTAATCTTTGAAATGATCGGGCTGCATTGCACAATCCAAGTAGCATATTTAATAATTCGAGCAGCACGAACGGAGTAATGATTGTTGTTTATGGTACATCTGATTGGTCAACAGAGATATGTTGAAATGCAGAACTATGTCAATCATGGAGAAAACATGTATGTCATTTAATACACAGTTGAAATTTTGTACATAAGGAATAGGGTACCATTCTGGTTTCGTGATGTTGTTTTAGACGGCGGTAATCGTCACATTGATGCCGTAAACCATCCTTTTTTGTTGACAATGTGCAGTGGACTTACCCAGCCACTTTTAGATGGCCGACAGATGCACATGTTGATCATTTCTTGGAATACCTATTTAGCAGCTGCAAGTTTTCTTGGTGATAGGCATATAATTGCCCGCGACTGGAAGGCCCACTGATTAAATAGTATGAGCGACCTCACAGGAAGGAGCTACGAAGGTTGGGTTAGCATGGAGTAGATTAGGAAAGACCTTGAGGAGACCAGCATATTTGTACCGTGTTGAAATAGTGGCACTAATGATTACATTTGCAGTAAAAATACCAAATATTTACAAGGAAGTAACACCATCTTGCAACTGCCCATCTGTGATGTCAACAAGCAGATTGAAGTGTTTCAAGAAGTCGGTACCTATTATCGGCACCATGACATCAGTTAGTAAGAAAGGCCAGCAAAATTATCTCCGTAGACCCAGGTCCATTGTAAGTAAATGTTCACCGTACGTTCTAATGACTGCGCCATTTGGTTGAAAAAGATCTTTGGTAGAGAATATTGTTTCTTCTCGAACTAATGGAGGAAGCACGAAAATATCTGCACCAGAATCTATTAAAAACAAACATGTTTAATTATTTGATACTGGGTCATCAGATGCCGACGGCTAAGTCCCAGAGCGCAATGTCCTATATTCGGTCACCAAACAATCTTGTACGTGGATACATGGGCGGTACAGATTTATTTGGTAATCTTCGCCTTTCCTTTTTTTGTGGTGGAGCATGCGAAGTGGTGATGGGTGACTCTGAAGGTAGGATTCGCTTGTCGGAGGAAGGTAGTGTCATGGTCATATTCGTCTTTTGCCATGGAAATGGAAGGACATGGTAAGCATGCTGGAGTGGGCCCTTGCAGTACTCGAGGTAGGGAAACCCGGTGGTGATGGAATGGTTGTTTAAATATGAAAGTTACAGAACCCATCGTAGCTTATTTCCCAAATTTATTTTTGGGTTCCAGCTTTGAAAATTTGCCTGGCTGTTTACATGACTTCTGCTTAAAGTAACTTTTTCGATTTTGAATATAAATATGTGAAATTTTTGGACAATACTCATTGGCTCACTGACATTGCATTTTAGTCACATGGTTCCGACGATTCCTCTGAAAATTTTTTCGAGGGAATAGTTGTTCTTCAGGTAATTCAGGTCAGTTCTCTAGCCGAAGAAATAAATTGTCTTAAGTTTAAAGATTTTGTGTGCTTCGTTTGTATCTTTTTAGTGACATATTTTCATAAATATGTACGGGTAGGATTATAATGATTTTCTATTTCGTAATTTTTTTATCTTCTGAACACGTGGATTGTTGAAAAGCCAATTCTTGGTATACACAATGTGCGGCCTCATATGACGCCCTAAGTGACGGTAGAGGTGCGAGATGATGGCATAGAATTCTTATGAGATAGTTTAATTCTGCGATACTAATTTTATCCAGTTTTAGTACGTTAAGTAATTGGAATAACTGAATAATTGACAGTAAAATTACCAAGCATTTAAAAAAAAATTACATAAATTCAACCTTGTTATTCAGTGTAATGGGATGTGAAACGATTATTGATTTCTAAAACGGGAAACGTAAATAAGTTATAAAATTATCTTGTATATCCTAACTTCGTTCCACTATTAATTACCGGTTAGAAAATATATCAAAACGTATGGCGTTACACATAGGCTTGAGCTTCCGCTTATTTCTTTTAATGTAACTAATTTTGTGCCATAGTGATAATACTAGATATTGCAAAATGTTAATTAATATTTAATTAAAATTTATGTGTACAAATCGTGAATGATGCTGGATATAACGAAACTTTTCTCTGTGCACCTCCAACAACACAAACTAGAACTTACGTGAGCACCGTGTTCCATTTGTATAGCATAAACAATGTAGTATCATGTTTAATGAGCGAGCGTTAATTGGACGACAAAGCAATTAGGTCGAGTATTACCTGCCTTCATCCCCTTCGCGTGACTTAAAGGGATCAAGGGTGGGCGCGCCTTTGTTGTTCCGTGCGTATAATTACCCATTACTGGCCTGAAATTATTAATGAAGCATTTTGGCACGGTTACTCCCTAAATGCGAGCCGTTTCATTCGCCCTTGTTGGTAATCCAGCAGGCTGTAAATATGGGGAGAGTTTAAGACCCTGTGAATCGTGATTTAGCAGCAGGACTCGGCCTATAGAAAATGTACCTTTTAAACTAGCAAAATCGAGAGAGCAGTAGGACTTTAGGTCTTAGCAAGAATTGGGGTATGGTCAGTGCACGCTAATGAAAGGTTGTACTATCAAAATCCAAGAATGATGTGTTACTGTGCGTGAGATATTTTGGAATGTTCATTTTAAGTTTTGTTTTAGAAAGGTTATGAAAGACGTATAACCGTATGGTAGAGGTTTATTATTGCAAGATAATTTACTGAAGTATTTTCATGCTGTGTTCGATCCACGGAATAACATCATGCCAGATACATATTCGGTAATCGACTGGGAAGGGGTGTGGTTAGATTTGTATACAAAATACACTAACTTAAACACGGATCTAAAAGCAGCAGAAAATCCATGTCATAAATATGGTACAACCCGGCAACATCCAAGACATCGCCCAGGAGGATGCTAATTCTACATATCTCGTACTCACATTCGGTAAGTTGAAGGTTCTTTCCCAAATGACAGGCCTACGGATAGATTTCGTCACGTAGTATTTTATTCAAATTCCATGGAAACTCTGGCGCATTTCCTAACATGTGTTTTCCCAGATTTCACAAAGCCCGTCGCGGTACTGACCATTGGAGCTACAAGCTACAGCAGACAGACAATAACACCGTGTGTGGATGGAGGCAACTGTTGCACTACGTATTATCGTGTGTGGACCAAGCACGAGTCTAATCTTTGTTAACGTCTGATTATACAGCAAGTTTCCTCTCAGGGGAAGAACGAATGATATCCTTTATGCAAATAAATAGTAATGAGTTCATGCCAGCTGCCATGCACACACCTTAAAAGATAAATATACACACTTAGGATTTTCGTCTACTTGTTCAGCAAAATGAGCGTCTGGCAAAAAGTAAATAAATTTTAGTGATTTTTTTTTTTTTTCATCTGAGAAACATCTTTCTCGGCTCGTTGGAGCCGCTGAAACACTGCGAACAAGTCAACAATTCGCAGGCGTGATGGCCTACTAGCTAGTGGCATGAGAGTCTTTGATCTACTGACCTTTGCGGCAATGAAGTTCTGTGCCGTGTTGTACTCTATTGATCAACAACAAAATTATAAGGAATATTTTATTAAATAATAAACTTAAATAATTGCAAGTAAAATGCATGTTTTATACTCTCTTGAATATCTTGTCACCACTATTAATACAAAATTCCATAATTGACAAAGAGTAATATTTAGTCATATTAATATGATTGCTTGATTAAACACAGAAATTCAATATCAAAGTAATTTAAGGCCACGGTCACACGGTATACAGAACTGCTCCACTTTAAACATGTTCACCACTGCACGCGGTTACAATGGCTCCGAACTTGTTTCGATCGCAGTCACTTCTTGTCCAATGTAAACAGGTTGTGTGAGTACATCGAAGCGACTTTTCTTCTGTATTGTGCTATAATTGGCTGTTATGAAGTAAATAGACAGTATTATTAAAATGGCTGAAATTGGCGGGAATTTATACATTTATTAAAATTAATAATAAGCCAGGTTAAAAACAGTATTCTCTATACGCTTATAGTAAAAATAGGACAATTTGTGTTTAAATTATTAAAATACTCAATGTTAATAGTGGTGGAAGCGATTATAAATAAATCTAGAAGCGTGTTTTCGATGTTAGGATTTTCCTCTGTTTGCATTCAGTTATTGAGTTGTAATCACTGAAACTAGTTCCGTTTACAAACATGTCCAAATATGACTGCCGTACGAATTTGTAATATATGCGTTTAGACTACTCGTGTGAACACGATCATAACCAATTTTACAGTAAATAACTTTAAACACATTTTAAATATACAAATGTCGTTGAAATGCTATGGTAGCAAAAAAGTATATGTAACCCATTTAACAGTTATGTAATTTAAAAAACAAATATGAACAAATAATTAACAGTGAACACCATACATGGAGTCTATTTGGTACAGAAAGTCGGACGTTTCAAACACATGCTTCTTTGAAACGGAATAAGCGTAAAATACGCGAACAGTTTAGAAGGGAATTAGTGTGAATCAAATAAGGCATTCGTTTAAAAAACAGAAGAATGGAATAGTATGAATAACAGTCAGAAGTGAAATAGGTATTAATTTTACATCATTTAAATACCACACTGAAGATATCGAACTTCAGCCAGTGGTAATATAAGGCTAAACAATCGTTTAAGAGCAAATATCTCTAGTAATTCCAGTTAACTGATGCGATTGCACTTACCCAAACACTACTGTTATAATGACAATTATGTTACACTGTTCATGCAATCTCACAAATTACGGAAGTAGGACGTCAAAATAACCAGAAACGACTAAGTGAAAACATGTTTCCTTATGATGCGCACTCCCTATATGGAACGCATTACGTTTTTTGTACTTTTTTTTAAGAATGGCTAATTTCTGTGCTGCAATTATAAATGCAGATTCTCGAATCGTATGTCGTACTGGGAAAATAGGTTCCACGATTTCTGGCCACATGCAATGCATATAAAATTGTACACGTTTCGGAGTCATTTCCTGCTTCCAAAATGTTTCATCCGCTGATATTTTTCTGTATGAAAGCTTTCCTGTTTGTCTGTCATTACCACAAAGTTGCAGAATTGGCGCCCAGTTATGTTCCGTGCTCCTTGCACTTAATAAAAGTAGTTGTGCGTCTTCTTGCGTTTTAATATATTGTCGGGCATCCTCTCCAAAAAGAAGTTCTTTTTTATCTAGCAGTCTCCATTAGGCCCAGTGGCTTAGCAGAAGGAACGAATTTCATCTCGGCCAGAGCACTTTCCTCTTTAACTAAACAATCTGGCTTAGCCCCCAGATAAACGTGTTCCAAATCCACCAGTATGCGATACCTTTCGACATTCAAAAATATTTCTGCCTCGAAGCGCTTAATAGCGATGTATTCATTATGGATGCCATACTACATAGCTGGTGTTAAAATATTAGGTTTGTACAGAAATCGCTTAACAAAATTACAACAAGACGTGGAATCTTTCCGCCGGCAAACCACTCCAAAATTACTTGATGTTAGACGACCTTGTCTTTTATCATGACATGCTTCACTTTATCTTTGTACAACCGTTTGCACTGCAATTCTGTCCCGTTTTTCCAAAGTAACTTGCAGTAATGCAGCAAAATAAGCTTGCATTTTTGCTGCAGGGCCTCAGTATCTTCAGGTTTTAAGACATTTGGTCCATAGTCTTCAACTGGAGAAGCTAACACTTTATGTCTTTCAGTTAGTTTCTTACTAGGGTAATAAAGTCTACGCCGTATGACTGCTTCATGACGCTGCATTTCCTGATTTATCAACATCTTGTGTGTTCGTCCCAGACTTCGACCCGTCAGGGTCTTGAAGGGACTAAGTTCCCAGGAATGACGACGTGAGTGCTGTAGTCCAGCGACGTAACATCTTCTATGAAATAATCTCCGTTGCGTAAAATTGATCCTGTTTCCATCATTACATTTGGCCAAGAAACACTTATCAAATTCAGCTAAATTTATATTTTTATTTGCAATGAGTGGTGGAGCTTTCAGTACAAGGCGATCGACAAGACATTCGATTTCTTCCATTAGTTTACCCTTGTTAATAATTGTCAAAGCATCACTTGACTCTTTTTTTTTTGTTGCATAAATAACCTCATCACACTACCTGCTGTCCAAACACATGAAAAGGGCCATTTCCAAAAGTCTTTCACGAGTTCTTCAACCCCCTCGTCAACAGTGGCACAATGTCGAATAGCCCCTCGAGCTGCTGCTGTCAAAGGAGGGATAGACCGTGTCAGGAAGCTTCTACATTCTATTGCGAACATTCATCAGCAGCTATAACGTGTAATTGTCGCGTATAGTTCTTCACACAGTGGTTAGCACACTCTAACTTGTGAATGCTTTATACCCATCTTCGACTATTTCCTGCTCCATTGCTGTTGACGCCCATGTTTTGTAACATGTGAGTGGCCTTGTACTCCTGGCAATGGAGGAGTTTCTGTCAAAAATGCAGCAGTATTTGTTCCTAACTCAGGAAACAGCAATTTCCCTGTTTCCTCTCCGATGATTACAGACCGAAATAAATACAGTTTATAACCTCAAAAATCTATATATTAGAACTATTTTCATAGTACACAAAACTGCATAAAACTACATACTACAGTAGAAGGATTATGTATGTTCTGGCATATCGGCACCTGGCACAGGAACCAAGCGTTGGGGGTCCGCCTTGTTTTGACGTCACCCGTCCGCCATATTTTCCCCCTTTTTCCATAAAAATTTCCCATTTTTCCTCAAAATCAACCAAATGTCCCTAAAATTTCCCCTTTTTTTCATTTTCAAAAAAAGACCCCTGGAAAATTCCCGTTTTTCCCGAGGCAGGTGAGACGGATCAGTGACTCCAAGCCAGAAAAGTGGGACTCAGGGCCCATGACCTTTGATCTTTGACCCCAGAAATCAAAAATTCCAATAAAAATATTTAAAAAATTGAGTGATTGTTCCGTATTGAGTATCCAAATCGCTCAAAAACCACTGTACAACGTATCCAATGATTAAAAAAAGTCGAGACAAAAAAACGCTAATTACGTATCCAACCTCGGCCCGGAAAAAGCCCAATTAAAATACAAAGTTTTCCCCTGCGTATCCAGTGCATCTTGAAAAAGCTGGTTTTAACCAAAAGTTTCCCTTTGCGTATGCAGGTAACAAAACGTGCAGGACCGAAAAGGACGACATTGCGTATACAAGCGGGAAGGGGGGAAATTGGTGCCTCACCCCACTTGTTTCGAATTGTGTATCCAGGCGAGTCGGGAGGAAATTTCGACCTACACCCAATTATTTCCCATTGTGTATCCAAACCGAAAACGGAATATAGGGTAAAAGACCCCATTTGTTTCCCGTGGCGTATCCAGGTGCCAAAAGTAACTATTGCTAAAAGTTTCCTATTGCGTATCAAAAAAATTAGTTTTTTCGCCTTTTCCTCGCGATGCATAGTTTTTTATTTATTTTAAAGAGAATGTTTAATAATTATTAACATTTTAAAAATAATTTTAACCATTTATTATATAAAGATTCGTATGTACGCAATCACTAAAAGGGTACGGTAAAACAATCTACGGTAAATAATTCAACTTTTTGTAAATTTAGCCGTATAGATTTTAATGTTTTGTATATACGCAATAACTTTTTTTTATAAATTACCTCGACACTCGAAACTGGCAGGTCCAAAGTCCACGAAAGCAACAGCGTGTGCAATTGCATCCGCCGCCAGCCGAACCGGTCATGACAGACACGACCGCGCTATGCATTTTTGGGGATCGCGAATGAATGTAATTTTTTTTCAATCTATTTACCTCAATAATTGAAACTGGCAGATCCAAGTTTTGCGGATGCAAGAGATGCAAGTACACCCGTCAACGCCGGGCGGACCCATCATGACCTACTCGACTATTTTAGGCTTTTTTCCAAATCGCGAATGAATGTTTACAAAATCAGTATGTCAATCACACTTTTTTTTTAACCAAAACAAACAGCACATCAATAAAACTTTTTTTGACTTTCACAAACAGCTATACTGTCTCATTAGCACCTGTAAATTAAATCAAACATCAACTCGATTAAACATTAATATTAATTCGAATCAAACAGCAACTCAATTAAACATTAATTTAAACTTGAATCGAACAGCTACTCAATAAAACATTATTTTAAACTTGAGTCAAACAACAACTGAATTAAACATTAATTTAAACTTGAATCGAACAGCTACTCAATAAAACGTTATTAAAGATTGAAACTGAAACAAATCAACAAGTCAATCACACTTTAATTTTATACTGCAATGGCAACAGCAACTCAATTAACTTTTTTAAAACTGCAACTGTAACAGCAACTCAATCTTGCTCGTGCCTGCAAATTAAAAACAACCGTAACAAACAGATATATGTCGAAATTGGGATAGCCTTCGTCGCCATCTCCTTTACGCCGATTACGATGGTGCATGTCGGCGGCGTGAATCAGTAAAGCGTACAGTCGTTCTCCGTACCGATGATTCTTTTTCCAGACGTACTCGGTCAGGTAGCCGACCCAAGATTTTTTCCGTCGGCCAAAACAGGGAATGCTGTATCGCACAGAACACCGACTTCGCTCGATGTTTTGAGTGTGCATCCTCAACGCCTCGCCCCTCTTCATCTTTAGCGTGTTTCTAGTGTTTACCATTCCGCTCTTTTCGCTGCACACAAACTCCCTCCTGTGATTCACCTGCATGTGACGGTAGCTGTGAATGATGTCCAAGTTGCTGTAACCACGCCAGTAGTCTGAAATGATCGTCGTGCGCGGAGCAATCCGCTCCCGAATGATTTTGGTCAGGGTCGCCACGTTCCTCTTTTCCCCCGGCACCGGGAAGAATTTCGTCGGATCGTCCCGCTGCACTCCCCCGAAAACCCACTGGCCGTGAACTTTACGTCCTTTGCGGTTCTTGAGTTTGCCCAATTTTGACTCGTCGATCTCGACCAATTTGCCCTTCCCGCCGATGCGTTTCCTGTACATCAACACCAAGTCTATGCACACTTGGCGGCAGAAACTCGACTAGGCGTCGACCGTCTTTCTCGAGCACAAAAGTTCGTTCACTGTAGTCTGCTGTCGAGGGTATTTGATCAGGCACCAGAGTAAACACAGCTCGACTATCTTGCCTAGAGACACGTCTGAATCTCCCATGAAACTGCCCTGCCTCGCCGACAATTTGAAGTTGAATTTAGTACCGTTCTCCATTCGCCGTCGGCACCAGTAAAACAAACCCCTGTTTAACACCAATTTCGCCTCGCCTTCCCCGCATTTTTCGCACCGCATCGTCGATTTGAGAATGTCGTGCTCTATGAGAAACGTATTTATGTCTGGCGAGGAATGAATAACTTGCCTGGCGTTCAACATTGTGATTTTACATCCCGCGCACACCGTCTTGCGATTCGCTGGAGAAAATTTGCGGGAGAAAATGCTTGGATACGCGATACGGAACAATAGTTGCCGAATTTTGATACGCTAAACGGAACTTTTCCGGATACGCAATACGGCACTAGACTGCAAAGTAAACAATTGAGATGGATACTTTATAGTACTGTCATGTGTTAAATAGACATAATGTGTGGAGAGTTTAAAGCCACACGTTCGGGCGTTAAAATTAATACTGTAACACCTGTGATATGTGTTACAATATTACGGCCAATCTCATTGGCTATAAAGTATTATTTCTGAAATCCATAATATAAGGAAGGAATGTGTAATGTAATGATAAAATATCGTTGTATATGTGAGTGATTCTGGTAGGTTATATTAATGATATACCTCGGCTGAACTCTATGCTGCCACGCTAAAAATCAGTATGTTCGTCCAGATTGGATTTATTTGTGCATATTAAACAATTAGACATTAATTCTAATAAACAGAGAAGTCTTAATTGAAGTAAATCAATAGAAACGAATAAATTTGCTTTGATTTTAATACTGATGGGCTAAAATAATTTCAAATTATATGGTACTTTTGCATAACTTTAGTTACGAAATATTATACTATAATAATTCTCAAAATTACAAGCAACACCAACTTGCACATTGCACATCAACCGATTTACCAACATTTTACTTTACTAGTTCTGGTGTCATAAATACATTTACATTTTGGAAAAATACGACTTAGCTGTGTCGATAGCGGAAAATAACCGCAACTGTGCCGATGTCGTGGAGTCATCCTTCACTGATGTAGAAGCCAGGAACAGCTCTCCCGCTCACCACGGACAGCACATCTCCGGGTGGTGCTCAGCGAACTCGTCCTCTGCGGGCCGGAACAGTGGAGGTGGGTGCAGAACCGGAACCTCGCCAGATTCTGCAGCCAGTAGCACTCCTCTCGCAGAATTAGCTCTCCGAACACCAGACACCGCGTCGTCCTTGCTGCGAAGTCGAAAACCCCCAAGTCCTCCTTTACTGGGCCGTCCTTCCTTCCGGGCTCATCATACAGCTTATGTCGAATTACTTCTTCTTTTAAACATATATAGGCTCAGCATTTCAATAGTGAGTGAATAATTACGTATATCCGTCGTAAATATCAAATTGTAAGGACTGACTTATTTTCTAGCTGGCCTCTCACTCATTCTAAAATAGAATGAATAAGTTCTTTATTCTATCAGACTATTGTTTGAAAAAACCATAGAATGCGATAGGCCCTGATTCTTTTGAGAAAACCAAAGATAATTCTTGTTACAAAGACAAATATTCATGCAAAGGAACCATAGATAATCATTTGACTTACATAGCTTATACAACAGAACTGTCAAAATAAATAAGTTTACACATATCACATTGAACATACGCTAAACAGCCTATATATTGCATAAAAGTTTGGCATTTAAATCAAGTATAAAGACATAGAATAATCATTATTAAGTCATAAATATCGAAGTGTTACAGTACACACTGAATGTTTGAATGGTTTTCCCATTACGATACGCAATACGGAACATTTACCCATATTTGTTCGTAATTATTACTGTCGCTGGTGATATCAATCCTCGCACAGCTTGCTTAATCTCCATACAATTTATCACATTGCAAAAGACTCGGTTTCTTACCATTCAAGATTGAGGTTCGTGCCTGTGTTCCTTAATTATATTTTTTACTACTCCGAGAATGAAAGGGGAAAATATTGTATTACACAAATTTCAAGGCATACGATTCCTCAAAATGACTAGCCTAGTGCTAGTATTTTATTTCCGATTTTTATCATTAAAAATACAATTTCCACAACTAAAAATAATACAATTTCCAAAGCTAATCTTCTGTGTGGTTATAGACATTCGCCGCGGTTACTTGCATTTTGCAGCTATTCTACACAACACTCAAATTAGCAAAATAACTTCAATTCATATTTTATATAGCCTCCAAAACCAACATTCATATAAGCAAAACACCACCCTCTGATGTTTGAGACACCATTTTGAAGCTTATCTAAAGGCATGGGGCCTTATTCATAATGATTTTTAGTCCGGACTAAGGAAAGATCATCCTCCGACCAAAATGTTTCGTATTCAGAGAGCATTTTTATTGCTAGTCCGATGATCATCTTGCTTTAGTACAGCCTAACTTTTAGTCCGGGCTGAGGGTAGAATTAACGAAGTATTAAGGTCAAAAAGAAACATGACGAACATACTATATGACCGTTTCATTAATATTACATGCCGGTGAAAGCTAGATAAATTTTACGGAACATAACAATTACGTTTAAAGCCGTTACTGTCAATCTGTATGCAAAGATATGCCGACCTAACGAATGAAATATTCTGTGAATAATAATTCAAAGGAAATGTAGCAAATAAGCTTATTAATACATCAGTTTTTAGCTACAGCAATGCCTTTCAGATTTTGTGTCAATCAAATGCCTTCTCTAAAAACAGATTCTTAGGAGACGTGATATTAATATATTCAAAGAGAATTCTAATAAAAATCTTAAGTCAAGTTTATATACCTAAAAGTATACATTCATACCTAGATGTATTGGTAGCTCAGCATCGTGGACTGAAAATTTAACAAATCAATATGGAATAATAAGATATTAGTATGTTAATTACATCGTTCTCCATTCTGCAGTATTGCCATATATCATACTGAAAACGAATAAAGTGACGTTAATGAAATGAATAATGTTATTTCTTTATACGAGCAGGCAAAACTAACACAGCACGCTACCGAGAACATCACTTTTGAATAAAAATAATCAAAACTAAATATAAGGCCAAGATATTTTATATGTGCTTTTTCTATTCCACAGTTGCTGTATAAAATTTTATTTGTATTTACAAAACGTCTACTTTTATTTTCAATTCAACACACAATATAATACACTATATTCTTTTTCTTTTTACGTACACTAAGATTACTGTAAATAACTATTAAATTTGAAAAGAGAAAACTTTTTTGTAAATAATTTATATTGAATTTTGCGCTATCTAGAGACGAAAGTCTGTAATTTGCATGCGCAGTAAACTTGACAACAGTGTACGTTCATGATCCTTCGACTAAAGTTAGTTCTATTCTGGTGGGGGTTTATGAATACGATATAGTTAGTCCACACTTAGTCCGGACTAACCACAGACCAACTCAGAGGAAGATCATCTCTGGATCATCCTTCGACGAAACTCTTGACTATGAAGAAGGCCCTATATAAATGATTGTCTACCACTTAGAGTGATAGATAGTTTAACCCCTTGATAACAGTTCTAGTTAGCAATAACTAGAGGTCGTAATACACTATTTCGCACCAGCTAGTAGTTAACTTTTAACCAGTCTGCAAGCACATGTCATACGTCGTAGTGTTGTTTGTTGTGTGTAAACATTGTTGAAGCTTCTGACTCGTTTAATCGCGAGCGCTATACGTCCAGCTCATTCAATCATTCACTTATTATCCGGTACGCAGAGCTGATTGGTGGCCACCACAAGCTAACTTCTGCACCAGTTGCCATTATCATACTGTCAGAGATAATCGGTTGATATCATAAGTTCCCCTCTGCACCTATCATCCCTACGCACCTGGAGAAAATAGGTAGATTACCAATCTCCCTTCACACACAGAGACGATCGGTAGGTAATCAATCCCCCTTAGCAATTGGAGTTTTCATAAACAGTCGTGACGTCCAGTCTCCAACAGCGAGTGACTGCCAGCCGAAACATTTCAGTGTTCTGATCAGCAGACAAGCACATCATTTTTCGTTACGCATCACCATTCTTACCAAAGGGAAATTAAGTGTTTACCTTATAAAACCCTGCAAACTCAGTGTAATATTAACTTGTCAATTGTTTACATTAGCCAGTTCATCATTGTTTATGTTTACTATGCAGCAATGTTTACATTCTAGTCCACCTTTATTTACATTTGCCAGGACATTGTTTACATCCATCAGAGTACTATTGTTTACATCCGCCAGTGCATCAACGTTTATGTCTACATTACCTCATTGTTTCCATTCGTCATCTAATGTTTACAATTACGAATTTTCATCAGCGCTCACTCTTACTGTTCAGTATTATTTAGGGTTTTGTACTCGTTGCTTTGTATGCCACCAAGCTCGTAGAAATGTTGTTTTGTGTTTACTATTGGTTACTTAAATATTACATATCAAGTGTTAAGAATGTGAAAACTGTCCGATACCATAATGCCCTTAATCAGTGCTGTGCTAAAACATTCATCACCATTGTCAAGCAATACTCGCCCAACGACCTTCAATCACACCAATGCCCGGCGCCCAGCTGCCCAGCAGTGGTTTGGTGGTCACGATTGAAGCCGGTTGGGGAAATTCGCCTGCAGAACTTCTGCCATCAGTCAGCACTGCTTTTCAGCCGTTGCTTCAGATGACGTCCAATCCCCTCGGGAATGCACTCTTGCCCGGCATCCAGATGCCCAAAAGGGAAGTGGTGTCAGTCATTGAGGAGCTCTGGGGAGACGCACTGGTTAGCGTGGTACACTCGCCGCCAGCCGACAGCTCTGCAGCAGCACCACGCCACACCTTACATGCACCAAAAGTTTTGACATCTCCACGCCCGGCATCGGACCGGTGACGAGGGGCGGGGAGAAGAGTAGTGGGATCACTTCACCAGCAGCCAAAGGAACACCATGGGGTAGCGAAGAGCACGACAGCGATGGCTCGGGCGTTCTGCTTCACTGACCACAGCGCCGCTGGCACATGCCACGGCGCTGGCATTGCTGCAAGAGCAGCTCGGCCGCGCCGCACCAGCACAAGCGAGCCATCAAGAATCCCCGATGCCGGCGTTCCGACGCCAACGAACACTGTTACCAGCTACGGCCAAGTCCCCGGCTTGGGCCGCCTTGCTGCCAGGCGCCTTAGACACTTGCAGAACGCAGGGTCGAAAGTGCTCCCACAAGGGGGAAGAGGGTGTCAAAAATTTTCCGTGTATTCTGGAATGTTTGTTGTCTCCTAGCCTACAAATGGATGATTACAACAATTTACGATCACTATGTAAAAATTGAAATGATTTGTTACAGTAGGGCATTCTTGTGTGTGAACTTTGTGGCATATTTACATAATTATAATTTAATTTTCCTAAAGGTAGTTATGTTCTATGTGCTCCATGTTATGTTGAATGAATAAATACTTTTTTCGTTAACGACCACTTAATTTTTTTGCACGATTGTACTATACTAACTAAATATATTTTATAATATGTCCAATCATCTTCATAACAAGGGGTGTTAATTCATATAGCAAGTGTACATTCGATTTCTCACTGTGGGTATTTTCTCTTTTTTGCTAACATTCTCCTACTACTTAACAATGTTAACTGTAATATGGTAGTATAATACTAGCAGTATGCAGTGTACCATATTTTAAAAAACCGTTTTTCTTTCTATATTTAAAAAGGATTTAAGAAGTTTCTGGTGTTTAAATTCTATGAGAGACGTGAGTCGTTTAAGCCGGCCTTTCACGATACCCATGTTCTGCTACTTTCTGTTATACCCATGGGCACAGCAGAAAGCACACGAGTTTCTGGAGCATAAGGGAAGAAAGAACGCACCTGTTCATACCCACACGTTACCTAAAGTGCTAATATAATCTTGTAAATGGCAGGCAAAACAACTCGCAGGGGACAGGGGTACAAATGCAACTAAATTTTATATGTAGGCACTTTCTGATGCATCCACAACGTAGACGAGTGTTTCTTTTTTCCCCTGAAAACTGCATTGGGTAGCTTTTAACATAAGAGTACTATTAATGTATGAAAAATTATATGACTAGCGGTAATGCTTACATATGGAAAAAAAATGTACTTTATCACATGTATGTACGACTGACAATTATGCCACTCATTAAAACATTGACATATTATTTAAGCAAGGGCGTAGCTAAGAATGTACTTGGGTGGAACCGGGAGGGGGGCCTAGGGGAGAGAAAGAGATTTCATATTTATATTTTTGAACAAAATACAAAACCTGTATTATTACAAACGTATAGTTACATAACCATTTATAATCAAAGGGTTCATGTACAGATATGGAACCACAAAATGCTATAAACATTCTTCATGTTCAAGGAAGATCACATATTCCTTGAACTAAAAAAAAATTGAACGTGTGATTTTGTTTTCAACTTTTATTTTCATTTCGGTGGGGGGAAAAGTTCCAATATATCACCTCCCATTTCGGCTATGCCCGTGTATCTTTAATGAGGATAATAATCAATCTTGTGCTCTCTGTAATTAAACACGCTTTTGCGGTTATAAGGCCAAAAGAAGACAGAACTGTTACAATATTAAACTTAAGGGTTTTGTGTGTCCCGTTTAACATTACTCACAGTATACAGCTCAAATTCTCTACTTTAGAAACCAATCGATGTGATTAGCAAACAACCACTACTCGTCGATTGTACTGTGCTGGTACTTGCATATTATTACTTTTAGACAAAGATATTCTGGAAATAAACATTTTCTAACAATAAACTAGGTTATAAACAGCCATAATGTGTCACAAAAAAGTTCGTCGCCCGCTGGAGATTTTAACTCTAGTACCTACAATTATGTAACACAGACCTCCACACTAACTCAATGAGCTGCACAAACCATTTACTGTCCGGTACGTGTGATGCGGTATACATATAAAATAAATCCACAGTTATCCCTTATTTTATAAAGTGGTGTTTATTAATTTATTATGACCGTATGAGTAATACGCAACGTTTCCCGTTATTTATGCGTACATTAAGGTTAAATTTGTTCATATATATGTTTTACAGAACTTGTAATATTATTGTAAACGGATATATACGAATTGAGATAGGAACTCGGGTATCAGCCATCTTTCCTGTCCCAGCTTGTGGATATAGCAGACATTCACATGTTCTACTGTTGCGGAGTTAGGGTTGAGGTTGACAGAGATGGAGATGAGTGAGAGAGAGGGTAGATGACAATGTGGCAACGCCGCCGACATTCCCCACGCACACGCCACGAAAATGAACCATCGCGACGTGGTGTTCATCCCTCGATCTACAGATTCTTACCTGCTGGAGTGGTCAGAAAATTTAACCCCGGGAAGTCCACGCTAGGTATATCTTTACTCAATGACTGAAGTGTTACAAGGCCATCACCTTCCGCTTTCTGGGGAGTTCGCTCACACACACCAAGGTCAGACTAACGACCCCAAGATTAGTGAAGCACGCAGCCACCACCGAGGGTAGACACTAAAGCAGGCTCTCTAGTGTCAGAATAAATATATAGCGCAATGGTTGCCTACCACCACTCGCCTGCCAACTGCACTTCAACCCAACAAGCTCGTACACCAGCTATATGCGGCCGCCAAAGTTGTTCAGTGCGGGTTTTGCCCCGAAATTGAGTGGGCCACACAAGGTTATCGGCAGACTGGGAAAAGCAACCTATCTAGTCCACATAGGAAGATGATGCCGAGTACCTGTTCACGCAATGACCTGCGCATCGTAGATGCTCATGCGGACTCTACCGCATAAGACACCCCAGTGGCGCCACCGAGCAAACAGCGCAGCAGATGCCCTGCCGCCTCAATCTGCCATAGGTTTAGACGCCCCGGTGCCTGAGCCCATGAGCGATGGCAAACTTCAACACCTGTTCCGGCCTTCAATGTTCTTAGGACCTGCAGCAGATAGACCGCCGGCGGACACCTCTTGTGTTCCCATTGCTGACATTCAACAGCCAGCTACAGCGATGCCCAGTGTCGCGAATGTCCTGTCTCGCGACACCCTTTGTCACTGTGATATTCGTTGTTGACGCTGCTCAAGGCATATTACTAGTGACGTCTGGCAGAGCCATGATCCCCCAGGCCTCTCTGTCTAGAAGCGCTGCGACAACAATGGGACGACCGGTATCCACCTCAACGAGCGAGGCCTTCACCAAGCCAGTGTGGTGGGCATGTTTCCACAGCATGTTGGGGACGCCCAGCCACCCACCCAGTGCTTCATGAGGCGGTGCCGCAGGCTTCACTCCACATCCAGAAACCTCAGCGATGAGACCGAGTCAGTCTTTGCAGTCTACTGCGTTTTTTTGCGTGACATGCATTTTCTACTCACCCTCCTCAGCAGCCATGTCAGCAGTACATCAGTCGATTTCGTTGTATGGTTTGGATTTTTCAATTCCGCTCGAAAAGATAGCTCCAGGACGAAGACGTGTCCAGCGAGTTATGAATGGAAATTTTCAGTTTGATGAGAGCGAAGCGAGTCATAAAACTGCGCAAGAGCTGCGTTGCCCCTTCTGCATTGATGTTCAACACTAAATTCTGGTCGTTCAAATAGGGTATGATAACAAAACCGCTCGTCATATACCGAGATGTTTGTGTGGAAAAGGGGATAGCTAATCATCGGAAGCGAATAAAGTTGCACTGACAAAAATTTTAATTTTTTTTCAAGTAAATGGAATTTGCATTCACTTTGTGATAATATATAAATTTTTTCATACATCAGTTGTTTACTATGAAACATATTGGTAAAGATTTTCACATGCGTAAGGTATGCCAACACCAACAAGGCTTGAAAAATACAAATGTTTTCTTTTCCATTCCATGGCATATAATGGGTGAAAATAAGAAAAGATGTGTAATGGAAAAAACACTCTATTTTTTTTTAATGAATACGATAATAATGGCGATACTTTTAAAAACCAATTAATTATGTGATTTTATGCAACTGACGGCATGCGGTGGTGTGTAAATGGGTTAAATAGGATTTTGGCCGGTGAAGTGTGAAGTCTGTGGAATGTTGGAATGGCCCGACTAGGTCCCAGCATCATCAAGGCAACACCACAATGACGGATGATGCTGTAGCACGATGATTCTCGGTGATCTCGTGGGCTGAGGGCCGTACGCCCAGACGAAAACTTCCCTTGATTTTTTTACGCCTGCCCTTCTACGGCTGTAGCTGTAGAGATGTCATTGTTGGGTGTTTACTAAACGGTACCCTATGGGCTGATTACACGCCGTACTACTGCAGTGACTTTGGCTGCAATAAATGATCACTGTTACGTCTCACGATGTGGATTATCGGGGCTATCCACACACCCATACAAATACGATGCAATCAGCACTGAACACATGCTTACGTTGAGCCCTGCTGAAAACACTTGCAAATGAAGGCGGGCATTTTTAGGGCCCGTCCCCTTTAACGCCTTGCAGCAACCGAAATAACTTACTCGCTGATCAGTTGTCAGGGTATTTATTCTGTTTGAATGAACACTTCTCTCAGGAAGATACTTTACATACGCAGATGACTTAACCGGCCATCGCGGTAACACTGCTAAAGATGGCTTACACCATACAAAAAGACTTACGGAATCTTAAGCTTCCCCGGGGAATGCAAACCACGGGGGAAGTGAGGGTGGTGTACCGGGCGGCGGAAAATGAGACGGTTTTTAAGATATTAAACTATGGAAGTGAAGTGATAAGTTAAGAAAGATGCATACCGCCCTGTGTGCAGGAAAGCGCGGAGCACGCGAACACATGCAACCACCCTCGTTGATGTCAGACGCTTACTAACTTCCCACCCCAGCACGAGAGTGGGCGGAGGCTGACTTGTGCGCCAAGGTGGGGACTACTTCCTGCAATAGATGCTAACTCCAGCTTTACCTGCTGAAACTTAAGGCTACATGCTACATGAAATCACGTAATAACCCTGGATGATACACGTATACATAACACTGGTGAAATGAGCATGAACACAGCATAACAATGAAAATGGAAAATACACATTTACAGAAGAACACAAAAAAAACACTCGCAGTACAATAAGACAACAAAATAAACGCCTTTATTAACACAACAATCAACAACTGTAACAGCATGAGCAGTAAGCCCTTTGACTCAGTGTGCTGTGTGGTTCTCTTTCGTGTATCACTCCGCCACACGGAGTCCTGGCTATTCGGCCTGGTAAACAACAGTTACACTGCCCCCCAGCGTGCCCTATGTTGCCCTTGCACACGTCACACACTGCGAACTCTCCGTTGCACCCTGCACGTCTGCACAGTGCGCATCCCAGCTGCTGTGGCGGTAGGTGTTCGGCCGGACAATCTGTCTTAGGGAAGGGGAACGTGGCACACGTCACAGCACGCTTGGTAAACATTTCAAAGTGTGGACAATGCTAAAAAAAAAAAAGGGGTTGACTTACTACAGGCCTCTAAACAAATGCTTGAAGCTTTTGATAGTTTGGTAAACCTCTTGAATAATTTCGAAATTAGACAAACAAACTCATTTAAATTATACTATATAGCTGCAAATTATCGCAATAGTTTTATATATTCGCTCATAAAAGGTAACTGCAGCAAACTGGACGAAAAATGAGATGCTAAAAAACAACGGTAACCATAAATACCTTGCCGAGCTTCGAGGAAGCCATCAAAATTTTGTTATCCACACCCTTTTTCCAACAGTCGCACATGGGATATTTGGATTAAGCTATAAATACAATGCATAACTGGCAAATCAATGCCAAGTCTCCTGGGTATGGCTCGAGTGGATTTCGGCCCACGAGGGAAAATGTGATTGATGCGAAACTCGTCGAAATGATGAAGACATATGAAAAGCTTAAAAGGAAAATGGAAAAGGGGAATAAGCAACATACAGTGTAAATCTTTTAACCGTATAAGGAGAAGGCGGGTAACAAATTGTTACCCCCTCTAACTACCGCTTGTGATTGGTTAAATGGGATTATAGAAACAATCAGGTCAACAAATTCTAATATATATTACTGAGGGAGTGACAAATCGCTAAACAACATTCTCCTCTTTTTCTTCCTTAGTCATCTCATAAAGGTGCAGGACAGCACAAGTGTAAAGACCATGATGAATTGGTACCCCTTCAATCCCTTCCTTTATCATCTCATAAAGGCACAGGGCAGGAGAAGTCTGGTTCCTTATTTCTTATGCTCTTGGAAAATAGATGTTTGTCCTTTAAATGCTCGAACCCGAACAAAGTATTTTCTTCAGATTTTTCATTTATATGGGCTGATTTGGAAGTGTGGGAGAAGGAGGTAAAGTGAGGGGAAATGTGGGAAGTGTAGAAGGGGAAAGGTAGTCGCAGTACACTCTAGCGAATTCTCTCGAAATGTAGATGGCTGTCAACATATTCCCAGTTTATTTTTACCCTTCCATCATAATCCTAACACAATTTACGAATCGTTTGACCATATAAGCAGAGATGGTAACGAATCGTCTCCCCTTCGAATTACTAAAAAAAATAACAATTCTAATCAGCCAATCCAACTGACAATGTTTATGCCAAAATGTTTCAAGTTTCTTTACCCTTCAACCCAACATATTTTGTGAATCTTTTTACCATATAAGGAGAGGGAGTAACCAATCACTACTCCCTTTGAATTGCTAAAAATAACCCTTACAATTAGCAATTGAAACTGACAAAGTTTACGTAAATATTTTTCAAGTTTTTTTTACCTTCCAACCCATCATAGTTTGTGAGTCTTTTGGCCATATAAGGAGAGAGTAACAAATCATCACTACCTTCGAATTACTAGAAATAATCATTACAATTAGACATTCCAACTAATAATGTTTGGTTCAACAGAAGAGGGATAAGGAAAAATGTGGGTGGGGAGCATGGATCAAATGTCTCTCTCCCCCCCCCCCTCTCTCTCTCTCTCTCCCTCTCTCTTTCTATCACATTTTAGTAAAGTTTTCAATTGGGTGCAAGTGTAAATAAAATGAATAGAACTTTGGAGTTGGATAGGTCGTGTAAACACTTGTGTAAAGAAAGTAAAAACTCTGATTCCAGAAGAGTCGGCTTGTTGATTGCGATAAACAAAAGTGTTGGCATCAATTATGATTAGGTACCAGTTGCCAAGAAAGACCGGAAATATATATTACCAAAGGGATAAATATTTGTTAACCATTTTAGCCACAATTTATGTTTGGTTAGATTGGATTTTAAAAGTAATTATGTCAATGAACTCAAATATTTATTACCGATGTGGTAATTAATTGTATCCTTGTTTCTTGCTGTCTCATAAATGTGCAGGACCAGGACAGCAGAAATGTAAAGCAATTAAAACTCTTTGACTTTGGATGAGTCGGATTGCTCTTTCTCTCTCTCTCTCTCTCTCTCTCTCTCACACACACACACACACACATTGCATTTTAGTAAAGTTTTTAACTGGGGCGCAAGTGTAAAGTACATTGACATAACTTTGAAGTTGTATAGGTTATGTAATCACAAGTGTAAAGCAAGTAAAAAAATTTTGACTTTGGACAAGTCGGATAAGTTTGAACAGACTCTCTAGAGTGCACAGCGATTGCATTCCCCTTCATCACTTCACGTTTCGCATTTCCCCTCACATCCCCTTCCCTTCCCCCCACTATTATATATGCCTATATAAGTGCAACATATGGAAAAAGACTAGTTGTGGTAGAGCATTTAAAAGTTCAACATCTCCTTTCCACAAGCATAAGGAACAAGAACAAGGATATAATGTAAAAGATATCTAATAAATGTATTCCATAAAATATTAAAATGAAATATATAATTTTCATATTTTATAAGGTATATTTATTGGATATCTTTAACTTTCCATCTTTGTTCTTGTTCCTTGTTCCTTATCCTTATGCTATTGGAGAAGAGATGTTGATCCTTTAAATGCTCGACCCCAACTAAAGTCTTTTTTCCAAATTTTGCACTTATAAATGCAGATTTGGTAGTGTTTAAGGGGGGGGGGGGAGTGAGGTGAAATGCGAGGATTGGAGAGGGAACAGCAATTGCAGCACACTCTAGCGAGTTTTCTCAAAACTTTGCTGACTTGTTCAGAATCAGAGTCCTACTTGGTTTACATGCATGCCCAATTATGCTTCGCTCTAGCGACAATCTCAGTGTCTTACCTCTACTACATGTAGTGCTTAAAATGTTGAATTTTGAAATGTTAATCGCTATCTCCTCCACAGATTGCAGTACCATCGCATTTGATGCTGAAGTCAAAATGAGCAGAGCATGTGTATCATTGATTCCTAAACACAGGGCATCGTGAAAGCCACGAACAGGATCTATAAATTCGCACAATGTCTCTTTAGGGTTTTAACCACGGTAAACCAAGTTCATTTCACAAGACTGCCGAACACACACGGAAAAAAGAGCGTGAGGCACACGTAACTTAAATCCCATAAGCGTTACGCTCTCAGATGACGACAGTTCCTCATGCAATAACTACAAAACCAGGCTTTCGACCTCGACCGTAAGTGATTTCAAAAGTTGATCCTCCGAACACAGACGTAAACACTCAAGTTTTGATACCGCTATGAAAAAGTTAGGATGGCAACAGGTTCTATGGACAGTAGAGGATTAGTGCGGGCAAATTACATCATGAAAAGTTTGTTAGTAGACAAAAAGAGGTTGGCTCACCGAGGCAGCCTGACTGGGCAGTGTCTGTGGGGGGAACAAAAGACTCTTCTCGCAGACATTTCACGGCGAGTTTTCTTAACTGAGCCACAGTAAAATCTGCATCAACTGGGAACTCGTAGTCGCTCAGCATGTCTAGAAGTTCGGACTTGCTCAAGGAATATATGAAGTCGATAGACCATCGTGGCGCTCGTGAAGGCAAAAAAAAAAACAATAGCAGAGATGAGTGCAGTTTTGTACTGGCACAGCAGAACAATTGACGAATAACAGACACAGCACTTAAAAATTCTCTTTCACTCAGGTTTATTAATAATAATTACACCTCATTGAAAAATTAGTCGATAAAGTGTTTCACGAAGTATAAGAAATACATTAACCATTCAAAGTTCCTAGTTTCATAAAAAAAACACCTCTATCCATATCAGGTACACACAGCACTATTCATGAAGCCTTTTATATACGGCATTATTTTTAAAACTACAACATTTATATACTCATAACACGTTTCTATTTAAGAGGCAGAAATAATATTAACGATTTAACACCAATACAAAATAACAGCTAGACCACGGGGCAAATCAAACCAGCAACAAGCCCAACTAAAATAATATCACTTAGTAAAACTAACTCAAGTACAGTGATTAATAATTGTATTACAAAAATTTTTTTTAATACGCCTTCTAAGCGTAACTTTCATAATTATTTTGCCTTAGTTGACAAACTGCCATTTGACCAAACTTGACAATCCCTTGTCAGGCTCTCACTCTCAACAAGTTTAGTTCCAACGCAATTTACTAACTTGTATAAAATTCTTGGAAACGTGAACATGTAATAATAAATTCTTAAGGCTTATGTTCGAAACATGTCAAATGACTAACTTGATCCAAAATTAGAAGACAATTACAGGCTTCTTTGCATCCTGACTGACAAGAGAAAATGTAAAAACTATCATTTATTTATGATACAACATGATTTTGGGATGAGCAGGTGCCTTAACACCACCTTTCAACATAATTTCGTTCACTAGTTCTCCCAAGCAATCGATCGCCACTAATGTTTGTCCTTCGTGAAAGACACATAAAACCATCATTCACGATGATAAACTTTGCCCAATCAATAAAGTGGCTAATAATAACAATACATTAAAAATAGTATAGCTGTCACCGCAAGCAATGACATCCCAGCAAAGAACGCCTGCATAAAATAAACAGATTAAAATTACCATTCAAATTTACACTTAAATTCACGTGACGGCACCCTAACCAAACATACACCTATGGCCATTAAAGCGCCGAACGATAAACAATTTAGACGTTACGAGACAATTAAAAGGTATTTCCTGCTGTGACGTGTGGAACTGCTGATCAATGTAAACATGCCAGGCCAACCGGATAGGGCAGTGGGTATGCTAGTACACACCTTCATACAAACTGAAAATCTTGCAATCCAACCCTAAATTAGCAATGTTAAACTTACGTTAAACCCCTCGGCAAAAAAAAAAAACAATTACACAACATAACATCAGAAGACCTCTCTCTAACTAACTGAAGCAGCTTATATTCAGAATCAAAAGACACACACAAGTTGATGCCCAATTTAAATAATGCCTTCCACACTCACCACTCGCCGCAATCCCACCATTAATTACGTGAATATATGTGATACATGGCCGTAAAGATAACATAAACGGCAAGATAAAAGGTTTAATATTACTTTAAGCTCATCGAAAAGCTGAAGTGGTCACAATCTACGACGTCCTCATGTCGTGACGGGTGCTCGCAGGCAGGAATTCAAAAAAGGGCACAGCAGTTGTTCCGCACCTCCAGCTCAACGGTCGTATCGCATACAATTAAAGCTTTCAAACTTAGTGACGTCCTGGGCTAGGAAAGCTGGAGAGGGCGACGCCCTTCGGTCAGCCCTTCGCTTAGGACTGAACGAAGATGCTCAGCTACAAGAAACCACGATCCTAAGATCGCACCAAACAGCAGAAGAACCCTTAACAGAAAAATAGCAGTGATATTGTAAAATTATAAAATCACTATTACCAACATACATCTACATGTACTAATAAGTACCATAAAAACGTAATTTGCAATGCAATTGTCTACTATACATACAAAGCTCCAACATCAGAAAATGACTGGATGTGTGTGTGTGTGTGTGTGTGTGTGTGTGTGTATATATATATATGTTGGTGCGAATTTTTAGAAATTACTTGCCCTTAAAACACTAAAATACTGAGGCGTTATTCGAAAAACTAACGAGCTTGATATAAAATATTTACTGCCTCGTTTAAGAGCCAACATTTCTTACCGGCTGGTAACAGTACCATAGACAGCCTTTAAAAATCTCTCTTTTAGCATGACTTGCGTTAAAAAAATGATATATTTCTTCGTTGTGAAAGAGCTACAAGGTATTACAACGTTTTGCTAAAATAGTGTTATATGTTATAATACTGGCTTTCAAAATTACCACAGCCCATAAGGCGAAAACTTGTACTGTTTAGCTGAAATAGCAACATTTTTTATAGACGTAACAAGTTATGTTATAAATCTGCATGGCGTTAACTTTACAGAAAACAAAACTGTATTTTTGATAATTTTTTTAACAATTTACTTTTCTAAGTCCAAGACTACCAAAAAATCCAGTCAGCTAAAATACTTTGAGAATCCAATTCTAAGGGCTTCAAACCCATGCCTACTATTTTTGGCCAGGATGCCTTCATTTCAGTTACTTGACTTAATTCCATCATCGTGCAAGTCACCAACAGCCGAGCGTCTCTGAACACAGGTTGGCTATTGGGTCATATTTATATGAAAATTTACTGGAGGGGAAAACACCTTACCACATCCTTTAATGATACAGGTTTTTTTGAGAGACGCATGACAACATTTGCGGATATCCAGTGCGTACAATGCACTATTTACGTCTTCAAACTGCGAGGCGCGATCAGCCGCGCCAGCGACTGGAGCACTTCGAAGCCGCACGGTCTTGAAACACAGGCACTGGCTGGCGCTAGTATACTGAGAGCCTTCGTATGTCACGCGTGCCATGCATCGGAGCTTGCCGTTTTGAAACACGTATTTGTAAATTATTCATCACTGCAAAAGTATGTTGCCTCAAGAAACGTAAGTTCACATTCCATCACTTTAATTAATATTAAATCTGTGTAGAATCATATTTTAAAGTTCATTTTCTGCAGAGAATTTTTTATTACATCGTAACACCGTTGACAGCCGAGCGAAGACGACGGGCAGTCATGTCGATGCGTAGCGAGGCGGTCAATGTCGGCCAGTCAGTTTGTATCTTCCCGATGCCAGGTAACGTACATGAGACACACTTGGGTCTCATCCGGCACCCCTATCGGAGCACCGCCTCCAAGATGACTCCAGGGGACCATCAGCCAGGAATCACTCCAGGATGGCCGGTACTGCAGAAACCCCCGCCCAGCAGAACTCCCAGGATCACCATCAATCAGCGTGCTCGTATCAAGGAACCAGGGCTCGGAACAGATCAGAAGAAACTCAATTAACTTCACCTTTGGGACTTCAACCCCTTGTGAAATATTCTGCACAAAAGAAACCTGTACTATCTTATCTTTAGTTACAGTAACTGGACCTACCATAGGAACTTCAATCACTTGAACAGAAATACAACTTGATGTATTGGATGGGGACATCTCACAAAATTCCTCGTCGTCAAACATACGAGAGAATCAGTCGGCAACCCCATTGTCGACCCCTCTAATATGCTTGACAGTGAACTTAAACTCCGTAAGTATCACTAGCCATTGGGCTAAACGACCTGCTGGTTTATTAGTTGTTAGAAATCAACTAAGGGCCTGGTTGTCAGTTTGCAACTCGAACTCACTCACTTCAAGGTAATCGGAGAATTTTTCCATGCCAAATATGGCAACGAGGCCCTCCATTTTATAGGCGGAGAACTTTTTCTCGGCGTGATTAATAATCAGCTTGCGTATACCACTGGCACTAAACTCTTTCCTTCTGTTTGGCATAAAATAGCCCCTACAGTCTTTGAGCCCGCACTTGGAGGGTAAAGAATTTATTGAATTGAGTAAGATGCAACACTGGAGGTGTAGCTAATTTTTCCATCAACAGATTAAATGTGTTTATTTTTCAGGGCCCCATACATAGGCGACATCCTTCCTTTTCAAATTATTCAACGGTTCTGCGACATTTGCAAACTATAGGATAAACATTGAATAAAAACCAACCATACCTAAAAATCTGTATACTCCTCTAAGGTTTTTTCGGAATGGGGAAATTCACTATAGGACGAATTTTTTCCGGATCCATCAATAACTTCCCATTTGCTGATCACAAGTCCAAGACATTTTACATAAGTTTTCGCCCATGTCCCTTTGTCGGGGTTCGTGGTCAAACCTGCATCTCGCAACGCGGTGAGAAAGAGACTAAGATGTTGTAGATGTGCGTCAAAGGTGTTGCTATATACGCATACATCATCGATGTATATGAACAGGAATTTACTCCCATTGGTAAATAATTCCACTGAAACTAGCCCAATGGGGTTGCAAAAGCTAAAATCCCACGTTAATCGGAATGCAATTCACATTGTAGAAATGCTGAATTCAGATCAAAGATAGAAAAGTATTGTGCCTACCAACATGCTGAAAGACAGACTATGGTTGGAAGAGGGTATGAGTTTACAAAAATGTTTTCGTTTACTTTATGGTAATCGCAAATGACACTAAATTGCCCTGGGACCTTCTTAGGCAGTAAAAAACTGGACTTGAATACATGCTAGCAGATGTTTCCACAATGTCCTGCGTTTGAAATTCAGATACAAAATTTTTAAAAACTTTTTATTTAGGTGGTGCGACTCTATAGGAAACTGATGGCATGGGATCCTGATCTTTCAACTTCAAAACAATGGGTTGCTTCGCATAGTGAACTAATTTTACAGTGACATCAGAAAATTCATTTCGGAATTCTATTAATCTACTATCTTGATTTTCGGTTGAATTTGTAACTAACCCTCTTGGAAATGGAATGGTTTCGCAGAAACTCCAACCAGACACTGCTCACAAAAATAAAAAATTAATTCCTGTTTGTGCATATTCAAAATCTAAGCCTAACAAGATGTCATGATTTAGCCCAGGCAAAATCCGAAAATCTGTTTTCCATGAAAATCTGTCGATTTTTATTTTAAATCAAATAATTGGAAAAAGTCTGGCTAATCAGAAAACAGGTATCCCTGGAATCTAGGAAAGCTATCACTATAGGAACATACAACAGTCCATGTTTCCTTTTGAACGATAAGCTATTTATGCTATTTTCCCTAATTATTTGTCTCTTTGGGGACACTGAGCTCTTAGATGTCTGTTCTCATTACAAAAGAAACATTGCATTTTCTTTAACCTCTCACTTAAAGGTCTTATGCTATCATTCGTCCCTTCCATATGAGCAGAAGCGATCCTACTGCTATGTTTATTTTCTGGTTTACCTGCCCAGAAACTGTACTGCTATATTTATTTCCTGGAGTACCTCCCCCCAGAAACAATACTAAAGGATCCCTTCGGTTACAGGCCTTTGCCAAATAAAACAAGCATGACCCACAAACCTTTTCACTTCCCATTCATTTCCTTTAGAGACTTTTGATGGCGAAACTACTTCGCAATCCTGCAAAGTTTTATCTACCTCACTCTCTATAGTTAGTAATTGACTCAAGGTGATGGGTAGTGAAACAAAATTTAAAAATCTGCTATTATTAGGCATCAAATTGAAAAACTTAACTTGAGAGGATTGGTCTTCAGGACATGGTAATCCCACTACATTAACTACAACTATGATGTCAGAAAAAAATTCTTTCTTAATTTGTTATAGGATTGATGTTTTTTCCAATAATTTTAACCTAAACTTCATGAGCGCTAAATTACTGGCTATAGCTTAGAATACTGTCGTATACAATTGACTAGTATCCCGATGTTTAATACGGACTAGTCCAAAAATGGGTTGAATTTCTTCCGGAACCACGAAAATGGCTGCTGCATAAACTACTTGCGACGAACAAAGATTTAAGACCAACACTACATTTAGTCTGACAAAAATGCGACAACATATTCTAAATATGTATTTTTAAGGTCAAGCAACTTAGCTAGCAATCCCTGTGGGAGTCGTTTAAGAGTTTTTAGAGCTGGAGTGAACTCACCCACACCTTCACCTTCTTCTGCCCCGTTGTTCCCATCTCTTTTTCGCACAAATACTCGAGACTTGATCCTGAATTCGGATATGCCTTCAGCCTCCTGATCTTCTTCCCCCACCTCGCGCAAAATTTGCTATAATACAGGCTTACACAGAGTCTTCACCCAGCCTGTTGGCATAGTGGGGTTTTAATATTCCAAGCAAAACAGATAAAAAAATAAACAGTGGACAAATATTGTTCTCATTCACCTGACCTACTAAATGTATCACAGTATTCACAAAACTCATGTGTCTTCAAATATTTCATTCAAGAGATAGCATATCAAAACAAACCACAAAATTTCAAAATACCCTGTGCAGTTACCCTTAAGGGACAGCAGAGTGCGCAGCCTGATGCCCTTCGGACAACCCTTCACTTAGGACTGACCGAAGATGCTCAGCCAAACAGCAAAAGAACCATTAAGAGGCTGAGTCAGACAGCCTTGGTTTGAAATATCATGCCTCGCGAGGCATCTTTCTGGCAGTGAGATATAGTGGCTTATTCAACTAAAGGAGCGCCTCTCTAGAAGCATTTCTCCTCGTGCTTATCTATTGGCGGTGTGTTAACGATGAGAAAATTTTTAGTTGCTCACTGCAGCAGCAGCTATACAATTATGCTTAATCTTAGAAGAGTAGTTAAACAAAAAACCGAATGAACATATGATTATGAATATGTTATGGCAGCCATATTAAAAATTATTCAATTAAATTGTTGTCAAAATGAAATACGTTAGTACACCTCTGCGAAGTAATACAAAAATAAGACAACCGTCGCCTATATACACATTTGGGCAACCTGGTCCATGTTTTCGAGGGTGTCGATTAATTTTACAGTTAATACATCTGTATCATGAGTGTCAAGGTTGCGTAGGTCGAGATCAAACTTACGAATCCATTCTCATCCTGCAATGACATTGTATGTTTCTGGTACAATATAGAGCTGGTCATCGATGACTGTTCCAATGAACTCTGCTTTGATATTGATTTTACCATCTGGTACAAAAACATTGTGAGCAAACGACCGAAAACTGATATCTGGTTGGTGAATGGTTATGCCTATATTGAGAACTGCATATACATTACATGATACAGACGAATATGCGGCGCCCAAGTCGACTTCGAATTCCGCTACTTTTGTTCCGATACGAATTCACGCATAATAACGTTCAGTAAGTCCATTAACAGTTTCCTGTTTCAAATTCACGATTTGGGACATCATCCCGTATAGTCGACATAGTTTATCAGTGTCCTCCCTTTGATCAGGAACCTGATATATTGATATCTGCTTGGTTGATGAGTGAGTCGATGATTGATTTGATTTTTCTTTCTTCCTCTTGAGAAGTGTTAAGATGCAAACTTTGATTACACGTCTAGTCGCTTGGCAACCAGAGCAGTGTAAATTAGATTTATCGGTATGGTAATCTGGTGAACGATGGTTATTTCCTCCACATCTCAAGCATAGATGGTCAATTCCTAGTTCCTTATAATTGATACTGGATTTCGATCAGGAATATCTAGGTTGATGTTAGTTCTGAGACTGCAACTGTTGGCGATCACGTGCGGGACGACTGATTGTGTCCTTCTTCCTGGTAAACTTTGTTGATATCGATGGTTGTTGATGTACCGCCATTCTGGGATTTCTGCGAAAGTGCTTTTGAATCTGCTTCCGATTATTCTAACGAGATTGCCTTTAACACGAGCTCATTAAATGATACTTTGTCAGACTGGAGAAGCTGTTCGCGAATACCGTTATCACGTAACCCGCGAATAAACTGAGCTCGCATAAATGTGTCTGCAATTGTAACTTTACATTCACATGACAAAATAAAATCACAGTCATTTATCTCACTATGAAGAGCGGCGATAAAATCTGGAATTTTCTGTTCACTGGTCTGGTACTTTGATAAGAACTGGTGTTGAGCCATAAGAATGTTCCTCTTGGGAGCTAAATGTTTTTCCTACATTTTCATAAGTTCATCATAGGTAAGTTCTGATGGTTCTATTGGAACTCCAAGCAATGAGATCATGTTAAAATTGCTGGCATCAATTGAGTTGAGAAATATCTTAACACAATACTTGTTATCGGAACTCACCTTCTTCATCAGTAGGTGATTTTCCAAATGTTGTTTATAATTACGAATGCTTTCTTTTGTGGAATCGTAATTATAAAAATTTGGTAGTAATGCTGTATTCGATGTTCCAGATGATGTAATAGTACTACCTGGTTGCTGCTGTTGAGTTTGTTGTTGATTCTGGATAAATACTTCGATTAGCCTTTGCTGGCTTTCGAGTAATTGACGAACCTGTTCTGCGTCAATTTCTTATTGATATTGTTGATGTTAACTCGATGCACGCTTGATATCAGATGTTTGACAAGGCGATGGCTTGTTATTAAACTGTTGCACTAACCTGAATAGCAATTCTTCACCTCGTCGCCAATTAATGAAACAATGGAGACAACACATTAACTCATATAATTGATCGAGAATTACATATATTCACATTGTCATCTACTAGCACATTCTGTTTTTCTCAAACGCCATAGATAACTGATAACAAAAGAGGAATGCATGGTGTTATGTGCATGGTGACGGTGCACTCTAGGTAGTGCACACGACACTACACATAGTTTACAGTAGACTAACTGTGGTCGTGTTATAAAAATTCTGACGAAGCTCTTATTCCAACGTACCTTATGTATTGCGATAGAAATTTTACTGCAAATTTTGCTTTAAAAACACAACTATGGTGGGGCTAAGTAAGCTTTACAATGTTGTTAATGCAAATGGTTACACCAAACTTAACAAGCTTCTCGTACAGTCATTAAAACAATGCAGAAAAGATTTATGAAGTAATCAATACATTAATGAGTTATTCTACTTATAACTGGTTATAATTAATACGCCACTCGCGATTTTCGCGTAACGCTAATGATGAAATAAAACCTGCACAAAACAGCACAATATTGCAACGCAACACTAAATGAGTTATGAAATACATGACTAAGTTGTTCGAAGTAAATCTACACAACAATATATTTAAACTAGGCTCAGTTACCTTACATCTGCTGCTCGAAGAAAAACAGCGTATTGAAATGTGTGAAAGTGAATATTTTATTCTATGGACTAGCTGACTCGGCAGACGTCGTTCTGTCAAAAGCTATTGGACTGTGGCAGTCCTATAAACATATCTTTTCTGGTCAAGTTCTGGTGTCACCAGAACATATAAGTTTGTGATACTATACAGTCACAAATGTGTAATTTAAATAAAAAAATTAATATAAACCTATTTCAGAGTGATCACTTTATTTATTGACTATCAAATAATTACCGTGATATCAACAATACATTTGCATAAATTTAATATACTTTTCCATGTATTTTTAATGTCATAATCATAAACAACAACTATTTACAAAATTCAGTTTTCTATTTCGTACACTGCAATACTTTAGTAATATTGTGTTAAATGATATTTTCATTGTAATGCTTTATGGTATACAATATTTTTTGTTTGATTACCTGGCGCGTAAACAAACAACGCTGATGGTTTTCCAACACGGGAACAGGCGACATAAAATTGGCCATGCGAGAAACATGGGTTTTCAAGATTAATGCCGCAAACACTCAATAACTGCCCCTGGGATTTATTTATGGTCATAGCGAAAGCAAGCCGCACTGGAAACTGCAGTCGTTTAAATTCAAATGGTATGTCAGTTGGAATCTCCTTTATACTTCTCCTTTAGAATGTTTGCTTCGATCACGTTGTTCAGTAATTTTTTCACCGCTAGCCGTGTGCGGTTACAAAGACGCGGTTGGTTGATATTTCGCAACATTATGATCACCGATCCGACCTTTAATTGAAGATTGTGCGGCGGCAATCCTGGTAAATCCAGCGAGTTCAAAAATTCGGGTGGATAGATGACGACATCATCTTGGTTAGTAGCGGAATCAACTAATTTGTATGTCCTCAATTCACCGGCAATTTCATTTTGAATTTTGAAATTTAATTAATTTGCATCCATGTTTTTGGCAGCCAATATAGCTCGTTCGCTCAACCAAATATGATCTCTGTAATTTTGAGCAACGTTTGGAAACACCTTTTGAATTAGTTCGGTTTTTGATTCAGTACTGACAAAAATTGTCAGGAAAGGTAATGCAGCCAGTCGAAACGTCTGAAGGGAATTTGCCATTACCTATGTCAATGAGCTGTTTTGAAAATATTTCTCCAGATCGATCATTTTGTAACTCGACACGCATATTCTTGCTTAAATTTAATATCTTGACATGTTTCCACAAAACGAAGGCCTTTAGACATGCATTGTTCATCAGCTGGCGTTGACCGTGGAATTACTGGCAATGTTTGACGAAAATATCCTGCTAACAAAATCATCGCACCACCAAATCGGTTTTGATTGTTCCGCAGATCTTGCATGGTTCGGTCTAATGCCTCCAAAGACTTTTTATGTGGCATCGTGCATTCATCCCACACTATCAATTTACATTGCTACAAAGCCTTTGCCATTGTAGAGTTCTTCGAAATGTTGCAAATCGGAGTTTCGTTGCTTTGAATATTCAACGGTAATTTTAGCGCTGAATGAGCTGTTCGACAGCCTTCCAACAATGTAGCTGCAATGCCTGATGAAGCAAGTGTGAGTGCAATTTCATTGTGTGAGCGAATTGTTGCTAAAATTAACAAAATCAAAAAAGTTTTTCCTGTACCACCAGGAGCGTCCAAGAAGTAAATCCCTCCAGTTCCATAATTTACAACTTTCATAAGAGTATCAAATGCATACTTTTGTTGTTGGTTCAACAGCGGAAGATTTATTCGAACTGATTCTCTTAAAGCATCGAGATCGCACATATTTTCGCGTTGCAACTCTTGATTAAAAGCGTCGTGCATCGGGCGATTGGGCGCGGCCATGCCTAATTGAGATAATACTTTGTTTGACATCATCAAGCACATGTCCTCAATTGATATTAACGCCTCGTTGTAAATTTTTTCACTGACTTGTAAATTTGGATTTCCTGTTCTGATGCGCATTTGATGCAAGATATCGTCACACATATCATCTTTGTATTTTATCCATAAATCAATTGGTTTTGATGGGAAGCATGTTGATATAATTATAGAAAACAATGTTCGTATTTGATAAGCTTGTGAAGAAATTACAGCATCATTTAGAGTTTGATCCCAATGAGCGTCATTTTCTAACAGTTGCAAACGTTGACAGGCTTCTCTGTAAGAGCCACACAATTCGCCATTAACAGTTCGTAAATGTTGGGATGATGTTGGGCCTCGAACATTGACTAATAGCAATCGCAAATAAAAACACTCATCGTTGCTTGGATGGACTTAATAAATTCTACCTATTGCATCGGTGGAATATACATTTGGGTAACCTGGAACTGGTTTTCCTTGTTTCCGTCATTGAAATTTCTTTGAGGATTGATTCCAAGTATAATATTTATATCTGTTTATTTATGCATGCTTACATCAATATGTAACTTACATAAAATATTCATATCCTATTTCTGAGGTTTGCGATAAAAAAAAATTGTAAAATACTTAGTTGACGTGGATGTAGAGGCCCAACAAATACTGCAGTCATTGACGCAGTTACCACACACATGAAAGTTAAGGAAAAGTCAGTAAATGGATGGGATAGCTCCAACCTTTCACCGAAAACCAGTTCCACTTTGCTGTACATAATAAGTGATATAGAATTGCTTTCTAGTTTTTTTTTTTTTTATTTCGTTATTTTCCCATAACTGCCTGGGGCCACCTGTTTTTCGCTAAAATACTTACACGGAGACTAGACTTCAATATCCTACATGCACATTTGCAGCCTTCCTTTGGCAATTGGCCACCTTTCTTTGTAAGAACACTGACTGCTACATGAGTCAGCCAATCAGAATTAAGTTTCTCCGATACTGACTGCTCGTGATTCGCGGGCAGACAGATAGAATGTGTAACAATTCAAATGATCCAACCACGAAAGGGTTTCTGAAGTGCAGTGTTTTTGAACACACAGTGGTAGTATGTGAATGTTGTAACATGCCAATCACTTATTTCCACCACATCACAAAAAGATTTTACAAGCCAAACAAATCACTAATACGAAATTAAAAACTGTTTTCTATTCTCAAATTAACAATTTCAACATAAATAAATGTACGGGAACTATATAAATGTATAAAACGCAAATGTAAACAAACGACTTGCACAAGAAGGTGAACAAGAAATAGAACAGTCTCTAAATGATTCTAGCTAGCATGCAAGCCCTTGAATGCAAGCCACTTGCAAACTAGTTAGCCAGTCACACGATGCAAAGTTGACTTGAAGAAGAAAGGTGTACAACTTCTTGTACAAGAAAGTGAACCGTGTGGAACAGGCTTTAGATATATGTTGACAAACAATGGACTGGGTTATTTACGCATCTCAAATCACAGAATGTTAGAAATCAAAGTAAGGTTATTATTGTGCATTTTTTTCGGTATTGCATGTATTAATGCTCCTGTAGAAGGAGTTTTTATGGTAACTAACAAACTGTAGACTACTGAAAAGAATAAAATGTCGCTACCTGCTCTGAAGGCTATACTGATGAAATTTCACACAGACCTGTACTGAATTCCATGATTTCCGGAAATAAAATACCCAGTTGCACAAACAAATCATCCAATTAAGTGTATTATAAGTTAACATGTCAGTATTATAAATGACTTAATAATAAAAAATAACTTTGCGAACCGGTGCATGAAATGCAGTTCGTTTTACTGTATTAATAAATTGTTAAGATTTCTATTCTACCAAAGGCCTATAAATGGGTATTTTTATGTTGTAACCATTACCAGTTATCAAAAATGGCAAATAAATTTAACATCTCATGAAAGCTTCACAGATTGGGTGGCCTACTTTGACTTCAGAATTTATGATCAGTTATGTTGCATTATTTTCATTTCAATAATTAGGTACTGCACATACTATTGAAGAACTGTGTGAATGAAAAACTAACTAAAATAAATAACTAGTTAAATCTATTGGTGCCAAAACGGATCTATAAAAGATTCATTAATGAGTCTCTGCTAATAAAAGAATTTTGTGTGGATGTATACCTGCATAATTTAAATTCTATAAACTGCTCAAATATTCCCAGGAAATATTTTTTTCGATGCTTAGTGCTAATAAGACAGTTTATATATTTGTATAAGAAAATGCACAGTACAGTTACCTTGGATTAAAATATATTATAAATTATAAATTTGGAATTAACTCAGAGACCGAAATTTCATAGTCGTTCCATTAATTAATAACACATAGAAAATACATAGCAGTTCATTTTTAGGAATAAATTTTAAAATGATGCTTCGTTTTAATTTTCTTAATTTCGATCTTCAGAACTGTAAACATCCATCTTTTACATTGAAATTTTAATACAAACGAACGTGTTAAACATGTAGTTCCTATTACTTACACAGAAATAGTTGGTAATATTAGCCTACATTTCTCTTGTCTACAAAAACAAGTTATGGTACAGTATTGCCAACTAACACTCCCCTTCACTACAGTACCTGGGTTTAGTATGGTAAGAAGACTTAAAATATACTATTAACAATCAGAAATTCCCATTTTGTCTCTTAACAAACAGAATTGCTTTCTTTCTAATGCTTTGGTTAGCAGGTCTGCAACTTGCTCTTTTGCCGGGATATAGCTGAGCGAAATGCTCCTCTTTTCAATTTCCTCTCTTAAGAAATGGTGTCTAATATCAATATGTTTAATACAGTGACTGTTTACTCGATTTTGAGCAAGGTGCATGCATGCCTGATTATCCTTATACAAGCGAACAGTGGTGCAATTTAGAGCCAGGTCATTCAGAATTCCCTTAAGGTATAGTGATGCACAAACTGCAGTACTCCAGCGTACCATGTTCCCATACACTGTAAGACAAAACTCTGTAATGGATTTCCTATCAAGAGTATCACTTCCCCAATCAGCATCTACATAGCCACAAGCTAACAGTTCAGATTTCTGTGATTCATAGATGATCCTTTTGTTTTCAATTGTTCTCAAGTACTTCAGCGCCCTCTTAAGGTAATTAGAATGTTCGTCCCGGGCACACTCTTGGTAGCGATTGAAAATAATTCAGAGCATAGCCGATATCTGGTCGAGAACCCATCACCAGGTACGTTAAACAACCTATCAATTGCAGATATGGATAATTAGTCATTGGAAGGCCACTTAATGGTTTCTCTAGTCTTAACCCCTTTCTAGTGGAGTGGCTACTCCCTTACAATCATTCATGCCAAGTTTATGCAACAGGTTGTATACATATGGTTTCTGATGGATATTTAGAATTAAGTTAACACTATCACGCTCTATTACGAGACCTAAGAATGGACACTTCTTATGTTAGTCATTTCAAACTTACTCATCAACTCTTCCTTGAAGGACCCCATTTTTCCAGAATTATTTCCTATTATTAACAGATCATCTACATACACAAATACAAATAGCTTGTACCCTTCTCCAAACTTAGTGTACCGATATGTGTCATGTGTTGAACATTCAAATCCTTGCCCTAACATGAAAGATTTAAACACTTCATTCCAATATTTTGGCGACTCTTTGAGACCATACATAGATTTCTTGAGTTTACACATGTGATTCATTTCCTTGAGATCTTCAGGTAGTTTTATGTAAATGTTTTCACTGTGTGTACAATGGAGAAGCGCTGTTTTCACATCCATCTGTTCTATGTCCAGATCCTCTTCATTGGCAATTGCCAGCAAGATTCTTAGTGTCGTTAATATTCGCACAGGTGAGTATGTTTCAGAGTAGTTAGTAGTTTGATGACCTTTGGCTACTAACCTTGCCTTGAATTTTGTGTTGCCATCAATGTCCTGTTTTATCTTGAACACCCACCGACTGTCGATAACTTGTTCGTTCTCTGGTTGTCTTACTATTTCCCATGCCCGATGTTTGTGGTGAGAGTTCAGTTCTTCTTCAATGACTTCCAGCAAATGAATGCTTTCAGGTGTTTCCTCAGCTTCTTTCTTGGTACTAGGTATGGTTGTGATATGTTGTGTTGCTGATAGTGACATGTGAACATAGAAGTTGTAGTCTTTGTGCCATCTTGGGGGTTTTCTTATTATTTTCTCTCTCTCTCTCTTCTGTTTTATTTTCATTTTGTGGTTGATTGTTATTTTCACCATCACCCATCACATTCGTTCTGGACATGTGCCTCATTGTCTTCTTCAAGTGCAAATGATTGTTCGTCTCCTTTACTTCCTGGAGTTTAATCAAATATCACGTCCCTGGCCCTGACAATGTTTCTCTCTTCCTTGTTCCACAGACGCTAACCATTACTACAGTAACCGACCATTTCATACTTGACTGATTTTGTGTCGAATTTCGCGTTTCGTTTTCCTTTTGGTATGTGCATGTGGGCATTGCATCCGAAGACCTTCAGATTTTGATAGTTTGGTTTGTAGTCGAACCAAAGCTCAGCCGGTATTTTATTGTCCACTGTGGAATTCTGTTAATGATAAACGTAGTTGCATATATCTTCTCCCCAGAGTTCTTTGTTGGTTTGATATTCCGCTAACATGCTTCTCCCCTTTTCGACGAGTGTCCTGTTATACCGTTCTGCCTTTCCATTTTGTTTACGATAGCAATTTACAGTTGGTTCAATTCTAATCTCATTTGTCTTACAGATATCTATTATTTCTTTATTTGTGAATTCCTTTCCATTATCACGCCTTAACCTAGAAATCCTGTTCTGGAACTGAGATGTGAACATGTACACATATTCCCGAAAGTAAGAAGCAAATTCCCCTTTACGTTCCAATAAGTAGACTATTGCAAAGTGTGTGTAGTAATCCAAGAATGTGAGAATGTATTTTTTGTCATCATGTGTAGTGGGAGTCATTGGCCCACAGAGGTCAGTATGAACTAATTCAAGCATGTGATTGATTTTAGTTTCATTTGTGCTGAATGGCAAACTAGTCTGCTTACCCTTGAGACATACTTCATATATGCAACTTGTTTAATTTTTAAAGTTGTCAATTAGTCCTCGTTTATCAAGTTCTGTCATTTTCTCTAATGATGCATGGCCTAACCTACAATGCCAGAACATGTTGTTTTCTGTTACTGTGTAGGCCCTATGAGCAACCATATTTTCATTTTCAAGCTCAAACTTAAGTTTGAATAATTTATTCTGCCGATATCCGACTTTAATTATCAGATTATTCTTATGAATGACTACTTGGTTGTTTTCAAATATAATACCTAGACCAATAATTTCTACTCTTCTAATTGATAGGAGATTACATGGCAACTCAGGGACATACAACACATTTATCAACTTGTTCATTGTCTTGCTAAGACCCATCTTTGTTGCGGTTGAAGTTTCCCCTTCTCTGGCGACTTGAATCTTGATTGGTTCTTTTAGATCGATCACGCAATCGTTGAAAAGTTTTGCATAATTTATTAGATGATCAGTTGCTCCGGATTCTGCTATGAATTCAACATGGTTACTCGTGTTTTTATTTTTAAACCTACTTCCAAGCTCACTAACCTTTTCGGTTCCACGAGTGGTGTCGGACATAAAGGATATTGACTGGCTACGGTATTGATGTTGTTCTAAGTTCTCTTGCACCATGTCGGTCATAGAAACTGATTTCTCAGACGTTTTGTTTCTCATGCGGCATTGAGACTTCTTACGTCCCCGTTTTCCACAGTTGTAAGACTCAAACGGAAATGGTTTCCTGATGTATCGTTGATTAACAAATGCTGTTGATGAGACACCTTTCTCACTTTGTTCTGTCTGTCCCTTCCTCTTAATTTCTTCATCCAGTAGTCTGGTTTTAACAAATTCAATCGGCATGTCATCAGCATGCATGGTTTCAATGGCAGTCACCATATTTCCAAACGACTCTGGCATTGATAGTAGAAGGTGACATTATTTCTGTAGAGTCTGGTTTGGCACCTGCAGTCCTTAGTTTCCTGACGATCTTGTCAAATTCCATAAAGTGATTGGTTAAACTAGAACTAGCTAAAAACTTCAAAGTTAGCAGTTTTATGCGGCAATTAATTTGTGATGATATGCCAGTTCTTTCGAAATTATTTTGTAGTGTTGTTTATATTTCTCTTGCCGACTTGCAGTCCTTAACGTATTCCAAGTGTGAGCCTACAATGCACTGGACGAGTGTTGACTTGGCCTTGGCGTCCTTTTTTAACCTATCCTTTTCGTCTGGTCTATATTTTCCTCTCAAATTAGCTTGATCAGATCTAATTCCGTAAGGGCAGTTTTAATTCTAAATGACCAGTTGCTGAAGTCGGTACCTACTAATGGCAGTATTCCAAACCGCACCCTCCAGGTTTGGTGAATTCATCTTTTATATTCATTTGCAATATTCTGGGCCCATAACCTGTTGTCAGTATTTGTTGATAAGACAGTTATCAACAATGAAACTAGCAATGCATCTGATTCCAATAACCATAACACATAATAAAGAACACATTGACCCTTGTATCATGTTGACATATCACATAGTAAAATGTCATAGACTAACTAACTTGAAGAACACTCTTGTTTACAAAAACAAGTTGTGGTACAGTGTTGCCAACTAATAGCATTGCATTTTTGTTTTTAGATTTTTACACTCTCTCGAGGTGTTTAACATTTATGGGTGCAATAGTTTCGGCATCCGCATTCAGTATAAACATTTCATTTTGAACTACAAGTACTATTTACTGAGCCACTGTAAATTTAGTTTACATTCAGAGTGATTAAACGGGACATAGAAAACCTTTTGTAGCCGCAATGAAGTTGAATGAATGAGATAACATTGAATGAATAAAATGAAATATCTTTAGCTTTAAAGAAGAACGCCATGATTTCAACAATTCTTGCCAAGCAGTGGAAATATTGATGTGTGCCACCTCTATGACCTTAGACCATTCCCCACATCGTCCAAGAACCTGCCGAACTCAGCGCCACACGTGTTCAAAAGTGCCAAGCCAGTGTTCCATGTGCGTGCCTGAGTTTGCATTAATGTAGGCATGCTGTAAATTGTGTATTTTTGTTCTGTTCATATTTTCCATGGCCCTGTTTTGCTTTAATTTTTTTTTTGGACAGTGTTAAATGTATTTAAACTAATTATCTTGTTTCTTCAAAAAGTAAATATTTTTCCCCATGAGATCATATGTCGAACACGCCGCACCGGGTGCACCAGATTGAATATTTTTAATTGTGTATATCGCCCGTGCGATCCAGTGTATTATGTATTTTTAATTATCCCAGGGTTTTTACAGAGTCAATGTATGTTTGTAATGCTTTCATTTAATGAATGTGTAGTAATGAGCAGCTTGAGTTCTGTTAAACACGTCGCACTACCACGTGTTGGGGCGTGGCATACACGTAAAATTATTTGAAGTGATTTTAACCTTGTTTAGTCATGTGTGCCTGCCCAGATATTTTAAAATTAATATTTGCTCTTGACTGGCAGTAATAAAGGCAGCATAGTACGGGCCAGGTCCAGTGTTGGCCTATGTGATTTATGAACTAGGGATACGCATGCCGTAGCATATCGACCACTGGCAAAAAGCAGCCGAAAATACATAAGTGATTTTTAAGGGTTTAATCTGAAGTGTTCTGTTTGTTCATTGTGTTGTATATTAAAATTGATTAACATGTGAATAAATACAATGAAATGCTGGCACGCGCAGAATCGTGCACATGCAAAACGTAACATCCAAATGTGAGGTTAGATTACCCCTTAAGTTGTATGTTGCTATGTTTACGTTTTATATTTTATATTTTTATCTGATGATGTTATATGTGAAGTTTAATGTTTTACGTGCTTCATTTTTATCCAGGGCCATGTTCATCCATTTCATTTCATTTAGTAATTATGTATTGTGTCAAATATGATCGTGTGACATGGCGGCTGGATTTGTAGCCAGTGAACAGGCAGCCCGCCGTCATATTAAGCAGTCGCATCTTGGGTACCGAGTGAGGCGGACGCACATCGGATGTCCTCCCCGAGCACATAACCGTTTTCGCGCCAATCATGTAGTTGTAGTAGTTTTTCTCTTTAGTTTACTGAAACCTTGTTTTGCAGCCCGGGGAGTGAGCCGCCTCACAGCCCGGTCATTTGTTCATGACTGGGGTTTAATTTTCTTGTAAATCCAATGTAGGCAGTTTGCCACCTTTTTATAGCATTAAAGTGTTCCCTACTTGAATGGGATGTTAGTATGTAAATGCTTCATATGAAGGTGTGTGAAATAAATAAGTATGTTATGTGACTCGCAATCTTGTTATTTCACCGGCCACTTAATGGCCGCTTAACCCGTTTATTGTGTAAATGTAACTTAATGGTGTGGAGAGGACCATAACAGCCTCCGCAGGAGTGAGTAAGTTTTTGGGGGAGGCTGATAGCCCCCACTAGCATAGGCACTTGGAATTTATTTGAGAATAATTACGTTGATGCTTGGTACACTAGCCAAGGCCATATCTGATAATACATTCTGGAGAATGCTACCGTAGAACACATGAGCAGCGCAGACCAGCGGCGGATTCCTGTAGGAAGCCACATTCGGGGCGGTCGACCACACGACCCAACTTCTTTGTGCTCACGATTACTGAGCGCTATTGCCCATCCCGGTAAATATAACCTGAAACCAACCTTCCTGAGGGGTTTATCCTAGTCCTCCAAACCCAAAGGCCGTCATTATATATTAATAGTAAGTACTGATACGACATCCTCGACTAATGGGAAAATCGGATAGTCTTAACACATGCGTATGCTGCGACACTTTTGGCAAGAAGCAAAACTTTAAAGTCTGGCACTGAACACGGAAAGACAGGTCCAGGTTTATGAGAGGCTTTGGCGATCAGGGACCTCCGAGTGTGACTAAACAGTGAGGGGAGAGTGAGGGTGGTCTCTCGAGCCGGAATGCTACTTATCCATACCAAGGTGGCACCAACCATTGGGCTATTGTATGTTGCTACTAGAGATATTGTGATCCGACGAGCAAGCTGCTAGCTTTGATTGTGCAGCTAGCAATGTTCTTATCTGCTTCCACCATGTCATAAGATCACAGGATGAGAAATGCCTATCTCCACAACAACAAGCGAAAGTTGTCATGTGATCATTTGGGTTGTAATAATACAAACCGTAATTCACCCAGCATGTCCATAATAGTATTGAGTTGAACATTCATTCCCCTTTCCATTTTTGTGTAATTTTTTTATAAAGACTTGGCTTAATTTTAACTTATGTGGTTGTTTCCAAAGATTTCTGACATAATTGAGGAGTGTTTGTGGGACACGATATTAGCACCAAAACACAAATCGTTCAGGAAATAGAAAAAAAATTTTAGAAGGTATTTTATTTCTTAAATGCTGTGTTACATTTATTTTCAGGGGCACTGCAGTGAAAAGAACTATTACAGAAAGAAAAACAGTTAATTATGTGATGACAGTGAGTCCTAAATTATTATGTCTTATTATCATCACTTTTTGAGAAATGTCAATTGCATCACTGGCATATTTTTTTGTAAAAAGTATAGTATTTAACATCCATAAAATCGGGCATTGACAGAAAGGTCTTTCTTTTTTTTTTTCAACACTTATGTGATATGATGGATTGCATTGGGGAAGTTTCTCCAAACACTTCACGTGCTGCAGGTTATAGGACTTCTTGAATACCGAACACTCACTCCATTCTTCAAGTTCATTAAGGCTTTTCTTGGCCAGAATAGAAGTGGAGTTGTTATCACTCACTCTTATCCAAGATAGTTTAGTAAGCTGGAGTTTGGTTGGGTTCAGAAACCTATCTGCTACTGCACCCAAATCAAAAAAGTCCTTTTGTTGTATATCAAGGACTGTGGCGGGATTTTTACCCTATCTGACCTGACAACTTCTTGCGCTTCTTCAGGAACCATGGGTGTTTACACAAATGCAAACCATTACCTGTCGAAAGGAGAAATGCCTTCGCCGCCGCCGTCCCCTCCATGTTGATTCCGATGGTGCATGGCTGCCGTGTGGACTAGTAATGAGTGCAGTCGTTTGCCGTACCGATGGTTCTATTTCTAGACATACTCTGCCAGAAAACCAACCCAAGACTTCTTCCGTCGGCCAAAGCACAAGATTCTGTACCTTACCAAGCGCCAGCTCTGCTCGATGTTTTGCGTGTGCATCATCGATGCCTCGCCCTTCTTTATCTTAAGTGTGTTTCGAGCGTTGACCATGCTGTTCTTTTCGCTGCACAAAAATTCCGTCCTGTGATTCAACTGCATGTGGTGGTAACCGTGAATATCCCGGTTTCTATAACCTCGCCAACAGTCTGAGATTATGGTCGTGCCTGGCATGATCCATTCGTGGAAGATCTTGATCACGGTCGCTGTGTACCTCTTTTCCATGGGCACCTTGAAGAATTTAGTCGATATGTCCCTCTGCACGCCTCCGAAGATCCACTGGCTGTGAACATTGCGTCCTTTGAGGTTCTTATTCATGCCCAATTTCGTGACGTGTTCCATATGTCCGCATATTCCTTGTGCCCATTTGTACCACCGCAGATCCATCAACCACAACAGCAACACCTGACCGATCGATATTAGGTCTCGGTCCCGAGCAGTGTAGGTCGACAAGAACGACGTGGCTACACTTTTCTTGCCGCTCTGGAACCTGTGGGCCGAGGGCCGCCATATTTTAATTTTATTACTAGAGTTAACTCTCGTAATAAATTGATATGTGGCCTAAAAGGGTGTTTCCCGTGAAGTCACAACTACAAGAAGCAACAGCCATTGGCTGGAACATGGGGGTAAGCAGTGCCGCTTTACCTTACGCCTTTCCAATGTGCGCGATGTCAGTGGGCCTTGTGGCCGAACCCGGCTAAACCACGCTCACAAAAGTGAAATGTATCTGATGTCACAGGAAGAGAAATACAAGCGTGTAATACTGTTATTCGACGTATTTCACTATTACAGCATACATATGTTAGTTTTAATAGGGTAAATGTATTCATCCATCGATAATAAGCCATGTAAGGTATCATTTCATTTAATATCACCCTTCAACAGGCGCGCTGGAGCATTGTTTGGGGGGGGGGGGGCAGACACAAGAAACTTATTTATTTTTTTCTGAACGACTATTTTTTTTCTCCACAAATTACATGTCGCACATTATCTGTGTTACTTCATGGTAAGTTAATGTACACAGTTATTTTTAACATTTCTTTCCTCTCTCAGATTGTTAATAACTGAAACACCTCGTAGCCGTGAGTACATTGAAGACTGAAGTAGATTTTACATAATTTATAAGCACAATGTCTAAAGTTCGTTTCACTAACAACGAGCTACAACATGTTTGACATATGATTTTTTTTCAAGAACACTGTGTGGAATATTATAACAAGTAACAAAATTTATAAGTAAGTTCCCATTAAATAATATATTTATATACAATAATTGTAATAAAAATATAAAACAATATTTGTAATATGTAAAGTTATGTTGAACATGCGTACCTAAATGTACATTGTTCATTGTTTCGTTAATAGACTTTTGTAATTTTAATTTGCTATATATATATATATATATCTGTTTGAAGCATTATTACATAGAACACATAGAACAATGACATGTTTACTTAAAACATCACATGGCATCAACCTAAAGACATATAGCTAGCTAGTGTTCAATAAATACACTGAATATTTAGTCCACTACTATCCCAAATAAGGCCTTTCTTTCGTCCTTGCGGGAAATAAATTCTCTCATATCATTAAGATTTAGTACACTAGTTCTCTATTTGTGGACATGAAGTAGCATCGCATGTGTTAGACGTTTCTGCTTCATGGTGGCCCTCAGATAAGTCTTCCAACGGCGGAGGTTATAAACTGGACAGTAGTAAAATAAAAGTGATCGCACTCTCGTTCTCCACTACATAGTACTCATTGTATACTTACACTACACTGTACGTCTGCATCGACAACAAATAGAAGAGGAGTGATGGCCGAGCGGACACAGACAAACGAATTGCTGTTGTTCACACCAGCTGAAAGAATAGTATTTCTACACAGGAGAGGGGTTACGAAGCACGCGATATAACGGGATGTAGAACATGCGCAGACGCCAATGTGACGGCGTGCGAAAAGGGGAGGGGATTAGCCACGGCACTGGTCGCTACTTGTGTCGAGTCAACCGCCATCTCGTTCCCGCGCCTCGCATTCGACGACTGGACTATTCTATCGGCAGCGCACATTGTTGTGAGGGCCAACATGCTAAAATAAAAACTTGCATGGCTGCTTGGTGTTTTATGATGTAATGAAGTCGTAGAATCGAAGGAACGTTACGGGGTTAATTTTTCTAAACTTCTGTACACAAAAAGTGGGGGGGGGGATGGCAAAACACACGTTTGCCCCCTCCCCCTTCATTATTAGTTGGGGGCAACTCCCATGCTCCCCCCTTCTTCCTCCCTGCTCCTAACAGTCAATAGATATGTCAAATATTGAATAAGTGACTTTTATTGATTACTACTCTCCTGAGTATCATTGGGCACTGTGCCCTAAAGCAGTTTTCTTCATCGGTGTACTTCTGGTGTTAAAGTATTATCTTTTACGGGGCCTGCCTCCCACAAGCAGAGTAACTTCAGTGTTAGCATCGGCGTGTGAAGTAGCCGACAGGTTTGTCCCTTAGAAAAGCGTTTTACAGAATTTTCGTAATTATTACTCCTCAAGCGAGACTCTCGTCAAAAAGACCACGGATCCAGAGATTGCCGTAAGCCCTCGACCATACGACCCCACATCTTCATCGTTCTCTACCGAAATTGGCGCCGGGCACCTTCAACAGTTCCTGTCCTACTCCCGTCATACCAGGCGGAGCACGAACACAGCTCATCATCCCTGGGGATGCACCGCGTCAAGTGGCTTCCCCAACTAGGACGACTAGAACAGCAAAGTGCAGAAGAGAGCCATTTACTACACGTCAAGTAGCCTGCCAACAAGGGCGATTAGAACATCGATCTGCTATACACGTCAAGGGGCTTTCTCAGCAAATCACGTGTTCAACAGACTACACAGGAAAGCATCTACATGGGCAAGAGTGCGACGAAATAGTGTACCACACTGAACAACAGCATCCAGATACGTCAATTGGTGACTAATCTGAGATCAACAGACACATATTACACAACGAAGTAACATCAGGAAACAATTCAGTAAATTAAATTTTTTTTTATCGCATCACAAGACGCTCGGAGCCTGTAACATCATTTCAGCCGTTAAATTTCAGTTCATTTTGTTTTAGCATTGTTCACTGCAAAATATAAAAAATATATACACAGAAATGGTCAGTTTTGTTTTACACAATAAGCAGAAGTTAAAAGTGTTTTGATTATGTGTCACGTCAAGGGACGTACAGTGGCCCGAGTGTAAATTGAAACATGTCAACAGATGTACCGTGTGGGTTTGCATTTGTACAAACAACCCACAGAACTGGGATGTTTCATTGTAACATCACTTCATCACTTGTTAGACGTGGCAACACGTATCACCAACTTAATACAACTGTAGTCTAAAACAAATGCAAACCAAACGTAACCGCTTGGCACTGAAACTGTAACAAGAGCAATGTATGTATTTTGAGTGTATATGTATTCAGTGCCGCACGTCACAGGTCAGTCAACAAACCAGACGTGCCAAAGTAAGTGCAACAGTAAATGGTAAACACGAACACGTGTAACTTTCAAGAGTTACGCAACCAGCAAGTACAGGCTGTGCCAGTAATTGCCCATCAGGCACTATAAACAAGTTAACGGCAGTATTTACAAGCAACACGAGTCAGCTTCATTTCATTTTTCGGAATAAATTTAAATTTATTTTTCTTTACCTTTTCAAAAGTTTTTCAGCAGTAAACTTTTATGGCCTTTTCCAAAACATTTTCAGAACTTTGCAGCCATAGCGTGGGAAGACGCATGCGCCATGCGAACAACTGTCGCAGCGCGATAAAGGACAGACAGCAAGGCACCAGGCGAAATGCCAATATTCTCCTTCCCTCCGTGTCGCGTCGCACTGAGGGTCAGCCGTGCAGGAGTTGTCCCAGTGGACAAAACAAGCTGGTTGCTACGGCGTGAGCCCGCGCAAGTTACGTCACCAGCGTAGGTTTCCAATTCTGCGTGCAGCAATTAATATGTAAACAGTGCAATAAATTAACCCCAGTGGGAAACCTCACAAGCAACTTTTCTATATGCTACTGTATACCAAAACACCACAACATTCACAGCCAGTTCAACCCCAGCAGTGCAATTGTGCGTTGCCTTCGGAACAAAAGAATGCCATGCGACTTTCGCAGTCTACTATACCGGCTGTCCAAACACATGTCCGCGCGACGAACTGTCAGCAAGGGAGCGAGAGACATATGACGCGTTTCTCAGCGATTACTGGGGTGACGAGTGCCGTGTAAGGATGGTGGCATTGCGGTACAGCCATGACCAAAGAAACGCTGTAGAATCAACACCATTAGGGCCCATTTCACAAGCGCCTGTGTTTGTGTCCGCAGCCTTTACACTACCAAGCCAGTGTGATGCCAGAACGAGGGGCAACCAGAAACGTAAACTTGCAGTCGAAGAGAAGCAACAGCCTAGAACAAAATCGCGGAGGAACACAGTTCCGAGAAAACACGCAACACACATACGCAGGCATTTTGCAGCAAGGGACGAGACACAACAGCAGCGAACTCGTCAAAATGCCTGCACAGAGAATCAAGACGGAACAGCTACATGCACATGTAACCATGACGTATTTCCTGATGTCCACGTATCCCTTGTGCCCGTTTGTTCCACCGCCGACGCATCAACCACACAGCAACACTCGACCGATCGACATTAGGTCACGGTATCGATCAGTGCAGGTCGACAAGAACAGCGTGTCTAAACTTTTCATGCCGCTCTGCAACCTGTGGGCCGAGGGCCACCATATTTTAAATTTATTACAAGAGGTAATTCTTGTAATAAATTGATATGTGGCCTAAAGTGAAGTCACGAACGCACTTAGTCATTCGACTCGTCGATCTCGATCACTTTACCCAGCCCGCCTATGCGTTTCCTGTATGTCAGCAGCCAGTCTAAGCACACCTGCTGGCAGATTTCTGACCAGGTTACTGCCATCTTCCTCGAGTACTGTTTGTTCACGATTATCTGCTGAAGCAAGTACATGATCAGGCATCACATTAAACACAACAGAATGATCTTGCCCGGCGACAAGTTTGAGTTATCTCACAAAGTTCCCTGCCTCACTGACACTTCAAAATATCATTTTGTTTCATCCTTCATTCGTCGTCAGCACCATTAAAACAAGTCCCTGTTGTCCATCAGTTTTGCTTCACCCACCTTGCTTCGTTCGCACTGTGTAGACAGCCTGAAGACGTGCTTGAATAGGAACGTGTTTATGTTCAGCAAGGAATATATCGCTTGCCTGGCATTTAACATTGTGATTTTGCATCATGCGCACACCTATCACCTTTCATGAGAAAAAACTTGATAAAAAAACCGAACTTGGATATGTAATGCAGAACAATCGGCGATGAACTTGGATATACTAAATGGAATAGGTCGATAGGTCGGATACGCGATGCGGCACCGACCCATAAAGGAAACAATTTGACTGGATACCCTATCATACACTCGCACTTTTACTGTGGTTTTCCCCTTTGAGCACGCAATACGGAACAATTACCAGACACAATTCTGCTGTGCATTGTTCAATGGATGAAGGGGAATATTACAGTCTTTAAAAGTAAATGTAAAATTATTACAGTATAAGAAAATGTAAAAAAAGATTGTTAATCATCAGTTTTCTGCTATAATTTAAAATGTGACATAATTCACAAGTTTGAATAAATTCTTCTAACGATATATTTTCTTGTATATATTGAAGTAGTTGTTGCGTCACAGAATTAATACATAATAAATTTATTTAACCGGGAAATGTTTGTGTAATGTACATTTCTCTCCCCCTCCTCCAATAATTTCTAAACCCACGATTGCATACAGAACAGGGAGAGTATGTTATGAATAGTACCTTAAAAAATGTTTAAAACCACTGTTCTTTTTAATTAACTGGAAAGCTACGGAACGGTTCCAGAAATTAAAACGGTTCCTGAAAATCAGAATGGTTACCATATTAAGTACTGCTCCCTTCCTATTGCTAAGGTTATTACTACTTAGGGTTGGAAGATCAATGTTAAAAGTTAGGCAACCAAAAATTTTCACCACTAGCATGTACAGCAAATGTTCTCTATTCCATGCCTTAAAAACAGGATGGTTGTAATAATCATTAAACAAGTATAAAATAACTTTGTAACTAACCAAAATCTTGTTCTTCTCTCATTCACACAGATTTAAGTTTAAACAAAAATTTTCCACTTGAACACCGCTTGGCGTATAACTAGGGTTGTTGTTCTACTACTGATATGATACTGGTATCGATACTTTCCTTTCGATATCGGGTATTTATGATCAGATACTTTCATTCCGAAACACTGCCAGTATGACGTGTGCCACATCCCTGGCCCTAGACTGTTCCCCACGTCATTCATCAACCCGCCGAAGTTCACCTCAGCGCCACACAAGTGCAGTAGTGTACAAGCTAGTGTTCAGTGTGAGTGCCTGAGTGTGCACCAGTATTAGGCGTGCTGTATATGTGTAATTATTTTTCCGTTGTTTTCCATTGCCCTGGTTTTCTGCCGCATTTAGGAGATACTCCAATGGAATTCCTACACGAGGAATTCGCGCGAATGGGAATGCCAGTCCAGAGGGCATGGTTTATCACAGATCGCAACAGGCGAGCGATTAACAAACTGGCCATTGAACTACCACACGGTACAAACACCGAACCTTACATGAAACTGCTACACTTCGCAGGCTTCCTCGTTAAAGTTGAGGGTTTTCATAACCCGACAGGGCCCGCACAATGTTCCCGCTGCCAGCACTTCAGTCATGTGGCAGCAGGCTGAAATGCAGCGCCGAGGTGTCGGCACTGCAGCAGCCCTCACTTAACAAAAGACTGCACGATTGTGGACCATCGCACACAAGTTAAATGTGTAGACTGCGGGCAAAATCACTGCGCGAATTACCGCGGCTGCGGAACTTACAAAAATGCAAAGTGGAGCCGATTTGCACCCGAAAGTCGCCGAAGCCGCCAACAGCAGTCAAGGCAGGCTATTAAACAAAACCAGCGAATGGCAGCCTAGCAAACAATGCCTGCCCCTGTTCAGTCCCCAGTCGAGTCACAACAGGCACGCCCGCAACAGCCCCCAATGCAGAATTATAATTGCAATGTGTTTATGCCCTCGTGGGCACAACAACAGCAGCCAGCAACTGTACCTGTGTACAACAGGTATGCTTGGCTGCAAGACGAGATGGCTTTTCCGGCCCTGGCGAATCAGCCCATTCCTCGCAATCCTAATGTGAGTTGGGTACAGAAACCTAAATCACAATCAAAGACAACATCGCAAAAACAGCGTAAAAATGCCGAAAAACAATCTGCAGTAGCGGCGAGGTCGCCCAGCCCAGCGCGAGCTCCACTGCTCCCCCTACCTCGGGGCCCAGCCGGCCAATCAGGGGCCAGCCAATCAGAGCGCACCAGCGCTTCAACAAAACTCGAGCTCCCAGCCCGAGCTCGCCAGTCCCCTCACATCCTCACAACAATCCACACTCACAGTGTTGTCTTCACCGCGGCTTTGCTGGTTTGACTGGCGGGCTGTCTGAGTTGCGCCGGGACGTGCAGGGCGTCCTGACCTCTGGGCTATGTGTTCTTTGCGGTCTGGTGAGGGAAACTTCCTCAGCCCGCAGAGAGATACAACTGCTGCAACCGTATGGGTGGTATAAGGGCCCGAGCACACCCCCCGCTCTGAGCTTCGGCAATGATGAGAGTGTTGTCTTCGCCTTCGACTAGGGAGGGTGCGTCTCTGCTTCTTCTGGCTGTATACGACTAATAGTTTCGCGGCACACACCCTGTACAGTGTGATCGGCCTGGAAACAGGTCATCTTGAGCCTAGCCCCTAGTGGGTCAGCGGTCACACTGTATAGTACCGATTTAGGTACTTTTCTAACAACAAATTCTCACAATTTGCAAACAACACCACATCGAGAGTCGCTCCACACAGAGCTTACCCCTCCCCCACCTCCCTCACGGGTCATGGAGGCGGGCGGGGAACCGACTGAGCCGTCGTGGATGACGGGAACTGGCCCGTACTCCTTACAGTACCTCCGGGAAAACAAGCGATTTTTAGAACTGGCAAAGAGACGACCTAATCACCAAACTGTTTACGACATTTTTCCTCAAGGCATCCCCGACCACATTGACATACTCCTGGCTACTCTTACGGAACCAACGACGCCAACAATCACCACACCAACTTCCTCCCGACCGTCAACACCGGCCGCAGGAAATGAAACATTTGAAATGGAAACCGACTTCCAGATAGTAAAACGAAAAGGGGACAGAACAACCACGCAGGAGAACAAGCGTCTCCACTCTGTGTCGTCTGAGGCGCATACAAACACCATTCCTATACAAAATAGGTTTTCCCCGCTCAAGGAGGTAACAGAAAAAACCTCAACAGTTAACCATCCCGGCTCTTCAAGCATCTCCACCCACAAAACACAAACGGCTGCACCTGAAACACGACAGAAAAACAAAACCAGTACAGATTAGTGGTTCCTGACGCCACTAAACACAACTTACTTGTTCAGAAACTGCGAGCTATTAGTAGGGACGGGTTTTCCCTTCTCCCCACAGCTCGGGGAACGCAAATCCTCACTAAAAACTTTGATTTTTTTCACAGCTGCTCGCACAATGCTAGAAGCGAACTACATCCATTACTTTACTTTCTGTCAAGCTTCCGAGCTCCCACAGAAAGTCGTTTTTGACCTCCGCCCCACAACAGACATTGCGGACATCAAGACAGACCTGGAATGTGCCGGATACTCAATCCAGCACATTTATCAATTTAAAAAACGTATCACAGACCAAACAGACCCAAACAAATTCACGTTGGAGCCGCAACGTTTTTTCTGTGTCACGGCGGCGCAGAACACTTCTCTCCCTCCTCTGCTCTCTGTCACGAGGATAAATATGACAATAGTTCATCCCCGACAATACCAGAAACGGCCGACAGACGTGGCACAATGCCGCAACTGTCTCGCTTTAGGACACACCAAAAATCACTGCTCCATGCCGACAAAATGCCCTCACTGCGCCGGCCCTCACCCCGAGACTGCTTGCAAAACAAACGAAACCAACTCCAAGCCTACATGCAGTAATTGCGCAGGCGAACACACAGCTCTTTCAAAAGCCTGACCCAAGTTCCTGGACTTGGTGCAGAAAAGAACTACTGCTGCTGCTGCTGCTGCGAAAATCGCGCCAAAACTGCAAAACAACCTCCTGCCCCGTCCAGGTTCACATTCAGGACATTACAGCCCGGCAAAACGTACTCGCAGGCACTCTCTGCGTCTATCCACAAACCAGCTCCCCCTCTTGAAACCCCTGCAATGCCAAATACACAACCTCAGTCCCGCCCTCGCCAGCGAAATTCGCCAGGAGAGATGCGAGGCGTAATGCGGGATTTCCATGAACTCATGGAATTCCTTAGAGCATGCGACTTCGCCTCGCTCATGGCTCATTTCCACCCCTACATACTAAAACTCCGCAACATCACAGAAAAACATGAGAGAACCTGGCTACTTCTCGCAGCCATGGCGTCATTTGCGGCCCCCTAGCCCGTCAACTAGACCCGCATATGCCAATTTCCCCTACTCTGTACTGGAGCGACTCCGAAACACTTTACATTATCATTAATCACTATGACGAGCGAAATAATGGCGTATATTTTCTAGTAGTACACAACTGAGCATTTTAAGTTTTGCAGCACCAATTATTTACTTAAGACGATTTAATAACTTTAATTACAACCGCTTTTATTATATTTAAATTTTTTCCATGTCAAATAAAAGCTGTTGACGATAAATTAAGGACCATGCTGCCATCTCTCGAGCAACTTCATAAGCTCCGCCCCACCAAGTTCTCTCGGCCAATCAGAGCCCTCTGGCCTATATTACTGTTTAACTTCACTCACGAGACGTGTTTTCATGGCTCTGCTTTCGAATTTTACAAGTATAAATAATTATCAATACGGAATATAGTTCAAAACAACTTTAAAAATATAAATCCACGCCTTCAGCGCAATTATACCGCCCGATTTCATAGAAATAAGGCCCCGAAACTGGCCGGAATTTTCCGATCGGTCCGGGACAAAAATCGACCATGTTTAACAAAACTAGTTGGCGCTAGCATCGCGCCAGCCATATCGCACTCGGACTTCCCCGAGTTAACATGTTTTACTTGACTTTTAGCCGCTCGTCACGGTATATTCAGACATGCATTTACACACCAATAAGATTATTTAATGGTTTTTAACATTAACTCATAAGATATGAAGTAATTACTGAAACTGAAACAACTACACTGATTTAAATTTTCGCGAAACTTAAATTCACCACTTCAATATACATATAATTAATTTAATTATATAAACCCTTGCCACTCCAGTCATGGGAAAGCTACTTATATCGAAAATTTAACTTCATTTGGCTATTAACCTCCGCTTTTTATGCCAAACTGTCGCTAGCTCTCTCACAGGGAGCTCGTGACAGTACTTCACAAGTCCTGAACTTTAAAATTCCGCGCTGATAAAATCAATTAACTTCACCACTCTCTTTTATCCCGTACAGGCAGGGAAAAAGAGAGTAAAATTCAGCTATGGAAACAGCTCCCAGGCGCTACCCTGGGAATCCTGTACAAGAATGCTAGCTTTGCAACATAAAATATGTTTGATGGGTGCGGAGGGGGGAGGGGGTTAGCTTCTCCTCGCCTCCGCAATCTGACAACCAACTGGGTGGCCAAGGTCCCTCACAGGGGACCGATCTACCCCCGCGCTGAGGGAGTAGCGTCCCAGTGATGTAAAATGGCGGAGCTCGCCAGTCATTGATTGTGCTCATTCCGCCATTGTGCTCGGTCCAGGGGGGGGGGGGCTAACACAATATGACATAGCTAATTTAGACTAGCTTAAATAATTTAATCTAGCTTAGACTTTTACTAATAACACAATATATTAAAATAAAATTGACTTTAAAAAAATTATCGTAAAATTAAATACTAAAAAATAAGTAAAAACAAAATTTAAAAAATCACAAAATTCAAAAACACCTTTAAAAAATATAAAATAATTAAATAATTAAAACATATAGTATTTTATATGTTACAAACACCATTATTTACTTACAATAACGCACTGACCTGATAGTCTGTTTCAGGTCTGAAAGAAGACTATCCTCGTTGAATAGTGGACACGGGGGGGGGGGGGGGACTCTGCTTTGACTAGGGCCTGGCAAAGTCTGGCAGACTCTGGTCCCAAAGGCCCCTCCTATTGTTTTTGTAACTAACACTGGATTTCATTCCTATGTCACAACACTCTGAAACAATAAAACCTACCGCGAGAGTTGCTCCCGGGCGATTAGTGACTCACCGACACATTACACACGAGATTAAATAGCACATTTGTATACAACATAATAACACGCTGGACAGACATCACGACACTTACACTCACTCCAGCCGGGAGGCTGGAGGGGAGCTTCACTCCCCCGCCGACAACATTAACATGTAAAATCACATAATAATAGGCACTAAAACAAAAAAAAAAAAAGCCTAAATGTGGGCCCGGTGCCCTAGACTTACACTGACACGGCCCCCGCCCGCGGACACTATGATTAGTCCAAGTGTCGGTTGGCAATTGTTTTTACAAACACCCAGTGATTTGTGGGAGCTACGGCTCCCGGCATCACGACACGCATGTCATTCCGGTGGCATATGAGGGTCAGCGGCGGCTCGGTCCAGGTCCGACGTGCTTTGCAGTAGCTCTGCCCTATTTATCTATGAAAGGATAGTTTGCTGTGCAGTGCAGGCAAACTGCCTGAGCGCTCCCAATGTGTACTGGATACAATCAGAAGAAGTGTAATAATTTTTTGTTAGAAGAGAACTGCAAGCTTCTCTGCAACACCAGGCCTGTACTCTCTTATAGGGCACAGGTGAAATGTACACCCCTAGCCAGGGTAACTTAAATATTGCCAAGCGGCTGGTTTCTCCTAACCTTGTCTCCGGTAAAGGGGAGAGGTCAGGGAAATTAGTTTGTGGAGCCCAATTGTGAACCAGGTAATTTTTATTTTAGTCCCCCCCCCCCTCCCCCCATCAAGGTGAAGAGAGAAGAGTTTAAGTGGTAGGCTCTTCGGGGAACCCCTCCCCCCTCCATCAAGATGTCGGACGGTACAGCTCCTGTCACCATGGATGAAGACATGGCGAATAAGAAAAGAAAGACCGCCAAGATGTCGCCGCCCGCGCCTCCCCCTCCGCCTCTCACATGTGAGGCCACCACTTTAGCGTCACAAGCTGCTCAACATTCAGCTCAACAGGCGCCAATCCAGGTGAATAAACCCGATCTGCGCCCTCTTGCTGTGTATCATACATAGAACTGTACCTGCGCCACTGTGTGCAAACTTTTCAGGGAACAGCTCGCCCAGCCCACCACCAAATCGCGTCGTGCCACAAGGGGTGCAATACCTCCCCCAGTCTATCGATGATTATCGCAAGGCGATCGCAATCCTCGATACCTTGCAAGTAGGATATCATGTCCTAACCCCACGCAGCGAAATGCCGCTTAAAGTAGCCCTGAAAGGTCTAGACAAGTCAATTCCGGCGAAATGGATCCGCGAAGAGCTGATTGGACTAGGCTTTGAGCCAATCAGCATCCACCCCAAGCTCTCATTGATCGACAAGCGGCCTCTACACATGTTTATTGTAGAGCTCCCGGCCCAAGAGAAGTCACAAGCCGTATTTCAACTCCGTGGTTTCTGTAGCCTCGTAATCAAGGTGGAAGACTTTCACCGCCCAGAAGGGCCCGCCCAATGCAATCACTGCCAGCGATTTGGGTATTCGTCGAAAGTATGCCACCCCCCCCCCCCTCGCTGTAGGCTCTGTGGCAAAGGCCACACCACACTGAACTGCAACTTGTCGCCAAGGATGACAAGTCACTGAGAATCTGCGCATGCTGTGGTGGAAATCACGCAGCTAATTATAAGGCCTGTCAGTCTTATAAAGATGAGAAATGGCGCTTCCTCGCTCCTGATGAGCAAAAACAGAGACAACAGCAGAGCAGATACTCTGCTGCTGTATCTTCCCAGCCTCCGGCAAACTATGTTGTTCCAATGGCGCCATGGGCCCGCCCCCCCCCCCCCATCCAGGCCACTGTTCAGACCCCTGATGACTGGACAGTTGTACAGGGGAAAAACCAGCGCACACCGAGCCAAACATTTGTGTCAAAGTACGTGCAGCACAGACCAGTCCCTGTATCAAATGGATATGGCCAGCCTTCTAAGCTGGATTTTCCACCTCTGGCGAGCCCCCCTCGCCCCAGATGGCCAGCACACGATTCCTAAAGGGAAAATTAACAAAAATACCAGGCAGAAAAAATCCCAGCCGTCGAAATCGCAGGAGAGGCCTACTATCGGGCCATGACTACCTCCCTAAGTGTACTTATAGCTAAGCTATCACTAGAAGAGACTGGGAAAAAACGACATAGACACCGCAAAAACCCAGTCGACCGAATAGAATTCAAAATTATTCACGCATTAAACAGAAATGCCACAGGAGACAGTGTGTGTGTGTAACATGCTCGTGTTAGTAGAGATGAGAAAGCTAGTCGAGAGAGGGGACGGGAACTTTACATCCTTTCGCCTGGGCAGTTGGAAGGAGACACTGGCTTGTAACCAGGGAAGAGGCACTAATGGGCGGCTTCCCCCCGATTCCCCAGTAGAACCTAAAAACTAAAGAAGAGGATAATGTGAGTTGCCAGTAAGCGTCGGTATCACATATAAGCGAATCCCATTTTTCTGCGACAAGCTGGAATTACGAATGACTAGTGGATACAGGGCAGACAGGCGGCCATAAGCGAGTTTCCGCTTTACCTCCACATGGCTTCGCCATGTCAGACCTCTGTCCATAATAAGATCGAGGTATTTTACCTCATCCTTAAAACGGATATTCTCCCCGAAGATAGCGAGCTGTTGAAGATTAGGGGGCATGCGTCAGCGTGTACAGACTAACGTTTCGCATTTACCCACATTTATTTTAATGTGCCACAGGCGGAAATAGTTTTCTAGCTGAATGAGTTGTGCACTTCTCCTTGCATGATTTCCTATCCTTGTAGGCGTAAGGGGTATAGCCCTGAGACGCATTGAATCCCGCTCTACCCACCGGCCTTTCACTTAACACTTAGTTATTGGGTAGTTAGAAAAAATCGAGCCCGCCAGTCGCTCCGACATGCCAAACTCGGGCTGTCTCCTCCCCCCTCCCCACCCGCTCACCGCGTGACACAAAACGAAATTATGGCCGCAATTAACCAAGTCTTCACCAATGACGCACATTTCAGCAAATACCCCGACTTTGCATAAGTACTGCAGCACCTCTGTGCTATGATCGCGATCTGGACGACTAATATGTCGATCCAAGACAAAACAACAGCGATAATCGGTTCGTCCATTCAGCTAGTCAAGAACTGTGACCATGCTGGTAAACCAATTTAATGCAGTAAATTTAAATCTACTCGAAACACACCTACACTCCATTCTTTTCTAGAATGCATGCAGCCTTAGCTCAAAAAAGGACTAGTTTATAGACTATTTGCCTCGACATAAAATAAAAATCGTGGCAATAAACGAGACACATTTTAACACATAAACCTTGCTTTTCTGTTCCAGGCTATGCCGTATATCGAAAAGACAGACCTTTGATAAGAGGAAAAGGAGGAGGTATGGCAATTTTTGTCCACAGCTCTATCGCACACCACGAAATTAACTTGCCAGACTTCCCAATTTTAGAGCAGTAGGCATTGAATAAAAATTAGGCCAGCAACGCACTAAACCCTTGGCAATGTATGCCCCTCTTCCCCCTCGACCCCTTCGGGCGCTCGCTAACGAAAGCAGACCTGGACCTTTTTTGTAATAATACAGGCCACACTTTCCTCGCCCTTGGCGACATAAACACCAAACATCCCAACTGGAATTCACGAAACAGAACAGCAAATGGGATGCTCTTACAAAGGCACCAAGCGAATAGAAATTATCAAGTTATGGCCCTAACTGAACCCACATATAATCCACCAAATATTAATCAACATCCTGATATTTTAGGTATTGTTCTAACTAAGCAGTTTACAACTGGCTTTGACCTACGAGTCGAACATGATCTCTCTTCCGATCATTACCCAGTTCATATCGATTTTAATAATATTTCCACAGAAGCTAATGCCCCGAGAAAAATTAAAGATTATACTAAGGCCGATTGGCCGGGTTGCTCGGCTTTTATAACAGAAAATCTGCCGCAAATAAATAATGATTCCTTAGCAACTACACAGAATGTTGACGAATCTATAGCCGTCCTTACAAGCACAGCACAGTAAGGCGTGGCTGAGTTTGTTCCAGAGTTCCATTTTTTCAGACAAGTAAATAATTCCAAAGACCCTAAACCAAAAGACATTAGTGTGATAGATTTTCGAGTTATAATTTTTTGGAAAACATTTCCAGTAAATGAAGGTGTTATCAGTTCATTTGGAAATCCCGTTAAGTATTCACGAAAGAAAATACACAGGTACTTGTGGTAATATGAGAATATTAGGTTATGTAGAATTAGTTTATAATCCTTGATATGTATTCAGTATGTTATTATATGTATGTGATCATATGAGATTTAATGCATAATAAAGGGGTTTACCATATACAGGCAGTTTCATTAAAGAATCAATAGCCTCGGCCCGCTGGCAGCGGTCCTAAATTTACAAACCGCTGCGCGGGATAAGAATCCCAAATTGGACATTTCAGCCTTATATTTCACGTAGTTATCAAACACTTGGACTTCATAGCATGTGAACTGTGATAACCTTATACGAGATAATGTGTGTTGAGAGTATATATCTTGAACTATGTACTCTATACTCTGCAACGTTGCAACTCTGATAAGAGAATATATACAGACATATCTTCACAACCACTGGTCAGTGTCATATATGACTTGAAGGATATAAGATTACAGTGTGTAATATGATAGGTGGTGCTAACATTCTCAAGTTACATTTGAATTCTGAGTTGTTATATTTATACAGCCTAAGACGCCATTATTTCAGACGCCGAGATCAGCCAACCATGGCGATAATTAATGAAATACAGGCTGTAATTTCAGAGGAAGTAACACTATGGCAGGCCAGTGTATGGGATGCTAAAGTAGACAAATTAACTCCAAGCGTAATTATTTATGGGGCTTAAAAAAACGTATCTTAAATAAGACAGACAGAATCCCGCCTTGCAAACTAACACAAGATTTGTTTTCACACCTGAAGCAAAGGCAGGAGCCTTCGCTAATGTGCTGGAAAATACATTTCAGCCAAACCAGGACCCCTGGGATAGGAAGTTTTCTACCCAAATTTACCGCGAAATTAATCTCAAGCAAAGAAAACCGACTGAAGAAGAACCTGAAGGTATACAGTCGCAAGAAATAAAGCTGGCAATTAGCCGCATGTATCCCAGAAAAGCTCCAGGAGCAGACGGAATTCAGGCTATTGCATTAAAGAAAATGCCCGAACTGGCCCTCGAGTATCTAGCTACATGTTTTAATGCTATGCTCAAGCTGGAATACTTCTCAGACTAATGAAAAACTGCAAATGTGATATTTTTCACAAACAAGGAAAAGGTAAGAAACTCCCACAAAATTATAGGCCAATCAGCCTTTTGAATAATCTCACTAAAGTTGCGGAATATATAATCCTAAGACGGACTAATTATCATATCAGTAATAATAATTTACTTCCTGAAGAGTAGTTCGGCTTTAGACAAAAGCACGCCACAACACACCAATTGGTGCAAATCGCCGAATATATTAACCATGCCTTTAACTGGAAAGACTTTATAGTCGCAGTTTTCTTAGACATTGAAAAGGCTTTTGATCGAGTTTTTTCATGCTGGATTAATTTTTAAATTATATGAATTAAAATTCCCCGATTGCTATATTAAATCACTAGCCGCTACTTCAATCGCAGGACTTTTTCTGTCCAATGCGGAGGGGCGAAATCAGAAAATAAAACCAATATGCTGGAGTGCCTCAAGGAAGCTACTTAGCCCTGTATTAGTTAACATTTATATACATCAATGTCGGGAAAAGCGAGACTATCGTTTTTACGCGCAGGGCGCTACCCCAAGCCGCAAATCGCCCGCAAATCACATTATTTGGAGATCCCACACCCATAAAGATGTTGTTAAATATCTAGGCGTGCATATGGACCGAAAACTGACCTGGAAAGTACATTAGACGCCAAATGCGTAAGTGCGTACGTCAGGCTGTCCGCACTTTATCCTATACTAACAGACAAAGTGCTATTGCCCGAAATACAGCTGTACTGCTCTATACCATGCTAATACGGCCTGTTATTACGTGTGCTGCGCCACATGGGCACATGCAGCTAAAACAGGTATCAAGAGACTGCAGATTGTCCAAAATAAATGCCTGCTAATTGCGGCAGATGTGTCTATATACTGTCCCATTACAGATCTGCATAACAAACTAAAAATTTAAAAACTAGACTAGCACTTCGTCAGAATGGCGGAAAAAATTATACAATGAATATGCCACACATGCCAACATGAAAATATCTAGTCTCAGCGATTATGGCCCCGACGAGACTCAGAAATATAAGCGGTATAGGAGCATTTTGGCACACAGACCGCCTTATAAAACTAAAATTTGAAAGACAGGGCCCTCAGCCATGCACCCAACTAAAATTATTTCCAGAAACCCGCAATACTGCATACAATTAACAACAAAATACACTCTTTGACAAATAATTATCACAAAATTAGCGAAGCACTATGTGATCACACAACAAGGCGAAGCAGGCTCTGTACAGCCTCTGGCTTGGAGATGGCCCTGTGATTCACATTGCACCACACACACACGTGCTACAGAACTGCTCTCATCCGACAGCTGTTTGTATGTATGGTCAGTCGCCACTGCCGATTCCAAGTCGTCTCTGGGCAGTTCCAGTGACAACTGGGGGACTGTGGCGTAGTGCGCTCTCTGCAGCAGCTGGCGAGGGTTGTGGAGTGACACACCTACACTATCACGCACTCACCACCCACCAATACTCACAAACCCACACTTTACTATACACACTACACAGAGCTGCAAGCGAGGTCACGAGCAAGGTGATGAACACATTACCGCTACTAAAAAACTCTCTTTTCCAACTCTTTGCCTGTAACTTTCTGACACTTTTTTCTGTGTTACAGGGTGATAGCAGACTTATATGAGGCGGGTGGCTTGGTTCTGGCCTCCCACCACCAGAGCCACGCAGCACGACCCTGGTTATCAAAACTGCACCGAAATCATTTCATTTCACCCTGCATCAAACCCACAAAGTCTATATTCGTGAACTAACCAACACCCTAAAACCAACACAATAAAAGGAATTATTTTTTCCTCCGCGACTGTCACATAGTTTCCCCCAGGCTCTCTCCGCTTTGCCTGGTTTTCTATGCCCCTTACTAAACCCTTCTTCTTTCGGGGTGTGTCCATGGCTACAATTGCGACCATGGCACCAGACAACCCTGCTATAGCCGCGATGCATGCGCCCATCTTATAAATTAAACCTGACCTAAGGCGTAAAAGGCATGCCCTGAGACGCATTCCATTCTCCAAACGTCTTAACTACTAACAAGCATGCCGGAGAGCACACAGAACTGTGAATGTGCTCATGTTGGCGTAGCGGGATTTCGGGGCAAAATAATAATAATAATAATAATAATAATGACCTGTTCTCGAGGGGTGAAGTGTGATCCCGACTTCGCACCGAGGCGCCGGGGCGAGAAGATTCAGGAACACCTCTCCTGGAAGACTGGAGCAGTTTACAAGAAAGCAGCAGTGGGCTGTTGCCCCGAAGCGAACCAAGTGGTATTAATTTATTCTCCTAGGCGGCCAGCTTTGCCTAGCCCGATTCCGGTAGAGGAGGGTGGTCAGTGGAGCTGTTTAGGCAAGAGAGAGAGAGCATTTCTAGGGAAACAGTGCTAGAAAGGGAGAAGAATTGAGTGCCCTTTCACTGTAGTGCCCTTCTAGAGGGGATACAGCGACCATGGCAAGCATGAATATGCAAGCCCTTTCCCCCTCTCCTACCTCGTCAAGCAGATGCAGGGAAAAAGAGGAAAATCTCCGAAATACCACCACCCTGAAGGTTCTCCACAATACACAAAGTGCCAACGTTTCAACCATATCAGTGCTGGTTGCAACTGCACCCCGAGATGTAGTCTTTGTGGGGGCACCCACTTGACGACTCGGTGTCCGGAACAAGACCAGGACAAAAATTTCTGTGTCCTATGCCAGGGCACCATGGCTGTCCAGCTTTCAAAAATTGAAAGTGGTGCCGTCTTCCCCAAGACGAACACAGGGAAAGGCAGCAACAGTCTGCAGCCTCCCTGCATGCAAATGAATATTACAATGCCTCAAAGGCAAACACAGCATAAGTGCCCTGCCCCAGCTCCCTCTGCGAATGGTTGGACGACTGTGGGGAGAAACAACAGGCTCCCACGAAACACATTTGTGCCGGAATACGCACAACACAGGCCAGTTCAGACACAAAATTATTATAGCACACTGCAGTACCAACAAGAGTACGAAATGTTATCCTCCCCTGGCAAACCCCTCCAAGCCGAGGAGCAACCATAATAAAGTCTCAGCCATCTGCTGAAGGGACAATGAACCCTAATACGCAGTAAAAAGACTTCCAAACAATCTCGAAACTCCGTGCGAACGAGTACAGTAACTGCTCCGCCCACTGCCGCATAGCCGAGTGCGCCATTGTTGCCGCCCGGCTCCTTGGATAGGCCAGCAGCTCCGGCCAATCAGAACACGTCTCTGCCAACTCCTGTGGAACAAGGCTTTTCCATGGAAGTTGGAACAAGCAGCAGTCACACAGCAAAATCGCGAAAATGCAGAGAGCAAATCTGCTCAAGAAAAGGCAACTTCACTCGATGAAATTTCATCAATACTTAACAGTGGCGATGCACTAAAAGAAAACCCCCTCTTTGACTTTATTTGAACCTCTGCTTCAGGTCATTGTGATCTGGGCAGACCCAACCACCGATTTGAGCACTAAAGTCACTGCTACTGTAGGTTTTACGCTGACAGTAGCTATCTGTCACCAAAAATGACGCCTAATGCAGCGCCCTATACACGCGATCGTTACACTACAATAAATAAATTTTATACTGGAATGCTTGAGGCATTCACGACAAATAACACGATCTAATTGATTATTTAGGCAGGCACCAAATACTCCTCGCAGATATTAATGAGTCCCATTTAAACACCCGAGTTAGGTTTTCAGTCCCAGGATATACTGTTTTCCGCGCAGATCGGGAAGACACGCAAGGAAGTGGAGAACTTGCTTTACTACAAAATTCTATCGAGTGCTATGCTGCCAAGCGACCCCAGCTTGCTATTGTTTAAGCAGTAGGGGCTGATTTAAAGCTGGGCATACAACACATAGCATTATATGCTATATATTGTCCGCCAGGTCGCACTTTAACAGCTGCCGACCTAGACGAACATACCAACATCGCGCCCACATTCATTGCTGCAGGCGATTTGAATGCGAAACATGCTGTCCTAAATTGTAGGTCGCTCACTGCAAATGATAATGTGCTTATTAGGCACCAGGAACATCACAATTATACTGTGCTCGCCCCACTGGAGCCTACCTACGACCCCCTAATCCCAGACACCAACCAGATATTCTGGATATTCTGTTAACAAAAGGCTTGTGCACGCCCTTTGATTTAACTGTTCTACGTGTACTGTCATTCGACCACTACCCTGTTCATGCTGAGTTCGTGCCACTAGACACTCACACGACTGATAATAGTACTTTTAGAGACTTTAAACATGCGAATTGGCATGGTTTCCAGGGGTATTTGGAGGAAAAGCTGACATTGCCCTTCCCTCTAGACACATCCAAAAAAATTGACACTGCCGTAAACACAATAAGCGAGTGTATACAGTGCGGTATTGACAACTTTGTCACCACAAAACCAATTAAGCGGAATGAAAACACACTTCCAGTTTATATGACGCAGTCAGATGACCAGTGGGGGGGGGGGGGGTGGAAAGGTTGGAATTGGATTTTCTGGAGCGATGATGGTGAGATGTAGGAATGGTTATATCCGTAGGTGCCGGATGCAGTCAGGCGACATCAATGTTGATGCTGGTCCTCTTAACCTCGGGGTTGCAAGCCGTCCCTCCGGAATTAATCTCCTCGCCATTGAAGTTGAAGTGGTGATCTCCGCCCTGTTGGCTACTGGTCCAGATGAATATAGTTTATTAAACGATAGCCCGTCGGTCGGTTATGCACTATTGTTGACTTTGGCGGGGAAACTATCTAACTCTTTACTCGCACATGTGTGGGCTGTCAGGGCCTCTCACATAAAATACGAAAAAAAAATCAGGACATTTGTGGGTTAAATAACTTATGTCAGTTGAATGATCGGGTATTGTAAGTACCTGTCCCCTGACAAGCATAATGTGACGTAAAAAATGACTTAACGGAAGTTCACACACGCACACGTATTTATTACGTTAAAATGTATCCCTTCGATGACGGCACTTGACATGAAACACTCCTGGCAATTCTGACCGGCCATGCGTAACACTGTGAAAACGCCTTTCGACAATTAAGACTTACACGAAAACTTAAGCTCCCTGGGGCAATGCTATTCCACTGGGAAATGGAGGTGGCTTAACAGGCGGCTAAATGAAAAAGAAGGTTCCTGACGATTTAAAGTCTATCGCCATTAATGTCCAGATACAAGTTGTTGGTGGCCGCCCGGCATGTGTGGGAGAATGCTGGAGCTTAACACACGCCTGCCACCTCTGTTGGAAGCTTCGAGCCGACTGACCCCCCGCTCGACTCAGAGACTCGCCACGGCTTGCTCTCGTGCCAAAATGGGACTATTTTATGACATGAATTGCATTATTGTGCCTTGCGATATGTGAACAAGTAAATAAATATATTAAAAATAACACAAATAATCCTGCTATGTAAACATTGATGAAATGAGATGGACAAAACACTCTGTGAAGGATAAATATAAATAATAACATGTTACCTTGCAAATATAACAAATAAAACAATGCACACAAAACAAACCATAGACATTTTAATAGGAACAACAGAATAAAGTCTTTAGTTAGGCCTTAACTCTCCAGTTCAGATTAATTGGCATTTGCCATTTCCTTCCGCGGTGTCTCTGGTTCCCATGGCAACTACCAGCTGAACTATGCTGGTGTGCCCTGCTCTTGCTCTGCACCTGGTCGCTCCGAATGACCAGGCGCACACTCGACCTGTCGGTAGAGGGCGCAGCACCGCTGTGGTGGCGTTGCAGGTTACATCCAGATAAACTGTCTTAGGGCATGTGGCACACGTCAAATGCCCCCCCCCCCTTTTTTTGAGACAGTTTGTATGCCGTCTGGTATCACTAGCAGCAAATGCAAATTCGGGCTAGCCTGTGCGACCACAGGTGGTACCGCCACTCCTGTAGCCCTGCCGCATGCTGCAATATTGGCGGTTGCCCCTTCCTGCTAGGCAACTCTGGACGCCTGCATTGTTGACAGGGCGGTGGCGGATGTGCCCGCCGACATGACCGCCGAACGTACAGCGAGCTTCTTGACTCACTGCCCTCGCTGTCCCCTTCCTCGCTCCTGCTGTCCTCGTGCGGAATCCGTTGCCTCCGGGCGAGACCCGGCTAAACAGCCCATGCAAAAACACTTCGACTTGCATGAATACTTTGCCCTTGCTCAACCTGCATATTTACTTGCTCCTCCTGCTGATTTGCTTGCTCCTGCTCCCCTTGTGTATCTACTTGCGCTCTTTTTACTTGCACTCGCGTATGTTCACTTTGTTTCCCTTGCTCCTCCTACATTTGCTCCGGAGGTATTTCAGGTTCCCTGCGGCTTATTTCAACACCGGGTGACTACTGTGTACGTTCCTGCTCTACTCCTGCGTCTCCCCGAAGTGCGGATGCATCTTCCTGCTCCCTCTGCTCGTCCCGGAGCTTGTCAGTGGTGTTTTCATTCCGCGGCACATCTGGTGGTGCTTCCTCCTAGGCATGCATGGGCGGGTCCTCCACAGGATCTCCCCCTGAAGTGCTGCCATACCTCGCATCTCCTCTCGCTTCTACTCGAACTTGTCATGGACTGCGCTGTCGTGGGTCCTTGCTGCACCGGGTGTCCTTGCTGATGGTCACCCGGTGCACTCACCCTTCTCTCGCCCTACTTGCTATGTACATGTGGCATCTCCTACTCACTTGCTTTTACAAAAATCCTCCTCTCCTCTTGCTTGCTGATATGAAAATATTTATCCTCCCATTAATGTGCTTGCTTACATGCTAATTCTCCCCCTGCTCACTTGCTCATGGTGATGTGCATCCTCCTCCTGCTTGCTATTTACATATTCTCCTGCTTCCTGCATTTATGCATCTCTTGCACTTACTCGCTAATGTTGTATGTATAAGCCCTCCTGCATGCTATGTACATCATGTACTTACTTGCTATGTAATATGTGTACATGCCCTCCTTCGTGCTATGTACACCTGCTCTTACTTGCTAATATTGTGTGTACGAGCCCTCCTTCATGCTATGTACAGCCTGCTCTTACTTGCTAATATGATGGTAACAACATGATGGTTGACAGTATTTGCTGGAGTAGCATCATTAACATGCGGTTAACTCGCTTTGATATGTTGCTGTTACTACCCTAACTCCTTTCTTCCTTGCGAAATTAACAATACAATGACTTATTTCACACTTACAAATTGAATAACATAAACGATGCTGAAAAGAAACAAAAAAAATGTGTGTATGTGCCATCCGCATGTTATTGTTGATGTCGTGATTTCCTTGCAGTTAGACATGTACGGGAGTTAATTTCAAATTATTTCTCAGGCAGATGCTTACTATACTATTCTATGGACTATTACTACTAGAATGTTGTTGAAAATTTCATGACGTGCCAAAACTGTGTTTATTTACATTTTCCTCTCTTAGTTCGTTCCGCCATTTTACTTCACTTACATCATGGCAGAAAGATTCATGCGTTCTCTCTCAAATTATTGCGACATGAATTAAGTCATCTAGTGTTCCATTTAACAAAGGATAAAAGATGCTCTAAATTCAGGTCGAGCTGTTTCTCTAATTACTTCAAGTACTTCCCGTTCGGGCAAATTTGGATGGAAATGTTTGACAAGTTGGTTTTTACATGTAATGAAAGCAGTTAATGACTCACCCCATTGTTGACCTTCCAGAGTCAGTATACTCTGGGCCTGTACAGAAGTGAAAACTCCTCGAAATCTGTTTTGGAATGCATGTCGAAACTCCTCCCACTGAAGTCCGAAGTGGTTGAGAGTTGTCCACCAAGTGTGAGCGTTTCTGTAGAGTTGCGCTCCGACACAGCTGGCCAATTCATCCTGGCTTACCCCGTACCTGATAAGGCGGGATACACAATCGGCTAGAAATGCTGCCAGATCTTCTGTTGGTGTACCTGCAAACATGGGCAATGTCAGGAACTTCGATGGCGTTTTTGCCGTTGTCGGTCCTGGCAGATGTTGAGGTGGGTTGGCCTTCATGGTTCTGCTTCGCACTGCGTTTTCCATTTCTGCAGTTTGCAGTGTCACTGTTACGTACGGATTAACAAGTGGGGAATTTTGGAAAGTTTGGTGGTAATATGGCATAATTGTTGGAGAGATGGGTATATTAAACATGTGTGGCAGTGGCGGGGAAAATGGTGTAGGTGGTTGGTATCCATGTAGTGTGATTGTTGAGTTATGTTCGGGTGGCAATAATTTGTTTACATTTGCCACGTACGTGGCAAGAGCGCATGGTGGCTCGGCTTCGTGCTTCTCTCCTCCCCTTCTCTGCTGCCATTCCCCTCCACTGCTCTGTGCCACTCCAATTGACACATCGTTAGCGTCCTGTGCCACTATTATCTGCGAAATATTGCTGTTCACATTCACTCATACATCGTTTTCTCTGATAAAGAAAAATTAATTACATGTACCTTTAGTTGCATGTGTTGGGTACACGCCCATGTCTGTGTACGTGTGTGTTTGCACACATCATAACACAATACACTCTTTATTAAACAAATCAAATGACATAACAATTTGTAAAATAGCACATAAACAAGGGTAGACATACATAAACACTGACACTTACATAATAAACACTTGTGAAACTCTTCTCGCAATGCATCACTGTACACGGCACTAGTGCATGTAGCTCCTTACGTACATGTCACGTGATGTATGGCTGCTGCCTTTTGATGTGCAAAACACTGCTTTGAATAATCAAAAATAGAATTAGTAAATTTAAAAGACCATAAGAAAACAAAATCTCTACACAATATTATCACTGAAAACAAGCACTGGTGCATACAAATGCACACACGCAGACGGAGGCTGCTACAGCACTGCTGCTCTCTTGTGGCGGAATGGTGGCTGTATACTTGACAGCAAACGATGTCGTGATTGGACTAGGAGATGCTGCATGGTACACATCAAATGCCCCCCTTCCCGCCAAAGGCGGTTCACTCGCAGTGCTGGACGCTGCTGCTCCTATCAACAACACGTGACCAGCGGCTGGATCTGACCATGTGGTCGCAGGTTGTAGCGACTCTGTTCTTGTAGTGGTTCCTGGAGTGGGCGGTGCTGCTGCTCCCATGCTGGCAGCAGCACCATGACAACTGCCGTGGGCATGTTAGAATGCCTGCAAGCCGTGCACATGGAATGCTGGGACTGGCAAACTTGCTTCGAAAGGCAGGGAGGAGAGGACAGTTCCCCTGACCCTGACTCATCGCTGCTGCTCGTATCGTCTGCTGGGAGTGGGCAGCATCGATCACCGAAGCGGGTGTCACCGACATGTTTGGGTAGCGTGTCCCAAGCCTATACCGTTGTTCCCAGTGATGCCGCCCCCACTGATGACGAGGGGCCAGGTGTGACATGAGGCCTTCTCATAGGCGTCTGGATACACTACGGTTGACTGATGGTGGCGTTCTTGCTATCATGACGTAGTTCCCATATAGGCGCCGAGGCATCAGGTGATGTAGTGATTGATACTGTTGGCTCGACGTGCTCAACATGAGTCGTGGATGTGCAGGTATAGTCTGGATTGTTGGGCTATTTCCCCCATTACCCTTCCCAGCATGTGCACATTTCTCTCCAAACTTTCCGAGAGAATTGCATTCGATTGTCACTGAGAAGTGTCCTGGGGTAACCCAAGTGGGCAAAGAATTTGTTTTCCTCACTGGACGGGCTCGCACACTCGATACTGGATAGGCCCTTACCCAATGAGATAACAGGTCCGTTACTACAACAATAAACTGTTTACCTGTAGGTGTACACGAATAGTGTCCCATTAAATATAATGCAACGATTTCAAATGGTTCACTGGGTACTCTGGGTTGTAGTTGTTGCATCCCATTCGTTCTCCTACTCTTGCGATGGTTACATGTAGTACACTGCTTGACAAACCTCCGTATGTGTGTTCATAAACCTGGCCAGAAAACATTTCTCAACCCATTATGTCTTATCTGGCCGGCCCCTGGTTGTCCCGTTAAATAATTTAAATGGGCGTATTGCAAAAAAAAGTCCCATGCCGCTTTCGGCACATACGTCGTCCACATTTCACTGGTGTTGTTTACACGCAACTGTATACGCTCATTAAACACATACCACTGCTCTGTATGGCGTTGCTGTCAGGCAAGTTCCCATTTTTGTGAACTCTGGTATGTTTCTTGGGCGTGTATTACCTGTCTTCCCACGTCATCCAATATGGGTGGCACAGGTAACACACTAATATTTGCATACTGTACTGGTGTTACACGGTGTGTGTTTATTGGTGGGGGAGGGGTGTAGTATTTCTTCCTAGTCCTCCCCATCCTCGGCAATCGACTCGCCCGGCGAGTGTGACAAGTGGTCGGCCAGCTAATTCTCGTCACCTGCCATGTGTTTTACCTCGAAGTCGTATGGCTGTAATAGTAGAACCCAGCATGTCAACTTGCTGTGGCTTTCTCGTATGATGTGTAACCACAGTAGGCAGAGGTTGTTGGTCTGTAGTGTGAAGCGCTGGCATTCCAAGAGCTATCGGTATTTCTTGAAACTCTAGACTATGGCCAGACATTCATGTTCGTTGACGCCGTACCGCTGCTCTTCTAGGCCAAACTTTGCGCTGCCGAAATCGATACTGTTATGTTCCCCATTGTCTCCAAGCTGGAAGATGACAACTACTAGTCCTTTTTCGGAAGTGTAATTTGTACAAACAGATGTTTGCCATTTGAATCTGACGTTCGGAGACATTAGCTCAGTCAGCAGGGCGGTGATTATGGCAAATTCATGGACGTACTCCGGCAGCCAATTGATTAGGCCGAAGAACTTGCATACCTGCTTCCATGTGATGGGGACGGGGTAGTCTTCTATCAGGCTGAGATGTTCGGTGTTGGCTGTCTCTCGTTCTTGCTGATGAGGTGTCCCAGAAACTGAATGTTTTGTTTTCCAATATGGCACTTGCACTTTGCACAAATCAGACTGTTTATCGCAAGGCGTTCAAATACAAGTGAAAGGTGCTGGATGTGTTCTGGCCATGACGCCGACCACACAATGATGTCACCTAAGTATGCTAATGCACAGTGTCCTATGAGCCCAACTAGCACTCGCACCATCATAGCCTAAAAGGTGGACAGTGCGCATTTCAATCCGAATGGCATGGCTCAGAATTGAAAGTGGCGGTTGTCCGGTGCGGTGAACGCGGTCTTGTAGTGATCAGCTGGTTTCGCTGGGATCTGCCAGTAGCCACTACGAAGGTCGATGGTGGTGAGTACCTTCGCGTGTCCAAGGTTGTTTAGAGCATCATTGATATGAATGTAAGGTGATAGTTCACTGCAGGTTGCCAGGTTCAGACAGTGGAAATCTACTCAGAACCGCCATAAGCCATCTTTCTTTGGTGTTAAAGTGATTGCGGAGTTGTACACACTTTTAGACGGCTCAATGACGGCTTCCTGTAGCATTTCTGCGATCTGGTTTCGGATAATATTGCATTGGTGGGAATAGTAGCGGTGTGGGTTGTCGAAGATGGATGATGCAGTTGCAAGTGGAATCTGGTGTTCCGCCAGCATCGTGCATCACAGGGGGTCGGCTACCGTAAAGAAATCGTGTCGCTCATCCAGCAGTCGTTGCATGGTGGCCTAGTACTGCTAGGGCATTTCATGCAGCTGAACAGCTGGTGCGTTATTGGCGGGCCTGGCTCCCGAGTTGTACATGGTATGTCGCTCCTTCTTACTAAAATGGATGTGTCACACAGCTGTTTCGACGATGGTGTTCTGGTCTGTCAGGCAGGGACTCCCCAGGATGACGTCTTCCCTCAGCTAGTTGGATACAAAGGCAGTTGTTTAGGTGTCGATGTCCCATATCCACACTATTATTATTAATTACCCCCCCCCCCCCCTTCTAAATAGGGCTCGTGTGATGGTGGGTAGCTAACTGTACTATATTTTGAACTGGCTGGATATCTCGTGGATTTTTGGCAGACAAGTGCACAAGTTGTGGAATGTGGATGTGTCTATAAGTGCTCGGCATAGGTGATTATTTATGAGGATATCGATGCGAATGAAACTGCTGTGGTTGCTGATGATCTGGGCGAGAATGATCTGCTGTGGAGTCTGGACTGGTTTAGATGTGGACTTGCTGGGGTGGACGGCGTCAGGTTATCCTACCCCGGGCGTCCATTTCCCTGCAGCGGCAGCGGTTGGTGGTGTTGTGGTATCTGTGAGTCTCCTGCCTGGATGTAGTCTGCCCAAGTCGGACAAGGATTATTCTAATGGGGCTCTCCACACCATTTGCAGGGGTGCGGGGTGCCCTCGGTCCCCTGGTTGTGAGTGAAACACTACGATGTTCACCCACCTGGTCACGAACACTGGGCCTCATGTTTACACTTTTCTTTTCCCCAGTCATTGGTTCGGCACTCCTGGATGCTGTTTCCTTGTTGTTGTCTTTGGTTTTCGCGATGTCACGATCGCAGCGCGGCTGTGCTTGATCACATTCGCAGATCGGTTTTGCGGTAATGCTGGCATCGAGCAATAATGCAGTCTGGATAAATTCCTGTTCTGTCCCATGGATGACTGGGGCGAGCACGGCCAGGTATTCAGACCTTGCGGAGCTGGCCACAAACTCCAGGATGTCCCACAGAGCAAGTTCTGGTAGTATGCCCTGATCAAGCTAATCTTGTGAGTTATAAAGTGGTACATGACTCCTCCCTTGCTCCTTCATAATCACTTGACTTTGTGCCTGCAATGATGTTAATGTGTTGGTGAAGCGATAGTTGAATGATCTGCTGAACTCCTGCCATGATTTACCATAGTGCATAATCCCATGCCACAATTTCCAGGCATCGCCGAAGAGCTTCTCCCCAATGCAGTGTGGACAATCATCCTGGTCCATACCATACCGGTTCAGTCTCTTCTAGCAGTCCAGCAAGAATGCATTTGGGTCTTCATTCGCCGTTTCGGCATATGTGAGTAACGACTGGAAGCCTGTCAGAGTTTTTGTTTACTGGCAATTGTGCAAGCATGTCCCGTTAGCCCAAGGTCACATAGCAGTGATGGATGTAAACATTGTGGTCGCTGGCACCTCCTGGAGTAGCAGGACGTGCAGTTGTGGTGGTTTCTGTAGTATCAGCTGGGTTGCAGAGGTTGGTATCCCATGACTCCTTGGTTAAAAACCCCATGGTTCACTTCTCTGATCGCTGCCGGCAGTTGGATGTGCGCAATGGTTGATGGATTTGATGGCACAACACTGTGGCCACTTGTTGACACAGGGGTGCTGTCTGGCCAGAGGGTAAATTTGATGGTTGTTGGCTCCGAAATGCATTTGTTACATTGTATGTACTGGCCGTCCTTGATTGTCTTGATTGTACCCTGAATTAGCGCAGTGTTGCAATTGTCATGGTAGATGTGCTTACACTGAGTGCATGCAATGGTGGCCATACTCCTGCCCTCGCACCAGTTGGTGTGAGCATATTCTCTCAGTTCCTTCCAGAGGCAGGATAATGATGGCTCCATGTCCTTGATAGTTGCTGGGCACTTGCATGAAGATGGTAGCAAACAGGATTTATAAAACCTTTAACTCCACGTGTTTTCAGACCAGTGGTGGATACTGATGCACGTCATTTTTGTTATGTATAGAATGACCATGGATCGGTTGCTGGGGGTAGTCACAAACTCCTGGAACACAGTGAGGCTGGTTTGCAGTTGGCAATACGTAAGTCCAAATGGCACTGGTGGCAAGCACGGCACTGTTGAAAATCGGACGTCATGTTTGTTGTTTCGCTTCACCAGACCACGTGGTTCCTCGGCTTAAAGCTTTCACCCACACAGCATGATGGGGAGGGGTGGTCCTTTCAACATGACACGGTGTGGATAGAGAGGTGGAAGACAGGTGGTCACTTCCTCTCGGTGATGCAGTGTCCCAAAATGGTGGCGCTGGCTGACGTCATGTTTGCTGGTATGCTGACTGTTCAAAATAGTGGATTTCCTCCTGGACAAAGATGCTTGATTGGCACCAAATTTCCCATTGGTTTTCACATGAATTATCTTGTTGTGATGAGTGGTTCTTGTACTGGAAATGATGTGGGAGGTTAGGAATTTTTGCCAAAGCAATCATATGTGGATGAAATGCCCAGACGAGCATACACAAGTGTACCTGTATCCCCGAGATGGTCATACCGGTACACGGATGTGCCAGCAATATGACAGCAAAATTTAGTTAGGAAAATTATAGGTTCAGTGAGGTTATGCATAGTTGACGATAATAGGTAGCACCACATTGGGCGCCACTTGCCGTGCTTTTGGTTCTGCATCAGGGATAGGATGGAGTTGTTGGGATGGAATTTGGCTCATCGTAACTTATTACCAGGGGTGGGCGTCAGCACTACGCAGTGGTAGAGCATGTTGTTCTTGATGCAGTTATCTCAGTGCTGTGTCGCCGATGGCTCGTGGCCATCCCTGATGCACTGCATCTTTCTGGATGCTGGAGTGCACTGTAATCCTGAATTGCCTGGTATAGAAGGGTTGTCGGCCAACCTTATATGCCACTAACCTGTTGGAAGCTGTCCTGGAGCCTCTTCGATGCCGATACGTGTAATACGAGGTCACATACTTGATAAAAGTTTATGGTATCCCATAAGTTCTACAATAAAAAAGCAGAGAATTACGCCATTGTACACACTTTTATTCTGCCACTATCCCCGAAGGGCACTGAAGTTTACATAACCCCACTATAGCTCGGCGAGCTCTTAAACAGTAAGCTTGGCACAAGGCCTACATGATTTACTATGCAAAATACGCCCGGCTGGGTACAAGACGGTCCAAGTTGTGGGGCGGAACATGCTCTAGGCTGTTAATCGTACATTACGATTCCATCATAAATATAAAAAGCTCTTGATACATTAAATTATTGGTAGAAAGCAGTGAAGTGCCCAGAGCGGTCGACACGCATCCAGTTCCACGAGAGACGAAGACTCTACTATTGTTACTTGCACGGGCTGCCCATTGGTTTGCCGGCCAGTCCCCACGCGACACCAATGGTATGAAAAAAATGTGAATTAATTAAAAGATGATAATTTGGAAATGACTGAAATGTGTGTGACCCTGGTAATTACATAACTATTATAAAACAACGCCTCTTTCTCTTAACAAAACCCTTGGGTCAAGAAAAATAATTAAGTACAAACATAAACATGCACTTAGCAGCAATGCAGCCTTAATCAAACTGACACGAGAACTTGCAGTGTGGATTCTGGCTTATCTAGGTGTAGGCCTACAGATATTTATATGCCTATATATGTTTTGAAATGTTCCCAAATGTTTGTACTACATTACAGCACATGTAATAACATTCTTAATGGAATTAATCAAAAAGTGAGGTTAGCTGGCCTCTGTGTACCAGCCCTTGTGGTCAACAAATATTACTGAAATTACTAACTGTGATACCGACGTTTTTGGTTTGCACAATAAAATGTAAAGAATCAATTCAATAGGCCTGCAGGCAATTAACCCTACATACCAAAGTACATTTAAAAAAACCGATATGAAATATTATTGTTTACATACAGAAATTTAAAATTAGGCATGTTTGACTCTTGTGTTGGCATCTGAATTTGGCACTGTAAACACAGTGACACCTTTAAATAATTACATAAACACACTATGAAAACAATACATAAAACCCTGGTCAAAAAGACTTAAATTATACGTACATTTAGTTGCATTCCAATTGGCATGAGATGTTGGGTACACGACCCACGTCTGTGTACATGTGGACATGCACACGTTATAACACAATAAACTCTTTAGTAAACAAATCAAATGACAGATCACTTAAAATAGCACATAAACAAGATTAGACATTCATAAACACTGGCACTGACAAAATAAACACTTGTGGAACTCTTATCACAATGCATCACTGTACACGGCACTCTTGCATGTAGCTCCTTACGTACACATCACGTGATGTATGGCTGCTACCTTATGAGGTACACATCAATGATTTGAATAATCAAAAATAGAATAAGTAAATTAAAAAGGTCATGAGAAAACAAAATACCCTACACAATATTAGCATTGAAAACAATCACTGGCACATACAAACGCACACACGAAGAAGTAAACTGCTTCGGCACTGCTGCTATCTCGTGGCGGAGTGGTGGCTGGATACTGGACAGCATACGACGTCGTGAATGGACTAGTAGATGCTGCGTGGTACACGTCAAATCACATCCAAGCATAAAGAAATTAGAGCTTGTGTTCCCCAGGGAAGCATACTGGGGCCAGTGTTGTTCAATTTATACACATATGATATCCCCCGCCCGACTGTGTGGACTGCCCAACTTGGTGTATATGCAGATGTAACAGTACTTTACACTCACTCCAGTGACTTGAACATGGCTGTGCGCAATTTCCAAGACCACTTAAATACACTCGAGCTATATTTTCGCAAAAGACGAATTAAGAATTCGAATGTCGGAAAATGTGAAGCCATCATTTTTACAAGCAAGCGCCTACGTCAAGCTCTCCAACCCATTACACTGTTCCAGGAAAATATTCCTTATAAATCCGAGGAAAAATACCTTGGTGTGACAGTGGACAAGGTGCTGACATGGCATTCTCATGCCACTATCAAGCGCCAGCAAGCCCTAGCCTGCCTCGCGGCCCTCTACCCAATGTTTAACACTAGAGGTGGCCTCACACTTCATGTGAGGATTCTAATTCAAAAATCCCTTATCCACACTATACTATTATAAGCAGCATCAGCCTGGGCATACTGTGCTAAAACAAACACGGAACAACAACAGCGAGTGTAAAATTAATGCCTCAAAATGGCTGCCCTTGTGCCCAGATATATTCCCACCCGCGAAATACATGCTGAACTTCAACAGCCAATGCTCTTTGAAGTAATTAAAGATATGACAAGGAAGTTCTATGCCACTGCTCTTGACTCAAACAACCCCCTCATTAGTACCCTGTGGGACTGTGACCCCGACAAAACCCAGAGGTAAAATCAAATGTTAAAGTTTTCAATTTGTTAAGGGTCTTTAATGGATGAGCATGGAAGCCACATCGTCGATTATGAGCTAATCGATTAAATTGGAAGAATCCGATTATTAAACTCGATTATTTTCTTGCAAATAATCGATGAGGCACATAATCGATTAATGTTTGATTTTTTTTTTTTATATATAGTTTAATTTTCCTGGTCCAGCAGGGAAAACTATTAAGGTTGGGAAACTCAATGCTTTTAGTTTGGGAAATAAATTTTTTGTTTCCAGGAAGTACTGGTGTTGCATGTAATGGATTTTTTAATTTCATATATAACTGCAATTTTCATAAAATGAGGCAATTGTGAGAAATCTTCCGATTTGTATTGTGTTAGACTCAACATAAAAAATTCACTTTGTTCTTCGCACTAGAATATAAATATAACCAAATATAAATGCATATTGTTAAATATTTGTGTAGTAAATTGGATAGGGGCTTAGAGCAAAATGTAGTCTTACACATTAAATAGTGAGATGGTTAAAAAATATATAATTGTTAGGGGTTTCCTTCGTAATTTCTGTAAACGAAAGGAGAAAAGTACAAATTTCCTTTAAATGATACCTATAAATTTTTTAAACTTCAATTAGTAAATTTTTTCCATTTAAGCAGCTTGGTTACGCCCAATGCCGAACACAGTTAAGTTTTTTACTGTTTTTATTATTTTTAAAAGCAATATTGGACGAACTCGACAGTTTTGCAGACTTAATCTGTGACTTCCATTGACGAAATTCACTGCATTTGTAAATTCGGCTTCTAACTGCAATAACAGAAGTATACTTATTTCGCGAATGCAAATTGAACCCACTTAGCAAAAGGTCAAATTTCTTTTTTAACTCTACAAGCTCATAATTTCCCGATCAAACTCTGAGCTTGGGAAGATAGACGACTGACTGGTTGAAGGGATACTTGCATAAGTTCTTTATCCTAATACTAGTATAGTTTTTTTAATAGGGGAAGAAGTAATAAAAATAAATAAACACGTGTGTTACAGTGGAACATAATACTCAACTAATTTGTTTGGAATTCAACTCTTTCAGGTGGAACATCTCCTTGTCGACATAACATGGCACTTCAAAGAAGGAATTCAATCATTATTGAAAATGCTACAAACATTTCTTGTTACAACGTCAGAATTTTTTTCCAAATTTCCAAAATGCTATTTGCAAAATTGAGAATTACTGTCACTAATCGAAAATTAATCGAATGAAAATAATCGATATATTCCATTAATCTAAAGGGTAGTAATTTATATTCATTATTCGATTGATTGCAACGAGATAGTCGATTACCTTACAAATAGAACTGTAATCGAGCATACCTATAAAGGAAGTTTAGCAAGCAGCTGTCACATAACAAAACAAACTTGCGAACATGCAGAGAGTAAGTCTGCCGAAGTAAAGGCCACTTCGCTCGATGAAATTACATCGATTCTTAAGAGTAGCGATGGCCTAAAGGAAACCCCCTCTTTAAGACTTGATATGAACCTCTGCTTCAGGTCATTGTGATATGAACAGACCCAACCACCGATATGCGCACTAAAGCCACTGCTACTGTAGGTTTTAACCTGGCAGTGGCTAACTCTGTCACCAAAAATTACGCCTAATTACCAAAAATTACGTCCTATACACACGATCGGTACATTACAACATTAACAGCTACCGACCTGGACGAACTTACCAACATCGCGCCCACATCCATTGCTGCAGGCGATTTGATTACGAAACATGGTATCCTAAATTTTGGATCGCGCACAGCAAATGGTAATGTGCTTATTAGGCACCAGGACCATTACAATCATATTGTTCTTGCACCACAGGAGCCGACGTTCGACCCCCTTAATCCCAGGCACCAACCAGATATTCTGGATATTCTGTTAACAAAAGGCCTGAGCACGCCCTTTGAGTTAACTGTTCTACATGAATTATCATCCGGCCATTACCCTGTTCATGCTGAGTTCGTGCCATTAGATACTAACACGACCCAGAATGGTACTTTTAAAAACTTTAAACTTGAGAATTGGCATGGCTTCCAGGGGTATTTGGAGGAAGCGTTGACATTTCCCTTCCCTCTAGACACATCCGAAAAAATTGACACTGCTGTAAACTCAATAAGCGAGTGTATACAGCGCGGTATTGCCAACTTTGCCCCCACAAAAAAAATTAAGCGGAATGAAAACACTCTTCCAGTTTATATAAGAGATTTAATTTCTCAAAAAAAATGAGTTCACAGGTGTTTCTCGCGCACATTACATCCGCACACCATAACTCTCATTAATGAAATATGAGAGCAAATTTGGAGAGCAGGACACTGGGACAAAAAAGTATCCCTTCTCGGCCACTTTGGATAGGATGGAGAGAAGGGAAATGGGCCGGTAGGAGGAGGGGAGGTCGGGGGGTTTGCCGGGTTTGGGGATCGGGATGACGATAGCGGTCTTCCTGGGGGAGGGGAAGTGGCACTGGAGGAGGATGGCGTTGATGAGGCGGGTGAGGAAGACAGTGGCAGTGCGGGGGAGGGCGCAGAGGAGGGGGCCAAGATGGAGTCGGGACTGGGAGCGGCGGAAAGACGAAGGCGAGACAGGATGATGAAGATTTCTCGCGGGGTCGCGAGACGGAAAGAGGGACGATCGGGAAAGAGGGGAAGGGTGACATGGTCGGCGAGGGTGGGGGGGTGGTCCTCGTCCTCGGAAGAGTCGGAGGAAAGGGCAGGAAGGGGAACGGAGGTGAAAGTGGTGTGCAGGTACGCCGAGATGGCCCCGGATTTCTCCGCGGCCGGCTCGGCGACTGAAGGGGGTTGGTGAGGGGGGAATGGTGGTGGGGGTCGATTTTTGGCATCGGATGTGGGTCCAGAGGGAGGCGTTGGAATAGGTGAGGGTTTTCAACACGAAATTGCATTAACTTAAACCAATTATGTTTGTAAAAGAGTAAAGTGTTTATAATAAATTGTTTGTTCGTTCGTATGTTTTGGTCATTATTAGTTTCTTTATTTTTTTCGAGAAAAAAAAAAGGAGGGGTTAGTTTAGAACACAAAAGAAAATTTAAGCAGTAAATAAAATTAAATTATGAGTGCAATACTTTTGACAGTTGTTTTGGCCAGTGTTATTGGTTTGGCATCCTATTCTAATGTCCTAATTACAGTAGTGAAGTTTTGCACTTACTGATCATGTTTGCTATATTCACAAGACGACATTAATTTGTCTCTGAACATTCTTCGTCTTCTCCTAACTTGAATATTCATGCTGTGTTTTGTTGTGTTTTTGTAAGTGTACTATTCCTAGTGTGAACCATACTCATATCATGTACACAATATTAGCAAGTTTAAAGTGTTCTATGCTAAAGTTATAATACTTATGACCATGTTAGATTGCAAGATACGAAGTGCATAGGTTTTTGTTATGTAACATGTGTGGAGAAAGTAGGACCATGTGACCTGCTGGCCCACCAACATTGGCCGGCGCACCATGCTGAGCTGTCACGCACTGTCGAGCATCTCGGGAGTGAGGTTGTGTATTACCATGGCTCGGGTATCGTGCACTCGAGCAGCATGCAGCTTTTGTCTTCAATCATTTTTCAGCAATAGAGTAAGTTTTTCTGGAACCATTTTCTTTAGCTGCCCGAGACATCACCTCCTTTCTCACTGCGGTTGCATCACATGGGGAAACTTAAACAGCACTTTAATTCATTTCTTGGCTTCGTTCCAATTTTACTGATCACATTACCGCCATGTTAAGGCCGGTCACGTATGTAAAGTGTTGGCTTCAGAGCCATGTTATTGTATGAGTAAATGCCGTATTGAAAACAGTTGTGTGTGTAATTAATTTTGTGTCCTTTTGGCTCTTCAGGACATGGGCCCTCATAATACCTGCCCCAATTTCAAGTGTTTATTAATTATTTTTCGCAAAGGTTATGTGTATGTTCCCATGAGAGCAGTAAACGTAAGGTGTGTGACTTGGCTGAATAAGTCATGGGGCAGTAAGCAAAGAGTCAATAATTGGCGAGCTTTTGTTTACAGCAATTTTTTCATATCGGGTATGTGGATTACACACTGGTCGTCGGCCGAACGACCCTGATGTAAGAGATTGCTCTGCCATCAAAACATTGCATTGCCCAGCAATGATTGGCGCCCTGGGTAAAACCATCCTAAATCACCAAATTCCAACATTCCAAATTTTAACAGTTCATCAAATTCTGTTTCTACCAATTGAAGCTCCATGGCACCACATCACACATGACAGAGGGTGAAACGGCCATTAAGTGGCTGGCGAAATAAAAATATGTTTTAACATATCACACTATTTATTCTATGAAATCTCAATGAGCACTAACATAAATATTGCTCCTCTCAAGCATAGCTGCACTTCTGTGGTAAGAAAGCAGCATGTGGCCAAAATGTATTTACAGTACTTTAAGTCCTTAAGTCCCAGTCATGTACAAAATAACAAAGGGGTGACGCAGTTCATTCCCCAGTCTAAAAGAAATAAAAAGGTTCTGATTAATTACATTATAATATTGGAAAACTAAATGGTTGAGCGCGAAATTATTCAGGCCCGGAGATGACGCAAGTGCATGTCCTCCTCACATGATGACCAAGAAGCTTGATATTGCCATGTCACATGACCACTTATATTTAACACACTAAATATTAAATGAAATGCACGAACCTTGGTGAAAATGAGACATAAAGAATAACACTTTACATGCAAAAGCCGCTGGAAAAAAAAATTTAACTTACACGTAACACTTACCAACTTGGTTGGCAACATAACCTCCGATTTGGAGTTATGCCACATATGTGCACAGCTCTGTCCATGCAGAGATTTTATTGCATTTATTTCCAAAACATTAATTTGCAGAGTACAAGACAATCATAACATACCCTTGATTTATAACATTTAACAACTACTTATATTAATTCTGGTGATTTTTAGCACGTGGTCATTAACTTTGGCCAGAAATGCATGTGGTTTGTGAATGATGTATGTAAAATACTGTTAAAGACAGTGTTTTACTGGCTCTGTTAATGGTTAAAAATGAAAGTGATTAATTATTATGAATTATGTCCAGGCACACGTAAGCATACATAGACTAAAAACACACAATAATTTTCGTTACACAGCGCATCCCAGCACGTGGTAACGTGGTATCTCTCTCAAAAATCATGTTGCACATAACAAACAATAATTTCTAAACAAATTAACAGATTATAATTAGTACATCAAAAACCCTCTTGAAATTAGCACAATACAATACACTTAATTACATGGACAATACACATGTATTTAATAAAATCAAATACAATTGGAACACGTCACACTGATGCACCTGTATGCTGCATGTCATTCTCACACGTGATCAAAAGAGGACTCTAGCCCCTGCATTAAGAATACCTGATAAATTAAAAATACACTGTTAAAAGCTCAGAAAAATAATAAAAGAAAAGAGCTATAAAACTAAAACAGAAAATAACTTCACAATATGCATAATGCACTGCACTGGTGCACACTCAGAAACCCACACGAAACACTGGCTTCAGGACACTGATACTCTCATATAGTGCAGGGTGGAATTTTGGTGGGTATATGAATGGAATGGGGGACAGTTTAGGGCCAGAAAAGAGGCACACATCATACGCCCCCCAAGAAACCTTTCACTTGTCTCTGACAGGCTCATCTTCATCTGTGACACGTGACCAACAGGCGTAGTCCGTACCCCAACTGTAGGTTATAGTTGCTACCCTGTTGTTTACATCTTGGTGGGCAGGGCTGCTGCTCACGCGTGGCCATTCGTGTTGTGACGGCTGCTGTGGGCATGTCCACTTGCCCGCAGGTTGTGCACATAGCATGCTAGGTAATACGCACTCGCTTCGAGCAGGGGGGGAGGAAGACATTTCCTCAACCCACGACTCATTGCTGCTGCTGTCACTGTTATTGTTGTCGGCACGATGTAGGTGGCAGAGGCTAAGTGGTTCGACGTCCCCAAGAACTATCAAACTTGTCCTCGGCTTGAGTGAAAACAGTGTTGGCAACATACTGCATCACCTAGGAGTCGCGACGTCTCTGGGCAAATTCCCTCACCTGGCGATTCTGATCACTTTCAGCCAGCCCATCCGGCGTGTCTCTCTAGACGACAGAGGAAGCTGCCATTGACAGTTGTTGATTTCGAATAGTGAAGTGTTTTATTCCGCGACTCGCCCCGTTGGAACCTCTGTTGATGTGTTGTGGTCAGGCATCAAAGCTGCAGGCTCTCATTGAGACACTTCACATTCGTTACTTTCAGCAGTGGAGGCAGTATTGGCTGGTGACCCTGAAGTCCGTTTCCGTGTCAGGTGGCAGCGTCTCAATGACAGGCATTGGTGGGCCTCATGGTGTCACTGCAAAAAAATCCTATGGCAGGTTTCACCGTGTGCGCTCAGGACGTCATGAGGCACACTACATTCAGTGGCAAAGCCCATGTAAAATTATTATAAGTGAATGTATAAATTCCATGACAATATGACAAATAATTTTAAAACACTGATTATATAAAACTGTTTCTTCGTTTCTTCAAAGGCTTGCAAACAAAATAGTTTTTGTTAGTTTTTAATATACATGTCTGATGGTCACGCAATTGAAAAAAAAAATTCAAAGTAAAAACTGTCAATGGCTACCACGTGACACATGACAATACAAGCTAATGGTTAACACATGGTCACAAAAAATACATCATGTCATTAACAGCTAGCTAATATCTTGCCTATTCAAAAAATACTTTCAAAATGTTTGTTGGCAAAAATACATCATATTTGTATCTTTATTGTGATAAAGAGCCATGTCTCGAAAATGTTAGTGGGACGGAATAAATAAGATGATCTCCAGCTTACCAAATAATAAAGATGCTATATCGGAATCGGGCCAGAATATTATTTTTGCTATTAGCGACATGTTAGCTGTGAGAAATCACGCCGTCATGATATGGGTGAAATCCATCTGTTATCCAAAAAAAAATACAGCAGGCAGTTGAATTTTTTCTAATGGCAAACATACTATCTCTAAAAAGATGGCATGCCAATCTGTTGCTTGCTAATGTCTTGCCTATTCAAAACACTTTACAAACGTTTGTCGGCAAAAATACATCAAATTTGTATATTTATAGTGATAAATAACCATGTCTCGAAAACGTTAGCAGGCTGGAAGAAATTAGATGACGGCCAGCTTACCAAAAAAATAAATGCTATATCGGGATTGGGCAAGAAAATAATTTTTGCTATTGGCCACATGTTTGCTGTGATGTATCAGGCAGACATAATTTAGGTGATATCCATCTGTTATCCAAAAAACAACAGTGAGCCATTGTTTTTTTTTCTAACGGCAAACATACATATGTCACACCATTGTCACACGGCTATCTTCTAGCATTGAATGACAGTTGTCGACAGTACAGGTATCGGGCCGACAATTTGCCAACACTTTACCGAGAGGTTGTGATTTCTGGGAAGTGTTTACGAACTGCAACAGAAGATAAAATGCATGTAAAATCGCAGATACTAATCCATTCTATATGATTGCTAGAGACAAATGTTTTATATTGTATATTTATGTATTGTTGGGTTCACTGCAGCCTCTGCTGCTGTCCTTCTTGAAGGTGCAGACACACCTTCTGTGCACCACTGCTCCTCCCTTTGCTCGGCATCGGCAATGCCGTCAAGCATCGTGGGGGCAAACTTCTCCACTCCTGCCCTTCTCCGCCATTTTGCACTGCAGCTATTTGAGGGCTGTTGTTGTGTGCCACCTGTGCTGAGCTCTCCTCCTCCACTGCTGTTGCACCGTGCTCTGTGATGTGATATCAAGTTCCTGTGCCTGATGGACCTTGTGTCGTCCGGCATCGGCGAGACTGCGATCACCAGTGGTCGGCCTCCTGTGGGAGGTGCCATCTCACCTTCCTCCTCATTCGCTCCTTCCTGGAGCTCAATGTGCTCGTCGCCATCGTGGGGCTTTGAGGCAACGGGTGCATCTTCCTTTGTGATGTTACCTGCAATGCGTCTGATGTCATCCCAGTGTGCTCTCACCAGCTTTCTCCCTGCCTGGACTATGTAAGTAGTCGGTCGTATACTCCACGCAATCACATGCGGGCAAGGCCCACACAAAAGTTCTGCCAGACAGCCGACTGCGGGTGTGTTAGCAAATACACGCGCTCTCCTTCCTGCAAGGCAGGCGGTGGTCTCATACTTGGCAAGACCCACCCGGCACTGTACCTTCTCTGGTGCTCCATTTGCTCGTGCTGCCTTCGGATGCGATTCTCAGACTGCTTACCACTGCTCTCCATTATGCTGGTTGCTGTGTTCTTGGGGCAGTTGTGTTCGCCTGGTAGTGTGAGGTTTCTTCCCAACAGCACATCCGCTGACGGCCTTCCCGTGGCAGCATTCACTCGCCGGCAGAGGGTAAACAGGGCAACAGGCAGGTGTTCAGCACAGCTGTTGTGTTTCTCGCCCACACGGAGTCGCAACTACGTCTTAGGGTCTTGGTTGTAATGCTACGTGGGGTAGGCGCGTGCATGATAGACATCTGTTTTTAGATGGTGAACCCCCCTCTGGTTGCATAACTCTTGCAATTTCCTTCCTGAGAATTGTTTACCTTTATGGGTCAAAATTTGCCTTGAATATGCCCAGTGCACAAAAAACTAATTTTGTGTTGACTTGTCTACATTTTGCACTTTTGTGCTACTGATTGCATAGGCCTCGGCCCATCTCGAAAAATAATATTTCACGAGTATGAACATCTTGCCCCTTGCAGACCTGGGGTTAGTACCCATGAGGTACAAGCAAATTTTTTTAACAGCTTTTTCGGCATCCTTGACTCCTTGACTGCTGCTGCTGCGCACCACTTGTGTGCCGCGACTTGAACTGTTGAGATTTCATGCATTCTCTCACACATACTGCCATGCGTCATGCGACAGGCTGGGCCAGAAAATCTTTTCTCTCCCATTGCGAATGGTTTGGTCTGTACCTGGGTGACCTGCCATGTTACTAGAGTGTGTGTGTGCCAAAAATTTTTGCTCTCATTTCTACAGGCACAAATAGCCACCATTTTCTGTTGTCTCGTGGTGTGCTTGTCTCTAATCTGTCGTTCATCACTCCCCATTACTCCACGTGTCAGCCTGCACACTTCCCTACTTGCTCTCATGTAAACCTGCAATTTTTCTGTGCAGTTTCGAATTTCCTCGTGAAGTTTGCTTACTACAATCTCCACTCGCCCTTCGTAAATTTAATTTAAATGCACCTCGCATAGTTGTTCTTGCGAATTTTGTGGAAGGGTCTCCTCCCACTCTGCTTCGTCATACTCAACAACATTCGTGTTCGGTGCTCGCGACAATGCATATGCTAGCCCATTTTCCTTCCTGGGGACATGCTCTACACCGAAGTCATACTCCGGGTCAGCATGTTACATACTTCTTTCATGCTACTTAGCCAGACCAAGCATCGATTGTCTGTACGAAATATGAACCTTCTATACTTTAGATAGGCACAGTACTTTTTAATGGCCCACACCACTGCCAAACACACCATTTCATTCACATCGTACCTGCACTCTGTGGGGCCTAATTTCGACTAGCAAAATCAATTAAATGATTCTCTCCGTCCTCTTTACATTGATACAGGACCGCGCCCAGCCGCTCCTGACTGGCATCTGTCTGTAAAAACAATGGTTGCATGGGGTCATATTGTGCTAGTGTAGTGCATGTTTTGAACTGCTTCGTTATCGCATCAGACGCCTGTTTTGCTTTGTCTGTCCATACCAACCATTTCTGCAGTGACAGTAGTGAGGTTAGCAGTGCTGTCATTATTGCGAACTCCTTTATGTACTCGTGGATCCAGGTAATGGGGCCAAAGAATTTTCGTAACTGCTTTCGCGTACATGACGGACGTTGCTGGTCGGTTACATGTAACTGTTCCGGATTTGGAGTTTTACCGTTCTCGCTCACTACGTGACCTAGGAAATCTAGTTCTGCCTTGCCAAGGTGACATTATTTTACAGCGCACATCAACCCATTCATTGCTAGTCTTTCCAACACAAGTGATAGATGGTACATGTGATCTTCCCGTGTTTCTCACCATACTATTACATCGTCTAAATAGGAGAGGGTGAATTCGCCTATTAGATCGTCTAGCACACACACCATCATCGGTTGGAAGGTTGTGGGAGCACACTTCAAGCCGAATGGCATAGTGCAATATTGGTAATGTGTCCCGTCAGGTGCAGTAAAAGGTGTTTTCTCTCTATCCTGAAATTTAATGGGAATCTGCCAGTAGCTGCTTTTTAAGTCCGATGATGTCAGTATTTTTTATCTTCCTAACGATTACAAGGTGTCCTTGTTACTTATGTACTGTAGCGATGCACTACTCATTAGTTTGTTAATTAACCTAAAGTCGACGCAGAAGCATCGTCCTCTGTATTTTTGGGTGCAAGAGTGATTGCAGAATTGAATTGACTATGTGTCGGTTGAATTACACAATCCACGAGCAGTTCCTTTATTTGTTTCTTAATAATTTTTGCTTGATATGGCATGTAGCTACATAGTGCAATGTAGATGTGGCCTTCTCGTGTTAACGGTATTGCATGCTCCGCTATGGTGGTACGCCTGAGTGCATTATGTTGTACAAATACTTCTTTACATTCGTTCAGAACTCTCTGAAATGCCACCAGGTGTTGTGGCGATATCTAATTATCAGACTTAGCAAGCTACATCCTAGGGGTGTTATCTGTGACAGGTCGGTGAATATTGTACACAGTGTGCCTTTCATTTGCACCAAAATGAATTCATCTCGCGGCAGTCTTTACAATAGTGTTTTTTTACTTAGCCAGGGCATGCCTAATATTGCCCTCTCTGTGATATCTGCTGTAATTATTGCTGTGGTGAAAGCTTCTAAATCGTGTATCCTGGCAGTTAAGGTTGCCTGCCCTTGTGCCCTGTGGTCAACCTGATTACATGTTTTGTTAGGGTTACATTTGCTTTGTTGACTAATTGAGGTTGCAAGAAATTGTGTGGAGCAGCGGTATCGATCAACGCATGACAGGGTTTATTGTTGACAAACACAAGTATGCGGATATATTGTGCCATTGCTCCACTCACCTGATTTACTAAGGCCTGATTGGGTGTCAAGTTGGGTTGTTGTTTTGATGGGACCGGGGCATCAGAGGCATAGGGTCTTCTTATCACCACTTCCTGTTTACTTGCTGGTTGCCTGTGGGACATTGATAGCCGTCAAGGTGAAGATTGTTGGAGCACTAGCTGTGCCAATGGCTGGCCTCGGCTAGCCTGCAGAAACAACAAGGATGCTGTAGCTTCCCTGTTCTCTCCGATTGGGCATCTTGACTCGCAGGAACACGTTTACTTGTACCAGACACTCCATGCATTGTTGATGTTACTGTTTACATTAGAAAATGTTGATGTTTATTGTCCGAATTAGTGTTTCTTGTGAGATTTTGGTGGTACACTGTCTTTTACACTGTTGTCTTCTCATGGCCCATGCCGCCATCGTGCGGCATCGTTCTTGCAGTGTGGTTGCCATTGATTTATTTTCAATATGATGGCAGCTCTCCAACATCCCTTCGATGGTGCTGTTTAGCAGCGGGACTACTGCTGTGTGGTATTCTGGTAAGACAGTTTCCACTACGACCTCCATCACTTCCTGCTCAGGTAGATGTGGGTGAAAATGCCATACCAGGTATACTTTGCGCATGATGAATGTAGTGAGAGGCTCACCAGGCTGTTGGGCTTGCAGCGTCAGCTTGCTTTGTGCTTGCAGAGATGAGAATTCACTGCCGAACTTGCACTGAAAGCCATGGATGAACTCTTGCCATGATAGTGTGTAATGATTTAGTGAATTCCACCAGACTTTTGCTTCACCTTGCAATTGTGCTCCCACACATCCTACCCATTCCTCTTCCCATACACCATATCTCTGAAGACGTGCAGTATAATCCCAGAGAAATGCCTGTGGGTCTTGTGTTGGTCGGTTTTGCATCTTTTTCCTTTCTGGTTCCTGCTGTTATTGACTCCAGTTGGTTGGAATCACTGCTTGTGGTGTGCTGAATTGCCTCCAATTTTGTTCCACCTGTGCTTTGGTACAATACATTGGCATAGGTGTCACAGAACTGTGGTTGAATAGGGAGTAAACAAAGGTGGGATATGCTGTGGAATCATTGTATTGGGGTAGAATGCCGGTAATATCTGTGGGTAAGTTGTGATTGATACCAGTGGTTGAGGTGATGAGGTTATGGTGGGTGACTGTACCTCCTCATTGCTTGTGCTGTCAACTGCCACGTACATTTTGTTTACATGTGCTTGCTGCTCCGTACTCTCCTTTGCTTCACAGTCTTCACACAAAAAACCTGTTCCTGGACTGTTGCTCTCTCTCTCTCTCTCTCTCTCTCTCTCTCTCTCTCATACTGTCTGACACTTCTCATGTAGCGGTGCTTTACAACTGCTGTATTTGTAATTTTCTCCCCTTGCTTCTCCAGTGCATGTGGTTCATGCATATGCCTTGATGTGCCCTCTGAACTCAGAGAAAAAGTTTCCCAGTTTAACGGTGCTGCTAGGTTTGGTTGCAAGTTTTCGTTAGAGATATTTTTTAATGTATTTATCTACAGTTGCACTTTCAACCTCGCTTTCGTTGAGACACTCGTGGTGACAATGTGTTTCACACTGTATACAGACGAGAGTCTGTGTATTCTGTCTAAGCCTCAAACAATGCAGGCAGAACAGTGCCAGGGAGGGCACTGTCTTCTGTCCAGCCAGCCAGGGTTTATTCTGATTTAAACCACGCGAATGTGGAAGCTTGGATGCGGAAATACGGAACGCCGAAGAGTGGAGCATGGAAGCGCGATGTGGTTGGAGCATAGCTGTCCTGCACGTGGTGCAGGGGTCAATGTATGGCAGATTTACAGCTGACTGCCAACGTGTAGTGAGCAGGTTGTGTGGGAGGGAGGAGTATTTCGTTTCTCCTTCCCACCATTCTCCCTCATCTTCTCCATCATGTGGCGCAGCACAACACGGGTGGAAGGGGGGGGGGGTTGGTGATGTGCGCACAACCCATTTGTCCTGCTGGCACGTCGGTATGGTGCAGCTGATGTTATGGTGCTCTAAAATGGCTGCTTTGTTGACCACGTGCTCACTCTTCCCGTGCGTTGGCAAGCACTCACTGCTTTTCCCCGTGCTTTTTCCTATGGCCATGTGCTCGCCTTTCCAAAGTCTTGCAGGCAATTGGAAGGCATCCTAGTGCTGTAGGTGTGCAGTTGTTGTCCCCATTGCCTTAATCATTACACATAGTAGGAAATCCGTGAGAAATGTTCAACGGGAAAATTTGAGAAACTGTGAAAATAGCGGGAAAATCTTGTGGAGCAATTTTGAGTGATTTAGATGTTCATGAGATAAATGATGAAGTATAACCCACAAAGTTAGGCGACATTTTGATGGCTACCATGCTCTGGTAGGTGGCAAGACTTTACCAGTGGATGGTGGACCAGTGGTCAGCTTGAAAATTATAAAATTCAGAAATTTGAGGAGTGAAGTTCTCTGGGTGAGGGGGTCGGAATGAGGTATATTAGCCAGCTTCCAGGCACTATCCAGACCTAGTGTCATTGAAGTGTTAGAGCAGACTCTTCTTACTCTGGGCCATGTGACCAACGACCAAAGGTAGCTATCCTTCAGTGTACTGGATCACTCCTCGTGCTGTAGATTTATGAACTGTGTCGTGTGCTGTGCAGTGAATTATCTATGTTATTTACATGCCTATGCTACTTTACACTGTAATACTTGCAAACAAAAGCTGAAAGTCAATACACATGTGTGGGTTGGTGGGAAATTAGAAGGGCCCATCCCTTAAAAGCCTTGTGGCTTATCTTAAATAAAAGTACTTGGTTCAGGTAATGCCGTTTTTTAGGCGTTTGCTCTCATGCCTCGAGAGGCAACACTTTAAATGAAATGTTCCGGACATTTACCTGTTGGCAGCGCTTAAATGGTAAAATGGCATGTGTTACTTTAGTGCAGGTTAAACTCCTCCAGGCGATGCAAACCTGGAGAAGGCGAGAGGCGGTGTCCCGGGAGGCTTGCGAGAAAGGTTCCTGTTAAACTACGAGATTATTGTGGTGAAAAATGACTGGTACAAGTGATGAGCGCTGCCGAGGCGTAGAACCGATCTGTATTCGACTGGCCTCTCTGAGTTCTCAACGTCTACTGTCTTTTCATCATGGTGTGCTCGCCGGGGTTGCCACCACAGCACGCCACATGGAACTACTTTCTGTTACCTTGCACTCGCACAACTATGCTTAATACAACAGTTGCGACAACATTCTTAAATATTCTGTAACATAACAACAAAACATAATAAACTGCAAAACAAGTGGGATTATGTGTGGATGAAAACACGTGAATGAAGTACACTACCAAAACACATTGCAATAAGATTTAATAATAACTTTATGGCTTTGAAACTGCTATCAGAGGTATCCCTTTCATTGCACATGGCTGTTTATAATCACCCTAACCCTTTTAATGTGATATTTATGAAAAATGAATGTACGTAGTACTCTATCCTGTGCCCTTGCATGGCTGTGCACGTTGTCGCATGGTCACTATCCTAGTCTGTGTTGCATTGCACCTGGAACACACACACACACACACACACTGCACTGCACTTGCACCCCCACTGGTCACCGATGTGCTACAACACGTGGTAGAGTGTGGCTCCCTGCTGCAGATCTGTTGGACTGTGGGCAAACGGTCTAAGGGCCGGGAGCTCGGCTTACATCAAAACCCTCGTTTTATCTTTACCTTTGGGATTAACATGAACATCTGTAGTTTTATTCACTACATTATACAAAAACCCTTCATTTCCAAATTTCTACCTTATGCTATGCTCCCGTGATGCAACTCCTCTGGGCATAATAATGTTGTATTTCTGAAAATTATTTCTGATGCTCTTTAATAAATGAGTCATATCAAAGATTGTCACTATCCTTTATCCATCAATCTGAAACACAAAGTTATTATTAGCATTATATGTAGGGAAACTCTTCAGAAGCCCCTTTGCTTACGAGCGATTTGTACTACCTTGATTGGAGACCACTCCTTTGACGTAAATTCCCACAGAAGAAAGAGCACATATTATCTCAACAATTACATATTCTAGTCTCTTCATGTCCACCTCCGATATCTGGACCCACCAACCTGTTTCTTGCATCTCCACTTGCCAATGCAGCTGCTGCTGGTGAGAGGTTCCGCTGTAAAAAAAATTCATGTAATTACATGAAGCCAACTTGACGAGCTTAATTCATCTTCCCATGTGTTTCCTGCACTCAATTTCTAAGATGCCTGTAATTTTCACATGTTTTACGAGTCAACTTCAGCATCTTCCTTTTCTTTGGAGTGATGTCATCTTGCGACAGTTCCAATTCTCTCAGCAAACTCGTTTTGGACTTTCTTCTGTCACCTGAAACACTTGCATTCGAAGAAATATAAATTATCTTGGACTCTGTAGTGGATGGAGGTTGTGTCACGATGTTTCCATCTAAGCATGAAAAATAAATTCCATTTGTTTCACTCTCTTTAGGCATGTTGCTACATGGAAGTAGGAGTATATATTACTTGGCATGACAGTTCTTCACTGCATCTGAAACATCGAACACATTCAGACAATCGGTGACATATGAAGAACTTATCACACTAACATCACAAGTATCTTCCATTGTTCCTGAAACAAAAGAAGCATTCAAAAAATCGTGGTTAGCTTTTCTGTTTTCTTGAACAACAGATACATTGGGTACACTTGAAACATTCAAATATAGGTTAGCTGGGAATGAGGTGCATGATTGTAATTTCAAAAATTTTAACTTCAATAAAAAACAAAACATGATACATACGTCGCTGTTCGTATTGTGAATTCGTACGTGTGTGTGGCATTTTGAGTAACATATTTTTTGATGAAGTAGTGGCAAATTTCGCTCATATTGAAATAACACTTACATTATTGTAATATAGAAAATTTTAACTTCAATGAAAAACAAAATACTATACATACTTTGTTGTTCCTAGTCGTACAGATGCATCAATACACACACTTCGACCGAAGTTAACTTTACACTCGTTGAATTTACGATACAGGCAAATAAAGAAATATTATTTAAACTCCACAAAAGTGTTGGAAGTGAGGCTTTTTCAGGCCAAATGCATTTCAATAATTATAAAAATGGTTTAATGCATTATTTACAAAACACGCAAACTTACTGTTTGTAAAATTCGTAACCTTTCGAACATGCATTTTTCTATGGAAATCCTTGAAAATTTACTCCTCTAAATTCAAGTTTGTTCGTCACTAGCATTGATAATTCCTACAATTTCTTTATCATTATTGTCTCCAATAACCTCGCCAATCTCGTTTACAGCCTCCATTTCAAATGTAAACAATGATTGGCGGGATCGCCATATTTATCTCAAGTGTAGACCCTTACCCAAAGCTTCTACATGCAGAAAAAGTAGACAACAGTTTAACCTCTAACTAGCGGTACCTATAGATGGTAAGACGAATTTTGTCATTTGCCCAGAAGATAAATTACCCAATACCCTTACCAAGATGTGGTAAGGCCGGCCATAATTAAGATATTGTACACACTCATATTACATACTGGTATGCATATTATTGGAAAATATTACTTTTACTTGTATCATTTAAATTTCTCATTATTTAAACAAAAATGTGTAGGAAGAATTTTTTGACTCAGTTCCTCATAACCTATGTACGTTAGAACAGATAGAGTCCATGTGACATAATTTTTTTGAACATTTCACCGCCATAGTATCGTCTTGTGGTTTTGCAGTTTCTTTTATGGTTTATACTATCTTATTAAATTTTAATTAAATTTTTTTCAAAGTTTTTACAAGTAACGCATTGTCCACTGGGTCAACGACGTTGCTCGATGCTTTGTGTAATTGAAGGGAGGCATAAACAAATAGGAATTATATTCTGCTATACTTTTCCAATTGCGATTTATATACGTTGCTGGAATTGTAAATGCAAATTTCTCACAATGCTTTTACGACCAGTCTTGTGTGCAGATGTGCAGAACGAAAACAAAACACTCAGATTTGTTTCACTGAAAAAAGAGCCAGTTTCTGAACACTGACAAGCAATATATGGTGGCATACTTGAAAAATATAATTACTTTCTGAGAAATGTATCGACAAACTAAAATTAACTTGATTATACAGTGTTGACAACATGTTTAGTGAGCTGCAAAATGAACATGCCTAGTTACAGTTTTCTCTATGAGGAAATGTAATTTGTGAACACTTTTTGTTGTGAAATTTTATAGTAAATACAACACATTTTTTTAACTGTGGGGAAGTTTACATTTTGTAATTATAAAAAATTATACATTTGTAAACTTTTCAGAGCCGTATATTTTTAATAAATATCTTGATATCTCTACAGGTGTGCATGATACATACACTTATGGGCTACTCATGGTTAAGTGAGCACTTTTGAAAGCCTTCTCATTTGGAATAATAGTCTATAAATATGTTTTATTTTAGCCTTAGATGTTAACTACTGGGTTTTTTAAAATGTACACACTGTGTTTATTACTTACATGGCAATATTTATTTAAAAGTATTGTAAAAATGATAAAAATAAATGGCTGAAAGGAAAAGATATTTAGGGCCTCCAAAGTGCTCACTTTACTTTGAACAGCCTCATGTTTGTTTCATAAGCAATATGGCATGATCAGCACATCAATGCCTATGTTTACTCTGTCTAGAAATAAATACGTGAAAATATAGGAAAGTGTATCACATCTAGAACTCTGATACCTCAAAAATGAACAAAATTCATGTGATTCTAATGACATGATTCAAGTCATCAAATGTGCATGTGTTCTTAATGACACTGTGCCACACGTAACATGTTTGGAAAAAATGCAAACAAAAATCAACTTAAAAATTGTTTTCTCTACCCGCAAGTAATTTGGCGGTCCCAAAATGGGCCAATTTGTTGCAATGGAAAAAATTTTGGTCAACTTTGTACAAATATGCGGATAGCCAGCCAATATGAAGTAGGCCTAAGGATTTGCAATTCAAAAAAAATATTAATTGTGACTCTTGGACAGCATTAATGTCCATAAAAATTTCAGATTAATATTTTCTTCTCTTTGTTTATTTTATGTGTGAAAATTCAGCACTGTGTTTTAATTTAAAATTCTTTGCAGGAAACAACAGAACCAAGATCAAGTATAAACAGCTTACAACAGGGCAAGCATGATATTACTCACCCCACTGTCAATATAAGATTTCAAGCATGATATTTCTCACCCCAATGTCAATATTCCAATAAAAATCTGACAATTTATAACTTCAGTTTCATTTCACTTTTATCATTTACAGCCATTCGCAGAAAAGGGAATACCAATGTTTTGCTGAGGCTCCTTAACATACTGGTTATAGCCACTTCAGTAATCACCACATAACTGACCAATGATAAGGTCTGAATTATGAATTAACAGTACGGTAATTATTTTTGAAAAAAAAATATATTGGGATTTTCTAGAAATTATTTGTTCCCTGAAGTAAATTTGAGGGGCGAAGGGGGGGGGGGGCGGTTTGGAGACCAGGAAAATTGTACGTGCTTAAGATACAAAATAATTCAGGAATATTGTACCCATTCATCAAGTTGACAATTTTAAGTTTCAAAAAGGCAAATGTGGCAGAAATATTTCTTTAACTACTGTATTGTACAAATGAAATACTTTTAATGCAAAAGTTAAAATCATTGCTTCCTGCACCAACTTAAATGATTGAGGTTATTTTGTATGTGATTTTTTGTTTTTTGAGTAATAAACTAATCTGTTTTTCTATGTTAATCACTCTTTTTATGGTCATGAACTAACCTACGATACTTTAAATCAACCTATACAATTTTGAGCTTGAATGACTTTAATTTTCACGAGCAATAGAGAACTCGTGACCACACCTGTATATATTACATTTTCCATAACGATGCTCAAATTGCATCTCTGATATCTTATTAGCTTGTTTTCAAAGTAAAAAGTATGTCAAAATGTAATAACATTTAGTGTATTCCTTGCTACATAAATGACTTATCTTAAGATAGTGTTAACAACAAAAAAGTAGACAGTGCCAAATGGAATTTGTCAATATGAAAGTACTTGTATGTACAATTAGAAGACAACTTATACTATAATGTAAGTACAGAAATATATTTCATTCTTCCACGGTGAAGTTACATGGACTACATGTTCTGCCTCACCTGTGTTTTGAAATTAACAACTGTCGTATCATTATACAAAATCAGCACTTAGTTGGTTCAGTTTATCCTGCATGCCAGCTGCCAACACATTATCTCCAACTAACAAGAATACTGGCAGTATCATGAAAACAACACTCAATATGCATCAAGAAACTAAGGTTATTATGTGATGCTGCAGAAAAATAATAGTGATGCCATGTATAAGTACATCGTGATAATTCTCTTATTTTTTAAAGGCGATATTGAGGTAGGGCAGTCTCGGCGATGATCTCCAGTACCTCGCATTTGGATAGCTCTGGGCGAAATCAATGTGCAAGGTGAATCTTCCTGTTAATGAAAGCTGTTAATGTCTCTCCATCTTGCAGTTCCTGCAGGTTCAATTTACTTTGAGCCTGGATGGACGTGAATGTACTTCCGAATCTGCACTGAAATGCATGCAATAACTCCATCCATGTCGAACCATAATGATTCATCGCCTTCCACCAGTGCCACACATTGCCCTCCAGTTGTTTACCAACACAGCCTGGCCACTCGTCTTCTGATATGCCGTACCTCTGCAAGCATGTGGTGCAGTCATGAACGAACACAGAAGGATCCTTATTCAACTTTCCAGAGAACGTTGGTAATGTCTGGAAATGTGTCGGTGTTGGGCGACTGGAAATTTCCGACGTGTTGACGGTTGATGTAGTTTCCACGGTGTTGTTTACACTTGGTTGCATACTCGAGAGAGGTGTGATTGTGATAAAAATGTTCGGTAAATTCGGTAACACTGCAGGATAAAATGGGTTGTACATGGGTGTAGAAAAATGTGTAGACATAGGTGGAACACAGAGTGTTGCTGGGATTGGCAGTAGTGACATGAATGGAAGGGTAGGCATAGGTGTGGGTTGTGATACTGGCTCAGAAGTCCTGGCTGGTACCACGTGCGCGTTATGAACGAGCGGTGTGGCAGAGATGCTCTTCCTCGTGGCCATATATTCCCAATACGTAAATTTATTCCCTTTAACTGTGGTCTGCTCCACTTATGTTTGACATTTGTTATGCGCCCTTGTTTCACATGTGATGAATTTCTGGATTCATCCACTGGTTTGCCCTGTGCATTTCCTATTATCGCACATGTTGATTCTTTGTAATTCGCCGAAAAATGTGTCCCTGTTGTACATGGTTTATCTTTGCATTACTGGTTGAGCATTTCACTGTCTACATTTAAACATGAGTCTGCTTACTGTTTCCTGTTCTCTATTGTTCATGCACTCAGTGCAGTACTGATTGTTACACTGTACACAATTAGGTAGTAGCATGTCTTGACCCATGCAGAGTAGGTCGTTATATTAGTTGATTTTATTACTGTCCGAAAGATTGATGTTTGGTTTTTGTTCTGATAAATTGTGTACAAAGTCCTGCCTATTTTCACTGTCGACGTTGATAATGGCGTGGGTGGTCGTCGGGCTGGACTTTCGTTCATATTTGCAGTACCTAGTAACCCACTTGTACTTCGCAATGAGATCCTGCAGAAGTAGGCTAAGGCAGTGTGGACATAACAATGCCGGCACGTCGCTAAAGGTCCAACCAGCCATGGTGTGTTGTCAAACAAACCCATGTGGTCGCAGAAGAACCAGCATGAGAGCGCGATGCGCAGGAGAGTGGTCGGGAGTGGGCAGCGCTCGGCACGGCATGGATGACATCACGACGTGGCAGTCTCTGCGCGGTGTGGCGCGAGAGAGGGGTCAGCGACCCGTCAGCTGGTCGGGAGCGTGGAAGGGCAGCTTGTTCATCCCTCTTTCGTTTCTCCTTCTCCTCCTTGCAGTGTGATGTGGGCGGAGAGAAGGGTCTGTGCATGCAGCCCCTTTGACTTACTGGGCACTTGGGTGGCATGGCGAGGCTGACATCAGAGTGCTCCAAAATGACAGATATCTGCTTCCATACACATTCTCCCTCGTGGTTGCTGCAATGGTGGCATCCTTCCAATGCATGCACGCTTTCTCACTATGACCATGTGTTTCGTTTTCCGACGCCCTGAGGCATCGGGATGGCATTCCACCACTCCGGTTGCACACTGAATTTGTTCTTGATGTTCCCTTGTTGGGGCGCTAGTCAGGATAAATGGGGAAGCTTCTAATAGGAGTTTGAAAAATTGTGAAAATTACAGGAATTTTTGGAGATAAATTCTGGTTTTACTGATGCTAGGAATTGTTTCCGGAAGGATATCGCCAGAAAGTTGGGCGACATTTGACAGTGGGTGGTGGAGTAAAATAGGGTTAATTAAGGTTGGGAGTTGGTGTAGGATAGTTACCAGTAAAATTTGTTTAATATTTGTTGTTCTACCCGGGCACCAGGTATTGCAGAGTGCAATATCAATCTGTTTTGTAGAGCTGACTGTTGTCTCAGGGTCGTATACCGATGGTCAAAGGCAGCAACCTTCCTGTGTAGAAATGCTGTTGCTCCTTAAGTAGAAATTATTGAAGTATATGTGATACATGGTGGATTATCGTGATGATCCACACACCCATACAAAACATGACGAATAAACACTTGTAATAATTACACAAAACACTTTGAAAATACACTGAATGATATTGCAGGAAGGTGGGGGCCCGCACCAATGAAAGCCCATAGGCAACCCAAATGAAGATGCTCACAGTTCATTTGTGTAAATCAGTGGGTTTTATTTCACTCTTCTAATGAGACACACTTTACATAAATATGCCGGTCTTAAACCTGCCTGTTAGGTAATATTGTACAAAGTCGGCATGAGGCCACAAATAATTAGTTGCAACTTATGCCTTCCCAGGCGATGCAAACCGTGGGAAGAATAGAGGTGGAGACTCTCGGGCGGCTAATAAAACGAACGGTTCTGGTATTTAGTCAATTGTAGTGAAATGGTTGGTGATCAAAAAGTTGAAGAGCCACTCGAGCACGTGAAATGCGATGACGTCTGTCCGCACGTCCACACCTTCGTGACATGGTAGGGTAACTACTCACGCGGTGTGCCGGCCGGTGTTGGCGGCAGGCAAGCCACGCTGAATATTTTCTTAAACCACAAATTCTCAATAACAACACACATATTGCTTACCTTGTGACATCTGCTACGTGATTAGACACACAAAACACAGAAATGTTTTATATGCAAATTACACTGAAAGAAATGAAGTGAGGATGGAACACATGAAGAATGCAAATTACAACATTTATCAAAAATACATACTGAGGCCTTCATGGGCACGAAATTCTATAGGGCTATGTTGCTTAACATTGTGTAGCAAGGCATCTTTGAGCATCTCACATATTCTTCCCATTTAATAAACGCCCTTTTACAAAGGCTCTACTTTTGTATATGTGTGCATGGGCGCACGTGGCTGCTCTGCCACCCTACACCTTTTTGTACTGCACTTGCATAGAACTACACCAGCGTTATTTCGGCCCCATTGGCCTTACTCGTGTTGTATCTGGAATGAGGTAGCTGATGCGGTGCACAACTCGACCAATGGGCACGAACGCCTGGTAGAGTGCATATTTCTGCAGGAGAAATTGACGGTGGCATGCAAATGGGCTTGGGGAGAGCGTATGGCATCATAATAATCTGGTCATACAGCTGGGAGGAGCATGGACACCAATTATCAGTCGTTTTGGAGTGGTTTACAATTAACTGTCTGATTTGTGCAATAGAAAAGTACAACATGGGAAAGGCCAGTATAGTCGATCACGTGGTCGTTAAGGAAGGGACCAAACCCAATCAAGAACAGCTGAGATTGATTGACAGTTACCCACGAGCATGCATGAGAAAGCAGCTCGGAAAAATTCTTTGGTTTGATTTATTGACTAAGGTAACATATCGAAACTGTCATCATGATCACAGCACCACTTACTGAGCTATTTTCACTGCAAAAAAAAGAATTCAATGGACAGAAGTAGCTTAAAGTGCCTTTACCAATATCAAACAAATTTTCTGGTCATGTACAGCGCTCACACGGTACGATGCCAGTCGACATCTGTATCTTTAAACAGATGCAAACCACGAGGGAATAGGAGCTGTGTTGTACCAAGTCGATGGCAGTGGGGCAAAGCACGTGATCGAAATCGCTATTGCCAAGCTCGGTCAGACAGAGCGGCGATGAGATATGAATGAACAGGATTGTTTGGTGGTCATTTGGGCCGTCAAAAAGTAATGTACCAATCTCGAATACCAGAGATTTACGCCGAGAATGGACAACATGTGCCTAGTATGGTTGCATAGTATGCAAGAGACCTGAAGCAAGCTAATCAGGGGAGTTTTGAATTTATAGGACTAAGATTTCATTGTAGGGCACATGCCAGGCAAGGAGAATGATTTAGCGGACACATTGTCACGTGCCCATAATGGCGGAGTAAATGTTCACAATGAGGCAGACTGGGAGGACATATTACAGCCAGAAACACGTGGTCCTGTAATGGAAGTGTACATGAAACAAATACCTGCAAAATTCAGCAATGCCTTAAAAAGTGATTTGTATTGTGAAGTGACACAAGCTCAACAGGTGTGCCAATACACGCAAGTAAAAGTAAACAAATTCACATGGCAAGAAGAGGATGTGGCATTTAATTTATGGAAGGATAGAAACCTGCTCAGTGCAGAAACCCGGGAGGTGGAGAGTGTTTGTCCCCATGTGTGCGAGGGATCATGTTTTAGACCATTTGCACAGTGGCAGCTTGACGGGACACCCAGGTGTTGAGCAAACTGTACAGAATCAGCGTGAAAATTTTTTCTGGCCAGACCTAAAAAAATGTGTGCACCAGTTTGTGCAAAATTAACAAAGTGCAATTTGTATAAATCTTATAAGACTGATCTCAAACAACAGCAGAAGCCACGTGTTTTTATGTAAGCCTTTTGAAACAGTGTGACTGGACATTATGGAGCCATATCGAAGAACTGCAAGAGGGAAACAATTTGTCATAGTGGTGATGGACAACTTTTCTAAGTGAGTAGAGGCATACCCTGCAAGTAGTGCATGGGCCAGCAATATTAATATTGCGTGTGTGTTAGACGAGGACTTTTCCCGAGGTGGGTTTTTCTCAAAACCTTTCTGACAGATAGTGGCATGCAGTTTACCAGGATGAAGAGCAAACCACACAGAGCATCGTAACCAAGAAGAGAAGGAGCAGTTACGACTCCGTTTGGTGGATCAACATGCCACGTGGGTGGAACACCTGCCCGTCGCCTTCTACATTCTCCGACAGCTTTACCCCCTCCACAGGCAATTCACCTGGCGAGGTACTACTGAGACGCAACCTTCGCCTTCCAAGCCAGGCCAACTGTCCACTAGGTGAGTAAAGTAGCGAGGTGCCCAGTAGCGACTTCTAACATACGCATCACCATCAGGGAATGCATGAAGTACATCAGCAGTATGAGAAGTATGCCACAATATGGCCCCGAAACTGCCCCTGGTGCTACAAGTTGGCCAGGAAGTCTACGTCAGAGTACATCTACAATCCGCCACCCACAAGAACTTTTGTACTGGCTTTGCAGCGAGTTGGAGTGGCCTACTCTGGATTATTCCAAGCCTATGACATACCACATACACAGTCCACATTGGGAGGAGGGCGAGAGTTCATCGGAACATCATCTGGCTCACCCCGGGTGCTGTCGACAAGGAGGTCGGTCCTGGTGACTCTCAGCCTCACGACAGTGATAGCAGTGCCAGTGCGGTAGCACCTCTAGTGGAGGGATTTCCACTGGACCCACCCCAGCAAGACGATGGAGAGATATCACCCAGAGGGACCTTCGACGGCGATGCCGCTGCTGAGCCCCCAGGGCAGATATGGAGGAGTGGGGTACGACAGTACCTCAAGGAGGAGCACCTGCAGATGAGGTAAACAAACCAGTGTAGCCTGGCATCACAGCGCCTTACAAGGAGCACCAGATAGTTCACCCTGATGATGTCGACAGTATGGTGCCTACAAGTGCTACCATTGTATCACCATTGCCTACAACAGTTCCAACAGTGCGAGGAGAACATGAGTCTATTGCCGTCACAGCCCCTGATGTCGAGATACCAGCCATAGCAGCAGGAGCAGCATCCAATGTCATGTCCACACCAGGTGTCATATTGGTTCACCCAGATGCAATGTCGACAGTGTCAGGGCAGCTTCCTGATCTGTCAAACTGCCAGCAATGAAGGACAAACATTGCGCACAAGCAAAGCAAGGGAGAAGTCAACAACTAAGGGCTGGTCTTATAATCTCTTGGTAAGGGCCTTGGGTAATTTGTCTTCTAGGCAAATGACAGAATTCGTCTGTAAGTTCCGCTACCAAGAGGATAAACTGTCATCTACTTTATCCGAACGTTGAAACTCTGGGTAAGGTGAAGTGTTCCATATGTCCACATCTCCCTTGTGCCCATTTGTACCACCATACATGCATTATCCAGAACAGCAACACCCGACTGATCGACATTAGGTCTCGATCATGAAAATGCAGATCAATAAAAATGGCGTGTTTAGACTCGTCTTGTTCACCTGCAATTCATGGTCCACGAGCCACCATATTGCAATTAGATTGTTATAAGAGGTAACTTTAGTAATAAATCTGTATGTGGTCTCGAAGGATGTGTACCAGAAAGTAATGACTGCAGATGCAACAGCCGTTGGACGGAACATGGGGTTAAAGGGCGCCCCGACACCTTATGCCCTTCCAGTGATGCGTGACATCGTGAGCCTAGTGGCCAAGCCAGGAGTGTTATGTGGCTCCAATAGAGTTCAAAGGTGAGGAATAATATTCCTGAGGCGACTGTAAAGGAAACCGCCTACTTTTCCATAGGGGGTTGTACGAATTCCATGGATACCAAGGCAACTCCTTGCCTGCCGCAGTGAAATACAAATGACGTCATATAAAATGAAATACAGGGAAGTAGTCCAGTTATTCGATGTATTTCGCTAAAATGTAATGTGAGTGTTAATTATAAGATAGCATATGTAATCAGCCATCTGAGGCATCAGCTTGCATTTATCCACACAGCCAGCGACGTGCGTAGAGCCACACCTGCACCCAGTTTAGTAGTGTAGTGTAGTCGGCTTGCTTTTAGACTCTTTAATGAATGCTTTCAATGCAACTGCTTTTTGGCCCAGTAGTTTGCTTAAAAGTCTCCTAACGAATACCATCTTTAGTGTGTGTTTTTCAGGAGCAATCAGTAGAGTGATTGTAGTTTTACAAATTACTTATAAGTACTCATTGCAAGACACACATATCACCACTTTCACATGAACACCCACAGTAAGGCAACTTCATCTCCATTTAAACAGCTCGTGAAAGCCCTTACATTAGATACATCTTAGGCAGAAAATGTACTGAAACAACGTGAACCAGCTCACAGTATACAATATACGGCACATACTAGTTCGTCAAGTATACAGAACACCAAATTAAAAGTATTCTTTCAACACCACCCCGGACACACGCTATAACACAACTTCTTCGCATACACATGTACACTCAGTTCCAAACGAAAACGACACATACTTAACACCAAGACATCTCTCACAATTACAGTCAGACAACATGTATGAACACACACACATATGCCAAATACCATTTAATAACATGAGAGATACATAACCACTTCCATTGTAGTCAACCAGTCGGAGAAAATTCCAACATTTAGCAGACAAAATGATGAGAATATTGTTCAATTTTTAGACCAGTTTCAGCCAGCTAGTGAGATCAACGACTGGAATGTCACAGAAAAGTGTAAAAGGATTAAATTTTATCTCCAGGGCACAGCCAAACATGTGATTGAGAATCTTATACAAATAAACCAAGACCAAACCACATGGCCAGAAATCAAGGATAGGCATAAGACCATTTTCATATCCATGACACAAAGTGAAAACTACAAATAGCTTCTCTACAAAAAACGGCAGGCGTTAGATGAAGGGTGTATAAAATACGTATCAACTATGCTTTACTACCAGAGGCACTACAATCCAAATGTCAGTGACACGGATTTTCTTAATATCTTGTGAAAGTCGCTACTCGCATCAGTTGAAGACAAGATCATAGGTTTAGATAATTACACCATAGATCAGATGGTAAACAATTTTAAAATTGCAGAGTTCGGCCTTTATAGGTACAGCCAAGCCGTAGGACAAACTCTGTACAACACGGAAAACGCAATGCTTCACTCTGAGAGCGCGAAACTGAGACAAGAGATCACGTGTTTGACAATCTCTAATCGACAGAGTCAACAAGAGGCACAACAGATGTCAGGCGTACAAAGGGGTATGCCATTAGTGAGATACGTGCAACCATCCCTAGGCAGTTCTACACAAATCAGTACGACCATAGGGGCAGGTACGAATCAAACTACACTCCACAAGACATGGGACAGCCCAGTGTTCTCATAAAGGGAAGTTCATCCGCAGATCACTGCTAAACGTTTAGTCAACTGAGGTGTTTTCACTGCACATATTATAATCAGCAACATAGAGATAAAAGGCGACAGGACGAGGACACTAGATTTCACCAGCCAGCATCAAATCAAGATCATAGGAAAAGTCAGTATCGAGGTAAACGTCATTATGTCGATCATGGTAACAAGAGTTAGTTTTCAAAAAACTAGGTGACGAGGGGGCCAGATCCGTTTCCCCTGTTGACGAGCAAAAACAGACCAAGTACACTTGCAGGGTGTTTTTCAATAAGGTCAGTAACGACACGTCATACATGGAAATTGCGCATTACAACGCAAAAAGTGAAGTCATAGTAACCGCTACAGTTAGGAAATCCGAAGACAGGCCACATATAGTGGACATGTGCGATGAGATATGCCACAGGTCGTATATTCATTTGTGTCCACCATGCGAAAAACCAATTAGGTCGACATGGTCACAAACTCCTGCATAGCACAAATACGACATGGCACTGCTGCCTGAAAGGAAGTGTGCCCCACCATACGTTAGCAGTGAACAGGCGGTTGACACATTTAAAGTGCTGCGTAGCGAAATGTCGCAAACAATACAGTTTATAGGGCTACATAGTTTAGGTCAGATTACATGTGCGTTATGCTTCTATCCCGGACACAAAATACGGCATTGCGAATTATTTCCCAATCAGGACTTATAATTTCAGGCAAATATTGGGTACAGGTTTCGCAGATTCAAAAACACAATTCTAATGTGTGAAGCTTCGCAAAATGCAATAGGCGCAATACTCATGCAAGAAGACCCACACAACAATTCCTGAAACATAATTGCTTTTGTGTCCAAGAAATTGTCTCTTAATGAACAAAAGTGGAATGCTATGGAATGCGAGCTTAGCCTGATTAGGTATTTTTGTACATATTTTAGGCAGTATTTGTATGGGCGCCATTTTTAAATTCAAACAGATCACGCTAATCTAAGATATTTGAAAACTATGGCGGAACATGACCTCCGGATCCAAAAGATGGCCATAGCCTAATCCAAATATGACTTTGAACCACAGATAGTGAAAAGTAAGTTTAACATTTTACCTGATGCGTTGAGCCTTATTCCCACAAAATGTGCCACACCTGTGCAAATAGTTCAAGTTAACCAGGCAAAATACACAGTTAAGATAGATATGTTAAATTGCACTAGTTTATATAAGGCATTAATGGAGAGCTTGTATCAGAATCAAGATAAGGATACCGAATTACAGAAAATTATTTCTAAATTACTCATTAATAATTCGACAGAGATAAAGCCCTACATTAAAGAGGAGATTCAGGTAAAGGACAAATAAGTTATAGCTAAAAGTATTATAAATGGTGACTATATTCCTGCCTATGCTATTGCTGAGATTATATCACACACATTTCAGGTCAATGTGGGAATTATTATGCAAGATAATGCAAACAAAATGCAAGTTCAATGTATCGATCCTTGGCTCCAGTGCAGGATTATCATTTTTCCTAACAAGGGTAAAATATTTTACTTACCAGTCTACAGACATGAACAAGAGTGCATCAGAATCGATGCTGAACCATAGTTGCAGTTATTCCAGGTTGATGACACCACAGCACCATTTTTAGGGGAATACCAGAAAGACCCTACATTAAAATGCTCAAACTTGTGTTTGCAGCATGCAGACCTTGTTCAGTTTGAAATTTTTCCAATTCTTCAAAAACTGCCATTTTATTTCAATGCCTTCAATGTCAATAAGAGTTTTTTCTGTTGGTAGGGCATTCTGGACAATTTTTAACATGTAACTTGGGTCAAAAATTGGTACCTAGCAGTAATGCCATTGCTATATTTGAACTGGTTCCATCAAAAGTTAAGATGACTATTTCAGCACCAGTGTCAGATATATCCAGGACTTTGTTCACAAGATTTGCCCTTTCAGTGTGGCATGCATACAATTTATTAAAAAGTAACCAACAGGCAATTTCGTGCAATTTAAACAGGTCAACATAGATTTCAATGCTTCTTTTGCAACTGGCATGTGATCATCTGTTTAACCCTGTGCCATAATCAATGTAGCAACAAAACTTAGAGCCATAGCAATAGCTATTTCGTCAACAATCAAGCAGCATAAAAGTTTTGAAGATTTCTGTTCTGCATCTGAAGCAAGTACCTTAAGAGCAGAAAATGCCTCTTGTGAACCCTGCAGATTTATCAACTGAACCACACCATCTTCTTATTGTTGATGGATGGGTAAGAGCTGTATGAAATTCTTTCCTTGCATATTTATATTGTTACGATGCATATTTTCTGGGTAAATATTTTTTTTTTGTAATTACAGTTTAAATTTTGATGTTTTGTTAGTGGTATTTTTTATTATTCTTTCTCCTTTTTTGTTTGGAAGCCCTAAGTTTTGTGTTCAGAGAAGTTTCCTATCCCCTTGTTTTTTTTTTTGTTTTTTTTTTTTTTTTTTTTTTTGTTATGATGCGCTAGGGTGCCATGCTGGTTCCGCATTTACTTATATACAATATTTACACTTTCTAGAACAATGTCACTGTTGGCCCTATTCACAGCCAGATCGTAGTCACAGTGTATTCGAGAGGTCATCTTCCTCGGAGTTGGTCTGACGTTAGTCTGGACTAAGGGTGGACTAACTACATAGTTTTCAGAATCCCAGACTAGAATAGAACTAACTTTAGTCGAGGGATCTTCGAAGTGCATTGTTGCCAGGTGCCCTGCACATGTGCATTGCACAATCTCATTTCAAATAATAGTTTTACTATGAAAGAAAATCCACGCTTGATACGAAATGCATCAGGCAGATTCAATCAATTCAAACAGAGATTGTTCCTTTAACTAATGAAAAAATCTTCAGTAAACTGCAAACTATTCAATACTTCATCTAAGATTTAATTTTACAGTACATAATAGTTTAATTTGGTAACTCAATAGTAGGATGACTTTGTAGAGCAGTGGGTACGACTCTTGTTTTATAATTATGAATTGCTGGTTCGAATCTTACTTGTTACTTCAAATTTGTTTATTGTGATTATTTGTTTTGACAGCAATTATACATTAATGAAATTAATTCCTTTTAATATATTTTCTGTGATTGAAAAACTAAATATTTTTTTCTTTGAAAATTTATTTTACATTTATAATGTAAGGTAAATATGCTGTGCACATTTAGAGAGGTTGTCAGGACTGGGAGACAGTTATGGCCAATAGCGCTTAGATTAGACAATCGGCGAATCGTTGTCGTGCCAATGTTGAACCACATTACATAACATGGTGGCAGCGGTTGCTCTTACATCAACAATATGATGTAAAATAAGGCAGTTTCAATGTTCGCGATGTCGGGCGGCGGTCGTGTTCAAGTAAAAACGTGTCGGTACGATCTCAGTGACAACTAACCTTTACCACAGGAATCGGGACCTTGTGATTAATTATCATGACATCGGCGCCGTTACAAGTTGTTGCGCCGGGAAACTTCGATTTTCGGGCGCCGGCTGAATGGCCAAAATGGATAAAATGGTTTGAAAGGTTTCGGGTGGCCTCGGAATTATACAAGAAGTCGGCCAACAGCCAAGTTAATATGTTACTGTATTGTATGGGCCCCGAGGCGTACGAAATTATCAGAAGAAGGTGGCGGGAAATACATCATGGTGAAAGGAAAATTTGACACTTATTTCAATGTCAAAATAAAGTGATTTACGAACGAGTGAAAATATGCAACAGACGCCAGAAAGATGGCGAACCTGCAGACGTTTTTACTAACGATATTTTCAAGATGGCCAAGTCATGCGACTTGCGGGTCCTTAAAGACGAACTCATTACAACAGTACTGGTAATTGGGGTGGCAGATCACAAGTTGTCAGAATCACTTCAGATAGACCAAGATCTGACATCAGCATGAGCGATTGCACTTATTCGACAGGCAGAACGGATATGCCAGTAACATCTTGTACGAGCGCAGTCCAGCACCATGGAGGATGTTCAACATTTCACAGGCCAGCTTGACAAGAGGTACGAAAAAGGGGCAAAAGATCCTGCTCAGAATAGTCGAGTCGATACTGGTTATAACATAACCTCAAAATGCCCTAACTGTGGTAGTAAACCGAATCATCATTGGTCCAAGTGCCCAGCTGCAAGGCAAAATGCTATCGCTGTGGCAAAGCGGGGCATTATGGTAGATGCTGTGCACATGGGGAGTTGCAGGAATTAGACAAGGAGAGAGATTATTCTTCCCCAGTGAAACAACCACAAACACTTAAACAGTAATATTACTTGGGAGAAATAGCATCGGGGACCTGTTCAGAACCTTGGTAAGTCAAATTGAGAATGTGTGGGAATGAACTTAATTTCAAGGTCGATACAGGAGCCGATGTGACAGTGATTGGAGAACACGTTTGCATGACTTGAATGTAGTGGTTGAGGCAATTGACAGAGAGCTTTTTGGAGCTGGGAGAAATGTTATTGATGTAGTAGGTAATATCACAGCAACACTCGCATATGGCAAGAAGGAAGTAACACAGAATATTTTTGTGTTAAAAGAGCAGTCAGTGCCATTACTCGGCCGCCCAGCCATTAAGGCACTAGATATTGTATTAGTGAAGGAAGCAGAGGAAGTAACAGAAACAGAGTTTTGTTGGAATGACAAGTTTCCATCAGCTTTTTATGGTCTAGGCCACTTCCACCTCGAATACGACATTCGCCTTCAGAATGATGCCAAGCTATATGATGTTGTAGCACCAAGGCATGTTCCAATTGCCCTCCGAGACAAAGTGAAAAACGAACTTGATATAATGGTATGGGATGGGGTGATAATGCCTATTGAGGAGTCAACAGAATGGTGTGTACCATGGCACTGGTGCCAAAGAGAGATGGTTCAGTAAGGATTTGTGTGGACTTCACGGAACTGCACAAATTTGTTATCAGAGAGAAATTACACCTACCCTCAGTAGAAGAGTCAGTAGCACAGCTACAAGATGCTAAGTGGTTTTCAGCATAGATGCTTTGAATGGGTTTTGGCAGATTCAATTGGCACAAGGTAGTGCACTAATCACTACCTTTGTTACACCGTTTGGACGATTCTACTTCAATAATTTACCATTCGGAATTAACTCGGGGCCTGAGCAATACCAGACTCAAATGCAGCAGCTAGTGGGGAGCATGAGAGGTGTCATTAGCCATGCAGATGACATATAGATGTGTGGCCGTACACCAGAAGAACATGACCAACGGCTGGAAGAACTGCTCAGCAAACTATTGGCAAATGGAAATACCTTCATCAAATCAAAGTGCAAGTTTCGAGTGAAGACAGTGAAGTTTTTGAGACATGTAATAACAAAAGGTGCAGTACAGACAGATCCAGACAAGGCTAAAGCGATTAAGAACATGCCAGAACCAACTAATCTGACAAAACTCCGAAGATTCCTTGGCATGGTTAGATATCTGATGAAACTCATCCCCAAGCTAGCAGGAAAAACACAGCCACTACGGACATTGCTGTGCCAAGACTCAGAATCTGTGTGGAAAGAACCACAACGATCGGCTGTGAAGCAACTGAAGGAGGAAATAGCTCAGCAGCCCATGTTAGAAATGTATCCGCAGGGTACAGACGTACAATTGTTAGCAGATGCTTCCTCATATGGGTTAGGGAGTATTTAGATATTTAGAGCAGCATCAACATGGAGAACGGAAGCCAGTGGCATTTGCATCGCGAAGCCTGAGCGAGGTTGAATCGAGATATGCCCAGGTATAGAAAGAGGTGTTGGCAATTACCTGGGCATGTGAGAAATTCAGAAGTTATGTGTTGGGCCCCAGGTTTAAGATATTGACAGATCACAAACCACTAGTGACACTGCTGGTTACGACACCACTAACAGAGTTGACAGCAAGGTTGCAGAGGATGAGATGTGCCTCATGTGTTACAACTACACCATAAGAACATGTAGTGGGAAAGACGATCTTTGTACCACATGCATTGTCAAAAGCTTTGGTCGATCAGGTGATGATGGAAAGTTGCGACATTGCCGAGGAAGAGTTGTTTGTGGAAGCAGTTGTAAGAGAATCCCTATTCTTAGATGTTGGACTTCAAAATATTAAGGAAGCACAAGAGAGAGATAGGGAATAACAGGCTCTGGAGGACTGCATCTTGCAAGGATTCAGGAGCAAACACTCACAGTTCTGGCAATTCAGGGGTCAGTTAGTCCATGACAATAGACTCATTATGAAAGGATCCCACATATTAATTCCAAGACAATTAAGTACAGACATACTTCGGAAAATACACGAGGATCACCAGGGCATAGTTAAGTGTCGTCGTCGGGCACAAGAGTCCGTATGTTGGCCAAACATCACACCAGAAACCAAAAGAATGGTGTAAGACTACCAACAGTGTTTGGAATTGAGGACCCAAAGTGTAGAGCCATTGCAACCTGCCACACTACCAGGCAGACCATGGTCGCTGGTTGGAATGGATAATTTTGAGCTGACCAATGTGCATTATCTTGTGGTACAAGATTACTTCTCCAAATTTCTGGAAGTGATGAAACTAGATCGCCTTTCATCAGAGACAGAGATTTTGAGAGCGAAGAACATTTTTGCTTGTTGCGGGATACCATAAACCATTCGCACAGATGGGGGTACCCAGTTCACTGCAGAGAAATTCCAACAGTATGCAAAGGAATATGGGTTGATCCATGTTACTGACAAGTCCCAAATTCCCATAATCTAATGGTGAAGCAGAAAGTGCAGTGAAAATTGCGAAGAGATTTCTGTTCAAAGAAACGGACCCTAATCTTGGGTTGTTGGCGTATAGAGCCATGTCATTCGAATCCGGTTTTTCAACAGTAGAATCACTGTTTGGACGGAAATTGTATACTGTCTTACCACGGGCAAGCTCTTCAGTGTAACCACATTGGAACCTGCACAGCCTTCAGCAATTCCGAACATGCGACCAGCACATCAAGGAGAGATACAGGAGGAATTGTGATGCTAGGTTTGGGGTGTATGCACTAGATCCATTAGACCCAGGAGCACATGTTTGGATCCCAGACCTACATAGGTACGGAAGGGTGCTCCGACCAGCTAATCGGTTCAGGTCATACATAGTGGCAACTGGGACCCGGAATGTGCGCAGAAACAGGAAGCAGCTGGTAGCAGTGCGGGATACGGAGACAGATGAGATGATGAGGATGCCTGCCCATGGGAAGAGTATGGGGGTGGGGTTGGAGTCCCATGGCATGCAGCAGGAACAAAGGTAGTCACACCAACTGCAGAGGCCAGTTGAAGAGAAGCAGGTCTCTCCTCAACCAGAGAGCGAAAAGACAGTGCCCAGCGGAGGTCGCCAACTCCACAGGGGCCACACACTCCAGGCTCTCCACAATAAGAATTTCGAGGATTCCCGAATGTCGAAATACCAGGACTAGGTGGGGCCACAACTTGTTACAAGACTCGAAGTGGAAGACAAGTCATCGCACCAAGGCGCCTAAGGCTGTAGTTCAGTGTCTTAATGTGTGGTAGAGAAACAGAATGCATACTTTGTGTAAAGAGAGGGAGATGTAATGTAAGGTAAATATGTTGTGTACATTTAGAGAGGTTGGCAGGACTGTGAGACAGTTATGGCCGATAGTGCTTAGAATAGGCAGTCAGCGAATCGTTGTCGTGCCAATGTTGAACAACATTACATAGTTATATATCTGACTTTTGATCCTGCATTTGGTACCGTAGGATGGAAGATGAAATAGTTAATATACTGTTATTCTTATAATTTCATGTTGATCTCTTAATTTTCCGTACCACATACTTATGAATTGTGCCCACCTATTCACTGGTGATATGGGCTGATTTCATTTTTTAATGCCAATACTGCCTTTATTTTATTGGTAAATGTTATATTAGTGCTGAATACTATATACAAAACAAACATACATGATAAAATAGTTATAATTTCATTCACCCAAACGAGCTTTGAACTTGCACTCATATGCACATCAAACTAAATAGTTACATTGAGCTATCAATACACACACCATACCAATATGCAGGAATATATATCAATAAATATGGAGGAAAAATATGATTTGTACTTAACTTATGTGTGAAAGTATAAATATCACATCTGATAAGAATCTGTTTTCAGAAAAAGCATTTTATTGATACAGAAATTTGAAAGGCCTTGCTATATCTTAACATAAATGTAATACGACTATATTAACTTAAAAATATTATTCAAAGAACATTTCATTCATGAAATTGGCACATTTTTGCTTCAACAGGTTGACTAAATCTGCCTGAAACATTTATTTTGTGGGTCGAACACCTTAGTTTCCACTTGCATGCAATATTATCAAACCTGTCATATTTTTTAAGTAAACCATGTTTCTTTTTACTTTAATATGCCATTGGTCCTACCATAAGTCCATACTAAGAGTAAGTCTGTACTAAAGCAAGATGATTCCTTGACTAGCAATAAACAGGTCTCAGAATATGAAACATTTTGGTCGGAGGATGATCTTTCCTTAGGGTGGGCTAAAACCACTAAAACCAACTATGAATAAGACCCTAGAAGATTAGCACCGGCATGACACCGCTACACTATGCAGCTGCTTTTATATTTTGAGAAACAATGTATGAATGATCTTGTGTTTTTAAATTAGAATTTCTCGTGAATGACATTTTCAAAACCTTCATTTTCAAATACTATTGTGATGGTTTCTGAAAACTGTGCACTTATTCCTGCTGCAGCATATCTTTTTTTTTTTCAGCCATAACTCAGTTTTTAAAATAATTTTCAAATATAAATGTGTATTCATATATCAGGCTTATGTGGAAATTCATTAATTACTGTATCATAATAAAATATAACCATTTGTATTAACTAATTTATCATAATTTGAGGATTTACAATTACAGAATACTCGGCACCCTATTAATTTATAATTTATTTCAGGAGAGATTACAGGTTACACTTCTGAACAAATAAAAATCTGCACAGCAACTATAGTTATTTCATTCTATCACATTATTTATACAGCACGATGTGTGTCTACATGTGAATGTGCATACTAATTGTTATGGTGCGGGCAAGCCATGTCCATAACACTGACTAGAGTGGACACCCTACACACAAGAAGTGACACACCGCTGCAATCAGGGCGAGGCCACAAGCCGAGCGACGTTTGGAAAACAGCATCATAGTTTACAAACGACGTCGACTATTAAACGCCTGAGGGGACATGAACCCAGGCCTGACGCCAGCCAGCCGCCACGTGGTCAAGAGAACCACAGAAGGGCGTGCCGAGGGCTGCCGCTACCAAGACGTGGTTGCAAGCAGCCTTCGACCATCAAGACAAAGGTGACAAAGTTCCAATATCTTCAGAGACCTTAGCTATTTATTAATAATGTAGCTTCTGCTTAGTTGGTTAACAGTATTATAAATGGCTCCCCTGCTTTAACACACCCTATTGTAGAGTGTTGTAATAACTGTCATTTATTTGGATTTTATGTAAAGATGTCAAGAGTTAGCCCAGTCTCTTCAGTTAGAGCTATGCCTTTCCAAACCAGTTAGTCATTAATGTTTGGTTTGATGTTTGGTTTGTGAAAAAATATAATCAACAAAATTGGTGAAAGCGCCTTAAGGTCCCACCTCATCGTGCATGCTGAGCGATTAAATAAATTTAAAAAGATTCATATATCGAATATATTGAGAAAGTACTGCAAGTATTACTCCAGGAGTAGTAATCAGAACATTCTGTTGATAAAGCAAACCTATTTAAGTTATATAGTTAAAGTAATGCGGTTAAAATTAAACAATATAGGGTTTGTTGAAGGCATAACCTTAAAGCATCTGTGTGCGGCAGGTGTGTTAGCAAATATATTTATGCCAGAGAAAACGTAGGGGAGACCAGAGTCAAAAATAACACTTTTCGCATTTTCATGATTTGTTACCACATAGTACCTGATACAAGAAATGTTAATACAGAATAACAAAGTTTGAACATTCTATTACCTAAAAAAAAAATGTAACAGGATTCATTCCATACAAGAAAAAATATCTGTAACACTAAATATGTACATAAATGTGTCGTTACTTTTGACCCCAGTATAGGGTCAATTATAACATGGGTTGGGTAGATTGTAACACTGTCACATTTAACATTATAAACACATTAATGGTACCGAAATAGGCAGTATTTGCAGATTTCTCAAATAAATCGTCGTGACTTCACGGGGCACACTCATTTAGGCAGCTTATCCATTCATCACGAGAGTTACCTCTTGTGATGAATGTTAAACATTATGACCCGCGGCCACGAGGTACAGGGCGGCAAGAAAGTGTAAACGTCGTTCTTGTCGACCTGCTCTGATCGAGACCACGACCTAATGTCGATCGGTCGAGTGTTGCTGTGTGGTTAATGCATCTGCGATGGAACAAACGGGCACAAGGGATACGTGGACGTTAGGAACATGTCAAAATGTTGGCCTACTACATTGAATTTTACCTCTAACATCAATATATTGCACTTTACCCTTAACATAACTTATCACAATGCTCATGCCCTCAAACAAATTATAAATATACTTAGCCTTTGATAAATGCACCTTACTGAGATCTGGATTAAAATATTTAGTATTACTTGAATATTAAATGCAAGATTAAAGTTTGCATAAATGTCAAATGTCTGCATCGTAATTTATCCAAAGATACATTTTAACTGTTTTTTTTTTTTTTTTTTTAATACACTTACACCATTATTTCTCTAATATTAGTAGGTAAGCTATTACATAACTTTTCAAAATTAACCATAATACTATTGTTACAATGTATTTATTTGTTGATAGTTTGATACATGTAGGTCATGCTTTGTAATAGTATCTGCATTTTTAGTGGTCGGATCTTGTTTTCTTGAAAAAGTTTATGTGATGAGAGAAAGTGAGGAAAACCATATAATATTTTTATTGTCCGTTTTTGTAGGATTTCTAATTCTTTTATCACCCCCTTGTGGTCATTGTTCCCATACTATGCCTATGTACTGCAGGTGTGAATGTATTAGGGCATTGTATAAGTTTTCGCAGATACGTGGCATTTTTTTTTTTTTTTTACCGGTATAAAGATACAAGTTACTGGGGCAATTTTAGAATTGATATGATTGATCAGAGAAGCCCAGGTTAGTTATTATCAATTTGTAAGCACAAATAGTCTGCCACATTTACTTTTCTAATTGGTGAATTGTCTACATTTAATTTGAAAGTGTCTGGGATATTGGCTGTAGCTTTTGTGATAACCATGTAGCAAATTTATTCAATGTTTATAGATAATTTATTATTAACAAGCAAATAGTATATTATATTTAAATCATACTGAATGTCTTTCATTAACAGATTAGCATTACTTGCTTTATAAAATAATACAGCATCATCCAGAAATAGGATTGGCTGGCCCTTTAATAGCAACGTTCCTAGGTCATTGATATATGCCAAAAATAATAGTGGTCCTAGGACTTATCCTTGGGCCACCCCGTAAGTCACTTCTAGCTCTTTACTATCATTCCCATTAACTGAAACATACTGTTTTCACTTATGTAAATAGCTAAAGAGCCACTTGTGAGCCACTCTTCTGACTTCAGCCTCTTCTAGTTTCGGTAATAGTAAGCAGTGATGTACAGTATCGAAAGATTTTTTTTTTTTTTATCTATAAAGAGTGCCCCTCCAATTATCCCCTCATCTAATACATTTTCCAATTCTGTTATTATGTCCGTAGTGGCATTTGTGGTGGACGATTTTTCCATAAACCCAAACTGATAAGGGAAGAAATATAGCTTTTTGTTCAAAAATTGTGTTAACCTAAATTTGACACATTTTTCAATGATTTTATAAATAATATGCAGGACTGAAATAGGCCTGTAGTTACAACATCAATTATAATCACTTCTTAAAAACAGGTTTTCAGGGTGTTGTTTTAGTTGTTTCCATAATATATTTTTCCTCTTTGTTAATTCTAGATATTAGTTAGTTATTCGAGGTGCAAACAGTACCGTTTTTTTTTTTTTTTGTATTTCTTTTGTAGCTCTTGTGAGTAGCTTATACCTTTAGAATAATAATCTATAAAATCATAATTTATTTCATTCATATTATCCTCTTTTAGGAGACACAACTTTTCAGTAAAATAATGTTGTGATACTCTGAAATTTGTGTGTTTGCATATGGCTACAGACACTGAATTATCAAAACTCATCTCTATTTTTTCAGTTATTTTAATTACATTGAATGCTAGAGCATTGTGATCACTAAATTCTATCGGGAAGTTAAATATTTTGATATTGTGAGTGCAGCGGGTGTTAGTAGATAATCAATCAGTGTGGCTGTGCTATCCGTTACTCTTGTAGGTAACATAGTATTGCAGTTTTGAAATTCTAGACTACTCAGCAATAAGTAGTAGTAATTTCCTATTTTTGTTTCTGTGAGTGTGTTTATGTTAAAGTCGCCAATTACAAATGTAATCCAATGATACTATGATTACTAATTCTAAGTCTTCCATTAACATTTTGGCATTATCTGTGCCTGGATTATAAGCAACAACATTAACCTCACTTGAATTCCTTTTTAGGTTAACCAGCACAATGGAATTATATTTTTCACATTTGTTGAGTACTGTACTAGACCAAGAGTTATGTGCATAAATGGCCACCCCTCCTCCTATTCCATTTGTTTTTTCTGAATCCAGAAATACAAAGTTTGGCAAACTGAAATACTTGGTCGTTTTGTTGCTAATCCATGTTTCTGATACCACAATTATGTCTAGAGGTTTTAACTTCCATACAGTCGTTTCCATGTCTTCTAGCTTGTTTCCTAAGCTCCTTGCATTAACGCACAAACCTTTAAGCGTACTGTCACTTCCTGAGTTTAACTGCTGATCATCTGAACTATCAATTTGGATTTCAGTTACATTTTGGTTGGCTATTTTCAAAGATTGCGTGGCTTATGACTAGTCTTACACAAATATTCACTATTTAGTACACTTTTAGAAACACCTATCTACTAGAGCTCTTCAGCTCAGCTTGAAGCAGCCTTATCACCGACTCGCCCTTGATGTGGACAACTCTTGCATCTTCATTTACACTGACATAGATGTTACAGTCTCGGACCCAAACAAATTTGTAGCCTTGGCTTCTGAGGTCCCTTGCTTGTTTGTGCAGCACCTTGTTTCTGGCTGTCAGGTGGTGTTTGATGTATATGTTATACTTTGCCCTCGAATCCCTATGGATTGTGATGTCAGATCCTTGATTGATTTCTTGGCCTTTAAGATTTCTTCTTTTTTCCACCGGTGTACAAACTTGGCAATGATTGACTTCGGCGTTTATTTTTTATGCGTGGGGATTCTGTGTGCCACACATATGTCCTGGTTTGTAAGATTTACTCCTGCCTCCTTTGCACTGTCACATACTAAACTGTATACATTTTCCCCTGATAATTCCGGTACCCAATGAATTTCTAAGTTGTCCCTTCTATGATACTGAATCAATTCTTCCATTTCATCACTGAGTTGTTTGATTTCTTCTTTGCCGAATTTCTGGGATTTTTCCCGCAGCAAACCCATTTCTTCTATCTTGTCAAACGAATCGCTTACGAAGTTCGCTGACTTCTTGAATTCCTCCCTATCAACCCTGCTCTCTGCCATTATTTTCTTATACATGGTCTCGAGTGCAGCAATTTTCTCCATCAAAACTTGTAGGTTAGGTTTCGCGCAGTCTGGCCGATTGCAGTGCCATATCTTAACATCTGAGGAATATTCGTGGTATTATGTTTTCGTCAACTTAATACAATTTCAGAGAAACCATATTTCACATTTTTTTTCTCACAGCAAATTGCTTCTTCACTTTCTGTTACCTGTTTTCCACATACCGAACAGGTTAAACTAGACTGAAGTTATGGGTATAGGGATTTTATTAACAGGACGAACTGGTCATCTATAGTTTTGCAAGCTGTTGTGGATCATAGATATTTGAAAGTAAAACCTTTTGTGTACACTGTTATAATACTTAACCAATGTAATTTTGCCAGTAAGAAAAGTGAAAACAATGCATGTTCGCTGATTCGACCTGAATTTCCCATCCAGAAACTTCGATATCTGCATGTCTAGCATTACCAGCAAATGTTCTACCCTCCCCCTCTCTCTCTATATCTATCTATCTATCTCTCTATATATATCTCTATCTATCTATCTCTATCTCTCTCTCTGACCACACATTTCTCTGCTCCCTTTTCATGCTGCACATTTAAGTAACTTTCACGAAATGCCAGAAATAGGTTATTTTTACCATATTCGCAAATGGCACCTTATGTTTTGCTTTCAGTTCCTGTTAATTCCTAGCAGCAGTGTTTACAGTAAACTTTAGATCCGGATTCTACACTCCAATCTACCTTGGTGGGTGAACTGGGTTATCTCACTCCATTCCTACTTCAGTCCAGTCGGTTGTGTTTAAAGTAAATTTTCAATCGGGATTCTTCAGTCCACTTCGATTTCAATCCGGATTAGAATGTTACTGTAAATACACTGAATGTTTGCGAATATTCAGCAACATTGTATTTTAATAAAATTGAGGGATTATAATTAACATTTTGTTGGCAAATACTGGCGAATGTTGTCAAAAAGTTGCTAGATTGGGAAACTACAATAACAGCTGCTGTAACAAGTATTTTTACATTTTCATTTTAACAATTTTCCTGAACTTCAGATGTATGCAGGATTTAAAAATGCCTTCTTGGAAAATGATTAAGCAATTGCTGCAAACCACACCAGCTCTATACATTTTTTTAAAGTTGTTTATATGAAATTTTAAAATTGTTTACTTAACTTGCTAAGGCTAAAAAGGGTACACTTACCTAACATAGGCCAATAGACCCTATAAATTAAATCAGTAAAAAATGGCCCAAGTTATACAAAAAAAACTTTAAAAAGATACAACACTCATCTCATTGCATGACATTCGAATATTGTAGGTACTGCATCAGGTTTCAAACAACACATTTATGTGATGCAACTGAAAAAACTGTCTTCAGTAAAATGTTTTGAACATAACCTCCAACATTTTGTTGGGTGCAATTAGTTCTCTGCATTTTTTCCAACCACTTATCCCTTAGGATCCTGTATGGCAGTGCCATGGAAATCAATTAACATTAAACACTAAGACAGTAAATTAAAAATATGTTAAATATTCTAACTACCAATAATAAATCACTTTGTGTGGGGGTGGACCCAGGGTGATGCAACACCCTCCGAGTGACAGACTTTCCAGCCAGGACCCGTAGGCGCCGATCATCCCTGAATATGGCGTGAAATGAGATCCTCGGATGGAGCGGCGCTGGAATGCATGGGTGGGGGAGATGGGAGTTCCTCGAGAAAACCCGCCGGCAAGCGGCATCGTCCAGCACAATAAGCAAATTCACAGAATTACATTTGAAGAGTGTACTTTCCACCCTTCACATAACGTTTTGTACAAACATTTTAAAAATGCAGTCATTATACAGATTACAAACAGTTGTAATGAATTTCTTTGTCTTATAAATTCACCAGAACATTAAATTGGAGATTTGAATAACCGGAAGTAAACAGATGAACATATGACTTTGTATTCTTTTGGGTAGTTCAATGTTGGGTACATGACCAGAAGACGAATCAGCTCAGCAGTCTACCTCATTTTTGGATGACACATTCCTAATGAAACGCCCGAGTAATGATGGGTAGTTCACGAACTACCAGTTCATTTTGAACTGGTCTCGAAAAAGAACTAGGTGCATAGTTCAACGCGACATAAAAGAACTAGTCTTTTGTGATATTGGTTAGTCATTCTCTCAGTACCAGTAACTACAGCATGTGCGCCACAGTGCGTCACTGCACATGCTCAGATAATCCATCGTTCGTCGCTCCCTGCAGCTTTCCCCCCTCCGGCTATTCCTCACTCCATGACTGGTCACATCGCCATGTGCATGCTTATTATCTGTCTGCCTCTGTCTATCGGTATATTTTTTTTAGCTCGTTCAGAACTGTCTCGAACTGTAGGGATCGCAGAGCAGACCTACTAGTTCAATAGTTACATGAGTCGCAAATCGGTCGGGAACTGCAGGACACACACAGAGCAAGACAGTTGGCAGACCTACGGCGATGCAGCTATATTTCGTTCTTACTTACTTTCTCGTGCCGACCCCAATTGCGTAGTCGGTTGCACGCCGGTCTGAGCTGCGAGGGATTACGGGTTCGAAACCCAGTAAGGGTACGGATATTTGTGACGTCCATTTAACTTGTTTCATTCTCATCGGCACTAAAGACCTCGCTGTTATGGTGACGAAAAACCCTCTCACTCATTCGTACTATAAATACGATGTTGTCAGACATACGGAAATTCCCATATCTGTAAGAAAATGCACCTTATAGCCATGCTAATACGAGTATAGATACGACTGTGTGTGTGTGTGTGTGTGTGTATATATATATATATATATATATATATATATATATATATATATATATATATATATAGAGAGAGAGAGAGAGCGAGAGAGAGAGAGAGGGGGGGTCAAGTTTTACACTCTCGCAATAAAGAAGTGAAAAACTGCTTTTTTTTTCTCTAGTATATTGACATAATACTTCGGATATAGCTTTTTGGCATTATTTGCGTAATACTAAAATTACGTTATTTTTGTAATTTAAGTTCTGTTTAAATGTTTCTAATGCTTGTACGAATAAATCCAGTGTGTCGGAACCATTTTTGTTGAGTTTGTAAACACCTGACTTGGAAAAATTAACTTTGCATCTGGTTCTCTCGCGCACACAACCTATTATAATATTGTGGTCGTTACTATCAGTGTCAACAGTAATTTTGTGTTATATTACACAATATAGGCGTGGATAACACAGTATAAAGATATGTTCACTATTAATTTATCTTATTTCTATATAAATAAGAAGTAATTTCATCTACGCACAATAATGCACTAATTCTTTAGCAATTAATGTACAAACAACACTTTTTGCTTCTCCTGCAATTCGCCAATACGCGTGATCATTCGACTGTGACCTAAAAAGTTTAAAATAGGGATGAGCGTTATTTAATGTAACAGTTATCAAATTATAACGGTTTCGTTCTTGTACCGAGTAACAGTTTAAACTTTAGCATATCCTACCGGCACAAGTAACAACTGTTCATTTATAAATCCCCTACATCTTCCTAGGTAAAGCTTCCATGCATGCTTCGAATGTTCTGTGCCGATCTCGTTCTATAAACCGTTCTCAGTTATTCAATAACCGTTTAGCATTCCCAAAGTTTCAGTACTGGAGTACTGAAGTACCGAAAACGGTTTACACTTTCGGGTATATTTTTATGCAGTATTGGGAAATAATTTCGACAACGTACGAACCTAAACGGCGTAAAACAAGTGAAATGTGGAAGTTCTTCACTGAGTAAGCAAGAATTTTTCGTACAAGAGCACAATAAGTAATTTACGCAAACATGTTTCAGTTTAACACCCTACAGTTTCTTTATCCTTAATTATTACAGGAAGATCACGACACAAAGCGAATGTCGACCGCCAGTTTAAGTTTGCTTGTAATAAAGTTATAAACTAAAATCTTTAGTATAGATATTGGTCTAAGTTGACATCAGGTTTCCATAAACAATTTGCCGACATTCCATTACAAGAAAAATTATGATTAAGATTTTTTTTTTTAAGTGTCACATATCTTTCTTTAAAATGTTATCACTACGCACGAGACTTTTATCCCGAGCGTATCTAATGAATCAACTTGTAATTGCAATTTTATTTATTAAAGTGAAATTTATTCATGCAAACATTATATATGTTTTAATATAAACCATACCTGGAGAATAAATTTTTTTTAAAATATGCTGTGTCATTTTTTATGCATAAGATACAAGAAACTAGTAGTACTGTTTCAAGATACCAAGAACGTTTAGTAAATTGGCAGTAAATGAATTGTAATATTTAATATCTCTAGATATTATTTTAGTACTACTTGTATAAATTTAGCGCTGTCTGTTGTATTTAAAGATTTAATTCACATTTTATGATTGAAATTAGATTTGATTAACCTTTAACACGCTTGGAAATAAATATACGCCATAACATTGCAGTCCCCTTTGCGACGCCCTTTACTCAAGGACGTGGCAAAGGGACATAAAACACTAACCAAAATCCAATCAGAAAATTTTTTTTAAACTTTTGAACCATTAACTTCTTCAAACGAGCGCAAAACATTTTAGGCACATATATTAAAAACAAAAAAACAAGATCTGGGGCAAAATTCTTTTATATAAATATTATTCAAGATTATATTTAACATTCATTCTAGAAAGACCTTAAGTTCCTACATTTATAATTGTCCAGAGGTCAGAAACAATATACACGAGGAGACGGGCAAAACAAACACAGTCGCTTGTGCTGCTATCTATGTTTGTACACAAAATATTTGGAACTTTTAAGTCCGTAGCTGTAACCGTGGCAACTGATACTACAATCGATAGTCTCCGATGTGGCGGGCTTTTCAAATTCAAATTACTTTATTACTCTAACTATATTATATTCTTGCTTAAGAATCAGCAGTTATGTATGCAAGTACAAGTGCTCACAATCAAACCAATTATGTGTAGCTACTTGTACGACATGTTATATTCTCAAAACTGTGTCATAATAGCATTATTGATTTGTATTCTCACCTCCTAACAAATTCAGAAATTATAGAACTTTTTTTTTGCATATTAAATTCTTAAGTTGCACAGTATTAGTATTGAGAGGCATAAAAAAATCCCTTATGTGAGCATTAAATCAAGTGTCAGATGGTTCATAAACTGTTATTATCTGTAAAATTTTGTACCTGTACACTTTTACTTCACATGAAAAGAATTTATTTGATACAAAAACTAACTAGCGAGTATTTGTACTGTAAATGTAGGCTATAATTTTCAAGGCACTGGTGAATTCACATATTTCTGTAGAGTAATGTGATTACTCTGACAGCAGCAATAGTGCCAGGGATGTTGCTACTATGTTTCAAAGTAGCCTACATAGCAGTACTTTAGAACCATTCAAAATGTAAATAAGTACATACACACTGGGTAACATGTTCCTAGGCACTTACGAAAAGTAACCTGGTAAAGTTAACTGTTAACTCGGTCACGTGAGGTTTACACTATCACTTGCGGTTAGCCAAATTGCTTTGAACGTTTTACAGAAACTCTGGTTTTGAGAATGCAGGAACATAAAGAATATTTAGTGCAGTTATTACGTATTGTGCTAAATAACGATGATGATGATGATGACTATGAAGAGTTTTTGTTAAATTATTTTATGAACAACAAAACAAAAACATTGCATTAAGCAGTACTGCAATAATACAATACCTTTGTATTCAGCCTCCGTTATGTATGAAATTTAATACCTGGGCTACAAATATTGGCCATAGCAGCTAAACATTTATAATTTTACATATTTTAATCGTTTTCAGACTTCCAAACTTATTTTAAATTTACTTGGTTGTTTTTGTTACGTGCCATTTCACGTGTGTCATCTGCTAGACCAAGTATACCCTGCTGTCGAGCAGGGTTAACCCAGAGTTGATCGAGTCAAGGTTCAAGTTAACCTGGGTGACTTTCCGAACGTGAGTTAACTTTAACTCGATCACTTTTCGAACACACAGAGTAAAAGATTTAACCTGCTCGAGTTAACCGGGTGACTTATCGTAAGTGCCTCCTGCAGGTTGTTAGATGTCCATTAAAATACTGTCAGCTGACCGTAACATGATACTATAATACGCTAAGGCCTTTGCAGATGAAAATTAAGGCGCTTTCTTCGGAATTAAGATGATGTTAAGGCGCACGGCTCATGTTGGATCTCTGCTCGAATAAAGAGTAATACTCTTTATTTGACATTGATACCATCGGGTGAGACACGAAGACGTTTACGAGACACTTTACCCGTGGTTGATGGACGCGTGTTCGTCTCACCCGTGCGTACTTACTAAACAACTTTCACACTTACACTGTAATGCAAAACTTTAACTGGGCTGAGTCAGCATAACTGACACTACTAAAAGACATTCACATTTTACACTGCGAAAGCATGTTTATTACCCAAATTACACTTGTGCCAGAATGAACATTTATGCTACATTTTTTGTGTCATCTTTCGTCGGGTGTGACATGAGACGAAAGATGACACAAAAAATTACTGATAATATAGGCGCCAGCCATGCTTCCCAATCAGGGATGCTGTGGGTTGTGTGTGTGTGTCTCACCCTTGCGTACTTACAAACACGTTGGCAATACTACACTTTCACTAAACATCACTTTGAAAATAATCACATGATAAAATTAATGTGGCTAGGACACTGTCACTACTGGATAAAAGAGGTAGGTTACTGATGATTGCTTTTATTGTTACTATGTGTACACATCAACGTGCCAATGAAATTATGATTATCTCAGTCATGACTAACCAATTCCACTTGGGAGCTCCTCAGCCCGCAATTAATCTAGCGCACACCTAGATGGATGATCCCACCCGAGTTGCGTGAAAGCACAGTCTTAACAAGGGAAAAGGATGACAGCCGCTAGGGTGGACTGATGGTTTTTCCCTGAAGACAGGACACTGTGAATTACAAATGAGAACACTTGATGAAACATATTATACGCTGTTCACAGTAAAATGAGCACTTTTCGAAGTCCTCCTTAAGATCTTCTTGTATGCACGTTGTATATTCCTCCATCTTATGTAAAATTAACATTGCCATGGACCTCAGCACTTTATTTGTGTGTCGGTCAAGTGAAACTGTGAAATTAATACAAAAGTAAACATTTTATAAATCTGCTCATTTTTACACACTAAGGCATTAAAAAACAGTGAGCATAAGAAATAATTTTAAATATCACAAATTGTTAACTAACACTTTTTATTCAACATTAAGTTATGGAACTACTTTCCATCCACTGTTACCAACTTTACTGGGCGCAAGTCACTCAGTGCGCCCATTGAAATATATGCAGGCAGGGGCAGTGGCATTTTTCTAAGGTTGATTTCAGAAGAGCTGACTTTATCGTGAACAGCCTTTGACACGTATGACTACTTGACATCACTAACGCAAACACGTCTGGGCTTGCTCCCCAGCACGTGGGTAGTGTGGTGACAGCCTGTACACAGAGCCGGCTAGAACGGAAGTAATTGCACTGTACACAAATTACAAAATACATCAACCTTCAAAAGAACATGAAACAAGATGGGGCACGAGATGATTATTCACAATAAACAAACAAATGTGTGAAAACAAGCTTAGGTAGCGCAGATGCCACTGGATACTCTTTGTAGCGGACCACATGGTGCAGATGAAATTGCAATATTTCTTCTTGAAAACGGCAAATTAAATTCAGACAAATTATTATTCTGAGAGAGAAAATTATCTTCTTTACGATTTAAGTGATTGCAGGAGTGTAGCATGCCTGATGGCGGTAAAATCTAATATTAACATGACCGCTTGGTCAAGTACAAAAAGCATCAATTACACGAAAAATACATTGAACCCTGAATTAAACATACACAGAACCCTGAAATAAATTGTAGCGCACATGATTTTATGCAAATAAACTCTCAAACTACATGGATGGCCCGGATATAGACTTGGCAGGTTAGCCATCATGTTGTATATGAAATTGCCATAAAATATTTAAACATGAAAATACCCTTAAAATCCATACATAAAAACAAAACGCTTAAAATTGCACATAGTAATAATACACAAATTACACTGGAACGCCACTAACATAGGCAGATGGTGCCTGATTCAAGTTGCGCGGGTCGCGTGACCTCTATGACAACTTTCTCCTCTCTCCTCCATTAAGTTTGAAAAATACCACAAGGCGAAATAAATTATTTAAGCTGAAGAATAATGCTGGGGAAACGTCTGGCAAAATGTACGCAAGCAAAGGTTGACCGGTAAACTAAATTGACTATGGAAACCTACATAAGTGAACAAAAGTTGTAGTGCGCACGTGACAGTGTCTTACCTTGCCATCTCCCCATGACAGACTATTCAGAGGCAGGCGTTGCAAGGACCAACCATGGCCGCCTACAGGGTTCACATAAACGAAAGTGCTATGCACGAAGAGTAAAAATTTATATTTTGAAAAATAAAAGTGGCACAAATTAAATTAAATATGTTTTACATTTTTATAATTTTCTTATGGATTTTTCATATTAATTCAGTGTCTCTATATTACGGCATTCACGCCGTAATATCAGTGTCCTTAATCTCGGTGCCGCGGGTACTTTGAGTTTCATAGCTAAGGATTTTCATAACAACTAACACTTTAAATTATTTCAAGGCATATTAAACCCTGCAAATACAAATACACAACACGTTTTACACTGCAAAATATTATTGATGTGACAGTTCAAAAATATTGGCCTCTGCGCACGTGCATGGACACGTGATACGTGCACGGTGAGCGCCATCATCTGCTCTAGCACCGCTGGCTGTTAGCTGGCGTCATGTCTTGATCGTGTCTAGTCAGTTGCGGTGTGTTATTCCCAAGCACGTACCTAAACTTGAGCACTCCGACTCGACTAGATGATGCTCCGCAGTGCTTGAAAATACAGACTCTACAGAGCAAGGAGCCTATAGCCGGAAGGATGGACTGCAGAATTGCCCAGATAGGACACGGAGTATGAAATGAACAAGCTCGTATTCTTAAACATCTAACACTTACTTGTCGGGACTCGTCCTCGAACCATGTGCTGTGTGGCGAAGGTCATACACATAGAGGGCTAATGCAAAACAATATTTTTGTACAAAATACAAAAATAAAACTTGATTGCGCGGATGCCGATGGTTAGGACTTTTAACGAACCATGTGGGCAGGTGTAAAAACACATAATTTACCCAAAAATCCGGTCAAGTTTCCTTAAAGACTTGCATCTGCATTGTAAAATTATCTCTGCCAGAAACAAACACACAAAGCCCTTGGAACGCCAGTTGGCAAGAACATACAAGAACACGAGGTGACTGCAAGGTCAGGAACAAAATGCTTTAAACACAGGAAAATACATGAATCCTTATTGAAACATTACATAAAACCCTGAAATAAATTATGGCGTACAAGATGGAACAACAATTATCCCTCAGAACGTAGTGATTGCGTAGATACAGACCTTGTGGTAGCTGACCATGTGGCTATAAAACATGATAACATTACAAAAACCCTCAATTAATTATACAAAAATATTACCCTTAATATTGTGTGTCGCAATGAAGCAGAAATTCCATTGAAAAGCCCTAGGCAGGGGCAGATGGCATCTGATACGCAAGTAGTGCGGACCTCATGGCCTCTCCGGTACAACACTCTCTCATCTCTTTTATATCTCAAAAAGCCTGAAAGGCTATAAATAATTAAATTAAGTGGATAGCATTATGCTGGGGCATCTGGCAAATGTACGCAAGGCAAAGGTTAACCGGTATACTAAAGTAGACTATGGAAACGTATGTCAGTGCAAAAAAGATGAAGTGCGTACATGACAGTATCTTACCTCGCCAGCTCTCCTATGACGACTGCCCAGAAGCAGAGGTCGTGCGGACCTACCATGGCTGCCTATGGGGTTCAGACAAGCGGAAGTGCTATGCACACTGAGCGAAATTTTAATATGGCAAATTGAAAAGGCACCAAAATAATTTCTAACAATTTTATATACAGAAATTGAATTATGATTTTTGGTTCATATTTAATTGTCTTTTGGAGGTGTTCTTGCCTGAACATCATTGTCTCTTTTCAGCACCCCATGCACTTTGAATTTTAAATTGCAATTTCACACAAAACTTCAAAGAATACATTTAACATTTTACAAACAATTTTACCCTTGAAACAAATGCATATTCCATTTTTGTAAAGTCTGTAGCCTGTATCGGTTCTTAGGAACGTGCTCACCCCCACGTGTACCTTTAGCGGTGAGTGCTGTCATGGGCTGGCTGTGGCTGGCCCTTGGCCGGCATCAATGTTGTAACCTATCACTGTGTTTCATAGTTAATTTTTCATCAATATTTTTTATATTTCACAAGACACTAAAAATGTTTACAATTTCTTAGTATAAATATCCTAAACATATATCTGAAGCCCACAGTTGAGTATATGCTAATTTTTGTTTAGAAGGACCTTCAATAAATAGGCCTACTAATTCAGGGCAACACTAGTACTGCACACACAATTGTTGTTCTATTATATGAAGCATGCCATAACCTTCAACACAAATGCAGTGGTCAAAATATTTTTCTATTTGTCATTACTTAATTTTCCAAAAAGGTAAGTTAACTTGATAACATATGTATCACTAAATCATCATAAAATAAATATAACATTCAACTTGGGAGAGAAAACAATTTACTTGTAATGCAATTACAACAGAATCACTTTCACAGAACATGTTCACAATGTACAGCTGAAATGAAACCAAATGTGCAACTAGTATATGATATATCTTGCAGAGAACATTATGTTATTAAGGGCCATAATAGATATTCTGATTCAGGTAGTATGGTATTGTAAATTGTTGACAATTGAAATAAATTGGTGAAGTTGTATCAAATGACAATCATCCAATGTTGTTACCACTATTTCCGTTGGAATTATTTTTTACTCAGACATATCCCTTTAAAATATTTTCTTCAGCCATGATGGAAACTATAGTTTTACAGCATCAGAAATAACCGCCTCTGTCTCCTCTTGCAAAGCAACATTTAGTTTTTTTAATTTATTTATTTTATAATCACACAATCCCTGAACAGCCTCATGGCAAGGGATGTAGTGATCATCAATATAATCATGATACAACACAAAATACAGTCACAACAATAAACATATAGTGTACAAAATTCCCTTGATATAAAAAATATGTAAATTAAGTATGCACATTTAACAAAGTCTAAGCAATATGCATATACAACAATCTAATGATACAGAATTTTACAGTCATACAATTTGATAAAACATAATTTAAAAAACAACATATACTGTAGCATAATTATAAAAAAAATTACTGTAAAAGTTAAGAATATATACAAGTTGGCACATTAATGCTTTAACAACAATCAGCATTAGAAAATTCTTCCAAGGTGTAGAAGGCATATGTGCCTTAAGATAACCTTTAAGTTTTTTTTAAATTTTTATCATTTTGTGTTAGTCTGGCAAAGATCTTTATATGTATCAGTCAGGTTGTTATATAATTTAATGGTAGAATAGTATGCTCCTTTTTGAAATAGATTCAAACTGTTGGCAGGTTTATTATAGTTACCTGCATTTCTTGTATTATAATTATGTATTAAGAATTCTTTATGAAAAGCTGCAGGGTAATGGAAATATAAGATAAGGATGAAAAATGTATTGACAGGTCCGCCCGGTGAGTTTTTCCTAAAGAATTCTGATATAGACTATTCATGGTAAAGTGTGCACTTTTGAAAGCCCTCTCATTTGGAATAATGGTAAACAATTATACTTTAGTTTAAGCCTTAGACGTTAACTTCCGAGTACAATGGAATATACACTGTGTTCATTACTTACATGGAAATATTTGTTTTTAAAAGTGGTTAAAGGACTTATAATAGCTGAAAGGAAAAAGTAACTAGGGCCTCAAAAGTGCTCACTTTACTGTGAACAGCCTATACTAATGTATATCCAGTCATAGTAAACAAAACAAATTAATCACAATGTAAATGATGTTCTATAAGACAAATTACATAAATATTATTCTGTAGCTCAGTTTCAAAAGTATCTATAGAATTCACAAACTCACTCAAGCATAAATTGCATATAGCAAATGCCATGACCTCACCAACATTTACATTTTGAAAAACAGTGGTTTGTGCCCACTTCAAATTCATGCACGCCTCCCAAACATGATAGAACATTTGCGCACCCTACACACCAGCACCATACAAGCCATAATCTAATTCTACAAACTTAGCTGTACTATATGTGTAGCCACACAGTGTAATTTGGTAAACTGTACATGACTTTCAAACTATGAAAGAAGTTCTCTATTACTTAATCTATAAAAATGTTACAGGCAAACAAAACAAAAGAATGAAGCATTAATATTTCAGTGACTTCAATATCTTAATGTTTTGCCATACATGTACATAAGGTTTCCACAAAAAAGAAATCTACTACGCTCTGAACATTTGCTTTATAATTGTATGAACCATCCAGAATTGTAATGATTCAAAACAACATATTTCCTGACATGTTATGATTGGATCATACTGTGCACATTCACAACAGCAAGATGGCTGATGCTAGTAAAATTTTGCAGGCACAAATCACAATGCAACACAAATAATTTAACAGATAAAAAAAAAACATTGTGTGTCAAGACACACATTTTCTTTGCATGTTTTTTTTTGTTTCTTTGATGACATCAAATTCCTGTTTAGCCTCTTACACCACCATCTAACCAATATCTTACACACATTTTAAAATATCTGTTTTTATAACATCAATATGGTCCTGACAGTCCCCTCCTTTCAACCACCTAAAGTCAACTCTGTTAGCTAGTTCAGTATACTGTATATACTTTCCAAGAAATGATTGGAGTGTCCACTAGATTCCATTACCTCTTCAAAATATACTGCACAACTGCTTACTACTGTAATTAAACACTGTGATGGATACATTAACCATTTTCAGTATTTGAAAATTCTTTAAAATTGATTGCTGTGTTGCTGAAGCCGTCTTTATCTCCCATAAGCAACTTACGACACTAATTAAATGTAATTTTCTGTAACACTTTTTGAACTATATAGCCAGCAACATAAGCATCAGAAAGTACAAACGCTTCTCCACATTGTACTGCATTTTCAATAGCAGCCACAGCACTCACGAAATTGTCACTGGATGATAGACTTAAATTGTCACCAGAAATATGCTCTTCTCCAGAAGGTTTCTGCCCAATGAGAAATGTATGCAAGTCAGGTAACACAGCAGTATTATCTTGCTCACAGTTACCAGAATACACTTTGTATGCCAAACTATTTACAACAGCAATCTTCAAAGCTGATGCAAATTGAGAAACAGTTGGATTGAAATAGGAACCACAATAGAACCTAATAGCATCAAACAAATTCTCAAAAGCATCCTGGTTCAAACTTCTGAGATGAAGGTACAGAAACCCAGCTTCTAACAGTAGATTCCATACATGGATTACACCATTTATTATAGTAATCCATCCTCACTGAGACGGGGGCCTAGACACTGTTTTGCGGAACTTACCAGGCGTAATTGGTGGTGGTCTGCTTTTTCTTTCTATATTCAATCTTCTGTCTGTGTTTCGATCATAACAAAATTCCCATTTCTGAATTTTGCTTTTAGCTACCTCTTGCCAGAACTGCATATGTGAACTCACAGAAGACAGTGCTCACCTAAAAGGCTTGCCAGACCAATGGTTGGAAACTGTTGCCCACTTGCTCTCGTGATGACATCCAACCATTCAATTACCCTCAAACAAAAACTGTTAAATGGTCTTTCCATAGATCACTCAATAAGCCTAAAGATGTATAGGACATGTTGTGGGAAGTACATACAGATATAAAATAAATTTTTTGCCTTTTATTTATTTACATTTCATTTACAGTTAACGAGGCAGTCGGAGACAAACATAGGCTACAACACAATTCAGCGAAACCTGAGACAGAATCGGCCATGGTCTTTGGTAAAGAACAATTCCAGCGTTTTCCTGGGAGAGATGTCCGAGATTCGAACCCCTGTCCTCCCGAATGCAAGTCCAGTGTTTTACTGCTGTGCCAGCTTGCTCAGTCATGAAATATATGGGTACATCACTTATTATATTTGTATATTGTTCCTAATGTACGGCACAGCATTTTAAAAACATGTCATCAGACATCAGCTTGTGTCCACTTCCTTAGCCATTGTGTACAAAGCATCATATGGGTCTCGCCAATACAGTACGTACTTCCATTTAGAAATACCTGTGCTCCAGTCTTTTGTTAGTGCTTCTTTTACTTGTTTGCTGGTGGAGCACTGCATATTGGTGGTTTTTTTCTGTTCCACACGCTACAAGTGTACAACAGCTACTGTGCACGCAAATGTTATGACTTGAACTGCTGCTTCACAAAATTTTTTGGCCTACACCTAGCCAGCCACATACACGTGTGAGATGTGCAGAATGTTGCACTGGAGTTTCAGTAATAAGAATTGAATTTTGTGACTTTTCATTAGTATGTGTGTGTGAAGTGAGCTTTCTAAAATTTCTAAGTTATATAGGTCTATATTATATACATATACATAAATGTGTGTGTGTGTGTATGTCAGTCTGTTTTGGAACCTGGGTGTCAGGACCACCTGAGACTGTTTCTCTTGAGCCAATTAAATTTTTTCTGTAAAAGTAATTTTACCTAGCACCACATTTTAAAGGATATAAATGGGTGGTTGTGGAAATCAGATTTTCTGGGACATTACATGTGTTTATCCTTATTCAAAACTGATGTTCAACATAGGTGAGTCTCTTCACAATATATATATATATATATGTTAAAGAAAATATGTCTGACTACCAGTTACGAAGCAGTAAGCATGTGTATACTAGAAATAAGGATTCAATTGATATATCTTATGTACGATAAAGTTAAATAATACTAAAAGTAATTTTAAACATATGGGTGTACTTTTTTATAACCTTCCTCAGAAGCTAGAATGGTCTATATGTCTATATGAGATGTTTTACGTCTTGTTTTAGAAAAATGGTTGGCCAAGAAAACTTTTTAGTGTACAAGAGTACATGGACACATCTCTTAAAGATTTAGTGTTTTAGACATAGTTTTCCTGTTTTTATATTTAAATTATGACAATCTCTAATGCAATTTTTGTTGATTAGTGACAAATAAATTGCTAAATTGTGGCCAATAATAAAGCAATGTGTCACTCCCGAAAAGTAGGTTATAGTTTCAGAACTTTTTTTCATTAAACGACACATCATAAAGCTTAAAATTTACCCATCACTCGCTTACAAATTTCTTAATGTAATATAATGTATAACCACTTACATATCCAACAATCTTGGGAAACGGTGAACAATTACATCAGGGTTGATATAGTCATCGTTTCTACACGATGATACATGGCAACATAGGATGGTAAAGCAGAGTACTAGTATAAAGATAATGGTGGTGAACTGTAGGAGTGTGTACAACAAGCTGGAAGGGGAAAGGTTGAAGGATATGGGGCAGATATATTGGTAGCTGTGGAGACTTGGCTGACTGAGGAAGTGCTGGACATTGAATGTAGGCAAGATAAGTTCACCATCTTCAGAAGAGACAAGGATGGGAGAGGAGGAGGAATAATGGTGTGTGTAAGGAAAGGCTAAAAGGGGCGGTAGAATGGGTTAGTGAGGATGTCGAGGTAATGGAAATTAAATTGAGTGGTGGTAGTAATAGGAAAATTAATTTGCTGGCAGCGTATAGACCACCAGGACAGGGATGGCAGGCAATTGGGATGATCAAGGAGAGGGTCGATAGACTAAAGGACAGGCAGTGGGTTGTTGAAGCAGAAGATTTGAATATTTCAGGTGTGAAATGGGTAGAGGGTGCAGAAGGAATGGGTAGCATGATACTGAGAATGGCAGCACAGTCAGTCAACAGAGGATTAGTACAGGTAGTAGAAACACCTACAAGATGGAATGAGGAGGGTGTTGGGTCAGTGCTGGATGTGGTGTTGGTCAGAACAGGGGAATGCTGTAGTTGGTGCAATAGTATTGGATGGTATAAGCGACCATCGTATCCCGGTTGTGGAAATTGTGATTGGCAGGATGAGGGAAGAGCAAACGGCAGAAAGGTTGGTGTGGCAGTATGGGAGAGGAGACAAGAAGGGGGCAGAAATCTTCCTGAAAGACAAGTTTAAAAAATGGTCTGTGGAGGAGGGTGTAGAGGGGTTGTGGAGGGAGTTTAGAGGATTAATGGAGGTTTTGTTAGAAAAATTTGTGCCAGTGAAAAGGTTACGGACTGAAGGAGATCCGCCATATTATGGGCAGATTTTGAAAACAAAGAGGAAGTTCAGAAAATTACATGCCAAGTGGAGAAATGAAGGGATGATAAGATCTAAGGAAATTATGAAACAAATAGGTTCTTCAAAGGAAGATCAAACAGGCAAAAAAATGTATTTCTGGGGAACATGGTGGAAGAAGGAAAATGCAAGGAATGGGGGAAATTGTTTAGATATGTTAGGAGGTTAATGGGAGGAGAGGAAGGGATGGTAGGCATGCGACAAATGACCAAGAAAAATCTGAGATGCTGCAAGGACAGTACTTGTCAGTGTTTGAGGCAAAGGAGTATTGGAATAGGGGGGCAAGTAGGGTTCGGGGGGTGTTAAGTAAGTTTAAGATGAGGGAGTGGGAGACAGAAAAGGTAATTAGGGATTTGAAGAGCAGTAACGCAGGGGTCCAGATGGGATAAGAAACGCAGCACTAAAGTTTGGTGGCAGGGAGTTGGTGAAATATTTAGAAGTGCTGTTTAAAAAGTCCTCAGGAGAGGATATGTTACCACAAGATTGGAGGATGCTATGGTGGTACTTATACACAAGCAAGGAGAGGAGAGGATAGGGGGAGGCCTGGTAGCTACAGACCGGTCAGTCTCGCATCAAGTATGGGGAAATTAATGAAGAGGCTGGTGGTGCAGTATGTGGTGAGGGATATGAACAAGAGGGATTGGTTGGAGGAGTCCCAGCATGGTTTCAGGATGGGATACTCATGTGAGACTCAGCTGGCTGGGTTATTAGAGGATCTGGTGCAGGTAGTTGACGAGGGAAAGCAGGTGGATGCCTGCTTCATAGATTTTGAGAAGGCGTTTGATAAGGTGCCCCATGGGACATTGATGAGGAAACTGGAGATGCTGATACTGGACAGGAGGGTAGTGGAATGGATAGAGGACTTCCCCAAGGGGCGAAGGCAGATGTTGAAAGTGGGGGAGGCAATATCGTAGGAAGAGGAGGTTCCGTCAGGGGTACCACAGGGAAGCGTGCTGGGTCCTTTGTTATTTACCATAATGGTAAGTGTATGGGTTTGGAGATTAGGGGGAAAAATAAGACTGTTTGCAGACGATTGTGTTGTGTATGCTGAAGCGGGATTGGGGGGGGGGGGGGGGGATTTGTAGGCGGACATTGACAAGATATAGTTGTGGGCCAGGAAAAATAAAATGAAGTAAATGTAAGAAAAACTAAGGTAGTGAGGTTTACAAGGAAGAAGGTGATAAGCAGGGACATGTACAGATGGGAGGGACAAGAGATAGAAAAAGCAGCAGAATATAAGTATCTAGGGATTGTACTGCAGGGAGACCTAAGATGGAAAAAACAGGTAGAGAGGGTGGTTGCAAAGGGAAGAAAGGCTCTGGGTATGCTGGGAAGGGTGCTGAAGGGAGTCAGCTGTGAGGTCAAGGAGAAGCCGTATGGCACAATGGTACGGCCTATGTTCAAATATGTTGCAGCAGTATGGGACCCATATGTGGCGGTGGAGATGTGAGAACTGGAAAAGTTGCAGAGAAGGGCAGCAAGATGGGTGATGGGTAGATGGAGAAGGCAGGGGCAGGATGATGAGGAAGAAGGGAAGTATAGGCCATCATTGATGATGAAAGAAACGGGGTGGAGCTCATTGAAGGCCAGGAGGAAAATTGAATGGCTAGTCAGGATGTACGGGGTGGTGAATGAAGAGGGAGTATGGGGAGGGCTACACTGCAAGCTAAGTAAGGGGGTATTTGAGGAAGAGGAAACAACAGTGAGAAGGTTCAGAGGGTGTGGAGGAGAACGGAGCAGAGTAGGCAGTCCATGCTTGTGAGGTCTGTGAGGGAGTGGAATGTGTTGAGGGAGGAATTGGTATCTGTGAGAGGGGTTGGTAAGTTCAGGAAGGGAGTGGAAAAGGAGTTGGTTGGATGAAGGAGAGGTGAGAGAGCTCGCCCCCGGGCGGTAGCCTAATTGTGAGTGCATTTATGTTATCTTATATCAAATGGCACCGGTGTGTATTTTTTGCCATTTCTTCACTTTGCAAAAAAGAACCAGCACCAGTAGTCCTAAAAAGCGCTAATTTGGAAGACAAATTTACCAGACACTGGAATATAAGGTAGATAAACTAAATAATTAAATCCTAATCCCTCCAACCAAAGAACCGCATAAACAACAAAAAAATTAATGAGAATCCAAAATAATAACTATTGTTTTTAGTGTACAAGTTAATGAAATATTCACTGATAAGATATTTAATACTTTATATTATTGACACTTGTTTATGAAATACGATTAGACACAAAGAACATATTTTAAAATTAGTTACTCTGTTGTACATCTTCGGCCAATTTCAGCCTATTTTACCGCACTCTATTATTGTACAAAAAATTATTGGCGGAACAGTAGTGTTGCCTCTTGGAACTAACAAAAAAAATGCCACGATGCTGTGCTCCAAGTGTTCTCACATGGAACCAACAAAAAAAAACTTGTGCGGTGGGAAAATTGTAATGGTTTTGTTATAATTTTAATTTACTCAAAATTCTTGTGTTCTTTGCAGCCACAGAATGACTTTAACGTTAATCTCGTGTTTATATTCTATCAAAGGCAAGGGGAAATCATCACTTCTTGGAATTTAATGTACATCACGAGGATAACAAGGAAAAACAAGCTAAACAAAATAAAAACAATTTGAAACAGTACTTTAGTGAAAGCTTGGATCGAACGTGAAAACTAATTTTTTTTATATATATATATATATATAGTATCGCGCTTTTGTCCAAATAAATGCAACTTCAGAAAAAGTGTATTATTTAATCTAATTGCAATTACCTAGGTTGTGATTGGGCACTTTCAAGTTAGCTTGGTAATAAACTTTCAAGGAACATATGGTGGTGTTACATCTGTTAATTTACTGTAACATTTCAATCAAAATGGAAAGTAATAACTGGTAATGAAAAAGTCAAAATTATTTCTCCTTTTTGGACCCTTTATTAAGAATTACACACACCATTTGAATATAATTTACTATAGGCCTATGCCAATTTAATTGAAAAGCAGCACTGTAAAGCCTGGTATACAATTGCAGTAGCAAGCCATCATCATAGGTTGTAACAGGATTCGTCGTAGATTGTAACAGGATTCGTCGTAGGTTGTAACAGGATTCATCGTAGGTTGTAACAGGAGTCGCAGGGAGGTTCGCAGTCTCGTAGAGAGTCAGTCATATAACTTGGATAAAATCCAACTGCTATGACTAATCAACATTGACTAAAATGTAAATAAGGGATGACAGCAAAACGCATAAATTATTTGCTCATTTACAAAATGCATTAAAATTCACAGAACCGTCTTGCTTTATTAGTGAAACAAATTGACTGTGCTGTATGGCGTAATGGATTTATGCACAATGGAATATGTTTATTTGATGTAAGAAATTGTAATTGTAAAACCCTTGCCAAAAACAATACAGCCATAAAAAATACACAGTATTGGCAAACTGTAACTGTAGGAGCGTGATTTGTCGCTTGTTGTAAGCAATTTATAGTTGTTGGTTTACTTCACAATGCCTACCATAACTTACAAAATTGAAATGGTAGTGTTTATTCAATTAAAATCCTTCCAACAAATTTAATGCTACAAATAAAAATATCGCAATGAGTAAATTCCATAGTAAATAGAAGAATTTTTGTGATCAAATTTATTAACGAGCTGGTAACAAGCATTTAACATACATTTGTATTGAGAAGCTGGTGTGAAAATGCACACTACTAAAATATACAATCTGCCCTACCAAAAAGCTGTACAAAGTATCCAAATATTCAATTGTACAAAAATAAACATGAGAAAAGCAACAAATAAATACTTCACAAAATTGTGTTACCCACATCCTGACATTTACGAGCGCTAAACCACAAAGTTTGCAGACTGCTACTAATTCAACCACAATAGTTTGCCTATTATTTATAAAAACAAACTTAACATATATTGACTCTCATATATGTGTCAATTACAACAGTAGTTTAGTTACCTACTGGTTGTATGTTTAATAATAAGTGGCAGTTATGATTATTTCCATTAATTTGAAATTTTCCATGCAACATATTCTTTGGTGGTATGTGATTGGTTCTTACGAAGTGATACGAACAAGACATTATGTAAACAGTTTTCATACAACATTGAATACCACTGCGACTTCCACGACTGTCATGAACCACAAATGCATTGCAGACAAGGCTTAAGAATGTAGAACTTACTTTGTAATTATTGTCACATGCTTACCAGAGCTATAATAGAGGAACTAGATTTGTTTCACAATGCTTAAACAAAACAATTTCCCAGTTGAGTTAAATTCTTTCAACTAAGGAATCTCGGAACATAGTGCAAATAAGTTGTTAATCATTGTGCGTGTAATGTTTACCTTAGAGTTCCTTAAAAATAAGGTTACCACTGCTACAAAACCCTGACTTAAGACAATTTTATATTTGTGCATTCAGAGCCAAAAAGTAAGGGAGCAATCAGCACCTTGTTGCAAGGTGTGCAGTGTACTATGCAAAATATACATGTAGGTACTTATTACATGCGATGAAAGTCGATTGATTTAACCACAGATGCATGGTCATACTTTATTCGCCTCTAAATAAAACTGTGCATGCCAACTGTAAAAATGTTATTCATTACAGTTTTCACAATTTTTTCGCTCATTGCATACACTTCAATAATATAAGTGAATGCATACAGCAAGCACCTACAGTGGGTGCTTGCTGTATGCTTGTTGCCCAGTACCTTCGGGCAACTGGGTTCATAATATTTCTTGCAAAAAAAGTAGTATTCACAGAACATTTATTTACAGAGATACACATATACATGAAAACAATTTCACAGAAAGTAGCTTAGTACAATATGCACTCTTAAGAAGGAGAGGTAGAAGCAAAAGTAAATACACAATGAAATGTTTTCTCACATATTATATTAGTACAGTACCTTTTATTACACTTAATATATTAGTGCATTTTTTCACACAGATAGAGCTCAATACTTTTGATAAAAGCAACTTACATACACTACAATGCACGACACAAATCAGTAGGTATAGTTAAAAATGTTTTTGTAATGAAAAATTTAAAAAAAAATTGTGAATTTTTTTATGATGATGGTTTATATTCAATGCAAACAAACAATACGTGAAACACACAGATAATAATACATACTGTACCTACCACTTGATGTGTTCAGAACAGGCATTATAATTTTTACCAACCATTTTCATTATGCTCACTAACATAAAGCCCAAAAATTTTAAAAACAAATCTGTATCTTGTTGAATTAACGACATTTAATAAGACCCCGGCTTACCACGTGCTTTTTTTCTGCGTTGAAAGCTGAGAAGCGTCAGAGCCATAAGTGAGAGACTGTCATGCACATCAATTGCTTCATCACCACGAAAGGCAAGGCTCTCAACTAGCGTACAGTGTTCTCATTGGGCTGCGTGTACGTATGGGACTTTCTGTGGTGACCGTATTATTTTATTGGTGGAAAGTCAGTAAGAAGGTTAAATGCAGGACTCTTGAATACGTATCTGATAAGTATATTTTCAGATACTGCACTTGGAAAAAGCAGTTTTTTTTTATAGCTATTTTGGAGTAATCTTAAATTGTTTTCATGTGTGTGACATCTTGAAATCACTCAACCGCACTTATCATACGTGAGAGTTCTTTTAGTACATCAGCACACTGGACACACATTTAATAGTTTCATGGAATAACAAGTATTTCAAACACATTGAAATACAGTTGATGTGTCGTGGTGGGCAATAAAAATATGAAAAAAAGAACTTTTTTTATCAGTTACTAAACTTATTTTCATGTGTGAAATGAATAATGACACATTTCATGGTACAGTAGTGCATAATGCACAATTTTGTTGTATGCACACAATGCCACTACTGATGCCGGCTACGTCAGCGATGTTAGAGCCCATGACGGCGCTCACCAGTGTCACGTGTACATGCACGTGCACAAAGAGGCCAATATTTTTAACTTTTACAAAATTATTATTTTTACAATTTCTCTTTCTAGAAATTAATTGGGCTATACCAAGTACGTTAAGGGATGGAGGTCTTAATCAAATAAAAGAATTAATTATAATTTCCTTATTTTATTTACAGTAACTACAGCAAAATTATCTGAACTCAAATTCTCACAATAAATTGATATCACTTACTGTTCACAATTGACACCAATTAATAAAATTTAATAATTACGACAAAGAATACAATGAAATTAAATAATTAAAGATCAGTCCCAATAGACAGTGTATCAAACTATTCAATTATTTTATAATTTATGCATCCCTAATTGACAGTTCGAATATTTACAATAAAATCAGTATTACACTTCCATTCAGTCCCACCTCGATTCAGTCCATGTCCCGCCAGTCGCAATGTTCTAGAGTCCTCCAAGCACCCTCATGCACAGTAGGCTTCACTCGTCTGTTTCACACCCTCTCGTCCATTCAAGCCAAGAACACCTCACTCGCCGTCGTCCCGCAATCTCCAGTCGTCGTCCACACTTCTCTATGCTCACGCACACTCGCCAAGCGGCCTCCATCAAATACTGCCAGCCGCTGGGTTACGGCAGTATATATAGTGACTTAGGCAGCCACTTAGAATCTTCCCCAACTCGCGTGATGCATCGCGGAGGGTTGAGGCGCCAGCCAGTCTCACCAGAACATTCTTGCGCCGTCACTAAATGTATCGGAAACTCTAGCAGGCGAGAGGAGGTCTGTGGCGCCAGCAAGTCTCGCCGCTGTCGGCATTCACGGGATTCCCAGAAGGGGGATTCAGGAAGCTGCGAGCGCATCGTTCCAGGAAAAGGGGACGAGGTGGGTCTCAGATTATGGCACGGGGCAATTGAGTCGCCGCCAGCTGCAGCTCGTAACACTGCCCCCTCCTTAAGTCTGTTCGTCCCAAACAGACTACAGAATCAGGACATTCGTACAGCACCAGTCAGTCAATGTGGACAACCTTAGGCTTTGCCCGAGAGCCCTGTCGACAAATCCTGTAGACCACATCATTTATCTGTTTCAAGATCCTGTACAGGCCTTCCCAAGATTTCTGTAGCTTTGGGCACTATCCCTTCTTCCTTTGAGGGTTATACAACCACACCAGCTGTCCTACTTGAAAAGTCTCCTCAGATTTTCTTCGGTCATATTGTGTTTTCATTCTGTCACTGTTAATGTTAAGGTGCCTTCGGGCAAACTCATGAATGTCGGTTAACTTCTGACGTAACTTAATAGCATATTCTGGAGTGGCTGCTTCTTCCTCCACCAGACGTCCGTACAGCAGGTCACCAGGTAGGCGGAGCTCTCTCCCAAACAGCATCCTTGAAGGTGTTACTCTTGTGGACTCTTGAACCGCAGAGCGATATGTGAGGAGAAATAAGGGTACCGTAAAGTCCCAATCCCTCTGATTATCTTCTACGAAGATAGCCAGATACTGTTCCATGGTACGATTTAGCCTCTCAACCATTCCGTCCGACTGAGGGTGTAATGCTGTGGTTCGGGTTATCTTCATTCCTAAAATCCTTGTTATTTCTTGGAAAAGAGTTGCTTCAAAATTTCGTCCTTGGTCCGAATGAAGCTCCAGTGGCACTCCAAACCTGGAGAAAACATGCTCGACAAGAGCATCAGCTACTGTGCCTGCCTCTTGGTTTGACACCGGTATGACCTCGGGCCACTTTGTGTAATAGTCTTGTGCTACCAGAAGGTATCTATTTCTCGTCTCAGTGATTGGTATGTGTCCGAGAATGTCAACTGCCATCCTCTCGAATGGGGCCCCAACATTGTACTTCTGGAGGGGACCGCATCCCTCAACTCTCGGGCCCTTCCTTGCAGTACCTGCATCAACATGCTGCCGACAATGCAGCCAATAGAATCTCATTCGGACTCTGCCAAGTGTCTTATTCACTCCAAAAAGACCACCTGCTGCTGTGTTGTGCAGTTCTCTTAGCACTTCTGGTGGGATTCAGCATTCTGGTAGCACCAATTGTAAATGATTCTGTCTCCCATCATTACTTTCCCAATTCCTGTATAGTACACCATTCTTTATAACAAGGGAATTCCCCTGTGCTCAGCATACCTTGACTGTCCTGCCTAGGCTAGATATCTCCTCCAATCTCAGTGGACGCCCAGTTTCCTTCTACTCCAATGTGGGACGCAACGTGGGGTCACTTAGCTGATCATTTCTTATGACCTTTTCGTCCCATGTAGATGACCCATCACCAGATGCAGGGCCTTGAATTCTTGTCCTCCTTGCTTTCCACAATACACCAACCTTCTCCTCCTGGCGATCACAATGATGACAGAATGGTTCGCATGGTCTCCTGGAGAGTGCATCTGCATTGCTGTGAAGGCATCCAGACCTGCGATGTATTTCAAAGTCATATTTTTGCAGGTGCTGTATCCACCGGGCTATTTGACCTTCAGGGTTCTTATAATTTAGCAGCCAGCCTAATGAAGCATGATCACTTCTTAGAATGAAGTGTCTGCCATATAGATATGGATGAAAATGTGCAATTGCCTTCACCACTGCCAAAAGCTCCCTGCGTGTCACACTGTAGTTCCTCTCGGGCTTGTGTAGCACCTTACTGAAGTATTCAAATGGCCACTCTTTTTCATCCTGGATCTGAGATAACACTGCCCCAATTCCAACATCACTAGCATCAGTATCCAGAATAAATTCACCCTCTCTACTTGGGAAGCCCAGTACTGTGGAAGATGTCAGAATTTCCTTTAGTCCATTGAAAGCAATTTCGCACTCTGAGGTCCAGCAAAATTTTCTTTTTTCCTCAGTCAATTCATGGAGAGGTTTGGCGATAGTGGCGAACCCAAGCACCAATTGACGGTAGTAAGCACATGAGCCCAGAAAACTTTGAATTTCAGTTTTATCCTTCGGTAGAGGCCAGTCTCATAGTGCTCTGGTCTTCTCAGGGTCTGTTTCAATCCCATGTGTTGATACAACATGGCCCAAGAAATTAATTTTCTTTTGGAAAAGGTGGCACTTCTTAGGAACCAATTTCAGATAGGCCACAGTCACTTTCTGAAACACAGAATCTAAGCATGCCAGGTGTTCTTCAAATGTTCTTCCTGTGACCACAATGTCGTCTAGGTACACCTGACAAATATCTAAGGGCAGAACTTTCTCCATTAGTCATTCGAAGGTGGCAGTGGCCATTGCATAGCAGTCTTTTCCTTGTCTTCCCGGGCCACCTCGCACTGCCAATACCTGCTCTTCATGTCTAGAGTAGAAAACCACTGTGAACCTTGTAGCATTGCGACTAGATATATATATAATTGATATATTCAGGAAGTATTTCAATTGTCTATATCCCAGTCGGGGATAGTAATTCATATAATATCTGAAAGGTCATGGCAATGACAACTTGTTTGTATTTCAGATATTTTCGTTTTTTCAAATTTATTATTTTTCCTTCCTCACTTCATCAGTAGTAACAGATGTCAACAACAGACCGCCACCACAAGGCAGCCACCGCAAGGCACGACATGGTGAAATGAGGAAAATAGCAGAGGTCACCTTTAGCTGATGTGACAGACTGCTCGAAAACAATACGTTTTCAATGAGAAAACTTTCTACCAATATATAAGGAAGCACAACCGTTATCTGGTATCTCAACAGTTCGTCGCAGGATGATCGTTTGTCGTCTGTTGGTCGGACAGCCTGCAACATGTGATCACGTGACTCACACCGACCAGCACCCACGACTTTAACCTTCTTTTGTATTTAGGATATTTCAATTAAAATACCTATTAAATTACCAACCTTTGCCCCTCAAGACCGGTGTTTACAAGTTTCCCGAAGACATTGTGCTCTCACCTGCTCCTTGGTGCCTGCTCCCTGGCTGTTGCTGCTGCTGCTGCTGGGGACAGTTAGCTCTCAAGTGCCCCGGCTGTCCACACGTCCAACATTCCGGCAGTTTGGGTGTGGGATGGCGATACTCCGTAGTGCACATCCTGGAGGCGATATCTCTGATGGTCATCTGCAAGTCCTTCAACATCCCCTTGACGCTGTCGCTCTCCCCTTCATCAAGCATCACTGCCCGCACTGGACATCGGTCACTGATAACTGCCATGCTGACTCCACTTCCAGTGCTCGGGCCAAGGCATCCTGAATGGTGTGAGGCACAGCTTGCCACACGTCGGTGTCAGTGACAGCGTCAACGAAGAAGCAGACGGCGATGACATCTCGTGCATTTTCCGAGCATTCCTCCAGAGACAATTGTGACAGCCTTACGATGTCCTGCCACAGCTACTGCTGCAGTGGTTCGCCGGGTCGCTGGATGCAGCTTCGCAATTGGGCATGGTGGGCATGCCGCAGGTACCGGTCGCTGAATCAAAGCTCCAAAGCAGACACCAGAGTGGAGTATTCAAGACAATGTCATTCTGGCAGTGACTGCAGTATGCTCAATGCTGGGCCCCTCAGTACAGCTGCTAGGTAGTATGCCCACTGCTCTTCTGTCCAGCCATTCAGGGTGGTCACGATCTCGAATTGGTGCCGGTACTTGCACCAAGGTGTCTGCCCATCATAGGGGGGCGGATTTAATTGTGACACCTTTACCCACCCCTGACCGGAGGGTACCTACACTACAGAACTGCTGTGCCTCCCCTGCGTCGACTGCACTGGCGGCGACCTCTACCTTCTTCTCGCTGCCTGCACTTGTCATCTCAGGGGTGACCAAACTCTGCCCCACTACCGCCCCTCCATGTCGTCTTCCCTGCTGCTGCAATAACTCCTGCCATTCCTTCTTGTGGGTACTCACCTCTTGGGCCACTTTACATTCGACACTGTCTAACCTTTTGTTAACACTGTCCATCCTTTCATCCACACTGTCCCTTACACTGTCAATTTTCTTGTCCACACAGTCTATTTTATTGTTCACTAATTCGCTTACACCTTCTATTTTTTGGTATACATTTTAGTTCACACTGTCATTAACACTGTCAATTTTCATGTCTACAAGTTCAGTACACTATTTACATTTTCATTTGTGCTATTAACAAATTCACTAATACTACTAATTTGACTATTTATGTTTTCATTAACACAACTAATTTTACTATTTACAGATTCTCGGACACTACTTATTTGGCTACTCAATCCTTCGATCAAGGCACGAAGTGCTTCCAAGTCTGCCAAAATTTTTGTGGTAGACATTCACAAATTTCTTAGTAATTCCTCGGCCTATTGCTCAAATATTGCGATATTCACTTCTGATGCCAGTGTTACAATTTCTCTCTCTAGAAATTAAGTGAGCTATACCAAGTTCGTTAAGGGATGGAGGTCTTAATCAAATAAAAGAATTAATTATTATTTCCTTATTTTATTTACAATAACTACAGCAAAATTCTCTGAACTCAAATTCTCACAATAAATTGAAATCACTCACTGTTCACAATTGACACCAATTAATAAAATTTAATAATTACAACAAAGAATTCAATGAAATTAAATAATTAAAGATCAGTCCCAATAGACAGTGTATCAAACTATTCAATTATTTTATAATTTATGCATCCCTATTTGACAGTTCGAATATTTACAACAAAATCAGTATTACACTTCCATTCAGTCCCACCTCAGTTCAGCCCATGTCCTGCCAGTCACAATGTTCTAGAGTCCCCCAAGCACCCTCACGTACAGTAGGCTTCACTCGTCAGTTTCACACCCTCTCATCCATTCAAGCCACGAACACCTCACTCGCCATCATCCCACAATCTCCAGTCGTCGTCCACACTTCTCTTCACTCACGCAAACTCGCCAGGCGGCCTCCGTCAGACTGCCAGCCACTAGGTTGTGGCAGTATATATAGTGTCTTAGGCCGCCACCTAGAACCTTGCCCAACTCGCGTGATGCGTCGCGGAGGGTTGAGGCACCAGCCAGTCTCACTAGAACATTCTTGTGTTGTCGCTAAATGTATTGGAAACTCTAGCAGGCGAGAGGTCTGTGACGCCAGCATGTCTTGCCGCTGTCGGCATTCACGGGATTCCCAGAAGGGAGATTCATGAGGTCGTGAGCACATCGTTCCAGGAAGAGGGGAGGGCGAGGTGGGTCTCAGATTATGGTGCAGGGCAATTGAGTTGGCGCCAGCTGCAGCACGTAACATTATTTTGCAGTGTAAAATGTGTCTCGAATTTTTTTTTTCAGGGTTTAATATGTCTTACAGTGTTTTAAAGTCTTTGTTGTTATTTTAAAAAGGTTTGGTTATGAAATTCAAAGTGTGCGCTGCACGGAGATTAAGAACATTAATGTTCCGGCATTAACACAGTCATAAAGAGACACTGATATAATACAGAAAATTCACAAGAAAATTATAAAATGTAAAACAATATTTAATTTATTTGCGCCACTTTAATTTTCAATAATAAAATATTTGACTTGGCGGGCATAGCACTTCCGCTTACGTGAAGCCCGTAGGCAGCCATGGTAGGTCCGTGCAACGCTTGCCTCTGAGCAGTCTGTTCACTGATGTAGATTTCAATAGCACTTTTAGTATACCGGTTAACATTTGCTTGCGTGCGTTTTGCCAGACATGTCCCCAGCATTATGCTTCCACTTTACTCATTTATTTCACCCTTGTGGCATTTTCACCTTAATCGAGGAGGAGTAATATGTCTGAGAGGTCACACGACCTGCGTAACTTGAATCAGGCGCCATCCGCTTCTGCTAAAGGCGTTTCATTGTAATTTCTGTATTATTGCTGTGTGCAATTTTAAGGGCTTTAATTCTATGTATGTATTTGAGGGTATTTTCTTGTTTGAATATTGTACAGCAAGTCTACGTCTGCACCATCATTGCGTTTTGAGAACGTATTTATATAATATGTGTGCAATATTTTATTAAGGGTTCTATGTTAAATTTTGTCAGGGTTCTGTGTAATTTTCACGTAAATGGATGCTTTTGTATTTGACAACACGGTCACTTGAATGTTAGCTTTTTCCGCCACCAGGCATGTTACAAGCCTGTAATCACTTCAGTCGTAAAGAGAATAATTTTCTCTACCAGAATAATATTTTGTTGAAATGTAATTTGCCATTTCCACAAAGAAACATTGCAATTTCACCTACACCATGTGGTCTGCTACGAACTTTATCCAGCGGTATCCGCACCATATAAACTTGTTTTTCCACATGTGTGTTTATCATGACTACTCATCTCGTGCCCCATCATCTTTTGAGGGTCTTTGTGCAATTTATGTAATTTTGTAAATTGTGTACGGTGATATTACTTCCATCCTAGCTGGCTCTGTGTATAGGCCATTACCACACTACCCACGTGCTGGCGGGCGAGCCCAGATGAGTTTGCGTTAGTTATACCATGTAATCACACCTGTTAATGTATCATCAAGTATTTCATTTTGTAATGCACCGTGTTTTATCTTCAGGGAAAAATCGTCAGTCCACCCTAGCAGCTGTCGACTCTCTTCCCTTGTGAAGATTGCATTTTCATACACCAGGGTGAGATCATCCATCTACGCGTGCGCTAGAGTAATTGCGGGCTGGGGAGCACCCAAACGGAGTTAACTAGACACAACCAAGTGTATCATTAATTTGTACGAACAGTATAAATAAAACAGGTATCACAATGAACCATCTTCTTTCATTTGCAATGATAGTGTCCTAGCCACATGTGTTTCTTTTTCAACGTGTTAAAATGTTTAGTAAACGTTTAGTATTGCCAACATGTTTGTAAGTATGCTCGGGTGAGACGACACACAGAACCCACAGCATCCCTGAGAACCCTGAGTCTCAACAGTGCGGTGATTGGGAAGCACCTCTGGGGCCCATATCATCAGTAAGTAATTGTGTCATCGTTCGTCTCTTGTTTCACCCAACAGTAATAACCTAGAATGTTTGGGGATTTGGCAGTTTTAATACAATGACACTTCACAAGTGCTTGAGCAAGGGTGTGCAGGGAAGGGCAGCTGCCCCCTAATGTTAGTTAATAAAAAAAAAGTATTTCCCAAAAATATACTTTTTTTTTTGCATTTGGGTTTCAACAAAGTTGACACATTTTCAGCCTAATTTAATGGAAAGAACCAACCAATCATAAATTCTACCTATGCCCTCTTATCCAATGAAAGTTGCATCTCTCTAACATAAATCCAGGCTACACCCATGTTACAGCAAGTCTGGGACTGGTTCTATTTGTCCAATTAAAATAAAAACTGACAAATTGTATGTGACAGCATTCAAGAAGGATTCATTGTCATGTCCCCTTGGTTGGAGTGTATATTTTGAGGTACATTTATCCTGTTGATGTGAATTAGAAGTGTGACAAAGTCAAAATGATGTTTCTCCTTTTTGTAGTAATGACCATTTATTAAAAACTACATACAATAAGTGAATATAATTTGCTATATGCCAATTTAATTCAAAAGCAGCACTGTAAAGCCTGGTATACAATGGCACTAGCAAGTGGTAACTGGAGTCACAGGGTGGTTCGCAGTCTCGTAGAGAGCCAATCATACAACTTTGATAACATCCAAGACCTGTGAATACAACTGCTATGACTAACCAACACTGCCTAAAATGTAGATAAGGGACAACAGCAAAATGCATAAAATTATTTACTCGTTTACGAAAATGCATTAAAATACACAGGACAGTCTTGCTTCATTCGTGAAACAAATTTGCTGTGTCGAATAGAATAATGTATTTATGCACAATGGAATGTGTTTATTGGGTATAAGAAATTGTAATTGTAAACAATAGCCACACATAATAGAGCCATAAAAAATATACTGTATTGCCAAACTGTAAATGTAAAAGTGTGATTGTCGCTTGATACAAGCAATTTATAGTTGTTGGTTTACTTTACAATGCCTATCATAACTTACAAAATTGAAATGGTAGTGTTTATTCAATTAAAATCCTTCCAACAAATTTAATGCTACAAATAAAAATATCGCAATGAGTAAATTCTATAGTAAATAGAAGAATTTTTGTGATCAAATTGATTAACGAGCTGGTCACAAGCATTTAACATACATTTGCATCGAGAAGCTGGTGTGAAAATGCACACTACTAAAATATACAATCTGCCCTACCAAAAAGCTGTACAAAGTATCCAAATATTCAATTGTACAAAAATAAACATGAGAAAAGCAACAAATAAATACTTTACCAAATTGTGTTACTCGCATCCTGACGTTTACACTAAACCACAAAGTTTGCAGATTGCTATTGATTCAAACAAACATGATAGTTTGCCTATTATTTATAACAACAGGCTTAACATACATTTACTCTTATATGTGTTAATTACAACAGTTCTTTAATTACCTACTGGTTGTATGTTTAATAATAAGTGGCAGTTATGATTTTTTCCATTAATTTGGAATTTTCCATGCAACATATTCTTTGCTGATTTGTGATTGGTTCTTTCAAGACATTATGTAAACAGTTTTCATACAACAATGAATACTGCTGCGACTTTCACGACTGTCATGAACCAAGAATTCTTTGTAGATGAGGCTTAAGACTGTAGAACTTACTTTATATACTTATTGTCACATACTTACCACAGCTATGATAGCGGAACTAGATTTGTTTCACAATGCTTAAACAAAAAAATTTCCCAGTTCAATTAAGGAATCTCGGAACATGGTGCAAATAAGTTGTTAATCATTGCGCAAGTAATGTTTACCTTTTAGGTCCTTAAAAATAAGATAGTAAAACCACTGCTACAAAACACTGACTTTAAGATGATTTTATACTTGTGCATTCAAAGCCAAAAAGTAAGGGAGCACCCAACACCTCGTTGCAAGGTGTGCAGTGTAGGGCCTGCTATGCAAAATATACATGTAAGTTAACAATGGTACTTATTACATGCGACGGAAGTCCACTGATTTAACTACAGATGCATGGTCATACTTTTTTCACCTCTTATTAAGAAAACTGTGCACACCAACTGTAACAAATGTTGTTCATGACAGTTTTCACAATTTTCTCTCTCATTGTATACACTTCATATATGTGAATGCATACAGCAATAGATACTGGGTTAAGTTTTCTTGCAAAAAAAAAAGTAGTATTCACAGAACGTTTATTTAGAGATACATGTATACATGCAAACAATTTCTCAGAAAGTAGTTTAGTACAATACACGCTCTTAAGGAGAGGTAGAAGCAAAAGTAAATACACAATTAAATGTTTTTCCACATATTATATTAGCAGAGTACCTTTCATTACACTTAATATATTAGTGCATTGTGTCACACAGATAGTGCTCAATACTTTTGATAAAAGCAACCTACATACACTACAATGCATGACACAAATCAATACGTATATACATATATAGTCGGTTCACGACTGGAACACACTTTTGAACTACACCTTAGTTGTCAGCTGCAAGCATCGTTACTACAAACAGTGACTGGCGGGGGCATAGTTAGTTTGGCAGCACGGACAGAGAATATAGTTCAAATGTTGTAACGTATTTTTTAATCTATTGCTTTAAAATGGAAGTAGGAAAGATTCCGAGAAAGTCTGTTCCAGTTGTGAACAGACTATAGTTAAAAATATTTTTGTGATAAAAATTTTTTAAAAAAATTGTGAATCTTATTTTTATGTTGGTGATTTACATTCAATGAAAACAAACTAAATGTGAAACAAACAGATAATAATACATACTGTACCTATCACCTGATGTGATCGGAACAGGCATTACAGTTTTTTACCAACCTTTTTCATTATGCCTACTACCATAATGCCTAAAAATTCAAAAAATAAATCTTTATACTGTTGAATTAATTAAAGTAAATAAGGCCCCAGCCTACCAAGTGCTTTTTTCTGTGTTGAAAGCTGAGAAGCATCACAGCTATAAGTGCGAGACTGTCATTCGCATCAAGTGCTCCATCACCATGAAACGCAAGGCTCACAACTAGCGTGCAGTTTTCTCGTTGGGCTGCGTGTATGTATGGGACATTCTGCAGTGACCCTATTATTTTATTGGTGGAAAGTCAGTAGGAAGGTTAAATGCAGAGCTCTTTGAATATGTATCTGATGTGTATATTTTGAGATACTACACTTTGAAAAAACAGTTTTTAGCTAGTTTAGAGTACTCTGAAATTGTTTTTATAATATGTGTGACGTCTTCCAACCATTCAACAGCACTCGTCTGATGTGAGAGTTCTTTTAGTACATTAGCACACTGGACACACATTTAATAGTTTCATGGAAAAACAAGTATTTCAAACACACTGAAATGCAGTTGATGTGTCGAGGTGTGCATGAGCCTTAAATACGAGCTTAATTCATATTTGTTTATAAAAAACATACGAAAAAAATAACTCTTTTAAATGGTTTATAAACTTATTTTCATTAGTGAAATGAATAATGACACATTTCACAGTACAATAGTGCATAATGCTCGATTTTGTCGTATAATTCTTACAAACATACATACACTCGCAATTAGGCTACCGTCCGGTGGCGAGCTCTCTCAACTCTCCTTCACCGAACCAACTCCACTCCTTTCCTGAACTTATCAACCCCTCTCACAGATACCAATTCCTCCCTCAACACATTCCACTCCCTCACAGACCTCATAAGCATGGACTGCCTACCCTGCTACATTCTCCTCCACACCCTCTGAAGCTTCTCACTGTTGTTTCCTCTTCCTCTAAACACCCCCTTACTTAGCGTGCAGTGTAGCCCTCCCCATCCTCCCTCTTCATTCACCACCCTGTACATCCTGACTAACCGTTCAACTTTCCTCCTGTCCTTCAATGAGCTCCACCCCGTTTCTTTCATCATCTATGATGGCCTATACTTCCCTTCTTCTTCATCATCCTGCCCCTGCCTTCTCCACCTACCCATCACCCATCTTGTTGCCCTTCTCTGCACCTTTTCCAGTCCTCGCATCTTCACCTCCACATATGGGTCCCATACTGCTGCAGCATATTCTAACATAGGCCGTACCATTGTGCCATACGGCTTCTCCTTCACCTCACAGCTGACTCCCTTCAGCACCCTTCCCAGCATACCCAGAGCCTTTCTTCCCTTTGCAACCACCCTCTCTACCTGTTTTTTCCATCTTAGGTCTCCCTGCAGTACAATCCCTAGATACTTATATTCTGCTGCTTCTTCTATCTCTTGCCCCTCCCATCTGTACATGTCCCTGCTTATCACCTTCTTCCTTGTAAACCTCACTACCTTAGTTTTTCTTACATTTACTTCATTTTATTTTTCCTGGCCCACAACTATATCTTGTCAATGTCCGCCTACAAATCCCCCCCCCCCCCCCAATCCCGCTTCAGCATACACAACACAATCGTCTGCAAACAGTCTTATTTTTCCCCCTAATCTCCAAACCCATACACTTACCATTATGGTAAATAACAAAGGACCCAGCACGCTTCCCTGTGGTACCCCTGACAGAACCTCCTCTTCCTACGATATTGCCTCCCCCACTTTCAACATCTGCCTTCGCCCCTTGGGGAAGTCCTCTATCCATTCCACTACCCTCCTGTCCAGTATCAGCATCTCCAGTTTCCTCATCAATGTCCCATGGGGCACCTTATCAAACACCTTCTCAAAATCTATGAAGCAGGCATCCACCTGCTTTCCCTCGTCAACTACCTGCACCAGATCCTCTAATAACCCAGCCAGCTGAGTCTCACATGAGTATCCCATCCTGAAACCATGCTGGGACTCCTCCAACCAATCCCTCTTGTTCATATCCCTCACCACATACTGCACCACCAGCCTCTCCATTACTCTTCCTGTACTTGATGTGAGACTCACCGGTCTGTAGTTGCCAGGCCTCCCCCTCTCCTCTCCTTGCTTGTGTATAGGTACCACCATAGCATCCTTCCATTCTTGTGGTAACTTATCCTCTCCTAAAGACTTTTTAAACAGCACTTCTAAATATTTCGCCAACTCCCTGCCACCAAACTTTAGTGCTGCGTTTCCTATCCCATCTGGACCTCCTGCCTTACTGCTCTCCAAACCCCTAATTACCTTTTCTATCCCCCACTCCCTCATCTTAAACTCACTAAACACCCCCCGAACCCTGTTTGTCCCCCTATTCCAACCCTCCCTTGCCTCAAACACTGATAAGTACTGTCCTTGCAGCATCTCCGATTTTTCTTGGTAATTTGTCGCATGCCTACCATCCCTTCCCGTTAGCAGAGGGATCCCTTCCTCTCCTCCCCTTAACCTCCTAACATATCTACACAATTTCCCCCATTCCTTGTATTTTCCTTCTTCCACCATGTTCCCCAGAAAATACATTCTTTGCCTGTTTGATCTTCCTTTCAAGCTCCCTACCCATTTGTTTCATCATTTCTTTAGCTCTTAGCATCCCATCATTTCTCCACTTGGCATGTAATTTTCTGCACAATGCCACTATTACTTGAACATGAGACAACTGTTTTGATTAAGTTATCTATTTATTACTCATGTATAGAATTTTTTGCGAACAAGTGTAAATTTGATGAACTGACACTACAATATTTAAACATTTTGGCAGTTTTAAAACAATGGCACATCACAAGTGCTTGACCAAGGGTGTGCACGGAAAGGCAGCTACCACCTAAGTTTAGTGAATATAAAAAAAAGTATTTCCCAACAACAGAATTTTTATTGGCATTTGGGTTTCAACAAAGTTGAAACATTTTAAGCGTAATTTGCTGGAAATAACCGACCAATCATAAATTCTACCTATGCCCCTCTCATCCAATTAAAGTTGCATCTCTCTAACATAAATCCAAGCTACACCCTTGTTACAGCAAGTATGAGACTGGTGCTATTTGTGTGATGCGTTTCAATTAACCGTGTTAATTAGCTTGTCAGCAAAACATATATCAGTGTTTTCTATGTTTGTTAGTACTACTAACAGTAAAAAAAACATTACATAATTTTATATGCTTACGCACTATTACATATAGTGCTCGAAGTGTGAAGATCCAACCAACATGACAAGGAGAATCAAAAATCTGAGTGTTCCAAGATTTTCCAAATTTCCAGCTGTCAGTTTCAGTGATCGCAGCATTCCAAAAATCCCGGCGAAGGGTTTCCCCTGTTCTTTATTACCTAGCACTTCAAACCCTAGGCACACCTGATGGCTAAATGCTTCTTCCATTCCATTATCAAAAACCGTAACTTGTTGGCACAGCCAACAGCGTGTACAGTGTACACTACTTCAGAAGGCATGGCACCTCTACACAAATTCAACTTCTGTAGTTATGATTGTAGCACCTACTAATAACATAACAGACTACATAAAATAGGAGTTGCTTACCATTAGCTCTCAATAAATGAAAACAATTGCTGTGTACAAATTCATTACCGTGTGCCTTATTAATTTTCTCTTGTTTCCTTCATGTTTCCTTTATACAAAAAAATATAACTAGGCCTACGTATTTGTGGTATGATTTTTTAGCTGCCTCAATTTTATTTATTCGATGTTGACATTGTCTTAAAAGTGTTGTATGTGTGATACATTTTACATGTTATTGTAATAACTTATTTACTGCAACATTGTTTAAATGCGATGTGCAAATTATCAAGTGTTTTTAATGCGTTGTTTATGTAAATTAGGCCTACCTTGTATGTTAATGATTTAAACTTCTCTATTTTGTGCAGCCAATCTGGTTGTGCCGGTCAAAAAGCTAGCAATTAATAAATTTGGACAACCATGTTCGTTGTTTTTCTTTGGTACATGATGTACTGACCGCTGACTTCCACTGTATGGGGGTTTTGTGTCCATGGTCCACAAACCTTATTCATTAGTCGCCAAGATAAAGAAGATATCTAAATGAAATACCAACAAGATTAGACACTGCATGCTGCAAGACGAGAGACATAGCGGGGGCTGGATGGGATGGAAATATTGCGCCCAAATTTTAAAACAATCATTAGAATAGCTCTATGTAAAAAATCATTTGAAATACGGCACATGTCCATGAACTTTAATTCGTCAAATACCTATCCATTCGCCTCCTGATAAAATTATATTTCTTTTGGGAAACCTTGTATTAAACTGATATGGTATCTCAATTAAGATCATGCACGGACTACATAACTATGCATATGGCCTTTTCTAACAGGAGCTAAATTTTTTTCAGCACGAGTGAAAAATAAACACTGACAAATTTTTTAAGTGACAGCATTCAAACCCAATTAGTTGTGTCTACCTTAAAGCATTTTTGTAGGGTACGAGGCCAGGTCAGGACAGACAGCTGACAAATTTAGACACAGCAAATAAGCTCAGGATAAAAATTTAGTTATACTCAGACTGCTTTCCAAAAACTAATAATATTTTGATGGCTCAGCTCACTCAGACACAAACATTTCAACTCCCACAACACAGTAAAGCAAACCATTTTACTAAAATTTTTTCAGATGCGAACACTTGACTGGGAGATACTCAGTTACTTGAGCTTGGTTGTAATTAAGCTTGATAACTAACATTTATGGTTTGATGTGAAAAGAAATACCTGAGAATATATTATTTTAATGTTTTGGATCGCTCACAATTTGAATTATTAACTATAGTGTAGTTAGAATTCTACATTCAAAGCCACTAAACAAGTGTTAATGACTGAGAAAAGCAGGGAAATTTTGTAGTTAACACACATACAGCGATGAACAAATGCATGCGTCATGTACACACACACATACACATGCAGAGATTAACATTATATCTTCCAAAACATATTTTGTAGCATTCTTCTTCAAAATAAAGCTAGCCAGCTTAAACTGTACACCTTCTGAATGCCTCTTTCTTAAAAATAAACTTTCAGAAAAAACAGGTAAATTACATTATTGCAAAGTAACTATACCAATGTTTCAATTTAAAAAGTACTCTCTCTATCTCTATAGTGTTTTTCGCACTACCTAATGAGAGTTTTTTGCATGTCTTATGCTATTGCACTCTCGAATTGAGGCCATGCACATACTTACTGATAAACAAAACAAATCCAATTGAAAGTTTTGGGCGATGATAACGACCTTTGCCAACAAATGTGTACACAATTAAAATAACATTTAGCAGCTTCTTTGAGTTCTCTGAAAAAAAAAATATATATATATGTATACACACACACATTTTCACTACATAAAAAAGTAAAATGCATATCAATTTGCTGTGAAATAGTGCAGATTTTGAACAATAAGATTATCCGACATATCCAGTAACCTATATTCACATTTGTAAACAAACACTGCAGATGCCAGAGGGAACGAGAGAGCGCTCTCCGAGTCAATTGAGACACTGCCTAAATCACATCTGGAAGAATGTGACTATTTCATTGTGCAGGTTTTACATAAACCTAGAAGTTGCAGGGCCAACACTATCTTAAAATTCATGAATTAATTTTTCACAGAAATGTAGAAGTAATGACAGTAAAATTTACTTCCCAGAATTTCACTGTTCGATTAGTCTACTCTTATTGCTAATTAGTACTCATTCTTATCATGAAAACAAAGCATTTGTGAAGAAATTTACATGATATTAACTTTCACACCTAGGCCATCAGTGGAACAATTTATGTAGGCCTACAAAACTAAACAAACTATGTGTTTTCAAACATGAGAAATGCACTCATCATTTGCAAGCAGACACTCGGTAGACACAGCAACTGTATGGCTTCATACTGGTGCAGCCAGCAAAACTTTCATGGCCTTGCAATCTGTAGGATTCAAATGTTCTTTGGTCAACTTGTGTAACAGATGGAAGGTCCTCTTACTGTAAATCCCATAAGCACCAACGATGTGCTACCACTGTGCTGTTCCTATCACTATTTGGTCACCAACGGTCACTTAACATTTTATTTCAATTTTATTGTTCGAAGAGTTATGTTACATGCTATAGAACTCGCCATTATTATAATATGTACAAAAGAGAGAAAGGCAATAAAAACATATATACAACAATAAAATAACAGTGACATGTGCCTATACCAATACTCTTTAGTGCACTAACATTGGTACTTGCCACATCACAAACTATAGCTACAACATTCAGAACAACTTATTGACGTGCTGTAAGAACACCTTTATTCAGTATCGGGGATTTTCCAAAAAACCAGGAAAATGATACCTGTAAATGGTACATATGTTTGTTGATTACTAATCAGTAATCAGACTCCATAAGAATTTTTTTGGCTTCACGTATTTCACAGTGTAAACCGTGGAACATGATCGCGAGGAAGGCGATGAAGATAGATGTGCTTATACAATAAAAACACGTCAAATTTATATCAAACATATTACTTTCTGAATCATGTTTAATGTGAAAGCATCTCTGGAAACGAAACTTATTTTACAAAACGTTAATCACAGGGTATGATTTTGCCCACACTAATGATATATAGCTATAAACCACGGTAAACAAGATGGTACATGTCCTTTATTATCTCTTACTTCTAAGCTGTATTGAGTGTCTCTAGTCATACCAGACTGATTTTTTTATAATGTTCCGAATGGCTTTTGATTTATTTTCAGAGCTGTATATTAGCTGCTCAGTATACAGTTGCACAGCATTTTTAAGCACATTTCTGTATATAATTTTGTAGTTTTTAAAATAGTTTACAAAACATTGTGATTTATTAAATTTACTTTGATAATGTAAGGTTTTTAGCCTTTTACTATATATCTGAATACCCTTTGTTACCCAGTTTTTTCTGTTAGTTTGGATGCTATTAGCTTTTTACAGAAATACATGTTTTAAATATCTGATGCCTACATAACAACTTTCAGTTCTCAAATGTCTGAAGATTGAGACTTTTCAGAAGAAGGTACAAGAACAAGAGAATTCATGCAGCATTTTCCAGCAGAACAAGGAGCACATAAATTTTGACACTGATAAGTGCATATCAATGGAAATTTTACATCAGAATGTTCAGTCTCTTTGTAATAAAACTCTCAGTATTGAAGTTATTGTGGATGAAACAAAAGATTTGTTTAAGTGAACATTGGTGTAATGATATAGAGTGAAATTTGTTAAACATAGATGGTTTCAGGCTAACTAGCCACTTTTGTCGTACTTTCCACAACTGTGGTGGTGTGTGTATATGTGTTCGTAGTAATTCGATGTGCAAGAGATGAATGGATTTAGAAACTCTTTCTGGTGAAAAAAATTTTTGAATTAGCTGCAATAAAAATATGTGACATCAATAAGTTTACTTTCATTATTGCTTGCATTTATAGGTTTCCAAATAGTGAAAGCGATGTGTTCTTCAATAAACTAGAGCAACTGTTAAATAAAATAGTAAAAATATCATACAAGTTGTTCTGTGTGGTGATTTTAATATAGATTTGAATAACAGTAATGATACTGGGACGCGTATACACTTGAATCTTATTCTTTCGTATGGATTGAATCCATTAACAAACTTTGCAACATGTGTAACTGCTTCTACTCCGACTATTATAGATCATGTTATAGTAAGTAACACTTTAGATTACATAAAAAGTTAATAAGTGGTGTGTCAGATCACTATGGTCGGGTATTAGAAGTTAATTGTGTTAAGGTAAAGTGTGTTATAACGTAATATTTAAAAGAGATTATAAAAATTGTAATGATTTAAAAAATGAAAATTGGGATCCAGTGTTTTCTGGTAATTCAGTAAACGAGAAATTTAGAGCATTATTGAATGTATTCTCATTAAAGTTTAACAAGCATTGTGGGAATCATTTAATTCTGTCGAATTTTTCAAATCTTAGGTACTTTCTTGACATTCAGCAGATGATTGTAATAGGCATACATAATATATAAGTATGATAAAACGCAATATATATAATTTTTCAGGAAGTTGTTTTTTTTTTTCTTTTTAAGCCCCTATCCTGAATTAATACTAGCATCATCAGTGATTTCGCAACTGGCATCCCACTCTAGTTAAAGGAACTTCTTGTTTCCAGTTACTTTTCAACCGTTTTTGACCAAAGTTAACTGTTTCTCCATGTTTATCCAACATCTGCCCTGTAACTTAACAATTGAAAACTGCACTTGAGAAGCAAGGAACTCACCTGTTGGCAATGAAATTGATTTTGAAAGAGATTCTACAAGTTTGACACGATCACTGTCCATAGAGCACAGCTGTTCCTAGGAAATTCTCTTGTTCTTGTACCTTCTGAAAAGTCTCAATCTTCAGACATTTGAGAACTGAAAGTTGTTACATAGGCATCAGATATTTAAAACATTAACAGTTGGTCTCATTCGGTAAGATTTTCTTCTTTTTGACAAAAGAAACAGAAACTTTGAACATTTCTTCCGTTACAGCCAAATAACCGTCTGTATTTGGCAATGAATCATCTTGTGTTTCACTACACAATATGTCACTTCATGAAGTATCCTGAATTCCTTCTTGAAAAACTTACTATGTTCTTTGTTCTTTGCTGTTGGGTGCACCAGATGCCCTGAAGCAACACTGTCATTTCCAGTAAGAAGAGGCCCTTCTTGCTGACCAGAACTTATTTGTGTTACAGGAACGGCACCAAAAATTGAAGTTCGTTTGCTGTTATCGCAAAACTGATTCCATCCAAAATGATGCCCACAAAGACACGAGTAAGTTATTGTCAATATCCAGGTAGTTTGGGACTTTCGGGAACATCAGCCCATTAAGTTACCTAAAAATAAATAATAATTAAGTAACCTAAAACAATGAAAGGTACAAATAACAATACCTAGCCACTGCATTTATATTTTGGTATGGATTTCATTTAGGTTACCTATATTTTCTGCTTCTAGAGTTTCTCTCCACTAAAGCTAATGCCTTGCATAATTTTAATTTGTAGGCCTACGAGATTATTAATTTTAAACAATTTATATATGTTTCTCTTCTCAGAAAATTATGTGTTCTTTGATCTTCTTAAAAAGACAAGGGGGGCTGCCTCAAGCAAGCCAAGGGACTCCCTCTTCAGATATGACAGAGGTCAGAACTTTAAATTTTGACTGATTTAAACTTTGATTTAATTTGGATTTGGACTGCCCATTAAAATGGTAGGGCGATGGAAAAGAGCTATTGTGAATGTGCGCAGGCTGTAGCAGTAGCCAAACAGCGCTAGATTCTTAATTGTAGTGTCTGCAAGGAAGATGTTTAAGAGGCAGTGACGTCACCAAGGTTATCACGGGCGTAGTCGTAAGACTTGTCTACAGGTGTGGTAGGAGCAAACGTTTCTAAATTATTTTTTTATTTTGGTAAACGCATACCATACAAGTGAATCGTCTTACCTCTCTTTTGAATTCTTCGGAAAACGAAGAAATTTCACATCCTTTGAATTCGATGCACATCCCACTGAATGTACATTTTATTACCGTCCAAATATTTTTTTTTTTTTTTTTTCCATTTCTGCATAACGTATAATATGTTTCAAACATCCACGATGTGTGCTATTTCATATTTTAGGAACATGTTATGTACACAAATACTGAGAGCACAAGATAGACAAGAGCAATTTAAATTGATTTTGGCGGTTAAAGCCTACTATTACACACCCATGGAAGCACAAAAAAAAGGAACCATAGACGTTGGGAACCAACATTCAGTTAGTGTCTCTTCGACACTAGCGCCCCAAGTTCTCACTCACAACAACACAAAGTCATGCACGCTCGGCCCCGCACGTTAGTATGCATGCAACCACGGTCATAAAGATAGAACTGGAAGCTTATCGTCGTTTTGCGTACTCTACATGAGTGTAAATAGTAATAGTAAAAGCGTGACCAAAACAATTTGATTTTCTCCCATAAGAATACATGCCCAATATGTGTCATATGTGTAGAAATTATCGTGATTTCGTGTTTTATATTTCTGAAAATTGTTATAATATTTGCGTCACAATTAAAAGAAGATTAAATTTGTGTAATTCTGTAATGCTTCGCACTGCAGAAACCTCATGTAAAGTTGTTTACAGTTAGATTTATTTACTTTAAATTGTGTCTGCAAAATACACCAAGCATAATATTATGTTCATATTTACACTGAAACGGGACACGACTCAAAATACCCAGGTACGTTCCTTTCAATGTGCGCAGAAAAGTTACATAGGTATAGCATGCATAAGGATGATTTGACTGAGGTAACTGCCAACAGGTTAAGGGGAACCGCTGCCATGTAGTGGAACTTGGTCAGGGACTATTGAGTCACGGGGGAAAAGTTCAGTGAGAGAGTGCTAGGTCGATTCGACACCGACGGAGATGCTACCCAGGCACAAACACGACTGTACCATGAACAGCAACGTGAACATGAGGGTATTGAAGAGTTTATACAGCATAAGCTAGGCTTGTTCAAGCGTTTGAACCTAGGTCAGCTGACACGCGGCATCTTAGAGATAATTGTGGCATTGTCAAAACTGTACATTAGCCCATTGTTGCGCGGAGCCAGCAAGGAGAGCTTGGAACTGTTTCCCCTTAAGGCATGTGCCTGCGAACAAGATAAACAGGTGGAACGAAGAGAACAAGTGCCGGACCAACACTGTGAACCCCGCCGCCTTGCTCCCCGCTCTGGTTATCGATGTCACGCAACAGCCACCTCCTGTCAGGCAGATCACACAGTCGCCGCAGCAGCAGGAAAACACGCCCGCTACACGCGCAAGAGTGTTGCAAGTAACTGACAGTACCATAAAAGCAATGAGAGTGTGTACAACTTGAGGGGAAAATGTCACAGCCATAATTGACACTGCCGCTAGTCACAATGTTTGTGCGTGATTGCTTGGTACAAGCGATAACCACTAGAGTGCCACCTCAACGTCTGCAATTTGCTTCCACACACCAACAGGGAGTAGCGAAAAGCGTCATGCATGTAGCAGTAGGAATCAGAGAGCTGCGTTCCAAGTGCGATGATTACATTGTGCCCGACTTGTGCGAAGAAGTGATTCTGGGACTGCCATGGCTTGTTGACAATCATGGCGCGATAGAATCGCATCTGAATCGTCTGCATCTGGAGACATGTGGGTGATGGACAGTTTACGCCATGGGAGCACCCTCACCAATAACAACAAATGCTGTGCCGCTTGCTGACTTCGAGCACGAGGTGCCAGCCATGCATCAGCATTGTCTGCAACATCTGCTGGACCAGTATGTCAGTGTGTTCCACACTGAGAGGAAGTTGCAGCGCACCGACATTACGGAGCACGCGAATGTCACAACGGACGAGGACCCAATGTACTCAAAGCCACGAGAACCAGGCATTTTCTTTTGCAGTGTCATCAACCAACAGGAATGTGAGATGCTCAATGATATGTTATTGAACCTACACAAAGTGTATATAATTCAGGTATTACCCTTGCTCCAAATAAAGATGGCGAATGGCAATTATGTGTCAATTTCCGCCCCCTCAACAACATTACAGTAAACATGCTGCCACCAGTCATAAACATGAAAGACACTTTGTCAACTTTACGACCAGCTTCAGTATTCAGATCACTTGATTTAAAGCCTGGATATTGGCAAGTGCCTATACGCCCACAGGACATAAAGAAAACAGCCTTTACTGCCCCAGATGGACGTATATTTCAGTTCGTAGACATTCCATTTGTTTTAAAGTGCCCCCTGAAACATTTCAGAACTTAATGGTTAATGTATTGGATGGATTTATTTGAGACTTTGCGATGGCGTATTTGGATGATGTACTTGTTCGGTCTAACAGCTAAGAATAGTACTTGCACCATTTGAGCCTTGTGTTTGAACAGCTCAAACGTAATAAACTTTGATGCAAAGTGGAAAAGTGTAAGTTGGGTATAAGAAGAATGGAGTTTCTAGGACATTGTGAAACAGCAAACGGACACGAATCAGAACACCATCACATACAGGACATTCAAAACAAACCCACACCCAGATCACGTAAACAAGTCAGGAAGTTTTTTGGTTTAATTGATTAGTTAAGGGAATTTGTCTCAAACTTTTCTGTAATCACTACACCATTAACTGCATTGTTGTGTGAGAAATGTAAATTTGTCTGGATACCTCAAGCCGATCAAGCATTTAAAGACATAAAAATTGCATTTCAGAACTGTAATCCGTTGTCTAGATTCAACCCAGAGTTACCCATTGCCGTACAAACAGATGCCAGTCAAGAAGGCATTGGGTCCGTGTTGTATCAGGAGGGAACACACAGGAAAAAACATATCAGTTACCACAGTACGAAGTTCGGGGACACAGAACGTAAATATCATGTTAACAAACAAGAATGTTTGACCATTGTACATGCATTGCAGAAGTACCGGTCGTATTTGCTAGGACGGCAGTTTACACTTAAAACGGACAACCAATGTCTTTTGTGGTTAGCGGGAATGCATAACGGGAAAAGCAAACTTGCCCCTGGGTGTTGTTACTACAAGAGTATGATTTTAAGGTAGAACACGTGGCAGGAATGTCAACGAACTCACGGATGCCTTGTCCAGGAATATTTGCCCGAATTTAATGGTAACTGACGATGCGGAATGGGAAGAAGAACTACCACCTTGCAGTACAATACCAACTGCAGAAACACAAACTCTCATTGAACAAAACATTGTTGCCACACCACCTGGCGAACTTGTTTCCTTGAATATACGTGACGTGTTAAAAGAGGTTCACACTGCACAAGAAAATTCCCCCAGTAGAGGCTAGTGGACAGAGAAATACAAACCAAACCACCTGATAATTGTGCATGATGTAGGACGTATGTCCGAAAGAGAAACAGGAACTTGTTTTAAAGTATGCACACGTCAGTTTGGATCATAGATACCCAGGATCCGAGCAAACACGAAGGAACATGCAGAAATTTTTTCACTGGCCAGGGATTCAGGGAGATGTCCACAAACATGAACATAGCTGTGTCATGTGTAACACCCGTAAGCCACGAGAGCAGAAGGCAATGCTCCACGACAGCCAAGGCTGCTAGCTGAACCATTCAAAACAGTAGCTATCGACATCATGGGCCCGTACCCATGTACGAAAACTGGGAAAAGATTTTTTGTTCTTGCCACGGATTTGTTTACCCGTTGGACCGAGGCATTTCCCGTCAGCAATGTTCGTGCACACATAGTTGCACAAGTAATGCAAAACGAGTTTTTCCCGAGGTAGGGACACCCCGAGTATTTAATGGAACACAGTTTGTAGAGCGAAAATTGAGGGAGTACTGTACCAGGTGGGGAACAGAACACCATACCACCCCAACCTACCATTCCAGGGCTAACCCAACTGAGAGATGTAACCAAGACGTAAATATCCAGTTACGTGTCCAGTTAGACGAAGATCACACTAAGTGGGACGAATTGATCCTAGAGGTAATGTTTTGCATAGGAAATAGAGTAAATTCGGCTACCGGGAAGACACCCACGAAGATGGTAAAAGGTCGCAAACTCCATGCTTATGGAGCACATCGCGAAAACCCGGCCACGCCACCTAAACAAATTGTCGAACACCAGGCGCAAATACTTGAGGAAGCCAGGGCGAATCAAATCATCTATTGTAATGTGTGGGTACCAGAGAGCAAGAGGCCGCCACCCGAACTTTTACCCAGAATGTATGTGTATGTAAGAGAAAACCTGTTATCGGCAGGGGCGAAAAAGTACTGCTGCAAAAACATTCCTAATGCAGTGAATGGAGGTACGAGAGTAAATCAAACCAAAGTCTCATATAAACATACTGGAATTCATAATTTAGTACTTTGTGCATCGCAGGAGGTAAATGAATATATGATTAAGAATTTTGCAGGAATGCATACGAAATCTGGTTAAGATCGCGAGGAAAGTTGGGTGGAGCATCAAGAGGAAGTAAGAAGAATTTTGGGGAAATATGTTGCTGAACTATTGGAAGGAAGTGAAAAGGAGGAAAGGAGTTAGTCTGAAATGAAGACAGAAATGCCTAAAGCAATAGAGGATGGATCAAGTCCAGGAATATTTTATCTGCATCCGAGAAGTTGCTCCCCCCCCCCCCCCCCCCCCAGCCCCCGACACAATCAAGAACAGTCACCCATGGTAAGACCTGAAGAAGAGGCGAGGCCTAATATTAGTTTGACGACATGGACAACTATTTGTTTGGTAATATTTTGACAAGGATTGACGAGCACAAGGCCAAACTGAGCGCCGTAATCCACACGACGATTCCATCTAATGGTCTTAGCTTAGAGGAAGGCGAAGCTAAACGAAGTAGAGCTCCCGAGGCTTTGTCATTCATCAATCGACGGAGGCCTACTCTCTACAAGGATTAAATGAAACGAAAGATTGAAGAACTGGAGAGAAGCGAAGAATGGTTTCGAGAACAGTGGGAAGGAATCGAAGGGCAGGAACAAGTGATAAATAATATCGATCCCAGTTCCGAAGAGTTTAAAGCGAGGATTAAATAACTGTCAACAAAGTTTCATAAAGGCTTAGCTAAAGTGAATGCATACAAAGCAGAAATGGTGAGTAATCATGAGGCAGTGATAGCAGACATAGCCAAGATGTCTTTAGGACAAAAGTTTGCTACCTGTGAAACTGTGAAAAACCCAGAAGCTCAAATTGTAAGTGAAGTACTGCCTACACCTATCGCACACCATTTGTCTGGATGTAATTTTGTAATCTGTGAATTAACCCCTGTAACCGAACAGTACTTTGAAAATATTACAGTATTTCGAAAAGCTGAGAATGAATATTGAAGGCGTCATATGTGAACCTGAGGAAAGTACACACTGTTTTGCCAGTTCAAGCGAACACCGAAATACCTAACATGATCGATGCAAGATCTAAGTCTCATCTTGTATGGAGAAGAAATCAGAAATAAATACTAGGACAGTAACAAAGTATGTAACCGGCAGTATTAGTAAAGAAGGTTGGCAATTGCTATTCAACCTGAAGCAAGAAGATTTCGCCAAAATGTACAATCAGTTTGAGAAAATGCATAATTCTTCTCAACAGGAAGAAATTTCGCAAGAGAACGTCATTAAGGTCGCAGCTGTTGTATCAGGTAGGCCTACCACTAACTCTGGAATGCCTGAAATGGCTAATGAAGTGTCGAGTTGTTAAACCCCACCTAAGTCTAAAGAATTTCATGATTGTTCTGTACAACTGGAATTAATCAAAACTGAGATTGAAATTTGTACTATGCGTGACACATCAGAACAAATAATAGAAGTACCTAAGGTCACATTACAAAACACTCGCACTGACAGTTCTACAGTACTTTGTGTATTTCGCAGGAGAAGTGTACATTTCAGTGGAACATATTTGTGAAGGAGAGAGTATATAATAAGAATTGGACGTGTGAGACGGGGCAAATTGACCATGTCCACAAGAAAGAGAAGTAGAAGGAAGAGGCGCGAAGGAAGGACGAACTGCACATGTAAAGAGAAGAAAGGTTTGACGGGGAAGCGAAGAATGTCCGGATGTGTGACTGACGAGTGTGAAGAAGAGGAGAAAGATCTTGGAAATGCATCCTGCACGTCAACACGCCTACCTGTCAATGTAAGGGCATGTTCAACTTACGACACCATGTACTGTACACACGAAGAAAGTTGAGATGAGAGACTGAAATACGACACAAGAGAAGGATGACATGGAAGGTGGAGATGAGGAATGAAGGAGAAGAGGAGAGGCCAAGAAGAAAGAGGAGGTAGATGACATACCGCCTTGGCCACCGCCCGACACGATGGTAACAAACAAGCTGTATGTGATTCGTGAAGGTAACCTGGTAGTCTGTAAATGTTACTACAGGTGTGCCTCCCCACGAAGTCCTGACCGAACAAAACTTGGGATGTGTCGTAGAAGAGCTGCGAGATCTACCTAAACTTGACGTTGTCACTACCGAGGAAGACCCCTAGAAGGTAAAACAAGAATTAATAGATCTGGTTAGGAGAAGGTTGTTTTTGTCCGCTGAATGGCGAAGTAAGTACTACAGCATCAGCAAGAAGAATAAATTCACAGTAAACGATTTGGTATTGTGAAGAACAAACCCCACAAGCAGTTATTGGGCAGGTATAACAAAAAAGTTATTTTTTATTTTTGAAGGGCCATTCAGAGTTACTCAAGTTATTCGTGACAACTGCTACGAGTTAGTCGATCTGTAAGGAAATCCTGTAAGCTGAAGCAACATAATGCAGTTAAAACCCTACTTAACACTTTGTAAGAATTCATCTGAAATAAAGTAACATGACAACACAGGTGTGAAGTCACCTTAAACAAAGTTTGAAGGTAACATCGTAGTTTGACGGGGCAGATGTACTGCCATGAGCAAATTTTTCTACATTGCATGCAACACATTATTAATGCCCTGAGCTAATTTTATGCTAAGCGTTGAGTGAAAACTGCAAATTTATTATTTGAAGTGTATTAAAGTGTCTTGTTTATGTACTTGTATTAAAGGATCTATTGTATTTTGTCAGTGTTATTATGTCACGCCGTTTGTCTCGTATGTTTGCCTTGCCCTGAAAAAAATATGAGAATGCTATGAAAATGCTCCTATATTATTACGTCACTATGTGTGGCCTAAAAACTGTCCTGAAGTCGTGCTACTTATGTTGGTGTTACATGCTGCTGACACCGAAGTCTACGTAGGGAAAATGTAAAAACACGTGCGCATGTTATTGATACGGCCTAGGCTACAGAAGAACTGAAAATTCCTACATGGATAGTTTAATTTGTTAATGTCACTGAAGTTATGATTACGTGAAATTTACGTACATCCCTAAACAATGTGCCTAACTTGAAGTAATTAAGGGTTATATAATACACACAAATACTGCTAATACAATTTTTAAAAAAAAATTATACATAAGCTTTCCTCACAATGTTTAAAGTCTAAGTGTCGGCGATCTGTTACTCACCAATTTGTTGATTTAAATCCAGTCTCATACTGAAATTGAGGTTTTGGACTTGTATTTTGTCCAAGAGAACGATGATATATATCATCGTTTATTTATCTTCTTGATATTCCCTGTAGGGACGAATGACAATTTTTGCCCTGTGAATATTTCCAATGCATTTATTATTGTTAAGTACTATGTTGTTTGTATGTTTTCCTCTTTGTCTGCATTTCAATAGTTGGGAATATTAGTGTTTTCTTATAATTTGAAGGTTTTATAATTGTCTGATGTAATCCCTATGTTCATATGAATGTATTGTTGATATTTTACATTGCTTGGGAATTCCGAACGTTGTAAGGACTATGGAAATACACTTTTTCCTTGTACAAGTTCCTTTCCCTTAATTGCTTGTTAGGTTCTTCTTAAAATGAAAATTTTAGCTTGGAGGTTAGCCCAGCAACGTACCAAGTAATGCAGTTTTCGTGCTTGGACTATCTCTCCCATGCTAATATAAAATGAAAATCTAATAGGGAAGTCGACAATGATTTATATGAGATCTGAAAGACTTTATACATCAAGCAAAGAAGAAATTGTGTTGATTTAAAGTGACTTTTGTATCTAGTTCTTAATGAACACTTAATAAGGGCAAATGAAATGTGAACTGTTATGTGGATTGAAAGGACAAAGTAAAAACAAAGGCTACAGTGAAACCGAGGGTTTGCCGCGAAAATATTGCTAATTTATTAAAGTGGTTTAAAACTATTTCTGACTGTGTTTCATGTGTGGAGTTTACCCATCGATGTCATGGAAAGAGTTACCTGGTGATGATTCCATGCGAACCACGTCTCGGACAGTGAAAAGGGCTTACTGCTTTGCAACATGAGACGACGTGAGCGAACACAAAAAGCAGCCATGTTGCAAACTGACGTGATGGCTTCATTCGAAGGAGGCATCACACTGGATGGTCGCGGTCGACCAATCAGCGCACTGTTTTCGACTGTTTGGTTTGAACCGTTGTGGACTGTCCAATCCCGGAAGTGTTTGTGAATGTTTTGATTTCTGTTTCAGAAAAGGAAATGGTATATGTTAAACTTATTATTTAAAGTGAATTTTATGAATTATTGAGTGGATTCTAAGTATTTTCAGAATGTTTCGTAAATGTGTTAGGTTATTTGGTTAATGATTTTGTTCTGTAAAGTTGTCGCTAGTGTAACAATAATTCCAGCTGTTTGCTTTTAAGTCACCACGTGTCTTTTGACACAGAACTTCACATGAGTTTCATGGTGAGGTCATTGCGCTATAATTTATCTCTTGAGTATACGTTAACATTCTAGTGTAATGAAACAGGGTATTCAGTAGTGCTCCGCACTGCAGAAACCTCATGTAAAGTTGTTTACAGTCAGATTTATTTACTTTAAATTTTGTCTGCAAAATACACCAAACGTAATATTATGTTCATATTGACACTGAAACTGAAAAACTTAATTTTTTTGATGATAGACACTGAGTGGTGTGTTTACCAACATGAACTTGTTATTGTTTTGACATTGAAAGACATATTTAAAGGTTAATTTGTCCATTCGTGTGCATAACTGGTTTCAATGTACATGTTTAACCTCATTTTCATTGTATTCACGTACGTTTTAAGACTTAATGCTTACCTGTGATGACATTTTATTTCATGAGACTGGCATTATTTTGTCTGTAATTTTAATGATAGATTTTGACGTGTGATTATTATCAATATGAGATATACGAACGTGCTGTGCAAGTTGTTTTGGTACGAAGGGAGACCAATTCAAACTTTGTTATCAGACAATCTCGGTTTAGCTGATCACAATTGGGTTTGGGACTTCCGAATTCATGCTTGGCGTGGGTGTGTAAGCCCTGAATTCGCCTTTCTTCTGCCAGCAGCCATGAAACTGTGAGGACGTCATATTTAGAGGCCCGAGAGTTTCGTCAAGGATGCGCTGTGGCATCGCACCTGGTTCCTTTTCCATTATGTTTCTAAACACTGAGTTTGTGTTAGGCGACCTGGATTTCCTGCTTCTGCAGCTCCAGGCGAGATAATTCATTATTTTTGAGGTGGGATATATGAGGGGACCAGAGCCGACGACATTGTTTGTGAAGTGGAGTCTCGAAGGGTTGACGAAGTGCTGTGGTATGACTGCAGTAAGGCAGATGGATTCATCTATTTGCATCTGCAATGTTGCGGATATTAACGAGTGAGTTTTGAAATAAATCTTACCAAGCTGAATCTGAGATGGGTTTTGGAAGTGAAGCATTTTCACTTATAAAATGGAAGATGTATTTTGGAATGCTATCTTAAGGTGATTGCAAATGAACTATGTTTTGAGTGTCAGCATTAACTTGCCCAGAAGCTTAAGTTTTCGATGAACTAGTCGAGAAGTTATTTTGTTCGAAGATAAGAAGCTTGATCTCATTAAGTTACAGAATTTTCATTTTATTGATTGCTTTTGGATGAGATAGTTTTCTTTTTTCAATTTGAGAGATGAATTACTATTTTAGCAGTGATTTACTGCTAGCCCTACATCAAAATTCACACACTGAAAGAGATTTAGGAGTTATCCCTTCTCAGATCAGTTTTTTCTGTAGTACAGTTTTTCTTAGTTTGCCTCTGAAATGATATTTTGAAAGGTCAAGAGCCTATATATAATGTGTAGTTTTCTCTGAAAGTAATTTCTATATTTGAGGCATCCTTGTGTTTTTCTCCTGTGTAAGGTTATGTTTGCTGTGTTTTCATGAGTTATATTGTTGCTACGAGTTGATTGAATACATTCTGAGTTCATGTGTTGCCTGTTGTGTTTCTCTGTACTTCTTTATTTCATTCTTATCACTCATTATTAAAGGACCACATCTTAACATCGTCACTACTACTTTTTATGCCATGTCAAGGCTGCCAACCTTGTCCCAGTAATCCACACATTCCAACTATACTCACAACATTTCCCTTGTTACAAATGTATTTTGAATGACCTACTAACAGTCCCTTCATTCACCTATTCAGTTGGCATAAATACAGGTAATGACAGCTACAGTTCACATTAACAAATGACCCTGGAAACAATACACTTATTAACTACTACTCTTGGAAAACAATACAAATTAAAATGCCCTTGGAAAAACACTACACTGCCATTAGCACAATCAGTCCTCCATCTAAGAAATGTTACAAGTGTCCCTTGTTATTCTTCCGTAACATTCCTTAGCTACTTTGATGTCCACCTCTGTACTTCGCTGGCACTCTCACCACACGACCTGACCTCGTTGACTTCGGCTGATGTATTTCAATGTCCTCAGCTGTCTCCATCATTACCTCTGCCTTCTCTCTTGCTTGTGACTCCGCGCGCCTCCTTGAGTGTCCACATCAGCATGTTCCTCCACTTGCCCATGACTCAACTGCTCACTCATTTCTTCTATAGGAAACCCCTTAAATTCCGGTCCCAGGCTAGATGTTCTAGCATAAGCGTCTGGACAATGATTAAATCTTCTTAGGTGAATGGAATTCATTCGGAGGAAACTATTATTCTCATCGTGTACCCAGTATGACCTTGGAGTTGATGCTGGCTCCACAACTTCTGCTAGTGTCCATTGACCATCCTTCCACAGTAACACTCTATCTTGAGGATGAAATGCTTCTTTTTATTTTGCTTGACAGTCACGCTGCTGTTTATTTCTTAGCTGTCTTGCCTTTAAGAAACTAGTCACCTTTGTGTTCAAGTGAGGGTGAAGGAGTTTTTGTTTCATTGGTAACTTTGTCAGAGTCCTTCGACACATTAGCAGCTGTGCTGGCGTTAGACCAACTCCTGATAGTGGGGTATTTCTGTGTTCAAACAACATTACCAGTAGCTCATCTTTTTGATCAGAACACTTTCTCAACATGTTCTTGACCATCTGCACCGCCCTTTCTACCTGTCCATTTGATCTAAGGTAGCGAGGGCTGCTCGTTACTATCTCGAAATCCCACTGTTGAGCAAACTGCTTGTACAAATATGAGCCGAAAGGCATGTTGTCAGATACTATTAGTTTGGGACACCATGTGTTGCAAACAAGGATTTCATATTCTTGATTACATCACTGGCTTGTTTACTTGTAATGTGGACTATCTCGGTCCACTTATAGAAGTAATAAACAGCCACCAAGTAGCTTTTACCTCCATAATCACAGATGTCCACCCCCACTTTCTCAAAAGGCAGGTCTGGAACAGCATGAGGAATGAGGGGTTCTCGTGAGCACTGGTTACAAAGTTTTGGACACAGGACACAAATGTTCACGATTTTCTCGATGTCATTCGACATTTTGGGCTAATATAGCACCTGTCGTGCTCATGACTTCTTCATTTCAATGTCAAGATGCCCTTCATACAGCAATTTCAGCATCACATCTTGCAAAGTGTGCGGTACAACAACTCGATCATTTAGAAATAGCAAGTCTTGTTCCACATGTAAACTGTGTCGTTGCACGAAAAACAATGTTTACGTTCAGGCCACCCCACTCTGCAATAGTTCATCACTTCCCTGAGCACAGGGTATCTGGCCGTCTCACTTCGGAACTGTTCCTTCCTGACTGGAGAAACCTTTAGTGTATCTGCCACACTTACTGGGCGCATCATTTCCTGTGACAGCTCGTCATCTATGGGTCACACTCAGGTAAGAATGATCGGGACAGCAAATCTGCCAACTGCATCAATTTTCCTGGAAGATATTCCACCTTCAATGAATACCACAAGAGGTGAATTCTCATTCGCTGTAACCTTGCAGAGAAGATATCAGTCAGGTCTTTCTTGAAAATTGGCACCAACGGCTTATGGTCTGTATGCACGGTGACAGCTCTCCCATAAGTATAATGATGGAATTTTTCGACTGCAAAAACTATACTTAACATTTCTTTTTCGACTTGTGCATAGTTCTGCTCCATTGGTGACAAACTGCGAGATGCGAAACTGACAGGCTGTCCATTACACATCAAGCAACAGCCAAGCCCATCTTTCAAGGCATCACATTGCAGGGAGACCGCTTTATCAGGATCGAAAATTCCCAATACAGGTGCAGTGCTGACTCTGGCTTTCACTTTTGACAATACTTCCGAGTGAAATGGCAACCACAGCCACTCACTGGTTTTCTTTAAGAGGTCTCCTTTGTGGAGCAACGATAGTTGCCAAATTTGGTAGAAATTTCCTCAGGTAACTAATAAACCCCAGGACCCATTGCAGTTCCTCATTGTTGGGTGTTTTTATGGCTTGTACTGCCTGTACCTGGTCTGGGTCTGGCCTCACTCCTTCCTTTGAAAACACATACCCAAAATACTTCACCTCACTCTTCTTGAATTACATTTTATTCACATTGAATTTTACATTTGAGTCTGTGGCTCTCTCAGCAACCTGGGTAAGCTTGGATTGTGGTCAGTCTCAGCACTACACCAACATTTACACTAGAAGCGGGGAATACTACATATTATTACAATGCAATGATTTTTGTTTTATACTATTCCGATTTAACGAAAACAATCGTGTTTATTCCGAATGTTAACACACTACATAGGCTTGCAAGTGTCAAATAAGTTGTAATTAACTCAATTTCGCATTTTATATTTCTTAAATCGTAATAATGTTTGCGTGACAAGTAAAATAAGATTAAATTTGTGTACTGCAATGATTTTTGTGGTATAGTATTCCGATTTAACATAAACAATCGTGTTTATTTTGAATGGATACATGCAGGCTAGCAAGTGGCAAACTAACAGTAATTAGAGGATTTTCGTGTTTTTTATTTTTAAAACTGTGATGTGTTCTTTATATGTGACATTGGGACAAGAATAAATTTCCATTAACAGCAACTATAGTTAATATTTGGTTTTTGTCCAAAGAATGTTCTTGGAATAGAGTCAAAATTTGTTACCCAATTATTAGTGTAATTAAAATAAGATAAAAATAGAAAATATATTTGAGAAGTACAGAAATTGCTCAGTCATGCCCCAAAATTTCATTTTTGAACTAAGTTTAAATTATAGCCAAAAATGCTACATAGTGAATTACATTATGAAGTAAAACTTTTAAAAATATAATGAAATCCTTTATTTTAAAAATGCCAAAACTACAATTTATTGCCACCCACGCTAAACGCCCCCCCCCCCCTTTTTCTGAAAAAGTGTGTTTGCACTGAAGTAAATATATTCTATTTTCAGATACTCATATCTAAAAAGATGTATTTAACAAAAAAGCATAAGTAGGTACTGAAGAAAAAATGTTCACCTTATTTCAGTGTTCATTCACAAAGTAACATGCTTGTTTAAACTAACTTGGTGTGTGTTCTAAATCACGAGCCAAGAGGACTTACCTGGCTGTGTGTTCCTGAAAAGTGCATAATGGCTGTGACGTTGAATTGTCACCGCCTGAATTTGCGGTAAGGGCATGAATGTACCTTTAATATCCCATTTGACTAGGGCCGAGAGCGATATCCTCTATATATGCTCTACACTGTAACTATAATTGTTCATAACAATTATGTAGCTTTTTCCTGTCGTTTGCTGAACACTTGTTCGCACAAAAACCAATACAACATAAGAAAATGTGTTCAGTTCATTGATTCATCAATCGCTTATGCATTGGAACTTAAAAATTCCAAAATAAAGAAGGGTATTTGAAATTATATCCACTTCCTCAAGAATGGAACAAGGAAATGCATAGAACTGTGACAAATCTGCTCGTTTTTACACTTCGATGCATTAAAATAACAGAAAGTGAAATAAATAGGCCTAATTTACGTTATCATAAATAGTGACTCTAACACATTTTATTGGATGTGAAAATATGGAATTACTTTCCATCTAATATTACCATCTTTACTGGGCGCATATCACTCAGTGTGTCCGTTATATATGCAGGTAGAGGCAGTGACTTTTTTCTGAAGTTGATTTTAAAGTGCTCACTTTATCGTGAATCGCCTTACACTAAAACTGTTTTTTTTTTATTTACATGACTGCACAGTACATATTTGACCCCATGTTTACTCATGTTGTGTGTGATGTATGGTGACCTACTTACACAAATCTACAAGGAAATGCTATACACCATAGGCTGCAAGCTGATTGTTATGCATGTCAAATACATTGTTAATGTGAATGGTTCTCCTACATGTCCTCACTTGGCAGTCGACGTCCTGCTACATGCCAGTATTTCATAAGCCACAATTGACTGTTGTACCTACAGTGCCTGGGGTAATTCAGGGGGTCAGAAGGTTTCCAACCGCCTAATGAAAGTCTAGGATCTCACACTTGCCAAAGTGAGACCCATCCAGTCACAGTTGCTGACGCTGCTTTCCAACATGCGGCACGTTGCTGTTTACAGCAATTCCTCAAGTCACTGCATTATCTTAGCACCGACCTTGAATTACATTGATTCACACCACAACTGGCAAGTTCTTCATTGTAACTAAATAGTTTTCAGAAATTAAAATACTCAAAATAATACAGGAAACTTAGGGCAAACAGAAATTAATAATTTTTTGAGTTTTTATTTGCCAATGATAACGGAACTTTTAAGATTTTTAGAAACCCATTTAAAAATTAGTGATTCTACAGAAAAAAAAAGTTATTTATTCTAAAACCAAGATACTGAACAGAAAATTTCGAACATAGGCTATAGGCGTATATTTAGTCTTCCTAAGATAAAATTTCATGCACTGCAGTAGAGGGATTTGGGCAGTCCTTAACATTGTGGTCATGAGAACCAATGAGAATGGAGCAGTGCCAAAATGCAAGGGCAGGGGAAATAATAAATCCCAGAGAAAATCTGTCGGTCAACACAGTTCCCATGTGTAAAAATTCTGAAGTAACCCCGCCGGGAATCGAGCCCAGTTCACCTTAGGGGAGGTAAGTAGTCTGACTACTACACCACCGTGGCCCCAGTTCACACACTGATCCACCATAGTTGTCACTTTCCAGTTCTGAATTCTCCTTATACCCTAGGCCTCGTATCCTGCTAGTGGTGTTGGACAGGATGTTTTTTTACATACATTAAAGTAAATATCCACATGTTGTGTACATGTACATTACACCTGTACACCTGCATATAAGATGAAATGCAACTTTCACATGTCGTGATTGGCCAGGCAAATGTTTGTTCCACAGCGTAAATAGTTTTTATTGTGTAAACATGGACAAAATTATAATACTATGAAATATTGCTACGTTTAAAAGCTCTATGTTATACTATTACTGAATCCAAATCAGGTAAGAAGTTACCAATTTATGTGCTGATTGTATGGTAGCGTTCAGTGAGCATACTTTATGTCCCACACATTGCAGTCATATGACACTGGCATCAAGAGATGGGGACCTCTCGTTAGACATTCGCAAAGTCCAAAATGTCGTGGTTAAATATTGCAATCCTACATCTAATTGTTGAAACTTGCAAACAAGCAAATACTATGTAAACATTGCACCAACAGGTTTCTTATCTGATACATAATTTGCATGTTATTTTCCATTAATGTCTCGAATTTGCTAGCAGGATTTACTAACCATGTGATTAATCACAAGTAAAATACATTTAAAAAATAGTATTAAGAAAGTGAATGTGAAATTTGGATTATCACTTAAGTTAGAGATTTTACAGTGTGCATGACCAGAGGTAGACCTACGATGGGTATGGAGAATGGTTTCCAGTAGGCATTGTGGACTGAAAATTATGCCTACCACTTTTGATGGAAATTCACTTTTATCTACCAAACACAGCAAAAATATACAAGAATTTAGCAAATATGCAGAACAGGAAAGGTATTTTCCAACAATTTGTAAAAGTTGAATCTACAGCATCGAAGTAGCTTCAAGAAAATAATATAAAGGACAAAAAAATAACTTGTGATATTGGCCTATAAATTTTAAATTAAAAGCTGATATTCAACTGTAATTTAGGTCATACAGATAAGAGCTGGTCTCACACCAACAATTTTAAACAAAATCCAGGTTCTGGGCTGACTATTCAGTTAATAAAATTGTATTTTATCCTAATCTTGATCCACAACATACAAAAGTGGAGATTTCATAATCTATAACTTTTCAAAGTTAAATGCACTAAGAATAGGAAGTTTCCGGTAGTCAACACTGTTATAGTTTGAAGACAACCAAAACTTATCATCATTAGGACCTGAATCATGTTAAATACAAGTACACTAAAAGTAGTCCTCCTTACACACCAAACCTGTTAATTAATAATTAAATACTCTAATAAAGTATACCCCTCAGTGAGCATCAGCTGTAGTGCTGCAGGTTTGCACCAAATAATGAAATTACTTGATAATATAAAAGTATTATGTAACAGTATGTTTGTAGAAGAGATTTTATTGTGTAATAATACTTTCTGCACAGTATAAAAGCTCCATGGTCAGTACGTTGTTACGTTTTTTAAATAAATGTTTGTTTTGTCAAGTTGATAATGACTGAACAGTATATGTATTCTGAAAGTTTGAAAAGTATGGAACAGAACTTACAGTTTGAGAACAGTCTGAAATCATTATGGATACTATTCAGACAGACACAAACTCATATCTAACAGTTAAGAAACAATAAAAAACAGAACACAAAACTGTTTTCATACCATTTTCATAGTGTTTTTTTCAGTATGGGTGGCAAGGGCTACTACATCATTAGATGGGTGACACAGTATTCGCCAGCGAGACACCATTCTTGTACTTTGATATGTGTTGTTTTAGTCAGAGTATCTCTCTATTACAGTTCTGTAACTGTTTACAGTAAAATGAATTTGAGAGATTAGTGTATTTTGATATTGTGTCATTCAGCTTGTGGAGACTCAGATCACAGTACTCATATCTAGTGCCAATATTCCCATGTCCTATATTCATGCATGCTTGACAGAAACGTTCATGCATGAACAGGTCGTCTGACCCATTCACTAACAGAATGCGTTAGTCAGAGCAATCTCTCTTTGTCACGTAGAGAAAACTCAGTAATTTTGTCAAAATGTTTTCTTAAATCATACGTAGTTTAAAGCCTACGGGCAAATGTTAGAATCAGCATATATGGCACCACATATTTGAGCAGACTGCCTGTTGTACAATGTGTTATAGCAATTAACAAGTGTTAACGGATGTAGCAAGTCAGTGCATTATGTGGGATTATTTTCAGCGTTTGTTTTAACTGGATTGTTCCAGTCAAACTGTGGCCCAGTTGGTCGGATCCAGCTGGCTGTATGTGTTGCACACGAATCGCGTCACGGAGGGTAATCTACTTTTGTTCTGATAATTTTTGTGTGCCATAATCGTTTAATGTTAGTAACCTGAACTTTGTTTGTGTGTAACCTTCAATGTTCACAGCATCCCTCCATCAACTCACAGGCTTTTTTTATTTTTAACGTTGTGTCAAGTGATCTTGTTTGCGACATTTTGGCTTTTTTTCGTTCACCTGTAAATGCGTTTTTTATACATATTTATTCAATAAACTATTTACTGTATTTCAAAACATGTTATACTCAAACAATACCGAACCATGTCGAATGCAATTTCATAATTGATGCAGACAAGAAGCCAATTATAACACTATATTTATGTTCCCCGTCACAGATCAAGAAATTATCCACATTGACGGTATGTCATGGTCTCTGGAGCGGGGAGGAGGGAGGTTTGACTTACGATACCAGGTTTTAGAATACAGTTGAAAGTCGTTTATCCGGACTTGTTTGAAAAATAAAGAGAGTAGTAAAAACATGAAAGTCTCTTTTGTCACAGTGTTTCCCTTACCCACGGAAGAGAGACAAGCACTTGTGCGTGCTCTTGTGATATATCCTTTCACGTGTTGTCCACAGTGAACACATCTAGGAGGAGAGTGGTTATTGTTAACTGATTTATTTTTTTGTACAGTTTCTGTTTTGGATAAGTTAGTGTTTTATGCACGTCTAATAAAGTTTACGTTGTGTGAAAAGGGTTTTTTTTAATGTATTACCTTTGGTCCCTATTAGTTGGGATAATCTACTTTCTACTGTATTCGTAGAGTTGCAAAGGGTGCCAGAATACGAGAGACTCAACCAGGGTGTGGGCCGTTCGCCCATGTGGCTCTCCTCAGTTCACCCTGCGATGAGGTAACATCGTTGTAATGTTGCAATAAACCTGTTATGCCTATCTAACGAGAGTGTTGGCCCTCTTGTAGACCACTAAATGTTGAGTGAGACTGTTGAATGACCATCTCACATACCAGACACACACAATAAGTTAAGACGCTGTCAGGAGGTTCCTGTGATATAGCGGGTAGAAGAAACAAAACAGTTATATGGCTGTAAAGCGACCAGCAGTGAAATAAAAAGAACGTCTTTCCATTGAATTGAGATTATATAAATACAAGTCTAAAAAAAGGGTAGGGTAATCAAACATTGTTTCCAAAGGTTCCATCCTTTGCCCTCTATTATATTTATTAATTTTTAATATGCTAGATATATATTATTTGTATTCCAACATTCTACACATTGTGGATGATACCTACTAAATTTTTATTTAAAGATAGGAATCTGACAGCACTTTTGGTGTCATTAAATGAGACTATTCATAACTAGATAAATTGTTTACAGCAAATAATCTTTCTTTAAACTGGGATCAAATAGTTTTAATGGAATTCTCCATATAAAAACAACAGCACTATAACTTTTTAATGAAATATAGAGACTACGATTAAAGAAAGCCATCCTACAATATTTTAGGCTTACATATTGACAGTCATCTTTATGGGAATACTCACATTGATAACATAGTCCCGAAACTAACCGCAGCATATTACACTTTACATAAATTACCATATCGTCTAAAGACATCCTCCGTTAAACAGATTTATTTTTCATAGTTTCATGCTGCTATGTTATATTGCATCATCCAGTGGGCACCTTCTTCTCAAACTATCTAAAGTTTTCAGATTCCAAAAAGAACCATAGTAAATATTTACAAATATTTTGTGTAGGTATATGTTTGTGTTGAACATTTTCGACTAATGCTGTATTCCAGAGCTCCTGCTCATCATAGGATCGCTGGAGAGATTTGATAGTTAATTAATTAATTAACTTTAGCAACAAAAGTTATGTGTATGCAGTTACAAAGTTTCCTAGGTTTACACAGTTCCCTGCTGTGAAAATTGTTAGTTTTTTTGACTGCGAGAAATTACCATACATACTGGGTCATATCTGTGTTTGACAATGTTTGTGATTTTCCCTGTGTTGTTGGACTAACGAGCAACAATTAGCTGAAAAACCGTTTTCAGTACAAAGAATTAACAGTTAATGTGTTGATAATTGGGAATATAGAATGGAGGCTACAAGTTCAAGAGCTTCACAGGTTGTGTATCGGCTATGCATTTATGAATTTGGTGGTGCAATCCTGGCCAGATATTTTTAATAATTGTTATATTACAGGATTTTTCTCATGTAAGGTGAAATGTGACTCTCATGAGAGCTGTTGAATTGGCCAACGACAGAGAATATTTTCTTCATCAGCTGTCTGTTAGAAACCTGTAATAGCATGCAGTGTAAATGTGCACATTTATTCTATTGAACCATACCTTACTAATTAACTGTATGGCGAATCACTTGGTTTTCTTTATCATTGTGCAATGGTAGGTTTTGTACGTGTCCCATTCTTTGCATTCCCGTGACAAATTATGTTACATTCAATTATAATGTACATACATTTTTTTTGTATATGTAGCTCCTTCAAACCGTTTACATACAATATACACCACTCTGATTCCCCGAGCTCTAGTGAAGAGAGCATAGAGGGCGCACATATGAAGCACATGATGGACCCTTCCAACCCCCCCCCCCCGCATCAACACTTTCGTATACTCGGCAAACTAATTGGTGCAGATTTGAATGTCATCGGTTTTCTGGGGCTTAACTTTGATTTTCAGGTTTTTCTTTGGCCAGAACTGCTTTGCTGCTATCTATAAATAGATACCTTTTTACATAATTTTTTCTGATACAAAGTGTTTTTCACATAGCCCAACTGCTCGAAATTATTTTGCGATATCGCAGATTGCCGCTTTACTCTTTAAGTAGATCATTAGGAATAATAAAAAAATTTAAAAAAAAAAACGAAAAACTTGAATGTTCAGTATAGCGGAAATATAAAAATACAGTTATTTTGAAACAATAAAATTGTATCGGGACCACTATATGTTGCTAGTGAATTTAATAACTATTTTGTAAATATTGCAAATAATAATATATCCGAATAAAATAGTTATGTATCACACATACTAGTAGAAGTATTGCAACCCCAATACCTTAAACCAGTGTATTGTGGCTTGAGCAATGCATTATCATCATGCGGTATATTATTTTGGGGATCTGCAACTATGCTAACAAAATATTTGTAGCTAGAAAAAGGGTCACTAGAATAACCTCTAAAGTAAATAGGTATAATACAAGTTGGAGGCCTTTATTTTAAATAATTACAATTATCATTCACATGAATTTAGATTTTTGAAATCAATTTATTCACTCAAACAAAAAAGAATAACTTAAAAAATTTTGATTTCCATCACTATTCCACAAGGAATATAAATAAGTACCTATAGAGTATATTATCACCGGACAAATTTGTACAAGAGAAGTAACTATTGAGTTGACAGGAATACATGTGCACAATAAGCTACCAGGCTCGAAAACCTCAATAAACTTAAATAACTTTAAGAAATATATGAAATATCTTCTGCTGAATGTCTTCTATTGAACAATTGTTAAACACACTTAAAACACATTTAGTCATACGCCCGGACGTGACGACAATGCAGTAGTATATATTTGTACTAGGTACATAATTGTATTTTTATTTTATACTAAAAAATATTTTTATACAATATTTATTGACATGTTCTATAATGTTGGGCTGCTAGGCACGATGTGACATATTACTGAACAAAATAAACTTGGACGATAAACAAAAACAATAAACATGGTGCAAGAAAAAAATGCAATGCAGGGGTTTTTTACGAACTCGGTATACTGCGCCAGCACAACATTATCGTAAACGAAACCAACTTCAAACGCACCTAATTATATAACAATTCTTTTTTTTTTCCTTCGAAACTCCCATATACCGCAATGTTAAAAGTGGGTCAGCCTGTACTAGCGCTATTAGTTCGCAAGCCGCCGCGAGCTTCACTAAGCGCATGCGTTACATCACAGGGTTAGCAGTTGCCAGACATATCTCTATGACCGTGAGGTGCAACGCATAATTAGCACTTGCATTGCACCAAAATGGAATTAATAGAAAAAAAAGGGCTTGCCGACGCAAAATGCTGAGAAATCTGCTTCCAGGCATAGGCACAAGTGCAATTGATCTCGCTGCGCATGCGCAGTCGACACATGTAGCTAACGAGCAACATGGTTATTATTTAGTAATTGTGAAAAAATACGTTTAGGTTAATTGTTGTGGGTGGAAAATTGTGTAAATTACTAAATTAGAGTGATTTCAAAAACAATTTGTAGCGGGTCGAATGGAGAAAGGATGTTTTCTGAGGGTGCTTCTGTCTTAACTTTTCGCATAAGATAAAACATTTTTATTTCCATCAAAACAGTCCCAAAAATAAATATTTATTGATGTGCTTGAAATTGTTTGCTTCTTATTTTGGAGGGGAATTTGTTATGGAACACAAAAAAGAGTCTTGTTTCATTAACTGTCGAAGGGTGCGGTGACGATTGGTGATAAAAATGCTTATGGCACGACATGCAACACGGATATCATTAGAAGTCTGCGGATATAACATAAACGCTTGGCTCACAACCATCCGTTGCTTCCGTTAGTCTGCCATCCGTTGACTTTTTCGTCCTTCAATTGAAAGCGGCTCACAACAGTCCGTGGTCCGTTGACCCGTCAGGCCAGAAAATTTTCAGTGTTACCACCCAACAACACTAACTTTCTCGTGCACAGACAAATTTTTTTAACGTGTGTAAGAAATGTATTCGCTTTCCCTAACGTAATTTATCAGCATTTCTTCCGAAAATCTACAAGTCATTTCAGTTCAATTCAAAGGTAAAACGTAAAAAAGTAAACAACTTCACTGCCTTGTGTATTTAAAAAGAAAAATGTCCAGACAAATAAACAAATGACTGTTTACCGACAGTCATGTTCAAGGAACGATATTACAAGGCTGTGGCACATCCGTCAGTCCGTCGAAAGTTAAAGTTTGAGATATGCTTCACGGACGGAGCTAAAAAAAGGTTGCCTTGCGATTGGTTGAAGGTCACGTGACCGATGGACAGACGGGCGACTGATGGATGAAACGGATGGTTGTGAATCCAGCTTAAGCCTACAAAACGCCTTACATAAACCTAAATATTCAACTTGAGCACTGCACCGATTGAATTTACGGAGAAAATATCAGCCATATGGAAATTCGTAATGAGATGGGGAAAAATGCCATGAAGAATTGCATGTTTTCTAAACAATAAAAGAAGTAAACAAAATATTAGGTCGTTTACACTTCGGAAACAGTCACAAGTCGTATTAACGCTTAAAATATACGATATCACGTCTCTTATTTAACGTAAATAACATCAAACATAGTATCTCAAGAGTATATGATATTATGTTGCACCATTTAAATTTTAATTTCTTGTCTGCTAAAAATATGTAGTTGTTCACGTATTAATCACCAAATCGCACACTTAATCAACCAGTGAAATAAGATGCTATGCACGTCCAAACATCTCAGTATTAACATAACCCCAGCCAGGTGTCGTTTAACTACTACCACAGTCATGGACAACAACAGCAACAACCATTCATACACACGCGCCATGACAGGTTCGCATTGAAATAGCCTGTCTAAAAACATTAATCCGTTACTAAATTAACTAAATAATAATATTACAATGCCAAACTGATTAGAAACTACAAGGCCTCATGACAAGCTATCTTATAAGCTTCAAATTCAAAATGAAGTATGTAATTTTTAAACTGCATTGCATCAAATTATACACATCTTTCTGGCGAAACTAATTCAGACACGAACTGAGCTAGAACCTGGGATAGTTGAACAATGGAACATATGCCATTTGGTAGCTGCAATCTTCCACAACAGTCTGCATGTGTCCGAATTTCTTCTGGACCCGTCAGCTTTTTTCACACTACAACAGATGCATGCATCCTGAAACAGCAGTGGCTGGAAGAATAAAATCATTCATTCTCGCCGAGGTTTGTAATTTTTTAGTACACTTTGCAAGTGTACATTTCTGAAACTAGTAACATCCTCGTAAGGAACGATGTTTCCACTTTCAGAAATACTACACAAATACAATATAAAGTATGTAATTTTTAAACTGCATTGAATCAAATTATACACATATTTCTGGCGAAAATAAAAAATTCAAACACAAACTGAGCTCGAACCAGGAATAGTTGGGCAGTAAAACATATTTCATTTGATAGCGGCAATCTTCTACAACAGTTTTCATATGTCAGATTTTCTTCTGGTCCTGAAGCAGGAGTGGATGTAATAAATTAGGCTGTTGTTTTTATTTGGCTGACAATTTCCAGTAAAATACAATTACCATTTATGTTTGTCATAGGCAGGGTTAATAACAGTGTTAATACGTGGGGCTTGTGTTATAAATTTGCCAAGTTAAAAGTTCACAAGTGACACTTCTTTTAAGTTATCCTTTATTGAAGTTGTTGAAACGCTTTTATAATGTAGCCTATGTGACAAGTAGCAATACTGGTAAGTCCATTAAAAATAAAATTTGGTCTTATAGATATAAGTTACTGTCAGAAAATAATTTTTTTTTGTAGTACAATGCTGGAAGTTTTTGCCATCAAAGTTATTGTTAACATAATTTATAAACTTAAACTATTTGTGGTTGACATAACTGCCATTAGCCCTTATTGTGGCGAGGAATTTTTACTCAGTAGCCTGGGTTTTCTAATGGTAAGTATGTCTACTAAAATTATTTAAATTTTGTTCTATGACGGATTTATTTAAAAAAAAGCGACAAGTGTTCTCCCTACCCCCCAGATTACATCCTTGTATAGCACAATTGTCCAGAATATATGTGTGCCGTCGTCACTTCCTGACCAAGGTTTTCTTTCTCCGTTTAGAAATCTATTCTGTGAACGACACGCTGCGAAACCGTAACTAGGTGGTCCTGCATGATTTTTCGCCTCATGCTGTCGCATATTGTGTTGCAGTCTTATGCCTTTGTGAGTTCCCCATCAACAAAATAAAATATCGCTGACCTTGTTCTTCAAAATGGTCAAGGTGCCACGAGAGTCTTTCAATTTGATCTGGACGTGGTTACGCAGCGGGTATAGCGCTCGTCTGCCATCAAGGCGGAACGGGTTGGATTCCCAGAGGGATCACTCCCGGATTTTCGCTCTTGGGAGTCGTGTCTCCATGTCCACCTTATGTCACTCACTTCAGCTTTCAAGAGATCGTTCCCTGCTGTGGGTACTTCCAGTTGTGAACATATGACTGTTTGGACTCCCGTTAGTTTCGCAGAATTTGGGAGGGGAGCGATTTGGGCAGCACAGACGTTGTTCGGGAGTTTGGACTACGCCTATTTCTTCTCTTAAACACCTCCCCCCCCCCCCCCCCCGTCACACTCTTTTTCAAACCTTTATCGTCCGCTATCGTCCGCTCTCTAAAGCATCCACTAGTACTACAAGCAGGTTTATGATGGTGGTGGAGCAAGGAACTACAGTGCTTACTACTAAACACTCATACTTACATTGTAGTAACATTCAAACTGTTGCAATTGATCACCTCGTTCGGTTTTCACTCGAAGTTGTTCCTTTTGATCATTCCAGTAGTTTTGGCTTTATACGCTTCTGAATCCCACGCCATATCCCGTGGACCTGCGTTTACAGCATGTTACGTGTTGAACAGCAAACTATTTGTTTGAAGTTCTTTGATGTACGTATAAATAACCACTTACTTATACGGAAAAATGGTTATATATTTCGTATAAAGGCTGTTCTCGTAAAAGTGAGCACTCTAGAAATCAACCTTTGAAAAAAAAAAAAAGAAAACACTGCCCGCAACTGCGTATGTATTACCATGTGTGTCACCACACAGGCTGGGGATGAACACACCCAGTTATGTTGGCAATGAAATTTGAAAAGTAGCTCTAAGAAATAACGCTGTATTGCAAGTGAAATGTTTAAAATTATGGCTATTTAAGTTGTTTGAAGTGTATTTTATACAGTTTAAAGTAATTATTGGCGTGAAGATAATGTATTTACTGTGACTCATAATTAGATTGTGTCACGTGATAGGCGCAACGGTCAAAACCAACGGCTTGTTGTTTGGTTCCTTCACGTTTGTTGCCTGGCTTTGCTTGTGTGGCGTGGTTGCGAGGCAAGGTACGTATTTGGAAGCTGGAAGTTGTTGTGTTTTAATATTTCTCATTTATTTTGCAGCTTATCTGCAATCATCACTGTTGTATTATAGGTCGCATACTGTTTAATTGTGTTGTAGTGATTTTGTATAAAGTCATGAGTTCCAGCAAAGTACGTACACATTTTCAGCGTCAGGAAGACATTATAAATATCGCCGAAAGAATTCATTCTTTAATTCGTCGAGGAGAGATGAGGCCGTGCAAGGTCATCGAACGAGTTGCAGAAATGATAACAATTCCAGCTGCAACTGTCCAGAGGTAAGTGTAAATGTGTTTTTACAATGTGTTTCCCCAAACAGGTTTTACGACTTGTTTTCCCCGCTTATCTCCAGTACGTTATTGAAGTAAATAGTTGAGAAAAAAAAGTAGGAATCGACAGTCAGAAACGTGATATTATAAACGGAAAGTTAAATAACAATAATGAAAGTAAATGGACTACAGCAGAAACGCGACTTTGAAATATTCATGCGAGTTTGCGAAGTACATGTTATATCCTAAGTTTGATAAATAATACAAAATGTATGTGTACTTATGTACCTACGCCCATCTGTTTAACGTTTCTTGTAAATCTGTCTTGAGAATAAGTGCAAATTTTGCCGTCAGAAATTATACGTTCATTTTACACGTTTTTATATCACTGTGTTGTTTTTAGTGTAGGACTAACCTCAAATACGTCTGTACGTATCTATTTAGGCCCAGTCATGTAACCTTGGTAACAAGTGCAAGTGTGTCTGTCCATAATTATACATTAATATGACACATTTTGAAATCACTGTGTTATTTTGTAATGTAGGCCTAACCTCAAACTTGTGTTCATGTAGTTATTTATCCCAAGTTACCATGTTAAGTTTTACTATTGTTAACATAACGTAAACGTGGCAGTTTGATGCTACATCAAAGGTGTTCCAACATATAAACTATAAAATCTGGAAGCTGGTTTTGTTGACCATAGATCTGTGCTTGTTGCCGACATTCTTTCGTGACGCAAGTGTAGGCCTAATTGTTTTATTTGGTAATGCTTGTCGTAATAAGAATTAAACAGTATTTACAATTAATTGTCAACAGTTGGGCCTATAGAATAATTCCATGTCTAAATTTCGAAATGGATGTTCGACAAGACAACTTGCTACCTTTTGAGAAATATCAACGAAGATAATATGCGTTGTTGAGTAGGCATAACTGTTTGTAATATCTACCACTTTGGCTGCAAAAAAATTGTAGTTATTGAAATTTAATGTAACTGTAAATTACACATCATAGTCAACACCCCAGGCTCCCAGAGCTCCTGTTTACTTGCGAGTGCATGTTTTGTAAAAGTTAGATTACATTATGCAGTGTATGTGTTAAATTAAGTATTTCTAAAGAAGCTGTATGAGCTAGCTTTCAATAAGGACCGGGTTACAATTGACATACCAAACACATTCATTATTATAGCGAAAAGCACATACAAAACACAAAAGCACAGTGGCCTGGCTACAATTGATATAACGATAATAATATTCGTTTTTTTTTATGTTGCTACAATTATACTGAAGAAATTAAGGTCTGTACATAGAGTTGGTAGAGGGTTTTTTCCAAAATAAATATTTTCTATTGATCTGAGACATTTTTAAAATGGTAAATTATTTACATTTCAATTTTTTCTATAAACGTTGCCTAAAAGCGTTACAAAACTTTCGTGGTTGTGATTATCCATAAATATACAAAAGAAAATATCTTCCCTAGGAATGAAGTCAAAACACACACTTTCTTGATGTGTAAATAAGTTTTTCAATTTACAACATAGTATAAGTGTCGGGGCTTCTGATTGGCTGTTTATTGACGCACAGCTATAGTAACAAGGAAAGTTAAACCAAATGCTTATCGCTATGCACAATAACTTGCCTGTAAGTATTTCTTTTATCATTTGTCCTTTACATTATCATTTTGCTGTCAATTGTGGATATGTATTGGTTTTACATTAATAACAAAACATTTCTTTCAACTTTGTGTGTACACGCATGAACCATTTTTTGTAAGTATAGTAATTTTCTTTAAATACTTTTCTCATTTATGTTTTCAGTTTTGCTGCAGTCATTGCAATGAAGGAACCACAACAATGATGAGAGTCCATGCACTTTACCTATAAAATTTGTTTCTTGAGGTTTATGTGGGTTTGACAAAAAGGAAATGTCGCATCCATTTGGACCACAAGAGACACCGGAAATGTGGCCATCACCGGATAGGCATTTCACTTAGCTATAAATAATATACATTATTTTTAGAATTGTTTTGTACAAATGAAGGTGGTGCCAGTTACAAGCCTGGTATACCCTTCTTTTACCAATTCAGTTCACAGTATAAATGTTCAGTTCTTTTTTGGAGGGTCTCAGAAGGGTACGAACACAGAGTAATGGTGTCAAAAAACAATATGTACATATACACAATTGCATTTGTTATTATGTTTAAATTTTGAGTGTAAATTATTTTAATTTTATATCTATGTGATAGGCCTATGTTGAAATATATTTATCTCCATTTATAAAGGTGCGTATAAAACTACCCTTAAAATGTACACACACACATACATACACATTTATATATATTTTTCTTTTTTATATATTACATATTTTTATATACTGCCACGTTTGCACCGTCACGTTAAGTTTATTAGCACCATCTACTTCTGTGCAGTGGTGTACTCTTTGCTCGGCTCAGATCCCCTTGTTTTTCCTTGCTGTTCTGCCACCCTACCTTTCCCTTTCCCCTGCGTTCAACGTTATTTTTTTATTTGTGGTCGTTTTTTATTAAGGCCTTGCACAGTCTCTGTCTACTTTATACACTTCAGACATCTGCTACATTGCGCCGCTACCTTATGCCTGCAGGATGTATGTTTTTTTCCTGATGGCTTAGTTTCACCTAACTTCGGTCAGCTGAGGCCAAACACAGCTACCATGTTTTCGAGCTGACTTTTTACTAGTCACGCTACAGAGCGATGGGGCACTTAGAAAATGGTGAGTCATGGGAAACGTTAAATTTGCCGGTACAGTTTCTAAATGTTTGATAATTTGTGTGACAAGTGGTGTCGTACCATGGGTATGCAGTAGTGCTAGTCAATTCCAAAATCTGGATTTGGCCGCCCTTCCAAGATATTTTTCGACTTAACTAATGTGTGTCCTTTTTTAACGTGTCGTGTTGGTCCTTGTTCACCGCCCAAGTTTAGTGTTTGCTATTTCACGGTTCCCATGACTTCATCGCTAAGGCATTCATTTTTCAATTGTTTGTTGTGTAAAGTTTTTGTCTATTGTAGCTTTGACATGACCCAAACAATGATTTGTGTTACATATTTTATATAAATTGTATATTTTAAAAAAAATATATATATATATACATATATTTGCATATATATATCGTGTGATATATACATCATATATGTTACATGATTTGTATATAATATTATACATGTTACATTTAGCAGTCCTGAAATGTAAACATTGAGTTTATCAACATGTGGCAATCACATGGCAATGTTTGTTTAATGTGGTGGAAGGATACATAATGGGCAAGAAAGTAAAACTTTAGTAGGGCTTTCAAAAGTGTTCACTTTATCATGAACGGCCTATACCAATGTTATAACCGATACTTAAGGTGGTCACCTACATAGTGTTGGAACTGCGTGTTAAGAAAACTTTTTTTGTAAATTTATTAAAGGAACCTCAATAATATAACGCAAGAAAATAAAATAATATTTCAGACGAAGGCTGTATGGTACTGTCAAAACATCACGAGTGCTTCTAATATAATTATGACGCACTCAAACATCACTAAAAAACTGCTTTTTTTCAGACAGTTTTAGTCTAACGCATTATAACTAGATGCGAGTGTAACTACGGTAGGAGTCTGCATTGGATTTGCTGTAGGCTTTTCGCCAGTAAAATGATAGTGTCATCTCTCAAAGTCCCATAGCTACATGCAACACGACGAGAACGCTACACGCAAGTTCAAATCCTTGCAAGTAGCGATGATGGGGCACTTGATGCGCGCGTCAGTGTCGGCATTATAGCTCTACTGCTGAAATTCAAAAGCGGAAATAGTGCCAGGTAAGAGACCACGTTAAGGCTACGCGATACATAAATACGCGCTAAATAGATTTGTTGCATCTAACGTGAGATTGGAAGCCGAGATTAAAAAACCAAGGAATAGCAATCATGGAACACATGTTTGATAATTTTTACATTCAAAACTTTATTTTCTGCGGTGAATTTCGAAACAGATATTTTTTCCACCGTTACACACACACAGTAACACAGACACACACACAATATTATATATATATATTAAATATACAATTTATATAAAATATGTAACATAAATCATTGTTTATATATATAAATTTATATAAATAATATATAACGTGTGTTGCGTTATTTCCCGTTATTTGGAAAAAGCGTATTTAGCGTGAATTAATTTACACTGCAAAAGAGGGCGAGTTCCGAGGCAACTAGCGTGGAGGAAGGAGCTGCAGTGTTCTACGGGCTACAATTTACTGCTTTCGAGTAGTTCTTGTTAGAACTACTGGCATTTCAGTGAGAGGTGGTGCGGATAATTCTTTTTAGAACTACCGCACAAACTAGAAGTAAAGTTCCCTATCATTTAGTTAATTTTAAATACAAAAATGAAGCTTTATTTATTTAGGAGAACAGAGAGTTCCAGTCGCCCCATACCTCCCTAGCCTTGTCTCCGGTGAAGGAGAGCGTTCAGGAGGGAGGGGTTTTGGACGACGCACACCAGACAACAGAGTGAGGCACACTAATCACCTTTCTGTGACCTGCGAAAATGGCAAGCTCAGAAACTGCCATGGGGACTCAAGTCTCCCCGAACTCAGCGAAAGCAAATGTCAGTAATGACGAGCTGCGATCTGAAGTGAAGCGCACCAAGCGCGCGCACGAAATTCGGGCTCCTCAGGGCATGCAACAACCCCTTCAGGGACAGCAACAGCCCCTTTCAGTGCACGCAGCAGCCCCCGGTGGGCCAAAATGCAGTGGCAGGCACCCCACAGATGCCACAGGCGAACATGCAAATAAAGCCATTTACAGTGCTTTTAATCATACACACAAATACCCCGCACTAAAGAAGGAACTCGATGCACACATGGCTCTGTCATGGAGTGTTGTCTGTGTTGGAGCAGACAGCATTCGCATGCACACGTCATCCCTCACTGACTATCCAACAACAGTGAGCGTAATAGAAGCCATGGGCTACGAACAAAGCCTGCTCAGACAGGCAAGCGAGATACCAGTAAAACTGGTACTTTGTCGCATGCAAGCTGACACACCAGTGGAATTCCTGAATGAAGAATTCCAGCGAATGGGAATGCCACTGCAACACGCCTGGTTCATTACAGACAGAAATCGACGAGCTATAAACAAGCTCGTAATCGAACCGCCACATGGCAGTTCGATTACAACTTGGTGATTAGCTGGTGGCTGATTGGTGTTCGCAATACGATTAGTTCAACGTCAATATGACGTCATAGGTCTTGCATACTCGTATAAAAGCAGCATGGAGGTCAGCTGAGAATCTTAGTTTGACAGCAGCTCCCATGAAAGGTGGATCGTCTTGGCTAGCTTGTGCCTCTTCGCACCATAGCCTTAGTCTGCATCTGCGATGTATTCAAGTACTCCAGAGCTAATGGTAGCTACGGCAGTGCCATCGACTTCTTCAGGCATGACGCCGACAGCACCAGCAACTTCCTCGGGTGGGCCACCTACAGCAGTGCAGCCATCGGCGACATCAGACATGACATTGACAGTGCCATCGACCTCTTCGGGTGGGCCACTTGTAGCAGTCCCTTCGACGACTTCGTCAAGGCTTCGTTGCTGCTACTGTGACAAGATATTTGCCTACAGCCATGGTGCGAGGAAGCACGAAAGAACTACTTGTGGTAAGGGTCCTTCCTGTGTTATGCAACAATGTGTTAAGTGCAAACGACTGTTCAAACGAGGTGATAAGCTGAAGGGTCATATTAACAACTGTAAAGGTAGAGTTCCTGCAGCTAAGAAATGCCCTGTACTAGCTATTGGTAATACCACATCGAATGAATTCTACCAAAAAAATTCTGCATTCAAGGGCATTTTCAAAGATTATGTAGTTGGAAATAACTTTGCGGGTAAGAAAGACATATGTACATACCTAGGCCACGTTAAGCAAAGGATAATCAATCAATTAACTGAGGAAGTCGAAGAAGGTTCCATAAAGTACAATGTTTGGCTGCAGTGTACCTATGAAAAGCCTCAACCTCTTGATGAATGAATCAGCCAGCAAGCATTCAAGACTGCCAATCAAGCATTGTACAATGTTGATAGCATTCCAGGGGCTGTAGATGACTTGAAAAAAAACTTTGTCATGAAGAACAAGAATAAATGGAAAAGGGTTCGGGATGGATGCTTGTTCACGTAGATTTTCTTGAGCTACATATAAGCAGATTATATTCACTACATGAAAGGTGGGCTTATTGCTGGAAATACTGTGCATGAATGTATGGAAACTATAGAGATTCTGTTTTTTTGCTATATCTGTAGTTTGATGTACTTACATAAAAATATATGTGTTTTCAATTAATAAACAAAAGTGTTTTATTTCTCGCTAGTGTCGATGTACCTTCTCCTAGTATCTCTACTTTCCCTGATATCAGGGATATGATGGTCTTGGTTTTCAGATCTATCACTACAAACCGATACTGCAAGGGAGCACAATAATAAAAATTAAATGATGTGTCAAATTATAATGTTATTACTTAAATGTTTGCTGCAATGGTCGATCACTGTATGTGCATAATCAATGATATAGTAACAGAGATACCTTGAAATGAAGTGTACAAAACATTAGAGTGTGGGTTAACATTGTAATACATTCTAAGCAAGTTGGATGCAACAGATCTGGAGCGAGGAGGTAAAAGGTTGAGGCAGGCCTGATGAGCAAGAGCAGTGTGGAAAGAGGTGTTGGCCAGCTGGCAGGGAGAAGTGTGAAGGGGAGTGGAGACGGTGGAAGGGTAGGCAAGGGAAGGGTGTCTAATGTTTTATGTTTCTCGATTTTTTTATAATTTTTTCCCCAAGTTTTTTTCAAGGTCATTTAATGTCATGGGGAGAAGGTCGAGGTAGTCTGCATCTAATATGGCGGTGGTATTCTGTAATATATTCAGCTTGCTGACTTTTAAGTATTTTTTTCTCGAGTCTTTGTTTTCAAGGTCATGGGGTCAAGGTTAGGGGTCAGGTGTAATGGGTCACAGGTTAAAGTTCAATTAATTATGTACATTGGCTTCCAAGATGGCAGACAAATGATGTATACCAAGATGGTGGCCAACTACCAAGATGGTGGTCACCTACCAAGATTGTGGCCTCCAGTAATGCATAAACAAATGAACGAAAAAACAAGGTAGTGGAATGAGTATAGGTGAGGGGGGTGAGTGCAAGGGAGTCAGTCGTCTGCTGGGAATGGAACGAATGTGACTAATGGCGGTGCTGGGAAATGTAAGTTTAAAAAATATTATGTTTTTAAAATAATTTTTTAATCATTTAATTGTAATGATTTTTTTTTCGATTTTTTCCAATATTTCGGGATTTTTTTTTACAGATTTTTAAGATATATTTGGGTTTTGCATTTTCAATATCAAAGGTCATATGCATACAATATGGATGCAAGATGGCTGGCGCTTAGGTCTGAGTCCTATCCTGTATATCCTGTATCGCTTTGACATAGGTTATGCCTATAGACCAATATGGCCGCCACTGCTCTGTAGGTCCTAAGGGAGCCCCTCAAATTAATTAAAATGTCGAAGAATGGATTTCAGGGGCTTTGTTTTGCACGAGGAGGGCTTCTACCACTTTTGGGGGCTTGTAACTTTTTGAGGGAACAAAGGGAAATTGTGAGGGAAAAAGGGAAATTTTTAAGGAAGAAGGGACATTCGTAGGGTCTTTTGCTCAATTTTGAGGGAAAAGGGAACAAATGGCGGACGTTGACGTAACAACATGGCGGCTCCCCCGAATCCGAATCCGATCCCCGATATCGTTGCGCCAAAGTCACAATTTCCCTACTACTGACGAGCAATAAACAAGCTCGTAATCGAACTGCCACATGGCACCAACAACAGCTCCCTATTTTGCGCTCACGAGCTTTGCGGGAATTCTCATTAAGGTGGAAGACTTTCACAACCCGACATGGCTCGCACAATGTTCCCGCTGACAGCAGTTCAATCATGTGGCAGCGGGATGCTATACAGCACCGAGGTGTCGGTACTGCTGCGGTCCTCAGTTCACAAAAGATTGAGGAATTGTTAATGAAGTGTGTTGGTTGCGAGCAGAACCACTGTGCAAACTATCGCGGCTGCTGTACGTACAAAAACGCGAAATGGCGCTGTCTTGCACCAGAGACGCGTCAAGCCCGCCAACAGCAATCCAGGCAGGCAATAAAGCAAAACCAGCGAGTAACTGCCTGGCAAACAATGTCTGCAACTGTTTAAGCCCCAGTCGGGGCCACAACAAGTACGCCCGCAGCAGACCCCGACACAACACTACAACGGAAATGTGTTTATGCTCTCGTGGGCCCAACAACCGCAGCCAGCATCTGTACCGGTGTACAACAGGTATGCCTGGGTGCAAGATGAAATGGTATTCCCGGCCCTAGCAAATCAACCCATCCCCCGTAACCCTAATGTTAGGTGGGGCAAAAAATCCCAATCAAAATCTAAGAAACAATTGCAAAAACAGCGAGAAAAAAATGCAGAAAACCAAGCTGCCACAAGTGCGCAGCCTGGAGCCCCTGTTCCAGCACCCCCCAACACGGCCCAGCTGGCCAATCACGTGTATTTAATCCAGCAGATAGTTTTTGTATACAAGTCTGTGGAAATATATGTGACAATGATGGTGATGAAAAATATGCTCATACTTGATATGCCCATCACTGCATTCACCATGTTAAAGTTAAAATGAACTAAATACACAACATACACATGCATTATCATATCAAATACACTATCTACCAAAAAAGTAATTGGGCACCTGTCCACAATGTTTGCTCGGTGGTTGCCACCCCGTTATAATCTCGTAGGGCAACCTCTTGCGGCTATAACAACAGCCACCCTGCAAACAGTGAGCAAACAGGTATCCTGGTACCTGGCTTTAAATTATTTTTGAACTTCAGACCTGAAAATCTTACCATTACTGCTAGACATTCACTCCTTTTCATGTTTTCTAACATTTTTTTATTTAAACCATTTAGAGATTAATATCCAGTCATATAAAAGTACTTCGTCTTCAGACACATCCCATCTCCAAACATTCACATAACAAGATATGAAAAAATTAGTGATATGAGGAATAACTAATAAATAACTAGTCACAATACTCTTTTTTTAACATGAAAAATTTTATTCAAAATTTTCTTTTCAAAAAATCATCCTTTAAAGCTAAATATTTACCATTTCTTTACTATGAACAATGACACACTCTAGCACATTTTACAAGCATTTTTCAATCACTTTTTTTTAGCAAATAAAATAAATATGTACAAAACCCATTTTCCAATACTTTAAAACAAATACATGAAAATAATCACATTTACAACAATCATCTTACGAACTAAATTACAGAACATTTTTTTTCAATGACATTTTAAGAACAACAAGACATTTTATGAAAAAAGCTGAAAATTAACTACAAAATACGTATAACTATATTTACAACTTTCTGTATTAAAGCTGTGTACATCAGTTGTACATCTTAACACTATTACTGTTTACTACTACTATTACTACTACAATCCAAAATCTTAAGACACAGATTACATAATAAATAACAAGAACAAAAATATATACAGAAATAAAAAATTTGCATATATACTACACCAATCTGAAAATCGTGTTTTTACCTAAAACTATCTATATACAGTTATTTTACAAACACTTAAAGAGGTTACAAAGATTCACAAAGGGGCGTTCATTTGTCGTGTCACATCCAGGTTATTTTCCAGGCACCTACACATGCCAACGACTGGTTACAACACACTCACATGCATGCAGTTTCCAGTATATGTTAATTGATGATGTACAATCCCACAAGGTGAATTTCTTCTTATTATTATAGGAAAGTTATTTTAGACAGTTGTATCAACAGTATTGATACTGTAGGTATGCCATACCTTACAGATAGGCAAACAGGTAGCAGCAACATTGATGTTGCTGCAAAAAGTTGTGGAGATTGTAAATAGATGTGATATTGAGTGTGGAACAGGAGGTGTGTGTGGTGGCGGCAGATGGATGTCATTGGTGGTGTGGTGCTGGCAGTTGTGGTGTTGTGGGTGGGCTGTTTTTATTGTGGTGCTATAACTATTGTTAAGGGGAAATAAAAACATTATTTAGGTATTCTGTAGTGCCCCCAAGGTAAGGTTGATACTCCATCTGCCTCAATGTAGCGCTTGTCATCCATACCTGACAACACTACTGTGGTTACACGTTCGGTGTAGACTTTGTGAGCATGCGAATGAAACTGATATTGGGTCACCAAAACCCGTGTGCAATTTTCGAGGTAATCTCGATAATCCTCGTGCCTGAGTGACTGTAACACGTTAGGTTTTATACCCTTTGCCTTACAAATTGCTCATTCGCAATGTGTGTGTAAAGCTTAGGATGTAAACCCACAAAGTGTGTGATAATACAACCAGCACATTCATTTTTCATCACCCCTGTATGGCCTTTGTTCTCGTGAGGGAATCCTCGTGGGTCATCGAGTGCTTTGTTGGATGTATAATACCGTGCCTTTAAATCTGGGGTAATTACTTTATAAATTTCATCACAAGCAACAGAAGGGACCAAGGAATTGGCATCACAATAGAGGAGGTGCAAGGCTGGCAGAAGAAATTTGGTGCACATGTACAGATAATGAAATTAGTAGAGGGTTAATGTAGAAAGAACAAGAATGGCAACACAACTGTACAACGGTTTGTTGAACGCAACAGAACTCTTTGACATCTCGATAAGGACCAAGTTTTCATAGATAATCTGCTTTGCCTGGAATGTTGGACGCCCTATCAGCTCTGTGGCCCTGTAGATTATGTCATACCTCGAAACGACTTTTATGTCCTTTCCCAGTGGACATTCTGCAATGTTTTTCCATAAATAGAATTATTCATAAATTTGAAAAACGATTTTTCGAATTCGTTCGCAGCCTGAGCATGTTTCTCCATGTTAAACTCGATGTACGGAGCAAGCCAAGCCTTCTGCTCAAAGCACAAAATGGGATGAACAGAGTCAAGTGTGGCTCCATACATCAAGTACTGCCTCAGTGTTTCCCCATGTATAACATAATTCTTCCATGGCGCGAGTGTCAAAAGAAGTTTCTCATGCAAGCCATTCAGGGTATGCCATTTTCTGGGGCCAAAGGCAAATCAGATAATGCATCATGAAATTCGTCCAGAAAAGACAGATCCATTTCTGCGAAATAACAAGTGTTACTATCATTCACTGTGTTTGAAAGATCCCATGTTGAAAACATGTTAGCCTCGACCCACTCGAAATTGCCAATTGGAAGCTTGGATAGTATTGTATGACTGTACAGCCCATTGATGTCGAAATAGCATATATATTTTGATGTCACACTGGGGTCATAATCCTCACCCATGTAAATATTGTTGACTTCTGCACGTCTTCTTGAAACCTGGGTGATGCCACCCCTAGCCCCGTGTTCTACAAAAATATACATATCTGGGTCAGTCGACAGTTCTAGCCATGCATGTGTCATTGACAATAAAGTATCCCATGAAATAGACAGAGCTGTGACGTACATGGCGGGGTCAAGACAGTAATGAGCCAAACATATGGTCCTGAAATTCTCAAATCCATATGCCAGAAAACAAGTGTCCACACATAAGTAGTAAATGGCATACTGCAGCAAGTTTATGCAGTTGAATGCATCCCATGCAGCTTGGGCATGAGCGTAATCCTCATCGCTAATGTATTCGCCTCTCATTACATTATGAAATGCGTCCTTTGGTGGGAGTGACTTGCACATCTGACTGCCTGGCGACTTAACGCAGTCATAAGGAAAAACTCCCTTCTGTTTTGCCAATTCGAATTGGATGTTGTCTGGAATCATCGAACGGGTGATACTCGATTGTGCAGGTAGAAAATTGCATGCCAGAGTTTCCAGAGAGGTGCCCTTGAATTGGAATGAATCAATAAATATAAACTTGAAATATTGTACCTTTCCATTGAAATCAGTCTCATTGGGTATTTGTTTGGTAATAGATTTGTATTTTTGAAGGTTCATTCCAATCACTTGATTTTACCTGGGTTTTCGAATACCACAGTTTCGTCGGATTGTGGTACATGACATTCAGCCAAAGGCTTTATGAGAAAGTGAACATCATAGTTTTGCAGGTTATGAAAAACAGCGAGAAGTTGTCTTTTGGGCAGTCTGAAATTCAAGTTGCACTTATGTGTGCGACCTTTGATTTCACCCGTCATATGGTCATCATCGATCACAATATCATCTGTGCTGCACTTTTCCTTACAAATGTGACTATTGTTCTGAGCCGCCAACCTAGCTTCATCAGCAGGGGTTTTTTGGCTTCATCGGAACAATCACGCTATAGATTCCTGCAGCCCATTTTGTAAGTTCATCTAATTTATCAACTAATTGGTACATACAATCAGCATCCAACAAACTCAAAATAGTTAGATAAACTTCGATTGAATGAGCAGATGAACAAAATGCTACAAGCATATTGAACAAGTTGGTTGAAGGTAGTTGTATTACTCGTTTCAGCAATAGGCAAGCAAGTGGACATGGGTTTCAGGCAACTTTCAGCATCGCAATAGGCGACGTAACCCAATCTCTGCTGTTTGCTGTAATATTTAAATTCCAAGTACTTATTCCCAGTGGGAAAAGTACTGCAAACAGTATTTTGTTGCTGGCAAAGAATAGCGTGACTCGCAAGTTTCTCCTCACTAACAAAGTACTGGAGGTAATGATCACACACATGTTTTTATACTTCTTCTTACTCAGCTGACTACCAACCAGCTTTGACAAATTTCTGATATAGAAAAATGCAAATGAGCAGCATTTCCACTAGTGCGAATCGCCAAAATATCGCAACCCTTATCGCAAGTTTCATCAATTATATTGTTATCTTTGTCCACCACTCAGTACACATTGAAAGAAATAGAATTGTTCTCCTCGAACTTATGAATATCCTGTATGATTACAAGTGTCGACAGACCTTCAATATTCAAAACCTCATGAGGTTTTGGATATGAAGTAGTTCTATTATAAACATGTTGTCTGGCAGGAAACAAAGTGCAATTATGGTGTAGTGGAAACAGATTCACTCAGGGCAGTCTACATCGATACAAGTGTTCATATCAGCAATAAACTTTGGTAATTTAGTGTGTGCAGCACCGACAGTAGAGGGCCAGTATTGAGACACATGTATATCCATGTGTGCCAACACTTGCATACTCCAGACAGATCCACACACACTAAAGACCTCAAGTATGTTCGTGAGATAAGGGATGATGTCATCAAAATAGATTAAACCCACATTGGATGAATGCATGACAGGGGGGAGGGCTTTACTTTGAAAATAGAAGGTTTCCGTAGTTCCTTTCTCCTCTATGAGAGATTTCAAGTACTTTCTAATACACTGGGATGATGTCAATGTTAAGCTTAATAAAGGGACATTACACCTCTCAAAAAAACAAGAAAAGTCCATGTCACTGTTAAGCCTATCATTAACTATCCGCACCTCATTTAGTCTTCCTGCGAACACCATAGCCAAAAGCTAATATGTCAGGTCTGGCAAAGCTTCCACTGAGACTGGGAAATCAGAATAGAAATTATTTTCCGGCTCCCTTGGCAAATTATCTCTAATCGACTCGAAAGTCGGCTGTGAGATGAAGTACTCTCCGAATCACTAGAATTATCTGAGACTGATAGAAATAAGTCATCCATCAAAATATCAACCTTGTCATGTTTGGGGGAAGCGGGCATGATTCGACATTTTGTTTTTAATGATCTCTCCATAAGTGAATCCATGATCGAATCGCTTAAGTAGAGATCATCCTCCAAGAGATTAACTTGTGTCCACTTAGGTGAAGAGACACTGTTTCGACAGGTTGCTGTAGACTTTCTTTCCGCCTGCAATTCAGAATCTGAATCGCTTACGTAAAAATCTTCAAGAAAACTGTCAATACTTTGCCACTTACACTCACTCATTATAACTAACTGACTATAGTTTCTTTAGTTTCCCCAATATGACAGTTACAATACCAAAATTAATTAATATGAAATGCCTTGTTCTGAAAACAGAGAAAAAAGAACCACACTTTATTCCCTCACCACGACTTAGATGAAATAAATCTTGTAATAGTAACATAAAGGACTGCATTCTTTATTTAAAGAAAATTTTATGAGGGCGGGGGCAAAGTTCTGTTTGTTTGGGAAAGGCAGAAGTGCGAGCTGCGTGTTGTTACAAAAGATGCTGGGGATGAGGGTTTCTAAAAGCTCGTGGACAAAGCCAGGTAGCGGATGCCCGAGAATTGAGTGTGCGGGGTAACGAGGGAAAGTCAGGTATCAAGAGCTGAAGAGGGCGATGCACGTGAAACTGGAGCAGTATACAACATGGACAAGAGCTTGGGCCACACACCCAGGGCAGGAGCTTGGGTCGCATGTGGACAAGAGAATAAATATGTTTCTGTAAACTGTTGCTAGCGCCAGTGTACGCCACTATCCCAAACCAGCTCCCCTTTCCCCCGCTCACTTCCATCTGCCCGACAACTCCCCTTATCTTGCTGGTGCTCATATTGCAGATTCTACAGTCGCCTGCATGCATGCAAACCAGCAGGAGGGAGAGCTGTTACTTCCCCTCCACCCCTTCCTCCCCGACTTCACTCCACAACACAAATTGCTGGCTTGCAGCTCCCCTCCACTTCAGATTATGTTTTCTGACTTGAGGGAAAAATTTTACATCTGAAATCAGGTTTTAAAAAAATGTGAATTACTCGACACCGTCAAAGTAGTGTACACCCTAAAAATACTTTACGGCATAAAAATTAATTCATTTTACATTATCAAAATAGTTTATACCATTAAAAAAATAAAACTAGTGGACACTGTTAAAAAAAATGTTAACATCACCAAAAATAAGTAATAGGCTACTCTGTAAAAATACTTTACACCATAAAAACCCTTTTCATAAATTTAATAATAATTTTTCTAAACGTATTAACAAGGGAGTAACATGCTATATTAATAATAATAATACTATCTAAACAAACACTCTTAAAACATTTACCTAGAATAATTTACTTAAATATTATTTAAAAACTACTCAAATACTCTATCTACTTACACATATAGAACAACAAAACAACCTAGAATGACTTGCAGCGCATTTCCCCACAAACTCGCAGTTACCCAACAGCTTTGAAAATGAAATCTCTTAAAACTACTTAAAATTATAAACCCAAACCACCCTATCTCATATAAAAAAGTTTCATTCATTAGAACTACTCAATGTATATTAATCCCTCACACAGACATCCTTCTCCAGACAGCTCACACACAATGAGCTTGGGAGCTGAGGTTATGCACCTCCTGGATACGTTAGGCATAAACAGTGTAGTTCTCCCTCATTTTAGCTGTTCCATAATTAATACTTCGACCTCACAAGATCCCACCCTTAAACATCTCTTAAAACTGTGTAAAACTTAGTAAATTTTGAAAAAAAAAACCTTGCTCTCATACTTGCAGTTGTGCAACTATTCAATTATTTTATTCTCAGATATGGTTTCAACATATTTCTTCAGAGTATTTAACAGTGTAGAGAAGGTCTCAGTCTGTGAGATTGTCACACCTTCTCTCTATTGTAAGAACAATAGTGGTTACAGAGTATCTCCCTCTCAACTCTGTTAAATCCTCTCTAATATACATCAACAACCCACCTAGCATTTATTGAAACACATTTCCCCACACTCATACTCGCAGTCATTCACCTACTTTGGTAATTAAATATCTGAAAACTAGTTAACATCTAAAAAAAAATTATAACCCCAAACACCCCATCACACACATCAAAACATTTAATTCGTTATAAGTACTCATTGTCCATTTATTCATCACTCAAGCATTCATCACCAAACAGCTCACCCAGAACGAGCTTTGGACCTGAGGTTATGCACCTCCCCCTCATGCTAGGCATAAGTGTCATAGTTCTCCCTTGTTTTAGCTGTTCCATAATTCATACATCAATCATAACAGAAACCCACCCTAAAAGATCTCTTAAACTGCTTAAAATATGTAAAAATACCTAAAAAGTAGCAAAATAAGCAATTATTGTAAGTGTGAAGAGAATATCTACAAAATTTTGACAATTAAATTCAATTTGTTGATAGTTTTAATGATTTGCTGAAAAAGTTAATGGATTTCATTCCAAATGTAAAGACTGGTTTACAAATTTTAAAACAATGAATAAAAATTCATTCAAGTTGTAAAACGTTGTTTACAAAGTTTACAAAGTTTAACAACATTTATAAAAATTTCATTTAAATTATAAAGATTTGTATTGATTTTAATAAAATTGCATTCAAAATGTAAAGACATATTAACAAAGTTTAACAAAATGAATAAAATTTCATTCAAATTATAAATGATTTACTAAAAGTTTAATGAAATAATATAAAAATTAATATTTTAAGAAAAAAATTCTACATCTTGAAACAATTTGGTAAGAAAGTAACTAAAAGGTAAACTAATTAACGAAAATGCAGTCAAAATAAAACAATTTTTAATAAAATTTTCCTAAAACTTTTAACAAAATACCACAAAAGAATTTAAAAAACCCTAAAGATATTTTTTTTTATTTTTCACTTACATAAAGTCTAGTAACGAAGCTGGTAGGCCTCGAAGGAGGTCTGAACCTAGGTCAGACAGACTGAGCGATACCTTGCTCCGCCAGGTGAGCACCAGGGTCCCTACCCCAGCAGGCAGCCATATTCCCCAGCAAGTGGTAAGCCACCAGCAGGGCTGAAGGTCGAATCTGTCGGTTTCTTGACTGCAAAAACCCAGCGCTGAAAAGTCAGGCAGAGCTAGGCTAGCGACGTGCAGGCGGATGTGTCCCCGAACAAAACAACTCCAGGCAGCAGCTCCTAGAAGCACGAACCGGTTAAATGTATGTACGATACTCTCGCACACTGGAGGGAAGATGTTGAACCCATGAAGTCAGAGCAGCAAATAACGTGCTTTGGGCAGGATCCCCTATTTATAGGCCAGACACCCTCCCTTGTCAGCAAATTTTAAATTTCATAATACGCTTTAAATACACATAAAAGCAAAGAATTACATATTTGAGACATTTTAAATTAAAAATTTTTACAAAATTTAAAGCAATTTGGTGTATTTTTCTGAATTTTTGCATGTATATGTTTGAATATGAGTATTTATTATGTTTTAAGCAATTAGATTTCAATTACATTCTTATTTAACAATTTTGTATACGAACAATTGTTATTCCAATACACGCTTTCCCAATATGAGGTGTTTGTAACCTGAATTTAATGCAAGTTACTACAATTCAACACTATTTGCACTCTTTAATGTACACAAATGAATTACTGACATTATATACATATAAATCACATGAATCGTTCATTATTCAATTTACATATTATGGTTACTGCCTTGCATTCATACAAGACCTACCTGGGACTAGAAACCAAAAAATTACTATTATCAACCATGCCTTATATGGGATTCGAACCCAGAGCCTCGTATCATAAACTGACTACTCTATGGAGGCTGGCGATATATAAGAAGTTATTTTATGTATTTACTATATTTTGTAAAATATTATTAAATTTTTTCAGCAGACATAGTTCCCAGGAGTCAGGTTCATATATGTCTTTAGTTGAATAGTATTTTTGGTGAGCTAATAATTTGTTATCAGATTGAATTTTTTTCATTACGACACTCGTACATGTTACATACTTTGAAAGAAACCAAACATATTTTAAAAATATAAATATTATTCTCACTCTCTCTCTCTCTCTCTCTCTCTCTCTCCTCTCTCTCTCTCTCTCTCTCTCTATGTTAGGACATTTTAATTACTTATTCTCTCTCCCTCTATGTTGAGAGATTTTTATCAATATTTTTCATTTATTATGAAAACAAGTTCACTTTAAAAAAAGGGGCTATGTAAAATAAAAAAAAAGTAAAGAATTCATTTTAAGACATATTTATTGACAAAATATATACAAACACAGCTTGTTTCACAAATTTATGTACATTTTCAAAAGACAAATATATCTGTTATACTATTACAGAGTGTTACAAAACATACACAAGTAAATATAGGACATCCTAACACATAGCAAACATTATTTCACATAGCATCAAAAAATATAGGGTGTTACAAAAATATATATTATCATTTTCAACACTAGCAAATACAGGATGATACAAAACATATTAGACATTTATATATATATATATATATATATATATATATATATATATATATATATATATATATATATATATAAATGCAAGCCGTTTCAAAAATTTAGTTACAATGTTTTGAGACAAGTCAGTACAGGTTAATTCAAAATATGTACAACACTTTTACTTTAAAAACAAATATTTTTTTATAAACTGTTAGCAACTTCCATAAACAAAGTTTTCATGCATTTTCTTAGTATTGAATTCAGATCCCCTTCTTGGACTCTGCTTTCAAGGAGGGGGCATTTATTATGCCCTGGTTTTAACCTGTCTGTCTGCTCACAAGTGTCTTTACAATTAGGAGCATGTAAAACAATGCTTTCAACCAAGTCTGAATATGTTTCAACATAATGTGAGTGTAAATCTTCAATACTATACGAAAGAGGTGTGGTTGCAGTCATATAAAACACGGGGCATTTCGAACTATCACTGGATTGTATCAATTCACGGCTCTTTTCATCTCCTAGAAGAAAATTAATTACTTTAAAATGGAATATACTGCAGTAGTAGTCAGTAAATTCACAGAGCAGTTTGTTACATTAGACTTTCCTGGTTTGACACTGATGTAATGATTTGCAGGATGAAAATACACCATGTTACTTGTTTGCTATCCATCATTCGACTGAGAACAATTAGAAAGGAACAATGTATCTATACTGATATATTCACTCTCTAAATTTGCAAGTTGGAAAATGTTTGAGGGCTGAATTTTATTTTTGCTAATTTTATTGCTCGATGCACATAACATTTTGATCAATCACACCCAGTATGAACCCTGTAACCAAACTTGTTTTGCGATAATGATATAAAGTATGAATATTATTATCAAATTCTTCGAAATACTGACAGGGCAAAATATTATCTATATTATAAACAATATGTGTCAAACATTTTTCTTCCTCACAAATGACATTACAATTTTCTCACCCTTAAGCTTATGCTTTCGATCTACGATATGCAGTCAGTACTGATTTACAAGACATTTAGAACTATTGCAGTCAGTTAAACTGGAATCATAACTATTTGGTTTACTGTGTACTGTCAAAGATTGAGAGAAATACGTTCATTTGAAATGAATGTTTGACTCACAAATTTTCTTAACAAAAAAATGAGAATATGCTATGCTATAAGTTACAGAATACAAACCTTTGTTAATAAATGCATACTTGTATTTAGGCGAGAACATTTTTCTGCATTAGCCACTTCACATGCATATAAATTACTCATGGACGGGAATACCAAACCTCCTTGTTCAAAAATAAAGTTGTGGATGTCCCCCTGGCAGGTTTCCTTCCACCAAACAGTGGGACGTTACTGAGGCAAGTGTGGCTGGCAGACTCCTGTGGAAAAATGCTTCATAAAGATATGGTGTTATAGCAATAAAAATTGGCTCGATTTTGTTTTTAACCTGTATAGCAGCTTCTGCATAAGTAGTCAAATCATATAGTATACAAGACATATAGCGAAGATAGAGTTTGGATGTAATTCAGTATAGTGTAACACTGTTGTGACATTGCAGAAGGAACCACAAAAATTTACTAATACCTGCAAGGGAAAAATGTTAAACACTTTTACAACTTGTGTAAAAAGGAATCTGGAAACAAGTAAAGGTAACATCATAAATCTGAAAATGGTAAAAGAGGGAATATAACACACAACAGGGTTTTACTATAATTAGGGCTAGGTGAGATGGGCCACCACCAGAAATAAAAATATATATTTACAATTACCAATAAAAGGATTACATGATGCACTTGATAAAAATAAGGTTTGATGGTGTAAGGGCACTAAATGATTTTTCCAACTGAAATTCATTTCTTCCTTACAATTATGGATGTAGCTAAATGTGCACTTTATTCTAGTGTGATTAACCGAGGGGGGAAATAAAATGACCAAAACTCAATTTATATTGATTTAGATTAGTCTAATATATAATCGCACAAATTCTTTATATTTATTTTTAATTTAGACAAAAGTTTCAATAAGAACCCAAACCTGTTACATTAAGATATGTGTGTGTCATTATCACATAAAAATAGGGGATGGGGGTGCTTGTTGAGCGAGTGGCCCTGGTTTGCAAAATCACATGGCTTGGCGCCTACTGATTGTATTACAAAGCCTATTTACTGTAAAACTTCATGAACACAAACCTGAAGTAGCCTAAACATACTTTGTAGTAATAATATGGTATTAAACAAAACGAACATAGATATTTCCAAGACCTCTTCTCAGCCCTACCTCCCCCTCCCCCTCCTCATATATCACTCTGAAAATTAATGTACATTGTAACAATGTGAAGATTAAGCATGTGCATTTGAAAGGTGCATAATTTGTGTAGGACCACTGAATATTGTTACACTTTAACTCAATGTATAGTGAACTATTGGTAATACATAATGTTTCCCAAAGAATACTCTATCTTCTACACTAGAACAAAAAAATAAAACAGTCTGGAAAAAATTTTAAACTTCAGTTTTGGTACCAGTGGATTCCAATTTATGAATTCAATAAAATTATTGTTTTATGTTATCTTATGAACATACGATTGTTGAGACTGATTCAGAAGCAATAAAATTTGCTGCAATATATTTTGCATAAAATTATTCTAGTTCATGAAAAGGCACGATAAAAAAAACCTGAATGCTCGTGTAAACTGATAATTTTTATTAAAGTCCAATCAATGCATTCATAAAAACACGGACATAGCACAACCATACATATAATTTACTAAATGTAGTTTCATCCTGTTCATTAAGAAGGTATTGGGACAGTACAGTTTGATCCACTATTAAATAAACTAGATGGCATCCAGTCTCTCACCACAACGAAAAATTTGACTATTGTTGCAATATCAGTGCACACCATCAGGTTTTTTGTCTTCTAGAAAGATGGGAAAATGAAGTACAGTAGAACCTCACTGTTGAGACACCTTTTATTAAGACCACCCCTCGTGTAAGACCCATTTGTGAGGAAGCGTGAAAAATTCAGTTAAGAAAAGTTTGAAATTTAAGGGAAATAATTTTTTGCACTTTCTTTGGTCGCTACGCATTGTGTTTATCTTGGTGAACACTAAAAATAGAAATCACCCTTATTTTGATGTATGTCGGGATGGGTCGAAATCAATCCAAAATTTCCCAAACACTCCTATTAATACCATCATCCAATAACAACCCCATTTTTGGGAACCATGATGGGTCTTAATAGCGCAGTTCTACTTTATTAATATGTACTGTAATAGGATTTAAAGGTGTTCAGGGAGCACAATGAAAATAAATTGACGAAGTAAGCAGTCAACCATATCCGAGTCTGCTACACTGGATTCAGATGATAATGTCTGAATGCTGTCAGACGCTTATAAGCATCACCAGCAGCAAATGTTTAAAGTGGGGGGGGGGGGTTACCTTTTGCGTTTCCATAGCATTGGCAGGTCTGGATTATGGTCATTTTTTGAACAGTGTCGCTGCTTTCTGCTATAAAAATGGCAATTGTAATTTGCAATTTTCAATGTGTAAAAGACGAGCAAGCTGTGGTATTTTGCTGTGCTGGTAATCAAACAGCCCTGCCATATTTAGTACAAATAAATACAGTAATTCATTCTTGAAAAAAAAACTTTTGAATACAAAATTAATCAATCTGAAGCTTTGCTGTCATCCTGCTTATGATATATTTGAGATTGTTGCCATAAGAGTATAAAAACGTCAGACTATGTGTATTTACTTTTTGGATCGATTATTATTTAGTTTTTACCTGTGTAATATTTATTATTCAAGGTTGTTTATATGCATAGTACTTGGAATGTTTCACTTTTCCCATTTGTGAAAATTATTATGAGCGTTTGACAGCATCTCAAAGATGTAAGAATTTTATATGCACTTAATGCTATTCACGTTCTGATCTTTTTTTTATACATAACCCCATACTTAACTCATTTGATTGTTGGAGTTTATTTTTTTCATATATGCACACATTTGCTTCATGTTTTGCTATAATGTATATATTCTCTGCATTTTTGTTACAGTATTATCTTATTTTTAGCCAGTTTTAGGCTATGGTAAAGATGTGGGAGAACTCCTTCACACACACACACACACACACACACACACACACACACACACACACATATATATATATATATATATATATATATATATATATATATATATATATATATATATATATATATATATATATAGTCAATAAAACATAATGAAATGTGCCCTGTACCCATATTTACATATTTCATTGGCGAGCTTAGATTGTATGCAACGTCAACATAAAATAAGGTAAATGTTTTGGTTAACTCTTACCATTCTTCAGAGGTCATATTTTCGCATGTTTGTTTAAAGTATTAAGAACAGTGTACTTGGATATGAATACTCTGGGTTTCCTGCTGCGAATAAAAATGGACATTTCAAAAAAATAATTTTTGAAGGCTAGCAGTTGTCTTATAGATCACCGGCAAGGAAATTTCAAGGGTATCATGCAGAGATATTCCATGGAGATGCTGGGATTTCCTCATCGGCTCGCTTCACCCTCATCGGCTCTCAGGACCTCGCTGTTAGAGCCGCCCAAATCTCTTCACTTCCTGTTATTCAGCGAAGGTGCCAACGTCAGCTTCGTATGATTGGATGAACGAGGACGAGTGTATGGCCGTCGGGAACCACAGTACACGTACTGTTTATTGTACACTTGTTCAGCACCTACTCGTTTTTCAGGGCGCCGCCTTCCTACCGCTTGAACCGCGTTGCAGATGTACGAAACGAAAACATACTTCAGACGAGGTATAGGCTGTTCACGGTAAAGTGAGAACTTTTGAGGCGTTGTTACTTTATTCCTATCAGCCATTTTTTAATCCTTCCGCCACTTTTTAAAATAAATTCTGCCATGTAAGTAATAAACACAGTGTATATGTTTCATTGGATTCCAAATTTAATGTCTAAATCTACAATAAATTATATTTATTGATTATTTTTCCAATTGAGAGAGCTTCAAGATACTCTCAATACGTCATGAACATTAAAAATTATATCCCCCTAACTGCATATATTTCAACGGGCGAACTGAGTGACAGGCGCCCAGTAAAGTTGGTAACAAGTGATGGTAAGTTGTTCCATATCTTAACGTCTAATAAAAAGTGTTAAGTAACCATTTCTGATAACGTGTATAGTTTGTTTTGTGTTCTGTTTTTTTTTTTTTTTTATGAATCGAAGTGTAAAAATGAGCAGATTTGTGAAATATTTACTTTTCTAATAATTTCAGAGTTTCACTTGACCTACGCATGAATAACGTGATGATGCCCATGACAATGTTATTCTTCCATAAGGCGGAAGAATACACAGCGTGCATACAAGTAGATCCTAAGCAGGGCTTTCAAAAGTGATCATTTTACCGTGAACAGCCTATAAAAACGGATTTTCCACTGTGATGTATCTCATAATACACTGGTTAGAAACATGCGAAACTATTATAGGGCCACGCACTGAAATTTCCTAAAGACTCTCCACCGATAAAATGAAAGGGTCGCCGCTGAAAGTCCCATAAGTACGCGCAGCACAACACAAACACTGCACGCCAGTTCAGCGCCTTGCGCATAAGAGCGAAGGGGCGTCAGGCGCGCGTATAAGTGTATGTAGTCCTTATCGCTACCATGCTTCCCTGCTTCAACTGCTCTGAAAACCTAAACGCAGGCGGCGCCCTTAACATGTCCATGAAGGCGTGTAGCCAACAGGATTCAAATATTCGGATGAACGGTCTTAGTTTTGGTTTATAATGAAACAATATATCGGAGGAGTGGGAGGGTGAGCGAGTAAGAGATTTCGGCGGCTCTTAACTGCGAGGTATTGAGAGCCGATGAGGGTGAAGCGAGGAGAGTATGGAGCAGCGCAGGAATGCAAGAGGCGGGGGAACGGGAGATATCCTAGAAAACCCGCCGACAAGCGGCATCGTCCAGCACGATTCCCGCATGCGAAAATCCGGGAGTGACACGGTCGGGGACCGGTTCGCCTCGATGGGAGGCGAGCATGCTAACCATTCAGCCACCGAAGCCCCAGGGGAGAGGGAATGTGGTGCATCTTATAATAGATTTACAAATATAACTCTCAAATAATGATGGAATATTTTTAAGAGTTAATGAAATTTACTCGCTCGCATATCAAGGTGTAGACATTTCTAACCGTTGCTTGAGATCATACGTTTTTTTTTTACTTGGATCGAAGCATTAACAGTTTAGTAAGTTCAAGTCTCAAAACAAAACACAACATCACTGCATATAAATCGTTATTATTAATTGACTAGAAATGGAGAAATAATTTTCACGGTAAACAAAATTATTAAAAAAATAAAATATACAAAGAGTGGCATGTGGCCATTCTTCTCAATTTAAAAAATTACTTTAATATGATTATTAGTTTTGTTCTCGTAAGCACGCGTGTATGGCTTGACATCACTGTTTAAGTAAGAAATACTAAAGTTTACATCCGCATCATATGATAAATCTATATATTATAATAATTGTGCCAGTAATTTGCAACAGGGGACATTTTTTTTTCTATATTATAGATTACATTTACGTGCATCGTAGAAGAGTTTGTTTTCAACCCGATTTGACATCTGGTTACATCTACGTGTTCGCTGTCTATTTTCTATCGTACCCGTGTTCTGAAGAACACTCCTTACTTTGGTGGCGTTGTCGTGAACTGCGCTCCCAATGCCAACACCAAAACGGTACGGCAAAATGTGTGTTTACATGTGAACCACCACCGCTTCTCTCTCCACTTGGTATGTTTAAATGGGTCGTGGAACCTAGTTTGTGGTTACAATGCTGCCGCCTGCAATCCGTTCCCGCTTGCGGATTTTTAAATGCAATTGAAAGGAACAACTATGAAAATAAGCCAACGCTTCCGCCTTCCGTGTTCGTGCCGGGAAGAGGGTATTGCTTTCATGAAGGTCCGCAACACTGCTGTCGCACATCTTCCTGCTCGGGCTATCGTCCGCGCATGCGGCCAGAGCGGAATCGAGCATGAAAAGCAAATTACGCTAATTTGCACGCGGTTTTTAATATCGCGACCATCAGAGCCCTGGGGCCGTGAAGGTTGGTCGGGCGGCTGTTTGTCTCCGAGTGATCGCGTGTTAACGGCCAGCTCCCGCTTCCTGTCGCGTTTCGAGGACTTCCTGCGCCGAGGGGCGTATATAATGGCGACCCCTGCCTGGGTACACTCACAGTTCATCCCTCCGAACTAGCCGGTCGAGATGAAGTCCCTCATCGTAGCCGTTGTAGCACTGTTCGCCGTTGTGGTAAGTTGATTCGGCTCACACTGGCCTCACCAAATGTAATTTTGTTTCGTTATATCGATCCGCTAACTTTGGATCCTTTCCGGAGAGCGCAGCCCACCGAAAATATTGCACACGCCCGAGCACATTGTTCCCGATAACTATAACTCTGTATAACAGCACTGCGAAGCTATCCCACATGAGTATTTCGTCAACGCGGTGGGAGATACTGTTTCACATAGCACATTCGTCTGTGATTGTGTGGGAACGATGTTCTGGAGATCGAACTGTTCACGGCAGAAGCGCTATCGAGTAGGCCATACAAAGGGCGCGTATAAAAAAAACTATTTCCATTATATTGGAATGTAGAATACGCTCTACTACGTAGGTCGTCACAGTAAGCGTGAAAAGTGATGTGCAATAATTCTCCATGACTGTCGGCCGTTGCGAAACTTGCAGAACAGTCACTTAACGCCTCCGTGCCTGATGTCTTTACAGTGACCTGAAAATTCGTAGGGGCGCGGTGGTTAGACTACTTGCCTCCCACATCGGCGAAACAGGTTCGATTCCCGGCGGGGTCACTCCCAGACTTTCACATGTGAGAATCGTGACGGACGATGCCGTTGGCCAGCGGGTTTTCTCAGTGATCTCCCGTTTCCCCCACACCCTTGCATTCCAGTGTGCTCCATGCTCATATCACATCACCCGTGTCGACTCTCAAGACCTCGTTGTTAAGAGCCGCTCAAATCTCTCCGCTTCACTGGGGATTTCTATGACGAATTAAGTGTGTCTGTTAACTTAATTAAAAGCAATATATGGCCTGTTAACTAAATGAAAAGCAATATTAGACCTATTGACTAATTGAAAAGCAGCACTATTCATATTCTGCCTGTAAAAAATCATTATAAAAACTTTTCTGGCCGTCAGAGAACATCTTTATGGATAACGTCCAATATACCACGAAAACAACATTGCAAAATAAGTTATTGTTCACAAAAGTGTATATACTAAGTGTGAATTATGATGTTAATTGTTAAATAAATTCTGCAAAAGGTTACAAGGTAACTGAAGTCACTTGCGGCCACCTACACTTGGAGATGGCTTAGCCTGACGTAACTTCAAGCAAAGTACTGACCACGCTGTTAAATCACGACGATCAGAAAAACCACAAAGTTGTAGGTTCGGTATGGCTGCCAGCACGCAGTAAGTTCACGCAACCCGTAGTCACTGAAAAACACAGGCTAAATGTCATGTAGACTGATTTTAAAATTTTTCTGATGTCCTCCAACATCGGCCCATACAGCTCGCCCGCAGAACTGTCACATCCGTGTGCTCGTAGAGTGACGTCAACGTTCGGCTTACATTCGATTCTTTAACGGGCAGATGCGCACTGACATTTAGAAACACGTAACTATGTAAACAAATATCGGAAGTTAGGCCAAGCGACTTGGTATTGACAGTTAAAGAGGCAAAACATAGGTTCACTTTAAGGTCTCGAATATTTATAACTGCACAGCTCGCATACGTACACTACTAACCCATGTCCACTATACGATTAAGTCGCGTGTATCGTTGGTTTAGGGTAAACTGAACAATGTCAAAATTCACCCTTTTTTCTTCTTTCTAACTGTTGCGTGTAATTCCATCACGTGTGAAAGTTAAATACTGTCGTGAAACGCGAAACTGAAAATAACTATAAATACGCATAGGTACTTAACTACGTTCTATGAGAACTACCACTTCCATAAGCCGCCAATGAAAACGTTGCACTTAAAATAAGATAACTAAACATGGCATTATACTAATATTGGTAGCGATATATTGATTTAATTCAAAACAGACCTCCGTAACGACATTCGGTCATATTTACAGCTACAGTGTGAACGAATTAAAAACATTTATATGTTTTTTTTTATGGAATATTACGAGCATGATGTTCGGAAATTGTGGCCACTGAAAGTTATTCCTTTTTATTTCAACGACGTTGCAGTAAGAACAATTTGACGTCCTTCCAGAGATGCATGAATTCTACGCCAATGTTCAGGCGGGTGGCAATGTATGGCGGGGGTCGAGAAAGGTTTCGCAATGGAAACAAGCTGGAACCGTGTTATAGAGAACCCGGATTCGATTCCCGGCCCGGCAATCTCGAAAGCCTAAATTTTCTATGGTTTTACAAATTCGCTTAACACAAATATTGTAACGGTTCCTTAAGGGCGCCGTCTTTCCAGTCCACCAAACACTGTGCAGATGCCCAGCCTTATAGTTGGTATTTAAAAATTAGTCAATATTTTTTTAACGGTGTCTGTTTACGAATGAAATGAAAAACAATTTTTACATCCTAATGGTAGTTTCCGTTTTCTGTTTCCGTTTCTAATTTGTATTATTTAAAGTGAAAAAGCGCTAAATCGAGTGTTTCACAATCGTTTTCAGGAATTGAAGCTTCCGGTGAAGACTACTTAACGTAGGATTAGGACATGCAACATGTCTTCAATAACACACCATAAAATTATGGCGTCTCCCCCTTTATGAGAAAAGTCGACGAGAGAGAAAGACCGCATGTCAGTTCAGCGCCTTGCGCTTAAAGGCGACCGAACGTTCCATATGCGTGCCAATGTCGCCATTGACGCTCCCACGCTTCTAAACCTCGAACACCCATAATTCCTCCAGCTATCACAACCTTGTCCAAATGACCAATGACCCAGTTGGTGAAACGCTAAAACCTACCCGCGTGAGATGGAAGAAAGAATAAGGGCTCTCAGAAAGGCTCTATAAACCTTACATCTAGATACAGGTAACGCCTGCCACGTTAGGCAACTGGTACACCAACGCAGGGCCACGCGTAACAGACAAGACGGGCGTTGAATCCTAGCAGTTGCCGATCTCACGTCGCCTTTAACCCTTCCACCCCGTGTCACTGGCTACCGCAGTTCCCCCATGCCACCGTGTTATTATTCTCACAGTAATCTTCCGGCTTAGAGGCAATTTCATGCGACCATAAACCTGACTAGGGATGTAACAAGTCATTGTATACAGGACCTGCAGTTCTAAAAATGTTCCCGTCATTATGGCCAATGTATAGGCATCAGATGTATTCTGCTGTTTCCCTCGCCTTGCTTCAGGCCGGGGAAAAAGGTAAATGAAAGTGGTACCCAGTAGAGTTGGGTACAGTCGGTGGTTAATCCTGTTCTGGCTGGGAGTCGCAATTACGACAGGATTAAAAAAAAAAAAAAAAAATGAGGGGAGTGTGGGCTTACAATTACTTATACTTAGCTTCCAAACACAAATTTCTTGCCAATGGGAGGATGCAACCTGAATACTACGTCTGCATTAGCCGGCAATAATTTATTATGGGTATGGGAGCAAAACGACCTTAACGAAGTGGATACTTCGCTTAAATATACATATCTAAGCGAGATATTTCGTTTAGCGAGGGGAAAAACAGCGTTATAGCACATCGTAGTCGCGAGATATTCTTCTCGTAATTATTTTCCCCAAGCCCAAAATTGACACGAGTCGCCGCGGGCCCCCACCTGCACGGCGCCAACTCAAGGTCTCGCTCACGTCGTAGTGGTGCACCCGGTCGAACAATACCACGTTATTTCAATTCATGAAGTGAACGTGTCGGAATTGGTCACCCTGCAAACGTTGTATAGGCTGTTTACGATAAAGTGAGCACTTTTTAAGGCCGTCACAAATTATATTAACCCCTAATAAATATTTTTTATTGCAGTCTCAGACGATGAATTTTGAGTGTGATGAAACGTATACACTGTGTTTAGTAGCCATATTGCAATGTTTACATTAAAAAGTGGCGGAAAGGTAGAAATTAATTTAAAGTAAAAATTTAGCAGGGCCTTAAAAAGTGCTCACTTTATCATGAACAGCCTAGATCACCGTATCCGTCCTGGTAGCCCATGTAATTGGTCGGTCTGATTTTAAAGACGCGTTCACGTCGAAACGTCGGCGGCTGCAAAACGTCATCGGTTACATAAGTATCTTCAGTGGCCGGCCTCATTTCCGCTGTGATGCGGGTTTCGATACCTGCAGATCCAAAACCAAATGGTCGGAGGTTTTTTCTCTGAGTACGCTGCCCTGCACTTCTCTGTGTTAAAGCTCCCGCTTATATGCTGTTCACGGTAAACTGAGAACTTTTGAAAGCCCTGCTTAAGGTTTACTTGTATTTACATTGTGTATTATTACACCATATGCAGATTTATTGTTACCATGGGCCTGATCACTTTATTCGTGCGTCGGTTAAATGAAACTTCCAAATTAATATAAAATTAAATATTATACAAATTTGTCAATTTTTACGCTTAAATTTACTAAAAAAATAAAAAGCAAAAGAAATAACATCAATATTCACAAATATTTACATAACAGTTTTAATTCAACGTTTAGACATGGAACTACTTCCATTCCGTCGTTACTAACTTTACTGGACGCAGGCCAGTCAGTTTGCCCGTTAAACTATATGCAGGTAGGGGCAGTGACATTTTTCAGTGGTTGATTTCAGAAGTGCTCGCCTTATCGTGAACGGCCTTTACTTGGAACTATTCTACAATTACAGTATAAGCGCCAGAGACAAATAAGTGACAAGTGTTTCATTCACACCATCGCATTTACAAGCAAGGCATTGAATCTAAGTGTAATGGAGAGTCATTGGGGACTTCAAAAAACGTTATCTTGAGAGCCGATGATGGTGAAGCGAGGTGAGTACAGATCAGCGCCAGGAAACAAGGGCGAGGAGAACGGGAAGTCCCCGAGAAAACCCGTCGACCAACGGCATTGTCCGCCACGATTCGGGAGCGACCCCGCCGGGAATTGAACTCGACTTGCTTTGGGTGGAGGCTAGCGCTCTAGCCACTACGCTAACAGCGGCCCCGTATAGAAACTGGCGTGTTAACTTATCGTCGTGATGCGCGTAACTATGGAACTTAAAGCTGCAACCCTATAATTTTATTTAAATGTTAAATTGGGTCCTCTATGCGATTTTTGCAAGTATCTGTGAAGTATAATGTAGCATGTCCTGTTAGAAATATTTCCTTGTAACCACGTAAAGTAACGATAGGCACAAAATTATCCAACTATTTTCATAATTTTTTGGACGTTCCATTTACTGAGGCGACAACAATTACGCAAAATTACGGAATTAATTATATAAGTATACGGAAACTACAATTCAATATACAATTTTTCCACAGATTTGGGATTTTTTTTTTTGTACCCGCATGATTTCAATTTATTTTAAGCGTTAGTTAAAATATGATGTACTTTTGACGTAGAGTTTTTAAACTACATAATAAACCACGGCTGCAAAAAAAAGTTGACAATTTTCGTCTTAGACAGCGTTCCAAATAGGAACAAAACCGTAAAGAAAAACGTTTTAACTTTTGAGATACTATGTCATTTTCGTTCTTAACAGAGCGAGAAAATTTTACTTGTACTTTACATATAGGAATGGAATGATTATGTTTGTCTTCTGGTTGCTGGTTTGGAAGTTTTGCTGCCTGTTACGGTTTACTTGCGTAGATCATTGCTTTATTTCGTTATTGCGTACTTGTTTTCCGTATATTGACTATATACATACTTCCGTAAAGAACTACTTTAAATTACGGACATTTTGTCAACCTTGTCTATGTGAACGTTGAAGGGCTCAAATAATGTTTGCAGCGTTAAGTATGTGCTGGAAGTGAAATTCCGGAGAAGTCTGAAATGTGGTATGTCTCTATCAAAATACAGATTTCGAACATATTTAGACGTAGTTTCTGGTAAATACGTGAGTTTCAAAAACACTGCAATGCTGTTCGCGCGTGTATCATCTCTGTGGTTCGTCTTAGCTTGCAGAATATGTACAAGTTGTGCACTGTGGAAATTATTTTTTGTATCTTTACAAGGAATCGTTTGAAAAATATTTGCTAAATATATTTTTGTAACACTATGAATAGATTAGAGTAAATTTCACAAATACCTCGATGCAGAATGTGTAAAACAAAAGTCGAATTTTAACAAGCAAATGCTGCAGATTTAAAATTTATTATAAACATTGATCTACATAAAAAAATGTTGTATGTTTACTAAAATCATACGTTGTAAAAATACAATGTTTCATCTACAGAGTTACAAGAAATCTTTGGCGGTTAGTTCACAAAGAAACGTTTTTAAACAAATATGTGTTCATAAAATGTTAATTTGTTGCTTTGTCACATCTATGCTTTCCCAAGTTTTGGAATTTGGGATGCCAAAAAATTAACATTTCCCTTAGTTTTGAACAATGCACAGGAGTATGACGGCTGGACCACAGCCTTGTGCTTCCCTTCCCCCCCGCCCCCCCAATTTATTCATAACTTTTTAATAGCTTGAAACCTTTTCCCCCACAACAATACTGCAATAAAATAAAATAATAACGTATTCATTAAAATACTAAACTTTCCACTTAAATAAAAACGAAAAAAAAAAAAAGTGTTTGGAATGGCAAATGTTACACCTATATCATTTTGAATTAAAATTACAATTAAAAAACGCAACTTAAAACTTGTATTCTCACAAACTATGTTTTATTTCAAAGACGATGTTCTTTTTCTGGGGGTGCAAAATGTGAAACAGGAATTTGATTATCATTTTGAAAATCATTATCACTTAAGACATAACAGTTTCCAATTCGGCCCATGAATATAACGCCACTGTAAAAGTGTATGTGTTCTCTGTTGCAGGTGGTCGCGAACGCCCGTTTCTTAACTGAAGAACAAGATGAACAAAGTAAGCATATTATCCATTGAATTGTTTATATTTTACCTACATGTATTATTAACAGTTTCCCCTTTTCTTGGAGAGAGGTTTCACTGAAAATTGCATTTAATGTGACTTTACCGATTGAAGTTAGCGTCTATAACTAAGAAAAAAAACACACAGTGTAAGAGGGAATTTCCGTAAATTACGTAAACTTGGTGGTAAAAATTATTAAATTATGGTTACGCTACATTTCCGATAGCGAATTTTCCATACATTTCGCGGAAGTTTTCCGTGAATTCACGGAAAACCTTTCCGTAAATTTGTTAGTTAATTTTTTCTGCACACTATACCTGCTTTCATTGCGTGTGATGTCCCAAGCAAGGTTGCCCGCTTCCTTGAAAGAAAAAAAAACAAAAGAATGTACAAAATAAGAAGCATTGGAAATACTGAAAATGATTGCCTTGATAAACGCGCACAATAGAAAGTGTTACATAAACGTGCGCTGCGATTTTGCGGTCGATAACGTGCCTCTGTGAGACTTTCAGCGGATACCCTACCATTTTATGTCGTGATAGCAAAAATTAAGTTTTGGTGCACGTCCCTATTCCTTTTTTAATATTTTTTGCCGCAATGTTCATACCTAAAAATTACTGCGAGAAAACCCATTTGAGCCATTTCCACTATCACAAAAACATGCTTTAGAGATAAATATGGAGGAACTTAAAAAAAAAACTCATACAGGCGTGTAACGTTTCTTAAATGCTATAATCCATTCACATTACTTCACAATTTTTGAAGCTTTGCTAAAGTTCTACTTTTGGTTACCTATTACGTATCATTCCGCTACGTGTAAACATAAACACTGCCATGTGACTAACTGTCAAATACTTGTTTAGTCTTTTCAGTTGTTCAAAGAATTAAGTCGTATTTCAAAAACCCTTTCCGTACAAATGTTCACAATTTAGGTCTATAACCATATTTAGGTCAGCTTTATAACTTTTCAACAACGTATATGTTGATAGTTCTTACGGTTATTATTTTACATTGTCAACAATACTCTTTCACACACACCGCGGTCACGACGCGCTTTCCTGCCGTGGAAAAACAGATTTATCACAACATTGTAACTTGCCTAGGTAGCTTTAAAACCACAACGAGTCCGAACTTAGAGCTTCTTCCGGAAACACGCCATAACATGTCAGCGTCGCTAGTTGCCACTTCTGTCAACTTCGGTATTGTAACCATCCCGCCATCACATCTAAATATAATATATAGTAGGCATTCAAACAATAAAATCTCATTTCAGTTGTAAATTACTAATTCAAAAATCATTATTTTTCCTGTAACAAGTATGAAATATGCTAAAATTTAAAACATGTATAATTTACTGCTTTCTTTTTCTAAACTACCTTTTTCTAAGTGTTAAGTGTAGGTCCGAAGGTAGGGTCAGGTTCTAATTGCATATCAGGGTTGCGCCCCTTACGCCTAAAGGAGAGGGAATTCCATGCAAAGGAGGCGGGCATCGCGGCCGAGAGGGATTGTGTAGACATGGCCTGCCCTTTGGGGCCATGCCTACCTCCCTAAGTGTACATGTATTAAAGCTAAGTTAAGAAGGGGTACGGTAAAACCCGCATAGACACGGTAAAAACCATACCGACAGAAAAGGAGTTAAACTCGTGGGAGCACTAGTGAAAATGCTAAAGGAGATAGCAGGTGTGGAGTCCATGCTGTGTAAATTGCGGTGCGAAACTTCCCTATATATATATATATATATATATATATATATATATATATATATATATATATATATATATATATATATATACACACATATATATAGCGAAGTTTCGCACCGCCTGTATTGAATTTTCTTCTTCGGACGAAAATAAAAAAAAAAACCATGTCACTAGGGCCTTAGCACGGTTATTTGCGCTGATATTTTTAACTGTAACAATAAAATATGTTTCCTTTTAGTGTTACCTAAAAATTTAAATATATCAGTAGACAACATTTAATTTACAAATAGCATACCAAAAAAATAGGTTAAAACAATATTTTAACTGTGAACTATTTCTTACAAGTCGTTGCCAAGTTTCATTTATTTAAGAATACAGTATTTAAAAATTAATAACAGTCCTACATATTTGAGATATACGAGTTGTTGACGAAACAGGTTGGCATGTTACGCCTTGGGTGATTTTTCAAAAGTTCGTTTCAAAACATCTGAAGAAACAATGACTCGTCTATATTCGTAAGCAGAGGTCACTCAGACATGTTCTGCATGTTTTTAAATAAAACTTTTTCTGCTGGAGCTCTGCGCACCGTTAGGCGGCATACCCAAGCGGCCACCATAATGTCCTATCTAACCTCTGTGAGTAGAAGTAAACAAAGGTTCAAGTTCATTTACTTCAGGTTTAAGTTTTGATTTGTATATGTAGGAATGAATTATGATGCCTATTTTTTTCTTCGCTAGGTTCCTTCGACTCAGTAGAAGCCATGGACTCCGAAGTCTTTGCAGGAGCGGAGGTAAGTTGAGTATGAAATAACATGAAACAGTAGATGCTGTTACTGCACTTATTTCCCAAATGTAGATTTTTTTTTTTTTTCACAATTATCTTCGCTACTCTGGGTATCTCCGCCCCCCAAGAAAGGTGAGCATCGCGCCCGTAGTCACTAGAGGCATTTCCTTTATGCCACAAAGTTTCGGGATTAAATCTCCGAAGATTACATATTATTATGTAATTTTAAATTCTAGGTATAAAAATACTATATAGTAGTAACGAAGTGATTCCAGAATTTCTCCGAAATTCTATAAAATAACGCTTTGGGGTGGGCAAGGGTGTTAGGCTTCACTTGAGAATATCCCAAGCTAACTATTCTTTAGGGGGAGGGGGGCACGGTGGTTGAGAGGTTAGTCTGCTCGCCTCCCACCTTTTGCAAACCAAGTAACCAAGTCTAGAAAATTACACCAAAGGACAACGCACAGAATTCATGCTCACGCAGATGTAACAACATTTTGCAGGAGAACTATTTATTACTAGGCGCTACCAACACAGATTTTTCTCACCGTTTTTATTTGTGTTTACTATAAATGGAACATTATAATGTATAAATAAAATATAGGTGAAACGTCAATTTAACGAAATGTAAGATACTTCTATGTAAACAGAGGTAGAGAACGCTTAACACATGGCGTATTCAGGAAATAACTAAATACGTCATACATGGGGTGACTTTCAAAGGTGTGATTCAAAAAGTGTGAAGAGGCCACGGACAGACTAAATTCAATTCGCAGTATCTTCACGCCTTTGGAATCAAACCTTTGAAAAATCACCCCATGTGTGAAATGTTTCGTTGTTTCATAAACATGTCCCCATTGCAAGAATGTTATTCTTGTGTCAACATATAGCTACCTTATTTTAGGATAAACTTAAGTTTACTTCTATTCTTTTATAACTTATAATATTTCCTTTGTGCATTATATGAATTAAAACAGAGGGGGGAATATGTGAGTTGGTAATGCCTAGCGAGAAATGGTTATTCGGCAAACTATTTTTACACTGAATACGCACTAATGGGGTCCCTTCTGCCTTCGGTGTATGTTTATAGAATTATTGCATTGTGAGTGAACGTTCGATTATGGTTACAGATGCATCAAGAGTAACAGGGTAAAAACAAAATGGATTTCAAAATCACTGAAAATATTCAATTTTTTTTTCCTATACCATAATTAACATGCTAGATTTTTAGGTATTTTATATGGAATTTAATAAATAAATAAATAAATAAATAAATACAAGAAAATCCAAAATGGTAGGACCTTTGGCATACCGTTGGAAACAATAATTTGTTAGCGAATAACTCGGCACTTGAGTGAACCTTCATGAGTTTAGTATACTTGCTTACACTGTAAAATATCATAACTATCGCGTGTAACAACCGAATGTATCATAAAGAACAATAATAATCCATCCATGTTTTCACACAGCTCATTCAAGAATGTGCTATTGAAAATGGTTTCCAAGACCCGGGACTATCCACTATCCTGGATTGTGTATAACGTCACAACATCATTTAGAGTGTGTCCTTGATTTCTACCTTTAAGAGTGGGATGGACCCCCGCATTTTTTGTGAAAAAGTTGTTTTCGCGAAAACGCGTATCTCGGTAAATAAATGTTCTGCAAATACGACTTTTTGTCAGAAAAATTATCTATGCCCCTTTTTTTTACTTTTGTCAAATTAAGCTTATTATTGTAGGAAAAAATCCGTGGAACTGGTCAAATATCGAATTTTTAAAGCTTGCCTGTGCAATTTCCTTAAGCGGCAAGAGAAAAGTACAAAGATACGGGCGTAGTTTAATCTGTGGTTTTTCATCGGGTGTAATAAAACGCCACTGTTACAGACCTAATTTGCACAGCACAGAGTTACCAAGGGAACACTGCACGCCTTGAGCGTAGGAGCGATGAGGCGCTAGCCGAGCGTGTTAGTGTCGCCCGTATCGTTCTCTCGATTCTTGACCTCGGACACGGAGTTCGTACGGGGGGTCCATCCCAGTCTTAAGCGTTCCTCATATTTTCTCCCGTCCAACATTTTGTCTCTGTTGGTCTGCTTTTTCTGCCATCCATAATTGTTTTCCCGCCACTCCGCCGAAATGTCCCAGCTTTCCCTCGAAATGTCTCGGATGTCTTGGCACTGGGATACAAGGCATTTGCCTTTAGGGAGCAAGAGTAAAGGCTGTTCACGATAAAGTGAGCACTTTTGAAATCAACCGTAGAAAAAAGTCACTGCCCCTACCTGCATATATTTTAATGGGCGCAGTGAGTGACATGTGTCCAGTAAAGTTGGTAACGATGGAGTTGAAAGCAGTTCCATATATTAACGTCGAAAAAAGTGATGGGTAATCATTTGTGGTAACTTAAATTATTTCCGTCGCTTTCTGTGTTTTTTAATGCATCGAAGTGTAAAAATGACCAACTTCGTACAATATTTCACTTTTATAACAATTTCTCAGTTTCACCTGACCGACGCATGAATAAAGTGATGAGGCCCATGGCAATGTAGATCTTAAGCGGGGCTTTCAATAGTGCTCATTGTACCGTGAATAGCCTATAGTTGTTGTGACTGCAGTCGCGATGATCTATTGTTATTTTCTGTTTCTCTTTGCCGCAGAGAGCCCGGCGCGAAGCCCAGATTCCCAAAGAAGCACAGGATCAGGCGATGAGCATCATGAAGAATTTCAACACCACCATACCTGGCGGCATGGCCAACATGACATCTATGTTAGGCTCTATTCCCGATAAATTGAAATCTTTTGGGTAACTTCCCCTCTTCCGCGGTAAGGTGAGTAAAAGCTGTTCACGATAAAGTAAACACTTTAGTTAAAGTCGCTGCCCTGCGTGCATATATTTTAATGGATGCACTGGGTGACATTATCCCAGTAAAGTTGGTAACGATAGCTGGAAAGTAGTTCTTTTTCTTAAAGTTGTATAAAAAGTGTTAGGTAACCATTTGTGATCACTTAGAATTATTCCTTTCGCCTTTTTTTTTTTTTTTTTTTTTTTTTTCACAGAAGTGTAAAAATTAGCATATTTGCTAAGTATTTCCTTTTCAAATTATTTTACAGTTTGATTTGACCGACGCACGAATAAATTGGTGAGGCCCATGACAATGATAATTTTACACAAAGCAAACTTCCTGCAAAAGGAAGGCATGTCCACCTTTTCAAGCGCTTTTCTCAATTGCGCGACAGTTTTTCTAGCGACACGACGGCACTCTGCGACCGTCGCACACAACCTGTCGCCCATCTGTTTTGCAATGTCCAACGTTGTCATTGCGTTTACATTTGAAGAGGAAACGAAAATGAACGAAACACGATAAAATTATGCACGCTTTTAAGGGTTTTTTATATATTAAAACTGTATTTTATTACGAGGTGTTTTGTTATAATATGCATGGATCCAAACGAAAGAAATATAACATTTCCTTTACTTTTTATACAACTTGACACCCGCAAAAATTATTCACCAACGGCAATATTTACATTCCTATATGTTAACGAGTAATATTATAGTCGGGTAATGGCATTTAAATATGTTTTAAATAATACATCATATGATTATATTCATATGCTCCCCGCGTGCACGTACGGTTTTGTTTACAAATATACGCTTACAGCCGCACTCTGTCACTTCGCCATTGCCTAGCCTCCTCCGATTGGCTAGATATTTTCGTCGCATTGTCATAGCACTGTTGCGCCGTTTTAGAAAGCTCTTTAAGTATTTATTTTGCGTCTGGCCATATTTTCGTAGTTATAAAAAAATTGTCCGGCATTTTTGACCGTATGGAAAGTAGTATTTGGCTGTTAATTATTTTTTAACAGTTCTTGTTCACCGAAACTTGTTATAGCTGTGTTGTCGACATTAACTTTGTTAATCACATACAGTTAACTGTATGTACTGCAAGTCAACAAATTTATTTTCGTGATACTTAGCTCTCATGTGTTATATTTACTGACGAAGTTAACATTATTTTACGTCTTAATTAAAGATTTTTAAAAAAAGTTGTTTGCTTGTAATACCTGATTAAACAAAAATTTTAAAACGTTATTGAGATTAAGCTATACGCAAAAGAGTGCATTTCTCTCATGTACAAATTATTCTCATTCTTCGGAGCGAAAGTACTTTCTTAATCTTCCGTGACAGTCACAATCATGATAAAAAAAAAAGGGGCGAGATTTCCGCGGAGTTCCACAGCTGAAGTTTTTATATTGTCACTGGTACGAATGAAACTAGATAGACGTAGAACAGCGCCGAAATGCGACGGTGGAGGAAGCAGAAGTACCCGGAGAAAACTCACGGACCAACAGCAACGTCCGTCACATTTTCGCGCATGTAAAATATCCGGGTTTCACTCCGACGGGATTCGAACGCGGTTCGTCGTGGTGAGATGAGGGTGTTCTAAATACTACACAACCCCTGACTCATTTCTCTCCCTCCCATTACATAACACAGGCGTGCCGTTAATGATTAAAACTCCTTACTACAGTCTACATAAATAAATTTGTTTCTCCTGTCCAATAATGAGGTTTCTGAAGTGACTGATTATCCATTTCTCTTATTTAGTGTTTTGGTATAAATACAAGGGTAGTAAGTAAAATTAAAATTAATTTTAAAAATCATATTTCAACTAAAAAGTATGTATTTAATATCTACTATCGTAAGCGGCAGTCACTTTGTTACAAGTTGGGGTGACTTTGTGACACAAAATAACCACATTTACATGTCCCCCCATTGCAGTGGAATGTTTCAGACATTCAGAGGTGCCAATTGAACAACTAAACATTACAAATAGCCTCTTTCAAATGGAAGGCAATGTAAATAACGGTGAAAAATCATGTGCCACTAGGTAACCCATCATGATCAAAGTCACCCTCGCTTATGACAATAAAATGCTTGACAAAGATATTTTTACAGCTTTAATTAGGTATGTTATTTCTTGCCTGAAATTGTTTGTAAAATATGAAGAACAACCGGTAAAGAGATGGGGGTAGCAGTAGCAGTCGACATAATCAAATCCAGAAAATATACGCTGTGAATGAACCAGGAAGTGTGACAGTGTTTTTATTAGAAGACACCATCAGATGTTTCTACAGTAGAAGAAAGTTTAATTGTGAACATGTTAATTAGTTTTCTCCCATTATCGTTCCATTTTTTTCTGGTTCAATTGTTAAACTGTCAGGTTGAATTTCAACCAATATGTGGCTCATTTCAAGATACTTATTCTTTGAATTGTCCTAAAGGAAAGGTTTGGTTTCATATTTTGTCATGTGTTTCGCGTGGTTATACTAGCAGAAAATGTTTTCATCTTCATGTTTACGAATTGTAGGCAACAAGAGCGATAGCCAAAGACTAATTAAATTCTAATGTAATTATTCAAATAGAACTGTTTCAAATAAATTACATGTTGTCTTTGCCCTATATACGTCTTATTTGTCTGTCAGAATTAAAATGTGTGTTTCATAGCACTGTTTTGTCCGCAGGAAACAATCTTCGCACATTCAGGAGTAAAGAAACGTCACCTTCCTCAAGCTAATCCGGAGGATCCAGTTTTCGCGCACGACTCGAGCGGCATTTTTGCTCTACGATAAATTAACAAGTTTTTTTTTATTATAAAAAATGGTTCTGATATTTTGGTTGTCTGTGTGATTGATTAAAGTTCGTTTACCATGTAGCTGTGAAATAAAAAATTTGATAACAATGTCTCTCAAATTGTTGAATGAATTGGCATGTTTTAGATTTAATAATGTTAAGACGCGCACTAAACAAGTGCATTGCGTCATACAAGAATATTATTCTGAGCATCAGATAATCAGCGAGTAGCAATTTTGATGTGACGCCCTTATCCAAGGATGTGACAAAAGGGCTAGATACCAGCCCGCTCTTCACAAACAAAAGTTCAAAATCTTCAAAGAACCTTTTAGAGACCCGTGATTTACGGTTAACTGGCAAAGAACAAATAACACATGAATTATTCTGCTGAATTATTTCTTTCATTCACTCAAATTATGCAGCATTTCAATTACATGAGCTGAACTCACAAAAGAGGTACAAAAATATATGTTATAGGAAGCTACAATTGCTGGGACAGCAATCAAATTAATAGTCATTCAAAATATACATTGAAAATGATAATATGCGCATAAACAGTATGGCACCATAAAAACATTTTAAAACGCAAGTCAGAATCTGACAAATCCTGGAGAAAGTTTCAAATATTAATGCCGTTTTGAAAAGAACACAACTTTAAAAAGTCTCAAAATATTTATGTTTTCATTTACCACCATTTTAAAATGCAATCTCAAAGAATTTTGTAATTAACAGAGTGAAATTTTATTTTACACGGCATAGCTTGTCTCAACACTACGAGCCATTTCCTAGCATTGCGCTATCATGGGTACTGGCAGAATAAAAGTTTATTTTACACAACATGGCAATGCTCACACTATAAATCACTCTAAACATTTTCTGATATTTCTCGAATGTGAATACTAAACAGTTGTCTTCAAACACTTGATTGCAACATTTTCCTTGACATAAAACGTTTTCCAATAACAATTATTACATCAGTTACAAAATGATTGATTAATTTCATAGTACATCTTAGCAGTTATAGGCTGTTCACGGTTAAATGAGCACTTTTGAAAGCCCTGTTTAAGACCAAATTGTATGCACGTTGTGTATTATTCCGCCTTATGTAAAATTAACGTTGCCATCGGCCTCATCACTTTATTCGTGCATCGGTCAATTTAAACTGTGAAATTATTAGAAAAGTAAATGTTATACAAATCTGCTCTTTTATAAACTTCGATGAGAAAAAAAAACCAAATAAATATTGTTATCACAAATGGTTACCTAACACTCTTTAATCGACGTTAAAATATGGAACTATTTTCCATCTATCGTTGCCAACTTCACTGCGTGTACGTCACTCAGTGTGCCCGTTTAAATATATGTATGCAGGGGCAGTGACTTTTTCTAAGGTTTATTTCAAAAGTGCTCACTTTATCGTGAACAGCCTTTACTTTTAAGCAGTGCTGCACAGTAAACAGTAGTTTGAACATTAATTAGCCGGATTGCAAAGAGATAGACAATTTCTGATATTTATATTTGCAACATCATTGCATCTATCTGCCTACCAGACATAAAAAATGTCCTTTCTTTCTGACCAAACGGGTTATTACTGTTTTTACACTATTACAAAGTGTTCTACTTGCATCAGAAGAACCCAGGAGCAGCTATTCTCCAAGAATCAGCGAGCTCCCGAGAATTTATACCCAATACTTGGCAGTTAACTCCTTCCCCAACAGGGGTAATTTAAAGTTACAACTAATGAGCGTTTAGCGAAAATTCTGCCACCTTCGATAAAGTTCATAATTTCCGTGGAATAAAACTTCCGGTGCGCTGACGCCAGTGTCCATGAGCGCCACGTGTCCCAAGCGCTGAACTCCCAAGGCGCCGCCACAGCAGCGCTCCAAGCGGCGATTGGGGTAAACTGCATGCAGACGTATGTCAATAATGAGGAGACTCGTGGCTCTGCCAGACGTCTAATGCATAGTTGGACCAAAATCTTCCCCGATTCGAGATCGAGTGATCCTAGTTTCGAACCAGGAACCAGTTTAATCTTGGTTCCAATGTAAAAGTGTTGCACCAACGAAATTTCATGATTCTGGATTTTCGATTCGTCGATTTTGGTTCCAAAGTCAGAGATCAATATTAAGTATTAGACAAATTTTACTATTGGTTCGTAATGTATGACGTCATTGAAGTATGCGTATTTTTCACTATAGATAGAACTAGATGTGCGATGTTTTATCTGTTTTAAGTGAATTATTGTTGTACGAATTTTACTGAATAATATTCAAGGGCGTATAATGTTGTTTTAATTTCCCAAGAAAATAATCGAACGTAGTTGTATTTGTTGGAGTATTTTCAAACTACATTTGTCGACGATGGCGGCTTATCTCGCATCGAGATTTCGAACCGCCAATTTCGGCGGTTCGAAATGAACTTCATCTCGACCTCCCGGCCAGCTCTGAACTCGAATGGTGTAGCAGTTATCTGTGTCGATCTTAGATCCGATCTCGGATCAAGTTTCGAACCATGATGGTGCAACTGGGCATAAGCCGGCGCCCGCTGACGCGTCGGTCAACACCTTGCCGTGGCAAGACTGCATCGCAGAACTTCAAGTATTCGTTGGATATAAGTTAGGAATGTGTCATCCAACCCACGTAATTGTAGAAACACGCGTAGATTTGAACGTTAGTTTTGCAGGAAATTTCCATGAAGCGGTGAGTGTGGTTTTGCGTGCTGCGCAGTTAGGAACACTCAGGCAGGGCGAAGCAGCGGCGTCAGATCGGGCAGTAGAAACTGGAGAGGAAAAACGTTCGAGTTTTGAGACCCCGTCTCAAGCTTCTAAGCATATTCTACAATGCCACGGATGCGTGAGAATACAAATACGGATCACGGAAACACAAGTGGGACATGTTTTATTTTACGAGCAGCTGTTCCGCAATTCCTACGAATCAGAATGGAAAAAAAAAAAAAAAAAAAACAACGCCACCACAACCAGTTTCATTTCGTTATAATTATAATATACCACAGAGTAGGTACATGACAATACACAGTTGATTAGAATTACAGAACTGTACATGATCTATGTCCTCGAGAATGTAGTATAGTGTGACGCCCCACGTGCTGCAATCAGAGCCCCTAAATGTCGTGGCATGGAATCAAAGACGAGCTGAATATGTTCCTGAGAATTCTCCCTCCACCCGGTTTGTATGCGAGTCAACAAGGCATCAACAGTGGTTGCCGGAGGACTGTGACGAACAAGTCGCTGGTAAAACATGTCTCAGACATGTTCAATGAGCGAACGTGCTGACCAGGAAAGCAGTGGTACCCGTCGTTCACTGAGGAAGGCTTGCACATTCCTTGCCACATGTGACTGGGCATCGTCCTGCTGAAATATGGCATGTTGAGTTGCCTGAAGGCGGGGCAGTACCTCGGGCTCTAAAACCTCGCTGATGTAGGAGTTGCTGTTCAGATTGCCCTCAATACGTACGAGTCGGGATGCATGTTGTATCCAATAGCGCCCCACACCATCACACTTGGCCCCACAATGCAGGCTTCCAGATTGTGGTCACCACCTTAGCGTGTAAAACGTATGCGGCCTCACTGTACGACGGGTTGAAGCGAATCTCGTCCGAAAACATTACATTTTGCCACCCAGCATGCCAGCGACAGCGTTCACGTGCCTATTGCAGTCTGAGGCGTTTGTGGTTTCTGTACAATGGATGCCGACGCAATGGCAGTCCAGCCCACAGCAGGCGGTGTCAAACCATCGACGCAGACAGATCCACACCCGTTGCAGTGCTCCGATGTCGAGCCGACACTGAAAACGAGGCTGTATGTTCCGTTACGGCCATGCGGGAAGGGTGTCAGTCATCTCGTGCTGGGGCCACATCGCGTGGTCCAGTACACGTTCGTCAACGCATACGGCCCTCTTCTATCCACTGGTTCCACACGCGCATCACTGTCTTAGCAACATGCCCTGTACAATCCGAAATGTCGCGGTGTGACAGACCCATTTCCCGAAGACCGATCATTATGCCCCGTTCGAACTCACATTCTTATATGGCGCCGTTTGAAGCCGAAAAGACATACTGACACTTTCTTTCACTTAGTTTGATGGCTCTTCACTAACTGAGCTTGGTGTAACACTGACTCTTCCGGTCACACAACAGAGGGTGCCGCTTGGCCTACGTATACGCTATCTCTCCACAATCGTAATCACTTATTTATGGTACACTGTTCTACACATCTTCCGAGTTTTGATTCATTCGGGCCATTATTCTGGGTATTGCAATTTTCGAAACAATAGTGTAGAATTTCTCTATGAAAACCTACCTGAACAATAATTTCCCGAAACTTGCCGTATTGTGAATGTAACCATTTCCATAATTTGTCTTTCCATTTGTTCACTCCTTAAGTTTTCAGCCTCTTTATCGTATAATTTTGCCACACATACTTTACCATAAATGTACACGATATGTTTGTATAAACTAGGTATAACTGTTTACTTTTTTAACAGCAGAGCATGTGTACGTTCAACCAAGAAGAAAATGACGGACGATAATAGGTTCGTTTCTTTCAACCAAAAAAAGTGTAGTCTGTGTAGAGTAGTGTACTGCAGTTACACCATTGAATAAAGATATGCACTAGAGTGGCCATGGGATATGAAAAGTCTGATCAGTTTGTTTTCTTAGTTCTTGGGCTGATTCAGAGGAGTGCTAGTGTTCTCGGCTGGGAGGTAGCAGGCAACAGACGACAGAAGCAAACGAAATACCAGCCACCCATACGGTGTTGCCAGTTCCGCAGCCGGCAAAAGTAGGCCAACACTCTGGCCTCGGCTCACCCACGTGTTCGTTCCCAACATGTTCTACTTTGAAACGCCGAGCACCTCAATTAGCGACGTACGTCACGTTCTGCGCCCGACTTCACGACACGAGTCCGGAAATAAAGTACGTGCGTGCTTGGGAAGCACGTATTTTAGCAGTGCGGAGTTAATAATTCTGCTAACTATGCTAAAAATCTACTCTACCATGGCACCAACCTGCAATTCCATGAACGAAGTAAGATCTTGGCGGTAGCTGAAAGCCCAACGCGGTTCATTGCTGCCATAACAAGCCGTGTAGCATGTCTGCTAGCCGGCCTGCTACTGCGCGATGCAGCTGAAGATGGCAGCCGGCGATGCACTGCTCTCACCAGTCACGTGGAATTGACGGTCAATTAGAGCACATAGCGCCATCCACTTCCAGGAAATTAGGTCTGATTTACGGCTGTTGTCACCGCTTGACTTCTGAGAATTTTTACCTGCAGTGTGACGTCAGTGCCCTTGCATTTTTGCGCTCAGTGTTGCCAGGCGGAAGTGAACCCAAATGCTAGACTGTGATTGGGTGAATTTAAAAAGTGTGTTACTGGGCGGAAGTGTTAAAATATAAAAAACGGTAATTTTCTTATTTCCTTGTAGTGTGGTGTAAAAAGTTCCGAGCCATGTGATTGACTCAGGGGTTTTACTCCCCTCCAGGGATGTATTGTGTTTCGGGTATATAACCCCTGGAGTTTTCTGACTCGAGGGAGAATGTGGCTCCGAGAATCAGCAGAAACGCCTTGATTGAGTTAAATAATCTTGCCCAAAATTAAATTTAAAAGAAAATAATGGTAGGCCATTCTGGCAGTCGCAAGGAAGGACTCATTTTCACAGTCCTTGTAGGATAACTTTACTAGTAGTTTCCAGGATGGGAAAACATTGCAAGATTTGAGAATAGTTTTATCTACATTTTAAAATTTCCTTTATCAAATTTTGAAAGTAGTCATTAATGGCATTGGTCGTGTTAAGTGGCCATTAGAGCGACTTAGATTTTTCAGTATGAGAATTGAGTACTCAGAAGGACTTAACCAATTTTCAATTTCTTTACTACTTGGCCTTGGTGTATCTGAAAGGCCAGAAATTTTGTAAGTCAAGTGTCCATTTCAAAAGGACTTAATCATTTTTAAGTTGTAGTAAATTCTCAATAATTGGCGTTTTTATAATTGTATGGCCAGGAGTTTTTCCAGTTTTATATTTATATCAGTCATCTAGTCAGTTCACCTTCTGTTGCAAACGTAGTCAAAACCTATAAAACGGTTTAAAAAAAAAAACTCAAAGTTGCATGGTTGGCCTTAAATTCTATTTTAATGTGGCCAGGCGAGATTTTAAGTGTGGTACGTTGGAAAACCACTGTATTTACTCACGTTTTCTTTGGATCGCCATTTCAATCAATGTTTTCGAGGCGACATCTAATTGAGAATTTTGAAAGAAGTGCCTTGTGGGCATAAGGGTGTCTTAATATAATTCTTGTTTGAAATTTTGAAATGTTGCCTTTTCATATTGTGATAACAGTTGTATTTTCTTGTGTGAATTTGCTATGAAATGAAAAAAGAAACAAAGTTAATAATAAAAAACAAAGAGCAATCTCATATGTTGTAAATTGGGGACGGGTGGGGTCTCCTCTTTAATATTGATGTTCAACTCCGCTACTTGCAAAGAGGTTATTTTTCTACATGTTTTGGAATCCTTATGGTATTTACTCTTTTGGGACGTGGTTTTACTGCTCCTTTGATGCGCTTTTGAGGAGAAGGACGTATCAGCTAAAGGCGAGAATGTCTCACGCGATATATCAGTTTTCATTGTAGCTGTGAATACCAAACTCATGTTTTACTAGTGGCGACCATGCAGGTGTTTTGTTTGTGTCGTAGAATTATGTATTTTCTGAGATTTGCAGCGATATCAAATACTGTTTGGTTTCATTTACCTCTGCGAGAATGAATCAAAAATATATAACGGTTCTTGTTTTAAATTGTAATTAATCAATTTACTATAGTTTGTGTGTTCATGTTAAAATACGACTACTGTTAGCACTTACAGTTACAAATTTGGTATTAATCATCAATGATGTCATACATCAGAGTAGCGTTTTCATCCCGTTCTTATGTGAATGAAAATTGACAGTAGATGATTGTTCACTAGCCGAGAAATATGTGTTAGACACACGAAGGTATATAATGTGGCTCAGTATTTACAGTCTGGGGTTGTGGTCTACTACAAAGGTGACTGTTCGTACAAATAATCGATTCAAGTATGATTAAGGCTGTGTCCAAAGCTAGGAATGCACTTATGTATATAAGCATATACTCCACTCGGCTCGATACTTGACACATTTTGTTAGTCATACTTATTTGCATCCGATAAAGCAACTAGCCAGCTGATAAGATACTGAACAAGCATTTTGAAGGAAAACAAATACTGTATCTGTGCTGGAACTGTGACGCCCTTTTCCAAAGGGCGTAGCAAAGGGGCTTAATATTAGCCCGCATTTAACATAAAACAAAACAACATAAACTTCAAAGAACCTTTTAGAGAGCAGTGATTTACGATTAACTGGCAAAGAACAAACCACACATGAACTATTCTGCAGAATTCTTTTCTTTAATTCACTCAAATTATATGATATTTCAGTACATGAACTAAGTTCTCTAAAGCGGTACAAAAATATGTAATATAGAATCCTATAAATGCTGAACAAGCAATTATTTTCACTTTCTTTCAATACATATTTTAAAAGGCTAAAACGATATAGTTCCTTTAATATGCACATAAAAAAATATAGCACCATACAAAATATTTAAAAGCGCAACTCATAATATGACACATTCTGGATAATTTTTCATATGAATGACCTTTTTTAAATTACGTTTGATTTTCTTACACAACTTTTAAAAAGTCTCATCATTTTTCTCCTTTCCCTTACCATAATTAGAAATGGAATTTTTAAAATGTTGACAATTGACAAAGTGAATTTTTATTTTACTCCACGTGGCTATCACAACACTAAAAACCATTTTCTAGAATTTTCTATCAGGAATACTGAAAGAATTTACATTTAACCATTTCCAGGTACTGTCATAAAATCTGACTAAATTAAAATTTACTATACACCACATGGTTGCAAGGCATTATCTTATATTCCATTGTAATTAAACCTGACAAAATAACAAGTGTATTTTATACCACATGGATAGACTCAAAAATACTTGGAGTGGTCTTTAAAAAACAAATATTTTCACAATTTCTTGATATTCAAACGTTAATTTCAATAAAAATTATTTTATCAGTTACAAAATACTGAAATAGTTTCATAGTGCATTTTTAAAGTTTCTTTTAGCTCGACTACAAAGAAAACATTAATTAGCCAGCTTGCAAAGAAATAGACAAATTCTTTTTAACTTTCACAACAACATGGCACCTGTCCACCTATCGGACATGAAATATGCCTTTCCTTACAGACCAGAAGGATCATTACTGATGACATTATTTTGAAGCATTATACTTAGCTTTTATCTTAAGAACCCCGGAGCTGCTATTACCCAAGAATAAGCCAGCGCCCAGTCTTATATAGTCAATATTTGACAATTAACCCCTTCCCTAACAAGGGTATTTGAAAATGACAGCCAATGAGCGTGCAGAGAACAGTCTACAACATTCTACACAGATCACAATTTCTGTGGAAAAACACTTCCGGCTGAACTGACGTCAGAGTCCAGCGCGCCATGTGTCCCAAACGCCGTGCTCTAAGTCGCTGCATCGCAGCGCTCCAAGCGGCAGGTAGAGTCACTCTGTCGGCTGACATACTCAGTCTTGAGGTACCTCGTGTTGTTGCCGGCCGCATTACTGCCCTCTGCCGGGCCGGTCGGCATATTGCCGTTGCAAGATTCCAACGCATAACTTCAAGAGCTACGTGGATATAAGGTAGGGATGTGTCGTCCAACACACATAATTGTAAAAACACGCATATATTCCATGTATATTTGCACGTTGATTTGTGTAGGAAATTTTCCATGACGCGTTGAGTGCAGCTGGTGTGCTGCGTAGTTAGGGCATGTCGAAGCCAAGGAAGGGGGGAGGGGGCGCTCAAAATTTGAGATGCATAAATTTAGAATTTTCAACAAGTTAGAAGCTGTAACTGAAAAGCGCATGGCAATGAGTATTACTATTAATCAGTCACAGACATTTTTTCAAGAAAGGAATACATAAATATTTGATGCAGTAAACGCAGTTATCTATTATTTATTATTAAAACTTGTAAAAACTAGAGGTAAAGTTTATTTTAGTACTAATAACGGAATAGATAAAAGTAAATTTTCGGATTTTGATATAAATTATAGACTTATCCATGCCTTACCTTGCAAAAAAATTCAGTTTTCTCACTGCCCTGCTTATTCACTTTAAATCCATTGCCACGCCAGGTTTACATCAAATCGTGAAGCAAACTGGTTATTTTTATCTTGGCTCTTCTAGATCATTAAAGGATAAAGAGTTAACATTGTTAACAACGTTTCTCAGTGGCCTTTTTTTCGAAAGTTGATGCCTTTATACTAGTCTTAAGAACGTGAAATATTAGGAATAAAAATTAGGAACTACATATAAATCGCTTTTCAAAATAGTAGCCTATGGGCTGTAAGGACGCGAGACGTACACGCATTCGTCTCCCCGTTATTATGAAATAACTTTTTAATATGTGAAAAGAGCTATGGATGTAGCTGAATAATGAGTCATGACCAGGTAGAGAATTACAGTAAATAATAGGGTTTATTAACCATAATGATTATACAATAACTAATTAAGTGATTATTAATCCGGGAAGCTTAAATAGAATATAATAATGCTAAATACTTCTGATAGGACTATGTTACCACACTCCATTACTATTACACTCTAATTGGAAAGTCCCCACCTTAGCCATGTTCCGGAGGCTGTTTCTGGGATGCTGTTAACGATGGCCAGACACACCCATCTCCGTGGCTTCTCGATGTGATGGCCCGACGACAAAAGACGCCACGCCCAGTGTTACGTTGTCCTACATCGGGTGCGTTGTTTTAAAATATTCGGCCCCGATTACTGGCCGGTGGAGCGGGTTTCTGAAACTGCCATCACAGTGTGATTACTGCAATCATGCTTCAGCCCTGGTTCAATGGTTGAAGGCATGATCAGGCAGACCATCCACCTGAGGCCTGATCACTTCGTAACATCTCCCACAATGATCACTAGCGAGAAGCCCCGATCTCGCCCTGGAGTCTGTGTGAATAATGTAAATGACTGGGAGTTGCGAAGTTCATCTTGTGGCAATAGGAATATTGATTGGGTTGAAGTTCTCTTCGCTATGGTAGAAAAAGTTTTGAAAGTAAATAATAATAATAGATGGATAAGTGAGGTAAAAGTAACTGGCAATTGCTATCGAGCAGTCCTCGAGCAAGGTGGGCCATGGAAATGTTATGTTGTGTTTTTACTGAGGCCACGTGGGTCTTGAACTTCAATTCTGCTGTGGTGTGCAAAGTGTCTTCCTCGCGAGCGTGGTGTAAGTCTCGCGGGAATGTCACGAACGTGTCAGCCTATCTTGAGGTTGTGAGTCCTAAACACTACTTGACATGGATCGTTTTCTTGTAAAAATTTAATAGCAATAAGATGTAAATCATTTGTAATAATAAAAAAAAATTCAGTTAACTGTAAAGAATTGAGTTGGTAAAGCAAACTGCACTCCCCGTTACAATAATATTTGTGGGTTTGTAGAGAAAAAAAATTTGCTGAAAAATAAATACATGTTAAAACACTGAAAAATCGGGATGTGGTAGGAAAATTTTGCATACTAGAATGGGACGTGACATCACGGTGGTAGGATACTGATAGGATGATATCGAAAAATATTATGTTATTCGATTAAAATTGAAACTTTCAAAATATCAAAGAGAAATTTAATGTTGCAGCTGCATTTTGTCGTGTACCTGGGTTGAGGTAAAGTAGCAGAAGGCCACATTCCTTCTAATCACTTCGACCCCTACAACCTAGTCGACACAGGGGGGTTGGTAACTCTGGTATTATTAAATGAGCTAAATTCCGTTACAATATTATTTCCCTTTATTACTCCTTTTTCTTTATTGCATAAGTGACTTTGGAACTTTAATAATATTGACAAACATGTGACTTCAGTTAACATCCACATTATGATTGAATCTCCTATAGATCGAGATGCTACTGACTTTCTTATTGCGATACTTTATAGTGACTTCCCGGCCTAACGTCCTGAACCGATCCGCATTGCATCGAAATTGTAGAGGTTCTTACCACTTTAATCAAGGCACAGTGGTCGTCCGGAAAGACTCTTCCTGGTATGAAGTCGTGCCGATTGGCTCTACTAATTGGACCCTTGATGCACCTGCGTTGGTGACCCGTCCGCGCCGACCTAGTCGCGCTTCTGGATATGTGTCGTCTGCTCTGCCCGCGACGTGCCTCCTCATATATGTATATGCACCTTGACCAGAGCGCCAGACCCCCACCCCAACTCCCTTCCTCACCGCCTTGGAACGGGCTGTCCCTCCAGCACCGGACCTCGAGTCAGGAGTACGCTCGTTTGCATCTCGTCGGGAGTGGAACAATTCGAACTACATTTCAATATATAACTGGGTAATGACATAATATTATTAAATGTATTCTAATGTACACTAATATTTAAAGGTAACAAAGCAAATGTTGAACAAATGTTAACTTTTTGTGAAAACAAAATGGTTTCCCTTATTATTATAATAATAACAATATTATAATGTGTATTAAATTCTTTAATTTTTACAAAAGTTTCTTGTTTACAGAATAATGGAATAAATTTTCAAGTCATAACTACATGTACTGTGTGGCCACGTTACTATACATCAATACAAGTGAAATGTCTCTATATACTATACTTTTGAATATGAAATTAATTGTTTACATATCAAGATTAATAAAATGCTTATACATTTTTTTATTAAAATATTTTTGTTGTAACTGAAATTTTTCGTATTGTTGATTCGTATATATTATGGTAATGTAAAATTTACAAGGTTTTTTTTTTTTCGCTAGTTGCAAGAAGCGGAAAATGGCCTTTTTTATTTACAGCTAAATTCTTTTGAATCTCAAACTGGTTTAAACTTGTACTTTTACTATGCATCATAAATTTCAAAAACAGTTTGTGTATGCCTCTTATAATTCACTGTTTAACTTTAAAACATATTAAGTGTTGAGAAACTACTGACGTTTTAAAGTAAATTATGCGAAGCTTGTGTAAAATGTTATTGTTGCCTGCAGGGTTAAGTGTCAGCGGTGTATGTAAAATTTTGAAACCGCTGGTTATCTTTATATATATAATCTTTATATATATAATTCTTCTGTGCGTGTGTATGTCACTGAACTCCTCCTAAACGGCTGGACCGATTTTGATGAAATTTTTTGTGTGTGTTCAAGTGGATTCGAGAATGGTTTAGATTCACAATTCGGTCCACTACAAAATGTTTTTTTAATAATTTTTTTATTTATAAGTTATTGTTGATCTTGGAATGTTTTACATTGTATCCGGCAGACAGCGCTGCGATCGCGGTGTCGAATATCCAAAAATATTTCATTTTACTTCCAGTTTGTCCCGATAGTGGCGCTGCGATCATATTCAGGAGAATTTCGTAACTTTGTGTTGTTATTGTGTTAAAATAAATCGCGTGCTAATTGAAATATTACATTCAGATGTAATTAGCGTGTGAAGGGTTTTGAAGTGTAGATAAAAACTATACATAGTGCAAATTCGGTGCGGTATTGAAGTGAGTATTTTACATAAATTCCTATCAAATTTACACGTGCGTTGATTAACAATCATCCTAACCTACAAATTTATTTGTGTAGTTAATTGATTTCATAACAAATTTTTAATGTTGTTTTTATTTTAAATTGTTACTTACAGGAAATATTAAATTAAAAAATAAGAAATAAAATTACACATTATTTATCTAAAATTTGGTACAATAAATCCTTTCAGTCCTGTTACTTAATTAAAATTTTATCTTAAAGAAATTACTCATATTAGTTGTTGTGTATTTGTTTACAGTATTTTATTTTTACAGAAAAATGCCACGTCTTCGCGGAAGAGCAAAAAATATTGGTCGACGTACCCAAAATGCGCAATTGGTCCATAATCGTCGATTGAATAGAAGAGTTGAAGAACACTCGACGGATAATGTAAATTTAAGAGATCAAGTTGCAAACACTCGACGTCCAGATTGTTACAACTTATAAAAAAAAAGTTTGAAATTTTCGGATTTAAGACATATGTACAGGACAACGTCTGTCGGGTCCGCTAGTCTATTGTAAGAATGTGCGCACCTGGACATTGGTGTGTGTGTGTGTGTTGTGTGTGTGTGTGTGTGTGTGTGTGTGTGTGTGTCGTCAAAACAGGTCTCGTGCTGCCTTTGCTATCGCGGACAAAGTTTCATTTATTATGTAATATCTACAAATGGGAAAGGTTATACAAGTAATTGTTTGCATACAAAAATTTTTTACTCTGAAAAATAATTTTTAACACTACTCTGTGTGCGCTACTGAACTTTTAAATTATTAAATATTATTAAGTACGGGGATCATGAACATAATAGTAACCTAAAACATTATGTCAATGATTATTCAAAATATAAGTTAATAGTAGAGAGGAACGGAATCGTATATTATAAATGCAAAAGTTTGTATGTTTGTTTGTTACTCAATCACGTCGTAACGTCTCGGCGGATTTGGATGAAATTCAGTACAGGGGTAGCTTGTATTCTGGACTAACACATAGGGAACTCCTCATCCCGGAAAAGCGAATAGTTTCTTAGGGAATATATAAAATATGCCACCAACCATTTGAGTAGGCGCTGGTTGGTGGTCTCTTTAAATATTCCTTAAGGAAATGTTCGTTTTTCCGGGATGAAAAGTACCCTATGTGCTAATCCAGAATATAGTCTACAGTTGTACCGAATTTCATCTAAATCCGTTGAGCTGTTGCGACGTTATAAAAATTTCAACAAACTAAAATACAATGCAGCTGACGTCATAAGACATAGTTTGCCCCCATCTAAACTAGATAGCGCCAAAGTAAGAATTTGCTTATGATATCGCAGTACTACGAACTTGGCTATTCTTAAATTTGTTTTCTTTTCTGAATATTGGTTTGGTCGATTCTGTCAATTTGTTACGAAAAGTAATAATAATTGATCTGGGCTATTAAAAATGGAATTGAATTGAAATTTGATTATTGATTTTGTCGATTCGGTCGATTTGTAAGGTAAATTAATTGGGCTTGGCTATTCTTAAACGGACTTGATTATATATATATATATATATATATATATATATATATATATATATATATATATATATATATATATATATATATATATATATATATAAAATTGGTTTTGTAGATTCGACCAATCAATTTGTTAGGTGAAGGTTTTTATTCGGTTAGGCTTTTTTAAAATGTAATTTTAAAACATGCTGGGCAAACGTAAATCAAATCTTTCACAGATACCAACTAAGACAATGGCTACGATAGTAGTTTCAAGACAGGAGACGTTTCCTCAAGCAGAGCTGCGAAGACTTGAGCAGGCAGAGAGCTAATGAGACTCAGGAACAAACGCAAGCTCGACGAGAAGAGCAAGCTGAGCGCCAATCCAGCTTAAGATCTGCAGTCGCAAGTTCGGCGACAACAGCAAGCCGGATATTTGGCATCGCAATGAGCTAATGAGACCGTTTTGAAGAAGCGGAAGCCCGCAGACGATCTGTTGCTGAAAGGGCAGCAACAGCGACGGCAAGCATTTGGTAGAAACACTTGGACTGTGTTTGAAAAGTCTGCATTAGAGTATGATGCGACTCTTGATTACTCCAATCACAGGTTCATAAAAATGGAGAGGATGAATAAAGAGTGCAGATTTTGCAGAGCACTGAAATGGAAAGAATAAACTGCAGTAATGTGTTGTTCTCGAGGAAAAGTATCCATTCCTCTATTAGAGGATCCAGTAGACCCTCTGAAACAGCTGTTTTCTTACGAAACAGGAATCGAGGCAGTTTCTGAATCGTATTAGAAAGTATAACTCTTGTTTCCATATGAGGTCCTTGCGAGCCGATAAAGTTGTTGCAATGCCAGGATTTTCATTGACATTTACTATCCAAGGACAAGTCTATCACAGAATTGGATATCTGCTTCATGTGTCGAATATGCACCCACAGTTTTTACAGGTTTATTTCATGGACGATGAGGAAGCAGACACTGAAAGACATTGTAGAATCATTCAAGGGGTCGAGAGATAGAGATAGAGAGAGATAGAGAGATAGAGAGAGAGGGCACCAAAAATACAGCGAGTACTACACGATAACAACCGTTTGATTAGTGAATTTAAAACGGCTGTGGAAAAGATGCCCGATGAAAGTTGTAAGGTAGTAACTCACCCGACCATGTGCCGCGCGGACAACATGAGAGACGTTACCAAGTGCCGACGACCAACGAGGTAGAGGTCGTGATGGCGGGCAGTGAACAGACCACTTCTCGGGACATCGTACTGCAGGCGCGTAACGGCATGGCTCCAGAGTCACCAACACGCACAAATTTTGCGATGCCCTGGAGTACCCAGTGATATTTTGGAAAAGTCAGAACTTACCACAAATTAATCCAACAACTAGATTACCGATGTCCAATAAAAAAAAAGTATCGTGTATGAATACTACGTGTTTCCCAATGTGGTGCACCATAATGATTACAATTTACTTCTGCGCTGTAGACACCTTTTTCACCAATTTCTGGCATATGTGAAGATGGAAAGTGAACGCTTGAGATATATATCTGTAAACCATAACAAGTTGCGGGCGGGACATCATTTTCACTTACAGGATGCACTCAGAAACAATGATGGCGTTAATCATAATAATTTAGGGCAAATGGTGATTCTTCCGTTATCATTTGTTAACAGTCCACAATACCTCCACGAGTACACGCAGGACGTATTCTCTTACGTCCGAAACTACGGGTGGCCAGTCCTTTTTAACACGTTTACTTACAACCCCACCTGGACTGAAATTATGGAAGAATTAATGCCCGGCCAAAGAGCGATTGACAGACACGACCTCATAGCTAGAGTTTTTAAAATTAAGGTCCAAAAATTTGTCGCTCTTCTCACTAAAGGCCAAATATTTGGTGAGGCTCAATGTTTCATGTACATGATTGAGTGGCAAAAGCGTGGATTACCCCACGTACATTTATTGCACTAGTTCAAAGAAAAATTGTGTCCCTATCAAATAAATGACATAAGGGCTAAGATCTATGACCCAAACACCGACAAAAAGCTGTACGATACAGTTGTTAAAAACATGATACACAGACCCTGCGGTGCACAAAACCTATCATCTTTGTGCATGAAGGACGGAAAGTGCACAAAAATATCCCCGAGCGCTACTGAATAAGACACAAACGAACAAAAACATATATCGCCCCTCTACAGATGAAGAGCTCCAGCGGACGGTGGTAGTGGAGGGCGCACTACTACAGTTAGAATCTGCGGTAGTCCAGAGGAAGCCACGGTGGACAACAGCTTGATTGTCCCTTATTTTGCCCTGCTGACAAAAATATTTAACGCCCACATAAATGTAGAGATTTGTAACTCAATGCAGGCAATAAAATATATTTGCAAAGGAAATGATCAAGCTGTTTTCAACGTTCAGCAAGGGAACGTCAACATTGGCCCCAGGGACGAAGTGCAAACGTTTAGGGTGGGTCGATACGTGAGCAGTAACTAAGCGGCCTGGCGACTTTTGAGCTTACCACTGCGTGAGAGACGCCCCACTGACACCCACCTAGCAGTGCACTTGCCCAATGGCGAGTGAGTTTATTTCACCAAGCAGAATTTTCGTGAAAGAATAGCGATGCCTCCTAGGACGACACTAACTGCATTTTTTCAGCTTTGCCAAAACGATACCTTCGCTAAAACACAACTCTATGCCGAAGTTCCTCGCTACTATCCATGGAACGCTTGCAGGAAGGAATGGAAGTGCCGTGTTCAAGGGACTCTCGTCGAGAACTAGCCATGTATAAAGGCAGGGGATGCACTCGGCTGCATATACACTGTGCACGTTAGCAACTTTGAGTGCTACTGCTTGCATATGTTATTGAATCACGTACGGGGACCGACGAGTTTCCAGGAACTCAAAGCAGTGAATGGACAAGAGCAGACAATCTACAGAGAAGTGTGTGAGACGTTAGGTATATTGGAAGACGACGCACATTGGGACACAACGATGGAGGAAGCCGTGTTATGTTGCTCGCCAGAAAAAGTGAGAGAGCTGTTTGCTATTTTGATTAACACTTAAGGATTGTCCAATCCGCTCCAGTTATGGGGCAAGTAGAAAGAAGCGTTGTCAGAAGATATTTTCACGGTTTCCAGAAATTTACCAGGCCGATAACGTTTTTCATTTCAACTAAGCGCTTAAACTGATTGAGGAGAAAATCATTTCAACAGTACGAAATAAATTAGCTGTTTTTGAATGCATATACTGCAGCACGTTAGAGAATTGTCCACTAATGTAATCAGGGAACTCGACAATGACAATGCAGCTTCAGAGATCCACGTTTAAAAAATGGAACCCCGTTTACTACCCGAGTAGAGAGAAATATTTCATAAAATATTGCGATGTATCGCTCTATTTTCTTAATGCACCAGGGGAACGGGCAAAGCATTTCCGCTCAATTTACTTTTAGCTCAGCTTCACAAAGACCGAAACATAGCATTGAAGGTTGCTTCCTCTGGCATTGCTGCAATGTTGCTCAGCGGTGTATGAACTGCGCACTCGGTTTTCAAGTTACTCCTTAATCTTGCAACCAAAGAAACACCTACATGCAACATTAGCAAGAGCAGCAGCTGTGGTGCAAGTTAATCGTGTGGGACGAGTTCGCTTTGTCGCACAAGCGAACAGTTGAGGCTTTAAACCGCAGCCTGCAAGATATACACGGCAACCGGGCTCTGATGGGCGTTGTGGTCGTTCTAACTTGCTCGTGATTTTCGGCATACTCTACCCGTTATTGAAAGGGGGACTCTGGCTGATGAAATTAACGCATTCCTAAAGGCATCATCACTGTGGGCCACGGTAGAGAAACTACACCTCATCACCAACATGCGAGTCCACCTTTATAATGATCTGGAATCAGGTGCCTATGCCCGTCGGCTGCTGGAAATTGGAGAGGGTCGCCTGGAAACAGATGCGCGAGGGATGGTCGAGTTTACAAATATTTTTTGAAATGTTGTAAGTTCGGAAGACGAGCTCATAGCTAATGTTTTTCCGAGTTTACAATTAAATATTAATTATGAAAACTGGTTGTGTGAGAGGACTATAAAAACTCCAAAGAATGATTCCATTGCTAAAATCAATAAAAAAATTTTAGAGAATCTAGCCGGCGATGCAAAGACTTATTGCTCCATTGACACAGGTATGTCAACCAATGACTCTACTAACTACCCCGTGGAGTTTTTGAGCTCCTTACAGTTATCCGGGGTGCCATCCCACTAATTCGAGCTAAATATTGGTGTTCCAGTGTTGCTGATGTGTAACCTTGACGCCCCGAGATTGTGCAATGGTACCAGATTACGCATCACAGAATTGGGAAGAAATATTGTCAATGTAATAATTCTTACCAGTGTAGCCAAAGGACAAGCTGTACTAATTCCTCGAATCCCCATTATACCCAACAATTTGCCCTTTCAATTTAAAAAACTGCAGTTCCCATTAAATAGAGCCTTTACAATGACAGTAAGTCACAGGGTCAAACATTGAAAATGGTGGGGAAACATTTGGACACTCCATGCTTTTCTCATGGAGTTGCTTGCTCGCGGGTATCAAGCGCCCAAAATTTATCTATTTGTGCTAAGAATAAAAAATCATACAATATAGTGTATAGAGCTGTATTAGAGTAATAAAGAAGAACAATTGAGATAGAGCACATTGTCATTACAATGAAAGTTTGATTTTTGCATATGGGTAATGCCGTGGGTAACAGCTAGTTTACAAATAATTAAGTAGGTAATAATTACAACTACGTCCACACAAAGGGGTATCATAAAGGGGTAGGAGAAAACTGCACTCATGACTTACAGCAGAGAAGTCAAAAACGATAGTACCCTCATGGTATACTTTCAAAGAACTGTGTAGTATAGAAAGGATCCACAGCAAAAGTTCAACGCATCCAGGTGCGCCTCTACTGCCTGAACACTTTCGAGGCCAGTAGAGCACAGAAGAAAGGAAGGCCCTCTGAACGGGTCACCACGCCAGTTTCACGCGAAACGCGGGACAATTTACCTCCTGGGTAAGAAATTCAAACAATTGTGTGAATGTGGGTAAACCATGAGTGGTCAGTCCTAGTCGAATTGGATGTTTCTCAGGCACTGTTCCAATTTCGTTAAATACTCTTAGCATTGCACACAATTATTCCTTCTTGCATTGGATTCATTCTGCCCCATGTCTGTATGGCAATGATTCGTATAATGTGTATGAGAATATTGGATTATTGATAACTTGAAACACATATGGCCACTATTAACGCAATACTTTCTCAAGTTCAGCATATTTAAATCTTATAGAAACTGTCATTACTTATTTCTACACATATATCTTAAAGATATTGTAACGGGTAGCAGGTAGAAAACTAGAACATACGTGAGACAGGATATCTAAAACCACTGCTAAACAATACACTATGAGTAGAATATGCGTGAGAAGAATAATTGAAGGAAATAACTTTAAAAGCACAAAACACGTCAATAGGCACCTTACTGCGGACCACTGCAATTAAAACCAGCAGCTTAGAATAACATGCTAGACCGTTCAGTAGAGTTAAGTGTTCAAGCTTCGCCTTTGTTGATGCCGTTTCTCCACTCTTCAATTCTGTCGTGTCAATAAAAATTGTTACAATATTACTTAAAGTGAGTACATTAAAGACACAAAATAACCTGTCTGAATACTGATACCCGGCACCGTGCACGCTGCCGAACAGAAAGCATTTTCACTCTTACACTTTTTGCTTACCACAACACACTGTCGTTGCGTGTACCATTTGTACACAAGCTGGAGCACACACACAGGTTCAGAATAACCGGGAGTAAGAATATATTTATACTGAAGGATAAACAGGAACCATCAACTCATTTAGATATGCCTAACCTTTGATGAAGAAAAAATCCCAAAATTAAAAAAAAAAATGAAATATTCAGAAAAATATTCAAAGCTGACACTAGATGGCAATTGTAAATGATAATCTAACTGAAAAACTGAAAACTGAATCGTTGGGGTAGTGGCTGTTAAGTTACCTACGCCCAAGTGATCAAGACGTCCTATGTCTTTAAACTTCTACACTTGAATCGGTCAAAAATCTTCTATAACGAAAACTATTCTCAGAAATAATTAAATTATTGCGTTAAACTGTAACAGTCCTAGCCAGTGGTGACACAAAAATCTATCTCAGGTTCACCATGGTAATTATACTGGGAAAACATACTTTTATGTGCAAACAAGATGGCGGCTATTCAGAGTTTCTAGGACATTTAGAAGAGTTATGTGTCACTCGAAAACTTTACTAAAATCAAAAACTCTGTCTTAGCTGATGTGGACGAAGACTCGAAGATTCTGCTGTATTTCAAGGACTTTAGGTACGTGGGCCTCTCGCGCAGCAGGATAATTGACCAAATACGGAAGTCAGCTTCAACACATAATCTCGTGGCTGAAGGCCCAATGGCCGTACAAAATTACCCACTAATAGCGGAGGGGGCTCGCTCACCCCGTCTTAAAATCCTCACGAAAAACATTTCTTCCTCAAAAGAAGTTAAATCAGAGCAATGTCCGGACTCCCTATCCAGGATAATTTAAAAAGTCTACAGCACTACCCACTTGGGCATGCTGCCTGACGTCGTCCTGCCCATAATGGTGATGTAGGGATGAGTGCTCCCTAGCATACGAAGCTAGCCTGTCTTAAAGAAGGTTCTGAAACTTCCGGCCAATCGCATGACTCCAAACTCAAACCAATTCAAAAAGGCCACTCCAACGATCCTAACATCCTAATTGCATCGAGTACCGCGTCTCGAAACGGCGACAATACGAAATATAAAACCTTAAACATTTACAAATATGAGACCATAAAATAAAATTATATATATATATATATATATATATATATATATATATATATATATATATATATATATATATACACACACACACACATATTAGCAATATGAAATCTAGCTAACATGATGTGTGAAAATAACATAAATTAGTGCCGTCGTACACTTTAATAATAAAAAAGGTGAAACTAAAATATTAAAATTATAAATCATAAAAATATAAACTATCTGTGAATTGCAAAAATCAGACATTAGTTTTTCAAATATAGGAAAAATTGTGTGCTACAATATGTTGACTGATGGAAAAACATATAAGAATATGTACGTTTATCCATGCACAGTAATAGCTCACTACATTAATATGTATTATATGGAATTTATTAAAATAGCGTGAATTGAAAGTTAATTTAATGGTAATTGTCACATGACTATGAATTACTATCATCGTAACAGTTTAATTTCAAATAACTACATGCAGCGCACACAGATGATCTATATCTTTATTTAAATTACTATAATGTTATTACTTAGATAAATTGTTAACATACACATAGAGATATATGTGTGTATGTGTGAATATGTATATATATATATAGACACACACACTAGTAACTGGCGGTTCGTACTGAAATTCTTTAAAATATAATACCCTTTCATATTTAGGTTTCAAATTATTGCTTTGTAACTTTAGATATTGAGCTTTAAAAAGTAAATTAATATTTAAACCTAATAAATTTTAAAATATATATTACGATATTATTTTTATTATAGTGCTACTTAGAATCTAGAAGTTTTAATGTTAGAAGTGTACGTAACTGAAATCTTATTATTATTACTCCAGGACTTAGCATGGGTAGGTGGGGAATTTATTGAAATGGGGGTGGATGCTAGAGAAGCTGATGCAAGGCAGCGAGAGGGTAGGGAAGAACCAATCCTCCACCAATTTTATGATCTAACATTGGTGGTCATTTCATATGTGAAAGGAGCTATGGGCGTAGCTGAATAACGAGTCATGATTAGGTAGAGCACTACAGTAAAATATGGGGTTTATTGACCATAATGATCATACAATAACTAATTATATGATTATTAATCGGGGGAGCTTAAATGGAATATCATAATGCTATATACTTCTGGTAGGATTATATTAACATGTACCATTATTTTTACTCTCTAATTGGAAAATCCCCACATTATTCATGTTGCCGGAGGCTGTTTCTGGGATGCGGTTAACTATGGCCAGACACGTCCATCTCTGTGGTATTTTCGTTGCGATGGCCCGACGACAGTGTTACGTTACATATTCGGCCCCGATTACTGGCCAGCGGAGGGGGTTTCTGCCACTACCGTCGCAAGGTGATTACTGCAGTCACGCTAGTGCCCTGGTTCGATGTTTTAAGGCGTGATCAGGCAGGCCATTCACCTAAGCCCTAAGCACTTCATAACATCCTGCACTTGCTTGTGTCATTTACCAAGACATGTGCAACATTTACATACTAAGACGAATGCGAACGCTGCATGAGCGAGCATTTCGTTACGTGGAAAACTTTACGCATACTGCGGGAAAAGGACTCCGATAATCACATATAAGTAAAGCTGGCAGCTATGTGTGTCTATAGTCACACGAGTGTAATACAGCATACCATTTTATATTCTACACTGAAACGTCGAACACATGACAGTGGGAAAGAAGTTGGCACTGAAGTTATTATCAGCAATGATAACACTAACGCATAAAAACTAGGTATTATAAAAATAGTCGCAATATTCTACTTCAGACCACCGATGCATTACAAAATATAACTATTTCTACACTAAACATCGGTTCAATGCAATTACTCGGTGCCAATCGCTAAAAGTTAAGTTAAGTTTGCAATTAAAAACATTATGCTTTAAGAATTATGCAGTAATCGCTTATCTGTCATACGGAAACACGTCTTCTGTATTTTCAGTTTCCAAACAAGTTTTAATTCTTAATTCTAGCCAATGGAAACAGGCGACAAAGCCTGCTATGTTTACCTTTGTTCCTAACCTAACTTTGTCTGTCGCAACCATAAGCATATCATACTTCAAAACCGACATTTTCTACCAGAGAAGCATATTCTTTGTGAACAAATATAATCGTTAACATGTGAACACACAATACATTTAAAATTTTAGTGTTTACATTACTGTAAATAACCTTTTCCCGCCAACAAAACCGTCTTCTGTGTGTGTTCTGAGTGGTCGTCGCCTCACAAGTTCCACTAAAGATATAAAATATAACTATTTCTTTCAACGCCTAAGGAAATCTCAACAACGCACACGGCCTGCTAAGTTACATAGGAAACCGATACATGAGGTAACAAACTTTCGTTTCTTCTGCACACGTCTTAACGCATAAATTAACGCTTCATTTACCTATTGTGAACCCAGCTTTACTTCAAACTTAGCAGCTTGCTCTAAATTAAAGTGTGCAGGTGTGTTTTAAACGCAGACGAATCAAATAATTTCCGTGTTCATATTGTACAGTTGTTACCAAGACGAACAGAAATCAGGCCCAGCCCTAGAGCTGTAAATTTAGCACGCACAAATACATTTAACACATGTACTGCTGATAATGTCGGCAGTCCAAGATTGGTATAAAAAGGGCACAAAATCTAGAAGCGTTTTCGAATGTATTGTAGTTGTAAATACTGTGTTGCACTCTGTTGATGAAATTGACTAATTGGTGAGCTACTGAAGATATGCAGGCTTAAAGCTTAATGCGCTCTGTGCCGTGTAGTTCAAAATACGTTATGTAGTTAATGTTTGGAAATGGGCAACATTCTTATCGAGTGTGCTTTGTTTTAAGGGTTTATCTGTATTCTGAGAATAAGTTGGTGTTTAACCATATTTACAGATGGATATTGTGACCTCAGGCGATATAATTGTGTGATTGTTCATTTTAACCAAGAATGGGTTTTCATTACTGGATATTTAATGCAGTAGGTAAGTGAGATTAATGATTTCCTTTTTTGTGTACTTACATAAGTTTTGTTTATAGCCTACGTTATTCGTGGTAAAGTGAGCACTTTTTGAGATCATGCTCAGATTTTCCTTTCAGATAATTTTTGTCCTTTTGCAACTTTATAGAACAAAAAGTGCTGTCCGAGGTGTGACTAACAGTCTACTAAACACGACGTTAACATTCCCCTGATATCAAAAGTTAACTTCTGAGGCCACCATAAGGTATATTTATTTGTTATGTTTATGAGTTGATATAGGCCTATTACCCTATTACATGATGAGTTTATCACTGCACCCACTAATTATATACCGAAATATTCGCATAGTTGTGGGGCCCTTACAAGATAAACCAATATAAATTATTGCCAATTACAGTTATCCCAGTTAATAATTTTTTACAACAACAATCATGCTTAAAAGTGATTTTGTGTAGGCACGTGTGTATAAAAATTTTCAAATTTTAACAAAAATGTTCAAAATTTTAGATTATTCTTGCTGGTTCCTCTTATAAAGCATTGTAAGATTATCTAAATGTGTCTTAACACAAACTACATTAATGCTTTATATTCTTTGCACGTAGCATTGTAACTCTTTTTTCAATAGTTAGAGACCCTGTCATTTCGAGTTATAAAAGCACACTCTCGCTAGTCTTCACAATCCTGTACATCCTAAAGTGGTACAGTAGAGGTCTTCATGAACTGGTTGTTGTCACATTTGGGTCTCACTCTCCTGTTCGAATTAGTCTCACAGTGTTATATCAGCTGAGGGCTGTTGGTTCAAAGTTTTTAGAGGCGTGTCGGACGAGTGAAGGTCCAATAACGTACGTGATAACAGCATAAACTTAAATGACGCATAGCTGGTTCTGAATTATTTCGATAAATGACAAGGTTTTATCAATAATACTTTTCCTGTCATTATGCATATAAAATTATTTGTTTTATTTCTAAGCAAGATAAGAGAGAGGTATGAAGAAATTTGGGCAGAAGAACTGATCTAGGTGTAGTTGGCGTAGTTAACATAAATGAACACTTTTTAAGGTTTCGAAATGCCAGTAATTGTACAGGACAAGGCTTGTCAGAACTATTGTTAAGAATGTTAGCCGAAAATGGACTAAGATTAGATGACTGCCGTGGCCAGGGATATGGCAATGGTGCCAATATGAGAGGTAGAAACAAAGATGTCCAAGCAAAAATTCTTCAAATAAATCCAATAGCATCATTTGTGCATCGTGGATGTCATTCTTTGATTTTAGTGGTTTCAAATGCAGCTTCATCAGCAACTATTTCTATCACACAGTTTGGTGTTCTACAGAAAATAGATGTGTTGTTCTGAGCTTTTATTCAACGTTGTGAAATTTTGATGAACCCTGTGGCCAGCTTCACTGTGAAACCACTAAGTGCTACATGCTGGGAAAGTAGAATTGATAGTGTCAAGGCTATAAGATATCAGCCGAAGAATGTTAATGATGCCTTAATTGCAGTGTTTGAATTTAGTTTGACAGATTGCTGGTTTGAGGTACGAAGTGCAGTCTAGGGAGCGGCATCCCTCGTGGTGGAGGTTATGTTCGTCGGGAACCTGGGTGGTTCAGTTGTTGATGGCTTCGCGCATCTGCTGGGGGCGGCCCAAAGATCAAGGCGGAGGACGTTGGGGTAACCCGAGGTGCTGAAACATGCGAAGTGTGGCGAACCACTCCACTGCTGGATATTGCGGGCTGTCAACTGTAGATGCGTGCGGAATGGAATGGAGCAGCATCGGAACTTGGAATCAATGGCGTCAGCCTTCACTCTTGGGCCAGCGGATTCGCCTCCACAACTGGTAGCTCCTGGATGTCCCGCCAAGCACTGCTCACCTAGGACAGAGGGAGATTTTGAAGGAGGGGGAGGGGGTGGCTACACGATCCGTTACTCCCCACCTTCACTCGCGATGTGGAGATCCTGATGTCGGCGCAGAAGAACGAAGCTGGAGTAGGTGCCATGACTAATCTGCCTGGATTTCTTGCGCCCTCGGCTGGAAGCTTGAAGACCCTGCCTGAAGTCACTGCTGTCGATATTGCTGTGCGGGTAGACAGGCTGCCCGCGCAGGAATATGGATGGCAGTTCCACCTCAAGGGTGCATGTGCCTTTAACATGCTGGCCCAAAGCCCCGTCACCTCTCTACTAGATTCTTCACTCCAATATTAAACAGCATGGATTCCACACCGGCTATCTCCTTTAGCATTTTCACTAGTGCTCCCACGAGTTTAACTCCTTTTCTGTCGGTATGGGCGTCCCATCGAGCTCTTCTTGTAAGTGGACTTTGAAGAAAAACAACTTACATTATGTTGCAGACCTGGGAGAGTTCAACATGTGATGTAGTGGTGTTTTGTTTGTCGCGGGGAAATGGTACGTTTCCACACTTAAGTTCCTATGGAAACTGAAACCGTTTTGGTCCCCAATACAAGCGCTCCGAAGGTATGTTCGAGTTCTAATTGCATCTCAGGGCTGAGCCACTTAAACATTACACTTAGAATAAGGTAGTTTGGAAAAAAAGAGGTACGAAACACACTCTTTAGCATACTAGTTAATTAAATTTGAATTTTTGATTTCTTTCGTTATATGGTAAGATATTTTGTATCAAGTAAACACTGTGAGCAAATCAATGCAAAGCCCAGTGTTGGATATATGTACTGTCACAACTTTAATCATGAGTTGTATGGGGTATGTATTTTCTACTGCAAAATGCAGTTATAACTGCAAAGAAGCTAGCAGGTACATTATGGCTGATGCTTCGTTTGGAGATCCCACTCATACACGAAGAAAGGTGAAGTGGCAATTTGAATATGAAGACCTTGACGAGTAGTAAATGCTAGTCCAGAAGAACAGTTTAAAGGGAATTTTTTCTACGTCACATTTGATGCTGCACTAACATAATTGAAACAACGGTTTGAGCAACTCGAAGAACACTAACATTTTTGGGGATTCTTGTATGACTTGTCCCAACCTCCAAAATAATTAGACAATCCCCAAGAGGCTGATAAGGATTTATTGGAGAATATTATGGTTTTGCAAACAGCTCAAACAAACACAGATGGAAGTCATTCGGATAATAATGGCTTTGGGAAGACTTAAAACACTTCTAGTGTTTTGTATCATCATCTGTGAAGAGTTCTGCTAAGAAAGTTTTACACTATAAAAGAAAAAGATATGATCACTACATTTCCCAATATCTGGGTGTTGCTTCGAGTATTGCAGACTTTACCAGTGAACAGAGTTTTTCGAAGTTAAAATTTTATCAAGACTTATTTTTGATCTACTATGAGTGACGAATGTCTTTTATCGTTGGCGATATTGTCCACAGAGAATGACATAGCTCGCAAGATTGAACTTTCTTCATCTATAACCGAACTTGCCCAGGCTAAGACAAGAAAAGCCCCATTTTATTAGGATAATGAAGTGTACATAAATGTGCAATTTGATTTGTATACTAGTATTAAATTATATATTTAATGTTAGATGTGAGTGAATATCTTCTTCATTGATGTTACACTGTTAGCAAAAAAAGTTACAGTTCTTATTTCCCAGTACAGAAAAAAATTGACTGTTCCCAATATAAGTTCATTTTTCCATTGCATAATTGTTGTGTGTGTAAGAATTATTATGGTGTCTTAGTTCTGTACTAACAAATTTTGATGACAGCGACAAGATGTACGGTGAATTAGGCAAGGGTGTGGCAGTAAATTTAACACATTATGGTGATTACATAAATGTGACATTCGTTTTGTATATAAACTTTACATAGTAAATGCAAGAGTCATGCAAATGTTATTTGTAAATTTCTTATACGAAACTGCATTTATATTCCAATAATTTTAATTTTAAATGAGAAATCGCGGGGACGGATTAATTGCCCCTCGCCCCAGGAGCCGAATGATCTAAGGCAGGCCCTGACAGAAATTATTTGTTAATAGCTTCACTGTGTCAAAATTATTTAATGTTTTCTAGAATGTTTGTTGTCTCCTAGCCTACACTATGATAATGATAGAAATTTATGAACAATATGTAAAAGCTTGAATTATTTGTTACAGTACGGCATCCTTGTGTGTTTAGTTTGTGGCAAATTTACAAAATTATTATTTACTTTTTCTTAAAGTTCTCTGTGCCCCACGTTTTGGTGAATGAATAAATACTTTTTTCGTTAACAACCACTCATTTTGTTCGCACGTTTATACTATGGGAACCAAATACATTTTATAACATGTAAGATCATCTACATGACGAGGAGTGTTAATTCATACAACACATTTAGTTTCAATTAGTTCTTTGTGTGTATTTTTTCCTGTTTAGTAGCATTCTACTACCACTTAACAATATTAATGTATGTTAGTAAGATACTAGCAATATGTAGTGTATCATATTTTCAAACAGCAGTTCTTCCGCTATTTTAAAACCGGTTTTATGAAGTGCCCGGTGCCTAGATTCTGCGAGAGGCGTGAGTAGTAGGTGCGGGTGGGTCCTGCACCACTTTTGATTAATTTTATTGTCAATCTGATTCATCGGATTAATTAGGTCAATTAAATTGATTTGATTTATCCGATCAAATTATGCAATAAGATAATCTTAATCCAATAAACTAAATGTGCTGAAATTTTATTGATTATTTAATTTTTAAAAATTAAATTTTTTAATTTGTGTAACTTTATATTTGGTATTTGTAAGAGTGTCATAAGGATCCTTTTTTATTTTTGGAGAGAGGCAGCATCGATGTTGACGTTTGGACAGCTTGTGGTCTACTGAGGTGGGTATACGTTGCGGAAGGAGTATATATTTAGTATGTAATAGTGTTATAATTAATATATCTAGGGTTTAAACATGGTATTCAGAAGGGGGAGAATGGGGCATAGGAGTACCTTCCTGTATGCCATTGTTGTAGGACTGCATTGAGGCTGGAGGAGGAAAAGGGCACCAAAATGCATCTGCCTTGTGTGGTGTCAGAGAGTATACTAAACTTTAGATGGGTGTGATTGTATATTTTGGAAATGCATATTTCGAAATGAAGGTTTTAAAATAATGAAGAATAGTATTTGGGTGAAATCAAATATTTAATAACGAATTTAAAAAAATGTATTTAATGATGAGACATTCCAAATAGAGAACTTTTAATTAGAAAATAATAAAACAACGAATTAATAGATAACCGCAGTGAAATATTCTTACTATCAAAATGCAATGCAATGCAATGATTGTTAGTAACAATCACTCCTCGACAAGCACAATCAGAACATATTTAATTACAAATTAATAAAATGCACATACTAGATTAATGAAACTAAAGGAACGAATTGTCCCATTTCCTACAAATCAACTAATCACACACACATTAAATCACACTAATATAAAGTAAAGCAAACGATTTGCTTACTAGTCATACACATGCAATGAAGTAATTAACAAAGCCAAAAGGGTATCCTATTTCCCTACCAATCTAGGTGTCAAAATAATGACTTACTAAAAAGAATCGGAAAAAATGCATATGAACAAAATTTATATTAATATCCTAAGTCCTACAACATGCACATAATTCGTAAGGAAAAAAATACACTCATAGACATTCATTTAAACACAGGAACGAAATGTCCAACATAATTTCCATGAAACCAAACGAAAAACACATGTTCAAAATACATAAACATACTAACGAAAGAATCAAGCAGCAAACTTGAATATGCTAACATTTACGAAACGATTCCACATACAATTTTATATTAATACCCTAACAATTTAGGTGTTAAAATAACTCTTTAGTAAAAGTATATTTCACCCTCATCGGCTCTCAGCTCTACAACATAATGTTGGAACTCTGTACAAAGTTATTTAACTATCCCATATAATTTATCACAAATCTCAGAAATGTGGGAAATACCCAGACAGAAATACTAGCTAATCACGATCTACCCTGACAACTTGCATTAAATAACAAACATGTAAATTCACATAATCGCACACAAAACTAACAACTTAGCCCATTTCCACACATTTCCTAGAAAAATTAAGTAATTATTAAAACAATGTTACATTTAAGCATAATAGACTCCAGATGCATGCAACGATTGAACTACATACAAAGTTATTTTACAATGGCATATAATTTGTAAAAGATTCTCAGAAAGAGTACAAACACCCAGAACGGTCTAACACTTGAACACTTCCCATTAACACAATTACACGGAACGTTTCAAATGAAATTTTAACCACAGACAAAGAAATATAATAGTAGCTATAAAATCAATCACGCAAACTAGTCAGTTCACCTTATCGCACACAAAACTACACAAAACAACTTACCCCATTTCCACGCATTCCCTAGAAAAAAATTAGTTTTTAAATAATAATTAATTCACTCGTATGACAAAAAAAGTATTCACACATCCAGATTACCGCTCTTATATATTTTTCCTAGCATGAGAAACGCATTAAAAATAATTCACTTTTAACACAACTTCCATTGAAAGCCTGAACCAGTAAGCTTACAGAGTCTCGCATCGCAGAGCATACTAAAAACTGCAACACTTTATCCAGACATAGGTCTCACTCACGTTTCCCGATAATACATGTTTTATAAAAAATATACTAATTTCCTATATGATTGTTAACTGTATTGTATGTTGCGAAGGAAAGAGTAGCAGACAAGCACTCTGCCTTCCACCATCCATTCAATCTAAGCTCTGTCGAAAAACTAAAATGGCTTCCCTAGGTACGAGACAAGCTGCCTGCATGCGTGCGTGCGAGAAACCGTAAACCACCCCCACTCAGCCACTTTATTACTTTATTTGTCTGTCCGAAGTAGGAGGCTAGTGGAGGAGCGATGACCCCTGTCCCTAGTCATGAGGAGCATTTGAAAATTTTCGAATCTCGCATCCCAAACTATCTCAGAATGCTCCCTCCTAGTATATATAATTTAACCATCAACCATAATAATTACAACATATCACACTGAAAAAAAAAATTATTTCCTAATCACAAAGAATTTCTTCCCAACCTATTTTAACACCTATAAATTATTTAACAAAAATACGATTAATCTTGCACAAGAACAATAGATAATGTTATGCGATTCCAAGACTTATACATTATGTGTGTTGTAAAATACATAAATATGGTTTACTTATGTAACTATTTTTAATATCTTTAACAAATTTTAAAAAATATATATATATATACACCTATTCAAAGAAAACCATTTTCCAACACGTAACATCCAATTTAATATTATATATGTTTACGATACATATCTCAAAGGTTTAATATCTAACTAATATGATGAGGGAAATTTCAAAGCATGTTAAATATACATGTGTACATACTTGCAAATCATTTTCTTTAACCAAAAAAATATAATACATTTTTTTTTAAATCCTTCTAGACTTCTCTACGGGATAAAAAAATTAGTTATGTTTTTGTTATATCACATCCAAAGTTTTGTGTAAGTGAAAATTAAAGAATCTGCCTGTAATACATTCCTTTTACAGACAAACTTAACTCTTAAATGTTTCCACAAAAGTTTTTGGATATACCGATTATTATATACTAGAGTTTCGCCAAAGTCCATGTTTAAGAGCATGAACCATCGTGTAAAATAACACAATACCTACCCATTAAATTTATTCCAACATGTTAAGTAATGATCTGTGTTCTATAGCACACAACTTTAAATGTTCTTTGTGATATATGTTTTGACGTTAATTGTGAACAAAGAAGAAGAAAATTACTCATTTTAATTGTAAACAATATTAAACTTTGCATTTGTGTTACGAATGTTAACCAGATATTCAAACAAAATACTAAGTAAGTGGTGTCAGAGAGCACACCCCAGACATGTTTCCCTCAAGTAGGACAGCGATAAACCCACTGTTAATGTACCGCTAGTTGCTACCTGAGGGAAGGTCGTTGAAGGAGGAAATTTTAGCCATTTGCCAACATTTCCATTGACAAAACTTGGAGATTTACCAACCCAACATTTTCCAAGTTGTTTTCTTTGGCCAGGATAATAATAATAATAAATTATATTTCTAAAGTATTAAAATATTTTTTTTTATTATTCAAAGCATTTAACTCTTGTACATAATATAGAAGTTTTTTAAGTATTGTTATGCATTTTGAAACAATTGCTGACTCGTTCACAATTACTTCATCTTATTGTGCACATCATCACCATTCACACAAAGTTAAATAGTGTAAAGACAATATATGACACCTAAACTCAACAAATAACAAGATATATAATTCCCTTTACCGTTGAATTTTAATTTCCTTAAATAATTGATTTTGTTCAATTTCATATTTTACTATAACCTCATTTCAAATATATTTAAAAACAACTCATTTCAAACATATTTTTAAAAAAATCATATTTCACTGAAACCTAATTTCAAACACATTCAAAAACAATTCAATAGTTTACTAAAACCTCATTTCAAACATATTTAAAAACAACACATTTCTAACATATTTAAAAACAACACATTTCAAACATATTTCAAAACAATTTCATATTTTACTAAAACATAATTTTAAACATATTAAAAAAACAACTCATTTCAAACATCAATTTTATCTGATTTAAATTATCTTAATCCAATCATTGATCAGATTAACCCAATCAATTTAATTGACCTAATTAATCCTATCAATCAAACTGATCATCCAATTACTCAAAAGTTGTCCAGGACCCGCCCGCCCCTAATACTGGCGTCAGTCGTTTAAGCCTGCACTACACGATACCCAATGTCTGCTACATTCTGTTATACCCATGGGCACAACTGGAGGGTTAAAAGTTTCAATAGCAGAAGAGAAGAGAGAGTGAATCAGTTGATAACCACACATTACCTAAGTGCTGACAGAAAACTGCAAATGGCTGGCAAGACAACTTGCAGGGGGGCAGGGGTACAAATGCAATCAAATCTTATATGTAGGCGCTTTGTGGTGCATCCGAATGTACGAAGATTGTTTCTTTCCCTGGAAGACTGCATTTATATAGGTTTCTAAGTACAGGAACTATTAATGCATGGACAATGATATGAGTAACGACACTGCTTATGTATGCAATTTAAGGTACAGATTGTATTCAAATTTACGTACGACGGACATTCACGCCACTCATTAAAACATTAGCACATTACGTAACATTTAAATATGTATATTTAATGAACATAATAATCAAGCTTGTTCTTTCCGTAAATAAATACAGTGTGTGTCTAAGTTTTTATTACGCAATGTAAGGGCTTGTATTGGAGATCAAGACGGTTTCAGTCTGCATATGAACTTAAGTGCGGAAACGTACCGTTTCCCCGCGACAAACAAAACACCACCACATCACATGTTGACCTCTCCCAGGTCTGCAACATAATGTAAGTTGTTTTTCTTCAAGGTCCGCTTACAAGAAGGGCTCGATGGGACGACCAGCGATGTCTACAAAAACACAGTACCTACATACCATGTTCTGGTACACACGATCGCCAATACCTGGAAGTCCAAGATCTGCTGCAGCCATAATCCGCACCAACAGGTCTTCCTTTGATTCCTAAGGGGTCTCGTAAATCAAGCTCTTCATGTGACCCCATAGGAAGTAGTCTAGCGGAGTCAAGTCGGGTGAACGTGCAGGCCAAGCGACGGGGTGGATAGGTCAAGGTGGCCCGATTGCTTGACCTGCACGTTCACCCGACTTGACTCCGCTAGACTACTTCCTGTGGGGTCACATAAAGAGCTTGATTTACTATACACCTGTGGAATCAGAGGAAGGCCTGCTGGTGCGGTTTATGGCTGCGACGGACCTTGGACTTCCAGGTATTGGTGATCTTGTGTACCAGATGCAGATTCGAACACTAAAACGTTCATCTATTCAACGTAGACCGCCCACCAACCCAATGAGTGTATATAAATGACAAAAATCCACAGTCATCGCATATTTTTTGAAGTTATGTATCTTGTTTTATTATGACTCTGTGATTGATTCTAAATGTTTCCCATTTTTACATGTGCATTAGGTTTCCTTTTGTACATAAATACGTTTTACATATCTCGTAATCTTTCCGTAAGAGGCCATATACAGCTTGAGGTAGTTACTTGGGTGTCCACCATATTGTCTGTCCCATCTTCGTGGGTATATGCACCATGTACTGGTCTAAAAACGTAAGAGAGAGGGTAAATGCCACAATGGCAATGCTGCCGACTTCTGCACGCTGCCGCCACGAAAATGAACTAGCGCTGCATGGTGTTCATCCCAAGAACTACAGATTCTTACATTCTGGAGCGGTCAGAAAATTTCACCTGGGAAAGTCCACTCTAGGCATATCTTTACTCAGTGACTTAGCTCTATAGGTAGGTGTAATAAATTCACGGTTTCTTCGCACATTTTAAATCTAACCTTTGAAAAATCACTCCATGCATGATGTGTGTGGTTACTTACTAAATATGCCAAGTATCAAAAGCTTTTTATACTTATTTTAGTAAAAGTACCTTTTTGATTACATTCAACTTTTGCTTATATTTTATCTATAAATTATATTGTTTCATTTATATTTAATGTGAATAAAAATAGAGACAAACTAGTTGCGTTGGTATTGCCTAGTATGAAAGAGCTATCTTGTAATACATTATTACACTGAGTGTGCACGAATATGCTGTGTTGTCCCTTCGGTGTAATTTTATAGTTTCAGTTAAGCTTTGTTTGCATGGGGCTTAGTAGTTTTTTCTGAAAGTAGAACTATAGCATAAGGCTCGAAAATATACGACGTGCATATAAGTAGATCTTAAGTAGGGCTTTCAAAAGTGCTTATTTTACCGTGAACAGCTTATAACAGCCAGTAATTGACTGGTATTTCTCTGACGCCAGTTATTCACGTTTGCAGTGGAGCGGAGAGGTGTTGCAGTCTGATAAGAGAGCTGATGAGGGCGAAGCGAGATGAGTATGGAGCTACCGCCGGAATGCAAGGGCGGGGGAAACTGGAAATCCCGCCGATCCCACACGCGGAAATCCGGGAGCGACCCCGCCAGGAGTCGAGCTTTATTCGTTTTTTTTTTTTTTAAGGGGGGCAAGCGCTCTATCCGCTGAGCCACCTCGGCCCCGATTCACGTTTAGAGTATAACCACACATACACCCTCGACATCACTGCTGACTCAGCTCACCCCAGCCTAGCATCTGTCCCACCGACAATTTTTTTTGTTATCTCGCCCGCATCGCGATTGTTGAAGAAGAGTCCAGGCACTCGGTCTCAATAACATTCATCATTCTTCGGCGATCTTTCCCGTCGAGGTATCGCCCGCGAGTGCTATACTCCGTGACAAAGGACACCGCCAGCGACCGACGCCCCGCAATAAATCCTCATTATCAAGGGAATTTTCGAATCGTAGGGGACGGATTTTTTTGTAACCCTCCTGTGAGCCACGTGGAGTGTTCCCTCCTGGCGAGCGATCACAAAAACAGGGAGCCCGCTTTGTGCGGGTCGCTTTCCAGAGGGAATGGATGGCCTGCGGGACCCCACACACGCAGAACTTTAGCCGCGGGGTGTCGGACAGCGTCTGAGGGGTGGGAAGTACGGCCGAATTATTGGCTGCAAATCATGACGTCCTCCGGAGTCCCCCAGAGAGTTCCCCCAAGCAGATTTCCTCGGTAGATCTACTGATTTTACATTCTGCACTCCCGACTATTGACAGACATATACTGTTCACGGTAAAGTGAGCACTTTTAAGGCCCCAGTTACTTTTTTATATCGGCTATTTTTTTTTTATCCTTCCGCCACTGTTTAAAATGAAATAAATATTCCTTGTAAGTATTAACATAATGTATAATTTCACTCGAAAGTTAACGTCAAAGGCTACAAAAAATATATTTACAGAGTATTATTCTAAATGAGAGGGCTTCCAAAAGTGCTCACTTTACCGTGAATTGCCTATACAAGAAATTATGTAAATCTACTGAATTTTCAATGAAGTCTACTTATTTTATCCTTATGTTCGGAAAAAAAGGGGAGTTCCATTTGTTTGCGTAAATCATTGGACGTAACAATGAACACAAGTTGAACGCAAGAATATTTTGGCATTTGACGACCATTTAGGGCGGAAGAAGCAAAACAATTGTTATTGTATTTTTACCCACCCAGTCCACCCCCCCCCCCTCCTCCACCCACGATACACACACGCACGCACGCACACGCGCACATTAAACAATGTTGACTTCCCCAGAATGCTCGAGTTTGATATGATTTACACATTCCTCACCCCTCCTACTCATTTGTGTCTCGCGATCAGCTTCATACTCCAAGTTCAACCCGGATTGAAATGTTACTCTACATAGGGTTGTGCAAATCTGAATGTTTTTCCTTGTGAAATGAAAATGAGACATGTTATCAACTTCCACGAAACTGAAACGAGAATCAAAAATAATTTTGTAAGAGCTCAGTCTTAACAAAAGTTAAACGAATTTCATAAAATTGAGACAAGGAGTATCATGACTTGAAAATTTTCGCCTGTGTTCTGCTCCAATTTTACCATCATCTCGCCCACCCTCTACGAGTCTGCCTGTCTTGTCGGCTGATCGCCGGCCCAACGTTTTTGTTCGTCAATACTACGCAATTTCGTACACTTTAACACTCCCTTGCCTTACATTGTAATTACTTAATTATACTTGAAGACACTCTACCTTTTGAAGAAATGACGTGTGCCGACGCCGAACGTGAAAGATACATGTTGCTGCAGTGATACTCCCGATGCCCAGACACATGCGACGGCTTGGTTCGCGCACTCATGTATGACTGGAAAATGACCGGTGCTAAGTGCTGGTGTGTTTACTGGCTATTCCGCCTGGGGCGCTTGTAGTGTTGGGCATCCGGCAGTTTTAGCCCGCGGGCATTCAAACATACGTAATGAGTGCGCTACTGTGCCAGATATAATGTCATCAACAGAACATTCTATACTAGTTAAGATTATTCTTGTGCTGTATAATTGATAAAGGTAGCTCTGTGTTCGCCAGAAACAAATTGTAATTGGAGGAGTGGCTAAGCCAATATGATTTTGGTGGGGTAATTCTCCCCTGTCAGTTTTAGGACTATAAATAGTCCCTCCAGCGGACTGGTCAAGCAGATACACCTGGTCGTTGGGAGTGACCAGTACAGCACTACAAACGATGAAATAAGTAAAAATATTACGGCCATATGGCCGGATTTCAGTTGAAATGGGTGTTGTAACCCTGGAAATTTGTAGATAATTTAGAATTTCCTGGTGATATCTAAACTTAGCTTATAAAAATTCATCAGTGTAAAATCATAAAGAAAATAATATTATTACTTTTAAATTGAAAAATTGTATTCTTAAAAATGGTAATGCTTAAACAGTTAAAGATTTTAGAATTATAATGATGCATAAACATATTCAATTATATGTAGCATTTTGTAAAAAAAATGTAATATATTCAGAAAATGTCAAGTATATAAATATGTTGTAGAATTTTTCACTTTGTTAAAATTCAGAACTTTGTTAAGTATTCTTGCATTTACAACGCATAAAAAGATACCCTTGAAAGTACCAAATACATAACTGAAAACTTTGAAAAGGAACTTTCCCTAATAAAATTGGCTTTTGAATACCAAAGATAATTTTATGAGGTTACTTTAGTTGTTATTTTAATAGCCTACAAAATAGCCGATATATTATGTTTGCAGGTGCTGTGACTGGCTCCTGCGAGGGTTGCTCAGCGGCGCACTGAGGCAAGGCGCAGAGCGACCTCGGCAAGCCGAGCCTTTGTTTTAAATAATACATACCGGAGGATTGAGGGCGAGGTCAGGAAAGGAGTATAAAATCTCAGAGCGATGGCGGCTCGGCGCGCCATCTTGCCTACCGCTGCCGGAGGCTCTGCCCGAGGACAACGGACGAGAGGACCGCAGCCCGTGGTCCACCTTCAACCCCCGACGAGAGCACCGTCGAGAGAGCTGTTACGAGACTGCGACGGCGAAAGGGTAATTATCCATTCCTTGGTAGGACGACAAAAGGCACACTAGGGCACGGGACTTGTGATGGCTTTAAGCTCCCTCTGATTATAGATTCGCCTTAATAACGCAACGATACTTCGAGCTTGATTACGGGCATCAGCACCCGTTGTGAGACGCTAACTGTCAAGACCTATTGCTAATTGTAACTAATTGGTTGTAGAATGTTATCGTTGCTTGAGACGCCTACTTGAGGCGTGATTGTAAAGTTAATATTTAATAAAAGTAGTATTTTGTATCTGAGTGCTTTTCTTTGAGTTACTCTTGTCCCCTCTTGTTAATGCGTGGGCTGATTCATGCTCAGGACAGGTCACAGCACAAGAATTTTATAATCCTGTTTTTAGCCTAAAAGAAATAATACAAGATTATAAATTTTGGGAATTTTACATATCTAATTTGTACTCATGTATACCAGGAAATTCCCTTGTTGGTTTGGAAATGTAGAGGTATTTTGTCTTACGCACCTTGTAGAACCAACTGGTAGAATGTTTCAATATAGACAATTTCAGAACTCGTGTGTATTTATCTGGTAGTTAGTCTGTTTTATCCTTTTAAGCCATTGTCACTTAGGGATTTTATGTTCTGTTGTATACGACTTGGTCGTTGGGTTTGTCTTTGCAGAAAGTATGTCCTTGCTTGGTTCTGACCTGAAGGGCTAAGCAAGGGCCTCAAAACTTTAGCAAGTTATTCATTGTGGAAAATTACTTGCAAAACCAAACTAAAAAAATGTGGTGTATGGAGTATTTACTACAGGTACTCTTGACTACACTTAAATTTTAGTTTTATGTAGTTATTTTAGTTACAAAATAATGAAAACAAAAATGATTTACACGCAAAAATTTTATTTGCTGGTGCAATAAGTGAACATTCATTAAACACGAGAATATTCATCGAAATCGAGAATTTTCATTTCATTACAACTTTCAGCAACCAAATTTTTTATCGAAACGGAAATGGAAGTCATCATTTTTGTTTTCGTTTTGGTTTACCGAATATTCGCACAACCCTGCCTAACTCTGGACGTGTGGATAGACGTATTCACGTCGAAAGTGAGTGAAGAGATTTGGGCGGCTCTTAACAGCGAGGTCTTGGGAGCCGATCGAAAGCGAGGGGCATCGGTCCTTCGCCACTCGGCCTCTGTACTAGTGATGGGCGGAAAGTAACTACTCGTTACTTTTGTAGTCGTTACTACGCAGGATCCGAAGTAACGCATACCGATTCTCGGAAATACTCGTTACACAAGTAACTATTCAAGAAGATTTCGCAGGTACGTATCGTGCAGGCTCGAGCAGACATGCGTAGCACTAGAAAGTAACGATGTAAAGAGTCCTCCTCTCGACGCAGCTCAGCATCCCAGGGAATTAAGGTCGGGAGGAATCAACCATTCCGCGTATTCGAAAATTCATCGATGAATCCACCAGTGGTTGATACAACGGTGTACACTGGTTCAGGCATTTATCGAACAACAGTTCGATTTTTTATGGTGTTTACATCTGCTTTCAGACACATGTTAATACCATTTCACTCAAATTATAAAGTTTTAATCTCCCATTTGGAAAATTCGACTTCTGAATTATTTTTGGTTTATTTTGTAATGCTTAAAAATTACGAGTTGTAGGTGTTTGAAATATTTATTTTTCAGAGAATGCGTCCGAAAATTCATCGGTTGATGTTTTGATGCATATCCACCAGATCCGCCAGATTATCGGGGAGGTGGAGCCGATGGATAAACCGGTGCAATCGAACTCAACCGAACGATTCATTTTCGAACGTCCGGTGCACATCGGTGGATCCACCGGCGGATTTTCGAATACGCGGATAGTGACCCGCGAGGCAAGGCTGGGAGAGAGGGGGGATAATTTTGTATTGATAATTACGATGTTTGTACATTTAAACGTCTTTAACTTGTATATACAAAGTGTCTTATTTTGTGTTACTTTTTTTTTCAGCTTATAATTTTTTACTGTACATTGCTGTTCAGACTATAGAAAATTCATTTGAGAGCTTCGTGACAGTGCTGCATTATTTGTTGTGATTACATGTAGATATAAACTAGGTTAACCATGTAAAACTTTTGCATATTTTGTTCTTGTGGGCAGTCGTTCTTCTGAGAGGATTTATGATATCGACGACCAAATTGTTTAACTTGCATTTTGTACTATCAGTTTTTTATGTACAGATACATAAATGTTTATTTACATTTGATTGCTAAGGGTTTTCAACAAAATGAATCTCAGTCCAAATTAAAAATTACTGTAAATGAAAAGAGTTTGACATATGTGGTACTCGAATCCATAACTATACGCCCAGCGGTTCAGTGTGGATCTTATGTAAATATTAGCTCATAAAAAAATTCACTTACATGATTTCAAGTTCCCAAAAATATTCATATAATTTGTACATATATATTTATTTAACTGTAAATTTAATTGATGAACAATCATGTATTGAGTGCTTTGCGTGTGTATTATTGCTCTCATTGAAAAAGCGCCGTAATCTCCCTAACTAGCCTTTTATTAACATGTAAAGTAAGTTCCTCCTTCTCGGCCACCGCGCTATCTAACGAAGCTTCTAGTAACGGGTAAGAAACTGTAGTAACTATCCGTTTATCACGGTGTGCGCGTTTTCTCCATAGATTAAAGATGAGGTAGACGGCTTATAGTCTTCTGCGCATGTGCCCAATATTGACCTACAACAAAGGAACACAACTGTCAAAGTCACATGGTCGAAACGTTTGTTTATATCTTAATATTTAAATGACAAGCACTGTTATATGAATAAAATACTTTTACAAGTTTGAATTCAATCAAACTGCATTACAAATTGGTTAAAGGCAGTAGACATACAACTCAAAACATTTGTTTACAAATCAGTTTTCTAACCTAAAAATCCAAACCATGCCGTTTTCACTAGACGTGTTTGGCAGAAAAGCAGTTCAATGTTGGGACACGGAGATTGGTTGTGCGCAGCCTTCGAGATCGGTCTACCTCATCTTTAGTCTATGATTTTTTTCCCGGATATCCGGAAAAATGTAAGTAGTAATTAAGTAACGAGTACAAACTAAAAAGTCTTCGACTCAGTAGTAACTAGAAGTATCGAATACTGAAATGTAACGATAATGCACATCCCTACTCTTACGGTCGCGGGTTCTGTGCGCGGCTCAGCTGGCACGTGCGTGACTCCACAGAGCGCGCTGCGAAGAAAGAAGCTGGGCTTCGCACAAGCGCACACGCACGCGCGTGCGTGCGTGCTTGGCCCGCGCCTCGTGGTCCGGCCTCCGCCAAGAGGTCGATGACATCTCTCCTGTTTGCCCCCTCCCCCTTGCCACCATCGCGACGTCGCCACAACGAGGCACCGAGTCCCTTTTTACTGCTCGCTGCTAACCCGCGGCAGTTTCGGCGTGCCCCATCCGTCCTCGCCAACTGCTGCCCTTCGCGCCATCGTGTGTGTTTCACGCTGCAGGGCATGTGTGAGTGAGTGAGGAGGTTTGGGCGGCTCTTAGAGCCCCTGTGACACTGTCAAATTTTTCCGTCTAACTTCTTCCAATAAGTTCGGTCAAATATAATTGGACAGTTGTGACGTCATTGAAACGTCATAAACGCCACCATATTTGTCTGGAAAAGTTGGATGGCTTCGGTTTCCATCAAACACTTGAAAATTGGACAGATTCTAAAATGTATTTGATGTTTGACGGTCTCAGCCAATCAGAATCGTTCACGACAAAAATGGACGTCAAGAAACTTAAAATAACGAACAATTGCTGGAAACGAAGTAGATTATGAAGATAATTAATATAGAAGCTGTCTGGACGAGAATGTTATTTTAAGTGAATATTGCACACAATATTACTAACTCAGAGGCATTAAATTTCATTGCGCAAGAAACATATCTTATGCATAAAACTTTAATTTAGTAAAGAAACTAAAATAAATTACAATATTACTTACATTTCCTCCTGTAATGGACCAAATGGAAAAACAAAAGCAATATCTCACTATGAAAACCATTTTTAGATAATATTTCAAACGAGATTCTCCGAATAAGAAAAGATTGACAGTGTGACACATTTCCAAGCACATTCAAGATTATTTAATAAAATTTGTTTGGAGGAAAAATTTGATGGCCGTATTTTGTCCTCAAATTTTGTCAAATATAGTTGAGGGTAAAAATTTGACAGTGTGACAGGCGCTTTAAAGCCGTCCCTACACGATACCCAATTTCTGCTACCTTCTGTTATACGCATGGGCACAACAGAAGGCATAAAAGTTTCTCTAGCAGAAGAGAACAAAGAATGCATCAGTTCATACCCTCACGGTACCTAAATTGCTAACAGAAAATGGTAAATGACAGGCTTAAACAACTCGTAAATGGCAATCAGATATGACATGGATGTGCTTTGCGATAGGCTACATCCAAAGAGTTCGAAGATTATTTTTTCCCCCTGAAGAATGCATTTATTTATGTTTCTGAGTACGACTACTAGACTCTTAATGTATGGATAATGATGTTCGTAACGGCACTGCTTAGGTATAAAAAACAAGGTACTGTATTCACATTTATGTATAACTGATATTTACGCGACTAACTAAAACATTATTATTACATTGTTTAAATATTTTATCTTTTACATGTATACTAATCATTATTGTGCTTTCTGTAACTAAACAAGCTTTTACGGTTAGAAGGGAAAATTAAGGCAAAAATTTCACAATACTAAAAATAGGTCTTTCATCTGTGTCTGGAATGCTATACAGCTCAAATTATGTACTTCAGAAACCAATCGATTTCAGTAGCAAACAACCACAGGCAACTGATTGCACTGTGCAGTCACTGGCGTAGTACTGCTTTTAGACAGTTATATTCTAGAAATAACGTTTTATAACAAGAACATAAATTATAAACAGCAATAATATTTTACATAAAATAACTTAAAAATTTCGCAACATTGCGGAGACTTGAACACTGAAATGTACAACCAAGCGACGCAAACCCGCGCACCAACTCACTTATTTTTGTAGTTGTGTTGACGAACTCAAGTTAGACCGACTTGCAGACAAATTCCCAGTGCGACAAGCGAACTAAATATCCGCCGAGGCGGGGTCGGGGAGCGAACTCACGACTCCTCGAATACAAGTGGCCACCCTATCCCTGAGCTATTGGGGCAGGGCATGGAGTCGGTAACCTACTGAACTACATACACAACTTGCGAGAGTCAACTGTGTAAAAGGTTATATACAATGGCTCACATTTATATTTGGCCACCGATGATATGTTGCAGTTTCGTGGCCTTATCTTACGTTAGAAATGAAGATAACTATGAACCATATTGCACAATCATTGTCGTGTGCGTTAAATTAAATATGGAGTAGCCAATAACGGAAATGACAAATGTAACTTAACAAACAGTATGATTTTTGTCTTCCCGAGCTCCGTAAGTACGCCACTTCAATATCTGCCATCATCATACAAACAATAACATAATCCTCTTTGCAAACTAAGAAAAAAAAAACAATCTTTTAGTACCTGGTAGCATGGTCATTCTGTTTAATCACATTTCAAAGGTGTTGTGGAATATTTGCAATTATTTTTCTGGTACATTCGGAGCCAATCTTACTCCATTCTTGTTTGAACATTTTCACTAATTCTTTTGTGGACCTAATTGTAGCAGTCGTCAGTCTTCTTTTGAGTTCACCCCGCAGATTTTCTAACAGATTCAGGTCGGATGATTGGGAGGTGTGTTAATGACTTTGGGACAGTTATACAAAAGCTCGCTCTTGACAATGTACAACTTGTATTTTGGGTCATTATTTTGGTAGAAAGAAAACGTGTTCCTAATACCCAGTTTTTCAGTGTAGGTCCCCTTCAAAAGTGCACCCGGATGTGACGTCGCATTGCCGCTGTCCGAATTCGCAGCAAGGGCACATTATGCACTCTAGAATGTCCTCTTCGGCCAAAGGCACGATCAACTCGCCCTTCTCGAGCCCTAGATAGTTTTTCGATTCGCAACTGTTTGAAATGTTTCATTTGTTTGTGTTTGTTATGTTTTTACAGCTCTGCACGGCCGCAGAAAACACTTGTAAACACCACAGAGACAAATGAAACTCGCATGGAGCGAAATTCTACACAGTAAAACTCGAGGTGGAAACTAGCACAAGCGTCCGAATTCACTTATAGGCTATTCACTGTAATGTGAGCACTTTTGAAAGCCGTCTCATTTGAAATAAGAGTCAATAAATATATTTTATTTTAGCCTTAGACGTTAACTTCCGAGTACGGTACAATATTCACACTGTGTTTATTTCTTACATGGCAATATTTATTTTAAAAACTGGTTAAAGGATAAAAAATGGCTGAAAGAAAAGAGTAACTAGGGTCTCGAAAGTGCTCAATTTACCGCGAACAGCCTATAACTAATATATCTATGGAGGGGAAGGGATCAAGGGTAAGTGATCAAGGGCACATTGCACCGAAATCGAACACAGCCATAGTCTTCCCTTTTCATTGTTCCATCGACATTTACTGCCTCTCCAATACCTGCTGAAGATATACAGCCCCAGATCGTAATTCTACCACCACCGTGTTCCACAGTAGGTTGTACGTTCCCAGGTTTTAACTCCTCATTCGACTTGCACCATACTGTTGCCCTGATATCAGAACAAGAAAAAAAAATCATTTTCGTCTCATTAGCAAAAATCACATCATTCCACAAGCTTTCATCTTTGTCAGCATGGTCTTTTGCAAACTTAAGTTGTTTTCTTCTATTCACCTCATTAATAACAGGCTTTTTTCTAGGTACCCTGCCATTATATCATGCTCTTCTGATAACTGGTCGTATGGTTCTGGATGGACGTTCTTTCTACATTCGTTGCGTGACTCCGTGGTAAGTTTGCAAGCACTAATTTTCGGATTTTTGTTTGTTTTCCTGATTACTAGACGTTCTTCTCTCTCGCTTAGTTTCTTTGACTGTCCTTTCTGAGGTATTGAATCTATTCTGTCTTCCTTCTCAGGCCTTGCTATGAGGCCTCCTGCAGTGGACCTCGGCAGATTCAAGTGCTCCGCAATTTCTCGTTGATATTTCTTCTTCGCATAAAGAAAAAATTACCAGCTGATACTGTTCAAACGTATTCTTGCTCCTACCTCCCATTTGCCTGACTAACGCAGCCAACAGAGCTACCCGATATAACCTCTAATGCAGAGAACGTGCAGGGAAATGACAAGCGGCACGAGCGCAATATGCATCATGTCTGTGCCACGACCACCACAACTGGCCGAATATTAAATTGGCGCCCTATGCAGCACGCGAGAGCAAAATGTTATTTTTCATTATCTTGCAAGTAGATGTATAATGCGGGTACCAGCGCAGCTCCCCTTTTCATCGGAAATCAAGCAATTTTAAGCCAAATTTCATCATTTTCAAGCAACGTTTTCAAGTGTCTAGATGCCTCATTTGACATCAATTTTCAAACCTTAAAAACTACCAAAATTAAGCCAAAATCAAGCAAATTTTCCAATATTTCACAAAATGTTGTGCATAAATATTCATTCTATTTTTTAAAAAAAAAACATTTTCATCGAAAATCAAGCAATTTTACCTCAAATCAAGCAAATTTTCGCGTTTTCTAGAAATGTAAATTTTGCAAGCGACTAATCTCAAACAAGCACATTTAAGCTTAAATAAAGTAAATTTAAGCTAAAAAAAAAAAACAAATGAAACATTACCTTATTATTCTTTACAGTTTATATGCGAAGCTATACTAATTTTTTTTTTTTTTTAACTACTTCTATTTGCTCTAAATTTTCACTAATATCTCGTAGTTCATATTTATCGTCAATGGTATCTAAGATTGATAATTGTAAGCTTTGTAAATTTGAATGAAATTTTCGAACCACATTTTTAAGATCTTCAGATGCATTATCCAATATATAGAAAGGTGGTCTTGAATCATCATCACCACCTTTTAAAGTGTTAGCCAAACTGCATGGAAACACAAAGGCATTTTCATTTCATTTAAAAGAAAAAATTCATTAAAACAAGAAAAAACTCATTTAGAATTATGAAAATAATGTTTTATTTGATCAAACAATTCATCTATATTTTTAAAAATTCGTAAAACTTTTAAATGTAGCCACTCAACTATAAGTCTAAAATATTGTATTAAAATTTCGGAAAGTTTGGTGATTCTTCCATTTATTAATTTTAAAATTTAAAAAACCTTCAATAATTCTCTCTTTCAAATAACCATAAGTTAAATTCTATTGGCTAATTAGAACAACATTACAAATGGTACCTGCTTCAACCTTTTTATTAAAATCTACACTAATTTTCATATTTGATTTTATCTGCAGTTGTTTTTCTATACAAGCAATCAATAATATACAACGGTATTCGTCCAAAAAATGAATAATAATTTATATTGCCTTTAACGTTTACAGTTGGTTTATAATAAAGTAGATTATTTAGACATGTAAAGGGTGAGTCTAAAAGACACCGACAAACGCCAGCAGGTGATTTCTTAGGAAAATATAAGACGAAATTGTAAGAACCACGTTTTCCGAAATTGATTATTTAGGGAGCTGTGAGCCCCCCAAAAGTCGGATTTTGAAATGCCTTAAGTTGAATATTTTAGAAACTACTTGCGACTAAGCGACTAATCCGCGAATAGTGTTTAGTATAATGGAGAGCGTTCACCTCGAGAAACGTGGTTGGTAATAGCACCTCCTTACATTGGGGAAGTGGAGGTTGCAAACCTGTGTTTGCACGAATCGTGTTAACAAACAATTGTAAGCGATTTATTGCATGCATTTATTAATTAGCACGTTTACATTGACAAAAAAGGTCGTCCTGTCTGAACACTCTCAGGTGAACCGTTTGCGAGAAATCCGTGGCGACATCATTCAAAACAGAAAGCTAGTGGCCTGACAGGTAGGCAATCCACAAGCACGGGACATGTTAGTATGATGAAAGACAGGCAATGTTTTCATTGAACAGTCACGGCAAATTACCTAAATTCACGAATGTACACGACGCTTTGCGCGTGTAAACTACAGTGGGCTCTATCGGTGTTACATCATGTAGTTAAGGAGGTAGATTCATAAATTGTTCATCGCGTATTATGTACGCGTTTTATTTCATGAATTAAATGTAAAATGTCAGGATTAGTCTGAAACCATCAACAAACTCCAATTGTATACTCCGTACGAAAATGTAAACCAAACCATACATGCAACGTATGGTCTAAGAGGAGTCGTAAGTGTCGTAGTCACCCTTGAAGTTGGAGCTAAAACCTGTATTTATTGTAAATATCCCAGCAGGCCTACATACATGCGACAGCAAGGTGTCGCCCAGCAATCAGACATAGCTTTCAGCTGTGGCGCGGACCGAGGTAGAATGGCCGCTGAGTGTAGGGGATAGTTTGTACTGCCCGCACCAGACCGCGCTGCAATCACGGCAGTTGCGTGGCCGGGTGGTTAACCACGTGGCATGGAACTGTGACGCCGGAAGTGGCTGTTCACTAATAATTTGGAATTGTATAGAAGCTTTCCGAGAGTTTCTTGGGCTCTGATTGGTCGGACTCTCGTTGCTCCCTCCCTAGGAGGGGTAAAAGTTTTGTATATAACGCCAGGAGTTTGGTCGTGTGGGCATAGACCAGCACTCCTGGACGTTCAGCTCACAGTCAAGTACAAAATAATGTTGTAACAGGAATAATATTTCTGACCCCTCTGGCAATTGTCAGAATGACTACTTTTGCGTCATGGCAGGTAGAAAAAACTTAGGAGTTTCCGTGTTCCAAGACAGAAAATTTCTGTATTAACTATCGGCTGATTAAATTTATCAATCATGTTTTTAAAGGCAGCCGAAAATTCTTAGAGTATATGAAAATGGGGGGAAATGAGTCATTTGTGTCTTTGTTGGACCATAGTAAAATATTGACTTTATTGTCACTGCCAGTATTGTGAGTACAGTACTAAGGAGTATGCTTATATTAGGAGTTAGGAAATACTCCAATTTTAAACATTGTATTTAGCTAGTATTAAATAAAAATGTTTTAAGTATTGACAAAATTGCTAAGAAAATGCTAAACATGAAAATAAAGCCACGTGGGCTTTTAAAAGGAGCTGAGAGCATGTTTTTTATATTGCAATCGTTTCAAGCACCAATTGTATGTGGAATTCTAGCACAGTTCTTAATGGGCATTTGTATTGTATATTTGAAAATAGTATCACTGTATAAATTACTGAGCCCATCTGTTATTTAATGAGTGGAAGATTTTTTGGAAGTCTAGGAATATAGAAAAATAATCAATTATGAATATTTTCCATAATCGTGTGTGAACTTTGAAACAATAGTACAAATATATCATACATTTTATTCCAAGTAAGTCATGTTTGTCTTTTTTACCAGAAATCTTTAAATAGATTTGATCTTTTTCTTATCCTCTTGTGGATTGGGTCTAGAAGGGCTGTGTATATGTCCTGCTTGCCATGCCCTTGGGAATGGTTTCGCAGTATATATTTCTAAAAATTCGTAATAGTTTTAAATGTAACCACTCAACTATTAGTCTAAAATATTGTATTAAAATATCGAAACATTTTTATGTTTCATCCATTTATTAAAATAAAATTTTTTATATATTCAATGATTCTTGCTTTCAAATAATCATGCGTGTGAGGTATTTTACTAATTAAAGCAACATTAAAACTTTGCCTGCTTCAACAGCTTTATTAAAATCAACATTAATTTCTTATATTTGTTTTTTCTGTAACTACAGTGGTTTTGCTATGTAAACAATCTATAACATATAGCGGTCTTCGCCCCCAAAATGAATAGTAATTAACATCACCATCAAAGTTTAGAGTTGATTTATATCAAAGTTCATTATTTCTATAGGTAGTATCTAGTTTGGTTTCTGAATACCTAAAATCATTATAAGCAACACATTGTTTAATACAAATACCATTTTCAATGTTTCGAATCCAATTTTCTCTAGGAAAATTTTCAATTGTACCATTTTTAACACAAATATTTCTTACATTAAAATGATCAAACATAATAGCATGTTTATGCTATTCAGCATGATTTCTTCTATGAAGGTGAACACTTACAGTTACAAAATTAGGCATATCAAATTTTAAATTATTAAACTGATCTTTTGTATCAAATTAAAAAATAATTGAACCAGCAGGAACTACTTTTTTCTAAAAATTGCCAATAATTAAAACTTATTGGAATTTTTGGATCTTTTTATAATATTTCATAAATATCAATGGGTGTGTAGATTCATATTCAACAATAGGCCACATAATTTTTAATTTTTGAATAACAATTTTACCAGAATCAGGACGATGTTTCGTAACTTTATTATCTTTATCTAAAGATTCCTTTAAAAAATAAACAGTTGTTTTCAGAGAATTACAAAAAAAAAAAGTAATTTTATAACCACCTTTCCAATAAATATCATTGTTAATACGAATAAATCCAAACAAATATCTCAACGGATACATTTTTTCATTTTCTTTATCACAAGAAACAGTTTTAACTTCATATTTTACATGACTAGAAACACATTTATCTCAATATAGATTATCAACATCAGTAAATTCTAAATAATTTTGTTCACTTGGTGATCTTAATAAAGCATTCATCATTGTTGATGTTATACCTGGATTATCAACAGCTTCAGTAATATTTCCATGTTTTGAAATTTCTGTTCTAGAAAACTCGAAAGGAAAAAAGTTCGCACAAACGTCAACATTATATGATTTATCATATTTTGCCTCATCTCCAACCTTATCTCTCTTTATTAAACTAAATTGCTCATAAACATAACCATAATTTGGGAAAGAAACCCCATCACCTATAGGAATATTAAATTCAATGTTATTATTGTAAACATTTAAATTCCCCCTAGTCTGATAAATTGGGGGAAAATTTTATCTCTCGAAACACTCAATACTTTTATAATTCATTTAAAAAAAAATTATAAGTGCAGACATTAATCGACGAATTACGAAATATTGGTAACAAAGTAGAAAAAGTAAGTGAATAAAACCAAAAATTAATAATGGCATTAATTCAAGTAGCAGTAAAAAAATTTAGATTATCCATAAATACCAAAAGAAACATCGTTTGAAAGATAATTATTCTCGAAAACACCTAATTTGGAAGAGAAAATGAGAATTGTACCATTGAAAAATTTACCACATGCAGCATCTGATACGATGCATAATGCATATAATTCTACTATAAATCTCGGTAATGAAATATCATAAAGAATAAATGTTATTGATACTCAATATGGTTTACGTGTAGAAGGACAAGAATTTTTCATGGGCAATACACAAGTAAAGATAGATTATGATAAAATATATGTAGAAAATAAAGAATATTAATTAACGGAAGGACTTTCTAATTTGTTAACAAAAAGAAAAAGAAGAAAGTCTTGAGGACAATTTCACTGTTAATGAGTAAGAAAACTACACGAAAATATTTTTAGGTACCAAAGCTGCATTCCAAGAATATAAACCATGAAAGAAAATAAACTCGACTAGAAGTTGGAAATACAAAAATATAATTAAAACAAATTTATTGTAACTTTATAAAAGAATCACATTGAAGAACAACGCCAAACACACCAACAAGAATGAAATCTCCAAGAACTCCTAGAGCTATAGAAGTTATAAAAATACAATAATTTACCTAAAGAATGTATCTGGATGGATGATGTTAAAAAATTGGTTGAAAGATGATTAGTTATTAATGGCGAAGAAAATGCTGGAAATAAAAATTATTAGAATGAAAAGTAAACATAATTAATATGTTGAACAATAAATTTTCTGATTTCGTTATTAATAATCCAAAAGGACTTCCATATCTAATAAGAGTTTTAAATGTAACTCTACAATCATTTTTTAATTCTAAACATCATGGCAAAGGAATAAAAAATTGGGCATTAAACAATTTAAATTTACCTGAAATGCATTGGCCTGGTTATAATTATTGTGGACCATTTACAAAATTAGACGACAGGTTGGAAAGAGGTGAAACAGGAATAAATAAATTTGATGGAGCATGCAAATATCACGATATTGCTTATATAGAACATAAATATATAGAATCTATACATAATGTTGTTAAAATTTTACAAAAGGAAGAAAAATAATTTATATTAAATAAATATACTCCAATTGGAGAAAAAATTGCTTCTTCTCCTGTTGCTTCATCTACGTTTACAAAAAGAAAATTAGGATGGGGAATTAAAATGTTTATTAATTATATATATATATACATTTTACTTATAACTGAAGATAAAAAGCTTTACTTTCGATATAACCACTGATTAATTACGAGATTTAGGTAGAGATAATTTTTTAACAAAAGATCAACTTAATCAAAAAATTAAAAAAATTAAAAGAAAGTAAAGGTTTCTTATTAACTTTGGCACTTCCAATACTCAAAAAAGTATTAAAAGAAATAAAAGGAAATGGATTACATCACAGAGTAATTATACCATTTATATTTCCAATTTTAGGTGCACTTGGCGTTTTAGCTGGTGGAGCTACTGCAATTTATAATTATGTACAACAAACAAGAAAAAATAAAATAGCATTAGAAGAACAGCAGCAGCATAATTTAGCAATGAAAAATAAAATAGGAAGCGGATTAGTTACAAAAATGTGGGGAAAACCAAAAAATATTTGAATATATACCAACTATCTAATATCGATACTGAAAAATATTTAAAAATACGAATTATAAAAAATTACAGAAATGTTCATATGATTGATGAATTACCAAAAATTATGTGCAAAAATGAATGTGCTGTTGTTAATTTCAACATTTCATCAAATCCTGGAAATTATTGGATAGGCTATTTTAAAGAAAACAATTATGTTTACGTTTTGATTCATTTGGAGGAGATATTCCTTCTAATTTCATTAATTTCTTCAAAAATATAAATGTTTATTACAATGATGATCGAATTCAGAATTTTAATTCAGTCCTCTGTGGATGTCTATGTTTGATTGTATTACATCTTCTTTCGAAAGATTTTAAGTTTAACAATATAATTTCTTTGTTATTAAACTATGGATATATTGGAAGCCATGAATCAAATCATTAAATAAAATTTTTTACACTAGTGCTTATGCTTTAAAACATATGTAGATGCACAATGCAATTCAGGTGTTTCTGAGTACACAGTAAACTAAGTACATGCTTCGATTATACAGAAGTTTATGTTTCTTTTTTAGGGCATGGAATTGTTAATATAGATTATCCTAGAGACGATAAAGACACAGTCAATAAAAGATTTTTTGATAAATGAATAATTGATAAATTACAAAATCAACTAAGTAAACTTTTTGTTTATACAAACCGTTATATTTCTTTTCGACATTGTATAATTACTAGTTTAGCTGATCATATAGACGAAGATGATGCACTCAATAAAAGATTTTTGTTAAAGAAATAACTGATTCTGTTTTAAAAAAAGATGTAGAATCAAAATACAATATCATTGTTACCACTTTAGAAAATCAACTTAGCAAAGTTTTTATTTACACAAACAATCATGTTTATAATCAAAATCATAGCATTAATAATATGTCTGATCCTGTTGATGGAAAAGACGCGGTCAATAAAAGATATTTTGGATCAAGAAACAGCTGTTAAATTGCAAAATTTAAACCAATCAGTTTTGAATCATTGTGATACACTTATTAACTCGAAAATATAAAAATGTAAGGAATAAAAATGTCATATATTTTATTTACATGCAAAGTGGAGTAAAGTTCTAATTTTTTTTTCACTTAGATAATAAAAAAATTCTCATTACTTTTTCGATGGATTGTACTGTTTATAAAATTACTACTGACAATTTCACTTTACCTGATGATACTCTAACTGTTATTAAAGGAACTAAAATAATAGATTACAGTAAGCCTTTTCATGTTTACAGAGGTGATACTTTATCATTTAAAACAAAAAAAGATAAAATATATATTCGTAAGGCGGCATGACAACTACAATAGAAATATTTGTAAAATATAAAGATAAATTATTTTTATTCTTATTAAATGGAGAATACTTGGTGCTTCAAGTGTAAAAAAGTTACTAACAATAATAATATAAAAATTGAAAATACTAAAAATGGATGATTAGTTCAAAAATGTAAATGTTCTATATGTAATTCTAATATATCAACATTAAAAAAATTTCCCAATATAAGACAACGAATAATCAATTAATGATATATTCCTGCACAAAAAAAATTTTCCAAGAAGAAAAGTAATTTTTTATAGTATTGATGATTTATGGCAAATTGATCTTGTTGAGATGGATACTGGAAATATAAAAAGCATATTGCATATAAACAATGGATACAAGTATATTATGACAATTATTGATGTTTTCTCAAAATATGCATTTGCTATAACAATTAGAGATAAAACAGCCAAAAATGAAGTAAATGGTTTAGAATCTATACTAATTAAAAGAAAACTTTGTGATATTCTAAGTGATAATGGCACCAATATTTATAATACAATATTTAAAGAACATATGCAAAATTATAACATCAATCACTATTCTGCATTCAGTGTACTTAAAGCCAGCAATATAGAAAGATATAATTGTACATTGAAGAACAAAATGTCGAAGAAATTTGCTTTAAATGGCAATTACAAATAAATAACTATATTAGATGATTTAGTTAAGGAATACAGCAATACCAAACATAGAACCATTGGTATGAAACTAATTGAAGTGAATAAGACCAATGAAAAAAATGTAATGCAAACAAATTTTGTAGACATGATTACTAAACCAAAATATGACATTGGCAACATTGTCTGCATAAGCAAGAGAAAACGAATCTTTGAAAAGGGTTATATAGCTAACTGGACAACAGAATGATTTACCATTTTTGAGGTTTTAAATAATGATGTGCCAACTTACAAACTGAAAAATTACAAAGGAAAACAAATAAAGGGTAGTTTTTATAGATATGAAGTTATGAAAACCAACTATCCAAATTAAAATTTGGTTGAACAAATTTTTAAAAACTAGAGGTGATCAAATTTATGTTAAATGGTTCGGTTGTGATAATTTGCATAACTCTTGGATTAATAAAACAGATGTTTTGTGAATTTTAATATTTTGTGAAGTAAAATATTTTAAGGCAATTATTTCAAATGCAACATAAAAATATGTTTTATTGCTCATTTAATGTTTATAACATGCATTCAATGTTTGTTCATCATTCGTTCAATGCACATTTCATCTATGGTGAGATCTTTTATTTTTAAAAATTTCAAATGGTTTGCAGACAAGTAAATGTCGTGCCAGTGACCTGTTTATTTTTTAAGTTTTACAGGTAAGTTTATACCTTGCCAGTGACCTGATTTTTTATTTTGTCTGCCTAATTTATCACCTGAAAAATTCCAATTGGAGAAAACCCTCCAAATCTCCACTGGCCATCCTATATTTTTATTTTTTTTGTGGAGAGGTACGAGATTTTTTACCTTTATATATTTTTTTTATTTCTTATGGTACCCCTTCTCATATAGTGAGGCACCATTCACGATATAAGAACACTCCAGCTTATACATCTGTTATACTACAAGTATAGCATAGAGAGCCTTTACTGAAACTTGATGTACTATTTTTATTTGCACCAATACTCGTATATTGAATATATAAGCAAATACAAGGTTTTTTGGCTCCAATTTTGAATGATATGGTGATAAGCTTATAGTGCAAATATGGGCATCTCATATTCACATTATTGAATTATTTGCTGAGACCAGGGATCATACCCATGACCTTTGCACTTGAAATCAAACACCTTTTCGCTAAGCTACCATGATAAGGTGAGTGAAGCGACAATTAAGTCTTCATGTGACAAGTTATTCTCACCACAAGTAAATAGCTTCATATTACAAGTTGCACGTGACTGTTCGCTACACCGCAACTAGCACTATAGTGATAACTACAACAGCACTATAGTGATAAACTTCTTCCTGTGGTGACAAGAGTGCACTGAAGTGCCTCTTCAGGAAGTAGATAAATAATTCTTGTTTACAAGTGAAACTGGACACATTTACATTATAAAATATTGGATTGAGTCTCTATACTTACCACTGTTCATTTGTCTGCTCAAATATATTGTGATAAAACATAGTCTTTATTTGAACAGATATATTTAATATCGCCACCAACAAAAATTGCTATATACATGTTTTAAATTTGTGTCATCTTGACTAAATATACATTAAAAAATTGTATTGTCTCTCACTATTTGCTTTGGCACCCTCGAATATGTTTCTGTCAAATAAAATACATGAGTATTTTGTCTTCCCATAGTAAAATATTCGCAGCTGACATCCTGGTTTTCTAAAATAACATTGTCAAATATATCCCAGACTCATTTTCACACAGATATAGTGAGATATTTTCATCATTTTTATTTTTAAAAATAAGCCATATTTTCATTAAATTCTTTGGATATTGCATCTAAGTCTTTTTGTAACTCAATATATTTATGTTCATTGTACTTTTTTTTAGCAAATATGCATTTTATAAAATTTAGCTATCCTGGTTTATAATAAAATTAATCATCAATTTGTTTTTCAGAATTTCTAGGCCCAACAATTTAGCCTTTTATGTTATCAGGCAATAATTCACCACTCTTTTTATTTTTAGAATTTTCTTCAGAAATAAAACACAGATACCCCAATTAATGACTATTAATTTAATATGATAACTTTTGTAATAAGTGGATAACAAAATGTTTAAGTTAGCAAATAATAGTTCCATTCTAAGGAAGAAGCTTCATTATGATATAGTTCATTACGACAAATTTATTGCTTTAATTCATTTTCATGCAATCTTTTTAGCTCCTAATATAAACAATACTTGAAATAAACAATTGAAAAATGAATGCTGTCATTGATAAAAATGAAGTTATCACTATTCCTAAAGGACAATACAATATTGAATTTTTAAAGGAAACTATAAATTCAATTGACCCATTTCAACAAATAACATTGAACTTGCATCAGACAATGTGAAAAATAGAGTTGTGGTTAATTCTAAAGTTGATATTAAACTTGACAATCGATTATCTCATATACTTGGTTTTAAGAGAAATATGTTTATTGAAAATGACAAAGTTGTTGTAGGTTCTAGGCTACCTAATTTTAATTCTTTTAAAACAATAAATGTACATTGTAAGTTAGCCTATGGGATGTTTATAAAATATGATGAATCAAATCATTTAGACTCTGATATAATTGCTACTTTTCCACCAAAAACTATGTTAGGCTTCAAAGTTATGTTAGTTATGAGCAACCATATACAATTTTTATAGAATAAATAATGAGTGTTTTAATCACAAGGTTATATAAATTAGGGATGAAAATACTAAACTGATTAATTTCGATGGTTCTGGTATAGATTATTGTTTTGGAAATTAAAGATGTTTAAAATATAATATAGAAATATAATAATATAAAAATTAATTAAAAATTATACATTTTGATACCCATATGCTAATGTATATAGTTTATTTTCTAGTACAATCAAATTCTATTGTATGTATTTCATGCTATTCTCTCATTATATTCATTGTTCTATATTCTATTTCCTCTTTAAACAAACAATTCTTACAGTCCTAAAATGTAATTTTCTTGATAACAACATACTTCTTTACACCTTTCGATCTTATATTTTCTTTATTATCAACTCTATATGCATATATTTTTGCTCTTAAACCAACATATTATTTTATTATCTTCCCCTTGCATTCGTCTTTTTTTAACCTATAACTTTCTTATTTATTTGTGGCAAGTTATAGATATTATGATTTGAATAATCATTTGTATCAAATTTTCTATCATTTTTTTCATGTTTTCATAAAAATCTTCCATTTTTATGGAATAAATGTACGAATCAGTGTCTTGATAGCACATTAATATATTATCACCATATTTTGGTATCATTACATTATAATGAAAATCATACATTGACTCTTTCGATATGTTCAAAAGATTCTCATTAAATATAGTACTTCTTTTGAAATTTGGTTTTTGCTACTAATTTTTTACATTTTTTTGCATCTGATATTAATCGTATATCTACTTTGTTTCTTATATTTCCCATAGTTTTAGCAAACACAGAATTATTCATCAGCTTTTAAAAATCTTTTTCAATATCATTTTTTGCATTAGTTTTCATTGATGTGTTTAAATCTGTATACTTCTTTGACCAAAAAGACTGATTAAACTTGAATATTCTATGTATTTAAGTGAATATTGATCCATTATTTAGACACGGTTATAAACTATGATAGTGAATTACATACATACTTTTGTTTATTTTAAGTTGTTAGTAATTTAGACTGATTTGTTCCTGAACTACCTTATTTTCTGGCCAAAATTGTAGTAGATCTTTATGTAATTTATGTAGATCTTGTGGATACTCTAAATCTTATCTTCAATAGAGTATACATTTATAGATGTATCAATTAGATTTTCTATTTTTGGTATATCATAAATTTTAATAGGATATTCATATTGATATATTACTTCATCAATATTAAGCCCCAAATTTTTATATTTAGATACTCTATCCAAATGATTGTCTGCTGGAAACAATGCAGACTTTATTGCCCAAAGAAAACATTTCTGATCTTCATTTTTCACATCAATACATGCTTTTTATTCTTAATCACTTTCTGGTATTCTATATATGATGCTCCAATTAATTGATTTTACTTATTTATAGCTAATTGTATTATAATTACACTCTCTAAATCCCATCCTGAACCTCTTCTTTGAAATTCAGATAGTTGTGTAAGCAATTCCTGTTTTATGATTTTATAAATCCTTTCAATTTGTCCTTTGTTCAATATTGTATAGTTTGGTGATTGATGTGTAAATAATTCTACTTGATTTTTCTCTTGTTTAGGACAATTGGTGTATAAATTAATAGTAGTTTTCATCTCTCTAAGTGTTCTAAGGTGATCACATATTACCTCAAAAACCTTATTTTTATAGAAGTCAAAAATTGATAGGGCTCTACTAAATTAAAGGAATTCTCAATATTATAAGTTTATTAACGAAAAAATAAGCAGAATAAGGAGATATTTCTTTAATTAATTTTTATCTTGCTTATAAAATTCATCGATATTGGCATCTGATAAAGGTAAAGTTGTAAAATTGTTCTTTGTTATCCATTCAGATATCTTCTTACTTTTATTTCTAGACTTTTCAAATACGTTATTAGAGAATATAAATATGTCTTTAAATTCATTTTTATCTTTTGAATATAGTTTGATATTGACATATGAAATGGTAAATTTGCAAAGTTTCTTTTTCTTTGCTTGTCTATAATAAATGGTATAATAGCTGTAATTAAATCAGCTTTCCTTATATTGTACAAATATTTAATTTTAAATTGTTTACCTGAAGCTCTTAGCTCCCGCATTCTCTTTTCGCTCTACTCAACTGCAAGATTGTTTGCTAACATTCTTGATTTTTTATTTGTAAAGAAAATAATTTATTAAGCTTTGGAACTTGCAACACATCTACTTCGAAACAAACCACAATTTGGCCGGCCAAGGAGGCTTGTCAGCCGGCAATGGAACCTACATTCTTCGATCTGTGTGGAAAAACCCAAGAATAGTAAATACATTGAAAAATGAATTCTATAAAAAGTTTAAATTATTGATAATAAGTGAAATAGTTTTAACTGTGTAACATACATTTGGCCGTGTGTTTAATGGTGTCCTTTCTCTTTAAGTTCAGTAAATTACTTGTTAAGACAATAATTCTTAATATATTCACTAATACAATTGTTACACATTGTTCTAAGTTTGTCCTTATGTCTTGTGTGAATTGAAAATAATTTTATACATTTATTCTCATTACATACTCTACATATTTTTATAGGGTAATTATCATGTTGTATTCCATTTATAATATCTACTAACACATTAAGTGATTTAGTATTTTTATGCTCTTTGAGAGATGCAACACAAATATATTTTCCATATTCACACAGTACTTTATCCCTTTTTAACACAAATTTATTTTTGACATTTTCAATGGCATATTTTTTACAGTTGTTATAAAGTCTATACTTATTTCTTTTATGGTAGTAAAAATATTCTATGTTTAATACTATGCCACACTTTTTACATTGTTTAAATATGGTGTTATTTTCCATTTAATTGTTGAGCAGCGATTCCATTTTTGTGTTTATTTAAAAGGAAAAATAGTTTAATAATTTAAAAAGTCATTTAATAATTTAAAATTTAATTTAAATTTAAATTTAAATAATAATAAAATTTAAATAATTGAATTAAAATTGAAATAATAAAATTGAAATGAAAAATTAAATTAAATTTAAAAAACAATAATAATTTTAATAATAATAAAAATAGAATAATAGAATTTAACAAAATAAAAAAATTAAAATTAATTTTTTATATTAGTAAATTTTTTCTTTTTAAATAAACACAAAAATGGAATCGTTGCATAACAAGTTAAACAATTCATTTGAATTGACTAAGCTACATGACCTAAAAAAAAATTCAGAATTATGTTGCTACCGAATTTCAACCATACAAATCTAAACATGGAAAAAAATTAGTGGTATTCTAGGTTGTAAATATAAAATTACTTAACCAAATTGTTCCTTAAATATGTATGATAGAAATGCTTTAAAATTAATCAATGAAAAACATGATTTTATAACATATAAAGGTTTAAAAGAAATGAAAAATGTAACAACTATGCATGATTAGAACTCTGTTAAAAATGTAAATGTTCTATTATTTTTAATCAATCAATCTTTTTTTTATATTTCATCTGATTTTTAGCTTATTTTGAAGTATCCTGTAAACAAACCGATTTATGATATTTCCAAATACCACATTTATTAAAAATATTACGTTGTTCAACAATTACACTCATCGGCTCTCAAGACTAAAAACCAAATATTTTAAAGTTCGTTTTCTATTCTTTAAACATTTTGTTAGCTAACTAGCTAAAACAATTCGTTAAGCATTTGAAATGTATGTATGGTTTATCAAAAATGTTTTGTATGTATAATTATCTATGAAACTATAAGTTTTAAACCAATGTTCGTATATGCGAAAATTAAATATGATTTACAAATACACCCAACTAAGATTATCATTCTACCATTTATATCATAAATGTGTATATTTTGGACAAATATGCGTAATTATCAGGTTTCCATCGGAAATTAATATGATTAGAATTCTTATCGGAGTTGTAGGTTTCGACATTTCAACAAAAAACTGTAGTTTAAAAATTTCGAAACCTGATAGGGTTTTGGGAGCTATGATAAACGAACATACATATCTTTCTAAAATACATTTCTATGTCTACGAAACACAAATTCTATCTCTAATAAGTTTATTTTATAATTGCTGCCACCCAAATATATCAGAAGGCTGTATACTTGGACAAACATGCAAATATTTATTTTAAAATAGATTTCCATAGAAAATAAGTTTCGACAAAATCTTAACGAAATACCACGATTCCAGCCTGAAATGAGTTGTACAATGTCAAAATCAATGACATCTCAACAAATTATCCAAAAGACACTATTTTAAGCAAAATTCAAGTGAAATGGTGGCCATTTTGAACCTGTATACTGTATAAGAAGGAATAAATTAATATTTCTCTCACTCTCAAGCCAGTAGTTGTCGAAGACAGATCATATCGGGAGTGTATCACCAGGAGGGTTACACCAATCAACAGATTTCACCGAGACATACTACAGTCATCTCCAAGATGTTTAAATCATTCAAAACACTTCTCTAAAGTGTTCATCAGTCTGCAAACTTCAACAGCAGGTAATATGAACAACGAACACTGCTGCGACAAGTGTTGCGAAGGATGTATGAAAGTGTTTAATGCCATTTTAGTGTACGGACAAAGCAAAAAGCTTTTGAGTTTAGATATTGAGAACCTTTTGCTGCTATCTAAAGCCTTTCTATTATCTTTTGCACCGCACTTAATTCAACACTTGCATCCATTCCTCTCAGAGGAATTAAGAGGTGTTGAGGATATAGTCTCGTATTGGCCTTGTGACAAAGATTGTCCGTATGGTACACCGCCTTTATTCAATAAACCAAACATAAGCCATCTGAGAAGAGATGGTGTAATGTGAAGGTGGCAAAAAATTAATGAACTTTGTTAATCATCCCGATTTACCAAGAGACGATTCCGATGTTGATGAATTTGATTCGGAAGCCACAACAGAACAGCTGTAAAATTAGACTTGTTAAACTCTGATGTAACCATGATTGAAACAGTCTATTCATGATGTGCTATGCAGAATGATTTGAAAACCATACAAGTAATTTTTTTTTAGAACTTGCCATTTCATATGCGACTGATGATAATGACAAACAAGTATTAAGTTTCAAAGCTCCCAAACCTTGGTTTGCTTTAAATCCTGAATTGAAAATTATGTTTCGACATCAAACTTATGAAGCACATGGTTTGAAATGGGACTCTGGTGTTATAGCTAACAAACACTGTTTCCAATATGTGAACGATGTGCTCTTTTGGAGACAATCCTGTACACGTAATTGGGAAAATGCAGAAGGAAATTTTAAATAGTCTGACTGATGCAGAAATTATAATATCAGAAGATATAATGACTGTTCAAGCAGTAATTCGTTAGTAAAATGCTATAATACTAATCACTGTGAGAAAAAAAATGTTTTGTTCGCAATGTAAAAGCGAAACTTTAAGAGCATTTATATCAGCATCGTACCTACGTGCAAAGAAAATAATTTAAAATATTGTGTGTTACAGGTTCACACCTGCATAAAACTTTGAAATGGAGACATTCAATCCAGAACAGATGTACAATAGTGTTACTCCAGATTACAAGAGTGTGGCTCAAATCTCTAAACAACATATACTCCCAATTCCAGATGTGCAACAGAGATGAACATTGGAACTTTGCACAAAGTTTCGCAGGAAACAAATATTCAGAATAAGTATTGTGTTATGAACAAAATGACAGCTCGGTTTTTAACATGTGACCCGATAGCAAACTGCCCTGTTTATCTTGGGGGTCTGTGTTTTAAAACCAGAAGTGAATAAATAATTAAGGAACCAGGATTTAGACAAATAAAATACAAATTAAGTAGACTGTTCTACGGCACTCCCACCTTGTGGATTTGTTCCACCTTGTGGCACACGCTTTTGTGTTCTGTCCTTGTGAGGGTTCGTGTTCCCTTCCTGGGAATATTTTCTCTCTGCAAGAACCATTTTTTTTTGTTTCCAACATCTATTAATTTTATTTGTTTTGTATGGTAAAAAGGGTCACTGTTAAGGGTGTTCGAGTCACTGTTCCGGGGACTTAGCTCTGGTTTATGTAACTTTTGTAATTTGATGACAATAATGTTAAATCTGTTGATAATTTTGAATTCTGGGATTTTATTAATGAAAAGCATTTTAATTTAATGCTTCCACAAACCTTGTAGTTGCTAAACAAAGACTAAACTGTTTGTCAGTTATAATGTTCAAGTAAAGATACTGTGTAATAATTTTAATGCTTTCATAAATAATTCGTGTTTTAATAGATATAGTGTCACTTCAATATATTTTAAATATTTAAATTTATGGACGAGTAAAATTAAATTAAAGTGTTTTCCTTAATTAGTTCGTTACAAAATATTTGTCAATTTGTGTAACTGTCATAATGTTACTAAAAATTTGTATGAAAGACAGCTAGTGTTTTAAGCTTATTTATTATGTGTTCTATGTGCAACATAATATTTGCTAATTAATGTATTGTTCATACTTATTTATGTAAGACTACTTGTAATTCGCACAATTATTTAATTTTAAAAATAGTCATGAAATGGCACATATTGATTCATTATTTGGGTTTGCTATTCTCGGAATCGACTGTTGGTTGCATCGATTTCAACAGGCGTCTTTTCCTGCCTTCTCCAAGTACTCAATATGGTGTGAATAGTTCTAAATTTCTACTCTTCTGTAATCATCAGACATGTGATGTAGTTTCTTTGTTTTTCCGCTAAGGCAGTGCGGGTGTACCCCGATACAGGCATGGGTCATTCCTTTGTCACCCGATTGTAATGTCCTGATGCAGGCCTTTGGTACAGGATCTGATCCTGATTACAGCATTGTATTATTGTGGACCACCCAGGAAATGCAGTCATGGGCATAGTTTCCTCAGCTGAACAACTACAGGCCAAAGTGAACATTTAATTTATATTTGCTTGTGCATGATGTAGGCTTAAACATGACCTGAATGTGTATAATTTGCTACATATTGTGAAGAATTCTGTATTTTGTGAAATATGTGTATTTTGAAACAATCTATGTTGAAATGAATTGGTTTGTGTTATGAAACCTCCTATACATGTGTATTATTGAAATGATTGATATTTGAATATGTATTTGAAACAAACTGTTTTAAAGAAGATCCTAGATGTACAAATTAGTACATAAATATGTGTGTTAAAATGAACACATTTTGTATAAATTTTTTATTTACTTTTTTCCCCTTTACAAAAAATGTTTCTGTTTCCTTAAGAAACAGAAATAATTTATTACTCTGAGTAATAAAGGAGGAAAAATCTTAAACTTTCTAAAAACTGTTTGCTTCTTGTGAACAAGTGGTAAAAAATCTAATATCATATGAAAATAAGTGAAGGTTAACTATTTGTAAACAAACAGCGACTGTCTTAAAAAATCACATACAGAATTATAACGATTCACACAACAAATCATTTAACCTATAACAAAAACTATGAGAGTAATCACTGAACAGATAGTTCTTAACTAGAAAACACTTCATTACCAACACAAACTTGTGTCTTAAGCAGGTAAGAATAAAATATACTCGACCACAATTGCAAGAAATATTACTGAGGTGCATTCAAGCCTAAACACATGGCAGTTTTAAAAATTTCATACTTTCCTTAATAAGAAGGCTTACGCACTGTATATCAGTTCTACAGGGTAATGTTAAACATAACACCCTGACAAGAAAATTTAAAACCATTTCTAGCACTTTGCATTCGATATTTCAGAGTGAACCCTGCTGTTCACTTTTCATTACAGAACGTGTTCGCAAACAGAGCACGCTGTTGACTTTCAATCAATGTTAAACAGTTAGATGGAGATTCCCTCTCTCAACTCAGAAACACAAATACCAACTATGAGATAAGCCCACTTAATATAAAAATGGTTTAGGGAACGACCAAAGTACGTGCAACAAACTTCAGATCCCGAAGCTTCAGTCACTGCAAAAACTACTAAGAATCGATAAAAACTCTCTAAAATGCTGAATAATGCTTAACAATTTGAAAAACTTCAATAGACTACACTATATCAAAAATAACTGAAGGCTTGCGGCATGTGAAATGCGGTTATTGAAATAGTGTATCCAGAAAATAATAATATTTTGTTACATTACAAAAAAAACTGCTGTGCAAATAGCACGAGAACAGAGCTGGGAAATACAATTTTTTTGTCTGCTGCCCAACACATCACAACCTTCCTGCTGTGGAGAGCATAGGAAAACTTTTGTAGGGCTAACAACAACACCCAGTGAACGATTTCCCCTGTCCATCCCTCCTTTCCTCTCATGACGACCCGTTCCAACTCTGTTGCGAACAGCTCTAGCACACACATATTATTTTTAATAATTTCCAACACAAGTACATATAAATGGTTGTGTTACATTGCCAACCCCCATGGCGAAGTCAGATTACACATTTGGACGGGGTTCCGGGTTCGAATCCTGGGTAAGGTATGGTTAATATAAGCTGGGTTCTACTCCCTTATCAAAGTTACTCAAAACTCCTTCATGGAATAATAGATGGTACACTAATATATATATATATATATACAATGCTTGATAAGTAATTATATAATAAATTGCATAATTCAAATAAAAAATTAAAATTACAATTAATTGTCGTTCAAAACAGAAAACCTTAATTGTAATAGCTAATACCGAAGAAATATGCACCTTTTACATTGCAGTACCAACTCAATATAATTGTAAACGTGAAAATTCAAACAATGTGATACTTATTTTTAAAAAATCTTTTAATTTCATGTTAAAATCATTTAAATTACTAAGGAAATCTTATTTACTTTGCTAAAATTATGTTTTATTATCATATCTGGCTATTTGCCATGATCGTATAGGTTTCCCAGGGAAGGTGGGGAGAGGGTGTTGGCTTATATATACACGCGCAGGAGCGCCACTCCTCAGTGTTCATCCAACCACCATATAGGAACATCTCCGCTCCACTACTACTCGCCCGACCGACTCTCACCCCCACAGTCTGCTGGAAGCCTTGATGGCCGAGCACCAGCCCAGCCTGGGCGGGCAGCCACAAGAGGCCAACTCCTGGTCATGCTAGGGCCTTCAGCTGCCTGACCCGAGTCCGCCCGGACCCTCACCTGTCTGAACAGGATTCAGACCTCGACTACCACCTTTGGTAGCAGTCTTTATGTACTGTAAGTAAATAAGGTTAACGTTTAGGGCTTTTTATACTGTTTGATATTGCATAAGTATTTAAGTAACTTTTATGCTTGTTTAAATAATTATACTTAAATACCACATAAATATTGTAAAATAATTGTACAGTTGTTAAGAGTTTTGGCCAGGAGTATTTTAAATCATTTTTGCCGCGCACATTTAAATTCATTTTCGGAATTTTTTATATCTTTAGAACTTTCGTCGGGTTTTTCGTAAAATCATTCAACTTTTTCGGTAATTGCTCAAGATTTTTCCAGGCCTTTCATAAATCTGTTAAATTTTCTTCGATTATGTCAAAAATTTTAGATCTTTAATGAAATTCATTAAACTTTTATATGAATTAGTTAAAACTAGGATTTATTTAAAATCGATTAACTTCTTGAATTTCTAGCATGTTTTGCTTAAAATCGTTCAACTTTATATGCAAATTTGTTAAATTTTTAGATTTTGAATTAAATTTTCTTAACTTTGTTTCAAGTTTATTCAATTTGAATGAAATTTACTTGAAATCATTAACTTTCATAGCAATTCATTTCGCAATTTAATATTTGTTTGTTTAATTAATTTTTAAGTAGTTTTAAGAATTTTTAAGTAGTTTTAAGATTTTTCAAGGGTGGGTTTTGGTTATAACTGATGTGTGAATTATGGAGCAAGAAAAAGAAAACACAAAACTAAGTCAGATATACCTAGTGTATTCAGAGAGTGCACAACTGTGTCCTATTCTCTGCTCAGAATGTTGTTGTCTAGAGAAGGATGTTTTATTTGATGGATGAATGGACCTTGAGTATCTCTAACGAATGAAATGTTTTTGATGTATGTATGACAGGGTGGTTTGGGCATATAATTTATTTTTAAGTAGTTTTAAGACAGTCTGGGTGGGTAGGAGATGTGTGCTTGGGTGTTAATTATGGAACATAGAAAAATATTTGGGAACTATGCCAAACCATTCACAGCATGTTTGGAAGGTGCAGTACCCTTCCCATATCTATGTTCTGAATGAGCTGTTTGGAGAAGGATGACTGAATGATGCATAAATGGACATGAGTGAATTTAACAATTGTGGAATGATTGAAAATAAGTTGTGTGGGAAAGTTTTAAGTATGTTATTTAGTTGTAAAAGTATAAAACGTTTGAATTTTAAAATGTATGTAATTTTTAAGAATTCTTTTTTATTATTTGTTTTAGAGTGTGACAGATTATTTCCCCTTGCTAAGACTTTTTAGACAAAAATTCTTATTAAATTTATGAAAAGTTTAACATTGTTAACTACTTTTAATGGTATCACATATTTTAATTATTTTTTACAATGTCGAATACTTTTAACTGGATATGCTTTAATTTTTTACAGTGTCGAGTATTTCAATTTATTTTTAAATTAATATTTTAAAAATATGTCTTAAACAAATTGTGTTCAATATCTTGCAAAAATTCAATACAAGGGTGATAGGTAGAAGTATTAAAGCTGCCTTATCTGCGGAGTTTCTGGAGGGGTGGGCGAATTGGAGACCTTGACATTCGGGGCAGTGCTTAGTGCAGGCTTAGGCGGTCTCGCAGGGAAAGATGGACAGCGGGGAAGCGCACATGTGCGGAGGCGAAAGGTCGCATAGGCTGGGACAAGGGAAGGGGACAGTACCCGATACGTGGTGCTAGGTGGCCAAGTGCCCAAGCTCGCTCCCTCGCCCCGGCATGCATCCCTCCCTCCGTATTCTCTCTGCTCTTTTATGCAATGTCTCCCTCCCTCTCCTCTTCATGTTCCCTCACAAGCCGTGTTTCACGCAGTTCCAACAGCCTTGCCTCCCCCTATCTCATGGTGCATGCCACCGCTCGACCCACAATGCTCCAGCCACTCTCTCTCGCCTCCCAGAGCTCCCACAGTCTTGGTCTATTTTTGTAAACAAGAACAGCTCCGACGTGGTTCAGCACACTGCAAGAAGTAAGCTCTCTTGCACACTGTTTTTTAAACACATGAATTTTGAATAATGTTATTACATTGCATAAGCAATATTAATAAACAAATGAAATGATTATTTACTATGTCATCTTTCCCTCTGTGAATTATAAAATTTTCCCTTAACAAATGTTTGTATCTCTAATAAATTATTTACAGGTACAACACAACTTCTTGGTAAGATATTATAATAACGATTTTCCTCTTTTTTCAGTCTTATACAGCAGTTAATATTTTTTTGTGGTGCTGAAATTATTGTATCGAAAAACAAAAATTATATTTTGTCATAATGAGTGAGGGAAAATCTCAAAGTTTTGCACTCAAAAGTAGATCACCTGTTAGGCTTATTTGTTTCTATCTGACATGGAAAATTCGAGTGATTCGGATAGTGTCCCATCAATATTACAGCCATCTCGAAAGATTGCATTACATTATGAAATGCATCCTTTGGTGGGAGTGACGTGCTTTGTTTGCGATTGTTTTCTCCAATGCTTTAGTAGTGAGGAAAAAATCACAAACCATAATGATCTCTGTCAGCAACATAAGGCTGTTCGCAGTACTTTCCCTACTGGGGATGACAAGTACTTGCAATTTCAGGGTTACAGCAAACAGCAAAGATTGGGTTTCATCGCCTATTGCTACACAGGGACATTTTTGAAACCCTTGTTCACTTGCCTTCCCAATGATAACATGAGTAATACAAATAGGATCAACCAACATGTTCCATATGCTTGTAGCATTTTGTTGATTTGTTTGTACAATCCAGCATTATCTAACTAGTTTGAGTTTGTGGGTGACGATTGTATGAACCAATTAGTAGATAAATTTGTTGAATTAACAAAGTGGGTTGCAGGAATATACAGTATTACTGTTCCGATGACATAAAAAACCCCTGCTGACGAAGCTAGTTTGGTGGCTCAGATAAGTTGTCATATTTGTAAGAAGAAACTTGATACAGATACTGTGGTCGACCATGACCATCTGACAGGGGAAATCAGAGGCCACACACATAATAAATGCAATTTGAATTTCAGACTGCCCAAGAAAAACTTGTCACTGTCTTTCATAACCTGCAAAATTATTGTGCTCACTTTCTTGTAAAGCAATTGGCTGAATGTCATGGAACAAAACCAGACGGAACTGTGGTAATCGAAAACCCGGGTAGAATCGAGGTGATTGCAATGACCCTTGAAAATTCCAATTCCATTACCAAATGTATTCCCAATGGGATTGACTCAAAAGGATAGAAGCAACATTTCAAGTTATATTTCATTGATTCTTTTCCGTTCATGAGTGCCTGGCTGAAAACGTTGGCAGGTAATTTGAAACCTGCACAATTGAGTATCGCCTGCTCTATGTTTCCAGGCAACACCCAATTTGAATTGGTAAAATGGAAGGAAGTGTTTCCATGTGACTTTGGTAAGTCCGAAGACAGTCTGATGAGCACGTCACTCCCACCAAAGGATGCATTTCATAATGTCAAGTAAGGCAAAGGCATTAGCGATGAGGGTTACGCATGTCCAAGCTGTATGGGATGCATTCCACTGCATAAACCTGCTGCAGTACGCCATTCAGCATTTGTGTGTGGACACTTGTTTACTGGCAGACGTTTTTGAAAATTTCAGGATCATATGTTTGGCTCATTACAGTCTTGACCCACCATGTACACCACATCTCCATCTGTTGATATGTACCTTTTTCTTGAAAATGGGGCTAGGGGCAGTATTACTCAGGTTTTGCAGAAGGCATGCGGTAGCCAATTACATTTACATGGGTGAAGAGTATGACCCCAGTGTGGCATCGAAATATATCTGTTATTTCGACGTAAATAGCAATTTTGAGTGGGTCAAGGGTGACGTGTTTTCATTGTGGGATTTTGCGAACACATTGAATGATGGGGACACACTTGCTTTTTCGCGGAAGTGGATTTGTCGTTTGCAGATGAATGTCATGATGTGTTATCTGATCTGTCTTTGGCTCCAGTAAATGGCATTCCTCCGAACAGCTTGCATGAAAAACTGATTTTGACTCATGTTGTCGAATATTTATGTTAATCATGAGGAAACACTGAAGCAGTACTTGATGTATGGGGCCACACTTAACTCTGTTCATCGCATTTTGCACTTTAGGCAGAAGGCTTGGATGGCTCTGTACATCGAGATCAACATTGAGAAACGTACCCAGGCTTGAAACGACTTTGAGAAATCATTTTTTAAGCTAATGAATAATGCAGTGTTTTGAAAGCTTTACAGAATGTCTGCTGGGAAAGGCACATAAGAGTCATTACATACAATGTATTGGGCTGCAGAACTGATAGGGCATCCTACATTCCAGCAAGACAGATCATCTATGAGAATATTGTCCTTATCGAAATGTCAAAGATCTCTGTTATGTTTAACAAGCCTTTGTACACAGGTGTTGCCATTCTACATCTTACCAAATTGACCATTTATGAATTTCATTACCAGTACATGTGTCAGAAATTCCGCCAGCCTTGCACCTTTTATTCTGCGATACAGACAGCCTGACATATGAAATTTCCTGTAGAGATATTTACGAACTAATTACCCCAGATTTAAATACACGGTTTGATACTTCTAACTATGTGCTCGATAACCCACAAGGATCCTCTTATGAGAACAAAGGCCATACTGGAGTGATGAAGGATGAATGTGCCGGCTGCATCATCACACACTTTGTTGGTTTACGTCCCAAGCTTTACACATTCGTTGTTTCGAATGAGCAGTGTATACATAAGGCGAAGGATGTAAAACCTAACGTGTTGCAATCCCTCTAATACGAAGATTATCGAGATTTTCTGGACAATTGCACCAGGATTCTGGGGACCGTTCGCAAGGTCATGAGGTTTATACCGAACGTGTGACCAAAGTGGTGTTATCAGATTTAGATGATAAGCACTTCATTGAGCTGGATGAAGTATCGACTTTTCCCTGGGGGCACTATAAGATCACAAAGTAAAATTCTTTCCCCACCACTTTAGTTTCAGCACCACATTAAATACAGTCTATCACCTATATCATCACCACTGCCTGCACCGCACCCAACACCACACCATGCACCGCAACGCAATCTGCACCACAGCTGTCTTCAAACCTACTGTTTACCTTAACTGCAGGGCTTGTCACCAAGAAACTCTTCAGAAAATACACTGTTGTTCTACAACATCGCCATAAAATCCCTGTGTCCCCTTATGTCACCCAGGAATTACTCTTCAGTATCATCTTCGCAGCATGGGAACACATCATGTCATATACGAATTTAAGTCTACAAATGTACAAAGTGCTATGTGTGTGTGGAGTCATCATAAGTATTGGTGTGTAGTTGCTCACCAAATTTAACCCAGATACGATAAATGTAAATAGCATTGCGGACGCTCAAACATAGCCTCACAACGGACACTGTAACAAAGTGCTATTTTATGTAAGTAATGTATAGTTTTAATAAATGTAAATAATAATTTCTAATGATGTGAATGAATGTGTGTGAATGATTATATAATTTTAACATGTGTGTAAACATTTTTGTATATATTTTTTAAGTGTTGTACAATATATTAATAAGATGTAAGTGCTATTTTAAGGAATGTTTTGGTAATAGTTTTTTGTAAAGGATTGTAATAGTTTTTTTAGTTTACATGATTTATTGTAAAATTTTATTTTAATATCTGTTAAAATCTACTATTTGTAGTAAATATAGTTTTAAGGATGTTTTGAAAAAAATTAAATCAATAGTGAAGGAATTTACATGATGTGTTATTTAATAGTTTGAATTACTTTTGCCATAGTTTTATATAATAATTTATGTTTGAGTATTTGTGGGTGCGTTGAGAAGTAATATTTATTGTTTTTACACGATTTGAACACCAACAAGTATGAAAAATGGAAGTGGTTGAGAAATGAATGAACTCTGTAAGTAAAGGACTGAGGGAGAATCTCGAGAAAGCCTAGCTGAACTTGAAACACGCAATTGTGAGACAGTGCAAGGTTGTCGGAAGAGAAAGACGTTTGGGAGAAGTTCAGGTATACGGACTACTCTTGCCCGCAGAGCGAGTCTAAGGAATGTTTAGGGGCGAGCTTCGCTCCACATCACTAGCTGGCAGCGACTTGTCTTGCACAAACAAAAATATTAACTTCAACTGGTTTCAACAGGTTATAATATGTTTTAACAATCACTCGAAAAATCTCGAATATCACTTTTAAAAACTTTTAACGTACAAACAATTACTACGGCTGTGAATCAACACATTTATGTCTGCTGTGAAGAGATAGTATTCTTCGACTATGTGCTTACATGGATTTTTTTCAACAATTTAAAGAGACAATATAAATTTCACAAAACTGGTCCTCCTCCCCATCCTCCTCCCCCTCTCCATCCTCCTCCCCCTCTTCATCCTCTTCCCCCTCTCCAACCTCCTCAATCCCATTCCCCTCCCCTTCCCCTCCTCCTCCGGCCACTCCTCCTCCTTCCCATTCTCCTCACCCTCCCCATCCTCCTCCTCATCCTCAATCGCTCCACACTTAAGACTTAACACTTAAGACTTAACACCACACTAGCACCTCACTAGCACCACACTAATACCACACTAGTACCACATAGCACCACTTGAGCATCACATTGTGAGACAGCTCCACAAGCTCCACAATCTGCTCCACATGCCCCACACCTTGCTCCACATGCTCTACACTTAGCACCACAATCAGCATCACAGTTAGCACCGCAATTAGCACTTACACATCCACATTCACCTCCACACATTGCTCCACAATCAGCTCCGCAATTAGCTACGCAATTGACTCCCCAATCAATGCCTCACATAGCACCCCACATAGAACCTCACGTAGCACCTCATGCTTGGGGTACTTTAGATTAATATCTTAGTGTAAACAATCATTTTTTGTAAGGTGTTGGGTGAAGTGTGGAAGATCTTTTGTCTGGTTTAACCTGTATTTCGTTGCATGTTATGTGTTTGTGTGTATCGATGTTTATAATATTGGTCTTGAGAGACGATGAGGAGCGGAGTAAAGTACATATTTATATTCTTGTTACAGTGTGACTTCGTGTATGTGTACTTTTTATGGGAGGGGATTACATTAGGGTGAGTGGGGTTTATGACACCTGGAGTGCTGGTGAGTTTTTGATTGTAAATCGTGTGTTTTTATGTTAGCTGGGCTTTTCGTTATTGGTTCGTATGTGAGTTATTAATTAACTTTGTTTAATGGCCAGTTATTTTGCATTATGTTTCGTTTGAAATAGTTTTGTAGCTGCGATATTAATATAAATTTCATTCCTTAATCGCATGAATACATGTTTGGTTCTGTCGATTTAATGTTACGTGATTAAAGTGGAGATCAGTTTCTTTGCTAAGGAAATAGTTTCATCGCACGATTAACGTCTTCTGGTCAATCGGGTTAGTGATTAAAGTAACTTTTTAACGATTCGTACGGTAGGCTATTTGTACCTAAATCGTCTCTTTTCGTTTAAAAAACCTTTGCTTCGCCGAAAACATCATCTAAATCCTCAGTATGCCTCCAGAGAGCGACCTGGATGTACGTGTGTTCCACTAATCAGTCACAAACAAATAAAAATGTTCCTTATACCACTCTTCCACCAACATCAACATATATGTAAGCAATTACAACACAGCCCTCTGTTCATTAGCTCCAGAACGTCACAGAGGACACATCGATGCTGCTCCGCCAATATCACCCTTATGACACTTAACCCTTTCAACACCAATAAAATTAAGAAATTTGAATTTTAAAAATTTGATATGAAACAATAAAGAAATTTGATCGAAGAAATTTGATGAAACAATTATTTAATTAATAGATCAATAAAAGTAATAAAATCAATTAATCGATTAGTTAATGTGCTAATTAAATAAACATTTCTTTAATTTCATTTGCATATCGATATGCAAATTAGCTCCATTAAAATGATATCACATTAAATATGTCAATCAAATGAGTTGGTGTGTCTTTGTATCCAGAACATACATGCCATAATGTTTCCGAGGCGAAATGCATGTATATGTACATACGACTCGCGATGGATCGATATATCGATGGATTGATGGATCGATGGATTTGCAGGCTGATGGATCGATGGATCGATGGATCTATGGATCTATGGATCGATGGATCTATGGATCGATGGATCTATGGATCGATGGATCTATGGATCGAAGGAGCGAGTCATTTTGAGTCACATTGAGTCATTTTGAGTCGAGTTAAAAGTCAATATACATGAGTCAAGAGTCAAAAGAGAGTCAAATGTCAAGGTCGCCTGTGTCCAACATGGTGGTTGGGTGAAGTCATAAAATGGTGGCTGGCAGGCCTTTCAGTCGATTGTTAACAGATAGAAGGATAATGTGATAAAGCTGGTCTTGAATGTATGTTTGCTTGGGTAGATTTGAGGGTGTCTGTCTTTATAATTGGTTATATTGGATATTAAATATAATTCTGCTTGATCTGAAAATTCATTTGTAAGTGTAAGGTGAAGGTTACTCGAAGTGCTGATTGACTGCAGTCTGTTCGAAGTGTGTTTCTGAAGTTTCGACATGTCAAATTTTCTTAAATGGCTGAAATAATTCTGGACATGTAGTACATATATGTGATTAGGATAGGTATAATTTTTATTTGGAGTATGGTAGGTTAGGTTATTTCTGATTATTTTCTGGCCTTTGGTAGGTTAAGGTAGGTTAGATTTTTTTGGGATTTAATAGATTAATTTAAGTTAGTTTGGCAGATGGTAAGAATGTTTGTATTGCGAGTTGGTCTGGACCATAAATTTGCATGGTACAATTGGGGTTGACATGGATGGATGGTTGGTTGGTATATACGACTTGTATATATGTTGGCTGGTGTCGACCAGTAGAGCAGAAAGTATGAGCAGTAAGTAAATGTTTGGTAAGTCAGTATGGACTAAATTGTTGAGGTATGCTTGAGTTATAGTAACAGGTATGAATGATGAGTATATTTCGTCTGGTGTTGATTGGTAGAACAGATGGCATTCATGAGTTACAGTGGCTGGCATGGCTTTGTTTATATGTGAAGTTAGATGGGCTAAAATGGTAGTTAATATAGTTGACTATTATGATTTATCAGGATGTCTGAGGTATAGTGGTTGGTATGGCTTCTATTGTTAATAGCATGGCTGAGGTATGCTTGTGTTAGATCGAATAATATGGTTTGGGCTGTGTGTTTTGGTTTATATGGTTATCTGCTGTGGTGGTTCATTGATATATTCAGATAGTATAGTATGTTGATATGCTGGGTTGTATGGCTTTCGACGTCACATACCTGAGGCATGCTAATGTATTGGTGAAAGGTATTATATCTGTTTTTGGTACTCAGTACCATTGGGTTATCGATATGGTTGTTAAGTATGCTGGAGGTATGATACCTGGTAGGTTTTGTAAGAGCAGCTATTAATATGCAAGACTGATGTAATTAACTGGTTTATTGGTTTATATAGGCTATTCATGGTAAAATGAGCACTTTTGAAGCACTGCATAAGATCTACTTGTATGCACATTGTATATTCTTCATCCACAAGAACAATAATGTTTGCTTGAGCCTGATCACTTTATTCGTGCATCAGCCAAGAGCAACGGGAATTTCTTTTCAAAAGCTAATATTTTACAACTGTTTTTATTGTTTTACACTTATATGCATTGATAAAACAAAAAATTAAATTCTCAGTATTCACAAATATTTACATAACACGTGCAATTGAACTTTAACACATGGAACTACTTTCTTTCAGTAGTCGCCAACTTTACTGGGTGCGTGACTTTCGGTGTGAAAGTTAAAATTATGCAGGTAGAGGTAGTGACAGTTTTCAAAGATTGATTTCAAAAGTGCTCACTTTATCGTGAACAGCCTTTGTAGCGATTTACATTAATGTTTGGTATGCTGGAGGGTTGTCACCTAGTATGATATGGTTGGTGTGTTTAATGGATGGCATGGGAGGTAAGAAATGAGTAGTTATGTTGCATTGTATGACTAAAATGATATCTGTATAGCATGGCTGAAGTATGCTGGGTTATGGTTGGTATAGTGCCCAGTACTCCTGCTCAGCAGGGTTACACATATTTTGTTTTGTATTTCTGAGGTGGGATGGTAACCATTTTTATTGGTATGTATGGTTTGTATAATTCGGTGATTTGTTTGATGGATGGTATGATATTTGACAAGTGTCTGATGGTAATGATGCCATGGCAGACATGCTGGAGTTACAATAATTGGTATATTTTTTCTCAATTGTTTGTGTATTTTTCTTTGTTTTGTAGTATTTGAAGGTGGGTAGGTAAGGGTAAGTGTCGATATTCAGGGTGGTGGGAATAGTGTGAGGCTAACACGATATGTTCTCAGATTATTTTTACATTTTTTAGTATTTTTGGAATTTTTAAAGCATTTTTTTTAGAATTTTCTAAATAATTTTTTGGGGTTTTAATGTTTTTAATATATTTAATTTTTTTAATTTTTTGGGGCGATTTTTTAAATTTTTATTTTTTGGAATTTTTCCTGATTCCAAGGTAAAGGTCAAGGTCAAGGTGACCTTGAGGCCCTTGCTACACCCTTCAACCTAGGACGATACAAGGACTCTGTATCCCAAAACAACCACGACCAAAGTCGTACAAACAACAGAGAAAAATCCCTAAGGGCTGGTGACTCTAGCAATATATTTATTTACCTTTTTACTAAATACAGACAAACACACGTGAGTTAGGAAAGTAAATTTTATATATTTTGAGATCAAAACACCAATTTGCATGCCTCTACGAACACCATAAAAGTTTTACAAAACTGCTATCAAACATTCGAATTTTATTATTAATCAAAATGATGACTGGATTCTATACAGAATTTGAACAATTACACGATTGAAAAGTTCCCTAAAATGAGCCAAAGTCTAAGTCTTTCTGACAATATAAATCAGGACTAGATTTTACCAAAATATTACCTTTCCTTCACAATCTAGCAATTTCTACAGGTTAGTAAAACAACTACCATAGCCTGATAAAAACTCACAATCTGGATAATACTAGTATTCAAGGCTGATAATACATTTGCCATAACCAAACAGCCTTATTAAATCTCGACTATCTAAAATAATACTGATATAACAGGCTGAAAACAACATTTAACGATCAACCTGGACCCTATTTCATAGAACTACATGTCTACAAGTTATAAGTGAATTTACCTGTAACTTGTGGAAAACGGACAACCTAATGCTGTTTCAAAATCAACCTACATAGGGTTTTTAACAAGGTCCGTTGTAGCTTTCAAAGTAAAAAGAGAACCAAGTATACAAGTGTAGTTGTATCTACAAGTCGTGTAGTTTGTTTCTAAACATACTGCAATCAAGGACTTGAACTTGTAGCAAATTTACAAGTATCAAGCCTATGTAAAGAGTTCTACAACATTTTTAAAAAAAATTGTGAGCAAGATATTAATGAAGAGTGTTTTTTATTAGTAAAGGTTCCTAATGTGCATTTGTGAAGAAAATGGACCGATTGTACTGATTCAGATGAAGATGAAGATGAGCAACAAAATTTTGAGGTTATGAAGCGAGCACGTATTTCAGACAGAGAGTGAACATGGAATTGTTCTTTATTGAATTTAATGAAAGGTCCGATGATTCTGTTAAGCTGGAAGCACTATTGTTGGAGATTGATCATCTTTTGGAGCATCCCACTCTTCGAAACAAAGCAACATCCGCAAAGGTACAAATGCTAGTTTCACTCCGATGGTTGGGGAACGGAAGCCAATATCACTGTGTTGGTATTTAAAAAGATACTGTCCATCGATGCTTGAAAATATTTGTAAATGCAATTAATATTACTCTCTTTCCAAATGTAGTTAAATGGCCTGACAATGTCAAAGAGGTAGTTCAGCAGTTCCATGCTTTAGCTGGGATGCCTTTAATGTATGGCTGTGTGGATGGAACATTGATACCCCATGGCGGCACCAAATGAGTATGAAGCACATTACGTTGATCGCAATGGAAACCACTAACTGTATAGTTGTATGTGGTCCTACTCATCAAATTTACTATGTCAGTGCAAATTGGCCAGGGAGTGTAAATGATTCAAGGGTATTAAGGAATAGTACTCTCTGCCACAGATCTGAAATAGGCTGGCGATCTTGTCCGAATACAGTACTTCTGGTTGATTCGGGCTATCCTCTGAAGGAATGGTTAATTGCACCGGCACACAATGAAGTGGCAATCCCTGCAGTTCATCGTTTCAGTAGGGCCCATAAAGGTACAAAAAGAATAGTAAAAAATAGTTTGGGAATACTGAAAGAAAAATTTCCCTGCTTAAACTACCTGAGAGTACTACCTACATATGCAGCCAGCATCTTAAGTGTTGTGTAAATTGTATTGCATTGTGTAACTTTTCAAGCGATGCTAATGAAGATCTTGGTCTTCCCGATGGTGAAAACGAAGAAGGTAATATTGGAGGTCCAGTTTTTGGGGATGATCCAATTTTACCAGCAGCACTTGCAAAGCAGCATCAACAGATTCATTATTTTAGAGTGTAAAAGCCTGTACTCTTCCCGGCATAAAGCAAATACACTTAAATATATAATCATTTCAAATCTTACCAAAAATAAATTGAAACAAATAATGTTCTGTCAACTTTTGTCTTGGGATTGTTTAAATTTACTATATTTTGTGTGCAATTGTAGTCAGTAAGATGTCTTTGTGAAAAATTGTTTTTTACAAACCCCCGATAATATTCTATGTGCTCTAGATAGTTTAATTATTGCATTTACCTATTGTGTGGAGCTTTATTAATTAATATATATTAGTTATTAAATTGTCATAACTTAAACAAGTTTATTTTCGTAATTACCACAAAACGAGCAAACATTTAAACTTTACATACAAATTTTATTTTTTATGCTATACTACAAGATATTCAGTGGAATGTAATTTCATTTTACCCTAGTAAGACACTGTACATTTAAATTTCCTTTCCAGAAGCCGCTACAACTGTTTCATTGGCTATTTAAATATTGTCTGTGGCTACAATGGTGTAGTCAATTGGTTGCCCTATATCACTTGTAAATTCAGGGGTTGGAATTCCCAACTCTGTTTCCAATGTTAAAAACTCCAATTTTGTTTTGTAGTTCTGCAGTTTTAAGTATTCCAGCTGGAGCATCCGCGTCTTTTCGAGGAAGTCATTTGTGGCTTCATTTCCTTTTGTTTTTGAATGCTTCCTTTTGGTGGGCAAGACTGTAAAATAGATTGTTAGTATTCCTATGAAATATTTTGTAAAATTCATTGTATTCATACTATTAATTTCTAGGAAAATGCTTACGTTTTAACAACACCAGCAATAACCATAAAAGTAATAATTGTGAATAAGTTATGTACAATATAAGCCTCATCTAAAACTTTTAATTTAGTGTCTCAAATTCTCTATTTAATATTATAAAGCCAAATTACATGTATGTATTTAAAACCATAGTGTGCAATATATTAATTTCTTTGATTGATTTAGCATTGTTGGTTTAAACTTGTGAAGTAGAAGATGGTAACCAAAAATTAGAGATGAAAAGTTGTGTTCTTTTATAAAGTTGATGGAAAAGTTCAAAGCCACAACTTTTTGCCATGTCTTAGTGTGAAGTAACAGGACAAATATACACCAGTTCCCAATGAATAGAGAATAATTGAACACAGCAAGAACACTGGTTATGAGAATTCATAATCCATGCAAATAACACTGATTTGGTAATTTTATATGTTAGTTTAAAAGAAAAAACTAATATTTTGGTGCTTCCCCAACCTCACAAGTTTAAACTAGGCCTAACTTCATTAAACTAACTGTATTAAGTTTATAAAATAAGTGATATAACTAAGTTACTTGGCCTAATAATACTAGTGGTAATAATTTTCACAAGTATTATTGCACCCAATGGTTCAATATACACTTTATTTATACTGACGTGTAAATTTTATTAAATGAATTTTTAATACAATACTTTGGATTTTATATGTAAAACTTTTTATTTAAATGCAGTTGTAGTTTTGCCAAAAACGCCCTTAAATGGCACTCGTACCTTTGCTCTTTCCATGTGTGCTATCAACAGGAATATCACTTCTGTCTCTCTGCTCCTCAGTAGTACGTAACTCTGGCAGGTCATTTTCAGCAGCTGGTTGGACTGTGATCTCATTAATCATACTGCAAGAAGTAGCGTACTGAGATTTCCATGTTAATTGTACACCCAGGGAAGTTACAGAAGGTGAATATTTTCCGTCGATGTCTAGAATTATGTGGTTTACTTCATCGAATTTACAAACAGTGCCTCCCCCACTTCCTGTTTGACGCCTGTTGTGCACATGTGCAGGTAATTTGAAATTAAATGACAGTGTTAACACTTCGTCATTAATAAACACTTCACAATCAGTAGATTTACCAGTGTAGGGATGTGATATGTATGTTTGTATGTATATGTGTAATAATCCATTTCTGAAGTGAATTTTGGTTAAAACATACGATTTTTGGGTGAAAACAATCGATTTTGAGAGAATGTGACGGAAATTCAGGATAGGGCCGAAATTCGGAATTCGGAATCCGGGACCCTGGACCCTTGTCATGAACATACATTGTCCTAATACTTATGCTTTATATTTATCTTAATTTCTAATGTAATATAAGGCCATGAAACTGCGATACTCATCGGTGGCCCAATATTAATTAACGTGAGCCACTGTACATGACGAAAATCCATAGTTATTATGTATTTTTTAAAGTAGTGTTTATTGTTTTGTTATGACCGTGGGAGTAAACTGAAACATTTCGAGTTACTTACGCATGCATTAAGTTTCATTTTATACATAAATATGTTTCACAGAACCCGTAAACTTTTCGCAAACGTACATATATGACTCGAGGTTGTTACTCGGGTGTCCGCCATCTTGTCTGTCACAGCCTCGTGGGTATGGCAGAAATGTATAACACGTTCTATTACCGTTCCGGGAATACCCATGGGTACGAAAACTATTATACCCAGAAACTGTTACGGAAATGGGTACCGTGTGGGGCCTGCTTAAGGGCCCGCCTGCCTGAAGCTTTTTTACGCTTTTGAGGCCGAGTAGCGCGGGAGCTATAAGGGCTACACTGGCACGCGCTACAAGTACGCCATCGCCGCTACGCCCACTGGGCTCTGAATTGGCGTGCAGTGTCCGCGTCGTGCTGCGTGTACCTATGGGACTTTTAGCGACGACATTTTATTGATGTTGAGTCTGTAGCAGGGTTAGATGCATGCCCCTCGATGACTTCTCTGAGTGTATAACGCGTATATTTTGAGATGCAGCGCTTTGAAAAAGCCGTTTTTAGCTGTGTTGGAGTGCTGTGAATGGCGTTTCTAAAGTGCGCGACATTTGCAAATAATCGACAGGCACGGTAAGAAATGGGCGCTCTTTTCGTAGACTAGCACACTGGAAGCACGTTTGATGGTTTCGTAAGAAAATAAACCTGGATTTCAAACACACTGCAACGTATTTCGAGCGCGGTGGGTTGAAGCAGCGCCGGAGTGATGGGGCAGAAGAAAATCGGGAGATCCCCGAGAAAACCCACGTGACGAGCGGCCCCCTTCCGGCACGATTCCCACGTACGAAGATCCGGGAGCGACGTCGCCGGGAATCAAAACCGGTCTGACTACGTGGGATGCGAGCAGTCTAGCCACTTAATCACCGCGGCCCCATAGGATATTTGTGAACAGGTCAGAGCTGCGGCCTGGATCCAGACCACAGGTTTAGGTGACTAGCACCCTGGGCAAGGATAACTTAACCTCCCCCACCCCTTCCCAATCCACACATTTACTGTCCTGTTGATGTGTCTGCTAGTTTAATGTTGGAGGTAGGCGGTATTTTGTCGAAAACCATAGGCTAGTACCTAAAAGACATACACCCTATGTAGCTACAAGAGGAAAGTCTATTTAACAATTAGAATTTACAGTGAGATATCATACTTAACGAAGAATTAATGCAAGGTTTGTTCCTTGATACATTATGATAATTCACCGACCTGAGCGCGATTGGACGGACAAAATAACTGACGTTTTTGATGTTAATTTTTTCACATTGACTACAGTATATTACTGTTGGATAATACAGAGAGAGTCAGAAGAAAAAACAAAAGCAGAAAATTACAAAGTTCGTCATCCATTAAGTTGATTTTTACTTCAAGTAATGGAAAATATGTATATTTTTTTAGAAATCTCCTTGTGAGTTGCACCCACCCCCCTTTTTTTTTTCTTCTCTCGCGCCATCTAAGTAATCGAAACTGTACACAGCATGAGTTAAGAGTTCCGTAAGGTAGGGAGACCTGTTTCTCTACTGAGACTATATTCCGTAGTCTCATAAATAATAAGCTGTTGCCAATAAATTAAGCAGGTTGTAGAATGTTGATAACTTATTAATAAAATACAAACAAGTTCTCGTTTTTTTTTTTTTTAACAAGCAGATGTCACAATTATAATTATGCACAAAAATGTAAAACAACTCGTTAAATATAAATTTTCTAAAACTGTACATTACCAGTAATTATTACGAATCCGAAATTATGGCCCGAAAACGAACTTCTTCAAAAGGGGTGAAGCCGAGCGTCAACATAAAAAAAGAGATCAGAAGTCGAAACGATTCCGCTGCAGAGCCGACGATTATCATCTCCAGTTTAAACCCTGTCCCCGTAACGTGGCTGGAAGCTGACAAGTTGCTGTTTTTGGCGTGAATACGTCTTCAAATTTGCAACCATAGTGGGAGGCAATTCAGAAAATCCGATTATAACAAAATCGGGGGATACAGTTTGCCATTGCAACTCCGAATCTATCGTCTACATTCAAAATTCAATTACACCACTCGATTGCCAAAAGATCAAAGAATATTTACGTTGAGTGAGGACTGCGAAGCATCTCGTGCGGTAATGTGTTCTGAAAAGGGGGGGAGGGGGAGGAGGGAGGAAAGGCGCGCCGCAATTTTGAGTTCGTTCAGACGCGTCTCATAACTTCCGCGTAGTATAACTTTTGACTAGGAGAAGCTACGACACTGGCTTGAGTTTCAATCGACAGCTCTCGTCAAGATCAATCTATTGCGTGTATAAAAACATTTGTGTGGCGTGGTTACGGTGAAATTGTATGCGTTTAATGTAAAAATTTAAGAAAACTTAATACACTCACGGCCTATACTCGTCAGAAAGTCAAGTCGAAATACAGAACTAGTATATGGTTGGAAAGAGCATCTCAAAAGCTATCCAGTGATACGCATAAAACTCTGTATGATCGAGTGAAGCGGTGCCGGGAACGTAAAATAAACATCGAGGCGTCCGAGCGCGTCGACGTAAACGTATTCACGCAAAACAAACGGCCGCGTCCCCAACACAGCCACCCCACTCCTCCCCCCCCCCCTTCCCCCACACCAAAACCCACCCTCGATGCAATCGAGGTTTTAATTTTAGCGTGGGGTCTATAATTGCGAGCAGCGTATAACTTCCGGAGCGCACAGTGGATCCTCAAGGTCACGGGCAATCACTACAGTCGTGTGACTTCCGGTGACTGTGAGTAATGGGTTTGTCCCCCCCCCCCCTTCCCCTCCGGCCGAAACAAAGCTTCGCGTGATGCGCGCGTGATGACTACGACTGTGCGATATGGCGATACATCATTCTCGAAGCAGTATTTCTGAAACATCGTAACGGCGATATGGTTCAAAAGTGTAGAGCAATGGATCTGATATCGCGATATTAGCGCGAGCGATGCACGATGTTGGCGAAATGCGATATTTGCGATGTCAGTATGAATTATATTTACGATATCAATATAGGCGATATTTTTCGATATATCGGCGCTGGTTTTTCGTACTCTCTGGGATCGATCTATCACATATCTGCCGATGTGGTCACCGCATGTTTCGAACCATATTGAAAAGTGGATACCGCTCAGCCGTAGTAACGACTTTGCTTGATAAAGTGAGGTGGTAATAATAATGAAGATTATAATAACATAATAAGTCACCGATATGACGAATGAGCTTACTAACCTCCACGCGGATGAAAATGATCATGATTAAATTCTTGAACGCTGCTGTCAGCATACAAACTTTGGTCGAATTTTCACCAAATTACTTAATTGCACGACAAACTTATCCATGCAATTTATATTGCCGCCGTTTAGAAAAAATATTTGACCCATTTAACATGACATCAATGACAACGTAATAAAATTACTATATAATTGAAAAAAAAAACATTCGTCGTTTTCTAAGCTATTATATAAGCATTTAAACTTAAAATATTAATTCGTATAAATTTCAAAAAAATACTTTAATACGAATCTTGGTATCTGATAAAGTATCTATTGCAGTCACAGGACTGTTACGTAGCAAATTATTTGAAATTCGGCACTTGGTTCAGCAACTAAATAGTCAACGGAAAACCACATAAATTTAAATTTACTAAAGCACGTGTTATTTACTTTTGAAAAGTAATTTTTTCTTCATTTCCATGCTTATTTTTCACGATTATTTCATATCACAACGGAAAGGGACGCGATGTGGTAAAAATGACCTTAAAAGGATTCAAAACGCTCGTAAAATGTATACTCTTGATCGGTGAAAGACTGCGAAATTGGCAAGCTCCTCTGCGGATGAGGGGGCTGCGGTAGTTGAGCGGTTATCCTGCTCGCCTCCCACCAAGGCGAGCCGGGTTCGATCCCCTGTCGGGTCACTCCCGGATTTTCGCATGTGGGAATCGTGCTTGAGGATGCCGCTGGACGTTGGGTTTTCTCGGGGTCCCCCCCCCCACCGAGCTTGCATTCCAGAGCCACTCCGCCCTAGGGTCTCATTTCATGTCATGTCGGGGAATGACGGTCACCTAAGAGTCCCATCTTGAAATCCCGCCGTTAGGAATGTGTCGCCTCGCCCTGCGTGAATTTCCCACACGAAATTCATTCAATTCATTTTCCAGCACTGTATGACGTTGCCCCTGAATATTAGACAACTTTCAGTGCTCTTCTGGAAGCCGAGCAATTTTTCTCGATAGCTGTAGCAACCACACTGGGGTATAAAGCGAGGACTATTCCATTATGATAGCAACAGTGCAAAAAAAAACTACTTAAAAATATACAGATATTAAATTTTATTTTTAAAACATGCCGATTATCCCGTAACTTCTTTTACAGCGATTTAAACATGAACATTTAATTATTTTCATTATTACCTTAAAATTAAATATTTCCTTTTAATCGACGTTTAGGACATTTCCTGCTTGAAGTATTTTAGAAGACATTGCCAAAGTTGCAAGTCTACAGTCCACAATTTTAAACACTCGTGATGAATCCCCTTTAGCCCTAGCTTTTTACTCTACCTAAAGGTTTTGACACGGAAGCCAAATATATAACAATGTGGTCTGAAGTTCGCACCCTTGAGACTTAGCCAAAAAGGTCGCCAAACTTATAAAAAAAATAAATAAAAGGAATTTCCTTGACTCAAGAAAAATAAATATTTTCGAAATGCTTCAGAAAAAAGGCGTTCCCCCCCCCCCCCTTCCTTTATTATTTTGTCGTGCAGTAACGTATCCAACCCGCATCCGGGATATCCTGCGTTCGGTCGTCCGACGGACGTTCGTCGTCCGGGTAATTATTCCCAAGTCATTTCCCGTTGCCATCCACACGCAGTTGCGATACGTGCCTTCGGGATTCCCCGTCCATTAAGTTTCCGCAAATCCGTTGATGTAAGTAATTGCACTTATTTAATTACAATTGAAATTAGCAGAAAGAACTGCGAAAAATTACTTACGTGCAGGATAATTGCACTTTTACGTACAAAACATATGTCCATTTTAAATCTTCCATGCAGCAGTAACAAAAAATAAACATAGGTTAAGTGCTTGAAATAGTGTCTTCTCAGATAAATATTTCAGTAAGTTTCATGCAATTTGTAAATAAATATACCAATCAAATAGTTAAATTTATTTAAAACTTAAACCTAGCTCTTTTATTTAAATTCAAGTCTTCTGTTGTTTCATAATAAAAATGTGTGCTACTTTTAAATTGTTTATTGTTTCTAAACGTATTCATCTACCTTACCTTACGTGTAATAGTAATTGGCTTCTGCAACATGGGCGGGGATTTTTTTCGGGGGAAAAATACAATATAGGCTGTTATGGCTCTACATCGTATTATATATGTTTAATGTATGGCAGGCAACCTAATTTACAACGTTAACTTTAAGTGTTTGTTGTTTGGTATCATTGTTACTGTCATCTCACCATATGTGGAAATATTGAATTGTTTTTCACATAGTATCAAGGGTTTTAATAATAATATCCTGTTGTGTGTCGAGCAATTTGCGGCTCTGAAACGAGCGGCTTGAAACTCCCGACGTGGTGTCCAGGCAGCCAGGGAGGTTTCGCCCTTCCGCCCTTCCTTTTCCTCCGGCCATAAGGATACATTATCCATGACTATAATAAAACGCATTACATTTAGATATTACAATATTACTTCACATCATCAGAGTTTCGTCTCACAATACTCTATCTAGTATCTATCTACATAAAGGAATCTCAATTTTCACTGTCGCACTTGTTTGCAATGGCGTTCTGAACAATTCACAACACAAGCTCTAAATATTGCATGCAAATTAATTTATATACTATATATCTATAGGTTGTTCATTATAAAGTGAGCACTTTTGAAATCAACATTCTAAATAAGTCACTGCTCCTACCTGCATATATTTAACTGGCGCACTGAGTTACTTGCGCCCATTAATGTTGGTAACGATGGGAGGAAAGTAGTTCCATATATTAACATTGAATAAAATGTGTTAGGTAACCATTTCCGATAGTTAAAATTATTTTTCTAGTTTTTTTTTTTTTTTTTTTTTTTTGCATCGAAGTGCCAAAATGTGCAGATTTATAGAATATTTACTTTCCTAATAATTTCACAGTTTCATTTGACCGACGCACGAATAAAGTGTTGAGGCCCATGGCAGCGTTAATTTTGCATAAGGTGGAAGAATATACAACGTGCGTACAAGTATATACTAATCAGGGCTTACAGTAGTGCTCATTTTACCGTGAACAGCCTATAATAAGCTTACATCTTCTGATCTTGATACTTATGTATTGATGTTGGTAGTGAACACGATATAGTTCCTTCACAAAGCGTGATATCCCAAGCCATGATTCTTGGATTTTCGCATGTGGGAATCGTGCCGGACGATGCTGCTGGTCAGTGGGTTTTCTGGGGGATCTTCCATTTTTTCTCGCCCTTGCATTTCAGTTCCACGCCATATTCACCTCGTTTCATCCTTGTTGGTTCTCAACTGTTGGTTGTTAGCTGCAGCCCAAAAATCTCCGCTCTCCGCTCGACATGCCAGGAAAAGTAACTGGAGTAATTCGTATTATAAGTGCAAACTCGATGGTTTAGCCGGATTTATAAGAGTTTCATTGAAAATGCAATGGAACAGCAATACATTCGTATTGAGTATCAGCAGGCCTATGCAACATTCCCGGAGCACTGAACCAGTAAGTGGCATATTGAGGTGAGTATGGAGCAGGGCCGAAAAGAAGGGGCAGGGGAAACGGGAGATCTCCGAGAAAACCCGCCGACCAGCGGCATCGTCCGGGCACGATTCCCACATGCGAAAATCCGGGAGCGACTCAGCGGGGTATCGAACCGGGTTCGCCTAGTTGGGAAGCGAGTAGTCTCACCACTGCATCACCGCGGCCCCTTTCAAAATATACAATAAAATAATTTATATATATGTATTTATTTATTTATTTATAATGTGGATGATACCAGAATGTGAGATGTGTGCCACGACCGGCAGGATCGTCACAAAGTTATGAGTTCCATCCTAGGACTTCTGATTTCTTTACGAAAGCGCAAAGACTGCATGATAACGCGCGGTTTCAGGCAACAGTCTGTGAAAATAAAAAAATCACGTGAAACAACTCCACCTAAGTGACTGCGGGCTAAAAGACATGTAAAGGCTGTTCACGGTAAAGTGAGCACTTTTGAAATCAACCTTTGAGAAAAGTCACTGCCCCTACCTGCATATATTTTAACGGGCGCACCGATTGACATGCGTCCAGTAAAGTTGGTAACGATGGAGGGACAGTAGTTCCATATCTTAACGTCGAATAAAAAGGGTTAGGTAACCATTTGTGGTAACTTAAATTATTCTATCGCCTTCTGCTTTTTTTTAATCCGTTGAAGTGTAAAAATGAGCAAATTTGAAAAAAATGTTTTGTTTTCTAATAATTTCACAGTTTCAGTTGACCGACACATGAATAAAATTATGAGGCCCTAGCAATGTTAATTTTACATAAGAAGGAAAATACACAACGTACATACAAGTAGATCTTGAGCAGGGCTTTCAAAAGTGCTGATTTTACCGTGAACAGCCTATAGTAGGGGAAGCCTGACATGCCCGGGGGAGGGGGGGGGGGGTAAGTGGTTGCAATTCTCAAGGGCCCGGGTCCAACTCGTAAATGTTTATTTATAAAACGAAGCATTACGTAAAAATTAAATTCGAACACTCAAAACTCATTAACTTTTTTTTGCATGGATGACGACTATTTATGTTGTTGTAAATGGTCGATTTGTGGAGAGGGGGCGGGGGTAGCGTGCCCACAACAAGCATTGCTCAAGGGCCCGGAATTTCTCTTGGGGGGGGGGGGGCGGGCTGTGTAGGCGATATGGTTGCAGATGAAATCATTTTAAGCTCAACACGTCAACTTACCTTATACGGTTACGTTACGTTTAGGAAAAGTTCCCGCTGAATTATTTTTGCATGTGAAATGATTTTGGATAATGTACTTGTCAATTTAATGATTTTAGTTCAAACTTCCTGTAGGTTATGTGAATGTTAGATGAAATTTCTGTTAAATTATCTTTGTATGGGAAAGCTGCTTTAAGTTTAGTGCCTGTAAGTGTAGACTGTCATCCGTGATAACTTAAAGGCGAAGTTACTGTTGAATTATCTGTATAGGCGAAGCAATTTTTGGTCTAGTATCTTTTAGCTCCAAAGACATGCGTTTTACTGCTTCAAGATTGATAACTCTCTGGCAAAATGACCACTGGATTATCTTAGTAGGTGAAACAATTCTACTACCTGTAGGCATAACGTCTTTAATACTGGTAACTGTAGATTAAATACTTTTTCAGCTGGAATGACTACTGTGTAAGCAAAACCGTCCCCTGATTGTATAGGCTATTCACGGTAAAGTAAGCACTTTTTAAGGCCCTGCTAAGTTTTTCCTTTCAGTTAATTTCCACTTTTCCGCCACTTTTTAATGTAAACATTACAATATGACTAATAAACACAGTGTATACTTTCCTTCACTCTCAAAAGTTTACGTCTAAGACTGCAATAAAATATATTTATTAGGGGTTAATGCATTTTGGGAGGGCCTTAAAAAGTGCTCACATTACCGCGAACAGCCGATAGATCCATGGGTTTTAATTTTTACTGCGTATATTACTAAATGACTTTTAGGCGATACGAGCAGGCGAATCAACTTTAGACCCAATTATTGTAGGTATAACGACTTTTGTCGTATTGCCTGGAGATAAAAGCATGTTTTAAGCGAAACTACAGTTGCATTATCGTAGTAGGGAAAAACTACCGGGATATCGCCCCCGCCCACGAAAACGGCACTTCCCCTGCGCGTGAGCACGCTACCATATTCAGCAGAGGCGGGACGCGCATGGCTTGTTTATAAGGCGGCCGCCCTTCCGCGCCAGCTAGTGTTTTATTGGTGCGTGGCAGTCGTCCGGTTATCGCCCCGACCTTACGTCATCCACCTCCCCGGCGACACGTTCTTCGGCAGGCTGTTCCGACCAGTGAGTGTGCTTCCTGTACGAGTGCGCTGAAACGTCTTTCTGTCTCGCCAAGTACTGCTACAAAGATTCCACAAATATATATTCCATCCATTGTTTTGATCCTCACAGTCACAAATAGTATGAGAGATGCAAAGCAAAGTGGCTGACATCTAGCGGCGAATTTCCGAACCTTTTATGTGTGTAGTATTTTTAACTGAAAAATTAACACCAAAACTTACTATAAGGCCCACTCACACATGATAGATGAGCCAATTAAACTTTACCCCCATACAAAACTTACCTGTTAAACATTCCAGAATCCGTGAAGGCCATTGTCACATACTGTATTGTCATGAAGAAAAAAATTATACTTTCGTAGCTACTGAAATTATGTTTTAATATGACTAAGTGCCATGTAAACATGCAATATTCATTTTTGTGCATAATTTTGCCTAAATTAACTATACATTACGTGTCTCGTACTAAACCGTTTCTCCCCTTCAATATTTGTTCTATATCCATAATCTACGCGCAGAATTAAATCCCACAAAGCCGATTAAAACAAAACTAATCACGCAATTACCATTGTGTAGCACATGGAAAACGCCTATTATCATCATTTCGATTGTCTGCTAGGCGCGACGGTGCTGCTCCTAAAGCATTTCTGTTCATCTCCCATATCGTTTTAAGCATTGCAATGAAACATTTTTGAGTAGGCCTGTACTAGAATTGTTATAACGCTGTGTCATATTTCGATATCAATAAAAATGTGTTTGTGATTGATGTTACTGGAATGTAGTTATTAGAATGTTATTATAATGTAATTATTGGAATGTTATTATTGGAATGTAATTATTGGAATGTTGTTATTATAGGAATGTAATTATTGGAATGTTGTTATTACTGGAATGTAATTATTGAATTGTGGTTTCTGTAACGCAGTTATTGTAACTTTGTTATTGGAATGTGGTTATTGAAATGTAGTTATTGGAATGTGGTTAATGGAATGTGGTTATTTGAATGTTGTTACTGTCATGCGGTTATTGGAATGTAGTTATTGGAATGTTGTTATTGTAATTGTTTAGGTTTATTTTGGTTCGTGTCGTTCAGTGTATGTACTTGGATTCATATTCGAATTTAGCACCAACTGTTGCGAGTGTCACGGCCGGCGGCCATCTTGACTTGTTGTGCCAACTATGAAGGAAAACAGTTAGTTACCGGTACTCAATTTTGCTGGATGTTACGCAGCTGGAATGTGTTACCAAGGACACTGTGTGTAAATAGTAATGTTGTTCTTGAAGTGTAGTTATTGTAATGTATTTATCGGAATGTAGTCTCTATAACGACTGATACCTCCCACACTTGAAGGTTTTTCTTCATTTTCCTGCTGGTTTCATCCACGTACAGTGCAAACCAATGAAGCCACTTCAGGTGCAACCACAGGAGAATACGAAAAAAATAGGATGACACCTATTCTGGCCCACTGTCTCCCTCTAAAAACAGTTTCTGTGCTGCAACACATAATTTGTAGCCGCAAAGAAAATGCTGGTTAAATATGAAATACTGCTAAGTAGACTTGCTACAAACAAGATGTTTGTTTTATCGATATATTAGTGACAAGGATAATCTTGCATTGTTGTTATAGCAATTCAGCAGTCAAATTTATTTATAATACAAAATACAGAGTTGGCATCGAGACTCAACAAGTAACCCTTTGTAGTACCAGCCTAAGATTTTTATCTTGTCTTTAATAACTTTGTCTATCTTTAATTGACTGTTTTTGATAAGGAAAATTATGGCGTGTAGTAACACTAGCAATAAAGCAATGTCGCCTCTTGGGATGAAATGAGGTTAGTAATTTAGAGAAATAACTGAACCTCGAAATGGCATTGTAGGTCTGCAGGCGAACAGTTGCAATATCATAACTGCATAATATATTGTTTTGTGAATGTTTACGTTGAGACAACAGGTGCATACAAAAAATAAAATGTACAGCACGAAGAATAACGTTTAATATCGCTTAAGCCTGGCCCTCTCCTTTCGTATAAACACATTGTCTTTATAATAAAAAACAAGCTCAAATATTTTTTCTCTTCTTTAAAGGAACGTAATATTGCCATAAATAAAATTATGAAGAAACAATTAACAGCAAATCTAAGTAGAATAGTTTGGAGGACTTGAAGGAAGGGGCTCAGGCGTCTGCCGGCCACCCAAGCGCTATACTCTATCTGACTGACCTTAACATTTGACCTTTACCTTTACCACGTGCCCGTGACCATGAATGACCTGGAAACCAAAAAAAAAATCAAAAAATTGCAGAAAAAACTAGAAAATCCCAAAAAAAATTACAACAAATTTTAAAGAATTGAAAAATTATTGTAGAAATTATTTAAATATTTACATGTAGGAGGTTTAGAGTTCGATTACAGGTGGATCGACTAAGCTCCGGACATGACCGGTCATCGCCAGGTCGACCAGTGTCCAACTCTTTAGCCATGTTAAATGTCAGTGACGATGACCTTTGACCTTAATTACGGTGACCTTAAAATATAAACAATCCAAAAAATTGAAAAATCGAAAGTAAAATGTTACAAATTGATGAAAAATTTAGATAAAATTTGTCTAATTTTTCATCAGTTTGGAATGCCATTGAGCTTGACTCCAATGACCTTGAAAACAAACACACTAAAAAAATTGTAAGAATTTAATAAATTCATTAAAGTCAGCGAGCATATTACGTTATTGGATACTACTGCCGTATTGGATCCAGGAGACGACTTTCAACCTTAACCATGGATAACCTTGAATTCAAAAAATTCCAAAAAAATAATTTGTAACAATCGAAAATGTCATTTGAAATATTGTTCTCATAGTCAATGGCTTCAAACTATTTGATTTTACTAGCAAAAAAAAAATTTCTCCTTCCACACAAGAACATATTTTAACCATTTTATTGACATTTAACAAGGTTCAAATTAGAACAAAAAATATATGTAGTCTATAATGGATCAGTGCATATTTATTTTATCCTCACAAATAACGTTTGTTTACCATTCTCGAATCACCTAGCTAAATAACTTATGTTTTATACTATGGTAAAATTTAAAAAAAAAGGAAGTGTATTTTGTGCCTACAGTCTATGCTGATTACGGTAAAAAAATCGCTTGGATAGTCGAGCTAAATTTAAAAAAAAAAAAAAACAGTTCTTCAGCAATTATTAAATCTACGATGAGCATGCACCTACACACTAAACAACTTCTAAATCCCACGCAACTTACCTTTTACCTCTAGAATGCTCACAACCACGTGATATCGTCTAAAGATTATCATGCGTAAATAAGTATTTTGAAATGTTTGTGTACCGAGCATGAAAAGTATGAATCTCGTGGAAAGCAAGATGTAGAAGTCCGACACTTTTTGAACACGTTATTTGAAGTTTATGTGGCATTCCGTGAGCAAATTTTTGAGATGTGCTTAAGACGAAAGTCAGTACACTTCATTTATAATATGCAGTGCAGCAAACGCTCTTAAATAAATCGTAACTTGCATCTGTTTTTGTTTTATGCGACCCACAGGAGCCTTTTTTTTTTTTTTCATGAACGTAGCATATAAATTACATTTTTTTCTTTTACTTCTAGGTGGGGCAAGGTAAGAAGGGGGGGGGGGTAAAAATCAGGGTTCCTCCACCTCCTCTTACTTAAGGTGACGAATGAGGTTCGCCGAAGGGGCAGCCTTTGTGATCTGGAGTAGGTAAAGGGGTGGAGCGCGATTGTTTAGTGGGGTAAATGACGGGTTGTGGGGGTCAGGAGTTGAGATTTACGACCCTAGAGCTAAGCGCGACGCCTCTTAGGTAGGTCATGATTCATGCCGGCGCTCGTCCAGGACGATTTATCAAGATCAGAACTCTTTGAGCCCTCGTCCCCTGCGTTCAACCATTCATACCTTCCCATCCTGACACCGCTATCGCCATCAAGAGACTCCTTGTTGAAGGTCACGCCTATTCCGCCTCGGTGTTTTGGAAATCTTGATTTAAGGTTCCGATCTCTCATTTCAACAGCTTTTGCGAGAATAAATTTTTTTAACCGAAACGGTAGCCGATATTGTAAAGTCCGTTTACAATTTTGTTGCAAATTGTTTTTATCATGCAGTCTGATTTTTTTAACACAAAAACTGTAACATTTTAACTAATTATTAATCGGTTGAAAGAATGCAGTTTTTTTGTTGAAAAAACTAGACTACATAATAAAAACAATTTGTTACAAAATTGTAGGAGGATTTTACAATTTCGGCTCCCAACTGGGTTCAAAAAAATTAGCCTTATCAAAAGTTGTAGAAATGGGAGATCGTGGACTTAACTGGTTCACAATTAACAGAGCATATTTGAAATAAACCTATGAAAAAATCCTTTCCTGTAGGTCTAAGTGTGCGTATTTTAAGGCAAACAATGACTCGCATGATCACCTCCGTAGGTGTAGTGGGTGGGTAGCATTGTTGTCTCTCTGTCGAGAGTTCTAAGTTCAATTCTTTGTCCATACTCTCTGGCTACGCTCCATTCTGCGGCAGACAACGGTAAACCAGCTCTGGACCACTCTGCCGTATCGCCCTAAGCGGTTTTCACAATAGAGCGTTGTGACGCGACGCGTCGCGTCGAGCATCAGCCAATCAGAGCCTTGACGCTAGCGACGAGCGTCAAGAACGTTGCACGAGCGACCGACATTGGAATTGACGCTCATCGTCGGCGACGGAGAATAAGAAGAATAACATTAGTGTATTTCATAATAAATAAACTGGCTAAAAGCTGAGGGAAAGAACAAATGAAATTGTACATAATAAATGGTAAGCAGAGATACTAATTGGAGTCCAAATGTATATAGATTTTTCTTCCTTTTAGGAAAACAAAACGATAATGTTTCCCGATGTCTGAAGGTCGTTCATGTTCTAAAAAATAATTTCTAATTTTAATATATTGTTATTAAAGAAAAGTGTTTATTACAAAAAAAAAATATCAATTTAATTAAGTTAATGGCAAACAAATCCACTGTATTTCGTTCGCTTTTAACATTTTATTGCGAGTTTCCTTGCAGGATAACAGATGGCAGCACGGTCTGTGTCGACGGCGGCCGGCGTCAGATCATCGCTCTATTGTGAAGACGCAAAAAACGCTCGTCGCTGGCGACAAGCGACGGAGGCGACGCGCCGCATCGCGTTGCTGTATTGTGAAAACCGCTTTAGGCGCACCCTGGGGTTCAACCAGCCGTAGAGTTCTCAAATATCTTCGTGGTAATCATCGTCACCATTACCATAGTCGTCATCGCCATATACATCATCATCATTGTGTAGTTTTTCCAACATTTTTTAATTTGTTTAATGGATTTTTGTTATTTTTTTGTTCAAGATCATTAAGGGTTAAGGTCAATGTCACAGATATTCAAGATGGCCTTTGTGTCCAATAATGTAATTTTTCTCCATTTTTTAATATTTTTAAAAGGAATTTTTTGTAATTCTTCTTGAATTTTAGGGTTTAAGGTAATTCCGAAATTGTGGTCACCCTGGGCTGAGGCAACACCCTCTGGACTCCAGGCGTAACGTCAACAGGAGTCGTCCTTTCTCCTGATGCTCTACGTGGTCAGTACAAAATGCTGTGGTCACTTCCTGCTGTCTTTTATATTTGGATTTATATTATTAACTTCATAATTGACTTCTATCGAATTACTTATGCACTTTGTGTTAAATTTAAATAACTGTGACGATTAGAATTGACAATCGCTAGGTATAAAAATTCATGAATTAGAGCTCGATTCTTAATATTTGGTGATATCTTGTTAATCAGAGGAAAATCCTAAAAACTTACCAAACATATCTACTCCTGTCAATGACAGGGAATAAGGACCTAAGATGGAGCATTAAATGAATTCGTGGATGTAAGCAGGAGCGAGAACACGCCGAAAAAAAAATCGCCCAAGTTTTTCACATACACGAGTCTGGGACAATCCCGCCGGAAATCGAATATTGATCGAATTGTTGGACATTGGTGCATAGGCGCCGACTTATTGTTTTCAGAACGGCGGCAAGTCTCACCCATGATAATTTAAATCTTATCTCTCTCCCTCGCGTGCGTCATATATGCCAAGAAACAACCACTTTTGTCTCCCATTTTAAAAGATAGCTCTACACGAATTAATATGGTTTTTATGACATCTCGGGGAAAAAATTGACTGATTCCTACGAAATTTGGCAAACAAATAGTACTGCGGCAGGTAATGTTAATTAGTGTGTTTTAATTATGTTAGACACCTATGTTCAAAATGTCGGACATAGTGTGACTTGTTATTATTTTTTATAAAACACTTTTTACTCGCGCTCTTCTTATGTTCATTTTTTGGCGTTTATAAATTTTACTGCACACGTAATTATAGGTGTTTGGAACATTTATTTTGTGCCAATTAAAAATATTATTTAACTTAGGGATAATATTGATTCTATGGTAATACACAATGTCCCGAGGTTGTTTATTGGTTTTTTTTTTTGGCAACGTATTGTAACACACGCGGCACTAGCTTAAAACCATAATACTTTCGAAAACAGTTTTTCCTCTCGTTTTTTACTTCTTTATTTTAAGTTTAATTTTGTTCGAGTTTTGAGATCAGCTTGAATTTTATGTTCATGGAGCGGAGTTTTAATATAACTTAAAAGTGTGCATAAGTGTTTAAGAATGGTGCACGGGATTGTAATAGCACCGAGGAGCCGTGGATTTCTGCAAGGAAGACACCGAGAAGACCCCACCACACCATCCAATGCCAGACCAGCGAGACTTTTACTGATGCAGTTTATTGCACTTTTGCTTTTTTTATGAGGTTTTCTGGGTTCGAGTCCCGGGTAAGGCACGTGTGTATTTGTATTTATCATGGCAATGTTGCGTATATTTCTGGTTTCATCTTCAGTAATATTTGTGTCAGACATCAAGGTCTATCTACTATCTAAGCTTTTAAGAACTTTAATAAAAATTATTTGCACACACGTTGAGGAAACTAGGTTCATTAGTTGGATCAGTAACGTCTTCTTGGTTACGTAAAGACTTATAAGCACGAAATATTTTTAATAGAATATGTCAAGCAGTCTACAATAAGTTGTAATACTGATTAACAACTGAAATAGTGGCGGACCACTGTTTAGCAATCCAGGAGAGTGATGTCTCTGCTGGCTGAAACTGGTAGGGCGATTGCTCCCCTTGCCTTTCATACTCGGCGCGTATGGAACTGGTTCACTATAGCCACTCGCCATCCACGGCTGCATTGCAACTAAAACATAATCTAGTACGCCCTGAAATTATATTACACATTTTTTTTAGATTATGAGCGATTTTTGCGAGATCCAGATTTCAATTAATTCACGCTATTGAAAATGTGGTTGCAACAAAATCTGATGTATGGTAGTGTCTGTGACAGCTTTCGGATGTTAACACTGTGATTAATATTTTATTCTGACATTTACGATAAAGATATTTTCAATGGTTTCAATCCATTTCCATTGACTGTCAATTCTTCGTAGGCCCGTCATATCACGTACGTAGCGACATGGCAACGCCATAGAGGTGATGGTGTGTTAGACGCTTATGCCAATGTCGCCCTTAGCTTTCCCCTACTTCCGCTCCTCGAGCGGGTAAAATAGCCTCGGGCAGGCGGTTGCCTTTTGTATTCATATTTTACACGAGACGTTGTGGACGATTCAGACAAGTCCGGAAATATCTCTCACGAAAGCACCGGAAACGCTACTTCCATTATTCATTGAACAAGTAAATTATTGCAAGTCTGTCATGCATCAAAGGACTGGCTTATTTAACATAGCACTGTGCCCTCGCGTGTTGGAAAGGAAAGGTAGAGCTGGTTGGCAGATACTACGTATAGAGTTTGGTTGTAAACACTCAGCAAGATAGCTATAGGTTGTTCACGGTAAGATGAGCACTTTTGGAAACCCTGCTTAAGATCTACTTGTATAAATGTTATATATTCATCCGCCTTGTGTAAAATTAACATTACCATGGGCCTCGCCACTTTATTCGTGCGTTGGTCAAATGAAACTGTGGAATTATTAAGAAAGTAAATACTTTACAAATCGGCTCGTTTTTACACTTCGATGCATTAAAAAAAAAACAGAAAGCGAAAAAAATAATTTTTAGTTATCACAAATGGTTACCTAACACTTTTTATTCGACGTTAAAAAATGGAACTACTTTCCGTCCATCGTTACGAACTTTACTGGGCGAATGTCGCTCAGTGCGGCCATTAAAATATATGAATGCAGGGCCAGTAACTTTTCTCTAAAGTTAATTTCTAAAGTGCTCACTTTATCGTGAACAGCCTTTACAAATATTTGCCAACTGAAGCATCAAAAACAGTTTTTGTTTATTAACGTATTATTGAAAGAACATTTCTGTTAATGGTGAGAAGCGGAAATGGTATTTTTTTATCATTTCAGCAACTATTTATTGGCTAAGTGGCGGCAGACATCCGTGGCACAGTTGAAAGCCTTGCTTAAAGTTTACTTTAATGATTACTGTATCTTTCCACCATATATAAATTTAACATTGCCGTGAGATTGATTACTTTGTTCATGCACCACCTAGGTGAAATAGTAGATTTTTTATACATTTAAAATGTGTTACTGATATTCAAAATTATTATTATAATTTGAATAAAACAAGACTAACTAAACGCAAATTTAAACATTACACTCGCAAAACAATGGCGAGTCGTAGGATTATTTTTAATACGCCGCTGCCAACTTAACTGAGACCCGCATGCCAATGTGCACTGTAAAGTATATGCAATACGGGCAGTGTGATTTTTTTCCAAAGGTTGATTTCAAACGTGCTTTTTTTTATCGTGAACAGCGTACGTTATACGCTTCGTCTCTTCCAAATTTTGCACAAATGGTTCACAGTCCTGCAAGGTGTGTCGTGAAACAAGTTCCGATATATATATATATATATATATATATATATATATATATATATATATATATATATATATATATATATATAAAGCACATGTATTTTATGTCTATGCAAGCGCCTATAGAACTCGCGGAATTTTCGAGTGTGTACCCATGATGTAATAAGCAGACCCCCCCCCCCCCCCATCCCACACGTGGAAGGGTATGGTAGGTACCATGGTACCTAGACCCAAGGATCTGGAAGTCCCGCCTGACCGGGTTTGCTTGTAGAATTTTAATGGTATAATCCCAAGTTTTCAAACTTACTCCCGAACTGTAAAGCCTACATTAACTGTGTATTGCTTTTAAGCGAATAATATGCCTATAGGAGATAACTCGAACATTTATATATTTTCAAATAGTAATAAGTTAATACAAAGTAATGGTATTGGTAGTTGAGGCCTCTCTGCCAGCTCATGACAACCTCCATTCGGTCCTTCTCCTGGGCCAAGTTTTTATCAGCTATGACGGAGGAAAAAAGATTGGGGGTAGAGCTGTGACTCTCGAGGCCAAGTAGGGCATATTATATTTAGCTTACATTGTGTACGCATGGGTGAAACGTGGCATCACATTCCTCCCACTCTCTACTACAACCTCAAGTCGGTTGTGAGAAGGTAAACTTTTAGTTAGATCGTGTTACTGAGGAATACTAACGCAGCGTTCGTTTGCATGATACACAACACCTGACACCACGACACTACACCTGGAAAAATAGGAACTGCATAGGACTTGGCCCTATTTTAATTAAGCGTAAAATCTTCAAATTGACAGGCTCAGTCTTCGGTGCAAACAAACGCGTACAGAGGATGGACACAGCGTTGCTTTTGCGGATACCCTGGACACCGAACCACGCGCTGTTCAAACACTGAGTCATGCTGAGGGGTGGACGCGATCTACCGAGGAACCTCTACTAGAAATAAATGCGATTATGCTGGTCGCGAGTCCGCGCCATTCGCGCGACCACTCGTGAATCAGCTTACTATCGTATCCACATGCGCATTAATGGAGGACACGAGCTCGCTCAAGAAGGCTGTCCGTGATGGGGGAGGGAGAGATGAAGGCCGGGGGAATAATGCCTCAGTTCCTCCCATTGTGTCTGGAAACGGGATTACATGTTGGGGACGACGCGCTGTATCCACCCTTGTTAACATGGGTATCCATTTCCCTTGGAGGAAGGGGTGTGTTCCGTAGGAGGTGGGGCGGCCAGCTTTCCCTGTTATGTAAATATCTCCACTCCTTTGTCCTCTATATTTCCCTCTTCCCCCCATTCCTCCCCTTCCCGATTCCATTTAAACGAGGCCGTAGCGAGGCGGGCATGAGTGTATGAATGTGCCTCGCATTTGCTGTAAGCTATTACTCGAGACTATAATTGCAGCTCACGGATGGTGAGGCGCCTGAGACATAGGCTACGAGGAGACTTGAATTCGGCGACAGAGGAAACCAGAATCCACACCCACGCTACAGCTATTAGTACACTGTTTAAAAAAAAAAAATCTCACTCATTCTACGGAAAAGTGCTGGTGAAAAATTCTCCGGAAATCTTCGTAAACTCTCCGTAAAATTACTGACACGTAGCTATTCAAATACGGACTTTCCGTCGATTTCAAAGAACTTTCTGTGGATTCGCGGAAAAATTTCCGTTAATTTTCTTGTTAGTTTCTGTACTTCCTAGTTTTTTTTTTTTTTTTTTTTTTTTTTTTTTTCAACCGTTCACCTGCATGCCTCTAATATCATTATGCCTGGTTCACATATACGCCGATCACGCTGAACAGACAGAGCAGGCAGAACCGACGGTTGTTCTCATGCAAGCAGATTTTCTGCGTAGCCATTTTGTTTTTGGATTCTTGATTTTTAACGCTAAGATTCTAAAACAAATTATAGACAACACACTAGATGCTGTCGTCTTCCTACTCTAGTTTATTAATTCAATTATGGTGCGATCTATTTACTAAATGATTTGCGAGAGATTGTAATTGTATTTTTATATACAAAAGTATTTTACACTTGAGTGCTATCTTTCGGTTAATTTTCAAACTACGTTTATTTAATACAAATATTCAATAAAATTAACGTTTAGAATCACTTATTTCATTATAAATACGTACATTAAACTATCCTATACATTTAGATCAATACACGTCGATTATTCAAGACATTAGAAGCATAAATATCGGCGATGTCTGCTGTTTCTGCGAGCAGAAAATATCGGCGTGAGCTCAACTTTTCTGCTTGATTCGCGCAGACACACAGGACGGCTTCTGATTGGCTGTTCTAATTGTCCGCTCTGTATGTACTGCGTGATCGGCGTTCATGTGAACCAGGCTTTACAGGAATCATCTTCGTATTTGGTATAACGACTTAAGCAACGTGTTTCATGTCTATTAAAGTTTGTGTAGTTTAAGTGTTGCTAGAAGTTACAGACGCTTGTTGCTATTATTCATGTTTGAAGTAATATGTCTACGTCGTGTGGATATCGTAACGTGACTGCCGCAGAAACTAATTTTCTGGTTACAGTCGCGAAGAAATTTTCGTGTGGACTCGACATTGTTACCGGAGACTGGAGCGAATAAGAAATACGGAGACTTCCCGTGTTTTGTATTTATGGAGCTCATCTCCGTTTTTCGACTTCACGGATTGCGTTACAGTACACTTGCTGTGCATTTTCGAAAAAAAAAAAAAAAAAAGTGTCCGTAAATATGCGGGAATTTTCAATAGTGTAAATATTCATGTACCGTACAGATTCACTGGCAATAAAGGCAAGCTGGAAGTGTGTCGCCCATATTCACGACTAGCACGACCATCATTTCCACGGTTTCTGTATCTCTGTTTACAATCATCATATTGCTTCATGCAACACCAGACACGCTTACTATATCGTACAAAGGTCATTAAAGGCTATTCGCGGTAAAATGAGCACTTTCGAAAGCCGGGCTTGAGATCTACTTGTATATACATTGTGTATTATTCCGCTTTATGTAAAATTAAGATTGCGCTGGACCTCATCATTTTATTCATGCGTTGGTCAAGTGAAACTGTGAAATTATTAGAATAGTAAATAGTTTACAAATCTGGTTATTTTTACACATCCGATGCATTAAAAAAAAACAGGAAGCGAAAGAAATAATTTAAGTTATCACGAATGGTTACCTAACACTTTTTATTCGACGTTAAATGTGAAACTACTTTCCTACCATCGCTAGCAACTTTACTCGGCGCGTGTCACCCAGTGAGCCCGTTGAAATATACGCAGGTAGGGGCAGTGACATTTTTCTAAAGTTGATTTCAAAAGTGCTCAGTTTATCGTGAACAGCCTTTACTGGCGGTGTTGTGTTCCAATAAAATTTTCTCTCCTTCTTAGAATAATACAAAATCCGTCCTGTTCATTTGAGTGGGTAATTTACACTTTGAGTGTTGCTGTCGTAATATTAAGTTTCGTAGAATCTTATGAAAACTGCTGGTCAAGTAATGTTCATTCGCCCATGTCTTCAAAGAATTTGGAATTCGCAGTGTTACAGAAAGCTCCAGACAACTCAAATTAAGGTGACGTAACATTACATCGGCCGCACTCAAAATTGTTAGACCATAAAAATTCGCGAGATGAGTGACATACACGATAGACTTCGCAATCTTAGGTACAGTCAGTCATTTATCAACTGCTCGTTGGTTGCAGGCTGCCGTCACAGCGGGAGGCGTTGAAGGACCTGCATTTCTTGCATGTTCATTATTTCCTCAGTGTTTTCAAGCAGGTGTCATATAACGAGCGGACCAATTGGAGACGTGACATAAACATTTTGACTTTTTGATTGTAACTTGTCCTGCAGTTTCAGATCTCTAGCTATTATATTTCATTAACAGATACCTTCTAAATTTGCGTTGTAATCTGGCCACAGACTAAGCTCCAAGAGTGGAGTAGAGATAGTGAAGAGATTTGGGCGGCTCTTATCGAGGTCTTGAGATCCGATGCGGGTGAAGAGAAGTGAGTATTTAGCAGCGCCGGTATGCAAGGGCGGAGAAAACGAGAGATCCCCGAGAAAATCCACCAACCAACGGCATAGTCCGGCACGATTCCTAATTGCAAAAATCCGGAGTGACCCGGTCGGGATTGAACCCGGTTCACCTTGGTAGGAGACGAGCAGTCTAATCGCTCAGCAAACCCGACCCCTAAGCTCCAAGAATTTGTGTACTAGTATGTCTCCTGTTATTGGCCGACAGTCTGCGTGACGCACTACAAATGACACTTTTATCCAATAGTAAACGTTTAACCGTAGAGTGGCCGATCACATGTAGAGGTTGCACAAGTGAATGATTTCGTTTAGTATAAAGGTTGGTAGCCAATGAAATTTCAGGTGGTGTTGAGGTATGTATCGGACAATAATCTGCCTGTGAATAAATTAGCCAATGTTTAGGTCTCTGTCAATTAGGATCTACAGCCCCTGCGAGTATACACATTCGCCCTTGATGATGCAGCATGGAGCAAGGCCATTGTTTCCTTGCAGATTTCTTATCCGCACAAAGTCCTCTAAGACGTGTTTTATTACATTGTGGTCTTGTTGAAAAATAAATGTAAATTCGATAGGTCTTCCTACGACATACGCAACTTCATATCATAATTTATGTAGCTTGTTTTGGATAACTTATATCTGTAATTTGTCACGTGAAGTGAAAATAAATAACTTTAGATCTATGATTAGGTGCGACAAGAGTAACGGCGTATAAACATGATGAATTTCAAAATAAATGTAAATAACTTACTTGCGTCCTGAGGGGACCGGTCCGGGTCAGAAAACTAAGTTATGGAGAAGTATGAATAAATGCATGATGGAGATGGCTGAGCCATCTCAAATGTACACGTCTTTGGAGCCTAGCGAAATCTTCTGGACGCTGTTGGTTCACGCTCCCCAAGCGTGAGGGCGTGCTCTGATTGGCATATGTTTGCTGTTGAAATCAAGTAAGTATGTAAAACTGTTGGAGATATTAGCATGTTACTTTTCACACTGCTTACTTTAATCCGTTTAATAGAAGTAATAAAAACAAGACGGCCAATTGAAACTAGATTGTATACAACTTTAATGCGACTTAGTGGTCTTTTTCCACCACGACGAACAAAATTTGATCTGCAGCAGAGTCACACAAGGATTATGGAAATTCGAGTAAACGAGGCGGGCGTTGCCATCGGTGGGTTTTCTGGGGGTTCTTCTGTTTTCCACTCGTTAGCATTCCGTCAATGCTACATTTTCAACTATCTTCACACCGGTCGGTGCTTAAGGCGTCAGCTGTTGACAGCCGTCATTATCTCTCTGTCACTCACTCGATAAGACTTAATGGGGGAAAACCCTCGTCATTTTGAGAATACGAAATTTTGGACACAGCCTGCATTACATATTTTAAATTATGTTTTACGGATCAACAAAGCACACAGCATTTATTTGTACATTTTGTAAAGCAGTTATTGCTTGACTGCTGTTGCTGAAATTAATTTGATCGCCCTAAAAAATAATTGCTTATTTCTTCCCAACTGTTACCAAAATATTGTTAAACCTATTGTAGTTAACATAATGGTGAAATATAAATTAAACCAAGGTTGCTGTATTGATCCCGCTTTATACACAGAACCACTATTCCCGCTTCCTGTGTGTTTTTTTTCGCTGTAAATACAACTCCTGTCTATGTTTGCACAGGATACATTTGGAGATTGGTGAAAAGAAAAGCTATGAACAGCAATGCATTTAAGCCAAACCTGAAAAATTAAAAAGTGATATTCACCTTACCAATGGTTTTTTGTTGTGCTTGACACAAATTATTATTGGTCTTCACTAAACTATTGTGGCCACTAAAATTTTTTAAATAAAATTTTTGGCAAGATGAAATTTTTACAAAATATTTTTCTCCTCCATCGTGGTTTGGCCACTGAGTTCGGATCAAAAATGAATCGTATTTTGTGGCTCAATTACAATCTTAAATGCACAGATGATCAGGAATATTATGTACTGAGCTTTGGCGACCATCGCCACGGAGGACTTATTTTAGAGATCTCCATGACTGATGTTCTTCGAGTCGGTAAAACATGTTGGTATTTGTAAAACGAGACTTCTGTCCCCAGTAGTCGTATGAACGGAGCTTCAGGATTGGTATATTTTCAAGTGTGAGATGGGTGCTGTAGCATTAACGCAAATGGCTGCGAAATCACAGTGGACTCGTGTTAATCCAAAAATTCTAGTTCAATACCTACCAGCTGTGGTGCCACCAAAACGTTTAAGTTTTTCAGAGAACTCTGGTTTACTGAGAATTTCAGGTTTATGCTGAACAAATGCGATTCTTGCACGTCTGCAGGCATAAAATTAATAACTGCGATTCATCTTAAATTGTGTGTCTATACTGAAAAACCGTGTTTCATAGAGGCTTCTAGGTTTGTGGTGAACAAGTTTGCTTTACCTAAGTCTCAGGATTGTGCTGAGCAGCTGTGATTCACCCGTCCTAAAAGCATAGTTCTAATGCCACGGTTCTCTGTCTCCATACACCTCACAGAGGCGAAGCGGCCAATCGTAGCAGCTCCCGTCCACAAATGTATGTAACTACTGCACTACAAACCTATCTATATAACTAGCGAGGGTGCGCTGTAGTCGCCTTGGGTGTGACACGTATAGCTACCGGTCCGATGGCAAGGAAGGAAGCCTGTAGATTAGAAGAGGGTAGCCTGTTTCACAACAAAACGTATTCTTGTACAAACAAGCATGAAGAATATTTAAAAAAAAATCGCCCTGCCTCACGCCATTTCCTCGATTACACTAGTATTTGTATGTTGTGTGTGGTTTCGCAGGTCATGTTAACTATTCTTACTGACAACAGATAGTTGGAAAAGTCTTCAGTTTGCATGTACTCCGCTTGTAAGTGAGAGTGGGACAAGATGACGAACGGGACAAAAAGACAAACTGACGTTTTCCCCGTCAGCAACGAAAATTGCAGATTGGTAACCCTGTGATCTTGAGTGTAATCCGTCGTCACTATTAGCCACAAACAACAGATTTTACCTCAGTGTTTGTTCGTCTGTAATGGGAGTCATAGAGTGTGTGCTTTATTGCTGTATTTGGGAAGGTAAGTTAGGCAAGATTTTAAAGTATAAGAGTATCGTACTTATTATACACCAGCAAATATAAGTAGAATGATTATGGGAAGTGGGGGACAATGGGATCCGGAATAGGAGCCAGGCGCCGGCCGCCATGTTGTAACGTCATCCAACCACCATATTGGATCAAAGTGAACTTAACTCATGACCTTGATCATAACCCTATGACATTGACCTTGGGTGATCTTGAAACCAAAATAATTTCAAAAAATATCCTTAAAAATCCTAAAATTTACAAAAATTCTCAAAAAACATTTAATTTTAAAAATTATTTTTAGGAAAATATTTAAAGACGTACATGTAGGAGGGCCAGGGTTCGATGACGTATGGAGCGACTAAGCTCCCGACACGACTGACCATCGCCAGTTCGGCCAGTGTACATCTCCTCAGCCATGTTGACCTTGACCTTGAACCTGCGTCCATGACCTTATAAAATTAAACAAAATTTAAAATACTTAGAAAAATTATCTAAACGTTTATAAAAATTTATTTTAAAAACTTACATTTCCGCCATTGTAAAATGTATTCCAAAATATTAAAAATAATATTTAAGAAATAATTAAATATATATTTAATTATGAAAAACGAGGTAACCACACCTTGCTACTCATATCATTCTGCTTGCCCTCAAACTTGCCGTATTACATGTTTTAACCATGCACACTGCTCACCGACTAGAGACGGACTGCGCATTAAATACTTTTAACAGGTCCGCACCTGCATGGTGTCGAAAAACCAAGAAGTCAGCACATGCAGGAGTCAGTTTGTAGGAGTCAGTATTTCTATCAATCTTTCTATAAATCTCTCACAATTTTCGCAATCTTCCCATCAATCAGCACCACCCGCACCACAATCAGCACCGCAATCTCATAATCTTTCTATCAATATTTAGCAATTTTTCCATTAATTTTTATCACCAATCTCACAGACTTTCGATTAATCTTTCACAATCTTTGGCAATCTTCCAGTAACCAGCACCACACACATACACACCACTCTCAGCACCACATGCACTACAATCAGCACCACATGCAACACAATCAGCACTACATGCACCACAATCAGCACCGCATGCACTACAATCAACACCACTATCTCATAATATTTCCATCAATTTTTTAATCTTCCCATCATTCTTCCAATCTTTCCATTTATTTTTCGCAATATTTCCAACAGTTTTCGCAAAATTTTCACCAATGTTTCCATAAATTTTTCACAATATTTTGCAACCTTTCAATCAATCAGCACCACAATCAGCATTACACACACCATAAACCTCACCACATGCACCACTCTCAACATCATATGCACCACTCTCAGGACCACATGCACCACAATCAGCACAATATGCACCACAATCAGCACAATATGCACCACAATCAGCAACAGACACCACAATCAGCAACACACACCACAATCAGCATAACACACGCCACAATCAGCACCACTTGTACCACAATCAGCACATCAATCTCGCAATTTTTCCATCAATCTTTCAAAATCTTTCAGAATCTTTCCATTAATCAGCACCACATGTACCACAATATCACCACATGTGCCACTCTCATCATCATATGCACCACAATCAGCACCATATAAACCACAATCAGTACCACAACAATCACAATCAGCACCACATCATGCAACACAATCAGACCCACAATCTCACAATATTTTAATCAATCTTTTGATCACTCTCGTAATCTTTCCATCAATCTCGCCATCTTTCCATCAATGTTCGTAATATTCCCATTAATCTTTCGTCCAACATTCCGAACAATCATCAATCCATAATCAGTCAATGGGTGTGTCGTCTGTCCCCCATCCATACATATTAAAAAACATTCACTCGCTAATTGTCTCCTCACATTTGTACTTGACTACTACAGTAATGTTTTATATGCAGCCCACTAGCTAAGAATTTTTATACTTAAATATTTAAGTAATATTCTGTATGCAGATCTGTACTTAGTAAATGAGTGCTTATAGAACCACTTTAAAGTTATGAGGGACGAAAGGATACAGAACAAAAAAAATTAAAACACAATTATTATTAAGAATATCTATTATTTTGTAAGTACGGTATCAGAATAAAGCAGTTAATCACATCATACGATATAATTCCTCCCCTTTTAGTTGCTGATTATTGGATATATCTCAACAATGTGGAAGAGATCCCCATGTTTTTCAGGCCAAACAAATATCTGAGTTTATCAACAAGTTCCTTTGGGTCTCCAGGAAATAGGTAGATAATTCTCTGTATTTTTTGCCTCCATCATCTCGCTCATTACAGCAAATGTGGTCAAGGGTTGTGTTAGTACATCGAGAAAATCCCCATCGTCTTCAGCACTAACACTGTCTTCATATTCATTTCCATCTATTCTGTCTTTATGCTCATCTTCACTTCCTGTTTCATTCTTAATATCAAGTTTGCTTTTCTTTGTAGCAGTCGCATGGTCATCATCAGTATATAGAGCCGAAGTTTCTTTAATTTTGAAGTTCGTCGACTTCACACGAATGTCTTGCAAGTGTATATTCCATACAAACCGACTACACTCCACTCATTCCATCTTTAGCATAAACTATCTCATCGTAATCGCTTGTTGAATCAGTACCCATCGATGCAGAAAGAGGTATTGCCACCAACACTTGCTGACTCTCAGTAGTCGAATCGTTGAAGTTCTTAATGTTGTTCTTCAAAGTGTCACCTTGCATAAACTGTGTGTGACCATTGTTGTATTGCTTCATCACGTGAAAAGGACTGTTTGTAAATGCAGTTCTCTCATGCCGACGAGCATTTTGACCATGGGTTAAAACTCGATCGCAGAATCGGCAATGAGACAACCAGGTAGTCAAGATGCAGGTTGCGGCTCCATGATCGGTGAGGTCAAAGGCAGACCTTCGTATTCACAACTCATCTTCATGGTATGATGGAGCACTTCCAAATCGATGTTCACCTTTGGTGTCATAATGACAACTGTCATTTTTCTATACAGATACAGTTCTTTTTACAGTAAAGTGCCTAGCCTGTGCCCAAAAAAAGGCCTAATACCATAAAATATATTTATAAAAAATATATCTGAGAAAACCCACATACTCGTTTGCAAATTTCTGTGTACCACCACAGCATTTCACATGTTACCCAGTGATTACCAGGCCCAGCTGATGTTTCCAGGTTGATTATGGCACATTCGTCATATTTGGGTTTAGGGGGCAAAGCATCTTGCATGAATATGTCGCGAAATTTAGGTATCTTCAATTTGCTTGCAAACAGTTACAAATCCACATTTGTGAGCGGCCATTTCGGTAGACATTTCATTATTGCATCTTCCTGCTGCATCGCTTTTGCACACCTCCTCCTACTACTGGGTACAGTCTTATGTAGAGGCCTTGGTCATTTATTTTACCCATAGCAATAGCTTCCATATTTGTATTGTGAATTTGGGCCTCTGCCAACTGTTTCTGTTCATTCGATGCTGTTTTGATGACTCGCATCATACCATTCGTGACTTTGATTAGGCCCCCGAGGGCTTCAAGTGCAGGTAAAAGTAGTGAAAAATCCACTGGTAGATATTTTCTTGGTATTGCATGTTTTCTTCCCTTTGTCATCGCTTTTCGTTTCGCTTGTGCCTTCTGCTTGCTCTTTGCACACATGCCCATCTTCATCTTAGCATTCATTATGTTGGAAATGCCCCATGCTGCTATTTTTTCTCCAAGACCAGTATTGGACGAATTTTTTATCTCATCGGCTTCTGTGGAAGTATCTTGTCTGCATGGTGTTGGGTTTTCAGATCCTTGTTAAGGGAGTAAGCAGTATTCTATTGCTTGCATGCTTCATCCAGAGTGTTGATGCCTGTGTCGCCGCTTGCGAGCCTTTCAGCTATTTTGTTTCTGGCCCGCAGAACTTGTATCCAAGAATGTTCACCTTAAATGGTAGAATGTTGATCAGCGTATCGATGATCTCACTTCCAGCTATGGCCTTAGTTCTTTGTAACATCGTGGTGAACTGATCACATCAGTTTACTGGAAGTGATATATTCAAGAGGCAATCAGAAATTTGATGTGCTGGTTCTCTGCAGCCACTGCAACACTTTCCGTTTCGCAATCAGCTCTGCACGCTCCACATATTTCACATTTATTCCGCATGCTCTTCAATCAGCTGTGCATGCTCCACAATCAGCTCCGCATACTCTGCACACTCTGCAATCAGCTCCACATGCCCGCACTTAGCACCACGCGATAGTAGTGGAAACATACATATTGTCAAGCATGATGTAAGTCTTCCTGTCCACATCGCCGAGGATGAAGTCGAAACCTCATGTACGCACATCATAGCACGCTGTTGCCCAATACCACGAGAGGATTGATTTGTGGGCCATCGGGTTGCAGTAAGACATGCATGCTGTTGAGTTTGCTGGAGGAAACAACTGGCCTTAGGTTGGAGAACATGTATCTGTACTCCAAATCTCTTCGACAGCCAAACAACAGCATCTGGTTCGTGTACTGCAGGCAGTGGATTGCGTGAATTATTTCTCTTGTGGCGATAACAAAGCTGGCATGCCACCAAGTGAAGCGTTGACAAACTCAGTGTTTATTTTCGATGATATGATTTTGCATGTCAGACACAAAAGTGTATACATGAGTACTTTAGCATAGATGCCATGCGAACGTGGACTGCATGTACCTCGGTCAGACTTATTTGCGCATGCCCAAACAGCTGCTACATTACAATATAAATATGTTGCTGTTGTTTCACATTGACGATATGAATTTGCGACATGTGTACAACGACCACATCAAAACAGGCATGATGTTATCGATTTCAAGAGTCTGTGTACCTTATGCTGGAAAGACAAGTAAGGATTTTTGACTATCATTTAGGACTGTCCCCTAAATATTGGGAGATACCGACGGGGATTCGATCAGCGCATTGCCGACCACCGAGAATTTGTTACAGCATATCGAAATTTGGGCACAGTAGCCTCAAGCTTCATCTTGAGAAGGGCGAAGATGGAGGTTGTCTCATACCAAAAAATTATGGAACCTGTGATGCTGGTAGAAGAATAATTTGGAAAGGTTGGCAAACCTGAACGATCTGAGAACGAAGCCACTAAATATTTTGTAATCAAAACTGGTAATAGCATCATCTCGGGATTATGCATTGTGTTGGCCGATCAGAGCAAATTATTTCGCACTTACTTGTCTGAGCTCAGGACGAAGATGGAACGTGTGAAGACCAAGATCGTCTGCAATATGATGGCAATGGACAAGCACATAATGAGAGCTCAAAGGCAAATTACCAACAGACTGAATGTGGATCGGCACAAAATTATGAGAATCCCAAAGAACTGAAAGATTCCGTAGAGAATATATTCGCTTCTTCGATTTTTCACATCACTACGAAAACTAATATTCAAAACCATTGCAAGGGCATATTGGGTGTCTGCAGCAAATGCCTGGAAATTATCGAAAATCATTTGTCAGAGACTCATGACTAAACATATGTAAGAGAAGAGCAGTGTCCATTTTCATTCAGTGCGATGTCGGACATTGCTAGTGACTTACATCGCGTGATACAGTCTGTTCGCTTGAAGTATCTGCTCACAAAGAGAGCGAAAATTCCAAATTTCGAACGACCTTATAAATGAAGAAATCTTTAAGCCTATTACTCGCTGTACCGATGTATTTAGGGAGAGCGATGGGGCGATCTTAGTCGTAAAGACCTAAGTCGACGATACTGTTGAGCCTACGAATAAAAGGAAACATGTTGACGTACAAACGGATCGTGATGATGGGTTGGATGTGGATTTGTCACGCAATAAAAAGTGATGGAATAAAGCCCTGAAATCTAATGCTCTGGCTTGTCTGTACATACGATCGTACATATCTCATAATAAAGATACAATGTAGTGTATATACAGGTATAATGATAAATGGTTCCTTGGTGCTGATGAAATAGAGTTCTACCTCGTAAAAAATTCCAAGTAGGCTTTACAAACTTCTATTTCGCTAAGAGTCAAGGGAGTTTGCAGAATCTGACCTGCTGGAATACAAGACATTGCTCGAACTCATGCATACACTTTACCATGATAACAATCTTGAGCCTGTTACTTATAAGGATGAAGATTTCGAAGAAATTGACATTCTCTCAGACATCTTCATTGGCCTAGCACTGAAAATTGGTGACGGTCTGAAGAAAATAGACGGTGTCAAGAACATCGACACCATAGTTTGGGACTACCCGAACGAACTCGTCGACAGACTACGACTACTGGTCGCTTCGCAAAGAGTTGGAAATTACTCGCACACCGACGAGATTATATCCATCGTCAAAAAACAGAAGGAGGGAGACTGGCGCAACTACAGTCGTCGCGTGGTCATGATTTGTGGGATGAACGACCTGTTTCAAGCCAAATGCTCGAGTCAACAAGGGCTACAAATACATGTTGACAGTCATCGATGCCTATAGCAAATTCGCCTGGACCAGGCCGGTCAAGATATAGAGTATGTGCATGATACCAGTGATGCGAAGGCTGTAGTATTGCGCGAAGGATGCATCCCAACTAATTTGAAAATTGACCAGAGCAAAGAACTCTACAATGCAAAGTTCAAAGTCCTGATGAAGAAATATAATTTAATCATTATTCCACATACAACAATCTCAAAGCAACTATTGTCAAGAAGTTCAAAAGAACTCTGAAGAGTAACATGTGGAAGCATTTCGCTGCAAATGACAGCTACACGTGCTTGATAGTACTGCTGAATCTCGTTCGCAAGTATAATTTTACTGTTCATTTTACCACAAGCATGAAGCCCGAGTACATCAAGGACTCCTTGATTCTGACCATGTATGCCATTCCGAAGAGATAGGGCCCATGCAAGCCTAAAGCCAAAATCTGGGACCTGGTGCGCATCTCAAAACAGAAAGGTATCTTGGAGAAAAGGTTCACAGCGAAATGGAGCCCCTAATGGTTTCGTGTGTGATGTATATGCAACACTGCACCAAGGACTTACTTTCTAGAGAATTTTAATAATGTTCCCATCCATGGCGGTTTCTACATCAAGGAGATCCAGCCTACGAAGTTTCCAGATGTGTGTTGGTCTAGCTGGAGCTGAAATGATGTAATGGAAAGGCATTCATAAAGTCTGGAGTTTACCTGCCTGCTTCAATTCGTGGGATGCTGAAGAAGACATCGAGAGGTGAACTCGCCATTGAAGAGGACGATGTATATATAAATATTTTATACAGTGGTTTATGTGTTTTCTCAAATTGTTAATTGCCGAATATAATTAATATTTTTATACATAGTGTTTTATTTATTTTTCCAAATATTGACCTTAAAATTTAAAATACGATAAGTAAAATTGTAAATACTCCATGTTTTGGAGGGAGTATCGTTGCCATTCGGTACGGGTCGATAGCACTCTTGCCGACAGTAAGATTATCTCTGGCAACTGATTCTTGAAACATAAGTTACAAGCACAATCTAGTGTCCAATACTGGAAAAATATGTGTTAAGGGTGTAATTTAGTGGCCACTGGGCAGTTACATTTAATTAGTTTAGGTGGAGGGATAATTTATTACATAAGTCCATTGATTAATGTGGGGAGAGGATTGTAGTGGAAAGAGGCGGGAGTGTTTGTTGATTAGGGTTGTGGTGTGCAAAGTGGAGTACCATTATATGTTCCTCGATATTTAGACATTTGTTTTCGATTTTTATGATTGGGAGGGTGGTTTTAGAGAGGTTTTGTTTGTTTTTCAGGGTTGTGGGGAGTAGGGTGGATTTACATTACATGTTGATCTATTTTTAGAATAATTTTTTGTCGAATTTTTTGTGATTCTTTTTTAAATTTTTGGGAGGGTTTATGGTGAAGGAGAGGGGGCAGGGTTGGTTAGGATTGTGGTGTGAATGTGAGATTAAGATTATATGTTTCTCGATTTTTAGAATTAGTGTTTTTATTTTTTGCGATTTTTTATAACTCTAAGGGTGTGTGGTGGTGAGGAGTGGTGTAATGCTTAAAACACAGTTAAAGCCATTCTTACCTACCTGTCTTGGTGGCCGAGAGGTCTAAAGCATCCACCATGCTGGCGACCCAAGGTCCGGCAGTTCGATCCCTCACTCCTCCAGACGAAATGTTGGTCTCTGCGAAAATTAAATAGCAGTGCCCAAAGCAGACAACTCTATAGCCAACATTGTGGCCCAGCGACACGAGCGCCCCCACCAGGCAGTAGTCAAACGAAGGACAAGTGGAAACAAGATGGTGGACAAATGGTGGCTCACACTAGCAGCAATAAACAACATGACATGCATCAGTGGTTCGCTTCAGCAGACGACGAGAGAACTACAGCAGACGACATCCAAGATGGCAGGGGATCGAACAAAGGTAAGTAATTGGGAAACAAGAGGGTGGGTGAAATTAAGATAGCAAACTGGTAACAAGATGGCAGCCAGAAAAAAGAAGTAGAACAGAAAAATATGGAAAGATTAAGGTCACAAAATGGTCACCGACTGACCAGAATGACAAAGTAGGAGGTGACACCATCCAATATGGTGGATGGTTCCTGGCTTCTGATGCATATGCGAGAAGGAACTTTACTATACTTCTAAAGTTTTTGTAATATCAATGGATAAGGGGCAGACACGCCCATGGACTTATCATGGATTGATGACTAATCTATAGATTGGACAAAAGATTGATGAGAAGATTGGAACATTGTGGAAAAGGTTGTGAGATTGAAGGAAATATTGCGAAAGATTGCTGGAAGATTAATGTAAATACTGTGATATTGTGATCCTAATTGTGGTGTGTGTGGTGCTGATAGATGGGAAGACTGTGAAAGATAATGAAAAATTGATGGAAATATTGCGATATTGATGGAAATATTGCAAAATATTGATGGAAAGATTGAGATATATTGATGGAAAGATTGCGATATTAGTGGAAAGTTTGATGGAAATATTGCGAAAGATTGATTGAATGACTGGAAGATTGATGGCAAAATTGAAAGACTGATGGAAAGATTGTGAGATTGTGGTATTGGTTGTGGTTCGTGTGGTCCTGATTGTGATATTGTGGTATTGGTTGTGGTTCGTGTGGTCCTGATTGTGGTGCTGATTGATGGAGAAATTGTGAAATATTGTGAAAGATTGATGTAATGATTTATGGAAATACTGACTCCTACTGACTGACATCTGCATGTGCTGAGCTCATGGCTATTTGACACAATGCAGGTGCAGAACTGTTAAAAGTGTTTGATGTGCAGCACGTACCAAGTCCCATGGTTAAAACATGTACTTGGTAAGTTTGAGGACGTGCGGAGTGATATGAGCAGCGGGGTATGGTTACCTCCTGTTTTCCATAAATAAATATCGATTAAATTATCTTTATAACTGTTTTTATTTTTTAGAATATTTTATTACGAGGCGAGGGTGGTGGTGGTGGGGGAATCCCCGGAAATGCAAGTTTTTTAAAATTACTATTTATAAACATCGATGTAAATTTTTTTAGAGCTATTTTATAAATTTTTGGAGGATTTTAGGGACTTTTAGGTTCAAGGTCAACTTCAAAAGTCAAGGTCATTTATATCTAACATGGGTAACGAGATGGACACCGCCCACCTGGCGAGGGTCGGTCGTGTCGGGAGCTTAGTCACTCCACCCATCATCGAACCCTGGACCTGCTACGTGTATGTCTTTAAATGTTTTTTTTTTTATAATTATTTAAAAAATTTCATTTTCTTTTATAATTGTTGTAATTTTTTTGGGGATTTTTAAAATAGTTTTGGGATTGTTTGGAATTTTTTGTTTACAATGTAATCCTAGGTCACAGTCATAGGGTCAAGATCAAGGGCATGAGTCAAGGTCAATGTCACTTGGAACCAATTTGGCAGTTGGGTGATGTCACAGCGTGACGGCCAGCCGGCGCCTGGCTCTTATCCCGGACCCCATTGCTCCCCACTTCCCATAATATTTCTGCTAACATAGCATGTATAAAACTAGATACTCGCATGCAAATAATAATTCAAAATCGATCATTTCTTCCAGAAAAAATTATGATTAACAAAAAAAGACTCGGGGTAAGATAACGGGTGTAAGATGACGAATTCGTCATATTGTCCTTTCGCAGTAGCCAAGCATATTAAAAACGTTTTATTTGAGTACAGAAGTTGTCTGAGGTGTTAAAATATGTTTATACTCATATATTTTGGCTGTGTTTAATAATGTTATTCACAATAAATTAGTAATATTTTGACGCTTTTAGCTACGCCAAGAAATTACAAACGATAAACAGACCGGAGAAACTGGCATGAAGGGCACATGATTCCTACTTTGAATGCAGCGGTGGAAGAGAGAATGTCCTGCATTGCTGCTGCAACTGCACGCGGTATTTCAGAGGCTACAGTGGTGCACTATTTGCAAACACCTGATCAGGTTTGTAGAGTTAATAAATGCCATGTTAAATTTAAAATAAACACAAAGCAGCAAAACAACTGGAATGGTACACGAAGGTAGCACAGATAAGCTTCTGCTTGTTACCTAGATGGTGTTCAAAGCAGAATAGTAATGTTACCTGTCCCGTGTGCAGTGTTGTAAAATATGTGGACCCTCCCGAAGAATACTGGATTCTCTCTAAGTTATGGTATTTAAGAATGGATGTCATGAGAACTACTTCACGTATGAAGGAGGTGCACAATTTGTGTGTTATTATTGTTAATGCGGTGCGCTTGTATGTAAGGACAATAAGACATTTTAATAATATTGAATTATACAATTTCATATATAAACGTTCATATAACAAGCAACAAAACTATATTTTATCATTAACGCTTTTAAAGATTTGGGTGTGCCTCTAAATACATATCAAATCTACCAAAATAAATGTTTCGTATTCTTCATAATTTTGCCCCAATAGCTTCGTCATCATTGACGAATTTCCTTAATTTATGTGTTTGCTTCGATTCGCGGGAAATATTCTTTAAAAGTGCAACATTCTAGGAATAGTAAGTTAGAGTAAGAACTACACGTAATTTTAAAAATACAATCGAGGAGAGATATCAAAGCACACTGCTTAGCTACTTGTTATTCCAAAATTTAAGGCGCCCGTCTACCTGGCGCTTGTGCGTTGCAGTGTGTTAGTTATACATGTTTTTCTACGAAACTATTAAACGTACGTCCAGTGTACTGACCTACGAAAAGAACACACATTTCAGACGAGGGCTGTTGAGTATTTTCAAGACCTCGCGTTAATTAGAAACACGATTTCAGAGCACGCCAAAATGGCTAAAAACGGATTTTCCAAAGCGCTGTATCTTAAAATGTACGTGTCAGATCCATACAAAACTAGTCAAGGGGCATGCATTGAACCTTCCTACACAGTTTCCACCAATTAAATAATAGGGTCGCCGCTGAAAGTCCCATAGTTACACGCAGCACGACGAGAATACTGCACGCCGAGAATACTGCACGCCAGTTCAGACCTTTGCGCTTAACGGCGATAGGGCACCTGATGCGCGTGGCAGTTTCGCCTTTAACGTTCCCTCGCCTCTCGGCTTCAAACGCGGAACAAAGTTCTAGGTAGAAGGGCGTCTTAACATCGTCGACTTGCCCCGTCATTCTTCACACGTTCTAGCCGAACTATCCACACGACCTTGAAGTTGCTGCGTGGATAAGAAAAAGTAAATGATGGAGAGGGATAAAGTGATTGTGTTTCGCATATTTCCCGCTGTTCATCGAGAAGTATTATAGAGCAAAGTCATGCAGTTGCCACACTATAGTCAATTCGCGGTTTCTTCACACTTTTTGGATCAAACCTTTGAAAAATTACCCAATGTCCATGAATGACGTGAATCACAAGCGTTTTATACAATTGTTAACATAGAAGTATCTTATATTTGTTAAAATTGAACTTCTACGTATATTCTATCTATAAATTATAACATATTTTTTGTAATTAATATTATTAAAACAGAGATAAAATAGAAGTGTTGGTAATGCCTAACAATAAATAGTACTCATGTTAAATAATATTACAATAAATTCGCAAAGATGAGGTGCGGTGTCCTTTTGGCCTGGTTAAGTGTAGTTAAAATCAGGCGGAGGAATCTCTTGGAAGTAGAACTTAATGAGGGCTCCAGAAAAGTTGTTAAGTATACGTGAATAGACTATACAGAGTCGATCGCAGGTCTTCAGAGCCGTAACCTCGAGGAAGCAGGGCTGTCGGAGCTTCACGTCTAATTAACTGCACGGTTGCGAAATTTTTTTCTCTTTTTTTGCTAGAGCCGGTGACTTCATGTCGTCGCTAGAGTCGCAAGCAGGGAAAGGGATTACGGGCTAGGAGGTTGGGTAAATGAGGAAAGGAGTGGGTAGGGGAGTAAACCACGATCTACGCAGTTCCGCATAGAGCCACTTCCTCTCAACAGGCCGCCAAAAGAGGGTGAGGGGTTGACTCATCAAGTCCTGCGGTCCGCTTCGCAAATAACCCTCCTTCCTCCAACAACCTTTGCGCACTGGTTAGCCACTGACATCCGCCTACCCCCGCCGCTTTCCAAACAACTCTGATGCTTTCAGCAAGTCCACATGTTCCCAGCGTAGTGGTGATACGGCGGCGGGGGTGAGCCTAGATAGCTTCACCGTCTGTAGATGTCGCCAACATCGAGACACTTGCTGCTATTAATTTTTTTCTCCAAGCTTGTGCTCAAACGGGTTATTTTGTTTTATTCTACAATGTACTGTTCAGTATACGTATGTCTGGACAGAGGAGGCGTAATTTTTGCATCGATGTGGACGTACGTAGATATTCCAATAAAAATGTAAAAATGATATAGCTTTAAAATCACAATTAATTTTGTAAAGGGAATTGTGTAGATGAAATTTCCTAGTGTAACTGTAATAGAAAAAAATTAAAATTAAATCAGCATGTGCCTACACCCCCTCTTTACCATTTCCACATACATATAAGTGGTTCATTGTTAAATAAATTCAAATCAACCTTTCGAAAAAAATATTCCTGCCCTTTCTTGCATGTGATTTAACGGACAAGATAATTGGCGTATTCACAGTAAAACTGATAGCGATACTGGAGAAGTAGTTCCATATTTGAAGGCACTGCATCACAAGCTTGCATCCACGGAAGTAAATGGGGAATCGATGTTAAAATAATTCCTCCTAATCGTGTCGGTTTTACAGATAAATGTGTCCAACAAGAAATATTCAACGCCAATTTCTTCGAGAACACTGTCACGTTAAGTAATTAAATCGTTATTTTGTAAACAGTAATTAAATAGTATCGTTAAATTCTAGAAAAAAAAATTTAACACAAGAATTTACAATATTTCACACCACAATTTCTTAAGAAATGCCACGTACGATACGTTTTGATTGAGATGGTTACATTTAAAACTGATGCACTGAGAAGGAATTTCCTTGACATAGATTTTCCAATCAGAAAATGCGGCTGCAGGCTTGGTAGGCAGCACCATAAACGTCGTGAAAAAAATTATGAATTTATTAAATGTGTTTTCTGACTGTTGGGAACCAAAAAAAAATTAATAAATAACATATTAGCTACCTATTTGTGTTACACGACTGACTGATCGAAGCGTGTATAAAGTAGTTGGGTTAATGCAAAGTTAACTTTACATAGGCTAGAAAATTCAAAACTCACAACATTTAGATATTAGGCAGGGCCTTCAAAAGTGTTGAAACAACTACGAAGAGCTTATAGTAGCTGCAGTATAAACTATGTGTTTCAGTATTTATCTCCACAAAAATACACCGTCCTCTTATTTCAAAATAAGAGTTCTCTGAAGCATTGCTCAATAAGGCGCGACGCTTATATGACGATGAGGCCAGACCGGAGATAAAGCACGTGTCCATGAATTTGTTTGGGAGGTCATAAATTGACCTTATATATTATACTCTAAACTATACAAATCTCACCAAGTGTTTCCTGTGAGATAACCAACCTAATTGATAAAGCAACGAATATTCACATTTAGAAACTTTCCTTGTACCCATGGATGTATGCCGTTTTAGCCTACTTCCTGAACGAAAGGTATGGTTATAAAATCAGACGAATGTTTGTTTTGAATGTATGTCCCCCCTTCTAATAACTCTTTAACCCGTAAACTGACTATTACCAAAGTAGGTCCACATATTGTATTTATTAAGGAGATATGACTTTTACAGTTTTCAATCATGCAGGACACTTATTTTAAAAAATCGCGTTAATTTGAAAATATAGTTCTCTATGTTATATCTCGTGAACCATTTAACCGATTTAAACCTAATTTGGTATGGCGCCAGAGAACAATAAAAAATTTAAATTGAAAAGTAATAATTATATTGGTCCGTCATTTTGTAAGAGTGCAAATTGAAAAAAAAATAAAGCTTTTGCGTCATATCTCGCGAACCATTTAACCAATTTCAACCGAATTCTGTATGTTGGCGGTACATGAAATAAGCATTAATGTTAGAAAATTACAATGTTATTGATCCCCCATTGCTGGATCTGAAGTGGCACCACTAACTACCCGTACCCTGTCTAAAATTTTTACAACTAGGACAGGTGTGGTGAACACAAAAGGCCCAAGCATGGACCATATACTTACATCAATGGCAAATCGATGTACCACTTCACAGCCATTGGATAGTCTCCAGGTGGCTAACCAAGCTTTCACCAGTAATATATACAGGTTATGTGTGAACAGTGCTGGAATTCAGTAGACAAGCAATTTATGGATTATCAGTTGTTCATCTACTCTGAACCATCAGTTACATTTTCATCAATAGTTCAGCAACAAGCTATAAATAGAATGCCAAATTTGGTGTTCTTAGTAGTTGACCACAATAGGGAAAATTGTGTAAACCCATAAGTTTTCTAGGTCAGCAGTCATCAAACAATGCCATCAGTAAAATCATAAACTGCCGATTGTGTCTTGCTAAATGGGTTCAGTTCTTACAACACATAGAATAGGCACTGGTCCTGTCACATACACTACAGACAGAGATAATCGTCGTATCTACCGACTTGCAGTGGCAGAACGTGGCACCACATCCATGGAGAACCTGCAGTCTGTGTAGGGTCTGAACTGCATTTGCCGATCTCAACAAGAACTATTCGTCGCCGTTTGAATGAGGCTGGCCAACAGGCCCGACGTCCACTGCACCGTTTGCCTTTAACTACTCGGCGTCGGAGGACACGCCGTAAATGGTGCTACGAACGTCAACATTGGATAGAGTAATGGCAGTAATGGGAACGCAGTGTGTCCTCCAAAGAGTTTCGCTTCAGATGATACAGATGATAGTCGCAGCAGGGTTTTGAGGCCGAAACTGGCCATTCAAAGATCCTGTACTAATTCATTAACACCATGCGCCCTGGTTGCCAGGTGTTATGATACGAAGTGCCATCAGTTATGAATCCCTGTCATGTTTCGTGGTTGTTGAGGACTCGGAGACAACACAGCAATGTCAGTGAAGCTCTGCTGTCCCATTTTCGGCCGTTTTTGCGCATCATACTCAACCCTATCGTGCAACAAGATAACGTTCGTTCCCATACAGCTCGTACATTACAAAACCTGTATATTGTCTGAGATAAGTTATCCTGGTTTCCTGATAACATAATGACGGAAAAAGTCTTTGCAACACGTCATATGACGTAAACAGCTCATATACTTCTATGCTAGTGGTTTTCAAACATTCCTCAACCATGGACCACTAGGTGCAGTCTGTCAACCAAACACGTTCGGCTGCTCTTCCATTCAAATAGTAAAACGTAGGAACAACCACAAAACACATTGAAATGAATTACCACCATAAAAACTTGGTGTTATAATAATTAAAACCCTTGATATTTACGAATTATTAATATTATTACGACTTTCTCCCAAGTTTATGGTCTAAACCAATTTCGTTAAGGGGTGGAGGTCTTAATTTAATAAAATGGTTAATTATAATTTCTAATTTTATTTGCAATAACTACAACAAATATCTCTCGACACAATATCTCACAACAAATTGAGATCACTTGCTGTTTACAATTATTGAATTCAATAGATACAATTTAAAATTATCTCAAAGAAATTAATGTAATTAAATATTCACAAATAGGTCCCAATACATAGTGAATCAAAACCTAATAAGTTATTATTTTATAAATTGTAGATCCATATTGGACAGTTCCAAACGCTCAGTAAAGTCCGTATCACATGTTCATACAGTCCCACCACATTTCAGTCTAGGTCATACCATTCCTCAATGGTATAGGATTCTCCGAGCGCCCTCATGCACAGGAGCCTTCACTCGACGGGATTCACACCCTCTTGTACAATCACACCACAAACACCTCGTCCGTCGTCGCCTCTCAATTTCCCATCAACGTCTGTCCTCCACACCGTTGTCTTTCGCCGTATTCGACTTCTCCCGTGTTACCGCACTCAGCAAAAGATTTCTACCAATACAGACTCCCGACCTTGGAAATGCTGCAATATTTATATAGTCGTAGGCCATCGTCCATAAATTTCTCTTAATGCCATTTTGTGCTGAGGGTCCTTCTTCCCAGAATATTCTTGCGCATCCTCAAAATATTGGATTCTCCAGCAGGGGGGAGGAGGATTGGCTGTGACGCCAGTCAGGTCACCGTCGTCAATCATTTTCCCGCAGAAAGTGTCAGCCTTGGAGGAGGGGAGGTTCGAGGTGGGTGAATCCCCATAGAGCTGGACCATGTATGGAACTCGCGCTTCGTGCATCAGTTGATGCATACACTGTCTCATCCTTAAGTCTGTTCGTCCCGAACAGACTCGCCAACATCTGCACCTTCGTACAGTACCAGTCGGTAGATGTGGACAATCTTAGGCTTCACCCGAGCTCCCTGTCGACAAATCCGGTATACCTCATCATTCATCTGTTCCAGGATCCCGTATGGGCCTTCTCAAAATATATGTAGCTTCGGACAGTATTTCTTCCACTTCTCAGGTTTGTACAACCACACCGCCTGTCCTTCTAGGAAAGTCTTTTCAGTTATTCTCAGGTTATATTGTGTTATACTTCTATCACTATTAATTTTAAAGTGCCTCCAGGCAAACTCATGAATGTCGACTAACTTTTGCCATAATTCAATGACATATTCTTTAGTGGCTGCTTCTTCTTCCACTGGACGTCCGAACAGCAGGTCACAAGGGAGGCAGAGCTCTCCCCCAAAGGGTATCCTTGAAGGTGTTACCCTTGTAGACTCGTGAACTGCCGAACCATATGCCAGGAATAATAAGGGTACCTTGGAGTCCAAATATTTCTGGTTGTCTCGTATGAAGATCACCAGATACTGTTCTGGGTACGATTTAGCCTCTCGAACATCCCATATGAAAGAGGGTGTAATGCTGTGGTACAAATTTTTTTCTTCATTCCTAAAAACCTTGCCAGTTCTTGGAAAAGACTTGCATAAGCATTTCGACCTTCGTCAGAATGAAGTTTAAGTAGTACTCCAACCTTGAAGAAAGCATATTCTACAAGTGCATTAGCTACTGTGCCAGCCTCTTGGTTTGGCAATGGTATGACTGCAGGCCACTTTGTGAAATAATCGTGTGCTACCAGAAGGTACCAATTCCCCCTCTCAGTGGCTGGTAGTCCGAGAATGTCCACTGCCATCGTCTCAAATGAGACCTCAACATTTTATTTCTGCAGGAGATCTCGTTCTTCAACCCTCGGACCCTTGCTGGCAGTACATGCTTCACACAGATAGCATTAATTTTCAACATCCTGCCGACAAAGCAGCCAATAGAATCTCATTATAACTCTGTCGAGGGTCTTATTTACACTGAAGTGACCACCTGCTGCTATGTTGTGCAGTTCTCTTAGCACATCTGGGATTCGGCACTCTGGCAGGACCAACTGTAAATGACTTTTATTTCCCATTGTTACTTTCCGAGTTCCTGTAAAGCACACTATTCTTTAGAACACTTTGCCCAGTATACCTTGACTATCATGCTTAAGCTGGATATTTCCTCCCATCTTGGTAGGTGCCCGGCATTCTTTCATTCCAATATTGGGCACACGGTGGGGTCATTTAGCTGATTATTTCTTATGCCCTTATCATCTCATGTAGGTGACCCATCGCAATATAGACGGCCTTGTATTCTTGTAATCCTTGCTTTCTACAATACATCACCATTTTCCTACCTGACATTCACAATGACTACAGAATTGTTCGCATGGTCTCCTGGAAAGAGAAGCTGCATTGCTGTGAAGGTGTCCAGACCTATGTTGTATTTTAAAGGTTTGTTCCTGCTAGTGTTATATAAACCAGGCTATTTGACCTTCGGGGTTCTTGAAATTTAGCAGCCAGCATAATGAAGCATAATCAGTTCTTTGGATGAAGCTCCATGCATGTCACACATATAATTTTTCTCAGGATTGTGCTGAAATATTTCAGTGGCCTCTCTGTGCCATTCTGAACCTGAGACAACACAGCCCTGATACCTACATCATTAACATCAGTATCCATAATGAATTAACCCTCCCTACTAGGGAAGCTCAGTACTGTGGGAGATATCGGAATTTCCTTTAGTATATTAAAATCAATTTCGCACTTCAGGATCCAATAAATTTTTCTTTTTACCTTAGTCAGTTCATGCAGAGGCCTGGCGATCGTGGCGAACCCAGCCAGAAATCGATGGTAGTAAGCACATACGACCAGGAAACTTCGCATTTCAGATCTATCTATTAATTAGTGGTGACCAATCTTTTATTGATCTGGTCTTCTCAGGATCTGTTTCAATCCCATTTTCTTTCACAAAAATGTGGGATTTCTTAGGATCTAATTTCTCATTGGCTGCTACTATTTTCTTAAACACAGAGTCTAGGCATGTTAGGTGCTCCTCAAATGTTCTTCCCATGAACACAATGTCGTCTAGGTACACCTGGCAGATGTCTAAGGTGAGAAATTTCTCCATCAGTCGTTCAAGGTGGTAGGGTCATTTCATATCCCAAAAGCCATAATCTTCAATTGCCTAGTTCCTTTCCCTTGGACATAAAAGGTAGTCTTTTCTTTGTCTTCCAGGGCCACCTAGAACTGCCAATACCCACTCTTCATGTCTATAGTATAAAACCATGGTGAACCTGCTAGTCTATTCAGTGTGTCATCTATCACTGGGAGTAGGTAAGAATCTTGACCATGGACTGCCTGATGAATAACACATCTAAATACCTAGCTTCCAGGGTATCATCAACTACCTCATGCAAAGCTAGTGGTGGTCATCTTGGTGACAGCTTTCTGGATCTTGCATCTTCTGTGTCCATGTGATGGCATGCAACATTAGTTTTGCGAAGTTCATTGGTCTCACATGAGAAAGCACCTATATTTTCCTGTAGCAATTCTAAAACTACCCTCTCTTTCAACAATTGAGGTTTTCTCTTCTTCCTGTCAGCAGTTCCCCAAAATGTCTTGTGGAGATCATTCGGTATTTTGTGGTTTGAAGCTTCTGGAACATTTGGAAGTACCTGTGAGACCTGCTTGCAAACCCCTATAGTAGCCTCCTCCTCAAGATGGATAGCACGGTCAGATATATTATCATCCTGTCAGGCAAACTGTCCGATTTTGAAGAAATCAAAGTCCTTTCTACAATGAAACCATATGGTAAAATGCCAACTTTCTGGGCTGTTTAGATTATGTCCAACCGCCTGATAAATTCTCCATGGCATCTGCCTGGAATTACAACTTCGCTAGAAGCAGGAAGCTTAGTCGACTGATTCCACACTACTGGGCAAATCATTGGCGAAGATAAATCTAATCGTGTTGACACAACCAACTCGGTATTGCCAGTCAGTAATGCTCCCAGTCGAGTATGGATATAGTATCCCAGCTCAAGTAACATATTAAGACCCAAGATTAATTTGTCCAATATTTCTGCTGTGTAAATATCATGCTCTGTGTTAAGGTTACCTAGCTGTAAGAGTGCCCTTCTATTGCCTTTGACTGTTGTGGTCTTGCCTGTAACCATAGTTAAATAGCAGTGATTCATGTTCTTATCGGATGATCGCTGGGGGGAAGACTTGATAAAGTCTGGTCTTACCACCGTTGTAGTCGCCCCTGTGTCAACAACCATCTGACATGAAACATCATCTAAGCCCTCCTCCACCAATATGGCATCCAAATCCTGTTACACTGAACACACCTGCAAAACAATGGGGCCTTACCTCCAGCAATCACCGATCTTTGTACCTCAAGACCAGTGCTTACAAGTTTCCCGAAGACATTGCACTCTCACCTGTCCCTTGCTGCCTGCTCCCTGGTTGTTGCTGCAGCTGTTGCTGCTGCTGAAGACAGTTCGCTCTAAGGTGCCCCAGCTGTCCACACATCCAACATTCCAGCCGTTTGAATGGGGGAACCCAAATCTCCTTGATGCAGACCCTGGAAGTGATGTCCCTCATGGTCGTCTGCAAGTCCTTCAACATCCTCTTGGTGCTGTCGGCCTCCTCTTCGTTCAGCATCACTGCCGGCACTGGACGTCGGGGCACTGATGCATGCCTTGCTGACTCCACCTCCAGTGCTCGGGCCAAGGCATCCTGCATGGTGTGAGGCGCAGCCAAATGTACAACTTGCTGCACCTCGGCTTCGGCGATACCACCGACGAAGAAGCCTCTTCAAGGCATCCCTCCAGAGACAGGTGGACACCTTCATGATGTCCTGCCACAGTTCTTGTAGTAGTTCCCCTGGTCGCTGGGTGCGGCTTCGCAGTTGGGTATGGTAGGCGTGTCACAGGTATCAGTCGCCGAATCACAGCTCCAAGGCCGAAATAAATGGGGAGTACTGCAGTCGATGTCATTCTGACAGCGACTGCAGTGTTATCAATTCAGGCCCCCTCAGTATGGCCACCAGGTAATACGCCCTTTGCTCGTCAGTCCAGCCATTCAAGGTGGCAGGAATTTTTAACTGGTGCCGGTATTCGCTCCAAGGTGTTTATCCATCGTAGGGTCAAGCTAGATTGATAGGCCTTTACCCACACCCAGCTGAGGCGTTCCCACACTGCAGAATGGCTGGACTTCTCCTGCGATGGCTTCATTGGTGGCGACCACTACCTTAGCCTCGGAGCCCCCATTCGTCGACTTGGTGGGAGTCAATCTCAGCTCTTCTTTAGCCACAGGCATGCCTTCTGCCCTGCTTCTGCAGGAATTTCTGCCATTCCTTCTTGAGGGCGCTCATTTCCTGTTTTACTTTCTGTTCAGCAATGTACACTCTCTCACTCACACTGTCTATATTCTTGTCCATACTATCTGTTTTGTTGTTCACTAACTCGGTTCCACCATCTATCTTTCGGTCTACATTCTCATTCAGGGTCTATCTTCTTATCAAATTTGTCAACCACTTCTTCAACACTGTCTATTTTACTATTTACATTTTCATTATCATTACTCATATGACTATTTACATGATATTATTTGCTATTTATTTGGGTACTTAGACTTTCGATTAAAGATCGGAGTGCTTTCATGTCTGCCAACATTTTCATGGTTTGCACCTACAAATTATTTTTAACGATTCCTGGACCTAATACTACCACTGTATTACATTAACAAAATTATTCTACCTGTTGACGCTCCACTGTAATCTTAGTTACAAATATTATTATTATTATGTATTCTTTTTTTTAATGCATCCACTGCAATTTTTCCAATAGTTAGTGGGCTAAACCAAATTCGTTAAGGGGTGGAGGTCTAAATTAAATTAAATATTTAATTGTAATTTTTTTTTATTTACAATAATTACAAACAAAGTTCTCTCTACCTAACATCACACAGTAAATTGATGTCACTTGCTGTTTACAATTAATGAATTCAGTTAATACCATTTTCAACCATCTCAAAGAATTAATGTGATTAAATAATTAGAGATCAGTCCTAATATGCAGTGTATCAAAACATATTCACTATTTAATCAATTATATCTCCATATTTGACAATTCCAATCTCTACAATAAAATCCGTATTACATGTTCGTACAGTCCCACCTCAATTCAGTCCAGGTCACTCCAGTCCGTTATATTATAGAGTTCTCCGAGCGCCTTCATGAACAGTAGCCTTCACTCATCGGATATCACACCCTCTCGTCCATTCACACCACAAACCTCTCGTCCCCTGTCGGCTCGCAATCTCCCGATGTCCCTCGTCGCACTCGACTTCGCCCGGGTTACCACACTCAGCTAAAGACTTCTACCAACAGACTCCCGAACCTGGGGCCGCTGCAATATCTATAGAGTCGTAGGTTATTGCCCAGAAATTTCCCTAAATGTCGCGTTTCACCGAGGGTCCTAGTTTGCAGAACATTCTCGCCCAAACTCTAAAATTGTCGGCTTCTTCAGCAGGAGGGAGGAGGATAGGCTGTAACGCCAGCCAGGTCGCCGTTGTCAATCATTCCTCCGGCGAGCGGGTCTGCCTCGAAGGAAGGGATGATCGAGGTGGGTCACCCCCCCCCCCCCCCCAACAGAGCAGGACGGCGCATGGAGAGCTCGAGCCTCGTGAGTCAATCGGTGAGTAACAATATATATAAGTTTAAAGAAGTGAACAAAGAGAGTTATAAAATTTAATTTGAGGACCATCTAGAACCAAGCCACGAACCAGCACGAATGTATAAAAATGTTTATTCATTAAGCCTTTCTCAATTTAAAATGTTTGATTTTTTCTATGTGGAAGGAAGAAAAAGGGAGGGGGAACTTCGGACTCAGTTTTATAAGATTTGGCAAAGAGTTTACAAGTAAAAATCCAGCGTCACACCACTGGTTCAGATATTTGATTCGCAGCTGCCCTTTTTCTTAGACGACTATTCCGGCGAAGGTTCTAAAATTTCTAATTCACTATCTACTTTCAATTGAGAGTTGTTTTAAGGTCAGAATTAAATTTATTGCATAGCGAATTGAAAAATTATATTATTTCATCAGTTAGTTAAACAATTAACATTCTGAAATATGTATGGTATTTTATATCTAGCTAACCCAGAAATGTTGTGCTCTGCAAATTGAAAGTAACTATATTTTTCACAGATCATTTCGTATGTTTCGTATTTCAGTTTCTGATTAAATGTTGCGTCCGACAGACAGAAATTGAGCAATTTTTCCCTCCCGTGAATTCGCTCGTCCTAAATTCGTACACGAAATTTGCGTTTGACAGTTGGGATTACCTGTGTTTTCCGAAATGTAACACATGACTGCTTTCAGTAAATAAAATATCTTACTATGAATATCACTTCAAATTCGTACTGAATAACGATATCACGAAACAAAAATCTAACCATAACTCCTTAAATCATTATTGATATGAATTCTGCTACCATATAGGCCTATTTATGCATCAGCCACAATCAATCAATGTCATTTAGCAACAGTGTAAGTTTAACAATGCAATGTGTAACAATGTAACAAAGACATTCGCAGTAAATTACATCCAAAGATAGAAAAAATGTAGGAGGAAATTAATCTGTTCAATCTCTACTAATCCGTTTTCGTATTGCGTAATTTGTAAATGCTAGTGTCTGGGTTAATCTAAAACTTAACGTACAATGAAAATTACCGTCATTACAGTCTCAGAAGTTTTTTTCTTGATGCTGGGACAGCCCGGCTTACATGAAAAAAATTTTTAAAAAAAGTTTTTAGTTCTAAATAGTTTAGAACATAACACTTTATAATTTTTTTCAGAAATTTTAGTTCTCCAGGCCTATATATGTATCACTTCCAATGGTTTATTAGTAGTAAGCTTTAAGCTTTATTGTTATTTTTTGTAGCTAAAATTACGTCTCATTTCAAAGTAATTTTATTTAGTCGACCTTTTAAAAAAGACACTTAGAGGACAAACACGTTGAATTTATGGGTCCCTTGAGTGGCGCCGGGATCCCAGGTTCAATACTAGACCGCTGAACTAGGATTCTCATGTGGGAGGTTGTGTGGAAACGGTCTCGGGGTGCCCCTATCTTCTCTTACTTTTCATCCCGTATATGCTCTACTTGCGTCTCATAACCCACCTCATTCATTCATCAGACTGGTTGACTGGCATGTCTCTCGGGCAGGAGGGAATTTTGACTTTCGGTTGAAAATGGGGAGGGGTAGTTGTCATTACCCCATTGTGCAGGTTCAGGTTTCATCTTCCGGTTCGTGGCATGGGAAGGGGGCAGTGTCTTAATCATAATTTTAGGAAACATTATTGAATTGATAAAATAAATCCAGTATATCAATAATATCTTATGTTATTTAATTTCAGTTCAGAACACTAGCAAGACAGTTTCTTGCCGAAACGTAGCAGCTTGGTAAGAGTCGGTGGGGGTTATGACTTATGTGAGACGCATGACGTAGCTTCCTCCCTACCCTCCCCCCTCACCCGTCGCCCAGTATCTCCTCTTTTTGGATACATTTTTAGACAAGCCCTTGCCCACGTGTAGGGCAGCCTTATCCAGTCTGCGCCAACAGCCCCTTATCCATATTGACGTGCCTGGAGGTTGGAAGAAACGTGCAAGTTTACATTAACTGCAGTAAAACGGATGTTTCGGAGAACACTGCAAATCACGATTAGTTTCTCTCATTTGCCACTTCATTCCTTCGTTCGGCGTCTGGAGCGGCCTCTAGTCGAGACCTTAAGAGTGGGATGGACCCCAGTGGGACCCCCGTGTCAGCGGTCAAGAAGCGAGGGAGCGATACGGGCGACACTAACACGCACGCCTAGTGACTCATCGCTCCTACGCGCAAGGCGTGCAGTGTTTCCACCGTGACGCTGTACTGTGCTAATTAGATCTTTAACATAGGGGTTTCTTTAGCACGCGATGAAAGACCACTGATTAAACTACGCCCGTATATTTGTACTTCTCTCTTACCGCTTAAGGAAAATGCATAGGCAAGCTTTAGATATGCGATATTTTACCATTTTCACGATTTTTTTCATTTCTCCAAGAATACACTTAATATGACAAAAGTAAAAATATAGTGGCATAGATAATTTTTTTTTTTTCTGAACAAAAGTTGTATTTGCAGAATATTTATTTATCGAGATCCGCGTATTCGTGCAACCAACTATTTCACAAAAAAAAATACGAGGGTCCGTCGCACTCTTTAGTAGCACCGGTGAGTAAGAGAAAAAAATGTTCAACTGTACCGGACTTCGAGTTAAGGGCGCCCCCATCGTCAATAAAAGAATAAGTATATTGCTTTTAATTAATTAAAGATTTGCTGTTGTACATTGTCAACGCGCGAAATCCTTTTGATGAAAAATTTATCTGCTATTATTGATTGCGGGAATTTACTTTTAATACTATTTATTAATTTTAATTAATTTCTAGGTTAGTGTACAAAGATGGACGCTTCAATGTTTACAAACGTTCTATTCTTATTCTTTTTCCGTCGACGTCCGACGCCGACAAAAACCAACGCCTGCGTTGGCTTCAATGCTCGTGTCGTTCGTCGCCAGCGACAGCGCTCTGATTGGTTGATGCTCCGCGTCGCTGTATTGTGAATACTGCTTCAGAAGTAGCAGCCAAAAAATCGCGCGCAGGGGCCTCGAGAATTCTGTTGCCAGGAGCTGGCCCCGTATAGGCTGTTCACGGTCAAATGAGCACTTTTGAAAGCCCTGCCTAAAATCTACTTGTACGCACATAATGTATTCTTCCACCATGTGTAAAATTAACTTTGCCACGGGGCTGATAACATTATTCGTGTGTCGGTCACGGGCAACTGTAACTGTTTTAAAAAGCAAATATTTTTTAATGGTTTTTTTCTTACGCTTATATGCATTAAAGAAAAACAAAAGTAAAATAGAATATTTCAGTATTCGCAAATGTTTACTTAACACTTGAAATTTAACGTTAACACGTGGAACTACTTTCTCTCCGTCCTTGTCGACTTTACTGGGCGCCCAGTAAGAGTCACTGTGCCAGTTAAAATATACGCAGGCTTGGACAGTGACGTTTCAAAGGTTGATTTCAAAAGTGCTCATTTTACAAGGGGCCACCAAGGCGAACCGGGTTCAATCCCCGGCCGGGTCACCGGATTTTTCGCTAGTGGGAATCATGCCTGACGATGTCGTTGGTAGGCGGGTTTTCTCTGGGATCTCCCGTTTCCCAAATCTCTTCACTCACTCGCTCACTTTACAGCGGACAGTCTTTGCGTGTACGACTGTAGTGTTTGTCGCGCGTGCAGCTGCTCACACTTCATCCCCTCCTCGGCAACAGAACAGTCACCACACGTGTCTCCTCTGCCAGATACAATACGCGCTCATTAACAGCGATGGCGGCAGGTCACGAGTAAACACGATGACGAGGCAGGCACCACTGTCTTGGCGACGTGCCGTCAACCACTTACTGCTTAAGGCCTTCTGGCTTCTCTTTGGTTACGTCACGAGACATATTTACGCAGGAGGTTAAGAGTCGAGAGGGCGAAACCCCGCATTTTTTAAAGTGGGCTTCCAAATATCCTGTCCTCAAATATGTCATGTCGATTAGGACTGTGCGATATGGTGATATATCAATCACGAAACAATGTATCTGGAATATCGCAACTGCGATATGATCCAACAGCATATTAGCAATATGCTGGTTTAACGATAAGCGATGTTGGCGATATAAGATATTAGAGATGGGCGATATTATCAAAGTACGATGTCAATATGCGATACTTGCGATATCGGTATTACCAATATTTCCGATGCCGTTATTTGCGATATCAGTTTGCGTTATATCGCCACCGATTTTCGATACCCTCTGGAAGCGATACGTCGTACCGATACTGATATAGTCAATATGTTTCGAAGCGATACTGAAAAGTGAACATCGCACATCCCTAATGTCGAGGATTGTGTGCAACCCGTGTCCGTCATGAACGTGACTCTTAATCGAGTTCGGCAGACGAGGGCCCTCGTCTTGAAGGCCGTGCTAGCAAAGACACAGCTGAGGTCTTCAGTCTCGACTGGGAGAGGAAGTAAAGCCAAGCTGAAGATGAAGCGGGGAACGAATGCGAGGGCGAGGTGGAAAAGGATGGCGCCACGAGAGAATCCACCTTTCTAAAGCAACGCCTGCCACGTTTCCCACGTGCAAAAACACGGAGTTTTCCATCGACGGAAATCGAAACCGGCCACCGTGGTGTGAGACGAACGATCTAAAATTGACATTACAAACCCTTAAGTTGTTAATTATGATTACAATAATCTTTATTTTATGCAGCTAGGCTGATAGCAATTTCACTCTAATGGGTGGAGTATTAAGATGATTGATATGAAAAAAAAAGCTTCGTCATGTTCGCATAGTGCGAATAAATCGAAAAAAAAAAAAAAATTAAAATAAACAACCCTCCTCCTTCCCAGTTTTACGCCGGTGCATTCAGTCGAAGCTGAATGTACAACAATTTCTCCAAATGCGAATTTTGTTACCGCGTGACCAGATGCCATGCTGGGTATATTCCTTCTGTGAGCGACTTATCAGCCAGGGAATCACACGAGGCTTACACATTTGCAGCTGACGCACGATAATAATGAAATCCCGCGACGAATACATTGAAACCAGTTCGCTGAACACACAAGTGGTTTTAATTGAGAAATCACTTGAACACAGAAAACCGGAAATACTCCGGTATTGTTGCTCTTGAAACGGTCTCTCATTACCGAATGAGACATATCCGAATCGAAGACGACCGCCCTTAATAACGATTTTGTTTATTCAGGAAAGATAGTAATTCACGGCCTTTTTTTTTTTTTTCAATTGCTTGCAAGTCGGTGATAAAATGAAAACATACGCGGTGAAGGATTTGATCACTTAAATTATTTATTTCCGCTTTCTGTTTTTTTCTTTAATGCATCTAAGTATAAAAATTAGCAGATTTGCAAAATATTTGCTTTTCTAATAATTTCGTAGTTTCTCTTGACCGACGCATGAATAAAGTGATGAGGCCCATAGCAGTGTTAACGCGTAATAATACACACCGTTCATACAAGTTCATACTTGGGGCACGACTTTCAAAAGTGCTCACTTTACCGTGAACAGCCTATAAAATGCTAACTATCATGGCAATGTAATGGTATAACTTCTTTTTATATGCTTTTTCCTGAGGAAGGACATACAGGAATGGCTTAAGCGTGGCGCTTACAGCAGGGTCATCTGAAACGGAATTGTTTGTGCGATTGGCGACAGAAACGGGGAGGAAATCGGCCATAGCGTATAACATAGAAAAAAATTTGGATTTCGGTTCTATTTGGTATGCTAAACAGCATATTAAAATTCCCCGAAAATCCTATGTGCCCTTCCCATTATTTGGAGCAAAACGTGTGCAACAATTTACATAACTAATGGGGTATAATTATTCTTGTCTGTCCTCCTCACGCAAATAGAGATCATAGTAGGCCAGAATCACAAGTAAGGCGACTTAGAAGTATTTATTAATATTAGTTATGAAAATTTCAAAATTTGTATTTCAAAAACGATGTAAGTCGCAGAAAAACTTCTACGAAATTCACCCTAACATTCGGATTGGTACAAAACCCAGTTCTCTATTGTTTTATACCTTTTAAAAAATATATGCAAACAAACACAGAAATGAGTCACTGGATGTATACTTTCCAACCAAAACGAGACACTAAGTTACAGAACATTACCATAGCCCTGAGGCATCGTGGCGCATAAACATACATTTTTGGTTGGGTATCTTAAATCGCAAAAATAAAACACTTGTATAATTTTAGCTGGTCCTTACAATAGTACTTTTTTTTTTTTGCAGTAGGCCTAATTTCCCTTCGACAACTCTCTAATCAAAACCATCGTCATCCTCCTCATCTAGTTCATTTGATTTAAGCGATGAATACGTGTATGCGGTTTCGTAACACAGTCCACACATTACGGAACATAGCAGACCAATCGGTCTGCACTCAAAATTGTACGTCGCGCAGTCGCCTCTGCAGTTACCCGAGGTAATGTTGGTCGGTGGGTTTTCTCGGGGATCTCCAGTTTCCCCCGCCCCTTCGTTCCGGCGCCGCTTCATACTCACCTCATTTGCACTAGTTGGCTCTCAAGACCTCGCCGTTGAGTGCCTCACGAATACCTTCACTCAGGCCGCGGTTACACGGGATGCAGAACTACTTCACTTAAACTAGTTCAGCTATAGAAGAGGTTACATTACCATCGAACGAGTTCCGAACACAGTTGTTTCTCGTTCGAAGTGAACCGTTTTCATAAGTAGTTTCGAACGTCTTCTCTTTTCTGCTGCGCTCCTATTGGCTGCTTCCAAGTAAACAAACAGTGTAATAAATATTGCTGAATTTGGCGGTAATTCCTGGCACTTGTTGAATTAACTTAAGTTTAAGGTTGAATGTACTAATACCCACCCATTATGCCATTTCAGTAAAAGTGTAGGTTTCATAACAATTAAAAATATCAATGGTGATAAATGATGGAGGCTATTATAATTAAATATCAGACATTTTAAGATCCATGTTTGTTGAGGTTAGAATTTCCATTGATATCATTCCGCTTTGAGAGTCTGACCACGAAAACACTCTCACAAAATCATGTTGAAAAGGCTTTCTGGTGCAGGATCAAGTGTCGTCGGCACTGGAACTATAGACTAACCGCGACAAGTACTGGGCATTATGGCTATAGAATGTTTACAGTAAAATGAGCACCTCTGAAACCAACCTTTGGAAATGTCACTGCCACCATAAATTTTAACAAGCCCACTGACTAGCATGCGCTCAGTAAAGTTGGTAGCGACGGAGGGACAGAACTTTCATGTCTTGACTTTGAATTATCATTGTTTGGTAAGCATTTGTAAATTACGAAATTATTTATTTTACTTTCTGTTTTTTTTTTAATGCACATAAGTGTAAAACGATCAAATTGGTAAAATTTTACTTTTCTGACAATTTCACATTTCCGCTTGACGGAAGTATGATATTTTTAACTTTACATATGGTAAAAGAATATACACTGTTCTAACAAGTATATCTTATGCGGGGCATTCAAAAGCTCCCAGTTTACCGTGAACTGCCTATACTAATAAATTCGTCTGTCAGGCGAAAGCTTGAAATAATAACAATATTAAGTGTGGGACTATTTTGTCAGTTCTTTAACTAGTGTGTGTAAACCCCTTAGGATAAATTAAGTTGTCACTATTACTGTAACTATGCTAAACTGTATACTGTTCACTATAAATGAGCACTTTCGACATCAACCTATGTAATACGTCCCTGGCCATAACCGTATGCATATTGAAGAACACAATACACAGAACGCTCCAAATAAAGTTAGCAACCACTAACGGAAAGTTCCATTTCTTTACGTCGTATTAGAAGTGTTAAGTTTAAATTACATGTTCATTTTCGTGCTCTAAATATGTTTCATTTGATTGCTTTTAGTTTCATGTACATAAAAGTAACCGTAGTAAAATATTAATGTTTGTAACAATTTCGCAGTTTATATAAATCCTCGCAAGGATACAGTGAGAGGGTCCTTGGCAACGTTAAGTTTACATATGACGGAAGGATACAAAATCGGCAAGAAAGTAGATCTTAAGTGGAAATTCCAGTATGCTAAGTTGTCCGTGAATATGATATAGCCCGAGTTGAAGTTCCTGCGCATGCAGATATAAGGGAAATCTCCTTTCAGTTACTGACGTGATGAATTAACCGTTGTTGATGTCTGACGTCCGGAAACTTGGTCAGCTCTCGTAGAAGAGGCTTCGTGACCGTCCTGCTTCGAAGGGTGACACGAGCAGAGGGAGCCTCTCGAAGCAATTGACCTCGCGCTTGAAAGGGCTAATGGCTGAAAAGCTGAGCAACGGACTCGAGACGACGCCCGCTCGGCACTTGAAAATGCGCTGCGGTGTAACTGTCACGTCGTAAAAGTTACGACTTCAATAAACAGCTTGACAATCGGTAGTTCGTTTGTTTTGATTCCCAACGGAATTTTTTTTTAATCAATAAAACGGATAATATTATGGCTTATAGTACGTCGGTATAAAGATGTTGGACACGAACATATCTGTTATTTTATGTTGGGACCATTTGCTGTTGAACTTGTAAGCGTTTTCCTCAGATAATCTTTTTTTTTTAATCCCATGGTTTTTGCAAAATAACACGTCAGTTAAAATGTTATTGTTATTGAGCTGTACAAATAGAATCAACAAAACTATATACAGAGAATTTAACAAGAGCAACTGAAAGGTCTAGCCATAATTTTATTTTAAATAATGTTTCGCAAATATGTTTTTATATAAAAATTCAGGGTGTAGCCACAAATCAAAAATATGGAAGAATTTCCTTAATTCAGCTTTTTTCAAAAATTGTAAAAACATTTCCTTGTGCAATTTTATAGACGTCTTGAAGTGCCTAGCTCTAGGCATCTTCTTTCAGTGCGAATTATTTCATTTGTGTACGTAAGATAGTTTTCATTATTTGCACATTCCTAAAACATTAAAATAGTGAGTTTCACGTGTATTTATGCAAAAACTAAGCGCTCAAATGTTTTTGCGAGAAAATCGTAATCACAAATGTCTAGAAATTGAACAGCGTGTGGTACAAATATGAAATGACAAATTACTTTGGGCCAACGCCTTGAAGAGAACTATGTAGCTACGCATTCAAGTTCAAGGAACGAGGGAGCCATACGGGCGACAATAACACGCACGCCTAGTGCCTCATCACTCCTAAGCGCAAGGCGTGCAGTGTTTCCGTCGTAACGCTGTATGGTGCAAATTATCTGTAACAGTGGGACATTATTACACGCGATGGAAGTACATAGATCAAACTACGTGAGTATACTCGTACTTTTCTCTTACCACTTAAGGTAACTGCGTAGACAAGCTTAAAAATGCGATATTTCACCACTTTCGCGATTTTTTTTCCATATGAATACATTTAATATGATAAAAGTAAAAACATAAGGATATAGAGAATAGTTGTTTGTATTCTTTCTGGCAAACAGTCGTATTTCCATAACATTTATTTACCGAGATACGCGTTTACGCGCAAACGATGATTTCACAAAAAAAAAGTCTTATTACATAGTCCTCTTAAAGCTGTTAAAGAATGGTTGAGTTATATATATAATTTGAGGTCGTGAGACACAGTATGCTCCTAACCACGGGACGCCACCTTGGTGCTGTGAAACTGAGGAAGGCGAGGTAGTACAGTGGTCAAAGTTGCGCATGTATCCGACCATGGTGAACTGGGTTCTATTTCCTGGTGAGGTCAAGTGGTAAACGTGGCAAACGATGTCATAGGCCGGTGGCTTTTGTCGGAATACGAATGCTCCATTTCGTTACTGCTCCCATCTCCGGAACATTTAACCTCCGTCGGGGCTCAAAACATAATGTCTTTTCATTATATATATATATATATATATATATATATATATATATATATATATATATATATATATATATATATATATAACACACACACACACACACACACACACACAGCTTTCTCTCTCTCTCTCTCTCCTCTCTCTCTCTCTCTCTCTCTCTCTCTCTCTCTCTCTCTCTCTCTCTCTCTCTCTCTCTCTCCCCCAGGTCAGAAGCCCGGGACAAGGGTGACACTGCCACGCTAATTAATGTGAAGCTGGAATTTATATTGCTATATTAATAAATATTATAATATTTTACTTTTAACTCACGCAACTCAGATGTCGTGCAAAAACAATAGAAGCAATGTGAATAAATGCAAAAAATAAGGCATTGTGCAGTCATAGAACGGAAACCATAAAGTAAGCCTAGACTACAAGAAGTCTCGTTTCTCTTATTTGCTACCAAATGAACAAAACCTACTTAAATATCTTGCCTCCAAACAACTCTTGCTTTACTTTTAAAATGTTGGGTCTGTGTGTTGACTTAGTTTTGTATGTGCTCGATTTTAATTAAAGAAAAACTTGATTTCAAATATAAATTTTGAAAATCATCGGACCGACTTGAGGCCATGGTGGATGGGCGGTTAGCGTGCTCGCCTCCCACCATGGCGATGCGGGTTCAACCCCCTGCCGCATCACTCAGAATTTCCGCACGTGGGAATCGTGCCGGATGATGCCGCTGGTCGGCGTCTTTTCTCGGGGATATCCCGTTTCCTCCTCCCTAGCAATCCGCCCTGCTCCGTACTCACCTCACTTCACCCTCATTGGCCCTCAAAACCTCGATGTTAAGAGCTTCCTAAATCTCTTTACTCCACTTTCCCAGTCCTCCTTTTTAATGCATGTAACTGTGAGAATCAGCACATTTGTAAATATTTACTTTTGTAATAACTTCACAGTTTCACTGTAGTGAATAAAGGGTACTGTAAAAAACAATGGGAAAATTACCTGACAAGTGTAGGGTAATATTCGCAAACTTGTGCGAGAAACATAGTTTTCCTTATGGGTAAGGTAAAATTACCGCACTCTGGGGTAAAATTCACGTACATAACAGTGGAAAATCCCATAAATGGATGGGAAAATTACCTTACGACGCGTGCATCTCTTCAGCATTGTCTCAACAGCTAAATGGGAGGACGGGCGGAATAAACAATCCTGTAACACGCTAATATTCACGGATGTTGCCATGCTCTCGTCTTGGTGTAATGGACAGAGCGTCGGCCTATCATGACAGAAGACCACGACATCAGCTAGTGTCGAGGATGTTGGCGTTGAAGTTTCGGTTATTATTCGTAAGAGAGTGTGGGTAATAACAAAATTAACAGTACTAACTGTCCGGAGTATTTTTAAATATAATTTTATTAAACAATATATTTAATATTCTCTTACTTGTATGGTATTTTGCCCTTACTTGTATAGGATTTTCCGTCACTTTTGGTCAGATACTTTTTCCGTACGATTAGGTAATATTGCTTTACTTGTCATGTAAATTTTTCTCTGCATTTAAGATGTAATTATACCGCACGTGTAGAGGTAATAAGCTTCCCTTACATGTAAGGGAATTTTACCTCAAAATTTTTTTACAGTGTGATCAGACCCACGGCAATGTTAGTTTTACGGTATGGTGGAAGAATACACAATGCGCATACAATTAGATCTTAAGTAAGGCTTCCACAAGTGCTCAGTTTACCGTGAACATACTTCAGGTAAAGTGTGTAGACGCTACACCGCACCGAGTGGAAGTTGGAACTGACGGCGATGCTGGAGGGACGCATGCTGAGTGCGGGGTTCCAGGCAAGGCGGCAGCTCGTGTTCCAGCGCCTGGAGACTGGAGAGACTATCCTTCCTTCCAAGACGCCGCCTCATCACTCATGAGATCTCTCTCTCTCTCCTCTCTCTCTCTCTCTCTCTCTCTCTCTCTCTCTCTCTCTCTCTCTCGCACTGTGGTGTGTCTCTTCTCCGGCATCTGCCGGTCATCCGGAGCTGTCCTGCCCGCCACACACTCCTCACACAGCACCGACATCTGTTTATTTTTCTGCTGCTGTGACCCTGGTTTCGGTCTTCCCGGGTTCGAATCCAAGTTTAACAGGTTTACACAATTGAATACTTAAGAAATAAGCAGTAAGATTTGGCAGAGAGCAGTAATAAAACAAATTGCACTCTAGATCTGAATCAATAAGAATTTCACTGTTTAAATCAGTTAACAGCACCTGACTTATTCAACTTTCGCTTCAGCCAATTTAACTGATGAATTAGTGAAAAAATTTCATTTTCCCTTCAGATTCAGTGACCTTATCCACTGATTCAGCAACCATCTCATTCGCTGTTCTCCTGTGATTTTTTTTTTCTGTTGGATCAATTTAAGAAGGTGTGTAAGGTGAGATAACAACGCATAAATTGATAAAACCCATAGAATTTATTTTAATATGTGAGTTTCATCTTTTATAGTACGTCAACAATTTTACGAGGTAACATGAACATTCAGTCTTTCATTTCTTTTTTACATCTTTCATTTCGCTTTTACGTAACCATCGTAGCGCTCGGTTTGAAGGTTTAGACTGCATTAAATGCGGCGAAGTGAATACATTCATACGTACTACTTGTTTTAACAGTCCTATTGTTACCGGGACCGCTGTGGATGAGCCTTTAGACTGCTCGCCTTCCACCAAAGCAAACTGGGTCCAATTCCCACCCGAGTACCTCCCGGATTTTCGCAAGCGGGAGTCGTGCCGGATGATACCGCTGGTCGGCGGGTTGTCTCGGGGATCTCCCGTTTCCCCCACCCTTGCATTTCGGCGCTGCTCCATTCTCATCTCATGTCACCCTCATCGACTCTCAATGCCTAGTTGTTAAGAGCAGCCCAAATCTCTCAACTCAACTCTCCCTGATGTTGCTAATTAAATTAAAAGCGACAATAATGGCCATAAGATTAAAGCTGATAAAAATATTTTAATATACGTACATGCATTTTCCACGTGTAATCGATATTGGTATGGTAGTTTAGCCATGGATGTGTGTAACATCTTCAAATTATATTAGTCCGTACAGAATTAAATAACAATCGCTACTAGAGCGTGCTAGGATAATAGGGGCATCGGTGGCTAGCGTAAGATGCTTGCCTTTCCGCACGATGGTGCCACGAGTAAAAGGAAGAAATTGCATAGCTTTCTTTTGTTAGCTCAGGCAAACAGATCCAAAACCTCATTCCTTACGAAATGGTCCCATAGCCAACTCTGCTTCACACGAACTCACCGCAACCAATGCGGATTTGTGTATCTTGAAATTGTTTTACCTGTATGAGGAAGAAATCGAAGTAGCGCTTAAGGGTGGCTATGGCACCCACATCAAAAACTTGTTACCTGTATGGAGTATAATTTTCTGTGCCTGGATTTTAGGCCCTATCCACAGAACGTTGTGAAAACAGTCGTTATATGCATTTTTATATTAAAACAAAATAAGCGTAAGACATACAACAAACAGCATAGCCGAAGACGCATGTTACTCCTATCGGAACAGCCTGGATAGTATTGTTACAATTTCTCTATCGAAATTCAGTGGGCTGAACCAAATTCGTTAAGGGATGGAAATCTTAACTAAATAAAGATGTTAATTATAATTTCCTAATTTTATTTTCAATAACTACAAACAAAATTCCATCAACTCAACATCTCACAATAAATCTATATCACGTACTGTTTACAATTAATAACTTCAAATAATTTAATTAATAACTAACTCAAAGAAATCGATGAAATCATATAATTAAAAATCAATCCCAATAGACAGCGTATCAATATATTCAATTATTTTGTAAATTATGTGCCCATAATTAAAATTTTCAGTATTTACAATAAAATCCGTATTATATGTCCATTCAGTCACGCCTCAGTTTAGTCAATGTCCCGCCAATTCACAATGTTATACAGTCATCCGAGCTCCCTCATCCACAGTAGGCTTCACTCGACGGGTTTCACGCCCTCTCGTCCATTCAAACCAAGCACACCTCGTCCGCAGTCGAACCGCAGCTAACTTCGCGCCCGCACTCAGCTAGATGGCCTTCGCCGAAGACTGTTGGACCACCGTGATGTTTATAGTGTCGTACGCCATCACCCAGAATTTCCTCTAACTCGCGCGCTGCGCGGAGCGTCCTAATTTCCCAGAATATTCTTGCGCCTCCTACAGGTGTCGGTTTCTTCAGTGGGAGGAGGAGGGGATGTGACACCAGCCATTCTCCCCGCTGTCAACCATTCACTGGTTTCCTAGAAGAAAGGGAGCAACAAGACATTGCCAGAGTTGTGTGCAAGCATCACTCTGGTTAACCCAGCGCCATTCCCAGGCAACTACAGTGCCCATTTATTTACTAGTCTTTTTCATCTCTACTAATAATAAAGAATTATATCCAAACTTCTTTCTCCCGTAGAATTTCTGTTCAATGCATGCAATAATTTCGAACTCTTTCCTGTCGGCTGGGTTTTTACGGTGTCTATACCGGTTTTTCTCAGTCTCTTCTTAATTATAGTTTTAGCTATGAGTATACTTTGGGAAGCCCCAAACGCGGCCATGATTGCCCACTCCCTCACTGCCGCGATGCATGTCTCCTTGCATGATTTCGCTTCCTTGTGGGCGGAGTTCGCCCTGAGACGCAATTAGCTCCCGTCCTACCTTCGGGATACACTTAACACTTAGTAATAGGGTAGTTAGAAAAAAACTAGCAAGAAGCCAGTGAGCGTGTCGGTCCCTGGGGTAGGGGAGGATCGAGATGGTCACCCCCACAGTGCAGGACAGCAGCCCGGTGCCAGCTGCAGTGCTTAACACTATCTTACCGCAACTATTTAAGACAATTAACGACAAGGTAGGAAAGAGCATATTTTTTTCTTTAGAGCACTTTTGGCCAAAATTTATGTTTAGTACTTTTGTGTTTCAATTTGACTGTCATTTTTTCATGTTCTCTTTTTCACTCTCTTAACTGGTTACTTGAGTTAAATTCTCGTATAATGAGGAATTTTCTTCACTGTCTAGTTGCACTAATTACGAGACAATTCTTTTAAAGTCATGTGCGCACAACTTTTATTTGTATATTTTATATTTTTAGTTATTATTTGGTTCTAATATACTTAAAAACGTGCCTGGGCTTTAGAGATAAAGGCTGTTCACGGTAAAGTCAGCAACTTTTAAACTATCTTTTAAACCGAGTTCGAAAGCCCGGCTTAAGATCCACTTTTATATTTATTTTATATCGTTCCTCCATATATATATATATACACACACATATATATACATATATATACATATATATATATATATATATATATAATTGACATTGTCGTGGACTTCATTTATTCATCAGACAAGGGAAAATGTAAAATTGTAGTATTACTAAGTGTGTTACTGATATGCCAATTCGTATGTACTTTAGTGTGTATGTTGGAGAAAAATATCTTGATTTGCAGTAAATTTTAACATCATGGTCGCAACACAGCGTCGAAACTTAGAACTATGTTATCTAATTCACTACCAACTTAAATATGAGATTACATGCCAGTGTGTGTTCAGCAATATATATGCAGTTAACATGCGGTAATGTTTTTCAAAGGTTAATTTAAAAACTGGTCACTTTACCGCGAACAGCCTTATACTCAGATAGTTACTTGGATAATTTGGTCCAGGTTTATGAAGACATCCTCTTGGCTAGCGCTGGACGATTTGATATTCGTCGTTCTTCCCGTAGCAGCCAGTAATCAGGTCATCGTAAGCCGGTAAATGATAGCGAGATTTTGGTTAAAGATTGAGCAAACACGTATTTTTATTTCTCCGGATAGATGAAACACCAACTTGTCGGTTGTTTTAGATCGTACGTGAATGAAGTGACGCTAAAATGATACTAGCCAACTTAGTAATGTTAGTTAATGGCTGTTCACGAAAAAGTGAGCACTTCAGAAATAAACCTTAGAAAAATGTCACTGCACCTACATCCATGTATTTTAATGGGTGGGATAAGTGAGATTCGCTCGGTAAAGTTGATAACGATGGATAGAAAGTAGTACCATATCTTAACGTCGAATAAAAACTGTTAGGTGAAGATTTGTGATAACAGAGTTATTTTTTTCGCTTTCTGTTTTTCTTTTAATGCAAGTGTGTAAAAACTATCATATTTTTTAAAGTATTTACCTTATTAATAATTTCACAGTTTCATTTGACCGTCACATGAATAAAGTGATGACGCCCATGACAATATTAATTTTACATAGGGCGGAGGAATACACAAGGTGTTTAGAAATAGATCTTAAGCAGAGCTTTCAAAAATGCTCTATTTACCGTGAGCAACTTATATGCCATATTTACTTATACATGAATAAAGAAAACGTCTTTGTGGTTACCAATGTTCACAGTTTTTTTTTTATTTTTTACTAATATGTAAAAACAGAGATATATAATTCTTAATTCACTGCCAGGATTGTTACAGGTGGCTCAAGCTGTATTTGCGGCATTACATAAATGCAGTTACTGTTAGGATGTTTTTATTTCGGTGGCTTCTTTCAAATGTGCTTAACAAATTGCAAATCCACAATACCGTGCTTCCGACGCTTTTATCCGCCCGAGAAGTTTTCAAGAGCCATCTCTTTTTCACTCTTTTTTTTCTGAACATAGTCCACCACTTAGTCGCAAGCCCGGCAGGTACTGCTGGCGTCCTTAAATATAATACGCCACGCACGTACTGCCTAATGCCGCTCCCGTAACCTGATATCGCCCGCCCCTTATGCCGGTAGCTTTCTTGATGGACCCCGGTATCGTGTTTCTCTCCAAGAGGTTTGTGCGAGGGAAGAGAGAGCGAGACGGGTCGGGAAGGTACAAGTTTTCCAATGTCATTAGTTTCATTGTAGGGGAAAGAAAGTTCGCTACCGTAGGAGGCAGACGCCTTTTGGAATACGAAACCCCATAATACGGCAGATGTCAGATACGGGTTATGTTAGGGGGGGGGGGGGGAGCACCCAAGAAAGGAAGGCGTCGAGTGGAAGATAATTTGAAAGGAATTGTGAGTGAAATGTTACCGCACGAGAGATGACAATGAAAAAAAATTACGCTTGAGAGAAATATCTGTCATCTGCTTTCATCTAACAGCGCATTCGTTGACTTGAATAAATGGGGAAAACGAGGCGTTCAACTTCTTTTACAAGATTTATTTATGAAAATCTATTAACCGACGAATATTAATAATCAGGAAAGTTTACCTCTACTTCGTGATTTAATTTCCGTGGTCTGTCAGCATCAGGAAACAGATTCTATCAAAAATTCCAGCGAATTTTTTTTTTTATATATATTGGCAAAGAACGCAGCGTTCGTGGTCGATGTCTAAGGCGTTACTTCCGATACAGAAGTCCTGGGTTAATATTCCGGGGCAATCATGCATCGTCTCCATGCTTGCAGTTACTTTCATGTATAAGCTGTCCCCAAATTTTCTTACCGTCATAAAGCATTCAGTTTAGAAAATATAAATAGTACAGTAGCGGAATTCAGAAATTACATCTCAAATTTAATAACAAGTTCGTAATCGAAAAAAAAAAAAAAAAAAATTCTCTGAGTGAATTCCGGTTATTCGAAAGGAAAATAAATAATTGTGCGTAGGTGGAAAGTTTTGTTTTAATTAGCACATTTCTTAAACACTTGCTCATATTTGGCTATAAATTTTCATTCCGCCATATATTTTCTTTTATTTTATTCATCGTATGACTACCCCCAAAGAAGTCTTAACGGTAGGCCTAAATATTTCACACCACAATAAATACACAAGTAAAAATATTCCTGAAACCATATTTACCAAATATAACCCACTGTAACCAGTCATACTAGCCACGTAAAAAGAAAATTGTATGGTGTCACAAACATGCAACTGCTACGTAACCTATGTAGCCGAGGATGTTCAACTGCTACCTCTAAAACCCGAGAGTCCAGGTTCGAATCCTAGTTTTCATGGGTATGTTGTATGTTTATTACAAGTATGGGTGGATCTGAAGAACTGGGAGAGTAGTAAAGACTAACAACGGCACCGGCACGGGGTTTGACGAAGAGATCTGGGTGACTCGTAACATCGATGTCTTGAGAGCTCGGGGGTTGTGTCTGGTCAACTGCTGTGTTATATGGAGCGGCTGCCACACTGGGCGATTTGTCACCGTTTGGGATACGTCAAGGCAAAATTGGCGACCAAAAATTACGAAAATGCGCCTATCGCAATTTGGGTGATTTTTGTGACGAATTTGCGAAATTTGGGCTACTTGGAATGATTTACTTAATATTGGTATTTTTTATTGTGAACAAGATAATTAATTCTTATAAGTAAGGTCAGTTTTTTTAAACGGCAACCACTATGGATACAACTGAAGATGGTCTCTTGTTCAGACTCTTGTTACTCGCTGCGGACAATGAATAGCGTAGAGACGTGAAGAATTCGCGAATTCATTTTGGGAGAAGTTATAATTCAAAACATGTGTGTTTATGTAACATTAGCCATTGGTCCACGCGGTGTTTGACATCTCCTGGATAAGGCTGGCCCAATCATCGCCTTCTACTGTGACAGCAGACTACCAGTGCACAGTTGACATCGACAAATTTGAACATAAGACTATAGAATCTAGCCTGTAGGTCGTTGAACTCGCGAATTTTTCAGGTCTCTAGAATAGGAGAATTGAATATTACGCAATTGTTTATGCGTTTGACTTTTTTTTTTAATTTTATGTAGGCCTATATCATTTTAAAATTTTATAAACAATTCGTGTTTCATACATATAAAATATAAAATAAAAAATGTACGATATATGTTTAAAAAGCATTTAATATAAAGCGTAATCAAATTGGATGACTTTTGGGCGATAAAAGATTGGCCATTTAGGCGACTTCAACAAAAACAATCTGGCAACCGAGGTGCCTGCGCTGATTGAGTGTATCTCAATCCTTCTTACTGTGTGCTACGTTGGAAGTCAGGTATTGTGGTAGACTCCTTGACTTTTAAGAGGGATAACCCCTTCCGCTTTAGACAGCGTGTGCAGTTATACATATAGCACGTTCTCCTCTTCTTCACACTTTCGAAAAACAAACCCCTTGAAAATTCACACCAGATGACGCATGTTGATTCCAAAAATAATACATATACCAACCCAAGTGTTTTACACATCCATTTATATTTCTTTAGAATTTTGTTCAAATGAAACGTCTACTAATATTTATCTATAAATTATAATATTTACTGCATAGTTCAGCATGTTATTAAATCAGTAAGGAAATGAGTATGGTGGCAGTGAATATAAAGAAATAGATCTTATGTAAAATATTACTAACTGATTTCGCAGGTAATTTGTAAAGTAGGCATTTTCTACTGTGCATTATACGAAATACATATGACTTATGTTTATGTATGTATATGAGTGTGTGTTTGTGAGTGTATATATATATATATACACACATATATATACACACACACACACACACATGCTGCTCGGAAATTCCCCTTACAAACTTCTAGGACTTATGGAGGGGATTGAGTATTTTGAATAGGAACCCATGTCCGGAAATGTACCCTTTCCGCTATACAACCATTTCAAATCAGGCGTATCACTCGTCCACTTCCACTGAGGGAAAAAACAATGTCACGGAATTTTCCTGTGTTGGTATGCAACCGGGTAGGCAGTACATTACTTCAGACGATCACCTGATGGCGCGTAATGTCTACCCTGCCTCGAGCCCCATTCACGCCAGGGGTGTCACAGGATATACCGTGTTTGATCCATATTGTAGTTCTTTTCACGGCCACATGAGCGCCATGAGGTAATTTTTTCTAACATTTGCAACCAATCGGAAAATAGGAAAAATTCAAATACGTTTTCATGAACGTTCGCCATATTGTTTGTTTTGCACAATGGTGTAAAGATTGAAAATAATTGTTATACTTACGTTTGATCCATCAATTTGTTAAACGACTGTAGGATATATGTTTTGAGATGTCGAAGTGTTGCGTTCCGGGGTGTAACTTCGTGCCTGGAACTGTTAAGACATCGTTTTCCTGTATATGAGGAACATGACTTCAGAATATGGTTAACTCGCTTACCAAATCTAAAATTGGCAAATGTGGACGATTTGAAAATTTCAATGACCAATTTGTGTGTGACGCGCATTTTACCGAATATTGCCGTAGCCCAGGAACAAAAATTGTTAAATAGAGGATCTTTGCCTACACGTGGCTTGCCATGTAAGCATGGACAAGGCTTACACCTGATCATTTGTTTTTTTAAGCTTTTCTTTATTTTACAATGCCCAATGCTGGCGTTTTACATTAATCGCAGCACTATTTATGTACAGAAAGCCTAAACATTTATTATTGTGTTGAAAATATTACAGAAGTACCAATATTACTTAGAACTGTTCTTGGCCCTTTGTTACTTTACAGAAAAAAAAAAACCATTCATCCCTTCTAGGAAAAAGAATAAAACGGTTGCAGCACCTATTATGTGAATAACTTTTTTAAACGATTGTAATGTTACTGTTACACCATTGCTTAAATTAATGTGTACAAAAACACTCCACTTTGCTCTTATTTACTTATGAAATTTTAGAAAGGATGTTAACATATAGAATTACACATGACACTTTGCTGCCAAACTTACAATAGACGAAACAGTAAATTGTGATTTTTTTTCAGATATTAATTTTATTTTGATTAACAGCAAACCTACTAGTACAAAAACATGCTGACAACATTATTTTGTTTGTTTCATTTAGAGCTGATTCCACATGATGTTCTGATAAAGGAAGAAATGCTTGATCCATCAGCTGAAGAGACAGCTGACCAACTACTTTTCATCGACCAGTTGTTTGACAGCATTAATGGGAGTTGTCGTTTTTCCGTAGAAGGGAAAACATTGAGGTGATCACGTATCCCACATGGTGTCCCCTCGAGACCGTTCGTCACATCGCCAGCCATCGTGTCCAGGAGTTCACTTATCGCCCGCGTGAGGGCAGTGCGACGATAGCGTTGTGCAGTGTTCCCCACGTGTGTGTTTATGTTGTTATTTTTCATGGCCTTTTTAATTTCTGTTTTCATTGCTTATTATTATTATTATTATTTTATGTGAGGTGTTATAATTAATTATTATTTTGTTCAGGGTTATTATTTGTGAAGTGTTTTGTTTAGTCATTCAGTGCTAAATCAAACGTAAGTACTAGTCACAGGTCACGCATGCAGTCAACAAACTTACTGCGTTAAACGCATGACGTAATGGCCACGTGCTAAATTGCACCATTTCACTTGCTTGTTTAGATTACGCATTTCTCCACGGTTTTTACACGTGTAAAATAGACGTGTTAGTTTTCATAGCGATTTGACGTAATGCACGTTACAAACATTGAACCTAAGGCGATAAACCTCAAGGCAAAACCGCCACAACATTGAGGTTAAGTGTTACGTCAGCCTAATAAGTGTAAAGGGTTAATATTTTTTATATATTTATTTCGAAATATAAATGTCTTATGAATAAACTTCCTTTAGTGTTATTTTTTAAGGGTGAGTGGTGTCATTTTTTCAAAGGAAACTTCATCAATAAGTAAGAAGTGTGTACTATTTGCAAATCATGCATTATTTTACGTTTGCAGGATGTATGCCTATAATTTTGCATTTCCATATTGTTAATTCTTAAGAATAGCGGCTTTTCTGAAGAAAAAATTTCGGAAAGTGGTATAATTCCTCTCTACTAATTACACAACACGAATTTACTAGTGGCATCAACATTTGACCAACAGAAACCCCAAAAACGAAAGTGGGGACGGCTATGAATATCAGGGAAATTGTGGGGTAAAATGAGTGATATGTAAGTAATGTAATATTTATTCATGAAAATACATAAAATTGCAAAAAAAAAAAACCGAACCAAACATTAACTAAATAGACAATATTACCAATACAAGCTACAAATACGATAGTGGGGAGGGCTATGAAGATCAGGGAAAATACAAGATTTAATTCTTACAAAGCTAAAAACTTGCAAACTGTGGAACATACAAATTTTTTTCTTAAGGTTAAAAGATTTTTTTGCTTTTGTCGGTGACATACGTCTTTATATTTTGTCGTAAGTTTTGTTATAAATTACTTACAGTGAGATACAGCATATTCATGAATCATTAATTTGATAAAAATTTGTAGTGTTGCTCTCTGGAAAGCACATTATCATCTTGGGTACAAGAAAACACACATTTTTTTTTTTATTTAGTGGTTCACAGTCTTTTTTAATCTAAAGAGTGTATCCACACTGAGATGCATTTGACGATGAATGAGTAAGTTGAGTTACCCAGTCTTCTACCTATAAATTTTGATTACAGCTCATGTTCTTCATGCACTTTGGTGGCAGCCACAGCGAGATGACACTGGCCAGTTGTATTTCAGTCAGAATAAATCTCTTTTAAAAAATCTTGAAATATACAAATCATCATTTCATTTTTGTGAGAATATTGACGATAGCATTAATCTCACATCCTTTCGGGAAAATGGGGAAAAGTTAGGGAATGTCATGTGATGAGAAAAAGTCAGGGAATTTTCACTGGGGTTTAGGAAAATGTAAATAATTTGTTACTTTACAAATGTTGTCAGTTGTGTAAATAGAGGGTAGTGTAATCATAAGCACATGAAAGTTGAAATTTCAATTTTTAAATTTGTGAGCTGGCAATCCAAGACATATAAATTAGGGCCTATAAGTGCAAAATTAATTATTTTATTTTGTGTGAAGTCTGTAGCGTATGTCGTGAGAAATTTAGATGGGTTGAATAAAATGTTGCCCTGCTTGCTTTGTCTGTGGCAGTGTAATTTAATTCTGCTTCACTGATTAGGAATTTGTTCTGTCAGCGATGGAAAAAATATGGTATTGGAAGGTTTCGGCCCTGAAAATAGGACAGGAGAAAATGATGAGATTCTGCCTGGAAAACAAGGAAAAGTCAGGGAATTCCAAAGTGGAATTTCAGTGGACACCTGGTATATATGCGTTTTAAAATTTCATTTTTATGTTTGTGAACTGGGAATAACACATCTTTGCCAAGTGACGTACGGCCGTACTTACAAAATAAAATATTTGTGTGCTTGTAATGGGCACTCGTGTGAAGTCAATACTGTGTATCACGAGAAATATCGATGGTTTGAATAAAATATTCGCCCTGCTTTCTTGGTTTATTGCTGTGTAATTTAATTCAGCTTCGCTGATAGAATATGTGTTCTGTCAGCAGTGGAAAAACATGGTGTTGGAAGGTTTCTGCCCTGAAAATAGGCGAGGGAAAAAGTTTTGTTCGTCCTCTCTTTTTAAAAAATGTTTCCAAGATACATGCTAATTTTTATTTATTGAAATTACTATTGTGCCACACTTTCATGAATCTTCTGTTGTTAAGGTTTAAAAATAAGATTTTTACGTATTGAGGCTTTTATATATGTACGTTGTTACGAGATTTTGCTACATTAAGGCAACTGTTTCTGTGTCCAGCTCATTAGCTCAGGGAGGTAATTATATTTTATGTTCCATTGGTCGGGGTACTGATTGCTATGTAAGGGGGGCATGCTTATTGGCATGCACCCAGTAAAGTTGATAGTGGCTGAGGGAAAATACGCAATGAGCATACAAGTAGATTGTACACAGGATTTTCAAAAGTGTTCAATCTACTGTGAACAGCCTGTAACTTTCAGTTCCTTGAGCTTTATTTACTGTAGGCCCTAATTAAAAAATTGTAATTTTTTGTCATGTGTTTTTATGATATTTTTAGATTATTTTTGTATGAAATATAATTATTTTGTATTTATTTACAGTCATTACTGAATTGATTCTAATACAATTTTTTCACTAAGGAGTTTTAATTTTACTGTACTTACCCACACAAATGAAGGGTTTGTAATACAGATGATATTGCAATAAGATTTTTTTTTGTGCTCATACACTTCAATGAAATGTAATTATTTTTGTTCTATCTGTTAATTTGTCTAGGATATGTTCACATTAACAAAGTTATTACAACACAAATGGGTTGGATTTGTTTTTGTATATTTACCTTTATCTACCTAACTAGTAAGAAAATAGATTATGTGAAAGGTATATCATCAGGAAATTGTACTCCCCTATTATAGGGCTACTATTGTATTCTGCATCTTGGAAATTCCTAGGATATGTATATATATATGTAGACATACCTAGCACAATTAGGATTTGTCATGAATCTAGGTAAATGCCAGGGAATCATATGAAAGCTATATTTCTAGTGAACTTGTGAAAATAGTCTGCATATCCAATACAAAACGTTTTGAATAATATGTGCAATTTTCTTCAGCTAATTGGTTTAAATTTTACGTGGTTACTTTACTAGCACGACTAGATTTTGTATTGCCATGTTGTGTTCTTGAGGCATTTAGCGAACGGTATTTTCTAGCCATTTACCTTCATTTTGGTTAAAGCGACGACCTTTTTTTCATTTGATAATTTTCACTATTAATAACATAACTGCAGTTGACAGAGGTTCTGGAAGTGAAATCCTACAGGATTATCACAAGTGATTTGCTGTATACTACTAAAAATGTGTAAAATGAAGTAGGCGTATATGGAATTGCATGTGGGATATGTTAAGTTTTCCTTGCAATATATATTGGGCATCTGTTTCAGGTGCATTATGGTGTAAAATCAGGATAGTTCTTGCAATGTTGCGTTGCAAAGGAGTCTCTAGCAGTATAAGCAAATACTATTTTAAAAGGTTAAGGGGAAAATAATTTTTGTAGAACATCATGAGGGGGGGGGGGGGGAGTGAAAATACTTCATATTAAATTTGTTCAATGGAAATTAATAATTCTTAACAAATTACTGAACATATTACAACTATTAATTTTACCGAAAACAAAAATTTCATAACATGTTTAAAATGTAAATAAAATATTTATCCCTAAAGTTTGATAATTAAAATGAATAATAAAATTCTAGTGAAAAGTATTTTCTTCACATGCAATTCTTGTTTTCAGTAAAATAAACAGATTTAATATGTTAGGAAGTTTGTTACATTCATATTGCTTAATTTGAAATTCGGCACCACTGCATGTAAGATTTTAATAGCCCGCCAATTTTATTAATAGTTCTTTCCACGGCCACACGAGCGCTAGTGGCGCATTTTATGGTATTGAAGTCAACCCTTTGAGTGAGCTTTCTATAACTATTACTGTTCTGTGATTCAGGCGCCTTTGTGTCTCCGATTAACATGGTTGGGTACACGTTTGCGGAATACACACACATGATCCTTGTGTATGGCACAACTGAAGGTAATTGAATAGCAGCTCGACGGCTGTATCAAGAGCATTATCCACAACGTGCGACGCCATCGCATACCCTCTTCGCCACAGTTACGCAACGGCTCCGAGAACGAGGTACCTTCGTCGCCGACCAGCCGATTTTGCACCACGTGTTACCATCTGCACGTGGTTCCTGCACAGCTGCACCGACGACCCACCTTGATTTGAAATGTTTGTAGCACGGAAACGGCACGTTTCCAGTCATGGGTTCCTACTCAAAAGATCGGCTACTCAGTCCCCTCTTCAAGTGCTAGAAGTTTGTAAGGGGAAATACCGAGCACATTCCAGAGCTAATGGGATCTACGACAGTGTCATCGAATTCTTCGGGAGTGGTACCAGCAGTACCATCGACTTCATCAGCAATGGTGCCGACAGCCTCATCGACTTCATCAGCAATGGTGCCGACAGCCTCATCGACTTCTTCAGGCATGGTGTCGTCAGCCTCATCGATCTCTTTGGGTGGGCAACCTACAGCAGCGTCGTCATCGACTTATTCGAATGGATCACCTACAGCAGTGATGTCATCGACGACTTCATCAAGGCTTCGTTCTTGCTACTGGGCCAAGATATTTACCTACAGCCAAACTGTGAGGAAGCATTAAAAGATTACTTGTGTGAAGGGTCCTTCCTGTGCTATGCAAAGATGTGGCAAGCGCAAACATCTGTTCAGACGCGGTGATAACCTCAAGAGACATAAGAAGAACTGTAAAGGTCGAGTTGCAGCAGCTAAGAAGAAACAGCCTGTACTAGCTGTTGGTTAAACCACATCGAACGGTTTCTACCTGAAACAATCAGCATTCAAGGGCATTTTAAAGAATTATGAGATTGAAAATAACTTTGTAGGTATGAAAGGTATATGTACATACCTTGACCATATTAAGCAAAGGATAATCAATCAATTAACAGAAGAAGATGAAGAAGGTCCCATAAAATACAATGTTTGGCTGGAGTGTACCTATGAAAAGCCTCAGCCTTTGGATGAAGCCATCAGTCGCCGAGCATTCAAGACTGCGAATCAAGCACTGTACAATTATGATAGTATCCCAGGGGTTGTAGAGGCCTTAAAGAAACTTTGTCGTGAAGAAGAAGAAGAACAATATATATATGGGCAAGGGTTCTGGTTGGTTGCTTACGAGCATAGACTACCTTGAGCTGCGTATAAGCAGATTATATTCCCTAAGTGAAAAGTGAGCATGCTGGTGTAAAGACACTACAGTATATGAATGGTGTGGAATATTTTGTTTCTGTTTTTTATGTTTGTAGTCTGAAGTATGTAAACATATATGATATAAATAAAAAAACTCTTTAGTTTCTCTCTGGTGTTGTACCCTGTCTGACATAGAGAATATGATGGTGATTGGTTTAGTTACATATAGCCTACATACATTGAATAAAATCCGAGTAGGATAGTTATGCCTGCAAAAAATAGTCGAGATAATAATATCGGTTGAAATTGTTTTTAGAGTATTAAAATACAAACATGTTTTACAAAGCCCTGCCTGGAATTTGCTTTACAATAATTTTTATATACATTTTCGTGTATGTAAAATTACATCTTTAAATTCGAAAATAAATATACACACCGACGATTCGCGCACTCTAGCAGGCGGTGAAGGAACTATGTAGACAGTGGAACGGAGCAAATGTGACTAATCCAACAAGTGTGATTAATTGGACGGATGAATTAGAGAGACAAGAGAGAAAGGAAAGAGGGAAAGAGAATATGAGAGAAAAGAGAGAAAGGAAAGCGAAAGACAAGATGGAATGAAAGAGATAATAAAAATGGAAGGACTCCGAGAAAACCAATGGAATGATATAGAGACAAGAGAGAAACGAAAGAGAGAAAGAGATAGAATGAGAGAGACAAGAGAGAAAGAGAACCAAAACTGAATGATAGAGAATGGATAATCGAAACAGAATGATAATATGACATCACTATCGTATGCGCTTTGAAAAGACGAGTCCGGTGATGTATAACACTTAATACTTTTAAGTTTTTAATTTATAAAATATATTTAAATTTAAAAAAATTATTATTTATTTTATTTTACTTTATTTTATCGAATCTTCATATTTTCGTCTAGAAATAATAACGAGCCTCACAAATCACCTGAATTGGTTCTTTTTTGCCTTTCTGTGGCTCACTAGATGCTCAGTGCTTTTTGAGGGAAAATGAGGAAATTTTTAGGGAAAACGGTTAATTTGTAGGGGAAAAGGGAAATTGTTAGGCGTTTCATGACTAAAACGTACGATTTTTTTTGTTAAAAATGAGCGATTTTGGGAAAAAACAGGAAATTTTTAGGTCAAGGTCAGATACACCGATCCACTTCCTGATCCCCCTGCACTAGCTTCGCCATATGCCCACTACAACGGAAGTAACCGTGAATAGACGATACGTTTATTGCAGGTGTTTTAGTCTAACAATATATTCTTACACTCTAAACCCAAGACAACGACCAATCACTGAGTCACCGCCAGTCCTAAGAACACAAATCAGTGAAAATGTCTCCAACGAGGATCAGTAGAAAATAACTGGATGTTTCTGCCAAACGATTTCACAGATTGAGTGTCAGCCAACTAACTGCATGCAGCGAATTAATTATAGCTTTATTGAATTTTACCAAACCATTAAGAGGAATAAATATGTTTACGACAGTCACAGTTCATAGCATGCAATCGTATGTATTTTAACTTAAATATCTGTTTTTCCCTTTACTATGATTTGAATCTGTAACATTCTGTTGCCAGAACTACTGAGCTACCAACTCAATGTTAACTTAGAGTGGTAACAATATTGTGTGTCCAAGTATTTATAGACTGTTCACGGTAAACTGAGCACTTTTGAAATCAACGTTAGAAAAAACGTCACTGCCCCTACCTGCATATATTTTAACGGGGGCAATGAGTGACGTGTGACCAGTAAAGTTGGTAACGATGGAGGGGAAAGTAATTCCATGTATTAACATCGAACGAAAATTGTTAGGTAACCAATTGTGACAACTTAAATTATTTCTCTCGCTTTCTGTTTTTTTAATGCATCGATGTGTAAAAATGAGCAGATCTGTACAATATTTACTTTTCTGATAATTTCACAGTTTCTCTTGACTGGCGCATGAACAAAGTGATGAAGTCCATGGCAATGTTAATTTTACATAAGGCGGAAGAAAACACAACGTGTAATACAAGTAGATCTTAAGCAGGGCTTTCAAAAGTGCTCATTTTACCGTAAATAGCTTATATATGTATGTATATTCTTCCGCGACATGTAAGATTAACACTGCCATGGACCTGATCACTTTATTCATGCATCGGTGAAGTAAGACTGTGAAATTATTACAAACGTAAATATATTGACAAATTGGATAATTTTTACACTTACATGCATAAAAAACCATAAAGCAAAAGAAATTATTTTATTATGCACGAATGTTTACCCGACATTTTGTTCAACTTTAAAACTAAAAACTATTTTCTTTCCGTCGTTACCAACTTCACCGGGCGCGTGCCAATCACTGCGCCTCTTAAAATACATGCGGATAAGGTGAGTGACATTTTCCAAAGGTAGATTTCAAAAGTGACCAGATAGTTGTGAACAGACTAAAACTAGAAATATGTATCTTTGAATTTTATGATTTTTGTTATTTGAGTTATTTTGGAAATACACTCGCTTCGCCACATTACACGCAGCGTAAATGTCTAACCTGAGCGCCATGATGGTTGCGTGAGAACGAAATGAAAAGTCTAAATGTCTCATGTTGTCGTGTAAAACAGTATTACTAAAAGCGACAACCACACTTAAAAAGCATTTGTTTATGCGTTGTTACGTTGTTTACGTTTTTATTTGTTTGGGATGGTATTCATTTACAAACATATTACGTATGATTACGAACAGATAAGTCGAGAACTGTATCACTGAGGGACCAGTAACACAGTTGGTTATGCGTCAGCGGAAAACGTCACGTATTCAGTAAAGGAAGTAAAACGGGTGTATATTCCCTGAATTTGCGGATAGTGTTTGAAAGTAACTAGTGAAGCAGTCCTTTTGAACTTACTTAAATAAGGATTTCCTTACTGTTTCAGGTTTACAGTGTCTTACATTGTTAGAGAGTGCATAGTTTTTTTTTACACGGAATACAATGGCGATATGCCAATATACACCAGCAGTTTTCATAGTTGCCATTCGATTTTTGGCGCCGAACCTTGGAAGTACTTAAGTGGTTGCTGAGTTTGGCTTACCTCCATACCGCGTAAGGCAACGGCAAACCAATGCGGGAACATTTTTGCTATTCGTTTCGGACGAGAAACTGTTTCTGTGACCGCGCTGAAGCCTTGGTTTCCTACCCGCCTGGGCCGTCATAACTCGCCGTCATTGTTCGCGAGGATGCTCGGCTCGCAGGTGTGAAATATCTCAACTCTCGCGCTTTCGGCAGCCTTATTGTTTCGCGACTGTCCATGGGCCGACGTGAGCGTCGCTTCCTCACATACGTTTGTACACTCTCGAATCGAATCGGCGAGAAACCACTGATTCGCAGTGAAATTGAACTACTCGAATCAGTAAAAATAGATCCACTTAGAATCAGTGAAAAACCACTGATTGTTTCAGTGAAAAAATTTCAGTAGTTGAATCGGTGACTTGAAACAATTTCACCGATTGAATAAGTGACGGCCGACTTCAGTGGCGAATTAAATATTGTTTTTATTGAATGTGGCCAAATGATTACGTGAAATAAACATCCTAACGATAGTTTACCATTTATAATGTGAAATTTGTCGCGATTTAAAAAGTAATAGACATTTTGCAGGTGACCAGGATTGAACTCACACACCCTTCTGACATCGCTTTTAGGACATTACCTTGCCATCGTCGCTACCACTCCAAATTAAAATAATGAGTAGAAAATGTAGGTCTTCTAATGACGCCGCGAAATCGTGAAAATTTTAATTGTATGCTCATCATTTTCGTTTTTGGTTTAATTGGTACCGTTAGGATTGTTAAGACGAATAGCGTATATGAGTGCCCTCTCTTCATCACATGATATGCATTTTAAACATTCAAACAGAGCTCTGTGATGATTACATGAAAACGAAATGAAACACGCAAAAACGGAATGAATGTCTGAGTGTTCATATTACCTCATAAAATGACGTTTTATTAGACGAAACACATTTTAGAAAGTATTTGTTTATTTGTTTATTCGTTGTTATTTCTCTTGATACACGTTGTCTAATGGTAATTTTTTAACATTGTTCGGCGGCCATTTTTACACACTGTTTAACTGATCCATCAGTCAAAAATAAACCATTGAGTAAACAGTGAAAAACATAACTAGGAAACGAAGCCTATATTCCTATTATCACTACTCTACCTTCTATTTCAAAGCAATATCTTCGCAACACAAGGTACAAATGCAATCTGGAAAACTCTTCTAAACCTCCCTTTTTTGGTGTAAATCAGAATTTAATGTACTCAATCATAATTCTGCGTATTTCATATTACTCTGTAATGGCCACTGGCTGGGAACAGAATTATTATTTTTTTGGCAAAGGGGCTTTAGCGAATTCATATTCAAAGCAACTTTTCAAATTTTGTTCCCCTACTATTACTCTGTAGACAAGGAGAAATAAATGGCCTTTTAAGTTCCACCCCTTTCGGCTGTCTGCCACGAAGATCGACAGGTCTGCTGAAGGGTGAGGTCAGACATCTTGACCAGTTTTATACATTTTTTAAAAATAATTAGGTTATTGTAAGTGTAGCTTAAAGTGTACATATTTATTTTTTGTAAATGAAAGATGTTTTAAAATATTATATACATATATTTATTTTAATTAACAAAGGGGACCTAATTAGTAAATGCCTGTGAACGCAACGTGCTCTTTACAATATGCTCGTTCCGAAACCACTTTGACTCTAGCTGTGCTCAGCTCTCACTGAATGTTACTTTACCCTCGGAGTTAAGTTTCGGAACACCACCACGAGCAGCCAAAGTACACGACGCACACCGCTAACTTGGAAACGAGGGAGCTGGCTGCGAGGTGGCCTTTTAGCGGGTAAATGTCGCGTGACCCGGCCTTGGCGGGGGCCATCCAAATGGATGAGGACATCGTCGACGGCGGAACTGCCGCCAAGTCGGCGGACTTACTTCCCCTCGAGGCGGCGTCTCTCCGCCGAGTACTCTCTCTCTCTCTCTCTATCTATCTCTCTCTCTTCGTGGAGCCCCCCGGGTGTTACTGAAGAATTCAGAAAGCCACCGCCGCACCGCCTCGGCTGAAAGGGCAGGAGCGTCACGTCGTCACAGAATAGGTAAGTATACAGATGTGAAATGGTGTGCACTCTAAGAGGGCTTTCCACAATAGCTCGTCTACGGTCTGCTCGCTTCCCACCGAGGCGACCCGGGTTCAAATCCCGGCAGCGTCACTCCCGGATTTTCGCCAGTGGGATATCGTGCCGGACGATGCCGCTGGTCGACGGGTTTTCTCGGGGATCTCCCGTTGCCTCCGCTCTTTCATTGCGGCGCTGCTCCATTTTCATCACATTTCACCCTCATCGGCTCTCAAGACCTCGTTGTTAATAGCTGTCAAATCTCTCAACCCAACTCGCCCGCGGTCGAATAGTCCGACCGCGCACCTAGTTCGTCCGCGGACACTTGTCCCAACATGCGTGTCTACAATTACGACGCCTGAAGCTAATATTTCAGACACTGGTACTAGAGTGCACTCAAAACAGCGTGCCAATAAATTGTATCCGATTACTGGTAAACATTTATATATGTAGCTTATTTTACTGTGTTTCCTAATTTGAATCATGCGAGTGAGTATTTTTTGATATTGCTTTAATTTAACTTTATTTGGAGGAATTTTGTTTTCTCGAGTCAGTACATTTTTGAGATTGATGATTATGATTTTGTACAAGTAGTGTTTTTATTTTCAATTTTCGCGCTTTGATATCTGTTTCACGTCAGCGGACCTTGGTCCGCGAACCAGCTATTGTGGACGAGGCCTTCATTTGAATCGGTGAGAATTTCTCATTTTAAATCAGTTAACAGCACCTGGAGTATTCAGAAGTCACTGACTTACAGTCTAACTAATGAATTAGTGATTCAAATGCGAGTTTTCCTTCACTTTTTGATTTTGTGACATTTTCCACTGATTCATCAACCATTTCATTCTCTGTTTTTCAGCGATTGGTTTTTTGACTTGTTAAACAGTGTGTATCAAATGATAGCTAAACAACGTCTATCAAATGAAACTCGCATAAACTAATAAAACCAATGAAATATTTTTTTTAAATAGGTGTTGCATATTTTATAATACTATTTTACGAGGCATTCAATCTTTTATTCCGTTGGGCGTCTTTCATTTCGTAATTATTGTGCTCGCTTTAAAGTTTAAACTGCATTAAGTGATGAATTGATTGCGTTAATAATTACTATTTGTTTTAACAACCCTAATGTTAACAATTAACATAAAAGCGAATAGAATGGGAATTATTTTAAAGCTACATATCTTTGATAAAGGAGCAATACATATATTTTTCAATTTATAACTAACGTTCACTTGCTAGAACTGTTCGTAAAATAACGGTCTTGAAGCGGCCGGTACGGTGGTGGTTCAAATCCTGGACTTCGCGTTTTTTTCTTTTAAATTGCGTTACATTTCACCATATAAACAGTGACTACAGTAAATATGTTTTTTTTTCCCCCTTCTTTTAATGATGTCGCTATCCTAGCCGATTGTAGTGGAAGGCCGTGGTGAGAGAGAGTTGGCAACAGTGCCAGGTTTTTACGACATGATTTAATAACGAGAAACAAACGCAGTGTTGTTTTCCGTAAATTCCGCTGAAAATTAAAGGGAAGCAAAACATTGAAGAAAGCGGAACGAGGAGGTAAATGTGAATTGAAATAAGGGGAGGAAGAGCAAAGAATAAAATACTCGCTTCATTTAAGGACTACATCCCTGAGCGAACCGGTCAAAACTGGAGTATTTTCAGCATAATACCATTAGAAGGAAAATTATGAGCCGAGATCGAGGGGATAGGGGAGCGGAGCTGGAGCCGCCATGTTGTGATGTAACCCAACCGTCATCTTGGATGACATTGACCATTTACCCCTGACCCGTTCTCCTTTGACCTTGACCTTTGTCCACAAAAATACCAAGAATCCCTAAAAACCCTAAATAAAGGGGGGGAAAAAATCAATTCCAAAAAATTTATTAAAATGATTAAAAAAATGTTTTAAAAGGATCCCCAGAAATTTACAATTTTTCCCGGAGCAGGCAAGGTGGGCTCGTGACTCCGGCGAGGTGGATCAGTGACTCCGAGCCAGAAGACCAGCATCGATGACCTCTGACCTTAAACTTTATTTCCAAAAAGACAAAAAATTCGCGTGAAGTTGAAGAACTTCAAAATACACGGCCATCAGCTCTAAATAATGATGCACATACAACTCGTGTTACAAAGAAAAGTAAACTTGATATTTATGATGAAGAAGGAAGTGAAGACGATCATGAAGATAGCATTGACGATGACAATGACGACAATGTTTGACAGTGAAGACGACGATGATTCCCTCGAAGTTACCACACATTTCACCAATGAGCTTGCTTCGACAAGTGGCGTGAAGAAGGTAGAAGACGTCGAGTCGACGGGTTACATGTTAACTGAAGACACAAATGAACTTGTTGATAGACCCAAGATGACAGTAGAGGAGAGGCACTCGGAATCATTGACAGCAAATTCGCATGGCAGAATGGAACAAAGCAGGTGAGTTTTTTTTTTTTAGCTTATATCAGATTTTTGGAACTATTTTCCTTGTATCCCTCCATGGACAATCTTTATAGGCTGACTTCTACAGACTGACTCCACCTCCTCGTACTGTCCCTGGATCGTATGTATATATGTACGTATTTCGCCTCGGAAACATTTATGGGAATGGCACCAGTTTTTTAATGTGTTGTCAGTCTCGCCTGCAAATTTTCATATTTCGGGCTCTGTGTGCCTGTGCATGTGTGTAGGTGTGCATGCAGGTGTATGTTTGGCAAATGAGCGAGTGGAGATTGTACCATATTTTTCGAGTTTTTGTTTCCAAGATCATTCTAGGTCATGGGGTCAAAGTCGAGTTAGTCTGCATCTAATATGGTGATAGTAGTCTGTAATGTATTATGCTTGCTGACTTTTATATATTTTTTCCATATTTTTGTTATCAAGATCATTCAAGGTAATGGGGTCCAGGTCAAGGTAGTCTGTATCTGATATGGTAGTAGTAGTCTGTAATGTCATAACTGCTGCAAACACTCTAAGCTATGTATGCGAAATTGAGGTACCCTTGTAGATTAAGAGGGTTCAATTGAAACGCTTTTACAAAAAAAGTGTTGTCGCTTTCGGTTTGGAAGCTTATGTACCAACCCACAAATGCATTACGACACAAGAGCTTAACGTAGTTTTTTGAAATTGTACGCCAGGGCAAAATTAGTTTCCCTTACGCAGATGGCACGTGTGTACGTTCACGTTATCAGCATGACGTGTACAGTACGGGAGTTAGGAAACAGTCCCGCGAGTGTAGCGAGTAGTGAACGGGCAACAGGGCAAGTGGCAGGTCGCTTGTGAAACATGGTGCGTTAGGGAGGGTTTACGAATTACTTTTTTCTTGGAAGAGGTTATTGAATTCACTTTATTTAACTTTCTGCGAATTCGTTGACGTAAATGCCCAATGGTATACGGCAATTCTGACTGGCTAGACTTAACAGTTGCTAGATCAATCGTAAACCGCAGAACGTATTTTCCGTGTACTTAACGAGCCATAAGTACAATTCTTAATTCTTCATTGTTTAGTCGTTAACCCGCCCTTATGAATAACAAGAACAAGCCGTCATGCATGGTCCTTAAAACAGCAATGGGCATGAAGCGGCACGACTGTATCGGAAGCATTGTCCTCGCAGACAGCAACCATCGTACAGGATAGTTCTAGCAGTTTATCGTCGCGTGTGTGAAATACGCACAGAACTGCCTGCCCGTGTAGAAAGTGGTCGACCCTGTCGTGTGGCTAGTTTGTAAGTCCTGTAACTCAATAACAACGCGTTGTAAACCATATGTTCATAGGGACATTTTTGTTTTTTCGAACCCAGGAATCACTTCCCAAAGTTTGTTATAATAGTTTAGACACATTCTGTATATTCGGCTTTTCAAGCTCTCTTCGAATTGAAAGATTTTGTCAACAAAATGATTACCTGACCTTATTTTGAGTACAAAAATTATGACATATTGTTCAATTTCATATTTATTTTTTTATTTAGCACACCTTTAGGAAACCATTAAATTGCCAAGTCGCCTTGTTTGTTTTGATCTGTATGTGGTATATCAATTTGAGCAATAAAGTATACCTGGGAATGCATCATTAACTTAATTTGAATAAATAATTGTGCCTTCCCGTAATAAATAATACTTCAAATTATTTGGACAATTGTAATGTTGTTTTCAATTACAGTAGTTAGAGAAATGTATTGTAAAATAGTGTTGCTATGTTTTAAATTTTTTAATTTAATAACATCTAGTTCTTCCTACAATTTGATCAAATAAACACATTTATTTATGACATTTAAGTTTCCTCAAAATAGATTCCCCGTGTGAAATTTCTTTGTGTTGCTATCATTGCTAAACAAGTGACTGCCGACGGCATCTGAACTGAAGCCTACGGAATCGCAAATCATTGAATAACGAAATGATCAATTCGAACACGTCTTTGGTAATCCTCGTACGTCTCTTTTCCCCCAGCCTCTCGCTCCCTCGGGAGAGAAGGAAGAGTGCGCCACCGTCTGTGTATGATCGCCGCGACGTGACTCCAGCAGGTGCTGGGGAGATCCGCGGCAGGTCGAGAAGAGGTCCCACCGACGATTTGTAGCCATGGGCACGGCCCACACCCGTGCGTGTAATCCCGCGTGGACGCGGTCTATAATGCCGGCCGTTCGCCGCTTCGTCATTACGGCACCTCGCCATGGTTTCCCGTCCCCCCTCCCCATAGACATCCACCCTCTCTGTGCGCCTCTGGGGGCCCACGTAGCTGGGAAGAGTCGCGAGATGGCTACATGACGTGGCTTAGCTGAAGCGAAGTTTGTCCGCCATCGTCGTTGCTGTTTCTACATATGCATACACATTCTCTACATTGCGTCTGGTTTGCTATCTGCGGTTGCGAAATGTTCCCTACTTGCTGGCGAGTAGGTCACCAGGCGCACATTGGCGAAGATGCACACCGGCATTTTGTAGGCCAGTGACGCCATTTTGCTGGCGTATGCTGCTGGAGTTCGTGGTGCAAGTTTCTGTTTCACCTTTGTAATCTTAAGTAAGTAGTATGATGTAGTTCCTTCCGAGACAGGATTCACGGAGTAGGATTCAGGATTTGCCTGCCAACACTGTTGGCTAGGCGGTCGCGGCCAGCAGCAGTCGGCGTCCTGGGACGTCCACGTTTCGACGAAATGTTCTGTTTCACCCCAAACATCACTTTAGAAATTAATTATTTTACCCAAAAATCACTCTTCTCACAGAAAAATTTAAAAATAAAATGCAAAAATGAGCAAAGCTGATTCGAAGCTCCATAATGCGAGAGCCAGAAGTCTTTAGAGGAGAAAGTGGACTTGAGGCTATTTGTGGAATGAGCCACTTAATCCTCACAGCAGTAAAAGAGGATTTGAGGCTCCGAGCCAGATCGTGCAGATCAGGGTGGATCAGCGGACATGGCCTCCTCCCCCCAAACACCACCCTGTACCTAACATGTTCTCACTCCCCTTCCATCTCCCCATACTCTCACCAAACTTCTAATCTCGCTCACCCCTGCTCCTCATCTCTGCAATTATAAAAATTCGAGAAAAACATTTTTAAAAATCTGAAAATCGGGGAACAGGTAACATTACACCACCCTAGTAACCGCCCGCTCACCTCGCCGTCTAACCAACATACCCCATCCCTCATCCCCACCCACCCAATAATAAAAACAGAGAGAAATCGCAAATAATCAAGAAAAATTAAAAAAATTCGGAACAATAACATTAGACCCTCTCATCCCTCCCTCCCCTATCGTCATACAACCCTCTCCGTGTAGCAAACCACAGTCGGCTGATTGTGGTTTTACTGCTGGCACTACTGGATGATTGCTAGCACTGAATCCATGTGGGTTTACACTAATGGCCCTGTTATGGCTGACTGCTGGCAACAGGACACTTGGCATGCCATTTATGGCCAACTGATGAAATGTTGATGGAAATAAAACTTATGGTTGAGAGTAGGTGACCTATTAACGGCCCATAAATGTCTTGCCAACTGTATTCTAGCACTGGCAGCACTGAAACTTATCCATTTTTGGCCCATTGATGGCACTTCACTATAGTTTTTCATGCACTTAAGATACAGTCGGCCGACTGTGGTTTTACTTATGGCATTGGTGGTTTATTGCTAGCCCAGAAAACTTATGGGTCTACACATTTGGCCCTGTTATGGTTAACTGTTGGCCCCAAGACACTTGGCATGTCACTTATAGCCCACTGATGAAATTGAGATGTAACTGAAATTGAAGGGTCATAGTATGTGACCTATTAATGAGCCATAAATGGCTTACCAACTGCATTACAGCAATGGCAGCACACAACCTATACTTATTGCTGGTTAAACTATGTGTATCCATCAATAGGTCATTTGATGGCTGTGAAGTGGTGGTGCATTTTGGCTTATTATGGTTAATTTTTATGGCTCTCACTTTACACAGATATCTTTATTATATTATATATTGTACGATAGAATGAGTAGATTATTTGCAAATATATAAAAATGGAAAATATCTATGGAAAAATTGCTTAAATGTGGTATTAGGTGTAACTTTGTGACTGGTATTGAATAATTTGACATATGTAATGTTTTCAATGTTATGACTGCATATAATGAAAATTAGAAGTTTAAAAAAAGATATATAGCCACCTTTAGAAGGTTAACATAGAAGGTCTTTTGTTGTTTCACATCAATAAAATATTCATAACTACGATTACATTTCAAAACAGATGAATAGCATCCAAGTGACATTCATGCTGAGAAAGATTAAATTAAAGGCAAGTTTTTGGGTTAGTTTCGCGATTCATGTAGGAATATTTCTCTCAACTGCAGTATTTTTTTTATCTGCATTTTCTTAAAAAGTGATTTGTTTGCATGGTAAATTTTAAGACTATGAAATAACTGGTGTAATTTATATTATATTAGTGTTTGTTAATAATTCAAGTCCCAATATATTCTAACTTAGTTCATCCAAATGTAAGAATAAACAGTGGATTAATGGTTAGCATGCTGAGTTGTCAAAATAAGTGGTGTAGGTTCGCACCCCCTCTCCTTCAACGGTAAGCATAAGATTTTCATGTCGTATGATTTGATTAACAGTGAAGTAAAGGAAATTAAAAACAAAGAAAAGTAGATATTGATGATTAAAAAAATTATTTGTAAGAAATACAATCAGACATATGGTGAAAGCATGGCTAGTCATCAGTGGGTCATTTGATGGCTGTAAAATGGTACATCAAAGGACTATTTGTGTTCAACACTTCTGGCCAGTTATGGGCAGATATAGTTAGTGGTGCCACTGCAGGGCCAGCAATGATGCCGGTTGCATGCCAGCTGTTGGCCAACTGTTTGCCGGCTTGGCATCCGACTGTAAACCATCAATGAGCCATATGTGGTTTGCTACATGAGTACCCCAAACCCCTCACCCATCACTAGTACCCACCCTGTCATAATAATTCGAGAATAATTACAGAAATCTGAAAATATATTCTAAAAATCGAGGAACATATAATAATACCCGACCATTCCCTTCCACTCACACCACGACCCTAACCAATATACCTCACCCCTCACTATCACCCACGCGATCACAAAAAAAGGGAAAACTCATTTAAAAATCGAAAAAAAATCGATGACCCACCCTTCCCCATTCGATCACGCGAACTTAACCAACAACCCCTACCCATCACATACCCACCTCCCGATTATAAAAAATCAACAAGTATCACAAAAATCTAAAAATAATCAAGTTATAAAAATCGAGGAGAAACTTACATTGATGACTCCGACCACCATGTTGGTTATTGACGACCTTGACATTGACCCTAATGACCTTTAACTAAGAACAGAGAAGAAAATCTAAAAAATCGGAACAAATGCCAACATTTTTTTGGAAAATATTATATCACCGACTCCGACACCCATGTTGGTTGCCAGTAACCTTTTCATCAAACACAATGATATTGAACTAAAAAAATCGAGTGAAAAATTGTAAAATATCGAAAGAAACTCGCAAAGAATTTAGAACCAAAATATATCACTTAATCCGACACCCATATTAGATGCATGTGACCTTAACCTTGAACCCAATAACCTTGAACTGTATAAATTGAGGAAAATTGCAAAAAAAACATCAAAAGAAAATAGTACAGATCAACAAACATATTATGTTAGTGACTCCGACCCTCAGCAATGAACTTAACCACAAAAATTTTAAAAAATTGCCAAAAAAAGAACAAAAAACATTGGGGGGAAATTACATACATAATGAGAAAAACCAAGTTGGATGTGTGTGACCCGAAAAGTTCAATTCTCATAATGATGGCAGAGCACAGCCACTCCCTATTACGACGATCAGCAGCCAACTGAACCCCTACCTCTTATATTTCATTGCTATAAAGCCGATGAATCTTCCGACACCCATAGTGACTCATTGACTTTACATAACACCCATACCAGCTACCCCCACACTGCCACCCGTGCCTCTAACACACCTCTCATCGCTCCACTTCCCTCGCCATTTACTTACCATACCTCTGCCACCATAAACATCTATGTATGCCACCAACCCACCACCCGACCCTACCACAATAACTCGCCATAGCTTGTCTGCTCCTCACCCACCCTCGCCATCAACCAACCACATGACTCTCCTTCCTCCTTACTGTCCAATTCCCAATTGGTTCATGAAGATTCTAACCCAACACAAGTCTGGCACCTGCCAATACCAATTCCTGCAAAAATGGTTAATACAGTGGACAAGACCAATTGCCCATACCACCCACATATACCATCAGGCAATGATAACCAATCTCTAAAAAGTCGGCTAGTATTAATCTCAGTCTAACCTCTTTGCAAAAACTACACAAAATATTCGCAAAACTTTGCAAATCTTAGCAAAACATTTCAACCAAAGATGACCATACCAAAGGGCCATGCCAGATGACCAGGCCAACCAACCAGTTGCAAAACATTTCTCAAAAAATTTCCTTGGTTGATTCATTCGCCATATAGATCACAGCCGATTTTAAACGACCCGAGTAAGGCATAATAATTCAGATCATATCATAGCCCTCCTCCTGCACATGCTTGCATAGATTGTATCTAAATCAGACTCTCGCAATCGATAAGTTCATTCGGGTCTTCGAGAAATATGTGACGAATATTAATGATGCCTTCTGCCTCCTTCCACCACTTGTTGAAGGAAACTCTTTGGAGAAATGCATGAGAAGGTCGGGAGAATCATATTTCTCATCAGATACTTCATCAACACTATCGTCATGATCATTATCAACAATTCAGTCTTCGATTGTCTTCACACGCCATTTCGTCCTCAATATCAAGTTTACTTTTCTTTATAGAAGTCGCATGGTCATCCTCAGTATTTAGAGCCGTCGATAGTTTATTTTGAAGTTGGTCGTTTTCACAAGAAGGTCTTGCAAGTGCACATTCTACACAAACCGACTTTACCTCGCGCCATAGGCCTCTCATTCCATCATTAGCAATAACTGTCTTTCGTCTGTGGAATCAATAATGGGTATTGACATCACTTGCTGGTTCCCAGAAGACGAACCCTTGCAGATCTTGATGTGTTCCTTCAGTTTATCGCCTTGTATAATCTGCATGTGGCCATTGTCGTAAGGTTTCATCATGAGAGTTACCTCGCCATCTGCGAACATATTATGTAGTGTTTTAACAGGAGGTAACGATTGCTGTTTCTCAGTGGGTGAAAGAACACTACCTTTGTCAGCCTTGATGTGTTTAAGTTATAACGTCGAATAGACTGTCTGGAACATATATTGCAGCTGAGAATAGTATGAGATGGGTTTTTATTCTCATGTCATTACGCATTGCAACTTTTACCGAAGGTCTTGGCCCAGTAACATCAATGTTTTCCGTGTAATTTTGAGCAGTTATTGAAGGTATGCATGCAATTGTACATGACATACTCGATTTCACGTCGTCTTCAAGCATAGGCCTACATGAATCCATACATTTTACTCCTGCCTATTGATTCCCGCAGACTGACTCCTACACGTCTGGAGTTGTAAATACCACGTCAGAAAGCCATGTGTGACGAGGGTCAGTCGGCCGATTGAAGAATAACTCCGCCACAAAAAAAAGACCTCAGCTTTGTCGGCAGGAGTCAGTCTGCATGCGAGTCCTCAATCCTACCCCGTAAATGATGCCCCATGAGTAACTAAATCATACTACATGTCCTCTGCTGCCGCAATGTAACGCACAGAATACTGACAACGTGGCTGCTTGTTTATGTGTATGGGCATCTACCTCTCTCAAACCGTCTCTACGACTTGTACTCCGAAATGCATCTGCTCACATTTTCGTCAATGATTGATTTTGTCAAGCTGCATCATTGGAGACCCGGACATTTTGCGGATTCGTTTGGCAGCAAGCTGGACTCCAAAATCCTTTGTGAATTTCAGCTTCAAACACTAGTTCATTAGCTGTCTGTCGCTCTAATTTCTAAAGTACACGGGCCAAAAATGTATTTTTCTCATTCGATGGACGGTAATACGGGCGATAATGACGCGCAGCCAGCGCCCCAATTCTCATACGCGCAAGGCGCTTAGCCGGCGTGCAATGCTTCCGTCATCACGATCTACTGCCCAGTGAATTAAACTTGAATAGGAGAAATACTACAGGTCTAACTACAACTGTACTGTTCTACGTTTCTCCTACTTCTTAAGGAAACTCCGTAGGCAAGCCCTAAAAATTCAAATCCTTTCCCATTTTCACGATTTATTTAGTACAAGCGACTCGCCCCGGGCCTCGTTCGCGTGCCATTTAAAAATATGGCGTTGTTTAGGTTTGCAGCAAGTATATATACTAAATGCTTAGCTAAGGTAACTAACATAGGATTAATAATGAGTTGTTCACAAAGTCTTCGTAAGTGAACACCTATTTTTATCAAATTTATATAAATTTGATAAATATAAAAATGGATGCTGTGTGTCACCCTTAAAAAAAACATATGCTGTCGGGAACTTCTTGTAGACCTTTTTGAGATCTACAATTATGTAGTACATTAATTTGGTGTATCTCTTATGGTTTAGTCAGCGTTAGCCATGTAAGCCACTGAATAGCGGTTTTTTCGCAACTTGATTAGAAAAGTCTACATATCCCTACTATCCTTACATTTATATACCTAAACCTTTCTCAATAAATTCTCTAAATGATGGTGAAAACCACATCAAAATCAATCAAGTAGTTTAGAATACTTATCCGAACACACAGCCACACGCGGCAGAGCAACTTTGTTTTGTACTATGTATAGATATTTTGTTATTATAGAAACAAAACCTTGCGGCTTTTTATCTCTGATGGCTAAACGTCGTATTCCCAGGATATTAATTTGCTCAGATACGCGTAAACGCGCACACAACGAATGTATGGAGAAATATGTCCGGACTAAAAGCTCTTAACCCGAGACCAGTTAGCGCGTGATTGGGTCATTGCTTTACTGGCCGAAATTCATCCGGGGAGTGTCTAACAAATGGTGTGAACAAACAAGTTTAGAAACACAAATATACACATGGTTGAAATTTAACCTGCCCTGAAACGAATTTTTCAAATTTCCGGGTCTAGAAGTATAGTCCATTCACGGTTAAGGCCTACTTCAGAATTCTCTGAAAACTTGCTAAAGTTGTGCTACCAGGATATTCCTCGCCTGACGGAAACATAGCTTAAACAAATGTAGAAAAATACACCACATTGTCAATGCACCCCATTTGTGTGCACTCTTATTAATAACATTTTGTATAAGTATTTATTACTATGCATAACCAGCACACTCTTTTTCCCTCAGGTTTTATACGCATTAATTATGAATTATATGTCACATTTTATAAATAAAAACAAATAGAAGTTATGATAATTACATATTTAGGTAACAACCAAACACTGAGTCATACATGAAGTGATTTTTCAAAGGTTTTATTCAAAAATGTGTGAAGAAACAGCGACAGTACAGCCGTCTGCTTACGAATCACGGACGTTTCCCGAACGGGATTAAACTAATTATAATTGGCTCGCTCATGCAAGAAGACGTCTTCCCTCAAAGACACATAGCTGGCAATAAAATAGAAGCTGCAAGGGTGCATATAGTACACGTATGATGAAGTTTAGCTTGCACGGAAGAGATGTCCCTATTTGTAGACAATGCCATATGCATATTGGAGTTCGTGGTTGTACAACTCAAACTAGGGTCATTACCGACTTTTGCACATAAGAAACAATAGTAAATGGTGATTTGAGGACAAAGGCAAGGGGCTCGAGGATCAAGGATCCAACATGGCGACTAGCGGCACCATCTTGTTTCTGCAATTTTGGTGACCATATTGGCAGCCATTACGCCGTGTCCGCCATACTGACCACGAGTATCCCATTTCCCTGCTCTATCATTCTACCTGTATTTTTCCTGCTCTATCATTCCACCTTAATATTTCATGCTCTATCATTCCGTCTTGTTTTTCATGTTCTATCATTCTGTGGATTTTCTCCGGTGCTCACATTTTCTTTCTCTTGTATATTCTTTGCTTACTTTCTCTCTCTTTCTTCTCTTTCTCTCTCTTTCTTTTCTCTCCATTCTCTCTTGTCGCCTTCTTCCCCCACCATCTACGTAGTTCAGTGGCCGCCCTGCCAGGGGCACTGATGTGTCCACCACCATCTTTTTGGTTCCTCCATCGCCCTGCCAGGGGGTGCTGGTGTGTGCCTACCGCCATATTTGGTTCCTTCATCACACTCCAGGGGCGCTGGTCCGCCATATTGTTTGCAGTATAGTTCGTTCGTTCATCGCCTGCCAGGGAGTGCTGGTGTGTCCACCGCCATGTTACTGTTCTCTCGGTGTGCTCCCATTTCCCACGAAATCGTATTCCACTGCTGTTCCTGCTCTAACTCCACTAGCGTCAACTAAAATCTTTGCCGAAATGATTTGAAACAAATAACAGAAATTTATTCATGAACAAGGAGGCGGAGTTTATAGGCAAGACAAATCCCTGCCGGGAGCCACATGTGGTAGCGTAGCCAGGAATTTTTTATGTGGAGGACCCCAACCCGTGAATTGTTATAAAGAGAATAAACATGTACAAAAATATATTTCAACCAGAAAATCAATTGATTAATTGTGTTTACTTTCAATCAAATTTCCTGTAAAGTATTTTTCCCAGATCATAGAAACTAAGAGATCAATGTAGGTAAATTCTAAAATTATAATCACTAACTAACAAAATCGTTTTTGGCTTCGTAATAAATTGATTAAATTTTTTAATGTCTGCCGTAGTTTTTTCCCGGAACAAAAACAGAACGGGGGATTTTTTATGTGTAGGTCTACACACAAAATCCGGAAATATTTCTAGGTTCAGTTTATGAGTTATTTTCAACCTTGAGACCTTTCATTTCTAAAGGGATGGAGGGAAGAATATGTTTTCGTAGAAAAACCACTATACCTTTGGGAGGAAGAAAGGTTAAACTATAGAAAACACCTTAGCTTGATAGCTTTCCAGCTGCTCTAAGAGTTTTACACAATAAAGATATTTCAGTGTTGGGTGGAAATTCTATCCTCAATTTATTTGTCTTCGGGAGCGACCGGGACCCTTTGGACCACCCTCGTTATTACGAAACAGGTTACATGTTCTCATCGCCCACGATGTTTCAATCAGCAGGTGACTTGTGAGCGGGCCGACATCCGTGACATGGTTTGCTGGAACGCCCACCTTCCTTACGGCGGATATGGGTTCTAATTTCAATGATGATGTGTGTGCCTTTTCAGATTATTCTAGTTCATAAACCGTACCTCGTTTGGCGAAAAAGATGTAAAGCGGAGACTTTGAAAAATACAAATAAATACAATTCTACCTTAATTAAGTACATGCCGGAAAAGTAAACAAGAGAAAAGTCTTGAATATTTTTTTAAGTTTTTTCTTGCTGCAATTATCAATAATAGAGAAGAAAGAAATAAAAGGAAAATAAGTGTGTTATTATTTTTTACGAATATTAAAAGGAAACGTAGAGAGAGAAAGTGCGACCTAAAATCTATTTACACCCCAGAGCAAAAGTATCGGAACCAATTTTCACGCATTTATTAAGATACTGCGACTTATTTTTATCCACCAGAAACGCAATTTGTCACGTTAACACTAGTTTAGTAAATGTTTTTATTTCACACAGTACACGATATAATTTAAATTTAGTTCTTAATGTAACTGTGCTAGACTTGTTTTATGGGTGACAACTATCCCAAATAACATGGCATGGGTATTTATGCCATAGCCCATGATTTGAAGAGAAATACCACACTGAGCGATACGCTTTGTTTTCGTTAGGGGTGGAAGACTACAGCCAGGAGCGGATCTAAACTTTCGGTTTTTATGGGAGAAGGGGGAGGAGAAGGGAAGGGTCATTTCCAATTTTTGAGGAGTAAGACTAAATTTAGCACGCATGGAATTAGGGCGGGGAGGGGGTGCATTCTCTCATGATAATTTTAGGAAACCGTGTTAAATAAATCAATGAAAATAATTTTTTTTAACGATTCTGATATATCTTTTCAGTCTAAAAACATTCACAGGACAATTGCATGTCAGTGAAGAGATTTGGGTGGCTTTTAACACCGAGGTCTTGAGAGCCAATGACGGTGAAGCGAGGTGAGGTATGAAGCAGTGCCAGTATAGAAGGGCAGGCGAAACGGGAGATCCCCGAGAAAACCCATCGACCAGCGTCATCATCCGGCCCGATTCCCACATGCGAAAGTCCGGAAGCGACACTGCCGGAAATCGAACCCGGTTCGTCTAGGGGGAGAGACGAGTAGTCTAACTACTACACCACCATCGCCCGTCATTGTAAAGGATATTTTCGTGAGGGTGGGGAGGATCACGCCTCTGTGAGCCCTTCCTCCTGGATCCGCCCTTTACAACCACGTAGTGAAGAAAGTTGTGTACGAAAGTTTGCTGAATCAAGGCTGTACTCGGAAATACCAAACAATTTTCGAAAAGCTGCTGTACTGCTCGCGTAGAGCGGGCAAGGCCCCGCGACGGAATTTAAAAGAGGCTCGGAAGGCGTAGTTCTGGAAGAGAAAACTGTCCAAGATTCCGTGCAGGAAGGTATGAAATAGAGGCGGAAGGTAGAAGCGAAGGGGAGGCCGGTAAATAAAAGAAGTGGAAGTCGAGGGCGAAGGAAGCCAAAGTTTGTTTGAGAAAAGATTCTTCGCCGGGGAAGCAAAGTTTCAAGTATGTACCCAGAGAGGGCTTCTGGGAGGAGTCCACGACGTTAAAGCGCCCAGCATATCTTTTCATAAGGTCGCGCTTTTGCATGCGCGGTTCCGTGCGACCCGAGGGAAATTGATTTCTCGGCATTCACGCGTGATTTCTGAAGATTTCTGCACCTCTGGCCTTCGAGCGATTCTCGACTGTAGCCTCGCGAATGTCGAGTGCCCAGGGAAAACACTTGTAACTTAAATTGTTACATTCTTTAAGAACTACCCGCTTCTGTCGATTTATAAAAATTACTTTTCGCAAGTCTGCAGTATTCGATTTCGCTTGTAAAGCAGCACTTGTGTGGTCGATATAAGAATGTTTGTACAACTACGGATATTCAGCACACAGCTTGCAGCATCATACCAGTCATGAGTTCTCGGAATTACACTAATTCATAGGATTGCTGATGGTATGCTGACTGTATCTAGCCCAAACATAATAATATCATTTTTTTAGAATACCGGTTTTTTTGTTAGTAGAATTTGTTAACACAGCTAAAAGAATACCGCCAAGAAATATTACTGATGTTGGTAGCGGTGCATCAAAAAATTTGTTATTTAGTATTGGTAAATGCAACAGTGAGTTTGTGTAGAAAGCATTACTCACAAAAAAAAATTCGTAGATACATTCATGGGTTAAAAGAGTAGATATGCGCTGGTAATATCAGTCAGGACCTGTAACCTTTGAATGTTTGCAACACGGAGTTCATAATCTGGCGCTTGATGTCTCTCGATGTCAATTCACCAAAGCCAGCCTCTCGGCGAAGTGACGTGTACAGATTGACAGGTTCGTGTTGGTCTTCAGTTAAGCTATGTTTGTAAGTATAAGCATAAACCGCTTGAAGCGAGGCAGTTTAGAACAGTGGTCGAAAAATCTGAAGCAACAGGATTTAGTTACAGAGGCTGAGACGAATAAAAGCGACCTTGATAGAGTAGTGGAAGTTTGCCACCAAAGATGGAATGTGTTAAACTTTGTTGTGTAAAGATGTGTAAGAAAAGAGACATGGAACATGTAAACAGAACGAGCAGATGAAACGTAACCATATGCACCCTAATAGATAATGAAAACACTCTTTTTTATAATATACAAACTTTAATTTTAATATTTATACTGTCGTGCTTAATACTTAAAGATAGTACTATCAGAGTGTCAATCCATGCATTCATATTTACTAAAACAAAAATTATAACTGCCACCTCAAATCCATCCGTGCATTTGTTTTCAAGTAAACCACAATGTTTCTGAAGGCAATTAATAACCAAATGACCCCTGCATGTAGAGAGCTGGAGTTCACTTGGCCATCTCATAATGTGAGCATGGTAGTGTCTCTAAACATGATGCATAAAAGAATAATAACATAAATTTTATTGACAATAGGGCCTCTAAAATGTTTTTTTTTGCAAGTGTATTTTAGTTTTCCACTAATGTAGGCACTAATATTTCATCCCTATTGGCTTATGCTAATACCTCTCTCAGCCAATTATACACAGTAATTTGTTTTGTATTTTTACATGAATTGTTTTGAAAACTAGTTGCTAAAGTTTATTTTGTAATACTAGAAATAAACTAAGGCAAATTTATTGAATAAATTCAGGAGTGGGAAGATGAAGAATCTTCTTGAAATATGGAATTTTGATTTCTCTGTATACATTAGACAGGATTCTAAGTTACAATCTTCCTCTCAGCATCGACACACGTACAGCAACAAAATACGCAGCATTGAGTGTGATTTTGGCTGTGAAAGATGTCAGACATGCTGGTGATGTAGAGTTCTAGAAACATTTTTGGACTTTTTTTGTTAATAATGCTCATAAATGGGAAGTTACTGTAGAAATAGCTCGTCTAGTACCCAGGCAAAAAAAAAAAAAAAAAAAAAACAACATACGAGCCACAAACCCAGAAGAGTACTATCGACGAACTATATTCCTACCATTTTGCACTCATTTCAATCATTATCAATAAAAAAAAAAAAAATATTATATAATTTGCTTGCTAAGTGCCAACAGGAAAACCTGCAGCTAAACAACACATTACAAATTTATATTGGCCAGATTGAATATTGACCATATTCCGGATCCATTTCAGTACTGCCTCTTAGTTGAGATGTGGAAATAAATTAATCCAAATTGACTAATCTCCGGGTTTTCTGGAACCTCGGCTGGAATAAAGACAGCCAGGAGCAAATTCAACTCCGGGAATTTATGGTACTTTCTTTTTGACGTGTAAATAGTCCCGCAGTAGAGTCAACCGGAATTGAGTCAACTCCGGATTTCCTACCTCTTTTGAAACTCGCAAAGTATGCCGTCATTTAGTGAACAGATCTTTGATGGATTCTTTGTGTTAATATTTGCTCGTAGAACCTAGAATTAGCTGTCAAGTCACATCTCTCAGCTATCTTCTAATGGGCGCGATCGTTAAACTACTTTAATTAATTGTTGATACCCTCTGCTGAATTAGTCATGATGCTTCCTAAATTTAATGTTAAGTTTATCTCCTTCGAGCTGTATTTCAGTTGTTCGGTTTACAGTCAGCAGAACAGAAGCGAGTATAATTTATTGCACATGTTTATGCGAGATTACTACAATTATTTTGATGGCCTTTATAGTTTTCACTTTCCTAGTCTCCGATTTTTCTGTGAATGTGGCCCAAATAAGTACGACCCAAAGTTAGCAAAAAAATTGAAGTAATCAGTGCGAGAAACGTATATGATCTTGACGAGTATGAGACAGTGAGGAAAAAAGGGAGATTTAAATAGAAAAATTCTTTCATCCTCGTCACCCTAGAACCATATAAAAACGAAAGCACCATCCATACTTCGATCCAGACTACATTATTTCTGTTCCAATTCAGTTAACGAATTACTATGTGAAATATTGAGATAAAATTAAGCAAATTAATAATTTATTCAAGAAAACATAAATTTCGTTATATTGCTTTGAATCTGTTATTTATTTTAGATATTTTTTTAAAGGATTAATTATAATAATAAAATTTGAACGAATTTTCTTCGAAAGACGTTCGTCTGTGATTGTACGTGATTGTCTGATTGTGTGATTGTATCTATATATATATATATATATATATATATATATATATATATATATATATATATATATATATATATATATACATACATACATACATACATACACACCACACCACAAGGCACGCAATTTGAGACTTGAAATCACGGAACTGTGATTTTCATTTCGCTTTGGTATGTATCAGACTTTCAGTACACTTTTGATTAGGTTTAGCCACAAATCTATTTTATGGCATGCTGCACGTGCGTACCGTACTGTGAGGAAAATCTAGTTATGCGCATTCCCTAACGCTTGCGACCGAGAATCGTTTAGCAATTTATGAGTGCACGCACGGACGTAAGGCAGGTCGCATCATTAAAGTTTGCAGGCGATATGTGAGCACAGCACCTGTACATTCCATACCCTACTAACACCTCTTAATGATCCTAATGCGCTGTAGTGTTATTTCCGGTCTGACTGGAACCTGAACTATAAAGAAACCACTCCATATGTTCTTACAACCCAGGGCTGTACGCCTGTGAAGTTTCATACCTTCATTTTAGCGTATGGTATAAGCATATTGCGATAAAGACTGTTCACGATAAAGTGAGCACTTCTGAAATCGACCTTAGAAAAAAATTACTGCCATTACCTGCATATATTTTAACAGGTGCAATGAGTAACATGCGCCCAGTAAAGTTGGTAACGATGGATGGAAAGTAGTTCCGTGTCTTAACGTCGAATAAAAGTACCAGGTAACCATTCGTGATACCGTTAATTATTTACTTCGCTATTAGTTTTTTTTAATGCAACGAAGTGTAAAAATGAACATATTAGTAAAATATTTACTTTTCTAATAATTTTACAGTTTCACTTGACCAACGCTTGAATAAAGTGATGAGGCCCACGGTAATGTTAATTTTACGTAAGGCGGAAGAACACACAACGTGCATACAATTAGATCTTAAGCAGGGCTTTCAAAAGTTCTTTTTTACCATGGACAGCCTATATCAGTACATTAGTTGGTACATTATGACTGATATTGATAATAATACATCACAGTAACAACAAATCATATAATACATATTACAAGCAAACATCTAGATTATTAATTTACTCCACCAGTGTTGGAGTCACGTAGAGGAAATCATCAGGGTTCTCTTTATAAGCAGTCAGTGCACATTCTTTGGTAATGTGATAAACAGTTTGCCAATCAGTACCACAATCACATCGAGGGAACAATATTCTTCCCAATCTGTAGAGCAAGTCATTGAATCTACTGTGCTCTGTGCGAATTCTGTAAAGAGTTGCCCAGGTTTTTTTCCCTGGCTCTTGAAAAGAAGCATATCTATCTATCTAATCTATCATCATGGCGACACATATTATTATCAGCCCTTCTAAGGGCTTGACGACAAGTTTCATACCTGCCACATACGAGTTATAGTTGTGTTAGAATTCTTGTAATTTTTCTTTAAAAAAAAAAAACACATACATTCATTTTGCCATGACGTAAAATTGTTACGTTTATGTAATTAATTTAATTTAATTATATTTTATGTTTTTGTATTATTAAACTGTATATAAAGACTAATGTGCATAACATGTAGAAGGGTCATTAATTTGTGTGTTTATTGTATTATACACGCATATATCATTCAGTGTCTTACTTCTTTCTTCTTAAGTAATCAAGTAAGTGTGTGTGTGTGTATAAAACACACAATATATATATATATATATATATATATATATATATATATATATATATATATATATATATATATATATATATATATATATATATATATATATATATATATATATATATACACACACACACACACACACACACACACACAATTTTAGAGAGCAAGTAGTGGAATATGTCAGCAAAGATTTTATTAGTTTGATTTTATAATTATATTAACTTTTCCGCATTTACATATTTTTATACTCTTAAACAGTTCATTCAAAACAGCAAGCATTTGTTTGCGTGAACGGGTGTATATACTACATACGCACGTAAAATAAAACACCTACATATGAGTAAAACTTACTTCGGTAAAGGTTCCCCCCTCCCTTCTCATAGTAAATATTTGAATCCACCCCTCTCTCAACCCAAAGTTTGATCATTCTGCAACTAGCACAACATATTTGCTGGCGGTGGGCACGAAAGTTATCACAGCGACAGGCCTAATGACTGAAGTAGACACGCCTTCAGATGAGCACGTTTGAGAGCTGACATTCCTCCTAGCGTAAATATTAACCCATTGCCTAGTACCAGCGCAACCTTAAGAAAATGCGAGATTTTTGGAAATACATGTTTCGACAATTTTATTTTTATCTCTAATGCTTGTAAAATGGCAAAGAAACTAATTTAATGACTTCAAGTATTAAAAATGTACTTTTAATAGGACGTTTAAATATGAAACTTATTACTCGCCACCAGCATTTTAAAGTGCGTACTCTAATTTGTATTTACACCAAAATTCGCTCAAAAAATATGTTGGACATTATTCGTAATTGCTGACGTCTAAGCGGAATGAAAGAGTGTGAACAAGAGCCACCTTCACTCCCAGATTCACTGACTGAAGCTTGCTCCAGCAGCCCCTGACAATTGTACTAAGGGCGTTTTCACAGTCATTTTACGTAGAAAAAAATTCCCGTATGTAACCTGCTACATGTCATTGTCTTTTAATTCTTACGCATTAAATCAACAGTCGCTCCTGAAAGTACAATAAAGACATGTTGCCACGGAAAAGACTGAACGTCCAATCAGTGTCACGCGCGTACAGGCAAAGAAGCATCTGATGGGCATGTCTGGGACGTCCTTAGCTCTCCCGCGCTTCTAGAACTGGGATGAGCGAAATTCCATTCATTCTCCATCTAGCGAGGGACGACTCGAAAACATTTCTCTCCACCCCCTCCCCAAAGCAGGCTATACTTTCGTTGTCATGACGTCGTAACTACTTCGTATTCTCTTCCTGATCGCTCCAATTCATCTCCCCTCGACTGCCGAACGTCTCATTATCGTCGATTCCCTATCCACCCTGCTTTGTTCTCGCTGGTAGTTGATGTGTGATTGTCGTTGCGTTGGCATGATTGCTGGTTCCTACGCTTCGCGCGGCCGATGAGGAATGGGCCCCGTGGTCTTCGTCGCTGCGCTGACAGCCGGGCTCAAAGGATCTGCCCGTGGCTTTTATCTAAAGCCCTCGACAATCCCCGCCGCTCTTCAAGGTCCTTGGGATGCTACCCACAGCGAGAGTCCGCTGTATCTGTGCACTTCAAGGTAGAAGCAGAGTTAATGTCCTTACAGCAATGCAACCAGTGATACGTCATCGCAGTAACTTCGAACGAAACTCGAACCACATAAATATGAAGGAATATACTACAGCATAACCTCGGAAACTTGACCTAATGTGGACTGAAGTGTGGAGTGTTACGAAATTAATGTCGAATATTTAATTTAAAACTCATTACGTTAAGAAATATTGAATAGCACATTTTGTTATCGGATACCAACAAAAATTACGAAATAATATGTAAAAGATATCATGCAAAGCTAAATACAAAATTGTAGCAAAATAATATTTTTAAAGAATTAACGCAGTGATAATAAATGAGAATAGATAAGCTTAAAAAATATTTTCTAGTCAAAAAACATCCGTGTTTGTGAAAAATAAACCTTTTAAGGGCATTGCCTAGTTAGCTGCAGATTCCTCTTCCGCTCGGAGCCAAAAGATATAAGCAACGAGGAGACATATCCGCTCACAGTTATCGGGCCAGCGAGTGCGTTGAGTGGTGGGAGCTTGAGAGGGGAAATACATGCGCAATGGGAGCTGCGCACTGGCATTTCATGTCGAGCGGGGAGAGGTGCACATCGTTCGTCATGCGTACGTTCCTCAGCGGCACGCGCGCTGTACGCAGTGAAAGACTGCGGCACGTGCAGTGTTAGCCGCACAGAGACCGATGTTGGAAAGATATTATAAACCATGTATTGCAGTTCACAAGTTAGGATTTCTATATTATACTGGGTGGAAAAAATGCCCAGTATAAGTGCCAAATAGTGTTACAGTTTCCGCATAAAACCCTCGTTTGGATTATTTTAACATCTGAGCCATCCCTGATCATAGGGTCTAAGGATGGCACGACTAATAAAAGAATCGCTCTACATGTTAATTGAGCAAACTGCAACTGTTCATCTATTTTAGATACAAAACACTTTTTTTATTTATATATTCATGAATGATGTTATCTTTTAGCCGTGTTTGCAAAGAGTAATACATTTTTAAAACACAACCGGCTTTTTTTTTACAACACTCCATATTCATTTCATGTTAATTTAGGTAGTACATATTTACTTCTACCAAAATCGTCAAATGGTGCTGATTCATTAAGAGAGCTTGTGATTTTTTTTAAATGTCAGACTGTTAAAATAAGCTTATATTTGTAAGAAGTGAGTACGTGTGTCACACTTTCAATGAAAAGTTCTTAAAGCCGTGTTATGGACAAAGTAAAAAAAAAATCATGCTTCTTGACTGCTGAAATATATATTTGAAAAAGATTTTTGTGACTTATAGGAAATGTTACTTCATTACAGATAAATGTTTGTAACTTCGATAACTTAATAAGAGCCAAATAAGGAAACAGATAGTTGACGTAATTGATTAAGTAGGCTTTATTTATTTTATTTTCAAATTATAATATAAGTACTGAAGCAACTGCTATTTCATGTAGACCAATGGCCGCTCTATCGACATCCTTGAAGAGTCCTTGAATGCTAATTTACTAATTAACGATACTTATGAAAGATATTATGGAAATGCTGCATTTTATACTCTAAAATAGAAACATTTAAAATTTCTCCAAATTGACTAGTTTGACTGCAGATCTGTTTAAAATGCTCCACTTGAATCAGTAAAATTGTACTGATATTTTTAGTTGCTATTGTTCGCTTATTAAACTGGACTTCTACTGATTCTAAGTGAATAGCACCGGCCTGGCGGTAAAACCTCAGTGAATTCCAGAAAATCGCCAGTAGATATCAGCCCATTAACTGAATATTCAATAAAATAACACTTCTGATTGAAATCACAGATTCGGACTTACAGTGTAGTTAAATATTCTGACCTGAATGAATGATCAAACAATTCTAGTCTGAAATAAATATTGTAAGAACATATGACACATATGGTATAATTTAGTGCGTATAAAGTAGAGAATAATATTTCACTTCATTATAAGTCGCATATATACGTTTAATATTATATTTGTTTTTAAACTGTTTGAATGTTCTCTTATGTGTTGTTTTCCTCTAAATTAATATTTCCGCTTCTTCTTTCGTCAATACGCCTACTATATAGGAAAAATGTCGTACGCCAGGATCAGACACGTTGTTTCAGAGCCGAGAGAGAGAGAGAGAGTGGCCTGTCAGCTGTCTGCCCTGTCCTCCAGGGCGAGTAGGGGTGGATATTTAGAAGAGTGGGATAGAAGAATACCCAGCTGCTGTGAACTGGTTATTGAGTCTCCTGGAGTTGATTCATTTCTCCAGTCCCGGCCACATGGCATCACTCCTCGTCACAAGACTTCCTTCACACACGAGCTCCTTTTCACCTTGCTCACACCAACGGCCTGTTTCCCGTGCTATTTCTTACATACGAAATAGCGATTTTGACACCCCGTGTGTTATTGATTTGGGGAAGGTTAGCATACGATGATTTAAAAAATTGTATAGCGCCATATTTTAGTAGTTGTAAGCATTTTCATAAATGGCAGTTTACAAAAAAAATGTCAAAACTGTCAGCCTGAAATGGGGAAAAAATGCACACTACTTGTGCCATACAACAGTTACCATTAATAATACACATATGTACTGATAAGAGAAATAAGAATGACACTAGCTAATGATGATTCATGATAGTTACACTTGCCCATTTATTGTGAAACACAAACATATTAGCTTCTCAGAAAAAAATAAATGTACTACACACTACGCAATGCATAACAGGGGTCTTTATCATAGTTGCATTTATTATTTCTGCCCGAAACATGAGAAATAGTTTTAATTAGTTAAATGCCGAAGTAAAAGACTCTAAATTGTAACTTACAAGTACATCTTAAGTAACATAAATTGCGTGTCATAATTTTACTTCGCGGATGAAACATCCTAATATCATAGGCATTTGTACGTGCATATAAAGGTTTGTGGTACCTAATAAGGATAATAAGATGTACAGTTTCGCACATTTACTGGACACTGTAAAAATTGTAATTTTAGTAACGCTGCAGTCGGATGAATACAATTTAATTTTATTGATAATTATTTATGTGGCCCGTTCTCACTATCAATACCATGACTTAGTGTATTCCTAGAATAAAATACTGATTACAGACACGCATAACACTTTCGACATGTAAATGGTTTCTAAAAATTGTATTAGTGCTGTTCTGTCCAATTAGTGTTTATATCTTAAACTATTTATAACCGCTGTCTTTTTGAGAATCTTGAGGTAATACTTACCCGGTTTATTTTTTTTCAAAGCTTCACCAAAATATTTGTGCTTTAAAGTATTACAGCCTTTCTAAAAGACTTTGTGAGTTTGTGACCTATCCAGTCACATGAAGGTTTATTAAGAACTGCATTCACATATTTTGCCCCCTCGTGCACATCCCACAAAGACCAACAGAAAAATACCAAACAACAGTGCACATTAGGACGTAGTGTTAAAGGGATAGGTGATCGAACAGGTGATAATTCACGGTCTGTTTCACAACAACTGACTTGAAAATCGAGTCAGTAACAAAGTGGGTATGGAGCACAGGAGTGTTTGATCTCTTCCTCTTTATGTACAATAGTGAATCATAAAACAATTTTAACAAGAACTATCAGTATAAATTCTCAATCAAATTGTAAACGTAATGCAGGAATAGTAACATTTAAATGTGGGAAATAACGCGATTAGACAAGGTATCGTAATTAGTCTTAATAGAAACACACATTTTCCTTTAAGCTGAGAAGACGAGTAAACACAAACGTGGGGTTGTGTATAATTATTATGATAATAATAACAACAATATTAATGTATCTTTATTTTATTTGGCGTTGTAAAGGCAATTTGCCTTTTCTTACGCTTGTCCATTTATACTAATTATATGGAGTATTCACTGTGCATACGATAATATTACACTGCGAGCAATAAACCATACAGCATTATACTTCTGCCATCAAACTCAGCAAACAAAACCACACCAAGCTAACGTAAATATGCTATGGAGTGATGTAAGTACGTGCAATAGGAAAGTATCGTACATTTATAAAACTAAAAAATATCCCACGCCAGACCTTCTAAAACCCATTGAGACAGAGATTAATTAAATTACAAATATGTCCTGTACCTACAAGCTACATGAGACAAATGACTTTGAAAAATTTGGAACATTTTAATGAGACTAATAACAAAGGTATAAATAGCAAAATTATCATCTTTACAAACATGCAGCGGTTTATTTTGTCACAGAATAATTATGACATTCCTAAAAGTGGAATGGCTCACCAACAAATCTAGTGTATTCAAACCTATCGCAAATAGATTAGACACAAAATTCCTTTAGAAAATCAACTTTTATGTGAACTACATGTAGCAAATGCTTCTTCTGTTAAGAAAAATTTTAACTTGAACTTTTTTGGACATTTTGAAAGTAGAAACACGCGGAATATTGTAGGCGTATAAATTAAGTTTCATTATTAGTGAACGAGTTCTCAGAAATAATTTTTATAAAATACATGTTTCTTTCAATTTGCTGTATTAAGGAACTATTTACACGTATCATCCGAAACTATGAACACAATAGTAGGGGGAATCGAATTTTTTTTTTCTGAAATGAAATATGAATTTGTAGCAGGAGAGAACATATTGCTGGTTCTAGGAACACAGTTCCTGGAAATGAACACCATAGAATAATCATGACTCTTAAGAAAAATATTGTGATTTTTATCTAATCTCCTCGGCTGTTCTGTAGCAAATAACACTGCTCAGGGTAACATACAACTGCGTCAGCTTTAAGTATTTTTATTTGTTGACGAAGACTCTTGAGCTTTATAAAAGGACTTAGGTTCTCTAATGGCTAATTTCCTCGCATGTCTAGAGTCAATTATTTCAGGCAGCAGACAGTTGAAGTAAAAGTTCTGGATCTTAGGAAGAATTTCATTTTTCCAATAATCATAATTTTTTTAGAATTACCACATGTGCATTGGGTGACCACACAACAAAGTAGCAGTAATCCGTTTTGGAAATGTGTAGAATGCCTTGTACTTGGTACATATATGAATCTTCAGCTTTAAGTTTTCGGATTCCGCCTTTGATTTCCATGAACTTGATTTTTTTTTGCATGCGATGCCTTCTATAGGCGACAGAAGTTTTATCGATGCAGGGCACTACTTCTAACACATCGTCGTCCCCGATAAGCCCATCTGGTGATGCTACAAGGTAGGGGAATTCTTCATCCACAAGCAAGCCACACGCTCGTACAGAAATATTATTTTCTTCTGCAAACTGTGTTCGTGCTACTCCTTCTTTCTCCAAACCCCAGGATGTATTTAAGTTTCCTCTAAGTACGTTGTATAGGCTATTCACGATAAGGTGAGCACTTTATAAGGCCCTCCCAACAGGCGTTAACCACTAACAAACATGTTTTATTGCAACCTCAGTCATTACCTTTTGAGCGTGGTGAAAGTATACACTGTATTTATTAGCCACGTGAAAATTTTTATATTAATAAGTGGCTGTAAGATAAAAAAATTTGTCAGAAGAAAAATTTTAGAAGGGTCTTAAAAAGTGCTCACTTTACCGTGAATAGCCTTTATCGTATTTGTTTTACTGTACTAGCACAGGATGTTGTTGGTTTCATTTTGCATATTTTAGCGAAGAAAGATGCTGTGATTCGTTTACAGCGTTGCTCTTTCCATTCATGACATGGAATTTGGCCTCTAGTGTTTTCTTCTGTCGCCTTTCTGTTTTCATTCATCAACCGAGTTAAAATATATATATATTCTCTCCTCGTACTCCTTTTCAGAAATGTCTTCATATTTTCATCCGGCCCGTAATCAGAGTTACACGTACATACTGGGAGATGTGCTTTTTTTTCTACTGAACCGTCGAAGCTGACGCCGTTCACGGTTTTTTGTGACATGAGTGATACAGTTCTCGTGTCAAAACCTGGGCTTCTTTTAAGAGCAGACTTGTGAACGACCCTGTGCAATTCTCCTTCGGAATTGACAGACACAACTGCTGCCTCACATCGAGTCTGATAGGAATTCCCGAGTGCGAAGTTCACGTGTTTCCCTCCTACAGTTTTTGCCACGTTTGAGCTGAAATCCTCAGGAATGTTAGTATCGACATCCAAAATTAAACTGGACTCATTATTTGCTACACGATGTACGGCCGTAAGTAATTCTTGCCAAATTCCTACTTGCTGCAGTTGTGGAATGAGATCGCTTTCGCCAGGTTTTGATGAACCGTCACAGAAGTAATCTCTTTCGCGAAAGTTTTCGTGGTTTCCAAAAATATGGTGAGGGCTGTTCGATATGTCTTTCTTCAGTTCATCTATACGGTTATGATTACTGCAATAGCTGCTTTACTCTTTTCTGTGTTTTATTGCAGAAACAACAGTAGTTCTGAGGCGTTGCGCATTGGCTTGTACTGCAGTTCGGAGTGGCAGATTCCCTAGCTTACAGTTCCCACAAATATCGTGAACTTGTTCATGTAATTCCGCAAAATATCGTTTCGGCATTCAATTTCTGTACCTGTGTTTCCGTACGCCATAGCATCAATTGATTTTCTATTAACGCCGTTGTCTCCATCGCTAATAAGTTTAATATAATTGATTCAATTCATACGAGTGCCTTGCAAAAAACCTTCAACAATTATATCTTGTTACATCGATGAAGACGGACCAGACCAGTTTTTTTGCACATTTATGTTCTGGTTTGGTGTCCGATTTTGCTGTAGATGCCAAGTGTGCGCAAAATGAACAGTACTTGTTACGGACACCAAGGAAAATATTTTCTTTGTTCGGAATCCCATCACAGAACCCTGAAAATAAACCGTAAGTTATAGATTTAACATCAAGCTTTTACTGATTTTACTGCAAAAATGCTAGGTAAAAAAATGTACATTTGTAAACACGAAGCTTTTGGCATTTTAACTGTTACGTGTTATATATAGAAGGGGGGGGGGGACAATTACGTGATAGCGTACATTTACAACCTAGTAATGAAAGATACTCATCTGCATTTCCCTCTGTAAAACAGAAATGTATGTAATTGTACTCAAAATTTTTGTTGACATGGTAAGACTCACTGTACTTGCAAAACGTAATGAATATCACGTGTTAAACCCGAATATAATGTGTCTAACACTTACAGCAATTCAACTTACACCAAAAACTTTGTCAAAACAATATTGAAATTAGCCATTAACACCAAATCAGACCTCAATATAGACTGTGTTAGTCCTACGATGCTATTTTGTATGCCGGTGAAGAAACACGTAGCATTAAAATAAACATATTCACAAGATATATTTTGTCATTTGTCATACTGTATTGTGTAAAATATTTTTGTATAAAGAAAAATACGCAAGGTGGTATAATTATGTGCCCATCAATTGTAACTACGTACTTGCAATTTATTCATATCTGTTAATGTCTTCATATGCATATATTTATATTTCATAATAAAAGAAATTCAATGTATCATTTTATTTACGTGTCATTATTTTTGAGGCAAATACCAGATGCAAATTCCCTGAGTATCAGCAATATTAGACTAATTAATTTCTAATCATTTCTTTACCCACTGAAGTTGATTTTTAGTGTCATAAATGCCAGATTTTAAAGATGTGATCAAACCTGACTGAATTATTGGAAACGTACAATGTTCTAATTTATGTTTCCTCTGCTTATGATGAATTAATTACATGCCCAATGTATTTCGTATATTTATTCGGAAGTCTAATCATTAGTGTTATAATGTTATTCGAATCGTAAAAGTTATGAGGTAATACTGGTCTCATATAGCAAAAATTAATTGAAGTGTTGGTATTTAAGAAACAATTTTTTAATGTACGGTTACAGAAACAGTTTGGCCAGAACTAACTAATTTCGCAGTCATATACATTGTATTAAACATGTAAAACAGTATGCCTGTTTTATTCTATTTCATTCTTTAATGTACATAATCGTTATTCTTTTACTACATATTTTACCTGACTCTCAATTTGTTTTGTACAGTATACTGTAAAGTTGTCGAAATACAAAGAAATACCTTGTTGGCCGAAACAAACTACCGCTCTGTGCATACAAGGATTACAATACTTACAGCACTTGAGAGCGAATCATATTTGTTCTTGTAGGATCGTTCCATCCTTGTCCACTTCTCCTGCTTTTTGGCAAGTCTTACCTCTTCTCCAGCTGCCTCTTCCATCAGATCGCAGGCTGTTTTTACGGATGCCTTCAGAAAGTGTGTTGTGATAAACATCCCACGTATTTATTGAGATACAAGGCATGTTTAGTGATGCACAGATCTCTTCTAATAGAGAGTAACCTCCAGCAGTTGCTATCATGCAGGAGACTGCAGATGCCTTGACATTCATAGTTATAGCATCTTCTGATGGAGGCTTAGTGCGGACAGTTTCTGTGAAGTGGCACATTTTACTCTTAAAGGACAAAACACTACAAAATCCTAGCCGACGCTCACCCACGAGTTTCCTATATTTAAATGAACAGTGAAATGGTTCATGATAACAGAGCGGCATAATTGAATTCAACAAATACTTAATATCTACTATCCGTCACCTGTCCAATTTTTCTCCTTGGTTAGTAGATTTTTGATTATTGTCCGTGTGAGATGTTAGTCGTTCGTCCCTTGTTTCTGAGAAATTTTCTTCGTTGGCTTCTTGAGATGGAGCCGGATCATTCTATTTGATGTGAAAATTACTGAAATAAGAAAATAACAAATTAATATTTGTTATGCTTAGTAATTATCCATATCTAATGTTGCTTCAAACTGTATTTAATTCTGAGCGGTAATGATTTGGTATAAGAAAGGGTTTATAATTAAATAACTATCATAATTATGAACTCCAAACTTTCGTCACTCTCTCAGATATCTGATAATGGTACGTAAATCAATAATATTTTTATAAATGTTTGATCGTCTTGATACTGACCTGATGAAAATAAAACAGTTCGCCTAAATGTTCTTTGCTAAGCAGTTCCTTTGTATACATCGATTCAATAAGTGTATCTGTTTGGGTTGAATTAATTTTATCTTTACCATAAATTTAAAAAATACATAACTCTATTAGAATGTTTAAGAAATTTTTAAATACTTTTTTTCTAATTAAAATGCAAATTATAAGTGTCGGTGAGCTTATTTGAAAACATAAAAATGTATGAATATCTCTAAGCTGTAGCACAATATTTGTGTACACAACAAATGTATCAGAATCAAGTACAACACGCCAAAGGTTATATGTCGAAAGCATTATGTTCTTGGTAAGTGTGAAAAACTGAGTGTGAAAAACTGAGTGCCTAAATGAATTAATTATGAGGCCAGCTCAATGTGTTTAACACGACATGATATAACTTGATTTAAACAAGTAAAGAAGTGCTCCTCTAGCCTGCAATAGAATAATTATACTTTTCCAATATGTTTATTGAGGATGATTGAGTTTATTTGATCTAAATAAAAATGCGGAAATTAGTTTCTAGTACAGAATTATCTGTTTCGGACTTAGTTATGGCGTGCTCTTTAATGCAAGGTTTTGGCATAATATAAAATGGAGGCACACTCGTCTGTTCCGAAAGTTACTACATAACACACATTTTTCAAGTAGACAACTATAGCACCAGAATGTCTTCCAATGTTAAATAACATTGGATAGGGTTTTATCTTTGAATAAACTTACATATCTGCAGTGGTCTCATTTCCGTTCCCAATTTGCAGCACTTCCTTGTGATTGCTGTTTTCATAGTTTTCTGTACCACTGCACTGACAGTGGACCTCATCTTTGCTATGAAGATTTTCGTGGATCTCTACACATTCTAGAGGACTTAATGTTTTCATTTCTGATAGTGTGTATTCACTATCTTTCTTCTGAGAATCGGTAGGTACTTCGCTGTCGCTCTGTATATCTTCTGTACTCCTAAACAAAGAATAACACAAAACTCATAAATTTTGAAATATACACATACCTAAATAAATTCTGAGTGTAAATTACTTTTCCCTTATTTACCTGCCCTTTAAATGTAATTTTTAAACCAAAATCCTAAACAGTCCTTAGGCCCACATTTGGATAGGAACGTATTATATACAAAAAATTTCGATTCATTCACAACACAACTAATGCTCCTGTTCGAATCACAATATTTGTACCTTGGGGCGAAATAAATAGTAATTACTGAATTTTGAAAAATTCTCGGAACATACTATGCTCTCGCTGCCTACTATACAATACGATAATGTCGTGCGCGTGGACACACTGAAATACACAAATAGAGGTTTTTTTTATTCTAAAATCATCCACAGAAAAAGCAGGCTATATCGCAAACATTTTTCTAAGGCTTTGTAAGTATACAACAAATGGTTGTACGAATTTTCCTAGGTTTATATGTGTGTGTTTTTTTTTTTAACTGTATACATTTTTTATTTATGAGTTTTTTTTTTAATACTGAAATATCTGAGAATGATTGAGGGAGTTTCATATACGTATTAAGTAATTACTTTTAATGAATTAATATGTTAGTGCCGGTATTGTACTTAAGCTCTACCTTTCTCGTTGAAACTGTGGATTTGTTAATGTAAATTCTGAAGTAAATCCTGGATCAACCGTATTTACGTCAGCCTCCGAGCCGGTGGATCTTTTCCTGGATATATATACAGCAATTTAATTGACGATTTATCAGGTCCTGATTGCCCAAATAAATTTAGCTTATCGAAAAGAGTGCGCAAATGCATATGCGTTACCTTTTTGATATACTCAGTAAGAAATTGAAATTATGATGTAATAATTCTTTAATTATATAATAGCCCACAAATTTACATTTACAGTATGTCGTATGTTGAACTTCTGCATGTTGGTCTACAACAACCATTAAAACTCTAGGTAAAATGCCGGTAGTAATAATGCGTCTTACATATTAAACAAAGGTAGACTGTGTATTTATTTAACAGCTACTACTGGTTTTCATTACAGCAATGTGATCACAAAGGCAACTCCTTCGTTTCAGCAGTACAAAACTATATTTTAGAAAGAATCCATGTTACTAAATAACCCCTGAAAAAATAATTTTCCTTATTTTTTTTATATTTTACGACTATATCTTTTATTTTAATAGTTAAGTTCCCACAACTGACATATCTAAACCACAAAAAATTATCACTGTGAATTCTTTTTTTATTTCATGAGAATTTAGAGTAACAATGATGTATTCAAATAAGGAAGATTTTCTATGTAGTGAACCGCCTTAAAACCTTCTTTATGATTGATAAGTGTGGTTCAATTGCTGCAAATTATAAAATTCAGATTTATCCCGCAATTATTTCTAAAAGATGGCTATAGTTCGTCCTCGCTGTAATTCATAAAATATAACCGAATAGTAATGGTATTGAATAGTTACAGTATGGTAGAGCTGCATGCAACCTTACTTTAAATTTTTTGAGCACGTGTTATTTATATATCGATGCATGACAAAACTCTACCAAAATCAAGACCGCTATCTGAGATAATTGACAGCAGAAAGCACTCTCCCAAATGACAAACTTACTGATAGCTGCTATTTCCACAGTTCTTTCGTCTAAAGTCATGTATTTTCTATATATTTTTTTCCATTTGGTGAATTTTAACGTTTACACAAATTAGGAATTTAAAAAAAGTACGGTATAATTGTGACAAGCAAAAGCGACGAGTTCGCGGTCCTGCCTGATGTACTCATAACGCTGTAGAAGATGACGGGCTGTGTTTGTGTGGCTGACTCATGATTAACCGCGACAGATTCAACACAGTCGTTACAATAATTAATTAGTTGGCGACGGTATTTCGATTACTTGGCGAAAAATCCTGCCATCCGGAGTAAATGTCGTGTGACAGCTAGTGGTGGTAGGGTCGCCAAAAAATGTTGCGCGGTGCATAATTTCGCAGGAAAATGTTTAATACTGTGGCGTGGAGCACGTAGTGGAATAATCAGTTACTTTGGAGATATGTATTAATATAATTTCGAATATGGTAGCACTTTCTTGGCTTGATATTTAAAGAGCCGTTATTGTTATATAACGAGTTCAATACCGGAAATCGTCACAGGCGTGTATGCCATAAAAAAACCAAGTATTTTCGCATTAAACATTTTGAATGTTTTGTGAGTTACAATAGAGTTTTCAATACTTTTTTCCTTCCGGTTTTAATTATCTTCGAAGGATTTTTTTCCCGGAATATAATTGTCTCTTATTTTAATTTAATTGTAATTTAATTAGGCTTATTAACGTTCCCATTTATTATGCGCCGAGGCGTAGCAGGTAACGATTTAACATAAGATACATTAATAATTAGATATGATAGCGGTCACGGCCTCTTTTAAGAAACAATCCCGGCATTCGCCTGCAGGGATTTCGGAAAACCGTATAAAATCAATATCAGGATAACCGAGACGGGAATCTAACCCACGGCCTCCCGATTAGTCCAGTCAGGGACTTACCGCTGCGCCACCTAACTCAGAAACAGAAATATTTGATGTCTTGTTAGTGATATTTTCTATTACACATTACTACAAAATTTGAAAATAAATTCATGTATACAAAGATTTTACTTACACGTGTACGAGTTCTGCACTATGGCATCTTACTTCTGAAATAAGTTCAGCATCAACATTTCCGTCAGCCTTTGAGATGGTTTCTAGTTTCCTGAAATCAACCCATAATTATGTAACATTTACTTTTCAGTTTATAATCAGCATGTGCTAGTAGCAGCACGAATTAGGCACTGTTGAGAAGAACATACAAGTGTAAGTGTGATGCATCGTGCAAAATTAGCACATCAGATATTTTTATTACAGGAAAAATACATCGAAGTGGAAAGAATTATTTTCTAACAATACAGAATTCTGCGGATTAACCATTTTATTTACTGCAAACTTGTCGCACTTGCACAAGTAGAGTAGCCATTATAACTTTACGCAAATATACAGCATGTTGTTTTCTGATTAGCACTAGGAAGTTCAGTATTTGCAAATGATGTACACAAGGGGAAGGCTGATATAGTTCATTCACGCTTTCTTCGGCCTTTTGGAATCAAACCTTTGAAAAATCACCCTAGGAATAACATGTCCACCTGTTGTGTTCAATCACTTGTATTCCAAAATTATATAACCCTGTGATTAACGTTAAAGTACTGTGTTCTTGAATAAATTAATAATCTACTTAGTATCTTCTATAACTTGTAATATTCATTTAGTATTAAATACGAATTAACAATAGCGAAAGCAGCGACGTGTTGGCAACGGCCGATTAGAAATAGTTCACAGTTACAATATTCTTTAACCTCGTTTTTATGTATACTATTTGTAAATTAAACGTTGCCAAATTATATATTCGCATTGTTAGGTAGCACTGACGGAAACACATCTTATTGCTGCAGTAAAAATTATCAGCGGAAATTACCGTGCGTAGGCTCGCTCTAGTGACACGGTTTTTTTTCCGTCCGGAAGAAAAGTTTAAGCGAAGCGGATCGTGTCGCTCTCTCTCGTTCTCTCTATTTTCTCTCTCTCTCTCTCTCTCTCTCTCTCTCTCTCTCTCTCTCTCTCTCTCTCTCTCGGGAAGTTCGTACCATCTGTGTGGCAGGAAAAGTATAAGTCTTGTTATTTCTAATTTCAGCACATTTTATACTAATTACAGCAACAATAATGATGTTTGAAATTATAATTTACAACTGAAACGAGATTTTATTTTTTAAATACCTATTATATGTTGTTTAGATATGATGCGATGGCGCGACGCTTACAAATCCAGCTGGTTGGCAGACGTGGTGTGGAAAAGAGAATCTAGAATCACGCGCTTGTCCCAACCCAACCCAATATGGCGGGCGATTATACCCATTGCCTTACGACTGGCAGTGATGTGGCATTGTGGCGACGTGTCAACGAAGCGTCAAATTCGTACTCGTGTTTTTTAAACATTCTAATAAGTTACAATGTTGTGATAAAAATTTGTTTCCACGGCAGGGTTTAAAGTGTTGTGATCGCTGTGTTTGAAAGGACGTGGTGGCTGCGTTGTAATCGTTACGCAGGCCGTGTGTGTGTGTAGATTTCAAATATGTGTAAAATGCATACGTTTTAGCCATGAACTGATGTTATGACGAAGTTACTTATTGAAATTCACGTTTGTTTATCACAACGTTGTACCTTTGCGCTAGGTGTTTGAAATATAGTTGTGTAACGAGTTTACGTTTCTGTGATTTGAATGTCCGCCAATATCCCCTCAAAATACTAAGCCCGGCCAGATAAATTTAAATAAATAATACAATAATCATACAAACCAGCAAGTACCAATGCACGTAAACATTAGCGGAATAAACGTTACGGTAGGCCTATATGTTTGCATGTTCACTATTATCTTTTACGTTTGTCGATGCTACAAACAATAAATAAGCGACGTGAGTTGCGTGCTTGAATTTACTGTGTCTCTTCGTTATATATTTAATTCCAAATAAGGCTGTCCTTTCAACGAAATAACCCAACACGTATTAATAACAACAGGTTAAATAATGCTGTTGTTTCCGCCACAGTTGTAACAAACACGTCGTGGCAAAATATTGATATGCATTATGTTTAACGTGCTATATCGTGTGTAACAAATAGTTATGAAGTCGACCTAAATCGTGTTATAGGCCTAAATCGTGCACATTCGTAAGAAATATGACAGCATTCTTCGAACAGCAATCAACGCATTTGACAGTTATAAGTAGACGTTGAATGGCAGTGTTTATGTTTACGTGTAGCGGAAGGCTACGTAATCAGTAACCAAAAGTAGATACTTAGCAGGGCTTCAGAAAAGGCCGAAGTTATCGTGAATCAACGTTAGGGCTATATAGCCCTCTCCAAAAGTGAATTAAGTATATTTTATACTTATAACAAAAATTTGTGTTAAAAACTGTAATTTGTCTCGTTTGCTTAATGCTTTATAGTCTAGTACGCGGGATATTTATCACGTATTGAATAAATTTCCTGAAAATTCTGTGTGACACTGAATTAAAAAAAAAAAAATCTTTTACGGACTACAAGGTATTAAGTGTTATCCTCTTCTGTATGCAACACCGTGCAAATACGCTGTTTTGAATGGTAACGATATTGGTACAAAGATATTGGAACTGTTGATTGGACATCAACTGTAGTTTTCAACTTACCTTTTCTTGTTGTATTGTAACAGTCCTTCCGCAGCTCTTCGTTCTCTTCGTCTGGCAATAAGAAACATCCTCTTCTTGCTTTTAAAACTAACATTTTTTCCCATCGTATTTACAAATTCAATGATAAACAGTCCACAACTCTACACTTCTTTACTTGTTTAGAAGACAAAATAACTTCCTACGGAAAGATCCTCGCTTCATTTCGCTTCGCGCCAACTGATTCCGCGTCGCTAACCAGGCCCGCCAAGATAAATTCCGGTCCGGGCCCCTGGGCAATGCGTGCTGTGTGCTCTTACCAACCCCCACCCCCCAAATCAATCATTTGCAGTAATATAAATAGTCGTCTTCCATGGAAAACATAAAGGAACGGCAAATGATCAATTGATTATAATTAAAAATACAAATTATCCACAAAATGTTTTTAAACACTCTTGCCGTAAGAGAAAAAAAATTATCGTAGGGTATTTCGAATTACTCTTCTCTTCAGGGGCAGAGCCAGGATTTTATTTCGGGTGTGGTTTTACAAAAAAAAAAGGGGGAGGGGTATTTTATATTTGGAAAAATTATTTGTGTTATTTTGCAGGTTCTCAAATGAAAGATGGTGCCAAATGAGCACTATGATACTGAAAATTAAGATTATTTCGCAGACAGACATTATTTACACTGTTATAATAATTTTCAAATATTGTATTTTCATTTCGTGCTTGCGGGTGGGGGGGGGGGGGGGGGTAAATCCTGCTGTCCCCTATCCTGGCTACGCCCCTTTTTTCCTTATTCGAAAATAGCGTAGGCATTTTCCAATGAACTTAACTTTGTGCCTGTTGAGGGTCTAATTGTATCAAATAAATGCAATCGTTTTTGCACAGAGTAAGAACTGTAACATATATATATATATATATATATATATATATATATATATATATATATATATGTGTGTGTGTGTGTGTGTGTGTGTGTGTGTGTGTGTGTGTGTGTGTGTGTACATTTAAATATGTTACATATATATATATATACATATGTTACAGAGTTTAAGATCCAAGAATTATATTATTTAGACAAACAAATTTTGACATAAAATAAACAATGCTACATAAGCCTATATGCAATATACATATATAGCCTACTCAATATGTTCTGCTTTCAAGTTGAAGTTTTCAGTTAGGCTGCAATAAACTGAAACATTTAACATTATAGTCAATTTTTACAATAAAAACTGGTGAAATACATAACAACATATAAATACAAATTTAATTGACTGATATCTTATTTGTGACAAATGCAATATAATGACAATAATTAATTATGCCTACTGTTAAACATAAAACATTTTAAAGTACAAAATACTCAAAGTATTTCAGTGTGAACAAGTTAAAGAAATTAATATTTTCTATAAGTATTAACATTATTACCTCGTGCTATAAAATTAAAAACGTCCTATTCACTACATTTTCTTACATTAATATAGTGATGACCCATCTGTCTACTGTTTACTGTTACAAATTAACTTTCCTAGCTTTTTGTGGGCAAATTGTTCTATAATGTCATCAAAATCTATTTGTCTGGATAGTTCTGATGGCTCAGGAAGAGTACAAAAAAGGGCCTTATAGCTATGCACACATTAGGAAAGAGTGAAACAAGTTTTGCATTTCAATGGGTTTCAGTGTCTCATTCTCCAGGTTAACTCGACCAATTGATCCAAGATGTACAAGTTCATCTTTAAGGTCCACAGATAGTCTTCTGAAAACGTATTAAACAAACCCAAGCAAGCTTCAACGATCAGTATTTCTTCTATACCTAGATACTGCTACAAAACTTGAAATATATCACTTAGTTTTCTTGCGTTTTGAATCATTCTGAGAGTCCCAATAAAACTGAATCAATTATTCTGTAGAATACATTCACTCTGAAGTTTCTTTCTTCTCTTGTCTCATTTTCGTTAACATGAGGTAGCTCTTCATGAGCCTCATCACTGAAAATTTCCCTTTACTGCATCCTGTTTTCTTCAAGATTGGTTTCAGTATGATTGGGGAGATCACTACTGGCCATAGCACTGGCTACAAGTTTAGCCCCAGTTAAGATGTTTTGAAATTAATCTCTTAAGTTTATGAGCTCTCGCATAAGACTATCAATATTGGCAACTTCTACATCAAGTGTTGTTGTGATTCATTTCTGGTTATAAGTATTTTGTTTAATTAATCGATTGGTACTAAAATTCTGAACCAAATTAATGACATTAATATGCATTTGAATGATTACAGATGTCTTCCGATCCCCATTACTTCATATATACTCATAATTTATGTTGGGTATTTTCTTGTTATTGTTGTATAAGTTGATCTCACCGAGTAGGGAGGTTAGTTGATTAAATTTTGCGTTAATTATTTTCAACAGATAGCTACGTGTTTTGATTATGTAACCCTTTATTGGTCAAAAACAACAAAATATAAAAATAATTTTTACCAGATTCTCATAACCTATTTTCTTTATTCGCATATCATTTGTTATTGAAGTACAACTTCATAAACAACTGTATCATGGAGATTATTTTCTAAAAAAAGTAAATAATTTTACGTTGTTCTACCTTCTATCATACTTGTGTAACATTTTAAAAGTTAATTTTCATTATCGCAGAGGTTACATGCATAATACGTTCGTACTGATAAAAATATATTCAGAGTACGCATAAATCCAAATAAAAATATTTCTAGTGTCAATACTTTCGTGATGCATGGAACTAGTTATTTCAAAACACTAGAACAAAACGAAGGATTGCCCCTCCCTTCAAAAGACGTAACGGCTGTTTACACTCTCTATCATCCTTTTTCTGCCTCTACAAGCGAAATGCTATATCAAACTGGCCAGAGGAGAGGAACTCGTTACTTTTCTACTGTAAATATTCGCTTCGGTCCGAAGTCTGCACAATAACGATCCGAGACAGCTTCGTGAATAAGTACTAGAGCAACGAGTATTTCCATGAATGGGTACTCGTGACTTCGGATCCAGCAGAGTAACGAATACTAAAGTAACGAATCGTTACTATTCGCCCATCGATAATTACTTCTCACCGCGACATGCGATGCGAGGATTACGAGTTGCTTTGTAGGAAGTAAAAAAGTTATGAATGTCGAAATTAGATTTTTACGTAATACTTCGTGTTATAAATTATCCCTTACAAGTCGGACCCGACCCGAGGTCCCCAGGAGACCCGGACCACTGAGCATTGCACCCCCTTGCCACCGCAAACGCTTGGCGGAGGTGCATGCCACCAGCCCCCACCCCACCGATCGCAATAAAATTTTGTAGTTTATTTGTGCTCAGTTTGTGCTAATTTGTGCCGCAAATATTGGAGTTTGTGCTAATCTAGTTTCTGAGATATTAGCATATCAAGGTGAGGAGGGGCTGGGGACATGCTAACCCCCCCCCCCCCCCTTCAAGGAAATCCGATATCAATAAAAAATTGTGATTTATTTGTGCTCAGTTTGTGCTACAAATATTGGAGAATTTTACGCTAATCTAGTTTCTGAGATATTAGCATATCAAGGTGGGGGGGGGGCTGGGGACATGCTAACGCCCCCCCCCCTCCCACCCCGGCACAAAATAAAAATTTGTAGTTTATTTGTGCTTTGTGCTCAGGTAGGGCTAATTTGTAACAAAAATATTTTATTATGTTATAATCTTGTAACTGAAATTTAGGAAATCTATATTATGCAGCATTTTTTGTGGGAAAGGGAATGCGCGCGGATTCATACAAGGGCTCCACTTTCACGTTTCGTAATTAAAATTCTTTTTATTCAGGTTGCCCAAGTTTTGGTAAAAGTATACGATTAAGCGCTATTCACTTGGGGAATAAAAAAAGAGAGAGAGTAGAGGGCTGTATTCATGCCAGCTTTCTACTTTCTTTTCTTTAATCGCATATATATGTGCGTTATATATATATATATATATATATATATATATATATATATATATATATATATATATATATATATATATATATATATATATATATATATATATATAACGTGCCCAGGTTGTAGAAAGTTTTTCGAAAATTTTAAGACTTTATGCTTTCATGGCTATTGAGATTTTTGTGTGTATATATATATATATATATATATATATATATATATATATATATATATATATATATATATATATGTGTGTGTGTGTGTGTGTGTATACTATATATACATATATACTATATATAGTAGTGCCCAGGTTGTAGAAGGTATTTCGAAAATTATAAGACTTTATGCTTTCATGGCTATTGAGATTTTTTTTAAGGGGGCGTGGTTTCATACTGCTAATCATACTTCCCCAATCAAAATAAAAAAATACGTTATAATTTTCTCAGGTTGTGCTAACTAGACCTTAAAATATGAGATGATGTTATAACTTGTTTAGTGATGCATCGGCATATTGTTTGTATTGGGTGTGTGGAACATTATACTAGTCCCCAATGTCTCTTATCACAGTTAATGTAGATCATTTGTTTGAAATTTTTGTGATAATTTGTACTGCAATTACTAGAGTTTGTGTTATTAGGTTTCACTGATGTAGGAGAATTTAGCCAATGGAATTGGCGTTTGGGGGGTGGGGGTGGGATTGACGGAGTAGTATGGCTGGATTCATGCTAGCTCTCTACTTCTACCAATCACAGTAAAAGTTATGTGTTTATTTGTTCTTAGTTTGTGTTAATTCTTGAAGTGTATCTTTGTGGAAGCTACTCACCTCTTTTTATACAATTTATCTGTATCTGTTTGTGTTATTCTATTGACTTGTTTACCTATTTACCAATACCTAGTCTTGCTGGGATGTGTGGTAGAGGAACCCTAGGCATACAGAGAGAGTAAATTTGCTAATCAATTATAAGGATAAATCTTAAGCATTTTGCAGTTGGTTCTAGTTTTTGGCGTATTGATAATGCAAATGTTTTGTTAGTTCGGTTTTATGGACATTATGTGCTGGCCTGCAAAGAGCGGAATGAAGGCAGTTAGATTTCTCTTGCTTCTTTCACCCCTTCATCATCCACCCAGCCCAGTAAGGTATAAATTAAAATAAAGTGATTTGAGTTTTGTATATGTCGAATGGTCTTACAGTCTACTACTGATTTTAGTATACCTTCACGATAACATTTTTTGCACATCTATACGTCTGTGATCACTAACAGGCTTCAGTATGCTGAGCCACCCTGAACGCAACTGCGGTGGTCTGTTTTGTCTTGAGCGCAGGCTTTTAGAGGGAATCATAAATCCTAGTCTGGCTGTGGGGTCACTTACCGGTCCGCTAGCCGTTCAGGTATATCTGCGAACTTCCCTTCCAGACAGCCAGTGCAGACAACTTGACAGTCCCTTGAAGAAATCTAAGGGTTTGCAGCATTTATTCAAACTAAGTGTGGCCAGCAGGAATTTGGCCAAGCCGGCTGAATAGCGTGATAAACCATGCAAAGAGAGAAGTGATGCGATTTTCTGGTCACAGTTTGAAATGTCTATTATATTTTTTATTCCGTTGTAGCATTTTTTAAACTTTTGACTCTCCAACGCACATATAACTCTTTTACATCGCATTTTTAGAGACAGTAGTTGATACATTTTTGTTACAGAATATAGGGAAATTTTTTAATTACAATGACTTAGAGGGTTATGACAACACCTAGATTCGGAGAACTGTTGACGGCCTGTTGATGAGATTGAAATTTATATGGGCTATTATTTTCCACATATTAAGGCTGTTACTGCTTTCTACAGCGACAGTAATGAAAAGTTTTTCTAATATGACATGTGAATCGCAGACCCTTTACTGCACTTTTAAAACGATTGCTTGAAATTTTTACTTCTGTAGATTTCGACGCAATTTTTAATGAGAAATCTCAAATTCCGACAGCTAGTCACAATTTATTGAATTAAAGAGCACAAAAACTGGTGTACATTTCAGTGTGCAAATTTAGAAAAGTATAGAGAGCTTAGATATCGGCTACCACGTCAGTTATTCAGACCAATGTTAATTACTTGTGATATGCATATTTTTATGTCTCATGTTTTATGCAAAGTTAGAGAATTTGTTATTTTAACTCTGTTGTCAAATATCGTTTATGTGTTAAACATGTCTCTTAATATGCTAAGAACTGTGTTAAAAGTGTGTCTCTTAATATGCTAAGTTTTACGATCTTCACCTCCTGATATGCCAACTCTTTCAAAAAAGGCACCTACCGAAGCAAGCATACGCTTCAAGGGAATAAAGTAGGAAATAAACTCACCATGTCTCTTGAAGAGAATCATAACTTTTTTGAAATGATAATAATTTCTCATTCGAAAATAAACAAAAACAGTATTGCAACAGAAACCCGTGTGTGTGTGTGTGTGTGCGTGCGTGCGTGTGTGTGTGTGTGTGTGTGCGCGTGCGTGCGTGTGTGTGTGTGTGTGTGTGTGTGTGTGTGTGTGTGTGTGTGTGTGTGTGTGTGTGTGTGTGTGTGTGTGTGTTGTGTGGGGTGTGTGTGTATAATGTGTCATATTTAGAACCACATCTTTTGCGAAAAGATTTCACGATTAATTATACCGCAAAACTCGTAAGTTCAACCTTAAGTGGTTGGATAATTTCGCCTCTTACACGTCTTAAGTGTCTGCAAACATATCACCAACGTTCAACATGTCGGGACGACTTAATTATGAGTGACACAGTCAAGTAGAACATGTCTTCTCGCACAGACACGCGGCCAATAGCCAAACAAAATTTGCAAGTGAGCACATACGAAGTTGGAGTAGAGCTTGTGCATAAATCTTTTTATGAAATGCAGGTGGTCCTAGTCATATTTACAGTTAAGAATTTTGAATAAAACTTCTGCACACCAAATATTTGATTTTCAGTTACTATAGTATTTCCAATTAATCGCCATGTTTCTGACGAGATTTTAATCGAATTAGACTTTATTTACATTAAGCATATATCGTTAAGCAGCTTTAAGTATTTCCTCATCTTATTTTGGCCTGAGTAATTTAACTTCTAAGATAGTTTATGACGCCGAGGCAAAATTGACCACTGGCATGCAACATACTTTAAACACAAATGTTTCGCTCATTATTATAATATCTACGTCTCGTTTCAGAACTTTATAAGCGCTACTTGTTTGGGATTTTCCTGAAAAAAGAAAATTCGTTGTTTCTGATTCCGGGCCAATTAATCGTTTGCATAACCCTTTGGATGCTGCTGAATACATGCGTACTGCTAGTAACATCTTTAGTTTTCACGATTTACAACGTAAGAGTAATAAAATGTTTATCGTCTGTCTGGTGACATACCTATATTAAAGTTATTCTTCAACGGGGTAAAGTTTACAGTATTTTATTTGCAAATTATTTCTTGAATGTTATAGGAACTGCGTGTTACTCATACAAAACTATTTAAATTCTTCTTTTTAAATGTGATTAATACATATAAACCAAATAGGTCCTTTAATATAAGGTATACCATTAAATGAAATATTCGTGGATGACCTCAAAATTTCTGAATTTTAAATTGAATTGTATTTCTTTGCAGGTAAATCAAGATATGTTATAATTGAGTTTCGTAAGATTTATTCGAATATGGGTAATGTTCCAGTAGTGTAACATCAGTTTAGAAACGTGAAGACAGCAGCTACAGAGGAAAAGACGTTGATTAACTGTATTCCTATTCCTTCGCTGTGTCTTTGTACACTACCAAACATGTATCATGTTCTGACCTCATACAGGACTCATGCTGTTGCGTTGTTTTATTTTACGTCTATGTATTGGAAATTACATTTTCTGTGCCTATCTGCTCCGGTAAGCTCGGTTCCCAAGAGGTACCAACTTTCCAACCAAAATTGTGTTATTTCGGCTGGCCGTCAGCGTACCCATCACGTGCCTAGGCCGACTGGTGGGATTCGAGGAGGGTATTTTATGACTACCTGACGTGCCTATAGGTCCACCCGTCTGCTAAACAGAAGCGTTGTCAGTCTTTCCATAGAAGTCGACGGCGAAGCTGTGAAAGGTGTCCACAAGCTACATTTGCGAAGACAACATGCTTACATAGTGGATATGAGGTACGTATACTTCTATTTTATTATTAAACAAAATTCCTATTGTAATATTATTGAAAATGCAATACTGGCTTCGCGGCAGTGGCTTCGTCCTCATTTACTGCACGACATACTTGTGTTTTTAATTAAATAACCCTTACATACACCCCATTAGTCGTTTTCCTTTTAGGTTCTAGAATTAACAATTTAATATTTATAATGGGGGTATATAATAATATTGCAGTATTGAATTAGTATAGAATTCATGATACCGCTTTTCAATGCCTTATGAGTTGCCTTTCGAAAAATCTGTTTTTAGTTGTTGTTGCTCCTTATAGAGAGAGCACCTCTGAAATTTCATAATTCTAGGCCCAGCGTTTTGGCTTGTGCATGCATCATGAGGAAGTGTGTCGGTCACTCTGGACACTTCATTTCATACACGGAGATTAAGCATACAAAAGGTATTCTGGGGTTATTGATACTTATCATAATCACGTATGAACTTAGCATACAAAACTTACTGAATAAATGCTGTTAGAAATATGATCTGTATTAAGTTCGTAACAATTCCCATTTCAAATATGTTGTTTTTATTCGCGCCAAATTCAGGCCGTTTTAAATGATACTCCGGTAAATTGCGCAATACCCAAAACTGGACTTGGACTAAAAAAAACACAGATGGAGACAATTCCTGCTGGTCCAATCCATGTTCCCAACATATTCCTAAGCTGTAATCGGTTCAAGCAAGAAAAGCGATGTTCCGAGAAACCAAAGATGCATAACTTTGTATCGTTGTAGAGGGCGTATACAAAGAGTTGGAGGGGGGCGTTTTGAGAGGATGCATCCCACTTTACCTATTCTGCGCATAATCTAACGTTTGGGGATATATGTTAGATACGAATAATTTAAAGATTATCAATAAATGTGATTATTAAGGTATTTATTATAAGTTCACTTTCGAAATTTCGCGTAGCCTTATTGCAGTATATATTGAAAATATCCTTAGTTGAATTGTGAAGTTTGAATCTATTCAAATATCATAAATTTTTCCAATTTGTCTAATACATCCGAGCATATATTTTATGTAATTACAGGGGGGAACCAGTAAACCTGTGAAACTCGTTTCAACGTTGTAAAATATAGTTCGTTCGTTAATCGTAATTTTTCTTGCTGTTATAAAATTCCATACTCCTGAACTCAAGCCCCTATCACCCTTCACTAGTTGTTTTATCCACTTGTGATCCTTGGTTATTGTATGTTATTGCTTTAAAAGTAATAGTTTGCGACTTGCAATTCTTCGTTGTTGTGTAATGCATAGATTGAAAGTTTGTAGCATTCACCCGACAGTACAGTGTTGTTTATTCCGAGGTGTCGTTTTGCAGCATGCTCTGTATTATATCAGAAAATATTGTGTGTTGGCTCTTTTTTATTTTGCTCAGAAAATAAGCGAAATATTCTTTCGGAGATAGCTATATTTACTAACATCGTTGACGTGAGAAAATGTTACTCCCAATCCTCTAATGTATACCATTCTTGAGTGATTTCGATTGAATATGTGTTATCGTGAAATAACTGTAGACAGTATTTTTTTTCAAGTTCTACACAGATACTGAGAAGTAGGACATACGCTTTAATTATAGTTTAGTACAAAAAAAATTTAATATTTAAATAATAAATATTATAAACATGATTAATTGTTTTACTATATGTTTTAAGTCATAACGTGAGATTATATGTAAGTATTGGTAACTGCAGATAAGTAGGAATAACACCGCACAATTTGGCGTAGGAACTGTTTGAATAGTAATTTTTTCGATGATATAGAGAGCGTGGAAAGTCCGTTCACAGTAAAGGAAATAAACACATCGTCAGCTGGACCATATGATTCTGCTAGTAAAAAAATAAACAGCTGGGTGATAAATGTCAGTTATATTATGTAAAATTCTTGTAGTGAGTGAAGTTTGATTTAAGGTCCATCTATGACGAAAAATACTTGTATAACGAGTGAATGCTATGTTTTCACGGAATAGAATAATATTGTGATTGACTTTTTATTTATTTATTAAAAACGAGCTTACCGTGTAAAAAAAATGTTTTCCAACCGTTTATACGCTCAGATATACCTATTGTGTTATTTATACATCACTGTAGTTATCAGAAGCCACATATGAGCTTGCGATATATGTATGAATCAATAGCTACACTAAGAAATAAAGGTATTCGTTTTTACAGCATTCAGTACTGCCCTTTCAAATGTTCTAATTAATTGTAATACAAACTTACACTCTGCTTCAAAGTAATCGGCTGTTCAATGTTCACTTTTGCAAGCTCTGACATAGGCCTGGTCACTTTAAGCCATGTTTAAGTAAAAACGTGAAAATGTTAGGAATATAAATGTATTACTGATATGCGTATTTGTACTCTAGAAAACATAAAACAATAAATTTAGTGGGCACAAATTTAAACATTATACTGGCAATACATCATCAAACCTAATTATTATTGTTAACTGGACGCTTGCACGCCAGTGTCAGTATTTACTGAAGCATATATAATTTTGGTAAGTAATAATTTTTCATAGGTCCATTTAAAAAGTGTTTGATTTTACCCGAACATCGTTTAGTATAAGAATACGCAGTAAATTTTTCTGTGTTCATTTTATAACACATTATTTACATGAATCTCCAATAACAGATACAAGCAAATGTATTGTGAGCGTTATTTTCTCACGTTTGTGACAAAAAGGTCACATCATATATTGTGTTTTCTCCATGAGAAGTTTGAAACTGTTTTCAATAAACAAAAAAAAAAGAGCACACACGTAAAGCTGGTTCCACAATAGTGCGATGCGTTGCGATGCGATTGGCGGTAGCCAATCAGGATGAAGCAGATTCCGTTGCAGCTCGTCGGCGCCGATTGCGTTGCGCGAAATTCTTGCGTTGCGATTGTCGGCGTCAGAAGAAGAATAAATGTTTGTTTACAAGGAGAATAAAAACATTTTTTTTTAAGTTTAAAAACGACGATCGCATTTACGCCGAAGTTTTCGTATTTGTATTTCTATTATTGCTGCGCGGATGTGCAAAATAGAAGACAAGGCTTCTTATATATGTGGACGTCATAAAATTTGTTTATTAATATCAAAATAATTATCCTTCGTCTTCTACCACTTAAAACATATAGTTTCAACTTTTAACACGTGTCTTTTGTTACATTTGTGAGGTCTGAAAATGTAATTTCCGCCCTTAATCCAGATAGCAGCACCATCTCAGACGGCGTCTTTGGCCCACAGATCATCGCTTGGTTGTGAAACAGCAAGTACAGCTCGTCGCAGCCCAACGCATCGCACTATTGTGGAGCCAGCTTAAGTTATTTGCTGCCGAATTATAGAGAAAACTTCAAAAGAACACCGCAAAGAATATCTGCATTGCGCTGTTAATAGAATTGTACATTTCTACTAGTAAGGTTCTCAAAAACAAATAAGTAAATGACTGAAAATATTTGCGTAGCTCTAACATCAAGGTCTTGAGAACCGACTCAACAACGAAGTATTGCTACGAAAAATAAGAGAATTGTTTCAATACTCTTTCCGATGCGAGTGAACTAAGAACTAAATACGGTAATACAAAAATTAAACATAACACCTTGCGCCAGTTTCATATCCAGTTCACAGTGAAGTTAACCGTGAGAAATTTTCAGTAGATATTGTACATGAAAATGACTGGTTGGCATTCAATACCCGCAAAACCGAAAATATCTTAATGTCAAAATGTATATGTTCAGTATGGATTACATTTTAATTGAACCACTGCTAAGTCAGTGAGAAAGTAGGAGATATAAAGATATTAATAATTAAAATTCAGAATTTTAAAAGTAATCAGACTTCAAATAATTCAAAACAAAATAGGGAATAAACAAAGCAAATAAACTTAAACTTCATAACATACACATTAGATTACGTTTAATTTGCTACTTTCTCTTCAATAGTTTGCGAGAGGCTCTTGTGGCGTCTAGGAGTGTTCCAATACTAAATATGACATTTCTACTCCCAATATTTCTTTAAATTATTAAACTTCCAAATTAAAAAAATAAATAAATGCACATTTATGTTTTGTAACGTAAGTAGACACATGCCTGAAATATTGTACTTGCGTATCTAGTTCCCTCTTCGTTGGTCCATGAGTATATTTTAAAGTCTCCCAAACTTATACTTGAAGTTTATTTAACAAGTAATCATTCACCTGATAGGCCTCTGCAACGTAGTTTAATTATGCATTAAATTAGTTACCGTTTCTGTAGTCCACATGGTTTCAAATACACCTCGTTTCTAACAGTTAGTATTGCCGTTGAACTAATTTTATGATATATCAATAAAAGAACCTAAGAATGCTACACCAAGAGTTACATGAATAATTACCGTTCTTTGACTTGCCTATACATTTAACATAGACTTTCGGCAGGGAAATTAAAATGATATTTGCATGAACTTTGATATACCGTAGTAAATACGTGACGAACTGACTCTTCAGAACGTATGGCCTTAATATGTCACTAATATAGACTCACACAGAGCACACTTTATCCCCTCACGAAGAAAAGGGTCCATCTTTAGAACAGTTTGATGTAAATACACAACAGGCCAATACGCAGATGTTATAAGTAGCATAGAAAAGTTAAAGTAGAAAACTATGCATAAAAATACCCTATAGTACACACGTATAAACTATTATAGAACCATACGTATACGTTTTGATTGTAAGTGTTACATAGACCCTTGCGAGGTTGCGAAATCTGGAATTTTACCCGTGATTCCAAATACGTATCTAGCGTAGATTACCGTTAATTTTACGTTATGTGTTTGAAGTTATAAATCTACAGACCATTTTTCACTCTCGACTTGTTATACATTCCAAGTGCGTGTAAAAACACAACATCATGTATTGTTGTAATACATGTAGGAATAAAGGGAATGTAGAATTATTTCCTATGACTATCTTTTTTTAGCAAATATAGTTTCATTTTTACACACTCCACAGACTGTAGCGTACAGAAAAAAGCGAATTTTTTCAAATCATAGTTACCTACTTTCTCATGTCATATGTGGTAATCATCGCAATTAAAAGCTGTTCACGATAAAGTGAGCACTTTTGAAATCAACCTTAGAAAAAATTACTGTCCCTACCTGAATATTTTTTAACAGGCGTCCTGAGAGACAGTAAATTTGGTAACCATGAATTGGGAAGTAATTCCGTATCTTAACGCCGAATAAAAAGTGTTAGGTAACCATTTCTAATAATTTCACAGTTTCACTTCACCGTCACATGAATAGAGTGATAAGGTCCATTACAATATTAATCTTACATAAGGCGGAAAAATACACAACGTGCATGCAAGTACATCTTAAGCAGAGCTTTCAAAAGTGCTCATTTTACCTTGAATAGCCTAAAGTTGACGGGGTCATAAAGGGAATGATATACATGTGTCTGCATGACTTTTACCTAGCCACGCCCTGTTAGATTCTAAAAAATAATGAAGAGGAGGATGTTAACTTGGCACCAGAAACACGTCTTTAAAATTTTCTATTTATTCCCCCATTTATAGCTGCATAAAAATAAATTTAAGACGTTACATTCATATAATGGTTAGAAAACATGATGCTTTACAATTCCACACAATTTTCGACGAAGTCTTACTTATGTAATCATTGGACTAAGCTAAGATACCGGCACTTAATTTCTAGTCCCACGCCTTGGTAGTTACAAAAGGGGGGACGTGATCAGATGAACTTCCATGTTCCCGTCATAAACAACACTGGAAATTTTTCTCAAAACGGGAGCTCAACACCATAGACTAAAGATTAGGCAGAGCGAGGTTTGCCTTTTATACGCATGTCCCCAATATTGACTCACCCATCGCAAATCAAATTGTCAAAATAGCATTGTCAATAGTTATAGAAGTAGATTTAAAATGTTAACTATAGACCATGACCCTAACATTTCGCTATTAAAATTGTCGAATCCAAAATAATAATATCACAAATTTAAATCACTTTTCCTACATCATATTTTTAAAATATCATCGCGAAAATTAATATCCTTTTATAATATTTTAATATAAATTAATCAAGAAATTAAATAGCTTACAACTGTGAATCATAATAATACATGAAGGTAATGTTTACTAAATTAGAAGAAAGTATAGAAGTTTGAGACAAAAGAAGTAACTAATTAAATTATTTTTTTTAAACGGTATGATTTGTATAAAAAATATGTATAGTTAAAACATGAAGCTAATAAAATGTTACATAAATAAGCAAAGTAGAAAGAAACACTCAAATTGGAGAAACAATTTCTTCAGTCCTTGTTGATTCGAAAATCCTTACGAAAAAAAAAGTTGGTGGGTAAAAATTAGTCAAATGTATAAGAAAATATATAAAATTAAAAAAAGTGAAAAGAATTATTTTGGAGTTCACTGCAGATATTATGGATGAGTTTTGCATGGGAACGAATATAAGTTGAAATACCCGTTTTACAGAAATGTGTCTACATTAATGTATACATATCTGAACTTCCACCTGAGTAGGGTTTTGCCAAGGATGATTAGGAAAACATGTAATATATATAAAACTAAATGTATTGCATTATTTGTAAAGTGTATGGCATTCATGCAGTGTATCGATATATGACAGATCGTTGCTACGCCTTAACTATCAAGGTTTTGCTATGAACGTTCTGTGGTATATTCTACCCATACAGAACATTGTATTGCCAACTTTAACTCATTTTTCACTGAATCCTGACATGCCTACATTTCGCCTGGTGGGGCAAAAACGACAGAACGCTCGGGGGCCGATAGATAGCTTGGTGGCTAAATCGATAAATAAGCAACACTTATGTTTTAAAAATGTAATCCAATATGGCGGTCGCCGACAGCACCACTTATATTATAAACAAATATGGGAGCCTCATGGTGACAAAAACGACAGCTCGGCTGGCGACGTAAACGATAATTATACACTAGTGCCACCAATACTATGGAAATATAATCCAATATATCTGCTGTCTGGCTGCTGTATCGATAAATATTACATTAGCACAACCTATGTTTTCGAATTTGGATCCAAAATGGGCACCCACATAGAAGCAAATAAATACCGAACGACAAACAAAATGGTAGTCGAACGAATGTGAGAGACAAACTCTAACAAAGTTAAAAATTACATACGAAATAACCGATATGTATTGAGCATAGGCGAGAGAGTTAGACAGATCGCCTTTCGTAAAATCGATCATTAACACACTAGCATCACCTGTATGAAGTAAGGTAAACATATGAACTCCAAGATTGAAGCCTCCAGCAAAGTAAACAAATGACAAACGAAAAAGCTGGTATAGTGAACGAGATGCACACGACTGAATGTATAAAAGACAGGTGGTGAAGGGAGAACAAGTGAATGTGGTTGATTAGAAGGGAGTTGGTCATATTGTGGATGTGGTGCGAGGAAACATTCGAAAATTTAAGAATTTTAGGTTTTTTAATTTTTTACCATTTTTTATGAATTTTTATTCATGTATATATAATATTTATACAAATAAATAACTAATATATTTTTGTACTTTTCTTACAAATTTGTTATATATTTTTGGAACATTTGGACATTTGTAATTTTTTTTTAACAATTACTTACGATTTTTAAGGTTTAAGTTGCTGAGGTCAAGACAAAGACCAAGGTCAAGGTCACCAACGTCCAACATGGCGGACAAGTGGGCCGACAATCATACGGGATTTACAGAATATGAACAGCTTCATGCTTCACCACCAGACATCCTTTCACCAAAAGCCTAATTTCCTATCTAGTCACCAGAAATGAGTAATGCGCAATTCCCAATAATACCTTATATATGCATTTTGGGGTATTATTTAACATAATTCAAATTAAATATTTGACCGCATATGTTATTTTATCTAATCAAATATTTAAAAAATATATATACGATTACTTCCAAAAATAATTCCAGTTGCTCATATTGTTACAATTTCTCTCTAGAAATCAGTTGGGCTATACCAAGTTCGTTAAGGGATGGAGGTCTTAATCAAATTTTAAAAAAATATTATAATTTCCTTATTTTATTTACAATAACTACAGCAAAATTCTCTGAACTAAAATCTCACAATAAATTGATATCACTTACTGTTCACAACTAATTACTCCAATTTAATACAATATATAATTACCGCAAAGAAACTCATGAAATTAAATAATTAAAGATCAGCCCCAATAGACAGTGCATCAACCTATTCAAATATTATATAAAATGTGTGTCCAAATTGAGAGTTCGAATATTAACAATAAAATCCGCATTACACTTCCATTCAGTCCCACCTCAGTTCAGTCATGTCCCGCCAGTCGCAATGTTCAAGTGTCCTCCAAGCGCCCTCATGCACAGTAGGCTTCACTCGTCTATTTCACACCCTCTCGTCCATTCACACCACGAACACCTCGCTCGCCGTCGTCCCGCAATCTCCTGTCTTCGTTCACACTTCACTTCACTCGCGCACACTCGGCCAGACGGCCTCCGTCAAAGACTGCCGGCCGCTGGGTTGCGGAAGTATATATAGTGTCTTAGGCCGCCACCTAGAATCTTCCCCAACTCGCGTGATGCGTCGCGGAAGGCCGAGGTGCCAGTCAGTCTCACCAGAACGTTCTTGCGTCATCGCCAGACCCATCGAAACCTCCAGTAGGGGAGAGGGGTCATGACGCATGCAAGGCGCCGAGCAGCGCGCCGACAGCCCGACCCCTGTCCATTATTCACGGGTTTCCCAGAAAGGTGGGTCAGGAGGCAATCCCGGCGGAGAGGAGGGTGAGGTGGGTCCACCGCCACATTGCCGGGCAGCAGCATGTAACAATATTTTAACAGTTAGCATGGTGCTACATGACTGGGTACTAAAATCAGACCCCTTAAAAACTCTCCTTATACTTAACTTATGCTGAAATTCAGGAACTGATTCTTAATGTCCAGGCAGCTTACTCTGGCAAAACAAATAATTAAAATGATAAAAGTCGACTCTTTGGCTATAGACTTATTAAAAATAAGTTAAATCAAGAGGAAACAAAATATATGGTAAGGCGTTAGCATTTGATAATTTATTTAATCCTGCATTTAATAAAAATTATGTTTTTATATAACAATCTACAATATTTTATTTTAAATTTACATAAGTTTTATAATGTTTGATACTTTATATTATTGAGTGAAGAGGCACAATGGTAAACCACTGAACTCGCATTCAGGAGGAAAGGTGTTCATTTTCCGATTTTGCCATCCAGATTGTTGTTTTCCATCGTTTCCAAAAATCGCTCCAGATGAATGATGAGATAATTCCTCACCACAGGCCACGACTGATTCCTTTTCCGTTCGTCTTTCTTTGAGTTGCACATTTAGTAACAAATGTTATACATTTATGTGGTAACTGTAGACAACGAAAATTGCTCATCTCTGAGCAACTTAACCTACAATGTTGAATAATTCCGTCAACCTATTAAGGACACAAGCTTTTTCAGACACTTTATCTTGATTTTACTAAATGTAGTTTCTCAAATTTAAATTTTGTACAATATATTGTCATATTATTAATTGAATTTTGTATTCATTTTTAATTTAATTAATTTTCATAGGTCTCGCGTAAAATGTACTCTGTTACATATTATTATATAATTCTATCGAATGGAAAATGCATTGTTTAAACAACATATAAATGAAATGATATGATTTAATGAAGAATGAAAAACAATAATACATATAGGCAATTAGGGAGGTTTTGTCAAAGTATGTATTTACTTTGCCAAATAACTAAACAACGAGTCAAATTAAAGTAAAAGCTGTATAAAATGTGTGAAAACCCAAACCAAATTATTTGGTATTTGAAAAACAGAAAATTGTAATACATATTATTTTTAAAATTGATGCACAAATATTACTAAAAGAACTTGTAAAACTTAAAGTAACTTTTACTATAGTTTGAAAAAAATTGTATTAGTAGGAAGCTATAAATGAATGCATTTGAATAGATTTAATAAAAGAGTGTAACGAAATTAAGTATAGTGCTATAAATATGTTACTTATAAAAACTGTTACAAATTAAATTGTATGATATGTTAATATACGATATTGAATATAAGATACGTTCAGTTTAGTAAAATGACCAAGAAAAAAGAGGATTTGAAAGAGCTTATACCAGTAAGAGGTCTATCAATTATTTAAAATTCATAAAGTTCAAAAAATTTCGAACTTCCAGTCCATTGTTTAAAAATTGTAAACAATTTTTAAAAATGTGTTGAATTAGAAACACCTATATTCAGCTATATTTATTTCAAAAGTACAACAAAATGAAATACATTATGTTCAATGGTTAAAATTTAATGATTCACGTGCTTCTCAGGGTTTGTAAAATTGATTTAATTATGTAAAATGTGCAATGTTTACTTTTTAAAATAATAGTGTTAATAATATTACACCACCACTGAACGAAGTCGTATTTGGTAAGCCACTGGATTCGCTTCTTTTTGGACAATGGTCTGATTCGTGGTCATGCCATCCTCAATTTGATTTTTCATGATTTCCAAAATCATTTCACGTTAACAATGGTATGGTTTCTCATAACAGGCCAAGGTCTATTCATTCCCCGTTCCTGGCTCCGTGAGCAACTTGCTCTATCTTAGTAACTGCAGTATTGAAGATATATTAAAATCAATTTAACAATTTTTGCTGTAACTTTTTTTTGTACAATTTTACTATAAATTTTATAGATTTTTTATTCTTTCTCCAAAAAATGTAATTATCTATTTAGTGTGACATCCACGTTGTTTTATTTTATATTTTATTAGTAATTGTATATAATTTATTATTTGGCCATAAATGCTATTAACATTACATTACATTAGGAAATTTGATTACCTTTTGAAATCAAGATATAATAAATTTAAAATATAAGAATAAAATTTGAAATAAATATGTGAAATAAAGAATTAACAAATAAATAATTATATACGAAATTGTTTAATTTCGTATTTCCAATCAATAACTTGTCAAAAAAATCGTCACCCAAGATTTGGTAAAACCTCTCTTCAAATTTTCCATACTTCATTTCTTCAAAAAACTCACTACAAAAAATTCTGCATTAATTATATATATACATATATATATACACCCACACACACACACATATATATATATATGAGCTATATATAGTATGCAGAGAAGTGGGCCTAAAATAAACCTCTCTATAACTAAAATCATGCAAAATAAATGGGTAACAAAAGACAAGGTGGTCACCGATGACATTGATATTAAGACTGTAGAACACTACATCTATCTTGGTCAACTAATCAACATGAATGGCGACTCAGTGCCTGAGATCTATCGACGTATAAAATTAGGCTGGAGAGTATAAGGAAGAAATTCCATAGTTTTTAAATCAAACATGACAGTTTACCTAAAAAAGCAGGTATTTGATCAATGCGTATTACCTGTCCTCACATATACTTGTCAAACTTGGACCCTGAACTGTCAAGCAAAGCAAAAACTGAGAATGCCCAAAGAGGTATGGAAAGAGCAATGCTTGGATTTATAAGAAGAGACAGGAAGAGAACTGACTACATTCGATCAGTAACTAGTCGGGGACATCCTAGAAAGAATGAAGACTCTAAATTGGCAGTGGGCTGGACGAACTGCTCGAAGTGATGGATTGGATACCAAGAGACCTGAAAAGATCGAGAGGAAGACCTCCAGATCGCTGGGACAGAGACATTCGAAGAGTAGTAGGTGTGGACTGGAAGAGCATTGCACAAGATCGATAAGTATGGAAGGAATTAGAAACAACCTATGTGACGATAAATTGTAAAGTGTAGCTCATCTGGCTTAAAGAGGCTACATCCTGAAAAAGGGATTAATGTAGCTGCTTAATAACAATAATAATATATAATTCAGATCGAGATGAATAACAAAGGTCAATACAATGTTTACTTAAAACTATCGTTTCAGTGTTGTTTCATTTTATTAAACACTAAAACTTCTTAATCGATAGTAACCAAATAGTTATTGTCAATGTTTACCTGAAGAATTATACTTTTTATTATTAAAAAAACACTTTCGTCTTAAAATTTGTATTATTTTGTAAATTACATAATTGGACATATTTTTGCGGATTTAGACTCTAAATAGAAAATAAAACAAATTATAGAAATATCACTATATAGTTTAATATCATATATAGTTAAATTTGTTTTTCCAGATTTCTTGGTTCAACTATTTATTCTTCATTACAATCAAATACATTCTCATAAATTTTCCATTCTCTTTTTCCCTTCATTGCAGGACCAAGAACATAAACATCAACATTATTAATATATGTTATATAAATTTATATTATTTCATAGTTTATTACATGCGATTTTATTATTTAATATTTAACAATCGAATTAATTCAGCATAATTTTAGCATTCAATAAACATTCCGTTACCATAAGTTAAACTTAATATTTATTTATTCGTAAATTGTATTACTAAATAATATAAATACAATATTTTACATTAATATTTACAATTTTCGTTACACAAGTTTTGGTATTTTATGTGTCTCATTTTATTCTGCATCACTTTTACTTATTCATAGTTCGCATCTAATGAATTTTGGAACTGTTTTATTTAAAAAGTTTAAGTTATTATATACTTCATCAAATTAACCAAAATATTTTTAGAACTAGTTATATACGATTTCAATGAACTAATATTAATGTTAATAATATGTTATAATTCTTTTTTTCAATTATAATAATGTTACATTAATAACATTTTATTTAAATATTCATTACCAATAAATTACATACCTCGATTAATTGATAAGAGTGAGAATGAATCATTTCTTAAAATTCAACAAGATTTCGATTACTTAACCAAATTATAAATAAAATCACGTACTTACGAATGGCGGATTTGAAATTATCATCATATAATTTAAAAATTTAATAAAAATGAGATGTAAATTTGCTATACAATATTTTGGCGGTAAATCAACGGGATATTTCAGACTTTGAAAATAATTATACTACTGAAAAAATTAAACATGTGTGACATCAAAATTGCAAATACTAATGTTATTTCAAATTGAAAATATTCATTGCACTTCGGCATATGCAATATTAATCAAGTATGAAGAATTTACACATCTGGAATCTATTATTAAAAAAATTTTAACAAAAACACATTCCCGGTTTCAAAATTCGATTGTTTGTTACATTTTTGTAAAGTAGCTTCTAACACCATATTTAATAACATGTATCTTTAAATAACACATGGTATGGGATATTCAGTAGATTTTAATAAAACTGATATCGAAATACGGGGATACTGGAGCTGAAGAAAATTCAGTATACACTGTAAATTGTCTGCGCATTGCAAAATTATTATTTCTATAGCTAAGAAAATATTTGTTCAGAGCATTTTATATTTTTTCTTTCTAGTAAGCTATAATTCGCTATTAGTCTTAGCAAAAATTATAATTTCCAGCCGAATTTGGTACATTGTCATAACATTAATGTAAAAATGCTTTTTTTTATACCTTATTGCAATAAGTGAACAAAAAAGTATATTAGGGAATGTAAAGTATGATGGTAATAAAAATATTTACAAACAATTAAAATGATTTCCACTTCAAGTATTTACCATAGAAAATATCTGAAGAATGCTAATACTCTTTTGAAGAATATTCAAAAATAATTACGCTACTAAAAGGAAAGTAAAAAAAATTGCACAAATGAAAAATATATTTAAAATAAATAATATAATGTTGAATCCCACAAAACAATAAAAATGTAGGTTTTTATTGACTTTCTATACATTACAACAAAATTAATTCTTTCAATCCAATTAATTCCTCCAAAAAAAGAGAAGTAAATATTTTCATATCCACACAAATCTTTTTGGAAAGGAATATATCAAAAAAATATATCATGCTAAAAAAATTTCACCAGTGACTGAACAAGAATAGTATTTTAAAATTAAAATTGATTCGATTTTTGTACAGTATTTAGCTTACCAATTTATAAAAATACGTTAGCCATTTATATATTTGCTTATTTGTACCTAAGTTAATTTAATCATTATATATTTCCTCATATTAACACATGTATTTTTATTATTAAACTGTTTTAAGTTGCACATTTCAGTTCATTTACATTATCTTTGATAATTGTATTTTAAACCCACTTTTACATTTATAACACTATATATTTTTATATTATATGTAATTATTTTTAATTTAATTTCACAAATATTAAATATTATAAAATGATAAATAAATTTTATTATTTTGATTTTTCCCAATTTTATTAGAGTAGAAAATTTTTTTGTAAGTGTAGGTATTTTTTGTACAAAGATGAACCCTTTCAACATGTGTATTTTTACTAACTTGTATTTATGTTATGAATTTTAAATAATTTAAGAACTGCATTCGTTTATGTCAAATTTCTTAGTTTTTTCAATTAATTGCATTTTTGTTTTTAAATAAGGATGAATTTCATGACTGGGGAACGTGAAACAAATACGGATGAAAACCATAATAAAGTGTAACAAAAGAAATGTTTTAATAAAGTTGACATTTGCCAAAAAAAATAGGACAAACATATGCCAAGGAGTTAATTTATCTCAAATTAATTCATAATATTAAACACAAACTTAATACTAAGTTTATAAGTTTAATTTGAAGTTATTATTAACATACTACATCATAACCTTGCCTTGAAAGGAACATCGAAAACTTGTCGATAAATGGCAAACAATGTTAGAAATACCTCTTACAATTGTTGTAATCTAGAAAAAACTTATGTTTCTATGTAACTGATTATGCAATGAAAGATGACAATAATTGTAAGATTAGTAATTGCTCTTTAAAAATACATTTTAAACACAATGTTTAACAATTACATAAATTATCATTTTATAGAAATTTCTTAAGTCTATTAACATGCATGAACGTAGCAGAAGGATTTCAGACAGAAGAAAGTTTATTTATTTTATTGAAATTTAAATAATACTGTATCATTTGTGATTAAATAAAATCTGTTATGAGATTCGTCATGTATCAAAGGTCCAAACGAAATTTGAATTAATGTTACAAATTAATACCATTTGTATTTTTTATTCTATTGAAGCCACATTATATATCATAGAACAAGATTCAAAGCAGTAACCAAAAACCAACACAGAGATGAAGAAAGCAATAAAATTAAACAAAAAATATTTCAGGCTAATGAAGATAAGTTGTTTTTATTTTGATAAAAAAAAAACAATATACCCATAAAATGGAAAAAATATATATAAAGGGAACATCATGAATGTTTTTTTTAAATAATAATGAACATTATTGATAAATATGACAATCGCCTGTTCACAATAATAAATAAATAGAACTATTATGAGTCAGAATATCCATTAGTTGTTCAGCACAAGTTTTGTGTTTTTATTAAATTACTGTTAATTCCAACTGGCACATAAATATCGGCAGCGTGTATTTAAAAATTTTCATATTGAAGATATTTTCCTAAATGTTGTAGATTTATTTGTATTTTAACATTGTCCATGGCACATAAAATGTTATTCTTAGGTCTAAAGGCATAAATGAAAAATTTATTTGCAACAGGGTTGAACACATCTCTTGAGTCAGCAATCGACACGATTTTAGACGAGGATAACTGCACAAAGGAGAACAGTTTTCCTGAGGGAGTGGAAAATGAAGATGAAAAACTTATCGATTTCATGAAGAGGGCACATCAAATAATATCAGAGGTAAAAGGCAACCTCGCAGAAGAAGAAGGAGATCATGACAATCTTCATTTTCTACCTGAAATTGTGGTTTGTATAGCCAAACTTATGAAGTTCCTGCCTCTCTGGTCTGCGATAATGGTGCGTAAGTTTGGTTATGGTTCCCTGACGTCTTCAAGTGCGCCAGTAGAAAGCATTTTCAATGACATCAAACACCGCACTTTCCAGAATGTGTGTCTGCCAACCACTGTGGATAGATTCCTAAAAACCCACTTAAGATCACTGGATGGGGAAATGAAATTGGTTGCAGCGACGTCACCAAGGAAAAAGTTTTTAATGCAAAGAGAGACAGATGCCTCTCAAGTTATCCAAAATGCTGTATCACTGGATATCTCACGAAACACCACAAGAGAAAATGGAAGTGAAGTTATCGGCAACAACAAATTGAACAATTCTAAATATAAAACTGGAATTATTTCTGCCCACAACCAGAAGTGCTTTGCATGTTCCATAGGTGATTTTCCTATTGGTGCACACACCTGCTCTGTCTGTGGCACTCCAGTTCATGCAGCATTCAGTGAGTGCTCAATCTCGTATGACAGGTCGGAAGAAGGATATGGTGAGAAACGCTTATGCGTAAAATGTGCTGATAAAGTGAGAATTGCTGAGAACAGTAGTTCTGCAAAGGATATTCAAGAAGATAGTGCTAAAGAAAACTGGAGAGGGCTCGCTTCACTTCCACCAAAGAAAATACAGCGCTACTCTTATCCGGAGCCGAGCAGCGAATTTGAAGAAACTGGTATTTCGACACCCTTAAGTGCTGTGACAGTAGGCTTGCTTAAGAATGGTAACAGAGTCAGTAGCCTGAAAGCGATTTCTCTATGTGGACAAAAGTTTATCTTCACCAATACCTGCTCATTTGATTCACATGTCCAGATCTCAGCTACATCGTATACCGACAGTGTACATTACAAGGATTTCGTACAAAACAATAGCAATATTACCATTTTCAATGTTGTTGAGAGCTTAGCACGGAACAACATCACATCTGGAACATACAGACATAGAGCTGAGGTTCTGCGTCCTATATGCGAATCTTCCATTCTGTCAACTAATTTGACTCAAGGAATCTTAACATCAACGGCAAAAGCAATGGCAAGCAGACTATTAGCAGACTTTCCTTCAGTAACTGAAACTTTCAAGTGCACAAACACCAAATGTGTGACAATAAATAGCATATTGAGACCTGTTATTTCTATTGCTATAGAAATTCAGTCCCTTAACAACATGGAAGCATGTATAAATCAGTTCCTCGCTGAAGAAAAAATGCAGTGTTCGGAAAATTGTGATGGCCTAAAGACCATTATGAGCACTTCTTCCAACCAACACTTGCTGATAGAAGTTGTGAATTCTTCTATCGTGTCTAATGCCTCTGACAGCCTATCCCTTTGAAGTCCCACTCTAAAATATCCCAAGAAAAATAGCGCTGGAGAAATCTGGTGACACATATTTCCTCCGGGGCATATTACAACAACTTCATCATCTGACTCTGGGAGAGACAGGAAGACCTTGGGTGTAAATGTTGTGGGCCATTATGTAGCATGTTGTCTGAGACCAGATCTAAAATGAGAAATTTATAATGATTTATGTCATTCCTCCAGCATGGCTAAACAAAAAGTTACAGTCAACTGTGAATTGTTGCTCTGCACTATTTAATTGATTCGATTCTTATGGATGTTTTTCACGAAACTGGCTACTTGAGTTACTTGCTGTTCGAAAATTAAGTCAACTAGTTTGAAAATCAATATTATGTCTAATAGTTTTTATATGTGTTCCGTTATCTTCATGTCTTAGCAGATCTGGAATACTGGTGGTTAATGCTTTTAACGACAACTGAAATTACTAGCACTTGATGATTCCTGTTCCTGTACTGCCACTTCACGAGTTATGTACGTCTTGTATAGCATAATATCTTAATCATATAACTATATTTTTACAATCATTGCCACGCATACAGTTGTAATTTGTTTGATCTAGCATCAGTTTGACTGGCATACAACAGTACACCATTCTGTAAATAATCATAACAGTTTCTCTAATCTATACTAGTCAATAACAAGACGAATAAACTGTGGATAGTTCAACATTTTAAAATAAATCCACTCCTGAGTAATTACCGTTACCTGAATAACAATTGGCATTACCCAACTACAACTGCTTCAAATAGGTCCTTCCATTAATTAACTATATAACTTGTAAAGTCAGTCAAATTATCGTAGGTTCCCTGTTGGCTGAAATCACTAATCACTGAGGCATGTCATGTGTATGGCGAAAGGACTGGACCAGTCACATTACGAGGCCAATTTCTCATATTAATTTATTTTAGCCGAAGTAGAAAACAATAGAAAGCACGATGACAAGGGGATGGGGAAGAGGAGCTGGGGCGCCTACCATCTGCTTTGAATTACATCACCAAGCCGTCATATTGAATTGGGGTGACCTTTACCTTAACCCAACTTGACCTCGATCCTCTGGCATGACCTTGGATGACCTTCAACCCAAAGAGTCGTAGATTTTTTTTAAAGATATTCTAAGAAATAGCAAAAAAACGGAAAAATTCTAAAAATCGGGATACAAAAATAGCATTAACCCACCTTCCTCATGCCATGCTCGCCTCACCTTATCCCTACCACCATTCCCTTCACAATCATAAAAATTCAAGAAAGTCATAAAAATCGAAAAAAAAAAAAAAAAAAAAAAAAATTTAGGGAAAATACATCATGTTTGTTGTAAGCTTTTACATTTATATCAGTGACAATGAACGCGAAAACCGAAAAACACAAAGAATTTTCAAATTGCAAAAAAATCCAAAAATAATAATAAATAATATTTTTTTAAGATAATTATAAGAAATCCAACATTTATAAGAATGTATTTTAAAACGTTTATTCATGGAGGTATCCACAGCACCATGCCCAGTAGACGACTGACCCAAATCACATTTTTTAATTGATTAATAGTCATTCTCCTCCCCCATCAGAACATAGCTTGACTGGTTAGTCAGGACCTCCATACCAAATACTCGTACAGCTGGATCTCTTTCATCCCCTCCACAGATTTTTATTGGCTCCTCTGTAAATTTCATTGGAGTTACACCATACCATTTCCCGACCCTCTGAACATTTTTATTAATTAAGCTTGCAATATTTCCATCAATCTCGCATTATTTCCATCAATCTTGCAGTTTTTTCATAAATCTTGAAAACTTTTCATCAATATTCACATTTTTCCGTTCATCTCGTAATCTGACCATCAATCTCGTAATATTTGCATAAGTCTCCCAATCTTTTCATTAGTCTCACAATCTTCCCATAAAACTTTCCACCATAATCAGCACCACACACACCACAATAAGCACCACACGCACCACATTCAGCACAACACACAACACTCTCGCTCTACATGCTCCCCATTCACTCAACAATCGTTCAACATGTTCTGCAATCGCTCCATATACTCCAAATTCGCTTCACATACCCCACATTCACTTCACATACCCCACAATCGCTCCACATGATCCACAATCGCTCTACATGATCCACAATTATCTCCCCGTGCTCCGCAAACAGCACAGCATGCTCCACAACCAGCTGCACATGCTTTGCAATCAACTCCGCATGCTCGACAATCACTCGAAATCCTCATCAATCCACAGCAATACTTCTCCACAATCTGAATCCTGCTTACTGTTTCCGACCGACTGTCTCCGACAGACTGTCTACTGCCGACAGTCTCCTGCAAACTGACTCCTGCAGACTGACTCCTGCCGTGATTTTTATTTATACTTTTAGATTCATGTCTGCTAGACTTGCATTCCTTTGCAAATAATCAGAAGATCTTCTACCATACATGTTTCATGTAAAAATATGAGACTGTACCGTGGTAACCCACATACACCATTCGAGTGGGTACTGGAATAAGATGATTGGAAAACCCGCAAATGCCGGAAAAATTGCATGTATTTTAAAAACAAACATACTACATTAAAAGGTAGATAGAAAAAATATATATTTTGTAAATATGAAACATGGGAACACCCGGAGAAAATTAATTTAACTAGCTCGCAATAGCAAGAACTGCAACACCATATTCGGCGTCTTGGATGACGTCATGTTACATTTACCTTGACCTATGGCCACCATCTAGAAAGGCATATAATTGTTAAAACCAAAAAATTAATCCCAAAATAGTGGTTTGGGTCAGCAATCTGCCGGGCGTGGTGCTGGAGGTATCTCTAGTAATATAGGTTTTTTAAAATTCATTTTCGAATAATTTGTTACATAATTCAATCATGTATTTTAAAAAATTCTAATTTTTCTATTATGGTTTTATTTTTATTTTTCCGGTTTTTATTGAATTTGTTATTTTTTATTTCCGAGTTCAATGTTATTGGTGTCCATGTAAAGGCGACAAGAACCAACATGATGGTCATAGTCGCCAATGTCATATTTTCCTCCATTTTTAGAATAATTTTTTAATTTTTGTGTTTTTTATTTTATTATTATTGTGATGGTGTGGAGGTGGGGAGGTGTTGAGGTGAGCTAAACGTGGGGTGGGTTAACACTATAACTTCGACGTCTTTTAGAATTTTTGTCGATTTTTTGCGATTTTTTTATAATTGGGTAGGGGTGGGTTGGGAGGGATCTGGTTTGTGGGGAGTCCGGGGAGGGTGGTGCAATGCTGTATGTTCCATGATTCTTTAATTTTTATTTAGATTTTTTGCGATTTCAGAACTTTTTCTATAATTTGTAGCATTGTTTGTGTTCAAGGTCATCCAAGGTCATGGACATGGGGTCAAGGTCATTGGTCATGATAACCCAGGTCTAATATGGTGGCCGGGGGATATCATAGCTGGTGGCTGGCACCTCAGCTCCTCTTCCCTATCCCCTTGACATTAAGTTCACTGTTTTATTTTACTCGCTCGTTTTAATCGTTGAGATCGCGTCACAAGTCTTGCTATGCAAAACTATGTGTCATTACATCCTACCTTTTCTTTTACCTCATACTGTGGTAATATATAAATTGCTAACAAGTAGGTTTACCTTATGCATGTATTGCAATTTAGAATGTATCAAGACTTAACCCAAAGATAACAATTTCATGTTCATAGGCTAGGTCTAACAACTATTTACGAGTTGACTACTGCGGCTGAGTACAATAGACGTTAGGCCACATCATCACCTAACTAATCATATTTGCATAGCTGGATTCTCAATAAGACTATTGCATTAACATTACCGAAATTAGATCAACTGTATTGAAGAAATGCGTGCTTCCGATATGATTACAATTTATGAGAAAATATTCAATGGACGTTTGCATGTTAGCTGAAACCTTTCATTCAAAGAAACATGAAACGTGTGTCTAATGGCATGAACGTTTTTATTTAGTTAGTAAAAACGTTACTGGAATGAGAAACAATAAAACTCCGGGCACTAAATAAAAATAGTTTCTTTTAATAACCAACCTTCTGGAAACGAAATTATAATAACCTCAGCGTTATCTGTTGTCACACGACAGGTCCAAATGCATTGAGTTATTGAAATGACAAGACAATTTGAGGACACCACTTCGTACACTGTAGTAACAGGAGCACTTACAAAGCTAATGAAACTGCGATTTTGTTTTTTTTTTTACCTAGCATCTTTATGATGCAAAACAAATACGAAACAGAAAAATTGCAGTAAAACTCACAACTGAGTAGAACAGTAGGGGGCATAGTTATCTAGGCAGCAACCATTATAATATGAATATCGCCGACTTTCAAATGAAATGAATAAACGCAAGAAGTAATTGTAATCATTAATTAGTGCATTGATACTTTAATGAAAGCTGACGAAACTACACTTTATGCAGGAAAATTACGAGATATTCCCTATGCTTGATTTAAATACAACAGGTGGGTTTTGGCCACATTCGTGACAAGATATCCTTACGAAAACAAACTCATTAACATCACAGCCAGAGGAGAATGTTGTGGTGAGGTAGGCACTAGGAAACTCTTTTATATCTGTGGGTAGACTAGCAGTGAACAATCATAAATATGACAGAATGTGAAGTGTTAACAATATGTAGTAATATGTATAAAATATTTAAGTTAGTTTAGTGAAATTACTACATTTCCTAAAGCAACAATGATTTTACTATGAGAATTTTTGAAACTTTGTTTCCATGCTTTATATTCTTGGTAGTGTACTTAATCTTTCTGGTTTTGTTAGAGCTCAGTGTATGCAACAGAAATATGTTAGTGTTGGGTTAATCAAAAGATAAAAAACTGTGTTAGCGATATGATTGCAAGCGCAGTAACAAGTAATATTGCTAGATTGCTGTCCACAGCGAGTTAACTAAGGGTTTGAATTAAGTTTCAAATATAAAACAAAGTGTGGGAAAAGTGTCAACTATTAAAACAAGTTGCAAAAAGAATGTGTTCAATGGGGCTATGTCAATATTTTAATCTACATCCTCAGGTTTTTTTTTGTTTTTAATAATGCTTTAGAAGGTGCGAGGGATTGTTCAGCGCAAATAGTGTCATGTGTAATTCACAAGAGACAAAATGGAGAATTCTTTTCTTTGTACGAATTCCAAACATACATATTTTTGATCATAGTTTTCATGGCTATTCTACGCTGGTTTTATAATTATGCCAGTAGAAAACGAGTTGAGCAGTGTCTGATATACTTTATTTGCACTTTTATTTTGCACTGACGTAATTTTTTTCTGGTAAAAAAGCCCTGAGACATAATTTTCCCCTTGCTTTACCGATGAAATAATCTGTCAATTTCCAATGTGAACTTAATCAATTCAGTTTATAAAAATTTTGAACAAGCCAAGCCAAGCTAGCAACTAGCCGATAAATTCAAAGTATTCCTATGAAATATTGATATCCGTAACTTAACTGCATATTAGTGAATAACTAACACTCTCAGTCATATAACACTAAAATCTTATTCTTCTTTCAATTAAATATTACTCAAATACTCTCTACTCTTCTAACTATTTATGATATGGTAGTCTCAGTAATAATCTATTCATTGAATTGTCTTGGTTCCGCCTTTACCAGTTGTGGGCTGTGTAATCAAATAGCTGAGTTTGGCTCCTATCAGTATCTCTCGTTAAAACAATATATTTTAATGTGTGTGTTTGTGTGATTTTAGAAATTATGAAGACAGGCAATACATTCGTATACAAGCGTGTCACAATAATACAAGGGCTTTAATTTATTCATACTAAAAGTAAATGTTTTTTAGAACAAAAAGATTTTAAAGAACACGAAACCTTTAGATAAATGAATATTTACCGCGTTTGGCATATTTAATTGAGTTTCCGCTATTACATAGGTACTCACAACGAATTTTAATTAAGTCACGCTTCCCTCGTCTGATTTTCTTTCATATTCGCGACAGTCAAAACGTCTAGACGTAATATTTTCGGGACAAAATCGCACAAACTAGAAAGAAGCAAATTACAGAACGTTTATTAAAATCACAACTGGAGTGGATGGTAACATAACCCCAAATACCCAGCAAAATATGCCAATATACCTCTATAACTAGAATAGCATAATCTCCAATATTTGGCTCAAATTAGCACAAACTGAGCACAAATAAACTACAAAATTTTATTGCGTTAGAGGGGGGGGGCTAGTATGTCCCCAGAATCCCCCCCCCCTCCTTGATATACTAAACTCTCAGAAACTAGAGTAGCACAAACTCCAATATTTGTGGCACAAATTAGCACAAACTGAGCACAAATAAACTAAAAAAATTTATTTTGATCGGAGGGGGTGGGGGGGGGGAGGGCTGGTGATATGCACCTGCTTGACGGGCCTGCCGATACACGACCTTGAGTTGGCCCCACCAGTCTGGAAACTTTCCCTCCCGATGCGCAGCGACAGCTCTCTCCCCTCTCCCACCACTGCGGAGTGGTAGCTCAACCGACAACTGGGGTAAGCTGCACGCTGCAGCAGCTAGAGAAACGAAAAACATGTCATACGGAAATTAAAACACTAGTGACAAAGAACTGACTTCTATGTAAATTACAAAAAAAAATCAGTGATAAATGTTTCTTAGTTCTTGAGAATTTTTAGTTCTGACGATGGCTTCAAATGTCCCACATTTTCTTACTAGGGGATCCCCTTAAGAGTGAGATGGACCCCGCATTTTTTGTGAAATAGCTGTTTGCGCGAATACACGTATCTCAGTAAATAAATGTTCTGCAAATACTACAGTTTGTCATAAAACATTTAGAAAACAATTACCTATGTCCCTATTTTTTTACTTTTGTCATATTAAGTGTATTCTCCGAGAAACCAATTCGTGAAACTGGTCAAATATCGCACATTTAAAGCTTGCCTACCGAGTTTCCTTAAGCAGCAAGATAAAAATACAAAGATAAGGACGTAGTTTAATCTGTGATCTTTCATCACGTGTAACAAAACCCCACTGTTTTGGATCTCATTTGCACAGTACAGCGTTACGACGGAAATACTGCACGCCTTATGCGTAGAAGCGATGAGGCGCTAGGCGTGCGTGTTAATGTTGCCCGTATTGCTCCCTCGTTTCTTGACCTTGGACGTGGAATTCCCACGGGGTCCACCCCATCCTTAAATCATTTTTTTGTAAAAATATATTTGAATTATAAACAGAATTTAATCCATATAGCCTGTAAAGCTGGCGAGTGTTACGGAATTTCAAGGTTACCGAGTATCGTGTTTTCGAGGTTGTAATATATTAAGTCGTAAATAACGGCACAATGTAGGCATTTTATTGCACAGTGTATTCTACTTAACATAGTTTGCTGTATTTATATTTGGAATGCTTCAGGCAGAATACTGTAGAAAAAAAAAACATTTCTTCCGAGTAGTACAATTTGGAAGGTTCGGGCACAAGGCAATGGGGAAGTTGGTGGTAGGCACCGACCAGCCGCCATCTTGTGACGTAACTCTACCGCCATCTTGGATGTTGGTAACCTACACTCTGACCTTGGCCGTGTCTGAAACCTTGAAAATCCAAGAATTTTAAAAATTCCTGTGCTATAACTACCCAGCCCACAGCACTTCCACAGGAGATAAAAAATGTGCCCTTCACAGAACTCAAACTGAGCCAGGCAGAAAAACACAAGAAGCGAAGCTAACTGCTAAAACAAGTCGGACGAGAGTGTAGTACTAGGTTAGTATAAGCAAAGGGAGGGCCGAAACAATATTCAGTGCAGCATAAAAAAATTAAAAAAATAACATATTCAATTACCAAACTTAGAATACATCACTCACATAAGTTATTTGGTAGTGAAATACTTTTTTTCAGTGGAGTTTATGGACTCAGGTTATGAAATACCATTATTTAAAAAAAAATTTGGATCGAAGTACATTATTTATTCTCTTATTTTTTAAAAAGTTGTTAATAAGGATCTCCACATATCTGACATTCGAATTATCATATAAGAATCAGATCAATGTTGACGTAGTATCAAACACATGTGATTGGACACTTCTATAATATATTTATTAAGTTTCATGTTAAATTCTCTTTACTATCGGGATCCCGAGAAAACATTGCAAAATAAATTATTTACTATTTAAAATGACAAGTCACATACGGCCATGTTGCCGAGCATTGTTGTGTGAAGGACACAAGAGGTTTAACAAAAAATATTTTTAATATATATATATTTTATTGTGAAGCTTTCTTGGCCTGAGCAAAACATAGAACAAATTATATAAATTTAACAAAGTCTAAAAAGGGCTGCAAAGAAGACGAGTCCAAAACGATGTTTCAAGGTCGGATTCAGGTTATTAGTATAAAATTTTCCATGGCAAAAAAAAATCAAATGAATGGCTTGTTTTGAAGTATTCAGGCTTCGCCCGCACCCAGGACGATGCTGCAATAGCCGAAAATTACATCGGAAGGAGGATGCTACACCTCATTGTGAAAGTGCTAGACTGAAGCACTCAAAGCTCCATCATGTCTAGGGTGGTAGTCGGTGACCGCTGTGAGAACAATTATCAAAGAAAAAAAGTATTTCCTATAACAACAAACTGTACGAAACAATGATGGGAAAAATAAGCAATGACTTAAACTCACATTTCGCAGCCAAAAGAGATGTTTACCACATAATAGTGTGGAAATCAAGCGAGAAGATGGAAAATACAAAATGTCCTTACATGGTTATCAAGTCCTGAAGAACGGAAGTGGGACGTTCGGAAGTAGTCATTGCCACGAATCGATTCAGAAAGTAGCACAATCAACATATAGCATTAAAATTATTTACTAACATGTGACATTTTATCACACTTAAAATTTGTAAAATGGAAAACTTAATTTAAACAGCTTATTACTCACAATAGATAATTGTTTCTCTGTCGTTACATAGCATTTCTAGAATTTATACTTTCACACAAATTAACTTTCAAAGAAAGTGACAAAATGGTTGGCGACAAAATTATTTTCCAGAAAAGGAAAATGTTCACTGCTTAACAGTTTGTTTGTCAAAACAAGAAGAATTTAAATAGTGCCAACAGACATACAAATTAATTATACTCATTTTTAGTTATATTACTAAACATAGTAATAAATAACAAAGTGACAACTTTGTTGAACTCCTTTTTTTTTTTTTTTTTTTTTTAGACAGTTTCAAAATTAAAATATTCTGAAACAGATTTTCCAGAACTTACAGGAAATTATTAAAACCTTAAATCTCGCAGAATCACACAAATATATAGAGAAAATTACAGCATCTCTAGGCTGGATACAAGTACAAGAAGTTAATGGAACAAGTATGTAATGAGGTTAAGTACATGTACATGACAAAATCACAAAAAGAAAAAAATTGCCGAAACTGAATACTGAAGTTTTGGCACATAGACCAACTAATATTATTCCAGAAGGGAATACACATTATGAAATTCACAAAAAGGTAGAAATTTAAATTGCGAGCCTAACAATGTGGTATATTCCTAGAAGTTTTTAAAAGCCCCAAATCTTTATAAAAATAATTATTTATAAAAATAATTATTTTCAATAATACATTTTCAGAGTTTCCCCCACCACTCGTTAAATTTTATTGGTTAACTAGTCGATTCCCTTCCAGCTCCCGTCCTCTCCTTACTGCAACTACTGTCCATATCTGTTTTTAAATAAGGGTAATTCATTACACTCACTTTATTTCCACAATCAGCATCACATGCTCCGCCATCAACTCAGCATGCACTGCAATGAATGATCAATCTTGTAAGGGGTCAGTCTTGTGCGGTGTTGGTCTTGTGAGAGGTCAGTCTTGCGAGGAGTCGGTTTTGTAAGGGGTCAGTTTTGTGAGCGGTCAGTCTTTTGAGGATTCGGTTTATTTCGAGGGGTCGGTCTTGTAAGCCGTCAGTCTTGTGAGGGGTCGGTCTTTTGAGGGTTCGGTTTATTTCGAGGGGTCGGTCTTGTGAGCTGTCAGTCTTGTGAGTGGTCAGTCTGGCTAACACCACAAAAGCCGCACTTAGCACCACATGCTATGTACAATATAAACCAAGCAGAATAAAATAGGTTACAGAATGATAGGGGCCTATACACATTGCATGATTGCACGCCTCCCGAAAAATCACAGTCCTTTCAGAAAATAGTAACTCTCCCATCGCTCAGGAATACTGGTATATATGCAGTTGGAGTTCTGGTTTGAAGCTTAGTTTGACCGTCAACACCATGAAAGATACATTGTCTCAACATGTGAAAGTGATTAGACAGTAATATGGAGGCAAAGGTTGCGGGTCGAGCAACAGTACCTACAGCAGTACTGCTATCCACTTCTTCGTGAATGACACTGACTTCTTTAGGTATGACACTGACAGAACAATCGACATCTTCATGCATAATGTCGACAGCACCATCAACTTCTTCATAGGTCACCTACAGCAGTGCAGTCATCGATGACTTAGTCATGGCTTCATCGCTGTTACTATGGCAGGATATTTGTCTACAGCCAAAGCGCAAGAAGCATTACAAAACTACTTGTGTGAAGAGCCTTCCTGTGCTATGCAACAATGTGTCAAGTTGCAAACATCTTTTCAAATGGGGTATAGCCTGAATAGACATAACAATAACTGCAAATGTAGAGTTCCTACAACTAAGAGACGACCTGTACTAGCTGTTGGCGAAACCCCGTCGAATTGAATCTACCTTAAACAAGCAGAATTTTAGGGTTCTTTAATATATTATGTAATTGGGAATAACCTTGTTGATACAAAGGCATATGTACCTACCTTGACTACATTAATTAAAGTATAATTAATGAACTAACAGAAGAAGTCGAAGAAGGTCCCATAAAATATAAATTTTGACTGGAGTGTACCTACAGAAAGCCACAAACTTCGGATGAAGCCATTAGTCGGCTAGCATTTAAGACTGTGAATGAAGCACTGTACAAGTTTGATAGCATTCCAGAGGCTGTAGAGTCTTTGAAGGATAAACTTTGTTGCAAAGAAGAAGAATATATAGATAAGGGTTCTCGTTGGATGCTTGCTAGCAAAACTGTCTTGAGCTGCATATAAGCAAATTATATTCACAAAGAAAAAAGTGAGCATGTGTGGAGAATGTAAGGATTGGGTTTTTATATATTTGTAGTCTGGAGTATGTAGAAATATTTTCCAATGAATAAAAAAAGTACTTCATCTCATTGGTGTTGTAGCCTGACAACTGTACTGATAGAGGGAATATGAGAGCCTTGGTTTTCAGATCTGCCACTACATGATGGTACTGTTAGAGAATATGATAAAAAAACTAAATGAAAATATGATGATTTAAAAGCTAGTAATGAAATATTGGCTGTGTAGACCCATCACTGTATATGCACAATAAACAATATAGTAACAAAGTAATATGTTGAACCACACACAAAATTAGAGTGTGTTAATATTGTAATACATTTTCAGCAGGTTTGACACAACAGGCTTGGAAGTATGTTGTTGAAGTGGTCGAAATTTGACCCCGAGACTTGGAGGGGGTAGAGAGTGAATGTGGAGTTGGGTCTAGCTAGACCTTCTTCAGTGTAGTATATGAGGAAGCGAGGGCATACATAAATGTCTACATGACTGGTTCTGTTTCATAAATGTATACAAGACTGGTTTTGCTATACACTGACATGTCAAAAATCATGGGATACCCATCTAATAACGTGTAGGGCCCCCTCTAGCCCGAAGAAGTGCAGTAACTCGATGTGGCATGGACTCCACAAGTAGACAGAAGACCTCTAGAAAGATGTAAAGCCATACTGTTTGAAAAGGTGCCCAATGTTCTCTGATATTACTAGGTGCAGAATCTTGGGTCCCATAAATGCTCGATTGGGTTCATGTCGGAGGAACGTGCTGGCCACTCCATTCGCTGGAACTCTCCAGAATGCTCTTCGAATCAGTCCTAGACATCTGCAGCCCGATAAGACGGCGTATTATCCTGTTGGAACGTCCCATTGTTGTCGGGATAACTGAAATCCAAGAATGGCTGCAAATGGTCACCAAGGAGACTTTTGTAGTGGTTACCATTGAGTTTTGTGGGTACATGGACAAGTGGATCCAACCCATACCTAATGAAAACACCCCAAACCATTACGGATCCACCACCAGCCTGTACGTTGCCTTGTTGACAACTGTGATGCATGGCATCATTGGGTTTGTACCATACCCGAAACCTGCAATCAGCATGAAACAACCTGTATCGTGACTCATCAGACCAGGCCACATGTTCCCAGTTATCCAGGGTCCAATTAGCAACCTTATGAGCCCAAATGAGTCATTATGCCCAGTGTCATGCTGTTAACAGGGGCACTTTGGTGGGTCTTCTGCTTCCATATCCCATGGAAGCTAATGCATGTTGCACAGATCTGCTACATACACGTCTGACACCTCCTGCATCGAATGTGTTTGCGATATGAGCTAGTGTTCCTGCTCTGTCAGCACGGACAATTCTACCCAACCTCCGCCCGTCACAATGATAAAGTAACTTTGGTTGACCAAGGTGGATCGTAATACCTTGATTCTGATATCTCCTGTACACACGTGACACCATAGATAGAGGAATATCGAAAGTCTCCACAACTTCTGAAATTGAATGTCCCATCCTCCTGGCACCCTGGCCCTGTTCGAACTTTGATAACTCACGTCGCCTTGTCATGAGCATGTAAACAACAGTCAATCCGAATGACACGACCACCTGTTCACAACTGAGACTGGTTTAGGCGGTGCAATGTCGTTCTGCAGCGGTGGCGCCACGAGTCAATCAGTTACATAGTGCTTTCCCATGACCTTTGTCATGTCAGTGTATTAATGTCCACACGACTGGTCGTGCTATAATACATCACAGTTATTTATCTAGTAGACACAAACGACAAACTAGATGGGAGATTTAGGTGGTTAAAGGCTAAGACCATATGCTTTAATTTAAGTTGGTGGAAGTTATGTAATCTGAGATGGTGGTTCGAGGGGACTAAGTAATCAGCAGGCTAATATACCGATGTGGAATAACAGAGCATGAAGGAAAGGTGGTGTGACTGAAATCCAAGATGGCATATGGAAACGAGATGATAGTTGGAATCAAGATGGCAACCAGAAAATAAGATGGCAACCGGAAATGTAGTAATTGAATGCGAGGCTTTTCCATGTTTCTGTATGTACAATTTTGGTACAAAAAATACATAAAAACTTTAGTAAAAAATTAATTTTTAAATCTGATAATAAATACAGATTTTCGATTTGGCATACCCTATGCCTATAAAAGTAATATGGCTGTCACTGTTCTGCCCTCGGAAAGCGAGCCTCCCGCTCTCAAATCATTTCATTGAAGCGGAAAGTGCTGTCAGAGGCTCGTTCTTTGCAAATGGGAAGCTCGGAGCTTTTAGAAATAACGGGAAATTTTGGGGAAAAAGGAAATTTTAAGGCAAAATTTGTTAATTTCGAGGAAACTAAAAAAAATGTTATGTGAAAAAAAGGTAATTTTCCTCCGGCGCCAGAGCCGGACACCCATCCCCTTGGTCACGACTTCCTATATATATATATATATATAAGTGTTTCTCAAGCAGGGTAATCAGAATGATTACTTCCCTTCTACATATGAAAACAACTGTGTCCTTCGAATACCAATAGTGTCGCTAAGCCAGCCCAGGAAAAAGAGACAAAAAAAGGGGGGGCTGGTAAGGTTGCTTAGGCGAAGAAGCAGCACGTTTCAGTATGTTATGTATTTCGTATTGTTATAAAATTCACACGACATTTTTTCTGTCAAGCATTTTTGAGGGTGTTGCCTATCAAGCCTGCAACCACAGTGTAGAGTCAATGTTAAATAAATTCGTTCTCATTAATTCTACATGACATTTATTTATAAATACTACCATTATAAGAAATGTGACCATTTTTATTTATTGTTATTATTATTTTTTTAATTTCTTAACTTGGTAGTACCCTCTTAGAAAGTTTCGTTGAATATTTTTTGTTTGAAACAGATATCTGAAAAAAAATTGGTGCATAGAGAAGGAATATTTTAACTTTGATTCCTCATTGTACCTACTCCGCAGCTGTAGTCTTGGTATGCAGAGCACTTAAATCGTAAATTTCTTGTCATATTGGTGGTTTCTGTAGTTTTACTTGTAATATAATGAAACAATTCCTGCGTCTTATGTCACTTAGGGGTCCTCGGTTTTCCTACAGCCAGCTCGCAGCCTTCCCACCACATCCATCTGGGTTCGAACCCTTAAAGGCAGTTCACGATGAAGTGAGCACTTTTGAAATCAACCTGTGAAAAATGTCACTGCCCCTACCTGCACATATTTTAACGGGAGTATTGACTGTCACGCGCCCAGTAAAGTTGGCAACGATGGAGAGAACGTAATTCCATTGCATTGACGTTAAATTACAAGTGTTGATTGATCATATATGCATAAGTTACTAGAATGCTTTGTTTTACTGTTTAATATTTAATGCATAAGTCATGCGTGTAAGAATAAAAACATACGTAAAATGTTTGGTGTTCTAGAAAATTTATAGTTGCCCTTGACCGACATACGAATAAAGTGACCAGTCTCATAGTAACGTTAATTGTAGGTATGGTGGAATAATACACAATGTGCATACAAGTATATATAAAGCAAGGCTTTCTAAAGTGCTCATTTTACCGTGAACAGCGTACGCATACACGTCTCAAGTTTCGCGCATACGGGATATGTGACGCACGTTGCCTACGGCCTGTAGGTTTTAACGGCATACCCTATACTTTGCACATTTCCCACCTTCATTACTCTATCCTAGAGCCTCGCTTCAAGTCACACTAGACGGACGATGGATGATAAACTTTGAGCTAACTTTTCACGCGAAATTATGGTTAAGTTAATTTGTAAGTAGGATCAGGTGGATTACCATAATGGAGAAAAAAAAATTGTCAAAATATATTTTTACCTCTCTTAGCCGATGTCACTTTCCCAAGCGAAACGAAACAACGAAACACGAAAGACACTAGAAAAAATTTTGCTTGGCACTGACTTACTATTGATGTGTTACTGAAATAAGTTTATGTCGTCGTACTCGTTATTTACTTGATCCTGCTTACACTGTTCTTCGTCAGATTGATGTCCGCGATGTTATTTTTGGAAAGGAATTGCTGTTAATAAAGTTATTATTTTTTATACTGTTTTAATTAATTTTGACTCGGGTACCTGACATGCATCCTCGTAAAACAGCTTTACTGAAACTTGGTGACGAAATTTATTCTGATGCTACCAGTGATATGTACATGTTCATGTTCAAATTGTGTAACGCTCTCATTTTCTTTTATAAAATTGGTTTAGCAATTTTTATTTTAGAATTAACTCGTTACCACGACAACAAGTCCTACTTGTACCTCCTTTAGGGAATTAATTCATTTCAGTCTAAATGTGGCGCACCGAAACAAGACGATGAGTCTGGGAGACTAAAACAAAATCAAATAACTGTCTTCGTATCAACTATTTTGTTCATTAAGCAAGCCTACCTTAAGTTAGGTTACATTAGTTTTATTGATAACTATCAGCCCGCCATCAGGTTTTATGGAGTTATTGAAATACATACCCATATATGCGACTACCTGTGACTACCTGCGACTACCTGTGACTACCCATGACTACCTACGACTACCTGCGACTACCTGTAACTACCCATCTCTCGGCTAGTACCATCCTTCGACGTACCTGCGTTGTCGGTCGATCGCTGCCTTACAGATGCTCACGTCGCTTGTGTGACAGGTCGGACGCTTTATGCTGATAGTGTTGGCCGGTTTCGTTTCACTCTGTTCGTACGGCTATCGACGTGTTCACTCCCTGGACGGTCGGAGCAAATACAACGCTGTACCGACACCATGCAGTATTGTCGCCTGTCCGGTTTACTATTTGAGACCGGACTCTGAGTTGCTATGCATCACAGCAGTGAAAACGAAGTGAATATACGCCAAGAATGGGTAATGCGGACAATTGCACAGGCGAACATCATACAGCAGTCATGAAGCATTGCACTGTGACATGGAAAACGATGTGTTCCCCACTCAGCTGCGAAGTGTTTCTAGCTGCAAGGTATGTATAAGAAGCAATGAGTTCCCCACCCGCAGTCAGTGACAGTGCAGAGAGATAGCTATGAACTTCGACGTGCAGTCATTGTCAGCACAGATTCCAGGAAAGACAATCGCCGCCATGGCCTTCGACAGACGTAAGTGTGTCCAGTTCCGGCTGGAAGATACTAACTTCTAAGAATGCTATTATGTGGGCTACCGAAGTGTAGTGTTCAGACCAGAGCTCGTGTATGATCAAATACAGATATGTGTTGGTGAAAATCATATGTGGGCCCATCAGGATGCCTAGGACTAATTCCACAGCAAGGTGTGGCAATGCAGCAAGTATGACAGATGTTCCGTCGTCAATTTGAATTCCAACAGTCAACCAGGGTCCAATGGTCACATTCTCAAAGCATGTGCAAGCTTTGAAGATATTAGCGAGCATCAGTGCGCAGACAGGCAAGTTGACTTTGCCCTCTGATGAAGACAGCGGTAAGATATGGCGATGGACCGAGGAACGTACTGGTCACACACATGCTATTAAAATGGGAGGCTATGAGTGGTTTATGCCATGCTCAGCAAGAGTATATACCATATATAAGTGAGTAATTAGTTCAATTGAACAGTATGGGCTCCGAAGCCGCGACCACCGAGGGCGATTTGGTAGGTAACAGGTGCTGGGGTGATTTGTGCCCTTGTACGTCTCCTGCTGTGAGTGTCCGAACGTCTGAAGTAGTGGCTGTGACGTCACATGTGAACTATATAAGCCCTGCGTGTCCGACCCGCCACCATCAGAGATTTTCACCATCAGTCTACCATTCAGATCAGAGTCCAGCTATGTAAGCATGACACAGGGCACTGGCAACATATAAAACAGCATCAGGGATGACATCAATCAAAGAGCGTATACAGAGACATGCGATGGGGCGTCGCACTGGCTGTTAGCACATATGCCATATATGCACGAGCGCGGCTAGGAAATGTTGAATTGTATACCTCCAGGGGGATGCATCGTCCATCATATGCGCCCAGACATACCACTCCCATGTATTGGTGATGAAGTGGTATCCTCTTTGCTCTACAATGCACTCCGCAGGTTGCTGCTGCTGTCCTGGCTGGATAAATAGCCAACGATGCATCATCATCGATGGCAGTCACCAACATCAACACAGGTGACCTGCCCTCAGTCGCTGTGCAAGACACACAGCCGGTGTTAACCTCGCTGCTGGAAGACGCCACCACCAGTCAGCTGACTACCAGACGCAGGCAGCGACCGGCGGCCTCCCAGGTCACCCGATCGGAAGAAAGAGCTACTCCCCAGCTACTGCTGGAAGTTACCAGGAGGCAGACCAGCCAGCCGAGGCATAAGTGGTCGGAGGTGAGCGCCTCCCAGAATATTATGGCAGAGTTGGGGGACTTGCTGCACAGTATTGTCACCAACCAGCCCCCACCAAAGCACAAGAGACTGGCTGCAGATGTCGAGACACCAAGGCACAAGCGTTCAGTAAAAGTATACGCCTCCTTCGTCACCCCTCCCATCACCGCCAGGTATGCAGCTACCTAGACGACCACCTCCCTTCGTCCATAGCCTGCACCTCCAACACTACCAGACGTCCGACTCCTCACGCACTAAGGGCGTAAGGTACTACTTCGACGTCTTTATGAATCTTTATTATCGAACATGTAAACATTGCCAGCAGCTGTGAGAGAGAGAGAGATGTAATTGTGTTTTCATGTGTGTGTTCATATAGTTATAGTAGTAGTAGTGTAGAGGTAAAGTGTTCCTAAAGTGTCATACTTTATCCTTCGGTCCTTTTCCTTGTTGCGTATTATGCATATGTTACGACTTTGGTAGGTGCATCTCAAACAGTTCGGAAATTACAGCTAACTATACATATAAGCACTCTTAGGTCACTGTTGACCTTTCGGTACTTTTTGTTGTCTGGGGTGATGACAATGTTATGATTTTGGTAGTTGCATCTCAAATGGTTCGGAAATTACAATCAACTATGCTTATATCTAAGCATAGGTTATACTTATCCTGAGGCTGGTAGAGAGCCATGAAATGGGGTCTCCCCCTCCATGCAGAATGCGTGCGCAGGATGTGCACACTTTCAGTAGGAAGGAAAAACTATAATACTAATATCGGTTGGGAGCACCCTGAGAACACCGACCGGAATGCCAGAGCGGGATGTGTTGTGGTGAAATTTCTCCTCCTCCTCCTTCTCATTGAGTCAGACGCCACAATGAGGAGCAATCCCAGCCGGATTGTGCAAGGGCACATTCGGTGTGCGAAAGTCAGCTTCATTGAGCAAAATTGTGCGAGAATATGTTCCTTGTGCTTAATTTGGGAGGTTTTGCAGTCATTTGCGGTGGTTTTGAACGTTTGCTGTGTGAAAAACAGGGTTTTCTGTGCGAGATGACGCCATTCAAGATGGCGGCCATGGCGCAACGGATCCGCAGTCCCAAGCCCCCTGTCCTAGAATCCCCTTGAATGTGCTACTTTTGGTTCTGACGATACGTGAGCTACTAAAAGTGTTGTCAGCCTAAAACATTTGGATAACAAGGCAGGAAAAAACATTTAGGAAACAAACTGCATTTGCGAAATGAGGAAACAAACTGCATTTGCGAAATGAAATGAAAGTGGTAATGCTGGGCCAAGTTGATATATGAAATCAGTTGGTTGAAGTATACAGAAGGTCAGTAAAAAAAACAAAGACCTAGTAGAAATAACAGATACCTACATAATATCCACAATAATAGAATGCATTACGTGTTTGGTATTTTGTCGGTGTCTTGTTCTGGAGATCATGCCGAAACTACCCGGTGTACTTAAGAGGTTTGTTATTTCGTTGCATAATCATTAAATTATTATGTTAATTTATAATTTGTGCCCTCCTTCGAAGTTCTTCCTGAGCCACCACTGTGTTTATTAAGAACCATCCCTAAACAAACGCCGCTCAAGAACGGTGCTGTAATTCATCACGTGGTTTGACGGCCATGGCAAGACGAAGACACACGACAAATTTCACTGGTCGGACAGTATTGTTGCCCCAAGCTTTCGTCATTTGCTTGTTAGCCGAGGACGGGTTGAGAAATCGTTTTGGACACCGTTCGTCGTGCGGTATTTTTAAGGAAGAATTTTCCTGCTTTTCGTCCCGTGTTACCCCACAACGATGATGAAGCGTGCGCATGCCGTAATGTATAGCGTGTTCCTTAATTCTCGCCTATGGCCCACGAGAAGTGAAACCAATTTTGGGTAGTAACTTAAGGAAAGTGACTCGTTATTTGGCAGTGAGATAAGACACAATTAAGTAATTTTTAGGGTAACTTTTCGAATTTTCGTTTCACAGGGTAACCTATAAACTTAACTAAGTTACGAACAGATTTAACACCTAGAAAAATAGATGGTGCTTTATCGTTACTTCTAAGTTTGAGATAGCTTCATTTCAAAATGTAGTTATATTACATAAACAGAGACGAACTGTAGATATAAGCTTTTTTTGCGAACTGTTATAAAGGAGTGTTAAAATAAAACACTAAGTGGATAAAATAAAACACCAAGTGGATATTATTTCAATTTATTTTTTGTACTACAATTATGTCACAGTATTCGTTTATGTGTGGGTTCCGAACACTATGTTTTACTTATGGAACTGGTGTCATTTGCACCATACGTTTCCCACTAATTTTATAATTGGATGAACTTCTTTCTTTAAAATCGACCGTCTTACGATGAGTTCATGTGCATTTGTAAGAGCGACGCACCGGACAACGAAGTTAGGTTACTTTTTAACTAACATCCAGTTATAGGCTCTTCACGGTAAAGTGAGCACTTTTTAAGGCCCTTCCAAATGGCTTTAACCACTAATAAATATATTCTATGGCTGCTTCGGACGTTCAGTGTTGGGTTTGTTGCAATGTGTAGGTTGTGTTTATTAGTAATGTAGTAGTGTTTATATTAAAAAATTATAAAAACAGAGAAATTTGCTCATAGATAAAATTTAGCAGGGCCTTAAAAAGTGCTCACTTTAACGTGAACAGCCTATACATCTTTCGAAAGTAAAGTATTTTAAGTTACTTTTCAAAAATAACTTGCTCAACACTGAGTGAAACATTGATGAAAACGGGGATGGAAGACTCAGTAACTAAGTCCTTCGCAAATTGTAGTCGTTATCTATCTCGGTATCGCAGTTAAAAAGATGAGAAAATGTAAAAAAAATACCCTCAAAAATAATTAAAATGAAACATCAACCTTACACTATCAATACAAATATATATACATTTAAACAGTTTCGAGTTTGATCAAACGACAGAGAAAAATACTGTAAATATAACAGATACTCAACAAAGCTCTACTCGAATATACAGTATCGTCAGGTTGTGCAGATTAATCTTCCTTGGATGGGATTTTGTTTCCAAGATTTTCGGCTCCATTTTATCCAGTGTTCTTGTGATTTAGACTGTGAGCACGAATTTTCGTTGTAAGCATAAATGCTGTGGGTCCCGAAATTTAGTCCACGATTCGTTCAGTGCTGTGGTGAAGCGGATTTCGGGACATGCTGTATCACCTGTATCTTGTCGTTGACGGACGACAACGCCGCGATAAACGTGTTGAATAATGGTCTCTGTCGGCGGGCCGAACAGCTCTAGGTGGACCCCGCAGATAAGCATCAGGTTACTGCGGGGTTGGAAATACGACGCGTTGTCAAAGTGTCAACCCTACCGGAAGCGTCGACTTCCATAATAAGCCTACCACAGGTGGCGTGCTAGCCCACCTGGCAACGATTCAGTGTTGCCAACTTATCGAAGATAGCTCGATAGAACGAGTACAGAAGATCCTTCTTCGTGCTGACGTCTTGTGTTTTAATTCCTTGTAGGCCGTTTACGTGATAATAACACAGGGCAAACGTCGCCAAATAAAAAGTTTTTTTTTTCGAAAGAGAGTACCTAGTGACAGTTGTTTAAAACCGCAGGAAAAAGTCCACAGTAGTCAACTCCCGGCATATAATGTTTTAATCGAACCTTTGAAAAATCTCCCTATGTTAACAATTTTGGTTGTTTCATAAATAAATCATATGTCACAAAGGCTTTATACTCTCGACACTAGAGTGCCTTATTTTAGATAAATTAACATTTAGCGTTTATTTTGTCTTCAAATAATTTTATTTATTTATTCTCAATACCTACAAAAACAAAGAGAAAGGTAAGTTGATAAATAATAATAACAAATTTTTTTTAAGTGAAATATTCTTAAATTGAGTCTTGTTACGTTATTTCTTAACGCAAGCGTTTCTCACTGACGTATTTATGTTTTGTATAAAAAACCAGTGATAAAATAATAAATTGTTATGCATAAAAAAGTTATTTTTGATTGTCTGTCCAGCGCACAAACATAGTGAGTTGTTTCCAATTAGTTTGTTACATAGGCCTAGGCTATATATGTGCGTACTCTTTGTTTACATGTGGCCTAAGTGGGTAGCCCGAAAGTATGAGATTTAGCAGAGTCGGAAAGAACCAACGGAACCCAAGACTGGCTGATCGTTGCAAAATACTTGATAAACTAGCCAACCATCCTGCAGTTAAGTTGTTTCACTATGCATTTGGTAGCAAAAAGTTGTCATGTTTCGGTATAACATTGTCAGTATAGCTAAAGGTTGTTCACAATAAAGTGAGCACTTTTGAAATCAACCTTAAAAAAAAGTCACTGTTCCTGCCTGCATATATTTTAACGGGCGCACTGAGTGACATTCGCCCAGTAAAATTGGTAACGATGGAAGGAAATAAGTTCCATATATTAACGTTAGATTAAAAGTGTTAGGTAACCATTTGTAATAACTTAAAATATTTATTTCGCTTCGTACTTTTTTTAATGTATCGAAGTGTAAAAAAGATAATATTTGTGAAATATTTACTTTTCTAATAATTTCAAAGTTTCACTTAACCAAAGCATGAATAAAGTGACGAGGTCCACGACAGTGTTAATTTTACATAAGGCTGTATAATACACAACGTGCATACAAGTAGATCTAAAGCAGGACTTCCAGAAGTGATTATACCATGAACAGCCTTTAACTATAAATGTAGTTTTGGTATTTGAGCACTTTATATCAGTAGTGCAAGATACAAGATACGCCAGTACGGCAGTGCTGTAACTTAACCGGGAGTATTAAACATAGCTATTATGCCTACGTCCATGATTCTTTATGTGCAACAACTTGTGTATAATGATTTTTCAATGTATTTGACGTAAATATCTTTTGAATCAATAAATCTCTTTAACTGCCTTCGTATGGCTGTAAATACTAGTAGCCTGACTGAGAATAAAATATTACTTTACGTATGAAACATCATCGCCTATATTGCGAAGTCTTTTTAGACCGTTATTATTTTACTCTGCTTCTTTTGGACAGCGAATAATAAAAGGCCGCTCCGAATAAGGATACTTCAATCATGAGGAAATTGGCTGCTGGTATTAAACTGTGATTATAAGCGGGCATTAAAACACTGTGTTCCCCGACTGTTTGATACGAAAAAGGTCGCGAGAAATCTGTAATTGAACTGTTTGTAATGACGTGAGCTCTGAAGTATGGAAATGAGTACGTTCGTGTTCAGTTATTTGGTTTCTAACTGATAATTTCCATTTCACGTGTTTCCATTTTCGGAATATTTATCGACATGGTTTCGAAGTGCCCGGTTTCGCACATTTATTGCCTGTTGTGTAATATAACGTAAATGTAATCATCAATATCAATTATTTTTGATGAACTCGTCGAATATGCTGGAACTCCACGACAAAATTAAGAGCGTGAATCTAAGCAGACCTTAGCCGGGAACACACGGCAAGCTTCACGGGCCGGGACGGGCCTTTTTAATTCTGATGACACGTGGAGATGCATTGGGCAGCACACATGGTCACAGGCCGGGCCCGACCCGGTGCAAGGTTAAAACGGACCCGGCCGGGCGCCCGGGGATGTGCTCCGGGCCGTGTGTTCCCGGTCTCTTCATGTATCATCAAAATTGGACTGGCCGAACTCGGCCCGTGGAGCTTGTCGTGTGTTCCAGACCTTAGACCGAGGGGCAAGACTTTCTATAGCCCTGCAATTTTTTTTTCTGCTCCAGAATTCGTACTCAAAGTGTACGACGAACAAAAACATAAATTTTACTGGCACAGTTTCGTGTATTAGTTTTGTTTAAAACAAACACACACCTGCTGTCTTGCTGCTTTGCCAAGCAACCCGTGTGCTACAGTATTTCTGCACCGCCTTTCATTTTCTTCCTGTAAATAATATGCGCCCACTAATGCTCCTATTAATTCCTCATTCCCGGCTAAAGCCATGTTTCAGGGCTTAAACTCGTAACATGTCAAGGTACGAATCCATGGCACAAAAATAAATAATAAATTTTGATATGGTTATGTGTTTTTTATGAATGGATTCGTACCTTGACATCTTACGTGGTTAAACGCTGAAACATGGCTGTAGCCGCGAATGAGGAATTAATAGGAGCATTAGTGGGCGTGTATTATTTACAGGAAGGTAATGAAAGGCGGCGCAGAAATATTGTAGCACACGGGTTGCTTGCAGAGCAGCAAGACAGTAGGTGTGTGTTTGTTTTGTGTTATATATATATATATATATATATATATAATCGGAAATATCAGAAACTATATTACAGCAGAAAAATGTGTTGCATGGTGTTTATATATATATATATATATATATATATATATATATATATATATATATAATAAACACCATGCAACACATTTTTCTGCTGTAATATAGTTTCTGATATTTCCGCCAGAATGTGCGACCAGTCTAACATGAAGAGGCAATGACCTGCCCGAATGGTTTCAACAAGTACACACGATAGGTACACATCACTGCTAGTAAGCAAATGTACGTTCTTACACGTATTTACTGACAACCCGGAAACAGCCTAAATAGAAGCGAAATAAAGCAGCGACTCCTTCTATGCGGTCGTATCCACTCGCTGACTGGCTGCACGAAGCTCTGCCACAGGCCTTGTGTGTTGATCTCGGCTACAGAGTACTCAGAATATTCCCTATCGGCTGGCTGCCGACTGTCAAGTACGTTATCAAGTTCTGATTGGTTGATGACGATCCGACATATTGCTGGCCGGTGAAGCCATTCTACTGGCGCGTGCTGCTGGAGTGGTTGTTTCACCTCTGTATTCTCGAGTATTCTGTACCCCGGAAATCTCAGTTCAATCTTTGGCACTGAAGCTGTGAATGCTTTAAGTCAGATTTACAAAAATGGAGTGGTATAGCGTCGTTAAGACGCCAAAATTCAAAATTCGGTTCCTGGAGATATATATATATATATATATATATATATATATATATATTATATATATATATATATAGCCAGGAACGGAATATTGGTAACGAAGAAAAATACAATGACAACTCTCGGAACATTATTGTATGTTGAATGTTATAGGGACCTTCAACGCAAGAGCCGATATTTTGGACAAATACGGCTTAAAATCTCGGTTTTTTCGGTTTTTTAAGGGCTCATACCTCCCTTAATATTCGGTTTAGGTATAAAGTGTCACATATGTTTTCCTTTTACTATTTTATGAAAAATCACCTCCCGAAATTTGCTGGGTGGGCGGGTCCTAGATCAAAGGGGATGCTACCTTTTTTGATTGGTCTAATTAATTTGAAATCAAAATGTTATGAAAGGGTTAGTCAAAAAAGGGTTACATTTATTGAAAGGATTAATTTTTAATCGGATCAATATTTTTCTTTTGTCTGGATTTTATGTTTGGTGCAAGAATGGCATAAGTGTCAAATTTATTATTTTCTTTCTTTCCTTTTGTGGGTATCAGGAGCTCTGTACGATGTTGAGGGTGTGGTGTCCCGGAGGCGATTAGCCAGACCGCCATTTTTTTTTTACATCACTGGGACGCTACTCCCTCAGCGCGGGGGTAGATCGGTCCCTAGAGTGGTGGGTTGCAATGTGTTATATAGGTGTTGAGTTGAGTGCAAGAGTGGGTGAAGTGTAAACTTTCTTATTTTTTCTAATTTTGATGTGTTTGTAGGGATATTAGTAGTAGATAGGCGACTTTTACGAATATATTTAACACACGAGAGAAATTACGAGTCTTTCAACGCGTTCTACGTATGAATAAATTACACACATCGAATCGCAAATTTCAAACGACTACATGAATAATAAGTGCAATTACATGAGTATCCAGCTTAGCAATATAATTTACACGAGAGAGAAATACAACACAATTACGTGAGTGTGGAATTAACGATCTACGACAAAATGACCCTATAAATTAAACGAACAAGATATATATGACGCCTCTCACACATACCTTACACTTCCATCTGCCTGTGAGACTGGCAGGGAGGAATTTTAGAAACGTAATCCACATGTAAAAATAAGTTACGTGACTCTCCTAAATGAATTAATTAATGAAGCAAAAATGTCCCCATAAATTACTTTAACTAAACGACAGTCTTCTTAAACACATTAACAAGTTTACACGTACCTTACACGATTCAGCCTGGTGAATGATATCTTATAGCAAAAAAATTCTGAATACTATTTAAAAAGGACACAATCACGTGCCTGAAATGCTATTAAAATAAGTCCGTTCGATGTATGAATGAGTAGCACTTATGTCGAGCTGTGGGTAGATACGTGTAGCGCGTCCGACAGGCAACTGCGTTTAAATTACGGTAAAAACTCGTAAATGAAGGAAAAAAATGTTTACATGTTTATGAAATTCACTGCACTTGTTAACACAAACTGGTTTTTTAAACTGCTGGGAATTTTCATAGACTGAGCTCAAAAATGTGATTTGAAAATCTTATCGCAATATTGACTTAACACACGAAAAAGTTTCCCGATAAAATACTTTTTTATTAAAACATTAATCGCAGCTAACACTAGAGATGAAGGTAGGTCAGACTCTTGGAACTTGAGTTTAATTTTATAATTTTATTATTTAAAAACTAATTTAAATATAATATATTGTGTTTGTCTTCTTCTTCTCCAGACATCATCGTGTTGTAACTTGAAGAGCTGTAATTTGTGTATAGGTAAAATGAAATATTTAAATTGTTCGCTGAACTCTGTTCGGTGCAGATGTAAAAAAAAGTTTTAGCTGGAGAAACTTTATTAAAGGCAAGGAGGGACAGAGGTCGTTTTGTACCTGCCTTTGTAAAGGTATTCGGGGCTCAACATTCAATATATCCCCTGGCATGTCACAAAAGTTGGCCAGCAGGGCATCGTGTCTCCTACTCCAACTTTCAACTTGAATAGCCCGAGTGGACGAAGGTTTTAACCTGCTGTCTTGTTCCTTTGCAAAACTAATTCATTACAATGCAGGTTTCTTTCGTCACATATACTTAGCCTGTTACCATCAATGGTTAGTTATTATTGAAAAAAAGTTAGTGACATGAGATATTAAAAAAATAGAAAAATAAAAAGACACACACTATTCCATTTTAACATTTTACTATAAAATATTCTTTTAAAAATTATCCTTAAACCTAAGTATTTACAATATCACTCAAAAATTTCCACTTTACAACAAACAATCCATTATTCACGAATTTGTTTTACCAAATTAATCACTTTAGGATAAAACAAGATTATTTTACAAAAATTATTATCTTCAAATATTATGAGTCACAAGTTATTGGTACTTACTAAAAAACATGTTTTAAAAAATGTCATTATTTTGTCATAAAACAAATATTATTTACACACACATACACAAACACAACTTAACATATTTATATACAAAAAAAAAGGAACAATAACAACTATTGACAACAAACATTGAGTTTACACATTTTCGCATTTATATACAAAATGCAAGAACAACTATTTACAACAAACATTTACACATTTAACATTTTTCTCTTTTTCAAAAAATACATTATTTTCCATCAAATCAAGTTAATATTTACAAACAATATAAGATATTTATGTACAACGAACAACCTTCTAAATTATTTAAAAAAAAAAAAACAACAATTTTCGGAGCATTTCGGTGGATGTCTCTTTTCTAACTATATACAATACTTACAATCTTTTGTGGAGGTTATAAAGATGCTTACTGTGGAGTGTTATTTTGTAGGTGTCACATCCGCTATTTTTATCAGACACACACACACCAAATGACTACTTACAACATACTCACACGCACGCAGTTTCCACTGTGAATTTCATTTTCTTCTTTGACAATGGGTAAAGATATCAAAGATAGATTTATTCTTTATACTATACGTAGACAAACAGACGACAGCAGCGTTGGATTTTAATGCAACAGAAGTGATGCAATTTGGTCTATATATTTGCAGTTGGCTTAGTCAGCTGCGATGATGATTGTAGATAGCTGTAGGCAGCTGCGATGATGATTGTAGACAGATGTAGTTAGCTGCGATGAGTGTGGAACAGGAGGTTGCTTGTGGTGGCGGCAGATGCATGTCCTTGTCATTGTGTGGTGCTGGGAGGTCTATAAATTTATTGTGGTGCTGAAATTATTATATGGAGAACAATAAATAAAAAATAATCAGGTATTCGATAGCGCCCTCAAGGTAAGGTTGATATTCCATCTGCTTCAATGTACTGCTTATCATACATACCTGGCAATACTACTTTTGTTACGTGTTCGGTGTAGATTTGATTAGCAGGCGAACGGAATTGATATTGGGTCCCCATTACCCTTGTGCAATTTTCGAGACAATCTCGACAATCCTCATACCTGAGTGATTGCAACATGTTGGGTTTTACACCCTTCGCCTTACGAATACATTACTTATTTATTGCATGATGCGAGTGTTAAAAGAAGTTTCTCATGCAAGTCGTTTGGGGATATACCATTTTCTGGGTCATGGTCGACCGCGATATCATCTCTGCCGAGCAGTTGTTTACATATGTAACAACTTTTCTGAGCCGCAAACCTAGCTTCAGCAGAAGGGGTTTTTGGCTTCGTTGGAACAATGATGGTGTAAGTTCCTGCAACCCACTTTGTAAGTTCAACTAATTTATCAACTTATTTGTTCATACAATCAGCACCCATAAACTCGAAATACTGAGATAAAGCCGGATTTATGAACAAACCAACAAAATGCTACAAGCATATGGAACACATTGGTTGATGGTAGTTGTATTACTTGTTTCATCATTAGGAAGCAAGTGGACATGGGTTTCAGGCAACTTTCTACATCGCAATAGGCGACGAGACACAATCTCTGCTGTTTGCTGTAATCTTTAAATTCCAAGTGCTTGTTATTCCCAGTGGGGAAAGTACTGCATTTTGTTGCTGACAAAGAATGCTGTGACTTGCAAGTTTCTCCTCACTAACAAAGTATTGGAGACAACGCTCGCAAACAATTTTATTTTGTTTTTGTTCTTATTTAGCTTACTACCATCCAGCTTTTACAAATTTATAATACAAGCAAAGTGCAAATGAGTGGCATTCCCACTCGCGTGAATCGCTAAAATATTTACGTGTTTGTCATGGCGTACAGGAGAAGTACACATGGGTACTGGAAACCCACCCTTTTCGCAAGTTTCGTCAATTATATTGCTATCTTTCTCTACCACACAATAGACATTGATAGAAATAGAATTGTTCAACTCGAACTTACGAATATCCTGTATGACTACAGGTGCCGACAGACCTTCGATATTCAAAACCTCGTGAGGATTTGGATATGAAGCAATTCTGCAAACATTTTGTGTGACAGGAAACAAAGATGCTACAATGGTGTAGTGGAAACACATTAGCTCTGGACAGTCTACATCGACACAAGCTTTCCTATCAGCAATAAACTTGGACAGTTTAGTTTGCGCAGCACTGACGGTGAACGGCCAATATTTGCTCACATGAACGTCCATGTACGTAAACATTTGAAGACTCTAGCTAGAACAATGCACACTAAACTCCTGAAGTCTGTTAGTGAGATAAAAGACGATATCATCATCATAGATTGAACCCACATCGGATGAATGGAGTACAGGGAGTCTCTGTAGCACCTTCCTCTGCCATGAGTGATTTCAAGTACTTATCTGGTACAGAAATGGATAATCTAACTGGCTGGGTTGATGCCATTATTAAGCTAAATAAAGGTTCTTTACACCATTCGAAAAATGAGAAATATCTGTGTCAGACTTTAATTGATGTATCGCACGTCATTTAGTCCTCCCACAAACGCCATAGCCAATAGCTGGTATTTTAGGTCTGGCAAAGCTTCCACTGAGGCATGGGAATTGGAAAAGAAATTATTTCCCGGCTCCCTTGGCGAAATATCTCTAATAGACTCGAAAGTCGGTTGTGAAACCGTTGGAGCACTCTCCGAATCACAAGAATCTTCCGAGTCTGATAGAAATAAGTCGTCATTCAAAAGATCAACCTTCTCATGTTTGGGGGAAGCGGACACATTTTGACCTTTCGCTGTAAATTATCTCTCCATAAGCGAATCCATGCTCGAATCGTTTAAGTAGAGATTGTCTTCCAAAAGATTACCTCGTCTCTGCTTAGGCCAAGGGACGCTATCTCGACAGCTTGTTTGTCTTTCTATCTACAATTCCGAATCGGAATCGCTTATGTAAAGATCTTCAAGCAAGATGTCAATACTGGATCGCTTACACTCATACATTTTCACCTAACTAATAACTTTCTTTAGTTTTCTCGATATAAAAGTTAAAACACCACAGTAAATTACAATAAAGTAACCTCTTCGTTCTAAAATAAAGTAAACACCCTTAATAACTTACACTCACACACACATCGTAGCCAAAAGGGCAAAATGTTTTTCTTAATTTTATGTTTGTTCAGGAAAGACAGGAGCGAGAGCTGTGACTAAAAAGGTAGCGAGCTCAAGATACTTTAAATGTGGACGAGCAGCAGGTAGTTAGCAGGTGAGGAGCAACGAAACACATTAGAGGCAAGCTCTCGCCGCCCAATGTGCTGCGATCACGGTGAAGGTGAACAGTAACGACGTGAGCATGGAACAAGCGAGGCTGGTCCATGTGTAGCTGGCTACACAAGAGTAAAAAAAATGTTAAGTAAGCTGCTGCTAGTGCCCGGGTGCGCCACCATATGGTCGCTACCCCCTCCCATTCCACCCGACAACCCCTGTCCGCTCGACATTCTCCATTTCCCCTCCAACGATTCATCGTGTAGACCCTGCAGGCATCTCTGCATTGTGCCGAGGGATGGGAAAAGGAGAAACTTGCCAGTTCCCCTCCAGCCACGTCCCCCCTCCGTGACTCTCTGGCATAAATTTCTTGTCAAGCAGTCCGTCTCCAGTATAGAATTGACGGTGCTTTGCGACGTGTCTCGCCCTTGTCTTTCACAAGATTTTACTTTTTGGCCCAGGTGCATGGCTTTCGTTTAAAACATAACAGTGAAATTTTAAATCACACTATTGCATTTGAGTTTAAGCCCAGTTTAAACATTTTTTTGTGAGAGAAAATCTTTACATTTTAAAATGTGCTTTTTTTTTTAAAACTTACACCATCAAAAAAACATTTAAGAAATCATTGAAAGTGAAATTATTTACATCGTCAAAAACATTTACAAAATTCTACACTATAAAAAAATTCAATTTTGTACACCAACAAAACTTTTAAGTAGTGATACACCACCAAAAATGTATTAATATAACACAGTTAAAATTAAAGTAGTTTTACGCTGTTAAAATTTTATGCATTTGCACCATCAAAACATTTTTATAAATTTTTCGAAAATAATTTAATAACGAAAGTTTTAGCAAGGGATATTACTCTGTTACACACAAAGCATTTAGAAGACTTGTCTAAAATTCAAACATTTTACCATATAAACTAAATATTTAAAAAAAAATACATAAAATTCAAACATTTTAAACGCTATAAAACTACACGTGCAACACTTTTACAACTATAGAAACTTACAGACACATTCCAGTCATTTTACTTAAATTCAAACTTGTAATACTTTTTGCAGCTATACAAACCTGAATACTTGCATTTTAGAAGTAAAATTTTCTGAAACCTAAAAATACTTGAAAAGTCTCTCTCTCTCTCTCTCTCTCTCTCTCTCTCTCTCTCTCTCTCTCTCTCTCTCTCTCTCTCTCTCTCTCTCTCTCTCTCACGCACATAGAACTAGTCCCCCCTGTACTCACACTCGCAGTCATACAGTCTCACTCACACCTGCCTAACCAACATTTCTCGGATTATTCGGAAATATATTCTAGATGTTTTTTACATACTTTGCGAATATTTAAACAGTGAAAAGAGGGGTAGGTATGTGTTTGACACAACCTTATTCCATATAGTGCAACATGCTACTACTCAGAGTTCACTCGTTCTCTCAACTCTGCTAAATAAGCTCAAATGTATAAAAAAATTTCATCTGGAATTAAATATTACTCGCCTTTTCCCTGCACACACACACGCAGTCATTCACTCTCACTCATGCACAATTATAGCCAAAAACCACCCTTAAAAACCATTTGAAGCAATTAAACTTCGTTAAATATCTTTGAAATCTAAATCTTAAAAAAATACCTAACTTAACAAAAATTATTAAGTGTGAAATGATTTCATTTGATTTAAAAGATGTATTTTATGATTTTTTAAGAAAATTTATTCAGTTGTAACACTTGTTAAAGAAAAATCATCCAGTTGAAACGATTTCAAAGACCAATCATTCAGCTTGATAAAAATTTATTTTAAGTGTTAGCAATTTTGTTAAAAGTTTCCCGAAAATAATTAAAATATTTAACGAATTTAAAGACTTGTTTACTATTTCAAATACCAATCATTCAGTTTGATAAACATTTCTTTCAAGTCTTAACAATTTTGTTAAAAGTTTAACGAAATTCATTAAAATATTTAACGATTTTAAAGACTTGTTTACAATTTAAAAGGCCAATCATTCAGTTTGGTAAAAATTTATTTCAAGTCTTAATGATTTTGTTAAAAGTTTAACGAAATTTATTTAAATGTTTAAAGAATATAAAGAGTTATTTACAATTTCAAAGACGAATCATTCATTTGTAACGATTTTTAAAGAAATTTCATTCAAATTCTAAAGACTTTAAAGAAAATTCATTAAGTTGTAACAATTTTTTAAGAAATTTCATTCTGTTTTAATGATTTTTAAAGAAAATTCATTAAGTTGTAACTATTTTTAAAGAAATTTCATTCAGTTTGCTAAAAAGTCCAACAAAATTCATACAATTTACTTAAAGTTTAAACAAAATGCAAACAATTTTAAACGAATACCAAAAACCCTAACATTTTATGTTTAAATTTATTCACTTACTTAAACTCTTGTAGAGAAAATGGAGGTTGTTGAAGGAGACCCGAATCCAGGTCAATCAGGTTTGAATGTGGGCCGCTCCACCAGGTGATCGTTGGGGCAGGCAGGCAGCAGGGCGCTCGTAATCCCCTCGAGAGCTCTGTGGAAGCCTACCCCAGAAGCCTAGCTAATGGTCGAGCGATCGCTAAGCGAGCTCCGTGGGTAACTTCTCCGGAAGGCGAGGAGGGTTTCTTTCACCGTCGCAGCAGAGGCTGGGAACCGATGAGAAAGAGGTCCCTTGAAGGTCATGGAAGAGCCCCACAGAGTCAACCAAGAGGTGCGCAGGTGGCCGATGCTTTTGATCCAGGCACCCTAGCACCACGGACTGGTTCACTGGCTGTCGGAGTGCGAGAGGGTGGGAGATGTTACCTCCATGAAGTCACAGCAGCAAATGAGCTCCAGTGGATGGGAGATGCTATTTATAGCCCATCACCCTCCCTTGTTGCAAAAAATAAAATAAATAATATTCTATTCGCCTGAAATGGATATTAAATAGAGGAATAATACATTTTAAGACAATTAAAATTAATTTAAACCTATTTCATAGCGAATTAAAGCTATTAAATGCGATTTTTTTTTATTTAGCATGTATATAATGTATTTTAACCTTTATATCTGAATTTAATGGGTAATTGTTCGAGTTTAAGCCATTTGGTTTGAAATGCGTTTATATTCAACGATTTCTTACACGAGCTATTGTCATTACGACACGAACTTTTTGCTTTACCAGGTGTAATGAATTTAATGCTATGATTCAACACTCTTTTATGAACAATTTCCTGTTTTTTACTATAATTTACTTATAATTTTTATATATTTAATTGATTAATTATTTTAGTTAATATGGTTAACGAATTACTGACTTCCAAACTATCTAATATCATAAAATACATAGCCAGTAATCGAACCCAGAATCTATATATTACAATCTATATATATCTACACAGCACCAAAAGTGAGAAAATAGATTACAATCATAGTGGGATTTGAACCCAGCTGATATCAACCATGTCTTAGCTGGAATCGAACCCACAAAGTATATATTACAATTTATCATGCCTTATCTGGGATTCGAACCCAGAGCCTCCTTGTATAAACTAATTACTCTATAGAGGCAGGCGACATTTAACTACTTATTTTATGTACTTATAAATTTTTTTTGTTTTTTTCCAACAAATATTTTTTCTCAGATTAAAATATATATTTAGTTGCATAGTATTTTTGCCGAACTAATATTCTGATTTATTTTTTTCTTTACAAGACTCTTTCGTGTTAATGCAACAGACTTTTAATAGAGAATTTAAACAATCTCTCTCTCTCTCTCTCTCTCTCTCTCTCTCTCTCTCTCTCTCTCTCTCTCTCTCTCTCTCTCTCTCTCTCTCTCTCTCTCTCTCTCTCTCTCTCTCTCTCTCTCTCTCTCTCTCTCTCTCTCTCTGTGTGTGTGTGTGTGTGTGTGTGTGTGTTGGAGACAAATTAATTACTTTTCCCTATCTCAGAGGAGAAAATATTATTCTTACCAAAACAAGTTCGCTTTTAATAAGGATATGTTAAGTACATTTTAAGAAAGGGATTCATTTTACATCATATTTATTTACAAAATATATACAAACACAAGCTGTTTCAAAAAATAATTTCAATGCTATCAAGTACAGGTTATCACAAAACATTTTAACACTACCAATTAGAATTTGCTCCAAATATTTCCATGCTAAACAAACAGAAGTGAATTCACAATATATTTACAACATTTCTTAACACTAGCAAATACAACGTGTTACAGAACATTTTAGAATATTACTTTAAAAATATAGGTAGATCAAAAACTTTATGTACAACAATTACACCTTGCTCCGAAACTACTATAAAGTAATACAAAACACTGATTCAAAAAAATACATCATTCTTTTTAAACAAATATTTTTTATAAACTGTTAGCAACTTCTGTGAACAAGCCGCCGACCATCATATGCCACCAGAATTACACGTGTCTTGTGATACCAGGAGCCATAGCTCCCATAACTCACTGGGTGTTTTAAAAAATAATGGCCACCAGACACTTGGACAAATCATAGGGTCCGCAGGCAGGGGCCATGTCAGTGTAAGTCTAGGGCACCAGGCCCACATGTAGTCTGTTTTCATTTTAGTGCCTATTATTATGTGAACAAGGTTTTCATGCATTTCCTTATAATTGGATCCAGATCCCCTTCTTGACCTCTGCTTTAAAGGAGTGAGCATTTCTTATGCCTTGGTTTTAATATGTCTGTTTGCACGCAATCATCTTTACAGGTAGGGGTGTTAAAAACAATGCTTTCAACCATATCAGAATTTGATTCAACATAATGAGAGTACACATCTTGAATACTAGATGGAAGAGGTGTGATTGCAGTCATATGAAACACTGGACATTTCTTATTGCTAGTTCACTCTATGGATTCGTGACTCTTTCCATCTCTTAGAGTAAAGTAAATTACTTTAAAAGAAACATACTGTCACAGGTCTCCATAAATTCTCACAAAATTCTGTTGCACCATAGGGCGTAAGTTATATTGGACTTTCCTTGTTTGACCCTGACATAATGAATAGAAGGATGAAAATACATAATGTTGCTACTATAACATCCAACACTCGACTGAGAAGATTTAGCAAGGAACAATGTATGTATATTGATAAATTCATTCTCTAAATTAGCAAGTTGAAACATGTTTTAGGGCTAAATTTTATTTTTGCTAATTTTATTGCTCAATGTATGTAACATTTTGATGAATCTCACCCAGTATGGGATGTGTAACCAAACTTGTTTTTGCTATAATGATATAAACTATGAAGATTATTATCACATTCTTCGAAAAACTGATAAGGTCAACAGTGTCTGTATTATAAACAAGATGTTTCCAACTTTTTTCTTCTTCACAATATGAAGTTACGATGTGTTCACCCTTAAGTTTACATTTACTATCTACTCTGTGTGGTCTGTACTGGTATACAAGACATTCAGAACTGTTGCAGTTAGTTAAAGTGGCATCATAAGTATTTGGTTTACTATGTACTGTAAAAGCTTGAAAGAAATACATACATTCGAAATGAATATCTGACTCATACATTTCCTTACCAACATAATGTGAATATAATAAGCTGTAAGTTACAGAATGTAAACCTTTAGTTAAAACACACACTTTGATATCATTGGTCACAATGGGAACATTGGGATGATTATTCTGAATTAGCCGCTTCACGCGCATATAAATTACACATCGATGGAAAAACTAATCCTCCTTGTTCGAAAATAAAGTTGAGGATGTCCCCATTCCAGGTCTTCTTCCAACGAACGAGTTGCATGCTATTCCTTCACCAAAGCGAATGCCAAGACTATTGTCGAAAGTGTAGCACCAATGTTCTATATCGTTGCAAACATGAAATTGTAGAATACCATCATATGGTTTAAAGAACACTCGCCTGTATCCAATTTCTAGGACTTTGTATATGGCTTTAGGGTTGAAGATCCTAGCCATGACTGACGATTTTATACTAGGCACTCTCCTTTATATAGTGTGCCAGACGTTCTTGCTTTGAAAAACATTGCATCGCCACATGCCGCAGGGAGAAGTTAACTCTTGGTCACCAATGTACTTATAATGTTGCTATTTTTGTTGCATTGTTCTGTCCAAACTGTAGTAAGAGGTCAGCAACTACACTCCTTCTGCATAATGTAGTTGATTTTCTTGTATGACTTGCGATTGGTGATGTATCCACAGTAAGCTTCAAATTCTAGTTTACCTTCATTACAAGGTAGCTTGCTGTCAGAACTTAAATTATACAAAGGACAGTAATTTCGCCCATAACATATGTCGAAAACTCTAAAAGTTGGACTGATTAATGAGAAATTCCAATGTTCATCTCCGTTGCACATCTGTATCTGTAGTGGACTACCTTCATCTTCAATTCGAAACCACACTTGCCTGAATGCTGGAGTAACACTGGCATACTGAAGTGATGAGTCGAACATCTCCATCACGACTATAACTGAGGCTCTGATGTACGACCCTCTCTCTCTATGTATATATATATATATATATATATATATATATATATATATATATATATATATATATATATATATACATATATATGTAATAGACAGATGTTCTTCTAGTTACAATTAGATGTTCGATGATAACTTTGTTATATCATATTCACAGACACAAACAATGCTGATCCAAACCTCACAGTCCCACATTTCACATGGCGCTCATAGAAGTGCACTACTGTCTTGTATTTGCATGATGTGTTCCTTATTATTTCATGTTTGAGTCCATAAGGTTTTGGTGGTATCATGAAATCCTCTAATCAATTTATATTTTATTTGATGAAAACCTGGTTGTTTGGTTATTTCTGTACTGCGATTTTTAAAACATAGGTCCTAAGAAGAACATAGCAGTTCGCTGTCAGGCCGCATATTAAAAACCAGACAGTCTTTGTCATCATACAGCACTGGTTCTGTATACAGGCTTTCTCCGAAACTTTTGCGAAATTCCAATGTTCATCCCTGTTACACATCTGGGTTTGAAAGTATATGTTGCCTAGAGACTGGAACCATTATTTCTTGTGTCCTAGAAAAATAGAAGAGTGTGTCTTCTCTGGGTCGGATATCTCTATTTTTTCGAAATCTTATGATACCTGAAACAAAGCATTTATTCGAGAAATTAATATCTCTACACATAGTTAGGATGTTGGTACAAATATTCTCTTAAAGCTTCACTTTTTCATTGTGAGCAGAATGTTTTTTCCTCGCAGTGACTTGTATTATAGTTTTTGACTATTGAATTAATACTCGAACAGTCGTAGTATCTTCTGATATTTATTACTTCTGCAATTGTTAAAGTTTTTAAAATTTCCTTCTGCATTTTTCCAAGCATGCATATGGAACAGTCTTCGAGTAACAAATGATTTACATATAGAAAACGGTTTTTGTATGTTATGTCCCCAGAGTCCCATTTCAGGTTATGTATCTTGTAAGTCTGTTCCCGAAACATCATTTTTACTTCAGGTTGTAATTGTACCAAGGTCTGGAAAATATAAAACGTAATACTTTAGAGTCATTAGCTTCAGTTGCATGAGAAATAACAAGCTCCTTAATTACAAAGGAGTTGTCTTGGTAGTGTTCGAAACTCTGAGCATAACACATAATTTTTATGTTATTTCTTTATACACTATTTACAAAAAAAGTCTATCTCTCATATAAAATTTGATAAGATGACAGCTCTCGCCTCGGAATTTACTTCACCGGCTCCGGGTGAGTCCATTGCTATATCTGGAATGATTTGTGTTTCAAGTAGCTGTTCCAACCTGCACGACATACAATCCCTCGCCATATGTTGTAAGTTCTCATCATTAGGAAAGGCAGGCATGCCATAAGGACAGTTTTCACAAGGTAAATAGGATACAATATCCGCATAGGCTTTTAAATTTTTAACCATGAATAGATACTCTAATTTTATTTTGTGGCCCACAAATGAAGTTATAAATTATTTTGGCAAAACTTGCAATTGGGAACACTATACTCAATAAGGTTTTCGCCTTCCCATAAGCTAAAATAGCACTGAACATTTCAACACAATCAGAGTCGCAATTTTCACACCAGTGCCCTTAATGCATTGTACCTGTTGCGAGCTCATGAAAAGATGAAATGCCCTGTAGATTATGCATTGATGATGTTCTAAATGTAGCGAAGTTGTACTAACGTCTGGCGACATTCTCCGTGTGGACGCCTGGAGCTGTAGTACACCTGATGTACGTCTGGATCTGTAGTAGAAGAGATGGATGTCTGGCGTTTAGTCGACGTTGTAGTGAGCGCCTGTTGTAGTGGACACCTGGTGTCTCCACGTTATCAACACTTGAAGTTGATATCGAAACTTCCCGGATGCCTGTAGTAGATAATTTGCGTCGTTATCTGTTCTACTACAATGCACACACATGCATATGCACACGAAGTGACCTTAGCAGATGCAGAGTTAAGACTGGGAAAAAAATTAATATATCCCTCCTTATATACTGTAAGAAATCAAAATGGCCACCATTTTCTCTTAAATTTACAAGAATTTTGACCTTTTTGTAAAAAAGTAAGAACAACATTGAAAATTGCTATATTCCAACTCCAAAAAACATTATTACCACTTTTTTTTACGCACTGTTACGTTAAACTCATGTCGGAAACTGTGAAAATATCGAATAAATTCAAATATCTACATTTTATTTACATGGAATACATTTTGCTGTCAGAAAGTTTTTGTTAGACATAAAAAGAGAGGGAACGCATTGGTTGAGCGATTAGCATGCCTGCCTCCCTGGGTGTGTCACACCATAAAAACAAAATATTGGCAAAGTGTGGATGTCATGTTAGACACTGTCGTTCATAGAAGGGTTTTATTAGAGATCTGTCTCATTTACCCTAGTATCACGCATGCAACCCGGTCTGGCCCAGTGCTGCTCCAATTTGGAACGTTTTCCCCTCATCAACTCTTGGGATCTCGTTGTTAAAAGAGATGGGCAAATCTCTCCCAATATTTTTTTCTCTCCTATACAAATAAATATACATCAAACTGATAGTAAAAAAACATTTCTTAATGAGTGAATAAAATATATATTGTTTGAATGCTTGTAAAAAAACAGTTGTTTTAACGAGTGAATAAAATATGTCTTGTATTTCTGTATGTTTTTATTTATGTTTCCTGGATTATAGTTAAAAGTTGATGTTAGAATGTTAAATCTGGGGATTATCTCGGGGCTTATATTGGGAACTTAATTTCAGGTACTTGTATTTTTTTTTTCATTTTGCAGCTCATATAATCAACCTATTGTGTAAGGTTGAAACAACAGTGAGTCAGGCAAAATTTCTCGTTGTACCCATTCAAAGGCCTACGGGCTGGCGAGCCAAAGCAGGGAAGCCAGCAGTAGAAAAATGCACTCTAAATACTGTAGCGGGGAGGGATGCATTTTCATGAAGCAGATACTGCATGGATGCCAACTCATGAAAAAATACGAAAAAACTTTCTTAAGGCTGAAGCTGGGTTGTGTAAAACCGGTTTTTGCGAACGCCGGGCTCGATAGATAGCGGAGCTCTTCAAAAAACTAGAATTTCAATGCAAGTCACCTTAGGGACTAGGGGTGGGAGGGACGGTCTGGGATCTTCACCTCGGTGCATGTCCCTCTGGACAAGAGGATGCCTACAGGCTAGCAAGGGGGGGGGGGGGATGATGTGAAGCTCTCTACCCAGTTGTCACCATCTTGAGTAAGTTGCGAAAAATGACAATCGTGAGCAGCCCGAGGTAGCACTCTGGCTGGTTCTGAGGGGGTGGAGTTGGGAGGGGTGTCTACAAGCAGGCAGCCCCCGATCTAAACGAAAACTAGGCAGTTGACACCATCTTGCTACATTGCCGAAAAATTGACAATCTCAGGCAGCCAAGGGTAGCAGTCTTGTGAGAGTTGAAGGTAGGAGGGGGTGACAGGCAGGCTCCCCCGATCTGAAGCTCTCTGGACACTTGGTGATATCTTCACTTGGTCATCAGTGCTTGGACTAATCAGATGTGTACCTTAACAGCTCTTTCTCATCTTCACCGCACCTCTAGAAACTTTGCAGCTGACGAGGTTATGATCGCAGGTTACCACAACTACAGACTGGCGACCACCACAGCTACCTTCATCTCTAGTGCTAGCCGCAATTTAGATTTTAATATAAAAGTATTTTACCTGGAAACTCTTTTTCATGTGTTAAGTCAATATTGCGATAAGATTTTCAGATCACGATTCTGAGCTTGGTCTACGAAAATTCCTAGCAGTTTAAAAATACAGTTTGTGTTAATAAGTGCAGTGAATTTCATAACATTTTAAAAATTGTTTCCTTCATTTACAAATTTTTACCATAATTTAAACACAGTATCTACTCACAGCTCAATATAAGGGCTACTCATTCATACATCGAACAGACTTATTTTAATATAATTTCAGGTATGTGATTGTGTCTGGATTAAATTGTATTCAGAGACTTTTTGTCGTAAGATATCATTCACCAGGCTGAATCATGTAAGCTATGTGTAATTTGAACATGTAAAGTTGTTAATGTGTTAAGGAAGGCTGTCGTTTAATTAAAGTAATTTAAAGGGACTTTTTGGTTCATTAATTAATTCATTTAGGAGAGTCATGTAATTTCTTTTTAAGTGTGGATTACGTTTATAAAATTCCTCCTCGCCAGTCTCACAGGCAGACGGACATGTAAGGTATGTGCGAGAGGCCTTATATATATATATATAATTTGTTAAATTTATTGGGACATTTTGTTATAGATCATAATTCCACACTCATGTAATTTTGTTATACTTCTCTCTTGTGTAAATTATATTTCTAAGCTCGAGACTCACGTCACATTAAATTCCATATTGGAGTAATTGCACTTATCATTCACGTCGTCGTTCGAAATTTGCGATTCGGTGTGTGTGATTTAATCATACATAGAACTCGTTTAAAGACTCTGAATTTCTCTCGTGTGTTAAATAAATTCGCAAAAATTGCCTATTTACCACTAATATCCCTACAAACACATCAAAATTAGAGAAAAATAAGAAAATTTAAACTTAGCCTACTCTTGCACTCAACTCAACAATTACAAAACACATCGCAACCCACCGCTCTGGTCAGTCGCCTTCAGAACATCACACCGTCAAAATCGTACAGAGCTCTTGCTACCCACAAAAGGAAAGAAAGAAAATAATAGATTTGAGACTTATGCCATTCTTGCACCAAACACAAAATCCAGAAAATGATCGTATTAAGATCGAATTAAGAAATTTTTTATCGGATTAAGAATTTTTCATTGGATTTTAAAATCGGATTAAAATTTAACCCTTTTGTGATTAACCTTTTCAATTACTTTGATATCGAAAGGTTAATCCAATTAATAAAGGCATAATCCCCTTTGATCTAGGATCCGCCCACCCCTACTACTTATACATATTTTTAGATATATATAAATTATTTTATGCCGTGTATAAATATTTGCTTTGTAAATGTGCGGTTCAGATCACCAGCAGACGAGTTTTCCCATCACTATATATTATTAGCATTTTTCCGGAACGCAAGCGAGACGCCCTCCCATGCTGGCGTTTAATCGCAGTAACTGGAGATATATGTTGCGTGGAGCAAGGAAAGAGGGCAATCTGAGCAGACCATCCTTTCTCCGCGCTGTTGAGATGCACATATCATCAGCGTACATATAGTTAACGATGAAAGTACCGCCTTCCATGTCGAAAAAATGGGTGTGGCTGTGTTGGGGACACAGCCGTTTGTTTTGCGTGAATACATCTACATTGGCGCGCTCGGACGCCTTTATGTTTTTTTTACGTTCCCGGCACCGCTTCACTCGATCATATGGGGTTTTATGTGTATCACTGGATTGCTTTTAAGATCTTCTTTCCAACCGTGTACGATTTATCTATTTCGACTTGGCTTTTTGACGAGTATAGGCCAAAATTGTGTGCAGTTTTCTTAATTTTTTACGTTAAACGCATACGATTTCACCATAACCACTCCACACAAATGTTTTTATATACGCAATCGATTGATCTTGACTAGAGCTGTTAAGTGAAACCTAAACGAGCGTCGTAACGTCTCCTAGTCAAAAGTTATAGTACGCGGAAATTACAAGTCGCGGCGCGAAACGAACTAAATATTGCGCACCCCCCCCCCCCCCCCCTCAACGCCCCCCTTCCCTCGCCACGTCAGTAGCATGCGATGATTCGCAGTCCTCAATCAACGTAACATATTCTTTGATCCTTTGGCAATCGAGTGGTGTAATTGAATTTTGAATGTAGACGATAAATTCGGAGCTGCAATGTCAAACTCTATCCCCTGATTTTGTTATCATCGAATTTTCTGGATTGCCTCCCACTATGGTGGCAAATTTAAAGACGTATTCGCGTCAAAAAGGTTTTTCAGTACAAACGTGTTAACAACCCGATAAAGCTTCTTAATATAGCACGCCTCGACGCGCAGTTGCCCTCTTCAACAACAGGTCTGCGATTTTTACCGGTACCTCTTTAACGGACATGGAAATGCTTTCATTTCAATACATTTTTCACTTTGGAGAAGACACAGTAGATAGACGGTGTCAGATGTGGCGAATATGGGGAATATTCGAGCATAAAGATGGGTTTTTTTTTCTTTTACTAAAAATTGCACAAACTTTGGCCATGTGCAACCAATCTTGCAAAATGTTCCCTACTGTCTCTCCAGGTCATTGTTAATCTTCTGAAAACATCCCAGTGCCCAAGTGCCGAACTTTACAAGACAATTAAATAATATTTTCTTAACATTTTCATTTAGTTATTGAAGTTACATGATGACATAAACTTTAATCCTATTTCACATACATTTCCACTTTCACTAAATAATCTGTGCCATCCAAATACTTGCGTATACATGTCACATCATTTCGCACTACACCGTTTCATCGAATTTTTTTCATTCCATTGAAATTTCAGGTTTATGTGCTGTTTTATTTTTAACGCTATTTGTTTCACCGCATGATCACACAACAAATCCCAGACACAAACTAAACCACATAGGCCAGAAAGTTGGACCGAGGGTTCTTTACTCCGGAAACATCAAAGACACGTACCCGATTTGTTTCACCGCATGATCACACAACAAATCCCAGACACAAACTAAACCACATAGGCCAGAAAGTTGGACCGAGGGTTCTTTACTCCGGAAACATCAAAGACACGTACCCGATTTGTTTCACCGCATGATCACACAACAAATCCCAGACACAAACTAAACCACATAGGCCAGAAAGTTGGGCCGAGGGTTCTTTACTCCGGAAACATCAAAGACACGTACCCGATTTGCGCTTCGCTCCCCACTTGGTGTACAGCCTCAGAGTCGCCCAGTACCGTAACTTTAACCTAAACTCATACTTCCTATGAGATGTGTTTGGAGAAGCAGCGGAATGAAGAGTGAGGAGTAAACGTGATACCCTGAGAAGACCTTAGAATCACGGCGCTGACCTCCATATTCCTCACATAAGAAATTTACTCGGGAAATATCCGCCCACCCGGGACTAGGGCTGTTTTAAATATCGATATATCAATAATTATCGATATGAAAAATAATTTATCGAACAATATGTAACTATAGAAAACCGGCATATTGATGTTTCGATACTATCGAAGTATATAGGATTTATCGAAATTTTCGGTAATATCGAGCATTTCTGTATTATCGTTATATCGAAAATATCGAGTAACAATTTCCGGAAAAATATCGATATTAATTTTTTGTGATATGGAACAGCCCTACCCGGGACTGGGCTCGAACCAGGCCAATGACTGACTAGTGAGCCAACCATGTACCGAATTAATACCTCACATTGGTAGAATGTGTTCTTGTGAACCCACGACGGTCAGGCGAAAATACGATTACTGCACGGTTCGCACTAATAGAACCAGGCATACCAACTTCACGACAGTTACGCCCCTAAATGAGCCAACCATTTTTAGGATTGCTGCAAATTTGTTTAACAGTCTTGCAGGAACTTATAGATTGTCTACGTAGTAGGTATTTTGGTCGTGAGGCCATGTTAAAAATGATGTCGGATTATTTTTGTTTTTGTAATTTTCCTTTCTAAAGAATCATTTCGTAAGGTTTAAGTTGGAATACCACGGCACTCAACTATTCAGATCACTGCTATAGGCTATTCACGGTAAAGTGAGCACTTTTTAAGGCCTTGCTAAATTTTTCCTTTCAATTAATTTCTATCTATCCGCCACTTTTTAATTTAAACGTTGCAATATGACTAATAAACACAGTATATACATTTCATCACTCTCAAAATCTAACGTTTGAGTCTGCAATAAAATATATTTATTACGGGTTAGTGCCTTTTGGGAGGGCCTCAAGAAAATTCTCACTTTGCCACGAACAGCATATACTTTCTGTTGCACCACACAACAGCGCAGGTCCAGCTAAACGCGAAATCATAATTATAGAGCTAAAAGTCTGGGGCTCTTAACACATATTTAAAGACAGCAATGCTTACTAAACTCTGTAAGTAAAACTATCAGCGTATCAATAAATTAATTTCTTGGTTACGTAATTAAAAAGTAAATTGTTATACGCTTCAGTTAAACACTTTGTCCGTTATTTATTATGAGGGAAATGCACGTTTGTTTATTGAAACAACTTTAAGGTTGTACCTTTTTTTTCACATCTTGAGTTGGCAAAACAAACGTGACCGTAAACTTGTAATTTATACTTGGTAATATTTTAGCTTTTTAAGTAGAAGAAAGGTAGAGCACAAATTACAAAAATTCCTTATAATTTCTTCTAGCGCAAACAAAATCGGGCAGCGCGAACATTTTACGTAAAAATAAATTGAAGCACTGGCTCATTTAGAGCCCATATTTTCCGGAGTGCCCGATATTTGCCGAGTTTCACACCGGGCAATGCAATGAACGGTTTAGAAGAGGATGAAGCATTGCTTAAGCGCTTGGACAGCACATAAATTTACCACACAAATATTTACGACTCGCATATTATTCATCGTCATAAAACATACTATTCCACCCCGCCTGTTAACTTGTGAATGTCCTGTGAGTATTGCAGCTCTCACTCCACCTTGTTTTATTAATCGATTACTTGTTCCCTGGAGACTGCTTTTCATGACAAACTTCGTAAGAATTCAAATTGGAATGTACTTACCTGTAAAATTTATATTACACTTAAGATTATACTACCTATATGTTAGAGTTCCGTGGGGAAATATTAGAAAAATTGTACCAAGTAAATTTGTGCATTACTGATCTTTAACGTGTGCTGAAATCAAGGGCGAATGTTACAAATCAACATCGTTAAAAGGGACTTAGTTAGCTTAATTCGTTTTTTAAAAAAAGCATTTTTAAATAAATCTCTGCCCGTAAACATTATAAGGCATATGTAAACTAGTAAATACTGAAGTTAGTTAGTTTCTGTTCATATTGTACGTACTAGGCCTACAGCAAAAGTGCTTTGTTACAATTTCACTTTGGTGAAATAATGTTACTTGATAGAAAAACTGATACTATAGGCTTTCTGTGATTAATTAAACACATTCAAATGCACTGATTACGATCTAGTTTTCAGTATATTTCATATCGGTCCATCCTATTTACAATTAAAATTTGCCAAATAGAACTTTATAACTTTATTCGTAATTCGGTTTTTCGATCAAGTGACACTTTGAAAAATGCAATAAAATTAAAAATGACAGTAATATTTCATGTGTTTAGCAAATTATAAACTAAACCAATTAATTTCAGTGTTCACAAATTAAGACGTTACACATTTAATATGACGTTGACAAGTGGAATTATTTTTCCCAACAACACTATCAACTTTGCCGGGAGGGTTTCAATTAATTTTCCTACCGAATTATATGCGGAACGCTACTATTATTTCGAAATTGGAAACATTTTATTTTGTAGCAGTATGGTGGTAATAAATATTTTTGTTGCCGAAGGTAGTCACAGGAACGTTTCAAATTACTCTCTATTGCAGTTCCGTCGCTATTAATTTACAATAAAGCGCAATACGATGAACCAATGAATTAATCCCCAAAATTGATGATAATGGCAAACGATGGCAGTGTTGAAGACGACCATGGTGATTTTCTTGATGCACTGTGTTACGAGACCCCGTCGTGCACCCTATTTCTAAAACTCCTATTCACACGTCAGGCCAACAACCGAGGACACAGATCAGTTTCTAAAACACAAAAGCCAAACACGGAACCAGTACTGCTATCAGTGAACTACCAAAGAAATGCGCCGAGGACAACGGAATATGTGAGTCCGGCAAACTAAGTAAACTTTGAAGTAAGCACAACAGTCCTTCAGCAAACTCCACCCACGGAGCACGACGGGGGACCAATCAGGACCTTGTGCGTCACTAACACACGTGGTGGGGCGAGAAGTGTTGACGGAGCCACGAGGTCCAGGGAAGATGCAGTCGGCGGTGTGGCAGCTAGCACCGCGGCCATGGGTCCGAGCAGCGCAGCGGCGGTGGAGCTAGAGGGTCCATAGTGCTATACCCGGTGAGTCCTCTCCAGCCATAATTTAGCTTAATGTATCTTAACTCCTTCTTCCTTCCTTTTCCTTCACTCCAGTGGCTTCTATACAGCCCGACTTTATTGTAATTTGTAAAGGGTAGATAATATTAAACCTGGCTCTAGTCCATCATTATGTTACGTTATTTTCTTGTGATTTAATTCAATAACGCCCTCTTCCTTTATTTTCAACGTTTATGGTCTTCAACCAAGGATCATAACAATGATGGAAGCATCTTAAGAGCCCCACCTCTCTGCAGTTAGCGAGTCATTACGCCTCCTGCCCAACCCCACCCTCCCACCCTGTTCAGAGGATTAAGTTTAACTAACCAAATTAGATCGTTAGAAATGCTGCCTTCACTAGCAATCACTAATAAATTACTGCATTTCAATTTGATTAAACAGCTTATTATTGCTTTTGTAAATTAGTGCTAAAATGCTTTAACACAAAAACTAGGGTGCATCGATAAATGACTATTACACCAAGAAAATTATCGCCATTAAAGAAGTTCTTGGATACAATAACAGCTAATTCTATACCCAGTTTTACGGAATACAATTTACAACAATATGCAGACACTTTAACAAATGTACAAAATATAGACTTGCAGCAAACAAATTGATCATTTACTAGGTAATACATACAAAAATTACAAGGAATAGAAACAGACATTCATCACACACATACTGAGTTAGAGCAATATGAAAAACCTATTAAAAATATAACACGTAGAAGTTACCAAAATTTAGAACCACCTTTAACATCACTACAGTCACATACATTACAGGAAAAAGCGGATGTCCCATTACAACTACAAGGGGACACCAAAATGGAACAAACACCACAATTTAACGTAGTCATACAACAGCCCATAAATACTGAGAAGTTTCATGGAATACAGAATGAGGACATAACAGAATACATCAAACCGTTTGAAACAGTTGCAACACTAAATCAATGGAATGATGACACAAAAGTAAGATGGTTACAGTTACACTTAGGGGATCAGTTAAGAAAATATATGAGAATATAATTAAGAAAAATGAACCACACATTTTGACATGGAACATAATCACACAGGAATTAATAAAGATATTCTCCACTGAGGAAATCAACATCAAATACAAAAGACAACTATATAACAAAAGACAAGAGCGAAATGAATCAGCAACAGTTCATGCACAGGAAATTATTTTCTTGGCACATTAAGTCAAACCAAATATGCCAGAGGAAGTAATAAAATACATTCTTTGGAACTTATGAGCGCCATCAGTAGTCGACAAGGTAATTGTAATGAGGGACACCACACTTCAGGAAATGATAAGTAATATACGCCACATAGAAAATGACAGCATTAAATACAAACAAAGCCTAGAAAAACACATGTCACCATCAACATCTCACATGAAAAAAAAAGAGATTAAATAACTGAATGCAGAAATTAATAAATTCACCCTTCACGCACAGAATACACAAACAAATGAAACAAATCAAAACGATAGTATCACAAACACAACAAAGGGAGCAGAATCAAGGAAAGAATATACACAGAAAAGGAATTTCAACCCATACAGAATACCCAGTAAACCACATCCTCCCGTGTTTCAAGTGCCCCCACTTCCATTTTATCACCCTCTAATACCTCATGTACCTCATCCATACTACTTCCGCCATAAACCCTATCATAGACACCATCCTACTCCGCAAAATCCAAATTTCACAAACACACAACAAAGAACAGGTCCAGTTAATGTTCCCAGCCCATTCTGTAACACACAATCTAACATGAGGGACATTCAAAGTCATACATATGTGCAACTGACGAGTAGACATTGTCAAACCAAACCCACAGTGTTACTCAATCACACCACCACAACACACAAATAATGAGATGAACATGCTTACAACATATTCACATTCAGAAAAACGAACACAAAATAAGAGCAAAATTCACTTTGCAAAAAGGAAAATTTCAACACAAAACAATAGATATAGATAAGAAAAGCTATGGCAAAACAGGCAAAGTCCAGTTAGAACAAACAAAACTTACAATGAGAAAAAATCTGCAAAACAAAACACTAAGAAAGAATTACAGGCAAAATCAAATAAAACGGAGTTAAAAGGGGAACAGACAAAGAAAATACAGACTATGACACAAACAAAATATGGACCTCACAAAAAGTTTGCGAAAACATGGGCACTGTGTTTTAATGAGGGTCACCATATCCAAAATTGCTCTTTGTTTCCAAACAAAAACATCGATTGGCACACCAACATTTCTGAAAGATTTCAAAGTTTTCAAAAGAAACACATGGTTAGCGAACCAGACAGACTCACCCACAGAAATCAGTATGAAAATAACACAACATATAGACAACACAAAAACCAAGAGTGCTAAATAGAAGTGATGAGAATTTCAGAAGACATCCAAACCATTTCAAAAATCATTATTCACATTTCAGACACTGCTTTACTAACATTAATTGACACAGGATGTTCCAAATCATGTATTGCTGCTGCCATGACAGGAAATAATAAATTAAAACCAATCCAACAACTCCTTAAAATTGCAAACGCCACAGACTAGTTACCTCCTCCACAATACTATATAAGTATGAAGTTTCAAATTGAAGGACACACCTACACACATGACTTCTTGGTTATTGAAAATCTTCTTAATATGTTATAATTGTCTGCGATTTTATTAGGAAATATCGGCTAATACCATATTTGTATGCTAAGATAGCTAAACTATGTCCTAAACATGATAAAATTATTACAGTCCCATTTTTTTTAATTAGACACAGAAAACAGTTTTTGCACACAATTAAGCAAGTGCAGAATTGTGAATCGGAAGAAGGTATACTACCTTTACATAATATCAATCCCGCCTTACACCCAGCCAAAAAGGAAAAGATAGAAAATTTGCTACAAGCATACAAAGACATGTTTGCATTTGAATTAACAGAAACAAAACAATATAAAATTAAAATTGACCTCACAACAGAAAAACCTATTCACTGTAAATCATATATAAAATCATCCATAAGAAGGGACGCCCTTAAACAACAAATACAAGATATATTAAATGCCAAAATCATATAAAAAAATCTACAAGCCCTTACTCAGCACCATGTCCACTAGTAACAAAAAAAGGACGGAACAATAAGAACGGTTACAGATTTCAGGCGCCTTCATAATTTCATTATAGACCAAAATTTCCCCTTACCAAGAACTGATGATATTTTACAGGTACTACAGAACACTAAATATATAACTAGTTAGACATGTTTTCTGGTTTTTACGCAATACCTATCCAACCACAGGACAGACACAGAGTAGCATTTGCAATAGACCAAATTGGTTTATTCCAATACCGCAGGTTACCAATGGATTTAATAGTAGTTCAAGATTTTTTCAAGAATTTGGAGACATGTTATTAAGCGACTTAAGATGGCAATCTGTAGTCTGCTATGTGGACGACATTTTTGTACTAGGGAATGATTTTGATGCACATATTAGAAACTTAGAAAGATTATTGCAAAGGATGAGAGAATTTGGAGTAAAATCAAACCCAAAGAAATGTACATTCGCACACCAAGAACTTAAAATTTTAGGCCATAAACTCACACCCACCGGTTTAGTACCAGATCAAGAAAAAATAAAAATAGCAATTGATACACAACCCCCAAAAAAACATAAAACAATTAAGATCATTTTTAGGCCTCACATCATATTTACGAAAATTAATAAGTAATTATTCTCAAATAGCACAACTACTTACTTTATTAACAAAAAAGTATACAAAATTTCACTGAGATATCCAACAACACTCAGAATTCCTACAACTTAAACAAACCATTGCATCAGCGCCTATATTAGCACCATTTAAGTATGAAAGGAAAACAATTCTGGTATGTGATGCAAGTAGAAGGATATAGTTACTTTGGTGGCAAACGGCTTTGGTTGGTGGATCTGGATGTGACCTTGGATGATGTCATGCCAAGGTCATGCATCCACCATGTTGGATTCTGTACTTACCCACTCTGTCATTCTGGTCATGTATCTGCCATCATGGATTGTGCCATGTTGCTAGCCAGTACACCATCATCTTTTTAGCTAGTATGCCGCAATCTTGAACCACCATATTTTTAGCCAGTATGCCACGATATTGGTAACCGGATATCATTTTTTCGTGCTCTTGCATTCCGAGGATTTTTCCGAGTGTTCCCACTTTTTCTGTTTTGCATCATTTCTTTCTTTTTTCTTTCTATTTTCTCTTCCTTGCCTCTTCTTCTTTCCTAAATCTTCTTTCTCTCTTCATCCGAGGGTTTTCTCCTAGTGCTCCCAGTTTTTTCTGTTCTGCATTCTTTCTTTCTCTCTCTTCTCTTCCTTTCCTTCTCTCTTCTTTCCTTTCTCTCTCTTTCACACTTCTTTCCTTTCTCTCCCATTTGTTCATCATTTGTTTACTGGAGGCCGCCATATTTGTTACTGTAGGCCGCCATTTTGTTTACATTTCCATGGAGGCCACCATATTGGTTTTTCGTTTGACATTTTTTCGCCCATTAGTTCTGGATTTGGCCAATAGGAGCACTGATTTTTAGAACTCAAAACACCATCTGCAATAGTGCGGGATGGAACTGCCGGAACTTAGGTCACCAGACTTACGTCTTAGGTCACTCGGCTATAGTGACATGCGCTGCGACAAGAGTTTATAAGTAGTATATACCTTGGAGATGAATAAATAACATCTTGCCTCTTATTAAAAACATTCAATTTTTCTTTCTTATGTAGTTTTGAATGTTTTTTATTTACATATCAATAATATTTTATTATATAATTTTTTATTTCTTATATAATTTTTAAGTATTGAATTTTTATTTTAAGTAATTTTAAAGTATTTATTTTTCTAATAATAATTTTAATTATATTTGTTTATTATTTTATTTTAACTTACATATATATCATTTATGACTTAATTTATATACTTTTTTAAGTGTTTTATTTTCTATTATATTAGTTTTAATTATATTTTTGATTATTTTGGTTTAACTTACATATATGTTATTTAAGATTTCACCTATTTGATTTGTATTTTATTTTTAAATTTTAATTTTTAAAGTATTTTTTATTGTATGTCTTATATCATTTTTTAGTTATATTTTTTTGTTTTTTTATATTATTTTGGTTTAACTTGCATATCTATAATTTAGATTTAATTTGTATAATTTTAAGTTTTTTATTTTTTAAATTTATATACAATAATTTTTATTAGACTTTAAAGTGTATAGTGTGACGAGTCTACAGATTCGTATTTGTCTGGCATATGAGAGTGTGTCATGAGAATATATAATTACGTGACTATGACAAATGCCATACTGGTTTATTTATAAGCATAAATAAAAAATATTTTAGTAAATATGTGTCAAGTGTTTTATGTTATTAAAAGATGATTATTCGCACTTTTTAGATTTTTATTTACATATAATAATTCTTTCATATCCCAGACTTAAGTATGTTATGACTTCTATGATGAACTTAGAAAAAAATGTTTCTTATTCCTATGTAATGTAATGCTTGTAAGTTGTTTCCAACACACCATCCCATGAACAGTGTAGTATCTGCTTCACCTAACCTAACCAAACATAACCTAACCTAACCCAATCATTTTGTAAGATCTCTGAATATTTATTTTTTAATTCTCTCGACATTCACTTAACCTAACCGCCGTACTCTAGTTATCGCCAGACCCCTCTTCACGTCCCCTTCTTCCAGCCTTATTTAACAACCATATCTAATTGTACTGAGTAACAAAACATATACATAGTAACTTACACCATGACATTAGTTTGCCTCGTTTATGCTATTATCAATACAGGCCGTATGCGACCCCACACCTCAGAATTATTAATCAATAATAAAAAAGTCAACTATGTTGATTGCTATTTCAGCCCCATCTAACTTTACCTGTTACACAGCATATAAACAAGCCATTCCAGCTGCCCAACCAATAAAATATTCCAGCCATGCTATCGCAAAATCAATACTATTAATTTAACTATCTACGACACCCATATTACCTTAATTCCCATCTAACCATCCTGCTCATACTAACCAACAGTACCAGCTAAGCATTCTGCCCCTCCCATTTAACTAACTAAACATCCCATCAAACCATTCCGCTCTTACAAAAAACGAATCACACAACTAAACAATTCTCCTCGCACCATCTAAGCTATACTTTTTTTCATACTGCCAGGCTATACCAATCAACCATACAAAGCAAACTAACTGTACAACCAAGTCATAATTGTATGCACTCCACACACTTGTGTAGGACTTGGAATGTTATTTTCATATTGTGTAGAAATTCATGTCAGGACATTTGAAAGACATGTTAACCTAACCTAATTTCACCTAACCTAACATATCCACCACCACCACCACTGCCTTAATATACTCTGATATGTCATTTAGAGTCATTTTCAAGTCAAGGGTCAAGGGTCAAATAATCAGTCTTGTGAGTGGCAGGTATGACAGCAATCAGCTATAAGTGTGACCATGAGCTCAAGCTGAGCGAAGATAACACGAGGACGAAATATATTTTCACATTAAAAAGAACTTATTCACTGGCAACGATGATTAGTTAGCAGCTATCGGCCATTTTATAATGAGTACTATAGCCCTCCTACAGCATGCACGCGCATAAATGTTGATTTAAACTGAATTAATAAGTTTTTCAGAGAGGCAGATATACACATACTATATATATATATATATATATATATATATATATATATATATATATATATATATATGATTTTTATTCACATGCATATATTCAATAGATATATCACCACATTTTTTGCTGAATATCTTCTCTACTAACCAACACCAGATTAAATTTGCTCATACCTTATACTAGAAATCAAGCACACCTTAGCCCACAGTTCAGACATCTTGAAAAAAAACTATTGCTGGATTTAAACTCACCATGCGCCCTTCATTTTATCAGAGGACCAGCTGACCTTGTAAATGTCATGAGGAAGTCTGTACCTGCACGGTAACTCAGGTATGTATGTGCTTCCTGGCTATTTTCGCACCTGGATGGTGTCAGATAGACTTAGTCAGTACATAACAGGTCTGTACCTGCACGGCGTCTGTTAAATAAAGAAAATGAGTGAGCAGGTTTCACGAGCGAGTAACTGAACTGCAACTGAACTGAACATTAGGTCAGCATGAAGGAAGTTTTCTACATATTCTAACCATCATGTAGGACTTTGCAAACCTAAAACCAGACCAATATAAGTAAATAATAATATATTACTTATCACATAAATTGTGTATGTGTGTGCACGTATCTTCTCCATCGTGTACAAAGGACTGTTGTATCTGATGCCCTTTTAAGAAATTTTATGACAGGATTTTTAATTAATGCGAGATTCTTTATAAGAGTAATTATTTATTTTACATTTTAGTTACACGTAATTGTTCTTGTTAAAAATTTCAAATGATAGTTTTGTCTTTTATCCTTGATGTTGGAACTGCTCATCCTTCCTTCGGAGTTCGGAACTCCTCATACATAATTTGGGTTAGAAATGGTATACTTTTCGGCATCGCCCTCCCACTTTACCGCCCGAACGGCTACTAAAGAAACTGTGCGCGTGGTTCTCCGGCTGGGGTCGGAGCAATACAATACACGCTTACAGTACTACGGAGAGATATATATTTTAAATCTCCATGGTGCTGCAAGAATGACCTGTATAGGCGGATTACGACGCGGAAAAATTATGCAACCCCCAACAAAAAACACAATGAACAGAAGAGACAACAAGAATAACGATAACAGCCCAAAGTTTTATAAAAACACTACTATGCATAGCACTTTGAAAAATTATTTTATCAACAAGTGTAGTTACTTTTTTAATAAAAAATACCTGCAACAAATGTTCCCAAATAATATCAATAATCTGGACATATCATTCATGCAAATTGGGAGGAAAAACATTGTTTTAATTAACACACAAACACATCTGACAAGAAAAGCTGTGCACACTGTAATTTTTACTGGGAAATTGTTTGTAATTTACAAATACTCGTAACAGTACAAAGATTTCTCTTGTAAAAATACTCGTTTGTAGAAAGTTCAAGACTCATGCTTTAATAGACCTTAAGAAATGTTTATACTATACTGACCTATATCCATGAGCTTGAGAAAAATGGTGAATACTCAACGACGTAAACAGTGTATATAGCCGTTTTGTGCAAAAACTCGAGACAATGTAAAGTGTGGTTGCGTGCAAAATAAATGTATTGTAAGTTTCAGAAAACTTCAAACAACTCAAATAATTTTAAAATACACGTGACTGTTAACTAGGTACACAGAACTCTTAAAATCAAATAAACGTTCATAATCATATAACATTTTTGTAGGTACTTGCCGCTATATTTACTATAAAAATAAGTCGTAAGTCAAGTTGGTCTTATCGTTGAGGGCTAGCAAACAAAAGCCATGTAGGTTCTAATCCCCATACTGACAAGGTATATTAATTTTTTTTCGTAAATTATAATTTGAATTATTTGACCTGGTTATTAATTCATCAATTTTCTAGACGACAAATATACACTTCTCAATTATGTAAGTTGTAATAAAAGAAAATCATTTGTGAAACTAAAAAAACAATATTATTATAGTGTATCTACTCTGCTTCCAAGTATATTTATACACTGTGTAGCAAAAGTGTCTTTTAAAAAAAAATTTCATCAGTAGAATATAAGCTTTAAAAACAGAATAATATAGTTATTTCGCTGATCATTTTTTAAAGCAACACTAAAATTTTTGACGAGTATAGTTAAAATCCTCACAAACAGTTTAGCATGTATACAGCAGAGTTACTCGCCAGAAGAAGAAAGGGAAGACTGTTTCCTAACAACGATAGGCTGCGTTGCTAGGCACTCCCGTGAAACAGGCGATTTGATTAAAGGGAACTCTCTGACGCCCGATCACGGAAGTCACTTCACCTGGACAAAAGTTCACCACATAATGCAAAAAAAAATTATATTAGAAAAATCGCACACAAAATATTTGTGTCGTAGTGGTAAATACTCACTGCTTGTATTGGCGTGAAGATGCTGTGGTTTCCTTATGAACGTACAGGCTTGACCGCAAGTCGATAAATCAGCAACTCCTGGAATTGGTGGGACCTGTGACTGCTGACTGTGATGACCTACAAAGAATCAATGTGTGTTAAAACAAATAAAACAAAAATATGTACATATCTTTTAATATATGTACTAGTACTTACTTTCAAAAGAATTTACGACACGCAACAACTGGCAGTCGGTGCTGACTATCTCCAATGTCGGCTGGCTGACCAAGCACGAACATTTGGCTAGGGGCTGACGTACTGGCTGACAAGCACTGCACAAAATAAAACTAACATCAGTAATAACTTTGTATTGTAAAATGTACATAAATAAATTTTATTTTAAAAATCGGTTGAATAAAAAACATTACAACAATTTAAGAGCTCTCTGGCAAACAATACTTCACTTATTTTTAAAATTTAAGAGCTCATTTTAAAAATCGGTTGCATAAAAACTTATTATGTAAAAAAATTGAGAGCTCATGCTTAAACAATCATTCACTTACTTTTCAAAATTAAGAGCTCATTCTTTAACAAGATTAGTTTAACCAGTTATAAAAAAGATTACTTGAAAACATAACATACCTTAGCGAGCAAATACTCGAAACTAAACTGGAAGGCGACCGCGAAACCTCGCAGTAACTCACTAGATGCAAAATGGCGACTAAGCAGAAGGGTACTATGATATGCAGATGGCAAGCGCTGATATCAGAGTGAGAGATTTGGCGATGTTTCGGCCTTTATATAGCCTAGAAAAATGGTGGGAGACGCAGAGTAATTCAAGGAAAATAGTACCTCTAGTTTCCATACCATTTTTTGTAGGCCAACTTCCACTCCCTCCCAGCTTTCACCTACGCATTCTCTCAGCAACTATGTGCCATATAAGGTAATGATTATTGGCCAACCATTTTCATTGGTTGATGTGCCCTCCCTCCCAGCACAGCTCTTGCCCTCTCTCCTGGCCAGGCATTCTCACGAACCAGGCGCCTTTCCCTCCCCTTCTAGTAATAAACTACGTAGGAAAAAATACCAGGTGAATGCGTGACAACAAAATTTTGTTGACTGTGTACTAAAAAAAAATAGTGTATGAAAATATACTGGAGTGTTGTATTTATTTCTTCCTTGTATCATTTCTTTGCAATAAAATTAATTTTATTTTCTCAATTATCAACAAACGAGTATAATTTTTTCCTGGAAACATATTCTTTAAGAAATTACGTTCAGGCACGAGGCATTAAATATTCCATGTCAGCCTCTTGAGACCGCGGCATGATGATGCAAATATGTACAAATTTAGGGACAGTGGTCGAACGAATGTAATTTCTATAAAAATGTTGGTACTACAGTCATCGAGCCATCGATCAAAGAGGAGTCAATGATAATGTGATGGATGGTGAACCGAAGACAAGTATTGCTGCTTGTGTAGTGATTTGTTCAGCTATTCGTAGAGCGTTGCTGCTTACCACCATAGGTGGGTGAACTGCTCAGCCTTTTACAAGATACCCTAAAATCATAATTTAATACCTGCAGATTAAAATAATATGTAATTCTGATTCTGTTCGAAGAAGATTAATAAAAATTATTGATTATTTTTGTAGATTATGTATATTTCATTATGTGTACAACAAATTATGTGTTAAGAAATGTCACGTTTAATTTATTTTAAAAATCCATCCGCTTAATATAAAATTATTTTGAATAAAAATACTTGCATTTAAGAACGAAACAAATTAATTAGATATGACATGTTACGTTCTTTGCAGGAATGGTCAATGTCACCATTCGGTATAGGCCGGTATCAAGCAGTATAATAGAGAAATTAACGCCACCTATGTGTTGAAAAGAGAATCCAATACGGAAGGCACCGACAGCGCCACCTATAATCTAAAAACATAAACAAATATGACTATCGCCTGGTTTCGAATTAATACACTAGCGCCACCTAGGTGATGAAGACATATGAAAGCCAAGATGGTGTCTTCCAGCAATGTATAAAAAATTATAACCATAGAAACCAAGATGGCGGCTGCCAACAATGTTTATACAATTGACAAGATGAAAAAACAAAATGGCGGAAAGAGTTTTGGCGAACGGTGAGGGGGACCTACGGAAAATTAATGTAAAAGAAATAGACTTTTAAATAATTTTTTATGCTTTTCTTTAATTTTTTATTTTTTTTGGGTACAAGTTTATTCAAGATGGTTATAGTTTTAAGGTCATGGATCAAGGTCAAGGTCACCTGGGTCCAATATGACTGTTGGGTGACGTAATAACATGATGGCTGGTCGGTTACAGTCCCTCGTCCCCTCTAAGCCTGGACATTGAAATTTTTAATTTTATAATTTTTGAAAATAAAATTGTTAATAATTTTTTATAAACATTTGGCATTTTTGGGAATTTTTAAGAATATTTTGGTAATTTTTTGGGATTTTTTTCGGTTTAAGGTCATTTAAGGCCATGGGGTCAAGGTCATCTGCATCCAATATAGCGGCCAAGACGTGTGACAGAACCAAGATGGCTGATGGTTAGGTCTGATGCCGGACCCTGGACCCCTTGTATCGATTTGGCATACCTTATACCTATAATCCCAGCATGACCGACATGCTCTGCCCTTGAGAAGTGAGCCCTCAAATCACTTGATGTGGCAAAAATTACCTTTCAGGGGCTCGTTTTTGCAGCTGGGAGGCTTGGTGCTTTTTGAGAAAAAACAGAGATTTTAAGGAAAAAAGGGATATTTTTTTGGGAGATTTGGTTGTTTATAAAAGGGAAAAAAGGAAAGATTTTTAGGGGAATGGCCGCCGGCAGACCGGAATGACGGAGCATGAACAGCTCCGATCCCGGATTACGTTACGCCCGATGTGATAAGCACTGACGTTTTACTACCAGGCCAGTGCGACACGCTAGGAATCAGTAGAAATCACTGTATAATCAGTGAATACCAGCAACTTAACCCTTCCAGACCCGCTTTAATTTACGGTTTCAGGTGTTGCAAACAAAAAACGTTATGATGCGTGCTGTTCATAAGTCGACACAACACTTGTTTCATTGTCACAGCCAATGAGCTGTAGGCTATATGTTCGGCTACAACTACATGAACCAATTATGTACTAGTCCAGTAAGACGGTTTGCGAATCATTTACCCACAGGTGAAGACCGTTCACGTTAAAGTGATCACTCTAAAAATCAACCTTGGAAAAAAACCACCGCCCGCAACTGCGTATGTATAACCATGTGTGTCACCACACAGGCTGAGGATGAACACTCCCAGTTATGTTGGCAGTCAAATGTGAAAAGTAGTTCTACGAAATAACGCGGTATTGCAAGTGTAATGTTTAAATGTATGGCTACTTAAGTTGTTTGAAGTTTATTTTATCCAGTTTAAAGAAATTATTGGCGTAAAGATAATGTATTTACTGTAACTCGAAATTATATTGTGTCACGTGATCGCCGCAGCGGTCAAAACCAACGTTCCGTTGTCGTGGTTCCTTCATGCTTGTTGCTTGGCTTTGCTTGTGAGGCAAACTACAAATTTGGTAAGTGGAAGATGTTGTGTTTTAATATTTCTCATTTATTTTTCAGCTTATCTGCAATCAGCTTTGTTTATTGTTGGTCGTATAGTGTTTAATTGTGTTGTAGTGATTTTGTGTAAAGTTATAAGTTCCAGCAAACTACGTACAAATATTCAGCGGCAGGAGGACATTATAAATCTCGCCGAAAGTATTTATTCTTTAATTCGTCGAGGAGAGATGAAGCCGTGCAAGGTGATCGAACGAGTTGCAGAAATGAAAATTTCAACTGCAACTATTCAGGAGGTAAATGTAAATGTGTTTTTACGACGTGTTTTCGCCGCTTATCCCCAGTAAAAAAAGTGAAAAACAACAATTATAAATCGACAGTTATAAACGTGATATTATAAACGGAAAGTTAAATAACAATTATAAAGTAAATGAACGACAGCAGAAACGCAACATTAATATATTTGTGTGAGTTTGCGAAGTACATGTTATATCCTAGGTTTGGCAAATAATATTAAAATTTATCTTTACCTATCTACCTACGCTCATCTGATTAACCTTTCGTTCAAATCTGTCATTATAACGAGTGCAAAATTGGCAGTCAATAATTATACGTTAATTTCACGCGTTTTTATATCACTGTGTAGTTTTGTAATATAGGCCTAACCTCAAATACATCTGTACGTATCTATTTACGCCCAGCCATGTAACCTTTCTTAAATCTGCCTTGATAACAAGTGCAAATGTGCCTGTCAATAATTGTACATTAATTTGACACGTTTTGAAATCACTGTGTTATTTTGTAATGTAGGCCTAACCTCAAACTTGTGTTCATGTAGTTATTCATCCCAAGTTACAGTGTTAAGGTTTACTATTTTTAACGTAACATAAACGTTGCAGTTTGATGCTATACCACAGGTGTTCCAACATATAAACTATAAAATCTTGAAGCTGGTTTTGTTAACTATATACCTATATCTGTGCTTGTTGCCGACATTCTTTCGTGATTCAAGTGTAGGCCTAATTGTTTTATTTGGTAATGCTTGCCGTAATAAGAATTAAAATGTATTTACAAATAATTGTCAACAGTTGGGCCTATAGAACAATTCCATGTTTAAATCTCGAAATGGATGTTCGACAAGACAACTTGCTACCTTTTAAGAAATATCAACAAAGATAGTATGCGTTATTGAATAGTCATAATTGTTTGTAATATCTGCCACTTTGGCCGCAAAAATATTGTAGTTATTGAAATTTAATGAAACTGTAAATTACACGTCATAGTCAGTACCCCAGACTCCCAGAGCTCCTGTCTGCTTGCGAGTGCATGTTTTGTAAAGATTAGATTACATTATGCAGTGTATGTGTTAAATTAAGTATTTCTAAAGAAGCTGTATGAGCTAGCTTTCAATAAGGGCCGGGCTACAATTGACATACCAAACACATTCACAGTTATAGCGAAACACAAAAGCACAGTGGCCTGGCTACAATTGATATAACGATAGTAATATTAGTTTGTTCATGTTGCTACATTTGTACCGAAGAAATTAAGGTCTGTACATAGAATTGGTAGTGGGTTTTTTCAAAAATAAATTTTTTTAATGGTAAATTATTTATATTTCAATATTTACTTTAAACATTGCCTAAAAGCGTTACAAAACTTCCGTGGTTGTGATTATCCATAAATAAACAAAAGAAAATATCTTCCCGAGGAATGACTCAAAATACACACTTTCTTGATTTGTAAATACGTTTTTCAATTGATAACATAGTATTAGTGTCGGGGGTTCTGATTGGCTGTTTATTGACTCACAGCTATAGTAACAAGGAAAGTTAAACCAAATGCTTATCGCTATGCACAGTAACTTGCCTGTAAGTATTAGGCCTGCTTTTATAATTTGTCCTTTACATTATCATTTTGCTGTCATTTGTGGATATGTATTGGTATTTTACATTAATAAGACATTTATTTCAGCTTTGTGTGTGCACGCATGAACCATTTTTGTAAGTATAGTAATTTTCTTTAAATACTTTTCTCATTTAAGTTTTCAGTTTTACTGCAGTCATTGCAATGAAGGAACCACAACAATGATGAGAGTCCATGCACTTTACCTGTAAAATTGGTTTCTTGAGGTCTGTGTGGGTTTGACAAAAAGGAAATGTCGCACCCATTTGGGCCACAAGAAACACGGGAGATATGGCCATCACCGGATAGGCATTTCACTTAGCTATAAATAATATACATTATTTTTAGAATTTTTTGTACAAATGAAGGTGGTGCCAGTTGCAAGCCTGGTATAATCTTCTTTTACCACTTCAATTCACAGTATAAATGTTCAGCTCTTTTTTGGAGGGTCTCAGAAGGGTACGAACACAGAGTAATGGTGTCAATAAACAATATGTACATATACCCAATTGCATTTGTTATTATGTTTAAATTTTTAGTGTGAATTATTTTAATTTTATATCTATGTGATAGGCCTATGTTGAAATATATTTATCTCCATTTATAAAGGTGCATATAAAACTATCCTTAAAATGAATATCTACATGCACATATTTATATATATTTTTCTTTTTATATATTACATATTTTTATTAACTGTCACTTTTACGCCGTCACGTTAAGTTTATTAACACCATCTCTCTTTCTATGAAGTGGTGTACTCTTTGCTTGGCTCAGATCCCCTTGTCTTCCCCTTTCCCCTTCGTGCGTCATTATTTTTTTTTGTAATTTTTTATTCTAGTCCTTGCGCGGCCTCGCTCTGTCTACTTTATATACTTCAGACATCTGCTACGTTACGCCGCTACCTTATGCCTGCAGGATGTATGTTTTTTCCTGGTGGCTTAGTTGCACCTAACTTCAGTCAGCTGAGGACAAACACAGCTATAAAGTTTTAGAGCTGACGTTTTACTTGTCACCCTACAGAGCGACGGGGAACTTAGAACACGGTGAGTCATGGGAAACGATAAGTTTGCGGTACAGTTTTTAAATATTTGGTAATTTGTGTGACAAGTGGTGTTGTACCTTGGGTGTGCAGTAGCGCTATTCTATTTCAAAATCTGGATTTGGCTGCCCTTCCAAATTATTTTTCAGCTTAACTAATGTGTGTCCTTTTTAAACGTGTCATGTTGGTCCTTGTTCACCACCAAAGTTTAATGTTTGCTTTTTCAGTTTCCATGACCACATCGCTAGGGCGTTCATTTTCAATTGTTTGTTGTGTAAAGTTTTTGTCTATTGGATATGTGAAATGACCCAAACAATTATATATTTTACGTATTATATATATATAGTATATGTTACATGATTAATATATATATAGTATATTTTACATGATTAATATATAATATACGTGTTACATTTAGTAGTCCTAAAATGTAAACATTGAGTTTATTAATATGTGGCAATCACATGGCAGTCACATGGCAATGTTTGTTTACATGTGATGGAAGGATACATAATGGGCAAGAAAGTAGAATTATAGCATGGCTTTCAAAAGTGCTCACTTTATCGTGAATGGCCTATAAGAACATTGGTCATTGAGCTTCGCAGCGTGCAGTGCAGACAAGAAATGACTTAGGCCCTACACGTGCACAGTGTACACAGTTGTTTACTCTGGATATGAATGGGTTAACTGATCTGTATAATGACAGATTTAAGTAGAACAACTTCAACAGAACTGCAGTAAAATTCGCTGATTCGGAGCAGTTTAATTAACTGTTTGAATTTTGGAGTGTAGCGATTAAAATAATACAAATCTTAGAAAAATGTATTATCCAATTATAAGAGCAATCTGCTTTGTTTGAAATGCGTTCTCCGAAATCAGACAGAGGAAATGCTTTGTCATTATCATTATGGCTGGATACTTGCAAGTGTGTGGGGTTCAATCCTCCTCCGGATTTTCGCAAGCGGGAATCGTGCCGGACGATGCCGTTGGTCGGCGGGTTTTCTCTGGGATCTCCCGTTTTCCCCGCCTCTTCTTTCCGGCACCGCTCCATAATCACTTCAATCGCCCTTATCGGCTCTCAAGACCTCGCTGTTAAAAGCCACCCAAATCTCTTCACTCTTCGTCAAGTGTGTGTTGAAACCACTTCTAATATTACTGATTTGGAAGCAAATATATTTGAAATAAAAGCGTCCGCGGCTATGGATAATTTATTAATTTGTATCTCATTAATTTAGAGAATCATAAAGTAATAAACTTCGAAGTAAATGGAGTTGTCGCATTTGGCATTGTGCCTGTAAAACGCTATGGTTTCCTGTATGTTTAAAAGGGTTAGCCTCTCTCCCCTCCCCTTAAACTTTCATAAGATATACTAGCAAAAAGTAAGCACTTTATAAGCTCCAAACACGTCGGCCGTGAAATTCAAATAAAACCTCGCCAAAAATGCGTTTAAATCAGAAACACCTACAGTGTGCAGAATGTTGAAGTCATCTTTGGTGACATAACGAAGGCACTCGTTTCTTTTACGTCCTGTTTGGAGGTTGAGAGCAACAGACAAAACGCGACTCCTTAGGACTTCAACTACTGTACCCCTTTTATACCCATTCTCAGTGTCAGTATTGTGGAAAGATGCTACAGCGTTGTTGTTGGATTACGGGAAAATTTCCAAACTTGCGATATTCTTTGATTAGATTAGTTCAGTGTTGCAAGTAGCAAGACCGGGCGCCGTCAAATACACGAAACCTTCATGAACACGGCCGTATCGGCTGAATTAATTTTTTTCGCAAAAATTTTAACTGTCACGAGCATATTTAAACGCTGTCAACATCATGGATTGAAAAAAAAAGTGCCACAGCTTATATTAGAACTCTAAAATAGAAATTATGCTGACAAATATACGTATCCAAAATTCAGTTTTACGCATGGAACTATTTGTTAGGTTACGATAAGAAGAAACAAGTGAAAAAAAATGCAAGGCTCAGGTATCGCCTATTTGGAATACAAAAAATAATATTTTGAGGGGTGAGATGAAGAATCCCTGGATTTGCTGACCAATATCAGACTGCTTACATCACTCGGAATGAGATACAGCAATAACCAGCACGTTTTACAACGTTTCTTTCAGGGAGGGAAATTATATGCACAAAAATCTGTTGTGTAAGAAAAATGAAAGCGAGGCAATGAGGAAATCATCATATTTTGTAAATGCAATACATGGAAGCACTCTGAGAAAATTACGCTTGCCCTATTCGGCCGCGAGACACAAAAGAATAATCGAAAGCCTTGTCCTCTCTATGTGCAAAACCTTATTGGTATGCACTATTTCCCTGCAATGTGCAGCTGTGGGAATATGAGCCGTAACCTTACCGTTTCATTGGTGCAAAGCCTTATTAGAGAAAAGATTTTTTACAATCACGAGGTGCTGTACTGTGAAAATGTTGTCAAACTCGCGTCTTCCATCCACAAGATGTCGCAAATGTTACATTATCAAGTAGTCCGACGATCGTGTTATTTTCGTAAGAAGGCACCGAATGTGCCATTTCATCACAGTCAGCGTTACAGCAATATTTATACCTCAGTCGTACCGCAGCTCTGCCCGTACTTTTTGCCCCGTAAACTATTTTTAATAAATATTTTATATTTATGCAATCAGTTTTTGTAACAACCAAACGCATGCTTTTTCTCATTTGACATCTTTCAGTGAAAAAAAAAAATAATACGTTACATTACAAATAAGCATGAATTACTCCGTTCTTTTTCAAGCTTCATTTGCATTTTGTTTAAAAATAATGCGTGTAATTGAACGAAGTCCAAAATAAAACAAAAACGACTCTATGGAATGAATGTATGAAACTGTAGTAGCGTTACTTCCTAATGTGGTAAGTAAACACACGTACAGGAATAATATATTTTTTTCAAACATTGACATTAAATGTAGCATTTTCCTTAATTTTATTAAAACCGTACCTTGATGTTAAAAATCGTACCTTTCTGGTAGACCTGCCGTCCCATACCGGAAATTCATACTGGCAACACTGTGGGTTTCTTTTTGAAACGCTTTTCTAGACATAGTGCTACTGGCTTCCCGTGTTATTTCTTCCCGAAATGCTACCTGCAAACCTGCAATGTTTACGTCTAAGCGACCCCACTAACCGGCTTCCTTTCAGCCCTGCCGCGGATAAGGAAGCAAAGGGAAGGTAGACGCCAAGGAAATTCCGAACGAAGAAAAGAAGCGGATTTGGGAAAGGTTTTCCCCACCTTTACCTGAGGAGCAGAAAATGGGATTCTAATGCCCGAATTCGAATGCATCGGCAGCTCCCTTCGCATTCCTCGACCGCTTCTGCCAGGAATCCCATAGGGGTCCTGTAGCGAGGGGAGGCTGTTGCTAGGAGATTTATCGTGTGAACCGACACTTCTACGATCTTGCGAGGGGTCCGGCGCTCATCCCGCCGGGCTAAAGTGGATGTGTCTGATGCGCATTCCAGGGCCATACCCTCTCTCATTCATGCACACGGAGGTCTGAGACCCTCAATGACGGTAAACGAAGTAGTGGTGTTGTGATTTTTGGGGGGGGGGGGGGGGGGGGTTCAACCAGTTGGGGGTGGAGAAAGGTCAGGGTCGCGCTGCGATGCGGGAGTGTAGTGGAAACGCCCGCCCCACTCCCCCTTCATCGAGCACCACCCCTGCGTGCAACCTTTCGTTTGATTGTCCCAGGGGTGAGTTGAGCCCTCCATCGGCGGCGCAGGATCTAGGGTCGAAAGGGGTAAGGGGCGCTCGGCGGAGGGGAGGGCAGGATCCAGGGAACAAGGAGGGGAGGCAATAGGCGCTCTCGCCGCGATCGCCCGATTCGCCTCAGTGTTCGCCCGGCCGCCGCTGGGAGCGCCTCTGTCGCGTTCTTCCCTGCCGGTCCGCGCGTTCTTCTGACGAGTCCTGTCGTCGGCGTCCTTGGCGCCGCTGCACGTGGAATCCCGGTCAAGCGCCGTCTTTTTTTTTTATCAATTCCGCACGCGACCCGGGGGCTGACACCTCCGTGGTCCCGTCCTCGGCAAACCTTCCGATAAAACTCGACAATCGAGACCGTCCAGGGGAAAGTGTCCCCCCAACGGCGTGACCTTGGCCCCTTCGCGGGGCGTCTCGCTACCCCTCCGACCGGTATAGCGCAGTGCGGGTTATCCGCCCCTTTTGACGGCAAAGGGGGTGGGAGGTGAGATAAAACGGGTGACGAATCGCTTGGAATAATAAAAAGAAAGTGCTTTTTGTTTTTGGAGTCCGGAAGATGCCGTGGTTGAATGCCTGCTTGTGTCATCAAGAGAAGAAGCGACCCAGCATCAGTCCGCCTATACATCTCTTGCTTAAGGTGCGTAATATCCAAGGGCGCCTATCACTGCTAATCAAAAGGAAGGGACTTATGAAATCTCTGCTAACCTAATTTTTTTAACATATGTTTTGTTTTCGCCACAATTAAAAATAATCTTACCTTAGTGGGTAGGAGTATTATCGATACTTCGACCAATAGACACTTTCAAATTGCTGGGAATATGAATATGATACTTCTACTGTCACACCAATTGTAACGATACTGCAAAAGGGGGGGGGGGGGGGGAGCAACTCAAGTGTTCACTCATTCATTACATGTTTGATAATTCGTAAGCCTACGACTACTACAGAAATATTATTAAGTTTGTTGGTCAATGTTTACATCAACACGCACAAAGTTAGAAAGGTATTTCCAGGTTTTTTTTCTATTCCATAGTGTTTGCTTAACTAACTACTTGTTACACGTAAATTAGATTAATTTGGTTAGCATTGTAACAAATAATAAAGGGTTAAGTGTACATACAACTTTTAATTTACCACGTTTAAAATGTTGTATTTTCCTCAAATATGTATTGCTAGATGGTTATCTGTCCCTTCCTCCTTTTATCATTCTCGTGAGATTTTTAACGGGAGCCTTTTAAAAATTATGTGTGAACGAACGTGGCTAGTTACGAGTTTGAACCCATCTTTACGTATGGTAAATAAAATTGTGACTTTGTCGGAATAACTTTTGCCTTTGTGCGAAGTGTTAATTTCATCTTGGATTGTTTACAATTGCTATTGGCTGTTCACTTTAAGGTGGGCACTTTTGAGGCACTAGTTAGTTTTTTCCTATCGGCCATTTTTTTTATCCTTCCACCACATAAAATAAATATTGCAGTGTGTGTAATAAACACAGCGTATAAATTTTACCGGACTCGAAAGTTGACATCTAAGACTACAATAAAATATATATAACTGGCTATTATTCGAAATGAGAGGGCTTCAAAATGTGCTCCATTTACTTACCGTGAATAGCCTATCCCAACAAGTTGTGTATTTAGTACGATGTTTTAAATTCCAAATCTCTTCTGCAGCTGCTCCTCCGCGAACGACCGCACACAAAAATGCGTAGTTCCTTCCTCTCAGTGGCGTTGTCTTCGGCGGCGATCTTCGCGTGGTGTGCTCGGGCCGATGTGGCCGAGGAGGCCGGGTTCGGCGGTGATTCGCGCCTAAACTCCCGCTGCGACTTCAGTCCTTAGCACCCGAGTCTTCGCGCGTAGCCCGGAACCTTCTGTATAGTTGCCCTACCCACCGCCTCCACCTCATCGTCTACTTCACCCTGCCCGTGTTCGCGGCCATCTGACTTCCCTGGGCTTGTCAAGGCCAGTCTAAGGAACCGTTGCGGCGAGCGCCGTTGTATGCGTTCCCGGAAGCTGAATTCCTCGCAAATTATACTTGTAACAGTATAATATTTTAACTCGCGATGTAAGACACTATATTGAACGACACATGCCACTTCGTGCTTCTCTCCTTCCCTTTAGGCAAACCGCACCTCTTAAAGCCCTAATGCTCGAGTTACAATAGCCCGACGTACACGACAGACAAACACTTCGTCAGAGGTCACAGAATTTCATATTATATATTATTCAGTGTTCACAATACCCCGACGAAATCTGCCCGTCAAGTGTGTTAATTGGCTTTTGGAAAATTCCAAAACGGCAATTTATCCTTATAATAGCCAATATTTACTTTTTAAAATTTGCGATAAAGTGTATGACAATTTTGCTATTGACAGTATTTCAATTTACACCGAGATATAAAAAGTATTTCAAAGCGAACCGGAACATTATTTTGGCAGCAAGTTAGTTTATTATTTACTACAGTGGGGGAAATAAGCGCGAAATTTTGATCTCTAATGAATTTACATTTTTGCGCGCCCCGACGAGTCCGACATTGGAGGAAGGTAGAAATAGAATCTACTTTTGTCGGGCTGTCGGGACTGCGATTTTGTCGGACTGATGTTACAATGACCTTGCGTTTCATTGGCTGCTACTCAGATTTCGTCGTGTCGGAATCGTCGGGGTATTGTGACTCCAGCTTAAAAATGGCATGCTTAACCATTTATTTTCTCTTCAAATTAATTTAATAGGATAGAGGACTATCAGCTCAGAGGGCATTTCTTGATATATTATTTTAAGCCCATAATATTTTGCTTATGTTGTTTCAGTTGCGGCTGTTACTGTAATGAAGATGAACTCATTGTGTAATTTTTTTTTCTGTTCCAAATTAGAAAATCGTCAGTTGTCCGTCTTGGCAGTCACCCATTATAAATAAATAAACGCGAATTGGGGGGGGGGGACCCAGGGCGAGGCAACGCCCTCCGAGAAACGGGCTTTCCAGCTGGGACCCTTAGGTGCCCGTCGTCCCTGAACATGACATGGAGTGAGGCCCTAGGATAGAGTGGCGCTGGAATGCAAGGGCGGGGGAAATGGGAGTACCCCGAGAAAACCCGCCGGCATGCGACATCGTCCAGCACGATTCCCCACATGCGAGAATCCGGGAGCGAGCCCGCCGGGGATCGAGCCCGGATCGCCGTGGGGGGAGGCGAGTGCGCTAGCAACTGCGCCACCGCTGCCCCTAGTCACCCATTGACCGTCTAGCACAAGCTAGCTTCGCATTATGTCCAGTTTCTTCAGAATTGGAAGAGATCACTAAATGGTTTTAATACAGTAGGCTGTTCAGAAAGGATACGTCATTGTCTTTATAATTTATAACACTGTTTTACAGAAGATAAAATATCGTAGACAGAGAGCTGCTTAACGACGATTTTTACTGAATTCCACACTTTTCAACGCACACATTTATGTTTCAGTAACCAGATTTATGTTGGCAACAAAAATGTAGACTTTCATTTCTGTTCTGAAAAATAAATAAATAAGTTTACTTTAAAATATTTCCCAGTTCTATTAAAATTATAAGACACGACTGGTTACAGTGAGACCCACATGACGCATAGGCAGGCATCACTTTCCTACGACAGCGAGATTGGAACGCTGTAGGATCCTAAAACCGCTATAATGAGGTTGGAAACGAATGTATCAATCTTGTCATGCCGTAATTTTAACATTTAAAAATAAATGTAAAGAAAATTAACACTTGAAATCAACGTGGGAGAAATTATAATTAATTGTAAATTTGTGTAATATTAACACTAGTGCTTACAAATAGTGTTAATATACACAAATAGCATTGACATTTCAGCACCAGTCAGTAACGCACTTACGCCCTAACGTGGATATGTTTTGAAACTGGAAAATATTTGGTAGGCTTCTTTGGTAAATTTGTAATTTGTACAGTACGTTATATACAAACATAAAATTATAAAATAGGGTAAATGTTTTTTTTATTATTAAGTAGGGGTGCATACCATTTTATTAAAAAATAATAATTTTCAACACAATAGTAGCTACCTACTTTGCTTGTGATTCTCCATTCCGCGTACTCGCGGCATTTTGCATCTTCATCTTGTGAAAAGCTTTTTTGGTGCAATGATAAATCTGTTACCATCGATATTAAAAATGAAAAGTTAAATTTTCAATATTATTTTGTAGAATATAACTGTATATGTATATTATTGCTGTTATCGCCATCGTTATTGTTGGTATAATTATTGCAGTTATCAATTAATATAATTTATGCACCGCAGTGGCATTTTAGGTTTTGTTGATTTAATCCGTATTTTAATATATTTAATTGTGAAATGAAAACTAACCAAAAATAGGATCCCATTTCTAGAGCGAGTGTGTGTGTGTGTAATTTTCATGTTGCGCAATTATTTTCGAAAGCCAGTGTCACCGAAAGTTGAAATTTGTCGAAGTTTTATCGAAAAAGGAATATCGATGTGGATATTGTATTTCCGATACTGTGAACATATTTATAACAAATAACCTAGTCTTGAGTAGCGCGCAGATACCTCTTGTTTGCATGGTTAGAATCTGAATCTTTGTCGAAACCGAGTTTATTTGGCAGCGGTACCTGACCTGCATGCGTGGAGACGTAGGTTCGATCACAGCTGGTTTCACTGGGAGCAAAGCTGGAGTCACAATAGCCCCACGAACATGGCACGACAGACGAATATGACGTCGGAGCTCGACGGAATTTTATATTAAATTTTATTCAGTGTTCGCAAAAATCCGACGAAATCTGCTCTACAAGTATGTTAGTTGGCTGTTGGAAAACTGTAAAACGGCAAGTCATCCTTATAATAACCAATATTTGCTTTTTAAAACTCGCGATAAAGTGAATGATTATTTTACTTTTGAGAGTATTTGAATTGATACGAGAGATAAAAAGTATTTAGAAACAAACCGGAATAAATTTTGTTTTTTAATATTGTATTTTCATTTTTTGCGAGTCCCGACGAGTCCGACACAATGGGAGGTAGAAATAGAATCTACCTTTCTGGGGCTGTCGGAGCTGCGATTTGATCGGACTGACGTCACAGTGTCCTTGCTTTTTATTGGCTGCTACTCAGATTTTGTCGTGTCGTAGTTTTCGGGGTATTGTGACTCCAGCTTTACACGACAGTTGGCCACACACTGGCACTCGGAGGACCGTGGAGCTTTTACCCCCATCCCTGCTGAGCGTCCAGGTCAGCGCTGGAAGGACACAAAGTAGCCTGAAAGTTGTTCTATGCAATGATTTCAGAATTTTTCAATGGGAGTTGAGTAGCTCATGTACATTAATTTTCGAACGCCAAACGACATAAGACAGTCCCACACCCTTCTCCAACTTTTGTAATGTTGTCTTCCAATAACTTCGCTCCATACGTGTGAAACTCTATAGACTAGCTTGATTTGCAGAAGCACAATGTGACCGATCTATCTAGTCTGTGTTCGATTTCGGTGCAATGTGCCCTTGACCCCTTCCCGTTTCACGAGCCCTTGACCCCTTCGTGAGAGAGTTTCCTTAGTTAATTCGGACGCCTTTGTCCGTTCCCACCTCGAGTCTTACTGTGTCGAATTTGGCTCTATGCGAGTTTCTTTTGTTTTTGTGACGTTTGCAAGTGTTTTCCGCTAGCCGTGCAGAGCTGTAAACACAAAACAAACACGGACAAAGGAAGTATTTCAAACAGTTGCAAATCGAAAACTATCTAGGTCACGAGAAGGGCAGATTGCTCGCGCCCTTGGCTGAAGGGGACGTTGTAGGGTGCATAATGTTCCCTTTCTGCGAATTCGGACAGCGGCAATGTGACGTAACATCCGGAATGCATTTTTCAAGGGCACGAAGCCAGATAAGGGCCCTTAGCTGGCGAATTCGAACACAGCCCTAGTCTCTTTCTCGGGATATAGATCTACTGGTCATGAAAAGTAATGAAATTGAGTTGATGGTCGTGAATTTGTCTTTTTTGTACCGATCGAATGTCCACCTCATCGTCGATTGACAGTGACGTTCCGTGCTAAGTGGTGAAGGGTGGAACCAAATAATTATTTCATGATCATGCACCCATGGACAATTTAATTCGCGCATCTAAAACGGCTGTCATTGTGTTACGCATTGTCGAGAAGTAATAAATTTAACTGAAGATGTCCCGAAAAAGTCATGAATTGGGTTAATCGGAAATCAGGAAGACACCGCACCAAAGCACGAACTTGTTTTATTGATTATTTTGAACAACGAAAATCAAGTAGGTCTAGAAATTTGTTCAATGGAATTCGTGAAATTTTCCTTTCTAGAAGAAATGTGTAGGTTTACTCATAAACATGGAAAGCTCTATGATACTAGTTCTAGTCCTAATTTTTTTTTAAACATAATTACTTGGTAGCCATGTAAAATAAGACGTATGCTGCATCAAATGACGATACGAGTGAGTAACAGATAAATATATTCGTTCCTAATCTATTTTTTTCTTTACCACCCCTCCATTTGTGTTAGTCAAGAACAGAATGTCGCACTTTGAAATAGTTGTATCTGTCAATGCACTGTGTCTCAGTTATCGAAACAATGTAGGGCGTGCGCCATTTTTACAAGTGCGAGGAGAGGTTAACGGGATGCGAGTTGTTTAGGGTAGGTCAAGAATTCTCTGAGAGTGCCCGCAGCAGTAACCAACGCCCCAAACAACTCGCTAATCATTTAAGAACCTCCTTTTCCCTGCAAACAACAAGATGCGGACCGAATGTGGCTCGAATTGCCATCGCAAAAGTGACTTCGAATACCAGCCTAAATGTTTGGTTAGTTTATGTGAGGTAGTTTATGTCCGTTCTTAGAACGGTTCAGAAATACGTATTTCATCTACGTTAAAATTAAGAAAATGCAAAGCGTGTAGTAGGTTTGTCACGAGTGTCCATTGTATGTAATTAAGGACTGCCATGTAGGAATATACAGAAGACGTGGTTTCTTGTGCGTGTTTGGCGATTACTGCGTTAGTTCCTGATTCATTTTTTTTCGGGTTGAAACATTACCATAAACCGAAAGACTTTGACGGAGCAGGTCAGTAACTTTCTTACCTCGTCTCTGAATTTCTTCCTAGTACACCCATTTCCATACCTGAACACTTTTTGTAACTCTACTCGTTATGCACACTTGGCAAGTATATGCTGTTCACGGTAAAGCGATCACTTTCTAAGGCCCTGCTGAATTTTTCCTTTTGGCAGATTTCTATATTCGTGCCACTTTTTAATATAAACATTGCCATGTGACAAACGAACGCAATGTGTACTTTTCTTCACTCACAAAAGTTAATGTCTGTAGCTGTAATAAGTTATATTCATTAGTGGTTAATGCCGGTTAGAAGGGTCTTAAAAAGTGCTCACGTTACCTTGAATAGCCTATAAACGAACTTCTGTGGATTGGTGGTATCGCGGTAAACTAGAACTCTTGATCATAGGGGCCACTGGCGTTGGAATAGATTTATATTATTGTAAAAAAGGGGGGAGGGTACAAGATGAGGATGGAATTAAACACATTCGCACGTAAGTGAAATGGATAACAAGGTTTTCCCCATAAAATTTAGCACCAGTTCCTAACCTGTAATAAAAGTTTTATTGAATAAAATTAGTTAAAGAAAATATCTGATTTCAAAGTGAACTCAAAATAGCCTATATCCTTGTACACTATACTTCAGAATTTGCTTAGGCCTATATTGAAACTGTACTGAAGGGCGTGGCAACGACTAAATTATTATGGGGTGCAGAAGCTGCATGTACCTTGCGTTAGTTTTTTTTTTATGCTGAGAGATATAGAATGGAGAAATTTGGGTGGCTCTTAACATATAGGTCTTGAGAGCCGATGAGGGTATAGCGAATTGAGTATGGAGCAGCGCGGGAATGCAAGGGCGGGAAAACCCGCCGACCAATGGCATCGTCCGGCGCGATCCTCGCGTGCGAGAATCCGAGGGGCGAGCCCAGGGGGAATCGAACCCGGTTCGACTTGGTGGAAGGCGAGCAGTCTGACCACTGCACCACTGTGGTTGAAGGCGAGGAATAGGTTTGTGATACACCCTTATGTTCTCACGCAACTGATAGTGGTTACCGTGATGTTCAACCTCCAGCGCTCGTTAACTGAACCGTGTGTGGAGTTGGTACGAATCATAACTTTCAGACCCCGTCAAATGAGCAAGTTGCCGTAGCGCGTACGATACATGAAGAATGTGGGTATTTATGCGCCTATGAATGGTAGGTGCGCATTTATACGTAGCATAAAACAAAGTCGCTCGGCCGCGTATGTCTGTGTATTCGGCTAAGGCTTCTAAATTACCTGATGGATTTTGATGCGGTTTCCACCATCATTTTGAGAATTTCTTGAGGAAGGTTCAGATACATAGTACATTGATATTATTTAATCTAAGGTTATTAGAGAAATGTCGACATTCTCTAATCAAGTCGGAAAAGGCAGCTTTTCGGGCGCTCACGTGGTTTACGCTGACTAAACCATAAGAAATACACCAAATGAATGTACTACAGAATTGTAGATCTCAAAATGGTCCACAAAAAAGTCCGTGACTGCATATGTTTAACTTTTAAGGATGACCCACAACAACCATTTTTGTCTTTTTAAGTCCACGTACGAAGACTTTGTGAACAACACAGTATTAATCCTATGTTAGTTACCTTAAGCGTTTAGTGCATATACTTGCTGTAAACCCAAACAACGCCATATTTGTTAACGCACCCGAGTGAGCCTGGGGCGGGTCGCTAGTATTACATATTTGTTAAGTTGACTCGAACTGCTGATTAAGTGGATGGTAAGAATTTTTCTAAATTGCATCTGTTTACAAGGAGCACCGGCCTCTCTATTGTCCTAGGCCATCTCAAGAACGCTGAAGGGCATCGCAGTCGCCAAGATAGTGAAGGCTAGTGCAAGTCGGTTCTGGAGTTTATTTCTGTCTCGTCGCTTACATCTGCCTTCTTGTGATAGTGGCTTCCTTGTTGGTGTGGCTATCTCTGCTCAATACCAGATTTTCGCGTGGACGTTCGTGTTCGGTAATACATTACCCTGAATAGTTTTGAACAAAAGAAAGCAATCTCAGTAGCAACCCATATGATTAGATGTGTAACATAGAATGTATCGGACAATCCTTGACTATAGGCTGTTCATGGTAAAGTGAGCACTTTTTAAGGCCCTTCGAAATTTTTCATTTCGTCTTATTTCCATCTTCCTGCTGCTTTTTAATATAAACATTGCTTTACGACGAATAAACACAGTCTATACATTTCTCTACCTTCAAAATTTTATGCGTGATGCTGCAATAAGATATATTTATTAGTGGTTAAAGCATGTTGGAAGTACCTTAAAAAGTGCTCACTTTACCGTGAATGGCCGATGATAAAATTAACGCTGTCACTTCGACTAGCTTGCTATTTTAAATAGTGGTTACAAATGTCGTACGGGTTAGCACAATTAAAATTATTCACTCATTATTTTAAGAATAAATTAGAATTTCAAAATTTTGTTACACATGTCCTTGTATTTAAATACAGACGAAATCATTTATGCATTTTTTGTTGTCCAGAAGAATAAGTTCGAAATATTAGAACAAAATATCAGTGACGCTTTCTAGTAATAGACTGAAACTTTCTTTTTTAAGCTTAAGTTGCAGTGTGAGCGTATTAAGTGTTGACGATAAGGCCATAATCTCCCATTTCTATAGCTTTTACGAGAATTAATTTTTCGAACCCAAATGGGAGCCGATATTGAAAAATCCTCTTACAATGTTGTTACAAATAGTTTTTATTATGTAGTGTGATTTTTCCAACACAAAACATAGTTTAATTTTACCTAAATATTAAATAAACCGAATTTTCTTTATTCAATGAATTGGCTAAAAGCATACCGTTTTTCGTGTTGAAAAAATTCGACTACATAATAAAAACTCCCGTTTGGATTCGAAAAATTCTCGCAAAAGCTGTATAAATGGTAGATCGTGGCCTTTAAATGCAGAAGGGTGATAACGGGAGCGGTATTTTTTTAATAGGCTGAAGTTCTGAGAAGGACGCAGCAGAGCCATTGTTGCGCGACGAAACGACGCCATCGTTGTCCGGAGGAGCAACGCTGATTGCCGTATGTCCGACGGCTGTCAGGGGAACTTAAATTGATACATGGTCCCTCCCACCCGCCTTCTCCGCCCAAGGGTGACAGTTTATAGGGGCGACACCAGCGGTAATTACGGTCGGTCGCGTTCTTAACGTCTTCGCTGGGGGGGGGGGAGGAGGAGGAGGGCGAAGCGACCGCCCAGGGGCTCCCTTTCCGTGAGTATAGCCTGTCCGTGGCTGATTGAGCATGTGAAATTTACCTTTGAAAAATGTCACTGCCCCGATCCGCGTATGTTTTAACGATCACGCTATCTGGCATCACTGGGGGGAAAAAAATTTGTAATTTTTTCTGAGAACGTGTTTATAATTTTATAAATGCTTGTTAACAGTACAAAGATTTTTCTTGTATAACTACTCGTTTGCAAAGTTACAAGGACCGCGTTTGTAGTAGAACTCAAGAACTGTTTGTACTATTACGATTTCTCTCTCTAGAAATTAAGTGGGCTATACCAAGCTCGTTAAGGGGTGGAGGTCCTAATCAAATAAAAGAATTAATTATAATTTCCTTATTTTATTTACAATAAATACAGCACAATTCACTAAACTCAAATATTCACAATCAATTGAAATCACTTACTGTTCACAATTGACGCCAATTAATAAAATTTATGATTACGACAAAGAAATCAATGAAATTAAATAATTAAAGATCAGTCCCAATAGACAGTATCAACCTATTCAATTGTTTGATCATTTATGCGTCCATATTTGAAAGTTCGAATATTTACAATAAAATCATAATTACACTTCCATTCAGTCCCATCTCAGTTCAGTCCATGTCCCGCCAGTCGCAATGTTCTAGAGTCCTTCAAGCGCCCTCACGCACAGTAGGTTTCACTCGTCGGTTTCACACCCTCTCGTCCATTCAAGCCACGAACTGCTCACTCACCGTCGTCCCGCAATATCCTGTCGTCGTTCACACTTATCTTCACTCGCGCACACTCGCCAGGCGGCCTCCGTCAAAGACTGCCAGCCGTTCGGTTGCAGCAGTATATATAGTGTCTTAGGCCGCCACCTAGAATCTTCCCCAACTCGCGTGATGCGTCGCGGAGGGCTGAGGCTCCAGTCAGACTCACTAAAACATTCTTGCGTCGTCGCTAAACGTATCAGAAACTCTAGCAGGCGAAAGGAGTTCTGTGACGCCAGTAAGTCTCGCCGCTGTCGGCATTCACGGGATTCCCAGAAGGGGTATCAGGAGGCCGCGAGCGCATCGTTCCAGGAAGAGGGGAGGGCGAGGTGGGTCACCGATTACGGTGCGGGGTAGCGGAGTCGGCGCCAGCTGCAGCTCGTAACAGTACAATACTGACCCGTATCCACGAGCTTCAGTAAAATGAAGTGTAGTTTCGTGCAAAATAGTATTGTTAGTTCGAGTAACGCAAAGCGCAAAGAACTCAAATAATCATAATAAAACGACAATTTCAATCAAACGTGACCGTATTACTCATTGACTGTTAATGTTTCCTATCTGCACGGAACTCTTCAAATTAAATACTGTACCAATAAATGCATTCTTCTTAATCAGATAACTTCATTACTATGTATTGGCGCTATATTTAATATAAAAATAATCGCTACGCACGTATGTCAAATTAGTCTAGTGGTGAAAGGTGCATATTAATATTGTAAGGGCTGTGTATTCTAGTCAGCATGCCGAAAAAAAGGCTGTTTTTTTTTTATACATTTTATTTTAATATGTTGTAATACAAGACTATCATTTGTAATATTACAAATGTATGTTTTGCTGATTTTACAAGGAAACTGTTCGTAGTTCTAAAAAGGAATTTCTTGGCAACTGGGGTGCCAAGCAAAGTGATGCGCGAAGTAAAGTTGGTAACGACGGACATTTGTACATGCTACTATTATTTCTTGTTATTTAATTTTTTTTAACGCATTCAAGTGTGAAAATGAGGACACGTGTAGAATATTTACTTTTCCAAAAACTTCACAGTTTCTCTTGACCGACTCATGGATAAAGTGATCAGGTCCGTGGGTAGAATACATACTGTCCACAGAGGGCTTTCAAAAGTGCTCTGTTTATCGTGAACAACCTATACGGCGGAACCGGGCACCTGCAGCCAATCGCAGAATGAGATAAGGTGAGTGGAAATGGCCGTGTTTTGTGATATATTTTTTAAATTTATTTATATATATGCTGTTCACGGTAAAGTGAGCACTTTTTAATGCCTTGTTAAATTTTTCCTTACTATTAATTTCTTCCCGTCAGCCACTTGTTAATGAAAACATTGCAACATGGATAACAAATACGGTGTATGCAATTCATAACTCTCAAAATTTAACGTATGATGGTGCAATAAGGTAAATTTATTAGGGGATAGTACCTTTTTGAAAGGATCTTAAAAACTGCTCACTTTACCGTGAACAGCATATATATAATATATACATATATTATATATATATAATCCTCTTAGCCCACAAGTCCTCCGAGTCTTCTTCTATGCCTGAAGCAATTTACCGTTCTTCCGTCGCACATTTTTACATTAAGGGGACAGTGCTCCTTTAATTTTTGCTTGTAGGTGGTCTGTACTTGATCTGTTGAGAGGGCTATCTCCCAGAAAAGCATATATTTCTAATATCCTTATGCTTCTCAATGTATGACGACCTGTAGTTCTCTGGATGCGAAATACCACTGCCAGAACGAGTCATTTCCCTCCGTGACCTGGTGTCAGGAGAACCACTGACCCGGGCCCAGAGGTCACCCCGTGCTCCTCCTTACTTCCTATGACACTTGTATATAATATCACACCGCTGGCAGTTGCTGAGTTTCGTACAAGTTAACATGGCAGAATTATTGCCTACCCACGCAGACATCACGCTGCATTCTTTGAAAATTAGCACCGATGTTTGTTGACAACGATTGGTCCGAGTGTGTCTCACCAAAGCGACATAATTTGGTAACTGGCAAATGTTTACTTCAAGCACTGAAACCGGGGGACAGCCAGGGATTACATTTTGTTTGCTGTTATAATCTGACAGTCTCAGTTCCCTCAAACAAATCTGGCAAATTGGTTGCTAAGTGAAACACTGTTACTTGGAAAATGAAGAACAATATTGTCTCATGTTTACAAAAAATATGAAGTCCAAAATCAGTTATGTATCTCCATGTTTTATAAACATCAAGTCTACAGGGGCCGTGGTGGCTGAGTGGTTAGCCCGCTCGCCTCCCACCAAGGCGAACCTGGTTTAATCCCTGACCGGGTCACCGGATTTTCGCAAGTGGGACGATGCAATTGGTCGGCGGTATTCTCGGGGATCTTCCGTTTTTCCACCCTTTCACTCCGACGCCGCTCCATACTCAACTCAATCACCTTCATCGGCTCTCAAGACATCGCTGTTAAGAGTAGGCTACTTGTTGGTTTTTAGTCCTTTTCAGAAACGTGCTCCAAAATTGGGATTTATTTGCTTGTATAGTGATACAGAAAATTTCTTAGCAAACAGTTTACAATTAATTATTTGTAAAAATGTAGAAGGTATTCAACTGCGTAGGTAACTGCCATCATAGCATGCAAGAAAATATCAAAGTTGCAAGATCAGCAGTTACGTAGTGAGGTATTAATTTTTCAGGGGATGGTTTTGAAAGTGCCCAAATTAACACAGGTGTTGTTTTAAAAACACGCGCTGTACTACCCATATCTCTGCACCGCCTCCCAGGGTGGTGTGATGTGTGCTGCAAACTGTCTGAAAAACACGTTTGTACGTAACCTGCTGTTAACGGTTCACAGGCTCTTTTCTCAAGAGCGCGTGAGACTTGAATTAAAACAAAACACGGTAATTTAAGTGTAGTTTTATCATCTCTATTCACCGGATTGGTGTAATTTAAGGAGCTCTTTCCATACGCCCTAAGATGGTGAATATCGTTGCGCCCTAAGACATTGCACTAACCAATAGTGTACGTGCCCGGACCTTATCAGGAAATAATTATTCAACATTCACATATAAAAGTCTAAATGTCGTGGCAATAGCATTGATTTTACAAACACCGTAATTCTTTTGTTATCTGTGAGCAGTCAGTAACTGCTGTTGCGTTTAACGTTATACGCTGTCATGTTATTCGTGTAAATATAATATGAAGTACATTTGAGGTATGTTACATCCTTACTAGATTGTCAACATTAAGGTGGTGTTTATGTTGCGGCTTTGCGAGTTTAGGAAGTTGGTTTAAGTTACATTTAAATCTGATTATATGCTTTAAAAATTTTAATATAGTGTTTTAAATTTATGCGGTTATCGAGTAGTATCCGCCATTTTACAACTCTGTAAACGGTTTACATTATTAACTGTGACACATTATAAATTTTAGTACAGCATAAAGATTGAAAATAATAACTAAAAAATAATTTGTTGCAACGACATTAGACTTTTTCTATGTTGCCTGTTAATTAAATATCCCAAAAGCCCTTCTGTTGGAGGCAAGGACTTTCAGAAATCGCACGACATACTAACTTGGAATAGAGTAGTCAAATCATCTCGCATATTGCCAACATTGAATTGAAGCCCTTCAATATAGTTAGAAATGACATTTTAAGACAGCTGTCGCCTAAAATATAGGGGACCGCGGTGGGTAGGGCGTTCGCCTCCCACCAAGGCGAACCGGGTTCGGGATAAATGCCGGCCAAGACCTCTCCACTCCTAAAATAAATGTCGTCAGTTTCTGTAAAAATTGTACATGATACTGCAGTGGTCTTTGCTCCTCACTTTAAAACAAAGAAATTATAGAGTCGCTGTTTAAAGCTCGGTAATTACATAACACGCAGCAAGACGAAAAGTTCCCGGAGGGATCACTCCCGAATTTCGCAAGTGGGATGTTTACGAATGTTGGCGTTGACTGAGCCCCCCCCCCCCCCCCCCGTGATGCTCCTTCGTCTTTCCACCACTTTATTTCTTCACTACCACATGTATAACGGGGCCACGGTGGCTGAGCGGCTAGCCTGCTCGCCTCCCACCAAGGCGATCCGGGTTCAATCCCCGGCCGGGTCACTCCGGATCTTCGCATGTGGGAATCGTGCCGGATGATGCCGTTGGTCGGCGGGTTTTTCTCGGGGATCTCCCGTTTCCCCGCCCCTTCATTCCGACGCTGCTCCATGCTCGCCTCAATCACCTTCATCGGCTATCAGGACCTCGATGTTAGGTGCTGCCCTAATCTCTTCACTACTACATATAACTCCCCTCACACCCATCGACGCCGAGCACTTCAGCTGCCAGTCTCAGACATCGCATTTTCTTAAGTCTTGCACACTTTAACAGGGTGTATCTAAATCCTGCCAATTAACTTGGGCTGCGGGTTAATGACGAAAAAAAATAGGTTGAAAACTTAACTCCGCACACCGTCTCCTTGATACACTTCGCTACTTTGCTGCAGGACGAAATATGGAATACTTGAAATTTACTTGTGCCATATCTCCACAAGCACTGTGAAAAATAATACCAGAAACGTGTAGGGCGATTTAAATCAGCCTCAAGGATTTATTTAGTAAAACTTAGATACGACTTACGGTCTTTTCTAAAGACCGTACGGCCTTTAGACGTGCAGCTCTAGTTTATTTAGACGTGCAGCTCTAGTTTATTACAGTGCCACTGTTATGTATCCCTTTTGAGAGCCGCAACAGTGTGTTATTGGGTGTTATGCGTGTTGCTCACCTACCAGGCATTCGTAGGTATTATTTGGGAATCAAAACACGAACAATTACTCGAAAACGGTGAGACTGGGGGGGTACTTTCACAAGGCGACTTTTCTTTAATTGTGACGTGCAAATTATTAAACCATCATTTAAATTCCAAATATACTACCGCGTCGTGGAGGTCAGTTCCAAATCAGATTGGTAATTGTAATTACTTAAATGAAATAATTTTATGACAGCGACAGGTGTTGTGCTCGCAGATCTTAGTTCAGTCACTACTATCCAGAGACTGAATTGTAGATCGTGTGTATGTTTTGAACTTTTTTTTTTTTTTCGATATTAACCTGTATCTGAAGTTTGTCGGTCGAATTCTGATACAGCCTGTAAATATGTGTTTTGTATTAATGAAATTTTAATTTCCTTAGAAAGTCGCTTATTTCTAGTTCTGATGAAGATGTGTGCGTAACTAGAATCAACAGATAGATTATTAGGCACTGAATCTGTTCGAGTTATTATATTTCTGTTTCTTCTAAGTCACAACTTATGAATTTCTGGTTTTAAATTTTTGTGTGCAATATGTTACACCGGGAGAGTAAGAAAAGGTATTCACGCCAATGTAAATGAAGGCTATGTTGCGATGCCTCTTTGTGTCTTATTCTCCCGTCTTTCTCATTATCCCTTTCACTCCATCTCTGTCTTTCCCTCTTCCACGATTCCTCTTTTTGCTTTCTTTCTCACTCCCTCTCTTTTGCTCTTCCCCTCACACACGCGCTCTCTCTCTCTCTCTCTCTCTCTCTCTCTCTCTCTGCCAGGAGCGTAGTGAAGTTAAGTTAACCGACTGGACTCGTATTCGGGAGGATTCATGTTCAGTTTCCGGTGCGTCTGTCCTGATTTCGGTTTTTCGGTGTTTTTCCGACTGCAGACCGTTCCCAGTTGCTTTCCCGATCGTGGTTGTCCAAGCAACGTATTCCGACTTTAATTATCCCGCCGAGGACGATGAATTAATGACCTTGTATACCAAAAATTGTGATATTTAATTTATTTCTTCGGTAATTTTCAACACGTAGACATTTCTCGGATTATAATTCCAATAACGTCAGTTTTTTTTTTTTCCAACAGTGTTTGGGTTATGGCCAAAATCAATTTGTGTCTGACCTGTCAAATATGAAACAATTTAAACTGAAAGACGATGCTGTGAGCTACCAAGAGACGTGTTTGTACTCAACTAAAACCAAAGCTTCTGCTGCTTTTTGGAATTTACAACTAATAAATGCTGTTAATCATATCCAACGATTGCCGATATGTTGCCAACGTAAAAAAGAATGCTTGCCAGTACGGGAATACGACTCGCACGTCAGCTCCGCTCGTACGTGTCTCAAACATAGGGATGCTGTTAAGACATTAAGCGCATTATATGGGGGCCTGGATCGCCGAACCAGGTTCGGTAACGATACCCTCTACACACAATGGACGGGGAATGACCCTAACGGTTCGTCGTTGACAGTTTCTCTCTGAAAGCGGCAGGAGGAGTTGCTCAGAAGTTGCAGCTGCTGTGATTCTTTCGGGTGAGTTGAAGATTTCGAAAGACAACAGAAGAGGATATCACAGTGGACCAAAGAGTGGTTGCGTGAAAGGGAAATGTGGTCTCACGTTAATCTTTTGAAGCAGCTGGGAGACTGTAATGCGAAGGACTACCAAAATGATTTAAAAATGAGTGAGGACGAGTTTAACTTTTTATTGGAACGCGTGATACCTCATAAGCAAGATACTCGCACGAGAAAATCAATATCGGCCGCACACCGTCTCCTTGATACACTTCGCTACTTTGCTGCAGGACGAAATATGGAATACTTGAGATTTACTTGTGCCATATATCCACAAGCACTGTGAAAAATAATACCAGAAAATGTAGGGCGATTTAAATCAGCCTCAAGGATTTATTTAGTAAAGTAGAAAAAAAAAACCAACACTCGATAAACCTAGTTGATAATTATAATTTAAGTAAAATATTTAATACGTACCTAAGCAAGGAAACTGATGTTCAAACCTTTGAAATGTCGTCAGTAGTATAATTCGTAGAAGTCTGGGACAAGGGCGTGGAGCGTAGGCGCAAGCAGACGACCGACGCCATCTTGGAATTACCTTTTTTTTTTCCCTTTCCCCCTCAATATTTCCCCTTTTCCGCTAAAAACCAACTTAATTTCCCTTTTTTCCTAAAAATTTCCCGTTTTTTCCCATAAAAAAACCACCGAGCCCCCTCTTTTTTTTGTTGCAAAAACGAGCCATTGGGAGGGGCCTCCTCAGGACTCAGACCCTATATCCGTGACCTCTTTAAAAACAAAAACTCGAGAAAAAATGGTAAAAATTGTATAAATTTATAAAAGTCAGCAAGCATATTATGATACTGACTACTACCGCCATATTAGGCGCAGGTGACCTTAATCTTATGACCTTGAATGACCTTAAACAATTTTCTTCAGAGCAATTTTTTTATTCAGTTAATTTATTACAGCCCCTCATACCCGTGAAAAAAAAATTACAATATTCTTCAATATATATGCAACTTCGTTGTAGGTTACAGTCTTTTATGCATCTCGCTATCCACACTCGTGTTGTCCTTGTGCGAAAATATCGTGACATTTATTACACCGGCCCACTGTGCCGGGCCTGATATGTAGGTAACTGCTCTTTTGAAGAAATGTATCGACGTCACAGTGACCTGCTTGAAGCATGCAGCAAACCTGGTACCGAAATACTGATCAGAAATGCACTTCGCTATTACATGTCTTTGCGGCTCTAAGTAAATTATCTCTATGGCTGAGAATCTTACCGCACCTTCCACACAGAAGGCATACGACAGGGATTTTTGGCACAACTAAGGCGCTCATGTCGCCGTACATTATGGCTGAAAGTAAAGGTCTTATCATAGAAGTGACTCCTGCCGGCTGACTCCCGTCAGACCGAACCCTCACAAGACCGACTCTGCAGTATGATGATTTTTCGCAAATAAGATATGTAACAATACGATATTATTACACGCGACGGCAGACGATGGATTAAACTACAAATGCCGCTTTGTACTTTTTTCCTCCCCCTTACGAAAACTGTACAGTACATAAAAGTCATAAAAATATGTATATATATATTTTTTTCGCAATTTCTGTTTTTATTCTTATTCTTCTTCTTCTTCTTCTTCTTCTTCCAGTTTGAATATATTTATCGGGTGTTCACGGTAATGTAAGAACTTTTGTGGCCCTAGATATTTTTTCTTATCGGCCATATTTTTTTTATCTTCCCGTCACCTTTTTGAATAAATATTGTAATGTAAGTAATAAACACATTGCATATATCTCATCGGACTCGGAAGTTAACGTCTACAGCTACAATAAAATATATTTATTGACTATTATTCCAAATGAGAGGGCTTCAAAAGGGCTCACTTTACCGTGAATAGCCTGTAATAAGATTTAAGTAAAAAGTGGTGGCTGTAGATAATTCTCCCCCCCCCCCCGCAAATAACAGAAAAATTGTATTCCCAAACCACACCGTCTACCCACAAACACAGATTCTACAGACAATAATTTAGCGTGGGGCGCCCTTAACCTATTCTGCTCCGGACGGTTGCGCACGCAATGAACGCTCCACAGCGCCTTCCCCGTAAAGTGAAATTACAAGCTTCTTCACCCCTCCACTGACGCCTTTGGCCCCTTCCTAACCTGCAGATCTAGGCGGGGAACGCGAGAGGCATTTGTTTCAACTGCGCAATGAGAGGGCGCGCGACGTGTTTGCCGAACTGCACGCCCCCGGGGGAACGGAACTGGAGGCCGGGCAACTCGCAACCCAGGCCTGTATCGCATGTGCAAGCGTAAACACCATCGACTATGGAGTGTGCTGTAGGAGTCAAGCTCCTGCCGCACTAGAGAATGTTCACTGGTAAGCTGAGCGCTTTGGAAAGCCCTGCTTCAAATCTACTTCTACGCGCGTTATGTATTCTTCCCTCATATTTAAAATTTACATTGCCGTTGGGCTTGGTCACTTTATTCGTGCGTCAGCCAAGCGGAACTGTCAAATTATTAAAAAAGTAAATATTATTCAAATTCTTTCATTCTTGCACTCATAACCTTCAGAAAAGACATAATGCAAAAGAAATTTTCTTTTGTATTCACAAATATTTACCTAGCGCTTTTAATTCAACGTTAAGACGCGGAACTATTTTTTTCTGCGCAGTTACCAAGTCTGCTGGACGAATGCTAGTCCACGTGTCCGTGAAATTATACGCAGGGAGGGTGGCAGTGACAGTTTTCAAAGTTCGATTTCAAAAGTGGTTAAAATAACTGTGAACAGGCTATATCAGATCTGCTTCTTCAGGTTTTTAATTTTTATTTACCAGGTTTACTTATTAACGCAAAAGTTTACAAAGAAAAAGATACAAAATTGCGAAAAATTAATGAACATGATATTTGCAACATTCCAGCTCTTATTATCTGGTTTGCCTGCCTTTAACGAGACAACCAAAACACAAATAACAGACGAGTCGGGAACAACAACTATAACAAACAAAAGACATGTATAAGACGAGGGGAAACTAGCTGGAAACCCAAAATAAAAAAAGACAGTGAACGAGTAGTGAAAAAAAAGCATATGTATATATAACTAAAAGTAAATCATAACTTGAAACATTTGCAGATGCAGGATAAAAAAAACTAAAATATACTTGAAAACAATATGCAACGTACAAATGTGGTAACATAGGACAGAAAATATAAAGACGTATGCGCAGCTGGAAGTAACGAATACAACCAGGGAAGATAAGTATGCATGTAACACTAGTTTGTTATAGCCTATTCTAGGTAAACTGAGAACTTTTTAAGGCCCTGCCAAATTTTATTTACTTCAGCCAATTTCTATCTTTCCGCAACTTAAAAAATATAACCATATCACGCGACTATGACTAGTAAACGCAGCGTATCGATTTCACCGCTGTCACAAGTTAACATTTTAATCAGCAATAAAATGTATTTAATAGTGGTTAATATATGTTGGAAGGGCCTTAAAAAGTGCTCACTTTACCGTGAATAGCCTATAGGCAGCTTGATACCACAGGTATGAGTGTTCTGAAGACACGATGGGATAAGTCATACACAGCATACAAATGCTGTGATAATGATAATAAGATCTGAAGACGAAACGTGGCTTCTTATCGTGGATTCTTACATATTTCCCTTTAAAAAAAAAATCCCTTGCCTTGTGTGCTTTTCATCAGAATGTGAAGGATAAAAATGCACATCTTCCTCCCTGCATTCCAAGTTCGGGTTCAACATGGCAGAAATAAAGCACACAGACTTGTGCTCCTGAACAGCAATGTCTCGCGGGCGTTGGCCGTTTTGTGACGCGACGACGAACCTTGGGTGCACGCATCGCTGGGTCTGCCGGAGATAACGACCTTCGGCGGGCGAGAATACCCCGAGCTGGAACGTATCTATCCAGGCAAGCCGATTTATTTATTTTTTACTTATTTATCTATCGCTGAAAGTCTCGACAGCAACGGTCATTAGATACACGAAATCAGTTGCTTGAACTTTTATGATTTTGGAGAACCGTTCCGAAATTTCTTCTGGGGTGACTTTAGAAAAACGACGGCAAACCGAAATGAAGATGGCTGGACGAGGAATCGAGCGCGTGTCTTCCCAGATACGATACTACTGCGCTGCAGCGTTCCTTTGAGCTGGCGTCTGTAGTACTGCTTGTGGGGACCCAGATACAATACTACTGCGCTGCAGCGTTCCTTTGAGCTGACGTCGGTAGTACTGCTTGTGGGGACCCAGATACAATACTACTGCGCTGCAGTTCCTTTTAGCTGCTCATATATGCTTGTGGGGCAGTAAATACACGTGCCTGCAGCGTTCTTTGAGCTGCGTCGGTAGTACTGCTTGGGGACCCAGAACAATACTACTGCGCTGCAGACGTTCTTTGAGCTGACGTCGGAGTACGCTGTGCGGCCCAGATACAATACTACTGCGCTGCAGCGTTCCTTTGAGCTGGCGTCAGTAGTACTGCTTGTGGGGACCCAGATACAATACTACTGCGCTGCAGCGTTCCTTTGAGCTGCGTCGGTAGTACTGCTTGTGGGGACCCAGATACAATACTACTGCGCTGCAGCGTTCCTTTGAGCTGGCGTCGTAGTACTGCTTGTGGGGACCCAGATACAATACTACTGCGCTGCAGCGTTCCTTTGAGCTGGCGTCTGTAGTACTGCTTGTGGGGACCCAGATACAATACTACTGCGCTGCAGCGTTCCTTTGAGCTGACGTCGGTAGTACTGCTTGTGGGGACCCAGATACAATACTACTGCGCTGCAGCGTTCCTTTGAGCTGGCGTCAGTAGTACTGCTTGTGGGGACCCAGATACAATACTACTGCGCTGCAGCGTTCCTTTGAGCTGGCGTCGGTAGTACTGCTTGTGGGGACCCAGATACAATACTACTGCGCTGCAGCGTTCCTTTGAGCTGACGTCGGTAGTACTGCTTGTGCGGACCCAGATACAATACTACTGCGCTGCAGCGTTCCTTTGAGCTGGCGTCAGTAGTACTGCTTGTGCGGACCCAGATACAATACTACTGCGCTGCAGCGTTCCTTTGAGCTGGCGTCAGTAGTACTGCTTGTGGGGACCCAGATACAATACTACTGCGCTGCAGCGTTCCTTTGAGCTGACGTCGTAGTACTGCTTGTGGGGACCCAGATACAATACTACTGCGCTGCAGCGTTCCTTTGAGCTGGCGTCGGTAGTACTGCTTGTGGGGACCCAGATACAGTACTACTGCGCTGCAGCATTCCTTTGAGCTGGCGTCGGTAGTACTGCTTGTGGGACCCAGATACAATACTACTGCGCTGCAGCGTTCCTTTGAGCTGACGTCGGTAGTACTGCTTGTGGGACCCAGATACAATACTACTGCGCTGCAGCGTTCCTTTGAGCTGGCGTCGGTAGTACTGCTTGTGGGGACCCAGATACAATACTACTGCGCTGCAGCGTTCCTTTGAGCTGGCGTCGGTAGTGCTGCTTGTGGGGACCCAGATACAATACTACTGCGCTGCAGCGTTCCTTTGAGCTGGCGTCGGTAGTGACTGGCTTGTGGGGACCCAGATACAGTACTACTGCGCTGCAGCATTCCTTTGAGCTGGCGTCGGTAGTACTGCTTGTGGGGACCCAGATACAATACTACTGCGCTGCAGCGTTCCTTTGAGCTGACGTCGGTAGTACTGCTTGTGGGGACCCAGATACAATACTACTGCGCTGCAGCGTTCCTTTGAGCTGGCGTCGGTAGTACTGCTTGTGGGGACCCAGATACAATCTACTGCGCTGCAGCGTTCCTTTGAGCTGGCGTCGGTAATGCTGTTGTGGGACCCAGATACAATACTACTGGCTGCAGCGTTTCCATTTGAGCTGGCGTCGGTATGCGTGTTGTGACAGATACAGTATACTGGCTGAATTTGTGGGCGTAGTACTGTTTGGACCCAGATTCAAATTTTCTACGCGCTGCAGCTTCTTGAGCTGACTCGTAGTACTGTTGTGGGTGAAGATACATTTACTGCGCTGCAGTGTTCTTTTGAGCTCCGCTGATCGTAGTAATGCTTAGTGCGCTGACCAGATCAATGCTACTGGCGCTGACGTTACTTTGACTGGCGTCGGTAGTATTGCTAGTGGAGACCCAGATATTCGAACATCTGTGAAAGCTCGCAGGGTGACCGCTCGGCGTGGAAAACATGGCGGTAAGGAAAAAGTATGGGATTTTCGTAGATGTATTGAAAATTCAGAGGATTTCGTCACGAACTTCGATAAATTTTGAGCATGTAGTTTCGTTTGTATTTTTTAACATTTACTGGCTGATTTGTTGTTCTTTTTTTCCCCTGATTTCGCTAAAATGTTTTAAGAGTCGCTGAGCTACTGCTCGTTCACAATGCAGTTTCTTTGGTGGTTGATGTTGATTTGGTGGTGTAAATGCGCGCGGTATGTCATTTTATTGGTGAGCTCCCATGATAAACGCATCGAATCATTGAAGAGACGACGTCGCTGGGAAGTGGATGGACAAGCATGAAGTTTTAAAATTCTAAAAATACTAAAGAAGACATTTGAACTGGTTGAAGAGGTGAGAAAGGAGGAGAATTGAGTCACTGTAAAGATAGAATGTATATCATGACTACGAATTCTTTATAATTTTTTAGTAGTATATTTGGTTTTATTCAAAGAAAAATCATGAATGTGATTTTAGTTTGGTGATTGATTTCACCAAAGTAAATATACAGTATTGACAAGTATCTTATTTGTTATATGCTTTAATAATACAGAGGTCTCAAGAGTATCATATATAGTTATTACCTTAGCACATTAGATAGTTATATGGAAAACAGTTTGTTCGCTGTTTGCATTAGGTGGGAACGTGACTGTCATTGTGTTAGAACTTTCGTATTCCTATCTACGCGAATAAGATATTATGAAGGCCCGTGTCTGATAAAGAGTGGTATGTATATATTTGCTATTACCGACGATAAAATGTAACTTAAATCCTAGGGTGAAAAAAGAAATTTAAAAGTTTGATAAACTTTTACAAAAATAAGGCTTCTGACTTAAAAAGAAACTTTTTAGCTGAGAGAGTGGCCATCCCGTTGTTAAATATTGAGAAAAAACTGAGTAACAAATAACAATTTTAGGGCTCCCATCATATCGCTCCGAGAAAATGTCACTCGGAACACGTGTCACGCCATGAAAGTATTACTCGGTGCAAGCATTCCAAGTTCGAAATTTCAATCCTTCTGCAAGCGAGTTAGGTGCGTTTACGTGTGTTCGTGGTTTCTTCACACTTTTTATTTATTTATTTATTGACAGCTTAAAGGTGCAGTTAATGCATAATCGGCTTATCTTACACTGGTCCGATCACATAATACACTTACATTTGCTAGAAATTCAAGCATTAAAAGTATATATTAACTAAAACTTATAAGTATGTAACTTAATACTAAACAAGTCAAACATAAAATTTAATTACTCTCCCACTCATTCACTTACTTATACATCATTCACGTATGCACACATGCACAACACAACTTCACTAAATGTCGATTTCATCCTCTCATCCACTGGGGTGACTAGGGTACTACCTATTTACTTTGTTCTTAAATTTATTGAAACTCTCAACACTTCTTTGTAAAATCGCCCTATGTATGATGTGTATATTGATTGAATATGTAATTTATCACAAGGGTTTTATACTTGGCTTAACATAAGAGTACCTTATTTTTCAATTAAAATGAAACTTTTACTTTCATTCTATCTACAAGTTATAATACTTAACTTATGCTTAATGTGAATGAAACGGAGAGAAATGAGGTGTTTTGGCAATGTCTGGTAAGACATAGTTCATATGCAAAATGATATTACATTGACTGTGCACGGACCCGATGCGCTGTCCCTTTGATGTAATTTTTTATACTTGGTAAGGCCTCGTCTGCACGAAGCGGAGGAAAATCCTGGAAGAAGAACTTTAGCAGGTCGTCAGAAAAGTTGGAAGTTACTGTGAACTGCCTTTAGACGCACGACCCACGCAATCCGCGTGGGCGCTCCCAGAAGCACGGTTCATCGGGCGCCTCTCTCCCCCACATCACATTTCCCTAATAGAATTAAGTACTTCCCTGATGGCCCCATCAGGAGTAAATGGTCTTCGTACCTCCGTCGACGTCTTCCCTTGATTGGACGGCTGTTACTTGACGACTTCTCGGCTGATAGAGATCGGAACGGTCGACATTTCTCCTCTTGCCTCCCTCCCTTCTCACAGTGGTGATGTACGGACCAATTCAGGGGGAACGGACACGAAAAAGCACACAGCCAGTCAGGCGAGATTCCTCGTTCAGTGCTGGTAATGAACAGAAGTTAGTCTGCAGCTCACGTCGCACGGTGGTACACAGAAAGTTCGAAAATGACTAAAAACCTTGAAGGAGTTCCCTAAAATTTAGAGTGGAAATGATTTTATTTTCAAAATAATTAGAAACTAATTAAAAGAAAAACAAATTATTGAATGTAGCTTTCTTCTAATTATGTATGAAATCTTTGGGATTTTGCTGTAAATAAATAAATAAATAAAAAGTGTGAAGAAACCGCGAATAGACGTAAACGCACTTAACTCGCTTGCAGAAGGCCTGAAGATTCGAACTTGGAATGCCTGCACGGAGTGATACTTTCACGGCGTGACACTTGTTCCGAGTGACATTTTGTCGGAGCGATATGAAGGGCGCCCTAAATTGCTATTTTTTACTCAGGCCACTCTCTCATCTAAAAAGTTTCCTGACTTTCCCAAGGCTTTGTGAACGACTCATTCTATCGTCGGTAATAGAAAATATATGCATACCACTCCTTTTATCAGACACGGGCCTACACAATATCGTATTCGCATAGATAGGAATACGAAAGTTCTAACACAATGACAGTCACGTTCCCACCTAATGCAAACAGCGAACAAACTGTTTTCCATATAACTATCTAATGTGCTAAGGTAATAGCTTTATATGATACTCTTGAGACCTCTGTATCATTAAAGCATATAACAAATAAGATACTTGTCAATACTGTATATTTACTTTGGTGAAATCAATCACCAAACTAAAATCACATTCATGATTTTTCTTTAAATAAAATTTACGATGGACATGAATTTTCATTTAGCGAAAGTTTCTTGACTCGACATCTTGAAAAGTTCGGAAGAGTGCAGTGTTTTTTTTTTTTTTTTTTGCATGCGAGCGTGGGCAGTCAAGGTTGACAACTGCTGTGTGTGGTGTTTTAAGCCCGTGCGTTGGCAGTAATGGCGTGTGTAACAGAGCCAAGCATGCACGTCCGCTGAAACTGCAGGTATGCATCGTGCGAGTGGCGCAGTCGGAGGTGACGCAAGTTCGCGAACATACACCACATCATATCGTTCACTAAACATTGTCTTTGAAGTACCGCAACTGTGGTAAGGTCCACAACTTTAGAGCAATGTTCCTAATATCGCGATACCCACTTACTACTCAGTGATATTAGCCATATTGCGCACATTCCAGTATTAGTACCATTCACGAAGTTAATAGCGGCAGTTTCGAAATGTGTTATTATGTAATAGGTATGTTCCCGATATCGATATTATTGATGTATCTTTTGTCATTCGCGGAATTGACGATGTCGACATTTGCAACAAGAATGTGGACTATTTTTGCGACGTTGTAGTTTGAAATGAACGGTGGATGGAGGTGTCAATAAGGCGCCTTCATGTTATTCAGCGTTCAGCGAGTGTAGCGACGAACACTAAATATTTGCCGAGATAATTTGGAAAACAAATAAATTAATTGGACGTTACTGACGAGATGTCCTACAGTGCAATTGGAAATTGAATATGTAATAGACTGAATCTGATGATTTGACATTTTTTCGTCAGCGAGGTTTTTTGCTCCAGGGGAGATAAGGTGAAGAAGGAGCGGCGATGTCCTGGACTGTCTCCAACTTCTACGGTTAGCATTTTTAAAATATTATTTTAGATAAGGAATTCATTTCTGGATACATTCAAAAGTATTCACCCTAGATTTTACCAAACGAGTAAAACCACGCTACAGAAGACAAACAAACGTTCTATTTAAAAGATACCTACCACTATCGCTAGCAGCAGTTTATTAAGCAGAACATGCAATGCTGCTTGAAGCGCTAACTGGCAGCGCGGCAGCGTCAACACTTTGCTAGCTGAACACAGTCAATATTTGACGTAATATGTGCAGCACGTGTAGTATACGTTGCCATCGATTTAAAAAAAAAATCCGTCAGCAATGTATGTCACAGGTATCAACATCGAAATGTTCACCTCGCTCATCCCCGGTGTTTGCTAATTTTGAACTAGCGTTTACATGAGGTCGGTACCTTCGCAGTCAACAAGCATGGCTCCGGCGGTGGCGCCGGATAACGCAAGTTAGACCGCGCTCATAATTCTGCGTCTACGACGATGTCTTGAGAGCCGATGAGGGTGAAGTGAGGCGGGAACGGAGCAGCTTCGGAATGCAAGGGCGAAGAAACGGACCCGCCAACCAGCGACATAGCCCGGCACGATTTCCACTTGCGGAAATCCGGGAGTGAACCGGCCGGGGATTGAACCTGGTTCGCCTTGGCGGGAGGTGAGCAGTCTAACCGCTCAGTCGCCGTGGCCCCAGAACTGCGTGGAGGGTTCGGCACGAATATCTGCGCCCGTGTCGTCTTTTAGAGTTACATAACTTATAAGTATACATATCTTGCACGTAATGGATTTATATATAAATAAATATATGTATTAATGTGATCGGCTCTTTACAGCTGAGGTCTGTAGTGGTTTTGAGGGGAATGGAGCGTTTTGGAGATGGAGCACAGACGGAATGGAATCGTTGAGGAAACTGGAGTACCCCGATAAAACCCATCAGCCAGTGGCAACGTCCGCCACATTTCCCACATGCCCGCCGAGAATCGACTCTCCTACCTGTCATGCGAGGCGCGTGTGGAAGTCATGGGACCAGTTTATTTCCAACTTCGAGTTGAATTCGATCGCTCGTTTCTTCACAGGTGCGCTTGGCGAACCTGGCTACCTTTCAATTGTTCTGTCGACGGATGAAACTGTTCTCGTTATCGACGCCTTCTTCAATCAACACAAGCAGCCCTGTTTGAAATCACGAAATTCCGCGTGCAGTATATTTCTTTCGTGTGCAACTGTCGTCTAAAATCTCATCCTTTCTCCGGTGTCTCAAACAGACAAATTAGCTTCGTAGAAACTGAGAGTTTGTCTCTTGTGTAAACGCATCGCCGTTTTACGATCAGAAATGACCACAGAGCACTCGTGTTGTCAACTGAAAGACGGAGAGTGAGAGAGAGAGAGAGAGATGTAACATACGGGGTAAAGGAGAAAGAGAGAGAGAGAGAGAGAGAGTCACTAGAAAAGCGTAATTGTAAAGAAGTAATAAAAAATAAAAATAGGAAATGAAAAACTAACGAAAATACGAAAATAATGAGGAAAGTATTAAAAAAACTAAGCAATATGGAAAAATAAAAGGGAAAGTAAGGAAAAAGGAGAGAAAAGCTAAGAGATAAAGAATAATGAAGGAACGTGAGGGAGAAAGGGAGTAAGCAAATGATTAAAGCGGAGGAAGATGTGGAGGAATATCGGAAGCCATGAATCGCTGCGCAATTTTTCCAACCCCTTGCTTCTTCTCGTGAGGTGTGCATTTACGAACGATGAACGCAAATTGTTTACTCCGGGAAAATAAACCATCTACTTGCAGTGTGTTCGTTTGTGCCCATCACGATCATTTACGAAGCAGTGACAAGGTCACTCACTGCAAACATTCGCCTGTGAAAATAGAAAGGTAAATAAAACGAGTGACGTATTCCCCTCCCGTGTCACGTTGAAATCCGTGCTAACTTCGAATATAATTAACCCAAGCGAACATTGTATTTAAAAACCCTGAAAATCGTTATAGAAACGAGAGTTGTTGGGGGAGTTGTTATGAATTTTGAACTCTCTGTAATGTAAGCGAAATTTATGTGGGGTAGTTTTAATTTTCAATGCCATTTACTTAAAATTTCTCTTGTACCGTAATTTTTTGGCGATATTGGTGTACTCAGCTGGTCTAAACTATTTTGTCGGAATATCGAAGGGAATCGCTAATAAAACATATATATATATATATAAAGTCTATTAACCTCAAGAAATAAAAAAATTACGAGGCGGGCCACATAAACCCAACAATTTTTAGAACACAATATAGTTTAGAATTACATTCACGCGGTAGCAAAGCAGTTGGCATTTTTTTTTTTGCCGTGGGTGTAATTTTATTGAAATCGGAGCGATGGCCTGCTGAACATAACGCGTTCGTAGTGGAAACTGTATTTTAAAATGGCAACGTAGTTATGAATAGGCTGTGATTATTTCGTCGTCCTTTTGGACTTTCCGTGAGAAAGCGCTACGTGTAGCTGAGATGCGATAAAGCTCTAAGGTGAAAAAAGAAGTTTATATCGACCACTTCTACAGCGAAAACGATATCGTTAGGTCCCGCGCTCACCGCAAGAGATAATGAACCTTGAGCGCTTAATCAGAACACGTGCTGCTGATTTTCCTCTCCCCTTATCGGTGGGAAAATAATTCACGGTAGAGGGGGAATTTCTGTGATGACGGAAAAAAAAATTTGTTGGTGGTACCAGAGTTTTTTTGTTAAGGCTTCCGCCTACATGCGGGGTTTTTTTCCCCCCGCTTGTGAAGTCGAGAAGCGCGGAAGCGGTAAGGGCGACTCTGCCTTGCCCACCAAGTACGCTATCGCCGCTAAGCGCAAGGCTCTCAACTGGTGTGCAGTGTTCTCGTCGCACTGAGTGTACCTATGTGACTTTCAGCGTTAACACTATTATTTTATCGATGGAAGGTCTGAGGGAAGGTTCAGTGCAGGGCGATTGAGTAGATTTGTATGTATCTTAGACGTATATTTTGAGATTCGACGCTTTCGAAAAAGCCGTTTTTGGCCATTCTGGAATACTCCGAAATGATGTTTGTAAAGCGCGTGATGTTTTGAAAGTACTCAACAGCCTTCGTCTGAAGTGTGTGTTTATTTCGCAGATCAGCGTATTGGACGCACGTTTGATGATTTCGTGGGAAAACTTGCATTTCATAGTTTGAGCCCGATGTAGGTGGGCGCCTTAACAGTTCTCACAAAAGATTTTCCTTCGCTAACGAAATTCATCTTTGTCGTTCCAGTGTTTAGTATTTAATGGCAATCACGAAAGGACTTCAGTGGTCACACTATTTTCGCTAGGCGCAGCAGTATTGTTAAGGCGCTATCAGCAATACTGGTTATAGTTGATTCACGATAACTTCGGCCTTTTCTGAAGCCCTGCCAAATTTCTACTTTTTGTTACTGATTACGTATCCTTCCGCTACACGTAAACGTAAACACTTCCATGTGACTTCTAATTTTATAACTGTCAAATGCGTTGGTTGCTGTTTACAGCTGTTCAAAGAATTATGTCATATTGCAGAAACCATTTCCCACGAATGTTGACTAGTTAGGCCTATAACAATATTTAGGTCAGCTTTATAACTATTTGTTACACACGATATAGGACGTTACACATAATGCACGATATTTTGCCACGGCGGTGTTTGTTACAACTGTGGCGGAAACAACAGTAGTATTTAACCTGTTGTTATTCATATGTGTATGGAATAAAAATTAAAAGGAAGGGACAACCAGTCCAACGAAATGACACAGTATATTCAAGTACGCAACTCGTGTCGCTTATTTATTGTACTACGTAGTATCGACAAATGTAAAAGATAGTGGTGAACATGCAAACACATAGGCCTACCGTAACATTTACTCCACTAATATTTACATGCATTGGTATTTACTGGTTTGTAGGTTTATTTTATTATTTATTTAAATTTATCTGGGTGGGCCTAGTATTTCGTTGGGATTGTGGCAGACATTCAAATCACAGAAACGTAAGCTCGTTACACAACTGTGTTTCAAACACCTAGTGCGAAGGTACAACATTGTGATAAATAGACTAGAATATAAATAATTAACTTCGTCATAACATCAGTTCATGGTTAAAACGTATAAACTGTGCACATATTTGAAATCCACAGGCCTACGTAACGATTACAATGCAGCCACCATAGACGGAAAAGGCGGCTACCCTCGATCACAACACTCGTTACAGTATATTAATTAACTCTGCCGTGCCGTGGAAACATATTTATCACAACATTGTAACTTCCTTAGGATGTTTCAAAATCACGAGTACGAACTTGACGCTTCGTTCAGAAACACGCCGTGTCATTGACACGTCGCCACACCACTGTCATTCGTATGCACTGGGTATAATAGCCCGCCGCCGCCATATCGGGAACGTTGACCAAATTCTAGATTCTCCTTTCCACACCACCTCTGCCAATCTGCTGGATTTTTAAGTGTCGCGCAATGAGCTGTGTCGCGCCATCGCATCCAAAATATGTCGTTAACATATAATAGGTATTTAAACAATAAAATCTCGTTTCAGTTGTAAATTACAATCCCAAACGTCATTATTGTTGCTGTAATTAGTTTGAAATGTGCTGAAATTAGAAATAACAAAATGTGTACCTTTCCTACACAGGTGGTACGATCTTCCGGAGAGAGAAGAGAGACAGAGAGAACGAAAGAGAGCGACACGCTCTGCTTCGCTTATTGAACCTTTATTCTGGACGGAAAAAAAAAACACCAGCCTACACACGGGAATTTGCGCGGATATTTTTAACTGCAGCAATGAAATGTTTCCGTCAGTGCTACCTAACAATACAAATATATCAGTTGGCATCGTTTAACTTACAAATAGTATACATAAAAACGAGGTTAAAAAATATTGTAACTTTGAACTATTACTAACCGGCCATTGCCAACACGTCACTGCTCTCGCTATTGTTAATTCATATTTAATACGAAATAAATATTACAAGTTATAGAAGACACTAAGGTAAAGTTTCATTTATTTAATAATACAGTACTCTAAAGTTAATCACAGTGTTAAATATTTGTTGAATACACGTTATTGGAAAAACAGGTTGACATAATACGCCTAGGGTGATTTTTTAAAGGTTAGATTTCAAAAGGCCGAAGAAAGCGTGAATGGGCTATAACAGTGCTCACATAAGTGTTTTGTGGGTTGCGGGATTTGGTAGGTAGAAAAACCATTAAAAACCAAAACCAAGATGAACTGGCCAGAACTTAAATCCTCGTCACCTCGGTATAAAATGAGCATTTTTGATAGCCCTCTCATTTGGAATAATAGTCAGCAAATGCATTTTATTTTAGCCCAAGGCGTTAATTTCGGAGTGCGGTGGAATTTACACACTATGTTTATTATTTGCGCGGCAATATTTATTTAAAAAGTTGTTCGGATGATCAAAAATGGCTGAAAGGAAAAATAACTAAGGCGTGAAAAGTGCTCACTTTACCGTGAACAGCCTATACCACTGCGCCGCATCGTTCAATGTTGACGGTTTTCGACTCGAGCATGCACATAGCAAAATCTAAGAGATGGTACACACGCCGAGGACTGGACACTTCAATCGTTTATCGCGAAAATTTCCTTATTTGGAAATAAAGGAATTGCGCAGTCCAACCCGAATTTCTTAAGCACAGCAAGGTAACGATACCCCACATTAGTTAGTTCTCAACCTAATGCAAGGAAAAAAAATACGGAAAAAATATGGCGACATGATCAGACAGCAGGTTACCTACTGGCTGAGCTGCAGGTTTGCAAGTTACGTTACCAGGCGCTACGGTGTCCCGACAGGTTGCTGGAGTTCGCGGAACAAGCCGTTGTTCGACCTCTGTATTCCTCACTACTCTGTGACGCAAACCCCGCACTCGGCCGCAACGGTCCACTGCTTGGATTCCGTAACTCAACTAACTTCTCGTCTCGATTTCGATTTCGATCGAGTTCCACTTCGATCGGTTTGTGATAATGCCATTCTGTAACTTTTTTTCAAGTCTATCGAAACAGTACAAGAAATGTCGATCGCTTTCTCTTATGAATATGTGGCAACATTGGATGGCCATTGGAGAAAATGAAGGAGCATCGTCTTGGCAACCACTTGCCAATAAGTATTTAGATTCTTTACCACTTGGATAATTGTATGTACACCAGTAATTATTTATATTTTAAGTGTTGTGGTTAGTAGTGCCTGTTTAGAACAGAGCGTAAGCAAGAATTTTGTGCTTAACATTTAATAAATATATTTATTAGCAAAGAATATTGCTTACAATGTGTGTTTATTTTGATTCGTAATCTGTAACCATCCCTTTATTTAAATATTAATCTGACAGCGCAGTCGGTATATAAATTATCAGCAATACACCTCCAGCACCTAGCATTTTTTAAAATTTATTTATTTAATTTTGGTTACTATTGCGATTCCTACAAATGTATATTGGCCTGCTTTTATATTTGTGTTCTTGCTGATACTAAAAAAATTACGTATGTAATATCTTTGTTGGTTATTTACGTTATTGGAGAAATAGTTGTTATTTACTTTCCTGGGTTATTCATTTAAATGGTTAAATTAATTGTTTTGTTTGCAGTCTTCATTTTATTTGTTGTGTGAGATGAGATGTGATTATGGAATATTTTTCATTTTTGTGTGTTTTGGTTGCCAAAATTTTTATAGATTTATCTTGTTACATTGATTCTTGGTTGTGTAAGGGGAAGTTTTCTTCTTGTGTTTCATCTTCTGTTTCTTCTCCGTCTTCTTCTTCTGTGTTGTTAGTTGGTATCATGTTTTCTGGTCTGGCCTCTTTAAGGCGTAGTGTTGAAAACATGGGCATATTCAGTCCTGGTATAGGTCGTGATAGTTATTTTATGAGAGGATTTCTTGATTTTATAAGCATGTTGGTGAATTGTTTGATCGTGGCTTTTATTATGTATATTGGTGTTGGTACACTGGTAACATGTAGGAGATCGATGCGATGGGTGAGAGGAGGTTGAGCTGTGATAACACGATGTCGTTTGTAGTCTGCTGTATATGTGGGTCGGTTGTAATAGGCAGCTGTTGAAACCCAAATTGGGGCGGCATATGTCATTAGTGGAGTGATAAATGATTTGAATAGGGCGATTCTTGTCTGTAAGTTGATCTGGGTAGCGTGGACTTAGAAGTGGGGTGAGTTCTCTAATAGCACCTGTTGCTCTGCCTGCAGCTTGCTTGATGTGTTGTTTGAACAGCAATTTTGAGTCTAGAAGAATTCCTAATTATTTTGTTTGGGTTTGCCACGGAACTGTTGTACCTTTCGAGTGAAATGATGGTGGTGGGGTGTCTAGATTTTGTCGTGAGAAGTAGATTGTGCTTTTTCCGTGTTGAGAGAGATTGCTCTGGAGGTGAAGAAGTAGTCTATGGTGTTGAATAAAGATGCTAATTTGTATGAGAGTTCTTCTTTCCATTGCTTGTTCCTAATATTGCCGTGTCATCTGCATATAGTGAAATAGTGGAGTGGGGTGTAGTGGGTATGTGTCTGATGTAGAGTGCGAAGAGGAGAGGGCTTAGTAGGGATCCTTGTTGAACGCCTGCTGCTGCATGATGTGGTGAAGGTTGATTTTCTATTCTTACCTGGAAAGATATGTTGGTTAGTAAAGAGTGAAGGAGGCGGATGATGTGTCGAGAAATGTTTGTAGAAGAGATGTTGCACCTAGCATAGTAGTTATTTTAGTGCTATTTGAAGTAATCGAGAAAGCCGAATTACAGGTAAGATTTTGTCCATATATTTAGGAAAAATTTCAAACATACTATCGTAATGTGCCTAATACTAAAGAAAGGTACTTTGTTTTTAAAATGTAGACATTCTTTTGAGCTTCATGTGTTTTACGAATTAATGATTACGCATTTTAATCATTGACACTCATATACGATTACAAATAAAATGTATAGTATTGAATAGAATTTATTAAATTCAGCGCCATGTAGTAACGGCAACGTAACTATTACTGATGTATACGAATTTGGCCTACACGTTATTTTGCGAAACTAATCTGTATGCAGAATTACAATATAATTGAATATGTAGTATTCCAAATACATAAATACATTATCTTAACAGAAAAGTGTGAATATACAACCCCATACAGATTTAAATCTTTAACTCTTAATCTAATACGGGTCTTATAACCCTCCGCCATGTTGAAAACTACTATAGGCTGTTCACGGTGAAATGAGCACTTTTGAAAGCCGTGATTAAGATCTACTTGTATGCACGTCGTGTATTCCTCCACCTTATGTAAAATTAACATTGCCATGAGCCTCATCACTTTATTCGTGCGTCGGTCAAGTGAAGCTGTAAAATCATAAGATAAGGGAATACTTTACAAATCTGCTAATTTTTACACTTCTGTGCATTAGAAAAAAAAAAGAGAAAGCGAAGTAAATAATTTTAAGTTATCACAAATGGTTACCTAACACTTTTTATTCAGCGTTAAAATATAGAACTACTTTCCATCCATTGATACCAACTTTACTGGGTGAATGTCACTCAGTGCGGTCATTAAAATAATTGCATGCAGGGGCAGTGACTTTTCCAAGGTTCATTTCTAAAGTGCTCACTTTATCGTTAACACAGCCTTTAACATTGTCAATCGAACTAAGAACTCGATCGAAATTCCGGAAATCAATCGAATTGAAATGAAAACAAGTTAGAATTGAATTTTTCATTTCGATCGAGTTGAAAGACGAACTCGATCGAGATGTGGTGAGAGATAGAGAATCCCAGTGCAGCACTGCCGGTGCCTCGTGGTCGGCGAGCGAGTGTGCGTGTGTGTGTGTGAGTGTGTGACCTCACGAGGCTGTGTCGCCGCTGATGCATGGTGACGGTCGCCGACGCCTAATTAACGGAAGTGGCGTCCCGCCGCGGGACGCGCCCAGCTCCCATTGGCGGATACACCCGCGCCTCAATAATCCCCTATCCCTTCCTCTTTCCACTCTCCCACCCGCGCATGCGCGTGGTCCACGCCCCGGGACACAATATTTAAGCTTGAATTAAAGGAACTGCCTATGGAGCACTGCACCCGACTATACTACGTGAAGAACTCATAAAGAAAGTAGTACAGACACCATAAAAACTGTCAGAAAAGTGCTAGTTATACTGTGTATGAAAGTAGAATGTATATATTTTGCAACACTATAAAATATTTTCTACAATATACTTTTGATATGTTTAAAAAATAATCGATTAAAATAGTCTGTATTTTTAACCAAATTTAAGCGTATTTCCATTCTGGATGTTTCAGAAAGCAGAATATACAAGACAATCTTCGTCATGGAATATCGTCATAATGTTTACTATGTTTGTGTGTAAGAAAATTGCAATAATAATGTAGGGAATAATTTTTATAATTGATTATATGTGCGTCCATTTTTCACAAACATTTATGGTTAAAACTGACTTAAACAAAGTTAGTGATAAAATTTGTATGATACATTACTACTATGATTTTATTACACATGATCATAGTAAATATTATGACGATCTTTCTTGAATAAGATTGCCTTGTATATTCTGCTTTCCGAAGCTTCCAAAACGGAAATGCGTTTAGATTGTCTTAAATATACAGACTATTTTAATCGATTGTTTTTTACATTTAAAAAGTATATTTTAGTAAAGTAGTTTATAATGTTGTAAAATTTATACATTCTTCATTTACATACAGCATAACTCGCACTTTTTTGACAATTTTTATGGCGTCTGTGCTACTTTTTTATGAGTTCTTCACGTTGTATAGTCGGATGCAGTGCTCCATAGGCAGTTGCTTTACTTCAACCTTAAGATTATTGGCCAAGAAAAATTTTGTTGTTCTACGTTTGTACCACACACACAATGTTCAACTTTAAAACATTATCAGTTAAGGCTGTTCACAATAAAGTGAGCACTTTAGGAATGAACTGTAGAAAAAAGCCAGTGCCCCCGCATGCATATATTTTAAGGGGCGCACTTAGTGACATTCGCCCAGTAAAGTTGGTAACGACGGATGGAAACTAGTCACATATCTTAACCTCGAAAAAAAAAGCCTCAGGGAACCATTTGTGATAACATAAATTTAATTATTTCACTTTCTGTTTTTTTTTAATGCATCTAAGTGTGAAAATGAGCAGATTTATAAAGCATTTAATTTCTTAGTAATTGCACAGTTTCATTTGACTGACGGATGAATGAAGCATGTCAGAATAATAATTCTACTGTTTTAGAATAATGAGAACTAACTTACGTACACACATGAGGAAATTCACACTGGAGGAGCGGAGTAGAGAGATTTGTTACAGCTGAGAACATCGAGGTCTTGAGAGCCGAGGAGGGTGAAATGAGGTGAGAATAGAGCAGCGCCGGAATGCAAGGGCGGCTCTTAACAGTGAGGTTTTGAGAGCCGAAGGCAGGCATTCAGGGTAAAGGTGATCATTTAGAGCACATCTTTAACGACGTTTGACACCACATAATTTCAGTACAAAAAGCACTATAACTTGGAAGCAATGTCAAATAGGCAACAAATTTGTTCCCCCCATTTAGTGTCTCCTGTCCACTGGGTATGTGTGTCCCATATGTGAAGAAACATTCTGTATTGGTGAGGCCGACCTCCCGCGGCGCAGTCAGTTGGTGCAGGGTGCGGGAGGCTCTAGGTTCGAATCCCGTGCAAGACATGGGTGTTAATTTAAGTTAGGTTATAAGTTAGTCTGTAAGCCGTTCCCTGCTAAGCTTTCAAGCATAAAACCGGGGGACGTTAAAAAGTCCTTTACAATTACAATTCCAATGTATGTGTGTTTGTATGTTTATAGGTCTATGTACGTAAGTGTGTGTGAGTCTGCACTGAACTTCACTTCATTTGAAGACGTTTTTATTTTATTTCCTATAACTTTTAGTTTTTTAAGTCGAAATAAAGAGAATCAAAGAGGGTTTTTAAAAGCCCATATTAAAAAGAGGCTCGTACCTGTTTCAGTGTACACAGAAATCTTGCGTACTGTACAATAATTGCTCATAGTCATCATTCTGGATGTTTGGGTGAACAATCACTGCAAATAGTATGCAATTGTAAATTACCTGACAAAAATCCATTAATTACTTAGGCCACAATTTATCAACGCCTAACAACGCCTTGTTAACTATTGTAATATTTTGTGAAATAGTAACATTTTGTGTCACTTTTGAAGGTCGTTGTTAAATATGACAAATTATATGAAACATAACTTTAAAAAATAACTGACAATATTGAATACTAAACTGTTTTGAATGAACTAAAACAACTTACATTATAAATTCTTACTGTTTGTAAATTTGTACTAAAATAATTTAAATGTTAAAGAATGAATTAAATTTAATTACTGTAAGGCCAGAGAAATTATGATAGTATTCTACTGCTATATTTTTTATTTGTAGCATATCCCATTAGATAACTTATAAATCAAATGTAAATACTATTTTCGGTTATTACTACGGCTTGTTCAGCCATCTAAGACATTTAAAAAACCATATATGGGTTAGTTTGTTGATTCCAGCAAAACATTTAATAAATTAACGCGCTAATGTGACCAATTTGCAAAGGGAAACTTGTGTCCGAAATTATATAAGACAGTAATGCGTGTTAAGAATTGCGGTATTAAATAATATGCTGGTGAGAATAGTGTCCTATATTTTCCGTACGAGTTACCATCGCCAATTTATGGTAGGGGTAAGTTAATGTTGACATTTTTGTCTGTAACTTGCGTGGTATGCGTAAATGAAGAGCCAATAAATAAAACAAATTGGGCATAAAATGGGGATAATTGGGAATAATTTGATTTTGTTCACGCTTGCCATTTAAACACGTAGCAAATTTTAATTATTAAACTCCACGAGAGAGCGTGATAAATCTTTGCTAGCTGATTTTCCTAATGTATGGCATTTTTTTAGAGTCGGGAAAATGTGTTCAGAAAATCGTTATTCGTTTTCCTCTTTGTTCCATGTTCGTACCTACAAAATATTTTGGCCTTGTCATAATGTGTTAAGTTCCCAACTTTTTAGCATGTTCTGAAACAGCCCTAGATACATTATACGAAGAATAATTTATGTCAGTCGCCCTTCAGTGCGTAAGTGCAGTATTTTAAAATGTTACAAAACCATTAAATAAACTTACAGGTAGAAAAAAGGATATGTAGGCTATGTATATAATTTTTCTTTTGGTTGAAAAATTTAAGTGTTCTTTTTCGAAAGGCGCTATCAAATCTTCATTTCCAATTTAAACTGAAATGCAAATGTCATTCAAGTTTATAATTTGTATTACACTAAAGAATTTATATTATTTTCAGTAAGTGTATTTGTTTAGTAAGCTACTTAACAATTGATTGTATGAGCGACGTCAGATATTCAACAATATTTCTCAGGGTTTTTTCATAGACGCTAGTAGATTTTCTGTGGTTGTTATTTTGTCCTCCCAATTTATTTAATACCAACTAAACCGTACTGTATATTCTTGTCTCTTCTGTTGTAACTGTAGTCCATTCACGACTGGAACAGACTTATGAAAATCAACCTTTAAAAAACACCCCAGCAATTAGCTATGCCTGCATATATATATATATATATATATATATATATATATATATATATATATATATATATATATATATATATATATTATATATATGTTTAGCTGTAGTAGCCCATATTGGTGGAAACTGTAGTTCGAATCTGTCACTCGAAATATATAGTGCACATATGAATTTCTAACTTGGTCATCAGTCCTTGTGAATTATGCATCCATTTTTGTAAGACTACCCTGTTGTGGCCTGTTAAAATCAGGTTACTGGATTTTCACTTTTTCGTAAATGTTATTACTTTACACGTCCAGTCAATTCTGGCACCAAAAAAAAATAGGCCTCAGCCTACGTTACAGTAATTTGAAGTTACTCTCTGACAGCCAGAGCAACTCGTACCTCCTACCTAATTTAATTTCAGGCGAAGGTTTGAAGAATCCTTGCACCTTACGTTCTCTTTATATAATCAATTCGCGATAGCTTCCCACTTTTTAAAATAAAACCTTTGAAAGATCTTTTCATGTATGACGGTGTTTGGTTGTTTCCTAAATACATCACGTATCACAAGCGTTTTATAATTCTATTAGCATAAAAGTAACTTATTTTTTTAATTAGATTTTGCTATTACGTATGTTTATTTTAAAAATTTCAATATTTCATTTATAGCTGTTGTGAATAAAATAGTTCGCATGCAAAATATCATTGTACTGAATGTGCACCAATGCGGCACGTTGTCATTTTGGTGTTATTTTCTAGACCTTTTTTTTATATACATTGGGGATTATACCCGAGTCCAGCTCGAGCAAAGGTTTTCTGAAGATATTGCTACTCTTGAAGACCAAACTCTCGTGAATATACTTTCATTACATCGCTAGTTTCTATGATGATCTTATATGAACACTACGAAACATCAGTTTTAATTTCCGTGAACAAAAAATGTAATTTAGTTTTAGTTACCAATGTGAACATGAAGAACTGCATATCGTATAACACATGGCAAGTCACGGTAATTGGGACACAGTCAGTTCTCCTGCTCATTGACTGCCAGCTAGCCAATAATGGATCTTGTAAGTAAGGTAAGTACGAGGGGTGTAATACGCACCAATAGGAAGCTGGCAAGTGGAAATTTCACAAACTAGTACGACTGGTGCTGTTGTAGTGACGTATATAGAACATTTACTTCTAGCTTGTTGTGACTGCCAATAAATACGCTCCGACGTGAACGTGTTGAGCTTTTTTTGCATTAGGTGGCGGAACAGCCTGAAAGCAGAATTTATGTATGGCTTCAGAAAAGTTGGAAATAAATATAATTGTTCACCATGCTACGTCAAAGTGGGAACTGTAAAACCTTAGTTTAAAATGAAAACGTGTGGCGCAATGTTACCCTTAATTGGTAAAAAGTGACTCCAGACGACTGTAATGACCGATCATTAAGCAAGTCGGGCAATTCATCAGGTGACCCGGGCGCTTGGGCAAGTTTGCAGCGGCCTCGGTTGGGACACGCCGCAAGCTCTGGTTGAAAGGAACAATGAGTCACCCACTTTCTTTTATTGGCTAACAGCCCGCAGTCTCGAGATTGTCTGGTCTTTTATGTGTTCTGCTCGCCTCAGAGAGCACACCTCTTTCAGGGCGTGTCTTAAGAGATGGCTCATTTGCTCTTCTGGTCCAATGATTGACGGACACGCCATGTTAAATATTAACTTCAGAATTTGCTTTGAAATGTATTTTAGAATAGCCAGTATTTAACACATTACTTTAAAAGATTAGAAATTCAAAAAGAAACTAATTTTAAATGTCATTAATTTATAGCAAAATCATTGCAGGCCTGCAGGTTCTATTTTTCTGCCTGTATGGTGTCTTCCCGCTATGTGTAAACTTCTCATTGTCATGTTCACTTCAGTCATGGTGATCATGTGTAACGAGAGTATGTCTCGTACGTTCACTCTAACTCTTATTTGCATTAAATAATCAGGAAGTTAAATTCATAAATACTGTGTCCATAAATATAATACGGCATTAAGACCCGGAGCTACTTTTCCTACTTACTGCCAACTTCAGTGGAAGCATGTCTGTAAGTGCGTTGTAATTGAGAGAGTTGAGTGAAATTCGGGCGGCTCTTAACAACGACGCCTTGAGAGCCAAATTAGGTTGAAATGAGGTGAGAATGGAGCTGCGCCATAATGCACAGGCCGGGGGGGGGGGGGGCAGGGGATCCCGCGTAATCCCGCCGAACAGCGGTATCGTCCGGCACGTTTCCCACATGTCAAAATCCAGGAGTGACCCTGCTGGAGACTGAACCCGGTTCGCCGTGATGGGAGGCGAGCAGTCTAACCGCTCAGCCACCGAGGCCCCCAACTGCGTTAGTACGTTGGAGTGTATTCAGTTAGGGACAGTCATTTTTTTTTTAAATTAAGGTAAAAAAAAATTCTAGTTGAACCCAAACCACATAAAATAAAGATTTTGTAAACCAAACTGAAAATATCTTGTAGTAATACAAAAGCTAGTACTATTACAAAAATCTTGTTTGTAAACCTGTTGCAGTCGTACTTGTGCAAAAACAGGATTTGTAGAACTACAGATAAATTCTAGGAGCAATATTGACACTTGTAAAATTTACAAATATGAATATATAACGGCATTAAAAATTTTTTTGGAAACTAGTTTCCAAGTTTTTTTAAATAAAATTATAAAAATAATTGTGTTCGAGGCACTGAACTACGCGAAATTGCAGTTTGGTGACCGTCTTTATCAATTACCTGTTAAAAACAAAGTAATTTAAGTTGCGTATGAAGTCCAATGAAATTCTTGAACCGTTGAGGTCATGCCACCGCCATTTTAGTTTAAAAAACTCGACAGTAAAATTTCGAACGTACAAGACATCTTATCTTGGAAAGTTGCTTTCTTATTCCAGCTAATTGTGATCTTTATTTTTTTCGTATGCAAACATATTGAAAATACATTGCATTTCAACAAATACTGCATACTGCAATGAGGTTCATGTTCTAGGCAGGCAGGCTTGCGGGCGCCATGTAATACGTACACATATATTTTTATTAATATGCCGTAGGGCTACCTGTTTTTCGCGAAAAGATTTTCTGGGAGGCTAAACTTCAATATTTTATGGGCACGTATTTAGCCTTCTTTTAGTTATTGGCCGCTTATCTTTGCGTGAAGAGAGTCTGTAACACGAGTGAGCCAATCAGAATTAAGTTTCTCCGATACTGATCGTTCGTGATTCGCGGACAGACAGATAATACGCGTAACAATTCAAATGAACCAATAAAGGACGTGGTTCTGAACTAAAGTGTTTTGGAACCCAGCTTGTCCTGAAATTTTTCCGCGAAAAAACAGCTGCCCCTATCCAGGTGGATGTGAAGTGAGACTATCTGCATAAAATGCTGTGATACATGACACTAATTTCACGGGTACAAGTTAACTGTACTTGGCAGCCGTAATGGCGAGAGCGCATATAATGCACGTTTGAATGTAGGCCTTAAAACGCTTCTCACACAATTCAATTCCGACAGAGTTGGTCATTGTTCATCAATCGACATAGTCCATTCGTGATTACTTTCAACTTTTCTAAAACCGTGTTAAAGTCTTACTTTAGGCAATTCCATTGATTTCAGCAAAAAAAAAAAAAAAAAAAAAAAAAAAACTTAACTAACTTAGAGATTTACATCAAAGGGACAACACACCGAATTTGTACGCACTCAATTTAAGAGTGAGATGGACCCCAGCATTTTTTGTGAAATAGTTGTTTGCGCGAATACGCGTAGCTCGGAAAATAAATGTTCTGCAAATTCAACATTTTTGTCATAAAAGATCAAAAAAATTACTACCCCAATTTTTTTTTACTTTTGTTATATTAAGTGAATTCTTGGAGAAAACATTTCAGGAAAATGGTTAAATATCGCATTTTTGAAGCTTGCCTATGCAGTTTCTTTAAACGGCAAGAGAAAAGTACAATGACACGGTCGTAGTTTAATCTGTGGTCTTTCATCGCGTGTAGTAAAACCGCACTGTTACAGATGTAATTTTGCACAGAACGACGTCACGCCTTGCGCGTAGGAGCGATGAGGCACTAGGCGTGTATGTTAGTGTCGCCCGTATCGCTCCCTTGCTTCTTGGCCTTGGACGCGGGCTCCATCCCACTCTTAATATTATTTTGCATGTTATATATTCTTTAAGCATTACTAAGACACCTAATCGCTTTCTGTTTTAATTCGTGTTAGTTATAAATGAAATATTATTATTAATAAATTAAATGTAAATAAATGTTCAGTTTAACCAAAATGAGATCATTTTACGTTTATACAAGTATAAAACGAGTGTGAGACATATTTTGGAAAGCAACCAAACTCGTCACAGCCTACCTGGAGTAATTTTCAAAGGTTTGATTATTATAACGTGCAGGATTGCAACGACTATAGCTGCACAATGGCCGTGATTCCAGTTAGTTTTTGAATGCACGGAGGTAAATACATGTAAAAGAAATCCATTGGTGTTGACAGCTGAGAGAAACTTTTACTTACGAATCCTGTGATCGGTTTTCAAGGTATATCGGCAACTAGGCTTGAGCTTCGGAAAGTTCTGTAAGTCATTAGCGATTCCAGTTAATCGAAGAACAATAAAAAATATTGCTAGAAGTTGTTTTGTTGAACGTCTTTTCTTCTCTGAAGCAGAAAAAGAATGCTTGTTGTGGCGTGGGAACGGTTTTTACAGTCGCAAATACCTGAATGGGAAGTTACATCACGTTAACAGTATCGACATCTCAACTGACAGCCACCTTCGTATTAATAGCCTCGGAGGTTTCTGGATGTAAGTTAGGCAAGTTTAGGTTGGTGTAGAATATAAGCCATTCCGCGTAAAGCGGTAATGGAGACGGGAAGTTGTATCAACGGATTATAAAAATAAAGAATCAGTCTTCAAGCAGTCAACCGAGTCATATACAGCTGAGTAAACACCCCATGCCTTGGCGTAGCCCAAGTTTTAATGCAAGGTCTATAATCCAGTTTACGGCGGGGGGAACTGATAAATTCAAGACGGCTTCCTTATCGCTTCCCTTTACTTCGGGAGTTTATCTGCCGGCCCAGGAGTATAACGGCACTTCGCTCGCGGAACTGGGGTAACGTAGGGGCCGAGCTGGGGCGGATCGCAGGCGGAATAACGACCTTATCGATAACGGTCGTTTTGATGTTCAGGGACTTCCCCTTCCGGGGAGACAGCGAGCTTAGCCGTTGTGAAACGACCGGCCGATCCACGAGCGAATCTCGTCTCCACGTCGGCACATGTCGTGTTTATACATTATTTATCTGTGGGCGTAACCAGGCGAGTAATAGTATGAAACCACTATTAAAAAAAAAAAAAAAATCATATATTTAGTTTTCCAATCCATGCGTAGCAGTAGGCAGTCAAATAATACAAACTTTGATTCCCCCTTCCCCTCCCAAACCATTATAATACAGTAATACATGTAAGTGCAACACAAACTACAGCATTAAAGTAGTTTATCATTATCTTTATCACTAAAGCAACTTAAAATTTTAAATAAATGTTACCTTTTGCAACACTGCACACCTAGCGGCGGGAATTTTCCCTATGCTAAACTCCCCATAAGAAATCTCGTTTTGTTCCTGAGTAGAGTAAACCTTACTTTTAACTGCAGATTGTAAGCATTTCGCGATTTTATTGCCGACTTAAAAACATTCGTCAGAGCACATCATCACTACGATGAAAAGCAGAGAAATTCAGGTACTTGCTACCCTGCAAACCGAACGTACACGAAGGAACACGAAATTTACGAATTTTGGGAAACCATCTCGATAAAGTTGACGTAATACGACTTTGCTTTTCTTTTAGTTTACAGTTTGAACTCGTGGAAAATTGGCATGTCGCATGATTTCAAGATAGACTAGATTTCAAAGACTTGTGCTTTTGTACTTCGTTTTTCATTGGCTTATAGTTCGTCCGGGCACACACTGGACGCCTTTGAACCAATAGGAAACCGCTAACGGGAGGCTGGTCCAATAACGTCGAACAAGTCAGAATACTTGTTACTATCAGGCATTTAAGACTGGCGACGCCTCGTTTACGCGAAATCTTTTTTTTTTTTTTTTACGTCCTTACAAACCACACTTGTAAGAAATTATTCGCAAATTTACCATACAGGCTGTTCACTGGTTATTTGAGCACTTTTAAAGTCAACCTTTGAAAAATGTCACCGCATCTATCTTGATATTTCTTAACGGGTACTCGGATTGGCCAACGCCCGGTAAAGTTGTTAACGACGCGACAGGCTCTGCATATCAAGTAAAGCACTAGACAATCGCTACAATGTTACTTACTTTTCTGTCCACAGGCGGTCGTAGTATCACTTCAAAGTATGAGATTAAGAAAAAATTCTGTAAGCATTAAATGTAACCCTTTCGTTACCACATTAATTTAGTGTTTATGGTGTTGCAAATTAGAAACTCTTTGGTGCGTGCTACACTTGTTGACGAAGAACTTAACGTAGAGAAGAAGCAATGTTTAGGGCACTGAATATCATTGGGCACTCCGCCACGCAGATTACAATACCGGTCAAATATAGCGTTCCTGTGCTATATACAGACGATTGTCTACAATGGTAATGAAAGGGTTTTTTTCTTTTTAAAGTGGCTGTGAAGCGATACAAAAAATGCCAAAGTTGGAAAGGCTCTATCTGCCTTAAGATAGGAAATGGCGCTTGCGTCGAGACGCAGGCTTGAAAAAGGAGTGATAGCCCCCCCCCCCCCCCCCCCCCCATCACATCTTGTATTCGATGCTCCGACGAGCAGGCAGCCGTTAAATATCTGGTGTGCAGTGCGAGAAGGGGTCGTTAGCGTCGGGGGATGGAACACGTCAGGCGTGCGTGCGGGCGAGATTATTACTACCCCTCGCAACCTTCGCCCCTGGTCCATGTTCTCTCTCGCCAGTAATAATAGCCGTGAGGCGTGGTACAGTCCGTCTCGTGTCAGCTTCCTTAACTTTCTGACGTTCTCCCGAGAAAAACATCATTGCTCGTGCTCAGGTGCATCGATAATTGCTGACATTAAATATACACACATTGGGAATTTTTGAAATAATGACATTAGTGTAGCGATAATTATCGATGATATTGCAGTATCGATATAATTGGATTGATCGATATAATGGGCAAACGCGGCAAGTAACATTATGTTATCACTGTCGCTAATTAATGATGTGCAGTATTGTAAATGTTGATGCTAAAATAATTTAAATAAAATCAATAGTTTTTCACCTAATTTAGTAGTTTGCTGTTCCTAGTATGCCATAATGGTGCCATTGTTAGTTATAATGATACCGGTGTTCCTGATATTATCAAAACTTCCAGTTATGTAATAAATTTGTTGGTATCGATATTAATTGATTGTACTGAGTAGGCGTTGAGTTCAAATAAACATAAGAAATTAAAGATATCGAACAGCCCGGCGTTTAACATTTTCAGACCCCGTATTGATTTATGGGTGCAGTTGTCAATGTTGATCCTGCTGTGCTTAACACTGACTTACAGCTTGCATAATTATCACGACTAATGAAGTACGAGCTTGGCGCTCCGTGGCAGTGCAGGGAACATTCGCAAACGAGATCAAAGTCAACAACTCAGAAAAGCTGCATGGAGAGGGGGGGGGGGATATACTCACAGCGTTTTGCGCTGAGCTTTGGAATGGTGTTTACTAATGTATATAGAGGCCGCTGTGGTGTGGTAGTCAAGACTACTCGCTTCCCACCTAGGCAAACCGGGTTCGAATCCTGACGGGGTCGCTCCCGGATTTTCGCGCGTTGCGATGCCGCTGTTCGGCGGATTTTCTCAGAGATCTCCTGTTCCCCCCACACTTACAAATATAACTTTTTTTTTCGCAACATGCACACGCACAACCTCGAACCGAGATACTGAAATCAGTTACTCTTACATCGCCCGTAAACTGCATATACAGGATTATCCTAACAAATGATAAGCATTAACGTAAGATACAGGACTACACATGGAAAATTAACCAAAGAGGAACCAATAATGTAAAGATATGAACGAATGGTGGCAATATGAAGCGGTAGATAAGCAGCATGTTTGGGTGGTCGCATTATCAACTCTGCTGTGTGCTGCTGCGCTGGGCTGGTATTTCCTGTGATCCTATAATTGATTCACATTTCTTCTCCGGTCGTTTCAGTGACGCTGCACTGAGACGACCTGAGCTCCTTCCTGTGCAGGAGCTGTTACCGCCATACTTGGAGGACGTACCTCTGGATGCACGTCAGACAATGTGACTCCAGAAGGACGGGACCCACCTCGTTACTCCATTGCTGTTCGTCAACACGATCATGCACGATGCCGAGCCGGCGGTTTGGCGAAGGCGAGTGGCCGCCACGATCACCTGATCTCGCTTTACCTGATTTATAATTACAGCTCACATCGAAGAATTGCTTCTGTATACAACACCTGTTGACACTCGGAGCTGAATACTTGGATACGCTTTCAATACTTCATCACACTATCAATACCTCGCCGTGTATTTTTTTTTTTTTTTTTTTTTTTTACGTGTGCGTTACAACATACAGCTGTGGCAGTTACAGAACAGGCACAGAGAGTATGCTCTCTTCTGAATGTATGTGTAAAAGCTGGTCACTATACAGCAAACTCTTTTGATATCTTCCATTGAAAAATATCACTTCTCATAGTTTGCACTTACCCGTAGGTGCCAGTAAAGTTGGCAGCGAATTAATAGAAATAGATCAAAGAACTGCGGCGTTCTGTGCTGAGAGTGTAATATGTATATTTGTGGCTACTAAGTCTAAAGGTTTTTATAGACGTTAGAGAACGAATTTTCATATTACTAATACATTTTCTTTCCAAAAAATGTATTGGTTTCTACTTGGTTGACGCATTGAATAATATGAAACGGTCCATGACAATATTCTTACATACCGCGGAAGGATACGAGATGACAGGGTAAGTAGAGCCTTCGCAGGGTTTTCAAGAGTGCTAAATTATCCGTGAACAGTCAGTATAATGATATCAATAAATAGTTATACGTTTGCGCCGTAATGCCTACCTCCCATGCACATTGCCGTCGAGATTCATGGATAGTAGGATTCTAATTAGATTATGGCTTCCTCATTACAACATATTCCACTTACAACAATATATCCCAATCCGGTGTTTATTATAATTTATTTAAATAGCCATGTAACTTAATATAAAACTGGCAAGATCAATTGAAATAATGTTATCATTTTATACGTGGCCTAATATATATCTACAGAGGGTTCTTTACAGAAGGAGTTTCTCGGACAGCGAGTTCCGGGGAAGGAATCAGCCAGGGCAGTTAGGAAAGAAAATTCTGACGTTCGTTCTGATGGATTTCGGGAAACCATGGTAACCAAAATCGAGATGGCCGGCAAGGGAATCGAACTCGCGTCCCCCCAAATTGCGAATCCAGGGTGTTACCGCGGCTCAGGTACCGTGCGAAATCCCCGACGATCCGGACTGACAGGGTCGAAGACGAAGATGGCGGAGGAGGAGGAGGGTGGGATGATGTATGTTTAGAACGACCTCTCGCCTTCAGGCGCGCGCTGACCCGCATTTGACCTTTGGCCGCCTGAGACCACCGGACGAGCGGACGTGACGTAGCGGACCTAGTGCGCCAATCACGCTCCACAGTTTCATCACCAGCCGGCCTTCCTGACAAACAGCCTCCTCCTGTACCTCTTCCGTCAACTGCTCTCTTTGGCTTCTCTTGTATTGTATCACTGTCATGCCTGGTCAACACTAATATCACTCAATGCTTCGATAAATCAATGATTATAAATATGGAAATAAAATACTATCGAAAATGTAATTTGTGAAGATATCGATGTATCGATGTCTTCGTATTATCGATATTACCGGTATAACCGATTTCATTGTAGCCTGTATGTAGGTACGTTGTTAGTGTTACTGATTTAACCTGTAGTACTGATAATATTGATAGTTACGTAGTTATTATCTACATAATACTGATTTCACTAACTTAAGTTGTTCGCATAAATCAGCGGTAGTCTGAATAATTTTGATATTTCCGATATTACGAATTTTAACGATATCAATATTTTCAACAGTTGGAATTTATCTGACGTCAATTTGGTTACTGCTATAAATACTATCGATATGTTAAATTATTTATTAGCAGCTCGAATCAAGTTTCTATATCAAAATTCGTAAAATTGAACCACGTCGTAGTGAACACGAGCTATGAATGATTCTCTGGATGATTTTATGATTAAAACGTGCAAATGTTTGCATTGCCTATCGCAATCCATATTTAATTTCATTTTTTCCTTGCAGAAGTATTGGAAATGTATTTAAAAGTTTGACGCAAACTATGCGGAAAACTATACTTATAAGAAACTTTTAGTATAATCATGACTTGTGTACACGTGGTTAAAGGGTCATTTAACGCCGTTTGTATTAACTTTTGAAAAAAATTACTGTCTGTAAGTGCGATGGTATTAACGTAAAAAAAGCATTGATGACTTCCACAAACGACAACATAAATCGATGTGTAAGTGGCCGGCGCTGATAGGGTGAAGTGAAAAAGGAAGGGGCAGTGACGGAATGCAAAGGCGGTGATAACGGGTGCACCCCGAGAAAACCGTCCTGTAGACGGTATCGTCCGTCATGTTTTCCACATGTGTAAATCATGGTTTGACCACGCTGAGAATCGATCTTACTTCGTTGGTGGGGGGGTGAGTGGTCTAACCATTGAAACATCGTAGTTTTTTACACTTCAATAGGCCGTTGTAACCTTCCAGCGGCATTAGGCAACCCGTAACACTCCAATGTACTTCTAGACTAGTTACTTTATGACTATGGTAATAAAAGTAACAAAGTGGGAAATCTGATTTGTGCTGTATCAAAATAACATGCATAAGATATAAGTATGATTTTAAATATTTGGGTAAACTCATTTGCTGCGCCTGAATAACGGAGAAATCATTTCAAATAAAAGTGACAAAGCTAAAATATATAAAACGATAAATTATAAAACGTATCACTTTTATCGTCGGGGTCATAAATAAATTACCGTAAACGTGAATGGTGTTATTGGGGTTAGCATATTGCCTCTGAAACAATTGAATGTACATACATTAGCGTATATGCGTGTACGTATTACGTGTGTGTATATATACATACATACACACATATATAGGTGTATAAATATGTATATACATATATACACATATACATATACACACACATATATATACACACACGCGCGCGTAATACGTACACGGATATACTCTTATGTATGTATACTTACTATATGCTGAAAAATTGTAGGCTATTTATTCAAGTTTAACAGTGTTGGCACAAATACAAAATAAGTTGTTGCTATCAAACGTGCTCGCTTTTGTGCCGGAGATTTCGACATGATGCGACGAATTACATGCTGTAATATCTCAGATAGACGTCCAATAACAGTGCGACCAGTACAACAGATATTCGCGTGTTCGCAGGGATTCTTTAAACGCCGGACCTTGGGGTCGAAGCAGGTAACAACACATCAGTGATGTCGGTCGCAGGGATAGCGCCAAGCGCAGGGTACTGGTTACCTCAGCTGCGTGTTGTGTTGCTGTTTATAAAAGCTTCCTTGTTAACTTCCTCGCCACAGCTCCTCCCATGAGAGGTCTCCTGCCCACGTGGCTGCTCGTAAACACTGCGTTTTGGAGCCGGAATTAATTTTTTTTAATTTCGCCACAACTCGATACCATCGCACAAGTTAGTTTGACGGCTGGTGCGACCGGTCCTTGAGTTGCTTTTTGATGCCGCGACGCTGAAGGAGATACGTCAATAAAGATGTTCGGAACTGATTGGAACATGCACACGTGTTTTATGCATCGTAAAGCAAACACATACTAGCTCGAAACTTTGGTGTCGTGTGCTGCGCGTCAGTGAAGCTGCAGGTTTATGATTATGCTCAAGTTTGTGTCTCGCGATTCTTGCTTGACCAGGAATTAATATATCCTCTGTTTGGAAATCCATTGCGCGTACTATTTAACAAAGAAATAGTAGGTAGAATCGTTTTTATTATAAATTATAACTCTCGGAAAAATTTTTTAAGTTAAATATTTGCAAGCTAAATTGCATGCAGTCATTTTATTTGTTTGTAGGACATTAAAAATAACTATACACCGTATACAAAAAATGAACCAAGCGACTTTAGCACATTTTTTATTATTCCTACTATTTTAAGGCTTGATTGTCAAGCAAAAAAAAAAGTCATTACATAAACTCACTTCTGCTAGAGTTTTTATTATCTGCGAGACACGAAAAAAAAAAAACATATTTGTTCCAAATAATGTGTACAGGGCGCTTAACGTCTTGGAATTTGTTAGATGTGTTATTCTGAAGCGTTTTTTATTTTCGTGACAAAAATAAATTGCGAATACGTCAGTGATTTTAGTGATTTCAAACACACTGCAAACAATTCATGCCCCAAATTTTAACTAGAATATCTGTTATTTCCCGAGTTTCTTTCACCCCCCCCCCCCCCAGGCGATAGATGTACAAGAGATAATATTTATCCCATCTATTCGTTGTCGCCGATTTTCTGACTTTTGGCGCTCCGGTTGTTGGAGTAGGACTGGAACAGGGGTGTGAAAGGTAGAAAATCAAAACCACTCATCCTCACGTCTGGTTGGACATTAATTTCCTACCACGCCTTTGTGGAAGTACGCCAATGGGTAGGTTTATACCTACCCACATTTCGTGGGATCATTTGAATGGTAGGGCAAAACTTCACAGTTCTGTATACACCCCGAGCGCTGCTCATTTGTCCACAACGAGCACTTTATCCTGCGTACTATGTCGCACGTGATTCCCTCCGGCTCCATGTACATTTGCGGACCGCTTTAAATCGCGCAATTTCCACCTCTCTGGTCACGGATTGTAAACCCACCGGAACCTGGTATCACTGTAAAGGTGGCGGTGAGGGAGACGGAATCACAGACTGAAGGTGAGGTAGACCGATCTCGCTGGCTGCGCACAACCAATCTCCGTGTCCCAACATTCAACTGCTTTTCTACAACACGTCTAGCGAAAACGGCATGGTTTGGATTTTAGGTTAGAAATCTGATTTGTAAACAAATGCTTGAAGATGTTTTTTTATAATTGCTCCAACCAATTTGTAATGCAGTTTGACTAGATTCGATTTGGCAAAAGTGTTTTATTAATATAATAGTACTTGTCATTTAAAAATTAAGATATAAACAAGCACCTACATCGCTGTTAACCGAGTGACTTTGACAGTTGTGTATGATTGGGGTAGGTCAATGTTGGGTAAATGCGCAGAAGATCAATAAGCGGTCTACCTTATCTCTAGTCCGTGTGTGGAACTACCTTCTTGAAGTGGTGTTTTCTCAATGTCTCAAGTGAATTGTGGTCTATTTTCTTATTCCATGTCGTTCTAAAATCTCAGTTATATATTAGGTACAAAGAGAAAAAAAATATTCTACCATTTTCACTATTCGTGAATTTTTGCCAAGGTATTTGTGAAGTTTTAATGTAGAAATAGCTACGGTGTAGCTTATTTGAAATTATGTTTGTTCTTCATAATGTCTCACCTCCAGCTTACCACACACTAAGAAATTGTTCACAAATTTACCGCATTAGTGTATTAGCGTATTGAGACAGGTATACGATATTTTTTTTTACATAAGTCCATGGTAGCCTTTTTAAATTTGTTCAATAAAGAGACAAATATATCATGTGCATCCCAAACTAGTGTAGTAGCAATGGCCAAACGTGTCTGTAATTCCACTACTATATGCACAAATTAAAAACTTTCAATTCAGCGTAGGGAATTTACTGATTTTTACAGCGTAGGAAAGGCAGAAAGATAGAAATTAGTTTAAAGGGAAATTTAAGTATGTGCAAAAAAAAGAGTGCTCACTTTACCGTGAATAGCCTATAGCCAATTTTACCTCAGACCAGTTGGGACGTGGTTTGGCGCTTGTTACATTACAGGTCTGTTGTATTGGGGTTCACCTGGACGTGTCTAACAAATTGTGACCCAGTTACAAACAAAACAAAAATTTACATCTGTTTGAAGTCCACCTGGTCCTAAAATGAATTTGCGACATTTTCCAGTCCATAATCATAAATCAACGCCAGATACGATAAGAGCGTTCGAGAGAGGGGAATTACTTTCTAAATTTTAGCATATCACAGGCATTTCGCTGTGATACGAAATAAAAGTGTGAAGAAAGTTTGTCAATGCCGAAAAATAACTTTAAAAACGAATGAGCTGTATTATTTTTAAGTTTTCGGATTTATCAAATTATATGGCATTTATGTCATGAAAAAATCAAATATCCTCAAAATCTATATTTAAAAAATTTGCCTCTTGAACGGCCAACATAAACTAAGAAAGGGCAATTCTAGAAAATAGTTGTTGCCAACTTCATTTATTTTGTATTATATTTTGCGACACATTAACTTTTAAGATGTAAGACGAAATAAATATCTCGACAAAAAACATCACTCTGGTAATAAATAAATTTAAAAAAAGTTTGCTCACAAAGTTAAAAATTTATATATATTTTAATATTGTCCTTTTCAATTTTCTATATTAGCTTCCATAAGCTTGTAGAGAACGATAAACATTTACAGCGGTATTTGATGTCCCACGTGGCCCTAACCTAGGAAGAAGAGGATAACCTTACACAGCTGTCGCGTGGAGTTCACAGAGAGCTACTCAAAAACCAGAGACGACGAAGTTTTTACCTGGAGACATTTTAAGACATCCTCACACGGCAGGATCAACCGAATAACCCCGTCGCATCACATGACCCATTGTTGATTATTTTTCCTCGCGGTGCTATGATTTCATCCCTTCCCTTCAGTGTGCTGTTTCTTTTACATCACTGCCTACCCTCATTTTCCGTTTTTAATCTTCCTTCTGGTTTTCCCGAAATGGCAAGGCGACCTCGTTCTTTTGAAGATTGGGCCAACTGTTGTCATTTTTATCTTGCCGTTTTTCATTTGTTCCTCGCTGTCGTTCACCATGTATGTTCGCTGAAATCTGCATGTACTTTTCTATAGGCTGTTCGCGGTAAAATGAGCACTTTTGAAAGCCTTGATTAAAATCTACTTTTATGCACATTGTGTATTCTACCGCGTTATGTAAAACTAACATTTCCACGGGCCTCATCACTTTATTCATGCGTCGGTGAGGTGAAAATGTGGAATTATTATAGAAGTAAATATGTTACAGATAGTGTCATTTTTACACTTCGATACATAAAAAAAAAAAAAAAACAACAGAAAGCGAAAAAATATTTAAATTTATTACAAATTGTTACCTAACACTTTTTATTCGACGTTTAATATCTAAACTACTTACCATCCATCGTTACCAACTTTACTGGGCGCATTTAACTCAGTGCTTCCGTTAAATATATGCAGGTAGGAGCAATGGATTTTTCTAAAGTTGATTTCCATAGTGCTCACTTTATCGTGAACAGCCATTACCTTTGTGATATGAGATGTATAAGCTACGTATTGAGGTTCTGCATTTTTTTATTACGTGGATACGTCTTTAAAGTCAGACCGGAACGTGGGGTACCAGAGCGAAAACGGCATTGTAACGTGTGCAAGACGATTCATTCCGACACTATAAATTCATGACCAATAACACGATTAGAATAAACGTGGTCTCGTTCGATCGGGTGCACGCCTACGTTGTGAGCACGGCCGCGAGTAGGCGGGGGCCCCGCGGTGACCGGCGGCAATGGCGCGGGCGAAAATTTCCGGCCAGGATATCTCGCGACTTTGATGCGCCATCGCGTTGATTTTGGTACCAAACGAAAGATCTCGCCCAGATCTATGGATTTAAGCCTTAAACGGCACATCCGTTTCGTTGCTTTCCTTTCATGTCCATGTCGTAAACAAAATGCCCGCTAACGCAGACGCGACCGTGTCCACGACACAGCCACAGCCCGATTTTTCGCGTCGTTGTTACTGTAGGTTAAAGGCTGTTCACGATAGAGTGAGAACTTCTGAAATCAACCCCAGAAAAAAGTCACTGCCCCTACCTGCATATATTTCAACGGGCGCCCTGAGTGATATGCGAGCAGTAAAGTTGGTAACGAGGGTGGGAAGTAGTTCAATATCTAACCGTCGAATAAAAAGTGTTTGGTAACATTTATACTAACTTAAATTATTTCTTTGGCTTTCTGTTTGTTTTCCAATGCATCGAAGTGTAAAAATGAGCAGATTTTTTTGTACACTTACTTTCTTAATTATTTCACAGTTTCGCTTGACCGACGCATGAATAAAGTTTTGAGGCTCACGGCAATGTTAATCTTACATAAGGCGGAAGAATACACAAGTTACCTACAAGTAGATTTTAAGCAGGGTTTTCAAAAGTGATAATTTTACCGTGAACAGCCTATAGGAGGAAGGCTTCTGTTCTCCAACTGTGCTTGTCTCTGTAATTGCTGACGTATGTTCCTGTATTCGAATGTTTGAGATGTTATTTCTCATTAAGATTTCAAATGCACTATCCATTCACCCCACGGTTTTCAAATGCGTACTTTTCACGTCACGTAGTTATAAGGGACGCATGTATTTGGGACGGGTGTCATTTTGATTATTTTATATTAGAAAGTTTTATTTCCACATGACATTTGCGAGTAAGTCCTATTTGATATTTTCGTGGGTTCTAGCTGTTTCTGGCCACTTGCGTCATTCAGAACGGATAAAGAAAAAGCACGTATGAAATATGCGATCTGGGGCGCTCTCCTCATCCACTCTGACGTTTGACGAGTAATCCATAACGCGAGCATCGCTAGCAAACTAGTAGCGGAGTTGACGATATACTGACAGGCAGGTTATCACTACACTTAGTGCCATGGCCGCTTCAAGGGACCCTACATATTGTTTACACGACGTAAATCGGCTATCGATTAAGTGGAAATGTGATTGACGATCGCGCCCCTGAACCGAACTTGAGCACGCTACTACTTGCATCCGGGGGGCCGCGGTGACTTAGCGGTTAGCCTGCTCGCCTCCCACCAAGGCGAACTGGGTTCAATCCCCGCCCGGCTCCCGCCAGCATTTTCACAAATGGGAATTGTGCCGGACGAGCCGTTGGTGGGCGGATTTTCCCGGGGATCACCTGCATTCCCCAATCTCTTCATTCCGGCGCTGCTCCATACTCACCTCAGTCGCCCTCATAGGCTCTCAAGACCTCGCTGTTAACAGCCACCTAAATCTCTTCACTCGCACTCAACCGCTCCAATTTGACATCGGCCATGACAACACTGTAGGAACATGTGGGCAGACATTCTTTCAAGTACGTTAGCTGTTGCACCCATTGTTTCAGTTTAGATACAGTCCATACACTGTTACTGTAACCCATTCAGACCCATTATACACAATTGTGTACATTACGCACGTGTAGATAATTTTTGGTCTGTACTGCACACTGCGAAGCTCAATGACCAATCGTCTTATCTGTGACTGGTCTAGGTCATAATTGGTTCATTTAACTGTAGCCGAACATATAGCCTACAGCTCATTGGCTGTGACAACGAAACAATCGTTGTGCCGACTTAAGTAGAGCGCGCGTCATTTGTTTGCAACACCTGGAACCGTAAATTAGTGGGTCTGAAAGGATTAACTTTCTGAAGCCCTGATAAGGTTTCTAGTTCCAGGATATTCCTCCGCCTCATGCAAACAATGCTTAGTTAATACTTTCCGTTAGAACTATTTCTTATTAGGTATTACCAACACACCTATTTTCTCCGTGTTTTTATTCATACTAATCATGATAGAAATATTAGAATTAATATATATAAAATATTAGTAAAATTTAACTGAACCAAAAATAAGATATTTATATATTAGAACAAGTATAAAACGATTGAGATACATTACGTATTTAGGAAACAACCAAGCATGCCATACATGGAGTGATTTGTCAATGGTTTGATTCGGAAGGTGCGAGGAAACCGCCAATCGACTATATAATAACTATGACACGCAGATAAATTAATATAAAACTATAGTAATACCAGCTGGACTGAGTGTGAATGAAACTTGAGCCCCTAGAACTAAGAACAGAAGCATAATAAAGCCAGCGAATATGCGTTCAATACGATTCCTTGGAAACAGGTGTCAAAACAGGATGGCAAAAAAACGAGGAAATGAGACGTTCCAAGTGTGAGCTACTTCTGAGCATATTGGTGATCACTGAAATAACTGGTTAGGCCATGAAGAAGAAGTGAATAATTACAGTATTCCAAGAGCTATAATAAATTAGAGGATTTCAGGGAGCATAGGTGTTGGACGTCCAGATGAAGAACGGGGAGATTTAAAATAAGGGTTACAAGAAACCCTTATTTAAAACCCTATTATAAAAGTCCCTAAAGAGTGCAAATTAATAAAATTATTAAGAAAAAATATATAAGGTCTACCGTTTCCCGAGAACTGTGTGAAAAACTTCGTTCACCAGATGTGCTGTTTTCAGCACGTAAATTAACATGTAGCCCAGACACCACTTCCCCTCCCCCCCCCCCCCCCCAATCTGACACAACCTCTTGTAAGTCGGAATGAAGTAGGAAAGAGGCCGGTAAATGTTTTCATGGAGAATAGTAGCGGCTACTGCAATTGTCATTATGGACGTTTCCAGTACTTTAGCGCATTAGTTATCGCAGTTTCCGTTCGAAGCAACCATTTATACAAGGTTGGCAAATGTTTTCGTTGCGGGTAGTAGCGGCACAGTTGTAGTACTGATGGACAGATATTTTCAGTGTACATTAGCAGTTGTAGGCAAGCCGCCACATTTGCTCCAGTTGGTCGCAACCTCCCTATGCGGAAACACACACCAGAGAGAGGGGCGGTCGATGTATTTTTTTTTTTTTGTTTTTATTACCAGTAGCAGCTGCATCGGCAGATGTTTTCAGGGTGTGCAGTAGCAGCTGCAAACGGAGACGCTGTGGCGCCTCGACTTCACGCGGTGCGAGTTACGACGCACTCATCGACCCGGCCTCGGCAAAAACAACTTCGCCAGCTGCGAAGAAAATATGATTATGGTTTTTTTTGTTGACCCTTTTCACCCACACTTTCGTCCGTGAAGTGTTGGCGCGAAGTAATCGAATGTTGTTTGGAACTGCTGCGCCTTCATTAGCGGTGCTACGGGAAACTGGTGTACGGTACAATATAACGTGTTTGGGCAAGCAGAAAACTTTCAAGGCAAGACTATTATTCGTCCTTTCTGTTTTAACGGTGGTGAATAGAAGGAATTTTCGTTTCTTCTGTTGAGTGTTGGAACACTTATCTTGTAGAATTACATGCGATGTCATTGCCGAAAAAAATAATAATAATTGAAATAAATAAATAAAAATTCTGTAGCTTTCGCGTAACCGCATGTCAAAATAACAACCGTTTTTTTTTTTTTTTTTTTTTTTTGGGATCTTCCTATTTTGAAGCTCGCCACTAAAATAAACCAAACCGTCTACACAAAATGAATCGAGGTAAGCTGGAAGTTATCCTAATCCAAATTTACAGAAGTTATCAAATCAATAGTTAGCTAAACTTTTATTATTTAACGAAAGAAACTGGAATGATATTTCCTTTGAATGGAGGCTCGCAAACAACTCGCGCGGTAGTAGAACATAACGGCAAAAAATTGCACACAGTTGTCTTATTTTACTTAACGTATTTGTGATCTTCTAACTTACTAAATAAATGTAAAAGGCAGAAAAAAAATTATATTGAAAATTCCTTCAGCTTGTTAACGAAGTCTGCTATATGAGAAAAATAAATATTTTACGCTAGGGCATAGGCCTCCATTCCCAGTGGAGTCAAGCTCGATTTTCGCATTTTCCCTTTTATAGATTATCTGGGCTTATCTCGCTACCTTCCCCTTTGCGTTCCGCCATTTCTGCGATGCTCAGCTTACTTCTCCCCTTCCCATTTTAAGACCTTGTTGTTAAAGAGATTAGAGATATCTCTCAATTCTCAGGTACGTACGTACGTTTTATGTTGTGTGTGAAAGAGCACATTACAATGTGTTTTCTTTTTCATTGGGTTCGAAGGTTTATTTACACACAACTTATTGTGTGTAAACTAAATCGAAGTGTGAACCTCGTGATGCGAAATCACTGTACAGACTTCGGGCCAGTACGGTCACGTCTGTTGGAAACTGTAGCAACACGTTGGCAGGAGCAATGCGCATTAAGATAATTTTGCAAAGGTCTTTTTGAAATAAGGTGACGGAAACTGAAAAGAGATAAGAGATTTCAAACGTCCGAAAAGACTCGTCTTCGTGTTCAATCTCCTGTTAGCAGTCACGTCGCTGTAGAAGGCACGAAAACTAAATTTTTGCGCTCGACTAACAAAAAGACATCGTCGTCGGACATGCTGTGCGATATGCCCCAACGACAACAAAACACACGTGAGCATACGTCACACATACACACACACCCGGCTTGGCCTTTGCTCCCTGCACGTGCGGGGCGAGCCGAAAACAAAACAAAAACGACTGCAATGTTTCCCACACATTGTCGCTGTCAATATTCGCGGCACCGATAAGAGTGTGATGGACCCCCCGTGGGAACCCCGCGTCCAAGGTCAAGAAGCGAGGGAGCGATACGGGCGACACTAACACGCGCGCTTGCCGCCTCGTCGCTCCTACGCGCAAGACGTGCAGTGTTTCCTTCGTGACGCTGTACTGTGCAAATTACATCTGCAACAGTGGGGTTTTATTACACGCGATGAAAGCCCACAGATTATAAACTACGTCCTTACCTTTGTACTTTTCTGTTGCCGCCTAACCCAGTCGGCAGCCGCGAACTTCAAATGGAGAATCAGTGTTATACCAAATTCCTTCTCATTGCGCCAATCTTAAAGATAACTATTTCAAACTAAAAGTATTCTACGTGAAATTTCACAAGGAATGATGCTACATTAAAATATTTCGCCAATTTTTTTTGTTTAATACTTTTTTATACAATGAAAATATTGGGTATAGATAATAGTTTTTTTTATATTCTCTAACAAAAAGTCGTATTTGCAGAACATTTATTTACCGAGATACGCGTTATCGCGCAAAACTATCACTTCACAAAAATGCGGGGGTCTGTCCCACTTTTAGAACGATAGTTTATGGTATGGACTGCCGCTGCTGTGGTTACGGCAAACGTGTTTGTGGGCGGCCATCATTAATGTGCATACATGCTCTCACCCATAGCATCCCAACCTAATGTGACTCCATAATCTAATCTGGTATAATGTGTGTATACGTGTTTTTATGGTTTAAATCAACCTAACCGAAACTAACGTATAATAACTTACTTGTTTATATAGTCCAAGTTGGAAACTGTGCTTAATTTCTACTTCAAGCTATTGTTTCTTCCGCCTCGTGTAAACAAAGCTTAACTTAGTCAGGATAATTACACCGTAAGGACAAAGCACTGCATTTGTCCGCACTCAGTGCGGACACATTTTGTATTAGAACCATTTTGTATTAGAACTATTTGGTACTGAACGTTACCAAAACAGCTGTTTTCTGTCTTTTTATTTATAATAATATAATGGAATATTATAATTTACAGATAGAATAATAGTGTTACATACGCCCAAGGGGCGTATCTGAGTTTGTGAGGGATGAAGGACGTAATAAAAATAGAAGAAATAAATTTGATTTCTAATTTAATTACGCAACTATTATTTAAAGCATTAAATTATCTGTCTCCACTATTGCTCTCTTTATTTAATAGTGAGAGCAATATTTAATTTCTCTTTATATTCTAATTGACGTCCATCGTAATTGTGTCTGGTTACAGTCGGTTAACTCATACTCATTAACATATGTTCAGTCAGTCTGTTGCCAACATTTGTAACGTCTTTAACTCACGCCTCTAGTGCAGTATTCCAGCCTGCAGCCGTACCCTTCACTGCTTGATACTCGCAGTTGCAGATCTCCCTTCCGCTGGTTACTTCTCTCGCTGTTCGTCTTCTATCGCTCGGAACTCAGCCACTCATTCACTCATCAACTACTCGGCTCGGAGGCCTGTCACACTTTTACATTGTTCACCTTGACCATCTGGAAAGTTCAACGTACCCCGAGTCACACCGAGAGAACTAGGTCCCCGTAATCCAGAACATTCTTCAGATAAACGTACAAATCAATACAACCAGGGTCATCAGCGTGCGCCGCAGAAGGATTATCGGGTCGGCTCGCTTTTTGTAACAAATACGCGGTTCGCTCACCTGCCATCCGAAACATTCTATTAGCGTGCTGCACCGTTATCACCACTACTATGTCCCTCTTCCGCCCGCTCGCTCGGGACTGGCCAATGTTAGCAGCGCAGACCAGCGACACGTAACAATAGCTTAATTTAACCAAAAATAAGATACTTTCATGTTAACAGAAGTATAAAACGCCTGTAATACATTACATATTTCGGGAACAACCAAACACGTCATACATGGAGTGATTTTTCAATGGTTCTATTCATAAAGTGTGAGGTATCGCTACTAGATTATATATATATTTTTTTTTTTCGGTCTAAAACAATTTTAAATATCTTGTGAAACAAATTTCAGTACGCATAATCCATCTAGATAATTTAAACAGGTACAGTAATAATATTGTTTGTTGGTACCATCTAAATATTTACGTGGATACTAATTGCAACATGAATGTTATCATGAGGTCGTACCTGTGATTGTTTCTGCTACTATGAGCATATTGTTTATCATTGACTCAGCGTTCTCCAAGCGGCGTCAAATAACTAGTGGGCAAATTTCGAAGGTAACATAAACGTAAACACTGGCGTAGATATGGGGGGAAGGGGAGAGTCGTATGTTCAATTCCCCCTCCCCGAAATATGGATACGTTAAAAGAATAAAATGTATAGTTAATTATCAGTAAAATGAGAAATTATGTAAATAAAATGGTATAACAAAACCGCAAAAATAAGTAAAATAAATATACCAGCCATCTGTTCCTACTGTTGTTCTTCAATAGACAAAAAAATTTATAGGTGTTGTTTTATCTTATTCTTCCCCTGTGGGAAAAGAATTAATTTCTGTGTACACCACTGAACGTAATATATTTTGGATCTTAGCTTGTCTCGAAATGAATACGCGAATATTTCATGTCTAATGATGGTATGATGATTTCATTTCTTTCCCCATATTATCTATATTGATAAGCCAGTAGGGGAGTATTTTCACTTTAAGAGGACTATGTACGGAAACATTTTTTGTGAAAATTCGTTGCGCGCAAACGCGTATCTCCGTAAATAAAAGTTATGGACATACAACTTTTAGCCAGAAAGGAAAAAAAAATGTCTATCCCTATCTTTTTAGTTTTGTCATATTTTGTGTATTCTTGGACAAAAAAAATGGTGAACGTGGTCAATTTATGTCATTTTTTGAGCTTGCCAATGCAGTTTCCTTAAGCGGCAAGAGAAAAATTCAACGATACAGGCGTAGTTCAATGTGTGGACTTCATCGCGTGTAATAAAATCCCACCGTTACAGATCTAATTTGCACAGTATAGCGTTATGACGGAAATGCTGCACGCCTTGCGCTTAGGAGCGATGAGGCACTAGACGTGCTTGTAACTGTCGCCCGTATCGCTCCCTTGCTTCTTGACCTTGAACGCACAGCTACGTAATACCCTTAGCCTTTTCTCATAGATGGGACGGACTATATTCTCGCGCCCTGGCCCTCTAGCTCGGCGACGCTGCGGCGGCTCCTGGGCGAAGAGCGAAAACGAGGCGGCGCGGCGATAAGCCGGGGCTATTGTCTCACCTCGGTCGTAACTCACGACGGATAAATGCTCTCCGGCGAGAAGGTCGTCGGCGGTAACGAGCTCTCTGGCATGGCGTGGGCAAGTGTGCTTTGGGGGGGGGGGGATGAGCAGCGGGCAGGGGAAAAGAGGACCTCGGGTCGAGAGATAGGGTCCTGCGGCCGGCCGCCCTCTTCCTGCCCGCTGGCTGTATCCTTCCGCCCGCTGCCAGGGGGGCGAGCTCGTTCCCGGGCCCGCGAAACAGGACTTCATCTACATCTCAGAGTACTTGACTCTTCTGATGTCTGCACACGTTTGCAGGCAATTAAGATAAGTTACAAGCGAGTCACTTAAGCAGGTAGTATCCATTCCATCGTCGATTTTGTAACAAATCGTATGACCAGACATAAAAAAATAAAAGTTAGACACGACGTTGAAGACTATTTAACGACTTTTTTATTTTTTATTTCTACTGTTTCAATTATACCTGTATTCTTCCACGTGGGATTGGCATTATTAAATGATCAGGTAATATTTGATTATGGTTACAGATGTGAAACTAATAATGTGAGAAAAATAAGTTGGATTTCCGAATAACTGTTGAAATGTTCCCTATGCCTTGAATAGCTTGGTTTTTAAATATTGACTTCGAAAGTACGTAAATCCAAGATGAGGAGGATACTTTCCCAAAGCTTTCACTACAGGAAATGCTAATTCTGTTCGTGTCTTGTGTTAACACTAACCAAAGTCCTATTGGTTCACACCTCACCGGATTCGCATACTGTGCTGAACAACTTTCGTTATTGGTTGGTCATCAGCCAATGTAGTACCAGGTTGATTTTTTCCCCAATCAAACGCCCTGTGTTGTGTAAAATGAGTAGCAATCAATCCATGTCCTTACAAATGGTTGTTCCATATATATATATATATATATACTTTTTTTTTTAATTTCTGGACAGGAAAATGCCGGGCTGCAGTGTGCTTGTAATTTCCCGAAGTGTTGCGAATATACTCAATGTGTACGCCCGTATCAAATGAACCTCTTCGCCATTTCATGTCTGTGTACATGTCTACTCTGTGTCTATATTGGGGTACCGTCCCGGTCATCCGCGCTTCAACAAGAACGTAAAGGAATTTATACACATCAAGACTTGAGCAGTAAGCACTAGGTATTAAGAGACCAGAAACCTAAAAAAAACTAATTAAACCTACAGTAAAATCGCATCTTTAAATCGTGCCATTTTTTTTTTTAAATTAAAATGGAAATTAGTGTTTATTTAGTTGCGTTTTTTTTTCCTAATCGTCTTTAGCTGCAGGGAAATAAATAAATCGCTGTTGTGTATACTAAATTTTTGTGATATTACTACTCACTGTTAACCATACTGCTTTTTGCTTGCGGTTTCTATTATTGGGTAAAATAGTTAAGGAAATAGTTGCTGCTCAATACCCGAGGTAGGCTCTATAGAACTGCCAATATTATAACAAAGGGAAAATATCAAGTTTTTGTTTTCTTGTACTGGCAGAAATTCAGCATGACGGGTATGAATCCTTCGTAATTTCAGTCTGAAATTTATACGTAGTAAGTTACTCATTAAATTCGTGAAGCATATTGCACGAAGAGACCCACGCGAATTCTACAAATCTATTCTTAATTGGGAAACTGCTTAACGTTTAGCTAATAAAACTTTTCATGCACGTAACTTCATTATCCACGACTGAAGGAAATAAAGGTTTCTGCTAGCTGACAAAATAAATGTCAGTAAATGGCCAAACACCATGTAGGTAATTCTGGGGGGGGGGGGAATTAATGGCTAAGGCAAAAAAATTGAAACACGGCGGAAGGATTATGTTCACAATTTATAATGTGCATTTGATTTGCTGTTTGGCTGTATTCATACAGGTATTTTGTGTGCTCAAGGAAAACAATTTCCCGGTAACTCCTGTTCTACAGTCTCGCGTTTTTTTTTTTCTTCTCGGGAGTGAAAATCTATCAAACGCAAGTACATATTATTATTTTGCTATACAAGCGGCACGATTTCACGCCGGTTCAGTGCCTTTCGCAGAGAGGCGATGCGAGATTTGATTGTCGCGCCCGTGTACTCCTTAGCACTCCACTGCTTCAGTGACGCGAGCAGCAAGATAGCTTCAAGCGACCAGGGTTGTTAAATGGGGCAGGGAATGCAGAGCACTTCTCTGATCGATCATTACGTCGGGCATGACGCACGACGAGAAGAGATTACGAAGGCGAGATAAATAGCCATTCAGGAACCCGTTTAGACAACACATGTGCACTGGGAATTAAAACAAAGGGCGAGACCTAAACCTATTAGGAGATAAATTGCGTATATACAAGCATCCTCATAAATCCATTATCAATACGCACATCACAAAGAGCTGGGGGAGGGGAATATTTTGCCCGCGGTGGTGTATAAATAACTGTGTTCGGGTAGGAACCTTTGTTCAGACGATATTCTAGGGTTCGTTTAGCCATCCATATTGCCGTAATAATATCTCTCGTACACCAGTGTTATCAAAAGTGTGTGTGTGGGATGGGGGGGGGGGGGGGTGATTATGTGGTGAATCGATACCTGTTTCTGAAACTCGTTGTTTGTAAGCGGAATATGTGGATGCATTTAATCTCTACATATTTAATCCTTGCAAGGTTATCAAGAGCGTGCAAGTTAAAATTCTGTAAAATCAGCAAGCAACTTGAACTGTTTAAAACGAGGGATATATGAGAAATAGCACAACTGGATGAAAAGAGAATTTAAGAGTTATGAATAGTTACATGGTTAAATATAGGGCAATATGAGAGGAAGCAAACGAAAATAATGTAGAAGGTAAATAGAGGTATAGGCTGTTCACGGTAAAGTGAGCACTTTTGAGGCCCTAGTTACTTTTATTTATTTGCCATTTTTCATCCTTCCACCACTTTTTAAAGTAAATATTGTCATGTAAGTATTAAACACAGTGTATATACTTCACTGGACTCGAAAGTTAATGTCTAAGGCTACAATCAAATATATTTATTGGCTATTATTCCAAAGGAGAGGGTTTCAAAAATGCTCACTTTACCGTGAATGGCCTATAACCCAAATATTTTTAAAAGTTTTTTTTTAACGATGTGTAGCCCTACATGACTAAAAATATGTTGAAATCGGAAATGTTGTTTCTACAACTTCTGAAATCGTTAGCAACTTAAATATTATTGCTGTCATTATGGGCTGGGGTTATTTTCTTGGTTTGATTACAGAATTGCCCAGACAAGGCTCATCGTGTAAGTAGATATAGCATAGTTTCCGAGGCGCCCTGCAGCATTGTTCGCATGTCAGTTTGCTCAAAGCAACTAGTCCATTCACGGCTGGAACAGACTTATGAAAATCAACCCTTAAAAAAACACCCTAGCCCTTAGCTGCATGCATACATAGCTATAGGCCTTTCAAGGTAAAGTGAGCACTTTTTAAGGCCCTTCCAGATTTTTCCAAACTATTTTTCATGTGTAAACCACTTTTTAATATCAATATTGTCATGTAGCTAATAAACACGGTGAATACTTTCACCACTTTCAAAAGTTAATGGCTGAGACTGCAATAAAACATATTTATTAGTGGTTAATGCCTATTGGGAGGGCCTTAAAAAGTGTTCACTTTATCGTGAACAGCCTATAGTAAAAATAGTGGCGGGAGCGGGTACTGTACCCGCCACTATTTTTTTTACTAGCTATGTATGCATGCAGCTAATGGCTAGGGTGTTTTTTTAAAGGTTGATTTTCATAAGTCTGTTCCAGTCGTGAATGGACTAGAGAGGTTGCACTTCCATGTATCGAAGTGAGGTTTTATTTTCAGCTACAAATTTAAACATTTCACGTTTTATTTCACTTTTATTTTTATTGCCAACATCAAAACATTTCGTTAAAGCACGTCAATATTATGAAAAGCTAAGAATTCAGTTGTTGGCTACTATGTAAACCGAACGTACACGAAAAACACGAATATCAGTGAATCTAGGACTTATATTTGCCGCAGTGGTGTAGTGATCATAGACTGAAGATGGGGTAGACCGATCTCGCTGGCAGCGCACAACCATTCTCCGTGTCCCAACCTTGAACTACTTTTCTGCCTACACGGCTAGTAAAAATGGCGTGGATTGTGTTTGAGAATAGAACACTGTTTAGTAAACAAGTGCTTTTGAGATGTTTTTTTATTTTTACTTCCTCGAATCAATTTGTAATGCTTTTTTATTACGTTCAAACTGGTAAAAGGATTTTATTAATATAATAGTGCTTGTCATTTAAAAATTAAGATGTTAACAAACACGTTCATCACTGTTGAACATGTGATTGACAGTTGTGTAGGATTGGGTAAGGTCAATGTTGGGTACATGCGCAGAAGACGAATAAGCGGTCTACCTCATTTTTAGTCTATGGATCTGACTACGCGTCTCCCGCGTGGGCGAACCGGGTTCGATTCCCGCTTTGTTTTGTTGGTGGTATTGTAGAGACCTCGCCTGCTGTTATTTTTTTCGTATGTGATTGGCATTTTTTTCTGGGAGGTATTTTATTCAAGGAGGTATTAGTCTATGGAGTGGAAGCCGAGACACTCAAGTGAAGCCGATAATGAAAGACAAGGCAAAAAGGTGCATGTTTTACATTGCTTACAATGTAACTTTCGCCACCCATAATACGGCGGCTGACGTAAACAATCGGTCTGCGCATGCGCAGTTGAAAGAAGTCAGCCAAGGCATCGGCTTCACTTGATAAACGTGGAAAAGATAGGCTGTTGCCACTCCATCATCTACTACCTCCATGGAGAGATTCAAGGTAAGCCGGCGTTAAGCTCTGTACTTTACCCAGTTGCTTGCTAGTTCACACTTCCACCACTAATACGTAGCTCGGAAGTTGGCGCCACAGGACGCGTGTAATGGGTCCCTTGCTGCTCGCTTGTGAATGGTCGGAATACATTCAGTATCCCCTAGGCTGCGCGGTGGTTACTGGCTCCTGCTGCGTGTACGGAGCATGTACAGCAATGAGCAAGCACCAGCTTACCTTGCAGCACTTCACTACACGCCGCTGGCGATATTAATGATGCGTCACTTGTCCACAGCTATTTCACGTCATAAATACGTTTGGGCTCATGAAAATAGACGTGACGCGAATAAACAGACGTGAAGGGCGGCGCTTACACAAAGAAGTCTGTGCTACCACGATCGAAATTTAAAAATGCAGGTAAATTATGATTTCATATACAATATCTGAAGAGAGAGACTACATGCTGGTTTACTGTATACTATCTTTCCTGTGCTACTTCGTACGCATGGCATTCATGATTTGGAATCGCTCTTGGGAAGGAAAGGAGGACACCCCAAAGACAAAAAAGAAAGGAGAAATGACGGAACCATTTTTTTTTAAATGCATTTTCCTAAGAAAAGCTTAATCCAGTATGTATGTACATCCCTGATCATATTTTCGGAACAGTTTGAGATATCACGATGAAACAAACACTAAGTTGATCCTGGGGTTATATATATATATATATATATATATATATATATATATATTATATAATGTCAGTACGTCCAGTGGTTTTTGGGTTAAATCCGATCGGACAGGCGGACGGACAGGCACGAAAAAAAATTAACATTAGATATGGCTTAGTAATAATCAACTATACTATATGAAAAAATAATTAAAAGTGGAAAATTCGAAAATCACAGACTGACACTTCTATTTTATTTAGTTGTATTGATTTTTGCTATGTGAAAATGCTTTGTTTAAATTTGTAATTTTTTTTTTTTTCAATGCCGAAGTTCTAAGACTGTTGAATCTCGACTTCGGGTATCTTCGGTAAGGATTCGTTTTTCTTATTTGAATTACGAGGGCCCGGTGCAAAGAGTATGGAAGGGAACAAGAGATTTTACTGCCAGGCTGAACCTCGTTGCTTATTTCCTCTCTGCGATATGGCCAGTAACGCTTCTCTTGTTACCAAAAAAAAAAACAAATCATTATTTTGTTGTGGCTATTTTATAGTATTAACGTTGAAAAATATAATTTTAGAGGACACGGTAAGGATTTTTTCAGCATTAATAATTACCAAAATGATGTAATTAAATTGTTTTTTTTTTATTTTTATTACAAGCAATCCAAAAAGTTCAGTTTCAAATACAGATTTGTTTGTTTTGACGCTTAACTGCGGTATTTGAATAAAAGAGACAAATATTTAGGCAAATTATGGATTATTATATGATATAATTGAAAGTTCGTAACCAGATAAACAGCCCAAACCTAGATACCAGTCAAAAACAAATAAAATTGGTTTAGATACTAACCTTCCGGTTTGCTGGGAAAGGTGAAGTATTTCACAAGTATGTTTGGCTTCGAATTTTTGCATTTAATTTATAATTTTCCCCATCTCAAAATGGAAATTCAATCCAATTCGCGTACGAAGTTTGTAAACAACTTGGTCAAGAATGCCTATTTTATGTAATAATTACAACATAGACAATTGAAAACATTTATTAAAATGTTTGCTTAATGCTTAACGTGTGTACGATTAAATTTGATTTGATGTTAAACGTAGTGAAGATTAATAATTCTGCTTGATCGCCAATCCGATGAATAAATTGTTTTACAATTGAATGATTTTTCTATGTTGGTACAAGCGGAATTGTTAGTACTCGACAAGAGCAGCGAAAGCCTATATAGTGACTAGCTCCTGGCCGGGTGTTGCCCCCCTTCTCCAGGTAAGCCAGCTATGCCAGACGTTTTTCCCTGCCTCGCGTCAAATTTCCGGCAGCTGCGAGTCATCCGTGATCGCCGCCGCTTAGGCGGGAACGGCTTATCCTCCGAGCTTGAGCCGAAAGCTGCTCCGCTAATGTGTCGCGGACGGAAGCCGTCTTCTCCTCTTGAACTTCACAGTTACGCCCACTCACTCATGTCACCATTTGTATTCTCCTGGGCGTCCCTCTGCGCTCTTTTGTATTCGCGCCCCGTCTGCGGGTCGACACCCGTGCCTGCTGCGCATGCGCGCCTAACGGTATTGTATGCTAACGAGCAGTGTTGCCAAAAATCGCGCGGTGATTTTAGGCGCGTGCGAGTATTCTGGCGCCGGCGCGAGAATTATCGTGCACGCGCGAGATACTCCTGTACAGTTACAATTTATAGGCTGTTCACGGAAAAATGAGCACTTTTGAAAGCCCTGCTTAAGATCTACTTGTATCCACTCTGTGTATTCTTCCACCTTGTGCAAAATTAACATTTCCGTGGGCCTCATAACTTTATTCATGCGTCGGTCAAGTGAAACTGTGAAATTATTAGAAAAGTAAACATTATGTAAATCTGCTACTCTTTACACACTGATGTATAAAAACAACAGAAAGCCAAATGAATATTTTAAATCATCACAAATGGCTACCTAACACGTTTTATTCTGCGTTAAGATATGGATCTGTTTTCCATCTATCGTTACCAACTTTACCGGGCGCATGTCACTCAGTACGCCCGTTCAAGTATATGCAGGCATGGGCATTCATTTTTTTTAAAGTTGATTTCAGAAGTGCTCACTTGATCGTGAATAGCCTTTACTGTAGTTATATTTCCCAGTGTAAAATGTACGTACGTCTCGGGAGAACAAAAGTTATCGTATCAAACCTTCAAAACCCAGGTATTAAGGTATTAACCTACATATTTATTTTATGGAATACATTTTAAATAAAGTATCAGAACTATGTAAAGAAAAATATAAAGTAGTTTTTTAATTACTAACGAACTTTTTAAGAAATGTTTTGTCTTAAGTTTGTTATTTATTCTCTCACAGTGTGTTGGCGAAGTAATTAGGCAAATTGCCTTTGTTTTAAAACTTCAATTTACTACATGAGAATGGCTATTATGTTTCTGCAGCTAACGTGCCGCGCTTCCGCGCTAACTCACAAACACTCGGTGAGAACGTGTTTACAATGAAACAGAGGCTAGTTCGCAGTAAATTAAAAACTTTAAACCAAAATTTTGGAGAAAAAAATCTGCTTCCAACTGCACGTATTTCAAAGGACTCACTGGCTGCCATGCTCCCAGTATAATTGGTAGCGACGCACGAAATTGCAATGTTTAGATTTACGAACACTGGCGTTATTATTAACGTTAATACAAGTTCGTCAAAATGAAGAATTCGCATGATGGTCCCATATTGGCGTTCCTAAAAATGTTATAGCCCTACTTGATTGACGCATGAATATTGTCATTAGTTTGATGTGGTGAAAAGATACAAAATGCGCGTAAAATCTGACCCTTTGCTGAATTCTCGAAAGAATATAGGCCAACCAATATTCATAAAAATATGACGAAAAATTAATAACGATGTGTGTATGTGTGTGTGTGTGTTTAGAATTACGCATTAAATTTAATTAACGTGTAAATTTTTGCTATCAATGAGTTGAGCTGCCTTCAGTTTAATTAATCTATAAGTGCGTACTGTCGATTTATGAATTTTACAATCACTTGTCTCTAGTCGTGCTCAAGATGTGTACATAATTGGAAACTACGGATCATTTTTAGCGTTTATTCTATTTGAGTTGCCATACGCTTATTTCTGTTCCGCCTCTTGTTAATATAAGTAATTTTTATGGTTACTTATGTGTACACGATGTTTCACCTGATTAAGTGTAAGAGGAAACATTGAAGTTTTAACTTCGCGAATGTAAACACAGTAAAAATAAATAACTTACAACCAAAAACTTAAATTAACGTCCCTGAAAATGTGTTATGTAGACGTTTGCGGAACTTGAGTTTAAAATTCTGCAGTGAATATCGCTACAGACTTTCCACCAATAAAATTATAATGCCGTCGCTTTATGTTCAGTAGTTTCGCGCAAACGATGAAACGATGCACTCCATCTCAGTGCTTTCTGCGTATTTATTTGCTCCAGTATCGTCGTAATAGCTCCCTAACTTCGGTTTTCGAAATACAGCTTCGCCGAAGTATTGTTAAATAATAATACTGAATAACAAAACCTTTTCCTGCAGACAATGCAATAGCTGTTAGCAACAGTTTACTTATTACTACTGAAAATAAAGAACCTAAGGGAAAAAACTCACTGTTTTTCCATATTTTCATCTACTATTTTCATTGTTCATTTGTTATACCGCAGCTAAATCCGGCCTTTAATTTATACACGCCAAAATGTATAAGGGCAGTTCACGTTAAAATGAGCACTTTAGAAATGAACCTCAGAAATGTCACTCTCCCTGCATGCATATATTTTAATGGGCTCACTGAGTGACATTCGCCCAGTAAAGTTGGTAACGATGGCTGCATCGAAGTGTAAAATTTAGCAACTTTGTAAAGTATTTACTTTCTTAATAATTTCACAGTTTCATTTGAACGAAGCATGAATAAAGTGACGAGGCCCATGGCAATGTTAATTTTACATAAGGCGGAAGAATACACAACGTGTACGCAAGCAGATCTTAAACAGAGCTTTCAAAAGTGTTCATTTTACCTTGAACAACCTATACCTAAGAACGATATCCACACCCATCGTTAACTCGAGATTCGCACCTCGTGAATATTTCCGTTTGGTAATAAAACGTAAAACAAAAATGTGCGTTACTGTAAGCAAATTGTAAAGTACGAAAATTTAGCCCGTACCGTACGATAATTGTGGTCGGGATGGGGAGAGAGGATCGCACATGACCGTTTTGGTAGTATTGCTAACTAGCCTGGGAGACAGTCGCGCCCACCCAGGTAGCGTGCCGCGAGTGACGTCACTCGATTGGCGCGGGAATTAAAACTCATCTTTTTTTTTTTTTCCTTCGCTGCGACCACACCCTGCCGATAACGTAAATAAATTAAGGACTTCGAATAGAAGTCACGCTGCTTTCGAGCTGCGATAACGTCACTCAAAATGAACCTATTTCTGGTTCCAGCAAAATAATTTTGAGGGGAAATACGGTAAACGTTATATTATAGTCCTTTGGAATTAATGCAATAAAATTATAAATAAATATTTAGTGGGATAATTTCATTAAAACGATACATTATCTAGGGGTTCTGGTGTTGCAAATTAGAAATTATTTGATGCGTGCCACACTTAACAAAGGTAATTGTTTCGTTAACACAGCCAATAAGCTGTAGGATATGTTTTCGGTGACAGTGATACGAACCAATCATAACGTAGAGCAGAAGCTCGATTTAGCAATCAGTGACTTACGAGGAATATCATTGGGCACTGAGCCTCGCAGAGTACAGCACAGGTCAAATATTTATTTATTTCGACTTTATTCTCATACACTTAACAAGACTATTGTTTACAATGGGCATGAAAGGTTAAAGATAAAGTGGATAAAACTGCTGTGGAATTTTATCTTTGTTCTTAAAAAGAGCTTAATTTTACGAGAAACCATTGAATTCGATGCGGTGAATAACATAAAAAACTTAACTTTAAGAGGGGAATGTAATTTTGAATATAACCAAGGAATTTAATGTGTAGAACTAATTATTTTATGAAGAAATTATGTATGCACTGTCATGCCACACATTTCCACTCTAATACGGAAATAGAGGTTGTACAAAAAATCTTATATATAAAACGTGAGGAACGGATCCCCGCTTAAGGTTGCTCAAGAGATTTTTTTTGTGTGGATGTTGAAAATATTTCACGGTTTTGCGACATATTGTTGATAACGTGCCAAAAATACCAAATCATTGGAAAGATAACGATTTTGAACGTAAGTTGATCGCACAAATTGCAGAAAGTTGTTTTAATATAAAGTTTGGTTTAAGTCAAAATGTGTATTGGTATCATGGATGCGGCATTTTGCTATTTCTTTGAGATCCGACGCTTGGTTCAGCTGCGGAATGTCCGTACTTTAAATTTCGTCTCAGAAGTTGAAGTTATCGTTTTAGCAAACTGAACAATTATTTTTAGTGGCAGCGAAACACATTAATTTAGTTCGATCTTGATATTTATACGAATAACTATATACATTTATTTAAAAGTCCTGTAACTCGTTTCATTTTATGTATTAAAATTTATATTTCTTCGTTACTATACTTATATTCAAGCACAATATGCTAAAATTATATTAAAATTTACCTCCTTGAAAGAATTTATAGATGATTGGTAAAAAGAGGTCAAGCTCGGAAACCCGAAGGAATAGGCTGTCACTACCACTATAGGCTGTTCACGGTAAAATGAGCACTTTTGAAAGCCCTGCTTAAGATCTACTTGTATGCACGTTGTGTGTTCTTCCGCCTTATGTAAAATTTGCACTGGCAAGGGCCTCATCACTTTATCCATGCTTCGGTCTAGTGAAACTGTAAAATTATACGAAAAGTAAACATTCTAAAAATCTGCTAATTTTTACACTGCAACGCATAAAAAAAAACAGCGATGGAAATTATTTAAGTTATCACAAATGATTACCCAACAAGTTTTATTCGACATTAATATATGGAACTAATTTCCCCTCCATCGTTACCAGCTCTATCGTACGCATGCCACTTAGTGCGCCCGTTAAAATATATGCAGGTAGGAGCAGTGATTTTTTCCTAAATTTGATTTCAAAAGTTATCACTTTATCGTGAACGGCCTTAACCTGCATATAAAGATTGTTCACGGTAAAGTGAGCACTCTTGAAAGCCCTGCTAAATATCTATTTGTACGCACATTCCGTATACTTCTGCTATATGTAAAATTAACATTGCCATGGGCCTGGTCACATTATTCAAGCGTCGGTCAAGTAAAACTATGAAATTATTAGAAAAGTAAATATTTCGCCAATTTTGATCATTCATACAGTTATGCATCAAAAATACAGAAAGCAAAACAAATTATTTTAGTCTTGTTACCTATTCTCTCGTAATACTGCCAATTGGTCTTTAAGACATGGAACCAATTTCTCTTCGTCGTTACCAAGTTCAGAGGGTACGTTCCAGTCCAGTGTGCTAGTAAAAATACCTGCAGGCAGGGGATAGTGTCATTTTTCGAAGGTTGATTTCAGAAGTGCTTACTTTATTGTGAACATCTTTTATAAAGGTCTTTCACGATAAAGTAAGCACTTTTTAACTCAACCTCTGAAGAAAAAAAACACTGCTCCTACCTGCATATATGTTAACGGGTGCACTAAGTGACATGTGCCCAGTGTAGTTAGTAACGGCTAAGGGAAATTAGTTCCGCGTTTTAACGTTGAGTTATACTTGTTCGGTAAACGTTCGTATATGCTGAAATTATTTATTTTGCTTACTGTTTTTTTTTTCAGTGCTTGTAAATGTAAGAATCAGCAAATTTGTTAAATTATTCCTTTTTGTAATAATTTCACAGTTTCACGAGACCGACTCGTGGATATAATGGTCAGGCTCATGGCGAAGTTAGCTTTACACATGGTGTAAGAATACACAGTGAGCATACAGAAATAGATGCTAAATTGGGCTTTAAAAAGTGCTCAGTAAACAGTGTCAATGTTTCTACACACTACTAACACACGGGTATGTATCTAACCAATCCGTTACCAGGTTCAAAACAAGTCCTGCTCCATCGGACCAATCATGAATTATGACCAATACATCGGCGGCAGCTTCACCGTTGCCTCCTACCCACAATCCTATATGCAATGCATAGGGACCTGAAAAATTCGCGAGTTCAATGACCTGCAGGCTACATTCTACAATCTCATGTATAAATTTGTCGATGTCAACTGTGCATTGGTTGCCTACTATCGTAGTGGGAGGCGACGATTGGGCCAGCGTTCTCCAGGAGGTGTCAAACACAGTGTGGAATAATGACTGACGTTGTAAAAACACACATGTTTTGAATTCTAACTTGTCTCAAAAAGAATCCCCCAAATTCTTCAGGTCTCTAGCAATGCGATAAGGGGAATGAAATCGTTCCACAGAACAACTTGTCCCGAAATGAATTCGCGAATTCTTCAGGTCTCTAACGATGCGAGAAGGGGAATGAAATGGTTCCACAGAACAACTTGTCCCAAAATGAAACCGCGAATTCTTCAGGTCTCTAACAATGCGATAAGGGAAATGAAATGGTTCCACAGAACAACTTGTCCCAAAATGAATCCGCGAATTCTCCAGTTCTCTAACAATACGGTAAGAGGAATGAAATGGTTCCACGAACACTTTAAAGTAAACAAGTGAAAATCGGCTTGTGCTAAGGTTAATTCTACACTATTAAAAAAAAAATCCTTCAATTTACGGAAAAGTGCTGGTAAAAATTTATCCAGAAGTGTCCGTAAACTCTCCGGAAAATTACGGACACATTGATTTTGAGAAACGGACTTTCCGTAAATTTCACGGAACCTCGCCGTTAATTTCCAAGTTAGTTGTCTGTACTTTCCATTTAAAAGAAGAAGAGATATTGAAAATGTCTTAAATTTTCGTTATGTGGGTGTTCTACCTTTATAAAAAATTATATTAAAAAATTTAAAATATCTTGTATTTAAGCGAGGTTTGAACCCGAGTAAAAAATTTACCAGTCCACCACTCTAACCATTCACTTTTATATTTGTATTCAAAAGACGAAAACTAAAATGCAGTTTCTATTAACTTTAATGTATTTTTAGTGTTGCCAATTGTTAAAGATGCCTGGTGCTATTTTTTTAATGTTTGAAAGAATAGGCCATAGTCGCATGGACAACCTTAACTGCCGCAGAAACGATAATTTCCTTGTTACAGTGGCGCAGAAAGCTTCGGGTGGAATCGGCATTGTTCGTCCCGGTAATTCGAAGCCAAAGGGAATAGGAAGACTTTCCGTATTTTGTATTTACGGACTTAACTCCGTTTTACGTCATTGCGGATTGCCTCTTCATATATACACTGTTCATTTCCGTAAAACATTCCGCAAATGTACGGAAATTTTTATCAGTGTACTCAGGTTAGAATCAAAACGTGATTTCTTATCGGAGAGTTTGGTATAGGGAAAATTTCCCCCGCTAGGTGCGCAGTGTTCCGAAAAGTTACTTTTAATTAGAATTTTTAGCTGTGTGAATAATAGAAGAGGAAGATTTTACTTAGTTGCGGAGTTATTTTTGTTTGTGTTGTGATTATTACAATTACCAGAGTTTTAACATAGAAAATAGAGAAAATCTGGTACACATGCGACACTAGCGCTTACCTAATTATTAACGAAAATTCTTGATGGCGGAACTTTTCACACTGATCTTTCCTACCTTAGGAGAAGTAACCTTACTTGTACTGAGAACTCCAACTGCACGCGTCGCCGTCCGCCAATCACAGCCTGGTAACTTAGCCAGCCGGCGATCCGGCCAATAGGGAACACTTTCTCAGCACGTAGTATAAGACCCTAGCCGCGCTCCAATCCTTGTGCAACCTTGCAGCGAATGGGCGTGTACCCACATCAAACGAATCACAACGATGTTTCACTTTTGTACATTTGCCCATTCCATGCATTTATTTATTTATTTCGACTATATTTATACTGATGAAGTTAAAGCTTCAATGCCTTCCCTTGCAATCAACCCGTTATTGGCGGTTCACGGTAAAATGAGCACTTTTGAAAGCCCTGCTTAAAATCTACTTGTATGCACGTTGTGTATTCCTCCGCCTTATGTAAAATTAACATTGTCATGGGCCTCATCACTTTATTCGTGCGTCGGTCAAGTGAAACTGTAAAATTATTAGAGACGGAAATACTTCACAAATCTGCTAATTTTTACACTTCGATGCATTAAAAAGAACAGAAAGCAAAAGAAATAATTTTAAGTTATCACAAATGCTTACGTAACACTTTTTGTTCAACGTTAAGATACATAACTACTTTCTATCCATAGTTACCAACTTTACTGGGCCAATGCCACTCAGTGCGCCCATTAAAATTTATACATGCAGGGGCAGTGACATTTTTCTACGGTTCATTTTTAAAGTGCTCATTTTATCGTGAACAGTCTTTAACATAATGAACACATACGTATATATGAGAAGCAAGAAAAAATACATTAACAAGACGCGAAACAGAAATATGATAGCTCAAGTAGTAAACTCTGAGAATGTTCTGTAGTTTCTTATTATGTACATATCTTAATTAGGACTAGAGACAAGGGAATGTTTAAAGAAATAAAAATTACAATAGCACAATAATATGGGTATACAATAACACAATAACAGCTTTCATAATCCGAATTACCAATCATAGATATAAATGTGTACAACCTATAAAGTACCTGAGAGAAAAGCAAGAGATGAAACCCAGCTCATTAAAATACATAAACAGAACAATAATAAGCACCTACATGTAATGAAAATTAAATGTATCTCATTGAAATAAACTGACGAATAGACAGCTTTTAGGCTGGTGTAACATCGTGGGTTTTGTGGGGTGTAAAAACTACGTTTTAGAATGCCGGGTGTCCATATCAAATGTCATTTAATCCAGAATCATTCAAAGAAAAAGAGAGAAAAAAAATCGTGTTACCCCAACGTCTAGCGTTTATTTGTTCCTTAAATGATTCTACTAAGGTAGGCGTTCTGGCAAGTATGTGACGAGAAGATGGTCGCGATGATTAGTGTCGTCTTGTGGTCAGCCGAGGATTGTAAATTGTATTTTGTGGGGGGGGGGGGGGTAGGGGGGTCTCGGTTGTTAGCAGATATCAGCACCGCTTTGACACGTGCCGCCACTTGGACATTTAAGGGGACATCGCCTGGGTAAAATTGGCCTGCTACACACTATAAAAAATGTTTGTACTTTTACACAAAAATTCTGGGAAACCCAGTTGCCAAGAAAATCCCACGTAGAACTACAAGTTTTCTTATAAATCTGCGAAACATATATTATTAACGTTAGAAACATTACAAATTACATAATTGAAAAGTACACATCAGATTACTTCCCTCCCCCCCCCCCTAGAAAACAAATGTGATGAATTATTAACAGAGTATACGGAAGAGATTATTTCAAAATATACCCCGGCCTGTTCGTTCCGGACGTTCCGGATTTTCGCAAGTGGGAATCGTCCCGGACGATGCCGTTGGTCGGCGAGTTTTCGCGGGGATCTCTCTCCCCCCCCCCCCCCCCCAATTCCGGCGCTGCTCAATATGCACCTCTCTTCACCCTCATCGGCTCTCAAGACCTCGATGTTGATGTTAAGAGCCGCCAAATATCCCCACTCACTCTTTCAAAAAAATGTAATTCACGGGGAAAAGAAAATTACGCCTTTTCCAGCTCGAGTTTGACCCTACGACCCTTAAGTTATTAATCCCACACCTTTTACCTCAAGACGAACTTGACTTACGAAATCTGCGATTATTTTTGTACTTGATGTAGTAAATACCTATAAAATACTAGTGGAGTTACTCAGTAAATAACGCATTAATTTCATTTTAAGAGTTCTGTGAAGTATGGAAAGGGTTGGTGAAGAGGGAGGGGTAAGATTTCCAAACGAAATCACAAGCTTGCAAATTTTTAATCCCGAGTAGAGGAGACGCGCATATTTTTTGTTCATCTAACTTTTTTCTTTTCGTTTTTTACACCGCGACCTTGTTTCCCGTCCGGAATCGTTCGCGAACGAAATGTGAAAATGCAATTAATTTGCTTCGCGTCGCTTCTCATTTTTTTGTCTGCCGTTCCTACATTCTCCCTTCTTAAAAAAAAATATAAATGTATATGTATATGTATATGTGTATATATATATATATATATATATATATATATATATATATATATATATCATTTCCTAGGATCTCATGAATCATCGCTTTTCGACGTAAGGGGAAGACGCTTCGGATGTCACAAGAGCAGTAATAATTTATCGGAGCCTTTTCTCCCCCAAACCCACCTCTCCCTCCTGCCACATAGACGTGTATCGATTTCCATTTCGTCTCCTTTTCGTCTCTAACATAATTCTAGTACACGTTATATGTAACTTCCCACGCAGTTCACAATGCCATTCGTATGCAGCAAGCAAGAGCTGCGATTAAATTTTCTTCGCTGTACACAGCGGCAAAAATACGACCGCTCAGGCGAGACTACCTCTGATTACATACACATTTAAGTACATTCACAATAAATGCGAACTGGCTGTGAAACAGTAACGTCGTTCAAGGATCTGATGCGGCTGGTGTGTCGAAGCACAGACACAAAATATTCAAAAGTTGGTATTTGTTTCGAAATTACTAAACCTGTTCACTGTATTCTTCCCAAAATATCAGTGATAATTTAAGATGGCAGAACGATGTATAAAATCCTAATTTCAATAATTGTTAACGTATAAAGTGATCATAATCTTCCTTTCATGTCGCTGTATGTTCAACTTCTGTGGCGCAGAACTTATTTTTGGTGATACACAAATGAAATTCTAAACTGTTGTGCCAGTAAATAAAAAAAGATCTAACGTTCTTTTAGAAGGAGGCAAGAAAAATGTGCTGTGGTATAAGTTTGGTTGCCCATAAAACGTAGTCTGAGGAACAATTTACAACAGTTAGTTAAAAGAGGCTGATCTAACTTTTTTTTTTTTTTTTCCTGGCACAACAGTTTAAAATTTAATTTGTGTATCTCCAAAAGTAAGTATGTTTGTGTGTGTATATATATACACACACATACATATACATACACACATATATACATGTGTATATATGTATACATACATTGAAAAAAATTAAATGTATATACATTTATATATTTTGAATATATATTATTTTGAATTAAAACCATTTGAAATATTGACTTTTAAAGGCACCTATCTCCATTATGAATTACTGTAGGAAATACGACTTACATTTTAAATTGTTTTAATTCAAAATAATAAAACCTACTTGAGAAAAAAGAACAGTTCCGTGAATACTCTTGTTTAGAATCTAGATCTGAAATCTGCAAAGGTTTTTTTGGGTAATATCACCCCCATTCATTGAGAAAATAGGGGATGTCGTGTTATCCATGTGGCAGGCAAACAATTGCACCCCCTTTTAACTTTTGTTTCCTAGACAACCGTTGGTCTGAGAGAGCAACACCAAGGAAAAGTTTTTTTGTTCATCAATGTAAACACTGTTTTGGCGTCATTAAACCAATGGACAGCCAAGGGTTACGCGTATTTGTTCGGTAATAACATGGCGCTCGTAATTTTCTTAGTGATGGGGGGGGGGGGTGTAATAATAATACCGAACAACCGTTCCCAGATTTCAGATCTGATTCAAAACAGCAGTCTTCACGGAATTGTTATTTCATTCCATGCAGATATTATTATTTTGAATCAAAACCATTAGAAATGACGATTTTCAAGAGCACCTACCTCACGAATTACTGTAGGACATTCGTTGTATAATGTTTTCCATCTCATTCTGCATAGGGAATCACCAGCGTTTGCATGTGTAGTAGTTCAGGATCATTCTGTATATATGCATAGTATAAAACAAAGTCGCCCTGCCGCGTGTGTGTGTATTCGACCAAGGCTTCTAATCTACTTGAGGGATTTTGATGCGGTTTTCATCATCGCTTAGAGAATTTATTGGGGGAAGGCTTACGTATATAATACATAATATTAGAGAATGTTCGTTTTCTAATCAAGTCGGAAAAAAGCTGCTTTTCGGGCGCTTACATGTCTTACGCTGACTAAACCATATGAGATACATAAAATTAATGTACTACAGAATTGTAGATCTCAATAAGGTATAAAAAGTTCGCGGCAGCATATGATTAACCTTTTAAGGACGACCCACGCTAACCATTTTCGTCTTTTAAAATTTGATTAATAATTGGGGTTCACATACGAAGACTTTTTGAACAACACAGTATTAATCCTATGTTAGTTATCATGAGCATTTAGTGTATAAGCGATTCACGGTAAAGTGAGCACATTTTAAGGCAGTGTATACATTTCCCCACTAATAAAAGTTAACGCCTGGAGCCGCAGTAAAGTTTGTTAATTAGTGGTCAATGCCGATTGAAAGGGATTTAAAAATTGCTCACTTTACCGTAAACAGCCTATATATACTAGCTATAAACGTAAAAACCGCCATATTTGTAAATCGCACCCGAGCGTGGCCAGGGCGGGCCGCTAGTATTATATATAGGCTATGTACATATAAAATATAGATTTACTTTCTAGAACTGTGGGATCAGCTATACTGGTCTTGACCATAGACTAAATATGAGGTAGACCGATCTCGCTGGCTGCGCACAACTGATCTCCGTGTTCATTATTGAACAGCTTTTCTGTCAATACGGCGAGCAAAAATGGCGTGGATTAGGTTTGACGTTAGAACACTCTAGTGCTTTTGAGATGTTTTTATAATTCCTCTAACCAATTTGTAATATTTTTTTTATTAAATCCAATCTGGTAAAAGTATTTTATTAATTAAATAGTGCTTGTCAATTAAAAATTAAGATATAAACAAACACGTTCTGTGACGGCTATCCCTGCACATCGAACGAAAGCTCAAACCGACGGTGCTATATGAAGTTGAGAAAATGTTGGCCGTTTGGGACTGCTTACCTTCGCTGCGACGGGGGTGTGTTTGACGAGCTCCACGTCTCACGTCCGCTGGGTGGGCCTGCTGGTCTGCAAGTGTGGGCGCCGCGGGCTGTCTTCCTCTCCCTTGTACGTCACCTTGACCACGTGACGCCAGCCAGTCAGGTACCACTTGGGTGCCCTTCTAGGACTTCCGGATATCGACGGAGATCATTTTGTAGTATTCTCGATGGTTTTCAATTAAATATAATTAGGTGTGTCTCGCCCAGGTTCGGGGAGACAGCACAGGGTATTCACTTGGGCAGGAACTGTTGTTCTGTCAACATGAAAAAAAAAGGGGGCGGGGGGCTTCCTGCCATTTTAAGTAAAGTATGATTTAAGGGAAAAATATTTAATGTAACCTGCATATAGCTGGAAAGAATTGTATTTTTGTAAAAATGTGAACTTAGGGGGAAGTTTTAAACAGAAATCAATTTTTATACAAATTATTTATTGTGAGATTGGGGGAAAAAACTATGTAAACGTTAATTTTATTATTATACTAGCTCACCCGTGTGACTTCATTCGCATGGTTTTTTTTTTTTAAGTTATTTAAATTAAGCCCACCATAGTTTCATTAAGGTGTTATGTTTAAAATACTAATATTTCTTTATTTCAGGTTTAATGGAGTTATTAAATTAAACCCTGCATCGCTTCGGACATGCTCTATGTTAGCATGATATTTAGGACTTTTAATTTATCTAACCACTTTTTTATTGTGTTCTCTACCCACTGAGTTTCTGCGGCCCCACTATTGGGTTCTCTAGTCCCTGAGCTTCTGCGGCACCCTTATTGGGTTCTGTAGCCACTAAGTTTCTTATGCCCCCTTATTGGATGCTCTAGCCACTGAGCTACTGCGGCTCCACTTGATATATATTTATCCACTTCATCACTGCGGCCCCACTTGAAATAACTCTAGCCACTGGGCCACTACGGCTTTTTGGAAGGAAAGGTTTACAGCCCATAGACAAAAAAGAAAGAAGAAATGAAAATTTTGTACCAATGTTTTTTTTAATGCAGTAACCCTAAGAAAAGCTTAATTCAGTACCTATTTACATCCCTGATGGTCTTTTTTCCGGAACCGTTTGAGATATATCGATGAAACAAAGACTAAGTTGGTCCTGAGGTTATTATCCATACACTGTGTAAATTTTATGTCAACACGTTAAGTGGTTTTTGAGTTAAATCCGTTCGGACAGACATACAGACATGAAAAAAATTAACATTAGATATGGCTTAGTTATCAATTATACTATACGAAAAAATAATTAAAAGTGAAAAATGCGAAAATCACAGACACTTCTATTTTATTTAGTAGTGTAGATAAAGGCAAAGGCAATGAATCTGTTTTCAAACCTAAACGCCTACATTCAGGAAGCACTGAGACAAGGTCCTCGTCCTGTGTGTGTTGGCAAACACAGTCACAGTTCATCACTGTTGACCACGTGACTTTGACAGTTGTGTTCCTTTGGGGTAGGTCAATGTTGGGCAAAGGCTTTTCACGGTAAAATGAGCACTTTTGAAAGCCCTTCTTAAGATCTACTTGCATACATGTTGTGTATTCCTCCGCCTTATGTAAGATTAACATTGCCATGGGCCTCACCACTTAATTCATGCGTCACTCAAATACGACAGTGAAATTATTAAAAAAAGTAAATACTTTACAAATCTGCTCATTTTTACACTATTATGTATTGAACAGAAAGCGAAATAAATAATTATAAGTTATCATAAATGGTTGCCTGGCACTTTTCCTTTGACGTTAAGATATGGAACTACTTTCTATCCATCGTTACCAACTTTACTGGGCGATTGTCACTCAGTTCGCCCATTTAAAAGATATGCATGCATGGCAGTACCTTTTTTCTAAGGTCCATTTCTAAAGTGCTCACTTTATCGTGAACAGCCTCTACATGCGTGGAAGACGAATAAATGGTCTACCCCATCTTTAGTGTATGTTCCTGACAGCGACAAGAGTTCGTAGAGTGCTCAGGTAGCCCTGGGAGATATTTTTGAATCTGCAGGAAAGAACACGTTCATGAATTATTCCTTTGTGTCGCGTAGCGTGCAGAGCTGCAGCCGGGGTTATTTTCTCGAGGACGTGCTTTTTCATCGCACAGTTTCATATTAATATATTTCTAAAGAACTTTCCGTCGTCCTTGATGTAACGTTTTATCTTCTTTTTTTTTATTCGCGTGTTACGTTTTCCCGGAGAGTGTTATTTCTAAAGTGGCGTATAGCACATTAGCTGCATACCTGTGGCGTTTATTCCACAGACGCAAGGTAAGCAATGCTTACTCTATACATTTTGGAAATATTTGATCCTTTATAGTTTTCGATTCGAGAAACAAGAGTTTTCGTAACTCCCATACTCTACACGCATAGTGCTGCTATCTAGTATTCATTTCCACAAACGGGAGCGACTAGCGATGAATCGAATTCGCAAGCAACAACACGCCACATGCTCGAGCTCCTCCGTCACGAAGCACGTTCCTTCGGCAGGGCAAGCAGTCGTTCTGTTTGCGTCCTCCAGTCCTACATTTTCCCTTGGAATGTTGAAAGTGTTCGGGGAAAACGGGAGTTTTCGTATAATTTGTAATATCTCTCAAAATAATATTCAGTTTAATTCTTACATTCATTTCTTTCCCTTTTTATAACTAATGTTAGGTGTTATAAAATGGCAAATACATGTGGAGGGTAAGCAAAGTTGGAAGTTGTGTTTGTTAGTAGAAATTGCTTACCCTGTAAAAAAATCACTTCACGCCACTGCTGCATACAGTAATTTCACTGCTATCTCAAGGTAGAGTTAAACACTTTTCAAACCCCGATTAGTAAATTTTTTGTTATCTCCTTCCGTCACCAAAATCAATAATTGCTTTGCCTTATAGCTAACTAGCATTCACGTGCGGTCTAATTCTTACTCTCTTAGAATCTTCGTGATTAATCGAGCCCTTGAGAAGATTTGTATGTATCTGATGCGTATATTTTCGTTTACAGCGCTTTGAAAAAGACGTTTTTGGAGTACTCTGAAATAGAGTTTCTGTTGTGCGTGACATTATGAAAGCATTCAACACCCCTCGTCTTAAGTGGTTCTCATAACGAGGTAGGTGAATTAATTAATTTTTTCTATCGGAAATGTGTTTTCGTGTGAAAGTGTGGAAATTAATATTTATGTCGCGCTGTTAAAGAAGGCACAGATTTGGGCAGCGCTTGACAGTTAAGGTCTTCAATGTCGGATGTCAGTGAAGTGCGAGGTGGAATCGGAACAACGACGAAACACGGCGCTGAAGAAGGAACGGGAATACTTAACACCGATAAAAACCACCATTCAGTAGCAACGTCCGCCACGTTTCTCAACATGCGAAAATCACGACGTAATACTGCCGGTTATCCGAGCACATATCGCCATCGCGGGATGCGTGTGATCTGACCGCTACACAGCCGCGCCGTTGATGAAAACTACAACCTTTTATATTATAGCCTATTCACGGTTTCTTCACACTTTTTTAATCAAACCTTTGAAAAATCACCCCATTTATGACGCGCTTAGTTATTTCCTAAATACCAATGTATCACAGCCGTTTTAGACCTCTGTTAACGCAAAAGTATCTTTTTTACGTTAAATTGAAGTTTCAATTAATTTTCATTTATAAATTATAATATCTCTTTTATAATAAATATGAATAAAAACAGTGAGCAAGCCTGTGTGTTGGTAGAATCTAATAAGAAATAGTTCTCCCGCAAAATATTATTACAACTGAGTGCGCACGGATTCGGTGCGATGTCCTTTGGTGTAATTTTCTAGTATTAGTTAAGCTTTAGTTGCATAAAGCGGAGGAATATCGTGGAAGTAGAACGTCAGCAGGGCTTCAGAAAAGTTTGAAGTTGCCGCGAATGGATTTTAGTCACCAGATCTCTAAGAATCCTGCCTAGGTGCCCAGAAGTTTTCGAGTCGTGCCTGGAGATTAGGTTCGAAATGACGCTGGTGCGGCGCCCTTCGCAGTCACGTGTGCGTGACGTCACAGCGAGGACCCGTATTTTTTTTTTCATTTCAGGTTTGACCTGCCCAAGGGGGAATCCTAGCACCCGCGCAAAGGCATTATCGCAGCACGTCGGCGGGCGACGGGGCAAGGGGAAGAAGAAGAAGAAGGCCCGTGGCACGTGCCATCAATCTTCCGCGCCGTGAAATGCGCGAGCGTCACGTCCCAGACGCGCTGCGATGGCCTCGCCATTAATATTTATCAACGTCCGGCCTCGCTGTTTGCAGCGGAGAAAGGTGCAGGCGCCAGTTGCAAGACGCAGAGTGTTGATCCCAGTCTTCCTTCGCACCGCCTCCATCTTCCTTCCGGCTTCAGACACGATTCATCTTCTGTACCGTATTCTCAGTATCTTCCACACTTTTTGACTGAAAGCCTTTGAAAACTCGCCCCATGTGCAACACGAATCAATATGTTAAGTTAAAACGTGCATATTTACGCTAAAAAAAACTTATTAATGATCATATAACTTGGTATTTTTTTATTTAATTTACCTTCGACATCATGTCACGAAACTATAAAATACCTCGGATCTTATAAAAAAATATGGGCCCTTGAACAGGTGTATAAGCTCTGTGCCACTCATCATATTGACTTTGATACAACGCCCTGCTAAGGGTCACTTCTCTACCTGTTTCGTATCGCTCCGCTGTATGTGGAATTAACATCGCCATCGACCCAATCGCATTATTCTTACATCGATAATGTGTATAGGCTGTTCACGGTAAAAATGGCATTGGAAGCCCTGCTAAAAATCTACTCGTATGCACATTGTGTATTCTTCCGCCTGATGTAAAATTAAAATTGCCATGGGCCTCATCACTATATTCATACGTCGGTCAAATGAAACTGAAATTTTTAAGAAAATGAATACTTTAAAAATGTGCTCATTTGCATTAAAAAGAACCGAAAGCGAAAGAAATAATTCTAAGTTATCACAAATGGTTACTTAGAACTTTTTATTTGGTGTTAGATATGGAACTACTGTCCATCCATCGTTACCAACTTCACTGCGTGTATGTCACTCAGTGCGCCCGTTAAAATATATGTATGCAGGGGCAGTGACTTTTTCTAAGGTATTTTCTAAAGATCTGACTTTATCGCGAACAGCTTTTAAATATGATTTTGTTAGGAAGATAATTAATTGTACTACGGGCAATCTAATTCTTATGATTAGGCATGCAAGAAAAATATTTATAGAACATAAGTTTAGTTTTCAGTCATTATGACTTTACGCTAGTAACAAGGCGTTAATCAGTGACGACTTTACGAAGAGCACCCTAGCCAGTTTTCCTTCAAAATGAACGCAGTTTGTTTTTCAGACGTTGACTTTTAAGTGTTTAGTTAAACGCGAACTAAATAGATATACCTTTCTAATTTAAGTCCTTATGCAGGAAAAAAAAATGAATCTGTTGAAATATTTCTTATCTGTATCCATTACATATCTTTCAATAAAGGCATTACATCTAAACTATATAAACGTATTAAAATAAAATAAATATTCCTTACAGCCACGACATATTCACGACCACCTGTTATCTTGTATCAGCTCTACGTTTTGCAGTGTGTGTTCTACTTGGGAGACGAGGTAGGGTCATTATGCATCAAACTAAACCTCGACTTACATAATGCACACAAAACAGGTTTAGTGAATTCTACATGCATTTCAAAGCCGAACAGAAAAAAGGAGTTTATATAACACTTTGTACAAAGCGTAAAAGCAACAATAAACTAAACTTGATGAATTATTGTTCGATTGTTTCTCACATCATGGAAGTGCATACTTGCTAACTTGTACGATTTTTCTCGGAAGATGTACGAAAATTGATCCTACTGTACGATTTTACATAGGCGTAGATATCTTCCGAATTTCTGTATCTTCATTGTGCGAAAACGTTTTTTTTTTTTCTTGTACTAGGGCACTGCGATGTCCGACAGTTGCATGAGGGAGGTGCCAAAGTGGCGTGGCCTCCCACACTGACTCCTTCCACCGGACCGGCCAGCCAACCAGAGTGTAACCCGATCTATCTAGTGGCACTCTGAGCAATAGTGGCTGCGGGCAGCGGAACTTGGCCGGCCCTGACACGAGCATCATTACCACCTCCCACAGCGAATTGCCGTTGCCCGGTTGCCATTGTTTTCTCCTCTGTCAATATTTATCTATATGCGAGAATTTCTTGCTGGCGGTGTCGGAATATTATACATGCAGTTCATTATGTCTGTATTTGCTTAATTCATTAAATGTGGATCGTCGTAGGCGCCTTTTCACAACAGTCGCCTCAGTGGAATGAATTGACACGAGTCTGCCTTTGTAAAAGTGATTGTGCGCTGAAGTCCGCCATTTTCTTCGAACTTCGTGAAAAGCGTGAGCGGAAAAGTTTTTACGTTGTGTAGTTTAAATTTTTTGCTTTCATGAAATAGTTTAAGTGTTACGGTAAAATAATGTCAGCAAATAAATTATTTCGTATCAGTGGCCAACAAAAGTGATTTTAGTGGAGTAATCTTCCAAATTTCAGCATGTGTTCAGGAATTACGAAGTGAACAGTAAGTTTGCGTGTTTTATAAATGTTTTTCTTAAATTGTTGTTAGAATATTTAAAATATTCGTAGAAACCTTGTTTTAACCTAATTTATTCGATTGAATTTCTAACGATTTTTATGTGAAAACTTAAATTTGCTGAACTTGTTTACATCGTGCATTTCGTGCATCGGTGTTACCAGAAGCGTAATTATTGTATTTTGTTCTTGAGGGAGGTTTTAAAATGTACGTGTCCTGTATAAACACCCTTTTAGCGTAGGCCATTATATAAAAAAATGCAATTATATTTGTGTTGAGTATTTCTCGCATCATTAACTTACAAACAGCTTCGCATTAATCTATTAAGTTCTTTCGATGGAGTTAAAATCGAGAGGTTATAGTAACTGAATGAATGATACTTCCGTACGAACAAAATTTTCCACTGCATTACGAAAACGTCAAAGTTCCAATCACCACTCTTTCATAAGAAGGACCGGAAAACAACCACGTCTCGAGAAAGATGTTACCGTTAAGCTATAGTTCCCCACACCACCAATAAAATAAACAAAACTCTAAATACTACATTATTTGATTATAACAAAAATAAAACAGCTGGGAATGGCAACTAGCTATAGTAGCCTAAGTACTGGACAGAACTTGTCAGCCTTTCAATGCCTGTCATTGGATTCGTAGTTTGTTTACAAGGTATGTTATGAACAGACTTTCAGCGACACATTTTTACACAAAGCAAAAAAAAAAAAAAAAGCAACTGTTAGATCCCTAACAAGCCAGAATGACTGAATATTCATTTAAAACTGTGATTCTCTACATAGGGCCTAGGTACCAAAATGACTTAGTTTCTTGGGACAGCAGTGAATTTTTTCTTAATGTGATTGATTGTGGACTTAAAAGTGATAAGCTTCAATTTTTTCAATGTAATTTTTCTTCAAATTTTGAGGTGAATGAGAAAGATTTTTTTTTAACATGCAACCAATTCTTCCGTGTTTTCATATGTTTGAATTGAAATTTTGTGTTTCGGCAGTTTTTAATAAACAAACGGAACAATGTAGCTGTGTGATAGATAATGTAACCACATGATTAGAAGTGAATTTATGACAAATTTACTTTTCATCAGAATTGCCGCATATCATTTACGCAAAATTTTAGAATTTCAAAATGTCTTCCTAATTTGAATAGCGGAAAGTTGAAAGTATGGAAGTGTATTTTTAAATATGGCGCAAGAAAATTTTCTAAACAAAACTGCCAGCCAAGATTCCGACAGAGTTTAATAGTTTCCATAAGGTAGCGTTCGGAGGGTACGTGTCACGTGGCCTAAAACCGATTTTACTATATTCATTTGGCCTAAACTTATTTGGGCTAAAGTCACTTGGCCTAAACTTATTTGGCCCTAAAGTTCTTGTCCCAAATTATTTTGACTAGTCACTTGGCATAAATGATTTTGCCTTAAGTCACTTGGCTTAAGATTATTTAAACTCAGAATTGTTTGGCGTAGTCACTTGGCCTATTATATTTGGCCTCAATTCACTTGGCCTAAAATTGTTTAGTCTAATTTTAAGCCAATAGGTAGGTACTCCGCCCGGCTACGGGAAATAGTTGCGAGAGCTCTCGGGAATAGGGTCACAAGTGTTTCTCCGAGTCGAATACACGCCACATGCTCTCCCGACGAAGGATTAAATCTCGACTGAGCTTTTGGATGGGAGAACATCTGGCGTTCACGTGTGTGGTATCTCGCCTCTGGGCCAGAAGGGAAATGCATTTACCAGTATCCCGTCCCCTTCTCCCTTTCAAAGAAGCCCATTTGCGTGACCAGAGTTGGGTTACGGCCATGGGCGGTGTTACTTTTCTCGTCAAAGTTTAGAAATGAAGTCACACTTCAACTCGAAGAAGCGCTAGTATTCGCTGCTGTTTTATGGCATGTCCTTACATGCTGAACAATTTCACCTTTCTTCTTCTGCAGTTACAAAGGAAGACCGGCGTGTGTAAAAAGTTCTGTACACTGTAAAAAAAATCTTATTTTTATTTTGACTGAGAAATTCTTTGTGATTTTATAAATGCTTATAACAGTACAAAGAATGATCTTGTCAAACTAGTAGTTTGTAAAACTACAAGGACCGTGTTTGTAATAGACCTCAAGAAATGTTTATACTATACTGACGAGTATCCACGAATTTCTACAAAATGGCCGACACGTAAAAGTAAGACCGTATATAGCTTTTTGTGAAAAAAACTATGGGTGATGTAAAGTGTAGTTGCATGAAAAAAAGAAATGCATTGCAAGTTTGATTAACGTAACACTCGAAACAAATAAAATAATCATAATTAAACGACAAGTTCAATAAAACGTGACCGTATTACTCATTAACTGTTACCCATAATGTTTCCTAGCTACATGGAATCTTAAATCGGCTCTCAATACCTCGTTGTGAAGGGCTGTCCAAATCTCTCAACTGAGTAACAGAGCACTTAAAATTAAATAAATATTTTGTTCTTATTCAAATAACTTTATCAATATTTTGTAGGTACGTGCATCTGTAGTAACAATATAAATAATTATAACGCCTGTAAGCCAAGTTGGTCTTGTGGGTAGGGGTGTGGTCTATAGTGACAAGGGGCGTCGCTTCTAGTCCCCGAACTGGCAATATTATAATTTTTTTTAGTTCACATTATTTTGAAAAGATATATTTTTTTTAAAGTTATTCCCTGTTATTTGATTTCTAAGAGAAAAAAAATATTTTATGTACACTTCTCAATAATGTAAGTTTAAATCAAAGCTATAATTTGTAGTATTACAAATATTAGTTTTGCAGAATTGGCAAGAAAACGGTTTGTAGTTTTACAAAGGATTTTCTTGGCAACTGGGTTTCCAAGAATTTTTATTGTTAATGTACAAAATATTTTTTAGAGTATACTGTCAGTAGAATTTTCTTTTTAACGGCTTTTCTGCAGATACTCTCTGCAAAAGATTTTTTTTTTTCGGTATGCCAGAAGAAAATGATGTTTAAAGATGAATTTTTCCCATTAGAAAAATAACACGCAACACAGGCTATTGAGCTAATGTCTACCAACAGTTACTGATAACTGGTGTCCATGTCGCTCGTTCCGAACTTAATGCAGTGTTGCACCTTGTCAACCAGCTACCTCCAGCACAAAATACACCTTTGCACTGCGTCACATCAACACGAAAGCTGCTTTACGGACTTGCGGTTATCACAAAGATGAGAATACGGTAAGATACGAATAAAATGGTTTAAAATCTGAATCAGTTAGGCGCTCCTAGCGAACTGATACGATTCTCACTACTGACTACTCACATACGGTACTGTCCCGTGTAATACAGGGCTGCAGGTAACTTTAGAATGTATTGCCAGTTAAGGATACTATTACAGAGGTCGTACGAAACAAAAAAAAAAGGGAAGTATGTTTTTTTTTTTTTTTCCCATAGTTACCTTAAGCTAGTACTTGGAAAGTACTATCCAGTTTCTACTTTGTCACCGCAATGTATTGTTGGGATATACTGTATTAGGGGCCACGGTGGCTGAGCGGTTAGCCTGCTCGCCTCCCATCAAGGTGATCCGGGTTCAATCCCCGACCGGGTCGCCCCCCGGATTTCCGCATGTGGGAATCGTGCCGGACGATGCCGTTGGTCGGCGGGTTTTCTCCTCGGCGCTGCTCCATCCTCAAATCAGTCACCACCATCGCCTCTCAATACCTCGATGCTAAGAGTCGTCACAATCTCTTCACTTACTTGGGACATATTAAACCCTCCTGCACCGTGTTCCTGTCATGTAAACCATAGTCGTCCTGCGACTTCAAATTAGTAAACATCCCGTCACGCTAAAAGAAGAAAAAGACAATATAAAAAGTTGCTGCTATTTTCTTTTAAAGAGGATATCCGCTGCTATATCAAATGCCCCCCCCCCTCTATCTCTCTCTCTCTCTCTCTCTGTCGGGCGATAGCTACGAGATGATCCTACACCCCACCCCCTCACCTTTTTTGTAATATTCTTTTCCTTATTGTGGCGAAAGTTAATTTCTAAGAAAACGCTAACTAGACCTAATAAAATAAATTTAATTAACACTTCATAACTTTTTGTGCCAGCGACAGGTACCACCTGCCGTACTCAAAGTTGCATTGGTTATCGATGTTCTTGAATGAAAAATTTAATAATCTACGTCACAGAAGTTATGAAAGTCGTCTTTTCGACAGTATACTATCGAGAGGCTAAATTTTTTTCAGAGTGTTTTCCCTTTTATGTTTAGTATACTGTGAAAATAAATTTTGAATTTTATTATTTTCTCTACCTCCCCCAAACACACACATACGCCCATCCAAATGTATTAAAGCCGGGAAGATGATTTCGGGACAAAGCAACGGCGGGGGAGAAGGCGGGTGGAGGGACACTTACTAATTGTTAACCTGTCATAAACTTGCATCTCAAAAATTTACACACAGAATTTTTTTAAATCTGGGATTAGAAGGTACAATCCTCATTCCACTTCCGACCAACTGCAGAAAAGCTCAGTTCAACAGGTTACAAAGTTAATGCATGTTATAGTAACGAAGCTCCTGCACTGCCATATTTTGTAAACTAAGAGGCGTCCCATATGGCCGAGATCGTTGAGGAAATATGGTTCAACCACATTCTGCGAAGTTTGACATTACATAACATCTGCAGCATAAATTATAAGTATGCCGGTCCACAGTCAGCTTTAACGTAAACGGGAGTTTTGTCCAACCAATCAGAGCGAAGTATATAAATATGACAGATAATTTTTTATTTTTAAGGAATGGAATATTTGGCGTTCTTGGGTTGTCTATACCTTGGCCCTTGGGGGTAACTTTTCCCCAAATTTTGGACAGTCGTTAATATATTTGTAATCATTAAGAACGGAAGTTTTAGTTCTCTTGGTGCGCTCTGATAACTGAACCGCAAAACTGAATAAAGCACATTTGTTTCTAACAGCTAAAAGAGTTATCAGACTTACCTAAAATCTGAGCCAAGGCTACCTCTGTGGGCTAAAGTACGGTACTCATTTTCAGTGTTATGGTTTTTTTTTTAACCCCACTTAGATAGGCTACAGAGGTCATGAAGCGCAAAGGGATCGTTTGACAATAATGAATGACATGAAATGCTTAATGCCTTACTAAAATTCCGTAGGTCACATTCGAGCTACAGTAGGAGTCAGTTCACTTTCTTTTTTCCCGTGCACTCGGACCTCATGTGACTGTGACTTGTTCTGACAGGCATGAAGAATTCTTGAATTTCGGACTCGAGTCAAGAGTCAACCCAGCGTGACTCTCAGAGTCACGGGCTTTCCAGCCAGGACCTGTAGGTGCCCGTCATCCCCGGACATGACATGAAATGAGGCCCTATGATGGAGCGGCGCTGGAATGCAAAGGCAGGAGAAACGGGAATACCCCGAGAAAACCCGCCGGCAAGCGGCATAGTCTAGCACGTTTCCCACATGCGATAATCCGGGAACGAACCCGTCGGGGATCAAACCCGGATCACCGTGGTGGGAGGCGAGCGCCCTAGCCACTGCGCCACCGCTGCCCCAGTTAATTACTCACAACGTACGGTTGCAAACAATTTAAATTTTACGAGTTGTTTGATATTTTTGTGTGTAATTCTGTGTGTTATCTGCTTCTTGTAAAAAGTCGAGGAAAAAATTGGTATTTTATGAATAAGTTCGTGCCTTTTTTCAAGCAGGAAATAACACAGTGGAAATCAGTAATAAACGTATTAAACAACTAGTAAATTGTAAATCTTATATAGTCAAACATTGCCAACAATCCCTCTGGAACTAAAATTTTGACACGAAAACGTATAATTTCAGCAAAAAGGGGTGAAGTCGCCTGTCGGCCGTATTACCTGTTTCCGTACTTCGCTACCAGAATTCCTATACGTACTTCAGCAAGTTTGCGCATTGAAATAGTATGTGCAATTGTCGGCAGGGATTCTATTTACAAGCTTGATTCCAAAATTGCTTTGGCTAGATCTCACCATTTTCGGGTCGGTCTAGATTGTATTATTATATTGGTTCAGAGTTAGTTACATATTAAGACGGTTGCCTATATAGTCTACTCGCGGTTTCTCCACACTTCTTGAGTCAAAAGTTTGAATAATCACGCCGTGTATAACGTGTTTAGTTGTTTCCAAAATGTACCATGCATCACAAGCATTTTGTATCTCTGTTAACGTAAAAGTATCTTATTTTTTGTTGGGTTGAAGTTTTAATAGTATTTTATTTATAAATTGTAATATTTCATTTACAATAGATATTAATACAAGCAGTGAGAAAACACGTGTGTTGGTAGCGCCTAGCAAGAAATAGTTCACATGCAAAATGTCATTAAAACTGAGTGCGCACGAATTCGGTGCGTTGTCCACTCGTGTAATTTTCCACGAGGCGGAGGAATATCCTGGAAGTAGAACTTTAGCAGGGCTTCAGAAAAGTGTGAAGTAACTGTGAATGGATTATACCTAGCACTTGAAATACATTGTAAGAAGATTGTGGAATGACACTTTAAATACATCACGCTCTTTGAAAACATCTTATTCATTCCCTCCAACATAGCTAAAAACGGCTTTTTCAAACTGCTCTGTCTCAAAATATACGAACCTGATACATGAGAAACTACGATACTGGCATGCATTGGACTTTGCTATACAGCGTCACGTCCAATAAAATTATACGGTTAGCGATTAATTCCCGAAGTTCTTCGATCAAGACGAAACTTGATTAAGGTAATACAAAATACAGATATGACTAATATCCGATATGAGACTCGAACCCGTTGCTTTTGAGCTTTTACGCAGATACTGCACCTTCGAAACCGCTATGGCCGTGCGACAGTTGACCTTTTAGAGAAGTCAGCATGTTCGCTAATTTATACAGGCTTTTGTAAAAATCTCACGGACTCACTTTACGGGAGTATAGACGACCTGATATATGGACCGGGAAGAGGGGCGGGGGGAGTGGCGGCGTAGTAATGTGCTTGAATAAATAATACGAGCACGTGTTTGTTCCCAGTACTGCGTGTAGTTTTTAGAGTGGTGCCTGGCGGAAGTGGGATCTGTAAAAAGTTAGCCAGCAAAAACACATTTACTACACAGGTCTGTGTTTCGTTGGAGCGAGACGAGGTTAACAAAGACATTGAATACTGGTGTTATTTCCAGTTCGGCTGTCGTATTCACCAGCTCGTGTATTTCTGCTTGAACTTTGTACCACAACAGGCCAAAGATTAATCGAGTTATGTGTGACATTCTAGTTGTTTAGACGAAATCATAATTCACTCTTTTTTTTTTAAATCTGAATTTGTTGTTAGGATTTGAGTTATTACCGATTGGAAAAAAAAAACTGTGTGATAAATCGAGATATCGATGTCACGTTTTAATTATACAGAAATTCTTGTATAGTCCTAGTTTCAATATAACATTTCAAAATTTAAAAAAATCAACTCGAAACTAAGTAGTAGTACATGTTGTGTATCCTGCTTAATATTTACTGCCCGCGAGATTGAAACATACTGATCTATATAAAAAGAATTCATACTCGCAGGTCCTCATTTATAAATGGGCACACCGGAGCCGTCCCCACGGGCACAAATGAAGAAAAAATTTGAAAAGAAAAACTTTTAATGTTCGATAAATTTACACGTTTTTAAAAAAATAGTCCCATGGTTCTGTGCAGACATAGTAATATCACAATGGAAGTAGATATAGGCTATTCACGATAAAATTAGTACTTTTGAAAGCCCTGCTTATGATATACTTGTATGCACGTTGTATATTATTCCACCTTATGTAAAATTAACATTGCCATGAGCCTCATAACTTTATTCGTGCGTCGGTCAAGTTAAACTGTGAAATTATTGGAAAATAAAATATTTTACTAATCTGCTCATTTGTACACTTCGATGCAGTAAAAAAACAGAAAGCCAAATAAATCATTTTAGTTATCACAGAAAGTTACCTAACACATTTTATTCGACGTTAAGATATGGAACTACTTCTCATCCATCGTTACCAACTCTGTGCGCATGTCACTCAGCGCGCCCCTTAAAATATATGAAGGATGGGCACGGCGATTTTTTTCGAAGGTTGATTTCACGAGTGCTCACTTTAGCGTGAACTGCCTTTATCAGTGATATCATTGAGGACTTTGTATGCGGGAAGACTCAGGAAAAAGTATTTAGGTAAAATAAACGAAGAACACTGGAAAAACTAATGAAATATGACAAACTAAACTAGATAATATAGTAGCTATGAATTCCCTGTGAATTTGTCATGAGCTGGGGGGGGGGGGGGGCACAATAGTGTAAATAACATATTTACTTGAAAATTGCTTTGTTAAGTTATAACAGTGCACTTCGATAACTTCGTCCATAGGTGGTGGCTAACGGAAGATACCCCGAAAGAAAGTTATAAGGGAGTAATCCGTCCCATAGCAAAACTGGCACAGTATTTTTTTGGGGAGGTGGGAGGTGAATGCCAGCTTACTCTGTACTCGTGCGCCTTAAAAACAGGCCTGGATACTGGTAAATACATGTCTTAAAATAAAATGTTCTCTTTCAGTAACAGGGGCCATGGTGACTGAGCGGTTAGCCTGCTCCTCACCCACCAAGGCGATCCGGGCTCAATCCCAGCCGGGTAACTCAGGATTTTTGCATGTGGGAATTGTGCCGGACGATGCCGTTGGTCGGCGGGTTTTCTCGGGGATCTCCCGTCTCCTCCGCACTGTTAAAAAAAATTCCTTTGTTTTACGGAAAAGTGCTGGTAAAATTTTAACCAGAAGTGTCCGTAAATTATCCGTAAAATTACGGGCACATTGATTTTCGGAAACATACTTTCCGTAAATTTCACGGAACCTCTCCGTTAATTTCCAAGTTAGTTTTCTGTACTTTCCGTTTAAAATAAAAAGAGATAGTGAAAATGTCTTTAATGTTATTTATGTGGGTGTTCTACCGTGTATAAAATGATATTAAAAAGTTAAAATCTTTTGTACAAGCGAGGTTTGAACCCGAGTCAATAATTTATCATTTCACGACTCTGACCCCTCACCTACAACTCTCACTTGAAAACTGCGGTATAACTTATATATTTATATTCATAACACAAAAACAAAAAATCCAGTTTCTAATCAATTTAGTGTATTTTTAGTGTTGTCAAATGTTACAGATGCCTGATACTATTTTTTAATGTTTGAAAGAATACGCTATAGTCTCGTGAATAACCTTAACTGCCGCAGAAACGATAATTTTCTTGTTACAATGGCGAAGAAAGCTTCGGGTGGAATCGCCATTGTTCGTCCCCGTAACTCAAAGCCAAAGGGCATACGGAGACTTTCCGCATTTGTATTTACGGACTTAATTCCGTTTTTTTGCCGCATTACCGGATTGCCTCTCCGTATATACACTGTACATTTCCGTAAAACATTCCGTAAATATACTCCACTCAATCACCCTCATCTGCTCTAAGTCCTCGATGTTAAGAGCCGTCCAAATCTCTTCACTCACTCTTTCGGTAACTTCTTAGCGTCTTAATAACTTGTTTGCCTGTGAACACTTGTTTTGATCGCCACCGAACGACGGAGAACGGACCTACGGGTAATTTCCAGCGAGCGACGAGTTGAAGCTAATAGCAGGTGCCTCCCCGACCTGCATCTTTCCAACGGCATTCCCAGAGAGTTCCCCCCCCCCCCCCCCGCGGCATCGACAAGCCGATGCCTCTTCACGGTCACTGCGACACTCCTCTGCTGTCACAACAAACAAGGCGAGGTGCAGCTTAGGCTGCCTCAGTCGCGCGACGCTGTCTGGAGAGGAGGCATGGGCGAGCGTTCAAGCTGTCGTGTAGCCTGCTAAAGGCTGTTCGCGATAAAGTGAGCACTTTTGAACTCAAACCTTCGTCTGTCTGCACGCACATTAACATGCGTCCTGTGTGACATGTGCCCAGTAAAGTTGGTAACGATGAATGGGAGGTAGTTCCGTTCCTTAACGTCGGATAAAAAGTGTTAGGTAAACATTTCTGATAAAGTCTGTTCGCGATAAAGTGAGCACTTTTGAAATCAACCTTAGAAGAAAGTCACTGTCCCCACCTGCATGTATTTTAACGGGCACAATGAGTAACATGTGCCCAGTAAAGTTGGTAACGATGATGGGGAAAGTAGTTCCATATATTAACGTCGAACAAAATGTGTTAGGTAACCATTTGTGTTAACTTATATTATTTCTCTTACTTTCCGTTTTTTTTTAAATACATCGAAGTGTAAAAATGAGCAGATTTGTACAATATTTACATTTCTAATAATTACACAGTTCCATATGACAGAAGCATGAATAAAGTAATGAGGCCGATGGCAATGTTAATTTTATACAAGGTGGAAGAACACACAACGTCTATACAAGTAGATCTTAAGCAGGGCTTTCGAAAGTGCTCATTTTATCGTGAACAGCCTATAACTTAAATTATTTATTTCGTTTTCTGTTATTTTTTATGCATGGCAGTGTAAAAAAAAAAAAAAAGGAAAATAGGTAAAATACTAACTTTTCTAATAATTTCACAGTTCCACTTTACAGACGCGTGGATAAAGTGATGAGGCCCATGACAATGTTAATCTTACATAAGGCGGGAGAGTACACAAGTTGCACCCAAGTAGTTCTTAAGCAGGACTTTCATAAAGTGCTCATTTTCCGTGAACAGCCTATACTTGGGACTGAGAGATTGTGTGAGATTTCATTCTGCAGTGTATTTCCAGCAGTGAAGTGGTGCAGTGTTTTGATCGGGGAACGTACAATGGCGAAGGTCATTCCCGAAATGATTACAACTGAGATCCAAGTGTTTTCCCCGGTAAATAATTGACATTGTAAAATTAAATAGCATTTCCATTAACAGTTGGTACATTTTATGTTATGAACTGTTACGATGCATTGACGGGTTGTTTACACGTTAATATTACCAAGCCTTTTCTCCACATTACTATCACGAAACCAATATTCTTATTACAGACAACAGAAAACCACAAATGTCGAGCCACACGCCTTTCTTATATTGAAACAAACCATTTTCTGTTTATAACTTAGGATTAGGAGTGGGATGGACTCCTGCGGGAACCCCGTGTCCAAGGTCAAAAAGCGAGGGAGCGATACGGGCGACACTAACACGCACGCCTACCGCCTCATCGCTCCTAAGCGCAAGACGTGCAGTGTTTCCGTCCTAAAGCTGTTCTTTGTAAATTAGATCTGTAACATAGGGGTTTTATACACGCGACGAAAGACCGCAGATTAAACTACGCCCGTATCTTTGTACTTTTTTCTTGCCGCTTAAGAAAACTGCGTGTGCAAGCTATAAAAATGCGATATTTGAACAAATTTAGTTTTTTTTTCTCCAAGAATACACTTAATGTGCCAAAAGTAAAAACTAGAGGCATAGGTTTTTTAAATTTTTTTTATTAAATCTTTTCTGACAAAATGTCGTATTTACAGGGCATTTATTTACCAAGATACGCGTATTCGCGCAAACAACTGTTTCACAAAAAATGCGGGCTCCATCCCTCTCTTAAGTTCCGAGATTAAGCATATTAATTCTCGTGTTTACTCTTGTTTAAAATGGTTAAATGTAAGAAAAGGCTTACTGCCTTAACTTTGGTGCATAGAAAAGACGATAATAAATACCTAAATAAGATGACACTTTCGTCGTTATCTTCTTGTACGCAATCGTCTGGCGCATCCGAACAGCGTGAAGTGGTTAGTTAACTATCCTCATCCGCCAGTACACCAATCATTTATTCCTACTTAAACGCCAGTCTGGATGGGCGTCGTGCTTAGGACACGGAAAACCACGAGAATGAGTAATTGGGGGGGGGGGGGAATTAATGTGCTGTTGTTTTATACCACATAAGCAAACATACACACATGGTAAAGGTTAATGTGTATTTTAAGTTCAGTAGTCCTGATTTCTTCTTTTTTTTTAAATTGTTGTTTGAGCAATTACACCTATCTCAGTAAATAAATCCCCTGAGAATACACTTTTTTTTTGCCAGAAAGGTTAGATAACAATGATCTAAACCCGTAAATAGTCCATTCATGGTTTCTTCGGATGTTTTGAAACGAACCTTTTGAAAAATCACTCTAGGCGTAACATGTCAACCTGTTTTTTCAATAACTTGTTTACCACAAATATATACCAGTGTTTATTAACTTTAAAGTGCTCTATTCTTGAATAAATGAAACTTTGACATAGCATCTTCTATAACTTGTAATATTTATGTCCTATTAAATACGAATTAAAAGCAGTGCGAGCAGGGAAGTGTTGGCAACTGCTAGTAAGACATGTTCACAGTTAAATGTTGTTTTAACATAGTTTTTTTGGTATGGTAAATTAAAAGTTGGCTATTGATATATTTGAATATTTAGGTAGCACTGAAGGAAACACATTTCATTGTTACAGTTAAAAATATCAGCGCAAATTAACGTGCGTAGGCCTTAGTGTTATGGCGTTTTTTGTCTTTGTCCGTGGAAGAAAATTCCATAGGCGGAGCGGAGCTTGTCGCTCTCTTTCTTTTCTATCTCTCTCTCTTTCTCTCTCTCTCTAGGGAAGGTTTCGCTGCGCCTGTAGTAGCAGAAAAGTTATACAAGTTATCAATTTTAGCATATTTCATATGTATTGCAGCAAAAATAATCATTTTTTAATTTGTAATTTTCAACTGAATAGAGATTTTATTGTTTGAATGTGATGGGACGGTTACAAATTCAACGTTGGCAGAAATGGCGACTGGCGAAACCGACACGACATGGCGATGGCGCGTTTCTGCACGAAGCGGCAAGTTAGTTCTCGTTGTGTGTTTTAAACCTACCTAGGCAAGTTCCGATGTTGCGAAAAATCTGTTTTTTCTACTGCAGGAATAAATAAATATGCTGCAAGGTGCTTCGTGACCGCTGTGTGTGAAAGAGCATTGTTACCTTTATGTAACGTTGGAACGGTGTGTGTGAGATTGCAAATATCGAACGTGTGAAATTTATACTTTTTAACCGTGAACTGTTTTTAAGACGAAATAATTGTTTGAAAGTCACGTCTGTTTATAACGTTGTAACCTTGCCCTAGGTGTTTGAAACACATTTGTTTAACGTGCTTACGTTTTTGTTATTTGCATGTCTGCCACTAACCCAATAATATACTAAAACCCAGCCAGATATATTAATATAAACAATTAAATTAACCTAGAAAACAGCAGGTGTCAATGCATAGAAATATGAGCAGGATGAAAGTTACGGTGGGCCTATTTGTGTGCATGTTCACCACTATCCTTTAAGTTTATCGCTGCTACGTACAAAAAATAAGCGACACGAGTTGCGTGCTTGAATTTACTTCGTCTTTTCGTTGGACTGGCTGTTCCTTCGGTTTTTATTTTTTATTCAACCTGAGGCCGTCCTTTTAACGAAATAACCCAACACAAGAGGTTAAATACTGCAGTTCTTTCCCCTGCAGTTTCAACAAGGTTTAACGCAGTCGCGGCAAAATATTAACGTGTATTATGTGTAATGTGCAATGTCGTGTAACAAATATGTTAACAATGTAAAATAATAACCGCAAGAACTATCGTCAACATAGATTTAGTTAAAAATATGGTTATATGCTTAAATTGTGAACATTCGTACAAAGTTGTTTTTGAATTATGACTAAATTCTTTGAACACCTGCAAACAGTAAACAAGCATTTGACAGTTAAAACTTAATTACATGGCAGTGTTTATGTTTACACGTAGTGGAAGGATACGCAATATGTAATCAAAAGTAGAACTTACGCAGGGATTCAGAAAAGTGCGAAGTAACCGTAAATATCCTATAGTAAATATTTTTGTCATATTAAATGTATTCAAAAAGAAACTATTTGTAGCGGGAGGGAGGGGGAGGCGAAGATTTAATTTTCGAGCTTGCCTACGCATTTTCCTTTGGAGCTAGGAGAAAAGTAGAATCGTATGGACATAGTTTAGTCTGTAGACTTTCATTGCGTGTATTGCAGTCCCACTGTTACAGGTCTAATTTGCATAACACCGAGCACCGACGGAAACACTGCTCGCCTTGAGCGTAGGGGCGATAAGGTGCTAGGCATGTGTGTTAGTGTCGCCCGTATCGCTCCCTTTGCTTCTGTGAATTGAACGTGTATAAAAGCTCCCGTACCCATGTACTCTCAATATAATGTCTCGATTTATAAAATATTAGAAATATTTTACCAGGAGACTCGAGGTCTTGTCGCGCGATGCCTCTGCAACCGCAATCAGACAGTGGCGTGTATTCCGTAGACGCGAGGTAAGCAATGGTTACTCTATAAGTATTGGAAATATTTTATGCTTTATAGTTTTCGCCGTAACTTTAAATGTAAACAAATTTAATTATGAGTTTCCCGTTTCCGATTCGAGAATCACTGTTTTCGTAACTCCCGCACTGTACACGCATAGTGCTGCTATCTAGTAGTTATTTCCACAGACGGGAGCGACTAGCGATGAATTGAACTCGCACGCGAGTTACCCTGCTGCGTTCCTTCGGCGGGGTAAGCAGTCTGTTTGCTTCCTCCAGTTATAATTTCCTTGGAATGTGGATCAAATTGTTCGGGAGAACGGGAGTTTTCTCAATATGCTCTCTAAATAATATTCAGTTTAGTTATTATTACATTCATTTAGTTTCCGTTTTTGTAACTAGTGTTAGGTGTTATAAGACGGTAAATACATGTAGATCGTAAGCATAGTTGGAAGTTGCGTTTGTTAGTAGAAATTGAAAATGGAACCACAGCCCCCGGCACTAACAAATGTTATCTAAAACACTCAAATATGTGGGATTGCTTAACCTGTAAAAAAAAAAACTTACTACACGCAACTGCAAACCACAGACTAAAGACGAGGTAGACCGATCTCGCTGGCTGCGCACAACCAATCTCCACGTCCCAACATTCAACTGCTTTCCTGCCAACACAGCTTGCGAAAACCGCATGGTTCGGAGGTTAGGTTAGAAAACTGATTTTCTAAACAACAGTTTTGGGATGTATGTATACTTCCTCTAACCTATTTGAAAAGCAGTTTGATTAAATACAAATTTATACAAATATTTTATTCATAGTGTAGTGCTTGTCAGTTAAAATTTAAGATACAAACAAACCCTGTCATCACTGTTGACCACGTGACTTTGACAGTTGTGTTCTTTTGGGGTAGGTCGGTGTTGGGTACATGCGCAGAAGACGAATGAGCAGTCTACCTCATCTTTAGTCGATGCTGGAAACAGATGGGCTCGAACCCAACACCTCTGGAAGGCAAGTCAGGCGCGATACCGTACGTGCAGGCCCATGCACCGACAGCTGACGGAATTCGCGTGATGCCGGAATCACACAGCACCGACGTGCACGACACGACTGCCAACAGCCAATAAAATACAAGATAGATCGTCGTAAGCCTGACCGACTCTGTCGCACGACCAGCAATTTTGGATTAGAAATTGTTTCTATTCTTTGTCGTGTCGTGCGGCACGACGCACAGAATATGCAACATTGCAAAACGAAATTGTATTGCAAGCTTTCCCCACAATGGTAAATACGCAGCTGAAAAGAAAAATACATTAAAAATGACTGTATCTAGCGCTTAAAAATAATCATTTTACCTTTGTATGCATTAGCGATACCAATTTGTCAACACTATATATTTCAAATTTCCCTCTTGTTCACCGCCTTTGAAACTAATGTAGCCGATCAGCGCCTTCTAAATAGTTAGGTTAAATGCCGAGAGCATTTGTCGTGGTTGCGTTTTTGGTCGTGTCGTGCTATGTTGTTCGGGGCTATGTGATTCCGTGTGATCCTGTGAAAGTTTTCCGTCGGGACTGCAGCGTTGCCTCAAATACGCGAGAGCCCGGCTGCAGAGTCGAAAGCCGGTAATTGAGGGGATTCATCGGTTCCCCGGTCGAAGAGCTCTCTACTCAAGAGCGCGCCAATCGGCGACGCCGGCTCGGCTTATTGGAATCACCAGTTTCGCGGGGTGTTTCGTAATTCCGTAACTCCACGAATCGTTGCCGTTCCAGAAGCCCGGTGACATGCCATTCGTAATTCTTTAAGTAATCAGGTTCCGCTCGTAATTAAAAGCTCTACTTGCCAACCCTGCATTCTTGGAGTTTAAACGGGGAATCGTGTGTTACAGGAAATCCTTCTCAATTCATCAGTTCTAAAGATAACCGTTTCAGACAAAAAGAACTCTACGTAATTGCCACGCTAAAATTTTTTCGAAAAATGTTATTCATTCATAATTTTTGTCTAAAATTAAAATATTGATGTTATATTTTCGGAAAAAAAAATTAGCCATAAAATTTGGCAAGATTTCTTACCGAGCCACGTAAATACTTTTTTTTACTGTTATGTTTAACATTCGTGCACCGAGAAAGAATATTATTTTTTATAAATAATTATCTTTTTAAACTCTGTTGCAGCAGGCTTGGTAGGCAGAGTCCTTACGTATAGACCGGTCACGATTAGTATAAGCACTTTTCAAATCAACCTAGCTGGGGCAGCTACGGTGCATACATCTCAACGGCCACAATGAGTGGCGTGCACCTTGTATATTTCGTAACGACGGAGAGAAAGTAGTTCCGATTCTTAATGTAGAATAAAAAGTGGCAGGGAAACATTAGTGAATACTGACATTATTTCTTATCACTTCTATTCTTAATGCAGAATAAAAAGTGGCAGGGAAACATTAGTGAATACTGACATTATTTCTTATCACTTCTATTCTTAATGCAGAATAAAAAGTGGTAGGGAAACATTAGTGAATACTGACATTATTTCTTATCACTTATATTTTATTTTATGCACACGACTGTAAGAATCAGCATATTTATAAAAATATTACTTTTCTAATAATGTCGCAGTTTTACTGGGCGGACGCATGAATAATGTAATTGGGTCCACGGAACATATGGCGGAAGAATACATAATGTGCATACAAGTAGATCTTAAGCAGGGCTTTCAAAAGTGCTCAGTTTAACGTGAACAGCCTATAACACAAGTCATGCCCACATCGTATGCGTACACCTGATCGAACGAGACCGCATTTATTTCAGTCGTTGTTAGTTACGATGTTACAGTGTCGGAATGGATCACCGTGCAAACATTAGCACATCGCCTTTCCCGACCTAAATTCAAAGACAGAAAAATCCATCTATACTTCCGCCTAAAATTGTTCAACTTGTTTACATTTCGTGCAGTGAAAATTTCGAGAAATAAAAATTAATGGATCGTCTTGCTTTTGCATATCCGAGTTTCTGATTTTATGACACATGAATTAAAAAAATAATTCATTACCAAAAATGAGATAATTTACATTGGACAAAAGTCATGAGCTACCTCAATATAAACTAGTAATCGCGCATAAAAAAAAAAAAAACATAAAAAACCATACGAAATATAGGTAAAACTGTGTGGGATGATTGGGTTTCGAACATGGAGTAGAAAACATTATCCAACGTGAATTTTATGGGACTCACGCGTGATAATTGGGACTAAATTTATAGCTATGCAAAATATCAGAAACTAAGTGAGATAAAATAACGAATTCGTCAAAATTGCTAAAGGTTGTTCACGGTAAAATGAGTACTTTCGAAAGCCCTGCTAAAGTCCTACTTGTATGGACGTTGCGTGTTCTTCCGCCTTATAATATTGTCATTGCCATGAGCCTCATCACTTTCTTCATGCGCCGGTCAACCGAGACTGTAAAACTATTAGAAAAGTAAATATTTAAAAAATCTACAAATCTTTACACTTCGACATATTAAAAAAAAAAACAGAAAGCGATTGAAATAGTTTTCAGGTTATCACAAATGGTTACCTAACACTTTTTATTCGACGGTAAGATATGGGACTACTTTCACGTCCATCGTTACCAACTTTACTGGGCGCATGTCACTCAGTGCACCTGTTAAAATATACGCAGGCAGGGGCAGTGACTTTTAGGGTCGATTTCAAAAGTGCTCACTTTATCGTGAACAGCCTTTACGTTGATGTGATATCTACGTGATTATTATTTTTTGAAACAATTGCGTGTGAGGTTACCAAAAAAATTTCCACTTTCGAGTTTTCCAGAAATGTTTGCCGTAGACAGTTGGCTAATCTGCGTTTGCCTAAACATTGCCTTTCCTGCAACCCTGACCGCCCTCAACTGACGTCACGTGTTCATTCGCCCTAGTTAAAGAGGACCTACGTGCCCGCACCCCTCGTTAAACAGTCGAGGAGTATTCCCCCCCCCCCCCCGTATCAAGTGAAACGGCAAGGGGTTGTTCTCTAATTGAGGGTCCCGGGGAAATTGAGGGAGGGTCTGATGACGCATCACGGCTACCCAAATCATCCTCGTCACTGGCTCGGCGAGGGGGCCAATTACACCTCGCTCGTGCGTGGATAAAACTGCCCCCCCCCCCCAACCCCCATTTTGCAGGCAATTCACGTCACCTCAGTTGCGACTGCAGAATGCAGGAGAGTACAGAAGCGAAGCTGCCGCTCCGCTGTCCCCGAAATTCCGACAGCGCGCGACACGAAAAAATGGCCCGCCGCTCTGCTAACATACACAGTGAAAAACTTTCTCTATTCGAGAAAGAAATTATTTGGCAACTTTGGCTGCCAAAGATATTCTTGTAACACCTCAAATAATATACCAAATTTCTCACAATCCTAGCGGGGAATGTGTGAAACTAATAACTGAGTTCTAACTAGCAAGTGGTGTCCACTTCAGATTTATCACAAACTAGCCACCCGCCCCGGCTTCGCGCGGGCGTGATTTGAAAATATGGCGTTGTTTAAAAATGGTTACTGTGGTCCATCCTTATAAAATTAACATATGCTGTCGCGGACTTTTTTGTAGACCTTTTTGAGATCTACGATTCTGCAGTACATTTGGTGTATCTCTTCTGGTTTAGTCAGCGTAAGCCATGCAAGTGCCGGAAAAGCGGCTTTTTCCGACTTGATTAGAAAACGTCGACATTTCTCTTATATACTTACAGTAAATATTAATGTATTATGTACCTAAACCTTCCTCAAGAAATTCTCTAAATGATGGCGAAAACCGCATCAAAATCAATTAAGTAGTTCAGAAGCCTTAGCTGAATATACACACACACGCTGCCGGGCGACTTTGTTTTATACTATGTAATATGCTGTAGATTAGGTGTATTGTAATAGTTAAGTGTAAGAGTAGACAACATGTAAAAGTAGGCTACATGGCCTACTTCGCCATTCTCAAAGAGGTAAATAAATATAGAGCAAGGAACCTGGGTACTGGATCGAACTGGAAACTACAAGAGTAGGAGACTATTACTTGAGACCCGGAAGTTTCAAGACTTCATTTGAGCTCGAGGTGGACTCCAAACACGAGTCCATTCGGCTTTCTGTTTCAATTATATCGCAGTTTGTAAGACACGCCCTGGAATAATTTGAACCTATAAATGACCTGTAAGGAAACTATAGACTATTCACGATAAAGTGAGCGCTTTTTAAGGCCCTCGCAAGCATTAACCGCTAATAAATATATATTATTGCAGCCTTATGCATTAAATTTTGATGGCGGTGAAATGTGTACACTGTGTTTATTGATCACATGACAATGTTTACAATAGAAAGTAGCAGGAAGATGAAAATTGGATGAAAGGAAAAATTTACAAGGGCCTTAAAAAGTGCTCACTTTACTGTGAACAGCCTATAGGTCCGAATACCGACCTACCTGGTCTGCAATGAAACAGGGGCGTCAGTCTATTAACAACCAACTGAAGTTCTAGTACAAAAAGGATTGTGGAGTGTAGTTAGTTTGCTAAATGAATCCGAAAAATTTCTGGGTCTCTGGCTATTACTTAGCACAGAATCGTTTTGTTTCTCGCGAATCTATCTCCCACTCAGTTTAACAACATATTTGAGGAAAACTGCATTAAAGTAAAATACAAAATTTAAATAATACACGTGAAACTCGCCCGCTGTGAGAGGGGGTGACACACACACACACACACACACACACATATGCAATTCTCTAAATTTACTTTTCTGAAGTGCTAGATTAAGGTGGCCTGAGTGAGGCCTGTATACGTTTTTCAGTTCCTCCATTTCTCTCTATAACATGTTTTGTGGCAGTGAAAATGGCTCAAACGGGTGTTTTAGGTACGAACATTCCGATACAAAACAATAAGAAAGGTATAGGGACGTGCATCAAACCTTTATTTTTATGTAATTTAATGGTAGGGTCTTCGCTGAAAGTCTGATAGAGGGGCGTTATCGACGGCAATATTGCACGCCAGTTCAGTGCTTTGCGCGTAGAGGCGATGAGAGAGTTGATGGGTATGTCTCGGTCGCACCTATAGTGCTCCCAAGTTTTTAGGCCTCGGACGTGAAACATTCCTTAAACCAGGCGGCCACCTTAAGAGACTACTGCAGTCTTGGTTTTGACGTGAATATGTCTTTAAATTATGCGACTATATTGGGAGGAAATTCAGAAAATCCAATGATAAAATCGTGGGATACAGTTCGGCATTGCAACGCCCAATATATCGACTACATTCAAAAATAAATTACACCACTCTATTGTCAAAGGATCAAAGAATATGTTATGTTGAACGAGGACTGCGAAGCATCGCGCGCGCCGAAGGGGGGGGGGGGGGCAATTTTGAGTTCGTTTCGCCGCGTTTCATAACTTCCGCGTAGTACAACATTTGACTAGGAGAAGTTACGACTCTCGTTTCAGTTTCAATCGATAGCTCTCGTCAAGATAAATGGATTGCATGTTTAAAAACATTCGTGTGGCGTGGTTATGGTGAAATTGTATGAGTTTAATGAAAAAAAAAAATTAAGAAATCTCAACACTATGTCGGTCTATACTCGTCAAAAAGCCAAGTCGAAATACAGAAATCGTATACGGTTGGAAAGAGCATCTCGAAGGGAATCCAGCGATACCCATAAAACCCTATATGATCGAGTGAAGCGGTGCCAGGAACGTAAAATAAACGTCAAAGCGTCCGAGAGCGTCAACGTAGACGTATTCACGCAAAACAATCGGCCGTGGGTCCCCAACACAGCCACACCCCATTTTTCATTATTACAGTTATTTGCCTTGATTACAAGTAAAGAAAACTGCAACCTTTGACATGTTCAGTCTATATTCTAAGGCGTGCGATATGCTTCCACAGAGCCAAAATTGAGGGGGCCCAAGTCCCCTTTGTTTAGTAGTCGATTTGTAACACGCGACAGCGCAGTGTCACTAAAGTTTGGCAGCCTTGAATACTCTACCTAATCTTGGAAAGCCCCAGTTCAAAGCCTGACTGACAAGCGGAAGAAAGGCTAAAAGGAACAGCACAAGCATCAAGGACATCATTCTTTATGCCTGCAGACTGGAATTGTCCTGCAGGGTCGTTTCCGGCTCGGAGTGAAGGATAATACAAGAGGCTGACTGTCTTTTTTTTTTCCCCTTGGCAATTCAGCGAGGGGGAGACCAGCAGAGGGTCCATCTACAATACCGACCGAACTGTGGGAAGTGCCATTCATTATCGCAGACCCTACTTCACACAGGCGCAGTACCTTTCTAGGGGAGTGCGCGTGTCTCGTGAAGGCTAAGGCAAGGTGTAAGAAAATTCAACAGCCGAATTAGGAGAAATATTTCTTACGTCTTATTACTAATCGCAGTAATTAAAATGGCGGCCACTAGAATCGGCTAATTTTTGTTCTACACACATATCAAAATAATAACTGGCGAAACAGGAACGTATTGATGTTTGCGACAGCTATAAAGCTTCACTTCATCAACGCGTGGGGTAGGTAAAGGATGTTCACGATAAAGTGAGCACTTTTGAAATCAACCCTTGGAAAATGTCACTGTCCCTACCTGCGTGTATTTTTGATGGGCACGTAGTAGCATTCGCCCAATAAAGTTGGTAACGATGGAGGGAAAGTAGTTCCGTTGAGTTAGAAGTGTAAAGTTATTTGTCTTTCTGGGTTTTTTATGCATAAAGTGCACGGATTAGAAAATTCGTAAAATATTTACTTTTGGAATAATTTTACAGTTTCCCTTTACTGACGCATGAATGAAGAGATCAGACACATGACAATTTTGATTTTACATGTCGCGTAAGTTTATATAATGTGCGTAAATGTAGATCTTAACCAGGTCTTTCAGAAGTGCATATTTTAGCGTGAACAACCTATACTATTCATTATGTTAATATCTACATGTGACTCAAGGACAGATACAGAAGGGGGCAGTGTCGAGTTATAGCCCATTAAACTTTTTTGAAGCCGTGCTAAAGTTCAATTTTCCAGAATATTTCTCCGGCTGATGCAAACTAAGCTTCACTGAGTTAAGGTTATTCTACTCGGATTAGGAACAAAACGTTATTTCTTATGGGAGAGTTTGGCATAGGGATAATTTTCCTACGCTAGGTGCGCTGGTGTTCCGAAAGGTAACTTTCAATTAGAATTTTAAGCTACGTGAGTAATAATTGTAAAAAAAATTTTGCTTAGTTGCGAATTTACGTTATATTTGGTTTACGATTATTACAACTAGCCGGTTTTTTTTAAACGTAGAAAATAGAGAAAATCTAGTACATTGCCGACACTAGCGCTTACCTAGCGGCAGAAATTTTTGGTCGCTAAACTTTTACCGTTGATCTTCGTGATATGTAGCAGAAGTTCACCATAACGATGTCCATGAAATTACACCAGGGGGAACCACGCACCACATTCGTGCGCACTCAGTGTGCAGTATTGTGTATAAGGACTATTTGTCAGTAGGTGCTACCAACATACCTATTTTATCCCTGATTTGTGTTCAGATTATTTATAAGTGAAGCATTATAATTTATAGATAAAATATGAATAACATTTCAATTTAACAGAAAAAAAAAAAACTTTTATGAACACAAGTATAAAACGCTTGTGATACAGGGCGTATTTAGGAAATAACTAAACACGTCATACATGGGGAGATATTTCAAAGGTTTTATTGAAAAGGCCGAAGAAACCGGGAATGGACTATAGGCATTGCTAACACAACTATTTTCTCTCGGTTTTTATTCATATAAATTATAAATTAAATATTATAAGTAATAGATAAAATACAAGTCAATGTTCAATTTAACAAAAAAAAATGCTTTTATGTTTACAGAAGTATAAAACAACAGTACGACGATGTGCATAGGGTGATTTGTCAAAGGTTTGGTTAAAAATTTTTAATAAACCGCGAAAGAAACCACGTTATACGTGGCCTAATGGCAGACGAAAGGCCAGACGTACTCCGTCTTTGACGCATGCGCGATGCTCCAGGATTTCTCTGCCGTCAGCTGCGTGGGTCTTGTGGCGTAGAAGATGCGAAAAGAAACATAAAAAAATCTAAACGTCGTGCTGGAGTCGGATCGTGGCAAGAAATCACGTAATTTTCAGTCGGTGTTAGAGAATGGTAGATGATGGGGGGGAAGGGGGGGGGGGGTTCTCCCATTGACCCACTTCTGTTTTTTTTCTCGGGAAGTGCGTCGGTATTCTGTGTGCGCTCGTGTTCTCTCTCTCTCTCGCTCGCTCTCTCTCTCCTCCCGAGTGTTGATGGGACGCGATGTGATGTGTGTTGAAGCCACGTTGTTTGCCCGCCAACAAGACTCGTCTTTATTCCCTCTTTTCCCCTCTAGTTGGTCCTCATCTCTCCCCAATTTCGCCGCACTCGCTGGCGCGTCGGGTCGGGCGAGATGACTTAATGACTCTTTGGCGGCAAGGCGGTGCCGAGCGTACGAGGATTATAGCGCGTGCTCACGAGGGTTTCGGGTTCGTGCACCGAAATACGAGAACGTGATCATTGTGATGTTTTCATCTTTTAATGTTTCTCACTACAGATTGCTTAAGAGGAAAATACGAGAGTAGTCTTGGATGTATCGGCTTCAAACGAATATAAGTGTACACTATTATTATTATTTTTTTTTAGGTTCATTTCGAGACAAGTTGTATGACTTCACAGATAATCTCAAGTGAAAATGCATGTGACGCTTTTGTTAGGTTCCCATATGTGTGGGGTCAGAGTTAATTATTTGTTATTTTAGACTGACTGCAGACGTAACAATTCTGCCAACAGACTGAAAAATCTACTCAACTATGTGTCAATTCTGTCAGAGGTCCCTCTTTAAAATTTAATTCAATTACACGATTGAAAAAAATCAATGAAATTAGGACTTACCTAATTATTGACCTGTGATTTTGTATGTTCGCGGAAATTAAGAGTTTAATATAAATGTATTGTTTTCGTAATTCATAATAATGTTTTTGATTTGCAAACGTGCTGATTTTTTTCTGTAAATACGACTGGAGTAGTGTTATTTCTCCATGAATTTACTTTGGCCCTCTTGTGCATATTACAATACCATCATTAAAGATTTTATAGGAAGATCATGGATTGTGGACCCACGCTGTGAAATTAAGTGTAGGTGCTGCAACCTAGTAAGGGTCACACGAAGTGCTCAATCACAATACGTTAGTCGCGTGGACAGCCGCAAGGGAGCGCGTGAATCGTTGTCTGCAGATAGTATTAAGGTGACGTAAAATCCAGAATTAAAATATTTTGCAGCTATGTGCGATTGTTAAACGTGTTGAAATTTTTAAAGATAACAAAATGAAGTAGAATATTTTAAAGTACTCATGCAGGTGTGTGTGTGTGTGTGTGTGTGTGTGTGTGTGTGTGTGTTTATGGTGGGTGTTTAAAATTCGTAGTATGTAAGTAGTTTATTGTACAACACCTTTCGAAAAACAATGGCGTGGGTCGGTTAAACTGGCACCGGTCCACTTTACCGCAGTACTTTCAATTACTTCAATTTTCATTAGTAATAGTTAATTTGTTATAACTATGAGACTGTGATCGTGTATATTATTAACTAATTTGATCTATAGCCTAATTACGAGTACAGAAAGTGAACAACTGAAGCATATGAGAAGATTACGAACAAAAAGCGGCGTGTTGAACATCTTAGTATTTATGAAACAGATGCTGTGTGTTTATACTGCTGTGGAAAATTTTCTGATCACAAATGTGGGGGAAAATGGGTTCAGTTTTTAGAGTGTCGCGAAGAATGTGCTGATATTGAGATTCTGAACTTTGTATGTGAGATTTGCAAATAATACTAATCGATCTAGATTTTACGCATATTTATAGATAATGTGTCTGGTGCGCCTTAATCTTAATTTAGTAGAATATTTTCATGTGTGCCAAGAACACATTTAGAATTATTTTAGTAATAGACTATGTACATTTTCTTTATGTTAATTATCGCCATTGATATCTGTTACGAGTCCAAAACATTTACCAACTGTACATATACCATAGATTACAATTGCGATTTCCACTTTTTAATAATTTCGAATGCGAATGGAGCCGTGGTGCCACTTTACCCGAACAGTGCGGGTAAAGTGGACCTTTGCAGACTTCTACGAATATCACGATACAAAGTACAAATATGTAATTTAATGTGTAAGTCATGTGTTTACCGTATAGCAACATATCAAGCTGTAATATGCCATAGACGAATGTAAAATATATAATATAGTTTCTGAAAAACTTTTGAAAAACAAAAGGGGGGTTCACAATACCCCAACTTCCTCTAATAGCTTTCTTACAACACATAAAACGAGAAAAAGTTTTTCTTTCGTCTGGTTTGCATACACAGGAGAGATCATGATAATTTTAACTTAACTCCAATGGGCCGCGGTGGCTAAGGGGATAGACTTCTCGCTTCCCATCGTGGCGAACCGGGTTCAATCCCCAGTCGGGCCACTTCCGGGAATCGTGCCGGACGATGCCGTTGGTCGGCGGGTATTCTCGGGGATATTCCGTTTCCCCCCGTCCTCACAGTCCGTCGCTGCTACATGCTCACCTCATTTCAATTAATTCGAATGTAGGAAGATAACAGTATGTTGTGCGAGGATTCAAACTCTGAAGTGCGAGAATTGTAATTTTAGGTTGGCAGCACTTCTCCGGGCCTGAGTTATCTGAACCAGGTGTCTACTCTGGATTAAGGCGCTCGCCTAACTTGCGAGTGGATAACGTTGCAGCGTGTATGTATAATGTGTTTTCAAAATAATCTTGTACTAAACATTCTCGTGCTCTTTCTTTGGGAGACAACTTCACACCTATAGAAGTTTCTGATACAGAGTTAGAAAGTCATCTCGCACTGCCAGCATTGCTTTGCACTCAGAAAAATATTGGCTGTACTATCCAATTTTTTTGTAGCAATAAACCATATACATTGCTTGGGACATCAGTGATATTAGTTTGGCCATGCCAACTTAAATAGTATAAAAACGGATCTCTGTGTTGTCCTGTCTGTGTTTGTACGCGCGCTAAGAAAATACCCGCAAATTTACCATATCAGCGTATACGTAGAAGCGATTGGTAAAATTGTTCCCCATTAATCCATGGCAGTGTTGTAGCTTTTGCTCATGAAAAAATAGTTTGCCTAGGGAAGTTTCTATTTTTGTGTAGTAGCGACGCAAACATTCCTAATATGTGCAACCAGATGTGGGGTAATCCATACAGTGTATATGGATTTGAAAATCCCATCGCAGTTTAGGAAGTTTGCTAGAGTTTTTTTTTTTTTTTTTACAGTGTGAGCACCTATACGTAGGCCTATAGAACCTACAACATAGCTGTCTGTATTTACTATTGAACAGGTAGTTCCTCAGACAGCATAAATTTAGCGAAATATTGATTGTTTCCACAGCAGCTATAATCGTTATCGGGAAAGATAAGGAGATCTTTAAGCTTCATTTGGAAAAGTTCATTATAAGTATTGGCACTTTATGCGTTATTTAAAGTGGAATATGGTAACCATTGAATATGTCGCTGAACAACTGAACTAAAATAAGTAACTTACCAAACATTATACTGTTTTAACGTGGTTCAAATTTTATATAGATGTCGTTAGGAACCCACGCAGTCAAACATTCTTGAGTATACTTTTTGAAAAATAACTTTGGCAGGCTGCCTTGAAGCATTTATTATTACGTCAAAAACAGCTACAAACGTTCTCCTGAAATTTAAATTGTACAACAAATGCGGTACTTTGGAATGAGCGGAATTCCTACCCTCTCAGAAATTTGTCGCAAATTTACCGCGTTTGTGTATTCCCGTACTGAGAACGCATGAATGTTAAGGTTGTTAGTTTTATCATACAACCATGCATAGTATTTTTTCTACATCTGTTCAGGAAATAAATACGTTGTGTATTTCCCAACATTTCTGTATTAGAATAGTGTTATAGGCTACATTTGTCATACTGTGCATAGGTTAAAAACTTCCGTTACAATTTAGGACGTTCAGTGAAAAAAAAAAAAATGACATTCTAGAAATGCGGAAATTTTGTTACATTGTAAACGTTTTGCGATAAGTCAACACAAGTGCTATTCCAAGTGCGCTAGTACTGCAGATTTGCGAGGTACGACAAATCAGGAAGTAAGTCACTGCTTCTGGCTTCTCGGATTGATCGCAGGCCACAGCGGGCGGTAACTTTCTGGAAGGACGCCCCCGTGAGGAGTATTATGGACATAGTCGTGGTGCAGCGGCTTTTTTCGAGGTTACCTACCCTGTTTGTACCCTTTCTTTAGGGACTGTCTACAATTTGGCTGTCCCAATGTGTGTCCTAGGACAAGGATGTGCTGATTGGTGCACGTGACCCTCTGACGTCATGGCGCTGTCCCAAGCTGCCGTGTCCCAAGTCAACCTGTACCCCAAGTTGAAGCATTCGGAAATCGGAATTTTGTCCGAAGTTGTGTCCTAAGCCTAATATAGAAAAGAATAAAACTTCAAATACTTTCGCTCGCATTCGTGAAATGTTTACGTTATTAATGTTAACAATGGAGGTGCATGTTGAGCTTTCTCAAAACAAATATGATGAAATGGTAATAAATAATTAGTGATATCGTTCAGCCTGAACAATTTTATTTGAAGAATGAAACTTTTAAAACGTAAGTTTAAAAAAATAAAATTTGGATGTCAGTTGGCGAACTTATTTAAAATAAAACCGCTATAGCGTTTATTATAAATAAATATTAAAATCAATCATTTCGTAAACATTAAATAATCAATAATACAGCAGATTTAAACATCACTACGTAGTTACAAATAATAGGCCGATTTTAGTGCGATCTAGTGTCATGTTCTGGAAGCTCACTTCGGACAACGCATTTGTAGACCACATTCGGACCGCGTCAATGTGACGAAACTTGACGCCGAGTTTCGGACAATTCCGCGTCCACAGGAACGGCCGAATGTAGACACGGCCGCATCCTACCATTCTTCTGCATTCATCTCAAGTCATGGATCCTTCAGACTGGCCGGCACGACGCATATCTCTTTGATAGGGAAGCCAGCATGATTGTGGCAACGACCTGCTTATCTTCACTTCCTCGGCGCCATTTCACACTATAAAAAATTTAGTGAATTCGATTTATTGAACTAAAAAATAACTTCATTTGTTTTTCAACTAATCGAATTCAATAAGTTTTCAAGTCTCCACATGAAAATTTATCACAAACTTTTGTTAAGTATTTACGACTCATGCACGACACGAAAATAATTGGTTAAACCAAAACAAATTTTCTTCATAGTGTTGTACATCTTCTTTTTAATATGCATCCGTATTCTTCAACATCTTTAAATGTATGCACACAACTATGTTGTTGTTAGATTACTTCCGCTAATATTATCAGAAAAAGTTGTATTCGCTGATTGAAATTTTGGATTCAAGAAAATTTTGAACATGTTCTAAATTAAAATCTCGAAGGAAAACGAGACATTCAAGAAATTAGAGATGAACATAGCTACGTTTATGATGTTCGTGCGACGTCATATAGCCTATAATGGATGGAACCCAATAAAAATTGAAGGTAATTTAAAGAAAAATTTGATCGTGTGGTAGGGCTATTATACTTTGGTATGCTGTTGTTACTGTTTGAAAATCTTAGGAAATGTTTAGTAACATAATCTTGACGATCGTAAAATAATAGGTAACCTGGTGCTTTCCTAGTGCTGTACGCAGTCGGCACACGCAGCCGGAATCAGTAATCACAGTGGAGCCTGGATAAAATGGATGTACTACGACCACTCACGAGAGAGCGGCGAGGCACCCATTATAATACTATTTTGTGAAATTTAGTATTTGTCAACTTAATACGAGATCGTGATCTATCAATTTGTCTTACTTCGGATGTTACATAATTAATTTAGTACCTATATTTATATTATATATCACCTCATCTTGATATGTTATATGCGGAGTTTATTAACAAAATGTGCAAAGTTTCATATGTAGAGCTTACGAATTTTCCTTTTTTTTTTTTTTTTTATTAAAGGAATCTTTTAACTGAATTATTATTATTACTACTACTACTAGTCTGCCTTTAGGGTGACATGTTTTTGATATCTCGATTTGTGAATATTACCATACCGTTCTTAATGTTGTATAGTGACACCATTTAATTAATTTACATGCAATTGTTGAATTTGGTATAAAATTAGATTAGTATTATGGATTGTTATATTAACGTAGTGTACATTATATTGTTTTATGTAATTTTATTTTTTCACTTTAGTTATTGCTTTTATATATAGGATATATATGTATGTATGTGTATAATGGGTTCAGTGTAAGCGACTGCACATTATGCCTTAACTGCACCCACAGAAAAATAAGGCGAAATAAAAAAAATAATAAATAAACTGTATTATTATGTTTAAGTTGCTGATGTGTAAACTAGCAAACGATTAGGTACAGCACAGAGCAAAACACAGCTTACCTTGCAACGGTTCACTACACGCCGCTGTTGATCAGGGCTCCAAACTAGGACCGTATTCCGTTACTCACCCATTCCACTGGTCACTAATTTCAGTAATGGCAGCTATGCTGACGAGCACTGTAGGTCGCTGGCAGTCATTTTGGCGAGCAGCTGGGTTACGCCCTGTGCGAGGCTATAAAGACTACTGAAAACACTGAAATGACTATGGGGCTCAGTAGACTGTGTAATGCCAGAGAAGTGAGTAATTGGCGCGCGATTCAAGATAATGTTCATTACGCAAATCTACAAACGTTCAGCCGATTGTAGTACTGTATTAAAAATAGTCTTTACGGAAATTCTTTTTAAATTACTATAAAAGAATAACCTTAAAATTGAATAAATATTGTAGAATAAATATATTATCGGACCATTTTACGGGATTCAAATTAATTTTATTCATAAATTATCTTTGAAATAAGCTGCAAACATAAATTTAACAGAGGCATTCACCCCTGAGTCCCTTTTCTTTCCCTGAATTAGCTGTAAAGTGTTCCGGAGCTATAGTTTCACTGACAAGTAATAATATTTGCCGGTTACTTATAATAATTACCTTACGACTGACGAACACTGATGAAGTCTTGGTAACTTAAGTGCTTGTCAGTAGTAAAGCTGGGTTTAAAATAGGAAAATTAAGCTTTAAATTATGCGTTATTTCGTGTGCAGAAGAACGGGAAGTATGTATCTTGTTATCTTACGGATTGGTTTCTAGTGTAACTTAGCAAGTCTTGTGCGTTGTTGGGATTTCCTTAAGCGTTAAAAGAAACAGTTATATTTTATTTCTTAAGTGAAACTGGTGAGTTGGCAACCAATCAGAACAGAGCAGTCGGTGTTATTGGCGGGAAAATGTTATTTACAATAATGTAAGTGTAAAGATATTAATAAGGCGTATGTGTACACATGTTTGAGATTATTTTTGTTCACAAAAATAAGCTTCTCTGATATGAAATGTCGGCTTTGAAGTATGATCTGCTTAAACGTGGTTGTGATACACGAGGAAAGGTTAGGAACAAAAGTAAACGTGACAGGATTGTCGCCTGTTTCCATTGGCTGGAATTAAGAAGTAAAACATTAATTGGGAACTAGGAATACAGAAGGCGCGTTTCCGTATCCCATATCAGCGCTTACTGCATAATTCTTAAGGCATAATGTTTTTTACTGTAAACCCAGAAGCCGGCCTAGAAGGAAGCGAGCAGTCGAGACTTGACGACGGTCGACCATCACCCAGCGAGCTTGGGGAACTGACTTCAGTGCTATGTGTGAGAACGATCCCGCTTCCTTCCGTAATCACGCTACCTATCAGTTTTTAGAGATTTAGTATAATGAAACAAATTTGACTGAAGAAGTTTAGAAATAAGCCTAGTGTTGTTAGAACCCTTGACACTATCATTGTTATCAAGGAAAAAACTTAGTAAAACAAGTCCTATATTAAGTGTAGTACACTCTAAATCTGAATCAATAAGAACTTCACTGTTTCAACCAGTCAACAGTACCCGACTGATTCAACATTCACTTCAGTATTTAGCTAATGAATCAGTGAAAAAATCCCATAATTCTTTCTTTTATTGATTCACTGACATTTTCCACTGATTCATCAGTTTTTTTTTCTCATTGTTTTTCAGTGGTTTATTTTTGACTGATGGATCAGTTAAACAGCGTGTAAAAATGGCCGTCAAACAACGTTTAAAAATGGCCGTTAAGTAACGTGTATCAAATGATATAAAAATTAATAAATTAATAAAACCAATAAAAAAATACTTTCGAAAATGTGTTTCGTCTTTCAAAACACCATGTTACTAGGTAATGTGAACATTCAGCCTTTCATTCCGTTTTTACGTCTTTCATTTCGTTTTCACATAATCATCACAGCGCTCTGTTTGAAGGTTTAAACCAAAAACGGTAACGTATTTGTTTAAACCGCATATAATTTAGTGAAGAGAGTGCACTCGTATTTGCTATTCGTTTTAGCAATCGTAAAGGTACCAATTAAACTAAAAACTAAAAGTAAGGGTATACAAATTAAGTCTTCACGATTTCGATAAGAACTACCTCGTACTCTTTCGACTTGGCTTGGTCGCGCAGATGGGAAGGTTACGGCCTAAAATCGACGTGGAAAGGGTATGTGATTTCAATCCTGGCTACCTCCGAAAATTTCTTTTTACTTTTTTTTTTTGGTTACGGTAATTTGCGCAATATAAATAGTAAACTATGTTATGCTTATTTCACGTAATTATTAGGCTACATTTAATAAAAAGAATATTTAATTCGTCACTGCAGTCGGCCGTCACTATTCAATCAGTGAAATGTTTTTCACTGAAACAATCAGTGGTTTTCCACTTATTCTAAGTGGAGCCATTTTCACTGATTCTAGTAGCTGAATTTCATTGCGGATCAGTGGTTTTCAGCTGATTCGAATTTAGAGTGTAGTACCAGCAATTCCTTCTAATTCATTTGGTCGCACTGCATGATCGGACAATGTACCAAAACTTACGGGGGTTGGGGCATAAGTCTTGGCAACTATTAAATTTCATGACGAACTGTTATCGCTGCAGTTAATGGTATGTGTCGCGGGGAAGACAGGCGGTCCTAGTACGCATTGACAATGTCAAATGGCGCAGGGTTGGCCTGTACGAGCGCAGAGGGCAATGTGAAATCAATTGACCGGTGACCGCCGTGCCAGATGGATGAAACCAGTGTTGAGCAGCGCTCGTACATCAAAATAGCCGATCTCCGTGGTAGAACTCCCAGAGAATGTCACAGGGAATTGGTGGTAGAAGCTGTCGGGAATAATTCCCTGCCATGTCGGACAGTCGCGAGGTTGGTAGGAGCGTTTCAGCGAGGACGTGTACAATTGTTGGCGTGTTTTTCTTTTTTATTGCCCATACACGTAGTGTTTGCCTTGTCCTGTCATGTGCCTATTTCACATTATCCACACGTGCCGGTATTCAAACACTACAACATAGTTGCCATGGCTTTTGCCCCAACCTTTGTAGAAATGTAAGCACGGAACGGAGATGGTAAACGCTCGTGTCAAGACACGAGAGGGAGTTGCTTACCTGGCCGAAGGCTCCCTCGTGGACGGCGTCAGGGAAGGTGGACACTGGTTCTGCAAATATCGGCCGTTATCAGCTTGTTGGTCCAGGCACTTTGCAGCCATTCTGCGCGTAGAACGTGTGCAGAAGAACCTGTCACGAGACCTCGCTTCCTTGGATCTCCCGACGGCGTGCACAACTTCAGTGTCAAGACGTGGAACTACTTTCCTTCCGTCGCGTCATTACCAACTTTACTGGGCGCGTGCCAGATATTGTGCTCGTTCAAATACATGCAGGTTTGTGTCTGTGATATTATCCAAAGGTTGGCTTCTAAAGTGCTCAATTAACCGCGAACATACTATATTAGAGATGAAGGCTGTTCGCGATAAAGATCACTTTTGAAATCAACCTTAGAAAAAAGTCGTTGCCCCTCCCTGCGCATATTTTAAAGGACGCACTGAGTGACATACGCCCAGTGAAGTTGGTAATGATGGATAGAAAAGTAGTTCCATATTGTAACGTAGAATAAAACGTGTTAGGTAACCATTTATAGTAACTTCAGTTATTACCTTCGCTTTCTTATTTTTATGCAGCGAAGTGCAAAATTTGACCAGATTTGTAAAATACTTACTTTTCAAATAATTCCACAGTTTCACTTGGCCAACGCATGAATAAAGTAATGAGGCCCATGGCAATGTTACATTTACATAAGGCGGAATATTACACAACGTGTATTCAAGTATATCTTAAGCAGGGCTTTCAAAAGTGCTCATTTTACCGTGAACAGCCTATATACGTAATTCCTGCAGCAGTGTGTTTCCTCATCGAGCAAGCTGACAGTGAACACGCTGGATTAGCATACTGGAGGACCTGTGCTGAATTGAGACCGGGCATTGTGATTTCGGTTTTTCGTGGTTTTGTTTTAGAACTATTAGCTCTGACTTTAATGACCTCACTGAGGACGGGACGTTTAGCCACAATCACACAAAATCTTTCTCGTCCACTAACAGCACGTTTACATTTATTATTTTTTATTTTAACTAACGCCACTGCGCTTCAGTACACAAAAATAACTAAGCGTCAGACGGTAGTGGTCTCTGATGTGTTAATCGGCAACTTTAATCAAATGTACTGTACTGAACTTGTGGTAAACCCATGCCATTTCCAAGCTCTCGCTGAATTACCAACGTATTGCTGCATGCTCATGTGAGATAACTTCAGAAGTAGTTACAGATTTACAAGTGAGGAGGTTCCGCCCAAGGTCATATGCTTTGCATGAGTGCGAATTGTGATGGTGACTCGTCCGGTACAGCGTAACGTGGGTTGAACGTGATACCGTATGAGTAGTAGGGTATAGAGAGAGATAGATAGAGAGAGAGAGAGAGAGAGAGAGAGAGAGAGAGAGAGAGAGAGAGAGAGAGAGAGCTGGGACAGGGTCCAGGATCCGGGACTCGGGATTTTTGGCTACCAATTCCGTTTCCGCCATTTTGGAATTTTTCTTTCAAAATCGCATGTTTTTACCCAAAAATCACTTTAAAATTTCCCATTTTCCCCAGCTGCTAAGAAGGGCTCCCCCAGAAATTTCCTTCAGGGGGTTCTGTCCGCAATTTTGAATTTCCCGTTTTTCCCTTAAAATCGGTCATTTTCGCCTTAGAATTTCCCTAAAACTTCACTTTTTCTTTTAAAAAAAATATTAAACATATATTGCTTAAAAATTTGTAAAAACTTAAACAAATGTGTCTCAATACCTCGGCTTTTCATTAGGTTTCCTAGAAAAAACCTCCATCTGTCGAAATATCTGTACTTGCATGACGAATTGTTTGGTGCTGTGGCGTACGAAAGTACAGAAGTCCAGTTATGAGTCACTGCCAGTCCCGCAGACGCGCGACGGCTGGCGTACTATTGGCTGCGTGTGTGAGACGACGACGCACTGCGCCGCATCTCGCTTCGCTGACCAGGCTGGCGTGGGACAATGACGCGAAGGCGTAGCGTATGTGCTTTAGCATCGCGAAGGCGACGCAGTATCACACAATGAGTGCGTGGGAAAGGCGGTGCGTCGCACCAGGTATCATCATGGTTTATAGCCAGCAATTAGGTCATGGCAGCGTGGAGCTGCTCCGAGCTGAATAAAACTTCGTGTAATATTCTAAGCTTTGTTTTCACTAGGTGGAGGAATATCCTGAACGTAGAACTTTAGCAGGATTTCTGCGCACATAATATTCACGGATGAGTAAGATTTACGTGGTAAATAATTTAGAAGTCGGTACTGCTATACCTCAATTTTTTTTTATTATTTCGTGTAGATATTTAGACGGCGGAAGTGTTTGTAAAACATATGTCTACTACATGACTGTACACGTGATATTTTTGCTTTAGAACAGAACAAAGTAGTTATAATTTCCGTGTAAGAAAAGAGGTATATAATTTACAATATGTCTGATAAATGTAATTTACACACACATTTACAAGCCCAAATTTTTGGACAAAGAATAAACATGTTTCAGGGACCGCAGTTTGAATACCGACTTGTACATTGGATCGTTTTAAACGAACTTTAGTTCGTGATTTTATGACTATTTAATATGCACCAACTATAAACATTAAAGCAATATCCATTGGTTAGGAGTAGCATAGGACCTCCAGTTCGAAGCCCCGAAACCGTAGAAATATAATTTTTTCTGTCGGACTTAGAAAATAAATTTGTATCTTTACCCAGTGTTTCGGAAACTGATTTAGGAATGAGTGATAAACGGGAAAGGCAAGTTTTAGGCATCGCATATGGGATTCACAGTAAGATACGAGGTTCACAATTCGATTAGTGAACTGAGTTTCGGAAACATTTTTTAACGAACTTCGTACATTAATTACTCACTGTTTAGCATCCATGCTCGTCTGATAGGATTTAAGCCATCTTCAAAGGCGTGGTACGGCGTAAGGACCTGTGTTCGAGACCCGAAACAATTAAAACAATATTAATTTTCTATTTCGAACTTAGACAATATCGGACGACGTTTTTCCGAGTGCTGTGAGAATTTACATATAGAGCTGTAATCCATGCTGATACCTTAGTATCAGAGAAAGTTAAGATCGATTTGGAAGCATTCTCTCCTGCTACACCTCAAAGATGAATTGCGAATAGGAAGGTCTGCCTTTGATCTCAACTAACGAGCCGCGACCTGTATTATCGTTAACTAACAAGGCTTGGAATATTTCACGCTTGAAACATAAATATTTACTACGTCAATCGGAGCCTTTATACAGGCATATCAAAGGTAAAACAACATACAACAAAATTTTTTTTAAATGTTTAACCCCTTACGCCAAAGTCAATTTTGTAATAATCCACAGGAAAGAGAAAACCTCACATGCAAGTTTCCACCGGGGGAGAAAATTAGTTTTAATTCGTAAGCAATGTATATTTTTAGGTTAGCCTGGGAAGGACTATAGCTCCATAGCTCCATCTGCTCCATCGCTCCATAGCTCCTTCACTCCATAGATCCATCACTGCATAGCTCCATCGCTCCATATCTCCATAGCTCCAGGTGGTGGATTGATGGTGGATTGGTGGTAGATTGTAGGAATCTCAATATTTTCCCCACGTGTGTAGGACTTAAATTTTCTCATTAGTCACCTCCGTTCCACCTTCTGTAGGACTTGTAAATTTTTCTGTTGGTGTAGGACTCGATCATTCATGTAGGAATTTGTATATACTAAAGCAAAACTAACAGAAGTAAATAATAATATATTACTTTTCACATAAATTGTGTATGTATGTACCTTCTCTATCGTGTACAAAAGGCTATTGCATCTGGTACGATTTAAGAAAGACATTATGATAGGATTTTTATTAAATAAAATATTTTTTATAAAAAGAACTTATTTATTTATACAAAAAATATACAAGTTTTTTCAGTCTTGCATATCTATTAGGAAACGCATGAGTCACACGTTGCCCTCCCCATTTTATCCGGGCTTGGGACCAGCAACACTACAATTATGTAGTGCAGGCAGAGTTACAACGCTGAAAAAATCTCGCATACAATGTTGAAAAAACATCTTGAAGTCAGCATTGTGTTTTTAAATTAATGTAAAATGTAGGAAATGCTAACACATAAATATATACAGTAGGCACTATGCCCCCAGCCAGAGCATAACTTATGTATACAAATTGTCTACATGATCAGCCTTCTCTTCCTTCTGTGCAGCTTATTCACCTGTTATATGTCCATTTTTTTGTTTCCCCTCTCCTCTTGCTGCCCAGCAAGCTAGCGAAGTAGACTTCCCTGGAATGGTTGTCTGAATCATTGGGTACTAAGCCCTACCACAACAAAGTGAAAAAAATAACTCTTGCATGAACTCCAGTGTGCTGCAAGGCCATTTTTCAGCCAGAGTATCCGTGTGGCAATGTATTCACTCTATCCATACATACTTGATGTTTGTCGTCCACCCACACAAGTGCCAATTTATTACTGAACTCTGAATACTACTGCTTTTTGTGTGACCTAATGCCATGAACAATAACTCGCAAAGCCTTCTCTCTGTTTAGAGCATGGACGTAGTCTTCGAAAGTAATCTTGTTCCTAATAACACACTTCTGAATTCCTTTAGCCTGCTTGTAAATGTTGCCTGCACGTCTGTATGCATACAACGTTGCAGCAGGCCTACGAACTCTGCCGTGGGTACACCATTACACTCGTCCTTGAATGTACCGATTATTTTTTTGTTCTTGAGCGAGTAGCAAGGATGCTTTGTTGGATAGCCACTGGTGTCAGATTCGTCTAGCAAAGCTGGATCAGAAGACATGTCATAATAAAAGTCGAGAGTTCTTATCTCGTAAACCATACTGTCCATGTCCATGTAGGACAACTGCAGGTTCTCACCACACCTTGTCTTCATTATATCATAGTGGAAATGATGCATGAGTAACTTTGACAAATCCAGCACTGCCACACCGGCATAAATAGGCTTGTCGAACAGAATATCCTCATGCTCTAGCTTGACGAGCGACAGGTTCTCAGAATAAATTATTCTGTCTTTGAAGACTGGTTTTGCGTCAAGTTTCTTGAGTCGCTTCTCATTGCAGACGAGGCTCATTCTCTGTCTATTATGTTTGTTTTCCATGAGCTTGCCGAAGACCGCATTGTTTGCCAGCTTGAATAAGTCTATTTCAAAATCGTTTGCTGCTGCAGCTAGCCTTGAAGTATTCAACTGGATGTATGGCTGTAGCCAGGCACACTGCTCGAACTCTAGCACACGGCGAATCTTCTCAATTTTCAGTCCATGGGTGATAGCTTGTTTGAGTGTGATTTAGTGAACTGCATAATTTTTCTTGCTCGTCAGTGTAGTCATAAGCTTCTTCTGCTTGGATTTTGGTGGACATTCATTAATTGTGAGAAATGGCAATTCCGTATGTTCACTGTGCAGTTCATGCGGGTAACTTACATCACATTCGATGATGAATCCCACAGGAGAATTGTCGGGGACGCCCATGATATCAAGATTGGCACTAGCCCACTTGAAATGCATTAGAGGTAGAGGCAAACTCATCGCCCAGCCATACAAATTGTTAGTATCCATGTACATAAGGTATTTCAGTGGTTCATAAGGGACATAGTTCTCATCATACATGTTGTTCACAACGCAGTGTCTCTTTACACACTGAGCCACACCACCTTTTATAACATTCTAGAGAAACATGTGCATGTCGTAGTCGGTCGAAAGTTCGAGTTTCACAGCAGTCCCCTTTAGCATGGCATCAAATGTTTAGCCAGGTAAACTTACATAATGAACACATTCCAGTCCATATGTGTCTAGGCAGAGGCTGCGGAAGTTTTAAAATACATCAGTGAGTAGTAGTACATCTGTTTTCATGTAAATATCTGAATAATTCTTCAAGGCTTGGCAGTCAAATTTGTTCCATACTTGCTGATCATGAGCATACTCGGAATCATTTATGTTCGCATCTGTCAGCTTATTATAAAACTTTTCCTTCGGTGTAGCTCTGTCTCGTCCAGTCTCTCGATGCTGTGGATATAATCATAGGGGACGACTCCCTTTCTTGTCACTAGAGCCAGCTCATCGGAACTGAAGAATTTAGATGTTTTGTTGAACTTGTTTGCTGGTAGGTTCCCTACTAGGGTTGACAAACTTCTGGACATGAAACGGAAACTGTCAATAAATTGAATGTTGAACTTCTCTCCAAGCGATTTTCCAAAAGTAACCATCTTCTCTTCATTATATGGTATGATGGTGATGTATTTGTTGTCGTATGCCAGTTCTCTGAAGATGAAATTTTCATCATATTCCAGGTTATGAAAAAATACCGGAAGCCTCTTTGGTCGTCTTCTGAGAAAATTGCAGTTGTTACAGGCTGCTCCAATATACTTGCCACTAAAGTGGCAGTGGTCCCGTACCTTCACATTATCTTTGCCGAAGCTTGCTCTGCAGTGACAGCATCTTGATGCTTGGGGATATGATGAATTTTGTGCTGTAGTTAGTGGTAGCATCTTCAGTGAAGTCTACATGTAAGCTTTGTGCTTCTGGTATGCCATCATGAAATCCTTCTCAGGATCAGGTTGGCAGGTCTGAATCGGTACCAAAATGGCTTCGAAATCTGAGTGGATAACAATTGGTAGTTTATACTGCTGCTGAATATTTTTGAAGCAGAGCGCTGGAGGCCTCCCATCATTTCCAGGCTGTGGCATTTCAGTTCGAAGTGGTGCATATCCAGAGAAAAATTTCTTGTATTCAGCCAGACTCTGTTTACAGTTGAGCCGACACTCGTGATTGATTGTCTAAATGCGTCAGGTAACTCTTGCATATATGCACTGTGCCGTTGTGGGCCATCTTCTGGGATTGTACCAGTATGGATAAATTGTAAATTGAGGCAGTAGTGGGATGTCTCTTCATCTGACAAAAGCATCAAGTCTATATGATCGTCCTTTTCTTCACTGGTCACTCAGAGAGGAAAAATCTTATCGTTTTCATCAATGGAGTAAATATTGACCTATGTTCCTGGATTCTTCTTCTCGAACAATTTGATCTGATGCACTGTTGTTGGAAATGTAATTTCTGAAAAGTCGTACCTGTCTTCAACATCGCTGTATCGCTTGTCGACATGTTCCAGATGAGTACCTTCCACGAACTTGGCCAGAACTGCCCATTAAAAAATACGTGGTTTTCATTTTTTTGGCTTTATTACTGCTTTCTTAGCCTTGACGGAAGCTGGCAAATCTATCCATGACGATGGTTTTAGAGGATCAAGTTTGTTGATCCGAAGTTGGGGCCAGTTGACAGAGATGAGCATCCATCCAGATTCTTTCTCAGCATACTCTTTTTCTTCAGTACAGAGCTTCTCAATACTTGTTGACACAGCATGTTCAATATCATAAGTATTGTAGACTGGCACATTTTTCGTTTTAAAAGCCCTTGCATCTGTCTGGTCTTCATGTGGCTTTGGCTTTCCATAAGTACACTCCAGCAAGATGTTAAGTTTAACTGCACCACAGTTCCCTACTTTTTCTATTAACTGGCCAACAATGTTCTCATGAATGGCTACCAAGTAGTCACATATATCTCCGGCATCACCATCATTCTCTGCTACATAAGTTTTTATAAATTTCCACGGAATGCCGCCTCTGCCTCGACGAAACTATGGCTACTTACTGCACCAGCTCCGTCGACGATTTTCGGTCGGGCTGATGTTCTCGGGCAGGATGGTAGAGCACTATCTATTGGCCACACACATCTCTTCTTCTGGGCTAGCTCGGCTTATTTCCCCTTGCAGACCTTCAGGTGCATTGCCAAGTTGTCACGATGGGTAAACTGGGCACTGCAGTTGTTGCACTTCAATAGGCCATGTTCAGTATTAAACTCACATCCTGCTTCATGTCTTCGTGCGTGAGTCAAATTTTTGAAAGTCTTGTAGCAATACTTGCAGCTGGTGGTCGCTGCTTTCCCGATGATAACATTGTAGCTATGAAGATGCTCTTGTAGTTTATCTCTGTGAGCAATCATTTTGCCGCACTTTTCGCATGTCAGCTGCTCTCCCTGATATGGGTTGAGGCTGCAGCTCCTTTCATGCCTTTGCATGTTATTCCGCATAGTAAAAGCCTTGTCGCAAAACTTGCACTGGCTTGCTTCTATCGCTGACAAAAAAAACCTAGAATTCTTGATGTTCTACAATCCTAAACTCTTTATGTAATAACTAGCCTAAATTCTTGAAGTACTAACTAACCTAAGAATCTTGAAGTACTAACTAGCCTAAAAATTTTGAAGTTCTAAAAAAACTTCACTCACTCCAACTATAAATCATTAGATGCAAAATGGCAGCGAAGCTGAAGGGTACTCGGTATACACACAATCGATAAGCGCTGATATCAGAGTGAGAGATATGGCGATGTTTCGGCCTTTATATATCCTAGCCGAGTGGCGGGAGGTGTGAGTGATACAAGTGAAATAGTACCTGCAGAGTAGGGTCCGCTATGGGAGACTTCCACGACTAGGCTATCCGACACCATTCAGGTGCAGATGTGAGAAAACGCTAACACAGCTCTTCCCACTCACATGGTCATCCTACACTGCCCAGGTGCGAAAACGGCCAGAAAGTACGCACGCAGCCAGTTACCTGATACCGTCCAGGTGCAAGTCTATGAAAATGCTATCCGACATCGTCCAGATGTGAGAAAGCGACTTGAAAGCACGCACACGTGCAGTTACATTGCAGACCTGTTAACACTCATCTTGCCAAGCAAGCATAGATATTTTGATAGATGGGTGTTTTTTCTAGGAAAACCTATAAAAAGCCGAGGTATTGAGACACATTAATTTTAGTTTTTACAAATTTAAATAATATATACTTTATAATTTTTTTTAGAGAAAAGGTGAATTTTTAGGGAAATTTGAAGGTGAAAATGGCCGATTTTAAGGGGACAACGGGAAATTCAAAATAGCGGACAGAACCCCCTGAAGGAAATTTCTGGGGGAGCCCTTTTTAGCAGCTGGGCAAAATGGGAAATTTTAAGTGAGTTTTGGGTAAAATAATTGATTTCTAAAGGGATTTTTGGGTAAAAACAAGTGATTTTTGGGTAAAAACATGCGATTTTGAAGGAAAAATTAAAAAATGGTGGAAACTGGAATGGTGGCCAAAATCCCGAATCACGGACCCTGGATCCTGTCCCAGCTCTGTCTATACCCTACTACTCATATGCGACTTTACAAGATGGCCAGACATAATCAATACCAGAAAGGTCTGGCGAGGCTTTCCTAGTTGGAAGTGCGGAAGAATCAATTAAGAAGACTGCTCAGAAGAGGCCGTAGAAATTTGGCCGACCCCGAGTCATTTGTGGTGGTTTAGTTACTGCCATGTGTTGTACGGGTAAAACTCTAAGCTGAGCACCTGTTTATCTGTATCTTCAACACTGATTCTGTCAATTTGACTACATTCACAAATTAAAATATACATATATATTTTTTTAGTAATTTGTTGTACATAAAGTTTAATTTATATAGCTTTTTCTTTCGGAAGCCCGACCTTATTGTAGACCTTTTTAATTAAAGAGGCGAGAGACAGGGAGGCGCCGTAACTAACACATTTGCGAAGCGCTTCCACTCTGCAGGAGCTCCCCCAGCGCCCGAGCCTGTTTGTGACAAGTTGCACAACTTCGCTCATATATACAGCCTCTATCCGTCCTGCCTCCATCAAATACCCACCCTCTCCTCGTGACGAGAGTTCCAGCGAACTTACCTAATCACTCGGGCAGGTTCGGGCGGAGTGTGGAGCGAAGTGGAAAGTTAGTGTCTAAAACCAGCGGCCCCCGGCGAGATTTTACACCCTACGAGAAGGTGGTAAGGCTAAGGATCTCAGATTCTGGACGGGACATCCAAACGAAATACGGGACGAGAGGGAGGGGGGAAAGGTCGGTCTGTGAAACTAGAAAGAAAACTACTTTCGTTTTGGAAGCACTTACACAATTATGCTGAAACCGAATTTCTGCATATGCTTTTGTCATTGTGGCAAGAACACAATATTCAAGTAGAAAAAAAAATACGACCCTGGTAAAGCTCCCTCTTCGGAGGAACTGATGTTAGTTATGTAGAGAACTGCTGTACTTCAGAACGACGTTAAAAATTTGCTGGCAAATTGCGCTCGTGCGCAGTTGTAGTTCTATGATTGCGGAATATATTGTTTCATTGTCGTCTGGTTGGGTACAAAACTTATCGGTTGAGAGAGCGATGCACATAGCCGTACGATCACATGGCATTATCTTTCTCACGAAAGTGAGATTTTAAAGTAGTGTAGTTTTCAATGAAAACAATGTTGGTAAGGAAAGTTTTCTTAAATTCCAATGATTATCATACAACAGCACATTACCCGTAAACGCATTCGCTTGTTTGAGTACCACATTAATCACAGAATGTAACAGTTGTACATTTGACCTCGCAACGTATAGCGATTCTTGGTCCGTACCACCGTTTTTCTACGTGTAAGCCTATTATTATAAATATGGCTTTTAAAATGTTAAAGAAATTTACAATGGATTTTTCTGCATCTTTACTAAGATTTGTACTTGTACACACTTATCAGTATTATTTTTACAAAGAAATTATACAGAGTTTTTTGAGGTAGCTCGTTGCTTTTTTATCGTTTCCTTACACGGTGGGATCGTGCCTGATAATGTCGGTAGTATTTCAGTAAATAATTTTCCTCCCCTAAATATAATATTTTCTTTTCTACCAGTTTTGCTACAGTAGTGAGCTCAGCACCTAGAATCTATTTACCTAAATTATGCTAAAGCTAGTATAATTTTCCTAATGAAATAATGTTTTCTGTTCCCCTATTTTGTTCAGTAACATCTTTTTCTGTGCTCTCTTCGCAATTTCTTACCTGGAAAATGAACTTGTATACATTTATTGTATTAATGTACGTTCGCAGTCTTTTTCTTCCAAAAATATCAGGCTGCGGACATAGTCCTAAATAAATATTTCAACTCATCTGGCGTACTCCAAACATTATCGTACAGCACTTCAAAATGGCGTAAAAAACCGGTATCACAGGTTATAATGTACCACATGAAACTTTACTACTCACTTTCCATGAATGATATGGTAAAATGTCCATGTTTCACCCACTGAAATTAATTTTTTTTTGTACTTTTACAAAAAAAAATCCTTGAAAACCCAGTTGCCAAGAAAATCTTTTTTAGAACCACGAACAGTTTTCTTGTGAAATATGTAAAACATATATTTGTAATATTACAAATGATAGGCATCTATTACAACTTACATTAATAAGAAGTGGACATAAAATTTTTCTTCTAGAAAACAATAGTAATGAAGTAATAACAGAACGGGAACCCACAACCTTAACCACGAGACCAAGTTGACTTACGAACTTTAAGACTATTTTGGTTTTAATATGGCAGTAAATACCTACAAAATGATTGAAGTTATTCGGTTAAGAAGAACGTATTTATTTTATTTTAAGAGTTCTGTGTAGACATGGAACATTAACAGTTAACTAGTAATAGTCTCACGTGTTTTTAAAATTGTCGTAGTCTTATTATGGTTATTTACGTGGTTGGAATTGTTTTACGTTGTTCAAACGTCCAGTAAATAATATTTTTGCCCGCAGTTACACTTTACATCACCCCCAGTATATCCACAAACAGCTTTTTACAGTTTTATGTTGAGCGTCCGCCATTTGGATAAGTTCGTGGATACGGGTCAGTATTCCATTTACATTTATGTATTTACCCATAAGATCCATGTTGGACACTAGTTCCTGAATATGGGACATGTCAAGATACAACAAACAAAAAGTATGTACAAATACATGACACAACAATATTAAAAACAAATGATAAGTATATAAACATTCGATTTAATATTAACATATTTTAACAATACCAATTTATAAATAAACGTGTATATATATATATATATATATATATATATATATACACACACACACACACACACACACACGCATTAAATAAACAATTTAAAAAACGAAATATCCTTTCTGCAAATTATAATAAACCATAACACGATCATTTTTTTATATACTTTTTATTCAGCTTTGCACTAGATATTCTTTAATTTATTTAATACTCCAGAAGTATTTATTTTCATAAAAATTGTTGACAGTTTTATTAAACTTTTTAATGTAATTTTCCATCCTAATGGTTTTAGGTAATTTATTATAGAAACATAGACCTGTATAAAAAAGATCATTAACATAAAAATTACTTGAATGTTGTACAGTTCTCAATTTGTAACAATTTCTGTTTAGATTACCTTGTATTACTTCGTTTTTTTTTTTAAACAAAACTTAATTTTTTTTCACAGTTTTAAGAATGCCTAAACATATCCATTGTAAAGTGGTCGAATATTATATACTTTATAGAGATTTCTACAAGATGTATTATCTTTCAGCTTTTGCTATCATTAGAAGGTTTTTTGCAGGCAGATGTTAATTTTTCTGGTTTCCCTTTAGTTAACAGTAGATTGATTACTTTTAAGTTAATTAACAGGGTGCATTATCACTTTTCCTTCAATCAACAAAACGATTTATTACTTTCATTTAATTAACATGCCTTTAAATGCATACGAAGACATGCATATTATCTCTCAAGTAAATAGATTACATGTTTCAAAAGAGATGGCAGTTCTATGGGCACTTTTTCTCAATCTCGGACACTTAGCCATGTTTCGAGGCTCTTATACATTGACTGGGCTAATCGCGTGAGCCCGAAGTAATATTAGTTCTATACGCCCGCTCTTCTTGAGGTGATGTCATCCACCTCGAATCTTAAAAAATTAATTTAACTACTAAACTAATGGGCAGATTTTAAACATTCGAACACCATTAGTATCCAAAGTCATCGGACAATACAGAGAAAAAATATGACCATAAATATGCAAACTTAGGCCAAGTTGGTTAGGTTAGGTCATGTTCTAAATATAACCTTTGTAGTAAAACTATTTTTTACTTGTAGTTGTATTCCTCCAGAACTCTAATCCGTATTTTATTTGTGAATGAAAATAAGCTAAATAGGCCATTTTTTGGAATTGATCATTTGCTACATCTCTTACAGATCTCAAAAGGAAACAGGTTGATCATACATAGTTTATTTTGAAGAATGCTTATATGCTCTCGCCATGTAAAATTATTATCTATGTGAAGTCCCAAAAATGGCATTACTGTTTCCACTTTAGTCACATTATTATTATAAGTAAGAAATACATCAAAACTTTTTGCACCTAATCTATCAAAATGTATAAATTTGGTTTTACCAACATTTAAAATTAATTTATTGGTCACGAGCCAGTTATATAAAATTTGTAAAGTTTTTAATATGTTGGCTGGGGTATTTTGAATAGTGTGACCTTCCACAACACTACTGGTATTATCTCAAAAGAGAGTTGTATTTTCATGTTTAATTAATTTAGACAGATCTTTTATATAAATTAAACATAACAAAGATCCAATCAGAAACAATTATACCATTTTCTCCTAAAACTTCTACTCTTTTGAATCTGTCAATAAGATAGGACTTAAACCAGTTGAGTGCTACATATTTAATACCATAATGATCCATTTTTCTAATAAAGTAATACGATTGACAAGGTCAATAGGCCAAAAAAATTCCACACGTTATTTTTCTATCTTCCAATCAATCTATCATTGATTTCGTTAATTGAAAAAAACTAGTTATTGTGAATTTACCTTTTGAAAACCACTTTGTTGTTTACAGAGAATAAAATTAGAGTCATGATATATGAAATTAATCAGTTATAAATTGCGCTTTCAAAATTTTTTGAGAAAATCGGTAGACCCTAATATACTAGTGGTCTATAATTGACCATATCTTGTTTGTCTTCTTTCTTGAATACTGGTATCACTTTCGCGTACTTAAGCCTATCTGGTAAAACTTCTTCTTTAAAACTTTTATTAACTAAATATATTAGAGGCTTGATTAAGTGTCTTTTACATGATCTGATACAATTATTTGTAAGCCCTTATATGTCCTATTTTTTATCGTTTAGTTTGTCTATTATTTTACTAATTTCCGTCTCATTTACTGAAGTAACTTCAAAAGTACTTGGAACATTTTGCACATTGGTTTTCAATATAGTTATATCTATTTGATGAGACGACTTATTTGAAAAATTAAATTGTGTACTAATATTTGCATAATAATTTTTCAAAGCTTGAGCACAGATATTTATTGAGATCTGTTAGAAACAAGGATCTTGTGGCTTTATAAACGAGAAATTATACGAGAGAAATGTTTGTACTGCGATAGACATTTGTAAAATTACAAACAATTTTCAGTTAAAGTTACCATTTTTTTACAGTGGCGACATGCGAATTTGCATTATTATTTGGTGACTTATTAGACTTCAAACACCTGTGCGTTTGTATTGAGTCTGCCACTGGACCACTATATTTTATTTGACACACCCTGCAAAACTGACGGCTAACAAGAATCAGTCAACGATGAGGCTGTCGAATCACGGGCAACGAAGTCACAAGATAACTTGGCTCCTCCCGTTTGCGTAACTCAATAAAGAAGCGACGCCAACTCAGAAATACCCATGCATGATGTCAAAAAAAAAAAAAAAAAAAAAAAAAAAAACGAATTTCCATGTCTAGCGTTTTTAACCTTGATGAGCTTGCCTGAATTGGCCTTATGGTTTTCTTGTTTTTGGGCTTCAAATTTGATAACTAAGACGTCTAATGTTGTTGCGGCAAAATAAATTACAAATGAGAAATTTCAAACGTTTATGTTGTACTAAAATTAGTAATGTTGTGACAAAGTTAATAATGTCAACCATTTCCAAAGTCTGGTATTACCATAAAGCAAATATAATTTTTAAGTGTTAGTGTTAACAAAGCCCCTAAGTTATGTTGCCTCAGCCAAATGTTGTATTGCGCTAAAAATTACAGGAAGAACATGATATGTGTGTTACTGCGACATTAAAATAATGTCCAGCCAACACCAGTTAACACTGACTTGACATTGTAAAATGACGATTACTAGTGAGCAGCGATAACCTCGTAAAATTAATCCACTCGCTATATTTAAATTTTGAAGCATGGAATGAGAACTAAATGTAACATATATCAGCTTTAAAACCTTACAAATCAGTTTAGGTTTGCCAAATATGCATATATTTTTATAACAGAAGATATTTTCACAAACGACAGAATACTGTAGTTAGTCGTTGTATAGTTGAACACATACAATTCGAAACATAGGCCTAGTGAGACATTTCTAAATTGAGCAATTCGTAAGATGTTGGGTTTTGTAAAATGGCGATCGTACACACACGGCGCGGGTTCGATTCCCCTGCCATTCGTCATTTTTTCCCCCGTTGATAATATTTCTTTGTGTAACAAAATAACTGTACTTATTTTTTTAAAAACCTGAATGCTGTTTTAAAGCAAAGTAAATACAAGATGATTTTTAATTCAAGTGTTAACATCAGCTCAACACAAAATTTGTTTTGCCGCAACATAAAACACCACCTTAATGTTGACAGTACAGTAAGCGGGTAACATTGTTACAAATGTAGCTCGTATTTCAATTACATTTACAGCACAGCAGTGTACTACGCTGACAGAAACAATAGTTATTGCCGGCACAACACTGGACTTTTATTAGCGCAAGGGTTTATTCGTGATGCCAGTAGCGTACTCTCGGGCGTATCAGAGGTATCTGCTATATACAACATTTCTCGGGAACCCCGAAGGAAGCATTTGTACGTAAACATATTAAAACAGAAGCGAAATAATAAGGTGGACTGTATGAATAATTGGCGCCTTGGATTTTGAGAAAGTAAGAACGGCGTGTCGTGGAGCGGGCATCGTGACTTTCAGTTTTGGCTAGTACTGGCGACGGGCCAATGTCTACCCCCCCCCCCCCCTTCCGACGGTCTAGCAACTCCGCGTGCTGTTCACCAATCCAGCCAGCGGACTACAGTTTCGTGTATCGCCTAATAATTTAGAATGCCGGGTGGTGTGTTTTGGTTTTGCATAACGCGCGACCTCCCTCTTCTCTACTTGTGTTGCCCTGCTTTATAGACAGGCACGTTTCGTGCACGAAGGAAAAAAAAAAAAAAAAAAAAAAAAATCAAAGGGCCAAACTGAGAAATTGATACAGAGCTCGGGGTGACAGCGAGCACAAAAGACTAAGCGAAAAGCAGCAGACGATGATGTGTATTCTCTCTCTCTCTCTCTCTCTCTCCCCCCCCCCCACCCATAACACGGCAGCTCGTTAATTCTCTGAAATGAGGCACGAATAAATTTCATCGTCGGTCGTATTATATGCCGCCATCGTGCGAAAATTGTACTGTTAGAATAGGAGAGAAAAGCAATGAACGCGGCCTGTTTGAAAAATTCACAGTTGTGTCGCGACGCAGATTGGAATACGGAAATGAAACAACATTGCTGAGAGTTTTTTTTATATATACCCATTAAATTTTGTGACAGTTCGTTCATTTCAAAATGAGAACTGTTGGAATCCCTGCGCAGTTTATTTCTCTTTTCGACCAGCCTGTAGCATTCACCAGCTGTTACATACAACAAAATGAAACGATTTCAGTCGCAGTCATTTTAACAAATAGCTGTACTACTTTAAAAGTTACTTTAAAACTATAAAGTACTTCTTTTCTAGTTTGCGACCATCTTTAACTACAATTACGCCAGACCGTATTTCGTTTGTTACATATACACAACCTGACAGAGATTTGTTGTCAAATATTTATTTTAAATGTACTCTTCTAAAACAGCTACTTTAAAATTACATTGATTTCCGGTAAATCTATGTATAGGTGAAAGGAAGCAGCCTTATTTTTACATACAAGGTTAATATGTATAGGCTGTTCACGGTAAAATGGGCACTTTTGAAAGCCCTGCTTAAAATCTACTTTTATGCACGTTGTGAGTTCTACCACCTTGTGTAAAATTAACATTGAAATGGGCCTCATAACCTTATTCATACGTCGGGCAAGCGCAACTGTGAAATTATTAGAAAAGTAAACATTCTATAAATCTGCTAATTTGTACACTATGAGACGTTTAAAAGAACAGAGAGCGTAAGAAATCATTTAAGTTGTCACAAATGGTTGCCCAACCCTTTTTATTCCACGTTAACATATGGAAATACTTTCCATCCATCGTTACCAATTTTACCGGGCGCATGTCACTCAGTGCGGACCGTAAAATATATGCAGGTAGGGGCAGTGACATTTTTGTAAAGTTGATTTAAAAAAAAAAAAAAATTTACTTGTGGCTGCTAAAACTTTCAAATGTACCTATATCCTCGCAAATTATGCCATCGTGTGCGCAGTTTCCCTTTCGCGGATATTTCTTTTATCCGCCAATCAACAGAAATCGAATAGTTAATGAAACATCTCCAGTATTTCCTTTCAAATAGCACATTTTTAATACAAAATATTTCTTTATTTATAACTAAAAAAGCAAATTTTCGAGTGTGTTTGGAATTGTTTTTAAAAGTGACTGTTCAATATTGCTTTATTTTTCTAGAAACACTGTTGTTATTTTAAAAGAAAAACGTGTACAAAATTTTTTTTAGATAGGCGATTTTAACAAGGGGCGTATGTATGCAGGGTTGATGTCGGGGTCTTAACAGCTCCTTGCCCACAAGTTTGCCATTAATTAGTATTTAAGTTTAATAAACTGCTTTAAATTGTAATAAATATGTGATTCATTTTTATTACGTTGCAAAGCAAATTTTCTTTTAATATTGCTAATGTACACGAGCGTCAAGCACCGCTACTAATTCCTATGTAATGTTTTCCCTTCCCTTCAGTCAGTGTAGCCATCCCCCCTCCCTTGCTGTTGAGAAATTTCTGGCTACATCACTGATTATAACACACAAGCTGCACATATTACTGACATCTGGTAGTGGATCGAAGATGAACTTCCTTTGCTACAGTGAACGAATTGTAATGTCGTTTGACATTTTTGGGATTTCTGAGAAAAAAAATTGCAATAACCGATACAAACGTTTACTTTGTGGAACTGCCAGGTATGTTATGAACGAGTACTAGAAGCGAACAAAAATATTTGTTCGCCAACTATACTAGCAGAAGGAAAACTATGATTCATCAGTTCCCCTACCTTCATTTAAGCGGAAAAATTATTCTGCCGTTCTCATAGGAACATACCCAGTAAAACCTTACCTCGAGAGTGGGTGTCAAACTAACCAAGTTAATGGGCGAATCACTATTTTCCCAAGATATCCATTGAGTCTGTATGTACATGATATTATGTTTCTTGCCCAGAAATGTGATAATCTTTGTAGTCCTTTCCACAGTAACATTACTTAGGATATTGATGGGGGGAAAATAGGTGAATATAAGGTAATGATTTTGCATGGCCTGTAAACTCGAAAAATTTTCAGAATTTCTGAATTATTTTCTTGAAAAGATGCTGTACTTTATAATTATCGAGCTACATTTGAGTCTGCCAATGTAATATGAGGTAGCTACTTACTGCATCGTTACTATTATGTAGTTTCATTGTCATTTTGCGAAACAATGACGCACTTCATCAAATGTGGCGTAGAGCGCATATTAACTATACTTATTAAGTGGAGTGTACGTGTCTTCGAAGGGCAACTGAGAAATTAACTTTTAAACAGGCAATCGTAGTTAACGGTTTTCGCCAACATTGTGAGCAATTATTTTGCAATATTGGTGCATTTATTTCGCGTAACACATGACATTTTATGGCGCCTGAACAAAAAAAGTATCTCGGCAGAAACATACCAGTCTGGTAAAATATGTGCTCTCATAGTTAAAAACAATTCTGTCAGATTACTCTTTATTTGGTGTTCTTTATTGGGATAAATCAAATTGTAAAATACGATAAACATCTGTAATGTTAATGAACCACCCATGCCATAGAACAGGGCTACTCATTTAGCGGCCTGCGGCTACATGCAGCGCGCTACCCTCGTCAGACTGCCCCACGGATACATTTTTTTATCAGAAATATTTTTTCTAATGTATACTTATGCGGACAGCTGCCTAATTTCAACTCAACTGGAACTATCACTGGTGTAAAATTTTGTAGTAAAAATTACATCTTATTTCATTTACTACATCTTCACTTAAATAAACAGACTCTGCAAGTGATCCACGACTTTGTAATACGCGAGTGTGCCGTCAAGCTCTGTAATTAATTGTAAGTGGTTCGATGGGAAAACTAATTAAATGGCCCAACCATAGGCGACAATTTCGGATAGTATTGGTAGCTTAGGAAGCAAGATCTGCAGCAGATCCGCCGAACTCTTTTTGGTCCACTGCCCAGCCCGGGTAGAAATCCTCAGCGTGTGGATGAATCATCTCCGGCGCGCACGTTTGGCCTTGAAGAAAGAAATTTACGCGCGGAGTATGTAAAAGGTTGTAGGGGCTGGCGTCGCTCAGCCGTGCACGGCATGATCAGAAGGCGACGAGATGTTGTCGGCTGAGATTTACAAACCCTGAGTCATACTGCGCCACTGAATTTATGACACTTTAGCTGAGTCACATCTGCGTGTGACGGTGAAATTTTTTGTAAGTCTCGAGTTAGGATGTTTGTGAACAGTGAAACTTGCTCAGTGGTGGTAATTAGTCAGGAGGCGTTTAGGCATATTCTACAACGTGCGGAACCCGTGAATGGAACGAACTGACATATCGAAATTAATTTGTACCATTCTTTACTGTACGGAAACGCGACAGTTCAAACCTATGAATTTGGAAACCTCTCCTGTTAAAAAAATATATATATAAATTTAATATTTAAATAATGTTTAGTTGCCATAAATTATTACTGTCAGTCATGCAGTGAAATTATTAAAATAATAATCAACAACAACCTGAATTCAGGAAGTTAAGAAAGATTTGGAAAGAAACAATATAAGTGAAGACGAAGCAACAAAGAGAGAAATTTTTAAGAAAAAAAGTGTTAAAAATGGGAGGATTCCAAGGCAGGACGGAAAAGAAAACAGGCTCGAAATGATCCGAGGAAAGGAAAAAGATACATAGTGAGAAGATGAAGGAGTACTGGAGGAAGAAGAAACAACAGCAATGGACGAAGCATTGAAATTGGCTCGTGGTCCCTAGAAGACCCAAATGGAATAATAGTAGTAATAATAATAATAATAATAATTCGCATCGATTCCAATGTCATGTTTTCTTGTAAACCACATTGAAACTAAAACGAAGAATTTCAACCAAATACTTTATTGCTATTGGCTACACGCATTGTTTGTATCATCTGGAAAAAGAAAATCTACAATTTCCCAATTTTAGAATACAAAATTTATTCTGTCCATCTGCTTCATTTTCCATGCTCCGAATTCCCCGCATGGCTAGGGGAAATTTTGGCTGTCTTTCATCTCGTCCAGGCGGGGGAGCTGTCGAACCCCGGTGTTGTTCATCAAGCATTCATGGAGCAGGTCATTGTTCCTCGTGCACGGAGCTCACATCTCCGGCTTGCTGTACCAACTACCCCCTTCGCCCTCCACCCCCCCCCCCCCCTCGTCCTTAACGCTTACACCGCCAACGCGCCCTCCTAACAAGGATGGCGGTTGGCTGCTGGCTGGGGGGTCAATGTTTAGTGGTCGGGGGTAGCTACCCCTCTACACCGCTGACCCCGACGACCGGTGCGTATGACGTCAGCCTGATTGGATTATATACGTCGTTGGGAGCCGAGGGCAGGAGGTTCCAGAACTAGGCTTGGCGCACCTGAAATTCCAGCTTCGTCGTTATAGGCCGTTCACTGTAAAGTGAGCACTTTTGAAGCCCTAGTTACTTTTTTCTTTCAACCAATTTACATCCTTCCACCACTAGTTATTGTAAACCCGGCCATGTGAGTAATAAGAACATAGTATACGTTCACTATAATCAAAGCCAAAAGTCCGAGGCAACAATGAAATATATTTATTGGTTATTACGTCTGACGAAACAGCTTCAAAAGTGCTCACTTTACCGTGAACGGCCTATAGTCAGTTATTATTTAGCAGGTATTTTAAGGGAACGAGTAATGCGTGGCTCACACGTATGCCGATCACGCCTATCTCACAGTGCGGAAAACTAGATCAGCCAATCAGAAAAGTCCTCGTTTTGCGCACGAGCCACGCTGAAATGTTGAGGTTACGTCGAAATTTCTGCTCACGGAAAGAACAGACATCATCGATATCTCTCTCTGAATTAAGTTGGTCCTCATACTTTATATCCCACATTTCTTGAATAACCAAAGTGTAATTGATTTTTTATAAGGCAATAGTTTGTTGTCTGCATTTGCAATGAAATATGTGAACATAAACGTTAATTTTATTTAGCATTTGTGTGAAATGTAGCTCGGAAATATACCGATAGGTAGCACTAAACAGTGAAATATTGTTTTGGAAGTATAAAACGAAATTTTAATCTCTTGAAAAATATTAAGTTTAAGATCGTATCACGACGGAATTAATAAAATCGAATAAAATCATGACAGCTTCTACCTGCAACCAAACAGCAAATGTTAAGTATTTTCCGTGATAATCATCTCCTCTCTTTCCGTAACGTCTCTGAGACAATTTGGTTACAGAAGTCATCTTTCTTCTTTTTATCACCATACGGGAGCGAATCTGTGTTTTATAGAGGATGTGAGTCGGAACAGATGTGCTTTGTGACGATTGCATCCGGGAACAACCTTGTGGACTTGAAACAGGCGTTCAGGTAGACGACAAAATTAACAGATCCGTAGGGTAGGCCTATGTACCTTGGAAAAAGACGCCGAAAGCTAGTGTGTAGATTTTTAAATTAATTATTTTAATTCCAAAAACGACACAGGGCTTCCCTGAATAGATTCCATGTGCGACTGGAATGGTTGAAAAGTTTGCTAACGATTGCTGTTGACGTTACTGGAAGACAATTTGTGCGTCGAAGATTAATCTATAAATTTAGAAAAAAAAAATATATATATATATTTTGAGGTCAGCTATTTCAGTAATTCAAAGTACGTGGTGGACATCAGGCCAGTTCAAACACTCAGTTCTCACACTGTCGAGAGTTCTGCTTGTACTGCAGTGTGTTGAGATTAGATAGTGGAGCATCGCCATTGTACCCACCCGTAGCCAGATGTACACGAGATGCAGGGGCGAGACCTCGTCTTCGTGGCGGGCTCCGAACCACGTGCATACCACCGCCACGATGCTAGGAAATCGCGAGTCACGCCGGAAGTCAAAGATAGAGTGGCGTGAAAGAGGTTTTGGGCGGCTCTTTACAACGAAGTCTTGAGAGCCGATGAGAATGAAGCGGAGTGGATATGAAGCGGCGCGGGAATGCAAGGGCGGGGGGAAACGGGAGATCCCCGAGAAAACCCACCGACAGACGTCATAGTCCAGCACGATTCCCACGTGTGGAATTCCAGGAGCGACCCTGCCGGGAATCGAACCCTGTTCGCCTTGGTGAGAGACGCGCGACCTGGCCGCCTCGCAACCGAGGCCGCAAGTCTGATATCGACGTTCACCCGTCGCTATGACTACTTCCTCGTCCACACAGTCCTAGATGACCTTCAACAAGGTATTTCAGCTGCTTGGTGAACATGATAGAAACCTTTACAGCGTCTGCCAAACTTTCTTCAGATGAGAATCCTCTTTCAGGAACTTGAGCCTTTCGTCGAATGAGAGTACACAATACAGTGTGATCGTCACGTGCTATTTAACTTTAAGGGTAATGATGCATAAACGCAGCATATTTAAACGATTTTCGATATAAGTCGTTTTCCAAAGGGTTTATCGATATTTTCTGCTCGATAAAACGTAAATAATAATTTTAACGTCTTTTTTACGTTGTTATATATTTGCAGCCTTCTTTATTCTTGGAGCACTGATGGAAGAAAATCATTTTTTTTTTATTTTCTTCAATCAGTGCTCAGAGAATAACGAATGCGGTGAATTCGTAACAATGTAAGAGTAGTATAAAATAGCCGATTCTGGCGCACCTGGTGTCTGGCAGTGGATCGGTGGATACCAGTTAGCTGCCAAAATATCTGCCATTGGTTGCTGGGAACTTTTTCCTTTCTGCCAAGATGGCCGTAGTGGGCGTATACGCTCATTTGGGGCAATAGGATGTTGATTTCGGGGGATTTTTCTGGCTGCCAAAATGGCCACCGTTGGGATGGAATGGTACGTTCTAGAATTTCCCGTGGGGAAAGAGGTTAATTTTTGAAGATTTTTATGGGCAGGGACCTTAATATGCTAATTGGTATCCACCGATCCACCACCAGACGCCAGGTGCGCCAGAATCGGCTATTTTATACTACTTTTAAGAAGGTGTTCAAAACTGTTATTTACGTCTTGTCGAGCCAAAAATTTATAACAATCCTCTGTGAAACAAGTTGTGACAAAAATTATGTAAATATACGGTTTTCGTGTACCATTCCCTTTAAGACAAAATATGTAGTCGTTTAAATGTAACTTGATAATGAACAATGAACTCCTAAGTATACATATTATAATCAAGGCGCCCCTCCGGATAATTTAGCTGCGTAAAGCAGGAACACTTGAAAAAGAAAAATGAAAGTAAATAACGAAGTTACAGAATCGATGACTACTGCTCAAGGTACAAGAAACTGTAGCTTTTATCCAATGTTATTTTATCCGTATTGACACTATGTCAGTAAGGAACGGATGACGATCGCACCAGACGAGTTGGAATCTCAATCAATGCAACTTCCTCAACACCCTGTTATTCGCTGATTACTAGAGCTTCATATATATATATATATATATATATATATATATATATATATATATATATATATATATATTGGCCTGGAAACTACTTACAAAGTATATTTTCGTCTACTTAATACTTTTGAAGAAAGGTACATCAAAGGTCAAAAAAATACATTTGAATCATGTAACGTACTACAACAAATCTCATTTCATGTATCCCGAGCTTGAGCTGTGACATCACGAATAATTACATTGAAGACATTGATAATAATCAACTACATCTTCAAGCAAGTGTGGGCCAGTTAGAAACACTACAATATATCACTGCATGAAAGAAACACAAATTAAATTCTGTATAACGATAGCCATTCCTGCTCTTGTACTCAAAGGCTATTCACTGTAAAGTGATCACTTTTTAAGGTCCTGCTAAATTCTTCCTTTCAATTAATTTCTATCTTTTCGCCACTTTTTAATGTAAACTTTGTAATATGATTAATAAACCCAGTGTATATATTTCATCACTCTCAATAGTTAACGTCTGAGACTGCAATAAAATTTATTTATTTGCTAATAATGCCTTTTGGGAGGGCCTTAAAAAGTGCTCACTTTGCCGTGAACAGCCTATATGTGGCAGTGAGGGAATAAAGAATCCTAAAATCCAAATAGAACAGCAGAATCGAGGTGACTGAAATGATCTTTGTTCGTGCAGTTAAGGATGTCCAAGATAAAATCTAATAATAAATATGTGCGTGTGTATGTGTCTTTATATTAAAACCCTCTTAAAAGTCGTTCCCTGGTTAGAAGTTTTTCTGTATAAAAGTTATATAATTTGGTCTATAGTTTCCAAAGTAGTTGGACCTTTTCAAAAAGTTTACCCGGTTAATAAGATTATAATCCGTTTAGCAACATATTTTGAAGTGTATAACTTGGAATGTGTACATAGTATGTTAAAGTTATCTTGATGCCCCATGTATGACATATTTGGTTGTTTCCCTAATATACCATGCGTTTTATACTTGTTAACATAAAAGTATCTAATTTTTGGTTAAATTGAACTTTTACTTATATTTTATCTATAAATTAATATATTTTAATTTTTTAATAAACGTATGAAACCGAGAGAAAGTAGTTGCGCTGGTAATGTCTAGTAAGCAATATTTTTCATACAAAGTATTGTTAAGGTCAGTGCACACCAATGCGGTGTGTTGTCAGTTTGGTATATTTTTCTTGACTTTGGCAAGCTTCTTTTATTTTTAAATGAGGCGGAGAAATAGTCTGACAGTATAATTTAGCAGAGCTTCAGAAAAAAATGGGAAGTAGACATAAACGGACTGTGTACACTATACAAATCCGATTCCAGCAGCAAAAACCGTTCCTCGGCTAACAGTTCGGCCTCTCGCATCATCCACACCGATCCTGCTCCAAAGAGGGAATATGCAGATGTTATAGCCTATTTTTTTTTTTTGTCTCCGACAAGGCGAGGACCAGAGCGCTTACAAGAACTCGCACACCCCGCGTCCCTCGTCCAAAAAAAAAAAAAAAAAAAACGCGTGTGCCGTGACTTTGTTTCCCCTTCTTTCATTTAATGTTTCTTAGCGGCGGACGACACCGCTTGTCATTCGACAGGCCAAGGGTTTTACGACTCCAATAAAAAGAGCCAAGCTCCGGGGCGTTCTAGGATGAAGAGGATATTTTGTTTCCCGTCGTAAAAGCGTTCGTTTTCACGGCCTGCGACAAGAACAAGAATTTGGGGGTCCGAGAAACAAGGACCCTCGAGTAAGGGGGGAAGAGAATTTTCCGAGAACTGATAGTGACCTTGGGGACCGATAGTTTCACGCTTCGGACACGGAATGCTAAATTATAGAGAAGCGAGACTGCTGTTCGTAATTGCCACGGCGCGCCTCCGACGAAATGACGGCCTAAGTCACTTCCTCGCAGTGCGGTCATAGGTCTTTAGTAGGAACAGGTGTATTTCGCGAAAATATTTGTGGCCATGCTTAGACTTCAATATCCTACATCGACAACCGCATCTTCCTTTGGTTACCGGCCGCGCGTCTACGCAAGATTACATGTTCCTATTTGAGTTGGATAGTCGTAATGAAGTACTCCGATACTGAACGTCCATGATACGCGGACAGACGCATAAGCCACGTTACATTTTAAATCATCCAATCACAAAAGTGCGTGTGAACAAAAGTGTTTTCGAGCACAGCTGGTCTTGAAATACATTCGCAAAAAACACCTGTCCCTAGTCATTAGACAATCCGTTCATCAACGCTTAGAGAAGAACTTTCCGGATTGCCAACAGTTGTATCACAGAATATATGCTGTTCACAGCAAACTGAGCACTTTTAAAAGCCCTGTTTAAGATATACTTGTGTATTCTTCCGCCTTATGTAAAATTACCATTGATATGGGTCTGATCACTATATTCCTACGTCGTTCAAGTGAAACTGTGAAATTATTAGAAAAATGAATATTTTACAAATTTTATGCTTATTACATTTCGATGCATTAAAATAATACAGAAAGCGGAAGAAATATTTTAAGTTACGTAACACTTTTTGATCGACGTTACGATATGGAACTCCTTTTCCTGCGTCCTTACCAACTCTACTGGGCGCATGTCACTCAGTACGCCTGTTTAAATATATGCAGGCGGGAGCAGTGAAACTTTTTCAAGGTTGATTTCAAAAGTTCTCACTTTATCGTGAACAACCTTTACTCGTGAATACAGAAGTGAGGCAGCAGCCTGTACCACGAACACCCGACGTACGCTCTAACAAAATGACGGCGCTGGTCAGCAATGTCGTTCGCCAATCAACGCCCCGCAAAGTATACTCCCCAGCCGGGAGCACAACCAGTAAGGAATTTTTTCTCTCAGCACCAATCAGAAACGAGGCGCGATCCAGAGCATCGCGTAGCCAATCAGCGAACATAAAAGGAACCGCCACGCCATCTCGCTTCTGTGTAATTATAGTATATTCGCGGTTTCTTCACACTTTTTGAATCAAACCTTTGAAAAATCACCCCATGTATGACGTATTCAGTTATTTCCTACGTATCACAAGCGTTTTATATTTTTCGTTAAATTGAAGTTTTACCTACATTTTATGTATAGATTATGTTTCATGCATAATAAATATGAATACAAACAATGAAAAAACTTGTGTGTTGGTAGCGCCTAGTAAGAAATCGTTCTCATGCAAAATATTATTAGGTACAACTGAGTGCGCACGAATTCGGTGCGTTGTCCTCGGGAGTAATTTTCTCAACATAGATAAACTTTGTTCGCACGAGGAGCAGGAATATCCTGGAAGCAGAACTTTATCAGGGCTTCAGAAAAAGTGTGGAGTAACCGTGAATGGATTGTACTAGAGATGGTGGTTTATCGCGGGAAAATTTGGCTGCTTGCTAGGATCCAAAACACTGTACACACGTCCGACAGTTTTCTTTCCTTGTTGGCTGTCGTGCATGTATGAAGATACTGCGCCTCTTCCATGGACCAATGAGCATTATGATGCTACAAGGCAGATCGTTCGCGGCTGATCAGTAGACAACTTAGCTGATTGAAAACGTCATCCAAACTAAATTTTTTGTTGCGGAAAAATTTCTCGCGATTTTGTACCATCTCTAGCGATTACCTATTCTGTGACTGGGTCATTAGAGACAGTAGCAGTTTCTCGGATTGAATTTCTCGTAATTCGCCTTATTATCCGACAGCAAGCAAGCTAGACTTCACGCGGCTGTAGTAGACAGTCGAGGCGATCTCGTTTGTTTACTGACTTCAGCCACCCATTAGAAGCCATTTGCGTTGTCTGGGATGTTGATATCGATAAAGAAATATCGATATTATTTATATTGTTTATTTATGTGGGACCACCTGTTTTTCGCGAAAAGATATCCGCCCACGGTATATTTCAAAACCATGCAGGCATACCAGCTGCATTATTTTGCTTACTGGTAGAGTGTCTCTGTGAGAAGACATTTTCTAATTTGCCTGGCCAATCAGAATTAGGTTGCACTTATTCTGTGCATCTGTGATTCGCGGGCGGAAACCTAAGACGCGTGTGATTTAAAATCATCCAACCGCGGTGATGGTTCTGGACTAAATCTTTTCGCGAAAAACAGGTGGCCGTACTTATTTATGACAGTTTCTTTTTACGAAACGATATATCGAAAGCAAAATTTTGATTTTCGGTACATCGGAATCCGGTATTTTATGCATTAAAGGACTTCACAAATATAAAATTGCAAGGAATATTACATATTGAGGACACGAGCATTCCAGAAAGTTGTGGCGACTGTCCTTTTTTTTTTGGCACATGTTGCCAAAGTAAACATAGATAGTAATTTTTAAATATAATTTTTTAATTCAAATCAGTGCTTATCAAAGAAAAATTTTTAAATCATTATTTACGATACCCGGAAAAATATGATTATTTCGTTATATCGTTGAAATATATCGTTGAAATATATCTACTATTTATATCGATATATCGCACAATAATTTCGTCATTTCGATATATCGATAGTTTTGCTACATACCTACCCCATGTGACATTGTTGCACATCATCGGGCCATCCTATTGTTACGTGTTTCGTGTTCAGATTCATTCAGAATTCGGAATATTTAAGCATACTGAAATGAAATAGCACGTCGCGTCGGGTCCTTTTATGTAGGCGTGCCCATTCGCCGATAGGCTGCATGGGCAGGGCATGCTGTCTGATTGGTTATTGCATGCTGCGGAAGGTTCCCTGTTGGCTGCGCTACCAACTGGCAAGTAAGATACCAGGCTCTGATTGGCGAACGGCGTTCTTTTATAGCCCATTCTAGATAACTTTCAACTATTCTGAATCTTTGCTAAAGTTCTACACTGTAAAAAAATGGTAAAAATACACATAAAACCTTGTGGTAATTTTACATTTTCTGTGTGTAGTTTGTAAAAACAAGTACTGTAAATGTAAAGTTACAGCAGTGTACAGCTTTATTCATACTGGTATATTGACATTTAAAAGGGTGTAAAATTACAAATTCGAGAGTATATGAGCGAATATTTACACATACAAATTTACGGTAACTTTGCATTTTTATGTGTAATTTCCTAAAAAGAGTAAACTATTTGTCATTTTACACTAATGTTCCTGTGAATTTAAATATGTATTTACTAAACACATGCGATCTAGCGGTAGGGAGTAGAGCTACTTCGAACTCCTTTTGTCTCCAAAGGGACATATTAACTCTCACGGATGGTAAATGTTGGCGTTTGTATATAACTACCTATTCTATAGCTGAAGTCAATCGTTATCTACACTTTGGAGATGACTTTTTATAACTCTGTTAATGCACAGAAATGTTGTAATTTCAATTGCAGTGAATCTACAATTTTACTTTTTTTGATAATGAAAAAATACACATACACAGTGGTGAAATAACACTTGTGATGCTCATGTAAATTTACAGCATGTGGCAGGAGATGTATAATTTACATAGTCAAATTGCATGTAAGGAGTACATGTTATTTAACATCATTATAAGGTAAAATTACACAAACTGCAAACTGGTATGGTAATATTACATCTACAGTGTACATGTAATTAGGTATGATGATCATTAAATAATAACAGACTGGTGTAATAAAATTACCATAACAATGATTGTGTTAGTTTACAATTTATGGTAGAAAATTAGTCGAAAGTATAGTAAAATAACTTGTACAGAATACATGTGATTTAATGTGATGATTAGTAAAAGAAACTGACAGGTATGATAAAATTACATTCGCAAAGTTTGTGTAAATATACATTATGTGGATTGATATTGGTAGCAAAAATAAATAAAATGACACATCCAGAGTACGTGTAATCGAACAGAATGATTAGTAAAAAGAATAACAAGTATAGTAAAATTACACTGGCATTGTATTTGTGAATATACATGGGACACACAGTAAAAGTACACGTACACATGTACGTGTAAAAATACACAAACATGTGTGGAGATTGTGCTGCCACTTACATTCGTGTAAAATTACACAATTTTTTAAAAATGTACTTCCATGATATTCCTCCTCCTCATGCAAACAAAGCTTAGCCGAGTCTAGAAAATTACACCAAATGGACAGCGCACATAAAGCGTGCGCACTCGGTGTAATAATTTTTTTGTGTAAGAACTATTTCTTAAAGGCTGTTAACGATAAAGTGAGCACTTTAGAAATGAACCTTAGAAAAAAGTCACTCCCCCTCATGCATGTATTTTAACGGGCACACTGAATGACTTTCGCCCAGTAAAGTTAGCAACTATGGATGCGAATTAGTTCCGTATCTTAACGTCGAATAAATCGTCTTAGGCAACCATTTGTGACAACTTAAAATTATTTCTTTCGCTTTCTGTTTTTTAATGCATCTAAGTTTAAAAATGAACAGATTTGTAATGTATCTACTTTTCCAGCAAGTTCACAATTTCATTTGACCGACGCATGAATGAAGGGATGATGCCCATGACAATGTTAATCTTACATAAGGGGGAGGAATTCACAACCTGTGTATACATGTTGTGAGGCAGGACTTTCAAAAGTGCTCATTTTACCGTAATTACCTTATACTAGGCATTACCAACAAACCTATTTTTTACTCGTTTTTACAAATATTAATTGTGTATTATGAAATATAATTTACAGATAAAATATAATTAAAAGTTTAATCAAACAAAACATAAGGTATGTTTATTTTAAGACAATAAGTAAAAACCGCTCGTAATACACGAAGTATATAGGAAATAACCAAACACGTCATATATAGGGTCATTTTTAAAAGTTTTGATTCAAAAAATGACGCGATTTGAGCGGCTCTTTACAGCGAGAGCTTGAGAGCCAATGAGGGTGAAGCGAGGTGAGTATGGAGCCGCGCTGGAATGAAATGGCAGGGGAAACTGGAGATCCCGAGAAAAGGACCGTCGGGCACGATCTCCACTTGCGAAAATGCGGGAGTGAACCGGCCGGGGATTGAACGCGGTTCGCATTGTTGGGAGGCGAGCAGTCTAACCGCGCAGCCACCGTCGCCCCTGATTCAAAAAGTGCGAAGAAACCGCGAACATACTACATACGCTGAAGTTTGCCGGGCACGTTTCTCTTCTGTGTACTTGAGTATTCTTTATCCAGCCAGGGTTGAATAACAAAAATAATACAGACATGTGTTTGAAGTCTCTTCTCTCCGAATATTAACGGGAATTCCGCAGACCCCCCTTGTGATGTCTTGTATTGACCCATTCAAACCCGGTGTATACATTTATGTGCATTACGTACATGTAGGTATTTTTCTGTCTGTACTGCACGCTGCGAAGCTCAATGACCAAATGATCTTACCTTTGGGCAAATGATGTGCAAACCGTCTTACTGGTTTGTCCGTATCATAATTGGTTCATACTACTGTAGCCAAGCGTATAGAATACAGCTCATTGACTGTGACAACGTAACGAGTGTTTTGTCGACTGAAATACAGCTTGCTTCTTAAAACTTTTTTGTTTGCAACGCCTGAAACCGTGAATTAAAATGGGTGCGAAATGCGTTAAGTAGATAAGGAAGGCTGGTTCGGGAACCGAACCCGATTGCTTCAATAATGTTACAACTTCGCATGACACTCCGGCCTGTCTTTGGGTGCTTACGTGTATATTCTGGCCTCGGATGCCCGACTGCTGCGAGACTTAAATAAATTGCGTCGTTCATCTTGCGTAGTGTGCAATTATTTACGCCTTGATATATCGCGTTGCTGTCGGGGACAAGCGATCATAAATCGAAACCTGAAAAGCTATACGTCTTTTTTTTAGAAATTAATCTGCAGCTACGAATGAAGTGTGCGTTAGTGCTAATTGCAGTTCTTGTAGCGTCGAAGAACAATCGTACGTGGATTGCGTGGGTAATCTGTTATTGATGTTTGGTTTTTGTAATGTGTTAGCTGTCAGATTCTCGTATTTTATTTATTTTTTTCTACGTTCGTCTTCTGAGAATCATACAACACAGCGATGTTGCCCGTACAATATCTTCCAAATGAAAGACCGCAATTGCCGGGGAGGGGGGGGGGGATCCGTGTGTCTTTCGTAGTAGCGAGACCACAAAAACTATGAATTATTCAGATAAGGTAATTTATATTACTTGTAGCTATTTCACAGATAATTGGACTCTTTTGAATATCAACTACCTTCGTGAAATTGCTTACATTTTAACGAAATTGCCAATTAGTGTACTTGTAGTAATGCTGACAGCTTATTGTGTAAAATAGTTATATGTACTAACGTCTCATTTGATGTTAATCGTAGCTTAAATTAAGTTTTTTTTTCTGTCTCATGTCCACTAGATTAAGAATTGACGGAACTGTAACTTATTTCTCTTTTTGTTCCACCGTGTCATTTGATTGACGGATTATCATGAAATCTAAGTTTTTTTTTTTTCCTGAAACGTATAAAACTGTACTGGAAGAAGATACCAAAGAAAGAAATCAAAAGGCATCAGTTAACCAAATGCCATTAATGAATTTTGATACAGAATGATCTGTTGTTTGATTGGCTGACTCTCCTATGCTGTTCACGTATTTTTCGAAGCGATATAGATAATTAAAATTTCGATTTGCTGATTGCGTAAACAAATAGTTATTTAATGAAAGAATTATTTTTTTTAAGAACATGTTTTGCAAATTTTGAGTCTGTTTTTAAAATCACCTTTCACGAATATTGCATGGAATTCTTAACCCGTTCAATTTATCGTTTCAATCGTGGACACGTTGCGTATGGGTGTTATTATACTTACAATTGGTACTGTACATATAGGCTGTTCACGGTAAAATGAGCCCACCTGAAAGCCCCGCTTAAGATCTACTTGTGTGCACGTCGTGTGTTCTTCCGCCTTATGTAAAATTAACATTGCCATGGGCCTCATCACTTTAATCATGCGTCGGTCAATTGAAACTGTGACATTATTGCGAAATAAATTATTTTACAAATCTGGTCATTTTTATACTTCGATGCATTAAAGAAAACAGAAAGCGAAATAAATAATTTTAAGTAATGACAAATACACTTTTTATTCGACGTCGAGATTTGGAACTAGTTTCCCTCCATCGCTACCAACTTTACTTGGCGCATGTCACTCAGCGAGCCCGTTAAAATATATGTCACGCAGGAGCAGTGACATTTTCCGAAGTTTAATTTCATTTGTGCTCACTTTATTGTGAACAGTCTTTAGCAAGGCATAAGTGCCCAATCACTTTCAGAGACTTCTCTGTGGCTTATCTGATTTGTGCAGTTTTGTGCACCTCTTTGACATGAACAGTTGATGCTACTTTTGAAATCAACCTAAGAAAAAAGTAACTGTCCCTGCATGCATATATTTTAATGGGAGTACTGAGTGACATTCACCCAGTGAAGTTGGTAACGATGGATGGAAAATAGTTGTCTTAACGTCGAATAAAAAGTGTTAGGTAATCATTTGTGACGACTTAAATTATGTATTTCGATTTGTTTTTTTTTATTCGTCGAATTATAAAAATGAGCAGATTTGTACAATATTTACTTTTCTAATAATTTCACAGATTCACTTGACCGACGCATTAATAAAGTAATGAGGCCCATGACAATGTTAATTTTACATAAGGCGGAAAAATTATACAATGTGCATTCAAGTAGATTTAAAGCAGGGCTTCCGAAAGTGCTCAGTTTACAGTGAACAGCTCGGTCTTCATTCCACCGTACGGCCTAGGAGTGGACGATCCCGCACGAATGGTGGCCACGTGGCTCGATAATATCGGGTAACATAAGCGTGGTATCACAGTGCAGGCAAGACCTTATCAAGGTGGTGACACATGTTTTTGATCCCGGGTTGGATCGCGTGTGGAGAGGAAGCGAACGCTGCTTTCACCGCTGTCGCCATAGCGATGTCGGTTGGGTGGACCGATTTCGGCGCCAGGGCTTCACAGTGCGAGCTTTAGATATGACCATAGTTAGTTGTCCATTTATGTATTACTACTTTTAAACTAGCCTACTAAAAATAAACACACTTAACACTTTGTAGACTACGTTTGAGTGTAGCTCGAGCAAAGCTAATTTGAAAATTTCTTTGTCGTCTCGAACAAAATTCGCATGGATATTGCAGTCGTTGTTCTGCTAGTGTTTAACGTGACCTCACAAGAACAATAATATTGCGAACGATAGAATTTTTTTTGTAGCCACTCAAAGTGACGTGATTGATTGTAAATCATACTTATACGATAAAAGATATTCCATTGGGTCAAAATCAACTCGACTCTCCATTGGTTGATGACCGGCCAATAATGAACGCTGTAAAGTACAGCAATGTCTGGTGTGGTATGGATCCAAGAGGACGATGGTGAGTACAAACACAGACACCAACAGAACCGGTGTTCTTGCAGTAGTGGATATAGGTGACTCACTTCTAATTTGTCTCAAGTGCCAGTAAATTTGTACAGACCTGAATGTGTTAGTTGTTTGTGTTAAAACTTTCAAAGTAACCGGGGTACACGAAGTTATGTTGGTAACGAATTACGAAAAACAGCGCCATGTCGTGACACCCCAATATCTTAGGCCGCGCCCACGTCGGTCATACAAGTGCTTCGCTTCAAAAATGTTCAGTTGTGTATTTGTAGGTAAAAGGGGAGGGGCGGTGGCTGAGTGGCTAGAGCGCTCGCCTCCCAGGGAGAGCCGGGTTTGATTCCCGGCGGGGTTGGGTTGAGACATTTTGGCGACTCTTAACCACGAGGTCTTCTTGAGAGCCGATGAGAGCGAAATGAGTTGAAAATGGAGCGGCGCCGGAATGAAAATGTGGGGGGAAACGGGAGATGCCGACCAGCGGCATCGTCCGGCTCGATTCCCACATGCGAAAATCTGAGAGTGATCCGGCCGGGTATTGAACAAGGTTCGCTTAGTAGGGAGTTGAGTAGTCTAACCGCTCAACCACCGCCCCCCTTTTTTTCCCCCTACCCCGGCGGGGTCGCTGCTGGATTTTTACACTTGGGAATCGTGCCAGTCGATGCCGCTGGTCGGCGAGTTTTCTCGGGTATCTCCCGTTTCCCCCTCCCTTTCATTCCGGGGCTGCTCCATACTCATTCCAATCACCCTCATCGACTCTCACGATCTCGATGTTGCCGTCCAAATCTCTTCACTCACTCGAGAACGGTTGACGTGTCCTGTGTGGTATTCAAATTGGGGCGTCAGCTTCAAGCAGCCAAATTCGAATACGTGATGAACAATGTGTATCCTGCGTGAGCGGCAGATGGCAGCACGCTTGTGCTAGCATCAACCAGCTACAACGAGCGTCACAAAATCATCTCCAATAATTCGAGATCCTTCGCGTGTCAACGGCACTGAAAATGGAGAGAGGATACAACTGCTGTGAGTTTATCATCGAAGAAGATCATAACAGGGGGATGTTATTGAACATCGGTGACTAACAATATCATTAGATATCCGGAAATTTTGCTGATTCATTCGGTCGTTAACACGCCAGAGTCCATAATATTTTTACTCCAGTTTTTGTCAGTTAGTCATTGATTGTTGGTCCAAATATAAAACTCCACGTTATTCGATGCTTGTTTATCTTGCAAGTTCATTATTGGTCGAAAGTGGTTCGGGGCGTGCCTAACAAACTGTCGTCCAATAGAGATAGGAATTCAAATGTATCTACATTGAAGTTTGTCCTCAAATGAATTCGCGATATATCTGGGTCTCTAATTATCATAACTGACATACTTGTGTACTAAAAAAATGGGGTGTAGCTGTGTTGGAGACACGGCCGTTTGTTTTGCGTGAATACGTCCACGTTGACGCGCTCGGACGCCTTGATGTTTTTTTTTACGTTCCCGCCACCGCTTCACTAGATCATATGGGATATTATGAGTATCACTGGATTGCTTTTGAGATGATATTTCCAACCGTATACGATTTCTGTATTTCGACTTGGCTCTTTGACGAGTATAGGCCGAAATTGTGTTAAGTTTTCTTAATTTTTTACATTAAACTCGTACAATTTCACCATAACCACGTCACACAAATGTTTTAATACACGCAATCGAATGATCTTGACGAGAGCTGTTGATTGAAACTTAAACGAGCGTCGTAGCTTCTCCTAGTCAAATGTTATACTACGCAGAAGTTATGAGACGCGGCAAAACGAACTCAAAATTGTAGCACCTCCTCCCCCCCCCCCTCGCCGCCCTCTGCCCCTCCCCCCTACACCGCTCATGATGCTTTGCAGTCCGCACTCAACGTAACATATTCTTTGATCCTTTGGCAATCGAGAGGTTTAATTGAATTTTGAATGTAGACGATGACAAACTGTATCCCCCGATTTGGTTATCGTCGGATTTTCTGGATTGCCTCCCACTATGGGTGCAAATTTAAAGACGTGTTCACGTCAAAAAATGTTTGGAGTCTCCGGCAACAGCCAATACAAGTGATGGAATTCACCAAAACAACAACGTCTTTGCCGATACATTTCGTGTGCTTATTTTCTCGTGCGCTTATTTATGGTGATTAATCTCAGTTTGCAGTTATTGCTTTCCGACAGCAAAATGTCCTGAACTTTCTCGGACGCCACGTTGAGGCAAACTGGCCCTGCGTGACTCTCGAAATTGCAGCATGTGCGCAAGACTCTTGACGCTCGAGTTTCTGCCTACATGAGGCTGGCGAGTTTTTAATTTCAGTACATTCAGACGTAAAAACATACGTCAAATGCATTATAGTTTCAATTATTTTTGCCATAATAATCTGGGGTTATCAAAAATGGGTCCAAGGCTCTCCTCCCTGCTGCTGTCTGACGAAGGGATGGACGTGGTCAAGATATTGTAGAACCGCTTTACAATGGTTTAGAAAAGTTAAGTAGAAATAGAATATTATAATATAAAGAATAACCCCAGGTTGCAGGGAGAGTCCGGGTGGTTGGCAGGATCAACCAACCACATCCACCCTCTGATCAGCTTGGCATTAAAATAAAATATAATTTACGGTCATATACAACAATCAATCAAAGGGTGATAGCAGGAAAGTAATATAAACAAAACAAAAAGTAAACGTTACAAGGCCTGAGAGAACCAAAGGATGGAATGTATTTATATAGATAACACAAAAAAGATAAAGAAGGAAATACTTATAACTGTGCATTACCCAGGATTGGCATAGGCGCGGGGATGAAAGGAATACGTGTCTAGCCTTTGGCTGGCTACGCCAAAAAATAAACCTTTTCTAATAATGAAGGGACATGATTACGAACTAAACTGCGTGGGAGATTTCGGAATTGCTATCATCTCAGCATTTCCCAAAACTTACACTTTTCTATTTAAAAAATACTAGCTGTAATATCGCCATTTTGATCAGTTCGGTCACACGTTGATTTCTGAGTTCAAGTATTGAAAGCATGTTTTTTTTGTATGCACTGTATTTGTGTCCAGTCGATGATATAGGCTATTCACGGTAAAACAAGCACTTTTTAAATCCCTGCTTAAGATCTACTAGTATGTGCATTGTGTATTATTCCGCCTTATGTAAAATTAACAATGCCATGGGTTTCGTCAGCTAATTCATGCGTCGGTCAAGTGAAACTGTGAAAGTATTACAAAAGAAAATATTTTGCAAGTATGCTAATTTTTACACTTCGATGCATAAAAAAATATAAAGTAAAAGAAATAATTTAAGTTACCACAACTGGTTACCTGACACTTTTTATTCGAGGTTAAGATATGGAACTACTTTCCATGCATCGTTACCAACTTTACTGGGCGCATGTCACTCAGTTCGCCCGTAAAAATATATGCAAATAGGGATAGTGACTTTTTTCTAAGGTTGGTTTTGAAAGTGTTCACTTTATTGGCATTAACGATTCATGTCTAAGAGAAGCAGAAAATTTTACACACCACATTAGCCACAAGGAAGACGACACCAATGCCTTACTGTCTTCAGTACCGGGGATAAATATCATCGATCCGCATCGTGTCTACCATTTCGGACACGGCAACCAAACGTGCTCATCTTTATTTTCAAAGTCCCCCTCCTCCCTTAATATTAATTTTTGGATAAAGTGTTAGATACATCCCCCCCCCCCCACACACACACTAATTTTTCATAAGGAAACACCTCACAAAGTCCGTGTTCCGTCCCCTGCACTGATGCGAACAACTGCATAGCCGCCAGTTGTTGTTCCGTTACCCCATGCGTTTAATGCTGAGCTGGGGAACGGAACAATTTCAATGCTCTATTTCCGGCGCGTAATTTGAGCGTTTTGTTCACGAATGGCAAGACATGTACATATACTGCGATGGTAAACCCGTGATCCTGTCGTACGACTTGACAGGATAACTTGTTATCAATTGTCATATACGTAAACGGGGCGCAACAAAATTTAATCGAACAGTAAATATTTAGCAGACACCATGAGTACAAGTTTACTTCACCAAAACATGTTCGTTCGTCATTATCTTTATATAATTTAGTTGCAGAATCATTCAGTACAATCAACACCGTGTGCGCGTTTCCTAAAATCAGCAAACCTGCCGTTGGTCGCCGCCGATGCTAACCTCCAAATACGCCCGTTCATGGCATTTCCCGCCACCGTGACGTCAGCGCATGAAGCATTTGTGCTTTTTCCTCGTGCAGGTTATGCGTGAGATTGGCCGCAAGTAGAATAACGTAGTAGGCGCGACGATGCGCCTGTGCGGAGGGATCGGAACTACTTCGCTGCGCATATTTCGCATTGTGGAGGTAACGAAACCCAGCTGAAGTCTGTGGGTCGAATTCAGCCCCCAACATTTGTGTATGTGTTATATACATGCCTAGAATGTAATGATATTACGAAATTTCCGTGTGGCGTACCTGAAGCTCACAAGCTCGCGGTTTGAAAAACAAACAACTTCAGAAAAACGTACGTTCTAAAAAATTTAATAGAAAAAAAAGTTAGCTGTAGAATCTCTTTTGACGGTTCTCCAAGTCAGCTTGTGTTTACGAACCAAAGGAGTGCTAGAGTAACATTGTTCCTCGCCGGCTTGAAAGATAACCCAGGCAATTGAAGGTTTGTGTGTTGTTTATTACGGCAGTTAGATTGTACTCTCAACCACAGTGGCAAGACAGTTAATTGACCACTTTTATAACTTAAGCTTTCTGTCCGAATCGCCTTTATTGCGTGTTAAATCACTCTGTGAAAAAAAATTACATTGTCAAGGACATAATCATTAAGAGATTTGCATCAGTCAAATGAATCCGTAAATTTGCTAGGCATGTAAATGTTGCTATTACACTTATTCGTATTGTAATGTAAAAAAAAAAAAAAAGAATATCAGTTGCAGCCAATTTAAAATTGTATTTTTTCAGTAAAACGTTAAGGCGGTTACATGCCTGAGGGAATGGAGCTATAGGCTATTCACGGTAATTGAGCACTTTCGAAAGTTCTCTCATTTGGAATAATAGTTAATAAATTTATTTTATTTTAGCCTTAGACGTAAACTACCGAGTGCGTTGGAATATATACACTAACAATATTTATTTTAAAATGTGGCTAAAGTATAACAAATGGGTTAAAGGGAAAAGAAACTTGGGCTCCAAAAGAGCTCACTTCACAGTGAGCAGTCTATACATAAATAAGGGCTACATTGTCACGCGCATCACGTGCCACATCGTCCCTGCGCACAACACACTGGAACTTACGTGCAGTGTTATCATCGTGTCCCGTGTACTTATGACGGTTTTGAACAACACAAAGTCCCATAAAATGGCCCTGTTATTTCATCAATGGGGGAATATGTGGTGAAGTTAAATACATGCTCGTATCGTAGCTTCGCTCGTGTCCGGATAGCATATTTTAAGATACAGCAGTGGAAAAAAAAAATCCGTTTTAACGAAGTTGTAGGACTATATAATAATATTTATGTTTGCGCAATATATTAAAGGTGCATTCCTTCCTCGTCTGGGCTATGTTTTCTATTCGTAGAGAAAGTATTGGGGACACGTTTAATACTTTCGTCAAAAAAACCCATATTACCTACAGATACGCTGCAACACAGCAGCGTCAGAACAACTGCTTCGAGGAATATAATTAATTTCATAATTCCCTGCCATCATTCTCATGCATTAATGCGACACTGTTTACATAATTAGCAGCTACGGACAGAAGCATAATTCATAGATGTTGATTTCACAAGTGTTGAATTTTCGGCGACCAACTAAATTGTAGAGCATTGCGCGAACGTCAGAGATGTCTTCGTTGTTGTGGTTCGCGACGATGTTGTTTCTCACCGTTTGGGTCCAGATTCGATACCCAGCAACGTTACATGGAATTCTTCAGGTGCTTGGTAGGCGTGGCTTACATCTGTACCGCGGAAGGCAGTGGGAAACCACGCGGAGTCTATTCGGGGGGGCACTTCCAACATCATTTCTGCCCTGCTAAAGTTCTTACGCTGCTTGCAAACAAAACATACACAAGGGACGACAATTCGCCGTTGTGTACGCTGAACAGCTGTATAAAAGTGAATAAAGCTATTGCGTCAATTATTACTAAAATAAGCAAAGAAAAATAGCGTTCCTGAGTCAATTAAATCCTTGCACTTTTAAAAGCGTTCATCACAGCAAACATTTTCTACTTGTGCTCGGCGGCGGACTGTGAATGGGGTGAGTGAAGAGATTTGGTCGGCTCAGTTATACGGACCTGCAGGTTTTTTTTTTTTAGAAATAGTTGTTTGCGCGAATACGTATATCTCGGTAAATAAATGTTCTGCAAATACGACTCTTTGTCAGAAAAGATAAAGAACATTTACCCATGTCCCTATTATTTTACTGTTGTCATATTTAGCGTATTCTAGGAGAAAAAAATCGTGAAGATGGTCAAATATCGCATTTTTTTAAGCTTGCCTGTGCAGTTTCCGTAATCGGCAAGAGAAAATTACAAAGATACAGGCGTGGTTTAATCTGTGGGCTTTCATCGCGTATAATAAAACCCCACTTTTACACATCTGAATTGCATAGTACAGCGTCACGACGGAAACACTGCACGCCGTGTGCGTAGGAACGATGAGGCACTAGGCGTGCATGTTAGTGTCGCCCGTATTTCTCCCTCGCTTCTTGACCTCGAACGCGCAGCTCTAACTAACTCTTAACACCGAACTCTTGCGAGTCGTTGAGGGTGAAGCGAGGTGAGTATGGAGCAGAGCCGGAATGCAAAGGGTAAGCGGGACATCCCCGAGAAAACCCGCATGCGAAGATCCAGGGGGGCGACCCCGCCGAGAATCGAACCCGGTTCGCCTAGGTGGGAGGCGAGCAGTTTAACCACTACACCACCGCGGCCCCAGCTTGAATCATGATGCTCCCTAATTCTATACCGTATTCAAAGAGACCTGAAGAATTCGCGGATTCATTTTGCGGCAAGCTAGAATTAAAAACACGCGTGTTTAGAAAAACTTTAGCCATTGGTCCACACGGTGTTTGACACCTCCTGGAGAACACTGGCCCAATCGTCGCCTTCCATTGTGGCAGCAGACAACCTATGCGCGCTTCATATCGGCATATTTCTACGAAAAACTGTAGAATCTACCCTGCAGGTCGTTAAACTCACGAATTTTTCACGCCCCTACGTTTCATTACACTCTTTCAGGATGTGCAATGCATTCGTAATAACCGCTTTAATCAAAATCTCAAGAGACTAAACTGGGAGAATATATCAAGAAAGAAATATCGAACAAGGTGCCTGTAGAAAAATTGCACACTAAGCCCGACAATGAGCCATTTAGATTTCCAACGGAAATAATCTAAACATAGTAATCGGATAATTATTTTCATTATAATTGTTTAGTGGACCATTTTCTATTGATTTGCCACTGAGAATTTTCCTGCATGATTTACGACGCATGTCATTGTGCAAATTGTGTCTATGGCGTACAATTTTAGCGGCTGTGATTAATCCTCTTGACGTGGAATATTTTCCTTTAATCGCCGTTAGCGATATAATTTTGTCAGCTTTTTTTTGTATATATTCACGCAGTTATAAACCGCCCCCCCCCCCTCCACCAATTTTGATTTCAAAACCTTCAGCTACAACACAAAAATTTTATTCTCGTAGGAAACAACACAAAAGGTGTATTATTTTGTTCCGTCATGTTAATTAGTGGGCTTTAATTAATTCCGTTTCACGGTTAATTGCTTTTCCTCATGCATATCGTAATTTGTGTCGGAGCGCTTCGACATAATAATGGAGCATGGGACTACAATAGGCGACCGCTTTCACTGATCGTGAATGTGGGGTGGGGGAGGGGGGGAACTCGGGCGTCCTTTGAGGAACTATGAGAGGCGACGCGAGTGGGGTTGGTTATGGTTCTCTCGAAGTGGCTGGCTGAATCGTGCAGTGAACTACCAGATTGTATCACGCCAACCCGTTACGTCAGTCGCTATTGCGACTTTGTTGCAGTGCTGGATCACGGGATACGTTCCCATAGCACGTTGACGGTGAACATATGGAAAAATAAAAAACACCCTATGTATGACGTGATTGGTCGTTTCCTAAATATACCACGAATCACAAGCGTTTATACTGCTGTTAACGTAAAAGGATCTCATATTTGGTTAAATTGAACTTTTACTTTTATTTAATCTAAAAACTGCCATATTATAAGATATAATTAATATGAATAAAAACACTGGCAAAGTAGGTGTGTTGCTAAAGCCTAGTAAGAAAGTTGTTATTCAAAATATAATTAACTACACATAGTACGCACGGATGCGGTGCGTTGTCCCTTTGGTGTAATTTTCTATACTTGGTTTAAGCTGTGTTTGCATGGGCGGAGGAATATCTTGGAAGTAGAACTTTTAGCAAGGCTCCAGAAAAATTGGAAGTAACCGTGAATGAAATATAGGCAGGATTCTTATGTTGGGCGCTGAAGGGTATTGTTGCCAAATTTGGTCGAGTGCCGTCGAACAGTGTAAAATGTGTTTTAAGGTTTTAGGGGTTTCTAACACACACACACACACACACACACACACACATATATATATATATACACACACATACATATATATGCATACACCTACTTTCCTCTACACATGTATGCAAGTGAATTTGATAACCTACGCCCTACTCTAAGACTTAGATAAAAGGAATATGTGTGATAAAAGATAAAATAATTTATGCGCATTTCCACCATTTTGAAAAAAATAATTTTCTGACCCAGTTAAAACAATTTACATGGCCTACTGTTGAAATATATGTTTTTAAAATTTGGTTTAAATCGGTGTTTGCAGAGATGTAAAATAAAATTGGTGCTATCTTACGAAATGGTGGACAAAATATATTTAATGATTATAATATATAGGCTTCTGCCAGTACCCAAAGTTTGGTTGAAATTGTTATATGATCTTTCAGCATTCCAAGCTGCGTCGTAATTGGTCAAAACAATGGTACATACCTAATTAACCTAAAATATTAATAAGGCCGCCATGATGAAAGTGAGTGTCATTCATTTAAATCGTAACACGATATACCATAATATTAGTTAGCTTGCCAAATTTGGCGGGAATTCATAGCGTAGTTTCTGAGGTATGATGTGAAATCTTTATTTATTTAATTATAATAGCGCTGTCTTACAAAATGGCTGATCTACAGCAATAAGCAAATTTCAATTAATTTTTTCATTATGAATGCCAAAATATTTAAATTGGTATAAATTGGTGGCATGGTTCCCGAGATACGAAATAACGCCTTAATAGTAGGAGCTATTTGTGCACCGAGCTTTGTGATATTCGGTTCATGGGTTCAAAAGTCCTCGCGAGTAGAATGTTAGGGTGTAATTACACGGGGAAACGCTTAAGAGTGTATTCTCCAAAACAGTCGTGCCAGCGAACATCACTCTTTCCACAGTTTCAAAAAAAAAATGTAACATTTATTTTATGTCTATCTGAGGAGAAATATTCGAAATATATTCTACACCACTGACAATTCGAGGGAGCACATATTCATATTTAAGCGTATCCAAGCGTACGTATAGGCGGTCCCTACAGACGTGCTCTCTACCAAAAGGTTCATAAGTACTAGGTGCTGTATGTTTTTTAATAAGTTCCGTCAAAAAATATTTATCATTACTGTATCAAATTGTAAATCGGAAATTATACTATAGTGTTATCGTGAAATGCAAGTTTCATTTTGTGGCAAAAGATGTTGCGTTTCTACTAAAAGAGATGCAAAAATCGTTGCAGCACTAAGATCGTCGCTGGCCGGCGCATTTAATGCAGTATCGCCTCTAAGCACAAGAAACTAAAACTATGTGCAGTGTCTTCGTCGAGCAGAATATAAATATAGGACTTGAAGCAGTGAACTTACCATTGCATAAACAAAATACCCGTAGCTATTTTCAGTGCTTTCGTCTGTCCTAATTTTACATGTATCCGATTGGCCTTATGAAATAATTTATGGTTCATTATACCTTAACGTTGATATAGGGGCGTAGCAAGTATTGATAACATTTATGTAGTGAACACTAAATAAAAGGGTTTTATTTAGCATTAGGTTTGTACAGTATTATTTCAATATAAACATGATTTAATATACCTGGTTGGGGGGGGGGGGGGAGCTATAAAATGTACTGAAATATTCAATTATATTAAATTATAAAGATTAAACCAGCCACATTCCGAGTAAAGTCTGATTGGAGAGTCCCCGTCTTGTTCATGATTCCGGAGGCTGATTAAGATGGCGGAAGTCGACGGCCGGACATACCCATCTTCAGTGGCCTTCTCGTTCCAATGGCCCGACGACAAAGAGACACCGCCCACGGGATTCACTGGCCTATATCGGCTGCGTTGCACCCGTTTACTAGCCGGCGGAGGGAGTTTCTGTGGTTTGTGATGTCATAACTAATTTCAGCAATAACGGCCCGTGTCCTGGATGAATAAGTGAAGGTGTGAGCAGGCAGGGCGCTCAGCTAAGACCTGTTCTTAGCTTTTGTCAGAACAAAGTAAAATATTTTTTTCGAATAATGAGGTGTCTTGAAAGTGCAATTCCCTAATCGTGTGGCGCGTAGTATTTTCCCAGATGAATGGTTTGAGCGGACATGTTTACAGTTCAGACATAAGTAGCCTAGAAGTATGAACAGACTGTTTTTACCTGTTTTGGATGGAGCACAGCAAAATAATGTTTCTGATAAGCGTGATGTGTTTAAAGTACAATCCCTGTAGTGTGTAATTTCCCGAATGCATTGAGGGCACGTTTAAAGGGAAAAGAAACCAATTTCAAACACTTAGATCGGCGAGAGCCTTAATATGGCCGCCTGTCCAGGCCACCAGACGGTGTTCTCAACTTCCGGTAGAAAACCTCTTACTATAAAACTGCTCAGCGTGCTTGAGTGATGTCAACGTTGCACGTGTGTGTCAATTTCAGACTCGTCACTTGTCTCCAAAGCGAATTTTTTTAGCTATCGGAAGTGGCTGAATCGGGTGTTTCCATGGCCATTTTTTTATTATAATTACTCCGGTGCTGAATATTTAAAAATATATTAGACATATTAGACATGTGCCTTTAGCATTACAGCATGAAATTATGTGATCACCCCTGAGGTCTCATAAATGTTGTTCACGATTAAGTGAGCGCTTTAGGAACGAACCCTACAAAAATATCACTGTCCCTGCCTGCGTATATATTAACGGGTTCACCGAGTGACATGCGTCCAGTGAAGTTGGCAACGATGGATGGAAAGTAGTTCCATATCCTAACATCGAATACAAAGTGTTAGGTAACGATTTGTGATAACTTAAATGATTTATTTCGCTTTCTGTTTTTTTTTTATGCACCGAAGTGTAAAAATGAGCAGATTTGTAAAGTATTTCCTTTCTCAATAATTTCACAGTTTCATTTGACCGACACATGAATAAAGTGATGAGGTCCATTGCAATGTTAATTTTATATAAGGCGGAGGGCTACACAACACGTAAACAAGTAGATCTTAAGCAGGGCTTTCGAAATTGTTCGGTTTACTGTGAACAGCTTATAGAGGCGCGTTATCGAATAGAAGACGGCGAGCCAGTAAAGTGGATTGCGCCTAGAGGCCACGATGAGACGTTATGAACATGCCTGGGCTCCCTGTAGCGTTTCCACACTTCTACAGGCCCCGAACGTGCAAATACCTCCAGCTAGGCGGCCTCCTCGAAGGCCCTATACCGTTGAGTAAAGATAAAGCCTATACACCGAGATCAGTTTGACGCGTTCAATACATAGAAGCAGGTGCGCGATCAGGGCGACACTAAGGCCCGTTCTACAATACGAAGAAACGTGCAGTCTGGCAACTCACGAAATCAAAAATACTCAACTGTTGCAAATTTCTGATGCAGGTTTCATAACATACACATCACATTTTAAATATTTTTACAGTGTTTAAAAATGCGCAAATACTACTGCCGGACAATGTTCACGTATTTATTAAAACAAAAAAATTGACAATCGCCGCGGCAGATCGAAGCACAAGTTGCCGCGTATACAACAGCCATGAAAACGAATATCAACAAGCCAAGTACTCGATTCCTATTGGCTACACGGATTCACGGACACGGATGATCTGGGAAATGCCCAGCTTTCTTACGTGTATCCGTACGTTATCCTCATCCTTATGCGTCTCTATAGATTGAAACGGATGTGTGTGTTAACGCATCCACTCCCGTGATTCGTATCCGCGTACGTGTCATTGTAGAACGCGCGTAGCACATGCCAAGCGTCCCATCATCGCTCCTATAGGCTGTTCACGGTAACGTGAACACTCTTTAAGGTCCTCCCAACAGGCATTAACCACTAACAAATATATCTTATTGCAGTCTAAGAAGTTAAATTCTGAGAGTAGTGAAATGCATACACTGTATTTATTGGTCAAATTGCAAGGTTTATATGAAAGAGCAGTAGGGAGATGGAACTCGGGTGAAAGGAAAAATTGAGAAGGGCCTTACTTTACCGTGAACATTCTATACAAGCAAGGCGTGCAGTGTTTCCGTTGCTGTACTGTGCAAGACAAATGACAAATTAAATGGATCTGCAACAGCGGAACTAATTACTCGCGATGAAAGTCCACAGAACTACAGACACATAATTTTATTTTTCTCATACTTCTTAAAGAAACTGCGCAGGCAAAACTTTAAAATATTGCAATTTTTTCTTTTTAAATACATTAAATATGTTAAACGCAAAGTTATGTAATCTTCTCTAAGTGGTTTGAACCTTTTTAGGCAAATATTCGTATTTCCAGAATTTTTTTTTTACTGAGATATACCTATACGTGCAAACGACGACTTCATAGAAAATAGCTTAGTGTATTAGTGTATAGGACCCTTAAAGCTCAGCGCCGCAGTGTGAGAATTAGCGGAGCTGTGAATTAAAGCCGTTCCGAATAGCTTTCGATAGCGTGCGGGAAAACTGACGGCAAAGTAGAGAGCTGGCGAAGTGCATTTTGTGGTTCCTCGAGATAAAGTCTTTGAGAAAGGGTGGGGAGGGGGGTGGCAAAGTCCTTTAACAAGCTTGCGAAGGTCCTCTGGGAGAAAATCAGATTTATGCGAGCCATAAACCTTTTTTCGGGAACTGGATGCCTTCCCAAAAAAAAGAAAATGCGAAGAGAAGGGGGAGGAGTCCTTGGACACTTTGGGCGGTGAGTTCAGGTCTGTGTCTGCTACGAAGATTACTGATGTTGTTTCGCGCTTTCGGCAGGGCCGGCATGGTATGGCCTTGGTGCTATGTCGCCTTAGCTGCGACAGAAGAGAAACATATTAATATTTACTACAAAATATTTCGAAGATGTCAGAAGTTTTCCGATTGTAAAAATTTGGCAGCGACTATAAGACTAATTTTGTATTGATCACATAACTCACACGCAGTTTGTAATCAGTACGAAGAAGCTATTGTAGTCACTAAACTGAGATTTTTATGACCACGAAACATTTAGTTTATGGCGAAGACGCAAGACCGGGGTGGTTTGTTCCTACATCTAGCATTCTTCAGTTTTCGGACATCCAATGAGAAGCTCCCGTCGTTTTTATCTTCGCTGTGCATAACCATGGGGATGTACTGACAAAATATTTCGATTAGGTTAGCGATCAAGTACGTTCCGCACCAACCTCAGTAATCCACGAAGTGGACGAGATGCGGTTGAAACCTGGGGAAATGATACTTCGCAGATAACATCGACCGTACCCTTCGAACCACACGTCGTTACGTACGGAAAATTTCTCACACTTCGAACAGTAGGTGGTTCGAGCTGCGAAATTCGGATATCGAAAGTCTGTCATTCTATCGCAGAGAAACAGTCGCGGGTACATTACGTACGTGTAGGAGGAATCCAAGAAAATTGTACATTTTTTGCTGGTCAGATATTAGGGGCACCGTTTTGATATTGCTTGTATATTGGGGCATGTAATCGCTCTCGCTTTAATGTCCATTTTCAGACTGAGAATGGGGCCGGCGGTTTGTATACAGAATCCGCCAAAACTGCACTATAAACTAAATTTTTCCTCATTTTAAGGGAAAGTGACAAATTCCTCCGTAAATTTTCTAGTTCGTTTTTCTATACTTCAGGTTTTAAAAAAAGCCAGTCCGGTAAAACAAAAATAATTTTCGTAATGCGTGTGTTCCACTCTTTGTAAAAAAAAAAAGAAATCCAATAAAGTAAAACCATTCCAGTACGAAGATATATTTGCATCCAAAACAAAAGTCGTCGAGGTCCCGACAAATGTAACTTAGTTTCAATTAATGTTTGAGTGTTCTAAGTGTACGCGACTTGTACAGTTGTCTGATGCGACTGTCTGATGTTTGGTTTAGTTTAGCTGAGAGATTTGGGCGGCTCTTAACAAATCAGGTCTTGAGAGCCCATGAGGGTGAAACAAGGTGAGAATGGAGCAGCGCCGGTATGCAAGGGCGGGGGGTGAACGGGAAGTCTCCGAGAAAACCCGCCGACCAGCGGCATCATCGGGCACGTTTCCCACTTGCGAAAATCCGGGAGTGGCTCGGCCGGGGATTGAACCCGGTTCGCCTTGCCGGGAGGCGAGTAGTCTGACCGCTCAACCACCGCGGCCCCGTCTGAAATTTAAATTAATAGGTGTTAAGTTGCGTGGGTATCCGAGCAGCGGCGAAGAAACCTTCGTGTGAACTCGTCACCGTTTATTCCCGAAACCAGAAGCTAGGTATTGGAAGTACGGAGACCTTCAGTGGTTTGTACTAACGGAGCTAAGCAACGTTTATCGTCATTGCGGAATGCATTACAAGACCACCTGAGGGGTGTATCTGAGTTCGTGAGGGATGGTGGTCTTAATAAAAATAAAAGAACTGAATGTGGTTTTATAACTTATTCACGCGCCTATTATTTACAGCATTAAATTTTCTGCATCCACTATCAGTAATTTTATTTAACAGTGAGTGCATTATTAATGTCTACTTAAACTATAACTAACGTCTTTCTTTGTGTCTCTTTTAATTATTTTTAATTAACGCATATTCATCATTAACACATGTTCAGTCTCTGTTGCCATAATTTGTAACGTCTTTCACTCATGCATTTAGTCCAATAGTCCAGCCTGCCAGACGCACCCTTCAGTGCCTGACACTCGCAGTTGCAGATTTCCCTTCCGCTTGTCGATTCTCTCGCCGCTCGTCTTCTAACGCCCGGTACTCAGCCACTCGTTCATCCACTCAACTCTTGGCTCGGAGGCCTGTCTCACTTTTATATCGTTCGCACTGACCATCTAGAAGGTTCAACGCACCCCGAGTCACGCTGAGAGAACGAGGCCAGTAATCCAGAGCATTCTTTAGATAAACGCAGAAATCCTATCCGCCGAAAGTAAGTAGCGATGAGCCGCCAAAGGGTTGTCGCGGCAGAATGCCTCCGTAACTCAAAATGCTGGTAGGATTATGTCTCGACTGTCAGTCAAACATCCAATTGACTTGCCGCCCCGATATCATCACTACTCCTTCCTATTCCGCCCACTCGCGCGGGGCGGGCCAAGGTCAGCGGCGCAGACCAGCGACACGTAACAGTATATTAACATAACCACGAGATTAACATATCACGTGTTCTTAAATATACATATGAGAATCATAATGTCTTTGTAAAACGTACGTCAGTTAATGGTGTATCATATGGTACTTTCGTCTTTGTAATATCATTATTTTCGTGAATTAGTGTGTAAATAATGCGATTAAAAAGACTAATGAGTATTTTTTCTCCCAATTTTGAGCACACTACCTTCAATAATGTTCGCAGCGAAATAAGGAAAGTGGTTCCGTATCGTGTCTAAAGGTGCGGTTACACTAAAGGCTGAACTTATTAGATAATGCGAATATGTTACGGCAGCCATATTTAAACAATTTCAATTAAATGGTTACCAGAGTGAACATGTTCGCGTGGTTACACCACAAACAAAAGGAAATTCTAACCTCAAATCACGCTCCAGTAAGTAATTATTTAGGATATCTTCCAACCACACAATGCTGAATTCGGCCAGTGCAAGTAATGTACTCAGCGACATCCATGTGTGCGGTAAGTGTACACGGGTTCCTTTATCTGTGTTCTTGGTGGTTGTGGGACTCGTATATCTTCGATGACGAGTCGTGAGAACAGTTGAAACGTGAGGAGGCGGTTAATTCACGTCAGGACTGAGAACATCCCAGGACTCGTTTCGAGATAAATTGGTTCCCCGTACCTTGTTCGAGGGTATGATGTGCTGTCGGAGTTTGTTAGCTGAAGGATCCGTTCTCGGGCAATGTTCTCTGAGACGTTCATCGCTGCGGAGTGGTTGATGCCCGCTCGTGCGACGACGTACCGCAATGTAGATTTACGAAGCATGCGGATTTCCCGAACGGGGGACCATCCTGTTTCAGAGCCGGTTTATGGAGCTGCGGCCTCACCATTAACCCGATTCTGGTGTTTTTTTTTTCTACCGGCGAGCCACTTTGCAGAATATTTGTTTTTGTTGTGTAGTTTACATGCACGCTTTCGTGTGGACCCGAGATGATTTTTTTTCCGGATTATAAGCTTGGTTTTTCAGTAAGCGAATGGGTATATTTTTTCTTTGTACGGTGTATGAGGATTCTAACTCTTTTATCGGAAACTTTTGAGTCATTTTGGGCGTTGGGCTCAAGGGCGCCGCGTACTTGTCTCTTGAATAACGTTTCAGAGTGTTTGAAATCCGCGTTTTTTTTTTTTTTTACGAAACCGTTTATGGTGTCCCCATTACACCAATGTACGAAAAGAAAACACACTACAGACTAGGCACGTATAATATTCTCAATACGTCGTTCAGTTTATAAATGCTATTACCAAGCCCTCCAACATAGCTACAAACGGCATTTTCACACTGCGATATCTCATGGCACACTGGTCGGAAACATGCGAGACTATTCTAGGGACCTACACTGGACTTATCTTCAGACTTGCCACCAATTAAATGATAGGGTCGCCGCTGAAAGTCCCGTAGGTATACGCAACAAGACGTAACACTGCACGCCAGTTCAGCGCCTTGCACGTAGGAGCGATGGCGCACTAGGCACCCGTGATATTGCCACTCTTATCGCTCCCGCGTTTCCCTGCCTCAAACGTTCTAACAAGCTACAAGTAGGCGGCACCCTTAAACAGTTATCAACCAGATCTTCTTAGATCAACTTTGATCGTCGTCAGTACTGCCAATTCGACATTAGGAAATTATAACAGTAACATTTGACTCCGGTATTAAAACTAATATCAAAGAGAGAGTATATTTCTTGACCACGTAAAACAGCTGCGTGTTTTGGACGCCACATATACGAGGGGCGTTCTAAACAGTGACGTAAATAAAGCAATGCAGGCGATGCAACTGCGTCCAGTTTCTTAGCCAAAAGAGGCCTTGGTTCTCAGAGAAGGCGACTTTGCGTACATAAAGTCGCGGAAAAAGGAATTTTAAATATGGTATTAAAAAAGGGTTTACTTACTCATGTATATATTGGATACCCAAACTAGCCGCTATAATATTATGCATATACACTTGTATCTATTCAGAAGCTTGTATTTTATTTATACACTATCTACCAAAAAGTAATTGGGCACCGGTGAATATAGGTAACTCAGTACGTAAGTTGTCTTGTGTTTCACGGCCTTTGGCGTAAGGCTGCTGGTGTTTAACGGTGGCAGCATGAACACAGAGGCCTATTGTAACATTGTGGATAATGAAATGCTTCCAACACTACGGCGTTTTTACAGAATGGACCCGTGTTACTTCCAGGATGATAATGCCAGGTGCCATGTTTCAAGGGTTATGCAGTGGTACGCCGACAACAATGTTCGCCGATTGGACTTGCACGCCCAGAGCCCCAACCTCGACCCTATAGAACATCTTTGGGACGAATTGGATCGCTGGGTGAGGGCTCGTCAGGTGAGGCCCAAATCCATTGCTCAACTCATGGAATGGTTGCAAGAGGAATGGCGACAAATCCCCGTGGATGTCCTGAAAAACACTTGTAGAGAGCATACCAGACAGGGTGGCTGCTGTTATAGCCGCAAGAGGAAGCCCTACAAGGTTCTAACGGGGTGACAACCACCGAGCAAACATTGTTGACAGGTGCCCAATTACTTTTTGGTATATAGTGTAGCATTATAGTTTACTTGACCTTGGAAAGGGTTGGGGGAGGGGCTGATGTCAGTGATTGCATCCGGGTCTTTGGTTTGTAGTTAAGCCAAAGCCACTGGTTCTAAAAACATGTTGTTCTGCAGTTTCGTTGAAGCGACTGTTACCTGACGCACGACAACTGGATTTGTACTCCAAGCTCGGAGTTAGACGAGCTACGGTAGGTATTTTTGTAGGCGAAACGTCTGGATTGATCAGAGACCCATCGTGAACTAACGATGGCACATGAAGTAAATATAACGTCGCTTCCAGTCGAAGTGAAATGACTTTAGCAGTTCGAACACAATCGTAGATTTGGCTGATTGTGGTCGGCGATGGCCATCAAATTATTTCCTCTGTCATTGCTGTCATTAACATATAAAATTAAAGGGCGACTTATCATAGTTTATGCCTTAAATTCTTAAACCAGAAATTAGAATCAATTTAAGTCCTGAGGAGATTTAACTCACTCGGTACGCACTTGAGTATTATTCGTAAATGCCACGCCAGTAATAGCTTCCATCCGAGACTGGTAGCAGTTCGACTGGAGAAGAATAACATCTTGCTTCCCTTTCATAAGACAGCAAGCAGTCTAGTGCATGAGAAACTTCAGTTCTGCACCAGGTGGGTTTTGTTGGCTGTAATCCAACAAGCCACCCTCGACCTAGGGATTTCTTGTTGAAGTCCTCCGCAAAAACAAGCGACGAAGAAGGAAAGAGCTCGAGTTTTCCAAGCAGCGGTTGGTTATGAGAACTTCCCACTGTGGAAATACGGATTATTCTCCTCCTGTAAGTCTTACACCGGTGCAGAAGTTCCAATGGCTGTTTTCTCTGTTCGCTATATAAAAATGGGGAGTTCAGTTTGAAATATATGTAAATGTGATTGTTTGGCGCGTCAGTTTGCGCTAACGGGTTAAATGGCTGAACCTATGCGAGTGAAAGCTTCTATTTAATTCCACTGCTTTGTTACTGAAAATATACCGTGTCATCGTCACAGATTAAACATATCTTTCAAACAAAAAGATATTCGAAGAAAAATAGCTAAGTCGACATTGAAGAAAGCACAAAAGGTGGAACAAAAATTAATGTTTATTTAATAAAACAAATAAAATCTGCAATACCTTTGATTTCTAAACGTATTCCCTTCATTCTGGGCTAATCGGTTGATGACATAACATTTAAAAAACGGCGCATAAGCATACATCCATGGCATTCATAATTTTAAATAAAGGTTTGTTTTTAGTAGGAAATTAAACCCTGGTTACCAAAGTCATCAGATGTAAACCGCATTAATATATAAGGTTAAAATATCTCTGTTTATCTGAGTATTACAGAAATCACAGATGAAAATGACAGATAAGTACTCTTTTAAAATTAGAGGATAAAATTTCTAGTGTTATTTCTTTGGGAAATGAGAGCTCTATGGTGTGGTGTGGTGCCTTCAGCATATCGAAGCTAAGTGTAATTTCCTTTCAATAGTGTATATTTCTTTAAGTTACTGTCAGGGAGTCTGGAGGCAACGGGAACTTCTAATAATAACGGCAGTGTAATTACTTTAATCATGCTTTGGGTGGGCAGCGATCGGCCGGCCGTTCTCCTACCTTACGACACACGTAATATGAAAAAATACTTTGTGGCTGATACAAAATATTTTTTCAGTTTGAATACGGCGTAATCTTATATAATGTGTATGTGTGTATATATATACACACACACACCCACACACACACAGAGGGTGATTCTCAATTAGACCGACAAAGTGACACTTTATACCTAAACCGAATATTAAGGGAGGCATAAGCCCTTAAAATAATAATAAAAAAAATTAATTAAGCCTTATTCGTGCAAAATATCGGCTCTTACGTTGAAGGTTCCGGTAACATACAATAATGTTCCTATAGTTGTTATTGTATTTTACTTCGTTACCGATATTTTACACAAATATGGTTTAAAACCTCGTTTTTAAGGGGTCATACCTCCCTTAATATTCGGTTTAGGTATAAAGTGTCACGTATGTTTTCCTTTTACTTTTTGACGAAGAATCACTTCCCGAAGTTTGTCGGTCTAATTGCATATCACTGTGTGTGTGTGTGTGTGTGTGTGTATATATATATATATATATTATATATATATATATATATATATATATATATATATCCACACATCCAGCTGACGCAGCAGTGGACCAGACACAAGTCTCGAGCTGGTACTGCTTACTGCTGTGTTTCTTCACTGCCCTGTCACGTCGTCACTTACACCGTCGCACTCAAATTCACTCGCGGTCCGGCCGAGTTCTTGTACTCACACATCGTCATTAGGGATGTTGATATCGGTAAAAAAAAATGCCGATATTATTTATATTGGTTATTTATAAAAGTATCGTTTTACGAAACGATGTGTCGAAAGAAAAATATCGACTTACGGTATATCGGAAGTCTATATTATATGTATTAAAGGATTTGACAAATGTAAAATTGCTTGGACGATTACATATTACACGAGGCATTGCATAAAGATGTGGCGCCTCGTCTGGTGAATGTCTCCAAAGTAAATATAGAAATTTTTTAGTTTAATTTTTGTTTCAAAACCTACATTATTAAAAGAGTATTTTTTTTTAAATATTTATTTTAAGATACTTGGAAAAATATATTGATTTCGATAAACTATTATTAAAAAATATGGATGATTTATATCGATATAGTATAATTTCGATATATCGATATTTTTTCAACACGCCTAATCCTCACCGTATCCATACTGACCCTACCGCCAGGCCCCGCCGCATTTAAACACTTCAGTCCTGTTCAGATAAACAGATTTGCCCTCCCCCCTCCACTTCACTTTTCAAGTCCTCATTGCCGGCGCCGCCGACCACGACTTGTAAATAAATAGAAAACTTTGTAGTTGGTCGTGAAGGGTGTGTGTGGGGAGAGATCTTCGTTATACACGGGGGTCTCACAAAGAATGTCGGCAAGGGCGTGAGAAACGGGCCCCACTTTCACCGCACAAATTTGAAAACATCGCGGCCCCGACCCCGGCACCGAAAAGAGCCTCCGCCGTTTTGTGTGCCCAAGTCGTTTACGTTCCCTGAGAGTCGTAAGCGGTGCCTCATCCCCCGCCACATCCTCCTTTGTTTTCATCTCCCATCCCGGCATCCATCTCCGGGTCCGCGTGTGTGGGAACTTTCACTCCCGGCCGCTGTGACACGAGCTAACAAGCTTGCTTCCTTGCTTCGTCAGAGCCGCAGGCAATTAGGGAGAGACTTCCGAAAACGTCCTTTTTGCTTCGAAAGGGCCTCGCTCCTTCGAAAACAATAGACTCGGTTTGGGGGGGGGGGGGGTAAGAAAAGTCGCGTGCTCGTGTTAATGGCTCGTCATACAACGGCTGGTGGAGGCTGGAAGGAAGGATGTTCTTGGCCGGTAAGCGTTTTATCGTCGAGTCGAAGTGCGCTCTCGAGAATGCTTGATCTCGCGAGTTATATGCTGTGAAGTGAGCAGTTTTCGAAGCAGTCTCATCAGACGTATAACCCAATAAATACATTTCATTGTGGTCTCGGACTTTTGGTTTTGAGTATGGTGGAACGTATACTCTGTGATTATTACTCACACGGCAGTGTTTACGTTGACAAGTGGCGGAAGGATATAAATTGGCTGAAAGAAAAAATTAACTAGTGCTTCAGATGTGCTCACTTTACCGTGAACCGCCTATAGTTGTCTAGACGTGTTTTCTGTACATTGGTTGTTTGGCGTTTACACCTATCGTAGCAAATTCTATGAATACTCCTTTTTACCAGAATAGATTAGAGTGTCAAAATCGGCTGTATTATTCGCCATATTTAATTTTCTATTTGTGATTTTCCTCTCAATGAAATTACTAAATATTTATTATTAGGGCCATAGTACGTTTACGCGTTACAATCTGTTTCTAATGTAGTCGCTAAATTTTAAACATGCGTTATGTGATAATTGTGGAATGCCCCAGTCACAATGTAGAAATGATGCTGTACTTAATTACGGCACATTCACTTGGAAAAAGTTCCGAATTTTGTTTGTTCTACAGAGAAATGTATATTGCTAGAGAGGTGTAGTTACAGTTTCAAAATAAATTTCCCTATGTAAATCAAACAAGCAGTAATTAAACATTGCGCCTGAGACCAAGGCTTTAAACGGTTCGTGAGCCAAATTTGTTTCTAGATTTTGATGATATTTTATGGTTTCATGCCATTATATTAATAACTCAATACAAATGTCTAAAATTTGTATATTATTTAGCGTAAATATAAGAATTTTAATTAAAAATATTGATCCGTGCAAATTTCAGAAAGTTATTTTGACACGAAGTTTCGTTTCAAATAAAGTGTTTGTTGAAATCATCGGAGTGTCACATTGCAATTTCTTGGAAATCCCACGCTTGGTTCATCTGCGGTAAGGCTTATCTCTGACTTATTTTTTCAAGACATCGCTGTTAATATGCACACCAACCTCTCCACTCCCCTATACCTATTTTTTTTTTTTTTTAATTTTTATCTCAACGGTAAAAACTGAAATACCATACGAACAAACCGCAAAACAAATTTCCAAGAAGTTTATTTATGACATCGTAATGAATTTAACAATTATTTCGTGTAGTATACTAATGTATTAAATTGGCTCGAATTTGAGATTTGTACGGTGAAGAGTATACATTTAAAATTTCTACATCCCTTAGTGAAATGTAATATGATAAAAATGTATGAAGTAATTTTAGCCTCTTGAACGACGATTCTTTTCTACTGGCTCGCTCGTGTGGCGATGAAACCAGAATTGTGATAGATCCATGCCACGCTCACGGCATCTCACACTGAAACAATTCAAATATTCATTGAACTTCGAGCTGCTGAGTTCAACAATTCTCTATATGTGGTCCATTTGCTGCTGCCCGGGTTAGCAGCCAGTTTTATCCTTTACCGGGTTGCATAAGATTCATTCCATGTTTGCGTTCAAGCAGGCCTCCAGGGTTTGTCCTGCAACACAATCGCAAAAGAAACTTGACGCGCATACGTATTTCAAGTCCAGCCTGTCCTCAACCAATTTGGTGGATATTTGTGGTTTAGTGCCATATAGTTTACGGAGACCGAATCAGTAGCAGTATGGTCAGAGTTAAAACCCGAACAAACTAGTAAATATCTCCAGTTCCACAATTAAAAATTAATCGGGAAACGTCTCTCGCTATTCGATATTTCACGCCCATACACAGGCATGGCCTCTCTGCCCCTTCTCCCTCCTAGTACAGCATTAAAAAAGCACTACTTATCCTATAAACTCCTGATATATATTTTTTCTGTCCACCTAAGCCCATTCACTACTTTGGGTCAGTGGTCTCGGGACATTGAAAAAAATATTTTGTTGGCATTCACCCTGCCTAATTTTTGTGGTATACACAAAAAAATTCTGTAGCCGCCACAAAATAAGTTTTCAGCGGCCACAAAAGTTTAGTGGTGTCAACTAAATAATTTTGTGTGCACCACAAAAATTTTGGCAGGGCATATACCAACAAAATATTTCTGTGGCCGCCACAAAATATTATTTTTTCAGTGAAAACATCATAAAATTTTTCTAAGTGTCATGCTGGCCAAATTTTAATTAATTCAATAAATAGGCTATGATAGTGGACAACCAGCCGTTATATGTACCTTAATGACAGCAACACATTCTCGTAGTGCTGTCTGGGCGCCAGCAACGCTACCAATAAAACAAATTGACCAACCAATTCTTAACAGGAATGGTGCACTAACGTTTTATATTCATCAACCTATCGTAATTAGTTTTTCAGAGAGCGTATTGAAATCTTTTTGGCACTGTTCAATCTAAATAATAAGCCTCGTATATATTCTCCTATATATTTTAACTTTGTTAGATATTCACTGCCTTTATTTTTTCCTGACTACTGACGGAAGGTAATAATAAACATATTCTTTCTTGTCTTCCGTCATTAGTGAGATAATAATAATGGCAGCCAATATCTAACAATGTAAAAAGGTGTAGGATACCATTATTTATATTGTAATTTGCCAAAAATGTCGATACGTACTCTGAAATACGTTGAGACTTCGAATTGACATTTGCAAGACTCGTTCGCCTTAAATTAATACACCGGGAAAGCGTTCTCTCTTACATTATCTTCGTGTCTCTCGAATAATCGTGTTGGCTGGCCTGCTCGAAACTTCGAACCCTTGACCGATAGTTAAGCCGTTCCCGATGATGTACTTATCAATTCCTGACGGTAGATATGTTAGACATGAATCCGAACGTTGGTTACAAGTGGAAATACTCTACACCTCGTTCCGTTAAGAGGCGTTCAGCGTCGCACAGCAGTAAGGACTGGTCTGGCACGCGTAACGTATTGCCTCATCACCTCTAAGCGCAACTCACTGAACTGACTTGAAGTTATTTCGTCATATGTGGTGATCGACACACTATATGTTTAGCGTCAGTTTATATTAAGTGAATTTTACAACAAATTTCCGCAAACTAATGGCTAAACATATTTTAAAGGATTATTTTATTTTGTAGATGATTTCTTATTATTAATATAAGTATCAAACAATCTTTTATATATATATATAAGATCTAACTTGCAACAAGCGTCCTTGTTCGATATACAGTACTAAGGTTTTAACTCTTCTCACATTTAACTTCCTTATGTTTCAGCGGGAAGTCTCGCTGCCATATAGCAACATTTCATTCCGAAATAACAAGTACGCTTACACCCTAGTCACTACACGCACGTGTGTTGCACACGATACCTCGCTTACGATAGCTTGTCTGCATATGACGCGCCCGTAAGAAAAGTGGAATGGAGAGACTCTTAACATCGTGATCGTGAGAGCCGATGTGAGTGGAGCAACGCCGGAACACAAGAGCACGTTTCGCGGCGGGCATCGAACCCGGTTTTCCTAGGTGGGAGGCTAGCAGTCTGACCACTAGACCACCGCGGCCCCTGCGACCGTACGTGTAAGGAAGTCTGAGATGGCGTGGTACGCAAGTCGAGCTATTTATAACGCCATATATTTACGTAATTTAGTACGACATAAGATATCGCGCTAAAGGAATGTACAATCGCATCAAAAATATTTGCTCACAAAGTAGACAGAAACTGTTATAATCCATTCACGGTTTCGTCACGTTTTTTGAATAGAGCCACTGAAAAATCACCCCACGTATGACGTGTCTGTTTGTCTCCTAAATATACCACGTATTAAAAGCGTTGTATACTCGTATTAACACAAAAGTACCTTATTTGTTGTTAAACTGAACTTTTATTTATATTTCATCTATGAATTATAATAATTCATTTGCAACTAACCCGAATAAAAACAGAGAGAAAATAGGTATGTTGGTGATGCCTAATAAGAAATAGTTCTCGTGCAATAATTATTACACTTGAGAGCGCACGAAAGCTATATGTGTTATTCCTTTGGTATAATTTCAATATGAACAACTGTGATTCACACAAATACAACACGAAAAACAAAAATAATGTTACGATTTCCCAAAAGTCAGTGGGTTAAACCAAGTTCGTTAAGGGATGGAGGTCTTAAAAATAAAATAGTTAATTAAAATTTCTTAATCTTATGTACGATAGCTACATATAACATTTTCTTCTTCCTACATCTCACAGTAAATCGACATCTCTTGCTATTTACAGTTAATAAATTTAATCAGTACAATTTAAAATTATAGGTTAGTCACGGTAAAGTGAGCACTTCTGAAAGACCTCTCATTTGGAATAAAATCGAATAGTTATATATTATTTTAGCCTTAGACATTACCTTCCGAGTGCGGTGGAATACGCACACTGTGTTTATCACCTATATAGCAATATTTATTTTAAAAAGTTGTTTAAAGGGGGAAAAAAAAAATTAATGAACGGAAAAAGTAACTACAGCCTCAAAAGTGCTCACTTTATCTCAAACAGCCCAAACCTCTTAAGAGATTAATGTAATCAATTTAACTAAAATAATTATAATATACAGTGTATCAAAACCTATTCAATGATTTTATAATTTACACAGTTCCTGGAAAACACACACACACACATATATATAAATAATATATATCCTGTTCACTGTAAAATGAGCACTTTTGAAAGTCCAGCTTAAGATCTACTTATTATGCACGCGTTGTGCTCTTCCAACCTTGTGTAAAATTATCATTGTCATGGGCCTCAACACTTTATCCATGCGTCGGTGCAGTGAAACCATTACTGAAGTAAACATTTTATAAATAAGCTAGTTTCTACATATTGACAAGTTAAAAAAAAAACATAACGCGTAAGCTATAATAAAAATTATCACAAATGGTTGCCTTAACAATTTTTATTTGACGTTAACATATGGAACTACTTTCCATCCAACGTTACCAACTTTACCGGGCGCATGTCACTCAGTGCGCCCGTCAAAATATAAATGTGGACGGGAGCAGTGACACTTTTTTAAGGTTTATTTCAAAAGTGCTCACTTTATCTTGAACAGCCATTACCATCACACAAACACAAGCACACTGCTGTGGTAGCCACATGCAGTTCCTCAGCGTTCGCCAAGTCACGGGCGGGCGTTTCGGAAACAATAAACCCGGGGCACGCGCGGAAGTGAAAAGGCCCCTCCTGGGGAAACAGATTACCTCGCTAATGAGTCCGCATTTATAGCCTCGGACAAAAGGCTCCTTTAAATCCTCCGCCGCCCTGCTGGCTCGCCGAAGGCGCGCGGCGCGGGTGAATTATTCCGGTGTCCGACCGCAAAGAGGTCGCGACCCCCGGCCCGGACATATAGTCCGTTCACGACTGGAACAGACTTTCTCGGAATCTTTCCTACTCCCATTTTTAAGCAATGGATTTTTAAATACGTTAAAACATTCAAAATATATTCTGTCTCCTTGCTGCCAAGCTAACTGTACCCGCGCCAGTCACTGTTTGTAGTAACGATGCATGCAGCTGACGACTAAGGTGTTGTTCAAAAGTCTGTTCCAGCCGTGAACCGACTATAGCAGCAGGGATACTATCGCGCTATTTTTCGCGGCCCCATCTCGCTTCGTTTCCTGTTCGCGAGCTTGGAAGGTCACGCCGGAGTCAAGGTGGGTTTACGATTCACTTAACAGAACTATGCCCGGTTGCACCATCTTCCCCGATCCGAGGTCGAATGATCCTAGTTCCGAAACAGGATCCAGTTTGATCTGGGTTCCAATGTAAAAGTGTTGCACAAGCGAAATTTCATGATTCTGGATCTCCTATTAGTCGATGTTGGTTCCAAAGTGAAAGATCGAGATTAAGTATGAGACAAATTTTGCTATTGGTTCGTAATATGACGTCATGGAAGTTGGCGTATTTTTCACTATAGATAGAACTATATGTGTGATGTTTTATCTGTTTTAAAGTGAATTATTGTTGTACGAGTTGTACTGAATAATATTCAAGTGCATATAATGTTCTCAAGAAAACAATCGAATGTAGTTCTATCCGTTGGCGTATTTTTAAATACAGTTGTCGATGATGGCTACTGATCTCGGATCGAGAATTCGAACCGCCAATTTTGGCGGTTCGAATTGAACTTAATCTCGATCTCCAGTCCAGTTCTGAACTCGAATGGTGCAACTGTTTTGTGTCGATCTTAGATCCGATCTTGGATCGAGTTTCGAACCACGATGGTGCAACCGGGCACAAGTGTGCCGTGTGCTTAAGATATGAATCAATGTGTTCAAGGGTATTACTGTATGACTGTCGTTTGTGGGTCTGCACGGGTCGTGTGCGTTCTTGGCGTGACTTAAGATATCGTTATATTTTATATCTCGTCTGAAGTACAAGTCAAGACGAAGAAGCCAATCAGAGACCAGTGACATTTGTTGTTGGCGGGAAAATTGTATTTACATCTTGGATTTAGGTTATCTCGTAACGTGAAATCGTATGCAAATAATTATTTTAATCGAGAGACAGTTTAAGGTCATGTTTTATTTTTTGGACGATGTTATTGAATTAGCTTTAATTAACCTTTACAGATGTATTGGTGTAAATGCCCAATGTTAGCGTAGGCTTTCCCTTCTATATGATATCAAAACGTTTACATAAGCAGTAACCACAAGTAATTAAATATATGTAAATAATCTTCACTCTTGTCCATATTTCCAGGTTATGTCGGTTGCTTTCATCTTCTACGATTCTGATTCGCTAGACTTAACAGTTGCTAATTCAATCATAAAATGAAAATCTTACTGTGCATTTTCCGTGTGCTTATCGAATCATTAAGTACAATTCTTAATTCTTCAGTTTTCAATCGTAAACCCACATCTGCAATCTATAGGTAGGGGTAGGAAATTCTCGCGAGTTCAATGACCTGTAGGCCAGGCTCCTTAGTCCGCTGCATACTGTAGCCTCAGCTGCGTGTTCATTGGCTGTTGCCTCACTCCTGGCAGTTATGGGATTCGCAAGGTGTTTTCTTGAGAGTCTGCTGTTGGCTCAGAGGCGTGCAGGGCGGGTCTTATAAACTGTGATCCAATCGTGAGGGTGACTTCACTATAATGTGTTTGACGTCTATCTTGTCCCGAAATGAATTCGCGAAATTATCCTATCCCTACAGACCATTCGCGATTACTTCACACTTATCTGAAGCCGTGCTAAATTTCTGCTCACGGAATATTCCTCCGACTCATGCAAACAAAGCTTAACATAGTCTAGAAAATACACAGCATTCGTGCGCACTTAGTGTGATACTATTTTGCATAAAAACTATTTATTACTAGGCATTACCAAAACACCTATTTTTATAAACGGTTTTTATTCCTATTTATTGTAAATTAAAAGTTATAATTTATTCATAAAATATCTGCAATAGTTCAATAAACAATAATTAGGTACTTTTATTTTAACACAATTGTAAAATGCTTGTGATACATGGCGTATTTAGGAAATAACTGAAAATTTCATAAATTGGGTGTGATTTTTCAAAAGTTTGGTTCAAAAAGTGTAAATAAACTGCAAACGGACTTAGGAAACACTTCCCGACAGCTTCTAGGTGCAAACCTTCTCGACACGAGGATCCCTATTTAGTTATATGATTATACTCATATGATTAGGTATATAGATTGTTCACTGTAAAGTGAGCACGTTTGAGGCTCTACTTACTTTTTCCTTTCAGCCATTTTTTTTTTTTTTTTTTTTTTTTTTTACATTTAACCACCTTTTTTTAAATGCATATTGTCATGTAAGTAATAAACACATTGTGTGTATTCCACCGCACTCTGAAGTTAACGTCTAAGGCTAAAGCAAAATATATTATTCACTATTATTCTCAATGAGAGGGGTTTCGAAAGTGTTCACTTTCTATACAGTGGAATATGGATTGGTGTTTTGGAGACTGGATACTACATGGGACTGGTGTAGGTAATCACCGAGTTGCCCAGGCAGGTGAATCTTGGCGCTGCAGCTGTTTACCCTGGGAAACTCCTCCTCACTAACTCCAGGTACACTTCTTCTCAATTGACATCTTCCATGTTTACATATATATGGCCTGTTCGTGGTTTGAAAAATCACGCCACGTATGCCATGTTTAGTTATTTCCTAAATACGGCATGTTTCACAATCGCCTGTTAACATGAAAGTATCTAATTTTTTGTTAAATTGAAGTTTTAGCTGTATTTTATTCATAAATTTTAATATTTAATTTATAATAGATATTAATAAAACAGTGAGAAAATATGTGAGTTGGTAGCTCTTAATAAGTAATAGTTCTCGTGCAAAATATCAGTACAACTTAATGCGCACGAATTCGGTGCATTGGCCCGCTGGTGTACTTTTCTAAGCTTACTTTGCACGAGGCGGAGGAATATCCTGGAAATAGAACTTTAGCAGACCTTCAAAAAAGTGTGAAGTAACCGTGAATGGATTATAGTAGTAAACCCCGTATTAGTCGTTGGCTGGGGACAGAGTCAACAAAATTTTAGTTTTTTTTTTTTTATATCACGATTAAGTGCGATTTTTTTTTTAACAGTTCTGCAAGTAGACTCGTGTACAGAGTTTTCCATTTATTTTCTGTCGACATAATGGATAAGTTAACAAACAGAATGTTGAGTTCTGTTTATGCGGGGAGACACCGGTGTAGGGGTAGAGTGCGCGCCCTTGGTGGGCAGCAGCAACTGTTCCAACATTGCACTGCTTTACAGCCGAATTGACTATCATAAACGACGTGGATGGGAGTTCAGGTCAGATCACTGTTTAGTAAACAAGTGATTTGAGGTATTTGTACACTTCGCTGACCAATTTTTAGAGCGATTCGATTAAATTCAAATTGGCAAAAGTATTTTATTCAGATATAATTATTGTAAACAAATACGTTCGTCATTGTCTACAATGTGGCTTAGTTGCTGTACTAGTGTGTGGTAGGTTAATGCTGGGTAAATGCCTAGAAGACGAAAAATCTGTTTATCTCATTTTTGGTGGATGGTTATGTAGGGTGTACACTGTAAAAAAAATATTTTGGTAAATTTCCTAAACTGTAATGGAAGTTTTTAACATATACATGGTATGGAAATATTGCCAGATATGAAGCTACAAAAAAGATATTGTTAATCGTCGCTATTATACAAAGTTGGGAACTTCCCTATGCATTTGACTGTTTCCTGAGCAAATGTAGGAACGCTCCCATGGACAAGGGAAAATTATTTACTATTTGCACTTCGCATTCTACGTATACACCGATATGGTTAATTTGCCAATAATTTCTTACAGTGTATGAAAAATTCCACTGCGTGTATAGGATATTCACAGTAAAATGAGCACTTTTGAAAGCCCAGCTTAAGATCTACCTGTATGCACGTTGTGTATTCTTCCACCTTACGTAAGATTGACATTGCCATGGGCCTCATCACTTCATTCATGCGTCGGTCAAGTGAGATTGTGAAATTATTAGAAAAGTAAATATTTTACAAATCTGCTAATTTTTACAATTCGACGCATTAAAAAAAAACAGAAAGCGAAAGAAATAATTTAAGTTATCAGAAATGGTTACCTAACATTTTTTATTCAACGTTAGATATGGAACTACTTCCCCATCCATCGTTACCAACTTTACTGGGTGCGTGTCACTCAATGCGTCCGTTAAAATATATGCTACTAGGAGCAGTGACTCTTTGCTAAGGTTGATTTCAAAAGTGCTCACTTTATCGTGAAGAGCCTATACCTGCATATATTTTATTCGCCCAGTAAATATGTTCACGAATAAGGGAAAGTTGTTCCATTCTGTAACGTTGAACTAAGTCTTACCGAAATAGACATTTTTAGCTTTGCTTTCTTTCTTTTATGCATCGAAGTGCAAGAATGAGTAAATTTGTAAAATATTCGCTTATCCAAAAATTTCAGTTTCACTCTATTGACGCGTGAATGAAGTTGCCAATCACTAGGCAATGTTAAGCTGGACCCACAACCGTCAGTCGCCCGTCCCTCCGGCGGTCACGTGATCTTCAACCAATCGCAGGGTAACTGTTCCTTCTCTATCCGTCCATCCGTCAAATATTTCCCAAAAAATCAACTTTCTACGGACGCTCGATTGAGGCACCGACTTCTGCTGATATTCCGGGGAGACGTGAATACGCACTTTGAAATTAAATGCAAGGCGGTAAGTCTTCTGTGTTTGTTTATCTTTGGAGGTAAATTCAGAAATTAAAACATAAATAATGATTAATAAAAATTTCTTATGAAATAAAAAAATTATTTTTCCAAGAAATATATATTTTTTTAGATTTATTTGCAACCAAAATATACCGCCAACTAAGAAAAGATCACGATGTTAAGTTGCGACAGTGAAATTTTATCACACAGAAGGATTGCCGGCGACGGATTGTTGTGAATCGCCATCAACTGACGGACGAAAACACAGACGGATGACTGGCAGGTACGACGGATGGTTGTGAGTCCAGTCTCAGTTGTTTACAATTGGTGGAGGAATACGCAATGGGCATACAGGTAGATGAAGACTGTTCACGGTAAGGTGAGCACTTTGGAAAGCCCTCTCATTTGGAATAATAGTAAACTAATATATTTTATTTTACACTTAGACGTTAATTTAAGAGCGCGGTTTAATATACACACTGTGTTTATAACTTACAAGGCAATACTGTGTCGACTTAAGTACAGCACTCGTCATCAAATGTTCTTTTGCAACACCTGTGACCGTAAATTAAAGTAGGCCTGAAAGGGCTAAACTTTGTTTGTATGAGGCGGAGGAATATCCTGGAAGTAGAACTCTAGCAGCACTTGAGAAGAGTTGGAAGTAACAGTGAATGGACTATGTCAAGTCTGCTATGAGACAAGAGGCGCGCGCTGGGCTCGCGACCGACCAAACCCACGGCCGTGTTTCCGCAAATCTAATTTCGCACGGCTGTGTCAACTTTCCCCTCGCCGGGGACGAATGGTGGGGGAAGGGGAAACGGATACTGGAAGAGGGAAAATCAACACTGGAAAGCGGAACGATTGCCCGTGGCGGCACCAATGATCTGGTAAAACGACAAACCTCGCCGTTGGAACGTTTTAGAAATTCGGCAGTGTGTTCGCGCCGGCACCGAACGAGGGGAGAAGAGCGAAACTCGGCCAGAGTATGTGGATCGCAGAGTCCGCTCTTTGTGCTGGCTGAAATAAGGGCGCTATTTGAGGATTAGTTCACCGTTAAAGAAATTTCTCTCAATTCACGGAAAAAGTGATGGCAAAAACTTTATCCAGAAGTGCCTTTAATCTCTCCGCGAAATTACGGACATGTTGACTTTTCAAAAACGGACTTTCCGAAATTCACAGAACATCTCCGTTAATTTCCTAGTTAGTTTTCTGTACTTCCAGCTTAAAGAAAAGAAATAGCTAGAACACTTATAATTTTCGTTATGTCTGTTTTCTACTGTGTGTATTAACATTTAAAACAGTTAAAAATTTTATACCTGAGCGAGATTTGAACCCGAGTCAAAACGTTCAATGTCCGTGTATCTAACCACTCACCTACTACCTTCGCATGAAATCCTCGCTTATAATGTTGGTATTTCTACTATTGTTACTCAACGTTTTCAGTTTCTATTGAAGTTTATGTATTTTAAGTGCTGCTGAATGTTACAGGCTCCTAATGCCACTTTTCGATGACTGAAATAACAAGTCTTAGGCCGTGTCCCGATTCGCCGAGAGAGTGCTCTCTCGCTCACTCCTGACGTCACAGAGAGTCCCGTCTGCTGTCCCAACTCCGTGGAGAGAGCGCGAGAGGGAGAGAGAACGACGATGTACACTCGGTGCTTACTCTCGCACCCTCTCTGGCAGCCATGTTGTTTTCCAAGTCTAACCTCAAATATCCGGACATATATTTTGTTGTTTCTCAAGCAGTGTTAGAAATATTGTATCGGCTTAACTTAATCATCGCGATTGTGAAATGTGTAATAACAATATTCCTTTTAATATGGAACATAACACATTAAATTATGTTCACGTTTTATTTAGATTAATTCTGTACATATGATTAAATACTGTGATTTGCATAGAACAATTATGTTTTTAGTCATGCAAAATTTAAGAAATTAAAATGAGTTACTATTTCATAAAATACTGTACATTTACTCGAAGAGAGTGGAAGGCCAGCAATCTTTTATTTTTCACTATTTATTACCTTTACTGTCAGAGAAATAATGCCGAAAGTCTCAATTCGCTAAAGTGAGCCAAAGTGTGCCAGAGTGAGAGTGGCGAGTGAGAGTGAGCGCACTTTCGAGTTGAGATATGGCCGTAACAGGCGTGGATAACCTAACTGCAGCAGAAACTATAATTTTCTCGTTACATTGGCGAAGATAGCTTCGCGTGGACTCGTCATTACGGATTGCGTTTCCGTATATTTACTGAACATTTCCTTAAAAAAAAAAAATCCGTAAATATAGGTATGGACATTTTAAACATTGTGGCAACACAGAGTACTTAATAATACGGAGGTGAAATATCCGCTTATTCGACGAACTCCAGCCGCACACGTCAGCAATATGGCGCCACTAGCCAGCGGAATGTCGGTACGCTGTTCGCCAATCAGCGTCTGGTAAAAAGTGGAATGGATCCCCGCGTCCAAGGTCAAGAAGCGAGGGAGCGATACGGGCGACACTAACACGCACGCCTAGCGCCTCATCGCTCCTACGCGCAAGGCGTGCAGTGTTTCCGCCGTGACGCTGTTCTGTGCAAATTAGATCTGTAACAGTGGGACTTCATTACACGCGATGAAAGACCAGAGATTAAACTACGCCCGTATCTTGCCCGTATCTTTGTGCATTTTCTTTAGCCACTTAAGGAAACTGCATAGGCAAGCTTTTGACCATTTTCACGATTTTTTTTCTCCAAGAATAAACTTAATATGACTAAAGTAAAAAAAAAAATTGGGGCATAGTTTTTTATTTTATTTTTTATCTTTTCTGACAAAAATTCGTATTTTCAGAACATTTATTTACCGGTATACGCGTATTGTATTCGCACAAACAACTGTTTCACAAAAAACGTGGGGGACAACCATCGACCAGGAATTGGGGGGGGGGGGGGTAAGCCGCCCAATAGCGCCACTTCCCTCACCAGAGAGATGTGCAAGCACCTCTCTGGTTATGCGCCAGTGTCTCCCTCCAATTGCCAAGGCGAAAGGAAATATAGTTCCCATCCATCTCTACTAGTTTTTTCATCTCGACTAACACGAGCATGTTACACACACAATCTGTCTCGCGTAGCATTTCTGATTAATGCATGAATATTTTTAATTCCATCCTGTTGACTGGGTTTTTGCGGTGTCTATGCCGGTTTTTCTCCAGTCTCTTCTAGCGTTAGCTTAGCTATAAGTACACTTAGGGAGGTAGTCATGGCCTCAATTGCAGGCCATGGCTGCCCAATCCCTCTCTGCCGTGATGCATGTCTCCTCGCATGATTTCCTATCCTTGTAGGCGTAAGAGGTCTAGCCCTGAGATGCAATAAATTCCCGCCCTACCCACCGTGCTTTCACTTAACACTTAGTTATAGGGTAGTTAGAAAATCGCGGCAGACAACCAGCAGCTCAGCCAGTAGGAAACCTCCCGAGCACGCGGTAGCCAGTTAGACACGAGGCCCGTTCCCAGAGCTTCGCGCAGCCAATCAGGGAATGGGTACGCCCAGATCCAATGACCCGTCACGCAGTTTCGTCTCTGTGTGCTCTTACTCTGTGACAGCAATACACATTCAGTTATGACCAGTAGCATTCATATAAACATCCACCGGAAATTGTTAATGCTTTTTCCCCTCTGGGGGCCGCGGTGGTGTGGTGGTCAGACTGCCCGCCTCCCACCAAGGCGAACCGGGTTCGATTCCCGGCGGGGACATTCCTTGATTTTCGCACGTGGAGAATCGTGACGGACGCTGCCGCCGGTCGCCGGGCCTTCTCGGTATTCCCCCGCTTCCCCCGCTCTTGCATTCTGGCGCTGCTCCATACTCAACTCGCGTCACCCTCATCAGCTCCCAAGACCTTGATGTTACGAGCCTCTAAAATCTCTTCACTCTACTTTACCCCTCTATTATTTTAATTAATCATTTAAATCAATAAATTGATTGTTTATATGCCAAATATAATTGAAAAGAAAACATATCGGACTTCATTTATTTTCTAAAGTGTACAATAGGCAATTTATTACCACAGTTGAATAGTTAAGACATGAAAAACAATGGTAAAGAAGAGCAGCGATTATTTCTAATCACCATTTTTAAAAATGGATGCATTTTTTTTTTTTTTTAAAGGAAAAAGGTGAGTTGGCCTCTTAGCCAAAATTGAATCTTTATATATTATATTAAAATGCTCCAAGCTGCACGATTCTGTAATCAAAGGCTCAATTATTGTTCCACCTATCTTCTGGTCTTTAACGCGCATACTTCTATGGGCGGCTATCAACATGCGCGTTTTCAACATAACAGGACCAGCTAAACTAATCTAGGGTAGTACGCAGGAATACATGTTTTTACTGTGAAAATAACCCAACCTACACTAACCTATAATACTAGTCGAATGAATGGATTTTGCAGTTTAAAATAAGCTAGGATAGTTGGTTAAAAGTGCGTCGTTTATACATGCGCGTATGCCCAGTAGCAATGACCAAGTTTGTCCACAGCCGATCCGGAAACTTATGGCTTCATGCCATGTAGTCCATTCACGGTTACTTCACACTTTTTTGAAGCCCTGCGAAAGTTCTACTTCCAGGATATTCCTCCGCCTCGTGCAAACCATGCTTAACTAGGTCTGAAAAATTACATCAGAGGACAACGCACCAAATCCGTGCGCAATCAGAAGTAGTAATATTTCGCATGAGAACTATTTCTTACTAGGCGCTACCAACACAAATGTTTTCTCGCGGTTTTTATTCGTATTTATTATAAATCAAATATGATAAATTATAGGTAAAATTAGGTAAAAATTCAATTGAACGATAAACAAGATACTTTTTGTTAATGGAGATATATAACGCTTGCAATACATGATATATTTAAGAAATAACTAAACACTTCATACATGGGGTGATTTTTCAAAGGTCTATTCAAAATGAGTGAAGAAACAGCTAACAGACTATAGTACCTATGAAATAGCTTGCTGTGATTGGCGTGGAGTGTTTTCTGGTCAAACGGAAGTTCGTGTGTTAGATCATGGCCGGCTGCACCCAAGTACAGTTTTTTTCCCTGGTTCGAGGATAATGCCGGTGCTTTTTTTCTCTGGTTCGAGGATAATGCCGGTGCTTTTTTTTCTGAACGTTAGCCTTCTTATTCTCCATTCGTTTGATAAAGATGCCGATTGGGCACAATTCATATATTTTCTCATCACAGCTTTACGGGGGGGGGGGGGGGGTTAAGACGCAATAAGATATTTGAACTATAAGAAGAAGGTACGGAATCGTCCATGGACTGCAGTCAACATTCATTCCCGCATTTGATTGGAGAGATTAATAAAAACCATGAATATCTAAAATGAACTATACCGAACTTCAATGAAACCCGAGTTCTCCCAAACGTAAGACCAGTCTGTATGAAAATCGGCTCTCAAGATCTCGATGTTAAGAGCCGTCCAAATCTCTTCACTCACACGCTGTGTGACAAAATAACTGTTAAAGAAAATAAAACCTTCAGTAGATTATTTTTGGTTTATTGTTAGTCGACGCAAATTTCTCGTGTTTCCATGCTCCTCGGTTTGACATTTTATAATCCACGACGCAGTCGATCGTTTTGAATTCGTGATAACATGCCATTGCAGTCATAACTAAACTGTCTAGATATAAATTTAAAAAATGGCACAGTGCTTTAACACTTTATTTGGCAAGAGTAGTTTCCGTGATCCAATCATCGCACATAGTAAAAATTTAGTTTAACATTGATCATAGATGTAAAATCTGAGCTCGGTTATTATTTTTTTAATTACGTGAAACGAAAATTGTGATGTATCCATATGGACACGTTACTAAAGCAAGGAAATCTTTAATTTTTTTACGTGTATCCAAATTGATACAATTTCAAGTGAAAGACAATTCTGTGCACTGCAGGGTAGACGAGAAAAGGATTAAACAATTACGTCAAAGATAAAAAAAACAAATAGTATAAATACTTGTTTATTAAAAGTAGAGCCATTTAACATTACATTTTTGACAAAAGCAGCAAACAAATTCAAGAAATTACTTTTTGTATGAAGATTCAACACTGAGTTACATGATGAAAGTCGTAGAAACAATTTCTCTGTAGTACTAAACAGAGTCTGAGTCTACAGTTCAAACATTTTTTGCGGCACTGCCCACCTTTGCAATGCATGCATCTACCCTTACCACAATACTCTGGGAAATGGCCAACTCCATCATATATGATATCAGAACTTGGTCGAGGAATACTTGGGGCTTGAATTGTAAGTTCTCTAGAAGGGCGTCGGATTATCCTTGATGGACTGTCCTCCTTAAACAGGCTTTCAGCCACTGCAAGCCTGAATCCTTTCAGGGTCTGTGTTACCATCTGTCCAAGCAGTGCGCCATTACGAAGCTTCAAAATCGAGGCATTTACTGCACATATATCTATCATCTAGGATAACAATGCCATGTATCGTCTTTTTGTTCTGAAAGCTGTTCGATATAGAGCGATCAGCATGTCCGCCAAGTCGACGCCACCCATGTGAGGATTATACTCTTTCACAATGTTAGGGCCATGAGATGTCTAGTTTCTATTGCTCTTCCTTTGAATATCGCCTAACTGTGCTTTGGGGGTTTTCCCCAACTAAATTAGAAGTAAGTAATACTTCCTTACTGTCTATATCCAGCGAACTAAATTCTCTTTTTTCTCATTATCAGCTTTTACACAGCTTGAACCACTTTTTGGTTTCCTGTTGCCTTCATCAATTTGACAGCCTCTAATACAGTTCCGTCTGGTTGTACCAAGGGCAAGAATGCCATACTTATTTCGTAAGTAATGCAAGAGCACCAAGGATGTGAAATAATTATCTAAATAAACAGCTGTCAAGCAAAGATCTGGCAGTGTCTGGCACATTGCTTACACAACTTTTGGTCCAAAACAGAAACTTTCTTCTGCTGGTAAGAATACATGCTGTCGAAACATGCCTGGTCCTCCATAGACAGTAAAATCGTAAATAAATCCTGATACGCCGGCCCTTACAAAAATTTCGAATCCCCATTTCTCAGGCTTTGATTTTACATACTGTTTTCGGTTCCAGCCTGTGTTCCCTTGAACAGCACCATCATTTCATCTATGGCCTGTCGACGTTCATTTTGAATCGCATTGCAATTCTGTTTGATTATGTCCAAAACTTTAGGATATCTGTCATCTGTCGTGTGGTTGTCTGCAAAGTGAAGAAATTTTTGTTTGGAGTGCCTGGTATCTTTTCAGGGGCATTATGTTTGCTATCTTTTCAATTCTTAATGATTTGCTCCAGTAGTCTATATATGCTGGCACACTGATAATACCCATTAATGACTTCATAGCAAGGAAATCCGTACCTTCAGCATCTGTAGTCTGGATCGATTTTCCACTAACCTGAACTGAATATTGATTGGTGACCATTACAATTAATTCTAATAAATCAGGAGAGAAAAATTTGCTGGAGTAATCCACGTCTGACACTACACTTTGGAGAATTTCAAAAGTATCTTCCGGCACTGAAACAATATAATAAAACTCATTGTCTTGAAAGTCAAAGGTCACATTGCTCGATTTTATTTTCTTCGATTTTGTTATAGGGTGGAGATTCCTTCCTCTTCTTTATCTGAGTTGGCAACTTTACTATTTGTTTTGTGGTAGTATTTCTGGTTTCTCTACGTCTGGAACACTGTGTATGATTTATTGGCTTGGCTGGAACAGACTGATGTGTGTCGCCAGCTAGACCACGCATACTTGTAAGCTCACCCGTAACAAGAACACTTGTAGAAGGGGATGGAACAGGTAAATTTGTAGGCTCAACCGGAACAGGAAGACCTGGAGACCCGGTTGGAACAGGTAGATTTGTAGGCTCGGTGGTAGTAGGTAGCTCAGCAAACTACATTGGAACTGGTAGATTCATAGGCTCTGTTTGAACAGACTCTCCGGGATCTATGTTGAAGGCTATTTCATCCAGAATTTCATTCAAAGAAGTGTAAATTGAAGGAGGATCAGAAGAGACTGAACATGTATCCACGTTTTCTTCCTCCAGTTCAGTGATGTCTTCGTCCTCAGAGCCATAATGACTTGGTGGAACATAAGCTTCATGTTTGCGTACCAAATTTAACATTAGTTGCCCCCTTGACGAACATTTTCTTTTGACCTGTAAACCATACAAATTCTTAGCATCGTGTACATATGGATACACAGACGCTTTCAAACGAAATAATTGATATTTGGTAATGTATCCATTCGGATACATACAAGTAAAAAACTTAAACACAGGTTTGTTGACATTGTATCTATATGGATACACACAACTTTAGGACAGAATAATTTCGGACTCTAAACGTTAATAGATTTACGACCTATCACAAATACATTAATTGAATACATAAAACACAATTACAATATTTTTTTTACAAAAGAATCCGAAGATGTCTCTAATAGACATGGATACTTACCCCGTGTGCTCTGATAATCACTTTTTGCAGTCAGCCATCTTGGCATCACTAGAACTGTAGCTGTCCAATCTGCCGCTTGATGCTCGAGCGAGAGAGGGTATACAAGCGTACACTCTGCTAGGGTTGGCTGGGTTTTTATGTATAGCTTCAATGTGAAATATGTTTAAAGTATACGTATCCAAATTGATACAGGACAAAATAAAGTGTTAAGTAATATTTAACTTTGTAAATAATAATCTCTGGCTTGTCTTATTTTTGTTTATCAAAAAATTATAATTAAAAGGTTAGCAAGATTCACTGAATTATTTATTACAAGTAACGTGAACAATTATAACAGTTGCTTGCAATTTAAAATATTTGGCGTCACCGCTACAACGCGCCGTTTGTTTCGTAGCAAGGTAGTTACGAATCCACGTTAAGCACAATATGGCGGTGATTCGGTTTTTTAATTTCTGATAAATATATTATGTAAAACAGTTATATTGAAAAAATAAAGAATAGTGAATCATTAAATACGTCCTAATTTTACTCATGAATTGTGCTACGTGGCCGATTTGTCACCGTGACTGCCATGTATTGGCTATTCACGATAAAGTGAGCACTTTTGAAAGCCCTCTCATTTGGAATGATAGTCAATATACATTTTTTTATTTTAGCCTTAGACGTAAACTTCCGAGTATGGTGGAATGTGCACACTGTGTGTAATACTTACTTTATTTAAAAAGTTGGTGGAAGTATAAGAAATGGCTAAAAGGAAAAAGTAACTAGGGCCTCAAAAGTGCTCATTTTCTCGTAAATAGTCTATAGAACACTACCTGCACGTGTGTCAGTATGTTATTCCTGCCGTGAAGAAATATGTGATATCATGGTCTCAGGAGGGAGCCTTTTGTCTCAAACGTCGAAGTGGGAAGTTGCGCTCCGTAAACGCATTAAGAAAGTTTATGATGGCCAAGGCAGATCCTTGGGTTGAAGGAGGAAGCGCAGAGAGGTTTCCGTAAGTTATATCCTAGGAGTGAAGGAAATACCATGGTACGTTGGCTTTTTTCGTTCCATCAAGTGGTGTACGATATCCCTGGAGGCCTCGTCTCGAATACTTCCAGTTGAGCTTGGCCACGGTATTTACGTCATCTGGAGTGCACTCGAGGGAAGCCTCTGTGGCTAGTGGTGTTCGAGTGTTCGTGTTTATTTTTTTGCGAAGTTCTCCCCGCTAAAAGAACTTGGGCACTTTGAATAGATGCTGCACTGATACGTGGAATTCTAATACACTTGAAGAGAAAAGGTTTGACTAAGCTATGTTTACTCAAGCCTTTCGGACTCACTTTAATTTACTATTCCAGGTTTTGCAAACAAAAAATTGTGCGATGCGTGATGTACTTAAGTTGACGTAACACCTGTTTCGATGTCACAGCCAATGTTGGGCTACAGTTATATGAATCAATTATGACCTAAACCAGTAAGACGATTTGTGAATCATTTACCCTTAGGTGAGATCATTGGTCATTGAGCTTCGCAGTGTGAAGTACAAACCAAAAATTACCTTCACCTGCGTAATGTACACATTTACACTGGGTCTGAACGGATTAAAGTAATGCTAAACGCTATGTACTAAGACGCTAAATATTGACGGGAATCACCTGATTATAACAGGTTGCGAACCACTAGGTTACTCAGCGCTGATAAATTCAATCCCGCAAAAACCAACTATACGAGCAGGTGGCTTCCTAGGGAAATATGCTTAAACCGCAATCACTTATTTTACACGAAATATTTTACTCTACAGTCTCTTTAACTTGCCAGTCTGTCGGGAAACTGAGATTAAACACGTGCTTCGTTGCTGGAGTCCTTGCTCGATTTCAGGCCACCGGGCTTGTGAGAGGGGATGGATGGGGAATATCCAGGAAGTTAATTCTTATTGCCGGAGTGTAGGGGTATTCTCAGGGTAATCTAATAAATTTGTTCCTCCGTCCTCGTTTCCGCCATTCCTCCGACCGTCCTCACATCACTCTTTCCTCTCATTGGCCGGAACGGCAGATGTATCCCTCTGGTAGAACAGTCGGCTCCAGTATCCCTCACTATTGCTGTTGATTTTATGTTACAATTAATTCCTTATTACCTGCAGAACTAATTTTCAGAATACCTGAAACCAGAGTTTAATGATTTCAGTCTGAATTTTTGTGATCGAAAAAAAAAAGAATGAGTAAATTTTTACATACGGTTCCAGATGGAAGAAAAAAAAACAAAATATTGTGGAATTAAAAATATCGATTAAGATATGTCCTTCGTCCTGATAGTCTTTGTTTTCATATATTTAAACCTAAAAGTGTGCTACGGCAAAAAAAAAAAAATACAAGGTGGGAGGGACACATCCCTCTTAGGCTAAGCCCATGAAAATTGCTCGAAATAAATTAAACATTTTGAATTAAATTAGTAAAAACCAAGCCAGTTCATTTGTTAAAGTTTAACCATTTATTACAGTGCCTTATTCTAACTAAGGTATGGCGATTAACCTTAAATTACGAGGCTCTGAAGCACTATTACTATGTCAAGGCTGCTATTCTACTCATTAGCTAGGAATGAGGTGGACTGATGTTTCTCTTCTGCACATGCCCCCGACATTGACTTACCATACACCGATACTAGTGCCTTAACCAATACAAATGTCAAAGAGACATGGTCAACAGCGATGAACTTGTTTGTTTGTATCTTAATTTTCAAATGACAAAAACTTTAAATGAATAAAACACTTGTATAGGCTGTTCACGGTAAAATAAGCACTTTTGACAGCTCTGCTTAAGATCTTCTTGTATGCACGTTTTGCATTTTTCCCCCCATATGTAAAATAAACATTGTCGTGGACCTCATCAATTCATTCATACGTCGGTCACTGTGAAATTATTTGAAAAGAAAATATTTTCCAAATCTGGTCATTTTTATACCTCCATGCGCAAAACAAGAGAAAGCGAAAGGAATAATTTAAGTTATTACAAATGGTTACCGAACACTTTCTATTCGACTTCAAGATAATGGAACTACTTTATATCGATCGTTACCAACTTTACTGGGCACATGCCACTCAATGCGCCGGTTAAAATATATGCAGTTGGGAGCAGTGAATTTTTTCCCAAGGTTGATTTCAAAAGTGCTTACTTTATCGTGAACAGCCTTTACCAGTTCGGATGTATTCAAAATGCATTAGAAATTGGCAAAACGAAGTATGCAAACATCTGAAAGCACTTGTTTAGTAAACAATGTTCTAACCTCAAATCCCGCCCATATTGTTTGTGATAGTCGAATTGTCAGAGAAGCAGTTCACTGTTGGGCCACGGAGGCTGGTTTCGCGCGGCTAATGTGAGCGAGCACCTATATATATCATTCGCTCTGCAATTCCCCTCGTAGGAAGCTGAATATGAGGTAAACTGGATATCGTTTTATTTGGCGCATGTCTCCAACTTCAACTCATGTTATTGTCAGCAGAAATAGTCAGTCACGTGTACTTTTGTGTCCTAGTTAGTTTTTTCCCCTTCCAACAGACCGATTTTTCTGTAAAAAATGTACACAAATTTAATACATCATATTTCCATTGCCCTAGACAATGAGCTAACTATGACTCCTATAATCCATTCACGGTTACTTCACATTTTTCTGAAGCCCTGCTAAAATTCTACAGGATATGCCTCCTCCTCGTGCAAACTAAGCTTAACTAAGTCTAGAAAATCACATCACAGGACAACGCACCGGATTCGTGCGCACTCAGTTGTAATGGTATTTCGCACGTAACTATTTCTTACTAGACGCTACCAATATACATGTTTACTCGCTGTTTTATTCATATTTATTATAAATTTGGTATTACAATTTATAAATAAAATACGGGTAAAACTTCAATTTAACGAAATATAAGACATTTTCAAGTTAACAGAGGTAGCCTATATAAAGCTTGTGATACACTGCATTCTTAGGAAATAACTAAATACGTCATACATGGGGTTATTTTTCAAAGGTTTGATTCAAAAGTGTGAAGAAACAATGAATAGACTGTATCTACGAAGTGTACACAGTTCTAGTGGAATAAAGAACATCCATTGCCGGGACTATGAAATTGCTTCCTCTGTCGCTGATATGCGTCCCCTGTTTGTTATTACCCGCACGCATTTGCATGCAACTGTCAGCATATCAACTAGAATTTCAGTGAGAAGTACTTCGGTGTTCGAATTCACTGATACAGGTTCAGTTGATATCAATCATTTCGACTCTTGATTTGTTCACTTTCCACACAAATACCTGATACCTATACGATTTTATTTAATTCCGTAAAATATTTAATATATCTAAATTATAGACTGTTTACGATAGAATGAGACACTTTTGAAAGCCCCGCTTAAGATCTACTTGTGTATTCGTCCATTTTATGTCAAATTTCCATTGCCATGGGCCTCATGCGTCGATCAAGTGAAACTGTGAAATTATTATAAAATAAGTATTTTACAAATCTGCTCACTTTTACACTTATACATTTAAAAAAATCAGAAATCTAAATAAATAAATTATGTTATCACAATGGTTGCCTAGCACTTTTTATTCGACTTTAAGTTATGGAACAACCTTCTCTCCATCGTTACCAACTTTACTGGGAGCACGTCATTCAGGATTTCAAAAGTGCTCACTTTATCGTGAACAGCTTTTATACATTTTTTGTTTTGTAAAAGCCCAAGTCTGCTGCGGACAAAACAAAAACATCCACTTGACCTTTTTGTCGCGCTATCTTGCCAGTTGCGCCGAAGTTTCGCGAGCCGCGCGTGTTACGGATATTCGCAGAAAGGAGAAATTTAATTACGCCTTCGAAGTGGATTCATGCCGTCGGATATCGCCCACGGTTCTTTGTGCACCATCCAAGGCGACCATGATGTGTGCGTCAAAGACAACCATGCGAAGGGAAGACGATCTGTGCGACATTCATCGGAGGAAATACACAAAGATAAAGGGAAATGAAAAACCACCATCATAGCAAAGTTAATCCCAGAAAAAAAATGATCACGGTTACTGGCAGCTGATGGGAAAATCAAACAAAGTTTCAAAATTATGCGAACGTAGATAATACATAAATTCTGGTGTAAGTTGTTCACGGTATAGTCGAAACTTTTTGAATCAGCCTATGCATGACGTACTATTTGTTTCTTAAATATGCAATGTGTCACAAGCGTTTTATGCTTGGGTTAAAAGTACCTTATTTTTTAGTTAAATTGAACTTCAACTTATATTTTATTTATAAATTATAATATTTCATTTATAATATTAATATGAATAAAAACAGAGAGAAAATGCGTGTGCTGGTAATGCCTAGTAAGAAATACTTCTTATGCGAACTATTAATACAGTGAGTGCGTTCGAATTCGGCGCGCGGTCCCTTTGGAGTATTTTTTCATGCTTAGATAAAGCTGTGTTCCCAAGAGGCGATGGAATGCCCTGGCAGTAGAACTTTGGCAGGGCTTCAGAAATATTGTAAGCAACCGCGAATTAACATGTTAATCTCTACCAGCGAAATACTCTCAGCCCGCACTGTCTGGGTGGCTCAGGTCACTTCCACTTACGTTAAGAACAAAACGTGTTATCTTATGGGAGAATTTGTCTTCGGAAAAATTTCTGCCGCTACGTGCGCAGTGTTTCGAGGGTGTCACTTTTAATTATACTTTTAAGTTACGTGATTAATGAAAGGTAAATGTTTACTTAGTTACTTTAGATTTGATTTTGCGATTACAACTATTATTTGGTCTTTTGACGTAGGAAATGGAGAAAATCCGGCACGCGTACGATACTGTCGCTTACCTAGTGGCGAAAATACGTAGTTACCAAACTAAAAGCATTGAGTTTCCCAACCTGAATTGAAAAGCACTTAGGACGGCGTCGTCTGCGAAGGTGTTAACCCACTTTCGGTCGGTGTGGTCTGGTCGAAGTGCAAGTGTTTTCAAGCAGCACGACTGGGAAGTGTCGGTCTGCTTTATCTAGGGCACGACCGCTATTCCTGCGGTCGGGTTTCGTCAGGAAGGGCTGATCCAGGTCGTTCGAGCTGGCTGCCCGCCTTCGATCCGACGTCACACTCTCTAGGCGCGGGGGACTAAGCGCTTCCCTAGCTCCCGTCCCTGATAATTCGCCGGTCAGATTGAACATTAATTTGAAATGTACGCCATTGCAACGCGTTTGTAAGTTGCAGAACACCACAGGTAAGGTAAGAAACTAAAAATAAGAACTATTGCAGGCGGTTGTTAATAAACATGCGAGTAACATACAAATTATTTTACAGAAAGAATACTACTCAGCCATAACAAGAAAAAAGGCACAAGAAAACCAAAAAGAGTAACCAACAGACAGATGAGGTGTATACAAAAAACTACGAACTAACGAATATAACACTATCACGATAACTTTGACATGTATACACAGATGAAACGAGGACAACACAAAATAACGCAACGGCTAGAACCAATGAATACACAGAAGACACAGTAAGGACAATACAGAAGAACACAGTAGCAGGAACCGATGTATACACAGCAGACACAGTAATGACAGCACAGAAGAACACAGTACCTGAAACATATGTATTCACAGAAGAGACAGTAAGGACACCACAGAATAACACAGAAGCTGTGATAGATTTGAACACAGCAACAACAGGTGCTACGTTCTTTATTTTATTCTTATTTTATTATTTTTGTGTCCGTTTTTGCATGGCAATTTATGTTCCTTTTCATTTCTTTGCTACTTACAAAGTGTTGCAATGACTTACGTCCAAATTAATGTTCCCGTTATCTATTATCCCCTGTACTAGGGCCGCATGTTTTTTTTTTTTTTTTTTTTCCCGCGAAAAGATTTACTCGGGGGCTAAACTTCAACATCCAATGTTCACACTTGCAGACCTAATTTGACTATTGGCCGCTTGTCTTTGAGTGGATACAGTCTGTTACATAAGTGAGCCAATTAGAATTAAGTTTCCAGGTACTGACCTTCAGTAACTCGCTGGTAGACAGACAATACGAGCACCAGTTGAAATGATTCAATCAGGAATCCATTGCAATAAGCATTCGAATGTCACAATATCTTTGCTACGTTCCCGTTCGATGACGGCTGGCTGCGTTGATAATGGTCTCTCCAGAGTGGTTTTTCGTTCCCATTCCTGGTGGATATTCCCCAACCCTCCCCGGGGCTGCGGTGGTTGGGCAGTTAGCCTGCTCGCCTCCCACCATGGCGAACCGAGTTCAATCCCCGGCCGTGCCACTCACTTGTTTTCGCATGTGGGAATCATGCCGGACGGTACCGCTGGTTTGGCGGGTTTTCTCGGGATCTCCCTTTCCCCCTTTCATTCTGGCGCTCCTCCATACCTCATTCACCCTCATCGGCTCTTAAGACATCGTTAAGAGCCGCCCAAATCTCTTCACTAACTCACTCCAAAACGTGAAACTGTGAGACATAAAGTATGCGTGAAAGGTTTGAACAAAAAATGCTTAAAAGTAAGTGCTATTCGTAATTTATGTTGTAGTTCCCCGTCCAACTTTAGTGTATTATTTACTTGGGATGAGACAATTCTGTTCATTCAACAAAATGAACTCTGCTGTCCGTAGCATACTCGAGAGTAAGATTTATCCAAGTAAAGAAAATATGGCCCCTGTGAGAATTAAGACATTCACTTACACGTTTTAATAAAAAAAAAAAAAAAAAGGTTAGCACAAGCTTCCTAAAACAGGCAGCGATACTTCAGAACCAGCAGCACGAGAAAAAATTGATAATCTTCTATTTCCGCCTAAACTGTGAGTAAGATTTTACCTTGCAATCAAGAACGAGGAAATCGTACCTCGGAAGACAAGATACTTGTTTCGTAACTCTGTTTTGTTTCCGTTCAAATCTCTGTTGGACTGAAAATTTAATATTATATATATATATATATATATATATATATATATATATATATATTCTCTGTATAATATTTTGTTAACAAAAAAACAAGAGACTTTTAAAGTTTTAAATATACGAAAATATTTCCTGAAAAGAGAATTCTGACGTAATCTGCAAATTTACGTACAATTCCGTTGCCCTTGTGGAAGTTTCCTGAAAGTCACATAAACACACCGTGCGTCTATGATATTAGTGTTGCGGCCTCAAATGAAGTTGGTAAAGGCTGTTCACGGTAAAATGAGCTATTTTGAAAATCCGGCTTGAGATCTACTTGCATGTACAGAGTGTATTCTTCCGCCTTATGTAAAATTAACATTGCTGGGGACCTCGTCACTTTAATCATGCGTCGGTCAAGTGAAACTGTGCAATTATTAGAAAAGTAAATATTTTATAAATCTGGATATTTTTACACTTCCTATGCATTAAAAAAAGCAGAAAGCTAAACAAATAATTTAAGTTATCACAAATGGTTACCTAATACTTTTCATTCGACGTTTAATATGGATCTCCATTGGTCTTTGCCAACGTTACTGGGCGCATGTCACCCAGTGAGCCCGTTGAAATATACCCAGGTAGGGGCAGTGACATTTTTCTTAAAGTTGATTTCGAAAGTGCTCACTTTATTGTGAACAGCCTATAGTAGGGTATTACATTCTTGTTTCTTTGTAGTTTTTTTTGTGATTGTCTCGTGGTTTTCCCAGGAGTGTAATATAAGCTTGTTTTGAACACTTGTTTCTAGTCTAGCTATCGGCTCTCGAGAACAGCAAAGAGTGCGTTTGAAATTGGTTGTAATCTTATCCGTACCTCCGACCGAGATACTAATCAAAAGTCATCATATATTTAGGACATTATTATTTACAAGTACTACAACCTTTGAAAATAATACCTTGAAATTATGTTTACTATTTTTTTTTAGATACCTGCAAATTCACCCCAGGGTAAGCTAGACTAGAGTGGTGCACCAAACATTGTCCAACTTGTACACATTGTATGTGATGCCATTTTCCTAGAGTCAAATTTTTCTACGCTTCAATTTTTTTTAATAATTTGATATCAAATACAAAATTTTCCTGTTTTGCTGCAGCTATAATATACAAATAGTAAGTAAAGCAGGATTTACAACGAACCGTCGCGTCCGTCCGTCCGTCATCTGTCCGTCAATCACGTGACCAATAGCCAATCAAAAGTGACCATTAATTCTATCCGTCTCTCCGTCAAAACCTTGGTAAGCTTTAACTTCTGATGGACGAACGGATGAAATTACAACCTTCTAAACATGCACGTCTTGTTACGCGTTCATCCCGATTTCTTTACAAGGCTGTGTAATGTGTGCAGTGTTTTGTTTTGGCGATGTTTTGTTTTCATATGTTTGTTCATGTAACTGTAAAATGAAATTAAGTTTCATTTTTCCTGAAGATTAATTGATAATTACTTTTGGAAACACGAACTTATTTCGTGCAATAGTAAAGATACTAAAATTATGCTATAAATGCAATTAATTTTTTTTTACATTGATTAATATCCGTTACTCATGTGCATGGCTGTTTTGGGTACTTAGAAACACAATATCACGAAATATTTTCACTCTTTATGGAGAATTTTTTTCTATTTGTAAACAGCTTTGTTTTTATTACTTTGCAGCAATGAAAGTACGACGTACGTACGAAATTTGGTTGTAAATCTCTTGACTGGGAGATGGACGGATGCGACGGGCTGTTATAAATCCTGCCTAAGTTATACAAATCAAAAAATTTAAAAATTAAACTAATACCGTAGGCTACTGTGTGACACATATGTAATCGCCAAATTACAAGCCATAAACATGACGAAAGTGTCAAGGAGAAGTCTATTGAGGATACAGGCGCAGCGTAATAATTAGACTAAAATCAATTAAATTTATAATTTTTAAGCAACATTTTAAAGATCTGCTGGAGACATCATCTATCTCTTCAATTTTACTCCCAAAATCAAGCAAATCAAGGTTAAAGTCGAGCTAATTCGATCCAGCACACTTTTTTTTTTTTTATAAAACCCGCTGAGCAGGATCCTTTTAAGGTCAAATAGGCCAAATTTACTCTAAATTTGCAAACTAAATCAATTAGTAAAAAAAAAAATCATGAAATTTGATGAAAATTCTTAAGAGAACTCTAGATCACGTATAAATTTTCCATTTTTCATTTTTTTTAAGCCTCTATATGACATAGAAACTTCCTTCTCGTTTAATAGTTTCAAACAATTTTGATATAATATTTTCACATAGCGCCCTGGTAATTAAAGTCTAAACTTACCATCTAGAATACAATTAATTTTTTTTTACCATAATTAGATTCATAAATTTTAAAATCTGTAGCAGTATACCATTTATTTATATTGTTCGAGATCTTGTAGTTTGGTGAATTCAAACGAATTGTTTAACGTGTTGAGCAGAGATTCCATTTTTTTTTTATAAAGAGGAAAATTGATTAAGAGGAAGAAAAAATAATTGGTGCTGAAATTTTATCAAGATAAGAGGATTTAGCTTGCATGTTAGGCTTTAAAAAAAACCCTGCTCAAGGAGCCTTAAATTCGTACGATTCCGACCTTAAATTTTCTTAAATTTTGAGCTGCAATTTGAAGGATTTCACAGGAAAAGAGAGATTTGCTAGCTTTCGGCCTTAATTTAACTGCATTTTATCTAACTTGGTGCGTTGTGCTTGTATCCGCAATATACACCTGCTGTGTTAAATATAAAGAAATGTTTGCGTATTAAAAATAAATTAAAATGCATGAACTGTTGTTATTAATGCCGTGTATGGCACGAACCCGTGAGTTTCAGGAACAGCTGTGAACAAACGCAGCTGGGGCCACTGCACATACGATGTTCGAAAATGATGAGTGCGAATGCACAAGCGCGGAAATAATATCCACCTACGCTAGTATTTTTTTTTTAAGTAACCAAATGGCGTACTGACATGAGTTTATAATGGCAGAGAGTTAGGAAAAAATAGTTCTTTGAATTAACGTTTTATTTAACACGTCCATTCCAGTTTTCATTTGCAAGCTCAAGTGCGGCAGTCGTTTAATTTTTTGATTCGCGCTGTACTTGTGTCGTGATGTGTGTACGTTGATGTCACTAGTAACCATTCACTAATGAGGGATGCACAAACTTCAACAAATTAGATTACTCACCAGGAAGACGCTTAAAACGGCAAACATATTCTCGATCGTTGTCACGGGAATCAAACGGATTAAATTTTTTATAGGCTATTCACGGTAAAATGAGCACCTTTAAAAGCCGTGCTGAAGATCTTGTAAGCACGTTGCGTATCCTTCCGCCTTATGTAAAACTAACATTGTCATGGACCTCATTACTTTATTCATGTGTCGGTTAGGTGACACTGTGGAAATATTAGAAAAGTAAATATGTTACAAATCTGGTAATTTTTACACTTCGATTCATTAATTTAAAAAAAAAAACGAAATTAATAATTTAAGTGATCACAAATGGTTACACAACACTTCTGATTTTCTGATTCGACGTTAAGATATGGAACTACTTTCTCTCCCCCGTTACCAACTTTACTGGGCGCGTGTCACCTCAGTGCGCCCGTTAAAATATATGCAGGTAGGAGCAGTGACTTCTCTATAAGGTTGATTTCAAAAGTGCTCCCTTTATCGTGAACAGCCTTGACCACTGTAATTGGTTCATTTGCATTTCGCACTGGTAAATATAGGCTGTTCACGGTAAAATGAGCACTTTTGAAAACCCTGCTGGAGATCTACTTGTAATCTTGTTGTGTATTTTTTCCGCCATATGTAAAATTAATATTGCTATGTGCCTCATCACTTTATTCATGCGTCGGTCAAATGAAATTGTGAAATTATTGAGCAAGTAAATACTTTACAAATCTGCTCATTTTTGCACTTCGATGCATTAAAAAAAGACGAAAAGCGGAAGAAATAATTTAAGTTATCACAAATGGTTACCTGACATTTTTTATTCGAAGTTAAGATATGGATCCACTTTCAAGCCATCATTACCAACTTTATTGAGCGAATGGCATTTAGTGCGCCCATTAAAATGCATGGATGCAGGGTCAGTGACTTTTTTTAAGGTTAATTTCTGAAGTGCTCACTTTACCGTGAACAGACTTTTAGTAATATATGCACGTTCATAACAATACAACCCTACAATATCTGTAAAATGAATGTATCTGAATTTGAGGCACATTAAATTTTTTAATATACACGTTTCGCCGTGGAAGGGGAACAGTGAGCGGAAAGAAGGAACTAATCCAAAACTCGTAAGAAACCCGCTGTGGGATGGAAGCGCGTATTATCTCTCACGTCACGCCATGTACGTGTTGTATGTCACCACGTTCAGTCGCCTCTAGAGGTGAAAGCGTTGTTTGTTCGCTCCTGAAGGTCGGCTTTATCGCTTCCCCCTTATCTGACGTTACTGCATGTGTCTCCATTAAGCTGGTCGCCCCGTGACCAGAGGTGTTTTGCCGAGAACGCCTGTGTGGTTCGAACATGGGCTGGTAGCGCTGCAGTAACCTTAAGGTGATATTTCTCAATTTTTTGGATTTTGGTTATCTGAGAGAGATTTTGAAAAGTGCCCCCTTAATACAGTTGTTAGTTGTCAAATCATTACAGTTTTCAAAATATAACAATCAAATTCCGACACAAGAGTAAAGGCAGGTTCAAAGTGTTGAGTTAGAGTCTAAGCGCAGCATACTGCATTTATGTTACAAGCTACGAAAGGAACAAAAACAATTTTTCCTCTACAGTTTATGGTTTAAACTATTTATTACAAGAATGTTAACAGTTTCGTTTGAATGAACAAAAATGTATTTACAAATCTAGCCCCCATTTTCAACAAAATTCAGTGTGCCAATACTCGCTCGCCTGTTTATAAATCGCACTGATATTGAATCAGTATGTTCTGCACACCATGCCGATAGAATTAAATGCAATTTGATTGGAAAAAATTATCTAGGAGCAAAACCTTGTATTCTGCAGAATTCGGGAAATTAAGGCTTTTGAGTGTTATATTTTGAAAACTATAATGATTTGACAACTAATAACCGCATTAAGGGGACACTTTTCGAACGATCTTTCAGATAACCAAATAAAAAAAATGAAATATCACCTTAAGGCTTGCCTTCACTTATCATGCAGAAATGCTTCTCGTTCTCGTGTCATAATTTCAGTTTCAGAGGTACTATTGGAAATGTTTTACTACAGAAAATTCACAATTTACTAGTTGTATAATACCTTTGCATCTAATTTTAACTAAAAAGGCAAGAAATTATTGATAAAATATTAATATGTTCCTGAATTTTCATAACGCGAAAACGAAGAATTTCTGTAAAATGTGTGAAACTCGGCATTGAACTCGCTAACCATATTCAGCAGTCATGAAGTGACTAATCCCAAAACTCTCAAGGCCCACAGTTAAAAACCCTAAAATCACTCATACTAAAATCAACTACTCACGAGCACTTAGGTCAGTAGTCGTGGTCCATATCTATAATGGCAACTAGCCCTTAAATTCACTCCGCACTGAGTTTGTATATGCCGTAAAGTTGCTAGTTCTAAAGTAAATAGACAGTTCCCTTAATGTCATGCACAAACCTTATTGTTAGCAGCCATAAAATATCACTATCTAAAAAGTCAGTAACTCTAAGAGCAGTAGTCCTTAAGTCTGCAGCCCGAATTTAGTTTAGAACTAATGAGACTATAGTTGTTTCGTGGGATTATGATGGCGTGGGTGAGCCTTAGCTCGACGGTCCGCGTGAACACGGCGTCACACCTTTAAAAATTGAACCGGGACTAAACCGGAATTGCAACAACTTATTGCAAAAAAGCCAGCAGAAGAACCCCCCCCCCTCCCCGGGGGGGTCAAAAATCGGGGAAAACTGTACCAAACAACGCGCCGATATAGGCCAGCCCCACGCTGGGTCGTGTCGGCTATCCTCATCAGGCCAGTAACGAGAGATCACGCAGAAATGAGTGAGTCCGATCGCCGATAGCCGCCTACCAGAACAGCCTCCAGAGCTATGTTTAAGGTGGGGACATTCCAATTAGTCTGTCATATTAGTGGCTGTGGTAACTATTTCATATCAGGTTAATTTGAATATAAGCTCCCCCGATTGAATAATACTAACGTACGTAACATGTGTGTTCTTCATGGTTAATAAACCCAATCATTCACAGTAATGCTCTACCAATTATTCTCTTGTCATTCACCTAACCCTTTCATGTATGGAGTTATTGAATGTTCACGGTAAAGTGAGTCCTTTTTAAGGCCCTTCCAAAAGGCATTACCCATAATAAATATATTTTATTGGAGTGTCAGACGTTAACTTTTGAAAGTGGAAATGTATACCCTGTGTTAATTCAAAGTTATATTGCAATGATTACATTAAAAAAAAAGTAGCGGAAAGGTATAAATTAATTGAAAGGAAAAATTTAGCAGGGCCTGAAAAAGTGCTGACTTTACCGTGTTACGCCCATCTATACACTATCACCAACAACAAATATTTTGCCACTTGATTTGAAACATAAATTGCCTTTGTAAATTTACGTTGCTTGTTACCGATGAGTGAACTAGTGGAAGGAGAGAACACACTGCACTAGAACGAACAGAAAATCAACAATATTAATATATCCTGAGAAATCACCCAACCTGAATAAACACTTGTGAAATCCCATTAAAAAAGGTAAAATGACTCTCTGAGTAAAACATGCATCTTTACAACTTTAAAAGTAAAGTACGCTTGATGATTCACTAAAAAGTACATGGAATACTAATTTCAAGAATACCATTGGGAAGGAGCAAAAACTCTAATTACACTTAGCTATGAGCATAAGGGCACGCCATAAAATATCCACTAAACTCCTTCGAATTAAAATTCTTTTGACAAATCGTAGTCCAGGAGACCATTCCTACAGCACGCCCAAAAAAAAAAGAAGGAAGAATCCACCTGTTACAAACATTCCCATAAAATACCATATTGAAAATTAACACAGTCAACACGGTAAAGAAACACTTCCCTACAAAAATCCTTATACACAAAAGGCGCGAAAAAATACTACTAAAAAGGAATCTCTAACCCCGGCATAACAACAACTACGTTCATTGCAATACTTAACTTGAGTAGTACTCATATTACGCGAAAACGCGTCTAGCATGGTGAAACCCTGAAGTATGAAGTAGTGTAGACATGATCTATTGTCGGCCAGCCCGCGCAACTCGAAGAGGAACACTGCACACTTGCTCGGGCTGGGGACGAACATTTATACGCGAAAACGCGGCTCGGGAAGGTTAAGGAGGCGGCGGGAATAGCGGAGAGGCGTATGGAAGGTGCCAGAGTGTGCGAGGCTGAACTCGTTGCCAGTAGTAGCCACCAGACAGCGCTCGGCCGCGCCAGGAGCGCCGCGCGCCCACTCTTCAGTATAGCTCGGCGCTTGTGTGTTTACTCGTGTGAGGAAATACTAATCACGGTTCCATACTCGTTATCGAGCGAGGGACTAAAAGATTCAATTAAAGAATCACCGTGGGTCTGTATTTGCATGTAACGGGACTCTAGGAAAATCGTCCCCATAGTGCGCAGCCAGCCGGGGTTGATTGTGTGTGTGCGTGTACTCACACAGTCAGTTCTGTTTGCAGCCACCAGCTGCAGTACTACGATTTCCGAGGAAATGGCGGAGGTGACAAAGGTTTTCTTTCGAGCAACGTAATTGTATTTTATAGTATTACTGGACACACGCGCCGGCTTCGCTCGCGTGCGATTTACAAATATGGCGTTGTTTAGGTTTACAGCGAGTATATACACTAAATGCTTAGGGTAACTAAAATAGGATTAATTCTGTGTTGTTCACAAAGTCTTCGTAAGTGGACCCCTATTTTCAAAAAGACAAAAATGGCCACTGTGGGCCACCCTTAAAAGATAAACGTATGCTGTCGTGGACTTTTTCGTAGACTTTATGAAATCTACAATTCTGCAGCACATTAATTTGGTGTATTTGTTTTGGTTTAGTCAGCGTAAACCATGTAAGCGCCCGAAAAGCGGATTTCTCCGACTTGATTAGAGAACGTAGACATTTTTCTACTAGCCTTAAACTAAATATTAATGTATTATTTAACTAAATATTCCTCAAGAAATTATCTAAATGATGGTGAAACCGCATCAAAATCCATCAAGTAGTTTAGAAGCCTTATCCGAATACACACACACACACACACACACGCGATCGGACGACTTTGTTTTATACTATGTATAGATTTGAAATGTGAGAACATGGTTGAGGTGCAGATACGATGAAGGGCGAGATTCTTTACTACGCCATCGCCACGTGTAATAATGGCACGATAACATAATAAGTTTGATAGGGACGGAGCTGTGTGTGATGTGAAGAAAGGTCAGCGCTGCAGGAAGAGAACGACAACGGGCGGAGGAATTTTGGGGGCTGAGTTCCACGCATTCACGCGTCACCCCGGGTAGGTCAGAATCTATAAGGGAAGATGCGCGTAGGTCAGGCGACAGTAAATCAGGTGTTCATAATATTTTAAAGCTAGTAAAATGGAGGCCCTACGTTCCCACATCACTTCTCGTTATAGGCTATTCACGGTAAAATGAGCACTTTGAAAGCCCTGCGTAAGATCTACATGTATGGACATTGTGTATTCTTCCCTCATACTTAAAATTAACATTGCCATGGGTCTCATCACTTTATTAATGTGTCGGTCAAGTGAAACTGTGTAATTATTAGAAAAGTAAATATTTTACAAATGTGCTTAATTTTACATATCAGTACATAAAAAAAAAACAGAAAGCGCAAGAAATAATTTAAGTTTTAAGTTATCACAGATTCTGACCTAACACTTTATATTCGGCGTTAGATACGGAACTACTTTCATCCATCGTTACAAACTTGACTGGATGCATGTCACTCAGAGCTCCCTTTAAAATATATACATGCAGGGGCAGTGGCTTTTTTGAAAGGTTAATTTCAAAAGTTCTTACTTTATCGTGAACAGCCTTCATGAATACAGTAAAGACGACCTAGATAGGCGTGTCGAATTTTGTGTGTGGGTTGCGAACGTGTGTAATGGCAACGAAAAATTTTACTGGCGTGTTTATTTTGTAAGAAGAGGCAACCATCAAATATTGAATGGAACTGTCGACCGCAACAACTGTGTCTACTGGGCAGACAAAAATTCTCACATAGTGGTAGACCAAGCAGATAATCATCCTTGGTTAAGAGTGGCATGGACTCCCGTGGGAACCCCGCGTCCAAGGTCAAGAAGCGAGGGAGCGATACGGGCGACACTAACACGCACGCCTAGCGCCTCATCGCTCCTACGCGCAGGGCGTGCAGTTTTTCCACGCTGTATTGTGCAAGTCAGATCTGTAACATTGGAGTTTTATTATACGCGATGAAAGCCCACATATTTAACTACGCCCGTACCTTAGGCGAAATTTAAAAAAGGTATTTGACCACTTTCGCGATTTTTTTATCCCCAAGAATACACTTAATATGACAAAAGAAAAAAAATAGGGGCACAGATAATGGTTTCCCCCCCCCCCCTTTCTCAGACAAAAAGTCGTATTTCGAGAACATTTATTTACCGAGACACGCGTATTCGCGCAAATAACTATATCACAGAGAATGCGGGGGTCCATCCCACTCTTAACAGTGTGCTGCGGTATTTATGCCAGACGACTTGTCGGGCCATCCTTCTTTGACGGAACAGTGGAATGTGAAAGTTACCGTGCCGTGTTGCAGTCAAACATTGTACCAGCAGTTGTTCACCAGCTGTCTTCGTATTCGTCCCTTTACCAAGTTTCAAATGTCTATTTAAATCATCATCGTGCACATGCCTTTTCCGACACTTATCGCATCGATATTCCATACGAATGGCGTTCCTCGCACAAGTTCTTCTTTCACGTCTCCTTGCATCATCACATGCACATGTAAACGTCTTGTCACTTGGCGCTTTTACGCCCACGTCTCGAATGATCTATTTACATGAAAATAATTCTCCTTCGTCGCGTTCCTCATACTCGCTGCATGCCGATGCTTAGTTTTCGCCGCCCGCTGTGCTCGTATTGCCTTGTTTATGTTTTACCCGCTTAGAACATGTGATTGTGGCAGCAGTGGCACATGCGTGAGGTGTAAAATTAAATTTTTTTTTCCCCTTCGAGAAATAGATAGCAGCACAATCTGAGACGGCTTCCGTCGCCGACAGATCATTGATGAGTTGTGGAACCGCAAGCGCAAGTATAGCTCGTCGCCGCCCATCGCGTCGGCATGCATTGCATCGCAGAGCGTTGCTGCATTGTGGATGCATCTAATGTTACTAGCACTGTTGTCAACATGAAAATAACGAAAGAAAAAAAATATCGTAATAGATTTAAACGAAACGCGCAGGAGAAATAACAAATTTTTTCAAGTTAGGTTCGGGATAGTTACGAATGTATTTTTGTCTTCATCCCGCCAGACAAAGCGCCTAAGTCACAGACTCACAACCGAATTCGTATGAGAATATCCGCCGGCTGTAATGAAATTATGTTTGTATTAAATGTTTACTTTCACATTTTGCAAAAATATTAAATTGAGAGTGGATTGTACCCTTGATTTAATAATTTAATACTCTCGAAAACCCTTTCACTTTCCCCGTCAATCTCCAGCATACTTTTAAAATGGTGGGCACTGTACACTGGAAAAATATTTTGTAGCTGCCACAAAATAAGTTTTTAGTAGCCAAACCAGTTTAGTGGCCGCTAAAAACTTATTTTGTGGCAGCTACAAAAATTTTTGTGTACACCACAAAAAATTTGGCAGGGTGAATGCCAACAAAATAATTTTGTGGCCGCCACAAAATATTTATTTTAGTGTAGTCTCTTCTACTTGTCTATACATTCTGTTCCAGAACTACTGTATGTATGTACATTCATACTATATAGGCTATTCACGGTAAAGTGAGCACTTTTGAAAGCCCTCTCGTTTTAAATAATAGGCAATAAATATATTTTTTATTAGTCCTAGACGTTAATTTCCAAGTGCGGTAGAATCTACACACTGTGTTTATTCTTACATGGCAATATTTATTTTAAAAAGGTGGGTGTAGGATAGAAAAGGGCTGAAATAAAAAAGTAACTAGGGTCTCAAAAGTGCCCACTTTACCGCGAGCAGCCTATAAACACCATGCAGGCGTATACACACAAGAGGAAGACGAAAGACGAGAGAGAGAGAATGAGGCTGAGAAAGTGGTTAACCCGGGTTAGTACCCTCGACTCTGACGGGGAATTGCGAAGTAGTATTCAATTGGAGAAATTATTACCGTCGTGAGCAAGTACGTGAACAAGCGCGATAGTCGAGTGGATGCGAAATAAAAACTCCGCTTGCGGGTTGGGAAATAAGAGCAAAGTGAGGAAGTCATGTTCCGAAAGGAACAACTTCAGCAAAAGGAATGTTCGTGATAGTCTGGTTGGTGGGTAGGTGTCTCCCAGCGGGATTGCTGCCTTTAATGGTGTCTTTTGTTGTGGAAATGAAATCCTTGTGGCGGCATGGGGGGGATTGCTGTGGTGGAAGGGTCCGTGATGCTGGAAGTGGTGCTAAAAGGGTTTATTGCATTATACAGACATTAAAAAGCCAATGCGGGGGAAATAAAGAACCACAGAAAACACTTTACAATCTTTGTGAACTGTAATTTGACGTGCGCAGTGAAGTAGTCAGCAGTTATAACTTAAACTGGAGAATTGTTTTTTTTTTTTTTTTCACTGCGATGGAAGTTAACTATTTTGTAGTGAAGTGTTTCGGCAATGAATTGCTACAACAGAAATGAATGAAAAAAATATTATTCACCATTCTCTATTGTTGGCATTCCCTCGATGTTATTTAGTATGCAACAAATTTCGCGAATTTGTCATATTATTGAGGTAAAGTAATGCACATGGCTTCGCAAGGAGGAGAAACGGAAACATAACTGAATATGCTGTTTTTATTTGTCTTAACTGCTAGTGCTAAAATACATTTTACGTATTATATTTCTTGGAGGATAGAGGATATGATTTAATATTTTTTCTCCATGAAACACACTAGTAATTTTGTTTTCGGCTGCTACACTGTGAAAAAATATCTGGTAAACTTCCTAAACGGCAGTGGAAGTTTTTAACTTATACATTGTATGGGAATTGTATCATATAGCAGACTGGAAATGTAGGGATGTGTTGCATTGCTAGTGTACAAATTTGGAAACTTCCGTACGCATCTGACTCTGAGTAAATGTAGAAACGCTACCTTGGATGTATGATAAAGAACTTAGCCATTCGCTCTTTCTCTCTATGCATATTCACTGATTTGGTAAATTTGCGAAAAAAAATTTTTACTGTGTACGAATAGCAACATCGTAGTAAGAAACTTCTTTGATAAATAATCATGGATTCCTGCAGATATAGCGTGGAAAAATGCAAGTAAGCCACTGTTACTCAGAAATGTTACAAGACGCGTGTGTCTTGATAGTCATAAATTTTATACAGATATTATGTGGAGATATTGTATGCAAATCAGTGGCTGCAATCCATAGCATTAGCTATTCAACAGAAATTTTGGCACTGAGATTTTCTGTGGTAAATAAAAAGGCCACACGCTATTTTCTCCCAGTTTTAAAATTAAATGAAAATATACGCTTTTTAAAACTAACAACGATGTGGAGAAACATTTATATTTAACGAAAATATTGCAAATAAGAAACGCTTGTAATTTTCTCTGAAAAATGTGGGTGTATTGGAACTTTACAGTCATCTCTGTAGATGTGTTGAACGAAAATCATCTAAATGGCGATCGTCAAAATAAAGTATAATCTATTATAGTTTATTCGTGGATTCGTTACGCTTTTTAAATCACACCTTTGAAAAAACACTCCATATATGTGACGTGCCTGTTTCCTAAATGCGTCGTGTATCACAAGAGATTTATACTTGTGATAACATAAAAGCGCCTTATTTTTTGGTTTAATTTAACCTTTACTTAAATTTTATCTATAAATTATAGTATTTCATTTATAATTAATACGAAGAAAGGCAGGGGGGAAAACACGTGTGTTGGCAATGCCTAGTGGTAAATAGTTCTTGTGCAAAAAATTATCATTACACTGAGTGCGCACGAATGCGGTGCGTTGGCCGCCTGGTGTATTTTTTCTAAGTTTTGTTTGCATGATGCGGAGGAATATCCTGCGAGTGTAACTTCAACAGGACTTCAGAGAGGAAGGAAGTAACCACGACTGGAATATATACGTTTCCTTCATTTCACACACAACATTCAGCGGAGCAGATAAACGTTCCGTGTGTAAATACGTTCTTACCGCGACTTCGGCTATTATTATTTTATTATTTTTATTACTGTGCTGCACATTTTTAAGATCACCGCCTGAAATCCTGGTGTTATACTTAACACAAGTGCAAGCTATTCCTCTACCACGTATACAATGAAGGCGATAATTTAACTAACGTGCGTACACGTTTCAGCCTATTGCTTCCTTGCGCTGTATTCAGAATACTCAATTAACATGTTTACGACTGAGAATAGAAGAGAAGACTGATTTGTACTACTTCTTATCTCAGATGGTTGCTAATTGTCTAGTTATAACTCCCGGTTTCCATAAGCGGATCGACCGTCCATAGGAAATGCAGTGACATGGAGAATTTCCGCCTAGGTGCTTCAGTCGAAGCAGCGCATGTAAGAACGGTTCTGTTGTGGCTATAAATTCCTCTCTTTATTTTGACTCTCCTAACAAGTATTAAGCACAGTACAAAATGCCTTCTCAATATTTCAACAGCAATTCCAACTGTTTCCAGTTCAGACTTTAATCGCGCCTGGAGGAAATTCTCAGTAGGGACGTAATCGTTAACATCCAGGGTGCTTCAGTACCGAATGGCTTGGCGTGACCCATTACAGCTATTTACGATCAACATCGGGTCATGAGACCGAATCTTAACGTCCTTTATGGGTGCATGAAGGGTGAAGGGGAGGGAGACAGTCCGGGGCAGCGTTTGATAGGCCAACTCACAAAATACACGACCCCATCTAGCCCTCAGGTCAATCTCCACAATTTATCACGGGCCGGACCACACATCTGGATGAAACTGGTTTTCAACTACCCCCTCTCCTTAACCTTTTCAAATCACGGCCTCGAGTCAGTGGCGCCTTCTCGCGGGAGGTTTCATAAACACGGCGTCCTCGCTCCTCCGTGGCGCGGATGCATAATTCCCTTGATTATGAAACCAGTCATGAGACTATCAAAGAAACAAGGACATGGTACCCTGTCCACTGATTATCCACTTTACATATTACGTCCTGAGTGGAACTGCCACCCGTTAAATAAACGCTTTTAAAATAAACATTTGGAGGGGAAAAATCTTCCCGTAATTACATTGATTTTAAAGTAAACATTGACTGGTTACCTTACAGAAAAGTTGACAGCCAATTTGAAGAACTAATACTGTGTTTTCGCGGAATTTTTAGTGTAAATGTTTAACAATTTCAGTGCGGTACATATCTACTGACAAGACAAGATAGATGTGAGTCTCCTATATTCACGTCTGCATGACTATCAGTTCTCTTGCTCTCTGTGCTCCTTTTTGGGTCCCACGACATCGGGCACGCTTATATCATGTTCATCACAGGTCCTATCTCTCTGCCAATATGATGCCGCGTTGAAAATTTCCCAATTAAATGTAATTTCCAAAGTAGAATGATATACAGTAAAAACCTGTTCATTTAAATAAAACGCACTTTAAGTGCTACTGAAGTAATATTACGTCGAAAATAACCTTATGAAAACAGCTTGTATAGTGATATTTTTTAACCCGTGTGTTCAAAAATGCAGATGTTATGTTACGGCAAACTGCGTGCAACTCACTTAAATTCGGGCGACGTAATATTACTACGGTGGCGCTCAAAAGTTCTTAAATTAGTGATAAATGAAAAAAAAAAAAATTTTGTTTATGCTTTGTACAATAATATAATGTCTCGTTTAACAGTAACACATTTGTTATTCTCCCAATTTCATAGTACAATCAGATCGATGAAAAAATATTCATTAGCTCCGCACAGTGTAGCGGAAGTATATAAAATATGTAGAAAAAAAAATAAGACCAAGCACCAAATGTTCTCAAACAAAATTAAAACATTTGATCAGACTTTACTGAAAAACTAATTTATTTATTATTTGTTGCATCTACCAGAATGCTGCAGCACTCAGCTTCTAAAACCCTGGCGGAAATTTTGAGTCATTATGTGAATCAGATAATTCTGACAACCAGGTTAATCCTGTGGCTCGTTTATGAACTATGACGATTTAATTTTGTTGCATACGGACCCCTGTGGGGCGTATCTGAGTTCGTGAGGGATGGAGGTCTAAATAAAAAAAAATTAAAAAAACTAAATTTGATTTGTAATTTGTTCATTCCTCTATTATTTATAGCAATAAATTATCTGTCACCCCTTTTACTGGATTTTTTTAACAAAGCGCAATATTTGATTACTATTTCAACTATAATTAATGTCCGTAATCGTCTCTGTTGGCTACAGTCAACTTACACATACTCATTATTAACATGTGTTCAGTCTATCTGTTGTCATCATTTATAATGGCTTTCACTCACTCATCTAGTCCAATAGTCCATCCTGCCAGCCGCGTCCTTTACTGCTTGATACTCGTAGTCGCAGACTTCCCTTCCGCTGTTCACTTCTCTCGCTGTTCGTTCTTATATCGCTCGGAACTCAGCCACTCGTTCACTCATCAACACCAACTCTACTCCACTCCCGGCCCGTAGGCCTGTCGCAATATTTATACTCTTGGGGTGGCCACGTGGAAGGTTCAACGCACCCCGAGTTGCGCTGAGAGAACGAGGTCAGTTATCCAGAACATTCTTTAGATAAACGCAGAAAACAATACAACCAGGGTCCGCAGCGCGCCTGTAATTCGAAACGCTTCATTGTCCCGCCGCCGCTAAAAACGAACTTTGTAAGTCCAAAACTCGCCTTCACACGCGTAACCAACGCAAGAATTCCGGTGCGGCCATTTCATGAGAACTTCGCTTCATCGGCCAACAAAAACGATACACGTTGAAAAATATGTACACCTGAAATAAAAAACCGTAAGTATTTTTACCCGAAGAATAAAAATAATCATTAGAGACATAAACATTCATGTCGTCTATTTTGTCAACTTCGAAGTCGTAACCGTCCCGCCATCACATCTGAACACAAATTTAGTATTTTAAAATTAAAATCATGTTTTAGTTATGCATCACGAATTCAGACAAAGTTAAGAAGTTTTTATAACAAATGTTTTGTAGATACGAGATTTGCCAATTGGCATGACGAGTCACTTAATAAGCGGAATATCGGTTATTCAAATATAGCAGGTTACACTTCCCACAGTCTTACTTTTCTGGGCTCAGAACAATTTCTTTTCTGATAATTTCACAGTGTCACTTGACCGACGCGTGAATAACGTGACGAGGCCCATGCCAGTGTTAATTTTACGTAAGGCGAAGCAATACACAACGTGCACACAAGTAGATCTTAAGCAGGGCTTGCAAAAGTGCTAATTTTACCGTGAACAGCATATAGACGGTTTGTTCTTCTTCTGCGCATGTACCCAACATTCACGTACCCCAAACCAACACTACTGTCGAAGGCACATGGTCAATAGTGATGGACGTGTATGTTTATATCTTCATTTCCGAAATACAAACCCTTTTATTTTACAAAAATAATTTTATAAATTTGAATTTAATCAGATTGCATTGATAATCGATCAGAAGAAGTCTAAAAACACCTTGAAGCATTCCTTCGCATCAGTAGTGTTCTAACCTCAGACCCTATCCACGTCGTTTCTGATATAGGCCGTTCACGGTAAAATGGGCTTCACTTTCGTGTCTCGGCTTCCACTCCATGGACTAATACCTCCATGCATGTAGCGGGACGGCGTAAGTGAAGAGTAAACAAAACGTACAGTTTCATGGAACTCCATATACGAGGAGTGTTGACGATATACTACATCGCTTCGGTATGTACGTCGGATCACTTCGCCGTGGGAGCAGTCTTGGCACGCGGGCGCTCCTCAAAGGATGCTGCGCCGGTGGAAGGCATGGGAAAAGCCGGCGTGATGCGTGCGTACCCGGGCACGCACACGCGTCGGCGGCCATTCCACGCACGCGCGTCGAAGACGCGAGATGCATGCGTGATCTCCTCCCACCCGCCATCGCCACTGTGGACGGCAGTCGCCTGCGTTCACCGTCCCAGGGATCTTCGTCGGCCACTCATCTAGACTACAAGTGGGCACTTACACGGAGCTCGAGTGTCGTCGGTGAAACAGGAAGCGGATTTACCTTAACCTCACGAAAATGAGGTTAAGGGGAAATACCCCTGTAATCTTGGATTTACGTATTTTAACTCCATAACTCAATTATCGGAGTCAGTATTTAAAAACCAAACTAGTCAAGGCATAGGGAACATTGTAACAGTTATTTTTAAATCCAACTTATTTTTCTAACATGATTAGTTTCGCATCTGTAACCGTAATTAAATACAGGTATAATTGAAACCGTACAAATTAAAAAAAAATCGTTATGTAGTCCTATATGTATCTAGCTTTGATTGTATTATGTCTGGTCATACAATTTCATTAATAAAAGATTTGTAAGAAAAATCGAGAGTGGAATGGACACTACACCCTTAACCCTGTCAGACGCAATGCTCAAAATACAGATAGTTATAAGCTGTACACTGTAAACTGAGAAACTTTGAATAATCTGCTTATGATCTATTTGTATGCACATTGCGTATTATTCCATCGTGTATGAAATTAACATTGTGATGGCCCTGATCACTTTATTCATGTGCGCATCAAGTGAAACTGTGAAATCACTACAAAAGTAAATATTTTACAAATTTGTACAATTATACATTTATATTGTTACCATTTCTCTCTCTAGAAATTAAATGGACTATACCAAGATCGTTAAGGGATGGAGGTCTTAATCAAATAACATAATTAATTATAATTTTCTTATTTTATGTACATTTTCGACAGAAAAATTCTCTGAACTCAAAATCTCACAATAAATGGATATCACTTACTGTTCACAATTGGCACCGATTGATAAAATTTATAATTACCGCAAAGAAATCAATGAAATTAAATAATTAAGGATCAGCCCCAATAGACAGTGTATCAACCTATTCAGATATTCAGTAGAAGATGTGTCCAAATTGACAGTTCGAATATTTACAATAAAATCAGTATTACACTTCCATTCAGTCCCGCCTCAGTTCAGTGCATGTCCCGCCAGTCGTAATGTTCTAGAGTTCTCCAAGCGCCCTCACGCACAGTAGGCTTCGCTCGTCGGTTTCACACCATCTCGTCCATTCAAGCCACGAACACCTCACTCGTCGTCATCCTGCAACCTCCTGTCGTCATCCCCACTTCACTTCACTCGCGTTCACTCGGCCAGGCGGCCTCCATCAAAGACTGCCGGCCGCTTGGTTGCGGCAGTATATATAGTGTCATAGGCCGCCACCTAAAATCTTCCTCAACTCGCGTGATGCGTCGCGGAGGGCTGATGCGCCAGTCAGTCTCACCATAACGTTCTTGCGTTGTTGCCAAACTTGTCGAAACCTCCAGCAGGGGAGAGGGGCCGTTACGCAAGTAAGGCGCCGAGCAGCGCGATAGCCCGCCGGGCCGCTGTCCATTATTCACGGGATTCCCAGAATGGGTATTAGGAGGCCGCGAGCGCATCGTTCCAGGAAGAGAGCAGGGCGAGGTGGGTGTCCTACCACGGCGCGAGGCCGAGGAGTCGGCGCCAGCTGCCGTGGTTAAAAATCAGAAAGCATACAAATAATTCCAGTATTCACAAATGTTTACTTTTAACATTAATTTACCTTTTAGACATGGAACCATTTCGCCTCCTTCGTTACCAACTTACGAGTGGGATGGATCCCCGTGAGAACTCCGCGTCCAAGGTCAAAAAGCGAGGGAGCGATACGGGTGACACTAACACGCACGCCACAGATTAAACTAAGCCCGTATCTTTGCACTTTTCTCTGGGCGCTTAAGGAAACTGCATAGGCAAGCTTTAAAAATGCGATATCTGACTATTTCAACGAATTTTTTTCTCCAAGAATACACTTGATATGACAAAAGTAAAAATAATAGGGGCATAGGTAATTGTTTTTTATTCTTTCTTGACAAAACGTCGTAATTGTAGAACATTTATTTGCCGAGATACGCGTATTCGCGCAAACAACTATTTCACAAAAAAATGCGGGGTCCATCCCATTCTTAACTGTCAACGCCTTTTAAAATAAGTTTAGGTGGGGGAAGTGACATTTTTCAAATGTTGATTTTAAAAGTTCTGATTTCACCGTGAACAGCCTTTACCAAAATAACGGAAACACCGGAACGAAGATGATTCATAGGCGTTGGGACCACCTTTGGCCTGTAGAACAGCTGCGATTCGTTCGTCGTGGAATTGATGCACACAACTCGTGAATTGTTTTCAGAGTAATTTTGTACCATTCGTCGCGCAGTGCAGTTTTCAGTTCCGTCAGCGGTGATGGGGGAGGTCATGTGCACCGGTTATTCCGCTTTAAAATGGACCACAGATTCTCGATGACGCTCAAAGTCGGGTGAGTTGTGTACGCTTTCATTACACAGGACACTGTTTCTCTCGGTACACATACGCATGCCACCCTGGCAGGCTGCTTCGATACGCTTGGTCCTACTAACCGCTGCTCAGCAATCTACACACGTGTTGAAACTCGGAGAGGCTCCCACTTTGCTTCAACTATGTGGCCGATTGCACACATGAATACGTACTATACTCTGTTCGCGATTACTGCCATCTCTTCTGGAGCCTTAATAAAGTTCTTCTTTCGAGACATGCCTCCGCCCGCACGCAAACAAAGCTGAACCAAGTCTAGAAAATTACACCAAAGGTAAAACGTGCTGCACTCAGCTCAATAATTTTTTGCGTGAGAGCTATTTCTTCCTAGGCATTACCAACTCGCCTATTTCATCACTGTTTCAATTCCTATTAATTATTAATAGCATTTTGTAATATATATAATACAAGTAAAAGATGCGATTTAACCAAAAATAAGATACATTTATTTTTACAAATATATAAAACGCATGTGATACATAACAGATCCTACATGGGGTGATATTTCAAAGGATTCATTGAAATAATGTGAGGATACCGCGTATAGAGTAATACACCTTTTAGCGCACTGCAGACTAACGTCCTCCACTGCAATACTAAGCAAAAATCGCGGCGTACAAATTATCAGTGCTACAACCTCGCAAAAATGCTGTATCCCAGAACATAGGCTGTTCCATTATTTTGGTGACCACCTGTTTGAGAATTTGCGCAGGAAGTGGCTTTAACTCGTTCGGTCGAGCATTAATTTGCTAACCGAAGTGTTGCAGTCGTGTACCACTGTACTTGCGCCTTGCGAACAACGTTCTGCGTGTTCAAGGAACTTTAAGCATCAGCCGTTCGTAAGCGAGCGATGTGGTGACTTTCACAGATCAAGATCACCCGCCGGGAAGAGCATCTCGGAGCAGTGTACAGTACTGTACGTAAATATCGTTAAGGGGGAAGTGTCCTTGCTATCTTGGATTTACGTATTCTCCTCATTAACTTTATTTTCGGAGTCAATATTTAAAAACCAAGCTAGTCATGACATAGGGAACATTTCAACAGTTATTTCTAAATCCCACTTATTTTTCTTACATGATTAGTATCACATCTGTAACCGTAATCAAACATTATCTAATTATATAATAATTTCAGTTCCACATGGGAAAATACAGGTATATTTGAAACCCTACAAATAAAAAAAAATTCGTTATGTAGTCATCCATGTCATGTCTAGCTTTTATTTTTTATTTCTGGTCATACATTTTCATTACGAAGATTTGTAAGCAGATTCGAAGATGGACTGGATACTACCCCCATAATGCGCAACATGTACTCGATCGTGGGCGGTGACTATAGTGATGGACCATTCGCAGTTTTTTACAACTTTTCTGAAGCCGTGCTAAAGTTCCACTTGCAAGCTAGTCCTCCGCCTCATGTAAACAAAGCTTAATCTAATCTAGAAAATAATACCAAAGGGACAGAGCACAGAATTCGTGTGCACTCACTGTAATAATATTTTGCATAAAAACTATTTCTTACTAGGCATTAACAACACATCTATTTTCTCCCTGCATTCATTCGTAATAATTATAAATTATAAATATTAATTTATAGACAAATTTCAAATAAAAGTTAATTTTAACCAAAAATAAACGGCACTTTTCTTTTAACACAAACTTAAAACGTTTGTGAGCATGGCATATTCGTGAAAAATGCAACGCCAAGAAAGATATATGTGATTGAAATGAACTTACATTAGGTACATGACAATACATAATCGATTAGGATCACGGAACTGTACATGATCTCTCTCCTTGAGAATTCAGTGTGATGTGAAGCCCCCACGTGCTGCAATACGAGCCCCTAAACGTCGTGTCCTGGAATAAAAGGGGACCTGGATATGTTCCTGGGGAATCTACCTCCACGGTTTGTATGCGAGTCCACAAAGCAACGACAGTGGTTACTGGGGGACCGTGACGAGCAAGTCGCCAACCAACCATATCCCAGACATGTTGGATGGGGGTGACATGTCAGGCGAACGTGCAGGCCAGGGGAGCAGTGGTACCCGTCGTTCACTGAAGAAGGCTTGCACATTCCTCGCCACATGTGGCCGGGCTTTGTCCTGCTGAAGTATGGCACGTGGAGTCGCTCCGGGGCATGTTTGTTATTGCTTCCCTTTTAACGGAAAGATCACTTCCACTACACTAGCGCGTAAAACAACTGTGGCTGCGATCGTGTGAACAACATATAACTGTACAAGTTTTCGCAATACGTTAAGTCAGTGTCCTATTATTACTTAAAAACTAATATTTCTGTTACACGAATATAATAGATTTTGCATATATATATATATATATATATATATATATATATATATATATATATATATATATATATATATATATATATAGAGAGAGAGAGAGAGAGAGAGTGTGAGAGAGAGTGAAAGAGAAAAAACGGGGGGAGGGGGAGAGAGAAAGCCTAGGATTTCTGAAACAACTATCTCATGATGGTTATGTCCTCCATCTTCAGTAGAGTTGCTTAACGATCACGATTTGAAAATAATTAAGGCCAACAGAAATACTGGCCGCCGGCAAGCATGACGTCATAGAAGCTTTTATTTTTCCGTTGCAGTGAGACGAGCTGGGTCTTATTGTAGAAGTCACTGCTACATGATACTGCTTTGCTAACAAAGGCGACGCGTAGAGAAATGGAAAATCGTTAAATTTTTTTCGAGCCAACCTATTTTCGGTAACACTCTAGCAAGTTTATCCTTTTATGATTGGAGGTTCAAGTTTTCTACTCTGTTAAATTCTTTGCATATCAGTCACAAACATTCTGCTTTATAGTATCAGAATCCTCATTGGTCCAACGAAATGAATAGTAGCATCACCCATGCTTGATAGCCAATAACAAAGAAAATTATCGGACATTTTTACAATACGTTTATTACTAGGAACCATTCTCCAACCATAAACTATGGTCAGAGACCTGAAATATTCGCGAGGTCAATGACCTGCAGGCTAGACTCTACATACTTATGTGTAAATATGCTAATGTCAGATGCACATTGGTTGTCCGCTGTCACAGTGAAAGGCGACAATTGGGCCACCGTTCTCCAGGAGGTGTCAAACACCGTGTGGACCAATGGCTAACCTTATATAAACACACGTTTTTTTAAATTCTAACTTGTCCCGAAATGAAACCGCGATTTCTTCAGGTATCTAAATATGGTCTCTCGAGACGCGGTATTTCATGCTTACTCCAGCATTGCTTTTACTGCTACCTTTGCCTTTGTGTTCCACACTCACAAACCAGCTTGCCTAAAGAGGGAAGATCGTTGAAACATGACCCCAATGTCCATCGACCGAAAGATCGAGGAGAAAGGGCAAATGAGCTTACTTCTGGGCACAGGAATTACCGCCCTGACTGTACGTGGAGAGTGCTGCGAACAAAAAAAATTAAGTCGCAGAACGACTTGTGGGGCGGAGGCGGGAGAACGGGGGAAAATCGCAAATGTTGTAATTTCCGACGCAGCAACGGTCAATTACTCTTGCGTGACCGAGCGTCCGACCAGACGAATTCCCGTCCCAGGGCCGTGCGATTTTCAGCTCGCTCTCCCAGCGCCGAATCCGCACCACGCCACCCGCTGCGCAGTAAGATTATCGCGGTACATTTACAAAACTTTTTTCGAGCACACTTGTCAGATAATTTAACTTCACTGTAATACAAAATCCGTAGTTTTACAACAATCGTTTAAGAGTGCGATGGCCCCCTGTGGGAACCCCGCGTCCAGGGTCAAGAAGCGAGGGAGCGATATGGGCGACACTAACACGCACTCCTAGTGCCTCATCGCTCCTACGCGCAAGGTGTGCAGTGTTTCAGTCGTAACGCTGTACTGTGCAAATTATATCTGTAACATAGGGGTTTTATTACACGCGATGAAAGACCACAGATTAAACTACGCCCGTATCTTTGTACTTTCCGCCTGCCGCTTAAGGAAACTGCATAGGCAAGCATTAAGAATATATTTGACCATTTTCACAAATTTTCTTCTCCGAAAATACACTTAATATGACAAAAGTAAAAAAATTTGGGCATACATAATGGTTTTTTAATCTTTTCTGCCAAAAGTCGCACTATTTGCTGATCGTTTATTTACCGAGTGCACGTATTCGAGCATACAATTATTTCACAAAAAACGCTGGGGTCCAGCCCACTCTTAAGCTACATTTATTAGCGACGGAATGCTTGAGAATACAAAAGTGAAAGAGTCACTTATAAACGTTATGAAACCCAGCCGCACTCTGGCTAGCAAAATGGCGTCACGGGTACGCCGTTGGCCAATCAGCACCGGGTAACTTACACGCCAGCTGGCAGCCCAGCCAATAGGGAATAGTTTGCTGCACGCAACAGCCATTCATACATAAGGACTACTTCCAGAGCCCCGCGCACCCAGTCAGCGAATGGGAACACTAGCATCGCAGGAACCGCCAGACCTTTTCCCTTCTGTATAGCGATCTATTCTGTGGTACAACTGTAATTACTGACAGGCTGTCGGCTATTTGAGTGCCAAGTCTACCATTTCCCAATAAAATGTTGTTTCGTATATAATACGATGTACAGTCCATCGTGTGTGAAGAAAAAGTTATTTTATTTTATTGGCGATTTTGACAATATAATAATAATAATAATAATAATAATAATAATATATCTGTGTGTGTGTGTGCGAGATAAAGAGAGAGAGTGTGTGTGTGTGTGTTTGTGTGTGTGTTTCATCTTTAAAGAAAGATAACTTTTTTAAATAGCGTAACCCGAGTTTAGCTCGGGCTTATTTTAATGAAACGATAAAATTCATTGTCTAGTAAATGTACCTACGTCCAAACGTAACATGTTTACAAAAATATTTTCGTGAAAAGCAAATCTCAGCAACATTTATATATATACATGTATATAAAAAAAAACTCCCTTCTGCTACATTTACATTTTTTTTGTGTGTGCCAATCCGGACGCGCAATCTTCCTGGTCAGTTGTAATTTCGTCATGTACAGTTCGCATTCGCCAACCTCTCGTTATGTTTCGTCGCTGCGGCTTCTCTAGGGGGAACCTTGTTTGTGCAGTTGCCGACCGATACGTAATTATTGTTTGAATGTCCAGGTCAGAGGCAAATGGAATAACGTTTTAATGCCGATATTGAAGAGAGATCCTATAATACGATACCGCTGTACGGGCCAATTATTTCGACGTCGCCGTCGAGAGGTATAGAGGGTTATTATTGAGTGCACAGGGTATGCCGTAAATATCGGTACATCACGAATCGAGCTTACTTCAGTTTTCATTTTTTTTTGTGATTACGTTTTATGTTCACGTGCATGTAATGTGAGAATAATTCACAAGCCTGGAAAAACTTTGAAATCTACGTTTTAGATTTTGTGACATAGGGATATATAATATTCGTGAAATGCTTAATTAAATGCAATATTTAGGTTACTTGTTCAGTTAGGAAAAATGCCAAGCACACATTAAAAATTTTGTTTTATTTGTAGCAGATAAAATTGTTGTCTCTGTTTTGCTTCAGCTAAATAAGGATAAATTCATTCCATTGGGAATATATTCATTAATAACGGTTTTTATTTAATAATTTTTGTTTCTCTGCATATTGTCTTTTGATAATAATACAAAAGGATGACTTCTGTTGCTCTATTGACTGTTACAACTTGCTTTATCGTGGATAATGCTTTGCTTTATGTTAACTACACGAAGCTTATTGACTGAACAAATAATGTATAAAACTGACTTCGTGTGATTTTGAAAAGGAAATATTTAGTACGTAGAACAGTTTGAGCCATTTGTTAAGGCAAACAAAGATTAATTTGCGAGTACTTGTAACCGTAAATGCGTGTTTTCAAGGATAGGTGGAGATTATTTTTTTTTATTATTTCTTGTAGTTGTGCTTGTAAGATATTTCGGAGTGTGAATGTCTAGCTAATCCACTAAGCAAATTACTTGTAAAAGATGCAACATTTTCAGCAGCAATCAGAATGGTTAACGGCCAAAAGCATATCCATTCATAAGACCCTGGAAATAATATTTAGCCTAAGTTCTTGTTCAGGACGTCATGTCGTTCCATTCTAAATGCCGGTAATGAGTTAATGGTAGAGCCTATTGTTTAGTACTGTTACATCAACATGATCGATTTTTTACAATAAAATTTAATGTCTTTGAGATTTGTTTTTGTTTTGGAGATGCAAAATTTAATTTAGTGTCTAAAATATTTAGTTTATCTTCAAGTTTTTAATGGGAAACTAATTTCTGGAAATTAGATAGTAAAATTGTAGGCTGTATATTTAATAGAAAAGAGCATATGGAAAATAACAGATGAAGAACGTTAAGATCTATCAGGTTCTTTGAAAATACTGAATGTTTGTCTCTTATTGCACTTCTAATGGATGTGTTTCTGTTGACGTCCCAACACATTAGCTTTAGAGTTTATAAAGACGCCATGATCATCATAACTTAAGTATTGTAAATATTTTTGCCCATTAGTCTCCATCGTCACTAAAATTGTTGTGTTGCTTTCGATGACTAGACGAAACTGAACAGGTGACATCATAAGAGAACGTTTCGTGTTGACGATTGCCACCTGGAGCGAATCTCTCCTCATGGAATGTTTTAGAGAAAAATCTGTGACTGGGATAGTAAGTAGTATTTCACCCATCCAGAATGCGACTTACTGATCTTCCTAGCTGTCAGAAGTAAATGCTTCATTTACACTCGGGAAGGGGAGTTGAAGTAGACAATTTATTTTTTCGAACAGGTATGATTATTTTACTGGTCACGAATCAATTAGTAGTTACAAAGTAAACGTTGTATTTATAATCACCAGTAATCACAAACACAGAATTACGTTGATGATACTTTTTTTTTTTTTTTTTTTTTTTTTTTACTGGGGTTTCTTGACATGCGAAGTGAAGTATTGTGTGTGTGTCATAAGTTGTTATGTATATAAATTAACCTTGTCCATTCGCATTATTTTTCGATTTAGCGACTGTAAAGTAATTTCTTATTAATGTCGATGTAGTAGTAAATATTTCGATAATGGTCGATAGCTAGGACCACCTGTTTTTTCGCGAAAACATTTACGCGGAGGCTAGAGTTCAATATACTAGGTGCACACATGCAGTCTTCGTTTGGCTATTGGCCACTTGCATTCGTGCGAAGAGCGTCTGTTACACGAGTGAGCCATTCAAATTAATTTTTCTCCGATACTGACCGTCCGTGATTCGCGGCCAAACAGATAAGACGCGGAACAATTCAAAATGAACCAATCATGAAAGTCGCTGTGAAGTAAAGTGTTTTGGAGCACAGCTTGTCCTAAAAGATTTTCGCGAAAAACAGGTGCCCGTATCGATAGCCTATATTCGCCTGTTCAATGTTACCCACGTATATCGTAAGTTGAGTGTACGTAGTAGTATAGTGTACGTAGTATAGGCTATTTACGGTAAAGTGAACACTTTTTAAGGCCCTCCCTAAAGGCTTTAATCACTTATAAATATATATTATTGCAGCATCACGCATTAGATTTTGAGGGTGGTGAAATGTATACACTATATTTAATCGTCACAAAGCAATGTTTATATTAAAAAGCAGCAGGAAGATGGAAATAGGATGAAGTGCTCACTTTACCGTGAACAGCCTATAGTAGAGTGTACGTAACGGTTCTGACCCACTTTCGCCCTTATCGACATCGGGTGTATGTGACTAACCTGGGAGAGATCTTGCTCAGTATAGGAAATTTTGCTATACTGAGCTAGACCTCTCCCAGGTTAATCACATGCACCCGATGTCGATAAGGGCGAAAGTGGGCCAGAACCGCTACGTACACTCTACTATCTTACTTCATAAGGACTGCGTTACGAGCAACGAAACGGTTGAACTGGTTCGTTGTGTGCATAGTCGTCGGTATTTGTATATAAGTGTGAAAGAGGGGATAAATAAATATTACCCTCCCTCTCTAAACATCTTTCACGTCAAACTTACACAGACATGGCGTAAGAAATGGCACGACCTCCGGGTATGTATAGGCTGTTCACGGTAAAGTGAGCATTTTTGAAATCAACCTTTGGGAATTGTCACTGTCCCTACCTGCATGTATTTCAACGGACACACTAAACGTAACACTTCCGGTAAAGTTGGTAACGAATCAGGGAAAGTAGTTCATGCCTAAACATTGGATTTAAAATGTTAAGTAAAAATGTGTGAATACTGAAATAATCTCTTTTGAATTTCGTTTTTGTTTAACTCACGTGTTAGAATAATCTATTATTTTTTATATATTTACTTTTTAAATAATTTTACAGTTCGACTTGACCGACACATGAATAAAGTTATGAGATCCATGACAATGTTAATTTTGCATATGATAGAATAATAGACAATGTGCATGCAAGTAGATCTTGACCAGGGCTTTCAAAAGTGCACAGCGCATAACTACACAGAGACGAATTGGCGTGGCGATTGTTTTGATGTAGACGTACGAAATGTCTGATTGCCTGTGCGAAGCTCCGGAGAAGGACCTTGTGTCCGATTGGCTACTGCATCTTGTGAAAGATGCCCTATGGGCTGAGCTACATAATGGCGGGTGGGTTGCCGGGCGCTGGTTGGCTGAACGGCGTTCCAGCATTTTTTTTTCTGGCCAAAGACGCTGTTTTTTTTTGCTGAAATGTGCGGTTTGAGTTTGCGGTGCGAGCGGGTGTTTCTCTCCTGTATTATGTCACGTGCTCTATGCTGGCTCCATCCATTTGCGGGCAGTCGAATAGGCAACTGAAGTAAACCATAGCGCTGTTTCTTCATTTAGCCGCTTCTCAGGTATACAAGTATTCAAGAAAAATAACTTTGAAATATATGCCACGGCCTCTAACTGCACGTGTTTTGAAGGACACACACTGACTGACAGGTTTCTAGTTAAGATGCCAGGGATGTAGAAATGTTGCTAGGTACACTTATTAACGTATTATTTAAAGTTTCTCTAAGTAGTGTACTCGAAATATTGTAGGTATATTGAATTTCTGCCTGTTTTATATACACAAAAGCGAGGATATTTTTAAGTTTTTCTTCGTCGACATTTGATTAATGTTAAGTAAGTTCACATATGGCGGAAGGATACAACATTAACATAAAAGTAGATCTTCAGCAGGCATTTCTGAAGTGTTGAATTAACTGCGAGCATCTAGTAGAGCCCCCCCCCCCCACCTTTTTTCCCCTCCTCGTTTCCAAACTGGTGGACTCCAGTGTCTGGTATGTTTGACTGTCTTAAAAAGAAGAGACATGGCTTGCAGTGATAATTAATTTTCTACCCGCGCAACGACGTCATGATAATACGGAATCTATTATGCAGCTACGTTGTATCCAATAAGAAATTGTATTTAGAAACGTGGATATTTTTCTGCACACGGCTCGTCCCGTGCACCGTCAATAGTATTCTTCATATCAAATAATGTTTCTTTGAAATTTTGTGGCAACGGTGTAGGCTATAAGAATTGAACTCAGAAATTTATTCCACATTCTCCACTGTCGAAGTTGATAACGGGGAAATTAGCCAAACTATTGGCACATAAAAATGTTCATACCCACACCCACACACACACACACGCACACACACGTGTGTGTGCGTGTAACAAAAATCGTATTTCTAACCAAGAAAGAAAAAAAATAAAAAATATAGGAAATACGCTTAACTGTAAATGCAATACTGTGCAAAAACGGAAACGAAATTCGCAAAAAAAAAAAAAAACAGAGAACACCACAATACGAAAGGGATAATGACTTTAAATTTAAAACACATACATGATATAGACCATTCAAATAAAAGTTGTATTTTCGCTCTGTTGTTGAGCTTTCTTATTACAATTTTATTGTGAAATGTTTTCTGGTTGTGCTAATATTTTTTACAAAATTTTGTTTCCATTTTTGCATAAAAAAATTTTTAAGTAGTTTTATTTAGTTAAACATTTTTAAGTGAAAATTATGTCTCTTTTGGTTGTTTTGCTTCCCGTGACCAGCTTCGGCAGTAGAGAAAGAACCACAAAATACAAATATAATATTAATTGGATATTTTTTTTATCTGGCGTATAAACCAAGGAAAAACCAGGTAAAGGCTGTTCACTATAAAGTGAGCACTTTTGAAATCAACCTTACAAAAATGTTACTGCCCACGCCTGCATATATTTTAACGGGTTCTCTGAGTGATATGCACCCATTGAAGTTGGCAATGATAGATAGAAAATAGTTCCATAACTTAACATCAAATAAAAATTGTTAGGTAACCATTTGTGATAACTGAAACTATCCATTTCACTTTCTGTTTTTAGTGCATCGAAGTGTAATAATGAGCAGATTTGTAACACAATTTTTTCATATAATTCCAAAGTTTCACCTGACCGACGCATGAATAAGGTGATGAGGCCCATGTCAATTTTAATTTTACATAAGGCGGAGGAATAGACAACGTTCACACAAGTAGATCTTAAGCAGGGCTTTCGAAAGTGCTCATTTTACCGTGAACAGCCTATACAGCAAAGAACGAATTAAGAGCATACGTCGCATCCGTTCAGTATACACTATTGGCCATGGCAGGTGTGGAGACGTTTTCGGACCACACTGTCGGGCTGGTATTCATTTCGGTGCAAGGCTCACCATATTCACCTCCTCCTCCCCCCCGACTCACTAGTTCAATCGGGTGCGGAGAGAGGTACCTACCACTCCACCTCCCTCCCTCCCTCCCTCACTCCCTTACGTTGTTAATCATTTCAACCCGCCGAGTACAAATTAAGTCCGGGACACGTTCGGCGGCCTGATTACATAGCAGTACAGTTTTAATTAACGTTTCCCCGTCGGCTGGCCCGGCGTGCTGGCGTGTTAATAAGGGTGACACCTCGTGTTTTTTCCTTGACGAAAATGGTCGTTACCATACTACCACAGAATACGTACGTATACAGAAGTGCAAATGCCGATTATGTCCCACATCTCCCTCCCCCCGCAGAGGTGGATCCAAGCAGGGAGCCAAGGGGGATTTTGCCCCTTATTTGGAGTATATTTTATACAAGATTATATGAGATTATGAAACTTAGTACATTGTTAATACTGCAGCATTAATAAATACACTTAACATAGTAGCATGAAAATAAATAAAAGTAATCAGACAGTCTATCCACTATGTACCGACATTTATCATTAAAACACAATACTCATTGATAAACATGTGGTTTGAATGTGATGCACTTCAATTAGCCCCCACCATGATATATGTCTAGTTACGCCACTCTTGGACCTGTAGAAATGTGAATACTCCATTTTCTTGTGTTAGTGACTGTATGTGTGTGTACTGGACAAATTGGACGTGTTTACTGGCTTCCACCCACGTGCTGGACACATTCGATATTTGAATTTCCCACGCTGTCGTGGTTGTCGCAGTTGGCAGAACTGCATCCAGCGCTGGAACACAGACTTCTACACGATGCCCATTTCCGTAGCAGTTTTCATGCCCAATTTTCTGCCAGCGTTTCTGCTCCCGTGTAGGTTACCATCCAGCCTCTCCGGAGGGGTCTGGATCCGGGTATAAAAGTTCTCGTACCCATGGGCATACCCAAAACGGTAATAGAACGTGTTCTAAATTTCTCCTATACCCACGGAGATGCGACAGACAAGATGGCGGACTCTCGAGTAACAACCTCGAGCCGTATGTATCCGTTTACGAAAAAAATTACGTGTTCTGTTAAACGTATTTATGTACAAAATGAAACTTAATGTACGCGCAAGTAACGGGAAACGTTTCAATTAACCCCCACGATCACAATAAAACAATAACACAACTTAAAAAATACGTGATAACTATCGTATAAATAACCTATAGCACGGGGCGTATGTTGAAAGTTGTATGTTAAGCGAGCCGAGCCCCGTGGCGCAGCTGGCTGCGTGCCGGCTTACGGCGTGAGGGGCCCGGGGCTCGAGCCCCGGGCAAGGCATGGGTGTATATTTGTATATGCACGGCTGTGCCCTCCCGCGTGAGCTCTAGCTAGTCAACTGAAAATTGCCACCCTACTGTCAACCCTTCTCTAATGTCACGTGTCTAATGGTCTGTAAGTCATTGTCAAATGTATAAATGAAGATAGCGAAAAAAATCTTTTGGCAAATAAATTGCATCTTCAAAAAAAAAGCGCAGTGGGCTGGTGCGTAGATTCGCGCTGCATAATCTGAGGTTTTCGAGTTCAAATCTCCGCCGTATATTATAATGTGATACATTATTGCGTATTATAATCTAAGTTATTGCCAGAAAACGCTTATTTCTAGAAAATATTTGGCTAAAAGCAATAATACAAACCAAAGTTAAATAAAGAGAACCACAGGCAGACGATTGCATTGTGTAGTTATTAGCTTATTATTGCTTTTATACAAAGAAATTCTCGAGATAAACATTTACTAACAAAAACATAAATCATAAACAACAGTAATGTATCACATAAAATAACTAAAAAAAAAGTTCGTTATACGGCGGAGATTTAAACTCGGAAACCAAAAGCTGTACGCTACTAACCCGCGCACCAACACTGAGCTGCACACATAACGTACAAATTAGCAGTGTTAAAACACAATTTCATGTGTGAAGTATGACTGATGTTACCCCTGCACATAAAAGATTTATTATTAGAATTGTGATACTTTTTGCCTTGTTTTGGTCTCCTAACCGTATAAGCTTGTTTAATTACGGAAATCACAAGATTGACTATTACGCCTGTTAAAGGGAAAAAATATTTAAATAATTAAATATTGTTTTAATTAGTCGCGTAAACGTCCGTTGTAGATAAATGTGAATATGGTACCTTGTTTTTTATACATAACCCGTGACGTTTACTAATATCATTTTCCATATATTAACAGTATAGTGACGTACTCAGAGACTTAAATAAATGCAGTCTTCAGGAAGAAATAAATCTTCGTACTTTTTGGATGTACGACAAAGCAACTACATATATTTGATTGGATTTGTGGCCCTGCCATCTGCGGAATGTCTGCTTTTTGCGAGTTGTTTTTGACTGCCATTTACAATTTTCTGTTAGTACTTTTGGTAACGCGTTGGTATGAACTGATGGATTCTTTCTTCTCTTCTGCTAAAGAAACTTGTATGCCTTCTGTTGTGCACTTAGGTATAACAGACGGTAGCAGAAATTGGGTACTGTGCAGGGACGGCTTTGGGCCGCCGAGAGGAGGCAGTCAGTTGTTCGTGAAGCATCATGGCCGTGAGTAGTGTCAATCGGTTAGCCTCACTTCTAATCGATGTTTTAATTTCGCATTCAAAGTATTTCAAGTATACCATCCATTTTGTCTTAGTGGCAATTACATCCACTGTAGTACCACGATCTGACCACACGGCAACAGAATAGATGAATGCACAGAGCCGAAATGACGTGGCGGGTTCCTTTGATGTGGGGGTATCCAGTCACCGATTGGCTGTTCCGAAGCTCTGGGAACGGGCCTTGTGTCTGATTGGCTAGCGAGTGCTGGGAAAGCGTTCTTACCGGCTGGGGCTGTCGGCTAGCAAATAAGTTACCAGACGCTGATTGGTGAAAGGCGTTCCTATCGTATTGCTGGTCAGCGACGCCATTTTGCTGGCATGTGCTCCTGGTGTTCGCGAAGTAAACTGCTGTTTAACCTCTGTATTCTTAGTTACTCTGTACCAACGTTTCGAGCCGTCCTACAATTGTGACTTGGCGATACCCAATTCTCAATATCGTTTTGATACGGGCTAACAAGTTCTTTTCCGTAAGGTGCTGAATATCGATATAGGCTGTTCACAGTAAACTGAGCACTCTTGAAAACCCTCTTTAAGATCTACTTGTATACACGTTGTGCATTCCTTCGCCTTATGAAAAATTAACATTGCCATGGGCCACATCACTTTATTCATGTGTCGGTCAAATGAAATTGTGAAATTATTAAGAAAGTAAATCATATATACTCATTTTTACTCTTAGATGTATTAAAAAAGTAGAAAGTGAAAGAAATAATTTTAAGTTAAATGCTGTTCACGATAAAGTGAGCACTTTTGAAATCGACGTTAGAAAATGTCACTGTCCTCACCTGCATATATTTTAACTGGCGCACTGAGTGACATGTGCCCAGTAAAGTTGGTAACTATGGATGGAAAGAAGTTCCGTATCTTAACATCGAATAAAAATTTTTACTTAACCATTTCTGATCACTTTTCTTTCTCCGTGTTTTTTTTTTTCTTTTTTAATGATTCGAAGAGTCAATATTAACATATTTGTAAAGTATTATACTTTTCTAATAATTTCACGGTTTCGCTTGACCGACGCATGAATTAAGTGACGAGGCTCATGCAAATGTTAATCATACATAAGGCGGAAGAATACACAACGTACGTGCAAGTAGATCTTGAGCAGGACTTTCAAAAGTGCTCAGTTTACCGTGAGCGGCCTGTGTCACAAATGATTAGCTAACACTTTTTATTCGACGCTAAGATATGGAACTACTTTCCATCCATCGTTACCAACTTTACTGTGCGAATGTCACTTAGTGCGATTTGCGCCGATTAAAATATTTGCATGCAGGGGCAGTGACCTTTTTTACCTAAGATTCAATTCTAAAGTGCTCACTTTATCGTGAACAGCCTTTATCAATAGCGAACTAATCGCTAATGCCGATATCGGGAAAATTCTTACCGGACATAAAAATGGATCATAATTATATATTTTATGTTGCAAGTATCATATGCATATCAAATACCGAGATTTGCAAATTTATAGTTCAATTTTTTTTGTACCATGTCGCGCATTTGCAACTTTTAAATCAAGTGTAAAAATTTCTTTACCTAAAGCAAATTAATGTAAATTTGGCTGGCACAGACCCTGCTGTTCAATGATGTTCCATCGAATAACTAATTATTTAACTAAAAGTTTGCACTTTTATAAATTATTTATATTTATTATGTATTAACTATATTTTAATAACTAGTTGTACTCTGTTACTTCGCCCACTTTGTAAGGAAATAGATTTTTCATTTGTCGTGCTGATATCAACTTTGAATGTGTATTTTTATAATTTTAATGTAATTTTACTCCGTTTTGTAGCTTAGTTATAAAACGCTTTCTCCAAAATTTAGAAAACGATTGTACCTTTTGGATGAAATAGAACAATATGTACTTTTACACCGATGTACATGTTTCAATACAACATTGGCGTAGTAGTAAAAATACACAGATTTGGGTTTTAATACTTCCTGTTCGTGGACTTTTTTCACGTACTTTCAAATTTCTAAATTTACACCCCTGTTATTGTTAATATACCAATACATTTGTGTTCTTTATAATATAACTGTACTATGTTATGAATGATGTTGTACATTGCTGTAAATTTACATGTTCTTGTTTGTACAAATTACACGCACATAAAATGTAAAATGACCAAAAGGTGGTGCATGTATTTTTACACTTTTTTTTTTTTACAGTGTACGTGGGCGGAAAATGACTTGATAGAAGAAAGGGTTTAGTCCGAAACAGAAGTTCAACCACGAGTGTTATCCCACGCACGTTAAGCTTTTCGCTAATTATATCGTAACAAATTCTTAGTCTTCAACTCAACTCAACTCAACTCACACGTCCATCCTTGACGTTGGTTGTATGATTTCTGTTCAAAAATTACGTTCGATTTTACTTCATCAGTACTTATGTTGTTATCTGCTCTCTTATTACGCGTTAACGTAAGAACGTTATGTGCCGAAACGATATTTATGAATAAAGTTCAGTAATTTGTCGTTGGGGTGCGATTATTTCGTTTAGATTCGATCCCAACCATTGGAATCTTATAGAGACGACAAATTACGTATATCATATTACATATTTCTATAAAGTGAGGCCATTTTGCATCGGCGTGGATTAGAATTTGCGGTATTCGTGATTTTTTTTTTTTTTTTGTGTTTTTGGTATTTTCGAGTATTCTGAGGTACCTACTGACCTCCGCTAAATATCCTGAATAAATGGGCGTAAGTGATATTTTGCGGGTTTAATAGTATAGTAATAAGGTATTATGTTTTTTTTTTTTTAATAGGGGAATTCATTCTGAGATAGTTGAAAACACGTAAGGGCGTGGTTTTATTTTTCGATTAAGGAATACATGTCCCGAGGGAAATGGGGGGGGGGGGGGGAACAAATATATCTCCTTTAGCAGAACGTATGGAGTTGGACTGGTTGGAAAGGCAGAGGACCGAGTTTCCCAGTGTAGCCCAATACAAAAAAAAAAATGTTCGTCCTGCCGCTGGCTATCTTCCCGCTACAATACTTTTTATTTCTCTTCCGGCGATTCAGTTTTCTGGAGGAAAAACGCGATACACAAGGGTGCTGCCACTTCTCAGACCCCGGAGCTTCTCACAGCCCCAAGAGAAAAAAAACTCGTCCAAGAAAAGTTAACAGTTCGCTGCAGAATTTGTGGACGGGAGTTGGCGACTCCCGGCAGTGGCTTTCAGTGAAATTGAGGCTACTTCGCTTTTGTTATCCTCCAATTTTTTTTTTGCTACATTCGCCCCGAGAGGTTTTTCTAGAGAATATTGTTCACACTTAGCGACATTTAATAACAAAATAATTCATTATCTTTCATTAGTGAAAAACACTCAACTTCCCAGGAAATCAAAAAATTCCGACCCCGTAGTTTTGCAGCCATTACATGTCAAATTGCACACAGTTTTCTGCTTTGATTACAGACATAACATCACCCTAACTTATTTCCATGTATGATATATTTTACATGAGGAAAAAACGCAGTGAGCTGTCTCGACATATAATTAATAACACACACACACGCGCGCACGCGCGCACCACACACACACACACACACACACACACACACTTGAACATAAATAATGTTTGCGTGATTTTTATTTTTGACGTTTTAATATTTTTTCTAACCATTTTACGCAATATATTTTCAAATAAAAGAGGACAGTAAATTTAATTTTTTATAAAACTAATTTACGATACAACCAAATCTGATCACCAAGTTCCATCTCCATCTTCTTACGCGAAAACATGGACGCATTACCAAATACACTAATCACAGCAGTATTTATCAGCCTTCCCCTCACGAACTGGAAAAGTCTTCCAACATATTATATCACGAACATCAATATCACCAATCTCCTTAGGCGCAGGATCCTTATCAACATGAGACTTTCGGAAGAAACACAATTCCAACAAACCATTACAAGCTCTAGCAGTTATACCCTGAAGACCAAAGCGATTCAAAAAAGACAATATATAACTTCTTCTACATCGACGACCTTAACTGTCCAAGACCTGTCATCCTTAGTAAAAGACAAAATATTACGATATACCTTCCTAGGATAATACCTTGAAACACGTGACTGACGACGAATCATTATGTCGTGTCTTCTCTAATGACACGGAGAGAAGTGAATAACTACAGGACGCAACCTGATTACATACCGTAAAATTCCATAGATAACATAACGAAGAACACGCGAGAGAGAAAAACACAAGTCCACGACATTGAAATTCTAATATCCGATCGAGGTGCTGTTCTAAAAATACACTCGGCAAGCTACAACCTGGCATCTTAGCTGCTGGAGCTCCGCGTCACCCGTATGTAATACTAGTACGGGCGACGCAGCATGGCGCCCACTTTGAGAGGTTATGTACCACCTGACAACTTCAAAAATTAATAACTACTAAACTACTTTACCGATTTAAATAATTCAAATTATAATACAACGTATACTCAATGCAGAACACAATTATACTAAACATGACTTTGGCTAATACTTATGCAAATAACCATGGAAATAGTACATGTTTAATTTCCTTGGAATGGTATTTGGTTTAGTGTTACAAGAAGAGCAGTATTTAAGAGAGATATTAAATTATTATTTTTATTGTAAAACGCTCTTATTTGAACCGATAAATGTAACTTGGCCTTAACACATTCAGTACCTGTGTTCGTGTTCGTGACTGTGTCACACAGGAAATATGTATATAATCCATTCACAGTTACTTCACACTTTTCTGAAGCCCTGCTTAAGTAGGATATTTATACGCCTCGTGCAAACTAAGATTAAAGAAGTCTAGAAAGTTACACCAAAAGGTAATGCAGCGAATTCGTGCGCACTCAGTTGCAATAATATTTTTTTATGAGAACTATTTCTTACAAGGTGTTACCAACACGTGTTTTCTAACTGTTTTTATTCATATTTATTATAAATAAAATATTTGCACGTATAAATAAAATATTGGTAAAGCATCAATTTAACCTAAAATAAGATACTTCTGTGTTAACAGAGGTCTAAAACGCTTGTGTTACAAGGCATATTTAGGAAATATCTAAACACGTCATATATGGGGTTATTTTTACAAAGGTTTGATTCAAAAAGTGCGAAGAAACCGCGAATAGACTATATATGGCCGGTGCTGCACGTAATGAGGAATCGCAACCTGTGCAGCCAGTGTTTTGTATCGAGTTTTGAGCCATGTCCATAACACTGGCTAAAACGGACGCACTGCTGCAAACAGGGTGAGGCCACAAGCTGAGCGACATGCTTCCGATGAGAATGTATAAGACATATACTAGTTTCCTTTTGCTTATGAACTTGACTCGGCAGCTCAGATGCTAAGGCAATAGTCTAAAAGGCAATTGGAAATGGTGTGTAAGTTCAATCCTGGGCACCTACGGACAATATTTTAACATTTTTTAATGATGGTAAATTGCTCAATATAAGTAATAAACTATCGTAAATAGGTTTATTCTCGTAATTATTTGCCTAAATTCAATAAAACAATATTTAATTTGCCGCTGTAGGGAAATTGTTTCACGTCACTAATTCAATCAGTGAAATTTTTTCACTGAAACAATCAGTGGTTTTCCGCTGATTCTAAATGGAGTGATTTTCATTGATGAGAGTAGTTTAATTTCACTGCGAATCAGTGGTTTTCCACTGATTCGAATTGAGTGTAACGGTTCCCTAAAATTAGGATGAAATTCGCGCTGTAAGAAAGCGGAATCCAAGTCTAAAATTGTGAAATATTTAGCTTACTCCAGATGTTGAAAAACAGTTTCCATGACAGGAACCGGATATGAATCCAGGTACAATTTTTAATTAACCTTTCTATAGTCGCATATCAAGCGATGTTGTCCCGGTATGTTTTTTTTTTTCCGGTAGCAAAAAGGAGGAATTAACGTGCGGGCTAGTGGATTTCTCTACAATTTTCTTTTACCAGCTGTTTAGAAATTTGAATTTTCAGCGCAGACACGCGGTATGATACGAACGCTACCGGCTCTCCATCTCTTAACTTTAACACTATGGGATCTCTTTACAACACCCCAATGTAGACGTAATGACGTCGCTAAACTCGGTTTTCAGTTTGTCCAAAAAGTGCTTTGGCTACCGTTTCAGTGTGCTCAAACAACTGAATTTTGCGACACTTCGACGGCTTGTTTTGAAAAGCGATGACGGTCGCAGCAAATTCAGCACATCATTTGTGCATACGTAGTGATTTTTAAATATTGCTGAATTATTAATTATTTAATGTTTACGAGATGACTGATTTGAATATTTACTTATCTTTGAGATTATAGGTACTGATTTTTTTTTTTTTTTTTTTTTTCGCCAACTGACATCCAAGAATTTTCTTTGAACTTTACTCTTTTAAAAGTTTCATCCTTCATATTAAGTAGTTCAGACCGAACGAAGACAACACTAGTCAGCATTTCATCACGTTTGTCTTGAGAAAGCCCACCTTGCACGTCCATTTACAACTTAAATATGTGCGCGAAAGTTGAGTTTTCTGAATAATGTAACTTAGGACACAGGTTGACTTGGGACAGCGACATGACTTCAGAGGATCACGTGCTGTACTAATCAGCGTATCCTTGTCCTAAAACACATGTTGGATAGCGCCATTGTAGACAGGCCTTTAGACGGACATATGCTCTGCGGGAGCCCTCGCTCTTGTTCGCCAGTGGTTGCAGGAACATAGGCTGCCCCGGTGATTGTGCCCGGGGGGGGGGGAGGGTTTCTGTAGGACATCCCGTCCTGAGGTCATTCACCTCACCAGCCGGCCGGCTCCTCTTTATTTGTAGAGCGGCGCGCGGCAGAGTTGTCCTCCTGCCGGCTAATTCAATTACCCGACGATGCTGGCGCGAGAGGTCCTGTCTGTTCCTCTGGCAGACGCGAACTGATAACTCCGGCGCCTGGGCGCAGAGCGACCCACGACTACAGAAGCGCAGTTCCAGCGGCAACTAGTTAGCTACCGCGCATTTCATTCATTGCTCGACACAGGTACGGGGCACACCAAAACTCTTTTAACTGTTAGCAACGCCTGCGCTCACGTTTTAGACATTACGCCGTTATGGAGAGAGAAAGCGGAGAGGAAAAAAAATGTAACCATCGGCGAATGGCGTTGCGCCGTGCTACTGGCTGGTGTCGCCAATTCGCTGGCGTGTGTCGCTGGAGTTCGCGTTCCACTGCTGCGTTCGCAAAGGGTTTCCTTAGTAAAAAATGTGATATACACCTTATGGTCACGGCGGGAAACATTGGCTGTTTCCGAATACAACGGATGTGTCCATTGCTCTCGCGTCTCTGCATCCCTTCGTTCATGCAGCCACTATATGGATAGCTGCATTGGAGGGATGGATGACATCCCAATTCCGCTACAGCTATCTTAGGAAATGCTAGCTAGGTAGCGCTTGCTGTAACTCACTTTTTGCTTCTTTGATGTTGTATCTTTGTTTGATTTCTTTATCTATGGGATCTCGGTGAAATGTCAACATTTACAGCAGACGAATATCTCGTTACAGTTGGGGTTTTATAATTTCTGCTTGGCGAAGACTATAAATAGAAATTGAGATTTGTTGTTAATAGGAAAGTTTATGTTTGATGAGCATATACAGATTGCAAATGCATTTCTCCAAATAATTAATGTGTATAATGAAGTTGTTTAAGTGATCAGTATTTTAAACAGTAGTTTAATTTATGCGATTTATTATGTCGGAGTCCAATTTATGAACTGTTATAATCATAAAAAATAAGCTTTCATCCATTTTAATCAACAACTTAAGTAAACACAGCCACTCCACACCCGCGAAATCAGTGAAAACAATCATATAATAAATTGACGAGCGAATTCCGTAGCTAAAGGATGTATGGGTGCGACAGTGGATGCAAGTGTCGTATTCTTTGGCAGTGGACCTGTGAAGAGATGCATCGGCATCCCTAGTGGGAATTCGGAAACTAAGCCAATATGGCCGCCTCCACTAGAGTGCACTTTCTATGGGTCCCTTACCCAAAGGGATCCATTAGGCCGGTGTTCGGAAACAGCCATTAGAAACAAGCTCGCGTGTGTTCTGGTTCCTTTGAAATCCAAGTTATGTCTATAGAGTTTTCACACAGTTATCTGTTCAGTAAAAGTGCAGCTTTGTCTCTGTAGTTTAAAACACTGCTTTACCGATGAATAAATACCGTAGAAGGCTGCTTACAGCGATCTATGTTGACTTTGAACACATTGCTTCCCTAGTCAAATTTATGAACTGGCAAAAAATATCGACATTCGTTTAGGCTATGTCCTGGGAAAAAATTATTCGCATTGAAATATTGCAAAGTTTTTTAAAAATTAGAATATACTGAACTGCTTACAACGAAACCCATATGACATCTAAGAAGGGGAAGGGTGAGCCCTTAAGGCCATTGGTGCATGAAAGCAGTATATTTATATAATTTTTGTCATAACCTGTTTCACAGTGGATTTGTCGAAATTTTTGGCTTCACAAGACGCAAATAACAACTTTTAGCACATGTTTACGTTGTTAGATATTCACTGCTGTCATTATTCTCGCAGCACTGATGGATGGAAAGAAATAATTTTTCTTTTCTTTTCTTCCATCAGTGCTCCGAGAATAATGACGCCAGTGAATATCTGACAACGCAAGAAGGTGCTAAAAGTTGTTATTTACGTCTTGTCGTGAGAAAAATTTCTACAAATCCGGTGTGAAACAAGTTATGACAAAAATTGTATAAATATTTCATGCACCAATGGCCTTAAGGCCTCCGCCTACCTGTAGATTTTTCCCGCGTTTGAGGCCGAGAGGCGCAGGAGCGATAATGGCGACACTACCACGCACTTCAAGTGCGCTATCGCCGCTAAGCGCAAGGCTCTCAACAGGCGCGCAGTGTTCTCGTCGCACTGCGTGTGCCTATGGGACTGTCAGCGGTGACCCTATAATTTTATTGGTGAAAAGTATGTGGGAAGGTTCAGTGCAGAACCTTTGAGTAGTTTTGTAGGTATCCGATCCGTATATTTTGAGGTACAGCGCTTTGGATTTTTTTTTATAGCGGTTTTGGAGTGTTCTGAAATTATGTTTCTAACGAGCGTGACATTTTGCAAGTACTCGCCTGAAGTGTGTGTTCCTTTCGTAGATCAGCGTATTGGGCGCACGTTTAATAGTTTCGTGGGAAAATGAGTGGGTGAAGAGATTTGGACGGCTCTTAACAACGAGATCTTGAGAGCCGATGAGGTTGATTGAGGTGAGATTGGAGCGGTGCCGGAATAGAAGGGCGGGGAAACGGGAGATCCCCGAGAAAATCCGCTGACCAATGGCGTCGTCCGGCACGATTCCCACTTGCGGGGACTGAACCCGGTTCGCCTTGGTGGAAGGCGAGCAGGCTAACCGCTCAGCCACCGAGGCCCCGGTGGGGAAAATGTGTATTTCAAACACTCTGTAATTGCAGTTGAAGCACCAGGTAGTCGGGAAGTATTGTGTGGTGTGACTGTTGGTTAAGCGCGCCTGTTCCAGTTCTGTACTGTCGCGTGTTCTGTGGCGACGGTGTCGGGACATCTGGAGTGCAGGACACCCGACCGCGCGCTTACGGTCTGGTGACGGGCCTACCAGGAACCTACTCCCCGCCAACCGGACCGTCAAGGGTGCTGGTTATGAGGATATGGGAGGTGAATGAGGGGCACAGAGCTCGTGTTGTCCCGGCCGATGCGTCGAACCACGTGGTCAGCACACGTGCGCGTCTTCCCGTCAAAGGGCGCCCTTGTCTCCGATCAGGCGCTCGCGTCTCGTGCCGGGAAAAACGTATCATTGCCGAAGAAACCTGACGTCTTGGTTACACCGTTTAAGGCTCAGTTCGCTATCAGTTACGTTTAATTAGCAGTGAACCGTTCCCGCCATCTTGGATTTACAGAATTTTCGCCGTAAATTACATTGTGGATTTGAAATTTTTGTGGGCGTCGAGAAGGCATAGGGCATTGCTTTGCACATGTTTTAAAACATGTATTGCCAGACTATAGGCTGTTCACGGTAAAGTGATCACTTTTGAAAGCCCTGCTTAAGATCTACTTGTATGCACTTCGTGAATTCTTCCGCCTTATGTAAAATTAACATTGCCATCGACCGCTTCACTTTATTCATGTGTCGGTCAAGTGAAATTATGAAATTATTACGAAAGTATATACTTTACAAATCTGCTCATTTTTTACGCTTTGATGCATGAAAAAAGATCAGAAAGCGAAATTAAAATTTTAGTTATCACAAATGATTACCTAACATTTTTTATTCGACTTTAATATATGGAACTACGTTCCCTTTATCGTTACCAACTTTACTGGGAGCATGTCATTCAGTGCGTCCGTTCATATATATGCAGGTAAATATATACCGTTCAAGGTAAAGTGAGCACTTTTGAAGCCCTACTTACTTTTTTCTTTCAACCAATTTATATCCTTCCGCCACAACTTTATGTAAACCCTGTCATGTGAGTAATAAACACAGTGTATACATTCATCATACCGAAAACCAAAAGTCTGAGGCCACAATGAAATGTATTTATTTGTTATTATGTCTGACGAGACATTAAAAAAGTGCTCACTTTACCGTGAACGGCCTATAGGAGCGGAACAGCGGGTTTTTTTTCTAAGGTTGATTTCAAAAGTGCTCACTTTATTGTGAACGGCCTTTACTGTTGCCAGTATCATTTCTGTAACCGCCCGCAAGAAGAAATTACGTATCTCTTGCGGGCAATCATTAGTCAGAAATTAATAAAGACAGTAGAGATTCCGTAAAACATGCTTAAATCAAACGTGTATTTCGAACACTGTGCAACACAGTTCAGGCTACAGGTACGTAGTCATCGTAATAAACTCCTGCTTAGAACGTGTAGATAAAATGTGTGGATTATAGTGAATGCACTGGTCTTACGTCAGTTAATCACGCACGACTAGAAATCAACTTTATTTTGGCGAGTAAATAGCAGTGTTCAGACAAAAAAAAATGTGCTGGCGAATATAAAAACAGACGTTTTCTTACATTTATAATTTTAAATAAAACATTGAATTACATCTTATTATTCTTTTCTGTGTAACTGAATTGTCTGAAGACCATCTTTGTTAGTGTGTGATGCGATAAATTCCCTAATGGTTCGGCTGCTGACTTACAAGTGGATTACCATGCGTTGATTGGCCAAACGACATTGCGTCATGTTTTAGGAGGCGAGGCCATCTTGCTTGTTTTGCGCCTGAAGTTGGCGGTGCAAGCGGCTGTATTATGTGGCGTGGCCATCTCTGAGTGTGCCTTTGGAGAGTAAAATAATAAGCCTTTGTATGTTTACGTTGGTTTAAACTTTTACCAGATACACGTATTGACGTAGCGTTACTACTTGTTAGGGGGCATTTGGCCTACACGATACAAGAAAGTGTGCAGTTGGCCGAACATGCTCACGTAGCACATACAGATCGCTACTTGCGCGTGATACACGTTGCGGATCGGGTGTCTTGCACGGATATCCGGAATATGACAGACTTTGATACAATGGTGTAAAATGGAAAAAGAACACCCGGACGCAGTGGTCCCGCTTTAATGAAGGTTTTTTTTTTGGAATAATCATACAAGTGATATACTGTATATGATAATGATCACATTGTCGTGCATCTATGGACAGTGCCTTGAACAACAATGTCAGTATCTTGTGTAGCCTGCTTTAGCGACGATTTAGTTCTGCAGTCGTGCGTAGAGATGATCATAATAGGTCGGATGTCATCTTGGGGAATAGTGTTCCACGCTAATTCCACCTGTTGTCGCAATTGGCGAAGATTTGTTGCCGGTATTGCAGACCGCACCAAACGCCATCCCACCATATCCCACACATCTCCAATGGGGAACAGGTTGGGTGATCGTGCTGGCCAGGTGAGTTGAAAATTTCGAGAGCGCGTAGCGTAGCACGAGACGTGTGTGCACGGGTATTGTCCTTGATAGAAGGGGACATCTCTTTGGCGTTGTAGGAACGGCAACCAAATGGGCTGGATGATGTTCTGGATGTAGCGTTCATTGGCGAGTGTTCCCTCAACAAACACCAGAGGCGAAAGGTCATTGTAGGCAATTCCTCCTCAGACCATGATGCCAGGAGTTGGACCTGTATGTTGCTGTTGCATATACTCTGTTTGTTGCCGCTCTCCTGGTCGACGCCGCACTCGCAAACGACCGTCACTGGCGCCAAGGCACAATATGCTCTCATCACTAAACACAACTCCGCGCCATTCACCTCTCCAGTTGCGTCATTCGCTACACCATCCGAGGTGAGCTGCACGGTGATGTGTAAGAGAAAGCCTGGAGCGCGGCACCCTTGATCGTAGCCTAGTGTCCAGCAAACGGTTGATGGTGGTCCTAGCTGACACTCTGGGTGTGGCCCTAATCTGTGCGGTGGTCGTCGTGCGATCAGCAATGGCTGCTCGTCTGATACGGTGGTCCAGGCGGGAATCCGTGTGCTGCTGTTGTCCGGAACCAGGTTGACGGGTATGTGTACCATAATTGGATCACCGGCACTACCAATGATGCACAGTAGACACTTCACGGCCTACGCTTTGGGCAATTCTTTGGAAAGATCATCCAGCTTTCCTTAAGCCCACAATACGACCGTCTGACAATTGCATGAAGTGTGGTCGTCTATGGCGTCGTGGCATGTCTACAATGCTTATTACACACATGCCAGGCCGATGCTTAAAACAACATACTACTTTTTCACCTTATCTACTATAATTGTATTGGGCTCAGCAGTGTTATTCCAGGTACGCGGTTCCTACGCTGACTACAGCACAGCACTGTTAATCATTGCGTTTACTCTCCTCTATCAGTTCCCCATGCGCACACGGTGTTTCTACGTCATCTCTATAGTGGTGTTCATTTTTCATTTTCCATCAGTGTATTTGGTGATCCGAACACGTTTCGAAGTGTCGTTCCGTGCTGTTTGAGAATAACATTTGTTATTTATTACGAAGTTAAGCCGGTCGGTCTTCTGGAACACAGAAGGATATTTCATTACTGGCCCCCGACATAAACAATTTTAGTCTCCTTCCTCACTGCGAATGCTAATCTATTTCCTTACGCACAGACTACGTTGTGAAAACACCCGTTTTAGCCATTTTCGCTATCACAAAACATACTTTAGAGAGAAATGGAGGAACTGAAAATCTTTGACTCGTAACTTTTCTTTAATGCTATTCGTAAGCAGACCTCACTTAGACACGTTGGACAGTTTATTTAATAAAAGGTTTTCAGCTGGAGCTCTGCACACCGTTCGGCGACCAACCCATGCGGCTATCTTAACATATTTATGTAATCAAGGATGGATTATGAGGATAATTTTGGTGGCGTACTTATGTTGGCGGAGGCCGAAATGGCTGAACGGTTAGTCTGCTCGCCTCCCATCAAGGTGAACCGGATTCAATCCCCGGCCGGGTCACTCCCATAATTTTTGCATGTTGGAATCGTGCCGGACGATGCCGCTCGTCCGCGGGATTTTCACCCGGAATCTCCCGTTTCCCCCGCCCTTGCATTCCGGCTCTGCTCCGTTCTCATCTCGCCTCATCTCGTCCATCCCGCGGAAGGCAATGGCAAACCACTGCGGTATCATCCTTCCGAGTTGCCTTGGTCACGACGCTGCATCCATTCCCGCGTTGTGTCCTTCGTTCTGACCAACCTTCTGGTCGCCAGCTAGGCTGTGTTCATCATAAAGTGAGCGTTTTTGAAATCAACCTTAGAAAATAGTCACTGCTCCTACCTGCATATATTTTAACGAGCGCACTGAATGGCATGCGCCTAGTAAAATTGGCAACGATGGATGGGATGTAGTTCCATATCTCAGCGTCGAATAAAACGTGTTAGGTAACCATTTATGATAACTTAAATTATTTATTTCGCATTCTGTTTTTTTTTATGCATCGAAGTGTAAAAATGATCTGATTTGTAAAATATTTACACTTTTATAATAATTTTACTTTCACTTGACCGTCGTATGAACGAAGTGATGCGGCTCATTACAATGTTCATCTTACATAAGGCGGAAGAATACACAACGTGCATTCAAGTAGAAATCAAGCAGGGCTTTCAGAAGTGATCATTTTACCGGGAATAGCCTATAACCTCCACGCATGCACCTATGTTGGCAATCAAGTGGTTTTAAAAGTTCATATACAAAATAAAGATATGTTCTAGTTTAGTTTATTAAACGACACTTGGACACGCGCGTGCGCAGTGCCACAGAATCTCGTTCCTCCGGGAGGCGGGAACGCAGCTATAGCATTAGCGGGACAAGACAACCCTCATGTCGGTGGGTTTGAGAGGGGGTTCGGTGGGTTAGGCGCAAACATTTACACATGCCGACGTAATACAAACACCCTCCTTCCGCCGACGCGCCGGAAGTGCCCGCTCAAGGCCGCCGTGGTTTCCGGGTGCGTCTCTGCTCCGGGGATTCTCTGTCCCTCCCTCCCCCCAGCATCCAGACCTTCCTAAAGCCCTATCTCCCCAGGGCAAACACGTGGATAGCCAACGTCCCGTAATTAAAGACGATTGATCGCTCTTATCATGACTATTACAATTTAACAAACAGTATATTAGTTATATAGATTCACAATTTTTTTTGTCAGAGGGCGTCTGTTCGTCTGGGCGCCCGTAATTTAAGCTACAAATTCTATTTCTATTCAAAAGCATCAGCCATCATTCACACTTCCTAGGAAGGTAGTGAGCTATTCTGCCCGGACCGAGACAACACCTCGACGGTACACTTTCGGCCGCCCCCCGTTTCGCCGCCCCCACCGGAACAGACCAGGGATCGGAATTCCCACGAATCCTTCCGCACGACCAGACGCCGTCAGGCCCGCACACAGTTAACTAGTTTTTCGGCCGGTCCGCCATAGCACCCAACGGTAGAATAGCCCCGCCCACGAACCCGAAGGCCCAAGCCACCCCTAATCAGTACATTCTATTTTGTTCTATTTGTGGTTAGACTACTCGCCGCCCACCTAGGCGAACCGGGCTCGATTTCGGGCGGGGTTGCTCCCGGCGGGTTTTCTCGGGGATCTCCTGTCTTCTCCGCCCTAGTATTCCGGCGCTGCTCCATACCCTTCTCAGTTCACCCTCATCGGCTCTCAAGACCTCAGCGTTAAGAACCTGGCCAAATATCTTCACTCACACACACTGGTGGGGAAAAAAGTACCTAACTGGCCTACAGGAATGTAAACAATTTTATGTACTCTGTAATGTACTCTGAATGGTTTATTTGGTAATTTATGGACCCTAAGAAAATATTTGTTAAGAGTTCACAAAACTATTTGGTTGCATATTTTCAAAACTTAAAGAAGGTTTTGTTGAATCAAACAAAGTTTGTTTGGTGTAACCAAACGAAATATTTTGTTGTTGAAATCAAATTATTTTCTTGTTATCGGCTTTCAAGACCTCGCTGTTAAGAACCGCCCACATCTTTTCACTTCATTTTATTGTTCTTGTTTGGTTTACACCAAACTTGTTTGCCTCTACGTGCACTAAACAGTTTCGGTTGGTATAAAAATAACTGGAAACCCGTCCGAACTTCGAACCTAAATCGTTTGCGGCGCACCCGAGCAACTTCATCTAAAGTCACAATTGATTAAATTCTGGACAACATGCGCAAATACGTATTTCAAGTTTTACAGCTTCACTTTTTTAGTTTCCTGTTGAACTTCTTTTATTAGAATGTCCATACCATTATCAAGCATGTATAAATGCATTAGCAAACACTGTTATAAGCTGTTCACGGTAAAGTCATCACTTTCGGGATCAAACTTAGAAAAAAGTCACTGCCCCTGCCTGCGTAACGTTAGTAACGATGAATCGAAAGTAGTTTCATATCATAACGCCGAATAAAAAGTGCCAGGTAACCATAGTGATAATTCAAATTATTTCTTTCTTTTTCTGTTTTTTTAATGCATTGAGGTGTAAAAATGAGCACATTTGCAAAACATTTTCTTTTATAATAATTTCAGTTGTACTTGACCGACGCATGAATAACGTGACGAGGCCCGTGGCAATGCTAATTTGGCATAAGGCGGAAGACAATGTGCATATGAGTAGATATTAAGCAAGGCTTTCAAATATATGCTCATGTTACCGTGAAGCGCCTATACCTGTGTATATTTTAACGGGCACACTGTCTGGCTTGCATCCAGTTCGTAACGACGGAAATAAAGTAGTTCCCATGTCTTAACGTTGGTTTTAAAAGTGTTTGGGCGAACGTTTTTGAATACTGAAATTATTTCTTTTGTTCTCGGTTTTTTTTTTGTATTTAAGTGCAAGAAGCAGCAATTTGTAAAATGTTTAGCATACTAATAATTTCACAGTTTCACTTAACTGACGCGTGAATAGATTTATCTTTCCCGTGGCAATATTAATTTTACAGGGCTCTCGAAAGCGGTCCGTTTACTCTGAAGGTAGCCTTCTGCGTGTTTGAATTCTGTCTTGTTCCCAGATGAATCTGAGAAAAATGTCCGCTTATTGCGTACTACTGTTCCTGTTTCACGCACTTGCGTTGCTGATCTAAGGGTCTGCTTTTCGCATTGAAATCTACAGGTCTGTGATGATTGTTGTCATCGTAGGCCTGCCCTCTTCGCGCCGCGCTGATTGGCCGACCCGCCTCGCAGACGCTTGTGGAGATGTACGGCTTTTGTCTTCACTTTTTAGCGATTTGTCGCTCGAAACAGTTTCTTCAGCGCCGAAGATACGGGAGCAGTCAAGCGTCCTCTCGCCCTTCCTTTCAAAGAGAGAACTTAAAAAAAAAGTGTCTTGCCATTGCCTCTGTAAAATTTCGAGTTGCTAGGTTAAATTTGTAGCAGTTAGAAAAATGTGTGTAAGGGGAAAAAAAAACATGAACTCAGTTTTTATATTTGGGAATTTGTTTATCTAACCAATAGTAACACACATACGAAAGCTTTGAAAAACATGTTATATTGCATTGTATTTACACGTCCTTCTTTTATAAATATTTTAGGAGAACCACACCAGCCCAAAATCTCTACTTGAGTCATTGCAAAACAGAAAAACTGTTCAAAGAAATTTTAACTTTAAATGTGTTGTAATTCTGGTATATTTTTTAAAATATCCTTTTCAGATGGTTGGATGTATGGTCAGGGGTGATGTTTTATGATTTTTTTTGGTAGTTGTATCTCAAATGCTTCGTAACTTACAGCTATCTATCATAGTCGTTGTTGATGTCTATGTTATGAATTTGGCAACCATAACTCAAGAGGTTCGGAAATTACATCCACCTATGCTTATTCACTGACATATTGCATACTTGAATCCGTGACCTTTCTCCTAGTCGAGGATGTCTATGTTATGAGTTTGAAGACTATAATTTAAACAGTTCGTAAATTACAGACAACCATGCTTATAAGTTAACATGGGGCATATTTGAACCAGCGACCGTTCTCCTAGTCATGGTTGATGCCTATGTTATGAATTTGTCAACTATAACTTAAACAGTTCGGAAATTACAACAAACTATCCTTATAAGTTAGCATGGGGCATATTTGACCCCGTGGGCTGCAATGTTACTCGAGATCCGATCGTTCGCGACACCTTGATGCCGCACCGCCGCCGCCGGCGAGGTGTTGGCTGCCAAAATGGTCGACATCCTCTACTGGTCGTCAATTGTCCTGGGTAGACATAGGTCGGCGATACCAAGATGGCCGCAGGGAATGACTTCTCAATTTGTCAGGAATTTCTCAATTTCCGGCCTATTCCACTACATTGTGCAAACCGCAGCAACAATGTGCTAAATTGAGTAAATGCTTTTCCTTGCACTGGCTGCCAAGATGGGGGAAAGTGACTTTTTTGTACTCGAAATCGACTGTTTTGACGGAAAAAGGGGGGAGGGAAGGGAAATTCGGTGGTAACAAGTCCTCAGCCTGCAGCCAGGTAATATGTTTGTTGCAGTCCTCCAGTCCTCAGCCAGCAGCCAGGTGTGCCAGAACCGCCTATTTTATACTACTTCAAAGGAAAAGTTAGTTATGACGGCCTTTTCATTTTGTAATGCAAGGTATGTTCTTCACTACATAACATAATGGAACCTACAAAATATTCGACTGAAATTTACAAAATATGTTAATGTAATAAAACATCAATGTTAATTTCTTTTGGTCGTTTACTATTAGAAATAAACTTCTTAAAAATATCGTCCTTAGTGAGAAAGCTTCAGCAACAATTTTGGTTATACTTATGCTCTATTAAATATCATTTCGTATTTAGAGCTCTGTATTAGTGGGTCCTTGTACGAAATAGAGGACAAAGTACCCACGATTATTATTATTTCAAATAATTCAGATATATTTTTTCCTTTTCATAATATTCTTCGAGTCGTAATGCATCAGGTGTATTACATGCGTTTTTTAAGTTACTGTTCGGTCCAACTATTTCACCGCCAGCACGTAAGTTAGTTACGTCGCGTGTGTTGCAGATTTATAAATCTGACTATGAGTGCTGTACCTGGAACTGCAAAGTCCAGCCTACACTCTCATAATCAACACAAAGTCTATTGAGGTTTACTGCATTGGCAATGACCGCAGTAGAACGAGGCCAACAGAAGACATTATATATTTTAAGGATCGCTGTATAAAATAATGGGAAAATTACCTGTCAAGTGTAAGGTAATATTCGCATAGTTTTTCTTACAGGTAAGGTTGAATTACCGCACTGTGGAGTAAAATTCATGTACATGGTAGTGGAAAATCCCGTACATGGATGGGTATAATACCTTAAGACGCGTGCATCTCGTCAGCATTCTCAACAGCTAAATGGTGGGACGGACGGAAGAAACAATCGTTTATAACGCCAATGTACACTGATGCTGTCACGCTGTCATCGTGGTGTAATGGATAGCGAATCGGCCTATCGTGATAAAGGGCCATGTTTCGTGCCCATCCATTAGCAAGTGTTGAGGTTTCGGTTACTATTCGCCAGAGGATAAAGACAATAAAAACTAACAGTACTAATACTCCGTCTTGTTTTTAAATATAATTTTATTATACAATATATTTAATTTCCCCTTACTGGTATGGGATTTCCTCCCTTTTTTGTCGGGTACTTTTCCCGTACGCTCAGGGAATAGTAGTTTACTTGTTATGTCACTTTACTCTACATTTAAGAGGTAATTTTACCTTACATGTAGAGGTAATTATCTTCCCTTACATGTAAGGGGATTTTACCTCAATTATTTCTTTACAGTGTGCATTAGGAAACGGCGGCGTGTTACGCGAACTCCAAACCGCACACACTGTTTCGAGCGACAAATCGCTAAAAAGTGAAGACAAAAGCCGTACATCTCCACAAGCGCCTGCGAGGCGGGTCGGCCAATCAGCGCGGCGCGAAGAGGGCAGGCCTACGATGACAACAATCATCACTCAGACATGCGCATAAACTCTCTCATCGCCTCTACGTGCAAAGCACTTGACTGCTCCCGTATCTTCGGCGCCGAAGAAACTGTTCCACTGGCCAGCAATATTGTGGGACGTGATTGACCAAAGAGCGTCTGGAGACCAACTTGGGGGGAAAAAAGCATGTGTTGCCGTGTGTCCCACTCTTGGACAGAGGTTGGATGGATTACACTGGTCAACAACATTTTTGTATCCTTTATAAAAACAACCAAATTAATTGATTTTGTGGTGCTGATTACTAATATAGCAATTAAAATGTAATTTTAACTCCAGTTTCTATTATACGCAGCATAAAATGGAATATTACAGGAGGAGCATGGCGAGCGATATCACCAGGTTATTTCAACAGTGGAGAAAATGCCAAGGAAAGTGGAGTCCTTCCATTTGAGCAGAATACTGTTAGACTGTCACCAGGGAAGCTTAAGAAGAGGTAGCGTACAAACAGCAAGCTAAGCGAAAGGGCACCAAAACAGACGTTTAAATTGCCAAGCCTAAGCCAAAAAAATTTTTAGATAACTATACATTTTACTGTAGCAGACGATAAATATTTTTTAGTGACAGCTATGTTAAAAATAAATGCCTAGGGACAAATTTCAATTCAACTGAAGTTTCATATTTCTGATGTTATAGCAAGAAACCTGTATTTCAGTAACAGGAGCGAAGTAAATATTTTCTTGGTTATATCTAATCTTCTTACATGTGAATAGATGTAAAACTTAAGAAAATGATTTAGAACACAAATTTTTGTTGGAAATTAGCTGGCCAGTGTTACATGTTCAATGCGACCTCCATCTCCTACATATTCATGTGCTGACCCTCAGTGGGCGTACCTAGGTTCTCGTAGACGTGTGCCGACGGCTGCGTGGTGATCCTAGGCGCGGTCAGCCGTCCAAGCACTGACCACGCTCAGAGCTGTTCAACCGCTACGACTGCAAGGTAGCCAGGTTACCAGCGCAGTATGGCAGTCGGTACGTGGAGATATCCAGTAGCACGCAGTCATCATACACAAAGCCCCTATCCAGAGCCTAGCACATCCGACCAGCGAGCAGATACGCCCACATCAAAGGAACCAGCACGCCAATCCACTTCTGTGTACTTAGCTATTCTGCGGTTCTGTGGTGTTTGTCTGCTGTGATCATTGGGCACCTTAAATCAAATAATATTTTTTCGATGCCTTAAAAATTCGTGGATAATTTTGTATAGTCTGTTATCGTTTTATTCACACTTTTTGAATAAAATATTTGAAAAAAATACGCCATGTATAGCGTATTTGGTTGTTTTCCAAATATCCCATATACATATAAAAATTGTTTTATACCTGTTTTAATACAAAAGTGCCTTATTTTCTATTGTAATACTTGCACTTTTTATCATTTTATGTATATATTATAATATTTCATGTATAATTAATATGAATAAAACAGAGTGAAAATAGTTGTGTTGTAAGTCCTAGTAATAAATCGTTCTTATGGAAAATGTTATTACACTGAGTACACACGAATGCGGTGCGTTGTCCCTATGGTGTAATCTTCCATACTTAGTTAAGATTTGTTTGCACGAGGCGGAGGAATATCCTGGAAGAAGAACTTTAAGAGGGTTTCAGAAAATTACGAAGTAATCGTTAATAAATTGTGTGTGTGAAGGGTGGTAACGAATGGGAAAAGTAAGGGGGGGGGGGGTGGAAGGGAGGAGATAGTTTATTTCAAACACGTATACGTTTGTGTTACTTTTGCAATTGACCCACGCGCAATTTGATACATTCTGAAGGATTCCGAGCTGGACGTAAACATATACAAAACACAATCCATCAAGCCCACTCAAGGTGGCCTCCTGGGTATAGGTTGTTCACGGTAAAGTGAGCACTTTTTAAAGCCTTTCCAATACGCGTTAATAGCTGATAAATATATCTTATGGCAGCTTCAGACGTTAACTTTTGGGAGTGGTGGAATGCATATACTGTGTTTATTGGCCACAAGGCAATGCATATATTAAAAAGTGGCGGAAAGATAGAAAGTGGCTAAAAGGGAAAATTTTGCAGGGACTTCAAAAGTGCTCACTTCACCGTGAATATACTATAGGCCGCCGAACGGTGTGCAGAGCACCAACAGAAAACGTTTTATTAAAAATCATCCAACTTCTCTGAGTGAGGTCCGCTCACGAATATCATTTCAGAAATATTACGCGTCTTTATACGCTTTTCAGTTCTTCCATGTCTTGTTTGATATATATATATATATATATATATATATATATATATATATATATATATATATATTTTTGTGTACGAACACTTCTATACAAAACAGTGAAAAAGGAATAGGGACGTGCGTCAAACCTTTAATGATAAAATGGCAGGGTCTCCTCTGAAAGTCTCATAGGGGCGCTTTATCGACGGCAAGATTGCACGCCAGTTAAGTGCTTTGCGCGTAGAGGCGATGAGAGAAAGTTGATGCGCATGTCTGAGTCGCGCCTAGCGCTCCCACGCTTTTAAGCCTCAGACGTGCAAAATTCATTCAACCAGGCGGCCACCTTAATAAGAGATTGAACTACGCGCGTACAACTGCGCCTACTTTTCTCGTGCCTTTAAAAAAAATTGCTCATTCAAGATGTAAAAATACAATTTTTTTAAACCATATTCGCGTTTTTTTAAATAACTTAATGAGATAAAAGTAAAAACCATACAGGCGTAGATAATGTATTTTTACCTTCACCGACAGTAATTTGTTTTACCAGAGTATTTACTTACTGAGATACACGTAATTATAGGCTGTTCACAGTAAAATGAGCACTTTTGAAAGCCCTACTTAAGATCTATTTGTATAAGCGTTGTGTATTCCTCCGCCTTATGTAAAATTAACACCGCCATGGCCCTCATCACATTATTTATGCGTCGGTCAAATGAAACTGTGAAACTATTAAGAAAGTAAATACTTTACAAATCTGCTCATTTTTACACTGCGATGCATTAAAAGAAAAAAACATAATGTGAAAGAAATAATTGTAAGTTATCACGAATGGTTACCTAACACATTTTATTCGACGTTAAGATATGGAATTACTTTCCCTCCATCGCTACCAACTATACTAGGCGAATGTCACTCAATGAGCGAATTAAAATATATGCATGCAGGGTACTACTGACTTTTTTATAACAGCATTTACCACGCAAACAGCGAATGAAACAAAATGATTCAGGACTACTTACTCTTTAATTACCTTGTGCTGTCACGTAGGGTCGAAGTTCACGTAAATCTTTCGTTATTCGCTCGTTGGTCGCGGCCTTCCGGTCCCGCGGCGAGCCGGCACGGCGGGTTAATAATCAGCAAGAGAGATGCGTGGGCCGCGGGCGAACTGGTCCTATAAATTAACGGGCGGACTGGAAGTTAAACACTGGTTGGCTGCCGTGCGATGCCCTTTGCATTCCTCGCCTGACGGCGGATAGCATCGTTTTCGCACGACGCACGAGCGTGCGGCATTCCAGATAACCTCCCGCGGAGGTACTTAACTTTGAATTCCTTTTCTTGCTTCGACTCCAACTACGGACCTAAGGCTCCCATCTACCTGCCGTGGTAACTGGGTTGCAGTGTTTTTGTAATACACGATTTTAAAACAAACTTCAGTATTGTTATAATTCCTCAAATGTCAGCGGGATAAAGCATGTTCGTTAAGTTAAATAAAATAGATAATTATAGTTTCCTAATGTGTTAAAAATAATTACAAAGATAATCCTCTCAATCAGTACAATTAACAGTTACCTCAAAGAAACAACTGTAATTAAATAACTAAAATCAGTCATAATAGTGTATCTAAACTTAAGAATTACATTTTAAATTATGTGTCCACGTTTGTCAGTTCCTGTAATACAATCAGTTCCGTACCACATATTCATACAGTCCCGCCTTAGTGAAGTGCAGATCCCACCAGTCCGCAATGTTCTAGAGTTCTCCAAGCACCCTCACTCACAGTAGCCTTCACTCGTCGGGTTTCATGCGCTCTCGTCCGTTCGCACAACAAACACCTCGTCCGCCGTCGTCTCGCAATCTCCCGTCGTCGTCCATCCTCTTCGCTGATATCCCTCGCTGCACCTCACGAACCCGATAACCGCACTCAGCCAGATGGCATTCACAAAAAGACTGCTGACCCTTGGGCTGCTGTAATATTTATAGAGTCGTAGGCCATCGTCCAGAAATTTCTGTAAATGCGTTGCGCCGAGAGCCCTAGTTTCCAGAATATCCTTGAGTATCCTCTAAACTCGCCGACTTCTCCGACAGGGGGGAGGAGTAGGGGCTGTGACGCCAGCCAGGTCGCCGCTGTCAATCATTCCCCCGTCGACCGGGTGAGCGATGGAGCAGCGAGTGGGTCTCTGCCTGGGTGGAAGGAAGGGTCGATGTGGGTCCCCCCCTCCCCCAATTCATAGAGCCGGAGTTCGCATGGAGCTCGCGTAACAGTATTTTACGAGTGCGCAATCTGTTTGCACCCCAGAAGAAATAACACTTCAGATTAGGGCGGAATACAACTTACAAAAATCACGCTTATTTCAAACACCATGTCGAAGCTCTTCAACATTGCTAAAAATGTTTTCAGACTGTTATACCTAGGGATAGGGAAAATTCGCGAGTTCAATGACCTGTAGGCTAGACTCCACAGTCCTGTGTATACTCGATTCTCAAATGTTTGTTCATTGGCTGCTGTTCCAGAAAGTAGGGAATGTTACTTCACACCTGGCAGTGGGACAGTCGCTACTTGTTTCCTTGCAAGTCTGTTTTTGGCTCAGAGTCGTCCAGGGCGTGTCTATTAAACCGCGATCAAATTGCAAAGTCAACTTCAGTTCCTGAAATGAACTCGCGAAATGTTCCTATCCCTAGTAATAGCTTAAAATATCCGAGGTGAATTCCTGCGAAACTGGCATAGGGCTTCACATTTAACTTTTCCTACATGCTTTCTATGAATAAAATGGTAGGATCACAGCTTAAGATCTCATAGACCCATCACGACGAGAACACTGCACGCTAATTCAGAATCCTCGGCCTAGTGGCAACTGGTGCGCTTGATGCGCGTGGCAGTGTCTTCCTCATACTGGCCCATCTAGGCGGGACCCTTAAGGCCCTCACAGTGTTGGTATCTACAACACGGGACTTCGCATTTAATTTACTTTTGTATAATTCATTCACGGTTACTTCAGCCTTTTCTGAAGCCCTAGTAAAGTTATATTTCCAGGATATTCCTCCGCCTCGTGCAAACTAAGCAAAACTAAGTTTGGAAAATTACACCAAACGACAACGCACTAGACTCATGCGCACTCGGTGTAACAGTATTGTGCATAAGAACTATTTCTTACCAGGCGCTACCAACATACAGGTCTTCTCGCTGTTTGTATTCGAATTATTTATAAACGAATTATTATACACTATCTACCAAAAAGTAATTGGACACCCTTGAAGACAGGTAATTCAGTACGTCAGTTGACTTGTGTTTCACGGCGTAGGACCGCTGGTGTTTGTCCTTGGTAGCATGAAAACAGAGGCCTATTGTAACGTTCTGGATAATGAAATGCTCCCAACATTGTGGCGTTTTTACGGAATGGACCCGTGTTACTTCCAGGATGACAATGCCAGGTGCCGTGTTTCAAGGGTTACTATGCAGTGGTACGCCGACAACAATGTTCGCCTATTGAACTGGCCCGCCCAGAGTCCCGACCTCAACCCTATAGAACATCTTTGGGACGAACTGGATCGCCGGGTGAGGGCTCGTCAGGCGCGGCCAAAATCCATTGCTCAACTCATGGAATGGTTGCAAGAGGAATGGCGACAAATCCCCGTGGATGTCCTGCAAACACTTGTAGAGAGAATGCCAGACAGGGTGGCTGCTGTTATAGCCGCAAGAGGTGGCCCTACGAGATTCTAACGGGGTGACAACCACCGAGCAAACATTGTGGACAGGTGCCTAATTACTTTTTGGTAGATGGTGTAGTTTATAGATAAATATGAATTGCATTTAAATTTAACAGAAAAAAAGTAACATTTATAAGCATAGGTAGATATAAACCGCTTGCGATGTATGGCATATGTTGGAAATAACTAAACACGTCATAAATGGGAAGATTTTTCAAAGGTTTAATTCATAAAGGTTGAAGAAACTGCGAATAGACTATAGTGAACTGCAAATGATAAAATAATATGAAGAAGCCCAGAACACGTTGGGTTGGTAAGGAGAGTTCATTGCCGCTGCACGGAGGGGTGGGGTTGTTCAGTTCAGTAGCAACAGCGGCCGATAGAGGTTGGGCGAGAGCTGCTCCGCGCGTGAATAATACCTGTCGAAAAAAAAAACGCTAAGTTGCGCAGCAAGGTATTTAACAGCGCGGTGGTAGAGAGCGATATTATAAGTGTGGTATGTATGGTGCCAGCAACGTCACGTGGTTTCCCCTCCCTCCAGCGGCGAGCGCTCGGGAGAGCCCCCTACACTGCATTCCCATGCGTTGCCTTCCTTAAAGCTGCGCCAAGATTATTTTCTTATTTGAACTTACCCCATTAGACTTACACAATTGAACTATTACACAATACAGATTTTAAATTCGAACAGTTGAAAAAGCAAAATATTTTGTGTTCCATTTCCTAAATTAAGCACAGCCTTGATGGCATTAGGAGGATAAATGGATGCATTTATCCTCCTAATGCCATTTTTTTTTAACGGATACACTGACTAATGTCCCAGAAACGTCGTCAGATGTTAATTGAAAGCAGTTCCACGCCTTAGCGACTCATTAAAAGTAGATTATAATTAAATAAAATTAAAGTAAAAAAAATTAAGATTAGATCTAAGGAAATATTCCCTGTTACCGTTATGTAATTTACTTATATAGGCTGTTCACTCTTAGCTTAGAACTTTCGCAAACCTTGCTTAGGATCTTTTTTTCTGCTCATCTTGTATTCTTCCGCCATATTAAAATTAACATTTCTATGAATCTGATGCGTCGTCCAAGTGATACTGTGGAACTGTTAGAAACATATATGTGTGTTTCTGGTTTGCGGATTCGTTCTTTAATGTGTTTTTTAAAATTATTAAATACTAACTACAGTGACAACAAATTTAAATATTTCAGTGGCCATAGAACGTCAAGTATTAAAACTAATTTTTTTTTAATTCGCCGCCAACTGGAAGCCTGCATGCTAGTGTTTGTGTTCGTGCGTGAGTGTGTGTTGTAGCATATATGCGCTGTGTTTACTGCAGTAAACTTATTCAGTGGTTTATTTCAGAACTGTTCACTTTATCGTGAACAACCTTTAGTAATAGATAGTCTGGTTTGCAGCTTATTTTTATTTATGACGGTTTATTTTTGTTTCAGGTAATGCACCACACCTGTATCAGTGCACGATACGAGTGAACACGTATGCTGAGGATTATCGTACCATGCGTCCTTTACAAGGTAAAGTGCCGACGTTTTCCACATATTTGCATCCGTTATCAGTGGACTAATTTGCTGTGGGACCTTTGAGTTGCGATTTGCAGACATGGCGAGTAAATTCTGGTCGCTGAAAACGGGATGAAAAAAATAATCGCTGTAGAATAAGGCAATGCTTTTAAGGAGATACACAGCTGAACTGCGCCGATAACCGGAAAATAAAGTCTCTATTTTTTCCCGTTTCACAACTTTTGTTGGTTTTCATTCTCTTCGAAATTTATTCCAAGAGAACTTGTATTATTAAACTCGTTAAAGCAAGAAAGTGAATTTTAGTAAAAGTTGGGCTAATTGCTAGATACATAAACACGCCATCTGACCTGTTGCCATTTTTTTTTCAGGTAACTTTTAAGGTACAGTGAATAACAGCACTGCGAGCTGTTATCCGCACTTTTAATCTACTAACTAGCAGAAGAATGCAAAATAAATCAAATAAACAGCGATCTAATATCAAATCACTGATTAAATAACGTATTTTATTGATACAACTGAACTAGTGTGTCAGTTTAACTGCTCTCACGCTGCAGGATATATTTACAGCGTCTGATAATTCACCTCTTCTGCGAAACAGTACGTAACTTGTGGGTCCAGTTATTTTCAACAGTATAGAGATATTAAGTTCGCTGTTATATCGTGTCAAATATTTGCAGCGTCAGGCTTGCATCATTTTCTAGGCGGAAGGAGAGTAGGGAATGGCTCGATCTCCAACCCCTGACGAAAGTTGTTTTCCGCTTTTTAGCGCGTGTTCTAGTCTTATTTCATTGGAACTAATTTTTGGACCAGAGACAAATGATGTTGTAGGTTGATATATCATCCTCTGCGCATATCTCGCAGCGTTGCCTTCACATTTCCCGCACAGCTTCCGGAATCACATGTTCAAACAGTGACGTGCATATTTGTTTTATTATTATTATTATATGTAACTAACTCGAATATTTTTCCAATTTCATCCAGTTTTTGTCGGAGCAAGTGTACTATAATTTCGAAACAAGCGCTTCTGCAAGTAAAATGTTCCAGCATTTGAATACCGACGGATATGACTTATTTTTCTACAATTGCAGTTTGTGATAAAGTGTAATAAACGTGTGTGATTACATTAAATGTTTATTCGCGATGTTCTCTTTCTTAAGTAGACGCTTCTTAAAACTTTACAGTGCTACTTGTTGGACAATATCCGTGTATTATTTGAAGAATTACCGTCATCCCACGAGTAGTGTGTTTAAAGAAATCTCGTTATTTATATCCTAGGTACAATTCCAGTCATATCATTCGCACGTTTAGGAATAATACAACTGCAGAGTATTTTCTTTGTTGGACAGATATAAATATGTTTTTTTTTCGTTAGGTGTTTTATAAGCTGTAATTGCGCAGGTGTAGTACATCGTTTGGGAGATCACTGCAAAAAATTTTCTTGTAAACTTGCTAAATTGTAATGGAAGTTTTCACCTATACGTTGTATGCAAATAATACCGCCTTTCATACTATACGCGATTCACGGTTAAATGAGCACTTTTGAAAGCCCTGCTAAATATAGACTTGTATACACGTAGTGTATTCCACCGCCTTATGTGAAATTACATTGTCATGGGCCTCGTCACTTTGTTAATGCTTCGGTCAAATGAAACACGGAAATTATTAAGAAAGTAAATACTTCATAAATCTGCAAATTTTTACACTTCGATGCATTGAAAAAAACATAAAGCGAAATAAATAATTTAAGTTATCATGGTTACTCAACATTTTTTATTCGACGTTAGGTAATGGAACTACTTTTCATCCATCGTTATCAACTTTACTGGACGAGCGTCTCTCAGTGCGCCCGTTAAAATATATGCAGGCAGGCGCGGTGACTTTTTTCTAAGGTTCATTTCTAAAGTGCTCACTGTATTGTGAACAGCCTTTACATGTATGGGAATGTTTACTGTCACTGCCATACAAAGTTGGGAACTTTTCTATGGATTTTGACTATTTCTTAAGCAAAAGTTGGAACGCTACTATGAATGTATGGGAAACAATTTTACCACTTGCGCTTTCTTACTATACGTATACACTAAGGTGGTAAATTTTTGAATGATCTCTTAAGGTTTATGGAGGAATATACTTAAATCCAAGATGGCGGGATGTGTCACCTTTAAGAAGCGTTCTTATTTGTCATACGTGTCTCACAGGCAGAAGTTGTGTCCGTTTTAATTTTAAAAAACAGTCGAATATATATATATATTTTTTTTGTTTTTAAGGACAAGGATAGAAGCCGATATGTAGCTGCCCGTCCATGGAATTGGTTATTGAAACATAAATGTGTTAGTTGAAAAGTGGCTCAGACATCGAAAATAGTTGCAAGCAGCCATTGAGTAAAGATATACACGAGAGTGCCCATGAGATAGAAAAAAGTCTGACCAGTTTTATGTGTTAGTTCCTCTAATAATCCAGAGAAGCACTAGTGTTCTCGACGACGTCATCCGCGCGGTGTTGCCAGTTCGGCGGCCGGTAAATGTATGTCATGACCTTGGCCTCGGCTCACCCAAGTTTTCGTTCTGCCAAAGGCGAACCTTTCACACGCGAGTCACCAACATTCGTTGCAGCTGTGAATACCCAACTCATAATTTGCTAGTGGTGACTATGGAATGTATTTCGTTTGTGTCGTAGAATTATGTGCATACAATTAGATTTTTAGCAGGGTTTTCAAAAGTGCTCATTTTACCGCGAATGACCTATACGTCAAGGGGTTATGTGAGCTTGAAAGTGTTAAGCAGGAGGCTTGAATTCCCGCGGTGGTAGACGTCGGACGCGCCTGTTTCTTCAAGGCAAGACTCGCTAGAGATGGTGACCAAGGAAAGGATGAACCATTGGCTTCAGGGGGCAACTTGAAGCCTGCTTCCGGCCGGACTGGTGACCCAGGTCAGCTCCGTACCGAAGGTCGTTTGCCTCGCCGCATTCCTCCTTTCCTCGTGACTGTCAGTTATCGTGGGTCCTGGCATTCCTCTTGGGCCCGAGGAGCCCCATCGCCCCGGGACATCCTCATCTCGGCGAGAGGTCAGTCGTATCTCGGCCCCAGAGGCTCCCGCCAGTGAGTTTGCAGTCCGCGTCTTATACACTGCTTCAGGCATGAGTAATATATTTTTTAGTTTTGCCTTAATAGCCGTGTCCGAAACGGCTATGAGACCATGATTTATGTTACTAAATCGACCACGTGACCAATTTTAGGCCCTAAATAAATGGGGATTTAGGGTTGAAATTTACTGAGGTGAAGTAGCACACTAAATCTCCAAATAGGTCCGTAAAATCGTCTGCTGTTGTTTGTTTACGTTTTATCTCTCGCATTGTGGTGGAAACGCCAGTATGAGCAGTTCTTGGAACGCTGCACAATACATGCACGTGAAAGATGGTATATCAGCGATTAACATAAAGTTATTTTAAAATAAATTTCGTATGTTGTATTAAAATTGTTAAAAAAAAAGGGGGGGATCGGTTGATATTTGTAATGGAATGTTAATTGCAGGGAGCGAATAAATAACGAGAAGAATGATATCGGCTTGAAAGAAATAAGATCAGTTATTCACAAGACAACGGGGTTACGTGAAAACGCTTGGGAGAAAGTTATTTAATTTAATTTGTTCGATAGGGTCACAAAAAAAGTAACGTTGAAATTCCACAAACCTGTAGTTTCCACCTTTGTCACATGTAGCGCTGTTACAAGCTGTTCGAAACCACGTTGCCCAGGTTACCAAACACCGCGTAGAGGTTGTCATTTAGTTGTCATCCAATATTTTTGAGCGCCGTCTGCTTACGAATGGCATTTAAGTAATTATTTCACGTTCGAAGGTAGTTTACGTTTATTATTTCATTTTCTAAGCTGTGAATAAGAGCTAAAACTGCTGTCTCACAATCATTGTTAGGCGTGAGATTTCCAGAAAAAGGTACTTTAACATATCTTAGGGACGTAAAGCACACATTTCTCTGCATTTTTACACTATAAAAATTACAGGGTTACCGCGAGAATGTCAAGGAGCGAGTTGCCAATGTAAATACTGCACGTTAGTCCATTGCCTTGCGCGTATAAGCTATTCACGGTAACTTTTCAAAGCCCCGCTGAAGATCTACTTGTATACACGTTGTCTATTCCTCCGCCTTACGTAAAATTAACATTGCTATGTGCATTATCACTTTAATCATGCGTCGGTCAACTTACACTGTGAAATTATTAAGAATGTAAATACTTTACAAATCTGCTCACTTTTACTCTTCGATGCGTTAAAAAACAGAATGTAAAATATTAATTTTTAAGTTATAACGCATGGTTACCTAACACTTTTTATTTGACGTTAATATATGTACCTACTTTCTATCCATCGTCACCAATTTTACTGGGTGAATGTCACTCAGTGCGCCCATTAAAATATATGCATGCAGGGACAGTGACATTTTTCTAATGTTCATTTCTAAAGTGCTCACTTTATGATGAACAGCCATTAGAGGCACATGATGCACGTGCATAGGTCGCCACTTGTGGACAAGCACTACAAGCCGTGACAGAACCCTTCCATCTTCCTGTTTGTGGACAAGCACTACAGGCCGTGACAGAACCTTTCCACCTTCCTGTTTGTGGACAAGCACTACAGGCCGTGACAGAACTCTTCCACCTTCCTGTTTGTGGACAAGCACTACAGGCCGTGACAGAACCCTTCCACCTTCCTGTTTGTGGACAAGCACTACAGGCCGTGACAGAACCCTTCCACCTTCCTGTTTGTGGACAAGCACTACAGGCCGTGACAGAACCCTTCCACCTTCCTGTTTGTGTACAAGCACTACAGGCCGTGACAGAACCCTTCCATCTTCCTGTTTGTGGACAAGCACTACAGGCCGTGACAGAACCCTTCCACCTTCCTGTTTGTGGACAAGCACTACAGGCATTTACAGTACCCTTCCACCTTCCTGTTTGTGGCACTACAGGCAGTGACAGAACCCTTCCACCTTCCTGTTTGTGGACAAGCACTACAGGCCTTGACAGTACCCTTCCGCCTTCCTGTTTGTGTACAAGCACTACAGGCCGTGACAGAACCCTTCCACCTTCCTGTTTGTGGACAAGCACTACAGGCCGTGACAGAACCCTTCCATCTTCCTGTTTGTGGACAAGCACTACAGGCCGTGACAGTACCCTTCCACCTTCCTGTTTGTGGACAAGCACTACAGGCCGTGACAGAACCCTTCCACCTTCCTGTTTCTCAGAACAACCTTCCTGATTCTCAGAACAACTTCCTCAGTTTGCGATGTCGCACGCTATGGAAGACGGAGTGCGTGTGACGCGTTCATAAGTTCCAGGCAGCCAGTGTAGGAAATCCAAGAAAGGACAACCGCAGGGAGCAGTTTTTGCCATCTTCGTGAACATAAATTTTGCCGGAGGGATGAACTCTTCTCGAGCTACTTCTTGCGCTGTTTTTTTTTTTTGCGGCCCGAGATATAATGCTAAAAGAATGTGTCACTCTGATAAAGGTTGTTCGCGATAAAGTGAGCACTTTTGAAATCAACCTTAGAAAAATGTCACTACTCCTACCTGAATACATGCTAACGGGCGTACTTAGTGACATGCGTTTAATAAAGTTAGTAACGACAGAGATAAAGTAGTTCCATCCGTTAACGTAGAATAAAACGTGTTAGGTAACCATTTGTGATAACTTAAAATTATTTCTTTCGCTTCCTGTTTTTTAATGCATCGAAGTGCAAAAAAATAGCAGATTTGTTGAATATTTACTTTGCTAATAATTCTACAGTTTCACTTGGCCGACGCATGAATAAAGTGATGAAGCTAAGAGTCTTGTTAATTTTACATATGGTGGAAAAATACGTAACGTGCATACAAGTAGATCTTGAACAGGGTTTTCAAAAGTGCTCATTTTACTGTGAAAAGCCTATAAACATTTGTTTCCGAAGTTGGTAAAAAAACTTGGTCGGGGATTGCAGTTTTTTAGATATTCAATACTGGCTTGCGATTATATGTAGACTTTAGTTAACAAGTTTAGCATTAATTTATGTTCCATGCACAGCTGGATGCCGATGATGCAATGGATGCTGCTTTTATTGATTTAGACTATTCGCGGTTTCTTCACAATCTTTTAATTAAACCTTTGTAAAATCACCCCATGTACAAGCGTTTTCTACATGAGTTAACATAAAATACCTTATTTATAGAGATAGGAAAATTTCGCGATTTCATTTACCTGTAGGCTAAGACTTCATAGTGTTTAATATGACGAGCCTCAGATGTTTGTTCATTGGCTGCTGCCTCAGTGACACCTCACACCTGGCAGTGTGGGATTCACTTCTTGTTAGCTTGCAAGTCTGCTATTGGCTCAGAGTCGTCTAGGGCGTGCATAATAAACTGTGAATCCAATAGCAAAGGTGACTTCAGTGTACACGCGTTTGAAATCTATCGTGACCTGAAATGAATCAGTCAAATTTTCCTATCTCTAATTATTTCTTATTAAATTGAAGTGTGTGAGTGGGTGAAGAGATCTGAGCGGCTGTTAACATCGAGGTCTTGAGAGCTGATATTAAATCGAACTTCTACTTATATATTATTTAAAAATATTAATACCTTACGTTTATAGTTATATAAATAAAAACAGGGAGAAATAGGCGTGTTTATAATACCTGGTAAGAAATAGTTCTAATGTAAATATATTATTGTACTAACTCAAGTGCGCACAAATGCGGTTCGTTATCCCTTTCCTGTAATTTTATAGATTTAGTCAAGCCTTGTTTGCATGAGGTGGAGGACTACACTGGAAGTAGAACTTCAGCAGGGTTTCAGAAAAGTTGGAAGTAACCAAGAATGGACTATATCATTTCCAGCAGACAAATAACGCGGGGATTTAGGAGACAATTGCAGCATGTGCCAACATGGGCGTACGTATTTCTTTGTTCTGTTCAGTTGTGTGGACTAACAAACGCACTTTGTCGGCAACATTTCTGGTCTGCTTAAATTTCTCGAGCAGTCGTCCAGCGGTGGTCTGCAAAATCGGGTGGTCGGCATGGATATCTGCGATTCAAATCCTCAGCTACCTGTGTGTTACTCTGCTGGCCGCTCTTGAGGGTAACCTCGATGCGCTCTTGAGGATAACCTCATTGCGCTCTTGAGTTAACGTCCTGAAACAGAGCAAATAAAAATATTGAATTATTAGGTTAGACTATGCTGCATAGTTTTTTGGACATCCTATAGTTTTCGTTATCTAATGAAAGAGTGTGTCAGTTACATGAATAATTACACAGCCGTTTACACACTCGAGCAGAAGTCACTCGTTAATTGGCTGTCGCGAAATGCAAAGTTTATTTTCCTATTCCCCACTACCACACGGACTGAAGCTAAATGTTGTTCAAAATAAAGTGATCACTTTTGAAATGAACCTTAGAAAAATGTCACTGCTCCTGCGTGGCATATATTGTAACGGTCTCACCGAGTGACATGCGCTCTGTAAAGTTGGTATCGATGGAGGGAAAGTAATTCCATATCTTAACATCAAATAAAAAGTGCTAGGTAACTATTTGTAATAACTTAAATTATTTATATTTCTTTCGGTTTTTTTTAATGCGCCAAAAGTGTAAAAATTAGCAGATTTACAAAATATTTACTTTTCTAATAATTTCACAGTTTCACTTGACCGACGTATAAATAAAGTGATGAGGCCCATGACAATGGCAATTTTACATGAGACGGAAGAACACACAACGTGCGTATAGGTAGATCTTAAGGAGGGCTTTCAAAAGTGCTTATTTTACCGTAAACAGCCTATACCAGGGATATGAAAGTTTACTATTATATGCGAACTCTGCAGTGTGCGTCGGATGATTATAAGTGCAGCGACAGACGCGAAGCTGACGTTAACCTACTTCCATGCTGTATTATAACGCGAAATTATAGGGCCTCTGTTGATAACCATGTGATGTAGTGGAAGGAGCAAGGAAACGGAACGCTGCGGGACGCAGTTCAAACAGCGTCACGAGTGGTTCCGGCCGATTCCCTGCGTCTCGGCTACTGAGATTGCATGGTGGGTCCGCGGACACAATGGGCCGGGATCGCTGATCCGACAAGCGTGAACGGAACTCTGCACGTGACTTGGCCGGGCGGGAGGATGGGGAGGAGTCGAGACGACACGCTATAGCCCGTCCGTCGTAACTTTACACCTGTTTATTCACATTGTCCTAGCCGTTACACAGGAACTTGTTTCTTTCAGGCACTGTGGTCTATATCTACATGATTGTACAGCTGAGATGTTCACCCCAAATACCTTCCGAACCGCTGTCGAGACTTTAATTCCAAATTCGTAAATTACGTTACGGGGCTACAAGACACCGTATACGTCTCTTCCGTGATGCAGTTAAGTACTGAGGTAACTATATCAATTTTGGTGTCTTACATGGTGTTATATCTAAGAATTTTCCCAGTAGCATGACATTTTATTAAGAGGTGAGTTCAGTGACATGATTATTTTGCAGAACAGACTAGCACTTTTTGAGGTATAAAGGGGGTTTCCATAGGTGTACGTATTTGACTGTAGCTGTTGCTGGGTAGGTAGCATCATCCTCTGGGATTTCCAGCGGTGTGTTCCTACAAAGGTCACGCATGCGTTAGTGATATACTAACATAGGTATCGAAAGCATGCCAAAGGTTGTTTGTTGGTGTTGTTGATGTTGCAGACGAGTGAAACGTGTGTTTAGTTTGGTGTTCATAGCTTGATTACAATTAATTCACCCAGGAATTAGTCTGTTTCACATTCCACACCAATGCAACATCTCCCGCCTCCCCTTTTGGCGTGGGGCCACGGTGGCTGAGCGATTAGCACGCTCATATCCCACCATGGCCGGGTTACCGGATTTTCGCAAGTGGGAATCGTGCCGGACGATGCCGTTGGTCGCCGGGTTTTCTCGGGGGTCTCCCGTTTCCCCCGCCCCTTCATTCCGGTGCCGCTCGATATTCTCATCAATCACCCGCGTCGACTCTCAAGGCCTCGCTGTTGACAGCCGTCCAAATCCCTTCACTTAACTCTTCCCCTTTTGGCTCGGCTAGCTTCCGGCACGCTGGAAGTTAGCCATTGACTAACGGACGACCTGGCTAGGACGTGTGTTTCTCTTCTGTATAAATGGTTACTCTGCGCCAACTCACGTGTAGACGCATCTCCCAGGAGTCTTGTATTCCTCCCGTCTTCGACAAGCAGTAGGGGCTTCCTCTACCTGTTTACGTCTCCCCTTCTCTCTTTCGCTCTTTATGTATACTGCGAAGGATCGCTTGTCCGAGGCTGGCGTTCATTTGCCGCTGCGTGCTCGACGTCTTGGCGGTGCGGGAGAAAGGCGTCTTCATTGATATTTACGGCTGGCGACAGCGTGTAACAGACGTGTGGACGACGCCGTGATAAACCAACGCCTGACGCCGTGATAAACCGACTTCATCGTACACAGCCGCTGCCGTGGCCTTCTTAACCCGCTCCTCCGCTCCCAGAAGAAACCACGCAGTTATTAACATTCGGCCTACACTTTAAGGTGGCCGTCTGGTTGAAGGGATTTTGCACGTCTGAGGCCTAGAAGTGCGGGCGCGCTAGGGGCGACCGACACGCGGAAAGCACTGAAACTGCGTGCTGCCTTTTCATCGATAACGCGCCTCCATGAGACTTTCAGCGGAGAACCTACCATTTTATGACGTAATAATTGAAATAAAGGTTTGATGTTCCTTTTTAATGTTTTATACCGGAATGTTCGTACATAAAGATGACCGCCAAAGCACACGAATGAGTCATTTTCACTAGCACAAAAACATGCTTTGGAGCGAAATGGAGGAACTGAAAAACGTATCCCGACGTTTAATATTTCTTAAATGCTATTCGTGTGCAAACCTCACTCAGACACGTTGTACGGCTTTTAATAAAAACGTTTTCGGCTGGAGCTCTGCACCCCGTTCGGCGGCGTACCCAGGAGGCCATCTTAAGCAATTATTTGTAAACTTACTGCATAAGTGCACAGAAATGTCTAATGTTGTGGCAACAGTAGTAATGGCACTACAACAATATTTCTTGTTGTTATCTGTGGACCGTCGGTAAGAGATGTTTCTGTTAATGTAATATAATGTTAAGCTATTAATGTTGATGTAACATTACGTACTTTCGTAACAACATTACCTCCTCACAGCTCTATCGACATTAAGGTGGGGTTTGTGTTCCGGCATAACAAATTTTGTGTTGAATTGATGTTAACATTTGTGTTAAAAATTTTCTTGAATTTTATTTCCTGTAAGAAACATTCCGATGTAAAATAAATTAAGTACAACTATTTTGTCGCGAAAAATAAATATTACCAACCAAAAAAAAGTGACAATTGGGAGAGGAATCGAACCTGCGCTTCATATTTAACCGCTTTTCGTTACAACTTGTTTTTCAGAGGGTTTATCGACATTTTTTGCACGACAAGACGTAAATATTATTTCTTAACAACTTCTTGCATTGTCAAATAATCACTACCGTTATTATTCAGTGAACACTGATGGGATATGAGAAATAAGATATTCCTATCTTCCATCAGTGCTCCGATTGTAGTAATGGTAGTGAGTGTCTTTCAATGTAAGAAGGTGTTTGAAATGAATCTTTATGTCTTGTCGTGGCACAAATTCTCGGGAAATTAACTTTTGGCCAAAAGTGGCGTTCCTGTTTGGCACAGTTTGGCTATTCCCTTCCCTGTTCCGGTACAAACCCAGAACAGTGGTGTTGGAGTAGCTGGTCGGCACGACCGCGCCTCCTGTCTATGTCCCGTGTTGACACTTTAGGTTTGTCCGTGCGCCGTCGGCTGCGTGGTGTTCCCCTAGACGGTCACCCATCCGAGTGCCGATCACGCCCCCACCCTGTTGAACGACAGCGATCAGAATTACCAGGAGGACGGTACGGCCCCGTCGGTCCGTACGGTACACAAACCTGAGGTATTGCCACTCCGTACACACGATGCGCACAGGCCAGTCGCAGCCCAGCTGTGCTGTGGCTAGTGCTTGCACGTTTCCACATTGGTCGGTCGTCCTGGCCAATCAAGGAGGTCTTAGGCCGCGTCCGAATTCAGGTATACACTTGCGTACTTGTATCGTTGTTTACTTCACTTAACCGTCCCACCAAACTTGATGTTTTCGGACAGGCAGTCTTGTGGACTTCTGTGCCAGTTATTAGCCAGTTAACCATTTTAATGTAAGTTACATGTATTCTGAGTAAGAATTTGATAATTGCCAAAGGTTTTAGGGGTAAATAAAGTATTAAATATTATTTCAATTTGATTTACATAAACATTTATTGTCTTGCATTATTGTATGTAAGTGCAGTTTGGATTGCTTTTTTTATCTTAGCTTATGTAGGTTAGGAACATAGGTCTAATAAGAATTTATTGCTTAGACCTTTTTTAAGGTGAAACTTGCGATAATTATTTACTCAGTTCAAAATTCTATGTAAAGGAAGTAGTAATGTTGCCCTATTAAACTTTAAATAAAATAATGTCGGAAATTAGTTGTAACCTACAAATCGCTTCTCAAAATGGCGGCACATATTCCGCAAGTATGCGAGAATTATACAACTTCGTTTACTTGTATACTTGCATACTTCACTTGCAATTCGGACAGCACTTATGAAGTCACTTCCGGGGACAGGTACGCACAAGTATGTACTTCAGGCGAATTCGGCACAGCCTTAGTTTCCTTTTGAAGCACTTTGTTGCAGCTCTGGGACACGGGCGAACCAAGAGTAGTAGATTTGTGAATGTAATCTTATCGAGCCGTGCTCTAGATCCGGATGATTATTGACACTAATAGTGATTTTACGGAAGTTTACTTAGTGGGTCGAGAAAACCGCCGCCTTCCTGGACCAGTGAGTAAGCTTTAACACGTGTTGGCACCCGCCGACAAATTACGTCATTCCTGAGTGATGTTGAAGACGAAGAGGAGAAAAAAAAATGGGGGCTGTATTTCGTGGAAATAAAAAACGACAAGTGAGGGACGCAAATAGCGCCGGCTGAAAACCTCATTACCGGTCGACCCGGTGGGGTGTACCCTCATGTCTACAGCCGTTTCACGGGTAAATGGATACTTTTGGACTGAACATTTTGAAGAGAATCCTTTATCTGCGCATATTTTAAAGTAAAAACTGGCTGAAGTACTTGCGGTAATGTTGACAGGGAATTGTGGGACGTAGTTCTTCCTGTTGAAGTGCGCCGTTATTGTATTTTTAATTTTATGTAGTAGTAATGTTTGGCCGATTCTTGGACAAGGGGATTTGGGATAGGCGCCAGCTGACGCCATCTTGAATTTTCCTTTTTTTTTTCTTTTTCATAATTTCCTTTTTTTCATAGAAATTAATCTTTCTTCGCTTAAAATTTTCCTCTTTTCCCTCATTTATTAATTTTTTCCTTTAAAATTCCCCATTTATCACTCAAAAAGCACAAATCCCCATTTTTAAAAATGAATTTTTTGCAAAATCTATCTATCGGAAGGATATGGGGCTCGGTTTTTACCTGTGAGCATGACCTTGTACCTGATGACTGAATAAACTTGAACCCAAAAAATTCCAAAAATTTCAGAAAAATTGTAAAATCGAAAAGTATACAACATTTTTTTAAATAAAAAATTATTTTAAAAATTATTTAATGATGTTTATGTAGGCGATACAGGGATCGATGGCTGGTAGGCCGAATAAGCTACCGACACGACCGACCCTCGCTAAGTCGGTCAGTGACCATCTCGTCAGCCATGTTAGATGTCGGTGACCTTGACCCTTGATGCTTTACCTAGACCCTGTGCCCTGATCTTGGATAACCTGGAACCCAGAAAATTCCAAAAATTCCCCAAAATTAAATAAAAATGCCCAAAAAGTGTATAGAAATTGAAAAAACTAAACTAAAATCAACTAAGCTCTTGACACGACCGGCCTTCGCCAGGTTGGCCAGTGTCCATCAGGTCACCCATGTTATATGTACCTTGATCTTGGATGACCTTGAAGCAAACATTTCTAAACAATTCCAGAAATTTTACAGAAAATTCTCACAAAGTTGCAAAACTCCTGACATTTGACTGAATACCCTTGACTCAAAACTCCCTACATATAGCAGAGAAAAATCTATTTCAGAAATCCCATCGAGGGTAAATATATTCTTACTGTCCTAAAGCTTGCTTCATTTCCCAAAGAGACTAAGTTTTGCTTAATTATAGTTTTGTGATGGATTACTTCGTGCTTCGATTTCCACCAAGGTTAAAACATGTTTACTGAAGTATTACTCCTTACTACTTGACCCTTGACTCTTGACTTTTGACCTAAGAATCAAGACTCTTGGCCAAGAATCAAGACCCTTGACTCAAGACCTTTGGCCATTACCTTAAATAAAAAAAAAATTCTAACATTCCTTAAAAATTGTAAAAAATCCTAAAATTATAAACATCAAAATATTTATAAAAATATTAAAAAATTATTTAAAATGTATTTATTAAACTCGCATTTCTGGAGGTTTCCTCAGGACCACATCCAGCAAACAACTGACCCTTCCATCCTATCATTTACGTATTAACATTACCCTTTCCCACCAATTTTTCTCATTGGTTTATTAATCGGCAGGCATCCCCCCCCCCCCCAACTTTGCTCATCCTGACGAATGCACTCCATTATCATATAACTCCATCCAAGACTGATTCCACCCGGGTCCGACTCCACCCAAGATCTAAGACTGATTCCACCCAAGACTAACTCCACCCAAGAATAACTGCACCCAAGACCAACTCCATCCAAGACCAACTCCACCCAAGGTCAACTCCTCCCAAAACTTGTTCCTGGCAAAACTTAGTCCCAAGTCTTGGGTCTTGTTTCTTGAGTCTTAGGTCATGGGTCTTGAGTCAAGGATCTTGAGTCAAGTGCCAGAGGTTTTTGTAAAAATGTAAAAAAAAAATTGGATTTTTTTCGGAGTTTTAGAATTTTTTGGCTTCTTTGTCATTTAAGGTCAAGATCGAAGGTCAAGGTCATCGACATCTAACATGTGTGAATATATGGGTACTGACTGACTTGGCAAGGGCTGGTCTTGTCGGGAGCTTAGTTAATCCATGTGCCATCGAACACTGGGCCTCCTACATATGCATATCTAAATAATTTTTAATTTTTAGAACATTTTTCCAATGTTTAAAGAATTTAAAAAAAATTATACATTGTTTGGGATTGTTATAACATTTTGGGAATTTTTTTTAGAATTTTTTGGGTTCGAGGTCATCCAAGGCCACAGGGTCAAGGTTAAGGTCATGTGTAGAGCCATGCAAAATTCGTATTTTTATTTGTCATCAGGCTTAACTTCACAGTATTTTTATACCATAGCTGGCGTAGTTTTTGCATATGCTGCGGCATGATTATGGCACATAATTATGAAGTATTAATTTATTGATGCAGAGTTACCCAGTGCAGATCAGATTAAGTATGGTCCAGTGACAGACATATAGCAAAGGTACACGTGTTTAAAGTTTAATGTGTCCCCAAATAACAACGCGAATTTCGCAGGTCTCTCTAGTCATGGGTCAAGGTCACTGTCACCGACATCGAACATTTCTGATGAGATGGACACTGACTGACTTGGCGCAGGTCGGTCATATCTGGAGTTTAATCGATCCATCTGCCATAGAACCATGGGATCTTCTACATGTACGTCTCTGATAAATTTTAAATTCAATTTTTTAAATACATTTTTGGGATTTTATAATATTTCTGTGTTTATTTTTTATTTATTTTTTGATTCAAGGTTATTTAAGGCCACAAGGCGCATGGTCAAGGTCACAGATAAAAAACGAGCCCCCACCCCAGATATTTTCAATGTATGTTTTTGGAAGAAAAAAAAAAAGGAGCTCATTTTTGAAAATGAGGGGAGTGTGCTATTTGAGGGATAAACGGGAAATTTCATGGGAAAAAGGGAAAGTTTGAGAGAAAAAAAAAGAAGAAAGGGTTTCAAAAATGGCGTCGGCCGGCGCCTGGCACCTATCCCAGATCCTCTTGTCCCAAAATCGGCCAAACCCTACTACTGGCGGCCACTGAAGTAGATTTCCTAGTTTTTAGCCTTCTTTCTGAAGGAATGCTTGGCTTGTGATATCACTTTCCTGTTTGTGTGTGTGTGCATATATAAAGTGTGCAGGCCTATCTATGTGTATGTGCGCGCGCGCCCCTCCCCCTGAAATCTTATGAAACAGTAGACTGAATTTCACCAAACTCAGTATACATGTAGAGTACTTAGTAAGAACTTCCATAGGCTGTGATCACTCTGAGTACTTAATTTCAAAATGGTGGCAATTGTATAATTTAGGGTGCTATCTCAAATATCAGCAACTATTCAACCGATTTAATCCCGATTTGGTATGCTGAGAGAACATTAGATAAGCATTACGCATAAATAAAGTGATCAAACTCATGGCAATGTTAATTTTTATTTACAGCCAAAAAATACAAAATCAGAAGAAAAGTACATCCAAGCAGGGCTTTCAAAAGTGCTCAATTAATCGTAAACAGCATATAGCTTTAGATATTCCATGGCAGCTTGTAATATTTGCTTTAATATTCTTGTGATATTACAAAAATAACCTAGACAACCAAGATTCAAAATACATTGAGGAAAAGGTTTGGTAGTCAAAGAAAGCTCATTTGACGCAACTAAATCAATTGTTTGTATTGGAGAAATTTTGTTGTTTTTATTTGGTTGCCCTAAACTAAGATTTGTTTGATAAAATAAAAAATAAAATATATCTGGCTCTACGTACATTAAAAAGTTTTGGGTTAATATACACAATACCTAATACCTGAACGAGGTTCGAGCCTTGGCCATCTGCACCCAAGAATAGCACTCTGTTGACCTCAGCTAAATTGATACTTATAAAAGTGGGATTTTTAAAATACATACAGTTGAAATACTTTGTATGAGAATTAATATTTCAGGTTTTGCAACTTGGTTTTTTAGTTTCCTTTTGAACTTGTTTTTGTGTGATTATATAACACTATTAGTTTAGTGTATGTACTGTACACATGTTAACCTACTTAATGAGTAATCAAGTACAGAAACGCACATTTTTTTAACGACTCCACAACGCGACGCAGCTGAAACCAGTGACTAAACATCGTCTCCAAACCTATAGACCGTTGACAGTTATTTGATCTCTTTTGAAATCAACCTTTGAAAAATGTCATTGCCCTGCCGTTCTCTAAATTATCAGAAATATATTAGGGCCTTTAAAAATGCGTTAGAGAATGTGTACAATATATTAACGCATGTCGATAAACAACATTAGTTTGTGTAACCATTTACTATCATTCTGGTACCCTTGACTGATTTTAGGGGGGGGGGGGAGAAATGGTATACCCTGCCTCTCCCTAGATGTTACGCCACTGGCTGAAGCTCCATGCCAAGCAGGCAGGCGGGCGCCTGACGGCAGCTCGCAGTATCTGAGTTAGTACTACCAGTTCTCGAGACAAGAACCGCAAGGCGAGGCGAGGCGCGGCGCACAGAAAGTCCTGCAGGGGACGTTATCTGTATATGGCATGTTGTCTAGACGCCGCTGCCTGCCTCCGTTCTTCGCCGAGATCTCTCCTAGGAGCGCGGACGCTTCCACAGTCTGGGGAGACGCTGTGTGCTGGTTCTGCCCCCCCCCCCCCCCCCCCGGGTCATTAATTACGCCCCGCCAATGATGCCAGCTTACAGCCCCGTCTTAAGAGGAGTGTGAACCTGCGCTTCCAAGGTCAAGAAGCGAGGAAACCGATACATGCACACAGGGAACATGCACGCCTAGTGCCTCGCTCCTACCCGCAAGGCGTGCAGTGTTTCCGTCGTAACGCTTTACTGTGCAAATTAGATCTGTAACATAGGGGTTTAAAACACGCGATGAAAGACCACATATTAAACTGCACCCGTATGTTTGTACTTTTCTCTTGCTGCTTAAGGAATCTTCATAGGCAAGCTTTAAAAATGCGATATTTCGCCATTTTCGCGAATTTTTTTTTCTCCGAGAATACACTTAATATGTTAAAAGTAAAAAACATAGAGGCATAGATAATTTTTTTTTTTTACCTTTTCCGGCAAAACGTAGTATTTACAAAACATATATTCAGCGAAATACGCGAGTACGCGTAAACAACGATTTCACAAAAATTGTTCCAGTTCTCACTCCTCTTAAGTTGGTTCCGCAATAGTGCGATGCGTTGCGTTGCGATGAGCGGTAGGCGATCAGGATGAAGCAGATTCCATCGCAGTGCATCGGCGTCGAGTGCAATTCTTGCGGTGCGATTGTGGGCGTCAGTCTGCGACGGAGAAGAAGAAGAATAAGTGTTTGATTACAAAGAGAATAAAAACGTCTATATTTATTACAATTTGAAAACGACGATCGCGTTGACGTCGACGTTTTCGTATATGTATTTTTATTATTGCTGCGAGGAGGTGCAAAATAGAAGACAATGCTTCTTATAGATATGGACAATGTCATAAAATTCGTTTAATAACATCAAACCCATTATTCTTCGTCTCATTATGTCTCGTTTCCGCTAGTTTTCGTCAGAAATCGCGTCCATACTACCCTGTATTATCTTCTACCACTTAAAACATACAGTTTCAACGTTTTACGCGTGTCTTTTGTTACATTCGTGAGGTCTGAAAATGTAATTTCCACACTTACACTTGATTGCAGCACCATCTCATACGGCGCCCGTCACCGACATATCATCGCTTAATTGTGAAACAGCAAGTATAGCTCGTCGCAGCCCAACGCATCGCAACGCATCGAATTGCACTATTGTGGAACCAGCTTTAGGTTGGCAGCGACCCGCCGACGTGATCGTACCCCAACCCCAAGAGTCAAGGTGGCCGCGGTGGTGTGGTGGTCAGACTACTCGCCTCTCACCCAGGCGAACCGGGTTCGACTCTCGACGGGGTCGCCCCCGGATTTTCGCAAGCGAGAATCGTCCCGGACGATACCGCCGGTCGGTCGGTTTTATCGGGGATCTCTCGTTTCCCCCTGTCCTCGCGTTCCGGCGCTGCTCCACACTCACCTCATTTCACCCTCCTCGGCTCTCAAGACCTCGATTTTAAGAGCCGCCCAAATCTCTTGATTCATTCGCTTCACCGAAAACGAGACGTCAAATTCGTACTCGCAAAGGTATAAGCTGTTCACGGTAAACTGAGCACTTTTGAAAGCCACACACAGTGTGTCGGTGTCCGATTTCAGCAACCAAGGGTCCTTACCTGGCTTTGTGCCTTGGAAAAGTGCACTTGTGCGGTGACGTCACGTTTTCGCTGTCCGTCTTTTTGCGGTAATGGTACATATGCACCCTAGAATGTCCCCTTCAGCTAAGGCGCAATCGACGTCCCCAACACATGCCTTGCACTCTTGAGGTTTATTTTTCAATTATTTATAACAGTTTTGCATCTTCTATCTGCCATTTTGTAAACACTGTTGTTCGTACATGTACTTAGGCAATATAAGAAAATACGATTTAGTATACTTTTTTGTTCGTGTAAGCTTCGCAAATTACGAAACGAAAGGATAAAATGAATGTGGGGAACTGTGGGTGAAGGGTATGTGGTAGTGAATTTGAAATCCCGTGCATCCTTTCACCAGATGTAAAATTAACATTTCCATCGGCCTCATCACTTGATTCATTCAACGGTAAAATTGAAATGTCGAATTATTGTAAAACTTAATATTTTACAATCGTTGCCAATGCTAGCACTTAATATGCATTAAAGAAGCAGACGGCCAGAGAAATATTGCCAGTATTCACTGACAAATTCTTTACCGAACATTTACAATTCAAACGTTAAGACATAAAACTACTTTCCCTCCTTCATTACCAACTTTACTGGGCGTTGACCAGTCAGCGTGCCTGTCAAAAATTATGCAGGCGTGATCAGTGGCGTTTTTCAGTGGTTGATTACAGAATAGCTTAGTTAGCCATCAACAGCTTTTACCAGTCCACATTCTTTTTTGCTGGAAACAGAGCTTCCGCAGATTACCACCACAGGTCAGTAAATATAATAAAGCAGACTTTATTCTTTTGTTATTGTTATTTCGGTATCATATATCTGTATCTGACATATTTACATGTGATGGACGTTTGCCTATCTTACTTTAATTTCTCTTATACACTGTAACGTTTAATTACTTGTTTAAAAAAGTAATGTACTGTTACATGGGACGCCTGAAGGACGTATCTCAGTTCGTGAGGGATGGAGGTCTTAATAAAAATTAATGAACTAAATTTGATTTCTAATTTATTCACTCCACTATTATTTACATATTTAAATTATCTGTTTCCACTTTTACACTTTTTATTTAATAGTGAGCGGAATATGTTATGTCTATTTCAACTTTAATTAACGCCCTTCTTAATTGTCTCCGTTTGGTTACAGCCAATTAATTCATACTCGTTAACACCTGTTCACTCTATTTGTTGCCATTATTTCTAATGTCTTTCACTCTGCCATCTAGTCCAATAGTTCAGCCTGCCAGCCGCGTCTTTCACTGCTTGATACTCGCAGTCACAGATTTCCCTTCCGCTGGTCACTTATCTGGCTGCTCGTAGTCAATCGCTCGGAACTCAGCCATTCATTCACTATCAACTCCAGCTTAACTCAACTTGCGGCCCGGAGGCCTGTCGCAATATTTATACCGTTCTCCCTGACCATCTGGAAGGTTCGACGCACCGCGAGTCGCGCTGAGAGAACGAAGTCAGTAATCCAGATCATTCTTCAGATAAACGCATAAATCAATACAACCAGGGCCAGCAGCGTTGTGCAGCAAGAGATTATCGTTTAGGCTCGCATTTTGTAACTGATACGCGGCCGCCATTGCTCGCGTTGCTGTCGCTATCATATAACGAATGTCTGTCTTCCTCTTCGCTCGCTCACGTGGGTGGGCCAGCGACACGTGACAATACGAATGCATATCTACACTGGTTTTATATCCTTACTTATTTGCAAATCTTATGTTGTTATTTATCTATTATTAGTGCAAGTGTTGAAATAAAATGTAAAATTTTCTCGTACCTTGCCGACGTCAGTTTACATTATAATGCGTTGGATTTTGCGCGCGTAGGAAACAAGTAAACACGTGGGAATATTATTTTACCATAGTAAGGGCACAGATTGGTATAGACCTTTAAAATCGGTGAGTGTTTTTCACAAGGGACAACTGGTAATACACAGGAAATGCAAACAGTGTCGTGACGTTATGGGATGAGTTGCAGGTGTCAGTGTGTATTTCTCCTCGGCCAGGGTTCGGATTAACGTAGTTGTGGACTATAGAATAAATATGTATGTCCCTAACACCTCCAATGTAATTGCCAAAGTGACACGATCAACAGCGAGATACGTGTTTGATTTCATTATTTCGTATTTTTAAAACACCCACTACGTAAATAAGATCTCGTTACATTAAAACAAAGATATAGGAAGTGTGCAAACATGTGATATAGGCTATTCACGGTAATGTGAGCGCTTTTGAAAGCCCTCTCATTGGGAATAATAGTCAATAAATATGTTTGATTTTAGCCTTTGACCTTAACTTCCGAGTGCGACGGAATATGAACACTGTGTTTATTACGTTCATTGCAATATTTGTTTTAAAGTGTGGTAAAAGGATAAAAATGACTGAAAGTAAAAAGTAGCTAAGGCCTCAAAAGTGCTCACTTTGCCATGAACAGCCCCTATAATGACGTATAAAACCGTCATCTAACCTCGATATCCTATCCACCTTGGTTTTAATAGTGCTCTAGGCAAGAGATTAGCTTAATGTTGGCACACAGAGACTGTCTTCTGCGCAGCTCGTATGCACACTTTACCCCATTTCCCCTCTACGTTGTAGAGAGACATGCCATTGCGTGGACGTTACGTTATCCCCAATGCAAACGTCAGAAACTTCATGGTGACGCGAGCGTCTGTAGCTGCCCACAATCACAATCTTGGTGGAGGAACTGGGTTCCGAAAACTGCAACCAGAGCATACGAGTGGTAATAAGTAAACAAGGAGGCATCTTTCCCACTACATGGCTTACCCGTCCGCGGGCTGCGGGGGGGGGGGGGGGGTGGGAGGCTGGTTAAATGGTATTGGCGTAACATCCCTCGTACATCAGGACCATTATAGACTTACGATGACAAATGTCTCGAACAGCAGTTCAGTCAAATTCGCGTCATAAAATCGTGACGTTAAGATGTCTCCATTTAGTTTTCTAGAAGATGCCTGCTTTTACACTGCAGGTATTTTGCAAAGGAAAACTTGGCCAGATGAGGCGCGAAAGTCTTTCGATGCCGGTCCGTATGTACGAAAACAGCCGAGCCAACCGAAAATACAAAGCAGTGTTTCGACTGCGCTGTTGGCAATACGGCCTTTCAGTTTGGAACTCAGGGATCAATACGGCCTTTCAGTTTGGAACTTAGGGATCGGTTATTGCGCAACTGGCATGCGCGTTCTAATCGCATAAAATTTAATTTAAGGGCGTTGCTTGCGAGCATGCAAAGGCCGTGGTGGTGTGGTGGTTAGACTACTCGCCTCCCGCCTAGGGGAACCTGGTTCGATTCCCGGTGGGATCGCCCCCGGTTTTTCGCGTGTGGAAATCGTGCCGGACTATACCAGTGATAGGCGAGTTTTCTCGGGGATCTCCCGTTTCCCGCGACATTTTTCTGCCCGGCGCTGCTTCATACTCGCCTCTCTTCACCCTCATCGGCTCTCAAGATTTTCAGTGCATCAGTTGAAAATGTAACCATTTCAAACAATAAGTGTTATATGTGACATTTGTTAAGGAATACTGACACGTTAACTATTCTTGCCAATTTATGTATTTATTTCTAAAATTTAACATTTACATTTACATATCCAAAAAGAATATATTATTATGATTATTTTCCGAAAATTTCTTAACGTGGCGGTATTGTCAGTTCGTTTGGAACAGTTATTTTTAAAACTGCTGCATTGAGAATATGAAATTTACTTGTCTTTGGTCTATCTTTTAAACTTAGTGGCTTCGGGCTGGTTATTGCGTATACCAAGCCTGAAGCCACCTTTAAGGGAGACGCTTTAATTTGACCTCGCAACTCTGTGTCAACTCTCCGTTCCATTTCCATTCTCACCCCTACTAGGAAAATACACAATGTTGGCGCAAGGTTTCGAACCCCTGACCCTCCCCCCCCCCCCCTCGCAAAAGGCTGCATCGTCACTCATTGCAGTGAGGTTGCGCACTCCAAGATAATGTATATGCAATAATATTCGTTGTTATTCTTTTGGTACTATTTTTTAATTTATCAAACGTTGAATTTAAAGAAGATAGAGAATATCATATTATACTCGTAATTCCTTCGAAACCTGTCGAGTACAGTTTTAGAACTAAAATACAATTTTCCACCGTTAAACCCCGTGTAATTTATATTTACATAAGAGCTAGTAAAATGTATCTAACCCTATAGATTAAAAAATATTATTAACATATTATTTTATACTTTATAGAGTTGTGACATGCTGTTGCATTGTTTGCCTTCTTACATTTTGGTGTTTGTGTGCGAGAATGTATTCACTGAAATGAAATACCAAATAAATTCTTTTTATTCTTTGGCATCTTATGACGGATGTTTATCTTTAGGTATGTAGGCACTAGAAATTATTTAGTACCCACTACAAACATATTTGGCATAGAGAATTTCACACACACACACGCACACACAAACACACATACACACACACACACACACACACACACACATATATATATATATATATATATATATATATATATATATATATATAGGGAGAGGGAGAGAGACGGAGAGAGAGAGAGAGAGAGAGAGAGAGAGAGAGAGAGAGAGAGAGAGAGAGAGAGAGAGAGAGATAGAGAGAGAGAAAGAGAGTGATGAGACGGAAGACAATGTGTTTTTTGGAGGGCGTGTAGCAGTTTATTTTTACATCATGGTCTGGACCTCGCCTCGTGATGCTGGATGCTGCATCCCCAACTTATCTCCCTTTTCCCTCGAGATTTCGGCGTGCCACGTCTCAATCGTGGGAGGCAATTAGCCGGCAGCCCTTATCTCGTATTCTGGCGATGACGACTTGCACTATAATTCTTTTCCTTTTTAGCGTCGCCAGGGACCGCCACGTTTTTCCCTCCGGTGCGCTTCCAGCTCCCACTCGAGAACAGAGCTAACTGTTAACACGTTGCATTAGTGCTTGCTAAGTACTCTACACACTCGGCTCACGCGGCTGGAAGCAATAGCAACCGGATGCAAAATTGAGACGTCCGCTCAAACCATAGACTATAGGCTGTACACGATAAAGTGAGCATTTGTGAAAGCCCTGCTTGATATCTACTTGTAGGCACGTTTGTATTTTTTCCTCCTTGTGTAAGATTAACATTGTCATGAGCTTCAGAACTTTATTTATGCGTTGATCAAGTGAAACCGTGAAATTATTAGGAAAGTAAATATTTAACAAATCTGCTCATTTTTACACTTCCATGCAATAAACAACACAGAAAGAGAAAGAAATAAAATACATTATCAGAAATGGTTGCCTAACACTTTTTATTCGACGTTAAGACATGGAACTACTTTCCTTCTATCGTTACCAACTTTACCGGGCGCATGTCACTCAGTGCGTCCGTGGAAGTATATGCAGCACGAGCAGTGACATTTTTCTAAGGTTGATTTCAGAAGTGTTCACTTTACCGTGAACAGCCTCTATAGAGTTTGCCATAACATGACAACATCCGCATTATTTGAAGACATAGGTGAAGGAATATTCTTTCGCCAGCAGTTATAAGCTTCTCTGGGAATAGTATTGCGTTAGCGATACTAATGCCCGGTTGCACCATCGTGGTTCGAAATTCGATCCGAGATCGGATCTAAGCTCGACACAGAAAACTGTTGCATCATTCGAGTTCAGAACTCGATTGGAGATCGAGATGAATTTCATTTCGAACCGCCGAAGCTGGCGGGTTCCAAAACTCGTTCCGTATTCAGCAGTCATGTCGACAAATGTAGTTCGAAAATACACCAACAGATAGAATTACGGTCGATTGTTTTCTCGGGAAATTAAAACAACATTATACGCTCTTGAATATTATTCAGTAAAATTCGTACAACAATAATTTAACTTAAAACAGGTAAAACATCGCACATCTAGTTCTATCTATAGTGAAAAATACGCCTACTTGGGAGCACAGAGACCACCAGCACCTATGAATGAAGAAATTTGGGGTGACTCTTAACATCGACGTCTTGAGAGCAGATGAGGATGAAGTGAGGCGAGTATGGAGCAGCGCTGGAATGCAAGGGCGGGGAAAACGGGAGATCCCCGAGAAAATCCGCCGACCATTGACATTGTCCGGCACGACTCCCACTTGCGAAAATCCGGGAGCAATCCAGTCGGGAATCAAACCCGGTTCACAAAAGTCGGAGGCGAGTAGTCTAATCGCTACACCACCGCGGGCCCGCAATGCACATGTTACCGAAAACAACATGTAAATAAACTTGGCACTACGATCCTTACTTTGCGTACTTCAGTATCAGTGTACGCTGTATATATAAGAATCATAACTTAATCATCCTGAGAATTAATCCAATATATTTTCTATATACACGCCTACGTAGTTAAAATACACTGTCGAAGTTCTTTGAGCTTTATAACGTAACTTGTGGAAATTTCCCGCCAGCATTTCGCACCACGGGACATCAGCGCACGAAGCATTTGTGCTCAAGACGACGTGGAGTTGATGGTTGAGAGACAATCCCAGCCACTGACGTTTACGGCCTGGGAAAAATGTGCGATAATTCTGTCCACTTGTTAACAAAGCATAGGGTCAGTTTTAAAATTTATACAGTGGGCCGGTGACGATTCCGGTCACGAACACCTAACCTTACCTGACCTATCAAGTTTTACGTCAGTATCGATTAAAAGTTTCAGAGAAGCATCACAAAATACGCAAATGCAGGCACCATTTCCGTTCCTTCCACCGCCCTCGTTTTGTTGTGGGACTTGGCCGAAATTGTCACTGGTCAGAATCTTCACTTAGGTGATGTTTGTGTGTTGGCTAGAATTGTCAGCTGGCCGGAATTGTCACTGTCCGGACACCCAGCTGATGCGATATATTGGGCGGAGGTTGAGTGACGTAGGCGGCACACCGATGCGTCAGCAGTGACGAATCGGAATAACATCCTTGCGCCTTTTGCGCATGATAGAGGTGACGGAATTCTGCCATCATCGCGCAGTGTTACGAGGACAGTGTTCTAATCGAACAGGTGGTGAGTCCACGTTATGGTAGTGGCCAACGTATGAACTGAAGAAGTGCCAGGTACACGTTCGATCATTTGTCAGGGTGGATATGCGATTACATCATTTGTTGTGGTGGAGAAAAGACAGCATTATAGATGAGGTCGTGTGGCCGACGGCCTACACGTGGCCCCCTCGATGTCCGACGTCGTAACTTATATAAATTGCAGCAAATACGTCCTTGCGATATCCAAGTCTCTGGGCTAGTGAAGGTTATCGGAACTACCTCCATACACTCGTACCCACTCCCGGGGCTGGTATAGGTCACCTTACGCCTTAAAGAAAAGTACAGTTACCATTTAGACGGCCATGAAGTGGGCGGTGAAACAAATAACAATCCGCCAATCCTCGTGATATACTTCTTTATTTCATTACCTTCCAAAGAAGCACTTACACATGTTGCTCCTTTTAAGTAAGGTGCTCGCTACAACTTAAAAAAGGCGGCAAAGTGCCTACATGGAAGTGACGAGTATTTACGCCCCGGCCGTATACAAATGGACCGGGCTGTGAGACGGCTCACTCCCCGGGCTAAGGCAAACAAAAAAAAGGTTCCTGAATTACATGAACTATTGAAAACTACACGTTCGGTACAAACGGCGAAGTGCCCGGGGAGGACAAGCGACGTACGTCTGTCTCACGCGGGAATAGCTTGCAGCAAAGGTAACATACCTTGTTATAACTGTTCGCCATTCACTGCTTTCTTCAACTTCTCGCCCTGCGTTCGACGTCGACTGGGCAGCGGGACACGTGCAGGGGGATAATCAGCCTTTAACGCCCCCGCCCGCCCCTCTAATACCATCCTTTTTTCTGGTTCCGCCAACGCGGCCTTTTTGGGGCATCGGTACCAGCGTCGCCTCGCCTCCTTCGTTCCTTTCTTATTTCTAATTTTTTTGTTCCCGGGCGTAATCCTCAATCAAGCGAGGCTCGCTTGGAATTCACGCCGCTCCTCGAGGGTCCGAGGAGGGGAGAGAATGTTGGGGGAGGGGGGTATGACCGTGAAGAGATCAGGGCCCGCGCGGGAGATCGGAAATTGGGAATGCGCTTGTCTGTTACGGTAAAAATTAGAATAATTGGTGTTTTTCGTCAGAGGTGGGGCCAATACGATCGTGTAAACTGGCGTATTATTAAAAAACATTTGTGCTTGCAATGTTTAATTGAATTTACTAATGCATTTCAAGCTTTGTAACACAAATTTTAAAATTTGGTATTGTGAATTATTTTGAAGAGAATACTAATAGTTTGCTTAGGCTTACTACACATTTTTAAGATATAGAAATATATATTTTATTTTTTACTATTATCAAGACTTGAATTCACCTCTATCGCAGAAATTATTCGTTTTCGCGACATGATTTCGGATTCAGCGTAATTACAGACAATGCACGATTACATAAAACTTTCATTTAACAAGTTGTTTAAAATTTTGTGCTAAAATTTCACTGTGTGTTATCTGCTAGTAATTAAAAGTCAGGAACATGTGTATATTTTTATCAATAAGTGTCTGTCTTTATGCAAGCTACAGCTAGAATATTTTACATTTTCTATAATCAGATATTTCCAATAATACCTGTGAAATTAAAATTTATGACACGTAAACTAAGAATTTATGCTTAATATGTCTCAAAGGCTTAATTTAACTTGTGGTTATGATTACTGATAAACAAAAAAGTTCATAAAAGTACGTCTTCCTATTAAGTGACCTGTTACTTTCATTGGCTTCTTGTTCTGTTGTGATGTGACATAACACACATGTCCTATAATAGATGTTACAACAGTGTACGTTAACTGCTCGAGTCTCCAGAGTTGTCTTATGAATGTACCTGAAACTGCGCTTACGGCCTTCCTACTCATTATTTGGGCTCTAATAGACATTTATACACTCTAGCAATCATGTCATTTGAATATTACATGATATCGAGCTCTGGCCATTTTCAATACGCACCACCGCCCTGCCCAGCTTCCTAGATTTTACTTCAACTGTTGGCGTTTCTATACAGTTTTTTTTTTTTTTTTTTTTTTTTTTTTTTTTTTTTTTTTTTTTTTTTTTTTTTTTTTTTTTTGCTGGCCCAGAAACTATAAAATTGGCTTGTAAACCTAAGCCATCTCCAGAAACCAAGTAAGTGTTACGCCAAATATTAAAATTATTAATAAACTATTGTAGATTGCATATTGTGATATCGTTTGAAGTCTAGCCATGAATGATATTGTATTTAACATATTTTGCAGTCCTTTTAGACATGTATTCATTTTATATGTTGGTATGTAACCAAGCAAAGTTCATATTACTTAAAACATTATTGCCCATTTTTGGGGCTATTTTATTGATAAAAACGAATGGAAAAGAACAAAAAAATATATATATACAGTATTTCATGGATTTCCTGTGTTCTTATTTATGCTATGGTTTTAAATTTTCTCTGATTATGAAGTTTCTCTGCTCAGCGATGGTTTCCTTTGTGTGTTAAAGGTTTTTTTTTTTATTGCGGTCGTGTTGAAGTCCACTTTGCCACGCCTTTGTGGGGACAAGGGCGTAGAAAAGGAAAAGTTGCGCACTCTGCTTGTATCGGACAGAGTGATTGGGTCAAATAATCACTATAATCCATGAATTACTTGATACAGTACAGACCAGGGACCTCGCTTCAGTGGTTAAAACATTTTTCGATATTTTTGGGATTTTCGCTTATTGTAATTATGTCGACAGGTTTGCTTCAAAAGTTGTCCAAACCATCCCTGCTCTAGCTTCTTAACGAGACAGGAGTAGAGGTAGCTGATGACGACCTGATCGACGACTTGAGAGTGAAGGCTAGGGCACTGGTGCGTCGGGATGCTGTGGCAGTCGCGGGAGCCGGGGCAGTCCCGAGTGAGTCCAGTCCTGTTACAAAAATCCTTAAGGATTTTCCAGTAGAAATTGTATTAAAGATTCCTTCGTTAACAAAGATCACTTTAGAGGCTGTAGTTCCATTTTTTATACAGTTTAACATAGTCCTCTCTTGAATTAATGTGATCGCCGAACACTTTTTGCAGTAGCACTTTTTAGAGTCCCAGAAGAATTACAGGGGATTTTTAATCAGTCTAGATTGGAGAATTGGGCATATTATAAGACTGGTTAAGGCTTGTGTGTGATAAGTCTCTAGTGATGTAGACATATCTAAATATCAGTTAAAATTATTAGAGCGTAGACAGGGGCCTGAGCTATCTATGCAAGAATTTGTCAAACATATATTGGGTATTGTAAATGTGGTAGGTTAGCCATGCGATGAAGGCTATTGTACTCAGATATTTATAACCTCCGTCCTAAAAACAGTCGGAATTTTTGTTTTTCGTTTAAGCCCGATACTTAAGTAAAATTACTAGAGCTAGTAACTGAGGTTGAATTGACCTTAAGGGATTGTGCAGGGGAACATAGTGATGTAGGATATATGGGGAAAGTGAAGGTAACGAATACCCCAGATAAAGAAATACTTAGGTTTGCAAAGTATTGCTTGATCTGTGGGAAGACAAACCATTTAGTCAAAGATTGTTTTCAACGAAAATCATTGACTAATATTTATTCTGAGGATGAGCCCCATCAAACAAAAGTTTCGATTAGGTCTTGGTATTCTCAGACTCGGACTCAGAGGAGCCCATCTCAGTCAAAGAAAGATCAGGGTAGTAATGAAGGAAATATATTTCAAGATTTACACTTGTTTTTTATGCAAGCAAAAGGGCCATATCAAGACGAATTGTCCGATGAATAATAAGGTTATGGGAGAAGCTTCAGTTAATGTATTAAATTTAGAGAGAAAATATGGGTTGTTATATATCCGTGTGGCTATAGCGGATGCAGTGGTGGTTGCTGCATTGTTAGATTCTGGAGCAACGTGCTCTCTCATAAATCAAGAATTTTGTATAGTCCATTCCCCATTGGAAGCAACTTTCTTGGAGCCCTGCTAAATATCTACTTGCAGGCCCGTCTCGTATCCTTCCGCCAAATGTAAACAAACATTACCATGTGACTGCCATGTAGCATCTGTCAAAATTAATATTTATATGCCATTGTTTGTGGACATGTGTTCGTATACTTTCGCTACACCTAATAATAAACATTGAAATGTGACTTCTACTTTTATACCTGTCAAATGTGTTGTTTACTGTTTACAGCTTTTCAAAGAATTCTGTCTTAGGTCTATTTCAAAAACCATTTCGTACGAATATTTACAGTTTAAACGTATTTAGGTCCGCTTTATGGCGTTTTAAAAATGCCTGAATTAACGATAGTTCTTACGGTTATGTTACATTAACATATTTGTTTTCCACGACATAGCACATTATACGTAATGAACGTTAATATTTTGACGCGACTGTGTTAAACACTATTACAACAGCGAGGTAATGAACTGTAGTATTTAACTTTTTGTTATTGATATGGGTTAGATTATTTTTTTAAAAGGACGGCCTCAGTTCGAATAACGAAGGAATAGACAGTCCAACGAAAAAGCGACAACTAAAATCAAGCACGCAACTCGTGTCGCTCTTTTTTTTTTTTGTTATAGAAACTTAAATTATAGCAGTGAATAAGCCTACCGTAACTTTTATTCCACTCATATTTATATGTATTGCTACTTACTGTGTATTCGGTTTATTGGAATTTATGGGGCTGGGCTTGGTTATTTTGTTGGGATTGGTGGTAAATCACGTTACACGACTGTGTTTCAAACACCGAGGGCAAAGGTACAACGTTGTGATAAATAAACATACGCGGATGTAAATAAATAACTTCATCATAAAAACAGTTCACATTTACAACGTATAAATAGTTCACATTAAATATTTGAAATCACACACAAACAGATCCAGCGTAACTATCACCAAACAGCCACGCCACGCTATTTCACACGCAGCGGTTAACGAAACACACCGTAACAGTGTATTTATTATCGCCGCGAAAATACCGATTTATCACAACATCGTAACTTGCTTAGGTAGGTTTAAAAAATACGTCTACAAACTTGATGATGGTAATTTGAAGAATTTTTCGGAGTTAGTATAATTTACGCTTCGTTCGGTAAAACAGCAACATGCTATGACATCATGGCTCGCCACGTCTGCCAACTTCACTTTGTTTCTGCCCTGCCATCATATATAAATATATTAAAATATGTATTCAAATATTAAGATCTCTTTTCAGTTGTAAATTACTAATTCAAAAATCATTATTTTGCTGTAATAAGTTTGAAATACGCTACAATTGAAAACAGGTACAATTTTCGCGTACTAGCGAAGTGAAACTTCCCGAGTGTGAAAGAAACAAAGACAGAGAGAGAGAGAGATAGAGAGAGAGAGAGAGAGAGAGCGAGAGAGAGAGCGACATAACTCGCTCAGCAGACGGTTGCTTCAAAATTGCCCTCGTTCGATAAAACAACACCGGACCATTACGGCCTACTCACGATATTTTCCGCTGTTATTTTAAACTGTAAAAATGAGAAATGTTGAAATCGGGGCTACCTAAATATTTAAATATTTCGATAGGCACCGTTTAATTTACAAATAGCATACTAAAAAACTAGGTTAAAATAATATTTTAACTGTGAACTATTTCTTACGGGCCTTTGCCAATACGTCGCTGCTTTCGCTGTTGTTAATTAATATTTAAAAAGAAATAAATATAAGTTATAGAATATATTAAGGTAATGTTTCATTTATTCAATAATACAGTACTCTAAAGTTAACCACAGTGTTATATATTTGTGGAATACAGGTTATTGGAAAAACAGGTTGACATGTTACGCCTAGAGTGTTTTTTCAAAGGTTGATTTTCGTAAGTCGCTTCCAATCGGGAATGGTTTATAATTATTTGCTCACTCACTTACCTAAGGGATTAATTAAAATGCAAAAAGGAGCAGAGTTAGGATTTTCTTTAGCTAATGGAGGATTGATTAGCTCTAAAGGTATAGCTGTATTTAAAATCAAGCTAGTTAAATTTTCTTGGAAATTTAATTTTAGGATCTTAGCAGGACTTAACCACGACTTGCTTTTAGGAGTAGATTTTCTGGGAAAGACCCACGCTTCCTTGGATATTAGTCGCGAGAATTAGTGTTTCCCTTTTGTAAATCGCAACCCATTGCAATAAAGTTATATCATTTTGATTCTTATAGAATTTTTGTACAGTCAGTGCAAAATAATAAGGAACTTAAGAGTTCAGGAAAATAAATTACATCAGTTAAAACATAATTTTCAGATGTGGTCACGCACAAGTTGAGTTAATATTGTAGACAGCCAATGGTTTTGCTTCTTAAATATACCGAGCCAGTAGCTTTAGTCCCCTACAGGGTAGTGCCACCTAAGCTGAAGGTTTTTCGAAAGATAGTGCAACACTTGCAAAAGGAGGATATTTTATAACCCGCCTACAGTAATTATTCTAGTCCTGCATTTTTACTACCAAAAAAAGTTCCCGGGAGAGTTCCGTGTTATATATGATTACCGAAAGGTCAATAGTAAAATCTTTTTAGACCCTTACCCATTGCCCACAATTGAGTCTGTATTCCAGCATGTAGGAGGTGCTCGATGTTGTTCTATTGTCGATCTAAACTCGGCAATTTTACAATGTAATTTACATCTGTAATCCCGTGGGATATTGGCCTTTGTTACTCCATGGGGTCAATACCAGTGGAAGAGGTTGCCAATGGGTGTAAATTGTGGCCCTCAAGCTATGTCAAGAGTACTTTTTCCCATATTGGGGAAATACTAGTATGAATTTTTATTTACATATATATATATATATATATATATATATATATATATATATATATATATATATATAATGTATGTGTCTACCGCAAGTCATTCAGTGAGCATTTAGAACATCTTAGATTATTCTTGCTTGCTTTGAGGGAAGTAGGACTTACGATAAACCCTGACAAGGTAATGTGGGCAGAGACTTATGTGTATTTAGGGTTTGTGATCTCGGAGGGAAAATTATTGATGGACCCAGAAAAAATCAGACCTGTGGTCATTTTCCCGGTCCCTAAAAATTTACGTGGTATCAGACGATTTATAGGACTAGTAGTGTTTTATTCTAAATTCATACCAAATTTTACCAGTATAGCAGAACCCCTGAATGCACTTAAGCAAAAACAGGTAGAGTTTGTGTGGGGAGAAATGCAAAATAAGGCATTTTGTTTGCTTAAAGAGAAGATCGCTACACCCCCAGTGTTGCAATTACCTAGTTTTGACCAGCCATACACCTTGCAAGTTGATGCTAGTTCGACAGCCTTGGGAACTGTTTTGTGTCAGGAGAAGGATAACCACTTAGTTCCGGTTTCTTATGCAAGTAGGCTTTTGTCCCTTGCTGAGCAAAAGTATTCTGCCCACGAAAAGGAAGTCCTAGCCACAATGTATGGTACGGAGAAGTTCCGCGATTATCTGGAAAGTGCCGAATTTACCTTGCACACAGACAACAAGGCTTTAAGTTGGTTTTTAACCACTAACAAACCAGTAGGCAGGTTAGCTAGGTGACTAGTCAGACTTACATGTTTCAAATTGATCACGAAAAACATTAAGGGAGTTACAATTGGGTGGCAGATGCGTTGTCCCACATGTTTGATGCTGAAGAGTTTCATGTGGATCCTCCTGTAGATGTAAGTGTGGTTCAGGAGAAAACCCCAAAACCTATCATTCTGAAATTAACAGGCCAGTTTAATATACAGAATTATATAGTTAGTCAAGTTGATTCTATAGTGCAGTCAGAATTTCTAATTAATAGTGAATCTAAAATACCAACTGGAGTTTCGAGAGATCCCGAAGTTAAATCAAAGGGAGAACATGTTAAGGTACTCCAGAATTTTCCTCAGGGATATCTTAGACTTCAACACCACCAGGGAATTGACCCCAAGTGTAAAGAAATAAAAGCAAATATTGATGCGGGCAAAGGTAGCACTTATGAAATCAGGAGGGGATTAATAGGTCATGTGGATCCCAGGAGCCATACATTTTAATTTTTTGTCCCCAACTGTTATGTGGGCCCATCTATCAATACTATCACAACAGCTATTTCGGAGGACATCTAGGGCAAGATAAAACTATCTCTCGTATAAGGGAGATTTTTTACTGGCCCAGCTTATGTAAGGAAGTAGAACAGCTAGTTAGATAATGTCTTGAGTGCCAGAGGGTAAAGCCTAGAAGTGTTAGAATCAAAACTCCGTATATTGCTAATGTTGCAAATTTCCCTTGGGAATTTACATCTATTTGGACCATTGCCTCGTACGACATCAGGATTTTCATCAATATTGGTTGCTGTAGACAGTTTTAATAAATTTATGTTCCCCCCTCCCCCCCCCCCTTTTGCAGAACATGAAATCATTTGAAATTTGCAAAATTTTGTCTCAATGGTTATTTACTGTGTTTGGGTCTCCGGTAAGCATTGTAACTGATAATACCACATATTTTGTCTCCGCTGAAATTAAAAATCTTGCCTTTCTTGGGGAGTGAAGTTAGTCCAGACAAGCAAATCCTGTAGAGTGATATAATCGCAACTTGAAGACCGCTTTAAGAGCTTTTCAGTCAGGGACTCACAAGGAATGGGATGTTGTTTTATATCAGCTATCGCTCACCTTCAATAATGTGGTTAGTGATGCCACAAAGAAGGTGAGGCAGAAATCTTATTTGGAAGAAGTCTGTTCCACCCGCTGATCAACACGAGTTTTGTTTGGAGGGTTTTGGATATGTTGAGCTGGATTAGGTTTGGAGAGAGGCAACCTTGAATTTGAGGAAGTATCATTAAAGATTGGTCTCTAGAAAATATTTTTCTGGTGGTACAGTGTCCATAAAAGCTGGAGGTAGGGTTTTTTGGAAACCCATTTTCTCTGTAACAAGACAGCAGGTTTTAGTGCCAAGCTGGCACCAAAGTTTACAGGTCCATATCGAGTAAAACTATTCTTGACGCCAGTTACAGATCTTTCGGAGGACAAGAGTCGTTCGGGTTTTTTGAATAAAGTGCATTTGAGTAAATTAAAATTAGAACCTCTCAATAATGTAACGTTTGATTTTGGCCACTGGAGTGAGTGCCTTTGGGGTTTGTAAGGTTGTTGGTTAAATTTTTTTATATTTGCTATTGTTGTCATCTTGTTTGTAGTGTATGTTTTTAGCCATTTTGATACTGGTTTCGGGAGGTGACGGATCTTCCATTCATGCTCATCTCATTTTCTTTTCTCTCATTGTCATGTGGTTTTTAAGATTTTTTATATATTTGTTAGTGTATTTCTTGAATGAGTATTGTTTTTGACCCATTAATCTCAAAGGCTTAAAATTTCTAGTGAATTTAAGGAAACGAGGTTGGTGAATATCATGGCTTTGGCCATTTTAGAGGTGAGAAGATCCTCTGCGTTATGGAATTCGAATCGATGGTGATACTTGCGCAAGGATATGTCTTTTTGTTCCGGAACTTACCTGATGGATACTGGAGGATGCTGTTTCCCTGCTTCACTAAATGATGCTACCCACGGCAGCTCCTGGTCTGAAGATGGACCCCTTCGACTTCGAAGCTGGATGGGAATGTCTACACCCTTCTCTCGTTTATGGGAGGGGACTTTGTGACAGTAGTGGCGAATTTCCTGGATTTCAAATTAAAAATACGCCTGCCTATCCGATGTGGGAGAACTGCGGATGTTTCACGTACCTGCCGTTTGGTGATGAAGACAATGGGCTGCGTGAGCGGCCCGGTTGACGGCAGCTTGCGGATAGCGGCAACGTCCTTGGGCGCAAGTCACGAACGACAGCGAAACCACCCCACGCACATTTTCTCATGTAATGAGCGGCGGCACGCTCTGTCTTTCTGCGCGCAGCAGGCCGGCTGCAGTGGCGTGTGTTGCGGACACCTCTGCACTATCACCAGTGATGTCATCCTGCCGATCGCCTACGAAATTTCCGGTGTGCTACCCTGTATGGACAAAAGTTCTCTGATTCGTCAGTGAATTCAATATACTCGTATAATAAACATTTCTGCCAGCTGCCTTAATTGGACACATAATCAATGATTGGCTGAACAGTGATACAACCCCGATAGGGAGTATTGCCTGCTTTGCTATATAAATAAGGTCCTCACTTGTAGCTCGAGGTCGATTCACCACCTTCGAGGACAGCAGCAACAACCTCTAGATAAGTGAGACTTTGTAACAGAAATTTGTCTTGGTGAGCCATTATGGCGAAAATTAGGCAAATCACATTTTGTGATTTTAAATAGGATCTGTAAGCACCATGTTGGCAAGAAACTTTACAATTTTCTTCTTCTTTTGAGCTTGCTAGGCCACGATCTAAGAAAATAAAGGTCGATCATAAAAACTTTAGAAACACACACAGAAATTTTTTTAATGAAATATCAATGAAAGATCAACGTACTTGAAATGTTACAAAGTTTTCAAAATATATAATGCAAAGGTGCAAATTTCAGGTTACGCAATTTTAATACTCTTTGTAAATGCAAACATGCATGAATAATTTTAATGTCTCCTTTTAAAATTTTGGTTGGCCACCTGACCTATGGTTTAGCTAGGCCCAACTTTTGGAGTAATTTATTGATCGATTTTGAGACCTCATGTAGATGTAAAAGAATAGTCTACAAATTCATTTTGATCATTTTGGGCAATGGCCTCGAAATGTTTGGATGGTCATGATAGTTTTATATTTCTGCAAAAGTGCCTTGTAAAATCCAATGTCTGCCCAAAGAATTAAAATGTAATGGAAGTTGGGAAATAGTGCCATTTTGTATATGGCAGAACTACTATAATTTTCAGTATGAAAGAGTTTTGCCAAAATATTCATGTTAACACACATTTATTACGTTTTTCGTAACTGTCAGAATGCCAGTAGAATTGCTGTGTTCAAGATTTCCCCCCTTTTGTAAAATTTTCGTTTTCGGTTTGAGGAATTTGTAGGCCAAATATTAAAATTATTAATAAACTAGTGTACATTGCATATTGTGATATCGTTTTAAGTCTAGCCATGGAAGATATTGTATTTTACATATCTTACAGTCCTTTTAGACATATTCATTTTATATGTTGGTATGTAACCAAACAAAGTTCATATTACTTAAAACATTATTTCCCATGTTTGGGATATTCTATTGATTAAAACGAATGGAAAACAACAAAACAAACAAAAAAGAATCTTTACAGTGTTTCATGGATTTCCTGTGTTCTTATTTAGGCTATGGTTTTAAATTTTGCTCTGATTATGAAGTTTATCTGCTCAACGATGGTTTCCTTTGTGTGTTAAAGGTTTTTTTTGTACTGCGGACGTGTTAAAGTCCACTTTGCCACGCCTTTGTAGGGACAATGGCGTAGCAGTCTCTTTACACTCTGTATTAGTGGGAAACCACTGATCAGCAGTGAAATTCAACAACTCTAAGTAGCGAAAATGGCTCCATTTAGAATCAGTGGAAAACCACTAATTGTTTCAGTGAAAAAATTTCACGTATTGAATTAGCGACGTGAAACAATTTCAGTAATTGAATAAGAGACGGCCGACTGCAGTGACGAACTAAATATCGTTTTTATTTAATTTAATCAAATAATTACGTGAAATGAACAGATTTGTGGTAGTTTACTATTTATATGGCGCAATTGACCGAAATTAAAAAAGTTAAAAAGAAAACTTTCGGTGATAGCCGGGATTGAACTCACACACCCTTAAATCTTCGCTATTAGTACGATACCTTACCATCTGCGCTACGAAGTCTTGTAGAGATAAGAGAAAAATATACATATCAAGTTAATAACAATTTCGTGAAAATTTAAATTGTATTTTCATACTTTTCGTTTTTGGTTTTCTTGATACCGTTACGATTGTTAAAGGAATAGTATATACGAGTGCACTCTCTTCACCACATGATATGCAGTTTAAACCTTTAAACAGAGCGCTGTAATAATTACATGAAAATGAAATGATAGACGTAAAAACGGAATGAAAGGCTGAATGTTTAAATTACCTCATAAAATGGTGTTTTGAATGACGAAGTACATTTTAGAAAGTATCGTGCATTGGTTTTATTAGTTTATTCGTTGTTATTTCACTTGATACACGTTGTTTAACGGCGATTTTTACACGCTGTCTAGCTGATCCATTAGTCAAAAAACAAACCGCTGAAAAACAGTGAAAACAAAAGACTGATGAATTAGTGGAAATGTCACTGAATAAATAAGTGAGGGAAATCTGGCATTTTTTTCGCTGATTCATCAGTTAAATTCACTGAAGTGACTGTTGGATCAGTCAGGTACACGTGACTGATACAAACATTGAGATTCTCAATGATTCAGATTTAGACTGTAGAAATTAAAGTATGGCGTGTAAACCTAAGCCATTTGTCCGTTAGCTGCTGCCCCAGTGGAAAGCCATTTTCACTCTTGACTATGCAGAACCTGAATCCGTTCTTCAAATGAATCTAACCCCACGTGGAGCGCGGAGTGGAGGCATTTGGGAGGCCCTTAACATCGACGTCTTGAGAGCCGATGAGGGTGAAGGAGCAGCGGGGGAAACAGGAGATCCCCGATATAACCTGTCGACGAGCGGCATCGTCCGGCACGATTCCCACATGCGAAAATCCGGGAGCGTTCCCGCAGAGAATCGAACCAGGTTCGGCTTGGTGGGAGGCGAGCAGTCTAACCGCAACACCACCGCGACCGCGTATTGTTTTGTGGTTTTGTCGCATTTTGGTCCAGCTTTCAGTTTTTCTTTGCCCCAAGTGTGGGTATGGCTTACACGAGATTAGGACTACTTGAATTTAAATACGAACTGAACTATTTTATGCTGTGCTTTAAGAATAGTCTAAAAATGATTTGATATATCTGAGTAGTTACACGATGTTTTGCAAAAATGTGTGTAAGTTCTGCGAAATTAGATTTTTTATTTTTTAAATCTAGAAAATTCATAACCAATGTCTTACTTGGGATCGGCGGTAGGCTTGCCTACGGCTCTCTGATGAATGATCGTTATGTTTTTGTATATAATTAGAGATGATGGAAAATCGCGAGAAGTTTTCTGAGCAACATATTTTCTATAACTCTAGTTTATTTTTTCATGATTGTATGAATAAGGTTTAGACTCCGCTAAGAATTGTTTTCAGGCCAACAAGGAACGGTCTGCCTTTTAGTATGAGAATCCTCATTGGCCCAGTGAAATGAGTTAGTAGCTTCATACACGCATGACAGCCAGTAAGAAAGGAAAACTGTCGGACATATGTACAGTACGTTGAATCCTAGCAAACAGTCAACTTTTCCCGCGATAAACCATAATCTCATTGTGTAATCTATTCGGGGTTTCTTTCCACTTTTATCTAAAGCCCTGCCAAAGTTCTACTTTCCGGTTACTAAGTAGCCTTCGGCCGTTTGTAAGCAAAACATAAACAAGCCTGGAAGAAAACACCAAGGAGAAACAAACGAACCGTGTTTGTCCGCTTGACACACAGTGAGAAGACATGAAACTGTAATGTGGTTCCAACGGTACAGTCCTTAAAATATAGATATGAGAGTAATAGAAGTTTAACTTACGCATGCCGTAAAAATTATTAAATTCCATTATATTTTACGTTGTGTGTGTGTGTGTGTGTGTGTGTGTGTGTGTATATATATATATATATATATATATATATATATATATATATATTCTACAAGGTGTTTTTAACTACATGTTGGAATTCAAACCACGATATCTATTATTGGCCAATAAAAACAATAAATGCTATTAGTAAAATGTTCGGAACTTTCATCTAGTATTTTTAATTTAAATTGAAGGTGACAAAACAGCGCCTGAAGTTAGCAACTTCACGTAACTGCCTGCACTACGAGTTGTATATAACGAAGGCGAACGGAACTGGCGCATCATGAGGCAAACGCCTGTACGTAGGCCAGCTTGGTAATAAACGTAGTCCTTGCCTCTCCAATACTGCTGTTTGGATGTTGTTGGTAATAGAATGCAATTACTTCTGGCAGTCTTTGCTTCTCAACAGCTAATCTCCCACTGTTCATGTAGTTTGACACACTTGTATCAACAAGCAACCACTAACGGGGACCACGTGCCTCCTAGTTTCTGTTTACTTGTGCAGGCGCTCGCCATATGGAACGTTCGTCTGTGTGATAGGCAACTTGTTTGGCACGCAGGCAAGTAATGTTGCGGACTCCCGGCACTGTTTTGCTAACCTCGATTTTAATTTTAATTACGATATGAATTTCCCAAAACATTTTGTTCCTAGGATTTATTGTTTATATTAGACCATAGATACTGTGGTTTGAATTTCGACATTTATTTTAAAAACATCTCGTATATAATACTGCGTACTTCTACAAGTGCATGTATATAATTGTATATATGTATAAGTATTGCTTTTTAACCTCTCCTTTATTGCCAGGAGACTAAGAATGGCTTGGCACTTTCTACATTGCAGGAAGTGTTAATCAGGAGTTTATCGCGGGAAAAGTGGGCTGTTTGCTAGGGTTCAACGTACTGTACACATGTCCGACAGTTTTCTTTCCTTATTGGCTGTCATGCGTGTATGGCTCTACTACCCCACTTCACTGGCCCAATGAGGATTCTGTTACTTTAAAGCAGAACGTTCGTGATTGGTCTGCAAACAACTTAGCCGAGTCAAAACTTTGGCCATCCAATGATGAAAGAATAAACTAGTTAGAGTGTTATAGAAGATATGTTGGCTCAAAAATTTTTCGCAATTTTTCATCATCTCTAGTCATATTGTATAGTCTATTTGTGGTTTCTTTACACTTTCTGAATCAAACTTTTGAAAAACCACCCTATGCATGATGTCTTTGGTGGTTCCCCAAATATGCCATTTATTAGGAGCGTTTTATACGTTTACTAACTTAAAAAATACTTATTTTTAGCTAAAATAAACTGTTACTTGGACAGAGGGTCGCTGCGCTGCGTCTCGGGAGACTGGCCACCAGGCATCCGCGGCTCCCCGGGCCCCCTTGACGGCACCCTGGCCATGGCAGATTTATCTCTCTGCCCCGTCCGCACTTGGCCTACATACCTCCCCCCTTCCAAGTCAAATTGCCAGACCAAGCGTTTGTTAGGAGGGAGAAAAACAAGGGGTGCGACTATAGCCTTTGTCTCGAAACATAAGTTATTCTCTAGCGATTACGTTCAATGTAACACCCTCAAGTTCTCGGTGTTTTTAAACGATGTTCCGTAACAAGTGTATCGTAAATTAACCTGAGGTGCATGGTATGATTTACCCACATTTGGTAATGTTATCGTACATTTGTATTATTATGTTACCCTTTGTGCGTAGAAAAATCTCCATACGTGTATTGGAAATATGCAAAGCTTCTGTATGGTAAATTTCCCACACATGTTTATAATACCAATTCCAAGCGCAGCAATCATACTTTTTTTTACTGTGTGGTATTGTTTAGTTAATATTCTTTTTTACAATATAAAGTATATTAAACTGTATGAATATTGTAGGTACAATATTTTGTATTGTAAGAAATGTACCTGAACTCGCATGTTTAATATAGTTGAAACGGGAATTGAGATCACTTTAGTGCTATTTTCGAGAGAGCACTGGCAGTTTGCAATTTACCCATCTATTGAAAAAATATCATGTCAGTTTTATAGAACTTGTTACGTTTGTGATATCCGATTCCCTAACAAGCCTACGAATATAGAAATATCTATAACTATATGGGCTACCAGCCATGAAAAATGGTAGTAGATAGCAAGTAAAAATTCTCAAAAGATAAAACGTTAATTTTGAGGATTTACAGTGGAAAGTTTCGTAATTTGGTACAACATTTTTTGCAGTTAATTATTATGATTCTTTGACGGTTTGGGGGGGGGGGGGGCTATCGCCGCCATTGCCCCCATCCTCATGCCTTTTATCCATCCATGTCTGACTGTAAGCTCCCTGGTGGTAGTGCGGGTACCTGGTCAGTTCTGATTGGCAGAAAATTAGTAATTGGCGAAGTGCAGGTGGCGGTTCCCGAAAATACACTCCACAGTGGTCGGTGTGATCGCGCGCATACAATTACTTTGCAGTGAATACGTTGGCGCTCTCTCATTTTGATATTACTTGGGTCAGTTCTTACTAAGCGACAACATTGTAGAAAAACACCGTTGAGGTTGATTTCGGTAAAACTCTTTGTCCTTCTGCGCATGCGTTTTTTTACGACGTCATCATAACACATATCTTGATTGGCTACTGGCGGTATTGTGGTGGTGGTATTTGTGTTCCAGCAACCATCAAAATATCAAATCCACATAACTTCACCTAGCACTTGTCGACCGCAACTACTGGCAGGCGGTGGCCGTCATGGAAAGAGGAGCAGCCAGATATAGCTCGACAGCCACCTTCATTACGACAAGCACTGCCAGAGTCGTAACTCGTGCATCGGCGCCACATCGCCGCAGAATACTTGAGAATGCAGTAGCAAAGCAACCGCTTACACCGCGAACTCAAGCTGCACGCTCCAAAACATAGCGTCATTGGACAGCAGCATTTCGGAACGTCGTTTGCCTGTATAGGCTGTTCACGGTCAAATAAGCACTTTTTAAGGCCCTCCCATCTGGCATTATCTACTAATAAATATATTTTATTGCAGCCTTAGACATTAAATTTTGAGAGAGGTGAAGTATACACTGTGTTTGTGAGTCACATGTAAGTGTTTGTATTAAAAGGTGGCGGAAAGATAGAAATTAATTGAAAGGAAAATGTTTGCAAGGCCTTAAAAAGTGCTCACTTTACCGTGAAAGGCCTATAGTGTAAGAAGGGCGAAAAATAAACCGTTTTTGTATAGTAAATTATTTAATTATAAAATTTTAAATTTAAAAATGTTTAACTTTAATATTTTTATTTTTGAAAAATAAAAACTTTAATTTAAAACATTTTTACTATTGATTTTAAAATTTATGATTACAGTATAAACTTAAACATTAAAATATGGGCATCGACCTTTTATTTTAGTTCAACGTAAATCTATATTTTAAATTTTTTTAAAATTTTAAAAATATGTAAATTGAGTTGAATTTTTTATTCATTAATAAAAATTTATAGTGAAAAAAATTTATTATACAAAAATGGTTTATATCTCACCATTCTTAAATCACTTTAGCCAATCAGCTCATGGTAACTTATTTGCCACCTGGAAGCCCAGCCAATAGGGAAACTTCCCGCATCACGCAACAGCCAATGAGATACAGGTAAGTTCGAGAGACTCGCGCATTCAACCAGCGAGCTGGCACGCCCACATCAAAGGAACCGCCACGCCGTCTGTATACTCCTATCGTTCTGCGACTCTTATCTTCCAACAGATAGGAAAGTCTCGTATTAAGTTTATTTCCTCCGATGTATCTCGATGTGACCGCTGACGTCACGTAGCTATCGTAACGGTTTCGACTCCCGACGAGGATTACGCCCGAGTTTCTTATACGTAGGTAAACGTGGGGGATGTTGTCGAGGGGGGGGGGGTGTTTTATCTCGGGCTGCTCCCAATTCCCCTTGCTCTCCGTTGCTGCTGCATCTCCACCTTACTTCACCCCTATGGGTGGTAAATCCCTCAGCTATGCTCAGGCCCTTTGCCGGCACGTGGCTGGGGTGCAGCTGTCTCTGAATCAATTAAATAAACAATAATGTATCCATAGTAGAGCTGTATTTCTAATCTTTCTCTCCTTGTATTAAAAATCGTTAAAACCAGTGTATTTTGGCCAGTTAATTGAAATTTCTTAAACTGAAATGCTCACAAAGTTATGTCACGTATATGATGATGAAATTAAAAAGTTGGCATGTTTTTAAGCATTTTTATTCCCAATAAAATAATTGAATTTTTTTTTGAGAAAATTATTTTCCAACCTGTTAGAAAAGGTTTGGTGGAAGATGATACGTGGGTGTCTACCCCCAAACTTCCAGAAAAAAAATTTTCCGCTTCACTTACCCTTGAGCCCTTAATTTTGCACATTCCCTTATGAGCTCTTCATTGCGAAGTATGCAGCTTTAAATTTGAATGCTCACATTAATTTTGTTGCTATAAACTCAAACGCAAAAAAAAGTTATTACTAATCAGATACTTTAAAACATATTTATCTTACTGTGTGATTTGTTTGGAAACAGCAAAGGGCAACAGATGGCGGGAAGAAGTGATCCTTCTGATGAAAAGGCGTTATAAACAGTTGAGTAACGAAATGCGCAGAGTTGGTGCATGCAGGGGTATCCGTCAGTGGCCTTGACTGAAGGGGATATTGGAGCGTGCGTTTGTTTCATTGGTTCGTTCCCCAGCAGCGACACACGCTGACGTCACAGCTCCCATGAGGTTTCGAAGAGGACGAAGCAAAGCTAAGGGCACTTGACAGGTCGATTTCTAAGACAGAGAAAATTTGTCGAGCGCATAAACAGCGCCTTTGCGCCACTGAATCCAAACAGAAGGAAGTGAAGGCCATGCAGAAATTTCTCTACGTTCTGACGCCGGTTCCCTGGCAAAAGCAAACGTATTTTTATTCGATAACTACACGCCGTATCATCTATTGCTGTTTTGTCAGTTCAAATGTGTACTCAGTGAAACCAACCCCTTTCGAAATATAATAAACAGTTCCAATTCTGTTCATTTTATTTTCTGGAAACCTACTGTGATAACTTTCCACAGCCCTTAAAAAGAGTGAAACTGCTTAATACTACGTAATAGCGTGTTCTAAAATCACGCGAAGTACAGTGAGTACGTATTTTATTTTCCCATGCCACAATTTTTCTTTCAAACGCGAAGGTAGTAAGATATTAGAAACTTGATTTCGAATTCCTTCGGCAAGGATTCGTTTCCATTATTCGACTTGCTGGGGCCTGACCTCAGGGCACGTACAAATAGAACAATTTGTTACAAACCGTCGATGTTTTATCAAATTGGGGGTGGGGGTGGGGGGTAGGGGAGTGAGCTCGCAAGAGCGCTAGGGAAGGGGGGGGGTGGAGGGGGCGGCATCATCTCCTGGGAGGTGACCGCTGGAGTACATTCCGGCGCCGGGGCGGAATTGAATTACGCGTCTATTTTTGGGCTCCTCTGAGCGAGGGTAACTCCTCCCACATCTCGTCCGTCCTAGTCTGGTACGTCAGTCCTGGGAGCTGCTCCTGCCGAGAAACTGCCTTGGCGCTGTGCTAGCAGGCCACTTTTGAAATCAACCTTTAAAAAATGTATCAACCCATACTGGCATATAAGAACACAATGTGGCATGCGCCCGGTTAAGTTGGTGACGACACGGGCGAAAACAGTTACATGTCTTAACTTTGCATACAAAATTTTAGATAAATAGTTGTGAATTATAAAATTATTCATTTTACTTTCTGTTCTGTTTAGTGCTTATAAAGTAACATATTTAAAAAAAAATTAACTTTTCTGATTATTTTACAGTTTCACTTGACCGGCGCATGAATAAAGTGATCAAGCCCATTGGCTGAACGTTGGCAACAAGTTGGTATGTATTTGTATGTTGACCGGCCTACGTTGAAAAACCAACTTTTTAAGGCAAATTTAGGGAATAGATATTATTAATTAAAACAGTGCCCCTTTCCTGCATTTTATGAAATACGAATGTTTTTCACAATACTGACCATTTTTCTTTGAATTATGTTTTGTTGGTCGTTTATCGGGATAATGTTGGAAACCAAACAGTTGGTGACTAGTCCGCTTTCAAAACACGTGTTCTGGGTGCTACTGCTGCTAGGATTAGTTAGGAAACATTTGCCAGATTTTTGCTGTAAACTATTTCGGAATTCATATTAATGTTTGGTGAGTATGTAATTTTCCTCTTTTTTTGTTTCAGAAAGTAAAATTATAAACATGTCGAACAAGGACCGTTTAGCATTAATAATGTTCGTTCAACCTATACTATCATAGCATAGTTAGATTTTTTCGAAATAAACACATAATTCATTTCATTTGCTTAATGCAGTTTTTAGCACAGAGTTTCTTTAGAAATAAACTGGCTGTCTTTGGCTGAGTATGTGTTATTTTTTTGGAAAATATATTCGTGCAACTGGCAGGTTTTAAATTCAGTTTCAGAGTAGTAAAATCTGATTCTAATACATAACAAATATAATACTGTATCTTCAAACTGGAATATAATGAAATATACTTATTTCTGCACCAACGATCACTAGCTATAGTAGTCTAGTGGATAAAACGTCGGGATGTTAATCCACAAGGTGTGGGTTCGAATCCGAAATCTACAGCTGGAATTTTCAAGTTTTAATGAAAGGTGGGATATGAAAAGTAATGATAGGATTTTAGTACATTTTGAATTTTTTTTTTGTTATTGGGCAAAATTTATTTAAAAACGGGTAACCAACGTTGGCAGAACATTGGTTATTAGTTGGCATTATGTATGCAATAACAAATCTTCGCAAAACATTATAAATGACTTTGAGAATGCCTTTCTGAAAGAGAAAATACTATTATTTAGCAAAACATCAAAATACTACGAATAACCAACGTAATAAAAATGTTAGTTAGTGGTTGGGTTTCTGTCGTATTAGATTGGCGATCTGTAACATACGCACGATAAACCAACGTAAATCCAAGAAATACAGCAGTTAGATTTTTTGATTCATATGACATTTGTTTGAAAGTAAGAGAATTTAGGAAAACGTGCAGAAAACCAAAAATTTTCATTGGAAAAATAATGTAGGTAGAGCGTCATATTTCAGTTGGCAACCAACGCAAAAATACACGTTGGGTCAAAGATTCTCCGAGTCACATTTTGACGTTGGGCCAACTTACGTTTTCCAACGTTGGCCCAACGCCAGTGCCAGACGTAGGGCCAACAGAAAGTTGCTGCTAGGGCTACCAAGATGGTGTAATAAATACGGGTAACTAAGAGGCGACCTCTGAAAACGTCAGTTTTTTTAAATACATTTTAAAGAATTTTTAAATATAATTTTGCTAATATATTTTTTTTATTTTGAATTTTTTTTCTTGTTTTTAGAGTATTTTTTGGATTTTTTTTTAATTTCTGGGGTCAATGGTCGAAATTCATGGGTCATGAGTCCCGCTTGCCCTGACATAGAGTCATAAGTCCTGGTCTCCTGCTGTGAGAAGAATTAAATTGTTTAAAGTAAAAAAGGGACTTTCTAAGGAAAAAGGGAAATTTTCAGGAAAAAGTGAAATTTAGTCGATATTGAGCGGGAAAAGGGAAATTTTGAGGGCAGAAGGGAAATTCCAACATGGCGGCTGGCTTGCTCCGGCTCCGGTGCCAGGTACTTGTGCCAAACTTCCCTAAATCCTGCTACTGCCATTTCTACAGATATTGCGAAAATTAATTTTTTTAATACAAATGGGAGCCTATATTGTAAAATCGCTCTGTCCATTTTGTTACAAATTGTTTTCACCATGTTGTCCAATTTTCCCAACACATAAACGTATAACTTTAATTAATTAAGTAACGAAATTTATGTCAAATTAAGAATAATTTAAAATTCTACAGTTTTTGTGTTGAAAAAGATTAGAATACATAATGAAAACTATTTGTAACAAAAAGTGCCAGAGCGATTATACTACATAGGCTCTCGCTTGGATTTATAAAATTTACTACCGCAAAAGCTGTAACTATGGGAGATAACGGATTAACACATTTGCAGGTGGGAGGCAGTGACAATTTTACAAGGTTTATTTCAAAAAGTGCTTATTTGAACCGTGAAAAGTCTATAAGTTTGTAGATTCGGCTGCCCTGCCGCTGCTACATCCCAGCGCGTGAGTTGGAAACATGACGTTCAGCTGAACATTTGCCCTGACGGCAGCTGACCACGCCTTTTTATTATCTCATTCGATCTGGACTCCTCGGCCCGACTGTCAGGCGATTGTTCGGGGCAAGTCTTTGAACGACTGAAGAAGAGTATAGTAAGGAGGGGGAGGGGGTGGTCCGTGCTCGCCAGGATTTGACAGGAATGTCGGAAAAAAGGGGGGGGGGGGAGGGGTGAGCTGGGCGTGACCTAGCACAACAGTTGTGAGATGAGAGTCTTGCGTGGGCGTCATTCCGCCCCTCTTCACCACTCAACATCTCTTGTACAACATTCCGTGGATGGCTGGACCGGTCTGAATTCCCCCCCCCCCCTTACTTTCTATTGTACGTCGAGCGGCTATCTCGCCCGTCCGAGCTTATGCCTCATAAAATAAATATCAAGGCATTCTGTGAGGTTGGTGTTCCTGAAGAAAAAAAAAAACTATAAACTATGATTCCAGGCTCTGTTACACGTCGCACACTTAAGACTGTTCAAGAAAAATATTTTTTTTTTTTGTGTTAGGAGTTGATGATATTTCATGGTTTCGTGACATGTTATGCATAACAACTTAAGAAACATACGAAGTCATACCAAAAATAGCATCTACGGTGTTTACATTATTAGCGTAGATTTGGGAAGTTTTATCTAGAATATTGATTCGTACAAATTTCAACAAGTGGTTTTAACACAAATTTTGTTTCATCTAAACTGTTTATTAAAGTCGCGAGACTGGTAAGTTGCAATGCACATTCCTTGAAATTTGACATTTCGTTATAGGCTGTTCACGGTAAAATGAGCACTTTTGAAAGCCCTGCTTACGATATGCTTGTACAAACGTTGAGTATTCTTCCAGCTTATCTAAAATTAACATTGCAATGGGTCTTATCACTTTATTCATGCGTCGGTCAAATGAAACTGTGAAATCATTAAGAAAGTAAATACTTTACAGATCTGCTCATTTTTACGCTTTGTGCATTAAAAAAAACAGAAAGGGTAATAAATAATTTTAAGTTATCACAAATGCTTACCTAACACTTTTTATTCGAAGTAAAGGTATGGGACTTCTTTCCATCTATCGTTACGAACTTTACTGGGCGAATGTCACTCAGTGCGACCATTAAAATGTACGGAGACAGGGGCAGTGACTTTTTTCTAAGGTTCATTTCTAAAGTGCTCACTTTGTCGTGAACAGCCTTTAAGGTTAATACTCATGTTAGGAACAAAACGAGATTTCTTACGGGAGAGTTTGGTAAAGGGAAAATCTCGGTCGCTAGGTGCGCAGTGTTCCAAAAGGTAATTTTTTACTATAATTTTAAGCTACGTGAATAATAAAAGATGAAATTAAGATTTTACTTAGTTACGAAGATATTTTATATTTCAATTATGATTTTTGCAATTATCCAAGTTTTTAACGTATAAAATAGAGATCATCTGGTACCTTGTTGACACTAGCGTTTACCCAGTGGCGAAAATGATCCCTTCGCAAAACTTTTAACTTTGATCTTCCCAACCTGCATTAGAAGTAACCTCAGCCTAGTTTACATATGGTTACGGTTTATCTTCTAACGATTTTTACTTTTAATTTTATTGCTTATATTTAAGTTGAAATACGAGCAAACTAGGTAATGTATTTCCAAGAAATATTTTCCATAGCAGTCTTATAACATTAACAATTTATTTTCCCCTGCTGTAGACTAAAGTAAGCATACTTGTTTTGTAAAATGTAGAGAGTATTAGAAAAAAAATTATATTTCCTCTAACTTGTTTCAATTGTTTTTGGAAAGTTATTTTCCTACGTTGCCATAGTTACTATTGTTTAATTTAAGAAAATATATGTAAAAAGTTAACTATAAAAAATAATTTTGATCGGCATAGTGAAATCAGTTAGACTTGTCCCACCTGAAAACAATACTGATTTTAGGAGTGACTGAATTTCACAGATGTAAATAATTCTTATGAATTACCCACAAATATAGTGGTTCATTCACGGTAACTCTACGCTTTTCGAATAAAATTTTTGAAAAATCTCCCCACATGTTACGTACGGTGTAGCCTAAAAGTAGAGCTTTAGTAGGTGCACTAGGAAAGTTGGAAGTAACTGATTTTCTTGTGCTGCAGATGTTTCCATCACAATTCCTCGCCCATCGACATCTTAAAAAAATTAAAACGTCAACCATTATGTTCGGATTTTTGACGTGAATACGTCTTTAAATATGCAACCATAGTGGGAGGCAATCCAGATTGCAGCTCCGAATCTATCGTCTACATTCTAATTTCTATTACACCACTCGAGTGCCAAAGGGTCAAATAATATGTTACTTTGAGGGAGGACAACGAAGCATCGAATGGCGGGGGGGGGGGGGGATTTGAGTTCTTTTCGCCGCGTCTTATAACTTCCGCGTAGTAAAACGTTTGACTAGGATAAGCTACAGCAAAGTTTCAGTCGACAGCCCTCGTCAAGATCAGTCGATTGCGCGTATAAAAACATTTGTGCGGCGTGGTGATGGTGAAATTATATGCGTTTAATGTAAAAAATTAAGAAAATTTAACACAATTTCAGCCTATACTCGTCAAAAACCTAAGTCGAAATACAGAAATCATATATGGCGGGAAAGAGTATCTTAAAAGCAATCCAATGATACCCATAAAACCCCATATGATCGAGTGAAGCGGTGCCGGGAACGAAAAATAAACATCAAGGCGTCCGAGCGCGTCAACGTAGACGTATTCACGCAAAACAAACGGCCGTGTCCCCAACACAGCCAAACTCAATTTGATATAAAAACTGTTAACCTCACGATGTGTAAATGTTACGTATGTATGGCGACAGCATTTCAGAACACCGATTTACACACACGGTTCGCTTACAACTAATCCATTCCTAGTCGTTTTGATAGTGTGATTGGCAATAAAGCAGTCGAGTTGGAACACGGGATTTGGTCACTGATTTCATACTCCCTCTTTCGAATAAACACGTCTCCAGCGCACTAATTCCCAGATGCGGTGTAGTGGTTAGAACATCCGCCTCCCACCAAGGCGAACTGGGTTCGATTCCCGGCGGTGTCGTCCCCGGATTTTTCGCAAGTGGGAATCGTGTCGGACGATACCGCTGGTCGATGGATTTTCTCAGGGATCTCCCATTTCCCACGCCCCTGCACTCCTGAGCTGCTCCATACTCATCTCGCTTCACCCTCATCGGCATGTGGGTGATTGAAGTGAATATGGAGCGGCGCCGGAATGAAGGGACGGGGGAAACGGGAGATCCCCGAGAAAACCCGCCGACCAGCGGAATCGTCCGGCACGATTCCCACTTGCGAAAGTCCGGTGACCCGACCGGGTATTGAACCCGGTTCGCCTAGGTTGGAGGCGAGCGTGCTAATCGCTCAGCCGCCGTGGTCCCCATATAGCCGAGAAATTACGAAATCATAATACACCACCGCCTAGCACAATTTACATATTGTGCTCATAATAACTGAAAGCGAAAATTCATATTTAATGAGCCTGATAGGCGAGGTACTACTGTATAATTTCTTAATATAGAGCAGCATAAAAATACCATTTTGTGGGCGTTTAAAAGGGCTTTAAAATAACGTTAGGAGTTTGCGAGGCATCTTAAAAAAAAAATTTTCCGGTCTATTCTGTAGTGCCATTTCTTCTCAAGTCGGTAGAGTAGTTTTATTTCAATCTAGCAAACTTGGTGCAAGACACTTCACGCGAGAGGTGTCTGTTAAAAATATATCTCGTTACTTAAAAAACCACCTTTGTTGCTAAACTGTACAGAAGAAATGCGTGGAAAATCCCGCGATTTCCTGCTGCAAGTTTTTCGCCGTAACGACAGCTGGTTTCGAGTCGGAAGCGGAAGAGGAATCAACTTTCTCACCTCTTCAGGAGAGGTGAAAGCCCCCGCGAGGGGAGGAAATACCAAAAATGACTCGCGGCACTATTCCTCCCCCATTTTCCCTTTTTTCTTCTCTCCTCGGGGGTAATTCCCGACCGCCCATTGAATAGGAAATATTTTATGAAGTTAGGAATGGGCCGCGCCCCGCAGAATTGCTTTCAACCTTCTTCTCCCGCCCCTTCTTCCTACTCTCCTCTTCGCACTTTTCTCTATTTTCCTTGTCCTTCCTCCCCTTCTTCTCTATTTCCTTTTTCCTGGCGCGTGCTCTTGGAGAATTCGCCGTATGCTGTACATTTCAGCGTGTCTGGAGCGGCGAAAAAAAAAAAAAAAAAAAAGGACCCTGGATTTGTGTGTGTGTGTGTGTGTGTGTGTGTGTGTGTGTGTGTGTGTGTGTGTGTGTGTGTGTGGTGATGACCCTTGAAGGGAGGGGGGAGGGAGGGGAGGATGAATAAGAAAATACCAAGGGCTCTTTCTCCCTTTCTCGAGATGGCAGGCAGAGCTATCAGCGCAGCTACTGCCCGTGAGTGGTAAAAATCCGTGGAAAGAATCGTTTCACAGCGTACCGCCTCACGTTTTCCACTTCTGGAGAACGGCCAACGTACCCGCACCAGAGAGCGTGAGCGGAAATTCTGAAGAGTGTCTCTCCGCCGTTAACTGCCCTTGCGAGGCAGTGTGAAAATGTAAGTTCATTGTTACCGGGTTGGTTCTTCCGTGGCGCTGCCGTGTTCGCCCTTGAAAAGTAATTCCCCCCTCCCGCGGATTTTTTCTTACGTCCGAGGCACGGCGATACGGGCGACAATGACGCTCGCGCCCGGCGCCCCATCGCTCTTACGCGCAAGGCGCTGAACCGGCACGGCGTACAGTACTTGTGTCGTCATACTTTCCCTATGCAAATTACATCTGTGTAGGCTATTTTCCGTAAAGTGAGCACTTAAATCCGTCCTCATTTGGAATAATAGTCAATACATATATTTTACTGTAGGCTTGGACGTTAACGTTAATGTGTGGTGGAATATACACGCTGTGTTTATTACTTACACGACAATATTTATTTTAAAAAGGCAGTTCAATTATAACAATTGGCTGAAAGATAAAAGTAACTAGGGAGGCAAAAGTGCTCACTTTATCGTGAGCAGCCTATAGTGTTCGGTGATGTGGACGCACAGATAATAGTTACGGTTTTAGGGATTATTTTTGTACCTACCTATAACCTATCTGATTGTTAATATAGAGATAACAGTCAGATGATATCATACAGACATACATACTGCTCACTTCCCACCACTGCGAACCAGGTTCGATTTCCGGCGAGATCACCCAGATTCTCGCATGTAGGAAAAGTGGCGGACATTGTTGATGGTCGGCGGGTTTTCTCGGGAGTCTCCCGTTTCCTTCACCCTTGCATATTACCGCTGATCCATCTTTACCTCACTTCACCCTCGCCACACTGTTAAGGAGCCTCCGTAGTAAAAAAAAATATCGACTGAAGGTCACGGCCGGCTTTAAGGAAGCATTGCGACGGCGATGGGAAATAACGTAAGCCAGCTGCGCGCGTATTATTTTTCCTTTAATTTTAAACCTTGAATATATATACGATTTAAATACAAAGATATGTCCAGTAAAGATATAGCATTCTCGCTATAGTTTAAAACACTGCTTTACAGAAGAATAAATGTCGTGAACAGAATGCTGTTTGCCAATTTGTTACTATCTCAAGTACTTTATGATATTTTCAACCAAAATAATTTCGAAACGCCACGTTTGGGGGCGCTTAGCTCCCTTAATAATCACTTCAGATAAAAGTGGAACATATTATATTTTCTTCTTATAGGTATTTTCGTAAGGAATAACCTGCCGGAGTTCATCGGTGTTGTTCTAAAACACTGTGTTTAACGTATATGCCAATACCGTCACAACAGTTTGTTGTGGTGTTGCCTGTGATTGCATGTGCAGGTACATGAACAGCTCCTACATCAGAACACTCTTGTTTCTACTATACAGAACTGATATTTGTTTCAACACTATGACCTCAGCTACGTTTGAACTGGTACAGAAATCTAATTGCTGCTCTTCTGAAATCAGTTTTAAAAAGAAATGTTACATTGTTACTTTCCTGCAGATTTGTTTTGACGTGAATGCGTCCTTAAATGTCTTTTTAGGGCTAAATAAATGCTGTTTATACTCGTTCACCTATTACATGCTTAGAGTTGTTTTTAATTATGGAAGTTTTTAAAACATGTCGTACATATTACACGATATTCTTGCCGACTTTAAGAGTGGGATGGACCCCCACATTTTATGTGAAATAGCTGTTTGTGCGAATACGCTTATCTCGGTAAATTAATTTTTTTTTGCAAATACGACGTTTTATCAGAAAAGAGAAAAAACGATTTATCTATGCCCCTATTTTTTTTATTTTGTCTTACTAAAGGTATGCTTGAAGGGGAAAAAATCGTGAAAATGGTCAAATATAGCATTTTTAAAGCTTGCTATGCAGTTTCCTTAATCGGTAAGAGAAAAGTACAAATATACGGGCGTAGTTTAATCTGTGGTCTTTCATCGCGTGAAATTAAAACCCCTGTGTTACAGATCTAATTTGCACAGTACAGCATTATGCCGGAAACACTGCACGCCTTGCGCGTAGGAGCGATGAGGCGCTAGGCGTGCGTGTTAGTGTCGCCCGTATCGCTCCCTCGCTTCTTGACCGAGGACGCGAGGTTCCCACAGGGGACCATCGCATTCTTAACTCATTTGCAAAACAACTAAACTATGCTGGTGTCCTAATATTTAGATAAATAATTACATCGCGACGTATAATGGTCTGGACGCGTCATCTTGTTTATGGATGTTCGTCACTACTGATATGCGTTCTGCGCACGCGTAGGTTTGCCTGCACGAAGGATAAATCACCGAAATCGTAAACCTAAGATTAAAGCTTCGGCCTTGGCTTAACCAAGGCCTTAGCTGGCATCATAACGTTCTGGAATACTGCTAAGGCCTGCGTATGACTTGAGCTGTACCAAAACCCTTATCAATATTTTCTAGAATGCCGGCCTAAATGTCTTTGATATCAGACCGACACGTGGGGTAGCAGGATGGGAACGCCTGTGCAATTTTTGAAGGGTGATCCATTCCGACACTAAAACTTCGTGAGTATAGTCTATTCTCGGTTTCCTCGCACTTTTTGAACCAAACCTTTGAAAAATCACCCTATGTATGATGCATTTAGTTATATCCTAAACATGTCATTTATCAGAAGCCCTTTATAATTCTGTTAGTATGGAAGTACCCTGTTTCTACTTAAATGGAAGTTTTGCTAATATTTTATTTATAAATTATGGTATTGTTTTCTAAAAATTGGTAGCGCCAAGTAATAAATAATTCTCATGCAACGAACTATTACAACTGTGTGCGCACGAATTCGGTGCGTTGTCTTTCGGTGCAATTTTCTAGACTTAGTTAAGCTTAGTTTGAACGTGGCGGAGGAATATCCTGGAAGTAGAACTGTAGCAGGGCTTCAGAAAAGTGTGAAGTAACCGTGAATGGATTATAATTGCACAATTGAAATAAATGTGTTCTCGTTTGATCGGGAGTACCTTGTGTTGGCGCACGCGCGATGCGAGGATGTAGACGGAAATTTCCGGCCAGTTTATAATAATACATAATAATAATAATACGTCGTTATTTTTGTGGTGATGTTAAAGTATTATCACCTTCTATTACACTTAACCACTTTACATAATAAAATATAACACTTATTTTTTGAAATGATAAAGATATAAAAATGAAAGAACACTTAATGTTTACTATAAAATTATAAAGTAGCTTATATGAAATATATAAAATTGACAGACATAAAATAGAAATAAGATGAGTGGTGAACTTGCGATTTTTCTCTCGATGTATGTTTATAATGTGTATAGGCTGTTCACGGTAAAATTAGCACTTTTGAAAGCCCTGCTTAAGATCTACCTACTTGCATACACTTTTTGTGTTGCTATGAGCCTCATTACTTTATTCATGCGTCGGTTAAATTAAAATGTGAAACTATGAAGAAAGTTCGATTCAAATTTAAAAAAAAACATTAATTTTCAGTTATCACAAATATTTAACGTGTTTTATTCGATGTTAAGATATAAAGCTACTTTACATCCGTCGTTACCAATTTTACTAGGCGAATGTCACATACTGCGCTCATTAAAATAAATGCATACAGGGGCAGTGACATTTCTCCAAGGTTCAGTTCTAAAGAGCTCACTTAATAGTGAACATTCTTTGTACATATATGCATATGCATAAACATACACGCATACTCAAAACCACATACATGCATGACTCCGGTGTGTAGCACGAAGATTTTTGTACCAAACGAAAGGTATCATCTATATCTGTCGATTTAAGCCGTAGACGCGAAGTATCCACTGCGTCACTTTAATTTCATCCCCATATCCCAAAGAAAATATTACCCGCTTACGTGGACATATTCACGTAAATACCGCGGTTTATGTTCCCGACATAGCCACACACCGATTTTTTTCCCCCACTGACTTTTCCGAGTTACTAATCGATTAGGCTGAGACCTTCATAAGGAATAAAAATTAAAATTTAAAATGTGAAATTTATTTAAATTTCGTATCAACAACTCAGTTTACATCGTATTGCATTTTTATTGGTTGTGAACTGTAGACTACTTACACATAACAAAATTTTCGTGCAATAAATTAGGGCTTTTAGGGCTACCATTATTCGTATTGGCTTTCTCCATCATTGAATTAAGTGTCCCCCTCCCCCCCCCAGAGCACTAGAACTAGCGAGTAAAAGAGTTCGCGAGTAAACTACTCTGTTTTCCAACCCTGCTTTCTTCCTCCAACCCTATCGTACGCGTTAGTAAAGGAACTTGGGTTGGGGGGGGGGGGGGAGACGCCTAGAAACAAACTTCTTCGAGGGTAGGTAATTCATTTTTAGTGCAGTCCTTTTACGACGGGGCGACCTCTGAATAGTGCTGCAATGCTGTGTTTGATGAGAAAAGGGGGGTGGGATTTGTGAGGAATTTCACCGCTTAGTACCAAGTTCTATCCTACAACGGAGGGGGATTATGGCCGTTGAAAACAATTCTAAAAGGGATGCTGTTTACTGGGGTTGTTGAATATAAGCTGCTGAGCGAAAATAAGATAGTAAAAATACACACGCCGTAAAGAACACAGTTTTCGTTTCGCGACGTCCTTGTGGCTACTTCACGATTTATTGGGCACTAGCGACCCGCCCCGGCTTCGCACGGGTGCAATTAAGATAAAAAAAACTGCTTAACCCGACGTTAATTAGGTTGGGTAAACTCTCCTAAAGCATTAAAAAAAAGCACATAATTTAATAATTACTTAATTATTTATGATTTAAAGTTTTTTTGCTATTTTCATTTGATATTTTTTTACTTTTTTATAATTTTTCATATTAATATACATTATATTACAATGCAGTTTATCTGAGATAGAAGTATTTAATATTTTATTGGCTAAGACATTCTCTGTAGACAATGTTTGACGTCCTGTTATTGTTTGGTAGCAAAATGTACTGTTTCTCGGGACTTCCAACTCGTGATAAACCAACATATAGTTGGCCATGGGAAAAACACTCTTTTCGTAGGTCGATTCCAACCAAAGAGAAAGTTTGACCCTGGGACTTATTAATAGTAATCGTGAACGATGTTTTTACGGGAAATTGCAACTGTTTGAAAGATATTGGCAAATCCGTGGGAATCATGGGAATCCTCGGGATGTTTGCCAGCTGGTCGGCTGCTGGACCGGTGAGGATGGTCGCGACAATCAAATTTTCTTTCAAGTCTTTAATGAGCAATCTTGTGCCATTACACATGTTAGGAGGGCTTATATTCCTTAAAAGCATGATAGGAGTACCGACTTTTAATGATAGTTCGTGAGGTGGCAAGCCAGAAGGATTAAGCGAATTTAGAAAATCTTGAGGAAAGTGGACGACATCGTCAACATTGGTGACTGTGTCAATCGACTTATAGGTTTTGACTTGGCCGGGAACTCTTTGTATAATGAGATTGTTGATTTCATTGACATTGTCGTTTCTAGGCGATACTATTGCCCTGGAACACAACCAGTGAAAGTCTCTTTCTAGTAAATTTTCGAGGCCCGGTTATACTGCTTCTATAAGATGCTGCAGACTGTGGACTATCTGACCTAATGTCTCATTTAAAATGATTTCAGCAGAATTAGTGCCCAAATTTAGAGAAGGAAAAACTCCTTCTCCAAGTCTGAGCAATTGTTGTGGGAAATCTTTATGCGTGTCTCCACCAAGATTGGCTCTCATATTCGTTCGCAAATTTAAGTGTTTAATAGAACTTCATAAGGGAGATGATTTAAGACATGCTTTGATGATATCTGCACGCGTCCCTTTTGTAACTACACGGAGTGTCTGACGAAAATCCCCAGCAAACACAAAAGTAACTCCCCCATAATGGCAGTAGAGCTTCTAAGGTTGGCGCCGTACGCAGCACACAGCACGTTTTATTTTCCGAATCTAACCGTCCTGCAAAGCTGTAGTACATTATTTTGTTCTATCATCAATAGTTTTCGCAGCGCACGCTATGTAAGAAATTTTATAGGTCATTTATTTACACTTTGGGTTACATTATTGGAGTTTTAGTAGGGATCCCTAGTGATTTTTAAAATAAAATATAGCCTATGACACTCAGTGATAACGTAGCATTTTACTGGTGAAAGAATTTTTAAAATCGGATGAGTAGTTTCGATGATTACCTCCTACATCCAAACACACAAACACACAAAGTTATAAACACTAGCTCTTTATAATATTAGTATAGATTTAGGAATCAATGTTCTAAATAATACTGTGCGCCCAATATATCGTACCCAGTGAGGTCTCTAGTTAGAGAGTTAAAACTGCAGAGCCATGCCCTAATGTCTTATTTAATGTGTAGCGTTAAAATTAATTATCACTTGAAATGCATTTCGTAACGAATAATACACATTCGAGTGGGAATTGACGGTGATAGAAACACACAATGCTACAGTCTAACTTGTTCGAAGCATGAAACTACGGACGCGACGATGTTTATTTTTACACTTGCACTGAGAGAAATCGATCAAAATATTTGTTTGCATAGGGCCAAATAAATATTTAGTTGCCCTAACAAAATATACTGTTGAGTAAACAAAATTTTAAAAGCAACAAAAATACTTTTGTGCGTCTCACAAAATATATGTTTGAATAAACAAAATCTCTGTGTTGGGCCGAAAAAAAATATTAGACTGTAATTTTGTTGAATCAACTGTATATATTTGTTTGGCCACTTCTCTAACTGCCTTCGTTCGAAAATACAGCTCGAGAGTTTGTTTGTATTTGTTGTTTGTTAGTGTATCTATTGATGCTTAATAAAACAATGCAATAAGAAACTGAGCAGTAGAAGCTGTAAAACGTGACCTATTTGAATACGTTTCGCGGCGTCGTGAGTTGTGGCATTGGCTGCGATTACTAAGGCTTAGCGCTCGAACGCATGTGATTTAGATTCGAAACTCGGTCGAACTTGTAACAATTTTTCTGATCGGCCCGAACTGTTTAATGCGCGTGTAGCCAAACAAAGGTCAACGGCGAAGACAAGCGACACGTAAAATTATGCTCGTGTCATGATAAATCATTGCTGACACAATTACTTCTCGCGACAGCGTCTTCAACCGAGCGTCACAACTCGTGCAATATAAACTTTTAGCAGTCTCTTTTTTTTTTCTGTAAATTAGGTGTAATTATGTGGTCCTTATTAAACAATTTCTCCCTTTCTATATTTGTTATATACGCGAAAGCTACGTGTATGATAAAATCCAACAAAGTATCCGAAAACAGAATTTGCTACACATTTTCTATTGGCTAGCACATGGAAAAAAAAACAGAGAGCCATTCCGGCCGTCTGCTAGACGGACCCTGCTTAGATTCTCTACCCGGACATTCTGGTTTCTATTCCCCGTGGTATTCAGAAATCGCTCTAGGACGGTTCCTTAGTTTAGAGCCGAAACCGCAAACAGTCAAACTAATTCCTTAGGGGTAAACGAGGACACATATAAAGGGAAACATTTTTTTTCTGATGGACATTGATAATAGATTTGGTACCTTAATGATAAATTTGGCAAAATCAACCCAGGAAATTAATTATATAATTTTTCAATAATTACAAATGTGCCACAGGTGAGCAAAAAGGCGGCGGGGTTGGGGGGGGGGGGGGCTGTTGGTGGAGGAGTTGTTACTTTGCAGTAGTTCCACCGAAAATTAATATAAATAAAGGCGCATGCCTATGAAGAGAAGGGATTAGAATCCGGAAGCAAATAAGACCCGTTGACGACTTGATCAGACGAAATGTAAGGTTACCAGACAAACGTGTGTAATCAATTTTCTCATTTCAGGTAGCCAAAAAATGGGGTAAAATAAAAATAATATCGTATGCGCCCGGGGGAGGGGTAGTTACAAACGTACAAGGCAAGATTGCTGGCGTGATATTTACACATTTGAAGACTTTTGTGTGCAGTTTTTTAAAATGAAATATTCCTCAGGTTAGAGTAAGTTTTCTCAGTATTCTTGAAATTTCACTCCCAGTTCAACATTACATCTCATTTCTTTTGACCCTATCTGCACATAGGCTGTTGACGGTAAACTGAACACTTTTGAAAGACCTGCTTAAGATCTACTTGTATGCACGTTGTGTGTTCTTCTACCTTATGTATAGTTAACACTGCAGTGGGCCTCATCACTTTATTCATGCGTCGGTCTGGTGAAAATGAAAATGTGAAATTATTGTAAAACTACATATTTTACCAGTCTGCTAATTCTTACGCTTGTGGGAATTGCAAAAAGGACAGAAAACGAAAGAAATAGTTTAAATTATCACACATATAAACGTTACACTTTTAATTCGACGTTAAAGCAAAAAAAAAATATCCCCTTCTTCGTTACCAATTTTACTGGCCGCAAACCACTCAGTGCGCCCGTTGAAATATATGTAGATAAACAGTAACTTTTTTTCTAAGGTTGATTTCAAAAGTGTTCAATTTACCGTGAACAGACTTTAGGTTATATATATATATATATATATATATATATATATATATATATATATGTGTGTGTGTGTGTGTGTGTGTGTATATATATACACACACACGCACCTCGAAAGAATTCTTGCAACACCTGTAATTTTGTTGTTCATGTAGAATGTTCACTGAAAAAGTAGGCGCGTAACAAAGATACACAGGACTAATAGGCGCGGTAGTCTGTATAGACAGACGTACTATAGGCGGTTCACGATAAAGTGAGCACTTTTGATGCCCTAATTACGTTTTTCTTTCAGCTATTATTTAGCCTTTAACCACTTTTTAAAAAGAAACATTGCCGTGTACGTAATAAATACAGTGCGCATATTCCACCGCACTCGGAATTTAACGCCCAATACTAAGATAAATTATATTTACTGATTATTATTGCAAATGAGAGGAATTTCATAAGTGCTCACAAAACCGTGAATAGCCTATATATGTGGGGCTGCGATTGACCGAGTAACTCGGTGTTCCCAGTGGTACAGAATTTTTTTTTTAAGATGTGTATTCTGCTCAAGTTATGGAGATGATGCAGCACAGGAGATCGGATCTCTAAAGCGGTATTTTTTTTTTGTTCTCGGTGCGACCTCGGCGGTCGGGATGAAACCCTCCCTGGTTTTGCGGTTTGCGGACACGCTACGTGCTACGAGTCTCCATCCTGGGTGTTCGCTTCGATTGTGGCGCAGTCGCAAGGGAACTGCAGTTTATGGGAGGGCGCGGATAAGGTAGGAGTGTGGTTTTGGTGGAATTGGGAGGGGGGGAGAGGGGCAGTAAATTATCACTGCGGTGGCGAACAATTCCCTACTGCGCAGCTGGGTCCGCCTGTGGCACGAGCCGCGCGTAAACCTATGGCATGATTGTAGAGCGTGAGCTATTGTTATTTTCACCGCATTTTCCAAACAAACGGTTTAGTGGAATTATATTAGAGTTATTTATTTCATTTTGCTTTTTTATTTCTGGTTTTGGCAATATTTCTTTAAAATAATTAATTTACAATGGAAATCCTTCACGGCACACAGACCTAAGAGTTTGAGGGTCCATGCATCCAACGTTCCCACGCGTCAAAAGCAATACCATTAGAGGCTGTTCACGATAAAGTGAGCACTTTCGGAATCAACCTTGGAAAAAAATCTACCCCTACCTGCATATGCATATTTTAACGGGTGGCGTGCGCCCAGTAAAGTTGGTAACTATAGATGGGAAAGTAGTTCTGTATCTTAACGTCGAATAAAAAGTGTTAGGTAACCATTTTTGATAACTTAAATTATTTCTTTTCGCTTTGTATTTTTTTTAATGCGTCGAAGTGTAAAAATGAGCAGATTTGTAAATTATTTACTTTTCTAACAATTTCATAGTTTCACTTGACCGACGCATGAACAAAGTAACGAGACCCGTGACAATGTTAATCTTACGTAAGGTGGAATAATACACAACGTGCATACAAGTACATCTTAAGCAGAGCTTTCAAGAGTACTTATTTTACTGTGAATAGCCTATACCGTAAATACAATATTTCATTTCGAATTGTTAAGCACGTAAACAACCTCGCCACGACACAGACATTGCTCATGCAGTTTTCGCAAATAATTCCTCGAAACGAACTGATTGAGTTTGTTGTACTTACGAGAATCTTGCGTGAAACGAGTGTGGTGTTGTGGAAGGCCCGATTTAAGATTACAGTGGAAGGAACATATATTGCCGTAAACTGCAGTTAGGTGAAATTTTACAGGATGAACATTTACTCTCGCCCATGGCCGGCAACATAGTCAAGTTACTAGCCACATGACGTTTCCATTTAAGTCTAGGCACCAGTCGGTGATTCTCGTTATGAATGCATTGTTCATTAATGCTACCCGAGGTTTGAGATATTTTTTTCTCTGAGTACTCCATTTTCCTTCCTTGTATTCATTATCCTACTCCTCCAACTTTACCTCATATCACTTCATCCTCTCTCCAGTCTTGCCGGAAAATATATGTGTAATTCCTTGATTTGCGTAGTGCTGGGTCTTGTTATCTGCGGAATATTGAACCAAATGTGAATTGCGGGTAGAGTGAAACTTGCTTTCCTTCTACTCTTTGCGTATTAACGCCCCTACCTTGTGCTGTTAAGCTAAGGAAGGGAGCAGTTTAGACATTCAACTAGAACTTATTTTTAATAGAAAAAGACACACGTTCCTATAGCTTGCCCACGTTTCAAATCTAGGACTCCACCTTCCATAGACCGACTTCCAGTCAACTACACCGCAAGAGCGGGCTATGAAACTGACAAACGAAACGAGTCGGAAGTTAAAGATGAGTCTTGAGTGGCGATGAGTGTTTGTAGATCCTGGAGACTATTCGTAGGGAACCGGCGAATGAAATTAAAGCGAGATATCTCGCTTAGCATGAGTTTGTTAACAATGAATGTAGTTATATGTTATCGTGTATTATCGGTTACCCCGTGTAGCGGGAGTCTTAATTGGCCCCTGAATTTCTTTTATGGTGACCGCAGCGAGCATTTCTGCCGTACGCACAAACAGTGCTAGAAAGCATTTCTCTAGACTTCCCAGTGAACACAGTAAGGCTTATATTCTGAACACCTGTAAAAAAAATGTTGCAGGGTGATTACTTATGCAAAGATGAAAAAGAAAACACAGTACGACTTACGACAATAACTGCTTATTAATGGTAACATGTGCCATTCAAAATTTATATTCTGAATTACTTGTATTTTAAAATATTATAAAATTCTTGAGATGGGGGAACACATTCCTGTATTGTATTTCCTTGACTCGGGGCCTGAAGATAAAGAAAGTTTGTATTGTAATGTCATTTTCATTCATACTCATACATAATTACGTATCCCTGGATTGACGTCTTATTATTCCTGACGAAGATGAATTAACGGATTTAAATGACCAAAAGAGAAAAGGTGCGAATTCTTAGACGGACGGTTCTGGAAGAAGCAGCTACAAAACTTGAAACGGTTCGGTTGTTTGCTTGCTAGTTTATGCTGCCTGGATCGCGAAGCTTTGTTTTCTTAACTAAGGAAATGATCTCGCTCGTGAAATTTTCACAAGTTTGAGATCTAAATACATAAAATCACTAATCTGTTCACGAATTTGTAGTTTTGGCAGTAGTTATGACTGATTATTTCGAAGTGTATTTTTCCGAAATTTCGATTTTGAGGAACGCCTTCTACCCTTTAGTAAGCCTTGGCGATCATGATTCGTGTAGTAATTTTTGTCTCGTCGTGGATAAGTAATAATTTATCAGCAATTACAGTTATGCCTTTACTCGCACGCTGATACATCATCATACATACGAGTGTATACACATAGCGTTGTTCGCAGAGACGGATTAAGGCCCATGCAAAACATGCTGTCGCATGGGGTGACGGACTGTGAGGATGTCAGACCAACGGCGCCTTTAACTATTTCATTTGGCAATACATAATTCCAATAAAAGTTTTTCTTTTTAGTCTGGAATAAATAAATCTCGCCCTTACATAAACGCTTTTGACTTTGGTAGTTCTATAGCTCCAGTATCTTCGAAGGAGTTAAGATAAAGTTTCTAGACCATAATATTTTATCCCAATATTTTGTTAATATTTATGCCAATTGTTGTGACCTGTCCTGAGGATGAACCAGGTCACGCAAGGAAGGGGGGATAGTCGTCTAGATGAATAGAGTACTCACTATACAAAATACTGCATTTATTTTACTCATAGAATCTATACAAAGATACACGTAACTCTCACTCTTTGTCACTTTACATTCAACAATTGTATCACTTCGCAGATACCAATTACAGTTTTAACTCTAATGGACGATTGCAATTACTGTTAAATGTGTGATCGTGACTCTGAGCGAGTCTGAAGGAATCTCTCCACGACCTAGGCCGCCCTACTGGGATTATATTGACCCTGGCTATGTCTCGTCGTCGCCAACGTGCAGACCTCCACGACAGTGGCAGCGGCTGGCGTCGAAGTAGGACCATTGGCCCGGTGGTCCTCTCTGAAGCCGTCCCGTCGTCCGCTGGAATCAAGATGGCCGCCAGCGCCCCAGTCATATATAGGGCCCCGCCTGACTTCACTACCTTTCTTGGCGGGGGATGTTTTGCAAACAGCCGGGCTGGCCCGCTGAGGTCGCACCATCGTGAACTCTCGAGCGTCGTTTGTCAGCCCTGGCTAATGGTGACCACAACACAATGTTTATGTGCGACATATATGCATTTCGTAAAAATTTTTTGCCCTAACTTACACAGTTTATAAGTGTTAGATTTAAAAAGTTATAATAGACGAGAATTATAGTTTAATATTATATTAGCATATTACCTCAAGTTAAATTCCTTCTGAGTATTTAAAAATAATTGATTTATGCAATACCTGTTTTAAAAATTTCTACCACAAAATCATAGTTAAGAGTGAGATGCAGTAAGTAAAGTGGGAGAGATTTGGGCGGCTCTTAACATCGAGGTCTTGAGAAACGATGAGGGTTAAGCGAGGTGGGTATTGTGCAGCGCTGGAATGCAAGGGCGGGGGGAAATGGGATATCACCGAGAAAACCGTCCGACTAGCGATTCCCACTTGCGAAAATCCGGGAGTGGGCCCCCGCCGTAGATTGAACCTGGTTCGCCGATGTGGGAGACGAGTAGTATCTATTACACCACCGGAGCCCCAAGATACAGTAAGAAAGAGGACGATTTGTAATGTCGAAATAATACCTCCGCATTTAGCAAAACGATGACTAGATCTGTCCCTGGTTGTTCGTGCAGGGTTCTGCTCCATACTCTGGCAATGTCGCCTGGTCCATGGCTGAGCCAGATGAAGGTGAGGCGCCTGAGTTTCTGGCGGGGTTGTGTGTCACCGGAGGGGCGTGTCCCGACCCGGGGAAGGGTTGTCGGCCACGCGGAGAGGTGGTTGGGAGGGAGAGGGTGGGACCGACATTAACACCATCTGTCGCGGCAGTGGGCGGGCGCAACACCGCGAGTGTCTGAAGGCGGTCACTCGAGCCCTCACAACCTCCCAGCCCCCAACGCATCTCGTCCCCGACTGCTATATTTTTTGTTCTTTTGGTTACGTTTCATGCCGCAGACACTTCATAATCCTCTCAGCTACACTCCAGCACTCAACCATCCTACTACGACTTGGATCAAACACGCTAGAGAAAATTACCCGAAACACCTACACAGTAAAATATACGTGTACCTTTTAAGAAACGATTTAATTAGGAAAGTAATTGCAAATTATTTTTGTTACGCCACAAGAGAAATATTTTATGTGTACTTTTGAATAACATGACGAAATTAAAATCACAACATGTATGGGCTAATAGAAACAATAAATCCTTGTAATAAACTATTTGGAATGGTCATGTAGTGTTTTGAAATTTAAATTGAAGTTAGGCAAAATGAAAGCAGGGAGTCCGCAGCTCTACGTACCTGCGTGCACAGCAAATTGCATATCACGAAGGCGAACGGAGCTAGTGCGCCATGCGGAGAGCGCCTGCACACAGAACATCGCAAATGAGGGATTAGCTATTGAGTAGTAAAAGCTGTCAGAAGTGATTGCATTTTATTCCCAACAAACACCAAACAACAGTGTTGGCGGCGTCTGGTCTTCGCGTATTTTCATGGTGGCTATGTACAGGCGGTCGTCACACGACGCGTCAGTCGCGTTCGCCTTCGTGATATGCAATTTGTTATGCACGCATGTACGTGAAGTTACGGACTCCCGGCGAGGTTTTGCTAGCTTTAATTTAAATTGAAAAATATTACATGACTTAAAAAAAAAAAAAAAAAAAAGAATCATAATACGATTTGTTGTTTATTTTAGTTCATAGATACAGTGGTTTGAATTTTGACACGATATTCAAAACACCTTGTATACAACATACGAACTCAATTACGTCTCGATGTTGCCAAAATGCAGATAAGTTTTATATCTTCACATAAAAAAAAGTGTAGTAAAATCTTCTCTAATACACTTGTATCATTACAAAAACAATCTTGGCAACTAAGTTTCCACACAAATACTTGGCAAAAATTTAAAAAGATATTAATGATGTATATTAACGATACAGACGGAAGTGCGAAAATTAATTTTAAAAGTAAGAAGTGACTGAAATAAATCGTTAGAATGGTATGTTTAATTTATGCATATCTAGTTAATTGTTTCCTACATTTTCTTCTTTGCACATATTGCAACTGTTTAGGTTTAGATTTTGTTTATACATTGATCATCATATAACAAAATGCAACGAGAAAAAGGAGAAAGTAAAGTCTCCGAGTTAGTTAATGTTGGCAATGGTACTTTCAGAACAACTAAATGCATTGGTGAACAGAGGTTCTGCCATCTGTTGGCTGGAGGTGACACCGCCAGCAAGATTTCTTGCGAAAATTCGCAAGGCCCGGTATTGCTGCATAGTGTATTTTACTTACCCTCCCCCACCCCCTTCCCAATATCCCCAAATACCATGTAGTAGCACTTGTTTAAAGATGCACATTCCAAGTAACGGATTATACGGGCAAAAAAAAAAAAGCAGCACAGAATAGATACGTACACAGAATTGAAATGGCGTGCCGGTTCCTTTTATGTATGCCTACTCATTTTCTGATTGGCTGCGGGAGACTCTCGAAGTGTGGTTTTTATCTGATAGTCTATTGCGTGCTGCGAAAGCTCCCCTGTTATTTGGGCTGCTGCATGGTAAGTAAGTTAGTTACCAGGCGCTAAAAGGCGAACGGTGATTGCGTGAAGAGATTTGGGCGGCTCTTGACAGCGAGGTCTTGAGAGCCGATCGCTGTGGCTGAGCGGTTAGCCTGCTCGCTTCCCACCAAGGCGAACCGGGTTCAATCCACCGGCCGGGTCACCGGATCTTCGCATGTGGGACTCGTGTCGGAGGATGCCGGTAGTCGGCGGGTTTTTTCGGGGATCTCCCATTTCCCTCGCCCATTCCTTCCGACGCCGCTCCATACTCACCTCAATCACCCGCGTCGGCTCTCAAGACCTCGCTGTTAAGAGCCGCCCGAATCTCTTCACTCACCCACTTGAGAGCCGATGAGGGTAAAACGAGGTGAGTATGGAGCAACGTCGAAATGCAAGGGCACGAGAAACGAAAGATCCCGAGAATTCTCGTCGACCAGCGGCATCTATCGGCACGATTCCCACATGCGATAATCCGGAAGCAACCCCGCCGGAAATTGATCCCGTTTCCCCTAGGTTGAAGGCGAGCAGTCTGACCACTACAACACCGCGGTGCCATGGCGTACGGCGACGCCCATTAGCTAATGTGTGCGGTTGGAGTTTGCGGATTCACTTCGGAATACTTAGGTAAAGGCTGTTCACGATAAAGTGAGCACTTTTTTAAAACAACCTTAGAAAAAAGTTTATGCCCCTACCTGCATATATTTCAACGGGTACCCTGAGTGACATGCGCTCAATAAAGTTGGTAACGAAGAATGGGAAGTAGTTCCGTATCTTAACGTCGAATAATAAGTGTTACGTGACCATTTCTGATAACTGTAATTATTTCTTTCGCTGTCAGTTTATTTTTTAATGCATCAAAGCGTGAAAATGAGCAGATTTGTTAGATATTTACTTTTCAAATAATTTCAGTTTCACTTGACCGACGCATTTATAACGTGATGAGGCCCGCGACATAAGGCGGAAGAATACACAACGTATATGCGAGAAGATCTTAAACAGGGCTTTCGAAAGTGCTCATTTTACCGTGAACAGTCTATATTCTGTAGTGGCTACATGGCTTAGCGTTACCCTAAGTTACTCTACACCATGAAAGTTACCTGTTGATTTGGGTACAGAATGGCAGGTGCGTCTATAAAAACCTTATATCACAATAACGGACATCCCGCTTATTTAGCTTGGTGGAACTTGGAAACTTTCCTCGTCAGCACTTTTATCATACATTTATCTTATCCATGAGTAATAACGCAATTCTCATAGTGTGAAAATTTGGTCGTTGGTTTTATACAGCGGTTGCAAAATACGTACCTTCGTCATAAACAGCTACAATGTACACTCTCGAATAAAAATTTGTTTATCGTTTTTCCAATAATAACGTATAGAACCCACAAAACCTGTTGGCCTATATATGCAAAAGAGATTGTTTTAAAATTTATAAGCTAAAATTAAACACTTAATAAAATTTTATAAATTTTGAAATCATTTTTATGTATGCTGGTTTTGTGGTTTATATACACTATCATTAGAGAAACAACGAACAGTTTTTTATTCGAAAGTGTACATTGTATCAACTATTTCTTTGCGTGATTGATTTGTAAATTCTAATATACAGTCAGTTAAACAAACCCAATCGAAACAGATAAACTACTTGTAAACTAATTATTTGATTCTATATGTCAGATATTCAAGAACAGCGAGACCTTCCAATGTCCATTAATTCAGCACGCAGAAGGCAGTGGTGACAAGAACAAGTTAGTCCAGTGTAGTCAGGACAGAGTGATGCGGTAGTTGGAAAGACCTTTGGTTGGCAAAAGCGAATGAAGACGAACAAACCCCGGGGAGAACAGCTCAACAAGTCTCTTGTCGGTGGACGGAGGGCCTTCAACAAGTAAGGCAGCTGTTTATGGGAAACGTAGGCCTCGCGTGTATTTTTTTTTTCTCTCTGCGCTGGTCACTCGCCGACGATCCAGAGAGGGCAACGACGGCAGCTGTGGTGAATTGTTCCGCTGACGTCCGATTTGCTGCGAAGAATCGCTCTGGCACTGTCCCGAGAAGCAAGAAAGGGTGAAGGTAGCAGGCCTGCGATCTGACCACGGCTGTTCCTCAGGAAGATGAACAGGGAACGATAGACAGAATTGTGAAGGGAGCGGGAGAGAACGAAACAAAGAGAGCCGCGGAGAGATAGAATAGTGTGGAGAGATTACCGCTGCTCTTACCATCGAGGTCTTGAGAGTCGACGAGGGTGAAGGGATTTAAGGTCTATTCACTTTTCTGAAGTCTGCTGAGGTTCTACTTACAGCATAGTCCTTCGCCTCGTGCAAAGAAAGCTTAACCAAGTCTAGAAAATTATATCAAAGGGACAGCGCAGCGAATTCATGCGCACATAGTGTAATGATATTTTGCATAAGAACTATTTCTTACTAGGCATTACCAACACACCTATTTCTCTCTGGTTTTATTCATATTAATTATAAATGAAATATTATAATTTATCGATGAGATATGGTATGAGTAGAAGTTCAGTTGGACCGTAAACAAGATCCTTTTATGTTGACAGAAGCATAAAACCCTTCTGATACATGACATATTTAGGAAACAATGAAACACGTCCTACACGGGGTGATTTTTCAAAGGTTTGATTATAAAGGATGAAGAAACAGCGAATTGACTATAAATATGGTGCAGCGCCGGATTGCAAGGGCGGAGTAAACTGGAGATCCCCGAGAAAACCCGCCGACCAGCGGCATTGTCCGGCACGATTCCCACGTGCGAAAATCCGGGAGCGACCCCGCGAGAATCGAAACCGATCGATGTCTAATCGCGGGATCTGGACAATTCTCGTAGCAGTTCCTGTTGGAGACATGAGCAAAAGACGGAATTCAATCTGCCTTAACTTTAGTCTGTGAAACCAAGCAGCCCTAGTCCGTGTTGTGATTATGTTCTTTAATTTCGTTCGGGACATTTCTGTATATTGATCACCATCTGAGGTTTCCCAAATAACGCAGCTACTCTGTGGTGCAGAAAATTCCAGCATTTTTTTTAAATTTCAGTATGACGAACGATATATGATATGGGAAATTATAGGATTGAATTATTCGGGCTACTAGCAGTTTGCGATTTTTAATTAGTGATTTCTTAGGCCCTACCTCTGATAAGACTGGAGTGTCTGCAACAGATAGTTCAAGTTATCAACCAAATTGTAAACCATCATTTGAAAACAAAATGCCCTGGCCTGACATACGATCAGTAAAGTAGGTTCGAATCACGAAAAGAACTTATTTATCCTAATGACTTACTGCAAAGTGTCAAACACTCATTAGCATAACACTTTCGCATTCAATACTCGTGATTAGGCTCATGGGAATATTGTGTTTAAGGTGTAATTTAAAGTAAACATATAAAGGGCTTTCAATAAATTCAACATATCCGTCAACTATCTGTTGTGTATAAACGTACTCATTGAATTTCAGTACTTGAAGCAGCAATATACCGTATCGGTATCGATTCGTTTCGCACGTTTCGAAATATGCATTGCACAGCGGCGCTCCACACTCGAGACGGTTGTGGGAATCGATTCTTGTGCGGGTCTACGACTTCAGAACCGTCAGCTGAAGTTGGGGTAAGTTTGTTTGGTAAAGAGGACGGCGGACAAAGGCGTCGCCTGACAGCTCTCTCTCTCTCTCTCTCTCCTCTCTCTCTCTCTCTCTCTCTCTCTCTCTCTCTCTCTCTGTTTACAGGACATGCGCTCCCCTCCTATGACAGCTGTCACGTTGTTAGGTTATCGATTGTGAGGTCGAGACGCAGGTTGCTATGTTCCTCGCGTGGGTGTTCACCTGTAACGACAGCGACGGAACCTTCCTCCCCACTACCCCACCCCATCAACCACACCCGCCGTCTCGTGCCTGTTGTAGCACTGCTGTAACTGTTTAGCTGCCAACTCAGCACTTTTTAAAATTTGGAATACGTCCCTGCCAACAGATAAAAAAAAAAAAGAATTTTCTGTCTTAATTATTGATAATTCACTGGTGTTGGTAACAATTGAATGATAACACCCGGAGTAGACACGCACGGGCGCACTTACACACACACACAAACACAAGCACAAGAACAAACATAAAACACACACACATACATACACATACACACACGCCAACACCACATATTTCGTTATTTTCGAAGGAAACGTAACTGGACGTTAATTTGAAAGTAACTTAACTTAACTACGTTACTCATTATGTGATGTTTATATTAGTAGGCCTACTGTGGCTTAGAGCACTGTTAATTCTGAAAAAAAAAGTAGTAAAACGAGAAATATTTGTTATATTTGCCTGCAAATAACATTATTAAAATAATATAACTCTATAACAAATATACCATTAAGAACCATGTAAATCTTACAAATATAAAAACCACTGAATTGGCCTAAATGCAAAAATTGTTCTTAAATACGATTCCTCGGTGACAATTCGTACAGTCAATCACATAGTAATATCGTAAATGTGCTTCCCACCAGTCAAATTACTTTTCAATAAATTTATATTTGAATTGTAACATTTTAAATATCTTATTACTAATGGTTATAAAACCAGCACGCCAATACACAAAACACTTGCAAATATGTATACATGAAATATTGTGTTGAATCAGCAATATCTCTAACTGTACAGCCATTGAATAATAATGGTGTCAGTAATATAATAAGAGCACTAAATTTATTAATGAAATAATACAGAACATTACACTCACACCCTTAGTAATACACTTCACGAAATCGAAACAAAACAAGACGAGTGTCTTCCCAGTGGATAAATCAGTTGAAACAGGTATTTAAATTGAACAAAAAAGGAGACGTTTAAAACCAGACAAATCTAAACTGGCATCTTTAACATAGATTTTTTTTAAAAATGTGATTCGTAGCTAACAGTTCATACAGTCACAATATATTCCAAAACACATAAGTTTATACAACAAGCGTTTTATATCATCATTAACATTAAGGTACCTTGTATTTTGTGAAATACAAATATACATATAGCGCTATAATAATACTAATTTCGTATTTAATATGAATTAAAACCACAGTACGTGTTGATAATGGATGGCTGATAATGGTTAGTAATAAATAGTTTTCGTGTAAAATGTCATGAAATTGATTTCGAGTATTTTTGAACTCGTTCCAATTAATGCGTACCTTGATTAAATTACAGGGTATCTAGCAAAAATGCAATGAGTTACCCCCAAAAGTTACTTCAAAGTAACTCGTTACTTTCGTTAAGTTACTACCCATAACTGAAAAGCAGTTATTTATAGTTGAGAAATAAATAAGCACCGGGATTAAAAACAGTGCATCCCGATGTGAAATAACTTGAGTACAATCATTTTGTTACAAAACAAAATTATTACATATACTAAAAGTTTTCTTGATGTGGATGGGATCTACCATCCGCCCAAGCCAATCGTATTACCATCTCCCCTACTTTATCACTGATGAAAATTACATAGTATTGTGCGTAGTATATAAAAACACTGAATGGTAAACAATTCTAAGTTTCTTGGTATGAAAATACAGAATGCTCTCGAAACATGCACTTATTCTGCGCGCGTAAATATCTTTGCAAGGTTTGAAAGCTAATCTAAGTTTAGTTAAGTCCAGACTCAAATCAGTGGTTTCAATTTACGAGGTTATCGCTGCTATAGTGTACGAAATTTTACAACGAAACTTTACAGCTTTAAATTCTTACTTTTTGGTAGCAAATTGACAACGCTAAATTCTGCAGCAGAATGAATTAGTTTTAATATTGGAAAGACGACTGGCAATGGAGATTGGGATTTGATTTATCTTTTCGTCGAAGGTACGAACCTAACCATATTAAATTTGATAATTTTTTTGTAACAAACTAATTATACTTCATTGAGTTCACATCGGTATCCATAGTTTTTTAGACCCGTACTATAAGCAACTTATTTCGTACTGTTTGAATTAGGGGATTTGTTTGAACTGAAGTGATAAGTGGTTTCAGTAGAATGATTATGGCGGATCGGGCACAACATGATCCGGGATCGGAGCAGGACCCGGCCGCCGCTATCTTGTAATTTCCCTTTTTTCCCCTCAAAATGTCTCTTTTTTCCCTTGAAAAAGTACCGATCCCCCCAGTTGCAAAAACTATTCCCTGAAAGGCACTTTTCGATTCATCGGAAGGATTTGGGGGGATCGTTTTCGAGGGCAGAGCAGTGACGGCTATATTGATTTACAGGCATAGGGTATGCCAAATCGATACTCAGGGTCCAGGGACCGGAGTCAGACCTGACCGGCTGCCATGTTGTGACGTCACCCGACCGACATGTTGAATGTCTGTGACCTTGACCTTGACTCCATCACCATGACCTTGGATGACTTTGAGCGCAAAAATTCGCAAAATTGTTTTATAAAATTCCCCAGAAGTAATAAAAACTGTTAAAAATTATTTTAGGATATAAAAAGTGTATTAAAATGTGTTAAAATTTTATAAAAATTAAAGATTCAAATGTTTTGGAATAGAGGGGACGAGGGGCTGGAACCGACCAACCGGCATGTTATGACGTCGCTCAATCATCATGTTCGACCCAGGTGACCTTGACATTAACCCTATAACCATGACCTTAGATCACCTTGAAAACAAAAACTCGAGTAAAAACTGAATAAATTCATGTGAGCTCTCATATTACGTTACTAACTAGCACCGCCATCTTGGATCGAGGTGAACTTGACCTTTGACTTCGGCACTGTGACCTTTGACTTTGAAGACAAAATCGTTACAAATCTCAAAAATTTCCCTAAGAATTTATGAAAAATTAATAAAAAATATAATTAGAAATTATTCTTAAAATATTATTTTTGAAAACTTACATTTACGGAGGTCCCCTACAGCGCCATTTTTAGCAGACGACTGACCATCCCCCCCCCCCCTACTATCAATCAATTTGTATTAATATTCCCCTCCCGTTCCAATATTTCTCATTGGTTAATTAGTTGGCAGGCTCCCCTCCCCTTTGCTGCTCAACTGTTAAATGCACTCCAACCGCCATATTGTTTTTTTTTAAGTTTGCCATTTGTTTACAGTTTCAACACCTAGGTAGTACTGATGATTCCAGCCAACATGTAAGATGTGAATGACCTTGACCTTGTTCCACATCTGTAAACTTGACCCCGTGCCCATCACCTTGGATAACATTGAACCCAAAAAGAAATTCTAAAAACATTTACAAAATCCAAAAATTGCCAAAAATATCTAAATATTTAAATATTAATTAACGCCTACTATTTCCATCAATATTTTCATCAATCTCGCAATCTTTCCATCAATCAGCACCACAAACAGTACCGCAATCAGCACCACAATCAGCACTCCACACCAATCCACATATGAATACACACATCAATCCACACATCAATGCACACTCTACACCAATCCTTCGCAGTCTGTTCCGCAATCTGCTCCTCAATCCTTCGTTCAATCCCAATCCTTAGCAATACCTCGAAAACTATCCGCCCAAATCTTTTCCGATGGATAGAAAAGTGAATTTCGGGGAATCGTTCTTGCAACTGGGGGGTCGGTGTATTTTTGAGGGAAATACGAGAAAGGAGCAGTTTCAACTGGCAACCAGTGTTGCCAGTTGTGTGTCGTACTCGGAATCTAAATAGGTGAGTATGCAGAAGTGAAACGGCGTAGCCATTCGCTAACTGGGTGCGCGAGGCTCTGGATGCGGATCTTTAGTTTGATTGGCTGTTACGTACTACAGAAGATTCTCTGCTGCCTGGGTTGGCTGGCATGCAAGTTAGCAGGCATTCCAAAATGTTATTGGCCAGCTGGGATGTGCGGCTGGAATTCAAGGGCTACTCAGCCCTTCTTCCACTTCAGTATTCTGTATTTTGTCGTAATCCCAAATGTAGTTTAAGTTCACTTGGCAGTGGTTTTCATTTTCTTCTTAATTATTTATATTCCATTGTAACTAATTATTTATCAAAATATATATATAAAATTGGCTTTAGGTGGTAGATAGAATATTAGTAAGTAGTATAGAAATGCCGATTCGAGCGCAGCCCCCAGTTATCAGAAAAACAACTGCAAATTAAATGCTCGAGCCATCAGACAACCATCAGAAAAAAATTACTCTTAATTTTCTGATCCAAAACATAAAATACCGATTCGAACACAAACGAAAAAAAGTGGATCAAAAATTTGCGTTTGGGAGCAGTTGCAAAAAAAAGTGGTTTAAAAAATTTTGAAAACATAAAAAAAAAAAAAAACAAATATAATAAATGGACGCAAATAAAAATCTACTGATGTCTAATATGATGACGACAATGGCAATGAAAAAGGCTAACGCAACTGGTAATGTTTGGAAAGAATATAAATTTACGAAAGTTGTTTTTACGAAAAGAAAGAAGAAATATCAAGAGAAGTGTGTCAAGTATGAAACTAGTAATCACTTTTATAAAACACCTATCATAAGAAGTCATCTTAGAAGTAGATTGCACAAAGGTATGCACCAATACATAATAAATCACATGAACCAACAAATGCATGGAAAATTTTTAAAATATCTCAACATTTAATATCAAAACAGAAGTTCCCACGAGAGAAACAAGTAAAATGTGAAACTAGTAATCACTTTTGCAAATCGTCTCTCATAAGAAGTCATTTGAGAAGTAAAATTCATAAGTACACACTCAGATTCAGTGTAGAAGAAATCGAAACAACATTTCAAAGTAGGATCAAGACTTTTGCTGTAAAGAATGTGAATGCATACAAAGACCCAAATCATTTCCTAAACGATGTAAAAGAAACTGTCACGAAACTAATTAATAAACATTTAAAATCACTCAAAGTGAACATGAAATTTTTCACTGAGTACAAAAGGGGAATTGGTGGGAATATTGAATATGTAGAAAGCTCCTTTAAAACAATGAACGAAATTATATTGAAATCGACTAATCTGGAAGAATATTATGCCAACAGCATATCGAAATTCATAGCTGAGATGGGGGCTTTCGAAGCAAAAGGATCTCAGTGGGTACTCAACAGAATATTTAAACTAGTAGTGCGAATAAATAAATATGTACCATTCAAGGGCAGTTCTCATGTTGATCTCCCAGAAAAAATCAAGGCTAAGCAGGTGGTAATTAATGTTAAGAATAATTATCAAAATTGTTTTTTTTTGTGGTCTGTTCTATCTGTATTGCATCAAATACAAAGAGATTCCCCAAAGAGTGAATAAATACATAGCGTATCAACATGAGTTTGATGGTGCACTTAAGGGTTTGGAATTTCCAATGAAATAGGATAGTACACCAACCTTTGAGAAAAGAAGTGGAATTTCTATTAATGTATAGGCATACGAAGAAAAAGATGGTAGTAAGAAATATATAATCTCCCCATTAAACAAAAAAAAGACGGATAAGCACATTAACCTACTCTATAACAAAGACGAAAAGTACGACCACTACTGCTGGATAAAAAGTCTTTCGAGACTTATTACATCACAAATATCAAATAATGGTCACTAAATATATATATATATATATATACACACGATAGATGTTTGCAATATTTTTACTCTGTAAAAAAGCTAAAAGATCACGAACAATACTGTCGAGATCACGATGGTGTTAGAGTTGAACTACCATCTAAAGGAAAAAATGACGTATTAAGATTTAAAAACAAAAATCATTCTTTGAGAGTTCCGTTTGTGATATGCTGATTTTGAATGTTTGTTGACTAAAATTGAAACTTGCCAACCAAACCCCGACGAATCCTACACGAAACCATACCAAAAATATGAGCCTATTAGCTTCTGTTACTATGTAAAATACGAACATGGATACTATAAACCACCAGTAACTTATAAAGGATCTGATGCATCTAGGGTATTCGTTAAAATGCTAATGGAAGAAGCAAAGGCTATTGGTGATATATATACATAAATGAAAAACCAATGCTTCCACTAACTCAGAAAGAACAAATTGTTTATGATACAGCTAACCATTGCTATGTATGTGAAAAGTCTTTGAATGGTGATTCTGTGAGAGGTCATGATCATCTTATGGGAAAATTTAGGGGAGCTGCACACAGCGATTGTAACTTATCGTATAGAAATCCATGTTTTATCCCAGTGTTTATACACCATCTATCTGGTTATAACACACATTTATTCATAAGAGATCATGGCATCGATGAAAATAAAATTGATCTAATTCCCAACAACATAGACAAAAATATTTATTTTATGAAACATGTATGTGAAAGGGTAAATCTTAGATTTAATGACTCATTTAAATTTATGGCTAGTAGTATCGATAAACTCTCTAGAAACCTTTCCAGAAGCCAATTCCGAGAAACATGTAAGCATTTTTCCAATGAACTACTTGACTTTGTTATAAGAAAAGGTGTTTATCCATATGACTACATGAATAGTGCTGAGAAATTTTGTGAGACATCACTTCCATCCAAAGATGCATTTTACAACAAACTCAATAAATGTGACATTACAGACGAAGATTGCGAATTTGCTAGAAAGGTGTGAGAAAAATTCAACATAAAATCTGTAAGAGAGTATACAGATATCTATAACAACTCTGATGTATAGATATTGTCTGATATAATGGAAAATTTTAGAGATGCATGTCTCAAAACATATAAGCTGGATCCAGCATGGTATTTCACAGCCCCAGGGTTAGCGTGGGATGCTATGCTCAAACATACTAAAATAGAACTAGAATTATTAGGAGATTACGACATGATTTTGATGATAGAAAAGGGTGATCATGGTGGAATTTCACAATGTTGTAAGCAGTATGCTAAAGCAAATAATAAATATATGAAAGCTTATGATAGTACAAAGGAAATCTTTTATCTTATATATCTGGATGGCAATAAATTATATGGATGGGCTATGAGCCAGTATTTACCCTATGGTGGGTTTAAGTGGAGAAATACAAATATAGATGTAACAAAAATACAAGATGATTCTAGAAAATGTTATATATTGGAAGTTAATTTGGAATACCCACATGAACTACATGATCTCCACAAAGATCTGCCATTGGCACCAGAGAATAAAATACCAGAAGTTTCAAAAAATCCCAAACTCTTAACTACTCTGTATGATAAAGAAAAATATGTATTACACTATGTAAATCTTAAGCAATATCTATCTCTCGGAATGAAGTTGAAAAAGATCCATAGAGTTCTGGAGTTTGATCAATCAGATTGGCTCAAGTATTATATTGATCTAAACACAAATATGCGAACAAAGTCTACATGTGACTATGAAAATGATTTCTACAATTTAATGAACAATTCCGTTTTTGGAAAAAAATGGGAAATATTAGAAATAGAGTAGATGTGCGGTTGTGCACACGTTCTAAGCAAATGGATAAACTAGTAGCTAAACCAAACTTATAAGATAGGACTATATTTACTAACTCTGTGGTTGCAGTTCATATGATTAAAACAAAACTGTACTTTAACTAACCCATTTATGTTGGAATGAGCTTACTTGATCTATCGAAAGTCTTAATGTACGATTTTCACTATAATATAATGAAACCAAAGTATGGGGAAAATATTTAACTGTGCTACCAAGATACTGATTCATATCTCTATTATTTAAAAACACCTGACTTCTACAGTAACATGAAAGAAATGGTCGATCATTTTGATACTTCTCACTATAAAAAAGATAATCCATATGGTATACCGTTAGTTAGCAAAAAGATTATTGGCAGAATGAAAGATGAATGTAATGGAAAAATAATGGAAGAATTTATTGGATTGAAATCGAAAATGTATGCAATAACTGTGGAAGGTGGTGTAAAGAAAAGAGCAAAAGCAGTGAAAAACACTGTAGTCAGAAATGAGATAAGTTTTGGTGACTACAAAAAATGTTTGTTTGGTAAAAAATGTTGTAGAAAAGTATGAATCTTATTAAAAGTAAGAAACATGAACTCTATACGATTGAGTTGAGAAAAAAAGCATGATGTTCTGAAGATGATAAAAGATTTATTCTTAAAGATCGTATTAATACACTGCCATGGGGGCACTACAAAATTGAAGAAGAGTGATACTATGAAATATTATATAACAGTAAATGTTTTTAATGGATAACCATCCATTGAAAACTAATAACCATACATGTTTGTGCACTATTGGACTTCTGTGATTCGTTTACTTTTAACATCATAAATTAGGTTTCTTTGGCCTACTAGTACCACATTACAAATAGTTGTAGCCAATATTGGCATATTAAAATCAACTGTAAGTTTCAGATTAGTTCGATCTTTTACAATAGCGGTTTTTCTGTAAGAACAATCAATAACATACAATGGTCTTCTCCCAATAAATGACCCATAGTTGAAGCGCAATTATTATAATAATGGGTATGTAGTTTAGTCTTAGAATTTCTAAAATCAACGTAAGAAATATACATCTTATCGAAAATTTTATCATCAATGTTTAAATTCCAATTCTCTTTGGGAAACACTTCATTCCGTCCATTCTTAATAGAAATATTTTTGACAAAACAAGAGTCAAACATTGAACCATGTGTGAATTGCCCAACATCTTCTGTTCTATTTTGCTGAAAACCAACAATGACAAAGTCTGGCATATCGAATTGGATTGATTTGAAATTATATTTTATATCAAACTGAAATGAGTTTGTATTAGTAGGTACTGGTTTTTCAAGACATTGCCAATAATTAAAACCAATTGGAATTTCGGGGTGTTTGTATAATTTTGCTTTAATTTCGTCTCCATAAATAGGATCGTATTCAACAATTGGTCACAGAATTTCCATTTTCTCAATAACAATTTTAGCAGCATCTGGTATATTATCTTCATCATCAGATCCATATGATTTCTTTGGGGGTATTCTGTAAAAAGAAGCATCATCATTAGAATTTCGAATGAACGTGATCTTCCCAGAATATTTCATTGTAATCTCTTTAAATCCAAACAAATATCTTAATGGATAGGTAATTTTGTTATGCTTAGCTTTCTTAACATATTTACCTAGTTCTATCCCCGACTTTTGGAAGTATGTTGATTATGATTCCAAACCTAGCAATGTATGCATCATTGTTGAAGTGATGTTAGGCTTGTCAATACTTTCGATTATACAACCATGTTGAGAGATCTTTAATCTTGAGAACTGGAATGGGAAGAAATGCTCACAAAGATCAATAGTTGAAGTTTTTTCATAATCTGCATTTGAATCTCTTTTAGTTAGCTTATACTGTTGGTGTACATAAGCTTCATTCGGATGTGAAAATGCATCGCCAATAGGAATATCAAACTCAATGTGCTTGTTGTATTCATTCAAATTATTTCTTGTTTTGTCGTTTGGCGGAAACCCTGATGCTCATAACTTTCAATTTTTTGTTGATCCATTTATTATATAGAAAAAAAATTTCTTAAACAACTACACTTTTCTTATCAACCCAAGAATTATGACTACTATCAAAACCTAACTATTTAATTCTTACTTTGTTATTATTTGTAAGTTCATATGAAATTTTTACATTAGCATTTTTTCATACATTTGAGACAGCATACATTTAAGTTATCATTGTATATTTTATGTATTTATATAATAAAATAGACAACAAAAAATTGTAAACAATATAGAGAATAATATAGAGAGAAGACGACAGCTAATTGAAAAGTTTAAAACTGCTAGAAAATTTCGCCAAGATGGATATAATAAAATTAAAAACATGAAGAATCATTGATAGATGCAATAGAAGATTTGGGACAAAAAATTGGACACGTAACAAATGAGATTAAAAACTTAATAAAATGACTTGTTCCATTTGCTGTTAAGAATTTAGACTACACCCACAGACACCAACAGAAACATCTTTTGAAAGAAAACTGTTTGATAAAACAGGCACCGATGAACGCTATGATGATGGCATTACACGAATTGTCTATGACGATGAACTCTGTGGCGATGGCGATGAACGCTATAACGATGAATGTTATGGCGATGAATGCTATGATGATGGCGTTAAATGCATTAACGATGACGATGAAGATGAACACTATAACGATGAACACTATGATGAAGCATTGGAGCTTTTCAAAACAGATATCTCAAAGTTAACTAACTGCAAAACAACATTTATTGATAAGAAAGTGGCCGATTTCTTAATTGACTGCAAAGATGATGTTTTTGGACTAAAGGCTTATAAAGGTAGATTGTATATTGGTGATAGTGAAGAAATATTCATCAATGACAATTTTACAGGAAAAGGCAGATCATACACTGGAACTGATGGTTTGATGAAATTACTATCTAGTAAGAAAGTAACAGAAAGTGACTACACTGCAACCGACTATGAACACTATAGTCGTATCCTAGCAGATACAAATGCAGTTTTTCAAAACAATGATCCATACCTGGGAACACCAAAATCGAGTAAAGGGAATAAATGGAAAATTATTTTTAAACGTATTTACGATTCGATTAATAAGAAACATCCCTCACCTAAAAAAGGGAAAGGTATAAAGAAATATACAGACTATCCCAAAGAATACATATGGATGGATGATGTTAGGATGCTTATTGATCGACTTCTCGTTATTTATGGTGAAGAGAATGCTAGAAATGGTAACTATTACAATGAAAACGTTGGAATAATGAGTATGCTCAACAGCAAGTTTAGTGTCTTGTTTTTAAATAATACAAAAGGTATACCATATCTGATATGAGTGTTGAACACAATACCACATACTTTTTGGGAGACGGAGCATCATGGAAAATGGTTACTCAATGACATAATAAATTCCCTACCTTTTGAGTTGCATGCGCATGGTTATCAGTACTTAGGTCCGGCTACCAGACCAAAAGAGAGAATTGAGTGTGGCGATAAACCCATTAATCCACTAGATGCGGCTGCAATGGAACATGATATAGCTTATCATCATCATTAAAGATCTAGCTGAAAGACATGTAGGTGACAAAGAACTAGAAAAGAAAGCGTTCATAAGATTGTAATGTTCACATGCTGATCTCAATGAGAGATTGTGGGCTGGTGTTACTGGATCTGCGATGCATATTAAATGTAAGCTTGGTTGGGGAATTAAAATGAAATGATAAAATATTTGTTATAATAAATGAAAATAAAACACATTGTATTTCAAGTTCCTAAGGAGGAGTTGAAGGGTTTGAATATTGATTCTTTCCTAACGAAAGACCAACTGGAATTTAAAAAACAAGGAATTAAACGAGGGCAAAATGGTGACTATCACAATTTCTATTCCACAACATTAGAAAATGTTCAAAGAAATGAATACTGGAAATTTGTTGACAATTCACAAGGGCGGATATTTACCCTTAATTTTCGCAGCATTGGGAGCTCTAGGAGCGCTAGCTGGTGGTGCACCATGTATCGCTACATCAGTAATTAATGCTAAGAAGAAAAACCAAGAATTGGAAGAACAACACAGACATAATTTAGCTATGGCGGAATACGCAAGGGATTGAAGAAAGTTAAGTGGGGCAAGAATGTTAAAAAAAATAACTCCACTCAGTAACTTTGATATTGATAAAATGGTTAAAAAATTAAACATTAAAAATTTTCGAGGTGTATTTATGATCGATGAGCTACTTAACACGCCACTCGATAATGAATGTGGGAGTACTAATCTAGATGTTTCAACAAAATCTGGTACACACTGGGTATGCTATTGGAAAAAAGCAAACAACAAATATTATTTTGATTCATTTGGCGGAACTCCACCCCAACAATTAATAACATATCTCGGAAGTAATATTTTTATAACGATGATAGAATAGAAAATTTCAATCAAGTAACTTGAGATCATTTGTGTGTAATTGTGCTAAATCACTTTTCACATATTTTTAAATTTCCAAAAATTATTTCGCTATTAATAAACAATGGATATATGTGGAAATGCGTTAATGAGCTCTTAGATTGAATATCAAATTAAAGAACACACAGACAACGGTACAACTACTGAAAAGATCAATCCTAATGATTTTGTTTCCTGCACACAGTTCAACAACTTTATAGGCACACTGACTAGAAATAAAAGATCATTGGATAAAACCTATCTTACTTACTTGGAAGTAGATAATAATATGGGATTTTGAACAAAAAAGACTAAGAAATGTGGGAGATCCCATTGCACCGATGGATGCAGTCAATTTAGAGTACTATCAGAAAAACAGAATTAACATTATTCATTTAGTTGGAAAATACAGTTCAAAAGAAGAAATATTTTACTTGGATAGTACTCAAGACAGATATTTTTTTATGAGAGATGGAAATATAGCTGAAATAATAATAAAACCAGAAAAATATAAAAGTGTTACCAACTTATACCATCAATGGAAAAATAATTGGCATGTATAAAACTTATGAAGTATCCCCGGATGATATAATATTTTTTTAAATACCGTAAGCCCACAATGTATCCGAAGATACAATTGTGTTTATTGAAATAGTTATGGTATATTAATACATTTAAAAAGATCAGATTATGTTAGTTTTTAATGGAAACACTTCCATTAAAAACAAAAACGTACTTATAATTTAAGAATTTAAAATGTGTTTAATTTTATTATAGTACTTACCATATTTAATTTACGAGTCATATATATTGTAACAAAACCATATTCATTATTCTAACATTTTGAACAAGTCTCCCTAAATTTCTCAAACGACATACTACCACCAACAAAATCACTATGAATATGTTTAAGATTTGTATCGTCCTGTCTGAATATGCAAATAAATTTGGCATTGTCTCTTATAAGCTGCTTAGGTACTTTTGAGTATGTCTGGGCTAAATAGAAACAATCAATATCTTTGTGTCTACCACGAGTATAGTAATCCCTTACCATATTTTGATTTTCAAGTATGATATCGAAAACAACTACAGACTCTTAATGACATTCATTTACATCAACCATTTCTTCATTTGATGGAAAGAAGTATGCTATCGGTTCATTAAATAATTTTGATGCTACATCTATATCTTTCTTTAAATTGATATATTTTGGTTGGTCCAAACTTTTTGAACACACACAGAGAGTACCAAAGTCCAATCATCCCTGAGCATATATAAAATTATCTATCTCAAGTGTAGTTTTTCCAGGGTTACCAGGACCCACTATCAAACATATAATATTATTAGGTATGCTTATTTTAATATCCCAGTCTACATGTTTCACGTTTTTCTTGCTCATTTATTAATATATTGTTTTTAATAATATAATAAATGAGTAAAGTATTCAAACTAACAGATAACAAATCAGTGTTGAGAAAAGACTACATTACCCTTTAGAGGTACAGGGGCACTCATTGGATTTAGTTCAGTTCTATACTACTTATGTAATGCATAATATTATCTCTGGGAAAAATAAGCTATATTTTGTGAGCCAGAATGATATGGAATCAGCAATTTATATTCCAGTTGTCCAATATAGCTTAAAAGATCTTGAAAAAACTATAGAAGCAATTTTTTCATTTAGTGTAGATTCAATGGGTGGGAAAGAAAATTATATATCTTTCGAGCTGGATAAAATAACAACAAAGTTAAAATAAAAATGTACGCTTAAATTACAGTTTGGAAAACAGGGTTCAATAGGAAAACTTTTGGGTTTCGTAGAAAATAAAACTCTGAAAGCAAATGTGGACCATTAGGGCGATACAATTCCAAAATTGGTTCCATTTGAAATAATAAATATACACTGTAATATAACAAATGGCATGGTATTAAAACACAACGAATATAATCATAGAGAAACTAGTATAATTGCCAATTTTAAGCAAATAACAACATTTGGAATTGGCGATACGATCTATTACGAACCAGCTTATCCATTATTTTTTCCAGTGCATACAAATCAAGTTAATGAACTAATAGTTGAAATTAGGGGTGAAAAAGGTAAGTTAATTGACTTTGATTTGTCCGAAAGAACAGTGGTATTAGAGATGAGATGATAGATGTTTTGTGGGTTAGAAGTAGTCATATTCTATATATAATAACTTTAATACTTTAAAAACTATTAAAGTTTCATGTGATAAAGATGAATAATATTTCTATAGAAAGTGCAATTAAAGATTTAGAAAAAGAATTCAATGTTTCGTCTACTTTAATATGTCGAATTTGGAGATGTGTATCTAAATTTTTAATTATACTATGTTGTAGCACATTGCCGAAGTCAGAGCGATAATTGTATTTTAATGATTGGATAACGATTAAAATTTTATAGAGATATGAACACAAATAAAAATCAACTGATATCTAATATAATGACGATCATGGCAATGAAAAAGGCTAATGCAGCTGGTAATGTTAGGAAAGTTTCTTAAATTATTTGGTTCCGTTTAATACATTTAGCAACTGATCCATCTTTATTATATACAATATTTTATTTTTTTAATGTTTTCGAAGTTTTTTTAAACCACTTTTTTTGCAACTGCGCCCAAACGCAACTTTTTGCATGTATTTTTGCAGATGCACTCAAATGCAAATGTTAACGCTATTTTTTTTCTACAGACTACGATCTGACCAAACACAACTTTTTGAGTCACTTTTTTGCGGTTGTGCTCAAATGCAACTTTTTAATCCACTTTTTTACAGCTGCCCCCAAACACAACTTTTTGAGCCACTTTTTTTGTAACTGCTCCCAAACGCAACTTTTTGATCCACTTTTTTGCATTTGTGTCCGACTCGGTATTTTATGTTTTTCATCAGAAAATTAAGAGTAATTTTTTTCTGATGGTTTTCTGATGGCTTGAGCATTTAATTTTCCGTTGTTTTTCTGATAACTGGGGCTGTGCTCGAATCGTCATTTTATATTTTGGATCAGAAAAATTAAGAGTAATTTTTTCTGACGGTTTTCTGATGGCTCGAGCATTTAATTTGCCATTGTTTTTCTGATAACTGGGCGCTGCGCTCGAATCGGCATTTCTATACTACTTTAATAATATAATTTTTTTTATTAATCTCGAAATATATAACAAAATTATTTCGTATTTTCCCTTGGACACACCAAAAACACATTTCATAAATTAAACTGACGACAATTATTGGTGTTGATGCCAAACAAATAATAAATCAGGACTTCAATATCCAGAAAATAATTGTACACAACATTTCAACACCACATAAAATAACAAAACAAAAACAATAACATAACATGGATATTGACAACACAACACTGACACTAATACAACATAACACAGGCATCATCACAATAAAACACGGATACCTCAAACTAACACCAGTTTTCTGTCTCCGCTAAGGAAGACAATAGGGTAGGATGAGGTGTCCTAGGGAAGGAGAATGAGGCTGCACCAATTTTAAATTTTGACTATGATGTTATAAAACTAACGTAGTAGCTATTTTTAAATAATAACTAATTTTATCTTTTAGCCTTATATAATTTTAAATAACGTAACTATAAATTTTAAGTTTTAAATCATCACAAATTTTATACTTCTACTAATACTATTTTAAATTCTGTTTTAACTTTTATAACTGCGACCAGTAACGCCTTCAGTCAGGGACTGGTGACATTTTAATCTGGTCTGTATTATTATGTATTCTGTGGTAAAACGAAGTAAGTTGACAGCAAACTACAACTCAGATGCTGCAAGAAAAAATTTGTTCTTCCAGTCCGTGTACTCCCTTTCATTGAAAAGTGTCACAATGCCGAGAAATCATCGCAGCTGCGAAGTACTCGATGGAGAAGCGATACAGGTCCTTAAAAATTCTTCTTTCATCTCGTCCAAATAGGTGAGAATTAATCACGAGTACACATTTGTTTTACGGTTCGTAAAATTGTAAATAATCGTTTACAAACTTGATTGTTTGTACTTACAATTATGCCATATCTACTTATCATTGAATACAATTCAGCGGCGGCGCATTCTAGCCTTAAGTCAGTGGCGTGCTGCATCGATGCACTCTTGCAGCTGTTACTAGAAATCGGAAGATCAGCACACACTAACAGTCAAACTATTTCACAGTCGAGCATATGCGAGTCACTGGAGTCTTAAAATATATGAAAAATGTTTTTATTAATTTTTAACAAAATATATTTGAAAACTTTAATTTAATTTTTTTTTTTTTTTTCGTTTTTAATGAATTTTCCAATGTCGCGGTTACGTAAGTAAGGCCGTCACCCAGCGACAGCATTCAAGTTCACACGACAAATGCCATGATAGCTGCAGTACCTGGTATGACAGCTGTTACAGCGGAACGTACACAACCTTGTACGTAATGTGGAACCGTGCTTGCAAAATGGCCGTTAGCACTTCATCGATAATGTGCCTCACTCAAACATCTCACTAGGCGAGCCGTTTAGAAATTTCGTGTTGATGATAATAGGTTATTAATAATTGCTGCGGGAGGCATGTCTGAGGATTCTTTCAAGCGGGAATGAGATGGTGAAAGAAATGGAAATACTTTGAGGGGTGAACTTTTATGTTTTCCCCGATGGGTGTGTAAAAACATTATCCCTATTTTTACGGTTGAAGGGAGCCAGATGAAGACTTGACGAGATTTTCCTAGCGGCCGCATGCTTTCCACTCCTCTGCTTCTCTTGCAGTATCTGTTTCTTTTTTAATTAGTATTTTTAGAAGATTAGCTTTCAGAGACAGAAAATAATTTTAAAATGAGGACGAAGTTTCTTGAAATGTAAAACTCACGGGGAAAGAAATTAGAAATAGTGTAATGTTTTAATTTGGTGAAGACTGAATTTTTTTATTTTTTTCCAAATTATCTTATGCACATAAGATTACTTACTCAATAGAGTGATTGGGAAATTGGTAATGTTTACTTCTCATACGATGGAAATATACAAAATTGTTGGAAAAAGTAGATACTAAGATGGGGTTTAAAAAGAGCTGATTTAAACCGGTCGCCTTTATATATTTGTGAGTGATGCAAAAATATATAAAGCGATAAGGGTGACGCGACTCTATAACAAAGACACTGAATGCCTCTCTTGTAGTTTCTATTATGGCAGTCTGGAAAAGCCGTTTCATAAGAATAATATGTCCAGCGAGCGTGATGTCTTGAAAGTATTATTCTGTTATCGTTAGGAATGTGCTTTATTTTTGTATGTAAATCTATTGGGTGCATGTTAAATAGTTTATAGTCTATTCGCGGTTTCTTCGCACTTTTTTTAAATCAAACCTTTGAAAAATCTCCTCAAGTCTTACGCGTTTAGTTATTTCATCAATTTGTCATGTATCACAAGCGTTTTTGTACCTCTGTTAACATAAAAGTATCTTATTTTTTGTTAAGTTGAAGTTTTACCTACATTTAATTTATTAATTATAACATTGCATTTATAAGAAATATGAATGAAAACAATGATAAAACATGTGTGCTGGTCGTGGCTCATAAAAATAGTTATCGTACAAAATATTATTACAACTGAGTACTCACGAATTCGGTGCGTTGCCCTGGTGTAATTTTCCAGACTTAGTTAAACTTAATTTGCATGAGGAGGAGGAATATCTTGGAAGTAGGAATTTAGCAGGGCTTCAGAAAAGTGTGAAGTAACCGTGAATGGATTATAGTCAGAAAACACCTTTTTTTTTACAACGCATTTCAAACGTCAGTCATGTGACCGCCGTAACCGCAACAGGTCGTAGGGAGCCTCCAATATACGTTTTTAACGTCCCCACGAGTATAGATGAATCCCTCTTATAAACTATTGCTTCTGTCAGCCGGCAGGCCTCAGGAATGCAGCGTGGAAATATCTCCGGGGCCCCCACGCAGCAGCAATTCACGGCCGCGCGACCAGCGGGAAGGAATCTCTGTGGCAGTCCACTCCTGATGACTTTTACAGGCCTTGCGTTCCTACAGCTCCAGCGAAGCAGCGTCCACACCTCCCGTCTTCTTCCTCTTCCGTGTTCCTAACTACAGCTGGTTCACGGGTGATTGGGTCTCTTTCAGAAACCCCGCTCTGTTACCTCTTTCTGTCCGTGGCTGGAGATAAAAACATTTCGCGGTTACAATGACCGGTAAACCGGACTACACAGTACTCTTGTGTATTGCAACCGCAGAGAGAGAGAGAGGGAGAAATAGAGAGAGACAGATAGAGAGAGAGAGAGAGAGAGAGAGAGAGAGAGAGAGAGAGAGAGAGAGAGAGAGAGAGAGAGAGAGAGAGAGAGAGAGAGAGTTAGACCATTGTGATGCTTGACTGGGTTGCATACGATTTGGTTCTTCTGTTACCAGTTTAATACGAGCTTACAGTCTTCCAGGAAAGTGTCATACTATGGTCAAGTCATAGCAAAATTAAGAACACATAAACAAACTATTTAGATGGCTATTGCACGTTTTAAAATATAAATATTGAAATTATAATATGTATCATGAGAGAGAGAGAGAGAGAGTGTGTGTGTGTGTGTGTGCGTGTGCGTGCGTGCACCCGCAGTAGGTTTGGGAGAGTTTCCAGGGCTGTATAGCTGTAGCACCAAGCAAAAACTTGCCTGGATTCCTTCGCGATTCCGTACAGGTTTTGGATTACAGTCCACCCAGTGACACTGGACCACAATTAATCGTATAGTGGAAAATTATATAGATAAAATATACAACTTGAAATTATATAATGTACACAGTTTCCCTCATGTGAGGTGGCTTACACACGAATCTGGTCGGGAATAGTTTCATAGGGTCAAACAGATGATGTGCCAAGAGAGACATACTTGAGCCTCATCGCAATTCCTCCCTCGACTTAAAGCCAACACAGTCCTCTCCACTGGTATCGAGGAGCTTCTTAACCCGTTCACTAACCATATCCACCAGTGGCGTGTGGTGAACTGTTGCAAGGTAAGCTGGCGTAATAAAACTATCTACGTCTCTAGCGCGCCGTCCAATCACAATGATTGGGTTTATCACAGGCGTAGGTTTCAAAGGAGCCGCTTTAGCTTTGCTTCGCAGAATTCGATTCCATTACGAGTTGGCAGGGAGGTTTCCTTCACCGCACGTGTGTTTCTCAGCTTGCCTGTTACGTCACAAAGCTGCGAAGCAATCTGGCAACAGTGAGCGCCATAAGTCCTGCACTGCAATCTAAGCGGGAGACGGACTATAGTTTACACTTCCGCCACTAATACGTAGCTCGACAGCTGACGTGTAATGGGTCCCTTGTTCGCTTGTGAGTGGTCGACATACATTCAGTTCCCCTAGGCTGCATGGTGGTTACTGGCTCCTGCTGCGTGCGCAGAGAATGTACAGGAGTGAGCAAGCACCAGTGTAACTTGCAACACTTCACCACACGTCACTGGTATCAACGGTCGTGGACACGTTGAAATGAATGATAAGGCTGTTCACGATGAAGTGAGCACTTTTGAAATCAACGTTAAAAAAAAGTCACTGCCTCTGCCTGTATATATTTTAACAGGCCCATTGAGTGACATGCGCCCAGTAAAGTTAGTAACGTTTTGGATGCAAAGAAGTTCCATTTCTTAAAGTCGAATAGTAATGGTTAGGCAATCACTTGTGATAACTGAAATTATTTATTTTGCTTTCTTTTTTTTATATGCATCGAAGTGTAAAAATGAGCAGATTTGTAAAATATTTACTTTTCTGATAATTTCACAGTTTTACTTGACCGACGCAAGAATAAAGTTACGAGGCCCATGGCAATGTTAAATTTTACATAAGGCGGAAGAATACACAACGTGCATAGAAATGGATCTTAAGCAGGGCTTTCAAAAGTGCTCATTTTACCGTGAACAGTCTATACTTACGTCCAGTCCTGTACACATTAAGACACCAGTACCCGGTACTTTGAGAGCCTTCTTCCTCGTGGCCAAATTGATTTGTGGAGTTTTCTACACCTCGTTGATATCGACGGTTAGTGCCGGTATCATCGAACACGCAGCGCGATTGGTTGCAAGAAAATTTCTGAACACGAGAAGAGCTCTCATACTGTCACTTCCAACATTTCTGAAGCCCTGCTGCGGTTCTGCTTCGCGGGCCGGAATATTTCGAAAGGTTGATTCCAAAAGTGCTGGCGCAAGAGTGAAATAAGCCATACCTTCGCCTCGCGCAGCTTTTTGTCGTTTAGGTGTGGAGATAGTTCTCCCCGCTCGCCTCGTATATAGGCTTCCTCGTGGATACGTTGGCTCGCCCTTTATCCCTCCCTGCGTCGTAAAAAAAAAAAAACCTCCATACGCTGGAGTGTTCAACGCCAGCCCCATTAAACACGAGAGCCCGCTCCTAGCTATCCCGAGAACGTATTTTTCTATGGGTTAGAATAATACGCCGCGGGGCTACGAATTCCACGAGTATAAGCTGTTCATCTGTCAATTGTGCAACTTTGAAACATGTCGTTGCCAAGGTAAAATGAGCACTTCAAATTTCAACCTTTGAAAAATGTCACCACCTTCACCTGCATGTAGTTTAATGGGTACGCTGAATTGCGTGCGCCCAGTAACGTTGGTAAACGACGTTAGAGGAAGTAGTTCCGTGTCTACACGTTGAATTGAAAATGTCGGGTAAACATTTGTGAATAATGAAATTATCTCTTTTGCTTTCTGAGTTTTTAGTACATATAAGTGTGTGGAATAACAAATGTGTAAATTATTTACTATTCTAATAATTTCGCAGTTTCACTTGTCCAACGCACGGCTAAAGTGATGAGGTACATGACACTGTTAATTTTACGTATGATAGAAGAATACGCAATGTGCGTGCAAGTAGACACTAAGCAGGGCTTTCAAACGTCTCAGTTTACCGCGAAAAGCCTACACATGTATATATACTGTATTTAAACGTGCGCACTGCCTGTTATGTGCCAAGTAAGGTTGGTAGCGACAAAATGGAAGTACACTATCGACCAAAAAGTAATTGGGCACCTGTCCACAATGTTTGCTCGGTGGTTGTCACCCCGTTAGAATCTCGTAGGGCCACCTCTTGCAGCTATAACAGCAGCCACCCTGTCTGGCATGCTCTCTACGAGTGTTTGCAGGACATCCACGGGGATTCGTCGCCTTTCCTCTTGCAACCATTCCATGAGTTGAGCAATGAATTTTGGCCGCGCCTGACGAACCCTCACCCGGCGATCCAATTCGTCCCGAAGATGTTCTATAGAGTTGAGGTCGGGGCTCTGGACGGGCTAGTGCAATCGGCGAACATTGTTGTCGGCGTACCACTGCATAGTAGCCCTTGAAACATGGCACCTGGCATTGTCATCCTGGAAGTAACACGGGTCCATTCCGTAAAAACGCCACAATGTTGGGAGCATTTCATTATCCAGAATGTTACAATAGACCTCTGTGTTCATGCTACCACGGACAAACACCAGCGGTCCTACGCCGAAGGCCGTGAAACAGCCCCACCCCATCACTCCGCCACCACCGAATTTCCTAGTTGGCACTATACACTCAGGCAGAAGCCGTTCCTCGGGTATACGCCACACCCATACAAGTCCTTCAGACCGGAGTAATGTAAACCTCGACTGATCACTGCACAAAAACCGATCTCCACTGCCTTAATGTCCAGTTGCGACGGTCCAAACACCACCTGAGTCGCGGAGCTTTATTGCGTGTCGTGATATGGGGCTTATGTGCAACTGCTCTTCCGAAATATCCAAGTCGGTGGGCCTCTGTACGTAATGTTCCAATGGAAACCGATACTCCTGTTGCTGCATGAAACTCCTGCCAGATGGTAGCCATGGGTTGTGCCCTATTTTTGACAATTTCGCGTTTCATGGTTCTGCGATTTCTGTCGGTCAAGATTGGAGGTCGCCCAGAACGTGCAGCATAGGCACAATGCCCATCGACCTTTTACTTACGCAGAACGAATGCGACCGTTGATTTGGGCCTGTTTACCTTCTGTGCAATCGCCCGGCTAGACAGCCCACTGAGATGGCAGCACACAATCACGCCCTTATCGAAGTCCGATAGGTCTGTACCTCGTGTTATCTCCTTGTCAACTGGTTCTACACCGGCCTGCAGCGTATGGCGGCCACACAAGTCAACTGACGTACTGGATTACCTATCTTCACGGGTGCCCAATTACTTTTTGGTCGATAGTGTAGTTCCAGGTCTCAATGTTGAATTAAGATTGTCAGTTAAAACTTTTGTGAATACTGAAATGATTTCTTTTTCTTTCTTTTTGTTTAAAACTTATAATGGTGGGAATGAGCAAACTTGTAAAGGATTTACTATTCTAATAATTTCACATTTTGACTTGACGAAATTTGCGATATTGCAGTCTTCCGCTATTAATGACATCGACGCGCGTGTTGTTATTATTGGCGAATTTCACGATTTCTTTATTAGCTGTTCTGTCGCCTCGATTTTGAATACTATATGGAAATGGTAGGTATACACAGAACCGACGTTTAAATGGTCTGCATGTATCGAAACAATTTTAATAACTGTACATTGCCCATAGTGAGCCACAGACAAATTTCAGTCTTATGCACATGTCCTTAACATAATTTTTCTAGATATGCCTACACTAGCATACTCTCAAATTTGCGTTATTAAACAGTGATGTGTTGTTTGTTTACATTCAGTTATACCAACGGACCCGTATATTCTACAGAAACTGCCTCGTTCCCGTAATTTATTTTCGTTATACATGGGCGTCGCCAGGATTTTTTCGTTAAGGGAATAGGACAAGAATCATAAATTTCCATCAGGGCCGTATCTAGGCTAGACATCAAGGAACATACGCACTATACTACGTTTGCTAATGTTCTAAAAATACCGGTACCATGCAAATATGGAAATAAAACACTGACAATAGGAAGCCAAAGTCTGTGATTCAGTAAATTCCTGTTTAAAATAAAATAAGTGTACGAATTTTATTTACGGTTGTATTAACTCCTTTTTAGCACATAATTTCGTGTATGGTCAAGTCCAAAACTATCGTGACAGTTATAAAAAATAAATGCCATGTGTCGCTTATGCCATATGTTATAAATCTGTAAATTCTTCCTATCTCGAGTAGAGAGGTTTCTACTTCATAAGTCCCCATCTTGGCGTGTTGCTCCATTGAGTTAAAATGTATACCTTTTACTATACCTATACGATGGTTGCTCGAGGCCCCAGCTGTCGTCGTTACGGCTCTGGATGTCATATGAATATATTTATTTTATTTAAAAAAATAGAAATATATATTATTTATGACCAGGAAGAAGAGCGTCTTGTCTGTGCCGCCTGTCCAGTCCACTAACAATTCCGAGAAAGAATACGAACACTAATCATTTATAAACAATGTTACAACGGGAGCTCTCACATTTCATAGAGAAAATCCTATTTCGGAGCGGAGCGGGCATGTCATTATAGTAAAACTCAATGTAATGAAATTTCGAAGCACAGTTGTACTCAAACTTAGGGAAAGGTATAAGCTGTTTATGTAGTGCTGAACACTTTTGAAAACCTTGATTAATACTTGTATGCCCATACAAAAATAACACTGACATGGGCCTCATCACTTTATTCACGCGTCTGTCAAGTGAAACTATGGAATTATTATAAAAGTACGTATTTTACTAAATTCCTAAGTATTACAATTATATGCTTTAAAGCAGAAATTAAAAAAAAATCAAGATTGCCATTTGTTTATCTAAAATTTCAATCCAACATCGAAACATGAAAGTAATTTCCCTCCGTCTAAGTTAACTAACTTTACCGTGCGTATGACGGTTGGTGTGCCATTTAAAATACTGTATATCAGTGACGTGTAGTGAGCTTTATTACAGACTAAGCAATATAATAGCCCCACATATTTGCCCGTTTTAGATAACATTTGCTAGTGCCGGGCTGTGGTTCCATTTTCAATTTCTACTAACAAACGCAACTTCCAACTTTGCTTACCCTCTACATGTATTTACTGTTTTATAATACCTAACATTGTTTATGATAACGGAAACAAAATGAATGTAATAATAATTAAACAGAATTTTATTTAGAGAACATATTACAAATTATAATAAAACTCCCGTTTTCCCGGCCACTTTCATTCACTTTCTAAGGAAAGAGGACTGGACGACGCAAACAGAACGACTGTTTACCCTGCCGAAGGAACGCGGCAGGGTAACTCGCTTGCGAGTTAGATTCATCGCTAGTCGCTCCCGTTTGTGGAAATAAATACTAGATAGCAGCACTACGCGTGTACAGTACGGGAGTTACGAAAACTCTGTTTCTCGAATCGGAAACGGCAAACTCAGATTTAAATGTGTTTAAATTTAAAGTTAAGGTGAAAACTATGTGTAAAGGGTCGAACATTCCCAATGTGTGTAGGGTAAGCATTGCTTTCCTTGCGTCTATGGAATAAACGCCACTGCTGTATATGCAAGTAGGGGCAGTGACATTTTTCAAAGGTTGATATCAGAAGTGCTCAATTGACCGCGAACGGCATACACACGGGTTTGACAGGTCTGTTTTGCGAAACAGTCTCCCTAAGTTGTGACTCGAGGGATTGTTCGCAGCTCGGCGAGCCAGCACGGCTCGTCGGCGAAGCGCGACGTCGGCTCTGTCGCCCGGATGGAAATACTCTGGCCGGCCGCCACGACCCCGCCGATGACCTCTCGGAGCTCTGGTCCAGCTACGGACAGGAGGACCACCCCTCAAGTCCACCCCCTGCCCCCCACCCTTCCGTGTACAACGGATTAAAAAAAAGCCGCTCTGAGACTCGCGCCGCTACTCGGGGTTTTTATCTCCCTGGCCGGTCGCGGTTTGTGTTATTTATTTGGTCGTGACATAATGGTCGGCCCTTCCCTTCCTCTTTTTTCTATGGTCCTCTGGAAGAGATGCGTCGGCTTTTCCCCTCTTCCATCCCGCATGCACTCTCCATGTCCACAGTCCCACACACGCAAGTGGGTATCACTGACATGAATTTACTCACCAGTTGTGTGGTCTGCTGTATTCGTACCACAGTGACTGAGTGAAGAGATTTGGGCGGCTCTTAACATCGAGGTCTTGAGAGCCGATGAGGGTGAAGCGAGGTGAGCATGGAGCAGCGCTAAGGGCGGAGGGAAACGGGAGATCTCCGAGATAACCCGCCGACCAGCGGCATCGTCCAGCACCACTCCCATATGCGAAAATCCGGGAGCGACCTCGCCGGGATTCGAAACCCGCTTCGCCTAGGTGAGAGGCGGGTGTTTTTGCCACTACGCCACCGCAGCCACAGTTTTCCTTGCATCAGGTTGCATGATATTCCCTCCTTGTTATTTTGTAGGGTTTTTTTTTATAGGCATGAGTGTATTCCAGATGGAGTATTGGAAAGCTTGTTGTAATTGCGCAAATTCATGTCTCTCAAGTGTTACTTGTCATCAGACGAACTTCAACTGTCAGTATTTGTACTTACGTTTGGTAATCCACGACACTCTTCTTAAATGGGGAAAAAAATTATATATCATCGCTCGTTTACATTGGCAAATATTGGCGAATCCTCTTTTAATAACCGTTTTGCGAGAAATAAAATTTTCTAAACTAATGTAAAAAAAAAATCCTCCCCGAACTGCAAATATGTTTAAGAAAAGGAACTGATGGAACATTTTCAATTTAAATTAGCAGCTATCCAGAAAATGTAGCTCGATATATAGTAATTTCGGAAAAAAAAAAAGTGATGTGCAAGTCTGTGGTCGCTTAGTACATTTTATTTAGTTTGTTTTTTAGTCACAAAAATAAATAATAGCACATCGGTAACATATTTTAGTTCTTAAAAAAATCCAGTGTTTACAGTTGATTGACACGTGATGCATCAATCAAAGGTAATTCAATTTTACGAATGGTGGAAGGATGCACACTGTGCACTAAAGTAGATCCTAAGCATAACTTTCGCAAGAGTGCAACAGCGAACAGCTCATAGTAAACGTGTGATGTTCAAATTCGTGGCAGCATTTCGGGTTTCGTCTTGTTTGATACGCATTACGGTATTAACACGTTTAGCGGTAGTATATTATTATTTTTAATAATCTCACACTATAATTGAACCGTCGCAGATCGACGCACCAGTGAATATATAGGTCAGTGGTATAGCTAATTTATAATTTTTATATGCAGCAAAATTATAATATGCAAGATTTAAAAAAACATGTATTTATATGAATAAATTAATAATAATTTAGATTATATTTATATGCTATTTATTTTATATAGAATATGCTTTATTTTATAACTATAATTCATACAATAATAAAAATAAATACTTGATTCATTATTAAAATTGAATAATTTAAATAATTGACATAAATTATTTAAATTAATTCATAGGCCCAGCGTTGTTCTGCGCTCACTAAGCGTCTCTCAGCTCCTTTTCCACAGAGGTCATTCCGGATTTTAACTCTTACAGGACAGTTGACAGCCACGAGAACAACTTATGAGTAGAGATGATAATTTATCGTGGGAAAAGTTGAATGTTCGCTAAGATTCAACGTACCGTGCATATTACCGGCAGTTTTATATTCTTGTTGGCCGTCATTAACGTATTAAGCTACTATCCCGTTTAACTGGGCCATTGAGGATTCTGATACGTTTGTGATTGGCCTGCAAAAAACTTTCCCGCGTCGGAACCTTGGTTATCCAATCATAAAACCATAAACCAGCTATAGTGTTATCAAAGATAGGTTGGCTGAAAAGATTTTCGTGATTTTCCATCATCCCTACGTATGAATCCACGAAGATATGGACAAGTTATCCCTGCCACATCTTGAACTCCAAATACATTTTGAAAAATTCTGATCATAACAATGGAGTGGTTCCCGTAGCCGCGGCAACCTACCACTAAACTTTCGTTCTGTAAAATCTTCCTCTGCCATTTCTTTTTATTAGTTCTGTCTCCCCGCAGTGCCAAACAGATCTCATGCCTGGTTGGAAGTCCCTCGCTTCCTTCCCTACTTAGTTTCTGATTGGTCGTGTGTCGCTCCTGCGTGCGCGTGTCTGATTGTATATGTTGTGCCGTGTACGGTTTCCTGTTGGTTCGGCCAGCACCCGGCTAAGGCAGGATTTACAATAGCCCGTCACGCACGTCCGTCATGCATTCTCGTCCGTCTCCCAGGCGAGCAATTTACAACCAAACTTCGAACGCCCGTCGTGAGTTCATTGCTGCATTCTAATAAAACAAGAATGTTTACAAATAGAAAAATATTCTCCACAAGAAGAGAAAATTTTTGGCGGTATTGTGTTTTAAGTACCCAAAACGCACATATACGTACGTACCGGAAATTAATCGATGTAAAAAAAATTTAAATAGCATAGAAAGCATTATCTTACTGCATTTACTATTGTACAAAAGGAACTCGCGTTTCTAGGCGTAATTATCAATTAATCTTCAGGAAAATGTAACTTAATTTCTCTTTAAAATTACATAAATAAACATATGAAAACAAAAGATAGCCTAAACAAAACACTGCACACACATCACAGCCTTTTAAAGAACTTGGGATGAACGAATAACAAAACGTGCAAGTTAGGAAGTCTGTAATTTCATCCGTTCGTCCGCCGAACGTTAAAGCTTGCCAAGGTTTTAACGGACGGGCGGATAGAATTAATGGCCACCTCTGATTGGCTGTTTGCCACGTGATTTACAAAAGGATGACTGACGAAGGGACGCGAAGGGTTGTTGTAAATCCTGCCTAATAGTCGAATGCCGGGTGACCTAGCGTGATGTTGCGAGGGCGTCAGGACAATCGTGTCCCGGTTGCGCGGGCAGAGTCGGCAACTCGCAAGTTTCGCTTCTGTATGCGTCTTCATTCCGTGATTTCTTCGTCTCGCGGTCAGTGCGTCGGTCCTGCTCGAGTCTTTATTGGCTTTTTTTGGAGGACGATAGAATCTATATATAGAGTCCTCGTCCACTTAATCGCCCGAGTATTCTGACATGTGGTGACGTCAGACTCTACCCGCTCCTGAAGGGCAGGAACGCCTATATGGGCGTGGGCCATCCACGAGTAAAAAAGATATTCCAAGGGGAATTATCTCCCGGTAATGGAAGTCTTCAACTCTTCTGGAGTGATTGACAGGGCAAAGGAAAGGAGTGCAAAGCGTATTCATTATGGCGTAGCCAGAGAGTAGGGGGAATAAGGATGTCCCAAGCCACTTAACGGCCCGTAATGGGTTTTGTATAAAAAGACGTACGAATCGATTATTGTTTCGGTTAACCACTCCAGGAGATTATTCACGGGAACTAGTTTTACATAGGTTAAATACCCACTATTACAACACAGTTTCGTCAAACACACTTAACATGTTCAAGAGATAAATCCGCGTTTCCCGCTGTTCGCATTCAGTTAGAATGTATATTAATTTTACGTAAGAGCTTGTTATTTTCGAACTAACAAAAATTTACTAAAATTAAATATGAATCCTCATAAAACTTAAATTACGTTAATTCGATGCAATGTGCAAGTATTTAACTGGGACCCAAATATTTAAGGACATTGCAAAGTGCGATGTATAGTGAAATTCCAATGTATTACCGTTAAAACATTTCAAAGGTTGATTTCAAAAGTGCTGATTTTATCGTGATCAGCTTTTATTTTTTAGTTAGGTCTCAAGGCAACTGTTTCCGTTTTTATTAAAGTTCATTTTAAGTGGTGCAACATTTTAATGTTTGAAATAATATGTCTTAATGACGTGAATAACACAACTGCCTCAGAATCAACAATTTTCTGGTTACAGTTGCGAAAAAAAAATCTTCGCCCAGACTCGGCATTGCTGCCCCTCCAAAACTCGGAGCTTTAGGATATATGGATACTTTCTCTACTTTTTACTTACAGAGCTCAACTCCGTTTTTCCGCCATCTATGGGGAAAAAAAACTTAGGTTGGTACTACTACCAAAGTTAAAATGTGCCGAGCCGCGGAAGCGCTGGGTAACTTTGAGCTCAGCCGCGGCGCATTGTTATCCACCACCCGGAACCCCCTAAAACCTCCCTAACCTGTACATATGTGCATTAAGGGCCCTATGTGCTGGAACATTTTCTGTGAAATAGTTGTTTGCGCCTAAACGAGTGTCTCGGTAAATACATGTTATGGAAATACGAAGATTTGCCAGAAAGGATTAAAAAAAAAAAACTATTGTCTATATCGCTATTTTTTTCCTTTTTTCATATTAAGTGTATTAATGGAGAAATAAAATTGTGAATGTGGTCAAATATTTCTCATTTTTAAAGCTTGCCTATGAAGTTTCTTTAAGCGGCAAAATAAAAGTACAACTATACGCAGGTAGTTTGATCTGTGTGCTCTTATCGCGTGTAATAAAACCCTACAGTTACAGATCTAGTTTACACAGTAAAGCGTTAGGACGAAAACACTGCACGCCTTGCGCGTAGAAGCGATGAGGCACTAGGCGTGCGTGTTAGTTTCGCCCGTATTGCTCCCTCGCGTCTTGTCCTTGGGTGGGGAAATAATAAATAAAAAATAATTTAAGGTATAAATAAAATTATAATGTAATTAAATATAAACGTTGAATGACCTTGAACAAGTCAGTACTTGTCTGTGAAAATTATTATTGGGTGCAGTAAAGGGAAAATTTTGGAAGGGAGAGCGGGGTATTCATGTACTTGTTGGTTACGGGGCATCGATCGGGCGATAGACTAACCAAGCATATAAAAGCAACGATGCAGGTCAGTACCTTACCTTCTATACAAGTGTGTCTGCTTCTTGATTGGCTGCGTGCTGCTCTTCGAGCGTGCCGGAATCCCTGATTGGGTCCACCGTGCGGCGTACAGTTTTCTATTGGTTCGGGAAGGTTAGTAGCAGGGCGCTAGATTTTTGCCGAGAGATAGTCAAATTTGAACAGGGTTGACCCAGGGTTGTGAGTTCAACTGGAGTGGAGAGTCGCCAGGTTAGGTTACCGTATAAAAGTAGTCGTTGGGGGGGGGGGGCAGGAATGTTTTCGCTGTGCTCACAAGTATCCCCTCCTCCTTCATACCGCGAAGCCCATCGATTTTTATTATACTTATTCCGTGGCCGGGTATAGGTTGACGACCGTTAATTAAAACAAATTTTCGATTCTCCAGGCTTCAGGATCAAGACGGCAAATGCCTTCGGGAACGTCAGATGATATAGAGGACGGGTGCAATTATCCAGGTAACTTAGTACGACAAAGAAATTGCAAGGAGCGGCCATCTAAAAAAGGAATGAGGAAGGGGTAAAAATAGGTAGGGAAGAGGGGGACTAAATCAGCGAGGCTCACGTCCTTGCAATCACGATTGGCGGGAAAACAGGCCTGGGATTGGTCGGAGCGCAGCAGCGCCGAATCGGGGAAGATTGGCCGCGGTGCACGCAGCAGATGGCGCGCGCAGATATCACAGACCCCCCCCCCCCCCTCCCCGGTCGGTGATGAAGGTGGTTCGAGCTCGCGTTGCATGTCGGGTCGTGCGTCAGATCACGCGCCGCCGAGTTCACGCACTTCCTCCAGAGATTCGTATCTGAGACACACATTTCCCGTATACAACATTATTTCGACAGAGAGTAGTGAAATTCAGCCAACTATCTGGTACAGCGTGTCAGAAATCCAAGCAAGTTATCAGGTGCATCTCATTGCTGAGGTTTTACCTTATGATGGTCGCTTCCCACCTGCGTTAATACGGTTCAATCTTGGCATGATTTATAACTGTTACCTAGTTTATAATCTCCAAGTATATTTTTTGGGATTTTGCAGACCCATGTTACGCAAAATACTGGCACGCTACAAAAATGTACAGTGTAAACTCATTCTCACGTAAACGTTTGCTGTAAAATTAACAAAACCGTTTCTTGTAATGTATTAAATTATTATCAACTATTTTAAGACAATGGTTAGGGTTTGTTAACTGGAATTTGTTTGCGTCTCCTAAACATTTAGTTGTATACCTCTAATGAACCACAAAAAGTAGCTCGTCACCACAAGTTATATAAATTTCCAAAAGATTATTTCATAATAACTATTGCATGCACGCAGTTTGGTAACTTTTGGTTCGTCCTATGATTTGTTACGCGTGTGAATATTTTCTACATAATAATATATAGTGAGTTGCACGTTTCTGTACTTTTAAAATCAACCATGCATTTTTTATAAATGTGTTTCACTTTTTTGGGTAACGTCACTATTTCTCTCCCCCCCCCCCCCTGTACCCATCCATACACGCATTCAGATTATTTTGGTGGGCAAAGAAAATCTAATGTGTAACAAAATTGAGGCTGTTCTCGAAATAAAACATTATTTCATTTGATGAAACTCATTCGCTGGGTCAACAAAATCTGCTGTAAAGAAAAATACACTCATTGTCACGAAAATTAGCGCGCCTACTTGGAACTGTTGGATTCAAACGCAAATTTTATTCGTGCTACGGCACGGAAATAATTGAACACACCGTAGTCCTCTCCAGACTATTACCTTACCAATAGAACTACCAAGTCAGCGTTGTTTGTTAGTGGGGAAAATTTATGTATTATATTTACTATCGAAAATATGTATAGTTTTAAATCGTATTTCCTTTCTTTTCATTGTTAGTTTAATAAACAAATAGTAGGTACGTGTTAATGCATTCACATTTAATTCAGTTTAAACATTCGAAGAGAGCGCTATGATGATATGTGACAACGAAATGAGAGTTAAAAAAACGAAATTAAAAAATAAATAAATAAATAAAAAACTGGATGTTCAATTGTCGTTGTAAAAATGAATTATAAAAGATGAAACACACATTTAAGACACACACACATATATATATAGACACACACACGCAAAGGGTTTTATTAGTGTTATGCCTTGGTATTTCATGTGCTACACTTGCTTAGCAGATCCATCAGTTAAAAAACAAATCACGTCACTAAATCAATAAGTGAAGTAAAACTGACATTTTTTTCCCTCTAATAAATAAAATAAATTGACTGAAGTGACTGTTTAATAAGTCAGGCGTGGTTAAGAAATTTAAAAAGTTAAATTCTCACCGATTCAGATTTAGAGTGTAGTTGTCCTCATCTAGAGCGTTTTTTTTTTTTTTTTGTTCAAAACTTGAGAACACAATTAAAAGATTATGGAAAAGAAATTGTATTTCAAACATTTTGTAACTTAGTCCAAACACCAGATCGATTGCCCCTAATAGATACCTGTGCTACGTTTGTCTGTCTTATATGTTGCTATGACATTAGATTATCGGTCAAATAAATATCTGCTATTAGAGGATACGAAATTGACAGAGTTGTTATAATGTTATGTCACGCTGGCAACTCTGGCATTTTTTTTTTTTTAACGAGCACCACCGTTCGGATGAACATGACACTTTAGCGTCAGATCGCCGGGGAAGAGAAGTCCCTAGCTGTCGGCGCAGCCTCAGTAGCGCTGTGGCTGGGCGGGTGGTCCAGACCTTGCCATGTTGTCCGAGAAGATGGGGGGGGGGGGGAAGGAAGGGTTTTGCGGGGGTAGGAGAGTTCGGGGGTCACTTTTGTTTGTTGTTGGGAAGGGGCCGCTGGCGTCATTGTCGGCACAAAGCTGCCGCTGGCCCTGACACACGAATCCGCAATTCTTCCCGAATATCCGCCGAAGAGGCCCGAAAGGGAAGAAGGGGGCTTAAACAATAAGCTTTTTTTTTGTCTTTTACAAAAAGAAAATTCTTTTCAACCTATTAGCAAAATAATAGTCTTGGATTTACGCATTACGGCAAAAATTGTTTAAAACATACCCTAAAGGGGCATGGGGTAGAAATAAACTCTGTAGAGGTAAAGCGTATTTTACATTTTTATGGAAGCCAAAACAGATGAATGAAGAAAGGGCAATCGTACATAAGAGTTTTTGCTAACTACGATAGTAGATATTTTACAATTTCTGACGCCGTTAATTTTTATTCATTGAAATAAATATTCGTGTTTATGTTATACACCTTCTTAAAATGCGTATAAGAAGGGTACAATACCGGGTCACAGAGCAGTTAAGTACACAGAAGCAAAATTATATGGCGGTTCCTTTGACTTGGGTATACCCGTTCTTTGAATGGCTGTGCGAAGCTCTGGGACCGGGCTTTGTATCTGACTGGTTACTGCATGCTATCTGTTGGCTGGGTTGCCTCCTGGTGAGTAGTAGGTCTGTTCGATATTATAAAAATTTAATATCGATATTTTTCCAAACAGTTACCAGGTATTTTCGATATATCGGTAATATCGAAACTATCGATAATACCGAAGTTATAGATAATACCGAAATTATCGATAATACCGAAAAACTTAGATAATATCTAAACATCGATATACCTATATTTTTAAAGTTACATATAGATCGATAAGTTATCTTTCAAATCGATATATCGTAATATTGCACATCCCTAGTGAGTAGGTGACTGGGTCTGATTGGCGAAAGGCATTCCAACATGTTACGTGGCTATTTCACTGTACGTAGGACTGTTGGTGCCATTGAAATCGCGGGTCATTTTTTCTCCCGTCTTTTGTATATCAAAGTTTGGATCGGGGAGAAAATAGTGAAGCTGGGGTTCACGCCGCACCCACGCACACAGATGCCTTAGACAGCGGGTAGCCCAAGATGACAGAGGTCTCCGAACCACTTGGTAAAAACAACTGTGTCATAATTGGAGATATGCCGGACGGTCATGCCGGAATTATCATTAGAAATCCAATAATATAGTATTATAACAAGGCCTCACGTTGGACGCCACTGTTTTCTAAATACTCGAGCAAAGGCCATTTGTCATTGGTTGCTGTTCCACTCGTCCACACAGAAAGAAGTCACTCATGTAAATAATGTTAAATATTGGTTAACCATTTCAAGTATGGTGGTAAATACAGGCTGGATCAAAATTCTACATGTGACAAACTTCGTGAGATGATTTCCTATGCAAAATCGAATGGAAAATACATAGAATACTAAGGAATATGTAAGCCCTCAAAAACGAAATTTTAAACTGTATTTTTCAAAATATTGGAAACGAAGTGAGATTAAACAACTATTATCTGACCATTGTTTTATAATATCCGAATATTCAACCTAACAACAGGTACGCATTTAAACTTCCATACATCATGAAAATAATAGGGGTAGCCACACTTTTTACGGGCAAAATTTTTTTCCATCCGGGATTATGCATGTTTGTTGCTCGTTTATTGAAAAGTATGGCTTAACCAACAAAAAATGCCGTCTTTTTTGCAACTGCCCAGGACCCACCGTTTTCGTGTAAAACGCGCACGGATATTTCGACGGCAGGTACATAGTTCCCGGTGCGTAGGCAAAACCATCACTTCCTGCAGGGAATCACATCCTGACTGTTACCAGAAATAAGCAGGCAGCTTGAGTGCTGTATGCTTATTATTGTGTGGTACATGTTGTTTACAGTAAGTGTTGAAAATATCTTCCACCATCGTCTTTGCAGTAGACACAGCAGCGTACCATCCACGCATGTATAGGTTGTTCACGATAACGTGAGCACTTTTGAAAGTCCTGCTTAAGATCTACTTGTATGCTAGTTGTGTATTCTTCCGCCTTGTGTAGTATTAACATTGCCATGCGAAACTGTGAAATTATTATAAAAGTAAGTATTTTACACATGTGCTTGTTTTTACACGTCGGTGCAGAAAAAAAATCAGGAAACGTAAGAAATAATTTCAGTTATTACAAATGGTTACCTAACACTTTTTATTCGATGTAAATAAATGAAACTATTTTCCACCCATCGTTACCAACTTTAGTGGGTGCATGTCACTCAGTGTACGCGTTAAAATATATGCAGGCAGGGGCAGTGACTTTTTTTCCTGAGGTTGATTTCAAAAAGTGCTCACTTTATCGTGAACATCGCCTAGGTAGTATTGCATATGTGCTAGGCACTTAGCGTTGCATCCGAAGCTTTGTGTGCGTGTTACACGAGCAAGAAGACCGTGTTTGTTAATTATGTTATACTGCTCCATAAACCAGCATTAAAATTCCGTAACTCCCGACGGCAAAAAAATTCTGCAAAAAGAGGATGTCCAATACTCTTTTATTTTACCATTACGAGAGGAGATATTAATGAGAGTTTGCTCTAAGGTTAAAGATCGCAATTACATAAAACGATGTTCCTAGAACTGTAGTTTAATTTTACTTCGTTTCCGATGGTTGGCAAAAATACATTTTAAAATCTCAATTTTTAAGGGCTTACATCTCCCTTGAATTCAGTTTACGTATAAGTGTCTTATATATTTCCTACTTGAATTATGCATAAGCAATCACCTCACGAAGTTTGTCGGTATAATTCCGCCACAGCCTGCATATTGAACGTTGCACAGGAAGTGGAGTTAATGATCCCAGCTGTACACAGCAGAGTACATTAAGAAAAGTCCCTCACATTTGGTAGACATCATTCGTTGAAGAGACTACGTATATTCCCCATTATCATATGAACAGCGCCTACCAGTAACATCAAACAAAACACGGTTTTATTGTTTCTGACATATGGTAGTGCGTTGCTCTGATATTTGTACAGTTACAAACAAAAATATGTTTTTCGTTCGCATAAAACAATATATTAATTTTTTTTCTGAAAGAGTTAATTGAAGGACTCGTCGGATGGACAAAGGCTCAGTGGTGCTCGTCAAAATGACACCATTTTCACTACGTCTGGGCTGTTACTGAATTATGGCGCAAAATTGTATGGTGTCGTTAACGTCACTGGTCGGACCTTTCCGCCACATAAACATGACCCTGAAAGTGTGTTTGACCATCGAGAACCCTCTGGAAGTACAACAGTTGTTCGACAGGCATCGCTCGCTCGCTCGCTCGTCATGCTCCAAGAACTGGGCCGCCATTACATTCCTTTCCTTTAGGACCGGCGCGTCTCTTTAGCGCCGACCCTCGCTGGATGAAGTAACGGGTATCACGGACTGACGGTGATTTCTGCGAACAAGACTTCGTTTTCCCCGCACACCACAAGTTAACTAGGGGCTGGATGGTTTTACCCCACTTTTTATTAATCGGATTTATCAATTCGATATCAAATCGATTGATCGCATTAATCCGATCTTAATCCGATGGGAAAAATTAAATCGCTAATTTTAACCCAATAAATTTAATGTTATGAAGATTAGATTGATATATCCAATTAATTTAATTGAATTAATCAATTAACTTTTTTTTTAAATTTTGTGTGAATTGTTAAGTCTGTAGTTTGGTGCAAGAGTGTGCTAAGGTTCTTTATTTTGTAATTTTTTTTGGAATCGGGGGTTGGGGAGAGCTCCTCACTTTCGGAGGTCTGGCGTTGTACTGAGGTGTGATGTGTTGGTGAAGGGATGTATATAGGTATTGTGTAATATTAATTTTCAATGACATTGAGTGCCTTTCCGTCTGGCAGGGTAACTGAAATGATTACGAACAAAGAACTTTCGGCAGTCTAATTCTTTAATTACTACCTCGTTCAATCTTGTAGGTTTTGTCTCCCAATATTCATCAGTTTATTTTCACTACAGCAGGAGTTTTGGAATTCATTAAAAATACATATTAATTTCTTCATTTTCTCAGAATTTGAAAAATAGTGTTTAGGTTAATTTATAGTCGAATATGATATAAATAGAGGTGCGTTACACATTAAGATAAATATATTTTCATATAATTGAGAAATCATAATAACGTACATTTAGACATATTTTTGTAAAAGTTCTAGGGAAACTTTATATAAATAATACTGAGTCTCCCGCATGGGCCACTAGTTTCGATATAGGTAAAAAAGCCAAAGATGCTAAAACGAATGGATATTAAAAATTGTTTTGGTATTTCCGAACTGATGGCATCTTTAAATGTGTGTTACATCCACGGACGTGTGTGAATGCGGTGATATCCCTTATAAGAACGTGTTCGCTAGCAGAAGATAGAGGCATCTAGTTTCTTCTGTAACGTCGCTTCATGCCACCTATGATGTTGCCCCATAAGTACATGCACTAGTGCAAACTGAGTTATTGGCAAGTTCCACTACATAAGACAAGTATTTCTCCCCATCAGTGGGATGAATAAACTGCACGTTAAAACCTGTGGCAATTACTGTAGTTTTCTGCCGGCTTTATACGGATTACCATAAGAATCGCCGTGACCGTTATATAGGCTTTTCACAGTAAAATGAACATTTTTGAAAGCTCTGCTTTACATATACTTATATGCGTGTTGTGTAGTCTTCCGCCATATGTAAAATTAACATTGTCATGCACCTCAACACTTTATTCATGCGTCAGTCAATTGAAACTGGAAATAATTATAAAAGCAAATACTTTACGAATCTGCTCATTCCTACACTCCGATGTATTAAAAAAAAAAAAAAAACAGAAAACGAAATAGATAATTAAAATTATCACAAATGGTTGCCTAACACTTTTTAATCGAATTTTAAATTACTTTCGCTCCATCGTTATCAACTTTACTTGGCGCATGCCACTCAGTGCGGCCGTTAACATATATATGCAGGTAGGAGCAGTGACATTTTTCTAAGGATCCTTTCAAAAGTTCCCACTATATCGTGAACAGCCTTTACACGTATACTTACAAGTACCTGGGCGTGGCCAGCAAGTAAACGGAAATCTTAAATAACTGCTCTTCAGAACTGTTTTCGGCGATGCAGAGAGCTGCATATATACACCTGCCATAATCCTTTATAGGTTATCCTGTAACTACGCTCGCCCGGAGATAAGTACCGAGACTTTCCTCGAAAGAGGAGGCATTTCTCTGACTTTCTCGAAGGTGTTGTTCGCTGCCAGCCGCGTATTCGAAAATTCACCGATGCATCCACGGATGTGCACAGGACGTTCGAAAATTAATTGTTTGGTGGATACGTTTGAACCGGTGGTAGCCATCAGTTCCACCGACCTGAAAATCTGGTGGATCTAGTGGATTTGCACCAAAACATGAACCGATGAATTTTCGAACGCCTTGTCGGGAAATTTTTTTTTTTAAACACAAATACAACATGGGCGAAAAAAATATTTTATAATTTTATTGTAATTGTATTAATATGTGTTTACAGCAGACGAAAACACCGCTAAAAATCAACCTCATGTTAGAAAAATGCCCCCAACGGTGTACACTGGTGTACGAACCACTGTTGGATCCATCGGTGAATTTTCGGAAACGCGGCAGGTGCGGGCTGTCAATCAGTCAACGCGTCGCATTCCCCTGCCTCCTTTCTCGCGCACAACTTCATCTCATGATTGATTCGCCTTCCTGCGGACCCGCATGAGACACCGGCGTTTGCTGGTATTTCAGGCCAGGATGTTGTTTTACCTGACCGCCTGCTTGCAACAGCATTTATGGCTGTAACAGTTTTTTTTTTTTTTTCAATATCGCTTGAGGTAAAGGCTATTAACGATAAAGTGAGCACTTTTGAAATGAACCCGAGAAAAAAGTTACTGCCCCTGCCTGCGTATATTTTAACGGCCGCACCGAATGGCAATCGCCCAGTAAAGCTAGCAACGACGGATAGAAAGTAGTTCAATATCCTGACGTCGAGTCAAAAGTGTTAGGTAAGCATTTGTGATAACTTACATTATTATTTATCTGGCTCTCTTGTTTTGTGCATTGAAGTGTAAAACTGAGTAGATTTATAAAATAGTTACTTTCCTAATAATATCATAGTTTCGCTTGACTGACGTGTAAATAAAGTGATTAGGCCCATGGCAATGTTAATTTTACATAAGGCGGAGGAATACACAACGGGCATACAAGCAGATCGTAAGCAGGGCTTTCAAAAGTGCTCATTTTACCGTGAACAGCCTATATACAGCCTATATACATTATTGCGTATGGTAGTAGGATGCACAGTGGACTTGTTTTCCCATAAAGACGTGCAGTTTAGTCAACACGTGTATCTTAACCACAGTGTTTATGCCTGGAAATACCTCACTCGAACAGCCAGTGGTTTGGAATGCATCAGCCCAGGCTGCTTTCCCGACATTAAAAGATGAAAATTAAATACTCGCATTTACCTCGGGAGAAAGCACGCACGCGCTATTAATTTATTTCATTTCCCGACGCAACATTAGAGCGAGAGCCGAGTCGGTTTTCCGTACCGCCCGCCCCGCTTTTTGGCGGTTAATAGAGCCGTTGCGCTTTCGGTTGTTAGGGTGGGAGCGGCGGACATGATGCTATTACGGCCTGTCGGCACCCCCACCCCCTCCACCTAATTACCTCCGCAACAATTCACGGGTTCTCGGGTATTAGAGCGCGCGGTGTCAACAATCGTTGGCGGAATTCCTGATCACAAGTTACGGCGAGAGTTCACGGGGCTTGGCGAGTTGTGGCGTCACGTCCAACAACTCACAGTTTTTTGTTTCTCAGCTCACGAGGAGCGTGGGCACGGATGTTTCAGGATACAAACGTCGTGATTTAAAAGTAGCCTACCATACGAAAGGGGCACTATAAATATCAAATTATAACGACGGAGTATAGCAACGCACGCCGAGTTGCGGGATTTTGGGTGGGAGTGGAGAGATTTGGGCTTGAGAGCCGATGAGGGTGAGGTGAGTATGGAGCAGGGTGGGGGGAAAAGGAAATGCCCGAGAAAACCCTCCGACCAGCGGCATCGTCCGGCACGATTCCCACATCCGAAAATCCGGGAGTGACTCCGCGCGGGGAATCGAACACTATTCGTCAGGTTGCGAGGTGAAAATCTGGGTTTTTTTTATAAGTATTCTGTTTAAAATAATTAATATTTTTAATGTTATATAATTAAAATTTTTTGTTTAGTTATGTGTATAATTTTTTTTTTCCTTGCGCATCACTTTTTGAGAGCTACTGTAGAGAACGTACGTATCTTTGTAAGGCACTTAGCGACATGCGCCTAGTGAAGTTGGTAAAGATGGATGGAAAGTAGTTCCACATTTTTATGTCGAATAACAAATGTTAGGTAACCATTTGTGATTACTTAAATTATTTTCTAGGTTTTTTTTTTTTTTTTGGGTGCATCGAAGTGTAAAAATTACTAGTAATTTCACAGTTTCGCCTGACCGACGTATGAATAAAGTGATGAGGCCGATGGCAATGTTAATTTGACATAAGACGGAATAATTCGCAACGTGCATACAAGTAGATCTTAAGCAGGGCTTTCGAAAGTGCTCATTTTACCGTGAACAACCTATATGCCCTTATATTTATCTTTCTACCGGGATTACTATGCGGTAAATCGCATTCCCGTCTTATCTCTGGGCCGATTAGAAATCCAGTTCGTGATGTTGGCAGTATTTGATCTCTTAGGCTTTCCGAAACAACCCCAGCGCAACTGCCCTCCAGGGCGACCCTGATTGAAGGCTCTGTAGTTACAGTTCTTTGCCAAGTTCAGCACGACATTTAAGACGTAACCCCGACGATGGCGTGACATACTTTAACTCCAAATACATGAACTGAGGTCGAAAGGTTTTTGGAAGCAACAATAGGAAAAGTAAAAAAAGGGCAACGATATTTAACCCTTGATGCTACCTGTGTGAACACCTGGTTTTCCACATTGGTGCGTTTACTTTGCAAAATATCTTGCGCCGCGAGCGCATCTAATTATTTATGACGTGAGAAATGTCACAGCTGAAACAAATCACTCTGGCACTTGCTCACAAAGTTGGTCAAAACATATTTTTTTATTTCTTGCCTGTATTTACTTCCATAAACTTTTAGAATACAATTAATATCTCTATAGTACTAATTGATGTCCTACGTATTCTTAAGTATGGCTCAGAATCAAGTTTCCGAAAAATCCAGTTCAACAAAAACAAAATATTCCGACAATCATGTACACAATATTGAAGCTAAGATTTTTTCTTGCAATATTAACATTTTTAATTTTATAAATTTTTTGAAAAAAATTATTTTTTTCTAGGAATATTTGAGAATTCCATTTCTCTTTTAATGTTATGTAATTTTCATACATTTCTATTTTATGATTTCTAATTAATATTCAAATCTCTGAACGTTCTCCAGATGTCTTATCTGAATGCTACCAGACTTCCCCTCTCACCATATGCGGTTGGTTTGAGGGGGGGGGGGCGGCAGGGAGGGTTGAAGCATGCACTCCGTATTCGTGAAGCAAGAGCGCGCCTAATTGCAGCTAGTGAATCACGTCCGCGCAAGGGCTGCTGGCTACGAGCCGTTGTACACACCAGAGGCGCCTCTCCTTCTTCACGTGCGAGAATTGCCGCGGCGCCAAGCGGTACTCACCTCGTTTAACGCATGGCGAGCTCGCGTAATGGAGCAAATGGTATCACACCCCCCTCCCTCTCCGCGAACAAGAAATACAATCTTCCCATCCGTTTCAGCACACAGGCCGTGTCGGTTAGTGTGCTCGTGCGAAGAAAAACCGCCTAAGAGACGCTCTGCGTGGGAACGTCTTTTGATAAGAGTGGTATGGACTCTCCCCCCCCCCCCCCCAACTAAGGTCAGGAAGCGAGGGCATTTCAGCATCTTTTAAATGCAATTCCCCCCTCCCCCTTTCTATTTTCTATCAATATTTTTATCATTTGTTAAATAAAACATTTGCAAAGACCTTGATGATTGGGATTATTCCATACCGTAAAATTCTCTCCATTGAAAATGCGTTATAATCACGTCAATTCTTTCTGCGTTTGAAACAACCGAAAACCAAAGTTCAGCGAGTAAAAGATACGTTTGGAAAATAACACGTTTAATAAGAACTATGACATGCCTTGTTTTCTTTTCGTATTCTCGTGTTGTCATTGCTGTGTGTACAGCAGTGATTGTACACGGAAAAATGCCACGACTTGGTGTGCCAATCACGGAGCGAGGTGGCGCATTCGAGAGGTCGCGGGGCGAGTTCCCGTTCCGAACATCCTTATTTTGAGTTTCCACGATTTCCCGAAATCATTCCAGGCGAATGCCGGGATAGCAGATTACTAGAAGCCACTGTTGCCAACCCAGTCAGGGCCTAGTGGACAGTGGATAATCTAGTAGATTTATTTTAAGGAAACGGAAGAGATTTAGTCTGCTTTTGACATCAGGATCTAGAGAGCCGAGATTTTTTAAGAATTATATGTTGAATGTGAACAGTTGTCTGGATGGAAACGCATAAATAATACTTATAGTGTTCAAATCTTTATTTCAAATGTATATTTGGTGAAGTGGTAAATATTTTTGGCCTGCTTTGTCTATTCCAGAATTTTAATGGAAATGCATCGTTATAAGAATACTTAATTTTTTCACATTTATTTGCGGCTTCATGTTAGTTTTATTAAAACAACAAATACATAGCATGCATAGTTATGTAAATTATATGTTAAAAAATAACTTTTAAAAAACTTTAAATTAAGTTTCATGAGAAGAGTATTGTCGTTGTGGGAGGGTGATTGCGAAAGTTTTCACAATCCAGTGGATTCCGATGGATTTTCGCTTGTGTCTCAATGGGATTCTCTAAGTGTTGGCAACACTGCTATAAGCCATTGCCGCTTGCTCGCCCACTCGTGATTGCCGAAGCATCTAGTTCGCTCTCTCGCTCTCTTTCTAATGTGCATTCTGTGAACAAAATGCAAGCCATAAACAAAAACAATGTAAATATGTTCTTGTTTCAATTTAATTGAAATGAGAATCGACCAAATTCATTAGACTATGACTGAAAATTACATTTCGCAAAACGTTAAAACAAAGAACTATTTTACTTAATCCGCTGCCGACATTACTGAAACAAGCCACCCGGCGTTTACATCGAAGGGCGCTGAGATAAAGGTAGGGAATTTTCATTTCCGAAGTTGTTTCGTGATGAGGTGAACGAACCTCGCGGAGCAGCGGAACACCCAGGGCGGGACGCGGCCTGTCACTCTGCTGTTATCTGCATCGCCACGAGGGGAGGGGGGAAGGGGGAGGTAGGGGTCGTCGTCGTCGTCGGGGACCTGCGACACCCTCCTCGACCCCGGGGTCGCGCAGCCTGCAGGGGGATGTCGCGTCTCCAAGGTCACACGGCCCCCCACGTACATATCCCCGCCGTCAGCCGGCAAATCCTGTCGCACTGGCGGCCACACGTTGGTATAGGTTGAGTAGGTTTCCTAACGTCACTGCAACCAGCAACTCATCAACCTCAAGGGGTGCAGGAACAGAGCGAGAGAGAGAATAAAAACTAGTAAGAGCCAGTCCTGCTGACAATTACTGGCAGCTCACTTTTTCTCCTTTAATTTTCAAGTTCATAGAAGAGATCGGAGGAAAGAGGAACAACAGCGCCACTTCCCTCACCAGAGAGGCGCCCAAACACCTCTCTGGTTACTGCCGGCACCAAGTTACAGAACAATAAAGACCCCCACCCATTCTCTACTAGTCTTTTCAACTCTACTAACCAAGAGCATGTTCCCAAACACTCTATCTCCTGTAGCATTATATTTAATTTAATTTAATTTATGCAATAATATTTTGAAATTTTTGCTTCTCTGTCGCAAGGGTTTTTACGTCTCTCTTGACGGTTTTTCCCTTGCTCTTCATAGTTAAGACTAGCTCTAAGTACACTTAGGGAGGTAGTCATGGACCAATTCCTCTTTGCCACGATGCATGTCTCCTTGCATGATTTTCCTTCCTAGTAGGTGAAATGGGGTTAGCCCTGAGACGAATAAAACCCCGCCCTACCTTCGGGCCTTAACTTCACATAACACTCAGAATAAGGTAGTTTAGAAAAAAAGAGAGAGAGCTACACTCCAAAATTGAAACAGTAAAGCCCCTGTCACACTGTCCAATTTTTCCCTTCAACTCTATTTTACAATAAAATTCGAGGACAAAATACGGCCATAAAATTTTTCGTTCCAACTAATTTTACCGGATAATTTTGAATGTGTTTGAAAATGTGTCTCACTGTCAAATATTTTTACTGGGAGAATTTTGTTTGAATAATTATTTTAAAAATATTTTCATAGTGTTATGTTGTTTTTGTTTTTCCATGCGGTTCATTACAGGAAGAAATGTAGGTGATATTGCAATTTATTTTCTTTTCTTTACTAAATCACAACTTTATTTACAATAGATGGTTCCTACTCAATGAAATTTAATGCCTCTTAGTTTGTAATATTATGTTCAATATTCACCTAATAAAGAATTCATGCCCAAACAGCTTTAAAATAAATAAATTATCTTCGTTATTTACTTCGTTCCCAGCAATTGTTCGTTATTTTAAGTTTCTTGACGTCCATTTAAGTCGTGCACGATTCTGATTGGCTGAGACCGTCAAACATCAAATAGGTACATTTTAGAACTGGTCCAATTTTCAAATGTTCGATGGAAACTGAAGGCATCCAAATTTTTCAGACAAATATGGCGGCGTTTATAACGTTTCAATTACGTCATAGCTGTCCAACTTTATTTGACCAAACTTATTGGAAGCAGTTTGATGGAAACATTTGACAGTATGACAGGGGCTTTAGAACTGTTCCAAATCTGCGAATTTGACTGCAGATCTGTCGAAACTGCTCCGCATGAATCAGTGACATTTTACTTATCATTAAGTTATTGATAATCGCTGATTAAACAGTGTTATTTTACTTATTCCTAGCGAATCATTAACTAAAGATTTAGTAAAATAATTTAACTGATTGAAATCATAATAGCGCCCCCCCCCCTCCTTTTTTTCACCCAAAAAAGCATGCACATGTAATGTTGTCATGGGCTTTATCACCTTAATAAATTTTGCAGAAGCAACAGTTTTATTACGAGCAAAATTTGTGTTTCCGAGCACTGCATTTGCTAGCTTTTAACAGTTGATCGGTTGCATTCTAATGAATTTAAATTATATGATATTCATCAATTTGTAGTGTACGTGGAACAGAAATAACTAGTCTTGTTGTCAACTTAGAAATAATGAAGAATTCTATCTCAAAAAAATCATATGAAATGCGCTGAAGAAAGATAAGTTCAGAAACTAGAGAAGTAATTTTTATTTTCATTCCGCCAAACAAAGCACTTAAAATTCACGTACTCAACGGATTTCATGTGACAACACACACAGACGGCGGCGGAAGTATGATTTTACTTTTAATACCTACTTTAACGTTTTCCAAACACTGTTGAACTGCATTAAATTGGCGCATCGTCAATAACATACTCTATAATACCCTTTTACCTTTACCCGCGCCAGTTTTCCAGCAGCCTTTGAAGATGTCGTCTTTGGTATGACAGTTTTATATTTGACCGGTGACGCGAGTTCTGATTGCCGAGGAAATAACAAACTAACGGAGTTATTTTCATTCGAACAGACTAACGTTTAACTGGTGACGTGCTCCAGCGGTGTTCTGGCTCAGTAAATTACAACAAGATTCTGTACTCAGCATCTCTGGTAACCGGAGAAGTTAACTGACAGAAAAAAAAAATTGTAACATTGAAGCACTGAATAGTTTTAATAACCAGTTGTACTCATCCTTAGAAGAGTTCTCCCTTTTGTTGCACTAAAATGACGTTGATGTGGCACAAATTGTAAAATTTCAGATCGCCACAACTTAAACTTCAGAATTCTACGTCACTCGCGAACGCATATAAACGGGCTTTCCGCTGCATTCTTCGTTACCAAATTGGCCAACGAAACATTAAGAGGAGGATGTACTGAAACATTTTCTGTGAAATAGTTGTTTGCGCGAATACGCGTATCAAAAAAACAATTATCTATGTCCCTATACATATATATATTACTTTTGTCATCTTAAGTGTATTCTTGGAGAAAGAAATAGTGAAAATGGTTAAATATTGCATTTTTAAAGCTTCTGTATGCAGTTTCCTTAAGCGGCGAGAGAAGAGTACAAAGTTATGGGCGTATTTTAATCTGTGTACTTTCATCGCGTGTAATAAAACTCCACTGTTACAGATCTAATTTGCACAGTACAGCGTCACGACGGAAACACTGTGCGCCTTGCGCGTAAGAGCGATGAGGCACTGGGCGTGCCATTTAGTTTCGCCCGTATCGCTCCCTCGCTTCTTGACCTTGGGCGGCAGTGTTTTTGAAATACAAGTTTTCCCGCGAAACTATGAGACGTGTGTCCAATTTCCTGATTTAAGAAAAGAACACACACTTGAGACAAGAGGTGTTACTGCTTTCCAAGACGCCTCGACCGACGATTAAAGACGCCATTCCAGAGTTCTCCGAAATGGCTAAAATACGGGTTTTCTAAAGCGCTGAATCTCAAAGTATACGTGTCAGATACATACAAAACTACTCAAGGGTCCTGCACTGAACCTTCCTACAGACTTCCCACCGATTAAATAACAGGGTCACCCCTGAAAGTCCCATAGATATAGGCTGTTCACAGTAAAATGACCACTTTTTAAATACCTGCTTAAGATCTGCTTGTATACAAGTTGTGTATTCCTCCGCCTTATGTAAAATTATCATTACTATAGGCTTCATCACTCTATTCGTGCGTCGGTCAAATTAAACTGTGAAATTATTAAGAAAGTTAATACTAAACAAATCTGCTCATTTTTACACTTCGTTGCATTAAAAAAAAAAAAACAGAAAGCGAAATAAGAAACTTTAAGCTATCACAAATGGTTACCTAACACTCTTTATTCGACGTTAAGATATGGAACTAATTTCCATCCATCGTTAACAACTTTACTGGGCGAATGTCACTCAGTGCGCCCATTAAAATATATGCATGCAGGGGCAGTGACTTTTTTCTTAGGATCATTTCTAAAGTTCTCACTTTATCGTGAACAGCCTTTACCTACACGCAGCACGGAGAGAACACTGCGCGCCGATTCAGAGCCTTGCGCGTAGAGGCGATGGTTGACTGTATGCACGCGGTAGTGTCGCCCTTTTCGCTCCCGTGTTCCCCGGTCTCAAACGCGGGATAAAGCTACAAGTATACAGGAGCCTTACGGGGGATCCGTACCCACCAACTCGGGATTTGTGAAATTTCCGCCACAACCTGCATTACAGAATCCGTATTATGTTTTACTGATCGACACGGCATAGGGAATTTGTTTGTACGTACGTTTTAGAAATTCTGTTTCAATTGTGTATAGCTGCTAAAAGGTTCTTACGATGTATGGGAAGTAGGTCCATAGCTTAACGTCGAATAAAAAGTTTTAGGTAACAACTTGTAATAACGTTATTATTTTTTAGCTTTGTGTTTTTTTAATGCATCGAAGTGCAAAACGAGCTAATTTGAAAAATATTTACTTTTCAAATACATACTCAGTTTCGCTTGACCGACGCTTGGATAAAGTTATGAGGCCATGGCAATGTTAATTTTACCTAAGACGGAATAATACACACTGTGCATACAAGTAGATCATAAGCAGGGCTTACAAAAGTGCTAATTTCAACGTGAATAGCCTGTATATTTGAACCTCACTGCTCCCTTGCTAGTTTGCCTGTAACGTGCGAAATACATGCCAAATATATTGCCAACCTATGACCCGGAATTTCTCTCCAGGGATGGTACTGAGTGTTGGCGCGACGTGAAGTCATTTGAGGATCGCGCGATGTGCTCGTGAAACGACGGGAACAAAAAAAAAAAAATCTTTCAAAATAATAAATTGTGCAGGAAGCTTGGTGAGCTTCCGTCGCAGCAGTCCGCCCCGGTAATTAAAATGGAGTGGCGCGGCTTAAGTTTACGTCGTCGTTATGACGTCAGTAACGGCGGGGCCGCGGCATTATGGCTACGCGTGGGGTCCCCCGCCATCACTCTTCGTTAAGTCGCCGGCGGCAATGGGGCGGTCGTTTACCACGCTGTAAAAGCGTTCTGCATTAGGACAAGGAATTCTTTGGAACAAGCTGCCAAATATATTTTCGTAACACTACAAATTATCTAGAGTAAACTTCACAAAACCTTTGTGTATAGTGTGTTTAAAACCAATGTTCAGTCTTAACAAGTAAATGTTGTAGACGTCAAGTTTATTATAAATTTTGAACTACATAAACAGTTTTGTGTGTATGTTGCTTATAGTAAGTAGAGAGTTTTCTTTTACTGTGCAGTCGTTGGCACTCGGAGACGGCTGCTATAGCTTTTTCACATGGTAAACTCAGCAGTTTTGAAAGCCCTGCTCAAGGTTGCTGGTCGCAAAATAATTGTTATAGTCGATTCGCGGATTCTCCATACTTTTGTAATCCAACCGGTTGCGAAATCACCCCATGTATAACGTGTTTGGTTGTTTCCTCGATATGCCGGGCATTATAGGCGTTTTATACTCCTCTTAAAATAAACGTATTTATTTTTGTTTAAATTGGGATTCTGCTTATATTTTAAGTACACATTATAATATTTACTTATAAGTAATATGAATAGAAACAGGGACAACATAGGACAGATGGTAATGACTTAGAAATAGTTCTTATGCAAAATGTTATCGAACTGAACGCGCAAAAATGCGGCGCGTTGTCACTCTGCTGTGAATTTTTCAGTCCTGGTTAAGCTTTGTTTGCACAAGGCGGAGGAATATTCTGGAAGAAGAACTTTAGCAGGGCTTCGAAAAATTGGGAAGTAACTGTGAATTGGCTATATTTCATATGTGTACTTAAATACCGCTCAAGTTGTAAACATTAGTTACAGATACTATTCCCCACTAGAATAAAAAAAGTTTGAATTCTCATAGTTTTTTACATTATGACATGTCAAAATTACAATTGTAGTGTTTTTCAGACGTGCAAATAAATTGAACGAATACATTTACAGGTGATTTAGCAAGAGTGACTGTAATATAGTGTCCTAATTCGTTTTAAGGAATGCTTAGCAAAATTTATCTACATATAAAAAATAAGCAAAAATTATCTTATTTTGAACGATTTTTAAAATTTGCTAAACGTTTCATATCATGAGTTGTAAGACATGCTGAAATAACTGGTGATGTTTCATTTCAGTATGAATTATCTCATTTTGGTAAGTAAGCTAGTTATTATTTTCACATCCCAAAAACACTAAAATTGTGATTTTGACAGTACATGTAAGTAATGTCTACAAGTTTAACAGTATTTTGACAGTACATGTAAGTAATGTCTACAAGTTTAACAGTATTTTGACAGTACCTGTAAGTAATGTCTACAAGTTTAACAGTATTTTGACAGTACCTGTAAGTAATGTCTACAAGTTGAACAGTATTTTGACAGTACATGTAAGTAATGTCTACAAGTAGAACAGTATTTTGACAGTACCTGTAAGTAATGTCTACAAGTTGAACAGTATTTTGACAGTACATGTAAGTAATGTCTACAAGTTGAACAGTATTTTTACAGTACATGTAAGTAATGTCTACAAGTTGAACAGTATTTTGACAGTATCCGTAAGCAATGTCTACAAGTTGAACAGTATTTCGTAAAAGTTTCACAAACAGGACTTGTTTTGTTAACATCGAACATCCTAAGTCATCAAGTCCCATATGCAAACGCCTTCATTAAATAGGCTTTAAAGCTGTTTTTTTTTTAATATAAATTTCGCAGCGTATTTTATTACTGATTGAAATTGCTTCTTCTCTCTACATCAGTCAGGAACTTCGGAGTGCATGAAGAGTCACTCCCCAACAGCCACTTTACGTATTATTTCCGACCCCTACGAAGCACACCGCCCGAACTTAGTTTCTTTTTATCGTGCACATTGCCAGAACGTGAGTTTAGATATCACGTGGAACTCATGGGTACCTTTCTTTAATAACAATGGGAAATCCTTATGTGCGTGAATTACCGAAATATAAAATCCAAAACTTAAACAAAACCATCATATACAAAAATAGTTTATAAAATGTTTATTTTTTAATAAAGAAATTTTGAAATTTTTTCCGAGCAATAATGGATAGAAATCACACAATCAGTTCGTATACCAAAATTATTGTATTGTAGAATTATAGTATTTAAAACTACACAACAAAACGTGTAAAAAAATTATAATTTTAGTTTTATTCAATTTTTAAAATCTAACAGGAAACAATTTTGTTTTAAAAGTTTTATTTTTCCAAAATTGACCATTTTTAGAAGTAAGGAATTGTAGATAACGTTAATTTTGTCACAGTTATTTTATCATATTTACTGATTTTGTGGTTTATATCCCGAATTTTCCTCAAGAAAGTTAACTATTCTTAAATTGAAAACTACAATCTACTGTATATGATAGTTATCAGAAATTTAAATATATTGGTAATGAAACTAAACCCCTTCAAACTAATTAAGAATTTGAAATTCTATCCTATATTCTATCCTCGGGTAGGCCGTATGCCCTACCCGAGAGACACGCTCGCCTTTCTTTCATGCTAACTTGTACAATAAAGAAAGGAGATAGGATGGAGCGCCCGCGGAATGAAAACATGGCAGGAAATAGGATTGCCCCGAGAAAGCTCCTAATATCACGGAAGTGTCCACTACTCTCGCCCTTAATAATAAGTACCTTCCAAAAATCCCCTTTCCTTCGCCCTCCTTTGTGAGGGGGCGGGGGAGGGGGGGCAGGAAAATAACTGTTAGTCCTAGCAGTGGGAAGCTATCACTAGCAACTGTAGAAATTTCGGATTCAGCTTTTAAAAATGACTAGGTTTAAACAGTCCTAACACTGAATTCCCTGACATGTACTGTACTTCATTTTCAAAAACTGGGCAGTAATTTAAAGAGTTAAATGTATAACGAACCAATTTACAAAGCAATTTACAGATAAATATAATATGAAAAGCTATAAGCTCTAAATTTATCTTTAAGGTGTACCTAAAAAAATCTATTTTAATAATCCAGCGCTAGCCATATTTCAGAACTGTATTATACAATTTAAAATAGAAATAAAGAACCATTCGTTTGTGAGATTTCATTTCTTTAAGTGAGTTTTTTTTCTTCCCAAGATGATAACACTAAAATTTTATACATGCATTCAAGTAGCAAATGTGTGATGTAATATGCGTTTATTTGTTGGATATTACGCTACATCTAATGTCCTGTAAATTGAACGATGTTGGCACAGAACAAAACAATGAAATTCTCGTTATGCAACTCACTTAATGTATTCCGTACACGTCTGCCAACCTTGCGAAAATATAACGGCAATAACTGGCTAGTATAACGCTCTGAAACACCAGGATGACAGGTTTATTCGATCGCCTCCTTCCCCAGACGCCAGATTTTTTTTTTTATTCCAACCGTGTCGACAGGCGAGCTAATTGCATGCGCATCGCGTCGACAGACTCGAACGGCGTCTTGCCAACCTTCCGGTGCGTAATTGCCCATGAAATATGCGGTTTTCCCTCCTTCCCCTCCGTCTTTTACCATTTACCAGAGGGGTCCCGCCCCGACGTGATCGCCTGTTAATTGGCGAGGTGAGAGGGAAAAGAGTCCATTAATTAAGGGGACCGTCTCCGCGGGCGAAGTTGTAGGTTGTGGAGGGGAGTGGGGCGTCTTCGTTGCCCGGTAGCGCTAATCGACGTCTATTTGCATGCCGACGTCCCGGTATGCTAATCTCCGGACGCATCGCGTGCGCGGGTTCTCGTCGCGAAAACTGGCTCCGCCACTAACGCTCCAGATGATAGACGTTGAAATGAGAGCACGTCCGTGGCAGGCTCGGCATGGATTACTGTTGAAGTAAAACTACCTATGGAGCACTGCGTCCGACTATACAACTCGTAAAAAAAAGTAGTACAGGCGCCATAAAAATTGTCAGAAAAGTGCGATTTATGCTGTGTATGAAATAAGTATGTAGGCTATATAATATTTTGCAACATTATAAAGTATTTTACTGAAATAACCTTTTCAAATTAAAAAAAAATCAATCTATAGAATCCGCATTTTTAACCAAATCTAAGTGCTTTTCCGCTATGGATGCTTCGGAAAGTAGAATTTGCAAGAAAATCTTCTTAAAAGAAATATCGTCATAATGTTTACTATGACTGTGTGTAGTAAAATTTGTAATAATAATGTAGGAAATTATTTTTATAATTGATTTTATGTGCCTCCGTTTGATACAAACATTTACGGCTGAAACTGACGTAAATAAAGTTAATTATAAAATTGATCTGATAAATTATTACTATAATTTTATTACACACAATCGTAGTAAACTTTATGACGATCTTTCTTTTAACAAGAGCTTTTTGCAAATTCTGCTTTCCGAAACATCCAAAATGGAAATGTGCTTAATTTTAGTTAAAAATGCAAACTTTATACATCGATTATTTTTTTACATTTCAAAAGTGTATTTTAGTCAAATATTTTATAGTGTTTCAAAATATATAGGCTACATTTTTCTTTCATATACAGCAGAAATTGCACTTTTCTGACAATTTTCGTGGTGTCTGTACTACTTTTTTATGAGTTGTTCACGTTGTACAGTCGGGCGCAGTGCTCCATAGGCAGTTGCTTTACTTCAACCTTAAGGCTGACTCACATCAAAGTCAACATGGAGCACTTAACGTTAACTCTGCGTTGTCGTTAAGTTCAGGTATAGGTCGCACAGCTGTGTATTCATAATGAATTACGAGCTACGCATAGGTAAAATTTCCACTTGAGAAGTCGACTGAACTTCAACATAACGTAAAGGCAACGCAGTTTTGACGAACCAGATTCAACAGACGATTATTTTCTTTTCTTTCCGTTTTCACTCTTATTTATACCAATCACCGACTGGATTGTTTACTGGGTATTATGCCACGATTTTAACAGATGTTTAATATGATGACGTTGTTTGTGAATATTTGAATAATAAACAGATTAACGATTTGAAATACTCATGTATTAATTATATCGTTGTCGTCAAATTATGTGAGAAAAGGTTATTACTGGCATGTAAATGGAAATGTTTTAAATATAATAACTGCTTTTATGTACGTTTAATTGCAAATATACAAATATATACAATTGCCCTTTTTTTCAGATACCGACTACAGCATATTTAGTATTACGGAATTACATCCTACGAGAGACGAGCCTTTCTTAGCTCCAGTGTGAACCCACGTATGATTTTATGAAGAATTTTTGCAGAGAGTTAACGCAAAGGTGACATAACAAATCCGATATTGACTTTGCTTAGAATTACTTTTCTGCTAATTATGTTACATTGGATCCGATTACTTTCTTTAAGTTTCGATCAAGTGTATACCTAAGTGAAATTCTCAGCGCCACGTTTTAAAACGCTACTTCGAAGGTAAAGTACAAAGAGTAAAATATGAACAAAACTAAACTAAAAATTATTTTGGAACGAGCAAAATGTAAATAGCATGATGTGTTTACATACATTTCCGATGCACGAAATAGCAAATTAACATTGGCAATTAGTAATAACATATCCGTAATAACGCTGCTTAAAATAGCCAGCTTCATAAAAACAACCATGTTTGAAGAATGATATACACTATAACTCCCACTGGCCATAACCTAATAATAATAACGTTAAAAAATGCAGCCGTATATTAAAACTTTTAAATAAAAAATATATGATTCTGTAACCTGAATGTGCTCATTTTCTTTCAGTGTAGTTAACTGAACTAAACATCCTGCCAGTTTCCACTTCACCCTTCGTTACTTGCCGAAATAATGCATGTAAAAATTTTACTTCGTTAATATGCCCAAAGTGACTATTTTGCAATTTTGGGACACCACGAAGATCGAGTAAGACTTGGCCGTGGTGGTGCAGTGGTTAGATCACTCGCCTCACACTAAGGCAAACCAGTATGATGCCCAGTGGGATAAACGACCGGTTTCAAACCGACCTCGTCGAGATGATACTGTCTATTCGGGTCAACAAGGGCTACAAATACATGTTGACAGTGACCGATGTCTATAGCAAATTCGCCTCGGCCAGGCCGGTCAAGTCAAAGAACGTGTGTAATGTCACCAAGGCCATGGCTGATGTGTTGCATAAAGGATGCATCCCGACTAATTTGTAAACTGACAAGGGCAAGGAATTATAAAATGCAAAGTCCAAGGCCCTGATGAAGAAACATTACATAAATCATTATTCCATGTACAGCAATCTCTAAGCATGTATCGTCGAGAGGTTAAACAAGACTCTGAAGGGCAATATGTGGAAGCATTTCGCGGCAAACGGAAACTACAAGTGGCTTGAGCTACTGCCGAAACTCGTCCGTGAGTATAATTCTATTGTTCATTCTACCACTCATATGAAGCCCGAATACGCCAAGGACGACTCCCTGGTTCGGATAGTGTATGCCGTTCCGAAGAGGAAGGACCCACACAAGCCTAAATCCAAAATCAGAGACCTAGTACGCATCTCCAAACAGAAAGGCGTCCTCAAGAAAGGGTACACATCGAATTGGAGCTCCGAACTGATTCGTGTGCGAGATATATGCAACTATGCTCCGAGGACCTACTATTTCGAAGATCTGAACAACGTACCCATCCATGACCATTTCTACGCCAAGGAGATCCAGCCTACGAAGTTTCCAAATTTGTATTTGGTAGAGAAGGTGCTGACACGATGTAATAGATAGGTGTACGTCAAGTGGAGGGGTTTTCCAGCCCTCTACAATTTCTGGTTCGCTGATGATGACCTCGAGAGGTAAACTCGCCATCGAAGAGGACAATGCATATATAGAATTTTATTCAAGGGCTTGTGTGTTTCCTCATGTAATTATAATTTTTTTTTAAATATGCTGTGTTTTATTTATTTTTAAAAGACTGACCTTAAAAAATCAGTAGAGATTAATTATACTCCATGCTTGGAAGAGAGTCTTGTCGACAAATTAGGTTTGCAAATGGACGACATGGGAGCTATTTGATGGTAGATACTAAAAAAATTAATAACTAGCACATTCCACATCACCCAATACTGGTAAAATATGTGTTGAAGTCATAATTTAGTTGCCAATAAGAATATTCTGTTGATTGGAATGAATGGAGCGATAGTTTCTGTTATGTAAGACCAATGATTAATTTTTGGGCAGAGAAGGGATGGTGGTGAGGGGGCGAGTATGTGAGGTAAATGTTATATGTTCTTCGATTGTTAGGATTTTGAGGGCCAGGGTGGTGAGAATGGTTTGGGGTGGTGAGGAGGTGGATGGTTGGGAAAGGGTGGATGAGTGATGAGGGGTATGGACATGATATGTGGAGGATGTTGGTCGGTGGAGAGGGTCATGTCCGCTGATCCCCCCCAGTCCGCTTGACCTGGATCGGAGTCGCGAATCCTCCTCTCCTGCTCTTGAGGATTAAGTGGCTCATTCTGCTAAGAGCCTCTAATCCTCTTGCTCGTCTGAGGATTTTTCTGCTCTTGCTTCGAGGTATTTCAAAGCTGCTTTCGTCATTTATCCTTTTTTTTTTTTTTTTTTTTTTTTTTTGTATTTTGGTGAAAAGAGTGTTTTTTAGACGAAATAATTAATTCAAGAAATTGTTTTTTGGAGTGAAACAGGCAATTTTGGTCGGCTGTGCCTACCAATATCGCGGACAACTACTACCTCCTATCCCTGAACCCTGTGCCAAAAGCCTCTTTATCATACTACTTACGCAAACATGCAATGAATGTACTGGAAGACTCTCAGTAATGATTAAAAACTGAACTTAGCTTTGTGAATATAAAATAAGGGACCTCTTTTTATTACATATAGTTTCGTGTTTCGGGGACGGACAATTCCGAAGTCCCACGAACGTTCTTCGCCATTGAAAACAGAAAGTTATCAGTCATGCGGCAAATAGGTAATTCACGTCATTTACAGCCGCATTTTCAAAAATGAAACATTTTTAGAAAGCACCAAGCCACAGAAAAATTGTGCGCGTCGCATATGCAGGATGTTCAGATAAAAGCGTGCCATATTTTGGGAAGGCGTAGTTAGTACACATTAAAACAAGAAACAAATGTCTAATAAAAAGGGTCCTAAAATGTACCCCGCAGGAGTGTATGCACACCTCAAAATGTACCTATCTTCTAAGGCGTGTATTTTAGGACCCAGATTTATTAGACATTTGTTTCCTGTTTTGATGCGTACTACCTCTTCCCACCCATGGAACACTTTTACCCGAGCATCCTGAATATATGCATTTATTTCAACCATTCACATATTACATGTAAATTTGGTAGATAAATGTTTAGGATTATAAGTTAACATATTTTTTCTCGTGTTGAAGTTATGCTTCGTAGGAAAAAATTTTAACTGACGTATGCCATGACCGAATGAAGACTTTTTTTGTATGATCCCACTTAATAAACACCAAAATACCAAAATACAATACAAATAACTAGAAATTCGTAGAAAGATAGTTGATAAAAAGTAGTGTGAAATTTACAGAAACCTTCGAAACGACGTGTCCGTAATATTATAAAGGTTTTACAATAAATTTTTGCGAGTACTTTTGTGTAATTTTACCAATTTTTTTTTTCTGGCGGTTCTAATGGCCTTTGAATAAATTGAGCAGCGAGTTCAGGAGGCACAGGCCCAGCCTTCAGACCACACCTCGTCTTGCCTTTCGACCTTCTACCAACTTCACCCACTCGCCCTGGTGGAGGAGGCAGCGAGTATGATAATCGGTCTCGCAGGGCCATTGCACGGGCCAGCTCTTAGCAGCGCTAGTTCCACAATTATGGTAATTCGTAATCGGCCGGCCGTGGAACTTGAGAGGATGGCGCATCTTCCCGCCGAAACACAGCCCTGCCCTGACTCTCTCGCTCTTCGAGTGCAAAGACTATCCTCTTCCAAGGACCTCTTGTCTGGCGCAGGACGCCGCAAAGGGCGTGATAGGTAGGCACTCCACAGTGTCTCCTTTCTTATCACCGCGTATGTGTGTAATTGTACGTTGTTATGATATTATTTATGGTTCTTTCATACCACAAAGGTCGTACAATATCATGTTTGGCTATGCGCAGGGGTAGCTATACAAATATACTGAAATATTAAATTATAAATATTTAAACAGCCACCTTCCGAGTAAAGTCTTATTGGAGAGTTTCCACCTTGTTCATGATTCCGGAGGCTGATTAAGATGGCGGAAGTCGACGCCCGGACACGCCCATCTTCAGTGGCCTTCTCGTTCCAATGGCCCGACAACAAAAGACACCGCCCACGGGATTCACTGGCCTATATCGGCTGCGTTGTCCCCGTTTACTGGCCGGTGGAGGCGGTTCCTGTGGTTTGCGATTTCATAACTAATTTCAGCAATAACGGCCCGTGTCCTGGATGAATAAGTGAAGGTGTGAGCAGGCAGGGCGCTCAGCTAAGGCCTGATCACAAATCGGAGCAACATGAATACATTTGTAAATATAAACTATGTAAAAATATCGCATATTGTAATAAAGGCTGTTCAGGATAAAGTGAGCACTTTGAAATCAACCTTAAAAAAAGTCACTGCCCCTACCTGCATATGATTTTAACGGGCGCCCTGAGTGACATTCGTCCAGTAAAGTTGGTAACGATGAATAGGAAAGTAGTTCCGTATCTTAACGTCGAATAAAAAGTGTTAGGTAACCATTTCTGGTAATTTGAATTATTTCTTTCACTTTCTGTTTTTTTTTAATGCATCGTATTGTAAAAAAAATGAGCAGATTTGTAATATATTTACTTTTATAATAATTTCTCAGTTTCACTTGACCGACGCATGAATAAAGTGATGAGGCCCATGACAGTGGTAATCTTACATAAGACGGAATAATACACAACATTCATACAAGTAGGTATTTAGTAGGGCTTTCAAAAGTGTTCATTTTACCGTGAACAGCCAATATCAAGGTTGCGTATCGAGGTGAAAAGATTGGAGTAGAGTGGGCATAATTAAGCGGCTCTTAACAACGAGGTCATAAGAGCCGATGAGGTTGAAGTGAGGTGAGTATGCAGCATCGTGGGAATCCAAGGGCAGGGGGAAACGGGAAATCCCCGAGAAAACTCGCCGACCAGCGGCATCGTTCGGCACGATTCCCACTTCCGAAAATCGTGGATTGGCCCGGTCGGGAATTGGTCCCGGTTCGCCTTGGTGGAAGACACTCAGTATAACCGGTCAGTTACCGCGGCGCCGTAGCGAGGTGAAAACTGACAGCAAAATATAAGGTTATTCTTTATTTTGGCCAATTGTTTAATCTCAAAAGCCTTATGTTTTTACCACGCGTACACGTGCGTGTGGCACCACGCCAGCTAAACATTGAAACAAACGTCTGCATGTTACTCTGCGGCAAATTTGCCCACGTTTATTGCAAATTATGATCCGTATCACGAACACATCGACATGGAGGAAGTTGGCATCCCATTTATCACTCAAATGTCTGGTAGTGACAAACCAGTTGACCGGAAGTCACGGAACTGGTGAAACATAAGTTAGAAAAAATCTCCTAGGAAATCTTAGCTATGTGTGCGGGCGAATGTCATATTTCTGGAAACGGACCCCTGGGCACTCAGCCATGGAAACTACCATATGGTGTTGCCGGATGTCCACAACATCCTGCCTTACACTCAATGGCCCTATAATCACTACTAATGGCGAGAGACGATACAAGGATGTCCAATTAACCACGCCAATAGTACACTCAATTTTTTTTATTATTTTTTTTTATTATTATTTTTTATTTTTAAGAAAAATCCTTGGAAACCCAGTTGCCAAGAAAGTCCTGTGTAAAACTACAAGCAGTTTTCTTGTAAAATCTCCAAAATATATATTTCTAATAGTACAAATGAGCGTTGTATTACAACTTACATTATTGAGAAGTACATAAAATAATTTTTTCTCCTAGAAGATATTTGTAATGAATTAATAACAAAGAATACCTTAAAAAATATTTCAAATTATGATCTTCGAAAAATGAAATGACTGCTCCTGCACGGGACTAGAACCCAAAGCCCTTGTATTGTTAACCCCGTAGCCTTAACTTAAAGACCAAATTGACTTACGAACTTAGGACTTATTTTTATAATGAATCTATACCCATGTACTTATAAAATATGAAGGAAATTACTTGATTCAAAATAATACATTTATTTCATTTTAAAGAGTTCTGTATGGCTAGGAAACATTAACTGTAAACGAGTAATACGGTAGCGTTTTGTTGAAATTGTCGTTTTATTATTATTATTTGACTTGTTTTAAGTGTTTTACGTTATTTAAACTTGCAATACATTTATAATACGTACAAAAATTTATTTTTGCACGCAACTATACTTACATCACCCATAATTTCTGCACAAACAGCTATGTACTGTTTTACTTTGTTGAGTGTTCGTCATTTTCCTGAATCTTGTGGACACGAGTCAGTATAGTACAAACATATCATGAGGCATATTACAAACCCTGCCACTGTTACAAGCATTTATAAAATTACAAACAATTTCTCAGTAAATTTTACAAATTTTTTTACAGTGTAAGGAATTTATTTCACGGTAAGGAAAGGCGGGAATTGCAGCGACCACTGGTGATCTTCGTAGATGTCGTTTTGGCACTGTAGTAATTCGTTTCGGAAGAAAACGTGATTCGTAGCTAGAGAAAATACTTCGTCAGTCGTGGCACACTCTGTGCTGTTGTCTGCTGAAACTACTGCCAACAAACGCAACGACGTTGTAAGAACATGTAAAGTTCGTCGGGATCGAATATTTGCCTATGCTAAGCATTCTGAAATGCTTCTGGTGGAGATACGGTGCTGTAGTCAAGCTGCCACACGTCGCTGGTATGGCAGACAAGGATGGCCTCTGTTCCAGCATGCCCTGCAATGAAATTTTCCTCCATATGTCTGCCAGATCGTCCGGAAACAGATCTACCATGGATTGGTACACCACGTGTTTCCGTTGCACCTTACAAAGTCGGAATGTGAGTGGCGAACGGATCAAATGACAGTTTGTTCGACGCACCGTCTATATTGCCTCTCGCAGCGCTAGTAATCGCTCGCATAAAGGCAGTTGTTCATGCGGCCGTCTGTTATGCCCTCTCGATTTTTTTTACTGTTCATTGGACTCCATTAGGGAGGGCCTGGGTTCGAATCCCGGTTCGACCATCTTAATTTCAGTTTTCAATAGTTTCCACTACAAGCAAATGCTGCAAGAGTTACCTGACAAGTGGAAGGTAATATTTGCATACTTGTGTCGGAAACATGGTTTTCCTTACGTGTAAGGTAAAATTACCGCGCTCTGGAATAAAATTCACGTATATGGTAGTGAAAAATCCCATACGTGGATGGGAAAATTACATTACGATGCGTGCATCTCTTCTGTATTGTCTCTACAGCTAAGTGGGAGGACGGGCGGATTGAAACTATCATTTAAAACACTAATATTCAATGGATAGCGCATCGGCCTGTCGTGGTAGAAGGCCATGGTTCCCGCCCATCCACCAGCAAGTGTCGGGGATTTTAGAGTTTCGGTTTCGGTTACTATTCGTTGGAGGTTGTCGGTTAAAAAAATAGCAGTATCGATTACCCGTGTGTTTTAAAATAACATTTTGTTATACAATATAGTTAATATTACCTTACTGGTATGGGATTTCCCCCCACTTTTTTGGGATAGTTTTTTCCGTACGATTAGGGAATAGTACCTTACTGGTTTTGTAAATTTACTCCACATTTGACAAGTTATTTTACCTTACATGTAAGGGAATTTGACCTCGAATTTTTTTTACAGTGTGTCTGTCCGAGCAACTTGCTACGTCTCTAATGACCTCACTGTTGATGATACATTAAGCCCCTGGAAATAATTTTTCTTCTCTAATTACATACACCGTTCTAAGTACTGTTTTTATACGCCACATAAAAATGCACTAGACGCACGATACTTCAATGGCCTGAATATCATCCATCGATGTGCCTATTTACCAAATTTAACGTTTACGGAATGACTTTTACATATTGGGAAATTTTTTGCCGTATGTGGATTTCACATATTAGTGCACTTTAATAACAGTCAGTTTGTGGTTTCATGAGACAAAAAAAAAACATCACACGCAGAAATTTTTTATAATCGTTTCGTGGTTAATTAAGCATTTTTAATTGCCATTAGAGAATAACTCCGCTGTTATTCGCTTGTAATGAAAATACTGACTGAAGTGCTGGATGTGAATTCGAATTACTAGTTTGATGTTTTAAAGTTGTAACAAATGAACAGTCTCTGAACTGGTGGACAATGAACTCGGCTTCTTTTTGTTTCGCATATATTAAAACTGAACTAGCATATTATTAGTATCTCATATATTATCAATTATTTCGTCATGATGCTTAACCACGCATGCATGATTACCCACGCAGTCATTATATCAACCACAGTGTAAATTTTTAGCAATGGAGAAAGTGTATGCTGTAAAATCGAAACAGTGAAAATGTTTCAAAACCTCTGTCAACGGCTCCAGAGTTATTACTGAACGAGTACTCATTATCTGAGAGATAGAATTTACCTCAGATGCCGTAGTTCCAAGTTCATTCCTATGATTCGTCAGTAGAGGAGATGTAGAGTACAATGCATATTCATTCCAACATCCGAATCCCAACCCTGAAACCGAGCGAGGTGGCGCAGTGGTAATTCACTGGATTGTATTTGGGAGGACCTGGGTTCGATTACCGTTCCGGCCATCTTTATTTTTCGGTTTTCCATGTAATGCTGGTACGGGCCGTAACAAAGGCAATCCTTTCCCAATCCCTCCCTTCTTGAGCAACTCTCTCCGACTCTAATGAGCTAGTTGTGGACGAGACAGGAGATTGCATGCTATTACTTCACTGAAGCTACATTTTCGTCCATCGCCGTATTGTGGCACTCGAAAAATCGGAAATGTTGAGGCGGGTTTTTGTATTCAATGGATGTAAAATGTGGATATTTTCAAACAAATAACTATTGAAGCTAAACTTTCAGGCTAAATGTCAACATGTTCTGATGCAATAGTATCAATTTAATTGTGACAGGTTAGGTTTCCAGTGTTATGAGTGTCGCAATGTGGTGGACAGGCTTCATCATTTTATCACGCACATCCGCAGACAGGGATACCCCTTGCCCAATTATTTACCTATAGGCTATTCATGGTAAAATAAGCACTTTTGAAAGCCTTGCTCAAGATATATTTGTATGCATTATGTGTGTTCTTTCGCCTTATGTGAAATGGTCATTGCCGAGGGCCTCATCGCTTTCTTCAAGCGTCGGTCATGTGAAACTTCAAAATTATTAGAAAAGTAAGTATTTTTAAAATCTGCTAATTTTTTCTCTTCGACGCAGTAAAAAAAAAAAAAAAAAAAAAAAAACACGAAGGGATAGAAATAAATTTCAGTTATCACAAACAGTTACCTAACACTTTTTATTCGACGTTAAGATATGTAACTACTTTCTCTCCATCGATACCAACTTTACTGGGTGCTTGTCACTTATACCCTTTAAAATATATGCAGTTATGTCTAGTGACTTTTTCCTACAAGTTGAAGTCAAAAGTGCTCACTTTATCGTGAACATCCTGTACCCAACAATATATATATATATATATATATAATATATATATATATATATATATATATATATATATATATATATATATATATATATGTGTGTGTGTGTGTGTGTGTGTGTGTGTGTGTGTGTGTGTGTGTGTGTGTGTGTGTGTGTGTGTAAATGTATCCCTAGCTGGATGTGTTGGATCTAAAGTATTCATATCTATAACGAAGTGCAGAAACCCCCCCACCCCCCGGCTTGAAGATAACACTCAGTATTCGAACCGACAGAAGGGCGTATTATCAAACTGCCTCGGGTCTGGAGATCCGCTGTATGGTAATAACGTTTTCTCGCTTGAGTTTGCGAGGCTGCTATTCGCTGTTTCCTGACGCTCTCCCCCTATTCCGAAGCGACTCGCTTGGTGAGGATATCGTAGTGCGCGCCGATTTCCATTTAGATGAGTGGTTCCTTCCTCAGACATCAGCTGTGTGTAGTCACGTAACAGCACTTGCGTATCTCCGCTTGCGATGCTGCGGCGAACACTGTACTTCCATACCCAGCGATGATCTTAAACAGAAGCATTGATCACTTTATGCCGCTGAGCTGAGTCCTATGTGCCTATTGAAACGTTTTCTGTGAAATCGTTGTTTGCGCGTAAACGCGTATCTCGGTAAATAAAAGTTCCGGAAATACGACTTGATGTCAGAAAAGATTATATATATATATATATATATATATATATATATATATATATATATATATATATAATATATATATATATATATATATATATATAAATAGGGCCATAGGATTATATATATATAATCCTATGGCCCTATTTTTTTCAGTTTTGTCATATTAAGTGTATTCTTGGAGAAAACAATTCGTGAAAATGGTCAAATACAGCATTTTTAAAACTTGCCTAAGCAGTTTCCGTAAGCGGCAAGAGAAAAGCACAAAGATACGGCAGTGGTTTGATCGAAGTACTTTCATCGCGTGTAATAAACCCCCAATGTCACATATATAATTTGCACAGTACAGCGTCACGACGGAAACACTGCACGCCTTGCGCGTAGGAGCGATGAGGCGCTAGGCGCGCGTGTTAGTGTCGCCCGTATCGCTCCCTCGCTTCTTGACCCTGGACGCGCAGCTACATAGTCTCCAGCGTGTGCTGAACCATCTTAAGGCGTGATTTCACCTGCCATGTTGAAATTTACATTTATGTGCCAAAATTTTGTTTTCAATTGAAATGACTTACTATTATTTACATTCTACAGATGCATTAACGTGTAGTAGCCGCTTTTATCCACGCGTTATCTGGCGATTATAAAACGTCAAGAACCCACAGATAATTTAAAAATGATGCTGCACTAATTATGTGATAGTTATTTGACAGAATTTCATAATTTATGGTTGTTATGCAGCGTAATGTATATTGCCTGAGATATATAAGTAGCAGTTTCGAAATAGGTCTCCTTGAACAACCGAAAGTCGTTAGAAACTAGGTATTCAACATGGTGTATGTGACCACGCCGTAAGGTAGAAGTACGGAAGCGTATTTTAATCATTTATTTTATTAACATCCATTTAAGCTAATAACGCAATCATTTTCATAACCCAAATAAATATGCATGAGGTGAATTGTTAAAAAATAATTTTTAACTTTAGTAACAATATTTTCTCAAATACGAAAGTCCTACTAATTATTATCGCTGACATATTTCACGATTGTTTACTTACAAAATGTGTTTACTGAAGCTTCTAGAATGGCAATAAGCCTTATTTTTTAATTAAAATTAAACTCCTCTAAACTGCATTTTAACCTTAAAATTATATATATATATATATATATATATATATATAAAGTTCGAATTGTTGAATAATACGTATACTTCTTAATGCAGCATAAATCGTACTTTTCTGACTTTTTTGGTTCTGTGTGTGTGAACTGCTTTTTGATGAGTTCGTGGTGTTGTAAAGTCAGGTGTGAATCACTATAATTCTACCTTCACTCGACTTTTAAGTTCGTTGCTGTGATGAGTGCACCAAGAACGCCGAGATGGTCGTACGGAAAAGAATAACTATGAACGTGTATGATCAATTCCTCTTCATTCATGTTGTCGATATGTGTCAATGCTAGTCATTTTAATGTAGCGTGATGCTCAACGGCTGTTCACGATAAAGTGAGCACTTTTGAAATCAATCTTTGAAAAAAGTGACTGCCCATGCTTGCATATATTTTGACAGGCGCATGAGTTACATGCGCCCGGTAAAGTTGGTAACACTGGATGTAAAGTCCTTAACGTATCTTATGGGTCCTATGTACCTACGCGTGCAAGGTCAATAAGCGAGGGAGCGATACGGGCGACACTAACACGCACGCCTAGTGCCTCATCGCTCCTACGAGCAAGGCGTACAGTGTTTCTGTCCTAACGCTTTACTGTCTAAACTAGATCTGTAACTGTGGGATTTTTTTACACGCAATGAAAGTACACATATCTAGCTGCCTGAGTGTAATCGTACTTTTCACTTACCGCTTAAAGAAACTCCATAGGCAAGCTTTAAAAATACGATATTTGACCACACTCGCAATTTTTTTTCGCCATTAATACACTTAATATGATAAAAGTAAAAAGATAGCGATATAGACAATAGTTTTTTTATCCTTTCTGGCAAAACTTTGTATTTATAGAACATTTATTTACCGAGACACGCGTTTAGGCGTAAACAACGATTTCACAGAAAACGTTTCAGTACATAAGACCCTTAACGTCGAATAAAAACTGTTAGGTAACCATTTGTGATGTACTTAAATCATTTCTTTCGCTTTCTGTTTTTTTTTTATCGAAGTGTAACAATTAGCAGATTTGTTAAACATTTACTTTTATATATCGTAGTTTCACTTGTCCGACGCATGAATAAAGTTATGAGGCACATGACAATTTTAATCTTACATAAGGCGGAAGAATACACAGCGTGCATACAAGTAGATCTTCAGCAGGGCTTTCAATCAAAAGTGCTCAGTTTACCGTGAACAGCCTATACAAGCTAAAAAACAGCAATTTCCTCTGGAATAATATTCCACCTTGGACCCCCTCCAGGAGCTGGCCAGGTGTTACGCTTAAGGCTCGCTGAGTTAATGTCGGCGTTTATTGGACGTCCGTTCCTGACTTCGCCTTTTTTTTTTTCTACCCCTTCTGCCCACCGCGTCATTCAAACGCGCTTGCGCCTTGAGGCCAGGGCGACAGGTTAATTATTTTCTCGACTGTTGCGCCCGACCACTAGTTTTAATACCTCACACCGCATATATCTCTTTCTCTCTCTCTCTCTCTCTCTCTCTCTCTCTCTCTGACCTTCTATATGTATCCCCCTTTCTCTTTCTCCTTGTAAAAAAAAAGACCGAGTTTATTTCCCCGAAGCTACGGGATGACGAGTCCAGGTAATTAACTTGACAACCGAAACGTTCGACGGGTCCACGGGCTAGTCTCAAACGTTCGAAATGAGTAAGTTGGCGAGGAATAGAGGGAATGGGGATTGGTCCAGCAGAATCAGTTTACTGGTCGCTCCTGCTGAAGAGGAGGAGGAGAAGGAAGAGGGGGAAAAAAAAAAAAAAATTGGCCGGCTGGCCGACGCGCGCCGAATCGGAATGAGAGGATGTCTGTGAATGGGAGCTAGGACTGCGCGATATTCAGTTTATGATGTCGTTTCGATACTCGCCGACCATGCCGACCGAAATCGATGCGATATACCTCGATTGTAGAGATTGCGATTTTGTTTTCTGTCGTATCATTTCCAAAACACTAGCTTTTCTTGCTTCCGTTATGCATTTAGGACGCGCTTTATCAGATTACAGACAGTGAAAACTATTAGTATTATGCTAGATTCACAATTGCACGCCAATACGGCGCGAAACACGACTTCAGAGGACGAGGAAATGACATCTTATATTTTACCCAGCGTTGACAATACCACGGCAAGATATGTCTGGAATTTGTTGTACTTATCATTTTGAAACATTCTAGAAGCCAAGTCACTCAAATGACAACCAATTAATTTGGGATAAAATTGACGATAAAAAGAATGGTTCGTTGGTTTTTACAAAATGTGAATTAGTACGCATACACTGTATTTAAATCGAGAGGTGATTTTGAGGCCTAGATATTTTGTTTACTATGCACTGCAGTGAGAAGATACAGTATGCACGAAATTCTATTCCGCAATGTTGTATCAGCTTACTGTGCACGTATCGATGTGAGAGACCGTCACGACGAATAGTGGAAACAGAACTTACTTCTGTCGTATTGTTGGATACAGACGCAACCACCTTGCAAATGGGAAGGGGTGGAGGGTATACCCCTCTTTCAATCGTTCGATCAAGGTCAGGAGCAGGGTTTGCTTCCATCATTCCCAGGAACAGTTCTGATGCTCGCTAACATGCTTGCACACTATCAGTCTCGCATGATGCCGCAAAGATACAAAATTTCATACTATGCGAGCACATAGGCAATAAATTAGCGAGAAAAAAAAGTTTTAAACACTTTTATGCACATATGCAAATATCTCGTAGCATTCAGTCCACATACTGGAGCTTGAAACAGTGTGCGTGACGCCTATATATTTTCACCCATTTCTTTGTTCACAAGGGGTATCCGACAGAAAGACGGCGGTTTAGCTGTTTTTGAGGTATAGGCTGTTACCGGTAAAATGCCTTCAAAAGTTCTCACTTTAACATGAATAGCGTATAGGATGGTTAATTTCTGGTCGTCCCCCATCTCCTCATTGACTGAGTGAGTGAAGATATTTGGGCGGTTCTTAACATCGAGGTCTTGAGAGCCGACGGGGGTGGTTGAAGTGAGTATGGAGCAGCGCCGGAATAAAAAGGGCGGGGGAACGGGAAATGCCTGAGAAAAAAACCCGCCGTCTAACGGCAGCGTCCGGCACGATTCCGGCCGGGGATTGAACCCGATTCACCTTTGCGGGAGGCGAGCATGCTAACCGCTCAGCCGCCGAGGCCCCCACACAACGAAAGAGAATCGACAGGATTGTGCACAGCATATGCCGGAAGCTTAGCAGCCGCTGAACTTTCCCCCGGAATAAATCAATGTGTCTATATATATATCACCCGCGTAAAAAGAGCGCGGGGAAAAAAAACGGTGGTTTATAGTGCGTATCAGCAGTACTGGTGAATTAAATCTCAACGCAGCAGCTATCTTTTGTGCGCGTACCTGTATCATTATAAGACTAAAAAGGAATACATTTTTGTATAAGCTGTTCACGGTAAAGTGAGCACTTATGAGGTAATATTAGGTATCGTTCACTTTCACTTGCACGCGCGGGACAGAGAAGCGAGTGCGTAACAATACTTACGTGCATTTTAAGTGGAGATCGAAAAATTGAACGTGTATCAAGCCTTAAGGTCATATTACAATGAAATTAATCATTAACCATTCCACACTCATAACCGCAACTAGAATAAAAATCGTATGTTACAACTCACGTAATAAAACATGTTTTCGTTTGTTGGCCAGCAGGATTTCACTTCCGAATGGGGCATTTTAATGAGTACTTATATTCTATATGAATTTTTCGCTCGTGTACATGCTTTATCCCGCTATTTTTTTTTTTTAGCGTTGACATCTCGTTAGTAACCAGTTTTCACACACAGGAGAATTTCTTGAGCTGTCTAGTTCTCGTTTTGACAAACGATATGCTAAAGGAACAAATGAACGCGCGAAGCTGAAAAAATAATTAAAATAAAATTTATGTTCAGTTTCGTCACCGAAAATTATTAAAGTGAATTTAACGTAAGCAGTAAGAAGTAATAAGAAAGCATTCTTTTTGGGTACGCATAAGTTCTGTCATAAGAAAGTTAAAAGTTCTCCAACTTTTATGCAGCTGTGCATAATGAATAAAGGCTGTTCACCGTAAAATGAGCACTTTGAAAGCCCCGCGATATATATATATATATATATATATATATGCATACACGTTGTGTATTCCTCAGCCTTATGTAAAATTAACGTTGTCACGAGCCCCACCACTTTATTCATGCGCCGGTCAAATGAAACTATGAAATTATTAAGAAAGTAAGTAGTAGGGGATTAAGGAATCCTAACTCAAAGAGGATGCCACTTTTATTAATCGGATTAACCCTTTGATATCCAAGTTATATCAAAAGGGTTAATCGTTAATCCGACTTTAATCCCATAAAAATTGTTAATCCGATTTTATCTGATGAAAGTATTTTCGTTAATCCTTGATCCGATCTTAAAACAATGGAATATTTTTGTATCTTCATCGGATAAAATGGTATACAACTTTGATTGATCCAATTAATTTAATTGGATCAATCAAACAAAAATAGTTGTGTGATAAGTGTATAGTTGTACTTTATTATTTTCTTTATTTCTTTTGGGGGTGGGGAGCAGCTCTGGTAGATATTGTCAGCACGACAACTGGTACTCGGATGAGGTGTTACGTGTTGGGAACATGACGTATATGTGGTGAGTTTTGTGCAAGAGTGGCATAAGTATTTCTTGGAGGATATATTAATCGTAGACGGTAGACAGACGATTGTTTGTTAATTAAACAGAAAGAGACGTATAGTTAACACACAAGAGAAATAATTCCAGGGAGTTCTATCTGTGAATAAATTACACTCATCGAATCGCAAATTTCAAACAATCACTACTACGTGAATAACATCTGGTGTCGACAAGTGGTAAACGATCGCAATTACGTAACTCTCCAGTATGGAATTAATTAATTAACGAAACAAAAAATAGTCCCTATAAATTGGACGACATTCTTCCTAAACACAAGTACATGAATATGACTAAACACATAATGAAATTGCACAAGGAGCTCCCCCAAAGACATCCGTCCGCCTCGGAGGTTGGTGAATGAATGACTGGATTGTATGGCGTGTGCCAATTTATAAGCTGTTATATACGTGGAGCGCGGTCGTGGGCTGACAGGCAACTGAGTTTACATTACGGCAAAAACTCTGAATACGACTAACTAAATGATTTACACACTACTCATATGCATCCTTAATTATATCTAGTAAAAAAGATATCACTACCAAGTTAGTATTAACGTGTCATTTAAGCAACGAAACGCACAGATAACAATTTAGCACTTCCGGTTAACATGGACAAGTAAAGATTTCCAAACTCGCATTTTGAATTATACTATTTAAATTGTAAACAGACACAATATTGTACATCTCCCTCTCATTTGTACGTGTACCGTAAGTATTTTTAAAACACATCCATCAGCCTCGGAGGTTGGTGAATGAATGAAGCGAGCTTACATCGAGAACCTTACTATATATGTGTGGAGCGTGGCTGAGTTGAAATATATGAGAAAAACTCTGAATACACTATTCGTCCTACAACAGACAACAATACGATAATTTTTTTACTGAAAGTTTCACTATTGTAAGAATAATTCACTTCTAACACAATTTTTTTCCGTAAGTCTTTGAAATTCACGTCAATAGTTACCGAATTGACAGTTGAAAATCATACCGAGTTTCGTCGACTGAACCTAGAAACATAGTTTACACGAAAATTACTTTATTCCCGACAAACTAAAAAAAGTTATAAAATTATTTTTCTCTGTTCACTGTTGCATCACGAAGCCCGGTGAAGTCGAGAGAGCTGGTGTATATGTGTATCCCGGACAAGTGTTTGCGAAGAACTAACATGATGCCAGACAGCGAGAACTGTTCATGTCGGACGTCACTGCACCCACTACCCTCTCTCCCCCAACTACACCCTTAGATCAGACCGCATCTTTGGCGATCTGTCCCCCTCCCCACCAATGCAGAGTTCATTTTCAGAGGGCTGCTCTGTCCAAGGTCATCTAACAACACCCCTGAGTGCATTTCTTGTGATGCGTCCACCTCCCCTACACCACTCCCAAGCTGTGGTCCACGCACCCTGCTATCAATATAAATCTGCAAAAACCTGTTTTATGCCAACCACCCCCTCTGCCTACACCAGCCCAGAGTTTGTTTCCGGAGGACTAGCCCCTTCCAATGCCCACGGCCTCTGTCCACGGAGGGTGTTGCACAGCCCCCGATGTTGATTCAAGGCCATGCACCTCTTCCCCTTACACCACTCAAGAACGCGTTTTTTGGATATCTCGAGAACTGGCCGGTCCACGCAGCCTCGGCCCTTCATCCCCACCCCAGAGTGCTTGTTTGTGACACGAGAGCTGCCTCGCTGAGTAACGCTGGTTTGCTTCAAGGCCAAAGTGCATCTTTTGTGCAAAACATTTGGGAAGGCTTCATCCCTCGGGGCAGCAGCGGATTTTGAACTGACCTGGGCTAGTTGCCTGCCCCTTTCCCCTCTTCACAACAAACTGTTACTTTGACATGGGGACTGAAGCATCGTGAAAACTTTTTCTTCAATGCCAGGCATGGCTTACTTCCACCGAAATAAAATTTCATAACACTGATGAAACTTTATTTTCCTTATCACTAAGAAATGTGTTCCAACTAAAACACTTTACATTTTAATTTTGTAAACTGTTTATTCCATTTTCCATCAAACCTATTTAAGTTTAAAGTAATCAATGATTAATTTTCATACCGATACCAACTATAAGACATATTTTTAACTTGCTAAAAACATTTTTAAAGTAATGAAAACCATGCATCTTTCAACTTACACAACTTAAACTTAAAACACCATTCACTCTTTATTCGATTTAAGCAATACTCAAGTTAGATTTTTTTCAACCATTGAAAATTTACGTGAAACAAACTCACGTTAAAACCAAATGTTTTTTTTTTTTACTTTCAATCAGTTTTTAAATATTTATTCATCTAGCAGAGGAAACATACATCTTCAAGCAGTTTTTTTTAAATATTTGTGCATATTTCACATATAGTTTTTCCCAGATCTGAAATTCGACTCTACTATCTACCTTATAATGTGTATATATTTGAACTTATTTTATTTAAAAAACATTAAATTTTGACATGATATTACTGAAATAGCATGTATCCAGCTTGAATTTTTTAAATATTTGTGCATATTTCACATATAGTTTTTCCCAGATCTGAAATTCGACTCTACTATCTACCTTATAATGTGTATATATTTGAACTTATTTTATTTAAAAAACATTAAATTTTGACATGATATTACTGAAATAGCATGTATCCAGCTTGAAATGACTGTTATCGAAGCTGAAATCTGTTAAATTTCATGATATTTCAACTGATTTTCCTAGAAGGCAAAATTTAAGCTAATTTAAAGGAAAATAGCAGCTATTTTGAATCCATTTACTATATAAGGAGGGATAAATTATTTTTTTCTCAGTGTTAAGTCGTCAAAAGCCAAGCTCACTTTGTGTGCATGTGCATGTGTGTTCATTGCATTAGCAGTTGTGAGACTTAAGTGTCCACTACAACAAGCGTCCCACCAAGAACAATGTCAGACCTCTACTACAACTTCACTACCTCATCTAGATCTACAAGGGATTTCAGCTCTGCATCAGCTCGCAACAGGTACAATGCATCAAGGTCGCTGCTGTGACAATTGTGATTTTGAGTGTGCTGAAGTATTCAATGTGATTTTAGCATACGGGAAGGCAAAAATGTTACTGGGTTTAGAATGTTCCCAACCATGAGTGCTGCCGAAAGAACTTATAATTTATTTTGCGGGCCACAGAAATAAAACTAGTATCTGTTCCTATCTGAACTTTTACAAGCTGATGAGGATATCGTATCCTATTTGCCATATGAAGACTGTCTTTATGGCATGCCTGCCTTTGCTAATGATGAACTAACAGCATATGTGGAGCGATTGTATGTTGTGCAGGCTGGAACACCTACTTGAAGCTAGAATTATTCCAGATATAGTAATGGAGTCATCCAGAGTAGATGAAGTAGATTCTGAGGCGAGCACTGTGATCTTATAAATAACATTTTTATGAGAGACTTTTGTACATAGTGTACAAATTGAGAGTGTAAAAAAAAAGAAATACTGTAAAAATTATTTGCTACATGCAAGGTTTCGAAAACTACCAAGACAACCCCTTTCTAATTAATGAGCTTGCTACTTTAATGCAAGCAACACTAATGGCTCTAAAGTATTGTGCTTTAAACTGCCCAGACCTTGGTATGCTTTATGAGACACATGACCTGAAATGTGATTCTAGTGTCATAGCAGAGGAAGATTTGCCAGACCTGATTTATGAGCTCATGGTTACGGCATCTGTGGGAAGACAAAATGATGTGCAGATACCTAACAGTAGACTTAACAGTGATGCTGACTTTCCCGTTTTTCCCAGAGTGTAAGGTCCTTTTAATAAACTAAATAATGGTATCACTGCGGCCAGTTAGAGTTTCAGTTACCATAGTGGGTAAGTACTTGTAATCCCTCACAGCGGAGGAAGGCGCTATGGAACCTTCTATTTTCAAAGCAAAGCCCTCTCTGTTCTACATTCATCCGATGTGTGTTTAATCTATGATGATATTGTCCCTTATCTCACAAACAGACTTGAGGAGTTTAGAGTGCATGGATCTTCCTGGAGTCTAAATATTGACATAGATGGATGTACATGTGTCCCAATAACGGCCATTCACCGTCGGTGCTGTGCACACTAAACTACTAAAGTTTATTGCAAATAGGAAAGCTTGTGTCGATGTACACTGTCCAGAGGGAATGTGTTTCCACTATGCCGTATTAGCATCTGTGTATCCTGCCACACAAAATGGTGAGAGAATTACTTATCCAAAACCTCACAAGGTTTTAAGTACTGAAGGTCTATCGATACCTGTAATCATTCATGATATTCGTAAGTTTGAGGAGTACAATTCTATTTCTATCAATGTCTACTGTGTGGTGGACAAAGATAGCAATATAACTGACGAAACTTGCGAAAAATGTGGGGTTGTAGTACCCATATGTATTAATCCTGTACATCATGACAAACATGTAAATATTTTGGCGATTTGCACGAGTGTAAATGCAGCTCATTTGCATTTTGTCTGTATTAGAAATTTGTCAAAGCTGGTTGGTAGTCAGCTGTGTAAATGTCATGATAAGAAATTTGTTTGCAATTGTTGCCTCCAGGATTTCAGAACTGAGGAGAAACTCGTAATTCACACTATTCTTTGCCAGCAGCAAAAAGCTGTTCGCAGCACTTTTCCCACTGGGAACAACAAGTACTTGGAATTTAAAGATTACAGCAAACAGAAGAGATTGGGTTTCGTCGCCTATTGCGATGTAGAAAGTTGCCTGAAACCCATGTCCCCGTGTCCACTTGCTTACCTAATGATGAAACAAGTAATGCAACTACCATCAACCAACATGTTCCGTATGCTTGTAGCATTTTGTTGATCTGCTCATGCAATCCAAGTTTATCTAACTATTTTGAGTTTATGGGTGCTTATTGTATGTACCAATTAGTTGAACTTAAAATGTTTTATAAAGTGGGTTGCAGGAGTTTACAGCGTGATTGTTCTGATGAAGCCAAAAACCCCTCCTGATGAAGCTAGGTTGGCAGCTCAGCAAAGTTGTCACATTTGTAAAGAAATGCTAGGCACAGAAAATACTGTGGTCGATCATCACCACCTGACGGCCAAAATCTGAGATCGCACACATAATAAGTGCAACTTGAATTTCAGACTGCCAAACACTTGTCGCTGTTTATCATAACCTGCAGAATTATGTCTTCACTTTCTTATAAAGAACTTGTCTGAACATCACATAGCACAACCCGACAGAACCATGGTAATCGAAAACCTGGGTAAAATTCAAGTGATTGGAATGACACTTGAAAAATACAAATGTACTACCAAACAAAATCCCAATGGGATTGATTTCAATGGAAAGGCGCAATATTTCTAGTTACGATTTATTGATTCATTCCAATTCATGAGCGCCTCTCTGGAAACTTTGGCAGGCAATTTTCTACCTGTACAATTGAATATCACCCTCTTGAACTTTACAGACAAATCCCAATTCGAATTGGCAAAAAGGACAGGAGTTTTTCTTATGACTTTGTTAAGTCGCCAGACAGTCTGATGTGCAAGTCACTCCCGCAGTAGTACTTAATGTGATGAGAGGCAAAGGCATTAGCGATGAGGATTACGCTCACGCCCAAGCCGCATTGGATGTGTTCAACTTCATAAACTTGCTGCAGTATGCAATTCACAACTTACATGGTGACACTTGTTTGCTGGCTGATGTGTTTGAGAATTTTAGGACTGCATGTTTGGCTCATTATGGTCTTGACCCCACCGTGTATGTCACAGATACCTCTCTTTCATGGGATGCTTTATTGTCAATGACACGTGCGTGGCTAGAGCTGTTGACTGACCCAGTCAGTCCAGACAGACCCATTACTGGGTCTGTTGACAGACCCAGTAATGCCGCCCTTAACCTCATGCAGGGTTAAGTGTGGCATTACCTAGGTTTTAAAACAATGTGAGGAAGCCAAAATATTTACATGGGTGAGGACTACAGCCCCAGTGTTGCACAAAATATATATGTTATTTCGACATCAACGGGCTGTACAGTCATATGATGTGATTCAAGCTTCTAATTTGCAATTCAGGTTCAGGCTTATGTGTTTTCAACATGGGATTTTTCAAACACAAACTTGATTCTGTTCATCACATTTTGCACTTTGTGCAGAAGGCTTATATGGCTCCATACATTGTGTTTAATATTGAGAAACGTGCCCAGGCTGCGAACACATATGAAGAACCGTTTTTCAAGTTACTGAATAATTCCATTTATGGAAAAACCTTGCATAAAATCTGCCGGGAAAGGGACATCAGAGTCATTTCAAGGTCTATGGGACTGCTGAGCTGATAGCACGTCCTACATTCCAGGCAAGACAGGTTACTAATGAAAACTTAGTCCTTATCGAGAGTCAAAGAATTATGTTGCATTCAAAAAATCTTTGTACGCTTGTTTTGCCATTATTCATCTATCAAAATTAACCCTTTACAAATTCCATTATCAGTACATGTGTACAAATTTTCTTCCGTCAGCCTTGCACCTCCTTTATTGTGACACCGATTCCTTGGTATATTCTCTTGCTTGTGAGGACATCTATAAAGTAATTACCCCAGATTTATAGGCATGGTTTGATACATCTAACTATGTGCCACATAACCTGCAAGGATTCCCTCATGAGAACAAAGGCTGTACCAGGTTAATGAAAGATGAGTGTGCTGGGTGCATCATCACACTCTTTGTGGGTTTACGTCCTAAGCTTTATGCATACATTGTTGGGAATGAACAATGTATACATAAGGCAAAGGTTGTAAAACATAATGTGTTACAGTCACTCAGATACGAGGATTATCGAGATTGCCTCGAAAATTGCACAAGGTTTTTGGGGACCCAATATCAGTTCTGTTCAAGTGCTCATGAAGTCTACACCGAATGCGTAACTAAGGTAGTGTTGTTAGGTATGAATGATAAGTAGTACATTGAAGCAGATGGAGTAAAAACCTTATCTTGGGGTACTACAGAATATCTGAATAATAATTTTTTTTATTCTCTTCTCTATAATAGTTTCAACACCACAATAAATGAGGCCCATCCACGACACCACAACTGCCACCAACACACACTACTGATGACATTCATCTGCCAATACCACCACATGCACCTCCTGTTCCACGACCAACTTCACATCTCTCTATAAATGTCTACAACATCTACAATATATCTACAATAGTTTGCAATGCCATTAAGTGCTGTTTTTCCCTGTTTGCCTATATGTAAGGCATGACTACACTAATAAGAATACAATTGTCTTCGATATATTTTACTGTTGTCATTTCCAAATAAGAAGAAGAAAGACACAGTGTATTAGATCTTCTACTGAAAACTGTGTGCATGTGAGTGTGTTACACCCTGTCGTCGGCATGTGTGTGGTAAATTCTCCTGGATATGACAAATGAATGCCCATCTGTGTGTCTACAAACACACCACCTGAATGTGTCGTTAATTTAAATATTAGCTGTAAATAAATAGTATTAGTAGTAGTTGTCATAGTAGTAAACATATATAGTGTTAAGATGTAAATAGCTTTGATAGTTTAAAAGATGAAATGTTATTGATAAAAGGTGTTGTTTTTGTTAAAATGTCTTATTGTCGTTAAAATTATCATTGAGAAATATCTTTATTATTTTAGTTCGTAATATGAATGTTGTATATTTGATTCCCTTGTTATGTTTGTTTTAAAGTATATCAAAAATGGTTTATGTAGATATTAGTTTAATTTGTAAAAATTGTGATTGAAAATGTCTTTTAATATGTCAGATGTTTTATTTAAGGTTATTTTGTGTGAACATTGTAAATATTTTACCTCTTCAGGATGATTTTTTTTTAAATTATGAATAAAATTTTTCTATGTTAAAATTGAATGCTGTGACTTGTTATTAATTAGTTTGAAAATTCCTTGTGTCATTATATAATAGCTTGTGAATGATTAGCAATGGGATGTATTTGAAGACGAAGTACTTGTATATGACTCGATATTAAATCTTTAAATGAAAAATATTTTTAAGACAAGTGAGTGATGGTAAGATTTTCAGGTTTGGAACTTGAAAAGATTTTAAGTCAGGTTATTTGTTTGCTTCCAATTGGAAGAGGGAGAAAAAATATTATACATAAAAAAATTGTAATAAAACAAATACACTCTGAAGGGGAAATTACAAAATTGTTGGAAAAAAATCGAACGCATATAAATGAATTAATTTTAAAGGATAAGGAACAAATTACTATTTCGAGAAAACTTTGCTGGGCTGCTGGTCAACTTGAAGAACCTTAGGGAATTTAACGAAACCGAGAGCCAAGTTTCACAAATACCTTTTCAGAGGGTAGGTAGAAAGACCTCTTGGCGACACACCACAATGTTACCTGTTGCCCTACAACTCTACAGCAAGCAGTGGTATAATCCAACAAAATAAAATATTTTCTCACAGCAACAAGATTATGATTAACATGAAGATGGTTGCTGGTGAAACACTATGTCAGAAAACCTCATTGAAGGGTTTTAAAATAAAATAAATCTATTTCACAAACATGAATTATTCTTACAATAGTGAATCATTCGTTAAAAAATTATCGTTTTGCTGTATGTGTTAGGACGAATAGTGTATTCAGATTTTGCTCGTAAATTCCAACTCAGCTGCGCTCCACTTATATAGTCAGGCTGTCGATGTAAGCTCGCTTCATTCATTCACTAGCCTCCGAGGCGGAGGGATGTGTTTTAAACCTACTTAAGGTACATGTACAAATGAGAGGGAGACGCACGCTATTGTGTCTGTTTTAAATTTAAATTATATAATTCAAAATGCGAGTTTGGAAATCTTTATTTGTCCGTGTTAACTGGAAGTAAATTGTTGTCTGTGCGTTTCGCTGCTTAAATTCCATGTTGTTAATACTAACTTGATAGGGATATCTTTGTTTTTTCTAGATATAATTCAGGTTGCATCATGAGTAATGTGTAAATCGTCTAGTCTGTCGGATTCAGAGTTTTTGCCATGATGTAAACTCAGTTGCCTGTCAGCCTCCGACCACGCTCCACGTATATAACAGCTTATAAACTGGTGTGCACGTCATACAATCCAGTCATTGATTCTCCAACCTCCGAGGCAGACGGATGTGTTTTGGGGGAGCTCCTTGTGCGATTTAATTATGTGTTTAGTCATTTTCATGTACTTACGTTTAGGAAGACTGCTGTTTAATTTATAGGGAATTTTTTTTGCTTCAGTAATTAATTAATTCCATACTCTAGAGTCGCGTAATTGTGATCATTTACCACTTGTCTACACCAGATGTTATTCGTGTAGTTGTGATCATTTGAAATTTGCGATTCGAATAGTGTAATTTATTCACAGGTAGAACTCGCCGAAATTATTTCTCCCGTGTTTTAACTATAAATCTCTTTCTGTTTAATTAACAAAAAATCTCGTATCTACTGTGTATGAGCAATATCCCCTACAAAATTGCTTATGATACTCTTGCACAAAACTCACCATATGTATACCCTGTCCCCAACACGTCACACCTCATCCGAGTGCTAATCGTCGTGCTGACATCTACCAGAGCTGCTACCCATCCCAAAGAGAAAGTAAGAAAATTAACCCTTAGTACACTTTTGCACCAAACACCAAAAAAATGAAAATTAACCTTTACCAGTAAATTTAATCATTTCAATAAAATTTACCCTTTCAATTTGATTAACCCTTTCAATAAATTTACTTAACCATTTCAATGAATTGAATTAACGTTTTCAATCAATTTAACCCTTCGATATCATTAAAAGCGGCATCCCCTTTGAGTTAGGATTCCTACGCCCCTACTACTAAAGAAAATACGTACTTTACATATCTGCTCATTTTTACACTATGATGCATTAAAAAAACAGAAAGCGAAAGAAATAATTTTAAGTTATTACAAATGGTTCCCTGATACTTTTTCTTCGGCGTTAAGATATGGAACTACTTTCCATCCATCTTTACCAACTTTACTGGGTGAATTTCACTCAGTGCGACCATTAAAATATACGCATGCAGGGGCACTGACTATTTTCTAGGGTTCATTTGTGAAGTGCTCACTTTATCGTGAATAGCCTTTAGTAATTTGTTCGGCTATGCGTTGCTGTAGCAAGCCCCGTTGTACAGCAGCTATAACTTATGCTGTTATTTTTCATGGTAATGGTTATTTTGATAATAGTCCTGTCTTTAGTGTGTACGGCTACCGCAGACGTGTGTGTTCGTAAGTATGGGCTGTTAACCGTTTATTTGCGCTTTTTGAAATGAACCTTTGAGAAATGTCACTGCCTCTACCATGTCTAACCGTGGGACTAAAAATGATAGCCAAACATTTCTGAACACTGAAATTATTTATTTTTTCTTCTAATATTTTATTATTATATTTATAAAATATTGGTTTTTCTAATAATTTCATGGTTTCACTTGACCGGCGCATACATTAAGTGATCAGGCTCATGAGAATGTTAATTTTGCATAATATGGTGAAAGAATACACATGCGCATACAAGAAGATCTTAAGCAGGACTTTCAAAAGTGCTCAGTTTACCGTGAACAGCCTATATTTCCATTTCCAAGGCGGATGAACCGGTTTGTACGTTCCAAGGCGCACGAATACGAAGGAATTCGAACAACTCATTTTCCCGGGAAGAATTTCGTTCTTCGATGGTAGGGGGGCAGTACAAATATTAGTAGTGTCCGAGAAGTAGGATAGTTTGCAGAAGGCCTCACGTGGGGTCGTCTGGCGTCTGCAAGGCCGACCACCGCGGAGGTCTCCGTGTTAGCGCCTGCCACTTAGTGTGTCTGGGTCTTCCTCAGAGGCCCACAAAGAGCAGCTACGAGCACGCGGGAGAATCTCTCACCTCTTTGTGTGCGACACCTGCGCCCGTACACAACAGCCCAGCCAGCCCCCCCCCCCCCCCCCCATCACCGCAGCTGTACACGTGGAATTCAGATCACTGGGAATTGGTTGCGGCCAACATGGTGCCAATCTCGGAAATAATAAATTTTACTGCGTGTAAGTTAATGGATGTTGTGTTGCGTGTGTTCAGTTCCAAAATGACGGCGAAATGTCTAGGAATGCTCCATACCATAGCGTGCGTTGGGAAAAAAAAAAACTCCTACTAAGTCTCTTATTAGTGCCAATACAAGAAATTGGCAGATAAATAGCATTGTTTATTTCTGCCGGCGAGATAAAATCCGAGCTGCTCGGAAAGGTTCGGCTACACCAGCAACCCCCCATTTGTAACGTCGACGTACTGTTTACTCACAAGTGCACGCAATTATTTTATTACCGCCATACCACTGTGATCTAAACTCAATAAAGTACGTCTGGAGCATGGAAAAATCCCACGGCGCTAACAAATATTTTAACGATGCGAATTCGAACATTCTGCAATCTGCTCGCTCATCCATATACAGTGTTTCACCAGCAGACCGGTAAAACAATGCGATCATATGAAAAATACTAGAAAACGATGATTGGGTAAATGACGGGCTGATGGAGGAGGGGATTCCTCAAGTTTTGTTGAACCTACAAAGTAGTAGCGTCAGCAGTAGCGACTGGGACAGTGACAACACACGTGACATTACTAGAGCCAAATGCACCTCTGTCGGCAACGTGTTTGGAGTGGAGGAAGTGATGTTATGTTTCTAGCATTCTGGCAATTATTAATCAAGAAATAACTTGGTTCCTGTAAGTTGTGTTCGACAATATTGTACACAGCGTGTATAGGAAACATGTGTACAAACTCGGGCAGGTGATTCGTGACCGGAAAAGAGGAAGATTGATACCGGACACCCAGGGTCCATCTCAAATAACAAGGGCTGTAGAAGCCCCTAAAGCCGTAGGGCGACAAACATATTACGTGAGATATCAAGCAAAATACTTGCCTTAGAGGAACATAAATCGGTATACGGATTAATTAAACCAACATCTTGGTTGAAAGGAAGGCATAGTCCGTCGTACACACCCCCACCATATAATTAATAGGGGTTTTTACCCTTTGATTGCATGCAACATTTACACCTTGAGGTTAAAGTGAATGTTGATACCATTGGATGAAGCAGGGCGTCTTAGTTAGCAAATAAGCCCCCCCCCCCCCCCTTTTACTTTCATCTCTCTAGGACCCACCGTTTCCAGTTAAATCGCAGACGAAGGATATAGTGGTAGCAATAGCATGGCCTAGTGAGTAGGCAACCATTTCTGCACCCGGAGGAATTCAGCGCGGATTCCCCGCCGAATGAGTGAAGATCTTTCGGCGGCTCGTAACATCGAGGTATTGAGACCCGATGAGGGTGATTGAGGTGAGTATGGAGCAGTACCGGAATGAAAGAGCAAGGCAAACGGGAGATCCCCGAGAAAACCCGCCGGCCAGCGGCATCGTCCTGTACGACGTGTAACATCGTGCATCATACCACCAACTCGTGTTTAAGCCTGGTGCATTACGTGTGGCCTCATCAGGCCATGGCCTTGCTACCACTGTACCCTTCGTGCATTTTACACGGAAACGGTGGGTCCTAGGGAGTTGCAACTAGGGGGGCTTATTTGCTAATTACGACGTCCTGCTTCATCCAATGGTATCCACAATCACTTTAACCTCACGGTGTAAATATTGCATGCAATCAAATTTGCCAACCCCGATTATTTACATAATAGGGGTGTGTACGACGGATTATACCTATATTTTATCCAAGATATTGGCTTAATTAATCCGTATACCAATTTGTATTCCTCTAAGCGAGTACTTTGCTTAGTATTCCACGTAATATGCTTGTCGCTCTCCGGCTTGAGGGGCTTCTACAGCCATTAGTATTTGAGATGAACCATGGATGTCCTATATCAATCTTTCTCTTTTCCGGTCACGAATCACATGCCTGAGTTTGTACACCTGTATACTGTGTTTAAAGTAAACAACTCGTCTTTTCCGGCTGGTTCTGAAGGCCTCTTGCATTTTGAACGTAGTGTATGGGGATGGCCTTCCGCCTGTCGACTGATACCTCTACCACACTGTCACGAGGCGACCTAGCAACACGAGCGCTCTTACCCTCCTCCACCCAGGGCTACACTTGATTTTGTCGCACAGTACGTAAACATCTTTCACTCGCGCGGTTGGCTTTATATGATGGTAGCTGCGGGGTGGGGGGAGAAGACATCGATGTAGCCATGGAAACAGCTGTTGAAAGGATTACCTTCAGAACTGTCAAAAATAAGTGCATTTATTCTATTGAGGCTGGCTATACAGAAGGTTTTCCAGTCCCTGCACATGTCCTCAATATTGGTTTACGAATTGCCAACTTAACTGTCAAAATCACTCGTTCTGACGTTAAGAATGTTCAGGCGTGTTCAGAATGTCTATATATTTTTTCAGCACTCATTGTTGTTTGTGAAATAACGTCTAGCTTTGATATTATTTTCTAGATATTGCTAAGCATTTTACATGAATCGGAGGAATATTCTGGTATAGGATGTTCACGGTAAAATGAGCACTTTAAAAAGCCCTGCTTAAGATTTACTTGTATACACGTTGTGTATTCCTCCACCTTATGTAAAATTAACATTGCTATGGGCCTCATCACTTTATTCATGCGTCGGTCAAATGAAACTGTTAAATTATTACGAAAGTAGATACTTTACAAATATTTTTAATTTTCCCCTTTGATGCATTAAAAAAAACAGAAATAGAAGTAATTGATTTTAAATTATCACAAATGGTTACCTAACCCTTTTTATTCGACGTTGAGATATGGAACTCCTTTCCATCCAGCGTTACCAACTTTACTGGGCGAATGTCACTCAGTGCGCCCATTAAAATGTATGCATGCAGGGGCAGTGACCTTTCTCTAGGGTTCATTTCTAAAGTACTCACTTTATCGTGAACAGCCTTTAGCAGAACTTTATCAGGACTTCAGAAAAGTCGGAAGTAATCGCGAATGGACTATATTAATAAAGACATTATAAATCGTTGGTAAATCACCATCTACGATATCCACGCTGGAGAACCCTTCAACCCGCCTCCCCCTTGTATGGGAAAAATTGTGGTAACACTGGCGTTGTGGAGGGGACGGGGGTCGCCGCCAAAGACCCGGGACAGAAGAGGAGCTGATAGAGTGTCCTTGATTGTCCTCAGCAACGGCTTACGGGCGAGGCTATAGGAGCCCCTCGTCGATGGGGAAGGGTGTCAAGTGAGGACTTCGAGAGGCTCTTCGGACGACCTAGTTCGGGCGTCGCCACGAAGCTGGGAGATCGGCTGGAACACCGCCTACCTCCCTTCTCACGGTGTCTTGATCCCTCACCCCCCTCCAAGCTTACTTCACGCCGCACCCATCTCGTCTTGAATAATGCATGGACCTCGGTACCGCTCACCTGCTGTCCCTCTTCGTGTCGACTGTAGCTAAAGACGTTCACTCCGCCAGCTCGGATTCTTTATTTGCTTGCTTATGTTTAAGACTGTTTTCCTTTGAGTGCAATATTTGGCTTGTGGGTAGCCTATAAGCGCGGGTGAGTCAGGCACGAGAATACATTCGTCATAGCACCTACGTGCAAGAAACTGGACTGGTGTGAAGTCTTTTCGTTCTCAGGAAGCCACGGTGGCTGAGCAGTTAGCCTGCTCGCCTTCCACCAAGGCGATCCGGATTCAATCCCCGACCGGGTCACTCCGGATTTTCGCATGTGGGAATCGTGCTGGACGATGCCTTGTGTCGGCGGGTTTTCTCGGGGATCTCCCATTTCCCCGCCCTTTCATTCCGCCCTGCTTCATACCTCAATCACTCTCATCGGCTCTCAAGACCTCGACGTTAAGAGCCGGCGAAATCTCTTCACTCTATTCACTCATTTTCGTTCTCAGCTGGCCTGTATGAGACTTACGACGGCGTCTCTGTGATTTTATTTTCTGTGGAAAAATTAATCATGAAAAGTGTTTAACATGAGTATAGGTACTTCTTCAACAGTTTTCATCTGGAAAAAAAATTGCCCGCTAGAAATCGAAATTTAAAAAATCAGGCATTTAGACGTTAAAATACTGCCCACAAGCAGACGTTTGCCAAAATATTAAACAGTTTTTGATTACATTTTTTTAAAACCTAAAGTTTTTTTCCCGTGCGGTGGTCCAGATAAGTAGCGGTCTTAACCCCGGAAGGAAAAACATTTCCGAAAAATATTTTAACCACACTATAATACATACATAACACTGGACAAATAGCGTATAATAATATCAAAATTAAAATAATGAAAATGTAATATTAATTGTATTAAAACTACACCACGTGTGACCGAAATTTGCCTGCCATTCTTTACTGTTACTGCAAATTTAACACCAAATGATGTGGCGCAGTGGTGAACCAGGTAAAACTTGTTCAGTCTCTAATGACCGCTGAGTCGACAAAGCCCACCTACTTAGTCAACTGTAACTATTATAATTTGCAATGTTCTTATTGGCAACAGTCATTTATAAGATTTTAAATCTAAAATCGATGGAAAATTGTTGAACTACGTAGACGAGGTTGTTTGGCCCAAATAAAAGTGAACCAAATAGTATTTGGTACACGGCCAGTAACGGGGCCTTAGACTTCGCAAAAATCGCTTTCGTCAATTGTCATGAGTAAAATATTGAAATCCTGTCTAACTAGAATTTACTATACGCGTATAAAACTAACAAGTCAGATTCATGTAAAATGTATATTATGCACATGACTGTGCATTTGCAGATAGAGTCATTCCTTTAGTTTATTATCAGTGATGAACGTTGAAAGATAACCTTACGTATGTTGTGATTTATGGAAAAATATTCACGCTTGAGGACAAATTTTGTGTGTATTATTAACGTTTTTACAGCATTCTCTCCCACTCCTCTCTCACACACACCCTCTCTTCCGCTCTCTCCCACCCTCTTGAGCATTTTAGTCGGGTGAAGTCAGGATGACAAATTGGGGTTGTTTCTTTGTGGTCGAGTCACTGTGGCAGGAAGTGGCTATCCCTTTCGAGGGATGATGTGTTGAAACGTCGCTTCTTCGCACTCTCGCCCCTTCTAGGTTTTTGACACTTCCCGTGATGTGACATTCTACCCTGATTACTCCTCGGGGACAGTCCTGTTATCAGCCCGGGTGGGAAGTAAAGTGGCGTCGGGGGAGTAAAAGCCCCTCACCTGTTCGTAGCACCCCCTGCATGTCCTGATGTAAGCGGTGGCGAAATTCGCTGCGTCAGCGCCTTCTCCGTGGCGATGCCGGAAGTCCATCACCAGGCGGGGGAGACTAAGTGGTCGTACGTCACCAGTATTATAAGCCGGCTGAATATTCTTGCCCTAGGATGTAGGATGTGGCCTTGTCTATATGCGTACCAGAAAAAAGGCAATTTCTGTTTTCACAGCAGTTTCGTTGTCAGTGCCATTGCAGGGCTGCACAGAAACAACCTTTCAGTATTCGCTCGATACATGGTAACCGTATTCATATTGTTATTGAAGGGATGTTTAGTTTCCCGAAAGTACTTAAAATTAATACCCGTATATCGCAGATATCTTCTATAGTATCACTCGGTTCTACGTCGAAAGTATCGACATGGCTCGTATTGCTTATATCGACATCGCAAATATTTCACAGATCGATATGGCAGACTTTTATACGGTAAATATAACTTATTAAAAATACATTAATAATAGCGATTAAAAATTATTTATGCATATATATATATATATATATATATATATATATATATATATATATATATATATATATATATATATACACACACACATACACACACCTCAAGTTGCGCAGATAACCACTTCTCATTCAAAGTGCTTTAATTGGTAATTCCTTGACAACAGCCACCGCTTTTACGCATTCGGTACGAGAACAAACAACCACATTGTCATTATAAGCCCCTTAGATTCCACTGGGTACAGTCCATTCTCGGTTGCTTCCAACTTTTCTGAGGCTCTGCTGTAGTTCTACTTCCAGAATATTCCTCCGCCTCATGCAAACACAGCTTATTCGAGTTTAGAAAATTACACCAGAGGGACAACGCACCACAATCGTGTGCAATCAGTGTAAGAATATTTTACATAAGAACTATTTCTTACTAGGCATTACCAACGCACCATTTGCTCACTGTTGTTATTCATATTATTATAAATGAACTATTATAATTTATAGGTAAAATTTAAATCAAATATAAATTTAACCAAAAATATGATTATTTAATTTAAACACAATTGAAAAACGTGTGTGTACATAACATAATCACAAACAACCAAAGGGATCACGGTGGCTGAGCGGTTAGCCTGCTCGCCTCCCACCAAGGCGATCAGGGTTCAGTCCCCGGCCGGGTCACTCCGGATTTTCGCATGTGGGAATCGTGCCGGTCGATGCCGTTGGTCGGCGGGTTTTCTCAAGGCTCCTCCGTTTCCCCCTCCCCTTCATTCCGGCGCTACTCCATCACCCTCATCGGCTCTGAAGACCTCGATGTTAAGAGCCGTCCAAATCTCTTCACTCACTCGCAAACAACCAAACACGTCGTAGCCTGCATGGTGTGATTTTTCAAAAGTTTGATTCAAAATGTGTGAATATATCCCCTCCTGTCTGTTTCGTACTCCGTGGTGAAATGGGCTCCTAGCCGTTTGTTTCGGAAATAGTGCTAGTACAGGCACTATTGCCTGAGTACACTGTATTGTCCGACACGCGACTGACAGTAATCCTGACAGTATCGGCCAGCACTGCTGGAAATCAGTAGCCGCGGCCGAGCTTGCTGGTCATTGTAATGCTAATTCAGTGTCGCGGAACCGTGAGATCTACTTCGCCGCCATTTGTATTGCTCCGCAATCTACGGCTAGAAACACGGGGTGGCCGTAACACACTTCGACATCCGCTGGGACTATTTTGTATCTGGGCAATTTATGGTAGTCTATCCAAGAAATAGTTTTCAAGAAAAGAAATCTTATCATATATGGTGTAGTTCTCTTTACTCGTGTGACTATAACTTTTCATGCTAGCTTCACAAGACTTTCCAGAATATAACTTTCGTATATATCGAGCTTTAATTTGTACAAAAGTTACAAATGTATGTACATTTGTTATTAATTCCTAATAATTATATATAATTCAATCCGGGAGTTGTTGCGAAAGAATAGACTAGATTGCTTTTCCCTTGAAATTCGTGGTCTCTTGAAATTAGAGATAGGCGTTTTTTAACTTAACGATTATAAAAAACTGTTACAATCTGGTAACACGTTACATTGTAGATACCATTATTCTTGGAACGCCTTGGATTGCCTCGACGCCCTACTACTGCGCATGCGTTAAAGTTATTTTTTGGTACGTCTAGCTTTGTTTACTTTTGTTCCTAACGTAACCTCGTATATCACAAATATATTTAAACAAATCATACTTCAAAGCCAATACTTTCTATCACAGAAGCTTATTTTTATGAACAAATATCGTAAACATGTGCACATATACGACTTATAGTATTATTTATACTTAAATTACTGTAAATAACAGTTTCCTGCCAATGACTCAGATTGCTCTGTTCTGATTGGTCGCAGCCGCACAAGTTTCACTTGTGTTTCGGCAGGCAACTGTGAGTGTGCGCATGCGTAAAAGTTCCTTTGGTTTGATTGCAACAGTGCGCATGCGCGAACGTTATTTCTTGGAACGCTAAGCCTTGGAACACTCAACAACGTAATCGTTATATTCCGGAACGTCGGGACAGTCGAGAAATGTTTTACAGTAACATGTTCCTGGAACGTGTTACTTGTTTGGAACTGGAACGATGGAACACGTTGCCCGAATGTAACTGTTTGGCCCAACCCTACTTGAAATTGTAAGTACGAAAGCACAGTTTTCAGTTTCTTCAACCCAAGTACACGGAATTTAATTAAAATCTCGGTGGGGTAAAACGTCGTGCACACGTTATTTCCACGAATGCGGGTTAATTATAAACTGTATACAGTACGTGGCGACGAAAAACGTTTAGAGCGGAGAATGTACAGAATAAAATAACCTCAATCAAATACTGTTTTAACTACACAGAAATTTTAAAGTTGATTAGAGCACTCTTTTTTTTTAACGTAATTTCACTGTTACCGGAGACTATTATGAATAGGCCTAAGTCTATGAAAAACTAAATTTATCTGGACGAAAAATATTTTTGGAATATTAATCGGGTTTTTTATACATATCTTATTTCACTTCCAATTACTTGCAATATTTACATGCTAATTTTGACGACAAATATTATTATCGAAATATAGCGAATTGACCTACGTAAAAAAAAAAAAAGCGTCTGATTTAGTACTTTCATAATCGTAGAAGATATATCTGTGGTTTAATAGAACAGTCTCTGTGCCAAGGGCTTCTTTCCTTGATCACGGACAAAATCAGCAAACTAAGAAAAACCTCCTAAAGGCCATGATAACCATGAAAAACGGCTGAAACATATTTCTGGCTCAGCTGGGGTTCAAACCCTAAACCTCCTAGTCCTCACGTCTATGCACAAAGCTCGTCTATAGACGGTCACTTCGCACTTTTTAAATAAAATCTTTGAAGAACCACCCCATGTATTACTTGTTTAGTTGTTACCTAAATAATTAACGTATTACAAGCTTTTCATATTTCGGTTAGCACGAAAGTATCTTATTTTATGTTAAATTCAACTTTTACTTATTGTTATCTCTACATTTCAGAAATAGTCAATAAAGGCTGTTCACGTTAAAGCGAACACTTTTGAAATCAACCTTAGAAAAATGTCTGTCCCTGCATATATTTTAACTGGCGCACTGAGTGAAATGCGCCCAGTAAAGTTGGTAACGATGGATGGGAAGTAGTTCCGTATCTTAACGTCGAATAAAAAGCGTTAGGTAACCATTTATGATAACTTAAATAATTTCTTTCGGTTTGTATGTTTTTTTTTTTTTTTTATGTATCGAAGATTAAAATTTAGGATATTTGTAAAATATTTACTTTTCTAATAATTTCACGGTTTCATTTGACCGACGCATGAATAAAGTTACGAGGCCCATGCCAATGTTAATCTTACATGAGGCGGAAGAACACACAACGTACATGCAGGTATATCTCAAGCAGTGCTTTCAAAAGTGCTCATTTTACCGAGAATAGCGTATATGCAAAATATTATTAAACTGAGCGTGCACGGATGAGGTGCGTTATCCTTTCGGCGTAGTTATGTAGAATTAGTTAAACTTTGTTTGCATGTGATGGTGAGGTAACCTGATGGGTCTTGAACGGGGCTTCACTAAATTTGGAAATAACTATAGATGGACTACAGAAATACGAAATGACTATGGAAAATAAAAGCTATTAAAAAATAGAAAAGCGATTGGGTTTACTCCTTTATTGTCTCTCTCCACCGCCCCGACTGTAATTTTCTCGTCAAATTTTGTTAGTAAATTTTAAAAAGTTAAGGTTGTCCTGAAGAATTACGAATACATTCGAATTTCACGATTATTGTCATCCACGGCAGAGAATAACTAGGCGTTTAAGAAGTAAAACTGACACGTGCGCCGCTAATTCTTGTCGCATAACGTGGAAAATGGTCGCAACTCCCTTCCAAAATGAATTTAGGTCGTCCGCAGTTTTCTAACGGTTTTTATTCATTCTACGTATTTATAAACGACGCATTATGATGCATAGAAAAATACAAATATCATATTAATATATAATTATGGAAATAAATAAACACGTCATACACGGGGTGGTTCGTCAAAGCTTTGATTTAAAAAGTGTGAAGAAACCGTGAATAAACTATGAACACTATCAGATGCGCAACACGTAGGCTGTACACAAAGTGTGGTAATGAATTGGGCGGCGATTTACAAAGGCAAGTCGCCGCGCGCCTGCCGCGATAGGCCTATCGTGACTCGTGCACCCCAGACTTTCAGCGATATTGAATTTCTAGGGTTATCTTTGAAGGAACGCTCTTGTCAGTGCTCTAGCCTCTCTCAGCGAGACTCGGGGTGCGGTGAACCTTCTAGATCGGGCCAGCGAGACTACTTAAGAGACTACTTAAGCTACGACGTACCTCCGAGCGGACAGTTTGAGAGTTTGGAGGATTGTAGTGTGCGAACACAGCGAAGCAACGAGCCAGCAGGGCGACAGTGGCGACGAAAGTGACTGGCGGGAGTGAAGTGTCCGGACTGCGATCATCGGTGACAGACAACCAGACACACACACTGGCGGATTGAATCCTATGCGTGAGTGTGACGTTTGAAATGATAACGATAGACATATTGAATATGTCTAAATAATGACAGTGAATTAAGTGACTGTAACGAATATAGAGACATTAATAACGACTTTAATTAGAATTGGGTGAGTGAAGAGATTTTTTGGTGGCTCTTACCATCGTGGTCTTGAGAGCCGATGAGGGCGAAGCGAGCTGTATGGAGCAGTGCCGTAATGAAGGGGCGGGGGAAACAGGATATCCCCGAGAAAACCCGCCGACTAGCGGCATTGTCCTGCTCGATTCCCACATGCGAAAATCCGGAGTGACCCGGCTGGGGATTGAACCTGGGTTCACCTTGGTGGGAGGCTAGCAGGCTAACCACTCACCCACCGCGGCCCTAATAAGAATTTAAATATAGCGCTCAATGAGAATAACAAGAGTAATAGAGGATATATACAGTTAAATGCTGTAAATAATAGCTATGTGAATAAATTAGAAATTCTATTTCTTTCTTTTATTCTTATTAAGTCCTCCAGCCCTCGCGAACTCGGATACGCCCCTCTGCCGTCTTGTATCAATATCCATAAGCGAAATGGTGTGGCATTTCCGTTGATGTTGGCATAGTCATACTCATTCGCTGACACGCTGCGCGAGTCTCTCGGAAATTCCTTGCTTCTGATTGGCTCCCTGCGAGCTGATAAATATTCCCTATTGGCTGGGTTTCCGCTAGGCGAAGCGCTGACTAGTGAACGGCTGCGCGCTTTCCGAGGTGTTGCCGGCCGGTGAAGCCATTTTGCTGGTGCGTGTAGCGGGAGTGCGCTGCTTAAGGGGAATGCCTAGTAAAAATATATATATATATCGCTGCCCCACAAGGTTTACGTCTGGTTATAAGGAAGCATTGCGACGGATCACTCCCGAGATTGTGCTATACATTCCCGGATCTGAATTTCTCTCATATTATATTGGTATTAGTACACACTACGCAACACAGTGGATTAAACTACAGAAGCCAATTTTTACTTTTCACCTGTGCAGGAAAGCTCTAAAAATGTTATTTCCAATCATTTTCACAATTTTTTTTTTAAGATTAATAATGGTGGCTGTTTTTTTTCCCCCTAGAGTAATTTTATATTCCCAGAAGTCCTTATTTTCTGAGCTACGCGCAACACTGGTTTTCCTAATATCGTTTTACCAGGGAGTATCCTTAAGCGTCCGTGTCACTCATGTATTCTGAATTATAGTCCGTTTTCACAGTTACTTCCAACTTTTCTGAAACCCTGCTAAAGTTCTACCGCACTTCCAGGATATTCCTTCGCCTCATGCAAACAAAGCTTAGAAAATTAAATCAAAAATACAACGCACTGCATACGTGCGCACTCAGTGTAATACTATTTGACATAAGTACATTTTCTTAAAGGCTGTTCACGAAAAAGTGAGCACTTTTGAAATTAAACTTAAAAAAAAAGTCACTGCCCCCGCCAGCTACATACACTTCAACGGGCTCACTGAGTGGCATGCAACCGGTAAAGTTGGTAACGATGGATGGAAAATAGTTCCATACCTTAACGTAGAATAAATAGTGTTAAGTGTCCATTTATGATAACTGAATATTTTTTGGTTTGCTTTCCGTTTCTTTAATGCATTGTAGTATCAAAATTACTAGATTTATAAAATATATACTTTTTTTTTTATAGTTTCGCAGTTTCACGTGACCGACGCATGAATTAAGTGGTGAGGCCCATGGCAATGTTAATTTTACATAAGACGGAAGAATACAAAACGTGCATACAAATAGCTCTTAAGCAAAGCTTCCAAAAGTGCTCATTTTACAGCGAACAGCCTATACTAGGCATAACCAACACACCTATTTTAGTTCTGTTTTGATTCCATTTAGTTATAAATGAAATTTTATAATATAAGATAAAATGTAAGTAAAAGTTCAATTTAATCAAAAATAATGTAATTTGAAATAGACAGAAATATGAAACGTTTGTGATACATGACATATTTAAGACATAACCAAACACGTTGTATTTAGGATGTTATTCAAAAGTTTCGTTCAAAAAGTGTGAAGAAACTACGAATAGACTATATTCTGTGGTCATGCGACATCGTCGCTTCGGTGTATACTTACGTATTCTGTGCGCACGGTAGGTATGATCTGAGAAGAGAGCAAAAGGACGCATGAAGTCTGACTAGCGCGCTACCGGAAACGGCGCGTCTCCTAAGAAAGGGGTGAAAGAAGATTATGTTCCTTTTTCGACGAAGACGGCTGCTGCCTCCTCCCTTTTCATCGACGACTCGAATATCCGTTTGTCGTGTGCCCCCCTCCCCCTTGAACACTTCTAGAGCCGGTTCCTTTTGATCTGTCCCCCCACTCCAGCGCCTGTTACGTGTCAATTAACTGGACGACCCATTGTTCCCGGGAGGGGTGGAGGGCAGAATGAGAAGTTCTTCGTTCCTGTGCATGCGCGTGTTGCTCCCGCCTGCCGCATGGCTAGAGAGGCAGTAGACCGGGTCCTAAATGTTCTCCGAAACTGGTTTCGCCCTCGACGCGTCACCGAGAACACTGATACTAAGTACGTATAAAAAATAACGGTCTTCCTAGGACATACAGAAAGACTGGTCCCGCTCGTATAAACGTCAGCACATATCCCACGAAGTTTATCAGGGTAAACTATAAATAAAAAAATGTATTGGCTATTCACGGTAAAGTGAGCACATTTTGAGGCTCTCTCATTCAGAATAATAGTCAATAAATTTACTTTACTGTAGCGTAAGACATATTGTGTTTATTACTTACATGGCAATATTTATTTTAAAAAGTGGTGGAAGTATAAAATAAAAAGCTTCATAGTAAAAAAGTTACTAGAGCCTCAAAAGTGCTCGCTTTACCGTAAACAGCTTATACTACAATATATCGGCAGGCCTAACTGTTTATTTAGCATGGCGAAATTTGGAAACTAATTTAAGTAATTTCACTGGCACATTCTAGGGTGTACTGTGTGACAACATGATTGGGATTCTGATTCCGTACTGTTATTTGTCATACAAAACTTGCACTTGTTCCTTTGTAATTATTTTGTTTTAATACTGTTACGTGCTCACTGCTTGATACTCGCAGTCGCAGACTTCCCTTCCGCTGGTCGTTTCTCCCGCTGCTTGTCTTATATCCCACGGAACTCAGCCACTCATTCACTCATCAATTCCGTCAGCTGGAGGCCTGTCACACTTATGTAGCATTCGCCCTGACCATCTGGTAGGTTCGACGCACCCCGAGTCACGCTGGGATAGCGAGATCAGTAAATCCACAGCATTCTTCATATAAACACAGAAATCAATTCATCGCATGTCGCAAAAGGAACTAACGCGTCGGCTCGCTTTTTGTAACAGATGCGCGACCACCGTCCTATCGCTTGCCTGTTCATTCAAAACAATCCCTGCTTGCTGCCGCCGCTATCATATAACTGCTTTCCTTCATTTCCACTTGCTCGCGCGGGATGCGAAGCAGCGAACCCGTAACAATACGTAGGGACGTAACAATACGTAGGGATATCGCTCAACGTTCATCACTGATAATAAAAGGAGGACTAGCTGTATCTACAAATGCACAGTCATGCGGATAATATATATTTTACATGCTCAAAAAAATTGTACGGTTAATCAATATACGATTTATTAATAAATGATGAACAAAACTATCTACCTGATTATTTATATATATATATATATATATATATATATATATATATATATATATATATATATATATATACATATATAGTCTATTCGCGACTGGGAGAAACTTTTCTGAAGCCCTGGTAAATTTATAATGTTGGTTACTGATTACGTATCCTTCCGCTACACCTAAACATAAACACTGCCATGTGACCTACCTTTGTATCAAATGTGATGTTTACTCTTTACAGCTGTTAAAATAATTCTGTTAAAACTGTTGCGGAAAGAACAGTAGTATTTAACCTCTTGTTATTGATGGGTGGTGGGTCATTTCATTAAAAGGACTGCCTTAACTAGAATAAATATTAAAACGAAGGAGCAGCCAGTCCAATGAAAAAGACAGTAAATTCAAACACGCAACTCGTGTCGCTAATTTTTTTGTACGTAGAAGCGACAATCTTTAAAGATAGTGGTGAACATGCACACAAATAGACCTGCCGTATATTTTATTCTGCTCATATTTTTTGCATAGGTATTTAGTTTTACTAGGTTTATTTAATTATTTATTTACAATTTCTATCTGGGCTGGGCGTAGTAATTTGTTGAGATGGTGGTAAACGTTCAGTTCACAAAAAAGCAAGCATGTTATAGGCTATTCACGATAAAATGAGCACTTTTGAAATCCCTGCTTAGGATATACTTTTATGCACGTTGTTATTCTTCCGCCTTATGTAAGATTAACATTGTCATGGGCGTCATCACTTTATTCATGCTTCGGTCAAGTGAAACTGTGAACTTTTTAGAAAAGTAAATATTATACAATTCTGCTCATTTTTACACTCCGATGCATTAAAAAAATATGATAACGAAAGATATAATTTAAGTTAACAGATATGGTACCTAACACTTTTTATTCCACGTTAAGATACGGAAATACTTTCCAATCCATTGTTACCAACTTCACTGGGCGCATGTCACTTAGAGCGACCGTTAAAATATATGCACGTAGGGGCAGTGACTTTTTTCTAAGGTTGATTTCAAAAGTGCTCACTTTATTGTGAACAGCCTTTACACAACTGTGTTTCAAACATCTAGAGCGAAGTTACGTTGTGATAAATAAACATACGAATATTTAACTTCGTCATCAAAACAGTTCATGGTTAAAACGTTTAAATCTCTCACATCCAATATTTCGACCCATCCAATTAAGAACATCGTAACTGAAATTTTTGCGAATTTAAGGTTTTTGGCTCATTGTTAGCCAAAAAAAAAAAATCTATATTTTATAGTATAATATGATAATTGTGAGTCTCAATAATTAATTTTTACAGCTCAGGTTATGAACATCGTAACTACGATTCACGTGTTTGCTCTATGTAGGAAAATCGTAACTCAAGATACGATAGTATTAAATGGACCTTAGTAGTGCAATAACATAATAACTTCTGATACGATCTTATCGCAAGGAAACAGCGTGAGATTTCTGAAATTAACGCATGTGCTCATACTTACTATGCTGCAATCTCGCGGGTGTGTTGTAAACGCTCGAAGTGGTAGCCATTCTTTAAGCCGTAAGATGGTGTCACTGTCAGGAACTTGGTAGTTAAAGCTTGGAAGCTACAAAAGAGAGTGCAGCACATTGGATATAGTATGACCGAATGTTTGAGTGCAGAAAATGAAGTTATGTTTTCATGTGTTGTATGTGTGTGAGATTACATAATGTATAATCTTGTGGATTTAGCGAAGAAAATATCCTGCCAGTGACAATCAATCTCAGGGTAAGTGTGAAATTATGTCATTTAAACCTGTTAGAATTTTTCCGCTACAGAGTACCTTTTGTTAAGTAAATTGTAAAGCCCTGTCCACAATAAGCTTGGTCTACAGTCTACTTCACGCCAAAAAACGTATTATATTCGAGCGAGAATGTGAACGTTTATAATTACTATGTCCGAAGTTTGGTTTTAAGAAACTGCAACAAAAAACAGTCAATTGATTACACTTAACATTATTTAACGTATTCAGTTGTTATATTGTTAGGTTACATTTTGGATGTCATGAAAATAACGGCATAGCATTGTAATTACTAATTCAAGTATTGCATTAAATAGTTAAACAACTATTTTCTTCATTCACAATACCTGTTTTTGCTTATTAATTCGGTATGTTATTCATATCCCTGTAATAAAATAAATCATTATCCTTTATGAAACGAACACTATCAACAGTAATTTAGAATTGAAGTATGAGTTTGTATTGTTGTAACTAACTGTATGTATTTTAATGTTTACGTTGCAATGATTAAGTTTTTGGCGTGAAATAGTAAACAATTTTTTTTTTCCTTACAACCAAGTACACAAGCAAGGGTGGCTAGTTGATGTTCAATTAGACAAACGAACCAGAGACGCAAGAACGTGCGAACGTGTGAACTAAGACGAGTGACATCAGAGGGCCTGGTGCAACAATGGTCGCTCTGTATTTTTGTTTTGAATCTGCGGACCAAGCTTATTGTTGACCAGGCCTAACTATGTGCTCTTTCTTACGGGTATTGAACAAAAGATCAAAGTAACTTTCATACCAAGTGAATACCCCTGATTGAATAAGAAATTGTTTGGCACGTTTAAATACTATTGTAAACTCAGAATTTCAAAAAAAAATTAATATTATTTTCAATGTATAAAAAACCATCTGAAAATGCCACTTTTGTGGTGGACAGCCTATAGGCCTACCAGTGTTAATTGTTGTTGTAATTTGTATTACTTTAGTACGCCCTTCTGTTTTAATGTCATTCCATGTGCTAGATGATGTAGCACTCATTCATGGAATTCTCTTAAGTGAATTGGAGCATATTATTTCAGCTGTTATAATAAATTAAACTGACCTGAAATTCGTATTTTTAGGTTCACGTGTAGTACTTTGTATTTTACTGAAAAGTGTTTTTGTGCTATTAATAATGATGTTTAATTAATTACGAAAATTTGAATTATTAATTGGTTTTGGCACTTATTAACTAATTAATTATAGCACAAACCAATCGTGTAGCCATGGATCACTGAAGAATACTTGTATCAGAGTAATCTCTATCAAATTCTGTTAATATTATCATTTATTTCAGATGAAACATTTGAAGAAAGTAATACAAGCACCGGTTATACAGGATCTCATTGCTCGTCTTCTCTTTCTTAGAACAATGGGCTATAAGTGATATTATTACTAAGGATTTCTGGGACCAATCACAGTATCTTGGATAAGACATATTTCAGAATGAGTGTTGGAAAGATTATAGCATAGAAGAGATCAATCATTTACAGCATACAGTAGGCAGTGAAGAAGTAAGTGAACAACCACCGACTGAAGAAGGAAGTAAAGAAGAGGGTGAAAAGTTGCGGATGGAGAAAAATACACAGAATATGGCAAAAAAGTGCAGAACAGAGAAGAAAGCATAGGAGAGAGTGAAACATTGCAATATGGGGACAATGAGAGCATGCAGAGAAAGAACAAGGTTATAGTTGATACAAATCATAGGAAATCAGATAGTTCTGTTAATTTAGGAGGCTCAATACTATCAAATTTCACAACATCTAGAAATACAAGTGACGATTCGTCCCAGTATGAAGATAATGAAGACGAGTTTTGGAATGACACAGACTGGAAACATGACAGCGAAGAAGAGAGTGAAAAATCATGTGATGAAGAAAATACATGTATAAAGAAAAGTAGGAAGAGAAAGAATGCTAAAAAACCACGATAAGAAATCCAATGTAACCAAAGAAGTAAATTTGACCACTGAAACTTCACAAAAATGTCATGTTGAAGGAAGCTTACAAGTAACGCAAGATAAAATTCCCGAAAGTCGTCCTGTACAGACCATAAGTTTTGGTAGTTCAGAAAAAAAAAAAGATAATGTACAAAGAAAACAAGCCCTGGGAGAAAGAGGTGTGTTAATATTAATGAATGGGAGACAGTTAAAGTATAAAAAAAAACCCAGAAACTTAGGACAAGAATATGTTAGCACAACTACAAAACAAGTAATACCTGCAAAAAGATGCAACCAGGGTGTGGATTTAAATATCATGAGAAACTATCGGAGGAAGATAGGTTTCACATTTTGAACAGATTTTGGAAGCTTGGAGACCATACAAGACATTGGGATTTCATAGTTAGGAATACTTTCAAGGAAAAGACAAAGCGTGTTCTGTAGTGGGAAATTCTAGGAGCGGTTCTTCAGTGGTCTATGCACTAAGTAAAGGTGATGCCCGTATTAAAGTGTGCAAGAAAATGTTCCTTGCCACTCTTGACATAACTGATATGTGGGTAATAACAGCTTTCAAAAAACTAACTGATTCTGAAAATGTCACACTTTCACCTGACAAGAGGGGCAAACATTTGAACCGTGGACACCAAGTCATACCTGAGGCAGTGAAAGAGAATGTGAAGGAACACATCAATTAATTTCCTGTTGTGGATTCACACTACACCAGAGAAAATAGTAACAGGAAATACCTGGAAGAAGGTTTGTCAATCAGTAAAATGTACAACATGTACACTGAGTGGGAAAAGGATAGTCTGGCGTCCATGCAACATTGAGGCAATATAGGGATATCTTCAACAATGAATTCAACCTTGGGTTTTTTTTTTCCTTCTAAGAAAGACCAGTGTGGTGTATGCAGTGCATATTCAATGTGCGAGAACACTAAGAAAAAGAAGAGATAGCTAAAGATATTGGGGTGCATATGAAAAATAAAGATTTAGTCTGAGAAATGAAAAACGAATACAAAACAAGAGCCCAACGTGCAATTCCATTGTGTGTGGCAACGTTTGACCTTCAGAAAACGTTAACAATCCCACGGTCTGAAGAAAGCCTCTTCTATTACAAGAGAAAATATGATTGCTACAACTTTACTGTATTCAATATTGGAAAGTCACGAGGCTACAGCTACTTTTGGCATGAACAAATTGGGAAGAGAGATGCTAATGAAATTGAAAGCTTTATCATGGACTTCATTAAGGTTAAAGTTGAAGAAGGCATTACCGAGTTAATATTCTACTCAGACAACTGTGCCGGACAAAACCGCAATAGGATTTGTATGCAGCATACTCATTCATATCTGAAACTCCACACATTTCTATCACTCACAGATTTTTGGAGAAAGGGCACGCGCAGAATGAAGGGGATTCGATGCATGCTCTCATTGAAAGGAGGAGAAGAGGACAAACTAGTTACGTCCCTCATCAGTGAGTTATGCTCATACGCATGGCAAAAACAAAGGGCGAACCATACGTGTTGAAAGAGATTTTTCAGAAGGACATCAAGAATTGCAAAGAACTCTTGGGTTTCGACAACCGCGACTGGGTAGTAAGCGAAAATAAAGAGCACATACATTGGAACAAAGTGAAACAGATTCGTATGGAGAGAGAGAATCCCACCACACTTTACATCAAGTATGACCACGGAGGTGAAGAGGTGTCTCTTAATCTGCCGAGGAAAACCAAGATCAACGCACAATCTGGAACTTAGCTGTGTATACAAAGAAGTGCTGCCAGTAACTGCAGAAAATAAAAAGGATTTCCTGCCCTTGTGTGCGCATGGGGTAATCCCAGAAGTGTACGCACGTTTTTATGAGACTATGAAGGCAGGTGTAGCCAAACCAACAAATAAGTCAAGGGAAATAAGCAGCGACGAGGACATGTAATAATAGAACTGTTCAGTATTTTGGGGAAAACAAATTAAAATGTGCCAGTGATGTATGAAAATCAGAGACCCTTCAATAAAAACATTCTCAAGCAAAGTGTATGTTTGAAAAAAAAACTTTTAAATATTTGGGGAAAAAAAAAATTAAATAAGTGCCAGTGATGTGCAAAAATTAGAGACTAATTGGAAAAAAAAAAATTAACATGCAAATAATGTAACATGTTTAAAAATACTGTTCAATTTTTGGGGGAAAATAAATGAAATAGATGTCAGCAATTTGCAAAATAAGAGACTGTTCGTGCAAATAATGTTATACTTGAAAATATGGTTTGTTTGTAAATTTTAATAAACCCCAAAAGGAGAAAGTCAACATACTAAATAAACAATATGTCTATATTCGTCTAGTCCCAACTGAGTTTCTGCTGTTTCAATGTATACAGCTTTAGTAATACGTTGGTAAATTATTATAAATGTAAATATTATTAGCGTATTAATGGTGACAGTAACTTAATAATTATTACAGTATACCGTGTTACTATGTGATTCAAATCGCCCATCAATGTCACATTAACATGAGTTAAGATGTTATCAATTTATATAGTTCCCATTAAGAACAACGTAACTTAACTTACGATGACATTAAATGCAGTTTTCCAATATAATAATACCGTATCTACTCAACAAAAAAAAAAAAAAAGGGCTAACGGAAAAAATTCAAATATGAGATAGCATGCAAACACCCCTTTGCCAGGGATGTTATGCTGTCGTTTGTTAATACAGATGTCGAAAATCAATCCGATTTACAGCAATTTTTCAAAACTTTAAACTGCTCTCCTGAACCTTTTTCCATTTTGCAGTTACGATGTTCTTAGCTGGGTGGGCCGATTTGCAAACACGCACAAACGGTACAAAGTTAACGACCACGAAGGTCCTTTCACACGTAACCGTAAATTTATTCATGCCCTAGAAACACAGATTTATCACATCGTAACTTGCCTAGGTAGGTTTAAAAAACACAACGTGTACACACTTGTGGTAATTCGAACACAGCAACAAAACACTATGCCATATAGCCACTCGCCACGTCTGCCAACTTTAGATTTGCAACTCTCCCACCATCATATTTAAATATATTAATATAAGTATTCGAACATTAAAACCACTTTGCAGTTGTAAATTACAAATTCCAAAATTATTATTTGGCGGTAAAATGAATTAAATGTGCAAAAATGTGAAACGTGTATAATTTTCTGCTACTAATAGCGATGCGAAACTTCCCGAGGGAGAGAGATAGAGATAGCGCGCGCGTGACAAGCTCCGCCCAGCCGACAGTTGCTTCCTCAGTCGATAAAACAAACAACGTGCCACTAGGGCCTACGCACGACATTTTGCGCTGTTATTTTAAACTGTAACAATGAATTATGTTACCATCGGGGCTACCTAAATATTTCAATATTTCAATAGGCAACGTTTATTTTACAAATAGCATACCAAAAAAACTAGGTTATAATAATATGTTTACTGTGAACTATTTCTTACTATCCGTTGCCAACACATCGCAGCTCTCACTGTTTTCAGTTCGGATTTAATACGAAATAAATATTACAAGTTATAGAAGATACTAAGTGACAGTTTCATTTATTAAATAGTTCAGGAGTTAAAATCAATCACAGTGTTATACATTTGTGGAATACAAGTTATTGAAAAAACAGGGTGAAATGTTACGTGAAAAGACTATATTAAGTTTTAGGTCGATAGTATTTTAATATATTTCTTCATAACAATCGACGAAAGCGTTAATGGAAGTATACTAACTACTTTTTGGTTCACATTTATCGGGTCAGAAACCTCGACTACGTGATTCAACAATTTTCTATTGAATTTAGGTTTAAACTCTTATAAACGAGTGTTAACATTAAAAATACTGCAAAGTAGAATATTTACGGTTAACTATTTAGGTAGGCTTCATCGACAGCGAGGTCATCATAGATTGGGCAAGTTGTTCATATATGCAGGAACGGGTCAGGTATCGGCCATGGCTTTTACCACGGAGCCATCCATTGTTCACTATAAAGTGAGCAATTTTGAAATCAACCTTAGAAAAATGTCACTGCCCCTGCATGCATACATTTTAACGGGCGCACTGAGTGACATGCACTCGGTAAAGTTGGTAACAATGGACGGAAAATAGTTCCATATGTTAACGTTAAATAAAAGGTGTAAGCTATCCATTTGTAATAATTTAAATCACTGCTTACGCTTTCTGTTTTTTTTTTTTTCCGTCGTCTCAGTGTGTAAAAATTAGCAGATTTATAAAATGTTTACTGCTATAATAATTTCACAGTTTCACTTGACCGACGCATGAATAAAGTGATGAGGCCCATGGCAATGTTAATTTTACATAAGGTGGAAGAATACACAACGTGCATGCAAATAGATCTTAAGCAGGACTGTCAAAAGTGCTCATTTTACCGTGAACAGTTTATAATCGTCTGGAGTGATTGTGGGCGACCATGGGGAACCGAAATCAGGAGGGCCTGTGTAAGATCAGGGTGAGGCATTTAAAACAGGCCACCTTAGTAAATCGCCCACTTATAAAAATAGAAGAAAATGGTTCAGACAAACGTTGTTTGGGGTGAAAGGGGCCATAATGTGACGTTTAGAGTTTGGTGTTACATCGAGGGGCGAAGGAGTTATAGGAGTCAACGTCGGTATTGTAAATGGGTTTGACATACTTTATTACACGCCTCCTACCAGCTCTTCGCAAGATGAATGCAAACATGTGTCACACGTACTAGAAATGTGAACATTAAACCACATTGTCTCATTTAAGATACCGAAGTTGACCCTCATATTTCCGTCACCCCTCGGCGTACAACACACCTATCTACTAACATGACATTGTTGCCCCTTTCCCCCAAACAACGTTTGCCTGAAACATTTTCGTCTGTCGTTACAAGTGGCCGATTTATTAAGGTGGCGTGTTTTAAATGCCTCACCCGGTATACAACCCTGGAATGCTGTGTTCATGTGTTACGTACTGAAATGTCGCACGCCAGCAGACGTGGGAAGAGGTTTTGTGCGGCCGCATGAGTACGCCGAAGGCTGTGTCGACTGTCTCCCGCCGAGAAGCCGGAAGTTGTGCGCGGACCGGAAATTAGGTCGGCCATTGAGTGTCATTGTCGGACTGGCTGTATTTTCCTCGCTGAGTGGCGCGCTCGCATTAGGGTGTTGGTTTGATAAGGGGGGGGGGGGGGGAGAGTGCGTGTTTTTGTTGGGTTGGCTTGGGGAGGGGTTGGAGGAATGGTTATCATCCATACACCCCTTCTTTTTCCATTGTTTTTTGTCCAAATAATCTCGGAAGGGTATGAAATGTTTGACAGGTAACTGGGCATGGAAAGGAGGGCTGTGCGATATAGCGAAATAACGTTTTTTATATATCGCAACGGCAATATAGTGCACAAGTGTAGAGCAATATATCACATTTAGCGATATTAGCGATATGCTATGTTGGCGATATGCTATATTAATGATATACAATGTTGGTAATATGCGACATTAGTGGTAGGCTGTATTAGCGATATGCGATATTAGTGATATGCGATTTTAGCTATATGCTATGTTAACGATAAACTAATTAGCAATATCCGATGTTAACGATATACAATGTGGGCGATATGCTATATTAGCTATATACGATGTGGGTGATATGCTATATTTCCGATATACGATATTAGCGATATGCTATATTTGTGATATTTGAGATACACCGCAATCGATTTTAAGTACTCGCCGGGAGCGATACCGATATCGTTATGTTTCGAAACGATATCGAAAAGTAGACATCGCACAGTCTTTGGTTGAAGACGGGAGTCGCCGATTATGTGAAGAATTTATTTGGATTCCAGAGTTCAGAATGGACTTGCTGAATGGAATTGGTTGTCGGTGACTACACATTAACTAAAGACTTAAAATCCCTGCATCCCATTGGGTCTCGCGTTGTTCGCGTGACGTCACGGGCTCGGATTCCCGACGAAGTCATGTCACATTTCCGCACGTGAGAAACGTTGCAGACGTTACCATTGACCTGCGGGTTTTCTCGGAGTTCTTACATTTACACAGCCCTTGCATTCCACCGCTTGTAAACGTCCGTGTCACTTAATACATTTGGCCGTTGAATATATTGTTGTGAGGTGCTAGCAAAATATTTCAACTTACTATGTCATACGTTCCCTTCCGCCACAAGTACAGATTAACACTCGCCTACTGTCAAGTGTCATCTTTGAATGATTCTCGCTGTGGGGTCGAGTGACTGAGTGTATAGTTCTTTTTTACATTCGTCACTACACTCTTTCGTTTGTGGCAGGTTTATCAGCTGATATGTAAATAACAAAAAGATGATCCGCATTAGGAATAAATTCCGGCACGACAAAGAAATTATCACCAGAATGTGTGATCAAAGATGCTATAGGCTCTTCACGGTAAAGTGAGCACTTTTTAAGGCACTCCAACAGGCACTAACCACTAATAAATATATATTATAGCAGCCTCAGGCATTAAATTTTGAAGGTGGTAAATGCATACACTGTGTTTATTGGTCACTTTGCAATGCTTATATTAAAAAACAACAGGAAGGTGGAAATTGGATGAAAGGAAATATCTAGAAGGACCTTAAAAAGGGCTCACTTTCCCGTGAACAGCATATAACAACTGACCGTAGCCTTTTTTTTTATTTCTTTTTTTTTCTTCATCCATTTTGTGGCCACTTTTCTTTGCCATAATCTGAGTTTTCTTCGACAAACAAAGTTCGGCAATAGCGCACATTCGAAATAATAAATATTTCAATCAAATATTACGTATTAGCCAGATGTCGGTCAACTTATACCGTAAAATTATTAAAGTCTGTTCACGATAAAGTGAGCACTTTTGAAATCAACTTAAGAAAAAAGTCACTGCTCCTACCTGCATATATTTTAACGGGCGCACTGAGCGACATGGCGCCTGTAAAGTTGGTGACGGATGGAAAGTAGTTCCATATCTTAACGTCGAATAAAACGTGTTAGGTAACCATTTGTGATAACTTTATTATTGTTTTCGCATTCTGTTTTTTTTTATATTTTTAATTAATCGACCACAATTGTTAAATATTTTCTTTTCGTATAATTTCACAGTTTCACTTGACCGACGCATGAATACAGTGATGAGGCCCATGGCAATGTTAATTTTACATGTGGCGGAAGAATACACAACTTGTGTACAAGTATATCTTAAGCAGACTTCCAAAAAGTGCCCATTTTATCGTGAACCGTGTATAGCTGCATTTTTTTTGTTTCCTTAAAGCAAATTTTATTATGATGTATAAATCGAAGATAAACGATAGAAATACTTTAAGATACGGAACTGCTTTTCATAATACTTTGAGTCAAAATGAAAGTAGTTTTGGGAGTGTTCAAATAACACCTGGTCAGATATTCAGGGTTTCGCAGAGCCAGTATTTTCATAGCTAACAAATTTAGGAACAAATTAATTTATTGACAATATAAAGATTGCTACTGTACACAAACAACATGGTAAAAAAAATTCAGTACTTGTTACAATAAATTCTTTGGTAACTAGTTGCAGTAGATTTTTTTTTGTAAATCTACAGCTGAAATAGTTTATATTTACTACATACAAATCTTTTTGTGTTGCTCAATGTTGATAAAAAATCTTGAAGCCTACAGCACTATGACTGGCTGGACCACGTCGCCAGTCGTCCTCGAATTATCATTAATTACACTAATAATAAAGTATTTAATTAGCGGGCTGGACCACGTCGCCATAATCACCCATTCGAATAATTACTGTTTTTTGGTTACCTGACATTTTATGGCGCAATGCCCGACAGGCACGAACGTTTAAAACACGCTGGTTTTTGTGTTTAAAACTGGAATAATGGCTTAAATCTATTGAATAACTAATCTGCGATGTTCTCGGCGTGTTCACGTTACCTTAAAAAGACATTGGAAGACCTGGGGTAACAGGAAACGTGTATCAACATACGTGCTATCTTTCCACGTGCAGCAACGCTCAGCCATGGCAGACAACTGTGAAGCGGTGAGGCGCTTCGCCACCTGATGGCAGCACCATCGGCGGCAGGCGCTGCTGACTGCTCGCCACCTGTGCGCGCGCAGTGCAAAACTGTGACGTTTGGTTACGTAAGTTCCTGCCACTTGGTCAACATGCCGGAAGTGTGATTGCGTATTTCAATGTTATTGATGGTTTATATTTCAATTATGTAGACACCCCCCCCCCCTCCCACTAAGGAAAATAGGTGACCACTGGGCAGGTTCACCTTATTTGGTTACGTCAATCTCCATTGGTCGTGAATCCCACGACCCCTTTAAGAAGTATTTAAAATACCATTTAATTCTTGGAATCACGTTATTTTCTGAGGAAAATAACGTATCATTGCTGTGATTGGAGGCGCCATGTGGCGGAACTGTGTATTTAATCCATGTACATGATTCATTCGGGGTCAGTAAGCGCTTCGAGGGGGCATACTTCTACAAGATAAGTAGTATACTGGATTTCATGTATAAATGTAGGCTCTTCAGGCTAGTAGGACCTTCACGTCATTTAGACGTTAGGCAAGGGCCATGATGGCCAAAATTTGAATAATTTTAAATGATCGCGGAATGTTGATCTCTTATCTGAGATTTGATAATGGTAATCACTTTTCAAACCCTTATGAAAGTCTGTGACCAAGTCATTAATGGGGGAATTTTGTGGTTGTAAACATTTGTAACCCAGAAAATAATTATGAAAGTTTTGGCCTTAAAATCTTGCAACCAGGTCACGCCTTATTGAGGTTGTGCTGTTAACTTTTTATAACCCACACCTGGTACGGCTATGGTAGTCAATACTCGGGACTTTGTGGTATTTAACATTTGTAAACTAATGAAAAACTTTGCGAAGTTTTGGAAACTTTTGAAAATGTATTTGCTCGCGGGAGTTAAGGCTGGAAATTGTTAAGCAGTTGCTTCTATCCACTTTGGATCGCGAGCAGATGATGAATATGGCAAAAAAATACTGTGTAAAACTTTGAGGTTACAATATTCACGTAATATTGATTCATGACAAGTAAAGTAATAGATGTTACCATCTTGGTTTCCTTGTGTAGGAACAAATATAATTCTCTGTCGGTACGACAGTATTTAGCTCGTCATTTTTGATGATTGTATTTTGGGGTAACTTGTCCGGTGTATCTTGTAATGGCCTGCTGTATTACTAAATGGTCAGTTATTTGCGTTACTACTGCCCGTATTATAGTGTGAAAAATCAAAGTACAAGTTGGGTGACAGCAAATTTATGTGCCTGGAAAAAGTTTGCATTTTACTCTTTTTTATTGTAACTTGGCGTTTTATGTATATTTTAATTAATTTGGAATTTAGGAGTAGGGAAGTTCATGTTAGCTTTTACTCATTTAATGTTGGTAACAAATGAAAAGAAAAATAATAATAAAAAGATAATTACCACACTTCTTTGTTTCTGTTATAAGTCGTTTTCACTAGTCAACTCACCCTTACATTGTACAAATAAATGGTTCTTTTGCATGGCTTGTGCCATTTGGTTTTTTGTTTATTTTGCTCTGTCTTTATGCAAGGCCGGCCTTGCCACGCCCTTGGCTTAGGGCGTAGCACTGTCAGAACACTTGCTTCTTAAAATCTTAAAATACTTGGCAAGTAATACCAAAGAATTCTCAGCACAAATAAAAAAATTATTTTAATTTATGTTGGAATTATTCTTCGCTAACACTTTATTTCGAACTTTCTTCCATCTACACTAAACATTACATAACGGCAAGGGATTAGAAAATCCGTGAAAATCTATGTACATACATGAACTGGAATATTTTGTAAGTACAGTGAATTGTAAGCTAGACTCCAGTTTTCTGTCTCAGGTATTTTTCCATTCGGTTCTGCCAGTTAAGGCGAGATTTCTTCCATATATTTCCAAATTTTCCAAGTGTCCCTTGCGGTGTTTTTCTTAGTTTACGTATTCTGGGCTATGATTTTTTGCATGACGAAATTTTATGTTTCCCCCTTCGCTTTTCCCGCGTGAAATTCCAGTAGTTTCTGCCATGATTTTATCTTACACTTGGGGTCATTTACGGCACTGGACATTTTATATTAACTTTCTGAAAAGGAGTAAGCGTTAAAAACTCCTCTCAAGACACACACATGTGCGAAATTCGCTTGCCCTTGGCTACCAGATGTAATTGTCAATAAGTTGATTTAATCATTTAAAAAAATTAAACCAATTAATTAATCCCTTATATCTTTTCCGTTGTTTGCATTTACGTCCTACCTCACCATTTTCCCAGGTAATTATTATTTTATCAATTATTTTCTGTATTAAACTTTTTGTGGCTCATTATAACTGTTTCATTTGGCTCGCTCTGCTTGTCCTTTTTTCATGCAACCGGAGAGAGCTTTACTGTCACTGCGAAAAATATTAATCGTTAAATATTTTGCAGAATCTGTATTGACAGAAAGTTTGCTAAAAAGAAATAATTTTTTTAATGGACGAGCATTACTGCTAATGTTGTTGCTCCTGCCAAATAGGTAGACATTATTGTTTTTGTGGCCCAATTAAGCAGGAGATAACATCTCAGATCGTAATTTATTCACAAACTTGCTTCTCGTTTTTTCGCTTCTGTCTGGCATCAAATGGCGAACTACTTTATATTTAGTTTATTTCCATGCGAAACTGACACCCACGTCGCAGAACCGCACACTCAACCCTTTTGTGAATGTATCGTTGCAAGCTCTACAAGTTACCAGTGTTTTATGGGGTAACATATTTCTCTTACTTAAATGATGAAAAGAGCTTCTATACATAGTCCATTCACGATAACTTCCAACTTTTCTGAAGCCCTGCTAAATTTCTGCTCCCAGGATATTCCTCCGCCTCATGCTAACAAAGCTAAAACAAGCCAAGTATATCACACCAAAGGGACAATGCATCGCATAGGTGCCCACTTAGGTTAATAATATTCTGCGTAAGAACTATTTTCCATTAGGCGTTACCAACAAACCTATTTTCCTCCTGATTTTATTCATATTGATTTTATATGAAATATTTTTATTTGTGAATAAAATCAAGCAAACTTGTATTTTAACCAAAAATAAAATACTATTATATTAACAGAAGTATAACTTGTGATATATAACATATCAAGGACACAACCAAACACGTCATACTTGGAGTGATCTCTCAAATGTTTGATTCAAAAAGTACGAAGAAACCGCGAATAAACTATGAACATCATTTCTTTATTTATTCACGCCATGTAACGCAACCGTTGCCCAACACTTCATTAATTGTGATTTCAGTGGATTGGTGTGGTCAGACTGAAGGGTAGTACCTAAAGGGGTTAAAGAAGATAATGAGAAACATTTACGTACTAAATAATTCCCAACTAGATTATTTTTTTGCAGTCTTTGTTATTTTCTCTGGCTCCCCCACACACTTACCAAAAAAAGTAAACAGGTTAAAGGCTGTTCACGATAACGCGAGCACTTTTGAAATCAACTGCTTGGTAAGGAAGAAGGCAGTTACTACTTTTAAAAAAGGAAGAAGATGTATTTGGTATTGTCGGATTCGCCTTTAAATTCTGCAGCAAGTTACCCTCAAACAGCAGAAGAAAAAAAGGAAAAAAAAAAAAACCTTTGTGCATAAAGAAATAAGTAAAATTACAGTATCTGCTGGGTAGTTTTGCCAAGTACAACAGTGCCAGAGAGGGAGTATAGTTAAGAGTTATTCCTTGGCAGTGCAGTACTACTGCGTGTGGTACGCTGCTATAAGCTGTTCACGGTAAAATGAACACTTTTGAAAGCCCTGCTAAAGATCTACTTGTATACACGCTGTGTGATCTTCCACCTTATGTAAAATTAACATTGCCCTGGGCCTCATCACTATATTCATCCGTTGGTCAAGTGAAGCTGCGAAGTTATTAGACAAGTAAATATTGTATAAATTTGGTGATTTTTACACTTCGATGTATTAAAAAATACAGAAAGAGATAGAAATAATTAAATTTATCACAAATGGTTACCTAACATTTTATGTTCGGCATTAATATATGGAACTACTTTTCCCTCCATTGTTACCAACTTTTCTGGACACATGTCACTCTGCGCGCCCGTTAAAATAAATGCAGGTAGGGGCAGTGACTTTTTTTCTAAGGTTGATTTCAAAAGTGCTCACTTTATCGTGACAGCCTTTACTACTACGGCGGACAGACCGCGTGCCGGGCGAGGCAGCAGAAGCAGACATTCCTGGCAGCCAAAGTGTCGGGAGGAGTGGCCGGCCGTAGGACAGTGCTGCCGAGAGGCTTGTTCGCTGTCGTTACCGGCCCGGCCTTCATTTACAAGGCAAATAAGGCCCCGGCAGGCGGCTACCGTCGCTATCGCGCCTGCCTGCCTGCCTGCGCACTCTCCCTCTCCGCATACGCATGCCAATAAGTTGGGGGGGGGGGGGGGAGAGAGAGAGAAATAATTGGGTTGGAGTAAATACAGCCCCACACGCGGTCCCACGCCATTTACAACGAATCTCCCCGCTGAGAGTTCTCGACCGGTGGAGCAGTGGAAGCGAGGGAGCAATTAAAAAGAGATACCGCGCTTTTTGCGAAATCACCTACCAAAATCACTGAAGATAAATAGTAAGTAATTGCTCGCTTGCAAAAATGAGATAATTTATATTGAAATGAAAAGTATACTACGTCAGTCACACATAAAAATATTTTCCATTTTCCCTTTTAATATATATATATATATATATATATATATATATACACACACACACACACACACACACACACACACACACACACACATACATACACAGCGGCACCTCAATTTTAAAATCTCGAAAATGGGGAGTATAATCATGTTTCAGTTTCCACAGTTTCACATTTTGGAATTATTCAGTGAAAATGCAGGGACTATGAAATTACTCGCAACGTATACATATGTATACGTGAGACATGTTCGGTACGAGCAACACAACAGAAAGTGGGGTTTTCCACGAAATTAGGAGGTATACTTGAAAATACTATTATATTGCATGTTACTGCGTGTGGATTGCCAGATTTCTTTTCGTCGCCGTTATATTAGCGTTTTATTATTGACGTGTAAAATTCTCGTTGCCTTTTCCAAAACAGGAGAAATAGATGTCTTGTACTAAAGCCTCTTATGTAGAGGATGTTTTTGTAGTGACATAGTTTGAGTTACTCTTACGTTTCTTTAGTGCTAGAGGAGTCGTGGTACTATTAATAGAATGTTTAAATTTTAGACTTCTTTTGTCCTGCGTAAATGCAGTAGGCCTACTCAATAATGGCTTTGAGACGTACATAGTCATGTGTTAGAATTTTCTAACGTACAATTGAGTATGAAAATTTATACTCATCGATTCTCGCGCAATATAGGTGCATTTTACACTCAGACTTAACTCTTTTGTTCACTGGGTTTGTTTCGTGTAGATCCTTGTTCCTTATGTTCGTGTATTATAGATCGTACTGAGATCGTACTGTGGAAAAGCTGACGGAAACTTGTAACTCTGTAACTTCTGCCTTGTGAGCGCAGCAACACAACGTACGGAGGACAAATGTTCTCCTTTCTTTGATCCCGCGTCTTCAGTACTGAGCGCCACCACATCTGCCTTCAGACGGACTGGTAAAGACTGTTCACGATAAAGTGAGCACTTTTAAAATCAACCTTACAAAAACGTCACTGTCCGCACGTGCGTAATATTTTAACGGGCACACTAAGTGAAATGCGTCCAGTAAAGTTGGTGACGATGTATGAAAGTAGTTCCATATCTTAACGTCGAATAAAAAGTATCAGAGAACCATTTGTCGTAACTTAAATGATTTCTTGCGCTTTCGGTTTTTTTATTGCATTGAAGTGTAAAAATAAGCAGATTTTAAAATATTTATTTTTCTAATAATTTCTCAGTTTCGCTTAACCGACGCATAAATAAAGTGACGAGGCCCATGGCAATGTTAATTTTACACAACGTGCATACAAGTAGATATTAAGCAGGGCTTTCGAAAATGATCAGTTTACCATGAACATCCTTTAGCCCTAAACAACCCGTAGTAACGATACAGATACTGTCTGCACATTACCTTGTGTTATAGGCTGTTTACAAGACCGAAAAGTACGAGGGCTGTACTGTGCCAATACCCCAATACCTATTTGGCGATTCTAATACCGCATTTTCATTTCCACACAGCTCGTTTATCGTGCCCCTGCATATTGTACGTAACATTGTATACTTACCGTACATCTGTCTAAATGTCTATTGCGTGTTAAATAATCTTACATTGAGCCCAATATTACAACAACATGGTGTGTGCCAATACTTTTTGGAGTTAGTGTAGATCTGACTGGACCATTCAACCACCACATTGTCTTGTCTCGAAGACACGCGGCCGATAATCGAAGTAAAACTATACACGCAGATTTACACGCGTGCCTGCGCAGAACTATTTTCCGCGAGACTCAAGTTTCCCTAGTCCGGAGTATTTTCGTGGATTCTCATGCTCGCAGAGTGGTTCTACCAATCGCGAAAGTAACTTGACTATATAGTACGTGGTTTTGAAATTTTATGCAGTGAAATTAATCCGCTCAATTTTCTGCCCCGAGGAATATTCCTCTCTCGACGTTGCCTTCCATAAAAATGTAGTTCAGAGGGTGACGACGGCTATCGGAAAACGATGACTCCTCCCCTCCTCTGCGTGTAAAAACTTCCTATAATTGGTTCAAGCCGCCACACGAAGGTGGAAGGGCGGTGTTATTGAAACTCGTTGCGCGACCACGCTCTTTGATAAAAAAAAAATCCTTTAATTGCGAGAGACATATCAAATATAAGTTCGCATCAAAGGGCGTGCGCTACGCATTATGTAGGATCAAACAGCTTGCCATAATCGTCCTGCCAATAAAAGAAGTTACTGGAGTTACATCGTTTCGTGGCGGGAATATGAACATGGCGTGATGGACTACTTGCTACAGTGTATTTTTCTATGAGTAAGTCGAAGAAAAATGCTGATATGTCGTTACTAAAGCATTATATTCATGCAGATTTGAAGTCTGAACTAGGGAAATCTCGTGATGGTACATTACAACGTAACCAGATTAACAGGTAAAGTTATTTTCAGAATGGTTTAAAGTAAAATTAATAGTAAAATTAATTGGTAGTTACTGGTGAGAAATTTATGGTTTTACGACCATTTAAATATACACAGTCGAATCACATTATTATGACCACCTGCTAGAAGTGCCATCAGCAGCGCGTAGCCCATGACGCATGGCCCGTGACGTGAGCGGGTGAAACGGATATATAATGTGACCGACAAGCTGGCTGTACACATTACGTTTCCTGCTGTCATGGGTAAGGGATGCGATTGAACAGAGTTGCAAAAAGGGATGATCATCGACGTTTGGGTCAAGGGGGGCAGCATTTCGGGAACAGCGACGTTTGAGAACTGTTCACGTGCCTCTGGGGTAAAGATGTATCGTGAGTGTTGAATGGTGCCATTGGGAATAACCATCGTGGAAACTGCGGAGCTCCACGCGCCACTGATGGCTGAGGAGAACGTCGAGTACGACGTTGCGTGAAGACCAACCGACAGGCTACAGTGGAACCGCTCACCGTCCAAAGGACAACCAGACACGTGTAGACCGTAACAATAGAGCCACGAGTATTTCGCGAATTCATTCGGAGGCGAGGTAGACTCCAGACACTTGTTCTTTTCTCCTACTGTTGTGATAGGACGACAGCTTTTCAAACACGGCCAGTTTAACTGTGAGCCAGTAATAAGCAGGAAGTAGTAGTGTGAGTGAGTGTTGAACAGTCCTGTACAAAGGCCTTACTTGATCACGGCAACCAATAAGTAAGCGATAATGTCTCGGCTATATACAGCGCTGTCAAGCTTAGCTTTCTGCCAACTCAATCCGCGAAATACTCGGGGCTCTATGTGACAGATCAGCGAACCCTTCTACGAATGGGGCTCCGGAGTAGACGGAGGGTGACTGCACCCATTATAACACAGGTGCATCGACGAAAACGAGTGGAATTTGCTCGACAGTATGGCGACTGGACCGCTGCTGATTTGCGACGGGTAGCCTTCTCCGATGAATCACATTTTCAGCTGCATAGAACGGTTGGTCATCAGCGTGTCAGGTGAGAAACGTCGGAGAGCTCACACCCTGCATCCATTGCTGGACGAACTCAAGGCGGTAGGGGCAGTGTTATGGTCTGGGGAATGTTCTCGTGGTATCTCTAGGTCCCATCATCCGTATGGAAGGCACTCTTGAACGATTTGGTTATAAATCCATCCTCTGTGATCACATCCACCCGTGCATGATGATTGTCTTTCATCGGGAAGATGGGATCTTCCATCACGATAATGCGCCTTGCCACATGGCTAGAAGTGTCCGCACGGGACTGGAAGAGCTCGATCAAGACTTCACAGTTCTCTCCTGGCCACCAAACAACCCCGATCTCAATGCATTTGAACATCTGTGGGACCACCTTGATCGTCGTGTTAGCCCTCTGTCTCCTCCGCCATGCACACTTCAATAGTTGTGGGATGCAATACAGACAACGTGGCTCCAGATACCCGTGGAGACCTATCAGCACCTGCCTGAGTTATTGCCAGTTGAGCTAACTGCTGTCCTTGCTGCGAAGGGCGGTTACTCCGGATACTAGCAGCTGGTCACAATAATGTGATTAGATTGTGTATATGCAGTAGAATAATTTATTTGGCCCCTATCCTTCTGACTGAAAATAAATTATTTTGTTTACATAACTGCATACATTTGGATGTTTAAGATGTGTTTACCTTCGCGTGAAAAAGTATTGTCTACATGCCAGGCATTGTATGGTCGCTGCTGAATAATTTTTGTGCGTTTTAATTGGAAAAGGGTGGGCCCTAGGCACTTGCAACAACAAGCAACAAGAAGACTTTTTTTGTTAAGTACGCCGTACTGCTCGATAGGACGGGATCAAAATTCCATAAAACTAGAAGGTAAAGAAATTGTATGCAGTAAGAGGTTGGACATCACTACTGTTTTTGTGAAGGTAGAATGTCTGAACTCCTGTTTTTCCGTAGGTTGAAAATCCTGATAACACTAAACATTATCCAGATAATCGTAGTTTAATTCCACGCCGTTCTCGATAATCTGCAAAATTAAAGTTTCTGAACTCGATTTTCAAGGGCGTATATCTCGCTTAGGAATTCAGCTAGGCTATAAGTCGCGTTGTATACGTCTCATTTTCCACAAAAAACCACCTCCGAGTTTCCGAACACCCTTAAAACAATAATCCGTAAGGAGGGTGAACCCTATGGCGGTTTCAACACCTACCGAAGTGACATGTTTTTCGAGCTGGAAACAGTACACATTCAAAGTGACATGTGTTTCGAATTAGAGCCAGTAGATACCCGTCGACAGAGAAGCAGCGGAACGAAAGGGCGGAGGAAAAAGGAAGCCCTCCGAGAAAACCCGTCGGCCCTGGCAACGTCCGCCACGTTTCCAGCAGGCAAAGATGTGTGATCCCACCGGGAGTCTAACTAGGATGAAGGCTCAGTTACAGAATAGATAAGCTTACAGAAGTGAAATGGAGTGGCTACTATGTGATGGGACACATTCCGGCCAAGTAAGTCACTCGATTGGCGAACGACGGTGCGCCATTCTGCTGGCCAGTGACGCTATTTTTCTGGCGTGTGTGCGGTTGGAGTGTTCTAGTTCTGCATTCTCAGGTATTCTGCGGGCGAGTTAAACCGTTTTTATATGCTATTCACGGTAGAATGAACACTTTTGAAAGCCCTACTTAACATCTACTTGTATGCACGTTGTGTTTTCTTCCGCCTTACGTAAGATTAACATTGTCATGGACTTCATCTCTTTATTCATACGTCGGGCAAGTGAAACTGTGAAATTATTATAAAAGTAAACGTGTAACACATCATCTCATTTTTACGCTTCTGTACATTAAAAAAAAAAAAAAAAAAAAACAGGAAGCGAAAGAAATAATTTAAGTTATCGCAAATAGTTATCTAACACAATTTATTCAACTTAAGATACGAAATCACTTCCCATCCATGCTTACCAACTTTAATGGGCGCATGTCACTCATGGCGCCAGATAAAATATATGCATGCAGGGGCAGTGACTTTTTTCTAAGGTTGATTTCAAATGTGCTCACTTTATCGTGAACAGCCTGTAGATATTTATTACAGCTGTAACATGTTTATTACATCTGTAACGTGGTTAAGTAGTTTTGAAATTAACCGTTGAAAAAATCCCTGCCATTTACTGTGTTTATTTTACCAGGCACACTGATTTGCATTCTCCCTGCGAATGAAGTTCACAATGTACAAAATTTTATTCTATGCCTTCAAGTGGATCGTATATGATACCGGTAGTGATTGCGTTGAATTCACGATTAAAGAGGCACTTAACACCGGACACTAATATATATATATATATTACTAACAAAACATTATACATAAGAATTAAGCTGCGTGCTTTCAGTAAGGCTTTGTTCACGATCAAAATACATAAGCATAGTGCATAGAACATAATAGTAGAACATACACTACCAGAAATCTTGTGCGAAATTTATTCATAATTGAGTAGTTACGTATGAATTATTTTTAGCCAATGTAATTTTGAGAGGAGTCTGACGTCAGTTGGCAGTGTGATAAATAATGGATTTTCGTCGTAACAAATTGTGATATTGTGTAGAAATCACACAGTAATAATATTTAGCTTTTTTTTTTTTTTTTTTTTTAATCGTAAATATGTGATTAAAATTTCAACATTTTTGTGCTTATTAACTGTCGCCTCTCCTTTCTTCTAAATTCGTTTGTGCAGCATAACTCTTCTTCCATTTTAAAGAAACAACTTTGTTGAAAATATTATACTCTGATCTGATTGGTTGCTGCCCAATGCGTCTGCACGAGAATTGAAATATAGCCAATTCCTTTGTGTACAACGTCAAGAACTCTCATGCTCTCTATCTGTTGACCGCAGTTGTAAATCAATAGGTTCGAAAACACGGAATTGTGAACCACGTTTATTAAGAGTAGATACTACAGCGCCTAGCGGTAAACTCTTGCCTAAGCACAGCAGTAATAGTAACATTCCTTGTTACTAACGACATGCGTCGATATTCAGCCAGTCAGAAGCCTCGAAGCTTTTACTACGTTGTCAAAAAACTGATTTACTAATCAAGAAATATTGTGTGTGTATTTACTTTAATTCTCGACTAGTTATTTTCTTCGTTTATTTCCGGGGCATCGCAACCACTAAAGTTTTGGAATATTTCAAGGTGACGTTAACAGTAGAAACTTAAATTACACTAAATCCGTAATTTTAATACGCCTCAGCTCTATCGAAAAAAACTAACATTTACGACAAAAAAAAACTCTGCCAACTATACAATCCGTAATTTCTACGGTACAATATTTAGGAATATAAACAAACGAACATTATCGGCTTTAATCAGCTGCAGCCAAGCCACTGAGCTTGTGTTGTGTATCCGCTTATCGTTATTATTATGCATGTGTTAGTCATATATCAATAATTGTAGCCCAAGCTTTAGGTTGCAGCTGTAGATTGGATAGAATATCCCATGAACGAGTGCACTTTTTTTGACAGATCTAAATTTGTAATTCGTGCAGTTGTTTCCTTGGCAAAAACATCTGTGTTGACATACTGAGCAGGTTGAACGTTGACATACTGAGCAGGATGAACGTCAGTTGAATGTGTATACCTTTTCACATGGGCAGGTAGACAGTCAGTTGAATGTGTAAACATGATAACATATTTGACAATGTGTAAACATGATAACATATTTGACAGGTTGACAGCCAGTTAAATGTGTAAACATAATCACATATTGGGCAGGTTAACAATCAGTTAAATGTGTAAGCATAATCACATATTGGGCAGGGTGACAGCCAGTTGAATGTGTATAATCAAATATTGGGCAGGTTGACAGTCAATTGAATATGGAAACATAATCACATATTGGACAGGTTGACATTCAGTTGAATATTAATAATCAAATATTGGGCAGGTTTACAGTCAGTTGAAAGTGTCAACATAATCACGTATATTGTCAGGTTGACAGTCAGTTGAATGTGTAAACATAATTGCATATTGGGCAGGTTCATAATCACGTATATTGTCAGGTTGACAGTCAGTTGAATGTGTAAACATAATTGCATATTGGGCAGGTTGACAGTCAGTTGAATATTAATAACCAAATATTGGAATGGTTGACAGTCAGTTGAATGTGTAAACATAATCACATATTGGACAGTTTGACAGTTAGTTGAATGTGTCAAAATAATCTAATATTGTGCAGGTTGGCAATCATTCGAATGTGTGAACATAATCTGTTTCACCGGGAGACACTTTTGCCATGGAAACAACTTTATACCGGATAAGATTTATATTTAATTTGGGGAAACTCAGTACTTTTAGTTTGGCAAGTAAATTTTTTCGCCACGAGGGTTATTGGTTTCTCATGTGTACTGCATTCTTTCGTTTTGTGTGTAAATACATGGAATAATGCAATTTTCATACAATTAATGTAGTTGTGTAAAACCTTTCAAGTTGTATTGTGCTAAACCCTACATAAATAGTAACTTTGGTTATTCGCACTAGACTGGAAATACACTGACGTTTTTGAAAAATGCAACACCAAGAAGGATACATGTGATTGAAATGGAATTTATTTTACAGATTAGGTTCATGACAGTATACAATTGAGAAGTATTACAGAACTGTACATGATATCTGTCCCTGATAATTGAGCACGGTGCTGCAATCAGAGCCCCTAAACGTGGTGGCATGAAATGAAAGAGGACCTGGATATGTTCCTGGGGAATCTCCCTCCGTGCGGTTGGTATGCGTATCCACAAAGCTTCAACAGTGGGAACTGAAGGACCATGACGAACAAGTCGCCAACCAACCATATCCCAGACGTGTTCGACAGGCAGCATGTCAGGCGAACGTGCAGGCCAGGGAAGAAGTGCTATCATCCGTTCATTTAAGGATGCTTGCACATTCCTCGCCCCATGTAGCCGGATATTGTCCTGCTGAAATATGGCATGTGGAGTTCCCTGAAGGAGGGTCAGTACCTCTGGTTCTAAAACCTCACTGATGTAGCGGTTTCTGTTCAGATTGCCCTCAATAAGTGGGAGTTAAGATCGCATGTTGTATCCAATGGCACCACACACCATCACACTTGGCGTTTGTCCGCTATGCCGCTTCGCAATGCAGGCTGTCAGATTGCGGTCAAACGTTGACGTATGACACGTATGCGGCCATCGCTGTAGGACAGGTTGAAGCGGGACTGGTCCGAAAAAAAACTACATTTTGCCACTGAGCGCGCCAGCGACGGCGTTCACGTGCCTATTGCAGTCTGATGCGTTTGTGGTTTCTGGACAATGGAAGCCGCCGCAAAATATACAGAATTTTTCCATTTACCACCCGAAAACGACCTCTTTGGAACACCAACGCATCTTGTGGCGGATATTTTCCCTATGCCAAATTCTCCAATAAGAAATCTCATTTTGTTCCCAAGCTGAGTAGAACTAGCCTTTTTACAGGACTTCTTTCATACCTGCCAAGAAAGTGCACTAGTTGGTGGAAACAGACCTTAAGGTGATATTTCTAATTTTTCCGTAATTTGGTTATCTGAGAGAGGTTTCGAAAAATGGCCCCTTAATACAGTTATTAGTTGTCAAATCACTATAGTTTTCAGAATATAACACCCACATTCCGACACAAGAGTGTCATAGGTAGGTTCAGTGTTGAATTATAGTCTAAGCGCGGCATACTGCATTTGTGTTACAAGCTCTAAAAGGAACAAAAACAACTTTTCCTCTACAGTTTATGGTTTAAACTGTTTATTACATGAATGTTAACAGTTCCGCTTGAAATAATAAAAATGTATTGCGACAAGTCTGACCCCTATTTTCAACAAAAAAATTCAGAGTGCCAATACTCGCTCACCTATTCATAAATCGCACTCATACTGAATCAGTATGTTCTGCACACCATACAGACTGTATTAATGCAATTTAAATGGAAAAAAGAAATCTTGGAGCAAAGTCTATTAAGCTGCAAGATTTGGGAAATTAAAACGTTTGAGTGTTATATTTTGGAAACTATAACGATTTGACAACTAATAACTGCATTAAGGGGGACACTTTTCGAAAGCTCTTTCAGATAACCAAATAAAAACAAATGTGAAATATCACCTTAAAGCAGCTCTGTGGTGGACGGGTCGGAGAAGGAAGGGGTTCCGGAAAGGGGCTGGAGGTAGGTTGATTGATGAAGACCGGTAGGGCGCGAGGTCGCAACACGAACCCGGTGGCGAAGTTTCGTCCCGAAAGCTGGAGGACGTTGGCAGATCCGACTTTAATTTCTCGTCCCGGGGGCTATCGTGCTTCGACACAATCTCGGCCTCTCCCGCATGTCGAGCAAGGGGAAGTAGCGGACCAGATTGCAGCATAATTAGGCCTCGCAATAGCGCTCCGGGTACAATAGAATTACAAATTGGATACCCAGGAAGCGTTGGGGAGGGGCGCCTGTCCGTAGTCCGGGGAGGCCCTTGCATGTTATTGTCGAGGCGCGGTGCAGGGCTTGGATCTGCAGCGCCGAATTTAAGGTTGAAGTAAGGCAACTGCCTTTGGAGCACTATGCCCGACTATAAAACGTGAACAACTCATAAAAAAGTAGTACAGACACCAAAAAAAATGCCAGAAAAGTGCTATTTATGCTGTGTATGAAAGAAGAATGTATATATTTTTTCAAAATTATAACATATTTTACTAAAATATACTTTTTAAATGTAAAATAAAAATACCCAATTAAAATAGTTTTTTTTTTTTTTTTTTGCTCATTTCCATTCTGGATTTTTCGACAAGCAGAATTTGCAATAAAATTTTCTTCAAGGAAGATAGTCATAATATTTACTGTGATCATGAGTAATAAAATCATAGTAACAATGTATCATATCAATTTTATAATTAACTTTATTTACGTAAGTTTCAGCCATAAAAGTCTGTTACAAATGGACGCACATAAAAATAATTATAAAAAATTATTTCCTACGTTATTATCCCGATGCATGAATAAAATGACGAGGCCCAGAGCAATATTATTTTTGCATAAGGCAGACTAATACACAATGTGCATACAAGTAGATGTTAAACAGTGCTTTCTAAAGTGCTCATTTTACCGTGAACAGTGTATAGCAAGGCGTGACCTTGCAGTGTTTAAAACATTTTTACTAGGCAGGCCCCTTAAGGCTGTTCGAGTGCCTAATGCTTTTTCTTCCCTTTCCAGATATTTCACGGTTTTATGATGTAAAGTCAATACAAATTTGATCAAAACGCCAAAATACTTAAAATAAAATAACTTCCATCAGCTTTTAAATTCAATAATGAGGAATTTAACATTAAATATTAAACCAAACAAATTTCAGAAAATTATAGGAGCACATGCGCCACAAATAAATTTCTAGTAAGTTTGGCATTTTGTTAACCTGCAGTTAGGTTTTAACTTCTGGCTGTTTTCGATTTAAATTTAGTTGGAAAACTTTCCCAAAATAAAATTACGGTCGAACCACTTCAAAACTTCCATGAAATTTCTTTATCTTACTCAACGTTTAACTTCAACTGTAGCCAAACAAGCTAATTATGCAAAATTTTGAAATTTGTATAGGAAAACATTTAAAGTATATACTCCCATAACTTCCATAATTAATTTTTCTGTATGAATTTTCCGTGTATTTTATACTTTAATCACACTACTATTTGATGTAATACCACAGAGACAAGCGTATTTTGTTATAACAAAACTTTATTTGAATGTTATCTGATTTGCCTTAACGGAATGTTGTAAGGAAGACATGTTTATAATACATGAATGAAAATTATTTTTTTGAATCTACAAAACGTATTCGTCGTGCCACAAAAATATGCATTCTAAATAATTACTTGGATTAAACAGGTTCCTTTAGTTTCTGTGTATAAAAAATAATATTGTTGTGCGGAAAAAATATCCCAGTACGGTTGAGCTAATGCTTGTTGGGCAACGCATTTGCATATCGTCTAGACTTTTTGCTGGCCTTGAGTGTCGCAAGTGTTTTAGAATCAAAATTATAATAATACGTTTTTAAGGAAAATTTATTTTGTAAAATTTAAAGACAATACTCCTTAATTATACACCCTTTGTTTTCAGGGCGCTGTTTAGAAACGCTTTGTGTCGATTTCTCATTTATAAACAGACAGAAAAAGTAATTTGACTTATGAAGTGCAGTGATTTGTAAGTGAGTTATGCACAGTTTATAATGAATATTTTAAATTATCTTATTTCAGAGTATTGAAAACTACCGAAGGTAAAAAAAAAAAAGCAAATTGTTGAATAATGTTTGTTCTTAACTGAGGTCTAAAATCAAACTGTTTGAAAGTGAGTTTTGTCTGGTATCAATGCTACCAATCGGGAAAGCATTTATTTTCTTAATGAAAGTGCATCACATCCACCAAATTTTCAGGAATGTCAGTTTTCATTTCAAGAAACCGTTGCTATACTCAAGATGTATTTGTTTCGTTACGAGCACTTGAAAGCTGAGATGGCGATTTAAAACATTGAATAGCTTCTCACTTACGATTCAGTTAGCAAGTTGTTCCTGTCCTGTGGATCCTTCGAGGGTTTGTGGGTTGTAGCTCGCGTGTGCAGTAGGCAGTTTCCGCATCCCAGCATTAAACTGCCTTTCTCCCATTGGAACTGTCAAAAACACGTGGTTTCGACTGAGGTTAGAACGCTGCTCACAGTTCTTAAATAATTTACTTTTAAACAGGATGGTCCACTTAACTTTTTCACCTCCGATGACGTCGTAACCGATGCTACTACACGACATATGACTCATGTATGTTGTAGTGCATCAAAGGGGATGTCATATGGCGTAGTGAGGTATTTGTATACGTACGTAAGTAAACGTAACCTGCGAGATATGGATGTCAACATCCATTGTACTCGTTATAATACAGCAATATTATATAACTGTAAATGTTTCACATGTAGTGTAGATTACATTGAAGCTTTTTACATGATACAAATAAACATGATTCATTCAGAAACAATTAAAATCCTGGCGATGTGGAGTAACATGTCTCCACTGTCCACTTTAATTACACAGTAAATATAAAGTGAGCCCTCTGGCAAAACTAAATTAATGCGAGTGTGTAGTGGCATTTCTCATAGTGTGTGATTTAATGATAATGTTTAACATGACGATCATTTTCATTGAGACACTCCGCTGCTTGTGTCATTACTGATCGACGTACGTCTGCCAGTGTGTGTAGAGGTATGGAAGAACGTGCAGTTACAACGTGGTCTTTCGTATCTTCCGATGTCGTTGGAACCTGCTGGTACACTACACCTTTGATATGTCCCCAAAGAAAGAAATCTAACGGTGTTAGATCAGGCCAGCGCGTTGGATAACGCTGAACAGGACTACCTCTCCCCGCCCATCAATTTGTAAATAGACGCCATAGTTCATTTCTTACAATTACGCCATTACGAGCAGGACACCCATCGTGCTGATACCACGTAGCCTACTTGACGTGTAATCAGCGCGACATCCTCCACCCATGCAGGCAAGATACGTCCCATGAAATGCCTGTACTTTCGCCCATTCAGTGGCCCTTCAATGAAATAGGGGCAGTGATTTGTTGTTTGATGATACAACACCATACATTGGCGCTCCACTGGCGCTGATGATCTACCTGACGAAGCCAGTTTTCCGGTCACCAGTAATGCATGTTGTGCATATTGACGTTTCCATAGTTTGTAAACGTTGCTTCATGGATGAACAGTGTCCTCCCCATAAACTATTAGCCTTGTTGTTGGATTCACTGGCAATATTCAGTTCGCTGTTGCAAGTCATTGCCGTGTAGTGACTCTTAATGCAATGACACATTGTAAGGGTGGTAACGATGCCTGTGCAGAATGCGTGCGCAGCACACTTGCTTTTTTAATTGCAATTTGTCGTTACATTTCGTGAGAACTGGCATGAGGGTGTAGGTACTGCAAAAGCTGCAACTTCTTATGCTTCGTTTGTGGCACTCTTGCTGTGAATCCGCTGCCGTGGAGAAAGGCTCCGAATTTTTACGACAAGATTAATGAAGGTTGGATGAGATGGATGATGTCGAGTAGGACGACATTCTCCATAAATCTAAAATCGTGTCGACCGTTTATATATTTGTGAAACCTATTCAATGTGCCTATGAATAACGAGGAATGTGTACTTGTTTTATCACGTATATGCCGTTCACGGTAAAGTGATCCCTTTTTGAAGCTGTTTCATCAGACATAATACCCAATAAATACATTTCGTTGTGGCCTCGGACTTTTGGTTTTGGGTATGGTGAATGTATACACTGTGTTTATTACTCACATGACAGGGTTTTCATTAACATGTGGGGGAAGGATATAAATTAGTTGAAAGGAAAAAGTAACTAGGGCTCCAAAAGTGCTCACTTTATCGTTAACGGCCTATACATACTGTACTACATGGCAACTACACCAGTGCAATTTCACCTACCTTATTCTGCATTCAGAAACACCTTGTCCGTCCCCTCAACGTATTTGCGAGCAATTAGCGCATCTCGAACGTTTACAGTAAAACACGTGAAGTGGTTTATCACTCCAAAGTCCTGCTCAGAACTAAAGCAGTAAAGGTTGTGTTGATTTGTCCGTCAATGCGGATTTAAACATGTGCAGACGTTGGAAACCTGGGGGGGGGGGGGTGCGTTAGAGTGTATTTCCTATTACGCGTGTCCTTTCTCCGAAGACATAAAAATCGGGTAGACAATTATTTGTAGGAATACTGGATAACTCACCCATTGCAAACATTGATGGGTTCACATTGGTTATTATCGATTCGCACTTCATAACTTGCGAATTACGTACAAACAAGTGATTACTTCATACGATGTCCACTGCGATGTAATATGATATTTATGTGTCTTATTTGTACGGTAGTAGTACGGCCGGGGGGGGGAGGTTAAACCCCAAAGGGATGCCGCCTTTATTGATATCAAAGGGTTAAATTGATTGAAAGGGCTAGTCAAAAATTGAAAGGGTTGATAGGAAGGGTTAATCAAATTGAAAGGGTTAGATTTAATGAAAGGGTTAAATGTATTAAAAGGGTTTTTGTGTGTTTGGTGCAAGAGTGTACAAAGGGTCAAATTTATTAGTTCCTTTCTTTCTTTCTTTTGTGGGCTGGGGTGCAGCTCTGGTAGATGTTGTCAGCACGGCGACTGACTCTCGGATGAGGTGCGGCGTGTTGGGGATGGGTTATATATGTGGTGAGTTTTGTGTAAGAGTAGCATAAGTGTATTTTTTTTTTGTTTGGTAGTGATCTTATCGTAGACGGTTTTGGTAGATAGGTGACTTTGAATGTTAGTATTATTCAAAATGTATAACAACGTTGCACGAGAGAAATTATGGGTGCTCTACCTATCAATATAAATAAATTACACAAGAGAGAAGTATAACTATGTAAATAACATCTGGTGTCGACAAATGGTGAACGATCACAATTACATGATTCTCCAGGTGTCTTAAAATGAATTAAATGTAAAGCGATGAATTATTCTACCCCGAGCGAGCGAGCGAGCAATATAATTTATACGAGAGAAGTATAACGACCGAACACAACTACGTGACTATCACAATTACGTGAATGTGCAGGTGTCTAAAAATGAATTAATTAACGAAGCAAAAAAATGTCCCTATAAATTAAATGGCTAACGAACACAATAGCAAGATATATGACACTACTTGACGCCTCTCGCACATACCTTACACATTCGTCTGCCTGTGAGACTGGTGAGGAACTTTAGAGACATAATCCACAGGTTAAAAGAAAATGATTGATTAACACGTGTTTAAAAGAAAACGTTTAGCATACTTCCATTCGCTCGGGAGCTTAGTGAAGCACTGTTTGGTTATAGACTGAGGCGAAAAACTCGGAAATTTTAAACAAAACTAATGTTTCCAAATAAATGAAACAAACACGTAATGAAATCGCACCTCCCTCAAAACACATCCGTCCGCCTCAGACGTCAATCAATGAATGACTGGACCGTATGACGTGCGTCAACTTATTTACTTGGAGCTTGCGGTCGAGTTGGAATTATGGCAAAAAAACTCTGAATACGATCGATTAAACGTTTTACACACTACTCATACACATCCTGAATTATATCTAGAAAAAATGTATCCCTACCAAGCACTGTGTGTAATTTAATTAGCGAAACACACAGATAATGATTTAGCACTTCCAGTTAACACGAACAAATAAAGATTCCCAAACCCGTATTTTGAATTTCAAATAGACACAATAGAGTAATAGAAATACACATAGTGAAATCGCACATCACACAAAACACATCCGTCCACCTCGGAGGTTAATCGATGACTGACTGGATCGTATGATGTGCACCTGCTTATAAGCTGTATATATATATGTAGAGCATGGCTGAGTTGAAATTTACGACTGACAGAACCTATTTACCTACCAAGCTGCTATTAACAACTTGATTACACTATCCGTGCTACAACTACGTGAATGTATAAAAATAACACTACTTGATAAAAGTGAATTATTTAAAAATAACAGACATACTACAAATTTTTTCCGTCAGGTCTGTGAAATTCACGCCACTAATTAGCGAAAAGACAATTGGAAATCTTAGCAAGTTACGTCTACCGAACACAGAAACGGGGTTTCTGTGTTCGGTAGACGTAACTTGCTACCATAAAAACACTACCACACGAAAATTTATATTTTTATTCCCGATAAATTAAAAACTTATAAAAAAATATTTCACACTATGGTTTACGAAGACTGTGAACGAGATCTGGAGCCCGGAGCATATAATACTGCTTAACGAGAATCGCGGCTACCACACTCCGAAGCCCAGTGAAGTCGAGAGATGCAGTGTCACGTTTATGCAGGGGGAGGCTTGGCGAAGAACTAACATAGCAGAAACCAGCGAGAAGCCTCCGCATCGCTCCTGGTTGTATCCCCCCTACTTCAGCCCTTGACAAGAAGATGACTTGTGCGAAAAGACAGTTTCTATTCAAGGTCACGGAACAGCCCAGAGTGCATCTTCGGCGATCTGTCCCCCTCCCTTCCAACACGGAGTTCGTTCTCAGAGGGATGTTCTGTCCAAGGTCACACACCCTCGTTGTCGATCCAAGACCATGCACCTCCCGAATAAATATCTAATATATTGTGTAAAAAATAATGATTCCCTTAACATTAATAACTATCTTGAAAATAATAGCAGTAGATATTTTACTGTATTTATGGATCTGTAATTTATTGTTTCCAAATAAATTTCACTATCCCGATAAATGATTTTTAACAGTTCTTCTACCGAAACCTATCAACTCATGCATGGCGAAGTGTAAACTTTTTACAAATCTTTGATGAAAATTTTCTTCCATTGGTATTAATAGCGAATTTAATGCTACGAAGGAAATGAAATTATAACATTTCTAACACCGGAACCTAATCTTACGTGTAGGATGTCTAAACCCATTCCGGATGTTTAAGAGAAACTAAATGAAAATGTTATCAGGAACATGCAACAAACATCAACCCAGGTTTAGTCCTGTCTCTCTCATTCTTCTATCCTTTCTCTTTACAGCCTTGAATCCGACCGTTAATGCAGGATTAATATTCTCTTTCCTTTGTAATCTGTAACGATTATGGAAAACTCTCCATTCTCTCCCGCAAAGATTTCTTTTTAGAAAAATAATCTAAGTTAAGAAATAAATAAGTTTGAAATATTTTTAAAGAAACGTATAATTAAAATGATTTAAACATACTGGATTATCGCTCAAATGTTAATCCAATGAATCCATTACCTATCTACAGATTTATTAAATAAAAACATATAAAATATAATTTAAAATTTTTTAATTTAGTATTATAATTTTACAAACATTGTATTACAATCTTTTAAGAACCTGATTCTTGACCCAGAAGTTGTGTACTTTTGAGAAACCCCACCATCGAACCAAGGACATATCTTTCTTCCTTTCAATGATTATATCAATCAAATATTAATTTGGAGAACTGACTTTTTGCAGTTCATGTTCATAAACTCAGCCTTTTATTGATCCTCCATCATAGGTTTTTAAGTAATACACTCTGGGATGTGTTCGTCTAATTGAAATCATTTTAAATATTTTATAAGACCAATTAACCGTGATTTTTTTCAAATATTCCTTTCTGCTGCGAGATATATAAAAATTCGCCAACTTTTAAATTTGGTTTTATTTCGTCGATGACTTTAACATTATTATAAATAGTTTTCACTAAACTATTATCCATAACTTCTTTGGGAGCCATCTTAATAGTTCTATGATTTCTGGAATTATAAAATATGTGAATGTTCCAAGTCTGTGTTCATGCTACCACGGACAAACACCAGCGGTCCTACGCCGAAGGCCGTGAAACAGCCCCACACCATCACTCCACCACCACCGAATTTCCTAGTTGGCACTATACACTCAGGCAGAAGCCGTTCCCCGGGTAGACGCCACACCCCTATACGTCCATCTCACCGGATTAATGTAAACTTCGACTCATCACTTCACAGAACCGATTTACACTGCTCTAGGATCCATTTGCGATGGTCCAAACACCGACTGTATCGCCGAGCTTTATTGTTTGTCGTGATATGGGGCTTATGTGCAGCTGCTCTTCCGAAATATCCAAGTCGATGGGCCTCTGTACGCAATGTTCCAATGGAAACCAATGCTCCTGTTGCTGCATCAATCTCCTGTCGGATGGTAGCCATGGGTTGTGCCCTATATTTGACAGTTTAACGTTTCAGGGTTCTGCGATTTCTGTCGATCAAGCTTGGAGGTCGCCCAGAACGTGCAGCATTGGCACAATGCCCATCAACATTCCACTTACGTAGGACGAATGCGACCATTCATTTGGGCCTGTTTACCTTCCGTGCAATCGCCTGGCTAGACAGCCCACAGAGGTGGCAGCTCACAATCACGCCGTTATCGAAGTCCGATAATAGTTCTGCACCTCGTGCCATCTCCTTGTCAACTGGTTCGACACCGGCCTGCGGCGTATGGCGGCCACACAAGTCAACTGACGTACTGGATTGGCTATCTTCACTTTTTAGTCGATACCGTACATAACATAAACATTTCTGTAAAATTATATGTGTTTTAAATATGCTTTTAAAAATACATTAAATTAATTTGAATGAAAAGTTTGGGTATTGCCGTTGTGCGAAGTATGATTATGGAGTTTTTCACAGACTTGTGAAACCTCGTAGATTTTCACTTGTGGCCTAGTGGAATTCTCTGCTTGAATGTTGGCAACATTTGGCACCCTCCTGAGGATGTGTCTATCAAAGACAGATATCGATTCCTCTCTTCCCCACTACTTCTCTGGCTTGATGCATGTTGCTTCTAATTTTTTTATATTTTATTTTATTTTTTTATTTATTTAGCAGCAGTGGCAGATTAAAAGAAACGTTTATGCACAGTCCATTTCAAGAAAAGGTGTTACCCTGCATCTTCTGAATTACTGCTGCGCCACGTTTCCCTTTTATATTTACATTTCTCACAACTATTTGGACAGGACTTCTTTTACTGGTGTCGATGAGAGGGAAGATAGTTGTATGTTCGGGTTCCGAGTTTTTGGCATGAAAGGCTCTACTTGAAGAAGGGTGGACCTACCCTCTTCTACAAGCCTCTTCCCCCTGAATAAAGAGCACAGTTATAATTTTTTCTATCTTCTCCGAGGGCATTCCAGCCAGATAACACTCGCTGCTGTCTCGCGTTGTTGACACAAGCGCCTGGGGGGTTGGTCGGAGTTCGTGGCGGTCGTATTTACTGCGGCGGAGGGGAAGAGATTCCCCTTTTTCCGAGCCGTCTGCGCAGCATTTACAATTAACCCCTACCCCCGCCTCGTGCCGCCACACCCTCGACTCAACCGCGCCTCTGAGAGTGAGTAAACACCCAGCATGCATTTCAACGCCTTCAACATCCCGTTGTTGCGGAGAGTCTGCTGTGAAGGTTTACCTTTCTGGCTGGTTGCGTTTCGACCCAGAGTCATCAACTGCGTTGATAAAAAAATATTTCTGGTGGATAAAAAATTATTTCTCTGAACATTACCATTAAATACTGCTACGAGGCACCATAAGGGCATATCTAAATTCGTGATGGATGGTGGTTTTAATAACAATAAAATAACTAAATTTGATGTTCAATTTATTCTCACAGCTATTATTTACAGCATTAATCCAGCAATCTCTACTATTACTCAGTGAACGCAGTATTTAGTGTCTATCTCAACTCTAATTAAAGTCCTCTTGGTATGTGTTTAGTTATAGTCAATTAACTCACATTCATCATTAACGCATCATGTCCAGTCTATCGCCATCATTTGAAATGTCTTTCAACACACGCGCACAGTCCAGTAGTCCAGCCTGCCAGTCGCACCCTTCACTGCACCGGTGCTCGCAGTTGCAGATTTTACTCTCCCGCTGGTCACTTCTCTTGCCACTCGTTGCTCTCTCGCTCGTCGTCTATCGCTCAAGGTCGCGCAATCGCCCAAACTCCGGACACTCGTCAACTCCCGACTCGGAAGCCTGACGCGCTTTTATAGTATCAGCAGCCAAGATCTGGAACATTCCCCACACCCCGAGACACGTTAAGAAAATTTAGGATGATCAAAATCAGGACATTCTTCAAATAAACGCGTAAATTCAATCATCTGAAGGTCAGGAGCGCGCGAGCCGTAAAATATTTCTCGCGGCGTCAAGCATGTGTAAGCTTATCTTTGTCTTCGCTGCCCGCTCTTGTGTTACATGCGTCATCTTCACGCATTTCCACTCTCACAAGCGTTGCGAAGCAGTAAGCGCGTAACAATATACAGGAGGATTCGCAATTAGACCCACAAACTTCGGGAGGTGATTCTTCATGAAAAAGTAAAAGGAAAACATGCCTGACACTTTATACCTAAACCCAATATCAAGGAAGGTATGAGCCCTTAAGAAACGATGTTTTAAACCGTATTTGTGCAAAATATCGGCAACGAAGTAAAATGCAATGACAACTCTCGAAACATTATTGTATGTTATCGGGACCTTCAACGTAAGAGCCGATAATATGCATAAATACGGCTTAAAATCTCGTTTATTTAAGGGTTCGTACCTCCCTTAATATTCGGTTTAGGTATAAAGTGTCACATATGTTTTCTTTTTACTTTTTCATGAAGAATTACCTCCCGAAGTTTGTCAGTCTAAATGAGAATCATCCTGTATATTCAACGATATTATTAAATGCCAGCAGTGTTATTCTGTATCACCAATGCTAAGTTGCTTCATGAAGCTATTTGCTTTATTTCTGCTGTAGAGATACGGTTTCGTTTCTCGCGAACGAATCTGTTCGCACAAGTTTTCTTCGAACGCTAGAATTTGCTTCTGCGCTAACAATCGTTTCAAGGAAATAACTTCAGAGGTTGTTTTTGTAAGGTAGTCGTACTGCTCTTGGACTGCTGCAATATTTATAAGTTCGTAGGCCATCGCCCAGAAAGTTTTCTAAATGCCGCGTTGCGCCGGGATTCCTGGTTCCCAGAATATTCTTGCGCGTACTTAAAAGTCGTCGGCTTCTCCAGCCGCGTGGGTAGGAGCGGCTGTGACGCCAGGTGGGTCAGCTGCCAATCACTCCCGGTCGCCCCGGCGACGGGACCGCTAGCGGGTCTGCCTGGGTGGAGGGTAGGGTCGAGGTGCCCCCCTCCCCCCAGAGACGAGTCCGTGCCTCATGAAGCAGTAGGCGCGGAAAAGTATTTTTTATGGTTTATTTATGAGACAGAGATTTGTTTCACGGTAGAAATGGTCTTTTAGATAACGTTTATAGGTATGGAGTTATAGGTTACTACGATTTAGGCCTGCAATGTAAGTATTTACCGTACTATACGATTTCAGTTTAAATTTCAGCACATTTTTGGCGTATGTTTTGCATTCGGTTGGAAAATCCACTGTAGCAATTAGCAGTCCATTGCAGAAAATTAGAATATTCTTCAATTGTTTTTCACTATTACGTGATTAATTAGCATTTTGGTTGTGTTTAATCTATTTTAGATTTCCTTATATACCGGACAAATGTTTGTCGTAAACCCTTCCAGCGACAGAGTCCAATGCAGAGGCTGTTACAAAGAATGTGGGTGAGTGAGTGAAGAGATTTGGACGGCTGATTGAGGCGAGTATAGAGCAGCGCCGCAATGAAAGGGCGTGAGAAACGGGAGATCCCGAGAAAAACCGCTGACCAACGATTCGTCCGGAGTGACCCGGCCGGGAATTGAAACCGGGTCGTCTTAGAGGGAGGCGAGCAGGTTAACCGCTCTGCCGCCGTGGCCCCTGTCGCAAAGAAGGTAGGTTGATAAACTGAACTGTACATAACAGGAAAGCAAAATCGAAAAGGGATGTTCCTTAACATGCAGAATTTGCTTGGGTTCAGAACGAGCTACTGCTAATAACATAAAACACGAAACAGGTTGTTTGTTGGTCTCGATATTTGAGAGAGCGATGAATTGATGGAAGTACTCTTTCAGAAAAAAAATAAAGTTCGAAGCAACGCAGTGTGGTTTAGTGGTAGACCGCATGCCTCGTATCACGGCGAACCGGCTTCGATTCTCGGCGGGGTCATTCCCAAATTTTCACGTGCAGTCTTTGCCCGTTGCAAAGATTGCACGTTTTCGGGATTCTCCCTTTCTGTTTCACTACTGGATTCAGTTGCTGCTTGATCTCCACCTCACTTCACGCGCATCGGCGCTGAAGATCTCAGCTGGTAAGAGAGCCCCACTATGCAACTTGTAATCGTTTATTGCAAGTACTATTTTCTTGCATTAAAAACATATAGGTCTCACCTTTTTTCCATGATGGCACATTAGAATCGCAATTTAGAAGATGCCCGAATGATCCGAACGCATTTTGGCCACTATGTAACTATCAAGTGTCTACAGATCTTGATAGTCGCCACTTAAAATTCTGAGCAAGCAGAACAACGCAGACGAAGCTTGTCTATAGACTGTTCACGGTAAAGTGAGCACTTTTGAGGCCCTAGTTACTTTTTTTTTTTATTTCAGCCGTATTTTTATAATTTAACTAAATTTATAAATAAATACTACCGTGTAAATAATAAACACAGTGTGTATATCCCACCGCACTCGGAAATTAACGTCTAAGGGTAAAATAAAATATATTTACTGACTATTATTCCAAATGAGAGGGCTTTCGAAAGTGCTGACTTTCCCGCGAATAGCCTATACGCCCTCTGCCATGCTGCGCGCGCAGCAGGAAGTGCAAAGTCGTCATCCGCGGACACGCGCGCGCGCGAGCGCGTTATCTCGATGACGTCATGAGCGCCGGCACGTGTATAGCCGCGAAGAAACGCGGAGACTTGCCGTGCCGTACATGGCGGTCTGACCCCGCGGGGGTCGTCGTTGGAGAAAAGAATTCCGCCGGATTTTCTGGAGGGGAAATTAACAACTGCGGCGAGGGATCGCTCGTGCAAACCTGTTCCACGGCTTCTCTCCACACTCACCCCCCCCCCCCTCCTCCACAAATCTCTCTACTTCATTTCCGGAGCGTTATTTGAATAACTTTACATCGGCGGAGGAAGATCTCGCTGAAACCGCGCAGCCATCTCCTTCTTTGTTTTCACGTCTTCCCTTTTCTCGTCGCTTTTATTTTAATTTTTTTTTTATCTTATCGCGCGTGCGAGACTCTCCTACGTGTGTTCACGAGCTTATCTGTCGTTGGTTCCCCCCCCCCCCCCCCCCGGTGAGCTGAACGAGTCGGCCAACGAGAAGTTCCAATCAGTTAACGGGAGGAACTACGCCAGGCCAGTTTCCGAAGGCGCCGAACCCCTTCCGAGGCGCGAGTTCCCGCGACTTATCGGCCGAATCGGCCGGTGCCGAGTGGTCACGTTCGGGTTATCGCCAAAACGCCGCGCGCAAGGGGCCGTTCCGATTGCGCGTGAATTTCGGATAACCCAACAACCGGTCATTAACAGCTTGTTTTTCTCAGTGAACTTGCATACAGTTTGCATTACTGATTACGGTCAACGCCTAAAAATAAAACAGCAACAAATTACTGGGGAATTATTTTAGGCTTTAGCAAATGAAATAGTTAGTGAATTTCTCAAATTTTAAAATCAGTTATAACTATTGCGTGTTAAAGGCTGTTCACGATAAAGTGAGCACTTCAGAAATGAGCCTTAGAAAAAAGTCACTGCCCCTATCTGCATATATTTTAATGGGCGCACTGAGTGACATTCGCCCATTAAACTTGGTAATCAAGGATGGAAAGTAGTTCTTAACGTCGAATAAAAAGTGTAAGGTAACCATTTGTGATAACGTTTTTTTTTTTTTTTTGCATCGAAGTGTAAAAATTAGCAGATATGTGAATATTTACTTTCTTAATAATTCCAGAGTTTCACTTGACTGATGCGTCCATAAAGTGACGAGACCCGTCGCAATATTAATTTTACGTAAGGCGGAGGAATAAACAAGTGTTTACAAGTAAATCTTAGGCAGGGCTTTAAAAAGTGCTGACTTTGCCGTAAACCGTCTATGCCATAGAATACCTAAGACTTCAAAAGCTGCGCGGAATACGCCAGGAAAGTGATTGTAAATCTTATTATTTGTAGAAAAAAAAAACAGTTTTGGGACACCACGAATGTAATGATAGGAAACAAAATATTATTTGCAAAACATCCAAGTTTAAATTAATGGCAACAGATGTTGACATTTTATATATTTGTAATTTTGAAGTGGAATTAAAAAAAAACTGGAAGTGACACATACATATCTTCCGCACTTTAGATTGTATTGTGACAACTTTACATATTTTGCTAGTTTTCGGAAACTTTTGGTAGAAATTCCTTTCCTATAGCTAGGGTCTTGTCTTCTCTGAGTTTTGTGTGTTATAGTTAGTTCACGCTAAAATGAGCACTTTTGAAAGCTCTGCGTAAGATCTAATTCTATGCACGATGCGAATTATTCCCCGTAATGTAAAATTAACACTCCCACGGGCCTCATCGCTTTATTCATACGGCGTTTATGGCGTCAGATGAATTCCTAACAATTAAACTACGATGCACAGAGACAGCAAAATAAAAGTTATTGCTCTTTCTTTTTCTTCTGTAGAGAAATTAATAATTTGGGATATTTTAAGTTACAGCTAGGTATTTTCACTTGATGCTAGTTGGCAACACGAAGGTTTATTCTACTCAGGTTGATGAGGTCAGTGCTTTTAGATTGGCCACAAAAATTTTTCGCCAGTAGGTAAGTGCTAGTTTCGCATGTGTACCTGATTGTCTCTATTTTCTTCATTGAAAAAACGAAATAATTGCAATAATCATAAATCAAATATAAAATAACTACATAACTAAGTAAAATCTTTCTCTTTTATTGTCCACGTACCTTAAAAATTTTTAATTAAAATTGACCTCTTTGGAGCACTGCGCACCTTGATGCGGGATATATTCCCTATGCCAGACTCTCCCGTAATAAAACTTGTTCTGTTCCTAACCTGAGTAGAATTACACTTATAGGGTAGGGTATTCACGGTAAAATAAGCACTTTTGAAAGCCCTGCTTAAGATCTACTTGTATACACGTTGTGTGTTCTTCCGCCTTATGTAAAATTAACATTGCCATGGGCGTCATCACTTTATTCATGCGTCGGTCAATGAAACTGTGAAATTATTATAAAAGTAAATACTGTACAAATTTGCTCATTTTTACACTTCCATGAATTAAAAAAAAACCTAAAGCTATAGAATTATTTAAGTTATCACAAATTGTACCCTAACACTTTTTTATTCGACGTTAATATATGGAACTACTTTCCCCTCCATCGTTACCAAATTTACTGTGCGCATGTAACTCATTGCGCCCATTAAAAATTTGTGCAGGTAGGGGCAGTAACATTTTTATAAGGTTGATTTCAAAAGGGCTCACTTTATCGTGAACAGCCTATAACAAAAATTAAATAGCGTGCATGAACCAGCAGTGGTCTCGTGGACCACAGTTTGAGGACCGCATATAGGCTGTTCAAACGGTAAAGTTGAGGCCCTATTGACTTTTTATATAGGTCATAACCTTGAAAACTGAAAATACAACTACGCCCATACCAGAAAACAGAATTCTGTCAAATAAAATGTACTGTCATCACAATCACTACAGCGGTACAATAATGACAAAAAAAAATTGCAGACTACATAATAATATCACAGTGGTCACAAATATCAACCAAGTACAGTATGCAACATCCTGTATATTGGATCTTAAATCGAAACTCAAATTTCAACGACAATACACCGCAATTCCACTGCATGAATTTAATAAAGCGTTTGTGTGAGAGTATGCCTGTTCGTTTGTCGGTTAAGGGGTCGTGTTGGCAATGTCATAACAACCTTCCTAATAATCATGATTGCTTTTTAAATCGTATGCAGGCCGTGTGTGCGAATGCGCCGTTTTGGGAGGCGCAGGAAATTTTGTGTATATATTTTACCGGACTCGAAAATTAACGTCTAATGCCACAATAAAACATATATATTGACTATTATTCCAAATGAGAGTTTTTCAAAAAGTTCTCAGTCTACCGTGGATAGCCTATAGTCGGTGTGTGCGGTTGGGCCTCTGTAGGCGCGGCTGCGCTGTGCCCGCGGGGCACACTTGTGAATGGAAGGGCGGGGGGTCGCACGTGGCTGTTGTCGGTTACTGGTTTGTTGACAAGGGGGAAGAAGGGGTCGAAGCGTTTCAAGGTCACGGTGCGGCCGCACGGGAATAGCGCGCGAGCGGTCCACCTTGGCGGTCAGCCTCGATGAAAACACTCCCTTCTTGTATCGTCCCGCGCTGCGATTTTGGGGTGCTATTTACCCTACGACCACGTGCTACCATTTATATTACATTTAACACGAACAGCAACACTGAAATAATATTTCGCGAATCTTAACTTCACCACACAACCGTGTGCATTAAACCCTCACCACTCCAGTCTTGGGAAGCAACTCTTAATCGTTCATTATAACTTCCTCTGGCAGTGAATTCCGCTTGTTCTTTTCAAACTGCCGCTAGTCCTCTTACAGGAGGCTCGCGACAGCCTTCAAAAGTCCTTAATTTCAAAATTTTCGCGCAGATTAAATTATTTTTAATTTTAACTTCATCACCTACCTTTATCCCGTAGATGCAGGGCAAAGGCGGGCAAAACACAGACTTGGAAACAGATCCCAGGCGCCACCCTGGGATACCTGTAACTGTGTATGCTATGCAGCAAATTTCAAATTTTCATCGGCGCGGAGGGTTGCCAAGGTCCCTCACAAGGGACCGATCTACCCCCGCACTGAGGGAGTAGCGTCCCATTGATGTAACTTGGCAGACCACGTGCATCCGCCCGCGTTGAGGGCGACCGTGGCACGTCCAGCAAATGCCCCATCGCCTCTTCGTGCGCTAGACGCCGAATTCCTCGCCAGACGCCATCCGTCACATTTATTTTATGACGGTTTAACTTGCACTACTGGGTGGAGTGAAGTGGAGTGGCGAGGTTTGCAGTGGCGCTGGAATGTAAGGGTGGGGCAAACGGGAGGATCCGCGAGAAAACCCGCTGACGAGCGGCATCGCCCGGCACGATTCCCACGTACGAAAATCCGCCGGGAATCGAACCCGGTTCGCCTTGGTGAGAGGCGAGTAGTTTAACCACTGCACCACCGCGGCTCCCTGCGCTATTGGGATTTGCCAAGCAAGAGGGGAAGAATGGTATAAGTGCAATAAGAAAACTATTTTATTTCTTATACCTAAAATATTTACTTGGGAAGGATTTGTCTTACATCAAATATATGCAATCGCTCCCTTAAAAAAATAACACATTTATAAATACTGTGTTGAGTTATTTGATTGTTCTGACATAATTAAACAAGCACGTTCAACTAACTGGTCCGGTTGCTGTAAAAATTAAAAAATATCATGGTATAGTCGAACTAATATTTCGTTTGGACTGAATACCAATTTGGTTAACTGAAGCATACTGATTTATCTATTATTTTCAGAAATTTTGGTGGCAACAAAATCGAATTGATCCAGTACCGGCATTCATTTGGTTGGCTGTAGAGTAATCGTGTACTGCGATTGCCGTGCAAATCATTGGTTGCGCCAACCAAACCGCACGCGTTTCGGTTAACTAGTACTATCCTCTTTCGACTCTATGGAAGTGCAGATGCATACAGAAAACGTGTCGCTTGATGAGGGAATGTGTTGCTGGCCAAGTTGCATCTTCGACGGCTTGCTGGTTCAAGGTCGCCCAGGCCCGCACACGTGTGAGCACGGGTGTGTTTGTTTGTCCTGACGAAATATCTGTGCATCAGTTAACGCCTCCTCCACACGCTGGAAGGAGTCCCGTAACTCTCGTATACATCCAAACCATCCGACGTCTATCGTTTCTTCGCGGTAACTACAACACTTTACAAAGTCCTCTTAATATCTTGCTTCTCATTTTGTATAGGCTCTGCACGGTAAAATGAGAACTTTCGAAAGCCCTGATTAAGCTCTACTTGCGTCCTCGTTGTTTATTCTTGTGCTTTATGTAAAATTAACATTGCCATGGGCCTCATCACTTAATTCATGCGCAGGTCGAGTGGAACTGTGAAATTATTAGAAAAATTAATATTTTATCGATGCATTAAAAAAAAAAACGAAAGAAATAATTTAAGTTATCGCAAATGGTTACCTAAAACCCCTGTCACGCTGTCAAATTATTTCCGTCTAACTGATTTCAATAAGTTTGGTCAAATAAAGTTGGCCAGTTATGACGTCTTTGAAACGGCATAAACGCTGCCATATTTCTCTGCGAAAGTTGGATGTCTTCAGTTTCCATCAGACATTTGAAGATGGACCGGTTCTAAACTTTTTTTGATGTTTGATGGTCTCAGCCAGTGGCGGCTGGTGACTTTTGAAACTGTGAGGGCTGTAGCGATCCTAACTTATATAATTACAAATAAATATTTTTAAATAGGCACAGTGATAAATATATTGCGGACAACAGGCTTAAGTAAGTATCGCTTATGTAGCTAAATACAAAAAAAAAATAGTGTGGTTGTTTGAAGAAAAATGTATCATCGCCCGATTTGTAATGGTCAGCATACTGTGGCCGCTGGTTCAGATCTAATCACTACCACAGGTATGTATTTGTTTTAAGTTTGTGTTGGTAATATGACTTCCAACCAGTACCTACATGGTGTGGTACATTACACGAGACGACGAGAGATAACATAATAATACCAATTCTACCATATTAATGATGGTAACTTAATTATACTAAAACAAATATTTTTAAAACCAAATACTGATTTACATAGCCTACAGTACGTGCAAAATTCATGTCAAATTTAAATTAGAGAATGAAATTGGCATATCTTAATTAATATATTTGTAAAAAAATCCATTCGTCAACCTGTACGCGCTGACAGGCAATGTATATTCACCTTACCAAACAATGGAAATTTTATAGCAATTTTTATATGTTGGGAACATGATTTATGTTTTTCAACTTTGTCTCCCAAATGTTTTTAATCATTTACCCCATTGACAGTTCACGCAAGATCATTAGGTTTCATTAGCAAAAAAAAAAAAAAAAATTATACAAAACATCACATTTCCAACTTCACACCCGCATAGCCAGTCCGCGAAATTGTATGTACTTACGTCGAATTTTCTCGTATACGAACCATTTACTACCTTGGCTATGTTGTTGAATTATATTTAACTGTAGACGTACTGTTCCCAAATTCTGTAGCTCTAGTTTATTCTCGTAATTGAACATCTTTGTCGTAATAAGGTTTAAAAAGTTACTCACCGAATTAGCAATTATTCTCAAGTTTGCACAACACGACATTAACAACAATTCAACCTTGCTTCTGACCGATGCTCATAGCTCATCATTAATTAACAACAAACTTATTCAGGGTATTATACACTATAATTGACGCTCACGCGAGTTTGTACGATATCTATAAATAAAAAATATTCTAAATAAAAACAAGCACTGTTAAGAAATGTGTTTAACAGCTGCAAAAGAGTGGGATGCGAAAGTGTGCTTACAAAACATGTAGTTTTGGTAGCCTTGTCAAGTTCCAGGAAATCATTTGTTTTGTTTGAGCAGGGACGCGCCCAGCTCTCTCCGATTTACAGCATGTGATTGGCTTAAAAGGGCCGAGTCCCTGAAGTCTTCCCTCCCTCGTGTATCACCCCTAGTCTATGTTACCGTCATCTCTCTCTCTCTACTAGTTCAACCCACTTCGGGGCGAAGAATCTGCCGCCCCACAACTCGAAATTTCTAAAAACATTTCTCTCGTGACAAGAGTCTTGTCCATCTTAAAAACATTGGCTACGAAATAACCTCCGTATTCGTACGCAATATTACTTACTGAGTAGCAGATAAGTAGAGGTGTGCGTTCTGAGATTTTATTAGGAGGGCTGCGATCCGCAGCCTTTCCTCAGCAGCCGGCACTGGTCTCAGCCATTCAGAATCGTGCATGACAAAGATGGACATCAAGTAACTTAAAAATAACGGACAATTACTGGAAACGAAGTAGGTTATGAAGATAAATAATTTATGCAGAAGCTGTCTTGACATGAATGTCATTTTAAGTGAATATTGCACATAATGTTACGAACTCCGAGGCATTAAATGTCATTGTGCAGGAAACATCTCTGATAAATAAAGATCTGTGTTTATTAAAGAAGCGAAAATAAATTACAACATTCCTTACATTTCTTCTTGTAATCGACTGCATGGAAAAACAATAGCAATATTTAACCATGAAATTAATTTTTAAACAATTCAAATTAGATTTTCCCAGTAAAAAAAAAATTGACAGTGTGGCACATTTTCAAACATATTCAAGATTTTTTGATAAAATTTATGGGAAGGAAAAATTTTATGGCCGTATTTTGTCTTCAAATTTTACTGTCAAATATTGTCGAAGGAGAAAATTTGAGTGTGGCAGGGGCTTAACACTTTTTATTCGTTAAGATATGGAACTACTTTCCATCCATAGTTACCAACTTTACTGGGTGTATGTCACTCAGTGCGCCCGTTAAAATATATGCAGGCAGGGGCAGTGACTTTTTTCTATGGTTATTTTCACGAGTGCTCACTTTATCATGAACAGCCTTTAGCCTTATACACGGACATGTAAAAATTGTACTGCCACGAATCGAAAGATTAATGGTTGTGTGTCGTCCAAGCGACGACACAGTATTGTTAAAACCGTAAATACACTCATTTCCATAAAAATTTGTGCATTCAATAAAACTCATTCCGTGACTTTAGTAGTAGGTAACCAGCACAGCAATCAGCTCCGCAGTTAGCACCGCAATCACAATCAGCACCGCAATCCCAATCCCAATCCTTCAATCAATCTTTAGAATTTGTCCCATCAATCTTTAGCAATCATCCACCACCACCGAATTGTGAAAGATTGGGTGGATTGGCGTAAAGATTGTGAATGATTCTGGTGGATTGGTGTAAAGATTGTGCCGGGTGACTCGTCACCGCACATCTGTGAATATTTTAAACTTGCAAAACAACTTAAAAACACTCTACAGATTAGGGGGTTGTGACCGTGTACCACAAAAAAAATACTTACTGTGTCTGCCTGGTAACCTGTTGAATTGCGCAGCGTACGACCCGTTACGCACGAACTTTCACACGCACTGTTTCAAGGTTTAAAACTTTCCGACGTGGTTTAAAACCCTAATAAAATAGAACAGTGATGTTCTTAGCAGCTTTATGTCATTGCAAAATACTTTTAAAATATCTGAAGTACCCGGAATAATAACTGTATGTCCGTTCCAAATTTTCACGTGCAGCAACACCAAGGCCTGGCAAGAAGTGTGCAGCGGACTGAAGTTCCTGTGATTCGTCGTGGGAGCGCAGCACAGTCGACGACCAGCTTGGTAAACACCTTGGAAAGGTGCGCGCGGCGACGAAAACGCGACATTTTGTTACGTTATTTTCGGCATCATGGCCAAGAGGACCGAAGCTGAGGGTGTATTTGTAATCTGATTGGATGTTTTGAATTTTATTGTGTTATACCCCCTAAGGGAAATTGGTGTCCGCTGCGTCGGTCACCATCAATGGTAATGATTTCTGCCATTGGCTGTGAATTGCTTGAACCCTCCCAGGAGTAATTGAAAACCCCACGATTTCTTAGATAAACGGTTAATTTGATTGCTAACGCAAGAGGGCGGAGCGGTGTATTTAATGCCGGCACGCGTTGCTCTCGGGGTCAGTTCAGCGACCTCGAGGGGGCAAGCTTCTACCATGAGGTAAGTAGCACTCTAATTGAATCACCAATGTAGGCTTATAAAGCGAATAGGACACTTACGTCACTTTGATGTTAGGCAGGGACCATGATGGCCGTAAAATAATTCAAAGTTTTTAAATTTTTGCGAAATGTTGGCCTTTTAGTCAAAAACCCAATATTGTTACTTTTGTAACTAAGTTTTAGTGGTTATGTCGTCACCAAGACGTAAAGTGGTGATAACCACTAGAAACCATGGGTAAACTTTTGCCACCACTTGTAAACATTTTTCAAACATTTGTAAACTATTGCAAAATTTGTTAAACATTTTGTAACTTTTGTGAACACTTGCCAATAATCGTTGATTATGGTCTCAGCTTCTGGAATTAAGTAGGAGCTATGCGAAACTCCTTGTTTTAGGACTTTTTAAGATAAATTTTACGAAGTTTAGGGCTTGTTCAAAAATCCAATTTACTCGCTGGAGTTAAGGCTGGCACTGCTTAGCAGTTGCTCCCATCCACTTGGGATTGCGAGTGAATTAAACATAATTATTGTATGATGACCAGTAATGTGTTACCAAAACGGGGTTCTCCTTGTGTAGGAATTAAACATGATGTGATAATGAAAATGGTAAATGTAGGTGCGACAGAAATATAGTAGCCATTTGTAACTAGGGTAAATTGGCGTCACCTCCTCAATATATTTTATGATGGCATTTTTCAGTTTGTATTTTCTTAGTAATATGGTCAGTAAGGAGCATAAATTTAACTTATATAAATATTAGCTGAATATCAGCGAAAGAATTGATACCTGAATGGGGTTGCGTTTTATTATATATTTTTGGCAACCTGAGTTTTATATACATGTTTTTAAGTATAAAATTGTCATATATGGGCAAGGAAATAAGTATGTTACCCTTTTAGATGAAATGTCAGAAAGCTAACCAAGGAAATTTTCCATGTGTAATATTTGTGAAAGAAATGTGAATGAAAAGAAAAATTGGTCTGCCAACGTGTTAACTGTATGTATTTTAGTGCAGAAACACTATATGTTATGGCGGTTAGGGGATTTCTGTTCTAAACAGGGGTTTCAAGGGGCTGTAAGAAGCCTTCAGAGAATTTTAGACATAGGCTTTCTGCACTAAACGATCCGTCTTTATACACGTAAAATTAATGTACCGAAAACTCAATTTCGCATATTTTGGTAGACATAGGGTTTCTGAAATAAGCGATTCAATTTTTTATAGTAATTTTTTTTTCGGAATTCTTTGAGTTTTTTTAGGATTGTTTGGAATTTTTTAGGGATTTTGTTAGGGTTTTTGCGGTTTTTTAAAAGGATTTTTGGGGTCAAAGGTCAAGGTCAAAGTTCAAGAGTCAGGGGTAAAAAGTCAATGACATCCAAGATGGGTCGGGTGACATCACAACATGGCGGCGGCCGGCTCCTGCACTCCTATCCCCCATCCCCTCGGCTCTCAAGGAACATTTCCCTACTACTATTAGCTGTTGTGGCTGTAAAACATTAACAGATTTGTAACCGTATCGTCTGTCATATGGTTCAAAAAAAAATTCTATAAGGGTTCTGAAATAGAATTTGTGACCAAAAAAAATTACTTAACTCAGTATTAATTTCGTTAATGTTTAATGCCACGTACCTCACATTTTGAGGAACACCACGCAAAAATAAAATATTAAATTTCAAACAGGCATGTTTAAAACATGCATGCACGCAGCCAAATCTCTAAATTATTACGTGTATTATAATTATAAAAAAGCCACGACAACCACGACGGTAAATAATAAATTGTAAAAATACCCCACAGCGTACACAAATAGAACATTACATGTCATAAATGTAGTTGGTTGATATTTGTGATATTCAAGACCGCTAAACATGTCAATATCAATAGCCTAACTTGAACGACGGATGTAGCAGATACAGTGAGTGACTGACTCTGTTATTGATCCACGGATATAATACGTTCACGGTCACTTCATACTTTTCTGAAGCCCTACTAAAGTTATACTTCCAGTATTTTCCTCCGCCTTATTTAAACAAAGCTCAACCAAGTCTAGGGAATTACACCATAGGGACAGCTCACCGCGTTCGTGCGCACTCAGTGTAATACAATTTTATATAAGAACTATTTCTTACTAAACATCACCAACACACATATTTTCTGCCTGATTTTTTTTTTTCATTAAAATTACAAATAAGTATAATAATTTACAAATAAAATATATTTTGTAAAGATTCTATTTAACCAACAGTAAGGTAATTCTATATTAACACAAATATGACGTGTTCGTAATAAACGACATATATAGGAAACAGCCACACACATCATACATTGGGTGATTTGTCAATGGTTCGATTCATAAAATGTGAAGAAACCGCAAATACAATATATTACAGTGAGGTTTAGGCACAGCGTACGCAAAACATTTGCACACAAGATCAGGCTGCAGTTGAAACAACAGTAACTTCAAACATTTGCTTGTCCTAGGATGCATATGATATACCGTCACAGCGCGCAGATTTCCTTACTTGGCCCGACCTTGAGGTCACTCAGTACACACCGAGGGCTGTCCCAATACTCGGGTGAAACACGCTCGCTCGGTGCACCCTTGGAAAGTAAACCTAAGCTGTGTTTGAAGTGTCGGTGCATACGTTTGCTAGTCTATTCTAGTAGATTCTTGCCCGGGCCATGCACTAGAGATGAGGTATAGAATGATTCTAGTCTTGCGCACGTTTACATTTGCTCACAAATTGCCAGCAGAAGTATCGACCTCACATAATCTAGCAGTCACGTGACGTTCGGAGGTGCTTATTTTCCCAACAAATCCGTGTTCTGACACGTCTTTAAAATCAGACCGACACGTGGGGTATAGGGCTATTCGCGGTAAAATGAAGCACTTTTGAAAGCCCTGCTTAAGATCTACTTGAATGTACGTTGTGTATTCTTCCGCCTTATATAAGATTGGCATTGTCACGGGCCTCGTCACTTTATTCATGCTTCTGTCAAGCGAAACTCTGAAATCATTAGAAAAGTAAATATTCTACAAATCTGCTCATTTTTGCACTTCGATGCATTAAAAAAAAATACAAAGTGGAAGAAATAATTTAAGTTGTTACATACTGAGCGCGTGTCACTCAGGGCGCCCGTTGAAATATATGCGGGCAGAGGCTGTCACTTTTTCTGAGGTTGATTTCGAAAGTGCTCACTTTATCGTGAACAGCTTTTACCAGGACGGAAACGGCAGTGTAACGTTTGCAGTGTGAGTCATCCCGACACTTTGTCGTGACTAAATAAAAAATTGAAATAAATATATTCCATTCGCTGTTTCTTCACACTTTTTGAATCAAACCTTTGCAAAATCACCCCAGGCAGGACGTGTTTCGTAATTTCCTAAATAGGTCATATATCACGAGCGTTTTTAACTTCTGTTACCATAAACGTAGTTTATTTTTTAGTAAAATCGGATTTTCATTTATAATTTATCTATCAATTATAATATTTCATTAATAATTAATATGTATAAAACAATGAGAAAGTAGTTGTGTTGGTAATAACCAGTAAGAAATAGTTCTTATACAAAATATTATTGCAGTGAATGCGCACGAATGCGGTGCGTTGTCATTTTGGCGTAATTCCCCTAGACTTTGCATGAGGCGGAGGAATATCCTGGAAGTAGAACTTTAGCAGGGCTTCAGAAAATTCTGGAGTAACTGTGAATTGTTACGCTTTATAAAAATGGGTGTAGTATTTTATAGTTCAAGTTAAACGTACAAGTTTGGGGTTAGGTGTAACTCAAAGGTGAACACTATTTACCTCTTTATCGTGCTGTATTGAAATCATATAAATAACATCTCGTTTACAAACCTTGTTACAAACCTTTAGTTAGTCTTTAGCTCGGAGGAGCTTTCAGAAAGTTTACGTCGTTACATTGTGTTAATTATTATTATCTATTATTTAATTACATTAAAGTCACTCTGGATAGTTTCTAAGGAACGTCGTCACCTTGTTCATGACGCCGTAGGCTGATGACTAGACGTACGTCGGCGGACGGCGTGCCCCCATCTCTGGACGTCTTCCTGGTGCAGTGTCTGGACGACAAATACCTCGTTCGCCGTGTTTCCAGCCGAAATATCTGGCCCGTGTTTAGTAACAATCGGCCAGCCTGGAGGGGTTTGTTTAGAAGCGCTCGAGGATTCGTTCAACTTCTTCGCAGTATGTTTGTGCTCACGCAATCAGGCTAGCATGCATGTTGCTGCACATTACAGAATGTATGCGAGCGTAACTCAGAGTTGGCACTGCGCATGCGCGAGCTGCAGGTGGTAGGCCCGCGGCTGCTGGCAACAATTTCGGGCGTGGACGAAAATTTACGGACAGTAGATATGTCTCGCAACTCCGATGTGGTATCGCGCTGATATTTTGGTCCAAACGAAAGATCTCATTTATATCTGTAGGTTGAAGTCAGATAAGCCTAGTATCCATTCAGTTATTTCCATCTCAGTCCTACATCCCAAAGAAAAAAAAACCTGCTAACGTAGACGAATTAAACGTAAAATCCACAGCCGTGTCCCCCGACATACAGTTACATCACGGTTGCATAAGAAAAAGTATAGTTTTTTCGTAACCGAAATATATAACTTCGTCACATTATAACGTAATGAATGGAAGTATAACAAACTTTCGAAGAATACACTTATGTTAACAAGAAATGCTCTATTAAAGAGCATAACATGTGTAGTTTTTTAATGTTTGTTACATAAAAACTCACTGTCGGGACAGTTATTTGTACTTCTTATATGGAATGCACAGACATAGCTTTAAAGGCTGTTCACGGTAAAGTGCGCACTTTTGTAAGCCTTGCCATGTTTCTACTTTCCGCCAATTGGTTATGTATCTTTCCGCGTGCCTACCAAAATAACCATTGCCCTGTGTCTTTCATCTGGTGTTTACATCAGCTAACTCATATCTTCCCTGCATACTCATTAAATGTATAACAAAAATAATAAATATTGTTATCGGCACAATAGACACGTACATGTTAATTTCAGTAATTAATATTCTTCTGTGAATATTGTTTTTAAATTTCACGAGTTTTATTCTGTTTAAACATATACAGCGTGTATAGGAAACATGTGTACAGACTCGGGTACGTGATTCGTGACCGGAAAAGTGGAAGATTGATACAGGACACACATGGTCCATCTCAAATACTGCGGGCTGTAGCAGCCCCTAAAGGCGGTGGGCGACAAGGACACTATGTAGGATATTAGGTGAAGTACTTCCATTAGAAGAACACAAATTGGTACACGGAGCAAATAAACAAAGATCTTGGATACACGGTAGTTATGGCCTGTCGTACACCCCTCCCCCTACCATGTAAATAATAGGGGTTGCATGCAACCCGTGCACCGTGAGGTTAAATTGATTGTAGATACCATGGGATCAAGCAGGACGACGTATGTAGCAAATATGTCCCTCTTGTTGCAACTCTCTAGGACCCGCCGTTTCCGATTAAATCGTAAACGAAGGGTACAGTGGTAGCAGTAGCATTGTCTAGCGAGAAGGCAACCCCTTCCCGCACCCGGAGGAATTCAGCGGCGAGTCCCCGCCGAATGCGTAACGAGAGTGTGGCGGCACGTAACAGCGAGGCCTTGAGAGCCGATGAGGGTGATGTGATTGAGGTGAGTATGGAGCTGCGCCGGAATGAAAGGGCGGGGCAAACGGGAGAACTCCGAGGCGAACCAGGTTCAATTCCCGGCTGGGTCGCCCCCGGATGTTCGTGTGTGGGCATTGTGTCGGACGATACCGCTGGTCTGCGGGTTTTCTCGAGAATCTCACTTCTTCCCAGCCCTTCCATTCCGGCGCTGCTCCATTCTCACCTCATTTCACCCTAGTCGGTTCTCAAGACCTCGTTGTTAAGAGCCGCCCAAATCTGTCAATTAAACTGAGCAAAGTTGACGATGGTGGAGGAAAAGTAGTTCCATATCTCAACGTTCAATTAAAAGTGATAGGCAATACTGAAATTATTTTTTATTTGGTTTTTATTCTTCATGAATATAAATTTGAAGAATTAGTACATTTCTGGAGAAGTAAATGTTTTAGAAATTTCTCCCAGGGAAACTGCGTATGAAAGGCAAAATAAGGAAAATGCAGTTTCTTACCATTTTCATAATTTAATATATTTGTGAATATATTTTGCAGGGTAGCAGTAAAAAGTAGTGGTTGAAATAGTTTTCTTAGCCATTCCTGACAAAGTCGTATCCTCAAACCATTTATTTACTGACCCATGCGCATAGGCGCACACACTGATTTTACAGGCCTTTTATTAGGTAGTGCGTTTGAGCTAGTGAAATTGAATAACTAATCACACAAACGACGATCAATAAATAAACTGCGGACGTATAGCGTTTTGAAATATAGCGCACATTCATATATGTTTTTTTTTTCTTGGAAAACAGTGCATTTGAATTGTGCACAATAATTGTGTTTTTAACGTACCGTATATATGTTTAAAATGTCAGCTCATGGGTATTACATAAAAGTACTAATTATTTTCACGGATATTTTTCGAGCACGTCGTTTTAACATCGGGATAGGAAGTTGGAATGCTTTCTTAATTGGAGAAGTTTTCCCATTTCCTGCAGGACGATTACTTTTTTTTTTTTTTTTTTTTTTTTTTTTTTTTTTTTTTTTCACCCTGGTCGGAAAGCGTGTTAGTACAAGGACGATTTTAACGGAACAATAATGATGGTGGCGGCAAAATCAAGTGACGCTCTTTCATTTTCGATAGCGACTGAACGTTGAGATATTCGAAACCAATTGGCCGATTATCCACAAGAACAAAAACAACGTGCAACCACACAATATACTCTACTGACGTTTGACTCGCATTTTAAATAGTACTTACTTTTGGAAAGAAAGAAAGAAAGAAAGAAAGAAAGAAAGAAAAAAAACTTTTTTGGCATCGGTTTTCATGCCAAAATATTCCTCTGATTTATTTGAAAGTTTGTGTATTGTTGGATCAATTAGGTATTGCTGAAGTAGTTCAATTTAAGCTACTGTATTTTCTGTAGAAGTAACACTCTACTCTGCCACAACTTAGTTTAAAGTTGCAGGTGCGATAACAGACAGTTAATGTTGGTATCGGCTGACTAAGCACTTTTGAAAGCCTTGCATAAGATATACTTGTATGCGTATTGTATATTCTTCCACCGTATGTGAAATTAACATACCCATGGACCTGGTCACTTTATTCATGCGTCGGGTAAAGACAAACTGTGAAAGTATAAAAAAGGTAAATACTTTACAAATCTGATCATTCCTACATTTATACGCATTAAAAACAGAAAGAAAAATAGACAATTTTAATAGACGAGGTACAAATGTTTAGCTATCACTTTTAATTCGCCGTTAAGACATGGCACTATGTTCCCTCTTTCGGTACCAATTTGACTGGACGAACGCCAGTGTGTCCGTAAAAATATATGAAGGCAGGGAGCGGTGACATTCTTGAAAGGTTGAATTGAGAAGTGCTCAATTCACCGTGAAAATCCTGTACCAACTAGCCATCTCGTTGCTGTCCTTATAATAGTGTAGGTGGACTATGGGTACAACCATATCTTTTATCATTGTAATAACAATAACAATACTCTTTATTTTCTTTTAAACGTCGGAGAGTATCAAAGACCTTGATTTGGTTGGCAACGAGTAGATCAGGGTGGGAAACCATTCCGGGGAGGGGTGGGGGCGCTCCCGAATGCTAGAACGGGTTTGCTGTTAACTAAGCACTTTTACAACCTTTGAAAAAAATGTGTTCCTAAATGCAAAAATTTTTACAGACACACACACTCGTATGCTGTCATTAAGGGAGGTAGTGATATAGTATTATAGTTGATGTTTTGTCGTATTGAAAAATGTGATGTTAGCAAACCATTTGCGGTAGGTTAGATTATTTCTTTCGATTTATGTTTTTTTTTTTAATGCACCGAAGTGTAAAAATGAGCAGATTTGTAAAAAATATTTACTTTTCTGATAATTGCACAATCTCACTTAACCGATGTATGACTAAAGTGATGCGGCCCATGGCAGTGTTAATTATACATAAGGCGGAAATATGCACAATATGGATACAAGTAGATCTTAAAAAGGGATTTCGTAAGTGCTTTATTTTACTGTCAACAGCCTAGACCAGCCCATACACTCGCTATTTAACGAGTTTCATAGTTGTCGATTTTTTTTTCGTGGTCCGTTTTTTGATTGTCCAGCAGTACATATCATAATTTAGCTTGAAATTGTATATAATTATAAAAAAAAAAAGTATTCATCATTTAAGAGTCTTATGTACTGAAACGTTTTCTGTGAAATCGTTTGCGCGTAAACGCGTATCTCGGTGAATAAAATTTCTTGAAATATGATTTTATGTCAGAAAAGATTTCTAAAAAATTCGTGAAAATGGTCAAATATCGAATTTTTTAAAACTTGCCAATGTAGTTTCCTTAAGCGGCAAGAGAAAAATACAAAGATACGGGCGTAGTATAATCTGTGGTCTTTCATCGCGTGTAATGAAACCCCACTGTTACAGATCTAATTTGCACAGTACAACGTTACGACGGAAACACTGCACGCCTTGCGCGTAGGAGCGATGAGGCACTAGGCGTGCGTGTTAGTGTCGCCCGTATCGCTCCCTCGCTTCATGTTGAATCGCTGGTTTCCAGCTTATTTTAGTTGTTCAGGGACACTTACTTTGATACTACAGCTATACTTCTCTGGCAATATGCATCAGGCTGTTGAACAAACATAAATTCTGAACTTTTGTCAAGTAATTAGTGCAGTGCCGTTTTCAAAGTATCAGCAAATTTTTGCCTTTGCACAGTTAAAAGCTGATGCGTGGATAAAATTTGGTGACTACATTTGAATGCATTTGTAAAATTTAAACATGATATATTAAAAAAAAAATTAGCTATTTAATTAAAGAGAAAGTTATTTTACGTAGATGGAAAATTCAACATGGCTGATAAGACCGAGTTTGCCAGATTATTTTTGTTGAAGTCGACTAAATGGCCAATCTTTTGTCGCCCAAATGTCGCCCAATTATGATTACACTTTATATTAAATACATTTTTTTTTATATATTGTGAATTGTTCATGTAATATTTTATATGTATGAAAAGCGAATTGTTTTAAGATTTGAAAATGATATAGGCCTACACGAAATTTAAAAAAATGTCAAACGCACGTGATATTCAATTCGCCTATTCATTGTCCGCAACGAGTAATAATAGCCTGAACAAGAGACCATCTTCAGTTTTATCCACAGTGGTTGCCGTTTAAAAAACTGATCTTACTTATAAGAATTAGTTATCTTGTTCACAATTAAAAAAAAAAACAATACTAAGGAAATGATTCCAAGTAGCCCAAATAGCGCAAATTCATTACAAAAATCGCCCAAATTGTGATAGTCGCATTTACGTAATTTCTGGTCGCAAATGTTGCCTTGGAGTAGCCCAGACGGTGACAAATTCCCCTATCTGGTAACCCCGGCGCAACCGTGCGCAGGAGAGGTTAGCGAGTAGCGCGTTGTTGTTCGTAGAGGAGTTGGAGAAGGATGTTGGTTTAAGGGGGGGGGGGGTGCATATAGCAGTGCACAGTACGCGGCGGCCATATTTGGTATTCCATCGCGCCAACTATTATAAATCTCGCCTGCACGTCGACGGCCCGAGCCCCCGTGCGTGCGTGCGTGCCGGACACACGCCGAGTGCGTGCGTTTGTGCGTTAGTGCGTGCAGTGCTCCGCGGACTGTCAAGATTTCTCCTCCCTCCCTCCCTCCATATCTACCTCGTCGGAAACCCGCCCACATCCTTTGCAGACCGGAAGCGCGTGACGGCTTAAGAGGCTCAGCAGCGACTCGACGCGAAAGGTAAAAAGAAATAAACTACATATATAGATATACCACCATGTCTGCGTGCACGACCAGTATTGCTCCTTCGCACGCAAAACCGTCGAGCTAAGGCAACATTCTTGTTGCTAGGGCCACGCGATAGCGCTTTCCGAGTACAACCAGATCGATTCCTACACAGTTTAAAGCTTCGATAAGTACTTGAAGTCGATAACAATATATCGCTATATGCTGTTCACGGTAAAGTGAACACTATTGAGGTCCTGATTACGTTTTTCTTTCAGCCATTTTTTTTTATCATTTAACCACGCTTTTAAATAAATATTGCTATGTAAGTAATAAACAAAATGTGTATATTTCACCGCACTCGAAAGTTAACGTCTAAGGCCAAAATTAAATATATTTATTGACTATTATTCCAAATGACGGAGCTTTCAAAAGTACTCACTTTACCGCAAATAGCCTATAGGCATGTTCAGCTTAACTATTAGTATGGCCCCGATACGCAAATAATGAAACATTTTTTAATTAAGTAATTCGTTTTGGGAAAGTTCGTGGAATTTCTGTCCAAATTATATAATTGCCGCTAAATAGTGAAATTGCGGTTCCGACGTATAATAAGCAGGGGGAAAAAATGAAAAAGGAAAATGTATTTATATACATAGAAATGCTCGTTATCTGAAGCCTTTCCAAGATGAACATGCATCACCGACTTGTTTCGTATAACGAGCACAATTGCCGCATACTTGGAAAATCCACTTGATAAAATATAGTGGCGTTTTTACGAGGCAGCAACGGCCACATCTTAGAGCATGACTAATACCGAGGGAAAGAATTGTTGGTAAAGGCTGTTCACGATAAAGTGACCACTTTTGAAATTAACCTTAAAAAAAAGTCACTGCCCCTCCCTGCGTAAATTTTAACGGGCGCACCGAGTGACATTCTCCCAGTAAAGTTGCCAACGACGGATGGAAAGTAGTTCCGTATCTTAACGTCGAGTAGAATGTGTTAGGTAAGTATTTGTGATAATTTAAATTATATCTTTGCCTCTATTTTTTTAATGCATCGAAGTGTAATGAGCAGAGATATTAAATATTTACTTTCGTAATAATTTCGCTGTTTCACTTAATCGACGTATGAATAAAGTGAAGAGGTCCATGGTAACGTTAGTTTTACGTAGGGCGGAGAAATACACAACGTGCATACAAGTAGATTTTAAGCAGGGTTTTCGATAATGCTCATTTTACCGTGAACTAGCATCCAGTCTTTCCCTAACACGTAGAATCATAGAGAAAATGTTAACGTGATATTTATAGTTTGTTAAATCAAATATAATATAAAATAAATGATAAAAACCAGAAATCCATAACCGTGGTGTCGGCCAAAAAATTGTTCCTTTAACAAACAAAGACCAAGTTCGTTTGTATGGTCAAGATAACAAGGCCTTAATATATTAAAATTAACCTTCTTATATGAATGACCGTACCGAAGCATGTGTTCTCAATTTTCGTTGTTTTGGTGAGTTTTTCAGAGATTCTCATGTCAAATACGAAGTGTTGATTCGCACATCAACCTATGAGGAAACTTAACTGCAGTCGTCTTGCGTCATTGTTCAGATGCTGACCTCGTTCAATCTCATCCTCATCAGAGGAAACCAAATGCAACTTCACATTTAAAAATCAAACCTCGAGAGGAGAACAAGGTAAATACCAGTTCGAATGCACACCAGAATGCAATACCAGTTCGAGCACAGGGTTCAAGAAGTGGCATGCTGAGTAAATTCTATCTTGAACTTGTACCGAGGTGACCTTGCATGATTTCCTGGTGATGTTAGGTGGCTCCATCTAATAAAATGTGGTTTTAAAAATACAAAATTATATTTACAGTAATATCTATAATTCGTTTTTTTTATATTGTTATTAGTTTCTTACATAGACCTTTTTAAGAAATTACTTTTGGCCTGGGTTCAGTTGGATTAAAAAAAGATAAATTGTAGTTTTAAAATTATAACATTTTATTTAGAAATTATAACTAAATGTTTTAAATATTATTTTTAGTTTCTTACATAGACCTTTTTAATAATTAGCCGTTGGCCTGGATTCATTATGATTATAAAATTATATTTAGTTATTATAAATACATTTTTTAAATAATATTTTTAGTTTTTTACACCGAAATTTCTTATTTGTCCATAGGCCTGGGTTCGGTTCGACCGTATCATATGCGCATACATAGCTCCAGTGAATACTGGGTTAGTCATTTAAAACATATTAAAACCCCAGCGGTGAACTGTGTTTCAACTCCCGGATATTCGCACGGGAGAAACGTGGCGGACGCTGACGTTGGACGGTGGAATTTTTCCGGGGTTCTCCCATTTCCTCTACCATTGCATTCCGTCACTGTTCCTTCAGTTCGCTTCGCTTTCATCGATGCGGACGGGCACTGAAGAATAATCTTCTGGTAAACTTCGCGAACTGTAATGAAAGTTTTTAACCTACACACTGTATGGAGGTAATAACACACATCAGGCGGCAGACAGACATACGGTATTTACGAGTGTTTAGCGTCGCTACTATACGAAGTGAGGAATTTCCCTACGCATTTGACCGTTTCCTGAGCAAACGTAGGAACGCTACAATGAATGTGGAGGATGAAAAATTACTATTCCCGCTATATCACTAAGCGTATACACTGGTATGGTAAATTTTCGAATAATTACTTAGAGTGGCAGGTTGGTTCCAATGGAGGACTGAGCACGAACGACAACGTGCAGAACTTTTTAAGTAGCCCACGCACTACCAAAATTGTCAGAAAAGTACGATTTCATGTTGCGTTTTAAAAACAACGCAACTTGTAATATACTACTAAATAAAATAGAAGTGTCTGTCTATGATTTTCGAATTTTCCACTTTTAATTATTTTTTCATATAGTGTAATTGATAACTAAGACATATCTAATGTTAATATTTTTTCGTACCTGTCTGTCTGCCTGTTTGTCTGTCCGAACGGATTTAACTCAAAAATCTCTTAACGTATTGACACCAAATTTACACAGTTTATAACCCCAGAGCCAACGTAGTCTTTGTTTCATCGAGATATCTCAAACGGTTCCGGAAAAAATGACGATCAGGGATGTAAATAGGTACTGGATTATGATTTTCTTATGATTACTGCATTAAAAAAATCATTGTTAAAAACAAATTTCCTCCATTTCTCCTTTCTTTTTTTGTCTATGGGCTGTAAATCTTTCCTTCAAAAAAGCCATAGTGGCCCAGTGGCTAGAGTTATTCAATGTGTGGCCGCTGTGACCCAGTAGATCGATTTATATCAAGTGGGTCGCAGTAGCTCAGTGGCTAGAACACCCAATAGTGGGACCGCAGCTGGTCTGGGGCTAGAGCACCAAATAGTGGGGCCGCAGTAACTCAGTGGATAGAGCACCCAATAATGGGGCCGCAGAAGCTCAGTGGCTAGAGAACCCAATAAGGGTGCCACAAAAGCTCAGGGGCTAGAGAACCCAATATTGGGGCCGCAGCTGGTCTGGGGCTAGAGCACCAAATAGTGGGGCCGCAGTAACTCAGTGGCTAGAACACCCAATAAGGGGGTCGGAGTAGCTCAGTGGCTAGAGAACCCAATAAGGGTGCCACAGAAGCTCAGGGGCTAGAGAACCCAATATTGGGGACGCAGCTGGTCTAGGGCTAGAGCATTTGGGCTGTGCCCTAATGTATTCATTTTCGTACTTCTTCCAAGCATGTATTTTATGTTACAACAAAAAAAATGTAAGTAATATGCTGAGAAGTTATCATATAATTTTCTGTTCTTGAACACCCTTAAAAGGTTTGGTTGATTTCGGTAAAGAAAATTAACAGTGAGAATTATCTTTTATAGTTCGCGATACACGCTGCAATTTCGCTTCTGTATGGCTGTGTGTTCTTTGGCACCAAGCTATTCCTTTACGGTGGTCTTGTAGTGGAAGAGCCAGTCAGCGGTTATGGGCGAAACTTCCGGTATGATGATTGACGGCGAGCTATTTCAAACCACTAGCGTCATCAAAAAGGAAGGAGCACTTTGGGGGGGGGGGGGGGCTCGTCATCAGCTCTGTTGGGCGACAACACTGAGCTCTGAACAGCTAAATTGCATCACCGCCCTCAACTATCGCCGGAAATTACTGTAATTGCATTTCCGGCGCTTGTCAGCGAGACAATTTATAGCCCCGTTTTTTCCGTAACCGCCTATGTATGTTACGTATTTATATGTATGTACGAATTATTGTATTTATAGACTTATAGTGTGGAAATCGTAAAGTAAGTAACGAAGAAGAATTTTTTTAACACTTGATTAATATATGTTTTTAACCTCTTATACTGTGTGACTTATCCAAAAAAGGTATTTTTATCACGGTATTTATTTCCATATAAAATTATTTACTTGCCCTGACAGAATCGCATAAATGCCTCAAAGAAAACATCTTGAAGTGTAACACTAGAATTATCTGAGGTTATCTTTAAAATCCTGGCCATTTTAAGTTTGAATATTAGTGTGAATTATAAGCGTAGCCACGTTGCATTTGAAAGAATATTTTTTAATAATGTTCTATGGTATAACATACTTGTGTTTATTGAGGGTAGTATATTCACGCTCGAAAGCGGGAACATAACGAGCATTTAGTTAATTATATTGGGAATTGTTACAGAGAAAACAAATTCGCACAATGAATCAGCAAACGAAGATCATCATCCTCTGAAAAAGGTAATTCAAACGGCAACTGACATCATGAAAGTATTTGCCTAAATTACAATACAGATTATTAAAATGACATCTGACACCAGCTGTCATAAAAATATAAGGATTTATCTCTCATCGCAGTAAATATAGTAGTCCTTAACATTCACTGAAATTGTATGTCCAAATTTACAAAGTCAAAAGTGGCCTTATTACAACACCGAAGTCGCTCCAATTGCGATAAAACAGCACCCCTTGGAGGCAGGCAACACTGGGCGACGTACAGACCACAAACCAATCAAGCGTTAGTAACACCCTTAATAAGTTAGGCCATAAGTCCTTCATATCGCACTACCAAAAGTAATACAGCCTCTGCTCAAAAAGTGTGAAATTGATTTGAGGCCAACATAGGATAGACCGTGTTACAGTCTTTCGAATATAATAAGTTCGTATATATAATTTCAGAGAGAAAAACCGAATAATGATATATTGATAAATGCTAGTCCCGGATTTACGTTTGTTGTGGCAAAAAAAAAAATTACATTTTTTATACTTGCATTATTTTCAATAAAAATGTAAATAAAATAGTGACAGAAGATATTTTTTTTTGTAAAACCCATATCTCCTTCAAGAATACATTTTGAAAAGCAGTGTTTAAAACTATAAAATTGTTACCCTAAAAAAAAAAAATTTTTTACTTGTGGCCACATTACTTTGACAGTGCGGTATGTCTTCCACCTGATATTTTTATAACGAATCACCTCACAGACATTGTAACACACTTAGGAGAACATCCTGCATACAGAAAGACAGTGTTAGTAGGAGCATGCGAAATTCGCGTTATTTTTTGGCATCAAGCTAAAATTCACAGTACTGTATATACTCGAGCCGGCATCGTTTCTACATTGGCTGCTGCAGATGTTTAGAAGCCGTTCCTTTCCTGAGTAACCTGCACGTGTTTGGGGCACACAGTTGTGATGTATTCATTACTGGCGCAGAGTTACCCGGGGCGTGTCAACATAAGAATGATCCAATGACAAACGTATTACAGAAGCAAAAGAGTTTCAAGTTTAAAATGTCCTCAAATAATAACACTAATTTTGCAGGTTCTGAGTATTAATCATATACACGAAGTATGTAGCTAGATTGTCACTTCATGTTGTTCACCGCACGTGGTGCAGTCGCTAGCCTCCGCCGCTGGTATCCTCGGTTCGAATCCAAGCGCGGTGGGCATTAGATTTCGTCAGACGTGTATTCTCACTTGCGGAGTAAAGGCGGCACACTGCTGTGGCGTGGGGGTTTCCCCGGGGTACTCCTGTTTCATCCCCTGCTTCATTCTGGTACTGCTACACCCCCATCACACCTCTGGCCTCGCCCATTTTCCAGTCCGGACATTTTGCCCCTTACTGAATGTAGGAATAACGTGAAAATTTATATTAACATCTTCACTGACTGTATTAGGACTATTACACATAAATATAAAGTTTAGACAGTACGAGTGAATATTTTAATAGATGCTTTCTTTTGTATTATTTTATTTATATATTTTTTTGTTTTCAATAACGTGCAAGGTGAAGAATTAAAAATACTCACCAACGAGGTTAAAAGCGCTCGATGACTTAAGATTTCTTGTCAAAGACTTCAAACCCTGTGAAGAATTTAGAAGCCAATATTTACAAAAACCGGTCAAATACAAAAATGTACTACCTTCAACAAATTATAGTGGCGTAGTTACAACAAGGGACAAGAGGTTCAATATTTACTGCTGAGTAAACCTAATTGCTACATGGGGTATTTTTAATGCTTGCGAAATCTTGACAAAACGTTATAGTATAGGCCTGGATAAGTCTTTTTTAAAAATAGTTAGAACTATTTGTTCGTATCGTATCTTCAGAATCTTTGAGATAAACATATTTAACTACGCTTTAGAACACGCGGCAAGAGATTGTTACTCCTATGCTAGCAAAAACAAACCACCCGAGAGTTTCCAAATGAACTGCTGAAATTAGTTCCTGACAGTGTAGGCATATACAAAAGGAATCGTTGATACGACAACCCATAGATTCCTCTTACCCCCTTCCAAGAAAAAATCGTGTGTAAGCCAATGAGTCCAGGATAAGACCACTCCGAGAGCCGCAGGGTGGCTTCTGATCTGCGACAAGGGAAATTGCGTCTGGACTAAGTTGTTTAGTTGCATGCATATTTCCAAGGATATTTACATTACTGCATAGACATGTTATGTTATAGTGCAATGGTGAAACGTCTCTAACGGGTACTCCACGCGATGTTTTCGTAAGCCGAGAAGATGCGTGGGATGCCCACTGGGGAAGCTGTAAGGGAAGATGATAATTATTGCTATTCAGGAAATCACATTTTCTCGAGCATTTTCCCTATCAGTATTCCATGATTGATGGATCATTTGATGTGGCTGTCAGTGTGTGCAGTTTATTTTAATGAAAATACTTTTTCACTATCTCTGCAAACGCTTTATCCCTCACATTTCAGCTCTCTTACTCATCCCTTTTGATTTTCCATAAGCACGGATAGCTTTTATACGTTTAAATAACCTCGCCTATAAATTCCTTTGAATCATAACGCGAATCCGACACGCCTCAAACAACCGAAACACTGAAGAATGTCGAGATGCTTGCTTACCACAAGCCACTAAACACGCGGCGAAGATGCGCGTCGTTATTCCACATGGGCAGTGCAGTACAATGCGTGGGTTACCACGCGGTATTATCGGTCCGGACCTATCTGTCCCGGGATCCCCGTTTCTAACCGACCCTGGGGAAACCCAGTGGTTTGAAGCGAAGGAAAACATCGTGTTGAATACCCGCTTTAACTTAAAAACGCACATATTTTACGCACATCCTGAGGGAGTGGTGGTCAAGTTGTTAAAGAGTCGGTTGGACCCCCGCGTTTTTTTTTTAAGTAGTTGGTGCGAATACGCGTATCTCGGTAAATAAATGTTCTGCAATACAATTTTTTGTCAGAAAAAAAAACTATTATCTATTCCCCTAATTTTTTACTTTTGTCATGTTAAGTGTATTCTTGGAGAGAAAAAATCGTGAAAATTGTCAGATATCGAATTTTTAAAGCTTGCCTATGAAGTTTCCTTAAGCGGAAAGAGAGAAGTACAAAGATACGGGCGTAGTTTAATCTGTGGTCTTCCATCGCGTGTAATAAAACCCCACTGTTACAGATCTAATTTGCACAGTACATCGTTCCGACGGAAACACTTCACGCCTTGCGCTTAGGAGCGATGAGGCGCTAGACGTGCCCCTTTAATCAAATCCAAAATCAAACGCTGCATAAAACATAGAGAAAAGTCTACAATCCAGAAGCGAAGGCGCATATGTAGAAACATAATTATGTATAATTATTATTATTATTAAGCAGTTATAAAATCCCCTTTTCAGGATGTAGCCTCTTTAAGCCAGATGAGCTATACTTCACAATTTAGCGTCACATAGGTTGTTTCTAATTCCTTCCATGCTAATCGATCATGTGCTATTTTCTTCCAGTCCACACCTACTACTCTTCGAATGTCTCTGTCCCAGCGATCTGGAGGTCTTCCTCTGGATCTTTTCAGGTATCTTGGTATCCAATCCATCACCGCCGTTGTCCATATGTCATCACTTCTTCGAGCAGTATTTCCAGCCCACTGCCACTTTAGATTCTTCACTCTTTCTAGGATGTCCCTGACTTTAGTAACTGATCGAATGTAGTCAGCTCCCTTCCTGTCTCTTCTTGTAAACCCAAGCATTGCTCTTTCCGTACCTCTCTGGGTAGTTCCTCAGTTTTTGCTTTGCTTGACAGTTCAGGGTCCAAGTCTGACAAGCATATGTGAGGACAGGTAATACGCATTGATCAAATACCTGCTTTTTAAGGTACAATGGAGTAGTATAAAAATGCCGATTCGAGCGCAGCCCCCAGTTATCAGAAAAACAACGGTAAATTAAATGCTCGAGCCAACAGAAAACCATCAGAAAAAATTACTCTTAATTTACTGATCCAAAACATCAAATGACGATTCAAGCGCAACCGCAAAAAAGTGACTCAAAAAGTTGCGTTTGGGTGCAACCGCAAAAAAAGTGGCTCAAAAAGTTGCGTTTGGGTGCATCTGCAAAAATACGCGTAAAAAGTTGCGTTTGGGAGCAGTTGCAAAAAAGTGACTCAAAAAGTTGCGTTTGGTTAGATCCTAGTCTTTAGAAAAAAAGTTGCGTTAAACTTTGCGTTTGAGTGCATCTGCAAAAATACACATAAAAAGTTGCGTTTGGGTGCAGTTGCAAAAAAAATGGCTCAAAAAATTTGAATACGTAAAAAATAAAATATTGTATGGGCGCAAATAAAACTCAGCTTATGTCTAATATGATGACGACCATGGCAATGAAAAAGGCTAACGCAACTGGTAATCTTTGGAAAGAATATAAATTTAAGAAAGATGTTTTTGCGGAAAGAAAGAAGAAGAAATCTCAAGAGAAGTATGTCAAGTGTGAAACTTGTAATCACTTTTACAAACCATCTCTCATAAGCAGTCATCTTAAAAGTAGATTGCACAAAGGTCTTACGCCAATACATAACAAATCACATGAATCAACCAAATGCATGGGATATATATATATATATATATATATATATATATATATATATATATATATATATATATATATATATAACAATGTATTTGAAAAATATTCCTTACGAAAGAATATTTTTCAAATACATTGTTATACTTTTACCCTTTAGATGTTATTAAGGGAGTTGTACGCCTTCCAAAATATAGTTTTTAATGCTTTTCGGCTTAAATATCGGTAATTACTTGCGATTAAGGGAAAAAAATCCCCGAGTGGTGTTTTGTAGAACGGAGATCTTTCACCTCTGAAAAAGCGGTTAACAAAATCGCTTCCCTTCACGGCAATAATTAGGGCTGGCGTCTTATTGTTAGATGGAATTTTGTAACCGTAAGATTTGCGCAATTTTTAGGATATCTTATGAATCAGTGCGTGTAAATTATCGGTTCACTCTTAGGTGTACAGTTTTCGAGAAATGCCTGCATGCGTAACTCTCAGAACAGAATGTGCGGTGCCTGATGGGTAGACAACACACAGTTTTAAATTAGGAATTTGCGTGTACGCATGGCTCCTTTAAAATCGCTTTAGGGGGAAAGTGTACAATCCATTCACGGTCACTTCAAACTTTTCTAAAGCCCTGCTAAAGTTCTACTTCCAGGGTATTCTTCCGCCTCGTGCTAAAAAAGCTTAGCTGAGAAAATTACACCAAAGGACAACGCACTGAATTAGTTCGCACTATAATATTTTGGATGAGAACTATTTCTTTCTGGGTGCTACCAACACACATTTTTTCTACTGTTTTTATTCATATCTATTAAAGGAAATATAATTTATAAATAAGATATATGGTAAAGTTTTAATTTAACGAAAAATATCTATACCTTTATGTTAACAGATTTATAAAACGCTTGTGAAATATGGTATATTTAGGAAATAACTAAACACGTAATACTTGTGGTGAGATTTCAAAGGTTCGATTTTTAAAAAATGCGAAGAAGCCGCAAACAGACTATATACATATATATTCGAATTATATTTCCGTTACTAAGAACCTGCCGGAGTTTGTCGGTTGTTGTTCCAAAACACCCGGTTTAACAGTTTATTAGAGCGTTTCATATCAGCTATCTCCGTCAGAAAAAAAAACTGTTTAGATGCACGTTTATCGTTCTTCTGGCACCTTTTATTAAATTTAGGGATGGGCAATGTACTATATACCCTGACCCCTCCTCAATTTATCATGCCACAACTGTAGTGCAAAATTCTCTTTTGTGAAGGCTGTTCACGATAAAGTGAGCACTTTTGAAATCAACTTTGGAAATGAGTCACTGTCCCTACCTGCATACATTTTAACGTACGACTTAGTGGCATGAGTCCAGTAAAGTTGGTAACGATGGTAACGTCGAATAAAAATTTTCGGGTAACAATTTGTGATAACTTAAATTATTTGTTTCACTTTCTGTTTTTTTTTTTAACGCAAAGAAGTTTAAAAATGAACATATTTGCAAAACATTTTCTTTTGTAATAATTTCACATTTGTACTTGACCGACGTATGAATAAAGAGGCAGAGCCCATGGCAATGTTAATTTTGCATAAGGCGGAAGAATACACATTGTGCATACAAGTAGATCTTAAGCAGGGCTTTCAAAAGCGCTCATTTTACCTTGAACAGCCTTCAAGACAACAAGACCAAATTTAAATATTAATTGTAAAATCACAAAATGTTTGCTTACTATGTTAATAAATAGAACCTCCCCCCCCCCCAACTGTATATCACCCGAGGGGAAACAACAGAACTAAAAATAGCGCGAGTTAGATCAGCCAGCGCTGTCGAAGGAACCGGTTCGATTATTCCCAGGCGACGCGTGATCGACCGAGCAGATAGGTAATAATTGTCGTAACTGGTTCTCCGCTGCCTTGTTAGAAAGTTTGTCTGCCTCTCTTTCCGGGCCAGAACTCCCTCGAGATCTTTTCTTTTTTCGCATTCGAGGCTGAAAAGCGCGGGAGCGATAAGGGCGACATTGCCACGAACATCAAGTGCGCCATAGCAGCTATGTCCTCATCGTGCTGCACGAGGTCGCCGTATCGTTCTATTGATGGCAAATTAACACGGTTAAGTGTAGGTCCCTTGAATACTCTTGAATGTAGCTGAAGTGCATATTTTGACATATAGTGCTTTGAAAACATTGCGTGTGGCTGTGTTGGGGACACGGCCATTTGTTTTGCATGAATACGTCCACGTTGACGCACTCGGACGCCTTGATGTTTTCGTACGTTCCCGGCACCGTTTCACTCGATCATATGGGGTTTTATGGGTATCACTAGATTCCTTTTGAGATGTTCTTTCCAACCGTATACTATTTCTTTTCAACTTGGCTTTTTGACGAGTATAGGCCGAAATTGTGTTAAAGTTTCTAATTTTTTTTACATTAAACGCATACAATTTCACCATGACCACGCCACACAAATGTTTTTATAAACGCAATCGATTGATCTTGACGAGAGCTATCAATTGAAACTTAAACGAGCATCGTAGCTTCTCCTAGTCAATAGTTATACTACGCAGACGTTATGAGACGCGGCGAAACGAACTCTCTCTCTCTCTCTCTAGGCTCGCGGGATGCCTCACAGTCCTCACTCAACGTAACATATTCTTTGATCCTTTGGCAATAGAGTGGTGTAATTGAATTGTGAATGTAGACGATAGATTCGGAGCTGCAATGCCAAACTGTATCCCCGGGTTTTCTGGATTGTTTCCTGCTATGGTTGCAAATTTAAAGACATAGTCACGTCAAAAGGCTGTTCTAGCTCTGTTGGAGTGTTCCGAAATGGTTATTCTGATGTGTTTGATGTCTTGAATGTAATTGGCAGACATCGTCCAAAGTGCATGTTATTTTCGTAGATGAGCAAATAGGGCGCACTTTTAACAGTTCCGTAGTTAAACCTATATTTTAAACACGCTTTAAATGCCAGCTATGCGGGCTCTTGAAGATGAAATTGAACCTTGTCATTAGTTTGGCACACTTCATTCATGATATTTTTATGACAAGGTTGATCTTCCTATTAACACCGCTGTAGTCGTTTCCAAGAGTCTTTATTTTTCTTCTCAGCTGTCACTTGTAGAATGTAATACAGGCAGTGAAGATGTAACAATTTCAGAAAATTTATAAAACTATTAGCTGTGCTCTGTCGCGCCAAACATTTTGTGATTCATCCTCTGAAACGGGAGACACTGCGAGAAAACTACTAAGTCCACGATGGAAGGAATAAATCCAACTTAAGCTGCTTTTACAGGATGAAAGATTTATTTCGTGCGATATGTCGTCGCATCCGAAATCCCGTGCGAGAGTACAAGGCAAATTCAATGCGAAGCGAGTTCACACGCAGTTTGCACAGGAAATGCCAAGCCAATGGAACCACCGTGCAACTAGCATTAAAAAATTTCAGATATGTTCTATCTCCTGAACTACGATACTGCTTGAGAAATTCCCATACGAGATCGCACGGGTTTTGCACGTGTCTTGTAAAACAGCTTTACAAATGACTTTTTTATACTCTCCATCATCACCTTCTGACAGGAACGGAAAGGTTGAATTCGGTTGCTTGCTGGCACTGGAAATTTCATTTCTATCTTTGAAGTATGTTAGGAGCTAAATCAAATTTCGTGTTCGAGGTTCCTGCAAGTGAACCTTTTTTTTTGGGCTATTAAAATGATGCCATTAATCGAACCGCTGCTTTAATGTGTATTTTTAATAAGTCAGTAACAACCAAACACTACACTATTAGTAAGCCATTGAGGCACATAATTATTTCGTCCGCTGTGGACTGGTCTTCTCCTTCAGCTCATTTCAACACAGGCTTGACCATCGACGGCAGAACTGTCGAAGTCAAGTTGTCAGACAGCAACTTAGACACTTAGTTTTAGTTTTCAAATATATCCACACTTTTATAAATTAATTTTATTGACTCATTATCTTGAAAATATTGTGGTTGCATTTCCAATCAGAGGGGAAGTACTATTCCAAAACTCGTAATTATACTGACCGTATTCTAAACGCGAATCCAAACCACGTTGTTTCGTAGTGCCGATGGAAAAAAGAAATCTGCTCGAACAAGATGAGTGATTACTTAGGACTCATTTAACTACTAACTAGCCGTCTCATGTAAATTTTTGACTCAACAACATCTGATGAACAAGTAAACTCATCATTGGTTTTTAATCATTTTATTGATATAGCGAAGTAATGTGTTCAACCAAAAAAAAAAATAGTTGATATTGGTTTCACGGGCGTGAGTACCGATTATAGCGTGTCCATTGAGCAATTTATGATATCGACCTTGGAAAAAAAATCCTTGCCCTTAACTGCACATATTTTGCGGACAAACTAACTGACATGCTCTCAGTTAAACTGACAGTGATGTGCGAGAAATTGCTCCGTTACAATAAGTCCTTCTGAATGTCTTGTGTTTAAGTTTGTAAACACTGAGATTACGCATGCTTGCTTCTCATCATTTTCTGCACGTAACATTAGGATTTGGCATATGCGCAACATTGGCACGTGAATGTTGTCACGTACCCGGTGAGGATTTTTATTTTGGATGTGGTGGGCCGATACAAAATAGGAAGGAAAGTATATTATATCCTTTTCAGAATTGTTCATCTGCTAACAGCTAATACAGTAATATATTGTTTTTTTAATTGCGAGAAGAGTGATCGGGGAAGTACATACAGGATGAATCTAAATTCGACCGACAAACTTCGGCTATAAATTAATCACGAAAAAATAAGTTAAAAAACTTATATACAACCTGTGGTCTTAAAGTGACTACTAAGCGTGGTACACGTCTTTGAAGTTCGACCTTGAACACTTATTTTGAAGATAATATTGAAGATGGAACACCGATTGTTTGGATAATTGTTAACTGAACAACGATCCTCAAACACCCCAACACTTTTCGCTGTCATCATAATATTTGATGTAAATAATCAATGTTACTACCCCTATTTCGAACTAACATACATGTCGCGGTAGAATATTTGGGATTTAAAGGATGGATTGTTAATCTTCATGTCACAATTAACAAAAATGTCGCCTAGTGTAAATACCCTAATTCGTGTTTTACTTTCGAAATTATATTTACCAATACCTGGCAGGTGGGGCTCGCTCAAATCCAAATAACAACTTTCGCGTCTAATAAAGGGAGGAGAAGATTCCAGAGGGAGAGGTACATTATAGTGGTACTGTAATAAACTTTTTCTTCTACTGCAACTTCAAAAATGTGAAACTCCCTTAGAATTAATTTTAGACCATATGACGTGTGTGTGTGTGTGTGTGTGTGTGTGTGTGTGTGTGTGTGTGTGTGTTATATATATATATATATATATATATATATATATATATTCAACTTCTTTTTTCGTGATTAACGTACACCCGAAGTTTTTCGGTCGAATTTAGATACGTCCTGTATATTTCAAAACAGGTTGGCGTTAGGATCTCGTTGGTATTAGGAGTAAATTAGCCCGTTGTCTGTTTTCTCCTCCCCTGCTCTGGTACAAAGTCGCGTGGATAGTTTAGGAATTTTTTTAAGGTTGTGGAAAAGACAAACAAAAAATTCACAAACAACCTGCTAAATAAGATGTTTCTGTGGTGGCTTGTCTCGCCACCAATATCACGCACTTGCGTGTTTCAGGGGATTGTGTTAGGATGTGGGGTAGTAGTAGAAAAAAAACGTAGGATCTAAGACGTTCGTAAACTGCAGTTGGAAGTACGACGGCGCTGATCGGGACAAATATGAATGGCCATTATCATAACAGGTTTGTCAGGTTCGAAGGACTGGATGGTTAAAGACTTTTCTCTCTCTCTCTCTCTCTCTCTCTCTCTCTCTCTCTCTCTCTTGGGTAGGCGGGAACATCTGCCGGAACAACACAGGTGTGGCGGCCGAAGGTGATTGTGTAACTCGTGGAATTATTAAGAATGGGCACTGCCTCCCAATAAAACACTGCGTGATCACCTCGCAAGGCATTTATAGCCTCTATACCTCATCCAACATAACGTTAGAGCGACTGCTGGTTATTAATTATTTGTTGCTTCTTGTTTGTTTAAGACAGCCACGGCGTATTTATTTCGTCGAGACTTCATCTTAAGGACGATCGAGTGCCTAGAATTAGTTACTTAGTTTTAAAATGGGAGATTCATTTAAAAATAGCATGAAGCTGAGAATAGATATTTAAACTCGATGTTTTGCTTTAAAAATTCAAAAATTGTAAGTAACAAATATCCTTGTTTACAGCTCAAAATAATTATTTATGTCACCTTTATGTAGTTTCTGGAGATTTGTTACACAATTCGCTCATGGGTGGGAGTTTATTATTGTAATTATGATTATTATTATTATTGCTATGCGACCGACGAAAACCGAAATTAAAGTAGCAGAAAGATAAACTGTAGACCCCAATAAAACAAGATTAAGATAAAAAAAATATTTTCTAGAACTTTATTATTTAAAGAAATACGTAATAGTTAAAATTAAGCTGTATTAAGTAGGACTAATTGCTTAAAATTTGGTCTGTGCGAGATCTAAATTTAAAATGTTTATAATTAAGATGTTGAAAAATGTGTTGGAGATACTTTTCAGTTGATTTGTACCTTCGTCAGTTTACATATCGCGCCACAAAAACAGCAAATTTTCCCCAAACACAGAAAGAAGTAGGTAAATGAGCCTGGCTAGCGATCCTGAGTTTGAATTCCAGTTAATGCATGCAGTTTGTGGACATTAGTTCAGGTTTAAACAGTAATAAAAACAATTATAATATTCTTTAATGAAACAGTCTTTTAATAAAACTATCACAACAGCGCGGGGCGGTCAAGTTTATTCTTTAAAAAAAAAAAAAAACTATTACATGGAAGAATCTTTCATCAAAATCCTGAAAGGTAAACTTGCCTACATTTGGATAAATTCACGAACTCCTTTCGATATTCGATTACAGCACGGGCTGTTCCAAACACTGGAAGGTACCTATAAGTATACGCAGTTCACGGTAAAGTGAGCACTTTTGAGGCCTTAATTACTTTTTCCTATCAGCTATTCTTTTTATCCTTCCACCTCTTTTTAAGATTAACATTGCCGTGTAAGTAATAATCACAATGTATGTGTGTATATATCACTGGGCTTGAAAGTTAACGTCTAACGCTACAATAAAATATATGTATTGATTATTAGTCCAAGTGAGAGGACTTCAAAAAGTGCTCACTTTACAATGAATAGCTTATAGATTTTTTTCCTCATGGATGTGTCCTTACCGAATTCAAACCGTGTCTACTGGGGACATGGTAAGGGGTATGCTTACTTGCGTAATCTCTCTTATACCAGGGGGTTGTATCTGTTATCTCTCGCCCCCCGGGGTAACAAATATAAGATATTCATTGCGAACAAATGACGGAACCCCCCCCCCCCTCTTTGCCCTTCTTTAACAGTATTTCTCTTCTAGTGTTTTAAACACCCTTTTATGGAAATTTTATCCACCCGTCCTCTCTTCTACTGTAAATACTTTCCTAGTAAAGAAATTGCATACAAATTTGTAATTTTTTTCTGCGAATGGTTTTTACTCTGTCTGTGTTGACTTCGCCTTCTACGTCCCTTCTTTCAATAAGGTAGTCGGTAAGCATGGCCCCGATCGCGGCCATATTTGCCCAATCCTGTAAGAGCCGCGATACACCTTCACTGCAGGTAATATGTTTCTTGCTTGCCTAGGCTTTGCATTGAGACGCACTGTGGTCGCTCGCCTGTAGGCTGTTCACCGTAAACTGAGTCCTTCCCTGCTTAAGATTTTGTTGTATGCAATATTGTTTTTTCTTTCACCTTATGTAAGATTTAAATGGACATAGGCCTGATCACTTTCACAAGTGAAGCCATAAAATTATTAGAAAAATAAATTTTTACGTATATTTTTACAAGAGTGTATTTAAAAAAAAAACAGAAAGCAAAATAAATAATTTTAGTGTTCGCTTGTAAGTTACTCACTCTGCTATAAATCGTATTGCAAATATTAATATTCATTTGTGTACGAATTTTAGTCAAAGTATTTTTTATTAATTTAAACTTCTTCAAGTTAAAAGTCTACGTGTAACATATATTTAAATGCTATTTATTGATAGCAGTAGTCTACGGGCGTGTTCACTGCAGTTATTTCTCTATGAAGGACGGATTTTTAGAGTTATACAAGCCGCTTTCTGCCACAGGTAGATGCTGTTGAGTGGAATACGTCACGCAGTTGTGCTAGATGGCTAAAGCTGACGGAAGCGCTTAAATATAATCGACTTTCAACAGTGGCGTAGATATGATTTTCTCGTGAAGGATACAATGAGTTACGGTCTCATTATTATTATTATTATTTTTAAACCCAAATGTCATAACTAAAAATGTTATAACTGCAATGTGAATGTTTATTTAGGAAATTGTACTCTTGCATTTTTAAATACTTACACAAATTAATAACGAGCTGTGGGCTTTCGGCTCAAAGTGTTTTTTAATTTTCTTTTAGACACGTTAATGGTTCAGGGATAGTTATGAGAGACACTGGTCACAAAGTGTGTAGAGGAAATCTGGTTTGTATTTGAACATTTTGACAGCTGTAAATATCACGAACACTCAGAGAGGAATAGAAGCGGCACGTAGTTGTTTAAAATGAAGTACGCGTTTCGAAAAATGAAAAATACTTTGGCGTCTGGCAGGAGACGTATCACTCGTGTAACTGCGCTACTTGTTCGAATAACTTGGTTACGCGGTGCTCAAAATTGAGTCATGCATAGAACTGAGTGTGGGTCATCGCCAATAAGCTTTATGTAGATGATGCAATTAAAGTAAAGTTACTTATACTAATGCACTGTCTTCTGGGCTGTTTATTCTTACGTTTTCGTCCGTCCGCAGGTACCTTGCTGGCTAAGCGGTTAGACTGCTCGCCTGGCACCAAGCCGGCCGGACCACTCCCGGATTTCCGCAAGTGGGAATCGTGCCGGACGGTGCTACAGATCGGAGGGTTTTCTTGGGAATATCCTGTTTTCCCCCGCCCTTTCATTCCGGCGCTTCTCCATTCTCACCTCGCTTCACCCTCATCAGCTCTAAAAACCACGGTGTTAAGAGCCGCCCAAATCTCTTCGCTCACGCACTCGCCCATTCGGGACATTTTCGTACAGATATATTCGGCGTGAGCAAAAATAATACTTTTATGTCCTGTTGGTATATTCGAAGGTGCGCACACAATATATTGGAGATCTTTCTACGACCGTTTATTTCTCTTTTTCCTGGCGCTTTTTTTTTTTTTACCGTCTCATTTTTCTTCTGTTATTGCCATTCCTAGCATCCGAGGAATTTAAGGAATTTTTCGTATTTCTTTTTCTGCTAGAATCCATTGAAGTGCTGTCTTCAGGAGCGCGTCACCCGACAGTCTTTGTATACGTTCAATTTTTTTTTGCTGTTTACCCTTTGTATCCAAAAAAAATATATTTTTCGCTATAATTCGCTCACGGTTCAGCTTCACGGTAAAAAGTCTGAATATATATTAATGAGATTTCTTACCTGAATATATAGGGTACAAAAAAATCACGAATTAGTTGCATTAAATAATGAGTTTAAAACATTACAGAAAATTTAAAACGTATGTTAACCAAAAAAAAAAGAATCAAAGAAAATTTGTGTTGATAAGGAATTACGAAATTAAAAAACGACGTGTTTATTCAGTGCGTAGGTCTGACAAGTGGATTACCCCGAAGAATTTTAGGGCTGAGAATGGAAATTAAAAGAGATAATAGTAAAAGCTTACATTCTTTATGTGAGCTGAAAATACTTATTTTTCAGTTTTTTTTTACATCCTATACATAATCGCATTTCGTAATCTTTAGATGCTATAAATGAATGCTTGGTGGCTCTGGATTTTTTTTGAGGGCCTAAGTACTTTTTTTTAAGTATGGTTCACCAAGCAAGAGTGGGATGTGTAAGGTATACAAATAGACTATAGATGAAGTAGACGGATTTTACTTCACTTTGCGTATTCGCCAACAGTAGGGCCTACCGTGCAAATTCCGTGATCAAACAGAAACGTCACGTATGTTTAGATATTGGCCACGGTTCGCTGAGCAATATTCCCTCCAAATGCATAATAATTAGGGATAGGAAAATTTCGCGAGTTCTATGGCCTGTATATGCTAGACTCCACACCCCTGTGTACACTAGAGCCTCAACTGTTTGTTAATTAGTTGCTACCACAGTGTCACCTCACACCTGGCAGTATGGGATTCGCTACTTGTTTTTTTTTGCAAGTTTGCTATTGGCCCAGAGGCGTCTACAGCATGTCTAAAGAACTATAATCCAATTGCAAAGGTGACTTAACTGTACATGTGTTTGACGTCTATCTTGTTCCGAAATGAATTCGCGAAATTTTCCTATCCCTAATTATATTTTAACGGACACACTGATTGCCATGCTGGAAATCCACCTCTTAAAAAGTTCCTGTTGATAACTAAATACAATTTATCGTAAGATATGTTTGGAATACTTACGCTAAAGTTGGCAGAGAATGAGACCCAACCACAACATTACAGGGGTACAGTCATGTCCGATTCAACTGAAATGTAGTACAATCAGATTAATGTTCCGGGCGTAAGTTTAAGTTGGCATGCAGTGAAAATTATCAAAGGTAAGAATCGGGTTGTATTCAAGTGGCATGATCATTAAAGTGTACAAGTGCCTTTAAGAGCCCAGACAATGTGCAGTGAAGTCAGAGACTCAGTTTATTCATAACACGTCGAGACTTGAAAAATACATTCACACTGTCGTAAAGTCCACAGAATATGTGTTTTGTGTCACATAATACACAAACAAAGAGCCAATAAAAGTAAAAAAGTCACTGGATAGGTTGACCTATTTTCATGAACCTTTTCCCGTAAGAGTAATTACAAACACGAGCTAAAAATAAGCCACATATATGGAATGAAATTTTAAAAAATTTTCTTCGTTTTCAATTCAACAATTAAGTTTTCAACTTAGGTTTCATATACTTCAAGCCATTACTAACACGCGTCACTTTAATTATTGTGAACAAATAATACTTAAAATTTCTACACTTCCAAATCTGCAGTGAGAAGAAAAAATTGGGTATTCTCTGCAATCCAATTTAAAAAAAAAACCCATTTTTCAATTTTTAAAATACGCACCATGCAACTTGGAATATATTAATAAATGTATTGCACAATATATAATTTAATTAAATTTAAACATAAATTATAGCATGCACCAGAGGGTTTTACGTTTCTTTTCACCCAGTTGAGATGTGATTTCATTTTGGGTATAGGGTTTAGAAACACTATGCCACGTTACGATTTTGCGGCGATATGCGATGTGTCTTGTGGCGGTATTTATGGGGCAAGACATTTGGCAGAAGTTAACCTGCCAAAAGCATCCTCCCCTCAACAACACCACTAGAAAGAAAACGCCGGAGGGTCAGGTTGTGTTCGTTTGTGCATAGTTGGATGTTAGTAAAGGATAGGAAATGCCTAAACCAAAATTCAGCTTTTTACAACTTGTATCACTAAACAAAACAATAGTCACTTGGTATGTATCTTTAGGAACTCAGGGTTTGTGCAACTGAGGTGCTTGATATAGCTACGATATTTATGGGGGAAAAAAAAAAAAAACAATTTCATCTCAGGTGACATCATAATTTTAATTTTTAAAAGATCTTATCACTTCCAACAATCAACCAAAACTTTGAGAACAATATCAATTAAAATGAATATTTTTGTCTCACATATTTTTTTCTTTTTATTTTATTTGCTTTCACATTACTTCGGAATCCCGTATGAAATTGAAGTTACTTAAATGATTTATCGTAAGTGGACATTTTGGCCGAGAAAATTAACACACACACACACACTACATTAGTCATTCAATTCAACATTAATTCAGATTTAGACTGGCACTGTCACTGAGGCATTGGCCAAATGACCATAATTAAAATAACAAAAATTTTTAATGTTTCAAAATAATTTAAGTATTTGAAGATCAGTCCAATAAGATAGTTAGTATCACTACATGCGGAATCTACATAAAATGAAAATGAATTTTGGCCTGGTGATGCACGAAAAGCAGATCAGGAACACATATCTGACCGAGAAGTTAAATGAATGGAGAAAGGGCGGCGAGGAAAATCCTTCGAGAACGACCACGCCTCAACTCTGAAGCCATATTCAGGCCGTCATCTTAGGGCCATGCTGGAGAACTGCTTTCGCGGTAAAATTGATGTTCTCGCATCAGGATTGTTACATTACAATTTTAGTAATAAACAAGATGTCACAATTCAAATCGCGTCGAGGAAGAAGGACATTGACGTACCAGAAGTCGTCACAGAGTAAGATCGATTCGAGAGGACGAGTAGCAACATAAATCGAGTTACATTTCGCCACTTTTACAACTTAGTTCACAAATACTACGTTTAAAATATTTAAAGCAATACAAAATCATAAAGGTAACAGAATTTGTTATTAATTTTCAAGTATACCACATTCTATGGAATACTAATTTTACAAACAGTAAGTACTCTTTTTTCTGATACATGTCAAATCTTTGACATACTGGTTGGCCTAGTTTGAAAATGTATTTTATAAACAAACAGAAATTTTAACCTCAGATAAATATTGTATTAGCAAACAAAGTGTTACTAAAGTCTTTAAACGCAAAGAATATTGGTGATATTTAATACCTACACCATTCATTTATTTATCCGATGACATAGTTGACATAAATATTATGAAGTTATTTGACATAAAATTCAAAAATAGATTTCCAAAATAATTAAATGCTCTTCTGAACAAAATTGAAATAGTCACATGAGGCAGAATAAAACGAGGTACAATTATATAAATAAAATCGTTAGCGAATTAAGTTAGCACAGTAACTAGTACTTAACAAGTACATTATACTTAACTAATTCTTTGACAGAAAATGGGATAACAAAGCTGAATTCCGCGGTTTTACCGATTCCAAAAGCGGAATCCGAGTCATAGACTTGCACAAAAACAAGAATTGAACAAATTAGAGGGCATGGGCCACCAAGGGGTGGCACTTGTGTGTTCCAGACTTCTCGTTAGAGTTTTACGATACCCATCTACGGTATAGTTTCGGGTGCGGTACATGCTTAACTATATCGATATCGATATCGACGAGACATACCCCTCCCGTAAATAACTGAAAGTAAATGACGATATACAGTAAAAACAATGTATCCGGAACTGATGCATGTTTGTACGAGCACAGAATTCTTCTTTAATCACAAGATCTTATTTCGTAAAACAGTTTTGGTCAACTTGCAAGGGTATTACTGGTGTGGCTAATGATTTTCTGTATTGTTGCCGAGATTCAGCAAACAACTGATAATATTTTGCCGATCAACATTTCTTGCAGTTACATTCATTAGAATAGTTGCTGAAAGTTTGCTTGCTGTACCAGCTCTGAAAAAGATAGCATTTTTTTACACTGTAAATTTTCGAAGAGTGTCGGTAAGTGTTGAAAACATAAAATGGGTTCGTCGAGGCATCACGTCGAAGTAGCTTATGTTTAATATGTACAATATACTGAGTTAACATTTTAATTCTATATGTTCTTAGCGATAATAAAGTTATATTAAACATTCGTACTACAGTTATGAGTACGACATTTTTGCTAACTTTTTTTTGTAAGCCACTTTAATTTTTTGTTGTAAAAGTTCAGAAAATGCTGTAGTTTGTATAGTAAATTGTAATAATACCTACAACGTAAACCTGGGCATCGCGTCTGTTGATGAAATGGGTAATGTAGATAATAATCGTATTGAAATTTTGAGTCGACTTTTCAATACTATATCGCGGAATTTTCCTTATCGTAATTTCGTCCATGTCGCAGGGTAAGAGTAGAAGATATGTCACGGCTTTCGATATTTACAAGGCGACGATATTAATGGAATAGTTGTTAGGAATGCTACCTCGCGGTGCGTGGTTTCCGGGGTTCGAGTCCAGGCTAGTTATTTAATTGTGTGCTATTTTTAGGATTAAGTTTATTTCAGTTTGATTATTTGAGCAGCTCCTCACTAAGCTATCAACATAAATGTGTGCCACTCGCATTCGCAAGCAATGTAAGTTATGTGGGACTTGACGGGAGTTGTAGCTGGAATTGTAGAATCATGTCCTTTCTATTTCAAGACAGATAGAAACACTTCAGAGACGAATACATCTTGGATATTACATTAATTATCATCAGATTGCACGTGTCTCTTGACATGCTTTTAGTACATCTGTTTTGTATTTGTAGTGTATGTGTAGTGCATTGCATTTAAATCTTAAGCCTGGTACACACAATTCGCTTTCTTGTACAAGGAGTACACCTGCCTTTTTCAAGTCAACTTGCATCGTGTTACTGTCTAACTTGTTTTCAAGTAGCTTGCATGCAAAGGTTTGCGTGCTAGCTAGAATCATTTAGAGACTGTTATATTTTTTGTTCACCTTCTTGTGCAGTTATTTTGTTTACATTTGCGTGTTATACATTTATGTAGTTCCCGTACATTGATTTATGCCGATATGGTTAATTTGAGAGCATAAAACATCTTTTTAATTCTGTACTATGGGGCAGCGGTGGCGCAGTGACTAGCGCACTCGCCTCCCACCGAGGCGATCCGGGTTCGATCCCCGGCGGCTTCGCTCCCGGAAGCTCGCATGTGAGAATCGTGCTGGACGATGCTGCTTGCCGGCGGGTTTTCTCAGGGTACTCCCGTTCCCCCCTTCCACTCCAGCGCCGCTCCATCCTAGGGTCTCACTTCATGTCACGTTCAGGGATGACGGGAACTTATGGGTCCCAGCTGGGTAGCCCGTCCCTCAGAGGGTGTTGCCTCGCCCTGAGTCCACCCCCCATACGCACCTATACTATTATCAATTCTGTATTAGTGATTTGTTAAGTTTGTAAAATCTTGGTGTGTTGTGGTAGAAATGAGTGACTGGCATGCTGCAATATTCAAGTACTACTCCTATATGTACAGAATGTACATGGGACTTGAATACAAGAGGGTGGTCGCCATCTTGTTCACCTTTTTGCCACAAAAGATGTCCTATCCGTGTCAGGTTTTACTCTTCAGTGCTACGCAGCGGTTCTTGACAGTAATGACTGTCTGTTTTTGTTCCAGGTTCGTACAAGAAACTGATGGTTATCTGTGGAACGTCTGATTGCTTAGAACCAGCGATTGGTGAGTGATAACTTCGCGAGCCGATGTATTTATCAGTCTGTGTTGGTCGCCTGCAACGCTTTCCATTTGTCATTTGCGACATACATTACCAGTGTCGCCGAGCCTTTGACCCAGGATCGCGATCTCCCGGGTTTGAATGGAGCGATATGGCATTTATTTGTGCGCCGGTTTTACACTAAAAAATATTAAGCAAAACATTTTTAATTTATGATCCACGAATATTATTACACCATAGCGGATTATCATAATGACAACTGCAGCTTCCTTAAAGTACGTGTTTAAACGTTTATTTAGTTTTAATTTTTTTTATTTCTCTTTTGGTGTTCATATATTTCTTAAACGATTGACAGAAAACGTTAGTATTAAAACGTTCATACTATTAATAAATGTTTATTTTGTATGTACCTTCTATATAAAATGTTATATGTTCAATTTTGTCATATGTGTGGTAAACTTTTTATCATTGTTGCATATAACTATTTTCTTGTGACATTTACAGTCTTATTCTGCTGATATGTTATGAATTCTAATCTGTAATCAGTATTTTTATTTGTATTTTGTAACAGCACAACTCATATGCCTGATATGGTTATTTGGACGAATAAAAGTCAGGTCAAATAAAAATCGGCACCGCAGATTTGGGTAACCGGTTTTGCTGTATAAATAACCCGGACTTCATTACTAGTGAAAAATTATTTCAGTTCTGTGTTTGCTTGAGCAGTTTCAAATGGTGTCATGGTTATCCTGATAAATAAACTACGTTCTGTGTAGTGTAAATAAAGAACTTTGCCGTACGAATTTGGTTTATAGCTGCAAATTGAATCACGGACAAAAGAGTTGTTAGTGTTACACTACACGCTTAGATATTAATGCGGTATCGACAACCCTTTCTCTTTGCTGTATTTGGAGGTTGGAAGGTAACAAAATAAAAATTGGCCTCTATGCCCATTTTATTTGTATTGTTCGTGTTATAATCGTTCGGCATGAAATGGAGGGGGTACGTGAAGGCAGGGCTTCTCGTCGACAGAGAAGTCATTATCTGCTGTTCACGGTCAAATTAGCACTTTTTGAGATCCCTGCTTATGATCTTCTTGTATACACGTTGTGTGTTCTTCCAACTTATGTAAAATTAACACTGCCATGGACCTCATCACTTTATTCATATGTCGGTCAAGTGCAACTGTAAAATGATTAGAAAAGTAAATATTGTACAAATCTGCTCATTTTTACACTTAGATGCATTAAAAAAAAATCAGAAAACGAGATAAATAATCTAAGTTATCGCGAATGGTTACCTAACACTTTTTGTTCGATGTTAATATGTGGAACTACTTTCCCCTCCATAGATACCAACTTTACTGGACACATTTCACTCATTGCGCCCGTTAAAATATGCAGGTAGGGGAAGTCACTTTTTTTTTTTTTTTTTTTTTTTTTTTTTTGCCGTGAACAGCCTATACCAAGGAATAATTCCAGCATTCGCCTGGAGCGATTTTGGAAAACGGGAATCACAATAGACGGGCAAGTAATCGAGCCCGTGACCTTCCGAATATGAAACCAGTGGTTTATCACTGCACCATTTCGCTCGGGACAAAAAAAAGATAGACAAATTCAACGCGAATAACGTCAGACAAGAGTCACGTGCTTTAGGTCGCTGGTTCGTACATCGTAGCACGTCGACGATGCTATAAAAATTGTAAAGAACACTGAATTCACTGCTGCTCTGACGGTTGTGCGTTTTCAGAGAAATCGTTTATTGACATTCGATTCAAGTGACGTGGTCTCTAAAATTATATCTGTTTGATAGTGGAAGACAGCATCATTACATAATACCTATTACTTCTCTGAGCTTCAGCAGAAAACATTACACTAATAACCCGTATGTTATTATTTTGCGAACATGCAAATATCTAACGCATTTATTAATAACTCAGTATACCTCTAAATATGTATTCGTGGATGAATACCACTTCCAAGTATTCCGATAATGTCTTACTGTCTTATCAATTATGTCTTACTGACAAGAGAAAATATTTCCTGATTACTGATATTATTACCTTATGTCTGATGAATAATAGTCAATGGTCTAAGAGTAAGTAATGGAAGGCAACCTTTAAAATCTCACCAGAAGGTAATAGAGAAATTCGCTGCTATAGTGGACAGTGGCGGAGTAATATTATGACACCTGCAAGTGTTACAGTATTAGTAATATATTTTTGGACACACGTTTTATTGCATGTGTGTGTGTGCGCGCGCGCGTGTGTGTAGGTGTGTTGTGTCTTATGTCGAAGTCATAAATGTATATTGATATTGAGCTAAAAATTTTTGAAAGAGCTTTAATACTGAAAAAAGTGAACCGAAAATGTGGCTTTATTCGTTGTAAACTGTGTTTTTTAGTCAAGTTCTTTTTATTGAATTTATCGCTTTAGCTTAACGAGATAAAGAAAATTAGCGCATAGTAAAAAAAAAATCTATGAAGATCTTACAAATTGATGGGAGTAAATGTGATGCACGTGACTAGAATCAGACTACAGCGCTGTACATCATACGTATGTGATGTACATAGCGGTCCAAGTGTTAAGTAAATTTTGCTGTGCAAAAATTTCAGAGGTCTTACAAATCACAAATATAAATTATTGAATTACATTGGTAGTCTTTTCTATGGTTTTTTTTTTTTTGTTATTGCTTTTAAATCATAATTTCCGGAACATTTGTGAACTTGGGGCCGACATTCAAGTCCAGGCAATCCAAAAATAAAAATTATTTCTTCCTTAAACGTGTTTAATGTTCACATATAACGTCTAAGGACAGAAATATTTGCTGTAGAAAATATAAAACGCAAGGATTATATGAGAGAAGCTTCCATTGTACTTCTCCTTACGTGTAAGCCGACGTGCTAACTCCATTGTATACGAGATTTGAAATAAGTATTGTTGTTCCTTTTGGAGTTGGACGTGATGGTCTCATGTCCGACCGCTTTTTACTGACTCGGAGTCCTATGTGAGTGCGACTGAGGTCCTGTCGCAAAATAGTTGCAGTTCTGCAAGTGTTTTGAAGTTAATATTGCCGTCCAGCAAATTTAAGAGCTTCTCTCTGTTAGGATGCGTTTAGTGTTCCCGTCGCGATAAATGATTTTCTACAGGGCATTTAAGAAATGTAAAGGAATGTTTCTATGCCTTTTAATTTTATGAAAGGAATTTTAATATGAATCACGAATTTGCTTTTGGCTGATGAGAAGAAATTCCGAAATGGATTTGGGCGATTAATCTCTTAATTCAGCGTAGGTAATTTTTTCCCTTGTTGATTCTTCTATTTACTTATTTTTTATTTTCCATGGACACTTAAATTTTTAAAGGAATCTATATAGTGGTTCACGTGAAATTATCCTTTAATTGTCGATAAACGGATCACTCAAATTTACTGTAGAAGGTCCCCCCCCCCCCCCCGGTTATAAATGTACTGAAACTAGTTTTTTTCCTATTCGACTTAACAGACTATAAAGTACCAAACATGCTGTTAAATTAACATCATATAATCACATTACAAGCCGCTTTCATAAAAACAATTACATTAATTCATTAAAACTTGAATGTTATAAAATAAAGAAAAACAGCGAAAACACTAAGGTGAACATTGCGCATGCTGTACGCATTCGAAATTAATATAAAACAAAAAGATTTGTGACGTTTGTGACGCAGTGCTATTTTATGTATTTAAATTTGTATTTTTAGAAATTGTGTACACACAGCTTTCCTTCTTTCTACCAGCTGTTCCTCGTTATGATACTCAAATCCCCATTTTAAATTGTTGTTTTACAAATTAAAACATTATATAAATGCACAACGTTAATCATATACCTTGTGTAAATTTGTATTATAGGTACACTGTTTCATATCTATGTATGGTACACTTACTAAAAGCAAATGTTTATGTAATATGCTACACAATAAATGTGCACTAAAGTATATTAGTGCAAATTATTTCGTTTCTACTCAAGGGTTAATTTTTGCAACTTTTGTTGCTATCCAATTGTAGAATTGTAATTTTTTATAAACAGGCAAACATGTTTTGTGCTCATAAATTGGTTACTTCAAATTCTTACTATTATCTTGTTCACTAACGGAAACACAGGCGATATCTTGTATGTTGTGTTTTCTTGGCAACCGTGCCGTATGGGCGCAGAAATCTGCATCTCCTTTGAAGGAATGCGAGCTAATCCCAAGGGATGCTCGAAGTCAAGGCTTTTCTTACGGCCTCTAGCCCCGAGGGAGTATTGAAACACTGGCGGTGTCTGGCAAGCGGCGCGCAAGGAAAAAAAAAAATTACAAAGTCTGCTTAGGAAGGGGATTTAAATTTATTGCTACGAAGCTGTTGGCTGCCGCAATCTTCAAGCAGTGCTCGAAGAAGGATGCGGAGGAGGGGAGCGCTTAAGTTGAAGGTTATCAGGTTTATGGGCTTTTATAGAAAGGCACTTTTTATGGCTGTATTAACAGGATCTTGATAAAATAAACACCATGACAAGAGACCAGTAAATAAAATCTAGTGCCTCGCCGTGACATGTAATAACGCCGTAAACTGCATAAATGTCGAGTAAAACAAGCACACGTGTTTTGAATGAAAGATACAGACGTGGCAGATATATTCTGTGTAGGGGAAAACTTCAGTTACTTTGACATCAAATAACAACCTCGAACACAGAAAGTAATTACTTTCGTGACATGTTAATGTTATTATTCTTACTCGATAAGAAAACATCCTTCTGTATTATCGTCGTTAGGAATAAACAACTGAGTCTTGAATTTGTCTTTTAAGGTAATTTTATACGATTTTATTTAACGGCTATAGCTTGGGTAGTTTTAGTATTGCTTGTTGGTCTTAGCTGACGAGGTTTGCGATTGCGTAGAAATATTGTTTTTAATTGAATGAAAGAAGAGGAATTGTTTCGTTGATTTATTTACACCGCTAAATTACAAAAAAAAAAAAAATCCTACAGTAGGCATAATAAACAATTAGGTTTGGCATTACATTTAGTAGAAAACTAAATCAGTCGGTGCCAGTAGTACAAATAATAAAATCTCTGTCATGCTTTACTTACAGCTTCAGACGTCGCTTTGTCTTTGACTGAACTTTCCTCACGTTCACGCTATTCTATGGGTTGATCAAAGCCCCATTTTTATCGTCTAGGAGCACATTGAGTAGTCCCGTGTGTGTCAATGTATGTCCCTCCCTGAAAATTTCTGAACACATGAACCGAATTTCACCCAACATGTTACGCTTATTTGAAAGGATATCCGTCTTTTATAGTTTTCGACTATGCCGGGTACTGATGTCAAACTGGCGGCCATTTAAAAATTAATGTTGCTATGTCATCTCGGGAATCAATAAACTTAATGTTGTATGTTGACAGAGCATCATGTAGGTTTTGAATTAAAAAAGTAAATATCGTTGGTCCGCCATTTTAAACGGTAGTATTAAATGAAAAAAAAATTAATCTTTTGAATTGGAAAATAATCCATCGATTACCGCCAAATTTGGCACGTAGATAATACAATGGTAGGCCATGCAAACGTAGCCTATGCATTTTTAATAGATAATGTACTTATTTTCAAAATGGCTGCAAAATATTTTAGGTTTATTTGTTGTATCTACCATACCGTCTGGCCGATTTCGACCAAACTTTGTAAGCTGAAAGTAACTATTACATGCATCATATATACCAACAAACAACCACAACGTTAATTTATAAGTTTTAAGAGGATCAAGCACTTATTTTAATTAAACGTTCTAGCTTGGTAAGCTATATTTCTATGAACCATGTGATCCATTTCAACGTAACATTGTATAGTCTACTGGCAGTTTCTAAGCTAGCATCAAATTAGCTTATACATGAACTACTCTTCACTGTCATTTTGGAGATAACACTACGTACGAAATTAAGATTTTATGTCCTATCTCGGGAAACGATTATATAATTCCCACAAACTTCCTGAAACAAAGTATCAATTTGTAGTCCTTAATTTATATGATTTTAGGGGTTAGTTACATATATTCGAAATAACAGTCATGTAAATATTATTGCTCAGAAAACCACATGCCCCAAATAATTTCAGCCGAACTTTATGTGCTGGTAGTGTCTATGACAATCATAAAATGTGCTAATACGTGACCATTTTGTCTGCTATTTATGAAGATCGTCACTTGATATAATGAATGTTTGGGCCATATCTCTGGGACAAATCATCCGATTCCCACTACATTTTATATGCAATTAGTACTAGGGTAAACCATATTAACTGACATGTTTTAGGTGGGGCAGGCTTTTTTTAAATTGCGTTAGTATAAGTAATTTAGATTAGTATGTTTGTCTATTAACAATTGAACAAATTTCATTCAACATTTGAATGCTAACAGTAGTCATTAGAATCATCAATTGTGCATGTAGAAATTCTATTTTGCTATATTTTGTGTAAAATAGCGCTAGGAAAGAAAATGGAACAATTATGCCATATTTCCAGAAGAATTCAACTAATTTCCACAAAATTTAGCACTCCAGTAGTGCCACAGAAGGCACTGTAAACATATATACTATAAGTTTGCTAGATGACGGCCATATAAGTAATTTCGATAGTTTTGTCATTTATATTAAATAATTCAACCAAATTTTTTACAAACTTTGTACGCTAACAGTATCCATTAAAAGCATCATGCACACAACTTATTTTAATGCATGTTCGTACGATATTGTTAAATGAGGATAAAGTTCTTATTTGGGGTTTCTTAGGGACCCATCAATCGATATCCACCAAATTCTAAACACAAGTAGCTTTGAGGTAGGGCATTTAAATTAAAGCGATTTAAGTTTCTCCTAACACTTATTTTTTCAAATTACAGTGATGTAAATATTTTAGGTAAATAAACCCTGTATACCAAAAGATTAGATTAATTACACCCACTGTTGATGCTCCGAATCCTACCTCTGTAATGCCGTTGATTGCGCGCTACCTTTTGGCACGCGATTTTCTGGGTTTTGGGTGCCATGTAAGGCGCGTGTGTATTTGTAATTGTCACACTACTGTTGCATATGTTTCTGGCTCTAGCTCTTAATGATATTGCTGTCAACAAGACGTCAAGGCCTACCTACCATCCAAACTTTTAAGAACTTCATTAAAAAAAATATTCGTACCCATGTAGAGGAAAAGAGGCCCATTAGTTTAATCAGTCACTTCATGTTAATATATTGCCTGTTGTCCAGTATGAGTATAGACTGTTCACGGTAAAGTGAGCACTTTTAGGGCCCTAGTTACTTTTTCCTTTTAGCCATTTATTATCCTTTAACCACTTTTTAAAATAAAATATTGCCATGTATGCAGTAAACACAGTGTATATATTCCACCGCACTTGGAAGATTATGTCTAAGACTAAAATAAAATATATGTATTGATTATTATTCTAAATGAGAGGGCTATCGAACGTGCTTACTTTACCGTGAATAGAGTATAAAATAATGGATATACGCTGGAGATTCCGAAATTACGTACCGTACTCACAGGCACGAGTGTTTTTGGAAGTGGCGACATGTTTTTACAAGCGATAACAAAATGCTTGGTACAGAATTTGCGTATAATGAATAATACTAAAATAACTATTTCGCGCATATAAAATATATACGCAAACAAAATTCTCAGCTCTGATTGTAGCCTTCATTTATATGACTTTACTTTGTTTGAACTGTTCCTGATGTTGCTGTAAGAACTGAAAGATACACCTGCGTGTAAAAGTTTTAATGCTTCGTATGTAAAGTTATAAGACTACTTACTTTATCTATAACGTATTAATGTGGTCAAAGTTATTTGTGAGCACTTTTGATGCAGTTGTTATTAGGCATGCTTATTTTTGGTGTCGAGATGCTAGGACGTTAGTTGTCTTCATTTCTCCGTTTCTGCTATTATTATTGTGAATACTATTCACTTTCAACGGTGAACGTGTGGCGATGAAATTATAGTAATTTATGCGAACAAGTCATCCATTTACAAGTCCAATAATGCTCCTACGTTTTTATCGTGTTTTTTAAATCACAGTTAACGCTGGCTTAGATAAGAGGAGACTAACGATGTGCGATGCCCGCTTGAGACACACACAAACAACACACCTGTCGTTCTCAGGTAACTTGGAGAATACATGAAGCGAGTTGTGCGATTGCAGCAGCGGTTGAATATATACGGTAGAAGAAAAGAGAAGGAGTCAGCCCCATCGGAACCTAGATGCTGTTTACTAAAGGCTGTTCACGATAAAGTGAGCACTTTTTAAATCAACCTTAGAAAATTGTCACTGCTGCCTGCATATTTTTTAGCGGGCGCACTGGTGACATGTGCCCAGTAAAGTTGGCAGAGAAGAAGTAGTTCCATTTCTTAAAGTCGATTAAAAAGTGTTAGGTAACCATTTATAATGCCTTAAATTATTTATTTCTATTTTTTCTCTTGCATCGAAATATAAAAATGAGCAGATATGTGAAGTTTTCTTTTCTAATAAATTCACAGTTCTACTTGACCGACGCATGAATAAAGCAACGAGGCCCATGGTAACGTTAATTTTACCTAACGCGGAAGAATACACAACGTGCGTAGAAGTAGATCTTAAGCAGGGCTTTGAAAAATGCCCATTTTACCGTGAACAGCCTATAACAAACCTCGTCAAAATTCCGCTCAAAAAGTTACGGTGAAATTCGTTGGCCAACAAGATTCCGACAAGTTTGATTGCGGAGCGCCGTACACTCGGATAAAGATCGCATTTCGTAGTTTCTTTTCGAGTGTCGATGACGAAGTTGCGTTCCTAACATTCAACTTAAGACTGAAAATTTCGTATACTAAAATGTGATCGCCGCAAACATTACGTATGTGCATGTTGTGTATTAGCAGGAGACTAGGAATTGTTTTGAGTGTCATCATAAGTACAGAATAACGAAGTATACAGAGACAATACTGTTGTGTGTGTGTGTGTGTGTGTGTGCTGCGAACTTTTGCACGCATGAAGCTAAAATCACCCACCGATCAGCACGTGCTACCTAACCTGCTCATGTAATGCGAAGTAATAGTATTTCGCGGTTTCTTCACCCTTTTTGGAATAAACCCTTTGAAAAATCACTTCATGTATGACATGCTTGGTTATTTCGTGAATATGCCATGTATCACAAGCGTTTTATACTTCTGTTAACATAAAAGTACCTTATTTTTGTAACATATTAAATTTTTAATATATAACTCATAACTAAGATGAATAAAACAGGGAGAAAATATGTGTGTTGGTAATGCCTAGTAAGAAATAGCTATTATGCAAATTATTATTACACTGAGTGCGCACGAATTCGGTGCGTTGTCCCTATGGTGCACTTTTATAGACTTGGTTAAGCTTTTTTTTTGCATGAGGCGGAAGAATATCCTGGAAATAGAACTTTGGCACGGCTTTGGAAAAGCTGTAAGTAATCGTGAACATACTGTGATAGGAGTTCTCGTTCAACATGGCAGACCCCTGTGAGATGACGCACTGCGAATACAAGAACAGCATAGGCCATGTGGGCAATCAGAAACCGATTTCGCTTGCATCACTACCGCCGACAGGCGTTGTCGCTTCTGTATACTTCCCTATTCTAGTCAGTAGTTTGGATCCCAGGCGCGGCAAGATCTGAATCATTGTTAAGAGTGGGATGGACCCCCGTGGGAACGCCGCGTCCACGGTCAAGAAGCGAGGGAGCGATACGGGCGACACTACAACGCACGACTGGTGCCTCATCGCTCCTACGCGCAAGGCGTGCAGTGTTTCCGTCGTGACGCTGTACTGTGCAAATTACATCTGTAACAGTGGGGTTTTATTACACGCGATGAAAGCCCACAGATTAAACTACGCCCTGAACTTTGTACTTTTCTCTTGCCGCTTAAGGAAACTGCATAAGCAAGCCTTAAAAATGCGATATTTAACTATTTTCACCAATTTTTCGCCAAGAATACAGTTGATATGACAAAAGTAAAAATAAACGGGCATATATGTTTTTTTTTTCTGACAAAAAGTCGTATTTGCGGAACATTTATTTACAGAGATACGCGTATTCGCGCAAACAACTATTTGTCAAAAACGCGGGGATCCATCTCACTCTCAAGAACGCTAGATCAAGACGTTTACTTTGCGGGCAAGCAGGCTTTTCCAGTCGGTATCACGGATTCATGAAGACAGGCTCCACATTCACGTTCTTCCATAATAACAGCGTAGAGTGAATAATAATAGGCCATTAAATTCCATCCTCTTTGACACTAGCCATGTAAAAGTTACGGGAATAAATTGATAGCATAAGTCTTCTTCCAGCGTCGGGCCTCCGAGTTAATGTAGATTGCCAGATAATGATACATCTTAGTCTCAGCTGCAACCCAAAAGCCCAGCGTGAAGGGCCGTGTTAAACGCGCGCATGAAAAATGGAAAAGGTTGTTGGGGAATTCGTCATCAGAAAACACACTCTCTTAAGTAATGATAAAGAAGCGCAGCTTAATGAAGACGGATATTATTCTTTTTTTTTTTTTTTCATTTGGCCGTAGAGAAGCTAGGAACCAGAGAAGAAGAGAAATGTTAAACGGCCTTGGCCCAGAACTGTGTTCTAATACGTTAGCTGTGATTTAGTTAAAGGGGAGGCGAAGTGGGAAGACTTGACCTCGAACAGGGGCGGCAAAGTGATAAATTACTCTTCAAAATAAAAACCAGAAGGAGCAATAAAAAAAAAAGAGAGAGTGGGTACTAATGAATAGTGGATCAAAGTGCAGAGTTTGAAGAAAATCACTCCAATGGAGGGTGAGAAGTGCTAGTTTCTCGACCAGTTTACAGCTGAAGAGAGAAGAGCTGTTCATCGTGCCGCCATACGTAAGGAAAGTATGAAAATGTGTGGTTTAAAGGGAAATCCCTAGTTAAACTTTTTAAACGTCTCAAGTTCGCGTCTCTCCATAAGGAAAAATTTCGCAATGAACCGTGCCAAGGCTGAGATTTGCATTCTCTGGAATCTAAATTCCTTGCAAAATTAGATCTGTAATGGTAAAATATTGTTACACGCGATTCACGCCAATTGATTACATTACAGATATCACTTCGTAATTTTTTTTTCCTTTCCCTTAAGGAAATCGTGCAGGAAAGCCAAGAAAAAATGCTGTTTTTAACCATTTTCACTACTATTTTTTGTCTTTGAATATATTTGATATGATAAAATTAAAACGTGGTGACTGTAGATACAATTTATTTATCTTTCCTGGAAAAAATCGCATTCCGAACTATTTATCTAATGAGATACGCCTGCACGCAACACTGATTTTAAGGGTATAGTCCATTCACGGTTACTTCGTATTTTTCTGAAGCCCTACTTAAGTTCTACCTCCAGGATATTCCTCCGCCTCTTGCAAACTAAGCTTAACTAATTCTATAAAATTACACCAAAATACATCGCACCGAATTCATGCGCCCTCAGTTGTAATAGTGTTTTCCTTGAGAACTATTTCTTACTAGGCGCTACCAACATACATGTTTTCTCACTATTTTTACTCATATTTACTATAAATGAAATATTATAATTTATAAATAAAATATAGGCAAACCTTCTAACAAACTAAAAATAATAATTTTTGTGTCAACAGAGGTATACAACGGCTGTAAAACATGACATATTAAAAAAATAACTAAACACGTCATACATTGGGTGATTTTTCAAAGGTTTGATTCAAAGTGCGAGGTAACAGCGAATATACTGTATTATTTTATTAGGGACGGGTATAGGTAGTGATATTGATTTGGGTTTTTTTTTTTTCGTATGACCTCCATACTTGAGTTTGCCGAGACGTAACCTTCCAACCTAAAGTCTCCTGGTTATAATCCTGAGTTGGTTTCGTGTGTAATCTCCCTTCCGCCCAACAGCGGAAGGAAAATATATTACACAACAGTCAATTGACCAACCAAACTTGTGTCCACGATACGCGCGATGAACTGCTCCGTATAAAAAAAAATTGATGAGATAACTACCAACGTAACGCCTGGCCACCCAATGCCTACATTTGCTTTGTATCATTTTATGTTTTCTCGGGCAAAGTGAATAAAAGGAAGGGCGGAAAAAATTCCAGAACAGTGTTAGTGTTGGGCGATCAACATTATGATTACAGTATTTTTCAATATATGTTTATGAGATAGAGAGAGAGAGAGAGAGAGAGAGAGAGAGAGAGAGACAGATAGGGCGTGAAAGAGAGAGAGAGAGAGACAGATAGGGCGTGAAAGAGAGAGAGAGAGAGAGAGAGAGAGAGAGAGAGAGAGAGAGAGAGAGAGAGAGAGAGAGAGAGAGAGAGAGAGAGAGAGAGAGTATTTCGATAATATCGTATGTATCAAGTTTTCCAGGTTCAGAATAACGATTAGTAGCAATATACAACGTGTTTCTAAAAACCACTGACAAACTCTGGGAGGTGATTTCTTATGAAAAATTAAGTAGAAAATATATAGGGCGCTGAATGGAATACTAAGGGAGGAATGACCCCTTGAAAATCAAAATTTAAAACTGTAATTTTCCGAAATATCGGAAACTAAATGACATTAAATGACAATACTCTGAACATTGTTTTGTTATCGCGATCCTGAACCTACAGCAAACATTTGTTTACACCTTCCATGGTAATGAAAATAACAGGGGGGCCACCCTCTTATTGTAAGTTATACAACTTTTGAACCGTCGAGATATTGGAACGTTTGATGCTAGCCTATTGAGCAGTACTGATTAAATACAAAAATGGTCCTCTAGTTGCAAGTGCTTAGGACCCACCGTTTTCTTTCAAAACACAGATGCAGCTTCGGCCCAGCGTTACAGTCCCTAGTACGTAGGCCATACTATAGGCTGTTCACGATGAAGTGAGCACTTATGAAATCAACCTTAGAAAAAGTCACTGGTCCTGCCTACATATAGAATTTAACGGGCGCCCTGAGTGACATGCGGCCAGTAAAACTGGTAACGAAGGATGGAAAGTAGTTTCATAACTTAACGTCGAATAAAAAGTGTTAGGTAATCATTTGTGATAACTTAAACTGTATCTTTCCCTTTCTGCATTTTTAATGCATAGAAGTGTAAAAATGAGGGTTTTTTTTATATTTACTTTCCTAATAATTTCACAGTTTGACTTGACCGACACATGAATAAAGTGCTGAGGCCCGTGACAATGTTAATGTTACATAAGGCGGAAGAATTCGCACCGTGCATACAAGTAGATCTTAAGCAGGGCTTTCGAAAGTGCTCATTTTACCGTGAACAGCTTATGCCTACGCGAATCTATGGTTGGCTGCTGTGTCCACTGCACAAGCAATAGTGGAAGACATTTTATCACCTACTGTTAACAACTTGTACCACACATTCATAAGCTTACAGTGCGTACGTAGTAGGGCTAATTAAACAACAGTTGGCCTGTAACCATATGCTACATCCCATGGGTCTCGAGGTTACGGACAGCCGTAAGGAAGGATTGAGAGGGCGATGGAAAATACCATGAACAAGTTTCGCGTGTGCTCTGTTTCCGCAGTATTTTAATCGGTGGCTATAGGGTTTAAAAGAGCATTATTTTCAGAAAAGATACGTCATTTTCGCTGTAGTTTTAAAATCACTCTTTTGCGAAATAATAAATACCCTAAACAGAGCGAGTGAAGAATTTGGGCGGCTCTTAACATCGAGGTTTTGAGAGCCGATGAGGGTGATCGAGGTGAGGAAGTAGCAGCGCCGAGATGAAAGGGCGGGGGAAACTGGAGATCCCCCGAGAAGACCCGCCGATCAACGGCATCGTCCGGCACGTTTCCCACATGCGAATATGACCCGGCCGGGGATTGAACCTGGATCGCCTTGGTGGGAGGCGAGCGGGCTAACCGCTCGGCCACCGTGGCCGAGGGCTACTTACAGCGATTTATTCTGTCTTTGCAACGAACCCATTTACGTTTCGATAGCCAAATGTATACATTGTGTTGCGAGCGCGGGTAAGCGTAACTCTAGCATGTCTAGACGCGCCAGCCCACGAAGCGACGCGACGCGACGCTGCGTTCAGGGCGAGGCCACAGGCAGCGAGACATTTTGTAAACACAGAAATGTATTGCAAACCCGCGGCGAGTATTCAGCGCCGGCGGAGGCTCGAAGCGCGGGCCTTACCGCAGCCAGACGACGAAGACGCAAGTTGGAGCAACGGAGGGTGTGCCGAGACCCGCCGTAGTTGAGGCGACGTCATGAGCAGACTTCGGCAACAACGATAACGCGATAACGTTCCGGTGGTACCGGCTGTTCACGTTAAAGTGAGCACTTTATAAGGCCGTGCTAGAATTTTCCATTCAGCCAATCTGTATCTTTCCGCCACTCTGTAATATAAACATTGCTGTGTGACTTATAAACACAGTGTATACATTTCATAACTCTCAAAAGTTAACGTGTGAAGTTGCAATAAAATACATTTATTAGTCGTTAGCGGCGGCTGGGAGGGCCTTAAAAAGTGCTCACTTGACCGTGAACAGCCTATACAAGTAAAGACTTTAGTTAAATATAGCGTGGCTTGGTATAATGTAATGACAGTAACTGGATAGTAATAAGTATATTTGAATCCCCCTTATCAACGTAACGTAATTTATATTTCAGTGTTGTGCTTCATTTGATGTAAACGTTGTAAGTTTAAAGCTCAAGAAAATATATTGAGATAATAGTAAAATGAGTAACTACCATCTGTCTACATTTCCCCACCTACTTTGTGTGGCCCCATAACAATTGGCAACTAAATACTGACTACCATTTCTGTCCTGGAAATATATTCACATAGAAATATTCGACAGTTTTTTTTGTAACTATAACAGACACGACTGTCTATCAGGTCCTCGTGACGACTAGAGAAAACTCTTAAAAGACGTGGACTTACTTTCCTTGCATCACTGCCAACGCGCAGGGGTCATGCCAGTGAGTGTCCGTTAAATATATGCTACTTCGTGTAGGGATTTTATTTTTTAAATGGGAATATAAAAGTGCTTATTCAACCGTGAAACAGCCATGCAGAGAAATGGTATCCTAGTGGAAGTCGAGTTCGGCGCGTGCTAGTTGATCGGAGTTACGATCCAAAATTCTCTCCCTTGGCTGCTATCTCGACCGTGACGAAAGAGTGGACGCCTCCGGCCGCGAAAAGATCTCGTGTAAATAATTTTATAGCCCACAAGGAGTTGACGGAAAATCCTCGCCGTCGAGGGAGGCCCTTTGGTCCCTCGTCGACATGACCACTTTCCGAAGTCGCTCGCAACTCGCCGAATTTGCTGGCAGCCACCTGTGTCAAAACTCCTCTTTCTCTCGCTCTCTCTCTCTCTCTCTCTCTCCCTCTCTCTCTCTCTCTCTCGTTTCTCCTCCTCCCCCCGCCCGTAAAATCACCACGCAGCTTCCACAGCGCGACTGTCACCTGTCGCCGTCACTCGAAGTTTCGAGATCTTCCACGGTATTCTGCACAAACGTACTCTCTTCTGTTGGCATCGTGTACGAATGAAAACTGCACACTGTACGCGGTACATATTAGCCACAGTTCTGTATGCTGTTCACGGTGAAAAAAAAAACGAGCATTTTTGAAATCAACCCTTGAAAAAGCCACTGCTGATAACTGCATTCGTTCTAACGCAAGCGCTGAGTGAAATACTCGTGCAAAAAGTTGGCAGCAAGTTACGAGAGAATGTCTCAACGCCACGTTAAGACGGCTGTATTTAAATTTGTGGTCGCTGAAATTATTTATTTATTTTTAATGAATTTTTTGTGAGTGAAAGAGTGGCATAAAAAGTGAGCAAACATTTAACAGAAAAATAATGTGAAAAAGTATAGGCCACTTCTAAAGAATAAATTGCGGAATTGAGGGCGGTATTTACCTTGACTTCAACTTCTATTCGTATTTTCTTATCCGTAATTTTGCTCAAATATCACGCTGTTGAAGGAAAGAATAAAACCTTTGAAAATTGACACACAACATTTTGCGCTATGGCGTCACCTACGGGTTTAAGAAATCCCTAGTTCGAGTCCCCGTAAAGTTAGAAATGTGCGTGCCATTTATACAACGAAATTTGGTAAGTTTAGCTAGTAATTATCCACTCTCCGTAACTCTACCGCGAGCAGCCATTCCGCATAGAAGCGAGAGCTTTAAACAAGATCAAGCACTTCTAGACTAATTACGGATCCGTCTTGTGGTTGAAAAAAAGGAAAGGAACAGCAAATACAATCTGCTCCTGAGTTTGCCTGGAATATGAACGAAAAACTGGTGGGGGAAAAAACCGACATTCTATACCTGAAGCTTTAGCAGTAGTAATTGAAATACGAATTACAGGGATTCAGTAATGACTGGAGAAAGTGAGCGAGGTGGTAAACCATTTACGGCAAATTGAGACTAAGGATTCTGTTTTACCGCTGATACACACACACACACACACACACACACACACACACACACATATATATATATATATATATATATATATATATATAGACACACACACACATACGCGCGCGCGATACAGAGAGAGAGACGAGAATCACAATTGTTTAAAATATTATAAATAAATATTTGGTTTCTCTTGTAGGTATACGTAATGCGATATTCGGTCGTGCTTTAGACGAATGGAATGTTTCGAGCTCAACTATATAGTTTAGCTAGAATAATTGTTTTATATTTTCTGAGGAGCGAACTGACACACGTTACTTCGTTGAACACTATGAGTGGCATTTTAATTACCAGATCGATTATTATGATTGGCAGGAGGTGGAGGGCATTATGACCCTATGCATAGATTCCTGGGAAATCCACGCCATCAGGACATTTTGGAGTGAGTGAAGAGATTTGGGCGGTTCTTAAGACGCCCGTCTGCCGAGAGGTTTTTTTCGTGTTTGAAGCCGAGAGGCGAGGGAGCGTTAAAGGCGACATGACACGCGCATCAAGTCCCATATCGCCGCTAAGCGCAAGGCTCTCAACTGGCGTGCAGTGTTCTCGTCGTGCTGCGTGTATCTATGGGACTTTCAGCGGCGACCCTATTGTTTTATTGGTGGAAAGTGTGTAGGAACGTTCAATGCATGCCCCTTGACTAGCTTTGTACGGATCTGGCACGTGCATTTTGAGATACAGCGCTTTGAAAAAGCAGATTTTTAGCCATTGTGTTTCTAATTAACGTAAGGTGTTGAAAACACTCAACAGCCCTCGTCTGGAATGTGTTTTCTATTCGTAGGTCAGTACACTGGACGCACGTTTAATAGTTTCGTAGAAAAACGTGTATTTCGAACACTCTACAGCGCACTTCAAGCGCCAGGTAGACGAGCCTTAATTTCGAGGCCTTGAGAGCCGATGAGGGTGAAGCGAGGTGAGTATGGAGAAGCGCCTGAATGCAAGGGCCGGGGGAAACGAGAGATCCCCTAGAAAACCCGCCGACCAGTGGCATCGTCCGGCACGACTCCCACTTGCGAAAATCCGGGAGCGACCCCACCGGGAATCGAACCCAGTTCGCCTTGGTGAGAGCGAGCACTACACAACCACGACCGACAGTTTATACTCCATTCATGGTAAAGTGAGCACTTTTGAAAGCCCTCTCATTTGGAATAATAGTCCAAATATATATCTTATTTTAGACTTATACGTGAATTTCCGAGTGCGGTGGAATCTACACGCTCTGTTTATTATTTACATGGCTATACTTATTTTAAAAGTTGGCCAAAGGATAAGAAATGGCTGAAATAAAAAAGTAACTAGGACCTCCTCAAAAGTACTCCCTTTATCGTGAACGGCCTTTAGTTGTAAGGCTCATTACCAAAGAATAGAGCAGCCAGTGAGAGATTACTTGCCAGGCATTGACATTAACGTACCGATGGAGGAAAGTACGATATTCCACTCACAAGCAGCGCTTTCAGTAACCTGGAGTGATAACAGTTCTCTTATTATGTGTATAATTACTTGTGACAGAAATTGTGCCATATGAGCGACAAATTTGGTTGTGTTTCTCCCTCGGTGCTTTAAGAAGTACCAAGTTAAGAATTTATGGTGCAGTCTGGAAAATATTTGGTAAAGAGAAGTCGCAGCAGCTGGAAACATCTGAGGACTCTTGGGTAAGCTTGCGAAGATGTCGACACATCATTATTACGAGGTGCCCTTTATATGAAGAAGAAACCGGCAGGTACTTGCCAAAGCGTCTGTGATGCTGTACTTTTTGCTTCTACTGCTCACATTAAAGCACTTCGGCCATAAGTATGAAGATAATCTTATTTTAACTTCATAAATAACCCAAGCGTATGGGATTTCTGAAACATAATAGCGTTGTAGTGATATATCGAATATTGCTATACTACGATACTATCGATTTGCGAGATTGTGATACTGGTGAAACCAGCTCTTTCCCATGAGTTTCTACCATGAGACAATGTTTAATATTAACGAAACTATAAATATGCCTTGTTTCACATATAATTAAGCTGTGTCGTCATATGTGTCAATTTATTTACCAGAATGATAACATCGCCTCGATATCGATACGGTCAGTCTTTAACGAAATTGTACCGGGAAGGGATATCGATACAGCACAAGTCGCGGATTGGGTTGTGGTCGACGCCCTGGCGCTCTCTCTCTCTCTCTCTCTCTCTCTCTCTCTCTCTCTCTCTCTCACTTTCGCTGTCTCCAGCTGTTAACCCCCGTCCTGTTTCCTGTACCGCCACCACCCCGTATCGATCCCGCGACCCTCGCGTGCGGAACTCTGCGATCAGCCCAGGAGGTCGGCTTATTGTGGAAAGGGGTGTGGAGGGTGTAAAGTAGCTGCCGGAGGCAGATTGTTCCGTCTGCAACAGGGCGTGGCGCCTGCTTCCTCGCAGAGCACTACCGCGCGGAGTAATACAAATAAATACTATAGTCCATTCACGGTTACTTTCAACTTTTATGGAGCCCTGCTGAAGATCTCCTTCCAATATATTCCTCCGCCTCGTGGAAGCAAAGCTTAACCGAGTTTAGAAAACCACACCAAAGGGACAGTGCGCACTCAGTGTAATAATATTTTGCGTAAGAACCATTTCTTACTAGCTATTGCCAACACGCATATTTTCTCCCTGTTTTCACTCATATTATTAAAAAAATTAAAATATTATAATCTATAGGTGAAATATACGTGAAGTGCAATTATGGGCAGCTTTACTCGTCGCTCAACATCTCTCCCAACGGTAGGTTCATTAGCGGCCGAAACAGCCGCACGGACAAACAGGAGCGATACAACAAATCGCCGGGAGTGATTTCGGAAAACCTTGGGGAACCGAAGCCAGGATAGCCGATCCTGGGAATCTAACTCACTTCCTCTCGAACGCGAGTTCAGCGTGTTAACCACTGCACCACCTCGGTCACTCAAACCTGCCTGCAGTGCGATCGAGGTTCGATTCGCGCCGGGGTCTTTGCCTGCATTCCATCGAGAGGTACTCGTTTCTCCCGCCTCTCATTACGTCGCTGTTCTGTTTTCATCTTTCTTCGTTCCCATAGACGACCACGTTGTTATCAAGTGCTTGCCATATCTCTTAGTTCGTCCTCCGCTCAAGCCATTCTGTACTATTCCTTTTGGCGCGCGTAAACATCAACATTAGCCATGAACCTTATGATTAATATAGCGTATTCATATCACGGCTGTTTCTTACGCGGTATGTGTAAAGCTACGGACATTCGATTATATTAGCCACAAATTAAAAAATAACAACTCCGCAAATTTTACAAAACGTTGACACACGGCACTCCTTAACCTAATCTGTTTCAAACATCAGTGTCTGTCGTGATACCATGTAGTACATTTCAGCGAAGGTAGTAGCTATTGCAACCATAAAATGTGTCTACACGCAGTCGCTTTTGTGCGCCATTTTGTAAGATAGCGATACATGAAAATAAAGTTTTAATATCATATTTGGAGGAAAAATTAAAAGATTTCTACCAAATTTCGTAAATAAGTTGTACTACGCCAGGCGATGTGAATGGCTGGGTTTTAAATAAGTCAGGCACTCATTTTGTAAATGGCGGTTATACAGACATTATGTTTTTGTATCATATCTCGAGAAATGTTTTTTCGATACCTTCCAAATTTCGCAAAACATTGTAGTATTACGGTAGGGAATATTAATTTTTTTTGAGTGTGTCATGCACTTATTTTCAGAATGGTGTCTATATAAACCGTTTAGTTTAGAATGCTAAATCTACAAAATCATGTATCCAATCTCAACATAACTTTGTATGCTAGCAGTATCTATAACTACCACCAAATGTGTCTACACGAAGCCTCTTCTGTATGGAATTTTGTTCGAGACAGTGCTGCGTGATAATTGAAGTTTTTATGTCGTATCTCGGGAAACAGTTAACCGATCCGTACCTTCAGATAACCACGATCGGCTTTTAAAGTGACCGTGAAATTGTTTGTTAACAGTTCCAAAATAATTTTTTACTTTTTACCCGCTTCTCGATTTAGGTCGTCAATAGATGCATACCCATTCATGTAGCAGGGACAGCAGATTGTCGATTGCCTGTCTCAACATTTTTTTCAATGTCGAGCATTCCTGAATCCTTTTCTAATCAAGAAATTATGTCTTTTTTTTTAGCCGCAGTGTACAATCCACGTAAAACCCAAACTTTTATTTATTTATTTATTTTTATGTGAGCTGAAGATCTCGCCGCCGCCCTCTAAAATTATTTCCGTATTAGCATTCCGTTCTCTTGCATCACGCACGTATTTCGCTTCCCGGCAGAGTATTACAAGAGGCTTTTGTGGTTACAACCCAATGTGTTTGCATCTTTTACGGCCGAAGTATTTACGACCGCATCTGCGCAAAGCATACTGATGTTTACACTATCATCCAAGTATTGAGATGTACGAAACACTGAACGCCTGGAAATCGTTTGTACGGCAACACGCCGTACTCAATTGAGTATTGGGATGTCTATACTGTCAGCATCGTTTACGATAACAATTTTGCACACTGTTATATTATTTTTATTTTGGTGGCTGTGAAGTAGTTTTCCATCTTCATTTGCATTTTATCATAAATTGAGACATAAATTTATTTTCGCATTATTATCAGATGTTACACACATTACGATATACTAAACGCAGAGAAACGAATTAAAACGTAAAATTATGCAAACAGCGATAATAAGGGGTTGTGCACAATTTATATTGCAGTAAATTAAAGTTCCGTGTGTTAAGGGGAGTCAAATTTCGAATCGCCACATCTTCTGAACCGTCTGAAATATACAGAAACGCTACTTTGTAGCCGTCGTTTTTGTCGCCTAACTTGGATCTTGGGTTTGAATAATTTCGACCAATTTTTCGATTTGTTGCGGGGTGATTGGGGGGGGGGGGTTAACTTTTTTCGAAATTCTCCCTTGTCGACCGAAATTTCTTTCATGAGTTCTCCTACGCCCATTCGTACGTCTTCTGGAACGATTTCCGGGTTTCGTTAAGATTTTTTTAAATAGGTGTCTCAATTTTTTAATCGGTGAGGAAAATAAGAGTTTAAAACATGCGAAATTTTAGACGCGTCGCCGAAACTTTCTCTGTGAAATTTGCTGTCTTTTTCCCCGCCCCACCAAACATGCTGCATCTGTATCCTGGACGGACATCATTTAAGGGTAGTTGCAGGTATGTTTTGATCCTTCCCATTTTTATGGGTGCTCGATTTCCATGTCCTTCAATATATAAACTTGATATGTTTTTGGAGCGTATACTTTAGAAATTTCTTCGTCCCTTATGGGCAGTTTATCGAAATTTCAATTTGCTAAAGGGGGTGGGGGGCTTTTTAGATTTCCGGTTACTCAGGGTTATAATTTGACAGGCGCGTACATCCCATTATAGGCTATTCAAGGTAAAGTGAGCACTTTTGAAAGCCCTCTCATTGGGAGTAATAGTCAATATATATTTTTTATTTTAGCCTTAGATGTTAACTTCTGAGTGCGGTGTTATATATACACTGTGTTTATTACTTACATGACAATATTTATTTCAAATATGTGATTAAAGGATTTAAAATGGCTTAAATAGAAATGTAACTAGGGCCTCAAAAGTGCTAACTTTGCCGTGAACAGCCTATACTGTTTATCGTCCCGTAAGGGAAGATAAAAGAAATTACACACTTCGTTTGTTAAGGGGGTAGATTTTCAAAACCCCGTATCTTCAAACCGATTAGAGGTAGGCCTATCGCGAATAAACGTGGCACCCATTGTAAAGGTGAATGTCGCCTTAACACATATTGGACGCAAGCTATTCGGACAGATTTAAATTGTTATTATATTTAATGGGTAACTTTTCATAACACCATATCTCCTAAAGTGTTGTGTGACGAAACTTGGATATCATTAAAATGATGTTGACCATATTAAATAACAATGGCCGTGCACTCGGAGAGCAATTCCCGTATTTCTTAGGTGAATATTAGCCAGTTTTAGAACTCCTTCGTGGAATTACGGCACTTAATGTGTCTATCACCAATAAACCCCTTGATTCCTTCGGGCTATCCCTTGGCGATTTATTAATTAGACTAGTCAACAAAAACTAAAACTAAAATAAATATTCAACAATCGATGCAAGACCTAATTCATAAAATTTTTATTATTAAGTGATTCATTTAATTATGCTATTTAAAGAGGCAATAAGGAAACTATAGCATACGTCTGCGGAAAGTTAGTTATTGTGTATGTCGCATGCGAAGTTAACGATGCGCTTGCGGCCTTATCGGCATTTGGCTCGACAGGCGAATTCGACGAACCTGACTACTACTGACGGAGGATTTTCAGGTTGATTAAAATGGCCCAGAATAAACCTACGTTTCTGTATCTGATCATAGTGTTCGGGAGGGGGTGGACGATAAAATTTAAGAGGAACGAAATTGATATCGCGAACTAAATCCTCACCTTTCAGTACCTTTAAATGAGAGATACAATGGCGGTGCTTTAATGCTGAAGTATTCCGCGCCGATGGAGATGAAATGATGTTAGGACGGTGAAGCGACGGAGTGGAACGGTCGGGAGGAAAAGGGAGTACCCTGAGAAAATCCACCGGTTAACGGCAACGCCTAGCAAGTTCCCTCATGAGAAAATGTGAGTATGACCCAATGTAGGCTATTCACCGTAAAGTGAGCACTTTTGAAAGCCTTCTCATTTGGAATAATAGTCTATAAATATATTTGATTTTGGCCTTAGACGTTAAATTAAGATTGTGGCGGAATATACGCACAGTGTTTATTACTGACATGGAAATATTAATTTAAAATGGTCGTTAAAGGATAAAAAATGTCTGAAAATAAAAAGTAACTATGGGCTCAAAAAGCCTCCCTTTACAATGAACGGCCTATAGGCAAGCCAACCCAACTCTCCGTGGTGGCGGACGTGGCGGAGTGATCCGCTGCGACATCGCTTGTAGAGTCTTTTGGCGATTTCTTCACACTTTTCGGATCAAACCTTTGAAAAATCACCCCTTGTGCAAACATATTATACTTGTGTTAACTTAAAAGTATCTTATTTTTTGTTAAACTGAGCTTTTACTTATATTTTGCATATCGATCGTGATATTACATTCGAAATTTATATAAGTAAGAACGTGGAGAAAATATATTTGCCGGAAAAGCCTAGTAAGTAATAGTTCTTATGTAAAATATGACTACATTGAGTGCTCACGAATGCGGTGATTAATGCCGACGGGCGAGTCAGTGTCGCGGGGACATGCACAGAAGAAAATAACTCGGCCTACCTCATATTTAGTCTACGATCCCATCGTCTTGTACGCGTGGCGATCACTTGCGTGCTTCGTCGTATGGTACTCTGCTGAGACTGTCGACGCCCTTCAATACCTGGAGCAGAACACGTGTTATCACGTTCACATACGTGCCGTGGAGAGGCGTTTTTACTCTCGTTTTAATACTCATGGTGGACGTTTGGAACACTTCCTGCAGTGACAGTGCATTGACGATCATTTATATGTGATGACGGAGCACCTACTGTGTGTCCATCTTACGAAGCCACGTTCACATACGTGCCATGGAGAGGTGTTTTTACTCTCGTTTTAATACTCATGGTGGACGTTTGGAACACTTCCTGCAGTGACAGTGCATTGACGATCATTTATATGTGATGACGGAGCACCTACTGTGTGTCCATCTTACGAAGCAACTAGCTGAATATTCTGATGCTACTACAGAAGTTTGTATGCCGCTCCCCATGAAGCCTGATTACAGAAATGTTCATTGCTACTTCTCTCCAGATTATTTTCCATTTCAGGTATTTTCTTTTATTACTGGAGATTTTCATCATGATATAGAAGAGAAAGGCCTTTCAAGAACAGGAAGGATTTTGTACTTTATTCATTTGTTTTGCTACCTAGTGAGGTGGTGCTATGATAAATATTAGGACTCGCATTTGGGAGGACCTGTGTTTGAACCCAGGTCCGGCCATCCTGATTTCGGTTTTACATGGTTCACTGTAATCACTCCAGTCGAATGCTGGGATGGTTCGTTACTATAGGCTGTTCACGGTAAAATGAGCACTTTTGAAAGCCCTTCTTAAGTTCTACTTGTATGCACGAAGAATGTATTCGTTCTCCTTATGTAAAATTAACATTGTCAAAGGCCTCATCACTTTATTCATGCGTCGGTCAGGTGAAACAGTGAAATTATTAGAAAAGTAACTATATTTCAAATGTGGTAATTTTTGATCTTCGATGGCTAAAAAAAAATACAAAATAAATAATGTAAGTTAAAGCCAATCGTTACCTAACACTTTTTATTCGAATTAAAGATATGGAACTACTTTCCATCCATCGTGACCAACTTGACTGGGTTCATGTCACTCAGCCCGCCCGTTAAAATATTTGCAGGCAGGAGCAGTGACATTTTTCTAAGGTTGATTTCACAAGTGCTCACTTTATCGTGACCAACCTTAATGGACCATGGCAGATTCCTTCCACCTTACGGTTTCTTTGAGAAACTTGGTCCGTCTTTATTAACATCACTGTCGACGAGACGTTGAGCCCTAAAGGCTGTTCACGATCAAGTGAGCACTTTTTTGAAATCAACCTTTGAATAAAGTTGCTGCTCCTGCCTGCATATATTTCAACGGGTGCTCAGGGTGGTATACGCTCTGTCAAATTGGTAACAATGGAGGGAAAGTAGTTCCATATGTTTCAACGTCGAATAAAAAGTGATAGGTAGCCATTCGTGGTAATTTTAAGTATTTATTTCGCACAATGTACCTATAATGCGTCGAAGTATAAAAATTAGCAGATTTGTATAATAATAACTTTTCTAATTATTTTTCACTTTCATTTGACAGACGCATGAATAAAGTGATGAGGCCCGTGGCAATGTTAATTTTACAAAAGGCGGAAGAATATACAACGTGCATACAAGTAGATCTTAAGCAGGGCTGTCAAAAGTGTTCCGTTTACCGTGAACAGCCTATACGTACTTTACGTCAAGGCCTTACTCCTAAATCTGGTTAGTGGTGTCTAATTGAGTTGTCCCTTCCTTCCTTCCCCCCTCCCATCCCCCCGGGCACACACTACCTTACACGCACGTACAACTCGATGTTCACAAAACTCTCCGGAATCTAATTTCATTTATTAACACGTTGAGCATTGTGCCAGAGTTTAGCTCGAATGAAGCATATATGTAAATATCTCTGCGCTTGAAGACAAGAATCGCACGTGTGTGTATATATATATGTGTGTGTATGTACATGTATCGTCATTGTTTTCACAGTTTTTAACGTGAGTTTACATGAAATATTCGGCTCATCAAAAGACATTTTCGTGAACAAAATACTCCGTTTTCGTGCGGCTTCCCAAATTACCACAGTAGAAAGTAAAGCGACTGAAATGATGAGTAGATTTAACTTATTCAATTGGAGCAGTCGCGCAACAGGTCTGCAGTCGAATTCTCTGATTTGGAACAGTCTTAACTGTTTCTATTTTAGAATGTAGCTTATTTTGAATACATGTATATGCCCAAACCTCGGCAAAAAGAAATACTGTTCACTATAAATTGAGCACTTTTGAAATCAACCTTACAAAAATCCCACTGCTCCCACCTGCATATATTTAAACGGGCGCCCTGAGTGAAATGCGCCCAGTAAAGTTGGTAACGATGTATGGGAAGTAGTTCCGTATTTTAACGTCGAATAAAAAATGCTAGTTAACCATTTGTGATAACATATCATGTCTTTCGCTTTATGCCTATTTGTTAATGCATAGAAATGAGCAGATCTATTAGATATTTACTTTTCAAATAATCCCACAGTTTCACTTGACCAGTGCATGAATAAAGTGATGAGGTCCAAATAGTGTTAATCATACAAAAGGCGGAAGGATACACAACGTGCATGCAAGTACATTTTAAGCAGGGCTTTCAAAACAGCTAATTTTACTTGGAATAGCATAAAACAGATTTGTTACCGTCGGCTGTGTTATCTCCACTGCACGCGGCGACATCTGGCGGGTCGGCGTCGTGGTCGCGGCCGCCATCTTACACCCGCGCCCCCGCCCTAATGGTCCGAATATGGTAATTCGCAGCCGGCCGCTGCCCTAACGAGCCCGCTGAAGAAAACAAACGACGCGCGACTCGTCGCGGTCGGCCCAGGCGGTCCATTATCTCCGCGAGCTCACGTGTCCTCCACGGGTCAGCACGCGCAGGCAATTAAGGCAGTAACAAAAAAAAAAAAAAAAAAGAAACATTAAACGCCTCGAGTATGCGCCCGGCCGTACGGAAGCATAGCGACGGCAATATAAAATAGCGTAAACAAGCTTCTCGTTTCTTCCCTATCCTCATAACTTTAATGCGGGAGTCACGTAGCCCCGACAAACACAGTACAGCGCGACAAAAACCGCAACTACGACCATTTTCGATGTGACTGCTCGAATTTACAGCCCGACAGTTTACTGACACGACACGACGACGAAGGCGCTGATTAACTACGCTAGTTTCAAAGATGGTACGCAGACGGGAGATTTGGAACACATGATGGTGATAAAAGTGTTATCGCTATTGCATACAAAGGTAACATTATTATTTTTAAGAGTTAAATACTGTGATTTTCATTTTTTTTTCCTTTTCAGCTGCGTATTTGTTATTCTAGGGAAAGCTTGCCATACAATTTCATTTTGCAATGTTGTACACTCTGTGTGTCGTGCTGCACGTCACGACGAAAATATAAATCATTAGTAATGCAAAATTGCTGGTCGGACGATGGGATTTGTCGGGTTCACGACAGATCTATTTTGTATTTCATTGACGGTTTAGTTTTAAGCGTCGTGTCGGGGCTATGGTGTGCTTGTCGGGGCTATGTGAGTCCGGAATAAGAGGCGAATATAAGGTTTTAATACAGCAGTCTGCTTAGAAAAGATACATTATTGTCGCTGTAGTTTCAATACTGTCTTATAGAAGAATACATATTGTGAACACAGGGCTTTATGCTGTTCACGGTCAAATGAGCACTTCTGGAAGCCCTGATTAAGATCTACTCGTTTACACGTTGTTTATTCTTCCGCATTATGTAAAACTAACATTGCCATGGGTCTCATCCCTTTATACATGCGTAAAGTAAATATTTTACAAATCTGCTAATTTCTACACTGTGGTACATTTAAAAAAACAGAAAATGAAAATAATAATAATTTAAGTTATCACAAATGGACACCTAACACTTTTCATTCGTCGTTAAGATATGGAACTGCTTTCCATCCATCGTTACTAAGTTTACTGGACACATGTCACTCAGTGCGCCCGCTGAAATATATGCAGGCAGGAGCAGTAACTTTTTTCTAAGGTTTATTTCAAAAGTGCTCACATCGTGAAAAGCCTCTACTTACAGCGATTTTCGCTGACTTTCAAACTTTATAACGATCACATTTATGTTACAATAACATAATGTATAAATTGGCCACAAAACATCTACTTTCATTCGCGTCATGAAAAATAAATATTTATATTGAAATATTCCATAGTATATTAATTATTAGAATAGACACGACTGCTTACACTGCGAATCACGTGACACATAGGATGTTACATTGCGTCTGAACTGCACACGTTTCCTGCAGAAACTGCTGTGCGTTGGTTGCCGCTGAGTGAAGCACGGCGAAATCATATCTCATTTTGTGCAAAGAGATGACGAGGCAGTTGACGGGCGTGCCGATTCGCCCTTATCGCTACCTGTCTTCTTTTCTACAATTGGGCATAAATAGCTAGCTGAATGTTTGCGGCCGCCTCCTGATTCAATTATTATACGCTTTTCAAAATTATCGCACAAAATCCGAATGTTATGGTACGGCCGTACCATAATTATGGCAAGTCACAGTAGGGTCAATGTACTTATGTACCATAATTGTGGTATACGAACCCAACTTTTATGGTATACGCGAACCTTAATTAAGCATCTATAGTGCACTAAAAAACCACTGCTACTAACCTAATTGTCACACAAAATGCAAACAAACTTTCGAGCTGCATTTTCGAACTAAGTGAATCAAACGAGTGGCCAAACAATTACAGTTGGTTCAACAAAATATTTTGTTCGCGCTCTAAATTTATTTTGGCCCAACGCAGATGTTTTGTTCATTTAAATATGTATTTTATTAGATGACCAAAATAAATTTTGTTGCTTTTCAATTTTCGTTTAACCAACAAAATATTTTGTTGGGGTAACTAAATGTATTTTTGCCGATATAGAAACAAATATTTGGTTCACCTTTCTCTCACTCTGCGCTATGACGATGAATCGATCACTGAACATTATTTCTGAAATACTCTGACAGCTATATATATCAACAGCGTAGAGCAAAATATCGAATATGGAGATATTACCGATATGCGACGTCAATATAAACTATATTTGCAATGTCGAAACACTGATATTTTCGATCTATTGCCTTCGATACCCAACACATCCTGGGAGTGATATGTGAGCATGTTTCGAAACGATATTAAATAGTGGATATCGCACAGCCCTACGCATAGCGGAAAGGCGTCAACCTCGTCAGGGGAAGTTGGGAGGGTGTGGAACCACCATGAAGTCCCCTCCCCCCCTTTCTAACCATCATCGCCATCGTGCAAGAAGCGTGAAAGTGGTCCACTCTTGTCCCGTTGCCAGGTACCCGGGGAATGAGGTACGGCCACAATCATCGCTCACCCGCGGGATAACTAGCTACCCTGGGATCACGCTAGTTTATTACGTGTCATCGGGCAGCATCGCTCGTCCCGACCTCTCCCGCTTCTCTCTTCCTCCTGTACCCTCTTTTACCTTCTTTCCTTCTCCACCCCCCTTCCAACCCACTGTCTTCTCGGGCTTTACTAAATTTTGTCATAGCTGGGACGCGATTCTCAAATCACTGCCACTTATCGGAAGGTCAACTACGCCGGTAGTAGCGAAGTTCACAATATTTTGACAGACAGATGACCTGTTATACTAATGGGGAAAAAAAGGGGGGGGAGGGCTCTTTGAAGTTCGTATAGCAAGAAATATTGAGTAGAGATGATCAGGGCGTGGTGAATAAACGCACACACAGCATTCCTCTCTTATAAAGAAAAAACCTGCTTCAATCAAGCTAGAATATAATTGGCAATGTAGAGTAGCATACATGAGTCCTGGGACACTACAAAAATCACAAGGTATAACAATGGAAAAAACCTCTGACATGAATTAAAACCGAAGTCAATTATTGGCATTGACTGGTATTATACATGGAGAGAGTTTCGCTCATTTACAAAAAAAAAAAAATGTATCCGCGCCAGCTCAGGGAAATCTCACATTATTTTGGAACTGGTATATACACATACACTTACAAATTAGAAATTAACGAAAAGAGATGTTACGAAATGTACGCGCCAACTATCGGGAGCAAAGGCGACCATATTGATGTGACCCCGCTTTCGCCAGATGGTCACGCATTCATTAAGGGGTAAAGCGTCGTTCAGAAATGGCAAGACACTTTATACAAAACACTACTTTTATTAACTCCAAATCTCTTACAAGAAAGGACGCATAAAAGGCGTTACTTTACAGCAATACTTCAGGTACTGAACTCTGTTATCTTTATGTTATAGGATCTAAGTACAAGTCAGCAGTGTTAAATAACGCTCTTAAGGAGCCTTAAAATCAGCCACGCTATCCTTCACCTCACGTAACCTGGAACGCCCAAACTGGAGAGATAATTACCCTGCAATTCTAAGGCGGCTACGATGAGGCTCTGTCAATGGCTGCTACGTCCTGGAGTCGAACTCGGACCGCAAGAATGGCGGTCCTCTCGGCAGTGACGTTACGGGCAGAGCCTCCGGCGTAGTCAGAAACAAGATGACCGCGAGCTACCACCGCTCGCCCCATATATAGCTGGCGCCCGGCCTTGTTTGGGTAATCATTCCCCCGGCTGTTTTCATAACTCTGGGTTGCCGAGACCGGCTTCCTCCTAGCGTTCACACTCGACCTGGCAACCCTCGCCTGTGACGATCACAGCAATATGCGTAACGGGCACCACTTTAAGAAACTTTAACTTCGATGGATTCCCCAGTGTATGCATGCGCCCAACAACCTAGCCCACTACACACACACAAACACACACACAGGGTAGGGTAAATTAAGTTTACTGGAGTCCAAGTCTACTGCAAACTACACCGATAACTGATACGACTCAGTCATACCGCCGATTCATATCAAAGGCAAACTACAAAATGCGTGACGTAAAACAAGAATAAATATTATTTGCAATAAAGAGGAACACTAGGCCGCGCTAATTGCCCAAAATGTTCTAACATTAAAAAAAAAAAAAGACCAATATGGCGCATAACTTTGTCCCCGAACGGTAGCTGCTCAGCAGAGCTCCACGATCAGCTGAACCAGTCGAAGAATTAAAACGAAAAGCCCTTTCTTTCCGTCCCCGACAAAACCAGGGCAACACCACCATCCCCTCCACAATTACATAGAGTAAGGCGACACTAGCGCCACGACGAAACCAAATATATACATGATGCGCCAACCTCTTGTTCAACATAGTCCGCCACAGCGCACCATAAATACAAGCAGCACCGTCGACGACGCGTAAAGATGTCCACAAATGATCTAGAGGACGTGACGTTCGATCGCCGAGTTACAACACGACATAAACCGGCTTTCAGCAACTGGTTAATCGAGGACTGTGGGAGCAATCAGTCATTGTGGCGCGAGGTAATGTTAGTGTCCCACCACCTGCATGGAGCCGTTTCCCCCGTCTGAGGCCGGGGAACTCGGGAGCGATAAGGCGCTGCCACTCGCATCAAAACCATCGGCGCAGTGCAGTGTTCTCGTCGTGCTGCTATGAGACTTTCAGCTGTGACCCTATTACTTTATTACGTTAAAAGTCTATGGGAAGGTTCAGTGCAAGGCTCCTAAGTACTTGCGCATGTATCTGATACGCTTTTTTTTTTTTTTTTTTTTTTTATGCTGGAGTGACATGAAATGGTGTTTCTAATGTGTGTGAAATCTTACAAACAACGCAACAGGCCTAGTAGATCAGCACGTTGTACGCACGTTTAATAGTTTCGTGGGAAAACATGTAGGTATTTCAAACTCTCAGGTAGGCGGCAACCTTAAGGTAACAAAAACGTAAAAATAATACCTACAAAGTGAAATTTTTTTTCTCTTTTTACAAACACACGTTTACAATTGGAGTAATAGTGGGCCTTACAGGTATATTTACTTTGCTAGTCACACCATTCATCTAAAATATGCTTCTCACTATACGTCAGTCAGCGGGTTACTGCTGACTGCGAACTTGCTGATAACTGGGAACCAGATGTTAAGAGAAGTAGGCTTCACTGTAAACCAGATGATTTCAGTTCCTGTCGCAATTAATAAAGTACATTTGATTTCTAGCGCCACAGTTTCTTATAGTTCCACTGTATTTGCAGCCTAGTTACTATATCGATGCCAAATGTTGATATTTACACGTGCAATACAAGAAACAGGATTGAAAAAATATTTAATTAGTCATGAACTAACTACGTGCCCGAATGAATATTCTAGTGCACAACTGATAATTTAAAAAAAAAATACAGAAAATAATTATTTTATTATTTACGTACACCTCATTTTACGCCAAGCATGCATGTAAGGGCATGACGTTTTACGCAGATACTTTTCAGGACTAGACTGTATTCTGCTAGTTACTTCGATTACCGGGGACCTAGTTGCGGAATATCGCGTTTTGAAACGAAATTATTGACCTTCCCCACGAGGAAATTTGTTAGGAAACCAAACTGCTTGGCGGGAGGGGTGGGAGTAGGGGACAACCTGTGCAGACTGTTGTTTCTCTGTGATCATCAGGGCGTCCAAAACGTTACTCCGAGAGTAGAGTAAAGTAACGGAGTGTAACATCTGAGAAAAATCAGGGAACAGGGGTTTACAAATTTGTACTGATCGAGCAACCAATGTAAGTTCCGAAAGGTATTTTTTTTACGCTTTCCCCAAATTCTTTCTTTTCCGAAGAAAAAAAAAATAGTTACATACATGAAAACCTTTACTTACCACAAGTTAATCGAAACATTACGACAAAAAACGAAATATTTATACAAGTTAATTTGTAAATAAAATTACGAATTTTATCACTCGTCATTTTTCATTTCCCCGTGTGTGTGTAACAAGAATTTCCTCATTTCCTTTCAGTTTGTTTAGTTCTACTAAACTTTTCGCCATTTTCAGTTTACCCTTCTGTACGCGCTGAAATATCGAGTGTAAATGTTTTACTCTGGAAAGATGCCCAGAAGTTGTTCTGTTGAATGTACTATCTATTTTGTAGTAGGAACGCATTGATCTACTGTAGCAACCATATGTATATAGGCAGTTCACGGTAAAGTGAGCAATTTTGAACTCCCTGCTTTATACCTAATTGTATACACGTTGTGTGTTCTTCCGCCTTAAGTAAAATTAATATTGCAATGGGCCGCATCACTTTATTCTTTGGTCAAGTGAAACAGTGAAGTTATTAGAAAAGTAAGTATTATGCAGATCTGCTCATTTTTACACTTCGATACGTTTAAAAAACAGAAAGCGAGAGAAATAACTTAAGTTATCACAGATTGTTACCGAGCACTTTTTTACGTTGATATATGGAACTAATTTTCCCCCCATCGTTAATAACTTTACTGGACACATGTCACTCATTGCTCCCGTTAAAATATATGCAGGTAGGGCAGTGATTTTTTCCTTAGGTTGATTTCAAAAGTGCTCACTTTATCGTGAACAGCTTACACAAATTTTACTGGGCAAATTCGGTTCTCGAGACCTCGCTGTTTGTTAAGAGCCGACCAAAATTTGGACGGCTCTGAGCATCGAGGTCATGGGGGCCGATGAGGTGAGTATGGAGCAGCGCCAGAATGCAAGAGCTGGGCAAACGGGAGCTCCCCGGGAAAACCCGCCGAACAGCGGCACCGTCCCGCGCGATTCCCATATGCGGAAATCCGGGAGCGACCCCGCCGGAAATGGAACCCGGGTCAACTTGGTGGGACGCGAGCAGCCTGACCACTACCTGCCAAGAAAGCGAACGTCTTAACCCTTTCAGACCTGCTTTCATTTGCTGTGTGAGGTGTTGCAAACTGAAATTTTATTATTGCGTGCTGTACTTAAGTCAACTCAACGCTTGTTTAGTTGTCACAGCCAATGAGCTGTGGACTATATGTTTGTCTGCAATTATTTGAACTAATTATGACCTAGGCCAGTAAGACGGTTTGCAACTCATTTACCCGCAGGTAAGAACATTGGTAATTGAGCTTCGCAGCGTGCAGCACAAACTTAAAATGGCCCACAGGTGCGTAATGTACATAAATGTGTACACTTGGTCTAATTGGGTTAACAAGCATTTTCATAACTCCTCATCCGTCAGATCAAAATCCTGATTAAACCTCAGTGCATAAAAAGGAACTAAAACGTGAGATTACGAACGAGGGCGTCTTTACTAGCGCCAGAGTACGGCGTTTGCAGTTGGCACCATAACAAAGTGCATCGCGCGTTTCTTGTAGCTTCTGCTGTGGGCGGACTACCGCCATATTTAACGGCGTAAGAGCCAGTTCCTTGCGCTATAACGACGCGCTTAGCCCTTATGTATCGCCCCCAAAACAACCGCCAAGACAGTCAAGGATGGGGCGAGAGGAGGAGAGGGCAAAAACTGCCCCACTAGCGCCGAGCATGTAATTCTGCCAGAGAGGGGGAAACCGGCTTACCAACTTCATTTAATTCCCCCGCCGTTGTGCATGTTTATAAGCCTCGCGAGGCAGCAACACGAAGCTAATTTTCCCGTCCCACAAACTCAACATTCCCCACTCTCTCCGAACCTGTTCTTGCAGGGGAGAGTAAGTTTGTGCGCCAGCAAACATTCCCGAGTTACTTAATACGCACACAATAAATATTTTTGGTAGTAATTTTCAAAAAATTTTATCTGTAAATTGTATAATCTTTGCCAAAGAATGCATAAGGATACAGAAGTGAAGCAAGTTGCCACGTCGCAAATTCCAGCCGCACACACAAAATGGCGTCACTGTCCAGGAACATTTCGGGACGCCATTCGTCAATCAGACCCGGTAACTTTACTTGCTAGGCTGCAGCCCAGCCAATTAGGGGGCCTTTCGCTGCCCGCAACAGCCAATCGGACACAAGGCGCACTTCCAAAGCTTCACGGCTGTTTTTCTGCTAATGGGTACGCCCACATAAAAGCAACCGCGACGTCATTTCGCTTCTATATAATTAACTGTTCTGTGTCTGCGTGTGATGTATCCTATAGGCTATTCGTGTTGTCTTCACGCTTTTGAATCAAACCTTTGAAAAATCGCACCATTTTTGACGTGCTCAGTTGTTTCCTAATTGTGTTACGTATCACAAGCGTTTTATGCGTTTTTTAAACATTAAAGTAGCTTATTTCGGGAAAAAATGAAATTTTATTTATATTTTATTTATAAATTATAATATCTCGTTTACAAATAATATTAATTAAAGCAGTAAAAAAAAGGGTATGTTGGTAATGCCTAGTAAGAAATAATTCTTATGCAAAATATTATTACACTGAGTGCGCACGAATGCGGTGTGTTGTCCCTTTGGTGTAATTTTCTAGATTCAAATAAGCTTTGTCGGCATGAGGCGGGCGGAGGGATATCCTGGAAGTGAGTGACTGAGGGAAGAGATTGGGGCGGCTCTTTAACATCGATGTCTTGAGAGCCGATGAAGGTGAAGCGAGGTGAGTATGCAGCAGGGCCGGAATGAAGGGGCGGGGTAAACGGGAGATCCCCGAGAAAACCCGCCGACGTGCGGCCTTCTGGAAGTAGAACTTTAGCAGTGTTCAGAAAAATTGCAAGTAACCGGGAACGGACTATAACATAGGCCCTGCATTACTTTTGTTTACGAGAATGCTTACCAATAAAGCTTGTCCAAATTGTTCCTTTAGGTATAAAAATATCCTTAACTGTTTACAAGAGAGCGTGCTCCAGATAAATTTCACTCTCAGCAGTTAGATTTGCCTACAATCAGCAGAAACACTGCCTGGTGTACTGTGTTGCTGTGCTGTATTTTCAGTGATATTTTCGTAATTAATTGTAGTAATTCAGTTTCTGCTTTTAGTATTAATACGTGACCACGCTCAGAAAAAAAAAACGTACAATTACAGACATAGGAAATCGCGAAAAAAATTTCAGCTGATAAATTTCCGAATATACTAGTTAGTTCATATTTTTATGATTTGGATCAAGTTTTTTTTTTTTTTGACTTGGCTAAGTTTTTTGCATGCTGCTAAAGTATCAGAGTCTTAATTGGCCTTATGAAATGGAACAGCTACTTCATACGTTCGGTACAGCCAATAACGAAAGAGAACTCTGCGGTGCGTGGAATGCTAGGAAATAGTAACTTTCCCTGCGATAAACCATCGTCTCAAAAATATTGTGTATTGTTGGGAAACACTTTGTTTCATTTCAAACACTCTTTCAGCTCCAGTAACAGGAATGTTCACTCTGCAAGAATGTGGAAGCGAATCTCTCTTGCAGTGCGTACTCAGCTGCACACGTTGATTAAGAATCCCGACTCTATGACAATATGGCGGAACGACAAATCGCTGGTCGACATCATAGAGTAAAGGTGAGGTAGACCCATCATTCGTCTTCTACGATGTACCCAGCGCTGACCTACTCCACCCGAACACAACTTCCAAAGTCACATGGTCAGCAGTGATGAACGTGTCGGCTTGTATCTTAATTTTCAAATGACAAGCACTTTCATATAGATAAAACACTTTTACCAATTTTAATTTAATCTAACTGCATTTAAAAATGTGTAGAAGAAGTATAAAATAATCTTAAAGCATTTGTTTGCATGCATAGTGTTCTAACCTCATATCCTGGCCACAGTAGTTTATGATAGTCTTACTCGGCGAGTAGCAGTGAAATGTTGGAAAACAGGGATTAGTGCTGCGCAGCCAGCGAGCTCTATCACATATTTACACTACGGTCAACACCCGAAGACGATCTCTCTAGACGGCAGATGTTTCGAAGGGATTTATTTTTTCTTTCGATATCTAATGTTTTTATTTTGGGTTTGGGCCATCTTTGTTATTGTTCGCCCACGGCATGAACTTTTGCTTGAATTGGCCTCAGAACATGATGTAAGTGGAAAATTAAATTTTAGGGCGCTGTGCTACGTTATATAAATAAATAAATAAATAAATCTAATTGCGAAGAAGGGGCAGGGAAATGATACAATACAAGCAGTAGGTTGTTATATTTTTTTATTGCACAGTGGCTCAACGTTATATGAATACGGATGTCAAAGCGTCCGAGTATAGAAGGCCATGAACCGTGTATGAGAGGCGTCTGTTCTAGAGAGAATTTTTTTTTTTTCGTGCTCTGGGGTGTTTTGTGCACTCTTGCAGTGCTTTTCGTGACTATGAAGTGAAGCATTAAATTTTGATAGATTCGCTCAGTAAGTGTTCATTTTTTTCTAATCGACGTAAATATTTTCTATGCTCGAGAAACATTCGAGGAGCGCGCATTAAGTATCCGGCTGTGTTGTTGGGAAATATGATTAACACCTCGAGATTAACTTCATCCTGTGTATTTGTGTTTTGACATCGGGTTTAGCTGGCGACTAAAACACAGCTTACTATCCCATAAATTATAGTAAAATCACTCTAAGAGTGAAAAATATAGAGCAAATATATGCAAGGTGTAATTTCACTTCGCTAATACACCTTTATGATGGATTATTAAAGAATATACTATGTTGCGTAATGGTTCCCATAAATTTGCACCGATTATTGCCAATGCACGTTATTCCAAATAAACGGGAGTAGCTAGAGGTTAATATATTCATAACTTATGTTATAACAGTTCTGCATATAATTACAAAGAAAATTGCCACAATAAAAAACCTTAATAACGACCCCACAGTGATCGGAAAGAAATAAATTTAGCCTCGATTGGAAAAAATTACATGCTTGATATTTGATACTGCCCATTGTAAATTAACGAGTATGACTGAGCACGTCTGGTGCTTAGGATATAATTTTGTTCATTTTTTATGTCTTTCCAAGTATATAAAATTGACATTTTCATGGATCCGGTTATTTTATTGAAACGTTAATCAAAATGAACTGCAAAACTGCGAGGAGATTAAATGTGATTTTAATATACTAATTATTACTCCTGTGCACATAAAAGAAACAGAAACTGATAATTTTATAATAATAATAATAATTTTGTCATGTTCAGTTAAAATCACAGCGTTTAATTGGAATGATTTTTCGTACACTGCTGCCCATATTATTGGGAGCATACCTGTCACTGCTTCAGTTAGATACGTAAACGTTTTTCCAAAGTTTGATTTCAAATGTACTCATTTAACGGTAAATCGACTATAGCTGCAATGCCTCCCAACGTTCGGCACATTTGTGGCGAAGTTACAAGTTCCGTTGGGGGCCGCGGGGGAGTGCTGGTCTGACAACTCGCCTCCCATCGAGGCGAACCGGACTCGATTCCCGGCGGGGTCAACCGGAGTTTTTTCGCTTCACGATAAACGTGGTCGATATTGTTGTTGGCGGTGGGACCGTTGGCCAGAGGGTTTATTCTGATACACCACACTCGCATTCCACCGCTGCTCCAACGTCACCTTCAAGGCCTCGCTGTTAAGGCAGATTCCCACTCACCAAATTTGATTTATGGAATTTTTGCCATGCTCTGGAAATACAATCTTGAATCGTGTTTTTTTTTTTTTTTTTTTTGGAACGACAGAGCACAGAGCATTGCCTTGTGGAATGTCTGGGGTCAGTATTTATTGATTACTGTTAATATCGTCGCCTTTGTAATCGTTCGCAAGAAATAACCTCGCGGTTTTGCCACGACAGTTAACAGCTAAAAATTAATCAATGTAGCAAAGTTCTAGCTGTTCGATAAAGTTTGGGGAGCTGTTATTTAGGATATGTCGTGCGGGAAAGTTCAGTACACCTACTGAAATAGAAACTTTGGCGAAAATCGATAAATCCAAGATGGCGGGTGGGAATCCGTCTAAATAGTGGGATGGACCCCCGCGTCCAAGGCCAAGAAGCGAGGGAGCAATACGGGCGACACTAACATGCACGCCTAGTGCCTCATCGCTCCTATACGCAAGGAGTGCAGTATTTACGTGGTGACGCTGTACTGTGCAAATTATATCTGTAACAGTGGGGTTTTACTATACGCGATGAAAGACCACTGACCATATTCACGAATTTTTTTCTTTAAGAATACATTTATTATGACTTTTTTTTCTAACATTTATTTACCGAGATACGGGTATTCGCGCAAACAACTATTTCACAAAAAACGCGGGGGTCCATCCCACTCTTAAGAGTTCTATGTACCTGCTGTAGAGCTGTCTTAGCCAATCGATGCCCAGAATCGAGAGAGCGATAAGGGCGACACGAACCGGTGAACCTATCCCCCCGGCGGCTCTACTCTACACACAAGGTTTAGAAATTGCGTGCAATGTTCGCGCTGTACCGTTGGAACCACGGGACTTTAAGCTTTGGCCCTGTCAGTTTATTGGTGCGAAGTCTGTAGCAAAGTTCAGTAAAGGCTGTTCACGATAAAGTGAGCACTTTTAAAATCAACCTTAGAAAAATGTCACTTTTCCTACCTGCACACATTTCAATGGGCGCACTGAACGACATGCGCTCAGTAAAGTTGGTAACGATGGAGGGAAAGTAGTTCCATATGTTAACGTCAAATAAAAAGTGATAGGTAACCATTTGTGATAACTAAATTCATTTCGTTCGCTTTCTGTTTTTGTTTTCTTTTGTTCATGCATCGAAGAGTAAAAGTGAGCAGATTTGTAAGATATTCACTTTTATAATAATGTTTCAGTTTCACTTGACCTATGCATGAATAAAGTGATGAGGCTCATTGCAATGTTAATTTTACACAAGGCGGAAGAATACACAGCGTGCATACAAGTAAATCTTAAGCAGTGCTTTCAAAAGTGCTCCGTTTAGCGCGAACTGCCTATACATACATGTCCTTGTATTAGTTTTGAGTGTTTCTGATCAGTACATTTTACATTTTGCAAGTGCGCAGAAGGAAAAGGCAAATTGTAGCTATAGGCTATTCATGTAAAGTGACCACTTTGAAAGCCCTCTCATTTTAAATAACAGTCAATGAATATATTATATTTTTTTTTAGCCTTAGACGTTACCTTTAGAGTGCGGTGGAATATACACTTGGTGTTTATCACTTACATTGCAATATTTATTTTAAAAAGTGGCAAAAGGATAAAATATGGCTGAAAGGAAAGCGGGCGCCAAAAGTGCTCACTTTACCGTGAACAACCTATATGTTCGAGAGCTCGGAAATAGTGTTTGTAGAGTGAACAGTGTCTTGAAAGCAGTCTACGTATCTCGTCTCAGCTGTGTCTTCTTTTCGTTTATCAGCACGCTGGAGGCATTTTCAATATTATGGTGGGAAAATGCGCATTTCATAAACTCTGCAACACAGTTCAAGCTCCAACCAAAACCTATCAACCCAATTCGAATTCCATTGCACTTGTTTCTCACCTCGCTCACTCACACTGTAAAAAAAAAAATTGAGGTAAAATTCCCTTACTTGTAAGGGAAGCTAATTTCCTCTACATGTAAGGTAGAACTACCTCTTAAATGTAGAGTAGATTTACATACATTATAAGTAATGTACTATTCCCTAACCGTACGGAAAAAGTACCTGACAAAAGTGGGGTAGAAATGCCACACAAGTAATGAAAAATGGACTATTTTGTATAATAAATTTATATCTAAAAGTACCCCGGAGTACTAGCAACTGTTAATATTCTTACTACCTATATCCGCTGCCGAATAGTAACCAAATTCTCATCATCAAAATCCTTGACATTTGCTGGTGGGTGGGCGATATCCGTAGTCCTCTATTACGACAGGCCGATGCGGTGTCCATTACACCACGACGACACCATTACACCCGCCCCCCTCTTAAACTGTTGAGGATACCGAAGAGATGCACGTGTCGTAAGGTAATTTTCTCATCCACGTTTCCCCCACAAGTTTGCGAATATTACCTTACGCTTGTCAGGTAATTTTCCCATTGTTATTTTTTTTTTACAGTGCCTCAGCTCAGCTGGGCATGTGCTACACGCAGGGACGTAAAAATAAATAAATAAACGAATTCACTTGGGGACAATTCTCACTCAGTCTTCCTGCGACTTATTTTGCACCTCGTGGAGGACTCTGAACCAATGGCAGAAACACAACAAAACACAGGCCCAATCACGTGCTCCCACTGTAGCAGCAGGGCGCTAACGAGCAGTTGACGTCTGCTTCAAGTAGGTACTCTATTTGCTGTTTCTTCACACATTTTAATCAGACTGTTGAAAAATCATCCCATGTATGACATGATTGATTATTCCCAAAATATGTCAAATATCACAAGCCTTTTATATTTCAGCGTGGCATAAAAGTACCTTAATTTACAATTAAATTTAACTTTTAGTCTTATTTATCATATAAATTATCATATCTCATTCATAAGTAATGTGAATAAAATACACTGAGAAAACAGGTGCGTTGGTAATTCCCAGTAACAAATAGTTCTTATGTAAAATATTATTACACTGAGAGCATATGAATGTGGTGCGGTGTCCTTTTGGTATAATTTTCTACACTCCGTTACGCTTCTTTCTATTGAGGAAACTGCTTACGAAATCCCTAAAAAGAGTATCGTAACCATTTAACTTTTTTTCCTTTAAGTTGTCACAGAGTAATTGTGAATGCAACGATTTTTTCCAAATACTGTCTACCACAGAATATCAAACAACACGTGAACATGTTCAGCCATATTTACACTCTATTGTGACGGATAAGGTTTATTGCTTACGTAGGTTCTAGCACGATACAAATCGGAAGATTTTACATAGCAATAACCCATTAGTTTACATAAAAATCTGAAAAATGTAGTACACATGCGACACCAGTGCACCCTGGCGGCGAAAAGTTTTAGTTGCCAAATTAAAAGCATTAACTTCCCAACCCAAGTAGAATAAACCTTACTGGCGCCAAATTCGGCACTCGCTCTTACAGCGGGCAATAAAGCTGGGTACAGTAGGAAAATTAAGCGTTTAAGTATGCATTATGACGTGCAAAGAAAAAATTATAGTTTGTTATGTATTGGTTTCGAACAGAACTTTGCACGCCGTGCGCGTTGTTGGGATTACCTTAAGCGTTAAAATAAATATTTATATTTTATTTCGTGAGTGAAACTTGTGAGGTGGCGACCAATCAGAACAGAGGAGTCGGTGTTGTTGGCGGGAAACTGTTATTTACATTCATGTGAATATAAGAAATGCTAACAAAGCGTGTGTCTGTGTGTGCACATGTTTACGATTATGTTTGTTCATGATAGTACGCTTCCCTACTAGAAAATGTAAACTTCGAAGTATTATCTGCTTAACTAACTAACGAGGTTAGGTTAGAACAAAAGTAAACATTGTTCCCACTGGTTGGAATAAGAATAGGAACATTGTATTGGAAACTGCAAGCAGAGAAGACGGCATTTCCGTACACCAGATCAGTGTTTACTGCAGAACTTTTAACGCATAGTTTTTTTTTTTTTTTTTTTACTGTAAAGCCAGCTTGATTCCGTCCAGACTAGTGGTTCTAAGTTGGACGGCTGGGACATTCATTATTCATGTCGACAACAATGCTTATAACAACATTTTATCCACTCGTTTGCCCGCCGACAAATGCACTACCGGCCTGTCCGCTTCCGAGAACTTGTTTACCCGATGCGGGGACCGTAAATAGGACAGTTCTTTTTCCGTCGTAAGGACCGGGTTTTTCCGTCTCGAGGACCGGCCTGGTCACAGCCGGGAACTGGTCGGGTGTTGTGTGTCGCGTAGTTGTAATTCTACTCGTCGTCTCGTAGCCGATCCCTTCCATTGAGGCGAGAACTGGTCCTTCCGCGCACACGTGAGGCTGGCGAGTTTCAAGTTTCAAGCGAACTCGTCCTTTATCTTCAGCCGTAACGAATGTTCCGCATTCTGCGTCAAGGGAGTATATACATCCTATCTTCGATTTTTCTTACAAATCTTCGTAACGTGAATTTATGACCATATATAAAAATCAAAGCTAGGCACGACATATGTGACTACTTAACGAATACTTTGATATATGTATGTGTGTATGTGTATATATATATATATATATATATATATATATATATATATATATATATATATATATATATATGCGAAAATAAGGTGCGTGTGTATATATATATATATATACACACACACACACACACACACACACACACACCTTATTTTCGCATATGGGAATGACATCATTAGTTAATTTGGTAATATTTGATTACGATTACAGATGTGAAACTAGTCATGTAAGAAAAATAAATTGGATTTCGAAATAAATGTTGAGATGTTTCCTATGCCTTAACTAGCTTGATTTTAAATATTAACTTCAAAAAATTAAGTTACAGGGGAAAATAAATAAATCCAAGATGGCAGGGATACTTCCCCCTTAAGAGAGTTTTAAGTGTACAGAATATTTTATGTTTTTAGTATTTTTATGTGTTTTTAACGCTACATCAATAAAAAATTCACATAAAAACTATTGAAAAATAACATTTGTCTACTTAGAAAAATCGGTAATGGGATTTTAACTTTAAACCTAAGTGTCAATAAAGGTTTCTAAAATTATATTTAAAACACGTTTTATTTTACTGAATGTATTAGCAGGGCCTTGTGGAAATCCCGATGCTTTGTACGTTTGCAATAAGTTTTCATCTCTGTATATCCTTCATTTTAATTTTATCATCAAACATAAAATGTAAAACTACGCATGACGTACAAGGAAAATATTTAATGGAATTGATTTGTAATTATCTATTAAATGTAGCTAACAGTTTTTTTTTTTTTTTTTCGGACAAGCATGATAATTATAGGCAGTTTCGAAATTTTTGTGACGAAGAATATCATTTCGAAACTGCCATGATTCCTCAGTTAGTTTTTGTGAATAACTTTGCTACTTATCTCCCCCACATCCTAAGGATACTTTCAGATAAAAAAATAAAATAAAAAAAAAAGACTTATTAAAAATGTAGGAGAAATATATTTTTGGCACTGGAACACGCTTAACGAGCTCCGACTGCCAGAAAAAGTATTTGTCATGTTGCATGTAACAGGAATTCATTTAGAAGGGTGGGAGGGGGTACTCGTTTTACTTAAAACATTGTTGAGATATATTTATTTGTACTTAAATGGAAACGTTGTATTTCTCGAAAATAACAGACTTTTAATGGAAACTCATATCTACACACACAAACGCACCAAAACACACACACGCGCGCACTATAGACTATTCACGGTGAAACGAGCACTTTTTAAAAGATCTACTTGTATGCACGTAATGTACTCTTCCGCCTTATGTAAAATTAACATTTCCAACCTCCTTATCTCTTAATTTATGCGTATGTCAAGTGAAACTGTAGAGTTATTAGAAAAGTAAATATTGTACAAATCTTCTAATCGTTACACTTCGATGCATTTAAAAAACAGAAAGAGAAAGAAATTATTTTAATTATTCCCAAATGATTACCTAACACTTTTTATTGGAACTATTTTCCATCCATCGTTACCAACTTTACCGGGCGTAAAAGCGTATGCAGGTAGGATCAGTGACCTTTTTCTAAGGTTGATTTCAAAAGTGCTCACTTTAACCGCCCCTGTGTCATGAACAAGTCTGACGCCCGCCCTACGCTCAGCAGTATTTCGCTGCGAAAGAGTGAACACAGGAAGTACTCGGCATAGCTGTTGCATGTCTCGCATCGAACAGCTTGCGACAGCTCTCGGGATAAAACTTGCTCTAAAAGCAGACGAACAATGGACGAATCGTTCGACGGGAAATACACGCGTGCACAACATCCGAGAGGACTGATCAATGCCAGAATGAAGTATCAAATTGTCAAGTGTGTCAACAAACGGAGCATTGATCCGCGGCGTCATCGTTTTACCTTTAAAATGTATACAATCGCAGTTTTTTTTTTTTTTTTTTAATTGCTCAGTAAACTTCAGTTCGGCTGTATCTAAAGCTGTCGACTTTGTATGTATGGGTGCGTTTACACGGTGATTGTAGCTACCACGATAGTAGCTATCACGAAAGTGTGTGGAAGTAACTGCCGCGGTAGGTCCTGTTTACACACACGATCGAGACATGCTGTGATAGTTAACCTCAAAAGGCACATGTCCGACAACACTTGTGTAAAAACATTGATAGGTCCTACATTAATATCCTTTTGTCTAGAGGTTGGTATTTGTCGGGGTAGTTAAATATCGTGACAAGATATTAATTACATGTAAACATATATTGTTCCCGTGGTTTATTATATGACAGTAAATATGATGTAAATAATGTGTCATACCTATATGATAATATATCCTGTCATATCGCCACATAGTGTAAGAACAGCGACAGATATTAACAGAATCCAAATAATTCTGCAATCTTACTGTCAAAGTGAACATATGTACAAATTTATGACCCGCACTATCACGATAGTGATGCTACACGGTTTACACTACGATAGTGGCATGTTCTGTTACGACAATTACTATCACTATCTAACTCGAGCTGATATCGCGATAGTGCTATCGCGACGGTGCGATAGTAACTATCATGCAGTTTACACATTGATAGTAATGTGAGTAGCTCTCGCGATAGGAACTGTCGCGAATTACTATCGCCGTGTAAAAATGCCCTATCGCAGAAAATCCAAAGTGCTCATCAGCGCGTTGCCATAAGCTCGACAAAGCAGCCGACAGATCAGTAGCCTCTACGATGTCCACTTTTCAATATTGCTTCCATACATGCTACTTATATCAATCCTGGTGCAACTTACGGCGCTCATATGTCCCTAAACTTGAATAACGGATTTCAATCAGTAGAATTATTTGACTGAATATTCAGTTAATAGCTGTTATCTACTGGCGAATCGATGGAATGCACTGAGGTTCCATAGCTATAGTCTGTTCGCGGTTTCTTCACATCTTCGGAATCGAACTTTTGAAAAATCAACCCATGTAGGCTGTGTTTAGTTATTTCCTAAATATGCCATATATCACAAGCATTTTATACCTCTGTTAACATAAAGGTATATAATTGTTTGTTGAATTGAAGTTTTACCATACATTTTATTTATGAATTATAATATTCCATTTATAATCGATATGAATGAAAACCGTGAAAAAATACGTGTGTTGGTAATGCCTAGTAAAAAATAATTCTCATGCAAACTCTTATTATAACTGAGTGCGCACGAATTCAGTGCGTTGTCCTTTGGCGTAATTTTCTAGACTCGGTTAAGCTTCGGTTACACGAGGCGGAGGAACATCCTGGAAGTAGTACTTTAGGAGGGCTTCAGAAAATCGTGAAGTAACCGCGAATGGATTATATTCAACAGGAATAAGTAGAAATCACTCTGTTTAATCCGGGAACTCCAGAAACTAAAATGATCAGTAGAATTCTTCTGATTCAGGTGGAGCAGTTTCAAAATATCTGTGGTGATTTTTGCATGTTTCGAGCAGAATTAACTGTTCGATTTTAGAGCGTATAAAACACTGAATATCGGTCACGGCAAGTATCGACATTGAACATTTACTTCATTTCGATTTTACAAATATCGACATTGTAAAACTCGGTTATACAGCAGGCACATCGGAAACCAAATATTGAAACTATATCTTTAAAGATTAATTAACTAATTAATACACAAATTGCAAACCACGGATTATACTATTTCAACCCTTCTTTTAAACCACACTGCATCGGTGATATTAAATATATATATATATATATATATATATATATATATATATATATATATATATATATATATATATATATATATATATATATATATATATATACACATCGTATCGTGAAGAGATATCGCTCTACCACGCCGTCCTAGCCGGCGAAAGAGGCTTCGTGTTTGTGACCCTGACTTCCCCTGAGGCCACTAGTCGGGGACATCCTCATTACGATCTGCACGCCACATCCTCCCGGCCTCTCTTTCTCTCTTTCTCCCTGCCTCTCATTCTCTTCTCCCCCTCCCATCCGCCCCGAACAGTATCGGCACACTACAGAACTGTACTAGAGTGTACCCTGTACTAGAGTAAAGCCGCACACGCCAATAAAATGGCGTCGCTGATTAGCATCATCTTGGAACGCCATTCGCCAATCAGCACCTGTTCAGCGTATTCGCCAGACGGTGTAGCAGGAGAATTTTACCCGGGCTATTCTTACCCCCTTATAATGCCTGAGTACGGTACGGCACGTGCGGTAAGGCACGTGTCAAAGCAGCTTGACTACCGCGACAACAGTATATAGGCTATTCAAGGATAAAGTGAACACTTTTCAAGGCCCTCCCAACAGGTATTGAACGCTAATACATGTTCTGTTGCAGCATCAGGTGTTAACTTTTGAGTGTAGTGAAATGTATACGTTCTGTTTATTTGTCACTTGACAATGTTCATATTAAAAAGTGGAGTAAAGATATAAGTTTTCTTTAAAGAAAAATTTAACAGAACCTTAAAGTGTTCACTTTACCGCGAGTGGCCTGCGATACTGTTTACAACACTCGGCTGATCACAATTCATTTCGTTGACACTAATCCCCGAGAGCGTTAGCCTTGTCGCTTTATCGCCAGAATGTGTCCCTTGGTAGAATAACAATTTAAGGAATAAGTGTAGCCCCCTCGCCAATTAAATTACTGTTTAAGTTAGCCAAACATTACGCACCGAGCCAGAGTCCTCAGCGCCAGCAGGGGAGTTAATCCCCAAAACAGCGATTCAAGGCGCGCCGGCTTTCTTCTTTAGGTAGTGAACGCGAAGCGGTCACGCATCAGCGAAGCTTGGAGTATCCCCATAAATGATTTTCAAGCGCAGTAAATTCGTGTTCTGTGTAATTATTAGAGTAGAATTACACCACTTTCTGCAAAAAAAAAATCCCGAAAAGCCCCTGTTCTGAACATTTACGCTTTTTTCTCCGTACGGCACCCCATTGTGCCGACATCTTACCATTGGTATAATGATGTACTTGGTACGTCCTTTTCCTGTCTCGATCGCGGGGTAAGATTCGCGTGTTTACACCGGTAGCCCAGCCAACAGGAAACTTTTCTCTGCACGCAGTAGTCAATCAGACACAAGGCTTGTTGTTGTTCCCAGAGCCTCGCGTGGCCAATCAGGGAATGGCTACGCCGACGCCGAAGGAACTGCCATATTACGTCTCTGCATACATATCTACCTTGTAGTATTGGCTTAGCCGCACCTTACCTGTAATGCTGAATGTTGGGCGTTCACGATTACTTCACACTCTTCTGAAGCCCTGCTAAATTTCTACTTTTGGTTTCCGATCACGTATCCTTCCGCTACGTGTAAACATAAACAGTGCCATGTGACTTCTACGTTTTAACTTTGTTTACTGTTTAGAGCTGTTCAACGATTTCTGTAATATTTAAAAAAAAAAATCCTTTACGTACGAATGTTCAAAATTTAAACCTGTAACCATATGTAGGTCAGCTTTATGACTTTTTAACGATGTCTTATTGACGATAGTTCTTACGGTTATTATTTTACATTGTCAAAGTATTTGTTGTATACGACATACATTTTTCAGTTGCTGTGTTTAATCCTGTTACAACTGTGGGTGAGAGAACTGTAGCATCTAACCCCTTGTTATTGATGTGTGTTGGATATTTCGGTAAAATAATGGCTTCAGTTGGAACAGATGTCAAAACGAAGGGGCAACCAGTCCAACGAAAAGACACAGTAAATTCAAGCACGCAACTCGTGTCGCTTATTTTTGTACGTAGCAGCAACAAACGTAAAAGATAGTGGTGAACATGCACGCAAAGAGGCCTACCGTAACTTTTATTCCGATCGTATTCTTTGCGTAGGTACTTAGTTTTTACTAGGTTTATTTAATTATTTTTTTTTAAGTTTCCTGGTTGGGCTTAGTATTTTGTTGGAATTGTGGCAAATATTCAAATCACAAAAAAAAAAACATAAGCACGTTACATTACTCTGTTTCAGACACCTAGGGCAATCTTACAAGATTGTGATAAAAAAAAACAGAGTGAATTTAAATAATTAACTTCTTCATGAAATCAGTTCACGGTTAAAACGTATAAATTTCGCACGTCCAATATTTGCAATCACACACACACCAGGCCAGCGTAACGATCATAACGCAGCCACACTCTTCCACGTATATGTATTACTGCTATGGAAACGCTGATTTATCTCTACATCGTAACCTACGTAGATAGGTTTAAAAACACAACGTGTACGAACTTGATGCGGTAATTTGAAGTATTTTTCGGTACGAAAAAAAATTAACGCTTCGTCGAACAGCAAAACGCCATGTCAAGTCGCTACACGCCAGACCCTCCCGCCATCACATCTAAATATATGATTATAAGTATTCAAACATTAAAATATCTTTTTCAGTTGTAAATTACAAATTCGAAAATGCGAAGAATATGTCGTAATTACTTAAATTCTCACTCAAATGTGTATAGGACAAAGATAAACCGTATTCATTGGGTTGTAATTACTTATGTCAGCGTTTATGTTAAAATATAGGCCCTCGCGCTACGTGTAGGTGTATACAGTAATTTTAATGAGCACACTAACTGGCATACGCCCAGTAAAGTAGCTTTGCTATATGTTTATTAAATTTTTGTTAGTGTAAGAATCAACAAATTTGTATACTATTCACTTTTATGATAATTTCATAGTTTCACTTGATCAACGCGTGAATAAGAATATCAGGTCCATCGCATTGTTAATTTTACATGTGGCGGAAGAATACACAGTGTACATGCAATCAGGGCTTTCAAATGTGCTTAGTTTACTGTCAACAGCTGATATAAGCATTTATAGGCAGTGATATAATATTTTTCAAAATTTGTGCAGTGAATTGTAATTGTGGTGTGGCGCGTCCTTCAAAAATAATAACACGGCAAAACTGAAGCGGAACTCCGGTAGGAAAGTGCAGCGTCAGAGGACGGAAAGCCATTTGCTTCTTCGTGGACTACTCTTTTGTGGGGGTTGGAGGGTGAAGCGTGTGATAGACGGCCGCTCCAGTGGAGCGATGCTGCGCCGTTTACAGCAGGCCCCGCCGAGGTGCAGTCTCCTTGTGAAGTTTGGAAGGGGGAGAGGCAAGGTGATGTGACCCCGGGGGCCCGAGGGGGACAGTGACCCCCTGCCGGGCTCCAGAATTGCTCATTAACGCACCGCACACGCTGCCTGGGGCCGCTGCGGTCCTGGTAAATTAGCCCCCGTGACCGCCCGCTTACGATTACCCGCGGGGAGGATGTGTTATCTGCTGTATCGGGGGCCACCCCCGGCGCACCACTTCCCTCACACAACCTTCTACATATTGCTTTTCCCGGGGGTACGCCTTTCTTAATAAAGGTTGTTCACGATTAAGTGAGCACTTTCGAAATCAACCTTAGAAAAAAGTCACCGCTCCTACCTGAGTATATTTTAACGGGCGCACTGAGTGATATGTGCCCAGTAAAGTTGGTAACGATGGATGGGAAGTACGTAGTTCCATATCTAATCGTCGAATAAAAAATGTTAGGTAAAGGCTGTTCACAATAGAGTGAGCACTTTTGAAAGCCCTGCTTAAGATCGACTTGTATGCCCGTTGTGTATTTTTCCGCTTTGTGTAAAATTAACATTGTCATGGGCTTCATCAATTTATTCATGCGTCGGTCAGGTGAAACTGTAAAATTATTAGAAAAGTAAATACTTTACAAATCTGCTCGTTTTTACACTTCGATATATTAAAAATAACAGGAAGCGAAAGAGATAATTTTAGTTTTACCTAACACTTTCTATTTGACATTAAGATATGGAACTATATTCCTTTCACCATTACCAACTTTACTGGGCGCCTGTCACTCTGTGCGCTCGTTAAAATATATGACCTTAGTAGCAGTGGATTTTTTCTTAGGTTGATTTCAAAAGTGTTCACTTTATCGTGAACAACCTTTAACCATTTGTGATGATTTAAATTATTTAATTGGTTTTCTGTTGTTTTTTTTTAATGCACCGAAGTGTAAAAATTAAAAATTAGCAGTACTGTGAAATATTTACTTTTCTATTGAATTTCAAAAGTTTCACTTGGCCTACGCGGGAATAAAGTGTTTTAGGCCTATGTCAATGTTAATTTTACATAAAGCGGAATAATACACAACGTTCATACAAGTAGATCTTAAGCAGGGCTTTTAAAAGTGCTCATTTTACCGTGAACAGACTATACCATTCTTTAAAAATGGTAAGGCCGGCTGTAGCGTAGCGTTGTATGTCGCCGAGACACCTGGCTTTATAAGCAAGGATACAAGGGGGCCGCGGTGGTCTAGCGGTTAGACTACTCGCCTCCCACCTCGACGAACCGGGTCCGATTCCCGGCGGGGTCGCTCCTGGATTTTCGTAATTGGGAATCGTGCTGGACGATGCCCTTGGTGGGCGGATTTTCTCGTGGATTTCTCGCTTCCGCCGCCTCTTCATTCCGACGCTGCTTCACCCTCATCGGATCTCAGGACCTCGATGTTAAGGGGGATCAGTCTCCCCCATCTTGGATTTTTACTATCTTTACCACAAGTTCCATTTAAGAACGTTTGATGAATTTTCTCGCATGACAAGACATTAATAATAGCTCCTTAAGTTTAATCAAACTATTACCTCTATAGAATTGATTGTTGTTCGACAAGTGATTGAAGGCAAGAAATAAACAATTTTTTCTTGTTTTCGTCTACAGAAATGGTCCTGCAACAGTAATTTACGAATACGTGGCGTAGAACGTATGCAATGTGATGTCCTACGCTTTGTCGAAGCCAAAAATAAAATTAGAAAATCTGTAATGCAGTTTGCGGGGGAAATTCCGAAAATCCAAGATGGCGGAGACTGATCCCCCTTAAGAGCCGCCCAAATCTCGCCACTCGCCATTAGAGTTAGGCCTACTTGCTTTTCTGTCCATCATGCGACTAGGGAACGACACGTAATTTACATATCTTAACAGTGGGATGGACGTCTGCATTTTTGTGAAACAGTTGTTTGCGCGAATACGCGTATCTCGGTAAATAAATGTTCTAAGATTAAGACTTTTTGTAGGAAAAGATTAAAAAAAAACAGTTATCTATGCCCCCCCCCTTTTTTTTGTCACATTAAGTGTGTTGTTGGAGAAAAAAAAATTCGTGAAGATGGTCAAATATCGCATTTTTAAAGCTTGCCTATGCAGTTTCTTTAGGCTGCAAAAGAAAAGTACAAATATAAGGGCGTAGTTTAATCTGTGGTCTTTCATCGCGTGTAATAAAACCCCACTGTTACAGATCTAGTTTGCACAGTACAGAGTTACGCGGAACCCCCACTGTTACAGATCTAGTTTGCACAGTACAGAGTTACGACGGAAACACTGCACGCCTTGCGCGTAGGAGCGATGAGCCACTAGGCGTGCGTGTTAGTGTCGCCCGTATCGCTCCCTCGCTTCTTGACCTTGGACGCGGGGTCCCACGGGGGTCCATCCCACTCTTAATGTTGCATAAACTCGCCCTGGCTCCAACGTTACTGTTCTTGCACAAATTGTTTGTTGATGCTGTACTTGTCGCCTCGAGTGTTATTAATTTCCCATTTGAGCCGAGTTTGAATCATTTGCAGGATTCAGATTTCTAAATACAACATGTGGGATCTGGCGAATGCGAGGCGTGAGCTTGGAGGTGCGGAAGCCCACAGCATCAATATGTAGTCTCGCCCAGAAAAACATTAGTGTGATAGCGTGTTTCCCACTTCGTAGACGTAATACTTTACCTGCAGCTAATTTATTCTAACGCGCAGGTCATAGATTTGCCGTAATACTGCATTTCCTGAAAACCCACAGCTTCCGGAAAAACCTCTGGTTTAAACGGAGAGATTATAATTCAACTGGAGGAACTTAACCCACTGTGTAAACTTTAATTGCTTTTAATTACAGAGCGTAAATATAGTGTTTCTTATTTCGGTAAGACGTGACTAATTAGTCGCTGTATAAATTACCATCCAAAAATCTCTTCTATGATAATGTCGCTTTTAAATTTTCCGACACGGAAACGCTTTTTTCTTGACTGGGGGGGGGGGGGGGGGGTTGTATGGTGGGTGGGAAGGCAGCAATATTTGAGAAGACCGTCACTATATTTTCCCCTCTTCCCCCCCCCCCCCCGCCGTTTTATTTCTCTAGCTTTTCATACTACTGGAGGCATAACTGGAGAGAGAGAATAGTGAAAAATGTCGTTCCACTGGCTGTTATTTACACGGAATACATTACTACCGTGCATTAGGGCAGAAATTCTAGGAGAAAAAAGCAACAGGGTGTAGAGGGAAAGGAAGAAAATAAAAGATAGACTAAAACGAATAACGAGGTTAGGGGGAGATAAAAAAAAAAGTGTGTCATTGGTGAGGGCGTGACTGGAGAACAAAGTGGGCAGAAATGATGACTAAGCTAGGTGAAAATGAAATACGCAGCGGAAAAAAAACGGGAGAAAGTGAAGGAGCGAAAAAAGTCGGAGAAATTTTGATGCGTCTGTGGGTGAGACGCGGCGATAAAGTCGACAGCCACGGGCGTGTGGAATACGTTTTCGCCTTTGACTCCGCCGTTCTCACATATCTCCTGTGGTTAGGGAGTTAAACTAAAGCAGTCGTATTTCGTGTGGTAAACTGAAATGTTTATGGTACATTAAAACTTTGAGACTCATTCCTGTGTTTAGTTAGGACTGTCATAGTTCAAAAAATATTCCGTGGTCTTGAAGACGTAACGCATATAAGCATCATTAAAAATGTTTCGTTCACTTATGTGTAACGTTGGTATTATTTTAGTTACCCAAACAAAGAAGTTGCAACTAGTAAAACGTGTATTCGTGAAGTTATATATGTTGAGTGATGACTTATGAATCCCGTTACGCATCTAAAGTCACTTACAGACACACAGTGCCCATAGATTGACAAGCCAGAAGTCGCTTTCAACAACGTACTATAGCCAGTCAGTACGCACGGGAAAAAAAAAATCAGGTTTTAATGGCTTTCACTGCCCTCTGTATGTCTATATGCCTCATATGTATGCCGATTAGAATTGACTGCTTGCCCGAGTGTGAGGCCAGTTTCACTCTTGGAAACGTAACAGTGGTTCCATATTTGTTTTCCGTGTAGGTGTGCTGTCGATTCTCAGTTCTCCAGGAAGTGTCTTACTGTTATCGTTTTGCGAAAATAAGTTACACGTACACACGGTTTTCAGGTCTTCTTTGAGACACCTGTCTCAATTTACTGCAAAATTCGCCCAACATTACGTACCTGTTTGGCCAAGACGCTTACATGAAGACTGCAAAAGTTTACCGCTTGTGACGTTTGTGAACTTTAAATGTATACGAGAGTACGAGGGAAAATCCCTGTGCCTATAACAAAACACACATTTCCTAATATTATAATACGACTAACCTATTTTCCGTGTCCATCGTTGATTCTGCGTAGAAACGTTTCTTGGTGACTGCAGGAAAACACAACAGGGCTATTCTCGGAGCACAGATAACACAAGTCCTTTGTGCATCACGGACTGCCCGACTCTGAAAACGAGTAACTCTGGTGTTTCACGCAGGTGTCGCCATGTGGCGCTGTCATCGCCGAACGGTAGTTTGCAAGCACAGAGCATGCGCCACGTGACACCATTTCCGCTTAGTGACTTTTGGTTTTAAAAATATTAAAATCTGGTGGAACCTTCCACGCATCCTGATTGGACAAGGAATTAGCGGTACCCCGCTAGGGGTTATTGTAAGAATTTTTGTATAAATAATCGCGTGACGGCCTCGGCAGACCAGACATGGGGTCTCTGACTTGAAGCTAAGTATTTGTATCAGCAATGTTGTAATTAACATAGAGTCATGGCCCACCCGGCCGGAAAAATAACGTATACTTGATAATTGTAGGCGCTTTAGATCATGGTGCAAATGTATTGCAAATTTATGCATTGCCTATAAATCGGCATTTTTAATAATTGTTAATATTTAGTATTTGCCGAAGATAATCATGCAAAGGATACAAGGTTTTACCCAAGTGGTTTTAGATTGGGTCCAGTTTTGACCATTTTATGGTTCATTGTGTCCATATAGAACGTTGTGCTAAATTAATGCCAAGTTACTTAAGGAAAAATGATCTTTAAGGTTTTTTTTTATATATATATACGCCAGTAGTAAAATTGTCAAAGTATCATTGCCTATGGGTGACTGGCTGTTATGTATTTTTTTTGTATGATGGTATTGTGAACAATATTTTTGAACAAAGTAAATGAATCCAAGTCAAATGGTCTTTTCCTTTTTTCAGTAATTGTATATTATTTTGGACAGACTGCAGGTTTACACTCCTTTGAAGTTTGCATTGAGAAAGTTTTTTTCAAATATTCCTGCTTGAATTTTGGACAGTGCTATCCCCCTTTGCACGTCCTTAGGATAAGGGCATCGCATCTTTACCCTCGCGTGAATTCTTGGCATTTGTCCATTTCTGTCAATTAGAAATTTATAAAGATAAAAATATATTTTGTCGAACGTAGAAAAATTATAAGAGTTCAAAATTTAACTGGTCTTGTTCAAAAGTCTCAAGTCTGTCATCGCGTAACTTTTAAAGTAAGCACACTTCACAATGGGCACCAATACGTGTTGTCACTTCTGTATATTTATCCGGTTTTTTTCCCCGCACCAGAGCGGTTTCCCTTTAAGGAAGAGCTAGAGGAGAAGTGATAACCTAGAGGAGAAGCCAGAGTGAGAATGGTCCAGTCGGCAAGATGATGTCGGAAAGCCCGTTTACCCGCATCTGCGTCCTGTAAGTACACGTTGCGTGCCTGCAGAGTAGAAGCAACTGCAAGTCCTCAGAAGCGGATCCTGTTGGATTGCCGAGGTCCTGAGAGGATCACGTGTCCCGACTGCATCAGCAGCTTTCGTCGTTTCAATATGCAGTAGCAATGAGCAGTTAATTGAGTCCTTACAAAATTCCTTAAACATTATATATCAGGCATTGTTGCATAAACGATTATTGAGGCGCTGTACTTAACACTTATTTGGACAGCGAATAGAGACAATTAGTCGTAACCTTCAAATGTTTGTTTAAAAAAAAACGTTTAGTACTTTTTACAATAAATCCTTTGGAGATAGCTGCCAAGAAATTGTTTAGCACTACAAGCTAAATATCGAGTGTTTGGAACACATTGTTATGTGAACATTGAGAATTAATTATCAGGGTAGCTACTGGACTCGAAAACCTGGATAACCTGGAAAATTCAAGAAATTTGAAGGTCAGGGTAAACCTGTAAGAGCCTGCGATGTAATATACTGTATTCTCTGTACAGCCAAACATTCTCAGTAGCAGTCTAAGGAATTTTGTCGAGAAACTGACAATGACAGGAAAATAATTTGTGTTGTGTTTTAATAGTCTCGCAAGTAAACAAACGTACTCTGTCTAAGTAGTTATAAATGGTGCTGGCTGCGGACTAGGGGACTAGCCGGCAGCCATCCTGGATGATGTCACGCCAAAACCTCCTGCTCTGTAATTCTTCGCCAATGGTGGCGGTCATCTTGGATTTCCTTTTTCCTTCGAAATTTCCCTTTTTACCCTCCTGCTCTATCAGTCCTTCCAATCTGTTCATGCTGTTGCAGTACTGTTCTTTTTTCTCACGCTCTGATATTCCTAGGTTATTTTTTCTCATGCTCTCCCATTCACTCCTATCTCTCTCGCCCATTCTGTCTCTTGAGGTTTTCTCATATTCCTTCCGGGTATTCTTTATTTCCTCTTGCTTTTCGCGTCTTCCATCACCGTTAACCTCGTCTGCTGTAGGCAGCCATATCTAATTCTCACCACCAGTCATCTGCTGTAGGCATCCATCTTTGAATCACTTACCCGCCACCAGAGTGTGGGAGGTTCTACTGTAAGCAGCTTGTAGCACTGTGCTATCACGAAGAAATTTTTTAAAATTTGTTTTACTTGTAAAATAAGATATTCCTCCCTCCCCCGTAGTATCTTTAATGAGTGACTTCCAATGAACTTTGATAATGCACATTTTGACAAGTAAGCTGTTTAAATTCCACTGTTTTCTTTTTGTAATTGTTCCTTGTGCGCATGTCTCTTGAGTAAAATTTGACACACTAAAGAGATTCCACACACACTTGGCTTTGTACCGCACAAAAGTAACTGAAGCAATATGTTAAAACAAAATAATCTTACTAACAAGTTCCAGAAATAAATAATTTGTCAATTTGCTCTTAGAATGGCGGGAATGTTGAAGCTAATAATAAGAAATATTTTATGGTAAACTTGTATAGTTATTTCAATTTAAAATTTTGAAGGTAACTTAAATTAATACTTTCGTATTTTACGTGGTGGAAGACTTTAGTACGCTAATAATCACTGATATAGGCTGTTCACGGTAAAGTGAGCACTTTTTAAGGCCCTTCCTACAGGCACTAACCACTAATAAATGTATCTTATTGCGGCCTCAGGCTTTACATTTTGAGTGTGGTGAATGTATTCACAGTGTTTATCGGTCACATTGCAATGTTTATATTAAAAAGCAGCAGGAAGATGGAAATCGGATGAAAGGAAAAATTTAGAAGGGCCTTAAAAAGTGCTCACTTTACCGTGGACAGCCTATAGTGTTACGTTGTCGCAGTGGTGTAATGGATAACGCAGTTTTTCGCGCCCACCCATCGGCAAGTGTCTAGGATTTTATAAATGTGGTTTCTCTTACTATCCGGCTGGGGATGCAGCTAATAATGAAGTAAACATGACTGATACTACCGAATTTTTTCAAATATATTTTTATATCTATAGATAGTATAACACAAAGTCGTCCGACCGCGTGTGTGTGTGTATTCGGTTAAGGCTTCTAAACTTCTTACTGGATTTTGATGCGATTTTCACCGTCATTTAGAGAATTTGTTGAGGAAAGTGTAGGCATATAATGCATTAATATTTAATGTCACGATAGTAGAGAAATGTCAACGTTTTCTAATCAAGTCGAAAAAATGCCATTTTTCGGGCACTTACATGGCTTACGCTGACTAAACCATAAGAGATACGCCAAATAAATGCATCACAGAAATTTAGATCTCAAAAAGGTCTACAGAAAAGTCCACGACAGCATATGTTTATCTTTTATGGATGACTCACAGTAACCATTTTTTTTTAAAATGTGATTAAAAATAGCGGTTCACTTACGAAGACTTTTTGAACAGCACAGTGTATATACAGCATTTAGTGCATATACTTACTGTAAACGTCATATTTGTAAATGGTACCCGAACAAGGTTGGGGCGGGTCGCGAGTGTACAATATACTACGTTTTACGATTAGGGAATAGTACTTAAGTTGTTATGTAAATTTACTCTACTTTTAAGAGGTAATTTTACCTTACATGTAAGGGGAATTTGCTTCCCTTCATGTAAAGAAATTTTACCTGAGACTTTCTTTAGAATGCACGCTACGGTGCAGAAAATATATAATTATTTTATGTGTTAAAATCAACATGACTTGTAATGCATACCCGTCCAAAAGTGTTTGGCGGGGAAATAAAACGATGAACGTGAGATAGGCAATGCTATTCTTGTGCTCGTGGCTTGTATATTTTACTTCGTCGCGACGATTACAGACGGACGCTCGCCTTTCTTGCAGTCGAGCTCGGATCTTCGCTACGTTTGTATATGTCTAGAGTCCTTCCTCTGCCTCCCGTATTTTCCAGTCACCTTGCCAGACGTGGAGGGAAACGCAGACTTGTCTGAATGTCGGCGTCAGACGCCGCCGCACACACAAGGCGCCGCCACGCTTTCCCACACGCGGAGAGCGAGGGGTTGGGGGGGGGGGAATGCATCTTTTAGTTTAAACAGTACGCAGACGGCAGTGGAACGAAGTTGTGCAGTAGGTTGTCCTGCCCACCAACGTTGCCAGATTTTTCAGGAATGGATTTCATCCAATCTTGCATGAAAACTTCCGTATTACCGAATCAACTTCCGAACGCACTCGTTCAAAAACGCATTGTTTTTATTTTTACTCTTTTATGGCAGACTGTATTAATGGAGCAAACTTTATACGAATGACTAGGAAAAATCGATTTTCTGTACACTAAAATAAAATTACGCCAGTTTTTGACACTATAGAAGGATGTTCGTTTATGCAACGATGGCAATGTTTTGGATATTTCCTTATACGGCCAAGAACAGATCACAAAACAGTCGGTAAGGTTTTGTATTTTACGTGTTTATTTCATGTACGATGTTACACGTAAACACAGCAGTATTACGACGAAGTTTACAAAAAATAGACAATCCCGCTCGGTCAGTACTGTGATACGTTTCCTTGCAACTGTAACATTTTACGATTTTTTTATTACATTTATATTACATCAGATAAACTAACTTAATAACTCTAGTAACATCCAAATAGTATTCATGCGCGAACATTATTTTTTGAAGCCAAATTAAAACTGCAGTAACTAAAAAACATTTAACAACGAAGAGCTTTATGATATATCTTATATTACTGGCAAGGCAAGCTAAATATTTTATTTGAACATATTCGTTCTTCATATTTTCGTATTTTAGCATACGAAAGAGTGAAGTTCTAAAAAAAAAAATTTCCTCACAATAGTAAAATTTTCGTGCGTCTAGCAACACTGCTTCCCGCGTAATCCAAACCCCTCGCCTTCCCCTCCAGCGAGATTTCTTCCCCCTCCAACCCCTCACCAACGTCGACTGCTCCTTGACGTGCACGTGTGTTGAAGAAGCTCGCCGCGCATGCGCACGGCATCGGCGGTATAGGCTGTTCACGGTCAAGTGAGCACTTTCGAGACATTAGTTACTCTTTTCCTATCAGCCATTTTTTGTCCTGGCGCCACATTTAAAAATAAATATTGCATTGTAAATAATGAACACAGTGTATACATTTGACTGGACTCGAAAGTTAGCATCTAACGCTACAATAAAATATATTTATTTACTATTATTCCGAATGAGATGGCTTCGAAAAGTTCTCACTTGACCGTGAGTTGCCTGTTGTAGTATCGCCAGTCGGAAAAAGGGGGGGGGGGGGGGGGAGAGAAGCCCCTGAAGAGACAGCAAGTCGCCCGAGGCGTGCGGCATAAATAAACGTTTCTCTGTGAGACTGGTTGTTGAATGGTTTGGGCTTGTGGGGAGGGGGAGTTGCGTTGGAAGGGGGTGACAAGGAAGAAGAATAAGGAATAAAAGTGGAGGTAGTACGAGAAAAGGAGGGATCTCTCTCGAAGCCAAGACACGAAATTCTAATTGAGTTGTATCCCCCCCCCCCCCCCTTTTTCACTCATTCTCTATCCGCCTTGTATCACTCCACAAACCACGTCGACTAAATATTCATGTAGACGGAAGGCGACGTGTGGTGCTAGAGTACGACATGTCGGATGCGCGAGAACCAAGCTGTGCTTTCCGTTATGGTGCATCTCACTCTTAGATTGCAGTAAAGTGTGCATGACATGTGCTGTTTCCAGAGGACTTAAGAGTTGCCAACAGCCTAGAAGTTACGCTGTGTTGGCAGAATAGTTTCACACGTACACAATTACGTAACAAAAATTGTTAAATTGTATAGTAGTGTATAAATATAAATTTGTTTGACTAGCTAAGAGTTTCCTCTTCTGCGAGGAGAATCCCCCCACGCCCTTCGCCGAGAAATTCGTTCCGATCCTGAGTGTCCCAAGCATTCGGGAGGTCGTTGGTTCAATCGCGACCGGTTATAGGCTGTTCACGGTAAAACGAGCACTTCTGAAAGCCCTGCTTAAGATCTACTTGCATCTACGTTGAGTATTCTTCCCCCTTATGTAAAATTAACAATGTCATTGGCCTCATAACTTTATCCATGCGTCGGTCAAGTGAAACTGTGAAATTATTAGAAAAGTTAGCATTTTACGAATCTGCTAATTTTTATTCTTGGTTTAATAAAAAAAAAAAACAGAAAGCGAAAGAAATAATTGGTTACATAACACCTTTTATTCGACATTAAGATACGGAACTACTTCCCATCCATCGTTACCAACTTCACTGCACGCATGTCGCTCAGCACTCCAGTTAAGATATATGCAGGTCGGGGCAGTGACATTTTTTCTAAGGTTGTTTTCAAAGCGCCCTCTTTATCTTAAACAGACTGCACAACTGTGGTGGGGTGTTTGTTTATCATGGCTCACTCGCGGTTACCCTCAACTGTTCTGAAGGCCTGCCGAAGTTCTAATTCCTTAATATTCCTCCGCCTCATGCACAAAGCTTAGCCGAGTCTAGGAAATTACACCAAAAGGGCAATGCCCCGTATTTCTGCACACTCAGTTACCATTTATTAAACTACGTTCACGATAAAATCAACACTTTTGAAATCAACCTCAGGAAAAAGCCTCTGCCCCTGCCTGCATATATTTTAACGTGCGCACTGAGTGGCATGCGCCTAGTAAAGTTGGTAACGATGGAAGGAAAGTAGTTCCATATCTTAACGGTGAAAAAGTGTTAGGTAACTATTTATAATGACTTATTATTTCTTTCGCCTTCTGTAATTTTCTAATGCACCTAAGTCAAAAAAATTAGCGGATTTGTGAAATTATTATTTTCTAACAACTTTAGTTTCACTTGACCGACGCGGAAATAAAGCGATGAGGAAACATTAATTTTACAGAAGGCGCAAGAATACACAACGTCCATACAAGTAGATCTCGAGCAGGGCTGTCAAAAGTGCTCATTTCACCATGAACAGCCTATACCATGCATTACCAACATACATATTTTCTGCCTGTATTTATTCACATTAATTGTAAATGAAATGTAATTGATAGACTGGATATAAGTAAAAGTTCAATTCAACCTAAAGTAGGATTACTTTTACGTTAACAGAAGTATAAAACGCTCGTTATAAGTGACATATTTAAGAAATAACTAAACGCGCCAGACCTGGGGTGATTTTTCAAAGGTTTGATTAAAAAGGTGTGAAGAAACTGCGAACAGTGTATAGCAATCGCCTAATTTCCCAGCCATTACTTTAACGTTCTGGTTACCCTGGTTTTATTGGCAGCTATTTTAGATTGTTATTATAACACAAGTACGAAATCCGAAGTTACGTCTAAAAGCTTTCATTACAATAAATGAAACTTCGAAGAAAAATGTTCGTGAGTGTGACGTCAATTTATACGTACGGCATTTTGAAATTATTGAAGTTTTGAGGTGGTCACCTTCCTGTAGATACTTTTGCCATTTGAGTCCGAGAAGCGCGGTAGCAATAAGTTCGATACTGCCACGCGGTCCGAGTGTCCCCATCGCCCGTACGCGCGAGGCTTAAGGGCTGGCGTGCCGTGGTCTCGTCGTGTCGCGTGTACCTATGGGTAGGGCCCACCTGTTTTTCGCGAAAATATTTCAGGACAACTTGTACTCCAAAACGCTAAAGCTCAGACCCACTTTTGTAATTGTCTGAGTTTAACTGCCACGCGTTGCAGGTGTCTGTCCACAAATCACGGACACTCATTATTCTGATTGGCCCATTCAGTTGAGGAGCTGTTCCGCGACAAAAACACGTGGCCAATAACCAAATGAAAACTTGACGTAGGACATTGCAGTGTAGCCATCGCGCGAATCTTTTCGCGAAAAACAGGTCGCCTTTCTATGGGACTTTGTGACCTTGTTATGGTTGAGTGCGATCTGCTGTTGTAGTTCCATTCGTGTCCGAGTAGGAGGTATGTTTCAAGATACCGCAGTCTGCAAAAAAATAGTTTTTTGTAGATGCTGGAAGTTTCCAAAATAATATTAATGGTTTGTGTAATAACTTGAAAGTATCTTTCCGCTTTCGTGTAGGGTATGTTTTCTTTTCATAGGCAAACATATTGAGGACACATTTAACAGTTTCGTAAAAATATGTACTACAAGTATGCTGCAACGCAGTTAGTCAATTCAACTAGCACAGTCTGTTGCCTGAAATATCTCTGCTTCCCCTGATCTTTGGAATGTTTTAAACAAAAAAAGGCTACCTGAGAAACAAAAAGATAGCTCCTGTTATCATGAGTTATGAAGTGAAAATAAAGATTATGAAATGAATATCTTCACCCCGAACTAAACTTAGGTGATTCGATTGGTAAAACATTTGTCTAGGCAGCAGATATAAATTGTATTGGCTGGACGAAGGAACGAAATTAAATAAACTGCAGCCTAGCGAGACAAATTAGGAACACGTTCATCTTGATGAGCTTGAAGAATGTCAGCTATCTTCAACTGCGTTGAATGGGTGGCTTCTGCTAAATTATTTAGTGCTACAATGACAGAAGCCAACAAAATATTTGTTTGTGTAGGACAAAAATACATTTAGTTGCCCCAACAATATATTTGATTGAGTAAACAAAACTTGGAAAGTAACAAAATTAATTTTGTTCATGTAACATAATACACGCTTGAGTAAATATAACCGATGCGTTGGGCCAAAATAAATAAGCCTGTTAACAAAGTATTTAAGTGAATAAGCTGTAGGCCTATATATTTGTTTGGCCTCTCATATTATAGCCTTCGTTAGAAAACACAGCTCGATTGTTTGTTTGCTTCTTTTGTAACAATTTTGGGTTCTAACAGTGTTTGGTAGTGAATTTATTGATGTTTAGTAAAGGTATAAACATCCTAATAAAACAAGGCCAAAAGGAAACTAGAAATTAAAGCTGCGAAACTTTAAATATTTGTTTGCATACGTTGTCCAGAATTTGATACTTCAGCTGAAATTGCTAAAGTGTAGCGCTCAGGCTCAGTTGATCAAGGTTCAAATATCGATCGCGCTTCCAAATCTTTATATATATAATTCTTCTGTGCGTGTGTATGTCACTGAACTCCTCCTAAACGGCTGGACCGATTTTGATGAAATGTTTTGTGTGTGTTCAAGTGGATTCGAGAATGGTTTAGATTCACAATTCGGTCCACTACAAAATGTTTTTTTTTAAATAAATTTTTTATTTATAAGTTATTGTTGATCTTGGAATGTTTTACATTGTATCCGGCAGACAGCGCTGCGATCGCGGTGTCGAATATCCAAAAATATTTCATTTTACTTCCAGTTTGTCCCGATAGTGGCGCTGCGATCAGATTCAGGAGAATTTCGTAACTTTGTGTTGTTATTGTGTTAAAATAAATCGCGTACTAATTGAAATATTACATTCAGATGTAATTAGTGTGTGGAGGGTTTTGAAGTGTAGATAAAAACTATACACTGTGTAAATTCGGTGCATATGTAAAGGACAACGTCTGTCGGGTCCGCTAGTTTTTTTTTCTATTTCCGGAAACTGTTTAATGTACTTAGAGCCAAAGAAATGTTTATTTGCACCAACCAAATCTTAGTTTGGGCCCACCAAACAACAACAAATGAATTTGGTTTCAACAACAAAATACTTCACTAACCCGATAGAAACAATTAATTTAGTTGCGCCAGAGAGACTTTGTTTGATTCAACAAAACATTTTTCTCTGTGTAAAAATAATACAACGTGGGGTAGCGCTACGAGAAATTGAAATTATAATTGTATTTTTTGTTTCCGTTGACAGTTACACAGATGTGAAACGAAATTTATGTACAATTTTTTTCCGATACAGGCTGTTCACGATAAGGTGAGCACTTTTGAAATGAACCTTAGAAAAAAATCACTGCCCCTGCCTGCATATATTTTAGCAGGTGCACCGAGTGACATTCATCCAGTAATGTTGGTAACGATGGATAGAAGGTAGGTCTAGTTCCATATTCTAACGTCGAACAAAACGTTTATGTAACCATTTGTGATAACTTAAATTATTTGTTTCGCTTTCAATTTTTTAATGCATTGAATATAAAAATTAGCAGATTTTTAACATATATACTTTCCTCTAAGCTAAGTCCTCTCTAAGCACCCCCTCTCCTCTAAGCTAAGTCTATTTTCGCCTTGGTGACGTCTTTTTCTGACGTCTCAAAGGCATCATTTCTGATTAACCTAGTGACGTAAAACGGGGGGGGGGGGGGGGTACTGATCTGTTACACAGAGCTTATGTTGTATTGAATGCTTCCACGAACCTATTGAACACCTGTTAGTAAAAAAAAAAAAAAACATGTAATGATAATTATAGATTCGTATGTAACTTTTATATTTCTTTTGCAACTTAACAGGTTATTGATATCGAACTTACGTAATTTCTTTTATTTGTGAATTCTGAATTTCGGCGCCTGTACAGTGTTGCTGCTTTTCTCAAATGAACTTTAGTTAAACAAAACTACTGCTCATGTATAAAAATATTTATTTACGAAAACACACCCTTTCGGATAACTTGTGAGTTGTACCATTAAGAAATATTATTTTTAACCCTCCAACAAAACGAGCAACGAAAGGCATTTTTCAGTTCTGCTGTACCTTAAACCGGATGCATGCGAAATACGATGGAAAATTGCATTTGACTTCCCCACTTCTAAAATGTTAAAGTTACCTTATAAATACCCCTACATCTTAAATTCGAATCGGTGGGAAACCACTGATTCGCAGTGAAATTCAACTACTCGAATCAGTGAAAATGGCTCCAGTTAGAATCAGTGAAAACCACTTATTGAATTAGAGACGTGAAACAATTTCACTGATTGAAGAAATGACGACCAACTGCAGTGGGGAATAAAATATTGTTTTTATTGAATTTAGCCAAATTATTACGTAAAATAAACATATGTTCGATAGTTTACTAGTTATATTGCGCAATTTACCGTAATTTAAAAAAAATATAAAAAAATTTCGGAGGTGGCCGGGATTGAACTCACACATTTTCACACTTCGCTCACGAGCCGTTACCATACCATCTTTCATCGAAAAGATACTTGAGTACGGACCATGCATTTTGCGGAATCTGATGGAATTACAGTAGCAGAGAAAGCAAATTGTGGCCACGAACGTTTATTTCTCTGGGCAACTCCTTACTAATCGCTGTGAAGGCAAGAATCGTTTTGAGCAGTGCCAGTGTTAAACTTCGCTTGAATACTCCGAGCTCTCGGACTTATAAAATCCACATATAACATTATTAGCAGCAATATATCGCGCTGCATTCCATTTGTTCGGACTTCTCATTTATGTTTGCACGATGAACGCTCGTGACTTATGGGTGCTGTACTCGATACTAGAACAGTGGAAAGAGAGAGAGAGTTTTTTTTTTTTTTTTTTTTTTTTTCCGACAGTTACCGTACGCACAGAGTCAAATTTCTACAGTTCGCGAACTTCAATAATTTCGTATCGCCACGCTGCGATTTCAGTGCAGTGGGGAATATTCACTGAAGAAAATTTAAGTTCCATTATAGAATATGTAGGTGTGTAGAAATGGAATGGCGTGGCAGTTATTTTCACGTGGGCATGCCTGTCCGCGGATTGTCCTGCGTTGTCTCCGATAGGCTGTTTCGTGCTACGGAAGATTTCCGATTGGTCGGGTAACCATCTGCACTGAGAGAGAGGCCAACAAAATATTAGCTTGTGTCGGGACAAAAGTATATTTTAATTGCCTCAGCAAAATATTTCGTTGAGCAAACAAGACTTGACGAAATCAAGACTGTCGACAAAGTATTGTGTTTCAAACACTCGTTTGATGGCCTTCGTCCGAAAAATACAGCTCAAGAGTTTGTTTGCATTCTTGTGACACATGCTAAAGGCTATTCATGATAAAGTGAGCACTTTAGAAATGAACCTTATAAAAATGTCACTGCTTCTGAATGCATATATTTTAATAGGCGACATGGGTGCCATTTGCTCAGTAAAGTTGGTTACGATGGATGGAAAATAGTCCCATATTTTAACGTTGAATAAAAATTGTTAGTCAACAATTTGCGATAACTTAAATTATTACCTTCGCGTTCTGTAATTTTTTTTAATGCATGGAAGTGTTAAAATTAGCACATTTGTATAGTATTTACTTTACAAATTATTTCAAGTTTTACTTGACCGATGCATGAATAAAGATATGAGGCCGGTGGCAATGTTAATTTGATATGAGCGGACGAATTCACAACGTCCAGTCAAGATCTTTAGCAGAGCTTTCAAAAGTGCTCATTTTACCGTGAATAGAATATAGTAATAGTGTGTGTTAGTTTATTTATTGATGCTTTGATAGTGTGATCTTGATGAGGGTGAATGACAAGATGGGGATTTTTGGACATTCGCCATTGCGATGCAGATGTCTGTCAGAGAAAAAAAAAACAGGATCGACTTCCACAAATATAACAAACACAACGAGGAAACTCGCACAAGAAACAAACATTAGTTTCCCCACGATTGACAAAATGCGACGTTTCGGGAACTGCAATCTGTTCCCGTCCTGTTTTTTTTCCACGACAGACATCTGCATCGCAATGGCGAATGTCGTCCAAAAATCCCCATCTTGTCATGCTTGATAGCGTTATAAACGTCCTAATTAAACAAGTCCAACAGGACACTGAAAAGAAAATATTCAAAACTTGAAACACACACACATCTGTGCGCGTTGTCCAGTATTTCATGTGTAAGTATTTAAAAACATTTCAACATAACTATAGTTACTACAACGCCGATAATCTAGGTTCTAATTTCGCTTGGACTTCCAAATTTATTTCTGTAAACCGAAACTCTTTAATGCGCCAAACAAATCTTAATTTGCAACAACAAAAATTTTTGTTTATTTGGTGTGTAATTTTAATTTACCATAATTAACAAAACACATTACTGCTGTCTTCGCCTTCACTTGCAGTTAAGTAAAGGAAGGAAGTTTGTAAGAACATTGCGATTTCTTTCACTTTTATACTCAGTTTGTAATTTTATTTTTCCAGACATATTTGCTGCGCAATGAAAATCACTGCGTCTTATTTTTCATTGTCTTTGTGCAACATGCACTTCGTACAGTATTTATGCCTAAATAGATTTTATATAAATTAAATTTTTAAGTTTTTTGGCACCGGAAATGACCCTTTTCTGAGCATAATTCTGACTGGCTCAACACGTCATACGCAGAACAAAATTTACACCTGGTTCAATACACAACATATTTGATGGAGACTGGACCCATTAGACTTTTCATGACGGTGCTAATGATATTTCGGTGACGTCACAACGTTCCGGTTATTATTTTAACCAACGTTGTATGAAACTTTTTTTTTCTCGATAATTTTTACAGTGTGGCAGGGGCTTTACACGTCCATTCATGTCTGAATGTTGCAAGCGTCAAATGACTGCTTCCTAATCGTTACTGCATTTTAACGCCAAGCGATTAGAGCCTACGGGGCTTATTAGGAAGCAGGTCTTGTAGCAAATTAACATTTACATAAAATTAGCGCCTATCGCCAGGGAACCCTTTGATTTAGCATGCCGGCCTTGTATGTGGGCTACGAATGGTGCACGGGAAATAATGTTTTTTTTTGTAATTAACTCGGGAGAGGTTTTATGTGCCATTACGAAAATGACTACCCACACTCAGACTTTAACAGGCAGCCTCCCCACAAACATTTGTGAGATTTTGAAATGCGTCTGTGACCTTTCGCCACACTGTTAAAGACGCATACGGTGCCGTGCTCTGAATTATATAGTTACCTTTAACTAAGCAAGTCTCATGAATACTAGGATGTTTGTTACAACACGTAATACATTGCTTATTGTTATAAACACATACTTCCCTCACTTTGTGGTTTCTGTTCGTTATCACTCAATAAAAAATTGACACGTTTTAATTTATACCCATTAATGTCTACGTTTGATTTAATTTTAGTTCCCATACGCTGAGACGAAGTCTTTGTTTCTGTCCACAAAATACATGCTTGTTTAGAGCCAAAAATATATTTAGTTATTGAGTAAACAAATCTTGAAAAGCACAAAATTAATTTTGTGCTTCTATTAATATATACTCTTGGATCAACAAAACCTCAGCTTTGGACGAAAAAAATAGACTGTCGACAAAGCAGTTAGTTGAATCAACTGCATACTTGTTTCGCCGGTCATTTGATTGCCTTCGTTCGAAAATACAGCTCGAGAGTTTGTTTGTAATGTTTGTGACATTTGGGATAGGAACACTGTTTGTTAGGGCATTATTAATGTTTAATAGATAAACATCCTAATAAAATAAGTTTTCAGAAAGCTAAAAAGTGAAATAGTACAGCTTGAAGTATTTATTCACGCACGTTGTCCAGTCGGGCGCAGACTTTTTGGGTTCGAATCCCGGTCGAACTTCAATTATTTTCCTTAATGTACGTGAAGCCAAACAAATGTTTTGTTGCATCAACCAAATCTTATAGTGTGGGGCAACCAAACAAGAACAACAAATTAATTTGATTTCAAAAACAAAATATTTCACTGATCCTGTACAAACAATTGATTTGGTTGTGCCAAATTTTTGATTCAACAGAAACTTCTCATTGGTAGTATGTAAAATGCATCTTAAAGAAGATTAGAAGATGCTTGATCTGTATGAAGTTGTTTAAAAAGAGCAATTTATTTTTAAAAATTTTCTGGATTACACATTTAGCAACAATCGGATAGTTTATGGAGCGACACTGAAAGAAACTTAGTTTTCTTATTTTCCTTACGAATAAAAAACTCCTACTTTTTGTAATGGAGAATAACTTTGGCTATTTTGCAGTAATGTTTAGTTCATGTACTATACTATGCATGCCAACAAATATACCCAAAAAGTTATTCCACGCATATATTTTTGCGAATTTATCACGAAGTAAAGTAGTTCAAAGATTGACCTTCCTTGTGAATCCTTTTGAATTTCGCCTGACTATAACATAAATTCAGCCTTTACATGTTAACACGAACTCACGTTTTGCATATGGATGGAGTCCGGAGTGGACGAAGGTCGTATACCACCGCATTTCCCCACATCCCATAAAATAATTTCTTTACAAACAGCATCTGAGGCGGGCGAATAATGTAAAGCCCATGTATGTTCGTGACTGGTCATCGTCATTAGTTGATTTACGTGCTCGGAACATATATATCTGCTTGTTGCTCAATAGAATCGAAGGATGGGGAATCGTGGAAGAGGAAAAGAATATGTACGGCTGCGATTGGCTGTAGGATCAAGAAGAACACGTTTCTCCATTACTTAGCATACAAGCGGTGTTCCGGAAAAATGTGGACGAACTTCATTGGCCGTTTTAATTAGGATTCTTTTGAAACCCCGTTTTGATTATTTTTTTCTGTTTTTTCGTTATCCTTCCATCATTTATAAAATGTATATTTCAGTGGACCTGAATGCCTGCCACACATGAGTAAATGAAAGTTAAACTGTGAAATTTCTGGAATTATGTCACTTTTACGATTCTTATTCTCATATTTATAAATTAAAAGGGAATCATTATCATTACTCTAGATTTATAGGCTGTTGCAACTTTTGAAATTCCTGATCATTTTGTATACTTTCGCTGTGTGTTAAGATTAAGGTTGCATTAGTAATGGACTTCTGTAGCCATACATTTAAACATTACCCTCGCAATAGAACTTCGAGTCCTAAAGAGATTTTTTTTCAAATCGTTTGCCAACTTAATTGGCAGTATGTATACTAGTGTGTACTGTAGCATGTATAGGCCTCTATAGATATGGGTAGTGACTTTTTGGAAGATTAATTTCAAAAGTGCTCACTTTACGGTGTACGACCTTTACGTAAATTTTGCGAATTATTTTGTCAGTTGCATAGTATTCTCATTTCTTTACGTGCTCGGGCCAAAACTGTTTATTCATTGGTTGCTGGGGCCGCGGTGGTGTAGGTTAGACTGTTCGCCTACCACCAAGGCGAACAGAGTTCGATTCCCGGCGGGATCGCATCCAATCGTGTCATACGTTGCCGCTGGTTGGCGGGTTTTCTCGGGGATCTCTCGTTTCTGCCGCCCTTGCATTCCGACGCTGCTCCGTACTCAACACGCTTCACCCTCATCGGTTCTCGAGACCTTAGAGATGTTAAGAGCCGCACAAATATCTTCACTCGCTCACTTCATTGGTTGCTGCAATGTTGAGTTGGTTGCACTTGATACATCCAAGGCACATCTTACTGTTTATTATTGGAGAATGATTCGTCCAGGGTGTGTACAAACAAATTTGATCAAATCATTAAAGGAGAGCACGCGAGGATTTCTGGTATTCGTTGCCAATATTACCATTGATACTTCAGTCAGTGTTTACTTTGAGGAAAAAAAAAATGTTTAGTTTCGGACAGAGATTGTTTCGGTTCGTTTCAAAAGCGACCAGTTGACCGTTTATCAGGCACAGAAACGTTCGGAACTCAAGTATTAGAATGTAATAAATAGTTCGTACACTGTTTCTCCAGGCGTGTGGTGGTAGCTGAGTTCCCTTATCTCAATACAAGTCGCAAATACCGTGTAAAGTGGTGTCTGGAAACACCAAGTCAACACACAGTTCTACGTACGATCACACCTCGGCATATACAATACAGACCCAACAAGGCGCGTCGCTGCTTTTGGTGTAAGATTGTCATTGGCTGTGTGTTGCTTTTGATTGTGCAGTGCATCCGATTGGGCCTGCCATGTGCAGTTTTCCGTTGGCCCGGCCGACTTTCGGCAGGCTGGGTGCTTAATGCTGATTGGCAGGTGACCTAGCGCCGTGTTTAGGGTTACCAGATTTTCTCTCAAAGAATTTCTGTCTAGTTGTATTTCCAAACGCTTTATCTCAGATCTGATTTCGACTGAATTGTTTCAATTGTCACGCGCCTTAGGTGCCTGCCGTGATTGTGACCCGTAACATTACAGAAGTGCCCTGTCTGATACCACAATGTCTTCTCGAAAATACATGCAACCAAGAACGAGGGTAAAACTCCACGCGTGCATGTGGTATACTGAAGAATAACCTACGTAGAATTCTCTTCGCGAATATTAGTGTCCCTAGCCATGCTGTAGTGTTGTTGGGGCTTCGGTTCAATTTTTCGGAGTGTGGGGCCAGAGTTTCCAGCACGCGGAACAGTTTCGCTCTCTTATACTCAGTCGTTGTGTGACGACACGAAGCATTTTTGAAGTGTGTTTCAGCGCCTGAGGAATCACCCGTGAGGTTTGGTTACCTCCCATCTTTACGCGCTGCAGCTCTGCCACGAATAAGGTAGTGGAAGACACTCAACCTCTTCTCTCACTTCGCTTCTGTGATTCCTTCCAGCGCCTCTTCTTTCGTAAAGGCTGTTCGCGATAGAGTGAGCACTTTATAAATGAACCGTAGAAAAAAAGATACAGCCTCTGAATGCATATATAAAAAAAATGGGCGCACTGAGCAACATTAGCCCAGTAAAGTTGGTAACGATGGATGTAATGTAGTTCCATATCTTAACGTCGAATAAAAAGTGTTAGATAACCATTTGTGATAACTTGAAATTAATTCTTTCGCTGTCTGATTTTTTTTATTGCGTTGAAGTGTAAAATTGAGAACATTTGTAAAGTATTTATTTTCTTAATAATTTTACACACTTTCGTTTGACCGACACATGAATAAAGTGCTGAGTCCCATAGCAACGTTAATTTTATATAATGCGGAGGAATTCACACCGTGTATACAAGTAGATCTTTAGCAGGGCTTTCAAAAGTGCTCATTTTACAGTGAACAGTCTATACACGGTTGTTCTGCCTATTCTTGCAGCAAACCGTACTTTAGTCGCCACTTCGTAGAGACCTGAAAAATTCGCGAGTGCAGTGACCTACAGGCTAGACTCTACAGTTTTATGTACAAATATGCCTATATTAACTGCGCAATGGTTGTCTGCTGTCACAGTGGAAGGCAACGATTGGGCCAGCTTCTGCAGGAGGTGTCAAACACCGCGTGGCCAATGGTTAACGTTATATGAACACACGTGTTTAGAATTCTAGCTTGTCTCGAAATGAAACAGCGAATTCTTGAGGTCTCTACCACTTAGTGATTCCCGGACTTAGATTTGAAGTATTTATACTCTTTGTATCCTCGTGGGCAACTGTCACTGACTAATCTTGCATTCTTTGCCACCGTTCGTAACATTCAATTTTATTTTCAATAAGTTACCCGCGCAGAACTTCTCTCGGATTCCACGAATCATCCCTTATACCACTATTGCAGTGTAAACTCAGCATATCTTCCCTGAAATACTCTTCCTCAAGATCGTGCGTTTCCAGAGACACTACTGTAAGACGTGCTCTATATCTTATCGACCACTCAAACATTACCTGATTATGAGTTAGTTCATTAGTCTGAAATAATGTAGCTATGTCTTAGAATGTCGTTCTTCAGTCACCAACTGTAGTAGTTCGTCTTGATCCACAGTTTCTTCATTAATATTCCTGAAATTCGGTTGGGTAACAGGATTGGCATACACCCAAGACGTACGAGTTTACCTTGCCCATCGGCTGTTTCTTTGAAGGTTAGAAACCTGTCATGGCTCCTGTGGACAAGGGATTAAGAAAGACTACATCTGAAGTGTTTTTTAATTGGAAGACAAAATCGTAAACTGTCATCAGTGCTCTTCCACTTTGTTCAGAGGCCGCAAGGTCTTAGAAAAGCTGTGATCCGACCAGTGCTATAATCTTCTGTATTCTCCGTCGATGATACTGTCGGAGTTGTGTCGTCGCTCACCTCTGTGCCCCTCAACTGGAAGGGTTTTTTTTCTCTCCTAAGGTGATTTTTTTTTGTCATCTGTGAGAGGTTTTGAAAAGTGCCCCCATAATGCAGTTGTTAGTTGTCAAATCATTATAGTTTTTCAAAATATATCACTCATATTCTGACACAAGAGTGGTATAGGCATGTTCAAAGTGTTGAATTATAGTCTAAGCGCGGCATACTACATTTGTGTTACAAGCTACAAAAGGAACAAAAGCAACTTTTCCTCTACAGTTTATGGTTTAAACTATATGTTAAACAAATGTTAACAGTTTCGCTTGGATGAACAAAAATCTACGTATTTACAAGTCTGACCCCTATCTTCAACAAAATTCAGAGTGCCAATACTCGCTCACCTGTTTATAAATAGCACTCATACTGGATCAGTATGTTCTGCACGCTATACAGATTGCAGTAAATGCAATTTGACTAGAAAAAATAACTAGGAGCAAAGCCTAGTATGCGGTAGGATTCGAGAAATTAAGATTTTTAATGTTATATTTTGAAAATTTTAATGATTTGACAACTAATAACTGCATTAAGATGGCACTTTTCCAAAGCTCTTTCAGATAACCAAATAAAAAAATGTGAAATATCACCTTAAGAGATCTAGAATGCGGAGTTTAAACCAACTGCCAACAGACCAACCACGGCGAATTGGTTGCTGTGCAGAGCCTCTGGCGGAGACAAAAGCTGGTAATTCCTTGGTCCAACTCAAATTTTCACTGTAAAGGCTGGTCACGTTAAAATTTGCACTTGTGAAAGCCCTGCTTAAGATCTACTTGTATACACGTCGTGTACTCCTCCGCCTTATGTAAAATTAATATTGCCATGAGCCTCATCACTTTATTCATGCTTCGGTCAGGAGAAACTTTGGAAATATTGGACAAGTAAATACTTAACAAATCTGCTCATTTTTACACTTCAATGCTTAAAAAAAAAACAGAAAAAGAAAGAATTAATTTTAAGTTATCACAAATGGTTACCTAACACTTTTTATTCGACGTTAAGATATGGAACTACTTTCCATCCATCGTTACCAACTTTACTGGCCGAATGTCATTCTGCGTGCCAATTTAAATACATACATGCAGGGGCAGTGACTTTTTATAAGGTTCATTTATAAAGTGCTCGCTTTATCGTGAACAGCCTTTATCTGTATGGTTTACAGCCAGCTAAGTGGAACGTATATTACCACGCCTTTGAGTTTCCATACCCTAACATGTAGGATTTGTGCTGCAGTGGCTTGTTTTTCCAGTAGTCCGACATCTCTCCTGGTGGTTGAGTCCAGAAGACAGGTTTCAGGGACACACTGTAGTCGACCTCAGCGGCATTTGGGGTGCCAGATATTGCCCTCCCCCCCCCCCCCACGTAACGGAATGACACGTCCCGGACAGTAAGCCCTCGGAGGGGCGCCTCTCTTCTTTGTCGCGAGGTCGGTGATGTAGTGCGGTGTAAATGTAGAACGTTGTCGGTTGTCTTACCGCTGCTCCGACATTTACATCTACGACGGAGGGGACCAGCGCCATGGACCATCAGTATGGAAATCCTCCTCCTCCCCCCGGAGGTGGCCACAACTATTGGTGCGGGCCACGCCTGCCATTTACGGCGACAATTCCCCTCATAACTCTCCGTTGGTATTGTGTCCGCCGCGCCGCGCAGTCCGCGTGCTCACGCGGGATGTAACCTACAACAGTGTGCTCGCGCCATTAATGCCCGGGTTCCACCACCGTGGTTCGAAACTCGATCCGAGATCGGATCTAAGACCGACTCAGAAAACTGTTCAGCTAAACTGGGGATCGAGATTAAATTCATTTCGAACCACCGAAATTGGCGGTTCGAAATCTCGATCCGAGATCAGCAGCCATCGTCGACAAATGTAGTTTGAAAATATCCCAATAGATAGAACTTTTCTCGGGAAATTAAAACATTATTCGCACTTGAATATTATTCAGTTAAATTCGTACAACTTCTAGTCATATCTATAGTGAAAAATACGCCTACTTCCATGACATCAAATACTACGAACCAATAGCAAAATTTGTCTCATACTTAATATCGATCTCTCACTTTGGAACCAAGATCGACGAATCGGAGATCAAAAATCATGAAATTTCGTTGACGCAACACGTTTACATTGGAACCAAGATCAAACTGGAACCTGTTTCGGAACTAGGATCATTCGATCTCGGATCGGGGAAGATGTTGGTGCAACCGGGCGTAAGAATGTCAATGCAGTCGTGTGTTCACGCGAGATGGGTGGCAACGTAACATACAGTCGTGTGCTCAAGCGAGATGTGTACGAGGCGAGGGATGCAGTTACGTTCTCACGCCATATGGGTAAAGGATGCAATCGTGTTTTCACACGAGAAGATTATATTTTCGGGGCTATAGTATTATGCTTGCGCGATATGACTGGTAGGCTGTTCATGGTAAAGTGAGAACTTTTGACGCTCTAATTACTTTTTCCTTTGAGCCATTCGTTATCTTTTAACCACCTTTAAAAACAAATATTGTCATGTAAGCAATAAACACAGCGTGTCATCTAAGGATAAAATAAAACATTTTTATTGAGTATTATTCCAAATGAGGGGGCTTTCAAAAGTGCTCACTTTACCGTGAATTACCTATAACTCACTCGGATGCTCACACATGTTGAATGGGGAATCATGTAACCACGCGATATGTACGTGAATGTAAGGTCACGCCAGAGGATGGGCATACAGTCATGTGTACACGTTGGAAGGGCCTACCAAGAACTCACTCACTCACATGAAGTACGTGTTACGTTATACTGCACTACACTGTTCAGCCGCAGTGTCATGTTCAGAAAGCACATATATGTCGATACCTGATGTTTGTGTGGTCCGAACATAATATATACCAATACAATGCTCATATACCGAATTCCACAGTGGACGGATGTTGGACTAGCGCCGACCGGACATCTTGCCACGCGAGCTTGGCATCTTAACCTACTCGGCTACCGACGATCTATTACAACTGGAATAGTTCTGTGTGTTTTGGGCGAAGATGCGGTGAAGTAGCTAGGTCGCCACTGGCACATGCAGCAAATACAAAATTGCGCCTATGCGCAACGCTTTGAATTGGAGTGCAATTTCGTAGCCGTAACCCCATCCTTTTGTCGTAGACGAAAATGGAAATAAATAATGTCTTTGTTTAGGTTTTAATTGGACCAAACTATTTTGATCCTAAATTCGCCTGTTCTTTAACGCGCAGTTTTCTCAACAGATGTAAAAAAAATTTCTAAAATGTCATTTGTTTTCAGATATTTTATTCGTTATGGGAAGGTCCGTATCAAGTAATTACACCGGCATTTATTTGTAACATTTTTGTGACGTAATTACATTATATATTTACAGATACACTTAATCGATGTAAAAATAAAGTTACTTAGTCATTACAAATTAATCACCCTTCACGATAGTATGGAAAACAACTTTAATAGCGCTTAGTACTCGTCATTTAAAACTGCTTTCTCTTAAAATAAACTACATCTATATCTACGAATCTTATAAAGGGATCTGTGTTTAGCAATGCTACAGACTTTTCACCAATAAAATAATATGTTCACGCCTTAAAGTCGCCCGCTTGGTTACTCGTAGCTCAATGGAAACGTAGTAGTAAGTCGTCTAACTCGCATAAGCGGTGACCCTATCATTTTATTGGTAGAAAGTCTGTAGAGATGTTCAATGCAGGGCTCTTGAGTTATTTTGTGTAAATATGACGCGTGTTGGAATACTCTGAAATGGCGTTTGTAACATGCGTGACGTTTTGAAATAATTTAACTGGCCTCGTCTGAAGTGTGTGTACTTTTGGTAGATCAGCACGTTGGACGGCCTTTTATTAGTTGCTTGGGGAATCTTTGATCTCAAATACTCTGCATTTGAACGACCAGCTAGGCGGGCCCCTTAAAACAGTTCACGAACCAATGCTTTTTCTAGATTATCTGCGTATTTTATGGTTCTGTTACGTGATGATAACTTCATTAAAATACAGAAAAATTTGTAAAATAACGTTTACCATAAGTTTTTTTTCCCCGTAATCACGGGAATTTTAACTTAAAATGTTGATTCGTACAAATTTTAGAAATTTAGTTTAACAGAAGTTTCGTTTCATTTCAAGTGTATATTAACGTGACAAGTGTTACATGTTACAAATTGTTTTTAAATTCGACAATTGGTTTGCCTGCGGTAATTGCTTAACTTCAAAATATTTTGACTTTAATTTTACCTGAGAAGTTAAAATGACATATGGACGAACCACGTAGCAAATTTCCGGTAAACATTCACTATGCCATTCGATTAACATAGTTGTTTTGAGCTTTAGCATAAATAAATTTTTTCAGACTATTGTTTTACATCACAACGAAAAACGATGTAATATGCTGAAATTATAGCAAATAATTTTAGCTTCTTTAACATCTTTAAAGTTGCGCGCCAGTCCACTGTCTTTATTTAACCCGCAAAATAGCTCCACGTCCCAACTAGAGTGAGCCCAGCAGTAGACACCTAAGCGTGGCGGGGACTTCTCGTGGCGGCACTGCAGTAGTCTCACACTCGGACAACACGGAGTTATTGAGAAACCAAAACTGTGCGCGAAACGTCGAAAGGAGTGCCCGCTGAATCGAATAAACCTATCGATAGAGAATTTTAAGTATGATCCATTTGAAGCCAGCACGAACGTTCCCGACAGCCTGGTCCCTCTCACCGCCCACACGCTTGAAGACAGGCACACGTAACAGTGGGCGTGGCTGCGACACGTGCCCGCTTCTCATTGGCTATCCTTAGAGATTTGGAAAAATTCACGGATATATTTTTGGAATCACTTTACGCACTGACATTTCCTTAGGATTCCTTAGTCGATAATAAATGTGCAACAGAATGCACGCTTAATCTTCATGCCCACTATGAAAGCAAGCAGGCGATCCACAGAAGGTAAAGATAATATCTTCGTATCTGCTTTATTGTACAACTTCTGATGCTTAGTTTAAAGGACGTCAAATTCATGATTATTTCCGGTCTCTTAAGTTATCTTTAATCATTTATAAGCAAATCGGTCGGTTGTTGGTTCGATCTCGTTCATATGCACTTTCGGGAAGCGGAGGTTGTCAAAGTTTAGTTATAAACCTGAGAACTTTTGTGTTCATTTTTATATATGAACACGAATACTAATTATATTTTTTAAAAAATTGGCACTTATATTTACAAATGTACTAACGTAATAATTCTTTATACTAACTCTTTTGTATTTACTTTCGTAAACGTACTTAACTACGTTTATAAACAAAAAAAAATTTTTTATGAAGAAAAAATGTAGCAAAATGACTATTTAAGTGGCCTGCTTGACAAAGTGTTTTTTTTTCTTAAGTATCCAAAAGAGAAATAAACTTAAACTACGAAAAGGTAATTATTTCCATTTATTGATTCAACCATTGAAGTGTATTATACTTGAGCCAAATAATTTACAGTATTTCTTTAATATTTCTTAATTATTTCTACGTTTACTGCAATTGAATGTTGTGATTTACAGTGATGTAAAGAAATCAGCCTTACTTCTAGTTTAAGGCTGTGTCATAACACAGAAGTGTTGCTCGCGCTTACTTCCGCACATTCTCCCATACTTCAAGCAGATTAGCACATTCACTCTTTTTCAGTCCTTCTCATGGTTTCTTTGGCAGGTAAGGCGAAAAATGGTGACAAATTATTTCGTGTGTTTTCGGATGAATTAATTTACTGGTTTTTACTTATTCCCAAATGCTGAGAAGCTTTACTGTTGCATTATTTTAGTATTTGTACTCACGTGATCTATACCGAATCTAGTCACGACATAGTTCTTTATATTACATGCCATAAGGAGTATTGTGAAAAGTGCACGTTAATGTTATGCAATATTTCTACCACTGCCATAAATACAAAAAAGAATTCACGCCTGATAATTGAAACAACGTGGCTGCCCCAGGGTGCTAAAGTGAGCAGTGTGTGTACATTTTCGTCCAGCTTTCCTCTCTTGCACTCAATTTAGAGTTAGGACAGCAGATACTGCTTTGAATGACTTCAAGGGTGAATCCAGGGGACTTCTGCCGTGCAAAAGACCGTGTGTATGTTTATATAATATATAAATATAACAATGCATATTTGTGTGTGTGTGTGTGTAGTCATATGTCAGGGACTAGAGCACCCAGTAGTGGGGCCGCAGTATCTCAGTGGCTAGAGTACTCAAAAATGGGGCCGTAGTAGCTCAGTGGCTACAGAACCCATTAAAAAAAGTGTCTAGGTCAAGTCAAATTCCTAAATATCATGCTAAAATATAACATGTGCGAGCGATGGCAGGGTGTAATTTAAAAACTCCATTAAACCTGAAAGAAGAAATATTAGTATTTTAAACATAAAAGCGTTATTAAACTGTGGTGGGCTTGATTTTAATAACTCTACTAAAATATCATGCGAACGAAGTCGCACGGGTCAGCCAGTATTACAAATATATGTTTCGCATATTTTACAAGGAAACTGTTCGTAGTTTTGCAAAGGAATTTCTTAGCAACTGGGTATCCAAGGATTTTTCTTGAAAAAGTGCAAACAGTTTTAGAGTGCGGGACGCAAAGTCTGAGCAAGGAAAAATTACAAAAAATATATATATATAAAATATCCTATATAATAAGTAGACGGTCTATGTCTGTCTGTCTGTCTTTCTGTCTGTCTTTAATTCATTTAAGTCCCTTGAAACTCAACAAAGTTCTTCAAATTTTGCAGAGCGAATCCTCAGGGTAAAATACAGGTCAAGTTCGAATTTCAGCAAGATCAGATTACTCAGTTATTAACTTTTACCCTAAAAACTCATTTTTTTATTACTTTACCGTTATGAAAAGTTTTGAATTAATGCATAGAAAATATTGCATAGAGATATGAAGGTAATGAAATATCATTTTTGTTTACTTTAAATGTCTCGCTTCAATGTTTAGTTAATTAAGTGGGGCTACAGTGGCTCAGTGGATAGAACTATGTTAAGTGGGGCCACAGTGACCAAGTGGATAGATATGTATCAAATGGGGCCTTAGTAGCTCATTGGATAGAGAGATTCCAAGTGGGGCCGCAGTGGCTCAGTGGATAGAGCGATTCCAAGTGGGTCCTTAGTGGCTCAATGGATAGAGAGATTCCAAGTGGGGCCTTAGTGGCTCAGTGGATAGAACTATGTTAAGGGGAGCCGTAGTGGTCAAGTGGATAGAGAAATATTAAATGAGATCGCAGTCGCTTCAATGTAGAGTTAATTTCAAATAATTTCATTATTACCTACATATATCTATGCAATATATTTTTCAGTCATTGTATGATAACGAAATTTTTAACATGGTAACTGTTCTAGCCTCGTGACAATACAAAAAAAAGGTCACGGGCTGGGTTTCCTAGTTGAATAAATATTGCAATGAAGTAAAGCTGTGAGGTATGCACCTGTTTGGTATTTGCACGTGTAATAATATTCAAAACATCAGTGAGAACGAAAGCGGGTAGATCTGAACTCTTCACACAGGGGAGGGGGTAGTTGCCCATGACGTGCCCAGAGCGCTGTTGACGGCAAAATCGGGCCTGGCGCTAGAGGTTCTGCGTTCGAATTACATATAGGTTTGTGTGTAGGTGATATTTAAGACCAAAATCACGAAATTTTATGTTGGTGTAATCCATTCCCCAATTAGATATTCGAAATATGTTGGTGACACTGATGAGCAGTGGAAAACGTCAGTGCTGTTAACTTGTCTACTATCTCAACTCGCCTGGTCACGTATTAATTTCTGTGTTCGTGTGTTGCAATCACGTCATTGTATGGTGTACTTAGTTTCTTCACACTTTTTGAATTAAACCTTTGAAAAATCACCTCACGTATGACGAGTTTCGTTGTTTACTGTATATGTCATGTATCAAAAGCGTTTTATACTCATGTTAACATAAAAATGAATTTGTTTTAGTTACATCGAACTTGTAATTATATTTTATCTATAAATTGTAATATTTAGTTTATAATTAATATGCATAAAAACAGAGGAAAAATGGGTGTTTTGGCTATGCCTAGTGGGAAGTAGTTCTTATGCAAAATATTATTGCACTGAGCGAGCACGATTGCGGTGAGCTGTCCCCTTGGTGTAGTTTTCTAGACTTAGTTAAGTTTTGTTTGTAAGAGGCGGAGGAATATCCTTGAAGAAGAACTTCAGCAGAGCTTCAGGAAATTTGGAAGTTACCATGAATGGACTGCATGCACTGTACTTGAGTTCAGAACAAGTCAACAACATGCTGCGTGCTTCACGTGATAAACGCTGTTCACGATCGAGCACTTATGAAATCAACCCTAGAAAAAAGTCACTGCCCCTACCTGCATAATTTTTAACGGGCGCCCTGAGTGACATGCGCCCAGTAAAGTTGGTAACGATGGATGGTAAAGTAGTTGCGTATCTAACGTCAAATGAAATGTGTTAGGTAACCATATCTGCTAACTTAAATAATTTCTTTCGCTTTCTGTTTATTCAACGCATCGAAGTGTAAAAATGAGCAGATTTCTAAAATATGCACTTTTCCAACAATTTCTAGTTTCACTTGACCGACGCGTGAATAAAGTGATGAGGCCCGTGACACTGTTAATCTTAGATAAGGCTGAAGAATACATAACATGCATACAAGTAGATCGTAAGCCACAAGATGGACTCGGCACTGAGCCTTACCGCGTACAGTACAGATCATACATATTGTTAATTTGCAACGTATTCACGTTCGTGGTCACTGTGACTGAATTGGGTAAAATAAACGTTAAAGGGCCCCGCCTACCTGCGCCTTTTTTTTCCGCGTCTGAGGCCGAGAAGCGCGGGAGCGATAAGGGCGACACTACCACGCATATCAAGTGCGCCCTCGCTGCTAAGCGCAAGGCTCTGTACTGGCGCGCAGTTTTCTCGTCGCACTGCGTATACCTATGGAACTTTCAGCGGTGACCCTATTATTTTATTGGTGGAAAATCTGCAGGAAGGCTCAACGCAGGGCCCTCGAGTGGGTTTGTATGTATCTGGTGCGTATATTTTGAGATACAACGCTTTGAAAAAGCAGTTTTTAGTGAGACACCCTTTCCCCGCTAGGGCGCAGGCTACTCAAACGTACCTCACTCGTGCATTTGCCACAAACACTCCTTCGCCTAATCACGGGGCAAAAGCGATCTCGGCTTCAGAACTTTTGAGCACAAATTTCACGGCTAGTTCCCAATAGAAGCATTATACTTCGTATTCAAAAAATATAAAGTATCAGAGTCTTACGAGATGTTAACACTACGCAACATGAGTCTTTTCTAGGTTACCATTTATTGAGAAAATATTTGCTTTGGGTTACACTCATTTTTCAACAAAGTTAAATGCATACTATACGTCAAACAATATCTGGCCGCAATGTTACTGTTCCATTCCATTCACTTGTACGGCGATGCCAAGATTTTTTTTACACAACACAATCATTATCACAATACCAACAACAGTTAAAAATATTTTACCTTATACCACACGTAAATGGTAACCACAATTAATACCGGGTACGGGGAGTTCGCTGACGGAGACGCCCACGAAAAATTAACGGGCGTAAAACATCTCGTCGTCTTATACCTGGTGGAACTTTGGCCCAGCCACAATGCGATGTCCCTGAAGCAAACCTCCAGCTGAGTACTGGCGATGACCGGCGCTCATACGCACCTCTTCAAACGCAGCAATTAAATCGGCCCCCGGACGGCAGCAGTAACACTTTGCGACTCTTAGAAAACGTCACTTCTTCGGGCATGCAAGATATTTTGAATAAACTGCACACGTCCGATAATGACAGTTTACAAAGTTTACCATGCCGTCAACCAATCAAACGGCCCACGGGCATCGGCGCAATTTTAAAGTGAGCAGAGTTCCACTCGGCAAATAAACTCTCACTGAATTTGCCCGCGCCACCCGTCAACTTTACGACCACAAAGTTCGCATACTTTCACAAACACCGTTCCATTTTTTAACGCCGGCGATTATTTTGCTCGTTGGCAAACAGCGTAAAAAATTACTTTCCTTAACCCGCTCATATTCAAATCACTTTAAGAAACGGTGTTCGAATATTGCCACAAGAAACTATTAGCTGGGTGCACGCCCGGGACGCCTTCTCGTAAAAATCGAGGTCGCTACTCCTCGCCAGCGGGATAGCTGTGACCTCCACCCCTCCCTACTCGGCTTTACCTCACGCCACGCGGTCGCGACGTCACCCAGAGCGAGTACCGCATTCTGGAGGCGGCCTTTACAATTAAACACGTACTAAACAATATGCGTATCGATTATACATATCCAATAGTACATGAGAGTAGCACCCTATAAAATGTAAAAAAATATTTCCAATAAATGATTACTAATTAATAAGAGCAGGAATAGGCCGGCTTAAAATATAACACAATACAACATGGTAAAATATGCATATTATAAATACTTTGAATATATTTGCCACGCTAAACAAGTTGCCAAGTCTGGCTAAAAAAAAAGTTACTAAAAACCATAAACAAATAACCTGAGACGACCATACTTGTCTCATTAGTCATTCTGGAGAAATTAAAAATTGTATTACTAATGTGCGTGATGTCTTGGAAAAAAGTACTCAACAACCCTCGAAATGTGTGTTATTTTATTAGATCAGCGTATTGGACACACGTTTAATAGTTTCGTGGAATAAACGTGTATTTCAAAATAAACTACAGTTTTAGCCCTAGGGAGGTGGGGGCACAAAGAAATAATTTTTTTGGGGGTGGGGACCTGTTTTGGTCCCCGTGAACCTGCCAATGCTACAACATCAAGAGCTGGCGAGAGAGTATGCCTCTTCTTTCTCAGCGAATCGGGACACACTGCCTCAGCGTCACGTCCCCACTGGCTCGGGAATGCACACCGAAAAAAATAGTTCGTGGGAATCACAAAATATTTTGTTAGTGTTCACCTTGCCAAATAAATTTCGTGGTCACCACTAAATTATTAAAATTGTCACCACTAAACTTTTGGGGCGAGTACAAAATTATTTTGTAGTACCTACAAAATAATTTGGCAGGGTGACCTCTCTACAAAATAATTTTCTCCGTGCAAGTCTCATTACAGCGACGCCGCACGCGGAGAGATGATGTTGGCTTGGTCCACGTCTCCTCACAGCCAGCCTCCGTGTTCCGAGCCATCGAGGCGTGCCCCCCACGCACGCACGCAGACTCGCGCGCGTGTGTGTGGTCCTACCGACGCCTAGCGATTCCTCTGGTACTCCGGCCACGACCAACACTACAAACGACCATGATTGTGGGTGGGCTGGCAAAAAAAAATTAAACAAGATAACCATTATTTATAGTTGTCTAGAGATTTCGCGAATTCATTTGGTAGTACCCAAACGTCGCCATTTTTTGTAAGGGGCCGAGGTGGTTGGTGGTTAGATCAATCGCCTCCCACAAAGGCGAACGGGGTTCGATTCCCGGCGGGATCACTCTCCTGGACTTTCGCATGCGGACATTGTTCCCTGACGATGCTTCTCGTCGGTGGGTTTCCTCGGGGATCTCTCTCCCCCCCCCCCCCCGCGATATATCGTGTTGTTACCGATATGGTCAACGAAATTGAAAGATGGGTATCGCACAGCCCTACGTACGGCCGGAACGGGAATCGAACTCGGGTCCTCCACTGTATTGCCATTACACCATCTCGCTGGGTACGGATGTAATGATTATGTCCATTCGTCTATCTAGGAGATTGCATTTTCTTGGTTTTTCAATACTGACTTCCAGAAATACGTACACTTCAATTTATAAGTTCAGCATTGAATTATATACTATGCGCTATTATAGGCTATTCACGGTAAAGTCAGTAACTTTGAAATCGCTCTCATTTGGAATAGTAGTCAATAAATATATTTTATTTTACCCTTAGCCGTTAACTTCCGAGTGCGGTGGAATATACTCACTGAGCTTAGATTATATCTTAGATAGCAATATTTATTTAAGAAAGGTGGTTAAAGGATAAGGAACGGCTCAAAAGGAAAAGTAACTAGGGCCTCAAAAGTGCTCACTTTACCGTGAACAGCCTGTAAATGAGTGGTGTGTGGTGAAGTGTTGCAAGGTAAGTTGGTGCTTGCTTCGACCACTCACAAGCGAGCAGCAAGGGACCCGTAGAGCCACGGGTATTTCGCGTATTCATTCGGAGGCGAGGTAGACTCCAAACACTTGTTCTTTTCTCCTACTGTTGTGATTGTACGACAGTTCTTTAGACACGCCCCGTTTAACTGTGAGCCAATACTAAGCAGGAAGCAGTAGTGTGAGTGGGTGTTTAACAATCCTGTACAGAGTCCTCACTTGCTCACAGCAACCAATAAGCAAACGATAATGTCGTCTCGAGTGTATAGAGGACTGTCCAGCCTAGCTTGCTGCCAGCTCAATCCGCGAAATACTCGGGGCTCTAGCATTACACGCGTCCTGTGGCGTCAATTACCAAGCTACTACGTTTTACCGATTGAGAGGTGTAAACTAGCAAGCAGCAGGCTATAGCACAGAGCTAACGCCAGCTTAAGGCCCTTACACAATTGAAAACTTTAACATTTGACTTTACCATTTGATTTTACGTTTGCTTTCCGACATGCTGTTTCTTATGGAGCTTGACTCAATGCAACTGTCAAAGGTAAAGTCAAGTATTCTTAAACTTGCGATTTCGAAAAGTTGAAATTTAAAGTCAAAGTTAAGCAGCCATTTTGCCGAGAATCTAACAAAGGTTATGTGAAAAGTGCGTTATTTTATTGTAGGGCGATTGTAATCTCGGTATTTTAAACAAAGCTCGTCTTAAATTAAATAAATGGCAAACAAATATAATGTGAAGAGGAAATATAAGAATTGACAATTTTTAATAAAGTAAACAAATGAGTTTTTTGTTTTGAAATAAACTTTTAATGTCAATTCTAAGTTTTTTTTTTTTTTTTTTTTTTTTAAGGTACGTAAAATGCATTCCTGGATAGTATAATTATTTACATAACAATATACATATTTTTTACGAAGCTCGCAGAACCGATGTTCAATTGTCTGAACTCTGACTTTACAATATTGTATTGTGTATTGGTGGTTTCGTCAGAGGAAAGGAAACGTAAAGTCAAATGCTAAAGTTTTCCATTGTCTAAGAAGCTTTACCTTGCAACAGTTCACCACACGCCACTGTTGTGAATGCATATTACCAACACCACTGTACATGCCTAAAATGAATATTACACGATACCTGCTGCCGTACTTGGTTCTTGTACAAGCTTCAAGTCCGACGGAGTTTCGAATTCTCGTCCAAAAGTTACATATTACTCGCGAGCGCTGCCACTTTACCACTGTATCAGCAGTTTACACTTCAGGTATCGAGTTTATATACTTTAGATAGCATGCATTTTTTAGATTAAGTTTTTTATGTAGTAGGTAATGTTTTATGTATTTAGAACGGTTTTAAACAGAAATTAAAAGTAGTCATCGCCAGTATTATACGCCGTTGTCGTATTTTATAACTATTTGAAAGAGTCTCAACATCACGGATGTAAAATCAAGATGGATGCGTCCTTTTCAGTTTCTTGATCAACTCGTTTCAAGTAGCAGCGACGGGGAGCGCCCTACGCTCGGAAAGTGCAATATGATTGGCCAGGTACGAGAGCCCGTATGGAACCTGCCAGGGAAAATAGGACGTGTCCAATTACCAAACCTGGTACGAAATCCGGCCGTGCAAGGCGGCAGATGCCATGACGGGTGCCACACTAGCCCGTGTACCGGCCGCTATGGCGGACCTTGCACAAGCTTTTACGGAATCTGGTAACCGCGCAATGTGGCCCTAAGCAAGTGCGATGGCAGCGGGGGAAGGAGGAGGGGAGAAATGGTATTACCTTCAACACCCGGCGCTCGCGGGCAGCGAACCCAACACGTTCGTCCCGCGACCCCGTCGACGACGTGATACACGAGGCAGTCCTCCCGTGTTTCCACACCGGAGCTTCAGCGACTTCCAACACCAGCCCGGGGCCGGCTTACGGAACTCGCCACGGCACGCCTTCATACTTCACTCACAGCTGCTCCGTTTGTTTGCATGTACCTGGTTCAGCGTTTAACTGCGTGCTTTTTAATTCGCCCGTCTGACATTCCTCCGCGCACAATTCAAAATATAATCTATTCGCGGATTCTTCACCCTTTTTGATTCACACGTTTGAAAAATCTCCCCACGTATGACGTGTTTAGTTATTTCCAACATATGCCATGTATCACAAGCGTTTGGTTCGTAAAAGTTAGTTTTTTTCTGTTAAATTGACATATTGTTAATATTTTATCTATAAATTATAATGCTTCTTTTATAAATAATCTGAATTAAAAAACAGTGAGAAAGCACGTCTTTTGAAAGCGTCTGGTGATAAATAGTTCTTATACAAAATACTTCTTATACAAAATACTTTTACATAGAGTGCCCACGAATTCTATGCTCTGTCCTCTGGTGTAATTTCCCAGGCTTAGTTAAGCTTAGTTTATACGAGGCGGAGGAATATACTAGATGTAGAACTTTAGCAGGGCTTCGGAAAAGTCTGAAGTAACCGTGAATGGATTACTTACACTGGTTTAAAGTATTATACTATCACGTTATATTCAGAATGTATCCCGATTCGACCGGCAAACTTTGGCTGCAATTGAAAAGAGCCAGTGTACACAATTGTGTACATTACGCACGTGTAAGTAATATTTTGTCTGTACTGCACTCTGCAAAGCTCAGTGACCATTGATCTTCCCTGTGGATAAATGATTCACAAACCATCTTTCTGGTCAAGGTAATAATTATATTAGGCCTACTGTAGTCAAACATATAGTCTACAGCTCACTGGCTGTGACAACTAAACAAGTGATGTGTCATCTTAAGTACAGAACGTACCGTAAACTTTCTTGTATGCAACACCTGAAACCGCATATTAAATTGTGTCTGAAAGGGTTAAACACTGCCTTAAATAGTGCCCACTCTACTGTGAAGAACCTATAAATGCTTTGATATATTTGTACACGTCCTCTTAAAGGCTGTTCACGGTAAAATGAGCACTTTTGAAAGCCCTGCTTGAGATATACTTGTATGTACATTGTGTATTCTCCACATTATGTAAAATTAACATTGCCATGGACCTCGTCACTTTATTCATGCGTTGGCCAAGTGGAATTGTGAAATTATTAGAACAGTGAATATTTTACAAATATGGTTATTTTTACACTTCCGATGCATTAAAAAAAACAGAGACGGAAAGAAATAATTTAAGTCATCACAAATGATTACCTAACACTCTTTATTCGACGTTAAATATGGTACTACTTTCTATCCATCGTTATCAACTTTACTGGGCGCAGGCCACCCAGTGAGGCCGTTGAAATATACGCAGGCAGGGGCAATGACATTTTCCTAAGGTTGATTTCAAAAGTTCTCACTTTATCGCGAATAGCCCTTATTTTGTTCTATTGCATACACTTTTATATTCAAGACAGCCAAATTTATTTATTCATATAAAGGAGTGGATCTGTTGTAAATTCAAACATAAACAACCATGTTTATCACTGTTGACCACGTGACTTTGACAGATGTGTGCATGCATTGGCGTGGGGTAGGTCAACGTTGGGCACATGCGCAGAAGAAGAAAATCTATATCTATTTCATCGTTAATGTATGCTTCCTCCCAGTGCAGAATCATTGAGAGATGACATCCGACAGGTGGCGACGTGGCTGCTGCTGCCCCGCTGAAAGGAGCACGGCCAGCGAGCAAGCCCCCGACGACAAAAAGGGGGGGGGGGGGACAATGATCATTGTGTAGCGATCTTCCGCGGTTCTGACCTCACCACTACGTCGTGTCGGCACTTGTTTAAGGGTATTATGTGCCTGCGCGTCCAAGGACAAGAAGCTAGGGAGAGATACGGCGACACTAACACGCACGCCTAGTGCCTCATCGCTTTTACGCACAAGGCGTGCAGTGTTTCCGTCGTGATGCTGTACTGTGCAAATTAGATCTGTAACAGAGGGGTTTTATTACACGCGATGAAAGACCACGGATTAAACTTCGCATGTATATTTGCACTTTTCTTTTGCCGCTTAAAGAAACTGCATAGGTAAGCTTTAAAAATGCGATATTTGACCACTTTCACGATTTTTCTCTCTCCAAAATTACACTAAATATAACAAAAGTAAAACGATAGGGATATAGACAATAGTTTTTAAAATCCTTTCTGTCAAAAAGTCGTATTTCGATTACTTTATATTTACCGAGCTACGTGTTTGCGTGCAAAGAACGATTTTACAGAAAATGTTCCCGTACATAATCCCCTTAAGGACGGAGCGGCGCACCTTTTCGCCGGCGCCTACCTGCGTCGAAGCGCGGGCACGATCTCTCTCGTAGCGGCGGGTCCCGCAACCCGACAGCGATTAATGGACTCTACCGCTCCTTCAAATACATCGCGTGTAATGTATGTTGTGTACCTTCGCTGCCCGGCAACCTGGTACACCTCGCCACCCCACGTCAGTTTCTTTCTGTAGGCTCACCCGCCCTCATCTATGGGCTCATGACCATACGTCTTTAAATTTGCAACCACAGTGGGAGGCAATCCAGAACATCCTATGATAACAAAATCGGGGGATACAGTTTGGCATTGCAGCTCCGAATCTATCGTCTACATTCGAAATACAGTTACACCACTCGATTGACAAAGTATCTAATGATATGCTACATTGAGTGAGGACTGCGAAGCATCGGGCGCACCGGAATGTAGGAGGGCGGTGGGCTCAATTTTGAGTTCGTTTCGCCGCGTCTCACAACTTCCGCGTAGTATAACCTTTGACTGGGAGAAGTTTCAATCGACAGCTCTCGTCAAGATAATCGATTGCGTGTAGGCCTATAAAACATTTGCGCGGCGTGTTTATGGCGAAATTGTATGCGTTTATTGTAAAAAATTAAGAAAACTACACACTTTCGGCCTATACTCGTCAAAAAGCCAAGTCGAAATACAGAAATCGTATACGGTTGGAAAGAGCATCTCGAAAGTAATCCAGCGATACTCATAAAACCCCATATGATCAAGTGAAGCGGTGCCGGGAACATCAAGGAGGCGTCCGAGCGCGTCAACGTGGACTTATTCACGCAAAACGAACGGTTGTTTCCCCAACACAGCCACACCACATTTTTTCTAAAGCGTTGTCGTGCATAATACGAAATCCCATATGAAGTTATAAAATGGCGAAGTGCCCTGTGAAACATCCTGATTTCTACGCATGGTTACCAATGAAAATATATATTATTTACATCTGCAGTGAGATTTACTAGCAGATTTTTTTTTTTTTACAAAATAACGCTTTGATGCTTGTCATTCATTCAAATGAAAAATATATTTCACTGAAATATAAGTATTAAGTATTTCTGTTATTGTCGTTTAACTTGCAACTAAGTATTAATAGTGATTTAAATTTACATCCTGATGATACTTTTCGGGTGTATTCTTTTCAATTATTCAATCGCATTAGCTTGTATTTACGATTGCCGTGTTGAACGTTAACCACAACAATTTTATCATAAATTTCATTTCTAATTCTGAGGGTCCTAGCTCATGTATTAAAATATCTTGTCGTCCTAAAATCATTTGGATAATGCAAGTTGAGGACGTCCAGACCCTCCCCAAACACTTCCTAGCGAGAGAAAGCTGTACGAGGGGAGAGGCAACACATTCAACAATCGTGTATCCGAAGACTGGGTTACGAGCATGCCAAGACGCTGTGCTGTAGCGGTGCAGGCAAGAGGTGGCAACACAGCTTATCGACAGTTCACACGAGTGCACAGTCTGTTTACAGCTTGTTCAAGGACCATCTCTGCTTTACACATCATTACGTTAATTTATAGATGAAAGGCACGATAAGTGTTCCTTTACAAATGCTGTATTGTTTTCAGTTTTTTGGCAGCATTGAGAAAATTGTATATCTTCAGGTTCAGCAGAGTGGTTACGGATATATAAATTAACCTACATCTATGTAACGTCGTGATAACTTTTTTATTTAGAGTAGTTTGTTAAACTGAGTGCGCTCGAATGTGGTGCGTTTTCTTTTTGATGTAATTTTCTAGATTTGGTTGCTTTTCGTTTGCATGAGGCGGACGAATATCTTGAAAGTAGAGCTTGAGCAGAGCTTCAGGAAAGTTTTGAGTAGCCGCGAACGGACTATAGAGACAAAGCAAGTTACTCGGAGAATCAGGATCGGGGAAGTAATCGGACACGTGGTCTGTATTCGCCTGGAGTGATCGTGATGGTTGGACCGCGACTCGAACCCGGGTCCTCCCGAATGCGAGTCCAGTGAGAAACCGCTGCGCCACCTCGCTCGGTGATTTTGTTTCAATTATTCTCGTGGTATTGTGTGGTTGTGTTCCTGTAATATGTATCCGTTTATTGGTGCACGTTGGATGTGTTATCGAGTGCTGCAGTGTGTGATAGAAGTAGAGAGGAGGGAATAGGTAGGATGTTGAGTTGAGAGATTTGGGCTGCTCTTAACGAGTTCTTGAGAGTTGATGAGGGTGAAATGAGGTAAGAGTTGAGTAGTGTCGGAATGTAGGGGCGGAGGAAACGTAAGATGCCCGGCCAGCTTTATCGTCCGGCACGATTCCCATGTGCAAAGTCCAGGATTCACCCGAGCGGTTGGACCGGGCCGGGGGGGGGGGGCACGGTTGCTGAGCAACTAGCCTGCTCGCCTCCCACCAAGACGATCCGGGTTCAGTCCCCGGCCGGTTCACTCCGGATTTTCGCATTTGGGAATCCTCGTGCCGAACGATGCCGTTGGTCGGCGGGATTTTCTCGCGGATATCCCGTTTCCCCAGACCTTTAATTCCGGCGCTGCTCCGTACTCGCCTCAACCACCCTCATCGGCTCTCAAGACCTCGCTGTTAAGTGCCGTCCAAATCTCTTCACTCATTCAAGGCGAACCCGGTTCGCCTTGGTGGGAGGGCGGGCAGTCTAACCGCTCAGCCGCCGCGCCCCGGTTGGATATAACTGCGTCGCCTTGCGGCGAGGTCTATCGCTAAGGCGACCTGCCTGTACACAATTTGTCGCCCGGCATCTATCGGCAGATCGCGCGGCCTCTCGGATCCCACGACTAAGTTGTGCTGCCGCCTCGTTTGTTATGCATAAGTCGCCGAACATGGGAGGCAGAGGAGGGGGATACGCTGTATAAGGAGCTGGGCAATCAGGACCCGGATATCTGGAAGTAATAAAAACTGTAATGAGAACACCGCCCCGGCTAACTCGGAGTCATTCGTGTTGTGCGATAAAAGTATTTTATCCTGATTACACGGTACTTGAAATGTATTGCAGCTTGTTAGAAATATCTGCATTTTTTTTTCCATGGCACGTGATTCAGACGACTAAGGATCGCTGCTTTGAAAACACTGTGCCTGTAAGAAATGTTATGGGCGGTAGAAACGTCCTCTCCATAATGTTATATCTCCACACGTGCTAACAGGATATATGCAAAACTGACATGCATAGCTGCAATAAAGTTCACTGCAAATTTTAAAAAATACCATTTTAGAGCTACCGCTTTAAATTCATATGACAGTTTATGTATCTCAAACTATTTCTATAGTGTTCTAAAAGAATGGCGAGTCATAGATGGACAGGTATCATAAGTAGAGATCTGCAAAATTCGCATTATTATTTGGCATAAGGCTAAACTTTACAGTACTGTATTTACTTCAGCCGGCGTCGTTTCTCCATTGGTTGCTGCATATACGTGAAGTCACGGGCTTTCTTACAGAACTACGCGTTATTGGGGCGCACAGTTCTGAGGTATTCACTTATTGGCGTAGAGTTACCCAGGGTGTGTCCGATAAAGTTTGGTCCAATGACAAACGCTTTACGAAGGTACATGTGCTTCAAATTCAACTTCTCTCCAAATAATAACGCGAGTTTTGCAGGTCTCTTCTCATAAGTGGTTCGTTGCAACTGCTTGTTCGTGACCCCTGTACGAATGGTGCCTCCATCGTTACGAGAGTGTCCCGCAAGAATACCATTGTATCAACGGAGCTTGACATAGTAGCGGTTTTAACACTTTGTAGACTATGTTCGAGTGTAGCTCGAGCAAAGCTAATTGGAAAATTCCTTTTTCGTTCAGGACAAAACTCGCGTGGATGTGCAGTCTTCGTTCGGCTAGCGACGACCTCCCAAGAACACGACAGCGCAGTAACAATGATATCGTTGACGATAGATTTTTTGTATGTACCATAAAAGACATTTGATTGGGTCAGAATCAGCTTGGCTCGCCATTGGTTCATGACCGGACAATAATGAACGCTGTAAAGTACGGGGTAGTGCCCGGAGTGGTATGGACCAATGGGACGATGGTGAGTTTAAACGCACACTATAATAGAACCGGTGTTCTTGCAGTAGTGGATATAGGTGACTCACTTCTAATTTGTCTCAAGTGTCAGTAAATATGTGCAGAATATATTTTTGTAGTTAATAACCGAAAATCAATCACGCTGTACGAGAAAACTCCTTAAAATAAACTGTACCAATAATTTTACGGAAGTTTGTTGGGCGAGTGTAACTAACCAACAGTGCCAGTGATTATTTATGACCATTTGAAAAACAATCTGTGCGCTGTGAAAACGGCATCCCACAAGTTAATTATTGTAATGTGAAATATTGCGCTTATAGCAGCGAAACTTGCTGTTGAGAGTGCTTGGAATCTTTGTTCTGTGCCTTATGCGGGAGCTCCTAGGAAAATTATTTTAGGTATATATTTGTTGTTAAAATAATAATAATAGGAGTCTGATAGTATAAGGAACTAACTTTAAATTACACGCATTAATACTTTAATGGAAGTTGGTCGAGGAATTGTGATAAAATTAACGACACGCTCGCTCATAATACTGTGGTAAATTCGTGTTGATGGCCTTCATAAATTCTGGGTTCCACGCAAGAATTATTCTCATAATGGAGCCCTCGGCCCATTTCACGCTGTTAAAAATGCATGTCATAACACAGGGATTTATGCATCGCAATGTTTCTTTCGGCTCCCAGAACTACAAGCGTGTTCCTCCACCATAAAGCAATGAAGCGTGTAATAAATTTTCTCGTTCTTGTCGTAAATGGCAAATTTCATTCGAAAAAAATTACAACGCGCTCTATCCGCCTCGGCGAGGGAAGGAAAAAAACACTTCATGTCAACTAGCAATTAAATAGTAATTAATAAAAAATGGTTATATATTTTGAACGGTGGCAACTTGTGAAATCATTAAAATTCTAATAACATGTTACTATTTACATTTACTATTTACCTAATGAATATACTGTATGTCAGTTGTTATCAAGTCACGATGCTTCAAAAGCTAACGGCAAGAGCTAGGGTGCAGGTTGCAATATCGGGGATTTTTTAGTAATTTAACATAGACTACGCAACCTGCCATTGACAATCATTCTGCTTAAATACAAAGAAAACTTTAAAGCAGAGAAAGGTGATTTTCGTTACTGTTATAATTACGGAAATGTATAATGTCATTACTAAGACCTACAGTCCGTACTCTAAATTTTAATGATTTCGAGCCATAGATTTTGCGTGGTGGTAAACGTGAGATTTCTTCGCATCCGGCAGTGAAATTTTTCCAGCTATTAAAATTTTTGTCACAAGATTTTTTCTTGATATTATCTGGTAGTTTAGACTGTGTCGTTAAACTTTCCTTAAGCCTAAGTAATGACCACATCTTTTTAATGAAGATATTTATGCCTGTAAAGTAGTATTACGTCAATAGCAGAGGATTACAAGGGAATATCCGAACTATTTCTGAGCATAAAAATCAATCTAGCTGAAACGCTAAACAAATATGACAATTTGAGGTCGTTACACATTAACGTTATTCAGGAAAAATTAGACGTGAAACTATACGTACATTTATCACGACAGGAACACCATATTTTTGTCTCTGCATCAACCTAATGTTTCTTTATTTCCTGTTGGTAGGAAAATGAGAAGTCTGCGGATTCACAATCTAGATATGTTTCAGTGACGTTTGCAACTGGCCCACGCCTTTATTTGTAGAGATCATACTATTTCGAGCTATAAGATGGCCCAGGCTGGACTCCACACTCCTCTACATATAGCAAAGGCCCAATCACGGCGTCCCGTTGCAGCAGCAAGGAGCTAGTTAGCAGATGACTCCTACTCGGGTGTGCAAATCGTAGAATGAGAGTGTGGAAGGGCGATCACGCCGAGCTAAGCAAAACCAGTCTCACTGCCCTCCCCCCCCCCCCCCAAAAATTGAGCTACTTTTCTCCCACTTAGACCAGCGTTGTGTGGTGAATTGTTGCAAGGCACGCTGTGATTTTCACTGCACTTATACCTAATAGTTAGAGCCCCGAGTATTTCGCGGATTGAGTTGGCAGAAAGCTAGGCTGGACAGCCTTCTATACGCTCGAGACATTATCGTTTGCTTGTTGGTTGCTGTGACCAAGTGAGATCTCTGTACAGGTCTGTTAAACACTCACTCGCACTACTGCTGTCTGCTTAGTATTGGCTCACAGTTAAACGGGGCGTGTCTAAAGAACTGTCGTCCAATCACAACAGTTGACGAGAAGAACAAGTGTTTGGAGTCTACCTCGCCTCGGAATGAATTCGCGAAATACTCGTGGCTCTACTAATAGCTTGCCAGTTTACACATCGGACACTTAAACGTAGTAGTGCAGTTGACGTCACAGCACGTGTGTAATGGGTGAATCGCCGCTCTCTCGTGAGTGGCCGCTATACATTCAGTTTCTGGACAGGATGACGCCCGAGTGTAGGCAGCCACGCATCATTGCCGTGATGGATAAGACACGAGGCTCGAGCAGCGAATAAAAAACCTGTTACAGTTACGTCAGCGGGATCACATCGACATTTTACTTCTGTTTACTTTTATTTTCTGTGGCATACCCGATATTAAAGTGGGTAATAGGATAGCCGCAAATTCATTATTTTAACATTTGTGCCAAAATCTGTTCAACTCGGACACAACTGTGGCATCATTTTCAGCATGAATATGAAATATTCAAATCTAAAGTCTACAGTTCTTTGCAAAATTTCTCATTGGATTAAATCTTATTTTTGTAAGTTAATCTATTAAAAAACATTTCTTTATATATTTTTTATTTATGTTCGTTACTTAGTATTCATAAAATATATTTTGATACGTGCCAATTAAAATGATTAAATACAATGCCTTTAACCTTTTTTTTTACAATATGTAAACGTCTTTGTTTATTTTTTTGTAAGTTCTAAAAGCAGCAAAATTGTGGTTTTGTGTTTGATTATGCAAAAACTGTAAAATAAATTCTAAAATTACCAAAATCTTGATTTTGTGTGTAGTTTTACAAAGCTATAAAAACTCTTTTTTTTTTATTTGAAATAACATGACATTACAGTATGTACAAGGTGATTGGTAAAAAAAATTTTTATCTAACGCTATTGATGCACGCATTAGATGTGATCGTACAACCAGCCTTTAGCTTGCACGATATTTTTTTATTTTCTTCTTTACGGCTATTGTCTAGAAAGCTAATTAGCGTCGACACATACTCCGCATTCCGAACCAGGTTACCTGCCGTCTTGCAGGGTTAGTTTCGTGACGTCGGCTGTCGACTACTCGATCTGATAAAGGCGAGCGAAGAAGTATTTCGCCGTGCAAAGAGAACAGTGTAAAACGTGACAACCTGCTCTTTGACCTTCCACGAAGATCAGCGCCGTGTTTCATCGTGGTGCTCCTTTTGCCATCTTGCGGCACACCTGATGTCTGCACAGGGAGAAACTACTATTGTTTGTGCCAGCAGATCGCGTGTTAATATGTTGTCACACGTATGTGTATATAGTCTGTTCGCGGTTTCATATTTTTTTGGAATCAAACCTTTGAAGAATTACCTCATGTATGTCGTGTTTGGTTGTTTCCATAAGAAAATTGGGTTTGGCTGTGTTGTGTACACGGCCGTTTGTTTTGCGTGAATACGTCTGCGTTGACGCGTTCGGACGCCTTGATTTTTTTTTTTACGTTCGCGGCACCGCTTCACTCGATCATATGGGGTTTTATGTGCATCACTGGATTGATTTTGAGACGCTCTTTCCAACCGTATACGATTTCTATGTTTCGACTAGGCTCTTTGACGAGTATATGCCGAAATTGTGTTAAGTTTTCTTAATTTTTTACATTTAACGCATACAATTTCACCATAACCACGCCACACAAATGTATTTATACACGCAATTGATTGCACGCAATTGATTGATCTTCTTGGCCAGAGCTGTTGATTGAAACTTAAAGGAGCAACTTAGCTTCTCCTAGTCGAAAGTTATACTACGCGGGAGTCATGAGACGTGGCGAAATGAACTCAAAATTGAGCCCCCCCCCCCCCCCCAGCGGCGCGTGCGATGCTTCGCAGTCATCACTCAACGTAACATATTCTTCGATCCTTTGGCAATCGAGTGATGTAATTGAATTTTGAATGTAGACGATATATTCGGAGCTGCAATGCCAAACTATGTCCCCCGAATTTTATCATCGGATTTTCTGGATTTCCTCCCACTATGGTTGCAAATTTGAAGACTTAGTCACGTCAAAACGCAGTGTATCACAAGCGTTTTACACTTGTGTGAACATAAGTAGGTATTTAATTTATAATTAATACAAATAAATCCAGCGAGAAGATAGTAAGAAATAGTTCTTATACAAAATAATATTAAATTGAGTGCACACGAATGTGGTTCGTTGTCCCGTCAGTGTAATTATCTAGACTCGGTTAAGCTTTGTTTGCAGGAGGTAGATGAATATCCTGGAAGTAGAACTTTAGCAGGGCTTCAGAACAGTTGGAAGCAATCACTTATTAACTTCGTACACTGCCTGTGGTTAATTGTATATATAAGCCATTCGCGGTTACTCCACACTTTTCTGAAGCCCTGCTAAAGTTCCACTTCCAGGATGTTCCCCTCCGCCTCGAGTAAACACCAAAGGGCAACGCAACGAATTTTTGCTCGCTCGGCTGTAATGAAATTTCGCATGGAGAACTATTTCTTACTAGGCGCTACCAACACACGTATTTCATCTCTGTTTTTATTCGTGTTTATTATAAAAATTAATATTATAATGTATAAATAAAATACGTGTAATACTCCACTTTAACGAAAAAATAAGATACTTTGATGTTAACAGAGATGTGGAGCTGTTGTGATTAATTGTAGCCTATATGTAGGGAAATTAGTGAACACGGCGTACATGGGGTTTCAAAGGTTTGATTTAAAAAGTGTGAAGAAGTCGCGAATAGACTAAGTGAATGAGTGAACCGATTTGTGCGTCTCGCAACATCGAGAACTTGACAGCCGAATTGGTTAATTGAAGACTTAAAAAAATTCTGCAAAGGTTTATTCTTATAGGCTGTTCACTGTAAAATGAGCACTTTTGAAAACCCTGCTTAAGATCTACTTGTGTACACGTTGTGTATCCATCCGCCTTATGTAAAATTAACATTACTATGGGTCCATCACTTTGTTAATGCGGTCGAACAAATGGAACTGTGAAATTATTAAGAAATTATGAATGCTTCGCAAATTTGCTTAATATTACACATCGATGCATTAAAAAAAAAACAGAAAGTGAAAGGAATAATTTTAAGTTACCACAAATGGTCACCTAACACTTTTTATTCGACGTTAAGATATGGAACTACTTTCCATCCATCGTTACCAACTTTCCTGGGCGAATGTCACTCAGAGCGCTCATTAAATATATTCATGCAGGGGCAGTGACTTATTTTTTAAGGTTCATTTCTAAAGTGCTCACTTTATCGTGAACAGCCTTTACCCAGGTTGAGAACATAACGAGATTCCTTGTGGGAGAGTTTTACATAGGAAACATTTCCGTCTCAACGTACGCTGCTGTTCCAAAGAGTTCGCTTTTAATCTGGCGGTAAATTGAGATATTACTGTGATATATACTTCCCCAGGCAAAATTTAGATTATATTATACATGACTTTATTTCGTGACTATTATTCACGCCCTCCAATGGTGTTTACAAGAGTAAGCAATACAAAAATACGACTGTATTTGGCATTGAACCTTTATATACACACTCTATATCTTAATCAGTGAGAATGTCACTGATAAGTGAAAAAAAATGCCAGATTTCCTTCACTTATTGATTCAGTGACGTTTTCCACTGATTCATCAGTAATTTTTTTCACTGTTTACTCAGTGGTTTATTTTTGACTGATGGATCAGATAAATAGCATTTAAAAATGGCCGTTGAACACAGTGTATCAAGTGTAATAACAACGAATAAACTAATAAGCCAATACAACATACTTTCTAAAGCGTGTCTCGTCATTTAAAACGCCATTTTATGAGGTAATATGAACACACAGCTCTTCATTCTGTTTTTACGTGTTTCTCTTCGTTCTCGTGTAATCGTCACAGCTCTCTGTTTGAAGGTTTCAACTGCATATGATGTGGCAAAGAGAGCTCACTCATATCTACAATGCATTTTAACAATCCTAACGGCGCAAATTAAACCAGAACTGAAAAGTAAGAACATACAATCTAATTCTCCACGGATTCTAGGTGACATTATAAGAAACATGTTTTTCTTTTGCTTAGCAGCTTGACTTCGTAGCGCAGATGGCAAGGTAATGGCCCAGCAGCACAGTTCATGAAATGCGTGAGTTCGAATTTCGTCAATCTGCAAAATAAATTTCTTTTCTTTTTTTAACTAAGGTAAATTGCACACAACGAATAGTAAATGGTCGTAAATATGTTTATTTCACATAATTATTTGGCTATATTCAATAAAAACTATATTTATTTCCCCGGTGCAGTCGGCCGTCACTCAGTGAAATTGTTTCACGCCACTAGTTCAATCAGTGAAATGTGTTCACTAAAATAATTAGTGGTTTTCTACTGATTCTAAGTGGAGCTATTTTCACTGATTCGAGTAGTTGAATTTCACTGCGAATCAGTGGTTTTCCATTCGAATTTAGAGTGTAGGCGGTTCACGGTAAAATAAGCACTTTTGAAAGCCCTGTTTAAGATTTACTTGCAGGCACGTTATAGTCTTCTGCCTTATGTAAAATTAACAATGCCATTGTCCTCATCACTTAATTCATGCGTCGGTCAAGGGAAACTGTGAAATTTTTATGAAAGTAAATATTTTACATATCTTCTAATTTTTTCACTTCGACGCATTAAAAAAAAAAAACAGGAAGCGAAAGAAATTTTTTTCAGTTATCACAAATTATTACCTAACACTTTTTATTCGACTTAAGAAACGAAACTACTACCCAATCATCGTTACCAACTTTAATGGGCGCATGTCACTTAGAGCGCCCGTTGTAATGTATGCAGGTATAGGCTGTTCACGATAAAGTGAGCACTTTTGAAATCGACCTTAGAAAAAAGTCACTCCACCTGCCTCCATACATTGAAACGGGCGAACTGAGTTATTGATTATTAACTGATCGAACACACTAGCTGAACGTGTTTTGAATAATGAAGAGAGGTGCTTCATAAAGGCTAGATATACTTTGTCGTGTTACTTAAGAAGTAATTAATTATTTACTTCATTAAGGGAGGAGCTTCCTCCCTGCCCCCTCCCCAGGCTACGCGCGAGAATGCAGAACATTTATATTTTCAGGTTAGGTTACTGGGTTGTAAATATTTTAGACGTGGTTTACATTAGTTATGCACCCCCTCCCCCTTTTTTCTCATATCATGCAACTCTGTCAGCCAAACAGTATCAAAATTATGACGGAGCATTGATAAAACCAATCAAATCGAAAACGCTTTTGGCGACAGGATTCTCAAATAAAAAGAAGCGTTTTTTTTTTTTTTTTTTTTACCTTGGAAACTAAAACCTAACCTTTCGCATGCCATGATCAAAGGAGGCAAGTTAATCATTTAGTCCCTTGTGCATTTTCCTTTGCGTTTCTGCTCAAGTCCGGCGATTTATTTATGCCATACACCTAAGACGTCAGTTCCTCAACATGGCGGTTTTCAAAGCTTCCTTCCCTTTTCCTACGTCATAAATTTCCACCTGTCCATCATTCTCCTTTTGTTCATATTCTATTTCCTCGCATTCCGCCCATTTTTTCTTTTGATATTCATCGCCGCTCCTTCTACCACCTACCCCGCAGGATGGAATGGCGAAACGCGGTTTGACTGACGACAATTTCCTTCAGTCTCCCTCCCTCCCCCCCTTTTTTCGGATCCTCTTTTTTTCTTCTCCCGCCCCCCGCCTCAATTTCTTCTCCTCTTTTGTTCTGTCTGTGCTGTCATGTTATTGCGCACGCGAACGGTAAATCTCCGGAAGAGTGTAAGGCAGAAGGTTTGGATGTTTGGGAACTGAGAGGGGTAACGAGAAAGGGAGGGAGAGAGATAGAGAAAGAGGCACTCTTTTCTTCCTCATCTGTATGCTATGCATTTTTCTCCAAGAACAAAAAAAAAAAAATAATGTAAAGGAATGAACAGGCTACCTCTTGACTGGTGAGGCGCGCTTTGTCCAAAAGCGACGGGCAGTTTTCGCGCGAAAGACATAGACATGCACGCTAGAGGACACAAGTCGTCAGCAGGGCACTTGGTGAGAAAATATAAAAATAAAAAAAGTTGTGGCACTTAAAGTCTATCAAGTGTCTAACTTTTCTACTTTATTTTAAAAAGATTTTTCATGTGCTAAGTTGATGAAAATATCAAATCGGATGATAAATAACTACTAGAGCATTAAAAAAAACATCATTACGCCTTACTTAACTTTAAATCTCTCGTCAAACAAATTTTTTTAAATTATTCATATACGAAGTTTTATTTAATTTTACGCATGTCTTTAAACAATAGGGATGTAATTAAGTGTTTTCATTGTATTCCGATACTAGGTTCGCAAGCAATCTGATCTATTTCAAATTTGAATGTTACCAGAAAACTTAAAATTCAGCTGTGGGCAAACCACACAATGCATTTCCAGTGAATTTCTGTATGTTTTTCTATTGATATCAATAATAATTTTTAGCTGTAGCTAAGCATATGTTTATTGGAAAGCTAAAAATTTGTATGATAAAATTTATACATTTACCAAAGTTCCATATTTATTCCGTCAACTGGTTTATTAAAAGCTGATCGTATTCTATTCTCGCTCTCTTTTTTGGAAACTATTCGTTACCACAAATAGTAAAATACGCCAAAAATACAGCAAGTAATTTTTGCATACTTGAAATAGTATTTTCGTAACAGTGAATATCATGTATTATTAATTGACGGTGTTTAAATAAAATTCTCCAGTTTATATTCTATGCGAGGTAAATCAAATTTAATAGATGTTTATGTTCTACAATTTAACTCTCGTTTATTTATTACAGTATGAATGCAGTTACAAGTAAAATTACGTCAAAAAAATTATGAAGTCATGTATCACATAAATCAGTATGAGCACTGACTGCAGTCACATTTGCACAAATTACACTATATTCTGATAACGCTACTATCAACTAAACAAATGTAATAAATCAGTCTGTCGATAAATTTAACTATCTAGCAAAAAGTATTTGGGCACCTGTCCACAATGTTTGCTCTGTGGTTGTCACCCCGTTAGAATCTCGTAGGGCCACCTCTTGAGGCTATAACAGCAGCCACCCTGTCTGGCATGCTCTCTACGAGTGTTTGCAGCACATCCACGGGGATTCGTCGCTATTCCTCTTGCAACCATTCCGTGGGTTGAGCAATGGATTTTGGCCGCGCCTGACGAGCCCTCACCCGGCGATCCAATTCGTTCCAAATATGTTTTATTGGGTTGAGGTCAGGGCTCTGGGTGGGCCAGTTCAATCGGCGAAAATTGTCGGCGTACCGCTGTATAGTAGCTCTTGAAACATGGCACCTGGCATTGTCATCCTTGAAGTAACACGGGTCCATTCCGTGAAAACGCCACAATGTTAGGAGCATTTCATTATCCAGAACGTTACAATAGACCTCTGTGTTCATGCTACCATGGACAAACACCAGCGGTCCTACGCCGAAGGCCGTGAAATACAAGTCAACTGACGTACTGAATTACCTATCTTCACGGGTGCCCAATTACTTTTCGGTAGATAGTGTATAGTTATACGCCGCCCTATTAGTCGACCACGTGGTTTTTTATTATTCGCCTGGAAGCACAGTCTTGACGCATTCATAGGCTGCAATTTCCACGCTTCAAATACTCTCACTGTTCATCGGCTAACGCGCCTACACAGCCCACGCTTCCAACTTTCTGCGGGGCCGCGGTGGCTGAGCGGTTAACCTGCTCGCCTCCCAAGGCTAACCGGGTTCGATCCCCGGTTGGGTCACTCCTGGATATTCGCGTGTGGGAATCGTGCTGGACGATGCTGCTGGTCGGCGGGTTTTCTCGGGATCTCCCGTTTCCCTCGCCCACTCATTCCGGCGCTGCTCCATACTCATCTCAATCACCCTCAACGGCTCTCAATACTTCACTGCTAAGAGTCCGCCTAAATGTTTTCACTCACTCCAACTTTCTGCACATTTGTAGCATAATCACCGGTCTTGAATCGTCTGCCTCGCAGGCGTGAAAGTCGGTAGTTCACAGTTATGCCACTCGTTTGAATGATTATTCGCCATTTTTCTTTGCCAAAGTAACATCTGTTGTCAAGATGATTCTCTAAAGGCAAGCGTGTTCTCATTATAGTAAAAGTAATAGACCTCTGTTTTAACTTATACTATTTTTGGATCTATTCTACACGCAGAAGTGGCGTTCAAAATCGTTGATAAAATCAGTAATTTATTAATTTCTAGGCTTCTGGCTTTGAGTCTTATCGTGGATTTATTCTCCCACCCAGAAGCCTAGAAATTGATGACAATGGCCGCGAAAGCCTGCGAACTATTTCAGTCATTTATTGTTGTTTAAGGGTTATTTAATCGCCGTGCAAGGTTAACTTCGATTCTTCTTTCAGCGTACCATGTTATCCCTACTACATATCATTGATACCTCGAAGTGGTGATGTGTAATTTTTGGAGACATGAATATGTCACCATCACGCAAATTACTACTTTAAAATCTATATAAAAAAAAAAAAAAAAGGTTCGCTAACCACTAATGTAAATATTACACGGCCAACATGAGGTTAAAGCATGTAGGCCTGATACTTTTCGTGATTCTTTGCCAATGTTACTAGATATATGCCAATCATTGTTGAAGTTGACAAACTTGAAGTTACAGGCAGGTTTTTATAAGGTTGATAATCAACCGCTGACAAGCTATGGGTAAGTGTTATACCATGAAAAAAGAATCAGTTTTCTGCCAAACTTACAAGGCTGACTGGTCCCGACAACAAGCCGTTGCCGAAGGTGTTTTTCGTTGTGTGCAGACTGTCCTACCTGCATCGAGAGATCGTCGGTTCGAACCCGATCTGTTGCTCTTGAGATTGTGGTTTTTACCACGTATTTTTCCACCTGAGGATGGCGCGAAATTGATTAAGACAGACGAAAGCATACGCTAAGTGGAGCCGAAGGAACGCTCCTGTCATTTTCAGCCCACCAACAACGTGATAGGAGCGAGAAATTAAACATGAGTTTACGGATATGACTAATGAGCAGGGCCACCTGTTTTTCGCCAAGGCCAGACTCCAATCTCCTATGTCATACGTGCAGTCTTCATTTCGTTATTGGCCACTTGTCTTTGTCGGGATACAGTTCCTTGGATGAGTAGGTCAATCAGAACTAGGTAACTCCGACACTGAGTGTCCGTGATTTGCGGGAAGACACCTGCAAAGTGTGACAATTAAAACCATACAATCACGAAAGCGGATCTGAGCTCTAGTGTTTTGGAATACAAGGAGTCCTGAAATATTTTCGCGAGAAATAGGTGGCCCTACTTATGAGCCTACTTTCCTCTACATGGGTGCAAATAAATCTTAATGATTTACAGGTGCTTTACAGAGGTAGGATTCGGAGCATCAACTTCGGATGTCATGTGTATAGTGTTTTAAATTATAGAGCTTTTTAACCTGAAATATTTACAGCGCCGTAATTTCAAAAATAAGTGCCTGAGCCACTTTAAAAAAGTAAGTTCACATGTCCTAACGTAGCGCTACTTTTGTGAAGATTTGGTGGAAATCGGTTGATTGATCCTCGAGACATGGCATAAAATTTTTACATTTTTTATTTAATAATTTCGTACGAAATTGCTCAAAAAAGAGATTATGTATACGATGTTTATAATAAATACTGTCAGAATACAAATAATGGTTGAATTTAGTTTAAATTGTTTAATAGATATGACGAACTACAAAAAAAATTATTTACATGGTCGCCATTTTGAAAATAGGTGCATAACCCTATTTAAATTGTGTAAGTTTGCATGGGGCTTATGTAACACTACTGGTGTGTGAAATTTTATGGAAATTAGTCGAATGGTTCCGGAAATATGGCAAAATGTTCAATTTCCTCTATTGGGCCTTTTTTGCAAGAAGGCTGGCAAAAGAGGATCTCTATGCATAATTGAGACTTCTAATGAATCCTGCTTGCGTACAAAACTTTGTTGAATTATGTTCGACTTGTTTAATATATATATAACATACTAATGTAAATTATTGAATTAACGCCATTTAAAACATGCCTGGCCCACCTAAAACCTAAGTAGCACTACTTTAGTATAAATTTTGTGAGACTCCGTTGATAGGTCCCCGATATATGTCATAAAACTTTTTTTTTCATGTGACGATCCTCGTAAATAGCTTACTGAAAGGTTATGCATCAGCAGATTTCGGGATTATCAAGACTGCCAGCATATCAACTTCGCTTGGAAACATGGGACTTGTGGTATATTAAGGGCAAATATTTACATGACTGTCATTTTGAAAATGTATGACGAACCCCTTCAATAATATAAGTTTAAATGGACTACAATGGCATGCCTGTGTATTTGTATGAATTTGGTGGGAACTATATAATTGTTTCATGAGGTAGCGCACAAAATATTAATTTTGCATGTGGTGTTATCTTCTAAAATGGTAAAGAAAATAGTTTATGTATTATCGCATTTGATGCTTGCATACGTAGTTAATTTCAAATTTACATAGTTTCGTAGATATAGCATCAATGTCTGTCCCACTTAAACATACAAAATAAAATGGTCTACCCTAGTACAACTTCTTTGCCAAATTTGGTAGGAATCGGTTGATTTTTCCCTGAGATATGACATAAAAACTTTATTTAGCCTTGGGTTTTATCATACAAAATGGCGGACAAGAGATGCCTCGCGTATACAGAGTTGATAGTTGCCAGTATACCAAGTCAAATCGAAATTCCTTTATTCGTCTCATAAATTTAGCGAACTAATCTAAAATGTTTATTTAGTCGCCATTTAGAAAATAAACGTCTGATGCACTTAAAACATGTTTATGGCCTACCGTAGTAGTATTTGTTTGCCTAATTTGGTAAGCATCGGGAGATTTTTTCCAGAGGTACGACATAAAAACTTAGGAAATTGCGTACGAAAGTGGTTATTTGTTGTCATTTAATATGCTTGTAATAAGATACCTTCATCATACAAAATTTAGAGGGAATTGGTCGAACAGTATGTTAGATATAACAAATAAGCCTTGAATATTTGTACAGCCGCAATTTTAAAAATAAGTGCCTTAATAAAAAATTGCACATGTTTATACGGTCTACTGTGTTATTATTTGTGTGCCCAATTTGGCGAGAATATTTGTAGTAGTTTTCGAGATATAATATAAAAGCTTATTTTCTTCATTTAATGCTGTTTTCCAAAATGGAGAACCTACAACAATATCCATCCCTAAATTCAATGCGTAGGTGACGCACTGTCAATGTATAAAATTTGGTTTAAATCGGTTGAATAGTTCCCGAAATATTAAATAGCATACTAAAAAATTTTATGGCCGCCATTTTGAAAGTAAGCTCCCGGCATGGTCGAAAACTATGAAATTCGGATATACTTACTAAGTACTTTATGTGCACTGAGTTGAGTGAAATTCGGTTCATGCGTTCAAAAGATTTTAGAGGGAACACACGTAGACATACACACGTAATACACAATTACACAGATATATAGAGACGGAAAAGTAATCTCGTAAACCTTTATTTCCTCCGTAATTGAGATAGAGAACTAGAGCAATGCGAGGAAGCGCTGAGGCCAGTGTGGCTTCCGCCGAAATCGTCCTTATGCCTGGTTCTCATGTACGCCGATCACACCGAACAGACAGTGCGGAAGACTAGAACAGCCAATCAGAAGCCGCCCTCGGTATCCGCGCGAGTCGCGCAGAAAAGTTGAGCTGACGCCAATATATTTTCTGCTCGCGGAAAGAGCAGACATCACAGATATTTCCCAGAATGCAGCTGATTCACATATTTTATACTACTAGTTCGTTGAATAATCGACGTGTATTGATGTGAGTGTATAGAATAGTTAAGTGCACATATTTATAATGAAATACGTGAATATAAACGTCACTTTTATTCAACAATTGTATTAAATAAACGTAGTTTGGAAATGAACCAAAAGGTAGCGCCAAAGTGTAATATATTTCTGGTTTAAAAAATAAAATTAAAATCTCTTGAAAAACATTTAGTAAATAAATCGCACTATAATATAAATAACAAACAAGAGTAGAAAGACGGCAGCATCTAGTTAGTTATCTATAATTTGTTTTAGAATCTTGCCGTTAAAAATCACGAATTCAAAAGCAAAATGGCTACGCAGAAAATCTGCTTGCATGAGAACAACCGTCGGTTCTGCCTGCTCTGTCTGTTCAGCGTGATCGGCAATACGCGCGAATCCGTATCCGGCGCCTGGAATCGAACCAGACACTACGCCAGTTAGTGAGAGACTTCTCAGCCCGTAGGCAAAAGAAAATCACGTTTAACTGAGCCAGGTACTCTGGAGCAATTTTTTTTGTTAACGGCTGTTTGCTTTATAAGCGTGGGAAAAAAAAAAAACAAATGTTGAAAGTGTGATTTTGACATGTGATTATACCAAAACTAAGGGTGCTTTATTTTAATGCTAGGGCTGTTTGACATCGTGGATTTACACGTTTATATTTTGGTCCGACGAGTTACTCGATATTTTCGATATATCTATAATATCGACGCCATCAGTTTTATCGAAATAATCGATCACATCAGAGCGATTTCATGTGATATCACATGTAATGTATGCTGCTGTTTAACCGATATATAAAATACTGATTTTTTCTCTCTACAACGCGAATATTTACAGTCTGTGATCAACGGTGTGCTTATATAGATAGCTCCTCGGCGGTTTGGAAAACTCCCATCCACGCACGTGCCACAAGAGTCCCATTCACGGATATCTCTGCCCCCACTCTTTCTATTTATTCATTCCGTGCGGCGGCCATTCGCGTCTACTTTGCTCTTTTCCTCACGAACAAAGTGATCTTCGAAAAAATAAATTAAAAAAAAAAGAACCCCCTGGCTCCAGTCACATTACATTCAGACGGAACATCCCCTTCCCTGTTGTACATGCCATTCACAATCTGTGACGTGATGGCCAGCCTAACGATACACAGGACGCATGGCAAGTAGGTGGTTCCATCGTGGCAAGGGGGTTGGAGAGGGGGGAACCCGAAAAAAAAAAAGATACAAGTAAGTCAGCATCCGCCATTTCATCCTTGTCCGCCAGCGAGAGAGTGATAGAGCGGCGGGTAAATAAAAATACTCCCAACGTAGGGACATTCTTATCTGTTCCTCCAGAAGGGGCGAAAAAAGTTTTTTTTTTTTTTTTGTTCGTGTCTCTCCTATTTTTTACACTCCGGGTGTTTGTGTTTTGAATACGAGCCCGGGTGTAAAACTGAAGATTTGTTGCACTCCCTCCCCCGCACAGCTCCGCTGTAACACGCGGCTGGGATGATGTATCGCTGGATGATAAACACCGCCACAAATTTTCGGAAGGGTGAAAATATTTTGGAGGCATCGCTCGGATCCTTCTACCGCCTCTTTGCGCGAACGTTTGTTTTAGCTGACGCGTCGATGAATCGATTCCCGAGGGCTGGAGGTCTGGCGCGTCCAAAAGGGAAGCACGTGAATCGATTTTACATCGCGTGCCGGAATTAACATCACCGACAGGGGCGAGCGTAATTAAATCAAGTTTCACTTTTTCTGCATCGGGCGTGGCTGATTTAACTCGTTACATCGGGATGCTGTTATAGGAAAATTTAAAAAAAATCCCGTTTTATCGCCGAAACGCTTACTAGACGAAAGCACGTACATCAACTTCTTATGCGGTATCCGAACCCCCAGGACTTTTTTTTTGCTATAAGGTAGCGACTTAGCAATCCTCTGCAACAGTTATAGCCTGAAAGTATACAACTTTTACGGAATAGTGGAGACATGAAGTAACACTGAACACATTAACAGAAGCCTAATAAAATACAAAAGAAAGTATAGTAATGCTCTTAACTACCATGTGTTGATGTGTTATATATATACACACACGTTGGTGCAAATTTGCATGTCAATACTTTGGGGGAACATCCCTCACATCTGGAGGATGAAAAAATGTTACATGAACATAGGTCCGAAAACGCTTCGTTTCTTGACTAGAGCTCGTAATACATAAGGTACAGTGTATGGCTCGCGGGCTAGATCATGTTACCGTGGCATGCCATCGCAGCGTTCGTTTACGTGATACACAACACCTCACACCACGACACTACACCTAGAACAGTAGAAACCGTACAGGAATCAGTTAGACGTGTGTGAAAGCTTATCGTCGGCACTAAGGGAAATGTTCAAAATACTCTCCATTAGCAGGAACACGTGCATCAACCCACCATTGCATGGACTCCCTGGTGCATTGATGAATCCCTGGAGTATTCCGGATTGTTTCGCAGCCCGCCACAATACGGTTACGAAAAGTGCCCACATCGTCCACTCTGGTTGCATACATAAGTGCCTTTAAAAGTCCCCACACCTAGTGGATTCAAATCAGGGCTCCTCGGGGGCTGGTATAGGGCTGCCAATTACATGCATACATACACAAGATTGTGCTAGCTGTGGCAAAACACAGCATCTTAAAACTTTCACAGTCACGGCTGTCGATGTATTGGGCGTAGCACAAGAAATGGTTATGATGAAGCAGAAAGCAGTATCCAATGAGGTAATTCCCATCCGTGAGGTGGTATCACTCGTTGTTGAGAGCACATTATGTAGATAGTATTAACATTTGTTCCCAGTAACATTAAGCACTGGTAGTTTTTTATTGGCCGTAGTATATGACAGAGCTCTATCAGGGCGGCTTAGAGTAAATTCAGCACCCGGGCGAAATTGTACAGATTGCTTTCTGGCGCCCCCTCTCACAAATTATGTTAGTACTCTTGATATATCTTCTCTTCTGTGTGCGGCAGGACCAATTAACGTACAAGGTCATTTTTGCTCTAGCTTTTATGTTAATACAGGTGTAATATAATATGTTTATGCTATAGTTTCTTCGCTAAATATCTTGAATGTTTAGTCTTTAGGTCTACTGTTAAAAATGAGGATTTGCAGTTGTTAATTTAAATCTTACAATTTACATTAAGGAGATACAGCATATTATAATATGACCAGAAAACAATTTTACATTGATCAATTCAATATATCAAGCAACAGTTACAGGAAGTGTGAGTAGAATTATTCGAAGTGGAACAGTTAAATTTGGAACATTCTCACAGAGGCTGTTTGTAGAGATGTACTTTAATACTTCCAGCAGGCCATTTAAAGTTGTGGCAGCATCACATAATGAGTGAATAACTAAGTTCTTGATGTAGCTGTGTGCCATCAACATCACGATGGCCTTCGTAAGTTAGTGCTAACTGCAGGTCTTTACACTTCTATAGGAAGCCATCATTGACCTGACTTTTAATATTATATAGGAACCCTTAATATATTGATATTTTAGTTGGTCAAAAATCGTTCGTCCAGTGACATGATGGTACGGTCCTATAGAAAAAGAAGTTCCTTTTGAATGCCTTTTTCGGCTCCACGTTGACAGAAGATTCATCACGTGATTCATAGTCGAACTGGCGCTTTATTTTTCTGGGACGCACTGGTAATTCAGCTGGAAACTGTGCCTCAATGTCAAGGGTTTCAGCCGTTTCCTTTGCGTCAACCATTGTCTCTTCAAAACTTTTATCCGACCGCATAGGTTGCAAGAAACTTTTTATTTTTCCAATAAGTTCAACTGCAGTTGAAGTGTCCATGTTTTCTCTTTGCAATACTTTGCTGGCCATATTGATCCGGAAGAGAATTGCGTGCCACACAGTCAAACAACACACAAACTTAAAACTTTTCAGTTTTCTGGCTAAACTTAATGCTGTGTTTTTTTCCAAACGCATCACTTCTTGGATCAACAGATAGTTCGTACACAGCATCGTACATTTCACCAATCTGGAAAAGGAGTCACGGCATCTATAAGACTTTCCCATCGAGTTTCACCAAGCGTACACGTGTTCTTTTAGCACAGGCCATCAATGAGTAATAGCCGAGAAATAATTATACACTTATTGAACAATGCCGAAAAATGTGACAGCTTCATTACATGCTAGAGCAGCATAAGCAACAACCAAGTTAAGGGAGTGGGTACTACATGGCACAAAAATGCCCGAGAGTTCATATTAAGTATCCTGATCTGGACGCCTATGCGTTTTCCTCTCATGTTCACACCATTGTCATACCCTTGACCACGCATATTATGCAATGATATCTTCATTTCTTTCAACTGAGTTAAAATGATGTCTGTTAGGTCTTCTCCTGTCAAACTGTCTATTTGGACGAATCCTAAAAAGTTATCTTGTATACATGGTTCTCTTACTGATGCACAGCACACAAATCGAATAATTAGTCATTTGTTCGGTGTGGCTTACATCAGGGTTACAGTCCAAAATAATAGAGTAATATGTCCACTTTTATACTTCATTCAAAATAGTTTGTCGTATCTTTGAGCCAAGCATTGACGTTATTTCGTTCTGAACATTTTTCCCTAAATAATGCACTTAGGATTGCGTTGATTTTATCCTCCGTAAATGGCCGGCAACGATTACATCAAACTTTCCAATAAATTCCAATATTTTCAAAAAGTTTCCATTATTTCTCTGGTATAAGTCACTTTTCCCACGAAATGCCAAGTTCTGAGAACCGAGAAATTCGATCACAGACACCAACCGTTTGAAAACCTCTCTCCAGCGTTCTGTTTCATCTTGGAAGTATTCTGTGATTTTCAGAATCAATCGTTTTGCCTAAATGTAGCCGCGGGAATGCATTTGCTCCAAGACTGGTAAGTTTTCATATGGTGTAGAGATGTTTCATGTTCTGATGAAAGCTCGGACATATGTTTCCAATCAGAATAATCAGATTCAGATGATAAATTCATTCAAACTGTGCCGAAAAGTCGGCAGCAAAAACAAAAGATCACATATTTCAGAGCTGAATAAGTTAATCACACACGCGAAACTTCTTCGCTGTTGCACATCCGCCTTTCGTACTCTTTCGTACTGAATCGACTCCTATTTTGTTAACAGGAAACTCGAAGTCAGAGACTTGTGTTGGTCCGCGCTGAACTAATATTGGACTGATTGTTAAAATATGCATTTATATTGTACGTATTAAAAATAACCTAGGTATTTACTTAAAATATAATATTTTTAAATTTAAATTAATAAATTTTCCCCTTGGAGTTAGGTCACTTTTCTTCTCAAGCTATAATTTTTTGACAAGTGGGTCAAAGTAAGTAATGAGAAATAGAGTTCTCATGTTGTCACGTGATAGCGTATGAATACATTAGAACAGATCGGTATGTGATGGATGAACATTTGTGCATTTTGCTAGTATTATTAGTTTTACGACATAAAAGATTGTAAGAAACCAGCGTAGTCAAACATGGCGAGATACTAGTGTTCTAAATTACGGGACCACACAGTTTCTCAATTTCCTGAAATAAAATGAATTGCGCTGGGCTTGAAAAGGACATGACTTTCACGTTTTTTTTTTTTTTTTTAACAGGTTGCACGCGTTCGTCTGTTATCTCACTGCATATAACTATCAATAAGCAGTCGCCATAGTCACCGGACGGTAATGTTACCCTTTTATAAAACCAATTTATTGTGATATGTGTCCAGATATCTTGGCACACTTTCACAAGCCGCTAAAATTAAGCAAAGTTTAAACAAATCGACGTTCTGCGAGACAACATTAACGGAGCACTTACTGTATATAGTAATTAGTTCAAAACACACTTGTTATCACTACGAATAGTTAAAGTAACTTACCTCAGTAGTAGACAAGCACGTATCGACCACTAGCGGGTAAAGTTCTGTCTGCATTAGCGTCTCTCAAATCTTCCTGTTCAGTTTAAAACGCTTCTGATGTCGAAGTACTAGGAATAGTATCCCGTGGACTGACTGTAACAAACCTTTTTAAAACAGACGTTTGTTTCTCTACTTCGACAATCATATGTGCCTTCCTTTTCCGATAAAAAGAACCCGAAGGCTTCGTTTTGTTCATTTCGAATAAGTCTAGTTAATTACGTTAACCATTTTAAAACACACCATGCTGAAAGCAATTGTTTATAACCAAATCAGACAATCAAGGATCTAGGAAGACAATAGCGACTTTATGACTGTGGTGCGCGGCGCACGTGCCTACATATCTAGACGGGGTGGAGGTGGGGGATGACGCGTTGGGAGAGTCCATTTTGGAGAGGGGAAGGGGGTCGAGGTAGGTAAAATGAAATACGGCCTCTCTCTCTCTCTTCTCTCTCTCTCTCTCTCTCTCTCTCTCACACACACACACACACTAAATTAGCTATACTAAGATTTTCGTGCTTCAAATTAATAATTAAAATGATTAAGTTTATAATACCCAAAAATGTAATCCATATCCTAGTAACCAAAATTTCGGATTTTTTTTATTTATAAAAAGTACAGCTTAAAACATTTTTCACCTCAGTTTGACGCCCCCTGAGAAACAGCCTTAAGCCGGCCATGAGCACTATAATGTTACTAGAGTTCCTAGCGATGACAGCTGTTCATTACATCGTCTAAAAGGGTTTAAGTACTTGCTTAATTGGACACTGTTTTTAATTCGAGACTTAGAAGCAAAGAAGCGACAATTAGAAGCAAATAAGCGACAAGGGCGTCACTTTCACGCCCATCAGATGGAGATATACAACATTCGCGTTATTATTTTGTGACAAGTTAGACTTCACTGCCATTCTATGATTTCTTTGGCTGCCCACTCCTTTTTATACGAAGATTTTTACCCGAGTGGCATCCCTACAGGAAATTGTCAGTTTCACCGTTGAGCTGTTAGACCTATTACTAGCTCGCGAGTCTTTCGCGGCACGCTAAACGAATTTGCGGCCGACGACAAAAGTCGTAGGGACGTATAAGTGTTTAAATGTCGTCTAATTCGAGCCATTATAGGTCTTTGCTCATCGGGGGCCGCGATGGCTCAGTGGCTAGAATGCTCGACTTTTTACCAAAGCGAACCGGGTTCGATTCCCGGCGGTGTCGTTCGTGGATTTTCGCGAGTTCGGAATCATGCCGGACGATGCCGCTAGTCAGCGAGATTTCTCGGGGATCTCCCGTTTCTTGCATTTAGCTTCTGCTCCACCTCGCTTCACACTATCAGCTCTCAAGGCCGCGATGTTGAGAACCACCGAGCCCTATCCACGGACACACACACACACACACCCACGCCGAATTAAATATGGGCATCTTTTAAAGTAACGGTTATAAAAAACTGTTACAATTTGGCAACACATTACACAAGTAACACGTTCCATTGTTCTTACAGTTGGATTGCCTCAACGCCTGACTACTGCGCAAGCGTAAAAGTTATTTCTTTTGGAACACCTAGCTTTGTTTACGTTTATTCCTAACCTAACTTCGTATATCGAAACTATATTTAAACAAATCATACTTCAAAACCGACATTTTCTACCAGAGAAGCTTAATTTGTGAACAAATATAATCGTAAAGATGTGCACACTTACGCATTTTGATATTATTTATACTTAAATTACTGTAAATAACAGTTTCCCGCCAACAACACAGACTGCTCTGGTCTGATTGGTCGCAGGCGCACAAGTTTTACTTACGTTTCGGCTGGCAACTGTGAGTGTGCGCATGCGTTAAGTTCCTTTTTAGAACGTCCTGGTTTGATTGCAACATTGCGCGTTAGCGAACGTTATTTCTTGGAACGTTAAGCCCTGGAACACTGAACAACGTAATCGTTATATTCCGGAACGTCGGGCGAGAAATGTTTTACTGTAAAATGTTACAAAATAACCTGTTCCTGGAACGTGTTACTTGTTTGTAACATAGACTAAAGATGAGGTAGACCGATCTCGCTGGCTGCGCACAACCAATCTCCGTGTTTCAACATCGAACTGCTTTTCTAACAACACGTCTAGCGAAAAAGACATGGTTTGTATTTTAGGTTAGAAAACTGATTTGTAAACAAATAATTTGATACGTGTGTACCTCCTCTATCCAATTTGTAATGCAGTTTGATTAAATTCGAATTGGTAAAAGTGTTCTATTCTTATAATAGTGCATGCCATTTAAAAAATTATGATATAAACAAACACGTTCATCACTGTTGACCATGTGACTTTGACAGTTGTATTACTTTGGGGTAGGTCAATGTTGGGTACATGCGCAGAAGACGAATAAGCGGTCTGTCTACCTCATCTTTAGTCTATGGTTTGGAACTGGAACGATGAAACACGTCACACGAAAGTAACTGTTTCGCCCATTCCTACACGCAGAGTGCGCTGCGGTGCGTCTGGTGCGGGAAACGGAACAGTGCGCGACCTTGGCCGGGGGTTGGAATGATAATGCCCACTTGCGGCGGTCGGACTCCGGCGGCAGTTTAGGCAGGACGACCGTCCGGCGCGGAGATGAAGCGCGCGCAGATAACGTCGCTCCGTTAGTTCGAACGGCACGGCTGCCGAGCGCATGCGCAGATTACGAAATCCGCCTCTTCAAGGGCTACGCCCAGTTTGGAGGTTTTGTCTGCGCGAGTAAGACTCGCTGTCTGTGGTGCGCTACACGGTACATGCTCTCGTCTGCGAGGTATTGCATCAGCTGATGAGTTGTTGAGGGATGTTGGCGATATTGATTATGACTATAGGCTATTTATATTTACAACATTTATGGTTCAAGTTATGTTGGTAAAATAATTTGCAATTTTATGGCTTTTAGCGAGTTGACTTTAAAAACATGTTAAACTAATATAACGGAGCATGCTGACACTTCCCATCAATGAAACGTTTCCAGCTTGGCGAACGCCATTGTGCATGTGATCTCTTTCGTCACGTGTGTGCGAGTCCCGCCCGTATTGGTATTGTTAGAATATTTTATCGGAAGTTAATTATTTTTGTAAACGTTTCATAAGATATAGTTTGCTACAGGAGTGCCTTTTAAGTGGTTTCTTTCGCGAGGAATGTAATATTACTGGCACGTGTGTGGATTAATCCGCCATTTTCTGTGCTGCCGTGAAGCGCCATGATTTACGTTACGTTATGAAGTTTAGGACGACCCGTGAAGTGTCTTATTTACTGAATGATTATGCTAGTAAATTATTAAATTATTTCGTATCAATGGCAGACAGACGTGTCCAATGATTACCGTGGAGCATGTGTTCAGGAGTTGTGAATAGGAATTACAAACAATAAGTCGGTGAGTTCTGTCAATAACGTATTTCGAAACACTTATTAGAATGTTTTAAACGCACGTCGCCTAAACATTCACCAGTTCAACTCTTTGTTTTGCAGTGTTATAATAATATGTTTATTATTTACAAAAAGTCTAAGGTTAATCTCGCTAAAAATATTTATGCAGCGTTAAGAGCGCCCTTCATTTGACCTCTTTTGCATCTGTGTAGCGGCCCGCAAAAAAATAACGACATTTCTTCTCAGCAGTTTCAAGTCAGAAAATAATCGAGGCAGTGAATGTGTAATAATTTAAATAGTTTTACGAATCCAAATTGTATGAGATCAGTTACTAAGCAACTTCATCAACATTTTTTTAAAAGAAATCTGGAAAACCTTTTAGGAAATTCCTCAGTACATCTGGCCGGAATCGAACCCGCCACCTCTCGATTGCGCAAATCAGACATTATACCACTTGACGAAATGTACTCGGATGTGAAGTAGCCGGTGCAAACTGACATAGAACGGAAAAGCTCTACACTTGGTGACAATTATGGCGTGACAATGACACTATAACAGCTTCCTCGGTGAACTGAATACTTTCGAAATAAACCTCTGAAAAAGACCTGTCCGTAGCTTAATGTATTTTAACATACGCCTTGAGTGGGATGCTCCAGTCCCAGTAAAGTTGGCGGCTACGAAGGAAGAGTAGTCTCATGACGTAACGTTGTATTTAAAGTCTAAATTATTACGCGCTGGATTTATTAAATTTCATTTCAGTTTGTTTAATGCACGTGATATTTATACCTATTATTATAATATCTACGTTCTTAAAAATTACACAGTTAAACATGACCGATGCATGAATAAAGTAAAAGGGTATATGGTAGGTTTCAATATATATGGTGGAATAATACAAAATAGGGAGAAAAGTAGATCCCGCATAGTTTTTCTGAAGTACTCCATTAACTGCGAACAGCCTATGTTGCCATTCGTTGTGTTTTATACACATATAAATAAACGTTTCAAAAACCACAAATGAGCATTTGTGAAAGAGAGAAGGTTAGTAGAGTGTGAGCGCGACAATATTAAATATTGATGATTAACACGCAGTCCATACATTAGATGATGTAAAAAATTTCCCTAACAATATAAGAAAAAAATAATAAAAATATGAAATAAAATGTGAAAGTCCGTGTCATCAATGTGAAGGAAACGCCATAAATATAAAAAGAGCTGCACGCAAATATTATTCAGCTGGTACTCATTCATACGCGGATTTCAGAAAATCCTTGCTCACATCAGAGTGTATCACGACATTAACGAAAAGTTCTGTGGCTACGTCCAAGCTGATATGTTGGTATTGACAAGAAGATTTTGCGAGTTCATTGTATTGTACACTAAACTCCACAATCTGTGATATTTGTCCATTGATTGGTGCACCCATGAGTAGCGTGGGATTTTCATACTGCTTCCTTGAATGTTTATCGAGTACCCAAAGTCATCCCGAAAAAAAGTGTGTGTGTGTGTATATATATATATATATATATATATATATATATATATAATATATATATATATATATATATATATATATATATATATATACACACACACACACACACACAAGATGTCCAAATTAATGCGTACACACTCTGAACGTAACAGAAAAAAACTGTAACGGGCGTCCCTGCACATCGAAACTATCCCTAAGCCTGCGGAACATAGAAGAACTGTTTCTACAAGCGTGGGCCGTAGGCACGGCTTACCTTCGGTGCGTCGGGGAGTATAGTAAAATGGGGGTTGCCACCTCAGTGAAAAAAGGGTCGTCGTATATCGTTACGTTAAGTATGACCACAGCCTATGCATTACCATTGCAAGATGTAAAAACGAGTCCTCTTGGTAAGAAAACCTCCGATGAATGGTTTGCGAGAAAACAAGACCTCCAATATATGAAATGCTACGTAATGCTTATGAGACATTTAATATCTTGGATATCTGTTTTCTCGCAAACCATTTGTCGCAAGTTTACTTATCAAGAGGACATTTTTTACGACTTGCGATGGTAATTTATAGGCCGTGATCATAATTTGCGTAACGATGAACGAAGGCCCTTTTTTATCTATTTGAAGGGGTGGCAACCCCCATTTTACTATGTAGGCAGCGTGGGAGGTCAACATGGGTACTTGAATGTTACAGTGACTTAATTGTTTGGCATGCCTACAGAAATTCATGCCGTAGCATCACATGTTTTCAGTGTAAATTAAATAAAGTCTATACGTGCAACCCCATCTTCACAAGGGTTTCCTGCCCTTAGGAGTGTTTTCATGACGTTCATTGTCAGACATTTTCTAACTGAAATTTTGCAAGGAACGTCCTATCGCCGTTTGTCGCAGAGCTGATGACTCATCCTGTATTAATAATAATCAACTGTGTGAGAACCTTATTCACCGAAGCAAACCCAACCTCTTTCGAACTTATTGGGAGGGTCTCGGGTCTTTTCAGTTTTACCAAGTACATTGAGGAGACACTGTGACACAAGACCTCTCTGTGTGTGTTGGCACAAACCGTCACAATACTAAAGACAATCTTATGTGACTGCTTATATTGCGCTGTGTGGACAACGTCGGGCGCGTGTGCGAAAGTTAATAACAGTTGGCAGATGTTCAAAATGTTCGCCATCAGCAGTGAGACATCGTCGGAAATCCTGTAGAACACAACGGCAGACAGAAGCTACGGTTTCCATGGCAGTGGATTCACAGCCGGCCACAATTGTGTCTTCTCATGGCATCCAGTGTCCGTGGCATTATGGCAGACACTGTGTTCTCCAGGGTCCTCGCGCAGATAAAAACTTCCGTAACAGCTGGCATGATATTTTTCTGCGACATTGTGTGGTAACTTTCACCTGTCACCATTCCGTCTAAAAAAAAATGGCTTCACGAGTTCTCTTGTAGACATACCGCACCACACTGTCAAGAGTCCCATATACTGAAACGTTTTCTGTGAGATCGTAATTTGCGCGTAAACGCGTATCTCGGTAAATGGAAGTTCTGGAAATATGGCTTTTTGTCGGAAAAGATAAGAAACAATTATCTATGGCCTTTTTTTTTTTTTGTCATACTACGTGTATTCTTGGAGAAAACGATTCGCGAAAATGGTTAAATATCGCATTTTTGAAACTCTCCTTTGCAGTCTAGTTAAGCGGCAAGAGAAAAGTACAAAGATGCGGACGTAGTTTAATATATGGGCTTTCACCGCGTATAATAAAACCTCTATGTTACAGATCTAATTTGCTCAGTACAGCGTCACGACGGAAACACTGCACGGGTTGCGCGTAGGAGCGATGAGGCGCTAGACGTACGTGTAACTGTCACCCGTATAGCTTCCTCGCTTCTTGACCTTGGACGCGCAGCTACAAAGTCCCCTTAACCTAAGAAGATAAAACTGATTGCTTTACCACAATGTGGGGATTTTCATCGTCCCCGTACACACAGTTGTGGCGGTTGACTGTTCTATTAAAATTTAAAGGATGCTTCATCGGACCTAACAATCGCGTAAGTAAAATGTCCGTTGTCGTAGAACATGTTCCATAACACACTAACAAAATTCAACACGCCTATCTAGGTCGTCTTCAGTCATATAGGCTTTTCACGGTAAACCTAGCACTTTTAAAAGCCCTGCTTAAGATTTTTTGCATGCACGTTAGTCTTACGCTTGTTGTAGAATTAACATTTTCATGGGCCTCATCACTTTATTCATGTATCAGTCCAGCGAAATTGTGGAATTATTAGTAAAGTAAATATTTTCATATCTGCTAATTCTTGCACTTAAATGTATAAAAAAAAAAAACAGAAAGTGAAATTAAGTCGTCACAAATGGTTACCCAACACTTTTTATTCGACGTAGTTATATGGAACTACTTTCCATCCATCGTGACCAACTTTACTGGGCTAGTGACAGTCAATACGCTCGTTAAAATATTTGCAGGGAGGAGCAGTGACTTTTCTATAAGGTTGATTTCAATAGTGCTCACTTTATCGCGAACAGCCTTTAACGTTAAGTAACGTGGGAATGTACGGCTTCCACTTTAATGCTTTTAAAACGCGTTAGGTACTTGATGTAATCACATCTGACTGCCACGCAACTTGCCGTATGGACTTTGACTGACCAGGGGTAGATGTGAATGTGCGCAGAACAGCCCCCACCATACCTTCGTCTATCGCTGTTCTCTTCCTGCCTCGCCGTCCTTTCTTCACATCGTACACAGTTCCGTCCCTCTCATATGACTTAATGGCGTCATTGTTGCATGTGGCGGTAGCGCACATAACGGATGCACTCTCCATCGTCTCTTACAATTCAATCCTGGACACGAATTTCCAATCACACTTTTAAATCCACTGAGTTTCTCGTAAGAAATTCTTATCACCAATGTCAATTCCTCTACAGATGCAGTGTTGACACTCGTAACTACAAACAGGGCTGATAACACCACAATGGCTACACGTTCTCGAATACATTCAACATTGTCCTTACAGCGTTAAATACAAGCATCCCTATCGGGTTATTATTAATGGTTTCTCTGTTATTCACGTTCGAAGATTTTAAACATTAATTTGTAACACTGGTAATTAAATATTCATCTGCAAAAGTAAGTGTATACATGTGTACGAGCGCTAGATTGTCCTCAAATTAATTCGCTAAATTTCCTGTCCCCGGTTTTTGGTTGAGCAACATTTTCCCTCTGGACACTGTGTTCGCGAGGTGACTTGACCGCTCAGCTCCGGAACAGCTGCGATACGGGTCAGCTTGAAATTTAATTATGTTAATGTCATTCGCACCTCTCGGCCCGCCGGAGGGGGTCTTTCGTACAAAACTAGCTATAACTTACACCGAAAAGAGCTCAAGGACCCATCCCTTACTTAGAATCCACATTATCTTCTACCGTATGCCGACGTCCGAAGTGAACTACGCATCGGAGATCGCCCTTTGTCATATTAGGAAAATTAAGCAAATGCATTAAGTTACGTAATACAGTATAATCAGAAATCTGCGATTGTTTGGCGTTAGACAAGTCTTTCACTTTTTTGCGTTTTTTTTGGCTTGTGCAGTTGTCTGGCGCTTCATTCGCTACGCATTGAAGGACTATGGCCCCAAAAACGAACGTTCACTGGTATAGATGCCAATGTCTTGTAACATCATCACGCAGATAAAGGTGTACACAGAAGATCAGCAGGCAATCAAATTACAGGTTGTGCGTAGGTATGTAAAAAGTGGCAAAATCTAACCGTCACGAAAATAATTTCGCGAATTTTGTAAGTCCTATAAAGCGTCACTGATATGAAACCTCGCACCCAGGCAAACCGTGTTCGATCCCCGGCGAGGTCGCTCTCTCGGATTTTCGCATGTGGGAATCGTGCCGGACGATGCCGCTCGTCGGTGGGTTTTCTCGGGGATATCCCGTTTCCCCCGCACCTTCATTCCGGCGCTGCTTTATACTCATCTCGCTTCACCCTTATTAGCTCTCAAGACCTCGATATCTATGACACACCGATTCGAACCCGGAACCTCGCGATTTGAAACTGATGCCTTGGTGACTTTTGTCACCGAACAAATGTAATCATAAATGTGAGGGGAAGAGGCGGGGGGGGGGGGGGGGTCATGCTTTCACAGAATAGTATTGCAGTAAATTTGATTGACCTCAGGTTTTGTCATGGTTCATTTTTTATAGACAACGAATTTGAAATACCGCATTTCGGAGAGTTATAATTTCAGGAGGTCCTCTTTAAGGTGATTCTCTTCCTAGGTCCGCTAACCGACGTGGAGAGTGTCAACAGAAAAACTGTTCAACGTAGCTGAGAGACGTCTGCTGACAAATAATATTTAAGAAACTTTGGGACGTCTGTTACAATTTCTGTTCCTCCATTTTTCTCTATGTAAATTTTTATTTTTTTAAATGGTAAAAGGGCTGTTTTCGCGACCGTTTTTACGTAGAAACATTATGGTACAGAATATTTAAAGTTGTATAAAAAAAGTACGTCACACGTTTATTTTCAGCTTTACATCATGTAATCATATGGTCGCATGAATCTTTCGTAGTGGCGTGTTGTCGAAGGAAAGACTGCACGTCGGTCCAGTGCATCGCTTCTAGAAGCGATCAGAAGATTGGTGCACGCGCTTCTGACACTCAGACACGCCTAATATCATTAACCAGGCGGACCCCTTAAGTGTGAGATGGATTCCCGTGGGAACCCCGCGTCCAAGGTCAAGCAGCGAGGGAGCGATACGGGCGACACTAACACGCACGCCTGGTGCCTCATCGCTCCTACGCTCAAGGCGTGCAGTGTTTCCGTCGTAACTCTGCGCTGTGCAAATGAGAGCTTTATCATAGCGGTTTTATTACACGCGACGAAAGCCCACACATTAAACTACGCAGCTCGTATTTTTTTTTAACTGTTCTCGTGCCGCTTAAGGAAACTGCATAAGCAAGCTGTAAAAATGCGACATTTGACAATTTTCTCGAATATTTTTTCTCCACGAATTCACATAATATGACAAAAGTAAAAAAAAAAATAGGTATGCGCGTATTCGCTTAAAAAACAACAATTTCACAAAACACGCGAGTGTCCATCCCACTCTTAATCTATAGAGTTTCTTGGTTACGTGACACGTAACTGGATGCGTGCTCGCGACTCCATGGGGGGTGAGACGCGGAACCACTGGTGTAGTTATTCCTCGGTTATTCCCATCTTTTCTGAAGCCCTGCAAAATTTCTACTTTCAGGAAATTTCTCCGTTTCATGCAAACAAAAATAATCAAGTTTAGGAAATTACACCGAAGGGGCAACGCAACGCATTCGTGCTCACTAACTTTCAAAATACCTCCCATAAAAACTACATATTACTGGTCATTACCAACGCACCTATCGTCTCCCTGGTTTTATTCATACTAATTATAAGTGAAATATTATAATGTATAGATAGAATATAGTGAAAAGTTCAAATTAACAAAAAATAAAAATCCTTTATGCCTACAGGCGTTTTAGCCTGTGATAGGTGACATACACTATCGACCAAAAAGTAATTGGCCACCCGTGAAGATTAATTCAGTACGTCAGTTGACTTGTGTTTCACGGCCTTCTGCGTAGAGCCACTGGTCTTTGTCCGTGGTAGCATGAACACAGAGGCCTATTGTAACATTCTGGATAATAAAATTTTCCCAACATTGTGGCGTTTTTACGGAATGGACCCGTGTTAATTCCAGGATAACAATGTCAGCTGCCGTGTTTCAAGGGCTACTATGCGGTGGTACGCTGACAACAATGTTCGCCGATTGGACTGGCCCGCCCAGAGCCCCGACCTCAACCCTATAGAACAGCTTTGGGACGAATTGGAACACCGGGTGAGGGCTCGTCAGGCGCGGCCAAAATCCATTGCTCGACTCATGGGATGGTTGCAAGAGGCATGGCGACGAATCCCCGTGGATGTCCTGCAAACACTCGTAGAGAGCATGCCAGGCAGGGTGGCTGCTGTTATAGCTGCAAGAGGTGGCCCTACGAGATTCTAACGGGGTGACAACCACCGAGCAAACATTGTGGACAGGTGCCCAATTACTTTTTGGTCGATAATGTATTTCGGAAATAACCAAACACTTATGTGTTGTTATGGGATGATTACTAATGGGGTGATTTTTCAAAGGTTTGATTAAAAAAGTGTGGAAAAAACCCGACTGACTATACGCTCAGAGCGCGGCGATACCTGCTAAATCTAACCTGAAAAATTCGCGGTTTCGGTCACCTGCAGGCTAGACTCTACAGTCATATGTACAAATATGCTGATGACAACTACGCATTGGTTGTCTGCTGTCACACTGGATGGCGACGATTGGGACAGCGGTTCTCAAGTAGGTGTCAAAACACCGTGTGTACCAATGGCGAAAGTTATATATGCACATGTGTTTTGAATTCAAGCTTGTCTTCAAAATGAATCCGCGAATTTTTCAGGTCTCTGCTAATGTCTTATCACAGAATACTTAACAATACAGAGGTGAAGTAGCCTCTTGTCCGACGAACGCCATGACGCACACGTCAGCAATATGGCGCCATCAGCCAGCAGAATATCGGAACGCCGTTCGCCAATCAGCGGCTGGTAACTTAATTGACAACCAGCAGCTCAGCCAGTAGGTTACCTTCCGCAACACGCGATAGCCAATCAGACACGAGGCACGTCCCCAGAGCTCGACGCAGCCAATCGGAGAATGGGTACGACGACATCGAAAGGAATCGCCGCGCAATTTAATCTCTGCGTAATGATTTACTACGTAGTCTAATACGGTATCGCGTATGCGTGTTTCCGGGTAATCTATATCATGGTTCATTGCCGACTCCCTTTTTGATTTCACCAGTACCTACTTATAAAGGTTTCTCTTTTGAAGTAACCCCTGCTCATAACGGTGGCTGGAGTACTTAACAGCATATTGGCAAAGAATAAACCGAAGTAAATAGTTATTTTAACATTTAAATTGGCTGGCGCCATAATTCTTTTTCACTTTGTCTCAAATACAGAGTATGCTAAAGTATAAATTAATGTGAAAATTTTTTCCAAAGTTTTAACATGTGATACTGAATTGAGTTAGGAGAGGGGAGGAGAAAGCGTGAGTGAAAAGATTTAGGCAGCTCCTAACATCGTGGTCTTGAGAGCCGATGAGGGTGATTGAGGTGAGCATGGATCGGCTCTGGAATGAAGGGGCGGGGGAAACGGGAGATCCCCTAGAAAAACCGCCAACCAACGGCATTGTCCGGCAGGATACCCAAATGCGAAAATATTTGCCGCGATTGGTCAGGTCAATGGCTATCATTCCGCAATTGAATACTGTGTAGCGTGTTGCCTACCTATAGCGTAAAATTCTTCTCTTCGCATCTTGAAGTGGACAAAAATGCTGCAATTTGTTTTCTTGCCAGAGTTGAGCTGATTGCAAAGATGAGAATACCATGTTTTAAATTCCTGGGCAAGTGTTCCTAGCGAATTAATATTATTCCGGAGACAAACCACTACAGGCTGTTCTCGGCAAAATGAGCACTTTTGAAAGCCCTGCTTAAGATCTACTTGTATGCAATTTGTGTATTCTTTCGCCTTATGTAACATTAACATTGCCGTGTGCCTCGTCACCTTATTCATGCGTTGGACTCGTGAAACTTTGAAATTATTAGAACAGTAAATATTTTAAAAATCTGCTAATTTTTACACTTCGATGCATTAAAAAAAAACAAGTGAAAAAAAAATGGATTATCACAAATGATTACCTAGTATTTTGTATTTGACGTTAAGATATGGAACTACTTTCAATCCATCGTTACCAACTATACCAGGCGCATGTCACTCAGTGCGCCCGTTAAAGTTTATTGCAAAAGTGCTCACTTTATCATGAACAGCCCTTAAAATACGGGGCTGCTGCTCCCTTCAATACGGAACAGGTGGACACTCTATAATAAGTGGTGTAATATTGTTGGCAGAGACTGAAAAAATTCGTGATTTCAGTGACCTGCAGGCTAGACTCTACAGTATTATGTACACATATGTCGACATCAACTTCACATTGGTTGCCTGCTGCCACAGTGGAATGTGACGATTGGACCAGAATTCTCCAGGAAGTGTCAATTACCGCGTGGGCCAATGGCTGATGTTATATAAACGCCAGTGTTTTGAGCTGTTGGAAGAGTATAAAAAAAAAAAAAAAAAAAAAAACTTTGAAATGGTCATCAAAGCCTGAAACACTTATGGTATGTTGTAAGATATACTTAAAAAACGCAGTTTCTGGCTTCAAAATAGTGTTTTCTGCTTGGGTAATGTCTCGACAGTACCATTCTTGAACAGTTATTTCGTAATTGCGAATGGGATTTTTTTTTTTTTTTTAATTCGTATTTCAGTCATGTCAAAACGCAGATCAAGCAAAATATAAGTTAAATCTCAATCAAGTATGTTGTTATTATTATTATTACTATGCTAAGAACTGATTGTCACAAACGTTCATATTTTCATTCATACTCGTTTTGAACGTCTTCATCCTTGTACTGTCTTCATCCTTGTCTTCATCCTTGTACTTTCTTAAGTTTTCCTTTCATCCTATTTCCATCTTCCTGTTGCTTTTTAATATAAACATTGCTTTGTGACGAATAAACACAGTGTACACTTTTCACCACCCTCAAAATTGAATGCCTGATTGCTGCAATAAGATATATTTATTTAGTGGTTAAAGCCTTTTGGAAGTGTCTTAAAAAGTGCTTTCTTTACCGTGAACAGCGTACAATACACAATATCACATTGCAAATTGCACTCGGCTTGACGTTAGAGCAATTTAGTATCTCTGCTCAACTGCTATCAATTGTAGTTAAGAGGTCCTGCTGCTCGCGACTCGGAGGGAGTCTTAATATTTAATACGAGGACCCTAACGCTGCACGACCTAGGGCGCCCTACTGGGAGTATATGTACCCTGTAGCTATCGCATCGTCTTCGCTGCAGGACATCCTCGACAGTGGCAGCGTCAGGCGTCGAAGTGGGGACCACTGGCCTAGTGGTCCTCCATAGAGTCGTCTCGTCGCCCCTCGGATCAAGATGGCCGCGAGCCGCCATCGCATTCCCGCCTTATATAGTACCCCGCCTAGCCTCACGACCTTCCTCGGCGGCGGAGTGTTTTGAAAACAGCCGGGCTGGCCTGTCGAGGTCGCTCCGTCCTGGGCTCTCGAGCGTCGCCTGCCAGTCCTGGCTAATGGTGACCACACTACTACGCTCGGTGGGTAATTAGAAGCTACGTTCATCTAAAACTTCTATAAATGACACATATTTGCTGGAATACAAACAGGAACCTCGTTGTCAGAAGTGTCGTGGAGATCGTCACACTAGAAGTAATAAAAAAAAAAGATTCTGTCTGCTGCTTTGTCGGGGACACATTCGTGTGTTTTAAGTCAATACGTCTACGTTTACGGATAATTTTTCTTTGGGATGTATAAATGAAATGGAAGTAGCGCAATGGATGCTCGGCCGACAGATGTAGACGAGCTATTTCGTTTTGACACCAAAATCAGCGCGCTAGCAGTAGTTACAAAATGTTCATTCTGCGCCACCTGGCGGCCATCTTGGATGACGTGACGCCGAAACTTCATGCTCTGTCATTTCTCGTTAAGGCTATGGAATAGGCCTTGTGTTTGGTCGGCTACTACGTACCGCAAAATATTCCCTATTGTTTGGGCTGGAGATGGTTCAGGTCGAAAAGAAACACTCTGTGTATGCGAGTCATGCGGGGTGACTATCCCCACGGCGTACGAGAGGTCCAGATGCTGCTTTGGTCCGAGGAGGGAGACTCATCCGGATGCACGACTGCGAAGCCTATCCCGCGCACGGGGGTCGGCCCATTACACCGAGGGGGGAGTGTCATTACATCGATGGGGCCCTCCCCCTGGCCGCCGTTACACCATCGGGGGCGGCCGGGGCCGAATACCCGATCCACGGCTAACTGTTTCCTTCATTCCTTTTTCTTTTATCCTTCTTCCCCCATCCCACCTCCTTCAAGACTTATTTACGTCGTAACCTGCCCCGGCCGGCCCTGTAATTGAAAAATTGTAATAGGCCCGGGTAGGACCTGGCTTTCCCTTTCCTCCTAGCCTCATCATCGCTGCCGGCTGGGATGACCCAGCCTCTCGTGAACAGACGTGGATTGCCCATTCAAGTAATGCATTATGCCTAGGAATTTCCGTGTGGATGTGCGTGCGTCGTGTTAACCAGGGCTGTCCCGACTTGAAAATTGCTCAGGCCACCAAAGTCTGTACACTGTTTTAGCAAAACAAGTCACATCAAACAAAATTATCAATCCTTAATTATAACTATTTTTCTGACCAGATATATATAATAAATATTTGGATAAAACTATAGTTTCTAAATTATGTGCGTAATAGTTATGTATTAATAAAATAAAACACAATAAATTGTGATATGTTACCTATTTTTATATAAACATATGCATGTTTTACAGACACCCTTAAATAAGAAAAAAACTTTTTTCAGTGTACTAAAAATACTTTTGTGCCCACAATATATTTAACAGTTTGAATTCTCACAATTTTCTGTCACTGAAACATGTAACTGTATGTGTATGTATTTAGTGTATATGTATATGTATGCATACATCCATACATATGAATTTTTTACTGGCATTTAATAAATTTAGATTTGCAGTAGTGTACTCGTCTGTACTTTTACTATGTAATACAGTAATATTTCATTGTAAGGACTCGCTATTTGCCTTTATTCCCGACGGCAAGACATCACAGCAATTCAGTTCATTAAGAGCTGAAGCAATGAGGCGTCTGATGTGCCTCGAATACACAAACTATTTCACTGTATAATCTATTCGCGGTAAAGCGAGCACTTTTTAAAGCGCTGTCGTCTGGAATAATAGCCAGTAAATGTATTTTATTTTAACCTTAAACGTTAACTTCCGAGTGCGGTGGAATCTACACACTGGGTTTATTACTTACATGGTATTTTTTATTTAAAAACGTCGTTAAAGTATAACAAGTTTTCAGAATAAAAATTTACTAGGGCCTTAAAAGTGCTTACTTTATCGTGAACAGCCTATAAGCAGTGCCTTTTAATTCTTACCCAATAGTTTTCCTCAAAGATATCAGCGGTGACAGGGAATAAAGCGAAAAAGATCTTAAGTTACTATTATATTATTTATTACAGAGAAGAAATAAAGAAATACTGTTCTGAATAACCAAAAAACAGGGTCATTTCTATTCGACTGTTTCCCCGTTTTATTTATTTCTCTTTCTCTGTTTCTTTCTTTCTCTCTCAATTAGAGAGGAGTGATTTTACATTTAAAGTTTATAAGATATTAGCTTTTACCCGCGGCTTCGCTCGCGTGTTTATAGGGATAAGTAAAGAAGCCACTATTTGGTTCTCTACCCACCGAGTTTATGCGGCCCCACAGATGGGTTCTCTACCCACTGAATTTCTGTGGCTCCACTATTGGGTTCTCTACCCACTGAGTTACTGCGGCCCCACTATCTTGTACTCTAGCCCCTGACCAGCTGCGGCCCCATCTGTTGGGTGTTCTAGCTCCTGACCTGCTGCGGCCCCATTATTGCGTTCTCTAGCCACTGGGCTACTGCGGCCCGACTATGGGGTTCTCTACCCACCGAGTTTCTGCGGCCCCACTATAGGGTTCTCTACCCACTGAGTTTCTGCGGCCCCGCTATTGGGTTCTCTAGCCACTGAGCTACTGCGGCCCCACTCGATATATTTCTATTCTCTAAGACACTGCTGCCCCACTTTGAATCACTCTAGCCACTGAGCCACTGCGGCGCCTCTTGGGTTCGCTCTAGCCACTGGGCCACTACAGCTCTTAGGAAGGAATGGAAGACAGCCCATAGACACAAATGAAAGGAGAAATGAGAGAACTTTTTTTTAACAATGCTTTTTTATGCAGTAAAATTACAATAAGAATTTTCTTGAAGGAATGAGATATTTTCCTGAAATAAAAAGTAGTCTATGTCACTCTCCGACTTTTCCAACTATATCTGTGCAAATATCACTTCGATCCGTTACTCCGTTTTGACGTGAAAGCAGGACAAACGAACAAACACACTTCGCCATTTATATAGTAGTTTGGATTTTTGTTACAAATGCGAACCTATATATTTCTGCCGATTTGCGATTGCGAAGTTTTCATGCATGTTATTGTTTTTCGCGCGGCTGCGTAATGATTGAAAGCCTGCAGTGCGCTGCTTTAGAAGCAGTGTGCTCCTGAAGTGTCGGTCACCTAACGCAGTGCCAGTATCTACAAGGATTCATCTTGACGTAATAACGACAAACTCCCTACATTAGAATTAAAAACTTGCATGACCCAAAATGTAGAAGCGAAATCGTGCCCCGCCTTCCAAAATAATATGATTGCAAGTGGTTTTCGACTCAGTATGGTCTCCTGCACTGTATGATACGTGCTCTCTAGAATACTTTTCAACAACAAACGCTTGATCCACGAAGTTATTTTTGACGAGAAATTACATACTGAGGATTGGAGTGGCCAGTGTGCATGCGTGAGAAAGGCTATTTTAGTTTAACTGGTGTCTATTTATTGTTTTATTCCGGTATTTAACTCCACGTCAGTTGTAGACGAGGTGTAATCACGCGTGACGGATCCATTGCCGCGGGTTCCCACGGCCCGTGTCTAGACGTCCAAGGTCAGCGAGTTGTAATTGATTCTGATGGCTAGAAATGTTCAGCGCGTACACCACGATAATGTATGTTCTTAAATGGAAAAAAAAAAAAAAATGCATCATGAGGCACGCAAGCCACGTATTTCGGCTCATCTAATAATTTTTTTATTATTGAAAATGAAAGCGTAACTTATGTAATAAACTTTTCTTTAAATTTCTGATATTCAAACACTGAGAAGTAGCATGACTTCAAAGGAAACCCCTGCGTTGTCACAGATAAGCCATACGTACAGAAGCGGAGCGCCAGCTTCATGGCAAGCGTGCCTTGGTACTGGTCTGCCAATTGTCAGTCGAACCAATACGAAAGCTCCCACAGCAGAACGTAGCAAATCAGACGTAATGCTGGAATTACAGTAACCTCGTGCGACGAGAATTGGTTGTTACGGAAACCCTGATTAAGTTTGACGTTTACATTTCTACGGGACCTGGTTTAACTAAGATTACGTACGCGTAATATAACGGTATCCAAGATCCGCCTTTTGCTGTTGTCAGAGCACGTTTCTGTTCATTGTGCAGTTATAGAAGCTTTGTTTATTTCTTCTTTCTGATAGTGCATATTCTAAATCAAATGTTAGAATCAACCTAGCTACTTTTGTCCAAGAGTGCACGTAGTAGTGCGAGGAAAAAAATGCAACATTTAGAGATGAATAGCGATGTTTAATTTAAAAAAAAAAAAAATAGATATAACCGCTGCGGCTGTCTTTCCGCTTTCGCGAAGCTTGAGTGGCTAACCAATATCAAGTCCAAACTTCCCAATCTCTACTTAAACAGAAATCTATAGTCGCAATGAACAGATTACAGCTCATCTTTGCTTAGCACCCCGTAGTTCATATATTACAAACGTTTAATTTTTCGCGTTACACTTATTAACAAAAAAAATCGCGCACGAAAATAAACCGTTGAATTATAGTTAATGTAATTAGGGTGGAAAAATAAAAAATTGTAACAAATTAGCTGTATCATAACAACGTTCCGTCCACCTGCGGCAAAGAAAAATGGGACCTTACGGCTGTTCACGAGCAAAAATTATTTTGTATATATTTTTTTGGATATTTTTTTTTTGTGGTATAATATTGATGATATCTAGATGACTGTACACATTAATTTTTAAAAACATTTATAATGTTTTTTTAAGCGTTAATAAGAGCATTTTAAGTTATCTTGATTCATACATATTTCAAAAAGTTATTTCAAGCCGAAGCTTCTTTGCAGCTAAAGTGTCTGTAGAAACCACAGGAGATGCATGTTACTCCATTTTGTTTAAAATCAGACATTTGGTTCACCTGCGGTAAGAGTTTAACTTGGGTATATTTCGATTACAAATTATATCTCAAAAGTTAAAATTGAAATATGGGCGAATCGCATAACAAACTTCCAAGAAATATTTTTCGTGACTTAAAAATAACATGACCAATTATTTTCAGCATTAGAATGAGTATTAATATTGTTACATTCTGAGATATGTAGGAAAAAATAAATAAAAAAATCTTAGAAATGTATAATTTTTTTAAGTTATTATGCTCCAGTGCCATACGTTTTTTAGACTATAATTTCGTATAAGAACAAAAACAATCTAATATGCTAATATTGTAAATAATAATTTTAGTCTCTTTCACGCCCTTGAGTACCTATGTAGTCGGATAGCCTCGTACCTGGATACATGCGCCAATATTGATCAGGCATGGAACCAGGCCCTTACGTTAACCTGTAGCAGATTTACCCACAGTTGCAAACTGTGTTCCCATTCTCGGTCGTGCCTATGGGTTTTTTTTTTTTTACACATACTGAAACTGTTTAATGTACGTAGAGCGAAACAAATCTGTAATTGCACCAACGAAAAATTTGCCAGGGTCAACCAGGCAAAGAACAACAAAATAATTTAGTTTCGACAAAAACATTCGCCATTGCCCATATAAAACAATTATGTAATTTGGTTGCACCAAACAAACTTTGTTTTATTTAACAAATCTCTTTTCCCAGTGTGTCTGGCAAGTATTGTGTGTGTCACGTCACGTGAGCTGTTATGAAAACGGTTTATTTAAAGCGCACGAAGAGTGACGGAAGCAGTTTTATACGACATATGAGTTTGCGCCACTGTCTTAAACTTAAATCGTTAGTGCATCATTTGCCGATCTATCTTTTTGCCAAATGTTTTCCCTAGGGTGCACAATTTTTATGGCAATAAGTGTACATCGTTTTCATACCATCAGAATATGAAAAATCTCTGGTATATTTTTGCTATTGTTGCTATGAGTGCTTCAGTGACAGCTTCTAGCAACAATTCCTCCAGAAATTAACTTGTGCAATATACGCGAAAGCGTGTTCAAATGTTTCCCAACACGTGAAGGGTAGCCAATCCCGTCTCCCAGAGCATCGCGCGGACAATCAGGTGATGGACGCAACCACATCAAAAGCACTACCATTCCAATCTCGCTCTTGTGTATCCGCATATTGTGTACCATTGTGTCGCTAATTCCATTAGTTCACGCATGATACTTGCTAACGAACCTCTCTGAAGGCGTGAGTAGATTACGTTCGAATTGCGTTGCAGAGTGTTTCGAATACACGCTTCTAACGAAGTCGGCAGGACCTGTTCGCAAGCTGTTTTTGTACGAAAATAAATATGACTTTACGCTTGTTCGGTATGAAACTTTATTTTTGTAGATGTTTATTTGGGGGAAGGGTTGGGAATAAAGAATTATTTTCAGATATATATATTTTTTTAATTAATTGAGAGATATATTCCTCTTTCGAAATTTCGCACGAAAATGCTACTAACTGTTCTCTAGTGTGTGCGTATAAATATGTACACATATGTTATATACATACACTTATATCTATACACTTTATATATATATATTCACATACACACATGTATCCACTTAAAGTCTTACGGCCTCCACGCTATGTAAACTCCTTTACGCGTAGAGGCGACATGGCATTTGATATTCGTGCCTGTGCAACCTTTTAGTACTATGTTACGCCTCAGAATGTAAAATACCTGGGACTATCTTGGAAATTCCAGTGGAGAGTCGGAGAAAAGCATAGTCGCACGAGAATAAAAACTTACCTAATCCTGTACCTACAGCTCAAGTCAAAATTGCTTGAATATTATACCACACTACGGAAGCAGCCGTAAAAAAAAAAAAACAGCAACGGCTACTCGGTCAGTGACAATGGGGTTTATTTTCACACGCTGGATAGAATTGAATTATCCGGATCCCCATTTTGGACTCATCTTTTTTGTCAACTTCTAGACGGTATTCGAGAGCAAAGTTTTGACACTTCGTTTGATTTCCAATTTTAAACGATTTCAGTAAAAAAAAGTTTTATTTATAAACATACGTTTCAACATTCGTTTTATATTGTCGTTAAAAACAAACCAACCTATATTGCAAAAACATGTAGAATGATGCATAATTCAAATCATTAATTGTCGGTTTGAATACACTCACCGAAATGTTTCGTAGTTGCTACACAAGCATTTAGTATTGGTTTGCTGAGGCGGTGGATGGTCCGGGGGGGGGGGGGGTATTATTTTGGCAGTTAATAATAAGTTTTTTGGCGATTACAGAATGCCGCAGTTGTGCAGTTTGTGTTTTATGTCTCTTGGTGAAACGGCTCCAGTCCAAACCAGTCAGAAACCGGTTCCGTTTTCAGAAACCGAGTAGTACCGGTGTTCGAGTTGTGAATGAAGAGGGGAGTGGCGGGGCGGGGCGGGGCGGGGCGTACGTCACCGATCATCAGTCGCGCCTCCTCGACACGTGAACTTGAATTGGCGAACACGGCCACTGGGGACCCTCACAATATTTCCTTATTTCCATTTACGGTATTTAAAAAGCACAAATATAAACGTGACTATTATATTTTAGTAACTAAATCATGTGTTTTTTTTTTTTTGCCGTAAGTTGTCCATTTCTTGAAGTAAAATTTTGTGCTCCAAAAGAGCAAAACAATTATAATAGAAAAAAAACACACACACACACATACACACACACACACACACACACACACACACACACACACACACATATATATATATATATATATATATATATATATATATATATATATATATATATATATATGTGTGTGTGTATATAGACACACACACATATACTGGGTGTACACAAATTCAACCGACAAATTTCAACTGCACGTTAATCACGAAAAAGAAGTTGAAAACATTAATATGGCGCAAAGTCTAAAGTGAATATCGAGGGTGGCACGCATCTATGAAGATGGACCTGAAACACCAGTTTGTTGCAAATTTTGGAGATAATATTTAAGATGGAACACTGGTTGTCTGGACAGAGATCTTCATACACCACAACACCCGTCAGTATCAGCCAATCATTTCATGTAAACAATCACGGCTACTACCCTTACTTCTAATTGAATTCCGTGACGCGGTAATATATTTTTGGATTTATAAGTTAGATTATTAATCTCCGTGTCATAATTAACAAAACTGTTGCCTTGCGTAAATACATTTAGCCTCGCCGTTTACGTGTAATTCGTTTTTTACTTAGTAATATTTACCTATACCTGACAGGAGGGGCACGTGCAACACCCAATAACACACTTACAATTGCAGATATTTACCTATACCTGGCAGGAGGGGCACGTGCAACACCCAATAACACACTTACAATTGCAGATATTTACCTATATCTGGCAGGAGGGGCCCGTGCAACACCCAATAACACACTTATAATTGCAGATATTTACCTATACCTGGCAGGAGGGGCACGTGCAACACCCAATAACACACTTACAATTGCAGATATTTACCTATACCTGGCAGGAGGGGCACGTGCAACACCCAATAACACACTTACAATTGCAGATATTTACCTATACCTGGCAGGAGGGGCACGTGCAGCACCCAATAACACACTTACAATTGCAGATATTAAAGGGGAGGAAAAAAATTCCGAAGAGAGGTACATAATATTGGCAGTGTTTCAATTCCTCCCTCTCTCCCTCTCTCTCCCCCCACCACCCTTCGTGTTTAACCTGAAGCCGAAGTTTGTCGGTCGAATTGAGATATACACCCTCTGTGTGAAGGTGTGTTTGTCGGTGTATCGCGCAGTGGAAAATGACATCGTGTGTTACGTCTACCAGATGAGTGATATTCGGCGTAGATATAAAATGAACATTTTTGTCCAGCTCGACTTGGGCGAAACGCCGCGTGTCTACGTAAGTCACGAACCACGCGCCGCGAACAACAGCTCATCAGCTTCGATTTCGACAATGGCCTGTGGTCCGGGACGACCGTGAAATACCTCGGGAGGATTTTTTCTTCGTTCCTTTCTCTCTCTTTTTTTTTTTTTTTTGTATTTATTCCCTCGCCCCGGAGAAAGACGAAGTAAAAATGCTTGTAACGATAACAATCACCCATGGCGGGAGCGAAGCTAAGCCAAGCGGTATTGTAGAAGCTTGTGGCAAAGGGGAGAAGGGGGTAACCTGCTTCGTTTTGTCCGGCCGCTCGTGCCTTTGTTACGGTATCGTAAGGTGGATCTAGAGGCCGGGAGAGAGCCGCAACAGATTATTTCGGCCCCGGCCACCGGGTAAAATGTTGGGGGGGACCTCGGGGGCGTTCCCTGTACTCCCCGTCGTGAAAACATCAGGTCGGCACACCGCCTCGCCTTGACTTTTTGAATGGGTTGTTAGGAAAAATTACCTACCCATAACCGCACACGAATGCTGGCAGCAGATTGGTATGGGCTGTTCACGGTAAAATGAGCACTTTTGAAAGCCCTGCTTAAGATATACTTGTATACACGTTGTGTATACTTCCGCCTTATGTAAAATTGACATTTTAATGGGCGTCATCACTTTATTCAAGCGTAGGTCAAGTGAAATTGGAAATATTTAGAAAAGTTAATATTTAAGTTTTATACTTGAATACATTTAAAAAGAACAGATAGCGAAAGGAATAATCTACGTTATCACAAATAGCTACCAAGATATGGAACTGCTTTCCCTCTCTAGTTACCAACTTTACTGGGCGCATGCCACTCAGTGCGCCTGTTAAAATATATGCAGGTACGAACAGTGTCTTTTTTTTTCTAAAGTTGATTTCAAAAGTGCTCTCTTTATCGTGAACAGCCTTAAAGTGAATGGGCTGTACGCGGTTGAGCTCGTCTGTAAGCCCTGGTTAGGATGTATTTTTGACCATTTTGTATTCTTCCGCCCTGTGTAAGCGTAACATTTCCTGTTTACCTGATGACTGTATAAACGCGTTGTTCAGTTGTAAAAACGACGTTGTTTGGAACTTGCATATGTTACTCTGACGATGACGAAACTAACAGAAAATCAAGTTTAAGCGCTGTAGCGTGATTGACGGGATGGTTCGCAGAGTCTTAGAATGCCTGTCGTACATCTTGGATAAAAGGCACGACTAACGAACATGTAGTTATGCGGCGATCATGGGAACTTATTTTTATCTTATGGGGAAACGGCATTACATGTGATAGTTGGAGTTGAGAGATTTGGGCGGCTCTTAACGACGGCGCCTCAAGAGTCGAAGAGGGCGAAATGTGGAGTGACTCGGTCGGGGATTGAACCCGTTTCGTTTTGGGGGGAGGCGAGCAATCTAACCGCTTAACCACCGCGGCCCCATTACATACACAGGCTGATCAATTAGCTAACTGCTTCGTTTCGTATATAGCGTTACTTACGTATAGTGTCGGTGTACGTGTGAAATTCACGTTGCACTGTAAAGTTATTCCAAATTTACGTAAGTAACAAATACCTCACTCGTACTGTAATATACGTAAAAATAAATAAATCGTCAGATATGTAAATATTTGACTTCTAGCAAGAGAAATCATTAGTGATGACGTTATTGGTAAACAGCGACTCTGACTGTTACGTAAATACGAATTAAGTGTTTGACATTAAGGGCGTTCGACACGAAAAGAAAAATCTGTTATTTTATATTTGCACCGCACGCTATTCAACATTTTGACTTCATAAGCTGTTCACGGTAAAGTGAGCACTTTTGAAACCCTAGTTACTTTTTTTTTTTTTGTTTCAGACATTTTGTATCCTTTAACCACCTTTTTAAATAAATATTGCCATTTAAGTAATAAACACAGTGCGTAGATTCCACCGCACTCGGAAGTTAACGTCTATGGCTAAAATTAGATATATTTATTGACTATTATCCCAAACGAGAGGGCTTTCAAAATTGCTCTCTTTACCCTGAATAGCCTAAATGCAGCAATTACTTTTTCGCAAAAAAAGTTAGGTGCATAGTTTCCGCACAAATACATGTCGGAATCACACTTTTTTTTCTTTCTGTTTTAGGAGAGTGCAAAAATGAAAACTAACTAACGTACAATAATGAATTAGTTCACACTGAAATATGCGAGAAGTTACTTCAAGTTATCTATACAATTGTACAAGGAACGTTTTCTTGCCGGTAAACAAAAAATACTGAAAATAAAGTTATTCTTAGCATGTATTTTATTTGTGTCTGTCCCTGAATTTTTGTTAAGTAACTTTTACCAATCATACCTATAAAGTAAAGATACGACCTTTCAGTTACTCTTGTTAGATTTTCTGCGTATAGATTGGTTTGTTTAATTTCTACATTACAAAAACATTAAAAGTTCCACATAGAAGTGACATTTTGAAAATGCCATGCTACATAAAAAAAAAAGTTATATAAGGGGAAAAGTAATCACTTAATGCAGTTATAGGGAAGGGACTTCTTCAAAAGTTGACGTCACAAATGGTCAATCGGTGATGGAACCAAGTGTATTTTTGTTGGGTTTACCTTTGAGCTGGAGTCACAATACCTCGACGAACCCGACACGACAACTCTGACATGACGAAATCTTAGTAGCAGCCAATGAAAATCAAGGTCACTGTGACGCCAGTCCGACAAAATCGCAGCCCCACCAGCCCGACAAAAGTAGATTATATTTATCCTTTCCGCCGATCTGGGACTCGTGGGGGCGCGCATAAATGTAAATACAACATTAGAGAACAAAATTTCGTGCGTATTTCCCTACTGTAGTAAATAATAAACCAGATTGCCGCCAAAATAACGTCCCGGTACGTTTTTAAATACTTTTTACATCTCGTGTAAGTTAAAATTGTCAAAAGTAAAATTATTATTCACTTTATCACGAGTTTTAAAAATTAAATATTGGACATTATAAGGGTAACTTGCCGTTTTAGAGTTTTCCAACAGCCAATTAACGCACTTGTCGGGTAGATTTTGTGGGGGTATTGTGAACACTGACTAATATATAATATGAGATTCCGTAGCCTCTGACGTGTCATGTTGGTCTGTCGTGTCGTGTTCGTCGGAATATTGTGACTCCAGCATTAGACATGCAAAATAGTTCCACGGAGGGGTCGTCATATTCTTATCCGCTGCTTAGTGCGGTTGCGTGCTGACCCCGGGTTTGAGGGGCGGTTTGGGGGGGAGGCGGGCGTCATAAGTCAGCCGCTGACGCGGGCCATGGCGAGGCATTCAACAGGCTTGTCGGCGAGTGACAGGACGACGAACTGCCCGGTGGTAATGCCACAAGCCAGGGAAATATTTCACGTCGCCTCGAGGCCGCGGTACATCTGGCCCGCTGCTATAGTCTATTCGCCGTTTCTTCACACTTTCTGAATCAAACCTTTGAATGCCGCCCTATGTACAGTACATATGTAGAGACAGGTGTTTTTCCGCGAAAATATTTATGGCCATGTAAGACTTCAATATCTTAAGTCCACAACCACAACTTCCTTTGGTTATTGCCCGCGCGTCTAGTTGAGAAGACATGTTCTTATTTGACTGTGCCAATCGTAATAAAGTACTCCGATACGGAATGTCCATGATTCGCGGACAGACACTTGAGGCACGTGGCATTTAAAATCATCCAACCACGAAAGTGCACATGAAGAAAAGATTTTTGGAGTACAACTGGTTTTGAAATATTATCGCGAAAAACACCTGTCCTATACATAGGCTGTGACTAGAGACTGCAAAATTCGCGTTTATTTTCTAAGGAAATACTGAACTCCACGTTACTGGGCGTTTGACCGACTACAGCCATTGGCCGTAAATACGTCTGCCTCGCATCGGGGAACTCTTGAGTCAGTCAGATAATATCAGAGGTTAACTGGCGAATGTCTTTTAAGGAGATCAAGCAGATAGACGACGTTGATTAAAGTGTAGCGGCCAATCGAACCACGGACTGTGCTCCCCTGTTTATAAGTCAGTTGAGTCTATCCTGTCGCCGAAAGACGACGTGAATTTTGCACGTCTCTAGCTATGACGTGTCTGGTTGTTTCTGGAATATGTCAAGTATTTCAAGCATTTTGTACCAGTGCTAACATAAAAGGTATTGTTTACGGTTAAATTTAACTTTTTCTTATATTCTAACTAGCAACCCGCCCAGGCCTCGCTTGGGTGCGATTTACAAATATGGCGTTGTTTAGGTTTACAGCAAGTATATACGCTAAATGCCTAAGGTAACTAACATAGGAGTAATACTGTGTTGTTCAAAAAGTCTTCGTAAGCGAACTCCAATTTTTTAAGAAGACTAAAATGGTTACTGTGGGTAATCCTTAAAAGATAAACATTTACTGTCGTAAACATTTTGCAGATCTTTCTGAGATCTACAATTCTGTAGTACTTACATTAATTAGATGTGTATGTAATGGTTTAGTGAGTGTAAGCCATGTAAGCGTCTGAAAAGCGGCCTCTCCGACTTTATTGTAAAACGTCGACGTTTATCTACTATCCTTACATTAGTTGTTAATGTATTGTACACTTAATCTTCCTCAAGATATTCTCAAAATGACGATGAGAACCGCATCAAAGTCCATCAAGTAGATTAGAAGCCTTATCCGAATACACACACACATGAGGTCGGGCGACTTTGTTTTATACTGTGTATAGATAGATATGAATGACAATATTTAATTTATTATAAATATGCATAAAATGAGAAAAAATAGGTGTGTTGGTAATGCCTAGTAAGAAATAGTTTTTATGCAAAATACTATTTCGCTGAGTTCTGTGGTGTAATTTTCTAAGCATGGGATTTCCTATGTTTAAATTTCACAGCTGCCAGCTAGTATGCATTGTCCTTAAAGTGTTAAACTACTATACACACATGGTACTTGGTAAATGACATAGTAAAATGTGCAAAAGGAAATATAAATTTAAAATAGCTTTATCCGTTAAGGAGAGTAGGTGGTTAGTTGCATGAATATACATCCCGCTTGCATTTAAACATTATCACTCAAGACGAGACCACGTGATAAACAAACTACACAAAAGAGAAACTGCCGTGTGTGTTGCGATCTACACACACACACACGACTCGACAATAAGTCCAGACGCCCTTACAACACTACGCTGATTCACACGCTAATCTCGCACTACAGGACGTTCACGGTTGGAAACCCTCTCGTTTGGAATAATAGTCAATAAATATATTTTATTTTGGCCTTAGACGTTAACTTCAGAGTGCGGTGGAATATACACACTGTGTTTATTACCTACATGGCGATATTTATCCTAAAAGGTGGTTAGAGGATAAAGAATGTCTGAAGGAAATTGTAACTAGGACGTCAGAAGTGCTAACTTTACCGTGAACAGCCTACGTCATCCAAGCTGTCGGACGCTATCCAGACCTATGGAGAACCGTACTTAATTCGGGAGAGCCAATCGCACCCGCACTGCACGTTCAGGAGCAGCACACAGCCAATCAGCAACTGAGTACGGTCACATGAATGGCGCCGACACGCATGCTCGCTTCTGTGCGCGTGTCTATTCTAGCCGAGGCGTATCTGCCCGAGGCAGTGTGGACAACCTGCTACGAAAATCTGCTTCTATTTCACGCTGTGTCGGGTTCCTTTCGTCCGACAAAAACAGAACAAAAAATAAAGCAGTTTGATATGACGTGATGAGGGGCGAAGAAGAAAAAATAGTTCCTCGTTTCACTGGGGGGCTGATGCGTGAACTATTAATTTCCCGAAGGCGACGGTAAATAAAAGGACGGGCCGTGGAAAAGAAAACTGACGATCCGTGCGGGAGGGCTGGGCGATGCGAGCTTTCAGTCTGCAGTGTACTTGTGAACGAAGGTCGCTGTGACTGGCCGAGCCTCCTCAGCAATGTTGGAGCCGGGAGTTCACCTCGTACAGCTTGCGTTTGTACCCAGAGTCAAGGGCCGTATTTATCACTCGCTATAACTGAACGAAACTAGCAGAACCGAAACTAGAGTGAGATTTGTTCTAATTGTTATTATACGTGTTGATGCTTAATAAGTAAATAAGTAGTGTATAGACTTTCCGCGGTATCTTGACACTTTTAAAATCAAACCTTCGAAAAATCACCGTACGCATATCGTGTTTGTTTTCCTAAATTCAGCATGCCGTGTAACACAAGCGTTTTGTTGAATAACGTAAAACACTTAAAACAACTCAAACTATCATAATGAAACTTGACCATAGTATTCATTATCTGTTAATGTTTCCTAGTTACACAGAACTATTAAATCGGCTCTCAATACCTCGTTGTTAAGAGCCGACCAAATCTCTTAACTTAACAACGAACTCTTAAAATGAAACTAATATATACCTATTCTTGTTAACCAAATAACTTAATATTATTTGTAGGCGTTTACATATATATTTACTTTGAAAATAATTTTTGGGCACGTAAGTCAACTTGCTTGTAGTTCAGGGTGCTGGCTAATGATACGAGGGCAGTGGGTTCTAGTCCTCGTGCTGGAAATGTAAAATAAATTTTTTTCGTTATTTATATTTTGAAATATAAAAAAAAATAAAAATTCTTTGTTAATAATTTATCACATTGGTTTTCTAGAAGAAAAAAAAGTAACGTGGGTACATTTCTCAATAATGTCAGTTTTAATACATACTTTGTAGATTTACAAAGGATTTGTTTGGCAACTGGGTGTGTTTATATATATATATATATATATATATATATATATATATATATATATATATATATATATATATATATATCTGTGTGTGTGTGTGTGTGTACCAACACATACACTGTTTGACTCACCCAAGGTCGTGTTTAAATTGGTTAATTCGTTATATATTTTTTTATATTTACGATCTGTTAGGTTTATGCTTGGTTACCGTCGGTATTCACTTGTTCAGCATTACTGACAACCCATCGGTAAGTTATTAGCTCAAATATAACTTCACTCAGTCATCCGTGACTCTCACTCATTAAAGTGCTCACTGACAACCCATACGTGTGTGTGTGTATATATAACCTGAAATGTGCTGTACATATTTGCTCATTCAGAAAAGTTTTCATGTGTTAATTTTTCTAGTAGGTCTATTAATTTTACTTGATTTTTTTTTTTTTTTTTTGTAAAAATATTGTTTGTCACAAATAGTTAACGTGAGGATTTCCAGTCTGTTTTCCTTTCATTATAACTTCCTGTTGCGCATTTTCGATACAAAGAAATGTGTGATATTTTAGGAACATTGCTGAAAATAACGTCGGTTTTTCTTTTTCTTTCTAACCATTTTCTGTTTATTATCCCTACTTCGTATGGACATCGGAAGTCGGGTTAAACGCCAAAGGTTTGTAGCATTATAAGTAAATTATTATAAATACGTGAAACTTCAAAGTTTTATGGCGAAGGTTTTTTTCCACAGATGTGTAGAATTGCTGTATTCAAACCTTTTTTTTAAACAGGCTTACAAGAACTATTGATGTAAATATAAGTAAACGATTCCCACGTTCCAAATTGAAGCCAACGCCTTATGACACACGTAGCAGCACCCACATAGCACGTCTGTTTTGCGGACTGCATATGCACCAGGTTCATGTGGAAAATCGATTCGGTAAGCTAGTCGCCAAGTCGGATAGCATCGACCATTACAATTCCATGTTTTTATGGCATAATAATGAAGATTTATCATACGTTCTTATCCAACTGTGGAATTCTTCTACCGGAATATTTATACCTTAATATATCCTGAGAAATCCGTTTTTACCATTTTCACTTTGGAAAACATTCACTTTGGGGAATATTGTAGGAACTGGCATATGTATTTAGTTTCTGTTTATTTTTACTTATATATGAATAAGAATCATTCGTAATAGCGACATGTTTACATTTCTTGCAATATTTAAGTTAGGTACACTTAAATGACGCATGAATAAATTCAATGCATCCATTTTAGTGTTTATTTTAAGTATGTTGGAAGAATACTGAATTAAAACAAAAAAAATGTTGATCTTAAGCAGTGTTTTGATTTTTTTTTTTTTTGCTGCTAACAGCCTGCACTTTGTGTAAATGCGCAAAAGGAGTCAGGTTCAAAAGTAAAGACCCGTGCAAATTTAAACAAAATATCTACATTCTTCATTCTTACAACAACGTTTCATGCTCAAAAACCTGCAAAACTCGCGTCATTATTTAGCGGCAGACTGAACTCCAAGTTACTGTACATTTGGCCCACTTATGCTATAGGCCGGCAGTGTATGTCTGGCCCGCCTCGCGGGAATCTTGAACCAATAACGTAGGATCAGCGTAGTGGCCTATCTTCTTTAACGGAGTCAAACAGGCAGGTTGTTCCACTTAAGGATTAGCGGCCAATAAAACCACTGACTGTGCTCACTTAGGTTTAAGGCAGTTGAGTTTATCCTGTCATAAAAATACAACGCAAATTTTGCATGACTCTATTTATGCTTATATACATCCAGTAGACCATGCTATACTTATATTTTGTATACTGCTTATGTTCCGCCAGCGAGTTAATCAGATAGGAGAGAATTCTTCAATCTTGGAGCCGCGCCCACAAAACTACCGCCATTCCTTGTGGCGCTAATTGCCGCCAGGCACGCCAACCCAGCCATTGGCACGCGAACTTCATTCCTCATTTGCATTGGCGTGCTTTGCTTTGCATGTACACCTGTCGCCTTCATTCTGACTGTCTGTGATATGCAAATAGGCACGAAGCACATTAGGTCTAATTGTATTATAGACGCATTTGAAATCCATACTCCGGAAATGACAAGACAGCGTAATAAATCAAAACACATTTTACCATCTTCATACGTAATAATTTTAAAGGTATGGAAATCTAATGGCTGTTCACTATAAAGTGATCACTTTTGAAATTAACCTTAGAAGAAAGTCACTGCCCATATCTGCATATATTTTAAGGAGAGCTTTGAGTGGCATGCGCCCAGTAAAGTCGACAATGATGGAGGGGAAGTAGATCCATATCTTAACGTCGAATAAAAAATGTTAGGCAACCATTTATTATAACTTATAGTATTTCTTTCGCATTCAGTATTTTTAATGCATCGAAGTTTAAAAATCAGCAAATTTGAAATATGCATACTTTTCTAATAATTTCACAGTTTCAGTTGACCGACGAATGAATAAAGTGATGAGGCCCTAGCAATGTTAATTTTACTCAAGACGGAAGAATACACAACGTGCATATAAGTGCTCATTTTACCGTGAATAGCCTATAGTGGAGTTATTTCTCCGTAGACATTAACTTTCTAGTCCAGTGCGTTTATTACTTACATGAAAATTTTAAAAAAGTGGCGGAAGGATAAAAATTGGCTGATAGTAAAAAGTAGCTACGGCCTCAAGACACGCCGAAAGTGTTTTTTTTTTTTTGTGTGATGCACGAAAATTTCGAAAGGGATGCGCCTAAGTAAACAGTGATTCCATAAATGCACGTTGATAAAGAAAGTTCAATAATTTATTTCAGTTGATAACAATATACATGAAAACATTGGCTTTGCCAAAGCTCCTAAAAGTGCACGGATTCTCGAAATGTTGTGTGATTATGAAGAAGTAATGCGAGTATTTAAAGTAATCAAAATCACTATTCTTTTGCCAAACACCATCTAACCATTCGATTATTACATGTAATGTCAGCTCCGATAAATGAAAATGTTATTCTTATACAGTGAAATTCCAAAATAAAATATATTTGCTTAACCCACACATGTAATTAACAACATCTATTTTAACAATAACTGAAGGACAGCTATAACAACTTTCGTCGTGGATTGTACGATGTAGCTGCCAATTGTGTCACTGTTGCGCTAGAATACCCTGTACAACAGTGCATATTGGAAACACGATTTAAAAAAAAATACTACCCACGTCTTCGACGAAGGCAGCTATTTTAGTGGTATTCGGTGGATTATTTCTCTGATTTTTAATTTTAAACTCCATCACTTTTATGTCTTTTGAGAACCGCCGAAAGCAGCTAGCTTTTTAAAATAAACTTGCATTCAAATGTGGGCCGGGGGGGAGGGGAGAGAAAATATTTTGTAGTATTTGGTATCTAATCACTTTTTTGGCCAAAATTCTGAATTTGAAATTTGGCCTATTTCGATGACAGTTAATTCACGGTCAATTGAATGTTTTTGAAAACTTTGCATAATTTCTTATTTCTGGCTATTTTATCCTATCACTACATATATTATTCAACATGTCCGCGGATCCCATTGCTGTTGGTATACCTGTATCGAACATATAACACTGTAAAATTGTTACATATATATATATATATATATATATATAATATATATATATATATAAAAATTCTTATCTCTTAGTTGAATGTAAGTAGAAAAAATGAATAAATTTCTTTAGTTACTTGCTTATAAAAGAAATGAAGACATGGAATTGTTTTTTACTTGTTGCCAATATTACTTTACGTCTTACAATTACGGACTCGTATTTTTTAAGAGGGTTTCGGAAAAAGCTACACAGAATACTTATCATAGAGCAAATCCATAATATCTGGAAGAAGTTGACTGAGCTGGGCCACAAGTTGTCTTCCGTGGACACCTTCAGCGTCCGTCCGCGGGGCGTATCGAGTGTCCAACAAGAACGGCTCGAAGGGCCATATATCGATTACCTGCTGTTCGACCGCTTGCGGGCTATCGATCACGGATGTTAGCTCAGCTGCTCCGCTTCTCGGCGCGTCTTCAATAATTCATGTCCGCTCGTGACACGGCCGATAACCTCCAGCTGAATTTATTACCCGTCGGATGAACCGAATTAAAACTTCCCCTGCGTCATGGGGGAAGAAAAAAATGTGTCTGTGGGACGGGTTGTGAAATTCAAATGTGGAAATCTTCATCTGGTCGTTTGGGGAACACGTGCGCTGAAAAGTTTTTGATTCGTTCGTGTTTTATTAGGCTTCCTCATATCGTATCTGGGAAATATTCCAGGGGTGGCCAAGATCTAAAGAAAGGCACGCTTTATGCTACACTGTAAAAAAATTAGATAAAATTCCGTTACATGTAACTTAAGGAAAGCTATCTATACATGTAAGGTAAAATTACTTATTAAATGTGGATTAAATTTACATAACAAGTAAAGTATTATTCCCTAAACGTACGGAAAAAGTACCTGACAAAAATTGGGGGGGGGGGGGGGGGGGGGATCCCACACAAGTAAGGGAAAATTAACTATATTGTATAATAAAGTTATATTTAAAGGCCTCCCGGTGTATTAGTACTGATAATCATTTTATTTCTTTCATTCTCTGACGAATAGTAACAGAACCCTCAACATTAAAATCCTCGAAACTTGTTCCTGGATGGGTGCGAACCATGTTTCTGTATGACGACAGGCGGATGCACTATTCATTACACCACAATGACATTACGACAACATCAGTGAATATTAGAGTGTTACAATATTATTTATTCCGCCCGTCCTCCCACTTAGCTGTTGAGACAATCCTGAAGAGATGCACGCGTCGTAAGGTAATTTTCCCACCCATTTATGGGATTTCCCGCTAACATGTACGTAAATTTTACTATAGAGTGCGGTAATTTTACCTTACCCGTAAGGAAAACCAGGTTTCCGACACAAGTTTGCGAATATTGCCTTACACTTGTCAGGTAATGTTCCCATCATTTTTTACAGTGTAGGAACTTGAATGTCTCACATTAGTGAATGTAAGGTATCGTGGACCTCCTCTGTGGATTCTAATGTTTAAAGTCACCAACACCACCGTAGCAATCGGCCTGTGTTTACACTCTTCTTCTGTTGATCGCTTCATGGTCCTGTACCTCATTGGAGATACACTGTTAAAAATTTCCGTTTATTTACGGAATTTGAACGGAAATGTACAGTTTATGTTCGGAAAGGCAATCCGTTATGACGAAAAACGGAGTTAAATCCGTAAATACAAAATACGGGAAGTCTCCGTATTCTCTTTGTCTTCGAGTTACGAGCACGAACAATGCCGATTCTACACGAAGCTTTCTTCGCCACTGTAACAAGAAAATTATCGTTTCTGCGGCAGTTAATGTTAACCACGCGACTATGACCTATTCTTTCAAACATTAAAAAATAGAATCAGGCTTCTGTAACATTTGGCAACACTAAAAATACACTAAATTCAATAGAAACTGAATTTTTGCTTTTGAAATTCGAATAAAAATATAGAAGTTATACCACGATTGATAAGTAAGAGTTGTAGGTGAAAGGTTAGAGTCGTGGAGTGGTAGATTTTTGACTCAGGTTCAAACGTCGCTTAAGTGCAAAATATTATAACTTCTTTAATATCATATTTTATAAACGGTAGAACACCCACATAACGAAAATTAAAGGCATTTTCATTATCTCTTTTTATTTTAAATGGAAATTACAGAAAACTACCTTGGAAATTAACGGAGATGTTCCCTGGAATTTAAAGTCAATCTCTCCGTAATTCTGGATAAATTTTTACCAGCACTTTTCCGCAAAATGAAGGAAACATTTTTTAACAGTATACGTTACTATTCCCGTACTGCGTGCAGGGAGTTTGTGATAATAGTTTACCTCACACTTTTATCTGTGACATTAGTGGGTAACGAGTGTATGTTATTATTAAGATCACAGTAACGATTCAAAAGAACCCATTCCAATAAACATCCGGAACTTGTAAAAACAGGGCAGAACACGCACAAAAAAAAAACAGGCATGGGCCTCACAGAAATAATACATTTCCTATAGTCAGAGTTGGAACAATTTTTACTGTAATTATGTCGTAAAATTTTCGTGCATGAGATATTACGCACGCTATCTGTCTCGGTGTTGGGGAATTATATTGCGCATAGTTTCAGCTTCAACAGCAGTGAACTCATTTGATAGAACTTCGCTTATTTCGTGCGTCAGTGTAACCACTCTACGTCTTACGTTTAGACGCCAGTTTCTGACAGGGTATTTTCGTTCGGATGTCAGTGAAAATCAAAGAAAATCCGTCTTAAATTTATGAATTATGCATGCTTGTGTAGGCGTAAACAGTAACATCACATCATCATCATCATCGTTACATCCTATTAATGTTATTCTCAGTTCTTTACTCGGTAGGTATGTTAGTTAAAGAGAATGGAAGATATACGTCAGCTTTAGTGGGTATTTCTCCTAAGCACCATAAAAATACCTAGCATTATCATAGTCTGCAAAATGTTACGTTACTTAAAACTAGGAACTTAAGTAACGTAAATAAAATGAATTATTAATAAGAAAACTTATTTTGTGCAATTATTTTGTATGACACGTATACTCAGAGTTATTAACATTGCGTCTTTTACACCTCAATTAAACAGTAGTCTAACTCGATCAATTCTGAATGTAATTTAGTATGCTGGAAATGTTATACTAAATATTAAGATTACACTTCATCAGTTCAGCAAGATCCGAGTTGTCAGAGAAAATTAATCCAAAACATACAGGCACGTAGATTTTCTTACCATCAAGTCTTTATCTACGGCGGGTACAGTAAGCAAAGATTTTCACGGGTGTTTTATTTTTTTTTTGTAAACTTAGTATGAGAAACAATTTGATTAAAATACTCAAAACAGCTATATATATATATATATATATATATATATATATATATATATATATATATATATATATATATATATATATATATATATATATATACATTAGGCTACATTTGTTATGCAGTTATAAGTATTTTGACTATAAAATTAGCTTCAAACTAATTGAAGTGCGATATTTAGTTCCCCAGACAATTATAGCTTAACTCCTTTATTTTTATAATTTTGAAATTTATTCGGTTGCACAGTTCCGCTTATTTTTTAGCCAGGAACGTGTAAATAGCGTAACACAGATAAACAGAGAATGGCTCGTCTAGAGTATTGAAACAAATATGTTTTAGAACAAGCGTTATAATTCTTTACTTCGAAAGCATCGCCGTAATGACGTGTTGGCTATGCGGACAGAACCCTTGCGTTGCTAACACGTGCCTTCGCGGGTCTTGTTCGTTGGTTCTCATCTTTCTTGTTTGAGGCTTTTCTTGTACACTTGGCCGCTCCGTCCTCCTGCCGGCATACGACTGCTTCTCGTGTGATTTACGACGGCGGATACGCAACACTTGGTGTATCATCCGACAAGATATTCATCCTCCTTCGCCCCTCTTCCATCTGCGCCCACGCCACGCCACGCGTTTCTTCCACTTCGACGAAAAAAAAAAAAAAAATTCGTACCGGAAATTTATATTTATTTTGCTCAACTCCCCGAACAAGGTCTTGTGCTGCGAGAGGCAGATGAATAATCTCTACAACAAAACATCTCGATTTCGCAACAGCGGGAGACAGACTCCACGAAGACCCGTGGCAACAGCCAAAAAGTTACTATAGGCTATTCACGATAAAGTGAGCACTTTTTAAGGCCCTCCCAACAGGCACTAGCCACTAATAAATATATCTTATTGCAGCCTCAGGCATTAAATTTTGAGGGTGGTGAAATGCATACACTGTGTTTATTGGTCACATTGCAATTTTTATATTAACAAGCAGCAGGAAGTTGGGAATTGGGTGAACGGAAAAATTTATAAGGACTTTTTAAGAGTGGTCACTTTATCGTGAACGGCCTATAGCTTTATGTCTCCAGTCATTTACAGCATTACTGGTCGTAAAGGAATTGGCCATAAAGTCAAAACTACTGAAGTAAGTTATAAAAAGTCCGTAGTAGGAAAGTCGCTAACCATGACGTCACTTGTCATAAAGTTATATAGGGCTGTTCGCTGCTGACGGGCGCTATTCTGAAATAAGCCTTTGAAGAATGTCACCGCTTCTACATACATATACCGTATGTACACCGATTTGCACACGCCCAGTAAGTTGACAACGAAGGTGGCAAAATAGTTCCATGTTTGAACTTTGAATTAATGTTACTTAAATATTTATCCATACTGAATAGGTTTTTTCCTTTGATTTTTTTTTAAATTATACAAGTATAAGAATTAGTGGATTTATGAAATATTTGTTTTTCTAATTATTTCACAGTTTCACTTGACCGACGCATGAATACAGTGATAATGCCAATTGGAAAGTGAATTTTACACGTGGTGGAAGAATACAGCAAGTGTATACAAGAAAGTTAAGCATGGCTTTAAAAGTGCTCACTTTATGGAGAACAACCTATACTATCTATATTGGCATTATTCCTAAAGTCAATCGGCACTCTTCAAGTTCCTTGACTCTAAAGTTAGTAACCGCAATCAACGAGTCCATTTGATAATTGGCAATATCACTGATTTGATTATTCCAAAACCCTGTTGCTCCAAAGCCTCAAGTCGTAAACTTACTTTAGGACAGTGGGTAAAGACCTAGATACAGGCATCTCTCCTCGCTACTTGATGACGTATTGCGAAACGACGCTACGTGGATGAAAGTACGGCATACTCCTGTCATCCCTGTGACGGCATACTCCTGTCATCCCTGTGATGGCATATGACGAGGAAGGTGGAATCATCGATTGAATGGGAAACATAAGACATCATGCCGACAGGTCAGACACTGCGTTAAAAATGTTCGTAAAATACATAACATTGATCTCTGATTACGTGACTTTCGGTTAGTTGACAGCATGAAGTACCGGGGATTAGAATCGAATTAGAAGCTCACTCTCAAGTGTTCCGCCAGGCTTGAGGTGTTATACATGTCCGAGTCTGAAATAGGGAATAGCTGAGGGTGGCCCGGTAACGCTCATTATGCGCACGGCAACTCGCAGCTTGAGATTCTCAGCAGTCGGCGGTGATCCCCATAATTTTGTCGCGTAATATTGAAGAGAAAAATGTGCAACACATCCCTCTACATCTTCGTAAATATCCTGCACTGTTGTTTTCATATTAAAAGTAATTGTAAATACGCACGTTTAAGCCATTTTCACCTTCGAAAATAAAACTGAAACTTGTGATGTGATTTTTTTTTTCCCAACCCGACGACGAAGCACGTACGTTGTCAAACGACCCTTGAGATGTTCCGGGGTCTCTGGTAGTCGGCGACTGCCCGGCGCGGGAGCTGCGTCGCCTCCCAGGACGATCTGTACAGGCTGTACAGGTCGTGCGTAAGGTTGTTAAGGGCGAGGTCAAGCGTGTGGTCTGTGGTTCCGGACGGCCGACGCTAGACGGAGCTGCCCGCGACTCCCGCCTGACCTCCGAAGGCCAGTCTTCCTCCCTGGGTTGGCGTGCTCGGCACACGCAGTTGGGGGGGGGGGGGGGGGGGCGGACAGAGGGCTGTTGATCGGCTCATCAATCACTCCAGGGATAAGCCGGTAACACGAGCTCCGTCCTGCGGTCTGGGGGTTGGTGGTCCTCGACCACGGGAATTTGTCCTTGGGTCGGCCTGTACCTTCTGCTTCTGTGGCACGAAGCAGCCACGAGAGCTCCAGGCAATACAACCTTTTTGGCAAACTGCTTGATATATTCCAGTCACGGCCATATATTAACGTCGAATAAAAAGTGTTAGGTAACCATTTGTGACGAATTAAACTATTTATTTCTCTTTGTGTTTTTTTAATGCATCAAAGTGTAAAAGTGAGCAGATTTGAAAAATATTTTCTTTTCTAATAATTTCACAATTTCACTGGACCGGCGCATGAATAAAGTGATCAAGCCCATGACAATGATAATTGTACATGAAGCGTAAGACTATACAACGTACTTACAAGTAAATTTTAAGCAGGGCTTTCAAAAGAGCCAATTTTGCCGTAAATAGCCTATACTTTTCTGAATCCCTGCCAGTGAAACATTTTCTGTGAAATATTGGTTTGCGCGAATACGCGTATCTCGGTAAATAAATGTTCTGCAAATACGACTTTTTGTCAGAATAGGTAAAAATCCCCTACTTTTTTTTTACCTCTGTTCTTGGAGAAACAAAAAGCGTCAAAATGTTCAAATTTCGCATTTTGAAAGCTTGTGTATGCAGTTTCCTTAAGCGACAAGAGAAAAGCTCAAAGATACGGGCGTAGTTAAATCTATGGTCTTTCATCGCGTGTAATAAAACCCCACTGATACAGATCTAGTTTGCACAGCATAGCGTCACGACGGGAACACTTCAATGCCTTGCGCGTAGGAGCGATGAGGCATAGGCGTGCGTGTTGAGTGTCGCCCGTATCGCTCCCTCGCTTATTGACGCACCGCATTCGTGCGCACTCAGTTCAAAACTGTTTAGGTATATTTCTACAATACTTGTCATGTGTATCATTGTGTCATATATCAGCTGTTAAGAATAAAAATAGAAGTACAAACTTTAAAATTACGTTTGCTGAATTAAGCAAAGAGGGTTCCCTAATCCAACCGCACCGATGGTGGAAGATTGTGAGAACACAACGCTTTAAACTTAACAAAATTTATACTCTTATGATATACGGTGAACGATTTGTTGACGTCACCTCGCTTTTTAAGGTCTCGCACTTACCACATGTACAGTCGTATTTTTTTAATCCGGTAAGAAGAGAACATGCGAGAAAAAGTACATCGCGTAGCCGTAGGAAAAAAAAAAAACGCACCACAATAGTTCACTATAGTTTTAGGTGCACGTGATCATAAAGAGTTCCGTACGATGATTTAGTTTCGTAGTTTTGCCGATACTCGAAAGGGTGGAGCAAAATTCGGGTGAAATATTTTGTCGCGATTGTTCAGAGGAAAATTCGCAGATACAGTAATTTTGATTTCCAGTATTTCTATCCCCCCCCCCCCCCCCAAAAAAAAATCGTTCAGCGGCCGTTACCGAAACGTAACTCGCGGACGGAGTACAGAACTCTCTCTCATCACTGCCGAAGCTCAGAGCGGGGGGGTGTGCTCGGGCCCTTATACCACCCATGCGGTTGCAGCAGTTATATCTCTCTGCGGGCTGAGGAAGTTTCCCTCACCAGACCGCAAAGAACACATAGCCCAGAGGTCAGGACGCCCTGCACGTCCCGGCGCAACCGGAGTACAGAATGCTGTGGTAGTTATTACAGTATTGACCGTGGAATGGCGAGGCGTGCGCTGCCATCTACCGGGTGGCATTACAACTACGCTCTCGGAGGGCGGGTGGGTGTGTTGCCGGGCGGGCTGCCGCTACAGCAGGCGCGCGTACGTGACGCGATTTCCCTGTGGCAACCGCCGGACCAGCGTGGGCGAGTTACTTCTCTCGCTCTGCGGAAATGGTTCTTGTGTGGGCTCGAAACGCGTTTGGTTCGCTTCCGCCCTCCCTCACACCCACGTAGCTTTTAATTAGTGATGGGATGATTGCATAATTTTGTTATTCGAATTAATCGATTGCGATATTTTTTAAATCGAATAAATAAACGACAAAAATGATTGATTGTCTCGTTCTAATCCACACGTAAAAATTGACTGCAAATACTGTATATTTGTTTAAAACTGTTCTCACCAAAAAATTTTCTGTTTATTTTGAATAATTTATCCTATTTTTAATATTTGTTGTTTCAAAATTATATTTTATAGTTTTAATAAATGTGAAACGTGTAGGTATCTGCAATGTTTTTTTTTTTTTTTTTTAAGTATAAACAGCTGAAAATCGTAAATAAACTAATGGTTTTTAAAATAATCGATGAATCGTTTATACCTATATGACCGAATAATCGACTATTTTACAATCGATTATCCTATCACTACTTTGAACTTTTATTCGGCAGGCACGAGCTAACCACACACATTGCTCCCGCCAGAAGGCAGAGTCGGTGATGTCATATGACGGGAAGTTGGGGGCAGGGGATCCGGCCACTAGGAAACACCTGACACTCCACACAGATGGGAGTTCCCAGAGGAAACTCACCGATCGCTATCAACATCTGTCCCGTGTCTTAGTTGCGAAATAGCTGTAGGACTCAAAGCCAGATACTCGTGTAGGGAAGCCTGTTGCTCGTTCACCAAGTCGCCTTCGTATTTTATGTGTATATTTAAACATTAAAATCTGTAAATTGTATGGATGACAACTTTCGACATACCCCGAACGTGAACAGCGATTGGAATAAGTACATTAATTTGGCAGCGATTTGTGAAAGTGGTTCGATAACTTTGTACTGTCTTAAAAGTGTACTTTGAAATTTGTAATCAGCTAATATCGTTTATTTTATGTGCATAAGAGTAAGAATTGACATAAGTATAATATTTCTGTTACTGACAATTTTATGGTTTCACTTTATCAATGTGTAAATTTAGTTATCAGGTTCTTGGCATTTTAACTTTTTATATGGTAGTAGGATACAAAATATACAGAAAACTATACGCTAATCAAGTCTCTAAGGGCCCTAATTCCCAAAACATAAAATCAAGGAAAGAATATGACCTACTTGATATTTTTCAATCGGGTTTCTTTAATTTGAACTAACTAAACCATAATAGCTGATACAAAGTATAATTACAAAAGAAAATACTGGTTTATTTAATGATAGCATACAGAAACCACAAAATCATTACAATGCTAAATTAATGGCTTTAAAATTTATAAAATTATGGTATGAAAAATTATATGATAGTTAAAATTTTATTAGAATTTAACTCTTTTTTTTTTAAAAAAAGTTTTTATAAATATTGTTTTAAAATAAATTATTTTCTTAAAATTATATAAATTTCAGTAACATTATTGCTTCGGCATACGTACTAATGTTTTGGTTATTGTCACTATCCCTAATTTTTCGCAAAAAAAAAAAAAGCTTGTCGATTTTGAAACCGGTAACTGCGAACTGAAACAACTATTGCCGTGTGTGATAGTTACCAGCATTAAAATGTCTTACCAATAAATCTAACTCTATTGTAGTAGAAATGAGATTTTGTTTTACGTTTTCGGGAATTTGCGCACTTAACCATCGTACCATAACTCTCAACAGTGCCTGGTTATCAGAATAGCTTATCTGAGGCTGGATGTAGTGGAACCAGGTGGCCCACCCGAGGGACGGGCTTATCAGTCCGGCCAGCTCAGAGAATGGCGTGTGTGATAAAAGCGATGGGAAGAAACAGCGATGGAATGAGGACGGGGAGAAGTAAAAGGAGTACTACGAGAAATCCCCCTCGCCACTGCGGTGTCAGCCACGTGAAAGTGCCCATCCGGAAAATGTCCCATCGCCGGGGGGTTTGTTGGCGACGAACCATTCCGTCGAGTATGAGTCGCAATTTATGGGTAGGCCCATACTAAATACACGCGTTTATTCCAGTGGATTGGAAAATGGAATGAAGGATAAGGGGGGGGGGGGGGGGTTGTATTTAAATATTAGTCTGTAACATAACAAATGACACACATATTCGTATTTCAACTAGGAGTCGATACCAGAAACCATCTGTATGCGGGCTATAGCCAACGATACACACTCCATGGAAATTAGCTCTAGGCTATGTCTCCTTTCGACTAAATTTACTAGGAGTCGATACCAGAAACCATCTGTATGCGGGCTATAGCCAACGATACACACTCCATGGAAAATAACTGTAGGCTATGTCTCCTTTGGACTAAATTTAATGCTTATTGAGTATTTGTGAAAGTTTTAGATGACTTTCTGTCTATTCTTTGTTATTAATACAGACGATAAAATATGCGGTGTTAAAGTGTTATATGAAACTATTAGAGCGTACATATAGTTAGATATTGCGTTAAATTCCTCGCAGATGTAAGTATATAAAGAAATCTTGTTTGATTAAATCTGCCGTTATTCTGGAAACCATCATGTAAAAACCAAAATAAACAGTAATGATGAATGAAAAACTAGAAATAAAAAAAATTTGATGATTTACTTTTTTGGTGCGTATACTTTTCAGTTGTAGCTATTTCCATTTACCACGTGGAACTGTGAGAGGGTAAAGCACATCGGTAAATAATAGAACAGGTGTTCACCGAAATTGAAATATATATATATATATATATATATATATATATAAAGAGAGATAAACACACGCATACGTACACATGAATCTTACTGTTAATGTTGACACCTTCAAAACACGGTGTGGGACCCCTATTTTCCTTATGAAAGGGATGATATTACCAACCGCATTTTCACAGGTGTAAGAACTCCGTTCGAAAACAACTCTCTTCACCAATTTGATGCTTAATCGCAAGTAGTTCCTGGTATTTGTAACTAATATCATTTCAAAACTCAATTATTTGAGGGCGCATAGCCCCCTTAATAATCATTTTAGGGGAAAGTGGTACGTAGGCTACATTTCGTCGGGAATAACCTGCCCATTGTTTGTCGGTGATTTTAGTAACACGTATATAAGCTCCTGGTCTGTGTACACTGTAAATTTTTTTCCAGTAAACTTCCTATACTTCAGTGGAGATTTTTAATCCGTAAAATAGTTTCGAAAGTTTTAACATGTATCGGGCTGCAAAAAAATAGAACTTCTAGTATACAATGTTTGGAACTTCACTCCCTTAACAGATGTAGTAAAGTTACCCTGGATGCACGGAGAATAACAATACAATTCATTCTTCCCCAGTACGCCCATACAATGATGAGGAAATTTCGCGCACAATTTTTCCGGATTGTACGGGCCATGTCTCAACTTTAAGAATACTCTTTCGAGAGAGTACACCTTCGCACAACCTGGCGAGAGCACTGCTTCGCGCTCTCTCACGCTCTCACTCTGTGGTATTGAAACAAACCATTCTATCGTTTATTTCCGACGTCAGGCAAACAGCTAATTCCAAAAAGCGGGAAATTATGTTAAGACAAAATTGCGGTCGTAACTATTGTAAGTAATTTTTTTTTTAATAATTAATAATTATATCACTGCCATAATAATTATTAGCGCATAAAATATTTTTGTTTTATATTTAACCGTCATGTTGCAGCAAAGTGGAAAATATAACCAGACTTGGTCAGAAATCCGTATTTATATTTTTATAAATACGTGTTTCGTTATTTCGTTCTTTAAAACAGTTGAAATGATTCACTTACAGTTAAAATGCGACGTGCTTCTGGCCCAGAAAGCTTTTATAACCTTATTTAATCATGGAAATAACGTAAACAAATATGGCGCGTGGTCAGAGAGTGCGAGAGAGCGCCAGTGAGTTCGTAGCTTCGTACTTTCTCTGTGCTCCCGCTCTCTTTCGCGTATATCACAGTAAATACGCCGTTTTTGACAATGGGGCTTTTCCTTGATACAGGAGGAGTTTGGATGTCAACTGTATTTGAGACAAGAGCCCCTACCAAATTTATTTTGGTGATATTTTATTTTACAAAAACAGTAGCTGTCGAAAATAAACCACACACTAAAGAAAAAGCTAGGGTTATCCAAAATTTTATTTTGGCAATTAATTTGTTTAAAAAAAAACCAGTAGCTGCCGAAAATAAGCCACAAAGTAAAAAAAAAATAAAGATTTGCGAAATTTAATTTTGGCGATCTTTTTTGTTTTATAAAATCAGTAGCTGTCGGAAATAAGCCACAAATTAAAGAGAAAATATTTGCGAAATGTTACAGAGGAAAAGTCAGAAAAACCACTAGCCCTAGGCCTAAAAAAAAAATTCTATCTACGTTTCCTTGAGCAGGCGCGCGTACATTACAGCAGCCACCCATTCAATCCACAGACAGTAGGTTCTCCTTTTACGCCCTCGGAGGGGCTGGCGCTTATGATTTACGTTCACCCCGGGCAACTGGGAGGGAGAAAGGGGGTTACTTTCGTGAAGTACTGCCCCTTGCTGCCGCGCATCTTCCCTCCCTCACCCACCCCTACACTCCTTCCAACCCTTCGCACTCTTTTACTTCCCCATGCATCGCCGGCGGTGTTGGAGGGGCGATAACGTATTTCACGCGACGCCCCTGTGATGAAAAGATACGGGACAGGCTTGTTGAAAGCCATCCTGTTTGTGCTTCATTCCAACTGTCCAATACTTTTTCACCCCGCTCAAAATAGTTATGGTCTGGTAACCTGCGTGAAACATCACCTTCAACAGCGTGCCTCGCATACACTTGCCGACAGCAGATAAATTGCGCCCCGCTCGGAGGATATCACATTTCCGGGCCTATTGAATCGGTCTCTGTCCGTGCGGGCAATTTTTCAAAAGAAGGATGGTAGTTGCAGGATTTAATATATGGCGCATACCTGCGCGGAAGGCTATTAATTACTGGTGCAGACTTTTGTGTAGTCAAGTTCATGTCATATTTGTCGTTTTGAAAGTGCAGATGGTTAACGCTATGTCTTTTTGAACCCCAAACAATAAATTACAAAATTAATAAACAACATTGATTTTTAAAGTTAGTTACTTTTTCTTACTCCTCGCTTTTTTTCCGAAGGTCTAAACGCGTGAAGGTCTAGGGAAAATATTTATCAATGTAAACGACGAATTTATGAAAGTAGAATCACAATGGCTTCCAATCGAGCTCATGCAAAACTCTTAAATGAAAATTCTAGTATATGCTCTACGAAAATTGTCAGAAAGGTACAATTAACGTTGTATATGAAAGAACGCATATATTTTGCAACGCTATAAAATTTTTGCTAGAATTTACTTTCTTACTTTGTTTAGTTCGCAAATATGTAATTTTTGAGGAGGAAAAACATTTCCTTACTAACGAAACGACCAAGAGCATTGCAAATATTTCTGCAATAAATAAAAAAGCGCAATTTCAATTTTAATCGGCGTTCGACATAGGACTAATGTATTTGCTCTTTGGATTATAATAACCGTTATGCTGTGTTAATATAACTGGTTCGTGTTTAATGGAACACTTGCGAAGTAAATTTCTCAAAAACCCCCTGGCCCGTCAGTACACATAGTTTAAGGGCGCCGTCTGGCTAGAGGTATTTTGCGTGTCAGCGGCCAAGAAGCGTGGAAGCGCTAAGGGCGATCTACGTGCGGGTGTCCAATGTATCGTCGCCTTTGCATGCAAGTCATTGAACTGGCTGTGCAGTCGTTCTCTCGTCGACTCGCCTCTACAGAACTTTTAGTGGTGACCATATCGTTTTACGTTGAAATAGAAAGGCCAAGGTTGTACTGCACGTCCCTAAGCTATATTACGTAACATGAAAGAAGTTATGACTTAAAAATTATTGATAAAAAACTCGCATTGCCCCCTTTCGATTAAAAAAACGCATTTATGACGGAAATATAAAACAGATGCCGCTGAATAATGTTGAACAGTATCGTTTCAGAGCACTCCGACATAGGTATGGGCATTTCGTGGTAAAATGAGCAAAGGCCCTGCTAAATGTTTCCTTCCAGCCAACCAGCCAATTTCTGTATTTCTGCCGCTATTTAACATAAACATTGTCATAAACACAGTGTATACATTTCACCAATCAAAAAGTTAACATCTGACGCTGCAATAAAATACATTTATTAGTGGTTACTGCCTGTTTGGAGGGCCTTAAAAAGTGCACACTTTACCGCGAATAGACTATAAAAAAGATATTTACAAAGCACTGTATTGGAAAATAATCGGGTTAGCTGCATGCAAAAGTACTCCACAGATATGCGGGGTCGCTTCCGGATTTTCGCAGGTGAGAATCGTGCCAGACGATGCCGTGGTTGGCAGGTTTTCTCGGGGATCTCCCGTTTACCCCGCCCTCGTATTCCAGCGCTGCTGCACACTCATCTCACGTCACCCTCATCGGCTCTCAAGACCTCGCTGTTAAGAGCTGCCCAAATGTATCCAGTCTCCACTCATCTCTCCCACGTTTCCACTCACACACCAAACACTTCATGACTGTATGCGAATGGAATGGAGCATCAAAAGGGGGAGGTGGATTTTTTCCTCCTCTTGTCTCTTTTAGTATGTCAAGGCGGATTAGTCATAAAGCGAATGTTGCGTCTGTTTCTTTCGGCAGCTGATACTCGAGTCCATGCATAAAGAAAACCACAGGCGGTTCAGTGGTTCCTCTTGCAGACACTTGTTTTTGTCAGATACGTTCCTTATCATCTTGCTTTCTCGTGATTTATTTGACGCATTGGATAGAAAAAAGTGATATATTATGGTCACTTACCGGCAAGAAGTTATTAATAAATCACAAGGAAATTGTGACGTGACCTTTGGCATTTCTGTACTGGCTCATCGTTATCTGGTAAAAAAAAAATTAGGCTTTTAAAAATTAATGTATTATTCACATGAAAGCAAGAGAGACTGAAAACGTAATATTCATTAAATTTTTTAACACCAAAATGTTGTGAAGTATTAGTATTAACATTTTTACTTTACCTAGCCGTACTATTGTATGATATAAAAAAAATTTAGGTTACTTATAGTACACTTAACATTAACATTTTAAATCGACCACAATAAGTGACTAATTACTTACTACACCGTCAATACAATTGTCCAATTTTAATGCCTGGATGTTCCAAGTTTGCCAAATTATAACCCCTTTTGTGTGTGTGTCTATATATATATGTATATAAAATTGTATTGGCGTTTTTACTCCCACACATGTTCGAGTGATTTGTGATAGCATTGGAAGACAGTACAATCCAAATTTTAAACGTTCAGATTGTAGTTCTGTCCGCAATAGGGAATCAGTTTGTGAGCCTATGCACTCCTCGCTGGGAGTGTAGTATGTTCTATGAAAATTGTAGCGACATAAGTTTGGTCAACAAAGTTTTTTGCTTGCTTCGGGAAGTACGCTATTAGTTAAAATCAGTAAGGTGAGAAGGAATAAATACATTGTTAATTTCTTTTCCACATACGTGATTATTTGAAGCAATAGGTCTATAATTCGAAATTTCATCAGTGAGTAGCATTTTTGTATAAATTGCAGCCTCTGGCTCAGCCATGACAGACGAACCGTATAGCTATGTTTATGGTAATTTACCGGACCCGCGGAGTTTCGTCCCAGAGGTCCTGATCATGGCATGTTAACTAGCCGTGGCGAAAAGAATTATTTCACGAAACAATAATTAAAAAACAAAACATTACGACCAAAACATTTTATTAAATCCTGGGATACTACCGTTTCCCCCGCCTTTTCCTTCCGCCGCTTCTCCATACTCGCCTCACTTCACCCTCATCGGCTTACAAGACCTTGATGTTAAAAGCCGCCCAAATCTTTTTACTAAATCACCCTGAGATACTACTATAAATTAATAACAAAAAATAATATTACAATACACACACACACATACATATATATGGAAACTACATGTCAAAATTCAAACCACAGCATCTGTAGGCGAATAGAAACAAGAAACTAAAGTCACAAAATGTTCGGAAATGCCATTTGGTATGTTGAAATTGAAGTTGAATTTCGGCAAATGACGCCGGGTGTCCGCAGCCCGTATGTACCTTTGTGCACAACAAGTTGCGTGACACGAAGGCGAACGGCGGTGGTGCGAAATGCAGCCAGCGCCTGTGCATAGGCAACCACTCTTCTGCCACTGCGGTGACGCCTGTGTGTGGGACAGTGGCAACCCGTCCGACCGACAGACGGCGGAGATATGCCGCGTGCAGCACTGCCCGTGGATCAGTTCGCATTCGTCTTATGCAACTTGTTGTGCACACGTGTTGTTACGGCTGTGGACAGTCGGCGTCTTTGGTTGTTCCGCCGGCGTCGTTTGCCGAAATTCAACTTCAATTTAAACATACTAAATGGCCTTTCAGAACGTTTTGTGACTAGGGTTTCTTGTTTCTATTCGCCCACAGACGCTGTAGTTTGAATTCCGACAGGTAGTTTCCGAGCATGTTGAGACTATGAACTAGAGATTTAACCTTTTTAGTCACAGTATCCAAATTATGGGACTTTGGACAGGAAATGGCTGTAATGCCCTGCTGTGTGTTAATGTTGCTATCGGAAAAATATCAATATTATTGATATTGGTTATTTATAGAAGTATACACATTACAAAACGACATGGCGAAAGAAAAACGTCGATTATGGGTACATCGGACTCCAATGTTTTATGTACTTTATTAAAGGACTCGACAAATGTAAAATTGCTTGAAGTATTACATACTGAGGACATGGAGCATTGCAGAAAGATGTGGTTCCTGTTTTTGGTGCAGGTTTGCGAAAGAACACATAGCATTTTTTAAATTAAATTTTTGTGTTCAAAACACAGCTTATTGAAAGAGCATTTCACAAATTTTTATTTCCGATACCTGGAAAAAAAATTTTCATTTAGATAAAATATCGTTGAACTACACCAACGATATAAATCGATATATCGTTGATTTAATATCGTCATTTCGATAAATCGATATTTTTTGAAGGTAATTATTGTAGTCAGTAGCGAACACAGCACAAACAAGCCGGCGCCGGTGTCCAATAAAGGAACCGTCAAATGTGGGAGGTAACGTTTGTTGTTGAGACTCTACTCTGTAGTCCAATCAAAGAAGTTGCTGCCGGCAATATGAACCACAAATGCAGTGTTACAGGCTGCCCACCGTAAAATTAGCACTTCAGAAAGCCTTGCTTAAGATCTAGTTGTATGCACCTTGTTTATTCTTCCGCCTTATGTAAAAATAGCATTGCCATGAACCTCATCACCTTATTCATGCGTCGGTCAAGTGAAACTGTAACTGTGAAATTAATAGAAAAGTAAATATTTTACAAATTTGCTCTCGTTTTTACACTTCGATGCATTAAAAAACAACACAAATCTAAAGAAATAACTCAAGTTAACATTAATTGTTACCTTACACTTTATATGAGTTTAAGAAATAGAACTACTCTCCATTCATCGTTACCAACTTCACAGGACGCATTTTACTCAGTGCGCCCGTTAAAGTATATGCAGGAAGAAGCAGTGACTTTTTCTAAGGTTGATTTCAAAAGTGCTCACCTAATCGTAAACAGCCTTTATCAGTCCGAAAATATGACAGCGCTTTATATCCACGTTAGTGTAATTCCGATCAAAAACTAGTTCGTTGCAAAGCTTAAGCTGAAAAAAAAAAAAATTTGTAGCGACCACAAAGTGTTTTTTTAATTCACCCTGCCAATTTCTTTTTGTTGTGAATATTGCATTTTTTTTAGTTATCTCTACTAATATTTTGTGGCCACTAAATATTTATTTTGTGGTGGCTGCAAAAATGTTATGTTCTCCGCAAAAAAAGTTTGACAGGTTGGATTCCAGCAAAACACTATATATATATATATATATATATAGTGCTAATTAATGACTGGAAGGTTTAATGACTGGAATTTTTAACAAAAGAGAGATTTATACTCTACGCGTGCAACCTGGAGGCTCCTGAGATTGGAATGTGTGTTTTTATGTGGTGTTCCTGTAATGCAGTGATTCTCAAACTGCAACAGCGTACCACTGTTGGTGCGTGGCTAGGCCATATGTGGTCCACAAAACTTGCACATTGTGGTGCAAATTTGGGATGCCTAGTTATTAATACTGCTAATGTGGTTTCTTTTCTTGTTAATGCTATGTTAAGTGATTTCTCTATTTAGATTTAGAAACATAATGAAATACTGTATTTTTTAAAAATAACTTTTTACTTTTTTAACTATTTGATTTACCATAATATATGTGTGAGTGTGTGTGTTAATGGAATAAGTGCTAAGGTACTTGGTTCGTATTAGACAAACAGTCAACGCCTAGTGGTTCGAGATAAAGATACGTTTGAGAACCAATGATTGGTAAGTATAATATGCGCATGTTTTGTCCCCTCTTCAAGCATGATCAACAACATGGATGAGAGGAGGTTGACGCTAACCAGATCCACCTGCCCCATACGAAGGTTATACCTTGTGTTCCCAGCCCCCCCCCCCCACACTAAAGAAAACTAATTATTTCTAAAAGTTTTTTAATGGTTAAAAGCGAAGACCGCTGAGCAGTCTGCTAGAGTAAATTAGTAGTGTAATCAAAGCGTTGTAAGCAAAAAAAAATCCTCTTAAAGTGAATTTATTTTGCAGCTGTAACTATACATTTATCTCTCAGTGCAGAATAATATTTGAAGAGAAATGGGATTGGTGTGGAACAGCGGCGGAAATCAAAGGGGAAGGAAACGAAATCACTCCGAGAAAACACACATTAAAACAGCTGTGTCCTCTATGCTCCCTCACGTGAAAATTACAGCCCGAAAAATCCCACGATTTGCCTGGGCGTTCTGGATACAAAATGCAAGAGTGGCATAAATGCCATTTCACAAAAGTGAGGTTAGGTTCATTGGGATGCTCCCTTACCCCTCCCCCCAACCCCTCACTACCATTACCTGAGGTGTGCTGTGATTGGCTACACTTCCCTCCCCTTCAACCCTTCTCTACCTGAGGTGTGCTGTGCTTGGCTATACCCTCTCCCCTTCCTCCTCCACTACCTGAGGTGTGCAGTGATTGGCTGTACCCCCTCCCTGGAGGTGCGCTGTGATTGGCTGGTATTACCCCCACTTCTCCTGAGTGAAAAGTGAGGTTAGATTCGATTATTTTTGGGGAGCGTTATTCACTCTATAACATCTGGCACTCGACTGAGCAGAAGGGTATATGGTTGTTGGGTATATGTGTGTCAAATTTGGAGCAAGAATGACACTAGAAACTGTTTGGTGAGTGAAAAGTGAGGTTAGGTTCGTTTATTTGTGGGGAACAACATAGGTCTACACACATCGCTGCCCGACACGATACTGAGCTCTGAGTCGAAATATTGAGCTCGGAATTGCGTAATAATTGTGAAACAAACAACTATAGCATTCTAATTGAACCAACCAACTGTCAAAAATGCAGTATTAACAACGAGAAACAAATTTCCCCCTAAAACGTAACATACTGCAACAATATCTCAAACGAAATGACAAATACAGCATCATCCACGAGAAACAAATTACCACTTACAATACTTTTTTGACCTACTTTTGAAAAATTGGACGTAATTTTGAAAACTATACATACTTTTGGAAATTGGAACTACTTTCTATTTTACCATGGCATAAGTTAGACATCCGGCGCAAGACACTTCCGGTTCGATTCTGGGGCAAGGCATCTATGGTAAATTTAGGAAAAATTCGAAACTTGAACGTCCGGATCGATTCTCGGACGACTCACGTAGTATTTAATATTTAAAAAATGATGCAGTCACTTGCAAGAGCAGCTCTGTGACTGATGTCTTAATGCCACGATGTCACTCGCTCGACTGATGTAACACCATCACTGCTGTATACAGTTAAATGTTGGGAGGGGTGGGGGAAACGTATGATCTAATCGGCTATTGACGTAATGAATGTAAGTTCTTGTGTAACCAACAATTATAATTAGTTGCTTATACATTAACTGATACAATGTCTAATGAAAGCAAGTATTTAGTTTTAATGTATCATCGGCCAGATCATGTAATATTATTTTATTTCCGAATTTAAAAAAAAAATTGAATTGGTTAGCTGGTAGGGGTAGTTAACAAAATGTTAAGATCGGAATCAGGTTCGATTATTGGTCAGGTCATGTAATATTATTATATTTCCTTAATTAGAAAAAAAATTATATGTGGGTTGGATAACTGGTGGAGGTAGTTAATGTAATGTTAAGTTCGGACTCGGGTTCGATTCACGGACAGAACATGTAATAATATTATATATTATAATAAAAAAGGACTTTTTTGGGTTTGTTTCCTGCTGCAGTAATTAAGATAACGTTAGTTTGATTATTGTTGGTTTAATGCACTCAGTTCGATTCCCGAGCGAAGTATGTAATATTATTGTATCTTTTATTTAAAAGTTATTATTTAATTATTAGATTCCCGAAGGGAATACTTAATGTAATCTTGGTGTCAGATTTGAGTTCAATGCTCAAATAGATCCTTTGATAATATTTTAATTCCAAACTTTAAAAAAAAATTATTTTTGAATTGAATTCCTGCTTAAAGCTCTTAATATAATGTTATTTTTGGACCACTGAAGATAATTCTCGATCAGGTAATGTAAACATCCAAAATTACCAAAAACAATATATAAAATAAATTTCCCATCAATGCACACACACACACAAACTAACATCTCTAAATTTTTTCAATCATCTTCGATTGCAAACAGTCTGATTTACCTAAACACATCAACAATTTATACTTGATCACCAAACCACTATACAACCATCAACCACACGCTTGCAAACGTCCTCTCACCACATCCACACAACATCCGACAAAGACTAGCACAAATTAAATTTATTATTATTCCATTACGCAATAACCAACTGCAGTTATGTAACTCAATATACACATACATAAAGAAGTACACTCATCACGACACCCAATATTTAACTAACCTCTGTCTAAGAAAATAATATAAAATAATAATTATTAACATAATACCATTATGTAATCGCCAACCCATTGCATAATGCACATACATACACACTACATGACAACCAGACATCTACTGAAATATGTCCACCCATTACACAATGCACATACATGCTCTCAGCTAGACAGACAAACTTCAAAAGACAAAATGATATTTCTTTACTAATATTATTATTATTACTATTAATAACATTATAGACAGGATATTACAGTTGCACCATACAAGTATACACCATCGTGTAAGATGTCAAGAGAGAGAGAGAGAGAGAGAGAGAGATAGAGAGAGAGAGAGAGAGAGCCTACATCCATTCCCTACCACTATCAACCCAAAACTGCAGGTCGACCGGGGTAATGCACTTATGTTACATAATCACACTTCTATTGCTTATGAAGTATTCTGGTAGTGATGTAATGAATGTATGCTCATGCATAACTGTGTAATTAGCAACGAATACAAGTATCAGTATCAGGTTCGATGTCTAGACAGAACACAGTAGGTATGTAATCATTGGAAATACCCGATTTCTTTCCCAGCCAAATCACCTAATATATTTAAGAATTCTGGGAAATATAACGAAATACGCAACCATGTATTTATACTCTTCGAGAAAAAGCAGGCTATTGTCACAAACACACATGATAACACACTGATAGCTGGACACCAACTATGTCTTATATATTTTCAAGACAGATTTATACTATATGATGACATCACAAACAATGATTATGCAAAACATGTTTTAAAAATTCACACACTATCAATCCATACCATTCAGGTGTAGGAATCTAACTGATACATTCATCAATTGCTGCTCAATTGATGAGATGTATGCATCTGCGAGAGGAAAAGGGGGAAAATGAACTTGTAATATACAACTATCACCATCTTTGTTTTGCTAACAGAGTTAAGTTTGGTAAATTTATAATATGTTGTAAAATTTCGAGAAGTTTGGGGAATTCTGGGAAATGCACTTACATATACAATCACACATGTCGACTCTTCGGAGAAAAAAAAGCGAGCTATTATGCAATCACACATGTCAATGCTTTGGCAAATGCAGAGAGACTACTGAGTTACCCCATAGACATCTACATCCCAACTAACTTGCTGTGGAGGGGTTAATACACTAACACACACACACAAACAAATCCAAATACGATTCCACGTAACTAATAATCTTCATCAAGGCTTATCATTGTCTAACTACTGCAGCAATGCTTCTAATTGGTCACTTACTCACATTCACATGGTATCGAATAGCTGTTGCTGGCTAACATGTGTCATAGTTCTTAGTGTATGTATTAACATTACTGCATCATTAATATAGTGTAGGCTGAATCGATATGAATGTTTTCGCAGAAGTTCTAGCCTCTCGAAACTGTTTTTGTCTATATACGAAACATTAAATTAACATATTTAATGTATCTGATGTCGGACAACAGTTATGTAATGTCTTTCTTTATACTTCTGCAATGATGTTTACCATCATAAGATTCTCTGTACTTGATGTCTTTGGAGTTTCTGGGCGTGGTATTCGATTGGTAAGTTCGGAACACATAGCGAATGTCTCAATTACTGAGTTTGCAAAGGAAGATGCATAGTATTTTGAAGGTATTGTGTGTTGGAAGTTATTTCTAATGTATATGGGAAATGTACGTTCTCGCTAAATGTTTCAAAGTATATCGAGCTGTAAATATTGTTAACACTCGTTTTTGGAAGTAATACCATACTTCATGCAATGTAGGTCCTCGCGCACACTGTAATAGCAAGTGATGGGTTTGTACATTATGCCTGGTGTTAGTAGAATGCAATAACAGGAACACTTCTTTCGAAAATGGTTCCTTTTCGTGGTATCTAAGTCTCTGGTGTTTAGCTTGGTCAGTGTCGGGAAAAACACGATATGCTCTTTCATTTAGTAGCCTCGGGGTCTGCATGTTGTTCTCTGGTTCAACAGGGTCATCACGCTGTGTTACGTGATGCCTGTACATGTACATTTCTTTTTATCGCACATTGTGTAGCATGTGTAGCACTTGTCTGCAGCGTGTCCAGGTAATGATGAATATAGCTTGCATCCGCTGACCAACGTCGACAACTTCCAATCTCGGAATGGATATTTTTTTACCTTAAGTCTTGTCATTTTATATGGTTTTGTCAAAGCATTGATATGTATGATTGTGTAATAGGTCGATTTTCTCCGAAGAGTCGACATTTGTGATTTTATATGTATATGTAAGTGCATTCCCCAGAATTCCCCAAACTTCTCGAAATTTTACAACATATTATAAATTTACCAAACTTAACTCTGTTAGCAAAACAAAGATGGTGATAGTTGTATATTACAAGTTCATTTCCCCCCTTTTCCTCTCGCAGATGCATACATCTCATCAATTGAGCAGCAATTGATGAATGTATCAGTTAGATTCCTACACCTGAATGGTATGGATTGATAGTGTGTGAATTTTTAAAACATGTTTTGCATAATCATTGTTTGTGATGTCATCATATAGTATAAATCTGTCTTGAAAATACATAAGACATAGTTGGTGTCCAGCTATCAGTGTGTTATCAGTGTGTTTTGTGACAATAGCCTGCTTTTTCTCGAAGAGTATAAATACATGGTTGCGTATTTCGTTATATTTCCCAGAATTCTTAAATATATTAGGTGATTTGGCTGGGAAAGAAATCGGGTATTTCCAATGATTACATACCTACTGTGTTCTGTCTAGACATCGAACCTGATACTGATACTTGTATTCGTTGCTAATTACACAGTTATGCATGAGCATACATTCATTACATCACTACCCGAATACTTCATAAGCAATAGAAGTGTGATTAAGTAACATAAGTGCATTACCCCGGTCGACCTGCAGTTTTGGGTTGATAGTGGTAGGGAATGGATGTAGGCTCTCTCTCTCTCTCTATCTCTCTCTCTCTCTCTCTCTCTCTCTCTCTCTTCTCTCTCTTGACATCTTACACGATGGTGTATACTTGTATGGTGCAACTGTAATATCCTGTCTATAATGTTATTAATAGTAATAATAATAATATTAGTAAAGAAATATCATTTTGTCTTTTGAAGTTTGTCTGTCTAGCTGAGAGCATGTATGTGCATTGTGTAATGGGTGGACATATTTCAGTAGATGTCTGGTTGTCATGTAGTGTGTATGTATGTGCATTATGCAATGGGTTGGCGATTACATAATGGTATTATGTTAATAATTATTATTTTATATTATTTTCTTAGACAGAGGTTAGTTAAATATTGGGTGTCGTGATGAGTGTACTTCTTTATGTATGTGTATATTGAGTTACATAACTGCAGTTGGTTATTGCGTAATGGAATAATAATAAATTTAATTTGTGCTAGTCTTTGTCGGATGTTGTGTGGATGTGGTGAGAGGACGTTTGCAAGCGTGTGGTTGATGGTTGTATAGTGGTTTGGTGATCAAGTATAAATTGTTGATGTGTTTAGGTAAATCAGACTGTTTGCAATCGAAGGTGGTTGAAAAAATTTAGAGATGTTAGTTTATGTGTGTGTGTGCATTGATGGGAAATTTATTTTATATATTGTTTTTGGTAATTTTGGATGTTTACATTACCTGATCGAGAATTATCTTCAGTGGTCCAAAAATAACATTATATTAAGAGCTTTAAGCAGGAATTCAATTCAAAAATAATTTTTTTTTTTAAGTTTGGAATTAAAATATTATCAAAGGATCTATTTGAGCATCGAACCCAAATCTGATACTAAGATTACATTTGTATTCCTATCGGGAATCCACTTCATAAAAAATAACTTTTATAATAAAAGATACAATAATATTACATACTTCGCCCAGGTATCGAAACCAAGTATGAAAGTAACATTACATTAAGTACCTCTGCAGTTAACCAACTCACATAAAGTTTTTTTTTTTAACTCGGAGATAAAATAATATTTAATGACCTATTTGAGAATCGCGCCCAGATCCGAAATTAACATTAAATTATCCACCCCCACCTGCTATCCGAGTCAAGAATAAAATGTTTTTAAATTCGGAAATAAAATAATATTACATAATCTGTTCGGGAATCGAACCCGAGTCCGAAAATAACATAATATTAACTATCCCCAGCAGCTATCCAAGTCACATTTTTTTAAAATCGGAAATATAATAATATTAAAGGACTTATTTCAAAACGAACTCCAATACTACACAAACAATACATTAAGTATTCCTATCGAGAATTTCATAAATAAATAATAACTTTTAAAAATTAAAATAATATTAATTACTTCGCCTGGGAATCGAACCCGATTGCATTAAACTAGCGTAAATCAAACTAACATTATCTAAAATACTGGTAGCAGGAAACAAACCCAAAAAAGCACTTTTTAAGTTCTAATGTATAATATTATTACATGTTCTGTCCGAGAATCGAACCTGATTCCGAACTTAACATTACATTAACTACCCCCACCAACTATCCAACCCACATATAGATTCTTTTTTCTAAATTAGGAAATAAAATAATATTACATGACCTGACCGAGAATCGAACCTGATTCCGATCTTAACATTGCATTAACCAGCTAACCAATTCAAAAATATTTTTTTTTTTAATTCGGAAATAAAATAATATTACATGAATCGAACCTGTGTGCACCAGATTTGAATATGATAAAACATTTATATGGCATTGTATCCATTAATGTATAAATAACTAATTACAATTGTCGGTTATGCAAGAACTTACATTCATTATGTAAATAGCCGATTACATCATACGTTTCCCCCACCCCTCTCGACCTTTAACGGTATACAGCAGTGACCATAAGTATCGGTAAGAAAGCTGCTCTTGCAAGCGATTGTGTCATTTTTTAAATGTTAAATATTACGCGAGTCGTCCGGAAATCGATTCGGACGTTCCAATTTCAATTTTTTCCAAAATTAACATAGATGCATTGCACGGAAATCGAACTGGAAACTCGAATTTCGAAATTTTACAATATTAACATAGATGCATTGCCTGGGAATCAAAATGGAAGTTCGAATTTCAAAATTTTCCAAAATTAACATAGATGCCTTGCCCGGGAATCGAACCGGAAGGGTCTTGTGCCATATGTCTAACTTACGCCATGGTAAAATAGAGAGTAGTTCAAATTTCCAAAAGTAAGTATAATTTTCATATTAGGTCAAATTTTTCAAAAGTAGGTCAAAAAATATGGTAAGTGGTAATTTGTTTTTCATGGACAATGTTGTTTTTGTCATTTCGTTTGAGAAATTTTGCGATATTTTGTGTTTCAGTGGTAAATTCGTTTCTCGTAGTTAATATTGCATTTTTGACAGTTGGTTGGTTCAATTGGAATGCTATAGTTCTAGTTGTTTGTTTCACGTTTATTACGAAATTCCGACCTCAATATTTCTACTCAGAGCTCAGTATCGTGTCGGACAACGTCGGGTGAAACCTATGTCGCTCCCCATAAATAATCGAACCTAACCTCACTTTTCCCTCCCAAACAGTCTCTAGTGTCATTCTTGCTCCAACCTCGACACACATATACCCAATAACACTATACCCATCTGCTCAGTCGAGTGCCGAACATCAGAGAGTGAACATCGCTCCCGAAATATAATCGAACCTAACCTCAATTTTCACTCAGGAGAATTAGGGGTAACACCAGCCAATCACAACACGCCTCAGGTAGGGGAGGGGTATAGACAATCACAGCACACCTCTGGTAGGGGAGGGTTGAAGGGGAGGGGGTTATAGCCAATCACAGTACACATCTGGTAGGGAGGGAGATGGGAGGTGGGATGGTGGTGGGTTCCAACAAACCTAACCTCACTTTTTGTGAAATGGCATTTGTGCCACTCTTGCATTTTGTATCCAGAACGCTCCCGCTCTCACCACTTATTTTATGTTTATATTATTATTGAGCATTGTTTAGCCTGCCAGGGAGGGTGGTTTTAAATGGGTGGGGTGGCGGTCGATGGGGGGTGATTTTTGTGGGGGAAAGTAAATGCATCGAACGAGGTGTGATCAACAAGTAACAGGACTTGAGCCTTACGCTCGAATACATGTAGAACAAAGCTACTTGTTGGCCTGGGACTCCGCAACTCATGCGCGGTGATATTACAACGTCCTAGCTCCTTTTGCTTGTTTACAGAAGTGTTTTGAAAGAACATGTGTAGTGTGTAACCGTCGCATTCACCATGGCACAGAAAGTAGAGCAAAGAATCTGCTGAAGTCTTGGTGATACGCAGGGATGCCATTCGTCGGCTAAGGTCAGAGTTGCTTGCACCTAGTAAGTAACAACTCCACCACGACAACGCCCTGCCCAGCGCAACTTGTGCATCAGACAAAAGTACCGATCTCCGGTGACCACCTTATTTCCCAGATCTCGCAGCCTGCTTCCTTTTTCTTCTCCCCAAAAATTCAGATCCATTTGAAAGAAAGCAGAATTCAAGAAGTCGAAGAAATTCAACAGGATGCCACAAAGCAGCTGCTCACTATCACAGAATAGCAGTGTGAGACATACTTCCAGCAATGGAAACGACGCTGGATGAAACTTGTGGTTTCAGGACATTGCTTTAAAGGAGACTGAATGCTAAATTTGTAAGTGGTGTAGGTGTACTTTTTTTCTACTAGCCCCATTCCCGATACTTTTTGATCTCGCGTTGTGAATATGAGATCTTATGTTTAGTATTGGCGTCACTTGATATATATATATATATATATATATATATATATATATATATATATATATATATATATATATATATATATCGTTTTTATAAAAGCAGATACACAATTTTCTCAGTATGTTATGCGGATAATTTTTCGTCATTTTGCCCAGAGATATCGAATCTAGATGTCCAGAAGAATATTTATGAGATATACTATATATGAAGATGACCTTGAACCAGTCTCGCATTATTATAAGAACAAGAAAGGGGTAAGTGCTTGGTGACCTATGGGGACATGCACGTTCAAGTTAGCGATGAGGGCAGTCTGTGATAGTTCCACGACCACCATTACCACGTGACTCCGTTAACGACCACAACAGAAGTGTTTCGCTTCGCTCTTATCCTTCCTGCGAATAAGCGAGCTCCAGTGCGGTTCATGTCATAGCTAGGCTATAGAATACCTAAGTTAATAAAAGCGAATTTAATCATCGTGGGATAAAAGATGGAATGTACTAGGAACAGGGCTAAAACGTCATTCGCAAATAACAGCCAGATAACAGACCAACCAGCCGGGAAATTCATAGTGATGAGATTCCATTCAAATATAAGGGCATTTCCGGCACTTCTCTGAGCCTAGCGCTGTCAGTAAATGACCGAGTGCGATCCACATCATAAAGTTTAATAAAAATTTTTTTTTTATGCTATTGTTCGTATTTACAGCCCCGCCTATCATGGCCCTCCTTATTACAAATCAAAAAAATAAATATTCATGACCCCGGGACTCGAACATCGCGGTCCGAAGGCATCGTCATAGCAAATAATATTTTAGAATATTGAAGCGAAACGGTGGAGCGTATCGCGAGATCTAGCCTCACGCCAGCAAAATGGCCGTACTGGCCAGCAGTATGGCAGAACCCTATTGGCTAGGCAGAACCTCCAAGCTAACTTGACAGACTACAGCCCGACGAACAGGGAATCTTCCGCAGCACACAGCAGCCAGTCAAACGCAAGGCCTGTTTCCAGAGTTTGACTCAGTAGAATAAAAAAGTTCCTTCTGGTGCATGGGATCATGAAGAGCTTTGTCGATTTTTCGTAAAGCTCGCGGCGCAAAACTACTCCCATTATGGTGGCCAGCAGACGACTGAACACCCACTCCTATATTTCTTTGCCTATTCAGTCGGCACCCTACCCAACTACCCTCCTCCAACGAATCACTGCCATTGTATTGAACCCGACCCCCCAACACCCTTGCCAACCCTCCCACCATTTAGCCACTGTAGCCTGACCTACACCACTACTGTTAGACTGTGCTAGTGATTTAATAACGACGTCACAGTACTCGCTCGCATCTTGTTGGTCATGTGACATATCGATCTCTGCAGGTAAATAATGTGACCAAAGTCGGGCCTTGTCACAGTTCTTCGTCCGACGTGAGGTTGATATAAATCTCTTCCCTAGCATTCTGTCTGGTAAGTTGTTTTTTATCTTCGACTCTTCCAGCACAGTTCGTATTTAACTATCGATCGTGCTCGTAATTATGCATACATATCCTACCAAAGTAAAAAATCCTCTGAAATTTCGAATACTTTTTTGGTTCGGTGAACTATTGGAGTGTAAAGTTGTAGATGAAGTGTTCAATTAACAGTGTGCATGCGACCGCCGCCCCGAATTCGTCTTTGGTGGAGTCGTCGTTGATTCCAGCATTCCGCCTACATTGTCGACGATTCCATTCGCAAACCATTAAGGTTAGGCTCTTGAAACTTGGAGTGTACATGACTATCTCAAGCCCACTCGAGATTATATAGTTAACTATGGTCTAGGCCCTTTTATAATCTTAGAAGGCTACTATTTTCGAATCATTGGCGACACAGCCACCAAAGTCAGGTTGTAAGTAACACTTCTAACGCCAACACGTCGCATTAGGAGAGTATTGCTTTTATGAGCACAGTTGACTTGACTCATTTCCGATATAATTAATCTAAATTATCAGTAAAACTACTTTATCACCATCAAACAGTTCAATCAAAATGCTTCAACCCATTTGCTACTAACCAGTCGCCACGGCCAATGTCTCGTTTATTGCACATATACAAACCATACCAAAATACATACTGTCCATACAAACATGATACCAACCAAGACCCACAAAACCATGCCAACTATACGAAATATCCGTACCAGCCAACTGCACCACAAACCCATACCAAACGATTATATTTACCATACCAGCCATACCATTGGCAATACCAATGACCATACCAGTAATACCGATCGACTTAACCAAACAGCAACACCAACTCCCACACCAAACGACCATACCACCCGCAAGACCAACCATCTATACAGATTGGCCATACAAACAGATAATACCACTGACTATACCAGTCATAAAGACTATGCCAGACATACCAAAAGTCCATACCAGCAGACTGTACCAAAAACCCATAACAAACGACCATCTACCAACCATACCAAATGGTCATATCAATGACAATCATATCAGTCATACCGACCGACTATACCAAACAGCAACACTAACTACCGATACCAACCGACCAGACTAACAACCAACCATACGTGCATGCAGAAATTTTACCTTAAACAAACTCTTGTAATCGATTGTATACACCACTGAATTAATAAGTCTTTCAGAAAAGTAGTAATGGTTGTAAAAGAGATTAAATGCATGGTGCTTTGTGTACAAAAATTATATTTTATTTATTTCACACACTAGATCTTTGCATTTCTTTGATGATTGCATATCTTATTTGATATAACCCTTGTCCTTTAGTTCATTGTGTGATTGAAGATAGCTCTTTAATATGCGAGACATTGCCACCATTTTTGGAAGTGATCAGAAGTCTTGAGTCTATAAACTAGTTCTTTCGGGTATTCGAAAAATATGTAGCATAGTTCTTGTTCTCTTCTACATTCCCATGCTGCTATTTGTAGCAAACTTGGCGGGGAACGTTGTGAGATAATTGAAAAATCACAATCGCCCTCAATGATAATATTGTCTTCATTATCGTCATCATCACCTTTCTCTTTTTCAGTACTGACATCGCCTGGTTCTTCGTCGGCAAATTGTTTCCTTTTCTTGGCAGTAGGGGCATCGATTACGTCATTAGTCTTCACAGATACTAGTGCTACGTTAATTTTTTAACCTCATCCAATTGATTTGCCAGTTTAACAAGTTTATATTACGCACTAATCCTCTGTAATGCACAATGCACGTCGCTTGTTTTGCCTGTAGTCGCCTCGTCTTTTGCGAACAGTAGGCTGCATATTAGCATGAGGTACTGATGCCAACATATGCTGTTTCTCAGTGCGCGAAACAACACTACACTTGCAGGCATTTGTGTTTATGTAAGTTATCGCTTCCAACAAACTTGTGGAACATTTATAGCAGCGCCGAGAATCTCACGATATGGGTCCATCATACGATCACTCTTCTCATGTCGCCGAGTAGTACAGCTTTTACTAAAGATCATGGTACATTAGCAACAATGTTTTCCAAGTAATTTTTAACCAATAAGTAAGTGTTTCCATGTAGTCGTATTCGACATACTTGGTATAGCATCGCCAGTGGCTTGCAGTATCTTCATTCAAAAAAAGTCGTACACTTAGATTGCGTGATGTTGGGACTGACTTCTGCTCCAGTCTGACTCTTGCGACTGACTCTTACCGACTGACTTCTGTTGGGACTGACATCTGTCTGTGCTAACTCCTGTCGAGACCGACTCCTGCTGAGACTGACTCCTGCCGAGACTGACTCCTGCCGAGACCGACTCCTGTCGAGACTAGCATTTTCCGAGACTGACTCCTACCTAGACTTAACTACTGCCGAGACTGACTCCTGTCGAGCCTGACTCCCGCCTATACTGACTCCTGCCTATACTGACTCCTGCTGAGACTGACTTCTGTCGAAACTGACTACTACCTAGACTTAAATCCTGCTAAGGCCGACTCCTGTAGATACTGACTCCTGTCGAGACTGTCTCTTACCGAGACTGCCTCCTACCTAGACTTAACTCCTGCTGAGACTGCTCCTGTAGAGACTGACTCCTGCCTATACAGACTCCTGCTGAGACTGACTTCTGTCGAAACTGACTACTACCTAGACTTAAATCCTGCTAAGGCCGACTCCTGTAGATACTGACTCCTGTCGAGACTGTCTCTTACCGAGACTGCCTCCTACCTAGACTTAACTCCTGCTGAGACTGCTCCTGTAGAGACTGACTCCTGCCTATACAGACTCCTGCTGAGACTGACTTCTGTTGAGACTGACTCCTACCTAGACTTAAATCCTGTTGAGACCGACTCCTGTCGAGACTGACTCTTACCGAGACTAACCCCTACTTAGACTTAACTCCTTCCGAGACTGACTCCTGCTGAGACTGACTCTTACCGAGACTGAATCCTACCTAGACTTAACTCCTGCTGAGACTTACTCCTTCCGAGACTGACTCCTGCCGAGACTGACTCCTTCCGAGTCTGACTCATTCTGAGACTGACTCCTTCTGAGACTGACTCCTGCTGAGACTGACTTCTGTCGAGACTGACTCCTACCTAGACTTAAATCCTGCTGAGACCGACTCCTGTCGAGACTGACACCTGTCGAGACTGACTCCTGTCGAGACTGACTTACCGAGACTGACTCCTGCCTAGACTTCACTCCTGCCGAGACTGACTCCTGCTGAGACTGACTCCTGCCGAGACTGACTCTTACCGAGACTACCCCTACCTAGAATTAACTCCTTCCGAGACTGACTCCTGCTGAGACTGACTCTTACCGAGACTGAATCCTACCTAGACTTAACTCCTGCTGAGACTGACTCCTGCCGAGACTGACTACTGCCGATACTGACTCCTGCCGAGACTGACTCCTGCCGAGACTGACTCCTGTCGAGACTGACTCCTGCCTAGACTAACTCCTGTTGAGACTGACTCCTGTCGAGACTGACTCCTACTCAGACTGACTCCTGCCGAGACTGACTACTGCCGAGACTGACTCCTTCCGAGACTGACTCCTGCCGAAACTGACTCCTGCCGAGACTGACTCCTGTCGAGACTGACTCCTACCTAGACTAACTCCTGTTGAGACTGACTCCTGTCGAAACTGACTCCTGTCGAGACTGACTCCTGCCGAGACTTAACTCCTGTCGAGATTGACTCCTGCCTAGACTGACTCCTTCCGAGACTTAATTCCTGCCGAGACAGACTTCTGTCGAGACAACTTCTGTCGTGACTAACTCCGTCCGTGACTGACTCCTGCTAAGACTGACTCCTGCCGAGACTGACTCCTGCCTAGACTTAACTCCTGCCGAGACTGACTCCTGCTGAGAGTGACACCTTCCTAGACTGAATACTGCTTAGACTGACTCCTGCTTAGACTGACGCTAGCTGAGACTGACTCCTGCTGAGACTGATTTCTGCCTAGACTGACTCTTTGCGTGACTGACTCCTTCCGAGCCGACTCCTTCCGATACTGACTCGTGCTGAGACTGACTCCTGCCTAGACTGACTACTGCTTAGTCTGACTCCTGTTTAGACTGATGCCTGCCTAGACTGACTCTGATACTTTACTCGTTTGCTTGTTGAATAAAAACTATCTTCGAAGGCATAATTATATCAATTTACATTTAACGGGTAACTCATAATTTTCATTGCGAGTCGCGTCGGGTATCGACCATTTTAAGTCTTTGTAGCTACGCTTTTGCTATATTGCACATGGTCGATGTTGTTTCGCTAATCTATTACTCAGCGAAGTTCCGAGTCAGATGACCGGACGCTTGAGAACGCACCATCGACGCAGCGCACTCGCGAGCATGCCCACGACCGACTATATTGAACGATCTGATCAGGCTCGAACTGACTTACTGACGGCACACTCGTCGACGTCGTCGAAGTTCAGCAGCATATCTCACTTGCGGAGCACATGGAGTAACTTGTCGCGATCCATCTGGTTGGCGAAACATTCCTGGTACTGCTCTAATAAGCCCAGTTGTTACTTTCAGAAGGCATTCCACCTTTTTAAATTTTAGTAGTCGAAATACTGGAGCACTCTGAGGAAACACACGTACACTGTTGGCGGGACCAGGGGTCACAGATAACCGGAAAATACGCAGATACCATGTAGGGCCTATATGAATATATGTGTAGGCAGGCCTATATAGGCCTCTATTCTTCTACTATCATAAAAATATAAATAACTTTTATGTATATAATGTATCTAAAACTTTTTTATATTTATATAATGTCTACAGTCATGTTAGGAGGAAATATTGATGCATAGGTGAGAGAATCTGCGAATTTTTACTCCAGACCACGTGCAGTTGGAGAACAAGATTGACTGGAAGTAGAATAACGTATGATATACATGTACATATACGCCTCGAGACAGGTAACGGAACAACTGGATTGCGCAATTTGCACATTGCAGAGGCGATGGAATAGAGCCTGTACCTAGCTATTCTGTGAGCGGGCGATGTCTACGCCTGGGAGGGAGGGTCGCCCTTCCGCCCGGACAGAGAAGGGGCCTTCATGCGGCCGAATGTTTAGGAGACGTTGGCCCGGGCGAGTGCGGACTCCTCTCGTAAGAACAAACGCCTCCCCTGTGGCTCGTCGCACGCCGCTGGGGGTATGTCCTCAGGACATCAGCAGTTTCTCCGGCTGGCCGTTGAAGTGACGAAACCCAGTCATCGGTGCGGTGGTGCCAAACTCAGCCTTGCAACCCCAGGGTGACTGTAGGGAGGATAATTCTGCTGTGGTTTGCCATTGCCTTCCGCAGTATGGCGAACAGCCAGAACCAACAACCACTTAAAAAAATTGCAATGAGATGGTTTTGAGCGGACAAGATGGAGAGATTTGGTTGGCTCTTAAGGGGGGTCAATCCCTGTCGAATTATTTGTATAGATTTTACGCTACAGGTTCGATTTCAGAAGGTGCATTACATTTGTTGCCACGGCAAAGCATGAATAGGTACTTGCTTTATGTTCTTGACTTGTTATAGCTTCCCCGCATTTGATATTTTATAACTTGTAAGAGGCTATGTAAAATTATTTATTATTTTATGGGAGCGACTACAGAGGTTATAGCTACAGAAGTCGAACACGAACAGAGTTTAAAAATACATTTTGTTATACCCTATATCATGTCGTCCGAAAAAAAATCTATCCAAACTCCACGTTTGCTGGTAGTAGCCGAAAATAAAAAAAATCCAAGATGGCGGGGCCTGAGTACTCTCAACGTCGAGGTCTTAAGAGCCGATAAGGGTGAAACGAGGTGAGTATGGAGCAGCGCCGGAATGTATGGCGGGGAAACTGGGAAATCCCCGAGAAAACCTGCCGACCAGCGGCATCATTCGGCACGATTCCCGCGTGCGGCAGTCCGGGGGCGACCCCGTCGGGAATCGAACCCGATTCGCCTAGTGTTATAAATATTACTTATAGTCATATTCACACAAGAAGGTGTCAGGGGCGTAGCTGAAATGATAATTATAATGGTAGAGCTTTTATTGTAACTGAGGGGGTGCATTTTAGTCTGTGAAACATTGTATAATAACAAGACATAATTGATATATTGAATGATTATACGTTCGGGGGAGCACCGTTAACTATGTTAGTACTATGTTCCCCTCGCCAGTTTAATTAATTATTTATTATGGACAGTCCCCATCTTATTCTTGATGCCTGAGGCTGTTTCTAGCTGATTGGTTGACGGCGGTCGAACATACCCATGTTGTGATCTTCCCTGGTTGTTGGTCGGATGTGGAAATGTTCCGGGCCCTGCCTTACAGTGGCCTTTATCGGTGTGTCGTTTGGGCGTCCATGTCCCCGATAGCTGCCTGGTGGAGGGTTTTTTTTGCAAGCGGCCTTGGTTGCTGCAATAAGTTGTCGCAATGCCTGACGTCCTTATTTACCGTAAGTATTAGGCCAGGTTCATACGAGGATGTTCAGCTAATGTCTGTTCATAACACTAAAGGGGGGGGGGAGTAATCTGACCACTACACCACCGCGATCCCGCGTTAGTCGTTTAAGCACATTTTGTTGGTGGTATTTCAGTAACTACCATACATAGTTTTTTTTTGTGATTTTCAGTTGAACCTCACTTATCTTTTAGACAAATATAATTAATCTGAAGCAGTATTCACGAATAATAGTTTTAGAGTTGATGAGTGAATAAAATGTTTGCTCCCATTTCTTTGCTTTGAGAGTTGAGCTGATTAACATATGTATAACGTGCAAGATCTTGTTGAGAGACTATTAAAATCGTAATTTATCTCGCCATCAGTGCAGAGAAGTTGATTGTGTGTGTAACATAGAACGGAATAATTAGCCGTTTAGACTGCGCGCATGGGCGACTTGTTTCGCTACATTTGGAAAGTGTGTTATCTACCATCGAGAACAAAAAAAAAATATTGAAATTATAAGTCTCAAATTATGAGAAATCCCACTTCTTGTCGACCTTCATGTCGTTGTTCATTACACGCCGGCTCTCTGATCTCGGGAGTCCTGGGCTCGAGTTTCTGATACGGAATTTATGTTAGCCATTTTGACGAGGAAGCTACGAGTACAAAGCCGTTTATCCAAATGCGTCTTGCCATGTTGCGTTTTGTTTTCTGCCGTGTCTGCGTTTTCAGTGAATTGCGTTCTGCCTAAAGGCGTGTTGTCCGTATGCCGTTGTTAAAACCAATTTTGCCCACAAACGTTTACCTTGAAGGCGTTTTCGCCAACTGCCTTTTGCCTAACGTCAGACAAAATCAGTCAAATTCTGCCACCGAAATTATCTGTAGATTACCAGTGATTTCCAGTACAGTAGGCCCTACAATTCACCGGTTTCACTAACCTGTAACCAATTTTGTCAATTTCATGTGTAGAGTGAGGCGATTGTACGCTAAAGAGCGTAGTGCTATCTTCACCACTACGCCATAAAATAATAGTATCACTGCCTTATGAAGTTCCATGATTGCTGGCTGAATGGAGAATTTATTGACCAAGAGCTTACCCTCCGCAGCGTTACTGTTTGGAATTCGCCAGGTAAAGAAAATAAATACTTTTAACGAATTCGTGCAAACTCTCATTAATTAGTTAACAAACGTTTTGATGTTACTGCATATTTCTGCACGCTAAACCAGTATTCATTTTCACAACTTTCTGTTAAGAATGTACCGAAACCAAGACTGCGCGCATCTGGGTCCGCTCGTGATTCGGTGCTTTGTGCTTTGAGTATACGAGGCATTCGTTACGCGTGGCAGTGTCGCCCTTAATCGCTTCCTTACTTCGACGCCTAGTCTTGGAGGTTTTTTTGGTGTGGGGCACAGTATCGGTGGTGCATTTAGGGTCGATAATGGCCCGCTCATCTAGCGTGGTATTGTCTCTGCGAGAAAAGCGCTGAACCTGCATTCAAGTTTTTCATCTTCTTGCGTGTTCCTGTAACTATTGTGAATTTAAAAGATGAAATTTTAATTAACTCGTAGGCGCTATTTGCTGACAATTGAACATTTTTGAAATCCATGACTAGGATCTTCTTTTCTGCCCATTTTTTCTCGTTACCTCGCATAGTAGAGGAGCATTCGTAGAAAAAAATGTCCTCCGTGGCAGTTTTCGTGAAGAAATGTTGGGAATTGTTTTGTTTCATCATCAACTACCTTTGGATGAATAATTTCAATTGTGGTACTCCACGCTCTGCTGCGTTTCATTTTTATGGCATTAAAATAGCTGCCTCAAAAAGTTAACAATGATCATAAGTCCTTTATTTATGGGCGAATTTTAACTTACATTGTCGCGTTTTAAAGAATAATTTAAGATTTATAAAAAGTGTTCTTACACTTTTTACGCTAAAACTAATAGTTGTTAAGATAACATAAAAATAAAGAATATCACCGAAATTGTGCCATTTTAGAAAATAATAATAATTTAATGGCAGATTAGTGGAGTAATAGCGTGACTAGAATTTAACAATCCTCCATACTTGTAGATTATGTACTACTGTGGTTACACCGAATTCGGAATGGCGTTTAGTTTCGGTGGTGCCATGAAGATTGCACCATTTCAATGAGTCATTGCATAATGGTAACTGTACATATTTATGCTATATATTAACCAATTTCAAAACTGTAGATTTGAATTTAAATTGCTGTTCTTTGAAAGAAAAATAATTACATTATATGGTAAGTAAATAGTAGTCCATAGTATGCAAACAAATGTCACTAAACTTTTTTGACAGAAAAAAAAAGGTATTCGATAGCTGCAAGCAAAATATTATGTTCTGGATATAACCAGTTTCCAAGATGATATAAAGAGTTGTGTGTGTGTGTGTGTGTGTGTGTGTGTGTGTGTGTATATATATATATATATATATATATATATATATATATATATATATATATATATATATATATATAATCACAATTTTAGTTATATGTGAAATCATCTTCTCTGTTATATTTAATCATTTCCGTAAAATTTTTAGAGTTATTGCTACAAAGTTCGTTGCTAATAGTGGTGCAGGAGAGAGAGAGACCCGAAGATTTCCACCCTGGTACTTTTATTCAGGCACATATGCAAACTACTGTGGATGTAACTTGCCGAAACATGAGCCAGTAGCTCCGTGTCCAACTCCTTCAGCTGGATACAATTTCCAAGAAATAGAAACCCCCCTCTCCGTTCTGTGGTGTTAGAAATATTTGAAGTTGGGTTTGCCAAGTGAAATTGAGGGACACTTCCTTTCCTGTTTGTATTTGTTTAGAATATCCAATTGTAATATACAATTCTGATTGGATTGAATAGGGCTTATTAACGCCTCCCCACCCCCCCAAGTGTGACGCCTGGAGGCTTACCAAGGGATGGCTTACAAACTAATATATCCGCAGATCGACGATGGCGCACCAGTCGACTGCGCTACGGGAGGTTGGCTACAATGCCGACCATCAACCGTCACCAAAAAATGGCATAAATATTTTACAATAAACCCAAAGTTACATAAAATATGACTATATAGAAAAATGCCTCAAAGTTACAAAACGTTTACAGTAGTTGGAAATAGAGAGATCTGGGACAACCGTTGGTGTGTGGAGGACGGGTACACAGCCGGAATATTGGATTGTTTCACTGCGCACATTTGATATGCCAACATGTGATACTTTAATGTAGTCGGTGTTTAGTTCCATCTAGTTAAAAAAAAAAAGTAGCATTCTTTATCTTGATGTGGTCGAACTTTGAGTAGTCTGCACCAATAGCAATTTGTCTTCCTGTTTGAAATGCTAGAATTATGTATCTTGGTTTTTCCATAGTAAAACTCGATTTAACATTCCAATTTACATTTGAAAGTGTGTGAGGCTTGGATATTTTTCCAAGCTCAATGTGAGGAATGTAACATCCACATTCCTTCCTTTCTAGACAAACTTCAGCAGTGTTATGCACTGTTGCATTTTTACTTGTACGTGAGGTAGAAATCACACTACTTGGAATATAGCGATAGTATTACAACTTCTGGATTTTCTGCAGTACCTAAAATAGCTTTAGTTTGTGTGTTTGCTAAAAGTAGCACCAGCTTTTGTTTGGAATTCACTATTATATGTTTTGTAGTCCTCGACAAATCCCCGCAATACAGAGAGCGAAATGCATATTTTAAATCTTCCACCTTGATACACCGGTACTTTATAATCCTGTTCTATTCCCTATCCAGCCTTTTGGCTATGGGCAGTTGGTTTCTTCTAAGAAATAGGTAGTTCTTCATCATAGCTGTATTACCTACATCTCTTGTCTGATCGAGCTCGACACAATTGAGTTCATAAGATATTTTATTAACCATATGAATTACTCAATTTCGAATATATTTGTACTGTAGTTACAGGTACATCATCTCTGGCCTTTGTAAGCGTACCTCGGAATCTCAAGTACGAGTTGCATGGTAGTGTATAGATATATTGGTTTTGCACCGGTATTCGAACCTCGGACGATAGCAGTTAAGGTCTAGGTAGGTACGGCGAATAAGTATTAAATTCAGTATTCATGATAGCTTCTTCATAGCTAACATGTCCATCTATATTCAGTATTTCTGCATTAATTCTTGCTAACTCGGAATTCAAGGAACTTCGAGAACCAGATATTCTTGCGTGTTGTCATAATGATGGCTCTTGTCGTACAGACCTTCGGCTTGACATCAAGACCTGATTTTATATGTTTCTTCTTAAAATTTCTGACCTATCTTTCTTCAAATGTAGGCATATTATTATTTCTTCATCTCAGAAATGTATCAAATTGTGTTCTTGGTCAACTAAACAGACGATAATTTCCTGCACGCTCTTTGATACAACTGGTGCATAAATTAGAGATTTTGTAACATCTACTAGTTTGAAGCCAGGTTAAGATATTGTTTAGGCTACCTGTTGTTTTATGATAGTATTGGAACTTTGTGTATTTCACAATTATGTTCATCGTTTCTTGTGTCATTTTGGGTCATGTTTTTAGGATAAAGGTTTTAAATTCTGCACTGACTCCCCAACGCCGGGTGTCTCTCATTTTTCATGCTCATATTAATTTTTGTTCATCTTCATTTAGGTTTAAGTCTTGAACCAGAAAATTCCAATATCTGCAGTTTAAGATTTTCAAATTAGGGATATGGGTAGGGGGTTGGCCCCCATCGGCTGGGCTCGGTTTTCTCTCTGAGGAGGAGAGAGACAGTAGCAGTTGGAGTGCGGCACTCTTGTTTTGTTGGCATGTGGCCTCATGGAGGATTTTCTATCTGTTTCTGAGACCTGATGTGATGAAGAAGAGGTGTTCCTGAGGAGACGGCTGGTCGGGGGTTCATCCGTAACTGGCTATTCCGAGTTGATTCTTGGCTACTCCGATCCTGATCTTCAGTTCTTCGACATCAGAGGAGGGCCTCTGATAGGGGCGGCAGGTGAGACAAGGAGTCTCATGACTACAATTTTTTGCCACTCCAATTTTACCGCCAACTTCCCTGTCTGCTACAAGTTTACCTGTTTTGTAGGCCGATCACCATCCCAGCTATATTACACATTTGTGCTACACTTAATACTCCCTAATATGAAATGTTTATTATTTAATTATACTTAAAGACACTCTACCTTTTGAAGAAATGATGTGTATTGACACCGAACGAGAAAAAAAGCGTGTTGCTGCAGTGACATTTCCTGAACCATAGATGTGAGCGACCACCTGGCTCGCGCGCCCGTGCAGGACTGAAAATGGCCGGCGCATCTTTGCTTGTGTGTTTACTGACCTGCCCGTTTGGGGCGCTGGAAGCGCTGGCCGACGGGCAGTTGTGGGCAACATCCGTAAAGATGGCGCTACTGTGCCGGAAATATTGGGATCTCCAGAACAATCTATACTTGTAGTGATTAATCTCGTAGTGTATTTTTGATAAAGGGGGCGCTAGTTTCGGCAGAAATTATTATTGATTAGAGGATAGTTTAAGCCAGTAAGAAATTTGGCGGGGAAGTTTTCCCCTGTTAATTTTTTGACTATAAATAGTCCCACCAGCGGGCTGGTCGGGAGCGAGACCTGGCTGTTGCAGGTTGACCGTACAGCTGCAGAATATTAGATAAGTACACAACATTAGGGCCATAAGGCCAGTTTACTGTAGAAATGGGTGTTGTTACCCAGGAATTTTGTAGAGTATTGGAATTTTCCTGGTAGTATAAAATTTTAGTACACATTAATTGTAGAAATTTCAAAAGAAAATTATTTTCGCACATTGTAAAAGGTTTATGCGTAAAGTAAAAATTTGTTGTGAGACGAATACTCCATGCTAACGCCAGAGATTAAGTATAATAAATTCCACTGTTATGGAATTAAAAGAATTCCCAGTTTTTAATACAATAAAACACTCTTTGCAAACTACGATTTTAAAACTTTTGTGTATAAAGTTTTAATTCAAGAGATTGTTTCCAAGTCTGATCAAATTAGGCTTATGTTTGAATTTTAGCCTATTGTATGTTCCAGATAGAGGAGGCTTTGATTGGCTATAGCAGTTGGTTTAACTAGCCAAAATACCAAAAATATTTAAAATTGTGGTCATGTTTCCCGGATATTGTCCATGAAATTTTCAGTCTTCAGAAAATGATAAAAGGCTGTTTTCTGATTTTTTGTATTTTAAGTAAATTTTGAAATGTATAATATTTCAACCATTGTGTGCAAAGTAAATCCAATCTCCATCTTATAGATGTGGTAGATTTTTGTATCAGTATTATATTGAATTTTGAAATATGTAATGTGGTTATTGAGAGCTTTGAATATAGTTATTTTGTATCAGTATTATATTCATTGTAGAAATTGTAATATGGGTATTGAGAACTTTGAATATAGCTATTTTTCATATCTCATGTGTTTTACCGGGTAGTTAGTCTGTTCAACCTTTTTAAGCCATTAGCCCTTAGGGATTTATATTTCTGCTGTTATGACTTGGTCGTTGGTTTGTTTTGCTGGATGTATGTCTTTGCGTGGTTCTTACCTGAAGGGCTACGCAAGGGTCTCATTGTTCAACAGACACACACGTAGTATAGTAAATGCTGTAGCAGTGTAAAAAAAAAATGTAATTTTGCGTGCAAGGGATTCAAATATTCAAGATGTCTTGGAAGTCTTGTTTTTGTAGTGTGTTAAGTGTTGTTTCTTTTCGCATGCATTTAAACATTTTGAAGCACAGTTTAGCACTCTAGGTAGGGCGACATCGAAAACTTGTAATTTTGGGGCACTCTGGTCATTGTCCTTTCCGGTAGTATTGATTTTATTTTCTCTTAGTCATTGTAGGTAAGCTGGATTTACAATAACCCTACAGTCCGACAAAACAGCTCCGACACCGACTTAAATTTTTCACCAGCCAATCAGGAGCATGGTCACCCCGAGAAAATCGTAGCCCCGACAGCCCGACAAAAGTAGATGCTATTTCTACATTCGTCGGGCGTCGGACCGATCGGACTCGCTTGGTAGCAGGGGGGCAAAAATGAACATAACCTTACAAAAAATGTCGTGCTGATCTCACAACTCTGGTAAATTTCACACTAAAAATTATTTATTTATGTGTACATTCTGATTATCTTGTAACAAACAGCTGTTGAATTGACGGAAATAAATATTCGTGGAAAACTTAACTGCACCAAAATCCAAAAATATATTTTCCGAAATGATCAACACAAATTAATGTACAATGATTGATTATTTCCATGCATTCCACAGCAAGTTACTGGACATTCAACAATTTCACGGCAACCACGCAACACTTGTCGGATGGATACTCTCGGGGTATTGTAAGCACCGAACTTATTTTGGTGGCGGAAATGGCTCGACTGAAAAGTCGTGTCGGACTGTCGGGACGAGCTCGTCGTGGCGGCATTGCAAATCCAGCATGAGGCGTGGCACTAGGGGCCGAAAGGGGACGGTGATGTCATGGCTCGCGTGTGTGTGTGTGCGCGCGCGACGCCGTCTGAAGCTTCCGCACATGGTCGTCGTCGCGGTGACTAACACAGGGAACGCCCACCCCCCCCCCTTTCCCCCCTGCGCTTATCCTCAAGCATCCCTGCAGTGACCTTGACGCCTTCGGCTGCCAGCGGCGGGCGGGCCTGGGGAACCCCCCCTTTGATCTCCCGCGACGGGCGGGCGAGTCGAGGCGAGTTCATCCGAGCACCGCCGAACGATTTGTTTGCTGTCGGGGAGAGTCAAGTACCCTGCACGCGGTCGAGAATCCAGTGGGCGGACACTGTTTCTCCGCCTACGACGTTGCAAACACGTGGAACACCTCGGAGGCCCACGCCCCGAGTCGCATAATAAGTATAGTCTATTGTCGGTTCCTTCACACTTTTGACGTGAATACGTCTTTAAAATTTGCAACCTTAGTTGGAGGCAATCCAGAAATGCTGGCGATAACAAAATCGGGGGATACAGTTTGGCATTGCAACTCCGATTCTATCGTCCACATTCAAAATTCAATTAGGCCACTAGATTTCCAAAAGGATCAAAGAATATGTTACGTTGACTGAGGACTGCAAAATATCTTGCGGGGGGGGGGGGGGGGGCAATTTTGTGTTCGTTTCGCCGCGTCGCATAACTTCCGCGTAGTATAACTTTTGACTAAGAGAAGCTACGGCGCTCGTTTAGGTTTCAATCAACAGCTCTTGTCAAGATCAATCGATTGCGTGTATAAAAAAAATTTGTGTGGCGTGGTTATGGTGAATTTGTACGCGTTTAAGGTAAAAAAAAAATTAAGAAATCTTAACATTATTTCGGTTTACACTCGTCATAAAGCCAAGCCGAAATACAGAACGCGTATACGGTTGGAAAGAGCATCTCAAAAGCAATCCAGTGATACCATAAAACCCCATATGATCGAGTGAAGCGGTGCCAGGAACGTAAAATAAACATCAAGGCTTCCGAGCGCGTCAACGTAGACGTATTCACGCAAAACAAACGGCCGTGTCTCCAACACAGCCAAACCCAATTTTTGAATCGAACCTTTGAAAAATCAACCCACGTATTACATATTTGGTTGTATCCGAAATATATCATGTATCACAAGCTTTTTATACGTCTGGTAACAAAAGTATCGTATTCTTGGTTGAATTGAACTTTTACTTTTATTTTAATTATAAATTATAATATTTGATATATAACTAATAAGAATAAAGAGAGACGTAATACATGAGTTGGTAATCCCTGAGAAATAGTTCTCACGCCAAGCATGATTAAAAAGAGTGAGCACGGGTGTGGTGCGTGGTCCTTTTGGTGTAATTTTATAGACTTGTTTAAGCTCTGTTTGCATGAGGCTGTGAGGCGGAGGAATATCCTTGTAAGTAGAACTAGCAGGGCTTCAGGAAAGTTGGAAGTAACCGTGAATGGATTATATATAGACTGTTTAAATTTGATTGAGCAAATTTGCAATCAACCTTTGAAAAATGTCACTGCCCCTATCTGCTTAATGTTTTAACGTGCACACTGGCTGACATGCGCCTAGTATAGTTGGCAACGTTGGAGAGAAAGTTGTACCATGTCTTAACTTTAAATTAAAAGTGTTAGGTGAACATTTGTGAATACTGTTTTTTTTTGTTATGCTTATGAGTGTAAGCATCAGCAAATTTGTAAAACATTAATTTTTTTTTAACAATTTCACAGTTTCTCTTGACCGACGCATGAACAAAGTGATCAGGCCCATTGCAATGTGAATTTTACATGTCGTGGAAGAATACACAATGTGTTCATCGTGAACGGTGTATACACAGAAATGCCTCTACTGTGTAAACTCCAACCGTACGTCTCGAAAATATGTCCCATGACCCGTACAAATTTACAACAAGGCCCCAGGTCACAAACAAAATCAGCTCCAAGCCGGACTCAAGAAAAGAACCAGTAGGAAACAAAGAAAACCTTCAATTAGAGCAGTCGCAATAATTACTTGATTGGTATGCACAGTGTATACATTTTATAGCACTCAGAACTTGTCTGAGGACACATTAGAATACATTTCCATGGTTATTTTGCCAACTGGGAGGACCTTAAAAAGTTCTCCCTTTACCGCGATCAGCCCATAGAGGAAGTTATATTTTTCAGAGGTTAAATTCGAAGATTGAATTTTAAACGTGGTCAGTTAACAGTGAACATTTTAGTCTACGGAATGTATAATGCTGGAATCACAGCACGACAGGACAACCCCGACATGAAACTTAAAACTAAACAGCCAATGAAATACAAGATATATCTGACGTAAGCCCGACAAACACTGACGTCCGACCAGCAATTGTGGATTAGAAATAATTTCTATTTTCGTCGTGTCGTGCGGCACGACGCATAAAGTGTACAACCTTGCAAAATGAAACTGTGTGGCAAGCTTTCCCTACAATAGCAAATACGTAACTTAAGAGTAAAAAAAAAAAAAAAAAAAAAATGGAAATTTACTGTATTTAACTCTTAAAAATAATAAGTTTTCGTTTGTATTCATTAGCGATAACACTTTGTCACCAACATGCATTCCAAATTTCCCTCTTGTCCACCGCCTTTGAATCTAGCACAGCCTATCTGCGCCTTCTAAGTGGTTATGTAAAATGCCGAGAACATACTGTCGGTTCTGTCGTGTCGTGCTGTAATTCAAGCAGTTATGCTGGATTTACAATGCCACGACGAGGCCGTCCCGACAGTCAGACACGACGTTACAGCCCGACCATTTCCGCCACCAAAATTAGTTCAATGTTCACAATACCCCGACAATTTCCTTCCGACAAGTGTTGCGTGGCTTTCGGCAAAATGCTAGAATGGCCAGTAACTTGCTACGGAGTGTGAAGAAATCACACATCATTGTACACTATTTCGTTTTGATAACTTTGTAAACGAAGTATTTTTGGATTTTGGAGCAGTCGTTTTTCCACGTGTGTGTGTGTGTGTTTTTTTTTTTTTTTTTGTCAATTCATTAGCTTTCTGTTACAAGAAAATCAGGATGTACATGTTTAAAAAAAAACATATGTTTAGTGTGAAATTTATTACAGTAGTGAAATCTGCACGACATTTTGTTTTGCAACGTTATGTTTCTGTTTTTTTTTTTTTTTTTTTTTTTTCTACTGCCAAGCGAGGCCGACCGCTCCGATGCCCGACGAAAGTAGAAATAGAAGCTACTTTTGTCAGGGATACGTTTATCGGGGTGACCTTTTTCCTGATTGACTGTTGAAAAATTTCTGCCTGTGTCGGGGTTGTTTTGTCGGACTGTCGGGTAGTTGTACATCCAGCTTCACAGCGAAACTTCAATTGCCGTGTCGTCGCTGCTGTTTTCGTCGCGTCGTGTTGGGTTTGTCGAAGCTACGTGATTCGCGGCGTGTTGTCGTGGCGACGAAGGCGCGGTAGGGTCCCGCAGGCGCGAGCTTGCGTGGCGAAGAAACGGGCGGACCCGGCGTGAGTGTGTGTTCACACGTGGCCTCAGACCCGGCGAAGTGTCGGTCGGCCTGGGGGAAGAAGAAATTTGGGGGGGGGGGGGGAGGTTCTCTCCAGAGTATACACCGTCCTGTCTCTGTCGGGCGCATTCCGGTCTTCGCGGCCTCGCCACGCGCATGTGCACTGACGCCAAACCTCTCTCTCTCTCTCTCTCTCTCTTTGTTAGTTTCGTTCGTCTTCTCGATCAGCTGACGCAAGTACCCGGCGTGTATACAAATCGGGTAGGCGAATCGCTCGGTTCCCCGGAAGGCCATCTGAGACGCCCCAGGAAGGATACGTTCCGTAAGGACCTCCCGACAGGATCATGTGGTCCGGGGTGTCCTGGGAAAGCCTGTCCAGTTCCTGCAAGGAGTCAGACGCGGTAAGTGAATCCTGGAAAGAATTAATCCTTCAGATTTACGTTGTAGGTAGTCCGAAAATGACGGGAGCTCCGTGATTGTTCGCTGTTGAATGAGGGCTTTCGACGTCAACCTCTGAACAACAAAATCTTGCCCGAACCAGCTTATATATTAGTAAACACTGGTGCGTGTGCGGTATTGTTGACAGAAACTCTTATTATAGGCTATTCACGGTAGAGTGAGCACTAATAAATTTAATTTATGGGAGCTTCAGATGTTAAATTTTGAGACTGGAGAAAAGTATACATTTTGTCTATTAGTCACGTGGCAATGTTTATAATACAAAGTGTCAGAAAGATGGAAATAGGTTGAAAGGAAAAATTTAGCAGGGCCTTAAAAAGTGCTCACATTACCGTGAATAGCCTATAAAATTGTTACTTTTGAGGTTGGTGTCTCCCGAAACCAGTTTATTTTTGTTGTTTTATACGCATTAAAGTGAGGATTGAGGACTGGCAAGACGGTTTCGTATTTGTGTTTGTAATAATTTTATGGAGACACTAGTTCGACGTATGTCTACCGTTAAGTGGATTAATTAAAGTGTTTATTTTCGCATGAAGCGCAAGGATACAGAGCGACCAAAAAAGCAATAACTAAGCAGAGAACTCAGAAGTGATCAGTATCAGTTATCTGCGAACGAGCTTTGGGCAGTTTGTGCTATTATAAACGTAGTAAGTCTTAAGGTCATAGAAATGTATCCATGCGCAAGTTTCTTTGCAGACAAATTCTGGAACTTGAACTACCAGTTCCCAAGTCTTAGTTCAGCCAATCGTATAGCGAACGCATTTATAAAATTACAGAATTTTGAAATATATTTTATTTCCGGCTGCTAATAAGTGTCATAGACAAGATACGTCTAAATAAACATTTTTCCCAATTTTATTTCAAGTGACTCGTGTGTAAGAAGGGTTCACGGAAAAATGAGTACTTTTGAGAGCCCTGCTTAAGATCTACTTGTATCCAAGTTGTGTATTCTTCCGCCTTATGTAAAATTAACACATTGCCTTTGATTTCATCACTTTATTCTGTAAAATTAACATTTCCATTGGCCTCATCACTTTATTCATGCGTCGGTCAAGTGAGACTGTGAAATAATTAGGAAAGTAAATATTTTACACACCTGTTCATTTGCACACTTCGACGCATTAAAATAAACAGAAATCAAAATTAATATTTAAGTTATCACAAATGGTTACCTTACACTTTTCATTCGACGTTAAGATATGGAACTACTTTCTCGCCATCATTACCAACTTCACTGGGCGCATGTCACTCAGGGCGCCCGTTACAATATATGCAAGTAGGAGCAGTGATTTTTTCTAAGGTTTATTTCTAAAGTGCTCACTTTACCGTGAACGGCCTTTATTCGTGGTTTCTTCACCCTTTTTGAATCAAACTTTCGATTTAAAAAACTCAATGAAAGAAGTGTTTGTTTGTTTACTAAATATGTGGGATACTGATTAGTAAACAGCGCTAGTGTTCTAGTGTAGGCTCTGTATGGTACGTATCGTAGAAGGAAAATGTGAAGAGTGCGAGCTGTAGTTGCGCAGACACACTCCGTGTGCTGACGCTGAACTGTTTCTCTACAAACACGAATGTAATATACGACGTGCATATGATTTGAGGTTAGAACACTGTTTACTTAAACAAGTGCGTTGAGATGTTTTTATACTTCCGCTAACCAATTTTTTGTGCGATTATATTAAGTTCAAATCGATGAAAGTATTTCATTCGTATATCAGTGCTTGTCTTATAAAAATTAAGATACACGCCAACACTTTCATTAGTGTTGACTACGTGACTTTGACAGTTTTATTATTGTGGGTGGGGTAGGTCAGTGTTGGGTACATGCGCAAAAGACGATAATCGCTCGAGAGGCTGTTCACGGTAAAATGAGCACTTTCGAAAGCCCTGCTTAAGATATACTTGTATGCACGTTGTGTATTCTTCCGCGTTACGTACAATTAATACTGCCATGAGCCTCATCACTTTATACATGCGTCGGTCAAGTGAAACTGTGAAATTATCATAAAAGTAAATATTTTATAAATCTGCAAAATTTCGCACTTAGATGTATTAAAAACAGAAAGCTAAAGAAATATTTTAAGCTGTCACAGATTGTTACGTAACAATTTTAATTCGGCGTATAGACATGGGACTACTTTCCCTCCATCGTTAACAACTTTACTGGAGGCATGTCGTTCAGAGCGCCCGTTAAAATATATGCAGGTAGGAGCAGTGGCTTTTTTTTTCTTCCAAGGTTGATTTCAAAAGTGCTCACTTTATCGTGAACAGCCTTTACCTAATCTTTAGTGTATGATTCGTATTACTGTAACGGAACACAAAACCCACTGACTGCGATAAAGAAATAAGAGCCGAAGGGTTGTGTAAGCTTATAGTTTGCACGCACCCAAGAAATTATTATTTGCAATATCCGAAATAAAAATTAACGTAGTCCTGAAACAGTTAACATTTTTTTTTATCGCGAAAACACACTTAGCCTCTACTGTAGTGTTTTCTGAAAGAAGATTGTAACCGGAAAGGAGTGGCGATTTTTTTAATACGTGTTTCTTCTGTAGTTGTTCGAGCGCTCTACAAAGTCACACCTAGCAATGTCATATGTTACAGTAACATGGCCATGGAACTAATGACTGACTTAGTATCCTTGCCTTAATAAGTCAGAAAGTGAAAACTCTACCAGTTTCCCCATTTCTTATTTCGATGTTTGTAAAATGTAAACAAAACAATTGCAGTGAATAGAGACAAATATTTTGAAGGAAAGTCGCATCGTCAATTTTTTTTTTTTTTTTTTTTTTTCGTCACCGAATATAATTTTTTAATTACCATGATGGTTTCGTGGTAGAAACAAAATAATTTTGTGTTTGCACAGAAGAAAAATTGGCAAGGTTAATACCGACAAAACTTTTTGCGACTGCCACAATTGACTTTTTCAGTATGGTCACTAATTTAAAATTCACATATTCCGTAGTACCTTAGACCACAAAACGACTTAAAATTATTCGTGTGTGCATTAGAACTATTTCCTTCTGGGCACTACCTACACACATGTTTTCTCTCTTATTCATATTAATGATATATCAAAGATATAATTTTTAAATCATATAAATATAAGTTAAGTTTAATCAAAAATAAGATACTTTTATGATAATCGAAGTATAAAACACATATTACACACATTCAGGAAACAACCAAACATGTCATACGTGGGGTGATTTTTTTAAAATTATTTTAATACAAAATGTGTGAATATACTTCGAATGGACCTTAGTTCCTACAGTAGTGCATTTTGTTGTAACTACAAAACAGATATAGGCTATTCATGGTAAAGCGAGCACTTTTGATCGTCCTCTTTTTTGGAATAATAGTCGATAAATGTATTTTGTTTTAGTCTTAGACGTTAATTTCCGAGTGCGGTGGACTATACACACTATGCTTATTACTTCCATGGCTATCTTTATTTTAAAATGTGGTTAAAGGATTTTAAAAAAACGCTGAAAAAAAAAAAGTAACTAGAGCCTCAAAAGTGCTCACTTTACCGTGAACAGCCCATAGTTTCTTCAACAGGGCAACCTGAGAAATATTTGGACTGTTCTCCCACAAGCACTGTTTCATTTCTGCTTCTGAGAAGCCCGCTTACATAACTGTTCTGTGTATTTTATCGGTTTTTAATTTTTTTTCTTTTCCCTTCCCAAGTGTGTTAGCGCCTAAGGAGTTCTCCCGTCTATTTTTTACATGATGTCATGCCGCGGCTTTGTTAAAACTCGTTGGAACGAACTTCCGGTTAAAGGAACACAGCTCTGACCTTTGACACCGGCGCCAGTGTATGCTATAAAATATTCTCCCCTCTTCACACTCTTTGGATCAAACCTTTACAAAATCACTCCATGTATGATATTTTCAGTTGTCAGCCTAGTTGACGAAGGAAAGAAATGCTTATGAGATCAGTTTCCTGTTTGTGCGTTTCTGTGTGCCTTTGCGTGTGTGTGTGTCCCTCCCTTAAAAAAAAACATATTGTTTCAAATTTCGAACGCGTCAACATAATTTCTCCAAACTTCGTACACATTTAATACTCAGTAAGGTCACCAGACTTATAAAGTTTATGACCACGTCAGGCACTTATTTTCAAAATGGTTATTTTCAAAATGGCCGCCATTTTAACATTTCGGGTGATATATCTCGGAAACCATTCAACCTATTTAAACCAAGTTTTGTATCCTAGCAGAGAATCAAGTATGCATTAAAGTTTGAGATGTATATTGTTATGGGTGAGCCATTTTGTAAAATAGCACCAAATGAAGAAATAAATATTTTACATTATATCTCGAAAACTATTAAACCAAATCTCACAAAATTTGGCAGGTAAGTATTACTATGACAGGCCAAGTAAACGTAAGTGGTTTAACTTGATTACGTACTTATTTTCAGAATCGTGGCAAAACAAATTTTTTAGGTTTATTTAGTATATCTACCAATCATTTAAACAATTTCGACCAAATTTTGTATACTGAATGTATATGTTACAAGCATCATAAGTACGAACACATAATCACTTTTGTCGGCCATTTCTTAAGATAGTGCTATACGGATAAGTAAAGTTATGTCATATCTCTGTCAAAATAAATTAACCGAATCCTACCAAATGTGACGAACAATTAGTACTGATGCAGAAATTATTAAGTAATGTGTTTTAAGCATGTCAGAAACGTATTTTCAAAATGGTGGCCATTTAGCTAATTATATACTGTATCTTCGAAAACATTTAATCAATTACAACTTAACTTTGTATAGTGGCAGTAGATATTACAACTATCGACTGTACCTACACGGAGCATCTTTTGTCCTCCATTTTGTAAGATGGCGACATGCCAATAAATAAAGTATGTGTGTCATCTTGGGAAACAATTGACAGATTCCCACCAAATTTGGCCGACAGATAGTACAACAGCAGGTGGTGTTAACTGCTATGTTTTAAGTAAGTCAAGCTCTTATTTTCAACATTTTGGTTTTATACATTATTTTAGCTCAGTGTATTTTATCATCGAAACAAATTCCAACTACTAATTTTTATACTCGCACTGCATATTACAACCATCAAATATGTATATGCAGAGCCTCATTTCTATGTAATTTTGTATGACAGCCTCACCAATAAAATAATCGTTTTTTCTCATATCTCGGGAAACAATCAACCCATTCTTACAAAGTTTTGCGAAGATGTATTGTGGTAGATCATATTTATTTTTAATTTTTTTTTTTTTTTTTTTAAGTGGAACCCACTTATTTTCATAATGACGGTTCTAAAATTATGTTAGTTTCGTGTGCTATATCCACGAAGCTATATAATATATTTTAACTTAACTTTGTATTTTGGCAGTATATATTCATCGAATATGGCGGTTTTATGCCGTATCTCGAGGTTCGATCAACCGGTTCCCACCAAATGTTACACTGAAACATTTCAACTAATTTTTGTACCAAATGTTGCACACCATAAATTCTACACAATTCCGTTAAACCAAAAATTTGTATGTAAACAGTATACATTAAAAACATCGTATATAGAGCCTTTTTTTTTGCAAATGTACGATAGCATCAAATAAGAAAATAAAGATTTTAATGCCATGCCTCAGGGATCAAACAACCAATTTCCATCAAATTCTTCACACAAGTAGCGCTACGATGGACCATGTAAACTTCCATGTTTTAAGTGGCTCAGTCACCTATTTTCTAAATGGTGGCCCTCTAAATATCTATATTAGTGAACCACATCATTTAAAACATTAGGACTGATTAAATCCGAAATTGATTCTCCGAACCCGACCTCCATAATGCAGTGAATTTCACGCTAGCTTATTGCACGTCTTCTGGGTACAAGTCCCGGATAAGGCACGCGTGTATTTGTAATTTTGTCACACTACTGTTGCATACGTTTATGGTTTTATTTCTAATGTTATTGCTTTCAAAGAGAAGTCAAGTCGTACCTACAAACTCAGCTTTCAAGAACCTATTTAAAAATTAATTGCACCCGTATTGAGGAAAGTAAGTTCATTAGCTATATCACTAACATCTTGGTTTCTGAATGTGCCACTTATCACAGGCGTTTTATACTTATGTTAACATAAAGGTTTACTATTTTTAGTTAAATTAAACTTTAATATATATTTTTATAAATTATATACAGTATTTGATTTAAAATTAATACGAGTAAAAACCAGGGAGAAAATAGGTACGTTGGTAATGCCTAGTAAGAAATAGTTCTCATGCAAAATATTATCACACCGAGTGCGCACGTATGGTGTGGGTTGGCCCTTTGGCGTAATTTTCTCGGTTTAAGTTATGTTTGTATGAAGCGGAGGAATAGTCTGAAAGCAGAACTTAAGAAGGCCTTCCGAAAAGTTGGAAGTAACCATGAATGGGCTACAATTGTAATTCAAAATTCAAATTGTACTTCCGCATTCAACTGTCGTAGACGTTTCACCAATATATATATATATATATATATATATATATATATATATATATATATATATATATTATATATATATCATACTGTAATTAGACGCTAGGAAAATATTTTGTGGTCATTCATCTTGCAAATAAGTTGTACTAACGATTAAACTGTTTGAAATGACAAGAAACAGTTCTGTAGTTTCTGAAAAATAATTTTCTTTTTTAAGTATGAAAAATTGGTATGGTGCATCTCAACAAAATGAAGATAGGATTTTGTCACGCCAAATTAATATTTTTTCTGCATACGTAGTATTTTGCATTTCATATTCATCTGCCAAATGAAGAATTTTCCAATAGGGACTATTTGTTTGTAAGGTCTAGCAAACTAGTATTTCTGTTACCCTTAATGACTGTGGGGATGTGGAATATCAATTTACTAGACATTGTTGTTCAGTTTATCGAGAAATAATGATGTGACAGATTGGAAATATTTTATTGTGTTTGAATGTCACGTGGTTGGTTATACAAATACTAAAGACACCGAGATGACTTCAACACGATGGTCTTCCAGCCATCTGACAGACGACTGGCCGTTCATACTTTTAAATCAGCCAGTGAACGTTTAACGAAAACACTGCCCCTGCGGATTGCTTCACTACTCCAGTTCCACAATTTTTACTACTGATTTGTGGTGACAGTTAATGAATTACATTTATTCAAGTCACAGAGTGCTACTTTGGATAGAAATATCTAACAACCAAATTTCGCAGTGAAACTTTCGTTACCGGTTCAAATGTTTATAGCATACGCGTTGTTGGTCAGAAAATACCATACGTTTTGTAGAAAAAAAAAACTTTTGTCCGGGTGTGATGACATCACGAAAGCATAATAAACGCAATTCTCAGTAACTACCGTGCCATTCACGATGACGAGTTTGGAAAAATTTTTCAACATTAGGGTATTCTCAACGATCCAGCGTTGCCGGACAGTTTATGAGACATTGTTGCTTAAATGCGCTGCAAAATATTATTCTTTGATAAGTTATTGCACGACTTATTTGATGATAGAACAGCGCCAATAGCCTTACATAGTGTGAAACAAAAGCTTCCCCCTTGGTGTCCTGTACCAGACACATGATCCGTCTGGTGCATGCTCTCGAAACAACAAATGATCAGCACACATTTAAGTGACATTTTAAACAATCTAGAATTGGATCGCCTAAGATCCACCATTGCAGAATCACCCGTTCTATTGATCTCAGTGTTCACACTTACCTGTGCCCTATCGACCCACAGAACGCTACTTGCCAACTGTACTGTGTGATAATTCCATTGCTATCTAACTATAAACTACTCAAGGGACGACATTACTGTCTAACTATAAACTACTCAAGGGACGACATTACTGTCTAACTATAAACTACTCAAGGGACGACATTACTGTCTAACTATAAACTACTCAAGGGACGACATTACTGTCTAACTATAAACTACTCAAGGGACGACATTACTGTCTAACTATAAACTACTCAAGGGACGACATTACTGTCTAACTATAAACTACTCAAGGGACGACATTACTGTCTAACTATAAACTACTCAAGGGACGACATTACTGTCTAACTATAAACTACTCAAGGGACGACATTACTGTCTAACTATAAACTACTCAAGGGACGACTTTACTTTGTCGCGTCTGAAGGTTCAGTAAGTAACAGGGGCTTTACAAACACTTGTGTTCATCTGAGAAGTATTGTTTTCTTACAGACGACATTTATTTAGAATGCTTTAATGTTCTTGAAAACATGGTTAAAAATAGCGAGAAAGTTAAACTACTTTACTAGCGCGTGTATCTTTTTCAGGTACACAGAACTTTTGGTCGAAGATTAAATTGTAACTGCGCTCGAGCGTAGTTCTTAACGGGTTTTTTTTTATCCTTGATATTTCTTCAATAAAACTATATTATCGTATGTTGTCGTATATAAGTACTAGCGGACCCGACAGACGTTGTCCTGTACATATGTATTAAATCCGAAAATTTCAAACTTTTTTTAATAAGTTGTAACAATCTGGACCGTTTTGATGAAAATTTTTATTTAAAAAGTTATTACAATACATGACGTCATCACATGTACAGTTACCACAATTCGACCTATCGATGTAAAATATTCCAAGGTCAACAATAACTTATAAATTAAAAATTGATTAAAAAAACATTTTGTAGTGGACCGAATTGTGAATCGAAACCATTCTCGAATCCACTTGAACACACACAAAAAATTTCATCAAAATCGTTCCAGCCGTTTAGGAGGAGTTCAGTGACATACACACGCACAGAAGAATTATATATATATAAAGATTGATGTGAACTCGAATTATTGTATATTCCTATACTTATCGTAAGATTTTGCAATATTGTAATGAATTCTTCCAAACCCAAGGGAACTTGCCTCCTATTCTCACATGCCGCGCCGTACAATAATACCTACAAGTGAAGAGATTTGAGTGATTCTTAACAGCGAGGTCTTGAGAGTCGATGAGAGTGAAGCGAGGTGATTATAGAGCAGCGCCGGAATGCAAGGGCGGGGGAAACGGGAGATGTGCGAGAAAACCCGCCGACCAGCGGGATCGTCCGGTACGGTTCCCGCGTGCCAAAATCCGGGATTCACCCCGCCGGGAATCGAACCCCCCGGTTCGCCCTGGTATAGGCTATTCGCGGAAAAGTGAGCACTCTGTAAGGCCCTCCCAACAGACATTGACCACAAATAAATATATATTATTGCACCTTAAGTGTTAAATTTTGAGTGTGGTAGTATGTGTACACTGTGTTTATTGGTCACATTGCAAGGTTTATATTAAAACGCAGCAGGAAGATAGAAATTGTGTGAAAGGAAAAATTTAAAAGGGTCTTGAAAAGTACTCACTTTGCGGTGGACAGCCTATAGAAGGCGAACACCAGAGCCGCCACATCAGCGCGACCCTTGATATTTATCGATGGCCTGGGTATATTGCAGGGAGAAATGGCGCTGGGAGAGTTCCAAATTTTTGGGGGTTAGACGTTTAGACCCAACATAAACTACAGACACACAATTTTAAAAAAGCTGCTGTAAACTGAAGGGGCAAAGGAGATGTGTGTTTGGTTGAAGGCACTGCCACTCTTCATTTGCAGAAGCAAATATTTTACGAAAACATACACCTTCGCCATAGTCGGTGGATGTTGTCATAAGAATTGTGTCGTAATGAGATAGCAACTTCAGTGCTTCCTTTGTTGAAATGGAGGAAAATACATTTCTGGCCTCCTTGATATTTTCTACAACAAATTAATTAGTGAAAGCATTTTTCATTATTTTCCGATTGAAACAATTCTATTTTACTAAAGCAAATGTAGTTAGAAGGTACACTGTAAACAATTTTCTGGCAAACTTCCTAAACTGTAATGGAATTTTTTGACCTATACATTGTACGATAATAATACCACACATGAAGCTATAGATATAGAAATGTTTAGCAGCGATACTATACAAAGTTGGGAACTTCCATATGCATTTGACTGTTTCCTGAACAAATGTAGGAACACTACAATAAATGTATAGGGGGAAACATTACCATTCCTCCTTTCACACTAAGCGTATACACTGGTATGGTAAGTTTAAGTTTCCGAATATTGCTTAGAGTGTAGGTTGTAGAAGAGGCGCTGAGCTACGACAGACTTTTACACGAGAAAATACAATTTTCCCATTTTTAAGGAAACACTAAAGGAATAACAATATTTCCTGTAAAACAACAAATCCTTCGGGTTACTGCGCCGCTGGCAATGAGCCAGGCTGTACTACAGACGAACACCATGTGAGAACCGAACCTATGGGATTAGAATTCTGGCTCCTTTTTTCCAGCGTACATTGTAAAAAAAAAAAAAAACCAGATATTATAGTACTAGACGATAGTTATCGTAGAATATATGGTTATTTTGTATCTAGGCAACACTATGGCGAAAGGTGCGAAAGCCGAGAGCTCGAGGTTTCCGCCCACTCCACGTAAGCGGTATTCACAATAGAGCGACGTGACGCGTCGCGTCGAGCATCAGCCAATCAGAGCCTTGACGCTTGCGTCGAGCGTCGAGGATGTTGCACGAGCGATGAACTTAGGTTTTGGCGCTCGTCGCCAGCGTCGGGGAATAAGGAGAATAGCATTTCTGTACTTCATAATAAATAACTTGCGACAACCTGAGATAAAGAAAGGTGGAAATATACATAACAAACGGTTTGCTGAAATACTGATTGGAGTGCAAATTTATAACAAATTTAGCTACCTTTAGTAAAACGAAAGTATGTTTTCTTTTCCGATGGTCGAAGAGTCATTCCTGTTCTACACAATTTCGAATTTTAATATATTATTTTTATTAAAGAAAAGTGTATATCACTACGAAATAATTTTATTAACTAAATGGCAAACAAATCCACGGTATTTCGTTCGTTTTTAGCATTTCATTGCAAGCTTCCCGCAGGATAGCAGATGGCAGCACGGTCTGTGTCGCCGGCGGCCGGCGTCAGAGCATCGCTCTATTGTGAAGACGCGAATAAGCGGCGAGCGTCGGACGCGACGCGCCGAATCGCGAAGCTCTATTGTGAATACCGCGTTGCCACCGCCCCCCCTCAAGGGAGCAGACGCCACTCTGCGCGCACGCGCGGTAACCCAGTTCCGATTTAATTAAACGCGCCTTGGCCGCGGCGGGCGTCCGTGTAAACAAACAGTAGTGCGCGAGAACAAGGCGCGCGGAATTTCAACGCCGCCCGGCTCTCCAGGACCGACACGTTTGGAATTCCAGCCGACTTTCCCCGATCCCTGGGAGACGTTCATTAAGTCCCCCTGTGGTCCTCTCTTCTCAGGGTTCTATCACCGGGCGACATTCGATCTCGACGTCCGGCTACAGCCATACGATATTATCGATATATTAACCAGAGCGAAGAGTAAAAAGTAGGTTTACATAAGAAAAATAAGCATTAACTTATACCGGAATCACATATCCCCGACCAGCACGACACCGCAAGCACGACACGACACTTAAAACTAAACTACCAATGAAATACAAGATAGATCTGACGTAAGCCTGGCGATTCTGTCGTACGACCAGCAGTTTTGGATTAGGAATTATTTCTATTCTTCGTCGTGTCGTGCGGCCCGACGCACAGTGTGTACAAACTTGTAAAATGATATTGTGTGATAAGGTTTCCGCACAATGGGAAATATGTAGCTTAAAAGAAAACAAATTATGAAAATTGTTGTGTTGTACCCTTATAAATAATAATTTTACCTTTGTATGCATTAGCTATAAAACTTTGTTACCATCGTGTAATCCATATTTCCCGTCTGCCCACCGCCTTTGAAAATAGCGTAGTTAATCAGCGCTTTCTAAATGGATCGGGAAAATTCTACTCATTGTGTCGCGTCAGTAAACTGTCGGGCTGCAAATTCGAGCAGTCACATTGAAAATGGTCGTGGTTGCTGTTTTTGTCGTGTCGTGCTGTGCTCATCGGGACTATGTGATTCCGGCATTATGCGTTATGATGAGTACATAAGAACTGAACGTGGATTATCTTAAGTGTTGGTTTCCAATATAATTTAGCAGGTCGTAAATGTTGTGTGGCGGTGACCAATCAGAACATAGCAGTTGGTGTTGTTGGCGGGAAACTGTTATTTACACTAATGTAGACAACAAATATTAAAAAGGCTTGTGTATGCACATTTTTATAATTACATTTGTGAATTAAGTTCACTGTAATAGGCTTTTCTGCCAGAAAACCTCTACTTTAAAAAATAATGTGTGTATTTATGGATTTGGTATGAGAGGTTATGTTGGAAATAAGAATAAACAGAGATTAAGTTGAAACGCTTACAAAACTTTCATTTTTATTTTTGACTGCTTATTCTATACTCTTTAACCAAAAGCTTTTGTCCTCTCTGAAATAATTTTGTGACCGCCACAACGAAGTGGTAAGTTTTTTTTTTTTTTTTTGTCTGAGATATAGATTTGTGAGCTGCATCGATATCGATCTTAATGGTATAAATTAATCAGTATATGCCACACAGGTCTACCTCTAGAGCTTCTAACAATTTTTGGCTGATTAGTTAATTATAAAATTGGTTTGCATGTGTGTCTGAATAGCCGAGAAACAATACTTGTTTGCAAAATGACTAAATTTTGTATAGCGACGTCGAATACATAAACAGAGCTACATAACAATAATAACAAACATACTATTTATCTTATGCATACTATAACACTAATGGATAAGGCAACAATGATACCGATGACGTGCAAATACAGGAGTAGTGGGGAACATGCATGTACCGTCTGATTTTTTCCAACAACCATGGACATCGACTGGTTTTTTTTTTTCCCCCGCGCTACAAATCTTCACAGACAGTTCACATGGACTGCTATGCTTATTAACATTTGGTGTCTCACCCAGCTTGTAGTACCTCTTACGCAAAACAGAATGCGCTAGGAAACTCAAATTCGTACGAGAGTGGACATCGACGTGCCACAGTCGCGGCTTTGCTACTCCGGAGCAAATATAAAATAGAACATTTCAGGAGTCTCATATGTATTTAAAAATTCCTTCAGCTATCCCAATTCATTTAGGTAACCGCACAAAGAGTAGTGTCTTCGTGTCGTGTTGGAATGCAAAGACATTTGTAAATAGTTTTCCAATGAGGCTTTTTCTGGATTCTTTGAAAAATTAATTTTTTCGGAGCTTTATAGAATTTATTAAGTTTGTACCCTCAGGCTTCAGTTATTTTGTAAATATAGTGTTGTATTTCTATATTATACTATCTATGAACTTGTATTTTGGACGTGTGATAATGCAGATTTATTGAATTTTCGATTATAAAAGCCGTTCACGATAAAGTGAGCACTTTTAAAATCAACCATAGAAACAAGTCACTGCCCATGCCTGCATATACTTCAACGGGCGCATTGAGTGACATGCGTCCAGTACAGTTGGTAACGATATATGGAAAGTAGTTCCATATCTTAACGTCGAATAAAAAGTGTTAGGTAACCATTTGTGATCATTTCAATTATGTGTTTCGCTTACTGTTTTTTTTAATGCATCAGTGTGTAAAAATGAGCAGATTTATAAAATGTTTACTTTTATAATAGCTATACAGTTTAACTTGACCGACACATGAATAAAGTAATGAGGCCCATGGCAATGTGAATTTTACATAAGGCGGAAGAGTGCACCACCTGTAACTTGGTTGCTCAAGAATGATGTTCGCTGGGACAGTAGGTGCATAACAAAAACACATCGAAATGACAGGCGTGATATTCTGTACAGACAGTGTGTATTTTAATACCGTACTTAAGACCATTTCACACGACCAAATATTTACATTGAATTCAATTACCTGAATTCAATTTATTGAACTAAAAAATCACTTCATTTTCCTTTCAATGAATTGCACACAATAGGCTTTAAAGTCTCCTCATTAAAATTTACCACAATATTTTTTAATGAAACCAGTTAAAACATAATTACTAAGTAGAAAGTAGATTTTTATAAGAATCTACAACTCATACACGGCACGAGAAAAATAGGTTAAACCCCAGCAAATTTTCTTCATTTTGCTGTGTGTGTGTGTGTGTGTATATATATATAACATATAATATAACATATATATATATATATACACACACAACACACACACACACGATATTTTACGATACGTCCATATTTTAAAAACTTTAAATGTGTGCACAAAACTCTGTTATTACGAGATTACTTTCACTAACACTGTCAGAAAAGCTGTGATCGGCGATTGAAATTTTGGATTTAAGAAAGTGTAAAACGTGTTCTGAAAAAAAAAACTTGACGGAAAACGAAACATTCAAGAAATTGAAAGTTAAAATGGCCGCTATTAAAACGTTTCTATGACGTCGTATAGCGTTCAATGAATTGAATTCAATAAAAATGGAAGGTAATTTGAAGAAAAACTGAATTGTGTAAAAAGGGCCTTTACTTTGGGCCACGAACAACCCAGTTAGTAAGTATGTTCGGTGGTGCAAAACATTTTTTTGAGGTGTTTACGTGTTATAGATGGCATCAAAACGTTTACAAGTTAGTTTTTTGTTTGATTAGAGTGAGCTCCTGTCTCCAACTCCAATCCCGCTTTCTCCGCCGGTTAGGCCGATCACATCGTTAGGCCGATCACATCAATAGTCATTCACGAGGTTTGTAGTCACACCACTTGCACACTCTCTTCATACGGTTCGCCCCAACACCAAAGTTTCCTCTTGAAGAGCCAACGACACTTGGACACACGACACTGAGGCAATCTGGCGTTACTCAATTGCCGTTTCTCGTAACACAGATATCTGCCTTATCTCACTGCGACGTTTTCGGTTATAGGCTGTTCACGGTAAAGGTGAGCACTTTTTAAGGCCCTTATAAATTTTTCCTTTCATCCGATTTCTATCTTCCTGCTGCTTTTTAATGTAAACATTGAAATGTGATCAATAAACACAGTGTATACATTTCACCGCCATCAAAATTTAATGCCTGAGGCTGCAATAAGATATATTTATTAGCGTTTAGTGCCTGCCAGGATGGTCTTAAAAAGTACTCACTTTATCGTGAACAGCCTGTACAGCAACGAATGAGGCAACTGTGTTAAATTTATTTATTGAGGAGCTGCGGTTTTCCCAAAACATATGGCCAGTTTAAAAGGAAATCCATATCAAGTGGCCCAGAAAAAACTATCGGTTGCTTGACCCGTTTAGATAATATATTATGTATATTTCGTTTAGTTGTTAATATGTGTTACGAGTACAAAACTATTATTATGTAAATTTTATTGTGAACGATGTGGTTATGGTGGCCATTTACGTCTCGTGGTGCGAGACTTTTCTCATTTGTATGTGTTGGTGGAGTAAGCCCTATCTCAGCTATCGTAAATCGTAGCGTAATGAAGGAAAAACCGCGAGTGTTAGCACATTATAAGCTACGATTCCTTTTACAGAAATTCTTTCCAAAATCATATTTTCATAAATATTATAAAGGTCTAAGTCATCCATCACAACTGCTAAAATTTACAGCTTCCTGTGCTAAGGCTTTGGCAAACTATCAAAGTAGAACCGATCGCCGACACACTACTATAACTTACCATTACGTCAACTTTGAAATTATTTTGGTTTTAATCATGCTAATTTTAATAAATTTCAGCCTAAGAGTAATTTAATACATGGTGAATGTGTCTATATATATATATATATATATATATATATATAATTGTTATTGTTAGCGATTTGATCATGGTGGCCATTTTATGTCATAGCGCGTGAAATATTTTTTATTTGTAAGTGTTGGTAGAGAAACCCATATCTGAGCTCTCGCAGATCGCAGCACAATGAGAAATAAACTTGAGTCTTAAGCACATTATAAGCTACATTTACGTTTACAAACATTCTTTCTAAAATGATTTTTAGTAAATATTATAAACGTCAAAATTATGCATCACAATTGCTAAAATTTGCATTTTCATGTGTGGGTGTGTGTATATATATATGTGTGTGTGGGTGTGTGTGTGTGTGTGTGTTTGTGTTTGTAAACAGAAATGTAGCTTATAATGTGCTTAAGACTCACGTTTATTTCTCATTGCACTGCGATCTGCGAGAGCTCAGATATGGCTTTTTCTAACAACACTTACAAATGAAAAAAATTTCGCGCGCTATGACTCAAAAATGGCCACCATGATGTAATCACTAATAATAAAAGTAATATAATAGTTGTTTTGAACTGCCAATACATTATACCAACGACGTAATTTGGTTAAGGAACTTGTACTGTACTATTTGGTATGGATTTGTTGCAAGTTCGACGGCAAACATTTCAATACTTTTGTACCTTTAATTTGTTGCTCAGCTTACAAACATTGCGCTAATAACATCCCTAGGCTTTTTTCTTTATTGAACAGTGTTTGCATACTTCAAAATTACAATACTACGATATTTGACAAGAGATGAAAAATAAATAATCTGAAATGCACTGACTCCGTTAAATTTAAGACATGTTTGCAGGATTTTTAATGTCTATGAAACCTTAAGGTCTTGAAAAAGTGAGTAAATTAAAAAAAAAATTATCAGGGAAATACCACACGAAGTTTCAGGGAAGCATGTAACTGGTGATGCAAATTACAACAAAAATATAACGCAAAGGTTTTTTTTTTAATGTAACGCAACATTCAAAGCACCAGCATGAGAAATACATATTTAAGCTATTGTTTTATGAGGAATATAACCTTGCGAACATTGGCAATTTCTGAAATTATTAGGATAAACAAGTTTATTTTTAATTAAGTTTCATAAAAAAGGGTTAATCCTTATATTAATTTTTTTAAATTTCAAATTGACTTGCAATTCCTCATTTTTGCGTAGAACACCTATATATTCAGGTAAATTTGGTATTTACATTGTGTAGTAACCCTGGTTTACAAGAGCGCGAGATAGTACCTCTGGAATCAACAGCCATAAAGCGTCTTGCGATAAAAATGGTATGGCTTTTTTCTGAATGTATATTATCATCTATCTGCACGTGAGTTTATTTATGTTTCATTTCGTGACCCCCGAAAATAGTCAAATAAAATTATTGATATATATATATATATATGTGTGTGTGTGTGTGTGTGTGTACTTAAAATGACATCTAGCATTTTGAGAAAAGTATTTGGCAATGAAATTTTTTTTATATCTAATTACTTAAATCTTTCTATGTAGATAATATTAAGAATTATGAAAACACGTGTCTTCACCAAATTAATTATTTATATCTAGTTATTAAATAATATTATTACATTTTAATGTTTAGTGCCTTGGGCATACATATGGAAGCGATAAATCATTTCGTTGTTGTGGCAATATCGCCTTAAGCTAACCGTGCTTCTGAAGTTTCCAACTGAAATAAACGTTATGGCTACCGACATTTAGCTAAAGTCACAAGGCGGAATATTCTACCAAAACGCATATTCGGCCAAACGCCTCTCCGAACGAACGCCTCTGCCGACAAAGGCCAGTTCTGCCAAATGCCTGGTCTGCAATTTTAGAAACACAATTTATGGCCAAATGCCTGCCCAGCTAAATAAATTTACGGCCTTCAGGTTTGCAGCAGTGTTGCTCGATTTAAAGCGTGTGTAGTCTATTCATGGTTATTTCCAACTTTTCTGAAGGCCTGTTAAATGTCTACTTTCAGGACATTCTTCCGCCTCAAACAAACAAAGCTTAGAAAATTACTCCAGAGGACCAACACATCACATTCCTGTGCACTCAGTGTTATAATATTTTGCATAAGGATTATTTCTTACTAGGCATTACCAAAACATCTATTTTCCCTGTCTTTATTATAATGTACAAATAAAAATATTATTGAAATTTAATTTAACAAATATAAAGTATTTTTATGTTCGCATAAGTATAAAATACTTTTGATGCATTAGATATCTAGGAAATAACCGAACACGTAATACATGGGGTGTTTTTTTTCAAAGGTTTGATTCGAAAAGCGTGAATAAACCGCGAATAGACTACGCGCATGAGCGGTTCAGGCCTGGGACCCGAGACGGCCTGGGGGTCGTAAGCAGGCGGCTTGACCTGTCACGCGGCCGGTCGCCAAACCCAGCAGGCGCTTTCCAATCGCGACGTTACAGCGGCGAGGAATGCTTCAAGCCGTTCTTAGAAAGCCTTTTGGCTGGGAGATTTACACCCGGGAAATATCCGACCGTTTTCCGGGCGATGCCTTTCTACTCGGCACACCCGGCTGCAGCTGGCAGCTGTTGTGTTACACAGCCGCCCGCTCGAGCGTATGGTGCAACAGTTTCATTGCGTGGACTGGGCCGCGGTGGTCTACTGGTCAGACTACCCGCCTCACACCTAGGCGGACCGCCCGTATCTCTCCACTACATTTACCAGCTCCTCTCTAGACGATGTAGTTTCTTTCTAAAGGTAAATCGCTAGTACAATTTCTACCTATTACGTGACCTCCTGTGATGGAAAACGCCAAATACCCAATGAAAACTCATCGATTTAGGTCTATGTCCGAGTGTGTCCCAGTTTAGGGTTGTACGAAAACGTCTGTGTGCTCTGTTTCCCTAGTTTTATATGGTATTCATCAAATAATGCTATATCCAATATTTAAAGAACTGAGAAATTCATAACTTCATTTCAGGACATGATACATTCTAAAAAACTCTTACGTTTTTGTTACTTCTCAATTTGTCCGTGGGGAGGCGTAGTTCTCTTTCAAACAGCACCCTCGATGGCGTTGCCCTTGCGAACTCGTGAACTGCTAAGCGGTAAGCAAGAAGGAACAATGTCACCTTTGAATCCCAGTCCTATTGGTTGTCTGCCACAAAGATCGACAGGTACTGCTCAAGAGTGCAGTTAAGACTCTCGACCATTCCACCCGACTGAGGGTGTAAGGCTGTAGACCTAGTCTTTTTCATCCTCAGAATTCTCGTCACCTCCTGGAAGACCGCAGCTTCAAAGTTTCTTCCCTGATAAAAACGGAGTTCTAGTGACATCCCAAACCTCGAGAATACGTGCTCTATAAGTGCATCGGCCACAGTTCGTGCTTCATGGTTTGGGAGGGGAATGACCTCGTGCCAGTTAGTAAAGTAAGCTTGGGCCACCAGTAGATACTGATTACCTCTCTCTGACATGCAAGGGTCCCTGAATATCTACTGCATATCCTCTGGAATGGGGCACCAACATTGTATTTATGGAGGTGACCTTGTCCTCTGGTCCTTGTGCCCTTCCTCTCAGTGCAGATGTCGTACAATCGGCGCCACTACTCAACATCCTCCCGACAGAGAAGCCAGTAGGATTTCATTTTAATTCTATCAAGTGTCTTATTAACACCAAAGTGCCCACTGGCTGCCTCATAATGCAGTTCTTTTAAGACTTCGGGAACTCTGCATTCTGGAAGGACCAACTGTAAATGGGTGTGTTTTTCATCATTACTTCCCCAGTTAATGTAATGTACACAATTCTTAAGTATGAAGGGATTCCATTGTGTCCAGTGTGCTTTGACTGTTGCGCTCAGACTAGATATCTCTTCCCATTTTGGCCGACAGCTAGCATCTTTCCACATTAATAATAGCTGCAAAGTGGGATTATTCAGCTGATCTTTACTAATATCCTCATCGCTCCAGGTAGGTGACAACATCACAAACTAGAGAACCTTGAATTCTTGTCCTCCGTACCTTCAGCGATTCACCACTCTTTTCTTCCTGGTGTTCGCAGTGACGATAAAATGGCTCACACGGCCTTCTATACAGTGCATCTGCATTGATCTGAAGGCGTCCAGATCTGTGACGTATTTCAAAGTCATGTTCTTGAAGATGCTGTATCTACCAGGCTATTTGACCATCGGGTTTCTTGAAATTTGGTACCCAGTATAATGAAGCAAGGTAGGTTCTTAGGACAAAATGTCTGCCATAAATGTATGGGTGGAAGTGTGAAATTGCCTTCACCATGGCCAGAAGCTCCCTGCGTGTAACACACTAAAATCTCTCAGGCTTATGCAATACCTTACTGAAGTAGTCTAGTGATCTTTCTTTCCCATCTAGAACCTGAGACGTGCATCGAAGACACCCGAGACGCCGCAGCGCCGTGTTGTTGATGGAAACGCGAGTGCAGTCCGCTGACAGGCTGCGGGTGTCGATCACACGCGACGGCGGAGCTTGGTTTACGTGCCGTGACCGCATGGCTTACGTAACGGAGCGGTGCGCCTGGGAATACCATCCGTGGCCTTCGACACTGAACCGTCGCGGCCACAGGCGTAGCTTCAAGTTATTTCAGGGAGTGAGGGATCAAGACAGAGAGAGACCGCCGCCCTCAGTACTGCTTTCAAGTAAAGAAATAACTAGTACAAGCGCATTGTACTTTCGTGTTTTCATTCTTTATCAGTACAGTACAGGCAGGGATAGGAAAATTTCGCGAATTAATTTCGGGACAAGCTAGACGTCAAGCACATGTAAAGTGAAGTCACCTTTGCAATTGGATTATATTTCATTAGACACCCCCTAGGCGCCTCTGAGCCAATAGCAGACTGTCAAGGAAACAAGTAGCGAATCCCATACTGCCAGGTGTGAAGTAACACTGTTACAGCCAATGAACAAACAGCTGAGGCTCTAATGTACACATGACTAAGAAGTCTAGCCTACAGGTCATTGAACTAGCGAAATTTTCCTATCCCTGAGTATAGGGAATCTATTCAAACGCAATGTTGGTCTTGATAAGTTGCTTTAAAAATATTACACCCGGGGCGCTGCTCAGTTCTTAATATGAAAATACCAATAATGTTATTTTTTATAAATAGCATTATTACTCGTAGAGCATTTTCATCATTAGTAGAGAAGGGTGTTCTTCGCGAAAATATTTATGGCCATGCTAAACTTCAATATTCTACGTCCACAACCACAACTTCTTTTGGTTGTTGGCCGCGAGTCCACATGAGAAGACATGTTCTTATTTGACTGGGCCAATCGTAATAAAGTAATCCGATTCTGAACGTTCATGATTCGTGGACTGACACTAGAGGCACGCGACATTTAAGATCATCCAATTACGAAAGTGGATATGAACAAAAGTGTTTTGGAGTGCAACTGGTCTTGAAATCTTTTCACGAGAAACGCCTGTCTCTAATCATCAGGCACTTGCAAATCTTCTTAGAAACTGAGATTTCTACGTGATTTTGTGCAGCTTCGGTTAGCATTTTAAAAAAATATGTGTAGAAAACAACTCGTTTTTCTCATAAACTAATAGGTATATTTTCAGTATAATACATACATCCCCATAAACTATATTTCTAATGGAAATTTAGGTATCTTCAAGGCATTTTTAAAAGATATTTTAATCCTTTTCTCCCCCGTGGCTCTTTCGTCTGACTAACATAGGAGGCCTATGGCCTCATGCTGTTGCCGTGGTACTCTTCGTATTGCTGTAGGGTTCATGAACACTGAGCCTTTTTAAAAATATAAATGTCAAGAGTGCGTCCTCACCTTACCGTGGAAGGAGGGAGTCGTTTTAGATGTTGGACGGAGAGCACAGTTTCTCACATGCACTGTAATGTTGAGCTATTGACGAGCAGCCAGATGTGATAAATACCATATTTTTTATGCTGTACGGACGGATTTAGTAGGCTTCAGTGTGGACTAGTGCCCCCTGTCTGCACTGGGGACCCGGGTGCTGGGTCAGAATTATTAAGACGCCTCTATGTACCTGGAGCTTTTTTGCTCGTTGAAGGCCCAGAAGGGAGGGTGCGATAACGGAAGACGCTAACACGCGCAACCAGCGCCGCACAGCCCATGCACGAGTGAGTGAACAGATTTGGGCGGATCTTAAAATCGAGGTCTCGAGAACCGATGAGGGTGACGCGAGGTGAGAATGGAGCAGCGCCGGAATGAAAGGGGCGGGGAAAACGGGAGATCCCCGAGAAAACGCCCCGATCAACGGCATCGTCCGGCACGATTCCCACTTGCGAAAATCCCGAGCGACCCGGCCAGGGATTGAATCCGGTTCGTCTTGGTGAGAGGCGCGCAGTCTAACCGCTCGGTCGGGGCAGGCAGAATAGCTCACCACCTTCTTAGGAAGTGTGAATGATGCTTTTGTATAGAAATAGAATTTGTAGCTTAAATTACGGGCGCCCAGACGAATAGCTGCCCTCCTACAAAAAAAATTGTGAATCTATATAACTAATATAGTGTTAGTTAAAATGTAGTAGTAATGGTAGAATTGAACATCCTGGATAGCTGTACTGCTAAGTAGGGTTAATGAAATAAATTTAAAAAAAAAGTATAACCACTCAGCCACCGTGGCCCCCAAATATGATACGGAAGTATTCTATCACTTTGTTCTAACAGTAGATGGAAAGACCGGCCTTTCCAAAGACCAACAAATAACAACCAATAAATAAATCTTGTACCACGGTCTGCGCTTTCCAGACTTGAGTTTGATAAGTGGTTAGTGGGGTAGACACTCCCTCACATAGAAGCCTCGAAACCACCCCCTTATCAGCAATAATAATAGAGAAAACTAGACCAGAAAACTAGCGCCTAAAACGCGATATAATTTTTCAGCAGCTTCGCTGCTTCTATCGTTTTCTTTATTTTCAGTTTATCACCCCTTCAGAAGTTCGTCCAACTCGTGCTGTTATTGTGTTCGCTTTTTGAATCCAAAGCAAGGAGACGACCGCTGAGTAAACTCTTTAGCCATTGATGGCGCGGAATGGTGGGAAAAAAAGGGGGGGGGGGGATCTCTCATTCAAGTTGTTTACATTGCGTTGGTCGTTAGGTTTTTTTAAGGACCCTTACATCACCATATTGTCTTGCCGTCCACCACAGATAAATGTTATTCCTTATTTAATATTAATTAATACAGATAATTTCAATTTCTTGTGTATGTTAATAGATGCAATTTAACCATTTCGCACAACGGTTTTAGAGTTTATGACTGCACATTCGTCCCGTGGGCACTTGTGGTTAGTTATGTAGTTATGGGATGAAGGGGCATCTAGCTGTGAATACGAAGACTCTTTCTACAGGAATTGTTCCGGCGTGTATTGAAAATTGAATCACGTTTTGCAGGGCACGCGAAGAATTGTAACGACACCTAACGACAGAAATATTTCAAGGAGGATACAGTTAATACACTTTCGATGGCTGGTATTAATTTTAATGTATGAATTTCAACGTATTTAGATATTTTTCATCATACGTGAGGGCACGTCTTAATATTCGTATGTTCTGTGACGTATCGCACTCCGATGGCTGACTAGGAACTTTTAACGACCCGAAGTGTTACGTTATGCTATTACGGAGCACCGAAAACTTGTAGACGATGCTTTTGAACAGCAGATATAATTTTCATTCTGCAATACACTGTGTAAACGTCAAATCAGTTTTATGCGCGGTATGTTGATTTTTTTTTCGTGTATTAGAATTATTGTATTAAGAGGCCCGCCTACCTGTACACGCACATCAAGTGAGTCATCGCCACTACGCGCAAGGCTTCTGAACTGGCGTGCATTGTCCTCGTAGTACTGCATGTGTGTATGTATCTCAAATCGGTTACCATTATAATTCCATGGATGGAACTTCTGCAGTAAGGTTCAGTGCATAGCCCTCAGGAACTTTTATATGTATACGACAAGAATATTTTGAGATACAGCGTTTTGAATAAGCCGTTGCAGTGCTCCAAAATGTTGTTTCTAATGTGCACGATGTCTTCAAAGTGACTAATACTCAAAGCCCATCGTGTGTGCTCTTTTCGTGGATAATAACAATGCGCGCACGTTTAGTAGATTCATAAAAATAACTAGATATCTAACACACTGCAGCGTATGTCAAACGTCAGATAGGTAGGTTATTTAAGTCACATAATCGACGAGACCCACGTTTGACTCAGTGGTTCAGACTCTGGCCTCCCAGCTTTGGGATCCTCATTTTCAACCCAGACGGCGGGAAATTTCCGACGGGAAGTTCTAATGTGTGTAGTGTGGCGAACACTGTCGTGATGTGAGAAGTTTTCTCAGAGCATTCCCTTGTTCTCATAAGTCTTCATTCTGTGTCTGATCCATCCCCATCCCTATAGCATCCCTTCTATTGGCTGCCTGGGGTTAACATGCCTGTCCGTCAGGCAGAACAGCTGGTGTAACCGGCGAATCTTACCCCCAGGCGGATTTTACCCCCCCCCCCCCCCAGGTAGAAAAGGACGTACACACTCGCGATCGAGACAGGAAAAGAACGTACTAAGTGCATCTTTATATAGGCCGTTCACGGTAAAGTGAGCACTTTTTGAAGCTGTTTCATTAGACATAATAAATAATAAATATATTTCATTGTGGGCTCGGACTTTTGTTTTTAGGTATGGTGAATGTATACACTGTGTTTAGTACTCACATGGCAGGGTTTACAATAACAAGTGGTGGAAGGATATGAATTGGTTGGAAGAAAAAAAGTAACTAGGGCTTACAAAGTGGTCACTTTACCGTGAACGGCCTAAACCATTGGTGAGATCGCACAGTGAGGTGCCGTACGGAAAAATAAATTTTTTTTCTAGGAAAGTTGTATAACTCCACTCTACTAATTACACAGAACACGAAAATACTACACTTGAAAATCATTTCTGGGGATACTCCGAGCTTCGCTGATGCATGACCGCTTCGCTGTCACTACCTACAAAAAACAGCCGTCATGGGCATGCCTTGAATCACTGTTTTTGAAGTCACTCCCCTGCTGGCGCTGAGGACTCTGGCTCGGTAGACAAAATTCGCCTGCTACACCGGCTCCTCTTGTTGCCGGCATCGTTTCATCCACAGTGAACACCGCACAGGTTTACATTCACTGGCGACTGGCTCATCGGACTAGTCACACTGTCCATTGTTAATTCGTGTCGAACTATACAGAAACGATGCTTATATGTAGACTGTTCACGGTAAAATTAGCACTTTAGAAATCCCTGCTTAAGATCTACTTGCATGTACATTGTGTATTCTTCGGGCTTATGTAAGATTAACGTTGCCATGCGCGTCATCACTTTATTCATGCGTCGGTCAAGTGAAACCTTAAAGTTATTAGAAAAGTAAATATTTTACATATCTGCTAATTTTTACTCTTCGATTCATAAAAAAAAAGTAGAAAGCAAAAAGAAATTAAGTTATAAGAAATGGTTACCAAACACATTTTATTCGACGTTAAGATACGGAACTATTTCCCATCCATCGTTACCAACTTTACTGGACACATATCAGTCAGTGCGCCAGTTAAAATATATGCAGGTAGGGGCAGTGACTTTTTTTCTAAGGTTGATTTCAATAGTGCTCACTTTATCGTGAACAGACTTTACTGTATGTGCTTTTTTCGTTCCTCCGACCTGTTAGTGACTTTAACCCACTTATTGCTGCGCACCTAATGGCAGCCATGTGTCTCTCACGTTATGCTATGAAAATCTATGGAACTAATGTTTTACTCTTAAAAGCCAATTCGTACTTAAATTGATTTCAGTTGTTCGTATGAATTTAAAACATAACAGTTTAATCAACGCTATTTCCTGTTATGTACCTGCGCTAATAAGGATCTTAGTCTAATTGGCGAGGAGTTGGAAGATTTTATTTAGGGAGGACTTCTTAGTAAAGTTATATTTTCTGTAAAATAGTTTCCCTAAAATTGATGTTAGTGCTTGTACGCACTGGCTTAGTATATAAATGAACTATGAACAAAATTTTTCCTCACTAAAATTTCCACTTTTACTTTTGTTTCTAGAGATAAAATTCAGAAATTGAATAATTAACGAAAATAGGCAAAACAGCATCTGTAGAACTTTCCTCTCCAATTTCCTTAAGAGGAAAGGGAACACCAAGTTGTTGTCTACAGCTACGTCCTTTGGCGTGCATCGTGTGTAACAATGTTTCGCTGTTTACTGACCTCATTTCTGAGAAATTCGCTATAGCGAGTGCACGTGAAAGCCTATGAAGGCCCTCGCGTGCTTATTGCAGACGACCAGCTGCGACCTTGGGCTGATCTGCGCCGGCATTCGCTTGGAGTAGGGATGGAAAACCGAATGCGGAAATCCATATCCCACCGGAATTGGTGGGACTGAACTCACGATCGTCCGAATGCAAGAAAAACCAGTTAAAACATAGCATCAATGCTCCTTCACCTGCCAATGTTGCTCAAATTATGTGTTTGTATTTAAATGTGAGCAGTTAGAAACAGTTTACACGTTTTACCCTGACTGAAAATTGAAAACTCCGCACTGGTTTTCGAAGGCAGAAATGCGGTCGTCTATGCATATATCTTTTCTAGTCATTATGTTATTTCGACTGTGATCTTCTCGTTTTGCCGTCTGTGTATTAATCTGTTCTAGTAATTGTGTTCCTTTGTGTTTTCCTCGTTTTTCGTCAGTGTATATATTTGTTCTAGTCACTGTGTTCGTCTGTGTAGACGCCTGTTCTAGCCATTGTGTTAGTCTATGTTGTCTTCCTTGTTTCGTCCAACAATTTTTTCTTTTAATTTTTTGTACGCACCATAAGTTACTCATTCTAATGTTCTTGTGTAGTTGTATGTGTGACGACTGTCTATATCATTTCCCTGAAATTATTTGCGTTATACTCGCATAATTTTGACAACAACGCACACTCACTCGGTTTTAATTTTTGTTTATTTTAATTTACATATTTTCGTGTTCAGTTTTCTGTTTCATATCGTAGGTTTTCTACGAGTTGGAGCAAAGTGCTTCATAGGTGTACGTCCATATTAATGGCTCAGTTAAATCAGGGATTTTTTTAAAGGTTTGTTTGAAACGTTTTCACGAATGCGCCACAAGCTCCACTGCCAATTAAACGTGTGTAGTTTCAACCCGTTTGTTCCATCGCACGCTTCTGTGGCAGAAGCCCATTACTGCGGGCATCTGATTGATGATCGAGGACGCACGTTTGCACGTGATCAATCTGTGTAGATGTGCGTTGACTGGGAACGATAAGGGCGCCCTTTAAAATACTCGCGAGTGTGACGTCACCCGATGCTCAGCGGAAATTGGACGCAGTGTTTCGATCCGTCGACCCGGCCGCTCATCATCGCTAGGGATAGCGAATTTTCGCAAATATGTATCTCTGTTTGCTACACCGCAAGTAATCCTTTGCAAAATTTCCACGCCGATGTACAGACGCGTTAGCTGTTTGCAGTTAATGGATAACTTTGGCAACCCTGCTTCGAAACTACTTTCGTATCCTTCCGCCATATGTAAAATTGAAACTGCTATGAACCCGGCATGTATGTTGAAGAAGAACGTGCAATATTTGGTCTAAGGAAATAAATGTTGCCATAAGTAGCTACATATAATCATCGTCTGCACGTCATGACGAACCAGACAACGTAATCGACAAACGGATGTTTCTTGAGGGACAAACACTGAACAGTTGTATAATAACATCTGTGTAGGTGCTGACAACATTCCCAGACGAGGTCTACAAGGCTTAATGTTGGGATCATGATGTTCTGTGTTTGAATCAGACGCAAAAAAAAAAAAAAAAAAAACCAGTTTAGTGTTATCCACAAAATATTTTGTAGTCACCACAAAAGTACAGTCAGTCCGCAAAACATATTTTGTAGTCAGCACAAAAGTTATATATATATATAAAAAAAAAGCACGTGCATCGTATGTTTTAACCTGTGATGCGCTTGGTGTCTTCATATCTAAGATCAAGCTCGTTTAGTTTTTTGTCGTGACGAATAACTGAAGACTAGAAAAATTCGTGTTACTTTCTGTCAGCATGCCAGGCTTAATATTCTTTATAGACGTTGTCTTTAACGTTGTGAACTTGCAGGGGCCATAATTCGATTTATAACGTTGTGTAATCGCATGGTTCTATTTCCATACATTCAACTGTTGTTGCTGATGAAAATTGACTCGCTCTCTCTCTCTCTCTCTCTCTCTCTCTCTCTATATATATATATATATATATATATATATATATATATATATATATATATATATATATATATATATATATATATATATATAATCAACCTGTGCAAATTTCACACCGACATATACAAACAACCTGAGAAAAATTCACATGGAAGTATACAACCATCCCATCGGTACTACGTTCACGTTAACTATTATATATATATATATAATATATATATATATTTGCACAGGTTGATGAGATTAATAAGTATGTCCATGTAAACTTACCATAAGTTGACTGGCTGGTATGTGTTCATGTGAATTTGGTACAGGTTGACGGGTGATGTATGTTGACTCGATCTGAGCACAGTTTGACTGTAAATGCCGACACGAGGCTGTGGTGTAGACTGACTGCAAGGTGCGTTGTCTGTCTGTCTGCAGCCGGAGCCGGAGACGCAGAACCATACGTTCCGCTGCAAGGCGTTCAAGAAGCCGCGACCTTGCAACCTGTGCCACCAGCCCATACACCAGCAGGGCAGCTGCTGCAGGGGTAAGTCTCACCTTTACCCATCAACCTTAACATTAAAATGCCTGCCATTTTGAAAGTAATTGCCTGGCGTGGTCGAAAACTATACAAGTCAGGTATTCTTACTTATTACTATATGTGTACCGTGATTGGTGAAATTCGGCTGACGCGTTGAAAAATTAAAAGGGGAGACATACACGCAGAGATATACACCCACACACATACATACACACACACACACACACTCAGACATTAAAGTGAGCTTCCTTCGGAAAGTAGGCTTTCCTTCGGAAAGTAGGCTGTTAACTGGTTTTCAAACACGCTCACGATTTACCGGGTTCTTGAAACTCACAACCCCGTGGCCTAAAGGTGGACTCACAACCGTCCGTCGAACCCGTCAGTCGCCCGTCCGTCGCTGTTCTTCCCCTCTCACCAGCGATGCTAGAGCACGAGTCTCACCCCTCGCCAGCTCCACACTTAGCTTGGTCGGATAGTATTCGCTGTATTTCCCCATTGTCACAAGAAAGCATCCAGCTCCATCTTTGGCCAGGTAATGTATGATTTGGTCCTTGTTTCTCTGTAGGCTTGTTATTGGGGGTCCTCGAGGGCATGTATATTTAACTTGTATCGCGGATGTGACAGACATTTACTTTTTTCCTACATTCTTATTGGGTTCGTGAAATTTCCCGATTCTTACGTACCCCTCAGTTCGACGTTCTGATAGTGAGTCCCTTTTGGTCTTGCAGATTATTTCTATAAACTGTTTATTATGACAGTTTTGTTTCTTTTTAGTTACACTGGCGAAACTGTTTATTCTCAATTCAGTTTTGTAGTTTGATTATTACACAACAGAAATATTCGTTTTTTAGATTTATTGTTTAATTTTATCTATTGAAGCATAAGTGTTATGTATTGTCGTGATGGCATCATACTATTTTGTTGTTTAGTTCAATATTTAAAACATTTTTATTTAGATGTAGCTAATAATAGAGTCATGATTATGCAAGTAAAGAGGCCCTTAAAATGTGAAAATGACTGTAATATTTTTTGCAATTGATGGTATCTAACCTACAAATTATTGCCATAATATAGTCACCTATGTTCTAATATAGTAGTTTATACATACAGAATTAGACAATTTGTATAATAAGTTTTAATGTAACTTTTAAGTCCTTATTAGTCCATTATTAATGACTTTCCACTATAACATGGTGTGTGATTGGGAGATTGAAACTGTGTCATGAAGGATTCATCGAATAAATCATCATCGCAGTGCTTGGCGTTAGGTTTCATATAAGGGGAAGTCAAACCTCTTCCCACCCTTGAGTTAACAGCTAGCAATATTCCATCACCCAACCAGGATCATGCCTAACGGCTCACGAATTTCCCCCAGCTACCCTTTGCCGCTGACGGGTTCAATTCGTATTAACATCGGGAAGACTTAATTTTCCACCCACTCCAAGGGCGAGTGTCTTTCCAGCCAATTGGCCACAATTCCTGGCGGTGTCGGGGTGAGTCAGATGTTTTTGTCCACGCAAGACCCTTCTCTTCTCCCTTTTCTACTTCCCATCGGGAAAGGCTCGCCAATAGTAGGAGTTACTCATCCTTTTCTCTCTCCACGAGGATCTCTGTCATCGTTCTGGGATCCTTCACACCCCTCTGGCTTACTTCAGCCGACAATTCCCTTTTCCACCCCGGCCGTGCCGAATCTTGATGCCCCGCCCTTCCTGCCCATTTCTCATCCTCGGGATTTTCGGCTGCCCACCCCACCATCGCCCGACCGTGCCGCTCATTGAATTAATGTCCGGTCCCTTCGCGAGATGGGATTGTCCTGGGGGTGACGTCACTCTCCGATACACACGTGGCTGCGACCGAGTCCTCGAAATGCCCTGCCCTGCGTGATACAAACTGGTGCAAATATTTTTGCCGGAGTAATACATTCCTGTCGAATTATATCCTGTGCTGTAAATTTGAACATGTTTTTGGAGAAGAAGATATGAGACCATAAGATTGCCTCGCGCTGGTAGTAGAGTGGATATGGTGTAGGGCGATCTCACGGGCTGCGCAGATATCTTCGAGTCCTAACATTGAATTGCTTTCCTGCCAACACGACTAGCATAAACAGTGTGGATTGGATTTAGGTCACAACACTGTTCAATAAACGAGTGCTTTGAGGTGTTTCTATACTTCCTCTCACCAGTTTGTTATGCAGGTTGAGAAAATACAATATTTTTAAAAGTATTTTATTCATATAAAAGTGTCTGTCTTTAGGAAGTTAAGATATTATCAACCGTATTCATCACTGTTGACCATGTGACTTTGACAGTTGTGTTGTTTTGAGGTAGGTCAGTGTTGGATACATGCGCAGAGGAAGAATAATTGGTATACCTCATCTTTAGACTATGGGAAGTTGGGAGAAACTGTTATCTACGATTGCCGTTTCTTCGTTTTTCAATGTTGGTTTCCAAAGTTCTGCATTGTAAAGTTGGTATAAGTACCGCGCACCCTTAACAGTCTTTGGTACGGAAACGTTTTCTGTGAAATCGTTGTTTGCGCGTAAACGCGTATCTCAGTAAATTAAAGTTCTGGAAATTGACTTTTTATCACAAAAGATAAAAACAGTTATATATGGCCTTATTTGTTTACTTTTGTCATATTAAGTATATTCTTGGAGTACAAAGTACAAAGGTACGCACGCAGTTTAATCTGTGAGCTTTTATCGCGTGTAATAAAACCCGTATGTTACAGATCTAATTTGCACAGTACAGCGTTACGACGGAAACACTGCACGCCTTGCGCTTAGGAGCGATGAGGCGCTGGACGTACGTGTAACTGTCGCCCGTATCGCTCCCTCGCTTCTTGTCTTTAGACGCGCAGCTACATAGTCCCCTTAAAGCTCTCAAATTTATGATCCTCCCGTAATAATACTAACTTGTAACGGCATGTACCGTTTATCTTCGGGCATAGGCTTAGCTGTTTAATTGTTAACTGAAACTTTCCTATTTGACCTCGCAAAACACGTCAGCCAGTGATAGTGTGATTTTCACCGCAGCGTTCTGTATGCCTACAAAAACGTTGCCAGCAAATTCAGAAAATATATTTTGTATTTTAACGTTAATATAGTCTGTTCGTGGTAAAGTGAGCACTTTTGAGGTTCTAGTTACTTCTTCCATTCCGCCATATTTTATCCTTCAACCACCTTTTAAAATAAGTATTGCCATGTAAGTAATAAACACAGTGTGTATATTTCACAGCACTTGACAGTTAACGTCTAAGACTAAAATATTTTTATTCGCTGTTATTCTAAATGAGAGAGGTTTCAAAAGTGCTCACTTTACCGTGAATAGCCTATAATTATTAAAATCAATAGTAATTAGCGGCATTAAGTACTTCTTCATCCCTATGCGTTATTCCTGTTCACGCTGGCCACCACTTGGAAACTCACACTTTTACTAGAGTGTAAAGTGATAATAAGCACCAGTGAGTTCCAGGATATTTTGAAAAGTCAGTTGTGTAAGTGTTCAGCATATCCTGATCCAACTGCACAAGCTCGTGTAAGAAATTTGGCCCTTCGTGACTTATGGTTCCTTATCTGCTTTTCTGTGAAGCCCACTTGGGGCGTTGGATGAAAGTAATCGCCTTTCGTCTGTCCGCTCACCCTTCTCCGTGTCCAATATCCCAACTCTCGTGTGCTCATCGCAAGCTTTCCCGATGATGGATGGTCGTGTGTTCCTTCCTCCAACACCTCCCCTTCCAACCCTTTTTCTAGCCGTTCGACAGAATCATCTCGTCACTGGACGCAGATCGATAGACAGCTTACAGATGACCGCCATTTCCTGGCCATGCTTAGATAGATCGTCGTATTTTTCGCGACATACTGCGCTAAGTGATATAGTTACTATTTTTTATCCGAAATTCATCAGCAAGAAATCTGTTGGGTTATGAAGCAGCGTCATTGCAACTCACACAATGAAATTTATGTCTGGATTGGAATTTGTCAGTTGTTGGGATTTGTATATATTTTGCCTTTACTTATGTTTGAGGCTGACATTTGGGAATGTAATTTCATCAGGGCATGGATTATTATTTTATAATATTTTAGAGATTATCACCGTCCCGCTTTTTGTATTATTGTGACTTCTGTATTCATTCTTAGTAAATAGTCAATAATTCAATCCGACTTAAACTAAATGATAAACAAATGAAGGCATTGCATTATTATTACATTTAATAAATCAAATTGGTCATAAAATATGACTTGTCAATGAAATATTTGAATAAAGGTTGTTGTACAAATTTTATGGCTGAAAAACTGTAGCACCAAGACTATTTCTTTCTCTTGGAATACTTTTCAACGTGGTAGAAATACGGTTTTTTTTAAATACGAAGCTAAGGTTGCATAATTTCGGGGTATCCCCCATTCCGTGATACATCTCGTTTGGCGCCTCACGCCCTAATGGGTAGCAGTAAATAGTTGCATCAAAACTCGACATATAGCTTCAGATGTTCACTTTTGCATGGATGCAACGGCAATTCGTTCGCGCGTTTTTTTCTCACGTGGTGTACAGTTGTTAAAATCAGTAAGTGTTTTGCAATGTTATTTTCGCCTTTTCTTCAGCAGAATAGTAAAAGTTGTAATAAGAAGTTAAATACACATATACATGCCTTATAACTAAAAAGTATTTCGTACTGAAATGTGTAAGTGTAAGTTATATATATATATACTTGTAAGGATCTATATATATATATATCCTTACAAGTGTATATATATCCTTACAAGCGTATATATATATATATATCCTTACAAGTGTATATATATATATATATCCTTACAAGTGTATATATATATATATATATATCCTTACAAGTAAACTGCTTTCAAAAACTGTATAGGCTTTCACGTTTCATGTTCTTTTCCCCGTGGAATGTACACGAAACAAGGGCACAAAAAAATCATGGCGTGCCTATTTTTTCGTTGAAAATGCCATTTTCACGGCCAGTTTTTTTTCCTGAGACATGTTAACATGTTTGTAATTTCACTAAATGTTTTAGTAATTATCCCTGAACACAGGATGTTCACTAAAGCTTTGTGTATGGCCTACATGGTGTCTATAAGATATGTCCTATTAACAAATAAAAATTAATAGCAGAACTATACCAAATAAAGTATGCATTACTTGTGTTGTTGATTGCTCTTTTTAAGTTTATTAAATTATTAACCCGAAAATGTTTACTTCAGTGGTTCTTCTTACTGAAATAAAATTAAATAAAATTTGTAAAAATAAAATTTGTGGCTCAGTCGGAAGTAGGCCTAAGAACTACGATAAACAAGCCCCTTGAACTAGCTGTCAGAAAGATTCTTCAGGAAGAGTGGACAGTCTACAAAGCATCCAAACACTTTAAAGCTCCATGGTCGACATTAACAGAAATTTTTTCATGAGGGCAAGTAAACATTTTGATGGGGGAGTGATTTTCATCTTGAGGCAGCAGCTCCCGCTCTTGTTTCCGACAGAAGTGACGGTGATGGCGCAGGCAAACAGGTTTCGGACGAGCCTCTCTTAGCCACGCCTACTTGTGACACCTAATGTACGCACTCCTCGCAGGATATCACAATCTGCCAAAGTGCATACAGTTTCACCAATTAAACTCTGATGCTGCTCCATCTTGTAATGATGGCACAACTACATGCTGTGGAAAAGTTCAAGAGAGCAGAAGACTATACAAGAAAAAGCAGTGTGCCAAAGTTGAAGCCATTCCCACAACAAATAACACTGACCTTGGTTCATCATGCCGGGCTAGGCATGCAGTGCCAGGCCAAAAAGGGGTCACAGTGACGACGATTCATTGTGTTCGGTTTGTGGACATAATTATGCATACGATGTAAAAAATAACACAGGTGCTAAGTGAATTAAATACAGTTTTTGTCTTCAGTGGTGTCACTATGGTTGTGAAGATATTGTTGATAAATTCAATGACGATGCTGACACGTGTTCTCAGTGTGAAGATGAATAGGCCTAGCATATTAACTAGCAAGAAGAATACTTTTGACTGCAATAAGTTATTAAGCAGCATTCATTTTGTGTAAAGTTTTCCTATGTATAATAAATGTACAACCAATGGCACAAACATAAAAACATAAAAGTGGTGTTAAGTTTAATCGTTGATTTTGATTTGTTAGGGTATCACGGAATTACGGTACAGTATCACGGAATTAGGATACCACTATCATGGAATAAAGGCACTGGTCACGTATTTAGGACCCTATGTTACCATTAATAATTATATATATATATTACATTGTATGTACTTTTAGAAATGGTTGAAAATATCTTCAATATGATAGTCATAGAATAGGCTTTACACAAAAAAAAAATAATGTAACATGCACATTGTCGTACAGAAATTGCACTGAATTACTTCCAACATTATTTATCACGGAATAAGGCTACCTTACTCCTCCTAGATTACTTTGCAGCCCTCGGCCATCGTTAAAACCAACTTTTTAAGACTGCTGTATCTTAAAACGTAGTACCCGGTCACGAGTGGAACTAAGATATAAATCCTGTATTGAAAGTCATTTTACACTTAAAACCAATAAAAATAAGGTGTCCGCTTAAGGCGGATCAGTCATCGTCATCTTCGATTTTCATTATTTTAGCCATAAGTTCCGTTTAAGAATATTTAACGAAATAATTCGCATGACATGGAATAACTAATAGCTTCTATAGCTTTATCAAACTAATACATCTCTACTGTTTCTATTAATTTGTGACAAGTGACCGCCGGCAAGAATCAATTGGTTTTTCATGTGGGTCTTTACAGAAATGATATTGGCAGGGTACTCAAGCAATAAATGATTTATAACATGTGCAAAGCTATACCCTATGGCTTGTCGATGCCCAGAATAAAATACAAAATTTGTGATGCAAGATACGACGAAAATTTCGTAAATCCATGATGGCGGGAACGGATACGCCTTTTTAATGTGGCAGCCTGGTTGAAGGAATCTTGCACGCTGAGGTATAAAATCGTGTGAGCGCTAAGGGCGATCGAGATATGCGCATCAGCTATCTTATCGTCTCTACGCGCAATGCATTGATTTTGCGTTCAGTCTTGCCGACTATAACACGCCTCTATGAAACTTTCAGCGGAGACCCTGCCATGCTATGACGTGATAATAAAAATAAAGGTTTATGCACGTCCCTGTACCTTTTATAATGTTTCGTACCGTAATCTTCATACCTAAAAAAATAACCGTGAAAACACCCGTTTGAGCCATTTCCACTATCGCAAAAACATGCTTTAGAGAGAAATATGGAGGAAGTGAAAAACGTATAGAGACGCGTAACGTTTCTTAAACGCTATTCGCAAGCAGACCTCACGCAGAAACGTTGGACGGTTTTCTAATAAAATGTTTTCTGCTGGAGCTGTGTACGCCTCTACCCAGGCGGCCACCTTAAGGACCCCGTCTGGCGGGCATATGATGTTTCCGTAGTGGCGTTGATAAATACGAAAAGCATTTAAGACATTTACTCGTGCCCAAAAACTATTTTGAAGTTCCCATTTTAACTCGTAGATTATTTTAGGCGTGAAAATGGTGTTTTTATGATCAATCTTTGCTGGTGAATTTTCTGTACAGGAATTTAAAAGTTAACTATAGACACACGTCTTACTTTTATCTCCATCAGTGTTGTAGGCTGTTCACGGTAAAATGAGCACTTTTGAAAGCCCTGCTTAAGATCTATTTGTATTCACATTGTGTATTCTTACGCCATAGGTACAATTAACGTTACAATGTGCCTGATAACTTTATTCGTGCGTCGGTCAAATGAAACTGTAAAATTTTGTAGAAAAGTAAATGATTTTGTTCTTACACTTGACCTAAACGTGGATAAATGCGTGGGGTGTACAACCTGAATACTTACGCCACGTTGTGCGAAAAAGCAATATTGTTTCTGCTATTGAGCAACGTGCAATTGCCACAAAGACAAATGGGTATTTTCAAATGCTCAGTGGCCGAAATTCATCGTACAGAACGCACTGTAGAAGTTTGTAACTACCCACGCCACGTGTGGGTAAAAATTTCGAGCAATAGCCAAATTCTGCGGTTGTGAGTAGCATACAGGATGTTTTTGGAATTAGTGCAGATAGTTTATGGAATGCGAGGGTGTGTCAACACGAGTGCCTTGATGTAGACGTTAAAGCATCATTATGCTACGAATGTAATAAAACGCAAGAGGCGCTGTTGCTGTTGATGATGCCATAGCGGGTAAACAATGCCTCGTCTGCCCATAACACAATGGCAGGGAAATGTGGAATATCAATGAGCTGCTGCAAGAACCACCTGGTAAAGTCAAGTGGACGATGACAATAATCACTACTGCTTCTGGTACAGTGGTACTGGTGTGACGTATGCCACCGTACAACAAGGTCAGCGGACATCGCTTTGAACCATGTTGTTGTAAACTGTACTTGCAGTTGCGATATCAACTTGCTTTGAGTGATTCTGCTACATGGTCTTTACATAATCATTATTGCTTACAGCGTATGCGTCTTGCGTTTTATTTATTTGAAGCATAAGGATGCATTTCCGACACCATGTTCGTCACATTGAAACACTCGTCTTGACATCCCCTTTTCATTCCCCAAAATATCTTCCCTCATTTCAAAAACACCCTTTATGCACTACATTCAAATAACATTCAACAATGCTCGACACTCGACCCACCCAGCAGATTTGAACCTTCATTTATGTAAATGCTGTGATCGGACGGTAAAATGTTGATATAGATGTAGAAATTCGTGTGTGTTTGGCAGTGCTGGCCAGCAGAGAACGAAGCTGTAATATATTCTGCTGATTACCTAATTAGATGAGTCATGAAAAGTCTTAATTCATTTCTTGGAAATTCAATCACGGGTGTGATCGTCTGATTTATGAAACTCGCAAAATGTGTAGCTTATGTGCTTTCTTTTTGCAGTGAACTTGTGCCCAAGGCCGCTGAACTCAGCCAAGCTCAGCCACACAGCCGTATTCTAACATTCACGACAAATATCAGAGCAATTCACTAATCTAGCCTACGGTTACGAGTGGACTACGGTTGTTAAACATAAACCAGAGATGTTTGGGTGTATCACAGCGATTACAGTGAAAATAAGATGTGAGCGAACACCTGATTCGGCTTACCGTAGACGGCGAGCTAACCTAGTGCAAAAACCACATTCTTAAGCGCATTACAAATTGAAACCTAGAGTGAACAGAGTGGTGAGGAGATTTGGGCGGCTCTTGACAGCCTTGAGAGCAGATGAAGGTGAAGCGAGGTGAGTATGAAGCTGCGCACGAATGAAAGGAAGGGGGAAACGGGAGATCCCTGAGAAAACCCGCCGACCAGCGGCATCGTCCGGTTCGTCTAGGAGGCGGTAGTTGAAATTTCATATACAGATATTTAGTTTGCCCGCTTAACTGGCGTGCGAATCGAGTTGCGGTGTGTTTGAAATGTTAGTTTTCAAAATAAATCAAATACTCTTTTTCAGAGTGAATTTTCATGCAAAAGAATAACATATATAATACTATTCTGGAATACATAATTTCAAGACAGTTCCCATGCTTATTCCAGTATCATTTTTATGCCCTTCAACGTAGCCTAAACCTTATTTTTTAAGACTACTGTGTCATAAAACAGAAGACAGCATTGAACTTCGCTCATAAATTTCCGCCACTAAAACGTGTCCTGTTCTTAAAGACTATTGGGTGCTTAATGGGCGGGGCATTTACGTCCTTTTAACTTCCCTGCTCCTCTCTTCTGTGCTTCAGATACAAAATACAGCTCCAAGTTTGGGGGGCGTTTTTTTCGTCTCATATCGAGCGCAGTCAACAGCATAAAGGTCCGATGACACGCTCAACTGACACTGAGTGAAAAACTGGACTTTCATTAACAGTCTATTTATGAGTGTTTTTATTTCTACAATCTTTTAAATTTTTACTGTCCTTAAACATGCTCTAATATCGATGATCTATAATGAAAATTTCGTATCTTCTAATTGTTTTAATATAAAATAATGTGCATTGGGTACGAAACATTGTAGCTTTGCTATTAAACTATCCTGATATATGGAAAATAACGTCAGTGTTGGTGCGTAGTTCCAGTAAACAAAATGTGTTTATTTGGCCAGTTTCTCACACAACGTAAAGTTTAACAGTTTCCATACCATATAATCGACACCACAAACATTGTATCTTTGGCAGCTAATTCCTAAGGAATCTTTGTAACAAGTACAGAAAGTTTATGCTGTGTGTTTATAACAATAGGTTTCATTAAATTATTTAAAATCTTACCAAAAAACAATTAAAGGGCGCGGTGGTGTTGTGGTCAGAGCACCGCGTGGCGTTGCCACATAAAGTGGGTTTTCTCAGGGTACTCCTGCTGTCCTCACTAACGGCTTTTCCATTGCTGCTCTTTCCGTCTTACTCTACCGACATCACGGCAGAATACCTCAGCGTCAGTAGTAATATGCTGTCCACAGTAAATTAGCACTTTAACACTGCTTCAGATCTACTTGTATGCACATTGTATGCTCTCCCACCGTATGTCAAATTAACATTGTCATTGTCATTCACTTAATTCACGCGTCGGTCAAGTAAAACTGTGCAATTATTATTAAAGCCTGTTCACAATAAAGTGAGCACTTTTGAAATCAACCTTAGAAAAAAGGCACTGGTCCTTCCTGCATATATTTTAACGGGCGCACTGATTGACATGCGCCCTGTAAATTTGGTAACGATGGATGGAAAGTAGTCATATCTTAACATCGAATAAAAAGTGTTAGGTAACCATTTGTGATTACTTAAATTATTTCTTTCCCTTTCTGCTTTTTTAATTCATAGAAGTGTAAAAGTGAGAAGATTTTTAAATATTTACTTTCCTAATAATTTAACAGTTTCACTTGACCGAAGCATGATTAAAGTGATGAGGCCCGTGGCAATGTTAATTTTACATAAGGCAGAAGAAGACACAACGTGCATACAATTAGATCGTAGGCATGGCTTTCAAAAATACTCTTTTTACCGTGAACAGACTATAGAAAAGAAAATATACCTGTAAAAAATAATTACAGTATTGACAAATGTTTACTGAACTCTTTTAATTAATCGTTCAGACGTGGGAAAAAGGCATTCAATTGCCAAAAAGCAGTTCCTGTGTTTTTAGTTTGCTCTACAACTGTGGTAATTATGGCAAATTGTAGTTCGATTAAGGAAAAAAAAAGTAGTAAATTGGGAAAAAAATATTAATTACAGCAGTTGCGAGAATTGCAGTCTGTATGTTTTGACGTACAAATTTTTAAAATGTTTATTAATCAGTTTATTCGGCTGCAGTTTGAATTGAGTTTTGATGTCATTACAATGAGCCCAAAAAATTTCACGAAAATGCTTTTTTGGGTTCGCCCATAATTTTATTTTAAGTGTTACAATAACATATAAACAAACAAAATGTACAGACTTTGAAGAAATTTCATGGTGTTCCTAGACTTCAAGACAAAATTTCAATGAAATCAAAACATATTGTTCGTATGAATTTTCTAAATTTGTTTCAAACAAGATTTAAGTTTAAAATGTTTATAATTGTGCTTTAAAATAAGAAGCTGAACACTATTTTCAAATTTATTTATCACTTTCATTTGATTTTGTCGATTTTTTATCACACAACCATGTTTTTTTTTTTCAATGCCACTTTAACACCGTTCTCTATACCTCTCCCTCAGTGGCTGAGCGGTTAGACTGCTTTCCTCCCACCAAAGCAAACCGGGTTCAATCCCCAGCCGATTTACTCTGGATTTTCGCAAGTGGGAATCGTGCCGTACGATGCCGCTGGTCGGCGGGTTTTTCTCGGGGATCTCCCGTTTCCCCCGCCCTTTCATTCCGGCGCTGCTCCATACTCGCCTCACTTCACCCTCATTGGCTCTCAAGACCTCGCTGTTAAGAGCAGCCCAAATCTCTTCACTCTTCACTCATTCTAAGACTCCCCCCCTCTCCTTTTCACACACACACACTCTCTCTCTCTTTCTCTGTGTGCGCCTGTCTCTTTCTCTCTCGCCCAAATAGCCTCAATTGAAGGAGATAATCTAGTAACTGCACTATTTAGCGACTGGCGCTCAGCGAGAAATTTCGCGTCGCTTTGCATGTCTCACTGAACGCTCGGCCTCACCCGCCATGTTGAATTTTCCATTTATATGTCATAACTTCCTTTTCAGTGAAATAACCAAATATTTGTAACTGTAGCATTATCATAATTGACATTCCCTTCAAATTTAGTCGTCAAATTTCATCCACATGTGATATGGTGATTGTATAATGGCATTAATCTGTTAATAATTCTCGAAAAAATACGGCATGACTACTTAACGAATTTTCAGAACTTATATTTGTACTTCTGCGTAACGTATACTAGCAGTTGTATAGAAGCAGTTTCGTAATAAGTGCCGGTGTACGACTGAAATAAGCTAGAACTAATAATTCAACATGGCGTGTGAGGCCGCGCCGTAACGTAGCCTCCGTGAAAATGAACGATATCGGTAATTGTCGGCGTGCTCTCTCTGTTGCAGTGTGCAAGTACGTGTGCCACAAGGCGTGCGAGAGCAAGGTGAGTGTGACGTCACTTCCGTCCTCTACATCCAGCCCGGGGCCCCAAGTAAGTACAACAGTGATCCAACTCCTACTGAGCAGAAGGGGCCCCCAGCCACATTTACACTATGTTATGTTATATAGTTCCTTCCCGGTTGAGTGCTGCTTTTCAAAACCCTGCCTACTGTCGTCTTTGTACTCATTGTGCATTCCTCCATATGTTCTAGGCTGTTGTTGAGAGCTGCAGAGCAGGTTTCATAATGAAGTTAGTAACCGTTTGTACCACGGAAATATTTTCCGAATTATGTAGCAGTGGCGTAGTTGATTTAAACTCTCCACTTTCTACACTGCCCAAGTTGATTTAGACAATAAGACCAAGCGTAAAAAAATAGCTCATAAATTTTTTTCAATTAAAAATCTAACTAAGCATGCAATAATAAAATTTCATTTTTTACTCAGATATTGAAGGCTAGTTTCCACCAAGAAATAATCAGTAAAAATGTATGTACGAAATTAGAAATTCAAGTTTACGCCAAACAAAATGGAGACGAAATTTCCACCTAAAATTAGTATGCAGAATGCAAAGATGACAAGAACCCGCTAGAACCGACAGAAGACATAGTTTTTCACCTGACTAAGTTCGACCCAGTCATCTAGAACAATAATCGGAAATAATGACAACACGATTGCAAAATTAAATCTAAAATCAACTTATGTAAGAATCAAGAATAATTCATACCACGAAGATAAAAACGACGGATGTGAACCAGCACAATAACACTAACCCAATTCACAAACGTTACAAGAAATAAAACGGCACGACGTTTGGGGAGCGGAAATCTGCTCCCGTTTTCAAGCAATGCTAGAATAGTATATTTTTTTCCTGTTCTGGTGCCGTTGTTGAGTTAATATTGCCATTTTATTATTGCACCTTTCGTATGTTTTAATTGAAACGTATTATGAGTAATTTTTACTTTGGTTGTTTTTCTCATAATCAGCCTCGTAAATAGAGTTTCATTGCAATAAAATAGTTTTTAGCGAGAGTTTCCAGAGTGGCATATTTTTTTTGATACGTTTTACATTATTCATTTGTAGAGACCTGAAAGATTCGCGAGTTCAATGACCTGTAGGCTAGACTCTACAGTTTTATGTACAAACATGCCGATATCAGTTGCGCATTAGTTGCCTGCTGTCACAGTGGAAGGCAACGATTGGGCCAGCATTCTCCAGGAGGTGTCAAACACCGTGTGAACCAACGGCTAAAAGTTACATGAACACGCGCGTTTTGAATTCTAACTTGGCCCAAAATGTATCCGCGAATTCTTCAGATCTCTATTAATTTGTTTACTGATGAATCTAATGCCTTTAGTATCGTAGTAGCATAATTGCCATTGGTCCTGTCAAAATGGAAAAAAAACAAAAGTCTTACGCAAACAAGAGTCAATTACATGATCAAACATTGCCTGTAATATACACAGTACACTGAAACCTACCACGAATTCATCTTTTTCCGCGATGAAAAATATTTTGTAACAACTAACGCGTATGATGTTTGTTGCAGGAAACGGATTATTTACTTGAGCTTATCCGCAAATGAGTAGTTAACATCAGTGTCGGCAATTGTTATTTTTATCTCCTTGAAATTAACAACAATGTACAACAAATTCCGATTGTAATTAGGGACCATGGTAGCAGAGCGATTAGCAAGCTCGCCTCCCATCATGGAGAACCGGGTTCAATCCCCGGCCGGGTCACCGGATTTTCGCAAGTGGGAATCGTGCCGGACGATGTCTTTGATCGGCGGGTCTTCTCGGGGATGTCCCGTTTCCCCCGCCCCTTCACTCCGGTGCCACTTCATATTCACTTCAATCACCCTCATCGGCTCTCAAGACCTCACTGTTAAGAGCCATTCAAATCTCTTCAGTCACTCTTTAGTGACTGAATAGATTTGTAGTAGAAATTTTAAGTCAATGATTTTCCAAGTTTTTGATAAATTCTGTGACATAAACATAATGGTTAGATTGAGATTTGAACTAGGGAAATATAAGCTATCCGTTTTCCACAGTCTCTTACGAATTTTCTTATTTCTTTTTTATTTCTTTTCTAACTTTCCATTTGTAACTATTTGATAATTTTATTTTACAGATTTTAAACTTTAAAATTTATTTTTGTTGTTTAGTCTTGTGTCTGCCCTTGTCACAGTGCGGGAGCACCCGTAGGAAACCCCACCACTCCATGACAGTGACCTTCAACTTCCCTTCCTACCATTCCACTCATTTAAGCCAAATGAGTCTTGCCAAAAAGCTTCAAGCAGCAGAGTTTAAACAGCAGAGTACAAACAAATAATGCAGTCGCAATCAATTGCAAAATTCAACTATCCTCTGATATGAATTGGAATACAAGATAATTAACTCCCCAAATCGTGAGAAATGTTTCAACAAACTGTTAATTTTCTTGTATTTTATCTCCGGGCTTGTTTTGTTTTTATTTCTTTTTCTCCATTAACTGCCCATATCAAAATTGCAAGCATTATAAAAATACAAAGAGCCAAACAGGCTTAAAATATGTTACAATTATAATGTTTGTTATGAAAATTACAGGAAGGTACATTTAATAATGGGTTCTCATAGCAATACAAACTTAGCTCAAATATTATAAAATTGCAAAATTACCAGGTATAAAAAAAAGTATACTAAATTTTCTCCTGTACCTACGTGCCTTGTAAAATGCCCTCATCAAACAAGGCAGGATGTGCCTTCTGTCAAGTAATACTGTTCTCATCGTGAGTTCGCTATCCATTTTCTCTCCCAAGACGAAAGACAGCCCCTTTTATGGTCGGGAAAATGCGTTGACCAGGGTGTTGAGGAACATTCCTGATGGTTTCGTTGTGGTTCGAGTCCAGTAACATTCAAATCTCGATGATGTCGAAGGTAGCGTCGGACGGTTTCTAAACGCCATCCATGCACGTTGTGTGGGGAAAGATGGGGGGGGGGGGGCAGCCTCGAGCCTCCACGCCGACAGCCAGTTAGACAAAATGTTCACTTCCGGAGCCTGCTGGAAAGCAATCCGCGAATGGGTAACGCCTACATCGACAGAAACGCTCACGCCATTTCATTTCTGTATACTTGTGTATTCTATGTGAGGGGTATGGAAGGTACGACGACTCTGGGTGGAATGGTAGGTACACTATGAAACATCCCCCCCCCCCTCCCTTTGCTATGCTCGCGTGACTCAACTGGCACCGGAATCGTAGAGTACGTGCTACGTGCAGTGATGCCAGATGGCAGGAGATTTTAGTAGTTGGCGGGAAAAAAAGGAAATAATTGATTAAAAACGGGAATTTTTAGCTTGCCGCGTGTTTCTTTAAACACTGTAACTGACGAAACCACGTGTCTGATGGAGGCTCTTTGCTGTAATTTGAGAGACATTAATATTCATTTTATGAATAAAATCACTTACATTATATTTTGCTGGAAACGAAATGGCATAGGAAAACGAACAAAAGTCCTCACATGCACATAATTTCTTAAAGTTTCTTGAGAACGGGACATATGAAAAAAAAGGGGGGGAGGGGATGGGAAGGAGGACGGGGGCAAGTTTTGGCCCACCTAGTGGAAATTTGTATCTTCCGATATGACAACACTGGCTACACGGGAGTACTGCAAACTATAGGCTGTTCACGGTAAGGTGAGCACTTTTGAGGCCCTAGTTACTTCTTCCTTTCAGCTATGGTTTATCATTTATCCACCATTTTAAATAGATACTGCCATGTAAGTAATAAACGGAGTGTGTATATTCCAGGACACTCGGGAGTCAACGTCGAAGGCTGAAATAAGATATATTTATTGACTATCGTTCTAAATGAGAGTACTTTCAAAAGTGCTCACTCTGCCGTGAATAGCCTATAGCAACGTGCAATGTTCGTGGAAGCCGTGACGTCGAGGTGGATGAGGGCGTTTTGCACGCGAGCGAGAGAGCCGACACCTGCGTGTGACAAGATGTCGGCGGGCGTGTTTTACTGCCGCCTGTCGCGTCGGACAATGTTAGGTCAAACAACGTCGCTCCTTGATGCGAGCGTACAAGGTCCATACATACAACGCTCCGGCATTGTGTCGGGCACAGCTGTCGGCGTCCGTTAACGCTCCTAACCGCCGTCTGGTAGCGAGACATCCGCTCCGGTTCAAATATTACGTTTCAGTTTCAATAGGCGTTCACTAAGACGAATTTGAGAGAGCTGACTGGGTTGACTCTTGGAGGCATGTATAGGCTTTTGAAGGTCAAGTGAGCACTTTTGAAAACCTCATTTGGAATGATAGTCAATAAATATATTTAATTTTAGCTTTAGACGTTAACTTACGATTTTGATGTAATACATATGCTGTGTTTATTACTTACATAACAATATTTATTTAAATAGATGGCTAAAAAATAAAAAAACTGTCGAAAGTAACTAGGGCCTCAGAAGTACTCACTTTACCATGGACAGTATGAAATGTAGTTTTAGGCGTTGTAACGGACAAATATTTTGTACAGAACTGTGCTAGTATCAGTAAAAATGTGTCTGATATTATTGCTATATCCTCAATAACGAATTTTGCCTTAGACAACGCAATGGACTTACCTTAGTTATTAAATGTTGCTGTTCCGCATCGCTTTCATTGTCCCTTCGCCGCTACTGGGAGCGGAACGGTATCCCAAGGATAGAGTCTTAATGTGAGAAGCGTGCGGTGATTAACAAAGGCAAGCCGCCTCATTCCGACGCGATAAGCCTATCGCGACTCATGTGCCCCTGACATTCAGCGGATTGAATTTGTGTGGTTATCTTTGGAAAGAATGTTTTGGTCATCGCTCTAGCCTCTCTCAGGACTCGGGTTACGGGCAACCTTCTAGATTGGGAAAGCGAGAATATTTAAGAGTGGGATGGACCCCCGCGTCAAAGGTAAAGAAGCGAAGGATTAATAAGGGCGATACTAACACGCATGTCTAGCGCCTCATCGCTCCTACGCGCAAGGCATGCAATGTTTCCGTCGTGACTCTGTACTGTGCAAATTAGACCAGTAAGAGTGGTGTTTTATTACATGCGGTGAAATGCCACAGATTAAACTACGTCCATATGTTTGTACTTTTCACTTGCCGATTAAGTGAAATGCATGGGCAAGCTTTAAAAATGCGATATTTGACCATTTTCTCGATTTTTTTCTCCAAGAATACACTTAATACGACAAAAGTAAAAAAAAATATGGGCGTAGATAATTTTTTTTTATCCTTTGTGACAAAACGTCGTATTTTCAGAACATTTATTTAAAAATGTGGGGGGGGGGGGGTCGGAGGAATATTCTGGAAGTGTAATTGTAGTATAGAGCTTCATAAACGTTGGAACTAACCGTAATTTAACTATAGCAGTGAAACTGCATAGGCTAGCTTTAAAAATGCTATATTTGACCATTTTCACGAATTTTTTTCTGTGAGAATACATTTAATATGACAAAAGCAAAAAAATAGGGGCATAGATAGTAATTTTTTTTATCTTTTCTGACACAACATCATATTTGCAGAACATTTATTAGAGAGATATGTGTATTCGCGCAAACAACTATTTCACAAAAAAAGCGGGTGTATATCTTACTCTAAGTCGCAACGGGCCTTCGGGCCGACAGTTGAGAGTTTGTCGAATTATTTTCATAGATTCCCCGCCACAAATTAGATTTCAGGAGGTGCATTACAATTTTTGGCACTACAAAGCGTGAACAATACCTTCCTTAATGTCCTTGAATTGTTACAGCTTCTCTACATTCGATATTTTGTAACTTGTAGCAACCGAGGTGAATTAATCGATTGTTTTGTGGGAACTACTGCAGAGGTCATAACAGCTACGGTTAGTCGCACAGAACAAATTTCAGAAAAATGCATTAAGTTGTACCCAATGTAATTTCGTCCGAAAAAAATATCCACCCAAAATACACGTTTGCGGGTAGTAGCCGAAAATTAAAATATCCAAGAAGGCGGGGACTGAGCCACCTTAAGCGGAGACAGCAAAGCGACGAGCCAATAGAGCGGCGAGTTACCAGCGGGAGTGAAAGTGTGCGGACTGCGAGCATCGGTAGAGTGAAGGGTGAGGCTGACGGGCGAGACTATTGAACTGGATGCGCGAGTGTAAAACATGTGGAATGACGGCAACATGTGTAAATAATGAGTGTGAATCAAGTTAATATAGTCAACACACACAGACATTGAGAAGGACTTTAAATGGAATTGAATTAGACATTAAATATTGCGATCACCAATAGTGACAAGAGTAATAATGGAGATAGGTAATTTAATTGCAGTACAGGGCTTACGGCGCTCACTGTTGCCAGATTGCTTCAGCTCTGTGACGTAACTGGCAAGCTGAGAAACAAATGGGAGGTGAAGGAAACGGCCTGATTGAGATAATTTCTATCTGTTTACCTCCCTACCAACACGTAAAGAAATCCAATCCTGAAGTGCAGAGCCAAGCGGCTCCTTTGAAACTGAAGCCTGTGAGAAACCCTATCATTGTGATTGGACGGCGCGCAAGCAACGTAGATAGTTTTATTCTTTGAAGTTGCAAAAAAAACTTATCAGACAACAGCGCCCGCAGGAACAAGGACAGCCAGCATTAACAACAGAAATCGTGCATTGGTAAGAGAGAGAGAGTGAATGTCCATTACTCCGCACACTGCAATCCAAGAGTGGTGCGCTTTTATAACAAAAAACATCTACTTCAACTACACTTTCGAGGGCGGTTTTCACCTCTTCGGAATAGACTTAGGCTATATGACGTGTATAAATTTTCGACTTATTACCTATTTTTTGATGAGGAATCACCTGCCGAAGTTTGTCGGTAGAGTTCAGTTCCACCTGAATAAGTTACATCTGGAACAGGTTCTATGCCCAACAATTTAATTAATGGTGATTTCAATTGATGCGGTAGTGGCAGTTTTTCCATCGAGACAGTGGCTATGCGTATGTGTTTGTGGGCGGCCATATTTACTGCACCCATCATGTTCAACATTGTATCCTAACCTAACAGGACTCCTGAACTGACATATAGCACTAATTGATTGTTTTTGCAGCACAGACTCAGCTAAGTTACTCGTTATCATACGCACATGCGCATTAGCAACGCCAACGACTGTCCACATACGCTTATTTCGCAAGAATCTGCCTCTTCGCAGAGCTGCTATGTTGGTCTCGAGGAAGCCTTACAGATATCGTGCAAATCAGTATATTTCAACTACTGTTATAGTCAGTAAGCTGCCGGTGATATCCAATGGAATCATATCCGCTGGATTTAATTGATTTGGCGTTTTTTTCTTTATTATTTAATTTTAAGAGCGTCCAAATTACCTAAAAATACTTCGTTGATTTTGGTATAGGCTGTTCACGGTAAAATGAGCATTTTTGAAAGCCCTGCTTAAGATCTACTTGCAAGCACGTTGTGTATTCTTCCGCCTTATGTATAATAGTGACATTGTCATGGACCTCATTGCTTTATTCATGCGTAGGTCAAGTGAAAATGTGAAATTATTAGAAAAGTAAATATTTAACTAATCTGCTCATTTTTATACTTCGATGCAGTGAAAAAAACAGAAAGTGAAAGAAATAATTTAAGTTATCAGAAATGGTTACCTAACACTTTTTATTCGACGTTAGGATACGGAACAACTTCCCATCCATTGTTACCAACTTTACTGGGCGCGTATCACTCAGGGCGCCTGTTATAATGTATGCAGACAGGGGCAGTGACTTTTTTCTAAGGTCGATTTCAAAAGTGCTCACCTTATCGTGAACAGCCTTTAAGGTTGTGTTCAGTTAGTCACACTGAGTTCTACTGCCAGTAATCTCGACTCCTAGATGCCGCGCGTGCGCTGTGGGGCAGACTGCCGACTCCAGCCTTGTTCGACAAGCGACGGTCGATCGGCCAACCGCAGCAGACTCGTTCACAGATTGAAATTACGCGCTGCATACTGTCATGGTGCGTCGGAAATTTCACGGATGAGTAGACGTCTTCAGACGAACTCGTGAAGCTTGACACCGTTTTGGCGCCTCTTTCAGAGTGGATTCATCGCACAGACGCTATTTATACGCGGGATCAGCGGCGGGTAGAACCGTGAGCAACTTAGTGTCTCTCTGCTGATGCCTTTCTCTCTCACCACACCCTTTTTTTCTGTCTGGCTGCCATCGTTTTTACACCATATCGGAAATACGATCTGCAACACTACGACAAAACGATTTTCATTTTTCAAATGCCTCAGGGGCGGTCGTTTTATTAATTACTGTTGCTTCAGTGCTTCTAAAGAACACTTAAGGAATACGTAACTAAAAAAAAAACCAGCCAATATGACCGAAAATTCACTATTTCAGTTCTGGGTGTAAATAATATATTACACAAAAAATTTGCAATTGTGTATTTAGTGAAATCGAAAAATGATATTTTTTCTAATGGTAATCTGTTAAAATATTTTCGGGCATGAGTTCTATAAAATAATCATTCATGTGGCGAAGGTCTTACATCAACTCCTCCATATACTAGAGCCAGTAACTTGAATTTGTTTCTTTTCGTATATGCCTTCAATGTTTTATTTGTTTGTTCAAATTTCCATGAAAACCTCAACAATAACCTTTTATACATAAGACCACTGTAAAAATGACGGTCATTAAAAATATATATTTTAGGAAGAAAATAAACAGGTCACTTTGTAGAAGCAAGATTAAGCGCTGGTAATATGAGTATCTGGGGCATATCAACGAAACTATTTCCTGAAAAATGGTTTATTTGAAATGTATTCATATAAGCACAATTTTATACAATTTATAAAATATGTAACAAGAGTGTAAATGTGTATTGCTACTTTCTCGTTGCTTTAACCCGCGCAAGCGAGTGGAAGTGAAGGACAGAGTAGTTATAGGCTGTTCACAGTGAAGTGAGCACTTTCGAGGCCGTACTTACTTTTTCCTTTCAGCTATTTTTTTATCCCTTAGTCGCCTTATTAAATAAATATTACCATGTAATTAATGAAAACAAAGTGCATATTCCTTCGCACTCGGAAGTTAACGTGTAAGGCTAAAATAAAATATATTAATTGACTATTATTCAAAATGAGGAGACTTTCAAAAATGCTCACTTTACCATGAACAGCATATAGATGATTTATGGACGCCCGCGCTATTAGTTGCAGCTGGATACGCAGCGGCTTTCCACAAAGGAATGTTTACAGAGCAAGTCTGTTATGCCTATCAGGGCGCGTGCCGCTCCCGACTTTGGGTATCGGGTGTCTTTGAGACATCTGAAGAATGTTCTGGATTACTGACCTCCTTTCTATCAGCACGACTCGGGTTGCGGAGAACCTTCCAGGTCAAGGCCTGCATAGTATAAATAATGCGATGGGCCTCCGAGCCGCGAGTTTTTGAATGGAATCGTTTCAGCGATAGACGACTAGCGAGAAGAGAAGCGCGCGGCGAGAGAAGTGACCAGGACCAAGAGGAGGAAACTCTGTAACTGCGAACATCAGAGCAGTGAATAGTACGACTGCAGGCTGGACTATTAGACTGGATGCGTGAGTGAAAGACATTACAAATGAAAGACATTACAAATGATTGCAACAGATAGACTGAACGTGTGTTAATGATGAGCATGAGTTAATTGACTATAACCAAACAGAGACATATAGAAGGACGTTAATTAGAGTTGAAATAGACATTAAATATTCCGCTCACTGAGATATAAAAAGAGTAATGGTAAATAATTGCTGCGTGAATAAATAAAATATCAGATTTAGTTTCTTTTATTTTTATTAAGACCTACATCCCTCACGAACTCAGATACGCCTCGCAGGCATCTTGTAACAGTATGTAATCAATTGTCTATTTGCAAAAGCCACAAACTTAGAATACCTTTTCACACCCAGCGCAGATAACACAGGGCACCCAAAGTTCTCCACGATGAATTTGCTGAAAATAGACCTTTGCAAAACCGGCATAGTGCTTCTTCTTGACCAGGATTCTCGACTCCGACTGCTACTTCTTAGACAGATTTCCCAGTTTCTATGTCTGATTCACATGTTTCCTTATCGCATTTTCAAGAAGTCTTCTTGACAGGCTTTTTTAGTTTTAGTTTGTTACATCTTGATTAGTCGTGTAGGCCTACGTATGGCTTGCTTTTTATTCTTGAGCTATCCTTTTCCTTCAGCAGAATTTTACCTCTTTCTTCCTTCCTCAGCGGCCAGCCGAGTATTTTTGTAAGGTAAGGAGGTAATCAGAGCAGCTTCCAGGATGTCAAAGAAACTATTGTTTGCTTCTTTTTTAAAGTAATTTCCTCGTGAAAAAGATGCCGCAGCAGATTTCAAAACAGGTACAACATTCCTGTGGTTGTTCATGAAGTGGTTAAACCAAACTCTCCCAACGAACCTTTCGTGTGAGAATGGGTGATTAACGCCAATTTTTTTTTCCACGCAGTTGGCATACTACCCTACGCATAGCTGGTCTTGTAAGACCGTCAAATTTTCTTTCCACGATAAGCAGATACTTGACTAACTCTTTTTCAAGTTCTTTGCCCTTCTGAGGTTTTATTTCTAATTATTGTTAAAGCACCGTCTTGAGGTTGTTTATCTAGTCGGGCAAGCCTCTGAAAGGTTGGTCTTCGAACAGGAGTTTTGACGCTTTCCTAAAACCCATTCGTTTGTTTGTTACAGCATATGTATCGCCTTCGCCATATCTTCATTTCCCACAACTTTCGTGTGGCATTTCGTGAGTGAGTCCTAATACTTTTCTTGGCATCTGAAATATAAATATAACCCACTCCTGTAATGTATATAATATTATGTGCCCCTCAAAAATATGGGGTTCACGTACGAAGCATGGTCGAGGGTTTGTTTTACAATCATCGCCGGTTTGGAAACTTGACATTTGTATCGTTATCCATATATTGCTCGTAATCTCTAAGCATGAACAGGGCAAGACACTGAGGTTAATCCTCATTACATTACTCTTACTCTGGGGGAATAACTCATTGGTAGCTCAAAAGGATCTCGGATCGATCTACTGGGTTGTCCTCAAGCTGCTCACACCGACGTCCGGCGTCGATGGCCTTCGATGCGGTACCGATAGAGTGGGTCGGAGAGTGGGGGTGTCATCATGCACCAGCGGCCTTATAACCTGTATTGCTGGCCGACATACAGGAATGTCTTCTGCCACCCTCGCGGCTCCCTAGCTCTCCTCACAGCGAGTGCACCAAGACAGCGCTCGGTCAGCGAGGTGCGGGATCAAGCCCCGCGTCCATAACACGTTTATAACCATTCTGAAAAAGTAATCTCTAGAACCTGCTTATTAAATGCGGCAATGACAACAGATAGATTCGCCGCCACTCGTAACTCTGCTGACCTGTCGCTTCAGTGTCTTGACACACCTGGCGCTCAAGGTCGCACAGCACTTCAAACTCTGGACTGTCGGCCCGGAGACTCATCGCAGTGTAAGTAATCTCTCTGGCCCGGTATAGAAGGTTCCCCTGCACCTCGAGTTTCGCTAAGAGAGACTAGGGTGATGACCAGAACATTCTTTCGAAGATCTACCCCAGAAATTCCATCTGCCCAAGGTCGGGAGCGGGCGATTTCCAATAGGTTTATCTGGCACAAGCCGTCTAGGCTTGCCTTCGTGAATCCCCGCGCATTTCTCACGTTACTACTCTGTCCTTGGCACATTGTCTCGCTCGCTCGAGCTGCAAGAGAAGCGAACCATAACAGTATAATGTAACAATACGTGATGAATTGAAACAGGCGTTTTTCGCGGAATGATTTCAAGACCAGTAGCACTCCAAAGCACTTTTGTTCATATGCACGTTCGTGGTTGGATGATTCTAAATGACGCGTGCCTCAAGCATCTGTCCGCGAATCATGGATGTTCAGTTTCAGAGTACTTTATTCTGATCGCCCCAGTCAAATAAGAACACGTCGTCTCACGTAGACACATGGCCAATAACCACAGGAATTTGTATTTGTGGACGTAAGAACACCTGTCTCTACTGATGAATTTATGTTATCTCAAAATCTAGGAAACATTTTGACCACTCGAAAACTATTTTTAAGATAGAAGGTATTATTAACATTCAAGCATGTTACGGTCTACAAAGCTAGTCAAGGACTGTTCACGATAAAGTGAGCACTTTTGAAATCAACCTTTGAAAAACGTCACTGCTCCTATAGGTCGTTCACGATAAAGTGAGCACTTTTGAAACCCTAGTTACTTTTTCTTTCAACAAATTTATATCCTTCCCCCACTTGTTAATGTAAACCCTGCTATGTGATTAATAAACACAGTGTATACATTCACCATACCGAAAACGAAAAGTCCGAGGCCACAATAAAATGTATTTATTGGTTATTATGTCTGAAGAAACAGCTTCAAAAAGTGCTCACTTAAGCGTGCATATATTATAATGGGCGCACTGAGTTGTATGCCCCCATTAAAGTTGGTAATGATGGAGGGAAAAATGGTATCATACCTTAACATCGAAATAAAATGTTAGGTAACCATTTGTGATATCTTAAATTATTTGTATCGCTTTCTGTTTTTTATTGTATCGAAGTGTTAAAATTAGTAGATTTTAAAATATTTACTTTTTTACTAATTTAACAGTTTCACTTTACCAACACATGATTAAAGCGATGAGACCAATGGCAATGACACTTTTACGTAAGCGTAAGGCGGAAGAACACACAACGTGTATACAAGTAGATACTGAGCAGGGCTATACTCACGATTAAAATGTGTGCATAACGAACATGTATGTATTAAAATAAAAACAGGTGTTCTTTATGGCATGGTTCATAGTCATCGTGTACGTAAAGGCTCTTTATGTACGCGCTGACTATGAACAGTGCCACAAAGCATACTTACTTTCATTACGTACACTTTTACTATCGTGCACTGAGCTTCAATGCGGTTTCACTTAGTATGTCCGTATCTTTCATGTGAGGAAAAAAAAACATTTGAGGGAACCTGTTATTGTGGTTTTAGATGTTACAATAACCACGTTAGAAAAACAAGGCGGATTTAAAAACAACTGTAACTATTCCTTCTTAACCTTAACAAAGCTCAGTTTTTAAATATTGACGCGGGAAATTTTAAGTTCCGGAAGATAAACATGAGAAATCCAAGATGGCAGGTATTTCTCTACATTAAAGAATAGCGCGGCAGGCTTGCCGCTCGGGCGTCAAATTGATGTGGCGCCGGGGAGACACTTCTCAGTCTGGCGGCCGATTTGATTATCGTAGCACAATTTCACACTCGGCTTGGCGCAGCGACGTTAGTCATCTACCCCCCCCCCCCCATCACCCTGGGTTCAACGATGTCGTAGCACCTTTCCTGCCACCAAATCCAATCCCATCCCCCACCATACCCTGGAGCCGATAACAGCCTGTACCTCAGTCTGTCTCACGCTCGGCTCGTTTAAAATTGAAGCTTGTGAGAAACCCTTTCATTGTGATTGGATGGCGCACTCGCAACGAAAATGGCATTTTTTAAACGCATGAAGTTATTCTGCCAACACAGCATAATTTCTAGGCTGTTGACAACTCTTAAGTCATCGCGCGTCATGCACACTTTACTGCAATCTAAGAGTGAGACGCACTATAGTTGACCTTCGTGTGGCCTGTTGTTTGTTCACGCTGAGCCGTTCCCTTTTGAAAGCCCTGCCACAGAGTACTGTACCTTATAGAGATCTACGTCCAGGATATTCCTCCGCCATCAAAGCTTAACCAAGTCTGGAAAATTACACCAAAAGGACAACGCACCACATTCGTGCGCACTCAGTCTGGCAATATTTTACCTAAGCACTATTTCACACTAGGTATTACCATCACACCTATTTTCTCCGTGTTTTTATACATATTAATTATAAATGAATTACTATAATTTATATGAAAAACGCAATCATAAGTTCAATTAAACCAAAATTATTGTGGATGTACGTTAACACGAGTATAAAACGTTGGTCATACATTACTTGTAAGTACTCTTTCTTCACATAAACGAATTTATATCGCCTAGCTTATGTATGGTAACATGTAAAATCACATTTTGTGTTTTTGGGACGTAGAAATAAGATAAACGAAATTATTTACTCGATATTCAACAAGGGTAACTGCAAGACTATGTCTTAATTTATCATAATACGTGCTTAGCATAATTTACTTTACAAAATATCATCGACTTTTTCAAAGAAGTATGCGAAAAATTTTCTTATTTTGAACAATTTTTATTTTTTTTTTTAATCGCGAGAACATTTGATAGCATGATTTAAATAATTTCCGGACTTTTCTCATGTAAATTTTATTTCAGTGCGAGTTATCTCTTTTCGGCGAGATAGTTTTTCTTTATTTATACGTCCCAGAAACATTCTGAAATAGTGATTTCGACATGCCATTATAGAAAAATGATGCATCTAAACTTTTTTATAGAGTAAAAAAATCGAATTTTTTGGTCACCAGTGCCCTTAAGAATGCTGTAGTACTGGTAATCTCATTAGCTCACGAAACGGAGAAACATCAGAAATGCACATTGGCAATCAGTAAAGAGATTTTCGTCATAAAATCAGTACTTCAAAACGGGCGACTAATATCAGTCCGTCAGATCAAAAGCAGCTGTGAATTTTATTAGAAATATGAAACATATTGCAATTACGCTGATCATTCGTGGAGAGCAGATTAATTTGATGATAAGCTGTACTTCAGACAAGTGTTCAGTTATTCTGCGTGATAGGAAAACTGTGATATAGTCACTGACAAGGAACTGCTAACACTCGGAGAGGTCGGCACACTTTCGCTGGTGTTATAAAGAAGACAGACGACGCGAGTTCCTCTTGAGTTGAGTCGTCTTGCCACATATTCGCTACGCTGTCCTACTGAACACAGCATCACGCTCACACTTTCATTACTGGCTGGGCCAACAACGAATTTAGCGCCGGGTTGGCCATGTCCCAATTAGCCCAAGTGTTCTTCCTTTCGGTAACTACAAAAAGTTTTTTTTTTTTTTATGAAAATTGTATTACGTTTGCTTGCCTGATAAACTACCTATAACACTAAAAAATAATGTAACTATATCCGGGCCAGTTATGTTTGTTATGTGCATGTGTTCATACAAGTGTTGCCCAAGCTACAGTTTAATATAGTTCTCAGAATCTCAATTGTGCAGTAAATACCCACAATTTAGAATATAACAGAACCAGACCCTTACTTACACTGGTGCTCCAGTTTATAGCTTCCACCCCCAGTCCCTACTGATTCTATTTTACATCTCAGACTTACCTAAAAATCAGGTTGTATTATTTTAAAGTAAACATTTTATTGATAAAAATTATTTTAATAGTGGAGACTATTGTGGTAAATAATATTTTTCTTCTGTCAAATTGGTTTACATTTTAATCGGACAGAAAATTTCCACGAAGTAGAAGCGAACCCCCCTCCCCCGCTCGAAATTATTTATTTAATCCTGGCTAATGCTACTGCCCCAGGCCATCACGACATATGCCTACTCTAGTATAGGTTGTTCATGGTAAACTGAGCACTTTTGAAAGCCCTGTTTAAGATCTGCTTGTATGCACGTTGTGTATCCTTCCGCCATATGTAAAATTAAAATTGCGGTGGACCTGTTCACTTTATTCATGCGTCGGTCAAGTGAAACTGTGAAATTATTAGAAAAGTAAATACTGTACAAGTTTGTTAATTATATCACTTATGCATTAAAAACAGAAAGTAAAATAAATAATTACTTATAATTCTTACGAATGTTCACTTAACTTTGAATTAAAAAATTCAGCGTTAAGAGATGGAACTACTTTCCTTAAGTCGTTGCCTACTTTACTGGGCGCTTGTCAGTCACTGTGCTAGTTACGAGTGCAGGTAGGTGCAGTGGAATTTTTCAGGCATTGATTTCAAAAATGCTCATTTAACCATGAACCACGTATGAAGAATGTTGCAAAATTGCGTCACGATACTTCGGGGGAAAATGTCCTCACGTACGGAGGATGAAAAAATGCAATTCGAACATATGTCATCAAACGCTTCGTTTCTTTACTACAGTCATCAATACGTAACGTACAATATATGACCCGCGGGCTGGATCATGTTACTGTGGAATGCCATCGCAGTGTTCGTTTTGCATGATACACGGCACCTCACACTACATTATAGGCTCATCACTTTATTCGTGCATATCGGTCAAATTAAACGGTGACATTATTTGGAAAGTAAATATTATACAAATTTGCTTTTTTACAATTAGATGCATTAGAAAAACAGAAAGCGGAAAAAAAAAAAAAAAAAAAAAGTAATTTTAACTTGTCACATATGTTTACCTAACACTTTTTATTCGACGTTAAGGTATGGAACTACTTTCCATCCATCGTTACCAACTTTACTGGGCGAATGTCACTCACTGTGCCCATTCAAACATATGCCTGCAGGAGCAGTGGCTTTTTTCTATGGTTTATTTCTAAAGTTCTCACTTTATCGCGAACAGTCTTTACACATAGAGCAGTAGAAACTGCACCGGAATTAGTTACACATGTATGAAAGCTTATCGTCGGCACTAAAGGAAATGTTCAAAATGCTCTCCATCGCCACATGAATCAACCCCCCGCGCCGTTGCATGGCCACTCGGATGCGCTGATGAATTCCTGGAAAATTCCTAATTGCTTTGGAACCCGCCAAAATACGGTTACGGAGGGTGCCCACATCGTCCACTGGGGTTGCATACACACGTGCCTCTAAATGCCTCCACAAATAAAAGTCTAGTGGATTCAAATCAGGGCTCCTAGGGGGCTGGTATGAGGCTGCCAGTTACAGCTATGATGGCATTCCACAGTAACATGATCCAGCCGCGAGCCATACACTGTACGTTATGTATTACGGGCTGTAGTAAAGAAACGAAGGGTTTGCGGACCTGTGTTCATATAACATGTTTTCATCCTCCAGATGCGGGGAATGTTATTCTTGTGAGCCGATGAGGATGAAAAAGGGCGAGTATGCAACGGCACCGGAACGTTGGGCGAGGGAAACGGGAGATCCCCGATAAACACGCCGACCAACGGGAAATCGAACCATGTTCGCATTGGTTGGAGGCGAGTGCTCTAGCCGCTGAGCTACCGCGGCCCCCAGAAGACGTCGGGCATTGGTGATTGTGATCAGCGGTTTCCTGTCTGTGGTGTGACCATAAAAATCAGGTGCTTTTAACCCCCGGCGGAGAGTTTTCAGTGCTTTCTAAAGCTGAGCTGCGACAGAATAAGTGCCCTGCAATCGTTCACATGGATATAGGCTATTCACGGTTAAGTGAGCACTTTTGAAAGCCCTGTTTAAGATCTGCTTGAATGCACGTTGTGTATTCTTCCTTTGGTCAAGTGAAACTGTGAAATTAATATATTGTAAAAGTAAATATGTTTCGAATGTGCTCATTTCTACTCTAAGATGCATAAAAAAAAACGAAAGAAATAATATAAATGATCATAAATGGTTACTTAACACTTTTTATTTGACGTTAAGATACGGAACTACATCCCATTCATCGTTACCAACTTTACTGGGCGCATGCCACTCAGGATGCCCGTTAAAATATATGCAGTTAAGGGCAGTGACTTTTTCCTAAGGTTGATTTCAAAAGTGCTCGCGTTATCGTGATCAGTCTTTAGGCAATTTTTGGTCTGTAGTGTGTGAAACTCAATGACCAATAATATTACCTGTGGGTAAATTATTCGCAAACCGTCTTACAGGTTTAAGTTATAATTTGTTTCATATAACAGCCGAACATATAGCCTAAATCTCATTGGCTGTGACAACGAAACAAGTGTTGTGTCCATGTAGCCTACAATACGCATCGTAATTTTTTTTTGTTTGCATCACCTGCAATCGTAAATTGAAGTGAGTCTGAAAGGGTTAAATATGATTTTGTTCGTACATATATTGGAAATTACGGACGACTTGAAATGTTTTTGCGGTAAATATCATCTCCCTGCAAGAAGCTACAGTTTCGCCAGAAAAATTCTCTACATTAGCATGTGTTCTTCGACGGTATCTCGTGAGCGTGATAGACTAAGCGAATTTTCTCCTCCTCTGCCAGAGCTGTTCGCACACCCCCGCCGTTCGACGGGCTAATTTCCGACGGTGCTGGCGTAATTACGCCACTCAGACACCCCTCCCACCCTCAGCTCCTCGTGTACCCCGCCAGAGCAACACTGATTAGTGGCCTTAATTAACCGACGCCAAGTCGAGAGGAAGAGGAAAGAATTGGTAGGTTCTCGCGAGATACCGGCCTTATACAGGCTGTTCACGGTAAAGTAAGCACTTTTTAAGGCCCTTTCAACAAGCACTAACCACTAATAAATATATTTTATTGCACCTGGGGATGTTAACTTTTGGGAGTGTATAAATGTATACACTGTGTTTATTAGTCTGATGACAATGTTTCTATTAAAAAGTGACAGGAAGATAGAAATCTGATGAAAAGAAAATTTCACAGCAGGGCCTTAAAAAGTGCTACTTTACCGCGAATCGCCTATAACGTGTCATGTCGGGGTGCCTCAGGGTTTCCGCCCAAGTGCACAAAACTTTGCCGAATTTTTTTTCCGAAGTGCAACCGTTACACAGTCACTGATTAGTGTATGGAGAAGTGAATTTGTCGTGGGAGTTGGCAACTTTGACTCTCACAACGACAAAAAAAAAAAATCATTATTATAAGAAACTCTGTTCAATTTTCATTTTAAAAAAAGTAAAAAATACTACGTTGTTGCATAATTGCATTGCAAAATCACAATTTCACTGTTTTTGAGATGCACAAATAATAAAACTAACTTACCGAATTAAGATAATTCACATGGAAGTAAGATACGAGTTACTTAAATAAATCTTTAAAATAACAGAGTTTAAAATTTTTTTCTCAAATTTGTAAACATTTTTCTTAAATAAGGTAATTTTAGGTATGCATATTCTTGATTTGTAAAATAAATTTTTCTACGCATACCTTAACATAAATTAAGGAATTACCTTTCAGTCACCCTTGTTAAATTTTGTGTGAAGTTTTCGTTTATTTTATTTTGTACGTCCCAAAAACACTAAAATTGTGATTTTGACATATCATGATGGAAAGACGGAGCGATAAAAAAAATATAATGCTAGAAAATAGAACTCACGAGTAATGTATTCAAACACAATAATATTTCGTACGAATATGAAATTATGCATTTTTTGAATTTCGAGAGGATATATTATGGTTTCCAGACATGATATTTATGGCAACATAAAGTACAAAATCACATGAAAATTGTAAATTCTTTGTAGTACCTCAGCGTATACATATATAAGCATTTTAATTTAATATCTTAATTCACACAAATTATGAAAAAGTTTATTTTGATGCAAAGTTTGTTTTCAGCTAAAGTGTTTATCAGTGTAACAGAAGTGGAGTTATAGTTTCTTTGAAATTAGTTCACTCGCGGTCAGTGTTTAACTTCTGGCTGTTTTGACATTAAAGTTTACCGAAATAATAATAATAATAATTTTAAAAAGGGCCATTTCCGAGAAAATATTTTCGTGACATTCTGATTGCGTGGTTAATTATTTCGAGCCGGAGCGTTACGCATTCATCGGGTTTTGTTTTGAGAAATGTGTGCAAAAGAAAAACATGCGAGAATAATCTCAGTACGGTTCTTTTCATTCGTGTTTTAAAAGTAATTTTTCTCCAGTATAATTTTTTTAGGCTGGTATTTTATATTATAACGGGGGAAAAAAAATGTTTTATGCTAAGAATAAATAAGGGAGTTTCAGTCTCTTAACAATATGACGCTTGAGTGTTTTACTGGTTTCCTTATTCATGATGCGTGCGGCGGCAGGACAATGGAATTTTTTGAATTACAGGCGCGTTATAAACAAAGAACCACGTATATATTACCAAAAAGCGAGCCGACACAATAATTCTTTTGTGGAGCGCGCTGCTAACCTTGGTTCTGTTGAGTTTCTTTATTTATCTTAAGGATGTTGTAGTGGTTTGGTACCCTAGTTTCTCTAAGCGTGACTCGGGGCGCATCGAACTTTCCAGGTCAAGGCCAGCAGAGTGTAAATAGCACGTCGGGTCTCTGAGTAGTTTTATTGAATGGATGAGTGGCTGAGTTCCGAGCGATATAAGACGAGCGACGAGATAAGTGACTATCGGACGGGAAATCTGCGACTGCGAGTATCGAACAGTGAAGAGTGCGGCTGGCAGGCTGGACTATTAGACTAGATGCGTGAGTGAAAAGCATTACAAATTATGGCAATAGATAGAATGAACACGTGTTAATGAGGGTGCTTATGAATTTGTAGCCAATCAGAGATATTAAGAAAGACGTTAATTAGAGTTGAAATAGACATTAAGTATTGCGCTCATTGATAGCTAAAAAGAGTAATAGTGGAGATAGATAATCTAATGCTGTAAATAATAGCTGTGCGAATAAATTATAAATAAAGTTTAGTTCTTATATTTTTGTTAAGACCTCCATCCCTCACGAACTCAGATACGCCCATCAGGCGTCCATGTAACAATATAATTCCAGAGAACACTTAGATTCAGGGCACTGTTCTAATAAGATAAAATAATAGTATTATGATAAACTGTATTTATTTTCTTGTAACGACACTGATCAGGTATTTTTATCAAATTGGCGAGCAGTTGCAGAAGTTTTGGTATGAAAGAACTGCATCGGCATTTTTTCGAATATGCTAGAAATCCACTTTGGGAACACACCCTCTTCGTAGCCACTTAGGATTGAACGCACGACCTGAGTGCAAAGCAGTGTACTAGTTCCCATTACTTTTTCGAAAGCGAATATATTACACTTTGTATTTGGCACAGTAAAGTGTTGTAAAAAATAGTTTGGCCAAACAAAATTAAATAAATTCCGTGATATAACATAACTGAAAAATACTTTCTGAATACATTGTACTTTGGAATAATGTCTTAAAAACTTAAATTGTTTGAATTTTAGCAGCGTTTTTTAATAAAATTGTGATAACTATGTGTTACAATATTCTACGTAGGTTTTTTAATTTCAGCATTAACACGTATATTAGTGTAGCGATATTTAAAATGCGGAAAATGTGGAACCATTACAGTTTGTAAAAGTATGTTTGTTATTGCAAACATTTTTTTTTTTTTTTTTTTCAAATCCTTCCACGACATTTTTTACTGGGGTTTGGGTGGTGGTTTTATTTTCGTAAGTTGGCATTACTGCACAGAGAGTAGCTGTACGTGAGCCAGGCCAAAGGTTTCAGAAAAATGGGATCAACACGAAAATAAAGCTGAACCTTTCATAATCTATCGAATCGATATCGAGGATCACGAATATCACTACACAAACAGCGAAATCGACAGCTTTCTGCCTCAAGATGGTATTAAAAGACGACGGCTAGACTGTCTGACCACCTTATCTTTAAGGCGCGGCTTCACGTGTTACGGAGAAATTCTTGGTTTTCGCTGTCATAATTTCAGTTTCGGAGATATGATTGAAAATGTTTGATTATAGAAAGTTTATAATTTAGTAGTTGTTTAATACTTTGTGTCTAATTTCCACTGTGTAATTTCTTGCTTGCAAAGAAAAGTCAGGAAACTATCGATAAAATATAAATATGTTCCTGACTTTGTACAAGAAGATATCACACATTTCAAATTACGCGCAAAAATATTAAACAACTCGTAAAATGTTAATTTCCTGTAATTGTACACCATCACTAATTACTATGAATCCGAAATTATGACGCGAAAACGAAGAATTTCTGCAAAAGGAGTGAAACCAAGCCTTAATTTGACTTTTTTTCTGTATAATATTTTTCCAGGTCTATAAAAAGCTATTTGTTCACCTTGAATAGCAGATTCATCAACAAATAAATACACAGATATATTATAGCATACAGGAATTATTCAGAAAGAGGACATATATTATATGTCTTTACATACGCCTATTTTGTAAAGTAAATACTAAAGAGTATCTGAGTTATTGCAAAAAATTTCTTTAATAGTTGTACAATTTTTTTCCAACTTTGCTTTATTAATGGTGTGTTTTTTTTTTTACTGCGCGGAGTAATATGAACCATGTTCATCCTTCTGCGTGCGTTCACCACTAGAGTCTGCAGCGAGGGCGGAAACCACCCTCAACAACCACCACAGCTGTGCTTATGGTGCTGCGGGGGGGGGGGGGGCAGGGGGGAGGTTGTGTAGACGATTATGAAAACACTGGACTGTGAAACTCGGCGTCTGCCATGCGGAAACTGCGGTCTGCTTTGCTGAGGCCCTGGCGGGGTGCAGCGGGGAGATGTGTTGTGTGTTTTTTCTGCAGCATCTGGCCGGAAGGGGGGGTTTCTGCTCTGACGATGCCGCGTCGTCGTCGTTGCGACTGCCAAGGGTCAAGGGCTGACCTTTGTGCTCGAGCCGTGCTGAGTGGAATTGTGCACCATGAACCTTTATCAGTAAGAGTATTTTCACATAAGTTGAATCAGTCAAAAGAATGCTGGACCTGCCGTTGGCGGTGGTCCCACCATTGCCGAGGCCAATGTCGTGGAACCAACTGTTAAGGAGGAGCAAAATTAAATTTGATTGTGTAGATAATGTGTATGTACGACAGTACATTCAGCTTAATACGGATGACTCCCCGACTGCCAAATATAAAAATAAGGTTCCCCAGGTTGCAAGCCGTATAGGCTGTTAACAGCAAAACATGTTTGAAAAACACTGCTTAAGATCTGCTTGTATACACGTTGTGTCTTCTTCCGTCTTATAATATTGCAATGGACCTAATGTCGGTCAATTACTAGCTGTCGATCTTTCTCCCTGCCTTTGCATTCCGATGCTGCTCTATTCTCACCTCACTTCACCCTCATTGGCTCTGAAGACCTCGTTAACTTATACATACTTTTTTACGCACCAGGTGTTGCAGAAAGAGGAAATATTTCATGTGAACTGTACGTACCAATTTCTTTTAACAACTAACAATTTGTAATTTTTTTTTATTCCACTGGAGTAATACATGGGATTCATTGTCTAAGCTGTTCGCACAAAATGAAACGTAATTTTTTGAAAATGCATTGCGTAAGCTTAAAAAAATACATTTAATTTTTATTCTGCAGGGAAGTTTTGGGCTGAATTTTATGGCTTGAAAGTTTAAAGCGCATACTTTTTTTTTTATTATTATTTAACACGTGAGTCTTACTCGTCCGCGAATAATACGTGCGCAGAAACCCTGCTAAAGTTCTACTTCCAGGATATTCCTCCACCTAGTGCAAACAAAGCTTAGAAAATTACGCCAAAGGGAGACAACGTACCACTTTCGTGTACATATTTTTATAGGACAACTGTAAGCATTCGATATGATAAATTATTAAGCAAATACAACATTGTTTTAAGATCTGTATATTCCATACCATGCTCGTAAGGGGGGGGGGAGGGGAGGCACGTCATGACCTAATTGCTGGATATAGCCATAAAGTCGCCTGGTGCGACGTATCTCCCCTCCCACGCGCTGATAGTGCAATAGACACCAGCTGGATGTGTTGTCTAAGCACGCTACACCTTGTCGTCCCACGTGTTGCTCCGCTCATGACGTAACTGCTATTATCTCATAGCTGGGCACTTTTACAAGCCCCGGCCTCACGGCGACGCTAAGGACTGTTTATACTAACTAACTAAGGCTTGACGATGGCCAACGTGGAATTTTTAATGCCTGGCACCTGTACGTAATTTATTAAAAAATATGTTTTCAGGAAAAATAATATTAGTTTGATAATAATTGAGAAAGAACTGTACTGGATTTCCAGTGTAACCTAGCTGATACTTTATTCAAAAATCGCTGGAATAAAATTCTGAATAATTGTATGGTGTATGAAACTTATAATGCAAGCTATTAGACAAATATTTTACAAAGAAAAAACATGATTTAGGGACTCCAGTTCGAATACCGACCTTTACATTGGATTGTTTCAAACAAACTTTCGTACTTTCGTACGTGATTTTCTGTCTGTTTACATGCTTAAACATACCTGATATAAAGGTTTATGCAATATCTTTCGGTTAGGAGTAGCATAGGGTCTTCAGTTCGAAGCCCGAAACCGTAGGAATATTGTTTTCTATCGGACTTAGAAAATAAATTTGTAATTTTACGCAGTGTTTCGGAGACTGCTTTAGCAACTTATAATAAACGGGAAATTAAAGTTTTAGGCACCGGATATACGATTCAGGGTAAGATAAGAGGTTCACAATTTGATTAGCAACCTGAGTTATGGAAAAATAATTACGATGTTCGTACATTAATAGTATTTAAGCCACCCTCAAAGGCATGGTATGGTGTAAGGACCTGAGATCGAGATCCGAAACTATTAAAACAATATTAATTTTCTCTATCGAAATTATAAAAAATCAGGTAGCTTCCTGAGTGATGGGGGAATTCTTATATAGAGCATGTTGATACCTTAGTATCAGGGGAAACTAAGATTAACGTGGAAGCTTTCTCTCGCTATACTGTGAATATGAAGACCTGCCTTAGGCCTCAACTAACAAGGAACCACGACCCACATTATCTTTAACTCGGCGACATGGCATTTAAATTGCACCACAAAATCCCTGTTGTGTGTAATATTTGTATGACAGACGGGGTATGCAGTTCAGCCATAATGGTAATAATTTACTTAGACATGCAGAGAGAGACCTATAAAGGACGAAGTACATTTCTCGTCAGAGTAGTAGGATTAAGGGTACATTGGCGCAAGGGGATCAGGGACAGGAGCAGGAACTGGTGAGCCGCCATCTTGTTACGTCACCTTTCCGCCATCTTTTTTCCCTCAAAATTTTACTTTATTCGCTTAAAATCGACCAAAATAACTTAAGAATTCCCGTTTTACCCTGGAGCAGGCAAGAGGGATTAGTAACACCAGGGTCAGGGATCGGCGACCCAGGTGCCAGAGATCAGTGACCCAGGTGATCAGGAGACAGGGATCAGTGCCTATGACCGTGACCTTTGACATTTGACCCAAATATCCAAATAATCGAAAAATCCACAAAAATCGCAAAAAAAATTATTAAAAATTATTTTAAAAAATTATTAAAATTTAATTTGTAAAGTATTTAAAAATACTAAAATTTACCAGAGGTCACCCCTAGCCCATGCTCATTACGTCATCTTGGTAGGCGACCACCATCTTAGTATACATCACCAATCTGCCATAACGGAAGCCAATGGCCATGACCTTGAACGATCTTGAAAATCAAAATTCGAGAAAAAAGCATACAATTCTGCAAGCATAATACATTACTGGCTACTACCGCCATGTTAGATGCAGACTACCTCGACCTTACCCCCTTAACTTCGAAAATAAAAAAACTTGAGAAAAATGCAGAAAAGTCAGCAAGCATAATACATTACAGACTACTACCGCCATGTTGGATGCAGACTACCTCTACCTTAACCCGATGACCTTGAATGACCTTGAAGATAAAATCTTGTGAAAAATGCATAAAAGTCAGCAAGCATAATACATTATAGACTACTGCCGCCATGTTAGATGCAAACTACATCAACCTTGACCCCATGACCTTGAATGACATTGGAAATGCAAAAATATATATATATATATTAAAAAATCCCAAAAAATTGAAAAAGGTCCCCAAAAATGAGTATTAAAAGTTACTAAAACATTAATTGATAACTTATAATTTTTTTAAAAGTACTTATTTCTTAAGGTCTCCCCAGTACCACAATTAGTTTCATTTGTTCCATTAATTACTCACTTTAGTTCGACTCCCAGCAGACGATTGACTCCCTAATCCCCACTCCCCTCACATATACTCATTCTGCTATCTTGATTTTTCGTTTTGTCATTTGTTTTCATGCTACTGGAGGCAGCCATCTTTACTTGTATATTACTCTCTCTCTCTCTCTTTCTCTCTCTCACACCTTTGTTCGACTATCATATTTGTTTTTTTTTTTTTTGTACGCCATTTGTTTATATGTTACTGGAGGCTGCTATGTTGGGAGGCAGCCATCTTGCTAGGTGCAGTCCTCCATGTTTTTTATTGTACGTTGTTTTATAGTTTGCATCTTACCTTCGTGCGACAGCCATATTATATTTCAGATGTTTACTTCACCTATGTATGACCAGGTGACAGCCATATTTGTGTATGTGTTTAAAGTATAAGTTGCGCTAATTAGCTGCATTCGCTCCATCAATTACTCACTGTAGTTTGAGTCCCTCCATAGTGGATTCTATTCTCAACACATATGTAGTATCGATTATGCCACCTGCTATTTGCCTGTACCGAATGGTGACATTGACCATTCCTGCAAAGCACGTAGACTACCATATTTAATTGTTTATTTGTTTTATTATTAAATGCAAGTATTTCTTTATTTGAAATAAATTTTATATAAAGTGAAAGGGGGATTTTTTATTTAAAAATACAACATATTTCATAAAATTATATCTTTTTATTTATAAAATTTTACATGCAAACATTTCTTTGCGATGATTTCTTCAAAGGCAAGAGGAAGAAATCACATTATTTTGTAATAGGTTGGTTCACACGTGTTCTTAGCTCCAGATGATTTACCGAATCGAGTGTCCAGCCCGAACCCTTCATCATCATTTCTTCTTCCTCGCAACATACCTTTTTTATATTATCTTCTACACTCTTTTAGATGTCGTATACATTATAGACAGGTACATTAGAAGTCTTGAATGTCCTTTTGTTGATACCTTCGTCCAACGATTCAGGTATTGTATAATTGCATTCTACCCATATATTATATTTCAGAGGCCCGTGTTTTTCAATCTCTTCTGTAAGTTGGTTTATTAAATTTTGTTTTATACTTGTTAGGAACGAGCAAACATATTTCGACGAAACTGTCAGATTCGGAGCAATGTAATCTTTCAACGTGCCCCTGAATGAAGATTGCTTCATAAGATATCCTTTGGCATTAGGTTTGTCTAGAACATGAACAGGTTCCCGGACACGAGTTTTACACTGTTTGGCATGTTTGTTATACGATTCATAACATTGTGTTCTCTGACGGTCATGTATTTCAAGTCGCACATTGTCTGGAACATCTTTTACTCCATAACACATGAACTTACGTCCATATTTGTGACAGCTTATAGTCACATAAGGCCATTGTGTCTTCTTCGTGCATTTACCACTCTTCTCGTGCCTACGTGCATGACAGCTCTTACTGTACGTCTTACTACAGTAGCGACACGATCGATCCGATATCGACATCGAATTGTCCGTACCATCTACAAGCACATCCTCACTTACTGCACAAGGTAGTGATGACATGTTTACATCATCATTGCAAAAAGCAGTACTTGTAAGTTCATCACAGGTTTGTGGTGGCGACAATACATATTTTTGTTGTGCTGGTGGAGGAACAAGTCATTTACATATTTTCGAATGTTGGGCTAATTTGTCAGCACGAGCAAACAGACGAAGGCACTTCTCACACTTATATGCTATGAGGAGCGGATTCTTCTTACATTGATGCTTCGTCTAACATTACTGCTATTCGTAAAGGCTTCATCACAGTACATGCATTGAAGTCTTGACACTGCCAGCTTGGGTCGCGATTCCAATGGCTGCACTGCTGTAGGCGGCCCACCCGAAGAAGTCGCTGGTGCTGTCGGCGTCATGCCTGAAGAAGTCGATGGCACTGCCGTAGCTACCATTAGCTCTGGAGTACTTGAATACATCGCAGATGCAGAATAAGACTTATATGCGACGATGCAGAAGCTAGCCGAGACGATCCACCTTTCACGGGAACTGCTGTCAAACTAAGATTCTCAGCTGAACTCCCTGCTACTTATATACGAGTATGCAAGACAAATGACGTCATATTTACATTGAACCAATCGTATTGCGAACACCAATCAGCCAATCACCGACCAGCTAATCATCAAGTTGTCACATGATTGCAGCTGGTCAATCACATTATACACCAAATTTGTCTGTTGAACATTCAAGCAAAATGCCTTTGAATATAACAATTTTCATCAATCACATTACTAATAAAAATTTTCACAACATTTGTTTATTCAACAAAAATCCAAGAATCTAAGAATCAAACACTTTCGTTCAATCATATTACTAATAAAATATATACACAAAATGACTTTCCGGAACATTAAATTCTAAACACCCAATAATAAAACACTTTAAAGCTATCTATTCCATTACCAAATATTTGAAAGTTGCACCAGTATCAATGATAAAAATATTGTGTGTGCATATAGAAGCAGTGCCACCTCATAGAACGTTTACAATAAAACCTTCTCCTGTTTGGTTTTCTCGCCATGACATCTAAAACGTCATCAGCCGTGAATTGACATGAGTGCCAGGCCAGTTAATCGTTGTTCGCTGCATATCGAGTTTCTTAAATATATCTCAATAATTCTTTTCAATGAGGAAAATGACCTCTCAACCTCAGCTGTTGATACAGGTAAAGTTGCCAGGACACACAACAGATGGGTTATGGTTGGGAATAAATGTTTACTACATGCATCCAAAATGGACATAATCCCAATTGGCATGTCAGATTTTTTCCTTTCCACTTCTCACGCCATAAAAGATATTCCCGTTCCAACCGTGGCCTGAGAAGTTTGCTCACATAAAGTAGAGGCTTAGTTATTTGAGCTCCTTCACACAATTTTCTTGTGCGTGTTTGGGTAACAGAATCCCCAGCGCTGAGAGAATGTCCTTATTTTAATAAAATCGCCTTTGAAGACTGACAATAAATCCATCTACACAAGGCAGAAAAATAGATCTGAGATAATACTGTTCAACAGATTTGTGGGTATGATTATTCCTCGAGGTCTGCTTCTTAGCCTGTACGAGAGAAAGAAACTTTCTGCGACACAAAAGTACGATGAACTACTCCGCAACCCAACACGTCAACATCTGTACTCACAGTGAGGTTGTCTGCATTAGAGCTATGCGGATGTAGTAAGAACTTGGCCTTTCGCAGCTCGCGCAGGCCGCCCACTACAGGGTAAAAGCTACAATGTCAACGATCATGTGCCCAAGGTCAACCCAACCAGATTACAGTATTTTTATGCACAACAAACAGTCAAACACCACATTATCTATTACTTCTAAGTACATTTCGTTGTGATAGCTATACCACTTTAAATGTTACCATGAGTATTTTTCCAATTTGGTTCAATATTTAGGGGGGTGTCCAAATACCCGAAACACCCCCCCCCCCTCCCCGCCGGGCTACGGGCCTGTGATTGGTGAATGATTGGTGATGATTGGATTGAATAGTGGGGTGCCTCTTTGATATGCTAGGTTGGGTGAAGTTACGTTAATTGATACTGAAGTGGAGATAGGTTAGGTGAATATAGGTTAACATGTCTTTCAAAGTCCTGACATGGGGTGGAAAGCATAAAGTATGACTTTGTTGTACAGTTAGTTTGTTGTATGGTTGGTATAGTCATTATGTTGATTTGTATGGCTTGATCACATGTTCGGTTATTTTGGCTGTATGAAAAAAAGTACAGCTTAGATGGTGTGAGGAGAATGGTTTAATTGTGTGATTCATTTTTTGTATGAGCGGGATGGTTTGATGGGAATTATGACGATATGGATGTCGTAGATCTTTAATTAGTAGTATTGATCTTATGATAGTATGGTGCTGTTAAGTAAGGCTGGAAAATGGGGAGGTGAATAGGGGTTTGGCGGTAACTAGAGTATGACGGTTAGGTTAAGTTATGTTAGGTTAGGTTAGGTGAAGTAATGTTAGGTGAATCGGATACTGAACAGTTTATGGGGTGGCGTGTTGGAAACTACTTACAAGCATTACATTACATAAGAGTAAGAAATATTTCTTTCTAAGTTCAACATAGAAGTCCCTACATACTTAAGTCTCGGACATTAAAAAAAATTAATATATATAAATAAAAATCGAAAAAATGCGAATAATCAACGTTCATAATATAAAACACTTGGCATATATTTACTAGAACAGTTTTTATATATACTTATAAAATCCAATATGGTGCTTGTCATAGTCACGTAATCATATATTCTGATAACATATTCTTATCTGCCTGAAAAATACGCATTTGTAGACAAGTCACTCGATATACTTTAAAGATAAATTTAAAATACTTAAAATAAAAAAATAAAAAACTAAAAAAGTATACAAGATAAATCTAAAATAATATGTATTTAAGTTACATCAAAATAATAAATGAATATAAAATAATATAATAAAAAGTACCTTAAATACTTACAATAAAAATAAAATACTTAAAAAAAGTATATAAGTGAAATCTTAAATATATATATATATATATATATATATATATATATATATATATATGCCAGTAAAACCAAAATAATAAAAATAATACAATAAAAATAATACAATAAAAAATAAATACTTAGAAAATATTGACATGTAAAAAAAAACATTAAAAATTACATAAATAAAAAATGTAATATCTTTAATGAGAGACAAGATATTATTTATTCGTCTTCAATTTTTATACTACTTATAAACCCTTGTCCCAGCGTATGTCACGATAGCCGAGTGGTCTAAGAAGTACGTCTGGCGACCCACGATCCGGCAGTTCGATCCCACGCTATTCTAAATGGTATCTTGAATTCTAAGAAAACAGCGCCCCTAGCGGCGCCGATCGACTAATAAAACGAGAGCGACACCAGCGCTCCTAGTGGCTAAAGCCATAACCAATATGGCGGACCTCCTAGTGGCCAATGTCAGAAGTAATGTGGGAAACAAATGGCAAACGAAAAAACCAAGATGGTGGCCTCTATATAAATGTAAACAAAAATGGTGGCCTTCAGTAACAGCCGATGTAAACAAATAATAAACGAATGGGAGGGAAAGGAAATAAGAGAGAAGGAAAGGAAGAGAAAAAGAAAGAATGCTAAAGAGAGAAAATGGGAGCATTCAGAGAAAACCCTCGAAGGGGAAGAGGAAGGAAAGGAACAATGCAAAAGAAAAAGTGGTAATGTAATAGCATGAAAAATGGCATTATGGTCCAAGATGAAGGCGTACTGGCTACAAATATGGCGGCGTACTGACTAGCAATATGGTGTAGTACTACATGGCGATCACGTGACCGGAATGACGGAGCGGAAGTCCAGAATCCAGCATGGCGGCCGCGTGATCTTGGCGTACCGTCATCGAAGGTCCGATCCACAGGCCCCAGCCCCTGCCTTACCTACGCTATATGGCCACTACTGATATGCGATCCATCATTTTAATTTCAATAAATAATGCTTTGAGTGTTACTTTGAAGAAAACTGTAAGGCAGTTGCTAGCGGCATTAAAAAAAAATAGACATGTAAGGGAAACTAATTTCCTCTTTATGTAAGATAAAATTACCTCTTAAATGTAGAGTAAATTTACATAACAAGTTATTTACTATTCCCATATCGTACGGAAAAAGTATCTGACAAAATTGGAGGGGGAGGGATCCCATACAAGTAAGGGAAAATTAACTTTATTGTATAATAAAATTATATTTAAAAACAAGACTGTACTGTTAGTTTTTATTGTCTATATCTTCTTACGAATAGTAACCGAAACCTCAACACTGAAATCCTCGACACTTGGTGGGAGGACGGGAACCATGGTCATCTTTCATGATAGGCCGATTCGCTGTCCTTTACACCACGACGACAGCGTGGCAGCATCAGTGAATATTAGCGTGTTAAATATTGTTTCTTCCGCCCGTCCCCACAAATAGCTGTTGAGACAATGCTGAAGAGATGCACGCGTCGTAAGGTAATTTTCCCATCCATTTATGGCATTTTCCACTACCATGTACGTGAATTTTACTCCATAGTGTGGTAATTATACCTTACACGTAAGGAAAACGATGTTTCCTCCTACATGTTTGCGTATATTACCTTACACTTGTCAGGTAATTTTGCCATTATTTTTTTTACATTGGCAGTAATATTTCTTCGCCTGTGTCTTCGAAGAATGCGGATGCTAATGTTACGGAAAATTCCATACAACTTATTTGAATTCAGGTGACGTGTTATTACGTCGACAGTACTTAAAGTGTTTAGTATTGTGTGATTCGGGATTTCAGAACCGATTCGAGTACCTGGGTGGTCCAGAGTCCACTGTAAAGCAGGACATCGCCTTTCCCAGCATAACCATGAGGCAAGAAACCCACTAAAGGCAACGCTGACGTTTTCCTCCCGATATTTTGTCTGCGGAGGAAAAAAAAATATGCAGAAATTTCTTTCCATGGCGGGCAAAAACAAAAAGGTTTTCATGCGTCACGACTTGGTGTAGTGTGTGTCAGGTGGGGCAGAGGGGAAGGTGGATGTCCCGGCCAGAAGTCAGGGGTTCTAGTCTTGTCGTGAATAATAATGAATGCCGGGAGCTCGCCGCGCCGTAGGAATGCGAAAAGGCTGTGACGTCTCTGCAGGGACATTATTTTTGCCGTGCGCAATGAATTACTAGGAGGGGCCGATTCACATTGAAGACAATATGGGACTCTTTATGTTACCTTTGCGTTAACTCTGCGTCAAATTTGTTTTATAAAATCGCAACTGTGTTCACATTGGAGCTAAGAAAAGGCTTGTCATTGACATTTTGTAAGCCTCGTTCAGTATTACAAAATATGCTACATCTACAATCTGAAAAAAGGCTACTATACACTAGTCTTTTTTCAGATACAAACAAATACATATGTATTTGTTTGTATTTAAACTCATATAGGAGCAGTTGTTATACCTAATATTAAAAACATTTCCTAATACGTACCTACTAATTACATATAGTACCCAAACAATTTATTTAATTCGAGACTTTTTTTAAGATAATTAGTTTGTTTATCACTCATGTACACAAAATACACGAAAACGAAAATTGTAAACTCCAATATTTGTTGCAGTCGTGGCATATTACACGAACAGTCCTGCTGGAAGTTTGGTAGGAATAAAATTGAAAATGGGCAACGAAAGAAACGAATCTTTCCTTGAATTTTATCGGCTAAAACTACCCTACCTTTACGTTATGTTGAAGCTGGATCAACTTCTCGCGTAGATATTTACATTTGCGTGGCGTTTAATTCAATGTATATGCACTGCTGCGCGATCTAGTGTCTACCCAGGCATAGCGACAACGCGAAGTTGAAGAGTGGATGGGGCATAACTTCATTGCGGCGCAAAATATTATGGGGTGAAAAAATATTGATATTGATGTATCAGGAATTAATATATGCCCCATGCCATCTCAAAAGTGTTCGCGACGAAAAAATTAATTAATTAATACTTGTACCACATTCAAACCAAGTGTACACATTTGTGTACATTACGCACGTGTAGGTAATTGTAGGTCTGTACTGCACACTGCGATGTCCAATAACCAATTATCTTACCTGTGGGTAAGTGATTCGCAAACCGTCTTACTGGTCTGGGTCATAATTAGAGATCTGAAGAATTCGCGGATTCATTTTGGGACAAGTTAGAATTCAAAACGTGTGTGTTTATGATGTAACTTTAGCCACTGGTTCACACGGAGTTTGACACCTCCTGGAGAACGCTGGCCCAATCGTTCACTGTAAAAATAATGGTAAAATTACCTGACAAATGTAAGGTAATATTCGCAAACTTGTGTGAGAAACATAGTTTTCCTTATATATAAGGTAAAATTACCGTACTCTTGAGTAAAATTCACGTACATGGTAGTGGAAAATCCCATACATGCATGGGAAAATTACCTTACTACGTGTGGATCTCCTAGTCGATTTATAACTATTTGATAAGTGCATAATATATATTTGCTACCTTAAAATTAATTTTTATTGTCTAGTCATACAAGCTGTTCAACATGGCTATTTATATGTAAGGTATAATTACCGCACTCTGGAGTAAAATTCAGGTACACAGCGGTGGAAAATCCCACAAATGGATGGGAAAATTACCTTATGACGCGTGCATCTCTTCAGCATTGTCTCAACAGCTAAATGGGAGGACGGGCGGAATAAAAAATCCTGTAACACACTAATATTCAATTATTCTGTCATGTTGTCGTGGTGTAATGGATAGCTCATCGGACTATCGTGATAAAGGTACATGGTTCGCGCCATCCACTAACAAGTGTCGAGGAATTTAGAGCTGAGGTTTCGCTTATTATTCGTCAGAGGATGTAGGTAATAAAAACATTAACAGTACTAATACCCTGTGTCATTTTTAATATAATTTTATTATGAAATATAGTTAATATTGTCTTACTTGTAAGCTATTCCCCCCCCCCCCCCCCACTCATGGCAGGTACTTTTTCCGTACATTTAGGGAATAGTACCTTACTTGTTATGTAAATTAACCCTAATTTGATAGGTAATTTTATCTTACATGTAAGGGAATTTTACCTCAAATTGTTTTTACAGTGAATTGCCTTCCACTGTGACAGCAGGCAAACAAAGCGCAGTTGATTTCGGCATATTTGTACTTAAAACTGTAGAGTTTAGCCTACAGGTCATTGAACTCACGAATTTTTCAGGCCTTTAGACATTATTAGTTCATATACTTGTAGGCAAACATATAGCATGCGCCTCATTGGCTGTGAAAACGAAACAAGTGTAGGGTACCGCTCGCATTATAGGAATTTTTGTTTGCAACACCTCACACAGTAAATTAAAGCAGGTCTGAAAGGGTTAACTTATAGATCTTAATCTCTGACTACTTATCCTCAGATAATTTCTTTGGATCGCATGGTTTTAGCAAGATGACGTGTGAATGTCAAAATGTTACTGTTTTTGTGATATACAAAATAAACCAAACTACTTGCAGAAAATTTTACAAGAACATCTAAAAGGTAATTTTAAGGAATGATTAATAAAAGTTAGTTTATAACAATTCATGGCGCAGCCACAATTAACGAATATAAAAATATCCAAGAATTTCCTTATTTTAAGCAATTTTGTGAAAACGTAAAACTATTTCCTGTACGATTTTATAAACATCTTCAAGTTGCTCTGCACATTTAGCGTGAATTTTTTCGTTTCTGTACTTAATTAGTTTTCATTATTTGAACATCCGTAAAACAGTAAAACTGTGAGCTATGTTCTCATAATTTAGCGAGGAAAAATTGGGTTTGGCTGTGTTGGGGAGACGGCCATTTGTTTTGCGTGAATACGTATACGTTGACGCGCTCGGATGCCTTGGTGCTTTTTTACGTTCCAGGCACCGCTTCACTCGATCATATGGGGTTTTATGTGTATCGCTGGAATGCCAAACTGTATCCCTCGATTTTATCATCAGATTTCCTGGATTACCTCCCACTATGGTTGCAAATTTAAAGACGTATTCACGTCAAAAGTAGTTACAGGCTGCTAATGGAAAGTCAGCACTTACGAAATCAACATTTGAAAAACCGAGCGAGGTGGCGCAGTGGTAACTCACTGGACTCGCATTCGGGAAGACCCGGGTTCAATTCCCGGTCCGGCCATCCTGATCTCGGCTTTCCATGCGGTTTTCCGAAATCATTCCGGGCGAATGTTGGGATGGGTCCCTAACAAAGGCCATGTCTGATTCCTTCCCCAGTTCCTCTTCCCTGTGCAACTTGCACCGTCCCTAATGACCTCGCTGTCGACGAGACGTTAACCCCAATTACCTACCTACCTACCAACGTTTGAAAAATGTCACTGCATTTACCTGTATATATATATTAACGTTTTTAAAGTTGGCAACGATGGAGATACAGTAGTTCCATGTGATAACGTTTAAAAGTGTTACGTAAACATTTGTGAATACAACATTTTTTTGTATTACTTTTTGTTTATTTTAATACATATAAGAATAAAATAATTTGTAAAATGTATTTTTTTCTAAAAATTATTCAATTGCCGATGACCGACGTGCGAATAAAGTGATCAGGCCTCTGGTAATATTAATTGTACTACATATGGTGTAGTACTATCTTAATCAGGGTTTTCAAAAGTGCTGATTTTACCGGGAACAGCATATACAAATAATATAATGAAAGTTGAAGAGCATGTGGTATGAATGCAAAATGTCAATGTGAATCAGCCTTTACTGCAGAGAGAGACAGACAGACAGAGAGAGAGAGAGAGAGAGCGAGAGAGCGACCATCTGTCGCGACTTTAGAGTCACGTTTTCCAAAGAGAGAAAAAATTGTTGCGTCGAGTCGCAGCGTTGTTGAAGCTATGAGGACGGGCGGTGGGGATAGGCGAGGCCATGAATTATTCCTCTGGCCCGCAGACGACGCGAAATATTGTAACAACCGAGGCATGCATTTCCAGTCGCAATCACCGACACATCTCTCGCGGGAAACGAAGTGTGAACCCTTTATTTCCCTTCGCGAATCGCGGAAATTAGATGTGTCGCAAAAACAGAGCAGGACGTACACCATTTAAAAAAAAAAAATTTTTTTTTTTGTCTCCACGCCACAGTGGCACGACAAAGTGAAATTTCATGTAACAGCTTTTGACTCGTGTTAATTTCATCCATTCACGGTTATTTCACACTTTTCTGAAGCCCTGCTAAAGTTCTACTTCCAGGATATTCCTCCGCCTCGTGCAAACTTAGCTTAACTAAGTCTAGAAATGAATACCAAAAGACAGCGCACCGAATTCTTGTGCACTCAGTTGTAATAATATTTTGCGTGAAAACTATTTCTTGTTAAGTGCTACCAACACACAGGTTTTCTCACTTTTTTTATTCATATTTATTGTAAATGAAGTATTATAATTTGTAAATAATATATAGGTAAAACTTCAAATTAACTAAAAATAAGATACTTAAGTTAAAATATGATATAAAACGCTTGTGATAAAGAGCATGTTTTAGAAATTACCAAAAAAAAGTCATACATGGGGTGATTTTTCAAAGGTTTGATTAAAGAAGTGCGAATGAACCTTGAACAGACTGTATCTTCTATAGCGCTGTTCGTAGAACTTCTTCCATACTTAAGAGGCCTTGTACCTGGTGCTGTTTTCTTGGTGATAAGGGTGACACTGCTACGCGCATTAAGTGCGCCATCGCCTCTACGCGCACGGCCATGTACTGACGCCCAGTGCCCTTGTCGTGTTATGCATGACTACGGGACTTTGAGAAGTGTCCGAATAATTTAATTGGTGAAAGTCTGTAGCAAGGTTCATTGCAGGCCACTCGAGTACCTTGTATGGATCTGACCCGACTGTACTGAGATAAAGCGCTTTAAGTGTGCCTTTTCTTATTTTATTTATTTTTTCTATGACAGTGGAGTGCTTCGGAATGGCGTATATAATATATATATAATATGCATAATGTCTTGAAATTATTCGACAGGCGTAGTTTGAGGGGGGGGGGGATGTGTGTTTTTTCGTAGATTAGAACATTAGGCATGCATTTAGTTTTCGTAAAAGAAAACGAGATTTCAAGCACTCTACAACGTATTTCAAGCATTCTACAACATATTTCAAGCACTCTACAACGTATTTCCAGCGCGGGTATTTGTCCAATAGATAGTGATTCTAAATATTATAATCCTCAAGTTATATAACTGCACACAAACAAATCGTTTCATTATGTTTTATTTTAAGAAGACTATGCTTCTCGAAAGACTATTGCATGGTTGCCACTCATCTAGAAAACCTCGAAAACAGTGAAATATTAGGGAATTTGAAAACTATCACGTAAATCAGGAAAATGTCAAGGAATTACAAGCAAGTTAGCTAAATTCCAGGGAATTATTTCATGTGCATGCTATATTTGGCAGTTCTGTCATCAATTGTGCACCGCCACCAGAATTGTATAAAATGGTTTTGATGATTGTGAACAAAATGCTTAGGCATTTTTCTTTAAAGTTTACGCAGGGAGAAATTGTGTTGTATCAGAGAAGTATATTGGTTTAAAAGTGTGTTACAGTGCAAAGCATAAATCATTACTGAAAAAAAAAAAAAATATCGTAGTAAAAGCCAGGGAAAAAAAATTTGTCTAGAAATCAGAGAAATGTCAGGGAATTTTCCAATGGGAAAAACCGGACACCCTGTATTCGAAAAATTAAAACTCTTATACCGTTTACTGCTCAACACACAGTTACTGTACGGAAAGAAAGATTTGGTCCAGAAGGCTAGCGATATCACGGAGGCGAACCAATTCACCGACAGGTTGCGAGGTGCTTCGGAAGCGGACCTTATTGTTTCTCATTGGCCGTGCACTGCTGTGGGAACGTTTCCTATTCGTCAGGCCAGCGCCTGGCCTGTTCGTTTCCAGTGGCTGATTGGCGAACGAGACCGTTGTCATGTTGCTGGCTTGTACGGCAGAGGCCCAGAGAAATTTCGCGAGTTCATTTGACGTCCAGTCTAAACTTGACAGTTCTTTATACACCTCTGGCTCTGTCATTGGCTGATGCCTTCATGACAAGTATTTCATCCTGTGTACGAAGTTATACGTGATTTTTTCGTGCTTTTTCAACGTGTGTTTTTACTGGTTCAGAGCCTTGCACGGCGTATCAGTAGGGTCCAGAAAATTTCGCGAAGTCATTTTAGGACAAATCAGACTCCAACCACATGTGCATTTCAGTCACGTTAGATATTGGATCATAGATTGGTATACACGGCCACGTTAACTCCTAGCCAATAACAGACCTTTATGAAAACGAGCACCGAATCCCTCCTCCTCTGAGGTAGAACTGGCTACGAACTTGGGGAAGCAGCCAATGAACAGAAAGCTGGGTCTCGAAAATTCTGGGAACTGTTGTGGGGAGTCTAGCCTACAGGTCGTTTAAAAACACGAAATTTTCTTGTCGCTACGTATCAGTAGCGATATGCAAAACTCGCGTTATTATTTGGCAGCATGCTAGACTTCACCGTCGTGTTATAATCCATTCACGGTTACTTCCAACTTTTACGAAGCACTGCTTAAGTTCTACTTCCAGGATATTCCTCCTCCTCAATCAAACCTAGCAAATTACATCAGAGGGACAAGGCACCGCATTGTTGTGCACTCACAGTAACGCAATATTTTCCATAAGAACTATTTCTTACTAGGCATTACCAACAAACACTTGTGATATATTTAGGAAACAACCAAACACATCATACATGGTGTGATTTTTCAAAGGTTTGTTTCAAAACGTGTGAAGAAAACGCGAATAGGTGTAATCTCTTCATTGGTTTCTACAAAAGCGAGGACCCATATACCCTTTTGACTTGGTGTGACGTGATTGGGCTATCCTCTGTAGTCGAATGACACCAGCAATACAAACAAACGCACGTGTGTTTGAAATCTATTCGGTCTTCAAATAATAACGTGAATTTTGCAGGTATGTACGTATCAGGAAAAGAGAGATCCAATCACAAAAGGACATTTGGAACACGCGAGATTTCCGGGTCTCTACATGTATGACATACGCGCTTTAGATTTTTCTTCTGTGAACTGTACTATTCTGTGATCGCACATGCACTACCAAAGTACACGAAGGCGCTGCCAACGACACTGATTACAACTGATTTTTACACTCGTTGCGTTTAAGGTGAAAGTAGAGAGGCTTCCAATTCAGCATTGCATCTAACTGTACAACATGCGAATCTCATTATAGGCTATTCACGGTAAAATTAGCATTTTTGAAAGCCCTCTCATTTGGAATAATAGTCAATAAATACATTTTATTTTAGTCATAGACGTTAACTTCAGAGTCCGGTGGAATTTAAACACTGCGTTTATTACTTATATGGCAATATTTATTTTAAAAATTGGTTAAATGATGAGATATGGCTGAAATAAAGAAGAAACTAAAGTCTCAAAAGTGCTCACTTTACCGTTAACAGCCTATACCAAGTTGTATATACACTATCACATCGTCAGAAAAGCGCGTGTTATGTTGCGTATGAAAGACGAATGCATATAGTTTGTAATACTGTAAAATATTTGGTATAAATTACGTATTTAAAAAATCAATAAGAGTATACTATTAATAATAATTTTAGAGTACTTTTATATTGTATGCCTCAGATAGCACATTTTAAAGAAAACCTTCGTCAAATAGGACAATAATAATAAAATTACTTTGGTTGTATGTAAGGAAATATTGGTAATTGTACTAATATAAAATATATTTTCAATGATTGATATAATGTACATTCATTTCAATTTATATATATATATATATATATATATATATATATATATATATATATATATATATATATCGTGGCTGAAACTGATGAACGGAAAATCAAATGTTGATATTTGTTTTGTAAACATTGTTACTAATTTCCATAGCATACACTCAGAGAAATTTCTATGATGTGTGACTCTGTGAGGGGTTTCTGGCCCGGGGATGGGGTGAATTTCAAAGTGTGTCTTATAAAGCATTTAAAATAGATATGCGCTTAAATTGTAAGTAAAAAATAGACAACTACTGATTGTTTTAAAACACTTAGAGGAATAAATTGTAGCAAAATATTTTACATTATTACAAGGTATATGGATTTTTCTTTCACGTGAAACGTAAACCGTACTTTTGTGAAAGTTTTATTATTTTGTGTACTGCTTACTTAGATATGAGTTCTGCGCGTTCGCATTATCGGGTGCAGTTAGAAGCCAATCAGCTTCTGACTTCAAAGCTAATTTTACGTAGCGAGGCGACGTAGTGTAACAGCTCGCATCCTAATATCGTGTATCCGTATTTCTTGCGGTATTAAGTTAACGCCAGTTGAATGCCTGGCTGGATCTTGTACCCATCCACAGTGAGAAGATAATATAGTTATACGAACCGTATTTCTGTCGCCATAACTAGAGACCTGCAAAATTCGCGTTATTATTTGGGGGCAAGTTAAATAAAAGCACATCTGCCTCTGCAATGCGTTTGTTATTGGACCAAACTTTGTGTGATAAGCTAATAAATGAACACTTCACAATTGTGTGCCCCAATAACGCGCAGTTCTGTAAGAAGGGTGTGACTTCACGTCTATGCAGCAGCCAATGGAGAAACGACGCCGGCTGAAGTATACACAGTACTGTAACGTTTAGCCTTATGCAAAATAATAACGAGATTTTTGCTGATCGCTAGTCATAACCCATCCAGACTGTAAGTGTAGGGTAAGCTATCAAGTGGGAACTGCTAGTGTAGGGTAAGCTATCAAGTGGGAACTGCTAGTGTAGGGTAAGCTATCAAGTGGGAACTGCTAGTGTAGGGTAAGCTATCAAGTGGGAACTGTTAGTGTAGGGTAAGCAATCAAGTGGGTTGTTGGTACAGTCGAAATATTGTTCACGGGGATAGTAGTGTTTCGCGGCCCCTGTCTGTGATTTTACCTGCAACTGTATGTGTAGTTTGTGGAACAGAGCAACCTGTTCTTGTCACAAAACATTTTGTTCCTTCAGCGAAACAACTTCAGCAATATGTCCATTGTTCGTGCTACGAACGAAACTGTGATAAACTAACGGAACATTCTAATACTGGTACCGAAGTTTGTTCGCTGCTACCTGTGAAGCCCAATCGCAGGACTGTTCTCCTGTCACTCACACCTCTGCTGGTTTTCTTCAATGTAGTCGTTTCTGACGTCGCAGCGAACAATTATTTTGTTCGTGACTGTAGGCCTACTAAAGGCGGTTCATGATAAAGTGAGTACTTCAGAAATGAACCTTAAGAAAAAAGTACCGCCCCTGCATTCACATATTTTAATGGGCGCACTAAGTGACATATGCCCAGTAAAGTTGGTAACGATGGGTGGGAAGTAGTTCCGTATCGTAACGTCGAATAAAAAGTGTTAGGTAACCATTTCGGATAATCTAAATAATTGGTTTCTCTTTCTGTTTTTCTTTTAATGCATGCAGATTTGTAAAATATATTTTTTCTAATAATTTCACCGTTTCACTTGACTGACGGATGTATAAAGTGATGAGGCCCATGACGTTAATCTTACAGAAGGCAGAAGAATACACAACTTTCATACAAGTAGATTTTAAGCAGGACTTTCAAAATCCATAATTTTATCGTGAACAGCCTATAGTGACAAGTTGATAAAGATAAGACATTGGTGCACCATTCCCCTGAAGCAACCAAAGACACAAATGGCCAAATGTGTAAAACTTGCTATCGCTTATTTTTTAAACTGTATACTGTAATGAAGGTAGTAGTGAGATAATACATTTTGTGTGTGTGTGTGGGGGGGGGGGGGGGGGGGGGGTAATGGGCATATTGTGGTGTTTCGACTGTCGCTTTGGAACATATCATTCCTAATACAAGCCGACTTCACTCACACGGTAGTCATTAAAATGCCGCCCACTTGACAAAACTTTATGGCGCGCGTCCTAAACGGCTCGTATATTACCCGTGACTGTTACAAGCGACCAGAACACGAATCTCGCTGACCCGACCGAGTTCACTGGTTCAGTCGTAGAACAGGTTTGCCATACAGAGGCGAAATCTAGCAGCGGTTCCTTTGGTCGGGTTACTTTCCAAGAGTTAATTGGATTTCCTGCGACGCTTGTGTCGACTATAAAACAGAACCACTGGCGAGAATAAAACTACACAAAAATATCCGTGAAAATATAACAAAAATAACAACGCGAAACAGACACTAAAACTATGTAGTAAAACTTTCGTTTTGCCTCCAATCATGCGCACGCCGCCAAAGGCAACCTCGTACGTGATTGAAGGTCTGGAAATGTTTGTACAAACAAAAAAGCAAAAGGCCACAGCCCTGGAACACACAAAAACAAGCCCAACTAAACAAAAAAAAAAATTCCGGTCTTTTTTATGACGTTTGGTTTTACGCATAGCTGCAAAACCTGACAAATCTCGGCGAGTCTAGTAGGTCGGCAGACCTACATACGCCCTCTCACCTTTCGTATTCTGCTTACAAATAAGCGATTTTTCAAAATATTTCCGATACGTTTTGTAGTATTGCTTGCCCTTGATTTTGATTTTTTTTTTCCAGATGTATGTCGAATGCAATACATACTAATAGCGCGTTTTCAGATCACGCAAACTGACTTTTTAAACTTTAAATATTGAAGTAAGTTTAATAGCAAATATACAGGACGAGAGATCCCCGAGAAAACCCGGCGACCAGCGACGTCGTCCGGCACAATTATGGGCCGAAATTCTGCCGACAAACTTCGTGAGGTGATTCCATGAGCAAAATCAGTTGAGAAATACTGGGGACTTTTCTACCTAAACTGAATCTTAAGGGAGACGTGAAATATGAGCTCTTGAAAATCGAGTTTTTAAACTGCATTTTTTACGAAATGTCTGGAACGTTAAGAAATTAAATGGCAATTCTCCTAGCATTGTTTAATGATATCGTAATCTTCAACCTAAGGGCAAACCTCATTTATACCTACATCCGTAATGTTAATAACAGGGGTGGCCAATCTCTAACTCCATGCAACATTTTTATCGTCAGGAATTATGAACGTTTGATATTGGTTAATAAACCAGTTGTTTCCACACAATATATCTGCAATACATTCCAGCTGCGTGACGTCCAGCAACACGGAGTGGCGGTAACTAACTGCTTTCATTCATAGATAGCACCACAAGTCAAGATGGCCGCTGGCCATGGCACTTGCAACAATTGGTGCCAAGTTTGAATTTGAATCCAAGTACATACACTAATTGACGCAAACCAAAACAAACCTAAACATACCGCCCACCAAAAATAACATTTTAAGCAAACTAGAAAATATGTACAATGTCACAATGATATATGTGGTTCTCAGTGAATAGGTAGGCGACACAACTTGATAACAGGGCGCTTCACTGTTCGATGTTACTGCTTAATGGTGACCACCCTGCAAATTCCACCCTTGCCTACATGTAGAACTGCAACACGTCCAAGTTGCCACTGCAGGGGTAGCAAGTGGTCTTCCTTGACAAAGACAAGGTCGCCAATCTGCACCTCACCTTCACTGTTGGTCCGCTTTCCACCTGGTTGTAGTGTATGCAGGTACTCCTTGTGCCATCTCTGCCAGAAGTGCTGAGTGGCACACTGTACCAGCTGCCACCGGTCCAATCTGTTTGACTCGATCTCTGTAAGGTCTGGAACTGGAGGTGCTGTCAGGATGGTGCCCACAAGGAAGTGTGCTGGTGTCAGGGCCTCTAAGTCATCTAGATCTGACGAAATGGCACACAGTGGCCGTGAGTTAAGGACAGCTTCAATCTGGGCAAAGAGTGTAGACAGCTCCCCGAATGTAAGATCTGCTGACCTAAAACTCTTTTCAGATGATACTGAGCAGATTTGATGGCTGTCTCCCACAGCCCACCAAAATGTGGTGCAGATGGAGGATTAAGGTTCCACTGAATGCCACGAGTGGCAAGGGTATCCGCAACACACTGCAAGTTGGCACTCTCACTTAAGGACTTCTGTAGATCGTTGAAATAATGGCGTGCGCCTGTAAAGTTTGTTCCGCAGTCTGAAAAAAAAAAAAAAACATTTTTACCCAGCCCTCGCCTAGCAGTAAATCTGAATAATGAACCAAGAAAAGCTGTGCTGCTCAAAGATGAAACATCTTCTGAATGCACTGCCTTTGTCGCTAAGCAAACAAATAGGCACAAATAAGCCTTCCCTGCCGCAATCCAGTACTCGCAACGAATGGCTGCATGTGTGGCATTGTAACCAGCATGGAGGTGCATGAGATGATAATCAATCATCAGATTTGTCACGAAATTCTTCTTGGGTAGCAAGATTTGATGTTTAGCTTTGTAAGTTAGTTGTGAATTTTGTAAACGTCCACCCACATGCAGGATGTCATCACAATCCAATAATGGATTCAACTTTCTAATACCAGTACTAGGGGGTATTCACCCTTTGAAATCAAACATTCAATCTCAGAGCTGAAAATTCTCTTTGAACCTGCTTCAGGCACATCTTTTTAGGAGCATCAAGTTCTACGACAGTAAGGGGACCAGTGTGTCGACACCCTAGTGACACCTTTAGGGTTTGAAATTAATCTTAATACATAAGCAAGCACTCTCTGAAGCTGTGACCAGTAAGAAAACCTAGAGAGGCTTGCGAGGAGGTTTGGCTCACAATGTCCAACCAATGAGACTACCTTATGCTGCTTTAGCTATTCTTTACCTTCGTGAATGCTGGTTTCTACTCCTCCACATGGCCACGATTCCTTCTCAGATATTAACCAGCTAGGCCCAGTCCACCAAAGTGTGTGTGTCAGTAAATCTTGGAGTGAGAGTCCTCTGCAAGCACAGTCTGCAGCATTGTCAGCAGAAGGCACATGTCTTTCACTGGACAGTTATCTTCCTCTATTGAATACGAGCGACTCTGTTTGCCACAAAAGTTTTCAGGCGATGAGAAATCCTGATCCACGCTAGGATCACTGTTGAGTAACACCATGCAGTAATACAGCTAATGTGGATACGTTCTGAAAGGGTCGGCATTACTGACTCAAGTAACTTAATGATTAAATGTGCAGCCTGCAATTCAAGTCGAGGAAGTGTGATTGTTTTTAGTGGCGCAACAGGTGATTTGGCCAGAAGCAGGTGTGTCTTTACCCCACCTTGCTGAGCAGTATGTAGGTATACAACAGCTGCATAACCTTCATTGGATGCATCACTAAAGCCATGAAGCTGATATTATCACTGTGATGCTGACACAATACGAGGTATGGACAGTTTGCTGAGGACATCCAGTTGGCAGATGAAAACCTGTTAGTCCTCCAGCACACCTCGAGGTGGAGCTTCATCCCATGACACATCCAACAGCCAGAGTGTTTGGAGGAGAATCTTAGCTCTAATTACAACTGGAGTAAGCCACCCTAGTGGGTCGTTTGGTGACTGATTAAATATTATATGAAAACACATCCAATCTTGAGTCCCACTGGAGACCAAATACCTTGATCACTTCACTATTTCCTTGAAAGCTAAGTGGACTTTCTCTGTGGTTTTCTGGTACTGCATCTAAGACAGCTTGGCTATTACTGGACCATTTTCTTAGTTCAAAACCCCCTTGCTTTAGGAGATTTATCAGTTCTTGCTGCAACTTGAGGGCTTCTGCATCTGATTTTTCACCTGTCACGACATCGTCAACAAATATGTCTTCCAACACGACCTTAGCTGCCTTGGGATACAAGCCACCTTCCTCAATTGCAAGCTGTTGCAAGGCTCTCATAGCCATGAAAGGAGCTGCTGACACACCATAAGTGACAGTGCCTAGTTGGAATTCACGTATTGGCTGATCAGGGGACTCACACCACAGAATTATTTGATAAGATGCATCGTCTGGATGTACGCGCACCTGTCGATACATTTTACAGACATTTATGGTCATTACAACAGGATGAAGACAGAAATGTGTAATAATGTCCACAACGTCATTCTGAAGTTTAGGTCCGGTCAGAAGAACATCATTAAGAGACTTTCCAGAAGTGGAGGCGGCTGAATCATCAACCACCACTCTTAACTTGGTTTTTGAGCTGGATTCTTTCAACACATAGTGATGTGGGATATAATAACGAGGAGAGTGTCCTACTCCATTCTTAATTGGATTTATGTGTCCAAGTTGTTCGTACTCACGCAAAAAATTGGAATACCTTTTGGTTTCTTGGGTCTTGCGAATGGGTTTCAACTAAGTGACTTTCACATTCAATATCTTCTGGGCTACAATGTTGAACAGAAGGTACTTCTTCGCTCTCCCGAAACTTGCGGATGGTGTCTGTTAGGGAAGCCTCAGACAGTACAAACAGAGAAACAACACTACTGGAGGGAGCAGCTGCAGTCTGACTGACTTTACCCATTAGAACCCAACCAAATATACTGTGAAGAGCAATGGGGAACCCACGTGGTGGTTCGTACCGCTCGTTCAAACACATCTGGGTATATATCAGCACCCAGAAGAAGATCGATTGTCCCTGGAGTATCAAACGATGGGTCAGCTAATTCCAAATGACGATACACATCCCTCATGTGGTGAGAAAGTGGGATGCTGGGTAATTTTGATGCTATTTCCTTCAAGACCAGTGCATTGGTGATTAATTGAGGCCCTTCACTTGTCGCAGGTGTCAGAACACACGTAACAGAACCATTGTTTGCAAGAACAACAGACTGAGCCAACCCCACAACAGGAAAATGAGTCCTTTGGCGTTGTAACCCTAGCTTGCGGACACACTCTTCAGAGATGAATGAGCTCTGGGATCCTGAGTCATCAAGCAACATCGAACGTTCTGAATCTTGCCACTTACATCTTTAACTCTAATGACTGCTGTACCTAAGACGACAGTTGCCGACAGATCAGTGGAAGAGGTAAGTGAGACTACAGCTGTAGTTTCCTCATTGGGAATGGAAGTGACTGCTTTTTGTTGGTTAGAAATATCTGGAAATTGCTCCACTTGATTTGGAGAGACAGCAGTGTGAAGAAGGGAGTGGTGTCTCCTACTACAGTACATACAGTTTCTCTTCGACTTGCAATCCTTCACCCTGTGGCTGTGCAAACAGTTGAAACACATCTTTCGTCGCACAAACTCTATCCTCTAATCAATTGACTGGCCATTGAATGTAGGACACTTGTGAATTCGGTGTGCGCCCTCACAGGTTATACAAATATCTTGTTCCACAGTTGCCAAGAATGAAGCTTCGATGTTTGTGCCTGAAGTTACAAACTTCTTAGTTGTTGATCGTGCACAAGTGTACCCTGCTGCTGAATAGTTAGTCATCATCAATGCCTTACAATGTGATTCCAAAAATTCGAGAAGCTGATCAAATGTGAGCATCTTTATGGTCTTATGAGCTACTTCAAAATGGGCTCTTGTATCTGAATCAAGCTTCGGTAACGTAAGGTTTAACAACACAAAGCTCCATTCAGTCACTGGTAGTTTTAGAATTCTCAAGGCACCCAAGTTCTCCTTAAGAATGTCTACCATACTCTGCAATTTGTCAGGAGAGACAGCAGCTAAGCGAGGAAGTAGCATTATATTTTCCCAATGCATCGTGGCGATTTGCTCTGACTATGGTACCTTTCAGTTTATGTTTGCCATGGTAGGTTATAATTATCCTCAGACAGTGCGACAGCTTTAATAAGGTTGTATGGCTCACCAGAAACTGACGTAAGGAGATACTGATGCTTTTCCTCCGCAGTGAGGGCCTTGTTGTTGTGCACCAGCGAGGTGAATAAATCATAAAAGGTAGGCCAGTCAGTAAGCAACCCCTTAACGGTAGGCAACTGCAATTTTGGTAACTTAATATTGGATGAGGCTCAGCCGAGATGACATTGCTGTTCTCTTCCTACTTCTTTGATCACAACAAGTTTGTTGAAAACTTCCTGTATTCTATAGTAGACCTCGTCAAACTCCTCGAGCTCCCTATCCCTGGCTTCAGACTCTGCAACTGACGTAATTTCCGATGCTTGAACAGCAAGTTGCAAATGGCTTTCCTCGAAGTCTGTTTTCAGTTGCTGCAAATCGCAGCATGTTGCCTTGAAAAGCCCGCCCGACTCGGATTGTTGTCAACTTCATCAGCCAAGGTCAGAAGTCTGTTTATACAACTCTTCACGAGGCGTAAACGTGTCTTCCATTGGTGTTGAGACATTTTAACAATTTCTCGTCGTGGTTCGAATAAATTGCCGGCCTGGTGAAAACATAAACACTTGCAGTTATGGTTGTTATACCGCACGACTAACCTCAAAAAACTCTCACCACGAATCACGAAAATGATCAGTACGACACTTATTGTATAACAGAAGTCTTGTGTGATTAAATACAGTGGTATTTGTATACATAACCGCCATGGCGCGAAACGAAGTAGTTTCAGTGCCACACCACGCCCGATTCCGCGCACAAAGAAATACCGAAAACACGTCCACTGCTTACCGTAATTATAGATTAAACTTTGTTAAGTGGCTCGAATAATGCATATCCGGACCGCAGTACCAAAAATGTTTCCACACAATATATTTGTAACACATTCCAGCTGCGTGACATCCAGCAACACGGAGTGGCGGTAACTAACTGCTTTCATTCATAGATAGCACCACAAGTCAAGATGGCCGCCGGCCATGGCACTTGCAACAGTTGGTGCCAAGTTTGAATTTGAATCCAAGTACATGCACTAATTGACACAAACCAAAGCAAACCTAAACACCATTAATAAAGCAGTGTAGCCTAATTAACATACACAGTCCTCGTGTTGCAACTGCCCAGGACCAGACGTTTTCGTGTAACGCGGGAGTAACATAGCCCCGACAAACAGCACGACACGACAAAAACAGCAACCACAATACAACATTTATATTTTCAATGTGACTGCTCGAATTTACAGCCCGAATGTTTACTGACGCGACACGAAGAGTAGAAATTTTCGGACCCATTTAGAAGGCACTGATTAACTACGCTAATTTCAAAAGACAGCAAATTTGGAATACATGATGGCGACAAAGTGTTATCGCTAATGCATACAAAGGTCAAATTATTATTTTTAAGAGTCAACTAGAGTAAGTTTAAATTTTTTTTTAAGCTGCTTATTTGCCATTGTAGGGAAAGCTTGCCATACAATTTCATTTTACAAGGTTGTATACTCTGTGCGTCGTGCTGCACGACACGACGTAACAAGAAATCATGTAAAATCCAAAATTGCTGGTCGGACGACAGAATTTGTCAGGCTTACGCCAAATCTACCTTATGTTTCATTTGCTGTTTAGTTTTAAGTGTTGTGTCGGAGCTGTCGTGTTGTGCTTTAGCGGCAGCGACACAATCCCAGGCGCGTAGGCAATGCCAGTAATAAAGGCTGTTCATGATAAAGTGAGCACTTTTGATATCAAACTTAGAAAAATTTCGCTGGCTCTACCTGTATATATTTTAACGGGCTCAATGAGTGACATGTGCCCAGTAAAGTTGGTAACGATGGAGGGGAAAATAGTTCCATATATTAACGTCGAATAAAAATGGCTAGGTAACAATTTGCGAGAACTTAAATTATTTCTCTCGCTTTCTGTTTTTTTTTTTTTTTTTGTGTCGAAGTGTAGAAATGAGCAGATTTGTACAATATTTACTTTCCTAATAGTTGCACAGTTTAACTCGACCGACGCATGAATAAAGTGATGAGGCCCGTGGCAATGTTAATTTTACATAACGCGGAAGAACACACATCGTGTATCCAAGTAGATCTTAAGCAGGGCTTTCATAAGTGCACATTTTACCGTGAACAGCCTATACCTGCAGGGAAGCGCACACCGTATGTCCGAAACAGACGGGCAGCTTCGCTACTGTACGCTTATAAATTGACGTATTCCACGTTATTTATAGAAGTGTCAGAAATGTATTCCACCAACGTCTTTGCAGCGAACACACCAGCATGCCATACATGCACATATATTGCGTTGCCTAAGTACTAGGCAGTGTATCGCTGCAGTCGCAGCTTTGTGTGCGTTTTTACACGAAAACGGTAGATCCAGTGCAGTTGCAACGAGGGGCCACTTTTGTCGAATAGATCATACTACTTAATAAACCAGCTTCAAACATCCATAATTCCTGACGGAAAAATGCTGCGCAGTTAGAAGGTGGCCAGGACACCCTTGTTATTTTCATTACTTCGGGGTTGATAACGAAAGTTCGCACTTGGTTGAAGTTCCCAATAGCGTACTTTAATGTTCGGTGAGTTGTAATTTAATTTCCCCTCTTTTTCGATATTTTGCAAAAAAAAAAAAAAAAAAATAAGGTTTTTAAAAAAACTCGATTTTCATGGGATTTTCTCCACTTGTTTTTGCATGAGGAAGCACATAACCATGTTTTTCAGTCGAATTTCGCCCCAACCTGTGTGCGTTGCTGCAAAAGAAAACTAGGTGCACCTCTAAAAAGCTTTTTAGTCTGTTGTATTGGGAAAATAATTATTAGTCACTGTCTCGTTCACGTTTTTTATCAAACTTGTAACCCTTCCTGGACAAAATAATGTAATACTACAAAAATAAGAATAAGTTTTTGGCAAATTCAGGCGAGTTGATCTAATTTGAAAAATTTTCTTAACAAGTCTCAGATTCAGTAGTTAAGCTCGGTAGTTTATAGAATTGGATGTCTTATAAATATGCACTCTTGTAAATTGAAGTTAAGACGATTAAATAAAAGTCCACTGTTACAACTTCCTAATACTATGTAGTTTCCGGCTGTGAGTAGATTTGGCAATTAACAGATAGATATAGACAGGACCACTGGTCAAAGCCGAAGATAATATCTAAATTAAAAATTAGTGAAGTCAGTCAAATCAAAAATTTAATGAATCTTAAAAATATACAGTAAAAATTGAAGATACGCTGCTTCTTTTGCCGACCATCTTAAAACAACATTTTCCAATCACCAAATTCAACATCAGCCGGGAGCCCAAATTCCCCTAAACAATAACACTAAATACTGTAGTTGCAAATGAAATGGATATCACGCAGATTACGCAAGGGGAGTATGTAACAGTTATTAGAAACGCGTCTAGCATAACACGTTCCCTACCGGCCAAACTGCCTAACAAATGACAACCCTAATGCAGGAGAAATCAGGCAACAGTTTTCAGCCTGACATTTTTTTGACGGCGTCCGTTCCATTTCTTTGGAGAAATTTTCGGATGTCAAGTTTCGAAAATAAGTCAAATGCACGTTTCGTACCATTTGTGAATCGGACACATATATGAAGTGCGTGACCACTTGCTTATGCCGCGCGGCAAGATGCTAACGCCATCTGCCGGGGTCGGAAGGAGTGGGGGACAGGCGACGTAATAAATCTTGCGTTAACGACTTCTGAATCTCAGCCCTATAGGACGGTAAACGAAGGGGGGAGGAAAGATCCAACGAAACATAGCCCGCGGAGAAGCAATTAATTGGCGAGAAGGACGTGAATTAACTACCCGTAGGGCGCGCTATATTGTAAGTCGGATGGCCCGGTCCTTCTACATCCTTCAGTGGGCCCTCTGAGGAAGGAAGTGAAAAAAGAAATCTGGATACTCGCAATCCATTCCCCGAGTCACCCCAAACCAAGTCACGTTTTTATTTCTTACATTTTTCAATAAGGCACATTCGAATGCATAGCACTGTGGACAATTATTCAGGTGCAGAATATGACATACTGTTCCGCTGCAAGTAATGCGTATGTAGCTACAAATTGATCCCATGAGCTATGATTCGAAGTCAAGTAATGTTTAGGTCCTTAATCCATTCAGATCCAGTGTACGCAAGTGTGTACACGCAAATGTGTACATTACGCACGTGTAGGTAATTTTTGCTCTGTACTGCACACTGCGAAGTTGAACGACCAATGATCTTACCTATGGATAAATGATTCACAAACCGTCGTCCTGGTCTAAGTCATAATTGGTTCATATAAATTTAGTCAAACGTACAGTCTGCAGCTCATTGGCTGTGACAACGAAACAAGTGTTATGTCGACTTAAGTACAGTACGCATTATAAATTTTTTTGTTTGCAACACCTGAAATTACTATATAGTTAAAGTATATTAAAGTGGGTGTGGTAGAAGTATTGAACGCCATGTTGTATTTTAAAATTTTCCGCCATAACTTCTGTTTTAAATTATTTTTTTCCCATAGTTTCTGTTTTCTGTTTTACTGAACATGTAACAAAAAACATTATTTGATTCATTTTGAAGACATTTACTGTTCGAATCCTCGTACTATTACAGCTTGTGAAATCGTCCACTAAAGTAATCAATAATCATCCCCAATGATCCCTACGATAGACCCCATTCATAGTATTACAATCAAGCAATCTACCGAATCGTACGCCAAATATTCTTTCCTTTAATTCCTTTTACAAAATTCCTTGGAAAGTTGTTGCCAAGATTATGTTTATTTGTGAAACTACAAGTTAATTGAAGAGCATTTAACAGCACGCTGCTATAAAAAATTGTAAAGCCACGAGGCTTTTATTAACAAGCCATTAGTGTGGATATCATGCTTATAATAAACAGAGGGATACAGAATTATAGGCTGTTCACAGTAAAGTAAGCACTTTTGTTGCCCTAGTTACGTTTTTCGTATCAGCCATTTTTCATTCTTCCGCCACTTTTTAAAACAAATATTGCAATGTAAGTAAAAAACACAGTGTAGTACATATTTCACCGGACTCGAAAGTTAACGTTTGATGCTACAATAAAATATATTTGTTGACATTAGTATTCCAAATGAATGTGCTTCGAAAAGTGCTCACTTTACAGTGAATAGTATATAATATGTTATGTCCCATACAACAATATGTTGCAAACACAATATTTTTTACTTGTAGCTTTACAAAAATTATCCGGAAGTTAGTTTCCAAAAATAATTATTTTGGTACAAAGTACAATTTATTACTGTTGATGACTTGGCCGAGAAGAAATTTGAATATTAAAAAATAATGCATTTTGTGGCTCAAAAACTGGCGATATAGGCTATTCACGGTAAAGTGAACACTTTTGAAAGCGCTCGTATTTGGAATAAAAGTTAATAAATATATTTTATTGTAGCCTTAGACGTTAGCTTCCGAGTGTGGTGGAGTGTACACGCTGTGTGTATTACTTACATGCCAATATTTATTTTAAAAGGTAGTTCAAGGATAGAAAATGGCTGAGAGGAGAAAGCAACTAGAGCCTCAAAAGTGCTCACTTTACCGTGAACAGCCTATATCTGCCTCACCCCATCAACAAGTGGAGTCTTGCTGTAATCGAACTCAGGAACTCCCGCGAGCCGCGGTGGTGTAGTGGTTAGACTACTCGCCTCCCATTTAGGCGAACCTGGTTCAATTCCCGGCGGGGTCACTCCCGGATTTCCGCACGCGGGAATCGTGCCGGACGATCCCGCTGGTTCGGCGGGTTTTCTCGGGATCTCCCGTTTTCCCCGCCCTTTCATTCCGGCGCTGCTCCATACCTCGCTTCACCTACATCGGCTGGATGTTAAGAGCCGCCCAGCTCTCTTCACCCGCTCAGGAACTTTTTAACGTCAACGAAGCGTATCTACAGCCCGAACCAACCTGCTACGTTTCAATTTCGAAAAGTGAAGGGTACAATAATATCCGGCCAGCGAACACCGCAATTATCACGTAATAAAAGGCGGGCAGGAAGACAGATATCACTATTATTTCACCCCCTATCCGCACTGAGCAGAACATTACCCCGAACAATAAACCCTTTGAAAGCAGCTGCCAGAGGGAGGAAGGCCCCTATTCTCCCTCGCCGAACTGATTGTCCCACCCTTCATTTTTTTTGTACTGCTGACTTCCTGTCCGGATATTGAGTCAGTTATTTCTGGATGGCGTTTGACCGGGTCCGAATTCAGCCGTCTTTACCCGAGTATCTGTAAGGGCGATTATTTCCATTAAATCTATTCTGTGTTAAAAGCGCACTTTGGCAGTCGATCTTTCGAAAACAAACGTGTGCACCTAAATACGTATATCAATATAGTTGTCACCTAATATTATAGACGCCTTACGATTTTATCGTTCTGAATAACCATTGACTACTATAAGCTGTTCATGGTAAACTGAGCACTTTTGAAAGCCCTGCTTGAGATATACTTGTATGCACATATTTTTCCACCATATGTTAAATTAGCGTTGCCATGGGTCCGATCACTTTATTCATGCCTTGGTCAAGATAAACTGGGAAATTATTACACAAGGAAATATTTTACATATTTGCTAATCCCCAATTCTTACATTAAAAAAAAAAGGAAAATAAATTGTCTCAACATTCACAAACATTTACCTAACACTTATAATTCAACGCCGACCTCCCGTGGCGCAGTCGGTTGGTGCTCCACCGATCTGGGGTGCGGGAGGCCCTGGGTAAGGCATGGGTGTTAATTTCAGTTAGAAAATAAGTTAATCTGTGAGCCGTCTCCTGCTAAGCTTCCAAGCATAAAACAGGGGGACGTTAAAAAGCCCTTTACAATTACAATTATAATTCAACGTTAAGACCTGGAACTACTTTCCCACCATCGTTGCCAACTTAACTGGGTGCACGTCACCCAGTGTGCCCGGTAGAGCACTTGCAGATAATTTGTTTTAAAAGCGCTCAATACACCTAGAACAATATTTAATTCCAGTTCACAAGTTTGCAGAGCACTTTGGGAGAGCCCTGCTTGCGTTGCGATTTATCTGTGACTTCGTTTGTATCTTTCCGCTAAATTTAAATTTAGCATTGCTATGAGCCGTCTCACTTTATCCATGCGCCATTCAAATTTAAACCAAATAATTATTAGGAAAGTAAGTGTGTTAATAATTTGCAGATTTGTACACAACAAAACAAAACATGAAACTACAAAGTTAGGTCACAGAACATTTTCTGTTGGTTCGTTACCAACTTAACTGGGAGCTTGCATGCTGGTGTGTATAGGATGTTCACGGTAAAGAGAGAACTTTAGAAATGAACCTTAGAAAAAAGTCACTGCCCCTGCATGCGTGTGTTCAGTTTCTTAAGTATTTTGAGCGATAAATGTAGCGTTTTAATACAGTACTCGGTCCAGAAAAGATACAGTATTGTCACTGTAGTTTCGACGATGTTTTACAGAATAATAAATATCGTAAACATAGGGCTACTTGCAGAGATTTTTGTTGACTTTGAAACTTTTCAACGACCATTTTTTATTTCAAAATCCAAATTTATAAATTGGCAACAAAATATCGACTTTCAGTTATACCCTGGATTTACATTTAAATATCACATAGTTTTTTTTTAAATTGCATTAGTTACAATGAGACCAATATGACAACTTCAACACGGTAATATTATTGTATCTTTATAATATTAATCAAGAACGAAAATTTGCCGCGTCTAACACTTTAGGGTCCACGGTGACTGAGCGGTTAGCCTGCTCGCCTCCCACCATGGCGATTCAGGTCCAATCCTCGGCCGGGTCGCTCCGGATTTTCGCATGTGGGAATCGTGCCGGACGATGCTGTTGGTCGGCGGGTTTTCTCGGGGATCTCCCGTTTCCCCTGCCCTTTCGTTCCGCTGCTGCTCCATACTCACCTCAATCACCCTCATCGACTCTCAAGGCCTCGATGTTAAAAGCCGTCCAAATCTCTTCACTCTCTCTTCATTCTAACACTTTACGCTCAAACGGAAAAGGGGGTAGGGGGTTGAACGGGCCTAGGGGTGATAGATAGTGCCCCTTGGGGAAAGGGGCACGTAATGGTTGCCGACCCCTCCCACCACTTCCCCTGGTGGTTGGCGATTGGGGGGGGGGGGGGGAGGTTGTCCCAAGCTTAAGTTTCGTCTATACCATGATAGTTTAGTTAGGGTGTACCATAATTATCGCACACAAGTCCATATACCGACTTGTCGCGTACCCTCAAGTTTTCAGTCTTTCGCCTTAAGTCGTAAGTCTTAATTAAAGTCTTAATATTTCTATTGTAACTGCAGGACGAAATGTACGAGCGAACGCCGATATGCGCAAGTGAGCACGTGGCCGGAGTTCCCAGAGGACATTGTACCATAATTACTAATTATTACGGTTAACTGCTTCACAGTCCGCGTATTCCCCAAGGCCCGTCCCCTGGTAATTCTTATATTCGATAACGCTTTTCACTTTTCCGTATTTATTATTATTTTTTAGTTTACACTTTTGTTACAAAACAGCAGAATTTTGTGCTTGACATGACATGCGATCATACAAAAATTTACTATGGAACCAATTTTTTATTTGCTTATAATGCCATCATTTAATGTACCAATGAACTTTTTAATGGTGTATAAAAATTTATATTTTGTCCATGCCACCGTACGGTGCCTATATCCAGGGTACAAATTACAATTTTTGTTTAAACATTTTGGCGGGGCTGAAAGACTTTTGAAGAATTAGTATGAATGACATAACATGACATGACATGCTTGTAATTGAAAAGAATTTGCACGTCATTTATATTTCTGCGGCAGTCACTCTTGCTCAGAAAAATTAGTGTCCAACGTTTTTCTCAGCCGCACAAATCTCATAGTTCTAGCTCACCTCCCACCAAGGCGAACCGGGTTCAATTCCCGGCTGGGTCACCGGATTTTCGCAAGTGGGAATTCGTGCCGGGCGATGTCGTCGGTCGGCGGGTTTTCTCGGGGATCTCCCGTTTCCACCGCCCCTTCATTCCGGCGCCGCTCCATATTCATTTCAATCACCCTCATCGGCTCTTAAGACCTCGCCGTTAAGAGCCGCCCATATCTCTTCACTGACTCACAGTTCTACGGCTAATGAAATGACCGAGGAAAACATTATCAGACTTTTATACATTTTGTTGAGAATGTTTTGGAATGATTTCTTTCCCCATACTGCCTTTTTAATTCTGTGGACTGGAATAAATTAATTTTATCGTTCTTATATATATCACGCACTATTTGAACGTTATTATTTATTTTAGTGGCAGGGTATATGCATATATTATTCGCACTGAGATCCACAACGGTGGTAGTGGAACAATGCCGCAAAACAACAATGCAAAACCACCGAGCAGACCAGAAAGTCAACATTTGTACTACACCAGGGAATATTTTAAATTATTCAACCTCAGCTGCGCCCGTGACTTTGGAATAGTGAGTGTTTTCTTTTTTTTTTTTTTTTATTCCGAATGTGTACTCTTGTACGGGCAAGAGTTCCTAGGAAGTTGTACAGTCCGTTCCCGGAAAATGTAGAAATTTTTTGAGGGTTTCTATTTCCAGCACTCATTTTCTTTGTGATAGTCTGTAAGGTAGCTGGTTGATGACAACTTGACGATGTTGGCTCGAATGACGGGTCAAGTATACAGGTTGTTTCGTAATTGCATTGACAATTCCCGCCTGCGTGTTCGTCATGACAAAAGGCGTGCGTGTCTATTACATATATATGTATATGTATGTGTGTGTGTGTATATATATATACATATATATATATATATATATATATATATATATATATATATATATATATATATATATATATATATATATATATATATATATATATATATATATATATATATATATATATATATATATATATATATATATATATATATATATATATATATATATATATATATATATATAACCGTTGTCGTCGATTAATGTGTTACAAAAAGAATGGATTCTGCTGATTGGGCAGATTTGTTGGTTACGGCGAATTATTTATTATTATTTATGCATTATGTGGTGCTTTGTTTTCTATATCTGCTCAAAAAAATGCGTGTTACAAAATGAGTTCGCATATCAGTGAATGTGGATACAATTTTTTTTGATTTACATGGCTGTTGTATCTTGAATCATGGCTATATGTAGCGCTAAACCTAATCCTGGGAAGTTGGCCAAACTTTTACTGCACTGCTTTCAATTTGCTGCGTCGACATAACGCCTGAAGTCCATCAAAGCCAGAGCCATTTGTTAAAATCTAGTAATCACCTATTCTATTGCCAGTCTAATTATAGACGGGCTTCAGATGCCAGAAAACTTGTGTTCTTATCTTAGATAGTGTTACAATTACTCTCTGGAATTCAGTGGGCTAAACCAAATTCGTTAAGGGATGGAGGTCTTTATTAAATAAAAGGGTTAATTATAATTCCCTAATTTTATTTACAATAACTACAAACAATATTCTCTCGACTCAACACCACACAATAAATTGACATCACGTACTGTTTACAGTTAATTATTTCAATTAATACTATTTATAATTATCTCAGCAAAATCAATGAAATTAAATAATTAAAAATCAGTCCCAATAGACAGTGTATCAAAACATATTCCATTATTTTCCGTATTACATGTCCATTTATCCCCACCTCTGTTTGGTCCATGCCCCTCCAGTTCGCAATATTCTAGAATTCTCCGAGCGTCCTCATGCACAGTTTGCTTCACTCGCCGGGTTTCACGTCCTTTCGCCCATTCACACCGCGAACACCTCTTCCGCCGGCGTCGTCTCGCGGCCCGTACATTACTTCGCTCCTGCACTCGGCTAGATGGCCTCCGCCAAAGACTACTCGCAGTCCCGCTGTTGCTTATATTTATGGTGTTCTAGGCCGTAGTTCAGAAATTTGCTAGTTCCCGAGTTGTGCCAAGTGTCCTAATTCCCAGAATATTCTTGCGCCTTCATTACATTTGTCGTCACCTCCAGCAGTGGTTAGGAGGGGCTCTGACGTCAGCCAGGAGCCGAGCGGCGCGATAGCTAGACTGCCACTCTCAATCATCCACGGGCTTCCAGAAGAAGGATAGCAACATGGCAGCGAGCGTGTCGGACCGGAGGAGGGGAGGCTCGAGGTGGGTCACCCCCCGCAGCACCGGACAGCAGCCCGGTGCCAGCTCATACAGAGCATTACAATATGTACACTGGGAACAAGTTTGGTAAATTTATCCTGAATAAAAGCTTGGATTTCAAACTTACTGGAGTGCACTTTAAGCTCAAGATGAGGGGACATGTAATATGAAAAATACTTGGGTCGAAATAAAGAGCGGTGCTATAGCCAATGGTGGACAACGACACTCATGGCCGGTTTTATTAACATCTCCTAAAATTCAATGGTCGCTTAAATCTGCATTGCAGCACTCAAGAATGTGGACTGTTTCACCAGTTTTAGTGATCTCTAAACTGTCTTAAAAAAGCTTTAATTTACGGTCCCGAAATCAGGCACCTGATTCTGAGAATAGACAAACTACTAGACTGCTACTGAAGTAATTGCCAAGACTGTTTCACACATTTAGTATATATAACACTAAAAAGTGTTATACTGCGGTTATTTTTTATAATTTAATGATTAATATATAGAAATGAGAAGTTACATTTGAATCACAGTTCATGAAGATGCAAGCAAGTCACTTGTCTATGGAAATAACCTATATAAATATTTGTGTCACAACTTTGAATCAAAAACTCGTGCAGGCACGCATGTTATAGTATTTGTAGACATTTTTAAAGGTTTATTGACGAGAGGCAAAGATAACAGATGGGTATAAAATGGAGTATTACTGTGCACGCAGCAGAGTGGAAAGTCTGCATTGAATGAGTGCACAGAAGACATGAAAGTTCTTATAATAAATGATCAATTATCGCCTTCACTTCAACATGACTTCACTACATTTTCGTTATGTTTTATGTCAATTAAAGTATGTAATTTTTATATCGAAAATGTGTCTCAAACATTAAGCCTGTGTGCGACACCTGGAAATATCGTTTCACTTAATAGAGATCGAACATAATATAACGCATTTTAACTTTGTAGTCCAGTTTACCACACACGAGAAATATTTGTTACATATAAATTTGGCACATCCCCACCATTTTGTAAGATAGTGCTACATGAATTAATAAGATTTTTCTGTAATATCTCTGGAAACGATTGGCCGATTCCTACCAAATATGGCAAATATGGAATACTCTGATAGGTAAATGTTAACTGACATGTCTTAGGTATATGACACTTATTTTCAAAATGGTGGCCATATATAGGCCTAGTTATTTTAGTTTTACATGTTAAATCGTCGAAACCATGTAATTAATTCCAATGAAAATTTCTGTGCTGGCTAACCATCAAATTTATCCACATAAAATATCTTGTCCGCAACTTTTTAAACATTATCACATTAAAAATTAGAATTACATGATACCTCCAGAAAAAACACCGATTTCACTAAATTTGGCAATCAAGTAGCACTATGGCAGGCCATGTAAACATATAAACTTTGAGAAGATCAGAGACATATATTTTCGAAATGGCGGCCATATAAGTTTAAAACTTTTTATCTACGAAATTACTAAACAAATTTTATCTTAACCTTGTGTGCTGACAGCATAAATTATATCCATCAAAATTGTCTATGCAAAGCCTCATTTCTCCGCCACTTTGTAAGATAGTCCCACATGAAATAATACAATTTTTATGCCATATTGCGGGAAACCACCGACCGATTTCTTTCAAATTCAGCGAAGAAGTTGTACTGTGATAGGTCAAATTAATTTATATGTTTTAAGTGTGTTCGTATCTTATTTCCTGAATGGCGTCTATACAAACATTTTAGCTTAGTGTGCTAGATCTACGAAACTAAGTAACAGATTTACTTTTAACGTAGTATATTGTTACTATTACAATCATGGAACGGTATAAATAAACTTTTTGTCTTCCATTTATGAAGATCGTCACATGAACAATGAAGGTTTTATGCCATATCTCGAGAATCAATCAACCGATTGATACCAAAATTTCACGCAAGTATTTCTGCAGTAGGGTGTGTAAATTAACGTGTTATTTGAGGCAAATATGTTTTAGTGGGGTTTATATAAATAATTTAGATTATTTTGTTATATCTATGAAACGTTTCAACAAAATTCAAGCAAATTTTGTATGCAAACAGTATTGATTAGAAGCATCATTTATGCATACAGAGATCCTCTTTTACCGGATTTTTAGCAAAGTAGTGTAAGTTTGGTAAAATAAAGATTTTGCCATATTTACGGAATAACTGAACTAATTTCCAACTAATTTTGCACACAAACGGAAGGTCATGTAAAGTTGCGTGATATTAATGGGTTCAGTCACTGATTTTCAAAATGGCGACCGTATAAATATTTTGATATGTTTGGCATATCTATTTAACAATTTAACCAAATTCAACCCAACTTTTATGCTGACAGTATCTATTAGACGTATAGTGTAAAGAACATTTTTTTAGGCTGTTTTGTAAGATAACACCGATTAAGGAAATACCGGTTCGATGCTCTATCTCGGGTACCAATTAACTGATTTCCACCAAATTTTCACACAAGTAGCGGTGTGGTAGGCCATGCATACTTATGTGTTTATAGTTGCTCGAGACACTTATTTTCAAAATGATGGCCGTGTAAATATTTCAGGTTAGTGATTACACTGATTACATCTTAAGTTGATGCTCCGAATCCTACCCCCATATTGCAGTTGATTGCAAGCTAGCTTAATTTTACGAGTTTTTCTGAATTCGAATCCCGGGTAAGTCACTCGTGTATTTCAGTTTTCTAGGTATTGTCTCACATGTTTCTGGTTTCATCTCTAATGGTATTGCTGTCAATGAGACGTCCACGCCTACCACATATCTATACTTTTAAGAACTTCACTAAAATGTATTATCACCCATGTAGAGGAGAGTATCCTCATTAGTTATCAGTAACTTATTGTTTGGTTAGGATTCGTTTGCTTTTAATGAATGTAAACAAAAAATTTTAGAAAACAATTCCTATTTTTTCCTTTTCGTCTGTATTAAATTTTATTGTTCCTTTTAGTCGCATGGCCACAACAGACCACTACCATCTTGAGAATATTAACAACTTGTTTCTTTAAGCAGACCCCAGCTAAGTCGACCTTACAAAAGTAAGTAGTATAGTGGTGAAACACTTCAACTTACTTAAGGGTCACTTAAGGTTGAAGTAAGGCAACTGCCTTTGGAGCACTGCACCCGACTATACATCGTGAAGAACTCATTAAAAAGTAGTACGGACGCCATAAAAATTGTCAGAAAAGTAAGATATATGAAAGAAGAATGTATATATATATTTTGCAATATTATAAAATATTTTACTAAAATGAACTTTTTAAATTTAAGAGCTTTCCGTTTTCGATGCTTCGGGAAGCAGAATTTACAAGAAAATCTTCGTCAAGAAAGATCGTCATATTTTTTACTGTGATCATGTGTAATAAAAATATATTAATAATGTATCATATCGATTTTATAGTTAACTTTATTTACGTCAGTTTCAGCCATAAATGTTTGTGACATATGGACGCGCATAAAATCAATTATAAAAATTATTTCCTACGCTATTATTACAATTCTTACATTCCATGGCGAAGATTTTCTTGCAAATTATGCTTTCTGAAGTATCCAGAATGGAAATATCCGACTATTAGAATTGTTTTTTTTTTTTGTTTTTTTTTTTTTTTTACATTTAAAAAGTATATTTTAGTGAAGTATTTTATAATGTTGCAAAATATACACATTCTTCTTATATATACAGTATAAATAGCACTTTTCTGACAATTTTCATGGTTTTGGTTTATGGATTGTCCTCCCCTGACCACACTGGTTAATTCATGCAGGCAACAATACTCGGTAGCCTTGAATGTGTCTGTACTCAGGTGACTCTCGCATCGATGTCCTTGAACCACGAGTTACCGTTTCGACGTATCGGGTGTCCATCGTGCGATGGCCGACGAGATAGCCGGGGCGGTATCTGGCTGTCGTGGTTCCTAACTGTTCGTGACAGCCATCCCCCAAGGCCACACGCGGTTTCCACCTCGCCTCATCGGAGTCCGGCATGCGAGTAAAAACTCGCAGCATCGCGACAGTGGTCAAGGCTGCTTTGACCCCACCACCCTACCGCGGCCTTGAAACTATCCTCCCGTCCGTTATCCACGTTTGAACCATAGAATTAAGGGGGAAGATCCTTGCTATCTTGGGTTTACGTATTTTCCTCATTAACTTAATTTTCGGAATCAATATTTAGAAACCAAGCTAGTCATGACACAGGGAACATTTTAACAGTTATTTCTAAATTCCACGTATTTTTCTTACATGATTAGTGTCACATCTGTATCTGTAATCAAACATTATTTAATTATTTAATAATTTCAGTCCCACATGGGAAAATATAGGTATATTTGAAACCCTATAAATTAAAAAACAATTCGTTAAGTAGTCGTCCATGTCATGTCTAGCTTTGATATTTTATTTCTGGTCATACATTTTCATTACGAAGATTTGCAAGAAAATTCGAATATGGAGTAGATACTACCCCTTAAGACGACTGAGTGAGTGTAGTGGTTAGACTGCTTGCCTCCCATTGGCGAGAACCGGGCTCGATTCCCGGCGGGTTCGCTCCCGGATTTTCGCATTTGGGATTCGTGCCGGACGATGCAACTGGTCGGCGGGTTTTCTCGGCGGTTTCCCGTATCCCCTGCCCTTTCGTTCCTGAGCTGCTCCATGCCTCAATCACCCTCATCGGCTCTCAAGACCTCGACGTTAAGAGCCGCCCAAATCTCTTCGCATTTCTACACTTTACCCTCGGATCATTAAAATCAATCAAATCATGGTCTTACGAGCACTTTAGAAATCGATCTTAGAAAAATGTCACTGTCCCTACCGGCGTATATTTTAACGGATACATTGACTGCTATGCGTCCGGTGAGGTTGGTAACTACACGACGGCCGAAAAGTAGTGTAAGCGCCACAACATATATCGGCTCGCCTCCCTTAAACCCCTTGGCACACTGTCAAATTTTTCCGTCAAACTGCTTCCAATATGTTTGGTCAAATAAAATTGGACAGTTATGACGTCATCGATGTTTGATGGCCTCAGTCAATCAGAATCGTGCACAACGAAAATGGACGTCAAGAAACTTTAAAATAACGAACAATTGCTGAAAACAAAGGAGGTTATGAAGATAATTAAATTACGCAGAAGTTGTCTGGGCATGAATGATATCTTAAGTTAATATTGCACATAATATTACGAACTTGGAGGCATCAAATTTCATTTTGCAGGAAACATCTGTGATCAATACATTTTGATTTTAGTGAAGAAGCGAGATTAAATTCCAACATTCTTTATATTTTTCCCTGTAATGGGCCGCATGGAAAGACAAAAGCAATATCTCAGTACGATAGTAATTTTTAAATAATGATTCAACCGGTGGCAGTTGGTATTAGTGACTGCCCGGCTGTGAAAAAACTGCGACAAAAACATTCTGTGCGCATCGTCCAACGCGCAACTGATAATTTGAAAACTAATGTTTGTAGCATGACATTCAGGGGTGCCCTCTCTCGAAAATTCACCCACTAAGACTTGTCGCGCTAACAGTAGTTCCATGTTATAACACTGAGGCAAAAGCGTTACGAAACATTATTTGTGAATGTTGAAATGTTTTTTTTTTTTGTGTTATGCTTTTAACGATATACGTGCGAGAATGTTCAAATTTATAAAATACTTACTTTTCTAATAATTTCTCAGTTTCATATGACAGGCTCGTGACAACTTAAATTTCACATATCGCGGGATAAAACATATTGTGCATGCAAGTAGATCTTCAGCAGGTCTTTCAGAAGTGCTCAGTTTACCGGGAATCGCATATACAAAAAGTGAATAATCAATTTACAAAGCGTCCCTTGTCCACAAATGTGACAATTTGCAACAACGGTCTACTTGGTTCCTTTCTAGCCTTCTGTGGAATGACAAATGCATCGTAATCAGATTCACCGTCTGTATCTAGAAGGCCTTAATTTTAAATTTTTTGTAACCTGTTTATTAATAAGATATCAATTTTATCAAATTTATAAAAATTCAATCTGCCGACAAACTCAATTTGAAGCGTTCTTGAAAACGATAAATTTGCATGTTTTTTGCTTAAATTTTGCTGTTTTTACCTTGTGCCAAACCCTGCACGCTCTTTTTTTGAAAAACTGCTAAAATTTGCTTGGTTTTTTTTTTTTTGCTTAAAATTGCTTGTTTTTGAGAGCCCCTTTAAAAAAATTTTTAGAGCTTAAATTTAGCCCTCAAAAACCATAATTATGGAACAAAAACCCCGCTATATTTCGTTGATTTTTCATCAAATTTCAGATTTTTCGGTTTTTAATTTTTTCCTTGCAATTTTAGGTGAAATAACCCTATTTAGTGCACTGCGTGTGTTGTAATTTTAGAAGAAATAGCCCCATTTTTTGGCTGATTCCCGTCAATTAATTTACACGGGCAATAGACCCTTTGGAAATGGACTATAGGCAGTTTACGGTAAAGTTAGCCCTTTTGAAAGTCCTCTCATTTGGAATAATAGTCAATAAAAATATTTTATTTTATCTTTAGACGCCAACTTCCGAGTGCTGTGGAATATACACACTGTGTTTATTACTTACACGGCAATATTTATTTTAAAAGTTGGTTTAAGGGATTAAATATGGTTGAAAGGGAGAAGTAACTGTGGCCTCGAAAGTGCTCACTTTACAGCGAACAGCCTGTACTCGAGCAGTCAACAGTTGAGCGCGCACCGACCCTGGCACGCCTGAAAGGCCTTGCGGCCTGCAGTCAGCAAACAAACAAACAAACAAAAAAAGGGCCGAAGGGTAGTGTTATCGGCGACGTTATCAGCTGGACAAGCTGAAGTTGCGTGCGTCGTTATCTGGTCAGCAGGAGATAGCAGAGCGCAGATACTCTTTGCGCGTCTACCGCCTACAGAGTTGTCATTCACAGTGTTGCCGATTTAGCTTCCCCTCCTTTTTAATTTTAGTTTTTTCCAAGTTCGGTTTAGCGGCTTAAATATTTTTATCCCGCCTAGCGAGAAATCTTGCTTTATTTTTTACATCAGTATGAGAAAAACAACTTAGCGGGTTAAATTCAAACACTAAAACAGTGACGAGTTGTTTGTTTCATTCTCTTCTAAGGATGCAGGAATTTACCTCGATAATGAAAAGCAAACCGCATTAAAAATATATTTAATATAAAATATATTAGTTGATTTTATAAATGAATGGTGTTTGAATAGCAAAGATAATTTACCGTAATTACTTGATTTTTAAATTGTTTTAAACGTGGTCTAGTGGGATATTTTTGAAAACATTTTGGCAACGCTGCTTGTCAACTTGTTCAATTTCTCACCATATCTGATGATTTCAGAAGATGCTCTGGTGTCCAAATTTCATATTTGCGACGACGAGTTGAAAAGTTAGTGATTTTTTTTTTAATGATCTGGTCAGTTGAAGGAAGACCGAAGATTTGTTCTCTTTTCCCCTATCAGATTATCACAATTTGTCCATATCCTTTGAATATGTTACTTACACCTGGAGAGAGCTGGAGATTACTTGGAGATGCATATTATATGTTTTTTATTGCGTGTCATTTTGTAGGTATAGGCTGTTACTGGTAAAATGAGCACTTTTTGAAAGACCTGCTTAAGATCTACTTGTATGCACGTTGTGTATTCTTCCGCCTTATGTAAAATTAACATCGCCATGAGCTTCATCACTTTATTTTTGCGTTCGTCACGTTAAACTGTGAAATTATTAAAGAATAAATATTTTACAAATTTTTTTCATTTTTGGACTTTGACACACAAAAATAACAAAGTGAAAGAAATAATATTAGTTATCACAAATGGTTACCTAGCACTTCTTATTTGACGTTAAGATATGGAACTACTTTCCATCCATCGTTACCAACTTTACAGTGGGCGCATACCACCCAGTGCGCCCGTTAAGGCGCTGGTTTCCCTAGCGCCTGGCATATAGATTTGGCAAGTGTCGCACCTGTCCATGTACAGGCTATTACAGTAAAGTGAGCACTCTTTGAGGCCCTCCCAACATGCATTAACCAGTAATAAATATATCATAATGCAGCTTTAGGTGTTAAATTCTGAGAGTAGTGAAATGTATGCACTGTGCTAATTGGTCACATTCCAGGGTTTGTTTTATAAATCAGCAGGAAGATAGATATTGGGCGAAAGGAAAAATTTACAAGGGCCTTAAAAAGTGCTCACTTTAACGTGAACGGCCTGTATACAGCTTGAGAGTACTATTTGTATGTAACACATGTCCAGTGAATACGTTACTATTAAAGTATTTCATGTGGGTTTTTGACATTATAATCTTTGTTTCAATGCCCCCGCCCTACCTTGTTTAAATTTAATTTGATACAGGCTAATATTACAGCCTGATGATTTTATGGAGATTTTTGTATGTCGACTAAGAGAATTTCTCTCAAAAAATGTTGGCAACACTGACCACCACCCAGCCAGGAGGATTTATATTGTAGTTGTTCTCCAAGTGACGTTAGGAGGCCGAGAAGTGCGGGAGAGATAAGGGTGAAACCGCCGCGCCCATCAAGTGCGCCATCGCCCCTACTAGCAGGGATCTTTACGGGGTAACAGTGTTTTCGTCGTGAAGCGTATACTTGTGCGACACTTTAACGGGGTGATTATATAGTTTTATTGGAGGGAAGTTTATAGCAAAGTCCAGTGCAGGGCTCAATGCTAGTTGCGCAAGGAGTCAGCCTGGAACATTTTAAGGTATAACAGTGGTGGAAATTGATTTCTCGGCCATGTGGAGAAGTTTCAATATAGTGTTTGCAATGAGCGTGATCTGTCGAAGGTCGTATTCCATCCCAGTGAGAATTTTCGTTTATTTTCGTGTGCAAATTGTGCACACGTGAAACAGTTTGTTTTAAAAACGTTTATTACATAATATATACTATAGGCTGTTCACGGTAAAATGAGCACTTTTGAAAGCCCTGCTTAAGATCTACTTGTATACACGTCGTGTGTTCCTCCGCCTTATGTGAGATTAACATTGCCATGGGCTTCATAAGTTATTCATGCCTTGGTTAGGTGAAACTGTGAACTTATTATAAAAGTAAATATTGTACAAATCTGTTCATTTTTACAGTTAAATGCATTAAAAAATACAGAAAGCGAGAGAAAAATTTTATGTTATCACAAATGGTTACCTAACACTTTTCGTTCGACGTTAATATATGGAAATACTTTCCCCTCCACCATTACCAACTTTACTAGACACGTATCACTCAGGGCACCCGCTAAAATATATTATGCAGTGCTAATTTTACCGTGAACAACCTGTAAAAACGCGTATTTCAAACACACTGCAACACAGTTCCACTTGGTAAAGGCTGTTCACTATAAAGTGAGCACTTTTGAAATCAACCTTGGAAAAATGTCACTGCTCCAACCTGCATATATTTAAACGGGCGCACTGAGTGACATGCGCCCAGTTATGTTGGTGACGATGAGTGGGAAGTAGTTCCACATATTAACCTCAATGAAAAAGTGTTAGGTAACTATTTTTGATAACTGAAATTTTTTTTTTCTTTGGTTTCGTGTTTTTTGATGCATCCAAGTGTAAATATGACCAGATTTGTAAAATTTTTTACTTTTCATGATTTCAGAGTTTCACTTGCCCGAAGTATGAGAGTGATGTGGCCCATGCCAATGTTAATTCCACATAAGACGGAATAATACATAACGTGCATACATGTTGATTTTAAGCAGGGCTTACAAAAGTGATCACTTTACCGTAAAGAGCCTATATAAGGAAATATATGTTAATGAGATTCGATTTTTTTTGGCATTTGTGTTAAAGATATATATGTGTGTTTTATATATATATATATATATATATATATATATATATATATATATATATATATATATATATATATATATATATATATATATATATATATATATATTTCCACCACAGACTTTTTTGAGTAGGAAAATACGTGCTTCTCTGCTATCGAAGCCTTTTGCAACATTAACGTATAGCCTGTTTCCTGAAAAGATCAGACTACTTAATAATTAAATAAAAAATTACTGAAAAAAAAAATTGTTTAATTTGCCTCGGATACAGAACACGAGATTGTATCATTTCTCACACAGGTTTTTGTTTCCCGTTTACATCTTGAAAATTGGCTTAAAAAATTCGAATTTCTTTAACATGCGCATATCTGCGCATACCCTCAACTACAGCACTGCATATAACAATATATTAAGTTGAGACTAAAAATATTAAAATGCGGGCTTACCGCCAGTATACTCTCACATCACGCATTTAACACGTGCAAAATTATATATATATATATATATATATATATATATATATATATATATATATATATATATATATATATATATATATTAACAATAGATGTAAATTGTAAATAATACATTGTTACTCCTGCAGATTTTGCGTTAATGTATGATTTGTTTATATTTTTGTGATATATGTAAAATATTTATTTTCTGTTTTATTTTTTATCCGCATAATATATTTACAAGCTATCTTATCGTGTTTGATAATTTTTGTATTTTCGTATAAGTTATACGTGTTTCAGGTTCTGGGATTTTTGCTTTATCTACCACGTGGCCGTAAGTCTGGTTAACCTTGTAGACGATTACCATGACGACGAGATGACGTGGTCATTCTCCTGGGATTGCCATGCAGTGATTGGCCGGTTCTACCGATAGACGGGCTGCGTCTTGTCGTCGCAGGTCCAGTAGGAATTTTATTTTTTTTATTTATTTAGGGAACTTGTGGAGTTTGAGAGTTTTTATAGCAGACATTCCGACGGCGAAGACGGCAATTTCTGTTAGGGAAATAATAATATTTGTCTGCTCGCTCTTCGTACACGGGTTATTTTAGATAGTTCGCCGCCCGCGAGTGTGACGTGTGGTGCAGAATAAACTTTAGTTGCGAGTACCAAGGCTCGTTAGCCTAAACGTAGGGAAGGAAGACGACGGACGGACTCGATACGAGGACCCTACACGGCGCAGATCTTCGAGCAGCGGCAACGGTGCGACATCACTCGTGAGTCGAACGTAACCGTTTTCTACAGGTGGGAGGTATTTAACCCGAAGGCTGAGAATTAAGCATTTGTTAGAAAGTGACGCCATCCAGTCCGCCATATTTGAATCTCACCGCAGTTGCTGTTACTTGCGCCCACAATCCCCGTATTTTTCAAGGTGTCTCGTGCTCCCAAATTATTTATGTGAGTTTTCAAAAATAATTATAATTACCGGTACAAATACGAAGAACACTTTTTTGAAGAAATATATTTTAATGAGTGGTAATTACTGGCTTGGGCGATCTCAGTTTGCGGACACGTACTGAATGGAATCCAAGCTCTAGCATGTAAATGCATTTTGTATTTATAATCAAAGGTTAATGTTTACTAGAATTATCCTGATTTCGAGTTGTTCAAATACTTTTACTCTCAAGGATGTTGGTTCTACGTGTCTCAAATATTATGTGCACATCTGAATATGATCATTGTCATTTCATCAATTATCTGAAATGTTGTCTAGTATTTCACAATATTTAAATTAATTTTAATTATTGATCTTTTTAACGAGAGTGTTCTTTCCCAGTAGTAAAATAGCTGGAGTTTTCCATAGTTGATTAATGATTATAAAGGTAATATGTGTGTTTCCTACTATTGCATATGTGTCTACACTCTGGCACGATAAGGACAATAAGGGAGAGAGCAACAGTAGAGTACGATTCAGAATGCAAAGCGCCTGTTTTCTTGGTAAGCTCTAAGAGCAGTTGTAAGTGTTGTTATTCAAATCACAGTGGCTCAAATACCCACTCACACTATATTTAACACACCCTCTCAGCTCACACCCTACATAATTTAGTTGGCGCCCAATAATAATCGTACTATGCTACATACTTAAACTGGCTCCCATACGTGGGGCACACCACGCCACAACATAGTTATAATTTCAGCCACTTGTTACTGAAATAGCAGTTATTATGAATATGAGTTTCATACAAACTACTTTAGTATAACAACTTTACACGCATGCGTATAAAATTTTTCCCGGGCGCGAAGTAATGGTTGTTGTGAGGTAATTCGAATGGAAGTCAATTAGTCTGCTTTGAAATTGATAAAATGTAGAGTCATCGGAAAACAGCGTGGGTGACTTTATTCCTTCCTACCGGTGAAGGGTCCAAGGTCAACAGGGTCACGTGAACATTTGGTTACAAAAGACTGTCAATTGGCGAAAGGCCCTAGTGGCAAAATTGAATGTTTTTCGTCGTAATCCGCAGACTTTGACTTCAAGATAGCCACGAATCTAGGTGTAAAAAAACTTACGTATTTACTTAGAAGAAGCTTTTTACACTACGCGTATGATTTATCCAAGGTTGTCCCTTGGACTTGCCAGCCACATTTAAACACCCAACCAATATCCACAGAATGTTCCAAACGCTGGAACAAAACTGAAATATTCTCGTCATTTTCTTATTTTATTTTGTTATATCTCATCATACAGTTCTGTTCCATTTGATTACGTTATAATAACTTGTCAACCATAATGAGTATTTAATGAATGAAAATTTAGGTGTGTTTTATGGTACGTATGAGTAATAAAATAATGAGACAGTCACATCCGACACTTTCGAGCCGCCTTGCATCCTTGCGTTATAGAAAGGAGCTCAACCCTCTTGACTTCTGTCTGTATCCTTTAAAACGTCGTAGTTATCCGGGGCAGCGCTGCTAGCAGCGACGGCGTGCTGCAAGTAGTACGCAGCGGGACCGCTAGATGTCACTGGCGCCGAGCGCTCGAAAATCAAACACGGGTCTGTTTTTTTCTCTTCCCCTTCCTCTCCTCATTCTAACCGGCTGATCTTTTTTCCCCTTCTTCGCTGTACGTGATGCCGGCCGGTCGGGGAAATGGGGTGGGTGAGGAGGGAGTTGGACTTACGTATATGTGTGTATGTGTGTGTTTGTGTCTGCGCTCAAGTGGCTGTGCGCTCTCCGTGGTTTTATATCTCCTCCGGTCGCGGTGTGTGTGGTGGAGTGGCAGTAAGGTACCTGGGCAGGTGCGTGCGCGAGTCGTGTGTGTGCGTGTCACGTAGAGTGCGTGCGTGCGCCGCGAGGGGCGACGGGAAAAGAAGAAGAAGGAAAAAACCCCGTTTTGAACTTTTATGCTGAGCGCATTCCCGCGAAAACATTTCGCGTGTGTATGTGTGTGTGTTTGCACGCGCGCGGAATTACCCGACCACTACTTCTCGTATGTTTCGACTGATCGATGAGGATGGGTGTATCTGGGAAGGTGAGCGTTTTGTTCCGTTTCATACATCGGAGTGCATGGGACGCGCATCCGCTTAGCTTCAAGGTCACGTTGCGTTCAAGACAACTCGCTTATCAATTTTATTTACCGGGAATCCCATTCATTGTCACGTGTCAGTGGCGGATTCAGTCATTATTTATGAGGGGGAAGAGTTAAATGTAGATCTACGTTTTTCCTTCGAATCAGACACTTCCTATATGTCATAAAATATTATAGTGCATTACGTACAGTACCGTTTATAATATACAATTACGGAACATTTTTAAAAGTTTTCTTACAAAAAATTATACCAGCGATATACTTTATGTGTCAGTAAATACTGGTATACAATCTTAATATTCTGTATATTTAGGGAAGCTCTCTTCATTCCACTAGTTTACCCCTCTCCATTTTAATTCCACCAAAATCACGTATGCAGCATTTGTTACGATAAGGTTCACCATCGATAATGAAAAACTTCCAGAACGTAACGTGAGCTTGTAAGCAAATGTTATCTCACTGTGCTCATTAATCGCATGTGTAATGTTTAATGTGTCATTGTGTTCTGATAATAATAATACTTCCGACATGCGAGCCGCATTTGTGTGATCCCACAGCTGCCAAAAAAAAAATCGCCATAGGAACGCATCCGTTCGGCATACGTGCGGAAAAGGTCATCTGTTATCGGATCGTTCTTATTAGTTCGTGAACTTTGGTCTGCACGAAGTGGGTTTTATCCCCCCCCCCCCCCCCAATCACGTGTTCGATTAGGAACGAAACTCTTCCAGTCGGCCAATTGAGCTGGCTGACGGTGTGGCGGCTTAGTCCATGTTCGGAAAGCGAGTTGTAAACAATCACCCCTCAATCTCTTCTGCCTCTACCAGTTTTCGGTCGGAGGGGAGCAAAGCTAATGCACGCGACCTTGGTTTGGTGAATGGAATATTAACGATTTTATTTATGTGCGTTTTCTTTTCAATTTAATCTTCCCTTCCCACAATTTTACAATATCTGACGTGACGTGCAATCTACAACAGTGGCGTAGCTGCGGGTTGGGGGTGGAGGATATCGGGAAATTAGTATTTCATAACATGGCATACAAAACTGATATGAATATTGTGAAGATATAAATAAAAGAATGACGTGTGGTTTTTATTTTGTATTCTGTAGTGTTACTGAAACAATAACGGCACGGGTATTGTAGCACTCTTCTATCGTATTGAAAATTCAAGTTTTAGAATGGCGTTTGTGACATAAAGTGTTCGTAATACTGAAATAAGAAAGATAGTACCGGGAAATCCAAAAAAAGTAACGAGTGAAATAGATTTTTGGGAAACCCTTTGACAAATATAATACATATAGAAATTGCGTTTACCATACATAGGAACCCTGTTTGTATTTAAATACCTCCTCGAATTGTACCACAAAAATATCTGCTTCCGGGATATTCCTTCGCCTTATGCAAACAAAGCTTAACCAAGACTAGAAAATTACACGATACATAAACAAATGCAATTTTCTTGATGACTTTCAGTCTGGTTTCCGGAGACAGCACATTACTTTTACCTACTGAATTTATAAACGTTACATCTTCAGACGTAAGATGTGCAACAGACTCTAGAGGCAGCATACCCTCCTGAGCGCATGTATATGGTGAATATTTTGGCTTAATACTTGTCTAGTTTAATCAGTGTTTCATGGACTTGTTTAAACTTAATAAATGCCTCTTAAATTTAAACATATTTCAGTACATAAATATGGATGCCTTTATTTAGCATTAATTTCGTGTTCCATTAATGTCTAGCAAGGACTGACAATTTTCTGCAGTGTTTGTTAATTTGTAAGCACCATTACTTTTTTTTTTCTTCTAAACTGTAATAAGCTATTGTACATAAAGAATTGTTGGGTGTAAGAGATGGCAGATATACCTTAATTGCGCCAGATAAGACGAATTATTATCATTATTAGAAACAACGTACCACATTCGTGCGCAATCAGTTTAATAATAGTTTGTATGATAACTATTTCTTACCAGCCATTACCAATACCAAGCCTATTTTCTTCCCGTTTAATGTTAATATTAATTATAAATGAAGTATTATAATTTAAAGATAAAATATAATTAGAAGCAAAATTAAAAAAAAAAAAAAGAAACCTTTATGATAACAGAAATACAAAATGCTCGTGAGGTATTTGGCATATTTAAGAAACAGCCAAACACGTCGTACATGGGTATATGTGAGGATTTTTCAAAGGTTTGATGCAAAAAGACTGAAAATGCCATGAACAGACTATAATCATTTTTGTTGAGCTAGCTGTGTTTGATAAACTACGAGGGGGTGGTATGGTAAATAGCAAGATATCATTGTTGAAGTTTGTTATTCTTTCTCATCTCTCAATATATTTTCATATTTCGTTATTATAGACATTATAATATTGCATTTTCCAATTAGAAACTTAACTTGCGAATGTGATTAACTAGTATCACATCCAACAAAATAAGTTAACATAATTATGTATGCACAGTTGATTTTACACTCAATCAAACGTAATGTAGCAGAGCATGCGGTGTGATGCGGTAGCAATCATAACTCGCATTCGGGAGGTCATCGTTCGATCCCAGCCGGGTGCACTGGGGACGGTTTCTTAAAGTGTACCTCCGTCCCCAAAGCACACAAAACACTACAAAGGCGTCGTTTTGTATTTGTGCAAAACACTATTCAACTTGATATTGCAATGTGGCATCAGCTCCAGAATAATTTATTTTTTAATGCAGTTACATAGTTTTTTTTTTGCTGAATTACGACTGTGTCGTGAATGTTCTCATGCTACAGGGACCCGGCTAATCAGCGGTGCTTAATTTGCACAAAGGCTGGGCTTCTTTTATTTAATTAGGCATGCTGCAAGGGAGGAAAACCTTTTACAGTTCGGAAGCCTCTCAATTAAAGGGGAATGAGCGAAGTGCTTTGTGAGGGGGGGGGGGGATAAAATTAAGTTTACAGCTCATCTTGCGGGCTGTCTTTTAATTGCCGCCGCTTGAAATGAGATATCATTCACACTTTTGAAAATTGGTCTTTGAAAAGGCGACCTCCATAGCCAAGGTTACAAGATGCCTACGGTACGCGAAGTCTTGGCTACAATTGCGTTGACGCTACAATAATGCGCAACTATAAGTAATTAATGCATGAAGAGTAACGGCACTGGCTACAATCGACGCTGAACTTCCAACGCAGACGTTAAAAGTTGGCCATCTTTCAAGTATTCGCGTTTAACGCCAGCCAATAACAATTCACGACGTCACAAGCAAGTAAAAACAAATGGTACAGATATTGCGCAACAGAAGGTATCGCGGTCGCCTTACATTTAATTATATTCTGTTAGAGTTATACGAAATCAATAAACAAATAAGGCGATATGCATTAAAAAATAATTGAGCGTAAATATGAAGTCTGCGGAATCGTTTTTTTTTTTACAAAAGAGTTTATTTTTAATTATGAACACAAATATATATTATATATATGCACTTTCATTCTTTTTATTGTTTTATACCTTAACATCGAGTGTAGATATGTCGGTTTTCCCATGGGGACGTTTAACGTTTTGCTTCACGTTGGTTCTATACGGGCCTTTAGCTTATCTCATACATCACGGATGTATGTATTGCGTGTCGTTTTCGATCGTTTAAAGATGTATGGTTTCTAACAGTGGCTTAGCGCCATGAAACGACGACATGCCTAGTGTTTCTTGTCCCCCCTTAAAAAAAAAAAACTTTTAAATGTTTGCTAACAAATCTGCATTTCTTCGTGCTTCTCTTGATCTTAAGGGAGAGACGCTCGTCTAGGGTTGACAATTGTCCTGTATTGCATTGTATCCTGTGGCTGAACGAATTATCTCGCATGGACATAAAAAGGGACGCGTGCACGTGTGTGTGTGTGTACACACACACACACATACAGAATCTCAGACTTTTCCGTAAATAAACGCAATATTAATTAACCGAGTGTCAGTAATTAACCTCTTCCGCAATTACAGGCGTAGGCTGTTCACGGCAAATTGAGTAACTTTTGAGACCCTACTTACTGTTTTCCTTCCGGCCATTTTTTTTACCACTTATCATCCTTTTTAATATATATATATATATATATATATAAGTAACAAACGCAGTGTGTATATTTCATTTCACTCGGAAGTTGAAATCTAAGGCTAAAATAAAATAAATTATTTATTGACTATTATTCCAAATGAGGAGGCTTCCAAAAGTGCTCCTTTTACCGTAAATAGCCTATAACTACGTTAACTTTAATGCTCTAACCCAATTACACAGATAGTTACGATTGATGGCGACAGGTGGCATTCATCAAGTATGCTTGTGTAAGTAGCATTTGCTGAGATGAGTAGGTACATTATCTTTTCTTCCAACGTTTGTTTTGAAACCAATTAAATCAGAGATTCGAATCACGTAGAACTATGACTAAAGCTGCAACTGATATTAGTTGCTGTAATCATCAGAGAAAATGTTAACTGATCTATAATACCGACCTTTGCACATTACAAATTAATAGTGTTTAGCTTTACACTGTCAAATTTTTTCGTCAAATTGCGTCCAATAAGTTTGATCAAATAAAGTTGGACAGTTAAACGTCATCGAAACTTCAGTTTCCATCAGACATCTGAAGATTGGACAGGTTCTGAAATTTATTTGATGTTTTACGTTCTCAGCCAATCAAAATCGTGAACGACAAAAGTGGACGTCAAGAAACTTAAAAACAACAAACAATTCCTGGAAACTAATTAGGTTATTAAGATAATTAATTTATGTAGGAGCTATATGGGCATGAATGCTGTTTTAAGTGAATATTGCACATAAAATCACGAACTCAGATGTATTAAATTTCATTGTGCAGGAAACATCTCTGATAAATAAAATTTAAATTTTTGTAAAGAAGCGAAAATAAATTACATTACAACATTCCGTACATTTCTTCCAGCAATGGACTGCATGGAAAAACAAAAGCAATATCTCACTATAAAAATAATTTTAGAATTATAATTCAGATTGGATCTGCCCAGTAAAAAGAATATGATAGTGCGACACATTTTCAAACACATTCAATATTATTTGCTACAATTTGTTGGTTGGAAAAATTTTATGGCCGTATTTCGTCTTAAAACTTTACTGTCAAATATAGCAGAAGGCGAAAATTTTACCGTGTGGCAGGGGCTTCATGGCAAATCTGAAAACTTGGTAAACGTACCATCTAGGCTGATGTTCAATCGCAGTGTTTGCTGAGTATGTTAGGGAAAGCGGGGTAGAGTACCTACAAACTGCGCGCTGCGCATACCAGCCTGCCTTTGAGTTAAGGATTCCGATTAAACATAGATTTTTTGAAAATCGATTTTCGTATCGATATTGAATACGCTGATTTATTTCGGAATCGATATATTTCTTGAAAAATCGTTTTTTCGATTCAGCGATTTCATGTCACTTAATGTTATGAATTTTCTTGTCTTTTATGCTTATGAAATTCGATACAAAAACTTAAACAAATATGCTGTACGGCCAAAATTCCTTTTTTTGCCAGTTTTTTTTAATTCCTCTTTTCCACCAACCACTAGAATTTCCCTTAGAACGGGGAATTTCCCGCCATCTGGAAACACTGCATAGAAATGAAGTTTGTACGTACTATCGACCCGAAAGATCGAAAATAGATTTCCAGTAAATCGATTTTTTCCATCCGATTTTTAATGCGCTTCTATATTGTGTGCAGCTATCTAGAACGATCCAACAAATCGATTCACTAGGTAAGAATCGACACGCCTACTTTGTGCTGTTTCAGATGCGCAGAACGCCATGCGTAGTACAGGGACATAACAATTGAGGTATCACATTTTCTTGTGTTTTAGTGCAAGTGGCGGCACGTTTACGTGTCAGTTATATATTAATGGAAATGTTTGATTATAGAAAATTTACAAATTAACAGTTGTTTAATATTTTTTTATCTAATTTTTTTTTACTGTGTACTATTTCCTACTTGCATAAAAGGCATAAATGTATTAATAAAATATTTTTTATATGTTCCTGACTTTTTGCAACTAGCAGATCACACATAATGAAAAATTAAGCACAAAAGTATTAAACAACTCGCAACATTTAAATTTTCTATAATCATACATTGTCAGTAATTACTCTGAATTCGAAATTATGACACGAAAAAGAAGAATTTCAGCTAAAGAGGCGATGCCTGGCCTTAAACAGTAAACCGTTCAACACCATTGGACGTTCCCAAGACAAAACCTTGCGTTACGTCAATTGTTTATAAACCCCCCCCCCCCCCTCCAGTTACCACCCGGTCTAAAGCAACAGTTTTGAATACGTCTCCGCGAGTCCGTGCATTCTAGCATAAACAGCGGCCGGCAAATTTGCAGGCTGTTTCCGCCTTCAGGCAACGTAGAGGGAATGGAAGATGATAGGAGGCTGGCACGAAATTGGAGCCGGCAGCCTTCTGCCTGGTACACATGTACGCAGATCACAGCGAACAGACTGGGTGGAGAGCTGGAACAGCCAATCAAAAACCGTCCTTGTTTCCCGCACGGGCCACCCTGAAAACTTGAGCTCACGCTGAAATTTTCGCTCGCTGAATGAGCAGCAAACTTCACCAATATTCCACTGCTTCACGTGTTTTATACCGATAATGTCATAGTTTATCATCGTATATTGGTGTAACAGTTACGATGGTTATGCTATTTACAATGAAATACGTAGATCGATATCAAATATACGTAGTTTGTAAATGAACCGATAGGTTGTGCTATATGTAGGGATAGGAAAAATTCGCGAGTTCAGTGACCTGTCGACTGGACTCCACAGTAATGTATATACTCGAGCCTCAGATGATAGGTAGTTGTGCTTAACGTCTCGTCGACAGCGAGGTCATTAGGGATGGTGCAAGCTGCACAGGGAATAGGGATTGGGTAAGGAATCGACCATGGTTTTTGTTAGGGACCCATCCCAGCATTCACCATGGAAAACTGAAATCAGGATGGCCGGACCGGGAATCGAATCCGGGTCCTCCCAAATGCGAGTCCAGTGAGTTACCACTGCGCCACCTCGCTCGGTGTGTTCATTGGCTGCTGCCCCATGGAGTAGCCAGGGTAACTTCACGTCTGGCAGTATGGCACTCGCTACTTGTTTCCTAGTAAGTCTGCTATTGGCTCAGAGTAGTCCAGGGCGCGTCTACTAAACTGCGATCCAATTTCAAAGTGAAACTTCAGTGTACACGTGTTTGACGTCTGTCCTGTCCTGAAATGAACTCGCGAAATGTTCCTATCCCGAGCTATATATAAAGTAATAAACTTTTTGAAACAATAATAAATAATTATAGACACTTAAAAATATTTCTGTAAACTTCGCATCAGACTGGAATTACTAACGGTGAGAAGAAACACAGCAACGTTAAGTTTGTTGTCAGCCTCTTACTTCCAAACATTGGTATTTAAAATAACGAAAACAGACCAGCGTGGTCTCAAACTGAGCTGCTGTCCAAATACTAAAACAATATCTTAGAAATTCCTCTTGTAAGTGAACAAATATAGGTTCTGTCCGTTCTCTGTCTGTTTGGCGTGACAGGCGGGATTTTGAATAAAGCTATTGCCTAAAGGTTACAGGTTTGCCGTTCCGGCCAGCCCGAAGGAAGGAAAGATAATGAGATATGGGGAGATGGGGACGGAGTACGGGCGGAACGAATGCGGGGAGGACATAAGAGAGTGCCCTGAGAATAACTCTTACACCACGCTGGGACCTCAGTGGCCGGAGGTGTACTGGGTGGTCCACATGTCTTGTCACCCCTGAAAATGTATTTTGTCACCCATAACGTACATAACCAGTAATAACGCAATATAATCCGATGCATCATAAGGTATACCAATAATAAGACTGATTTTCAGGGGGTGACAAGACATGTGAACCACCCTTACACATTGAAAAAAATAGAAATGCTTTAGGGGGTAACATGACATGTGGACCACTCTGTACAACCAACCACAGAGCCAGCAGCGGGTTCGGAGTGACTTCGCCACAGCGAAATAGGAAAAAATATGTGAATAGGCTATTCATGATAAAACGAGCACTTTTGAAAGCCCTGCTAAAGATCTACTTGTATGAACGTTGTGTATTCTTCCGCCTTATGTAAGATTAACATTTTCATGGGCGTCATCACTTTATTCATGCGTCGTCCCAGTGAAAGTGTGAAATTATTAGAAAAGTAAATATTTTACATATATGCTCATTTTTACACTTAGATGCAATAAAAAAAGAAACCGAGAGCGAAATAATTAATTTAAGTTAACAGACATGGTTACAAAACGCTTTTTATCCGACATAAAGACACGGAACTACTTTCGCATCCATCGTTACCAACTTAACTGGGCGCTTGCCAGTCTGGGTGCCCGTTAACATATATGCAGGTAGGAGCAGTGACTTTTCTCTATGGTTGATTTCGAAAGTGCTCACTTCATCGTGAAAAGCCTTTGATAGCAAATTCAGTATGTCATGCAAATAAAAAATAAATGAGGGGGAGGGGAGGCGTGATCGCAAACAAAAGCTGTGTTTAATTTCTCAGTAGATTCGTAGCGGGAAAAGCTATGTCAAAGAGCGTGGAAATTCGTGGCAGAGAAAAGTATTTTTACATTAAGTATGTCAAACAAAACATGTCTGGATGATCGAAAAGTGAAGTAGAGCTTGGAGAGACATATTTTTTTGTAGGCTGTTCACGTTAAATTGAGCACTTTAGATGCCCTAGTTACTATTTCGTTTCAGCTATTTTTTATCCTTTAACCATCTTTTATAAATAAATAATGTCATACGAGTAATATACACAGTGTGTATATTCCACTGCGCTTGGAAGTTAACTTCCAAGGCTAAAATAAAATAAATTTATTGACTATTATTCAAAATAAGATGGCGTTAGAAAGTACTCATTTTACCGTGGACAGTCTTTATACTAGCGGAGACTAGTCGACAGCAAAATCACTCGCCTGCCTGTAGCTGTTTGGCGTGTTTGAGGCTGGGTAAAGGGGCCGATGGTGGCAGGGGGGGGGGGGCATAGCCGTATGAGTGACCTCTTCTCCCCCCCCCCCCCATGTGAGGACCTGTGACCCCGGAAGAGACTACGACTCTGAGTGCGCCTGCGCGGAGATGCGCCATTGTCGAGGTCGACAGTGACGTCCCACCGCGAGTCCACAGTTGGGTTTTGGACATGCCGATATTCATCTAATTAATCGACTTCTTGGCTAGATCTAGATCGATGCACAGGATATCGATGCGCTTAGAAAATCGAACGAGAATAATTGATTTACAACAAATCATTTTTCGATCTTTTTCGGGCCAGTTGCACGAACATACCGTTAATTCTGTGTGCTAGGATATGCCATGGCCTTGGAAACAAACTTACACAACCAGAAATAGTATTAATAAAACACTAATAAAAATATAAACGGCCAAAATATGAAATTCTATAAAAAAAATAGATCACTCCGTAGGGCATTCATACGGTTAAATGACACACAAAGGTGCTGCTGAATCGGAAGGACGACTCCATTTAAAGTATATCGATTCCGAGAAAAGTTAATTCTTTAAACCGATTAAATTGAAAAAAAAAAAAAAAAATGATCGGCATCCCTACTGTATCTACCTTCGAGAGTCGACAGGTTTTGGTCGGCACTTTCAGAGTCGTTTGTAACTCGAGGCATCAAACGCGAGGGGGCGATAAGGGCGACAGTGACTCCCATACTTATCGCCCCGGCGCACCTAAACGCAAGCTTGTGGAATGGCGAGCAGAGTTTCCGTTGTACCGCTGTCAACTATGGGACTTTAATAAAGGGGAAACAGTTTTGTGTTGAATTTTACTGAGCGACATTAACACAGGACATTCCTTAGCGCGTTTTCTGCAGTTTGTCTTCCTTGACTACTGTGATTAATTTAACTGTAGTTGCCCATAAGTTAAAATCACTTACTCCTTCCCAGCTGTTACAAGTTGAAAATCAATAAAGGCGGTGAAAACATAACAACTTGATAAAGGTCGACAAGCTATTATTTATGCTTTGTCGTCCGAAAATTTTTTGTTAGACCAACTTAAATGTAAGTCACAAATACAAACATGGCTGCTTAAAATCACCGTTTAATTTATGTATTCTCGTACATCGTGTATACACTTATTTGAACGGTTGCGTATCGTACGTGTATTGTCCATTTCATGTAATTGGGGTGAATTTTGACAGTTCTATAAAAGTAGCACGACCACAGTGTATCCTTCCACTGCAGACGTTTTATCACTGAAGAAAAAGACGTTTGTAAACAAATGTTTTGAGTCCAATGCACATTTGCATTTTCCTCTTTCATCGTGTTCCCTGTCATGGCAGGCACTGAAAGGCTAACGTTAGTTAACTTTCGTCCAGTAATTAATGTAGGATATTATAGCTAGGTTGGTATACCAACCTGTTTTATTTTTTAATTACAGAGTTAAATTTGTTGGGGTTCTGTTGATTTTATTTCGTAGGATAAAGGGGAAAAAAGGGGGGGGGGGGCTTTAGATTAACGTCTTTCGTAAGACGGGATTATTTTGATGTTCTTAATGAGTGTGTGGCATTTTGAGTTGCATATTGTTTTGATGGAACAGTGGAAAATTCTTCTCGTATGGAAATAACATTTAAATTATTTAACTTCGAAAATTATAACTTTAATGGAAACACAAAACGCGATACATAAGTCGCTGTTCGTATTCGTACAGATGCAGCAATATATACACGCACACACTCTGACCGAAGTTAACCTTACACTCGAATTTACAATGTAGACAAACAAATATTATTCACTCACTATAAAAGTGTGGAAAGTGCGGCTTTTTAAGGCCACGTGCGTTTCAACAATTATATTAATGGTTTACAAATACATTTACAAAACACGCAAACTTGCTGTTTGTAATATTTGCAACCTCTTGAACACGTGTTTTTCTATGGCAATCTTTGCTAGTTTACTTCACTAAAATCACGTTTGTTCGTCAGTAGCATTAAATAATTCATTTGCAAAATCATTCAGTGAAATCAACACTGCGCACGTTTCCTATTACAAATAAACTTAAACTTATATACGTAAATTATATTCGCGTCACTTCATTGTGGAAGGCGGTTAGGAAAATGGCGGAACGAGCAGTTTTAACGACGTGCCGATTAATATTACATTTCACTTAAGAAAACGCACTACAACGGTACCTACAACCAACTATGTTCGAAAAAAGCAAATAAAAAATAATTAACTACCGATTAAATATTCCGACAAGACCAATAAGATATTCGTATAATAAACACGATGAAAAAAAAAGCATACGCACAACGGCCTTCACCGGACTGGAAACTGGAAACATAAATACAGCTAGCCATTGGCTGGAAACATGTACTGTTCGTATGTGTCGACATACTCTGTCATAAATGCTAAACATAATTAAAACGATAAATATTCTAAGTATAATATGATTTTAAATTACAACTTTAAGTTCCGGGTACTATTTTCTTACAAATCCATCATCAAAATTGCCAATCTAACAACACGGATCCCGCGGCAGTTCACCAGCTGATACAATACTGTATGAACGAGAGCATTTACTGTTTACGTAGTGTGTAGGTTGTTCACATTGTCAGATTTTACCCCACTCATATGAAATGGACAAGACGAGATATTTAACGCCCGTTACTGCATGCGATCCGTTAATGCGCGTTACCTCTTGTCAAAATGCTGTGATGATTTCTTGTTTGTTGGCAAAGCGTTTACCTCGCAATGGCCTCTTCACTTTGGCAATAAGGTCGTAGTCACACGGACGAAGATCGGGAACAGGGAGGATGTGGCAGCCCTTGCCATCCCCAACGCCGTAAACACCGTGTAACGCTACCTGCTAGATGAGGTTTAGCGTTGTCATGTAAGACTACAGCGTTGCCCAACAATTCAGTACGTTTCTCTCGAACTGCACGGCGAAGATGTCACCGCATAAATGACCGGTATGACTCACTTCCCTGTTTGAAGGCCTCTACCCAACTTGTCACTGTACGATAGGGGATGGCAGGAACACCCAATGCTTCCCGTAGCTCTGCATGACATTCGCGTGCAGTGCAGCCGCGGCGTAAGGCCATCTTGATGTACGCGCGCTGTTACGTCCATTTCGCACCGCTGTCACCCGACCACTGACATAGGGAACGTGCTCACGGCCGGACGGATGCACGATGCACTCATTCCCCATCTGACGGCAACAGCAGTTCGACGTGGGGTAGCACACATTGACGAACCGCGGACAACCTCGGAGACTACTTTGAAGGATGTTCAACCGTTTTTACGGCCTGAAGGCCGGCACACGCTCCATCCTCCCGCATTGCAACTGCACTCGAATGAGCAAGACAGTGCACAGCACTTTCTCCTCTTCTTTCTTCAGGCCTTGACTTTCTTTTTGCCTCACGCGGTATTCTACCGGTTTTCTCAGTAAAACCTGCCTCCTCACCAATCAGATATTCCGACTTCTTACATCGAAGCCTTAACCGAATACCTCTTCTCTCGCAACTTATCATACTCTTCAAGCATCTTACCAATTATTGTGACGAACTCTTGCCGTAACTAATGAAGAGCTTTGTCTTTCATGTTATTTTCCAATCTCATATCAATGCCCTTTCTTTCTGAAATTACCTTGAGCCACTCACTTATATCTTCTGTCTTCAAACAGTTCGTGATGGCATGCTCCATTGTGTCATCAACTCCACATACATCACATAGCGGAAATTGCACCAAACAACCTGTGAAGCTTTGCCTTAAAGTTTCCATGTCCTGTAAATAGCTGTGCACTATAATGGTTCATTGTTATCTACTGAGATGTCATCCTTTCTTGCACACCTGGAAGCAACTGAAAGGCCACTCTTCCCTTTTCCGACCTTGACCATATTTATTGACATTCCATAATAACTTCAGTCAAAAGGTCTTGTTTTACTTCCGTACTTGGTCTTCCATTCCGTGCTCTCTTCGCCATAATTCCACGTACTTTGACCAATAGGTCAACTGGCAACGTCCCTACCAATACTGGAAGTGCATCATTGGATACAGTCCTGTATGCCCGTGCTACTGTCAGCAGTGCCGCCATCTGAGCACTGACCATTTTCCTTTTACACTTTTCCAATAGAGCTCTGTTATACCACAAAATAGCGCATTATGCAATAATAGCTTCAAACACAACTTTATAAATTGTCTTCAACGTGCTGAAGCCTAATCCCCAACTGGTATTGCCACTGCTTTTTAATTGTTGAAACACAAAAATTGCTTTTCTAGAAATATATTCGATATGTTTCAAATAAATATTCTTATTATCCAGAATGACTCCCAGATATTTTATCTCACTCACTTGTGCCCCACCAAAGAGCACATTAGCAGAATTTGGTTATGGTTTCAATGTTTCACGGCCGGACCTTAGTGGTCATAAAGATTATTATAATTTGCTTACGTGTGATGTACGTTTTTCTATTTACTTTGTATTTGGTTTTTCAGGTGTTAAATAAATGGCTTTACCTGTCAATGCAAACGCATGGAAGCAGTTTTCATTTGATATTGGTGGGTACAACAGACTACCTTATCATGTGCGCCTAACCCTTTGGTGTTTCTTATCTTCCCTTCAGTAACATGGTCTTTGTTTTTGCAATGGAAAATTTAAACTTAACTTTTTCCGACCATAGCTTGACCTTTCCCATGATGTCAGCAGCTTTCATCTCTAGTTCTCTTCGTGCTCTTCCTGATATTAGAATCAGTCCGTTATGGGGATAGCCAAACACCGCACAGTCCGGCGGGAAATCTAACACCAAAAATCCATCGAAGAGGATGTTCATAAAATAGGTCCAAGGACCGATCCCTGAGACATCCCTTTGTTATCCTGTTCTTGACCTGTACAGTCTTAGACATGTACCGACTCCATTTGTTCTGGAAGTAATCTAGAATTACTTTATGGATGTTCGCAGGACGTCCCTTTATCTTAAGCTGGTGCATCACCTCCGGCCACGAAGCATTGTCAAAAGCACCTGTGAAGTCATGAAATATGCCCAATATGTATTTGTTATTGCTATCAGTTATGTATTTCTTGACACCACACATCACAAAATCTGTTCCTTTCCCTTTATGGAATCCATACTGTTTTTTCCATTTATTTTCCCTTCAGCTTGTAAAACTACAACCAATCTTCTGTTTATCAGCCTTTCATAAACTTTACCCATGACCGGAAGCAATGTCAATGGTCGGTAAGACTTAGGATCATCACGTGCTTTTCCATTTCCATTATACAAAATCCTCAACAGTCCCATCTTCCATGGGGAAGGAAACACTCCGTACTTGAGACAATCATTCAAAATCATCAGAAGCACTTCTTTTATCCTTGAAAAAGCCCGTTTCAATATTTCAGCTCCAAACCGATCAATACGAGGAGCCTTCCTATTTTTCATGTTATATACCACAACTGTCAGTTATTCCATATCAAAATCAGGTGCATCCCTGTTCTTCTGGACATATGTTCATGTTCTGGCTCTTAGCAGAGTGCTCCTCTCCCTCACCAGCTTGGGAGTCATCAGGTAGGAGAGCGTGAAGCAAGAACTCCATAGTCACGAATGTCAGTACAAGTTTCTCCACTAATCTTGACACAAGGTGGAGGTGTCACTCTTTTCACCTTTCTTGCAACCAGCTTGTATACTATTCCAAACAAATGTTCGTTACCCACCTTGGTAACAAACTCCACCCAAGACTCCGTTTCCTGTCGCCGAACCTTATTGAAGGATGTTAAACAGCTTGTACACATACGATACGTACCCGTTCAAATGTGTACATGCAGAATGTACGGGAATAAATCAGTTAAACGGTGCTTTCAAGCAGCCATGTTTGTCTTTGTTCCTTGCCGGACATTCCTGCATCGATACCCCATGTGATGTCACCTTAATAACGTACTTGTAAACTTTCAACTGCAGTACATTTCCTGTGTTGGATGGTTAAAATTGTGTTTTTAAAGTAATGTACAGTTATTTTTTGCTTTTAACGAATTGGTTTTAAAAACATGCTTAACAATTATGACGGTGTATGCGGACACCCGATCATTGAAACACTTCCATCCAGCTCGGTGAACACCATTGTGAATTTGGTATCCTTCGTCACATTTATGCGAGTACCTTACTGTAGTTGTCGGAATATTTGATCGATTTATTGCATTTGCTTTTATTAAGCAGATGGTTGTAGGGGTGCCTTTTAAGTGTGTTTTCTTGTGTGGAATGTAATATAATCGGCACGATTATGGCTTGGTACCGCCATTTTATGTAACGGTGCGAAGCGTCACAATTTATTTTCGTTTTGGAGTTTCTAAGTTTATATGAAAGTTTCTGGAACCCCGTGAAGTGTCGTATTTACTGAATGATTCTGCAAATAAATTATTTCGTAAAGGTGGCGGACGAACGTGTATAGGCTGTTCACGGTAAAATGAGCACTTCTGAGACCCTAGTTACTTTTTCCCATATTTATTCCATTAGTCACGTTTTAAAATAAATATTGCCATGTAAGTACTAAAAAAACGTGTGTATATTCCACCGCACACGAAAGTTAACGCCTAAAGCTAAGATAAAATAAATTTATTTATTGTTATTCCGAATGAGAGGGATTTGACAGACTATACAAGGATTACCATGGAACATGTGTTCAGGAGTAGTGAATAGGAACTTAAAACTGTAATTCAGTGTGTTTTGTAAATAATTTACTTTGAAACAGTTACCATTATTTTTTACACTTACTTGATTTAGAAGTACATTTATAGTGCAAAAATAACATGTTTATTTTATGAAAAATTAAAATACTTTAAGGTTAATTACGCTAGAAATATTTACTTACAGTATGTTTATTACTAACATCGGTACCACTTGCAATAAAATAAACAGAGCCTCAGCAGTAAATCTTTGCCATAGTAAAAATAAAACCCACATTGATCTGAGCACTGGTTTACAGACGATATTTTTTTTTTCATTGACAACTACTGTGGCGGAAGTGTACATTGTGGACGCGCTACTTTCCTAGAACTGTCAAAATTTAATAGACGTATATGAAATAGACCATATTCTATAATACTGGGAGCGCGAGCCGTTATACCAGTCGCTACGATAGCGCGCATGTATGGTTCTTATCACACGACAGACAGTATCTGGCGTTTTGTCATGAGGCACGGTCGGCGGGTGCGCAGATAAGCAGTAGAAGCACAGCAGATAAGGAGTGTCACTTCGCCAATATTTTAAATAAACGCATGTACTGTACGAGCTACACTAATGTTGCTACTACTGCTAATTGGGGCTCTTCGCAGCTTAGACTCTTGACATCACAAGAGTCGGTAGGTAGGTAGATAGTTGGGCTTAACGACTCGTCGACAGCGAGGTCATTAGAGACGGTGCAAGTTGCATAGGGAAGTAGGTTTGGGGAAGGAATAGACCATGGCCTGTGTTAGGGAACCATCCCAGTATTCCCCTGGAATGAGTTCGGAAAACCATCGGAAGTCGAAATCAGGATGGCCGGACCGGGAATCGAACCCGGGTTCTCGCGAATGCGAGTTCATTGAGATACCACTGCGCCACCTCGCTCGGCCACAAGAGTCGGGATTCCAGTGGTTGAGTACCCATAAGGGCCTGTCTCACGTATTATGCATAAATCTTTCGTTTTTGTGTCATAATTTCATTTTCAGAGGTATTATTGAAAATGTTTGACTATAGAAAATTTACAATTTACTAGTTCTTTAATACTTTTGTATTTAATTTTCGCTATGTGTTATTTCCTGCTTACAAAACTGCAGGAACTTATTGATATAACGTAAATATGTTCAGGACTTTTACAACAAGCAGATGACACACAATTGAAATTACGCACAAAAAACATCAAAGAACTCGTAAAATAAGATTTTTTCTAAAATCGTTTCTAAAATCAGTTGTTACTACGAATCCGAAATTATGACGCGAAGACGAAGCATTTCTGCAAAATGGGTTGAAGTAATCCGCAGGTCCTGTTGTCTCGGTGTAGATGTTCGCTTCTCTGCGCGTCGCCATGCGCTAAGGGGTCACGGAGGCTGAGCCGTTAGCCTGCTAGCCTCCCAACAAGGCGAACCGGGTTCATTCCCCGGCCGGGTCACTCCGGATTTTCGCACGTGGAAATTGTGCTGGACGATGCCGTTGGTCAACGGGTTTTCTCGGGGATCTTCCGTTTCCCCACCACCATTTCATTCCGGCGCTGCCCCGTTCTCCCTTCAATCACCCACATCGGCTGTCAAGACCTCTATGTTACGAGCCGTCCGAATCCCTTCACTCACTCACTCACTATGCACTAGCTGTGGAACTGGACCACTGGACAAGAGGTTGTGGCTGTTGAGTGCTCAGCTGGCTGGTATCTTCCACTTCCTATTTTGACAGCGCATTATTGTTTCGTGATGGGGCGGTGGGTCCTCTTGGTCGATCATTGAAGTGACCCCGTCCAGTTGATCCGCCGGCCCTCGGGACGGACCGGGTACCAACGTTGCGATATGAAATAACTACCGTATGTACGTCCTTTAGATGATTCTTGCAATGGAGGAAATGATTAAATCTAAAATAATACGTGGAACATAACATCATTGCAGAGCTATATCGCCAAGGAAATCACGCTTGCCTCCCGTTCGTTTGTTACAGGCTGTTCACGGTAAAATGAGCACTTTTGAAAGCCCTGCTTAAGATCTAGTTGTATGCACGTTGTATATTCTTCCACCTTATGTAAGATTTACATTGTCATGGGCCTTATCACCTTATTCATACGTCGGGCAAGTGAAACTGTGAAATTATTATAAAAGTAAACGTGTAACAAATCATATCATTTTTACACTTCTGTACATAAAAAAAACACGAAACGAAAGAAATAATTAAAGTTATCACAAATGGTTATCTAACACAATTTATTCAACTAAAGATACGGAATCACTTCCCACCCATGGTTACCAACTTTAGTGGGCGCATGTCACTTATGGCGTCAGATAAAATATATGCATGCAGGAGCAGTGACATTTTTCTGATGTTGGTATCATAAGTGCTCACTTTATCGTGAACAGCCTTTACTTTTTTTTTTTTTTTTTTTTTTTTTTTTAGGACTGCATAGCACTCAACCGAATCTCTCGTATGATTATTTTTAGTTTTATTATTTTATTTATTAATTGCTTAACCGACGTCGTTTTCCTCGCTTCACTCCAGCAGGGGTTGTTCGAGATTGTGAATGAAAATGGCCGCCACTATAATGTATTCTGATCGATAAACACACTACTTAAGCAAAATAGATCCCTTTTTGTTTGCAGCATCTACTGAGCATTGTGATAATGTGTTGAAGGTTTAATACATAATTACTGCTGCGTGACTTAGATTCACTAGGCTGTCCACGATAAAGTGAGCACTTTGAGGCCATAGTTACTTTTTTCCTGTCAGCCATCTTTTATCTTTCCACCACTTTTGTAAATAAATACTGTAATGTAAGTAATAAACACAGTGTATGTATTTCACCGGACTCGCAAGTTAACGTCTAAGGCTACAATCAAAAAATTGTTTTATTGATAATTATTTAAAGTGGGAGGGCTTCAAAAAGTGCTCACTTTACCTTTTGACTCCTTGAATACCGATATACCTAGGCTATTCACGGTATGCGATGCCTGCATTAATGGTAGGCGATGCCTGCGGAATGGAACGAGAAGTCCGGCCTGGCACATTCACCGCAGCCAATAAAGACGTGAGGAAGGAGAGACAAAGGGCCTAGAATGTCCCACGACTTTCGGCGGTCGTGTCCGTGAAGTCCTTTCACATGTCCGTCCGGCTCGGTAAAGGAGAAGGACATCTGATCCCGTTACGAGCGTAAACATTTCCCCCCAAACGTAGTAACTGCCGAATGACGATGTAAAAAAAAAAAAAAAATGTTCAGGAAGGGGGAGGAAGAAAGGAAAAGGATACAGAAACGTTTTCCTTTCTAGTGAGTGTGTTTCCCCCCCTGTCTGGGACCGAGTGGACCGCGGCTGGGGCGTGAAAAGGGATCGTTTTTATTGGTGCTTCGGCGCTATCCCGTCCCCCCCCCCCTTTTTTTCATCACGGGCGAGATCACGTGGATTTTATTGCTCGGTCGCGCCGTCTTTGGCACCCCCGGACCCATCCTAAGCCGTGTTCACGTGAGTATGTGTAGTGTAGTACATCCGTCGAAGCGGCAGTAGTCCTGAAAGAGTATGTATGACCTACACAAATTCGTCTCGGTTAAGGATGTTCACGGTGAAGTTAACACTTAATTCCGTGTATTAACGTAGAATTTAAAGTAATTATGTTTTTTTTTCTTTTTAGAAACTGTGATAATTTCTTTTACTTAAGGTTTTTTTTTTTTTTTCCAATGGATACCAGTTCAAGCATTTGTAAACGATTTGCCTGTATAATAATTTCGAAGTTTCACTGGATCGACGTATGAATACGGTGATGAGATCCATGGCAACGTTTTTACGTATGGTGTAAGAATATACAATGTGCATAATATCAGGGCTTTCAAAAATGCTCAGTGTACCGTGAACAGCCTATAATTTGACTGTAGATAGTGGATACGCTGAAAAAAAAAAGGTTTTGTTGGATAAAAGAAAATCTGTTAAGCGTAACAAAGTTAATTGTTTGTATAGGGGAAATTAAATATTTGGTTGCTCAAACCAATTTTTTTTTTTTTCGTCTCATTTGTTTGCCTCAAACGTGTAATATTTGGTTCGTGAAACTAAAGATTTGCATGGCTGGACGTACATTAAAGATTTGGTTGTTATAAAAACCGGTAGCAAAAGGGCATAACCTTGAACTCGGAACGCGTAAAAGACAGACGTCCTTACTTAAGACTATATGTGTAGCGAGTTTGGTCAAGTTCGGTTGACGCGTTGAAAAAAAAAAAAGACACGCACACACGCACAGACACCAACACAGTCACACATATACACACAGACAGGAAATAGTGATCTTATAAGCCTTTATTTCCTACGGAAAGTAGGCTAAAAATCATAGTCGCTTCTTATAGCATAAATGTGAAAAATAATTACATTTAATTTTGTCGATGGAAAATTTAATTGGCTATAAGAACCTGTAAAAGTAGGGGAATTTTTTGGACGCCAGCATAGAAAAACGAAGAAAGCTCAATCCTAGATAACAGTTTCTGCGCAGTACAGAAACGTGCATCATTTGTAACACATTACCAAAACATTTACTATACAGCATTACGTCACCACGTTTGTATTGACAGTTTTACAGAACAGTGATAAAATTATTTAGAAATTTATGGCCCAAGAAATAGCTCTGGTAAAATCACTCCGGCAAAATATCTGCTTACAGAGTTAATAAAGACAGTCATGTAAATTTGCCCCATTCATGTATTTTATACATCTTGTCCCGTAAATCCGTGGTATACGATTAACTAAAGGCTGTTCACGTGAGCACTTTTGAAATCAACCTTAGTAAAAAGTCACTGCACCTGCCTGCATATATTTTGGCGGGCGCATTGAGTGATATGAGCGCAGTAAAGTTGGTAATGGTGGATGGGGTATGTTCCATACCTTAACGTCAAATAAATAGTGTTAGGAAACCATCTGCGCAAACTGAAAATACTTATTTTTTAGCAGATTTGTAACATAGTTACTTTTCTAATAATTTCACAGTTTCACTTGTCCGACGTATGAATAAAGTGATGAGGCCCATGGCAATGTTGATTTTACATAAGACGGAGGAGTAAACAACATGTGTACAAGTAAATCTTAAGGAGGGTTTTTAAAAGTGCTTATTTGACCGTGAACAGCCTATACCACAGCGTGGGTTTGTCTCTCCCAAGCACTCTTGACACTCAAATCGTGCCTGTTCCGCTCAACAGAAGTAACTCGGCAATGATGACATTCGTCAGGAGATAATAGCTGCCAAGAACCGCATGCCGCATCACGTGCCAGGCCGTTTGTCTTGACGTGGTACGATCCCTGATCAGCAGACGTGACGTCAGCATAACCACCTGCTACGCTAGAAGGGAAACGAGGCACAACTTTCACGACCGTCCATTCGAATTAGAGATTAAACTTCCTGTCCCCTCTCTTCTAGCTTTTTTCATCTCTACTAACACGAGCGTGTACCACACACACACACACACACTTTGTCTCCTGTAGCATTTCTGTTTAATGCATGAATAATTTTGAATTCTATCCTGTCGATAGGGTTTTTACGGTGTCTCTGCCGGTTTTTCCTAGTCTCTTCTAGTGATAGCTTAGCCGTAAGTACACTTAGGGAGGTAGTCATGGCCTAAATCCTGGCCATGGCTGCCCAATCCCTCTCTGCCGCGATGTATGTCTCCTTGCATGATTTCCTTTCCTTGTAGGCGTAAGGTGTTAGTCCTGAGAGACAATAAGATCCCGCCCTACCCATCGGGTTTCACTTAACAATTAGTAATAGGGTAGTTAGAAAACAAATCGAATTAGGAACGTGATGGAACAGAAATCACAGGTCTGTGTACTTGAATTCATCCAATTTTCATTCGCTCGTATCCCCGTAAGGACCCTACATTAGGGGTAAAGTTTTAGCACTGAGTGCCGTTTAAAATCTGCTGACACCCTGTTGGGTGGGTTCATACTTTGTATATCATTCAATTTTTGTTGTTAAAGTTCTGTTCAGATTAAGTCTTTGCAACAGCAGTAGGCATTTGACCAAGCGACTGTGGACAAAACAATCTCAGCTAATATTAGAGGAACAGAAAAGTATGTATCATGAGATTTATAGTTGATTCTTTTAATAGAACAGGTTGGAAAGTTTGAGGAAATTTCACCTGTCAATGTAATTCAGCAGTCATAGGCCTACAGTAGTTTCGTAAGATGATAATTTAACACCACACATTTTCGTAATTTTCTTTTCTAAGGGAAACTACTTTAGCAATTACGCATGTTGTTAAATTTTATATATATATATATATTTGTTCCACTTTTACATATATTTTGTGTTGTCCTATGCAAGAGTTAGAGGTAAGACTTAAGCCGGTCGTTATTAAGCTTAGATCTAAGGACTACACAATATTCACTTCTTAAATGTGACTCAGACTAAAGACATTTTTATTAATAATCAGGAACCATACCTCTGTATCACTTGGGGGACGGCTGGTAATTCAGAATAATTAAGTTGTAATAGACATAAAATTAACATTCTATTTAAATAGGTTATTGTTTTATAACATGAAAACTTAAGAAATTATTGAGTTGTAATGAATATATAATAGCTTACCGGACAAAAATTAAGATCTTCTAAGGTAGGTATAGTAAATTCAAGCTCCTTCTACCGTTGTAAAAGGATACCAGACTTTAATTAAGTGTGTAGTGTGTAGCGAAATTCATAGGCGCAATAAGAGATGTTGATAATTGGAGAAAAATAAGAGAATGAATTTGAGCGAGCCAAAGGCCGTAGTATGAATGAAGTAGGCGAGTTTGCAGGTATACCGCAGCGTAAAGTCATGCGAGTCTTCCAGTAATGGTAAGATTGGCAGTCTACAGGAAATTCTCGTCAGAGTTGTGGCCATAAAAAGACATCACTGACGGATGTCTCACGGCATGTGAGTAAATATCGCCTCGCTTCCAGGAAAGAACTGATATTAGTGGGTTTAATCGTAGGTCTTTCATAACCAGTTTATGAAAACTCTCTGCGGTGAACGCGTATCCTCACAAACTTATGCTGCTAGTACACTGGGCGAAGAAATATAATTATTGGGATGTCCATAACTGGAAATGTGTCATCCATGCTCATATTGAATCTTGTTCCCGGCTTTATGGAATTGTTGTTAGGCGTTGTTCATCGTAGACCTTATGAAGTCTTCAATGAGGATTGTTTTCAAGGAGGTATTTAAAGCTGGAGATGGTGCTCGAGATGTTCCAAGGGCGTTTTAATTACCCGGAAGTGGTTCCTGGGGTTGACAGGAAATTTGAACTACAGTGGCTACGAAGAGCTGGTTGACAAACAAGTTTTCCCATTTTGGTCATCAACATATTTTCTGTATTCCGAGATGACAATTCTCGCGTTCACGGGGCGGAAAGTGCGGCTTACTGGCATAATGAACACGCAGGAACATTCACAAATCTGTAATGGCTTGTAAAATCCTCAGATTTAAACCGTCTTAGACAAATTTGTCACTATACCTGGAACAGCAAGTAAAATCGGCGAGGAAGACTTACGAAATCTGTCCTAACTGCGAAATTTATTGAAGCACGGGTGGCTAAATGTTGATGTCTCCTATATCCGGACACTTGCAAAGTACATAACAAATCGATTCGCAGCTGTTAATCGTGCTCTTGGAAGTATTACACCGTACTAGGCAAGTTTCAATCAACGGTGATAAATTTTGCGTCTGGTGAACTTAGGCGGAACAAAAACGGTTCTCGGGCCGTGGATCGGGTGCTCCTCTCTTCCATTAATGAAGCTGAAACAATGAAAACTTCTCCATATATGCGGAAATTAAGATACCGCAGCGAAAACTTACGTAGAAATCACTGGTGTTTTACATATTTACCAGTGATTTCGCCTTACTCGCTGTGAATTCAGCTGCTCCCTGTCACTTAATTACTAAGGATTTTCGCTGATTCGCCAGTAGTGGCTTGAAATCACCGACGGTGAAACAGATTCCGATTGACCTTTGTGCGCAAAAGGGTGTAAAAGAGATAAAGACTAGTTTATTATTTGTTTCCCTCCACTCTTGACAGTGCTAGTAAAGAGCTGAGAGCTTCATGTACAGAACCAAGATGTAACCAGTACAATTAGTGTGATCGTGGCCGGGGGAGGGGAGGGACATGGGAGACAGTTCCCCTTCCACAAGTTAAACCTTTCATTTTTTATTCTTACAAAATAATTGTAGATTTTTAAGTTCACTAAACCTACGTGCTATATTTGTGTGTAAATTACATAGGGTGAATGCAGACTAAAGGGACGAACTTCAGGAGGTGATTTCTGAGCGGAAAAGGAACAAAAAAGTCCACATCAACATATGTCCGGAAATGGACGGCGAGGCTGCAATAAAGCAATTAGTACCGGTACACATTACATGGTATTAAGTGCATCCAGGTTACAACATGTTCAAAGTGGCTATCATGGAATGCAATGCAAGCGTCCGCACGTCGCATCATGGATTGCCTCACTCTTACGAATGTTGATGGCCTGTACCCGAATAGCGTTACAGGTTACACGGATACGCTGTTCAACGGTCTGCACATCAGGAACTGGCTTCGCGTACACGACACTTTTCATATGACCCCCGCAAGTTATAATCAAGGGGGTTTAAGTCGGGTGATCGCGCGGTCCATGCAACAGGGCCTCCTCACCCTGTCTATCTTCTGGGGAAGCTGTTGTTGAGTTGTTGTTGGACATTACGGAGGAAATGGGTTGTATGAAAGGACCCATGATCACACAAACGCTCAAAAATGACTGTAAATGTTTTGTGATTTGGCTGGTGCTGTCTGTGAGGATACGTGACTCGGTAAATCCATGCGGCCTCTCGACCATTTCCATGTGCTTGACCGTATACGAACCATCTCGGCTTTTTCCTGGAATGATTAACGTGCCATTGTACTTCGCCTTGGCTACGATCACAAAAATCTGCAACACACAAAAGCACACTGCGAGTGTTACGAGAGAATGATGCCGTTCATCAGTGCCATATACGTTGACAAATATGCATTTCCGGACATATGTTGATATTAACGTTTTTGTTCCTTTTCCGGTCTGGAATCACCTCCTGAAGTTTGTCTCTTAAGTTTTCGATCATCCAGTATATTATGTGTGTAAGTGTGTTGATGTGCATACATATGATTTTGAGAGGTCTCTGTGTTTTCGTGGCCAGTTTGCAGGTCACCCTCGTTATGTTCCTGGGAGCTAACACTCGCATTCTGCATGTGGGAAACGCAACGGACATTGCCGCTGGTCGGAGGGTTTTTTTTTCTAAGTGTCCCCGTATCTTCCACCCTAGAATTCCGTCCGCTGATGTATCTCCTTTCATTCATTTCATAGGGAGTAAATGTCCTTGTTGTTCAGCGCTTCACAATTCTCTGAACCCAACTCCTTGGTGTCGCCTCGTGTGAACACAGTCTTGAACGTCGTCAAAGCCTTTCGCCGTCGAGGGTGCACGAGGGCGTCACCTCCCGTGGCAGCGGCGGCGAACAGAAACTATAAACTTTTTTTTCGGGTGTGGGGCTGTACGGCGAGGCCGCGCTCTTTGTTCTGGAAGGCGCGGCGGTGGACGCACAGCACAGGAGAGAGTACAGAATCGGAACAGCCGCCACACCAGCTGCGTTTCCGTATCGGTGGTTACTTTTCGTAAACCCGCATAGATTCTTCTTTCTGCTCATCTAGTAAACTTGTTCAGCCACTCTTAGCACTTTGTCGTTCAGAACAAAACTCGCATGGATGTGCAGTCTTTGTTCGGCTAGTGTTTAACATGGCCCTACAAGAGCACGACAGCGCAGTAACAATGTTATTGCCAACGATGGAATTTCTTTTTCTGTAGCCATTTGATTGTAAATCATATTTATACGATAAAAGACATTTGATTGGGTAAAAAAAAACTTGGGCCCTCCATTGGTTGATGACGGCCAATAATGAAGGCTGTAAAATACAGGGTATTGTCCGGTGTGGTATGGACCCAATATGACGATGGTGAGTTCAAACACGGACACCAATAGAGCCGGTGTTCTTGCAGTAGTGGATATAGGTGACTCACTTCTAATTTGTTTCAAGTGCCAGTAAATGTGTATAGACCTGGATGTGTTAACCCTTCGAGGATTCCACAAATTTACTGGCACTGAAGACAGGGTTGAAGTGAGTTGCCTATGTTCTCTACTACAGCAATATTAGTTGTGTTCGTCTCTGTATGTCTACTTACCATTGTCTTATTGGTCCTGGCTACACCGGACACGCCTACTGTACTCCACAACCTCTATCATTGGCTGGTTGTCGGCCAATGAAGTCATGCGTTGACTGTGCACCAATTAATTTATCGCGACAGATGTAACAGGTTTAACAATGCATCGTGTTCATTTGATAAATTATTGAAAATAAGAGTTTTATTGTTACGAAATTAACTGTTGACTAGTTGTAAATTTTTGCTCTGATTTTAATAAAGTCCAGGGAAACAGTGAAGCTATAAAAAGTGCTAATTTTGTTTTAGAGAGCACTTACATTACCTTATAAACCCAGTCCCGAGAATGTACGTGCACGTGCATACTACTCAAAGGGTTAAAAATCAATGTTGTTTTAGAGAGCAATTACATTATCTTATAAACCCAGTCCCGAGAATGTACGTGCACGTGCATACTACTCAAAGGGTTAAAAATCAATGTTGTTTTAGAGAGCAATTACATTACCTTATAAACCCAGTCCCGAGAATGTACGTGCACGTGCATACTACTCAAAGGGTTAAAAATCAATGTTGTTTTGACCCGACTAGTAACCACGCGTGATAAAGAATTAATTTAAGTGTTCGCTGATTTAAGTATTACTTATTTGACAAGATATACAGTGCAAGTAGAGTTTATTTCTTTACATAAATGCAGCCAACAGTACACCGGTACAGTAGGCCCCTATATAATGTAGAAATACCTACACTATAATTATATATATATATATACACATATAGTATTTATACAGGAAATTATTCGGAAACAAATCGCCAAGATTATTTGTGTAACACTAAAAGTAAATTATAGAACTTTTTTTTTTAACATGTTACTGTGGAACGTGTAAAACTAAAGTTTATTTGTAACAGACTAATACTAGAGATTTCACATTTATTGTGAGCATGGATACACATAAGCGATTTGTTATGTTTCATAAAATAATGTGTTGTAAAGGTTCAGTAGGCCTATTTTACTTTTAATGAGAGGAGAAAAATTTTGGATACTGTTTTTCTGAGAATTGTTTGTAAAACGTGCAAAATATTTTTACTACTGTGTAAACAGCAACACGCCGAGTACAGCTCCAGTAAGACACCTTTTATTCAAAAAATTGGGTTTGGCTGTGTTGGGGAAACGGCCGTTTGTTTTGCGTGAATATGTCTACGTTGACGCGCTCGGACGCCTTGATGTTTATTTTACGTTCCCGGCACCGCTTCACTCGCTCATAAGGGGTTTTATGGGTAACACTGGATTGCTTTTGAGATGCTCTTTTTTCCAACCGTATACGAGTTCTGTATTACGACTTGGCTTTTTGACGAGTATAAGCCGAAATTGTGTTTTCTTAATTTTTTACACTATACGCATACAATTTCACCATAACTACGCCACACAAATGTTTTTATTCGTGTAATCGATTGATCTTGACGAGGGTTGTCGATTGAAACTCAAACGATCGTCGTAGCTTCTCCTAGTCAAAAGTTATACTACGCGGAAATTATGAGACGCGGCGAAACGAACTCAAAATTGCCCCCCCCCCCCCTCCTGCCACGGCGATGCTTCGCAGTCCTCACTCAACGTAATATATTCTTTGATCCTTTGGCAGTCGTGTGGTGTAATTGAATTTTGAATGTAAATGATAGATTTGGAGCTGCGATGCCAAACTGTACCCTCCGATTCTATCATCGGATTTTTTGGATTGCCTCCCTCCCACTATGGTCGCAAATTGAAAGACTTATTCACATCAAAACTGCTTAACGTGTCTGAGTCATTTGAGGGTACAGATGTTCAGTTTTTGATCGTCGAAATAGTTAAAACGGGTGTTTTCACAGTATTTATTTTACGTGTAAAATCACTGGCAGACTATAGGTTAATACAACAAGAAATGGCATGGCCGCTTCTAAAATTTTCATTGAGCGAGTTGGCGGAAATACTGCACGTCAGTTCAGATTATTGCGCGTAGGGACTATGATGCACGTGGTGATAGTGACTTGGCCACCCTTAGAGCGCAACCGGTTCTAATCTTCACACACACAAACTACGTCCTTTTATAATTAATTTTAGTTATTCGTCGCCATCATAACTGAAAGCATTTCAGTCATTGTTTACGAATGAATATGTGCTATTAAATTTACTTTTTAAAAACCTTGCAAAATTATTTGGAATTATTTTATGACATCCTATAACAGTATGAATTATAACATTCCTGTAGTCGAGCAAAGTTTTATTATTAATTACACAAGATAAATATTTTTATGATTTTGATATGTTATTATAACGAAACGGTGTTGGAATTGAAATTGAACTTATATTTTACAAGTTGAAGATCGATCCTATTGGAGTGTGAAGTCTCTGTCACGTTTCAGACTTTGTATTGATCGATTTTTTTTTCTGATAAAAGCATTTAATAAGAGAAATGTCAAAAATGTGAATTTAGGCGTAACACGATTTTCTCAATCTTGCAGTAAGGAAGTGACATAAATTTCAAGAGTAGACTACATATTGAAAATCAAGACCGCCTAGTCCAGATTTTCATCCTGCAGGACGGACATAATATACATTCCACGAGTAGGTTGCGTATTGAAATCACGCTATATAGTCCCAATGTTCATCCTGTAGTACGAACATGCTGTAAATTTCACAATTAGACTGCATACTGTTACTACACCATTTACAGTAGTTGAAATGTTTAGGCGGGAATTTTTTTTTTCGCACGTGGATGTCTGAAATGAATGTCCCGTAGCTCTGTTTTGGCGAGGTTTGCTTTGACGAGTACAGCACTTGCCGCATCGCCGAAACCTTATTGCGATTCCGACGGCGGGTGTCCTTGTAGCATGACCCTAGCGCCACGACGCAGCTGTGGCAATCACAGTGTTTTTGCCGTCCGGGTGGCGTGCGTTTACGTAACCCTGAATGCATAATCACGCAGTTATTACGTCAGCCCTAATACATAATGCACAGATGACAAAACACCTGGCGATTCGCAATTGTTTGCGCCTTTTTATTTTTGCTGCCGCCTACCAGAGAAACTGTGTAAAATAGACATAAGCTCATTTGGACATGTTAGCGACAAATTTGCTTCTGATGTTTGCGTGCTAAATACTTTCCCCTTAGCAAGTGAAAACATGACGACAGTTTTGACGTGAAACCCTTCAAACGTAAGTGTTGTATTTCCGCCGCACAATTTCAATATCTTCAAAACTCGGTTGAAACCTCAGAGAAATTATTATTTGACTTAAAAGCAACTTTACCCCTCCATAATGGATTGTTAGTTTTTCTAGCTTCTGCTTTTAGATAACAAATTTCCGAAAGTACCCTTATACCCAACTAGCATGAACACAACGAATGAATTACGAACTCATATTTATGTCACAATTTTGATTTTGACTTAGGACTGCTTTTGAATTAGTGTAAGGATAAGCTGTTTAAGGATAAAATGCACACTTTTGGAAGCCCTGCCTAAGATCTACTTGTATGCACGTTATGTATTTTTCCGCCCTATGTAAACTTAACATTGCCATGGGCCTCATCACTTAATTTATGCGTCGGTCAGGAAAAACTGGGAAATTATTAGCAAACTTAAATATTTGACAAAACTGGTAATGTTTACACTCCAGTGCATTAAAAAAACAGGAAGCGAAAAAAAAATTCCGTTATCACAAATGGACACCTAACACTTTTTATACAATGCTAAGATGTGGAACTATTTTCAATCCATCATTACCAACTTTTCTGGGCGAATGCCACTCAGTGCGCCCGTTGAAATATATGCAGGCAGGGACAGTGACTTTTTTCTAAGGTTTATTTCAAAAGTGTTCACTTTATCGTGAACAGCGTTTACGTAGATGGGGCAGAGAAATAGAAAATAACGGGGAAGGAATCGGCCATGGGCTTCGAGGAACCATCCAGTATTCGCTTGGAGTGATCTCGCGAAACCATGGAAAGCCAGAAATCAGGATGGTCGGACCGGGATTCGAACCCCGGTCCTCCGGATTGCGAGCCCGAAGTTTAATTACCGCGCCACCTCGCTCGGTTGAGTCAGTGTAAATATGCGCAAAAGTGGCCAGAAAATTCTTTTTCCCCCTAATAAACAACTTCCGTTGAAGAAGCCGTACGCAGATCGACCGTATCCCACAGAGTGAAAATCGAACAAAATATTTGTTTGTGTAGGGCCAAATATATATTTAGTTGCCCTAACGAAATATATTGCTGAGCAAACAAATTTGAAAAGCACCAAAATTACTTTTGTTCGTCTAGCAAAATATATGTTTGAATAAACAAAATCTCTGTGTTGGGCCAAAAAAGAAATTAGACTGACAACTAAATATTTTATTGAATCAACTGTATATATTGGTTTGGCCACTCATTTGACTGCCTTCGTTCGAAAATATACCTCTAGAGTCTGTTTGTATTGTTTGTGACTATTAAGATAGTAGCCGTGTTTGTTAGTGCATCTATTGATGCTTAATAATCGTATAAACACATAACAATGCAACAAGAAACTGACAAGTAAAGCTGTAAAACTTGAAATATTTGTTTGCACGCGTTGCCCAATATTTGCAGTATATATATATTTAAAAGCTTTTCGGCGTCACCAGTTGAAATATTTGTTTGCACGCGTTGCCCAATATTTGCAGTATATATATTTAAAAGCTTTTCGGCGTCACCAGTTGTCACATTAATTGAGGTTACTAAGGCGCTCAGACGCAGGTGATCTAGGTTCGAAGCTCGGTCCAAATTGTAATTTTTTTTTAATATAGGACCAAATTGTTTAATGTACGTGTAGCCAAATAAATTTTCAGTTGCACCAACCAAATCTTACAGCTTGAGGCAACCAAATTGGTACAACAAAATAATTTAGTTACAGCCTGAAAATATTTTATTGCCACTATATAAACAAATAGTTTAGTTGCACCCACGGCCGTAGAAGCAAAGTCTGGACACTAGCTTGAAAAGTTGACGCCCTTATTGACCCTAGCCTGCGGTTGACATGGCTAGCATAAGGAGGGGAATTGCAATTTTTTCTTAAAATGGGGAAATGGCGTTCATATCTCTTATGGTGTTATCCCTATACCAGGAACGCTAACAACACTAGTTTGCTTGCAGCGATCTGCGGCTACTTAATTAACTAAATCATTCAATAAGGGGGTCGATTCGCTAACATTGTTAGATAGGCGAGTGTCCAGACCTGTCTTCTACGGCCGTGGCTGCACCAAACAAATCTTGTTTGATTCAACAAAAACATTTTTCTCAGTGCAAGCAGTGTGCAGGATCAGCCGAGATGCGGGCGCACAGGCAACATCGGTCTAGCTGGCAGTAATCCACGAATCGAAAGTCTTTTCTTCTTGCGACAGTGCATGCATGCTTTCACAATGTTCTCGCCAGCCTTTGCAATACACATACACTCCACTTCAACGTTCATAGAGGGCAAAAAAAAAAAAAAAACCAACTGCGCGTTGGCTTTACTCTCGTAAACAAAGCACGCCTCGGACTATCTTCACGGGCGACGGCCACAGAATCTCTTCCATAGAGTCGGTGCAGTGTTGCCAAACTTCAAGCTTTTCGGAGTACCCGTCGTACAGTTACTATTGCTGCGAACCCGAAGACTTCATTCATACGCGGAAAAATTCTAAGTAAATAATAGGCTATTCACGGTAGTGAGCACTTTGGAAATACCTCTCATTTGGAATAATAGGCAATAATATATATTTAATTTTAAACTTATACGTTAACTTCCGTGGGCGGCGGAACACACACAGTGTTTATTACTTACGTGGCAATATTTATTTTAAAATGTGGGTAATAAATAAAATATGGCTGAGAGGAAAAAGTAACTAGTGCCTCAAAAGTGCTCACTTTACCGTGAACACCATATACCTTTTCAATGGTTAAATAACGTAAAAATGTTTTTACTATATTAATTCTTACTGTTATGCGCATGAAACAAACAGGAACTGAATTCGTCATCTCCACAAATTTTAAAGGCACAAGTGTATGATATTGAACTACAATTTTTTTTTATGTCAGTGGATATTTTATTGGATACAAGTAAGGGAAAATATATACAGTAACTGATGCGAGTTTTTTTTTTTTTTTCCAAAGTTTACTTTTAGAAGATTTTAAGGAACTGTAATTAGCCGTATTTCTAATTAACTGCGTAGTGGCACAGAGTATATTTTCTAATTACGCTGGAAGCGTGCCGGACGATGCCGCTGGTCGCTGGGTTTTTCTCGGGTATCTCCCGTTTCCCCAACCCTTCCAGGCAAGTGCTGCTCTATTCTGGCCTCATTTCACCCTCATCGGCCCTCAAGTCCTCGTTGTTTAGAGCCACCCAAAATCTCTCAACTCATCTCTAATCACAATGTTAAAAATCTTCGTAGAATTACTGAAATTCTTACGGAAATATCTACAGGATTTATCTTGGCTATACCTCCGTCTGTAAAATGACAGCAAAAAGACTGTGAGCAATATTCATGGGCACTTTTTGTAATTGTATCTTGCATAAGAATTATTTCTTACTAAAAAGCTGTTCACGAAAAAGTGAGCACTTTTGAAATCAACGTTAGAAAAAAGTCACTGCACCTGCCTGCATATATTTTGATTGGCGCACCAGAGTGACATTCGCCCAGTAATGTTGGTGACGATGGATGGAAAGCAATTCTATATCTTAATGTCAAATAAAAAGTGTTAGGTAGCGATTTGTGATAACATAAATTATTTATTTCGCTCTCTGTTTTTTTTTTAACGCTTCGAAGTGCAAAAATTAGCAGGTTCGTCAAATCTTTAATTTCCCTAATAAATTCACCGTTTTACTCGGGGCCTAATTATGAATAAAGTGACGATGCCCATGGCAATGTTAATTTTGCATAAGGTAGAAAAATATGCAATGTGCATACAAGTAGATATTAAGTAGGGCTTTCAAAAGTGCTCATTTTACCGTGAACAACCTATAAACATTACCAACACACGTGTTTTATCTCTGTTTTTATTCATATTTGTTTTACATGATATTTATAATTTGTAGATAAAAGTATAGGTAAAAATAAATTTTAATCAGCAATAAGATACCAGTACTTTAATCTAACAGAAATATAAAACTCCTGTGATACATGGAATATTCAGGGAACAATGAAACACTTCATACAAGCAGTGATTTTTCTCAAGGTTTGATCCAAAGAGTGCGATGAAACCGCGAATATGTTATGTCGAGTATTTACGTCATCGTAAATCCTGTCGCGTGCAGTGGTTATTATTTCGGAGTTTAATTTTCAGAGTGCTCGATTAACGGCGAACACTTTTTATTATTCATTCCACCCAATGGGGGTTTTTTTTTTTTGTGACGGGGGCAATGGCGGGAAAGCACGGACAGAAGTGGACCGGGGGGGTATAACATTCGCTCGCTGCCGCGGCAACCAACGCCGCACGGCTAACGAGTCGCGACAGCTAGCGAAAGACACGTCAGGGAACTCCATAATTCATGCGTCGCTCGTGCCATCGAGAGTTTTCCGCTCCGACGGCGAAAACCTGCAGACTCGCTGCAGAACAGACGGGTGTACAGAGGTGCACTGTTTGTTTGCGAGTGGAGAAATTCGTGGTGGCTCAAGGGGATTACGTAGCTGGCCGTCCAAGGTCACGAAGTAAGGGAGCGATACGGGCCACACTAACACGCACGCCTAGCGCCTCATCGCTCCTACGCGCAAGGCGTGCAGTTTTTCCGTCGTAAAGCCGTACTGTGTAAATTAGATATGTAAAGTCCACAGATCAAACTATCTGCGTATAATCTTACTTTTCTCTTGCCGCTTAAAAAAACGATACAGGCAAGCTTTAAAAATGCTATATTTGACCACTTTCACGATTTATTTCTCCATCAACACATTAATATGATAAAAGTAAAACGATAAGGACATGGACAATAGTTTTTTTAATCCTTTTTGGCAAAATTTCGTATTTCCAGAACTTTAATTTACCGAGACACACGTATTCGCGCAAACAACTATTTCACAGAAAATGTTTCAGTTGATTCTCATCTTCAATGGCGTTGGCTACGGAAAATTGCTATTTTATGTTTGTACTACACACTGTTTAAATTGTAGACATTACATGTAACCACGTTTTCCTGAGATAAATTTTTTTTGATCACATGTTTTTTTTTTTACAAAATGGTATATCGAAGTCAAGATCTTACTTTTTTTAATTATATAAAAATACAATGAAGCAAATAATTTGCCGCAAACTTAACAAGGGCAACTGAAAGATCTTGTCTTAATAAATTTAAATTGTAAGGTATGTTAAGCAAAAATTATTTTGGGAAAATTTAGGGGCAGCCACAAATCGAAAATATGCGAGAATTTCCTTATTTTCAACTATTTTTTTGAAGTCGCAAAAACATTTCCTTTGCAATTTTATAGTTCTGAAGTAACTCTTTACATCTTCTTTCATTGTGGATTATCTCATTTCTGTACATTATATAGTTGTCATTGTTTGTACATTTATAAACAGTAAAATTGTGATATTGACTTGTGTTTATGCGAAAACTGTGTGTTGGGTATTATTTTTTTTTTTGCGAAGAAAAAGAAGTTACTGGTAATTTCTAAAAGTTGAACAGTATACGTGGGCCAAATATAAAAGAACACACTTTTTTCTCAGGCAACGCCCTTGAAAAGTGCTACCAATAAGTTTACATACGAACAAAAAGCACATTCCAAATGATGGCGGAGTGGTACTTTCGAAACATCACGTTGGAAACATTATTTCAATGCCCTCTAACATGCCTGCAAACGGCTTTTTCACACTGCTATATCTTAAAGTCCTGCTTAAGAGCGACTTTTAAGCAGATTGTGTATCCTTCCGCCATATGTCAAATAAACATTGCCGCGAACCTGATCACTTTATTCACGCGTCAGTGAAGGGAAACTGCAGAATTAATATCAAAGTAAATATTTCACAAATTTTATAATCCGTACACTTACATGCATTAGAAAACCAGAAAGAAAAGTAAATCATAGTAGTATTAATGAATGTTGAACGAACATTTTAAAGTTAATGTTGAGACTTGGAACTACGTACCTTCAATGTTTACCAATTTGACTTGGCGCATGTCACTACGCGTGCCCGTTAAAAATACACGCAGGTAGGGACAGTGACGATTTTCAAGGGTTGACTTCAAAAGTGCTCACTTTACCGTGAATAGCCTTTACCGACCGGATACATGCGAAACTACGACGGAGGCACGCAATGGACTTTGTCACAGAGTCGCGTCCAATAAAATTATAGAGTCACTGCATGAGGTCACGTTGTGGCGAGTCGCCGACGGAAAGACTGCACGCGAGTCGAGCTCCGTGCGCATAGAGGCGATACCGTGTTAAATACGCCGGGTGGCGTCAACCGTAGTGCCTCATTCATCGATTTTTTCCCTTGCTCATTTTTTAAATCGAACCTTCGAAAAAAAAATCGACCATAAATGACGCATTGGCTTGTTTCCTAAATATGTTATGATCACAAGCGTTTTATACATGTGTTAACATCAAAGTACTTTTTTTTTTGTTAAATTGGAATTTTACTTATATTTCATCTATAATTTATAATTTATAATTAATTAGAATTAAAACCCAGAGAAAATAAGTGTGTTGTAATGCCTATAGGCTGTCCACGGTAAAGTCAGCACTTTTGAAAGCCTCTGTCATTTGGAATAATAGTTAATAGAAATATTTTATTTTAGATTTAGTCGTTAACTTCCGAATGCGGTGCAACATGCACACTGTGTTTGTTACTTACATGGCAATATTTCTTCAAATAGTTGGTAAAAAATTAAAAAAAAAAGTGCTGAAATAAAAAAGTAACTAGGCCTCAGAATTTTGGTTCATTTTACTTTTCAATGAACAGCCTAGAGTAAGAAATAGTTCGAATGCAAAATATGATTACACTCAATGCGCACGGATGCGGTGCGGTGTCCCTTTAGTGTAATTTTCAATATTTAGTTAAGCTTTGGTTGCATGAGGCGGAGGAATATCCTGGAAGTATAACTTAGTAGGGCTTCAGAAAAGCCGGAAGTAACCGTGAATGGACTATGGCCGATCGCTTCGACGTTAAAATAAAATCGGGTACGTGTCGTGTCGGGGAGACGGTCGTGAGTTATTACGTGAATACTTCCGCGTGAGCGGGTCGTACATTTTCTTCGGGATGTGGACGGAGCCAGTTGTCGAGTGGGATCAGCACCGGGGGACTCGCATTTGGGAGGATCTGGGTTCAATTCCACGTATGGTCATCCTGATTTCGGTTTTCCGCAACCACTTCAAGCGAGCGCTGAGATGATTCCTTACTATAGTTTGTTCACGATAAAGTGCGCTCTTTTTCAGGCCCTCCCTACAGGCATTAAATCCCTAATAAATCTATTTAATTGCAGCTTTAGACGTTAACTTTTGAGTTTGATGAAATGTACACTGTGTGTTTATTAGTCACTTGATAATGTTTATGTAAAGAAAAGTGGCGGAAAGATAAAACTCGATTCAAAGGAAGAATTTAGCAGGGCCTTAAAAAGTGCTCACCTTACTGTGAATAGCCTATACAGGCCACGGCCGATTCTTTCCCCGTACCTGCTTTGCTGAAGAGCGCCTTGCTCCGTCTCTAATGACCTTACTGTCTGGCTGCATTGCAAAGAGTTTGAAATCCTGATATCTTGACGAAACGATTAAACGTGCCGGCAGTATTTTTACCTGCAAAATAACGTCATAACCTAGATGAAAAAGTAATGGTATCTTAAGGTTACCACGCATGCTGGAAATATTATTTTGGAGCCCTCCAATATTGTTAAACCGTCTTTTTTTTTTTCAGACTCGGATCCGGTTAGTACGCCTTCAGATCCTTAAGGCGTACTAACCGGATCCGAGTCAAACTACGATAGGAGCCTGTATTGAACTTTCCTACAGCTTTTTCTTCAATAAAATTATAGGGTCGCCTCTGAATGTCCCATTAGGTACACGCAGCACTACGAGAACAATGCACGCCAGTTCAGAGCTTTGCGCGTAGCGGTGATGGTGCACTTGTGATGCATGCCAGTGTAACCCTTATAGCTCCCGCGCTTCTCTGCAGAAAAAAAAAAGGAAAATGATGCAGGCAGGCGGGACCCTTAAGCAAAATATACTAGAGACAAATGCCGTACAGTTCTGTACAAATTGCATTTATAGACGAGGATGCGAAAAATAACCTATTGGCAGATGTGTTACTACACTTTTATATACTCAAGAATAATTCACAATTCTTATGTTATTATCATTTGGCAGTAAATATTTTCTACTTATGAAACATTCAACATATTAAGTAGTTTTCGTGGTTTCATTTTTGGTCTTTGTTATAAAAAAAAAACTGCCCATTGAGAAAAGGGTGTTCCGTCTTCACATCCACAATTTTGATACTGTATCGTTAACATCAGTGAAATATACTATTGGACGGAGGTGCTGCTGTCTTCTGCTGATGGTAGCAACATAGCCGGATTTTCTCGCAGAAATCTTAAATCTGTCCTGTATTGGTCTCATGGTGTGTTTCGATCAGATCTTCGTTACCTGGGGCGGAGTCTCGTAGCGCATGCATTTGCAAATCGACGGCCCGGTTAAACAAACTCGTAAATAATGTATCCGCGGGCTCGAAGCGAAGCTCCAATCTCGTGCCTCCAAGTTGCCCCGGGTGGAGAGATTAGATCGTAGTTGTGCACCGCACCGCTAGGTTCGCTGCGCTGCGCGCTCTCCAGCCTAGGTGATGTATTCGTAGGGAAAATTCGCGAGTTCAACGACCTCCAGGTTAGACTTCACGGTGTTACGAGCAATCGTGCAGAAATCAATTGTCCATTGGTTGCTTCATGCCACGGTGGAAAACGATGATTGGGCGAGCATTTTGTTGTATATTTCTCATTGGACCAGGGTTATTAAGGAGGCGTTAAATAATTCGTGGACCAATGCCAAAGGTGACACAAATGTAAGAGTTTTCCAATTCTAGCTTGTCCTAAATGGATATGCCAAATTTTCAGACCTCTATATATTCACCAAAAAAACAATTATCTGATTAATCTTATTAATTATGGAATTTTGTATTTCTCGTTACAACTTGGCGGTAAAATTTGGTATGTAGTTTTGGCGACTGTAAGGAGAACAGGGCGTTGCTTCCAACTTTTATGAAGACCTGTTGAAGATTTATTCCCACGATATTCTTCCACCTCGCGCAAACAAAGCTTAGCCAAGTCTAGAAAACTACTCCAAAGGACAATGCACCGAACTCGTGCGCACTCAGTTGTAATGATATTTTGCATGAAAACTATTTCTTTGTAGGCGCTACCAACACACATGTTTTCTCACTTTTTTATATTTTTATTATATTATAAGCGAATTATTATAATTATAAATAATATACAGGTAGAACTTAAATTGAACAAAAATAAGATAATTTCATGTTAACAGAGTTATAAAACGCCTGTGATACACGGCATATTTAGTAAATAACTGAACACGTCATGCATGGTGTGATTTTCCAAATGTTTGGAGTGTGAAGAAACTGCGGATAGACTATGCGGTATTAGACGCTGATTGGCGAACGGCGTTGTGCCGTATTGCTGGCTCGTGTGGCTGAAATTCACGAAACAGAAGCAATTCGCTTTTGTATTCAGACGTATTCTCTGTCTCGGCCTGCGTGTGTGTGTTTGGTGTTCCGGGAGAGAGAGAGAAAAAGGGGGGGGGGGGGGCCTACACGCTGTGGCCAATCAAGAGCAAGCTGCGAGGCAACCATTACACGTAGGTTGACGGCAGCTGTATAACTGCGTATTAAGGGACCTCCATTGTAAAAAAAACTTTAGTGCCTCAAGGTCTCGCCCGGCTATGAGGAGCATTACGACGGCGCGATGGAAAATAGCATAAACAATCTTCGCGTTTGTTTACATTCGTCAAAATTTTACGCTGTGACTATAGGGTGTTAATACCGCAATCTGTATGGAGAATACGCAGCAACCCATCTACAGTTTGTTGTAGAGAAGTGAAGTACCGTAAACAGAGGGCTACTTACAATGCAGTTTTGTTGACTTTGGTACTTTTCAACGATCAGATTAAATCCATCGATAACTGAATTTATGAATTGGCAACTAAATATTGACTTTAAATTCTCTCCTGAAAAAGTTGTAGATTTAAATATTCCTTAGCTAGTAGAAGGGAAATGTATGTTCTGGCGCAAAGGCTCTCTGGCTCAGAGCGCCGGAGCCGTTCTGCTCTGCCATTCTTACCACCTGTGTGCCATATTGTAAGCCAGTAACCGTTGGTCTTTGACCCCTGACTGCTGACCTTTGACCTCAAAAAAAAATTCTAAAAAAATGTATTATTAAAAATTATTAAATATCATTAAAAGTTATTCTAGAAAAAAACATATTTTAAAATTCCAGTCCTCCGGCGACCATTTTCCCAAAAAAAATCAAAATATCGCAACAAATTCATAAAAGTCAACGAGTATATTACGTTACTAACTACTACCATATTGGACCTACAGCCAAGGTGCCGTTGTGCCTGAACATACATTTTCCTTCTACTGTAATTTTTCTTTTTCGAAAATTAGAATAGATACCTCTGCTTATAATGAGACCCATATGGATGACAATTATGGAGGCCGACTAAGCATGGTTTCCCAAAGTGTTCAGCTAGTCATCTACATCCCGTAAAAAATTGTAAAGTATGATCACCATCAATGGCGTTAAGAGTCCTATGTACCTTTTATGGCCATTCGAGGCACATAAGCGAGTGAACGATAAGGGCGACACTGACCCGCGTAACTTCTCGCCCCGGCGGATCTACACGCAATGTTATGAAAATGCGTGCAGTGTTCCCTTTTGTACCTCTGAAACTATACACCTGTCTTTGATTAGTAAAAATCCTGCAGCGCAGTTCAATGCATGGCCCGTAGTTTCGGGTGTTTCCAACCATTGCGTTTGCGATAAGGCTCTTTAAAAGGCAGGTTTTAGGTATGTCGGAGAGGTGAGAAATGGTGGTTGTAATGTGCGTGGTTTCTTGAAGGTATTCATCGTGCCTCGTCTCAAGTGTATTCTCTCTTCGTAGATCTGCAGTACGACGCGCGTATAGCAGTTTCGTAAAACAAGCGTGCATTTCAAATACACTGCAGCGCAGTTTGCGCTCTAGGTACGAGGCACAGGATGTCCGCTGAAATTCCGTTTTGGTATTCCGTGGCTTTCCCTGTTTTCCAGGCAGAATCTTGCTATTTTCCCTGACCTATTTTCAGGACCGAAACCTTCCGATACCACATTTTTCCACCGTTGACCGAACAAATATACTATCAGTTAAGCAGAAATAAGTTACACTACAACAGACCAAGCAAGCAGGGTCAAAATTTAATTCAGCCCATCTATAGTTCTTACGATATACACAATTAACTTCACATAAGTACCCATTACAAACACAAAAATAATTTATTTTGTACAAATACGCTGTATGTAACTTGGCAAAACTGTGTTATTGCTAATTAACGAACTTAAAATACTGAAATTATGAAACATATGCTAATAATTAAATGATGCTGTAATCACACAACTAACAATTTTTACAGGGTATTAAATTATTTACATTTTACCTGACACAATTGAAAATTTTCGTAATATTTCCCTGACTTTGGCCTGTCACATGTAATCCCCTGACTTTTCCCTGTTTTCTCTATGGGCGGACACCCTGAGGATTGTTATCTTATTGGTAGTTTCACTGTAAACTCAGCTTCAGTGCCCTGCTCGAGATCTACCTGTATGCACATTGTGTATTCTTCCACCATATGTAAAATTAACTTTGTTATTGCCTGATCTCTGTATACGTGCTTCGGCTAAGGAAAACTATATTATTATAAAAGTAAATATTTTACGAATTTACTCATTCTTACACTTATGTGCTTGTAAAAGAAATTATTTCAAGTTTCGCAAATGTTTACCCAACACTTTTTAATTCTATGTTAACATATGGAACTACTTTCCCCTCTGTCTGTCCCCAACTTACTGAGCGCATGATATTCAGTGTGCCCGTTAAAATACACGCACGAGGAGCAACGAAATTTTTCAAAGGTTGATTTCAAAAGTGCGCGCTTTACCGTGAACCACTTTTAATTTGTGTCTTGCAACTTCTTGAAATGTTTCGTTGCAGAAACCACGGGTCTCGCCAGCTGCGAGCACCCTCGCTAACGCTTGCGCGAGCGAGCGGTAGCTGTATGGTGGTCGTGCGTTTAAATCAGATCAAAACTAAACATGACCCGGTTCGCAGCCAAACAGTCGGGGCAGCGCGTACTCCTCGACGCACGTCGCAAAGTGAAAACACTTCCCCGCCGAGGGGGACTTTTTTTTTTTCCTAAACTACCTTATTCCAAGTGTTATGTGATGTTAGGGCCTGAAGGTAGGTCGGGATTTTATTGCGTCTCAGGGCTAACCCCTTACGCCTACTAGGAAGGAAAATCATGCAAGGAGATATGCATCGCGGCAAAGAGGGATTGGGCAGCCATGGCCTGCACTTTGGGGCCATGACTACCTCCCTAAGTGTTGTTAGAGCTAGTCTTAACTATGAAGAGCAAGGGAAAAACCGTCAGTAGAGAGACGTAAAAACCCCTGTGACAGAGAAGTAAATATTTAAAAAAATTATTGCATGCATAAAATTTAATTAAATCTAATAGAATGCTACCAGAGACAGAGTGTTTGGGAACATGTTTTTGGTTAGTAGAGCTGAAAAGACTAGTAGAGAATGGGCAGGGGTCTTTATTGTTCTGTGACTTGGTGCCGGCAGTAACCAGAGAGGTGTTTGGGCGCCTCTCTGATGAGGGGAGTGGCGCTATTGGGCCTCTTCCCTCCGATGTATTCTATGAACATGAAAATTTAAATGAGAAAAAGTGAGTTGCCAGCAAGTGTCAGCAGGGCTGGCTCTTACTGGTATTTACTGGAACATTAAAAGACGGTAAGGACCTGTGGATGAAAGGGTCAAATTAATCTAGCCTAACTGACCTATAATACTATCCTAAACATAACAAATAGTAGCTTATGTCCTCGGGGACATATGTATCTAAAATAATGTTGTGCTGCCTCACAGCGAGCATATCTCTGTAGCCGTAGGCTGTAACAGAGCCTATTTCCACTAGTGCTACGAGTGCCCGGAGCTTCGTGGTTGTGGGGGGGGGGGGAGTGGAGATGACCCGCCGGGGGCCTCATACCCGCAATTTTCAATTACACGCGCATATTTCGCTTTTCTCCCTTTCTTTTCATCTCCTTTTCTCCTTTTTCAACATCGTTGTTTGTTTTTCATATCTGGTAGGCTTATGCCTGATACTGACAGACATCTTTTGTGAACAAGAAGGTGATCACCCTCTTGTATTCAACTCCCACGCACATACTGTACACACAGTGGTAGTAAAGGCTGTTCGCGACAAAGTGAGCACTTTTGAAATCTACCTTAGAAAAATGTCTCCTCTCCTAACTTTGTATATTTTAACGGGCGCACTGAGTGACATGTGCCCAGTAAAGTTGGTACCGATTGATGGAAAGTAGTTCCATATGTAGACGTCGACTAAATAGTGTCAGGTAACCACATGTGGTGACATCAATTATTTCTTTCGCTTTCTGTTTTTTAATGCATCGAAGTATAAGAATTACCAGACCTGTAAAATATTTTCTTTTCCAATAATTCCACAGTTTCTCCTGACCGACGCATGAATAAAGTGACGAGGCCCGTGGTAATGATAATTTTACATAAGATGGAAGAGTACGCAATGCCCACACAAGTAGATACTAAGCAGGGCTTTCAAAAGTGCTTATTTTACCATGAACAGCCTCTAGAACGTCGCAGCATGCAAGTCATTCATTTCCAACGCAACACACAAAGATTTTAGAGACCTAGCAAATCACTAGTACGAAAATAAAATATGTTTTCTGCTCTCAAATTAACAATATCAGCAAAAATAAATGTACGGGAACGACATAAATGTATAAAACGCAAATGTAAACTAACTGCTCGCCCGAAAAGGAGAACGAAAAATAGAACAGTCTCTAAATGATTCTAGCTATAACGCGAGCCCTTCCATGCAAGCCACTTTGCAAACTAGTTAGCCAGTCACACAATGCAAGTCGGCTTGAACAAGAAAGATTTACATCCTTTTCCTGTACGAAAAAGTGAACCGTGTGTAACAGGCTTCAGATTTTCTTTACATTCGAGTTTGGGGTTTTGGTTATTTTCCCCACCTGCGTTTCACTCATTATTTTCTCATTTATTTAAGTTTTCCCCTTTGGCACGCCTTCATTTTCACATTTCGTGCAGAAGAGAGTACTCACACTGGAACGTTGGTTTCTGTTTACTGTTTAATATCGTGGCTGTATGTTAGTGTTTACAGTCTGTTCAGTGTGCAATAAAAAAAATTTCAATGGATCAGTCCCTCAAACACTCCCCGCCGGAGCTTTCGAAGCTACCTTTAGCAGTAGCCGGGACTGCTTGCTGATATATTGCTAAGCGAGCGGAGTGCCGTATGTGCATCTTCTCGACTGGAACTTTAAGAGTTATAGGCTGTTCACGGTAAAGTGAGCACTTTTGAAGCCCTAGTTACCTTTTCCTTTCAGCCCTTTTTTTTTATCCTTTAACAACCATTTTAAATAAACATTTTTATGTAAATAATTAACAGAGTGTGTATATTGCACCGTATTCGGAAGTTAATGTCTAAGGCTAAAATAAAATATATTTATTGGCAATTATTCCAAATGAGAGAGCTTTCAAAAGTGCCCACTTTACTGTGAACAGCCTATAATAGTTGTTTGCACGAATCCGCGTATCTCGGTAAATAAATGTTCTGCAAATACGACTTTTTGTCAGAAAAAAAATAAAACAATTATTATATCCTCCTTTTTTTTACTTTTGTCATATCAAGTGTATTCTTGGAGAAAAAACTTCGTTAAAATGGTCAAATATCGCATTTTTAAAACTTGCCCATGCAGTTTCCTTAAACGACAAGAGAAAAGTACAAAGATACGGGCGTAGTTTAATCTGTGGTCTTTCATCGCGTGTAATAAAACCCCTATGTTACAGATATAATTTGCACAGTAAAGCGTTACGACAGAAACACTGCATGCCTTGCGCGTAGGAGCGATGAGGCACTAGGCGTGCGTGTTACTGTCGCCCGTATGGGCTCCCTCGCTTCTTGACCTTGGACGCGGGGGTCCATCCGACTCTTAAAGATCGGGTTGCTATAAAGAATGTGTATGTATCAAATGAAAGTAGTTTTTTTAATGGCACAGTTCATGTTCGCCGTGTACGTAAACAGTCCTGACGTACGCTGTAACTATAATATTATTTTTGTAGTAAATTATTTATTCAACTTTTTTTTCTATACGTAAATTTCAATATTATATTTTGGGGGAGTAAACAACGCAATAGGCAATATGTCTTAACATAGCAATATCCTCTGAGAAAGTCGAATTAAATGTTTTTTTTTGTTTGAAATAGTTATCTATTGACGCAATGAGAAGGAGTCTCGTTTTTAACATCGATTCCTCATTTGAAGTTCGCGGCTGCCGGCTCGGTAGGCAGGGTCGTTAAGACGCACGGCGCGCGAGCCATTTCCCCGCACCTTCTAAAGCCGCATAGTAGATAAGAACACAACGAACGGAATTGCGCCGGGGGCCGCGGTGATGCGGTGGTTAGACCGTGCCGGACGACGCCGCTGTTGGGCTTACTTTGGCGTTTAATTTGCGCTGGTTTGGTTGGTCAGTGCGGAGACTACGTGGTGCCATTAAATGGAACGTTTGTTCTGCTCGGAGGAAACAGTAGGCATAGACAGAGTAAATTAATATTTATAATAAAAGCATCAGCAGTTGTTTCTGTTGGGAAAGTGCTATCAAATGAGTACTGTTCTCTTAGTCGTGGAAAGATTACAAAATGTTATGTGGTAAGTAGGGACTTGACGACCAGTCTACACGTCCATACTAATAACAGGGAGGGATCGTATAAACGTAACTTGCCTGCCCTACATCCCTATGTAGTCAATCAATTATAATATTCATTAAAATGAGTCGCAATGTATTCACACACTTAAATAACTGAGAGTAAGCCTGTTTTGATTGGTTTTAAATTCTGCAGTTGCTGTGATTCCCATCTCAGCAGGCGGTTGTACAAACCGCATGTCTATGGGTTCTTGAAATACTCTTTATCTTACGATAGAATTTTTTTTTCCAACAAAAATAACATTCATATGTCATTCTGAGTGGAACTGGTCGGCTCAGTAATCTTAATACAAGCTGAGCTCAACTATTGTTCTTTTTATGTACGCCGTCGAGTAAATACACGTTCAGATTGCGATGCTGTCGATACTGGCTACAGAAACATAATTATCGTCTCGTGGCCTGTTTTCGAATCACTCAGTTGCAGGGACGATTGTCTTGTTCATCAACAGCACACGTGTAGACAAGCAGTAACATGCAGTTCATGGATTTTACGATTTGTAAATGGGAATTCTTATCTCTTCTGTTCTGCACGGATATGCGCATTTCATTTTTACTATCGGAATATACCCATTTCGAAAGATTATCATTTTATTTTCGTAGGAAAACCAGCTGAGAATATATTTAGTAGTGCTTCGTCAAAGTGTACGCCTATTTTAAAACACTTCAAGTGCCATAACGATTGGAAAACTGGGGTGTTTTGGGGCACACAATTTTCAACCCTGATGTCACAAAATAATATAATTTGTCCACAGCTGGTAATATGTTATGCATAATGTTTTGTTCACTCAGAAATGCCGTATGTGCAAACAAAACTTCCTCTTGTATGTCCCAAGTTACCCCAATTGACAATAGCTTAGTTTTTTTTTGGCGGGGGGGGGGGGGGGGTGGGGGGTAAAATGTAACTGTTTTATCAGAGATGTATCCAGGATAGACATGAAGAGAAAATAAATTTTCTAAGGGATGTTGCGTGATGGGACAAAATATTATGACAAACTTTTCTTTGAAAACTTTAACCTGTTGTTGCTGTATTTGGTATATTAAAATATAATTTTAAATTAAACCTGCGATATTTTATGCCGCATGATGAGTCCGTTTCGACTACATTTTAGCAACAAAATAACCGTTCGATTAATTTCGTGTCTTCCTATGTTTACTTTTAGATATGTTGCCATAACCAATTATTATGAAGTACGTTTATCAATAAATAATATTTTAAATTTCACTGTGCAAATATTTTTTTGATCACATTAAAAGTGCTTCTTCGTTATTTCGACGATATTTAAGCACCATGACTTATTCCCTGGTGAAGAGATACAGATATAGTAAGGATTCGGAAGTCATATTCAAACGAGCGAACAAGCTTTGATTGAAGGACATCTGTCCGATTATATGGTTTTTCCTTCATGGCGATTAAGATTGCTGAAGCCAAAAAATGGCCATGATTTCAACCAAATTTATTTACGTTTTTTTTTTTTTTTTTTTTTTTTACAAAAATATATAATAAAATTAACGTGGAAAACAAAGAGGCAGAGTGTAAGGTGATATCTTCAGTAGAAGTCAGTTTGCCCGACCAGTTAACCTGACATGACACCTGCGTTGTGAAACATCGACGACTTGAGGCCGCGCTTGATACCATCATGTTTGCGCGCGAGAGCTCTTGTGTTTTGACTCGAGGGCTAGTCCCCCCCCCCCCTTCTCTTTCTCATTCTCCTTTTTACGCTTTAAGTTGTCAGTCCTGGCCCGCGGTAAATTATTCGACTTTACAAGCGGCCAAGATCGTGTTTTCTAGTGTGAACCCTAGGACATAACCTTCTGCAGCACGCGAATAAGAAACTCGCCCGGAGGTATTTGTCGTCTCGTGTTTCTACGCCAAGTTCTCGAATCAGCGTGATCTTTATTCCAAGGCGAGCACGACAAGAACTGTAGGCTCTTTCGTCAACCTGTGTGGTCAAAAATATTTTTACTTTTACAAAAAAAAAAAAAAATTGTTGCTGAAAATGTTTACGAAGTACTACTAAAGGCTGTTCACAATAACGTGATCACTTTTGAAATCAACCTTAGAAAAAAGTCACTGCCCCCTGCCTGCATGCATTTTAACGGGCACCCTGAGTGACACGTGCCCAGAAAAGTTGGTAACGATGGATGGAAAATAGATCCATATTTTAACGTCGAATTAAAAGTATTAGGTAACCATTTGTGATAACTTAAATTATTTCTTTCGCTTTATGTTATTTTTAATTATCGAACCGTATAAAAGAGCATTTTTGTAAAATATTTACTTTTATAATAATTTCACAGTTTCACTTGACCGACGCATGAATGAAGTGATAAGGCTCATGACAATATTAATATCACATAAGGCGGAAGAATACACGACGTGCATAATCTAGATATCAAGCAGGGGTTTCAAAAGTGCTCGTTTGACCGAGAACAGTCTATACCAGTAAGTCCCTGTGAATCCTCATTTTGTTAAAATGTTGCTTTAATTTATTTATAAACCACGAATTAAAAATAGTTGCTCTATTTTGTCTGAATATAACGCTAGGTTTTATTTCAGTTTTTAATCATTTTTGTTTAAATAGGAAACTCGAGGCCGATATTTTTACAAGCTTTTATTTTACCTGCCTTGTTAGCTAGTTGGTTTGTTTGTTTGTTTGTACGTTCGTGTGAAATCTTGCAAGTCGATTTTAAACCACTTCCCCTTATCCAATTGAGTTAAAAATTTCGCATACATGTGTAGTTCCGATGACAATACAATGTGAACGTAGCACTGAGCTGATTTGATGATGGAACCGGAAGGTGGCCATAAGAACTCTACAACTACACGCAGTAAATGTCGTATCGAGTTTGTTTTACAGAATCGAGTAACAGTAAAATCGAGATTAGAAGTATCACTGCTGTTGTGCGCATGCCTTTTTTGTAGCGGCAAATGGTTCTGAAAACTATTATTATACTTTGCTCGTACAGTATGTCCCGTATCGGAATGAAAGCGAACTACTGGTCGATCACGATACATCATGGGGATCTTTCTTAGCAAGGGAAAGCCATATTCGTGATACAAACATATGGTTGGAAACTAAAAAGTAAAAAATAAAATAAACGTAAAAAACTTTTAAGACCAACCTTTTATTTATAAATGTACTAAAAAGAGAAAAATTATTATAATAGTTACACAATTTGTAGAACTTGTAAGATGTGGTCAAACAGCCGTAATAAACTTTATTACAAATTAATATGTTTGTATCAATTTAAATTTGTATATAAAAGCTTGGCGCGAATAGTTAAGAATCTTACGCACAATATATTCGTCCTATGCTTACGCAAATGTGATATACGTTCTATATTGTGACTAGCTAAGAGTCTTACGCAATATATGTGCTTACTACACTTACGCAAATGAGGTATACGTTCTATATTGCCCTGGGAAGCGAGTTGGGCAAAATGTCAAGAGTATATTCCTTTCGTCTATATTTATGTGACGAATTACTTGACGAAATTTGTCGGTGATTTTTGTGAACATCCTACATGTAATGTAATAAAATAATCCAGCTCTGTAGGATTATTTTCAGCCTGCTGCTTGTGTTTGAATTATTAAGGGAAGATGACAACTTGAACATAGGATGACGCCGGCCTTGATGGACGTCTGCATGAATACACTTGCTTGATGAGGGTTTCTGAGCTACAAGATCATAACTTAGCAAGCTGTTGAAATGCCTACGAGCTCTGCCCTTGGACACGAGGCAGCGAAGCAGAAATGGAATGCGTAGACCCTGTTTTTCCTTGGCTTACTCATGCAGACTGTGTGCTGAAGATCATGTCGTTAGCTGGGGGTAGGCCTGGTTGCAAGAATTTTCCTCGTGTAAAAGTGAACTTTGAAGTTTCTTCGCAAACAATGGGTCTGGGAGGGATTTTAGCCATGTCTGAGTGATTGGGGTGATGACATGTGCATTTATTTCCGCTACGTTGCTCGTGGAGAACTTCTCGGCATATTTTTAGGTGGAAGGCACGTACCATCTTGGATTTAAAATTGTGATTCACTATTTGGTTTTGTTATTAAGATTTTAAATTCAAATACATTAAACACAGTTTTCGTTTTTATAGATGTCTTGAAATCTATCTTAACACTTGTTACTGTTGTTGAATGTGCTCTGAGAGAACATCCAAAGAACTATTGGTTTTCATAGAGCAAAAAATATATTTATTTGCCCCAACAAAATATTTTGTAAAGGAAACGAAACTTGAAAAGCAACCAAAAAAAAGTTTTGTTCATCTAACTAAATACATGCTTGGATTTGGCCAAAGAAATTAAACTGTCAACAGAATATGTGGTTGAATCAGCCTGCATAGATTTGTTTGGCCACTCGTTTGATGACCTTTGTTCGAAAATACCGCTGGAGAGTTTGCTTGTATTTTTTTTTGCGACAATTAGGATAGGAAAAGTATTTGTTAGTGCATTTATAGATGCTTAGTAATGGTGTAAACATCGTAGTAAAACAAGTTTAGCAGGAAACTAAACATTAAAGCTGTAAAACTTAAAACATTTATTTGCGTACGTTGTCCATTATTTGATTCTAACGACCCGCCCCGGCTTAGCGTGGGGTGCTATTTACAAATATGGCGTTGTTTAAAAATGGTAACTGTGGGTCATCCTTTAAAGATAAACATATGCCGTCGTGGGCTTTTTGTACAGCTTTTCGAGATCTTCAATTCTGTAGTACATGGATTCAGTGTATCTCTTATGGTTTAGTCTGCGTAAGCCATGCAAGCGCCCGAAGAGCGGCTTTTTCCGACTTTATTATAAAAGGTCGACATTTCTCTACTAACCTTACATTAAATATTAATGTATCTTATACCTAAACCTTCATCAAGAAATTCTCAAAACGATCATGAAAACCGCATCAGAATCGATCAAGTAGTTTAGAAGCCTCAGTCGAATACACTGACACACGCGGCCGGGCGACTTTGTTTTATAGTATGTATAGATAACACCATTACAAAATATGCAACTGTTTGCGAATCACCTGTGTACCAAACTGGCGACGTCGACCGGCAGTATCACCCATACTTGTAAAGAAGCACTGTTAGCAGCTCTCAGTGATTTCGTCGTGCCATTGAACTTCGAGAATTTGAGCGTTGACTTTATTGGACACAGCTCTGCTGCAAAGTTAAATTCTTTGCCTCTATCTTAGCCTCGTAGTTTGACATGTGTCCGGTTCGTATATTTCCAGATGACAGCAATCTGGAAAAGCCGTTTGTAGCTGTATTGAAAGGGCGTGAAAATCATTTTTCCAATGTGCGCAATGTCTTGGAAGTACCATTCGGTGATCGTCTGGAGTGTGTTTCCTTTTCGTAGGTAAACCTATTGAGGGCATGTTTAGCAGTTTCGTCGATGAAACGCATATTTCAAACACGTTTCAACGCATTTCAAGCGCTAGGCAGGCGGCTGCCTTATATATGCTGTTCACGGTAAAGTGAGCACTTTTGAGGCCCTAGTTACTTTTCTTTTCATGCTTTTTTTTAATTATTTAACCACCCTTTTAAATAAATCTTGCCATGTATGTAATAAACACAATATATATGTATATCCCACCGCACTTGGAAGTTAATGTCTAACTTAAAATAAAATGTATTTATTGACTATTATTCCATATAAGAGGACTTTCAAAAGTGTTCACTTTACCGTGAACAGCCTATACCAAAATATTTTCTGTGAAATCGTTGTTCGCGCGTATACGCGCATTTCAGTTCTCTGAATAGGACTTTTTACCAGAAAACGTTAAAACCAATTATCTTTTGCAGTATAGTTTTGCTTTTAAGAAGAAAACACCGTGAAACGGTATTTAAAAAATTCCTTTTGTAGAACTTGCCTGTGCAGTTTGTTTCAGAGGTAAGAGAAAAGTATAAAGATACGTCTATAGTTGAATCTGTGGGCTTTCTCTCTATTACAGGTTTAATTTTTACAGTATACAGCGTAATGACGGGAACACCACTCGTCAGTCCAGCGTCTTTTCGCGTAGGGGTTGAAAGGGCGCTAAGCGCGCGTGTTAATCTCGCCCGTATCGTTACCTCACTCCTGTTTAATTTGCCATGTATTTGCAATTTAACTGTAACATTACTTTATAGCGATGAGTATTGACATGCAAAATTCGCGTTATTATTCTGCATCAGGCTAAAATTCGCAGTACTGTCTACTGGAGCCGGCGTCGTTTCGACTTTGCCTGCTACACAGATACGAAGCCACGCCCTTTCTGACTGAAAAAAAAAAAAAAAAACACGTGACTGGGGGAACACAATTGTGGAAGTGTTCAGTTATTGGCGGAGAGTTGCCCAGGGCGTGCCAGATAGGTATGGTCCAATGACAAACGTATTGCAAAGGTACACGTGTTTAAAGTCTGGCGTGTCCCCAACTAATAACGCGAATTTTTGCAGGTCTCTAGTTATAATAATTTTTTTTTTAGTTTTCGTAGGGAGGGGATACTAAATAAAATAACGCCCATAAACAGTTTCGGGTGTATAGAGGCCTTAAGGCCAATGGTGCACGAAATCAGTATATTTACACGATTTTAGTTATAACTTGTTTTTCAAAGGGTCTGTCGAAATTTTTGCTACGGCAATACGTAAATATTAATTTTTAACACCTTCTTGCATTGTTTCACCACCTTTATTATTCTGTGAGCACCGATGAAAGATGAGAAATAAGTAGAGCTTGCGATTTTTCGCGAAAAAAATACGATTACACGGTAGACTCCAATACTATAAGCTCCCAACAGCAGTTTGTATATTGACATTGGTTGCTGTCTGCTTGAGGAGACGTCTTCATTTGACTAGGCCATTTAGAATTCGGCAACATCGGCACGGCTCGTACGTGATTCGTGTGTAGACAGTTAACACGTGTTAGAAAGTAATTCAACCACTCAGGATAGGCAAACAAACTTACAGTGTTTTAAAATATAACTTGTCTTGAAACATTTTCGCGAAATTTCACTACTCCTAGAAATAAGATATTCTTTCTTATCTTCCATAAGTGCTTTGATAGTAGTAATGATAGCGAATATCTATCAATGTAAGAAGGTGCTCGAAATTATTATTTATGTCTTGCCGTGCCGAAAATTTTTGAGAAATTCTCTGGGAAACAACTTTTGGCCGAGATTAAGGTAAATGCGTGGTTTTCGGGGACACATTCCCCTTAACCGCGAGGCGGCAGCCGCACGAGCGAACGTGCCTCGCATCCCGGTCAAGGTTGGGCCGTGTCTTCCTGTGACCTCCGCCGGGGTTAATTGTTGGACGCCGTTGACGCGACCGCGTTCCGTAATGAGGATGCGCGCGTTTAGCGCCCTCGCGAAACTAGAAACTTCGCAAACGTCCGCCGTACAGTTCACTCCTCGCTATCAAGTTAAGGCGAACACGCTGCCCTCGTTACTTTATAGAGTTCCTGCCCCCTCTCTACCAGCTTTTTCCATTTCTACTAAAATAGAACGTGTTTCTATATGCTGTTCACGGTAAAACGAGCACTTTTGAAAGCCCTGCTTAAGATCTATTTGTATACACGTTATGCATTCCTCCGCCCTATGTAAAGTTAACATTGCAATGGGCATCATCACTTTATTCATGCGTCGGTCAAATGAAACTGAAATTATTTTAAGAAGTAAATACTTTACAAATCTGCTCATTTTTACACTTCGATGCATTAAAGAAACAGAAAAGTGAAATAATTAATTTTAAGTGATCACAAATGGTTAACTAACACTTTTTATTTGACGTTGAGATATAGAACTACTTTCCATTTACCGATTCCAAATTTACTGGGCGAATGTCACTCAGTGCGCCCATTAAAATATATGCATGCATGGGCAGTGACTTTTTTCTAAGGTTCATTTCTAAAGTGCTCACTTTATCTTGAACAGCCTTTACACACTCTCTTTCCTGTAGCATTGCTGTTTAATGCATGAATGATTTTGAATTCTATTCTGTCGATTGGGTTTTTACGATCTGTCCCGGTTTTTCCCAATCTTTTTTTAGCTATATGTTAACTATGGATACACTTAGGGAGGTAATCATGGCCCCAATCGCTGGCTATGACTGCCGAATCCCTCTCTGCCGCGATGCATATCTCCTGGCATGATTTCCTTCCCTTGTAGGCGTAAGGGATTCGCTCTGAGACGCGATTAACACCCGTTCCTACTTCGGGCATACACTTAACACGTAGAATTAGGATAGGTTAAAAAAATCCTTCTTTACTTCGTGGCATCACGCCGAGAGCTCTTGCGTCTAAATAAAATTCTGGCCAAGCGTTCACCAACCCACTCAAACCCGCGCTCATTTGTGATTTGATGCAGCGAATTAGAATTTTGATTCGTATTGTACTCGTGCTAAGACCCGCGTGTTTTTGATGAGATTTGGGTGTTTCTTAACAGCGAGGTCTTGAAAGCCGATGAGGGTAAAGCGAGGTGAGTATGGAGCGGTGCCTGAATGCAAGGGTGGGGGAAACGGAAGATCCCCGAGAAAACATGCCGACCGGCACGATTCCAACCTGCAAAAATCCGGGGGCAACCCCGCCGGGAATCGAACCCGGTTCGCCTGGGTGGTAGGCGAGTAGTCTAACCACTACACCACTGCGGCCCCGCTAAACCCGTGCTTGTTTAACTACCACAACCACTGAAAAATAGTAAGTGCGTAGTGGTAGGTCACAGTTCATAAACCAAAGCTCTACTCATTTAGATTTATTCCTTTTACGATAACACAAATAGGTCTACCTTCCATGCCATGTCAGGACCATCTACACCTAAGGGGAAAAAACATTAATTATAGTGAAATATTTACGGTGTTACGAGATAGTTCATCCTTCTTGCACAAGCAACGTAAATCGTACTTTTGTCTCAAATTTGATAGTGTGCAATAGAAACAGCGATGAAACAGTTGAGTTGGTTACACATTGTAATAAATAGTCCTTGTGCAAAATATAATTACATTGAGTGCGCACGAATACAGTGCATTGTCCCTTTGGTGTAATTTTGCAGACTCGACTAAGCTTTGTTAGCATGAGGCGGAGGAATATCCAGGAAGTAGAACATTAGCAGGGCTTTAGGAAAGTTGGAAGTAACCGTGAATGGACTATTGGTAGAGAGACCTGCAAAATTCACGTTATTATCTGGGGACATGTTAAACTTGAAACACATGTACGTTTGCTATTTGTTTTGTCATTGGACGATACTTATGTGACACACCCTGGGCGACTCTGCGCCAATAAAGAAACATTTTACAACTGTGTGCCCCAATCACGTGTAGTTCAGTCAGAGAGGGAGTGTCTTCACATCTATGCAGCAGTCTATGGAGATACGACGCCGGCTCTAGTGCATACAGTACTGTGAAGTTCAGCCTGATGCCGAATAATAACGCGAATTTTGCAATGTACTAACTATAGCTCACATGCCAGGGGCAACCCAACCGGTAGTGAAATCTTTCGTAGCACATATGAGCCAATCAGGCAAGAGGCTCATTACCGTAGCCTTGCGTAGCCAATCAGCGGATCTGTGCGCCTACAGCAAATGTACCGCCACGCCTTTTCGCTTACATTCCGTGGTAATGTAGAGGTGCGACGGAAGTCGTGATCTCGCGGTAACGCTAATTAAGTCGTCGCAGGGATAGAGATCGTTTCAATTCGAAACCCCATTCCAGTCGCACCTGCGTGTTCTTTTGGTTCTACCAGTCACGGACGACTGCGCCATCATTAATTACCGATACCTTTATCTGTAAGGACGTAATAACGTCGCGGTGCTGTGGCGTCGCGAGCGACTGTCAGGTGTCCCGGGCGTCGCTAATGAAAACGCGGCATGCCTTGGCCTCCGGCGTGATGGATGGCCGGGACACCTCCGCAGACGTGGCCGTCGTCTTGTCTTGTCCTGGCGGCCGGCGACGCAATCAACTTCGTTACTCCATGATTGTTTTCCGTATCCGAGCGTGAGGGACCCCCTCGCGTGCAGCAGTGTGACAGCTCGACCTTGACCTTGGAGGAATACCTGTCAACTCTCGAGAGTGGCGTGGACTGAAGATGTGGTAGAGCGATCTCGCTGGCTGCGCACAACCAACTTCGGTGTCCCAACATCGAACTGCTCGCCTGCCAACACGTCTAGCTAAAACGGCGTGGTTTGGATTTTAGGTTAGAAAACTGATTTGTAAACAAGTGCTTAGAGATCATTTTATACTTCCTCTAACCTTTCTGTAATGATTTTTGATTAAATTCAAAATGGAAAACTTATTTTATTAATGTAATAGTGCTTGTCATTTAAAAACTAAGATGTAAACAAACACGTACATCATTGTTGACCATGTGACTTTGACAGTTATGTAGGATTGGAGTAGGTCAATTTTGGGTACATGCGCAGAAGACGAATATGCGGTCTAATTCATCTTTAGTCTATGGTGTGTAGAGTCCATTCACAGTTTCTTCGGACTTTTCAACACAGACCCGATGTATTACGGATTTAGTTATTACCTAAATATGCCACGTATCAAGCGTTTAACGCCTCTGTAAACACACGTGTGTCTTATTTCTTGTTAAATTAAAGTTTTACGTAAATTTAATTTTTATATTATATTATTTATTATATGATAAACACGAATAAAACCTGAGAGAAAACACCAGTGTTGGTAGCGCCTATAATAAATACTTCTCATGCAAAATGCAACTGAGTGCGCAGGAAACCTGTGTGTTGTCCTCTGGTGTAATTTTCCAGACTTGGTTAAGCTTAGTGTGCACGAAGCGGAGGAATATCCTGGAAGTAGAATTTTACCAGGGCTTCAGGTTAGTGTGAAGTATTATAGCTCGTGATGCGCAGTTGTTTTTATCATCTTTCTTCTCGAGTGTTTATGCCGGATTTACAACCAAAAACATTCGGCCGTATGTGTTGAAAACATTCAACAGGTTATATGCCGTTCACGGTAAAGCGAGCACTTTTCGAAGCAGTTTCATCAGATATGATAACCATAAATACATTTTATTGTGGCCTTGAACTTTTGGTTTTGGGTATGGTGAATGTATACACTGTGCTCATTACACACATGGCAGGGTTTGCATTAACAAGTGGTGGGAGTATATAAGTTGGTTGAAAGAAAAAAGTAACTAGGGCTTCAAAAGTGCTCACTTTATCCGTGAACGGCCTATAACATTAGTTTCCACATGTTTTGCATTCGTCCTTCTCCGTTGTGATGTTAAATAATAGACTGGAAACGTATGACCGCGGAAGAAAATTACTTTTAAAAAAATAATGAAAGTGAGTTGTAGGAATTTTAAAATGATATCTATTTTATTAGGAATTCCAAAATGATACGAAACAGGCAGTAGACTAGAGTAATTCATGTTATTGGGATGTCATGTAAAATATTTGTTGAGAATTAGTTGTGTTGTTCACCTCCCCACCACGTCCCATAAATGCTCTGTGGGGTTCATAAGAGGCGAACGAAGAGGCCTCAGGAATCGTTGACACTCTCCAGATTGCTCCTCGGAACAAATCCTGGACAACTTGGGCCGATGACATTGTGCGTTATCCCACTGCTGGAGTTAAGCTTCTTACACAATAGAAAACTATAGCGTTTGACTTTACGTTCCCTTTCCTCCGACGAAACCACCAGTACACAATACAACTGTAAAGTCAGAGTTTAGACAATTGAACATCTGTTCTGCGAGCTTCGTAAAAATGTATATCGTGTTATGTAAATAATTGTTATATTATTCAGGAATGAATCTCACGTGCCTTTTTTTTTTAATGGACATAAAACTTATATTAAAAGTTTATTTCAAAACAAAAACTCGTTTATTTTGTTAAAATATGCCAATTCATATATTTCCTCTCCATATTATATTTGTTTGCAATTTATTTAATTTAAGACGAGCTTTGTTTAATATACCGAGATTAAAATCGCCCTACAATAAAATAACGCACCTTCCACATAACCTCTGTTAGGTTCTCGGCAAAATGGCTGCTTGACTTTGACTTTAAATTTCAACTTTTCGAAATCGTAAAGTCGCGAGTGCTTGACTTTGCGCAAGACAGTTCCATTGTGTTGAGCTCCATAAGAAACAACATGTCGGAAAGTGAACGTAAAGTCAAATGTTAAAGATCCCAATTGTGTAAGGGCATTTATCCTACTCGAGTTGTGGCGATACGTGGAGCCCCAAGGAGGACTGCACTGCAACGCCCATGGTCAGCATACTTTTCACGCGATTCCAGGGCGCAGCTGACGCGAGTCTGCGCACTTTCTAGTCGTTGCGGCTCGCTGGTGCCGCCATTACCTTTGCATACTGCTATCTCGCCACTTTTGGCATGTCAGTGTAATTTGTGTGTTAAAGGGCTGGGGTTTTTTTTTTTACTATACCGTTCACGATAAAATGAGCACTTTTGATATCAACCATACAGAAGTCACTGGTCCTGCCTGAATATATTTTAACATGCACACTGAGTGACATGCGCGCAGTTAAATTGGTAACGATGGAGCGAAAGTAGTTTCATATCTTAAATTCCAGTAAAATGTGGCAGTAACCATATATTATGACTAAAATTATTTATTTTGCTTTTTTTTTCTAATGCATCCAAGTGTATAACAGAGCAAATGTGCGAAAGTTTTTTTTTCTAATAATTTCACAGTTTCATTTGACCGACGCACGAATGAAGTGACGAGGCCCATGGCAACGTTAGGTTTACATAAGGCGGAAGAAAAGAATACACAACGCGCATACAAGTAGATTCTAAGCAGGGCTTTCAAAATTTCTCATTTTACCGTGAACAACCTATAAACATATTTCTTAGTGTTAAAACTAATGTTTGTAATTGAGTTATTCATTATTTTTTATTTATTGAATTGCAAACTTTACATGTGTAAATATTTCGCTAGTGTTTCACTGATAAATTGACGTTCTTTTTCTGGTCCCCGTGCTAAGTTGACTTATATTGTGAGTTGCATACTTTTCCGCAACCAACATTATAAAATCTAATTCAATCATACAATAATATTTCTTTGATCAAAATATGATATGTAAATGATAACTAGCGAAAATTAATTTCATAATTTTACTCTTAAGAGAAAAAAATATGATAGAAGATCTAATTAATTATTATGTAAAGTATGAATAAAAAAAAAATTGTCAGTTTATTTACCTCTAAATTTGTTGCTGCCCGTGCCTTCTTGCTTAAGACAAACGAATTCACCGTGCTGCAGTCTCACAAAGGCTGATAGCCACTACGATAAATTAACCCGGAAATTCTGTGAGTGGAAAAAAAAAAAAAAAAAAAAAAAAAGTGTAGTGTAGCGTTACGTCGTTGAAGAGTTGCCTTGCCCTTATAAGGGCGGCCGCCCCCTCTCTTTGACGGCGAAGAAAAGTGGGTCTGCCGACATCAAAGGAAGTGGGTCATCTACCCCTTTCACCGAGGGGGGAAAAAAAAAAAACTCAATTCATCTGTGAACTACGTTCGCGCACAAGCAGTCACCTGTATCTATCGTGTTTCTGTGAATACGGGGAAGAACAGTTAAAAACGATGATTGAATCAGTTTATTTATCGTAAGTTATTTTTTGTTGTGTTTTGCATCGTGCATCTTAGTAGCCTAAAGGTTGTTCACGATATCAAATGGACACTTTTGATATCAACCTTAGAAAAAAGTCACTGCCCCTAACTGCATATATTTTAACGGGTACACTCAGTGACGTGTACCCAGTAAAGTTGGTAACGATGGAGGGAAAGTAGTTCCATATCTTAAAGTCCAATGAATAGTGTTAGGTATCCATTTGTGATAACGTAAATTATTTCTTTCGCTATCTGTTTTTTTTATGCATGGAAGTGTGAAAATGAACACTATTGTAAAATATTTTCTTTTATAATAATTTTACATTTTCACTCGACCAACGCATGAACAAAATGATGAAGTCCACGGCAATGTTAATTTTACATAAGGCGTAATAATACACAACGTGCATACAATTATATCTTAAGCAGAGCTTTCAGAAGTGATCATTTTACCGTGAACAGTCTATATACAAGTTTCGTGTTACGTTTAAAGCTAAAAATAAAGAGCCTTTTTTTCTACGTTTTGTTGAAGGTTGTTAAGATAATGTTCGTGAGAAGCTAAAAATGTAGATATATTAATTATTTTAAAGCGTCTAAATTGTGATTTTTGTTTCGCGGGTACGTAAACACCATATGACAAAGTGCTCGCACGGGGACACGTAACACTATGAGGTTATGTACGGGATGTGATTCTTACGTGTCCACGCATCCTTGTTGCTGGTAGAAATCAATAATTAGATCCGACGAGCTCTGTTTTCGTGGCCATTATGGTTTACTAGAAAACGCTAGTATGGAAAAAATACATGGTCTAAGCTGTAGTGCCACATGCTTACGTATGTAACTATGTTAGTTTCGTATTTATTAAAGAAACGCACAGTTGTGAAATAATTTAAATAACAGATATTTCTAACTGCTTCATGAAAATGTGATTTCGACTTTGAACGTCGTGTGAAATTTTGACGGTAAAATATAAAATAACACTGAAACCAAAACAAGATATGACTTCCGCATTGGATTCATTATTAATACGAGTGGCATGAAAGGGAGTATGGAGAAATTTTTCCCTCCCAGCAGAGACAATATTTTTTTAAATGAAAAAGACAGGGGAAAAGTGATATATAAGGTGTACAGAATTTGAAATTGATGTGGCCATTATTGTCCTAGTTTGCAAAAATACGCTGTGTACGAAGTATGAAACATGAAGGTATTAGTCCCGACATATTATGCGTGAGTGTTTTAAGGCATATTTTTGAAAGCAAGTTTTGAATTTAATTCGTGATTTTTTTTATTCCGCATGTCGTAATTCGTTGAGTTTCTGTGTATTGTAGAATAGCTCAAATTCGTCTCCAATCGTTAGCTCGTTCAATTGACGTGTTCCTTGTCGTTTTATTAAGGCTCGGCTATATTTAATTTGAGGCAAAACGTTAAACGCTAAACGTCACCATAATAAAACTGGTATGTCTACAATCGGCGTTAACAGGAATAAAATAAAAATGAAAGTAGGTGTGTGTGTGTATATATATAATGTTATACGAAATCAATATACAAATAACGCAAAATCCAATTTAAAAAAAATAGAGTGTAACAAACAATTAAACCTGCGGAAACTTTTTTTTACAAAAGGGTTTTCTGAATTTAGAAACAAATAGAAAAATTGTGTGTGTGTGTGTGTGTGTATGTATATATATATATATAATATATATATATATATATATATATATATATATATATATATATATATATATATATACACACGCACACACACACAAATATTTGTTGTTTTCTGAAATTAGAAACAAAGAAAAATATTAAATAAATATTTTTGTTTGTGTTTCTAATTTCAGAAAACCGTTTTGTAAAAAAAGTTTCCGCTGGTTTAATTGTTGCACTCGATTATTTTTTAATGGGTTTTGCGTTATTTGTATATTGATTTCGTATAACATCAAAATTAAACATATAACATCAAAAATTAAAAGAATAAAAACGTACGGCGATCGTTGTGCCATCTGCCGCCTATCGTCTGTACCATTTGTTTTCACTTGTTTGTTAAAAGAAAGGACTCGTATGTTAGCCAACTTTTAACGCGTAGTTGTTGACGTTTACCGTCGCGGCAACGTTTGGCGTTGATTGCAGCCATTGCCGTCACTCTCCAGGGATTCGCGAGTTATTGTAGCGCGTTATTGTAGCGCCAAGGCGATTGTAGCCAAGCCTTTACGCATCCGTGCGTTGTGGAACAGTGTCGGCTCTTTCTTGCCTCACTGCCAGCGGCGAAGATTCCGTCGGCCGGAGAACGGAGAACCTGCAACGACACCGTTTAAATGTCTTGCGAGCAGCAAGACTTAACTTCGCTGATAAGATATCTTATCGTGCACATGCCACTCTCGTTCCGGCCGTCTCCCATTTGGCCGAAACGCTCGCGATCTTAATTAGGCTGCCGATGTTGTTTGCAGCTGAGACAATACTTTGAAACTAAGGTTTGCTTGCGACGACCAAATTCTTGTTTGCACGCGGCAAAATAATTTGTTTTAGGATCGATTTTGTCGACTCAGCGAAATGGTATATTCACCGTTGTTGCATTTCCAATTTTTACAAAATACGTATTTTGTAAGTATATACCAATACGCAATTTTCGAAATAAAAAATAAATGGTTTAACAAATATATGACTCGCAAGTAAGGTTTAAAATCTGTGCTTTTTTTTTTTTTGGAATAGTTTTCTCACGCGAGTATTCTTTCGTTGATGAAACATATTTAGCACATGTTTAGTATTTTAATTTAAAAAATAGCGTATTCCAAACGGGTTTCGCCGTTGTTAAACATTGTGCGAATCTGATGAGACAAAAATTTATGCGTTTACAGAGAATCTGACTATTGATTCACTGCTTTTGAAATTGCTCTAAACTTTAATGGAGGCAAAAAAATGCACAAAAATTTACACTTCACTTGAAATTGTAATCTAGCACCCAAACAGGGCGATGGCGTTAAAAATAACTGCGCCGATGACACCAAAATATCATTATTTTGTACTTTTACGAAATATTAAACTTGTAGACTTTATGTACACATACTATTTCCTCTCATAACAAAATTTTTAATACCGCATATATTTTGCATAATAGCATGTGAAAATCTTAATTTTAGTGTTTTTGAGACTTACGAATTATAAAAAAACAGCTCACAGAAATGAGATAACTCATTTCGAAAAAAAAAAAAATACAAGGAGTTACTTCAAGATGTCCTTCAAAACTTGCGCTGTGAAATGTTTTCGCAATTTTGAAATTTGCTCAAAATATGGTAATTTTTGCATATTTTATTTTGTAGCAGCCTATGATTTGTTTTCGTAAAACAAATTTTGCTAAATATGAATTAAAACATTGCCTTGAGCACCATTGTTACATATTCTGTAAATGTTTTCCTATATTTTATTTCTACGTTCCAAAAACACTAAAATCGTTATTACGAAATGCCATAATTCAAATGTACGAAACCCGTGAGAAAAAAAAATAGCAGATGTCATTGCGGATTCTATGTATGAAAGTTGTTTGATAAAAAAAAAATGCAAGATCATGAAGTTACATCATCTCCATAAAATTCCTACTCGTGCTAGGCCACGGACCGACAACTATTTAATCCCATCTGCGGATTTCGTATGTAAGTTGACGGGCATTGCAGTAGCTGTCAGCCTGGCTATATATACCTTTTTTGTGCTGCTGTTTTCATATTGCTTCTCTCGTCCATTCGTATTTATAAAAAAAATATTCTGCTCCTTCAATGGTGAGTGTAGCCAGACATATTTTTAAAATTAAGATGACGATCATCCTTCGGAAAGAAATACTTCGAAGAAATTGCGAACTGTAACTTATAGGAACAAAGCGAGCGAATCTGGAGAAAAAGAAAAAAAAAGAAAAAAAAAAAAAGCCATTTCAGTTACGGTCACAAATAAGTTACACAAAATAATTACAAGTAATTGTGTCCACTGTTGTCGTGAAATGAAGTGTCTTTATAATTATTGGGTGTAACAGTCGTTTAACGGTGAACTGAATACTTTAGGACGCTCTGCGTGGTTTTTCCTTCCAGCGTATTTTAAGGGATGACAAATTTTCGCAAAAAGATTCTATAGTCTATTCACGGTTTCTTGACACGTTTTAACACAAACTTTTGAAAAATCCATCCTAACTATTACGTATTTAGTTATTCCCTAAATATGCCACGTATCAAACTTTTTATGCCTCTGTAAATACAGTCATATCTTATTTTTCGCTAAATTGAAGTTTTACCTATATTTTATTTGTACATTATATTTATTTTATAATAAACACGAATTAAAACAGCGAGAAAAAAAATCTGTGTTGGTAGCGCCCAGTAATAAATAGTTCTTTTGTAAAATATTATTACAACTGTGTGCACAGGAAAGCGGCGCGTTGTACTCTGGCGTAATTTTCTAGACCTAGATCAGCTTAGCTTACACGAGGCGGAGGAATATCCTGGAAGTAGAACTTGAGCAGGGCTTCAGAAAAATGTGAAGTAACAGTGGATGGATTCTATAACGACATGTGTGTCAGGGTTAGCTGACCACCTCAAACCACCCTCCGAAAAATGGGCATGCTTGTAAACGCACGCATATTGATATACCGCAGAGTGGTGCGCATATAGGGTAGAACTTCTTAAATAAAAAATGCCGTACGTGTAAAGGCTGTTCACGATAAAGTGTGCACTTTTTAAATCAATTTTTAAAACAGTGACATTTTTAAAAAATGTCACTGTTCCTGCCTGGCATACATTTTAACGGGCTCACTGAGTGACATGAGCCCAGTAAAGTCGCTAACTATGGAAAGAAAGTAGTTCCTTTTCTTAACGTCGAATAAAAAGTGTTAGGTAACCATTCGTGATAATTTCAATTATTTCTTTGGCTTTCCGTTTTTTTAATGCATAAAAATGTAAAAATGAGCATATTTGTAAAATATTTACATGTCTAATAATTTCACAGTTTCACTTGACCGACGCATACAAATTAAATCTTAAGCTGGGCTTTCGTAAGTGCTCATTTTATCTTGGAACAACCTCATTATCGTTCCTAATGCGTATTTTTGGAAGTTAAAATTGCTAAAACAGACGTTTTCGTTGTAATTTTTAGGCATGAAAACACCTGCGCATTATATTTAAGGCAGATTCCCACCCGCGATCTTGGATTCATGGAATTTTTGTCATACTTTGGAAATACAGTTTTATATCATGTTTTTTTGGAACGAAAGAGAGCACAGAGCATTGTATAGTGCATTGTCTGGTGTTAGAATATCTTTATTACTGTTGATATCGTCGCATTTGTAATCGTTCGCAAAAAAATAATCCTGCTTTTCGCATCGACAGTTACCAGCTAAAAATTAATAAATATAGTCAAGCTGTGGGAGTTCGATAAAGTTTGGGAAGCTGTTATTTAGGATATGTCGTGGGGGGAATTTCCATACACCTTCTGAAATAGCAGCTTTGGTGAAAAATCGATCAATCCAATATGGCGGGTGGGCATCCGCTTTAAAGTTCTCGAGTGATTTGCAGCACACACTATTATTACACCGTAAAATTACCGGTTCACCGCTGAGAATCTCTATCTAGAGGCGAGTTGCCGACGTAAAGACCGTGCGCCAGTTCAGTACGTTGAACATAGAGGCGACTAAGGCATACCGCGATTTCAGCCCTTGGAAATGCGAAATACCTCCAGCCAGGCATTTGGCAGCGATGTGAGAAAAGTAATTAGATATCTTAGCGTCGTGTGAAAAACGCGATGTTTAAATTTATATTTAGTTAAACGTACGATATATGAAGAAAATGTTTTTATTTTTTTATTATGAGCAGCTCTAAGAGTATCCTAATAATATTATAAATGCGAAAGTTTGTATGTTTGTTTGTTACTCACTCACGTCGTAACGGAACGACGGATTTGGATGAAATTTGGTACAGGGATAGATTATATTCTGGATTAGCACATAAGGTACTTTTCGTGTCGCAAAAACGAACAGTTTGTTAAGGAATATATAAAATATGTCACCAACCATAAGAGAACTTGGTCGTTATAATTAAGGTTTGATTTTCTCACGCGTGTGAAGCCGCGAGTAACAGCTAATAATCTAAAAATGCACCGTACCAAGTTTCTTGCACAACAATAGGATTTCAAAAGCCAATGTTGGAACACAAAGAGAGAGCCATGCCGTAAATTGTTTTTTTTTTTAAATATATAAAACTATTTACCATATGATGAAATACAGTGCAATCGTTTCTTATGACGTCCCCGTACAACCGACGCTGGATCAGCGTTGCAGTGTTTTTGAAATCCAGGATATTTTTTTTTATGGGAGCCAAGAAATTTTTCCCCACTAAATCTACGGGGAGAAGAAAAAAAACGTTTCAGACAACTAAGGGATTCTATTTTCGAGACGTCATGCACATTGATACAGCATTGTGAAGTTCTCCGGCGTAGATAAGAAAACCGCCCTTTCAAGACAGCCGCGTGTTAAAACTGGAACAGACAATTGCACTGAGCTCTGCTAAGTATTTTCCACCAATAAAATCAATGGGTCACGACTCAAAAGTTCCATAGTTCAACGCTGCACGACGAAACACCGCTCAGCAATGTAGTGCGTCCAGCTTACCGGCAACAGCACATAGTCTATTCACGGTAAAGTGAGCACTTTCGAAAGCCCTCTCATTCAAAATAATAGTCATTACGTATATTCTATTTTAGCTACAGACGTTAACTTTCGAGTGCGGTTGGAATACACACACACGCTGTCTTTATTACTTAATTGACAATATTTATTTAAAAATGTGGTCAAAGGATAAAAAATGGTTGAAAGGAAAAAGGAACCAGGGCCTCGAAAGTGTTCACTTTACCGTGAAAAGCCTATAAGACGTGTCATCGATATTACGCTAACTGCCACAACGATAGAGCACATACTTACTAGCAAATTTTTTTTTTTTGCCAGAGCAGCGTTTAGAGCGTGTAAATGCATGTCCCAGAGAATATGTGTTGCAAGAAGACGAGTTTTCCTTAAGAAAGAAAATAATTATTTATCTCGGATGACCATTTTTATGTAGTAGTAGTAGTAGTAATTTGATTTTAATAAAATACGGAGGGGAATAAGAATCAATGTATTGTTACTAGTTTTTAAGCCAGTAAATATATTCACCACTCATTATTGAAATTTCTTCTTTGGAAAGGCATAGTATTTCGTTCAGATGATTGAATAACACAGTGAAGTATCTTTATCTGTTTACAGCATGGAATAATTAGGAATTAATGGTTTGTTACCTTCTGAAAATAATTACAGAAGCGATAGCAATACAAGAAAAAAAAGGGTGTATAAGTGTTTCCAAAATATACCTAAATAATGTCCTATGCCACAAATAAGTGCTATTTTCACAACTTAATCTTAAAAATAATGACTGCATAAAAGTATTTAAATCAAACATGTCGTCGAACTCTATCCCTTTAAGAGCGAGGTGAACAATTCTGTGTGGTATCGCAGTTTAGTCAGGTCTTGCTTGTAATATTCCATTGTTGCAGTTATTTTGCGAGGAAGTTATCTGGAGCGTATATTCAAGGTCTTCGCATGTTCTATCTCTATGGCATGACCTTAGGCGATAAGGTTAACGTTTTCCTAGCAAGATGCCTTACGTCGTAGTAATGCAATTTTTATTGCGGTTAACATATGTATAGTCTGTTCAAGGTAAAATCAGCACTTTTGAAAGCCCTTCTTAAGATCTACACGTTTACACGTTGTGTGTCCTTGTGTACTATGTAAAATTATCATTGTCATGGGCCTCATCACTTCATTCATGCATTGGTAATGTGAAACTGTGGAATTATTGGAAAAGTAAATACGTTACAAATCTGGAAAAATTTACACTTTGATGCATTAAATAAAACAGTAAACGAAAGAAATAATTTATGTTATTACAAATGGTTACCTAACACTTTTTATTCGACGTTAAGATATGGAAGTAATTTCCATCCATCATTACCAACTTTACTGGGCGCATGTCACCCAGTGCGATCGTCCTGTTACATAACAGGACGATCTCTGTCTGTCTGTTCGTCTCTCTTTAGTACTTCTAAGTCCCTTGAAACTCAAAAAAAATTCGTCAAATTTTGCAGAGCGAATCCTCAGGGTAAAATACAGGTCAAGTTCGAATTTCAACAAGATCAGATTACGCAATCATGACCTTTGACCCTAAAAACTCATTTTTAATTATTTCTTCGTATGAAATTTTTGTATTATATGCATAGAGATTACTGCCAAGAGATATGAAGGTAATGGAATATCATTGTTCTTTACTCTAAATGTCTCGCTTCAATGTTGAGTTAATTAAGTGGGGCCACAGTGGTTGAGTGGCTAGAGCGATTCCAAGTGAGGCCGTAGTGGCCCAGTGGATAGAGAAATATCTTCTTTTTTTTTTCAGTATATGTAAGATAACCAAATTTTTTAACATTGTAAATATTCTAGGCACGTGACCATACTGAAAACACGGTCATGGGCTAAACCCCTTATTAAAATATATGCAGGCAGGCGCAGTGAAAGTGTTCAGTTTATCGTGACCAGACATTACACGAAAGAACTCATCTGAAAAAAAAAAATGATTCCGACAGATATTTGCATTTGCCAAATTCCTTGCAGTTGGCATTAAACGTGAGCAGCCTTTGCATGCGATGTCTAGCATAGTTTGGAAAAGCGCAGAGTTGAGCTGGAGGTATGAGAGCGTAGCCTGCTCGCTAGCTGGGTGGCGGCGTAGTTACGAGAGAAGCAGATATCGCGAGGTGTTTGTTCCTGCCGCGAGAACGTCTTGAGTCAATATGTGCCGAGCGGGAGTCGCGGAGTTGCCGTGCGCCTCGGCGCTCAAGGATAATGTCTCCCCCCCCCCCCCCTCCACCTTTCCAACCATCCTTCCACCCACCGCGAGGCTAGAGCACGGCAGAACACGCCACCCTGCAGAAGCGAACGCACGGCCGCGTCTTCACGTCAGCGTGCTGCCAGCGTAGACATTCAGGGCGACTCTTAAACATCGAGGTCTCGAGAGCCGATGGGGATGAAACGGGGTGGGACGCGGTTCGGAGCTGATATGCAGGACCGTGGGAAACGGGAGATCCCCGGCGAAAATCCGCCGGCCAGTGGCATCGTCCGCCACGATTCCCGCTTGCGAAAATCCGGGGGGGGGGGGGCAACCCCGCCGGGAATCGAACCCGATTCCACCTGGAGAAAGGCGGCCCCCGTCGCAACAGATAAGTTGTAAGCTTTGTGTTCGGGCGACGAAACAACCTGGATAGTAATATGTTTAGCGAATTAATTCTCCGCAGGGAAGATCGTTGGTCATCATGCCTCGCAGTGTACACTTACGAGCCAAAAATAACCTTCATGTGTGTTGTGTACACAATTGTTTACACTGGGTCGGAATGAGTTAGCTTCGATTTGCTCTTAAAGGGTATTTTGTTTAGCCATTATTGCTTTTTGACGCTCATTCGTATTCTCCTGCAAGCGCACACACAAAACGTTTTTCTAAAACACTGGGACAAACTTCGGGAGAAGATGAATGTTCTATACGACCTACGGAACTATGAAACACCTCAGTAAGTACAGACAAAGCCAGAGGCGTTAAAAGTATAAGTAAAGATGCACTTTATTTCATACCCGCCCCCATTACACAAATAATAGGGGTTTCCACCCTATTGCGTGGTATGTAGTATCACATTTTGGTTACAAATAATGGAACACGGGATCATAATACAGAACGAAGTTGCAGTTAGTGCAACTGCCTAACTTGCAAGCAATGCTGGGTGTAGTGTGACATTTACAGAAAAGATATAACAGCATTAACGTAGCTGTTTCGTCTAATGTTGACTGTACAACCATCACACATTGCCTACTCCATGATTGTCCCCACTCCTCCCCCACCCCTCCCCAAGGGACGCGGTGACTGAGGCGGTTAGAATGCTCACCTCCCACCATGGCGAACCGGGTTCAATCCCCGGCCGGGCCACTCCCGCTTTTCCGCAAGTGTGAATAGTTGCCGGCTGGTCGGCGGGTTTTTCTCGGGATCTCCCGTTCCCCCGCCCTTGCATTCCGGCGCTGCTCCATTCTCATCTAACTTCACCCCCATCTGTTCTCAAGACCTCGTTGTCAAGAGTCGCCCTAATCTCTTAACTCAATCTTTCCCCCTACTTGTCTAGCGGACTGTCGCTGCCTGGGGCAGGAATCGCCTCGCACATCAATGCTGAGTGCATGCTCACTAGTCGATTCTGATTAGTGTCATGATAATAGTTACCATTTCTATACCATATCCTTGCTATTTTATAACAACTGTGCACTTAATTTTGAGATTTTGACACATCCACTCCAAAATGTGTTCGGATAAAAATATGCATTGTCTAACTAAATAAATCAATCAATTTTAACTTCCCAGTAAAATAAATTTGACAGTGTGACACATTTCCAAATTCTTTCAAGAGTATTTGATCGAGTTTGTTGAATGGAAAAATAAATGGTCGTATTCCGTCTTCAAATTTTCTTGTCAAATATATCTGAAGGTGAAAACTTGACAGTGTGACAGTTTCGCAGCCTCGAACGCGCGAAATTGTTGCAGGCAGTCGGAACCACTTCCTTGGTACGACCCATTTACAGTTACTTCACACTTTTCTCAAGCCCTGCCAAAGTTATTCCAGGATAGCCCCCCGCCTTGTGCAACCAAAGCGTAGGAAATCACACCCGATGGCCAACGCTCCGCATTCGTGCGCACTAGGTGTAATATTTTGCTTAAGAACTATTTCCTACAAGGCAATTACCAGCAAACCTGTTTTCTCACTGTTTTTGTTCATGGTAATTATAAATTAGATATTATAATTTATAAATAAAATACAACCAAAAATAACGTACTTAAACGTTAACACGCTTGTAATGCATGGCATAATTAGGAAATATATCCAAACACGTCATAGATACGGTGATTTTTCAAAGATTCGATACAAAAAGTGTGGCGAAACAGAGTGAACTGGGGGCAGTAAGTGCGAACAGTTGACTTCGTTCACCTTGGCTGCCAGCGCTGCTCTGTGAGAGACATCCGTCTCCGTTGCTAAAGCCGATATTACACGATACCTGCAGCCGTACTTGGTTCTCGTACAAGCTTCTACAAGCCCTGGTGTGCGAGCCGGTATACCAGCCGCTATATGAGCCGCCATGGAAGATTCATATTACACGACAGCATTTCGCGTACTAGCATCTGGCACCCTCGGTGGATGCGCAGTGTCTCATTCGTAGAACTGCTACCAGTTAGTAATTTGGTTAGGCCTATGAAAATACTAGCTAGCACATCTTAATATTATTGCTATACTACTGTTCGCGTTTTACATAAATTATTTGCTTACTAGTATAGTTTCATTCATTTTCTTGAAAATGACGTGCAGTCACTAAGAGTACGAGTGCGTCAATTTTAATTTTGACGAAAATTACTGACCGGTTGCTAAATAGTATTTTCTATATGTACCGGGATATTACACGCATGTAAAATTTGATGATAAAAAGAATTAGGGTCCGACGGAGTTTCGAACTAATGACCAAAAGTTACATACTACTCGCGCGCAACGCAATTTTATTACTGTAACACCAGTACACACAACAGATATTGAGTTTATATACTGTAGATAACATGCATTTTTTAGATTAAGTTTTTTATGTAGTAGGTAATGTTTTATGTATTTAGAACGGTTTTAAACAGAAATTAAAAGTAGTCATCGCCAGTATTATACGTCGTTGTCGTATTTTATAACTATTTGAAAGAGTGTCGTCATCACGGATGTAAAATCAAGATGGATGCGTCCTTTTCAGTTTCTTGATGAACTCGTTTCAAGTAGTAGCCACGGGGAGCGCGCTAAGCTCGGAAATAGCAATACGATTGGCCAGGTACGAGAGCCCGTATGGAACCTGCCAGGGAAAATAGGACGTGTCCAATTACCAAACCTGGTACGAAATCCGGCCGTGCAAGGAGGCAGATGCCATGACATGTGCCACACTAGCCCGTGTACCGGCCGCTATGGCGGACCTTGCACAAGCTTTTACGGAATCGGGTATCGTGTAAGATCGCCTTAAGTGGCTACGGCGCGTGCCACCTGTTAGGCAACACGCTCTTCTGATCCTCACGCGACACCATTGTGTTGTGTTCTCGACGGACATGCCTCCACTAGCACTCGTTCTCACCACACACGCTTCCTTCTGAACGCCATTAACTCCCGCCTCCGGTGAAATGTTCTATGTAATCTGTAATACTCATCTACCACCTATAACATTATTGATGTGTGCGTGTGTTTGTGTGTTGTGTGCTGCGTGTGAGTAAACCTCAATGTCTACACGCTAGAATGCTCTTAGAGGCTGTTCACGATAAAGTGTTCACTTTTGAAATCAACCTTATAAAATAGTCACTGCTCCTAACTGCATATGTTATAATGGGCGCACTGAGTAACATATGCACAGTAAAGTTGGCAACGATGGATGGAAAGTAGTTCCATATCTTAACGCCGAATAAAAAGTTAGATGACAATTTTTGATAACCTAAATTATTTATTTCGGTTTCTGTTTTTTTTTTATTTATCGAAGTGCAAAAATGAGCCCATTTATTAAATATTTACTGTTCTTATTATTTTACAACTTCACTGGATCGACGCATGAGTAAAGTGATGAAACCCTTGCCAGTGTTAATTTTACATAAGGCGGAAGAATACGCAACGTGCATACAAGTAGATCTTAAGCAGGGCTTTCAGAACTGTTCATTTTACCGTGAAGAACCTACATATGCATTCATGTTAGTAGATGCTGTTCACGGTAAAATGAGCACTTTTGAGGCCCTTGTTACTTTTTTCTTTCAGCCATTCTTTATCCTTTAACCACCTCTTTAAATAAATACTGCCATGTAAGTAATAAACACAGTGTGTATATACATTACGTCTATGGTTGAAATAAAATATATGTATTGACTATTACTTCCAGTGAGAGGGCTTTCAAAAGTGCTCGCTTTACCGTGAATAGTCTACATGCGTGAAATATATAAATTAATGCACGTGTGGCTGCATGTATGTATGGATGTTTCAAGGAGAAATGTCTGAAATTCTATTAAAAGATAATTTGTATACTACTGCAATTTTTTAACACCAGTAATTTAGTAGCTTTAAATACATTGCATGCTATAATGGCATCGATTACAGTAGGAGCAGTAAAATGAAACTAGGTGATCATAAACTGATGATCTTTGTAGCTCTATAAAAGACGTAGGTACTTATGTTTAGTTTGTAGATGTTGTTTGTATCGGAAACAAACTAAAAAGTCAAAGCTTTGTGATTTCGTTGCCGCTGAAAGAAGTACGTAAATCGACTGCGAGGGCCAAAGCTCTTTTGTTTGCAGAGCGTGTGAGAAGAGGAGAAAAAAATACGCTTGATCTCAAGAAAAGATTTTTGTTCACAACCATTAGGTCGTCAAACAAATCTGTCTACCTCTTCTCGACGAGAGGCTTTCATCTTGCCGCAGTGTGATATCATACAAGCTACAAGAACTGTGCTCACCGTGTTTCGAGTAAGCATTAGGGGTGTCGTTTAAAGAATTAGGAGTAGCGTTGAAGTCTTCATTGGATTTATGGGTTTTTGAGACATAAACATTATTTGATATGTATGATGAAAACTCGGATTTATAAAAGCATAGTTTACGTGCCATAAATAAGCGCAAGACGTGAACTTTGGTTGCTACAGGTACTTTAAATTAAACTGGAATAAAATAATGTACAAATCACAACGATAATTTCTTGCAGGCGGTATTTTAATAAAGGCAATGAATTGCTTTGCAATTATAATGGCGCAGAATTGTAGTTTTTGAGTGCGGATGAAGTAAATAGCATCCGTGTTTACATTGCTTTACTTTTCCTGTTTCGCTGCTAGCGTTACTGTAAGCCCGCCAGTTGTGTTTACGTTGAGATGTATATAGTATATTTGTTGTTAAAATGTATATAGTATATATGTATGTAACTAGGAAACAGGCTCACCGTGTGTCACGTTTGGCATGAGACAGTCTCCTTGTAAGAAGGGTCCCGTGGGTTTTATTCAGAGGTCTTAAGTAATAAAGGGATTAAATAAACTTTGTAAAATAAAAAACCCTGATTAACAATACTTATTAAATGCAATACTACGTCAAATTTCTGGTGCTTATTTTTTTTTTTGTTAGTATGCCCTTTACAAATGAACAATAAATTAAAACGGGCTGTCACACTTCATCACTAGAGAAATGACAGAAACTTGTCTCATGAGGCAGCAGGCCTGACTTAACCGTCTCGTATATAGTCAAACCACAATCATTTGTTGACTTCCTAATGTTACAGGGAGGTATCTTTCATTTTGGGCTGTTAAAATGTAGTACATTCACGTTTACTTCTAACTTTTCTGAAGCCCTGCTAAAGTTATACTTTAAAGATATTCCTTCGCCTCGTGCAAGCAAAGCTTAATTAATCCTAGATAATTACACTAAAGGGATAAAGCACCGCCTTCGTGGGCACTCAGTTTAATAACATTTTGCATAAGAATTATTTCTTACTAATCGTTACCAACTTCAGCTTAAGCAAAATAAAATAGTTTTATGTGAACAGAAGGGATTGTGATATGTGATATATTTTGGAAATAACCGAACACTTATAGAGGCTATTCACGGTCAAATGGGCACTTTTTCAAAGCGCTGCGTAGGATCTACTTGTATGCATGTTGTGTATTCTTCCACTTTATGTAAGATTAACTTTGCCATGGGCCTCATCACTTTATTCATGCGTCGGTCAAGTGAAACTGTGAAATTATCAAAAAGTAAATATTTAACGAATCTGCTCATTTTTACACCGGTGCATTTATTAAAAATACAGAAAGCGGAAGAGATAATTTAAGTTACCATAAATTGTTATTTAACACTTTTTATACGACGGTAAGATACGGATCATTTTCCCATCCATTGTTGCCAACCTTACAAGGCGCATGTCACACAGGGCGCCCGTTAAAATATATGCAGGCAGAGGCAGATACTTTTTTCAAGGTTGATTTTAAAAGTGCTCACTTTATCGTGAACAGCCTTTACATAAGGTGAATTATCAAAGGTTCGATTCAAAAAGTGTAAAGATAGCGCGAATAGATTATATACATTATTCAGTGACCATTCTACGCTGTTCACGGTAAGTGAGAACTTTTGAGGCCCAAGATGGTTTTTCCTTTTAAGCCGTTTGTTATTCTTCAACCACCTTTTGAAATACATATTGCCATGCAAGTAATAAACACAGTGTATATATTTCACCTTACTCGAAAGTTAACGTCTAAGGTTACAATAAAATATTTTTACCAACTATTATACCATATGAGAGGGCTTTGAGAAGTGCTCACTTTACCGTGAATAGCCTATACCCTGGAATACATGACGCGGTTTTGCCAGGACCCGTCATAGTGCTTCATTATAGCCATATATGACCTTGAAGCGTGTAAATTTTTAAAAATAGATTGCCCGTAAAGTGCAACCAGTTACCCAACGGCGGCTCGAAATTTCGCATGAAGAATGGGGACGTTTATAGTCTATTCACGGTTTCTTCACACTTTTTGAATCGAACCTTTGAAAAAACACCCAGTGTATGACGTGTTTAGTTATTCCCTAAATATGCTATGTTTCATAAGCGTTTTATAACTTTGTTAACATGAAGGTGTCTTATTATTTGTTTAATTGAATTTTTATCTGATTATATTGATAAATTCTGATATTTCATTTATAATAAATACTAATAAAACAACGAGAAAACGTGTGAGTTGGTAGCGCCTAGTAAAAAAATGGTTCTTATGCAAAGTATTATAACAGGTCGCACGATTTCAGTGCGCCGTCCTTAGGCGTAATTTTCAAGGCGGAGGAATATCCTGGAAGTCGAACTCCTGCAGGGCTTCAGAAAAGTGTGAAGTAACAATGGCCGGATTAGACGAGGAAAAGGAAGCAATATCTGTCGTAGGAGACAGGGCGTCGACTCGCTGCTCGCGACGAAGACATGGACACATTTCTGCGCGTCGCTGTCACACGGGCGATAACACAGCGTGGCGCTTTTTGTGGCCGACGCGTGTTGTACGCAGATGTTGCCACACAGAGCACGCAAGAATATACGCTGTTCACGATCAACTTGAGCACTTAAGACCTAGTTACTTTTTTTCGTATCAACTATATTCTATCTTTCCATTACTTTTTAAAATAAATATGGTCATTTAAGTAATAAACTCATTATATATGTATATATAACGGGTGATATTGCAGATATCATTTTTAGTACCTCACTTTTCAATGGCTTATTACTCCCTTAATATTCAGTTTAGGTAGTGTACGTGTCCAATATATATTCTACTTATTTTTACATAAGCACTCGCCTCACGAAGTTCGTCGGTGTAGTTAAGAATCACCCGATGTATGTGTGTATGTGTGTGTGTGTGTGTGTGTGTGTGTATATATATATATATATATATAAATATATCGGAAGCACAGTAAAATTTAATCACAATTCTCCGATCATTATTCTATGTTAATGGGATCTTTTACTTTGAGTAAATTCACATTAATACCTTTCCGTGTACAGGAAATAACAATGGGTGGCCACCATTTTGCCTGGCAACTCTTTCACAGTCGGGAATTTCGAACATTTGATTATGAATTATTGAGCAGCCTGACCTAAGGAACAACAGTTGTCCTCTTATCGCATCTGCCCAGGGCCCACCGTTTACGTGTACGACAAGATGTCCTCTTTTGTTCCTTAGGCCATGCTGCTCAATAATTCATAATCAAATGTTCGAAATTCCCGACTGTGAAAGAGTTGCCAGGAAAAATAGGGTGGCCACCCCTTGTTATTTCCTGTACAGGGAAAGGTATTATTGTGAATTTGCTCTTAAGTTAAAGATCCCATTAACATAGAATAATGATCGGAGAATTGTGATTTTATTTCACTTTGTTTCCGATATATTGCAAAAATACATTTTAATATCTCACTTTTCAAGGCCTTATTACTCCCTTAATATTCAGTTTAGGTTCTATGTGTCCTATATATTTTCTACCTATTTTTACATAAGGAATCGTCTCATGAATGAAGTTTTTCAACTAACAAACACCCGGTTTTTATATATATATATATATATATATAAAGCTTTCCGGCGTCAACAGTTGTCATGTTAGCTGAGAGAACTAAGGCGATGCGCTCAGACTCGGGTGATCACCGTTCGAAACTCGGTCGTATTTGTAAATTTTTTTATATCGTCCCAAATAGTTTAATTTAAGTTTAGCCAAACAAATCTTTAGTTCACCAAATAAATCTTACAGTTTGGGGCAAGCAAATGAGCACAACAAAATAATTTGGTTTCAGCAACAAAATATGTTATTGCCCCTATACGAACAAATAATTTGGTTGCACCAAACAAATCTTGTTTGATTCAACAAAACGCTTTTCTCTGTGCAATCACATACGAGACCACGCCATACAGTTCTGTTGCAGTTCCTGTCTGTGTTAACATATTTAAATTGCACCTACAAACATTATGGTCGCTGTCCGTGTATTGCCTGTCTATGTGAGTTTTCTGGTACATAATTTTGGTTCTTTAAACACCTTTTTTTCTCAGTCATGATAAATGTGTGTAGTTGTACCAGTATATCGGTAAAGGCTGTTCACGATAAAGTGTGCACTTTTGAAATCAACCTTTGAAAAATGTCACTGCCCCGGTCTGCAAATATTTTAACTGGCAAATTGACAGGTATGCGTCCTCTAAAGTTGGTAATGATGGAGAGAAAGTAGTTCCTTATCTTAACGCTGAATTAAAAGTGATAGGAAAATATTTGAGAAAACTGATATTGTTTGTTTTACTTTCTGTATTTTTAATGATTATAAGTTTAAGATGAGCGAAATTATAAAATATTTACTTCTCTAATAATTTCACCTTTTCACTTGGGCGACGCATGTATAATGTAACCAGGTCCATAGAAATTTTAATTTTTCATATTGCGGAAGTATACGGAATGTGCATATAAGTATATCTTTAGCAGGGCTGTCAAAAGTGCTCACGTTACCGGGAACAGCTTGTATGTGGTCTGTGATGAGCATGTTGGTTTCCTAATTTCGTAATTTCGGAAATTGCCTACCAGTAGCAACATGTAAACAACCCTATAATTCATTCTAATAGTGTATGCATCCGCGCAGTTATAACGGCAAACACAAACATGTAAATAAATATTTAAATAGAAAACTTTTTAACCCAAAAGTTTTACAAGCGACGGTCGTGGGTATCACATCACACCTTTATCGTCGTTACTCCGCCGTAAATTTACAGGTTCACCACTGAATTTCCCGAAGGAGAGAGTTCACAGCAGCCCCCCCCCCCCCCACACGTAAATATTTTCTGGCCCCTCCTAAACTTTAACTTAAGATATTATTTAATTCACAGTGAAAAGCCCCAAAGCACTACGGTCTGCTCTGCGAGAAAGAACACCGGTAATCGTTTACATTAAACAATGTTCATATCATTCTCTTGGTGCTTATTTACTTTGGTTTTGTTTCCTACCAGGGCCATCAAGCCCAGAGGAAACCATTTAAAGATGTGTCATCTCCGGTGACTGGCGACAGCCAAACGCTGCTATAAGTGCTGTCTTGAATTTGAATGGCAGAAGGAGATGTCGCAAGGGAGTAAGTAGCACATGAAGAATGCTAACGTTGTAGCCGATCGTGGTCCGGCTATAGGCTGTTCACTGTAAAGTGAGCACTTTTATGGCCCTCCTACATTTTTACTTCCACCCTTTTTCTATCTTCCTGCTACTTTTTATTATAAACATTGCAGTGTTACCAATAAACCTATTGTATACATTTCACTACTCTCATGAGTAAACGCCTAAGGCTCTAATAAGATGTATTTATTAGTGTTTAATGCTTGTTGGGAGCTCACTTTAACGTGAACAGCCGATACCAAAGAAAACGGGATCCATCCGTCGTTCAGCCCACGGGTGGCGCCCGATGCACTTCGCTCGACGGTCGGACGTGGAACTCGCCTAAGTGCAGGGCATTTACAAACTGGCTAGCCAGTTACGGACAAAGAGCGGGCGAGGTTGGAAAGAAGTAAAACAACAAACGACACGTTAGCGGAGGGAATGAATGGGCGAAACCTGCGTCGACTTCGTTGCTGTTTTAGAGCGGCCGGCTGCCGCGAGTCGCTTCGTCGCGAAGCAAGGTCGCCCGTCGTCGACGTCGACTGCATTGTATTCGTGTTTTTACTGGAACAGAAAGAGTAAATGGGTTTTTTGTAAATAAACGCTGTTCACCATAAAGTGAGCACTTTTGAAATCAACCTTAGGAAAAAGTCACTGCCCCTAACTACATAGGTTTTAACGGGCACCCTGAGCAACATGAGGCCAGTAAAGTTGTTAACGATGGATGGGCAGTACTTAGCGTCGAATAAATGTGTTACGCAACCATTTATGATAACTTAAATTAATTCTTTCCCTTTATGCGCTTTTCAACGTACCGAAGAGAAAAAAAAAACAGATTTGTTGAATATTTCCTTTTCAAATAATTTCACATTTTCACTTGACCTACGCATGGATAAAGTGATGAGGCCATGTCAATGTTACTCATTCATAAGGTGCATGCAAAAGGTGCTCATTTTACCGTGAATAGCCTCTAAAATTATTTTTAAGAACCCTTGACCTGTGCGCGGATGGGATTCGGGAATTATCTCATGTCGAAAACGTGGCGGACGTTGACGAAAGCCGTTGGGATTTTCTTTTATTTAGCTACTGCACCAGTGTATCGGTAAATGCTGTTCACGATAAACTGAGCACTTTTGAAATGAACCTTAGACAAAAGTTACTGCCCCTGCCTACATATATTTTAACTGGCGCACTGAATGACATTAGCCCAGTAAAGTTGGTAATGATGGATGGGAAATAGTTCCATATCTTAACGTCGAATAAATAGTGTTACTTAACCATTTGTGATAACTTATATAATTATTTCGCTTTAGGGTTTTTTTTTTTTTTTTTAATGCTTCGAAGTGTAAAAATGAGAAAATTTGAGAAATATTTACTTTTCTAATAATTTCACATTTTCACTTGACCGACGCATGGATAAAGTGATCAGGCCATGGCAATGTTAATTTTACATAAGGGGGAAGAATACACAATGTTGATACAAGTAGATCATAAGCAGGGCTTTCAAAAGTGCTCATTTTACCGTGAACAACCTATAGTTACGTCCATTCTTCAGGTCGCCATGAACGACAGTGCCTCTCTCACAATCTGTCATGTTTATCGTCATCTTTACACATCCACGTGAAACCTGTATGAAATGCGGTACAACTTGCAGCTGTTTTCTAAACTATTTGCTAGTTATGCAAAACAAAACACTGCTGATTTCCATTTTGAATGATTCGGAGATTAGAATTTGTAAGAAAGAAAGATCGTCATAATATTTACTGTGAGAATGTTTTATATTAAATGGCATAGTAATAATGTATCATGCCAAATATTATAATTAACTTTATATACGTCAGTTTCAACCATACATGTTTGTGACAAATGGACGCACATAAAAATTATTACTTTCATTATTATAATAATTTTCTTACGTGCAATCATAGTTAATATAATGACGACATTCTATCACGAAGATTTTCTTGCGAATTCTTCTTTCTGAAGCATCCAGAATGGAAATGCGCTTTAATTTTGTTAAAATTACATACTAATTTGATAGGCTACTTTTTAAATTTAAAAAGTATACTTTAGTAAAATATTTTATAATGTTGCAAAATGTATATATTCTTCTTTCATATGCAGTATAAAAAACACTTTTCTGGCAATTTTCATGGTGTCTGTACTACTTTTTATGAGTTCCTCACATTGTATAATCGGGTGCAGTGCTCCATAGGCAGTTGCTTTACTTCAAGCTTAAGCAGAAACAACAAGCAGACGAGTTTTATCGTCTGTGTACTTGGTGTTTTTCCCGATACGCCCAACCAGGCTGGCGCCGAGTCGGAAATAATGTTGTGTGTGTCGCAGGGAGCGATGTAGGAGATAACCTGTGCAGACTGGTATGTTTTCGCGATCACCTATCCTTGTGTTTCAGTACTAGAAATACGTGCTCCAACCTGTGGTGATAATATTGGATTCCTGATATGGCAACGTTGGAAAGGCAATGAATTAATGTGGCGCTGCGCCGGTGAAGTCCCAAACACATTTATAAAAAAAAATATGCTGTAATTATGTAAGCGTTGGCATTTTTTTGTCCTTAGAACCCAGTTATACCAACTTGAGCATGGGCCTGGTCTGTAGGGCTTTCTCTAGTCGAAATATTGCGTTATACTTCTAATACTTTATGTATTCATCGTACGGGTGTATACAGACTGTTAGTAATAGAACTTAAACAAGGAATACACAAGATAATTAAATGTAAAATTAAATTCATATTGAGATGATCTCAATCAGTGCAGGCGTGTAAATAATCAGTTATTTCTTAGACTATTAATATTAATAAGTAGATACCTGGAAAATTAGCGGGTTCATTTCGGGACTAGTTGCAATTCAAAACTTCGTGCATTAATGTCACTTTTGCAACGGTCCACTCGCCATTCGACACATCATACAGAAACCTGAGTCAATAAAACTTCATGTACAACAAACTGCAGGCCAATCACAGCCTTCTCTGTGGAAACAAGCACTCAATGAGATGCTGGTATTTGCATAAGGGTGTAGTTAGAGGTCACTGAACTCGAGAATTTTTTTATGTGACTGTTAGTAAGACAGAAATATTTTTCCTGATACGCTGATAACTTTCCCTGTAAATGACAGTGTTTACGTCACTGTTTATATATTTAGTATCAGGGATGTTTCCGAAAGTGATTCACTTGAACGTGGATTAGCTATTCGACGGTGTGCCGCGCAGAAGGCAGCGGGAATGAACTGCGCTGTAGATATATTCATTCCAATATTTTTTCCCCATATATGGGGAAAAAATACTGCTATTATTTATATTCGTTACTTATTCAAAACAGAGTTTATTAATAGAAAATAAAAAAAAAATATTTCCGATACCTGGAAAAGATAATTAATTTGGATAAAATATCATTGAAATATATCGACGAATTATATCGATATGTCGTAGAAATAATATAGTCGTTTCGATGTGTTGATATATTTTCAACATCCCTTCGGTGGGCGCACTTTTTTCTCTAAACTACCTTATTCTAAGTGTTAAGTGTGAGTCCGAAGGTAGGGTCATGTTCCAATAGCATCTCAGGGCTGAGCCCCTTACGCCTAAAGGATAGGGAATTGAATACAAAGGAGGCGGGCATCGTGGCCGAGAGGGAAAGAGGGAATGGGTAGGCATGGCCATCACTTTGGGGCCATGCCTACCTCCCTAAGGTAGTGTAGTTAATGCTACATTAAGAAGAGGTATGGTAAAATGCGCATAGACCCATACCGACAGAAAAGGAGTAAAACACGTGGGAGCACTAGTGAAAATGCTAAAGGAGATAGCAGGTGTGGAGTCCATGCTGTTTAATATTGGAGTGAAGAATCTAGTAGAGAGGTGGCGGGGCTTTAGGCCAGCATGTTAAAGGCACATGCGCCCTTGTGATGGAACTGCCATCCATATTCCAGCGCGGGCAGCCTGACTACCCGCACAGCAATATAGACAGCAGTGACTTCAGGCAGGGTCTTCAAGCTTCCAGCCGAGGGCGCAAGAAATCCGGGCAGATTAGTCATGGCATCTACTCCATCTTCGCTCTTCTGCGCCGACATCAGGAGCTCCACATCGCAGGTGAAGGTGGGGGAGTAACGGATCGTGTAGCCACCCCCTCACCCTCTTTCAAAATCTCCCTCTGTCCTAGGTGAGCAGCGCTCGGCGGGACATCCAGGAGCTACCAGTTGTGGAGGCGAATCCGCTGGCCCACGAGTGAAGGCTGACGCCATTGATTCCAAGTTTCGATGCTGTTCCATTCCATTCCGCACGCATCTACAGTTGACAGCCCGCAGTATCCAGCAGTGGAGTGGTTCGCCACACTTCGCATGTTTCAGTACCTCGGGTTACCCTCAACATCCTCCGCCTTGATTGTTGGGCCGCCCCCAGCAGATGCGTGAAGCCATCAACAACTGAGCCACCCAGGATCCCGACGAACATAACCGTCCGCCATGAGGGCCGCCGCCCGAGTGCGGTGGGCGCACTTCATTGGCAGTCGGGAAAGCTCTCGTCGCGGGTCTGTGGGGATTAAGCGGGTCGCAGCACGAATGATGAGGTCCTCCTCCCTTCTCAATTGCAAACATCCTGCCTGTAATGATTTAATCTCGGCCGCGCCGCAAAGACGCGGCTCTTAATTTTCGTGAATGTTTTCGCCCCCCCCCCCTTTTTTTTCTCTCTCTCTCTCCCCCGCCCTCATATAATACTCTTTCCTTGTTGGAACTGCCGGCATCTGGCCCCTTACTGCCATTTTGGAGGTTTCCCATTGCATACCCGGTCATCGCAATCTCCGTGTTAACATATTGCTATAGGCTGTTCGCGGTAATATTATCACTTTTAAAAGCCCTACTTAAGATCTACTTGTATACGCGTTGTGTATTCCCCCGCCGTAAGTAAAATTAACATTGCCATCGCCCTCGTCACTTTATTCATGCGTCGGCCAAATGAAACTATGAAATTATTAAGAAAGTAAATACTTCAAAAATAAGATAATTTTTGTACTTGTATGAATTAAAAACACAGAAAAAGAAAGAAATTATTAGAAGTTATCACAAATGGTTACCTAACACTTTTTATTCGACGTTATGATATGGAACTACTTTCTATCCATTGTTACCAATTCTACTGGACGAATGTCACTCAGTGCGCACAACGAAATATATGCATTCAGAGGTAGTGACTTTTTTCTAAGGTTCATTTCTAAAGTGCTCACTTTATCGTGAACAGCCTTTACAGGCATGGTAAAACAGAAAACTTACAAAATCCAAATAATTCTGAAGTGGTCAAGGAGGAAGCTAGTAAGCTGTCAAACCGGGGAAACGTCAGGGAATTTGAAGGTGGAGAAACACTTGATAATAGTGAAATAATTTGGAAATTATTTTCATAACTACGTGTACGTCAGAGAAGGGAAATGCTGGAAGTATTAAGGAATTTCGCTTGGACATTCATTCAGGGAATTCGAAAGTGGTTGTCAGGGGGACCTGGAAATGTCTGGGAATCATAAAATGCTGGTGGGAAATCTGGCAAAGGCGTGGGAAAACTCGGAAAAGTCAAGGAATTCTAACGTTTTGCCGTGGGAAAGCAAAAAAGCGAAGAATTTGAAGTTTGGTGGGAGGGGGGGGGGGGTAGAGGCCTTACAGCTATCAGGGAATTATTGGAGTATGTTCACAGAAAACATTGACTAGTCGTAGAGTGAATATGGTGTAAAGTGCGCATGCTAACTGCGTAGTAATAACTTTCCATGTTCCAACATTGAACTTTTTTTTAAAGGGCTTTGTCCACGAGACATTTTGTTATTTAATATTTGTATCTTATTCTGTCCAACTTTTGAACTTTATTAGTGATTTCTCTTTCTTCGGTAAAATAGACTGAGCGCATAGCTTTCGCATAAATACTCGAAATTACAATTTTGCTGTTTTAAAAATGTTTACAAAAATGTAAACTGTGTTACGTACAGGAATGAGATAATTCACAATGAAAGAATATGTGGAGAACTACTTATAGAATTCTACTAATTTGTACAAGGAAATGTTTTAGCAGTTAAAAAAAGCTATAAATAAGGAAATCCTTTATTTTTTCATGTGTGGCTGCCCCTGAATTTTTTAAAAATAACTTTTGCAAAACATATCTTTAAATTAATTGAGACAGGACCTTTCAGTTGTCCTTGTTAAATTTTCTGCAGTAAATTAGGTTATTCTATTTTTATATTACATACAACGTAACATTTTGACTCGATGTTATTTTGCAAAAATCGCGCACACTAAACGAAAATTCATTTTTCGAAAAAGTAGTTATTGATAATGTCTACGAGTTGAACGCCATTAAAAAACCTAATAGAACTAACCAAAACAACGTATATAGAGTTAGAGGTTTAGGATAATGTTGGTGTGAGTAGGTTATTTCCTCTACCCTAGTTTTAATGCAACTAGAATATGCTCAGGTTAGTTAAAGTAATGTATTCTCACAAAGGGGTGGATTTTTTTAAAAAACTCAAACATAAACAAACACGCCCGTTAAAGCTGAACATGTCATTTCGACAGTTCTGTTGGCGTTTGTGAGTCAGTTTTGTCGACATGCACAAAATAAAAATCGGTGTAGCACATCCTTTAAGTCTGCAGAAATGAAAGGTAGCGCAAATATCGAGATGTCGCCCAGTCTGGCAGGCTGTTCACGGTAAAGTGAGCACTTTTGAAGCCCTAGTTACTTTTTCCTTTCAGCCATTTTTTTTCTTTAACTAGCCTTTTAAAAGAAATATTGCCATGTAAGTAATAAACACAGTATATATTTTCCACCGCACTCAGAAGTTAACGTCTACGGCTAAAATAAATATATTTATTGGCTATTATTCTAGCCGAGAGGACTTCCAAAAGTGCTCACTTTACCGTGAACAGCGTACAGGCGTAGAAGACGTGGGTGGGCGCTGCATGGTCGTGATTCAGCAGGCGTCCAAGGTCGACGCATGCCTTATCCTCCTGCTCGTGATCCTTACCGCGAGATTGGACTCCGGCCTTATCAGCGCCCCTGGCGGCCATCGCTGCAAGCAGGCTCGCGGGTCGCGCGTGGCGAGCTCCTGTTGGTCACTTCTCCGATCACTATCTCCCACCACGGGAGCTTTAACGGGCCTGCCTACCAAACCGGCAGACGCGAACTTCAAATGGGGAATCAATGTTAAAAGAAGTTCCTTCTCATTGCGTCAATTTTAAAGATAACTATTGCAAACAAAAAACACGTTGACACGATTTTCTCAGAGATTATTGCTACATAAAATGGTTTTTGAAAAAAGATATGTATTTATCCATCTTTTTTTGTTGTATTTTTAAATTTAAATAATTACATTTTATGAAAAACATACTAAACAAAAAAATTGGTAAAATATATTTTAACGCAGCATCGTTCCTTTAGAAATTCACGTAGAATACTTTTTGTTTGAAATAGTTATCTTTAAAATTGGCGTAATGGGAAGGAATTTCATTTAACATTGATTCCTCAATCGAAGTTCGCAGCTGCCGCCTTGGTAGGCAGGCCCGTTAGGTCACCAAAAAAATGCATTATTTTATACTTGTATACGAAATGCTGTAGTACATCTCACTCTTAGATTGTAGTAAAGAGTGCATGCCGCGTGCTGTTTCCAAATGGCTAGCGATTATCAACAGTCAAGTAGTTATGCTTTGTTGACAGAATAATTTCATTTGTATAAAAATATATAACAAAAATTTTCAAATTGTATGGTAGTGTTAAATATAAAATTGTTGAATTGGCTACCCACTGCAATCTAAGAGTAAGATGCACTATAACTTGTATTGGCTGTTCACGGTAAAATGAGCATTTTTGAAAGCCCTGCTTAAGATCGACTTGTGTGCACGTTGTGTATTCTTCTGCCGTATGTAAAATTAACACTGCCACGGGTCTCATCACTTTATTCGTGCATCGGTCAAGTGAAACTGTGAAATTATTAGAATAGTAAATATTGTATAAGTCTGCTCATTTTTACACTTTGGTGCCTTAAAAAAAAACCCAGAAAGCGAGAGGAATAATTTTAAGTTATCGCAAATGGTTACCTTAACATTATTTATTCGACATTAAGATATGGAACTATTTTCCATCCATCGTTACCAACTTTTAAGTAGTTTTCTCTCGAGCTTATGTGTCAGTCACAATTTTAATGTTGAAAATGGTCCCTGGAACTAATTGCATTTTTTTCTAGGACACGCTGACCGGTTTGGTCCTGGTTGCGTTGGCCGCGATGTGATACCCGATATATTTTCCATTTTGTTTCTTTTCATTTTGTATCTATACGAGAAGTAATTACCACATGTCTAGCATACAGTGGATTCTCTATCCAACGTTTCTCAGTGATTTACAAAAAAAATTCCATTAGATGTTCATTTTAAATGAATGTGGGTTTGAAATGTAGATGAATTAATAATTGGACCACAGAATATGTTCCTGGGTTGCGGACTTTCAGTCCTTCTGTGTTCAACGCATAGAAGTTCCATTGAATTTACATCGATTCAACGCCTGAATAAAGTCATTGTATTTTTTTAAATTATGGAACGATACAAAACGAGCAGAAGAGCGTATCCTTTATCATGGCTTTCATAAATGGCCAGTAAGCCGTGAATAGCCTTTATTACACTTTACGAAATTGTTAATAAATATACTACTCCAGGGTATTCTCATATTGAGAAAGCACGGACTGCTAAAATAAAATTTGCTTCCACCCCTTCTTTTCCGTGTGCATTAAGGGTAGCTTTAATGCAGGTTGTCAGGAAAGAGTCAAATGCACATTGGAGTGAAGAGATTTGGGCGGCTGTTAACATCAGGGTCTGGAGAGCCGATGAGGGTGAAGCGAAGTGAGTATGGAGCAGCGCCGGAATGCAAGGGCAGGGGGAAACGGGAGATCCACGAGAAAGCCTGCCTACGACCAGTGGTATCGTTCAGCACGATTCCCACGTGCGAGAATCTGGGAGCGTCTCCGCCGGGAATCGAACCCAGTTCGCCTTGGTAGGAGGTGAGCGCTCTAGCCGCTGTGCCACCGCGGCCTCCTATCGAATGCTTAGTGAAGGTCCTTTAAAGTAGCGACGCTCAATATTTCTATAGCTGCAGCACGATATACAGAGTGTTACAAAATGGCATGTCGATACTTTGGGGAATCATTCCTCACATCTGGAGGATGAAAAAATGTTATATGAACATAGGTCCGCAAACGTTTTGTTTCTTTACTACAGCCCGTAATACATAACGTACAGTGTATGGCCCGTGGGCTGGATCATGTTACTGTGGAATGCCATTGCAGCGTTTGTTTGCATGATACAGGGCACCTCACACTACGTCACTACACCTAGAACAGTAGGAATTGCACAGGAATTATTTACAAGTGTGAAAGCTTATCGTTGGCACTAAAGGTAATTTTCAAAATGCCCTCCATCAGCACGAACACATGCCTCAACCCGCTGTTGTATGGACACCTGGATGCATTGATGAATACCTGGAAAATTCCAGTTTGTTTCGCAACCCGCCACAATACGGTTACGTGGGGTGCCCACGTCGTCCAATGGGGTTGCATAAACAAATGCCATTAAATGTCCTCCCCACAAATAAAAGTCTAGTAGATTCAAATCAGGCTCCTCGGGGGCTGGTATGGAGCTGCCAATTACAGCTGCGATGGCATTTCGCACTAACATTATCCAGCCCGTGGGCCATACAATGTACGTTATGTATTATAGGCTGTAGTAAAGAAACTAAGCGTTTGCGGACCTATGTTCATAGAGCATTTTTTTCATCTTCCGAATGCGAGGAACGTTTCCCCGAAGTATTGATATGCAATGTACACTCGGGTGGCGGCCCTCATGGCGGACGGTTATGTTCGTCGGGAGCCTGGGTGGCTCAGTTGTTGATGGCTTCACGCATCTGCTGGGGGCGGCCCAACAATCAAGGCGGAGGATGTTGAGAGTAACCCGAGGTGCTGAAACATGCGAAGTGTGGCGAACCACTCCACTGCTGGATTCTGCGGGCTGTCAACTGCAGATGCGTGTGGAATGGAATGGAACAGCATCGGAACTTGAAAGCAATGGCGTCAGCCTTCACTCGTGGGCCAGCGGATTCGCCTCTACAACTGGTAGCTCCTGGGTGTCCCGCCGAGCGCTGCTCACGTACGACCGAGGGAGATTTTGTAAGAGGGGGAGGGGGTGGCTACCCGATCCGTTACTCCCCACCTTCACCCGCGATGTGGAGATCCTGACGTCGGTGCAGAAGAGCGAAGATGGAGTAGGTGCCATGACTGAGCTGCCCGGATTTCTGCAGTTCCACCTCAAGGGCGCATGTGCCTTTGACATGCTGACCCAAAGCTCCGCCACCTCGCTACTAGATTCTTCACTCCAATATTAAACAGCATGGACTCCACACTTGCTATCTCCTTTAGCATTTTCACTAGTGCTCCCACGAGTTTAACTGCTTTTCTGTTGGTATGGGTTTTACCGTACCCCTTCTTAATGAAGCTTTAACTACACTACACAGGGAGGTAGGCATGACCCCAAAGTGATGGCCATGCCTACCCATTCCCTCTCCGCCGCGATGCCCGCCTCCTTTGTATACAATTCCCTCTCCTTTAGGCGTAAGTAGATCAGCCCTGAGATGCAATTAGAACCCGACCCTACATTCGGACTTACACTTAACACATAGAGTGAGGTAGTAGGTAGTTTGGAAAACAAGTGACATGTAATTTTGTAACGTTCTGTATTGTAAATTTTAAATGTGGTATTGGCGAGGCCGTGGTGGATTAGTGGTCAGACTACTCCCGCCTCCAACCAAAGCGTACTGGGCTCGTTAACCGGCGGGGTCGCTCCCGGATGTCAGCACGTGGGAACAGTTACGGACGACGTCACTATTCGGCGGGTTTTCTCGGGAATCTCCCGCCTTCCCCCTTTCCAGCTTTCCGGCGTTGTTCCATACCCAGCTTCACCCTCATCGGCTCTCTATATCTCGATGCTAAGAGCCGCCAAAATCTCTCCACTCCACTTTATGTAGGCTAAAATATTTCAGCTCTAGTTGTAAAATATTATATGCGATTTTGTGAGAACTTACGAACTCATATTCAGTTGTGTTTGATGTGACTAACACAAACAAAACTCATGTGATGTCTGAAACAAGAATGATTGGTTTAGTTAGGTAATTAAGGTGGTGCTAGGAGTGACGTAGTAATGGTTATCAAAATGCCAGGATTGATCTGTACATTCCTATTTACAATTGTTTTTCCATAAGTAGCAGCAAAACATTATTGGGGGGGGGGGGGGGGGTATTTCCCCCGATAAGATGTCCGTTCCAATCACGAAAGGTTGTCTTCAAAAAGATAAAGGAAAGATAATTCCATAGGTTCTGTCTTTTGATAAATAAGTGAACTTAATTATGACATATTTAAAGGAGACTATACATGTTTGTGTTTTATTTCGAATTTTATAAACGTTAGTGTGATGAAATGCGTGGAGCTTGGTGATAAGGTGTTTATGTTGTAATTTTTTTTATGTCGCTTGCGTGGGAAACTGTTAAGTTTTACATAAAAATAAATACTTTGGTTCCTGACATTAATATACCTAAGCAATTGTTTTTCCTTAGGAAATGTAAAACGCAATCTACGAACACATTTCTATATTTACTGAAAAATTTTGATGGGGGGGGGGGGATGTACCATAGGAGTGTATTAATAGATTAAGTTATGCACCAGTATATATGTATGTCACACCATTTTACTGACATCATGGTAGCGTCTGATCACATGACCTATTAAAAAAAATTATTAGAAGCTCCGGCACAATCTTGTAAAATGTTGCCAAAATAATGTAAGTTGTTGAATATTCTGCCTTAAAATGTGACCTTGGCCAAATGATTTGTACGCCTAAAAACATATTTTGAATTTTTTCTCGTTAATATCTCGGAGTTATTGACGTTTGTGCGGCAAATACACCTACCTCCAACACGACGGCGTGGCCTGGATTCTTGACAGTCCTGCAAGTGGAAGACGCGATGGAATTTACCGATATCCAGTGGACGTTTCCGGGGTGCTTCAGTTTTGCCCACCACTGCATACCACCGATTCTACACGTTAATGTTATGCTTTCGCACTTTACTTTCACGTACGAAGGTCGTTTAAAAGTTCCAGCAAAAAAACGTAGCGTCATTCCGGTGGGTTTTACTCTCATCGAATGGTTCTGTCATCATTGCCATTAGGAAATTATGCGTTTTCATGTTATTAAGCAACAAATGTTTGTTATCCGTTGATGTTAAGGCATAACGATAGTTATTTCGCGAAAAATGTTCACAGATGGCAGATATCAAATCAGTTAGCACTCTTCACGATTCATCTCACATGGTCTTTGACATTTATCGACTAACTAATTTTAGTTCCCTGTTTTCAATGCCGTAATAGTCTCGTTGAGCCGCATGTTACATTATGTTCTCTACCCCTTTCCTCATAAAGAATAATCTCATAATTGGTTGAATAGCAAACCTGGTGAATGCTAGAAATTTTTGTCGTAGAATAAGGATTACCAATTTTGTAATATGTAATATTCAAATTATGTTACAGTCACTTGAACGGCTCGTGTATACTATAGTCCATTCACTGTATCTTCACACTTTTGAATCAAACCTTAGAAAAACCATCCCGTGTACACATGTTTGGTTGTTTCCAAAATACGTCGTGTATCACAAGCGTTTTATACTTCTGTTAGGTTGCAGAAAAGTATCTCGTTTTCTGTGTATTTAATCATTTTACTCAAATGCTATCTATGAATTGTAATGTTTAGTTTATAATTTGCGTGAATTAGAACAGAGAAGAAAAAAATTGTGTTGGCAATACTTAATAAGAAATAATTCTAGTGCAAAATATGATTAAACTGACAGCGCACATATGGGGTGTGTAGCCGCTTTGGTGCAATTTTGTATGTTTAGTTAAACTTTATTTTCGCGAGTAGGAGGAATAGCGTGAGACGGCTTCAGAAAAGTTGTAATAAACCATGAATGGACAATAATAACTCCGTGGGAATTAAAAGAAAGAAATAAACAAATGCAGGACTTCAACAGCGTTTAATGTGTGGCGTAGCATTCAACATGAATTCGAGCCAGCATTCCACAGCTGCTGGCAGCTCGGTATCTTATCTTCTTGATTCATAACTTATATCACTGATAGTGGAAGGCAGCACTAACGTAGATATAGTTGTGCTATATCAGATATTCGACATTATTGTTGTTGGTTACCAATGCCATTAAACGACCTCGATGGTATACTATAACCTGGATATCCACGTAGAAAAACAAGTTTACAGGACAGCCCAGGTGTGGGCATGTGAAAGTCTTGTAGCCTCTTTTGATAGCCTACTGTCTGCAAGTCCAGCGGACCTAAAAGATTTTTTCCTAAATAGCTAATACATTTTTTGAGGTAGTATTTTCGTAATAATTATTTAAATCTTCTAGCATATATTGCAATTTCCTAAGGCCAGCATTATTAAATTAATTTCTGCTAATTTTAATTGTCATATGCTATTCTGATTACCAAAAGTTCAAACTATTTTTAACCTAAGAATTATTATAATATTATTAAATTGATTTTAATAAAGTTTGTTTCTGAAAAGAAAAATAATCTATATTGAGAAAATATTTATGCATTGTATCTTGCCATAGAAGTATCTACTAAGGTTTTGGAAGAAGAAATATCCATAGTACCACTGCCTTCCGCAGTTAGGGCGCACATTATACTCAACTCTGCAAGAGAGAGAGAGAGAGAGAGAGAGAGAGAGAGAGAGAGAGGAGAGAGAGAGAGAGAGAGAGAGAGAGTCAACTCTGCAAACACGTTTCACGGCTACAACAGACAAGGCCACGAGTAGATTGTGTTTCCAATTCACGGTGCAGGAACACGCCTGCACTGAGCTTGTCGCCATAGCTACAACTGATCGAATGCCATTTGCTCTTGCTATTTTGTAAATCATGAAATACAGGGCTTGTAGGACTTAAAATACATATCAATATCCTGGTTTCGTTAACCTCGCAGCGTTGAAGGAACTAAAGAGTAAATTTATTCGAGGCCCATTTTCCATCGTTGCTTTGATCGTATACTTCCGTAATTAATTTTTAGGTTTGGCTGTTGCAATGCAAAGTGTATATTTGTATTGCACTACGCGATAGAATTTCTTTTAAAACTGTCATGAATTTACTTCCATTCCTATTTTATCTCATGATACAGAGTAGTATTTGCTTTGTGGTCACAGATATGACAAAAGTTTACAAGGGAGCGTGAACGATATGAAAAAAAAATTTTCAATGTAATCGCCTACCCGGAGCTTTGAACTGCGATTCTGCAGGTTTGAAATGCGCGTTTTGTTGACGAAACTATTGAAAGTTTACCCAATATGTTTATCTTCGAAAAGAAAAAAAAAAAAAACTGTAGACGAGAACCGAATGGTAATTTCAACGTATTACGCGTGCTGTTAATAGAGACCTGAAAAATTCGCGAGTTCGATGACCTGCAGCCTAGACTACAGTTTTATGTACAAATATACCGATATCAACTGCTCATTGGTTGTCTGCTGTCACAGTGGAGGGCGACAATTGTACACTATTCTCTAGGAAGTTATATAAATGCACATGTTTTGAATTCTATCTTGTCCCAAAATTAATCCGCTAATTTTTCAGGTCTCTGGCTATTAATATTACTCTCAAGCCCACCGACGTCAACAAAAACAGCTTTTTTCCTAGACTGCTGTATCTTAAAACATACGACCCCGAAAACGAGCGTAACTACGGTATGAGCCTTGCGCGTAGCGGCGATGGCGCACTTGATGCGCGTGACAATGTCGCCCTTATAGCTCCCGCGCTTATCGGCTTCAGACTCGAGTAAAAGAGAGTCATCTGCATTATCCGTCTTGGGAAACTCAAGTACTGCCTCTTATGCATTCTATAAAGCACGCAAAATACCAATGATGTTTTAAATATTTTATTCAGAAAACATTATTCCGAGAATAGACCCTTTTTGTGGATCGCTGAGTACGTGGAGTGAGTGGCGACACAACTCCTGAACAGTCTTATAGGTGTCTTATTTGCCTGATTGAGAGTATCTGGATTTTAGCTTTAACTGTGAGTGTTAACAGAGGCGAGAATCCTGCTCGTCAAGGATGAACGTAATTTGTTTGTAAATTCGAAGTAATGCAGCCTTTCTTGCAACGCATAATCATGTGAATTGGATGGAAAAGTTGCTGAAAAGGAACGAAAGAAGAGTACTGGAAAAAATCTGGTTCTAATTATTATTTCAAATTTTATTGTTTAAAGGTTCAGTAACAAAATCCCTTCCTGTCAGATCGTTCTGTCATAATCAGGCAGTGCAGCGCGTGCTGTCGTAAGCTTTGTTTTATCACGAAAGCTTTTCTGGTTAAATCTCAGTCTGATATTTTCCTCCGGTATTGAATTAACAATTTAACAATTGTGTAATTTTCCCTTGAGAGTTTCACATGTTTTTTCGAGATACTTTTATACATTTCATTTTACGGGGAATGGTGCACGGAAAGACGGGCATTTACTTTAATGTTGGTCAAACGTTATTTTTGAGAGAATTTTTCAAAATTATTTGTACGACAAGACATAAACAATCATTTAGAACACCTTCTTACTTTGATAGATATTCACTACTATTACTACTATCGCAGCACTGATGGAAGATTAGAAAGAATATCTTGTTGCTCGTCTTCCATCAGTGCTCACAGAATAATGAAGGTAAAGGCTGTTCACGATAAATTGAGCACTTTAGAAATGAACCTTAGAAAAAAATCACTGCCCCTGCATGCATATATTTTAATGGACGCACGGAGTGACATTCACACAGTAAAGTTTGTAACGATGGATGGAAAGCAGTTCCATATCTTAACGTCGAACAAAAAGGTTTAGGTAACCAATTGTGATAACTTAAAATTATTTCTTTCGTTTCCCGTTTTTTATTGCATCGAAGTGTAAAAATGAGCAGGTTTGTAATGTGTTTTACATTCTTAATCATTTCGTAATTTTATTTGACTGACGAACGAATAAAGTGATAAGGCCCATTGGAATGTTAATTTTGCATAAGGCGGAAGAATACACAACGTGCATACAAGTAAATCTTAAACAGGGCTTTCAAAAGTGCTCACTTTATCGTGAACAGCCAATAGTGAATATTGTAAATATTGTAAATATAGTAAATATACTGCTTTCGTGCACCATTGGCCTTAAGCTTCTGTACCACTTCAGATATCAACATTAAGATGTGATATGATCGAATATACTCTGTCCCAGAGTATTACCACCAGATTTCGAAAATAATGCTTGTAGGGTGGAACTTAATCGCAGAGGATTCCGGACATATTATAAAATTTATTGGTAATCCGTTAGAACGTAACCCCACAACAATAATTTATAATGGGTACTTCTATTGGATGGCATCGCTTCACTTTAAGAGCTTCTTTTTTTTCATACGAGGACATTTATAAAAATTGGCGCATGCCCGCAAACGACACGTGTCTATATTGTCTATGTGTAAAACAAGTACTATCGCTACTGTACATAAATACCAGTTTGATGAACAGAATCTGTTTAGTTAAAGGACATGTAATCGTCGGCATGTTTGCCTTGTTATCAACTGTCGTTGGTATAATGAGTGCATCATGCGAGTTTGCGTATATGATTATTGCTGTAATAACAACAACAGTAGCACGTTCATTATATTTCGTGGGCGAATAACAAGCGGCACATGCATTCATTTTGTATTATTGACATTAGTTTGGTATTATGTATAACCAACGGCTGGAAAAGAATCGCGAATTGATTTCTTGACGAGCCAGGCTTGAAACGTGCTAAGATTGCTGTTGCTTCTGCGAATCCACCGCAGATCATTTGACTTATATGGAATGCCTCTTAGTAGTGAACTCGTAACAATATAACAGGTTCGCACTAAACCCAGTCAGGTGTGAAAGTGATCTTTTACTGAAGCAGCGGCGAATGAAAAAAATCACACGTACTCCAGTATACAAAGTACTGTGACATCTAGTGATAGTCACTGAACCAGAGAATTTCTCGGGTCTTTTTTTATACCCCATTAAGGGACATACATGCAGGCTTCTCAGACTTCGTATTTTTTCTTTGTATTTTGACGTAGCGCTCTCAGCCACGAAAGCTCTGTCTCTTTGGGGGCGAAGGATCATGCCTTCTGATCGCAGGTGTCCCAGTTTAGCAGTGGCATGCTGTGATTTTTTTTACAAGGTAAGCAATATAAGAGCCCCACATATTTGAGTGTTTTAGATAACATTTGTTAGTGCCGGGCTGTGGTTCCATTTTCGATTTCTACTAACAAACGCAACTTCCAACTTTGCTTACTCTCCACACGTATTTACCGTTTTATAATACCTAACATTAGTTATAAAAATGGAAACGAAATGAATGTAATAATAATTAAACTGAATATTATTTAGAGAGCATATTAGCAATTATAAGAAAACTACCGTTTTTCCGAATACATTAATCTTTTTTTAAGGAAAGAGGACTGGAGGACGCAAACAGAACGACTGCTAACCATGGCGAAGGAACGCAGCAGGGTAACTTGCTTGCGAGTTCGATTCATCGCTAGCCGCTCCCGTTTGTGGAAATAAATACTAGATAGCAGCACTGTGCGTGAACAGTACGGGGGTTACGAAAACTGTGTTTCTCGAGTCGGAAACGGGAAACTCAGATTTAAATGTGTTTAAATTTAAAGGCGAAAACTGTAAAGGGTCAAACATTTCCAATTTGTATAGGGTAAGTATTGCTTACCTTGCGTCTATGGAATAAACGCCACTAAGCTAAGTTAACCAGATCCAAAGCCCCAACCTGATTTACAAGTACAGTAGAGAACACCCTACCACAAAGTTTTGAGACCCTTGTACTCAGATACCAAGCGTGTGGTCTGACTAGGGTTCTATCCATATCTCTAATGTCTCTCCAGGACACAAACGGAGCGGGTTGCCGCTCACTGCCCTGCCTTTCTTCAACACTTTGTAGACTACGCTCGAGTGTAGCTCAAGCAAAGCTAACTTGAAAATTTCTTTGTCGTTCAGAACACAACTCGCATGAATGTGCAGTCTTTGTTCAGCTAGTGTTTAACATTATCTCACAAGAACTCAACAGCGCATTATCAATGATATTGCTAACGATATAATTTATTTTTATAGCCACCCAAAGGGACATGATTCATTGTAAATCATATCTATAGGATAAAAGACATTTGATTTGATCAAAATCAGCTTGGCTCTCTATTGGTTGATGACCGGCCAATAATGAACGCTGTAAATTACAGAGTAGTGCCCGGTGTGGTACGTACCAATAGGACGATGGTGAGTTTCAACACAGACACCAATAGACTCGGTGTTCTTGCAGTAGTGGATATAGGTGGCTCGCTTATAATTTTTCTCAAGTGCCAGTAAATGTGTGCAGACCTCGATGTGTTGAAGAGGGGGGGGGGGGGGGGATCTCTCCAGACCTCCTCCAACATGCGGAGTTAACCACTGTCAACACGAATCAAACCTCATTTCATCGGTACACCAGAGAGAACCTCTGGTGGGGCCGAACTGGTCAGCCCATGCTCCCACTTATTTTCCATGGCACTAGTGGGTTTTCAATGAGCCCAACCTATGGCGACCGCCAGGCGAACGTAGGCTGCCCCTTCCACCCGTTAGTGCACCAGGGGACACAGCCCACCTTTGACCACACTCCGGTTGTGGTTGGTGACACCATCAACGCCTCACCGGGCGTAAGCCACACACCCATTACAGGGTTGGTTGCCCGCCCAGCATCCCACCACTGAACTGCCAACCAGAAGGCAGAGGGCGAACGACGACGAGCGTGGAGCGGTAGACACTCCCCGGTCCCGCTATGGTACGCAGGCCAGCGCATCAGACCTTGCCATTCATAGGTTGCCCTAAAAATTTAGGGTCGTCGTTTAAGAGGACTATATAGCTGCGCGTCCAAGGTCAAGAAGCGATGGAGCGATACAGGCGACACTAACACGCACGCCTAGCGCCTCATCGCTCCCACGCGCAAGGCGTGCAGTGTTTCCATCGTGACGCTTTACTGTGCAAACTAGATCTGTAACGGTGGGGTTTTATTACACGCAATGAAAGTACATAGATCAAACTATCTGCGTATAATCGTACGTTTCTCTTGCCACGTAAAGAAACTTGATAGGCAAGCTTTAAAAATGCGATATTTCACGATTTTTTCTCCATTAATACACTTAATACGATAAAATTAAAAACATAGCGACATGGACAATAGTTTTTTTTAAATCCTTTCTGGCAAAACTTCGTATTTCCAGAACATTTATTTACCGAGACACGCTTTTAGGCCCAAACAACGATTTCACAAAAAAACGTTTCAGTACATTAGGACCCTTAAAACCACAGTCAGTCGACTCGCCGACGGAAAGACTGCACGCCTCGCGCTTAGAGGCGATGAGGTAAGCAGCGAGCGAGAAAGAGTCGACCTTAAGCCATGCGCCGACATGCAATTATGGTCGGCAGATTGTTTGAGTGCATGAGTGACTATCACAGGGTCTTATGAGACTGTGCTCACATGCAACTGTTAAGTCGGCCGACCAAATGGTTTATATTTGTCCACAAATCAAGTGATCGCGCAATCGATATGTGCCATGTAGGTTTGAATGTGTTCGAGCACACTTGCAATGAAACAGTCGCACGGCAGCCGTCGTCGAGTACACAGCTTCTGTTAAGAATGGCATCCCAACGAGGTAAGCAAATCTGTTGTTGCAATCGTACATACTTGGCACATATTTACATTGTGCACACATCTCTTTATTATTTGCATACATTACACACATTATTGCCATTCATGTACGGTCATTAATTTATTATTTATGAATATACAACAAATATTCAATTTGTACATACATTTGTTCATACAGTTTGTACATACTGCTATTGCATACCAGTAAAATCCTTTGTGCATACATCCATAAGTTGTTATAATCTATTTCTTGTGAGTAGGCCCTATACATTGTTGTACAGTTTTCATTATTTTTCTTACGAAGTATGTATATTACTTTACAATGTCGTGGTAACATTAGATAAAATATTGAAACAGCCTTCATGCGTCAACATACTGTTATTGTGTGTTGTATTGCAAAATTGGAAGATTACGAAGATTGGATCGAAAAGTTTATCACAGCTGTGCAAGAGAGACCTGCCATTTACAACAAAGGGCTGAAAGAATATTCAGATCTGAACGCAATGGCACGACTTTGGACAGAAGTGTGCGAGATAGTTGTGCCTTCGTGGAATGATTTGACTCCACCAGAAAAAACCTTGAAAGGTAAGAAATAACGTAAAATTGTTACATTATTAAAATTAAAAACAGAAGTACGAAAATTACCTATATTTTATCATATTGCCATGAGACAGACCCTTGAGGAGACGTGAAATGATTTGCAAAATAATGTATTATTATTTCACCTCGAGAACTGCGTACATTGTTTGGTCTAATGCTTGCAAAGGGGGACTCGTATAATGTGTCTTCAAAGTGTTTGCCATCTTTTTGGTGTACGTAGTTGTGAAGAATGCAACAAGCTTTGATAATATCATCACTAATTGCGATATTCACATCTAGTGGTCGGTGTAATATCCGCCATTTGTTGGCCAGAATGCCAAACGCACATTTCACAAGTCGTCTCGCTCCAGAAAGTCTATAATTAAATTTTCTTTTCACATTTGTCAAATTATGTCGCCCATAAGGACGCAGTACATGCTCTGATAAAGTAAAAGCTTCATCTTCTACAAATACGAAAGGCATGGCAACACCATTGTCATTTGGCAGTACCCGATTCGCTGGTAGATGTAACTGAGCATTCTCAAGTTTTTGTCCAAAATTTTGAACGTTGAAACACGTACGAGTCACTAGCGCTACCATATGATCCAACATCAACCGAAATAAAACAATAATCAGCATCAAAAACTGCCATAAGTATGACGAAAAAAAAACTGTTTGTAATTATAAAATTGAGAACCGCCGTGGCTAGGCTGATGTACTCTGATATGCTTTCCATCAGCTGCTCCCAAACAGTTGGGAAAGTCTGTCCTCTAAGCAAATCTTGCAGCTATATTCAGCCAAGTACTTTCAGTTTTTCTTGGGATACATGTCGAGGTCAAGCAAATCCATGATTTGTTACACGTATCATTGACAATTGTCCGGATTGTTGTAACGCCAATCAGGTATTCGTAATACAGAGAATGAAAACTGTTCCCCCGTCGCAAAGTACCTGAAAAAAAAAGGTTAAGTAGACAGGTGTTGACATTACTCTTATGCTGGGGCTACCACACAAACACAACACAGCAGAACAGATTGTTAGGAATTCCATACTCTTCTTGCTGGGGTTACCACGGCACTCAGTAAGCACAACAGAACAGATTCGTAGGATTTCCATGCACTATTGCTGAGGCTACCGTGCTACTCAGTAAGTGCACCAGAACAGATTGTTAGCGCTGCAATATGTTGCTGTTGTGTGTACAGTCATCTGTGTAGCGGCATCAGAGCAGCATTGTGGGCAATACCATACTGAATAGTATTCAGAACCCTACTCGCGTGTAATCGCAATATTATATTCTGTAGAAAGTAATAGTAATTGACATCACTGATTTGTGACGCACTGATCGTTACAATATCTTCTGTTGGTGTTACCACATATCTTTAACAATATGCTACAACAGTATTTTTCTTTCAGAGTTTATTTATTAAACATTTTTTATGATAAATGAAGGCAAGGAGCCCGCTTTGGTAGGCGTGTATTGTGAGATGCACTTTCGCTGTTGCAAACACCACACTAAAGTTACATACAGCCACGATGGAAACATCCTAGTGTTGTTTTTTATGTGACTTTCAGGTTGAAAAATATGTATGGAAAAACCTGGACTGACATCATTCATCTTACCCGCATTCGCCTGTATTAATTATCCATCTAAACATGAGGTCAAAGCATAAATACTAACAACAGGTGGTCTTTCCTGCATGTCTACACATAACTTGTGTGTCACGGTGATGTCAACAGAGTGCAATACAAGTGCTATTGAAGGTTGATCACATTGCCAGCTATCAATCGCAATCACACCATACTGAGGCGAACCTCTTCATGTATATATTATGTGTGTGTGTGTTTTGACATTGTGCATTTTATTATTTGTTTACTAAATGCATCCCGTTTTTTTTTTGTTTGCGTAAGGAAACAACTACAACAGCGGTGGCGAAACCTGAGAACTTCTTTCAGGAGGGAGTTAAATAAACAAAGAAAAGGTACATCTGGCCAAGCAGCACACTAACGTCAGAAGTGTACATATTTTGATCAACTCTTGTTCTTACAGCCCAGTATGGAGGACAGGGAGGCTGTTAGCGAGACAAGCCCCATTCGACTGGAAGGTGAGAATTCCGAAAATGAACATGAGCATGATCATACAGACGAAGCAGTTTGTCATCGTCGACAGAGTATTCCGACAGGTAAACAGAAGAAAAAGGCACAGTCGTACGAGGAAACATTACTGAGCATTCTGAAAGAAAAGGAGGCCGAAGACATTGACGAAGACAAATCCTTTCTATTATCTTTGGTGCCAGCATTTAAACGAATGACTGACGATCAGAAAATGTAATCTAAAAAGGAATTTCTGTCGGTCATTCAACGGGTAACTCGTCATTTTCATCACAGTTTTTCCCTGAACATCACAGGCATCCCGCATACTCCACCTCAGCGAGTCTTTTGTGCTAAGCCTAACGTCTATATGTCCACGCCATTACCTTCCTCGGCACCCACTGCTACCGACAGCACACAAAGCACTTGGGTTTCATCATGTCCAACATCTCCGCAGTCTGATTTATTAGACTCGTACGTACAATGTAGAACCAAATATATGCTAAATACTAACATTAAAATTAATGCTATTACTTCTTGCTTATTTTTCCTACCTTAATGTCACTGACAATCGTTCTTCTGGAGATATGGCCTTCCTCCACTTCGTATTTGTGTATGTTATTGAAGCTGCTGCAAACTTCAGTAGATCATCAAAACTGCTTACACTCATTCGGTAATAACTGAAGGATTTTTCCGGATAGGTGCGTAATTCTGCGTGAAGTTTGTGAAATTGCCCAATCAACAAACGTTGGCTGGTAAGTGGGTGTACCCAATATTGCCTTTTTTTCTTCATTTTTCTTCTCTGGATTTCGATAGCGCACAAACAAGATACCTCTGTGAAATCCATTATCAAACTGATGTGAAAGGTGCAGCTACATAGCTGCATGTGTGCGCAGTGCTTCGGTCTGCCGATTATAAGTTACATGTGTGCGCAACACAATGATCGGCCGATCGTTTAGCTGCGAAACCTGTTAATTGCATGTTGGCGCATGACCTCAGAGCTCATGCGTTTAGGGACACAACGCGCAGAATACCTGCAGCCAGGCGGAATATTTTAATGGCTTCCATAGTAATAAATGATATTTATAGCCACGTATTTACGTTCGTGAAAATTAGAAACCGTCACTTGGTCAACGAATGTTTGTAATAGGCTGTTTACAATAAACTGAGCACATTTGCAAGCCCCGCTAAAGATTTACTTATGTACACGTTATGTATCCTTCCACCAGAAGTAAATTAACATTCCCTTGGGCCTGATCACTTTTTCATATGCCACTCAAGTAGAAATCTGAATTAATAGATAAGAAAATAATTCACATAATTGTTAATTCTTACAGTTTAATGGATTAAAAAAAAAACAAGAAAGCAAAATAAATTATTTCGGTATTCACAAATGTTTGTCTAGCACTATTTTTAAACGTTGACGTGTAAGTATAGACTATTCACGGTAAAGTGAACACTTTTGAAAGCCCTCTCATTTAGAATAATAGTCAATAAATGTATTTCATTTCATCTTTAGACGTTAACTTCCGAGTGTGTATGAATATGCAAACTGTGTTTATTACTTACATGGCAATATTTATTTAAAAAAGATGGTTCAAGTAAAAAACTGACTAAAAAGTAAAAGTAACTAGGGCCTCAAAAGTGCTCACTTTATCGTGAACAGCCCATACTTTCTATCCGTCTTTTGCAATGTTACTGGACGCGTGCCAGTCAGTGTGCAAGTTGGGGCAGTGTCGTTTCTCAAAGGTTTGTTTTCAAAACCTTCGCAGTCAACTGGGAACAGCCTATAGTCACGAGGCTGTAGAGGAATTTTCATTGACATGAAAGGATGAACTATCCTCGAACAGAGTACACGAGAAGAACACACACGTGCATGAAGACACGTGCCAAGCAGTTTCGCCTCGCAAAGGCCCGGCTGCTCCGGCATCTGCGGAGGTGGTGAGATGGCTGTAGACCACGAGCGGGGCCGGTGGGAGGCTGCAGCTATCAGCTGACCAGATGGCCGGGCAGGGCACGGGCGGACGGAGGGACGTCATCGGCGACCCACGCCGGCTCGCGATGGCACGTGGGCGGACCGTGTGGGCGGGGCACGCCGCGGCGTCTGGCTGCGCGCGCACCTTGCATCTGATACACTCTCATTTCTGCAACACGTTATATACGGGATGATTCTCAATTAGACTGACAAACTTCGGGTGATTCTTCATGAAAAATTAAAAGGAAAACATGTGACACTTTATACCTAAACCGAATATTAAGGGAGGCATGAGTCCTAAAAAAAAAAAAAAAAATCGAGATTTTAAGCCTTATTTGTGCTAAATATCGGCTCTTACGTTGAAGGTGCCAATAGCATACAGTAATGTTCTTAGAGTTATCATTGTATTTTACTTCGTGACCGATATTTTGCACAAATACGGTTTAAAACCTCGTTTTTTAAGGGCTCATACCTCCCTTAATATTCGGTGTAGGTGTAAAGTATCACACATGTTTTCCTTTTACTTTTTCACGAAGGATCACCTCCCGAAGTCGGTCGGTATAATTGAGAATCATCCTGTATATAATCAATTCGCGGTTACTTCCATCTTTTATGAACCCCTGCTAAAGTTATACTCCCGGGAGATTCCTCCGCTTCGTGCAAACAAAGCGTATAGGCTGTTCACGGCAAAGAGAGCACTTTCGAGGTCCTAGTTATTTCTCCTTCCTTTCAGCCATATTTTATCATTTAACAATCCTTACAAATACATATCGCCATGTAAGTAATAAACACAGTGTGTATATTCCACAGCACTCGGAAGTGAATCTTGTAAGGATAAAATAAAATATAATTGTTGACATTATTACAAACGAGAGGGCTTTCAAAAGTGCTCACATTACCTTGGATTGCCTATAGAAAATTATACCAGAAGGCCAAATCATCGCATTCGTGCGCACTCAGTGTAATAATATTCTGCACAGGAACAATTTCTTACTAAGTATCACCAACGTACCCTATTTTCTCTTTGGTTTAGCTCTTATAAATTTTAAATTAAATATTGTAACTTATAGATAAAATAAAAGTGTAATTTAACCAAAAACAAGGTATGTTTTCGTTACCAGAAAATAAAAAGCTTGTGGCACGTCGCATATTTAGCAAACAACCGAACACGTCATACATGGGATGATCTTTAAAAGGTCTTGATTCAAAAAGTTTGAAGAAACCGCGAATATACTATGTATCTTTCGGTAACACGAAGCCCTTTCACTTTTACCTTAATTCATGGTTTCAACTGTTGCATCTACGTAATATGTGGGTTATTGCTGTACATTTCCTGTTTCAACACTTGCTTCAATCACGCAACGAATGACGCATTTGCTTGGTGCTCGGCAGATGCATTAACAGACCAGAGCTGTAGAGATGTCCACAAATCCCATCATACCAACGAAGACACCGAGTGCGCTGGGCATTGATCCTGTGCGTGTACCGTTCTTGTCATTTATTTCCTTCCTCTGCCACATGGCTGTTGTAGTGGACGAAGATACTGGGAAGGTTAAGTGAGTGAAGAGATTTGGGCGGCTCGTCTTGAGAGCAGATGAGGGCCATTGAGGTGATTATGGATCAGCGCCGGAATGAAAGGGCGGGGGAAACGGGGAGATCCACGAGAAGACCCGCCGCCCAGCGGCATCGTCCGGCACGATTCCCACATGTGAAAATCCGGTGACCAGCCCGGGGATTGAACCCGGGGTCACCTCGGTGTTAGGCGAGCAGTCTAACCGCTCAGCCACCGCGGCTTCGCTTGTGCTTGCAGCTGTTTCGTGCGTTCGAGGCTGAGAAATGCTTGAGCTCTTAAGGCCGACTGTTGCTCGCTTTCTGTGTGCCTTATCGTCTCTATGCGCGATGCGCTCGACGGGTGTGCAGTCCGAACGTGACAAAGCGGCACGCTATGAGAGATAAAGTATGATTCGTTTCTAAAGGCATCTGTTAAGTTTCTATATAGGAAATTTACCAGACAAAACTGATTCCTGAAAACACCCGTTTCGGCATTTTCTAAGTCGTAAAAAATTATCCTTGGAGTTGAAATGAGAACTTGAAACTTTTGCTTCAGGAACGGAACTATTATTACATGTTTGGTGTGTTCAAAAGCCACTACAAAACGCCCGACCGTTTTTATTCTCTTGTGTTTTCTACCAAATCTCTGCAAAGTGCTTCATGCGCCACACTGTTAAAAAAAAATCTTAATTTTACAGAAAAGTGCTGGTAAAAATTTACCCAGAAATGTCCGTAAACTCTCCGTAAAATTACGGACGCATTGATTTTCAGAAACGAACTTTTTCGTAAATTTCACGGAACCTCTCCGGTAATTTCCAAGTTAGTTTTCTGTACTTGCCGTTTAAAATAAAAAGAGATAATGAAAATGTGTTTAATTCTCGTTATGCGGGTGTTCTACCGCGCATAAAAAATTGTATAAAAAAGTTAAAATAATTTGTGCTTAAGTGAGATTTGAACCCGAGTCAAAAAGTTACTAATCCCCGACTTTAACATTCACCCACAACTCTAACTTGTAAGTAATAGTATAACTTGTATATTTTTATTCGAAACACAAAAGTAAAAATTCACTTTCTCTTAAATTTATTACATTTTCAGTGTTGCCAAATGTTACAGACGCCTGATGCTCTTTTTTAATGTTTGAAAGAATAGGCCATAGTCGCCTGGAACTGCCGCAGAAACGATACTTTTCTTTTTACAGTGGCGAAGAGAACTTCGTGTGGAATCGGCATTGTTCGTCCCCGTAACTCGAAGCCAAATTGAATACGCAGACTTTCCGAATTTTGTATTTACGGACTTAACTCCGTTTTTCGTCATTACGGATTGCCTTTCCGTACATACGCCGTACATTTACGTAAAACATTCCGTAGATATACGGAAATGTTTAACAATGCAGCCAGGCGGAGGTCTTAACTTCTGAGTTAACGTGTTGCAATGAGTAAGTTTTTTTGGTATGAACTGTACTTGTGCTCGGCGCGTGTCTTGCAACCAGTTGACACCCTGCTGCGTGCACAATGATTAGAGACCCGAAAATCTCGCGGGTTCATTTCTAGACAAGTTGGAATTCACACACTTGTGCGTTCGTGTTTCTTTTGTAATTGGTCGACGTGTTGTTTGAGACCTCCTGGAGATAAATGAGCCAATAACAAACATGCAATAAATGTGCGCCCAACCACTTCCTTTTACTACTACAACAATCAACCAACAAACATTTGATATCTGCATGAGAGTATATAATACTGTGAAGTCTAGCCTACAGGTCATTGAACTCGCGAAGTTCTCTGGTATCTATCGATGATATAGGCTGTTCTCGGTAATTCGAGCACTTTCGAAAGCCCTGCTAAAGATCTACTTGTATGCACGTTGTGCATTATTCCATATTATGTAAAATTGTGATTGCCATGGGCCTCGTCACTTTATTCATGCGTCGGTAAAGTGAAACTGTGAGATTGCTAGAAAAGTAAATATTTTACAAATCTGCACTCATTTTTTCACTTCGATGCATTAAAAAAAAAAAAAAAAACAAAGCGAAAGAAACAATTTTAAGTTATCGCAAATGATTATATAACACTTTTTTATACTACTTAAAGATGTGGCACTACTTCTCCTCCATCGTTACCAACTGTACTGGGCTCATGCCACTCAGTGCACCCGTTAAAATGTATGCAGGAAGGGGCAGTGATTTTTTTCTAAGGTTGATTTCAAAAGTGCTCAGTTTATCGTGAATACCCTTTATTGGCATTAACCACTTAAAGTGACGTAGGCAATTCCACAAATCAGACTAACCATAAGAAAGACTGGACACTGGTGCCTTGCTACGTACAGTGCTGCTCATAAATAACATTAAAAGTGCAACGTGTCCACTATCGTGGGCAACGGTGATTCCATGGTTTAAGAATACAAAAGCGAGAATTGTGGCTAGAAACGCCAACTCCAAAGATACGGCTTTGCTAACCGGCGATACTGTAGAACTCCGTGGTAGCCAATCAGCGCCTGGGGTACCTAACCTGCCTGACCAACAGGAGATTTCCCTCAGTACGTAGTAGCCAATCGGACTGAAGCCCCGTTTCCAGAATCTCCCGTGGTCAGTCAGCGAACGGGTATCCCTACATCAAAAGAACCGTCGTGCCTTTTCTTCGACCTACTGCTTCCTCTTAATGGTTCAAAGAAGAACGTGGAGTGTCTATAAAGACCTGCGGTTTAGTCTCAGTACTTTTGAAATCAACCTTATAAAAAGTCACTTCCCTGCCTGTATGTATTTTAATGGGCGCACCGAGTGACATTCGCCCATCAAAGTTGGTAACGATTGATGGAATGTAGTTCCATATCTTAACGTCGCATAAAAAGTGTTACGTAACCATTTGTGATAGCTTAAGTGATTTATTTTGCCCTCTGTTTTTTAAAGCTTGATGTAAAAATTGGAAGATTTTTAAAATATTTACTTTCTTAATAATGTCACAGTTTCACTTGACCGACGCATAAGGCGAGAGAATACACAACGTGCATACAAGTAAATCTTAAGCAGAGCTTTCAAAAAGCTCATTTTACCGTGACTAGCCTATTAGTGTTTGAATTCCACCTTGCCACCGAATACATTCGCGAAATATTCTGCTCTCTGTTTATTAACGCACGTGTAGCAGTTATCATTAACAATTTAGTTGTAATTGCGACGTTTTTTTTTACCGCCACATTATAATTGGCAGGACATGTTAAAAAATATTTCCAGTCACCGATTTTTATTTCTTGTCTGTTGAAAACCAATATGAATATTTCACGGCGTAACGTTTCCAACCGAAAATCACACTCCGGCAACATCTCGCAGCCAATCATCCACCGAGTTCGTTCAGTTTTGCTTTATAATGTTCCATTTATTCAGTGGCCTTACGGATAGCTACCGCACCTGTTAAAAGCCACTTTATTGCTTTATTTTTGCTAACAGTCAAACTTGAAGTAGTAAAATGGGCCACGTTTTAGTTCTGCCGTTACACTTTTTTTTTTGCATCTCACATGAAGCGCACTGTCAAGCAATTGGGTATTAAACCATTCTTTGTTGCGGGGAGGGGCGGCAATTGTTTCGGTTATTGGTCATCTAGATCATTTAATGATTGATGAGGGTTCTTTTCGATGCGAATTTATACCTCGAGTGGAGCTGTTTGTTTTTGTGTTTATCCTGTGCTTTGTTTGTGCTTTCGGTAATATTTTCCCCATCACGTGGGCGTAACCAAGGGGGAAGTGGTAAGGAGGGGAGACAGATAACCCCCTCCCAAACCAAGTTCAAGTAAATAAAATTATCCCAACTAATACTACAAGAGTGGTGTAGTGTTAATTAGCTAAGGTATTCTGACGGGTTATTAAAAATATTTAAAAATGAATAGCTGGTCCTGTGAACGTAGCTTGGATGATATCGAGGCACATTCTAGCGATGCAGAAGGGAACTATAGGTGTAAGTTAAAGATTCTATCCCATCCACAAACCCTGCCCCCCCCCCCTTTTAATCAACCCTGGTTACGCCCCTGCTCCATCATGTGGTGTTTTTTTTTTTTTTTTTTTTAATAATGAATTGTTGTTTATGTCCTCCTTTTTATGTGTGATGAAGCCGTTACTGGAACGCACAGCTTTCAGTTTCCGTAATATTTTGATTTTTTTTTTTTAATTTGTTTTCTCGGAGTTCATATAGAAAGTTATGATTAGAAAACGTACTTTTTTATTTGGTAATTGGTTTGACAGTTGTTTTGAATTAGGATGTGTCCCAGTTCGGTGCATGTACGGTATGACGATCCATAGTTGTCCGCTAAGTGGCGAGTTTTATAGGCGTGGCCACCACTAGGTGGTCATTATAAGCGATGCTGTGAAACCATCACTGCTCCGGTCCCTTTGCTACTTTAGAGTGAAGATATAGACTAATAGTGTCTATAGAAGCAAACAACACTTGCGATCGTGGCTTAGCCTGGAATATCGCTGGTAGCGGTTGTAGGGAAGGGCGAATTTGAAAACTGCACAACGCTTATTAAATTCACACGTAATTCAGTTGTAAGTCATGGATTTATTATAGAATACATATTTTATTGCTACAAAAGTAGCATGTTAGCCTATATTATTCCTGTTAAATATTTAATATGCTGCCAAAATATATTGAAGAAGAATTAAATATAAAATTATTTATGAACAGAGTTTTATGATATACAGAAAATTGAAATTTATCACAAAAGTCGAGTAAGATAAGTTTAGATTTTATTCAATTTAATTTTAAATTATTCTACTTTTTTAATGTGTTCCACGTGTAACATATTGTTTTTTTTTACAACCGCTTTTATGTTGTATAATATTGTTTTGTAAACATTTGGGAAATTCTATATCCCAGAGTGTCTGTAGGCGCCCTTTATATGAGATCGGAGGAATAAATAAATACGTTCGCTTGTTGGTAGGGTGGCCTTACCGCGCATTGTGTCACTTGGCGACGATATTCCGAACCCCCAGGAAGATCGTCGTTGGAAATTGAATTCAGCTTAGACTGCCGCGGGCTGATTCTCTGGTGCCCATCCAGCCAGCTGGTGCATCGTATGGACTGGGCGAAGCGAAGCGAGTCATTCGCCGGCCGCGCCATGTGCTTCCACGCAGCGAGTCAGCGTCGAGAATTACTCCAGAGGCTTCTCCCGACGGGAATACCTCCTGCCAAGGCCGCTCCACGGCAATAACTGCCGCCCAGAGCTCGGAATAGAACTGGTATAAACAAGCGAAACAGACGCCTATATCCGCACATCCTTCCGCGCGAGCCGAGAAAGCAACACTTGCGGTAGGCGTTGCAACTGCTTATCTAGCGACAGCATTAACAAAAACCAACGCTGGAATAATTTGAGGTTAGAGCACCGTTGGTAGAGTCTATTCACAGTTTCTTCAGCCTTTTTGAATCAAAGCTTTGAAAAATTTCCCCATGTACGACGTGTTTAGTTATTTCCAACATATGCCATTTATCACAAGCGTTTTATACGCGTGTTCTTAAAAGTCACTCCTTCTTCTGTTAAATTGAAATGTTATTCGTATTTTATCTATAAATTATAATGCTTCATTTATAAATAATTCGAATAAAAACAATGAGGATACATATAGGTTGGTAGCGCCTACTAAAAATAGTTCTAATGGAAAATACTGTTACACCGAGTGCTGCGCAGGAATGTTGTGGGTTTTCCTTTGGTGTAATTTTCCAAACTTAGTTAAGCTTAGTTTGCACGAGGCGGAGTAGTATCCTCGAAGTACAACTTTAGCAGGGCTTTAGAAAAGTCTGAAGTTACCTTGAATGGATTAAAGTGCTGCCTAAGATTCACGTATGCGAAAATTGTGTATTCTTCCGACATATGTAATAAGCCTATTAACGTCGACATACATCCGATGACATTATTCATGCTTTACTCAAGTGTATCTGTAGATATTAAATGTATTGCTTATAAGACAATTTTCACCCTTATGAGCATAAGCGAAACAGAAGCTAAATCGTCCACATATTAAAAGTCAAACACTTTCATGCGACCATATGAAATGGGCGAATTTTTTTTCTATAGTTAGTAACGTTATTGTTAGCGCTTTCTCTGTGAGTGTGCCCGCTGAAATATATGCGCTTAGTGGCAGGAATATGCAGGGCGTCGATGAACAAGTGCTACAAATTAATCGGGGTGGTACATTAAATGAAACGGACTATAAGATTACCCATGTCCGAAAATGCTTACTTATTCCAAAAATGGCGATTATAGTCTGCGAGGGTGGCGTCAGGTATTAAGAAAGGTGTTTTAAATCAGGTTTATTACACACAAAGAGAGTACAGCAGCTGCTCAAAATTGTCTCCTCCACATTCGATGCGAATGTGGAGGAACAGCGCCTCAGAATGTTGCGAAGCACATCATTGAAGATGGCCGGCATGTTCTCGATGGTCTCGGATGCTGCTCGAATCATGGCCTCAAGATCTTCTCTGGCACACTGTTAAAATTTTTCTTATATTTACGGAATGTTTTACGGAAATGTACAGTGTATATACGGAAAGGCAATCCGTAATGACGAAAAACGGAGTTAAGTCCGTAAATACAATATACGGAAAGTCTCCATATTCCCTTTGGCTTCGAGTTACGGGGACGAAAAATGTCGATTCTACACGAAGCTTTCTTCGCCACTGTAACAAGAAAATTATCGGTTCTGCGGCAGATGAGGTTATCCACGCGACTATGACCTATTCTTTCAAACATTAAAAATTAGTACCAGGCGTCTGTAACATTTGGCAACACTAAAAATACACTACATTTTATAGAAATTGAATTTAAACTTTTGTCATTTACGTAAAAATATAAAAGTTATACCACAATTTCGAAGTGAGGGTTGTAGGCGAATGGTTAGAGCCATAGACCGGTAATTTTTTGACTTTGGTTTAAACCTCGCTTAAGTACAAAAATTTTAACTTTTAATATCATTTTTTTATTCGCGGTAGAACACCCACATAACGAAAATTAAAAACATTTTCATTATCTCTTTTTATTTTAAACGGAAAGTAGAGAAAACTAACTTGGAAATTAATGGAGACGTTCCGTGGAATTTACGGAAAGTCCGTTTCTGTACATCAATGTGTCCGTAATTTTTGTCAAGCGTGTATTCGCAGGAGTGTCGTACACTAGTGTTTCACATGACCCCAGACACTGGGACCTCCCCGCCCTAATCTACCGTTGTCCAATGGCGGTGGCTATGTCTCTCCTCTTCTCTACCAGCTGCGCCAGAAGTTAGATGCATGTCTGTGAGCACCGCACATGTGTAGCGTGGCATGGTTGGTGTGCTGCTGCGACTGTGAATACGGCATGACTAACACGCGCAGTGGACACCTGCGGTACTGCGCGTCAAATGGGGTAGTGCATGAACACCTCTAACCTACACATGTAGTCTAATGCCCGCTAAAAGCTGTTCACGGTAAATTGAACACTTTCTAAAGCCTTGCTTAGGTTCTATTTGCATTCACATTCCGTACACTTCCGCCTTATGTAAAATTTACATTGCCACGGGCCTCATCGCTTTATTCATGCGTCGGTGAAATTATTAGAAAAATAAATATTGTACAAACATGCTCATTTTTACACTCTGATGCATTAAAAATTACAGAAAGCGACAGAAATAATGTTAGTTATCACAAATGATTACTCAATACTTTTTTCGACGTTAATATATGAAACTACTTTCATCTTCATCGTTACCAGCTTTACTGGACACATGTCACACGTTGCGCCCATTAAGTATATGCAGACAGAGGCAGTGACTATTTTCTAATTTTGATTTCGAAAGTGCTCGCCTTATCGTGAACAGCCTTTAAGATCATTGGATATTGAGCTCCGCAGTGTGCAGTACAGATCAAAAACTGCTCACACGTTTGTAATGTACACAATCGTTTACACTGGTTCTGAATCGGATAAAGTAAAGCCTTTTGCTAGTGGGGTTCGTTATGTTTCTATTCTGAAAAAGTCCTTTCTTTTCCTCCTTCATTACTTTTTGTCTTGTGTAATTTTGTGTGTATTTATTTTTACGACAGGGGGCCCCGAAGCCCATGGACCGAGTTTTCTGACAAAGCCCCATTGTTCCGGATGAGCGGCTATGCTAAAGACTTGGCTTTGTTCCGCGACAGGAAGCTACGCTGCGTAATTGTCATATTGTGTACAGCAATTATACATAATTCAGGTTTTGATGTGGTAGCTGCCCTAAACGACGCTTTCAAGAGGCGCTCTGAAACACGTGCGAAAGGGCCGCTGATGGCGTCATAATGTGGTTACTGTGCTTTCATTTACATCGAAGCACCACGGACAAGTCTACAAATATTATCTTCTTTGTGTAAGGTGATTAAATTTCAAACAACCTGTTAAAACGTTAAATATCGTAGGAAATGCGTAAAATTATTTACAGTTCTACCGATATAAACTCGTAATTAGACCAGAAAAATGTATAAAGTTTAAATATATCGCTGTGATCTAAAGTTCCCGTTTTGTGATGTGATGTATTTGTATTTCTAGTGTAAAAAGGGGGGGGGGGGGATTAACGAGTTCTCTTACGTCTAGTATGTTTTAAACTGTACAACTTAGTTGAATTCTGTGAAAAGTGCCAAAATATATACTAAGAAGACTGCGCTTAATTTTATCTTCTGGGTATTTTGTTATGAAAATAAATAGTACCTGCGAAAACATATATTTATTGAATCGAAAACATATAATTAAAATTATATTATGTTATTTATAAAATGTACATTTCGGCCGACATTAAGATGTTTTCTGTTGAATTAACTTATTTGGTGTATATGATATTGCACAGAAAATAATTAAACACTATACTCTGTTACTTATTTCATGGAAACTAATGTATGACGCGTTCAAAGGAATGAGCCGAATATTTATTTACCTCACTTCCCTGAGAAAGATACGCGTATGCGATCATGCAGCCATTTATAAAACAAAATATTCTGCCACTGTAAAACTGCACAAAAGGGAAATCCGCGCGCACTCTGAAGTGTAGTTATTCTCTAAATCACTAGTCTCAGTTTTTCCAAATATATGACAGTTCATTTCTTAAGGTATTACATGTTGATATAAGGAAAGAAGTGTTGTAAGACAAGATGGCCATGTGATTAACAGCGTGGCGCAATTAAAAGGGCGTTGGTTCAAAGTTCGATGAATACACGGTGCTATTTTTCTGTGAAAAAAATTTCCGTGTGTATATTTAATTTTTACATTAAAACTTTTTGTAGTTCTGCAAAAAAAAAAAATTGTAGCAGTATATCCAAGGAAAGCCCTGCTTGAGATCTACTTGTATACACGTTGTGTATATTTCCACCTTATGTAAAATTAACATTGCTATGGGCCTCATCACTTCATTCATGCGTCGGTCAAATGAAACTGTAAGATTATTAAGCAAGTAAATACTTTACTAATCTGCTCAATTTTACACTTCGTTGCATTAAATAAACAGAAAGTTAAAAAATTAATTTTAAGTTATCACAAATGGTCACCTAACACTTTTTATTCCACGTTAAGAAATGGAACTTATTTCTGTCCGTCTTTACCAACTTCGCTGTATGAATGTCACTCAGTGCGCCCATTTAAATATATGCATGCAGGGGCGGTGACATTTTTCTAAGGTTCATTTCTAAAGTGCTCACTTTATCATGAACAGCCTTTATAAATACGTTGACACACTCTGTCATGTAAATGTGGCAAGGGAACGTTTGGCCGATGCACAAGAACGCGAGACATTTTCTGCAGGCCCAGTTGCAGTAGCCAAGTGCCAAGTGCTGCAATCGTGCGAAATAGTACTGTTATAGGCTGTTCACGGTAAAATGAGCACTTTTGAAAGCCCTGCTTAAGATCTACTTGAATGCACCTTCTGTATTCTTCCGTCTTATGCGAAATTAACATTGCCGTGGGCCTCATCACTTTTATTTATATGCCGGTTACGTGGAACTGTGAAATAGTTATAATAGTAAATATTTTACAAACCTCCTAATTTTTAAACTTCGATGCATTAAATAAACAAAAAGTGAAATAAATAATTCCAGTTATCTCTAGTGGTTAACTAACACTTTTTATTTGACGTTAATATATGGAACTACTTCGCAACCATCGTTACCAACTTTACTGGGCGCATTTCAAGTGCTCACTTTATCGTGAACAGCATTTACCTGCCCGGTGGTGATAGTGGGTTGGGGAATTACGTGGCTGCTACCTATAGCACGGAATTCGCGAGCTTCGTTCGCCCCATTCCTAAACCTCGTGTGAAACTGCAGAACATAGGCTAACAGATTAGACATCTTATGTCATAGAGGCCATATATGTTCCACAAATGGCATGACTTAGTTTTTCCGTAATCTCCCTCGTATACACACACACCTTCACTATTGTATGTAAGTTTATAGATAGAGACCTGAAGAATTCGAGGATCCATTTTGGGACAAGCTATATTTCAAAACACTTGCGTGTATATAACTTTAGCCATTGGACCACGCGGTATTTGATACTTCCTGGAGAATGTTGGTCCAATCGTCGCCTTCCGCTCTGAAAGCAGGCAACCAATGGGTTAAGTTGATGTTGGCATATTTGTACACGAGACTATAGAGTCTAGCCTGCAGTTCATTGAACTCGCGAATTTCTCCGGTCTCTATTTATAGAATATATAGATAGATACCCATACACACCAACACATCTACACACATATTTCCTTTTAAATTCTCGTAGTAAGTTGTTCCAGTGTTAGTGGGTGAGTGAAGAGATTCGGGTGGCTCTTAACATCGAGGTCTTGAGAGCCGATGAGGGTGAAGCGAGGTGAGTATGGAGCAGCGCCTGATTGAAAGGGCGAGGAGACGGGAGATCCCCGAGAAAACCCGCGGACCAACGGAATCGTCCGGCACGATTCCCTCAATCCGGGAGCGATCACGCCGGGATTCGAACCCGGTTCGCGTTGGTGGGAGGCGAGTAGTCTAACCACTACGCACCGCGGCACCAGGTAAAGCGATTAGTCTTAGTTTAGAGTCGCGAGTAAGAGGCCCGATAAGCTGCAAGACAGAAGCACAAACGGAGATAAAATCGACCATACTGGCAATTTTGACAATGACCATCGTGTGCGTTCACAGATAGTGCATGTGTTTCATAGCAGGTAACTCTTGTGGTCAAACCTTAAGACTTAAAATGAGGTATACTTATTCTCGTCGTGCTCGTACTGAAATGTAGAATACCACAGTTGCATTAAAACTTTGCTGGATGAAGTGAACTACAATTTTAGTGCGTAAACTATAGCTGAAGCCACGTTAGTAGTAGGAAAGGAAGAAGTCTGGGACAATGTATTTTAAATGGCAGCCGCAGCGGCTTGTGCGGTAGGGTTGCTAGCAGTCTTCGGCTCGACTCGGACGAGCTCGGCTACCTTCGGCTCGACTCGGGGGTGCTCGGAAACCGACGACTCAAACAGACTGACTCTTGCCAGACCTACCCCTCACAAGACTGACTCAATGACCCATAATGTTCCCTGATTACGGAGTAGTAGGAGAGATCGTTTAGGGGTCATTAGGGGTCAATGGGTCAGTCTTGTTAGGGTTCGGTCTGGCAGGAGTCAGTCTGCTGAAGTAGTGAAGTAGTTCGCTTCCGAGGACCCCCTGAGTCGAGCCGAAGGTAGCCGAGCTCGTCCGAGTCGAGCCGAAGACCGCCAGCCGCCCAGCCACACAAGCAGCTGTGGTTGCCATTTAAAATACATTGTCCCAGACTTCTTCGTTTCCTACTACTCACGTTGTTTTCGTCGTTATAGACGCAAAATAAAAGCAGTTGTTGAGACGTACAATAAAAGTGGTTACGGCGCAGTTAATGACATTCCATTCCCCTTACGCATTGCACGCGCTATACGCCACTGGTTTACACGGCGTGAATTCGTATACGCAGACCAAGGTAAATAGAGCACTTTGGAAAGCCTCGCTTAGGTTTACCTTTTTTTTTTTTTTTTTTTTTCGTTTTATATCCTTCTGCGTATATTGTGAACTTAACATCGCCATTAACCGTCTTTTATTCACGCGCCATCCAAGTGACGTCAAGGAAAATAAATGCGTCAATAATATGCAAATTAGTGCAATATTCTGTTCACGGTAAACTGGGCACTTTTGAAAGCCCTGCTTAAAATCTTCTTGTATTCATATCGTATACTCTTCCACCACATTAACAATTAACATTGCCATGGGCTGATCATTTTATTAATGCTTGGTCAATTGAAACTGTAAAATTTATATAAAAGTAAATGTTTTACTAATATACTAATTCATACATTTTTAAGCACGAAAAAAAGCAAAATAAATCATTTATAGTATCGACAATTTTATACCTAAGACTTTTATAATCCATTCGCTGTTACTTCACACTTTTCTGAAGCCCTGCTGAAGTTCTAGTTCCAGGATATTCCTCCGCCTCGTGCAAGCTTAGCTTACCCAAGTCTGGAAAATCACACCAGAGGACAACGCACCGCTTTCCTGCGCGCTCAGTTGTAATATTATTTTGCATGAGAACTATTTATTACTAGCCGCTACCAACACAGATTTTTCTCACTGTTTTTATTCGTGTTTATCATAAAATAAATATAATGTATAAATAAAATGTAGGTAAAACTTCAATTTAACGAAAAATAAGATCCGTCTGGATTTACAGAGGTATAAAACGCGTGATACATGGCATATTTAGGAAACAGCTAAATACGTGATACATGGGGTGATTTTTCAAAGGTTTGTTTTAATACGTCCGAAGAAACTGTGAATGGACTATAATAAAATGCTAAGGCATGCCAACTTTACTAGGCTAATGGCAATTATTCCGCCCATTAAAATACATGCTGGTACGGGCAGTGACATTTTCGCCAGGTTGGTTTCATAAGTGCTCGATTATAGTCTGTAAATAAAATGAGAAACGTTGTCTTCAGTGACCATAAATTTAAACATTACTTTTCCAGTAGAACGTCAAGTCGTAGAACAATTTCCTTGATTTCTCTATTCACTGCCACCTCAACTGGGAAGATAGCGTATACGAAGCCATTGGAATAGACTTTTCTCAAAAGTTGATTTCAAAATACTGCTGACTTGGCTTTGAACAGCTTTTACCTGCGGAAACACATAAGTCTGTTACTTAGTGTGTCGTGGTACCGCCAGGGGCCCCTCTGGGGGTCAGCAAACGTGGGTACACTGAAAAAAATACACAAAAATATTTTGTTGGTATTCACCCTGCCAAATTTTTTGTGGTGTACACAAAAAATTTGTAGCTGCCACAAAATTAGTTTTTAGTCGCCACAAAAAACTTACCGCACTCTGAAGTAAAATTCACGTACATGGTAGTGGAAAATCTCATACGTGGATAGGAAAACTACCTTACGACGCGTGCATCTCTTCAGCATTCTCAACAGCTAAGTTGTTGGGGGTGGGGGTGGAAGAAACAATATAACACACTTACATTCACTGATTCTGTCACGTTGTCGTGTTGTAATGGATAGCGCATCGGCCTATCCTAAAAGAGGGCAATGGTTCGCGCCTATCCACTAGCAAGTGTCGAGAATTTTTGTGTCGAGGTTTTGGTTACTATTCTTCAGGATATCTATACTAATATTATAAAGAGGTAGTGTTTGTAACTTTGTGTGTTTGGATGTAGGAGCTAATCTTCGAAACTACTCATCCGATTTTAAAAATTCTTTCACCAGTAGAATGCTACGTTATCACTGAGTGTCATAGGCTATATTTTATTTTAAAAAATCAATAGGGATCCCTACTAAAGCTCCAATAATGTAACCCAAAGTGTAAATAAATGACCTATAAAATTCCTTACATAGCGTGCGCTGCGAAAACTATTGATGATAGAACAAATTAATGTACTACGGTTTTGCAGGACGGACAGATTCGGAAAATAAAACGTGCTGTGTGCTGCGTACGGCGCCAACCTTAGAAGCTCTACTGCCATTATGGGGGGAGTTACTTTTGTGTTTGCTGGGGATTTTCGGCAGACACTTCCTGTAGTTACAAAAGGGACGCGTGAAGATATAATCAAAGCATGTCTTAAATCATCTCCCTTATGGAATTCTATTCAACACCTAAATTTGCGAACGAATATGAGAGCCAATCTTGGTGGAGACACGCATAAAGATTTCCCACAACAATTGCTCCGACTTGGAGAAGGATTTTTTCCTTCTCTAAATTTGGGCACTAATTCTGCTGAAATCATTTTAAATGAGACATTAGGTCAGATAGCCCACAGTCTGCAGCATCTTATAGAAGCAGTATATCCGGGCCTCGAAAATTTACTAGAAAGAGACTTTCACTGGTTGTGTTCGAGGGCAATAGTATCGCCTAGGAACGACACTGTCAATGAAATCAACAATCTCATTATACAAAGAGTTCCCGGCCAAGTCAAAACCTATAAGTCGATTGACACAGTCACCAATGTTGACGATGTCGTCCACTTTCCTCAAGATTTTCTAAATTCGCTTAATCCTTCTGGCTTGCCACCTCATGAACTATCATTAAAAGTCGGTACTCCTATCATGCTTTTAAGGAATATAAGCCCTCCTAGCATGTGTAATGGCACAAGATTGCTCATTAAAGACTTGAAAGAAAATTTGATTGTCGCGACCATCCTCACCGGTCCAGCAGCCGGCCAGCTGGCAAACATCCCGAGGATTCCCATGATTCCCACGGATTTGCCAATATCTTTCAAACGGTTGCAATTTCCCGTAAAAACATCGTTCACGATTACTATTAATAAGTCCCAGGGTCAAACTTTCTCTTTGGTTGGAATCGACCTACGAAAAGAGTGTTTTTCCCATGGCCAACTATATGTTGGTTTATCACGAGTTGGAAGTCCCGAGAAACAGTACATTTTGCTACCAAACAATAACAGGACGTCAAACATTGCCTACAGAGAATGTCTTAGCCAATAACATATTAAATATTTCTATCTCAGATAAATTACATTGTAATATAATGTATATTAATATGAAAAGTTATAAAAAAGTAAAAAAAATATCAAATATAGCAAAAAAACTTTAAATCATAAATTATTTAATTAATTATTAAATTATGTGTTTTTTAATGCTTTAGGAGAGTTTACCCAACCTAATTAATGCCGGGTTAAGTAGTTTTTTTTATCTTAATTGCACCCGTGCGAAGCCGGGGCGGGTCGCTAGTTGGTAATAAAATAGTTAACAGTTCAAATACCCCAGGATATTTTAAAATAAAATTTTACTGTACAATATAGTTAATTTTCCCTTACATGTATGGGATTATTCCCCCATTTTTGCCAGGTACTTTTTTCCGTACGATTTGGGAATAATACTGAACTTGTCATGTAATTTTACTGTACATTTAAGAGATAATTTTAGCTTACATGTAGAGGTAGTTAGTTAGCTTTCCTTACATGTACAGTAATTTTACCTAAATTTATTTTACAGTGCGGGCTTGAAGGAGTACCTGTCTTCAGGAAAGGCTTATGACGGCAGATAGTAATGGCCTGGATTGGAGGTGGGCTGGTCGACTCTTTTACGGTCAGGATGCTGGGGCCCAAAGTGTAGGTTCTAGCGAAGAGCCCAAAGACATGGCAATTGACAAGTGGTGAGGGGAGTCTGTGCCTGTGTGGGCAGGTCTCTCGGCCCGGGACTTGTCGCTCGTGGATACCGGCAAGCTGAACCTCAGGAGAACCTTCAAGTGCCACGAAAATGAAGGAGGTGCATGGGATAACCTCCGACCCCGGGTCAGTGGTTCTCCCGGCCCCTGGTCACGGAGGGAAGGACTCGTGCTGTCTGTGGTTATATTCGCACCCGGGGGGGCTGAAAGTGTGGCAAAGTAAACAGATATTATAAACAGCTTGGGGCAGCCAGTTCTGGAGATAGTCCACCTGGACAAAATTAAGCGGAAGATAATCTAGCAAACTTTTAGGAGCATTGACTCCATGACTTAATTTAAGGTAAGATCAATAACCGCAAACTGATCAAGTAAATGGTAACACAGGGCGGGACGGGCGGCTATGAAGGTCCAATTTCAATTACTGCCTATGCTTGAGCGTGTGTGTGTGTGAGTGTAATTGTGGTAGTTGCAATTCCGGCATTTACTGATTGGGAATTGGACCAAATGAATAAAATTTGGCCGCGGATCAGCGTTAAATTGCTTCTCCCGAAATCGGAGGCTGCCAAACGATTGTTCCAGCGAGTTAATTTCACTAATTATCCTTTACCTTGCGATGGCCGGGAGGGGATTGAATTGTCCACCACGTGTATTCAGACGAATGAAACCTCTCATTACTAATTAACAAAGTACTTGTTAACATCAAAGTTGTTCAGAGCTTTTTAAATAGATTTGTACTTCTAGTACTAAATTTAAGGAGCTGCTTGTTTTAATTAAAAAGGTTAATGTTTAGTAACAGTTAATACTTCAGTCATGCTGAGTTCAAATATGTAGGTATTTAGTAAAGAAAATTTTATTCCTTGGCACAATAATAATAATAATAATAAAATTTGTACATGAAGTCTTTGCTTTCGTAGACTACACATAACATCTTTATAGCTTTTTTAATTTCTTCTAGAATTTTCTTACATAAAAATTATTCCGAAAACACCTGTTTTGCACTCATTTCTCACTGAAAATTCGTTCTATACAGAGGAAACGAGCTTCAAAATTTTCTTAAAAGATATCCGTAAACAAAAGCTTTCAAAATATTTGCTTTTTTTACACTTTAATTTAATGTTTTCTATTGTCACCTCCTGATACAGCAATGTTACATTGTAATTAGTAGATAGTAACTGAAAATAAAATAAAAAGACGTAAACATAGTATAGTATGTAATCTCGAATAATTTATTTATATTTATTGGTCTTTACTAACCTGTCCAAGAATAACAGATTTTTTATCAATTTAGTAAGGGAATAAACACGTAGAGATATCCGTACGGATGATGCGTTCTGAAAAGTTCTCGGTTTGGCAGAGATTTCAGTATTTTATGTGTACTAAACGCAATGCGACGTGGAAAGACTACGTGTCATTTGACCAAATAAAAAAAAATTCAATAGCCATTGCATAATCTCATGTCAAAATCACAGTTTTACTCATTCTGAAATGCGCAAATAGTAAAATCTGGCTCGTTTGCAGAAACGAGACAATCCGATTTTAAATAATAAGTGTTCACGACCTTCCTCAAGATCTGTGTAACCGCTAGTGTCCGGAAAATTATAATAATTGAATGTCGGAATATTCGGGTACTGTGACTTCTGCAGTACAGGTGATGAACTCGCGAAATTGACGACTTGCTAGACATAGAAAGTTTTTTTATTTTATTTATTTATTTTTTAGTTTGCGCGTAAGTGAAACTTTTTCCAACATTGGGTACCTTTGAATTTTTTTGCAAACAACTTTTCCTGACGACATCTTAAATTCAAGCATGCACTCTTCCAGCTTCCTTTTTTTTTTTTTTTTTTTTTTTTTTTTGTTGCTAAAATTGGATGTAGTTCTTGAAACAGCAGTAAACTGTGATTTATTAAATAAATTATGAACTAGCGAAAATGACATCACGCGCAATCTATCTTCACGATGGTTAGGCTTAAGGCCGTTGAGTCACCTGTTAGTTATCGCGGGTATGTTGCAATGGCCAGAATTGTAATTGTACAAAGCGAGTAATCTGTACCCACATTGCCTTGAGTCTTACCGACGCGCATGTGATTTGTGATACCACACCTCGCGTTCATGAACGGCTGGCTGGTGCATGGTAAATAACTCCTTTGCCCTCGCAGTACGTTGCCCTTGTTCACTGGTTGCAAAAAAGAAAACACAACTATAATCCATCCACTGTTACTTCACACTTTTCTGAAGCCCTGCTCAAGTTCTACTTCCAGGATATTCCTCCGCCTCGTGTAAGCTAAGCTGATCTAAGTCTAGAAAATTACGCCAGAGTACAACGCGCCGCTTTCCTGTGCACACAGTTGTAATAATATTTTACAAAATAACTATTTATTACTGGGCGCTACCAACACAGATTTTCCTCACTTCCTCCCCCCCCCCCCCCCCCGTATTTCTTATAAAAGAAACATTATAATGTATAAATAAAATATAGGTAAAACTTCAATTTAACGAAAAATGAGATACGTCTGTGTTTACAGAGGTGTAAAAAGCTTGATACACGTCATATTTAGGAAATAACTAAATACGCAATCCAAAGGTTTGTGTTAAAACTTACGAAGAAACAGTGGATGGACTACAGCTGAAGTACAGTGCACGCCAAAATATTACAGATATAATTGTAACACATTTGGCTCACAAACTAGTTCGGGGCCGAACGGGTTAATTTACTATACGTGCATACTTGCAGTTCTGTAGTGGTTTTTGGCCGCGTCTCATCGTGAGACATCGTTACCTTACCCCACGTGTCCAGTCCAAATTGTAGGCACCTGAGACACTTATCGATTAAAATCATCGTCGCTCAAAAGTAGAGGGGCCGCGGTGGTCTGGTAGTTAAGACTTCTCGCCTCCCACCAAGGCGAATTGGGTTCGATTCCCGACGCGGGTCGACCTCGGATTTTCGCACGTGGGGATCGTGCCTTACGATGCCGCTGGTTGAGCGGGTTTTCTCGGAGATCTCCCGTTTCCCCCTCACTTGCAGCCCGATGTTGCTCCCAAATTCATTCTCAAGACCTCGATGTCGGGGCCACACAAATATCTTCACTCATTCAAAAGTAGATACGTTAGTTGGTGTTCTGAAAAATCAAGTAATCGTGAAATCTGGCGTCACTTGATACAGGTCTCTTAGTGTTTGGTGCAAAAGTTGTGTGTGTAATATTTATTTCTGTCCAAACTTTTTAAAAACACATACAGTATGTTTCAATATTGCATATTAATACTTCGGAGAAACATTCCTCACATCGGGAGGAAGAAAAAAGGTTATATGAACATAGGTTCGCAAATGCTTCGTTTCGTCAATGCAACCCGTAGTACATAACGCACATGCATGGCCCGATATGTATTACGGGCTGTAGTGAAGAAACGAAGCATTTGCGGACCAATGTTCACGTAACATTTTTTTCATCCTCCAGATGTTTCCCAAAGTGTTGACATGCGATATTGCAACATTCTGTATATTACGTAGGCTTACCTATTTCTAACGAAAATGCAATGGACTTGTGCTATTATTGCCCGTAGGTTACTACGTCTATTAGTCCCGTGTTGGACAAACTAGATCGACTCGGAGCTGGCTTTGAATGTTTGCTTCAACCAAAAAAGGAAAAAAGAATCTTTTTTTTTTTACGTAAAATACATTTTTTCTTCTCTTCTCTCTTCTTGGTCCATGTTGTAAGGAGAATGGGAGTGAGGAGAAGTTGTCGGAAAGAAGCTTCAGAGAGTAAAAAGAGTTGTAAAGATTTCATCGAGCTGTGGATCCTCCTCCGGCTTCTTTTTATTTCCATTTTTTTTTTTTGGTGATAGCTTCGGTAGCGGCACTTAAAAATCCCGGCGCTCGACAAAGCTTGTTACCTTCGCCGGACTATTTTTAGTGAGTTCTTGGACCGTTCCTAGGGAGTGTAAGACGCGCGTGACATTCTTGGATGCCCAGGCAGTTAAAAAAAAAAATAAAAAAAAATTAACGCCAGAGTGCTAACACGGTGCCTTTTTAATTGTGGGGGTCGGCTCATACCTGCCCGCATACCTGCCGCTCGAATTTGGTTGCGGCGTGTTTCAAATACATGCTCATTTTTTCGTATCAACTGAGCTTATCTTTAGTATGTTCTTCCGAGACAAGAGCTCACACTTCAGAAGACTGAGGAACTGTACTTTTAAGACATCATCTATAGTCATGGTCTATCAGTGTGTCTATTTGGACCCCTCTAACGTAGCTATCGTGAAGTACTGTCGTCGTCGCCTATTTCCGAGAGACATTTTTTATTTCCGCGTTGGGGTGGGTTTACGAATGACTCAACAGATTCAGTGTGCCGTGTGCTTAGAATATGAATCTGTGTGTTCACGGGTACTGGTTTACGACTGCCGTGTGCGGGTCGTGACGGATCTCGTGCGTTCTTTGCTTGACTTAAGATATCGCTATAAAAAGTCAAGACGAAGTAGCCAATCAGAGCCCAGCGACATTTGTTGTTGGCGGGAAACTGTATTTACATCATGTATTTATGTTATATCGTACCGTGAAATCGTATGCAGTGTATTATTTTAATCGAGAGGATACATTTATATTTAAAGAACTGTCCAAGGAAATTTTTTTTTAGAATAGGTTATTGAATTGGCCCTTATTTATTTGAACTTAACACAGATTTATTGACGTATATACCCTATGTTGGCATCGGCATCACTTTCTATAAGAGTGGCGAACACTCTTTTTTATTACAGTTTTCCAACTAAATATTTTTATATTCCACCGAAGTCGCCTTCTTTTAAATACCCAGTTATTACACTTTCGTTTTGCTTTTTCAGTTTACGCGGATGGTGCTAGCAAAATTCATAAACTTACCGTGCCTACAGCAGACTTACTCTGTCAAGAAAGAATATACCATCGTTTATCTTGTGCCATGGATTACATACACGATGCGGATGTTACGTGTTCACTGCATGGACAGACTGCGCCATTTTTTTTTTTTTTTTACGATACTCTTGTTTGAAAAGAAATCTTGGTTGTGCCTGTTCCAAATGTTGCTCTCTAACTTCGTTAACTCCAGCTAACACGTTTGGGACGTGCGCTAGATGGAAATCGGCCTGTCTAATTTTTTATTTCACGGCTCCAACATCTCGTCTTTGAATCGCAAATGTGCCTTATTATAATACATTTGAGCTGCAGTGTTTCCTATATTTTATGAACGATCGTTTATATGTGGTCGTAATTATTTTTCACGTGAACACCTATAAAGGTAAACGGATTGCTTTTTTCTCATTTCCCCATGAATTATACGTTTCTTTGTAAGTTAAACAAGAGGGAGAATGTTTTGGAACGTAGCACGTAACTAAAACACGCTTTATTTCGACACGGAAAAGTTCCAAACATTGGTTTTATTTTATTCCGTCTTGATTAAACGATTGTCATTTCGAAATTAGTGAAAGGATTTTTTCGGGCTAATGAAGTACGCCTTGATTGAACTGCTGTCATTTGGAAACCAGTAAAAGAATTTCGTTTTCTAACGAACTTATCTGGGACGTTAATTAACACCATTTTTTTAATTTATTATTAAGATCTGGTGAATTCTCCGAGAGCTACACAGTATGGAGAGATAAAGATTTTCATACTCATAAAATATTGTGCTAATTTTTCGTATGTGTTACGCTGTTTATTTTCACACGTGTGAGGTTTATGTGTTTTACAACGAATCACATCGTGTCGAGACCCAATATGTGGGGACGCCTGATTCTCGCGGAAAGCTTGGAGCTTTCATATCCTACATACATACATGCTGCTTTCCTTTGGTTGTCTTTGCGAGAACAATTACTTACTTGACTTGGGCCAACCACAGTAAAATTATTCCGTCAGAAGGCGTCTGATTGGCTAGCAATCCCTAAATTCGCACGCGTGACTGTTTTTAAACCATCCAAGGAGGGCGATTCTTGGCATGCGTGTTTTGAAACAAAATAAGGAAGGCAATTGTTCGCTTTTCGCAAAAAAAAAATAGGTGTACCCGCCACTACGTATTAGGTAAAACAGATAACTGATTGGTCCTGTTTCCACCATGGAAGACATTATATCTTTATATTTGCAACCATAGTGGGAGGCTATCCAGAAAATCCGATGATAAAATCCGGGGATACAGTTTGGCATTGCCAAAGGATCAAAGAATATGTTACGTTGAGTGAGGACTGCGAAGCATCGCGTGCGGTTGGCCGTTTAGCCGGGGGGGGGGGGGGGGGGCAATTTTGAGTTCGTTTTGTCGCGTCTCATAACTTCCGCGTAATATAACTTTTCACTAGGAGAAGCTACGACGCTCGTTTGAGTTTCTATCGACAGCGCTGTTTACAATATCAATCGATTGCGGGTATAAAAACATTTGTGTGACATGGTTATGCTGAAATTGTATGCGTTTAATGTAGAAAAAAATTAGAAAACTTAACCCAATGTCGGCCTATACCCGTCAAAAAGCCGAGTCGAAATACAGAAATCGTATACGGTTGGAAATAGCATCTCAAAAGCAATCCGGTGATGTAGGCTGTTCACGATAAAGTGAGCAATTTTTATGGCCCTCGCAACAGGTATTAACTGCTAATAAATATATCTTAATGCAGCCTCAGGCATAAAATTTTGATGGTGGTGAAATGTACACACTGTGTTTATAGGTCACATTGCAATGTTTATATTAAAAAGCAGCAGCAGGATGGAAATTGGACGAAAGGAAAAATTTATAAGGGCCTTAAAAAGTGCTCACTTTATCGTGAACAGCCTATACCCATAAAACCCCATATGATCGAGTGAAGCGGTGCCGGGAACGTAAAATAAATATCAAGGCGTCCGAGCGCGTCAACGTAGACGTATTCACGCAAAACAAAAGGCCGTGTCCTCAACACAGCCACGCCCCATTTTTTTTTAAAGGAAATTTCGCTAAAAAGACCGTTAGAACACTGCCGAGCCTGCACGTAAGAGAAGCGTTCCTTACTCTATCCTGGCATGCGACCGTCGTTTGTTCTTTCCCACTACACATTCTACCTCTGGGCCAGACAAAACAAACCCAGAAGAATATTTCTCAGATGATTGGCCGTCGAGAAATAATAAAATGGTCTTTGAAAGAAGGGAGGAAAGGAGCTGGAGAGAAAATGGAATGAAAACAGGTGATGTTTATTCGGGCGGTAAGTAGTTTCCTTTGTTTTCGCTTCCATGTCCCGTCTACTTCGTATGTTTTCATTCATTTCTTTTTTCTTTTGTCTTTGTGCGCCTTCCGTGCTCCTGCGAGAACGTTTGCTTGCGCTCTGTACGCCAGGGGTGTCCCAAATGTGCGGCTGAGCTTGACATTTCTCATTGCTAGGGATAGGTGAATATCGCCGAAATATTCACGGCCATGCTTGACTTCAATATCCTGCGTCCACGATCACAACTTCATTTGGTTATTGGCCGCGTGTCTACCTTAGAAGACGTGTTCCTATTTGATGGGGCCAACCGTAATAAAGTACTTCGATACTGAACGTCCATGATTCGCGGACAGGAGGCAAGTTGACATTTAAAATTACCCAACTACGAAAGTGCATATGAACAGATGTGTTTTGGAGTACAACTGCTCTTGAAATATTTTCGCGGAAAAAACTCACGTTCCTATTCATTGTGCATGATCTCTTTGTCATAAAGTACTGTAAGGTCGCCCTGCTTTTTTTGATTGGCTGAAACGTGTTCTGGTCCGTGTTAACTGTTTACGCACGAATCAAGAAGGTTCAGTGTCGGAGTTACATCATCCTGAGTGGCTCGGTCAATTGCGGAAACGATGCCAGAAGCCAATGGAGATATAACAGCCGAGGTGTATATGTAGTATCGAAGTCTATTGTGTGCTCAGATTTTTATGCGAAAAATCACTAGCCCCCAGTCATGAGTGGACGTTGTTTATTTACTTGAGTGACAGCTAATCTGTGAAGGGTATGTTTGTGTGAGACAACAATCGATGAAGCGCTAGGGACGACGCCGAATGGTATATGTAAAGCAATATCGCCTCTACGTGAGAGGCGCTTCCGTGGGCGACTTGCCTAAACGAGACTTTAAGCTGTGACGGCCCTGTAGTTTTATTGGACTCTCTATCTCTCTGTAGCAAATAGTTTATTGGACTCTCTCTCTCTCTCTCTCTCTCTCTCTCTCTCTCTCTCTGTAGCAAATAGCAAATAACTGTGCATGCCTCTATCGTAGTTCCGTATGTAACCTATTCGTATATTTCGAGATACAGCTGACTGAAAAAGCCGTTTGTTGCTATATAGGAGAAAAAAAAAAGGGGGGGGGCATGCAAATAATGTACCGCACGTGCGTAATTTCTTGAAAGTACCATTCCGTGAACACTTTCTGTATTCAATAAGTCAAACATGAACAGCAAATAGGCGAATCCTCAGTAGGATCTAAATTCTTAATCATAAAACGACGAGAACAGCGCATGAAAACGCTGAAGCTCCAGCGTAAGAGAGTTAAAGATCATTTCACATTATCAAATATTTTATTCATTTCAACCAATTGAATTCAACATATTGAATGCAGAAAGTGTTCACGAGTACGTTAATGAGTTTAATTCAATGGAAATTGAACTATTATTTTAACTTGAACTATTACTTTAACTTGAACTATTACTTTAACGCAACACTTGTTTCGTTGTCACAGCCAGTGAGCTGTAGCCTATGTGTTCGACCACAGTAATGTGAACCAATTATGACCTAGACCTGTAAAACGGTTTGCGAATCATTCACACATAGGTAAGATGATTGGTCACTGGTAAGGACGGGTGTTTTTCGCGAAAATATTCATGGCCATGCTAGACTTCAACGTAATACGTCCACAACCACAACTTCCTTTGTTATTGGCCAGGTGTCAACGTGAGAAAACATGTTCTTGTTTGACTGGGCCAATCGTAATCAAGCACTCGTATACTTAACGTCCATGATTCGCGTACAGAAACTTGAGGCACGCGATATTTCAAGTCACGCAACCACGGAAGTGCATATGGACAATAGTGTTTTGAAGTGCAACTGGTCTGGAAATATTTTCGCGAAAAACAACTGTCCCTATTCGTCGAGCTTCCCAGTGTGCAGCTCGGACCATAAATTGCCTACGCGTGCGTAATGTACACAACTGGGTACACTGGGTTCGAATGGGTTAAAGCTTAAATGAAGCTGTACTAGGCCGCTAAAAAAAACTTTTTGCAAGTATTTCAGTAAAGAAAAATGATTTGTTTAGTAACTGTATTTTTAACCGTTTAAAAACCATGCGCTACGCGAAAAGAATTTGTCAAGATCAAAACAGACATATTTTTCTATGATGATTTTGCTTGAAATAAATAAATGAAATATTTTTGTGCCTTAAATATGAATAAATTAACTTATTAAATTATTACATTTTTATATTTACATTATTTTAATAATTCGGAGTGCTAGTTGGAAAATTAGATTCAAGAAATGTAGAACATGTTCAATCACAATTATTTGGAGGTATTTGAGTCATTTAGTGACTTGAAAGACTAAATGACCGCGTTTATGACGTCCAATGACGTCATAAAGCATTCAAGGAATTGAATGTAATAAATTTGAAGTATATTTAAATAAAAATTTCAATGTCGGTTAAATTTTTGTAGTAACAAAACAGATAAAAAAAAATCCAAAATATTACGCGCAGCAAATGAACTATCTGCAGTTGACCACGTAATTAGGATTTATACTACATACATGTCAGTAACTTAGGAGGGAGATGGCTTTTGGTGTTCATGAATCAGTCAAGTTTTGATCTATGCGAGTCAGTGCAATCATACGGACAAATATTAATATGATAATCGTTATTTCCATTTAATGACTGATAATTTGGGACATTTATGTTACTATGAAGCAGCACGTAGTGTGTTTGTTCATGTTGTCGTTATATTGCGATATGGGTGGCGCACGAGTGCAATAGCAATTAATAAAGAGTGACATTAAGTTAAAGTTATCGTGTGGTTGTTGAACCAACTTAAACATAATGTAATGGTATCGTAGTGTCAACCAATCAGATTCAAGGAACGATTTTTTTTCTTTTCTTTCCTGTATTCGTTTTTATTTCAATCGATTTTCGTCTGGAATTGGTATAAGTTTTACGACATACGATTGTAATTGCCATCAAAGTTTGAATTTCGTTTTTGTGTATTCAAACGATAAATAATTTAATTATTTGAAAACCTGGGGTAGTTAAAGAAATTCTATACGCACAAATAGGCGTCAGTTTAAACTAAGGATGAGATTGTTTGTGTCGCAATGATGCAAATGTTTTAAACATTAATAACAACCGCCCATACCAACTTCCATTTACAATGTCCTTATTTTTCCAGATACCATATACATCATATTTGGTATCACTGCATTACGACTAATCAAAGACGAGCCTGTACGCACAGGATTTATATAGGACAATAAACCTTTAATGAATTCCTTCTCAGTGCATCAATTTTAAAGATAACCGTTTCATAGAAAAGTATTATAAATTATATTTCTTAAAGAATACTGGCACGTTAAAAATGTTGCCAATTTTTGTGTTACATATTTTGCTCTTCTAAAATTTAACATTAAACTTAACGTCTTGTAAAAATTAATATATTAAGTTTTTCAAAATTTCTTAACGTGGTAGCATTATCTGAGATAGTAGCTCTGAATATTTTTTTCTGTTTGAAATATGTATCTAATATAGCATATGTTTGTCCAGTGCTCCCAGTAGACGAACCTTGAACTAAAAAAATTATCCGAACGATGGCAGCGCTCCTGGTAGACGAGTTCGATACCAAAATGTATGTACCACCAGCACATGTTTCAAATTTGCCAAACTATGAAATCCTATGAGGAAAAAAAGTCTCACCAGAGAAACTAAATAAAACGTCGGATGAATGTGTTTTTTTTCCGTCGTAGTGGAGACCTTTGTATACAAGGTCGAAACTCGTAACTACAGCTCGTCATTTAAACTCCATGGCCGCATGTTTGGTAGGCAGTGCCCGTCACTCCGATGGGGAAAAGCTACGGTTTTAAATTTTAAAAAATAGTTGGCGTAGAGTTAACGCAAAGTTAACGAGTCCCGCAATATTTGAGGGTGAATTGGCCTTAACACTTTGAGCGGTGAGCTCGCGTGTAGTTCGGAATACTGTAGTATTTCAAATCACGGTGTTCTTGAAAAATCCGCTCTTAGTGCAGTCGGCAGACTGGAACCGACGAAACTTCGGGATACTAGTCAGACACGCTAGCGGGAGGCAAAACACGCTTTGTGGCAGTGGGATAGGCTTGGATATCCCGCATGGTTATATGGTAGTGCACTGGAAAATCACTTTTCGGGAATCCCCGCTGCAATTTTTTTTGTATATAGTCATTAGAGGCCTGAGCACAGAATAATGATGCATACAGAAGAGTAACAGCCCCTTCTACCGCGAAGTCCATCCTCGCAGGCCAGAGAATTGGCACACTAGCCGGCAACGTGGGACAATGTCGTTCGCCAATCAGAGCCTGGTAACGTATCCACCAGACGGCAGCGCAGCCAATAGGGAATCTTTCGCAGCACGCGATAGCCACTCCCAGAATCCCTGGAAGCCAATCAGAGAAAGGGTAGCAAGTTCAGCAACAGTGGTTTTGAGGGCGCTGCCTACCAATCCTGAAGACATAAAATTTAAATGTGGAATCGACATTAAAGGAATTCATTCTCAATGTATTAATAAAATATGATAGTTTCTGATAAAATAGTGTGACATTTCTTAAGGAATACTGGCGTGTTAAGAAATCCTGCCCCAATAAAATATAGCAGTAATATTATAAATTAGTTAAATTTTTTGAAAATTTCTCAACGTGGTAAAATATTATCTGAGGAAGCTGGGAAGAGTATTTTTTTTTTGTTTGAAACACGTGATGTCAGTGGTTTCGTGAATTCAGTTGCAAAAAATAACTTCACACAAGGGCTGTCTTTTTACGAGGACAAGTACCACAGATGTGTTAAATTTAATCGAGTGAAACTACAGCAATACGTTCTTTCCAAATACAAAAAAGCTGTACCGTTTACTTAGAGCTGTTTGGCTTTAGTTGTCCAATTGATGCAGCCGGGAGCTGGCTGTATCGTCTTCAGGCACTGCCAAAGGCCTCAATAGGTAATCCATAATAAATTCTCATTTATGCCACATGGTAAACTAATAAAGGTATAGGCTGTTCACGGAAAAACGATCACTTTTGAAAGCCCTACTTAAGATCTACTTGTTTGCACATTGTGTATTCTTCCGCCGTATTTACAATTAATATTGACATCGTCCTCGTCAGTTTATTCATGCGTCGGTCAAGTAAAACTGTGCAATAATCACGAAATAAATATTTTACAAATTGACTAATTTTTTCACTTCTATACATAAAAAAAAAAACAGAAAGTGAAAGAAATAATTTGTGTTATCACAAGTGGTTACCTATCACTTTTTGTTTGACGTCGAGATATAACACTACATTCCCTCCATCTGCCAACTTTACTGGACGCACGTCACTCAGTACGCCCGTTAAAACATGTGCGGGTAGGAGCAGTGACTTTTTTCGAAGGTTGATTTCGAAAGTGCTGACTTCACCGTGAACTACGTATAACACCACGACGATTTCTATCACCAGCCGTAACGCAAGGATGGGAACACGAGCCCTGTGCACCAGCTGGTGCCGCGTGTGAAGTTCAAGGTCGCCTGCGGTCGACGGGGAGGTTGTGCGTGCGAGCCAGCAGCGTCAAGAGGCGCGCTTGTCTTGTCTGGGGGGGCCATCAGGCCTGCCCTCTGCGGTCGCCGTTGCGAAACACAAGACTCGTCGCCTCCGCCGAACGCGGTCGGATTACCGACACACGCACGCACGCACGCAGAGTTGCGCAAACTCCGACGTGTTTGGCGGGCGAAGGGGGAACTCTGGTTTTCTTTTCAGTTTCCCGGTCTTTCTTCACGCCCTTACGTGCCGAAGAGTGTTTTTTTTCTTGCCACCGGTTGGCCACATATGTATAGCGCCCTTGTATCTCTGTAACCACATATTCGCGTTTAATAAATACACTTCATCACTCAATCTAGCTATTTATCTACATGGGCTTGGTCCGCGCCGCTGGGTCTTCAGGTCACTTCCCTGTCCCGCAGCCTTGTCTTCTGCCTGTCTTCTCGCATCCTCGCCGAAGTCCCGTCTACAATCGCGTTGACGCTACATTAACGCGTTGCAATAAGTCACGAATACGCTCTGGCTAAAACCGACGTTAAGGGGATTATGTACCTGCGCGGTTCGTGTTCAAGAAGCGAGGGAGCGATATGGGCGACACTTTACACGCACGCCTAGCGCCTCATCGCTCCTATGCGCAAGGCGTGCAGTGTTTCCGTCCGAACGCTTTACTGTGTAAACTAGATCTGTAACAGTGGGGTTTTAATACGCGCGATGAAAGTGCACAGATCAAACTACCTGCACATAATCGTATGCTTTCTTACCGTGTAAAGAAACTTCATAGGCAAGCTTTAAAAATGCGATATATGACCACTTTCACGATTTTTTTCCCTATTAATACATTTAATATGATAAAAGTAGTAATATAGCTATGTAGAAGATAGTTTTTTTAAATCCTTTCTGGCAAAACTTAGTATCTCCAGAACTTTTTTTTTTTTTTTTTTTTTTTTTTTTTTTTTTTTTTTTTCCGAAACACGCGTTTACGCGCAAACAACGATTTCCGTACATAGGATCCTTAAACGTTGCCATGGTGCTAAATGTAAAACACAACGCGGTAGAAGTTGGCCGACTTTCAAGTTCTTTGCGTTTTGCGCCAGCCAATCAGTATTCAAGACGTCACAAACAAGTGAAAACAAATGTTACAGACGATTGACAACAGGTAGCACTGCTATCGCCGTACGTATTTAATTTGTTAATGTTACACGAAATCAATATACAAATAACGCAAAATGCATTAAAAAATAATTTTTTTTTTATAAAAAGGCCCTTTTTAAGTTTCAAACACAAACAAAAATATTTGTATGTATACACCTGCATTCATTTTACACTTCTTCTTGTTAGCGTCGATCGTAGACGTGCCAGTTTTCTTATGGCAACTTTTGGCGTTTAACGTTTTCCGTCAAGTTAATTGTAGACGTGCCTTAAAGGCTGTTCACGGTGAAGTGAGCACTTTTGGAACCAACCTTTGAAAATGTCACTTCACCTACCTGCCTTTACGCGCCCCGTACAGTTGGCCATGACAGAAAGAAAGTAGTTCCACGAGTTATCGTTGATTTGCAAGTGTTAAGTAAATATTTGTGAATACTAAAATATTTTATTTTACTTTTTTTAAATTCATATAAGTATAAAATTAAAAACATTTGTAAATTATTTGCACTTCTAAAAAAATTACGGTTGCCCCTGGCCGACGCACGAATAAAGTGATCAGACGTTCGTTGTCTAGTAATTTAGGATTTCGGGTATTTAGGGTGTGGGAATTCTGACCACACTAGGCAGCACTCCTATTGTTTAGTTAAGGAACTGCATTACTGAATGTTTCGATCTTTTTTTTAGGCAACAAAAAAAGCCGTAAGTAATTTCTCTCTGAAAATTATAAAATCGTTTTATTAACACGTTCCCATAAACAAAACCTCCATTAAAAAATAATTATGAGGTAACGTTATATTTTTTTTACAATAATAGTTTTAAATATATATTCCATCACTAAGAAAATTATTTGTAAAACCAACGATATTACATCGTTGTTTTCCATGCTTGTTTTTTTTTTTTTATGTTTGGATTTGTATAATTTGTAGTGACACGGAAATTTTGCAGATTCGTCTGAGGACAAGTTAAACTGCATTCACGTGTGTATTTACATTTGTGCTTCCATTGGACCATAGTTTGTAAGACACCCCGAACAACTTTCAACTAATAACGAACGTGCAATGAAAATAGGAACCGAATCCCGTGCTACCTGCTCTGTGGTGAAACTGGAGCAAGAGCCAATGAACTACTAAAGGCTGTTCACGATAAAGTGAGCACTTTAGAAATGAACCTTAGTAAAAAGTCACTGCCCATGCATGCATGTATTTTAATGGGCGCACTGAGTGACATTCGCCCAATAAAGTTGGTAACGATGGATGGGAAGTAGTTCTATATCTTAACGTTGAATATAAAGTGTTAGGTAACCATTCATGAAAATTTAAAATTATTTCTTTCGCTCTCTATTTTTTTAATGTAAATAAGTATAAAAAAGAGCATATTTGTAAAGTATTTGCTTTGGTAATAATTTTACAGTTTCGCATGACCGACGCACAAATAAAGTGATGAGGCTCATGACAATGTTAATTTTACATAATGGGGAGGAACGAACAACATGCATGCAATTAGATCCTAAGCAGAGCTTTCGAAAGTGTCCATTTCACCGTGAACAGCCGATAACTGATGTTCGAATGCACAAAGGATTGTGGATTTTGACTTGGTGCCGAATGAATCCGCAAAATTGCCGGGTCTCTAATAATTTGCTTTATAAAATACATAAAATAAAACGCAAGCAATAGTAGACGCTTTTGCGGAGGTTGGTGATTAAGCGTGCTTCTCCAGCTCAGAAAATTTCAACCCTAAATCCCCAAATATTTTAGGGTCTAAACTGGGTCACGTGGTCGATCTAGTAACGTAAACTAGTAACGTAAACAGTGGTTGCCCCAAGTGGTTTCGGACACGGCTGTTAATTGTGCACATGGCGTAAGATACATAATGTGTAACGCTACCGGTTTTTCGCGAAAATATTTGCGCGGATGCTAGGCTTCAATGTCCTACGTGCACATTTGTAGTCTTCATTTGACTATTGTTAGGGACCTCGTTATTAGTTAGCATCAAGCTAAAATTCACAGTGCTATATACTCGAGCTAGCGTCGTTATTCCGTTGGCAGCTGAATAGATGTTCAGCTACTCTCTTTCTGAGTGAACTGCGCGTGATTGGGGCACACGATTGTGAAGTGTTCATTTATTGGCCCAGAGTTACCCGAGGCGTGTCAAATTATGAATCGTCCAATGACAAACGTATTTGCAAAGGAAAAGTGTTTTAAGTTTAAAATATCCTCAAAGAATGACGCGAATTCTGCAGGTCCCTAACTATTGGCCGCTTTTTTTTTCTCTTTTTTTCCCCCTTCTTTTTTTTTTTTTTTTTTTTTTTTTTTGCGATGACTGCCTGTTACATGAGTAAGCCAATCAGAATCAAGTCACTCCGATACTGACCGTTCGTGATGATTCGCGGGCAGAAAGATGACATACAACACTTCGAATTATCCAATTACGAAACTGGTTCTGAACTAAAGTGTGTTGGAAAACAACTTGTCGTGAAATTTTCCTGCGAAAAACAGATGCCCTAATAATGCGAACCTTCTTATTGTACAAATTGCATAGCACCAAGCGTTACAGGAGGTGAGTGGTTTTTCTACTCCTGGTGGCATGCAACCAGTTATACTCGTACGTTGTGTAAGCTGCCTATTCCCGGCGTTGCTGCGTGCCGTTTTCTATTGCTTTATTGTTAGATGTGATTGCCTTTCCAGATACAAGTTTACTGCAGTTTCGCTTTTTTTTTTTTTTTCTCTCTCTCCACTGATTCAGTAGTTTCAGAAAAATACTGCATAATTTGTTTGGAACAACGTAAATTGCAAACCGTCGTGGTGAGTGAAGAGCAAAATGGAGTTTCCTTCTTTAAATGTGTTGATTATTTGAGTTCAGAAAATTAAGTTTTTGCGGAAATAATTACTGGAAATAATACATTTTCACATAGTTACACATTTTTGTCAAGGTATAATATGCTTACCTAAAACACATGGCTGATTAAGCGGGGTCGTGTATTTATTTTAAGGAAATGGGGACGATATCTTACAAAGGACCTACTCCGTCATTTTCCAAGGAACTGGATGGTGTGGTTGGTGGGGGGTGGGGGGATCTTGGAAAAAAAGGTGGCGCGGGGAATTGAAAACCATTTCATTCGTCTGGGAATGAAAGATATTCCGAATGCTGTCGTGGTATGACAAACTCGTTATTACATGATAATATTTCCACTGAAATTTTGTGTACAGTTTTCTCGTAATCACGTGTCATCTCCGTTATTTTTTGAAACACACAAGAAAGTAAACCAAATCACTCACAACAAGTAAAGTGGGCGAGAAGAGCTGAAATGCATAGTCCAGCAATTTACACAAAAAAAAACATGAATATAAATTTAAAGAAATAAATAAATTTAAAATATAATTTTTTTTTTTAATTGGGATCTTTTTTCTTTGCAATCAAATACTATGTAAATAAATTTGGCATGATTACAAATTATATCTTTTGAAATTGCTCAGAGATAAATAGTCCACTTCCAATTTTTCACTATCGTGAAATTGTATTATGCATGACCCTATTGTCAACAACTGTTTATACCACGGAGTATAGTGTAAACGACTAATTATGTTTTCAAAACATAGATGGATTTCCGGAATTTTTGTTGCAGTGTGCATTGTAGATAATAACTTCCTCTTCAACATTCCGTATATTGGACATGTAACTGAAAGGGTCAAATGTTGAATTTTTTTTTCTGGGAGTGAAAATAACTGCAGTTGGCGTATTTACAGTGAATCTGAGGCACGAAAACGTTGGGATGGAGTATATATACAGTAGTATATGAACGTGAAGCGCATCGTAACTTCTCTCTTACGTCGTCAAATGGCAGGCTTTCTACTATAGTCTATTCACTGTTTCTTCACTCTTTTTCAGTCAAACCTTTGAAAAATTAACCCATGCTTGACGTGTTTAGTTATTTCCTAAATATGTCATTTACCAGAAGAGTTTTATACTTCTGTGAACATAAAAGTATCTTATTTTTCGTTAAAATTGTAGTTTAAATATATTTTCTTTATCATTTATAATATTACATTTATATAAAAACAATGAGAAAGCACGTGTGTTCGCAGCGCCTAGTAAGAAATAGTTCTCATGCCAAATATTACAAGTGAGTGCGCACGAATTTGGTGCGTTGTCCTCTGGTGTAATTTTTTTAGATTTAGTTAAGTTTAGTTTGCCCGAGGCGGAGGAACATCCCCGAAGTAGAACTTTAGCAGCGCTTCAGAAAAGCGCGAAGTAACCGTGAATGGATTATAATGAAAGCCTGATACAGGCGCGTTGCCGACGAGAATACTGTACGTGAATTTTGCTCATTCTTTTAGCACCAGCCTACATTCCCCACTTCTTTACATTCTAGGGACATATATGTTTATTCCTTCGCAGCTGGCACCTTGAGGAGCTTCCTTTTGACGTAAATACGTCTTTAAATTTGTTACCATAGTGGAAGGCAATCCAGAAAATCCAACGATAACAAAATCGGGCTATACAGTTTAGCATTGCAGCTTCGAATCCATCGTCTACATTCAAAATTCAATTTCACCTCTCGATTACCAAATGCTCAAATAATATGTTACGTTGGAACGAGGACAACAAATCATCGCGTGGGGGAAGGGCTGAAAAAGGGGGGGGGGGTGGGGGCAATTTTGAGTTAGTTTCCCCACGTCTCATGATTTCCGCGTAGTATAACTTTCGACTAGGAGAAGCTATGATGCTCCTTTAAGTTTCAATCAACAGCTCTGGCCAAGAGGATCAATCAATTGCGTGTATAAATACATTTAGTGCGGTGCCGGGAACGTAAAAAAAAAAAAAATCAAGGCGTCCGAGCGCGTCAACGTAGACGTATTCACGCAAAACAAACGGCCGTGTCCCCAACACAGCCAAATTAAATTTCTTTTATTCGACTGGGTTGCATGTGATGCATTCGCATTTCTTCCTGCTTAGCCTATTACTGGCTGAAGAGTCGTCGAGGGCGTTTCCTAACTACTTTCGCCCCAACCAGGAGAGGAACTTGCGAGCATAGACGACATAAAAACAAAACTGTTCCGGGTATACTCGCATGAATTCCCTACTTCATAATGATTTTAAACACCAACTGATACAGCATCAACAACGAACTTCTTAAATGTACGATATATTTTTGTATGGTTACGGAAACCAACACGATGGGATGTACGTACATCGTGTTACATACGAAAGTACATTTGGTTGGAAAACGGTAAACTCGAGACTCCATTGGTTAGCAGCCGGCCAATATGGACAGACTGATGTCGTTTTAACCAGTAGAATGGCGTTACGTGACAATAGGGACCAATACAACATGGTTTCCCTGCATCGGTATGAATACAGGTGACTAATGTCTAGCTTGTCTTTAAGGTTGAAGTGAAGCAACTGCATATGGAACACTGCACTCGACTATACAACTTGAACAACTCATTAAAGAAGTAGTACAGATACCATGAAAATTGACAAAAGTGCGATTTATGCTGTATATGAAAGGAGAGTGTGTATATGTTGCAACATTATAACATATTTTACTAAAATATATTTTTTCTAAATCTAAAAACCATTCATTAAAAGAGTCCGCATTTTTAAACAGAATTTGAGCCCATTTCCATTCTGGGTGCTTCAGAAAGCAGAAATCACCAGAAAATCTTCGTCATGGAATATCGTTATAATGTTTGCTATGATTGCATGTAAGAAATTTTAGTAACAATTTAGGAAATAACTTTCATACTTGATTTAATGTGCGTTTAGTTTGTCGCAAACATTTATGGATGAAACTGACGTAAATAAAGTTAATTATACAATTTATATGATACATTATTACTATGATTTTTACATATGATCACAGTAAATTTTATGACCATCTTTCTTGAAGATATTTGTGTAAATTCTGATTTCCGAAGTATCCAGAATGGAAATGCGCTTACATTCTGTTAAAAATGCGGACTCTTTTAATCCATTTTTTTTACATTTAAAAATTATAATTTAGTGAAGTATTTTATAATGTTGCAAATTTTATACATCCTTCTTTTGTATACAGCATAAATCGCACTTTTGTGACACTTTTCATGGCGCCCGTGCTACTTGATTATGAGTTCTTCACGTTGTATAGTCGGGTGCAAGGGCCCATAGGCAGTTGCTTTACTTCAACCTTAGAGCGCTCACTTTACTGTGTGCGACCTATAGGCGGATGGGCGGGAGGGAGTTCGCCATTGACGTACGCCGGCACGACGCGTTTCGGCAACTGCGCCCTCTCCGGCATACTAACAACTCCTCAGTACACGCCCGCGTCGGCAACCTCCATCCCACCACCGTTAAGGCGCGCCATGCGGGCGGACTTGCCCAACTTATCGCACGCGCTCACGCTTTCACTCTTGCCTGGTGTCACTAGTCTGCTAAACGCTGCCCACGGTAAACTGAGCACTTTTCAAAGCCCTGCCCAAGATCTACTTGCATGCACATTGTGAATTCTTCAGTGGCGTGTAGTGGGTTTTTTTTTTACAGGATAAGCAATTTCCAACATTGCTTATACTCCACATGTATTTACCATTTTATGATACCTAACATTAATTTAAAAAACTGAAACGAAATTAATGTAATAATAATTAAACGTAATATTATTTTGAGAGATATTACAAATCATAGGAGAACTCCCGTTTTCCCGAACGCTTCCATGCACTTTACAAGGAAAAATGTAGGACTGGAGGACGCAAACAGAACGACTGCTTACCCTGCCGCAGGAACGCTTTCGAGCATGTGGCCTGTTGTTCGCGAGTTCGTTCATCGCTACTCGCTCCCGTTTGTCGAAACAAAGACTAGATAGCAGCACTGTGCGTGTATAGTACGGGAGTTACGAAAACTCTGTTTCTCGAATCGGAACCGGGTAACACGGAATTAAATGTGTTTAAAGTTACGGCTATCACTATAAAGTGTCAAACATTTCCAGTATGTATAAGGTAAGCATCGCTTACCTTACGTCTATGGAATAAACCCCACTGGCATTCTTCTACCACGTGTAAAATTAATATTACCGTAGGCCTGGTCACTTTATTCTTGCGCTGGTCAAGTGAAACTGCCGAATTATTAAAAAATTAAATGAAGAGATTTGGTCGGCTCTTAACAGCTAGGTCTTGAGAGCCGGTGAGGGTGATTAAGTTGAGTATGGAGCAGCGCCGGAATGAAAGGACAGGGGGAAACGGGATATCCCCCGAGAAAACCCGCCGACCAGCGGCTTCGTCCTGCACGATTCCCACGTGCGAAAATCCGGTGACCCGGCCGGGGATTGGACCCGGCTTGCCTTGGTGGGAGGCGAGCAGGCTAACCGCTCAGCCACCGTAGGAAAGGAAATATTTTACTAATTTGCTAGTTGTTACATTTATAATCGTAAAAAAAAAAAAAAACAAAGTAAATGAAATGAATTCCGTTTCAAAATTCCTAACTCTTCCAATTCAACGTTAAAAAAAAAATGGAACTACTTTCTCTCCATCGTTACCAACTTTACCGTCCGCATACCAGTCGTACCCGTGAAATTATGTGCAGATAGGGGGTAGTGATATTTTTCAAAGGTTGATTTCAAAGGTGCTCAAATGAATGTGAACTACCTATAACGACTGAAATGTACTAACTGTACTATTATTTCGGACATACGCCTTTCAACACTTACTTATTGTCGCGTAACCCCTTGAAAGTAATAGAAATTCTTAGATACAACATAATACATATCATAGTAATAGAAACTAGCCGGAGTTGTCTCTTGTCGACAAATATGTAACACGAATATAAGTGTATGTATATTGCATATACATATATGTTTTGTCGTGTCGTTTCTCTTGTGACATACGAGTGGCCGAGCAAATACATACAGCTGATTCAACTAAATATTTTACCAGTCTACTTTCTTTTTGGCCCAACACAGATGTTTTGTTTATTCAAACGTATATTTGGTTGGATGAATTTAATCAATTTTTTGTCGTTCAAGTTTTGTTTAGTAACTAAATATTTTGTTTGTGCTTTGGTCCTATACAAACAGGTACTTTGTTTTGGCTTGAACAAGTCTCTTTCTCAGTGTATAAGCGTTTTTTCTGTCCCTGTATTAGTAAGTATAGGCTATTCACGGAAAAGTGAGCACTTTTGAAAGCCCTCTTGTTTGGAATAATAGTCAACATATAAAATTTAATGTAGTCTTATGCTGGGTTTACAATGCCACGGCCACGATGAGGTCGTCCCTACATTCAGACACAACGTTACTGCCCGAACCATTTCCGCCACCAAAACTGGTTCAATGTTTACAATACCCTGACAAATTTCTTCAGATTAGTGTCGCGTGGCTTTTGGCAAATCCTAGAATGGCCAGTAACTTACTATGGACAATGATGAGATCACAAATCGTTTTACACTATTTTGTTTTGATAACTTTGTAAACGAAGTATTTTTGGATTTTGGAGCAGTTATTTTTCCACGAATATTTATTTCCGTCAATTCATTAGCTCTCTGGTGCAAGACAACCAGGATGTACATGTACAAAAACATACGTTTAATTTGAAATTTAACACAGTAGTGAAATCCACACGACATTTTGTTTTCTAAGGTTATATTTATGTTTATTTTTCTACTGCCAAGCGAGGTCGGGCTGTCGGGGCTGAGATTTTGTCGGGGTGACCTTGCTACTGATTGGCTGATGAAAAATTGTCGTCGGTGTGGGGGCCGTTTTGTCGGACAGTCGGGTTATTGGTAATTCAACCTTAGATGTTAACTTCTGAGTGCGGTGTAATATACACACTATGTTCATTACTTACATAGCAAATATTAATTAATTAAAGGTGTTTAAGGAATAAAACCTGGCTGGAAGGAAAAAGTAACTAGGGCCTCGAAAGTGCTCACTTTACCGTGAACAGTCTATACTGTAAGCCAATTCGGAGTGGGAATGTTGTGAGATGTTGCGACGCTAGTGTTTGTTTAGGGGGGTGGGGGGGTGTCCTTACAGCGCCAAGGTGGGCGAGAGTGGGTGGCCAGCTCGCCCTTGGCGGGCGCGTGGGAGAACCGGGCGTAACACTGCCCGGGTGGGCAGAGGTGGGCAATCCGACACGGTAGCCCACACCTGCCCGCGCGTGCGTCTGCGCCAGCTCCCTGCCGTTGCAGCATTCAGGAAAACAAACTCCCCTATAGGCTGTTCGTGATCATCTGAGCACTTCCGAAGTCGACTTTTAAAATAAAAAAAACGCCTTTGTCCTTACCCGCACAGATTTTGACACGAGTCGAATGAAGTCCGTAACGGGACGGGGGAAAAGTAGTTCCATGTTTCAACGTAGAGTTCAAAGTGTCAGGTAAAGATTTCTGTACACTGAAATTATTTATTTTGCTTGCGCTTTTTTCTTCGATGCATATAGGTGTAGGAATTTGTGCATTTCTATACTATTTACTTCGCTAATAATTTCGCAGTTTGACTTGACAGACATATGGATAAAGTGATCAGACGCATGAATAAAGTGATCAGTCCCGCGTCAATGTTGATTTTGTATATAGGGGAAGAATACACGATGATCATGTAAGTAGCTTTCAAAAGTGCCCAGTTTACTTCACCAGCCTATATAATAAACATACTATTTTTGGGCTTCGCGTCGTAACGAAATATTTTTTTTTTTAGTCTTGAACTGTACTACTGTCAGCAGCTCTGCTAGGGCTTGCCCACACTTGAACAGCATGAAGCCATGTCGTACATCGGTGGCCAATAAAAATGTTTTTTTTTTTGTATGATGTTATTGGCATCAGTTGTTTGTAGTCTTAGCAACGAGTGACGCTTCCCACAGGCGAAAGGCTTCTCTTAATTGAATGCTGTTAAAGGCTGTTCACGATAAAGTGAGCACTTTTGAAATCAACCTTAGAAAATAGTCTCTATTCCTGCCTGCGCACATATTTTAAAGGACGGACGCACTGAGTGACACGCGTACACTAAAGTTGGTAACGAGGGACGGAAAGTTGTTCCATATTTCAACGTCGAACAAAAAGCGTTAGGTGACCATGTGTGATAACTTAAATTATTTCTTTCGCTTTCTGGTTTTTGAATGCATTGAAGTGTAAAAAGGTACATGTTTGTGAAATATTTACTTTTCTTATAATTTCACAGTTTCACTGAACCGACGCATGGATAAAGTGACGAGGCCCTTGCCAGAGTTAATTTTACGCAAGGTGGAAGAATACACAACTTGCATGCAAATAGATCTTATTCCGGCCTTTCACTTTACCGTGAACAGCCTGTATTTGGTTCTTTACTGCGCACAGTGCACTACGTTAAAGCCGCTTTCTCTTTATTGTTCAATACTGAACACTGTGGCTTAAAGGGTTAAGAGTAAGCGGAATATAAAATAATGCAAACTTGTTTACTGAAGTGTGCACATCTTTAGAAACCAGTATTGTTAAACTTACAAACAACAATCGTAGATAGTAGATTTTCCCAACTTCGTAAACAAATGTTTTACAAAAGTTTCATAGTCTTTTAATGTGATATATTGCGCCGCAAAGAGATGTACACATTTTCAGTGTAAGAATTGGTTCAACAGGCGTGCATATGGCGTAAATATTTGTTCATGAAGCTGGTAGAAATTTCTGCGTGGTATTATACATTCTTGTGTTTTCTGCATTGGCCGCCAGGAATCTGTACATTTCAACTATTGTGTTTAGAATTTATTTTTGTGTGTCAAGCCTTTTTATGTGTTTTTATAGAAAATTCTGTATTTTTCAGACATGTTATTAGCAGGAGTACTGAAAAATGGAAAAAGATAGTATCTCACATGTTTGACGTATTATTAAGATTCTCGTAATAAATCTTGCTCCAAATAAGTTTGGAAAAGTTGAAGGAACAAAACTGTTTGATTTTGCTAAAATGTTTTTTTTTTTGTAGTCGTAAGAATGCCACGATTTAATTTAACTGAAGTACGACACTTAGTTCAACTCTACTTTTTTTTTTAAGTTTATCCCTAAACTGCATGTATCTATATGCAGATCACGTGAATGTTCAAGAAATCCCGTTACGGCATTTGGTGTATTCGGTGCCATTTTGAAATTCGGTATACGATTAAAGTTAACGAGAATTTGCCCTACGTTAGTTTTAGGTTCAAATTTTGTTTCTTACTTCTTCTATTTTTTCGCTTGAAGTCCAGACGTTTATTTATGGTTTCGTGGATCAAACGCGCGTAAGCAATTAAAATATGTCTTTAAAATTATTTCTGATCACTCATGAGTGTGGTTTTGCGGGCAAGCATTTTCCTCCCTATTCTGTTTTCTTATGCTGACTGTCCATAGTAATTCATTGTACTTGTAAATATTTTAAACAACTTTTTATTGCAAAGAAAATATTTTTATTTCGTGTATTTGTTACAAATTTGTAAAACGTATTTTAAGTAAGGTATTCGTTGGTTTTTCTTATAACGATTTTCCCGCTGAATTGAGTATTGTAAAATAATTGGTCTGAAATGCAGACACTAGCTCCCAGTATGTGAATGTTTCTCCTTTTCGACGTAAAAGTCTAGGATAGGGATAGGAAAAATTCGCGAGTTCAGTGATCTGTAGGCTATACTCCACAGTCATGTGTATACTCGAGCCCAGATGTTTGTCCATTAGCTGCTGCCCCATACAGTAGCCAGTGTTACTTCTCACCTGGCAGTATGGCACTCGCTACGTGTTTACTTGCACGTCTGCTATTGGCTCAGAGTCGTCCAGGGCGTGTCACATAAACTGCAATCCAATTGCAAAGTTGAGATCAATGTTGTCCTGAAATGAACTCGCGAAAAATTCCTATCCCTAGTTATAGATAACCTTACATTGAATTGCAGTGGAACTTTGTTATCCCATTCACATTTAGCTTACATTAATTTTTTTCTTAGGCCAAGAAAGGTCTGATGTATGATTTTTTGACGTTTTTTAGCGCAACTTGTAAGTTAATATATACCCACAGTCCGGTTGAATATATATATATATATAAATTCATTCCTACAGTTTTTTTTTTAGACATTGGTCTATGCTGTATTTCCATTCGATAAAAATATAGAGCTAAAAATTTTGCTACAGTATAACAGATTTCTGGTTTTTTTTTTTTTCACAGTCTTAACACAGGACACAAACCGTGTACCTACATCGTTTATTGACTTGCTTAAAGTAACGTGCAGACATAAACCAAACGGGTGTACAGAAGCGAAACTGACCACAGCGTGTTTGAAGAGAGAGTGTAACTATTCGCTGAGTGGCCACTCTAGGCTCTGCTAACCGGCCTTGCGTATCGCTGGCAGTTGACGTGGTGCTGAAGTTCCCGTGTAGGTCGGACAGCCGTCTGTCACGTTAGTCTCCGGGCACTGATAGGCCAACGACTAGCCGCCATACTGCTGGCCAGTGATGCCATTTTCCCGGGGTTACGTTGCTAGAGTTCGCGGCACGGGCCACCATCTGATTTCTATATTCTCAATTATTCTGCGATGTTGGTGTACTGCAGAGCGTTCTCGGTCGCCGACTGTAAGTTTATTTCTTTGTAGATGCGGTTCACGGTAAAACGAGCACTTTTGAAAGCCCTGTTTAAGATCTACTTGTATGCACGTTGTGTATTCTTCCGGCTTGTGTAAAATTAACATTGCATTGCCATGGGCCTCGTCACTTTCTTCAGTGAAACTGTGCAATTTATACTTCGATGCATAAAAAAAAATACAGAAAGCAAAATAAAATTATTTAAGCTATCACAAATCATTACCTAACACTTTTTATTCAACGTTGAGATACGGAACTACTTTCCCATCCATCGTCACCATCTTTACTGGGCGAAAGTCACTTAGTGCGCCCGTTGAAATATATGCAGGTATTAGCAGTGACTTTTTTCTAGGGTTGATTTCTAAAGTACCCACCTTATCGTGGACAGCCTTAAGTGACAGTTAGTACTGTGGCAATGGGGACGCCAGTTGGCAATACAAAGACTGTTCACGATAAAGTGAGCACATTTGAAATCAACTTTAGTAAATTTTTGTTCTCCGATACCTGCATATATTTTAACGGGCGCGCTGAGTGGCATGCGCCCAGCAAAGTTCGTAACGATGGAGGGGAAAATAGTTCCATATCTTAACGTCGAATAAAAAGTGTTAGGTAACCATTTTTTATAACCTCAGTTATTTATATCGCTTTCTGGTTTTTTAATGCGCCGAGATGTAAAAATTAGCAGATTTTGAAAATATTTACTTTTCTAATAATTTTACAGTTTTACCTGACCGACGCACGAATAAAGTGACGAGGCCCATGGCAATGCGATGTTAATTTTTTACATAAGGCGGAAGAACACGCACCGTGCATACAAGTAGATCTTAAGCAGGGCTTTCAAAAGTGCTCGTTTGACCGTGAACAGCCTATAAATAGGTGTGACACGTTTTGGGACGTACGGAGTGGGAGTACTTCTTCGTGTCCATAGGTGCACTTCCTGACCTTGAAGTAATACTGGCTCTTGCTCCCCACTGCTCGTTAAAGACTTGACCTCATGTGGCTTCCGGGACGGACAGTTTCTTTGCCAACATCCATACATCCCTTACCTCCACCAAATCCTGACCTCCACACATCCATTACCTCTACACATCCCTTACCTCCATCAAATCCTTACTTTCACACACCCCTTGCCTCCAAAAAATTCTTACATCCACACATCCCCTGTAGGACGTAGCCCACGCTGCTGACCATTCTCTGTAATTGCCCCCCCCCCCCCCCGAACATCCTGACGAACACTTTTTCTTTCACACAGTCATCCACTTTGCACAAGGGCTGCACAGGTTGGTCAACTGACAGGCTGAACTTAACAATTACCACAATTATTGTACAAGGTGTAGGTATTCGTGAGAAAGCCATCCTGTTCGAGAAACTTCTGACGCCCATAGAATAACGCGTCCGGTTTCCTCGTTTTACGTCAAAGCTGTGTTTTATATTAATTTTAAAATTGCAGGGGCTTTATCATCTACAGAAATTATATACAATTGGAGTTCGCTTCAATTATTATTGTGGACAATTACTGGATCGCCGTTTGTACGTTTTGTAATGGCCCGACTAAATGACTGAAGTTCCTCTTTATTTTTACTTGTACGTGCCAGATAAATTTTTAAGTCGCCTGTTAAGTTTGTTTGTTCGAGTTGAGACTTCGACAGTTAACAGATTATCGTGATTTTTCGACAGTGTAAATATGCTTTCGACATTTCAGCGAATGGCTGCCGGGAAGATTTAAATTTATTCACTGCGTACGGAAAATAAAATCTAAGGAGTTGCTTTTGAGCGATACTCTGCGATGCGTTTTAACACTACAAACTACCGGCGTTTGTAATAACTTAACATTTATCTCAGCTTTATGACCACAAATGTCCGCGTCGTTAGTAATTTTACGTATTAAGCCTTTAAAATATCTGTCTCGCCAATCTAAAACATTTACGATGTCGACGATGATTTCAGCCCTCTCTTCGTTTTATACTTGCAAATATCCAGCGTGAGCAACCAAGCCACGCGTTTTTCCACTTCTTATTTACACGCATTCAATGGGGCATTGAAATGACGCATCTCTCAACGTCGGTTTTTAATTCACGGTTCTCTCCACTTTGTTACTCAAATTTACAACTTATCTCTCCACTCCAATTAGTAAGTACAATTTAGCAGTGTTCCTAGTAACTTCACGGTTCTCTACATATAAAAAAAACACTCCAGTAATAACTTTACGCATCTCCAAGCTGCCATTCTTGAAACTACAAATTTCGGTTCTCATATGTATCTTCTCGTATTTCTCCTTTTCAGATTCACACAACTTCGAGGTCTGCATTAACTTCATTTTACGTCACTGGCGTCTATTATAGCTTGACCTCTCCGCGAGAATGCAGCAAGGTGAAGTGGAAAGGGTGGAAAAGAAGTAGAATTTAAGATGGTTGAGGTGTGTGTAGTTGTATGGGGTGCGTGGTGGTAAGGCATGTGTAGTTACATAGGTTTTGTGGTGTTGGTGGTAAGAGGTATGTGGAGGTAAGGGATATGTGGTAGTAAGGGGTGTGCGGTTGGTAAGGGACGTAAGGATTTAGTGGAGGTAGGGGATGTGTGGAGGTAAAGGATGTGTGAATGTAAGAATTTTGTGGAGGCAAGGGGTGTGTGGAAGTAAGGATTTGATGGAGGTAAGGGATGTGTAGAGGTAATGGATGTGTGGAGGTCAGGATTTGGTGGAGGTAAGGGATGTATGGAGTTAATAGGCGTGTAGAACTAATGGTTGTGTGGAGAGGCAATGGATGTGCGGAGGTATGGATGTTGGCAAAGAAACTGTCCGTCCCGGAAGCCACATGAGGTCAAGTCTTTAACGAGTGGCTGCTGCGAAGGAAGCAAACACTTAGCGCGGTTCCTAGTAAAGGTCGTCGATGCCGGATCACGCCGTCTAGACAAGTGTCCATATGTGTTTCGCAATATAAATGGCTGGGGTAAGGCATGTAGTCTTCTCTTACCCTTATGTTCGTGAACACTAAAATTATTTCTTTGAATTGTGTATTTGTGTTCATTACAGTAATCCTTACTACTATATAAATGCGAAAGTGGGTTTGTGTGTTCGTTTGTCCTTCTTTCACGTCAGAACGGAGCAACGGATCGACGTGATTTTTTGCTCAGATATATTTGGAGGGCCGGAGAGTGACATAGGCTACTTTTTATCTCAGGAAAATATCTCAAATGGTTCCTAAAGTATGATGATCAGGGATGTACATAGGTACTGGATTTAAACTTTTCTTAGGATTACTGCATAAAAAAGCATTGTCAAACATTTCTCCTTTCTTTTTTGTCTATGAGCAGTCTTCCATTCCTTCCCAAGAGCCGCAGTAGCTCAGTGGTTAGAGAACCCGATAGTGGGGCCGCAGTAGCTCAGTGGGTAGAGAATCCAATAGTGGGGCCGCAGCAACCCAGTGGGTAGAGAATCCAATAGTGGGACCGCAGCAGCTCTGTGGATAGAGAACCCGACAGTGGGGCCGCAGTAGCTCAGAGGGTAGAGAACCATATAGTAGTGGGGCTGCAGTAGCTCAGGGTAGATAAACCATGTAGTGGGGCCGCAGTAGCTCAATGGGTAGAGAAACCATATAGTGGGGCCGCAGCAGCTCAGTGGGTAGATAAACCATATTGTGGGTAGAGAACCCTACAGTGATGCCGCAGTAGCCCAGTGGGTAGAGGACCCTTAGTGGGGCCACAGCAGCCCAGTGGGTAGATAGATAAACCATGTAGTGGGGCCGCAGTAGCCCAGTGACTAGAGAACCAAATAGTTATTTCAAGTTCGAAATTTCACGCGAGTGAAGCCGCGGGTAAAGGCTAGTAACTGTATAAAATAAACATAATTACTTTCCTAATAATTCTGTAGTTTCACTTTACCTACACAAAAATAAAATCATTCGAGTTTACTTCAGCGGCTGTGAGTTAACTTTACGTAGAATGAGCAGAACAGTAAGACGTAACCATTACTATAGGCTATTCACGGTAAAATGAGCACTTTTGAAAACCCTGCTTAAGATATACTTGTATGCACGTTGTGTATTCTTCCACCGTGTGTATGATTAACATTGCGACGGGCCTCGTCACTTTATTCATGCGTCGATCAGGTGAAACCTGTACAATTATTGGAAAAGTAAGTATTCTACAAAACTAGAGCTGAAACGAAAATACAACGTAATCAAGTTTTCTTTAATCGGAAAAGCGTAGGTTGGGAAGGGGGGGGGGGGGGTTAAAACCAAACATAAACAAATGGAACGCCAACTCTTGAAACCCGCAATTTTGGCAGTTGTTACGGCAGTCCGAAATTTTGGCAGTTGTTACTGCAGTTCTTGAGACGGTGTTGGCGACATGGGCTGAACACGGAAAATCAGGCTATCTCATCGTTAGTCTACTGTAAAGATGGACGCTCGCGGTCTGGGACGTGGGCGTAACCTGTCGAAGGGGGGGGGGGGGGGGGTTGGGGGACAAGGGGTCAGGTCAGCGGCGAAGCGGTTAAGCCATTTAGTCGTCAAGCGGTCGCGCCACGGGTCACAGGAGTGAAAACGTCGCTGGCGAGAAAAAGGGGGTTAGGGAGATGGATCGCCGGGAGGGGGAGTGACGTAGGGGTGGGGTGGTGGTGAGGGAGGGGGAGTTAATTTGTGCGTTGTGACGCAACGCAGCACACAGCAGACAATCTGGGCGCCCGCCCGCAAACGCAGTGCGGGACGTCGTCGTGACGTATATCGACGTAGACGGATGGGCGTCTGCCGCGACTTTTTCGTCGGTCAGTAAAGTCGACTGTGTGCGGTCCTTGGAAGATAAATATGTGAATGTCTGAAACGGGCGCTCGTTGCGTCTGGATATTGTGCGGGAATTATTTAACTCGGGTGCGAAGAAATTTTGCAGATGGGACTTTGAAAATCTCAGTGTAAGTGCAGTGGGGTTGAGATTTACGGTCACAGAATAAACAAGTATGCAGAAGAGACGACGCCTCTCCTTTGCTTTGGCACAGTTCTGCTATTGGTTGGGCTAGCATCTGGCTAGGCGGTGATTGGTAGGTTTAGATTCGTGTTGTTAGGGCTTTGAGCCGGAGTTCGTAACACACGCGGAAGTTTTGCTTCTCTCTTGGTTCGTTATTCTGAGTCAGTGCGCACCGAGCGGAAGTCCAGCGCACTCGATTGTGATTCTACGTCAGCGTCAATGTCGTGAAAAAAAGGGGGGGGGGAATAAAAAACACCGCCACGTTCGATATTTCCTCTATAACCCGTTTCCGTTTGTTGTCCATGGCCGCGCCGTGCGGTCGACCGCCGTCGAGTGCGTGAAGTGTGTGTCGTGTTTGTTTTGTCTGTTGTTTACCCCCTTCGTCTCCTCACGCGCATGCGCACACGACCTATCTTCCGTCGCCGCGCAGGCGTGAGCGAGGGCTCGACCCGAGTCACGAAGCAGAAGCTTCGCTCCGTCTCACGTGACGTCTTCGCAACGAAGGTATGCCTCGTTCGTTGTTGATACCAACCTTTGAAAAAAAAAAAAAAAGAAACACTACTCGTAACTGTTTATACTATAATCTTTAAAAAGTGATGGGGATATTTACACTAACGCTGGCAGCGAATTGTGTAAAGATTTTGTTCTAAAACCATCATCATATTTAATTCAAGTAGTTACCAAGGGCTTATACAACCTTTACATTATTAATTTAAGTTGGTACCGAAGGCTTCTATAACCTTTACTTTTAATTTAAGTTGGTACCGAGGGCGTCGATAACAGTTACATTTAGATTGCCAATTTTCGCCTTCAACTATATTTAGCAGTAAAAATTGAAGACAAAAAAACCGTCATCAAATTTCTCCTTCCAACAAATTTTATCAAGTAATCTTGAATGTGTTTGAAAATGTGTCACGATGTCAAATTTTTTTACCGGGAGAATCTAATTTTAATTATTATTAAAAAACTATTTTCATAATGAGACACTAGTTCTATTTTTCCGTGAAATCCATTACAGGATGAAAAGTAGGGAATATAATAATTTATTTTCGCTTCTTTACTGAATCGAAATTCTATTTATAACATATGTTTCCTGCACAATGAAAGTGAATGCCTCTGAGTTAGTAATATTATGTGCATTATTCACTTAAAATAGCATTCATTCCCAGACAACTTCTACATAAATAACTATCTCCATAACTTAATTCGTTTTAAAGTTTATTGATGTCCATTTTTGTCGTGCAAGATTCTGATTGGTTGAGACCATCAAACATGAAAATAATTTTAGAACCTGTCCAATCTTCAATGTTTGATGGAAACTAGAGCCAATCCAACTCTATCTCTGACCAAACTTATTGGAAGCAGTTTAACGAGAAAATTTGGTAGTCTGACGGGGGCTTAAGATGACGCCGAGGGTTTAATAACCGGTACATTTAATTTAATTTGGTGTTGGGGAAACTTGCATTGAGAAGGACCCGGTTTTCAGTCCAGGCCCAGGAATCTTGATTTAGTATTTTTCTAGGCGAACGCTGGGCTGGTCATTTATAAAATGCTAAGGCCGCTTCTTTCCTTAGCCGTGTCTGACAGGGCCGCTGGTTCCGTCTCATATGGCCGCGCTATCATCGAGACTTATGAGACATAACAAAAAAATAACAAATTGGTTACCTCGGGAAATTATTTTTTATTGATACTCGCAGAGTGTGGGTACAATATGAACCCCCCCCCCCCCCCCCAGCAAGAATACGAGATACAAGAATAGATACTGGTTGTTAAGCTCCATGCAAAATTTATTCTCACACGTGTTTTGAGAAAACATGCGCGGCGGACACAGAGAAGAATCTAAGCATCATTTTCAGAAGCGTTTTCCTTCAAACACAAACCATTCGCAACAAGAAGTATTTGAAAATATAGAATGTTCACGGTAAAGGGAGCATAAGCATTTTTGATACAAACCACTTTCAAATAATCTTTATCGTGGCTTATTATTGCATAATACACATTGGGATGCAGGCTCATATAGGCTGTTCACGGTGAAATGAGGACTTTTTAAGCGCTAAAATCATTAGAAATAAATTGTGTTTCCTTCGGAAGTGAATACCGACATTTCGGACATGCTTTAGACGAAAGAAATGAATGGGGTTGGGGACCAGTGAAGACAGGGGGCGGATGTGTAACTCATCAGCGTAGCGATACAGGCACGTAATACAACTTGTTTCAGTGCATGCTACACAAACTAGGAATAAGGGGTTCCTTGTGAAATGTTTGTGTAAAATCAGTGATTGCGTGTATTTGTGTATATCAGTAAATTACTTCTCTGGTATTACGATTTTTTTAAGTACATGTAAAGAATAACTTTCTGTAACTACTACTTTTTTTTTTTTTTACCTTTAACCTGTTTAATGTAAAGGCGAAGAAAAACGTATTAATTGCTTATTATTCTGAAGTTAGTTTTAGGTGGTATTACAACTTTTAATTCACTCGGATGGAGATGGAAAGCCAAGTGGTTTTGTACACATTTGATTTCCTTAGCTACAAATACAGTCTCCGGCTGGAATCAACGCTGTACATATGGGGTACGGTTACATACATACTTAAAACTTTCAGGTGATAATCTAAGCGTCGGTCGACAGTCGACGCTTTTAACATGCATTCTTATGGGCAAGGGGCCGAGCGGTTAGCCTTCTCGCCTCCCATCAAGGCGAACCGGGTTCAGTCCCCGGCCGGGCCACACCAGGATTTTGTCACGTGGGAATCGTGCCGGACGTTGCCGCTGGTCGGCGGGTTTTCTCGGTGATCCCGTTTCCCCAACCCTTTCATTCCGGCGCTGCTTCACACTCACCTCAATCACCCTCATCGGCTCTTAAGACCTCACTCTTACGGGCAGTGACAACTCTGAAATATTACGTAAAAAAAATACTTCGCCTAAAGATGAAATACAGCCAAAACATCTCGAGCCGATGCCGTTTGTTTAATCGCTTGTGGAGCGGTTAGGATAGCGTTTCCTTTCTGACCTGTTTGGAAGCTGGAACAGTGCTCGACCATATTTTGTTCGTCTCTACGAAGGTGTGCCAAACAGTTTTTTAGTCTAGAATACGGATGACCACGCGCGTGAACCTCATTGTCTAACTTTTCTCGTATCGCTACGAGCGTGTGCGAATTCTCTCAAGAGGTTACAGATCCCCCACCGTTATGCTTATAATCTGGTATAGACTGTTCACGGTAAAATGAGCACTTTTGAAAGCCCTGCTTAAGATCTGCTTGTATACACGTTGTCGTTGTGTATTCTTCTGCATTATGTAAAATTAACATTGCCATGGGCCTCATCACTTATTTCACGCGTCGATCAATTAAACAGTGAAATTATTAAGAAAGTAAATACTTTACAAATCGGCTAATTTATACACTTACATATATTGAAAAAAACAGAAAGTGAAACCAATAATTTAATGTTATTACAAACAGTTGCGTAACGCTTTTAATCGACGTTAAGATATGGAACTACTCTCCATCCATCGTTACCAACTTTACTGGGCGAATGCCACTCAGTGCGCCCATTAAAATTTATGCACGCAGGGGCAGTGAATTTCTCTAAGGTTCATTTATAAAGTGCTCACTTTATTGTGAACAGCCTTTATCATGCATGTCTTCGCAGTCCTCTACACTCTCGAGCATAAATCATTTGTTTATCTGCTGCTGCGTTAGAGCCCATTATCCTGTTTGTCCTGGCCACACGAAACCCAGCTAATTCGTCACTGAAATGTTTGCTGTTGGCACACACAGCACACACACGTACACACACGCAAGAATCGTATGCCAGATAAGCAGCAATTCAGTCGTATCTGATCTTGCGCTCATCATCCCGTGTAGGTGACCCATTGCAAGAGGGAGTGCCTCGTATTCTTGTCCTCCTTGTCTTCAAAGTCACACCACCTTTTACCTTTCGGTGTTCACAATGACGACAGAATGGTTCGCATGGTTTGGAAAGTGCGTCTGCATTGCTATGAAGGCGTCCAGACCTGTGATGTGTTTCAGTCATACACTAGCAGGTGCTGTATCCACCGGGCTATTTGACATACTTTGTTTTGGAAATTTAGTAGCCGGCGTAATGTAGCGTGATCAGTTCTTAGTTAAGGTGTCTTTCAGAAACGTAGGACATAAACATTTAATTAGTTTAGTAAAAAAACCGCACAGAAAGAAAATATTTCTTCTTAATGTGCACTGTATCAAAGACAAGACGATTAATTCCATTTTCGGGGTTATAATTTCATCTTTTATTTATTTCGTGCTTACAAGCGTGCATCTGCAAAAATGTCAAACAGATTCTTCAAGACTGCTAAGTTAACAACTTCGGTTGCATTATTCATGCAAATATTTCTGTGGCTCTTTCCTAGCTCTTCTAAAAAGGCATTTGCAAAATAATGTAATTATCTACGTACGTATGCGAGGCCCCACTCCCAATCCCCCTCCACCGTCAGCACTGACCGTCAAGAGAGAGTGTTTTTTTTTTTTTTTTAATACTGCAGTTGAAAATATGGCTAAATAAAATCTGATTCATAAACTGCGCACGCGTAGTTACGATATTGCTTTGTCGTGAAATTTGCGACATTGCAAAAGCCGATCTGGGAATTATCGATATTTGCAATGTCGAAAATTTCGATATATCGCCATAGAGTATACGTCACGGAAGCAGTATATCGCCGGAATATAACTTATATACTTTAAGCACGTATGTAAATTATGCGAAAAAGTGGACATCGCATAGCCCTGATTGAATCCGACGTATAAAGATCCTTATGTTTTTTTTTTTGGCGCGGATACGTCTTTAGCATCAGACCTACACTGTAAAAAATTTCTTGTAAACTTCCTAAACTAATGGAAGTTCTTAACCTTTACATTGTATGGAGATGATACCACATATAAGGCTGCAGATATAGGAATGTTTGACATTGCTACTATACCAAGTTGGGAACTAACTTAAGCATTTAAGTCATTCCTGGGCACATATAGGTATGCTACCATGGATGTAAGGGATAATAACCATTCGCACTTTCTCACTGTAAGTATACACTGATGTGGTACATTTCCGAATAATGTCTTAGTGTGTACACAGGTGTACCAAGACTTGTATTGTATTGTAAAGGGCTTTTTAACATCCCCCGGTTTTATGCTTGAAAGCTTGGCAGGGGACGGCTTACAGACTAACCTATAACCTAACTTAAATTAACACCCATGCCTTATCCGGGATTCGAACCCAGAGCCTCCCGCACCCCAGATCGGTGGCGCACCAACCGACCAACGGGAGGTCGGCTGTACAAAGACGGAAACGGCGATTTCACGTTTGCAGGGTGATCTAACCCGATTCTATTGAAATAAATATGGTCTCATTCCTCGATCAGGTATACGACTACGATGCGAGCACGGTCTTGAATTGGCGCCGTCGCATGCGCGATGCTCGGGGTGGGGGTCCGCGACGACTGGTGGCTATTCTTGGCGCGGGCGGAAATTTCCGAGCAGGTTATCTCCCGTCTCTGATGCGCTGGCGCGCTGATTTTGGTGCCAAAATTAAGATCCTGTGCAGAGCTGTCGATTCAAGCCATAAAAGGCGCCAAGTATTCATTTATTTACTTTGATTTTATAGGAAATATTACCCGCTAGCGCAGGGGTATTTACGTAAAACGCACAACACAGCCGCGCACAGATTTTATTTGCAGGAAGTGCTTTTTTGGAGGGTGAAAAAAATTTTAGTTCGTACAGCCACGTCTTTCCCTCGACGCATGAATTTGGCGGCGGCGTGACAAAACACGTTGTTTCATATTCCGTTGTGAAAGTTTGTGGCCTTTCGAGGGGGGAGGGGGGGAGGAGTGTTTGCGTGTGAAACGTACCGGAAACTGATCGCATCAGTTGCTCAAATGCTCCGCTGCCCGCGTAGACCTTTTGTAACGCCCGTGCCGCAACAGAATTCACGTTATTACCCCCTCCCCCTTCTACATCTTTCTCTAGTTTCTTTTCACGGCTTGCACAAGAGTGGCTAATTTGCTACAGTCCGATTACTCTCCCGTTCGTTCAGTCGAGATCACGCGAACGTAAGGGGAAGTTTTTTTTTTAAACTCGGTGGAGCTAACTGCACCTCTGTAAGTACCGTTGCAATATTCAAAACACGATTCGAACTTTTAAATGTACATAACTAGAGACTGTTCACGATATAGTGAGCACTTTTGAAATAAACCTTAGAAAACAGTCACTGCCCTTAACTTTATATATTTTAACGGGCGCACTGAGGTGCATGCGCCCAGTAAACTTGGTAACGATGGGTGGAAAGTAGTTCCATATCTTAACGTCGAATGAAAAGTGTTAGGTAACCATTTGTGATAATTTAAATTATTTACTCCGCTTTCTGGTTTTTTTTAATGCATTGAAGTGTAAAAATGAGCAGATTTGTAAAATACTTACTTCGCATATAATTCCACAATTTTACTCGACCGACGCATGAATAAAGTGATGAAGTCCATGGCAATGTTGATTTTACGTAATACGGAAGGATACACAATGTGCATACAAGTAGATCTTAAGCAGGGCTTCCAAAAGTGCTCTTTTTACCGTGAACATCCTATATAAACGTTGCCTTAAGTTGGTGGGATCCTTGCGTCTTGTGTTTATTTGTAATCTCTATTTTTTATATAGAGTTAATATGTAATATTAAAATTCTAACCGTATTATTACATAAGAACTACTTTACAGATTTCCTGAATCCAGAATGTACTGATTTCAATTTGTATTTTCTCATGCCAGACTGAAAAAAAAAATAGTGATTTAATCTTTATTATGGTTACAGGTGCAACATAAACAACATGGGTAAAATATTGTGGACTTTAAAGTATCGGTTAACACGTCCCCTATGCCATGACAGCCTTTGTTTTAAAATATTTAATTTGAAAAGTAAACTACAGTAAACAAAAATATATCCAGGAATGATAGGATACTACTATCTTATTGAACACGTCTGACACCAAAAATTTCTTTTATATTCGTACAACACCATTTTCAACAACTTGCAGGAATTATGTGTAACATCAATCTACGTCAAATTCACGATATAGTTTTGTCATTAGAATAATAAAATCTAAGTTATTTATACAAATTAATTAATTGTACTTTTAATATTTTTGGAGGTACCTAATGATAGCGTATTAATAACACAGATAAATATTTGTGCATTTAAAATTAACGTGTAAACTTAAAGGAAAATGTTTTATGTTTACATTTTAAGTTAAATGTACCTAAAGACTAACCACATTATATGAGTTTCCATCATGGCATTATGGTGACATTAAAAAGTCGTTCGATTTGTAGTCTTAACAATTAACTTCGCAAACATTTTGATTAGTTTGACGAAAGACAGGAAATTAAAATGATCCTAATTGTGTTAAGTTTAGTTTCGAAAATCAATTTCCCACGTCTTTTAAATTTTATTTGACCGGTTTTGATACAGTATTACAAAATAGGCAATATTGAATGTGTGTAAATACAGAAAATAATTTTGGCTAAATGTGACGAGATCTCATTGGAAAGGAGTTGGCTCAGCAGAGTTTTCTTGAGGTGCGAGTGGCCGCACCTTAAAGAGAACAATGCTCCCTTATAACAACAGGCTTTCGAGGTAATACTCATAGGTGTATGTGACAAATGAATGAGACCATAGAATGGTGCGACGACGGAATGCTATGATAAAGGAAAGCGGGATCACTCTGAGAAAACCATCTAACCCAAGGCACCGCCCGCCACGTTTCCAGTTGGAAGGCCGTTTCACTAGTAAAACAACCCTTTTTGAGAAGTTTGCACAGTTTATTAGTCTTCAGTATTACTAATTGCTTATATCATGAAAATACATGTATATGTCGTCCAACAGGTCAGTACCGCGTGCTGCCTGTACAGAGACACATTTGAAAAAAAAAAATCAACTTCCAAGAATACCGTGAAACCATGGGCGTCTCCCAGAGAGTGGAAGCGGGCTCTAAGGTTCACCTTCCCACGCGGATCATGTGCACACTTCGCCTGTAAGACCAGTTTCGGCGCTCTCCTCCGACATCCGCTAACTTGCCTGCCCGGTGCGTGGACTGGTTTGCGGTGCGTCTGGAATGCACGATTTTTCTTAGCAGAAGTTACTGCACGTTATCGTTTTATATTTCTTGACGTGAACACGTCTTTCAATTTGCGACCTTAGTGGTAGGCAATACAGAAAATCCGATGATAACAAAATCGGGGGATACAGTTTGGCATTGCAGCTCCGAATCTATCGTCTACATTCAAAATCCAATTACACCACTCGATTGCCAAAGGATAAAAAAGTATGTTACGTTGAGAGCACTGCGAAGCATCGCGCGCAACGGATGGATGAGGAGGGTGAAGGGGGTGGGGGGGGGGGGCAATTTTGAGTTCGTTTCGTCGCGTCTCATAACTTGCGCGTAGTATTACTTTCGACTAGAAGAAGCTACGACACTGGTTTGAGTTTCAATATACAGTTCTCGTCAAGATCAATCTATTGCGCGTCTAAAAACATTTGTGTGACGTGGTTATGGTGAAATTGTTTGCGTTTAATGTAAAACAATTAAGAAAACTTAACACAATTTCGGTTTATACTCGTCAAAAAGCCAAGTCGAAATACAGAAATCGTATACGGTTAGAAAGAGCATATCAAAAGCAATCCAGCGATACCCATAAAACCCCCATATGATCGAGTGAAGCGGTGCCGGGAACGTAAAATAAACATCAAGGCGTCCGAGCGCGTTAACGTAGACGTATTCACGCAAAACAAATGGTCGTGTCTCCAACACAGACACGACCATATATATATATATATATATATATATATATATATATATATATATATATATATATATATATATATATATATATATATATATAATCTGAGTAAAAAAACTGTGGAAAAATAGGGGAGTTGGGTAATGTCTAGTAATAAATAATTTTCACTTTGTTTTTGTGAGGCGGAGGAATATCCTGGAAGTAGAACTTCAGCAGGTCTTCAGAAAAGTTAAAATTAGGTTACCGTGAGCGGACTACACGCCATATTGCTGGAGAGTGCTGCTGGAGTTCGTGGTTTAAGTGGCTGTTGTGTCTCAGTTTTCTTGTGTGGTTACACGTAGCCATGGACAGCACCACGCGCCGTTTCAAATGATTTGTCGTAGAGGTGAATGCAATGGGTTCGGCTGTATGATGTGTACCTTACACCGTGCATACAGAGATGTAAAAATTTTGAATTCGGAATTGGGGGCTTGACTGCGCTCTTTTCTGCGGAAGGCAATGGGGAGCCCCTGAAGAATCGTTTTGCCAAGTCGCCTTAAGCCTAATGATAACGTTTTGCGAAAGAATGATTAAAATTTCATATTTACGAACTCTTCGTTCAGGCGTAACAATAATCCTGCAAATAGAAATAATTAATATTCAGAAGTAATTGTAGGCCTATAGTTTCGTGGAAATTTACGCGACTCACTAAATTTTACAACCTGCGCTTTCAATTTTAAAATTATTTTTATTGATTTGAATCGTCAGTCAAAATTGGTAATATTTTCATAACAAGCTGTGAAACTTAATGTAAGCAACTAACGTAAACATTTTAGTATTTATTTACACCAACGATGTTTACAACACAAAAAAAAATAGGCACTATAGTCCATTCACGACTGGAACATAGTTATGAAAATCAACCTTTGAAAAAACACTAGTCCTTAGCTGTATGCACAGCTAGTAAAAAAAAAGTGGCGGGTGCGGGAACTGTACCCGCTCCCGCCACTTTTTTTTTTTTTTTGCAAGCTATGTATGCATGCAGCTAATGGCCTAGGGTGTTTTTTCAAAGGTTGATTTTCATAAGTTTATCCCAGTTGTGAATGGACTATAAACACCCATCTATCCGGTCCAACTAAAGAATCCCCGCTCGATATTTAGGATTGATAGTATTTTCTCCATATCTGGCATCATAGATTTCGTATTTTATTTTAGGCAGTGTCAAGGCATTGGGGAATTACTTTGCACGTTTTGTAAAACATGTATTGCTTGATTACCATTCCGATTGACTGTTCACATATAAATTGAGCACTTTTGAGGCCCTAGTTGCATTATTCCTACTAGACATTTTTAACAATCCACGACTTTTAAAATAACTATTGACATGTAAGTAATAAACACAGTGTATATATTTTACCAGATTCGAAAGCTGATGTCTAAGGCTACAGTGAAATAAATTTACTAACCATTATTCAAAATAGGAGGGTTTAAAAAAGTGCTCGCTTTACCATGAATAAATACCCTAGGGTATAAATTCTGTGGACAGAAGCGAGAAAAATTACTCATTTCTTGCCGGCAGCCTCTAGTTATAAATCAGTGCCTGAGAAGCTATTATTTATGCTGGGAGATGCGAGAAATATTTAGCACTCTTACAATGAACTAAGAATACTTCCACTCCAGGTTCTGAAGATCAGTGTTAGAAGTTTGGCATAAGGAAAATTTTCGCCACTAGGTAAGCGCTAGTATCGGTAAGGTACCAGATTTTCTCTGCTTTCTACTTTAAATAACAGGATAATTGCAATACTCATAAATAAAATATAAAATAACTTCGTAACTGAGTAAAATATTTCTTTTTTTATTGTTCTCGTAGCTTAGAATTTTAATTAAAATTTACATTTTCGAACACTGCGCACCCACTGGCGGGATTTTTTAAAATGCAAAACTCTCCCATAAGAAATATCGGTTTTTTTTTCCTAACCTGCATATAATAAAACTTAATGGAAGTCATGAAAAAAAAATTATAGATACATATTGGCAGGTACTAATCTTCCTTAACGTTAATTTGTACTCCCACCAAGGCGAACCTGGTTCGATCCCCGGCCAGGTAAAACCCGGTTTTTCGCCAATGGGAACCGTGTCGCACGATGCCGCTGATCGGCGGGTTTTCTCGGTGATCTCCAGTTTTTTACCCCGCCCTTGCGTTCCGGCGCTGCCACGTCTCGCCTCACTTCACCCTCGTCGGCCCAAGTCTCTCAACTCGACTTACGGTTATTTGTCAGAGGAGGAGGGTAGGAGTTTCGACGTGTTGTAGCGCGCGCGCACCGAGAAAAAAATTTTTTTTGTTGAATCAAACTAGATTTGTTTGGCGTAACCGATTATTATTTGTTTGTATAGGGCCAATGAGATGTTTTGTTGCTGAAACCAAATTGATTTTTGTTTGCATTTGGCTGCCCCAAACTGTAAGATTTGTTTGGCTACGCGTACATGAAACAAGTTGGGCCGATATATTAAGCTTTTAAATTTCGACCTAGTTTAGAACCTTGGATCACATACGTCCGATTGCCACGCGTCAGTAATCTCAGCTAATGTGTCAACTGATGACCTCTGTATGCTTTTAAATAGATATGCTGCAAATATTGGGCTACGCGTGCAAACTAATATTTCAAGTTTTACAGCTTTACTTCTCAGTTTCTCGTTGCATTCTTTTATTAATGTGTTTATACGTTTGTTTAAAATCAATAGATGAACTAACAAACACGGTTCCTTGTCTGACTGTCGCAAAAAATTCAAACAAACCCTCGAGCTGTATTTTTGAACGAAGGCAGTCAAATGATGGGCCAAAAAAATATATATACAGTTGATTCAATCAAATATTTAGTTGACAGTCTAATTTTTTTGGCCCAACACAGAGATTTTGTTTAATCAAACATATATTTTGATAGTCGAACAAAAGTAATTTCGTTGCTTTTCAAATTTTGTTTGCTCAACAATATATTTTGTTAGGGCAACTAAATACACAGGCTGTTTCGTAACTTATATTACAGGCTTTGGAGGTGACTCCTTACGAAAAAAAACGTTACGAAAATGCAGATTAACTTGTGTCCGGAAACGACGTCGAACAGCGTAAAACACCCCCAAAAGCTGGGCTTTAAAATTAATTTTTATTTAATAAAGAGGAAACAAATTAATATTAACTTTAGATATTTAAATTTTGTAACTTAGTTTAACTTTTTTGCCATTTTATTTAGTAAAAACCTACTTTTGAAGCCCAACTTTCGGGTGTGTTTCCAACCCGTAGACGTCGTTTCCGGACAAACGTCAATCAGCAGTTTCGTAATGTTTTTTCTGTAAGGAATCACCTCCCAAAGTCTGTAACATAAGTTACGAAACAGCCTGTATATTTGGCCGTGCATAAACAAATATTTAGTTCGATTTTCTCCGCGTATGAACGGCGGCTGCGGAGGGCAGCTTCCCGGATGCTGGGGCCATCTCCAGTGCGAGTGCATGCCAGATCTCCCTCCCTCACACAGCTCGCCCCTCGAGCGACGACCTGAGGAGAGAGAGATCGTGCTGGTCGTGCGCGAGAGAGCGTGTGTGTGTAATCTGGCGTGGCGCCGCGTTTATTTACCTTCGCTCACGCGAGACCACCCTCCTCCACTCCCTTTCACCGTCCCTCACGCACGCACGCAGTCGTTTAACTCCGCCGCCACACAGTCGCCGGAAGTCCCGAAGACGCAGCCGTGTGTTAAGGCAGATACCCACTCGCCATCTTGGATTTATGGAATTTTTGCCATACCCTGGAAATTATGTTTTGTACCATGTTTTCTGGAACGACAGATCACAGGTTATTGCTTAGTGAATTGTCTAGGGTCAGTATTTCTTTGATTACTGCTGATATCGTCGCCTTTGTAATCGTTCTTAAGAAATAATCTCGCGTTTCGTCTCGACAGTTACCAGCAAAAAATTAATAAATATAGCGAAGCCGTGGCAGTTCGATAAAGTGTGGGAAGTTGGTATTTAGGATATGTCGTTCGGGAAATTTCAATACACCTTCTGAAATAGAAGCTTTGGGAAATAAATCGATAAATCAAAGATGGTATCCGTTCTATTCTGGGCTTCGCACATTATTTTGGGGAGTGATTGCAATTTTTAAATCAGCCCTTATGATTTGGAGCAGGCGACGTTTGAATTTGTGTTTTCGATGTTTGGATTTATTTGCGTTAGGGTTTGAGATAAGGTCTCTGTTTATGTCAGTGCTCTAACTCTTACAGGTACAAATAAATATACCGTCTATGAGCGTAGCAAGGGATTATTTTTTTTATCGCGACTAGTCTCATATCCGTATGACGTTCTGTCATGTATTGTGACCGTTGAAACTTTAGTGTTGTACTTCATATTACTGGCAGCATCTGTCTGTGAGACTTCCGAATAGAGTCTCAACAACAAGTGGTACCTCTCGCATGCGAGTTATTTCCCTCATTGGATGTAAACAAACACGGTTCTTACTTTTGGCCGGGTAACTTTGTCAGTTGTATTGGGTGTGGGTGGATCAGTGTTTTGAAACAGCGCAGGAGACAAAATATCGGCCTACCTCCCTCTTTAGACTATGACCTCGTCCCACTCTTACGCACTCCACCGACTTACTTGTTGGTGCGCTGCCGCGCCGGTCTACGGTGCGGGAGGTTCTACGTTCGAATCCTACACTCAAAAAATTATTCGTAAATTTACCATACAAGTGTATACGCCTAGTCGAAAAGTGCGAATAGTAATTCAGTCGTCTATAAATTCATTGCAGCCTTCCTACATTTGCTTAGGAAAAAGTCAAATGCATAGAAAAGTTCCCAACTTCGTATAGTAGTGATGCTAAACATTCCTATATCTGCAGCTTGATGTGTGGTATTATTACCATGCAGTGTAAAGATTAAAAACTTCCATTATAGTTTAGGAAGTTTGCCAGAAATATTTTTATAGTGTAGGTAAGGCATGGGGGTGTTAGTTTAAGTTAGGTAATAACTTAGCATGTAAGCCGTTTGCTGTTAAGCCTTTAGGTTTAACACTAGGGGACATTAATAAACCTTTTCCATTTCCAGCCGACCTCCCGTGGCGCAGTCGATTGGTGCTCCACCGATCTGGGGTGCTTGAGGCTCAGGGTTCGAATCCCGGTTAAGTCATGGGTGTTAATGTATGTTAGGTTATAAGTTAGTCTGTAAGCCGTCCCCTGCTAAACTTTCCAGCATAAAACCGGGGGACGTTAAAAAGCCCTTTACAATTACAATTTTCCAATTCCATTTCCCACGCACCCCGTCTCATGTATATCTCCGTCATATGTGGAAAATTCCACCCGCGTGTGTGGGGACAGCCGACTGTTATGCTCCATGTGCTTCACGGTTGATACCTTTGCAGAAAAAATAACGCGGTATGGCTGTATCGAACACAGGACCGTGGGTTTTACATGAAAACGTATGCGGCAGCGGGGTAATATTTTCTTTGGGATATGGGAACGAAGTGAAAGCTACTAAATGAATACGTTGCCTTTTATGGCTTGAATCAACATGGTAGACGAGACATTTTCGCCCATGTACGCCCAAAATTGCCGGCGGTCGCCTCGGGCCAAGCGCGTGGTTGGCAGGAACTCAAGGTCATGATCGCATCGTAGTCGTGTATAGGCCGTTCACGGTAAAGTGAGCACTTTTGAGGTCCTAGTAACTTTTTATTTTCGGCCATTTTTATCCTTTAACGACCTTTAAAAAAAAACGCTGTTGTGTTTTAATAAATACAGTGTGTGTATTCCACCGCACTCGCAGGTTGAAGTCTAAGACTAAAATAAAATATATTTATTAACTGTTATTCCAAATGAGAGGGTTTTAAAAGTGCTCACTTTATCGTGAATAGCCTATACTTGATTACGAGTAGAAGCAAAAACGTTTTTCTAGCAGAAGTTTGCGTAATAGTATTCTTCAACATAGCATGTTGCTGGAATATCCTACTGTCTTTCTCTTGACGGTTCATCAGGAATGTCTCAGCTGGGATAAAATATGTCCAATGAGAGGAAGAGTTTCAAGTCGTTTTTCAACAGTGCAAAAAAAAAAAGTTACGATCAGATAATAATTATTAATTTTGTTTTCAAAAGCTGGTGTCGTAATCGTTTAATTCCAGTTGCAGGTGCCCGGGAGAGTCTCAACTTGAACCGTAGAAAGCGAGAGGTCAGCTTGTGGCATATTTGGAAATAGTATTTTAACAGAGCAAAAAGAGTTACAGTTAGGAATTTTTTAAATGTAGATTTCATAAATGTTCTTGAATTGGAGACAGAGATTGTGTGGGGGGGGGGGGGGATGGGGGTGGCAGATCTGCAGAACTGCAGCTTCTCAACAATGGAAAACAAAAACAGTTACTATCAATATATAGTTTTTTTTTTCGAAGGTTGGTGTCATAGATGTTCAATCCTTAGAGTTAATGTATAGGTAGAGGGAGCGTTGGCTACACCAATGCATTCAAAAACGTGTGTTTAACATGTATCACGTGATATCAGGCTCTAAATGTGCGGGCGTTCAAAATTACGTTGAAAATTATTGACGTAAAAGTACATAATTACCTGTGGAAAGCTACAGGGCTTCCCGTTTCGTATCTAAAATTGCAGCCAAATGCACAGCAGTACAACGCCACTTACGAAAGATGACATAGAACACGCCTTTCTGCCACCAGAACCCATATAAACAATGTTGCACGCCCTAATGTTTGTCATAAGTCAGCTGTTTTTGCCGGCTGCCATGGTGAACACACTTTTGTGACGTCATGCTCCCTCTGTCCATATATTTACTCTAAGGTTCAATTACGTATTGCAGGTTCCTGTGAGGGTTTGTGGACTTGACACGGAGTAAGAAAGAGGGAGAGAGGCTTGGCGGGGTAGGAAGTGAGCGAACTCCATTACGCCCTGCATGGGGGGTAGGCTGTGGAGGGGCGGGGGAGGGAAAAGAAACACAAGCCGACGCTATTCCTGTCGCGGCAAAGACACTCTCCAGACTCCGCCATGGCGACGACGACGCGAAGCGTCTTCCGCGCGTCGCGACGCCACCTGGACGCCCTCCTGGAGGACGAGGACGCCTGCGTCGTCCCGGACTGCTTCCCGCTGGAGATCAAGGTACGTAGTCGTCTGGAAGTCCTGTTCCCCCTTCCCTAGGGACCTCACCTGGGTGCCATTGGTCACTGAAGGCCGTGCTGCAATCACCTTGACCACAATCATGATGGAGGGCTCAGCGCACAGCTAGATCAAGTCCAGAGTTTAGAGGGTTTCACCGACCCTCGGGTTGGCACTCTTAAAACGTTTCATTTCCGGTCTCGTAAACTCCTCGCATCTGTCTCTTAAGGGTATCTGAAATAACTTGTAACCAGAGCTTGAATTCATGAACGAAGTTTGCGAGTCCCTCTTTCGCGAGGCACTTGAGAATCCGATGATTTTATGAGGCCTGTGTGCGAGGCTGAAAATGCGAAGCACATTTCCAGATATCGGCAGTTAACAACAAGGTTTCTTACTGAAATGGATTCGTCGAAGAGCACGTGCGTTGTTAAAAATATTTTTAAATTAATATGTATGGTACTAAAGTCTGTACTAACGGAAAATGAAACATAAATGTGCTTATGAAATATTTCACAATTTGCACGATATTCTGCCGAGACATTTTCTCTATTTGTGGCGTGTAATTATATATCCGATTCTTTAAAATTTTAAAAACGACTACAAAAACATACAACAAACGGCAATAATTAAAAATATGAATAGTTATAGGAAACACGGAAAACATAATCTATGAGAAATGCTGTTGTTATAGCAAGGTATGCTTGATGGTCGTGTAGTTATAATAGCATGATTATAGTAGCAAGCTCGTGATATCTTGATGTACGTTCAAATCCCGATTTGCAAAAAAATTTTGAATTTATTATATCATACTTTTCGCAACTCTAACACTACGGAACTTATATTATTTTCCTTCAAAATACCTGATCATCAGCATAAAACAACCAAAATCAATTGGAGATTTTACAAATAGTTACACTGAATTCCGGTAAATGTTCCTTTCCTTGAATAAAACATACTTGTAAACATATAAATATGTATGATACTAGTTATATTCGTAATATTTCCGAGTGTTTTTTAAACATTGTAGCCATTAAAAATAATACTTACGCTGCATCAAACTACGATGAGACGTGCGAGTAACAGATAAATATAATCATACATAATCCATCGGTATTTGAGGTACGTTCTCTAATTTTCTGTATTATTTTACACCCCTCCTTTTGTGTGATTCGAGAACAGTATGTCACCGCTTTAAAATAATTGTACCAGCCAGTGCATAGTATCTCAGTTGTCGAAACAATGTAAGCCGTGCGCCGCTTTTACAAGTGCAAGTCGTTTAGGGTAGGTCAAGGCCTGTCGTAACATGCAAACAACTCGCTAATCCTTTTTAAGAATCTCGTTTTCCAGCCAAAACAAAATGCTTACCGAATGGGGCGCGCATCTCCATCGCAAAAGCGACTACGAATACCAGCCTTAACCTCGAGTTCTTGAGAGCCGAGGTGGGTACGGAGCAACGCCGCAGTGTGAGGGCGGGGGAGGGAAATGGAAGATCCCCGAGAAAACCCTCCGACCAGCAGAATTGTCCGGCACGGTACCCGCGTGCTAAAACCCGGCAGCCGCCTCGCCGGGAAACGAAACCGATTCCCCTTAGTGTGGGCAAGCACTCTATCCGCTCTAATTCATGAAGTTAATTTAACAATAAACGCGAACTTTCAATTAATTATGCATAACCTATGCGAGGGAACCGTGCAAACTTCGTCTCAATATTTAGTTACACTAAGCATATGAATTTAATGTCTGATCGTTCTTAAATTTCTGCCTGGTGTATGTACAGAATGAGTTTTACCATTGATTAAATCAAAAGACTTGATCTACTTGTGCTGCGAGCCTTTCATATCAGTCACAACACAGGTAATTTCATGACGGAAACTTATAGGCCGTACGTATTAAAATGGACGTGTGCATTCTTACGATATTGTCAATAGTCCCTCGTTTACTTGTTGTGTATATAGCAGCTCTTGACGCATGGACGTGTACGAAATAACAATATTTTATTCCTGTATTGTTTGGCATTTCTTAAGAAAAGAATAATACGGAATAGTTTATCGTATCTATCTAAACTTTTTAGGTTGAAAGAAAAAATAATTTTTACTTATGCATTTATATAAAAAATTAAGTACATTTCATGTCGTGTATAATAGGCTAAACATAGGAGACATTTTACTTGCACACGTTCTTGTGCACTTGTGCAGGCTGTTCTTTCTTACAGGAACTCCATCGTGAGCCAAGTTTCAGAGTTTGATACTTTATATTTAGTGACATAAGCAACAACCGCGCTTTGAAGTAGCCACAATAATTTCCTGTACATGGCAATATTTATTTAAAAATATGGTTAAAAAATAAAAAAAAATGGCTGAAAAGAAAAAGTAACTGGGGCCTCTAAAGTGCTCACTTTACCGTGAAAAGTCTATAGATTTATGTTACATGTAAACTGTTAAATTTTTGCTCACAATTAAATTTTTCAAATTAAAACATAGGTTATTTTCAGGTTAGGGCGATAATTAAAAAATACCTGTGGCCATTTTAATTTTTTCATTGTGTAGACTTGTAATTCCCCATGCTGCATATTGTGTTTTAGCAACTGACAACTAACTCACTCCTAATAATTCAGTTTTTAAACCCTCACGTTTAAACTTTTACTTATAGGTGCACTGACGACTTAAATATAAGTACTGTCATAGACTTTGTTCGCACTTTGACGTATAACAACGTTGGTACTTTTGTGAAGTGTATATGTTTATGCTGCAATTAACGAACTCTGTGTCCGAAAACTGGCGTAGAAGCAGGTCGGATGAGACCGCGTATCTGTTAATCGTTCTTCGTTCTCCGTATTTACAAATTGAAATGAGTTATGTGGGTTAATTTTATTATTATTATTATTATTATACTTTTAAACATATTATATTGACCTTACTCAGTTATTTAAGTTGAGTTTATAAATGAATGGATTGGTGGTGATGAACTCTGTAAATGAGTTTTCTAAATTTAATCTTTCTTTTCCAATATCTTTATCGGCGAATCATTGATACCTGGCACTAGATTTGATTTAGACTGAATCTATTTTCTGCTCTTGTTCCCATCATTGGTAGACGATTTGAAAATAACGTCTTCAAACAGCAATGTGGACGTCTATTTACGCAGTTTCTGAACACAGCACTTTATTTGTGTGTGTGCATATGGTTACATGTTACATGGACGCCTGAGTGGCGTATCAGAGTTCGTGAGGGATGGACGTCTTAACAATAAAATAAGTAAATTTAATTTATAATTTATTCACATAGCTGTTATTTACGTCATTACATTTTCTATATCCACTCTTACTCATTTCATTTTTTGTGAGCGAAATATTTAATGTTTATCTCAACTCTAATTAACGTCCTTCTCAATGTCGCTGTTTCGTTATAGACAATTAACTCATACTCATCATTAATACACGTTCAGTCGATGTGTTGCCATCATTTGTAATGTCTTTCACTCACGCATATAGTCCAATAGTCCAGCCTGCCAGCCGCACTCTTCACTGTTTGATCCTCGCAGTCGCGTATCTCCCTTCCGCTGGTTATTTCTCCCGCCGCTCGTCGTCTATCGCTCGGAACTCAGCCACTCATACATTCAGCAACTACTCAATTCGCGGCCCGGAGGCCTGTCGCAATATTTATACTCTGCTGGCCTTGAGCTGGAATGTTTGATGCGCCCCGAGTGACGCTTAAAGAAACTGTGCCAGCAAACCACTAGAACATTCTTCAAGTAAATAGAGAAACTCAATAGAACCAAAGTCGGCAGCGCACACCGCAAAAGGATTATCGTACCGACTCGCTTTTTAGTAATATATACACGTTTCTTGGTTTAGCGTGCGCTTGTAATTCAAAATATTCCATTGACTTGCCGCCGCTATCATATAACTGCTGTCCTTCACTTCCACTCGCTCGCGCGGGATGAAAAGCAGCGAGCGCGTAACAATACTTATGTTTAACTGGGAAAAATCGTAGTTGCAACTGTCGAGCGAGAAATATATGCATATTTTAAAGTTAATATTTGGTCAATTCCTTTGTTTTAGGCCAAACAGTTTCACATTTTCAATGTCAATCTAACCAAGAAAATATATTTACGGTGGAGAATAGGGCGCCATATTGAATTTATATATGTTTTGCAGTTCCTTATGTTTAAGATATTTAAAAAAATTAACTTTTTAGGGCGCAAAACATTGTTTTATTATATAAACAAAATTATTATATTTTGACTTTTTGTATTGGCATTGCTTCTGTAGCCATTATCAGAAGGTTATCAATAATTAATTCTCATTCATTCCACACTCTAAACAAATAAAGCTATTCCAGTGATATTACGGTTATTCAATCATCTGAGTGATGCACTATGCCTTGTCATAAATAGATTTCAATAATAATACAAAATGCATTTAATGGATAATAAATCTGGGAATACCTCAATGATCCCCCCTCCCCCTATCATTCCTCCCAACCGATAAGCCTAGATTATATGAATTTAACAAAGTATTTTTTAAACAATACTGATTACAACATCTTTTGCAGCTACGTTCACAAAATTTATTTTTGTCAAGCGCAGACTGACGTGTACCCCCAGCCCGTGGCAGAAGTTTTTCAAGGTCACGCGCAGCCTTGGGATGTCGGCGATGGACCCGCCCGGCGGCAAGGTCGCGCGGCAACCCCTTTATTATGGTAATTTCCCCCCGCCCCTTTTCACTCTCCGCTTCCACCACCACCACCACCACCACTCCATCACGGTGCCAACAGCTTTTAATACAGACTCCCTGCTTTAACCACCCGGTATTTTTTTGTAGTATTAAAGGCCGGGAGGAATATGACGTGGGGAATTGCGGGGAAGGGGGACAGGCTTGATAAACGCCTGAAGGGGGACTTTGAAAGTAAATTAAAACATAAACGCTTCTCCCTACACTTCCTCCCCCCCCCTCTCTCACTCTCTTCTCCAACTGCCGAATGGATTCATCCGCAGACACTTCGCACAAGAGAGATCCATTTAGATAAAGACAACATTTATCTTTTCGTGATTTCTTGGTGGAGGGAGAGGATGCAGCAATTCGGAACATCACGTCAGGGGGCAATAAATCTTCTTCAGAGCTACAAGGGCCGAAATCCCCTGTCATACTATACAATTTCAACTACGTGTTTATGATGAAGTGTGAAAATTAACGTTTGACAAATTACAGCTATACAATTTTTTATTACAGCATTAGTGTTCAATCTCAAATATAATACACGATTTATATCACTGTCTAATTGTCTTATAGTATATTTCTATAATAGTCGCAATTTTTTTTAAATTTAAATATAATTTTCACATTCGCTAAATAATGACCTGTTTTTCTTGCATTGTAACAGACGAAAAGCTGTGAGTTTTTGAACGTATGAACAAAATTGTAATTTTAATTACTGTAGATAACTGCTGTGTTCTGAAATTCTATGTCACTACTCTTTTCACTTTACTATAGAATTTACACTTGCAGTATAGTAGATGTATGTGCACATTTCATGTATAGATTTAGTTAGATAGATAATTACATCTCACTTCCATTTAATGATGGTCATTTTAAAGTTTGGTAACACTGGGGCAACGTTTCTAGTTGGGCAAAACTATGAGCAGATGAACCTTTCGAACATCCGGCAAATCTTGTAACCGAAACTGTGACAGGGGCTTAATTATGACCGTGTCCATACGCACAACATAATCTCCCTAACAGTTCAGACAGGACGTTTTCCATCGTTAGCGGCGCCGCCTACCAAGCCGGCAGCCGCGAACTTCAAATGATGTTATGAATGTTAAAAGAAATTCCTTCTCATTGCATCAGTTTTCAAGATAACTATTTCAAACAAAAAAAGCGTTTTGAGGCGACTTTCTCAGAAAATATTTCTGTATAATATTATTTTTGAAGAAAAAAAAAATTATTAGTTTTCTTTTTGTTATATGTAAATTTCAATATAACATTTTAGATTTAAAAAAATGTACTAAACAAAACAATTGGCAAGATGTCTTAACATCGCAACATCCTTTAAGAAATTTCACGTAGAATACTTTTTGTTTGAAATAGTTATCTTTAAAATCGGCGCAATAAGATGGAATTTCTTTTAACACTGATTCCCCTCATTTGAAGTTCACGCCGACTTATAATACGGTCTACGGAATATTAACATAACCTTGAATAATTCCTAACAGTCTTAGACCATAACCTACTAATGTCTGTTAACATTTAAGAGTGCTTTATTCGCGATTTAATTTTCAATTTACCGTTGAAATTTAAAATCAATAAATAAAAGAGATATACGCTGTTCACGGTAAAGTGAGCTCTAGTTGCTTTTTTCCTTTCAGCCATTTTTTTAATCCTTTAACCACCTTTATAAAAAAAATATTACCTTGTAAGTTATAATCACAGTGGGTATGTTAGACCGCACAGTGTAGTTAACGTCTAATGGTAAAACAAAATATATTTATTGACTACTATTCCAAGTGAAAGGGCTTTCAAAAGTGCTTACATTACCGTGAATCGCCCATAGTAAGAGTCATTGTTTGCACGTGTACTTTACAGTGAACTCGTGCAGTGGTGATGTGGTTACGGGAAAGGTTAATGTGGAAAACTCGTGTGCTTGAGAGAGAAGTGGAACCAAGGCCTTAACCGTTAATTTTTGCTTAATTTCTTTATTATCTTGTTTGGCGTAAGCGGTTCACGCATACAGGCCGAATCGTGTCAGTTTATTTTCAGTGAAACGTGCAGTATTTTCTTTTTTCGACGTACCGCGTCAGTTTGTTTTCAATGGCTCATGGTATTGCCTTTCTAAGGAGCCGTGGTGTTTTATTTCCAGCGCGCATCAAGTTGTTCTCAACGAAACGAGGTAGTTTAGTTTTCAACGAACCGTGGCGATTTCATGCCAAGTAAAGCTTGATTTACATGGCTCGCCGATCCCGCCGAGCAGACGGTGGAACGCTAGAACAGCCAATCAGAAACCTCCTCACGAACCACGCAGAAAAGTTGAGCTCACGCCGAAATTTCATCTCGCGTATATAGCAGACTTCGCTGATATTTCCCACGAGTCAGTTGGTTTACATATTTTATACCACTGATTTTTTCGATGATCAACGTGCATTGATGTAATATTATTGAATGGTTAAATGTACGTGCATATTTATAATGAAATACGTTAACATAAACATTTGTATTAAGTAAATGTAATTTGGTAATGAACCGATAGATAGCACTTAACAGTAAAGTATTTCCGAAATTATAATACAAAATTACAGGCTCTTGGAAACCATTTATTAGAATTTTTCACCGTAATGGGGTTAATAAAATATAGTAGAAACATGACATCGTCTAGTTTTTTGTCCTTCGCTTATATTTTGGAATCTTGGTATTAAAAATTAGGAACGAAAAATTTTAGTCGTAAACAGCCTGCGATAATCTAGGAAAATGGTAATGCAGAAAATCTGCTTACATAGGTTTTGTCCACTCTGTCTTTTCGACGTTATCAGCATAAATGTGAATCAAGCTTAACCTTCTGAATTTGGTCTTAGTGACACATGGTAATTTATTTTTAGCGAACCCTGTAAATTTGCTTCAACCACCGTAACTCTTCAATTTGTTAACGATCTCCTCCGTTAAAAGTGCTTGGATCGTTTGGCGGTGGCCACGGGTTCGAATCCCGGGCGAGGAGTGGGTGATTACTGAACCGAAGCTAGGATTTAAAAAAAAAACGAGTGAAATAGTTTCAGTCACTGCCAGTTGAAACAGTTTATAAGCGAACAGATGATATGCACGTGTGAGATCAACATCAATAACGACTGCGTCATGCATTCGCCATCTATTAACCTATCTCGAGCAGCTGTTCGTGTAACGACAGAACGTGTCAATTGGGAACGCCTTTAAGGCCAGTAGGTACTGTCAGGCAGTGGTGTGATGTGTTGACACGCCAACTGCCAAACGAAACAGGTTTATGTCTACACCATCCACGTACTGAACTAGTCGGTGTAGTGCCTAAAGCCACTGGGAGTTTCAGATTGTGTTGTTAATCTGCGACTGCAGCCGAGATTCGCACGAGTGTGACTGGGTCTGTAGCATCACAGGGAGATGCGGCATATACTTCATCCATCACTGCAGTAATGATAATCGACAATTATTTTCAACCGGCAAATTTTAGCCGAATATTTTATAGCCCTGCGCTTGTGTAAAAAAAAAAAACAAACTTGTTACATATTTTCAAGAGATCAGTCTCCATTATTCGTTCCTTGCTTATCAGACTACAATAATTTTTTTTTTGTTAGTGCAAAATATTTTACGAATACAAATTTTTTGCACTGCAAAAAAAAATTACATTTAATCACTGCAACGTATTTTGGCAGGGTGCATTTTAACAAATGATTTCTCACTGCGTACAATTTCGTTAGGTGAAGTGTGAAAATAAATTAGTAATACCGCCGAAATTTCCAAAGCAGGGAATCAGTCGTTCATGGAACACTCTTGCGCGTATTAACATCGTGGTTTCACGCAAAAAAAAAAAACAGCCTGCGAAATCAAGCAGTATGCCTAAAGTTCTTTCGTAATTATGCTTAACGAACCATTCTGTTTTTATCTTGGTTGTCATCTTTCAGAAGAATTTCGTTGCTGCGGGCAGTTTCTGGGAACTTTATTGCGACAGAATTTGCATTTAAATTTCGCTTCCCTGTTGTAAGTATATAATTTTGAGACACAAAATTATAGCCGCTAATGTTCTCGATGGAAATCTTCTGCGTGAAGGACTTAATGGCGTGCGTCGCGTTGAGCATCCGCCAGCCAGGGGCCAGGCACAAACTAAATGAATCTGATGCGGCTGAGCTGGACGACGACCACTGTGATTATGGAACGTGCCCTCCCGGTTTGGCGGGGGGGGGGGGAAGAGGGGTTCCCAAACCTGCTTCTGTTTCTTCCTCCCACTCTTTCTCTTTCGCGAGTTTACAGAGACGTGTTAGGTTTTCCAGCCCGGAGTCGGAGCTGTGGGCTCCGACTCCCACGTGGCTCATTGCTCTCATGTCCGCGTGCATTTCTTTCTTCGTAAACGTATGGCGTAGGGTATTTTGAGGCAGAAAAATTCAGTATTTTATATTTGTTCGAAATGCCGTTCAACTTGTAGGCATTGTTAAAGACTGTTTACGACAAAGTTGAACTCAACCTTAGAAAAAACACTGCTCCCTCATGAATATATTTTTACGCTCAGTAAAGCAGTAAAGTTGGCAACGATGGATGGGAGTAGTATGATTATGGGAAGTCTAGGGCAACGGCGGCTGACGCCGGAGCCGGGGGAGCCGCCATCTTGTTACTTCACCCGTCCGTTATCTGGGATGTTATTGACATTTCACCCCTAAGCCATGAGACCTTTGACCTTGTCCTTGACCTCGAGGACCTTTGACCTCAAATAACACTTAAAAAATTAAAAAATTCCAAAAACTCAAAAAAGTGTAAAAAAAATTCCAAAAACAATTTATTATTAAAAAATATTATAAATTATTAAAAAATAGTACTAAAAGGATCCGTAGAAATTACCCATTTTTTTTCTTCAGAAAAGTTGACAGGGATCAGCGACTCAGGTGGCCGGGATCAGTACCCATGGCCTTTGATCTTGAACTTCGACCTTTAACCTTGAAACTGCAAAAAAAATCGCAAGAAATTAAAAAAGAATCCAAAAATATTGCAAAAAAAATCCCCCAAAAAATGTATTATTAAAATTAAATTAGTAACAATTATTAAAAAAAAAATTTTTTTTTAACATTTTTTCTTCTTACATTTCCCAGCACCACCATTAGTCACATTTGTTCCATCCCTAGCGGACGACTGACTCCCTCGCCCCCAATCCCCTTTCCTACTCATTCCACCATCTCGATTTTTCGTTCGTCATTTGTTTACATGCTACTGGAGGCAGCCATATTTGTTTATATGTAACTGGAGGTTGCCATTTTTTTTTTGTTTTTCATTTGTTTATACATTACTGGAGGCCACCATCTTGGTAGGCGACCGCCTTCTTGGTAGGTAACCACCATCTTGGTATACATCACCACAGACTATCCTGGAAGATGATGCCCTTTAGCAATTGACCTTTGACACGTGATTTTGAAAACCAAAATTCGAGAAAAATGCATAAAATCCAGCAAGCATAATACATTACAGACTACCACTGCCATATTAGATGCAGGCTACCTTGACCCCATTATTTTGAATGATCTTAAACAAAAACTTGAGAAAAAAAGATAAAAGTCAGTAAACATAATATATTACAGACTACCACCGCTATATTTGATGCAGACTATCTCAACCTTGACCCCATGAGCTTGAATAACCTTGAAAATAAAAAACTTGAGAAAAATACATAAAAGTCAACAAACATATTACATTACAGACTACCGCCTCCATATAAGTTGCACACTACATTGACCGCATGACCTTGAATGACCTAAAAACAAAAACTCGATAAAAATCTGTGTGAAGCGACAGAAACTATCCGAGACGGTCCACCTTCCACTCAGCTGCTATCACACTAAACTTCTCGGCTTACCTCCCTACTGCTTATAATATACAAGTGTGCAAGCCCTATGGCGTCATATTGACTTTGAACCAATTGTACTGCACCATTTATACATTGTACAGACATCGACCAGACCAATTAACTTGGTCAATCGACCAAGTTATCTCATGATTGCAGCTGACCAATCACATGCAGACATTGAGACATCACACACACAGGCAGGTAGGCAGGCTTACTATGCTAGTTCCTTGATCACATACCATGCAGTTATATCTTCAACAGTTTCTTCCAGACAAGTTCTTCGCTCACCTATAAATCATGGCCACACTGAAAAAAGAAAACTGACTCCTGTTTTCGGACCGAACCCCTAAGACTGACCCATTGACCCCTATGACCCATGACCCCATTTACCTATAATGACCCCAGATTGCGGTGCTGCAGTGCTATTTGCGGTGCTAATTGTGATGCTACAGTGCTAATTGGAGTGCTGATTGTGGTGCTAAGTGCAGTGCTGATTGTGATTGTGGTGCTAAGTGCAGTGGTAATTGCGGTGTGTGTGTGTGTGTGTGTGTGGATCGCAAGTGAAAAAAATATTCATGTATTTTAAACAAAAATGATATAGTCCTATCTCTAATATTCTGAAATGTGAACAATTTATTTCATATTTTCGCTTTAAAACAGTATATATATCCAGGTCCCGCTGTATGTTTCATCGCTTATTGGGCAAACTTTATTAACACTTTGCAATAAAAATGCCCAGAACTACACCAGGTCGCGGTTCCATGGTCGTAGAGGTCAAAAGGCAGGCCTTAGTATTCACAATTAATCTTTGCGGTATGGAAGCACTCTGAGAAAACCCACATAACCGTTTTCCTCTGATGAAAACACGAAGATACTTAAATAACATTATGATATTTAAATATGCCTGTAGGCATATGTATATATCTAAATATAAACTTTCTAATTAATCCTGTATTACCATATTTATATGTTCATACTTATATAAGGTATGTATAAACCTCAAAATCAACTTGATATCCTCGTATTTTTATATATATTCTTATATATAGACATTAAAATTAATTTTAGTGTGACAGCAGATGCGTGGAAGGTGGTTCGTCTCGGCTAGTTTCTGTCGCATCACATCGATTTTTCTCGAGGTTTTGTTTTTAGGTAATTCACGGTCACAGGGTCAAGGTCAAGGTAGTGTGCAACTTATATGGTGGTGGTAGTCTGTAATGTAATATAATATGCTTGTTAACGTTTATGTATTTTCTCCAGTGTTTTATTTCCATGGCCATTCAAGGTGATGGGGTCAAGATTGAGATAGACTGCATCTAATATGATAGTGGTAGTTTGCAATGTATTATGCTTGCTGACTTTTATGAATTTTTCTGGAGTTTTTATTTTCCAGGTCATAGGGTCAAGGTCTAGTTAGTCTGCATGTAATATGGTGGTGATAGTTTGTAATGTATTGTGCTTGCTGAGTTTTGTGAATTTTTCTTGAATTTTTATTTTTAAGTTCATGGGATCAAGGTCTTGGTAGTGTGTATCTAACTTGGTGGTGGTAGCCTATAATGTATTATGCTTGCTAACTTTTATGCATTTTTCTTGAACTTTGGTTTTCAAGGTCGCAGGTCAAAGGTAAATTGCTAATGGGCATTGTCTTCCAAAATGGTGGATGGGTGATGTATACCAAGATGGTGGCATCCAATAATGTATAAATAAATGACAAACGAGAATCAGATATTGCAGCCTCCAGTTACATATAGACAAGTATGACTGCCTCCAGTAGCATGTAAACAAATGAAGAACGAAAAAATCAAGGTGGCGGAATGAGTATAGTAGAGGGGAGTGGGGGTGAGGGAGTCAGTCGTCTGCTAGGTATGGAACAAATGTGACTAATGGTGGTACTGGGAAATGTAAGTTAAAAAAATTTTAGTTTTTAAATAATTTCTAAATTATTTTTATTTTTTCTTGCAATATTTAAAAATTTTTTTTTGGAATTTCTTGTGAATTTCTTGGAGTTTAGAATTTTCAAGATCAAAGGTCAGGATCAAATTCTGTGGATACTGATCCCGGTCACCTGACCGCAAGGTTGTCTGGGTCGCTGATCCCTGTCAGCTTTTCTAAGAAAAAATGGGTTATTCCTGAGGATCCTTTTAGTAATTTTTAAAATAATTTTTTTATCATTTTAATCATTTTTGATGATATATCTTTTCGAAATTTTTTTAGAATTTTTTACAATTTGTTGAATTTTTGAGGAGATTTTTTGGAATTTTTAAATGTTTTTTTAGTGTTTTTGAGGTCAAAGGTCCTCGGAGTCAAGGCCAAAGGTCACATGGGTCAGGGGTAAAATGTCAATGACATCCAAGATGGCGGACGGGTGACGTAACAAGATAGCGGCTCCCCGGGCTCCGGTTCCGGTGTCAGACGCCGTTGCCCGAGACTTCTAGACTTTCCACAATAATACTACTAATGGGAAGTAGTTCCGTATCTTAACGTCGAATAAAAAGAATTAGGAAACAATTTCTTATAACTTAAATTGTTTCTTTCGCTTTCTGTTTTTTATTTTAATTAATTGAAGTAGTAAAATGAGCATATCTGTTAAATATTTACTTTCGTAATAATTTCATAGTTTCACCTGACGGACGCATGGATAAAGTAATGAGGCTCATCACAATATAAGGCAGAATAGTACATAACGTGCATACAAGTAGATCTGGGCTTTCAAAGGCTTTCAAAAGTGCTCATTTTACTGCGAATAGCCTATAACAATTATTATTTCCTTGCATAAAATTTTTTTAGAAAGTATATGGTCTGTCAAAAACACGATTTGAGTGTTTTGGAGAGTACAAATAATAAAAACTAACGCACTTGCTGTAGTGAGATAATTCACACTAAAATAAGACACTTTAGAACCACGCCATGAAATATTTTCGCAATTTTTTAAAAATTGCTAAAATAAGGAAATTACTGCATGTTTTCGATTGATGGCTATTTATAATTTATTGTCAAATGCGTTTTTTTATTGATCAGACATTGACATTAACAAAGACATTATCTTTCATTCACCCTTGTTAAATTGTCAATAACTTATTTTGTTTATTTATGTGTACTCCCAAAAAAAACTGCTGATCTTTTTTTTTTTGTTGGTGGCGCTGCTACTATAGTCTATTAGCGGTTTATTACCACCTTTTGAATAAAAATGTTTAGAAATACCCCTATATATGACGTGTTTGGTTGTTTTTTTAATATACCATATATCACAAACGTTTTATACTTGTGTTAACAGTGAAACTGAACTTTTATTTCCATTTGATTGATAAATTATAATATTTCAAGTTTAATTAATATGAATGAAACAGTGAGGAAATAGGTTTGTTGGTAGCGCCGAGTAAGAAGTAGTTCTTATACAAAATGTTATTACAACTGAGTGCCCACGAATTCAGTGCGTTGACCTTTGGTATAATTTTAGAGACTTAGTTAAGCTTAGTTTGTACGAGGCGGAGGAATATCCTGGAAGTAGGTATTTAGCAGGGCTTCAGAAAAGTGAGAAGTAACGTGAATGGATTATAGTAACTCGATCAAACAGGTAACGGACAGTAAACGCAGAGTTCAAGAATCTTGCTAAGGCAGTGAAAAGATAATTTTGCATATTTGTAGTGATTACAAAGTGTTAAATAACATGTGTTTAAAACATTTCAGTTTTGTAGGGGACACAGAAGAATCAACATTAAAAAATTGTTGGAACTATTTTAAGAAAATAATTTGTAGTGGCCGCAGTATATTCTCCTAGTGACGGCATCAATAAAAGAGGAAATAAAAAGTTAAAGGTAAAGTCGTGTATCTCCACGCTCGGGTAGACAGGAAGTGATGGCCGGTGAGATAATCGCTTCTCCAGGAAGTAGAATGTTGTAGGCTGTTCACGATAAAGTGAGCACTTCTTAAGGCGCTCCCCACTAATAAATATATCTTATTGTAGCCTCAGGCATTAAATTTTAATGGTAGTGAAATGTATACTGTGTTTATTGGTCTCATTGCAATGTTTATATTAAAAAGCAGCAGGAAGATGGAAATTGGATGAAAGGAAAAATTTAGAAGGACCTTAAAAAGTGCTCACTTTACCGTGAACAGCTCATAGAAGTGTTGGCTAATAACCGCAAATACGCAGATACAAACTGCCGAGTGTCCCGTTAATTGCCAGGTGTCGTTCGTCAAGGTGCCCGGCCAATTACAAGGCTCGTGTTCTCTGCCTTCCCGCGGCAATTAGTCACGGCTAAGCGACTCCCGCCTGGCAGTGCCGTGCCTTGCCGTGCCGTGCCACCCGTCTGATAGCGGGATTTATTGCACGATAGGCTGCGCTTGCGCATGAGGTTTTAGAATACAGAAAGTAGGTTCTGCTAAGGTTTAGTCTACTCACGTTAAGAAGCTCAGTGCTTTTAGTTTGGCAACTAACGTCTTTAGCCGCCAGGATTCACTGGCGTCGCATGTATACTGGATGTATCACTTGTGTATGTAAGTAAATGGGATAGTTGGCATATTAGTAGCTGGAAATAGTAGGTTCACCGGCACAGGCTACAGTCTATTGAGATGCGGACCCACAGCCGCCATATTGGATGATGTCACGACTGCCAAAGTCAAGAAGTGAGGGAGCGATATGGACGACACGAACATGCACGCCTAGTGACTTATCGCTCCTACGCGCAAGGCGTGCAGTGTTTCCGTCGTGGTCCTGTACTGTGCAAATTAGATCTGTAAGTGGGATTTTATTACATGCAATAAAAGCCCACAGATCCAACTACATCCTTATGTTTATACTTTTCTCTTGCCGCTTAAGGAAACTGCATAGGCAAGCTTCAAAAATGCGATGACCATTTTCAGGAATTTTTTTGTCCATGAATGTACTTAATACGCTAAAAATAAAAAACATAAATTCATAGATAACAGTTTTTATTTGCCATTTCTAGAAAAATATCGTGTTTACAGAACATATATTTACAGAGATACGCGAATACGCGCAAACAACGATTTCACAAAAATGTTTCACTTCACACTCCTCTTAAGTTCTACGTGTATGCACATTGTGTATTCCTCCGCCTTATGTAAAATTAACATTGTCATGGTTCTCATCACTTTATTCATGCGTCGGTCAAGTGAAACTGTGAAATTACTAGGAAAATAAATATTTCACAAATCTGCTCGTCTTTCATGCATTCAATATACAGAAAGCGAAAGAAATAATTTAAGTTATCACAAATGGTTACTTAACACTTTTCATTCGACGTTAAGATATGGAACTGCTTTCCGCCCATCGTTACCAACCTTACTGGGTTAATGTCGCACCGTGCGCCCATTAAAATATATGCAGGCAGGGGCAGTGACTTTTTCTAAGGTTCAAGTGCTCACTGTATCGTGAACAGCCTTTACTCAGTTGCGCAAACTCCACGGCACATGCGCGGTGTCTGGGTGGCCTCTTTGTTTGTCGACGAATCAGAGCCCTTCGCGTGTGTCTGGGGGGGGGGGGGAGGGTGAAGCTTTTGAGAGCGCCGCTGTAAACAGGATGACGTTACTCATACTCTCCTTCACTCGCCCAAGCGTATTTACGGCGCACCTTTTTATGATTGGCACAGCTTCACTATCTGAAGATTGTCTTGTAGGTTTGTTTGTTTCTCTTCTGCATTCGAGCTCCAGTTCATTTGACACGTCTAGGATGACTCCGAGTTAGTGTTAAAATAATTAAGTCAATCGAGTACCCGAATAGATGGAAAGGTAAATGCTTCTCAGTGTGGTAGCACAAGTAACAACTACTCAAACTATAAACATTTTATGTCTTTTGTTTACGAAATTCGTACTTTGCTGCACATGAAGCCTCATCAAAGGCCATCCTGGTTTTAGAATTTTTTAAATTGTATTTTTTAATAAAAACGACATGGGTAACATATTATAAATTCAACTATTAACGTTTGCTCTCGCCTTTAACATTTAGTATCCTTTTAATTAAACACTATTACGAATTTCTCAAGCTTTGGCATTTGAAGTACTATTTGAACCTTAGACCGTTAAAATTATCAGACTAGATTTAAAGATTCGTACGGAGTCCTTGTAGCAGTGAATACTGTGATTAGCTTGGAGGAATAATGTCTCAAGTGCCGTGAACCTAAATTTAAAAGTTTTAAAATATAATACAAACACGAGGCATTCGTTTATGTTTAACATGTTCTTCCATGATCTCGATGTAGCCATCTTATAAATTCGAGAGAATTTTTATTTCCCTTGAAAAATGAAAAGGTAAACCTTATTTCCAAATTGACACCACTTAGACGCATGTTATCATTGACAGAATGCCAGTCGCACAATTACAGCCTGATCAAGACAGCTACCTTATAATTATGAATTACGTTTTCTGTAATAATACATTATTTTATTTATAGTAATTGTTAAGAATTTCTTTTCACGACCTAAATCTAATTAATTAGTGGCAAAAAATTTCCCGAGCGATAAGTTTATTTTGCACTGTTCACAAATTGTTATATTTTCCTTTCGATGGGTTTGTGTTGACTTTTGTATTGCTGGCTTCTAATTTTTCTCTCGGGAAATTTAGTGAGTAAGGCACTATACTTATAAGACGAAAGAGAAGTACTTAAGCAGTAATGGTCGGGAATAATTCATATAAGTAAATCACTAACACAATGCATGAGTTAAATTGCATTTAATTCAATGCGAAAACCGATAATCACTTATAGCGACGAGCATTTACCTAAGCGCAGTATTAGTACAGTTGTTGAACTTTTGCTTGTTGCAACGGACGTGTGTCGATATTCCCAGTCAGAAGCTCTGAATAACCGTACGGTGTGCGAAACAATTACGAGCGCATATTTTTTGGTTCTCTGTTTAATAATTTTCTTCCTTTCATATGTAGAGCATTGTGTTTGCGGAAATTCGAGAATGTTTTGAAGTGATGATAAATGGATTAATAGAATATATCAATTGATGAAAAGGCGCTGCTAACTGCAAAAGCAATGCATTCAGTGCCAAATGTAGTAAGATAAAAGAAAGGACAAAAGGACATCGCAAGTGTTACATCAAGTTAAGAAAGGCAATTGTGGTTGTATCGTGTAATGCACGTGCTTATAGTTATGCCTGCTCGTAATTAAGGAATATTATTGTTTTCGAGTAGGGATTTTGGTCCGGCTAGGGAACGTTGTAGGCCTATGTGTAATGTTAATGTTAAAATTGCATACATCTTCAGAAGCTCTCACGCCGTTAGCTAGCGCCCCAGCGAAATAAGTCGACGTATAAAAACATGCACAATTTGGGGTGATGGAGGGGAGGGGGCAACCGTATATTTAAGGTAGAGAAAAAAACCCGTCCCTAATATTGTTACAACTGTATTGGCATGGGCAGGTTAAAGAGGATAGAGGTACGAATTAAATTTTAAAAAATCCCTAATAATTTATTTAAAATTCTACATTAAAATATTTACACAGCTGCGTCTTCGATAATGCACTGTCATTAGTTATATTTATTATTAAACTAATTAAACACTTCAATATCCATTATGGATGAGAGACTGCCACATATACCAGTCTCTAGCGAACTCCTACCTCCACTCTTTTGCATAGGAGGATCGCAAACACCATAGCACTCTTCCTGGAACAACCTGATACTTCCTCGCCAGTCGCTTCGGGCAGGCATGTCTGTTTCTGCGCTGCCGTTTTTTCTAACCACCCTATAACTAAGTGTTAAGTGAAAGCCCGGTGGGTAGGGCGGGATTTTATTGTGTCTCAGGGCTAACCCCTTACGCCTACAAGGAAATGAAATCATGCAAGGAGACATACATCGCGGCAGAGAGGGATTGGACAGCCATGGCCTGCACTTTGGGGCCATGACTACCTCCCTAAGTGTAAGTATAACTATGCTATCACTAGAAGAGACTGGGAATAACCGACGTAGACGCCGTAAAAAAAACCCCAGTTAACAGGAAAGAATTCCATATCTCATGCATTAATTAGAAATGCTACAGGGAACATAGTGTTTGGAAACATGCTCTGGTTAAGAGAGATGAATAAGTAATAGAGAGGAGACAGGAACTTTATTCATGGTTGCTTGCTTTGAATTGTAGGCGGGAGCGCTGGACTAATCAGAGTTCTGCGCTGCCAATACACGCTGCAGCTCGCCAAATATCCTGGAACACTCGCCAGGTGCTGTTGTTCACAGCACTCTTGAAGTGTCTCCGGCCCGGCGGTGTGAAGGGCAGTATTGCACCTACCCTAACACTTTATAGGTCATTCCACAATTACACACACCCAGGGATAACCTGTTTCAGTATCGAGGCCTTTCTCAAAAGTGGAGATAACCCCTCCACCCAACCTGCACGTGTCTCAATGTCCAGACACGTGATCATCGGCGTTAGTTAAGATAACCTCAGGGGGCGGGGGTTGAGTTAGGGAGATTTGGGCGAATCTTAACAATGAGAGATGAGGGTGAAACCAGGTGAGATGGAGCAGAGACGGAATGGAAGGGCGCGGGAAACGGGAGACCCCCGATGAAACCCGCCGACCAGCGGCGTCGTCCAGCACGATTCCCACTTGCGAAAATCCGGGAGCGATCCGGCCGGGGATTAAACCCGGTTCGTCTTGGTGAGAGACGAGCAGTCTAACCGCTCAGCCACCAAGGCCCAACAGGGGTGGGGGAACATAACGTCTACTCACAACAGTATATTAATTTTAGAGTCACAGAATATATAATCATTATATAGGCTGTATATGGTAACGTGAGAACTTTTGAAATCAACCAATGATTTAAAAAAACTATGGCAAATCATGTTGCTGTATCCCCCCCCCCCCCAATTATTTACATTCGAATACCAATTTGCATATTGATAACACACTTATGTTCCCAACTTTCACGTTATCACTTGACTGAGGAATGAATAAAGTCGTTAGGCCTATGGAAATGTAAATTTTCTCATGGTGGAACGATACAAAACGAGAAAAGTAGATCTTAAGCAGAGCTTTCAAAAGTGCACACTTTATCGTGAATGGTCTATAATGTCTTGTCTATATCAGGGTATGGCACCCGAGTACTATCCTAAGTTAATAAGATAGATACCGTATTTTTAAGTTTTTTTTTTTTTTACCATGTGGATTGGTTGCCACTACTGACATGATAATAAGATAATAGTGCCCGCAGGAAAACTACGTTGTCCTGGGACAATTGTTGTCAGAGTTACATGTCCAAAAATTAGTCAGATGGTAAACAGAGGCACAGAGGCTAGGGGTCGCTGACACAAGTCTTCCGCTCTTCTCGCGCGCATGCGCGGACGTGAGGAACTCGCTTCCCGCCCCTCTCTCTCTCTCTCTCTCTGTCTCTCAGCCTCCGCTGAAGCCTGCCACGTGTTCCCCGTCGGATGCGGACCTGGTTCCCATCAAGAGATCTCGCGATCCGCCGATGCAGTCCGCGTTAGAGAGGAGAGGATAGAAGGGAGAGCGTATTTCCTCTGGGAACGGCGGTGTCCGTGCTAGCTCGTCCGGCGAGAGACGAGATGCTTGTCCGGGGCAGCTGGTTCTGCTCCCCGAACGTGAAGTGTGTGGCGTCAAGATGAGTTAAGCCTGTTATCGCGTTCTCGGGAATTCGCGGTATTTCGCCAGGGCTGTAGGCAGAATTTTATTATTCCCGTCTCATCTGGTATGTAGATCGCTCTCCGATCCTACCTCGATCCAGTGCTTTTTGTAAAACCGAATTTATGATCTTTGTTCACTGATTCTAAAACTTTCCTTGTTATTTCATGGGGTGGTTTACAACTTGCATACTGTATATTTGATTAAACTTGCTGTGGGCATGTTTTGTTTGTATATATGTGCATACATGCTTTGGATCTACTTAAGTAGTAGAGAAAACTGCGTTCTGTAACAAGGGGATCGGATGTATATTCCTATATTATATATGGTTACATAATTATGTTTAGTCTTGTTATATATATTCTATACATCATTATGTATATTATTATATATAATTCTATACGTCATAATTATGCATATTCGTATATTATACATATTTTAGACATAATTATGTAGTGAATAAATGTTTTACCTGCGTGTATTCTTCTGGTGCAAACGAGTATTTGGGCTTTCTCGGAGTGCTCCCAAGCCGCGAAGATGAATTGTGAATACGAAGGCATGCCTTTTAACCTCAATGTTCATGGAGCCGTGACCTGCATCATCGCTAACTGGTTGTTGCCAGTACCGATTCTGCGATCGAGTTTTCACGTATGTTCAAAATGCACATTGGCATGAGAGAGTGAGAAAGGTATAAATACGCTCCTTTTATACATTTTCGTTTCAGTATCGTTCTAGACTTGCATGGGCATAAAATGTCAATGATGCAACTGCTTTGTCACTTCTGTGGTAAAGCATTTACAGTTTCGCGGAATTTACGACGACAGGAAATAACGACCCGCGGAATGAAAAGTTCGAGTGTGACTTTTGAATGCAAATTCTGCCAGGGGCAGTTTTATCGTAGTGGTTCTTTAACGAGACATTCTAAAATTTGCAGCATTGATTTTGTGCAATATCCAACTGCCCCACTTACTCCATATTCTCCACTTGTTTCACTTGCTCCACCTGCTCCATTTGCAAAAAAACAGGCTCCACCTGCTCCAGAAGGTTGTAGTGGTAACATACAGATCGTCATGCAAGATGTTACTCTACCCATAAGCATTCATACTGAAGATGAAGATATTTTCCACGAATCGCGATATGGTAGCCTATTTTCGAATACAGTGAGGTGTATCATCGCGGGACCATTGGGTTGAGGCAAGACGTGCGTCCTGCTGAGTCTGCTGGAAGAAGAGAATGGACTTCGCTTCGAGATCGTGTACCTATATTCAAAATCGCTCCAGCAACCGAAATACTGGTTATTAGCACATGTACTGCAAGCCGTGGAAGGCATGGGTTATTTCCCATGCAGTGATAACGAAGCTGTCGTACCTCTGAGCGAAGCACTGCGAAACTGGATATTTGCCTTCTATGACATTGCCCGCGAAAAACAAACTTGCATTCAAGAATACTTCAGCATGTGGCGACATGTGAATGTGGACTGTGTGTACCTCTGTCAAACTTATTTGTGCATACCAAAACAGATGCTTCGCGACAACGCATGGACAATACGAATTTGCGGCACGTTTACAACGATCATGTGAATAGGGACCGGCCATTTGCGGAAATCAAGGGCATGCATTCCTTGTACTGGAAGGAAAAGTTTGGTATATTGGTGATCGTTAAGGACTGTCCACTACATAAGGGAAGGTACAGGCGTGATTCGATCAGTTCATCGCTGTCTGCCGAGAGGGTTCGTCTACTGGAAGCCAGCAAATGATGTCATCAATACCACCTTCTACATCGAATGGTACTGTTTCCGAAGACGATTATGATGATATAGTTAATACTTAAGACGAAATGTGTACATACAGTCGGTTTGTGCGGAACGTACACTTGCAAGACGTTCGTGTGAAGTCGAAAAACTTCAAAATAAAGACCATCAGCTTTAAGTACTGATGAATATACAACTCCTGCTACAAATAAAAGTAAACTTGTTATTGAGGATGGAGCAGGAAGTGAAGACGATCATGAAGTCAGCATTGATGATAACTGATGACAGTGATAGTGTTGAGGATGATAATCAGTCCCTCGACAGTCCCACACATTTCCCCAATGAGTTTCCTTCGACAAGTGATGCGAAGATCCCAACGAACTCATAGACAGATTTAGGTATTTGCTCGATAAGCAACAACGTGGGAATTACTCGAACATGAAAGAGGTCGTTTCGATCGTAAGAGATCGCGGTTATATCAGATAATGCGATGAACTGCTTTCTTCTAAAAATGTAATTACAAAATAATAATAAATGATTTTTATATAATCATTTCGTTCTCTATTTTTGTGCACTGCATCTTTTTATCGGCCATAAAGATTTTAGTAAAAAAATATGTATTTAATATATTTTATAAATTAAGCAATTAGGCAAAGTCATGCATCGTGCATGTAGCTATAATAAGTGTAGACAGCTCGGTTGACAGTGAAATCGAGAAATTTTATAGATTTTTTCGAATTTTTGTTTTCAAGGCCATTCAAGGTCATGGGGTCAAGGTTGAGGTAGTCTACATCTAATATGGTGGTAGTAGTTAGTAATGTATTATGCTTGCGGAATTGCATGTCTTGTTTCACGAGTTTTTGTTTTCAAGGTCATTTAAGATCATGGGGTCAGTGTCAGGGTAGTATGCATCCAATATGGGAGTAGTAGTCTGTAACGTATTGTGCTTGTTGAATTTTATGTATTATTTGTCGAGTTTTTGTTTTCAAGGTCATTTAAGGTTATGGGGTCAAAGGTCAATGGTTAATGGCTTCCAAGATGGTGGGATTGAACGCATGTGAGAATCATTCGGCCAATATGGCCGCCTTCGAAACAATTGATGAACGAAAAATCCAACATGATGGTATATGATAGAATTAGTATAGGTGAGAGGTGTGGGTGCGAGGGAGTCAGTCGTCTGCTGGATGTGGTGCTGGGGGTTACCTCTGGATATGTAAGTTTTCTTTAAATAAATCAATGGCTGTTTTTCAAAAATTTTCGGTATATTTTATAATTTTTTTAAGGAAAAAAGAGTCAAATTGTTAGGGAAAATGGCTGCCAAAGGGAATAGAATATTAATTTATTTTTAATAATTTTTAAATACTTTTAAATAATTTTTTAATAATTAAAAATACGTTTTAAATAAATTTTAAATATATCGAATGAATTTTTTATAAATTTTATAAACTATTTTTATACATTTTAAATAATACATTTTTGATAATTTTAAAAGGATTTTTTTTAATCGCTGTTTTTTGGGGTCAAAAGTAACCGGGGTCAAGGTCAAGGGCCGAAGGTCTAGGTCTTATGGGTCAAAGATGGTGAACGGGTGACGTAGCAATATGGCGGTTCCTCCAATCCGAATCCGATCCCCGATTCCTGATCCCCTTGTGCCAGAACGCAGTTTTCCCTACCACTTACTTTTATTCCTATTTTGTGTGGTTAGGGACGTAAATATAACACACGCGTGAAATTTGTGTGAATCAAACAGAAAGTATGTTACATAAATTCTTTTCCCACAAATGTCACCTGGTCTAAATGGTTTAACTTATTGAAGGAGTTATTATTTTTCTATCAGTTATGAGGGAGAATTCCGCATTGTGTTCTCAGTTACGTGCCCCACCTCCAAGAGACCGTGGTCGACTGATAGTAGGGCTAATGACGGTCGTCCAGACTAGGAGATATGTGGTGAGTCGTACACTTGCATCTAAGGTACCAAGCTGTGTTGTCGCTTCTGTAAGCGTGTCTGGTCTGTGTCATAACACAATTCTTGGTGAGGTCATGCCGGCGTCTGCTGTGAGCGTCTTCGCGGAGCCCCCGGGAGATCGCGGAAGTCGCAGTTCGGGATTCGTCATCTGCTCTTCAAGGTCACGAGCAGCCCATGGCGAAAGGGAAATTTATAGTACTTTTTTCCTTCGCGAGTCCGGTCGTCAAAGTGGTTCCTATACTACTGACGAGCGGCAGCAAAAAGCATCCAGCCGCTCTGTCGGCGCCCAGCGTCGGCCTACAGCCGTGCGCGTAAATGACTCTTGCATTGCTCCTTGGTGCGTAAGGGTGACGAGGCGCTTGATTCACAAGCCATTGTCGCCTTTAGCGGCCGCCTGCGTAAATGCTCTTCAGCACTTTAGTTTGTGACATCTTTGTTATCTTGTGTTTATATAGGCGAGAGTTGTCTATATCGTACCACTTTTTACATCTTTTTTTTAGCTGTCTAAAATGTTAAATTATAAGGTTTTAAGAATAAAAAAAACTAAGTATATTTGTGGGTAAAGGCTGTTCACGATAAAGTGATCACTAAATCAACCTTAGAAAAAAGTCACTGCTCCTACCTGCATACATTTTAACGGGCGCACTGAGTGACATGCGTCCATTAACGTTGGTAACGATGGTGGGAAAGTAGTTCCTTATCTTAACGTCGAATAATATGTGTTAGGTAACAATTTTTGATAACTTAAATTATTTCTTTCGCTTTATGTTTTTTATGCACAGAATTGTAAAAATGAGCGTATTTTGTAAAATATTAGCTTTCTTAATAATTTCACAGTTCCGCTTGATTGACGCATGAATAAAGTGATTAGGCCCATGGCAATGGAAATTTTTCATAAGACAGAAGAACATACAACGTGCATACAAATAGATCTTAAGCAGGGCTTTCTAAAGTGCTCATTTTACCGTGAACAGCAACAACCTATATATTTATGTGGGTTAAGTTTCAAAATTTAGCATCGGGGAAGAAATAAAGTAATTTTTATAACAGGCTGCAACTAGTACGACATTATTAATTAAATCAAATCAGAGAACAAACAACACAGCTTGCAATAACACACAGGACTATTGCATTATTTTGTAAGAGAATGCTATTGAAGTTCGTGTAGCACAAAATATAGAGCAGAGGTGATCAGAGCGTGGTTAATGAATGCACACGACATTCCTCTATTATACAGAAAACTCATGCTCCTATCAGACTAGTGTATAATCCGCAAAAATTTGATAGGATGACAATGTAGAGGTGCATACATGAGTGCTGAGACAGTACAAAATTCACAAGGTATAAAATTAAAACCTCTAACACGAAATAAAATCTTAATTAATTATTGGATTGACTGTTATTACACATGGAAAGAGTTTTGCTCCTTTAAAAAAAGTATCCGTCCCAGCGCAGGCAAATCTCATAGTCTCACATTATTTTGGAGCTGGTATATACACAGACTAGAAATCAGGCCATTGTACACGACCAGCTGGAAGGTTTAAGATTAAATTGAATTACAAGTATTCATTTTACAACTCGTGGAATCCAAAATAATTTAAAGTATTGTGTACAGGAAAAGAAATCTTACAATTAAAAATGAACGAAATGAGATGTCGTGAAATGTAAACGCCATCGATCGGGAGCAAAGGCGACCATATTCGTAACGGGCCCCACTTCAAGAAACTTTACTTTTACTTCAATGTATTCTCCGGTGTATGCATTGCGTCCAACAACCTAGCCCACTGCACACACGCAGGGTAGGGGGTGGGGGATGAAGTTTACTGGAGCCCAAGTGCACTGCAAACTACACCGACAACTACTCAGTCATACAGCCGATTCATTTCAAAAGCAAGCAGCAAAAAGCGTGACGTAAAAAAGGACAAATACTATTTGTAAAAAGAGGAACACTAGGCCACGCATTTACTGGACTGGCAAAATGTTAACTGCCCAGAACAATATGGCTTTACAAACTCTAATTGCCCAAGGTATTTTAACATTTCAAAAAGACCAACATAGCGCACGTCTTTGCCCCCGAGCGGCAGTTGCTCAGCAGAGCTCCACGATCCAGTGAACCAGTCGAAATATGAAAACAAAAAAACCCTTCTTTCTATCTCCGACAAAACCAGCGAACAACACCACCATTCCCTCCACAATTACACAGAGTAAGGCGACACTGGCGCCACGACGAAACATACGACAGTCTCAGTTTCAGTAGAGCCAATCGACGAAACCAAATATAAACATGATGCGCCAACCTCTTGTTCAACATAATCCGCCACAGCACAACATAAATAAAAGCAGCACTGTCGACGACGCGTAAAGATGTCCACAAATGATCCGGAGGACGTGACGCTCGATCGCCGCGTTACAATTTGAATGCTAATATAGTTGAGTTATTTTTCTTTGGTAAATGTAAGAAATACTCAATTATTTACAGAATACACAAACAAAATGTTTCAGTTCTGACTTGACACCCGCACAACTCTCATACATCCAATATCCGCACACTAATACACTAAACCATTTATTCCACAAAAGTTTCTTCACGTAGCCTACAGAACGATACCAGTCTTCACGTTGTAGTTCAATGTCGATAAGAATATCACTTTGTGTTGAAGTGGATGGCTGATCGAAATCGCGATCTAGGCCTCGGTTTCTTCGTGCGGATGAAGACTGCTTCTTCTTGCGATTTTCATTTTTAAATCTTTAACTTTTGCCTTTGCCTCTTGCAACTCCTTTGCCATACTTTTTGTGTGGACTGTTTGTCAAAACAAGTGCCCGTTGGCTCTTTGCCAACCTGCATTTTTTTTCTTGGGTCGAGGAATTGGTGAAAGTGATTCAATAGACACGCGGGGGTTACAAGAAGTGTTACATTAAATTTCAGTGGACCTTGGCGATGCATACAGATCAGCATCTTCACTAACTGGTGTAGGATCATTTGTTTGTTTTACGTACTAGCTGGTGAAAAGTCACAGTCTTTAAACACAGTGGGATCAAGTCGCCAGATTCCTGTGCATCGAAATCCTTTGATAGAGTTTTCAATTGTTGCCACCATTCCATATGCTTCTACCACTGGTGTGGCTACATGATATTGTGTAACACACAGCTCAGGATTGGTCCGCAGCCATTTCTCAACTGATTGAGTGTATATACCACAATTCCAAGGGTTTGAAAAAAGTTTTGTCTAATGGCTGAAAATGGTGCGTTGTATGCCCAGGTAACTGCAGCATTATAACTCCATTTTCTCTTGCTATTTGTAGAGCCTCCAAATTATTGGAATGTGCTGTGTGCCCATCTAGAAGTAGAAGCACTATTGTTGTTAACATTTTACTTTACAGTGATGACGAAGTGTTTCATCCATTGTACAAAGAATGTGCTATTTATGTAGCCGGATCCTGACACTTCAACTAAACAACCAGGTGGAGCCCCAACTTTCAACACGTTAGCCATTCTCATTCTCTTAACAACTAACATTGGAGGAACGTAGGACCTTGATGCACTTGTTCAACACACCGGTGTCTTGTTTAAACCTCTTTCTCCACTTGAGACTGAACTCACCTGGCGTTTTTCTACCTCATCTAAAACCTTTTGTTATTTGTTTTTAACATTAATAACGCCAGTTTCATCCACATTAAATTGGCGGGTCGCATCGAACTTGTTTTAATCAATGACTTTCTTCAGTATGTCGAAAAATTCGTCAACATTTTTCTTATTGAACCCTCTTGCTCGAGCCATGGATGTTGCTTCTGGTTCATATAACGTCGACTCTTTATGACGAGCTTGTGTGTCTGATTCACTCCGGGTCCCATGTTTTCTTTTCGCAATTATGTAACATACAATTTACATGTGTTGTTACTTGTGTGTTCTTCGTAATTTATTTAATTTAAATGAATAAATTGCAGATACAGAACTTTAAACGATATGAGATTCGAATTCGTTCCGGTAGGAATTGGGAACCCCACTCGTGGTACGATTTAGGAAACTGCGCACAACTGCACTGTTTGGATTGTTTCTAACCTAAAACAGGTGCCGCGTTACCTAGCGACCAGCCGTTACGTTCGATATTAGTTGTACCACAGTGATTACTTGATGAAATACAATAACTTTTAGCTTGGAGGAATGTATGATCTTACATATGGAGTATAAAAACCGTCACTCAAACTATATAAGTGTGATAACAGATCAACACGTGCTTACACTGGCTAGCTGTTTTCACGGACTGTTCAATACATCTAGTAGTTCAAGTCTTCACCGTAAGAGCGCTCCACTAGTCCTGCTATATTGGAAACCAGCGGTGGTACAATTTAGGTGGCGGTACGATTTCGAAAACTCTCCCCTCTCTAACCTGCTGTTAAGGTTTTATAATAAAATTCAAACCTTAGGACCGCGGTGACTGAGCGGTTAGAGTGCTCGCCTTCCACCAATTCCCTGCCTGATCATTCCCGGATTTTCGCAATTCGAATTCGTACCGGTCGATGCAGCTGTTCGGCGGGTTTTCTTGGGGATCTCCCGTTTCCCCCGCCCTTGCATTCCGGCGCTGCTCCATTCCCACACCATTTCACCCTCATTGGCTCTCGAGACCTCGTTGTTAAGAGCCACTCAAATCTCTCAACTCAACTCAAAATTCAAATCCTATTATTACATACAGAACAACTTAACTGAATTCCTGGAGACCAGAATGGATTGATTTCAGTGTGTATTATCTCATTTGAGACTGAAAAAGTATCAAGAATGGCTTAATCGTTATTACGGTGACAGATGCAACAAAAATAATATGAGCAAATTGCTCCTGCGTAAGATCTATATCTACGCACGTTCCGCCTTATATAAAATTAATATTGTCATTGGTCTCATCACTTTATTCATGCGTCGATCAATTGAAACTGCGAAATTATTAGTAAAGTAAATATTTTACAAATATGCTCATTTTATACTTCGATGCATTAGAAAAAAAGCAAAAAAAAAAAAAAAAACTAAAGAAATATTCTAAGTTATTACAATTGGTAACCTAACACTTTTTATTCGACGTTAAGATACGGAACTACTTTCCTTCCATCGTTACCAACTTTACTGGGCGCATGTCACTCAGTGCGCCCTTTAAAATAATGCAGGTAGGAGCAGTGACATTTTTCTAAGGTTTATTTCAAAAGTGCTCACTTTATATTGAACAGGCTTTAAGAAATAGTTGTCATGAAAATTGCTACTAAACCTACTGCGCACGAATGATGTGCATTTTTCCTTTGGTGTAATTTTTAAGATTTTTTTTTTTTTTTTTTTTTTTTTTTTTTTTTTTTTTTTTTTTTTCTCTCGTGAGTATGAGGAATATCCTGGAAATAGAACTTGAGCAGAGCTTCAGAAAATTTTGAAGTAACCATTACTGGACTGTAAAGGCTGTTCACGATAAAGTGAACACTTGAGAAATAAACCTTAGAAAAAAGTAACTGCCAATGCATGCATATATTTTAGTGGGCGCACAGAGTGACATTCGCCCAGGAAAGTTGGTAGCAATAGCCGGAAAGTGATGTCGAATAAAAAGTGTTAGGTGACCATTTGTGATCTCTTAAAATTATTTATTGAAGTGTAAAATGAACCGGTTTGTAAAGTATTTACGTTCTTAATAATTTCACAGTTTCATTTGACCGACGCATGTATAAAGTGATGAGGGCATGGCAATGTTAATTTTACATAAGGCGGAGGAATACACAGCGTGTATAGGAGTAGATCTTATGCAGGGCTTTCAAAAAGGATCTTCCTACTGCGAAAAGCCTATACTTATGTTTTAACTGTGAAGTTTCGCACCTCCGTAATGGACCGTCTCGGGCCGCCTCATTCCTCACGCCAACCTCGTGGATGTGAGAGGTCGGTAGACGCGCTATTCCCCTGACCCCGCGGGCGCGACCCGAAACGCGACGGGAATTGCCGAGTAATTACTAAACGACCTTTACTGCGACTGTAATTGGCACGGATACGATGAAACCTTTCCCCCCCCCCCTCCTCCCCGGACTGGTCCACGAATTAGAACAGGGAGTTGGGGGGGGGGGGGCAAGATGTCCGTGGGATGATGTGACCGAGGGGCCGTTCGTCAAGCGGGGTCAATCAGCGGGGGAGGTACAGATTTAGCTGTCACCTTGAGTGGTATGGAGGTCCTCTTATCTCGTCAGCGTCTGATGTCAGCTTCCTTGGTGCGGCGTCGATGTCGTGAGAAAAATACATCTGCATGTGATAGCAGGGTCAGTATGGATGGGATGAGGCTGTCAAACCTGAAGGACGTCTCGCCTGTCTTCGAAATCAAAGGCCCTGGCTTAGAAGAGTGAGCGAGGGACTGCTCTTAACAGCGAGGTATTGAGAGTCGATGGGGGTGATTGAAGTGAGTATGGAGTGGCGCCGGAATGAAGGGGGGTGGGGACGAGAGATCCCCCAGAAAACCCGCCGACCAACGGCATCGTCCGGCACGATTCCCACTTGAAAATCCAGTGAACCGGCCGGTGATTGAACCCAGTTCGCCTTGGTGGGAAGCGAGCGTGTTAATCGCTCAGCCACCGTGGCCTCCCACGTAAGGCGATTTTATACGATAGCAGATTCCGTAAAAGCTTGTGCAAGGTCCGCCATAGCGGCTGTTATACCGGTTAGTGTGGCACCCGCCTTGGTATTTCCCGCATTGTGCGGCCAGATTTCGTACCAGGTTTGGTAATTGGACAGGTCCTATTTTTCGTGGCAGGTCCCATACCATGTCTCGTACCTGGCCAATCACATCGCAGTTTCAGAGCGTAGGGCGCTCCCCGTGGCTACTACATGAAACGAGTTGATGAAGAAACCGAAAAGGACGGCTCTACCTTGTAACACATCCGTGAGGTTGAAACTCTTTTAAATAGATTTAAAATACGACAACTAATAATATTGGTGGTGATAACTTTTAATTACTACTTAAGACCGTTCTAAATACTTAAAACATTACCTACTGTATGAAAAAAATTAATTAAAAAATTAAATTATCTACTGTATATAAACTCCTCAGCTATAGTGTTAATTGGTAATACATTGGTAAAGCCGCGGCGCCCGCGGGTATATGTAAGTTTTGGGCGTGAGTTCGAAACTCCGTTGGATCCAGATTTTGTTTATCATTAAATTTACATGCCTATAATATCTCGGCACGTAAAGAAAAAACCATTTTTGGTAAACGGTTAGTAATTTTTGTCAAAATTAAAAATAATGCACTCGTACTCTAGTGACTTCACGTCATTTTCAAGAAAATGAATGAAACGGTACTAGTAAGCAATCAATTTATGTAAAAGGCGGACAGTAATATAGCAATATTAAGATGATCTAACTAGCTTTTTTCATAGGCTTACGCATGTTGCTAACTGGTAGCAGTTCTACGTATGGGGTTTATTTTTACTGCAGACCACACACTGCGCACCCACCGAGGGTGCCAAATGCTAGTACGCGAACTGCTGTCGTGTAATATGACTCTTTCCATGGCGGCTCATGTAGCGGCTGGTATACCGGCTCGTACACCAGCGTTTGTAGAAGCTTATACAAGGACCAAGTACGGCTGCAGGTATCGTGTAATATCGGCTTTGGAAAAGTGCATCGGGGCTTCGACGTTACATTCTCACTGTGTGAGTGATTGAAGAGACTTGTGTGGCTCTTAACATTGAAGGTCTTGAGAGCCGACGATGGTGAGGTGAGTGCGGAGCAGCGCCGGAATGTAAGGGCTGGGGAAACGGAATATCCCCGGGGAAATAAACGCCGACCAGCGGCATCGTCCGGCACAATTCCCACATGCGAAAATTAAAAAGGGCGACCCCGCCGGGAATCGACCCCGGTTCGCCTAGGTGGGAGGCGAGTAGTCTAACCTCTACACTACCACGGTCCCCTAATTTCGCGGTCAGGGCACAGATGCATCCTAGAACGCCCCCTTCAGCTAAGGGCACAGTCCTTAACATTTCCCAGCAACGTAAGTTTCGTTTTTCAATCCTTTACACCATGCAGCTTCTTCCTGTCCTTTTTCTGGACTCTCTTATTCGTTCACAGGCCAAAACAACATTATGAAATGCTTAGAGATATGATTGAATAACTGGTAGAAATCTCGCTGTGTTCACTGTTGTTAATCTTTTTGGAAAGTGAAATCTCTTTGTTAAATTATTCTAAAAGTTACGAGTTAGCGCTATATTACTCAGAAACTCGTTAGTTCTACTTATGTCACACTAAGTTGTGAGAATTTAATTAAATTTAATTTTGAAATATCATTCTAGCCACCAACTTGTTAAATTATCGTGTTTATTATTTGTTGATATACATCTGAGTAATTTTTCTATCCATTTAATCCTATTTAATTATGTGGGGATTATGTTAAATTGTGCTATGACCATGCCATGTTATCCAGCACGTCATTCCAGCTTAATTCTTATATTCTTAAACAAACAAAGGTAGCAGAAGTTTTATGCAATAAACGAGGGCAAATATCATAACAGTACTGCACACGTTTAATGTTTTTAAAGGCTATTCGTTGGCAGACGCAACTCAACAAATATTGCATAGCATTAGAGGAAAAATTTTTACTTGACTTGTGCAAGTAGTATGAGATTTCAGACTTGTCTCTTTGCTGTTTTGCCGATGGACCCAGTATTCTCAAGGGAGTGTTTAATAAACTGTGAAAGAACTGAAAACCTAACTTGAACACACGCGTGTTTGAAGACCAGTTTGCCCTGTAATATTCGAGTCCATGTTAATAATTCACGCCGTCATCGCGATTAGACTTGGAGCCGGTTTCTTTTACGTTATTTCTGGAAGAGGAAGAAAAAGGCTGTTTGAATTTGTCCCTTCTGAAAATTGATCTGTAATTTAATAAATCGGACAACGTCGTGTGTGTGTGTGTGTGTGTGTATATATATATATATATATATATATATATATATATATATAATTTATTAGCATTTCCCAAACTACACCATATTGGCATGTAAGCTCAAACTTTTTTTTTTTTTTCGTAGAATCATCTGATTGCGACTTTTTCTTCAGCACGCATTGCGAGTCGTATTATCGATAAACGAACATCATCTGCTTGGCCCTGCCGAAGTTCATGTCTTGGTCACGCACAAAGTTTGTATTTTGTCACGCAGTGCAGCGCACCTTGGTGCGTTTTGGTCGTCGAAAACCACTTGGTTCTGCGATGTTGGCATCATAACTTGGTCGAATACTTTGGAGTTTCTGGTTGACCCCTCTGAAACCTTTAGCTCTGCGGTGTTATAAATAACTCACCACACTTATTGTTGCTTGTATACTGTTCGCGGCTGTAGTTAGGCACTTCGAAAGCACTACTTGAGACCTACTTTTCTATACTGATTTTGTATCCTTCCGTCATATGTAAAGTTAGTATTGCCGCGGCCTAATAGCTTTATTCATGCGCCTGTCAAATGAAAACTGGAAATTGTTTATAAATTTTATGTATTGCTAACATGCCATTTAAAACTCTTACGTATACAAAGCAGAAAAAATACAAACTTGATTTGCTATAAATACATTCGCAATGCAACATCAGGACTTAGAAACTTTTTCTTATTTGTTGCCAACTTAACTGGGTGTCTGCATGAGTATGTGCGGTAGATGCTGTGCAGTTAATGGGCAGTGATTTATTTTTTCAAAGTTGGATTTCAAAAGTGCTTACTTTACCGTGAACAGCCTATATAAGTATATATGTATGTATATATATATATATATATATATATATATATATATATATATATATATATATATATATATATATATAGACACACACATATGTTATATTTCCCCCTAATTATTATTTATATATTTAGCATTTATTTACTATTTATTTAGAATTTCAAACGATTGCATAGGGTGTTCGGGGTTAATGCCATGATCTACCTTTCCTACAAATTTTGCGAGGAATACTATTTTAAACCCAAATGGGATCTGATATTATGAAATCGCTCTAGCCAGTTTGTTACAGATTGTTTTTATTCTGTATTCTAATTTTCAACACAGAAAAAAAGGTATGATTTTATTTAATCAGTGCATTAACGAAAATTTTGTCTATTAATAAAATAGTTTTTTTTTAAATAGACTATGCAATAAAAACAATTTGCAACGAAACGGCCAGAGCAATTTTTTAATATCGGCTTCCGTTTGGGTTGGAAAAATTAATTCTCGCAAAATCTGTAAAAATGGAAGATTATGACCTTAACTGAGCTCTTTCGAAGTCCTTGCTAGGGATTTATTTTTTTACTCATTTTGTATCCTTCCGACATATGTAAAAAATTACATTACCATGAGCGCATCTCATTATTCATGCGTCGATCGACTGAAACCAGGAACTTAAATTTGTTTCTTGTATGATAATTCTTGCTCTAATATGCATAGAGACTATATTTAAGCAATCTATTTTTTGAAAATGTAAACACAGCAATTTTAGTATGACGTTAATGCCAGGTTTCACCGTGGGTAGGCGTATAGAGAATTAAATGCTAAATTCGGTCGTTTTTTGCGGTAGTGTTTGCAATTAAAGATTTTTTTGTTAGAGACTGAACGCATCTAAAGTCTGTTCACGATAAAGTGAGCACTTTTGAAATCAACCTTTGAAAAATGCCGCTGCCCCTGCCTGCATATATTTTAACGAACGCACTGTGCGACATGCACCCATTAAAGTTGGTAACGATGGATGGAAAGTAGTTCCATATATAAACGTCAAATATAAAGTGTTAGGTAACCATTTGTGGTAACGTACATTATTTCTTTCACTTTGTGTTGTTTTTTAATGTATCGAGGTGTAAAAATCAGCAGATTTGTAAATTATATTCTTTTCTAATAATTTCATAATTTTACTTGATATACGCATGAATAAAGTGAATAGGCCCATTGCAATGTTAATTTTACATAAGGCGGAAGAATACACAACGTGCATACAAGTAGATCTCAAGCAGGGCAGTGCTCACTTTACCGTGAACAGCGTATAGATTCGTAAACCTTCCAAATTTAAATTTCTTTATTTTAAATGCAATTATTTATTAATTTTTTTATAAAATTGTGACATTTTATAAATAATTAAAAAATACATTTAAAATGTAAAAATTAAAATTTGAACGGTAAATAAATCTAGATGCGTTCAATCTCCAGCAAAAAATCTTTAGTACCACAAAATATGATTGAGAGATCCTCGTCCGAATATAGCATTTAATTTACTATACGCCTATCCATGGTGAAGCCTGGCCTCATGGTACAGTTTTTCCTGTCTTGCTGTCAGTTTCGTTGGGGGCATGTTACTTTCTGTGTCTGTGTCAAATTTGATTTGAAAAGTACTTAGTTAAGATAGAAGTAGACGGGCAGCTTCCACTGAAGCATTGCTTCCGGCTGTTCTACATACAGAGCTAATTAAAAAGCATTACAGGCACAACCAAACTGTCAGAAAAATACGATGTAAATTGCGCGGGAAAGAAGTGTGTGTGTGTGTGTGTGTGTGTGCATATATATATATATATATATATATATATATATATATATATATATATATATATATATATATATATATATATATATATATATATTCTGTAGCACTGTAACACTTGTGTGTGTGTTTTTTTATCGAGACAAGGGTCTATTTTTGATTGAAATTTAAGCGTTTCCATTCTAGATGCTTCAAGAGCACATTTCGCAATCATACTCCTTCCGTTTAAACAATCAGGCTCATTATAATAATTAGGCCTAATAAATAAAAATTGTTAATAATGTTACCAAATTTAAAATAAACGAATCAGTTTCACCCACGAAATTTGTCATTTTTTAACTGAAATGGAAGCACACAAAATAAATTATTAAAAATATTTGTAAACATTATTGATTTATACTGCATATAATCAGAGTAATTATTATGATGGTCTTGCTTAATGATTTTTTTGGGGTGTAGGTGGTTGCAAAATGTACTTTCTGAGGCATCTATAATGGGGATGCGCTTTTATTTTTATTAGATAAACGTTAGCGAACTATTTTTCAGTGTTACAAATTAAATGCTTCTTTATTCAGTATGCAACTTGAATCGTATTTTTTCTGACAATTTCTCGTAGTTTGTGTACTGCATGTTGTACCATTAGACGCAGCATCACATCGATAGCCATTCTACCTCCACCTCAACCGCGAACAGCCTATAGGCTTCGTGTGTTCTGTGCGCATTTATGTATCATACATTTTTAAACGACTAATTACTGGAGATTTGCAAAATTCGCGTTATTATTTGAGCACAGAATATACTTCAAAACGTTAAACATTTCTATTGGTTTTATTGCTGTTTACAGCTTGCCTGGCACCTCTGGGACGTATTTGAACCACCAAGAAACAATTAACATCGTCATGGGCCAATCGCGTCCGAACAAGTCGCAAGGGGGAAATGGCACCTGATTTCTGCGGAAGTCAGTAAACAAATTACCCTGATTCGAGTATACACAGGATGGTGACGCTCATCGTGCAGTCAGAAAACAACGCGAATTTTGCCAGGTCTCTGCTAATTACGTACGGAATTTCAGCGCAGAATTACTGTTATTGCGTAGGGTGGCGTGATGATGCTCGTGGTGTCTGGGCGCCGGCGGGATATTCTTCCCCGTGAGGTCAGTGGGTCTAGCTGAGACCTGCACTTCCCCCTCTCACTCCTTCATAACTTTCCCCTTCATCTCGTTATAATATTCCCCTCCTCGACGTCACAACATTCCCCTCCCCGACGTCTACATCCTCACACATTTCTCCCGCCTACCTTCATGCCAAGGCACTGAGAGCTCGTAACCTACTGCTATGTTCTGTGCGTGTTCGTTGCGGTGACCTCAGCAATAATGAAGGGAAATATCTGTGATTATAGGCTGTTCACGGTAAAATGAGCACCTTTTAAAGCTCTGCTTAAGTTCTACGTGTAGGCCTAAGCACGTTGTGTATTCTTCCGCCTTATGTAAAATTAACATTTCCACGGGCCTCATCACTTTATTCATGCGTCGGCCAAGTAAAACTGTGAAATTTTTAGGGAAGTAAATATTATACAAATCTGCTCATTTTCTCACTTTGATGCATTAAAAAAAACAGAAAGCGAACGACATAATTTAAGTTATTACAAATGGTTACCTAACAATTTTTAATTGACGATAAGATATTGAACTATTTTCCATCCATCGTTACCAACTTTACTGCGTAAATGTCACTCAGTCCGCCGATTAAAATACATGCGTTTAGGGGCAGTGATTTTTTTTATAAGGTTGATTTGAAAAGTCCTCACTTTATAGTCAACTGCCTTTAATAACTTTCGCCTCTTAATGACGTCCGGGAGAAAAATTCAGTAGTTATTATTTTTAATTTCATTGAATGGGTTGCCTGATCTCATACCATAATGACGATATAGCTAGCCTATTTCTGTTTAATCCTTTTAATGGTGGGAAGTCTGTGGAAAGGTTTACTTCAAGGTCCTTGAGTTCTTTCGTATGTATCTGATCTGCCACGTACAGTATATTTTGGTACACAGCGCTTTAAAGGCTGTTCACGATAAAGTGAACACTTTTGAAATCAACCATAGAAAAAAGTCACTGCCCATGAACGCATATATTTTAATGAGCGCCCTGAGTGATATGCACCCAGTAAAGTTGGTAACCATGGATTGGAAGTAAATCGGTACCGTAAGTCGAATAAAATGTGTCAGGTAACCATTTGTGATAACTTAAATTATTTCTTTCGCTTCTTTTTTTTTATGCATTGAAGTGTAAAAATGAGAAGAATTTTTAGATGTTTACTTTTCTAATAATTTCACAGTTTCACTTGCCCGACGCACGAATAAAGTGATGAGGCCGATTACAATGTTGATCTTACATAAGGTGGAAGAGTACACAGCGTGCATACAAGTAGATCTTAGGCAGGGATTTCAAAAGTGCTCATTTTATCCTTAATAGTTTTAGCTATGCCGGAGTGCTCTGAAATGAAGTTCTCGACGTCCCTCGTCTGAAATGCGTTTTCTTTCCGTAGTTCAACACATTGGGCTCATGTTTAACAGTTTCGTGGAGAAGCGTGTGTTTCAACACCGCGACGGGAGCTCAAGCGGCAGACGAGCAAGGGTTTGAATCATTTTTACACTCATTAGAGCGATAACTGTGGCAATAGTCACTTATTTATGTTTGTAGGTATTCCAGATGGTACACGTGTAAATAGCCCTCATTAATTGGGCCAGGAAATTTTCACGAATTAATTTGAGGACAACCTAGACTTCAAGTACATGTATAGTCCATTCATTGGTTTCTTCACACTTTTTTAATTAAACCTTTTAAACATCACCGTGTTTAGTTTGTTTCCAATATATGTTATTTATCATAAGCGTTTTATACTTCTGTTGATATTAAAGTATCTCATTTTTAATAAATTGAAGTTTACCTATATTTTATTTATAAATTGTAATATTTAATTTATAGTAAATACGAATAAAAACAGTGAGAAAAAATGTGTGTTGGTACCGCCTAGTATGAAATAATTCTAATGCGCAGTATTATTACAACTGAGTGCGCACGAATTCGCGCGTTGTCCTTTGGTGTAAATTTCTAGATTTCGTTAAGATTAGTTTACACGAGGCGGAGGAATATCTCGGAAGTAGAACTTTAAAGTAACCGTGAATGGATTATACATTTAAATAGCTTGTTACCATCGGACCACAGTATTAAATGACACCCTTCAAAAAGACTTTGAGAAGGGACATCTGGTTTCCGCGAAAATATTTCAACGTAGGCTAGTTTGTAATGCCGTATTGGCACTGCAGTTCCTTACCTTATTGGAATGATAAGTCCTTATTTGACTGGCCAATCAGAATAACGTCACGGCGACACTGTGATTCACACACCTACGCGTAAGTTGCGTAACAAGTAAATTATCCTATCACGAAAGTGGATCCGAGTGAAAGTGTTTTGAAGTATCACCAGTCAAGAAATATTTTCACGAAAATCGGGTACCTCTATAACGTTTGACTTCATGAAAATGAAACCTTCTGAAAAAAAAATAATAAGCACCGAATACTATATACCCATTCTGAGGTAGAACTGGACACGCACTGCGGCAGCACCTAATGGATAAAGGGCTGGTGCTTGAGTGTGTATAGTATTGTGGAGTATAGCCATCGGGTCATTGAACTCACGAAATGTTTCTTTCCCTACCAATTATTTTAAAGATAATTTTTTTTTTTTTATTAATGTGGCTATGAAAGTTTTAAATTTTACGTTTTTATGCGACGACAGTCTTTGCGTGGATCCCTGCGGCAGCCGTTACATTTTTAGATATAATTTTACCATATATATGTATATACATATACACACGCACACATATATATACACACGCATAAGTTTTTACGGGAGTAGGCCTATATGTCATTTTTGATTTAGAAGTTAATAGTCGTAATTTTTTGTGGACCTCTTATCGTGTTCCCATCCCCAAATTATGCAGTTATTTCATTATTATTTTCGTCAGTAAAATTTTAAAAAGTTTAAAAAAATATATTTTTTGTTGTAGTAGGACTACTTGATGGAGTTTGTGGCACCAAGTCCCCAGGGTTTTAAAGCACAGTCTCTGCAATTCGGGTCGCAGACGAATTTCTCCAGCGGCAAGTGTAGTCGACGATAAATTGCAGCTCGACGACGGAACAACGACACGCCCAAGTGTCGTGGCGCGACGGACGGAATCCCGAGAATCCGGCCAATTCCGTCGTCCCGTGTCGTTGCAGGTAGAGCGTCGCATCTCAGAGGCATCTGGACCCATTCGTCTCCCGCCACTTCACTACAATTAAAATGCTTCCTTTGCTGCCGTCGCAAGGAGCGATATTTCACTTCCTCCCCGCTTTCCACCGCTGCAAAATAAATTATCAGGGGACAGTTTTATTGTCAGCGTATGTACTGGCTGCATGTGTATAAGTGAGTAAAGATGCCCGTGGCTGGGGTTTTCTTTAAATGAATACGTGTAGTTTGGTAAGTTATGGTACTCGAGAGAAGAGCGATGAGAGCACAAGGGCCATAGGGAGATAAAACAAAAGAATGGTACATTTCGCACTTTATTTTTCAGATGGAGCTATAGCTCTAGGTTACTATTCTTTAAATGTTACAAGAAGATAAACAACGAACTAAAATAACTAAACTAGACGTGTATCTAGAGCTACACGTCTAGTTTAGTCTACGAGAAAGGTTATTTTAGTTCATTGTTTATCTTCTTGTAACATTTAAAGAATAGTAATAATTTATAGCAGGTGTGTGAGCCGTGCATTATTATATTATTTGTAACTTAATTGACGGCTCTACACATATACATTAAAATATGTTAAAAAGGGGGAAGGGGGAGGGTAAATTAAGTTTTCTGCATACTTTGATTAATCATCTCTAGTGTTAACACCTCGCAATGTTATAATTAATCCAAGACTTTCTGTATCAGTCAGAGGTATGAAAAATTTACGATTATGATTTTTTAAAAATGCAAACTTAATATAAGGCTTGCAATTGTATGTCAGTAAAAACATTTTGGTATAACTTATATATGTTTTTTGTATTTTAGTTTTTAAAAAAGTATTAGTAGTATGATTACGTTAATATATACTATAATTCTGCAATGTTAACGGTGTACTATAACTCTGTAACGGAATACTATAATTTGCGGTTTGTAGGACTTTTTTAAACTTAACAAGGATTACGTCCTTGACTAGGAATCGTTCTATGCCACGGCGAGCAGGGTTTTTTCCGAAGTGCTCCCATTTCCTCATCCGTGTGTGCATTTCGCCGCTGCGCCATTCCCACGTCGCCTCACCTGACTGGCGATCATACCCTTCACTGTAAAAATAAATGTAAATTTATACACACATATTTCTGGTAATCTTCATTTTGTATGTGTAATTTGTAAAAAAAAAAAAAAAAAACAACTACAGTACGTATAATTTTACACAAATGTTCTTAATAATAAAGAGAGTACTACACGTCTTTGGTGAAATTACATGAATGTATCGCTTTACTCATTCAGACCCAGTGTACACATATGTGTACATTACGCACGTGTAGGTAACTTATGGTCTGTACTGCACACTGCGTGGCTCAGTGACCAATGATCTTACCTGTAGGTAAATTAGTCGCAAACCGTTTTACAGGTCAAATGCATAATTGGTTCACATAACTGTAGCCGGACATATAGGCTATAGCTCATTGGCTGTGGCAACGAAACAAGTGTTGCGTAGACTTAAGTACAGCACGCATCATAACATTTTTTGTTTACAACACCTAAAACCGTAAATTAAAGTGGGCCTGAAAGTGTCAATAAATATAATGTTGGCGTTAATTTACACATTTTGAAGCATGTGTAAAAAAAAACACACTCACTCTGGATGAAAACCGCAAATTGTGTGTTTTTACTGCAACATGGTCGTTGTATGACTATCCAATATCAGTGTAGTTGTAAATCTTCCATTGCGTAACTTCGCAACGACCGCGCGCGCGCTCGTGTGTGTTTAAACTCGCATTTCATTGTGGAGTGTCTGCGAGTGTATATTTACACATAAAATTTTCGGTAATTTAACGTTATTAAGCGTAATTTGCCAAAAACGAGTACAGTATTTGTAATTATACACTGATGTTCTTAGGATGTAAATATAATTAAAAGTTTTTGTTTGAAGCAGGCGATATAGCGGTATGAATTTAACTTCTAGCTAATTTAAGAAAATTTCTTTCAAAAGTTATAATCGAAATGAGGGTGAACTACATAACAAAATGTCTTCAGTAGACACTTTAGCTGAAACCAAACTTTGTGCTGACCTAACGTTTTGAATTTGGTTGGAATAAGTATTTTAAAATTGAAATTCCAATGTGTAGGTATGCTGAAAACACGCAGAATGTTATTTTTCAATTGATTTGTTATTTGTATGAATTTATAACCAGTAGCAAATCACAGAACCATAAAGCATATCATCAAAATCTAAGGGGAAAAAATTGACTCTTGTACAGCTCTGAACTATTCAGCCAATCACTGCCCTTCTCTGGCCGACGCTCAACAACTAGATCGACTTTTTATTTCGTGTTATTTTGATAGTATCAGATAAGTATCGTTTCAATCAAAATTTCGAGAAAAATTAAATAAAGTATTGCTTGTGAATTGTTATGAAGATCGTTATATTGTCTGTAGGCCAACTGTATTTTAATTTGGGTGTGATAAATAAATTTGTACGAGCATACAGAGGTATGTAGTTTCTCTCTCTCTCTCTCTCTCTCTCTCTCTCTCTCTCTCTCTCTCTAAGTTGTGTGGGATCAGGTAGATCGGTTCTGTGCCCGACTCACTACGGGGTACTAAGGGCGATGCGCGCGCGCCCACACGCACGCACACACACGTACAGAGAAAGCGAGAGAGAGAGAAAGAGAGCGAGCGAGAGAGCGACGCCTGTCAGTTGCGTGATCTCATAATCGAAATGCTTGGGCGGCCGCCATGGAGACGAATAAAAAACACGGGAAAAGAGGAACAGAGAGATTAGTGATGTGGATGTGAAGATGACGATATGTCGTGTGTGTGTGTGTGGGGGGGGGGGGGAGGAGACTGTGAATATCGTCTGAGATCTGCTGCGTGCGATGTCTCTTGCGGCCAGCGTTGCCAAATGACGAATAGAAAAATTCGGAATATTTTCTGGTAAATTCTGCTCTTTAAAGTAACTTATAAAACACGCGTGCACGTGCTTAAATATGTATTCACTGTACAAAAAAGATACCAGTAGGCCTACTGCTAACACCCAAGAAATTGCCCTCGTGAATAAATTTGTAATTCGTAATTTTTTGGGCAATTTTTATTTTTCATTTTTAATCGCATACTTTTGACTTTCTCCTGTTCACCAAATTCTCCGTATCCGTGGCTATAATAGACATCACTGACACCAGTCTATCAGTCCAGACGTTACTGTTACATTGGTTGGGTGTATAGTTAAATAATACTTATTTTATTAGTATATGTATATGTTTTCATATACGTGTATGAAATAGATTATTTCAGTAGATCGTGGGTTTGATTCCCAGCTTTTGCACCCTGATAGTTCTTCTCATCGTGGGTTTGCCTCCACCACTGCTGCTCCTGTGTGGAATATCTCCTCCCCCCCCCCCCCTCTTAGATTTCGGCACCAAAAGAAATATTTTAGTACTGCTACAACGTTCTTGTTTACTGTCTCCGACGGAAAAACTTGTAGGATATGCAACTGTAAATACTTTTGCCCGGGCATGTCTTTCCTCGTACAGGTGTGAAAATCACGACGAATTATCTCGACATAAATGACGAGTCCGCTGCCTGCAGAAGGGCAACCTGCCAGATTGTGTTCATTTTTGAGGAGACTAAAACTTCAAACTTTGAATCCATATTACGGCATAATAAGCACTGCATGTAATTGGAGTAGGTTTATTTATGTACTATACAACTGGATACATACTACACGCATGGCGCGTACAAAGCTGAGGCCTTTGATGCTCAATTTCAACTAACCTGAATAATAAATTATCATCAACCATTTCCAAGCTGGCGACGTCATACAGCATTGTATTTACTTCAGTGTATCCGTTAGAAATATGGCCGCATTAAGCGGCATCATGAATTTATTATAAAGGACTGTTACGGGGTTACAGAATGCAGGTTTTCTCAACAGCATTGATGATGAATATCACTATAGGCTGTTCACGGTAGAATTAGCACTTTTGAAAGCCCTTCTTAAGATCTACATACAAGTAGATCACTGTGAATTCTTACACATGCAAGATTAACATTGCCACGGGCCTCATCGCTTTATTCATGCGTCGGTCAAGGGAAACTGAAATAATGAGAAAACTAAATATTTTACACGTCTGCTCATTTTTACACTTCAATGCATAAAAAAAAAAAAAAAAAACAGAAAGCGGAAGCAATAATTTAAGTTATCACAAATGGTTACCAAACACTTTTTAGTCGACGTTAAGATATGGAACTACTTTCCCTCTATCGTTACCAACTTTCCTGGGCGCATGTCCCTCAATGAGCCCGTTAAAATGTATGCAGGTAGGAACAATGACTTTTTCCTAGGTTGATTTCAAAAGTGCTTACTTTATTGTGAACAGTCTTAATAATGCTGTTGTGTGAAACACACTTAGGCGGAATCACAAAAAAAAAAATCTAACACTTAAGATTTCGATTTTTAAAGTAAATTTGCAACAATTTTAAAATATCAAATAAGAATTTATTTCTCTACAATGTTGGTTCCCTTTCTGTGATGGCGTGGTCTGGAAAGGGCTGATGGAAACATTTAAGTTATAGAAAGGAAGAATGTGTATGATTAAACCAAGAAGGACTTATAAAAAAGAAGGAATTTCTGTAAACCAGAAAACACAAACAATGACTGCAAGGTAGTCCTTCTTTATGAACCCTTATTCTGAGGGAGTTTGGTGTAAGAAGCTCTTTCATCTGCTACAATGAGCTGCTTAAGATGTTGTAAAGCTTTGTATTTTCCCCTTGTAATTGGTTACACACCTGAAGCAAAGGAACGAAAATGTTATCACGATTTGTGTAGCAGTCAATACCAAGCGAGGTTGCCAACCACTGGGCACGAAATTGTGGGTGTAGGCGTCAGAATTACTGTACGTTTACCGCACTGTGTCACAGTATCCCGGTTTCACGTACCATTGGAGAAAAATCTCTCACCGTAAAACACTAGGGAACAGACTTTTACATATACAAATGATACAGTTAATCAATGGCGTAACAAGTAGGGGCAGGGTGAATATTACCCCACCCTAAATTTGGTAAGCGTTAGAATGAGACTAAATGGGCGCCAAAACTGGTGAAATGTATTATACAACTTCTAATGAATTGTTACAATACTTTATACATATTTTCTTCTGGGTTATAGACCTTTATTTTATTATACAACATATATTTCAGGCATCGGTCCCATGAAAATAATTTTTTTTTAAGAGAAGCAGTGTATGTCTTAAGAGGAACGTATTAATGCTTACTTACCACCCCCCCCCCCCCCCGGTTCCAGGATGCACCTAAAGGTGGGTGTTCCCTCCTAGTATACAGACGTGTTTCACCATACTATTGTATTCTCAACGAACTATAACAACTTCGCATTCGGAATCAAGGTTCACCTAAATTATAGTTTATGTGGCCTTACGGAACCTAAAAGTGTGATGCAGTGATATAGGCTATTTCAAGGTAAAGTGAGCACTTTTGATCCCCTTCTTACTTTTTCCTTTCAGCCATTTTTTTATTCTCTAGCCTCGTTTTAAAATATATATTGTCATGTAAATAATAAACACAGCTTGTATCCCGCCGCACTCTGAAGTTAACGTCTAAGGCTAAAATAAAATTTATTGATTGGCTATGGTTCCAAATGACAGGGCTTTCAAAAGTGCTCATTTTACTGCGAATGGCCTATATCAGTGTGAACACATGAAGGATTAGGAGTGGGCTGTTCGTCGCGGAAATTGTTTCAGGTAATAATATGTCTCTGGACACATTCTTCTCGCACTAATATGATTTCCGTTATCTCTTTATTGTGTACCAGTAGCTTTCCTATCGAAGAATCAAACTTGCAGTATTTAGATCGGGTCTCAGGAAACTCACAAATAAGCTTAAGTTCGTTTACTTAAGCAAACAGAGCATTTTCTTCAATAATGACGATAACCATCACCACTGGGCTTATTTTTATTGAAATATCCATCCTGACATCGCAAAAATATGATGTTGCTCCAATAAATTATTAATAATGATCCTTTGAGGATATATATATATATATATATATATATATATATATATATATATATATATATATATATATATATATATATATATATATATATAGGCTGCACGGATAAAGTTTACACTTTTGAGAGCCTAGTTACTTTTTTTCCTACCCGCCCTTTTTTTATCCTTCCGCCACTTTTAAAATAAATATTGCCGTGTAGGTAATAAACACAGTGTGCATATTTCACCTCATTTGAAAGTTAACGTCTAAGAGTACAATAAAATATATTTATTGACTATTATTCCAAATGAGAGGGCTTCAAAAGTGTTCACTTTACCTTGAATAGCCTATACCTGATGCCCCGCAGTTCGGTAGGCACGATATCATTAACTGTTGAACGGATCTTCCTTGTGATTATTCGAACAGAAGCCATGGTTAGGCACGTTTTGCAGACATGTTCTGGCAAAGTGATCGGCACTATTGAACCGATTCTTTCATTAAATCCGTATATTTGTGACATTTGTGTGGTGTTACCGAGGTCTGCAGACACCAGGGTTCAGTAGTGGTTACAGAAACGTTTTCGCAAGACGAACTGCTCCATTGAACCGATTTGCAGTAAGACAGTGCGTTACGAAATGCATTGTTTTAAGGGAATTCTAGCGGATGATCTTCAATGACGTTGGATCGGGACCGTAACGTTTCGCGGTGATGCTAGGGAATAGTAGTGATTAAACGGATGTTCTGGCGCAGCGTGTCCGGTGAGGATATGGGGTGAGTAGTGGTAACAGGGATGTTCTGGCGCAGCGTGTCCGATGAGGATATGGGTTGAGTAGTGGTAACAGGGACGTTCTGGCGCAGCGTGTCCGATGAGAATAGAGGTGAGTAGTGGTAATAGGGACGTTCCGTCACAGTGTGTCCGGTAAGCTAGTGGGGTAGATATATGCAGTTCGCATGTCGGCCTGCTTCTATGCCATTGCGGTTGTGCATGTGTGTGTGTGTGCGTGACGGGTGTAACTGACCTTGCAGGAGCTGTACCGGCGGCGTTACGCCGACGCCTCCTTCCAGATACACCGCCTGCTGCAGAGGCTGCCGTCGACGACTCACGAAGACGCCGAACCGACGCCCGCCCACAACCATGACGACCACGACGACGGGGTAAGACGAGGATGAAATTATTTTATGTTCTAATGTGCCGTGTGTTTCTCGCTCTGGTGACATCAGCACGCGCATAGAGAAGTGAACACAAATGTGAGGGTGACTCCCAAAAAAGTTGCGGCATTACATATAAACTACTGGTGCGGAAGTTAAGGCGAAACTGCCACGTCTTCCACGTAACCACAGGAAACCACTATATTAATCCTAGACAGATAGAATAAATAAATATACAAACAATGTAAAGTTGGAGGAAACGGTAAAATATTAGTACGACGAAGATTAAAAAAAAAATATGTTTTGCTAGATGTTATGCGTCAAATATTTCATAGCAGCATGTCAGAATGTTATGAATGGAAACTACAGGCAATGCCAGTATGCAAGGGTAAAAAATTGTATATATATATATATATATATATATATATTACATTACACGTATGGAGTTATCTTTGATCTAAACATATTAATCGGGGTTCGTTGATTTAAGAACGGCGAGGTGCAGAGTAAGTGAAATCGAGTGAGTGAAGAGATTCGGGCGGCTCTTAACATCGAAGTCTCCAGAGCCGTAAAGGGTGAGAGAGAAGAGTAGGTAGCAGCGCCGGAATGAAGGGACGGTGGAAACTGGAGATCCCCGCGAAAACCCGCAGTCCAACGGCATCGTCCGGCACGATTCCCACATGCGAAAATCCGGAGTGGCCCGGCCGAGGATTGAATCCGGATTGCCTTGGTGGAGGCGAGCAGGCTAACCGCTCAGCCACCGTGGCCCCTAAGTGAAATTGAGGTTGGCGCTATGCGTCGTCGGAAACCAACGTCAGCGCAATCGTGACGCCATGCCACTGGCAGTTGCTTGGCCAGTGGCATTGTATAATCGGTCTCCCTTTGTACAATAGGCACGATTTACAACGACCCGTCGCGTCCGTCCTTCCGTCATCCGTCTTTAATCACGTGACCAACAGCCAATCAGAGGTGTCTATTAATTCTATGCGTCCGTCCTTTAAAAAATTCTCAAGTTTTAACTTTTGACGGACGAACGGATGAAATTACAGCCTTTTAAACTTGCGCGATTTGTTACTCGTTCATCCCGAGTTCTTTACAAGGCTGTGTAGTGTGTGCAGTGTTTTGTTTTGGCTGTCTTTTGTTTTCATGTTTTTTGATGTAACTGTAAATTGAAATCACGTTAAATTTTTCCCAAATATTAATTGAAAATTACGTTTGGAAACACGATCTCATTTTGTACAATAGTAAAATTATGCTTCATATGCTATTAAAAAGTATTTTTTACGTCGATTAATTTCCGTTACGTACGAGTATGGTTATTTTGAGGACTTAGAAACACAAAATGCCGCAAAATATTTTCACTTTTATGGATAATTTCTTCCTATTTGTAAACAGTGTCGTTCATATTAGTTTGCAGCAATGAACGTACTATGGACGTACGAAGTTCGGTTGTAAATCGCTCGGCTAGGAGATGGCCCAACGGGAACTCTTCTCCCACTGTTCGTTGTGTCAGTCTTTTAAATCACTACTGACCTACGAAATTCGCATTGTTATACAGATACGCGCAAGACGCTGTTGTTAAGTGAGAGAGATTTGGACGGCGCTCATAAGGGGATTCACCAGTAAAAAAAAAAAATTTAACGTCCCAGGGTTACGTTCGTCTACGAGGAAGAATTGGGACGGTCCCTCCCGAGGCTGCGCTGAATTTCTTGCACATATTACACATGTAACGCTGGATATTATTACACGCTATGGAAGTCAGTGGATTAAACTACATGTGTCACTTTGTAAGGCCCCCCCCCCCCTCCCTAAAGAAAATTGCGCAGCATAGTCCTAAAAATTGAATTAATTAAATAATATAAATGTAAGAAGTGGCGGATGCATTGTATTTTCTGAAACACTTCGTATTTCCAGTACATTTATTTGCTGAGAACGCGTATACGCACAAACCCTTGTTTTACACACAATATTTCACTTAGGAGTGGCCTTAAAGAATGTTATTTCTAATACAGGTTCGAAAGTAAACGTGATAAACATTTCTTGCCGCTAGTTGCGCAGTGTTTCAAAATGTAACTTTTATTTAAAATTTTAAGCTACGTGAGTTATTAAAAATAATATATTACTTGGTTACTAATTTATTTTGCAGTGTATTTATGGTTATTGCACTTTTCTTGTTATTTAACGTAGGAAACAGAAAATCTGGTTTCTTGCCGACACTAGCGCTTACCTAGTGGTGAAAATTTCTCCTTTCCCAAACTTTTAACGTTAATCTTCCCAACCTGTAGGCCTAGTTGAAGTAACCTTACCTCCTTAACGGAGATAAGTCCCCGCCATTTTGGATGTACTTATACATCTCCAAAAATTCAGCTCCAGATTCATTATGCAAAAAAATCAGGCCTGTTGAAGCATACGATCGATTACCTACGCATTATTGTGGCGAGTGTATTTAGACATTAAATTGTAATGTTTCAGTCCATCGCTGCTTGTTGAAGAATGCTGTAGTTGAAACACTTCAAAAAAAAGAAATTTAAAGAATGTTTTGTAAACTGCGTATTACCTATAGCACTCTTTAAATATAGTGATACATATATTGTAGTTCGTCAATGGATCTGTGCTCTGATAAAAGATTTCCACAGTCACGACAGCGACAAGGAAAACAGCGTGTCAAAGAGGAAATGTTTTTTTTCTGGCCTTTATCATTTTTGTACTGCTAGAAGGTTAACTATGTATAGGATTGATACTAAATGCCAATGGTATACTCCTATAAGAATAAGTGAAGTACATTGTAATCGTAACACGCATTCTAATTTAGTATAAATACAATTTGCCAGATTTGTGTTCGTAAACATGATCGATTTAGTAGTTTGTTCCCAATCTTAAGTAGCTAATGCAAAAATTATCGACTACGTTGTTCCCCGTGATTTGCCACTGTGTTAGGTCCAAATGACATTTAGATGGCTTATCTCTTATACGATTTTGGATTAGGATCGCACACAGAATTGGATACAAATGAGGGGGTCGAGTGCCTTCGGTAGTAGCAGTAGTGCATGAATTGCAAGGAATACGATATCGTGATGTAAACTGATTTCAAACACCTTCAGTTATTCTTATATATAAACTTTTCACATCGATAGATACAGTGCCAGATATCCGGGGTGTATTAAGTATTTAACCATGTCCAATACTGTAAAAAAAAAAATTCTTAAAGTTTTAGTATTTATTTATTTTATGTATGGAACTCGTTATATATATATATATATATATATATATATATATATATATATATATAATGTACCACAGATAACCTTAGTTTGTTTCTTTTGGTGTCTGGTGTCATGTTTACCATAGTTTTTTATTCCACTGCTTACACAGGGAATCTTTGCAAATTAATACCGCAGAATTGTAATTTCGCTCAATTACTCGGCCCCATTGTGAAAATTGTTTAAGGACAGAGGAAACATAATTTGACACCTCTTTCGCTTAATGTGTAGACCAAGTTCTTTGAATAATTTGAACCATCCTGTAATTATTGTTTATAGTACAAATATTAAATTTATTTTGAGCTCCTTTTTCGCACACTACTCAAAATAGCTATGACACTGTAAACGAAACAAAAAAAACCAGCAGAATATAACAACATATACTTACGTATTAGCAAGTGGAAAAATATATTTGCTACTTATTATTTATTCAACATAAAAAGTAGATTATTGAGAACATAGTTTTTCTAACCACTTATTTTCGTGTCGTTTTTATAGGTTTTATATGCGTATTTCATATTAAGTTATGCTGTTATTTTTAAGTTGGTTTAGGTAATAAAAATATGTGAAATGGTTGTTTCCGCTATGATGTCCATCGAATTAATTTTGCTGAACCGTGTCAACTGATTTCAGAATTACATAAATTGAATTGTTATTATAAGCAACATTTGTTTGTGTGAAATTGAAATTGTCAGTACTTCTCACTTATCTTGATGTGTCAGAGTTTTTTTTTATTGAGGTTTATGTCGCATTCTGAAACAGCTTTCCTGAAGTGTTTTTGGATTTGGTTGGTAAGTAATTTAGTTATATCGAACAAAATTAATAACCTCTTTCCCTTTTTCATGTCGACTGCAGTTCGACAATTGTAACATCTATAGAAGTTGGCCGCGGGGGAGCGTTCGACTCGCCCAGACAGGTGCGATCTAGCGGCGGCTTTCGGAACTGTTTGGTAGAGTTGGCGAAGCACGATCTCTGTGGAGTATGTAAGGTACAACACGCGGAATCATTGCGGGCAACCTAACAAAGAGCGTTGCAGGCGTTCGCAGTTCCTCATTCGTACACTCGTTGACATCTCATGAACCTACATGAACTGACTGATATTAAAAATTATATTAGTGTGGTTTCTGAGTTAGGTCTTTTTAAATTAAATATATCTCTTAGGTTTATAATATTTTACTTGGTAATTATTCACCTTTTTTTTTTTAATGGTGTATAAAAGACATCAAGTGAACTTAATTAAACTTTCAAATGGAAATATGTATTTTTAAACTGTACTTAATCAGAAAAAATCTCTGTAAGTAGACGTCTGTTTACAATAGGCCTGTATATTCTTCTGTAAAACAACGCTGTAAACTAAACCGACAACGTTGTATCTTTTCTGTACAGACAGCTGTATTAAAAGCGTATACCTAGTCACCGTCCAAAATGATGAGAAACCGAATATACGCGAAGCTTATTTGTGCTCTTCTCCGTCGCCGCCACTCAAAGGAAAAAAAAATGCACATTGATGCCCGGTTGCACCATTGAGGATCAGCAATGATCTAGGTTCAAATACCGGTTTGATCCTGGTTCAGCGCATTTGACTGTTAAACCGTTGCGATCTGCGCGCCGAACTGAGATCAATTTGAACCTCGCCTTGAACCGTGCCTTTTGGCGGTTTATTGAAAATCACTTTTGTTTTAAATGTCATAAGCATTCAAATATTGCGTATTTAAGCTCTGTTTGACACTTAAACATATATTTTAGTACGGATCTATGAAGTGAACAGAGAAGAATAAAAGTCTGTGTTGGATGTATTTTTTGTGAAGATAAAAACACTGTAAAATATTGTTATTTACTAGAAATAAACTTGGTAATATTTAAATCGTTTAAAAATGGATTCGGTTGATTTTACTTTTGTAGAATGTAAATTGAGAAGTTTTGCGAAGGATTAAGATGCAATGCATTTATTGAATTAAAGATTGTATTAATGTTTTGTAAAGAGAAAACTAAATTCATGCTTTTCCCTCCGATCAAACAAAACGGAAAACTGGAAAAGCCATTCAGAATATCAGAAACTGTCCTAATTTTCCGAACGAGCAAAATCTCAAGTCGAATTTATTGCTCACAAAAGAGCAGTCGTAGCCGGCAGATGTAGTTTGAAAATACGGAACTGATAAGCTAAGACCTTTTTTAAAAAAAAAAAAAAATTCAAAACAACATTATACACACTTGAATATTATTCAGTAAATTTCGCACAACAATTATTTGACTTAAAACAAATAAAACATCGTACCAATTAGTTCTACGTACACTGCCTTCTTCAATAATATTGGTATTAAAAACAACGATAAAATGTGTGCAAAGTATTTCCAATCAAACAAAACAACTGAGACAGATTTTTTTCAGTGCATTCAACTAAATTATATAGTAAAACATCCTAGTCTTAAGAGTAAATGTCCACAAATACGTATTAATTGTCTCCGAGCCTTAAAATAAACCGTTGCATCATGACGTCACGAAATGAGAGCCAATCACAAACAGTGTTTCATCTCAATTCTAGTTTTGAACCGAGATCGGGTGATGTACGATCAAAACTCGGCCGTTCGCGTTGGTTCAACACTCGTACATTGAACTCGGATCAAACTGAAGTTCATCTTTGAACCAAGATGTTGTGATCGTGGTTCAGAGTTGTTAATGGTGCACCCGGGCATTGCCAGGACAAACATAGTCACGTGTAAACAACGTTCCCAGTGCGTACTATTTGTTGTCGCACACCTTTCCCGTGTACATAAAAATATAATGATATGTAATTATATAGAAATAGTTGACATGTGGGTGTTTGAAGAAAGCGCTGTATGTATGTACGGTATGTTAGTGTCAAAGAACACAACATTAATGTAATTGTTCAAAATATATTTAACATTGATAAACCGTTCTACAAAGGAAAGTGCGCATGGCATAAGTGCATGTTTGCAACGCAGGGTCGTCACCACCTCTTCGTTTACACGGTGAAAAGCAACTTTCCCCCCGTCTGATCCGTTGTTGTTTGTTCATGCAACCAATTGGGAATATCTAACATAGGTACGAATTCTGTAGGATATGGTTTCCGTTGTCTGTGGCTTACTTTTCGCTTTCCCGACACCGCAGGATCTGAAGACACGAGCATCCAATGTAGCAGGAAATAATCGTACTGTTGTGATAGAATTAGATGTCTGTGTCTTTCCATATGGTAACTAATAACTTAATACTGCCTTATGGTTAGCATATTAAAATCATATAGAAACTGTCATATCTTATTTATACATATATCAGGCCACTTATCTTTAAATTATGTGGAATAATGATAAAAGTACAATAAAATTTTATTAAATTAGCTTGATTTGAAAGCTAATGTTATTGAAATGGGTTCGGCATTATGTATCACTTTCATAGTAGGTCTAATAGTTTCTAGTAACAACATTCAGCGCACACAAACGATTTTACTTCTTAACTGAAATTAATATAATTGGATGTGTCAGGCAAACTGTTTATAATTATAATTATGTGGCTAGGAAATTGCGGGGCATTCTGAAATTATGCAAGTTCAAATAATATTTGATAATCAAGTATATGCTATTTGCTTTCTAAATTAAAATGCCGGGTTGCCAAACTTTAATTTCTATTTATAAGTAATTAATTCTTAAGTGTAGACATTACGACGTTACTAAATGTGAATTGCTTCTTGCAAGATTAAAATTTTAGTTTTAATGTGGATGCGGCTGAAATTTTGTTATAATAAATTATGTTATATTTACCACAAAAACTAGTGCGGGCGGGTGAGGAATATATTTAAATGCGGGGGTGGATGTTAGAGTAGCTAATGCCAGACAGCGAGAGGTTAGGAAGGATCCAAACCTCCCCCAATACTATGGTAAACAGATTCTAACTCCTCACATGAAGATTCATATCTTTGGGGATCTGTTATTGTTTACATGGGCTATAGTTTAAGTGGGACTATAGGGACATTGCAATTTATTGATAAGAGTTATGTAATGAACAGTATTTATAACGGGTTTATTTAACATTAAGGTTGTACAATAATATTTCAATATAAACATTGTGATGTATGTTTGTTAAAAAAGGGGGGGGGCTGCTATACAATTATACGGAAGTATTAATTTATATTAAATAAAAATGTTTTAACCAGCAGCCACATTATGAGTAAAGTCTAATTGAAGAGTTCCCACATCGTTCACGATTCCAGAGGGTGATTAAGATGGCGGAAGTAGACGCCCGGACACGCCCATCTTCAGTGGCCTTCTCGTTCCAATGGCCCGACGACAAAAGACACCGCCCACGGGCTACACTGCCCTATATCGGCTGCGTTGTCCCCGTTTACTGGCCGGCGGAGGCGGTTTCTGTGATTTGCGATTCCATAACTAATTTCAGCAATAGCGGCCCGTGCCCTGGACAAATATGTGAAGGTGTGATCAGGCTACGGCCTGATCGCAACTCATAACAGTACGTTTGTATATAGCTTATGGCTCGCATCCAAAACCTCATCTGACAATTGCCCTCGAGGCGATGGTAAGGACTTGATTATTGTACTGCCATGTATTAACAGTTTGTGTACTGTGTCAATCATTTTGTACCAGCCATAAATGTCTACTGGCAGTTTTGTTGTATCTAAACTGTAATCTTGAAACTGTTGTACCTTCACACAGTGACCACTAGGCAGTGTGCACGGTAAATGCGTAAACCTTTTTATTGTCCCTACTGTACACCCCAGTTATGTTCTTGCGGTATTTTCATCATTACTGTTATCTACCCTTGCTTGGGTCTTGAGAGCCAACGAGGGTAAAATGAGGCGAGAATGGTGCAGCGCCAGAATGCAAGGGCGGGGAAACGGGATATCCCTAAGAAAGCCTGGTAACCAGTGGCATCGTCTGGCCTAATCCCTCTTGCGAAAACCCGAAGTGATCCGACTGGGCCCGCTTCGCCGTGGTCGGAATCGAACAGTCTAACCGCTCAGCCACCGCGGCCCCTTGTGATATCAACTTAAGAATTCATCAAGTACTACGCCGTGTTGATCCATAAGAATTAAACGTCTCCAGTTGAGCTGTGGTGAAAAATCTCTCAATGCCAGACAGTGTCATCAACCACGGTTATCGCTCTAGTACCTGTGGGTTTTCGGTCCAGCTCTCCTCTTGGGAAATACAAGAACATTTTGAGTTCTACTCAGAAAACCCTTATAAAGTTATTTGAAATTGTTGGAAGATTCGGGAAAGTTTCCCGTTAAGATTGGGATGAATCCCCGCGTTTTTTTTTTCTCCCGAAATAGTTGTTTGCGCGAATATGCGTACTCGGTAAATAAATGTTCTGCAAATACGAATTTTGCTCCAAAAAAATACTATGATGCTATTATTTTACTTTTGTCATATTAAGTGTATTCTTGGAGAAAAAAAATCGTGAAAATGGTCTATAACCGGATTTTGAAAGCTTTCTTATGCAGTTTCCTTAAGCGGCAAGAGAAGAATACGAAGATCCGGGCGTAGTTTAATCTGCGGTCTTTCATCGCGTGTAATAAAACCCCGCTGTTACAGATCTAATTTTGCTCAGTACAGCGTTACGACGGAAACACTGCACGCCTTGCGCGTAGAAGCGATGAGGCACTAGGCGTGCGTGTTAGTGTCGCCCGTGTCGCTCCCTCGCGTCTTGACCTGGGGCGGAGCCAGGTCGAATGAAAAGTCAGCGACTGTGCCAAGGTCTCCGGAAGGGCCTTTACGGAAGTCACCCAGGAACGGGGGCAGGAGTGCCAACATTCGCCTTCCCTCGCCCCTCTAGTCCACGCCCTGCGACGCACTTCCGGCCCGAAATTGAGTCCATTACCGGGGTTTGTTTGAGCAGTGCCGTTCCTAGTCCCCACCCCCCCCCCCTTATCTTACACCGACGACCACAGGCTCATCTGTCACCCTGCAGTGCTGTACAATCACAGCGGGACAGATGTCGCGAGAATGGCATTCCACGCCATGAGAGTGGCATTTTCCGCCTGCCTGCCTGGAGCTGGACCCACATCGCAGTGTTTGAAACCCTAGTTTTTCTTAAGAGACTATTAAGCGTGTCCCCCCTCCCCCCCCCCCCCCCCCGGTATGGCTACCTACGAAAACGCGCAATGCCCTAGACGAGAAAAGAATGCCACTTTAATGATGTACATATACCGCCATATATTAAAACATACTAGCCGGACACGAGTCAAACTACGATAGGAGTCGGTATTGAGTTTAGCTACAAACTTGTCATCAACGAAATTATAGCGCCACTGCTGGAAGTCCCGTAGGTACACGTGGCACTACGAGAACACGGCGATGGCGCTCTTGAAGTGCGTGCCATTGTAACCCTTATAGCTCCCGCGCTTCTCGACCATAAAGGGAGATAAACCACGCAGGCAGGCGGGTTCCTTTAATCCCGACTCACCCTGTCCACAATAATTCTGTAGTGTGTAGTGAATATCTACAGCAGGAAGTGAAGGGTTTTTAAAGGTTTATTTAAAAGGTACACTGGTGAGAAAAAAGTTTTGTTGGATCAAACAAGATCTGTTTGGTGCAACCAAATTATTTGTTTGTATGAAAATGAAATATTTTCTCACTAAAACCAAATTATTTGGTTGTTCTTATTCGGTTGCCCCAAACTGTAAGATTTGGTTGATACAACTAAAGATTTGTTTGGCTAAACGTACGGTAAACAGTTTCGGCTGATGTAGAAATAAATTTACAAGTTCGACCGAGTTCCGAACTTAGATCACCTGCGTTCTAGCGCTACGCGTTAGTAATCTCAGCTAATGTGACAACTGATGATGCTGGAAAGGTTTTAAATAGATATACTGCAAATATTGGGAAACGTGTGCAAACAAATATTTCGAGTTTTACAGCTTTACTTGTCAGTTTCTTGTTGCATTCTTTTATTAATGTGTTTATAAGATTGTTAACCATCAATAGATGCACTAACAAACACTGCCACTATCGTAATTGCCACAAAAAATACAAACAAACTCTCGAGCTGTATTTTCGAACGAAGGCAGTTAGTCAAATGAGTGGCCAAGCAAATATATACAGTTGATTTAACAAAATATTTATTTGACAGTCTAATTTTTTTTTTTTTTCGCCCAACCAAGAGATTTTGTTTATACAACCATATATTTTGTTAGACGAACAAAAGTAATTATGTTGCTTTTCAAATTTTGTTTGCTCGACAATATATTTTGTTAGGGCAACTAAAATATACCTATATTTGGCCCTATACAAACAAATATTTTGTAGGTTTTTCTGTAGTGACATGTTTTATTATCAGCTTTACAATGTAGTATTATCGAACTATTTCCGTGCCAATACTTACTCGTATCGGCATGACTGCTTCAGATATGCTCCTTCGCGCGGTCGTGTTAGAAACAGAGTTCAGAAATTGACAACTATAATTTCGTTGCTTATTTCCCCGTGTGGTTGTGTTGTCAGCACATGCATTTATTTTCCCGAAACGTTTAATCTGGCTGTGCGGCGTTGTTTCAACAAGACATCAGAGCTATAAGTACATAGACTACGCAGTAACAAAGCTGTATATTTATCAGGCCTTTTAAACGTGGGCAGTCGCGTAGTCAAGAGTTACTGTTGGATGGGAATAAGTGGACGTGAAGATTTTTGGAGCTAATTATTGTATTTCTGCCTATACGTGCAGTTTGAGAAACTCATTCAAATAGTTTTTTTTGAAAGGTTACTGAATGATGTAATTATTACTTAAAGACCTGTTTCGTCCTTCGCGTTATATTATAAACCTACTCTTAATTTAGCGGTGGTCTCAAACACACAAACTGTCTAGTGAAAATACGAAACTGGCAATATTTTAATTTTTCTAATGAAATCATGTAACAGGGGTGCCGTGCACGTCTATGCTGGTCATGTGTGTAATCACTGCCACCAAGCTCTTAGGAGGGGGGGGGGGGTGGTACGGACTCTTGTAGGGTCCTTGTCCAACCAGGCGGTTTTTATTTTAAATGTGAGGGTAAAGAGAAGCTAACACCCTTCTCCCCTCCCCCCCCCTCCATGATCCATCAAAATATTTCTTGAGCCAAGCTCGTTTTAGTTTTAAGACTGCGAAGTTTCCCCAGCAGCAAGCCCTGGTTCCCATAGCTTCCCCCCCCCCCCACGTATCACCGGGGGGTAGTGCCAGCACAGGGGGAGTGGGAGGAGGCGCAAGGCTGCTACCTATAGTCCATTCCCCATTGGAAGCAACTTTCTCGGAGCCCTGTTAAATATCTACTTGCTGGCCCGTTCCGTATCCTTCCGCCAAATGTGAACAAACATTGCCATGTGACTGCCATGTAGCATCTATCAAAATCAATGTTTACATTCCATTGTGTATGTACATATGTTCGTATACTTTCGCTACACCTAAAAATAAACACTGAAATGTGACTTCTACTTTTATACCTGTCAAATGTGTTGTTTACTGTTTACAGCTTTTCAAAGAATTCTGTCATATTCCAAAAACCATTCCGTACGAATATTCACAGTTTAGGCCTCTAGTATTACTTAGGTCAGCTTTATGACGTTTAAAAAAATGCCTGAATTGAAGTCATTTCTTACGATTATTTTACATTAACATATTTGGTTTCCACGACGTAGCTCAATACATGTAATGCACTTTAGTATTTTGCTGCGACCGTGTTTAACACTGTTGCAACTGCGAGGTAAAGTGATGTACTAATTGTAATTGTAGTTGTGTTATTGATATGTGTTGGGTATTTTCTCTAAAAGGATGGCCTCAGTTGGAATAAATATTAAAACGAAGGAACCAGTGAAAAAGGCACATTAAATTCAAGCACGCAACTCGTGTTGCTCATTTTTGTCATACACACTTTAAAAGATAGCGGTGAACATGCACACAAATAAGCCTACGATAACTTTTATTCCTCTCATATTTCTATGTTTGGTACTTACTGTTTATTAGGTTTATTGAAATTTATCGGGCTGGGTTTAGTATTTATCTTCTGGGATTGTGGCAAATTACGTTATACAACTGTGTTTCAAACCCCTTAGGGCAAAGGTACAACGTTGTGATAAACAAACAGAAGTTGAATATAAATAAATAACTTCGTCATAGAAACAATTCATATGTAAAACGTATAAATAGTGCTAATCAAATATATGAAATCACACACACACACACACACACACAGGGCCAGCGTATCAACCACAATGTACAAAGGCACACCATTTCACAGACGCAATGGTTAACGAAACACACGTCACAGTATATTTATTACTGTCGTGGAAACACAGATTTATCACAATATCGTAACTTGTCTAGGTTGGCTTAAAAAACACAACGTATATAAACGTGATGTATTAATTTGAAGTATTTTTCGTAGTAAGAGTAATTTATGTTTCGTTCGATAAAAAAAAAACACATGCCATGTCATGGCTCGCCACGTCTGCCAACTTCACTAGGTAACTGCCCCGCCATCATATCTAAATATGTTAAAATACGTATTCAAACATTAAAATCTCTTTTCAGTTGTAAATTACAAATTCAAAAATCGTTATTTTTCTGTAATAAGTGTGAAATATGCTACAATTGAAAACATGTATAATATCGTTGTTTACTAGCGAAGTGAAATTTCCCGAGTTTGAAAGAGACGAAGAAAGGGAAAGAGTGCGACAAGCCTCGCCAGCAGACAGTTTTTCAATTGCTTTCTCGCTCGATAAAACAATACCGTACCATTACGGCCTACTCGTGATTTTTTCCGCTATTAATTTAATCTGTAAACTCGAGATATGTTGCCATCGGGGCTACTTAAATATTTAAAAATTTCGATAGGCACCGTTTAATTTACAAATAGTATACTAAAAAACGAGGTGAAAATAATATTTTAACTGTGAACTATTTCTTACCGGTCGTTGCCAACACGTCGCTGCACTCGCTGTTGTTAATTCATATTTAAAAAAGAAATAAATATTACAAGTTATAGAAGATATTAAGGTAAAGGTTAATCCAATAATACAGTACTCTAAAATTAGCCACAGTGTTATATATTTGTGGGAATACAGGTTATTGAAAAAAACAGGTGACATGTTATGCCTAGAGTGTTTTTTCAAAGGTCGATTTTCATAAGTTGCTTCCAATCGGGAATGGACTATAGTTTTGTTCCTTTTATTACGGTAATTTGAAAATTGCAGGTTTAGTTATAGACTAGACGAGAGCTTGTTAGATCCCCGGCCAGTCTTTCCTTGTTAAAGTGGAAGTTGAACCTAAATATCCTGTGAATTTAAACGCGATAGGTCTGGGTAAAGACGTTGCCTGCAGTGAAATGAGGTGAAGATGATTGTGTATATGAGATATGAAATATCTTAAGACATAGTTGTTTAATTAATTCTCCATCTTAAAGATTCATACTTAATTTCCTGAGGCACTGTAATATACCAGAGTCCTAAGATAGGCTGTAAACGTACGGTGGCGGCATAATTTAACTTAAGGCCCGGCTATAACCGCGTTGGCGTTACAATAACGCGTTACTATAAGATATGAATCCGTGAATCGTATATGCTCTGGCTACAACCCTCCTAAAACGTTGCCATGGCGCTAAACGTAAAACGCAACGCGGTAGAAGTTGGTCTTTGCGTTTTGCGCCAGCCAATCAGTATTCAAGACGTCACAAACAACTGAAAACAAATGTTACATGCGATAAGTAACAGATAGCACCACTATCGCCGTACGTATTTAATTTGTTAATGTTACACGAAATCAATATACAAATAACTCAAAATGCATTAAAAAATAATTGAGTGTAACTATTAAGCCCGCGGAATTTTTTTTTTTTTAACAAAAGGTTCTTTTTAAATTTCAAACACAAACAAAAATATTTGTGTGTTTATATATGTATAGACACACACACGCACACACCTACTGTTTTTTTTTATCCCTGTTAACGTCGACTGGCAATGTTTAGCGTTTAACGTTTTGTGTCAACGCGATTGTAGCCGGGCCTTTAGGCATCCCCTCGTGTAACTAAGCCAAAGGTCGGACTGAAATGTGTGTGTGGTGGGCCGACCCTCTCCCCAGATCTCGCCGTGAACACGTGCCCAGCACAAACAGCCGTCTATAGAAGGAACATTTACATCGTGTCCCGTGGAGGAGGGAGTGAAGTGGAGTAGGGGGAGGGTGTGCCGGTGCGGCGGGGGGTGGGGGCGTAGCCGAGGGGATAGCCCCGCGGACCTGCACGGCAGTCTGCTACCTTCTTGTGACGCGGCGCGGCGTTGCGAACACTGACAGCTCGTCGTTACTCCGACTTCCGTCAGGGGCGCACATGGCTCGCGCCGCCGGCTCTGTCGAGGTAAGTGGCGGGAGATTCACCTTCGCACGGGACTGGTGCCGTGATCGTCCGTGTGTGTGCACAAAGCACGTAAGATAAAGAGAGACGAAGCTCAGTGCTATTTTAGTGGGCCCTTATTTTCCTCTATGTTTGGGCCGCCAACTATACAACTCTCAAACATTATTATTTAAATTTTCAATTTTCAGACAGACGTTTTAGTTACTGCTAATAATAATTAGGTAAATGTGTTATTGCTAATAACAATTTGGAAGCTAGTATTTTACCGCAGCCCCAGAACATTAATAATGCTCGTTATAATTAAATACATACGGGTGATTTCTTGTGTTTTTCCGTGCGAAACATATATGTTCTGTAATTTTGTAAATGCGTTCTTACTGACCGAGGTAGATTGCCGAATGACGTCTTAACGTATAGAACCTAAACCCTAAATTTTAGTTCATCTAGAATCAGCCTTAGCTCTACGCTGATCGTAACTTGTCCTAACTCCTAAGATGGTTTTGTATTTTCTGGAAGTTACTTATTTAATTATTGCTTTTATAATTCTTTAGTGCTATCGTCCCATTTAATGTATTATAATAACATTTTCTTCAACCTACTGCCAAGGAAGTTCAATAATGGGCTGATATTATGAAACTACTTGCTATAAAAAAAAATTGTCTGATATCTTGGAGAGTAGATGAGATTACCAAACGAAGCAAGAAATGTGCAGAGTTTCAAAAGTCACGAGCTCTCATTACTACTCTATGTTAATTTTTCCACTGAGTTTTGTTCCCATCTGCGACAGTTTATTAATTGACGAAGCTGTCTGCAGCGCCGTTAATGTGGTCGGTTTGCCTTATGTGTGTTTACCGCAGCTCTGAGTGTTTACTGTCGATTGGAAACCCTACAGGGCGTGTCTAATGGACGGCAAGGGCGAAGGTACAGCTGTTGCTGGAGTACGTGAATAACGATTATAGTCTGTTCGCAGCTTCTTCACACATTTCGAATCAAACCTTTGAAAAAAAACACTCCATGTACGACGTGTTCGGTTGTTTCTTCAATATGTTATGTATCACAAGAGTTTTATACATGTGTTACTATAAAAGTACCTTATTTTTTAGTTAAATTTAACTTTTACTTACATCTTATCTATAAATTAAAATATTTCATTTATAACTAATATTAATGACAGAGAGAAAATAGGTTTGTTGGTAATGCCTGGTAAGAAATAGTTCTTATGAAAAATATTATCATACCGAGTGCGCACGGATGCGGGGCGTAGACTATCTGTTGTAATTTTCTGATCTTTGTTTGTATGAGGAGGAGGAATGTCCTGAAATAACTTTAGCAGGGCTTCAGAATAGTTGGAAGTAACCATGAATATAGTACAACTTAGCAGTTATGAAATTCCATTTTTACGTTCTTTATATTCACTATGTATCCAAAAACTAACCTGTCGTTGGATTTAATAAGTAGAATTATAACTTACTCATAAACATGTTCCTCGAGTTACAAGCAGTAAGTAAACTTACAATCGCTTTCTTGACTGTAGAAAGGTGCGTGGTTAATTCTTTAGCTGATAAGACTTCAGGAAAAAGAGATTTTTAGCCTTACGTCTTATACCTGTGGACCTACTGCCTATTGTCGTTGCTGCTATGTTGGCACTATCTAAAAGAACTTCGAAGGGAGTTTTAGGTCAAACGACTATTGGCGAAGTCATATTTAGGTGAACTGATCTTAGGTGAGCTGTAAATTAAACGATCTGCTGTCTGTTGACGAAGTGGTATCTGAATAGTCTTCGTAGAGAAACGGTTTGAGGACTATTGTCAGTTACCGATTTTGAATATTACTCTTTTTATAACACATTAAATATGGAATTTTTAAATTAGCTCAAAAATACACAGTAGACAGCTAACTAGCAATACGAAGCAGAATGACTTCGTATCCAAAGAAGCACGCTGTACGCCTTGGCGAAACGACCCGACGCGAGTGTTAATTCGCCAATCAATGTCAGACACGGCCCGTTTCCCAATGCGTCACTCAACAGATGAATGGCAGTGAACCACACTGAGAAAAAATCGAACACAATATTTTGTTTGTATAGGGACAAATATATATTTAGTCGTCCTAGCAAAATATTGTTACGTGCTGCAGCTGGCGCCGTCTCGGCTGCCCCGCGCCGTAATCGGAGACTCACCTCGCCCTGCCCTCTTCCTGGAACGATGCGCTCGTGGCTGTCTGCTCCCCTTCTGGGAATCCCGTGAATGCCTACAGCGGCCTGAGACCAAGCACTCTTCAGGAGCACTCCAAATTGGAGGCGTTTAATGACGTTCAATGCTGGTATGACTTAGCATCCAGTTAGTACATACGTCTTCCCAATATGCCTTCGATGGCTTGGAGAAGTTGCGATCAAGGGGCTGGAGACAGTGTGTTGTGTGGCTCGGTAGACATAGAATAGAAATAACATTACTAGTTTTTTAAGTATGTCTGGAAAATTGATAAGCGAACCATAGCCATCCAAAAAAAGAACACACTTCGCTGCATTCTTTCGTGGAATGAACAGGTTTTCTAGCCAGTCCATGAATATGTATTCGTCTGTGTATGCAGATTTCTTCCTTATTATTATGACCCCTCCAGGTGGCACGCCTTCTTCCCACATTGTTTTATTATTTAGGTCTACTCCTTTGAAAATTCAGCAGGGTGGTAAAAATTAGCCCTCAGCATTACAGCATGTCACTATTGTAACTGTTTCGCTTCTTTCGTTTGCTTTTCTTACATAAATATATTTGGTGTCTCGTTCAGCAACAACGTGCCTAGGCTCATTCGTCAATGACAAACCCGACTCGTTCATGTTGTAGATGTTACTTGGTTTACACAGCAGATAATCTTCATTCGATGTTTTCTGCAGTAGCTCAAAATAGGCTTTTACTTCTTGTTCATCCCTTCTGCACGATTATATGATATTATATGCCTTGAGATTTGTTATCGCACATATCTGTGTTTCTGTTCATAAAAGATCTGTACTATTCGCAGTCAGTTAACCACAATTCCTTGTTGAATTTCTGTGCCTTAATTTAAACCGCCAAGTTATAAGCCATTCTTCTAAGGTTTTCCTAGTTGAAACTTTATAACAATCTTCCGTTTGGCGGCTGTGGATAAATTAGTGCGCAACGTTTTATCCGGGATGTGTTATTTTCACTTTCAGCTAGCTTTGTTGGTTTATTTTAATCACTTACTGCACTGAGAACCTTGTACAAGTCTTCCTGTGTCCACGCTGCCCGACTGCTTATCCTTAAGTCCATAGGTAGTAGGCTTTTTCAACAATTTGAACTGGAAAGAAGAGAGAAAATATAATCACTTAGCACACAAATAATTTCTAAGAATTTCAAAATAATATTAAGAGAACTATGTAAGTTACTTTCCCATTGATAAGACAGAACAATAACTTACATAGTAGCACTCCGAGTTCCGTAACGCAGTAAATATTGCTCATTTCAGTCTTAATTGTAACCGTTATTTGTTCTTGGTGACTTTCGCCTTCCGTCCGAATAGCATTGCAATCCGACACTTCCTGGTGGGTGGGTGAAATAATTTTTTTGGTGATGAGTGTAGAACCCTACCTATTTCGGCCAACGTATACATCAAAATATATGCAGGTACAGACAGGGACTTTTTTTATTTGTATGCAAATTTCAAAAGCGCTCAATTAACAGCGAACTAGAATAGTCGTGGAAAGTGCGTGTAGGCTGTGTGAAAGCATCCCTCCCTCTCCGAGTACGTTAAAGAAAAATAACACATAAAGCGCAGTGCGAGGGGATTCCTCCGTACCCCTTCAGATCGTATGGGGTTGATAGAGCCTCCCACAAAAGTGTATAAGCCGGGGGGGGGGGGGCGTATAAACGCGCGCGGGCCTGCATATCCTTGCGCGCTGTTCACAAGCATCCACGATGGAAAAAGCGGGAGGGGGGGGGGGGACAAAACACTCGCGATAAAACACGATCCCTAACAACGCAAGGGTGAAGAGGGGGTGGAGATACCCACTCCACAGAGCAAAATATACCAAGTCCCACAGAAGCGGGAAATGGATGCACACATCTGAAAAATTACATGGAAAATAATACTCTAGGGGAAGAAAGGGGAGTGGGAGAGATTTTTCTTTTTGCCAGGACAAAAATAAAAGAAACCACGCCAAGTAGGTGGCATTATTTCACGCGGAAACAAAATGATGTGCATGAGGACAGTCTAGACACCGAATACCGCCTCCCATTATGTCCCGCATTCACATAGAAGTTAATATTTTTCATCTACTCAAATCTAATTACTGTGCAAAAAATATCTGTAATGATGTTGAAAGTCATTCCATGCCTCAAACATTTTAAAACTCTTAGGGATACATACATAAAGCTAACAAAAATTAGTAAAACTGGCATTAATGTCTTTTCAAAGTACGATAATTGTGTTCACTTGAATACGAAAACGTAAGAGATAATATGAAGACGATACAAAACACCTAGACAATAAACTCCATTGACAAAAAATTGGCATGCGGTCTTCCTGAACATAGAAATACATTCATATTCAATCTGACAATGATAAAAGTGCTAGGTTATGTTCAATGAAGAATAAGCATACATTCAAAGTGAAGGTTGCATGCAAAAAATCATCCAAATAAAGAAGGCGTTGCATAAATAAAGGACGTTTTCGATTTGTTAATCAGATTTGCCAACCAAATATAAAACAGTTGCGGTGGAAGGATACACTGTGGCCGTGCTTCTTTTCTAGAACAGTCAAAATTTACCCCACTTACATGAAATGAACAATACGTGAAAAGTGAAATTGTAATCCCGGCCTTGTACTTCGAACTCCAGCCGCACACGGGGCTGCGGTGGCTGAGTGGTTAGCCTGCTCGCCTCCCACCATGGCGAACCGGGTTCAATCCCCGGCCGGGCTACTCCCGGATTTTCGCAAGTGGGAATCGTGTCGGGCGATGTCGTTGGTTCGTGGGTTTTCTCGGGGGTATCTCCCGTTTCCCCTGCCCTTTCATTCCGGTGTTGCTCCGTACTCATCTCAATCATCATCGTCGGCTCTCAAGACCTCACTATGTTAAGCGCTACCCAAATCTCTTCACTCATTCCAGAAAAATGAAAAATTGACATCGCTAACCAGTAACACGGCGCATCGCTGTTCACCCCCCCCCCCCCCCCCAACTGAGTGGAAGAGATTTCGACGTCTCGAGAGTCGATGAGGGTGAAGCGACGTGATTGTGGAGCAGCGCCGGAAGGGAAGCGTGGGGAAACGGGAGATCCCCGAGAAAACCCGCTTACCAGCGGCGTCGTCCGGCATGGTTCCCACGCGTGAAAATCCGGAGATGGCCCCGCCGGGAATCGAACACAGTTCGTCTTGGTGGGATGTGAGTAGCCGAACCACTACACCATCGCGGCCCCCTCTGAATATATAGGATACTATGAAATCTAACCTGGCGATTATTGAGTCTGTTTTAAAAATGTCGACAAAACGATGTAGGTTTATTGCGCGTTTTTTTGTGAAATAGTTGTTTTGCGCGAATACGCGTGTCTCGGTAAATAAGTTCTGCAAATACGACTTTTTGTCGGAAAAGAGAGGAAAAAACCCTTATCTATGTCCCTATTATTTTACTTTTGTCATATTTAGTATATCTTGGAGAAAAAAAATTCGTGAAAATGGACAGATATGTCATTTTTGAAGCTTGCCTGTGCAGTTTCCTTAAACAGCTAGATAAAGTACAAAGATACAGACATTGTTTAATCTGTGGGCTTTCATCTCGTGTAATCAAACCCCAATGTTCTGGATCTAATTTACACAGTACCGCGTCACAACGGAAACACTGCACGCCTTGCTCGTAGGAGCGATGAGCCACTAGGCGTGCGTTTTAGTGTCGCCCGCATTGCTCCCTCGATTCTTGACCTTGGACGCACAGCTCCAACTATACCTTAACAAGAAAAAAAATACACCTGTGTTCCCTCCGGGTGATCTGGCAATACAGAGTTGTTTGGCCAATTATTATTGCTCGAATATCGCCCCGCTTTGTCCTTGGACAGATCGCGAAGAGATCACATTTAAATCGACCCTCGCTGGTAAGTTGGACAGCGAAATTTCGTTTCGCCCGAAGGCGAATCGTGATCTGGGAGTGTCCGTGCAAGAAAAGTTCGTCCAACAGGGATTAGCATTCGAGGTTTGTCCTCTGAAACCAGTCGGTCGCCAAAGGTTAGTAAAGATTTTTACTGTTGAGATAGAAAGCCCGTTCTGGTCTTGCCACCGCTGGAGGGGGTAGAGGTGGGAATTTTTTTAAGGTTATCGATGGAAATACGATTAATATTTACCACCAGCAGAATTCTTTAATCTTATTTCCCCAGCAAACATTTCCGTTCTTTTAGTTTAAGTAAACTATTTTTTAAATATTTTTTTGTATTGTGAAGCTTGATTGCGGATGTGATTATGTAACAAAATTATTACTTTTTTTCAGGGTAGTCATGCTTGTGCCACACGTTTTTCATTAAAATTGAAACTTTCCAGTGCTTAACTTGATGCATATTTCATGGTTACCAATTTTTTTTATAAAGTGTACAGTTATGTGCAGGGGATTTTCAAGACTTCGTCTTGAATTAAATTGGGCATTTGCCCTTGCTGTTACAAACTTACCCCAAATGACAGTAAATTTGTTTTGATGGTGTCGTGTGTCTTGTACAAGATACTGCAGGCTATTCACGGTAAAATGAGCAGATCTTCTTGTATGCACTTTGTGTATTTCTGCCTTATGTAAAATTAACATTGACATGGGCCTCGTCTTTTTATTCATGCGTAGGTCACTGTGAAATTATTGGAAAAGTAAATATGTCACAAATCTGGTTAATTTTACACTTCCATGGAATAAATAAAAAAAAAAGAGCGCGAAATAAATAATTTAAGTCATCACAAATGGTTACCTCACACTTTTAATTCGACGTTAAGATATGGAACTACTTTCCATCCCTCATTACCAACTTTACGGGGCGCATGTCACTCATTGCACCTGTTAAAATATATGCAGGCAGGGGCAGTTACTTTTTTCTAAGGTTGATTTGATTTCAAGAGTGGTCACTTTATCGTGAACAGACTTTAAGGTGGACTTCTCACTGCCAAAAGTGCAATGATTCATGGCGAAATAATCATCTTGTGAACACCCGTGTCACGACACAGAAACTGACCTTGAAGGCGTCGTAATAAACTGTGTGTCCTAGCTTTCGAGATAAGACTATAACGCTCTCCGTGTAAGAACAAGGGTGGGCCTGTGTGAGGTAGACGTGTGACGCATGTGGTGTGTGGTGCTTTGGAGGACAGCTCGGACATCAGACTTGAAGCATCAGCCAGTCTAAAGCTTCGTTCACATTTACTTCGATCACGCCAAATAAAGCAGATGGAACCTATAGCTGTTCACTTACAGGAGGATTTTCTGTCTTGACCTCTTTGGTTGTTTGGTCGAAATCTCAGTTTACGACCACGCTGGTTTGTTCGTTAATTTTAATTCGAATTTTCTGGAACAACGTTATGGGTGACAAACTAGGCGAGGTTCGAAAACGAATGGCCGAAATGCGTATGTCCGTATTCACCTCGTTCTGCTATCTAATGTTAGAGGATTAATGAAAAGGCGAGTAATACCTACAAACTTGGAAATTCCTTGAGTTTATTGGACAGTCCGGCTAAACTTGACAGTTTAGTTTGACAGTTGACCCCCCCCCCCCCCCCCGCCGCTCTACCATGTACTGAACCCTTTCACTCCCGCGTTAATTTGCCGTTTCTGGTGTTGCAAACATGGAATATTTTTTATGCGTGCTGTACTTTAAGCTGGCAAACTTGTTTCGCTATCACGACCAGTAAGCTGTAGACTTTGTGTCACGTGATCAGTGATGTACACCAGTCATAAAGTAGATCAGCTGCAAGATTTACGACTCATGCCCGGTTGCACCATCGTGGTTTGAAACTCGATCCGAGATCGGATCTAAGATCGACACAGAACACTGTTGCATCATTCGAGTTCAGAGCTGGACTGGAAGTCGAGATGAAGTTCATTTCGTACCGCCGAAATTGGCAGTTCGTAATCTTGATCCGAGATCAGCAACCATCGTCGATAAATGCAGTTTGAAAATACGCCAGCGGATAGAACTACATTCGATTGTTTTCTTGGGAAATTAAAACAACATTTTACGCACTTTAATATTATTCAGTAAAATTCGTGCAACAATAATTCACTTAAAACAGATAATACATCGCACATCGAGTTCTATGTATAGTAAAAAATACGCCTACTTCCATGACATATTACGAACCAATAGCAAAATTTGTCTCATACTTAATCTCGATCTCTCACTTTGGAACCAATATCGACGAATCGGAGATCCATAATCATTAAATTTGGTTGGTGCAACACTTTTACATTGGAACCAAGGTCAAACTGGATGCTGGTTCGGAACTAGAATCATTCGATCTCGGATTGGGGGAGATGTTGCTGCAACCGGGCATGACACGCACACGGAAGATCATTTCGCACTCAGCCTCGCAGTTTACGGTACTGGTCGAATATAACCTTCCTTTGCGACACGTATGCAATTGTCTATAATGGGCATGAAATGGTCACGAGTACAGAGACGAAACTTCCGTTTGTGCCGTGGACTCAAAGCCATACACGCCAGCAAAATTGCGTCTCTGGCCAACTACTATCGGAACTCAGTTCGCCAACCAGCGACTGGTAACTTAACTTGCCAGCCGGCAGCCCAACGAAAAGAGGGATATTCCGTAGCACGAGGTAGCCAGTCAGACACAAGGTCCGTTCCTATAGCGCCTCGCCTCGCGCAGCGAATAGGTGCGCTCACAACAAAGGAACTCTTGCGCCATTTCGTCTTTATGTACTCACGCACTGTGTGATGCGAGCGTGACATTTTTACTGACCGCCCGCATGAGGCCCCGCAAACCGACTATTGAATGCCGCGGGAGATTCCTTACTGTAGGCTGTTCACGGTAAACTGAGCACTTTTTAAGGCCATGCAGAATTTTTCTTTTCAGCCAATTTCTATCTTCCCGCCACTTTTAATAATAACATTGCGATGTGACTTATACACACAGAGTAAAAATTTCACCATTCTCAGAATTTAACGTCTAAGGCTGCAATAAGATGTTTTTAGTAGTTATTAATTCCTGTTGAGAGGGCCTTCAAAAGTGCTCATTTTATCGCGAATAGCCTATAGTTAAGCTCTCTGCTGACTAGGGATGTTTCGAAACTACTTATATGATACTGGTATCGATACTTTTCTTTCGATACCAGGTTTTTTTGGAATCGATACTTTTATTTCGATGTTTTACCAGTATCATATCAGTAAATTATTCGATACCGATACTTTTTTTTTCTGAATTACTTCTAGCCGTTAATTTTAAATCTTTCCAATAAAAATGCCCCACAAATATGAATATGCGTTTTCGTCCATATAATAATAATAATTCGAAAAGCAGTACACATTAGTATTTCACTTGTCCTGTAACTAGAACTATGCCCTGTTCTAATAAGTGCTGTAGAGACCTCGAAATGAGAGAACGGTGTAAGTATTGGATTATTAAAAATATAATGAAAAATATATAAATATAAACATATTTTATAAAAAGTAAAAGACTGACTAATTAAATTTAAAAAATAATTTACTGGCATTGATAAGATACCAGCATTGATACTTTTCTTGTGCTACAGGTATATAAATGAGTACAGATACAATTCTTTCGATTCAAGTATCGATACTTCCATGGTATCGCAACATCCCTACGTGACAACTGAGCAACTGTGTGCCATTGGCGCCTGGCTGTAGCGCCGTGTTCGCTGGCAAGTGAGTTTCTTGTGTCGGCGTGGTGTGCAGCTGACCTTGGCCACACGAGCATCTGTCTCTGTTCTGCATTGTCGAGTATTGTACGGCTGTTCACGGGGAGGCGGAGAGAGAGGCGATGTGCGGCAGGCCGCTCTACAGGTCGGTTCACAATGAATTTCGTGTACATAAGAGACGAAACGGTTGGAAAACACAGGTGGTTTATACTGGCACGTCCTATGTTCAACCTATCACACACGACTATAAATTGACTTGATTTTAGTGAGGTAAAGGCTGTTCACGAACGTTTTAACGGGCGCAATGAGCGACATGTATCCAGTAAAGTTGGTAACGATGTAGGGGAAAGTAGTTCCATATATTAACGTCGAACAAAAAGTGTTAGTTAACCAGTTGTGATAACTTCATTTATTTCTCTCGCTTTCTGTATTTGTAAATGCATCGAAGTGTAAAAATGAGCAGATTTTAACAATAATTACTTTTCTAATTATTCCACTGTTTCACTTGACCGACGCGTGAATAAAGTGATGAGGCCCATGGCAAGCTAATTTTACATGAGGCGGAAGAACATACAACGTGTACACAAGTAGATCTTAAGCAGGGCTTTCAATAGTGCTCATTTTACCGTGAACAGCCAATGAAAACTTTAAAAAACTAAAAAAATAGAAATTAATTTTTTTTTTTTTTAAATTTTATGTTTACATAAATACAATATATGGCTTCTTCTTATTTTCTGCTTGAATTATATTGGCGAAGGCTTTACATACACAATACGACATAAAATATCGCAGTTTCCTACACGTTTACACGTCGAGGTCCTTCCTACACGACACGTAATGTGTTGGTCATGAACCCTTTTGTAAGAATACCTTCTTTAATTTTTATACGTACAACTTCAATACGTACAGATTTTCCATCGTGAGCCATAACCTAAAAATGAGGTAGACAGCTCATTCGTCTTCTGTGCATGTACCCACCGTTTACCTACCCCGAAGGAATACAAGATGATCCCAGGAGTTCTGACGCACCTTTCGAGGGTTATGTGCTTAAAAAGTACGAAATTAATTCTACCCTAAAACAAGTGCCAGAAGTATAAAGTTAGTGGTTTTGCGTATTTGGAAAATAATTATGAATATGAAATTATAATGCCAACATAGTTAAAATTTAAAAAACCAAACAAAAACACCTTTTTGGTCATGTCTTCTATACGTATGGATGATATGGCAATGATAAGGTGGGTGATATGACTAATGGCTTAGCAATGTTAAAATTCTCAATTGCAATGGATACCGGGTTTCCGAATTAAGGCAATTAAATCTGTAACAATTATGTACCTAAAAGTTCAATTTTTTTACTATTTGTTTACTTCTTTAGCAATATAATTTTGCTCAAAGAAACATTTTCAAATAAGCCCAAAAATTACTTGTAATTAGGTTTCTTTTAGTCTGCATTTTTTGTACGAGTAAATAATACTGCTTCATTCACCTCCTCCCCGCCGCCAAAAATCACACACTTTAAACACGAATATAAAAAATAAAATGCCGTCAACACATTAGCCATATAAGCAGCAAATCTCTAAAGAAATCCGAAATAGAATAAAATGTGCACAAACTGTTTAATGTTTTTTGTAGTTCTTTACATGTTTTATGTTAATCTTTTCTTGCGCTTATTTTTCTCCAATCTACCACACATGTTGCAAATTAAACCATACCTGATACATGTTTCATGTAGCCATCTGCCACAGCTGGAACATTTAATCCAATCTGCTGTTGTTGAAGTGTCCGTAAGTTCTTCAAACATTCACAACACACATCTTCATCAAAACTGTCACTATCTCCACTAGAATGAAAAAATACCACATTGCCATCTTCTTCATCAAGACCTTTTTTTATAAATTGTTTTGATTGGCATTTACGTGTATGGCGTTTCTTAGGTCTATCTAAGTCCTTTGTTAATTTTTTCGCTTCCTTTGCAGCAATACGTTTATTTCGCATCCACTCTAATCCTCCTCTTGTATTTTATGACATCAGGATGGATAACTAGTTGCGCACATTATTTTGTTGCTGGCCGTTTTCAATGGAGCACGATTTGGTATGGGTAGGGACCTGCAAAATTCGCGTTATTATTTTACATCAGGCTAAACTTCGCAGTGCTGTACGCAAATGAGACAGCGTCGTTTCTCCATTGGCTGCTGCGTATATGTGAAGTCACTCCTTTTTTACTGAACTCCGCGTGGTTGGGGCGCACAACTGTGAAGTGCTCACTTATTGGCTCAGAGTTATCTAGGGCGTGTCACATGAAGTGTGGTCCAATGACAAACGTATATAGGCTGTTCACGGTAAAATGAGAACTTTTGAAAGCCCTGCTTAAGATCTACTTGTATGCACGTTGTGTAGTCTTACACTTTACGTAAAATTAACATTCTCATGGGCCTGATCACTTTATTCATGCATCGGTACTGTGAAATTGTGAAATTATTAGGAAAGTAAATATTTTTCAAAACTGCCCATTTTTACTGTTTGGTTCTTTAAAAACACAGAAAGCGTAATAAATAATTTAAGTTGCCACAAATGGTTCCCTAGCTTTTTTAATCTTGCGGTAAGATGTGGCACTAATTTCCCTCCATCGTTACCAACTTTATTGGGTGTGTATCGCTCTGTGCGCCCGTTAAAATACATGCAGGTAGGAGCAGTGATTTTTTCCAAAGTTGATTTCTAAAGTTTTCGCTTTATCGTGAACGGCCTTTAGAAAAGATACACGTGTTTCAAGTTTAACGTGTCCTCAAATAATAACGCGAATTTTGCAGATCCCTAGGTATGGGACATACTGCACTTATCAATTTGGTTGGTATCACGTCTTGGCTGGAGATGCATGGAGGCAGAGAAGCTGGAAAATTGGTGACAGTTTTCATCGGTTTAAAATCAGAAGATGCGGAGTGAGATTCAGTAGCAACATCTGTTCGGAGAGGTTTTGGGATACCATTACGCTCCATAGGAAGAGGATCGTCATGGCGACTTTCGGAGGAAGCATTACTTTCTTCAGGTAGGGAATGGTCAATTGGATCATACCGTCGTAAATAGGCATAATATGGAACGACATAGGCGTTTAGAGGTACTACTCCTGTAGCCCTGAATCCTGAAACATAATTACCTACAGTTGCGGCCTGAGACCAAGTACTCTTCAGGAGCTCTCCAAACTGGTGACGTTCAATGCTGGTATGACTTAGCATCCAGTTATTACATACGTCTTCCCAATATGCCTTCGATGGCTTGGAGATGTTGCGATCAAGGGGCTGGAGACAGTGTGTTGTGTGGCTCGGCAGACATAGAATAGAAATAACATTACTAGTTTTTTTTAAGTATGTCTGGAGAATTGATATACGAACCATGGCCATCTAAAACAAGAACACATTTCGCTGCATTCTTTCGTGGAATGAACAGGTTTTCTAGCCAGTCCATGAATATGTATTCGTCTGTGTATGCAGATTTCGTCCTTATTATTATGATCCCTCCAGGTGGCACGCCTTCTTCCCACATTGTTTTATTATTTAGGTCTACTCCTTTGAAAATTCAGCAGGGTGGTAAAAATTAGCCCTCAGCATGTCACTATTGTAACTGTTTCGCTTCTTTCGTTTGCTTTTCTTACATAAATATCTTTGGTGTCTGGTTCAGCAACAACGTGCGTACGCTCATTCGTCAATGACAAACCCGACTCGTTCATGTTGTAGATGTTACTTGGTTCACACAGCAGATAATCTTCATTCGATGTTTTCTGCAGTAGCTCAAAGTAGGCTTTTACTTCGTGTTCATCCCTTCTGCACGATTATATGATATGATATGCCTTGAGATTTGTTAACGCACAGATCTGTGTTTCTGTTCATAAAAGATTTGTACTAATAGCAGCCAGCTAACCACATTTCCTTGTTGAATCTCTGTGCCGTACTCATTAAAACCGCCAAGTTATAAGCGATTCTTCTAAGGTTTTCGTAGTTAAATTTTATAACAATCTTCCGTTCGGCGTCTTCCTTAACAGTGGAGTTTGACCAAGTTTCCCATTTATGAAACACTCTGTGGTTAATGTGGTGCGCAGCGTTTTATACGGGATGTGTTATTTTCCCTTCCAGCTTGCTTTATTGGTTTATTTTCGTCTTGTACTGCACTGATACCATTATCTAAGTCTAATTCTTCCTGTACATAGGTAGTAGGTTTTTTCAACAATTTGAACTGGAAAGAGAGAGAGAGAGAGAGAGATAGGGATAGAGAGAGAGAGAGAGAGAGAGAGAGAGAGAGACAGAAAATATAATCACTTACCACATAAAATAATTTTTAAAAATTTCGAAATAATATTAAGAGAACTATGTAAGTTACTTTCCCATTTATAAGACAGAACAATAACTTACATAGTAGCACTCCGAGTTCCGTAACGCAGTAAATATTGCTCATTTCAGTCTGAATTGTAACCGTTATTTGTTCTTGGTGACTTTCGCCTTCCGTCCGAATAGCATTGCAATCCGACACTTCCTGGTGGTTGGGTGAAATGATTTTTTTGGTGATGAGTGTAGAACCCTACCTATTTCGGCCAACGTATACATCAAAATATATGCATGTACAGACAGGGACTTTTTTTATTTGTATGTCAATTTCAAAAGCGCTCAATTAACAGCGAACTAGAATAGTCGTGGAAAGTGCGTGTAGGCTGTGTGAAAGCATCCCTCCCTCTCCGAGTACGTTAAAGAAAAAAAAACACATAAAGTGCAGTGCGAGGGGATTCCTCCGCACCCCTTCAGATCGTATGGGGTTGATAGCGCCTCCCACAAAAGTGTAGATCCCCTGGGTGGAGGAGGGTGAGGAGACGTATAAACGCGCGCGGGTCTGCATATTCATGCGCGCTGTTCACAATCTTCCGCGATGGAAAAAACGGGGGGGGGGGGGGAGTGGGGACAAAACACTCGCGATAAAACACGATCCCTAACAACGCAAAGGTGAAGAGGGGGTGGAGATACCCACTCCACAGAGCAAAATATACCAAGTCCCACAGAAGCGGGAAATGGATGCACACATCTGAAAAATTACACGGAAAATAATACTCTAGGGGAAGAAAGGGGAGTGGGAGAGATTTTTTTTTTGCCAGGACAAAAATAAAAGTAACCACGCCAAGCAGGTGGCATTATTTCACGCGGAATCAAAATGAAGTGCATGAGGACAGTCTAGACACCGAATACCGCCTCCCATTATGTTCAGCATTCACATAGAAGTTAATATTTTTCATCTACTCAAATCTAATTACTGTGCAAAAAATAACTGTAATGATGTTGAAAGTCATTCCATGCCTCAAACATTTTAAAACTCTTAGGGATACATACATAAAGCTAGCAAAAATGAGCAAACCTGGCATTAATGTCTTTTGAAAGTACGATAATTGTGTTCACTTGAATACGTAAAATTACGAGATATGAAGACGCAATAAAACAACTAGACTATAAACACCATGGACATGAAATTGACATGCGATCTTCCTGAACATAGAAGTGCATTCATATTCAATCACGGCAATGATAAAAGTGCTAGGTTATGTTCAATGAAGAATAAGCATACATTCAAAGTGAAGGTTGCATGCAAAAAATCATCCAAATAAAGAAGGCGTTGCATAAATAAAGGACGTTTTCGATTTGCTGATCAGAGCTGCCAACCAAATAAGGTGGCCTCGAAAAATTATTAACTTGAACTTCCAACCCTTAGTCACATGAATTGCTGCGGTCAAGATACACCACGTGGCGTGGACGAGGGACACAGACACTACTAAATTGTAAGGGTAATTCCGCCAAGTGAAAAATATACGGCTTCTACACGCAGGGCGGGTTTATAAACAATGCCAGGAAAAAACAGCGCGACTCCATCGTGCATAAGAAGAGAAAAGAGACTCCTCTTTTCCTACAGGACGGGTAGAAAATCCCTTCATCCTCATATAATTTGAAATAATGAACGCACCAAGGCCCTATGCTATATTTTATGTAAGGACATCCTTACAGGTTATTTACTTTAGTGTACGCTGGAATTATGTAGCGGCAAGCTACAATTCAAACTGTCTAGAACAGTGTCTCCCAGCTAGCTATGGACTGTGGACGACGCCCTGTACTTGTTATACACACGTACATTCTATACATTCATACTTTTCTAAAATATTTCTTACACGCGTAAAAAAGTTAAATTGTGCCAATCTTCCTTTACTGATAGAACCACGAGTATTTCGCGGCTTGAGTTGGCAGCAAGCTAGGCTGGACAGCCCTCTATACACGCGAGACAACGTTTGTTTATTGGCTGCTGTGACCAAGTGAGGACTCTGTACAGTACTGTTAAACACTCACACTACTGCTTCCTGCTTAGTATTGGCTCACAGTTAAACGGGGCGTGTCTAAAGATATGCCGTCCAATCACAACAGTAGGAGGAAAGAACAAGTGTTTGGAGTCTACCTCGCCTCCGAATGAATTCGCGAAATACTCGCGGCTCTATTTATAGGAAGTTAAGATAATTTGACATTACAAGAAACTTAAAGCTCTCAACCATCTGACGACTGGACTATGCAATAGCATAGCTTTTAGGTATACAAGTAAATGTTTTCGGGACCCCAAAAATGCTGCACACCAGTTTGTACCACAGAATACTTATGAATACAGAAGCGAAATCAGTCCATTTTACCGCAAACTCAGACGCGCACATCAGCAAACATCACTATCCAGAAAAATGGATTCAACGCTGTTCGCCAATCAGCGCCTGGTAACTTACATGTCAGTATGTAGCCCAACCAATAGGGAATCTTTCCCAGTTGTTAGTAGACAATCAGACACAAGGCACATTCCAGAGCGTCATCACAGAACAGGTAAGCATACAGAAGTGAAATGTCAGGTAGATACTAACCCGCCTTCGGTCGCACGTTTCACACATCACTATATAGTCCATTCCCGATTGAAACAGACTTATGAAAATCAGTCTTTGATAAAACACCCTAGCCATTGGTTTTTAAAGATTGATTCTCATAAGTCTGTTCCAGTAGTGAATGGACTATATTAATACAATAACTACAGGATGTTCACGGTAAAATAAGCACTTTTAAAAGCCCTGCTTAAGATCTACTTGTATGCACGTTGTGTATTCCTCTGCCTTATGTAAAATTAACATTGCCATGGGCCCCATTGGTTTATTCGGGCTTCAGTCAAGTGAAACAGTAAAATTATTATAAAGGAAATACTTTACAAATCTGCTCATTTTTACACTTCTGTGCATTTAAAAAGACATAAAGCGAAAAAAATAATTTTTTAAGTTATCATCGCAAATGTTTACGTAACACTTTTTATTCTACGTTAAGATATATAACTATTTCCATCCATCGTTACCAACTTTACTGGGCGAATGTCACTCAGTTAGCCCATTAAAATATGTGCATTCAGGGGCAGTGACTTTTTTCTAAGGTTCATTTCTAAAGTGCTCACTTTACAGTGAACAGTCTATATATATATACAAAACTCATTTACTTACACTTTATTCGTTATTAGTAAGCTTTTCATTCCAAAACTGTTTATCGTGTTACCCTGTTAAAAGCAGTTTGTAATTTGTTTCGTGTCGTAGTAATAGTCGGCATATGCTGTTCACATTAAAGTGAGCACTTTTGTGGCCCTTGTTATTTTTTCTTTCATCCATGTTTTACACTTTAACCATTTTTAAAGATAAATATGGCCATGTACGTAATAAACACAGTGTGTATATTCTACCGCACTCGGAAGTTAACGGTAAAGGCTACAATAAGATGAATTTACTAACTATTATTCCAAATGAGAGGCCTTTCAAAAGTGCTCGCTTTACCGTGAATAGACTATAGTCATGTTTATGTCCTCTATTATAGCGCTAGACTTCTTGTGGCCTCTTTATTCTACGCTGACGACACTTTTGATCTTCCCATGACGTTTCTCAGCAACTTTTCTCTATGGTTACGTAACCTTGTCAGGACTTTGTGGCCACCCGGTAGAGCAGAAAGTAGTCGAGGGGAGAGGAACGAATTCTTCAAAAATGTTTGTTGACACGGGGCAGCGAGAAAAAAAATTGTCATGCGGCATGAGTCGGTCCGAACTAAATTAGACGTCGTTTATAAGTCTCGGCAGATCTCGCAGCGAGGCTGCAATAAGCTCCCCGGGCAAACTAATGAAAGCCGACACCCACGAAAGGGGCGCGGAGGGAAAAGGAAGGATGATAAATATAACTTGAAAGGAAAGTTAAGGGTTTATACACTCTCCTCTCTTACCGCCATGACGGCTTTCAAGGTGTTCAATCCTTTTCTTAGTTCCAAAGGGATGGGAGATTTCTATCCGCAGTGTACTTGCGAATGGGGACGCACGGCTGAAGTTCGCCGAATTTCGCCGGTCCTGTAAGTTAGTTTCGACGCATACGCAGACACGAGGCGTAAAGAACCAATTTTTAATTTGAACAAGATGCATGCAAATGTTTAAATCAGACGACACAGAATACGCCAATAACAATTACTTTAATGGCTTCCAGAAGGTTGTAAATACTTTCCAACACAACCTGTTCATTTTAATCTGATCGCTTTAAAAAAACAGCTCCGACACGGGCGAAAATTTTCCATTAGCCAATCAGGAGCAAGATCGCCCCAACATAATCGCAGCCCCGACAAAAGTGGATTGTAATTCTACTTTCGTCGGGTGTCGGACCAGTTGGACTAGCTTGGCCGGCTAGAAAAAAACATAAACGTAACCTAAAACTAAAGTTCGTTCGGATTTCACCACCGTGGTAAATTTCACACTACAAATATTTTATTTATGTGTACATCCGGGTTATTTTGTGACGAATTGACAAAAGTAAATATTCGTGGAAAAATAACTGCTCCAAAATTCAAAAATACGTTTTTTTACGAAGTTATCAACACAAAATAGTGTACAATGATTCGTGATTTATTTGCATTCCACTGAAAGTTACTGGCCATTCTAGGATTTTCCGAAAGCCACGCAACACTTTTCGGATGGAAGCTGTCGGGGTATTGTAAACACTGAACTAATTTTTGGGACCCTCCTGCGAGGCTACAGACGCTCTGAAGTTACATATGAATGAGTGCAGCTGCGTAGCTTGTGGGAGTGTCTCGGGAAGCGGGCCACTCTCTCGCGCTATGATAAATAGTTTAACTAGGGCCACCTATTTTTCGCGAAAAGATATACGCGTCGGCTGTAATTCAATATCGAATGTGCATACTTGCAGTCTTCATTTGGCTACTATCCGCGTGCATATGTGTGAAGAGCGTAATAGCATTTGGAATACAACCTGCCCTGAAAACTTTTCGCGAAAAAAAAAAAAAAAAACTTGCTCCTATTTATAACGTCATATTTTTGTAACTAAAACCATAGACATTCTGCGGATTTAATTTAAATTTTTATTAAGATGTGCACATTAAGGAGAGTGCAAGAGAGAGAGAGAGAGAGAGAGAGAGAGAGAGAGAGACGGAAGATTTAAATGAACATACGTATAGTTATGGATAGTAGGATATAAACCCCCCCTCCCCCTTCTTTCTTACTTTCGGAAACAAGAAGTCTTGTGTCTATTATTAAGTGTACTAGGCCTCGGAATGTCTGCTCACGAAAAGAAAAAAGTTATGTGTACGCCCCTTGACCAGGACACGTGCAAGCGATACGCAGGTACGCAAGGAATCGCATTTTTTTTACAGCCCTAAGGTGATTCCGGAATAATGACGTCAGCGAAAGCCAATTCCTGCCACCAATCCCCAGGCCGGTATTTTTTTTTTTTCCGTGCACACTTCGCTCTACCAGGCACCGCGCCCAAAACTGCTCCTGATCGATATGGACGCTTCCAAGACCCTACCCCCTACCCCCTTTGCCCTTTTGTCATAAACCCGCCGGACAACCAAAAACATAAACTTCGCGCTAGACATGTGCGAGATTGAGCAACGCCACTCTAGGAAGTAGGGAGTCACTGACGATTCCTGGAATCAATTAGACTACCGGGGAAAAAGGGGGAGGGGGGGGGGGGTTTAACCAACCATATTTCAGCCGGTCACATTATGTACTGAATACCACTACTGTCGAAGAGAGTACACCAATGTGTAGTTCCGGCTTTCAGTATTGACACTAGATTCGATATTAAGAGGGCTGGAGATTACGCGACTCTGTGGGTTGATCTGCCTCTCGGGAAACCCACAAGTGTCACGAAAAAAAAAAAAAATTAGCCTGGGGCTGACTTTGAATGAACCAGTTAGAGGTTCTCTCTGACATCAGGCCTCATGGGTATAGCCTATTCACGGCAAAGTGAGCACATTTGAATGCCCTCTCATTTGGAATAACAGTCAGTAAATATATTTTACTTTAGCCTTAGACGTAAACTCCTGAGTGCGGTGGAATATATACATTGTGTTTATTACTTATATGGCAATATATATTTTAAAAGGTGGTTAAAGGATAAGAAATGGCTGAACGGAAAAAGTAACTAGGGCCTCAAAAGTGCTCACTTTACCGTGAACAGCCTATAAGGATTCCTACTGGCAATGTATTGAAAACCGCATCCCGGTCCATATACCTTTATCGCCGCAAAGGCGAGCGTGACAGACAGTATCAGAAGCATTCATAACATCATAATGAAGAAATTTTAATCGCGGCAAAAAAAGCCAGGAGATTGTAGAATAGGAACAATGCTCTCATTCGCAATGCATATATACAAATATACATACATACATCTTACATATAAATCAACCATCAACAATAGTCTGGGTAGAAATCGTAATGGAAATAATATAACAAAATATAATGAATGGTCCAGGGATGACTTGAAGTACAGACAAAAAAGGAACATGATGACAAACAGCTCGGGACAAGGTGCAAAAAAATCTTAGTTATTAATTTATTAATTTATGTATTTAGTTAGCGGTATAAGCGGCAGTTTGTTCTGTATTCTTCTCAACCCGCTCGGCCGCACATCAATTTTTGAGTCCAAGGGTTGCAATCACGTAATTTTTTCTTGTATACCCTGTAGGCCTATTTGCGTCCGGCAACTGTCTTGTATAGCTGTAGGCCTATTTGCGTCCGGCAACTATCTTGTATAGCTGTAGGCCTATTTGCGTCCGGCAACTGTCTTGTATAGCTGTAGGCCTATTTGCGTCCGGCAACTGTCTTGTGATCAGCGAAGAACGTGGTGCGTTTTCGATGACAACTTTGTATTTCTAAAGGCTGTTCACGGTGAAGTGAGCACTTTTGAAATCAACCTTTGAAAAACGACACTGCCTCTACCCGTGTGTATTTTAACTGGCACTCTGACTGTCATGCGCCCAGTTAAGTTGGCAACGACGGAAAGGAAGTAGTTCCACGTGTTAACGTTAAATTACAAGTGTTAAGCAGACATTTGTGAATACTGTTTTTATTTTATTTTACTTTTTTTTAATGCAGGTAAGTAAGAATAAAAGCATTAGTGAAATTTTTTTTTCTTTTCAAAAAAACCTTAACCGTTGCTCTTCTTGATCAACGCACGAATAAAGTGATCGGGCCCATGGTGACGTTAATTGTACATATCGTGGAAGAAGACACAATGTGCATACAAGTAGATATTAAGCATAACTTTCAAAAATGCTGATTTTACCGTGAACAACATTTACCACGTTCCTTGCCAGTGAGGTCATTCTGCGGGTATGTGCGGCCAGAGTTCGCTGTACAAGCGGCTGTTTCGCTTCTGTATTCTTAATTATTCTATACCCACGATCTACGCCACGACCAGATTGTAACGGCAATTTCGGGTTATGCTCCGGTTACTACGGTTCCCAAGTTGCTGTCATACATCTCCCGCTTATTTCGCTTCCCCCTGCAGATAACCAAGACGCGCCACTGAATTTCCCCTCCTTCCCACGGTACTTCAACCACTGAGACGATGACAGCGAACAACAGATAAACCTACGTCGCGTCACTTGGGAAATAGACGCCTAGCGTCAACAACGCTTGATCAAACCCCAACCCTCTCTATCTTTTTCTCTTTCTTTTTAAAGAGGACAAGGTCTGGCGAGAGAAATTCTATGGATGTCACACGGACTGCTTGACTAGACGGGTATTCACAGTATCGGCCGGGTGCAAAGTAGGACTAAGGGCCACACGAACACGCGTATGATACGCCATTATCGCCTCTGAGCGCAAAGGGCCGAACTAGCATGCAGTTTTTATTCCGTTGGAAAAGCGCCTGTACGGCAAGGACGTAAAGTTTCGATGTTGCATTTGTTAGCAGTACTTCTATATAATATCACCACCGTAAAATTCTCGGTACAAATCTACCGATTCTCCCATTATTATCATTACAGTTTCCTTAATGATAATATTGAGGCTGTTTAATTTGGAATTACTAGTTATAATACAACAAGAATGTTGATTTTAAGTATATACTTTCCACCGCAACTATCATGAATTTATTAAGTATTTAAATTTCGTAGACTCAAGTTAATTAATTTGTACTCATAAAATAAATATATTAAGTGATTCTAATGTTCCTGGTATGGACTGGGGTAATTGTCATACACATTAAATGTTTTATAATAAACAAAAATGGCAGATTCTTATAGAAAAAATTAATTTGGAATATTTACACACCGTATTATTGGATTTTGTGTTTTCTAATAACTAATTAGATCAGGCTGTTAGGCCCTTTGGCCCTATTACTGTAAAAATGATTGTTATTCTGCTATAGTCTCTTCTGGTAAAATTTAATCTGCTAATTGTAAGAAACGTGATGTTCTTACTATAACATGAGTCATCAAAAACGGTAAAATTATATGTAATTATTTTGGCATTCAATGCCTTTTATTGGAATCCTAAGTACAATATGCATGATGTTGACCAAATGATAGCTTACCTTTCTTGCAATTCTCCGATGTTAATGAACTAATTTATCGCTATGGTAAGATTTTCAAAAATAGATATCCAGTACGGTTTTCAAAAGATATTGTTAGACTTTTCAAAACGAAACATCATTTGTTAAGGTCATACAAAAGAGACAGGAGGATAGTGTTTACCCACGATTTTCCATTTGCCGGATATATGCAAAAGAAAAAATTAAATCAGATAAAAAATGGCAAACCGATATTAACGATAAATTGAAATAACAATTTATTATAAAAATGATTACAATACCTATATAAAGCGGAAAAAAATATTTTTGTATCATATAGTAATATAGTTCAAGATCCGGGATCACCTGCCAATTTTTATGCTAGTAATTTTGCTAAGGTGTATGTTCAGTCAACAGACAGTATGAGTTTTCAGTGTAGTGAGTATATACCAATGTCTTTAGTACATATGTAGATTTTCAAATGTTTTTGCGAAGATTCTTCACAGAGACATAAATTTCTGTACAAAACTATTATGCCAGACAGGCAACATGGGTTTCAAGTGGAAAAAACAAATCCTACTTATTTCTTTAACTTTGTTAATTATCTGCTTGGAAATAGTATATCAAGAAACCAAAGTGATTCAGTTTATATGAAAAAAGACTATACGTAATAAAACGGACTCGGAAACGCAAGAGGAACAAGCCGACGACTCGGGATAACCGTTCTACAATACGAATAAACGTACAGTCTTGCAACTTACGAAATGAAAAATACCCAGATGTTATAGATTATTAATACATGTTTCACAATATACATATATCATTTTGTATATTTTTACAGTTTTTAAAAATGCGTAAATACTACTGTCGAACAATGTTCATGTATTTATTAAAACAAAAATGATAATCGCCACGGAAAATCGAAGCACTTGTTGCCGTATATACCACAATGGCCACGAAAACGAATGTCAGCGTACCAAATACTCGATTCCTATTGGCTGCACGGATTCACGGACACGGAAGAGTTGGGAGATGCCCAGCTTTCTTACGTGTATCCGTACGTTACCAGCGTCCGCAAGCGTCTCATTCTAGAACGTGCCTAATCGGCCGTTTCACCTCTTGCGTTTTTTATGTACTCCATGTCACAATCCTCCATTTTCAAACGAGAAACCGTACACTACGCAGCAGGCCCCTGGTATGTCAGATTTAAGGGCATTGGGAATTTAGCGTTTCATTTCGAACGACACGACAATGTCCAATACTGCTACTGCACAGTTTAATATCTGTGTATAGGCTGTTCACGGTAAAACGAGCACTTCTGAAAGACCTTTTTGAGATATACTTGTATGCACGTTGTTATATTCTTTTGTATTGTGTAAAATTAACATTGTCATGGGCCTCGTCACTTTATCCATGCGTCGGTCAAATGAAACCGTGAAATTATTGGAAAAGTAAATATTTTATAAAGCTGTTCATTTTTACACTTCGGTGCATTAAAAAAAAACAGCGAGCGAAAGAAACAATTCAAGTTTTCACATATGGATACCTAACACTTTTTATTTGACGGTAAGATATGTAATTACTTTCTATCCATCGTGAACAGCGTTTAACTGAAATTTTCATTCTTTTTCTTTTACTCGAATAATGAAATGGAAATACGTAAATTATTCATAATTTCTCTCGGCGAAATTCTAAAATCGTTTTATTTACTCGCTCTAACCTTTCAGACGGGCTTTAATTTATAACTTCCGGCGTTGTAACTAAGAAATCTTCGGATCGTGCTGTACTTTAGCAGATACAGCATCTCTTTGATATCACAACCAACGAGGTGTTATTTTGTGTGCGGTCATAGTAATGTGAATCTTTCATCCGCTAGAACAGCGGCAGTGTTTACGGTTGATACATCCACAGGCAAGATCATCGAACATACTTCGCGATGTACAGTACAGGCCAAAAATAACATTCGTGCGCATTGTAGCTGTTGTCAAAGCGTCAGAAACACGACCATTTATCAAATGTAACGAAGTTATATTATTTTTACAGAAAAATTTACTAAATATTATTTTCTCAATACGAAGAAGATGTACAAATTATAAAATTACCCATCGGTGATTAATCGCCACTTGTTTTCATTCTTTAATGTTGATTTAAAATTAGAATAAATAATATGTAAACAACTGGAAACAATTTCTCGAAGGTGTTTGGGGATCTAGCGTGCGCCTCCAGCCCAATGATTCGTACCTAACCTGCGGCCTATTTCATAAAAGTTACAATTCGACAGGTGACAGGTGACAGGAAATTTTCAGACAGGTATACAATCCGACAAATGTGTCTGTTTCATAAAAACTGACACGTTTACAAATTTGTTATGACAAATTTGTACAATCGTATGACAATTTGAAAAATAGTTGTTTCACGAAAGTTTTGAGCTGACAGGTAAAAATCGGACTAATGTGTCAAATATTACACTGTAGACTGTTTTATGAAATAGATAAGTATAATCACTCGGTGACACATCTACAAATTTGCAGAATTGTCACTGCAGAAGTGACAGGCAAATTTTCCTATGTAACCAGTAATTTGTAATGTTTACATAACACGACAGTGCAATTGTGTTTCAGTATCGTGTGAATTAACATTACTTGCCAATAGCACATCCTTTCCCTTTCGGATCATGTTTAATATAGTAATCTGATCCACATTACTCGACATTCTGCTGCTAGAGTGATCAAAATTGTGTGGGTGGAATTATTATTTACCGCTTAATTATTTGTGGTAGGAATCGACTGTTCATAAATCGCATATAAAAATGCTGCGATCGATTATCGTAAGCGCACTTCAGAGCTATTTAGCGTGTAATAAATAAAAATTAAGGTTTGACATATATTTGTCGTATTTATGAAACTGTTATTTTAAGCTGACATTTTACACATTTTTGCTTGTCAAATAAAGGGAACTTGTATTATTTATGTAACATAACATTGTTATGAAATATTGACAGATTAAGTCAGATATGACATAATTGTTGTATATGTCACACCTGTCATGTTTTATGAAATAGGGCCCTGGTCACTTGCTCGGATGTGCAACCAAAATGTGCGTAATCGAATGCGGCAGCAGACATGGAGTGCGTGTGCAGTGCGTGTTCCGCGATGGGACGTGACTGTACCGCCTGCGCTCGCCCCCAGGTAGGCGATAAGGAGGCGAGGAATCTACAAGCGTGACCCCCGCGTTCCCCTTCAAGGGCAAGACCACACTCCGAATCAATAAAGATAAGGCACACGCCCTTCCTTCGCCGGAGGTTCATGCCTGGGACTTCAGAAGCCTGGCGGGGCACGAATCAACCGATGTCTGTCTTCCGTGTAGCGGTTGAATCCAGGGGGGTTGGAAGGGAACATTCTCCCCCCAACCACACACGTCGGCATGAAACTGCCCTGTGAATATTGTAAAACTAACGTGAAATAATATTAGAATTGATTACATGTTGTTTCCTAAAATTTTAAAGAAACTGTGTCCTCTCCCATGCCACGAATAGAAAGTCTAAACTAACATCGGGACAGTGAGAAATTAAAATAACCCCCTTCGCCCCCCCCCCCCCCTTGGAAAGTCTAGATGTGCTCATGGGGCCGCAGTGGCGTAACGGTTAGACTGCTCGCGTCTCACCAAGGCGAACCGGGTTCAATCCCCAGCCGGGTTACTCCGGATTTCCGCAAGTGGGAATCGCGCTGGACGATGCCGCTGGTCGGCGTTAGAAAACATACTCTAGCAGTATTTTCGTGTTATGCTAACCTTTTCTTTGAACTAAAGCAATATTGTGTTACCGTAAACAAAACAACTTCTAGGAACTTTGAGTGGCTTATTTAGTGTGTGTGTGCCGTAGCCATAGAGGGCCGTCGACGAGGCAGTATGCACGTGTGTGGCTCGACGCGGGATGAATGACCCACTGGGCGAAGAAGCGGTCCTCTGTCGCAGCCGACAGGCCACTGGAAGGCGATGTCCCTCGAGGCCGCACCCACCTACCTCGTCGACGGCTGTGACGTAATCGGGGAATGCCGCGCGGTCCGTGATTTCAACCCGCAGTGCATTTGTAAACGTGGCTGCTGATTACTGGCCCACAGACAGGAGCTGGCTGAACTGGTTTCGAGCCAAGGATCATTTATCTTTATTCTCTCACCCAAGATTAACAGACAGAACCCAATGCAACATAAACTAGTTCCCTGACGGTTGATTGAACGCTCCTGTATATTTCTTTCAATGAATTCTGTATCTTCCCGCCTCTGCCCTGCTACAAATCGAAATAACCCATACCCATAACCATTAATATAGTAAAACTACGCTGCTTTTGAAGGCCAATAAGATTTCACTTCCAAACACGAACTTTTTACAAATAGTTAAATGCATTTTCGCTCGTCTTATTTAGCCAACTCGTTTCTTTGCATCATTTTGTTTTCCTGTATAGACATCTCGTTAGTATAAGCAGTCGTGATTCATAAAGGAAAAATATAGAAGCTTTTGCAGTTCTCATTTTCATAGATAGCGTGTTAAATAAACAACTTAACATGCAAATGTAAACACAACTGGAATCAAATGTAGGTTTATTTTCGTGGTCGGAAAGGTACATTTGTGAAAATCAATTCGACGTGTAAAAGTTCGTCTATTAGCTATGCCGCTATGCGTTGGAAATGGTTACGCGTGGTTGTAGCTAGAACCATTTTACAGAAAATATTAAACTGTTAAGGTGGGTTTACGATTGACTTACAGAATAAGTATGTCGTGGGCTTAAGATATGAATCAATGTGTTCAAGGGTATTAATTTATGACTGTGGTGTGCGGGTCTTACTGGTCGTGTGCATTCTTGATGTGATTTAAGGTATCGTTATATTTTATATCCTAAGTACGTCAAGGCAAAGTTGCCAATCAGAGACCAGTGACATTTCTTGTTGGCAGGAAACTGTATTTTAAAATCATGGATTTAGGTAATGTTGTATTGTTAAATCGTAAGCAAATAATTATTTTAATCGAGAAACAATATCCTCTTAATTTAAAGAAAATTTCATTGTCATGTTTTATTCCTTGGACGAGGTTACTGAATTCGCTTTAAGCAACTTTTTCAGATGTGTTGATGTAAATGCCCAATGTTGGCATCAGCTTTTCCTTCTATAAGATATTAAAACGTTGACACAAGCAGTAACGGCTCAGACCCTGGCGAAGCCCTTGACTCAAGGACGTAGCAAGGCTGGAATTACCCCAATCCCAGAAAAATCTGAACACCAAAACAAATGGCACAAAATGTCAGCAAGTAAAAATCATGAGTGTAATTATGCGAAAAGTTCAAAACATGAACACATGAAATATGTGGAAAACTTTTTTTTTTTTTTTCGAGCATCACATTATTGGGAAAAGTTTTTTAGAGAGAAAACCAATATTTGGTATGAGTATACAAAATATTGTGGTATAATACTCACAATATTTTCTGCCACAATGCAGCTGTATTTTTTTTGTACTTTCCCACGTACTGGAAAATACAAGTACAGATAATTTTTTAAATAACTAACCAGTATAAAATTTCTGGTTAAAACCACACAAAAGCTAAATTCCACTCAAATCAGTTATAAAGTCCAATATTTTTACTTGACAATATTTAAGTTCTGGCTACCAGGCCATCCAAAGGCCATGCTAAATAAACTCATTTATTATAAGTGAAATTCCAACATGCTAACATATGATAGATTTTTAATTTGACAATACCTTATTTTTCTGGCTACCCGACCATCCAAAGGCCATACAAAAAATATTTCCACCTTGAATTCTTTCTCTTGGCTAACCTATACATGTTTGATTTAAATTGCCATTCCATCTTGCAATTAAAATTAACAGTTGTTATCACAATTAAATTTGCTGTTGGATCTCTAATTTTCAAAATTTAGCAACAGTAAAACATTTTAAGAATATTAAAAACTCCAGGCTGGGTGTTCATGCCTGCCCTTCTAAGTTATACTTCACAAAACAGTAATTTCGAAATTTTTCTTTGCGCCCAACTGACCAAAGCAACTGCTTGCGAATGGTGAGCCTTAACTTCAGAGGAGAAATCCCTGTTTGAAAATCCTCAGGAACCTGCACAAGGATGACTACCTAGAAAACATTCAAGACCTATAAGTTGTTTACTTGTCATATTCCAATCAGAACCACATTTGCAAAATTATTATTATTTTGAAAATTTAAGCCCTCTTTAAGCATCTATCCTTACCTCAAAGTGACGTCATTACATATTCTTTCTTGAAGAGCCTAACATTGTAAAGAGGTATAATTACCACTACATAACTTACATGGATGCTCCCTCGAGGCCGAACATCTGACCTCGACCGAGCATTTTCAAACAGTATTTATACGAATTTAACACAATTAAGTGTTGGAGGGGTGAATATAATTCATTCCCCAATGACAGCACATTTTATTCACTTTTAAATGAATCCACCAATAGGGGCGCATTTGCTTTAAAAAAAAAAGACAACATTGTTTTTACTTAGTATTGGGGTGTTAGAAAGTTCATTATGCTCTAGAGGGATCTTCATTGGAATGGTTAATCACAACAGTTTTCTTCAAAAATATCCAAATAAGGTAGACACTGCAACACACGTCGGTGGAAAGATCGTCAGTGAAAACTGTGCGTTAGCTAGGGAGCACGAGATGTCACACCCGCCGGCTGGAGAGGAAGGGAACGCTAGCGCTCTACGCCCCTACGTATGCGGGTGTCGATACTATCGCCTGCAGTTGTTACCGGAGCCATGATCACACATGTTGCGCCGTCGCAGGGCGTGAATTCATTATTAAAAAGTGCAGTGAAAAAGTTTTTCCAGCCGTGCCGGGCAACGCCAGATTCAGCGTGCAGCAAACGGGTTTGCAAATATGTAATTTTTAAGAATAGATCATTAAGTTCCGTATTTTTTTTTGTCCATTTTTCACTTCCAGTACATTTCCACACGTGCTGAAAACGAACTTCGAACGTTGTCGAGTTGGTCAGGTTGAACAGGGGCGGACAGGAGACAACAAAAACACATCGTTTTCAGATGCTGTTGTCTCACAACACATAATGGAATATATGTAAACAATCTTCACCCTTGTTCATATTTCCAGGTTATTTCGGCTGCTTTCGTCTCATACGATTCTGATCGGTTAGACATAACAGTTGCTAATTCAATAATAAACTGCAAAGCTTCTTATTGTTCAATATCAGTGTGCTTATCGAGTCATTAATGACAATTATTAATTCTTCAGTCTTTAATCGTAAACCCATCTTTAATGTTATTGGTTTGGGTAAAGTGGTAAATTTGATTCGATTGTAGCACGGCTTTAACAACAGCAGCATGAACCTAGACACAAGTATCATTTGTGGGGCCGTGGTGGTTTAGTGGTTAGACTACTCACCGTCTACGTAGGCGAACAGGGTTCGTTTCCCGACAGAGTCACTCCCGAATTTTCGCATGTGGGAATCGTGCCGAACGATGCCGCTGGTCGGTGGGTATTCTCGGGGATCCCCCGTTTACCCCGTCCTTGCATTCCAGCACTGTTCCATCCTCACCTCGCTTCACCCTCATCGGCTCTCAAGGCCTCGATGTTAAGAGTCGCCCAACCTCCCAAATCTCTTCACTCACTGAATCAGAAGTGTAAAGCCATTAGAACCATTATGTAGGTTTCTATTGCTTGTCATCTTACTCTAATTCAAGAAAAATTACTTCCACAAGTTCAAGCATTTCAATTTTAATAAAACAATGCCTGAAACCATACCTCCTGATTCACTGCCAAAGTGTTTGCGTTAAAATAATATGTAGTTGCGGCGGAATATATTTTTTTTAGTCAAGGTTGGTTCCAGAAATTTTAAATTTTGTACAGAAGTAATTATGACCTAGTATTCTGACATTATTTTTATGAAGGTACGTTCCACGACCAAGGTCAATAAGGCATAATGTTCCGGGTTTGGATCCTGGATAAGGGTTGGTTCACAATAAAAAGACATATGCACAGTGCATAGGATATATAACAGTAGAACATTCGCACGATCCGAAATCTTGTGCGAAAGTAATTCACGATTGAATACGTATGAAGGCTATTGCTTTTAGACAATGAAAATTTGCGACGAGTCTGACATTAGTCGTGTGTTGAAAAAAAACTGTTATAATATTTTGGCTGACTTTAAACACTGTTATGTACAGCAACAGGCATGCTAGCCTGATTGCGTGAGCACAAACATACTACGAAGAAGTTGAACGAATCCTTGAGCGCTTCTAAACAAACCCCTCCAGGCTGGCCGATTGTTACTAAACACGGGCCAGATATTCCGGCTGGAAACACGGCGAACGAGGTATTTGTCGTCGAGACACTGCACCAGGAAGACGTCCAGAGATTTGGGGGCGTGCCGTCCCCCGACGTACGTCTAGTCATCAGCATACGGCGTCATGAACAAGGTGACGACGTTCCTTAGAAACTATTCAGAGTGACTTTAATGTAATTAAATAATAGATAATAATAATTAACACAATGTAACGACGTAAACTTTCTGAAAGCTCCTCCGAGCTAAAGACTAACTAAAGGTTTGTAACAAGGTTTGTAAACGAGATGTTATTTATATGATTTCAATACAGGGACAATAAAGAGATATTAGTGTTCACCTTTGAGTTACGCCTAACCCCAACTTTTACATTAATGTAAACTATAAAACCTACTACACCACATTAATATAAAACGTAACAACACGTAATAATGATTTTAGTACCAGGATAATAATTAAAAATAATTGGGATGTTTACTTTTCTATAAAATTTTCACTTTTGCTATCGTAAACATCGGGGTAACCTTTAAAAATTTCTTCTAGTAAACTTTTACCGGTTTTTTCCGTTAAGTTTATATTTTGCAACATTTCCTCGTTAATGCAGCATAACTGTTACTACATTTTTAAATAAACCACTTGGTCGAAAATTTTACTTTACTCTGATTGCCGATTGTTCTACGCACCTGCATAAAAATTGAAATATAACAATTACCGTTGGCACTATGTCAGCAACTGTCATGCACACGACCTGTTGTTATACTTAGTTTTGAATCAAAAGATTGTAAAACATGACGGTCAATTCTTATGCGTACTGCATATGTTCCGTGGTTACTTTAATGTTTTAATCGTGAACCAAGCTTAAGCCATGAAGGTTTTGTATCGTTTTTTGCCAGATGGTTGTTCCGAAAGTTCGTGGAATGGCAACACTGCACCGATTCTGGAGAAACATTTATGTGGCTGTTGGCCATGAAGATAGCTTGCGGCGCACTGTGTGACTAGAGCCAACGCGTTATATGTTGCCAGGCATTTCTTCAGCGAGTGGAACAAGTCCTTAGTTCTAGAACAAAATAATTACCGCTGACGACTCCTAGGCCGGGCATTACAGCCACCGAATCAAAGCAGCAGTACAGTGTACGGAAACACATTGACCCATCGTCTTTCACTGAATTTCGGAGTTTTGTTTCGTCAAACAAGTTAATGTTGATTTTACTTCTTGATATCCGCGGAGTAGTATAGAAACACTGGGTTGCAGAGAAATCAACTGTCAATAGAGATGATTAAAACTAATGTTTTGCGAGATTTTTTAATGACTGCAATGAAAAAAAAAACTTAATTTGTTAACGAAGAATGATTTTTTCCTTCAGGACAAGCTAGGCCGCCAATGACACGAAAAGCTATTGCTATTGAAGCTGTAGAGAACATTGGTGGGAAGTCTCTAGGCCATCCTCCGTACAGCTGAGACCTTGCACCTTGTGATTTCTCGACTTTCCCAATACTGTGAAAAAAAGGTAAAAAGGAAGGAAGTTCAGAACGGACTAGGAAGTAGACAGACTGCACACCCACCACTTAACCCCGACTCTGAGAGAAAGAGAATGTTATGCAGCGACGTAGATAAGGTGATGGTTGCTATTTCGAAAAGAAAACCCACACCAAACATCATACCATAGGTGCCGTGAAAGTAGGTAGGGTTGGGATGGGGGGATGGTGGCCACCCCTCCGCCTTTCGTCAGTGTGTTCATCTCTTCCTCTTACATGGTGTTGATTGTGGTGCATGTGGTACTGATTGTGCATGTGGTGCTAACTGTGGTGCATGTGGTGCTAAGTGTGGTTCTAAGTTCGTTGCTGATTGTGGTGCTGTTAAGGGAAAGATTGCGAGATTGTTCAAAGTATTTTATAAGAATTCGTAGAATTTTTTTGGGTTCAAGGTTATCCAAGGTCATGGGCACAGTGTCAAGGTCACAGATGTGAGGTCAAAGTGAAGATCACTCAGATCTAACATGTTGGTCGGAGTCATCAATACCATCTAGGTGTTGTAAATGTAAGCAAATGAGAAATGAAAAAAAAATTAGATGCCTGTTATGGTGGAATGAGTATGGGTGAGGGGGATGGAGGCCTGCCGATTAATTGGTGGCGGTTAGTCGTCTACTGGACATGGTACTGGGGAAACCTCCAGAAATGTATGTTATGGTCATGAGTCAAGGTCACCTGTATCCAACATGGCTAAACAAGTTTTCATTTTTTTTTAAAATTGTTTTGAACTTTTTTATATATTTTTTGGATTTAATAATTGTTTCGGATTTTTTTTTAGTTCAAGGTCACAGTTGCAGGATCAAGGGTAAGGTCACACGTCAGGGTCAAATATCACCTGGAGCCAATACGATGGTTGTGTGACGTCACAACATGGCGGCCGGCGCCTGGCTCCTACTCCGGAGTCTCTTGTCCCAGACTCGGCCAAACTATTCTACTCAACAGTTGTTGAAATACTTTGATTGCATTTTGCAGGAAATGAATAACCGCCATGGTAAAAACGATAAAGAGGAATGTACAGATCACTCTTAATGCTAAATTTATTCATGGTCACAACTTTTCTGAAGCCTTGATAAAATTTCGTTTCACGCTATTCGTCCACCTCACGCAAACAAAGCTTAACTTAGGTATAGAAAATCAAGCCTGAGGGACAACTCACCGATTAGTGCGCACTCAATTTAATGATATTTTGTATGAGAATTATTTCTTACTAGGCATTTTCAACTCGCCTTTTTTCTCCCTGTTTTTGTCGATACTAATTACAAATGAAATATTGTAATTTACAGTTAAAATATAACTCAAAGTCAAATGTAAACAAAAATATAATACTTTTATGTTAACAAACATAAGTATTTAAAGGTTGTGATAAATGACATACTCAGGACACAACCAAACACTTAATTATAATCCATTCACGATTACTTCACAATTTTCTGAAGCCCTGCTAAAGTTCTACTTTCAGGATACTCCTCCGCCTCGTGCAAGCTAAGCTTTACTAAGACTAGAAAATTACACCAGAGGATATCGCACTGCTTTCCTGTGCACTCAGTTGTAATATTATTTTGCATGAGAACTATTATTTATTGCTAGGCGCTACCAATACAGACTTTTTTTCACCGTTTTTATTCGTGTTTATTATAAGATAAATATTATAATGAACAAATAGAATACAGGTAAAACTTCAATTTAACGAAAAATAAGATACGCTTCTCTCAAAAGATGCATAACACTCTTGATACGTGGCATATTTAGGAAATAACTAAATAAGTCAAAAACGGGGTGATTATTCAAAGGTTTATGTTCAAAGGTCTTCATATGTTTGTGTTACTTATTTTAATAATTTTATTAGCTTCCATATGGTCTCATTTGTAAGTCATTCTTATTAATTAAATATTGTATATTTTGCTTAGTGACCCGTAACTCTATGTTTGTTAGTCTAGGACGGAGAAAGTGGCACGTACGGGGTTGGTTGGTATTTTTCAGGATTAAGGCTACACGATACAATTTTTTTTTATAGGTTAAACCGTAGAAAATTAGGTTGTGTGAGGTGATCTTCAGGATATTATTTACATACATTTGCTCACGCACATCACACCTAAGTATGGACATAATTAACCTAACCTATTTAGCTTTTTCAGAACTCTTACATAAAGAGGCTTACGAAAGAAAGAAAGAGTAATATTCTGCAGCGAAGTTTTCACTCCATAACACCTTAGACGTTAACTTCTAAGTGCGGTGGAATCTACCCACTATGTGCATTACCTACTTAAACGGCAATAATTATTTAAAAAGGTGGATAGTGGATGAAAAATGGCTGAAATAAAAAAGTAAGTAGGGCCTCGAAAGTGCTCACTTTACCAGGAACAGCCTTTACACACACGTGACCGCCTTGTAATACGAGACCGCTGGGGCTGTGCGTAACTACCTCGCAGCTGCGCCGAAGTCCGGTCACGTCAGGCCCGTTCACAACTGCACTGCAGTCCGAAATGTGGCTTCGCACGCGAGCGTTCCGCGAAAACTGACTTCACGGCGCGGTTTATTGCATTAGTTAAAAGGAGGCCGCGGGGAGAGGGGCTTGGCGTGTAGCGCTCGCATCAACTTTCGCGGCACACCTCGAGCCCACACGAGCGGCCAAGCCCCTTGACTATAAACACGAGTATAGGAGAGGGTCGGGGTGGTTCAGAGCCCGGAATAGCCTCTGACAGCACTGGGCCTCTGGTGAACCACGCCTCCTCCAGTCGAGTCGGGGGTTCTTTCGCAACACGGGGAGGGGACGCCCATTGTTTGCAAGAGACCTCGCGGTTTCCCAGCGCCGTCGTGCAGCGACGGTGACAACTTTGTAAAGCCCGCCCACGGGGAATAATTTTTGCACGAGGCGCGATGGAGACTTGAGAGACGATGGGGGTGAATCGAGGCAGCGCAGGATTGCCAAGGTGTCGTGGGGGGGGGGGGGGTAAATCCGCGGGAAAACCCTACAGACCAGCAACATCGCCGGGCACAACTCCCATGTGCGGAAATCCCGGGGCGACACCACCGGGAATCGAACCCGGTTCGCCTAGGCGGGAGGCGAATAGTCTAACCAACACACGACCGCGGCCCCCTTCAATATTGTGCTAGTTCGCACTTCGCGTGTGTGTTCACATCGAAGTTAAGAAAGGCTCGTCTTGGATACGTTGTATTTCAGTAATACAGTCCATTCGCTATTACTTCCAAATTTCCTGAATCCATGTTAAAGTTATACTTCCAGGAGATTCCTCTACCTATGCTAACGAAGCTTAGCCTAGTCTAGATAATCACACCTAAAGGACAAAGCACCACATTCGTGCGCACTCATTGCAATAGTATTTTGTGTACGAACTATTTCTTGCTAAACATTACCAACACACCTATTTTCACCCTGTTTTATTCAGATTAATTATAAATGAAATATTATAATTTATGAATAAAATATAAATGAAAATGTTATGTTAACACAAGTATAAAACGATTGTGATCCGTGAAATATTTAGGAATCATCCAAACACGATATTCGTGGGGTGATTTTTAAAAGGTTTGATTCAAAACGTGCGATGACATCGCGAATATACTATACATCGCACATCAGTGTATTGATATTCAATTATGTCAGGATTTACGACCCGTCGCGTCAGTCAATCACGTGACCAACAGCCAATCAGAGGTGGCCATTCTATCCGTCCGTCCGTCCGTCCGTCAAAACCTTGGCAAGCTTTAACTTTTGATGAACGGACGACATTACAGCCTTCTAAACTTGCACGTTTTGTTACTCGTTCATCCCGAGTTCTTTACAATGCGGTGTATTGTATGCAGTATTTTGTTTTGGCTGTCTTTTGTTTTCATGTGTTTGTTTATGTAACTGTGAAATGAAACTAAGTTACATTGTTCCTGAAGACAATAGTAAAAGTAATAAAATAATTCTTTATACGCTATTTAATTTTTTTACATCGATTTATTTCCGTTACGTACGTGTATGTGCGTTTTGCGTACTTAAGAAACTCAACACCGTCAATTTTTTTTCATTTTTAATGGAGAATTTTTTTCTCTTTGTAAACAGTTTTTTTTTTAATTAGTTTGCAGCAATGGACTTACGACAGACGTACGAAATTTGGTTCTAAGTCGCTCGTCTGGGAGACGGACGGACGTGACGGACTGTTGTATATCATGCCTTAGAGCGACGCAAAGGTGAAGTTCCCACGCATTTCAAACATGCTGTAACGCAATCCAAGTGCCAGTCAGACGGCCGCCGTAAGTACGGAATTCTGTAGATGAATATTTTCCACGGATGCCGGTCGTAAAGATATGTCCCTTTTTAAGCGTGAGTCAGTTAATGTACGCCCAGAAAATAAAAAGTTAACAGCTGTTTATCGAGAAGCGGCTATTCCCCTTCGAAGACTCTTTACTTGGGGGTGGGGACATGCCGCAAGCAACTACGTCGGTGGCTGGCCGGCCATTAAAGTCCGCGGCAGGAATCCTAAACGCGGCGACGTTGGCGTCTCCAGCGGGTCGTGACGCGCATGCGTGGTGGACTCCTAACCCGTGGCGCTCCCGGCAGAGTGGCAAGGTCTAGAGTAAGCCAGGATTTACACTCTGTCATCCGTCCGTCCGTCATACATTAGTCCGTCTCCCAGCTGAGCGATATACAACCAGACTTTGTCCGTCCATCGTAAGTTCATAGCTGTAATCTAATAAAAACGAAACTGTTTACAAATAGGAAAATCTCCGTAACGGGGTTAAAATTTTTGTAGGTTTTGTGTTTTTAAGAACTCGAAACGCACATTAACGTACATAACGGAAATTAATATATGTAAAAAATTATAAATATCATATAAAGCGTGATTTTATTACTTTTTCTATAGCACAAAAGGAGCTCGTGTTTCCAAACGCAACGATGGACTAATATCCAGGAAAAATTTAACTTAATTTAATTTCACAGTGACATAAACAAAAATATGACAACAAAAGACAGTCAAAACAAAACACTCGGGATGAACGAGTAACAAAACGTGCTAGCTTAGAATGTTTTACTTTCATCCGTTCGTCCGTCAAAAGTTAAAACTTGCCGAGGTTTTGACGGACGGACGGATAGAATTAATGGTCACTACTGATTTGCTGTTGGTCACGTGATTGACGAACGGATGACGGGCGGACGGACGCGACTGTTTGTTTTAAATCCTGCCTAACATTTCAATCCGGATTGAACTTGGAGTGGACTGAAGAATCCCGAGTGAAACTCTACCGTAAACACACTCGAACTGGTCTGAAGTAAGACTGGGGCGTGTAATCCTGTCCAGTCGGCAAGGTGGACTGGAATGTAGAATCCGTATTAAAAGTGTATTCTAAACACTGTCGATATAATTGAACTGGGAGAGAACACAAAACAAATGCCGCCATTTTGGAAGTGTATTGTACGCATGTTCGGAGTAAAAAAAAAAGAATTTAAGCAAATGCTAAGCTACAAGGGCAATAATGTAAATAAATAAATAAATAAATAAATATATATATATATTTGGACAGAAATGTGTGTAGAATTTTTTATGCGTCATATTGGAGAAACAAGTATTACAATTATACCATGGTAAAAGTATAGGAAGGGAAAAATTTAGATATTGTAAGAGTAGATAAATGTTAGCATCAAAAGAACAATGTTACTAAAGGCTGTTCACGATAAAGTGATCACTTTTGAAATGAACCCTTGAAAAAGAGTCACTGCCCTCGTCTGCATATATTTTAACGGGCGCACTGAATGACATTCGCCCAGTAAAGTTGGTAACGGTGGAGGAAAAGTAATTCCATATTTTAACGTTGGATGAAAAGTGTTAGGTTACCATTTGTGATAACTTATATTATTTATTTCACTTTCTGTTTTTTTAATACATCGATGTGTAAAAATTATAAGATTTGTAAAATATTTACTTTCCTAAAAATTTCACAGTTTTATTTTACGTACGAATGGATAAAGTGACGAGGCCCATGGCAATGTTAATTTTGCATAAGGCAGAAGAATACACAACGTGCGTGCAAGTAGATCGTAAGCAGGGCTTTCAAAAATGCTCATTTAACCGTGAACAGCTTTATACAGCTTCAGACCATGTTCACTTCTTCTTCGCTCTTGTTTACATGTCAGTCCGGATTGAAAACTTTACTAAAAATGTGAGTTTCGGTCCATGTTCGCTTCGTGTCCCCTACGTTTTGACTCCAGTCTAAGTTCAGTCCAATCCCAAGTTTTAATCTAAACCTGTAGATCGGTAGACTTTCCGATGTTTTAAACTGCGACACTATGATTTTATTGGACGCGACACTGTAGCGAAGTCCAGTGCACGCCTCTATCGTAGTTTCTCATGTATCCTGTTCGTATATATTTAGATACAGCAGTCTGGGAAAATCAGTTTTTAGCTATGTTGGAGGGCATGGAAAATAATTTTTCTTATGTCAGTGATGTCTGTAAAAAAACTCCATTCGTCACCGTTTGGAATGCGCTTTCTTTTCGTGGGTAAACACTTTGCGGGCAAATTCTGCAATTTCGTCAGAAAACGCGGTTTTTTTTTGTTTGTTTTTTTTTTTTTTTTTAATTCGTTTTCGCTAGCGTGGAACAGCGTGGTCGGCTTCCGGCGACTGGCATTTCACTAACTGATATCAGTGATTTGAGTTTAGAGAGTGGTAATGTTGTAAGATGAGGTAGACCGATCTCGCTGGCTGCGCATAATCCGTGTCCCAACATTGAACTGCTTTTCTACAACACGGTTTGGATTTTAGGTTAGAAAACTGATTTGTAAACAAATGCTTTGAGATGTATGTATACTTCCTCTAAGCAGCAATTTGTAATGTAGTTTTTTTTTTTTTTTGTATTGTAAAGGGCCCAGATCGGTGACGCATCATCCGACTGCGCCACGGGAGGTCGGCTGTAATGCAGTTTGATTAAGTCTAAATTGGTAAAAGTATTTTATATGTATAATAGTGCTTGTCATTTATAAAGTAAGATATAAACAAACACTGTTGACCATGTGACGTTGACAGTTGTGTTCCTTTGGGGTAGATCAATGTTGGCCACGTGCGCAGAAGACGAATAATCGATCGGCCTACCTAATCTTTAGTATATGGCTGTAACAAGTGCACGAAAAGTGAGTGAATAGTACGCAATTCACCGCGCAGGATCACGTAAAAGCTTCCCCCTCGGGAAGACCGTCGTCTTACAAACCTCTGGAACACGGGAAAGCAGAATGTGCTCCTGAAAAGACCTTCACAGTCACAATTCATTTTTGTGACAAACTCTCTCTCCGCCTGAATGAGTGACCGCAGGCATTGTGTGTGGGTTTTTTTTTTCTGGCCTTTGGCGGTGGGGGGGTAGGAGGCACTTTATTTGGCGTTCCAAAAAAGGTCCCGATCCATAGAGGATTTCATGTGAATATTTTCCTCTTCTATTCCTTCCAGTTACTGTGCGATTATCTGCAGCTCATTTGCCGCTATTGCCTTCTCTTCCTGGAAGAATTTAAGTGGCGGGCAGGTAAATGTGAGAGCTGAATTCTCCAGAATTCGTATGTTTGTTCATTGCGGTGCTAAAAGATAACAGGCAAGTTCTCTTTCGAGAATGAAGTTACCTTTTTAAACGCAACCTCGCAACCTGATAGCGCCGCGCCGCAAAAACACTGTTTTTCTTTTCTACATTCACTCTAAGCTGATAATGTAATTTTCAGTCATTGGTGTTTTTGACTTACTTTTCTCTATGTGATAAAGGAAATTTTCTTTATATAAATGCAATTTGTAAAATTAGTATACAATGAATGAAATATAACACATCTCATCGTGGTAGTTAATGCGAATATTACTAAAGTATTCTGTGGTGTTTGTCTGAAGACATTATTGCGTCTTAAGAGTGGGATGGACACGCGCGTCCAAGGCCAAGAAGCGAAGGAGCGATACGGGCGACACTAACACGCACGCCTAGTGCCTCATCGCTCCTACGCGCAAGGCGTGCAGTGTTTCCGTCGTACCGCTGCACTGTGCAAGTTATACCTGTAACAGTGATATTTTATTGCACGCGATGAAAGACCACAGAATAAACTACGTTCGTTTTTTCTCTTGCCGCTCAACGAACACTGCATACACAAGCTTCAAAAATGCGATATTATGCGGGGGTTCATCACACTCTTAAAGGGGAGAGATTTCAGCGGCTCTTAACATCGAGGTCTTGAGAGCCGATGAGGGTAAAATGAGGCGAGAATGGAGCAACGCCGGAATGTAAGGGCGGGGGAAACGGAAGATCCCCGAGAAAACCCGCCGACCAGCTGTATCGTCCTGCCCGATTTTCACTTACGATTGAGACTTAAGTGATTGAAATGTGCTTACAGTGAAGCTGGAAATTGACACCAGCGTCTGGAAATAAAATTACTATGGGTATGAATATGAAAACAGTGGTTTTTTTTTTGTTCGCCCCAAGATATCTAAAGTGTGAAAAGTCTCTTAAAGTGAATCTGTAGGAGAAAACTTTAACTAACGATAGCGTATGAGACTGGAATGTGTGTACACTACCACAGAGACATCGTACACACGTGTTTCGTCGCACCAATATGTGAAATATACTGCTCACAAAATGTTTATCATATTCCCCGCTGACCACACAAAAGTTTAGCAAATTCCCCGTTCGCCAAAGAATACGTTATATCTACGTTTCTAGTAGAATGGAACGTATATACGTCATGTGAATCATATAACCATTCATCCTTTGACCCTAAAAACAGCCGCAATTGAGGAATGGGTCGATGTGCCTCAGGAAATCCTTAACTATCTTGTTTTAGGCACGAATCGTCGAATACAAGCGTGCCTCAGGAATCTTGGAAGTCCTACACGTTATTGAAGTTTTTCAATGCATCTGAGAAGACTTTTTTTTTTTTGCTACCGAAATTGATGATATTCCTTTGATTAAATTGTTTTCCAGTTTTATGCATTTTGTTTGTTCCGTACTGGGATGATGTAACCGAGTATTGTGTTATTTTTTTCCCACCTTTGGACTTTTATTAAATATAACATCCTGAGTTCTAATATATGCTAAACTTCTTGTGAGCAGTATATAAATTATGTGCAGCAAACGAAATTCTAATTGTGGCGTAATTTTTCGTAATTTGGGCCTTTAGTATTTGCGTTTGTTGGACAGGGCCAATAACGGAAAGTAGGTATTGAAATACCCTATTTTTATTTTGAAATACGAACTAATCACAAGTCATCGACAGATGACCCGTTAAATGATGTTAAAGTGAAAATCCCATAAAATGTTATGATTTGAAGAGACCAATTCCAGGGCTCACATTTAAATTTGCGTCTGGTTGTCTCTGTCGTTTAAATATATAAATGAGCAATGAAATCGTAATTTATATGAGAAAAATGGTACGAAAAACTCGATGTTTGGAAATCTGTGTTTAATGCACAGTTTTTGAGAAAGTCCAAAATGAACGGTCTATTCGTTTGTTTGCACGTCACGGAGAATGCATTCTTTGGTTGGTGGGTGGACCGAATGTGCGTAGTCGTGGTGTGTTGTTAATTATTACGTGTCTAGCGAAGTGCCGTCATGTTTGAATTACTGTGCTTACGCGTCTTCTATCTTGCCTTGGGGGCAACTATTCATCCTTTCAGAACGGATAAATAATTTGTCAAAGCTCAAGTTCGCAAGCAGGCGACTGAGAAACCGCGATGACCTGCTTGGCTACGAGCACAAACCTGGCTGTACACGCTGAAATCCTGACGTGGAAGACACTCAGGTAAAACCGGTTCCAGATGCCCGTGTGAGAAATCGACACCTTCAGGCTTACGTTTCGAAACAAGCTGTTGCCATCTGCCCGTCTTGCGGACCGTAAAAAAAAAAAAAAAAAAAAAAAAAGGATAAAATAATAACGCGGTGACGCTTTGATAAAACTGTCCTGTGACGTCGTTCCAAGGACTGCTTTATAATGCATCATGAATTAAAAAACAGTATCTGATTAATTTTGGTATTATTAGCTTTGTGCAACAAAACTTGTTATACCTTGGTATTCGCTGGGCTGGTCATAAAAACGTCGGTATGTTCTTTGATAATCCATGTAAATTATGTATACGATTATTATTATTTTTCAATTTTGTAAGGAAAACGATAACGAGGAGCACTAGCCTAGTTTGTTACTCGAATGTAATGTGTACAGGCAGAACTGTATAATTAATGTGCATTGACCTGTGAGAAATCCATAGCAATAAGATGAACATCAGACATTAGCGACTGCTTGAAAAAAAAAAAAAAAAAAACTAAAAGTAACACACTGTTTATGGGCGCATTAAATAAATGAAAAAAATATTAAGATTCAAAGTAATTTGACAACTGCCCAGCAAATTTGCATACCGAAAACACGTTGTCGAAGTTGCTGAAATTCCACATCGAGAGAATTTCAGCTATAGGCTGTTCACGGTAAAGTGAGCACTTTTTAAGGCCCTTCCAACAGGCATTAACCACCAATAAATATATCTTATTGCACCCTTAGGCATTACATTTTGACGGTGGTGAAATATATACAGTATGTTTATTGGTCACATTGTAATGTTTATATTAAAAAGCAGCACGAAGATGGAAATTGGACAAAATGAAAAATTCAGAAGGGTCTTAAAAATTTCTCACTTTATCATGAACAGCCTATACCTGTATTGCTTTGCTCGCACTCAGCTTCTGTGCAGCCACCTGCGCAGCTACACAACACCACAGAAACATATGGGAAGATATAGGAACCAACTACGTATTGAACTAACGTAATGAATACTTCCAATGTTTAAGCAATGATTTAATGCGGAAAAATATCATTGAAATAAATTGCATGACGATTCCACCCTTTGGTAGTGTCAAAGATGCAAATAGGATATGCACACAGCAGTTCGACTGGGTCCGTAATGATACCTCTCATTATGCGTGTTACAAATGCCAATTAAGTGAGTAGAGTATTTAAAGGTGAAAATTATTACCTAACCATCTCGAATGTTGCACACCGATAAAGTTTTTTTGCGGAGTTAATTTGATTTGAGTTCAGAATACAAGTCACTAAGGTTCTCGCACTTAACCGTTACAATAAATTACTTGCCTGTATAATTACTCATTTCAAATGTTCCTGGCTAGCACAGTTTATGTCGGTAGAGCAACTTGATACTTATTTAATCTCAGGCACTTTGTGACCACTGAAAAGTGTCGGGCAATGATGCTGCTTGCTTTAAAAGTTTCTTAAACACTCTCACGTACGCCTAACGGTCACTGTATATTAAGGTGGGATCATACCTTATACAATTTCAGTTTTTCTCACACTTATTTTATACGTAGCCCTTTTCTAACTGTAGTACTACGTACCGTTGGCTTATCACTCATATTGTAACATACTTCTTTGAGTCTAATTAATTAACCTTAAAACCGTTAATGTATACTTTTCATGCAGAGCTCAGGCCTCGCTGGCCTGCTGCCGTTATGACCCACATGATTCAAGAAGGAGTATGGAACATTCCGTCACCATCCATTATCGGCGGCGGTTAAATATTCAAATTAACACGGAGTACATAGGGCCTTAACCGAGAGTGGTTTCCAATACCATGACAATTCAAAAGGTGTGCCTGAATGTTGCCAACTTGCACACAATTAACAAGGTGCTTAAAACCTGATAAAACAAAATAAAAATATAACACTTCTTCACATAACTAGTAGGGGCGCACGGATCCAAACTCACTTTTATATTAGTCAGATTATCAATCATAAAAATGCACGACAGTATATGTGGTAAACATTCTTCTGGGTTCTTGGGCTTGGCAATAACATATAAAATAAAGGCTATCCTACCTGCCACCACGAGAAAATAATTATTTTGGAAAAAAAAAAGTGTTTTTGGAATATTTAATGACTGTATTTACATAATTGTAATTTGCAGGTTTAAGTCGGGTGCTACTTGTGTAACTATGTTTTGTTTTATTAAGTCGCAATATTTTAATGTGAAAGGTGGTGGAATTTCGATTTCGGATTTCTTCGGCAAGGGTTGGTAATTCCTATTCGAGCTGTGGGCTCCCCCGTCTGCCTACAATGTTCTCCTAAATCTGAACTCTACGCATGAACCAGGCTAACTCGATATGTGCTGTGGGAGGAGGAATTGGGGGTTGGTTCTGGGGAGTGGAAAATTCCACAACCCTCTTCGCTCCATATCCTTCCTTCCCCTTGCGCAGCGAAGCTAGTAATAAATACATATCTGATTTTTTTTTTGACGTATCGACTCGGCCAGCGCGTCGAATTTACGACTGCTGACTCGATCGCAATATCGAAATTACTTGTGAAAAGAAAAACTACAGCAATAAAACGTCGTTATTTCGCTAGGCGCGTGACTTCTCGTGAGAAACGATACATTTCACGTATATTTCTGGATTTCGAGCGTTGCCATAAAAATATTGCTTTGAGTCATAGTGTGTGTATACGTGTGTATACTTGTAAAATTTATGTTTTTATTTGATGCCTTGCTGTACCGTGAAATTTCTTACTTTTCTGTGAATATTTTTTAAAATGAATCATGGTTTTTGTAATACAGGAAAATAATAAGGAATAATAAACTGAGGCGCATACGAGTCCAAGATCAACCGCCGAGCTAAAGATAGTTGGACGACCTATTCTTAAGGATGATCAAACCCCGCCATCTTTGATTTTCATTATTTTCGCCATAAGTTCCATTTAAGAATGTTTAGTGAAATTTTTCGCCCGATAATGCACGAGTAAGAGTTTCTAAAGCTTTATGTTACGATTACAACTCCGCTGCGTTGATTAATTTTTGACTACTGATTGCCGGCAAGAAATAAGTAACTGGGTCTCGTGGGCGGCTACAGAGATGATCCTGGCAACAGTAGACAAGCAATACATGTTTTACTTCATGTGCAAAGCAATGCCCTATGTCTTGTCGATGCCCAAAATAAAATATTAAATCTTGAATTCAAGTTACGGCAAAGGTTCCTTGAATCCAAGATGGCGGGGCGTGTCCAGTGCTTCACCTGTAATACAGAAGTTCTTTGTTTTCGTGTCCTAATTTCAGTTTTAGCGGTATTATTGGAAATGTTTGGTAATAGAAAATTTACAATTTAGTATATGTTTAATTTTGTTGTAACTAAATTTCACTGTGTATTATTTGCCACTTGTGAAAGGCAGGAACTTATTGATAAAATATAAATATGTCTTTGGCGTTTTGCAACAAGCAGATAACACACAATTAAAATTGCGTACAAAAATGAAGATCTCGTAAAATGAAAATTTTCTGTAATCGTAGTCTACATTGTCAGTATTAATTACTATGAATCCGAAATTATGATGCGATATGACACGATACCAAATCCCGTAAAAGCTTGTGCAACGTCCGCCATAGCGGCCGGTATACGGGATAGTATGGCACCCGTCATGGCATTTCCCGCCTTGCACGGCCAGATTTGGTAATTGGACACGCCCTATTTTTCGTGGCATGTCCCATACCAGGTTTCGTACCTGGCCAATCACATCGCAATTTCCGAGAGTAGGGCGCTCCCCGTGGCTACTACTTGAAACGAGTTGATGAAGAAACCGGAAAGGAAACCTCCATCTTGATTTTACACCCGTTAGGTTGAAACTCTTTCAGATATATTTAAAATACAACAACGAATAATATTGGTGATGACAAATTAAATTACTGATTATACCGTTCTAAATACTTAAAGACAAGACCATTTTTTGCAACCTGTCAGTAATTTTCGTCAAAATTAAAAATAACACTCGTACTCTAGTGACTTCTCGTCGTTTTCAAGAAAATGATTGAAGCTATACTAGTAAGCAGTCGATTTATATAAAATGCGAACAGTAATATAGCAATATTAATACGTGCTAGCTAGTTTTTTTTCATAGGCTGACGCGAGTTACTAACTGGTAGCAGTTCTACGAATGGGGTTTATATTTACTACAAACCACACACTGGGCATCCACCGAGGGTGTCAAATACTAGTACGCAAACTGCTGTCGGGTAATATGAATCTACCCTGGCGGCTCATGTAGTAGCGGCTGGTATACCGGCTCGTACACCAGGGCTTGTAGAAGCTTGTACAAGAACCAAGTACGGCCGTCAGAACTCGGAGCTAATCAGCGTGCACTGCTATTATTACAATCAACTCATATGTCATCAAAATATATTTATCGGTTGGTCTTGAGTTGTGAGGGTTTGGTCTGGGATGCCGATGAGGGCGAAGTGAGGTGAAGATGGGACAGAGACGGAGGGCAATGGCAGGATAAACGGGAATACTCCGAGTAAACCCACCGGACAAAGGCAACGCCCGTTGTTATGAGATAAAACTTGTCAGGAGTGGGTGCAGAAAAACAGGACAAATTATGTTTGTACTTTTACTAGCAACATATAAGTTAAAAAATATATATTTACCTTTTTTCACTTTCCATTTCTATCGGCCATGATATTACGATTCGTTTATGTAGCCGTTAATTATTTATTTTTGTTATCGTGATAAAATAACATTCTACCTGAAAGATATGCAATAATTTTAAAACAATGTTTGCATTTCCATCTTTTATTAAAATGACTTTCCGGTATCGGCTGTCAATATCTCGTTGTAAAGAGCCTCCCAAATCTCTTAACGCACTCACTCACTCATTCACTTACCGGTATAGTTAAATGGGTGCATAATAACTGGTTTCCTATCCATTGGTAGTCCAGCACCAGATGTGCTGTACCTACAGGTTCACTTAGCTTCATAACGACTGTCACAAGGGATAACCACCTGAACAAACAAAACTGTAACGTACTCAATTATTTAACCTATTTCATGAAAGTTATAGGTCTCCTGATTCGTCGGTGCAAATTTATTATTTGGAAATTAAGTATCTCTGTTTAACATGCCATTTATGTACAGCATCATTATTTCAGGTTTTGGTCTATGTAGCAGATATGTAGCAGTATTTCCGTGCCATTCCATTCAACCAACATTATTAAATGATGAAGGGAGTCTTCAATTCTTGGCATTAAATTTAAATGCCACGAATTGAAGACCCTCGTGTGCCTTCGAAAAAACAATAGCTTGGGTGTAGGGGGAAAATGAATGGGTACTGTCTCATAGAATTGTGAGCTCTCTTCTAAGTTAGTAGGTATCATATAAATATTTTTGACATAGATGGTAGTATCAACAGAGCTGTTTGTTGTATTCCAGCTGCTATTGTATTTACTACTGTACATGTGGTTGCTACAGCAGAACACTGCGTACTTACTACAAAACGGTTAGTATAGACTCTTCACATTAAAATTAGCACTTTTGAAAGCCCTGCTTAAGATCTGCTTATACACACGTGTATTTTTCCGCTTTATGTAAAATTAACATTGCCATAGACCTCATCAATTTATTCGTGCGTTGGTCAAGCGAAATGTGAAATTATTAGAAATCAAAATATTTTACAAATCTGCTCATTTTCACACATCGACGAATAAAAAAAAAACCGAAAGCGAAATAAATGATTTAAGTTAACACAAATGGTTTCGTAATAACACTTTTTATTCGACGTTAAGACATGGAGCTACTTTCTATCCAGCGTTACCAACTTGACTGGGCGCATGTCACTCAGTGTACCAATGTATGCAGGCAGGGGCAGTGATTGTTTTTTAATGTTGATTTCAAAAGTGCTCACAACCTTTACCTGTACCTCCAACACAACTGCAGTAATATTTGGTTGATTGTTTCCACAACAATTATCGCTGTGTTAACTTAACAGAATACTATGTTTGCTGCTACCCACAATCCCTATTTCAGAACTGGTCAGTTGTTTCTCAGCGTTGTATTAACTTGGTAGCAGTGGGTGTAACTTATAAATAAAACCCCGTGGTCTGACATCAAGTCTTCTCGGAGTTTTCCTTAATCCGGAGACCTCTCCCTGTGGTCGTGCCACGTAAAAACCATACGCCCGTCATTACTTTTATCGTAACAAGCAACAATAACCGCCAGGACTATGATAAATCCACAACCTGACTAAGTTACGGATGAAAGCCGGAAGGCAACTGATAAATGACGGTTCCATTTTCAATGAAGGGTTGCGTCAGGAATGGCGAACTTCAAATCCGGATACTCACAGAGTATTCATCGATCCCGTCTAGAAGCTCCGTGGATTCAACCTCCCCAGGACAACTTGGACGATTTATGTTATCCGGATAAACTTTAGCAGATGCCTATGCGTAAAAAAAAAAAAAAAAAAAAAAAAAACACAAATCGTGATTGGCTGAACAACTAGACTGTGGCCGCTGTAATCCTTCAAAGACACGTAACGGATTACCCCACAAGACCGTCCCCAGACACTTTGTAAGATTTTCATAATCTTCAAAACAATGCAGTCGGTTGATTATTCAATCTGGACAGCCAGTATAACCTTCAAAATCGTATCAACTTTGTTACTGTTGCCGTATTATTCTGGTCGGTATGCATATCGCTTTATCGCACCAAGCGATACCAAATACACGCTATTCACAGTAAAGTGAGCACTTTTGAAAGCTCTCTCATTTGGAATAATAGTCAGAAAATTTATTTAATTTTATCTTTAGACATTTAATTCTGAGTGAGGTGGAATATACACAGTGTGTTTATTACTTCCATGGCAATATTTATTTTTAAAAAAGGTTGTTAATGATAACATATGGCTGAAATAAAAAAAAAACTACTAGGGCTTCAAATGTGCTCATTTTACCGTGAACAATATATAATAAACGAGTTCTGCTCATGTGTCAGCTGTACGTCCAAAGTCCATGGGACATACTGTATTGCTGTATTTCGCTGCCCGGCGTTTCCTTCGCGTGGGAAGGCGCCGAGAGCTGGATGCCAAGTTTGTAACGTTAGACGAAGCGAGCAGCCTATCATAAAGGACGCCGCCGCAAATACCGATAAAGACATCGCAGCTCGCGCCTCGCTGACCCTGAGAAGCTCATATTTCCCCATTTATCACGTAGGAAAGTCGTCCTCAACTTTACCTTTCCCAGAACAACTTGGATTGCCGAGGACGTTCTAGGCGGCACCTACCTCAAGTATAAATACCACGTGCGGGCCTCTGAGGAAGGAGTGATTAAGAGCCGAGTGTTTGGCGTCTCGTGCGAACTTCAGCGACACTTGGGCAGTTCCGGAGCGTCGAGGGACGGATGCAGCGATCCGCCAGAGTGCGTCGGCGAGCTTGTGCGCAGTGAAGAGTGGGACTGATCTGCGGGACTGTGGACTGGATGCGTGAGTGGAAATACATTAAAGACGATGGAAATATACATTTTTAACTAAACATGTGGAAATAATAGGAGCAGTTTAAGGGACATTAGTAAGAGTAAAGACTGATAAAAACGAAATATCACACACTGAATTCGAATCAGTGGGAAACCATTGGTTCGCAGTGAAATTCAACTACTCTAATCAGAGGAAATGGCTCAACTTATAATCAGTGGAAAACCACTGATTGTTTCAGTGAAAAAATTTCACTGATTGAGTTAGTGACGTGATACAATTTAACTAATTGAAAAAGTGACGGCCGACTGCAGCGGCGAATTAAATATTGCTTTTTTTGAATGTAGGCAAATAATTACGTGAAATAAACATATTTACGATAGTTTACTATTTATATTGCGCATTTTACTGCAATTTAAAAAAGTAAAAAAAGTTTCGTAGGTGGCCGGAATTGAATTCGCGCACCCGCCGACTATATTTCGGCCCTTTGCTATGTGAGCTACCACGCAAAGTTGAATTTAATAGAGGAAAATATATTTCATATATCTTGAAGCTGCGAAATCGTGCAGTTTGAAGTTGCATGCTCATACTTTTGGTTTTTGGTTTAATTGGTACCGTTAGGATTGTTAAACCGAATACTTCAAAGAGATCGCTGTGACGATTACGTGGAATCGAAATTAAATACCTAAAAACGGAATGAAAGGCTGTGTGTTCATATTAAATCGTAAATGGCGTCTTGAGAGACGAAACACATTTTAGAAAGTATCTTGTATTAGTTTATTCGTTGTTACTTTACTTGATACTTATTGTTTAACGGCCATTTTCTAACTATGTTCTGCGGTCATTTTTACACGCAGTTTCACTGATACATCAGTCATAAATAATTAGAGACGGGACAAGTTGCTCAGATGTTTCACTGGTCCATCAGTCAGAAAATAAACCACTTAGAAAACAGTGAAAAAAAATTACTGACGAATCAATGGGAAATGTCACTGAATCAATCAGTGAAGGGAATATGGAATTTTTTCACTGGTTCATCAGTTAAATTCACTGAAGTGACTGTTGTATCAGTCAGATACGTTTGACTGATTGCAACAGTGAAATTCTCGCTGATTCAGATTTAGAGTGTAATTTATTATTGCGCTCAGTAAGAATAGTATGAGTTAATAGGACGCTCAGACTGGAAAATAGCAGATGTTTGACTGTTCGTAGCATCGAGAATACATATAATCATTGAATGAAGTCCTTTTATTTCTATTAACACCGCAATCCCTCACGAACTCTGATACGCCCTACAGGGGTTCCATGTTTCAGTATAACTCATAAGCTCTGATACGCCCTACAGGGGTTCCATGTTACAGCATAACTCATAAGCGAACTTGTTTTACGATTTACCATAAATAATACTTGTACGGAGTTGTTTGAAACCATAAGAGAAGAGAATTCTTAACACGGGAGCGTAGTATTTTTTTATTTTTTTATATTTTTTATATCCTCGAAAGCTGCTCGTCGGAGGCCGAGCCGAGGTTAACAGATGCGTCGGCCGAACTGCGTTGCACGAGAAAATGACAGAGAATCCAGTGATTTACCGGTTGTGAGTACGCGCGCAATCTCGTCCTAAGGCCGCGAATGGAGTTCCGTCGCGCGCCTGACACACTGTCGTATATCTTCAGCTTATTCGCTGCGAATGCATTATATTTTTTATTTGGGTTTGTCGTCCGGCGATGCGGTCACCTAAACCAGCTCGTCGAGGACTCGTGGATAAAGATGCCCGGTACTGCGAACATCCTGGAACCGTAAGACCGCCATTGCAAGGCAGGTTTAGACAGAGTTCTTCGTGTACAAGCAAAAATAGATAAATGGAGAAGGAGAAAAATTTTATTATTGACATAACGTTTGCACGTATGTCTCTACCGGCAGAGTGATAAGTCTCTCAGGCTCGTAGCATTACCTGGGAAGAGAACTAAACGAGCCGCGCGCGCGTCTAAGGCTCGCCATCACCTCTTTTGCAGAAATGAATGATTTTCGTGTAATAATTTTAGATTTAGTGTAGCCTGATTATTGAAATTTCTTACTATAGAATATTTACGATTTACGAGTTGTTTAATATTTTAGAGTTTAATTTCTATTTAATGTTATTTGGTAGTTGTGAAAAGGGAAGAACGTATTAACATCTTAATGTTTATTTTGTGTTACTAGGGGACCCAGCCCGTGACTTTTTCTTTTGTATTATCATGGGGCTAGAACAGTTACCATGTTAAAAAATTTGGTTATCATTCAAAGATCGCAAAAAATATTGCATAGATATATGTAGGTAATAATGAAATGATGTGAAATTAACTCAACATTGTAGCGACTACGGTCCCATTTAATATTTCTCTATCCACTCGACCACTGTGGCCCCAATTAACAATAGTTCTATCCACTGAGCCACTAACGCCCCACTTGGAATCTCTCTACCCACTGAGCCACTTTGGCCCCAGTTTATTAACTCAATATTTAAGCGAGACATTTAAAGTAAACAAAAATGATATTCCATTACCTTCATATCTCTATGCAATATTCTCTATGCATTAATACAAAACTTTTCATAGGGAAAAGTAATTAAAAAACGAGTTTTTAGGGTAAAAGGTAATGATTACGTAATCTGATTTTGCTGAAATTCGAATTTGACCTGTATTTTACCCTGAGGATTCGCTCTGCAAAATGTGAAGGACTTCTGTTGAGTTTCAAGGACTTAGAGGTATTAAAGACGGACAGAGATCATCTACTTACTATATAGGTTGTGTGACTAAATTTTACGTTGATAGTTTGGATTTCTTGTCTGTTCTACAGAGTAAGAAAAAATAAGTTTCTCTAATGTAGCTTTTTTTTTTTTTTTTTTTTTTTTTACTTCGCCAAAAATTAAATCATCAGGAATAGAAAAAGTGCCGACATAGTGGACGATGCCAAGCCTTAAGTTTAGTGACGTATGTGTCGCGCAGAACGTCGCAGCCTCCTCTGTTCATCGTGCTTCTCTTGAGCCTAAGCAAGACGCCCGTCCAGATTGCCGTCATGTTGATATATAGTCTATTCTCTGTTTCTTCACACTCTTTGAATCAAATCTTTGAAAAATCACCCCATGTATGACGTGTTTAGTTATTTCCTAAATATTCCAATTATCACGACTGTTTCATACTTCTGTCAACATAACGTTATTTCATTTTTCTTTATATAGAAATTTTATCAATAATTTGTTTATAAATTATGTTTCGTTTATAATAGATATGGATAAAAACAGTGAGTAAACACGTGTGTTGCTAGCGACTAGTAAGAAATAGATCTTATGCAAAATGTTATTACAACTGAGTGCGCACGAATTCGGTGCATTGTCCTTTGGTGTAATTTTCTAGTATTAGTTACGCTTTGGTTGCATGAAGCGGAGGAATATCCTGGAAGCAGAACTTAGGCAGGGCTTCAGAAAAGTCTGAAGTAACCGTGAATTGATTATAGCAGCTGGGTGCGTTGCACGGAGCGGGCTGCAGGACGCCAGCAGAAATGTAACGACGAAGGTATCATGTTTCTTTTTTTTTTCCCCCACTATAAGCGTTCCCTTCGCACCACGAGCTATAGAGTCTGCGAAATGTACCGTAGTTGTGTCGCAATGCAAGATATACGTGTACTGGCATGTTTGTTACTGTCCTGTTTCCTGTGTTAACTGTATTGGTTCCCTAAGATGTTATTATGTGGTTTGCATGAGTAATTTGTAAACAACACGATAATACGGTTGTCTCGTTATGGCTGGAAATAAAAAATTTGAACTAAACGTTTTAAGCCTTACGTTATTAGATTTCTAATGGGAAGATATCATTGCATCCCCGTTTTATTTATTAATTTTTGGCACCTGGCCGTTCCCGTTTCAACATCTTGCGCCTCGCCGTTGGTTTCGTTAGTTGATGGAATTTTACTGATAGCAAGAACTTAATATATTATTATATAATTTGTCATTTGAGGTGGCGAAAAACTACAGCATCTGTAGTGTTGGTCCCTGGATACATTCAAGGTTCGGAGGCGGAACAGATGACGTTTGGAAACCAGTCCCCCCCAGAACTCGAAATTTTTTAGCACCTGGTCTGTAGACAGGTAATTCGTAACCGACATATATCAAAACCTCATCTTAAGCCGTTGTGTCTGTGTGTTTAACTTATACAGTCTCTTCTTTCGCTGTTAGGCGTGAGAATTATCAATACATGTGACGTTTCACTTCAACAGGTTTAAGTCGGCACCTAACAGCGAGGTCTCGAGGCTGAAGCAGAGTGAAAGCTCGCCGGCTAATGGCAAGGTCCCTCACGTTTCCCATACGCGAAAATCCAGGCGACCCCGTCCGGAATCGAACCAGGTTCGCCTTGGTGGGAGACAAGCAATATAACAACTGCACCACCGCGGCCTCCTCTTATATCAAGAAATATGCTTGGTTGTACTTGTAGCCACTATACGAACAGCAAGTTTATCTTGTTTGTTTCGCTGATGTGGGTACACGCTGAAATTTAAGTAGCGAAAAATCGCTAGTAATCAACGTTATCTGCTAACCGGGTAAAGTAATCGACTTATGAGCTAGTCTGAATATTGTCTTCCGCGCATGTCCTCAACGTTAGCTCCTGAATTTCCATTAGAATTGTGAAGATCTCTTTTTCAAGCAGTGATGCACGATTGTATTGCATTGTATAGGGTTTTTTACGTCCGCCGGTATTATGCTTGAAAGTTTATCAGGGGACGGTTTACAGACTAACTTATAACCTAACTTTAATTAACATCCGTGCCTTAACCGGGATTCGAACCCAGAGCCTCCCGCACCCCAGACCGGTGGCGTACCAACCGACTGTGTCACGGGAGGTCAGCCAGTGATGTACAAATTAGTTTAAAGGCTGTTCACGATAAAGTGAGCACTTTTGATATCAACCTTAGAAAAAAGTTACTGCCCCTACCTGCATATATTTTACCGGGCGCACTGCGTGACATGCGCCCAGTAAAGTTGGTAACGTTGGAGGGAAAGTTGATTCATATATTAACGTTGAATAAAAAGGATTCAGGCAAAGGCAACTATCTGTAATAAGTAAAATTATTTCTTTCGCTTAGGCCCTACTGGTTTTTTTTTAAATGCAGCTATGTGTAAAAATTAGCAAATTTGTAAAATATTTACTTTTCGAATAATTTCACAGTTTCCCTCGACCGACGCTTGAATAGTGATAGGCCCATGGCAGTGTTAATTTTACACAAGGCTAAAGAATACACAACAGTCATACAAGTAGATCTTCGGCAGGGCTATCAGAGTGCTCATTTTACCGTGAACAGCTTACACGAAGATTTTATTCTAAAATGATAATAATATTCTTGATTTAAATAGGCAAAATGTTTTGTGTAGTTTAAATACACTATCTACCAAAAAGTAATTGGGCACCCGTGAAGATTCAGTACGTCAGTTGACTTGTGTTTCACGGCCTTCGGTGTAGGACCGCTGGTGTTTGTCCGTGGTAGCATGAACACAGAGGCCTATTGTAACGTTCTGGATAATGAAATGCTCCCAACATTGTGGCGTTTTTACGGAATGGACCCGTGTTACTTCAAGGATGACAATGCCAGGTGCCATTTTTCAAGGGCTACTATGCAGTGGTACGCCGACAACAATGTTCGCCGATTGCACTAGCCCACCCAGAGCACCGACCGCAACCCTACAGAACATCTTTGGGACGAATAGGATCGCGGGATGAGGGCTCGTTAGGTGCGGCCAAATTCCATTGCTCAACTCGTGGAATGGTTGCAAGAGGAATGGTGACGAATCCCCGTGGATGTCCTGCAATCAATCGTAGAGAACATGCCAGACAGGGTGGCTGCTGTTATAGCCTCAAGAGGTAGCCCTACGAGATTCTAACAGGGTGACAACCCCCGAGCAGACATTGTGGACAGGTGCCCAAACACTTTTTGGTAGATAGTGTACATCCGATATGAATTTGGATTCTGCCAAAGGACGTACATTAAAAATATTTACGCCTTAATTTACTACAGTCTGAAAGAGGACGTTGACAATAAATGACACTTTCCTACAGGGGAGACGGTAATTGTGCCAGTAGGATTCAAGGCCATCCTCCCATCTCGACGGGATGTTACACCTTTTGCACTTTCAACAGCGACATGCCATCCATCCAGCCAGCGGGTTTACATCAAAAGGCGCCGACTCGTGTTGTCGCCTCTGTGTAATCGTCTATTCTGCGGCCGTACGACCTTGTGCCGCTTCAGCGTCGTCTCGTAGCGGTCCACGAGGGCGTCGACTCTTCGCCGTTCTAAATGCGACGTCGCGCTGTGCCCTCTCTCTGATTGTTGTTAGGCGCGGTCCGTGGCTACCTCGCGTGCCAAGACACTCGGGTTGGCTAAGTCACCACACCTTGGTTGCCCCCGCTGGCAACATCTCCTGCGATGGCCAAGTGCCACTCCACTGCTCGTAGGGACTCTACGTACAATTTTGCTGATTCGTTTGTAGACAAGCTATACTTGTAAAGGCTGTTCGCGATAAAGTGAGCACTTTTGAAATCAACTTCAGAAAAAAATCACTGCCCCTACCTGCATACACTTTAACGGGCGCCTTGAGTGACATGCGCCCAGTAAAGTTGGCAACGATGGACAGGTAGTAGTTCCGTATCGTAACGTCGAATAAAAAGTGTTAGGTTACTATTTCTGAAAATTTAACTTATTTCTTTTGATTTCTGTTTCTTTTTTAATGCAGATTTGTAAAATATTTGCTTTTCTAATCATTTCACAGCTACACTTGTCCGACATATGAATAAAGTGTTGAAGCCCATGGCAATTTTAATTTTACATTAAGTGGAAGAATACACAACATGCATACAGTTAGATGTTAGGCAGAGTTTTCAATAGTCCTCATTTTATCGTGAACAGCCTATAGTATGGAAGTTATCTTTGCATTTGTGTCACAGGTGGTACGACACACTCTGTATCTATGCATAGTATAAAACAAAAGTCGCCCAGCCGCGTGTATCTGTGTCGGCTAAGGCTTCTAAACTACTTGTAGGATTTTGATACGGTTTTCACCATCATTTAGAGAATTTCTTGAGGAAGGTTTTGGTATATAATGCATTAATAATTAATGTATGGTTAGTAGAGAAATGTCAGCGTTTTATAATACAGTCGGAAAAAGCCGCTTTTCGGGCGCTTACACGGCTTACGCTGACTAGACAATAAGAGATACACCGAATTAATGTACTACAGAATTGTAGATTTCAAAAAGGTCTACAAAATAGACCCCGACAGCATACGTTTATATTTTAAGGATGTCCCACAGTAACATTTTTTTTTTTCTCTTTTGAAAACTTTGTGAACAACACAGTATTAATCCTATGTTAGTTACCTTAAGCATTTAGTGTATATACTAGCTATAAACCTAAACAACGTTATATTTGTAAATCGCACCCGAGCGTGGCCTGGGCGGGTCGTTAGTGACGTAAAAAAACCTGGGCAAGAGTAAAATTTGCTGTTTACTGGTCGGTGGGCAGAGTATCTAACCAAGAAGTTTTTGGAACCGCAAATATTTTCGTGTTCCTGATGATAACTGGTAGGCTAGCATATCAATTTATAGTAGGTAATAGGTAAGGCCACCAGTTTTTCGCGAAAAGATTTAGGCACAGACTATACGTGAACTTGTTGCGTGTATGCTTGCAAATGTCCTTTTGCTATTGGCCGCATGACTGCGTGAAAATACATTTTCTTCTCGATTGGACCAATTAGAATAAAGTTACCGTGACACTGAACGCGCTTGATTAGTTGGCCAACACTTAAGACGAGTGTGAGTTAAACTCATCCAACCGTGATATTGGTTCTGAACTAACGTTTTTTTTTTTTTTTTTTTTGGAGTACAACTCGTCTTGGAATCTTTTCACGAACAGGTGGCCCTAGTAATAAATAGGTCAAGCGTCGTGGGGCATGTCAGTTTCGTGCATTTCATTTCATTGGACACCTTGTCCCGCACGATTCTGAACCAGCAGTAAATTCGTACGTAGCACTTCAGTGACTTGATTTTGCTTGGTCGAGTGTTGCAGGACAATGAGCTCTGACTGTCATCAGCCAGTGAACGAATAACATCTGACCTATTAAGCTACGTATATAACTTCGAAGTCTAGGCTGGCAGCGTTCTGAAGACATGCCACGAATGAGGAGCTAAAGCTACGAAGCAGTGGATTGTATGACAGTGAGGAGCAACTGCCATTGGATAGCCTGTTGTACCTTTGGCAAGACAGGACATCGTCCCGTTCTTCCATAGTTTATAGACTGAAGATGAGATAGACCGATCTCGCTGGCTGCGCACAACCAGTCTTCGTGTCCCAGCATTGAACTCCTTTTCTGCCAAGACGACTAGCAAAAACGACATGGAATGGATCTGAGGTTAGAATACCGATTAGCAAACAAGTGCTTTGAGGTGTATGTATACTCTCTCTGACCAGTTTGTAATGCAGTTTGATTAAATTCAAATCATGAAAGTATTTTATTAATATATTAGTGCCTGTAATTTAAAAACTAAGATGTAAACAAACACGTTCATCACTATTGGCCATATGACAGTTGTGTTCTTTTGAAATATAGGTCAATGTTGGATACATGCGCAGAAGACGAATAATCGGTCTACCTCATCTTTAGTCTATGGCAACGATAACCGGAACCAGAATTGGCTCTCGACGGCTCTGTACGTGGGTTTTAATGAATGCGACGAAATAGCATTTTTTTTTTTTTTTTTACTTCCTCGCAGTGGTGAGGATTTCGCTATGCGTCACGCCGGGGAACATGCCTCAGCTATGAGAGGTTGGGAAGATTTTCGAGACGCAGGAGAAAGTTTTCCGATATTTGCGTTCGCTCTTCGCTCTCTCGCGAACAGATCGTTCCTCTTTGTGTCCGATTACACGGGAATCTCCAGCTGTGGCATATAGGGGAACAATTCTCTTCTCGTCTTCAATGAAAGGACGCTCGCGTTTGGGATCGCCGAAGCACGTGCTACCACAGACACGCATCAAAGGGAAGAAATATAAAAAAAAATTGCGTCATCGGTTTTACAGATGTAAAATTGCCCAGGAATATTAATGCCGCTGCCTAGGCTGCCAGACGATTTGCGAAGCTTTTTGTTAGGAAAAGTTTTGTTAGGAAACCGCCCACGCATGTGAGTGATGTTTGCTCACGAATGTACTTGGAGTTATTTTCTTGATTGTGGCCCCGAAGCGCTGGAACGATAAGGACGATGATGACGCGGACCAAGGTCGCCAACGTCGCTACGCGCAAAGCACTGACCATGTAATGTAGTTAGGGGTAATGAAATTTCGCGAAAAGATTTCGAGACAAGTTATATTTCAAAACACTGAAGGGTCGTTTACCTATCTTCTTTCGCTGAATAACTTTCTGACACTCGTAAATTGCCTGCACTCGAATTACGTAGGAGCCCCGAATTCTGAGTGGCCCGGTCAAATATAACACCGTCTCAAGCAGACAGCGACCAATGGTAACAGATAAACTCTTGTTGGGTCTTTGTAGTATTGAAGTGTACCGTGCACTAATATTTTTTCGCGAAAAGTCACTAGCTCTGCGTGTAGTGTTCTCGTCCTGTTGTGTTTATTACGGTCAGAAAGACAGGTCGGTGTCTTCTTGCCTTCATGTAACCCGTGCGCTTAGTGAAGCTCGCGGAGGCTTGCGAACTAACAGCGCTAGAGTAGGCTGACCCGCTTGTATCACTGCGGTGTATGGGAGTTTCGGAGATCCTTGAATAATATTAATTAACGTATTTTTATTTCTATATGTCCTTTCGTTGAATATATTCAAATATTTAGGTGCGTTTGATGTTTTGTTTACGCCAGTGTTTTTCTTGTGTAGTATAGCGAGTTCGTAAAAAGCTATGCCTCGAAGTGTTGTATCGCACCATGTTTATTGTTTATTGTGATGAAGGTTATGACCCACATCTAAACGTTTAAGTTCAAGATTATTTTGTCCATTAATATCGTATATTGTGCCTAGCAGCACAACAATATAGGACACGTCAATAAATACTATAAAAAAATATTTTTTTTTTTTAGTATACAGTATCTATAATCACTAATATACCTGTACAAAATACAATTGTGTACAGTAAAAATATATACAATTACATTCACATCCATACATAATATGACAATGTGTTAAGTGTGGTCAACAACTGCTCAAATTCATCCATACTAAATATGATCTTACTCAGCAGAAGATCTTTAATACGTCTCTTAAAGTTATTAAAGTTTAAGGAGGTTATTGAGTCTGGTAGCATTACATTTTTTGTGTTTATTCTACTTAGATTTTTTAGTTCAGTAGGTAGTTTGTTGAAATATCCGATACCTGTAAAAAACACACCCTTCTACACAATATACAGGTGGTTGCTGTGCAATTGTATTATCTTTTTTCCTAGTATTGTAAAATTGTATTTCATAGTTTTTTTGTAATAAAATTAATTAGCATAATCTTCTTATGATATTTAATCTGCTACTCCTGTACAAAGTTAGCATATTTTCAATTATCTGTTATTTACGACTTCCCTATCCAATGTTGTATTATTTGTTACCGTAATTTTTAACATCTATTGGATCGTATGTTTTCTGTTAGCCATTGGTGTACATTTTTTTGTATGTTATTGTAATTTGTGTGTTAATTAACCTGGAGTATGCTATTCTGGACTGTTATTCTGTATGCAATTGTAAACATTGACAACTTCCTTGAAGTATGCACCAGAAACTATGGAGGCTATCTAAATAAATAAATAAAATAAATATAACAGACTTTATTAATGAACAAAGGTATTGGCCTGTAAACGTTAAAAAAGCCAACTTTTTAAACAATGGAGGGCACGAATCAGTTTTTGTACTTTGCAGATATTTCTGATGGTTCTTTTTTGGAGTCTGGAAACTTTAATAGTTTGAGAGGAAGGTATCCTCTGAATGATACAGTAAGCCATAACAGTTTGGAAATACGAAAAAATAAAATTGTTGAAGGGAGGATGTCTTTAGAAGATATGATAAATTACTTAAAGCGAAACACGCTGCACTTGGTTTTGGAACTATGTTATCAATGTGAGTTCCCATAAAGATAATTGTCAATATGTAAGCCTAAAAATTTTGTAGGCTGGCTTTCTTTCAAATCGTATTTTCTATATTTTATTAAAAGGTCGTAGTCCTGTTGTTTTTTTAATGTGAGGAATTTCAATAAAACTGTTATATCCCAGTTATAAATAGTAATGAATAGTCTCATTTAATGTCACCATAAGTGCGGTCGGATTCTCATTTTTAAGTAAAAATGTAGTATGTATCAACCACAAAGAGTATATTGATGGAATACAGATTATATATATATGTATATATATGTATATATATATATATATATATATATTGCATTAAAATTATATAAATATAATAGTGGTCCAATGATGTAACCTTGGGGAACAATGTTTGATTAACCCTTTTTTTAGAAACTTGTATTTATACCATCTGAATTAATTGCGACTTGCCTTGGAGGGAATTCAGTTAGTAAATATCAATTCAGTGGAAAGTTGTTTTTATTTCACTGCCAGCCGCTTCACAGCTGTATATCAGTTTTATAATTAACTCTATTCATGTCAGTTTCAGGCGTAAAGGTTTGCGACAAATGAACGCAAATGAATTTTTAATATAAAAATTAGTTTCTACATCATTATTACAATTTTCTTACATACAACCATAGTAAACATTATGACGGTATTCTATGACGAATATTTTCTTCCAAATACTGCTTTCCAAAGCATCCAGAATGGAAATACGCTTAAATTTTGTTAAAAATATAGACCCTTTTAATCATTTAATTTTTTACATTTAAAAAGTATATTTTGGTAAAATATTTTATAGTGTTGCAAAATATATACATTCTTCTTTCATATACAGCATTAATGGCACTTTTCTTACAATTGTTATGGTGTCTGTACTACATTTTTATGAGTTATTCACATTGTATAGTCGGGTGCAGTGCTCCATAGGCAGTTGCTTTACTTTAACCTCAGAGCCACCCAAATCTCTTCGCTCACTCGATTGTACGGGAGCTGCAAATCGTCGGCGCGGCGTAGAGTATGTTAAAGCGGATGAAGGAATTTGACATTCAAATCAGTAGACGTGATGATTGCAGAGACTGTCGGCGCGTGCGTGTGTGCGTGTCGACTGTTGACATCATCACGGCTATTCCGTCTCCGGGAAGGCCACAATGGCAGGCGTTGTCCTCGAGTGAAGGTAGGTGCACGATGGAGAGGAGAGAGCGGCAGGTAGGAGAGTCGTTAAAACACGCTGCGTGCGTAATGAGCGAGGTCAAGGCGAGGCGACGAATCACGCGGCTGTCAGCGCCGCAGGCTGTGCGGATTCCAGACCCGGGCGCGCGTACCCAGCGTCTGTGAGCTACCAACCCACCTCACTGCCGGGATGTTTATCCCACGGAGGTGTAGGCTGTTCACGGTAAAGTGAGCACTTTTTAATGGCCTCCCAACAGGCATTAACCACTAATAATTATATGTTATTGCAGCCTAAGGCATTAAATTTTTTGGGTAGTGAAATGTATACACTGTGTTTATTGGTCACATTGCTATGTTTATATTAAAAAGCAGCAGGAAAATCGAAATTGGATGAAAGGAAAAAATTAGAAGGGCCTTAAAAATAGATGATGGAGTGGTAACAGCCTATCTTCTCCACGTTTATCAAGTGATGCCGATGCCTTGTCTGACTTCTTTCAACTGCGCATGCGCAGACCGATTGTTTACGTCAGCCGCCATATTATGAGTGGCGAAAGTTACATTGTAAGCAATGTAGCTGGATCGCATTTGAAGAGAATAACTTGTGGGAAAGTAAATCAGGGTTGCAACAGGTCTGGAAAACAGGGAAATGTCAGGGAATTTGAAAACTGTCAGAGAAATCATGGAAATATCAGAGAATTTCAAACAAGTTAGCCAAATGTCAGGGAATTCTGTGATATGCATGCTATATTTCGCAGCTCTGTCATAAATCTTGCACCGCTGCCAGAATCATATAAATTTGTTTTAATGATTGTGGACTAGATTCTTAGGGATTTTTCTGTGCAATCTATGTGGTGAGCAATTTTGTATGATCAAAGAAGTATTTTGGTGTAAAAGTGTGTTATAATGCAAAGGCGCCAATCCTTACAAAAAAAAATGTTAGTAAAAGGCCAGGGGAAAATAGATTCTTTTTGTCTTGAAATCACGGATATGTCAGGAAATTTTCCAATGGAGAAAAGGTGACAACCCTGTAAATATTGTAGTGTTGTATCTTAAAATGATCTGATACGAACAACAATAAATTGCAGGGGAAGCATATGACACGTGTAGAAAGCTCGCTGTTTATACTAAAGGCATGAAATCAGTGATGAGTGAGCGTAAACAGAAGTGGTTTATAAGAGGATAATTTTATGTCCAATACCCTACAAAGTAGAACACTGCCATGACTACCAAACCTGCGCGTGCTCAAAGCTATACAATATTCTGCCACTATCCGGAATTAATTAAAAATGAAAAACACGCCCATTTAACTACATGTAAAACATGCACCTGTTTGCCACTACTAGCCCTGTCCGTGTCTTTCATCATCGTCTGCTGCCCGGCTTCACTTTTGTGTCTCGGCTTCCACTCCATAGTCTTAATACCTCCATGGTATATCGCAACCCCTATACACTGGATAGGAGTAAACAGAACGCTTAATTTTTTTCCGATTCGATTTTGTTTAACAGCCCAGTCCAATAACAGCAATATAAAAACGGAAAATTATTTAATATAATGTGACTATACTGCCTACCGTTTTATAAATATTTTTCAACGGAATTGATAATATAAACATAATAATATTGATTCAATTGTAGAGACTGAAGTACGATGTTTTATATAAATCCACATTTCTGTTTACGATGTTGGGGGTGCTGTGAGCATTACATTTTCGTATGGCCGTCCATTGTCGTTGATGTGAGCTAGTTAAGTGTTTGAACAACAGTTTGGCGTTGTGTACCGACACTTGACAGCTCACAGTGGCCGTTTAGTTTATTAAACTGGGTGTAATCTAGACGATTGAAATGCAAGCGGTAAACTGTTCATGTGTAGTAGTGCCAACACGTGAACACATTTTTTTTTTTTTGTTTTGACGTTGGCACATTTGCACTGGGCAAAAAAGTTAAGCATTCCGCTACTTTGCCTTGAGATACGTCTCTGGGTAATTGTATGCTTGTTGGTTTATCCTGGGGGGAACTAACTGGGCCCAGCATCGCCTCGGGCCGGCCATAGAGCACGCCTATCGTATGGAAGCGGAACGATGTGCGGTTTAGAGGTCTGGATGAGGATAAAGCGAGGTGAATACGGAGCAGAGCCGGAAAGTAAGGGCGAGGGAAATGGGAGATCCCCGAGGAAACCCGCTCCACGTGCCAAACCGATTCGCCTAGATGGGAAGCTAGCGCTCTAGCCGCCATGGCTCCAACGGAATTTTAACTATACTTAATTAATTTGTATTTTGGGAGGTCGGATTTATTGACAAGATATTTGAATTCCTAGTAATTTTCATGATAGAAACAGTTGATACACAGCCTAGTTTCCGAGTTAAATTTAGCCAACGTTTCTATAAAAACTAAGGATGTGAGCAACAAAATCAACAAATATTTAAATGCACAAAATAATAATATTATGTCCGACACCGTCACATTGACATTTATTTATGTTACAGAAAAATTATTTTCTTAACAAACTTTTGTAACAGAAGCTTTTAAAATAATAAATTAAGAATTAAATAAAAAAATGTTTTTTAAATACATTTTGTATTACACCGCTGTACTTAATACAAGGTTGTAAACTTCGCATATGTAATGATTTCGTGGTTTAATATATTACTATTCGAAAAATAATCGATACATTTTTATTTGAAAACTCTACAGTGTATCAGCTATTACTGTGTGCTATGGTTTTTGGTAACTGAGTGAATAAATAACCCTCATCGAAATATATTAAGTAGTTCAAATTCTGTTCCTAATTTTATGTTTTGGGAATACTTGCGCTGCGAAACTTCTCCATAGCTCTTAGGTTTGAGTGCTCTGAATGCGGCATATTTAATTAGGTTTCTGATGGTTTTGTGCATGTAAAAATAAGACTTCTCGTATTGGTGATTTGTTACATTCTTTGCAATTCCACTGTTACACTTTATCGACGCATGAATTAAGTCATCAGGTCCATTTTAACTGTGGATATTGCGGAAGGATACAAATATCAAAGTATATTTTAACCAGTTCTTTCGGAAAATGGCTTAGCTGACCGCGGAATTTCTGTAAGCATGCTAACTATAGACTTCCTAGTTTAACAAGCATTCTTTACAACCGTGCTTATTTTCAGCTTTCTGCACGTGAAGAGATTTGATCGGCACTTAAAAGCGAGGCCTTGAGATCCGATGAGGGTGATGTAAGTGAATATGGAGCGACGCTGGAATGAAGGGGCGGGAGAAACGGGAGATCTCCGAGAAAAACCCGCCGACCAACGGCATCGTCCGGCAAGACTTTCTGCACGTTGTTGATATCTTGACTTGACCACGAATCTACACAACATTCACCTTTACCTAGATCCTTATTTTATTTAAGTACCTTCAAGTCTTGTCAAAAGCGGGGTCGTTAGAAGCAGAATCAATTGTTTCGAAAATAGTTAGTGGGGAACGGAATCATTAGTGGCCCTGTATTTTATAAGTGATTTCGGTTCGCCGATAATCGAACCGTGGTCCTCCGGAATGCGAATAAATTTATTACAACTGCGCCACTCTCCCGGTTTAACAATTTACGCTGCCGTGGACACGTGTGTCCGTATTTGTCTGCTTATTTCCGGATAAGTGTACACGCTATGAAATTATTTGTAAATTTACCATATCAGTGTGTGCGTACAGTGACAAAGCGCAAATGGTCAAATATTTTCCTGCACATCCATGGTAACATTGCTACAGTTGCTCGTGAAAAAAAATATATTTACTTACTGACTGCGATACAGGAGCCAAAACGTGAGGTATAGCCTACATGTTGCACAGATATTTTACGTCTATCACTAGAGACCTGAAGAATTCGTGGATTCATTTTGAGACAGGCTGGAATTCAAAACACGTGTGTTTATACACCTTTATCCGTTGGTCCACACGGTGTTTGACTCTTCCTGGGGGAGGCTGGCCCAATCTTCGCCATCCACTGTGACAGCAGACAACCAATGTGCAGTTAATATCGGCATTTTTGTACATAAGACTGTAAAGTCTAGCCTGCAGGTCATTGAACTCGCGAATGTTTCAGGTCTCTACCTATTACTTTTGTAAGTTTTAATGCGGGGTTAAGAAGAGAATTACTGCTCGAATGTACTGGACATGATAATGATTAGCCGTTTTATGTCGAACGAGCGAAACAGTCGAATAAAAACAAAAAGTGTGCGGTAACAAAATGAGGATAACTTTCCCAATAATTCCAGTTTCACCTGACCGACGCATGAATAAAGTGATGAGGCCTATGACAACATTAATTTTTCATAAGGCGGAAAATATACAAAGTGCATACAAGTAGATCTCAAGCAGGGCTTTCAAAACTGCTCATTTTACCGTGAACAGCCTATATATGCAAATTGTTACGTTTATATGGACCAAACGAACCGAAAATAAATGGAAAAATTTAGTGTCCAAAATTTAAACATCACATTTTTAACACAACGTTAAACCATGGAACTACTTTCCCCACCTCCCTGCCAACTTAACAGGCAGCATGTCAGTCGTGTCTCCGTTAAACAGTATACAGTCACGAGCAGGGAATCGTTTCAAAGGTAGACTTAAAATGTGCTCAGCCACGAGTCAGCTATAAATGCGCATACCCAAATTTTCCTCCTATTTGCTGTCGAAATTACTATAGGTAAGACAGTGTGTTTGTTGTGTTAAAATGAATGTACTTAACGTCTGCAATTTTGTTTTCATATCAGTTATAATAATATTTCATGCAGTTTAGGTCTAATTTGTAGTTTTGTATAGGCTATTCACGGTAAAGTGAGCACTTTTGAACACCCTCCGATTTGGAATCATAGTCAATAAGTGTATTTTATTTTAGTCTTAGACGTTAACTTCTGAGTGCGGTGAAATATACACACTGTGTTTATTACTTAAATGTAAATATTTATTTACAAAGGTATTTAAATTATAAAGAAATATGGCTGAAAGGATAAAGTAACTAGGCCCTCATAAGTGCTCACTTTACCGTGAACTGCCTTTTTCGCATGGTAAATGAGTTAGTAATACGTAAACGTTACTGTAATATCGCAGTGGTGGATGGTGAACAAAGTAACTTCCGAGTACATAACAAAGTTGGAAGTAACAATCGTAGTGGGCGTGTAAATTTGCTCCGCCCACTGACGTCAGCTGTACGTGCTAATCCGCATGAAAATGTAAGACCTCCTGTCTTATATCGTCCCGAGTTTACACGTACAAACGAAGCTCGTTTAAGTGTCCCCGCGACAAAACGAACGGCGTAATTGTCTGCTTCTCTTAACGTCTTTGGCGAGGGCGAGTGTTTTCACTAACCTTCCGCTGTTTCTTTTTATCCAGTCAGAAGTGAGGAAGAATGGGCAATGAAGTGGTGTTGTTGGTCGGCGAGTGGGGGGGGGGGAAGGGGGAAGGAAGCCGTTAACCTGGCTCGCCTTGAGTGTGAGAAGGGGACAAATTCCGCGCGTACACGTAAGGGCGAGTTTCGCGAGTCCCGCGTCGCCATGGCGACCGACGCGCGCGCCCCCGGAGAGAGGAGGAAAAGAGAGAGAGATGAGATGCAGCATCCCGGGGCTTTTGGGCGCGGCGCCCAGTGCGAGCTGTGACTTCGTCCGAGCTTCATCTCTCCCCCTTCGCTTCTCGATCCCCTTTCTCTCATTTTTTTTCCTCCTCTTCCTCTTTCTTCTGGTTCTTAGGGCGCCGGTGCTGGGCACGTCCTCGGGGGGTGCGGGTCGATGTGTGAGTGTCCCCCGGGTCTCGACGGAGCGGTTCTGAGGGTGGTGATCGCCTTCGCTGTTCGTGATAATCCGCGAGTGACTCTCAACCCCCAGCTCAAGGACGGACCCTTTGCGTGTGTTTTCCCCCCTCCCTCCCTGCTGGACGTCGGCCTTGTGAACGCCGCAGTGCGACGGAAGTGCGTGGCAGCGCCTGACGAACCCCCGCGTGTCGCAACAGCCCCCTACACCGCGCATGCGGGAGCGGGCGAGCATGATGGCACGCGGCGGGGGAGCCGCCGAGCGGCCGACCGCGTGCTGCGGCAAGCCGGACTGCTGCAACAACAACAACAACAACAACAGCGGCAACAACAATAACGGCGAGCCGCCGCCGGTGTACCTGGACGAGGCGATCCTGCACCGCATCGCCTTTACCGTCTGGCACACGGCCTTGCACTTGGAGAGCGAGCAGGTCAGCCTTGCATTTAAGGTCGAAACTAACACGCGCGACGGGTTTCCAGTCGCCCTTACGCGCTAGGACACTGAGCTGGCGTGCAGTCTTGTAGGCGCTCAACCTAAGGGACAACCCTCACGTTTACGTAAACACTAGACGACCCTGCTTTGGAATATAAATATTGTGTATCCTTCCGCTTCTGCCGTGGAAGAAGAGGTCAACGGCTATTTCGGAGAAATCTTTATCACATATTTTCGTTACCGTTAACAAATTTTAAAAATGTCTGCGGACACATGGTTGTTTGCAGGTATCACTTTTTTCCCCCCTGAATTTATCTCATTTCTGCAAGTATATCCAAAATCCCTATCTTGGAGACTTATCCGCACATCGATCAGATGAGTGTGAAGTTGCTGGAAACGTGAATACTTTACAATTATGCCGGTCCTCGTTATTTCCTTCTTAAACCAAAAATGAATCTATTCGGGCTGGCGTCCAGATTAAACGCCATGATTAAGAATGCTTTAAGACGCGTAAATACTTTTTTTGAATCAGCATTTATGTGAATACTCGCATCAGTTTTGTCGTTAAATATATGCCGTTATAATCAGATTTATTTTAAAGTTTAATCGAAAAAAAAATGTAAACAATGATTCATCTGTAATAATAAAAGTAATAATAAAAGTACAATTTTTGTAACGTTTTCTCCGCCTGGATGTTTTTACCCAAAATTTCATCGTTAAAGCACTCGTATTGTAAACTATTTTCTTCGTAACAGAACATTCAGATAACAGTAGAGAAGTTCGAAAGTATTCGTAATGTTTCTCACTTGGAGAGCTCTCGGTGGAATGCCCACTAGTTTCCCAATAAAGTGCGTATCTATAGATCTCTGCGTACGATTTATTAGAAGGAGGTCTTAAGAAAAAAGGAAGTATCAGACAGGCTGCCGGAGTAGAGGCGATTTGAAAGTCGGATTCTAAGGGCGGTTGTGGCACGCGTATAGAATACGCCATCGACCCTACAGAAAAAAAAAATCGGTAGCACAATGAGTTGTGAGCTAAACTGCACGGCCCTGTGCACATTAGATCGTCAGTTTTATGTGCATTGTTTGCGGCCTCAATGAGTACAATTGATTCGCAGGTAATCAAGCACATCGTATAGTTCATTCAGTTTCATGTTCAGTTAGTGTTGGCCCATGTTCGTAAACTTTTGGAATCAACCTTTAAAAAAAAATCCTGCAATTAAGTGTCTATATTTTAACGGACACATTGACTGGTATATCACCAGTGAGTAACAGCTATGTAGTATAGGCTGTTCACGGTAAAGTGAGCACATTTGAAAGCCCTCTCGTCTGGAATAATAGTCGATAAATACATCTTATTTTAACCTTAGACGTTACATTCCAGGTGCGGTGGAATATATACACTGTGTTTGTTACTTACATGACAAAATTTATTTTAAAAAGTGGTGGAAGGATAAAAAATGTATGATAGGAAAAAAGTAACTAGGGCGTCAAAAGTGCTCACTTTAACGTGAACAGTATATACCTACTGTTAGTTCCATGCCTTAGCTTCGTAATAAACGTTTAGTGTTTGAAATGGATGTTCCTATTAATTTGATTTAGTTTCTGTGTGTTTCACTGACACGGGTAAAAATTAGCATATAAGTACGTTTGTGTCAATTTCATAGTTATAAGCCCTACTCGATTGACCAAGGAATGAACTTATCGGATCTATGGCAGTGTTGATCTTTCATATGGCGGAAGGATACTAATTGAGCAGAAAATTAGATCCTAGGCAGGATTTACAATAGTCCCTAGTTAAATCCACGGTAAAGTGAGCACTTTTTAAGGCCCTGGTAAAATTTTCCTTTCATGCAATTTCCATCATCCTGCTGCTTTTTAATATAAACATTGCAAAGCGACCAATAAACAGAGCGTATACATTTCGCCATCCTAAAAATGTATGTCTGAGACTACAATAACATATTTATTATTGGTTAGTGCCTGTTGGGAGGGCCTTAAAAAGTGCTCACTTTACCGTGAAACGCCTTAGTTTTTTTAATACTAAAACTGCTTCAGCGTTGCTGTAATTATTTACAATCTAACTGCAAAAGTAAACTGAACTTTGAAATTTTATAAAAGTCTTAACTCGTCCTAAAATGAAATGAACATGCACGTATGGATGCGAGGAGACTATGGCATTAATTGGAGCTGACTGCCCTACCACAGGGGCAGACCGAAGAATTGACGAGGTGAGACCAAATTGGGATGGAGACGCAACGGAATGAAGACAGGGAGGAAACGGGAGAGCTCCGAGAAAATCCCTACACCACAGCAGTGTTCGCTACTCCTCACATGAAAGCTCCCCCCTCCCCGGCTTGAAAATTCCCCTCCCGTGTTCGTGGCCTAAGATCGAACCAGGAACACAGACTCCAACTTCTTTTTTTTTTTTTTTTTTTCTATAAGTGGGCAAATCTCAAACTTTCTGTAACTATACTTACGTATTTTTTAATATTATCGCTCCCCCTCCCATTCGTCTTGTTGTGAACATGCTAATTAAAAATATTTTATGACATGCTAATTAAAAAGATTTTATGAGCTGTATAGAATATTTCGGTTTCTGTTTAGATAAACACGTATAAGTAAAACATATCTGTAAAATAATAAGGTAGGATGTCTGCCGTAAGTTTTAAATACTTATTACAAACTGAATTAATGGCTGTTTACGGTAAAATGAGCACTTTTGAGAGTCCTGTTTACGATCTTCTTATGCACATTGTGTATTTTTCAGTCTTACGTAAATTTAACATTGCCATAGGCCTCATCACTTTTTTCATACGTCGGTCAAGTGAAACTGTGAAATTATTGGGAAAGTAAATATTTTACCAACATGCTCATTTTTGCATTAACAAACAGAAAGCCAAATAAATAATTTAAGTCGTCACAAATGGTTACCTAACACCTTTTTATTCGACGCTGAGATATGGCACTACTTTCCACCCATCGTCACCAACTTTACTGGGCGAACGTCACTCGGTGCGCACGTAAAAATATATGCAGGCAGGGGCAGTGATTTCGTTTCTAAGGATCATTTCAAAAGTGCTCACTTTATCGTGAGCAGCCTTTAGTAACCGACCGTCGTCTATTAACACAGGGGGGCGATGCCCCACCTGAAAATTGGGGGGGGGCCCTTCTCCCCCGCTTCGCTTAACGCGGTGCCGATGACCGGGGATCTGAGAAGTGAGACCAGTGACTAACCAACAGAGCCATCCGCGGGCACTGCCCTAATCAGAATTCGCATTTTTTCTAGTCCATACCAACTACCTTCGTACAAGGTTGATTCCAATAAACTGCATGATTTCTCGAAGCTACATGTGGCGTGACATGTAGGTGTTTATCCTAACGTATCTTATTTTTACGTGAAATTAAATGCCATTTTCCACCGACTTATTTCCCTAACAGATCCGGAGCGTGTTTGGTTCGTTGGGGTTGGCATGATGCCTTACTCGTATTTTTGAGTTCGCCGGATTTGCAGCCTTTTCAATACCTTACTAGGGGCAGCGGTGGCGGCGCAGTGGCTAGGGCGCTCGCCTCCCGCCACGGCGATCCGCGCTGGATCCCCGCCGATCCTACTCCCGCACTTTCGCCTGTGGGAATCGTGCTGGACGATGCCACAATGCCGGCGGGTTTTCCCGGGGTGCCTCCGCTTCCCCCCGCCCTCGTATTCCAGCGTCGCTCCATCCAAGGGTCTCATTTCATGTCGTGTCCGGAGATGACGGGCACCTACGTGTCCCAGCTGGAAAGCCCGTCACTCAAGAGTTTGTTGCCTCGTCCTGAGTTTACTCCCCACTCTAGTTTTTTTTTTTTAATGCCTTACTTTATCTGCGTTTACCACTACCTCCGTAAAGCACATCTTTCCTTCCCACTACCTGCCTAAAATATTAATACGAAAACAGTGACCCAAGATGGTTCATAGCTTATTAAATAATTTAGATATATCGCTTTCAAGTTCCCATCTTACACAGGGCACGGAAAGTCTTACAGAATTTTAAATGTCCGTTCTTTATCGCGGAAGTATTAAATATTTTTCTTGTGCGGCCTGACTGTACGTTCGTTACCATTTATGCACGCAGGATTGGATAAAATACTGTGTGAGGAATTGATAACATTCATATAAAAAAAACAGTCGACATTAGCCTAGAATGCGGATTAAAAACACTTGTGAAAAAATTCCTGAAGTGCAGTCATACTGACATCGAACCCACGACCTGCTGAATGTGAATAAAATATGCTACCACTCGACCCAACATGATCGATGGGTCTGGTTACGAATAGCAACGAAGTAATTTTTTTGCGTATTTAGCCCAGTTTCTTTATAAATATTTTTAAAGTGTATTTATTTCTAATTGTGTTGTGTGTGTATATATACATATATATGTACACACTTTCCGCAAGAAGCATGGGAATATTGCCGGTACAGTTCTGCCATACCCGGTTGATTTTTATTTGAACGGATTTTTTTGATTGATTTACGTGCAATTAGGTTTATTGGTAAGGCGGTTAAAGTAGCTACAGAAAATCAAGTAGTTGTGCTCAAGAATATACACTTGTTATATTTCATAATTATCATGCACATATAATATTTGGCTCTACATTAGCTGTCTTGAATATTTTATTTTTGATTGACGGCCACTAACTGTTGCGTAAGAACGCAACGAACTCTTTATTCGAATGATTTTGTTATTTCTAATCTTAGGTATCTGACGGTTAGCCAGCATTTTGGTAGTGAGAGGGTCTTAACAAATACCATACTGTGGTATGCGATATAATGCGAAGTGATTGGTATGAAGTGGGTACACTGTTAAAAAAAATTGCCGTCATTTTACGGAAAAGTGCTGGTAAAAATTTATCCAGAAGGGTCCGTAAATTCTCCGTAAAATTACGGACACATTGATGTTCAGAAACGTACTTTCCGTATATTTCATGGAACCTCTCCGTTAATTTTCAACTTAGTTTTCTGTACTTTTCGTTTAAAACAAAAAGAGATAATGAAAATGCCTTTAATTTTCGTTAATTTTCGTTATATTTCGTTACCGCGTATAACAATGATATTAAAAAAGTTAAAATATTTTATATTTAAGCGACGTTTGAACCCGAGTCAAAAAATATACCAGTCCATGACTCAAACCATTCACCTACAACTCTCACTTGTAAATTGTGCTATTAACTGACAAAACAAAAATTAAGTTTCTATTACATTTAGTGTATTTTTAGTGTTGCCCAATGTTACAGACGCCTGGTGCTATTTTTTGATGTTTGAAAGAATAGGTCATAGTCGCGTGGATAACCTTAACTACCGCAGAAACGATAATTTTCTTGTTACAGTGGCGAAGAAAGCTTCATGTAGCATCAGCTTTGTTCGTCCCCGTAACTCGAAGCCAAAGGGAATACGGAGACGATCCGTATTTTGTATTTACGGACTTAACTCAGTTTTTCGTCATTACGGATTGGCTTTCCGTATATACACTGTAAATTTCCTTAAAACATTCAGTAAATAAACGTAAATTTTTAACAGTGTACCTTTCGGACAACGTGACCAGTTATTGCTCGGAAGTAGTATTTGTATAATATTCGGTATGCACGATCCTTCGTGAAAGGTCATCGCCAACGACTGCTGATAAAATAACTACAAGTCCTCCAACGCTTCAAGGTACGACCTCTTTCCAGCGGTGCTCCAGGCGAGATTGTGTTTGGAAACTACCACTGGCAATGTTCTCGAACTAGCACTGGAAAGCAATTTTCGTTAACCGTCTTTTACCTATATATTAAAAAATGTGTTTTACTGGAGATTGTAAACTGCGTTGCTTAAATATGTGCAAAGATTCTTACTCTTTTGACGTGAATATGTCTTTAAATTTGCAACCATAGTGGGAGGAAATCAATAAAATCCTATGATAACAAAATCGGGGATACAGATTGGCATTGCAGCTCCAAATCTACCGTGTACATTTAAAATTCAATTACACCACTCGATTGCCAAAGGATCAAAGAATGTTACGTTGAGTGCGGACTGCGAAACATCGTGAGCGAAGGATGAAAAAAAGGGGGGGGGGGGGGATTTTGAGTTCGTTTCGCCGCGTCTTATAACTTCCGCGTAGTATAACTTTTGACTCGGAGAAGCCACGACGGTCGTTTGGATTTCAATCCACAGCTCTCGTCAAGATTAATCGATTGCGTGTATTAAAACATCTGCTTGGCGTGGTTATGGTGAAATTGTATGCGTTTAATGTAACAAATTAAGAAAACTTAACACAATTACGGCGTATACTCGAGACAAAAAGTCAAGCCGAAATAAAGAAATCGCATCTCAAAAGCAATCCAGTGTTACACGTAAAACCACATATGATCGAGTGAAGCGGAGCCGAACGTAAAATAAACATCAAGGCGTCCGAGCGCGTCAACGTAGACGTATTTACGCAAAACAAACAGCCGTGTTCCTAACACAGCCAAACGCAATTTTTTCTAAAAACTCTTGACGTGTCTCGTTACACGACAGTGTATTCGTGAGGTCCGTCGGCCGTGTTCGGGTTTTAATACTGAACGATTCAGTTGGGATGTCCCAAATATATTGTTACAATTTCCCTCTCTAGAAATTAAGTGGGCTGTACCAAGTTCGTTAAGGGATGGAGGTCTTAATCAAATAAAATAATTAATTATAATTTCCTTATTTTATTTATTATTACTATAGCAAAATTCTCTGAACTCAAATTCTCACAATAAATTGAAATCACTTACTGTTCACAATTGACACCAATTAATAAAATTTATAATTACTACAAAGAAATAAATGAAATTAAATAATTAAATATCAGCCCCAATAGACAGTGTATCAACCTACGCAATATTTTATAATTTATGCGTCCATATTTGACAGTTCGAATATTAACAATAAAATCAGTAAATACACGTCCATTCCGTCCCACCTCAGTTCAGTCCATGTCCCGCCAGTCGCAATGTTTTAGAGTCCTCCAAACGCCCTCACGCACAGTAGGCTTCACTCGTCGGTTTCACACCCTCTCGACCATTCAAGCCACGAACACCTCACTCGCCGTCGTCCCGCAATCTCCAGTCGTCGTCCAAATTTTACTTCGCTCGCGCACACTCCGGCCAGGCGGCCTACGTCAAAGACTGCCGGCTGCTGGGTTGCGGCAGTATATATAGTGTCTTAGGCCGCCACCTAGACTCTTCCCCAACTCGCGTGATGCGTCGCGGAGGGCGGAGACGCCAGCCAGCCTCACCAGAACGTTCTTGTGTCGTGGCTAAACGTATCGGAAACTCTAGCAGGCGAGAGGAGGTCTGAGACGCCAGCAAGTCTCGCCGCTTGTTGGCATTCACGGGATTCCCAGAAGGGGAGCAGACTTTTACGAGCGCATCGTTCCAGGCAGAGGGGAGGGCGAGGTGGGTCTCCGATTACGGCGCGGGGCAGCGGAGTCGTCGCCGGCTGCAGCATGTAACAATATTATTCTGTGAAAATGTTGAACTAGTGGAAGATAACTTACAACATATTCCGCGAGTTACATATCAAGGACTTAAGCTTTTTAATCTTGCCTGGAACACCTTTCCAAAGGCAAGGTTTAGTTTCAACTAAAATCTTACAAAATATCGATCATTATATCATCTCAAATCAGATAAACCCGTGTATACAGTTAGTGGCAGTGGTTTTTATAAACTTTGTTTACCATTTTGTCCAATGCAAAGGAAGTTGGTAAAATTGATAAGACTATTGCATATATCCATGAAGAGCTCCTACCAGTAATATCAAGTACAGATCATGTTGTTTATTGGTTCATTATGTAAGTGATGCATGTAGTGCTGTATACAAAAAATCTGGTTATTACAACGACCAAAATAGCTTATATATTTGTGAACGAACAGGTTGCACGATAATTTCGTGTTTGTACTCTTAATCACGATATAAGTCGCCTATTATATTTTTTTATGTTTGCTTATTAATGCTCCCTTTTTGCGCCGGTAAGCTAAAATACATATCCGTGTTTTACCTGGGATTCGAATCTAGCACCCCTCAAATCTAGATTCCCCATTTGTTCATGGCCTTTACTTCGCGCCCAGGCCCCCCCCCCCCCAATTTTCGCACGTGGGAGAATCGAGATAGGCGTTGCCGCTGGTCGGCGGGTTTTCCCGGGGATCTCCTGTTTCCCACTCTTCATTCCGGCGCAGTTCCATACCTCACTTCACCCCCATCGGCTCTCGAGACCTCGATGTTAAGAGCCGCTCAAATATCTTCTCTCGCTCACATTACTTCGCTTGGAGCTGTTGAGCGGTTTTTCGTGGACATCAGTGCCGTATTTTTTATCGTGTTTCTTACTACATAAGTCGTCCATTCCTCCTCATGTCTCCGTTGAGAATGATACATGTCGGCACCTTTGGGGCTGCCTTTTTTACATACTGGTTTTCTGATACCAATGTGTAGAGTTAATGTGTTACAAAAGCAACATGTTTATAACTGTTTTAGTTTAACGTGACACTTTTGAAATCTGTCTTAGAAAAACAAGTTTCCGCACGCAACAGGACATAATTTAGGTTCCTCATTATGTGGTAACGGCTCCAGCGATCTCGAAACAGCAGTTAATTGTCCTCACATCGGATTAAAATGTATTATTGAAATAGGTAGCACCTTGCATTGCTTATTTATTTTTACCGCAATACTAACGTATTTATCTTTCTAATAATTTTGCAATTCCACTTGTACTATACATTAAATCAACATCAAAGTATTTTTTTTTTACATATAGCGGAAGTGACACTCACTTGCAGAAAGATTGAACTGACAGGGATAAAAAAATGCAATCGTTTCTTGTTCCCTATCCTCTTTAACCGCGATGCTTGCTGGAATTCGCCATTCGGAAACTTACGGCATTGTGAATTGAGAGCGGTGAAATTTCTGTGAACAATTTATCTGCGATGCAGTTAATCAGTTTACAAACTGTGAACTTGATTATTTTTATTTTGTTAATTTATTTTTCTATTGTTGAATACAGATAAAGGCCATGCCGTGTTTTATTTATAACAATATCAGTAATATCCGTAAGTAAAAGAAAAAAATACTTCCATGTATTTCAAAATATTCTTGTATCCAACAGCAATTTTAAAATATCTCTGAGCCATTAGTTAGAGATCTTGAAAGCGTTGTGATTTTTACCCGTGCTGATGCAAAAATTAATCTACGTAATTTATTGTTTTAATTTTTGTAGCGAAAATTATTACATGTATAGAAGTGTGTGTGTGTGTGTGTGTGTGTGTGTGTGTGTGTGTGTGTGTGTGTAGTTGCGTGTGCGTAGTTCATTCGCGTTTACTTCCAACTTTTCTTAAGTCCTGCTAAAGTTCTACTTACAGGATTCCTCCGCCTTGTGCAAAGAAAGATTAACCGAGTCTAGAAATTACATCAAAGGAACAACGCACCACATTCGTGCGCACTCATCAGTGTAATAAATTTTGCACAATAACTATTTATTTCCAGGCGTTACCTACGTACCTATTTTCTCTATGTTTTATTCATGTTCATTATAAATGAAATACTAGTAGTTATAGATAAAATGTAAGTAAATGTTCAACTAAATAAAAAATAAGGTACTTTTACGTTAACACACAAATCAAACGCTTGTAATATATTAAATGCTTAGGAAATAACCAATCACGTCATACATGGGCTCATTTTTTTAAAGGTTAGATTTAAAAAATTGTGAAGAAACGGCGAATAGACTCTAGTCAAAGTTTGGCACGTTGACAAAGTTATTTCTTTTACCTGTGATTAACCAAAAGTCTACGGAACCTATTGTTTATTATTTTTACTATAGGCTGTTCACTGTTAAATAAGCACTTTTGACAGCCCTGCTTAAGATCTACTTGTATACACGCATGTTTACACTTAGATGCATTAAAAAAAAACAGAAAGCGAAAGAAATAATTTAAGTTTACACGAATGGTTACCTGACACTTTTTATTCGACTTTAATGCATGGAACTATTTTCCCTTCCATCGTTACCAACTTTACTGGGCACATGTCACTCATTGCTCCCGTTAACATTTGTTTAGGTATGGGCAGGGACTTTCTTCGAAGGTTTATTTCAAAAGTGCTCACTTTATCGTGAACAACCTTTAGATACATTACATGTGGTATTTTAAAGTTTAAGAATGCTTGGCGCAACAATAAATTTTGTTGCGTGTAACGTTTTAAAGGTGGGTGTTGGGCAACAGACTGTCACGTTTGGCTCACGGCCTTTTCCATCTGCAGGGATTGTGCAGATTGGCTTTCTGGTCGACGCAGCGGCGTGTTTGAATTGGCCTCCCTCCAGCTTTCATCTTGTGGGGTGGGCAATTCCTCTGTCGAGAAGGGGCGAAGGGGTTTCCTACCCTGCCGTTTAATTCACGGCATTAATTAGCGCGGCCATGGCAAGCACACTGTTGCCGCCGTAACCAGCTCCAAAACCCCTGTCAGCGGGGGGACGCGTCGTCTCTCGTGGGATCTGCTGCGTTGTAAGTCGAGTGAGTGATGAGACTTGGGTGGTTCTTTAACAACGGAGGTCTCGAGAGCCGATGATAGCGAAGCGAGGCGAGCATGGAGCAGCGCCGGAACGCGAGGACGGGGGAAACGGGAGATCCCCGAGAAAACCCGCCGACCAGCGGCATCGTCCTGCCCGATTCCCACATGAAAAAATCCGGGGGTTGCCGTAAGTTTTTTTTTTTTTGCAGCTGAGACTTTTGAAAGCCCTGCTTAGAACATATTTGTCACACTATTTTGATATCCTTTCGCCACTTGGAATTTTAAGCCGTGTTCCAACTGAAAAGTGTGCTCACTCTCACTGAGCACTTTTGTCACGCCCTAGTGAGTGAGTGAAGATGTTGGGATGGCTCATAACATCGAGGTCTTGAGAGCCGATGCGGGTGAGTGAGGTGAGTATGGAGCAGCGCGGGGTTGGAAGGGCGGAAGGAAACGGGAGATCTCCGAGAAAACCCGTCGACCAACGGTATCGTCCGGCACGATTCCCACATGCAACAATCCGGAGTTACCCGGACGAGAGGATTAAACCCGGATCTCCTTGGGAGGCGAGCAGGCTAACCACTCAGCCACCGTTGCCCCGTCACGTACAAGTGAATTGAGACTTGTGCCTCCTGCGAGCATTCGGCAATACTTCTCTGACTGGGCATGTAAGAAATAGTGAAAAATAAAAACATTACTAGCATTCTCTTATTCCTTGAATAAATTAAAAAAATTTTTTAATGTCAACTTATTTTTAATCTACATATATTTGAGTGGTTACACTCTTAACCATTTAGTGCAAACGTATGTGCAGTTTTAATAATGTGCAAAAGAAGATGTATATAGCAGTATATACTTTCGTGTAAAGCATACATTTTTAAAATTCCTTTTCAATCAGGCTGTACATGTTATGTAAACATATCCGCTGTAGATATATTCTAAATAATTCACGAAGATACCTTTTGTTTGAAACGCCGCACCTGAGGCGAAATCTCCTTTACGTGGGATTTCCTGTTTAAATTTCGCAGCTGCCAGCAGGTATGGCAGTGTCCTTAAATTCGCCACGAAAATGAAGACTGTTCAGTGTATTATTGTTCTCCTCATTTCGGGCTGCGGTTTTATTTTCTGCTGGAGCCATCTTAGCGGCTGGAAATTTCGTATTCTAATTTTTTTTTTTCAGGTAGGCGGGAGGGGAGTGGGGGTCGCGCGCTCGTGACCTTCGTTACGAGTGCCAAGGCCAGCTAATTACCTCCCGGCCATTTGCTGTCTTTTTGTACTGTCCACTTTGCCGCACGACCTGGAGGGAGACTTTTTCGCCCGGCTGAAGGATGCGCGCCTATAGGCTGTTCACGGTAAAGTGAGCTCTTTTTAAGGCCCTTCTAAATTTGCCTTTCATCCTATTTCCATCTCCCTGCTGCTGTTTTAATATAAATATTGCAACGTGACCAATAAACACAGTGTATACATTTCCTCACCCTCAAAATTGAATTCCTGGGGCTGCAATAAGATATATTTATTTGTGGTTAATGCCAGTTGGGAGGGCCTTAAAAAGTGCTCACTTTACCGTGAACAGCCTATACCTGCGAAAACAGGTTGGAGAGCAACCAGTTCCGAGGGCCGATGGCGATATTTCATACCGGAATGCGCAGGGGGAAGGGACGGAGTTGGGTAGGTTTGCCCGTGCGATAATTACTTGGAAGGCTCGCGGCCGGCAAATAACTATTTGCTTTTTTTAAATTTTCTATTCGTCCCCCCCCCCCCCCCCCCTCTTCCGCGAGTTCTTCAGATGAGCTCCGTTGCGTGTTGTCATCCGCCTTCAAGGTCGCCGGGGTCCTGGCAAACTGAAGGACTTGGCAGATTCCCGCCCGCCATCTTGGATCTGTGAGATTTTTGCCATACTGTGGAAATACAGTTTTGTAAAGGCTATTCACGATAAAATGACTATTACCTAAGAAAACCTGAGAAAAAAGTCACTGCCCCGTGCCTGCATATATTTAAACTGGCACACTGAGTGACATACACGCAGTGAAGTTGGTAACGATGGGTGGAAAATCATTCCATATCTTAACCTAGAATAAAAAGTGTTAGGTGACCATTTGTGCTAACGTAAATTATTTCTTTCGTTTTTTTTTTATGCATCGACATTTGAAAATTAAAAGATTTGTAAAATATTTACTTTTATAATAATTTCAAAGTTTCGCTTGACCGACGCATGAATAAAGTGTTGAGGCCCATGGCAATGTTAAGTTTACATAAAGCGGAATAATACACAATGTACACACAAGTAAACCTTAAGCAGGGCTTTCAAAAGTGCTCATTTTACCGTGAACAGGCTATATCATGTTTCTTGGACGACAGGACACAAAAGCATTGCCAAGTGCATTGACTGAGGTCAGTATTTTTTAGATTGCTGCTGATATCGTTGCCTTTTTAATCGTTCGCGACAAATAATCTCGTGTTTCGGTTCGACAGTTACCAACTAAAACTTAATCAATATAGTGAAGCTGCGGCAGTTCGATAACGTTTGGGAAGCTGTTATTTAGTCTATATCGTGCGGGAAAATCTCAACACACTCTCTGAAATAGAAGCTTTGGCGAAAAACCGACAAATTCAACATGGCGGGTGGGAATCCTCTTTAAGGCCTGGTTTATAAACTACGCAGGATGCAAGAACGCAACGCTAAAGTTGGCCACATTTCAACTGCTTGTGTTTTGCGCCTTCTAAATTAGCAGTGATTGGTTTCGAAATCGTTTTAAAATTGCACAGAAAGCTATGATTTTCTATTATTATTATATTATCTGCTTACTCAATGAATTTGTGCCTACATCTATGCGTCGAATCATAATTCGAATGTAGTTACGTATTTAAATATTTGCGTACCTCCGCCTTGCTCAAAAAATTGAATAGTGTTCTTACAAAGTTCAAAATTTAAAAAAAAATATCTACACTACACAAATGTTTGAAAAAAGGATGAACACATTCGGTAAAAAGCACTACGAAAATACATTTTTTGTACTTGTTTGGTATTTTCATTTTGCAATGTTGGCGTTAACGTCTTGGCGTCGTGCGATGTTTTCAAACGATCGTAATTTTCTTGCGTTGCTTCATTGTTTTGTTTTTACGTTTATTGCGTAGTATATAAACCCGGCCTTAGGGGCTCGCCTGCCTGACGACTGAAAGGCGTTGCAAAGTGTTTGAAATTTACGTTTTCCCTACGAATCTATTAAGAGTGGGATGAAACCCCCGAGTTTTTTTTATTACGAAATTGTTGTTTGTGCGAATACGCGTATCTCGGTTAATAAATGTTCTGCAAATACGACCTTTTTGTCAGAAAATAAAATAAAACTATTATCTATGCCCCCCCTTTTTTTTTGGTCATATTATGTGTATTCTTGGAGAAACAAATTCGTGAAAATGGTCATATATCGCATTTTTAATGCTTGTGTATGCAGTTTCCTTAAGCGGCAAGAGAAAAGTACAAAGATACGGACCCCACTGTTACAGATCTAATCTGCACAGTACAGCGTCACGACGGAAACACTGCACGCCTTGCGCGTAGGAGCGATGAGGCACTAGGAGTGCATGTTAGTGTCGCCCGTATCGCTCCCTCGCTTGGGGGGTCCATCTCACTCTTAAACGTGTGTCCAATGTCCTCATATACGAAAAGAAAACACCCTTCGGGTGAGGGCTTTTCACTACTTTCAAGACGTCACGCAAACTAGAAACACAATTTCAGAGTGTTCCACAATTGCTATTAACTGTTTTTTCCAAAACATGCACGTCAGATAGATGGCAGCCTTAAATATGTTCAAAGCCAATTTTTCTAGATCTTGAGAATATTTCATGGTTACGTGACTCGATATCTATGACAAATTGATTAAGATATTAAATAATTTCGAAAATAAATTCCATCGTGTTGTTTCTGGTGGATCATTTTAACTTAAAATCTTAATTATTATAAATACCCCCTGCCCCCCCCCCCCCCCTTTTCTCGACATAACTACTTTAACTCGAGGTTTGGTTTCAGTTTAGGTGTCTATTAAAGTAATTAGTTGCAATTTCTCACAAATCCAAAGCTCGTTTCGCCTTCAACAATGCTGATTTTATTTTAAATTTCATCCCAAAGTGTTAAAATTGAAACACAGGCGAATCGCATAGTTAATTTCCAAAGAAACTATCCTTCGTGCATTCTAATAACACGAGCAATTATTTTCATTTGCATCCCAATGTATTATTTTTTCTCAGTTTCGAGATTTGCAGGAATAAATATGTAAGTTTGAAATATTCTATACTTTGATTAATTTTTTTAATCACTGTTATACTTTTTCAGACCATTATTTCATACCACAATGGAAAAAGAAATTACAAAATAAAACTCTTGCACACCTTAAAAAGAACGCAGCATAGAAAAGAAAGACGTGATTTTCTATTCGCCCCAACGCACGGGACATGTGTGACGTCAGTCCAAGCAAATAACAAAACTTATACTTTTGCATAATTGTATCTCGAAATCGATATTTGTCAGATAAATTCTTGGGGCACAAAAACAAACTTGACTGCACAATGAGGTTATTTACTTAAATACCCGTGTGCTGGCCTAGAATATCCATGTTATATTCCAAAGAAATATTTATAAATTTAAAATATATGAGTGCGTGTTTGTTATTACTTTCCTAATTTTTTCTGTAAAATACCTACAGCTGGGAACGTCGTAAAATGGAACAAGACAACGGTTTCAACTTATTTTGTTCTTCTTGTAAATTTTTTGATTAATTTGTACTTCGGTGATTTAAAACGCTATAGTTTTATTTCGACAAGCGATTGTGCTGAAATTGTAGTGTGTTGATTAAATTTGCTGGAAATATACAAAAATAGTTATTCAGTGCACTTAATAAATTAAAGGAATCCACAGAATTTTAAGAAATTTCCAGTGTCCAAGATTGTATTCTGTACACTAAATTAGCTTAAAGATTAGCGGTATTACGGAAGATTTGATTGTATATGTTCTGCTGTACAAATTGTAAAATCGTATGTAAGTATTATGTTTGACAACAGCTCAAAATAATTGATGCCGTGAAGGAAAATTTACTAGGACTTCATTATGTGGTTTGCCCATACACATCCTTTTTTACATCCTCATGGCTTGATTAAATAATGTTTTTTTTTGACGAAGTTTTTATTAATAAAAGTGCACGAAAAAAAAAAACAGTGCGATATCGTGTAGTGAATTTTTGATAGCTGAAATAAAATCCCGTGTTCTCAGCTTGTTTGTTGAAACGACACTTTCTCAGAGGCGAGTCTCTCTCAGCTCAACAACTCAGCTCCTTTATACTGAATCACTGAATGTGTGGTGATCCTGGTTGCTAAAGACTGTTCACGATAAAGTGAGCACTTTTGAAATCAACCTTTAAAAAAAGTCACTGCTCCTAACTGCATTTATTTTAACGGGCGCGCTGATTGGCATGCGTCCAGTAAAATTTGGAAAACGAGTTTGTGGGGGGGTTGTTCCATATCTTAACGTCGAATGAAAAGTGTTAGGTAACTATTTGTGATGACTTAAATTATTTATTTTGCTTTCTGCTTTTATTAATGCATCGAAGTTTAAAAATGACCAAATTGGTAAAGTATTTATTTGTCTAGTTTCTTCACAGTTTCACTTGACCGATGCATGAATAACGTGATGAGGCCCATGGCAATGTTAATTTTGCATGAGAGGGATGACTACGCAATGTGTGTACAAGTGGATCTTAAGCAGGGCTTTCAAAAGTGTTCATTTGATCTTGAACAGCCTGCAGTGATGATTGGCGGGGTACGTAATGCCATGCTGTGTAATGGCGTCGGAGTCGTTTTGTTGCCGCGAGTGGTTGTGGATCACCAACTTCGTTCACATTTGTCATAAATGACACATCCGACAACTCGACAACCGACATCTGGCCCCAACGCTGTGATAAGGAAAATTGCAGTAAAAATAACTTTTTTAAAATTCTATCTGTAATTTGTAAGTCAATATCATACATCATTAAACATTTTTCTGAACGTGTACAAAAAAATATTAGTTACAACTATTGTCATACACGCTGGAAGAAAAGATAATGCAAACACCTATTGGCTGTTCACGGTAAAATGAGCACTTTTGAAAGCCCTTATTAGGATATACTTGTATACACACTGTGTATTCCTCCGCCTTATCACTTTATTCGAGAGTCGGTCAAATGAAACTGCCAAATTATTAAGAAAGCAAATAATTTACAAATCTGCTCATTTTTACACTTCGATGCATTAAAAATGGAGAAAGTGAAAGAATTAATTATAAGTTATCACTAATGGTTACCTAAACCTTTTATTCGACGTTAAGATGTAGAACTACTTTCCATCCATCCTTACCTACGATCATTCCTAAAGTGCTCACTTTACCGTGAACAGCCTATAGGCAGGCGCTACTTACACGAACGATTGTAACTATCTGTAGCTATATAGTTATATCATCGGAGTAGACGAGCCTGTGACCGTGTAAGTAGTAAATTACTCACACTATGTGTATTAGCAATCAATTTATTTTCAGAGAAGACTGAGATACGTGATATACGACGTCCCGTTCTATGTTCCTGCGGGATAATTCTTTCAGCCCCAGGATACGGGTAATCTCGTACAATACATGGCAGTTGGCAACCCTACCGGGTTGTCGCAGTTCGCAATCGCAGACGCACTCGCAAATCAAATAAGATAAAGAGACGAGTGCTATTTTGGTGGTCCCTTATTTTCCTCTATGTTTGGGCTATTAGGTAGAATTTGCTGCCAACCATGCAACTCTTAAACATAATTATTTCAGTTTCCAGACGGGCGTTTTAGTTACCGCTAACAACAATTTGGTAAACATGTTATATAATTAAATGCTGTATTTACAAACGGTAACATGGGACTAAATGTGTCTTTTACAATTGATGGTAGAGAATACATAGGGTGACTACTCTGTTAACTGCACAGTTGTTTATTAAAATGCTTATTTTACATATTTCTTTCTTTTAAAAAGGCATTGTCACTGATATCAATAACTCTTGTACCATTTATTCGTAGGCAATGAGCTTTTGAAAACTAAATAAAGCTCAGTTATTCCAATTCCCACAGTTGATTGCAAACATCAACTCCACTTTCTCCAGCAACCTCCAAAACAAACAACGGAAACAAAACACCTCAACGCTCAGGTGCTGACAGTGCCATGCCTCATCGAAATTATATATCTTATGAATGATGGTGAGAATAATTAGACTTAATTTACTTTTGACGTATGTATATTTAAAAATAAAATTATATTGTTTATAAAATATAGAGCTTTCTTTATTAAAGAGCATTATTTTCATTTCTTCAACAGTTAGCCAAGTCGTTCTACCCTATAATTTAGTGGTCCACGAAATCCCTATACAGCTTCGACCCCTGGGGCCCCGTTTCATAAAACTACAAGTCTACAAGTTACAAGTGAAAAGACTTGTAACTCGTGAATTGTAAAAAAAAAAAATTGTGCTTCTGGAACTTAGAAACGTTTACTTGTAATCTACAAGTCAATTTTTACAAGTTATTAGTAGCGGCTTGTTTGGCGTATAATTCAATATAATTCGAATTTTTCATACTTTGTTTTTGTGAATCATGGACACAAATGTTTATTAGCAATTCTGAAGAAGATTAAAGAAGCATATGATGAACTTGGGTACCAGAGACGTTGAACATTTAGGTTAAGAGTGGACATGTAGTTTGTATTTTGTATGCTTATAATGGCTTCACTAACAGCTTATAAACCCCGGATACAATTATATTATGTTTTATATTTACAGTTTATATTAATGGTAAATCCATCTCATTACCGACAGAAAAAATTATCACGCAAGACAAGATAAAAACTTCTACACAAATGTGTGCCTCACTCATATCAGCTAAAACTATTGTAGTTATTTTATTTTTTTGGTGGATGTAACATAAAGTATATTTAATGTTGTAGCAGAATAGTATTTTTTTTTTTTAATTCTTACCAATGTAATGTTTTTTTTCCCTTCAGATTTGACTAAAATGTATACCTTTTTAGGTTACATCTCTTTCCCGAAATTTAAGGCCAAAAGCCACCTCACTGTCTGGAATATTTTCCCATTTCTATAATTTTTCGGGAGTCGTTAATTTATCTGAAAAAGTACCAAACGAGACTAGTTTCTCTGGCCTTGTTCAATGCAGTCAGTTTATTTTCATTTCATTTCGGCACTTTATTTACTTGTACAATAAACGAGCACACTTGTAGAAAAAGAACTAGTAATTACCACTGTACCTAAACCTCCCAGGAAACACAAATTACAAGCCCTTGTAGATATCATTGCTGTCCGTGAAACGGAATTTACAAGTACTTGTAGATAGCAACATTTGTAACTTGTAAACTTGCAGTTTTGTGAAGCGGGGCCCCAGGACGCACTCAGCAACAACTTCGGCTTGTGCACGCGTAGTTACAACCGCCTCGAGCGAGCGGACACACGCGCAAAATCTTGCAGTCGGCAAGCGTCTCGTGGACTCGCCTGCGACGGCGGCCGCGCTGCTCCTTTGTTTCCGAGTTTCGCGGGGGTCGGCGCTCGTAAACCGACGCCACGAAGGCCGGTGTTCGCTCGTCGCATTCTACTGGCGGATTCGTTTTACGGCCCCAACACGAGCTTATTGTTTCTTTCACCCTTCGTGTTCGTGCCGCCGCGTTCGCCACCCACTGTTTGCCGGGAGTACGAGAATTATCGCGCACCCACGAGAGTTATAGTTTTTGGCCACTTTTTTTTTTTTTTTTCAGTATCCTATGTGCACACTTGCAGTCTTCAGTCGACTACTGGCCGCTTTTCTTTGTGTGAAGAGAGCGAGCCAATCATGATTAAGTGTATCCGATACCGACTGCCCGTGATTCGCGGGCAGACAGATAAGACGCGTAACAATTCAAATGATCCAATCACCAAAGAGGCTCAGAACTAAACTGTTTTGGAACATTACTTGTCCTCAAATCTTTCAGTAAAAAACAGGCGCCCCGAGTTATAATTCATTAGATCGTAGAGGGAAAATAGAGTAGAATGCGTATGCGTGATGCGCATTAAAGGCTGTTCACTATAAAATGAGCACTTTTGAAATGAACCTTTGAAAAAAGTCACTACCCCTGCATGCATATATTTTAACGGACGAAGTGAGTGACATGCGCCAAGTGATGTTTGTAACGATGGAGGAAAAGTAGTTCCAGATCTTAACGTCGAATAAAAAGTGTTAGGTAAACATTTATTACGACTTTAATTATTCCTTTCGCTTTCTATTTTTTCCTAATGCATCTAAGTGTAACAATGAACAGGTATTTTCAAATTTTCTTTTACATATAATTTTACAGTCCCACTTGAGCGACGCATGAATAAAGTGATGAGGATCATGGCAACGTTAATTTTACGTAAAGCGGAAGAAGACATAACGTGTAGACAAGTAGATCTCTAGCCACTTTCCATGTTCCAACATTCTACTGATTTTCTGACAATAGAACTATAGAAACAACGTAGATTGTTTACGTAAGCAAATTATTTGAAATGTAACATGTCTTCTAACATAGTGTCAATGCAACTAGATCATATTCATTTTAGTCAAAGTATTTTATTGATATTAAATAACGGTTCTGTCCAGGGTGCGAATTAAACTTTTTTTTTTTCTGGGGGAAGGTCACTTTTTGTGAAAGCGAGATTTTTTGGGGAGCTTAGGTTAAAACACTATGATATGGCATGCGACTGAAAACAAAAATAACATTCACATTATCGGTACAGATTTAAATTTATTATAATCGCACACCAAACCTAAAGAATTAATACCGGTGGTATGCTAGGTTATGCTGTTTGAAACCAACGATACGTATGCAGTGGATAAAAGTTATTTTTAACGATGGATTTTTTTGCAGCACTTCTTAGTCATCTGTGGCCTAGTGTGTTTCCAGCCAGTACTCTCCATCTGAAGTAGGCATCAAAGCATCGTTGTTATACTTGGCAGTTGTAAACGACTCGTCTCGTCAAAAATCACTCTTCAGGGAGAGGAATCACTTTCTTTGGCCGAGAAATAATTTTTCTTACACGTGTTGATAAGGGAAGGGGAGGGGGGAATTCCCCCGCCACCCTCCCTTCCCCCAAAAAAGAAAAATTGATTCACACACTGGTTCTCACAAAAAAAAAAAAACCAACATTGTTGGGCGAGTCCATTTTGGACACGTTCGCGTAAGGCGAGAATCGGCGTACCCCATATTTAGTTTATGTATTAGCTACAGTGCGCGATAAACTATACCGTATCCTTGCGTACGACAATTGTGGGAGTGGGTGGTATGATTAACAGATTGGAATTTTTTTCTCCGTTTTACTGTTGGCGAAATAATTTTGTTTTCTCTTTCGCCTCCAGTCAACCATCCCGAAATACTTTTCTTTATAAGCTGTACACGGTAAAATCAGCACTTTTGAAAGCCCTGCTTAAGATAGGTATGCGTGTTGTGTATTCTTCCGCCTTATGTGAAATTAACCTTGCCGAGTGCCTCAACCCTTTATTCATGCGTCGGTCAAGTGAAACTGTGGAATTATTAGAAAAGTAATTATTATACAAAACTGGACATTTTTACACTTCCGTACATTAAAAAAACAGAAAGCGAAAGAAATAATTTGAGACATCAGAAATGGTTACCTAACACTTTTTATTTGACATTAAGACGTGGAACTACTTTACATCCATCATTATAGGCTATTGACGGTAAAGTGAGCACTTTTGAAAGCCCTCTCATTTGGAATAATAGTTAATAAATATTATAGCCTTAGACGTTAACTTCCGAGTGCAGTGGAATCTACACACTATGTTTATTACTTACGTGGCAATATTTATTTACAAAGGTGGTTAAACAATAAGAAATGGCTTCAAGGAAAAAGTAACTAGGGCCTCAGAAGTGCTCACTTTACCGTGAACAGCATGTACCAACTTTAGTGGGCGTGTGTCAGTCCGTTAAGATACGTGTAGGCAGGGACAGTGACTTTTTTCGATGGTTGATTTCAATATTGCTCACTTTATCGTGATAGTCTTTACTCACGTATCACTGGCTTGTCAATCCAGCCAGTAAGGGTAAACGGAGGATTTTAAATATAGTCCACTCACGGTTAATTCCAATATTTCTGAACTCCTTCTCAAGTTCTACTTCCAGGATATTCCTCCGCGTTATGCAAACAAAGCTTAACCAAGTGTATAAAATTACACCAAAGGGACAACGCTCAGCATTCATGAGCACTCAGTATAATAGTATTTCGCATAAGAACTATTTCTTACTAGTAGAGACCTGAAAAATTGGCGGATTAATTTTGGGACAAGCTAGAATCGGGAAAAAATCTTACTTTTGTGTCACCTTTACCATTGGTCCACGAGTTATTTAACACCTCCAGAATAACCCTGGGCCAATTGGAAACATACAACACAATGTACGACCAATCATCGTTCTCCACTGCCAGGAAGCAACCAGTGGGCAATAGATTTCTGCATGATTGCACATAGGACCGTGCAGTTTAGCCTAGAGGTCGTTGAACTCGCGATTTTCTCAGGCCCCTGCGTACTAGGCGTTACCATAACAACTATTTTCTCCCTTAGTTTTATTCATATTAATTATAATTTAAATATTATATTTTATAGATATAAGTTCCATTTAACCAGAATTAGGTAGAGTTACGCGAGTACAATTATTAATCGCTAATTATTCACGGGATATTTAGGAAACAAGCAAACACTTAATACATGGAGGAATTTTTCAAAGGTTTGATTCTAAAAATATGAAGAAACCGCGAATTGGTCATTCCTATTTTTCAATTCCGTGACTACCCTGCTTAATAATTCTGATAACATGAACACATGACTGGCATTATCTATTTTAAAGATACATCAAGCTAATCCTAAATTTCAACACACGCTTAATCGTACTGAATATGAAAAAAGACGCAGCAAATCCAAGCTGAATTTTTTTTCAAACACTTTCTTATTGTTTTAATCGTATTTCCGAAATACAATTTTTTATCGACGATAGTAAATAATTTTTATTTTATTTAATTTACTTCAAAATTTTATTTAAATCAGGAAAAAGTTCCGCTTTTCTCGGTATGTGTAGAGTCAACTCGTTCACATCTTGTAGGAATTCATGAACATTCATGGTCTTGCTGAATAAATAATCGCCTGACAGGATGTCTCATGTCCTACCGGTTTGTCGCTCGAGGCGTGTGTCGCATCCCTTTCCCACCCTCTTCGCGCCTGGCGGGAGAGAGAGAGAGAGAGAGAGAGAGGGAGAGGAGAGAGAGAGAGAGAGAGAAGAGAGAGAGGAGAGAGAGAGAGAGAGAGAGAGAGAGAGAGAGAGAGACGACGTCGATATCGACCTGTCGTGGGGCCAGTTAACATCCCCGGCGGTGTCGTCTTCATCAAGACTCGCACATCCACACCTCCCCCTCCAGCAGACGGGTTTCAATCGGCAGTCTATTTGTGAAGGGCGCCGCCATCAATAAATTAACGCTTACCAAAATTGTATTACTTGAACAACTGTTTACCTACTTCCCGAACTCTTTTATTTTAGTGCTCCCGCTCTCTCTCTCTCTCTCTCTCTCTCTCTCTCTCACACGCAAACACACTGCTGCTCTTGCCGCCGGATTTCAGAACTGCAGTCTACTTGTGGATGACGCTGATATCAAAACATCAAAGTTCACTGTATGTTTTTTTTTTTTCGCCGGCTGGCAATAACAGACTTTATCAATGTGACTTTTTCTGTGCTACAAAATTCTTCAAACAGACCAAGCATCTCGTGCTAAAAAAACTCTCATCTTTTTTTTTCTTCGGAATTAATTATTTTATAGCCGAACTCCCGTGGCGCAGTCGGTTGGTGAGCCACCGGTGTGGGGTGCGGGAGGCTCTGGGCTCGAATCCCCGGCTAGGCATGAGCTTTAATTGAATATAGGTCATAAGTTAGCATGTAAGTCGCCCTCTGATAAGCCTTCAGGCATAACACCTGTGGACGTAATAAACCCTTGCAATATAATTATTATTTTTTTGTAAAGTTCGTAAAATAGTACTCTATTATAAAAATTTATTAATATTTGACATATATATTTTTTTAACAACAGTGTTGAATGTCACTGTGCTATTTACAGCCGAACTCAGACTTAATGGTCGTCCACCTTATCTATTTACGCCAATTTCCAGTCAAATTCAGGTGTATTTTTCTCAGTGCAGTCATCTACCAGATAAACATACAGGGCTTGATTGTATTACATTATAGTCTTGTTATAATTAGTTAGAAAGTATTCTAACAGACTTCACAGTCCTCCGTATACTTCAGTCATTGATTTTCTTACTTCTGTTGCGGTGAGAAGTCAATTTTAATTTTTCTTCGGCTTTGGCATTACTATAACAATATTTATATCCTATTACGAACTTTAATAAAACGAGTAAAGTGTAGGTCAAGTTCATATTGAGAAACCGAACCGGCTTTCGCCTGGAATGTGGATGAAAAATCATTTGGGAGAAACCTCCTGTAGTACAGTAGCCTGAGTTCTTGGCATTCACGCCGCGCTGCTACTACATCCGCTACCGTCATAGAATATTTAAGCATACAGAGACGAAACGGTGGTGTGTTTCGCTAACTCCAGTGGCTCACGCCGGTAGTATGGCGGAATGTCGTTGGACAGTCGGCGCCCGGTTACCGACCTGACAGACAGCAGTGTCATTGTTGTGTGTGTGTGTGTGTGTGTGTGTATGTGTGTGTGTAGGTAGGTAGTTCAGTAAGGCTTAACACATTGAGGTCTGCAAACATTTACTGGCACTAAAGACAAATTTGAAGTGAGTCACCTATATCCACTACTGCAAGAACAGAGGTTCTATTGGTGTCTGTGTTAGAATTCATCATCATCCTATTGGTTCATACCACACCGGACACTACCATGTACTTTACAGCGTTCATTATTGGCCGATCATCAACCAATGGAGAGCTAAGCTGATATTGACCCAATGAAATGCCCTTCATCTCGTATAAAAGGATTCATAGATAATCACGTCTCTTTGTGTGGCTATAAAAAAAAAAGAAATTATATCGTTTGCAGTATCATTGTTACTGTGCTGTCGTGTTCTTGTGAGGTCATGAAGTTAAACATTAGCCGAACAAAGATTACTCATCCATGTGAGTTTTGTTCTGAGCAACAAAGAAATTTTCAAATTATCTTTGCTCGAGCTACACTCGAGCATAGTCTACAAAGTGTTAACTTCTCGTAGACAGCGTGGTTATTATAGGCTGTTCACGGTAAAATTAATACTTTTGAAAGCCCTGCTTAAGATCTACTTGTATACAAGTTGTGTGTTCTTCCGCCTTATGTAAAATTAACATTGCCATGGGCTTCATCACTTTATTCATGCGTCGGTCAAGTGAAACAGTGAAATTATCAGAAAAATAAATATTGTACAAATGTTCTCATTTTACACTTCAATAAAAAAAAAAAAACAGAAAGCGAAGGAAATAATTAAGTTATCACAAATGGCCACCTAACACTTTTTATTCGATGTTGATACATGGAATTATTTTTCCCTCGATCGTTACCAACTTTACTGGGCCCATGTCACTCATTGCACCCATTAAAATGCATGCAGGTAGGGGAGCAGTGACTTTTTTCTAAGGTTGATTTCAAATGTGCTCACTTTATCGTGAACAGCCTTTAGTGGAGACGGAGCAAGTGTCTCGGAGAAGGAAGAACGGGTAAGGGATCGGCAAGAGTAAGGAATTGTTCCATTGTGATGTCGGAAAACCATGGAAAACCGAGATCAGGATGGCCGGGTCGAAGATAGAAACTCACCCCCCCCCCCTCTCTTCTCCAACCCGATCGCGAGTCTTAACAGGTGACCATCGCACCACCTCTCTCGGTCGCCGACCAATAGGGAATCTCCCGTAGCACGCAGTAGCCAATGAGACGCGAGGCCCTTCTCCATAGCCTCCCTTGGCCAATCAGCAAACGGGGCACGCTACATCAAAGGAACCGCCGGCGGTTTGTCTTCTTTGAAGCTACATATTCTGGGATCCGACCAAACCCACTCGGCGGGTTTAGCATGACTCGGTCCATTACCGTTACGGGTTTGTTGCAGACTCAAAATCCTCCCTGGAACTGTGTGAACTGTGTTCATCTCACAAAAGTAACACAAATGTTAAAAAGTGTATGGGTATATTTTTTCCCCACACACACATTCCTCATCTCAATGTGTAATATATTATTACAAGACGCCAAAGGGGTGTATCCGATTACGTAAGGAATGGAGGTCTTGACAAAATTAAAATAACTAAAGTATATTTTTTAATTTATACAGAGCTATATTATTTACAACAGTAATGTATCTTTCTTCTCTATTGCTCTTTTTATTTCTCATTGAGCTTGATATTTCCTGTCTTTCTCAGTTCGAATTAAAGTGCTTCCCAATGTCTGTTTGGTTATAGTCAATTAACTGACACTCATCATTAACACATATTCAGTCTTTCACTCACGCGTCGTTCACTGTTGCAGATTTTCCTCCCGCTGGTCACTTCTGGGACCACTCTTTGCTCTCCTGGCTCGTCATCCATAGTTCACCCGGCCTGCCTACCAAGCCAATTTCAAATGGGGACAATATTAAACGTAATTCCTCCTCATTGCGCCAATTTTAAAGAAAAGTGTTTCGAACAAAACGTATTCTAAGCGAAATTTCTTAAGGAATGATGCCACGTTAAAATATTTTGCCAATTTTTTTGTTCAATATGTTTTTAAAAGAAAATGTAAATATTGAAATTTACGTATTAAAAAAAAAAAAAAAAAAAGGGATGATTTTTTTTTTTTTTTTCCAAAAACAAATTTTATGTAGCAATATTTTTTGAGAAAATCGTGTCAACGTGTTTTTTGTTTGAAATAGTTATCTTACAAATTGACGCAATGAGAAGGAATTTCGTTTAAAATTGATCCCCCATTTGAATTTCGTGGCTGCCGGCTTGGTAGGTAGGCCCGTTAACGTCGCACAATCGCCCAGACTCCCGACTGTCATGGACTCTGGGCGCGGAGGCCCGCCGGGCTTATATAGTTTCAGTCGCCCGAACTGGAAGGTTGGACGCACCCCGTGTCACGCTGAGAGAAACCAGGACAGTAAACCGGGAAATTCTTCAGATAAACGTAGAAATTATATCCTCCGAAGGCCAGAGGAGCGTGCGAACCGCAAAAGGCTCATCACGGTGCCATGCGGGAAAATGCGCGGCGGCATGCCTTTATAACTGAAAACACTGGTAGGATTATCGTTCGCCTGTCATTCAATCATCCCTTAGGGACTCACCGCCCGCTATCATATCACTACCGTGTCCTCTTCCACTAACTCGCGCGGGACGTAAGCGAGCTCGTAACTACAAGTTTTAAGCTGAACTCACAACCATCCGTTTCATCCGTCCGTCGCTCGTTCGTCCGTCGGTCACGTGATCTTCAACCTATCGCAGGGCGAATTTTTTTCCTATACGTCAAATATATCTCAAACTTTTAACTTTCGACGGACGGATGGATGACCCACCGCCTTGTAATATCGTTCCTTGGACATGGCTGTCGGGAAACAGTCACTTGTTTATTGTCTGAATATTTTTCTTTTTTAATATACAAGGCAGTGAAGTTGTTTACTTTTTTACATTTCACCTTTGAATTGAACTGAAGATGACTTTGTTCGAGGGAAATGCTTATAAATTGCGTTAGGAAAGAGAATATTTTATTACATGCATTAAAAACATTTGTCTGTGCGCGAGAAAGTTAGTGTTGTTGGGTGGTACAACTGAAAATTTCTGGCCCGACGGATCGATGGACGACGAACTGTTGTGAGTCGTTTTTAATTGACGGACGAAAAAATCGACGGATGGCTGACTGACGGACGAGCGACAGACAGAAGTGACAGATGGTTGTGAGCCAAGCTTTACACCTTTCCTAAAGTATTCATTTCAGTTTCAATCCTATTCATTTAGGCAAGTCAAATATCCACTCTCACGCAACGAATTAAAATAAACTATTTCATATTTCTTAAATAAAAGTTTCGTTTGAAAGATACCGTAATTTATTTTTTTTGTAGCCAAATATATTTTTGACTGAAGAAATTCGTGTGGGACAAGATAATATATTTTGTTCTGCTGACAAAAATTAAATTTAAATGGAATAGAAACTTTTGCTCTGTCATGAAAACCTGCATGTTCTGTGTTTTATTTGTGGAAATTTTCTAGTGAATTGCCAAAGTTGTTTTGTACACTGTGAAGTTGTTGATTTGTTGATAAATTTTCGCGGTAAAGATTTTAAATCTGATTTCTTCTCTTTTGCAGCACAATTATGAATCTTCTTCGAAAGCGTCTTCTAAAGTCAGACAGGTGAGTTACGTCTCTGTTTACTCATATTTTTAACTATTTATCGGATGTGTTGTGTATCTTCCCTATCGTAATACAATTTTATCAGTGTTCAAATCGTGTTTGTTGGCACGGTATAACGTTATTTGTTGAATATAGTTTTTTGAAAATTTCTGTCGTAAATGTATTTGCTGTACGTAATGATGCAGCATCTATTTTATTGCATAGACGTCATTTGCTTGAATTGTTTTTAACGAGATTGTATACCTTTATTTTATGGTAGCCGTGGACATAGTTCAAAATTATGTTACGAACATTTCTGTTTTCGACAGCTTATACAACTTTATTCGACATTTTAGTCATCTTTACATAGTGTTGTCCACTTAGTAATTTTTATTCGCGAACGAATGATGTTTTCCTAATTTTAAGGTTTATAGTTGTGTCGTTTGATTTGTAATTAGTCTCCCATCCGTTAGGTCCCTGGTTCGTTGCAATAATCCGGTGAATCGATGATAATCTTCGTATGAGAAATCTAATGTGAGTGGCGTTGGTTTTTTAAAAAAATACTATTCATATCTCCGCCTTTATTCCACCATTGCAGCCCCCATTGGAATTTAACCATAGACTATGTTGGTTAACAGTAGGCCTATAATGGCGAAAGAACTCTGTAATGTAATTGAAAAAATATTGCAGACTACAGTATTAGTTTTAAAGTGTATAACCTTAACATACATATAAGTGAATTAACGCCTGGACATCAGAAAAAGTATTTTAAAAAATGTGTCGGCAAATAAGCCTATCGGTATTTTCCACGCACTTAAGTTCGCAATGTTGAAAATGAAAGTTATTTCTCGTAGTCTTTAATATGTGTTCTGTGATATGCTTGTCATAGCAGGGCTGATATCTTGGTGGTTTATATGTTTCATGGCATTTAAAATATTACTAGCACTTGAGAATTTTCATTCCTGTAGTGCCACTTTACAAGGTATCTACAACTTGTAAATCATGCTATATTAATATGATAATTATTTTGTTATGATCGTAACCATGCATAGAGTTTAAATATGTTTCATATACTATAATGTTTTTGACTGGCAACAAGATTACAACAATTTGCAAATAAACGTAAATGTCTGTAGAGTACATTGTAGTCAAAACAACTTTGAGAATAAATTGTATGCATAGAGTTTTAATATGTTTCATATACTATAATGTTTTTGACTGGCAACAAGATTACAACAATTTGTAAATAAACGTAAATGTCTGTAAAGTCCACTCGTCAAAACAACTTTGAGAATAAATTGTGGGCCGTTCTGTAATTTACAATAAATACTCCCCTGCCGAACTACCATTGTAAGCTTATATTTGAACTGGTAGGATGTCTGAAAATTTTAGTTCCAATATATATATCACATCTAATTATATGAATGAGGATTGGCATTACCCGAAAGAGAATAGACATTACCTGAATGAAAATTAGTACCGTAACCTGAAGAAATGGTCTACTTGAAAATGTTGACCTTTATTTCACATAAAACAAATTATAATTAATCACACAAATAGGACGTCGTAACTTTGTCACGAAATAGATCTCCACGTCAGCAGTGATAATTTGTCCCTGAAACAGAGGGGATAAGACCTACTGATGCTCAATGCTCACTAGTGTGTTAGAAAGTAAAATGTTCGTTTTGTTATACAAGTTTTCCTTTGATGTTTCAATATACTTTGACTCCTCAATGCTGAAGTGTCCCGTACATGAAACTGAAACAGGGGCTTTGATCTGACATCGTATCCCCTCCATTGGTGAAACCTGTTGGCCCTTCTTCCCCCACTTAAAGCTGATATTTCCAGCCTGATCCATGAAACTACTGTAATAGTGTCACCTTCCTTGTTCTCTACCAATTCTGCAAAAACATTTGTCACCAGCACATTGTTCATTGACAAAGTAACAACTATGTGCACTCTAACTACTGTGTGCGTGTGCAATGGTTGTTTAACCTTACTATTCATATTCATATATTTGCATTCTCATTTTGGTAACGTCGCAGTATTATCATGTGTGCCTCCGATGGGTTTTTAAATCTTTTTTTTATCGTCCCTACAGTTTAACTGTGTTCCGACCTAAAAGACAGCTTCCCAAAGGCAAAGTCTAAGGGAGGCTGTCCCATTCTAGTCATCAAGACTCTTAAAAGATTAGAGAGGCTATGTGAAATGGAGATTTATTTGGACCACTGACTGTGAAGTTGCTTTTATAAAACTAAATAAAATTCTGATATCTCCACCAGTCCTGGGTTTCCCGAAAAGTGAGGGCATGTTCATTTTGGACACTGGTGCTATTGATGTGGGTATTGGAGCTGTGTTATCTCAGGTTCAAGATGGGAAGGAAAGACTCCTGGAATACTTCAGTAAGGTATTGCATAAGCCTGAGAGAAATTACTGTGTTACATGCAGGGAGCTTCTAGCCATGGTGAATGCAATATCACACTTCCACCCCTAGCTTCATGGCAGACATTTTATTATAAGAACTGACCATGCTTCATTACACTGGCTACAAAATTTCAGGAACCCCGATGATCAAATAACCTATCGGATACAAAATATTCAAGAATATGACTTTGAAATACATCACATATCTGGATGCCTTCACAAAAATGCAGATGCGCTGTCTAGGAGGCCATATGAGCCATTTTTTCGTCACTGCGAATACCAGGAAGAAAAAAGTGGTGAATTGCTGAATGTATGGAGGACAAGTATTCAAGGTTCTTTATCTTGTGATGGGTCACCTACCTGGAGTGATGAGGGTATTAGGAAATATCAGCTGAATGATCCCACTTTGTAGCCATTATTGAAGTGAAGAGAAGCTGGCTGTCGACCACAATGGGAAGAGATATTTAGACTGAGCGCAGCAGTCAAAGCATACTGGGTACAGTGGAATTCCTTCGTACTGAAGAATGGCTTACTTTACAGAAACTGGGAAAGAAATCATGGAAAACACACATTCTTAGAGTTGGACCTTCCAGAATGCCGGGTTTCTGAAGTCTTAAAAGGAACTGCATAATGCAGCAGCCAGTGGATACTTTGGTATTAATAAGACCCTCAACAGAGTTTGACTGATGTTCTACTGGCTTCATTGTCGGGTGGACATTGAGAAGTGGTGCCGATTGTGCGACCTCTGTACTGCGGAGAAGGACCCAAGAACCAGAGGACAAGGTCATCTCCAGAAATATAATGATGGAGTCCATTCGAGAGGATGACAGTAGATATTCTGGACCCCTTGCCTATCACAGATAGAGGTAATCGGTATGTAATTGAGCCCAAGATTACTTTACTAAGTGGCCTTAGGTCATTTCCCTCCCAAACCAATAAGCATGTACTGTGGCAGATGCGCTTATTGATCACGACTTCTCGAGGTTTGGGGTGCCACTAGAACTCCATTTTGTTCAGGGAAGAAAGTTTGAAGCTGTGGTCTTCCAGAAGCTAACAAAAATTCTGGGGATGAAAAAGACTAGGTTTACAGCCTTACACCCTCAGTCGGATGGAATGGTCGAGAGGCTTAACTGCACTGTTGAGCTTTGTTTCAGAGAACCAAAAGGACTGGGATTCAAAGGGCCAATGTTCTTCTTGCTTACCGCTCAGCAGTTCATGAGTCAAGGGTAATACCATCGAGGATGCTGTTTGGAAGAGAGCTATGTCTCCTTAGTGACCTGCTGCTTGACCGACCGACAGAAGAGGAAGCTGCAGCCCCTGATTATGCCAGACTAGTAGGTATTCATGATTTTGCTCAACAGCACCACAGAATAAAAGTTACAGGATGAATACGTGGTATGATAGGAGAATGTCGGGCGATGTAATTCAAGAAGGACAACTACCCACAGAGGAGAAAAGGGTTCTTTGGATTTGTTGTGAAGGTTCTCGGGGGAAGTCGAGGGTCGTCCACATCGACCGACTGACACTCTACGAAGGACCAGATGTTGTAGAGTCTGTTCGGGACGAACAGAATTAAGGAGGGGCCAGTATTGCAGGTGGCCGCATTGCGAGCGTGAGAGGCACGGATGGTTTATTGACGCACGTGCTATCAGTGGCAACCGAAGATGCAGCTGCTTTTCGCCAAGGAATGTTTAATAAGTGTGCCTGTTATGCCTGTCAGGACACGTGTCGCTCCCGACCGTGGGTATCGGATGTCTTTAAGACATCTGAAGAATGTTCTAGATTACTGACCTCGTTTGTCTCAGTGTGTTTCGGGGTGCATTGAACCTTCCAGATTTTTAAGGTGACATATAAAAGCTCGCCGGCCCCCTGATGCAGGGAGTTCATGAGTCGAAGAGTGGCTGGAATTTTTGGCGATAGACGACGAGCGAGAGACGTTACCAGCAGAAGGAAAATTAGAGACTGTGAGCATTACAGCAGAGAAGATTGCAAGTGGCAGACTGGACTATTGGACGGGATGCTTGAGTGAAAGACATTTGAAATGATGGCAACAGACATACTAAATGTGTGTTAATCATGAGCGTGAGTTAATTGACTATGACCAAACAAATACATGCCGAAAAAATTTAATTAGAGTTGAGATATACATTAAATCTTGCGGTCATAAAGAGTAATAGTGGAGACAGAGTGATTAATGTTGTATATAATTATTGTGTGAATAAATGAAAATCAAATTCAGTTCTTTTATTTTTATTAAGACGTCCATCCATCACGAACTCCGATACACTCATCAAGCGTCTTGTAACCGTATGATACTGTGAATATATTCTGTGCAATCAGAAATTAACTTTTAGTATAACGAGCATAATATTAGGCCTACTGTGGTTTTTGTTAAATTATAGAATTTCTGCATACAATAATGGACTTGCTACATTACATGGGACAAAGCTGTAAATTGTCGTACAAATACTCTTAATTATAGTACTGTTCACATCCGTGATGCACATCAAAGGAACCACCACGCCATTCCTTGCCTCGTACCTATTCTGTGTATGAACATTCCGGCACAAAACATTAGAAAAGGAATATGTACGTGGATGAAAACCTTTATGTTAGTTATTACGTTATAAAATGGCAGGGTCTCTGCTGAAAGTCTCATAGGGGCACGTTATCGACAGCAAGAGTGCACGTCAGTTCAGTGCTTTGCACGTAGAGGCGATGAGAGACTTTGACGCGCATGTTTCGGTCGCCCCTAGCGCCCCCACGCTTTCAGGCTTCGAACGTGCAAAATTCCTTCAACTAGGCGTCCACCTTAAAAAGGCTGCACAGCTAAACCTTTCAGTTTCGCCTTGAAAAAGGCCACTTATTTTCTAGTCGCCGTGCGTGTTGTGGCACAAGAAGTGCGGGGCTATCTGCTGTTAATTCCTCCTCCATTGAGCGCTGGGCTAAAAGTCTTTACAATAAAATATAAAAAAATGGTTTTCGTTATTCAGAACGACGAACTCTACACCTTCGACGTACACACGAGTCCGAATCTCAATTGTTCGTTCATAATTGTTATTGCGACTGTTTGTTTCGCCTTCGGCGCGGTTTGCCGCCCGCCACCTGGTCAGCCTAGTGGCGCGCAGTGTGTTCCCGGGAGTGTGCGATGCGGGTTGGGACGGTGCAGAGACTGCCCACCTCTGGCAACAATCCACGAGCCGCGACTGGCGCGTCCAAGTGGCCGGATTCCGCCGCGTCTCTTTATCACCCACGTTCCTGCCGCACTGCGCTTGCTTGGCCAACCCCCCCCCCCCCCCCCCAATTTCACAATCTTCACAAGACCCTCTTACACACCCACCCGAGCATGCTTGCTGGCTCTAACTGCAGCCATGTGTTGGCTTCGCAATCAATATATATATATATATATATATATATATATATATATATATATATATATATATATATATATATATATATATATATAACACAATAAGTAGAACATTCACACAACCAGAATCCTTGTGCGATATTGAATCACCATTCAATACTTATGCATTATTTTTAGCCAGCGAAATTTTTGCGGTGAGTTCGAAGTCAGTCTGCAGTATTTGTAAATAATGTTTTAATGTTTTGGCTGTCTTTACACTCATAAATCGATTTCAGTGACATTATTTTGGTGTGATATTTTGTTGAAAGGGACAGTGGTTGAAAAAAAAAATGGAGTTTTTTTTGTAAATCTCTGATTTTGCGATTGTAAATATTTGATAACTTTTGAAAAATGTCTGCTAATTTCTTTTAAATTTGCATCTTCCACAGTTCTTAGTTTCTGCAACGTAATTATGTTCTTCCATTTTAAACCGACATCTTCGTGGAAAATTTTTCTACTCTGCTCTGCTCTGGCTGTTTGCCCCATGCGACTGCATGAAGAAATGAAATTAAATAGTTCCTCTTGTGCTCTGTGTCTGGACTTATTGTGCACTCGAACTCTTATGCACAGTTAGGAATCGTTAGGCGCGAATTCATAGCGTTCAGTTACGGCTATGTTCTCAGTTGTGAACCAAGCTTTACTGGATACCTAATTTAGCCTGCCTTGTACTACATGACTGCGGAAAGGGCTAGTGATGGGTCTAGGACTTAGTGTCTTATAGGCTCTGCTATCTCGATAGAACCCACTGTCTCCGTGCGGTACCGTTGAATGACCTCGATGTTTTTTTAGAGGGTAATATAACTTTCAGGTGGTCCCATGCTGGGTTTTCCGAAACGGGTATCTGTTCCTCGGGGTCTGCTTGAATCAAGGGCAATCTTGATGGTGCACAAAGAGAAAGATTTTGTTTACGATATGAAACGAATTATAAGACGTGTATTTGTTTACACTGAACAATATTTTGTTCACTCAATTAATTTGCTCTGGTCCCTAAACACCTTAATTTCGTCCCCTTGAACTAAATAAAGCATTAAAAAAAAATTTGGGACCTAACATTCACGTGGTTGTTCTGGCATCATATACATGCATTTATTTCACACAATAATTTTACAAGTTCGTTCAACTAATCGATTTGGTTGCTATAATTATTGCAAATATCATGATACAGTGAAATTAATATTTCACTGTATCATGGCTAACTGCGATAACCTAATGTGCCTAATATTACAGAATTTTTAGCGCCAACAAAATCAACTTGGTACAATACCGTCATTTATTTGGTTGGCTGTAGAGTAATCTTGCCATGCGTTTGCCTATGTATGAATTTACAGTTCGAGAGTTAGCTTATAAATTGTGTCAGAATTAGTATAATAACAGTGTCGGTTAATATATGTATTGATGCTTAATAATTGCATATGTAGTACCAATAAAAAAATTTTAAACGTAAATCTATATAACCTGGAAATATTTTATGTAAATGTTGTACGTTATATACTATATATAATCAAACATATACCTGTCTAACTCAACAGTCACTAAGGCGTAACGTTCAGGCGAAATTATTCCGGGTTTCAATCTCGGTTCTCTTGTAACAGAAACTAATATACGGACAGGCATAGAAATATTTAATTACACAAATAAAAATCTTACACATTTTTGGCAGCCAAACAAAAAAATATAAAATCATTTTTGTTTTGGCAGCATATTATTTAGCCCCCCCCCCCCCCCCCTTTTCCCAAATGATGAAAACAATTAATTTGGTTGTGCCAAACATAATTAGTTTTATTTAACAAAATCTGTTTCTCTGTGTGTTATTCTGGTTACGGGCTGGCTGACTTCTATACTACAAGTGTTAAATAATTCACTACGAGTCCAAGGAATACACTATCAGGTCAAGAAATACACGTAGGTCCCGTAGAATACTCCAGTGCAGTTTGGCGTTTGTACTTTCTCACTTCCATACCACTAGGATCGGAATTATAGGCTGTTAATGGTAAGTAAGCACTTTTCGCAGTACCAACCTTTGAAAAGTGTTACTCTCCCAACCTGCATATATTTTAATGGGCATGTGCCCGGTAAAGTTGGTAAAGATCGAGGGAAAGTAGTTCCATGTCTTAACGTTAAGTAAAAGGTGTTTGGTTAAACATTTGTAAACTGTGAAATGATTTTTTTTTTTTTTTTTTTTTTTTTTCAAATACATGCAGGCGTAAGAATGAGCAAATATGTAAAATGTTTACTTTTCGGATAATTGCACAGTTTCACTTGACCGACCCAAGACTAAAGTGATCAGGATCGTGGAAATATTAATTTTGCGTCTGGTGGAAGAGTACCCAACGTGCGTATATTCTATTAACGGTTTCTTCACACTTCTTGAAATAAACATTTGGAAAATTAATACCGCATGTATGACCTGTTTGATTTTTTCCTAAACATGTCATGCATTACTAGCATTTTATACTTGAAATAACAATAAAATACTTTTTTGTATTATATTTTAGTTTTGCTCGTATTTTATTATTCTATAAGCTATAATATTTTACATATATAATTAATATAAATAAAAACAGCGATAAAACATGTGTAGTAAGAAATAGTTCTTATGAAAAATAGTTTTCAAAAAAGTGCGCATGAATACGGTGTGCAGTCCGCCTGGAGAAATTTTCTAGACTCGGTTAAGCTTCGTTTGCATGAGGCGGACGAATATAATGAAAGTAGAACTTGAGCAGGGCTTCATAAAAGTTGGAAGTAACCACGAATGGATACTATAGTAGACGGTGAGCAGAGCTTGCAGAAGTGCTCAGTTTAGCGTGAACAGCCCACAGCAGTTCAAGGTCCTGTGTTTCTTGGCCGGGGGCCGCCTTCTACGCCGCGCCGCTGTCGCGATTCTCACGGCGTTTTTCCCCCTCGCGGCGTTACGCGACACGCGTACGACCCGTCACGTTCCTGCAGCGGGGGAAAAGGAAAAGAGAAGGCGTTGTTTGTCGGCACGGCGCACGCGTGGCGAATTCCTTTCCCGTCCCGGCGCCGCCACCAACATAATAATTCGGCGATTTTTTTTTTTTAGAGGTCGACGCGATGTAGCCTGGGAGGGAGGGAGTGGAAGGAGGAGGCGTGGAGTGAAGAGATGTGGACGGCTCTTAACATCGAGGTCTTGAGAGTCGATGAGGGTGAAGCGAAGTTAGTATGGTGCCGGGGGGGGGGGGAGATCCCCGAGAAAACCCACCGAGCAGCGGCAACGTCCGGCACGATTCCCACGTGCGAAAATCTGGGAGAGACCCCGCCGGAATCGAACTCGGTTCGCCAAGATGGGAGGCGAGTAGTCTAACCACTGAACCACCGCTGCCCCAGGAGGCGTGATCAGACTGAGCGATATGGCGATATATCGATCACGAAACAATATTTGAAAATATCGCAACTGTGATATTGTCCAGTAGTGTAGATAAACGCATAAACACATCGCGATATTTGCGATATGCTATAATTGTGATACATCGCAATCGATTTTCGACACTCTCTGCGATTATACATCGCGCCGATACCGATGTGGACAACATGTTTAGAAACGATACTAAAACATGGATTTCGCACAGTCCTACAGATGTTTTTTTCTGGGGCCATAGAAGAGCCGAGCGAACAGAAGTCGTGACTGCTACCGGCCTCCGATTTTGGAGATCCGTGTTCGATACCTCGCATTTTTTTGCAAGTGGCAAACATGGCTGACGTTACCGGCCGTTTTCCCCCTGCCACTGCATTCCTTTGTGTTTCCACTCACGGGGTTGCAATAAATCTCGAATAAATGGCTGTAATCGACGGGAAGAAAGAATTATGGCGTATTGCCAACATAAGTACAGAAAAATGCTATTTGCATAAATATTCCTTTAATTCTAAGATCCGTTAACATTATTTATAGCCATGCTGGTCTAAATACTGTTAGGTTTATCATTTAACGTTGAGCATTTGAATACCTACAGATCACTTTTAAGAGTGGGCTGGTTCCCCTCGTTTTTTTGTGAAATAGTTGTTTGCGCGAATACGCGTATCTCGGTAAAGACAGGTTCTGCAAACACGACTTTTTGCCAGAAAACATTTAAAAATCAATTATATATGCCTCTATTTTTTTTTACTTTTGTCGTATTAAGTGTATTCTCGGAGGAAAAAATTCGGGAAAATGGTCAAATATTGCATTTTTAATGCTTACGTATGTAGTTTTCCTAAGCTGCAAGAGAAAAAGGACAAATATACGAGCGTAGTTCAATCTGTGGGCTTTCATCGCAGGTAATAAAACCCTTATGTTACATGTCTCATTTGTACAGTATAGGAGCAATGATGCACTAGGCGTGCGTACTATAGTGTCGCCCGTATCCGTTCCTCCCTATTGACCTTGGACGCGGGGGTCCACCTCACTGTTAAAAGGGTATCAGAATTACAGTTGAATGGGAACAGCAACCTTACACGCTGACGAGAGCAAATATCGAAACGAATCTCTCAGAAATGCCCGCTGTTATCCACATCGAAACTTAAGCAGTAAACGACTCTACCCGCGATAAGGAGCCGTGGTGGCTCAGTGGTCAGATCACTAGCCTCGCCCCATCGACTCCAGGCTGGATCATTCCCGAATTCCTCATGCTGGAAACTTGGCGAAGTTTTCGTTGGCGTATTGAGTTGTTTCTGGCTGCTCCCAGTTCCTCGCCATCACTTCATTCTGTAACCGCCTCGCCTCAACTCCATCGACGCTGAAGACGACAGCCGTTGAGAGCCCTTCAGATCTGTAGCTCACTTTATTTTAACGACAAATCACAGTCCCCGCTTATCAGCTTTCGTTCCTGCCCCAGTTGGACATTCCACAGAATTTCTCGCTGTCGAAACTTAATATTCGCATAATGAAACACGCGTATTCTAATTTCCGCGAGGAGGCGGAATCTCAGCAACCGTGTCAGGATCCTTTTGACTCGCAAACCAGATGAAAGGATGCCAGGTTCATAAAGAAGGGGCAGGGGAAGGATTTTGAGCGCGAATAACGAAAACAGGAGAGAGAAAGAGAGAGCAAGTGGATTTCGGTTTGCGTGATGTTGCGTGGATGCGAACGGGGATCGTGGCAAAAAGAAACAAGAGAATGGAGAAGAGCGAGAAAAGGACAAGAGGAGAAAGAGGAACTGCAGATTACAGAGGCGATGCTTTAGCTCTCGCCCTCTGTGTGTGTGTGTGTGTGTTTGGGAGTTGGAGAGGGGGTTGCAGGGTAGTCGGGATAGGGGCGGGTAGAATTTGCCAGCCGCAGGGTTGAAAGGTCCAGGGTTGGCTGGGAAATTTACTCACTGCAGAGCGGTCGCGAGACATTTTTTTTGGGTCCAGAAATATGTATCGCGTACGCTGTCCGCTGTTAAATCTGCATTTTTGGCAGCCCTGATTGGGATCTAATTTTCCTGCTCATTTCGTATCGCTCCGCCGCGTGTAAAACTAACGTTGCCACAGTTCTTGTAGCTTCATACACGCGTCGATCAGCAATATTAGTTTACGATCATATGAACATACATTCCCTCAGTTTCGTTTTTTTTTTTATTTACGTAGGAAAAAAAAAAACATTATGCATGAACTCGACACAAAAGAATTTTCTTTCGAGCGCGCACAAAATATTGTTTAACGGACTACGATTCATATTCTTTTCACGGGAGATAGTGGAAAATCATTCCTAAATTATCAGACCTTGTAGTATAACAAGTAGTATATTTGTTTTGTTTATTTGAACGCTAGTGTAATAAACATTTAATTCAGGAGCGGGGAATTTTTTTTTTTCGGTGGAGGACAAAAACATATCTTAAGTTAATACTGCAAGTCATGCTATCAAATCTTATTGTGTAGCTAATTACCGTGCCCTGATGTGCTCCTGTCCTGGGGACAATAGTTTATGGTACGTCATGACGTCAAGAATAGCAATTTCCGACTCCAAGTAATGTGTACATTTTTTTAAATACAAATTTCCTAAAATATTCCAACTCACATTACGACATCTGATAAATATTGCAGTCTGGCTGTTATTTATAGAACGTATTGCATGCCTCAGCGGACCACGTGTTATGTTCGGGGGCCGCATCCAGTGTTGTTTTGGAACGTTGCGGATGGCAACTCGAGTACAGCTCGCGGGACCGTGAATTGTACACTGCCCGCTGTTTCCCCGTGGCTGAGTAAATGGCTTGAAAAAGTAGCAACTAAAAATAAAAACCATTACATACAATTTTTTAACTTTTACCCAATGCCGTTTAATTCAGCAACCAGAACAAATGCGTTTCTTTAAACCAGAAATACTATTACATATTTCAAAACGTTTAAATATAAACTATAGGCTATTCACGGTAAAGTCAGCACTTTTTACGGCCTTCTAAACAGGCTCCAACAACTGAAAAAAGTAGCCTATTATATTGCGGCATGTGACCTTAGCAATTTAGAGTGGTGGGTTGTATACACTGTTTTTATTAGTAATACTGCGATGTTTGTGTTAAAAAGTGGCGGGACAATAGAAATAGGCTGAAAGGAAAAATTAAGGCCCTCCCATTCGGAATAATAGTCAATAAATTAATATAATTAATTTTAGTATTTTGCTTTAACTTCCGAGTACGGTGGAATATACACACTGCATTGATTACTTACCCGGCAATATTTATTTATAAAGGTGGCTGAACGATAAAAAAAAAATAACTGAAAGGGAAAAGTAACTAGGGCTACAAAAGCGATCACTTTACCGTGGACAGCCTATAGTCTGGAGTAGCGTTGCGGCGGGCGCGATTAACATGCCATCCACCCCGTTTCCCACACTTCCCGAAATCGATTCTACTTTATATCTATGCCTATGCCGTTATATAGCGGCACTAACTACTTGACTAATTAACTGATATTCTACTTTTGATTCGCTCCCTCTGTATCGACATCCAGCGGAGAGAGATAATAATAATAATATGACGGGGTGGGATGTTTAGATAACGAGAAAATAGTGCCCTGGTGGTATAAGTTTGCCCTAATTTTCCTGGAGGTTTGATCGGGGAAGGTTGAGGAGGGGGGGGGGGGGGTGTAACAGCTTCCTGTTCAGCACGTTGTGTTTCTATTTGTGTGGTAGAGCTGTTTTTGCCCTTATCAACCGTGGGACCGCCGCTGCTGCGAGGGGATATAAATAGCTTCGTGGACGCATGGGCAAGCACGCCTGCCGCGTGAGCTTCTCGGCGGTTTACTCCGGGCCCCTGCGAGTGCTGGAGAAAAACGTTTATCGCCGCCGCGTCCAGAAATACCCGCGCACAGGCTGGCGGCGCCTCAGTCGGGCCAGCTTTGAGAGGTTGGTTTCTCAGACTGCACTCACCGTGCAGAATCGCCCATGCTAAGGAAGACGCAGTAAAGGTTGCTCGCGGTCAAATGAGCACTTTTGAAAAGCCCTGCTTAAGATCTACTTGTATGCACGTTGTGTATTCTTACACCGTATTTATAATTAACATTGCCAAGGGCCTCATCAATTTATCCATGCGTCGGTCAAGTGAAACTGTGAAATTGTTAAGATAGGTAATATTTTTATAAAATTGGCTCATTTTTGCATTTCTATGCATTACAATAAACAGAAAGCGAAAGAAATGATCGTCACTGTCACAAATTTTTACCTAACATTTTTTATTCGACGTTAAGATTCGCAACTACTTTCTCTTCATCGTTATTAATTTTACTGGGCGCATGTCACACAGTGCGCCCGTTAAAATTTATGCAGGAAGGATCAGTGAATTTTTTTTCTAAGGTTGAGTTCAAAAGTGCTCACTTAATCGTAGACAGTCTTTAAGCAATTTTAAAAGAAAATTAAGAAAAAGATTATTATAGTCTATTCGTGGTTTCTTTGCACTTTTAAAATAAAACTTTTGAAAAATTACCCTAAGTGCCGTTTTTGTGTGTTTCCTAATTATGTTAGGTATCACCAGCGTTTTATATCTGTGTCAACATCAAATAACCTTGTGTCGGGATAAAATACAGTTTTATTTATATTTTACGTATAAATTATAATATTTAAAATTTAATTAATATGAATAAAAACAGGGAGAGAATAGGCGTGTTGGTACTGCCTAGTAAGAAATAGTTCTTTTTCAAAATATTACTACACCGAGTGCGTCCGAATGCGGTGCGTTGCCTCTTTGGTGTTATGATGCTCCAGACTCGATGAGCTTTGTTTGCAAGAGGCTGAGGAATATCCTGGATCTAGAACTTAAAGAAGGGCTTCAGAAAAGTTCAAAGTGACCGTAAATGGATTATACTCGTAATAACGTATACTACAGCTTATACTAGCGATACGAAACCCACTATAATCAGCAGTTCCGATCATCTTTAACCACTCTGTGCATAATCGCTTGACTTAATTGCTTTTTTTTTTTTGCTTTTTTATCCCAAAAGGTTGTGCAAATGTCTACTTCAATCTAATTCCTAAGACCCCACATGCGCATTGTGTTACGACTGCTGGATTCATGTGTTTTAATTAAACTGTTAGTTATTTATTTCATCTGCGATAGTGTAAACTGTCCTTGGCGTATCACAAATTTTGTATTTTAAAAATAATTCGCTCGTAACTTTTTGTTTGTTTATTTGCACGTCAGTTTAGTTTATCAATACGATGTACTTGTTAATTAACTGTAACGTAACAAATATTGTAGTAAGATAAAAGTCCGTGTAACTGATTGAAGTATCTAATCTCAAGTGATAGTGTACGCAATTTTTGTGTCGCTTGGAGTACGAACATGCCATCTACACGGCAGAAGTTTGAATGTGTGAAGATAATTATCGTTTGTTTTGGAGGAACAAAATAACTTATAAGGTTTTTTAATTGCAGAAATAATCTGAAATGAATTTTCTTTAATAAATAAAACGGTATGCATTAACAGATCTGCGGCGAAAGTTATTTATGTTAATGGCGTTAAAATTTGTAGCCAGTAATTGCTTCTCTTTAATTCACATTTTTATTTATGACGCTGGGATATTGGCAATTTAATGGCGATAGCCGTAGGGAATACAAACCTTTAACCAAATTAGGTATCTTACATGTGCGGCCTTCTTTGATAGGAAACCAACTTGAACACAAGCTACCTGTGGCTGTCATAATTTATAAAATAGTAGTAGGTGTAGGATGCAGATAATTTTAAAAGGAAAAGTTTAAGCGCTTTTCGGGTCCCAACAATTTAGTTCAGTGACTGGAATGTTGATAATAATTCTTGAACGGCTAAATCAGCCAGGAACGGCACTTCCAGACATTTCTGTCGCATGTTTTCTGAAAAATGGTAATAGAACCATATGTTTTGGTTCACTATTAATTGAATAAATTTTCAAAGTCCTGTAAGATGTATTATTCCCTTACACTACATTACCGTATATTCCATTCCACGGGCATAGTGAATCTTATATCATCTGTCACACGATACTGTGAAAAAAAAATCCCCTTCAAAGTATAATTTTTCTGGATGTATCAGTTACTATTCTAAAGTATAAAAAACACAAAGCAACCGGGTTTTGCTGCCGTTAATTTGAACAGTACACTCTAAACTTGAAACAGTGATAATTGAGCGAAATCAGTGAAAATTGAACTTTTGATCATCAGTGGCTGAATTTCACTAATTTAACTGTGTTTCCCACTAAATGTCAAGAATTCCACTGCTGTACATACGTCCCTTGTTCCCAGTAAAAAATCTTTTATTCGTCAGTCGGCAATAGCTTATCAACAGACTTTAAGTGAACGTTATTTCACTGATTTATATCACAGATTCTAATTTAAGAGTGTATACTATCAGCGAGATGTTAAAACTTTCTACTGGGAGGAAGATAAATTATTTATGATAGCTCCTGTGCCCATGTACGGACAAAAGATAAGAAACGAATAAAATATTACATCGACTTCCAACAAACACAGAAATGCCCCAAAGCCTTGGCACAAACAAAAAACAAAACTCCTCAAAACTGTAGCATACAAAGTGGCATAGTAAATAAATAATTACCCAAAACGACCCGGCACAAACAAATATAAAAGGAAGCGATATGCACAATGAAGTATGTTCATCAAAGTCAAATTGGAAGCACTAATTAATTATAATGCTGTGTGACCGTACATGGAGCAAAAGAGAGAGAATAAATAAAGAAATGTATCATATAACACAAGACTTGCTTGTATCATTAAACAACATATAGACCCAGAGGAAAACTTAATATTCTATGAATAAAAGACGTGACTTGTGGTTCTGTGGTAATTCAATCTTTTCTTTAGATTTATTCATTATTTATTTTCTTTCAAAATAGATCAATGACAGTTTAGATAACCATAAGAGATAGAAAGCAACACAACATTAAAGATGCCATGAAACGACCAAAAATCTGTTTAAATCACATAATGATTCTGTGATTAATATCTATAACATTAAAACAAAATATTGGAATCATTAAAAGTGTCTTTGATGATACAAAATTGATGCATTTTTTTACAATAGACATTATTCCAATTAATGTGGCTTATAAGTATTGCAATGAGGCCCCTGGGATGCATCCCTAACAACTAATGATGCTAATTTATATTAAATCGAAAAATAACGAGACATATGAAGTGAAACTTGAAATCAGTAACGAAAATAGACAATGAAACTATTTAAAATTATCTTGTCATTACATGCGTATAATTAATAATATAAGAGAAATTTCGTCAAGTCCCGTTCCAAACTTGGCTGCATGACGAACGTCGATTCCACGGGAACAACGAAGTTACATCCCGGCCAAGAAGATTACATAGTTCGCTGTCGAACAACCAGGATGGAAAAAAATTACTTGACTACGTCGTCACCAACACAGAAAAGGGGGGCGACTTACAGAAGCGTTCCCATGATGAAAATAAAATTTAGCCAGCACGTGTAGAATTGTTTGGCCAAAGCGTACAGTAAATCTTAGCCTGCCATTTGCACCCTCACTAAAACAAAATGTAACCAACATTTCAGTGAGCGAAAATAGTTGGTGCACGCACAAAGAGAACGACTATAAATAAAACTAGAGTGTTACTCACCAAAAAAGGAAAACAGAAAATATCCAGTTTACATGTTGGTGTAACTTGTCAAACAAACATCAACAAAAACACACACAACATAAAAAAAAATTTAGAAAAATACTATTGAAGACTACATCGCTACCACGGCAATGAAACTATAACGTTAACAAGCTGCGAAGAACACAGCCACCAAAGCGGGGAAACGCCCCATCTTGACTGTGGCTGGAGAGAAAGTGACAAAGAAAACGCTCGTGGAGCACACAGAAGGTAAGAACAAAAGCCGAATGAAAATATTATCTTTACGACGCTAGATGTCGCAGGCTGTCCAGAAGAGGCGAAAGGTGCTGAAGCGCACAGAGGTGGGAGAACATAGCACGCGAACAAAGGATCATTTCTTTTTAAAATGTGAAATCACGCGCCAAGGGGCAAGGATACGCCGAGAAAAAACTTGCAAACAACTGCAGCTGAAAGGAAGTGAGTGGAATTGGTAGCTTCAGACGTCGACTGAAAGAATTCGCAATACAGCATTGCATATCTGGTTGGTAGAGTAACAATCTCTCATGAAACACGGGTCTACAGGCGACACTGGATTAAAAACGTAACTTTCAAAGTACAGATCAAAATGACTCGAAATCAAAGTTTCGAGAAATTACGTATGTGCTAAAACATTGGTATTGGCTGTTCATAGTTAAGTGAGCACTTTTTAAGGCCCTTTCAACAGCCATTAAGCACTAATAAATAGATTTTATTGCAGCCCCAGATGTTAACTTTCTGGATTGGTGAAATGTATACACTGTGTTTATTAGTTTGATAGCAATGTTTACATTAAAAAGTGACAGGAAGATAGAAATCCGATGAAAAGAAAAAATTCAGCAGGGCCTTCAAAAGTGCGCACTTTACCGTGAATCGCCTATAAACAATATTACTAAACAAACTGAAATATTTAAATAACAAATTACATACGCTTCGATAAATAAATAAATAAGATATTTATCATCAAGTTATATCATAACACCCGACAAATAGGCATTATTAAATAAACAAATAAATCGCAGATACTTAAATGGATAAAGAAAGCATTAATTATCACATAAATTAAATACCAAAGGTGGAAAGACAATTAAATATTACTCGCAATAGTTTTTACTGAATTAAGTACTGAAATGTGGTTTTCAAATTTTTTTTTTAATAGTACACTAGTAGTGACATAACAGTAAAATAGTCGTCACGTGTTTTAAAACGGTACACTCTGTCGTTGGTTCGTAGATGTATTTTCGTGTACTCAGAATAGGTTTTATCATAGTATTTTTTTTTTTAAGGAGAGAGTATGAAGCACGACTGGATAAACATGTTATTCAGATTGCAGTATGTGAATATTAGAAAAAAAAATTTTTTTCATACAAAAAATTGTTAGTGCCATTTGATAAATTTCGTTTGTTTTCTGTGAATTATAAATACCATCGCTTTCTTTGGCAGACGACGTGTTATTTTTTAAAGTGTATAAAACATTTCCCCCCCCCCCCTTTTCTTATTTGTTTGCACATCCCAACATCTCCAAGGAAGTTAGTCTCGTCGTTTTACTGTGTATGCTCACGCAGAGTGAGTTGTGGCGCGTGATTCACTGGTCTGGTAAACAACAGTACGCTGTGACATTACGAAGAAGCTCTGATAAAGAGTCTCAACAGGATATTTATCTTTCATGGAAGTAGGCTTTACAGTGGCGTGTAGCGACTTTTTTTTTTTTACAGGGTAAGAAATATAACAGCCCCACATATTTGAGTGTTCTAGATAGCATTTGCTAGTGCCGAGCTGTGGTTCCATTTTCAATTTCTACTAACAAACGCAACTTCCAACTTTGCCTACCCTCCACATGTATTTACCGTTTTATAATACCTAACATTAGTTATAAAAACAGAAACTAAATTAATGTAATAATAATTAAACTGAATATTATTTAGAGAGCATATTACAAATTAAAAGAAAACTTCCGTTTACCCGACCACTTTCATCCACTTTCCAAGGAAAAGGACTGGACGACGCAAACAGAACGACTGTTTACCCTGCCGAAGGAACGCGGCAGGGTAACTCGCTTGCGAGTTAGATTCATCTCTAGTCGCTCCCGTTTGTGGAAATAATTACTAGATAGCAGCACTATGTGTGTACAGTACGAGAGGTTCCGTAACTTCTCTACGACATTAGGTGTGTTCGCGTGGTTTGCTATTCTGCTAGTTTAGTGCTACTTTTGATAGCTGCCGTTCGTGTTACAGGAAGCACTTTTTTTTTGTACGCTGTTCGGGTGGCGGTAGCAGTTGCCATTTGTGTTATTCGAAGCAGCTACGTCTGCTCTTGCTCGCCGAGGTACAGTAGAAATATCAAAACGAGCAATGTGGAAAAAAAAATGGCTGCCAAATAAAATTACAAACGTCGAAGTGTCTTGAGAGTGTCGATTTCGATTAGTAATTTTCTTTTACGCAGATTGATGAAAATAATATGTTTGGGTATCCAGTAAGAAGTGTAGCAGGAAATAAAAATAACTAAGATACATTTATTTTCGAAAGTAAGTTACCTTGAGTGGCCATTATTTTTAATACACTTTAACCACACAAAGGCAATAAAAATTATCAACATTTTTAAAATTGCATTTCGTTTATTTATTTCTTACGTATTAAATTGCTGCTGTAAGTCGTTCGTGTCGTCCTGCCGAGAGTAACTGCTGTTTTTGCTACTTTACTGCTCTTGAAAGATATCACTTGCTCTCAGATAGTAGAAAAAGCATACCACGCGAACAAACCTATTTATTTGTGCCTGAATTCCTAGGAAACTACAAAGGTTTAGGATAACAAAATAAAAAGTGAAATTTTCGTTGTCACCGTCAAGTTGATTAGTAAATCGCCGTTTGGAAAATGTTTTCGCGTCGCGAAATTAAGTGCGAAATAAGGGTGACAACCCTATGTATTTGCATGGAATATTTTTGACCACAGTTATGCGTTTTCCTGTGGTATCAGATATTTGTGTTCTACATATTGTCCAAACAGAATATAGTAACTGTTACTGTCCAAGTTTTGTTCAGTTGGCAGTACTGTAGGTAATTAGGGCAATTTCGATGTCATATTGGTCATAATTTTTTCTACGTGATGTATCTGCTGTCTTCGAGTGAAGCCCGAAAAGAATTCTTAAATATAGCTAAGTACATTTCAACCAAAGTCGTGTTTGTAATGTTTATAATGCTTCAGTTTCAAGATTCTAGTAGCTTAGTTATTGCTGAGGTATATTTATAATCATATTTACATAATTTTCGAAGGCGAGACAAAATGTAAAGTTCCTTGAAATTTTTTTGAAAGACTATTTATATTTAAACTCTGAATTTGTTTCTCAAAAACCAATAAAGTTAGGTATTTTTAATAAGCGATGAAGTTTTTTAATACTTATATCTGCAAAGGCGAATTTATGCCAGTGAAAGATTCTCTTTCGGTTATTTCGTTCCGAACAGTGGCTCTAAAATTTATCTCAAATGAGCTAGGTATATTTTATTTGGAAAATTTTTGTGTATCTGTTAATATAGACGCCTTTCTGTAAATTAGCCACATTTACACCCATACCCACTATATGCAAGTGTAAATTGGTTTTCTATTCCCTCACAAAATGAAGTGGTTTTCCATTCGATGTGGTTTTCCATTCGATATTCTCGTGCCTGAATCTCTGAATTTTCAAAGAGTTTCGAAGTGACGCGAGCAGCCCGGATGTGCGTGTAACGTAGCTCAAACAGGAAAGGGTGCGCAACGGAGGAGTGGGGGAGGTCTAGAATCGCCCCTTCCCTTTATCAACCCCCGTAAATCCTCTTGGACCATTAGGCACGGTGAGATCGCGGAGACGCGCCTCGATTTAGAGGATGAATATTCATCGGTGCGTTTTGGGGGGGGGGGGATAGTGGTTTGTGAGGGAGTGGGAGGGGAGGGTTGGTCGTTTCATGAAGTCCCCCCGTTTTCCAACCCTCCGCACCACAACTGCGCCGCTATGGCCAATTGCAGTGTTTCTGAAATATCGCGGGTAAAATGGAAGCCGGCCAAAGCTCACCATCCTCCCTTCGTTCCTCTCCGACCGCTACGTGCTTACGAAATCCCTCGCGGTGGCATTTACGAGAATCCGCGGTAGGCCATTTGTATAATCTCTCTTCCACTGCCCCCCCCCCCCCTTCTCCTCTACCTTAACCTCATTTTTTTGCCTCGACCGTCATAACCAACCCCCAACAAATTGCGTGTCTCGCGTCCAGACGTCGGCGCGGCGGTTTGGCACATTGCCTCGCCCCAGCGTGCTACTGTGCGTCCGGAAAACATCGACCACGTTCGAACCATTTAGCATCATTGCAGACAGTGCAAAAAAAAATCGCAGAAACCTACCACGAGAAACATTTAATTTTTTCCGAAACAACTGTATCGGGTTTTATTTCCATGTGATTGTCTGATGCGTATGTGGTGCGGCACAATCAGAGACGTTCATTATGACTGCACACGGATCCCTACTGGCCCAGCGAACTGGGGGATCATCCTCACTTAAGCCCTTGTTACACTGTCAAATTTTTCCGTCAAACTGCTTCCAATAAGTTTGGTCAAATAAAGTTGCCCAGTAATGACGTCATTGAAACGTCATTAACGCCGCCATATTTGCCTGACATAGTTGGGTGGCTTCAGTTTCTATCAAATATTTGAAGATTGGACGGGTTCGTAAATTTATATGATATTTGGCGGTCTCAGCCAATCAGAACCGTGCACGACAAACATGGACGTGGAGAAACTTAAAATAACAAACTGTTGCTGGAAACGAAGCAAGTTATGAAGATAATTAATTTATGTATAAGCTGTCTGGGCATGAATGTTATTTTAAGTAAATATTGCACAATATTACTAACTCAGAGGCGTTCAATTACGTTGTGCAGGAAACATTTGTCATAAATAAAACTTTAATTTAGTAAACAAGCGAAAATATATTACAATATTACTTACATTTCTTCCTGTAATGGCCTGCATGGAAAAACAAAAGCAATTATCTCACTATGAAAATAATTTGTAAATAATATTTCAAATTAGATTCTCCCAATTAAAAAACTTGACAGTGTGACACATTTTCAAACACCTTCAAGATTATCTGATAACATTTGTTGATCGCCGTATTTTGTCCTCAAATTTTATTATCAAATACAGTTGAAGGGAAAAATTTGACTGTATGACAGGGGCTTTACAGGCGACAGCCAATAACTAAAGAAAATCACTAAACATTTACAAAAATTGCCCTACTATTAGCGTTAAAAGGGCCCCGGGTTGGGGGGGAGGGGGGCAGAACTAGGAACGACGTATATCTCCTGTCGCCAATCAGCGCCTGGTAACATATGCGCAAACTGGCAGCTGGGCCAATAAAGAAACCTTTCGCAGTACGCAACAGCCAATCAGACACGGGACCCGTTTCGAAGCCTCCCGCATCCAGTCAGCGAATGATGGGCACGCCAACATTAAAGGGAACGCGTGCGTCGGTGTTTCACTTCTGTATACTCAAGTGTTCTTTGACGTGTGATATCGATGCTATGATTCTCTTCGAGTAGAAATGTACGATATATTATCAGAACTTATCGAACTCGTAGCGAAGCTGTAATTTTTCTGGGCGGTCGTATCAGGTGCAGTAGGCTTCTTTATTTGGATTGTCGTAGCATTCGCTCAGTAAATGAAGACGTCAATTTAGCCACTTCATTTACGGAACTGGCGGTGGCTTGTTTTTACGGGCTTGGTTTCCAATACGAATTTTTAATACTTTAAATGTTGGCCTTAAGTATTTCCGTCACTTCATGCATTTTATGTATACAAGATGTTTTTGAACTACATGTCGAAATTCAAACGACGGCTTTTGTGGGCTTATGTATACAAATAATCCTAATAGCAAAATATTTGACTTTCCATCTATTATTTTTAAATTTAATTTGAAGTTAAGCATAACAACGCTGCGAGTCCGCAGCTTTACGTACCTGCGTGCGTTGCAAGTTGCATATCGGGAAGGCGAGAATTCATTTCCATCGTAGCTAATATGAGTCCATCCACTTTTGTAGTATGTAACTTGTGAATTAGGTACGTGTAGCGGCCGACTCCCAACTCTTTTTGACGTGAATACGTCTTTAAATTTGCAACCATAATGGGAGGCAATCCAGAAAATCCGATGATAACAAGATCGAGCGATACAGTTTGGCATTGTAACTCCGAATCTATCGCTTACATTCAAAATTCTTTTACACCACTTGACTACCAAAGGATCAAAGTATATGTTACGTTGAGTGAGGACTGTGAAGCATCGCACTCTTGTGAAAACAAAGGGGGAGGGGGCGCAATTTTGAGTTAGTTTCACCGCGTCGCATAACTTCCGCGTAGTATAACATTTGACTAGGAGATGTTACGACGCTCGTGAACTTTCAATCGACAGAACTCGCCAAGATCAATCGATTGCGTGTACAAAAGTATTTGTGTGGCGTGATTATGGTGAAATTGTATGCGTTTAATGTAATAAAATTAAGAAAACTTAACACAATGTCGGCATATACTCGTCAAAAAGCTAAGTCCAAATACAGAAATCGTATGCGGTTGGAAAGAGTATCTTAAAAAGCAATCCAGTGATATCCATAAACCATAAAACCCCGTATGATCGAGTGTAGCGATGTCGGGAACGTAAAATAAACATCAAGGCGTCCGAGCGCGTCAACGTAGACGTATTCACGCGAAACAAACGGCCGTGTACCCAACACAGCCACACCCCATTGTTTGCTTAATTTCAACTTAAATTAAAAAATACTAGATTCGGGTACCTTTCCGTGCATTCTGCTATTATAATTTATGGTTTATAATAACCCATAGATGTTGTGGTTTGAATTCCGACATGTCCCTAGAAAACACATTGTATATAGTAAAATTCACATTGCAAATAGTATGTGTATCTTTATGTCTCCGAAGTTATGTTGTCGTAGAGTTTGTACTCAGCCGGCAAGACTTCTGTGACAATTTTACCAGATAGAGTAGAAATGCTTATATTTTGTATGTTAAAAGTTCGTATTCTCTGTCACATTTTTGTACACTGAAAATAAAGTGTTTACCTAGGCTCTAACAGAAAAAGAAAGAAAAAAAACTTGTGATATAAAGGTTTTATGTAGTATGAAACCAGAAACAACTAATTAAGATAACTATAAATGTTATATTAAGTGAAATAAGATACCATCCCATTGCTTTGCACCTTGTAGCGTGTGATCAATTATGCTAATCGACGCCTAAACACCGTCTACATTTTAACGATAGCAAGGTAGTGATGAAATATATAAATGGTGCTGTATTACAAGAAAATGTGATGTACTTATTGGCTGTTTGCGATAAGGCAACCTGAAAAGGAAATACTTGTTTGCAAACGCTGAAACAGGTTGGCTATGCTGATTGTCAGTATGTTTTCTGTCTCAAGACTGTAAATGATCGCTCTAGGCCGGCAAGGACGCCTCCCGCGGAGCCCTGGCTGTGACGCCAACCAAGAAGGTGGACGAATTTGGATCCGGATGCCGGATGCCAGTGTCCCAAAAGCCCTATAAGCACACCACTTAATTCATATTTATTTATTAACTCAAAGATTACTTATTGAAACATACTGTGCGGAGTACGCACAAACGCACAGCAGTAAATACGCATTGTTAAAAATATCTTAAGCAGAAAAACTTTAAACATGACTTATACTGTATAATGGAAGAAGTAAATCTCCATACTCACATTTCGAGCCGTTCACGATTTTTCTTACGCGTATAGACTAGATGTGACAACTAAAGTGCTTACGATATTTTCCATTCCATTGGGTGGTTTAGATGTCTTCCATAAGAAGCCATTATACATTATGCGGTTATACCCAAAGACTAAATATGAGGTAGACCGCTTATTCGTATTCTGCACATGTACCTGACATTGACCTACCCCAATCCTACACAACTGTCAAAGGCACGTGGTCAACAGAGATTGAAGTGTTTGTATATTTCTTCATTTTTAAATCACATGCACTATTATATGAATAAAATACTTTTATCAATTTTAATCTAATCAAAATGCATTACAAATTGGTTAGATGAATTATAGACACGTCTCAAAACATTTGTTTACAAATCAGTTTTCTAACCTAAGATCCAAACCATGCCGTTTTCGCTAAAGGTGTTGGCAGACGGAAATTGGCTGTGCGCAGCCAGCGAGATAGGTCTTCCTCATCTTTAGTATATGGCCTTTACCGCGCCATCCGCATGTTGTACCACTGCTGCTAAACGGCAGGTGTTCATTTCGAACCGTGTTCTATTATGCGAACGCCATGCCGATTGTACAGGGACCTTATCTGTGTAGTCGGCGCAGGCTGTGTTCGATGTCTTCAGCCAAGTGGCCTTACATGACTTCGTGCCCTGGAAAAGTATGTCGAGGCTGTGACGTCACATTGTTGTCCACGTTCGCGCTAAGATTCCGAGCGACGTCCCTTCACATGCCCCACACTGTTAAGTTTCGTTTGTCAGCTGTCTATAAAAGTTTTGCAACTTCTTCCTGACATTTGCAGGACACTTTTTTTCCCTACACAAACCGAGGGACCACAAGAAAATGCGTTTGGTTTGATTGGATTTTTTAAATATGCATTCCAAATTGCGAAACGAAGACGTTTGTTCGAAAACTATACCCTCGTCACGAAGGGATCAAGGGAATGTGAAGGATTGTGGGCACTGAATAGATCAAGGGCAGTTTATTCGAACACTACCTCAGATTCGAGTTTTAGTATTTAGAGTTGATGCGTACAGTTTTACTGCATCTGTGAAGTTGCCTTCGTTCCTAGTGGCAGGGGTGAAAGTGATTTTTTTTTTTTTTGTTACTATGATAATAATATACTGGTACAAAATATCAATTTCTGGTGCCTACACCAGAATTCTTGTACGCCGGGAAGAGATTTTCGATGGTTCTGGTTTAGGAGGGGAGAGGTTGTAACTGGAGTTTGAAACCTGAAGTCACTTTTAGCGCAGCTGGGTCGTTGCTGAGACTACTTCCTGTGTCGTAGACCAGCTCTCCCCTTCATTTTATGTCCTCTTTCCCGCTAACATGTTATTGTCGCGGTCTGAAAAAAAAATACAAACATGGCCGCCGTGACCTGCAACAAAGAGTGCGGCCAACCTCTGGCTTGTCGCGAGTTGAAGTGCGGAATGTAAACGTTCGTATAGCTTGTTCACGTTAAAAAAGAGCACTTTTGAGGCCCTAGTTACTTTTTTTATTTCAGCCATTTTTGTTTATCATTTAACCAACTTTTAAAATAAATATTGCCATGTAAGTAATAAACACAGCGTGTAGGTTCCACCGCACTCAGAGATAACATCTAATACTAAAATAAAATATATTTATCGACTATTACTCCAAATGAGAGGGCTTTCGAAAGTGCTCACTTGCCGTGAATGACGTATAGTAAAGAGAACCACGGTGCAAGCGTCAGTTATGAATTTTGTTTACGATTTCATAATAAATTAAATAAATGAATGGATCCTCATGATTGGAGCTTCACGTGGCAAGTTGTAATTTTCCCTGAAATTTTCCGTACCTCCATATGTCCTTACGGTTTTTTGTGTAAAAAATAAAACCTTTTTTTAATGTTACACATACAAACATCAAGTGCAGACAAAAATAATTTTACTTAAGGGGAATGGTTGCATGGAAGCAGTATATTTACCAGATTTTCGATATAAGTCGTTTTCCAAAGGGTTTATCGAAATTTTTGGCTCGACAAGTCTTTGAATAATAATTAGCAACAATTTGTACGTTGCTAGATTTTCACTGCTTTCATTGTATTCGGAACACTGACAGAACAAAATAGAGGAATAATTTTTTATCTTCAATCAGAGCTCCGAGAATAACAAACGCAGAGAATTTTTAACCATGTAATACGGTGTTCAAAATTGATAATTGTTATTAATATAGTTTTTATATTGTATATTATAATGCTTTTATAATATTACAATACTGTACGTGCATTTACTCTAGAATTAAAGTGGTCACGTGTCTGCATGGAGTATTAAAATTTTAGAATGTACTCAGCCACAATTCGAATGATCTGAATGAAGGCCAAATATATGACTAGACGTTTTTGTTATATTAGTTCTTGGCGTGAATACATCTTAAAAAAATAAATCTTGACACTTGGGGTGTATCCATTTACGATTACTTCACGCTTTTCTGAAGCCCTGCTAAAGTTCAACTTCCAGGATATTACTCCGCCTCGTGCAAGCTAAGCTTAACCAAGTCAGGAAAATTACGCCAGAGGACAGCGTACCGCTTTCCCGCACACTCAGTTGTAATATCATTTTGCATGAAAAATATTAATTACTAGACGCCACCAACACAGATTTTTATTCGTGTTTATTGCAAAATAAATATTATAATGTTTAAATAAAATACAGTAGGTAAAACTTCAATCTAAAGGAAAACAAGACACGTGTGTGTTTACAGAGGTACAAAACTCTCGATGCATGCCATATTTAGGAAATGACTAAATAAGTAATACATGGGGTGATTTTTCAAATGTTTGTGTTGGAACTTTCAAAGAAACGGTGAATGGACTATTGATGCGGATCCATCCCGACATTATAACTTCGGTTTTAACAACACGTTTGAAAAAGTGTGGCCTCTTTCGAATGGGTATAAGACTACAATGCGAGTATGACCTTGAGTTGTTACCTGGCATGCACGAGGCATGGTTTGGGGGCTCGCGGCGACCAATGTCAACTTTGGACGTAGTCTAAAATTTCCGGGCTTTATATTTGGCGAGCCCGATGCGCTGGCGCGCACATTTTGGTGCCAGAAGAAAGATTCTCTTCTAAATGTGTCAATTTAAGCCATAAAACCCAAGTGTAGACTATTCGCGACTTCTTCACACGTTTTGAATCGAACCTTTGAATAAATAAACCATAAATAACGTGTTCGATTTTTTTCCCTAAACGTTATCAGGTATCAGAAGTGTTTTATACTCGTGTTTACATAAAAGTACTCTATGTTTGGGTAAACAGAACTTTAACATATATTTGATCTGAATTATATATATTTTTTCACTAATAACTAATCCAAGTAAAGACAGTTAGGTAATAGGTGTGTTGGTAATGCCTAGTAAGAAATAGTTCTTATGCAAAATATCATTAGACTGAAAGCGCATGAATGCGGTGAGTTGGTACTCTGGTGTAATTTTCTAAGCCTTGTTTATATGAGGCGGAGGAATATCCTGGATGTAAAACTTTAGCAGGGTTTCATAAAATTTGGAAGTAACCGTGGATGGATTATACCAATCCCTATATACCAAAGAAAATATTACCCGCCAAAGCAGGCGTGTTCGTGTAAAACCAACCGTTGTGTCCCCGACAAAGCCTCGTCCCAATAATTAATTGTTTCAAACAACACGTATAATAAATACACAAACTTTTTTTTTCCCACTTTTATATACCTGTAACTGCATTGATTCTGTTATCCCGAGACAAAGATGTCAGTTCTTTCTACTTATTAACTCTGATTATACAACATATGTGGCAGTTACTGTCGCCGTATTCGTTTGCAGGCCCCTGGCGTCAAAAAAAAAAGAGTTTTGCTGTATTGTGAACACTGTTGTTTGTTTTGCGTGAATACGTCTACGTTGACGTGTTCGGACGCCTTGATTTATTTTTACGTTCCCGCCACCGCTTCACTGGATCATATGGGGTTTTATGGGTATCACTGGATTCCTTTTGAGATGTTGTTTCCAACCGTACACGATTTCTGTGTTTCGACTTGGCTTTTTGACGAGTAAAGGCCGAAATTGTGTTAAGTTTTTTTAATTTTTCACATTATACGCATACAATTCCACCATAACCACGCCACAAAAATGCCTTTATACACGCAATCGATTGATCTTGACGAGAACTGTCGATTGAAAGCTAAACGAGCGTCGTAGTTTCTTCTAGTCAAAAGTTATACTACGCGTAAGTTATGAGACGCGGCGGATCTAACTGAAAATTGCCTTCCCGCCCGCCATGCGCGATGGTTCGCAGTCCTCGCTCAACGTAGCATATTCTTTGAACCTTTGGCAATCGAGTGGTGTAATTGAATTTTGAATGTAGACGATAGATTCGGAGCTGCAATGCTAAACTGTATACCCTGATTTTATCATCGGATTTTCTGAATTGCCTCCCACTATGTTCGCGAATTTAAAGACGTGTTCGACGTCAAAAATTCAGTTAATATGGGTTTAAAATCCTCAGAGTTCCGTGTAACAGCTAGTTTGAAAATTAGTGCTATAACCCCTCATATAGACATGCGACAATAGGAGATACGAGACTGGAATGTGTTGCATAGAGAGCCTAAGATATAGGCAATACATCGTCTACTTGTGTACTGCGCGCTGTGGACATAAGGCGTCTGGCAGCTACGTTCGCAGTTTGCACTAGATTGTTGCAAAAAAAAAAACCGAGTGGGTATCGAGCCACGTTAATGTGGTATTTTTTTTACACGTCGGAAAACAGTACAGGGTTCAGGTGGCACCAGATTTGACGCATTATAAATATTGCTAAGGGTTTTATAATTTGTTTATTTTTTTTGTAACTGGTCTCAAACGTCATGATGAAAATTTGTTCTTGTTTTGTTCTGACGTTTTCAGCCGTAAGTGTTAATTACGAATATCAGCATTCAAAAAATGGAAATTTACTTGTGGCGGTACACAATTAATTAAATACTTTTGCATTCAATATTTAAAAAAAATATTACTACATATAGTGTTGTATAATAATTAACTGCTAAATCTGCCTACATTTTTGTCAGTTAAATATGAAAACTGGTTTTATATAATAACGAATTTCTAAAAGAGCAATGTTCAAAATTAATATCTCCTGAAATCATTTTTATTTAATGAATTATAATCGGGATAAGAGCAACATATTTGCAAATGTGATAATATTATAGTGTCACTTGAATGACACATTATTTCCATAAGGACGATCTCACTAACAGTTTAATATATAGCAAATAGTAAGCAAATCGTAGAAGTTAAGCAGGCATTTCGAAACATTATTAGTCGCCAAATAGCTGTGGGAATTTGTCAGCATCCCCTTCAAGCGTTGTAGTTATGCAATGTGGTAACCTGTTGTGTGCATCATCTCGCTTGTTTAGGATAGGAAGACGCTGCTGTTCACTGAATCAAATAATTGTAAATTGTGTGTTTTTTCTTTTATTTTAACGGCTGTATTGTGATATATACATAAAATTCCATTTCTTTTTTTGTCTGAAAAGATTATGGGGTTAATCAAATTATTCTTCTGTACATGCGTGGCATTCATCTGTATTTTTCGCAATAAAATATCTAACGAAAGTAATATTAAATTTTCTACATGGCCAAAATTGAGAAAAAGGTCCCTGGATTATAAATAAGCATAAACGTTTCTTTACATGGGCCTTGAAATGCTTACACGTACGTAATGTGTGTAATTTAATATATTCAGTGGCATGAAGAAAACGACTACATAAAGGAGCCATGATTTTTTTTTAATAATTACTATTTCTCTGCACGTTATAGTCAGTCAAAAAAATATTTCAATTCCTGTAACAGGCAAACCTGAATAATTCGTATACACATTCCTATTCGAATCGTTCTGTACTTGCACATTTACCGGATGTTAATTTTTACGCTGTGGAATATCAGTTCTACTGCTCAGAAATTCACTACACTTAATAAATTATAGCATGTATAGATTGTGAATAATTTCTTTTTTAGGATGACGTCTCAGATTTTTCCTGTATTGATGTTCAGGTTCCCGTATTATGCATATACGTGCTTAGCACGCATGTATAGTGTAATGAAAAGTCATAGCGATGTTTATTGCCAGGGAGTACCGTCTGCCGATTATTGGTCAGTAAAATAGATAATCTGTGTATATATATATATATATATATATATATATATATATATATATATATATATATATATATATATATATAGTCAACAGTCACGATCACGATGCTCCTGCACAAACCATGCATTTATGAGATTTTCCATGTAGCGTGGTGCGTTAATGCAGGAAATGGAATGATGCGCCGTGCGCGTCGTGCAGTGAGCGGAACGGCGCGTCGTGCCGGCGCGCCTCGTGCAGCGTGAACGGGTCGGCCGTAGCTCCGCGGGCGGGCGCCTGTCGATGACGCAAGGGTCGGTGGGGTTCGCCTTCCCGGACAACCTCGGCGCATCTGGCCGCACAGCTGACGGGGAGAGGACACACGCAGCTGGGGCGAAGCCCCGACATGACTTCACGCGCTGTCCCGGGAGCCACAACAAGGCCTCTCCCCCTCCCTTCCCCTTCTTTTCCTCTCCTACTACCGCTTGAGAAAGTCGCACGGCTACCCACTCTACCTCACTCCCTCTTCTTGCCAAGCCTCTACAGCGTGTCCCAAAACGCGTGCATTACGGGTCACGCGTAATATTTCGATTGTGTCCGTATGGGCTTGAGACCGGGTTTACAATAGTAAAGGTCAAGCGGCCTCCCTAGTAAACAGACCCTTCAAGGGTGTAATTTCAGTTAAAAATAATGTTTTACAGAAGAATAAATATCATGAACAGAAGACTACGTACTTTGACACTTTTCAACAAACGCATTTATATTTCGTAAACCAAATTTATAAACTGTGAACAAAATATCGACTTTCTTTTCTGTCCTGAAAGGAGAAGTGCCTTGAAAAAAAAATTCCATAGGGTTATTTTTTTGCTGCTTGCAATGAGACCCATATGACATATAGACCGATCGCACTAACGGAAACACGTCTTATTCGATATGTACGATGCATAATTTCGACGATATATTAATTCCAATCATTGAAGTATTGAACTTCGCCTAACACAGTCAGAATCTCGTCACACCGCACATCAAGACTGACGATGGATTATCAATAACAGGAGCACGACACGACAGCATCGGCAGCATTGTCGTGAGTTTTATGCACAGGGGATAACGCATGCTTAGGATTTCCCAGCAGCCAAATACAGAATTTGTCGGACAGACATTACTGTGTAATTGTGAACACTGAATGAAATATCAACTGAAATATCGTCGTGCTCTGACGTGTCGGGCTGTACTGTCTTGCTATTGTGAATCTAGCGTGACGTATTCAGGCGGAGGTTTGTGTTACTCTGAATTTGATACACAAATATTATCCTACTGAACTTACACGTGTGCGTTTTAGGTTTTTCCGTAGCTCGCTTTATTTTTAAACACTAGTTTGGGCCAACGACTTTTACTGTCATGGCCTACCTAACTGCTTCCTCCATTTTGTTACTTTAAAATAAATGACCTAAGACGTCGCGTTCTCATTCCTTGAGTACTCGCCATGATTGATGAGTCCTTTGTTGCAAACCTACCCTTAGAACAATCCACAACGGACATCAGTTATATGACTAAACAATTAACCAACACCACTTTATACGTCTATCAAATCTCCACAACTGCTGCCAACTTACATAGTACAATATATATTATCACAAAATTAATTTTCCTACTACTTTTCGTTATTTTATTTTCTGTATGGTAAAATAAAATAGTAATGTATCGAAATACAACGCCAACGATGTTAGAACAATTGGCAGTGAGTCATTCACTCCTTTAAAAGTGGATGCTTGCCAAGGGCTTGGATAGAATTATTAGACGCTTCTGACTGGTTGTTACTCACGTGATTGACGGACGGGTGGCGGCTGGACAGGCTGGATGGCTTGTATATACAATGTGAGCTGCGGGAAAGAGCGATAAAAGTCCAACTTCTCACGCGTCTCACGTTGCGCCACCGCCGTAATATCGTTCACGCACAGTCCGCGCGTGGCCATTGGTAGTTTTATTTGGACGGTTCTCTTTTTCTTTATTTATCAATAATCACCAACACTAAAAATGTCGACAGATATACGGATTGTTCTTCTGTAGATGTGTTAGTATTTTATCGGCGCGATGAAAATAATGTACAGATGTGTCCTTTATACATGTACAATTTACAGTATTGCTGCTGATAATATAGGTAGTTACTACGTAGGGCCTTCTTATTTACAGTATTGCTGCTGATCATATAGGTAGTTACTACGTAGGACCTTCTTATTTACAGTATTGCTGCTGATCATATAGGTAGTTACTACGTAGGACCTTCTTATTTACAGTATTGCTGCTGATCATATATGTAGTTACTACGTAGGGCCTTCTTATTTACAGTATTGCTGCTGATCATGTAGGTAGTTACTACGTAGGGCCTTCTTATTTACAGTATTGTTGCTGATCATATAGGTAGTTACTACGTAGGGCCTTCTTATTTACAGTATTGCTGCTGATCATATAGGTAGTTACTACGTAGGGCCTTCTTATTTACAGTATTGCTGCTGATCATATAGGTAGTTACTACGTAGGGCCTTCTTATTTACAGTATTGCTGCTGATCATATAGGTAGTTACTACGTAGGGCCTTCTTATTTACAGTATTGCTGCTGATCATATAGGTAGTTACTACGTAGTGCCTTCTTATTTACAAAATATTGCTTTTCAATACTTTAAGTTGTTTGTATTCACTAACATGTGATACCAGTATCGCTGCCTTTTAACTAACATCGATATTCCCGATATAATCCATAGTAGAATAACTTCAAGGTAATATTTCCAATAATGGGAAAATATTTCCAGCACTGATTTTAGCAAATCGAAAACATGAAGGATATTGTTACAATTCTCTCAAAGTTAGGGGTCTAAACCAGGTTCGTTAAAGGGCGCAGGTCTTAATTAAATAAAATAGTTAATTGCAGTTTCATAATTTTATTTACTATGACTAAAAACACAGTTCTCTCGACCCAAATTCTCACAATAAATTGATATAACTTTCTGTTTAAATTAATTAATTCAATCAATACAATTTACAATTACCTCAAGGAAATTAATGTAGTTAATTAATTAAAAATCAATCCAATAGACGGTGTACCAAACCCTATTCAATTATTTTTATAGAATGTATGTCCATATTTGACAGCTACAATATTTACAATAAAATCCGTATTACATGTTCATTCAGTCCCACCTCAGTTTAATCCATGTCCCGCCAGTCCGCAATGTTCTATAGTTCTCCGAGCGCCCTCACGCACAGTAGCCTTCACTCGTCGTGTTTCACGCCCTCTTGTCTATTAACACCACAAACACCTCGTCCGCCGTAGTCTCGCAATCTCCCGTTGTGGTCCGTCCCTTACCGCACTCGACTTCGCTCCCGCACTCTGCCTGATAACCCCCGCCAAAGACTGCCGCCCGTTGGACTGCTGCAATATTTATAGGTACATACCTGCAAAATTCGCGTTATTTTTTGGTACCATGCTAGACTCTTCTGCCCTATACTACTTGAGAGCAATTCGAGATTCGATTGGTTACTGACAACTTTGCTGCATCAATAATATGAGTGCCCGCTTCACTGGCTATAGGCTGCTTAAACGTTGAACCTTTTCTATTGGCTGAAAGCGTTCCTGGGACGTCTCACGCGAGTTATCGGCCAATGACACAAGTTAAACGAACATACAGTGTCTTGGAGTCTGCAGCTACAAAATAACGCGAATTTTGCAGGCCCCTAGTTATAGGGCCTTAGGCCATAGCCCAGAATTTTCTCGAAATGCCCCGTGGCGCCGAGGGTCTTAATTCCCTGAATATTCTTGCGCGCCTTCTACACTTGTCGGCTTCTTCAGCCGGGGGGGGGGGGGCAGACGCCAGCTACGTCCCTGCTGTCAGTGATTCCTCCGGCTGTCCGGGGGCGACGAAGTAGCGAGCGGGTCTGCCTTGGGGCATGGGAGGGTCGAAGTGGGTCATCCTCCACAGAGCCGGACTGCGCATAACGGGAGCTCGCGGCTGGTGCGAGCTGCAGCGCGTAACAATATTGATCTAAAATATGGGTCTTAAGGGCGTTCAAGTACTTTTTTTTAAAGGTTTTATGGGTATTTTATATAGTTGTATCATTGTGTTAATAGGACTTTAATTAATATACTAAACTAAAGGAAAAATAGCTTTTTACATTTTTCAATATTATTGCAATGATTTTTACTAAAAATGTTTGTGCCGTACAAATGTCGAAATATTATTTAACCAGAAAGTTTTAATTTCAATTAAAATGTTTCATAGAGTAATAAGAATAACACGAAGTTATTCCTTGAAATGCGAAATTTGGTATGCGGCGAATTTTTTACTTCCAGGTGTTGAGGGAACTTTACGGCGAGGTTTGTAGCACTCATTTGGGCATGGAGTGAGGTGGAGATGGATCAGTGACAGAGTGCTGATGCGGAAGTACTCCAGAGGAAACAAATGTGGGTTACAGGAACGTCCGCCACATCACCGTAGCCGCTGCACTAGCCACGGGACTACCACGGCCCCCCGTGGAGGGAGGGGAATTGCTGAGCCCGTAGTCTCCACAATTCACTGCTGTTAAGATCCCTGTTATACTCTGCTCGAGGTTTTGTCACACTTTTTGTATCAAACCTTTGAATAAACGTTTATGTATGACGTGTGTGGTTGCTTTATCACTTTATCACGAGAGTTCCATACACTTGTGTTTATATTATACTATCGTATTTTTGGTTAACTCGAACTTTTTAACTGGATGGAGATTTTTGGACATTCGCCGTTGCGATGCAGTTGTCTTTCATGGAAAAACAGGACTGGACATGAAAAAATAAATCAAATAAGACAAGTAACCTATGGACGAGAAAATAAATATATGTACACAACACTGGAAAATTCTGAGAGGGAATAGAGTCAAAAAACAGAACAGCAACTAATTACGAAAAATATGTGTGTATATACACACAACCAACAGATAACACGTAGAAAATAACACCGGCTAGAAATATGCTAGAAAGTTAAATCAGAACAACACTTGACAAAATAAGTACGAATAAAATAGGAAAAAAAACAATAAAAACGTTTTACTTGCATAATATTTACAAATTACAATCTTTAATTTATAACTAATATGGATGAAGGAAGAGAGGAAATAAGTATTGTGGTAATGGTTAGTAAGAAATAGTTCTTATGCAAAATTGTATTACAATGAGCGTGCACGAATGCGGTGCGTTGGCCATCTGGTGTAATTTCCTAACATTTGTTTGCACGGGGCGGAGGAATATCCTGGAAGTAGAACTTAAGCAGGGCTTCAGAAGAAGTGCGAAGTAACCGTGAATGAACTAGGGCCAGGGGAGCGGGTCGAAACACCCTACCGACTGCGGTATCTACACCTCCGAAAAAGGTGGCATCGCGTCAGATTTATTAATTTTTTTGTTCTGCGACCCCGGCCAAACCCATTTCGCAACCGCGGCTTGGTTGGCACGACCGGGAGGGGGGAGCCCTGCTCGCCGCGGGCACAAAGATGACGCCTGTGTTTCGCGAATAGTTAATTACCTTTACCGCATCGCGGCCCCACATCTCGGTATGCGGCCACGCCGAAGCAGTGGATCACGCTCGCACCGCGACTTCTTGTGCCCGAATTGGTCAACGCCTCCTTCTCCCCTCCCTCGTTCGAGTCACTGCAATGTGCACCGTGTACGGTCTCCTAGTCTGGCGCGATGACGCCGTGGCAAACTCACGTCTCGAGTCTGTGTTTGCCAGGCGACGAGCGAATGTGTGTTGAGATTGCTTACGCGCTTGTAAGGTTTAGGAAAACGAGGTTTTTTAGTAACGTCAGTTTAATCGACCCTTCCTTCCCCCACAGCCGTTCTTGGTCACGTACTATTAAGGGCAATGGTGCACGAAAACCATATATTTATATAATTTTTGCCACAGCTGGTTTGCGGAGTACTTTTTGAGAATTTTGGCTCTACAAGGCGTAAATAACAATTTTTAACACCTTTTTACATTGTTACAAATTCACTGCGTTCGTTAGTCTCGGAACACTGATTGAAGATAAGAAAACAAAAATACTTTTTTTTATTCCATCAGTGCTCCAAGAATAATGAAGGCAGGGAATATCTAACAACGTAAAAATGCGTTGAAAATTATTATTTGCGTCTTGTCGAGCCAGAAATTTCGATAAACCCTTCGGAAAACGACTTATATCGAAAATCAGGAAAAATGCTGCTTTCATGCACCATTCCCCGGAGGACTCATAACCATCCGTTTCATCCGTCAGTCGTCCTTCCATCCGGCGGTCACGTAGTCTTCAACCAATCGCAGGGCAACTTTTTTCTACCCGTCAATCCGTCAAATTTATCTTCAACTTCAACTTTTGACGAACCGACGGATGGTCCACCGCCTTGTAATATCGTTCCTTGAACATGTCTGTCGGAAAACAGCCACTTGTTTATTTGTGTGAATATTGGTTTACTTTTTTACGTTTCACCTTTGAATTGAAAGGAAGATTACTTGTAGATTTTCAGAGGAAATTGTGATAAATTATGTTAGCGAAAGAGAATATATTTATAACATTCTTTATAAACATTTCTCTCTGCACGAGAAAGTTCGTGTTGTTGGGTGGTAACACTGACAATTTTCTGGCCATACGGGTGAACGGACGACGGATTGTTGTGAGTCGCTTTCAACTGACGGACGAAAAAACCGACGGATGACTTGGTGACGGACGGCTGAATGATGGCTGTGAGCCCAGCTTTATTGATATTCACGAGGTTTACCTAACGATTTGAAAAACAATTGTGTCTGCTTTAGTATTATGTGTAAAGTGATTGTTAGAATTATTTTTGTGAATAACTAGATTTTTAAAGAACAGACACAAACACGGTACTTTCCATCCCGTGTCTTTAAACATGCTTTTTCCTTATGCGCATGTGCACTATCGATGGTGGAAGAGAGGAATTTAAATTTATTTGTCGGTGTGTTATCGCCAAAATGTTATGCCGATCGAGAGACAACTTACATACTACACTAACGTCTAAAACGACACGCTATCAGTTACGTAGCTCACCCGGAGTTCAAACCCAAAAATCTCGTAGTTTGCTAAGACAACCTCTGTCACTTAAGTCAGTCCAGTGAAGGGACGGTCTTTTTTTTTTCCCGCCCGGTAAAAGTTTTCGTTGCAATTCTTTTATTTTGTTTAATATATATATATATATATATATATATATATATATATATATATATATATATATATATATATATATATATATATATATATATATATATATACACACACACACATATACATATATATATATACACACACACACACACACTTAAAGAACCGCATGCTGTGCAAAATAATTTTTTGCTGGTTCCCATCTAAGTGTAGTAACCGACTGTGAGCTCTGCGATTTTTTTTTTTTCTTTTGTCATTCCAGTGATAGGTAAGTGTGCGGAAGTGAGATAGCGATGCGGTTCCTTTGATGTAGGCCTCTAGTGTTGCCAACATTTTTCGAATTTGCCGTAAGGGACATTTATGAAAACTTGACACGCGACATCTGAACCCAGCGGGAAGAAAAAAAAAATACGATCTGGCATGTGCAACAGTCGGTATTAAATATCAGTCAACGTTTATTATAAACATATACAATGATTTAATATTAGTTGCAAATGAATTTGTAAGTCAGTGTTATTATGTCAGATTTATTCGTCTATGAAACAGACGACACTAAAACACACTCGACGAAAAGATACTACACACATCATCACGGCAAGCGCGTCCACCAACATACTTGTTGACTAATATAGGCTGTTCACGGTAAAATTAGCACTTTTGAAAGACATGCTTACTATCTACTTTTAAGCACGTTGTGTGTTCTTCCGCCTTATATAAAATTTACGTTGCCAAGGGCCTCATCACTTTATTCGAGCGTCGGCCAAGTGAAACTGTGAAATTATAAGAAAAGTAAATAATTTATAAGTTTTATCATTTCTACACTTTGATGCATTAAAAAATCCAGACAGCGAAATAAATAATTGAAATTTTCACAAATGTTTACCCAGAACTTTTTATTGGACGTTAATATATGGAACTACTTTCCGTCCATCGTTACCACCGTAACTGGGCGCCTGTTCAAATATTTGCAACCGGAAGCAGTGATTTTTTCTAAGGTTGATTTCAGAAGTGTTCACTTTATCGTGAACAGCGTTTGCCACCCCAGAGCATCGGAGTGTAATGTCGTAATCACATAGCCCCGGCGAGCAAGACAACGCATGCACGACACGACACTTAATACTAAACAACCAATGAAATACAAGACAGATCTGACGTAAGTCCGAGAATTCTGTCGTACGACCAGCAGTTTTGGATTAGGAATTATTTATATTCTTCGTCGTGTCGTGCGGCACGACGCAGAGTGTACAACCTTGAAAAATGAAATTGTATGATAAACTTTCCCCTTAATGGGAAATACGTAGCTTAAAAGAAAACAAATTATGAAAGTAATTGTATTTAACTGTTATAAATAATAATTTTACCTTTGTATGCATTAACTATAAAACTTTGTCATCATTATACATTCCGAATTTCCCGTCTGCCCACCGCCTTTGAAACTAGCGTAGTTAATCAGCGCCTTCTAAAAGGATCAGGAATATTCTACTCATTGTGTCGCGTCAGTAAACTGTCGGGCTGTAAATTCGAGTAGGCACATTGAAAATGGTCGTGTTTGCGGGTTTTGTCATGTCGTGCTGTGCTCGTCGGGGCTATGTGATTCCGGCATAACTTGCCTGCAGTCGCGGAAGCATTGACGCCAGATGTACCCAGGCACACCCTAACGATCTGAATAAATATTCCTGTTTTGGATTTTGATCTCTTTTGCAAACCGTGGCTTGGATCTTAGGATACTCTTGGGTTTGTGGTTACGCCGCTGACCGAAGGCACAGACACCCGTAGTCGCTACTGCACTTCGTCCACTCACGCTTACTTTCAACTGTACAGAAGCCCCGCCAAAGTTCTACTTTCTAGATAATCCTCCGCCTCATACAAACAAAACTTAAACAGTTCTAGAAAATCACACCAAAGGGCAGCGCACTCGCAGTCACTTTAGTAATATTTTACATAAGAACTATTTCTTACTGGGCATTATTAGGGACACCCGAATTTTAAAAAAAGATTTCCTCACATGCTGGATTTTAATACCCTACGAGCTTGCCAGCAGTTTTCTTTTGCTAATTGGCGGAGTGTGTCTGCCAGAAGACATTTTCTAAGTTATTTGACCAATTAGAAATAAGTTACTTCGATACTGTACGTCTCTGATTCGTGGCCAGACACTTAAAAGACCATAACATCTAGCTCGCCCAATCAGAAAAGTGGATCTGAGCTAAAGTGTTATGAAATACAACTGGTCGTGAAATTTTTTCGCGAAATTCGAGTGTCCCTAGGCATTACCAACACTCCTATTTTCTCCCTGTTTCTGTTCATATAAAATATAAAATAAATATTACAATCATACATATTTATAATCATACAAAAATAAATTGCATAAAATTATATGGCTAAAACGCTTGTGATATATGGTATTGTTTGGAAATAACCAAGCACGTGTTTCAAAGGTTCCATTGAAAACTGTGACGAAACTCGGAGTGGACTATACTTACGTATCTTGTGCGTTCCACGTTATGTGCATGCGTGATCGATATGCGGTGTTTTTTAAACGGTCGCCCGTAGCGGCCAGAAGCCCAATTGGGTCGCGCTGCTTGTTTGTTTTCGGCGCCAATCGCGGTGACGCAAGCGAAGGCGCCTGGCCGAGCGAGCGATCTGTTTATAGCGGCCCCGGGTATCTGTTTTTCCTGATGGCACATGCCCGCCGCCATTTTACTTCTGGCAGGGATCTGTCCCTTAAATCATTTTTTCCCTCTCGCCTCGTGTCTTTGCGGACCTTCCCCTCTTGTATTTTCTTCTTGTTGTACAAATGTCCCAGTAGATAACGCGAATGAGAAATAAGACAGCATAAGTTCGTATCAGGCGTTAGAAAACAATTGCTAATATTTGTGTACCAAAGCCCTACAGACTGAGAAAACTATAACCTGAGGAAGGTTTGTTTAAACGACATGAGAAACGGGAGATTTTTTATCCTTAACAGGTTTTTTTTTGTAAAACCGTTGCCTGATTTGGCCAGACTGTAGAAAAAAGAACAATTTAAAACTGTTTAATGTATACGTGTGATGTCAGTTTACCCGATATCTTTAAGGAGAATGGTGCACGAAAGCGCTACATTTACGTAATTTTTTCCACGGGTTGTTTTACAGACGATTTTTTTAAAAATGTTTCGCACGACAAGACTTCGGTAAGAATTTCGTAAACTTTCTTACATTATTAGATATTCACTGCATTTATTATTCTCGCAGCACTTATGGAAGATAAGAATAAATATCTTATTTCTTATCTTCCATCAGTGCTCTGAGAATAATAAAGGCAGTAAATATCCAACAAAGTAAGGAAGGTGTTCAAAATAGTCATTTGTGTCTTGCCAAGCCGAAAATTGCGCGAAACCTTCTCCAAAACAACTTATGACAAAAATCGGGCAAATATGATGCTTTCGTGCACCATTCGCCTTAAATAGACATTTCACGTTTTATGGCCAAGCCAAGTGTGCAGCCGTTATGGGGGGGGGGGGGGGGTTGTCAGACTCGAACGCTAATGTAGCTGTTGAGAGGTGAGAGGGGAAGAACAACAGGTGTAAATATTTTACGTGAAAAATCTTCTCATTTTCTACTAGCCCACGTATCAGAACCCTAAACACTTCTCGAAACAAATGACATACCCTTTGAATAGAGATTCGGTTATCTCCTCCTGACAACCGAAGAGTTCAATTTTTACTCTCAGCACCGAGACTTGCTATAATTTGACAAAAACATGTACATTTCCCGCGTGGTTTGTTACATACGTACGTTTTAGCACTGTGGTATTGCTAATCCGCACAATTTCGCTTGTGTAATGGTACAAGTGTTCTTGTGATTTAGAAATAAAGGCATTACTGCCCGTCTTAACTAAGTAAAATAAAATGTTCAGCCGTGTAATGGTAATCATTGGTCACATCGCAAGTGACCTTTCCTGCCAAAATGAATTATCGATTGGCAGATTGCCCCATCTTTTCAAAATATATTCTGTCGGTACTTTACTGAATTTCGGCTGAAATGCCAGTATTTTTCTGTAGTTGTGCAGTCTCTATCCTTGTAACTGCAAAACAGGAACTTTTGCAAAAAAAGTATCATTCTTCTAAGTCGCAAATAATTTTTTTCGTGGTGACTCACACGAACACAGAATAAACGAATACGACGAGAATACCATTCGTGTACTTATTACGGCAACTGCTGTACTTTGCCTACAACCCAATCAAAAGTAATTAAAACATTAGAGAAACTAATAATCACCACAAAGACACGAGACATCCCTATCCTTATCAAATATCCAGGAATGCTGGAGTGATTGTGTACGTATAACATAATGTTACTTCCTTGGGAGAAAAAAGCGACTGCCGTAAGGTAACAAGGTTGAAAGAGCATTTGATACGCGTGTGTGTGAAAGTTTTCTTTAATGTCCCTTCTATAGCTCAGGACACGAATACCCTGATAAAGCCTATCAGGCGGGGTCTGAATCATGTGAACTTTCTCGGACATGACGTTCATCTTTGTTTGCATCTGTGCGGTAACTCTACGAAGGGACGGCGTATTTACAAAAGAAGCATCGTGCGCTATAATGCGCGTCGCATATGTACGTAGTGCGACATCCCTTTCTTACAGAACTACGTAAACAACTTAGCCACAATGGTACCGCCAGACGTAAATATTGGGTGAGGTACGTCACATTGGGTTGGGCAAAAGCAAATAAACCTTGGAGTCATGGATACTCCGACCATGCAAAAAAATCTAGTGGCGTTTGGAGTGGGGGGTCATTCCATTTTAAATCAGCAAATTTCAGAAAATTGTTTGTCGCATCACCATTTTTTATTTTAACGATGTTTTGTATGGAATATATTTCATCCTTTGAGAGCACAAAAACCTTTTTTTTTAATATAAAAAAATGGCCGATATATAGGTGATATGAATAACTGCCGTGAAGAAAAATGTCACATTTCAGGGTCGTGTTAAAGGAGTCATGACTTTTTACGCCTTGCTGCTACGAAGCTCCGCCATAGCTGTTTAGAAAGCTTAAAAACCAACTATTTTATTACGTTCCGAACAAATATCACCTTAAATATAGCTTAACCCTATTTTTTTAAGGGTTGAATATAACTTAGTATAACTCGGTTTCTTCAACATTAGGCTAGCCAAAATTACTGAAGGGTTGGTAACAACAATTAAATTTTTTCATGTATAGTAGGCAGCAAAGATTACTACTAGGGTAATAAATAATTAAGTTGTTATTTGGTTCCCTTCACAAGATATGACCCCCCAAATGAACCAATTTTTTCCAAAGTGTCCTTTTTCAAGGTAAAAAAAAAAGGACTTGTGGGGGGAGGGGTGAAAATTATGTTATTTTTTTGAAAAATAGTATTTTTTAACTGCTTTCAAGCAAAAGAAATGTCAACTTGATACTCTGGTTTGGGCACTGCAAGCTTCTGAATTGGCATGGAAGAGCCCATGGAATAGGCGTACTTTATTGATGAAGAGAGATCATCGAGGTCTTGAGTTCCGATGAGGGTGAAGCGAGGTGCGTATGGAGCGGCGCGGGAATGCGAGGGCGAGGTAAACGCGAGAGTGCCCCGAGAAAACCCCGCCGACCAGCGGTATCGTCAAGCGCGATTTCCACGTGCGAGAATCCGGGAGCGACCATACGCTGTGAATCTTACCTGATTCGCCTCGGTGGGAGGCGAGCAGTATAACCACTGACATCCGCCCTGCTCGCACTGTCTGGCCGGCGCGAGCTACGAACGCGTGAACCCGCCTTTAGGGGAATGGTGCATGAAAGCAGTATAGTTAACCCGATTTTCGATATAAGTCGTTTTCCAAAGGGTTTATCGAAATTTTCGGCTCGACAAGACGCAAATAATAATTTTCAAAGTGTTTTTACGTTGTTAGATATTTACTGCCTTCACTATTATCGGAACACTGATGGAAGGAAAGAAAGAATTTTTGTTTTCTTATCGTCAATCAGTGCTCTGAGAATAACGAACAAAGTGAATTTGTAACGATGTAAGAAATTGCTCAAAATTGATATTTACGTCTTGTCGAGCTAACATTTTTTAAAAATCCTCTCTATAGCAAGTTATAACAAGAATTATATAAATTCACAGTTTGCGTGCACCATTCCCCTTAAGGGGAATCCCTATTAGATAATATTAAGATCGAAATAAAGTAACTGCCTATGGAGCACTGCAGTCTACTATACAACGTGAAGAACTCATAAAAAAGAAGTACAGACACCATGAAAATTGCCAGAAAAGTGTGATTTATGCTATATATGAAAGAAGAATGTATGTATTTTGCAACATTATAAAATATTGTGTTAAAATCTAATTTTTAAATATTAAAAAATAATCGGTTAAAATGGTACGGGGGGTTTTTTTTTTTTTTTTTTTATATAGCATGTTTCCATTCTGGATACTTTAGAAAGCAGAATTTGCAAGAAAATCTTAGTCATGGAATATCGTCACAATGTTTACTATGATTTTATGTAAAAAAAATTGTAACAACAATGTAGGAAATAATGTTTATAGTTGATTTTATGCTTGTCCATTTGTCACAAACATTTATGGCTGAAACTGACATAAATAAAGTTAATTATAAAATTGATATGATACATTATACTATGATTATATTTCATTAATCACAGTAAATATTATTATATAATTGATATGATACATTATTACTATGATTATATTTCAGTAATCACAGTAAATATTATGAAGATCCTTCTCGAAGAAGATTTGTAGTAAATTCTGATTTCCGAAGCATCCAAAACAGAAATGCGCTTAAATTTGGTTAAAAATGCCGACTGCTAACCGGTCAAGGCGCTCTCGCTTCTCTCCGTACAGTATAACTCACGACCCAGACGTGATAGCGCGGTGATTCGGGTGTCTATGTATAGAGTTTGTCTATATATATATATCGATTTATGTAATAAAAAGCGTATCTTGGACAGTATTTCTATATACATACGTTAAGTAAGTGTGCAAAAAAACTATAAAAATTCAATATGTCGGCCTCAGCCCGCGCAAGAGCCAGCCGAAAATATAGATCACGTAAATCGTTGGAAAGAGGAGGCTCTGGACTACGCACAGGTATATGCTTTTCATGGTAAAATGAGCACTTTTGAAAGCCCTGCTTAAGATATACTTGTATACACGTTGTGTATTATTCCGCCTTATGTAAAATTGACATTACCATTGGCCTCATCACTTTATTCATGCGTCGATCAAATGAAACTGTGAAACTATTAATAAGTTAAATACTTTAAATATCTGCTCATTTTTACATTTCGATGTATAAAAAATAACAGAAATCGAAAGAAATAATTTTAAGTTATCGCAAATGATTGCCTAGCACTTTTTATTCGACCATAAGATATGGAACTACTTTCCATCCATCGTTACCAACTTTACTGGGTGAATGTCACTCAGCGCGCCCATTAAAACGTATGCATGCAGGGGCAGTGACTTTTTTCAAAGGTTCATTTGTAAAGTGCTCACTTTATCGTGAACAGCTTTGACGTCAATGTCCGGCGCCGAGCGAGCGAGACGGGTTTTCGGGAGCGTGGCAATATTGACGCGGCGCGCTCGGTGAACGACGGCACGTCCACCTCCACCCCCATCTCCATCTCCGCTGTACGAAGATGACACCCATACAAGGCGTCTGCGAGCGGATGGATACCAACATCAGTGACTCACAACCGTAGACGTTTCACGTTGAACCGACGGCCGTGCGCCCCGACACAGCCCCGCCCGATTATTCACTGTGTCGAAGAGTTCTTGTGGAACATCTTTTCCAAGTGTACCTTAAAATAAATTCAGACAACGCCCTTGAGCTTCCCCTATTTAATTTTGTTTTGAAAATGGTTTTTGTATTTTATTTGTGTTGCGAAAACAGTAAAGTTGTGATTTTGACATATTTTTTATGCATAAACCGTTGAACCTTGTTTATGTATTTTATTTGAGGCAATAAGAAGTTGGAAGGTAATTTATTATATAGGACTTTTTAACGTCCCCCTGTTTTATGCTTGAAAGCTTAACAGGGAACGGCTTACAGACTAACTTATAACCTAACTTAAATTAACGCCCATTCCATACCCGGGATTCGAACCCAGAGCCTCCCGCGCCGCAGATCGGGAGCTCACCAACCGATTGCTCCACGGGAGGTCGGCTAAATTGGAAAGTCGAACAGCTGTTCTAACAGTTATAAAATAGTGGCCATGTCTGAATTATCCTTAAGTATTCAGTGTACTGCAATTTTTTTTTTTTCCAGTTGCAGCATCACTAAGCAAACACACTAGCCCGGTCTCCTAGTGAGTACACAGGGATGCCATATGTAATTTGCCAGACTAGTTTCTGTACTTTCAAGGTTCATCCTCTGGCTGTAATCTTAACAGAATTACTTTGAAATTTGAACAAGTTTAGTGCACACCTAATGATTACTTAATAATTGTGAACATTTCTGTTTTGGGACTCACGTAAAGCTGTGGTCAAGGAACACAAAAACATCGTAACCGTTTGTCCCATTCGACCTCGTTTCTGATACAGCCAGCATTGTGCTGTAGTAAATGTGAACATATTTAACAGTGTAGGGAGTGCTCAAAATTACCATATGCGATTTTCTTGACTGCAGAAACGAAGTATTTGGCAATGGGTACTGGGTAAAGAATAATTGTATTCAAGTGTCCGCAGGGGATAAAATGTATAATGAATAACACTGTCAAGGGGAATATTCCAATTTGTTCTCTTCACGAAATGAATTGATAATGTGTTTATCATTGAGAGTGTGAGAGAGAGAGGGGGAGAGGGGGGGGGTAAGAGCGCTCTTGTTCACAAATAATTGAACAACATTCAAATCAACCTTTGGGTAAAAAAATTCCCGCCGGCAATTGAAAACATTTGACGTGTTGTACAGCCAGTGCTACACTGACTCAGCCATTATCTGCAGTAGTTCTGTTAGCAGTGAACTGGACATCTTTCGTAGCCGGGCTCCTTGATAAAGACTGTTCCCAATAAAGTGAGCACTTTTGAAATTAACCTTAGGAAAAAGTAAAGTAAAGTTGGTAAAGATGGAGGGGAAAGTAGTTCCATATATTAACGTCAAACAAAAAGTGTTAGGTAACCATTTGCGATAAATTAAATTATTTCTATCGCTCTCTGTATTTTTTAATGCATGGAATTGTAAAAATGAGCAGATCTGTACAATTTTTTTTTTCTGATTATTCCACAGTTTCACTTTACAGACGTATGAATAAAGTAATGAGGCACATGGCAATGCTAATTTTACATAAGGCGGAGGAACACACAATGTGCATACAAGTAGATCTTAAGCAGGACTTTCAATAGTGCTCATTTTACCGTGAAAAGCCTATACATTTTCGATTCACGTAGAACAGGATTCGAGTAAGACGTGTAACACTGTTTTGTGTCAGATGAATCTGCTCCGTAATCGATAGTCCCCAGGGCTCCTGATATGACTTTCCCGCAAATAAATAATATAAGATTATTAGTTGGTTTCCAAATATACAGACTGTTCACGATAAACACTTATCAAAGCCCTGCTTAATATCTACGCGTATGCACATTGTGTACTCTTCCGCCATAGGTGAAACTAAAATTGCTATTGGCGTAATCAATTTATTCATGCCTCGGTTGAATGAAACTGTGAAATTTTTAGAAAAGTAGATATTTTTCTAATTATTTCACTTATATGGATAAAAAAAAACCAGAAAGCAAAATAAATCATTTTAGTGTTCACATATGTTTACCTAGCATTTTTAATTCGACGTTAAGACATGTAACTACTTTCTGTGCGTTTACCAACTTGACTGGGCTCATGCCTTTCAGTGTGCACGTTTGTTTATTTGTTTGTTTGTTTGTTTTATTGCGTCCGTAAGATCTTTTTTCAATACATAGTTGTACAAAGATGTTGTACAAGTCAAATTTCAGTATACAAAGTTTATACACTGGACATAGTAGACACACACACACACATGTCAGATTGCGCGTACACAGAGAATATGTTTTCTTCATAATTTGACTAATCCCCTTTCAACATGCTGTGGGGCGTCGTCGTTTTACGGAAACAGAAGAAAAAAGGAACGAGAAAAACAGGAACAAGAAATGCGTGCCTTGACATTATACAGTAATTTTACTAATCCCCTTTCAACATGCTGTGGGGCGTCGTCGTTTTACGGAAACAGAAGAAAAAAGGAACGAGAAAAACAGGAACAAGAAATGCGTGCCTTGACATTATACAGTAATTTTACTAATCCCTTTCAACATGCTGTGGGGCGTCGTCGTTTTACGGAAACAGAAGAAAAAAGGAACGAGAAAAACAGGAACAAGAAATGCGTGCCTTGACATTATACAGTAATTTTACTAATCCCCTTTCAACATGCTGTGGGGCGTCGTCGTTTTACGGAAACAGAAGAAAAAAGGAACGAGAAAAACAGGAACAAGAAATGCGTGCCTTGACATTATACAGTAATTTTACTAATCCCCTTTCAACATGCTATGGGGCGTCGTCGTTTTACGGAAACAGAAGAAAAAAGGAACGAGAAAAACAGGAACAAGAAATGCGTGCCTTGACATTATACAGTAATTTTACTAATCCCCTTTCAACATGCTATGGGGCGTCGTCGTTTTACGGAAACAGAAGAAAAAAGGAACGAGAAAAACCGGAACAAGAAATGCGTGCCTTGACGTTATACAGTAATTTCTGAATATATGATGTTTTTTAAATGGTGATTTCAAAAGTGCTCGATTAACCTGGAACAATCTATACTATATGGCATTCCAGTCCTCTTTAATTTTCAGGTTAGATAGCAGGTACCGCCAAGTGAAATGAATAAGGGAGGGGAATAACGTTAGTGGGAAGTTACACTATACCTGCAATGACGTATTCCAGCGATATAATAGAGCCGTTCTCGACACGGTAAGCCGTCAGACACCCTTTCAAGCGCGTTAAAGTGTTGGAAATTATTTTCTACTTTTACATGTTGCATCATTTTTTCTTTTCATTTATTTTTGTGATATTAAATATTAGTCTGAAATAAAAAAATAGCAATTGTGAAAGATTAACTTTCGGAAACTTCATGAAAGTAACTACTGGAATTTTAAACTCGTATTTTTTTTGTGCATATAGTGAAATCGAATTGAATTATTACGTTAAGCTACGGCTCAAAATAACGTAATGAGATTCGTGTCATCAAACTGCCACGAGGAAAATTTTCTTGGGAATTAATTTTGTTGTTCACCTGTACTTAAATTTTACCTTTTAAATAAAATTTAAATTCAACATAACAGGAAGTTAAAAAACCTTGCTACATGCCAACAATTTTCGTATTTCAAACAAATTACAACAGGACACTCACGTCTACAAGACACACTTTTTGCCGAAATCAAAGTGTGTGTTAAAATAATTTTCTTGTATCTCTACTAATTAAGATTTTATGTTAAAATTCTTACGTTCACGTAAAAAAAAAATTGTAAATTATTTTCCGATTGATATTTTTTTTTTCAAGTTATGAGTGTTATCATTTCGCAAAACCATAAAATATCCTCAAAATTCAGATAGAAAGGATTGTCTCCTGACTGGCATGTTACTTGTAAAAGAAAACTTAATCTGTTATTCTGGACAGGAGTAATCAAAGCTCCGTTATAAAACCTTTATAGGTTACGTATAAAAAAACATCCCAATAAGGATGCATATTTAACGTTGAAAGCCATTATTAATAAAGTAATCTATAGTTATGTCTCCAGTTGGAAAAAGAACCTTCGGCAAATTTTCATTCGCGGTGAATTCTGTATAATCGCTATGAAACTGTAAGTAAAGGGGGACGGGGAGAATTTTCGGATTATGGGAAATAAAAAAGTGCTGTATCTGTGTGTGAATATGAGGGGTGAGAGAGTGTACTGATATTTTATAGTTGCGATCTAATGATACCGTTACCTTGGAATTTTCATGCAATTCCTTCATATGGTATGCAATTAGCTTGTTTGATTGGAATTGTAAACTCGTTTTTGTGATTTACGAAGCTTGACTTTCGAGTAACGTATACTGAGATATTGCCTTCCTCATCGCCTGCCTTTCTGCTTCCGTTTCGAGAAGTGCTAATTTCTTATTCCTCCGCATTAGCATATCCGGTTTACGGATAAACTCCACGGATATGAATTTTCGGGTGCTAATACGCCTCTGATACATTACCAGTCAGATTTTTCTCCTTCCTCCGGTTCTGTAATCGATCATGACTTTTTTTCTGGGTTGCCGAAGTGTGTGGTAATTTTCGTCGCGCGTTATGAACGCATTATAGCCCAGAGGTTGGTGTGTGCTTGTAAACTTTGTCACGTTTTCCAACAGGTCGTCGCCCGCCGTGTGTTGCTTCCATGAATATAAATTATGCCAGGTGACAAGGCCGCGGAATCGCTGGCTTCTTTTTTCTCATATACAAAAGTAGTGTATATTAATCACGTTCAAGTAATAGGTTGTAAGTGTGAATTGGTTGATGAAAGAAGGTGACTTTTGACTTCCCTTAGGGACCAGGGGTCCTGCGCACGATTTTGCGACAATTTCAAGAAACACAAAAACTGTGTAGAAAAAAAAATGTATTTTCAGATGTTCACGAACAAAGAAGATTAAAAAAAAAAAAAAAGCCACGTATAATTCGTATACGGAGGGAACAGGGGAGTGTTAAGTGATTTTTTTGCAAGAGAGAAACCTGTGTCAAATTCCAAGCATTTGTCTCAAACGGAATGAATATTGGTCGTTTGTCAAAAACCGAACCCCCAAAAAGCATCCCACACTTGTACGACTTTTTCTTTATAAAAAAAAAAAAAAAAAAAAAGGCAAGGGCGTTAGATGACCAAAATGGAGAGTGGGTGTCAAATGTTAAAGGATGGAGAAGTGCCCTAATTTTGAATTTTCAAATGTATATATTGGCCTTTAAATAATATTTGTCATATAGAATTCTTTCCGTTTTTCTTCAATAAACATTATAACACATGACAGGAGCTTTGAAAGTTGCGGTTTTAATTCCGCTGTGGCCTCCTGCGTTAGGCTAGGAATTATGGGTGAGGGGTAGGGGGGAGATTTTCTCCCTGCCCCACCCCTCCAGGTACTATCAGAGAGGTTCAGAATTGGTAGGGACTTTAATACATTCTTCGAGGTAGTGACCATGTGAAAGTATTAAAACCATCATTATATAACCACCAAACCAATTTTTTCTAATGTGTATGTAACGTAATTGAATCACAGTTCAATAGACAGATCTTGGACAACTCTGAGAGTTAATTTCTCACTTGCAAAGAAAGCAAGTCGTGAGTGACATACTACCAGGTGTGGAGTAACACTGGATACTCAATAGCGCAGCAGACAATGAGACTCAAGGGTACAGTACACAGGACTATGGAGTCTAGCCAACAGGTCATTGAACTCGCGAAATTTTGTGGCAGGCATTTAGAATGATAGCAGTAGACATTTTGGTCTATATGTGTAACTAATAGGCGGGGTTTAACTGACTAAACAGTAGACATTGGTAAGTACTTCAAATATAATAGAGATTGACATTAAATATTGCGCTCACCGATAGCAATATGTGTACCATAAGAGATAGGTAGTTTAATGTCGTAAATAATTTGTGTGTGTACTTTTATAACATTGTAAATTAATTATGAAAAAAATTTAGTTACTCTATTACTATCAAGACCTCTATAATCTGTGAACTCAGATTCGCTCCTGGTGATTTGCAACATTAATAAAAAAATTGTAACAAGAGAGATGTATTTTAGCGAGCTTCTTTGAACCACCCCTAAAACAAGAATCTTTCTTTGCGCTACTGTCTTCAAGCGGATAATCACCCTCGTGCGTCCCAGCATAGGTTTTTACCTTCATTTTCCTGACGGCAGCCGAGCAGGTGGTTAGGCGTTCTGTAGGCAATGCTGCTAACTCTCAGCTAGAAAAAGTAGCGTATAGGGACTTATACAGTGGCTGTAAATGGATAAAAGTTGCAAGATGGAACCAAACATTCGTTGGTGTTCTATACTCACAAACCAATCATACGTTATTAAAAAAAACGCATTCAACAAACATGATTAAAACACGCACGATTAAATCAAAACCGTTAAAACTGGTTCAAATCAGCAAATTTGACTGGCGATCTAATGAAACTGCTACACTCGAAACAGTAAAATTGTATTGATAAATATTTTGCAGGTATTCACTAATTAACTAGTGATTTGATCTGTTTCTTTATTGACTTGCGTGTCTGGCCTGGCAGTGAAACCTCGCTGCTTTCCACGGATTCGCTTTTAGATAACAGACCGTTAACTGAATGTTCAGTAATATAATTCTACCTATTGAAATAATTTGTTAATATTTAGAGTGTATAGCTGCGTCATCTTTGTTGTATGTACCTTGGTCTCACAGCTTGTGTGTGAAACTTTAGTAAAAATGACTTCATTAGGAAAATTTGACACGAACAGCAAGTCCACTTTAATCGTGGAAACAGACATGTTGTGACAAATATGATGATGTAAAGGCGGACGATTTCAACACTGATAAACAGAATCGTTTTCCACACTGCGATTTTTTTTCGCTTCCTCTTTCATTGAAATTGTGTACAAAAAATAAAACAATCAGAAATAGGCTCGAAGTTGCTAATAAGAGAAAATAAAGGCTGTTCACGGTAAAATGAGCACGCGGTAAAATGAGCACTTTTGAAAGCCTTTCTTAAGATCTACTTGTATGCACGTTGTGTAGTCTTCCGCCGTATGTAAAATCAACACTGCCATAAGCCCCATCACTTTATTCGTGCGTCGGTCAAATGAATCTGTGGAATTATTAGAAAAGTAAACATTTAACAAAGCTGTTCTTTTTTACACTTCGACACCTAAAAAATAGTACAAAGCGAAACAAATAATTTAAGTTGTTACACATGGTTACCTAATATTTTTCACATGACGTTAAGATATGGAACTATTTTCCATCCATAGTTACCAACTTTGCTGAGTGTATGTCACTCAGTGCGCCTGTTTAAATATATGCAGGCAGGGGCAGTGACTTTTGTTCTAAGGTTGATTTCAAAAGTGCTCGTGAACAGTCTTTAAATTATTTTTGCGATACAATTTCTTACGTTTTTGCCGTGTTGGTATGTCAAGTAGTAAGATGTATCCACGAAACATCAAATTTTCGAAACTGATTGAGGATGACATTTGAATGTAGTTGATGAACTAGAAAGCATTAATCGTGTCTTGGTCATGTCAGCAAGACCAGTGCATATAGCAGCGGGTCACGGACATACAAAGTTTATCTTGGTGGAAAGACAGTTGCAAATGGTTTCCCGATAAATTTTCCAAGGAGCGGACAATTATCTGTTGGGGTAGGCCACAATGTGTAATGATTAAATTTATTTGCGCCAAGTTTTATAAGGCACGAGCGTCAAAGATATCTGGGTCGTGAACTTCGCGATAACTTTTGGTTGCGTTGTGCGAAACTTACCACGGAGTCAGCGTTTCCAAGGTTTCAAGAATACGCGAAGAACTCGGTATAGACAGGTCCTTAAACATATACTAACTGTACTCCAAGTTCAAACGGTGAAAATCCTGTCTCTTGCAATAGAGGCTAGTCACTATATAGGGATTTCGCTGCTCTTATCGAGCACTAAAAATTCCGTTTGTACCAACATCGAAAAGTCTTTCAATTATAAAATAATTTATTCATCGGATTGGCGATCAAGCAGAGTTGCCCTTTTTTACGTTTAAGATAAAATCAACTTTAATCGTACACACGTTAAGCATTAAGCAAACAATTTAATAAATGTTTTCAGTTGTCTATGTTGTAATTATTCCTTAAAGTTGGCGTTCTTGGCCAAGTTGTTTACAAGCTTCGTACGTGAAGAATTGAATTGAATTCCAATTTTGAAATGGGGATAATTAAAAACAAATCTGTAACAAGATATTGGGTTCCTCACTGTGAAAATTCGAAACCAAACACACTTGTGAAATACTTCACCTTTCCCAGCAATCCAGAAAGGTAAGTTTCTAAACCAATTTTGTTTATTTTGAATGGTATCTAGGTTTGGACTGTTTATTTGGTTACGAACTTTCAATTATTTCGTATAATAACCCATACTTTGAATATTTGTCTCTTTTATTGAAATACTACAGTTAACTATCAAAACAAACAATTGTTTTTGAAAGTGAACTGTTTGGGATTGCTGGGAATCTCGGATAAAGGCACCACCCTGCGGAACAAAAAAAAAATATACAAACCAATTTAATTACATCAGTTTGTAATTATTAATGCTAAAAAATCCTCACCATGGCCTCTAAAATCGTATTTTATCAATCAAATGTTATAAAATAGCCACGATAAAATAATAATTGGTTTTTATGTTGGTCACAAGAGAAGCGTTAGTGGCCCGATCGTAGAGAGGCAATAAGCACAGCAGTTCAGCTCGGGAGTGCAATCTTTTTGTCCAGTGTTAATGCGCGAGGAACCAACGCTCAGTTTTGATATTCGCTAGAGATAAGAAAAACAGCGTTGTATTTAGTTCCCCGTTAATTAAGAATTTGTAAAATTATGCCCACATCAACAGACAGGAAAGCGATCTCATAAGCCTTTCTTTCCTTCGAACCGTTTTACGTGGAGACAAATTCAGTTTTTTAATAGGATATTTTATCCCTAGGAACTGAAATTCAGAACGATCCCTCCAGAACTTTCCTCATGTGAGATTTGGTGAAGGTCAGCTATTGTCGATTGTAAAGGAACTGTATGTTCCAGTTTTTTTCCCCCCTCGACGAGCTAATAACTTCCTGGAATGTCCAAGGAGCATGTTAAATATACGTGTTCACCCTGAAGCCTTCCGCTGGAACTAGTTCCCAGGGTTATCGCATTTGTTTTTATCGCCTCTCACTCGTGCGCACACACGCACATATCGCATTTGTTTTTATCGCCTCTCACTCTTACGCACACACGCACAATCATGAGTGGCCGCTGACCGTAAAACTGATACTACGCGTTAAATTACGGTGTCGCTTTTTGCTAACGAGACAGCGCTCCCGAAAAGTAAAAACACTTTGCTCTTCCCGTCAGTTTCTTCTTGGACACTACGAAAGGGTGTGTTCCGAGGTGGGATGATTCGAAAGGGGGGGGGGGGGGGGGGGATGTATTTTCCAGCTTCCGTTATAATTTAAGATTTTACGTGTGTACAACTTCCAATGATTTTATATCTTATCGTTGCCCATTGATGACCTGAATTTAAATTATTGTAAATGATCGAAAGAACATTACTTTCTCCATCTGAAAAATCAATGGGAAATTCTTTCTGTCTGCAATGAACAGAGGAATTCAATCAGCTGTAAAACCCAACAGCAATATTTTACTGTTCACTTAAACGGCGATAAATTTGGGGTTTGTATTTATTCAGACTTCGATATGCAGTATAATGAAACGAATTTAGCTGCAGACATCGACACATCAAATAATTGCAGAAACACATTTGTAATATGAGATTCTAAGTATGAATCGACTTTTCTCTCTGTAACAACATGCACTCATTAACTTTTGAATTAAACACACCTGCTGTGTTGGCAGGTGTGTCCAGCCACACATGACTGGGATGGCGTCAGACCTGAAACTGGCCGTCTGACTAACACAATGGGAAATAAACAACATCTCTGTGCATTTGATCGCGGCCAGATCGTTGTGGCCAAGCGTACGGGGCGCTCCATCTCCAATGTCATGCAGGCACTAGGATTCCCAAGTCCCACAATGTCGAGAGCGTACCGCGAGTTCATGGAGTCGGGTAGAACCACCGTCGCCTAGGACAACCATACCGCGGCTTACGACATATCGATAGGACCACCTGCTTTTCGCGAAAAGATTTACGCGAAGGCTAGACTTCAATGTCCTATGTAACATGTGCAGTTTTCCTTTGGTTATTGGCCACGTGTCTTTGTCGGGAGACAGTGACGTGCGTCACTGGGCCAATCAGAATTAGGTCACTCCGACACCGAGTGTTCGTGATTTGTGTACAGACGCCTGCAATGTGTGACAGTTGAAATCATCCAATCACGAAAGTAGATCTGAGCCCTAGTGGTTTGGAATTTTTTGTAGTCCTGAAATCTTTTCGCGAAAAACAGGTGGCCCTACATATCGACGTCAGGAGTCGCCGTTGCCCAGCTCGGTTGGTAACAGCGGATAGACGGGCACAGTGCAGCAGATCACTCGCCAATTCAATGCTGGGCCACAACTGAGCAGCAATACTATACTGAACCATATTCTCGCTATGGGGTACAGTACAGAAGTCTCGCCTAACCGCGGTATATCTGCTCACAGTGCGCAGCGATTAACGTGGGCGCGGAACGCCGCCATTAGACACTCGACGCGTGGTTAAAGTGAAGAGATCTGGGCGGCTCTTAACAGCGAGGTCTTGAGAGCCGATGGAGGTGATCGAAGTGAATATGGAGCAGCGCCGGAATGAAGAGGCAGGGAAACGGGAGATGCCCGGGAAAATCCGCCGACCAACGGTATCGTCCGGCACGTTTCCCTCTTGCAAAAATACAGTGACGCGGTCGGGGATTGAACCCGTTTCGTCTTGACGGATGAGTAGAGGTACACGTCGGTACACGCCGATGGCGGGGTACGAGTGCGTGGCCAAGCACACGAAGCAACAGATCCCTCGTGTCAGCAGGGTATGGTTCAGACCCTGCTGGCGGTATCCTCGCACGTGGTCTGTTTACGTGGGTTGGAGCGGGTACCCTGGTACACGCGCCATCGTCCCTCACCGACGAACGATGCAGAGATACCTGCAGGCAAATCATGTGCATCCATTTCTCGCCTGCGACACCTTGTAGACCTGTACTTACAGCAAGACAGTGCACTGCCCCACTGTGAACGAGTGGGTGGATTAACGCTTCAAGGACTTGCGGTTGCTTGCTTGGCCCCCGAGCTCACCCGACCTCACTGTGATTCTGTCGCGAGAGGGATGTTTACGCGGTGCCGTGGACCAGTATGTCTCCCGACAGCTTCCGGTGCCGTGTGGAGTCTATGCCTCGCCGCATCACCGCCACCATTAAGGCGAAAGGGGTTGTTTAATACTACTAAAGGCTGTTTACGATAAAGTGAGCACTTTTGAAATCAACCTTAGAAAACTGTCACTGACCCTGCTTGCATATATTTTAACGGGCGCACTGAGTGACGTGCGTCCAGTGAGGTTAGTAAAGATGGAGTTAAAGTAGTTCTATATCTTAACGTCGAATAAAAAGTGTAAGGTAACCATTTGTGGTAATTAAAAATTATTTCTATCGTTTTATGTTTTTTTAATGCACCAAACTGTAAAAATGAGCATGTTTGCAAAATATTTACTTTTGTAATAATTTCACAGTTTCGCTTGACCGACGCATGAATAAACTGATGAGGTCCATGGAAATGTTAATTTTACATATAGAGGAAGAATACACAATGTACATACAAGTAGATCTTAAGAAAGGCTTTGGAGAGAGCTCATTTTACCATGAACAGCTTATAGGCAATTAAGAAACTTCCATCTTCCATTAATGTATCGAGTATTACTAGAGAATTATTTTGCCAAGACTTTAATTCAATTCCTAAATTATGTCTGTGTTTATTACTCCAATTTTGGTGTAAACACACTCGTCAGTGCACAATAAGAACACTGTGGTCGGTATCTCTACAGTCCATTCACCGTTACTTTCGACTTTTCTGAAGCCCTACTAAAGTTGTACTTCCAGGATATACCTCCGCCTCATGCAAACAAAAGTTTAACGGAGTATAGAGGATTACACCAAAGGGACAACACACAACATTCGTGTAAATTATATTTTCCATAAGAACTATTTCTTACGAGGCATTAAAAACACACCTAATTTCTCCCTGGCTTTACTCATAATAATTACAAACGAAATAATATAACTTATAGATGAAATATAAGTAAAAGTTCAGTTTAACCAAAAATAAGGTACTTTGACGATTACACAATTATTAAACGCTTGTGATACATGATGCATAAAGTATGAAGAAACCGCGAATAGACTAAGTGTCATTACCCTGGTCTGGAGAGTCCTCAAATGAAGTCACGTAAACCTGCCAACCTTATATAGTCTATTCATGATTCATTTCCCAGTTTTGTGAAGCCCTGCTAATGTTTTACTTCCAGGAGATTCCTCCGCCTCATGCAAGCAAAGCTTAGAAAATTACACCAGAGGGCTAACGCACCGCATTCGTGCGCTCTCAGTGTGATGATATTTTGCATAAGAACTATTTCTTACTAGCCATTAACAACGCACTTTTTTTTCTCGGTCTTTTCTAATTAGTTAGAAATTAAATATTATAAGTTGTAAACAAAATGTTAGCAAAAGTTCAATTGAACAAAAATACGGTAGTTTAATGTTAACAGATGTGTAAGATACTTGTGATAAATGCTATATTTAAGAAGCAACGAAACACATCATATATGGGGTCTTTTTTTAAGAGGTTTCATTGAAAAAGTGTGAAGAAACTGCGATTAGACTCAAAGACCGCGTCCGAATTCAGGTATATACTTGCGTACTTGCATCCTTGCATACTTCACTTACCCTTGGCACCAAATTTGATGAATTCAGACAGGCCGTCTTGTTGGCTTCGGTAACAGTTATTAGCTAGCTTAGCCACTTAATGTCTATGTATTCCGACTAAGAATTTGATGATATTGCCGAAAGTTTGAGGGGTTTAATCAAGTATTAAATAATATTTCAATTTTATTTACGTTAACATTTATTGTCTTGCATTATTGTAAGTCAGCGCAATTTGTATTTCTCTTTTTATCTTAGGTTCTATAGGTTAGAAACGAACTTATTGTGTAGAACTTTTTGTAAGGTGAATCTTGCAATAATTATTCACTCGGTTCAAAATTCTATATCTAGAAAGTAGTAATGTTCCACTATTAAACTTTAAATAAAATTATTATGTCGGAAATCAATTGTAACTTACATATTGCTTCTCAAAATGGCGGCACATATTCCGCAAGTACGCGAGAAGTATACAACTTCGTTTACTTGCATACTTCACTTGTAATGCGGACAGAACTTACGTCACTTCCGGGGACAGGTACGCACAAGTATGTACTTCAGACGCATTCGGACACAGCCTTAGCTACCGCCGAGAGCCGTGCTGGACCGGATCTGACGAGGTTGATGTGGGACTGTTCAACGAACTCTTTGGCGCGCCTGCGATGTTGTGTAGATGGTTGCATGAGAGATGAGAAACAGGGGATGGGTTTTATGAGGAGGGAGGGGAGCCGAAGAAGGCCAAGGTCCGCTACCGGGAAGGCTTGCAACTGGATCGCATGGACCGCCGGCGTGGCGCGCGTGACGTCATCTGTTTTGACACCCCGCGTGCGTGCGTGCCTGCGTGCGTGCAGTTGCGGGTCCTTCCGCGCAGTCTCGCTGCTTCGTCGTCAGTGCGATTCCTTCGGCCGGCGGGGAAGGTGGCTCCGCTCCGCTTCGCTCCGTTCCGCTCAGCTCCGCGGAGACGTAACCGTGCGGGTTCCAGTCCCCTCGGGCTTTTTTTTTTTCTTTTCGCGTTGTCTTGTTTCCGGTCGGGGCTTGCCCGCATCGTCGCAACCCGCCATGGATGTGATCGTCGGCAACTCGTGGAGTCGCCAGGTAAGACGTAACATTTAACTGCCAGTCAAGTTGTAGAAGGCTGCCGAGGTTGCAGGTGTCTGTGTACGCGGCCCTAGAAGGTGAAGGCCTGGCTACAATTGCTATAAGCACACCACTAACACAACACAGTGATACACATAAGAGTTAAACTGCTTGTTTTCAGTTCGAGTGGCTACAATCACGCATAGCGATAAGCACTTACATAAGCACAGTTATAGTAACAAGGCGAGTTCAACTTGGCTTAAATTTCCTTATTACTATCGCTGTGCGTCAATATTCAGCCAATCAGAAGCCCACGACACTTATACTACGTTATCAAATGAAAAACTTATGTACAAATCAAGAAAGTGTGTATTTTGAATTCGTTGTTTATTTCCGGATAATCGCAACCACGGGAGTTTTATAACGTTTTTAGGTAATGTTAATAGTAAAAATTGAAATGAAAATAATTTCTAGTTTTGAAAACGTCTCACATCACTTGAAAATATTTATTCTTGACAAGAAACCACGACCAACTATACAGAACTTAATTTCTTCTGTACTGAATGTAGCAACATAAACAAACTAATAATATTACTATCGTTATATCAATTGTAGCTAGGCCACTGTGCTTGTGTTGTGTTTTGTATGTGCTTATCGCTATAACTGTGAATGTGTTAGGTATATGTCAATTGTAGCCCGGCCTTGACTGTACAGAAAATATACCATAGTAAAAAGTAGTACACACACACACACACAACAGAAATGGTCAAAAATACGATTTATGTTGCATATGAGAGAAGAATGCGCTTATTTTAAAACACTGTAAAATATTTACCTAGAATTTACGTACATAAATGTTTAAAAAAAAAGCAATTAATAAGCTATTCTTAATCCGAATTTATGTTTATTCCATTACCTATGCTTTAGAAAGCACATTTTGCAGTATATACCTATATAAAGCATTACAATCATAATAATTACTACTAAATAAAAATACATTGGTACTGATGCTTATTTTTGTAATTATTGATGCTAATTATGTTCATTGCAGTTTATAAAATTATAACTTTCGTAGATGAGATGGATGTGCATAACATCAATTTAAAAAAAAAGTATTAAACATTACTAATAATTTTTATGACATACGGTTAGGTATTTCTAAAATGTGCTTTTAGAAGCATCCGAATAGAGTAAACTGCTGTTTTAAAAATTGAAATAAGTAATTTATACTCAAATATTTTAAAGTGTTACAAAATATATACATTCATCTTTCATGTGTAGCCTAACATAAGTCGTACTTTTCTGTCAACTTTGTGGTCGTATGTGCTACTTTTATAATGCGTTCTGCAGGTTGTACACTAGGGTGCGATGTTCCACATGAAGTCATTCTACACTTACGTCTGTAGCTCGCCTACTCTTGTCTTTCATTCGGAACCTGCCCTTTCCGCAGCGTTATAATAAAGCACTCCCCTGCTTAAAGTATCCGCCTTAGGAACTTTAGTACCTGTAAATTATTTTGGAAACGCCCCATTATAGACGCGAATGAAAACTAGGGACAAGCATTCGGCCATGCGAAAATTCGTAAAGAAAAAAAATTTGCTGTCACCGTTCAGAAATAATTTGTAATTTGTAAGCTATAATACTAAACCTCGGCACGTACGAATGTTAATAACAAAATGCTAGACGTGTTGTTTCCTGCCTTTTTTTCACACGAAAGTTTATCACACGTCATATTCATCTGCACATCTCGCATGCTACAAACATTCTTTCGAAGACCAGGATTGTCGGCCAAAACGGCATTTTCACGTCGCTCCAAATCTATGCTGAAATATTGTACGTGAATAAATGCGACACTTATGTAGGCCGTACATTTATAGGCCATTCACCGTCACTTCATACTTTTATGAAACCCTGCCTAAGTTCTACTTGTGGTTACCAATTACGTATCCTTCCGCTACACGTAAACATAAACACTGCCACGTGACTACGTTTTAACTGTCAAATGCTTTAGCTTTTGTTTTCAGTAGTTCAAAGAATTTCGTCATATTTCAAGAACAGTTTCGTTCGAATGTTCACAATTTAGGCCTACAACCAAGTCAGCTTAATGACTTTTTAACAATATCTATATTGACGATATTTCTTACGGTTTTTATTTTACATTGTTAACTTATTTGTTGTACACGATATAGCAAAACATAACACTCGCACGTTAATATTTTGCCGCGAGTGTGTTTAACCGTGTTAAAACTCTGGGGGAAAGAAGCGTAGTATTTAACCTCTTGTTATTGATATGTGTTGGGTAATTTCGTTAAATGGACGGCCTCGTTTGGAATAAAAATTAAAACGAAGGAATAACCAGTTCAATGAAAAGACACGGCAAATTCAAGCACGCAACTCGTGTTGCTAATTTTGCTACGTAGCAGCGACAAACTGACTGTACTTCATATTTCACCAGTAAAATGGCTCACCGCTTAATGTTCCGTATTAAAAACGCAAAGCACGGCGAAAAGTCTGCACGCTGGTTCGTTACCGATACATTGCGCGTAGAGGCGATGTGGGTACTTGTGCATGCCAACTTTGTCCTTATCGACTACTTGCGTGTGTGCCTCCTACATGCCATACAAGCTTTGGGTATGCGGGACGAGTACAGTGGACCATTCAGTAAACACAGTCTTCTTTCAAGCAACGTTTTTCTTCCGTTGCAGTGTCATAAGCATATCAGTCTGAGGCTTTTAAAAACACATTTTAGCAATGGATTTCAGTGTAGTGTATGCATGTCTTTCTTTCTAACTATTTGGTGAACATCGGAGGGGTACAATGAGATGGCAATGATATCCGGGATGTTTTGAAACGAAACGTTTGAAGAATCACCTTAGCCGTAACATGACAACCTGTTTTTTTTCTTCAATAACTAGTATAGTACTGTGAATAACTTCAAAGTACTGTATTATTGAATAAATGAAACAAGTTATTATCATCTATAACTTGTAATATTTACTTCGTAATAAATACGAATTAAAAACAGCGAGAGCAGCGATGTGTTGGCAACGGCTAGTAAGATATAGTTCACGGTTAAAATATTGTTTTAACCTAGTTTTTTGGCATGCTAGTTGTTGGTATGCTGTAGAGCGAGTTCCAGTTACGAGCAGTACAACGGTACCAATAATAATGCATCGCTCAACACCTAGTCAGACTTAAAGAGATGCTAAATAAAGCACTGAAAGTCCCGGAGGATGTGGTCCAGGGAAAATTTTCATATCGCAATCGCCACATTGTGACGTAACGTGGGTGATAATCGCGTGTACAATGTATTGCTCTACATTTTTTTTCCCTGGTGGATGTTGAGAAGTTTAAAAAAAAAAATTGTGTGCCCTATCGAAAGCTATATATGCAAAGACATCAAGGCCGCTGTGGCCATCCGTTTACATCCAGGTTTCTAGTTTGTTTTCTTGTAGGATCTTGACCACGGTTAACTAGAAATATTCGAAATTGAAATAAAATGATCACCGTCCTTAACGTCATACATTTCCAACGTAAACAATATTTCCGGCAAATCGGTGCTATTTACGAGAAGCAGATCAATAGATGTTAGTCAGGGGTGTCCAATGAGGACAAGGTTTAGAAATATTATGACAATTCTCTGAAATTTCCACAAGAAATGTAAGTTTGAGGTAAGCGTCACTTAGGAAATATTTTCCATCAGCGGGGTCACGGTGGCCGAGCGATTAGCACGCTCGCCTCCCACCAAGGCGAACCGGGTTCAATCCCCGGATTTTCGCAAGTGGGAATCATGCCGGTCGATGCCGTTGGTTGGTGGGTTTTCTCGGTGATCTCCCGTTTCCCCCGCCCCTTCTTTCCGGCGCCGTTCCATCTTCACTTCAATCACCCTTATCGGCTCTGAAGACCTCGATGTTAAGAGCCGCCCAAATCTCTCCACTTCACTTTCCCATCAGCCTGTGAGGAAAGATAGAATTGTTCTCTGCGTGTTTTGAATTGGCACTAAGCACCAGTGAGTGTTTGTAAGAAGTAACAGACGCTACACCATGTTCTAGATCATGATTCTAGAGATCTAGCGATCTCACTTTTCACGAAGTACTGTACATTGCCAGGTGGTGCAGTGGTTCTTAATTTTGTAGTCCACCAAAATAATTCGACTTTTTATTTCCAATACTAGTCGCTGTGCCAGCCCCCTTGGGTGTAATATTTCAATAACATGTTGACGTCATCGTGACTTCAATAATGGTAGAAGACATTTTTCGTATTGGATTGGTAAATAATTGAAACAAAAACACAGCAAACCTTCAGTTTAATCATTTGACATGGCAGAAGGTATGAGGGTAGTGGTGTCTGTTTTGTTTCCACTTCACTTATTCTCTTCACCGAAATAGAATTATTTTGCACTTTTGACTGTCGAGTTTAAACTTTTGGGTGCTCTTAAATATACTTATAAAAAATCCTTAATTTTTCCGGAAAAGCGTTGGTTAAAAACTTTTAAAAAAATTTCCGTTAAATTATGGACACCTTGCTTTCTCAATAATGAACGTTCCATTAGTTCACTCATCATCTCCGTAAATTGGCCGGTTAGTTTTTCTGGGCCCTCTGGTTAAAAAGCAAATCACGAAAAAAAAAAATATAAATTTTCCGGTATACGTGTGTGTGTAAAAATGATGATTTCACAGTTGAATAATATTTCATTCTGGAGCGAGATTTGAACACGAATGGAAAATTCTAGAGTCTGTGACTCTTGCCAAACGCCAAAGACACTCTTGTGACAAGTGTGGGTGTAAATATATAATTTATATAAATGCGACATACTAACTCCTTCAGTTTCTAGTAACGTATGAGCTTTATAAGCGTTGCTAATTATTGCAGGTGCCTGATGCTGCTTTTTTATGTTTGAAGTAACAGGTATAAGAGGCATGGATAACTTATTTACAGAGTTCAGATCCGTTTTCCGCCATTACAGATCGCGTGTAGAAATATTGCAGGAGGGGCAGCACACAGATCCTACACCTTAACCTCAAGTAACCTTTGACCCTGCGAAAGTGCATTTTTTTCACATGCGAAATTCATTCTTTGCACAAGCGTCACCAATTAATTTTTGTGGAAAAGTTAATTTTTTGTACACGCACTTACGTCTGCAGTTTTTTCCACGTGCATTTTTGGACTTCCGGTGCATTGCACGTTCAAAAAACTGCAGCCGTAAGTTAATGTGCAAAAATCCACTTCTCCGAAAAGTAGGTGACGCTTGTGCGAAAAATACATTTCGCGTGTGCACTTTTGGCACGAAAAAGTAGGCCACTGGGTCAAAGGTTACTCGAAATCAAACTGGGGAAGCTGTATTTCTGTAAAAATTATAAAGAATAAATGGAAATCTTTAACAGCGTAGGTCTGAGAAAAATGATACACTTCATATGTGGCTGCGAAAAAGAAAGGGTAGGCAGAAATAAGGAACCATTTAACAGCAAACCAACTTTAACTACCAGTACCAGTCGAGGATGTTAAACCATGCGTTCGGGCTTCACCGACCAGATTGTCCTCGACTTGCTTCGTTCCTTTCAGAAGCGCCTAGAGGTCACGACGTCAGTGTGTTACTTGTTCCAATACAAACCAAGGCAACGAATGCACCTTGAATAACCTCTTCAGCCGAGGGCACGAGCGATTCCCGCAGCTTCACTTGCCGGAAGTTGCGATTTTAGTTAGCTGCTTATGTTGCGTTTGTATCATCATGATCTCTTTATCGCACAATTTATGGACACTCTTCTGTCTAATAATAATAACACTAAGCGCCCCATATGCGAGTCTGAACGATGGTAAGGACCGCGTTGATGTAGTGGCGAGACTACCAGTAGTAGTATGGCAGTGCCGGTTCTGGACCACCTGAGATGAATGACATGTGCGCCAGAACCAGCACCACCCTACTACTACCCGCATACCACCAAGGCGAACCGGGTTCGATCCCCGGCCAGGTACCCCCTGGATTTTAGCATGTGGGAATTGTGCCGGACGATGCAGCTGGTCGGCGGGTTTTCTCGGGGATCTCCCGTTTCCCCCGCCCTTACATTCCGGCGCTGCTCCGTGCGCTCCTCGCTTCACCCACGTCGGCTCTCAAGACCTCGTTTTAGAGCCGCTCGAATCCCTTCACTCAATGAACGACGATTACAAAGTGTCCTACTATCGTCTGCTATCTCTTGGGTGAGGGATAGGTATAGGCTATTCACTGTAAAGTGAGCACTTTTTAAGGCCCTCCCAACAGACATTGGCCACTAATAAATATATCTTATTGTAGACTCAGATGTTAATCTTGAGTGTGGTGAAATGTATACACTGTGTTTATTAGTCATATTGGAATGTTTAAATTAAAAAGTGGCAGGAAGATAGAAATTTGTTGAAATGAAATATGTAGTAGGGCCTTAAAAAGTGCTCACATTACCGTGAACAGTCTATAACATGAGAATGAAGCGCGGACTCGTTCCTACTACCTGAACGGAAAATATTGACTCCTTCAATAAGTTCAGCACTGTGAAGGTAAATTAGTTTTCGAAGTATCTTTGCGAGTATGTGCGCATTACAATGACAAAACATCCCAGTGTTCTGAATTATTACTTTAATTTCATTAAAAACAATCCTCTTTTTTCCCCCCAAACGCGGGAAGTAATTTACAAAACGTTGAACTTCAACGATACAAGAAATTCCTTTTAAAAATGTAACCTTAAAAATAGCGCCTAGAAAACATAGTTATTGCGACGAGAATGAATATTTTTCTTTAATATAAAGGAAATGTTGATAAATCTATGTAAAGACTGTTCACTGTGATCTTAACACTTTTGAAAGCTTTGCTGAAGAGATATACTTCACATGTACATTGTGTATTCTTATTCATGCGTCGGTCAAGTGAAACTGAGAAATTATTGGAGAGGTAAATATAGCAATAATATGATAATTCTTACACTTATATGCATTTAAAAACAGAAAGCGAAATAAATAATTTCGTCATTTACGAAAGTTTACCCAATACTTTCAATTCAACATTGAAGCATGGAACTACATTCCTTCCGTCGTTATATGCCGTTCACGGTAAAGTATGCACTTTTGGAAGCTGTTTCATCAGACATAATAACCAATAAATACATTTAATTGTGGCCTCGGACTGTATACACTGTGTTTATTATTCACATGGCAGAGTTTACATTAACAAGTGGTGGAAGGATATAAATTGGTTGAAAGAAAACCAGGACTTCAAAAGTGCTTACTTTCCCGTGAACGGCCTGTACCAAATTTACTGCGCATATGCTGATCATTTTCTCCATTAAGATATATGCAGCTAGGGGCAGTGAAAATTTCAAAGGTTTATTTCAAAAGTGAACAGTGAAGAGCGTATAGTTTAAATAGTAAAAGCAGAGACGATAATGGTGTACTATCGTCAGTAGTAACAAGTGCCTTTGGATATATGAAGGGGTATGAGCGAAAATAGGACACGGATAATCTGCTCGGTTACACCTCTCACCCCAAGCGCTCACGTACTCCCGCATTTTCTTTTGTGAAATAGTTTTTTACGCGAATACGCGTATCTCGGTACATAAATGTTCTGCAAATACGACTTTTTGTCAGAAAAGATAAAAAAAAACAATTATCTGTGCCCTATTTCTGTTTTTGTAATATTAAGTGTATTCTCGAGAAAAAATCGTGGAAATGGTTTAATATCGCATTTTTAAAACTTGCCTATGCAGTTTCCTTAAGCGGCAAGAGAAAAGTACAAAGGTAGGGAGTAGTTTAATCCGTGGTCTTTCATCGCGTGTAATAAAACCCCTATGTTACAGATATAATTTGCACAGTACAGCGTCACGAAGGAAACACTGCACGCCTTGCGCATAGGAGCGATGAGGCACTGCGTGTTAGTGTCGCCCGCATCGCTCCCTCTTTTCTTGGCCGTGGACGGCGCAGCTCCATCACATTCTTAAGGTTCCCGCCTGGTTAAAAATATTCTAGCAATATTCTGGCAAAACAAAATGTGGCTTTTGAATTCAAGACTGCGAGCGTCGCCGTGAAGATACGAAGGGGGTTGGAGAAATCGTGGGTAATAAAGAGTGCAACCGCAAGTGAAGGCCAAGCGGTAGTTCATTGGAACCCGGTTAAAAGTAAACAGTATGCCCACATGCCGTTTAGTGTAATTCGTGGGAAAGACATCGTGGGTAATAAAGAGTGCAACTGCAACCGCAAGTGAAGGTAGTTCATTGCAACTGCAAGCGGTAGTTCATTGGAACCCGGTTAAAAGTAAACAGTATGCCCACATGCCGTTTAGTCTAATTCGTGGGAAAGACGTCTGTATCATAGCAGCAGCAAAAACATGTCATCCAGCTGGGAAGGCTAAGATGTAGTTTTAAAGACTTCGTAAATATTTAATGTTAAAATGTTCGACCCACTTAACATTTTCGGTGGTTTTACATAAACTTGCCTCGCGGCGAATTACTGCATTTTTCTTTTACGACATTGTGTTATTATTTGCAGCTTTGTATCTGTGACATCAGTTCATACTAGTATATTTTTAAAAAAGTAACAATTTTAATAATAAGGTATTGTTTTAAACTATCACTTTTAATAGGTCAGTGGAGCTGCCTTTTGTAATACTCTGCCAGGATTAGGTACCATAGGTGTTTCAAACCAGTGTTTACGCCAAAATATCCTCCGGAACGAGGGAAATTTTTCTGGCAAATGTTATTTACACAAATGTTGGCAATGGTGAAGAAATTTCCCTTTCTTAAAGAAACTTTCGGTAATGTATGTGTGTATTATTAATGTAAATTTTATGGATTGATGTAGTTCAAGTTTGTGTAATTTTTTACACAGTTTTCTTTGAGAGATTATTTTCTATTGCACATTCTCGCCAACCTCGCGATTACTTGATTCGAGGCAATAGAACATATCTCGTAGCAGGATGGCATATCAATCCACGACGCCTTATGCGGAGGATTCTGCCAGCTCGTGCAAGAGAGAAATCAAAAAGAGAGAGAGAGAGAGAAAGATTGAAATTGAGTGGGAATGTTACGGTAATTGTTTGTACACGGTGTAGGTGGATATTTCGTATTCCAATCGTGTTTTGTCTGATTGGTCCATGTCCAGTCGCAGTGTTGGTTGGAGCAATGTGGTGTCAGAAACCCCCTCTCCTCCCAACTGCTTGCAATAAAACACGTAGTAAAAAAAGTAAGCAACACTTTCGAAATAATCACTCTAATTGTATGTAATAATAAATCAGTGTATAATAATATTTACAGATATGTTTAATAATTTATTTTATGCAGTTTTATTTCTGCCACGAAAGTTATCATTTTTATAGCTAAACTTACTAGACATACATAAAATCAATTACTAAGTTAATTTTTTATAAACATTATTGCCAATTTTTCTGTACTTACAATACTAATTATTATGATTGTCCTGCTTGGTGAAGGTTTTCTTGGATGCATTGGGTTTCCTCTGGGTGCTCCCGTCCCGTGACAGGTTATTTCTGCGTTATATATGTGTATATATATAATCAATTCTCCCTGTGTATAGACCTGAATGAAATGGGCAGCAGAGTGGCGCAGAAATCACCTGTCAGGGAGGCGGGAGCAGCCAGAGGTAACCCCATCCACCTCGTAACAGCGACCAATGCATCCTTCTCCACACACCATATCCATATCAATGTATGGATGGACTAATAAACTCGTTGAAAGTTTGTGCAGATAATACAAAATACGTTGATAAACTCAAGTAAAGAAAACTTCCATCCTATAGGAAAAAAATTACAGTATGAATTTATCCCCAGGTGTGAGAAATGACAGACCGTCGAGTATAAAGTTGTAAAGTTAATGATCACAAGAAAATTAAGTTCACTTATTATCCACGTTGTAAAGAGTATAGTGATTCTTTGTGTACAAAAATGTCTGATGGTAGTGTGAAATTTGCTGATATTGTGTATAATTGTAAAGGTTTTAACAGGTAATGCAGAATTTCGTTATGGCTTCAATGTTTCTTGGCCAGATTTGAGCGGCCATAAGGATTATTATGATTTACTTACCTGTGATGTACGGTTTTCTATTTACTTTGTACTTGCTTTTGAAAAATTTCACAAAGAATACTATTGGGCATAAATAAAATTACATAGTAAATGGTCAGTAATAATAAATGCCCATTATAATTACTAAACTTATAAAGTGTTCCCTCTACGAAGCCCATCCCATTTTTACCTGCCGAGCAGTCTGCAGGGCAGGGTATAAGTAGGCTAGCCAGCTCCTCCAGAGTTCGTGGCGTCAGGTGTTGAGGCTCCGAAAAGCTATAGGCTGTTCACGTTAAAATGAGCACTTTTGAAACCCCTGCTTAAGATCTACTTGTATACCGGTTGTGTATTCCTCCGCCTTATGTAAAATTAGCACTGCCATTGGCGTCATCACTTTATTCAGTCGTCGGTCAAATAAAACTGTGAAATTATTAAGAAAGTAAATAATTTACAAATCTGCTCATTTTTACACTTCGATGCATTAAAAAGAAGTTATCGGAAGAAATTATTTTAAGTTCTCACAAACAGTTACCTAACATTTTTTATTCGAGGTTAACTACTTTCCGTCCAACTTTACTGGGCAAATGTCATTCAGTGCGCCCATTAAAATATATGCATGGTGGGGTAGTGACTTTTTACCAAGGTCCATTTCTAAAGTGCTCACTTAATCTTGAACAGCCTTTAGTTCTGATCGTATTGGCGCACTGACGCCCGATGACATAGTAAAAAGCGTCGCACCGTCTCTAGGCAACTCAGACCCCGGTAGATGCGGAGGAGTCTTGGAAGGTGGGGGGGGGGGATATTCCTCGTCATCATGCAGTCAACCAGTCCGAAGGTAGGGCCGGGTTCTAATTGCATCTCATGGCTGATCCCCTTACGCCTAACGGAGAGGGAATTGAATACAAAGGAGGCGGGCATCGCGACCGAGAGTTAATGGGTTGGCATGGCCATCACCTTGGGGCCATGCCTACCTCCCTAAGTGTAGTGTAGTTAAAGCTTCATTAAGAAGGGGTATGGTAAAACCCGCATAGACACGGTAAAGCCTATACTGACAGAAAAGCAGTTAAACTCGTGGGAGCACTAGTGAAAATGCTAAAGGAGATAACAGGTGTGGAGTCCATGCTGTTTAATATTGGAGTGAAGAATCTAGTAGAGAGGTGGCGGGGCTTCTGGGTCAGCATGTCAAAGGCACATGCGCCCTTGTGGTGGAACTGCCATCCATATTCCTGCGCGAGCAGCCTGACTACCCGCACAGCAATATAGACAGCAGTGACTTCAGGCAGGGTCCTTAAGCTTCCAGCCGAGGGCACAAGAAGTCCGGGCAGATTAGTCATGGCATCTACTCCATCTTTGCTCTTCTGCGCCATCAGGAGCTCCACATCGCAGGTGAAGGTGGGGAATAACGGATCGTGTAACCACCTCCTCCTCCTCCTTCAAAATCTCCCTCGGTTGTAGGTGAGCAGCGCTCGGCGGGACATCCAGGAGCTACCAGTTGTGGAGGCGAATCCGCTGGCCCACGAGTAAAGGCTTACTCTATTGCTTTCAAGTTCCGATGCTGTTCCATTCCATTCCGCACGCATCTACAGTTGACAGCCCGCAATATCCAGCAGTAGAGTGGTTCGCCACACTTCGCATGTTTCAGCACCTCGGGTTACCCCCAACATCCTCCGCCTTGATTGTTGGGCCGCCCCCAGCAGATGCGTGAAGCCAACAACTGAGCCACCCAGGATCCTGACGAACACGACTGTCCGCCACGAGGGCCGCCGCCCGAGTCGAATAACCCAGCCGATACCCCTCGTAGGACACGTGATTCAGGGGCGTAGCAGGCAAAAATTTGTGCGGTGTTTCTAGGTATACCGTCACAATGAGTCTCACTTAAGCCGTTGTGTCTATTGTAATAATAATTTAAAAAAACTAAAATATTTCAGTATAAATAATTTTTTTCAGGAGAGAAATGAAAGTTGTTATTTTGTTGCTGATTAACAAATTTGGTTATTGAAACATAAATGTGGTCGTTGAAAAGTGTCAAAGTCAGCGAAAATCTCTGCTAAAGGCTGTTCACGATAAAGTGAGCACTTTTGAAAGCAACCTTAGAAAGTAAGTCACTGCCTCTGCATGCATATATATTTAATGGGCGTTCACTGAGTAACGTTCGGCCAGTAAAGTTGGTAATGATGATTGGAAAGCACTTCTACATTCAAACGTCGAATAAAAAGTGTTAACTTTGGGATAACTTAAAATTAATTCTTTCACTTTCTATTTGTTTAATGCATCGAAGTGTAAATTTTATTTGTAAAGTATTTGCTTTCCTAATAATTTTGCAGTGTCACTTGACAGACGCATGAATAAATTGATGAGGCCCATGGCAAAGTTAATTTTACGTAAGGCGAAGGAATACACAACGTTTATACAAGTCGCTCTTAAGCAGAACTTTAAAAAGTGCTCATTTTGCCGTGAACAACCTATAGTCACCGCTTAAAATTCTGAGGAAACGCAACATACGCGAAACTTGTTAGAGTTATTTTCTATGCCGCCATAGTACTTCCTTACGGTCGTCGCACATGACTTAGAGGCGTTAATATTTAAGTAGTTTCCTCGGAATTCCCCTTATAGCTGTTCCAAGTGCCAAGATTTTTTCCTGAATTTTTAAGATAGTTTGTAGTTTTGCGATAGGCCTGCAATATCAATAATAATTTGAAAAAAATGCCAAATAATTTTAAAAACAATTACTGCGTCCGTTTTCTCAGTAGAAGTATCAGTATTTTAACCTTAAAATTTGTGCCAAATAAAATTGCAAAAAGTTATACGAGCGCTATGTTTGATTTTAGTTTTTTATATATATATATATATATATATATATATATATATATATATATATATATATATATATATATATATATATATATATATATATATATAAGGAAAGTCGTGAAGAAATATCTTTGAAGTGTGGTATTTTGCTCGTCTGCGATTAGGATTGAACTTCTAGCTATCTAGGATTTAAATTTTATTGTAAAAAAATAGCACTGTTGTAGTTGATGTAATGAATGTTTTTCTGGTTCAATGTTTTAATGTATTAATAATGTTACTATGGTTTTTATGTTATAATTTATATAATAAATTTTAATGTATTTAAAATGTTTACGATCTCCTGATGAATGGATTTAAATCACTTTACTGGTTTTAATTGAATTGTAATAATTTATATTACATTTTATGGGTTACGGGAGGAATGTTAGGTTGGGGTGACAGCCTCCCCGTGGCTTCTCGCTGAAACTGAATTTCAGGCCAGTAGTCACATCACCCTCCCGTGGAGATTCCCAAGCCAAATGATGCATTACTTATTTGATTTTAACTAGAATTTTTCTATGTTGTGGAAGTCTGCGATTTAAAACTAACGTTTAATAAGTGTTTTAATTTTTACATTATATATATTTTAATAACCATGTTATGATTAATTTTGTGTAAAGTTTTAATCAACATTAAACGTTGCCTTTACTTTTAAATCACACAGTAAATTAAATTTTAAATAGTAAAAAGTATATAAGGTTTTTAAAAAATTCTAGCTAGATATTAAGACCCGGAGGGTCAGAGAGCTAAGAGGGTCCATGTTTTATTTACGTACATGTTGTAGTTGATGTAATAAAACAGAATAAAAAATACATCGAACAATTTTGTTTTGGCACTTGAACAGCCTTAAGAGCCGCAGTTAAACCCGTAAGTTACGCGTCCGATGGTTTCGCGGAAACTTCCGGAACACGCGCGCTTCGAAAATAAAGTCCGGGTGGTTTACAACTTCCCCTCGGCCAAGTTATTTACGTCGGGGAGGTGTAGCCACTGCGAAGTGGGGTTTGTTGATAGCAGGTTTCCCTGGCGTCTTCCGCTTTAATGTTTCAGCCCGATGCGCGCGCTCGCACTAGCCGCGGACTCCTGAAATAACAACTACGCCACGTGCGACTTCCCTTCCTCTCGTCAGCCGCGTCGAGGGACGATGTGAAGAGATTTGGGCTGCTCTTCAACATCGGGGTCTCGAGAGCCGCCGTGGGGGTGATTGAGGTGAGTATGGAGCGGCGCCGGACTGAAGGGGCGAGGGAAACGGGAGATCCCCCCCGAGAAGACCCGCCCGTCCAGCGGCGTCGTCCGACACTATTCCCACGTGCGAGAATCCGGAAGAGAACAGGCCGGAAATCGAACCCGGTTCGCCTTGGTACGAGGCGGGCGTGGCTAATTGGTGAGCCACCGCGGCCCCACGAAGCGTGAAGGCGTGTGTTCCCGTAGTGAAACGTATTAAAAACTTCAAGGTCATGCCAGGCGGTGCATGTAACGTCAAGCGACCTTCAGCGGCGCTGGTTATGGCGAGATCTTCACAAATTAACGCTGATCCGCAGCAAAAGAAGTCAAACGGGAGTAAATTGCAAATGCCACTTTCTATTACCCACATCCTTCCCACCTTGGTAAAGGCTGTTCGCAATAAAGTGAGCACTTTAGAATTGAACCTTAGAAAAAAAGTCACTGTCCCTGCATGCGTATATTTTAATGGGCGCAGAGTGACACTCGCCCAGTAAAGTTGAAAACGATGGATGGGAAGTAGTTCCATATCTTAACGTCGAATAACAAGTGTTAGGTAACCTTTTTGTGATAACTTTAAAGTATTTATTTACATTTCTGTTTTTATAAATCACCAAAATTTAAAAATGAGCAGATTTGTAATAATTTACTTTCTTAATAAGTTCATAGTTTTATTTTACCGACGCATGAATAAAGTGATGAGGCCCATGGCAATGCTAATTTTACATGATGCGGAAGAATACACAACGTGTATACAAGTAGATCTTACGCAGGGCTTTCAAACGTGCTCGTTTTACCGCGAACAGCCTGTATTACATTTGTTGGCCACGGAAAAATTAGTTATTTTATATTTGTAGCATATATTGTTCAACTTGAATACATTGCGTGTGACTACCTTTTCCTCAAATATTTTTTTATTTAGATCGCGTGTTACTGTTTTGTTATACACAAATGTGATACACCAAACTATTATTTTAGTTCCTTTTATGGTATGTTCGGCGAAACCTATTTTATACAAATTTCAGGCCAGTCACAAATCACAAATATGCACTAATTACCCTATTTTCAGAAATTTGTCAAACCCGTACACACATTTTTCATGTAAAATTTTGTAGACGTCTTAAGGTATCTGCTGGTATCTTCTTTCAGTGTGTCTTATGTCATTCATGTCCAGAATTTTATGGAAAAAAAAATGCAAACCAAATAAAGGGCAAAATTATGTTATGGCATAATTTACAGATCAATCATTAATATGGACGCTGCTTACAGTACAAAAAATTCTTCATTTAACGTCCAGATGATAATATAAACAATTTTATCATCCCGAAAGTTTGCTGCAGCGAGAGCCTTCACATCTGCGAGAGCGCAGAACGAAATTTCCCTTCCTCCGTGATACAGTTTTTTTTTTTTTTTCCGGCATAGGTTTGGCGTAGCGCGGGTACTAAGGAAAACTCGCTATTCGTCCATGATTATGGCCGGCCAGTGGAACGCAGTAATGGGGCAGAATTATCACTTTACACGTGTTGGACTCGAAACATTAATACGCGTATTCGAAAATACGAATGTTTGTGTTTTTTTTTTTTTTTGTCTTGGCCGGCACAGAATTCATCACCTTCACTGGTAATTGTTTATTACTGGCCCGCTTTTCTTAGGTGTGGCGAGTTATATCCGTGTATCCCATCACGCGAGGGATAATAATGGATTGTGCACGTCAGCCCATTACTTCCAGCCGTGTGTTTCGTGGGCGTTGTGTTATTTTCGAGGCTTCTAGTTAAAAAAATTTTTTTCCCCCGTGTAGACGAAAGAGCGTCAGGCAGTAACTAACTGCTCTTACGTTATTTCCGAAGTGGCATAACTGCCACGTACCAATTACTAGCACTCTACATTCAAATAAGTGAATTACTCTGCTGTTTCCAGTCGCTGGTTGTTATGATGAGCGGCTGTTGATCGATGATCGTGTGCTTGTGGAGTGTAAAATCGGCTTGGTAAATTCACGGTAGTTTAAACCGGAAAAAATCTTACCCATTAACCAAACGCTAGATTATTGTAGAAGGGCCTGTTTAAGTCTGTATAATACGTCGAAAAAAAAATATTAAGGAGAAATACAGCATCTGATTTTATAAAACTTATTAGCGCAGTACAATTAGATTTCGACCCAGACATAAAAACTTACCTAAACCTTTACGCGTGTCATATGTTACGTATCCTGAACGCCCCCAAAGAAGTTCCAAACGTCCCTGCATCGGGTTATCCCCACCATTTTGAACAATAAAGTGGCCGTATTAGATTTTCGCTGATATTTGGGGAAAAAAATATGTAAGACTCAAACTAGTATACATTTTGAGCTTTTGGTACGGCACAGCAATTGAAATTAATTTTAATATCTACATAAAAAAGACTATGGTAATAATTTCAGACTGTTAAGTTGTAGAACATAATACTAAGGTAAATGGAATTTTGTTTGTAAGCTTACCTCGCAAAGTATTTTGAAAGTAGAGTTGCACGGCCATGTTACATGTTAGCATCCTGCTGGCTTGACGATGAAGTAGCTTTCCCATGGTATGAAGTGGTAGTTCAGTTTTCTGTTTACAGTTTATGCATACCCTATACTATCATAATCAACAAATTGTCTTCCTCTTATTATTGTTCAATTTAAAACTATGTATAAAGCGATTGTTGGGCGCAGATATCTTGTGTACACTAGCCACTGTTGAAAATCAATTCCATTCTCTTCGGCCAAGTCTTCGTCCTTATTTTCCACTTTACCTTCAACCACATCATGATTGTTGCAAACATTTCCACTTCAGAAACCACACATTGTTGAACATTTCAGTCTGCTCTTGCGACATAAGTATCCTTTCAAAAGCTGATTTGCAATTCCACAAAATTGGGTGCGACGATGCTTCTGGGGCAGCATCTTTCAAGGATGGAATAAGACGAGCTGGTCACTCACTCTTCTCCATGGTCACTTGCTATTTTCCATCTCCACTCTTTTGGGTACACGTCACTGTTGGACCTGGTGGAACACACTGTATGAATGTTGACGAACTGCGGCAGATGTAGGAGTAAGAGTAACCGAATTAAATTTATCATGAACTGGCTGTTCTTCTATACCCTGAACTAATTATGGTATCACAAGACATCCGAACGCTGTTCGGCGCTTCTCTCCATACATGCCAAGGACTCAAACTTCACCAGCTCTTTCGCAATATCTTCTGATGGTGCATGGTAAGATGTGTTATATATATGCATTTCCTAGCTTCAATTTTCATCACTTTGTAATTACTGGAATGATGTGTTCTTTCCTTTTCGATAGAGGGAAACTTGTGTAAAACCGTGTAACTTCATGCAAAAAAAAAAAACATTTTCTCGTGTATCAAATAGTTTTCCTGTAGGACTTTGATGATGTATATATTCTTTGGAGACTTCTTATTGCCAGGCATTTACATTTTCAAATCGATGCCAGATGGCGCTAGGATAATCAGAAGAATCAAGAGACATGTATCTGCATGACAACCGCAAGTATGTTACTAACAGCGTCACCAAATGTTTCAGATTTGCATAAGGGACACTTCCAACAACTGCACACGACGTCTGAACCCAAAGAAATTATCAAGGATAATTGTTATTAAAAAGAGCATTTTCGAATACGATTTGTAATGCGCGGAAGTCACTATCAGTTATAATTTCATTTGAAGAAGTATTCTGCAACAACAAAATAACAGTTGAAACTATAATGATAATTCAGTGTGATTTGAATTTCTTATTTAATCGGCTTTAAAACAGACACCAGCCCACACCGGCAGAAGAAAATACTGTACAAATCTCGGCAAGCACCAGGCCTGTGCTCTAGGCCTAAGAATGCACTTATTGACGAAAGCCTCTTGTTGCGTTAGGTATGACAATCTGTGGGGTAAACGTACCTGTCAGACACTGTGTTTATTAATATTCCGTCTATTTTCGGAAGAAGATACGGTCTACATGATGTCCCGTCCTATGACAATAGGGGATAATTATTTCAGCCCCAGTATACGGAAAATGCCGTAAAGTACGGGGCAGTTGTCAACCATTGTTACTATTACACCAAATAGTATTTTATTTTACACGAGTATAAAATAAACTAATTTCACTCGCCATTACTTTTGAACTTAACGCTTTTAATGAAACACCTATAGGTAAAACTCAATTCAATAAGATTTCCATAATCCTTTTTACTAACACATTAAAGGCTAACCGGAATATTGCTCGCAGATTGCTAGATGAAACATTTTCTTTTTCCTTGAACACATAAATCTTTTTCTCATGCTCTTGCGAAAACACTGTAGCACAGAAAATTAAAGTCGTACATGCTAATAGAACTGGTGTTCCTGAGATGGCAGTCACAGGTGTTTCATTTTAACATTGTCTTCAATACCATTATACAAGACGCTTGACAATCACTATGACATTTGGTAGATAATGTTTCGAATAGGCACCCATGTACAGATAGTTACCCTTACTTTCACCAGCTGTACAGTAGCCGCAGGATGTCTGAAAGCCCGAGTGTCTGTTACTGCTACCCTCCCCCCCCCCCCCAGGCGGTCGCTCAGGGGAGGGGGATGGGTAAGCGACTACGCATGCGCAGGAAAGGCCCGTTACACTCGTACTATCAGGCCAGAAAATATCGGTGTTCGTGGCCCCTGCTGTTATCTGAAGTTGGAATTCGAGCGTGCATGCAGTAGGCGTTGTGTAAAATTACGGGCGTGGAAAACAGCTTGACGTTTCATCAAACATACACGATTTATCCGTGTTTTTTTATTAAAAATTTGTTAATGTTACGCTGACATCGCTATTGTGTATTTGAGATCGTAAAAATGTGTAAGGATTTAGATACGCGCAATATGTCTTTATAATGTTTGTCATCGGTGTGGTTTTTTGAAAGTATGTGTGTGCTGAGAGCCACATGTCAGTGGTATATTAAGTTTTGTGCGGTTTTTTTTTCAATATGCCGCCGATCGTATCAAAAATAAAAGGCAAAAAATTACACTCTCAGACGCTGGAAGTAATTTGTCATGCCTTGGTGTTTATGGAGAACGAAGCCAAAGCTCTGGAACTGTCGATTCTCAGAGGAAAAGCTTAGCTGCGGGCATCTGCAGCTACTGGTGTATCTCGTAGCGCAGTGCAGAAGAGAAAAGCGGAAACGAGGAGGATCGGCACTGATGGAGGATCCTTTGTTACACCCTATAAGAAGAGACAGGGGGCCTGTAAATTACAGTTTGATGATTTTAATCAAGCAGCAATTCGTAGGACTGTATACAACTCTTATATAACAGAGAAATGTGTCCCAACCGTCGAAAAGTTACGGAAAAAACTTAAACAGGGCATAGATTTTCAAGGCAGTAATACAACGCTACTAAAACTTTTGAAAAAGATTGGTTTTCGTTGGGAAGAAAAACGTCTTATTTTGATTGAGGAATCTGATATTCGACAAGCTAATTGAATATTTTAGATCTATAAGATTCAGCAACTAAAATAGAAATGTCGTGTACATAGACGAAACCTACATATTGTCATCGCACGTGCAACAGAAATCCTGGAGTGATGACTCAGTGCACGGCCTACTGACACCTGCTTCGAAAGGACAGCGACTGATAATAGTTCAAGCTGGAGGTGAAAATGGTTTTGTTCCAAATGCATTAGTGATATGGAAGTCTCAAATATCTACAGGAGACTACCATCACAACATGAACAAGCAAAATTACGAAAAGTGGTTAAGGGAACAACTGGTTCCTAATATACCTGCCAACAGTGTAGTCGTCTTAGACAACGCACCTTATCACAACTTCAGGATTAATAAATCACCAACATCCAACTCTACGAAACAGGAAATGCAAGAGTGGTTGAGACATCACAACTTTCCATTTGCAGATGATATGCTTAAGCCGACACTTTATGAGCTTATAATACAACACAAGCCTCGGCAAGCTGTCTATTCGGTGGATGAAATATTGAAAAGTTACGGACACACAACTCTCCGTTTACCCTCCTATCACCCAGACTTCAATCCTATTGAAAATATCTGGGCTGAAGTGAAAGGAAAAGTTGCGTCACAAAATGTCACTTGTAATTTAAGCGCTGTGCGACGACTCTGCGAAGAAGTGTTTGACAGTTTAGGAGCAACGGCTGGAAACTATACTGTGAACATGTGAAGAAGCTTGAAAATGAGTATTACGACTTGGATACTCATTTCGACATTGACATTGATCCCATTGTAATAACGCTAGGAGGTGTGGACAGCGACAGTGATAGTACGAACGACGACTGCAATACGGGATCGTCAAGTGACGGAATTCAAGGCGTCACTGTGCGAGAAGGCAGCAGTGCATGAGAGTGGCGAGTAACCAGTGTTTACAGTTACAATGTACACGCGGTTGTTGCGCCAGCCCTACTGGTTCCCTCCCTCCTCTGCCCCGCCAAGCAACTGTGAAGCTCTGACGTGACCCAAGTTTTCAGATATCCTGCACCCACTTGTACGTATAGGTCATGCGCAATCGCCATAATACAGTTTGTAAGCCATGTATGGCTCTTAGTAGTTCACTTACTCTCAACCATCAGTTTCATTTCCACCAGTGTGCCATAAATGGCATGCCAAATGTCCTGGTGCCAGCAGTTAACCATAGCAGAGCCAGTTGTGTAAACCCATAAGCTTTCTGGCCCATCAATGGCCCACAAATGGATAAGTTAAGTGCTGTCAGTGCTGGAATACAGTCGGAAAGCCATTTGTGGATCATTAGTAGTATACCCACTCTCATCCATCAGTTTCTTTTCTATCAAATCCCATTGACGTGCCGTTGATGTCATGCCAAGCGTCCATGTTGCTAGCAGTCAGCCATAACAGGGCCATTTGTGTAAACCCATAAGTATTCAGTGCCAGTAGTCATCCAGCAGTAAAACTCCAGTCTGCCGACTGTGGCTTGCAACTTGGGTTGTTTTCTTACAGATATTTAATTGACTTAGAGTGCACCTGGGCGTGTCTAAGAAACCGTGGTCCAATTACGTACATAACAGAAATGTACTACAGGTGCTAGAAACCTATCATGTCCTAAAACGAATACGCGAAATTTTCCAGTTCCAAATAATAACGTGAATTTTGCAGCTCCCTAGTTAGAGTCTACTATGCAGTTAGGTTCAGAAGCGCGCAATTAACCGCAGGATCATCCACACATAAGCTATTTCTTCAGCTGCGGCGAGCAAGCACGTACGTGACTGTAAGTGTACACACACGAGCTCCAGTCGACACGCATTGTCCGCGCCCGTGACGTCACTCGCTACGAGCCGTGGCGGGCGAGATAAGAGCCTGCCAGCTGCCTGCGGTCGGCGCGTGTCGAACATCTCTCAGGGAAAAACCGTTTAGAGAGCGAACACCAACCCTGAGTGGAATTCGCACCTTCTGTAATTACGAGTAAAGGCTGTTCACGATAAAGTGAGCACTTTCGAAACCAACCTTAGAAAAAGTCACTGCCCCTACCTGCGTATATTTTTACGGGCGCACTGAGTGACATGCGTCCAATAAAGTTGGTAACGATGAAGGGGAAAGTAGTTCCATATATTAACATCGAATTAAAAGTGTTAGGTAAACGTTTGTGATAACTTCAAATATTTACCTCGCTTTCTGTATTTTTTTAATGCATCGAAGTGTAAAATTGAGCAGATTTGTACAATATTTACTTTCCTAATAATTTCACAGTTTTACTTGACCTACGCATGAATGAAGTCATGAGGCTCATGGCAATGTTAATTTATACAAGGGGAAAGAATGCACAATGTGTATACAAGTAGATCTTAAGCAGTGCTTTCAAAAGGGCTCATTTTACCGTGAACTGCTTATAATAATAATTGTTGTAAAACCGTTTGTGGAATGTGATCTCGTGAGAAGCGATGTCCTTTTGTGCAGTGCAGTGCAGGGTATTATAAGGCTGTTCACGCTAAAATGAACACTTTTGAAATCAACCTTAGAATAAATTCACTTCCATTGCCTGCATATATTATAACGGGCGTACTAAGTGACATACGCTCAGTAAAGTTCGCAACGATGGATAAAAAATAGTTCCATATCTTAAAGTCGAATTAAAAGTGTTAGATAACCATTTATGGTAACTTAATAATTATTTCTTTCGTTTTGTGTTTTTTAATGTATCGAGGCATAAAAAAGGACAGATTTGTAAAATATTTACTTTTCTAATAATTTCAACAGTTTCACTCGACCGACTCATTAATAAAGTGATAAGGCCCATGGCAGTGTTAATTTTACATAAGGCGGAAGAATACACAATGGGCATACAAGTACAATGTCATAGGCCTGATCACTGTACTCATGCGTTGGTCAAGTAAAACTGAGAAATTATTTAAAAAGTAAATATTTTATAAATTTGCACCTTCTACATTTATAGGCATTAAAAAACAGAATGTAAAAGGAATTACTTCAGAATCTGAATACGATTTAATAATTTTCAGGGTTAACAGGTCGTCCGTGCGTACCTAGGCATCACATATTGTATTTAATTGTGATTTCTTGTACACATTAATAAGCAGGAAAATAATCTGAGTAGACGTTTTACAGTGAGAAGTTATTTTTTCCCGTCGCAGTACGGCACTTTTTGCAGGCTATTCAGTGTAAAATGAGCACTTTTTAAGCCCTCTCATCTGGAAAAATAGTCTATATATGTACTCTATGGAAGCCTTAGACGTTAACTTTCGAGTCAAATATATACACTGTGTTCATTACTTACGTGTTAATATTTGTTTTTTAAAAAAAGCTGTGGGAAGATAAAAATTGGCAGGTAGGATAAAAGTAACTAGGGCCTCAAAAGTACTCACTTTTTTGTGATTCTGTGAACATCCTATATAAAGCTGTATTTAGGTAGGGGGTAGCCAGAATATGGTCGAAATTTTCTGTTAGTACAGAGAGTTAATTTAAAAGTTGCTAATGATAAAGGTTGTTCAGGATAAAGTGAGCACTTTTGAAATCAACCTTAGAAAATTTTCACTGCCCATGCCTGCATATACTTCAACGGACGCAATGAGTGACAAATTGGTAACGATAGTTGGAAAGTAGTTCCACATCTTAACGTCGAATAAAAAGTGTAAGATAACCATTTGTGATAATTTTAATTATTTATTTCTCTTTCTGTTTTTTTACTGCACCAGCATCTGGGAATTAGCAGATTTATAAAAATGTTTACTTCTCTAATAATTCCACAGTCTCACATAACCGACGCATTACTAAAGTGATGACGCCCATGGAAATGTTAATTCTACATATTGCCGAAGAATACACAACGTGGATACAAGTAGATCTTAAGCAGGGATTTCACAAGTGCTAATTTTACCGTGAACAGCTTATACTAACGTTTCCAGAAGCCAGAATAGAAAACTAAAACGTGTTAAGTGATTCGGTAGCGCGAATGCTTCGCACTCGGAAGGCAGCAGTGGAAGTAAATTTTCTCGTAAGTGATGCTTTTTCTTCCACACTACTTGAAGAACTCTGATGCAGATTCTCAGCATGTGTATCCCCAGCTCCCTACGACCGTAAATTAATATTTCTGTGGGATCATCGGCCTCCTGCTTTCAGCCGATACATAGGGCGTAAGAATAAATTAAATAAATGCACTGCCTGTTTTTGTCGTTCTTTCATACAAGCCCGTCAGCGAAGACGACACCAGCGGTCGGTCTTGATATCGACTCCGGGGAGATGAAATTCGCCCTGGAAGATCGGGTGGCGGCCGACTGTCTCACACAACCAGTTCTCCTCCGCGCCTGTTCTGCTTCATGTCGGGGAGGGCGGGTAGCTTGCATACCAGCAGCGCCTCAGGTGTAAAAGTCAAGGCTTGCAACAGCGGGCAGCGGACGTGACGTCACGCCTCAGGTGAGGTTGGCGCTTAATATTAGCGCTTCCTTCCAGAGAGCAGTTCGCGATAACTGGACCGATCAGACACGCTTGGACGCCGGCCGTCGCCTGTTAGGGTCCTGCCTCAGGTATGTTGCACTTGCTGGGAATTATCGAGGACCTCATATCTTTACATTGTATCGGGTTATATTCCCTTCTTTCTATACCGTCGACTTCCAGATTTGTTTATGCACTGGGGTTTGGGCAGGTTAAATAAAAATGGGGTGTGGCTGTGTTGGGGACACGTACGCAAAAACAATTAAAAAATTAACATCAAGGCGTTACGACGCCTTGATGTTAATTTTACGTTCCCGGCACCGCTTCACTCGATCATATGGGGTTTTATGGGTATCACTGGATTGCTTTTGAGATGCTCTTTCCAACTGTATACGATTTCTTTACTTCGGCTTAGCTTTTTGACGAGTATAGGCCGAAATTGTGTTAAGTTTTCTTAATGTTTTTTTACATTAAACGCATACTATTTCACCATAACCACAAATGTTTTTATACACGCAGCCGATTAATCTTGACGAGAGCTCTTGATTGAAACCTAAACTGGCGTCGTAGCTTCTCCTAGTTAAAATTTATACTACGCGGAAGTTATGAGACGTGGCGAAACTAACTCAAAATTGTCCCCCCCCCCCCCAACCACTCCCCCGCAGGCGATGGTTCGCAGTCCTCACTCAACGTAACATATTCTTTGATCCTTTGGCAATGCCAAACTGTATCCCCCGATTTTATCATCGGATTTTCTGGATTGCCTCCCACTATGGTTGTAATGAAACACGGAAATGACATGAACTACAAACGCCGCTCATTATTATTACTATACGCGTGTGCTCTTTTACCTATGGTACCAAACACTCGAGGCTTTTGTTCCTTTGCAAAAAGCATTAATTTAGTTGGAACTTACAAACGTGACTTCCCATTTCTAAAATGTCTCGTGCAACGATGACCGGGATTCGACTCGTAATCCGAGTGCAGTGTTATTTCCTTCCGTGTGTCACTCGCTCCTCGTAGTTTGGGCGTTTCTGTCGTCATCGCTAGTGTTAACGTCTCCAAGGTTTTCATAATTGGTCCTTCCACATTTTCTGCTGCCGTACTGCCTGTAGATGTATAATTTATTCATAATTTTTAGAACACCTAATGTCCATTTTTTATATGATTTATTTTATTTTCTAGTATTCAATTAATTCTCATATGTTTTTAAATGTTTAATTTCGGACATAGATCTTCGTTACGGATTCAGCTAGTTCTTGAACATCCTTATGTTCTAGATGTATATAGTTTATTTATTTATTTATACTTCTGTATACAAAGTTAAAACTAGCTGAAGAATATTTTCACGGGCTGTTGCAGAAAAAAAAAAACTCTTGCAGATTTCCTATGTGGCCGTAATTTCGTTGAAATTTCGTTAGTAAGTTAGAAAATTAAGAATTATTTTCTGATAATTTTACAAGTCCCAATGTTGGCGTCTGTTATGGGTACGTCACTTTTTATGTTAACCACAGTTGCATGGGCGAAAGTCGTAGAATTTATAATGGGCAACATGTACATCTCATACATATTATATAAATGTACATGGCCACTTCTTGATAAGACTGCAAATAGCCATGGGTGTCTATTATTTAAAGATCGGTTTTAAGTTGTTTTTAGCTAATAACGGTTTTTTACTGTTATCACGTGAGCGTAAACTCTTTCTCATTGGTATGACGTAATAATCTTAATCTGTTTTATTACACAGCAAAATATATGCTATTAGCGCCGATTTACTACTATGATAAGAAAGTAATTGAATAGCATTTGGTAAAGCCTCGGTAATTTGATCTACCCCGAGTTGTTGCTGTTATACTTAAATATTACAATTTCTTTTTTTTAAGCTGAACATTTTACGTGTAAGATCCTTAATATTGGGATGGATCCCTGTGGGAACCCCGCGTCGAAGGTCAAGAAGTGAGGGAGCGATACGGGCGACACTAACACGCACGCCTAGTGCCTCATCGCTCCTACGCGCAAGGCGTGCAGTGTTTCCGTCGTGACGCTTTACTGTGCAAACTAGATCTGTAACAGTGGGGTTTTGTTACACGCGATGAAAGACCACAGATTAAACTACGTCCGCATCTTTGTACTTTTCTCCTGCTGCTTGAGGAAGCTGCATAGGCAAGCTTTAAAAATGCGATATTTGACCATTTTCACAAATTTTATTTCTCCAAGAATAAAGGTAAAAAAAAAAAAAGCATAGTAATAGATAATTATTTTTTATTTGTCCGAACAAAAAGTCGTATTTTCAGAGTATTTATTTACCGAGATACTGGTATTCGCACAAACAACTATTTCACAAAGAAAGCAGATGTCCATACCACTCTTAAAAAAACCTAGACCACGTGTTCTTGAAGTACTACTATTCCATATTAAAAAGCGATTGGGAAAGATAATTATGTTCCGTAATAATAATAATAATAATAATAATAATAATAATAATAATAATGCTGTAGAGCGTAACTATAGAGAAAACAAATACCTACAGAGAGAAGAAAGGCGTGGCAGTTCCATTGTTGCGGACGCACCCATTCTGTGATTGGTTGTGCGAGGCTCTGGGAGCGGGCCTCGTGTCTGAATGGCTACCGCGGGCTGCGAGATGTACCCTATCTGCCGGGCTATTGGCTAACAAGTAAGTTGTAAGGCGCTGATTGGTGAACTGCGATCTAACTTGCTGCTGGCTGGTGACGTGTAGGACTGGAGTTTGCAGAATAAGCGGCTATCTCACAGCTGTATTCTTAAGTGTAGTCTATTCATGGTAAAGTGAGCACTTTTTAAGGGCCCTGCTAAATTTTTTCTTATAGCCAATTTCTATCCTTCGGCCACTTTTTAAAATAAACACTGTCCTGTGACCAGTAAACACAGTGTACACATTCCATCACTCCCAAAAGTTAGTCTGAAGCTGCCATAAAATATATTTATTATTATTAGAAAGGCCTTAAAAAGTGCTCACTTTACCGTGAACAGCGTATACTCTGTGGCATAGCCATGCTTAGCGTAGGCTCACTTCCCCATGACGTCACTTGGTTGTTTGGAATATTTGGTCTTTTTTTTTTTTGCTGTATGCATACAAGGACGTACTGTTTTTAAGGTTTTGAGAAAAGTTTTTTAAAAATTCGATAGTTGCAGAGCGGTGACTTAAACAGCATAGTTAGTACTAAATATTATTTTAATTCTGTTCTTAAACGCATATTGACAGGCGATTTTAATATTCATACATGCGACGAAACGGCGTGTGCACAAATTGAAAGCGTTTCTTTCAGGAGAGCCGCCCCTCTGCCTGCTTTAATCCAACTGTTGATTTTTAGTTAAATTAAAAACACTTCAGGTATAATCCATTCGCGGTTACTTCACACTTTTCTGAAGTCCTGCTGAAGTACTACTTTCAGGATGTTCCTTCGCCTCGTGCAAACTTAGCTTAACTAAGTCTAGATAATTACACTAGAGGACAACGCACCGAATTCGTTCGCACTCGCTTCTAATAATGTTTTGCATGAGAACTATTTATTACTAGGCGTTACCAACACACATTTTTTTCTCACGGTTTTAAATTTATGTTAATTATAACTGAGATATTACAATATATATATATATATATATATATATATATATATATATATATATATATATATATATATATATATATACAATATAATTCAAATTTCATTTTAACCGAAAGTAAGGTACATATGTAGGTATTTATTTATGTTAACATAAATATAGAACGCTTGTGATATAGGATATATTTAGGAAATAATTGAAAACCTCATACATGGCGTGATTTTTTTTAAGGTTTGATTCAAAAAGTGTGAACAAATCGCGAATAGACTATAGAGTTTATTTTTCTGGTGTTTTATGGGCTGTTTTTTTTTGCTGTGTAATGATATATCATTTGGGACTTCTTGGTCACCTTAGTTGTTTTTTGCGTCTCACGATGGTGGAACGACTCGTTTGAAACGCGTTTAACGCACACAGTTCGACGGGCGAGATGGCATATGAGGCTGAACCAGGTACAAGAGGCGTATTTTGACGGATGTTCCGGACGCAATGATTTATTGTAGCATAAATTTTAAAAAATATGTTTTTAATTGTAATACTGTGCAGAACAATGTTAGTAAAAAAATCTATTTAACAATAGTTAACAGGAAAAAAAAAATGTCTGTGTTGCGTGTTGACGTGATATCTTTTCTGTGAAACGTAACGCGAATGTTGTAACGTTATCCACACACGGTTAGAGAAGAAGAAGAAGAAGAAAAATCTGCGTACGTTGCAGATCACGAATAATACACTCGTAAATGTGGTCATGAGGCCTTGTGGTTGGTCAATCCGCTGTTATAGATCACGAGACTATTGGTCACTCTCACGCGAACGCGTTCTATTGGTTATTGATTCCTGATTTACGAGAAAAATAACTGTGGGAATTGTATGAGAGACGAATATTGTGCTTTAGTTCTGCGCAGGGCATGCTTAATAAATAGAGGGTACTCGGCTTCATAAATAATTAACAAAGCTGTGATCAAGGAAAATTGCGTTCAGATGTTCCCATTTCATTGGACATTAAAAAAAAGTGCGTAGAGGAAAACATTACTACATACCTGCTGTAGTTCCAAACTCTCATTGCAAAAAAAAAATATTGTAAATTTACGCAAACAATTTTTTTGAAATGTTATATCTTAGTATGTGTAATTTGTAAAAACTACTACAGTACGTGTAATTTTACACAAATGTTCTTCAGAATCCACAGAGTACTACAAGTCTTTCGTGAAAATACATGCATACATGGCTTAAAAACAATAATGTTGGTGTTAATTTCCACATTTTGAAGTATGTTTAAATACTCTCTGTATTAAAATATTAAATTGTGTACTTTTACTTCTTCATGGTCGTTGTATAAACACTCAATGTCAGTGTAGTTGTACATCTTCCATTCTGTAATTTTACCGTGACTGTACGTGCGTAAACTTGCATTAAATTCTGTAGTATATGTGGGCGTATATTTACTCATATAAAGTTTCGGTAACATTACATTTTTGTGTGTAATTTGCTCATTTATATTCCATGACGAAATACGCTGGCTTGCACATATAAGTACATATTCTATATTTGAAGTAATCATTATGCATATTTTGGAGATGATTTTTTTTTATAATTGTACCAAATTACAAAACGGAGTACAATAACGTGAAAATGGTAAAAATACACATACATAGTACCTATGTGAATTAACAAGCAGTTGTAAAATAACATCATATGGTAAAATTGTTCAGTAAAACAGCGAAAAATGCACATAAATGGTTTATTTACATTATTACAGTCAATATGTGTTTTGCTGTTTTGTAAGCTAAAAAAGACACATACCTACACTATGGTGATATCACAATTGCGATGTCTGTGCAAATTTACTTGCCGTGGAGAAAAAATAACACCAAATGTTGCAGTTTATGTTCTGCTACATAGTAATTGTAATTTTATACCATTCAATGTAAAATTATTTGTGCACTGTACATATTATTTTACTAATTTGTTGGCTAAATTTACTTGGACGTAGAGTAAGCAAAATTGACGTATGGAGGTGTAAAATTACATCGACTTCAGTGGAAACACTGCTGCCACGTACATTATGTGTGATATTACTCAATAATTTTTTGTGTAGAATTGTTATCTTCGTCTGCACATGTTCTCGACACTGGTTTATTAATATTCAGAAGAAATGCCAAAATCATGTAAAGAGTAATATAAGTTGTATCACATCCTCCTCCTCCTGCCCCCTCCCCCTTGGACATATAACTACGTAGATTTAATAATACAGATATTTTCCGTTATCTGATTATATCCTAGTTTCATTGACATTAAATCCGATGAAGTTGTAAAACCCCGTGTATGTCTTGTGTGAGTAGTATGCTACTCACCAGTCCAAGAAATGCAGCTGTGTTAAACGTGCAGTGTCCGATACTGCACTCTGCAAGTGGCTGACATGCTATTCGTCCTCTAATAGTCCACATACAGTTTCCAACTCCGCAAGGAAAGTACTAGTAGCCCTAGGACTTCGTGTTCTAACTAGGAACAAGGTCTGGTTATTCTTGAGATATTTGGGCGGCTGCTAACGAGGTCTCGAGAGCCGATGAGGGTGAAATGAGGTGAGACTGGGGCAGCGCCGGAATGCTATGGCGGGGAAGCTGGAGATCTCCCAGAAAACCCGCCGACCAGCGGCATCGTCCGGCACGAATCCCACTTGTGAAAATTCGGCAGTGGCCCGGCCGGGGATTGAACCCGGTTTGCATTGGTGGGAGGCGAGCGTTTACTCTTGAGGAAGAATAACCGGAAAAGGTTAAAGGGGGAGGAGAGTTTTTAAGTAGATGGTATCATCAGCATAGCCGTCTATGTACTGAAACGTTTTGTGTGAAATCGTTGTTTGCGCGTAAAAGCGTATCTCGTTATATAAAAGTTTTGGAAATATGACTTTTCGTCAGAAAAGATAAAAAACATTTATCCGTGCCCCTATTATTTTACTTTCGTCATATTAAGTGTATTCTTGGAGAAAAAAATCGTGAAAATGGCCAAATATCGCATTATTAAAAGTTGCCTATGAAGTTTTCTTAAGCGGCATGAAAATGTTACAAAAATACAGACGTAGTTTAATCTGTGGTCTTTCATCACGTATAATAAAACCCCTATTACAGATCTGATTTGCACAGTAGGCCTACAGCGTTACGACGGAAGCATTGCACGCCTTGCGTGTAGGAGCGATGTGGCGCTAGGCGTGCGTGTAATTGTCGCCAGTATCGCTTCCTCGCTTCTTGACCTTGGACGCGCAGCTACATAGTCCCCTACACAATCTCCCTGCCCCTACTACTGTTTAGAGTGATGCTATGAGGTTATGGACTAGAAATTCGGAGTGGATAACTGTAGGAGAATGGAGCTTGTCCCCTTTTGTCGTTAATACGATTGAATATTTGGGGTTATCATTGCAAGGTTGTCCAGGACATCGTTTCTCGCTTAGTGGGCCAGTATCCCATAGTTAACACTACTCCAAGGCTTTACCGATCCTAAAGACCCCCATCCTCGGTAATCCTGACTTGGAGCGCTCATAGTACTTCTTCCCACCGGTCCTCGTTATTCTACGCAACGACTCGCAAGCCCAGCCACATCAGAATATCGGACATGTGCTTCACTTCACAGTGAAAGTGGAGCCCTGCCGCTTTACCACGCCAAAACGGTGCCGCCGATGCCAATGCTACGGGCATGCGGCGGCCACCTGTTTGCGGTCTATGCTCAGCTGGCCATAATACAGATAAATACGCACTATCCACCGACAACCGGCGCACATGCCACAACTGTGCAGCAGACCATGCTGGAGGCTCCAGGTTCTGCCCCCAGAAGACATCATCAAGCAGAGTCTCTCCACCAGCACGCAAACCCAACCCCCAGCAACGTCATCAACATACATTGCGAACAACGCTGTCCACCGGAGTTAGTCATCCCGCCTCCACGCAGATACCTCCTCTACTATCCAAGCAATATCTTTAGGGGCAGTGATATTTCGTGAAAATATTTCGAGACGAGATACAGTTCAAAACACTGTGTGAAGTCTTCCAGCTTTTTTGATTGACTGAAACATGCTCTGGTTCTTGCACACGAATCACGAAGGTTTAGAGTCGGAGTTCCGGAATCCTGAGTGGCTCGGTCAAACGCAGAAACGGCACCAGTAGCCAATGGAGGCACGACAGCAGTCGCGATGTAGATATGGTATTGAAGTCTTACTGTGTGCTCCGATATTTTCGCGAAAAGTCACTGGCCCTAAATGTTTTCGACCTCTACCACCGAAACCCAACCCCTCAGCATCCACACCACAAACCCCGAGTACACAACACGACACCCAGCTCATCCCACCTCATCAATAATCTCGTAAATTTCCTAGTCCTTCAACACTTCATCAAACTCATCCACCACACAACTTGCCAGTTTCAGCAAGCCACCACATCTGCTGAGAGGACACAGATCCTCCTGCAAGCACTCTGCGAGGCCGGCCCAGTAAAAACTTAAGTTAGAAATGGCTAGAGACCTGCAAAATTCGCGTTATTATTTGGAATAAGGCTAAACTTCACAGTACTATATATACTTCAGCCGGCGTCGTTTCTCCACTGGCTGCTGCATATACGTGAAGTCACGCCCTTTCTTACAGAGCTACGCGTTATTGGGGCACACAGTTGTGAAGTGTTGATTTATTGGCGTAGAGTTAACCCGGGGCGTGTCATATAAAGTTTGGTCCAATGACAAACGCATTGCAAAGGTACATGTGCTTTAATTTTAACTTCTCCCCAAATAATAACGCGAATTTTGCAGGTCTCTAGAAATGGACCACAAATAAATTTATCAATGCGGCTCTAACTTACTATGGGGAAGAAGTGAAGTGCGACCCTCATTCAGCGTGTTTGTAAATTAAACGTGGAAATAGATCTTGGCGTAGCTTTCGATAAGTTATACGTGTTCAAGAATCAATGAGCTAGTCAGAGCAGTGTATTTAAGAACTATATCTGTGAACATTTTTTCTCCCTCCTAAAAGTTGAACAATACCAAGTTAGTAGAGCCCCGAGTATTTCGCGGATTGAGCTGGCAGCAAGCTAGGCTGGACAGTCCTCTATACACTCGAGACGACATTATCGTTTGCTTATTGGTTGCTGTGAGCAAGTGGGGACTCTGTACAGGACTGTTAAACACCCACTCACACTACTGCTTCCTGCTTAGTATTGGCTCACAGTTAAACGGGGCGTGTCTAAAGAACTGTCGTACAATCACAACAGTAGAAGAAAAGAACACGTGTTTGGAGTCTACCTCGCCTCCGAATGAATACGCGAAATACTCGTGGCTCTACTAGTTAGAAGTTAGCTCACAAAGGAAAATTTAAAAAGTTAATTTTGAGTTGTTTTTTGTCCAAGATGTTTCCCAGATGTTGATCACATGCGGCCAGACATCTAGTAGTTCTTCATATATCTGTGCAAGTTTTCCTAATTTAACGATCGCACAGTGCCCGGTTTTGTATTTGCTTTTATTGCATGTACAATTTTTGTACAACATTTTGTTGTGTAGTTTAAAGTAGAATGCTTATAGATCGAACAGGTTTTTAATTTCTTTCCCGATAGGCGGTCCGGAAATGTAACACGAAACAAATACCATTCATAACCGACAGTTCAATACAATAACGTAATGCGTGATAGGCGTGATAGCAGAACTTGTACCACGTGATGCGAGAGGTTCCCTGTTGGCTGGGCTGCGGCTGGCCAAGGAATTACGAGGCGCTGATTGGCGGACGGCGTTTCGACTTGTTACGGGTCAATGCCGCCGTTTTGCTGGCGTGTGTGGTCGGAGTTCGTGGAATAAGTGACTGTCACCTCTGTATAAAGGCTGTTCACGTTAAAGTGAGCACTTTTAAATCAGCCATAAAAAAGTCACTGCCCTTGCTTGCATATATTATAATGGACGCAATGAGTGAGATACGCCCTGTAAAGTTAGTAACGATGGATGGAAAATAGTTCCATACCTTAATGTCGAATTAAAATTGTTAGGTAACCATTTGTGGTTACTTAAGTTATTTCTTTCGCTTTGTGATTTTTTAAATGTATCGAAGCGTATGTATCCTGTGTGTACATTTACAGCCTTCCTTCGGCCATTGTCCTCTTGTCTTTGTGTGAAGAGCGTCTGTTATATGAATGAGCCAATCAGAATTAAATTTCTCCGACGCTGACCGTCCGTGAATCGCGGGCAGACAGATCAGACGCGTAACAATTCAAATGATCCAGTCACCAAAATGGTTCTGAACTAAGAACACAACTTGCCCTAAAATATTTTCGGTAAAACAGGTGCCCCTATTTATTAGCTTATGTATATATATGCATGTATGTATGTGTGTATTATATATATATATATATATATATATATATATATATATATATATATATATATCTATACATATATACATTAAACCATTACATTTTTTTTATTATGCTATAAATGTCATAACACATACTCAATATATTGTAAATTGTTTTTAATTAGTTGATCTTGCAACCAAATAGATCTTACCTTCTTCCATACGCATATAGTTTTTTTTTTACAAAGACTACAGCAGTAGGCACTATATTAATAATACTTTTCTCATCACTCACATAAACTGTTACATTGAAGCACTTATGTTCAAGATGTGCTGGGTTAAAATTAACCATACTTTGCGAACAATGAACATATTTCGTGTGTCGAACTAAATAAACTCCAATCACAGTTGAACTTGCAAGAGTGGCTTTATGTATAAGACAGTAGTTTGTTTGATTAAATTAATAGTAGCGAGGCATCCGGAAGACTATCATAAAGACAGTTAAACCTCGTAGCTACTCTTTATTTAAATGCAGTAAATGTTTTAGAGCAGGACTCCAGTGCCCCAGCTTTCACTAGGAAACAGTGGTTTTTATTTTAAAGTTCTGTTCGCTGTTCACCTCTTCGTGGCCGGACTAGGTGGGGCCGAGGTATAGCCCCCAGCCGGCTCGGAGCGAGGTAAAAGCCCCTCTCAACGTGAAATTGCCTACGTCTTTCCTTACCTTCTCCCGGTCACACTGCGTCGTTTGTTCCCCCCCGTCTAGAGGGGGGGGGGGGTCCCATAAGGAGAGGTGGGGGGAAGTTTATACGTGGTCCGCCGTTCATGCATTTTACAACAGGAAGGCGCATCCCAAACGACCTCTAACCCTTCCAGCCGTCAACCTGCCCCGTGGCGCGCGGCCAGAATCCGCCTCGTTCAAACGTGACGTCATCCGCTCTTACAGCACGAAATTTCCGTTTCTAATGCTCTCCCGTCTAAAGGTGGATTCACATTGAAGTCGTTCCTATAGGTAGAGACATGCAAAATTCGCGTTATTATTTGAAGACACACTTATGATTTTCAATTGCCTCTGTCTTTGGGTTACAGTTTGTTCGGACACGCCCAGGAATGTTTTGGACCAAGTGAAGTGAAGAGATTTGGACGGCTCTGAACGTCGAGGTCTTGAGAGCCGATGAGGGTGATTGAGGTGAGAATGGTACAGTGCCGGAATGAAAGGGTGGTGGAAACGGGAGATCCCCGAGAAAACCCGCCTACCAACGGTATCGTCCGGCACAAGTCCCACATGCGAAAATCCGGAGTGACCCGACTGGAGATTGAACCCGGATAGCCTTGGTGGGAGGTGAGCAGGCTAACCGCTCAGCCACTGTGGCCCCATTTTGGACCAATAGGAAAATGCTAACGACAGGCTGGCCCAGTCGTGTCCAACAAAGTCGGAAAGGAAAGTGTGTCATCACCGACTCTAATATGATATATGATGGTGAATTTTAGCTGACAGAAAATAACGCGAATTTTGCAGGTCCCTACCTATAGGCAATTCACGGGTACTTGTGTCGTCTTACTGAAGTTATGCTGTCGGACTATTTCTCCGCCTCATGCAAACAAAGCTTAGCTAACTGTAGAAAATTACACCAAAGGGACCTCACACCTCGTTTCAGCGCACCCGCTTCAGTTATTTTTTACGTAAGGACTGTTTCGTACTAGGCATTTCCAACACACCTACGTATTTTCTCTCTACATTCATTCATAGTAATTATGCATGTATTATTGTTATTCATTGACGAAATGTAAGTAAATATCCAATTTAACTAAAAAAAACAAGTTAACTTATGTTAACGGAAGTATGAAACGCTTGTGATAAATGACATATTCATGAAACAACCAGACACGTCGTACGTGGGGTTTATTTTTCAAGTAGTTATATTTAAAACATTCTCCTCCACACGCCAACAACAACCTCATCTCGCGGTGCAAGTGATCACAGCTCGGAATCATGTTTATTCAAATGGCATGGTTACTTAAGTGTATAAATGCATCTTGGAGCTCAGACAGCGCGTAGGAAGGTCAGAAACTCAGTTCCAAGTAGGTATAAGTTCGTAATACTATCCTGGACATCTAAGAAGTTCACTCACACTGTTGCAATGTTGCAACATCCTTTACAGAACATGTATTTTATTTCACATTGCAATAAAACAAGTAGTCAATGAAAGTAAAAAAAAAAAAAACTTAACATGTTGACCTATTTCTACTAACTCTTCTGTCTAACGCTAGTTATTTCTACAAGCTAAAGTAAACCAGTTTTTTGGACGAATTTGTATAATTTTTTTAAATCAGTGCAACTATGTTTAAATTACGATTTGTTTAGTTTGACCATTACAAGCACTTAGCTATTATGAACAAAAACATTTTTTAATTTTTAAACTTTAAAATCTGTAGTGGACAACATTATGGATATTTCTGTAGAATAATAAGTAGAGGCACTGATATTTCGCGAAAAGATTTCGAGATCAGATACATTTCAAAACACTGTAGAGTCGTCCATCTTTTTCGATTGGCCGAAACATGTTCTGGTTCACATGAACGGTTTGCGCACGAATCACAAAGGTTCAGTGTGCCGGCGGAGTTCCGTAATCCTTAGTGGCTCGGTCAAATACGGAAATGGCACCAGTAGCCAACGGAGATATGACAACAGCCATGGAGTAGATATAGTATTGAAGTCTACTGTGTGCTCCAATTTTATCGGGAAAAATCATTGGTCCTAATAATAAGTAATAAGAAAGTTATATAATTTGAAATGTATTAAGAAATGTAATGTACACTGTCTCAATTTGAAACATAAAATTGTATAATACGCCAGTGGCATAAAGTTAAAAAAATTTGTGACAAATACAGAAAATAAGATACTTAGTTGTTGGATTTACTGGTTTGCCATATAACTTATCAGGTCATGTGCGTCGTTGATAGTTCCGCAAGCGCCGAAAGAAATAGTTCCATGTTATGTTAACTAGAAGTTCTGTTGTAACGACCAATCAGTGGGAGTCGCTGGTATTTGCAATCACAGGAATAAACAATTATGTAAAGGACATAATGTGTGGAGTGTTTAAGATTATATTTCTGAATTCAATTCACATTGAAAAAATTTCTATTATAAAATAACGTACTTGAAGAATGATATGCCCCAAGTGCTAATCGATTACCGTGAGGCTACATCGGTAGATATGAACGAAATGTAATGGGGAACACATTCCCTATATTGCGAGTGTTCATTTGAGAAAAAAAAAAAAAAAAAAAAAAAAAAAACGTTCAAATTGTGAATCGTAAATACAGATGATGTGGTTACGCGTTCTAGACCTGCGGTTACAGCACAATTCTCAAGTCATGATTTTCCAATTGTAAACCGACCTTAAAGCTGTGCTCACAACTGAAAGGTAGAATTTGCCGTAAAGATTACGACGTGTTCACGGTTAAGATGGCTTTTCTTAGAAATGAGTCGCAGATTACTAAATGTTGCTGTGGACTACTAATCTACGAGTTTTCTGAAGGCTTATTTTGTGACCAACTTAGCATTTTACAAGTGCGGATACATGAGAATATGGGTATCATTGTAAGTTAAAATCACCGTAATTGAGTTACAAAGCTGGGCGTATGTTCCGTAAGTAACGTAGATTAATTTTTAAACAGTTTAAAGTGTACATAATACGCCTTCGTTTCCGACGCATGTAAGATTTTTATTGAGGAAATGACTGCTAGCAGTTTCCCGTTGCTTATTATTAAAGACTGTTCACGATAAAGTGAGCATTTGTCAAATCAACCTTAGAAAAAAAGTCACTGCTCCTAACTTCATATATTTTAACGAGCGCACTGAGTGGCATGTACCCAGTAAAGTTGGTAACGATGGATGGAAAGTCGTTCCATGTCTTAACGTCGAATGAAAAGTAGATAACCGTTTGTGATAACTCAGATTATTGTTTTCGCTAGACGTTTATTTTAATCCATCGACGTATAAAAACTACCTGATCTGTAAAATATTTTCTTTTCCAATAATTTCACAGTTTCTCCTGACCGACGCATGAATAAAGTGACGAAGCCCATTGCAATGTTATTTTTACATAAGGCGGAAAAATACACAACGTGCCTACAAGCAGATATTAATCAGGACTTTCCAAAGTGCTCATTTTACCGTGAACAGCCTATAGTAGTTGTTAAACGAGTTATGTGCAGCTATGTTTCAAAACAGATTTGACTCGTTGACAATTTTTTTTCTACAGGTTGTAAAATAAGTGTATTTCATTCGTATTGGTAACAAATATTTCTTACCCAGTGTATAGTGCTCAAAGTATTGAAGTGTCCATTTTTGGTACAAGTGTAACAAAGAAAACAAATCGCAAATCGTGTCTCCCGCCATGACAACGAATGCCACCACAAGAAATCGGTTCCAGTTCATTTCAGTGATTCGTCAAGTTGGCAGCAGCACCGATTTATTTCACTGATTAAGTGTCAGTGTTACTGACAGCGTAACGTCCAGTCCACAGTCATCGCTGAACATGTGTGCGGGTTCAATGTTTCTTCAAGGACCAAGGGAATGCGACTGAGCGAAGAGATTTGGGCTGTTCTTTAGAGCCGATAAGGGGAGGTTGAGGTGAGTACGGACCAGCACTGGAGGGGGGAGAAGAGGAGCGGGGATATCCCCTGGAAAACCGGCGGATGATCAGCGGCATCGTCCAGAACGATTCCCCCATGCGAAAATCAGGTCGGCCGGGGATTGAACCCTGTTTCGCCTCGGAGGGAGGCGGGTAAGCTGTCCGCTCAGTGACTACACAGCGCAAATAATGGCTTCTTAAACTTTATCAGGTCATTAAAACTTTGCTACTGTAAGCACGAGTGCTGGCGGTTCGCCTGTCTAGTTACCTGCGCTTGGACCGCCTGTACGGCCCGGCTGGCCGCAATCGAATCAGTGACGGCCCGGCTGCGTACTAACGGTTTCAAAAATATTAGTCCGGCATCGCATCGGCAAACGCTCGACTGATTATACCAAGACTAATTTTTTTAGCATCGCATCAGACTGCGCGCATTGCTACCTCTCTCTCGCCCTGGTTTAACGCTCTTCCGTAAATTGACCAACCAACTGTGGCGCTAACAGTGCCTATATTAATTTTTGATTTTCTTGCGGGCGATTACAGCAACTACTACTGTAGTCTATTTACGGTTTCTTCATATAAAAAAAAAATTAAATGTTTGAAAAATCACCCAATGTATGAAGTGCTTAGTTTTTTCCCGAAATATTTCATGTATCACAAACTTTCTAAACACGTGTTTACATGAAAATACTTTATATTACATAAAACGGAATATTTTTGTATATTTTGTCTATAAACTGTATCATTTCATTTATAACTTACGCGAATAATACAGGGAGAAAATAAGCATGTTGGTAACGCCTTATAAGAAAAAATTCTTATGAAAATTATTATCACAGTGAGTACTCACGAAAGCGATGCGCTGTCCGTTTGGTGTAATTTTCTAGACTGTGTTAAGCTTCGTTTGCACGAGGCGGGAAAATATCGTGGAAATACGACTTAAGCATTGTTTCAGAAAATTTGGCAGTAACCATGAATGGGTTATAGCAATAGTAGTCAAGTAATAAGACTTGAGAAACTGTTAATAGCAATGCCGCATACCCTGTTCGAATGCTAAAATAAAACACAAAATCCGCGACGAAGGTTGTTGGCAAAATTATCTTATTCCAAGATGGCGGGAACTCATCATTTTAATGGATCAGGCAGGACTCTAGGAAGTTCATATTAAGGTCAAAAGTCAAAATAAAAAGAGGCTCCGTTACGGTGGCTCCAGGTTACTGACTCATTTCGTGAAGACACACGAAACAGAATCCGTATACGAAGTGATAAAATAACGATATTACCCGGAGAAAAATAACATCGATTACGTAAACCGTCTCACTTTGATGGGAAACTGTCTCTTAGAATTTTTCGTGATTGTACGAAATTTGGCATGCACGAAGTTGAACGTACATTAAAAAAAAAAAAAAAAAAAAAAAAATGTGCATGTTTATGTAGAATCCGCTTATTTTAAATTAAAAAAAAATACTGAAAATGAAAGATTTTGTATGTTAAATTCTACATGTGCATATGTTTTTCCGCACGTAGACCGGTATTTTATTGGCTCTAAATACCCTGTCTATCAGTGGATAGATTTAAAAACTCGGTTCGTATTGGGTGCATTTTTAAGGTAGGTTGCGGTGTTAAAATATGGTCACTACGGTTGCTTAGTTCATATCCTTCCATCGCGTGTAAACAAAACGTTAAACAAGTTGAAAATGCCAAGGAGAAATCAACACTCCACATCTGTTTACTGGAAAGTTAAAAACTAAATATTATCACAGTAAGATACGTGCAGTCATCTTGAAAAATCACGTAAAAAAAATCGATTTAATATTTTACATTACTCTTTGCTGCTTGCTATTACCAACATACCTACTTTCCCTATGTTTAAATTGATAGTGGCATTGAAATGAAGGTTATAATTTAGAGACAAAATATGAGTGACAGATTCATTGAACCGAGAAAAAGGTGTATAAAGGCTAATGTAAGTATAAGTATCTTGTGATGTTTAAATGATATTAGTAACAAACAAACGTCATATACAAGGAGTGATTTTTCAAAGATTGTTTTCAGGAAGTGTGAAAACACCACAGAGGGTAATTGAGGTAGAGTGATAAGAGTGCGCATGCGAGCTGAGCAGTTTCTACTCTCCGTGTTCTTTCCTGCCACTAGTAGCACTATCAGAAACAACGTGAATGCGATATCGTGTTAGTTTATGTAAACATGTGCATCAAGATGTCTGTTCACTTCCTCTGGCCTAGTTTTAACACTTTGTAGACTATGCTCGAGTGTAGCTCGAGCAAAGTTAATGTGAACATTTCTTTATTGTTCAGAACAAAACTCGCATGGATGTGCAGTCTTTGTTCGGCTAGTGTTTAGCATAACCTGTACAAGAACGCGACAGCGCAGTAACAATGATATTGCAAACGATAGAATTGCTTTTTTTTTATAGCCCACACAAAGGGACATGATTGATTGTTAGGGACAGGTGTTTTTCGCGAAAATATTTATGGTCATGCGAGATTTCAATATCCCACGTCCACAGACTGTGCCAATCAGAATAAAGTACTCCGACACTGAACGTCCATGATTCGCGGACAGACACCTCAGGCACGTCACATTTAAAATCATCCAACCACGAAAGTGCATATGTACACACGTGGTTAGGAGTACGACTGGGCTTTAAGTCTTTTCGCGAAAACACCTGTCTGCATTGATTGTAAATCGTTTTATAGGACAAAGGACATTTTATTGGGCCGTCATTATCAGCTCGGTTCTCCATTGGTCGATGACCGACCTATAATTAACGCTGTAAAGTACAGAGTAGTGTCCGGTGTGGTATGGACCAATAGGACAGGACAATGGTGAGTTCTAACACAGACACCAACAGAACCGGTGTTCTTGCAGTAGCGCATATAGGTGACTTACGTCAAATTTGTCTTGATTGCCAGTAAATGTTTACAGATCTCCGTGTGTTCAAGCGTACAGTTAGTAAAATTATGTTGTTCATGTAAAGTGGCGGATCTGTTAAAAAATTTAAATGTAAACAAGTACGTTCATCACTGATGACCATGTGATTTTTGGCAGTTTTGTTGGCGATCGCAGTTGCGTGTGGCGAGTTGTTGCAAAGTAAGCTGGCGTTTGCTAGTTTTACACTTCCGCCACTATAACGTAGTTCGACATTTGACGCCGCAGGACGCGCGTAAGATGTCCCTTGCCTGCTCGTTTTGAATGGCCGACATACATTCAGTTTCCCCTAGGCTGCACGGTGAATACTGGCTCCTGCTGCGTGCACAGATAATGTACAGCAATGAGCAAGCACCAGCTTACCTTGCAACAGTTCAACACACGCCACTGGGCGATTGGTGTGTCAGTGTTGGAAACCTGCGCAGGAAACGAAAAATTGGTCTATAGGCTGTTCACGGTGAAATGAGCACTTTTGAAAGCCCTGCTTGAGATTTACTGGTATGCACGTTGTGTATTCTTCCGCCTTATGTAAAATTAACGTTGCCTTGTGCCTCATCACTTTATTCATGCGTCGGTCGAGTGATCCTGTAAAATTGATAGAAAAGGAGAACTTCACAAATCCACTCATTTTTAACTTCGATGCATTGGACAAATGCAGAAGGCGAAAGAAACAATTTAAGTCATTATAAATAGTTACAATACACTTCTTATTCGCCGTTAAGATATGGAACTACTTTCCCTCCATCGTTGCCAACTTTACTGGGCGCCCGTTAAAATATATGCAGGTAGGAGCAGTGACTTTTTTCTGAGGTTGATTTCAAAAGTTCTCATTTTATCGTTAACAGGCTTTACCTCGTATTTTGTGTACAGAAAATACCGTGGGTGGATGGTAGTTTCATAGATATCACTTCACGGTTTAGCGCCCGTAGCGTAAACTCGTGACGTCTTTTAGAGTTGCGCGAAAAACCTGCCACGCTCGGTTTGCATTTCCTCTTTCCGCGAATGACGAAGTCACTCGGGGGAAACAGACGAAGCTTGTACGAGACACAAGTTCGCTGTAGAACACCACCTCTCTACTAGAATGCCATCTCTACTAATAAAGAACATGTTCTCCCGACACTCTGCCTCCCGTACTATCTCTATTTAATGTAAAGTGAATAGATTTGGGCGGCTCGTAACGGCGAGATCTTCATAGACGATGAGGGCGATTGAGGTGAGTACCGAGCAGCGCCGGGATGAAGGGGCGGGGGAAACGGGAGATCCCCGAGAAAACCCGCCGAACAACTTCATCGTCCGGCACGATTACCATATGCGAAAGTACGGTGACCCGACCGGGTATTGAACCCAGATCGCTTTGGTGGGAGGCGAGCGAGCTAAACCGCTCGGCCACCGCGGTCCCATATATATTTAATGCATGCAATCATTTTGAATACTTTTCTGCAGAAGGGGATTTTTATAGTTCCTATGCCTTTTTTTATCCCTTTCATTTTTAGTTATAGGTATGTCTAGTTAGGGATATGAACATTTCGCGAGTTCGTTTCAGGACAAGGTAGACGTCAAACACCTGTACACTGAATTTAACTTTTCAATTGGATCGCAGTTTATTAGGCACGCCCTGGATAACTCTGAGCCAATAGCAGACTTGCAAGGAAAAAAGTAGCAAGTGCCATACTGCCAGGTATGAAGTAACACTAGACACTCCATGGGGCAACAGCCAATGAACAAACACCTGAGGCTCGAGTATACACAGGACTGTGGAGTCTAGCCTACAGGTCATTGAGCTCGCGAATTTTTCCTATCCCTAACTGTAGATACACTCAGGGAGTAGTCTTGGCCCCAATCGCTGGCCATGACTGCCCAATCCCTCGCTGCCGCGATGCATGTCTCCTTACGTGACTTCCTTGCCCTGTAGGCGTTAGGTGTTCGTCCTGAGACGTGGTTAGCACCCGCTCCTACCTCGGGTCTACACTTAACACTTTAATATAGGGTAGGTTAGAGAAGAAAATCGGTCATGTCAGTCCGCATTAGCGGAACCGTAGCTACAGGGTGGATCCAGAAAGAGAGAGGGGAGTGAGTGTGATGGGGGAGGGGGTGGTCACAGGAAACATGAGCCCTTCCCCCCTCAAAAGAAAACCTCTCACACTGCCATGAAACTGTCCTAAGAATGTTTTAAAACTGAAATGAAAAGACATAAGAATTGTTAAAGAATATGCCCATTTTGTGTTATTGATTTAATATTGTTTCCTAAAACTCCCCCATGTCACGAATCGGAAGTCCAGCCCTCCACCGACTTAATGGGATGGGATAATGCCCCCCCCCCCACGCAAAAAAAAAGAAGAAAGTCTACATCCGCTCCTGCTGCTGCATATGTTTCTGAATCCTTGAGCGGGATGATAACTGCGTCGTGTGATGATAACTGCATCGTGTCGTGGTCAAACGCAAACATTCTACGAAACAGAAACTAAATCGGAAAAAGACTTGTAAAGCGGACACTCGGAGAATTTTGCGATTTCATTCGACAGCAGGGCTCAGCTTGACAGTTGTGTACAGACGCCAAGCGCTGCTGTCTGTCCTCTGGCTGGTGTCTTCGCGATGAACGATTTATCCTGTGCATCTGTTCGTGCGTGCTTCGCTCGGCCTGTTTCCCGCGCGCGTATTACTAATTTAAAGTCCTGCGTAGGAAACATTTCGCCTAGTCGCAGGAGTAAGAATGTCTAAAGTCTACCGTAGTTAATTAAAGGCTGTTCACGGTAAACTGAGCACTTTTGAAATGAACCTCTGATAAATGTCACTGCTCCTGCCCGCGTATATTTTAACGAGTACACATATGGATATGCGTCCAGTAAAGATAGCAACGATGGAGGGAAAGTAGTTCCATGTTTTAACGTTGAATTAAAATTGCGAGGTAAACATTTTTATATACTGAAATTGATTTTTTTAATGCATATAGGTTTAGTAATCAGCAAATTGGTAAAATATTTTCTTCTCTAATGATTTTACAGTTTCCTTTGACCGAGGCACTAATGAAATCATCAGGCCCACTGCGATGTTAATCTTACATATAGCGGAAGAATACACATTTTACCGTGCACAGCCTTTAGTAGTAGATATGCCGTACTCATAATTATTTATTGTTTGTACATAAAAGCTGTGCACTTCGTTTTCTCGTTTCCGGCAGAACGGCGGCGTAGAACAATAATAATTCGGTCAGCGTTAATGTAAATAGTTATTGACGTCATGGTTAAGGGGCAAGTATGTAAATCTGTGCGCCTGTCGGACGCGACTTTAATAATCAGTTGCCGTAATACAGTCCCCAAGAATTTCGTCATCCTTCGGAGAAAAAGATGATGATGCATGTCGCATTTAGCGTTTTTTTTTAAAGCGCCCGAGGTTCAGAGAGAGAGACAGACTTGGAGAAGGGGACGGACTAGCAGAAGAAAGAGAAAGACCTACGTGGGCGTTGGGGACCGATAAATGCCTTGGTGCCGCGCCACGAAACGGCATTTGTTAGCCCACGCAAACGGGCTGTTTTGCATCCCAGATAGAAGCGCACAGAATTCACGAAAACAAGAGCGCGCTCCGGCCTTTTAGAAAGAGCGTGGAAATTGCCAATAAATCCAGTGCCCCGCCCAAAACGGTGCCGTAGAGGAAGGGGGGGGGGGACGGAGGAATTAACTGTTCATTACGAACTCGCTACTAACCTTGATTAAAGTGGCAAGAGAAGATTGGCTTCCAAGATAATAAAACTAGTCTTGACATTGATGGCGGGAGGTTGAGTATTCTGTTAATTTTCTTTCCTAACACCGGCTGCATTTTTTACAGTTTCGCCGCGTAACTTGTCATTTGAGAAATATGCTGGAGAAGGCGGCAGCAATTTTACGCGCAGATTTTAATTTTTTTACTCAAAGACAATAATTTGTTACCCACGGTCGGCGTTTAACTCCGCCTACATTCGGAGAACTTGGACAAATTTGGCTCCAGTTTTGCTCTCTTTCATATTTATTTCGTACAATCATGGCTGTAATTTATGCTCCTTGTATCTGAACGACATTTAACTTATGCTGTGATAATTTATGCGATCATCTGCATGGTTGTATAAAAAATAAAAATAGCGACTGGATTTTTTCGTATTGTATAATGCATTACTGGCATTATTTCATGTCACAGTTTCCCGACATTCCGATAATGACTATTTCGAGTTCTTACACTCTAAAACGGAATCAGTTATTTTTTTTTACTGATTGTCAGTTGAAACTGCTCCATCCGGAATCTGTAGGAAAAATTTCACTAATTCATCAGTTAAAAGAAGTATACTAATTCAAGCAGTAGAGAATTACTTATTTATAGTTAGTTAATACATAGGCACAGAGAATTCCTATGTAATGTAAGTTAGGTACGATTTATTTTTTTCGCAGAACACATATTTTATACACAAAAACGTTTTTGGTCTTGGCTGGGCTCGAACCTCCGCCCATAAAGCAAAACATGCTGCAGCTTTCATGATAGCCATATCCACTGTCCTACTTTACCACTGCCAAATGTGTGCTCGTATTATGGATACTGAACCACAAAATGTAATGTCAAACATTGCTGTAAGTTTCGTGAAGTGAAAGTATTTCTTGTTGTCGAATTATATAGATTTTCTGCGCAAGTACATGTCTTTGCAAATTTCGAAAGTCAATCCATCTTTAGTTCAGTTCGGATTCTGTGCTTTAAAATATAAATATAGTGGTTTCTATGTACGAGGTTATCGATGTCTTCTAGTGTCCTCCATCTTACATTGCAACGAGACTCTACAGATTTTAACTGTTATTTTTAGTGACAGATCAGTGATAATTTTACTGACTCGATAGTGCGGTGAATAAATAAGAAAGGTGGATTTACACCAACAAAAGTTTTGTGGTCTGCGAGTTAACAGATAAAATAATGAGGAAACGACAAATTTCATAAAATATTGCATTGTTTCTAACGTTCCACTGTCTAACTAGCTCAGTTATTACTAGTCAATCTGTCTCTTCAAAATAACAGTTTCATTCTGTAAAACCTCGCTGCGTTGTAAAATGATAGATACATAGAAAACACCGACAACACCGTTAATACCACTATATCTCTGTTTTAAAGCACACAACCTGAACTAAACTTAACTTAAAATGACTTTCGAGCCTTACAAAGACATGTACCTACGTACGCATAATCTGTATATATCGACAACGTGAAGTACTTTCACATTACGAAACTTACAGCCGTTCGCCATTGTAAGTTTATGTTAGTACGCAAATGCGAGACCGTTTATCCCAGTGGTGAAGTAGTAGAGTTGGTAGAAAGTCAGCCAAAAGAAACAAGAGAATGTGTTGCGTTTTGGGGTGGCGGTTCGATACCAACCACTTGTACATACAATAATTTTGTTTTGCGACAAAATAATTGTATTTAATTTATTTCAAACCGTAATGCACGGTTTTTAATCCCTGTGGTTTTTATTAATCGACTATAAATGACTGATTTTCTACTGTTTGTATTAGTGGGTTTCATTTAACTCAAGAGTTTAATAGTTTTCTTTTTCTACTGTTTCCGGATGGAGCAGTTTCAACTGACAATCGGTAAAAAATAACTGATTCCGATTTAGAGTGTAATTACGCGTTAGTTTCGACAATTCGCATTGTCGATGTTGCGATATTTCATTAATTGCATTGTAATCGATATTGCACTTTTCGATCTTGGGTTAATTACTGCATAAATAATTTATATCGACCGAATTACGAAGTTGTCCAGTCGTAGCAATACAGAATTACATGTTTTCGAAAGCAATATGCTCGCCTGTCATCTCTTGAGAATTTCAGATCCTTAGCTAGTAAAAACATAATACGACATACCTATTTTATCCAACATTTTGATGGTGTGTTGTTTTAAAAAGCGGTTTAATTTTTCCTTGCCTTTAATGTTAGCGGTGTCAATGTAACCGAAACTTCCAGCTTCAAAACTTTCAATTTGCCGTCCAATTTACAATACGGCAATTAACGGAATTCATACATTCTACGTGTGCCATAAATTGTACATATACCGAAATTTTACTACATTTTTGCACTGTGCGCAAATTTAGTGGCGTTGAATACGAACTAGAGCCAAGTTATCTATATTCATGTAGAAACTGTAGTATAATTCTTGTAGTATAATTACTTCAGCCTTTTTTGAATCCCTGCTAAAGTTCTACTTCCAGCATATTCCTCCGCATCGTGCAAACTAAGCTTAACTAAGTCAGGAGAATTACTCCAGAGGAACAACGCACCACATTCTTGCGCACTAAGCTGTAACAGTATTTTGTATAAGAACTATTTCTCACTAGGCGCTACCAACACACAGGTTTTCTCACTGTTTTATATTAAAATTATTTATAAATGAAGCATTATAAATTATAGATTAAATATGAATACCGTTTCAATTCATCAGGAAAAAAAAGTAACTTTTATGAACACAAGTATAAAACACTTGTGATACAGGGCGTATTTAAGAAATAACTAAACACGTCATACATGGGGAGATTTTTCAAAGGTTTGAATCAAAAAGGCCGAAGGAACCGTGAATGGCCTATACTTCTGGTCTCTGTATTCCCACGTATTACTGGCCTGTTCTTCAGGATCACAGCAGATGAAGTGTCGTTATGATCATATAGCATTTTAATGCCATTTAATACGTGACAAGTTATATAATCCAGCGAGTTCATTGTGCAGTTATAAAACTATTCAGGGAATTTATTTATTTCCTGTGGTATCATTGTAAAATCCTGTGACCAACTCTGGCAAAACAGTCAAACAATATCCTCGCGAGTTCGTTTTCCCCAAGGACAGAGGGATTTTCATATAAGCGAAATTTGAGCTTCGATCACAGAGTGAATAGGTACGCAGAAGCGAAATGCTGTGAGAGTACGTCTCGTGTCGACGAGCCCATTCGCTGACTGTCTGCTTCGTGGGTCTGAATGGCGGGCCATGTCCCTGATTGGCAATGTAGCAAGTGTCTGTTCGACTGGCTGCTGGCAATTTCGCATCTTGCGCCGCGATTGGCGAATGACGCTCCTGCCGCGTTGCTGGACAGCGAGATCTTGGGAGCCGATGAGGGTGATGATTGAAGGGAATATGGAGTGGCGCCGGAGTGAAGGGGCGGTGGAAACGGGAGATCCCCGAGAAAACCCGCCGTCCAGCACGATTCCCAATTGCGAAAATCCGGTGACCCAGCCGGGGATTGAACCCGGTTCGCCTTGGTGGGAGGCGAGCGTGCTAACCGCTCAACCACCGTGGTCCCTTTGCTGGGCTCGTGTTATGGAAGTTCGGGCTCCACGTTGGAAAGCGGGGGGGGGGGGGGGTCGGTTCTGGAAGCTTGATTAGTCGTGTGTTCTGTGGCGGTTGAGGCGTCGCGTCGTCACAAAGCAAGCACACTGTTAAAAATTTTCGTATATTTACGGAATCTTTTACGGAAATGTACAGTGTATATACGGAAAGGCAATCCGTAATGACGAAAAACGGGGTTAAGTCCGTAAATTCAAAATGCGGAAAGTCTCCGTATTCCCTTTGGCTTCGAGTTACGGCGACGAACAATGCCGACTCTACACGAAGCTTTCTTCGCCATTGCAAGAACAAAATTATCGTTTCTGCGGCAGTTAAGGTTATCTACGTGACTATGACCTATTATTTCAAACATTAAAAAATAGCATCAGGCGTCTGTAACATTTGGTAACACTAAAAATACACCAAATTTAAGAGAAACTGGATTTTGTCGTTTGCCTCTTCAATAGAAATATAAAAGTTACACCACAATTTTCAAGTGAGGGCTGTAGGTGTTTCATTCTGACGTTTACGCCTACAGGAAGTGCGTGTATATTACCGAGTTTGGGTGTACGCCGTGCGCTGCCCACCCCTCGGTCCTTACAAGTGTACACCTTAATGTTCCAGTAGTAATCATTGATAAGTGGTGCGTGTGTGTGTGTGTATATATATATATATATATGCGTGTGTGTATATATATGGATATATAAAGTGGTTAACATACAATAGAGAAATTTAACACAAAAAAGTGGTTAACACTTGCGCCTCACATGCCAAAGGTCCTCGGTTGTGCCGTGTAGTGGATTGTGCGCTGTCTGCAAAACTGGGGCAGTTGTTAAAAACAATAATATTCCATTATTGTCAGAAAACACTGAAGTTTGGTTCTTCGACTTTGTCAGTAAAACCTGTTCACCAAATGTTCATATCGTTTTGTGCCCCCATGTAACAATTGTGTAGATATTTTATTGAGTATTTTGTTATTGTTTATATTTTGTGTTTGAATGTGTACTATACAATAGGTTAAGGGTAAACACCTCTGTGTATTGTTTGTGACAATAAATTTATTTATTTATTTAAAAAATTGTAGAGACGTAGGCTGGTAATTCAAACCTCGCTTAAATACAAAATATTTTAACTTTTTTAATATCATTTTTATACACTATAGAACACCCACATAGCGAAAGTTAAAGACATTGTCATTTTCTCTTTTTATTTTAAACGGAAAGTACAGAAAACTAACTTGAAAATTAACGGAGAGGTTCCGTGAAATTTACGGAAAGTCCTGAAAATCAATGTGTCCGTAATTTTACGTAGTATTAACGGACACTCCTGGATAAATTTTCACCAGCACTTTTCCGTAAAGTGAAGGAAATTTTTTTTTTTTTTTTAACAGTGCACGGATCAACTCAGAACTGTGCCCGTGAGGTAGCGACAGGTGTTTTTTCCGCGAAAAGATTTCAAGTCAAGTTGTACTCCAAAACACATTTGTTCATATGCACTTTCGTGGTCGGATGAAGGTGTCTGTCCGCGAATCGACGTTCAGTATCGGAATACTTTACTACGATTGGCCCTGTCAAATACATGTCTTCTCACGTAGACACGCGTCCAATAACCAAAGGAAGTTGTGCTGTAGACGTAGGGCTATTGAAGTCTAGCGTGGTCATAGATATTTTCAATAAATGCACCAGTCTCTAGTCATAGGTGATTCCCACCCCAGGGACTGTTAATATAGTCTATTCGCGGTTTCTTCACACTTTTTTGAATCAAACCGTTATTCCAGATTACGCCATTATCACGGCCGTTTTATACCTCTGTTAAATTAAACTTCCTATTTTTTGTTCATTTTAATTTTTGCTTATATTTTATTTATTAATTATAATAGTTCATTAATAGTAAATATGAATAAAAACAGTGAGAAAACATGTTTGTTGGTAGCGCCTAGCAAGAAATATTTCTCATGCAAAATTTTATTATTGCAAATGAGTGCGCACGAATTCGGTACGATGTCCTTTAGTGTAATTTTCTAGACTTAGTTAAGCTTAGTTTGCCCGAGGCGGAGGAATATCCTGGATGTAGAACTGTAGCAGGGCTTCAGAAAAGTGTGAAGTAACCGTAAATGGATTATAAAATTTGAGAAATATATGGTACTAATTAAAAATAATTTTTTCCATGGCCAACACCCTCAAGCGACAATGGAACAAAGACTAAATGTACGTACGGTAGTTCGACTGACATACTTTAGTTTCGCTCTTTATATTTTGCAGTGTATATTTTAGGCCATGAAGTTATATAATTACGACCGTATGTGATTTAGTGTATTCAGATAAAATACCAGCCATGTTCTGCCTACACATTGTTTGCACACTGATCTTGTGGTTAGTGGCGATTTTAATATTTTGAGATCGTTTCCGAAATAAACGTAATACAATTGCACGACATCTGACTTCAGATAGAAAGTGTTTGTGTATTTACATTGTATAAACTAGGCAGAAAACTTACTTCTACGGGCGAGTATCCTGCCTTTCTTACCGACGGGGTTAAATACTTTGGCTCCACTCTTGAATGTGCAATATGTTTGATTGGGTCTACTATTTTTGTACTGTTGTATTAGATGACGGCAGTTTAGATGCTCGCTGATTGGTGCATGTTGAAAGGGTGCTAGGATATTTTGTCGATGTCTGCGGTCGTGTAGTCATTCACAATGCACACAGCAGTTTCTCCTGTAAACAGCTATAGGATATTCACGGTAAAGGGAGCACTTTTTAAGGCCATGCTAAATTTTTCCTTTCAACTAATTTCCACCTTTCCACCACTTTTTAATGCAAATATTGCAATATGACTAATAAACACAGTGTATACATTTCATCGCTCACAATAGTTAACGCCTGACACTGCAATAAAAATATATATCAGGGGTTAATGCCTTTTGGGAGGGCCTTAAAAAGTGCACTTTTTACCTTGAACAGCCTGTACTATGTGATATCAGTGAACATGTTGAAGTCACGTCCAGTGCTCGTGATTGGTCGCAACACATCCTGTAACACGTACCCCACGGTTGTTATTGGTCCCCGCGGCGTACACTTAGGGTGCAACTACAACTAACGTTCCTTGTAACAGTTCACCTGCCGCCATTGATTTTCAGACACCCGCGTGTTAATGCACACGCCACGCAGCACTCGCGACTACTAAGTGATGTTAATTACAGGTGGGCCTGTTTACAATGGCCAGAGATTGAAATCTGGTATACAGCATTAGTGTTGCCAACTGTCCCGTTTTGTGCGAGATTTCCCTTGTCCTGGCGGCGAAAGAAATATCCCGTATGGACATAACACGGGACGTTATATTTTCCACATCTCGGAATTCCTAGAAAATAAACGTTGAATAAATTTTCTTTATCATTACATTGGCGTCAGATGTAGTGTGACGAGTTGTGTAGTTTTCGTTTCGAAGGGCAACAACAAAAACATCGCCCTCTCCGATGATTTTTAATAACTGTTATTATCTTAGTATCTAAAATATATCGTTTTTCACATTCGTTCTTCATACTGCAGAGTGTGTATAGAAAATCTTGTTATGAGAAACAGCTGTAAGCATACACGTTTATTGTGCTGGTACGTAGTTTTCAGGTTCAGGAAATTTTGGCTCAGTGCATCAATTTTAATGTTAGTCATTTCGAACAAAACGTATTCTTCGCGAATTTTTCAGGAGAAGATCACTACCAGCGAATATTTTCAATATAGATAGTCAGTATGTACTTTTTTTGTAAAACATATATTTTCAAAATTCCTTGCAAACATAGGCTATACATGCAATAAAAAGATATACACTGTAATGAACTTTTCCTAAAAAAATTCGTGAAGAATACATTTTTTTTTTAAACGCCTATCTTTAAAAATAACGCACTGGGGCGAAATTTCCTTAGCATGAGGTTTCCTATTTAAATTTCGCAGCTGCTAGCCGATGAGGATGACCGAGGTGAGTATGGAGCAGCGCCGGAATGAAAGGGTGGAGGAAACGAAAGATCCCCGAGAAAACCGTCCGACCAGCGGTATCGTCTGGCACGTTCCCCACATGCGAGAATCCGGGGTGACCCGGAGGGGGTTGAAAGTGTCCGTCTTGGTGGGAGGCGAGCGGGCTAACCGCTCGGCCACCGCGGCGGCCCGAGGTTTGGGAGAGGGAGCGGGCGGGCGCCCCTGGCGTCTGGGCGCACCTGTATCGACCCATACCTGCCGGCAGGGTTACTGACCTGCCTCACACGGCCCCGGGGCCCACGGCATTGCGTCTGTGCGTGCGTGTGGCCTGCCCTCGTAGGGGCGAGGCCTCCAAACGAGGCCCGTGCTACACTATACTACGAGTATACTACATCCGCGGTTATATTCCTTTTGCGGTTTATTCACACTTTTACGTTCACTGAAAATGTAAAAAATGTTGACATATTTTGGTTTTAATCGACATGTTTCTATTTATTTATTTGTGATGTAATGCGCGGTTATGTATTTTCATATCTTTGTTCAAATTCAATTCAACCACAAAACTGCACTTCTTCAATTCCAACCGTTTCTCTTGTACATGGACAGGTATATAAAGTAGACTTCGGTGTTATATACACGTGTTTGTTGATAGGCTGTAAATGAGAAGGGGACCACGGTGGTTCAGCGGTTAGCACGCTCGCCTCCCACCAAGGCGAACCGGGTTCGGTCCCCGGCGGGCTACCGGACTTTCGCAAGTGGGAACCGTGCCGGACGATGCCGTTGGTGGGCGGGTCTTCTCGGGGACCTCCCGTTTCCCCCGCCCCTTCATTCCGGCGCCGCTCCATATCCACTTTGATCACCCTCATCGGCTCTCAAGACCTGGCCGTCAAGAAATTTCTTCACTCGCACGCTCTAAATGAGGTGGGATCGTTTGTATTCGGAATGTGTAATTTTAGGCCTGCTTGGCAGCACACACTTTGCATGACCACGTTGAGAAGTAGCGAATTGTGTCACGTTTTCTGAACGGAGTGTACTTTGGTATCAGTTGCAGAGATTTCCCCGGTGACGTCTGTGATGTGGTATTTGATGAACGGCGCGTGGCCTCGTGACCTTCACCCGTCGACGCTCCTAATCAATTAATCAAGGACTTTGCCCGCTTGGTATTTTGTTTTTTTTTTGTTTCTCCCTCCCTCCCTCACGCATGTCAGTCGGACACGGGTCATATCCGGCGGAGTATCTCGCGTTTCAATTCGCCAGCGGTTCGGCCGGACCACCGACTGGACCAGAACACGCGCGTCTCAGTAGAGGCATGATTGCCGGGGTCGATCAGTGTGATCGGGCAACACCCCCGAGAGTGAAGAGGGCGTATTCAGCGGCACACGTTGATAACTACCGGCGGGGAAATAATTATATTCTTTCTGATGAAAATATTATCCTCGATGGGCGAAACTTATTCCGTTAGAAAATGGCTCGAATGCAGCATTTGGAAGTAAAGTTTCGAACATTTTCCAGGCAAGGAACCGCGAACCACTCCTGCCTGACGGCTATTCCTTTTATCTATTCGCGGTTGCTTCACACTTTTTAAATCTAACCTCTGAAAAATCACGCCATGTACGACATGTTTGGTTAGTTCCTAAATACGCTACATATCACACGTATGTTATACTTCTTTTAACATAGAATTGCCTCATTTTGGTTCAGTTGAAATCTTACTTGTATTCTCCTACACATTATAATATTTCGTTTATAATAAGATTGAGGACAGGGATAAAACAGGTGTGTCGGTCGGTAATGACTACTATAGGCTGTTCACAGTAAAGTGAGCGCTTTCTAAGGCCCTCCCAACAGGTATTAACCAATAATAAATATATCTAATTGTAGCCTCAGACATTTAATTTTAAGGGTGGGGAAATGTATACACTGTGTTTATTGGTCACATTGCAATGTTTATATTAAAAAGCAGCAGGAAAATGGAGATTGGATGAAAGGAAAAATTACACCGAGTGCGGTGCGTTTTCTATTTCTGCGCACTATTTTCTCATTTAGATTTCACAATAGAATATCACTGCCCAAATACGCTATCTGGTTACGCTACTGGAACGTTGTCGTGAGGCGGGATCGGCATGAATGGCCTGAATGATCGGCTATGGGGGACAAACTGTAGTTGGTTTTGGGATGATGCTGGAAGGTATAGTTGGACAAGAAACTAAATATCTTCTTCGTTTTCCTTATGCGCAGCGGCGGCTTTCCCTTAACTCGGCATGGCTGAAGGGGTGGAATGCCGTTTCTCAGCATTCGAGTCCTTATTACACGAGCAAAAATGGAACTCACGAATTTTATTTACTTACGCGTTCATCATCAGATTTTGAAACGTGTTAATTATTTTTTCAAACGTAGCCATCATATCTAAAACGGTTTTCCCTATACTTATAGAGGTAATAGAAAACTGAACAAGTGACATTAAACGATAATGTGTCGATTCGCTGTTTGTGCCACAAAATTGCTGTATAAACGTCTTTTATACGAGCATAAAAATGTATAAGCACCTGCAAGTTTATGTAACTAACCAGTGATGTGTTCCAGCCCAGTGTATGGAAAGTTAACTAAGACAAAAGACAAAGTGCCGAGATGGTACTCTAGGGCTTGTGATCCCGCTAAAATAGCAAAATCGGAAGTAAAATAAAAATTTGCAAACAAAAAGATTTACGCCGCTCATAAAAATGCTGCAATAACAAATTATAGACAAATATGAACATAGACTGTGTAAAACTTGGAATGTTTTCTTCACCATGTAAGACTTGTGTATTTTCCTCCACACAGCACCGCATGTAAAGTCGTCTACTTCAATTAATTTCTTCTGCCATTTTCTTATATTTAGGTATTGAACAGTCAGACTGGTTTTACTGTTGCGGCAGTTGTTGCTTCAATGCAGTGGCGTGTAGTGAGGTGTTTTTTTTTTTTTTTTTTCCCCAGGGTAAGCAAAATAATAGCCCCACATATTTGAGTGTTTTAGATAACATTTGCTAGTGCCGGGCTGTGGTTCCATTTTCAATTTTGTACTAACAAACGCAACTTCCAACTTTGCTTATCCTCTACATGTATTTGCCGTTTTATAATACCTAACATTATAGGCTGTTCACGGTGAAATGAGTACTTTTGAAAGTCCTGCTTAAGACCTACTTGTACGCAAGTTGTGTATTCCTCCGCGTTATGTAAAATTAACATTGCTTTGTGCCTCGTCACTTTATTCATGCGTCAGTAAAATGATACTGTGAAATTATTAAGAAAGTAAATACTTTACAAATCCGCTCATTTTTCCACCTCGGTGCATTTAAAAAGCAGATAGCGTAAGAATTAACTTTTAATTTATCACATATGGTTACCTATCACTTTTTATTCAACGTTAAGATGTGGAACTACTTTCCAGCCATCGTTACCAACCTTACTGGGCGAATGTCACTTAGTGCACCCATTAAAATATATGCATGCAGGGGCATTGACTTTTTTCTGATGTTGATTTCTAAAGTGCTCACTACATCGTGAACAGCCTTTAGTTATAAAAACGGAAACGAAATGAATGTAATAATAATTAAAATGAACATCATTTAGAGAGTATACTACATTTTATAAGAAAACTTCCGTTTTCCCGAACACTTTCATCTACTTTCCATGAGGACTGAACGACGCAAACAGAACGACTGCTTACCCTGCCGAAGCAACGCGGCTGGTTAACTCGCTTGCGAGTCAGTTTCATCGCTAGTTGCTCCCGTTTGTGGAAATAAATACTAGATAGCAGCACTGTGCATGTGCAGTGCGGGAGTTACGAAAACTCTCTTTCTCGAATCGGAAACGGGAAACTCAAAATTAAATGTGTTAAAATTTAAGTTAAGGCGAAAACTATAAATGGTCAAACATTTCCGATATGTATAGGGTAAGCATTGCTTATTTTGCGTAGAGGGAATAAACGCCACTGCTTCAATGGCGCACGTAAATTTAAACTACTTTTTTTTTTGGTTCACTTAATTGCGCTGCAGCCTTGTATACGATCTCCCGTGCTTGTCTATGCAAAAAGGGTGCATAAAACGTATTTATGTAGTAAGGGTTCGTCTTTGAATGATGTTTCTTGTTACCACATACAACTCGGTTTCTATGCCCACGACCATTAGAAAGAGAAGACCTTGGTAGCCGAGCTTTCATTTCAGGTGTATTAAATTTATTTGTTGGGACGCAATATTTTGTTATTGATTACGAAATAATAACGTTAGACCACTATTTATTCTCATAAAAACCTATAAATGTTGAGTAAATTAAACGTCGAGTCTACGCGTATGCCCCTTAACTAGCGCACAGGGGTTTCCTCGCGGTCGTAGAAATTCAGAAATTTAAGCGGCGACCTTGTAATTTTATTGGACGCCCCTCTGTAGCAAAATTCAATGCATGCCTCTAGCTTCCCATGTTGCCGGTTCGAATATTATGAGATACAGCAGTCTGAATTAGCAGGTTTTTTTTTTATTATTTATTTTTTTTTTTATTTTTTTTTTTTTTTAGCTATATTGAAGTGCATGAAAATAATCTTTCCAATGTGCGTGTTGTGTTGATTGTATCATTTCGTCACTGTTTGGAATGTGCTTTCTTTTCGTAGTTAAACTTACTGGGGGGGGGGGGGGCACGTCTAATAGTTTCGTAAAAATAAACATTTTTCAAATACGCTACAACGGATTTCAAGCACAAGGTATATGACCGCCTTAAAAACACATTGATATTGAGTTACAATTTATAAAGTTGTTTTGAAAATGATGTATTGCAAAAACATTTAAGCTAGTTAACCACTTTTAATCAAACTGTCATTTTTAAGTGAACCTAAAAATTTAACGAAATGTTATATTATTCTTGCCAAATAACATCTAAGGGGTATTACTCTTAATTAAAATTAATAAACCTATTTGTTGTATGCTACCACATTTTTGTGATCGTTTTGATAAACAAGAAAATGTTTTTAACTATCTAAAGTATTCTCATACCTTCCAATTTCTTGTGATGCTTGTAACACCTCAAACGCCTGCGTTGAAATTAGCACGATAGTGAATTAAAAGAATAAACTTAACGGAACTGTTATTTTATAAGTAATGATAAGTAAGGGATTTCGGTATAAGTATGATTCGGAGGTCCAGGGGAGGGGTTCATCGTGATCCCAATGAGGTTGGTAATATTATAGGTACCATCAAACTGTCACAAATGAAAATATTTGAATTCAAGAAATATTATACTCTCAAGAGTTTTTTGTTGTACCAGTTATTGCAGCTAATTATTTTTAAGTTAAGCGAATTGAAAATCTTGAATTTCATAGAAGCATACCATCACTGATAGTCATACAACTATAACTATGATTTTTTTTGTACACGGCATATTCCAGTGTTTTAATTGTTCCCATAAGTCATTTGACTTTTTTTTTCACTTAAATCCTCTATTTACTTTACACACAAAAGGAAAAAAAATACAATATGAAAGTTATATTTTCAGGTCGGGTCGTGAGATTGGAGTGAGTTGCTGAAAGCAACCACAGTGTCAAAGTTTGCGCGCGCGTTCATCAGCTTTGCCTGAGAATCAGCGGTCCAAAACGCTTCGGTTACCGGCCTTCCCGACCGACACCACACCAATCACGTATTCTGATAGGTTTTAATAATAGAGACAGGATAGGAGAGAGAGAGTGGGAGGAATGTGTTTGGGTGGATGAAGGTGGGGGGGGGGGGGTAGGGCACATCGGTGTGCGCTGCTGATAGAAAGGGAAGCCATTTTGGAATTATTTATAATTAACTACTTCCTGGAGTAGCATTCCAGTTTCATTCCATGGGCATTTCCATTCACACGTTTTTTCGTGTATTGATAGTTTTATTTTCTCCCTCCCTTTGGAACTTTGACAGGGAATTACGTTTCCATCAAGAGCGAAAAGAAAGAGGAGAGGGAGAAAAAGAGAATTTTTTTTTTCTATTTTATGTTGGGACAGTTTATGTGTATGCGTATTTAAATATCCGGTAGTTATCAGCTAACATTAATGCAGGGAAAATTCTTTCTCCCAAAATCTTATCATTTTAACTTTTAGTTTTATTTTATTCCTTTTCTAGCAATAACAAAAAAAAAGAGCATCGGTGTAGTAGGTTGCTTTAAATTTTAGGAGTATGTAAGAGTATAAAAGCGGTCGTATTTTGTGGAGACATTGTTTATCTGTTTTGACCTTCAAGGACAAGGTCGGCGCAACATTCTGGGTTCGAATCTAGGGAGTCCGTAAATGTCCATGCAGTTAATATGCAAGCTGCGATATGTTGTGTATTTTGGTTTGTTTTAGGCTAGTTTGGCTTCTAAGCTGGCAACCGGCAAAACAGTTATTGTTACATGCGGAAGCCTGAGGTATCTGAGTTCGTGAGGAATGGAGGTCTTGATAAGAAATATAAATAAACTAAATTTGATTTAAATTTATTCACTCCGCTGTTATTTACAGCATTAAGTTATCTGTCTCCATTTCTACAATTTTTATTTAACAGTGAGCGCAATTTTTAATATCTATTTCAGCTCTAATTAATGCCCTTCTTAACTGTCTCAATTGTTCCAGTCAATTATATTAACACGCGTTCAGTCGATATGTTGCCATAATTTATAATGTCTTTCACTCACGCATCTAGCCCGAGGGTCCAGCCTGCCAGCCGTGTCCTTCACTTCTTGATACTCGCAGTCTCAGACTTCCCTTCCGCTGGTACCTACTCTTGCTGTTCGTTTTTCTATCGCTCGGAACTCAACCACTCATTCACTTATCAACTCCAACTCCACTCCCAGCCCGGAGGCCTGTCGCAATATTTATAGCGTTGCCCTGGTGATCTCGAAGGTTCAACGCACCCCGAGTCGCGCTGAGAGAACGATGTCAGTAATCCAGCGCATTCTTCAGATAAACTCATAAATCAATACAACCAAGGTCATCAGTGTTGTACCACAAGAGATTATCGTGTCGGCTCGCTTTATAACTTATATGCTGCCGCCGCTATCATATAACCTCTCTTCGCTTTCTCGCGCGGGGCGGGCCAGTGACACGTAACAGTATTCTTTTTTGGCTAACAAACTCACTTTCTTTTTAATTCATAATTTCTTAGCTGCACGGTCATGCACCGAGGACCGTGCCGCAGAACATATATGCACACAGAAGCAAAATAAGTTAGTCTCAAGGTAATCACTGACCAACGACGTCCCGCCATATTGCAGGCCAGTTAGGTCGTTGTGCTGGTATGTGGTGGCTGGAGTTGGCGATTCGCGCCACTGATTCGCCTCCGTTTCCTTGAATATGCCGTGACAGCGCATTAAATCACATGTGCAATACGCAGTAGACCGTATGCTATTTTTAATTAAAGTGCGACGTGTAATTTGTTCTTGCCTCGAAATCCGCAGAACTGTAGGTCGTTACTGTCGAGTAATTTCGACTTTCGAGTAACAGCACGATTGCCAGGTGGAATCGTTCGATTATCTTGTCGAGAATCGGGCGTAATTGAGTAATATCTGTTATCTTGCATTTGACTGGTGTTGGCACATGAGTAGGACTTCTGACCGTGGACTCGTGTATCTAATTTTTATTGATATTTTACGTGGTGTGTGTTTGTATTGTTCTCACAGATAAGTAGGCCAAATCTGGTATTTTTAAAGTAGCAAGCAATGTTCTCTTCTGTCAAATTGTGTAACTCTCAGTGGATTTGCATAGTTTTCTTCCTGGGCTGTTTCGTACACTACAATCTTGGTTATTGCCTTTGGCTTTCCATCATTAATATTTCAGTTTGTAATATATTTCGTAAATTCCCGATCAAGTGTCTCTCGGTTGTATACTCATCGTCCTTACTTACTTTTTTGTCTTCCTTGTTTCCATATATACAGTACTTAGGCCTATTATTTATTCTCTGTTCCTGAATTCATGAAGCAGCAGTTGCGGAAAACTGCTAGTATTTTCCACTTCTCTGTAGCTTTTTGTTTAGTAGGCCTTGTTTATTCGGGTCATTTGTTAGTACAGCTTCTTAGCGCTCTTGTGTCGTTAAGATGCGGCTTTATTTAGGGAGTGGCTTGTCGGTACACATTCCGCTAAAAGCCTGTTGCGCAACACGCCCAATAACCTTTATTTGCGGGGTAAAAAAAAAATATCTCCGCTGTTTATGTGTACAGGAGAACTCGGGCGTAGGACGGTTGCCTGCTATCGATGGTGAGATAACAGGAAGTGTCTTGGGCCAGTGCGACTGCCGCGAACGACCAGTAATATTAATGTGACTGTGGGGAAATGTTTTCAGATTTTCAGTTGTCCTCCCGGGTTGAGACCTGGCAGAATCAGAATCTTGTAAGAATGGGATGGACCCCCGCGTTTTTTTTTTCTTCCGAAATAGTTGTTTGCGCGAATACTCGTATCTTGGTAAATAAATGTTCTTCATATACGACTTTATGTCGGGAAAGACAAAAAACTATTATCTATGCCCTATTTTTTTTTACTTTTGTCATATTAAGTGTATTCTTGGAGGAAATGATTCGTGAAAATGGTTAAATATCGCATTTTTAATGCTTGCCTATGCAGTTTGTTTAAGAGGCAAGAGGAAAGTGCAAAAATACGGGCGTAGTTTAATCTGCGGTCTTTCATCGCGTGTAATAAAACCCCACTGTTACAGATCGTATTTGCACAGTACAGCGTCACGACGGAAACACTGCACGCCTTGCGCGTAGGAGCGATGAGTGTTGCCCGAATCGCTACCTCGCTTCTTGACCTTGGCTGAGGGGTTCATCCCTCTCTTAGGTATACAAAAGCACAGTTGCTGCATGTGTTTAGGGGCCGCGGTGTTTTACTGGGTAGACTACTCAATTCCCGGCGGGTTCGCGTCCGTATTTTTTGCGTGCGGGACGTTGCCGCTGGTCTGCTGGTTTTCTCGCGGATCTCCCGTTTCCCCCCGTCCTTTCGTTTCGGCGTTGCTCCATTCTCGCATCGCTTCATCCCCATCGGCTCTCAAGACCCTGATGTTAAAGAGCTACCCAAATATCTTCACTCACTCACTCGCGCTGCATGTGTCCTTAACTTCGATCGTTACGCTACGACAAAATGGTGTCGTGCTTTGACGGCAAAGTCAGTCCGCCAATCAGTGCCGGACACGAGTGGAACCAGTTGGAAAACGTTTCATTTTATGCAATCCAGTTCCTCTGTATTCTGCTGTCGCGAGGCCCACGGAAATAATTTTCCGCCTTGATTGTGGTAGGTATTATAGGCTATTCACGATAAACTGAGCACTTTTGAAAACCCTCTCATTTGGAATAATAGTCAATGAAAATATTTCATTTTAGTCTCAGACGTTAGAGTGCATTAGAATGCACACACTGTGTGTATTACTTATGGCAATATTTATTCGAATAAGTGGTTGAAGGACAAAACATGGCTGAAAGGAAAAAGTAACGAGGGCCTATAAAGTGTTCACTTTACCGTGAACAGTCTATAGCTACACTTAACTCCGACATGTGGCATTTTTTAACAAGTGCATTTATGGAAGTATCTTTCTTCCAGTGTTTGTTGGTGGACCGCCTTTAAAATATACGTCGTTTTGGCTAGGTCTATATCATTAACATGTAATTTTATTATTTATGTTTCACATTTTCAGTTTTGCATAATACTTACTGTATGAACTCATGTAAATTTTGCTACACATGCGAATCAAGTAATTTCAATTTTTTTTAAATTATATGTATTCAATTTTCTTTTTATTTTCACATTTAGGATTTTGGTTTTAGTCGTACGGTGGCTACCGTATATATTTTAACTTGAGTAGGTTAGCTAGTCTACATTTTCGTATTTTTTTTATATGTAATTAATTAAATTTATTTCTTGGCCTCGTTTGTGAATATTTAAAATTTTATTAAATTTTTGCATCCGTTTTGAGACCCTATACTCAAGGATATTTAAGCCGTTAGGCCGTTGAAAGTGGCTCATGAGGGGGGTTTGTACGATTTTAGCTTATTATTGGCCCACAGGTTTAAACCTTGGTTTGTGATTGGCTGGAATGGCAGGCCCCTTAAACTAGTTCCAGTCAGTGTGCTTAACCTCTCTTCCATCATCAGCCATACTAGACAGTCTAAGGAGAGGACCCTCGCCTGTACGTAGGTGAAGGGTAGGGTTTCAATTAGCTGGTGATGGGGTTTGTAGACTTCCCCCAACTCCAGTTTTAAGATATTTCGTGTTACCAGCATAGTAGGAGTGCTAAGATTGTCCTTCCACTAGGTTATCGAGTTAGGAGGTAGACGTTCTACGGGACGACGTGAAGTTGATTCATAATGGAGAATTCTCGCCGCTAAGCACGCTAACCTACTCTACGACGCATCGAGAGCAGCCTACAGGTCCTGTCCTACGTAATAAATATGAACCCCGCTGCGAGAGTATCGAAACTACACTGCAGATTAGGTGGTCCAGTCGGCATCCAGTTTGTGGCGTTAAAATCGACGGTCATTACTGCAAGCTTAGGCCGCCATATTGAAAGTCATAAGTACTCTTTGTCCCAACATTAAACTTTGCTCATGGGAAACAAGAGACAGATTACTTGTATTTTGCTGAGCTAGACACAGTATTTTAAAACGTTAAATAAGTGCAACGTAATATTTTAACAGTCTGAGAAACAGCAACATTTTATTTAATTATTTTTTCGTTAGTGAACATTAGCTTTGACCCTGGCAAGATATAGTACGTTAACTTGTAGAAAAGCTATTTTAGGAATTACAGTAGGCATGCGTTGTTATTATTTAGTTCTTTGCTGATTGCCACCATAATCTTCAAACCCCAGTTCAGAAAAGTTGGAAAAAAATTTGAATAAAATATCAACGGTAAAAGTAGCTGTGCCAGGTATCGGTTGTTTCTCAGTAGAGTTGCATTTTCCCAAGTCCTTCATTTAAGTGATTTTATGTTCACTTTTAATCATTGCGATACTTGTGTCGAGTGTTTCTGTACACAAAAAAAGATGTGCATCAAGGTGTATCTGTTAAGTGATTTTATGTTAACTTTTAATCATTGCGAGACTTGTGTCGAGTGTTTCTGTACACCAAAAAGATGCGCATCAAAGTGTATCTGTTGTACAAGGTGTCCAGCATTGAAGGTGTATTCCCTGTTCGGCCCGGACTTGCACAGGCAGCAACGAATGATTTCTACCTGCGTCTATCACACACTCACGCATGAACATTTACTATTGAGTTTTCCTACACTTTGTCTACACATTTCATTACCCGAATTTGCATACGGTGGTTGGCAGTTGTATGTTTCACTCAATTGAAGAATATCGTGAAGTTCAACTCCGTGCCCCGTATACATTAACTGCAGTGGATGTGAGTACCATAGGTAGCTTCGTCTGGGCTGGTGTCGAAGAAGTGAGCCAGTTTAAATGCATATTCACCTGTTGTTAAGAGTGATCCTGGCAAGCAGTTGTTTGCAATTATAATTTAATGAATCAAAGAACCCAGCCAACTAATTTACTTAGGGTAACTGCCACGCCTCGCATAAACAAACAGCAGCATCCTATATAATAAGTACACGATCTCTGTCTGTCTGCCTGTCCGTATTTAATACCTCTAAGTCCCTTGAAACTCAACAGAAGTTTTTTCAAATTTCGCAGAGCAAATCCTCATGGTAAAATACAGTCGAGTTCAAATTTCAGCAAGATCAGATTACTCAATCATTAACTTTTATCCTAAAAAATAGTTTTTTAATTACTTTTCCCTATAAAAAGTTTTGTATTAATGCATAGAGAATATTGCATAGAGATATGAAGGCAATAAGTATCATTTTTGTTTACTTTAAATGTCTCGCTTTAATGTTGAGTTAATTAAGTGGCGCCACAGTGGCTCAGTGGATAGAGAGATTCCAAGTGGAGCGCAGTGGCTCAGTGGATAGAACTATTAAAAGTGGAGGCTTAGTGGCTCAGTGGATAGGTAGAGCGATTCCAAGTGGGACCTTAGTGACTCAGCGGATAGAACTATGTTAAGTGGGGCCGCAGTGGCCAAGTGGATAGAGAAATATAAAATGGGACCGCAGTCGCTTCAACGTTAAGTTAATTTCACATAATTTCATTATTACGTACGTATATTTATGCAATATTTTTTTAGTCTTTGTATAGTAACCAAATTCAAATTTTTTAACACGGTAACTGTTCTAGCCCCGTGACAATACAAAAAAAAAAGGTTACGGTCTAACCCCTAGTTTGATTAATACTGAATCGACAAATCTACATGTGCACATTTCTGAATGAATACCAGGTTAACCACATAGTATATGCAAAAGCCAAGTTAGTAGTTGCGGTCAAACACTCTACATAATCTATGTAAGTTCTGGCCTTTCTAATCATAAACTTTGCATTGCATTAATACTATAGTTGTATATGCTCAGAGAAAGTGTTGTCTGACGTTTATACTGATTTTTGCACATTGCAGATATAATTTAAGCTGTTATTTTTATAACAATTTTCCTTTTTCATTTGACTGGGGTAGATATCGTGTGTGGATTTGTATAAAATGTCCCTTATAGCAAATCTGATAAAGTTGGTAACTCTAAATAAAACCTAACTGTCCTCTGTAGATGCAAGCTTCAGGCGAAAGTTTTCTGCCCTCCATAACACTGTTTTCCCCTAACTTATGGCTCACTAGAACGCTGCCGTGAATGGTAGTTCCAACGTTGGTTAACTCGTGAAGTACCGACGATTCTTACAGCAACTTCGCACCATATATTTACCATGGGCCGTGGGTGCGAAGTGAGTAGAAACCTGAGAGTTTTCCTTGTTTTTATAATAATTCTGTAACTTATTATTTACTTGTACATATGTGTGTATCTTTGATATTCTAACGTGTATGTTCTTCAAAATATGATCAGAGAGTTAAATTACAATAGCCCTATTTTAATGTGTGTTGATTGACTTGCACTGTTTGGCAGCAAGAGCTCGATGCCATGCTCTCTTCCACATCTTCCCTTCCTAACTAGTGATCCTTGCCAAGACCATAATTTTTCAGAATTGGGTATACCTATTGTTGTATTATATAGTATTATATGGCGTGGTAAACGATGAGGTGATATTCTGTGTGTGTTTTGTGTGGTGTTGTTTACATGTGTAGGACAACTCACATGCGTTGTAGTGTGCTTCATTAGTTGTAAGATATGATAATGTACTGTATGTTGTGTAGCGTACTGTGCATGTTGCGTACAGTGGAGTATTGACAGACGTGTTATGTGATGGGGGTTTTAGCTCGGTTTTTAGGTGTAGCGTAATATCGTGGGAAAGGGGGGGGGGGGAGGTATTTTGTGCACTGAAGTGATATATTAATGTTTAGTACGAATTTATAAAGTCGATAGGTGTATTGTTGACATGTGCCATTGTGTCTTTGGTATTGTGAATAGTATAGTTTATAGTGTTGGTTAAAGTGTTCTCGACAGGTGCTACATCAGGGATATTTTACGATGTGATTTTATGTACAAACGTGTGATGTTGTACCTTGTTGAATGTTGTGAAGAGTTTTTGTCAGGTGTCTTGTTGTAACGAGCACAGAACAGTGTGCAGTATGTGGCGATATTTTGGCAGGTATTTCCAGGCACTCAGTGTAATTGACGGGTGATATGGCATGCTGTGTGACGTGAAGTGTTTAGGTCGAGCACAGTTTTGTCCATGTGTTGACAAGTGTTCCAAGGTAGTGTGCGTTGTTGACCAGCATTGTGGTATGTTATAGTCAGATGTGGCATATTGTTCACAGGTGTTGTGGGGTGTTGTGCGCAGTGCGGTTTCATGAGATATGGTATGTTGCTTACAGGCGTGGCATACTGTTTCCTGTGTAGTGTTGTCAGGGGCGTGGTGTGAACAGGTGCCGTGGGAGAATGTGTGGCACTGTGTGCAATATGTCGAGAGGCAGCAGTATTGTCGGAGGGTGTGTATTGTGTGAGTAGTGTGGTTAGGTTGCAATGAGAGGTTGTGTGGCACCACTCGAAGTAGGCTATGAGGGAAGGCGGTAGTTATGGAGGCTGTGTGTGTTGTGTGCAGTGTGATGTAGACAAGTGAAGGTGGTATATATACCGTGAAGTGTATTGAGAGGCAGTGGTAGTGGTACTGATGGTTGTGCGTGCTGTGTGTGGTGCGATGTATATAGTTGCAGGTGGCACCACGGGCAGTATGTGGAGAGACGGTGGGTGTTGTGGAGGCTGTGTGTGTGTGTGTTGTGTGCAGTGTGATGTAGACAAGTGAAGGTGGTATATATACCGTGAAGTGTATTGAGAGGCAGTGGTACTGATGGTTGTGCGTGCTGTGTGTGGTGCGATGTATATAGTTGCAGGTGGCACCACGGGCAGTATGTGGAGAGACGGTGGGTGTTGTGGAGGCTGTGTGTGTGTGTGTTGTGTACGGTGTGATGTAGACAAGTGAAGGTGGTATATACACCGTGAAGTGTATTGAGAGGCAGTGGTACTGATGGTTGTGCGTGCTGTGTGTGGTGCGATGTATATAGTTGCAGGTGGCACCACGGGCAGTATGTGGAGAGACGGTGGGTGTTGTGGAGGCTGTGTGTTGTGTGCAGTGTGATGTAGACAAGTGAAGGTGGTATATATACCGTGAAGTGTATTGAGAGGCAGTGGTACTGATGGTTGTGCGTGCTGTGTGTGGTGCGATGTATATAGTTGCAGGTGGCACCACGGGCAATATGTGGAGAGACGGTGGGTGTTGTGGAGGCTGTGTGTGTGTGTGTTGTGTGCAGTGTGATGTAGACAAGTGAAGGTGGTATATATATACCGTGAAGTGTATTGAGAGGCAGTGGTACTGATGGTTGTGCGTGCTGTGTGTGGTGCGATGTATATAGTTGCAGGTGGCACCACGGGCAGTATGTGGATAGACGGTGGGTGTTGTGGAGGCTGTGTGTGTGTGTTGTGTACAGTGTGATGTGGATAGGTGTAGCCGGTACCATGGGCAGTATGTGGAGAAGAAGTGGTATTGACGGAGGTTCTGTGCGATGTGATGTAGACAGGTGCAGGATGGAGGCTGTGTGCAAGTAGACAAGTGTAAGGTTGTACCGTGCAGTGTGTTGAGAGACGGCAGTACTAACGGTGTTTGTGTGTGCCCCAGCAGCCAGCGGCGCTCACGACACAGCCGCGCACTTCAGGTGGCGGCAGCAGGATGGTGCAGCGGGGGCGCAGGGACGCCATGGACCTGAGCTACGTGACGGAGCGCATCATCGCGCTGTGGGTGCCTGGAGACGTGAGTGTGTCTGCCTACCGCCAGGGACAGCAACAGGCCGCCCACATGCTTCACACCAAGCACGGCGACAACTACATGGCGAGTACACATATTCGTTCTTCACTAACTCATATAGAGCCTGGTAACTCTTCGTTGAGCACTTTTGATATATCAAACTTCCAAAAATGTCACTGTCCCTACCTGTATATAATTTAATTTTTACGTCAAGTTGAGTGTGTCCAGTTTAATTGGCAGCGATGGAGGGAAAGTAGTTCCGTGTCTTAACGTTGAATTTAAAGTTCTCTGTAAACGTTGGTCAATACTGACATTATTTATTTTGCTTTCTGTTTCTTATTGCTTTAAAGAGTAAGGATCAGCAATTAAAAAAAAAAAATATTTACTTGTCTAATAATTTCACAGTTTGACTTGACCGATGCAACAATAAAATGGTCAGGCCCATGGCGATATGTACGTGTGCTGGAAGAATACACAATATGCTTACAAATAGATGCTAAGCGGGCTTTCAAAGTGCTCAGTTTACCGTGAACAGCCTAGACATTCTACACTCTTACTTTCACACTTATGATTTCTTTTTTCGAATATTATTAATAGATCCTCTAATTTTGCGATTTTATTTTGAGAAGAAGTTAACCGTGCGTGGGACATAAATTAATACTTTGGAGGTTAACAGTATTGTACAATTTTATGGAAGCCTGTTTAGAAGATCAAAGAAGTGGTAATCCTAAGTAAATATTTTTAGTAGCTTCGTGAGTAAATATTTTAGCACACATGTTGAGCTGTTTCCGACGCCGTACATATTTATTTGTTGTTGTGGTGGAAGTTGTTATAAAAAATAAACTCAGCAATGTTGCAAAATATTTTCTCATAAGTTGGCAAAAACAGTTATAGTCAATTCGCTACATCTCCATAATTTTTTAATCAAACATTTAAAAAAAATCACTCATGTCTGACATGTTTGACTGTCTCCTAAATATGTCATGTATCACAAGCGTTTCATATACTTTCGTTGACATACAATTTCTCTATTTCCCGTTAAATTGAAGTTTTACCTACCCTGTGGTTAATCTATAAATTGAAATGTGTTATTTGTTATATACAGATAAAAACGAGGGAAAAAATGCGCATTGTGTAGTAAGAAACAGTTATCATGCAAATTGTTATTAAAATGAATGCGCGCTATTGGAGTGTGTTGTCCCTTTGGTGTAATTCTCTAGACTTGGTTAAGGTTGAAGTAAAGCAACTGCCAGTGGAGCACTGCACCTATCTGTACAATGTGAAGATCTCGTAAAAAATTAATACAGACACCATAAAAATTGTCAGAAAATTGTGATTTATGCTGTATATGAAAAAAAGAATGTATGTATTTTGAAACAGTATAAAATAATTTACTAAAACATACTTTTTAATTGTAAAAAATTAATCGATCGGTAGAGTGCGCATTTTTAAGAAACTTTAAGTGCATTTCCGTTTTGGATGCTTCGGAAAGCAGAATTTATATGAAAATCTAGAAGAAAGATCTTCATAATATTTAATTTGATCATGTGTAATAAAATCATAGTAATAATGTATCATATCGATTTTATAATTAACTTTGTTTACGTCAGTTTCAGCCATAAATGTTTGTGACAAATTGACGCACATAAAATCAATTATAAAAATTATTCCCTACATTATAAATACAATTTTCTCACACACAATCATAGTATATATATATTCCAAGACAAAGATTTTCTTGCAAATTCTGCTTTCTGAAACATCCAGAATGGAAATATGCTTACATTTCGTTAAAAATACAGACTACTTTAATTGATTTTTAAAAATTTAAAAATCATATTTAATGTAAATGTTTTATAGTGTCGCAAAATATACACATTCTTCTTTCATAAACAGCAGAAATCGCACCTTTTTGACAGTTTTTATGGCGTCTGTGCTACTTTTTTTTTTTTTTTAATGAATTCTTCGCTTTGTATAGTCAGTTGCAGTGCTCCATAGGCAGTTGCTTTATTTCAATCTTCAGCTTTGTTTGTATGAGATGGAGGAATAGCGTGGGATTCAGTAAAGTCGAACATAACATGAATGGACTGTAGCTAGGATTGCCTTATTCGGTTTTTCTATTTTCGCTTCCAAGAACACGTGGGCTTCAATGTATATATTTGGAGTGAATTACTGCCCTACACCCTTTTAAACTTCAGCCTCATGTACAGCACATTTGAGTTTCTACTTCCATTGGGCAACAGTATTATAATCCATTCATGGTTACTTCACACTTTTTCTGAAGCACTGCTGAAGTTCTCTCACCAGGTTATTCCTCCGCCTTATGCAAACACAACTGAACTAAAACTAGAAAAGTGTACCAAAGAGACAACGTGCGCACTCAGTGTAGGAATATTTTGCGCGAGAACAAATTTTTTTTTTGCTAGGCACTACCAACGCACCTGTTTTCTCACTGTTTTCGTTCATTTTAATTATATACGAAACATTATAATTCATGCATAAAATGTAATTGAACTTGAAATTTTGACTAAAATGAAGTTACTGCCATGAACTAAGTATAAAACTCCAGTGACACGTGGCATATTTAGGAAACAGCCTTTTGAAATGTTTGATCCAAAAATTTCGAAGAAACCGCCAATATACTGTAGACACGCCCCGGACGACTTCTGACCAATAACGTGCCAACATGGAAAAACATGGACCGAATTCCGCCGGACCTGGTCTGAGGTTAAACTTGGGCAATAGTCTACAGTCTGATTTGGAATCAGGGAATATCTACTGATTGCCAGTTAAAACTGCTCCATTCGGTCAGTAGAACAAGAAAACCACTTATCTCTTCAGATAAAGAAATGCACTAACTCGAAAGTAGAAAATTTGTTATTTATTGTTGATAATTATTAATAAGCAGCACACTAAAAAAAAGTGCATTGCGGTGCGAAATAAATTAAGCACGATTATTTTGTCGTTAATTGATATCGTCTTATCAAATTCGCTACTTTGCCACGGCAGGGATCAGTCTCGTATTTTGCGTGGTAATAGTTACATACTCTGGCAAACGACTTTAAGTTTCTGAATGTGGAAATTGTTCATGCTGCCGAAATATACCCATATTCCGAGCTCTTATACGTATTTCCAAGGTCTGAAAGTCAATCCAAGTTCAGTTTAGTTCAGGTTCTGTGCTTTAAAATATACAATGGTTTCAATTAACGAGGTTGTCGCTGTTTTCTCGTATCCTCTATTTTACAACACAACGAGATTTTACAGAATGAAACTGTTGTTTTGAAGTGACAGATATACTATTAATACCTGTGGTAATTCGACAGTAGTGTGTTGGAACCGAGTGATTATTTTATAAAATTCGTCATTTTCTTATTATTTGATCGGTCAACTTGCCGAAAACAAAAATTTTGTTGTTGAAAATCTGCGTATCTGATTGAATCATCTCACTGTCGAATTAGTAAAAGTATTACAGATAAAATGTGTCACTAAAAATAACATTTTCAATCTGGTGTCTCGTTGCATTGTAAGATGGCGAATACTAGTAAAATCGATAACCTCGTACATTGAAACTACCATAGTTATTTTTTAAAGCACAAAATCTGAGCTAAACGTAACCTTGTAAAGTACTTTCACATCATGGAACGTACAGCCGTTCGCTATTGTATATTTTTGTTTAATACGCATAATACAAGAGCGCTCGTTAAGAATAATAAAGTTTGCAGTGGGTAAGATGGCAACCATTAAAGCTGTAGCGTGCTTTGAATTTTGGGTAGGTGTTCGATCCCAACCATGTCAACATTTTTGTTTTGTGACAAAATCAATCGTACTTCACTTATCTAACATAGTAATTCTTTGCTTTTTTTTTCTTATCTTGGAGCTTATTTATTACACAACTAAAAAAATAACTCATTTTCTGCTGTTCGAATTAGAGGATTTCTTATGGCTGACGAATTAGTGATATTTTTTTCTACTAATTCCGGATGGAGCAGTTTTACCTGGCTATCAGAAAATATTCGCTGATTCCGATTTAGAGTGTATAACTATTCACTGATACTCGAATGCACGGAGGATGTGGAGTCCTAGATTGTTGCCGGATGAATCAGCCATATTTCCGGGTCTCTCATTATTGCTTAGTAGAACTTACAAACTTCTGCTTTGCCTTGGACTGAAACCAAAGCTACACATCGATTTTATTGTGCCTAATGCTCATGTTTCAGAGAGTAAAAATCAGGAGCCTATCAATATCTGTCCCCAAGTCTTATAGTGCGACCAGTCACGGAGAATACATCAAAATAAACACACGTTTCGATATTCTGATTCTGAACAACGAACTTTAACAGTGATTTATATTTCCTGTTACTAAGTACCGTAAAAATATAAGTAATAAATAATCATTTATATCTTAATTCAAATCAAAAATACTCGAAGACGGACTAATGTGTGTCTGTTGTAGCAGTAGGAACACTGTTACTGTTGTGTGCACTTTAATTTTTATGAACGTACTGTTTTAATTTTGATGAGCACTGCTGACTGCTGGTTTTTTTAATGTGTTAATCGTTTTTAGCTTCTTCCTGCTTGCCATACTAGATTCCAGCTTCCGGCCGAGTTCACAAACTCTCGTTCTGTTTCACTGCACCTATATGCAGTGGCGTGTGGTGAAGTGTTGCAAGTTAAGTTGGTGCTTGCTCACTTCTGTACATTCTCGGCGCACGCAGCAGGTGCCAGTAACCACCGTGCAGCCTAGGGGAAACTGAGTGTATTCCGACCACTCACAAGCGAGCAGCAAGGGACCCATTACACACATCCTGTGGCTTCAGCTGCTGAGCCACGCTTTAGTGGTGGAAGTTTATACTCGCAAGCAACAGGGTACAGCACAGAGCTAATGCAAGCTTACCTTGCAACAGTTCGCCACACGCCACTGATTTTATGACTGATTATATTCCTCTCTCTGTATTTCTACGAATTTGTACGAAGCAGAAATAAAACTCATTTCACTGGCTACCGTTTTAAAGATATCACTTCCAGTGAGTCCTTAGTTTTACGTCGTCTCACCACGTACGAAATAAGTTTTCATTGTCTCGTCATAACCTGTGCTTCAGGGTGGTTTTTGACTATTTCTTCTCTTATCGGGGTTCATATTATAAAGTCCTTCATTAATTTAAATACATCAATTTTTTTTTTACCGTCCGAAAGGTTCATATTTAAAAAAACATCTCATTTTTATCCTGTGGAAGGAATTAAGTAATTAATTATACAGGAAAGTTAAGTACTAGACTATGTTGATATGTACAAGGTTTTCCTTCCTTTTAGAAAAAAATATTTAGTACGATTTCAGTCACTTTTAGTACTCCAAGAAGTACGTATTGAAGAATACAATTAACCATTAACATTAGTTGTTTAGGTCAAGGTTTTTTGATAATCACACTTGAATCTATACTATTTACCTACCCACCATTGTTAGCGGACTGCCAGCTTTCGGTAAATATCTTGGCAGTCTCCCTTTCCACATATCCGCAAGAGATTCGCTTTTTATCAAAAGTCAGTGGGCTAAACCAGGCTCGTTAAGGGATGGAGGTCCTAATTAAATAAAAGAGTTTATTATAATTTTCTGATTTATTTACAATAATCACAAGCAAAATTTTCTCTACTCAGTACCTCACAATAAATTGTTATCACTTGCTATTTACAATTAATGAATCCAATCAATACAAGTTACAATAACCGCAAAGAAATTAATGTAATAAAATAATTATAAAATCAGTCCGAATAAACAGTGTATTATAAATTATATGCCCATGTTTTCCACCTGCGATATTTACAATAAAGTCCGTATCACATGTTCATACAGTCCCGCCTCAGTTTAGTCCAGGTCCCACCAGTCCGCAATATTCTAGAGTTCTCTAGTGTCGTAGGCAATCGCCCAGAAATCTTTAAATTCCGCGTTGCGCGTGGGCCCTAGTCTCCAGAATATTCTTCCGCATCCTCTAAACTTGCCGGCTTCTCCACCGGGGGAAGGAGGGGCTGTGACGCCAGATAGGTAAGCTGTCAATCATTGCGACGTGGAAGCGAGCGGGTCTAGGTGTGGAGAGGGGAGATTCGAGGTAGGTCGCTCCTCCCCCCCCCCCCCCTTCGCCCACAGCCGAGTACGCTCATAGTGCCCGCCCCCCGTGGGGCAGTTGACGCGTAACATTATTTATTAGGGATGACATCAACGGGCCGTAATAGTTCACCATACGTTTCACCAACTGTTATTATTACTGACGGAATATCATTTATCTAATAGGTGTTGTTGCCATCGGGAACTTTTATGCCAATGAACTCAATTAAAACTGTCTCCAGCCTCTGAAGATGCTCTTACCTAACAATTTCAAAATAATTAACGTTTGGAAGCGTCTGCATCTGATCCTTACATGGTGGATATAGTAAATCGTAGTTAAATCCATATTCTGTCCGCTACAAGAGGCAAAAAAGTTATGAGATTCTTCAGCTTCTGAAGTTAGATATGTTTTTGATAAAATAATCCGGCACGTGCACATTATGGATACACCACTTGACAAAATGTGAATATTACAGGGCGAGTCCTTCAAAAGAGGCCCCGTTGGACATGTGTGTAACGTAGCGAGGGAATGAGGAAATGCAGTCCAGTGTGACAACAAAAAAATACCTAGAGTAGGTGCTGAAGGTGGCCGCCATTGACCTTGAGGCAGGTGTGCAGACGACACCAAAAGTTGCGAAAGGCACGGGCGAGGACATGCTGCGGGATGGCATCGATAGCTGTGATAGTGTTCGCCTGAAGTTCTTCGAGTGTGTGCGTGTTGTTGCTGTGGACCTGTTCCTTTGGAGCGCCTTACTCTATATGTTGTTGTCACACTGGTCTGTATTTCCTCATTTCGTCGCTCTGTTACACACGTCCCACGGGACCTCTTTTAAAGGACTCGCCCTGTATGTAAAGACACCATTGCATTTTAAACTACACATCACCGTTGGTTACGACGTAGATTGTGTTAGTCACTTGACGATTGCCGTCATAATATCTCTAAATATAAGCAGTCTTATGTGTTAGTCTTGCGCAATATATTGAAAAATTTTTGCAGTGCAGGACGCAGCTGTCTTCAGCAAGTGCCCACTGGATGGTTGAACATTAAATATAGTGCAAAAGAAACTGCACGAGAAGTTTGCTGAAGTTCGTGGACTGGTAACATTACACTGATGCATTGGAAGAGTGATGTACTTTATTTGAGTGAAGCCAAGCAAAGTAGTATTATTGCTTGTCATAAAAGTAGAACTGCAGTGTGTATTGCAATGACGGATGCACCGTACTGTAAATGTAGCGTATTATGGTAATGTTTTGCATGTTCATTTGAGGGGGACCATTCGCAAAATAAAAAAAACATGAACTGACTTCGTTATGAAGAGTGTTTTTTCCTACAGGATAACTGTAGGTCACGTGTGGCACGACAGACTTTAAAAGCTTTGGAGAAAATTGCTAGGTAGTTTGCATACCAGCTTTCATGCAACCCAGACCACACGCCCTACGATTTCTGGGCTTTTACAACACCTGAGAAATATTTAAGAGAAAGGAAGTTTAGCACGGACCAGGAAGTGAACGCTACCACATCCATTATTTTAGACTGAACCTTATAAAATGATCTGCAACTTGTGTTTTAAAGACTGGTACATCGCTGTATAGAGTGTGAAAATCGCTATTTCGGAAAAGAAACCCCAACACCAAACCTCCTACTTACTCAGCCTCCGAACAGTAATCTCAGTCCACGAACATTCGGAAAAGCTATCGTAAATAAGTAGGTATCCGAAAAACGTTCATTTAACTGCGATCAAGCCACACCTACCGTGGTGCCAGTTGGCCATCCGCTCTCTCTCTCTCTCTCTCTCTCTCTTTCTCTCCCCCTCTTTCCTTCTCTCTCCTACATATCTCTCCCCCTCCCCCTCTCCTCTCATCAATACCGATCCTTCCTCAAGCGGGGGCAACGCGCTGAAGTGTAATACTTATTTACCGTGTACCTGTTTACACTCTATGAATGTTTCATGTCCACACCTGTTCCATCTACATGTGAACCAGAGTTGGCGGGCCGCCAAAAAAAAGTATATGCCTGACTCTTGCTGATTACCGCCGTCTTAGGATCGATGACCTGGCGGGTCAAGGTCAGTTATGTCGATGCTCGAATCTACATGTAACATCACTGCTTAAAAAAATATGTATTTCGCTTTATGAACATGATGTAATGGAAGTTCTTAATCTTTAAAGACTGTTGGAAATTCGCTGTACTACATTATTAAATTATAGGAGTGACAAGTGCTGTTTTTATTTGTACAGTAATTGGCATTGTCGTACAGTTATAGGCTGTTCACGCTAAAGTGAGCACTTTTGGGGCCATTTCTTATCATTTAACCATATTTTAAAATAAATATTGCAATTTAAGTAATACTCTGACTGCGTATATTACACCGCACTCGGAAGTTAATATCTAAGGTGAAAATTAATAATGTTTATTGGCTATTACTCCAAATGAGAAGGATTTCAAAAATGCTCACTTTACCGTAAACCGTCTTCAACAATGTGTAAATATATTCCGTTATAGTTCCACTCTAGTGCGAAGGTTAATGTTTATTCTTTACATAGGGAGAGTTAACACAATTGCATTTATTTTATGAAAACTGCAGTTATCCCATTTACTTACTTACAAAACGAAAAAAACCAGTATACAATACGACACCAGTGATACCCGGTGGCGAGAAATTGTATTTTCTAAACTGAGAAGGAAAGCATTGAGCTTTCCAACCTGAGTAGAATAAGCCTTAACTACACTTGTAAATTTTTTTTTCTGGTAAACTTTTTAAACTGAAATGTAAGTTTTTAACCTACATGCTGTAAGTATATCGCACCACACAGTAATCTGCAAATATAAAAGCTGTTCACGGTAAACTGAGCACTTCTGAAAGTCCTGCTTAAGATATACTTGTATGTACATTGTGTATTCTACCACCACATGTAAAATTAACATTGTCTTCAGCATTTTCACTTTATGCATGCGTCAGTCAAGTGTAATCGTACAATTATTTAAAAAATAAACTTTTTTCATTTACTAATTTAGATACCTATATACATTTTAAATACGAAGATAAGATTATAATATCAGTATTTATAAATGTCTACCCAACGCCTTTAATTCAATGTTAAAATATGGAACTAATTTTCTTCCCTTTGTTACCAATTTAACTGGACGCATGGCACTCAGTGTAGCCCTTGGTATACAATACGTTCGGAAAATTACGTGTAGAAATTAAAACCCCAGCATCTGTGGGCGAACAGTAAGAAGAAAATCTAGTCATAAAATGTTCGGAAATGCAATTTAGTATGTTTAATTTGAAGCTAAATTTCGGCAAATGACGCTGGGTGCACAACAAGTTGCGTGGCACTAAAGCGAACTGATCCACGGCAGTGGCGCGACACGCGGCCAGCGCCTGTACGTAGGCAACCATGAAACCCGCTAACTAATCTGCCACTGCGGTGACGGCTGTGTGTGGGATAGTGACAACCCGTCCGACCGACAGGCGGTGCAGAGTGCCGCGTGCAGCGCCGCCTGTGGGTCAGTTCGCCTTACTGTTATGCAACTTGTTGTGCACGCGTGTAGATACGGCTGTGTACAGCCGGCTTTTGTAGACATTCAACTTCAATTTGAACATAACAAAATGGCCTTTCCGAACATTTTGTGACATAGAGTTTATTGTTTCTGTTCGCCCACAGATGCTGTGGTTTGAATTTAGACAGGCAGTTTCCGAACATCTTGTATATGCAGGTAGGGACTGTGACATTTTTTCAAAGGTTGATTTCAGATGTTAAGTGTCGCTACTATAAAAAGTTTTGACTTCCATACGCATTTGACTGTTTCTTTGGGGACTTATTCTAAGGTATTTTACCTCTCGACAAAAATATTCGCGATTACTCGAATTTTCGTTTCATAACGACAGGAGCTGTTCTAAGCGCATTCTAGTGTTCGTTTGACGTCACTATGTTTGTTAAGAAAATCGAAACGATAACGAAGCCCTTCGGGCCTTCGTTACCGAGTTTTAATATAAATGCTGGTTGGTGTGTGTAACAGATTATTTTTTGGGGCTGTGAAAGAAGAGAATCGTGAAGTAATGTGCCTTCTTTCATTACAGGAACATAACAATATATTTGAGAAAAAATATTTTAAAAGCAAAAATTAACGTTTCTGTTTTAATTTGTGAACTACGTAAGCAACAGTGTAGGAAGGCTATCGCGAGAGAATTTATTATTTTGTTACATTTGTTTATAATGAAATAAGGGAACGTAATTGATTTATTAAAAAAATTTGCTTTTAACAATGTAGTTCGTAAATCAAATGACAGGTAGCGCTAAACTGTAAATAATTCTTCGTTTACAACTAAATTACCTTTTCTAGAAAATAATTGAGAGAATATATATATATATATATATATATATATATATATAACACAATCGACTAGAAACACGAAAGCGTCTATTTTATTGTCCGTCGCTTATTTTATAATCTTGGTATTATAAATAACAGAGGAAACAGCTTTTTCGTAAATAGCTTGCAACCAAACAGTAAAATGGTGACTGAGAAAAATATTCCGGCTTGTAAAAACCAAAGTTCTGTCTTTCTCTTGTCGGCGTACATGCTAGTATTTTTAACTCAGTGCATACGAAATGATAGTATGTTTATGTGTAATACATCACACGTCCTGCCGAGTTAGAAAATAGCACGATATCGTCAGCAAATTTGACACACTTGACGAACGAAATATACCTTTTTCCTATGATATATTGTTTATTTAATAAGTCACTGTAAAACTCGCCAAATGCCAACAAAATATTTTAAGGGCTTTACTGCTTTTGTTTATTAATGCTTTCAAGCTTAACTATTCATAATTTATAACAAAGTCTAGTAAGACAGTTAAAATTCGTGTGCATAGTGTTGTCATCTTGCATTTACTAACGAAAACCCGAACATTGCCGAAGTTTTGGAGGGCTGTAACGAATTATGGATATTGCCTTTCTCGAAGATTTTATTCGTTTCGAGGGATTTCGAAACTCAACGAATACGAAAATCTAACCGATGACTTAGAATAAGCCCCCTGAGCAGCTTTAGGAACCCTGTAATGAATGCGTATGGGGAAAATGTATCATTCACGCTTTCTCACTAAGTGTATACACACTGGTATGGTAAATTTCCGAATAGTTTCTTAGAATGTACAGTAAGCGTATCCGATGTGGCGTAGACCCGTAGCAGGGTAATAAATGGCAATACAGACTGCAACAGAAGTTGTGTTGCTGCAGCTGTCGATACGAACGGCTCACCTGTGACTTTGTTGAACGACAGTAAATGTATACGGACTTGGAAGTGTTAAAGAGGACTTCGGAAATGAATTAACTCCAATTCGTAGGTTGACATTCGCGGGATTTCGTAAGTCTGCACTGAAAAACTAAGAAAGATCGACTCCTTGATAAAGGTTTCCGCCAACATCGTGAGAAATTATTTCGTGATATAAGTGCATTTATTTTGCATAATGTCTCGTGCCGCAACGACATATAAATATTCGCGATTTCAGAAATAATTCGGCAGAAATACATCTCTCTAGTACAGGGGTCGGCAAGTAATTTCTAGTGGGTTCGGGATACTTTTGGAAACTTCATATATTTACAGGAAAAATATATCAACTGCACCACAAGTAATTTGTCCCCCCCCCTTCCCCCCTCAGAAAAGGATGTAACTTATAAAACCCTTTTCCTAAGGCAACGTTAAGTAATTCTATAACATAACTTTGAATTCTTCCATTTTTTACACATTTTTTAAATATTATTTCCTACGTTGAACTTACACTAAATAGGATTGTAGGTCTTACTCGGTAGATGTCTACATCTCCTGTAGGTGTAAGTAAATCAATTTTTCATCGTAAAAAACCTGTGAATTTCTCGTGCACTACCTACGGAATATTTGTAAATACGGAGAAACATACACGCGTGTGTGCTGTCGCGAGAGCAAATTTTTTCTTTTTGAGAGCAATTGCTTTTTATTTATGAATGTATTGAGCGTGTTAAGAGCAAGATATTTCATGTCTTGAAGTTAGTACAAACAGTTAACAGTTACTTAGGATTGCTCTTTGACGGTTTTTTTTTAAATTGGCTTCCACAAACGTGTTGAATGTGATTAACTATTATAGCAGTAATTTACGGCTTCCTCTTCTCGAACTCTTTATTACGGTCGGAATAATCAAAAATAACACTCCCAAACAACGAAACCGCCAACAACACATCTGCCGGAGCTATTTCAGTCGAAAGGCACCCCCAAAAAACTATAGGAATGTGCACTTCGAATTACTTCTGACAAATTTCAAGCAAGAAACAAGGAAATTGAAATCAGTAGGGGTTTGGTAGGACACCTCAATTAAATTCAAATACTCATTGATCGATTTCAAAGATTTAAAGCTCATTGATTTTTTTTTTTCATATACCTTACGTACTGAGATCTAAATGGAACGATGACGAAAAATATTGCATAACAAATTCAAGTAGAATATTCGATAACTTTGTGAACTAAAAACTATGTCTTCTTTAAGACCAATGTCGCTATTTAATGTAACAACATGGGGTAGGGAGGTATTCAAAATTTGATAAAGCGTAGAAATAGGCTGGGCTGTAAGTATGGGTGTAGAAGCTATTCCGGACCTCCATTGGCGTTGTAAGGACCCCACTGGAATTACGATCACTACCATGGGTCCCCGAATTATATTTACACGGGAGTTTTTTTTTTTTTATCGCAACTTTCGTATCATATCTTAAAATAACAGTTTAGTTCAGTTTACATTTTGAATTTTTAACTTCAATATGACATTATTTTGAGGAATGCATTCGGGAAGAGGCGAGCATTAGAAAACGTTGAAGGTCAATAAAATTATGTACTGTGTAATTAAAAAAATTAATAAATTTGGAATATAACGTTTAACTACCGAGGCCTTATGTAGAGTCTAATTGATAGGCATGGACGTAGAAGACGGGCAGGTATGGTATATGCTTTTCAGTATTAACTAAGTACTTTCGAAAGCCTTGGTCATAATTTACTGTACTTCTTGTTTAGTAGTACCATTTCGCTATTTGTAAGAAAATCATTGCCACCGACCATATCACTTTAATCACACGCTATCCAAATGAAACCATACTTTCCTCAAAGGAAAGAAAATTGGTTAATTATAAGCAAATTGGTGTTCTTAAATGTATAAAACAAGAAAAATGCTTTATTAGACATAAATTTACATATCACACACTTAATAAAACGTCAAGCCTTAGAGATGGTTTTGTTTAAAGGTTATTCACGGTAAAATGAGCACTTTTGACATCTCTACTTAAGATCTACTTGTATACACGCTGTGTATTCATTCGCCTTTTCTAAACGTAACGTAGCCATGGGCCTCTTCATTTTATTCATGCTTTAGTGAAGAGAAGCTGTGAAATGATTAAAAAAAGTTAATATTTTACAAATCTGTTTGTTTTTACTGGTCAATGCATTGAAAAAAACAACAGAAAATGAAAGAAATAATGTAAGTTATCACAAATGTTTACGTAACACTTTTCATTCGACGCTATGATATGGAACTACATTCCATCCCGTGTTACCAACTTTACTGGAGGCCTGCCACTCTGTACGCCCGTTAAAATATATGCATGCATGGACAGTGACATTTTTCTAAGGTTCATTTCAAAAGTGCTCACTTTATCGTGGACAACCTTTAATAATTTGCAGCATACGTGTAGTTATGAGGTGTAATTTATTTCTCAAAGGTTGGTTTCAAAAGTGCTCACTGTATTGTGAACAGCATTTAGGTAATTTTTTTTTTAAAGCTAGACCCATTCCTTGAGAAAAAAAAAGTGGGTTTTTGTAGAGGTTAGAGTGTGGTGTGTTGTTGCGCAGGTGTTCAACCTGTCGGAGCCGAGGCGCGCGGCACGCAGCCACCACGAGAGGGTGCAGGAGCTGGGGTGGCCGCCCGACCTAGCGCCGCCCCTCGAGAGGCTCTGCAAGGTCTGCAAGGACATCGACGAGTGGCTGAGCGGAGACGCGCGCCGTATCGCCGTCATACACGCCAGGTGAGCTACACCACACCACACCACACCACACCACTTCCTCTCGGCTCGTTTCACACCAGTTCCTTTCCTGTCGACCACTTAAGGCCGTTGGTGCATGAAAGCAGTATATTCATATAATTCATTTCCTAACTTGTTTCACAGCAGATATCTCTACATTTCTGGCATCTCAAGACGTAAATAACAAATCTTAGCACCTACTGCCGTTATTATTCTCAGAGGCACTAATTGCAGATAAGAAAACCAGAATTATCTCTTTTCTTTCATCAGTGCTCCGAGAATAATGACTGCAGTGAATATCTAACAACGTAAGAAGGTTTTAAAAGTTGTTATTTACGTCTTAAGATGCCAGGAATTTTGAAAAATCCGCTGTGAAACAAGTTATGGCAGAAATTATATAAATATACTGTTTTCATGCAGTTAAGTGCTTAAATACAAAATACGGAAAATCTCCGTATTTTCCATACCTTCGAGTTTCGGGCACGAACAATGCCGAGTCCACACGAAACTTTCTTCGCCACTGTAACCAGGAAATTGTCGTTTCTGCGGCAGTTAAGGTTATCCATGCCAATAAGACCTGTTCTTTCAAACATTAAAAAGTAGTAACAGGCGTATGTAACACTTAGCAACACTTAAAATATACTAACTTTAACAGAAACCAAAAATTTTGCTTATGTGGCTAATATAGAAATTGAAATTTTATAGCACAATTAACACGTGAGCATTGTAGGTAAGTGATTAGGGTCGTGAAGTTGCAACTTTTTTGACTCGGGTTCAAATCTTGCTTAAGTATAAACAATTTTAACCTTTTTAATACCTCTTTCATATACTGTAGAACACCCACATAGTAAAAATTAAAATTAAATAGATATTAATAATTATTTAAACTAGAAGTACAGAAAACTAACTTGTGAATTAACGGAGAGGTTCCGTGAACTTTACGGAAAGATCGTTTTCGAAAATCAATGTGTCCGTAAAATGAAGGAATTTTTTTTTTAAGAGCGTGGGCATATAGGGATTTAAATGCAAAATTCGAACAAAGATCTCTCATGCCCAGTTGCACCATCGTGGTTCGAAACTCGATCCTAGATCGGATGTAAGATTTCCACAGAAAACTGTTGCACCCTCTTCTAACATCTTTGGTTGCACCATTCGAGTGTAAGCTTCCAACCAAAGATGTTAGAAGAGGGTGCAACAGTTTTCTGTGAAAATCTTACATCCGATCTAGGATCGAGTTTCGAACCACGGTGTTGCAACTGGGCATCAGTCGTTTTTTGTGGTAGTATTTTCAACTAAACATTTTTTGTCACGATATTGAACGCGTCTAAATCTGTAAACATTCCAAATTTTAATTTGTTTTAAATTTTAAATGCACTTTGTAGTTATTTATAAAATTGTAACATTTTATAAATAATTATAAAGTACATTTAAAATTTAAAAATTAAAATTTGAACGGTTTTCAAATCTAGACGCGTTCAATCTCCACCAAAAATTTTTACTTGAAAATATTTTCACAAAATTTTTTTAGAGATGTTTGTCTAAATTTAGCATTTAATTCCCTATATGCCTATGCATGGTGAAGCCTACGAAAACCGTATATTTATATAATTTTTGTCACAACTGGTTTTACAGAAGATTTTTCGAAAATTTCGGCTCGACAAGACGTAATTTTTTTTTTTTTTTTTTGTGGAGTTTGGTTATCTGAAAGAGGTTTAGAAAAATGCATCCTTAATGCAGTTGATAGTTCTCATTTCATTATAGTTGTCAAAATATAACATTCAAATTCCTACACAAGAGTGTTATAGGCAAATTCAAAAAGTTGAATTAGGTTCTAAGCGCGGCATGCTGCATTTGCGTTGCAAGCTACAAAAGGAACAAAAACAAGTTTTCCTCTAAAGTTTATGGTTTAAACTATTTATTAAACGAATTTTAACAGTTTCGCTTGAATAAACAAATTTATATTTACAAGTCTGGCCTCTATTTTCAACAAAACTCAGAGTGCCAATACTCGCTCGCCTGTTTATAATTTGTACTCATACTGAATCAGTATGTTATGCACACCATACAGAGTGCATTAAATGCAATTAGATTAGAAAAAAATATCTAAGAGCAAAGCCTAGTATGCTGCAGAATTCGGGAAATTGACTCTTTTGAGTGTTATATTTAGAAAACTATAATGATTTGACATCTAATAACTGCATTAAGGGGGCATTTTTCGAAAGCTCTTTCAGATAACCAAATTAAAATTAAAGTGAAACATGACCTTAAAAATTTTTAACGTCTTCTTACATTGTTACAAATTGAATGCGTTCGTTATTCTCTGAGCACTGATTGAAGATAAGGGGGGAAAAAAAAACATTCATTCTTACCGTCCATCATTACTTTGAGAGTTATAAAGGTAGTGAATATCCGACAACGTAAAAAAATGTCGACGAATATTATTTACGTCTTGACGAACCAAAAATGTCGATAAACCCTTCGGAAAATGATTTATATAGAATATCGGGTAAGTATGCTAGTTTCACGCACCATTCCCCTTAAGTGTTGCCTGTTAACCTAACAGGAATAACTATACGGGCGGTTGTCAACCGAGCTCATATCACAAAGGTGTAAGAAGAACAAATTTGTCGCCACCTCTTACTGTCAAATATCAAAACTTGTGAATAATGATTCAACTACCCGTGAAACTAGGCAACACCTTAAGATTTAAATTTAACTGCCAAAAAATTAGCAATAAATTACAAAATATGAATTATAAAATTAATTTCGTGGATTATCTACGAGCTTGCCACAGACCGCCAGTTGTCTACGGACCACAGTAGAATTGTCTACTGCTCATGTCCATAGCTTTGACTCGCTCATAACCAATACAACTTTCAAAGTCACGTGGTCAGCAGCTATGAGCATGTTTCTTAAGGTTGAAGTAAAGCAACTGAACTGCCTATGTAGCACTGCACTCGGCTATACAACGCGAAGAACTCCTTAAAAAAAGTAGTACAGACACCATGAAAATTGTCAGAAAAGTGCGATTTATGCTGTATATGGAAGAATAATGTACTTATATATTTTGCAGCACTATAAAATACTTTACTAAAATATACTTATTAAAGCTAAAAAAAAATAGATTAAAATAGTCTGTATTTTTTAGCAAAATTTAAGCGCGTTTCCATTCTGGATGCTTCGGAAAGCAGAATTTGCAAAAAAATCTTTTTCAAGAAAGATCGAAATAATATTTACTGCGATAATGTGTAATAAAGTCATAATGGTAATGTATCATATGTTTTATAATTAACTTTATTTACACCAGTTTCAGCCGTAATGTTTGTGACAAATGGAAGCACATAAAAATAATAATAAAAATTACTTGCTACGTTATTATTACAATTTTTATTATAATAGGAAAAGAGGATGGGGGACTGTCTGAAACATGTTATAAGTTATCTATTGAATCGCCCTACCGGGTTTAATTTCTTCTAATATTGTAAATTTCAGTAAATTAAATTTTAATCTGTTAAGCAGTAGTTCTTATGCTGCATAACTGAGAGGATTTTCGTGTAACTATTGGGTTTTTGGGGAAGTAATTTGTATCGATATTTTACTGACCATGTATGGTCTTTGTACAGTATACTTGGCGTGGGGCTGTAAAAAGACGTTCTATAAAGCGAAACTACAAAATACAGGGAAAACAATTTTTATTTTTCCACTTTGCATTTGGAAACCCTAGACAAATTACCTATTCGTTAACCACACTACGCCATGGAAAGGAGGTGGGGGGGGGGAGGGTAAAGACGGAGTACCTGACTCATACGTGGCACTTTAAGGCAATGTTTCATCAGAACACTGCAGCGTACTTTATGACTGAGGAGAAAGTAAAAAAACTGGGTAATATTACCATAGTAAAATCATTACACCTCTATTTCAAAACTCTCCGTTCTAAGAAAGCGTATCGTGCGAATTTAGTTCACACAAATTTGTGCGCGATTTTACATTTACTGTACAGTTAGTGATCACTGAAGCTATTGCACGATTACGTAGTCGCAGTATATGCTTACGTAAGAAACTGTAAACAAGTTATGCGCGGCGGAAATTATTTACTAGTAAATACAAGGCCACCGTTGTAATTACTCCCTCCCTACCTGTAATTACAGATTGCGACATGATTGGTGGAACTAGGAAAAAGAGAGTCGTTGTTTTATTATAAGGCAGTGATTCTATTTTCCTGGAAGTGAGATTTGTAATCTGTGTTACTAGTCTCGTTGAAGACGTTCACTTCTTGGGTAATAGATACAAACGGTAGCATTTGATTAAAGAAGAGCAGTAATAAAATAATAATTTCTGGGAATGTCGGTATAGCCGTGTAATTGTGCTTCGCATGGAAAAGATTATCAATCATCTACAGAGTAGAGTCCTTGAGCTCTCATCACCAATTATGTTGGCTTCAGTATTCACAGTTGCCACAGCACCATTTGTTCACGCTTAACTATTTGAAGCAATTCATTTTCAACTTATGCATTTTCAAGACTGGCTGGGACTGGCATGTTTTTGACCCTGGGGTAGGTCAGCTCGAAAAGCGTTATAGGCTGTTCACGGTAAAGTGAGCACTTTCGTAACCCTAGTTACTTTTTTCCTATCAGCCATTTTTAATCCTTCTACAATTTTTTTGAATAAATATTGCCATGTAAGTAATAAACATAGTGTATATATTTCACCGGACTCGACAGTTAACGTCTAAGGCTAAAATAAAATATATTTACTAACTATTATTCCAAAATAAATGGCTTCAAAAAGTGCTCGCTTTACCGTGAATAGCATATACTTGGATTTTAAGTCAAATTTGGCCTACAATAACGGCACAGAAATTTACGTGGCTATAAGTAAATGGTCTTAAATGTCACTGCGCTTAAAAGTCGCTTTGTTCAAAAGTCATCTGACCTGAAATTAAATCACAGAACGTATCTTTACCTAAAACTCATTTTGCCTATAATTAAAGCACTGAAAGTAGTTTGGCGTAGACACTTGACTTAACATTTATTTGACGTAAAATTAATGCCCAAAGTTACTTAGCCAGAACTCACAAGAACTAAAACTTCTCTGACCTGAAATTACAGCACATAAAGTCATTTGGCCTATGTCATGTATACTTAAAATAACTTAGCCTAAATATATTTGACTTTAAATTATGGTAAGAGTAACATGGTTCTGAGAAAGATAAGCTAAAGGCGTGTGCTCATCTTTTCCCTACTCTCCCGCTGGGTCTCTGACTCTCTAACGTCACTTGGCTGTCAGATAGGGAACTAGGCTGCACGTGCTCTCTCTCCCCCCCCCCTGCCTTCTCTCTCTCTCCTCGCCCTTGATGTAACGAATGTCTGACAGCACATGGGATACGTTTTTTAAAATTTCAGTTTTTTTAGTATATAAATAGCACCGATTAATTTTACTGTATTAATATTGCTCGTATTGAGCTACAGTGTAGATGCGCATCTTTGCAGGATTCTACTTGTGGTACTGTGTTTTTTTTTTGTGTAATAATATCAATAATCAGAATTAAAAAAAAAAAAATGAAAATGGGTATATTTCTGCCGAAGAGTGATAGCCCATTAGAGAAACAGTAAGAGACTACATCAAATATACATTACTATGCTTTCGTGATCATTACCTATTTGTATGTAGGCCTGAGCTCTTGATCACACATTTTACCTCTCTTGCAACACGAATGTTGAAAAGAATGCTTTTACAAGAGTATAGAAGAGAAAGGATTGGATTATTCTCTAGCGAAAACATGCAAATAAAAGGAAGACGCAGTGAGAAACTTGAAGCTTGTTAAAAGTACAAGGTATTTCAGACATATCTTATGTACAAAATAACAAAGCATGGAACATCTGGATCAAAGAAATTTTTTTGGATGAAAACAGAAAAGAATAGGACAAGCAGCAGTATCTGTAGTATTGACTATTCGTTGTTTATTTCTTGGAATTATATCCAAATAATGACCCAATGAAAAAAAAATACATTTTAAGTTTTTGAACAACACAAAACATATTTTAATATGAGCCTGAATTATGGTGTATATTTTCTGACGACCTATGTCGAGAATCACAGTAGCGTATCACTTTTGAATTGACAAGAAATAGTTCCGATAAGGTTGTTAGTTCGTTTAAAAAACTTGCACTATGCACTTAATATGTTGAATTAATTGTTCTGGCGATACAATCTGTACTGTAATCTTGTAGTTCTGCAATGCTTTTAATTGCTCACATAAACGTCACTCTAAATCTGAATCAGTGAGAATTTTAATGTTTCAATCAGTGAAAAAATGCCATATTTCCTTCGGTACTAATTCAGTGACATTTTCCACTGATTCATAAGTTATGTTTGTCACTGTATTTCGGTGGTTTATTTTTGACTGGCGTGTAAAAACGACCTTCTAACAACGTTTAAAATTGGCCGTTAAACGTGTATCAAGTGAAATGACAACGAATAAACTAATTAAACCAATACAAAATACTTCCTAAAATTTGTTTCGTCTTTCAAAACACCATTTTACGAGGTAATATGAGCATTCGGCCTATCATTACGTCATTATGTCTTTCATTTATTTTTCATGTAATCATCACAGCGCTCTGTTTGAAGGTCTAAACTGCATATAACGTGGTGAAGAGAGTGCATGTACGATTCGTTTTAAAAATCCTAACGGTGCCAATTAAACCTAAAACGAAAAGTATGAGCATACAATTTCAATTTTCATGATTTTGCTTAAAATTATAAGACATACGTTTTCCTCTTGATTTTCAACCAGCCTTCGTTATCACAGGTGGTAAGGGTGTGCGAGTTCAATCCCGGCCACCTCAGAAAGTTTTTTTTTTTTTTACCTTAATTACGGAAAATCGCGCAATATAAATACTAAACTATCGTAAATAGTCGGCCGTCACTTATTCAATTAGTGGAATTGTTTCAGCTCACTAATTCAAACATTGAAATTTTATTTTTCACTCAAACAATAAGTGTTTTTTTTCACTGATTCTAAGTGGAGCCTTTTTCGCTGATTCGAGTAGTTGAGTTTCACTGCGATTGAGTGGTTTCCCACTGATTTGAATTTAGAGTGTTATGTAACAATTGATTTCAAAGTTGCGCGTGTATTTAAACTCGCCAAGGGCTTACGGTATTGCAAAACATTTAAGGGCTTCGGTGATTGATACAGTCGATCAATATCTGTTTCGAGTCTGGCTTGTAGTATTGGTTTTAATCTCGCTGAATGTTCATCCTGCCTAGAGCTGCGTTACTTGTACTTCGTTGTCTTCACAATGCTGATTTGCATGTTACGCAAGAAAACCACAATTTTCACTAATGTTTTGTTAAATCTCTGGGAGAAATAATGTACAATTATTCTAGTCAGCATAAAGGATACATTTCTCACACTTCGTTGAAATAGTTAGGAAAATAAACTATAATTGGGACCACCTGTTTTTTTGCGAAAAGATTTAAGCGGAGGCTAAACTTCAGTATCCAATGTGCACACACGCAGTCTCTCATTTTATTATTGGCCACTTGTCTTTTTGTGTGAAGAACGTCTGTCATATGAACGAGCCAATCAGAATATTAAGTTTCTCCGATACTGACCTTACGTGATTCGCGGGCAGATAGATAAGACGGGCAACAATTCAAATGATCCAATCACGAAAGTGGTTCTGAACTGAAGTGTTTTGGAAAGCAACTTGACCTGAAATCTTTTCGCGAAAAACGGGCGTCTCTAACTATAATACTGTTAATATTGCTTGTTCGTGCCTATTTTTCATTTTCATTGAAAAGAAGGCTATGAAATTTACTTTAACGTTACTAAATGATAAATTATAATTTCGAAATTGTTTGTGAACATTGAAAATGCATACACGGAACATGGAAAGGTTTTAGTACTCTCTAATGTAGATATACAATACTTGTATTTTTTTCTAATATAAGATTTACGTTATTGCGATGATACGAATAATGAAAAAACTATCACCACCTTGATATGCATTAAAATAAACCACTTCACTTAAATTAATTATTTTAATTGTAATGCAGGAAATGGGAGTAAAATAACTCGATTGAATATGTCCTCTCTTATAAATTTGCACGATATGCCTCTTACATTTAAAGTCTGTCCGACTGTATCTCAGCAATAACACGGATTCGTAAAAAATTTCCGGAAGTAGGAACGACTTATGAAAACTAGAAATACGTTTTACAATAGTGTTACGTGCTGCAGCTGGCGCCGACTCAGCTGCACCGCGCCGTAATCGGAGACGCACATTGCCCTCCCCTCTCCCTGGAACGATGCGCTCGCGGCCTCCTGACTACCTTCTTAGAATCCCGTAAATGCCGACAGCGGTGAGACTTGCTGGTGTCTCAGACCTCCTCTCGCCTACTAGAGTTTCCGATACGTTTAGCGACGACGCAAGAATGTTCTGGTGAGACTTGCTGACGCCTCAGCCCTCCGCGACGCATCAAGCGAGTTGGGGAAGATTCTAGGTGGCGGCCTAAGACACTATATATACTGCCGCAACCCAGCAGCCGGCAGTCTTTGACGGAGACCGCCTGGTCGAGTGTGCGCGAGTGAAGTGAATTTGGACGACGACTGGAGATTGCGGGACGACGGCGAGTGAGGTGTTCGTGGCTTGAATGGACGAGAGGGTGTGAAACCGACGAGTGAAGCCTACTGTGCGTGAGGGCACTTGGAGGACTCTAAAACATTGCGACTGGCGGGACATGGACTGAACAGAGGTGGGACTGGATGGAAGTGTAATACTTATTTTATTGTAAATATTCAAACTGTCAAATATGGACGCATAAATTATAAAATAATTGAATAGGTTGATACACTGTCTATTGGCACTGAACTTTAATTATTTAATTTAATTGATTTCTTTGTCGGAACTATAAATTTTATTAATTTGCGTCAATTGTGAACCATAAGTGATTTAAATTTATTGTGAGAATTTGAGTTCAGAGAATAATGCTGTAGTTATTGTAAATAAAATAAGGAAATTATAATTAATTCTTTTATTTGATTAAAACCTCCATCCCTTAACGAACTTGATATAGCCCACTTAATTTCTAGATACAGAAATTGTCGCAATACATAAGCTATTCGTGACGAATGGAAAATCAACTGGAAATAATTTCTTCAATGTCTCCCCATTTCAATTGATATCTGACATTCATTAACCGAACACTGAATTACCGTAATATGAAAACAAAGGTTACATATTGTACGACTATCGAGCAAGATTACTTGGGGAATTTGGAAACAAATTACAAATAATAGAAATAGGAATAGGCCTGAGAAAACCTGCCCTCTAGATGCCAATACTGGCTTTAGAAAAATAAATAAAATTTCTAAACACTGAAGAAAAAGCGCATACAACACTTACATACAGTTCATACATTACATCATCTACGAACAATTTGAAGTATTCGGTACAGTAGGACGATTACACTAAACCAAGACATTGTAAAATGTTTCTTTACATGTATGAGGGAAAAGGCCACCGAAATAGACATACGTCGTCAATTGAAATTAAGTGTGTACTAAGAAATTACATTTTAGAGGAGCATTCTTCTGCAGTGTTTTATGTTAAAAATCAGAATATGGACCTCGGATATTCCCACAGTGTAGGTAAATGTGCCTGCAGGAGTAATAGTTTGTTTCTTTATGGAGAATTAGATGGAAAGTGCGTTCCATAATTTGTTGCTATAGGCTGTTCACGGTAAAGTGAGCACTTTTTAAGGCCCTTCTAAATTTTTCCTTTCATCTAATTTCATCTTCCTGCTGCTTTTTAATATCAACATCGCTTTGTGACCAATAAACACAGTGTATACATTTCACCACCTTCAAAATGTAATGCCTGATGCTGCAAAAAATATATATTTATTAGTGGTTTAAGCATGCTGGGAGGGCCTTAAAAAGTGCTCAATTTACCGTGAACAGCGTATACTTAAAATATTAGGTCACCTGCATGTAGTACTTCAGGCCATTTCAAATGTATGGTGCAGAATCGTTAATCAAGCAAAATAAATTGTGATTATTTTTCATTTTTTTCGGATGAAGCCCATTACATAAATGTAGATTGACGAATATTAAATGAATTCTCGTACAGTATACGCCAAAACCTGAAAATATGGTTTGAGTTGAATGATTAGTGTAGTGTAGCCACATTGGCAAGTGAAGCCGAACTCGCAAAGGCGAACGGACAGGGCGACGAGGGCTTCGCCAGACGCGCTGGCTGCTTGGTGACGTCATGTGCAGTAGCCGACCAAACTGGTCGACCGCTTGCCTTCCCTCTGGGTCAGTAAGTCACTTCGACTATATTTATCCCACATATCACTTCCTGTAAAAGTCGCCTGTCACAAAACCTTTGTATAAATAGTTTGTGTGTTTATATAGGCTGTTCACGATAAAGTGAGCATTTTTGAAAGCCCTCTCATTTGGATTAATAGTCAATAAATATAATTAATTTGCCTTAGACGTTAATTAACAAGTGGGGTAGAATATAAACAAATTATTTATTACTTACATAGCAATCATTATTTTAAAAAGCTGGGTAAAGGATAAACATGGCTGAAAGGAAATGTAACTAGGGCTTCAAAAATGGTCACTTTACCGTGAACAGCCTATAGCCGGCTTCTTGTGGCGCCAGCCTCTTCTCACGTTATCCATGCCGACTCCGGCTCAGAAGGCGACAGCGTGCTAATGTTGAATAATTTTTAACTTCAAAAAGAGCGCGCCCCGCACGCAGTTCTGTAGGCCTCCTGCATTCTTCTCTCATTTCGCCATTCATCCATTCATTGATTCTGCAAGCCCTCTCTGCGATTCGTTCTCCTTCAGACTCCGCCGCCGCGTGGTAACGTTTTTTTTTTTTTTTGTTTCCGGACGCGGGTTCCATTATTCCCTCGCTGTCTAGCTTTTGCGACGGATCTCCTTCCTTTTCCCATTTCTCATTGGCCAGACGTTCTTTTGTTTGTTTTTGTTTTTTTTTCCTGTCGTTCCCCTTGGCGAGTCGGTTGGGGAGGACGGCGGGACAACGGAACATAAACAAAAATATGAGATGAAAAGATCGTGGATCTGCAAGCGGGCGAGGCCAGGAAATCAATTACCGGTCGTCGTCGTCTTGCTGGAGTCACCACCGCCTCTCTCAAAGGAAGCAGTAAACATTCCAGTCCCGCTGTTCGTCCTTTTTTTTTTTTTTTCTACCTTCCTCGTTAAGAGTCCCGTGCACTGAAACGTTTTCTGTGAAATCATTGTTTGAGCGTAAACGCGTATCTCGGTAAATAAAAGTTCTGCAAATATGACTTTTGTCATACTAAGTGTATTCTCGGATAAAAAAAAAAAAAGGTGAAATATCGCGGCAAGAGAACAGTACAAAGATACGGGCGTAGTTTAATCTGTGGCCTTTCATCGCGTGTAGTAAAACCCGTATGTTACATATATAACATGCACAGTACAGCGTTACGACTGAAACACCACGTTGTGCGCGTAGGAGCGATGGGGCACAAGGCGTGCGTGTAACTATCGCCCGTATCGCTGCCTCGCTTCTTGACCTTGCAGAAATTCTTCGTTTTCCTGCTATAATTTCAGTTTCAGAGGTGTTAATTGGAAATGTTTGATTATAGAAAATTTATAATTCACTAATTGCTTAATACTTTTGCATCAGTTTTTCACTGTGTGTTATTTCCTGCTCGCAAAAAAAAAAAAGACAGGCGCCATTTGATAAAATATTGCAACGTCCTTTCCCCCAAGGACAGAAAGTCTGCAGATCAAAAACTCCCAAAGGAAAAGCAAACCCTCGTAAAGCAGAGCAAATTTAAAACAAATCTTTAAAATAAAACTGGTACTTAAAACTAATGGTGAGATCTTATAACCAGTCAAATTGAGTGGTTTCAAATAGATGTATTTTGTTCATTTTAAAAATTGCAAAAAACATTTCATAGCATTATTTTTAAACATTTCTTGAAGTAATTAAATAATTTTTTTGGTTAACAACCGAGAAAAAAATCAATTTTTTTTACAATTCTGTCAAATATTGTAGATATGAAATGATGTCTTACGCAAATTAACTCAATTGCATAGATTTGCATAGTCACACGTTCAGAATCACCTTTTCACTGGGTTTTAGAACCGATAAATAAAATTAATTGATTCTTTTATACCGCATTTAACAGAACATAGACTGATTTTCATCAATTGTGCTAGGTCAAAAGTTGATTCGCCCACTGCCGTCGCAAGTGTCAAAAAAATCAGGCGTTCAGGCGCTGAATTGGCCTTTTGTTTACACTTTTTTTATATTCATGTTTTTACACTAAGTACGTTTTGTTTAGTTTGAAATATATTTCTGATTCATTGAAATTGGAGTAGAGAGGTTTGGACGGTTAATAACACTGGGACCTTGAGAGCCAATGAGGGTGGAATGAAGTGAGAATGGAGCAGCGCCGGAATGCAAACGGGTGAAACGGAAGATCCCGAGAAAACCCGCCGTCCAGCATGGTTCTCACGTGAGAAAATCCGGGAGCGACCCCGCCGAGAATCGAACCAGGTTCGCTGAGATGGAGGGCGAGGAGAGAAGTACAAAGTGGTGTAAGATGTTCACGCAAAACTATTTTTTAAAGCAAATACTAAAAATATCCTTTCAGCTTATTTGTATGATTTTTCAATTGTTAGTACAAAAAATGACATGTGGGTAATAAATAGTGAATACATTTTATAGCTATAGGCTGTTCACGGTAAAATGGGCACTTTTGAAAGCCCTGTTTAAGATCTGTTTGTATGTACGTTGTGCGTTCTTCCGCCTTAATTAAAATTATCATTGTCGTGGGCATCATCGCTTTCTTCATGCGTCGGTCAAGTGAAACTGTAAAATTATTAGGAAAGCAAGTATTTTATAATTTTACTAATATTTACACTACGGAGAATTAAAAAAAAAAAACGGAAAGATATAGAAATTATTTAAGTTATTAGAAATGGTTACGGAACACTTTTTATTCGACGTTAAGACATGGAACTCCTTTCCCCTCCATCGTTACCAACTTTACTGGGGGCATGCCACTCAGTGCGCCGGATAAAATATATGCGGGTAGAAACAGTGACTTTTATCTAAGGTTGATTTTCATAAGTGCCCACTTTATCGTGAACAACCTTTATCAAAAGTTAACGTCTGAGGCTACAATAAAAATATATATATTTTTGGTTGTTATGGTTATTAGAAGGACCTTAAAAAGCGCTCACTTTACCGTGAGTAACCTATATCTGTAATTTACTTTAGTGCCCTACTACATCTTCTATAGTAATATCTTACTGTGACAGATATAATATGCTTCCCGGAAATGCGTACTGCAGTCTTGGGAAGGATAGCCATTATACTTGCGTGACTTTGAGGCGTCAAACATTTTGTTTCTACTGATTCTCCTTTAAGAGAACTTCCTACAGGCTGGTAGCTGCATAATTTAAATAGGAAATCCCATGTTAAGGTAATTTCGGCTCAGCACATTTAATTTAAAGATAGGCGTTTCGAACAAAATTTATTCATAACGAATTTTTTAGGAGAAGTTCCGTACAGCGTATATGTTTTCATAACATGTACATACAGCCTGTTTACAAGGAATTTTTAAAACTCATGTTTTACAAAAAAAAAAGTACATACTGCCTACCTATATTGAAAATATACGATTGTAGGGGTCTTCTCATTAAAAATTCGTGTAGAATAATTTTTTGTTAAAACATCTATCTTTAAAATTAACACACTGAGGCAAAATTTCCTTAACATGGGATTTCTTATTTAGATGTCGCAGCTGCCAGCCGGTAGGTAATGCACTTAAGGTTGAAATAAAGCAACTGCCTACGTAGCACTGTACCTAACTGTACAATGTGAAAGACTCATAAAAAATTAGTATAGACACCATAAAAATTGTCAAAAAAATCGTGATTTATGCTGTATATGAAAGAAGAACGTTTAAATTTTGCAATATTATAAAATATTTTACTGAAATATACTTTTTAAAAGTAAAAAAATAACCGATCGATAGAGTCCGTAATTTTATCAAAATTTAAGTTCATTTCCATTTTGGATGCTTCGGAAAGCAGAATTTACAGTAAAATTTCTACAAGAAAGATCGTCATAATATTTACTGTGATAATGTGTAAAACTATAGTAATAATGTATCGTATTAATTGTATAATTAACTTTATTTGGTTCAGTTTCAGCCATAAATGTTTGTGACAAATGCACGCACATAAAATCAATTATAAAAATTATTTCCTATATTATTATTACACCTTTCTTACGCACAATCGTAGTAAAAACACTATGACGATATTCAATGACGTAGATTTTTTTGCAAATTCTATATTCTGAACCATTCAGAATGGAAATATGCTTAAATTTGGTTAAAAATGTAGACTATTTAAATCGATTATGCGTTTACTTTACAAAGTGTATTTTAGTAAAATATTTTATAATGTGAAAAAAAAAAAACGTTCTTCTTTCATATACAGCATAAATCTCACTATGACAATTTTTATGGTGTCTGTACTACTTTTTTTTAATGAGTTCCTCAAGTTGTATAGTTGGGTGCAGTGCTGTATAGGCGGGTGACTTACTGCAACCTTAAATGGTATTAATTCCCAGTCGAAAGCGAAATAAAAGTGTTTTTTTTGACGGTGTAAATATGTAGGCAAGCAGCCGGAAGGAAGTCCGAAGGGGTGGTTGCTTCCGGAAGGGAACAACTCGGGAGGGTGGGGGTTAAGGTGTGCCACGCTCCCTCATACCACCCTTGCTCGTGTTAGACACGTGGTCTGTGCGGGACAGCTGTTCAGGGGTTGTTGCCAGACAGATGCCACGGGTCGTGTGCCCAACATGGAGTGAGTTGGAAACATGGAGAGGGTTTCCTTTACACTCCTCCCCAGCCTCTTATCCCCCCCCCCGGGTCGGTTTCTACTTTCCTCTTGGAGACAATCCCCCTGTCGTATCCTGGGAATTAATACTCCATGGACGTGCCCGGGGGCCCGGTATACGCACTAACACGCCGATGAACACTTGGGCATTAAAGTAAAAGCAGAACAAAGTAGTTCAATTTTTGATACTTGTTTATGACTTACGTGTCACTTTTGCGGGTTCGATGGAGTTTGGTTTAATTCGTGACGAAACATAGAAAAAAACTTGTCATTAACAAAACAGACCCACGGGACAATTTCCTAAACACAAGAGTTTACCGCTTTGGGGTTTTATCACTACTCTTCTTAAAATGTCTCGTCGAGTAAAAAAAAAAAAAAACTTTTAAGTAGGGCTGTGTTGAGTGACTGTTTACAGTATTGCTACACGCTGTAGCTTACGCCGACCACGAGCTCCCGTTATGCGTGGTCCGGCTCTGTGAGGGGTGACCCACTTTAACCCCCCCCCCCCCCCCCCAATTCTTCTTCATGGCAGCCAAGGGATAGATTGACAGCGGTGACTTAGCTGGCGTCACAGTTTTCCCAATGGCGTGTTTTTTATATTGTGTATTGGATATTCACGGTAAAGTGAGCACATTTTAAGGCCCTTCCAAATGGCTTTAACTATATATATATATATATATATATATATATATATATATATATATATATATATATAGTGGCTACTTGAGACGTTGACTTTTGGGATTGGTGAAATGTGCAGACTGTGTTTATTAGTCACATGGCAATGTTTATATTTAAAAATTTATATATATATATATATATATATATATATATATATATATATATATATATATATATATATAGGCTGAGAACAAAAATTTGGCAGGGCCTTAAAAAGAGTTCACTTTACCATGAATAGACTCTATGAGTGATCATCGTGTGTGTTCGCAGGGGTAGCAAGGACCGCATAGGCGTGGTGATCGCCGCCTACATGCACTACTCGAGCATCTGCGGCAGCGCCGACCAAGCCCTGGACCGGTTCGCCATGGGCAGGTTCCTCAACGACAAGATCGGCGACCTGCAACAGCCCTCGCACCGCAGGTACAAGTCCTATAGTCCATCCATAGTTAAAACAAAAAAAAAAAAAAATGAAAAGGTTCAACTCGCGAGAGAGCCAAAGGAAAGTAAGTTGTAAGATAGGTATAGACTGTTCATGGGAAACTGAGAACTTTTGTAAGCCTTTCCTACTATATATTTGTATGCACGTTGTGTATTCCTCCGCCTTATGCTAGTTTAACATTGTCATGGACCTCATCACTGTATTCATGCGTCGGTCAAGTGAAACTGGGGGGGAAAAAAAAAAAAAAAAAAAAAAAAAACAACAGTAAGCGAAAGAAATAATGATAAATGATCAGAAATGGTTACCCAACACTTTTTATTGGACGTTTGGATACAGAACTACTTTCCAACCATCGTTACCAACTTTACTGGGTGCAGTCCCCCAGGGCGCCCGTTAAAATGTATTCAGGTGGGAGCAGTTTTGAGTTTTGTGAGCATGTCAGTAATGGTGTCATTCTGTAATCCAATGATAAATGATTTTATCCGCAGTGGAGGGAAGGAGCGATCGCCACACTATACAAAAGAATTCCGCATCGCTGACATGTGGGTTGTATTTACGTCTGTAGTGTATGAGGTCTTCGACGTGCTTCTGTGTGCTGTCCCTAATTTTCTGTTTCTTTGTGTACAGTAGTTGTTTGAGTCATTTTTCGATTTCGATTGCTGGGGATGAAAATGTGCTTTTGAGCTTAGTAACTATGTTTTTCCTTGTCAGCTGCGCCCCTCTGTTCTGGACAAAATTTTGTAGGTCGTGTCTAGCCGAGCCGATCAGGTAAAATTTCAGGCGGCGGCATTTTTCCACCTCATCCCAATTGTTCACGTCTGCGGCTAAATTGTATTGGTCTAGGAAATCGTGCATGTTTTCTTGACTCTCTCCTGTGAACTTTGGAATTGTCATAGGTTGTTGTCCACTGATGTTGAGGGGGGGGGGGGGGGGTTCCATGTTTGTGTTTGGTTCGTTGCTGGCAAGTGGTGTAGCTAAGGGTGAGTAAGTATTTTCGTATGTATGTTCAGTGTTAGTTGTGATGTGTATGGGCGAGAGGTAGCCTAGTGTGTTTTCTGTAACGTTTTCATTAGTGGTTTGGGTGGTGTGTGGTGGTGTTTTGGGGAAAAGGCCGCTGTTAATAATCTTCTTTACTAAACTTCTTGTTAGCCGCGTAGAAGAGGCATTTAGTTCGTCAATTAATTTAGGATTTTGTTCGAGTAATTATTCATCGGACGTGATGAGGTGTTGGAATTTTGCTGTTGTGTTTGCGTGTCGAGATTATAGTTTCTTTTGTGTCTCTGTTAGATCAGTTGTAGCGTGTTTCAATAAGTTCTTAGCTGTTTTCACTAGAGACGGTGAGGTGTTGTCGTTCATTAAGTGAGGTGTTTTGTGAGAATGTTCATATGTGTAACTTATGGACTAACATGCACATTCTGTATAAGCCTTTAAATTAATGGTCTCCACTTAGCGCACTCAATTTAAGGTGGAGAATTTACGTTTACAAAATAAGCACGGCCCGAAAGGCGGCGCCGTTATGGAACATGCATTAAGGTTTTAAAAGCAGAAGCTCACACACAACTGCTACGAGACAATGGGCGTCTGTGTACGGTCACGTTTTGTCGTCGCGGCAGTTTTGCTCACATGCTCGCTTTGCAACCGCACCGTCCTGAATATACAGTGCGAGACCTTTCTCTACTATTGAATGAACTTTCAATGTTACTCTTATTTAATACTTTGCTTGGGACTGGTATTTCAGTTACTACTGGGTATTGGAATTTGATTTTAAAACTAGTTTCAAACTTTACGTTAAATTTATAAGCTTGGCTGTGAAAGTGCTGGGAAGCGTGAGGCGCCTCCACCAGTTCCTGTGACCCCACTTTCGCCAGATGGTCACGAATTCATTTAACTGGGATGCGTGGTTCAAAAATGGCAAGAACACTTATATAAACACTACATTTATTGACACTAATCGACATATAATTAATCCTGATGAGAAGACGTTACAAATATGACAATACTTCAGACTCAAGATACAATAGTCATTAAGTTAGATGATACTGATTACAAGTTAACTAGTGTTTAGCTCGCTCTCAGGGAGCACTTAAAGTCAGCCTCCATAGCCTTTGCTTCACGTAACCCGGGATGCCCTAACGGGAGTGATATTTACCCAATATGTCGACGGCGACTACGATGAGGCTCGTCTCGACGGCAGCTTTGCCCTGGAGTCGATCCCAGATGGCAAGGATGGCGGTCCTCTCAGCGACGGCGGCACGGACGGCCCTCTGGCGTGGTCAGGAACAAATATGGCCGCAAGCCACCCTCGCTCGCGCCATTTATACCCTGGCGCCCGGCCTTGTTTATGTAGCCATTCCCCCGGCTGTTTCCATAACTCCAGTTGCTGTGGCCGATTTCCTACCAGCCTCGGGCTCGGCCTGGCAACCTTTGCCTGTGATGCTCACAACAAAATGGCATGCAATATTTTGTTCTGAAATGACGAATAATTCTCATTGAGTGAAGTTAAAACTAAAGGTGCACGATAACTGAGTCTGTTTTGACATGCACAGATAATGCATAACTGAATGATGATTATCCCACAGCACTTGCTACTTTACCCTTGGGCGTAGATCTGTGCGGCATGCATACGCCCATAAATTGCGTTGTGGATTATTTAAAATCCTACGTGATTCACTAAACTGCTGGAAATGTTCCTACTATGTTCACTCAAGAATTAATGCACACCTGCTTGAAATGATTTATTAATGGAACTTCATAGACACGGCGTTTATCAGAATATCAATTTTGGCGTCCTCCACCATAGTATTTGCATTTCGAAGCGCAGTAATTAAAATCTTGACGAAAACATTAAAGACGACTTCGTTGAACTGTGATAACAAACTTTGCACCAAAAGGTCAACGAAATACCGAAGTTAGAAATGATACATACAGCTTCACATACACTGGTCAGCATCGCCCCAAATGGTTTCGTTGATTTTGTGCCCCTTTCCAGGAAACATCGAAATCACTGAGAAAACGTGAGACAGTATAAAGAGTTTGACTTTTCCGATTGCCAAGCTACACCACTAATGTAAACTGTTTTCGAGTGAAGAAATTTAAAAATTCGTGCATGTCGGGCGAAGGAAACTTGTGTCTGGACGTCCCTTAGAGGGTGTTCACGAACGAGCGAGCGAGCGAGCGCTTGGTTATTTGGTTGTCTATGGTTACATGTCTATTCTACAGCGGGATCATTGGAGATGATCCCGCTGTAGCCTAGAGTAGCCTAGAGAATCAGTATCAGTAAAGGAAGCGGCCGTGATGTTTAGTAACATACCATCGTAGCATGGAACCGTGGAATACCAAAGTAAAAATGGTTTGACCAATAATCGAGCCCGGTTCCTCCCGAGTACGGGTCCACCGTGCAGTTCTGCGTCCTCTAACCCAGCAAGGGCCCTGCTAAAGTTGCCATGTACCCTGTTCACGGATTTCCTCTGTCCTCTGTCCTCACTGACGTCACGAGACTCTCGCACAATTTTCTGCTACAATAAATGTTCAAAACTGTCCAAACAAGTAGGTTTCGAAAACTGCTACCAGATAGCAGTAAATGCTTTGCGCCATTTTGTTTTATATTTTGCTTGTTTCTAGTCAAGAGACTTGGGTGGTATAAATTTGAGGTTTTATTTAACGGCGATTTTGATTATTATACTGGTTTATCCTTTTTGGTTATCGGTTATCAGGACATATTTTCTTTATATTCGAATTGCGTTTTTATCCAAAACTAAATTCCTTGTGGGAATAAATTTTCCCTCAAGTTTGCATTACTAAAATTCCCTTTTTTATTGAATAATTCAGGCCGTAACTGCAAGACGCATATTTATTAGCAATTAGTCCCGTTCGGCACTATCACACTTCACATTCGCTTCGACATCTTATGTTTACAGCTGTTTTTGTTTACTACTGCAAATTGCGCGCGGATTTCGCTGGTAAGTTTTTCTTCTTCTTCCATGACATGCGAGGACAAGGTAGAACCGAGGACAACTGAGGACAACAAATTAAAAATTCTCGATTTTGCTGTGGACAGAGGACATGCGAGGACAAGCGAGGACATGGTTCATGACGTCAGATGATCACGTGGGGCAATCAGTGCTCGCGACGTCAGAGAGGACCGGGGTCAGGGGACATGGCAATTGTAGCATGGCCTTAAGTGTTCTTGGGAATGTTAACGACGTGACCTCGACATGTTCCGGTAATCAATAATGGCGTATGACGGGGGGAGGTACGCGGGAACACCCTCCGCCCTTCCCCAAAGATAGGCGGAGGTAGCGCCACGCCCATTTCTCAAGGTCGCGACCCAGTTGGCGCGACCTCTCCTGCAAACAAGCGGTGACACATTAGGGGAGGTTTGCACACCGGCCCAGGGCACTCAGCGTCCATCAGTCTGGGCTCGGATCCCAGGCGGCAAGTCGTGCTTTAATCTAATGGACACCTGATGAAACTCTCAAGTTACAGTGCTCCTAATGGGGTCGTCGTTGACCCTGTTCTAGGCTCTTGCAGTGAGTTGACTTAACTGATGGGGAAGGAGTTCGGACCCCGCCTTAACACTTTCGGACCTTAATAATTATATAATTTTATTTGTTGTGAACAATCTTTTTTTATTCGGAACTGTATATGTATAGGCTGTTCACTGTAAAATTATCACTTTTGAAAGCCCTGCTTAAGATGTAATTGTTTGCACGTTGTGTATTATTCCGCCTAATGTGAAATTAACACTGCCATGAGCCTCATCATTATTCATGCGTTGGTCAAGTGAAACAGTGAAATTATTAGAAAAGTAAATATTTTACAAATCTGTTCATTTTTACACTTCCATGCATTAAGAAAAAAACAAAGCGAAAGAAATCATTTAGAATTTCAGAAATGGTTACCTAACTCTGTTTGTTGGACTTTAATATACGGAACTACTTCCCATCCTTCGTTACCATCTTTACTGGGCGCTGTCACTCGCAGTGCGCCCGTTATAATACTATATGCTGGTAGGAGCAGTTACTTTTTTCTAAGTTTTATTTTTAAAGTGCTCACTTTATCGTGAAAAGCCTTTATCACTATACCATCCTTTATGTTTCTTAGCCAATAAAAATTTATGCACTGATGCTATTGACAGCGAATTTTTACGAGACTTAAGTTGAGTGGATTTGAGAGATTTGGGTGGCTCTTAACAAAGAGGTCTTGAGAGCCGATGAGGGTGAAATGAAGTGAGATGGAGCAGCGCCGGAAAGCAAGGGTGAGGGAAATGGAAGATCCCCGAGAAACTCCGTCGACCAGCGGCATCGTCTGGCACGATTCCCACTTGCGAAAATCCGTGTGTGTTAATATCACAATATAACCTATGTGATCTAAACTTAAAAAACAACTTTAGTTTGCGATAAACATTGGATTTATGTTCCTACCATACTTAAATAATTTAAGTGCAATGGAAGATATAAGCAGTTTGGAACTGTTTTCAAGTTAGAACAAGAATTAGTACTGTACTTACTTTAAAATATCGTATTAAAAACTCTTCTTTTCGTGGAGTTGGCAGAGCCCAGTTCTCTGCCCTCAAAAAGTGATTTTTTCAGTCATGTTTTATTGTGTCATTTATTATTGTTGAATAAATGAACTTCGTTGTGGCATTGAGTATCTCATTTTGCATACACGTTTCGCCTATCTGTATGGTGCAAGACTGCTGACTTGCATTTCATAGTGTAATTGTGTGTGCTGTGTTAATAACAGTGCCGGATTAAGACCTTTAGAGGCCCTAAGCACTTACGATGTTGGTACCGCGATAGTCTACGAATTATTCAAAATTCAAACAACGAAAAGTTAGTTATAATTGTATATTTAAATTAAAAAAAAAGTTCACTAAGGAGGAAAGCAATGTTTGTTTTCGCAACCTTCGCGTTTCACACCTGTTTGTTTACTTAGAAGAGACAAGGGATCAGTTTTTTGTAGAACCTGTTTCAGCTACACCGGGTTGCGATTTTGCACCATACAGTCGATGGTAAATCCGGCATGTCCATTCTGTAGTCCCCCCCCCCCCCTTTTTTTGCTTCGATACCCTAAACCAGTGGCATGTGGTGAAGTGTTGCAAGGTAAGCTGGCGCTTGCTCATTGCTGTACACACTCTGCGCACACAGCGAGAGCCAGTAACCAGAGCGGAGCCGGCAGAAACTGAATGTACTGCGGCCACTCACCAGAGAGCGGCGAGGCACTCATTACACACGCGCTGTGACGTCAGCTGCACTGCTACGCTTAAGTGGCCGATGTTTGAACAAGCAAACGATTAGGTATATCACAAAGCAAACCACAGCTTGGGGCCGCGGTGGCTGAGGTGTTAGCCTGCTCGCATGTGGGAATCGTGCCGGACGATGACGTTTGTGGGCGGGGTTTTCTCGGGGATATCCCGTTTCCCCCGCCCTTTCATTCCGGCGCCGCTCCATATTTACTTCAATCACCTCCATTGGCTCTCAAGAGCGCGCTGTTAAGAGCCGCCCAAATCTCTTTACCCACTCAAAACTCAGCTTACCTAGCAACAGTTCACCACGCGCCACTCCCGTAAGCACATGTATACATTGTTAAGGGTTTATCCTGCTCGAGTTGAGAAGTGTAAGTATTGACGTGGTTGTGTTTCAGGTACGTGGAATACTTCTCCGGGCTGCTGTCCAGCAATATCCGCATCAACGCCGCCCCACTCTACCTCACTCATGTCACCGTGCTGGGGGCGCCCTCCTTCGAAAGGGCGTCTGAAGACGGCGGCTGCAAGGCCTTCCTCAAGGTTACTACATGCTTCATCTCACAATATTTATGCCCGGTTGCACCAACATCTTCCCCGATCCGAGATCGAAACAGGATCTAGTTTGAATTGATTTCAGTGCCAAATTGTTGCACCAACGAAATTTCATGATTCTGAATTTCCGATTCGTCGATCTTGGTTTCAAAATGAGAGATCGAGATTAAGTATGAGACAGATTGTGCTATTGTTTCGTATTATATGACGTCATGGAAGTAGGCGTATTTTCCACTATAGATAGAGATAGATGTGCTATGTTTGATCTGTTTTAAGCGAATCATTGTTGTACTAATTTTACTGAATAATATTTAAGTGTGTAGTATAATGTTGTTTTAATTTCCTAATACAACAATCGAACGTAGTTATATCTGTTCGCGTATTTTCAAACATTTGTCGACGATGGCTGCTGATCTCGGTTCGAGATTTCGAACCGCAGAAATTGGCGGTTCGAAATGAACTTCATTTCGATCTCCAGTCCAGCTCTGAACTCGAATGGTGCAACAGTTTTCTGTTTCGATCTTAGATCTGATCTCGGATCGAGTTTCGAAACCACGATGGTGCAACCGGACATTAACGCTTGTTGGTTGTGGTTCCTTTGCATGTGATCAACTCTGTTCTGGTCTACTCACAGTAAAGCGAACACTTTTAAAGGCTTTCTCGCCATAACTTAAATGTCATTCTAATCATAGACTTTAACTTACGAGTGTAGTGAAATATATACACTGTGTTTATTACTCACTTGGTGAAATTTATTTTAAAAAGGTGTCGAAAGGATACAAATTGACAGAAAGAAACAACCGTTAACAACCCCTTAGTCAAAGAGTGTCAATAATATGTTTCTTGTTAGGATATTACTCGTATTATGAATAGGAAAGAGATGTTTAACTTATTTATCTCCACTCTTTTCTTGTGTGTTTACGCTGTATGCTGTGGATGAGAAACTTGTTTGAAATGATTGGACAATGTAGAAGTACAGGTGGGTTTTGTCACAGTACATAATTCTTCTCTTCTAGCTTACATTTCCTATGCAGAAAATTTCTCCTTGTTGCTTTGAATAATTTGTCAGTGATCCTATATTGCCAGAAGCAGTTAATTTATTTAATATGGCTTTGGGACTATTGTAATATTATAAATAGTGAAAGTGACTAACCTTGTAACAGCCATATAAGTCAAATTCGATTCCATAAATACGAGTTAAGTTTCAAAAATGCTTATGTCATATAGGTTGTCATTAAAATTAGTGCTAAGCGACCTTAGACTTGACTTGAAATGGTTGGCAGTTATACATGTCTTCAAAAATATGTGATGTGTAAAATTGCACGTAACTTCCATATTAATGCAGAGGAATTAAATAGGCCTGCTTCTTAACAAGCATTTACTCCCTAAAATTTTTATTCAGCATACATCTGCAAATTCTATTTGATTAATATTTAAATGATTTTTTGTTTTGATTATAGGATTAATTATGTATAAATTTCGATTGAAACAGAATTCATTTTTGTTTGAAAAAAAAAAAAAAAACGCTTAGAATACGAAAATACTACCTTTTATGCACTGCTGGTAGACAGGGCTTAACGTTTCGTCGACAACAAAGTTACTAGAGACAGCGCTAATTGCTCAGAGAAACAGATGCAGGGAAGAACTCAACCTCGGCCTGTGTTATTAACCCTACCCAGCATTCGCCTGGAGCAATTTAGGGAAACCAAAATCAGGATTTCCAGTTCGGGAATCGAAATTTATACATAATAAATCCTATAATCAAAACAAAAAAATAAGTTTAAAAGTTTTAAATGTTAATGAAATAGAATTAAAAAATGTCTTTTTATGTTTAGATGGTAATTAATGCACTGCCTGCAACTTCGTTCCCGCGGACTTTAGGATTTGTTTACATATGTTTAAAATAGAAATTTCGCTTTGTTTAGGTTTTATGGAGTTATTAAAATACAGCCCAACATCGCTTCGCTCAGGTTTTATGTTTAAAATAGAAATATCGCTTCGTTTAGGTTTTACGGAGTTATTAAAATACAGCCTGCCATCGCTTCGCCCAGGTTTTATCAAGTTATTGAAATATATACCTATATAAATGGTTTAAAAGATTGTTACTTTATTATCGGAAATAGTTTTATCGTCGCGTTAGTTTTGGTTGTTTTATATCATTATATTTTTCTACGTTTTTCCAAAAAGTAATGTAGCTTTTTCTATGATGCGTATTATATCAATGATTATTTAAAAAACTATTGTTGTTTCAACAATGGTTTTTTGACAACAATCCTTTTGCAATGAAATAAGATATGAAACATAAAGGGAATTATATAAAACAATTAATTTACTTATTAACCATTTGAGATATCGAGATGAAATAAAGAGCAAATTTGAAATAGAAATTAACTCTATGATATCTGAAAGTTTTAATAAATCGATTCAGCCGTTTCGTAGCCTATTTCGGACAAACATCCAGACAGACAGATAGACAAAAATTTAGAACAGTTATTTGTGCTTCAACATCGTTTGAATAGCATATGGATATCGCGTTTAGATAGTGGTATCAATTTTGATATAACAGACAGACACTTCAATATTATTTATTATTATATTGTAGTTAATAGTTATATTGTAGTTAGTAGAAAAATGTAAGTAAATGTTTAATTTGAACCAAAAGTAAGATTCTTTTGTGTGAACAGAAGGTTTAATTAGTTATTAAGTGCATACAAACAGCTCTATGCCTTTTTACAGGACAACTTAGGGTAGTAATTTGGAAAAATGGAAATTCAGAAACGGCACCAACATTTACCTTTAGTGGAGGTGGGAATACCTCTTTGGGAACGAACCCATGGCCTCCGGAATGCGAATCCGACATTTAAAAATGACCACACACTCTTGATACATGGCATGTTTAGATAACAATCGGGCACACCATACGCGGTGTGATTTTTCAACGGTTTGATTCAAAAAGTGCTGATATAATGCAAATAGACTGTATAGTCTAGTCTGCCCCATGATAGGTACATTTTGTTAGAGTTCTGTTTACAGTTGTTTCCATGGATATAGAAGTGTATCATGCTGCTACAGATGGTGCTCACATAAAAGTATCGTTTTACCAAACGTTATATCGGAAAAAAATATAGATTTTTCAGTATATCGGAATTCAAAATGTTACTTATTAAAGGACTCCACAAAATTAAAATTGCCTGGAGTATTAGATATTGAGGACAGAAGACATAGTAAACATAATCTTTTTTAAAATCAATTTATGTATTGAAAACAAAAAGCTTATTAAAGAGCATTTAAATAATTTATTAACTGTAAAAAAAACCTTTTAAAATAAACATTTTATGTATGAATGCATTAAAAAGAAAAAATAACTATACTAGGTACAGAATTTGTATAACTTATAAGACATTGTCAAACAGCTGTAATAAACATTATTACAAATATAATATGTTTGTATCAATATATATTTAATATAAAAACTTGGCACAATATAGAGCGTAAGCGTTGTAAGCACATATTGTATGTAAGGCTCTTAACTAGTTGCACCAAGCTTTTATATTTAAATATAAGTTAGTACAAACATATTATTTTGTAGTAAAGTTTACTACGGTTGTTCGACCACGTCTTACAAGTTAGTTCTACAAATTATGTAACTACGTATTATTTTCTCGTTTAAATGCATTTATAAATAAAATGTTGGTTTCAAAAGGTTTTTTTTGCAGTAATTTAATTTTAAAACTTTAGCTGCAGCAATTTTTTTTGCTATTATTATAAATATTAATAAAAAAATACTACTAGTGAGACTAAAAAGACTAACAATTTGCAGTTAAACACTGGTGGCCCCTTCCACACTTCGGACTGCAACTTTATGTACAGTGATGCGCTGCAGGCAGACTGCACACCAGTTCAGGGCATACAGGTCGGACAGACACCTACCGTACACACAAACAAGTCAAGTTAATTAAAAGCTTGTAAATTTTATTGGAGTTTATTAAATTCTCATTGAAATATGCCAACAATTTATATCAATATATCGTTTATATAGTATCGTAATTTCGCTATATCGGTATTTTTTTTCTCAAAATCCCTTCTCAGCAGACTGTCGACCTGCCCAGTATGTCAACAGAAAATATTTTGCCACAAACTAGTTTCAGAACTGGCATAAAAAAGTGCACTCGTTCGCGAGACAGAGTACCTATAATAGAGTAGGTGTGGCATTTGCAGGTGTATGCGAGCACGCAGTGCAAGACAGTGTGTGAATGAGGTCGCGGATGTGTTGTGTTGCAGGTGTACGAAGGCCTGGTGCCGGTGTATTCGTCCGGGGTGCACACGGTGGCGGGCGGCACGCGGCAGTTCACGGTGAACGTGGCCGCCGAGCGACACCGGCGCGGCCTGCAGCTCCGCGGGGACATCCTGCTAAGGTGCTATCACCGGCGCTACAGCCGCTCCGCCGCTGCCTCGCACTCCCCTGCGCCGACCTCCGCGCACGACGGCGGCCGGGAGCTCATCTTCGCCTGCCAGTTCCACACGTGCGCCGTCACCGACTACACCCTCAGCTTCACGCGGCAGGAGCTCGACCACGCCTGCAACGGTACGACAACAACAACAACAAAGAAATTTAAAAAAAATTATCAGTTCTCGGCCATTGTCCATAACTGAACTCTATTATATTTTTAAATTAAAGTGAATTCATGTAAAGGCTGTTCACGATAAAGTGAGCACTTTTGAAACTAACCTTAGAAAAAAAAGTCACTGCCCTTGCCTGTATATGTTATTACGGGCGCACCGAGCGATATACGCTCAGTAAAATTGGTAATGATGGATGGAAAATAGTTCCATATCTTAACGTAGAATTAAATGTGTTGGGTAACCATTTGTGATAAGTGAAATTATTTCTTTCGCTTCATGATTATTTTTTATGTATCAAAGCGTGAAAATGAGCAGACATGTAAAATATTTGCTTTACTAATAATTTCACAGTTTCACTTGACCGACGCACGAATAAAGTGATGAGGTCCAAGGCAGTATTAATTTTATATAAAGGGGAAGAATACACAACGTGTATACAAGTAGATCTTAAGCAGGCCTTTCAAAAATGCTCATTTTACCGTGAACAGCATTTACTTCCTATAGAACGTTATTCATCCTATAGAACGTTATTCATTTCTCTTATTGGGTAGTAGCCGCAATGGGGATCGTTGAACATCTTTTTAATTTTCCCCTCCCCCCACATTGATCCCGATCAAAAGTCATGAACTCTGTTACATAATCAGTTAAATTTAATTATATTAAAATTTTGATTTATTTCGGGAAGGGGTTTAATTTTGAAGAAAGTTTTTTAATAATTTATTATTATTTTAAACTTATCTATCATTAAAGAAAATAATTTTTTTTTGAGATATGAAAGAAAAGAAAGTTTTGATATAATTTAAATGATTGAGAAACCACAGTAAAGAGAACATCACTACAGAGGGTACACACACCGCGGTGTGAAGGGGGCCGCATTGGTGTAGTGGGCAGATCATACACGCTATGAACAAGCGCCCCCTCCGCCATGTACAGAGTCCAGATCTATCAGCTGTACTGTGGCTCTCGTGTAACTTGGCAAGATTTTGACAGATCGACGAAAGTAGTGCCAATGTTTACTTTTCATTTGTGTGTCCTTTCACCATCAGCTAGTGTGTGCATCATATGGCGGCTGTATATTTTAAATGAATAAAATTTAAATTTGTAAATAGCACGTTGTTCGTTTCGTATACGTCAAGTTGCCACTCACCGACTGTCAAATTCCTGCCAAGTTGTGAGACAGAAAGTAGCTCTTGCTGTCGTTATGAATATTACATGCAAATTAAAATCAGGGTCGTACCTCGCAGATTTACTTTATTACAGTACTTTTACAAGATTCTATATTAAACTTGTCTAAGTTAAGGGAGTTTTGAATTTTCTTTTAGCTTTTTTTTTTTTTTTGTCATATTTCCTTGCTGGGATGTTGCGTCCCTGGGAATGTGCCTGGTGCTCTCGTTTAAAAAATCGGGGAGCCTCAATTCCCAGTGGGATCATTCGGATTTTGGCACATGAGAATCATGCTGGGCAATGCCGCTGGTCCATGAGTTTTCTCAGGCATCTCCTGTTTCTCCCCGCCCTTGCATTCCGGCGCCACTCCATTCTCGCCTCCCTTCACCCGCATCGGCTCTCAAGACCTCGCTGTTAAGAGCCGTCCAAACATCTCGTCTCCACCCCACAACAGTATAAATCATGACATGCGAGGCCAGTGCAAAGTAACTTGTAGCTCTAGGCAATAGAGCTGGGGTTGCCCCCGTTCCATTTAGAATTCCCATCAGTTAACACTCATTTGTACTATTTCCGTAAAGCATTAACGCTTCTTGTGACGGTTACTGATAATAATTAGCGAGTCGACGAACACTGGGGCATTGTAGATTTCAGTTGATCAATGCTACTTACTCACTCATAAAAATAAGCAGAGTAAGTATCGTCCATTGTAATATGAAATAAATATGTCTATTCATATTTAAAAAAATTACTTATAGTATTAATGTAATGAACAAAAATCCTATCAATTATGTTAATATATATATTTGTTTATTTTTTAGTTATCAAACTGTTATACATCTCAGATCTACCGTAGACCATCCTTCCCATCCACAGCTTCTAGGCTCATTAGATGGTCATCTAGTTCACCTATATGTTTGCCCCAGCCCTATGACATGAGGTGTCGAGATAGTGTACTAATTAAATAAAGATGGGGCCATAGTTCCATGATTCTGCCCATTGCATATCCTTCTTTGTTTGTAAAATTACATTCTGGTTTATCAACTTGTAGACTTGTATACGTCCGCTTTTCAAGTGAGATGAAACTGTTAAAACTTGGTCTATTATGACAGTATGTACTGAGTGTTTAGAAAAAGATTGGCTACCACAGCTCAAGCTGTGGTAGCCAGCATGCCAGCCTCCCACCAAGGCTGTCCTTATTCAGTTCCCAGCTGGGTCACAACTGCTGGATTTTCACTTGTGGAAAATTGGTAGACATTGTTTTGGCCGTAATGTTTTGTTGTGGCTATTCGTATTTCCTCCCCATTCGCAGTTAGTCATTGCTTCGTCTCCATCTCTCTTCACTCCAGTATGAGCAAAAATTCGTAGTTATTGAGCACCCTCCTAAAATCTCATCTCGAATCACAATTTTACAGTTTCATCTTACATAGCTACAGTAGCATACTCTAATTCACTAGGTACAAAATTCTAGAAACAGTCCAAAAAATGGAATTGGAAGCAACCCTGAACAAAAGAATTTTAAGCACTGAGTCGGTTACCAAGTGTTCCAGGGGGAGCCTGCTGTAATCAGGAGGTTCCATCGTAGAGAGAACTCATCTCTTTCAAAAGTCCTTCTTGGTTGGTATACTGCCACAACATGTACAGACAAACATTGTAATGGACTTAAATTACTAGTATCATTTGTCAAACAAGTGACCTTGTGAAATTGTTACAGTGAAAGCAAACGAGATGTGGGTAGGGACTAACATCTAAGTTCTGTAGAGATCCTGTCTATAGTGCCAGTGTGGTGAAGTGAGTTGAAGGTAGGAGTGGTGACAAAATAAAAAAATTAGGGGAGTAGGGGCAACAGTACCCTAAGAAAACCCATTGGCCAGCAATAACATTTGTTATATTTCCTGTGTGTGGAGATCTGGGTACTGGGGATATAACATATTGTGCATTGGTGAGAGGTGATTGGTCTGATTACTACACCACTGTCTGTGGTACCCTGACAGTGTGGTAATGTTTCTGTTACCCTCATTTGTTGCCCTGGTAAGTAAAAATATATACAGGGTCATCGAAAAAGATATGCGTGATTCCACACTGAAATAACTATGTCCATATCTAAGGTAAATTATTTATTCATACGTATACCAAAATACGCAGAAATTCACCAAGTTTTCATTTTACATAGAATGTTTTGATATGACTCACTCCGTTGCACAGCACACATCTACGTAGTCAGTCTCAGTCCAGGTGCGGTGAATCATGTCAGGAGTTTGCAATTGCTGTCGCTGCATTGATTTTTCCCTTAAATGTTGCACATCCTGGACTTTTGCAACATAAAGAAAAATGTTCTTCGGATAACCCCAGAAGAAGAAGTTCATGAGGTGGTGCTTCATCTTGCTCAAATATTACACTAATGCCTTGTTACCTTTCAATGTCATCACTTTTAAGGAAAATGTAAAGTTTTTAACATGTCTTAGCAAACATGAATAGCCGTACAACATGATTATGCAATAGCCCGTACCACATATTTACCTTGGGTGAATCACAGATGTACTCGAAAACTATATTGGGTTGCTGAGCCCCCCATATTTGGCAATTATGATGATGATTAACACATCTATTTATGTGAAAGCTTGCTTCATCACAAAAAAAAATTCTTTTGATGTAACTTTCATTGTTGTCCATTGCAGGTAACTTAAATCGTCCAGTGCATTAAGTATAGTTACAGTGAATTCAAATGCTTTAGGTCAGTCTGTTTCCGTAATTGCATGTCTCATTGGAATTTTGTAAGCATTAAGCCTCAGATGTTTATGAAGCACATTGTGAATTGTTGTTTAAGGATGACCAAGTTCCAAACTGCATTGTACAGTGGCCTTTTTAGGGCTACATAAACATGACAGTCTCACATGCTCCATGTTCTCTTCCAATGTTCGTTGTCGGCCTGGTGATTTCCTAATGTTCACTTTTACAGTTTCTTTAAACTGTTTATATCAACAAAGAATGGTTTTATCTGTAGGTGAATGTTCTCCTTAAGTACGCCGAAAGTGACGCTGCATTGCAACAATGAATTTAAACTCTGCACGTACCACAGCAAAACTGCGCCTCCTGCTGTAGGCTACACTCACCATAATTGTCGTGACGTGACTGACTGGCGGCATGGAGTCTGCGCATGCTCCCAGCGACTTCAAGGTCATTGCAGTGACAAATACCAAAACTCACACAATTGGTGTACGGTTTCTCGTTGGGTTCACAGAGGCAGGTTGCTTATTGCTTGTACAATTTATATCTGAAATCATGAACACCTTTTTCGATCCTGTATAATGAAACCAGTTTTAGTGGGCACCAGTTTTAATATTACACTGTCAATAATGATTTAGGGTATGAACTACTATTCTAATTCAAATCAGCCTTATTTATGGTACCTTGGTAAGTGTTTACACTAAAAATATATACATTTAGGGTGAAGGAATTTTTTAAAATATTTGATTTCAAAAGTGCTTTTTTAACAGTGAACTAGCTTTTAGATAAATACATGTTTTTAGGGCTGCTATAAGGAAATCAGGTTGTGAAGCAATTATTCTTGAGAGACCTTTTTTTAAACATAATTTTGGAATTTTCAACTGTAACATTGCTGTCTGCAGAAAAGCTAGAGGTCTAAGCACAGACATGTAGTCAGATGTCAAATTACCTGCCTGTGCAGGGCTGTAAACTGACACACTCTCTTAACATTGTGGAGTGTACAACAATGAGACTTTTAATTTTAACTGTGGAGATTTCTGTAATAAGGCCCAATGCAGTTTCTTGTACAAGTTTCCCATACACGAAGTGAATGCTTTTTGCAGTGCTGCAGTATGAAGATGCGTGTTTTATTTACTATGGAGAGATTCAGAGTAATACCTCTTTGTGAAATATTTTGAAAGTTGTAACTTATTCCTCTGTTACCTGAAGAGTGTATTCTATTCATAAGAAAAAGCAAATAGAGCTAAATAATTAGCATTTTTTATAAAAGTTTATTCAAAATTTTTATACCATTAAGTCCGGTAGGAACACACTCTGTCAATAATTTACTATTTTGAGAGAGAGAGAGAGAGAGAGAGAGAGAGAGAGAGAGAGAGAGAGAGAGAAATAATGACTATTTCAAAAAGCAGTATCATTTACATTTTTAAAAATTATTTCCTTGTTTGAAGTGACATCTTAGTTGTTGGTATAATCCATTCATAGTTACTTCACACTTTTCTGAAGCCCTGCTAAAGTTCTATTGCCAGGATATTCCTCTGCCTCATGCAAACTAAGCTTAACTAAGTCCAGAAAATCACACCAAAGGACAACACACCAAATTTGTGTGCACTCACTTTCAATAATATTTTGCATGAGAACTATTTTTTACTTGGTGCTACCAACGCACATGTTTTCTCCCTGCTTATATTCATATTTATTATAAATGAAATATTATCATTTATAAATAAAATATAGGTAAAACTTTAATGTAATGAAAATTAATACATTTTTATGTTAACAGAGGTATAAAATACTTGTGATACATGGCATATTTAGAAAATAATTAAACATATAATACATGGGAAGAAATCGTAAATAGACTATAGGAGTATTCTCATAAAGAATCATGTTGCAATGGCAAGGAGGTTGAACTAGCGTTTATGCAAGATGTGTGTATATTGAACATAGAATTGAAACTTTGAGTTTTCCTAATTGTATGGTAGTGTACACAGTTATGTTATGTCAACATTAGGCCTTTTGTAAATAATCAGTGCAGTTTAAGATCGAAGACAATGCAAGAATTAGTATTTTATAAATGGTTACCTGTGGGCTGATTATAAACTCCTACAGGATATTCTGATAAACACTGTGATATTGAAACATGTACCACAAATAGTGTGTAAAAAGATACCTGTGGTGTGTGTTTCATTATGATGATAATATTGCTAATATCTGGTTATAAAATGCTAAAATGTATGAACTGATCATAATAACTGATATTTTGTGTATCCATTTTCAAGAATTTTAGTGAGTTTATGCTTAAAAAAAGATTATTTTACATGAGTATTGATTTTATTTTAATGCAAATGTAAAATAATTTTGTTTTTCGTAGCAGGAGCCCCGATGAAACCGTAGCAATATAATTTTTCCAAACAGGCTATACATTTTTTTGGATTTATATAATCCCGTTCACCATCATTCCTTGCAGGCATTCCTACTACAAATAAAACGTAAGTATTAATTACATACAGAAAGTTACCCAAACAAAAATTTATGTTTCAAAAAATTATAGTGGTTAAGATGATTTGTAAATTCATGTGAAGCAAATATCAAAGCAAAAAAATTACTTACTAAAAATTTAAGCAAATTAGCACAATTAGTTTATCGGAACTGTAATTAACTACACCTGTTGCACTTTTATTTTTAAATCTACTTAATAAATGGTTTTTGGAGCGGAAAGCACTCATGTGTCCTACTACCTGCATTCTCAGTAAGCCTGAATTACATACAGCTAGGTACATCAGAAAGAGGGCTGCAGTGCTTTCAAAATATTTACTTTATCAGCAAACCATTGTTCAGCTGCTGTGATCTCTCTGAGCTTTTAAAGATTGTTAGATGTTTGCACATATGCATAAGTTTCTTGAGTGAAATATATATATATATATATATATATGTTTATCATTATGATGTAACATGAAATTGTCAGAATCTCATGGCTCGACAACTGCATGTTAGTTCCGTATATTGTGCTTAGATGTGAAACGGCACAAAATGTGTGTGGCTGCATCCTTAGTGCTACCCCAAATGCATAAATATCTCCATATAGGTGAGGATTTTAGCTTTATGGTGTTAAACGTGAGTGCATAGATGTTGCAGGCATCCACTAGCTCAGCGTGCCATATTTGTAACTATATTTCAGTAACAATTTGTTTAAAAATAATATATCAGTATGATGGGGTGTAACTAAAACACAATTCACCGCCTGATGAAGCTGGCTTAGCCAGCGGAACATTGCGATTGTGCGCAACCGTGTGGAAAACGTGTTGTCATGTGCCTATTGACATTTACTACACTGTGAATAATTGAATTCTTGTTCTTTTATATATTTTCGATAGCCTAGCGGCCTACCTGGAACCTTAACTAACAAACTTTATAAAAAAATGAGCACTTTTGAAAAAGTTAGGTAACCATTTGTAATAATTTAAGTTATTTCTTTCGCTTTCTGTATTTTTTAGTGCATCAGAGTGTAAAAATGAGCAGATTTGTACAATATTTACATTTCTAATAATTTTACAGTTTCATTTGACCGACGCATGAATAAAGTGATGAAGCCCAAGGCAATGTTAATTTTACATACGACGGAAGAACACACGACGTTTATACGAGTAGATCTTAAGCAGGGCTTTCAAAAGTGCACATTTGATCATGAACAGCCTACAGAATCCAAGTTCCTATGCGTGCAGGTAGTTGTGAAATTTATTTCACAGGTAACAAAATGAAAACTACTATCCAACTTTGAAAATTATATATAAAAGTAAACTTTGTATAATAATATAAGAGCAGTAAAGTATTATGTGGGCTGCACTTGCTATTTTTGTCTTAATCCTTTCCATTTTTAATGGTTCTATTATCTTGCATTATCTATCATTTTTCCCCCTTCCTTCCTTGATTCATGGAAATGTAGGTTTCTTTGACAACTTGCCAAGAGTGGAATCTCTTCAGCTCAAGAGTGGAATGTCAGCCCAAATGGCTGTAAAAGTGTTTCTAGCATAGACCTTTTTTCACTTCTTACCCAGCTGTTTTTAATTGAAAATTTATTGAGTAAAACGGTTTTGAATATTTATATAAATATCTAAGTACAGCTAATAAGTAATGAAATGTTAACTTTTATGTAGAAATGAAAACTGAATTGCTGATGGTATAGGCCTACTCTTTTGCCATACTGAAACTGCCCTCTTTAGTTGTATCAAAACTTTTCAGAAGCTGCAGAAAATAAATTTCTGGTTGTCGAAGACCAGTCATAGGACTCATTTTATTATTTTGCTGTTACCAATTCATCTGACCAATTAGAATATTGAAGAATTGCTTTACATACTTTTCTTTTTGTTTTACAATCTTTGTAAGTTCTATATAGTTGTCATTGAATAAGACATTAACAAATGGATATTGTGGTCAGCATTCATACTTTTATGTAATTTATTGGTAAAGTATGCTGTGAAAGCCATTTATTCTGGCCTCATTAAATATTTTTCTTGAAGATAGGGCTCTAGGACACTTAAACTTAGGTGGAAATTGGCAGGCTGGCAAGGGTGGGTTAACAGGACTCACAGTTGATAGCAGGAACGCAGCTAGACTTTAGCTTTAGAGGGGTCATCTTCCTGTTCAGGTGCAAGTATAGAATTTTTTTTTTTTTTTTTTTCCATGGTTCTCATAATTTTAGGGAACTACATAAAATTAATGAAATAATATCAGTACAAACAAAATTGATATTATTTTAGCTTTAAGACATTTATAATATAGTTTAATGTCAATGTGTGGTTTTGCGGGGGGGGGGGGGGGGGGCATTGTCATGTCCCCTATAACACCCTTCTGGATCTGCCCCTGGTTGAATGGTAATGCTTTGTATATTAGAGAGATAATATGTATTAAAGATTATGCCAAGTGTTTTGCTTGAAACCAGTAAAAAAGAAATTTATTTACAGTATTAATTTTATTACTCATTCACAGTATAGTCCTAGACTAGACATAAAAGGGATGGCTAGACACTAGACATGGAAACGTTTGTGACCCATAAACTACAGTATGCGATGTGATGATTAAGCCTACATGTTTTAATATAATGAACTACCACCGAGCAACTAGCAAACTGCCTAATTATATACTTCATCATTTTTGTCTACACCATGACACAAATTTTGAATGAGTGAATTCAACAAAAGACTTATATTCCACCCTAAAGAACATAGTTTTAGTTTTATTTCATGACAGATGTCTTTAGGTTATTGATATATGTGAGAGTTCATTTAGTTGGTTAATATTTTCTGTTTTGGTTTTACAACTGCATAGATGCTCATGTACATCTACAGCACTTAAACTTTCTTGTGTATAACTTAGTGATTTCAATGCTGTTCTTTTCACTTCATAAAGGAATCATAGAGCTGTATAGTTTCTGGTAGTATTTTTCTCATGTCCTTTAGGAGTTTTAATCCTGCTACCTAGAGAGTGATCATAAGGGCTATAGTTCTTTGAAGCCCAAAAAAAACTAACAATGCCCATTCAATTTTTGATGAAGTCTGAACATATTACTTATTAACAATTTTTTTTTGATGAGGTGCAGTACTGTTTATAGTTATTGTAGGAAATAATTTGTATTTAGGAATTAGTATGACTAGTACTGAAATGTGCATACCTCATAGATTGTGAGTTGCTATTCTCTTATTATTCTATGCAGGGAAATATGGGCCAGTTTGCCACCTATGAACAGTTTATAGTACTACATATGAACAGTGCAGTTTTGCCAATCCTCCATGTAAAACGTAAAAGTAGTTGGTGAGCTTCTTGCCCAGCCAAGATCTGGACGAAGATGGTTTTCTATTAAAACTGACTTAGTTACATTAATTTTTTAATAACTGATTATAAGGAGTGTTTAGTAGAATTTTCTGAGACAACTTAAATGAAAACTGGTGCCTGAAGAAGCCTGCAGCATGTGGTATGAACTAGTTGTTTGCATTTTGTCTTAATGATTCTGGATGATGTCTCTGGATAACGTATCAGACAATTAAATTTTACTGAGAAAGATGAGCACTGTTTACATAATATTCTTCCTTCAAAGCATGCAGACTTGTTGGTATATGTTTTTAATTGTGTAAAACTCGTTCCTCCTGGTGTACGCTATTAATTAGGCTTTCCATAATTTTTTAGCTTACTTTTTTCTTTCGAGAAGGGTGACTCCAAGCCAGTTTCTACAGCTAGTCCATCTTGCCAATATCTTAACTCTATAAACAAAAGTTATACAGTATTTTGTGGTTTTAAATACAATACTAAGATGTTCTTTATGTTATCTGGGCAAGGAAATTTTTTTTTTGGGAGAATAAAATATTATTTGGTGAACGATACTGGGATATTGTATTAAAATCACTGGAGATTCTATGTATGTATGTATGTATATGTGTGTATGTGTGTGTATGTATGTATGTATTTATGTATGTATGTATGTATTTATGTATGTATGATACAGACTGCCTAAATAAGTACATAGATAATGCAATAGAAAACAATAATTTTTTTGAGCAATTTCTCAGTGTCACATTTTATAGATCCTTGGGGTGTCTTGTTTCTATTGTGTAGGGCACATTAAATGTATTAACTGATATTTTCACTGTGTATTTGTCTAGAACTTTTAGTAGCCAGACAGTTTTTTCTTTTTCCTCTGAGAACTGCAGGCTCTTTCCTTATAAAGTTTATACATGTGCATAAAGTAATAAGATCAAAATCAGCCAACAATGACCGTAATCACTAAAATAATGATTCGTATGTCTGAATATCAGTCCACAGAAATGCCCAAAAGTTGTAGGTTTAGCATATGGACTTATGTTCCTTGCAAACTATTCAGCTTTACGCATAGTGGTATAAAAACAAATTTATACTGGTCTTCTCTGCTGCTTTATACTTAGTTAAAAAAAATGGCACTGAACTAGTGGATGCCTTCACCATGTACACACTTCATGTTTGCTATCTCAAAGTTTCACCTCTATGGAGCTTCAATATTTGTGAATTTGTGTTAACTCTAAGGCATATGTGGCCACACACTTTAAGTGCCTTTTCACCTCTTAAGCAGAAGAAATGGAACAGACATGCAGTGTGCAGTTGTCAAGCCGTGAGAGTTTGACTATTTCATATTACATCATAATAATAAAAATAAATGTATACTCTGTTTTTATACTTCTGGCAAATTTCTCGACAAAATTTTTTACAGCATATCACACTGAAAGTATGTGTTATTATATAGTTCACTGAAGAAATTGATATTTATGCGCAAACCATGAATTGGATACCTGTGTGAATTGAATCCCTGGTTAATGAATTGGATAAAGTAATATTGTGTACTTGCAAGGGCCTGTTACACTTTAACAGTTATATACTATGTAGTTTTAATTATTAGTTACTACATTCCTATTACTTTCTTTAATGTTGTGTTTTAACTCTTGAAGTGCCAAACATTTTTTTCTGGATTCCATATTAAATTAACCTCCATGTAAAGAGCTCTCCATATAATGATCCTTGTATGAAGATGCTTCTTACTTTGATGTCCCAAGCGATATGATCATTAGTAGTCAATGTATGAAACTTTTCCTTAACCCAGAAGTTTGAAAGTTTATCCATTTTGAAAACCTAGACTTTGTTCCTGAACTGCAGTCCCAGGCGGTTGGATAATAAATTTTTTTTGTACGCTATCAGTAATAATCAAATGTAAAAATACAATACAAGAAATGCAATTTATTATTTTGGTAGTAACTACCAAAAATATTTGATTGGATTGGGAACGTTATTGAAAATTCACTAAAATTTTAACTATTCTTCAAGTCGCGAGTTTTGTTATATCTGTTGTCATTAGTTTAATAACAGTTTGCGAGCATATTTCTAATGCGTATCAAAACATTAAATAATAATTTTTTCTGTAACCCAAGTTACAAAGTCATCTAGTGTTGAAATTACAGCGAATGAAGTGCAATGGAGTTTTTCTTAATCAGGAATAGTGCAGCAAGGCCTGAATAGCTTCCCATTAAGATTTCCCATATACCTTCAAAATATGATGGAGTATGTGTGAAGCATAACCTTATGTTATTAAAGATGTTATGAACTCAGAAATCTGCATACTCAATTATGATACTTTTTTATGATGTTAATTTGTGTGCATTGTATACAAGCTTTTTAAAAGACTCACTTAATTACTATCCCATATCATAGTCGGAACTGACCAGTGGGTACTGAAAGCATGTTATATTTTGATTTTTATAGTAGGCTTATTTAGAAAAATATGTAATTTTATTTAGTCACTTTGCTGTTAATTGAGCACTTTTGAAAGCCATATATAATTTTTTCCTCCATAAATTATTGTTGCACTACATGTAAGAAGAAACATTTCCATGCATAATGACTAGCACAAATGTGTTAGTAAGTGTCTTTGTGAGATTGTGTAAAACATAAATTTGTACTATGCTGTTTTTAGGTAAAATTATACTGTCATGAAATTGTACCATTTCTACCGTCTTATCAGTTAAAACATCCCCAGTTATAAGCAGGTATTATTTCTTCAGTAATTGATTTCGAAAGTTAGGGCTATACATATTTATTGTAATGTTACACTAGGCCATGAGCTAGGCTGTTACATTAGTAAGTAAAATAATCATATTTTGAGTATGTTATGTAAAAGAAATCTTAACAAATTTTATCAAGTGATTCGTCACATAAATATAGAAAAAGAGTATCTACTTGACATTTAGCCTAACTTGCTCCCTAAGGATTGTGCATACCTGTAAAGGTGGAGAAGAAAGACAGGTTTATTGTGAATAGCATGGCACCAAATCTACATAGGCTTATAAAGTAGGTGTAATCCACCAGTAAATTAACATACACATCTACAAAAAATACGGTTGGTGTACACAAGTAATAGGTTATACACACAAAACATATTAATTCTGTCAAACTTAAGTTTTCCAGTCTTTGATGTTTCAGTTCAGAGAAAGTTAACAAGTCATGCTAATTATTGTGGTTCAGACTTAGGGTGGCAAATATTGTTAATGTAAACGTAATGTTAAATTAATTTACAAGCCAGCTACAGTATTGTTGCCACATGTTATTTGTCAGACAAAATGTGAGTAGAGGGAGCATGTGTGTTCTGGTGCAGATCTGAGGTTCCCATTGGATGGAGCAGTGGAGCTGCACTTCTCGCCCACGCCCGAGGTGCGGTTACCCTGCCCTGCGCCCACACCCGCCGTGCCTGTCAACTTGGCAGATGACCCCGTCACCCGTTGGGACAGCTACGAGAACCTCAACTTGCTTGAGTCGCCAGACACTGAGGAGGATATTGAAGGTGAGTGCCTACACTTCTTGTAGGGCAGTGTTTCCTGACTATAGGAATTAGCACTCTTGAAATCAATCTATAGAAACAATCACTGCCCACAACTTCATATATTTGAACATGAACAATCACCACAATACTCGCAGTTAGTTGGCAGCGAACTACAAGAAGTAGTTCCATATTTTAACGTATTACTGTAGCAGTAAAGTAAAAAAATTTTTGCAGTGTGCAATTTAGTATATTTTAGTTATATGCAAATAAGAATAAATTTCGGCATGATTGTAACACATTTATGTTTCTAACTCTTTCATATCATCACGTGGCTGGTGCAACATTCAATTTAACTAATTTTTTTTAATGGTCTGCGCTCATGTGTCAACAAAACAGCTGTTTACCACCAACGGGATTAAAAAAATTTTGTTTGTAATCTCTGAAATAAAATATTCGTTTGCTTAATACATAAAACATTTTAATGCATGTTCTGTGTGAAGTGGCCTGGTTTGTTATTGTTTTATTCTGTATTTACATGTATTTTCTCGTCCCAGAAATTCTTGAAATTTCACATACCCCTGTAAAATGAGGTGCTTAATGCAGTTGAAGTCAGAATAAATTTTAAACCTCGAATAAACGTGAAGAAACTTCGGATGTGTGTGTTTTGTTAAATTTGCGATATGTGTTGCAATTCTGAAAGCTTAAATTAATGTGTGTGTTTGTGGTATTTAGTTTGTACGACAATCTGAAATTACGATCATAAAGTAATTATCTTGGCATGTTTATTACTTGTTTTGAAACAATAACAGTATAAAAATGTTCTATACTGCACTTCAGTCATTTCTGTAGTGCTAGGAATATTCTAAAACACTATTATAACATCTGTCCAAACAGTTAATTTGTACCAGCCAATATATCGAACAATAAGTACTAATTCCCACGACTTCCTTCAAGGTAAGACATTTGGGGCAAAATTAAATTCTGCATTAAATGTGTGGATGGAGGTTCATGAAGTACATTTTCGTCGGCTAGGTATTGTGGGTTTTTAGCTGAGTTACGTTCATATCAATGAAGGCATTAAAAATTTATAATTAAAAAATGATTTTTTTGTAACCCTTTAGAAACATTAAGTGTTATGTGCTAACTGTGTCCCTGGATGAATTTTCATGAAACTTGCATCGAGGGTCAAATATTACTGTGGGAGTATGGTGTTAAAATTAGCATTCATTCTGTTCAGCCATTGAGTATTACGAGAGTTGTTGTCATTACTTGTAATGTAATAGTAACAGCCGCCATTTGCTTATGCATAATTTTATATTAAAATATTGATTTGTGAGGTATTTATGTCATATAATTCCACTCGTAAATATTCTTAAACATAATTCTAAAGTCATTTAATGATTGTTTAAAGCACATTGTCTTCTGTTTGAAGGAGTACCGTCAATTCACTGTATTCTCTAAAAGCATGTCTTTCTGTAATGAGTGGGCGTATCAGCTGTTCACATTTTTTAAAGGCGAAAGTTAAAAATGTCTTGGTGTTAACTTTATAACAGGAATAAGAATGTTTAAATCTTCTGCAGTTCTGTTGACGACCTAATTCAAATATATTTTCTTATGTCCTCGGAAGTGTTGACCATAGTTAAAGGCATTAATTTACATCCAAACAGAAAGAGAACCATGAACGTCAGTCAATATTCACATACAAATAGGCCTATTATTTCCTCGAAGAATGGCAGTGCAGTAAATTACTTAAAAAACAGTTAAGTAATTACCAACACCGTAAATCATTTGGTGTGATCCCAATAATTGCAACATACTGCCTTATTTAAGGTTGGTGTAAAAGGTTTAAACACAGTAACTGATTTGGTGATTAGTCAAAAAAGTGAAAACAGTGATTACAAATTTTTCAATTGATGATAATGCTTAAATATTTAAGAGTTGTTTTATATATGAAAGCACAGTAATTTATTTAAGTTTTTATAAATAGATGATAATTTATTTATTAAACCAAGTCGAGAATAATTTACTGTAATTGAAACACAGTAAATAATTCAAGGTCTCGCCCTAAAATTTTGTAACAACCTAAACATACTCCCAAGATTTTACTCCTTTTACATACATGAAGTCAAACATTTCCTTTCATACATCGCTGCTTTGTTAAAGACAATGATTTACTGAGAAAATATTTCCTGTTGAAAACATTTCCAAACACTTTCGTGCATTCTTCATTTTGTAATTGGAAATACAGTGTTATGTACATCAAGAGTCCAGAAGGAAGAGTATGGAGGGTTGGTGATTAGGTTTCGCCCCTCGCACCATCTGTTTTAGAATAGTTCTTAGTTGGCCACATGTAATTAATTATACAATGACACTCTAAAACATTTTTTTTTTTTAATTTTGAGGGGGATAAATTTTTATGAGCATAATTTTTTTGGTAGTCCAGGGACATTCATTATTTTCTAATTCACAACAAAAATGGCCCCACATGCAAGCTTTACGAACCACAACTATCCTGAGCTTCCTTCTCCTCCCTAGCCGTGTCCCCTTTAATAACAACTATAAACCTACACTTATGATAGTACAGTAGTTTAAAACAGTTGAATGATGCTGACATCTTGTCTATTTGTGAATGGGTTTTTATTCAATTTGAATGTTAGGGACATTCTCTCTCATGGTCATTTTTTGTGTGTATAATCCTACAGATATTCTCATACCCGTTATACATGACACTTGGTCACTTTACACATTGCATCGGAATGTCTGTAAAGCGATAAGTATAACAAAGATGCCTAGATTGCATACAATACTGGATCAGGACAAAACGTCAATCACACATGCAGCTGTCTGTTGTGTCAAGTTAATCTTCCTTTTGATCTGTTTAAGTTAGGTCACTAATAAAACCTATTTTACCACTACTATTCGCTTTCAAACATGAAAAGTGTTCTAACTCTAAAATATTTTATATTTCCATTTTATTCCATGCTGCTGTACTATGCATAGTTTTATCAGTTAATGAGCAAATCGTAGCAAAAGATAAAAATCTCAATTTATTTGCATAGCAATACACCAAATTTACAGATGTGTGCAAAGAATTTTTCTTATTAGCGATACATATTTATTTTTGACAATTATTTAACTGTAATTTAACTTTGACAACTTCTCGAAATATACATTAAAGTTAAAAATTTTAATGCATAAGAATTCAGTTTAAGATATAAAATTAAATATTATTTTATTTGGAATCAGGGAAAACACCAGTTTTTTGAATGTCTGTATTTGGGAAACAATATCTACTTTCTGTTGTGTGAATTACCAGCGGACTACATGTAAATATTAGACTAATATCTTGACGTACTTATCTCGTATATTTCTTATAGTTACTCCTCTGTCTTCTTGAATATGAACATAATGTTGAAATACAGACCTACTCATCATAAATAGAGATTATTGAACTGTATTTTATTGGATTTCTGTGTACAGAAACTTACTGAAGTATTTCAATATGCCTTCTTATAATAGGAATGTCAAGTTCTTTATTAATATTCCAACATTGTTGAATGCATTCTCTTTAACTGATTCAGTGATATTGAGAGGCAGAAAAAAAACTTGGTGTATTGTCTGTGACTGTAATAAAAGATGATATTGTGATGTGCCATTATTCCAAAACACAATTTACTACATATCTACATCAGCCTACTAGTATTTTTACATGAGCAATAGTTATCATGTACCAAAACAGTACACGTGAATGTCATACATCTTTACTGGGAACTTGAGTATGTGCTGCAGGCAATTGAAACACATTCATTATATATTTTCTGTTTGTAGAACAGTTCCATTTCCACTATCTTACTGCAAATACCTTCTACCTCTACCTGCCATCCTGTCTCTAGTACCTACAAAACCTAATCCATTTTTTCATCTCTCTTGTGTTCCATCTTAATCATATTCCTGTGTATTCCTCTGCTGCAGTATATAAAAAATGTATTCTGTCCTGAACATCAGTGCTCCTCTATTCAACTGCCATAACCATCGCTTTGATATAATTTTTATTTGTGTGTCTGCAATTTTTGTTTTCTTAATAGTGTGTAGATTTTTGTAGCCATTGGCCTACACAGTCCATCATGACCCATGCCAGGCTACAGGTAATGCTGGTAGCCTTCCTGCTCTTCCTTCACTGAACCTATGCTCGTGGATGACTACGTTGGAACCAAGCTGGTCAGCCCCTAGAACACATGCCTCTCATTTGCACCTGCTAAGCATCTCTGAACCACACTTCGTGATTTCAAAGGAAACAAAAGTCAAAGTTTGGGATTTACAATGTGCAATTATACACAGGGAGTAAAGATGACAGGAGTTCCTGGTTATAGTTGGGTTTATACAAGTTTGTTACTGACTGTGTGATGAGAAAATTTTAATTTATGCCGGCAGGGCGTAACCAGAAATTTACTTTGAGGGGTTCAAATTTATAGTTTTGGAACAATATTAAATCTATAATATTAAAAATTATTAGTTTAATAAATTATTTACGCCCAATGGGCTAATGTACAGAGACAAATGCTATAAACCCCCTTTGTGCTCAAGGGAGATTGCAAATTTCTCATTTGTGAAGGGGATCACACATTTTTTTTATTCAAAAAGATTAAAGTTGTTATTTTTTTTCCTCAAATTTTATTTTCAAATATTTTATTTTCATCTTTGCGAGGGGATATGAACCAATATCACCCCGTCCCTCCTCTCTGGTTACGTCCCTGCCTGAGCTTGTGCTTGAAACATAACTTATCCAACCTAATCATAATATGGATTTTATTTCATTTACCCAGAAGTAATGAGCTATATTTCTTTACTTAATTATTTGCAAGATTAAGTTTAAAATATTATATTTTCTGTAAAATTTTTGTGAAGAATAAATTATCTCATTGTGGGTTATGATACAGGATATAAATGTTTTTTTTTTAGATTGTTGTAGTAGCACTTTTATGGAATCAGTTAGAGAATTATGGCTCATGTGCATTACCATTAACTGGCCACTGGTCATGTTTTGTGGATTCACTCCTAGCCACCTGAAGTGGTTTTCCATCACCACTATTGGCAAATGCTGCTGGAATTCTTTAACTTAACCTTCCCAATCTCACACATTTTAGATTAAGAACTTGGCAGTAATTATTTAAGTACAAAGTATAGTGGCCGGCAGGTATCTGGGCGTGTGAGCTCCCTAGTATTGAGGAGTGTCCCTATATTGGATGCAGATGACCTTGACACCATGACCTTTAATGACCTTGAAAACAATAACTCTAAAAAAATTCATTAAAGTCAGCAAGCATACTACATCACTGAATACTACCGCCATATTGGATGCAGGAGACCGTACTCTTGACCCGTGACCTTAAATCCAAAAAGTAACAATCCAAAAAAAATATTGCCAACTATATGTTGCTTGCTCGGGGGTATCAAGTGCCCAAAATTTACATATTTTCGCTGAGAATAACAAATTATACAATATAGTTTATAGAAATATATTAAAATAATAATGTATTAGAGTAATGAAGTACAATTAATATAGAGCACTTGGTCATTATAATTAAGGTTTGAATTTTACACGCTGGTGAAGCAGCGGGTAACGGCTAGTAGAACTATCTTTAGTTAGTCCAGTAAACGATCGCAAAAAACACGGAGAAATTTGTAATGACTTTGTTTCTCCTAGTATTGTTTATAGTCGGTGATAATTCTCAGTTTTTGTTGCATGTAGATAACTCCTCCTTCCCCCTGGGCATCTGTCGCCAGCCAGCAGTTGGCGTAACTCACCCAAAGGGGTTATATGCAGTATACGATGTTAACTGTATACAACGTCCTTGAACTCACACCGACAAATATCCAGTGCGGTAGGTGAAGATGACGCGATGCGGAGTGTAGGGAGACGGTGGTTATACTATGGCCGCCTTCCGTTACTCACGGATTTCACTGGTCAGTAATTTCAGTAACACCAACCATTGTTCCGATACTGTACTGCTGAAGGCACTGATGGCCACTGATGGTCGCATCTGAGAGGTACCCTGTGCGAGGCTACAACCGTTACTGAGATCGCGGATTTTACTGGCGTTTGAAACGTTAGTGTTGTCAGGTAAACCCTAGGTTTGGTGGGAAGTTCAAGTCATGTTCGAGGAAATTATACTAAAGGAAGGTACAGGTGCTGAGCAATCACTTATAATATTATGGTGCCATCAAAAGGTGCCCAATAAGCAGTAGAAGGTGAGTAACATTTTTACTGTTTTAGTCCAAATGCTGTATGAAAATTAGTGAGGTTAGTGTGTCCGCCGTACTTGCTAATTTTCCTGCACGCGGGAATACTACTACCAGACGCTCCGAAACAATCAGTTTACTGACGAAGAGAAATATTTGCTGCTTACTGACGACTGTTCCCTTGTTGCTGGCGAACACTGATGATCCATCAGTGATTTCAGTGCTCGTCAATAGCACCGGAAGGCGGCCTATGACATGTCTGTTATTGACAAATCGCACCTTCCCGATGGTCAAGTATTGGCTCCTCCGGTCGAGAAACGTCTGGACACCGAATTGGGTCGCCTGAGGAATGCGTGTGTGCTGAATAATCGGGAAGGGATTAGCGCTGGTAAAAATACAACCTTTGGTCCCGTCGCCGGGAGTCTTGGCGAGTGTGTGGGTGAAAGGTGCCATGCGAGTGTTCCGGCGAGCAGTGGCGGTTATCGGCAGTGTAGAGCCGAGGAGTCAACATGGGTTGTTCGCGGTACCGTAAACGGGGGCTACTTTGCACTTTGCAGCACTCAAAATGTTCGTTTTGGTGCAATTTGGCAAAGAAACAGAAGACTATAGCTAAGTATTTTAAATTTTGGATGTTACTTACCCCGGTAATGTTTGCTACCCTTTCACCAAATGGCACCTTAACAAACATTTTGAGTGATGCAATGTTATAGGCTGTTCACGGTAAATTGAGTACTTTTGAAAGCCCTGCTTAAGATCTACTTGTATGCATGTCGTGAATTCTTCCGCCTTATGTAAAATTAACATTGCCATGTGCCTCTTCACTTTATTCATGCGTGCGTCGGTTAAGTGAAATTGAAAAATTATTAAGAAAGTAAATAGTTTACAAATCTGCTCATTTTTACGCTTCGAAGCATAAAAAAAACAGAAAGCGAAATAAAAATTTAAGTTACCACAAATAGTTACCGAAAAAAAATTTATCCGACGTTAAGATACGGGACTACGTTCCCTTTTTCACTATCAACTTTACTGGGCGCAAGTTACTCAGTGCGCCCGTTTCATATATATATGCAGGCAGGAGCAGTGACTTTTTTCTAAGGTTGATTTCAAAAGTGCTCACTTTATTGTGAACTGCCTTTACCCCCGCAGCTATCTCAACGCTTTTGGAATCAAACCCCAAGAAAAATCGCACCATGTATAACAGTTTGGTTCATTCATAAGCTTCTGTTAACACAAAAAGGATATTGTATTGTTGATTAAATTGAACTTTCACATACATTTTATGTCTATATCATAATGTTTTATTTGTAATTCATAATAAATAGTTCTCGTGCAAAATGTTATTAAATTGGGCGAGCAGAATGCGGCGCGTTCTCGCTTTGGTGTAATCTTTGAGACTTGATTAAGCTTTGTTAGCATGAGGCGGGAGATATCCTGAAAGTAGAACTTCAGCAGGGCTTCAGAAAAGTTGGAAGTCACCGTGGTTGGACTCTGCGAGTTTTGTTGTGATTGTGGATCATCCGGTATCGTGAGATACTGACTATTAGGGCAACTTAGCTTATTCATAGTCTTAGAGTGTATTTTTTTTGCAAGCAGGACTAATTTAATTATCCAATTGATTAAGGTAATCAAATATTGGGTATGGTTTATTTTATTATTTTACCGTGAGGATAGCATTGAAGTGAGTGACAGTACGTTTTGAAAGAAATAGCGGTAGACCTACATGTTTTTATTGTGGTGTTGTAGGTAAATCAATCAACTAAATGCAGTTTCTTTTATTCCATCAAGACATCCGCCCCTCACGAACCTACGGCTACGCCGATGCGCATTTAGGGCTCCTGTGCACCTGAAGCTGTTTGGCACGTTGAAGATCGGGAAGCGAGGGAGTGATACGGCCGACGCTAAATCGAGCGCCCATCGCCCCGTCGCCCTTACGCGCAAGGCCCTGAATCGACACGCAGTGCTTACATCGTCGCGCTTTCCTGCGCAAATTGTAAATTATTTCTATAGCAGTGTGGGAATTAATTACACGTGATGGAAGCCCACAAATTTAACTACGGGTGTATAGTTGTAAAGCCTGTTCACGATATACTTTCGAAATCAACCTTAGATAAAAGTCGCTGCCCCTACCTGTGTGTATTGAACTGGCGCACTGAGTGACATGCGCCCATTACAGTCGGTATCGATGGAGGGGAAAGTAGTTCCATATCTTAACGTCGAATAAAAAGTACCAGGTAACCATTTGTGATAACTTAAATTATTTCTTTCGCTTTTGGTTTTTTTAAGGCATCGAAGTGTAAAAATGATTAGATTTGTAACGTATTTACTTTTCAAATAATTCCACAGTTTCACCTGACCGACGTATGAATAAAGTGATGAGGCCCGCGGCAATGTTAATTTTACATAAGGCGGAAAAATAGGCTACGTGCATACAAGTAGATCGTAAAGAGGGATTTCAAAAATGCTCATTTTGCCGTGAACCGCCGATACCTGCTTTTCTCCAACCTCGGAACGAAACTGCGTAAGCAGGCTCTAATTTTTTTTTTCATTTCAACGATTGGTTTTTTTTTTAATACACTTAATATGATAAAAGCAAAATCATACGGTATTATATTTTTTAATTGCCTCTGCTGGAAAAAATTGTATTCCCATAACGTTCATTAACTGGGATACACGTAGCCTATACATGCAAACAACGATTTCACAGAAAGTATTTTATTACATAGTTGTCTTGACATCATGTGTGAATGAGTTTCAGAAATCTTGACGAACGGAACTCCCCTCCTTCCCACACACGCTTGCGGTCCATTCTCAACCATCGCGCCACTTGCTACAGCTAGACCACACTGTTAACGTTAATGTTTATTTTCCCCGTCTGTTTTCCCGAAATAACTCAGCGCTGCGAGAGGAAGTTGACACTTTCCATGAATAAGAAGCCTTCAGCAGTCGCGTCTCGTTATCAGCGGCGCGAGATAACCAGAGGGGACACAACCGGCCACGAGTCAGTTTCGCTCCAGACGGCGCGGCGTGGAGACGACATCCTGCCCCGGAGATCGCCATCTTGCTGACGTCACAGCCGGGACCTCGACCGCGTACAGGCGTAGTTTACCGTCCAGCGGGACGATGCCTTGTCGACTGGAAGGTAACTTGACTTTGTTGCAAAACGCCGTCGAATATTGGGAGTGGGGAGATTTTTGGGCTGCCCGTAACATCGAGGTATTGAGAGCCGATGAGGGTGAAACGAGGTGAGCACGGAGTGCGGTGCCGGAATGCAAGGGCGGGGGGGAAGCGGGAGATCACCGAGAAAACCCGTCGACCAGCGACATCGTCCGGCACGATTCCCACGTACGAAATTCCGGGGGCGACCCCGTCGGGAATCGAACCCGGTTCGCCTTGGTGGGACCGCTACACCAAATTTGCCCCTAAAAACTAATTAAAGTAGTTGCATTAAAGTGCGTAGAAAATCAAATAAAGTTGCCCCACTTTTTAATACTTTATCAACAGTGTAATGTCTAATGTAATGGTCTCTGAATTCTGTTTCTTTGGAGGACGGCTTGCCTGTATAGTAATATATACATTTATGTTTTCAGAAATTACTATACACTGTTTCTGAAGAGTGTTCTATGAACCAATTATGTTTAGTTTAAAAGAAAAAAAAAACGCGATGCCTATGTAAATCGAGATTGGAGGGCCATCACTTCCAAGAAATCGTCTTGCAAGAAGTTGCGTTTGCACTCCCTTAGCTTCTGCAAGCATAGAAACGAACTTTAGAAATACTCTTGTATTATAACCAGGGGTGTAGTCGTAAATTTAGCAATCTCGGAACGCTCCAATATAAATATCCGACGGCAAGATAAGGATAATGATATCTTGCTCACGGGGAAGGGGGGGGGGAGGTAGGCTTAGGTTTAGGCGCTCTTTCAGCGATAGAAGGGTTTGGGGAGGGGGATTTGTGTAGAGAATAAGACTTAGCGGCCACCATTATTTAACAGACATTACACTTGCGCCATCACTAACAAATGCAACCAAATTCTCTTTGAGGTAGTCGTCGTGAAAATCATATTTGTTCAAGCAATTCAACAAATGTTCAAACACTGTTTCAGATTTTTGATCAGGCAGTTCAATAAGGTCCAGAAACTGATAAGATGGGGTACGTTCTTTGCTGACTTCACACTTCAGATAAACAATCAAAGTAGATGTAGCACCTAAGCTTGTGGATTCGTTGCAGTTCTAAAAAAGTCCAAAATGGTTAGAATAAGGTCTGTCATATTATACAATGTAGTATGCTGACTTAAATATAGCTTTTGTTGAGGCAAGGAGGGATGCATTCATTGACTCACGCACATTTTCGAGAGTTTGTGCTTTTCCTTTTGCAATTATTTCCTCAGTAGTTGTGTGAGCAGTTGACTGTCTATGCTCGGAAACCTTTTTTCGAAGAGACATGAGCTGGGTGGCCCTGGATGACCCATTATATGTGACATTGTAATAATGCCGCTCCTTTGAGATCGCTATGCGTACTTATTTGTTATGCACCCAGACAAGAAACCTCGCTACATAATTTACAACCAAGTTTTCTATTTTTGTAGTCTATCCACGGCAACGCGTCTCTTTTATTGTTCCACATTACTGCAGTCCATGCAGAGGGCCGCCGAGATTGCAAATTCATTTCGTTGCAGCACGAATCCGAATTGGACGAACTCTGAAAACTGTCGCTGAATCCTTCTGTACCGTTATTCTGTACGCATCCATCGTTATTTGAAACTGGCAATGTAACATTTTCGGTAGCCTTACATTCACTCAATGTAGACTCTGCAGTACTGGGGCTCTCGTGTCCGCCTGGTTCACCATCTTCTGACGTTGAGATGTTTGAACCGGAAAAGAAAGAAGTTGAGAGTTTTCTGTTTCTGCTTACGGGATTCCATTGTGTAAACACAGTGCAGTCTTCAACTTTCTAATCACAATTAACTAACAAGCACTGACAATTCACAGCCACAGACTCACAGACTACTTGTCAGTCGTCGTAACATATTACAATAAATTGAAAACCGACATTTGTAAAGTTAAAGTGCTTGTGAACGTTATATAATGTAAGCCGCCTTGTCCCGACTTAAATATTAGTGAGTAACGTACGACGTTGGCAACTACGCGCACGAGACGGATTGACGTGACATCGATTTTTTTCTAACTAACCAAAACTAAGTGTTAAGTGAAAGCCCGGTGGGTAGGGCGGGAATTTATTGCATCTCAGGGCTAGACCTCTTACGCCTACAAGGATAGGAAATCATGCGAGGAGACATGCATCACGGCAGAGAGGGATTGGGCAGCCATGGCCTGCGATTGAGGCCATGACTACCTTCCTAAGTGTACTTATAGCTAAGCTATCACTAGAAGAGACTGGAAAAAACCGGCATAGACACCGCAAAAACCCAGTCAACAGGATGGAATTAAAAATATTCATGCATTAATCAGAAATGCTACCGGAGACAGTGTGTGTGTGTGTGTGTGTGTGTGTGTGTGTTAGTAGAGATGAAAAAGCTAGTAGAGATGGATGGGAACTATATTTCTTTTCGCCTTGGCAATTGGAGGGAGACACTGGCGCATAACCAGAGAGGTGCTTGCACACCTCTCTGGTGGGAGAAGTGGCGCTATTGGGCGGCTTCCCCCCCGATTCCCCAGCAGAACCCGACGTGACATATGTTTACGCCGCCTGATCTACACACCTCTACCCCTCCGGTAATTCTCCTCCTCCTATCGTATTCCAGGAAACTTGGTGCTACTTCCTACCCTCTTCCTGCTAAACACCAGCCTGCCGGCATCTGACCTTGTCACGGGCCTAGAAAGAGCAGAGACAATAAAAACGATGAAGGGAAAGTCAAACATTACCTTTACCGTAAACAACGTGCATTTCTCAAATTATAGATGAAAGAGCGAAGCGACAGCTTTAATAGCTTAATACATTTTTCGGCTATCACTTGGAGAAACAGAAAACGTGACGGAAGACATTTCCCGTTTTTTTTTTTTTAATGTTTTTGGAAATAGAGGCAAAAGAACAGAAATCTTACAAAGTAGTCCCGGAACATAGTTCCGGTGTGTTCCGGCTCCACTGCACCCCTGAAAACGACAAGTGTGGTGAATCACTTGGCCGTTGTTTGTTGTTTTTGATGCCGTATAGGTTCTTGGTGACCTCCGAGGGCAAGGTCGGCAAAGCCCTTCGGACTACGAGATTCTGGCGTTCGAGTCCCATGTAAATCATGGACATGTATGCTGGTTTTAGATGGAGGCAAAGTTTAGTATAGTATGTGTCAGCCACTGAATATACATATTGTATATGCAAGCCGTCTCCCGATTAGTCTTAACATTTTTCGCTTTTATTTTATTTTTCTTTATGTTGCGGAGTAAAGTGTTGTAAAGCCTCTGTCACACTGTGAAATCTTCCCGCCCAACTGCTTCCAATAAGTTTGGTCAAATGGGCATTTGTGACGTCATCAGAACGTCACTAATGCGGCTATATTTGTCTGACAAGGCTGGATGGCTTCAGTTTTCATCGAACATTTGAAGATTGAACCGGTTCTAAAATTTATGTGATTTTGACGGTCTCGGCCAATCAGAACCGTGCACGACAACGATGGACATCAATAAACTTTAAAACGAAGTAAGTAATGGAGATCATTAATTTATGTAGAAGCAGTCTGGGCATGAATGCTTGTTTAGGTGTATATTGCACATAATATTACGAACTCTGAGGCGTTAAATTTCATTGTGCAGGAAACATTTCTGATAAATAAAATTTTAACGTAGTAAAGAGGCGAAAATAAATTACAACATTCATTAAATTAATTCCTGTAATTGGTTGCATGGAAAAACAAAAGCAATATCTCACTATGAAAATAATTTTTAAGTAATAATTCAAATTAGAATCTCCCAGTAACGAAATTTGACAGTGTGACACGTTTTAAAACGAATTTGTTGGAAGGGAAAATTTGACGGCCGTATCTTGTCTTCAAAATTTTATTATCAAATATAGTTGAAGGCGAAAATTTGAGTGTGACAGGGGCTTAAGGCGTAGGTTCTCGGCATTGTATGAATGGATGACTTTATACTGTACGGATTTCTAGAGGTTGTTTCAGTACGACGCTACAAGTTTGTAAATGCATTGAGGGACCGCAATGGCGTAGTGGTTAGCCTATCCTCCTCCCCCCACATGGGCGAACCGGGTTCGATTCTCGGTGGGGTCGCTTCCGGATTTTCCACACGTGGGAATCGTGCTGGACGACGCCGCTGGTCGGTATGGGTTTTCTCGGGGGGTTTCACATTTATCCCGCTCTTGCACTCCGGCACCGCTCCATACCCACCTCGTTTCAACCTCGTCGGCTCTTATGACCCCGATGTTAAGAGCCGTCCAAATATCTCCACCCCACCCCAAACGCATTACACGTTGTTTTGTAAGCTCGAGTTTTTTCCCCCCTCTATATAATCGTCTGTATATTGCAGTTCCAAAAACGTCAGGCCTCAAATTCTTATCTTCTATAAACATATCCTATGTGCTCATGTAGCTGTCGGGAGTTACGTAATAGCGAAAAAATAACAGCACGTAGTCCCAACCCCCCACCCCTGCATAGTCGGTTGATAAAAGCATCCAAACACACGCCATTCCGCTCTTGAATCTCAAGAGTTACATTCCGGGAATGACGCGATAAGGCCGTGTGTATCAGTAAACACAGCGATGACAGCTGAGGTGCGTGATCGATCAATCACTATGCACGCCCGGGTGGACGCACAGGTATAGGCTATTCACAGTAAAATGAGCTCCTTTGAAAGCCCTCTCATTTGGAATAATAGTCAGTAAATATATTTTATTGTAACCCTAGACGTTAACTTCCAAGTGCGGTGGAATATATACACTGTGTAAATTACTCACACGATAATATTTGTTTAAAAGGTTGTTAAAAGGTAAAAAATGGCTGAATGAAAAAAGTAACTAGGGTCTAAAAAGTACTCACTTTACCGTGAACAGTCTGTAGTCCTATCGTTAAGTGTCTGCAGGGCAACTACGTGATGTCGAGTTTTCCCTCTTTCTCGACAAGCAGTAACGATAATGCGGGGGTAGCACCCAGTGATGTGTGGTGAAGTGTTGCAAGGTAAGCTGGTGCTTGCTCAGTGCTGTACACACTCGGCGCGCGCAACAGGAACCGGTAATCAGAGTGGGGCCGGGAGAAACCGAATGTATTGCGGCCAGTCGCGAGAAAGCGGGAGACACCCATTACACACGTGCTGTGACTTCAAATGATTAGATATAGCGTAGAGCAAACCACAACTTACCTTGCAACAGTTCACCACACGCTGCTGGTAGCATCCGTCGAAGACACGCAGTATTGCCAAATCACTGGATTTTCAACCAGATCTGTTGGGTTTCAATTTATACCTGCAGTGGACCTTGCTATCAAGTTGCAGTTGGTAGATAATAAAGCAATTTTATAGTTATAAACTACTATACAGTAAAACAATTTGTGTCACGAATTTTTGTATGTGTGTACTCATTTTTTTGACACAGTGTAACTTCGTGACTATTAATAATCCGTAGCCACAATGCACCAGAGTCCTTCATGTACTGTAGTCTTTACTACAATCTGAGACTGAGATGCACTTAAGTCGGCAAAATTGTTGTCTAGCAGTCATTGGGTATTATGTAAAGTGATTTTTTATTTCACGGTGGAATGTGATCGACAGTTTTCTGGAAGGAAATATATCATATTACTCTCCGGGATGTTAAGTCTTAATAATTAAAATTTGTGTATGTTGAGGCGAATATTTCTATCACACTTCAGTAACTGCTATTCGTAAATTGGCGGCACTGCATCATTACGCGTAATTTTCACATCGATGTTGCTGCTCCTCTTTTTGTTAACTTTTCCCCAACTGTAATAATATAACATGCGCATTTACTTACTGCATTGAAAGAAAACTCTGTTTTAAAAATATATAGATACATAGTCATAATAATATTTTTAATTGGATTAAAAGTAAAGGTATTGTTGTCGTTTTTCGAATAATGATTACGTAGATTTTCATAGTATAATTATATCCTGGTTGGTTTCCATTTGGGTCCTAGTGGAATTCTCTATTTAAGTGTTGTCAACACTGGGCGGTATTATTTAGCTCGGACCTGTAGGCGACTGGCCGCTCCTGAAGGCGATGTTCTTGTACAAGTTATATGTGATGTGGGCTTATTAATCCTTCTAATTTTATGCTGGGAAGTTGATATGTAGATGGCTTACGTGCTAGAATTACGTGAACGAAAACGCAAAACTGGCGTGCCTCATCCGTGGCCTGCGTGGTACTTGAACGCGGAACTCCCGAGAGGTCGGAAGATAACACTGCAGCGATTTCGACCATGGAAGCCGACGACAATTCACAAGTGTCAGTGATCCATCCTGGCCGTAATTATTTGTGGACGGCCATCTTTAATTCGCATGCCCATGTTTAATCTGATGTCGTTGTACCACGTAACCTTCCCAAAAGGAAGTGTAGTGTTTATTTTTACAACGGGAGAAAAAAAAAAGAGACTTTCTATTAATACCATCCACGACATAACCGTGGAAGTATGTCATTCGCAACGCGTAGTATTTTTATGCCGCGGCGAGTGCAGATAAACGGACCGAGGACAAATGGCCTGTCCGCGCCGGCGGATGACAAGTTATGGAATAATTTCTGTGCCGGCGGACAGAGAAACGACTTTGGCAAGTCTTGCTAGGGCAGGACCACCTGGTTCTTGTACCCTGGTAACTAATTACAGCAGCGGAAAAGGAACGGGAGGTAAAAGGGAAGCAAAGCAGAGGCAGCCAAAGAAAAGAAGGATATTTTAAGGAGGGTGGTGGGGGGGGGGGGGGGGGGGTCCGCTAGTAGAATGCTTCTGACAGGTGGATGGTCTGGTATCGTTTTCGTATTTCCGTCCAACCCTCCCTTCTAGAACACTTGTTACCATGGTCCTAAAGGAGAAAGTAGTTCCTCTTGTAAGACGGTTACGTCATAGATTAGGTAAGTATACAGAAGTAAACTGGCGTCTTGGCGGCTCCTTTAATATTGGCGTACCCAACCTCTGTTTGGCTGTGCGAGGCTTTGGAACGGGCCTTGAGTCTCATTGGTTACTGCCTGCTGTGGAAGGTGCCCTATTGGCCGCCGAGTACGTTACAAGTAGGGCTGTTCGTTATCATAAAAATTTAATACCGATATTTTACCGGACATTTATTCGGTCTTTTCGATACATCGATACTATCGAAATTCTCGATATTGCCAAAATTATCGATAATACCGAAATTATCGGCAATATCGAAATTATTGGTAATATTGAAATGATGCATAGTACCGAAATTATCGATAGTACCGATATAATTAATAATACCGAAATTCTCGATAATATGGAAATCTTATTTATTATGGAAATACTGAAATGATCGATAATATTATTGATAATACCAAAATCGTCGATAATATCAAAACATCGATATACTTATATTTTTAAAAGTTACATATGGTTCAATAAATTATTTTCCATATCGATAATTATCAATACATTGATATTTCGGACAGCTCTAGTTACAAGGCGCCGTTTGGCGAACGTCGTTTTCCCACATTTTGCTGGCGTCTGAACGTTGGAGTTCATAGTTTCGTAACTGTGGTTATACTGTGATAGGTAGAGACCTGAAAAATTTTCTAGTACAATTACCTGCAGACTATATTCTACAGTTTTATGTACAAATTTGTCGATCTCAACTGTGCATTGGTTGTCTGCTGTCACAGTGGAATGCGTCGATTGGCCCAGCGTTCTCCAGGAGGTGCCAAACACCGCGTGGACCAATGGCTAATGTTATATAAACACACATGTTTTGAATTCTAATTTGTCCCAAAATGAATCCGCGAATTTTTCAGGTCTCTAGACATGCGTTAGGAAGACCTCACCACTTGGGAAGTTTGCTTGTGGAAAGTGTAAAAGGGCAGACGGTCCAATGAGCGAAGTGCCTTCGGACACGATATCTGAATCAATTCTGTCTCAGGGGTTTTGTATATTCTTTTTAAGTTGGCTTATTGAAAAGAGAGTGGAGAGCGACGTTTGAACCATTTTAGACCCACATTAATTTATGGTTTCAGGTATTGAAACTGCGGAAAATTTTGATCTGTGCTGTAGTTATGCCGGCACTGAGCATGTTTAACTATCGTCACCAATGAACTACGTGTTTTTGGGCTTGATACCAGTGACATGAGCCATTCGCAAAGCAGAGCTGTAGCCGAAGTCCACTGACATTGAAGCAGTATCCGAATTCGCTGTTAGGCTACGAAGCCAACCGCGTAAATATTTGGGGTCAGTATTTACAGATGTGGAGAATCACATCGAATCTTCAAATACCTCCGCAAAAGCGTCTGCTAATGTATAACGTTTTATTTCACGACGGTTTTCGTGCAAGTTATGAGTTGTTGAGTTGAGAGATTTGGGCGGCTGTTAACAACGAGGTTCTGAGAGCCGATGAGGGTGAAATGAGGTGATAATGGAGCAGCGCCAGAATGCAAGGGCGGGGGAAACGGGAGATTGCCGAGAAATCCCGCCGACCAGAGGCCTCGTCTGGCACGATTCCCACTTGCGAAAATCCGGGAGTGACCCGGCCGGGGATTTAACCCGGTTCGCCTTGGTGGGAGGCGAGCAGTCTAACCGCTCACCAACCGCGGCCCCTGCAAGTTATGAGAACGCAAAAAAAAAACAACAACAAAAAAAAGAAATCTAACAATGAACCACCAATCCGTACTCATTTTGTTTGTAATACAATTTTTGTAAAAAAATAATAATTAGGCCTACGTTACACGCATTATTTTAACGGATGTTTTATTTAAAGAAGCAAGTAAATAAAACGATTTGATAATTTTCGGAGTGAAATGATCTACAACTTGTTTACTCTGTTGATTTCCCAATTAACAAAGAAACATCGAAATATTCAGTAAGGCATTTGTTAAATCGAACAAAAGAAGCGCTGTTCAATATCGTTCGAATTCAACACACAAATTTCCCAATCCTTAAATTACCGAATGTGTGAATCTGAACACGGCTTGAGTTTTGTGTATTGTGCCATATATCACCTTCTGTGCAACCGGCACAGGGTTATATGTGTGTGTGTGTGTCAAAGTTTCTATTTATATTTGTTTGTTCTCTATGCAGTTCTACACCGCTCGACGGATGGGGACGAAAATTCGCACGGATGCTGTACAGTCAGGGTTGCCACAGGTCTAGAAAACCTGGAAAACAGGGAAATGTCAGGGAATTTGAAAACTGTCAAGGAAATGGGAGGGAATTTCAAACAAGTTAGCTAAATGTCAGGGAATTCTGTGATATGCATGATATATTCCGCAGTTCTGTCCTCAATCGTGCAACTCTCCCATAATCATATAAAATTGTTTCAATGGCTGTGGACTAAATGCATAGGCATTTTTCTGTGCGATCTATGTGGTGAGCAATTTTGTAAGATCTGAGAAGTATTTTGGTGAAAATGTATGTTATCATGCAAAGAAGCCAATCCTTACAGAAAAAAAAAAAGTTAGATTAAGGTCAGGGAAAAAAGATTCTTTTTTTCTGGAAATCAGGAAAATGTGAGGGAATTCTACAATTTTAAAAAGGTGGCAACCCTGGCAGTGCCAATTTTAAGATACTGTATAGGCCAAAATCGCCTCCCCCCTTTTCCCCCTGTTGGGCACACGAATCCTAAAATAGTGTCGTGTATCTCAACTCTACTTTTTTACGGTTCTGGACCAAATTTGAGAGGGATGCCCTTTAGAACCCAAAGTAAAATACTGTGTAGGCCCTCCATTGGGTCCGAACCTCCCTAAAACAGGGTCGTGTATCTCTCGTTGCCCTCTTGTACCCTGGCAACGTCGGGTAGTATTGCTAGTCCTAAACTAACCCAAGTATACGTGCGTGATGCTCCCGGAATTCGAACGCGGGACCTCGGAAGTCCGAATGGGGTGGTCGGACTGGAGCTACCGGGAAGGGAGGTAGGAAGATAGTGCGGAGAGATGCAGGGAGTGACTCACACCTGCCGGCGTGTTTTTGAGAAAGCAGCTGACAGCGATATAAATGACGACATGACGGCGGCGTTGAAACACGCTACAGAAGGCGCGGTCTAATGAGGCGGGAACCGTCTGCTCCGGCGGACAGGGAAGATCACTTCTGTCCCTCCTCCTCCCTTGCACACGTTGCCCACGCTCTTCCCTGGGCTTGACAAAATAGAACCCACGAAATTCATAACACCCATAATTCATCGTCCACTCTCGACCCTGAAGGAGCCTGGTGAATGTGACGAGGTACGCCAGATGCCTGATCATAACTGTTTGGCGAACCAGAGGTAATTTCGGTTGCTAGTGAATCTGGTACGTCGTCGCTGTCAATATATAGTATGTTTGAAAGCCCAGCTTCTGAAGTTTTTCCCTCTGCTGGATTATTTTGATTATTTTCCCTCTGATGGGCCTTCGTGTGCTGTGAATGGCAATCCTCCCTCTGCATCAATAGCTGAACTATTTGATGGGGATAGTGATTTCGAAGACATATCCAGTCATACGTCACAGCATTTACAATATCTCACGCTTATGTGAGGACAGTAGTGCGATATATTATCCAAATTGTAATTTTTTTTGTGCTATATCATTTTATATTATAATTATTTATTCAATAGTAGTTATAATACTTAATTGTTTTTTTTTGGACATAATAATGAAAATCTGACCAATCATAATGTATAGACAGTCTAACGTAACTTAACCTAAACTAATTGGTTTTTCTTGACCATTTCCAGATTCCAAACTACACAGACAGACGTGACTTGAATTTTTAAATTTGTTTATTCAGATTCCTATGTACCTGCAGCTGTTTTTGCCATACGAAGCGCAGAAGCGCAGGAACGTTAAGGGCGACACCGACGGCTCCCGTACCTATTGCCCCGACGCATCTACACGCGATATTCTCAAATGTCATGCATTCTTCCCGTTGTGCCGCTGCAACTATGGAACTTTAATCCGTGCCTATATCATTTTATTAGTGCAAAATTTGCAGCGAAGTTCTTTACCTGCCCCTGTACTAGTTTCGAGTGTTTCCGACCAAAACATTCTACAGTAAGGCAGTGAGAAAAGGCAGCTTTCAGCTATGCTGAAAAGCTCAGAAATAGTGTTAGTAGTGTTAGCGTAAGACTACTGGATTAAATCGGGGCCCTACTGCGAGGCTACAGGCTATATGTCCAGATTAAATTGAGTCTCGAAAGGGGAAGCTACAGGTCCTCTGTCCAGATTAAATTGGGACAGAGGACCTGTAGCCTCCCCTTGCGGGACTCAGGTTAATCTGGATATAGAGCCTGTAGCCTCGAAGCAGGGCCCCGATTTAATCCAGTAGCCTTGCGCTAACACTACAGGGTTTGTTTGTAACGTGTGTTTTTTTTTTTTTTTTTAAAGCAGTCTTCGCTGCCTCGTCTCAAGTGTGTTTTCTTTTCGCAGCTCAGCACATACGACGCCACGTGAATTTGTTTGGTAGAAAAACGTGTATTTTAAACACTTTTCAACGCAGTTCAAGCTCTAGGTACATAGTTTTCTTAAAGATCCTATTTTATTTGAGAAGTCAGAGTCGAGTGGAGGTTACATTTCGAACATTTCACAAAATATCATTAACACATTAGGCGCCGTTTTCAATTAAATTAAATATGTAAAATTTCTCAGCCCCAAAATATTTTTTATTTAAAAATCTTCCTCTTCGGCTCCAACAAATGAACACAATTATTACCTCATCTTCTCAAACCCAAAATCTTCAGTATCATTCGTTTATCTTCTTATAATGATCATAAAACATATTACAGTAATTATATTAAATATTAAAATCTTCAATTATTTATTATTTCATTAAAACTTATGAATATAATGCTGACGTCCATCATTGGAGGTGGTTGTAATTGCTCTAAAGAAAAAAATTAGTTCTATTTTACATCTGCCTTACTTATGTTTTGTCCTGCCCTCCGATTGGCTGTGGCCTGACCATGACACATCTCTTAGTCTATCAGCAATGGTGAGACGAGAGACAACCAGGATAATTTTATTGGGTACTTTTGTTTAATAAACATTTAATGCCGACTACTCTCTAAAAAAGAAATGAAAATAATCTGAATACTAGATGTTACAAGTGGTGGTTTAATAGAGAACGCGAAACTTAAAATTACGTACAAAAATGTATTTTATCATCAATTTACTACCCAGTTTGTATTCGAACTCGAGACTTTGTACAGTGGAGGTGACATAATTTGCGTCCTGAACTATAGAGAGAATACGGAGTAGAAATTGTTTGCCTGGTGCGCAGTAAAAAATCTCCTTATCCTACACAACTGTGTAAAACCACGCGTCCACGTCTATGGTTAGCACACTGTAGAAATAATTGCTTTGATATGCTGCTACACTACTTTTGACTAAGTTGTAACCAAAATACGACGTAGTCACGTTACGTAAAACGTATTTTCCCCCCGTGAAAGTGCGGTGTTCGTTTTAAAATCAGATATAAACGAACAGGACATCACTTTTTAAACACGTGATTTTGACAATTTATCGCGGCGATTATTAAGCCAACATTGGTGGCACGCACAGAACGTGACAACCGATCATCTTCTGTCTGTGCCCTGAACAACGAAGACGACCATTGGAACAAATCTGTCATAACGTGGTGTAGTTTTATTTGTGGTGGATGAACAAATATTTGTGGGATAAATTTAATTAGGATGTGTCTTGTGTCGGTGATACGTCTGTGAATTATTTTTATGCGAATACGTCTGCGGGTAATATTTTGTTTCGGAATAGGGGAAGAAATCAAGGGAACGAAACGGAGGCTTTCGCTTTTAAGGCTTAAATCTGCAGATATAAAATATATCTTCAATTTGGCAACAAAATCAGCGTGCAAGCACACCGGAATCGCGAAATTCGTATATATTGCCTGGGAAATTTTCGCCCACGCCCCTAATTTGCTGCCAGACGCCGCGGGCCCCCCACGTATGTGCGACACCAACTCAAGGTCATACTGGCATTAGGGCTGTTCGATATCATAAAAATTTAATATCGATATTTTTCGAAACAGTTACTCGGTATTTTCGATATATTGATAATACATAAATTCTCGATAATACCGAAATTATCGTCAATACTGAAATTACTGACAATACAGAAATAATTGATAATATAGAAATAATCGATAATACCGAAATTATCGGTAACACCGAAACTATCGTTAACACCGAAATTATGTGTAATACGGAAATGATCGATAATACTGAAAATTTCGATGATATCAAAACATCAATATACCGATACTTTTGAAAGTTACATATAAAATTTAGATAATATCGAAACAGATATACCGATATTTTTTAAAATTACACGCCGTTCGATAAATAATTTTTCATATCGATAATCATCGATATATAGATATTTCGAACAGCCCTAGCTGGCATAGTAGTCGCGTGCCCGATCGAGCTTGACTGCGTCAATTCAATAGTGTTATTATAGTAGCGTCGCTGTAACTTAGGACTTGGGAGATCTGCAAACAACTGGACGACGGTGGCACGGCGGGTGGGAGGGAGTGCCTGCAGATTCGTCTGCCCGCCTGCCAACTACCTGTGGTTGGTGCTTTGCGAGTCGTTCAGCCTCTCTCTTTCACTTGGGTAGGCGGAGCCAAGCCCGTTCTTAAGCCCCTGTCACACTGTAAAATTTTCGCCTTCAACTATATTTGACATTAACATTTGAAGACAATATACGGCCATCAAATTTTTCCTTCCAACAAATTTTATTAAGTGATCTTTAATGTGTTTGAAAATGTGTCACGCTGTCAAATTTATTTTTTCTGGAACGATCTAATCTGAATATGTATTTAAAAATTATTTTCAAAGTGATAAAATGCTGCTTATGTGTTTCAATGCAGTACATTAGAGGAAGAGATGTAGTGAATGTTGTAATTTCTTTTTATTTTTTTACTAAATTTGAATTTTATCTATCAGAAATGTTTCCAAACAATGAAATTTAATGTCTCCAAGTTGTTACTATTATGTGCAATATCTATTTTAAACCGAATTCATGCCCAGACAGCTTTGACATAAATTAATTATCTTCATAACTTATTTCGTTTCCAGCTATTTTTCGTTATACTAAAGTTTTGTCACGTCCATTTTTTTGTCGTGCACGATTCTGATTGGCCGAGACCGTCAAACATCAAATACATTTTAGAACCGGTCCTATTTTCAAATGTTGGATGGGAACTGAAGCCGTCCAACTTTTCCAGACAAAAATGGCGGCGTTTATGACGTTTCGATGACGTCGTAACTGTCCAATTCTATCTGACCAAACTGATGGGAAGCAGTTTGACGGAGAAATTTGACAATGTGACAGGGGCTTTAGGCCGGCGCAAGTATAGCCGCGAAGATTTAGCTCACCTTGCAAACGTAACATCGCCTTCTCTGTCCTGGGTCACAGGTGAAACTAAGGAGAGGCAGTAGGATATGTGACCTCCTCCCCTGTCTCCCAGACCTCAATGACGTCTAGGTACTATCACAAGTATTGAAACCAATATTAGGTACAAGCAACTGTTTCAAGTAAGTCGTTTTATTTGTAATTATACTATCTACCGATCATACATGTTAAGGAGTTTCCACGAGTGACGTATTGTAAAAGGGTGATTTCTTTACAACTGTCTGATACGAAATCATAACTTTCAGTTACCGCAAATTTAACATGGACGAACAAATTAATTATTTTTACAAGCTGCTCAAAAACTAAAAATTGTTGTGATATTTATTATTATTGTATAAGTACACCTCGGTGTATTTTGAAAAAATGTATAATGTAAGAGTATTAATAATTATAAACAATATTATGAAAATAGAAGAGTACGTGCCTTCCCGAAAATTATGTTTTTGTTGCGCCAAAGCATGGTGTCCCCACGTATCGGTTCGATGTTAAAGACGCGTTCACGTCGACAATTAATTTCCCACGTGTGCAATCGTGTAAGGCAAGCTCTGCGCGTATTTTTGTCATATGTGGAAATGGCGGAAGACGCCTCCCGTTGAAACGCTGGAATGTGCTGTTCCTCTCGGACGACTGCTCGCAGGTGACGTCAGCGTCAAGCTCGCGAGCGTCCAGCGACTGTCTCACTGACGCGATAGCGAGATTCCGGACCTTCTCCAACGTTGAAGGGGTTGGGGGGGGGGGGGATTTCCAGGGATGCGCAACGACTTCTCGGAGAATGTGGGACAATGTAGGCGTAGTTCGAATGGTTGGTTGAAGGGGGTTTTTGTGGGGGGGGGGGGGGGGGTACCACCTCTCTCCCTCCATCGCTTGAAGAGTGCTCCGAAGTTTGTTGGTATTTATTTCGTTGCGCCGGGACGTGCAGGGCGTCCTGACCTCTGGGCTATGTGTTCTTTGCGGTCTGGTGAGGGAAACTTCCTCAGCCCGCAGAGAGATACAACTGCTGCAACCGAATGAGTGGTATAAGGGCCCGAGCACACCCCCCGCTCTGAGCTTCGGCAATGATGAGAGAAAGGTATTTATTTCACATAACGTGGCCGCTCACGCACATTCTAAACCGTTTATTTCAAAAAATATTCCTATTGCTCGTTTTGCATTCATTTTTCCTTCTCTTAGAAACATGCTGACAGAAAATTCAAATACACTGTAGTATAGATGTTCCTAGTTGATCCATGAACTGAATACTTTCGAAATCAACCTTTGGAGAAATATGCTATAGTCTGTTCTCGGTTTCTTAACACTTTTTGAATTAAACCTTTATAAAATCACTCCATAGCGAGTGTTGAAAGTGGTTCACGTTATAATCACGGCACACCTCCTTCTATGTATAAGTTTTTTTCACAGTAAGGTTAGCACTTTTTAAAGTTCTTCCAGCATTAATAAACTAAAAAAAGCAATTCCGTTTATATTTTACTAGCTGTTACCCGCAGCTTCGCCCGCGTGCATAATTCAAACCTTATTTATAATGACCAAGTGCTCTATCTTAATGGTTGATGGCATATTATATATATATTCCCTAAGAAACTGTTATTTTTTCCGAGGTGAAAAGTACTCTATGTATAATCTACCCCTGTATTAAATTTCATCGGAATCCGTCGAGCCGTTATGACGTGATTGAGTAACAAACATACAAACTTTCGCATTTATAATATTGTTAGGATTGTAGCCTCACGCGTTAAATTGTGAGAGCTATAAAATATATATACTGTGTCCATTATAAGTTACATGGCAAATTTTTTTATATTAACAGTTGGTAAAAGAACACACACAAGCTGATAGGAATTTCTAAGTACGGCCTTAAATACTGTTCACCTCGCAGTGACTGGCCTATAACGGAAGTTATTTACCAGCACGTCAGGAGTTCCAATCCAATTTTCCCTCCCAATGTTTCCTTGCATTTCCACGCGACTCTGTGGCTTGTTGAGATAGCCGCTTCCTTTCAGCGTTACTTGTAGGGGAGAAACCTGTTGGGTGAGGTCAGGCGACCGTGGTGGCATAAGGTCAGGCGACCGTGGTGGCATAATGCCGGAAATCACATATCTCGCGACAATCACGGCATGTCTGACGCTAGAGTTAAAGCGAACAGCCAGTCATATACAAGACACCTCTGACGTCAGCAGGATGAGGACTTCCACACACTCATAATAGTTCTATACGAGAAATTATTCCTACTTTTGTCGTGCCGTGCTGCTGTGAAAACAGGGTGTATAACGTTGTAAAACAAAATAGTTCGACTGACTTACCCTAAAGTATTGAATTAAGCATATAAAACTGAAATTTAAACAATGTCGTGCTTTAACATGGTATCGGCACTCTTTGTCAGCGTCATGTGTTCAGAATTTCCGTTCTGCCCACCGCCTTTGAAACTAAATGATTCTGTAAGCGCCTTGTAAATGGCGCTGAAAAAAACCTAACCTTTGTGTAAACTGTCGTGCTGTAAATTCAAGTAGTCGCATTCGAGATTGTTTCTTGTTGTGTCGCTGTTTTCGTCGTGCCGTAGTATGCTCGTCGGAGCTGTGTGACTTCAACTTCCTTAGAAATGACTCGATTTCCGTAGGGCGATACGAACTTTGCTATGATGACATGTAAAGCGTGACTGCAGTACTTTTGCGAGAAAAATCCTTGGAAACCCAGCTGCCAAGAAAATCCTGTATTAAACTACAAAGAGTTTTCGTGTGAAATCTGAAAAACATTTCTTTGTAATATTACAAATGATAGCCTTGGGTTACAACTGGCATTATTGAGAAGTGTACATCAAATTAATTTTTATTCTAAAAAACAAATATGATCAATTAGTAACAGAGAACATCAACAAAAAATTATTTCGAAATATAATATACAAAAGAAAAATTACACTTCGCCAGGACGGGGATTATAACTCGCATCCGTTGTATTACTAGCGCGCACCTTTAACCTTAAAACCAACTTGACTTCTGACAGTAAAATCCGTTGTATTACTAGCGCGCACCTTTAACCTTAAAACCAACTTGACTTCTGACAGTAATATCCGTTGTATTACTAGCGCGCACCTTTAACCTTAAAACCAACTTGACTTCTGACAGTAAGGTTATTTTTTACTGTAAATGTACGTGCAACTACATTCAAAATAATAGTTCAGTTGTTGAGTTATGAGGTTTGGACGCATCTTAACAACGAGGTATTGAGAGCCGATTTAATAGTTCTGTGTAGCTAGGAAACATTAATAAATAATGAATAATACGGTCACGTTTTGTTGAAATTTTCATTTTATTATGATTATTTGAGTTGTTTTAATTTTTTTCTACGTAATTGAAACTTGCAATACATTTCTTTTTGCACCCAGCTACCCTTCACATCACCAATAGTTTTTGCACGAACAGCTATATACGGTTTTACGTTGTTGAGTGTCCGCCATTTTGCTGAAGCTAGCATATACGTAGGGATAGGAATTTCTCGCGAGTTCATTTCAGGACAAGATAGATGTCAAACACGTGTACACTAAAGTTGACTTTGAACTTGGATTGCAGTTTATTTGACACGCCCTGGACGACTCTGAGCCAATAGCAGACGTGCAAGGGAACAAGTAGTGAGTGCCATACTGCCAGGTGAGAAGTAACACTGGCTACTGTATGGGGCAGCAGCTAATGGACAAACATCTGGGCTCGAGTATACACATGACTGTGGAGTATAGCCTACAGGTCATTGAACTCGCGAATTTTTCCTATCCCTACGTATACGGCTCAGTATAGTACAAAAATTTCCTAAGGTCTATTACAAACACGGACTTTGTGGTTTTACAAGAATAATTTTTGCATTGTTACAAGCATTTGTAAAATTACAAAGAATTTCTTAGTAAAAATTACAGAATTTTTTTAGTGTTTGGTATTCTCATTTTTTCAGAAAATAGCCATTTCTAAGTTCCTTGTCTTCGAAATTATTTACTAACTCATGGAAATCTCTTCTGTATAGACTGACCTGACCACCGCTGTATGGTAGTGCATGAATCCAATATGAAGGAGCAGCCACAGAGTGCTGAGACATGCGTATATGTGCAGGTGCTAGTAATACGATATCATTTTTCTAGGAAATTCTCGTAAAACCAAATACGGCTTTGAACGTGTAGTATCCAATTCTCCCTGCTGTGCATTGACAAACCGTTGGATCCAGTGACAGTAAAAGTGTATCCTTGGTTCGCCTGGAAATTCCAGTTCCTGTAAAGCAGCAACACGACATGCATACACTAATTTTTTTATTTTTTTTTAATAGGCTATTCACAGTAAAGTGAGCACTTTTGAAATCCCCTCCTATTTGGAATACTAGCCAATCGATATATTTTATTTAAGTCATAGATGTTAACTTTCGAGTGTGGTGGAATATTCAAACTGTGTGTATTACATAGTAATACTTATTTAGAAAGTTGGCCAAAGGATTACACGTGCCTGAAAGGAAAAACTAACTAGGGTCTCAAAAGTGCTCACTTTACCGTGAACTGCGTATAGTCCGTTGGCATGCAGATGCGTAAACTCCAATCTCCTGCGACATTGCAACGCTAGGACTTCCCCGGGTAACCTGTAGTCTGCTTTTAATTTACAGTACAGTAATTCTGGTAGCCTCCCCCCCCCCCCCCTCTTTGTGGACGTCTTCAATTGTTCGATTGGTTTCCAGTTTCTTCACCCGATACCGAATTGAGGATCTTTCCAGTGGTTTCCGAACTCCAAACTGCGCAGAACATTGTCTTTGACAGTCTTACATCGACTCAGTTTTCCAGTAGCGGAGAAGTTTGGGCTTCTCTTAACAGCGAGGTCTTGAGAGCCGATGAGGGTGTAGAAAGGTGGATACGGAGCAGCGTCGGAATGCAATGGCGAGGGGAACTGAAGATCTCCGAGAAACCCCCCTGACCAGCAGCATCGTCCGGCACGATTCCTATGTGCGAAAATCCGGGAGCTACCCCTCCGGGAATAAAACGCGATTCTTGTAGAAGCTACGTCGACCGCGGCTCCAGTTTTCCAGTACGCGTGGGTAATACTAACACGTGCTGTCCGTCGTGCATAGGTTAAAGCTTCTTACACAAGAGAAAACTTTAGCATTTGGCTTTACGTTTCCTTTCCTCCGACGAAACCACCAATACACAATACATTTGTAAAGTCATAGTTCAGACAATTGAACATTGGTTCTGCGAGCTTCGTAAAAATGTATATCCTGTTATGTAAATAATTATGATATTATCCAGGAATGCATTTTACGTACCTTTTTTTAAAAATACTCTTAACATTTATATTTAAAGTTTATTTGAAAACAAAAAAACTAATTTGTTTACTTTATTAAAATATGTAAATTCATAGATTTCCTCTTCACATTATATTTGTTTGCCGTTTATTTAATTCAAGACGAGCTTTGTTTAATATACCGATATTTAAAATTGCCCTACAATAAAATAACGCACTTTCCCCCACATAACCTCTGATAGATTCTTGGCAAAATGGCTGCCCGACTTTGACTTTAAATTTAAACTTTTCGAAATCGTAAAGTCAATAGTGCATGACTTTACCTCTGACAATTCCATTGTGTCAAGTTCCATAAGAAACAACAAGCCGGGAAGCAAACGTAAAGTCAAATCGTAAAGTCAGATGTTAAAGTTTTTAATTGCGTAAGGTCATTAATAGAATATTTTACCTACACTCATGTTTGACGACCCAATAATGACAGCACCGTCAGGTACGCGCCACCGAATGCCGAGGACAGCGAACATGCAGTCGACGTGCAGACTTGAGAATACCTCCGCCATCCATGTTTCTCGTACACCGAGCTGTTCGTATAACATTCAACGGCATTACGTCCATTAGTTTGAACGTACTATCCGAACAACACGGGTCGAGAGCCAATGAAATCCCTGTCAGTTTCCTCGAATACCGTTCATTCCCGTACGGTGTTAAGAACAGCGAGGTACACGCGCATTTCATTGCCATATCGATCTCCAACCTCTACATGTAAAGGAAGAAGTGTTTATACAGACTTGACTACTGACTCACCTACGCACAGCCCCAAAAATCGGGACCTAAAAACATTAGATTTCACGGTGTCTTCATCTCAGTGTTTAGGTAACCACAAGACGAGTGTTCACTGTCAATATTATGAAAAAAATATCGAGCAAAACGATGCTTACTAAAAATTGCTTCAAATGATAGCGTGTTCTCTTTGGATATGAAATCCGTGGCCTAGACAAACGTATCTGCATCAGTAACAAAAATAGTGAGTAATAAATATCACGTTAAGTAGGTATATTAAGATCACAAGGAATACCTAATGGGCGTGTAACCGGAATTAGCTTCGGAAGTGGTGGTTATCAAGATTGAGATTGAGAATAAGAAATCTTGAAGGCGCAGCAAGGCAACTTGAAGGCGCATAAAGGCAACTTGAAGGCGCAGCAAGGCAACTTGAAGGCTATTCACAGTCGGCATTCACGAAGCTGCTATCGGTAATCTGTCTTGGCGAATCATCAGCACCGTGGCCAATTCCAGGAATGTTGAGATCAAGGCTGTTGGAGTACGAAGAGGGAGTTCTGTTTTGCTCCGAGATTCGAGGTGATTGAACCTCGGCATGTGGTTTTGCCTAATTTGGGAACCTGCTTCATGGCAGGCCGAGGTTTAAGAGGCTTGCCTAATTAGGAAACTAGCTCAGGAATTAGCTGCTGGATTATTTTCTAAATGTGGTTCATTAATTTTGCTACATTTTTCTGGAAGAATAATCGCAATGGTTTACAAACGGCATTAAAACCAAACTAGCGTCTAAAAACGGCACATAAATCAATATTATTCACCATAATCTAACCCATTACCTCAAGTATTAAAACCAAACTTACGTCTAAAACTGGCATGTAAATCAATACCATTCGGTGGAATTTAACCCATTACCTCAAGCATTAAAACCAAACATACTTATAAAAACGGCACATAAATCAATACCATTCGCCCGAATTCAACCCAATACTTCAAGCATCGAAACCTGGTTTTCCGTCCTACTTAACCACGGGTTTATTCTTGTAGTTTATAGCGTGACATTTTAAGTTTACCTTTGAAAATAAACCAGAGGGAAAAGAAAATACCTTAAAAATGGTAGCGTGAGGTAATATACGTAAATCATCTTTTTATGTTTTCGAAACTTTTTCATTAAAAAATACACATATTTAAAAATCCATTACAAAATAAAGGTTTGATTTTGTATACAAGAAATAACTTGGTAAAAACCAACGAAATAATGTGGCTAAGTCAGCTCAACTGTGGCAAGGTGTAGTTTAACTGGAGGAGAAAAAAAAAAAAAAACTTGAGAAGCTATTTAACATTGAGGTCTTGAGAGTCGATGAGTGAAGTGAGGTGAACATGGAGCAGCGCCGACGGAATGAAGGGAAGGGGGAAACGGGAGATACCCGAGAAAACCCGCAGACTATTGGAATCGTCCGCCTAGGTGGGAGACGAGTAGTCTGTCCTCTACACAACCGTGGCCCCGAGATGTGGTTTAAGGGAATATTTTTAAGTGGTTCGCATTTATTTTCCGGTGCATAATGTAATGAATCACACACGAGTCATGCTCTGAGGCCATCGTGCAGCCACTTAGCATTTGCATACTCTATACTGCCCGGAGCAAGTGAGGATCGTTGATAAAGAATATTTTTTCGCATAATAGTTAAGTCTTAGCATATAGTTTGTTGTGTTACGGCAAATAGGTATGCATTGCATGTTTAAGAATTATGTTATAGGCAGTTCGCGATACAGTGAGCACTTTTGAAATCAACCTTAGAAAAAAGTCACCGCTCCTACCTGCATGTATTTTAGCAGATTAGTGAAATGCGCCCAGTAAAGTTGGTAACGATTGGGGGAAAGTAGTTCCACGCCTTAACGTCGAATTAAAAGTGTTAGGTAAACATTTGTGACACTTAAAATTATTTCTCCCTGTCTGTGTTTTTTTAATGCATTTAAATGTAGACTTTTTAGATTTGTAAAATATCTGCTTGTCTAACGATTTCACAGTTTCACTTGACCGACGCATGAATAAAATGATGAGGACCATGGCAGTGTTAATTTTACGTAAGGTGGAAGAGTACAAGTAGATCTGAAGTAATGCTTTCAAAAGTACTCAGTTTACCGTGAACATCTTATAGAATAATTTTACAGTGTAGGTAGAACCGGCGGTAGTTTTCGCAGGAAACCAGACGTCTGTCTGACTTTCGCCTTAAGGGAGTCGTCTGGCTGGAGGTGTTTGTCTCTTCCCGAGACATAGAAGCGTATCGCATACGTCATAGCCTCTACGAGCAAGTCACTGAACTGGCGTGAAGTTTTCCAGCCGGAAACTCGCCCCTCGTTCAACAGTGATCCCGTAATTTTATGACGTTAACTCAGACGTGATTTTGGAAATGCTACATCACCATTTCTCATTGTAAAAAAATAAAATAACTAGGGATCGGAAAAATTTGGAATTAATATTGGAGAGTGAAAAGTTTCTTAAATATTATTCGTAAGCAGACGTAATTCAGAAACTGTGAGGCGTTTTTCAGTCATGCTAGTAAATTTGTACTGCTGCCGTTTGGCGGCCTGGGTAGACGGAAACTCCGAGGACTCCGCCAAGTGGGCAATCTATTTGAGAAACAGAATACATAAAGTCGTAGATTAGTGATTTGGATATGAACGGGATCAAGGAAGGGTGTGTGATGGATCCCTCGTGAATTTCAATACATCATAAAAATAGCGCTGCGCAGTAGCATTAGGAATCACACAGTTCAAAATTTTCCTGTGCACGCACCCATGGACCCCTTAGTAGTTATTTTATTCTCTGCGGAACTGCCATCCACATCTGTTCTGAGCCACAGTGTAAAATCACTCAGGTCCTACTCCAATGGATGGAATCTTGTAGTCTTTTCGTAGATAAGTATGTACATCGTAGATAAGTACATGTATGTATAATCCATTCACAGTTACTTCCAACTTGTCTGAAGCCCTGCTGAAGTTCTACTTCCAGTATATTTCTCCACCTTAAAGTTTAACTAAGTCGAGGCAATTACACCAAAGGGACAATGCCCCGTGTTCGTGCGCACCCAGCGTAGTAAAATTTCGCATTAGAATTATTTTTTAGTAGGCATTACCAACACACCTATTTTCTCTCTATTGTTATTCTTATTAATTAGAAATGAAAGATTACAATTTCTGGATATAAAATAAGTAAAAAGATTGATTTCGCAGAAAATAAGTTAGATTGATTTTAATACAAGTATAAAAAGCTTGTGATGCATGTAATATTTAGGAAACCACTAAACATGTCATAAATGGGGTGATTTTTCAAAGGTTGGATTTAAAAAGTATGAATATAACTCGAATAGGCTATAAGTAGAGCCCCGAGTATTTCGCGGATTGAGTTGGCAGCAAGCTAGGCTGGACAGCCCTTTATACACTTGAGACATTATCGTTTGCTTATTGATTGCTGTGGTGAGTGAGGCCTATGTAGAGGACTGCTTCCTGCTTATTATTGGATCACAATTAAACGGGGCGTGTCTAAAGAACTGTCGTCCAATCACAACAGTGGGAAAAAATAACAAGTGTTTGGAGTCTACCTCGCCGCCGCTCTAGCTATAAGGCATACTGCAACGTAGGCGAGTGTACCTGAACTTGTAATTTCGTCGGTAAAATAAGCTTGGCGCAAGCGGGTTTATCTTTCGAGTGTTTACCGTTGTTCGTAAGGTAGTTGGCAACCCGAGAAACACATCCCTTCCCCTCCCCGTGGCCTGTAGTATTTCAGGTGCGGCTGGACGCTCGCCAGCCGATGCGTCAGAAAGTACATTGTGTGCCCGCTCGCGCGCTGAATATGAAGAAAATCTTGGTCGAAGGGAGGGGGAAAGAAACTGCGCATGCGCCTCGACACGCCAACTGGCGTCGTAAACCTCGCGATGCGGTCGCGGACGTGTTCTCAATGCCGCGCCGTAAGCCTCTCGTCAGACGAAACGGCGTCGTAGTAAGTCCGTGCTGTTATCAGGCCGAATTCCAACTGCCGTGTTTGGCTGCCCCTACCTCCAGTGTTGTGTGTTTTCTTGTTGTTGTAGCCACAAAATTATTTGTTATAGTGGCCATGAAACCTTTTGTGACCGATTCCACACAAGCTCCAAGCATCGGTCATAAGTCTATAGTAGCATAGTTGCATTTGAGAATTTCAGAGCTAATAATTTACGTATACGCATATGTTTTTGACGTGAATACGTCTTTAAATCTACGAATCTATTGTCTACATTTAATATTTAATTACACCACTCCATTGCCAAATGATCAAAGAATATGTTACGTTGAGTGAGGACTGCGAAGCATCGCGTGCGGCTTGATTTGGGGGGGGGGGGGGAAAGGGGGGGGGGGGGCAATTTAGAGTTCGTTTCGCCGCGTCTCATAACTTCCGCGTAGTATAACTTTTGACTAGAAGAAGCTACGACGCTCGTCTAAGTTTCAATCGACAGCTCTCGGCAAGATCAATCGATTGCGTGTATAAGAACATTTGTGTGACGTGGTCATGGTGAAATTGTATGAGTTTAATGTAAAAAAAAAAAAAAACGAAGAAAACTTGACACAATTTCGGCCTGTACTCGTCAAAAAGCCAAGTCGAAATACAGAAATCGTATACAGTTGGAAAGAACATGTCAAAAGCAATCCGGTGATACCCATAAAAACCCTATATAATCGAGTGAAGCGGTGCCGGGAACGTAAAATAAACATCAAGGCGTCCGAGCGCGTTAACGTAGACGTATTCACGCAAAACAAATGGCCATGTCCCCAACACAGCCACACCCCATTTTTTAAATAAAAATTTCGTTATAATATATTAGGCTGCATTGGCGTGTTAAATCTATATTTAATTATTGTTATCTATGGCCAGATTGAGAATATCCTAACTGCCATTTCCGGAGTGAAGGATTGTCCAGTTCATGCATGGCGTCTATTTATAAAACTTTCGCAATGGAATCTACTTTTCGTCGTTATTTCTCCGTTTGTGGAGTCTTGTCCTTACGTTTTTATGTATGTATGCAGTTTGATTTTTTTTTAAACTTTGTGGGGAAACGACTTAATAAGCACTAGCGAAATTTTGTAACTTATTTGTTTTTGTTTGTTCTTTAAGCCCTTGCGTTTCTTCCCGCTATATGCAAGACATTGTTTCCATGGACATTGGTTGCTAGTATCAACGCGAAAATAAAATAACGCTGAAATTTTTATAAAAATATAAATTTGTACTTCTGTAGCTTACTGTAATATGTATATGCATTTCAGTGGCAACCTATATCAGTAAACAATAAATTTGTAATAAGTCGTCTGTACGTAGATCTATTTTCTCCAGTCCGCTCTCTGCCTTAGCGTTAAGAAGCATACTTCAGCCAGTTTCTACTATGAAATAAGTAGTAGTTAATCAAGCGCAAGTTGAAACATTTTCTATGCCGTCTTTAAAGTCCGTTGTATTTGGAATAAGAACAAACTAAGTAGGAATTACGCAACTGCTCAATTTTACGTGACCTCTTCTTCATAAAATGAATGCGATGCTGTGTGCGTGATAGATTGTTCGTTGTTTAGTACTTTCAAAAGCTCTGCTTAGGAACTACTGTCGTTTCCTTCCGCCATGCTCAAAGTTAACGTTGGCATGGGCCCGATAGCTTTATTCATGCATCGACCAAGTGTGCTAATGTAACAATTCTTACTTTAATGTGAATAAAATAAACGGTCACCAAATTAATTAAATGAGACGTCCACAAATTCAGATATGGAACCAACTTTCATTTATCGCAGCCAATTATTCTGGGGGAATCCCAGTCAGTGAATCCGTTAAATTACATAAGCGGTCACGAAAAAAGGATTACTTTTCGAAGGTTAATTTTGTAAGTGCTCACTTACCTGAAACGCCGTGAATTCAGCAACGTGCAGCACGAAAGTGTACATGGTATTGCATATGTGGCAGGCGCGAGAAGTTTGCGTCGCGCCCGGTATGACCACACCTTGGGCATAGGCAACGCACCGGACAACTATTTTCTTACACGTTGAGTCGTGTCTCACTTGGAAAGTTTGCTCACTCTCACTCCCGCTCACTCTAGCGAATTGAGACTTGTGCCCTCTGTAAACCCTCAGCATTGTTTTCCTGACAGAAAAGATAGTAAAGTTTGCTCACTCTCACTCGCCACTCTCACTCCGGCTCACTCTAGCGAATTGAGACTTGTGCCCTCTGTAAACCCTCAGCATTGTTTTCCTGACAGAAAATATAGTAAAATTTGCTCACTCTCACTCGCCACTCTCACTCCGGCTCACTCTAGCGAATTGAGACTTGTGCTCTCTCTGTAAACCCTCAGCATTGTTTTCCTGACAGAAAAGATAGTAAATTGAGAAAAACAGAATATGGCTGACCATTCTATTTCTTGAGTAAATGTACAGTGTTATATGAAATAGTAACTTTCTTTTTTAATTTGTTACATTTTTGATTGATCAAAAACTTAAGAGTTACGTGCAAAGCACAGTATGAATTAACCTAAACGAAAAGTGAACATAATAACATCAAATTTGTTTATGTTCCATATTAAACGGAACATTGTTGGTGTTACACATTTCACAATCGCAGTGATTAGGTTGAACCGGTAAAATATTTCTGCAACTGCTTTAGAGACAAAAAATATATGTCTAGATATTTGAGGTTAGACTTGAAAACAACATTGCCGCTAGAGTGAGCACCGAGTGTACATCGTCGTTCACTCTCCCTCTCGCACTCTCTCCTCCGAGTTGGGACAGCAGCGAGGACTCTCTGAGACGTCAAGAGTTGGCGAGAGAGTACTCTCTCAGCGAATTGGGACACGGCCTAAGTGCTAACTCGGTGTCATTCACGCTGCCCAAGTAGTCAGATGTGCCGCCGCTGTCGGCACTTGGCGCCACGGTTCACTGCTACGGCTATTAAATTGCCAGATTAGTTCATTTCTTACATTGGCTCAGCCCAAGAAATGAGACTACATACTTAGACATGAGACAGTATATGCCGTGTACATGGAGACGGTCCGTTCTTTCGTCCACTATAAGGGCAGTTCTGATCTTGACAGCTGTCTCAAGCAGGTTGTTACGAAATATTCCCCACGACCCGTTCACAAATAGTGCCCGTGCCACGATGATACGGATATTCGCGGGACGTATTATTGCGTTTGTGCATTTGACACACGTGACACAGAAAGTGGTAAAATGTGTGTGCGGTTAACATCTTTGTTGTGTGTCTGGGACACGAATTTATTTCAGAATTCAAAACTTCTTTACGGCTATAATAAAGGTGTTGCATGTTTATAGGCTGTTCACGGTAATATGAGCACTTTTGAAAACCCTGTTTAAGATTCATTTGTACGCACGTTGGGTATTCTTCCGCCGTATGTAAAATTAACATTACCATGGGCCTCATCCCTTTAGTCACGCGTAGGTCAAGTGAAACTGTAAAATTATCAGAACAGTATGAATTTTAAAAATCTGCTTATTTTTACACTTCGCTGCATTAAAAACACAAAATGTGCAAGAAATAATTTAAGTTATCAAAAATGGTTACCTAAGACTTTGTATTCACTTCAGGATGTGGAACTACTTTCCATCCATCGTTACCAACTTTACTGGGCGCGTCTCACTGAGTTCGCCCGTTAAAATATATGCAGGTAGGAGAAGTGATTTTTTTTCTAAGGTAGATTTTAAAAGTATTGACTTTATCGTGAACAGCCTTTATTTATGTGAAGGGTAGGCGAGGGGGGGGGGGGAAGAGAGATTTGTTATTATTTACAACTATCGCTTGTTATTACGATATTCCGTCTCCAAACGGTTGAAAACATACAGCGTAATTGTTAAAAGTGCCACGGATTATTACGGTCGCTGCCTGTTATTGATTTTTGCTGGTATTATTGTTGATTCTCAGTGCAATACAAGTATTCACTTGTGTTGACATCAGCTTGCGCACTGAAATTTCATCCGGCATGACTTCTTTGATCGGGAGTAATGCTTTTGAGGACTAGTGTTTGTAATACATTGCACTGATTTGTTCAAAGGAGAATTGCTACTCAAAATTGTTGGTTTTGCTGATTCATACATACGTTTATGCAAGTATTTTCACAGACTTCATTGACCCATTTTCTTCAGTATACCTCAAGTGATTACGTCTGGCATCTTTCTCTATGACATATAGTGTTTTTATTTTATTTTAAACCAACTGTAGTGTATGTGAACTAAAATATTTAGGGAATCTTGTATTGTCACAAAGTTTTAAGTCTCTCGCTTGACGTTCTTTTAATATTACAATAATGTATGTTCTGAATTTAATAGAACCAAAAATAATGCATTGCACGCTGGCTTATTGTAAGAGATTATCTGGATTCAAGTCCCCGGTAAGGAAGGTGTGTATTTTTCATTGTATAATTAATGTTGCAAACGTTTCTGGTTTCAATTCTAATGTTATTGCTTTCAAAGATAAGTCAAGTCCTACCTACCAACTCAGCTTTTAAGAACGTATTTAAAAGTTAATTACACACATGTTGAGGAAAGTAGGCTTAATATTTATATCAGTAATTTATTTTTTTCACTGTTTTTCATTGATTTGTTTTTTGACTGATGGATCATTTGAACAGCGTGCAAAAGTAGCCGACACAATTAGCGTTTAAAAATGGCCGTTAAACAATGCGTATTAAGTGAAATAACAAGTCATAAACGAGTAAAACCAATATGAAATATTTTCTAAAATGTGTTTTGTATTTCAAACACTATTTTATGAGGTAATATGAACATTCAGTCTTTCATTCCGTTTTCACGTCTCTCATTTCGTTTTCATGTAATCATCACAGCGCTCTGTTTGAAGGGTCAAACTGCATATTATATGGTGAAGAGAGTGCTCTCATATGTACTATTCGTTTTAACAATCCTAACGGTACCAATTAAACCAAAAAGGGAAAGTAAGGGCATACAATTATAAACCACACGCATTCAATGCGTAAATATAACACATATACTTTCCTCAATATATCAATTCGACAGTGAAGCTGAAAAGGTTCAATCCCGGCTACCTGTAAAAATGTTTTTACTTTTTTAAATTACGGTAAATTGCGCAATATAAATTTCAAATTATCCGAAATATGTTTGTTTCTCGTAATTGTGTGGCTAAATTCAATAAAAACAATATTAAATTCGCAGCTGCAGTCTGGTGTTACGTATTCAATCAGTGAATTGGTTTCACGTCACTGATTCAATCTGTGAAATTTTTTGACAGAAATAATAGGTGGTTTTCCACTGATTCGAATTTATAGTGTGCACCGTTTTTCTCCTTTCTTGACTAAGGATCGTAGGAGCTATAAGGGTTACACTGGCACGCGCTACAAGGACGCCATCGCCACTACGCGCAGGGCTTTGAAATAGCGTGCAGTTTTATCGCAGTGCTGCGTGTACCAATGGGACTTTCAGAGGTGACCCTATAATTGTATTAATGAATGTTCTGTAGCAGATAACAATACACGTTCCTATCATAGTTTAACTCGTGTCCAGCTAGTATGTTTTCCAATACGACAGAAGTATTTTTTTTAACCATATTGGAGGCTCAAAAATAATATTTACAGCATGCGAGGTAACTTTAAAGTACCATTCGGTCCTCGTCCGGGGTATGAGGTCTTTTTTTGTAAGTAAACATATTGGGGACACGGTTAATACTTTCGTGGAAAAAAAAAAACAGGATTTTAAACACATTGCAACGTAATTTATGCACCAACCAGGCGGACCCCTTAATGGGTAACTTCGTACGCTTTGCTATAGGCTGCTCACGGTAAAATGAGCACTTTCGAAAGCCCTTCTTACGATATACTTGTGTGCACATTGTGTATTATTCTTCCTTATGCAAAATTAACGTTGCCGTGGCCCTCGTCACTTTATTCATACATCGGTGTGAAATTATGAAGAAAGCAAATACTTTACAAAATGCTAATTTTTAAACTTCGATACTTAAAAAAAAAAAAACGGAAAGCGAAAGAAATAATTAATCACAAATGGTTAACTAACACTTTTTATTCGACGTTAATATATATGGAACTACTTTCCGTCCATCGTTACCAACTTTACTGGGCGAAAGTTACTCGCTGCAACCGTTAAAATCTAAGCAGGCAGGGGTAGTGACTTTTTTACAAGGTTCATTTCAAAAGTGCTCACTTTATCGTGAACAGCCTTCAGATTGATTCGCGTTCGTCCTTGGGCATAGACGGGAAGTGCGTCCTCGCGAACTCTTGAAGGGGTATTCCCCCCCCCCCCCCGTGGTGGTTAATTTGCCAGCGTTAACGCGCAGTTTTGAATGGTGGAGAAATTAGTGCCGCCTGCGGGTTGGCGGGATGGTTGGTTTAGGGGGAAGGGGGAGAGGTGGTAGGGTGGGGGTAATCGCGGGGAAGGCCGAGGTGTAATTGACCGAGGAATGGAAGATAATCGCAAGTTCGTACGAATGTCAAACTCATTTATTCCCTCGGAGCTGCCGTCTGGAGGCTGTGGCGCTCCCATTCACTGCTTCCTGCCTGCCGCGGAGATGTCGGCCCAGATTTCCAGCAGCTTATTTGACGGCGTAGTTAGTTGCTGCTCATGTGCTACACAGAGAAAACGGCTTTGGTGAATCAAAGACAAAGTTTGTTTGGCGCAACCAATTTAATTGTTTGTATACGAGCGTGAAATATTTTGTCGTTCAAACCGAATTATATTGTTGTTATAGTTGCCCCAAACAGACATTTGATTGATACAACTAAAGATTTGTTCGGCTGTACGTAAATTAAACAGTTACGGTTAGTATAAAAGAGTCAGAAGCTAGACCGAGTATCGAACCTGGATCTTCGCAGACTGAGCGCCACGTCTTTGCAATCTCAGCTGAAGTGACTGTTGACAAAATCGTGACGTTCAAGGACACAAATTTCAAAACAATACTAACAACCAGCGTGTGTGTGTGTGTATACACTCACATAAAAACATCATTGGCACCAGACATAGGTTTTTCCTCCTGGCCTTTTCAGATGATCCGTGGCCACTACAACAGATCTGCAATATTTTTACGTTAACTTTAGTGATATTATTTGTCACTCGCACCTGCAAACCCATATATTATTGCAAAGAAAATTAATAGGAAAAGTTTAAACTGGCCGAAGCCACATTAATTTTCTTAACATTCCTATCAAAATGGTGGGCATAACAAAACCATTTCACATACAAAAATTTTCGTTAAAGTTAGAAAATTAACGTTATGTTTAAAGCAAAGAAATTGGTTCCAAGCATTTCATCAAACACTGACTTTGCCAAAGAATAATTAAGCTTGATTCCAATAAGTTTGAGTAGGCATCATTAAATTGCTCTGTTTTGAAAATTATCCTGACTGCAAAACAAATTACTAAAAACGTCAAAGTGACGTTCCTGTATTCTGAAAGGTATTACATACGAATTAACGAATAACCAAGCTGCCTGACCTGTTTCTCCATGGGGAAGCCCTCTCTCGATTCCAAGCGTCTGACCCCGTTCTTGGATTTGCAGGCCGTATAAATACAGAAAACGACTATTGACTGCTATAGGGGTCACACAATTTATCCACCAATAGCAAACCAAGACGTGATGACAACATTGCTCCTTAGAGGGGTTACAACATATCACACAGGTTACCGAACAATCTGGTAACATGAAAATACATTGGTCTCTATGGAGAAAACAAATACCCCTTAGAGGGGTATACACACATTATGACGTCAAGTCCGATATTTTGAACCAACCGATCATATTAAAGTTTTCCTTCTGGTACACCCAAAGAAGAAACACGTCTGCCCTCTATCGGGCGTGCGCTAAAACTCCGCTTTGCGCCGGTAAAACCGCCCCAACACAGTGTTCTATGAGCTGGTCGAAACACAACATCGCTGATCGTCGTTCGTTCAATGAATATTTTAATTTTATGTTGTTGTGCTACATCGGGCCGTGAGTTTCACTTCGACGATGATCTTCAAGCACATGTTAGTGTTTCAGAGGTGTAATTTGTAAGCACCATCATAAATGTAAATAGGTTTTTAAGTGTTTATTCCTTGTTGTGCAGCGCCGAATAAAATTTCTTCCGTGGACATAAATGCTCGTTACGAGGTACATGTTGCAGGTAGACCAGGTTGTGACGCCGGTAGAATGGGGACTTAGGGGAAATTTTAGAGACGTTATTTTTAGACGTGCGTGTCTCATTCTAAAGCTTTACTTTTAAGTTTATTGTTAAACTTGTTTTATTAGGATTTTTATATCATTAATAAGCGTCACTATATGCACTAATAAATACTGATACTATCCTAATTGCCACAAAAAATACAAACACTAGAGCCGTATTTTCATACGAAGGCAATGAAATAACTGGTCAAACAAATATCATACAGTGAATTCAATAAGATATTATGTGTACAGCCTAATTTCTTTTGGCCCAACACACAGATTTCGTTTTTGCAAACGTGTCTTTGGTTAGATGAACAATATTAATTACTTTATTTTAAAGTTTTGTCTGCTCAACAAAATATTTTGTTGGGGCAGTTAAATATATATTGGACCGTATACAAACATATATTTTGCTGGCTGTTTTCTCAGTGTGGAGAGCTGCAAGAGTTTCTGATTGGACCCAAAAGAGGAAATTTATGGGCGTCGTTAGCTAAACATTTTTATAAGCAAAGTGAGCACTTTTGAAAGCAATCTCATTTGGAATAATAATCAAATATATTTTATTTTAACGTTAGACTTTACTTCCAAGTGCGGTGGAATATGTACACTGTGTTTATTATTTACTTGGCGATATTTATTTAAAACTGTGGTTAAAGGATAAGAAATTGTTGAAAGGAAGAAGTGACCATGGCACCAAAAGTGCTCACTCTACAGTGAACCGCCTATAATGGGGAGTGAGTGACAAATGTTTGTTTTTTCCCTTGAATACCAGTTGTTACTTTGTATATTGTTGTATACCTTATGATTTGGTTATCATTTGGAAGACACAGTACTCATGAATAGGTTGTGCGCCTACCTGTGGAGGTAATAATAATAATCTCCGTTGGTTTTTATACTGCTGGAGTCCCATCGCTCTTATATGCTATTTCAACTTGGGTAAATACAAAAAAAAATTACTCAAAAACTCGGCTTTTACAAGAAATGAATTTCCTTATATAATCAAAAATATTGTTCAGACAGGAATTAAGTCTGGAGGAATTATCTATACTATTAAATAAAATAGAAGTGCCTGTCTGTGATTTTCGAATTTTCAACTTTTAATTATTTTTTCATATAGTATAATTGATAACTAAGCCATATCGAATGTTAATTTTTTTTTCATGTCTGTCTGTATGCCTGCATGTCTGCTATCCGACCGGATTTAACTCAAAAACCACTGAACGTATTGGCATCAAATTTACACAGTCTATAGATAACCCCAGGACCAACTTAGTCTTTTTTTCATCGAGATATCTCAAACGGTTCCGGAAAAAAATGATCATCAGTGATTTACATAGGTATTGGATTAAACTTTTATTACGATTTATTACTGCATAAAAAAGCATTGTTCAAAAAGTTCCGTCATTCCTCCTTTCTTTTTGTCTATGGACTGTAAACCTTTCCTCCCAAAAAGCCGTAGTGGCCCAGTGGCTAGAGTTCTTCCAAGTGGGGTCGCAGTGGTTTAATGGATAGAACTATATCAAGTGGGACCGTAGTGACCCAGTGGATAGATATATATATCAAATGGGGCCGCAGTGGCTAGAGGGATATGATTATCAGGGATGTAAATAGGTACGGGGTTAAGCTTTTCTTAGGATTACTGCATAATATAAAAAAAATGGTTAAAAAAAATTTCATCCATTTCTTCTTCTTTTTTCTATGGGTTGTCCTCCTTTCCTTCCAATGCGAAGTGGCTAGATCGATTCGAAGTCCTAAATATCATGCTAACGAAGTAGCACTGGCCTGCTAGTATAGAATATAGGTAACTTTAAAAAATGATGGTAACACGTGACATGTTCAAAAATATGTGAAAACCCCGTTTTCCTCTTTTTGTCATGAGACGTCCATAAAGACGGGGGGAAATTTGGGGGAGAGACGTAAGAAAGTAAGCAGTGGATCAGTTTCAGAAAAACGCAATCTTTGAAGTGAAGGAGACAAAGTATTTCTTTCAATGGATGGGCTCAAAAATTGATTCATTGGTTGGTTATTGGCGTCCCATCGTTCTATAGTAGCTTCCGGTGTTTTTTTTTTTTTTTTTTTTTTTTTTTTTTTTTTTTTTTTTACTGGATTGTAATTCTCTCTTGGGGGATATGTAGGGGGCCTACATGGGACTACCTTTTGTAAGTCCGTAAGTTAAGAGTAGGCACTGGTTTAAATTATTCCAACCACAATAATGTATTTACATATCTCCTTAAAACTAGTTTTAACAACTCACTCAACGGAAAAAGTTTTATAAATGAGACTATCATCCAGAGTCCACATGGGATTTCTAAAATTTTGCTCTTCTCGTCGCGCCGCAAGTAGTTGGATATAATAAAGTTTAAATGATAAAATAATCTTCGCGTGCCCTTGAGGGGGAGGTAGGGGTGGCAGTATAGGGGAGGGATATCCCGAGCGCCTGTCCCTAGAGGGAGGGGAAACCACGTGACACTGTTGGCGCTGTACACACCAAACTGATAACATCGCTCTCTACTACAGCACTGTTAAATACCGTGCTGACGTTTTTTTTCGACATGTAATACGCACTCGCGGAGCATCTCTCGCCGAACCGCTCTGGGCTGCTGTCGCTACGGAACTGAACAACCCCCACCCCCTCGCGCAGCGGCAATGGACTCTCCCGAATTCGCCCGGCGCGTTTTCGACTTCTGCGCACCATTTTCTCATTTGGATTTCACTGTCGGCTCCCGCTTACCTAGAGCTTTCCGCGTTTGAGGCCGAGAAGCGCATAGGAACGGTAAGGGCGACATTTCCATGTGCATCAAGTACGCCATCACCGCTAAGCGCAAGGCTCTGAACTGGCGTGCTGCGTGTACCTATGGAACTTTCAACGGTAACCCTATAATTCCATTGTTGGAAAGTCCTGTATAAAGGTTTAATGCAGGGCCCTTGGCTAGTTTTGTATGTATCTGACGCGATATTTTGAGATACAGTGCTTTGAAAAAAAAAAAAAAAATAGTCATGTCGGAGTACTCTGAAGTTGTTGGTTGTAACATTTGTGGCTTCTCGAAAGCACAGAATAACCCTCTTCTGAAATTTGTGTCCTTTTCGTAGATCCAGACACTAGATACTCGTTTAATTGTTTCGTGGAAAAAACGTACATTTCAAAACACCCGGCGATGCCGCCAGGTAGCCGGGTTCCTTAAGGAATCGATCGTTTCCTCATCACTCATTGAATGGCTCGGATCGGCTTGTGACGCGAGTTTCAGATCCGGCTCGATGGAGCTCCTCCCCCCCCCCCCCCCTTGCTTCTTTAACGAAGTCATGCACGTTAATGAGGAGGTTTATTAGGTGGGCGGGAGGTGAGAGGGAATGTTGGTATGCAGGTAGGTGCCTCCCGAAGCCGTAGATATGTGATAATCGTGCCTTCAAGCGGTGGTTGCGGTATGCAGTGTAACTCCTCTGGAGGGAGTCGGGGATGTTTGCGTTAGGTAAATATTACCGCATGGTCCGTTCTGGTATGTTTGACGAGACGAAATTCTTGTGGACCGACTCGCCTTCGTTACTGCTCGCGTGCATGTGTAGTTAACGTTTAATGATCGGAATGGAACGTTTCATGTCCGAGACAGTATTTACAAAATTCAACCAATCATCAACGTAAGCTGGTCATAGGTGAGACATGAATGATTAATGAGCATCGTGAAACCAGTCATTTTCTTTTGTAGTTATATTTAACCTAACGCGGAATACGAGAATACAGTTAGAACCAACCTGTGTGGCAGATTGGGTAGGACACTGGACTGACATTAAGAAGGACCCGGCTTCGACGTACGGCCCGATCGTCCTTATTTTTCAAGGTTTTCGGAAAACATGTGAGGTGATTGTCGGGATGGTTCCTTAATGCAGAGCATGGCTTATCCCTTCTTCGCATTTGATCGTCCGAGGAACAGTAGTCTTGTTCTTGAAACGACGTGAAGGCGTAAATGCGTACCTTTACTGTGGCCGCATGCCCGGCGCTTGAAAAATGCGTTTCAACATGTTTGGAATGTGTGTGTGTGTGTTTTTTTTTTTTTTTGTCGTGACGTCTTAAACCTTATGTTCGGAAAGTGAGCGTCACGAAATGTTGCTCGCGGGTCCGTGGCAATTACTCATTGAGAATGAGCAGTAAGTTAAACGTAAACGTACGATAGTGTAGGTCGGTCCTTTGGCTTCATGCTACACACACAAACTTATTGTTCTGATGTCACCAGGCCGCAGTGGGAGCCGCGCTGCAAACGTCTGATTTAAAGCGGTTTAGTATGCTGCGCTGTAAGGACCGAATTGCGTGTATAAAAATAAAAGCATTTGTGTGGCGTGGTTGCGCTGAAATTGTATGCGTTTAATGTAAAACATTAAGAAAGCTGAACACAATTTCCGCGTATACTCGACAAAAAGCCAAGTAGAAATACAGAAATCGTATATGGCTGGAACGAGCATCTCAAAAGTAATCCAGTGATACCTATAAAACCCCATGTGATCGAGTGAAGCGGTGCCGGGAACGTAAAAAAAAAAAACGTGGAGGCGTCCGAGTGCGTCAACGTAGACGTATTTACGCAAAACAAACGGCCGTGTCCCTAACACAGCCACACCCCATTCCACTTAACCACATAACATTTAAAATTATTCAAATTACTTAAATAGAAGATTTACCAAACGTTATAGTACATTAAAGACGGCTACGGAAACTAAAATTATTTAGTAGTATCGTGGAAATATGAAAGAAAAAAATGTCTTACCTCCGAGAGTAAGTTGTAGCAATCATGCGCAAGATTGAGGTCATACATGCAATAAGTAGTTTAAATATCGTACGGAAGCGCTGGAATTTTTATTTAACAGTATCTCATACCAGTGGTATGTCCACAGTTTCACTGTGAGAGACATGCTCGGGGACGAGGAGGCGGTTGTAATAACTTAGCCGCGAAGCCGGGCCAACATAAGCAAACAAGAAAAAAGTGCGACCTTTGCCAAGAAATCGCTTTATGAACAAACTTCATGGCAAACTGCTTTATTATTAGGTCGTGCATCGCTTTTATAAGCAAACAAACGTCAGTGGACTACGATATGTATAAGGTTTTCTTGCGACCTACCAGCTGGCGTTATTTTAGTAACCAAAAGTAATTAACGGCTTCGTGTTTTTAAATACCAATCCCGCAGGTTCATATCGTTAGATGCATTTAGCGCTTTTTGAGTGAATTACCATTCGCCAATTCTTATTGAACCTACGTAATAAATGTACCCTAAACAAATTTTATTTCGATTAAGAAGTAATACGGAAGGGCTACTTATAATTTCTTTTTTTTATTCTAATGTTTACCATTTTTGAACGCGTGAACGAATTTTGTTGCTTACAGAAAGCCTCCGTCACAAAAAAACTACCCTTCGGCAACTGCAATCGTGTTGTGTGTTATTTTAATTGTTGTGTTGTATTAGGGCTTTTTAACATCCCCCGGCTTTATGCTTGAAAGTTTAGCAGGGGACGGCTTACATACTAACTTATAACCTAATTGTAATTACCACCCATACCTTGCCCGGGATTCGAACCCAGAGCCTCCTGCAACCCAGATCAGTGGCGCACCAACCGACTGCGCCACGGGAGGTCGGCTGTTTTTTTAATCGCTTATTTCCTTTGCACGAGCTAGAATCGACATGGATGAAGTGAAAAGTAGTTGGCATCAAGAAATTGACTGGGCTATTCTACCCGGCCGCCTAAAAAGGAGTGGCTTGAGTTTTATACCTACTGTAATACCAGCCCTTCCGATGTTGGATGTTACACCACACCTCTCAGAATCCACACACTTAAGGGGGTAGTATCCACTCCATCTTCGAATTTTCTTACAAATCTTCGTAATGAAAATGTATGACCAGGAATAAAAAATCAAAGCTGGACATGGCATAGACTACTACTTAACGAATTTTTTTTAGTTTATAGGGTTTCAAAAAAACTGTATTTTCCCAATGTGAGACTGAAGTAATTAAATAATTAGATAATGTTTGATTATGGTTACAGATGTGATACTAATCATGTAAGAAAAATAAGTGGGATTTAGAAATAACTGGTAAAATGTTCCCTATGTCACGAATAGCTTGGTTTTTAAATATTGACTCCGAAAATTAAGATAATGAGGAAAATACGTAAATCCAAGATAGCAAGGATACTTCCCCCCCCTCCCCCCTAAAATGCATGCATGGAACCGGTGTTATTCTAAGAGAAGGAAGTGTACTGACACAAAAACTATCCCAATGGGTTCGTTACGAAGGATTATTTGCGATCTCTCGATACGTGACGACGAGGATTGTCTCATTATGACAATGACAAAGACTCTTGCCCTTAAGTGTGTAAGTACGCATAAAAACAAGACCAATCGGTAGGGTCGGTGATGTTTCGTTCGTGAAACGATTTCGCGACAAGACACAGTTCATACCACTGTGGAGTTTTCCCACATTTTTTTTTTCGATTGACAAACATTGTTCGGGTTCGTGCGCACGAATCGCGAAGGTTCAGAGTCGAGAGTTTCGGAATCCTGGGTGGCTCGGTCGAATGCGGAAACGGCACCAGTAGTCGATCGAGGCACGACAACAGCCGAGGTGTGGATATAGTATCGAAGTCCACTCTGTGCTCCAGTTAATTCGCGAAAAGTAACTGGCCATACTAATCTGCCGTTCAGAGGAACTTTGAATATTGTTTTAGAGAAATGAAAACAAGAGAAAATGCTGTAATAGGCCTATGAGTTTTACTAAAAAAAAAAAAAAAAAACGGCTAGTATTAGTACGGTAAATACTATTGCGATCGGCGAAAAATGTATACATAAATGTATGGCACCGGTATTGTAGAATATAAAAGTATGCAGCAGCCGTCAATCAGAAATTAAGTGCTTTGGCCACGGAAACAATGTGTTATTTTATATTTATACCATATATATATAGTTCAACTTGTAGACATTTTCTATAACTACTCTTCCTTCAGATAAAGTATTATTAGATCCGGTAGTTTCTGCAAAATTGTATGTCGAAGTCAAAATTTTACTGTTTTTGTAATGTAGACATAAAATAAACCAAACGAATTTGCAGAAAATTTAAAAAGGGCACCTGAAATATCTTGTTTGAATTCATTTTAAGGTATGTTTAACGAAAGTTATTTTCTAAATAAATTTGGGGCAGCCAAAAAGAAAAATATGCAAGAATTTTCTTATTTTCAGCAATTATTTCGGAAATGCAAAATCATTCCCTTCTACAACTTTGAAGACGTCTTGAACTAACTGTTGGCATATTTTATCAGTGTCAGTTGTCTCATTTCTGTACTTACGATGGCGTTCTTTATACGTACTGTAGAGTTCTATAACAAAAATTGCCAATTTGACATGCATTTATGCGAAAACTGTGTACCCAAATTATTATATTTTTTTTGAGGAAAGAGTAATTTCTGGTAATGTCTAAAAATTGAACATTATGTGGCTCAAATATAAATTAACACAATTTTTCGTGGCCGACGCTCTTAAGACATGAATGTATAGGCTATTCACGCTAAACTGACACACTATAGAAAATCCCTGCTTAAGGTCTACTTGCATGCACGTTGTGTATACTTCCACCATATCAATAATTAACATTGCCGTGGTCCTGATATCTTTATTCATGCGTCGGTCAAGTGAAAGTGTCTATTTATTACGGAGGTAAGTATTTACAAATTTGTTCTATGTTACACTTATATGCATTGAAAGAAACAAGCGCAAAAAAAATAATTTCAGTAATAACAAATGCCTACCTAACACTACACTGATTCAACGCCAAAACATGGAACTACTTTTCCTCCGACGTTAAAGATTGTTCACGATAGAGTGAGCACTTTCCAAATCAACGTAAGAAAAAATTACTGCTCCTACACACACACACACACACACACACACACACACACACACATATATATATATATATATATAATAACTGGCGCGCTGAGTGACTTGCGCTCAGTAAAGTTGGGAACAATGGATGAAAAGTAGTTCAATATCTTAACGTTGAGTAAAACGTGTTAACTAACCATTTGTGATAGTTTATATTATTTCGCTTTCGTTTTTTTTTTATTGCGTGGAAGTGCAAAAACGAGCAGATTCATAGAATATTTACTTTCCTGATAATTTCACAATTTCACTGGACCGACGCATGAATTAAGTGTTGATGCGCGTTGCAATGTTAATTTTACATATAGTGGAAGAAGACACAACGTGCAGACAAGTAGATCTTAAGCAGTGCTTTCAAAATTGCTCATTTTACCGTGAACAGTCTATACCAACTTTACTTGGTGCATGCCAACCATTTTGCCTGTTATGCAGGCAGCTACAGTGACTTTTTTCAAAGGGCTATTTCTAAAATATATATTATGAAAGAGTGTATAGAAGAGTTTCGTTTTTGTATACGTAATTATTCCGTGACGGTATCCTCGAGTGCAACGGGCTGCGAATCGCAGTAGGTGTTGGAACCGTCAGAGGTCACAGACCTCTTAGTGAGCCCGGCTCGGCAGCGACCATGGCAACCGACGTCGGTATTAAATCTCCCGGGGGGGGGGGGAGTGTCGACCCTCGATCGCAGAGTCGTGTCACGCACGCCTGTTGGCTCGTCACCATTCGTGTGCAGGATGGCCGCTGAGTTGCGGTCTCTACCGTGTGAGGGCCTGGGTTTGCCGGAGGGTAGGGGGAGGAGGGACTTTCCCACGTCGTCCTCGGGAGATGCAAACCGCGCCAGTAGAGATTCCTTCCTTCTTCCCCCCCTCCTCCCCCTCAATGTCTTTGTCAAGTGGCCGAGCCGAGCGAGGTGGCGCAGTCGTAGACTCACCGGACTCGCACTCGGGAGGACCCGGGTTCGAATCCCGGCCCGACCTTTCTGATTTCGGTTTCCCATGGTTTTCCGGGATCACTCCAGGCGAATGCTGGGGCGGGTCCCAAACAAACGCCATGGTAGATTCCTTCGCAACTTGCGCCGTCTCTGATGACCTCGCTGTCGACGAGACGTTAAGCTCACTTATCTGTCGTTGTCAAGTCATGGAGTAGATAAGTATAGTCCGTTCACGGTTACTTTAAACTTTTCGGAAGCCCTGCGTAAGTTCTACTTCCAGGATATTCCTCCGCCTCGTGTTGACAAAGCTCAACTTCTACACCAAGGAGACAACGCACTGCATTCGTGCGCACTCAAGTGATCTCCCAATTTGCATGAGAACTATTTCTTACTAGGCACTTCCAACATACCTATCTTCTCCCCGTTTTCGTTCATATTGATCATAAATTAAATACTATAATTTATAGACGGAATATAAGCAACAATGGAATATTTTTTATGTTAACAGAACGATAAAACGCCTGTGATTATGGCATATTTGGGAAACAACCAAATACGCCATACATGGTGTGATTTTTGTTTAAAAAAAATATGGGGTGTGGCTGTGTTGGAGATACGGCCGTTTGTTTTGCGTGAATACGTCTATGTGGACGCGCTCGGACGCCTTGGTGTTTATTTTACGTTCCCGGCACCGCTTCACTCGACCACATGGGGTTTTATGGGTATCACTGGATTGCTTTTGAGATCCTCTTTCCAACCGTATACGATTTCTGTATTTCGGCTTGGCTCTTTGACGAGTATAGGCTGAAATTGCGTTAAGTTTTCTTAATTTTTTACATTGAACGCACACCATTTCATCATAACCACGCCACACAAATGTTTTTACACACGCAATCGATCGATCTTGACGAGAGCTGTCGATTGGAACTTAAACGAGCGTCATAGCTTCTCCTAGTCAGAAGTTATACTACGCGGAAGTTATGAAACGCGGCGAAACGAACTCAAAATTGCGCCCCTCCCCCCGACCGCCGAACGCGAAGCTTCGCAGTCTACACTCAATGAAACATATTCTTCGATCCTTTGGTAATCAAGTGGTGCAATTGAATTTTGAATGTGGACGATAGATTCGGAGCTGCTATGCCAAACTGTATCCCCAGATTTTGTTATCGTCGGATTTTCTGGATTGCCTCCCATTATGGTTGCAAATTTAAAGACGTATCCACGTCAAAAGTGTGCAGAAACCATGAATAGACTATACACACAGAATAAGTGGCGTAACGATAGCTTCGACGCGGGCTAGCGGCCGTTCTCTGACTGGAGTGGTCCTGGGAACGAGTCTTGCGTTCGATTGATTGTTGCGTGGTGTGAAAAATCCCTTATTATAGGCTGTTCACGGTAAAGTGAGCACTTTTGAAGGACCTCTCATTCTGAGTAATAGTGAATAAATATATTTTATTGGAGCTCAATGTTGAACGTTTGAGTTCGGTGAAGTATGTAGGCCTACACTGTGTTTATTACTTACGTAGTAATATTTATCTCGAAAGGTGGTTAAAGGAAGAAAAAAAATTGCTGAAATGGAAAAGTAACTAGGGCCTCCAAAGTGCTCACTTTACTGTGAACCGCCAATAGCTGCGCTGCTGGTTGGCGAGTTAAGTTACCGGGCGCTAATAGGCATGTGGCGTTCCGGCAAGTTTGCTGGTCAATGACGTTATTTTGTCACTGTGCGGGGCTGGAGTACTCTGGACAAGGAGCTGTTTTACCTCTGTATTCTGAGCTACTCTGGGTGGTCGAGCAAAGTATACAACAGGCGATGTCTCTGGACTAGAACAACCAATACTGATTGGTGCAAGCATACAAAGGCTGTTCACGGTGAAATGAGGTCGATTTCAAAAATCAACCTGCCCCTATATGCATATATTTCAACGGGTACCCTGAGTGACATGTGCCTAGTAAAGTTGGTGACGTCAAATAAAAAGTGTTAGGTACCGTTTGTGATGACTTAAATTATTTCTTTCGCTTGCTGTTTATTTTTTGATACATCGAAGTGTAAAAATGAGCACATTTGTTAGATATTTACTTTTCAAATAATTCCATAGTTTCATTTGACCGACGTATGAATAAAGTGATGAGGCCCATGTCAATGTTAATTTTACATAAGCGGAAGAATACACAACGTGTATACAAGTAGATCTTAAACAGGGTTTTCAAACGCGCTCATTTAACCGTGAACAGCTTATACCAAAGATGAGGTAGACCGCTTTTTCGTCCTCTGCTCATGTACCCAAACATTGACCTACCCAAAGGAACACAACTGTCAAAGGCCAACTCTGATGAACTTGTTTGTTTATGTCTTAGTTTTCAAAAGACTAGCACTTTTAAATAAATAAAATAATTTCACCGATTTGAATTTAATCTAACTGCATTCTAAATGGATAGAGGAAGTGTACAAGTAGTATCTCAAAGCACTTGTTTACTAAACAGTTTTCTAACCTCAAATTCAATCCATGCCGTTTTTGCTAGTCATTTTTTTAAAAAAGCAGTTCAATGTTGTGACACAGATTGGTTGTGCGCAACCAGCTATATCGGTCTACGTCATCTTTAGTCCACGGGTAAAAGTGACCCTCTAGTCACAAATCTCGGTCCTTATTACCTAACGTCCGGAGTCTCAAGTTTATTCGCCGTTTTTATCTTTGGCCACTGATCGTGTCCGAAAGTTGGACTCATATTTCTACAAGAATAAAGATAATTTTATGCACCCATCTAACCTAACCTTCTGCGTACACTGGGCCGCGGGTGGCCTAGCGGTTAGTCTGCTCGCCTCCCACCAAGGCGAACTTGGTTCAATCCCCGGCCGGATCACCCCCGGATTTTCGCATTTGGGAATCGTGCCGGACAATGCCGCTGTTTGGCGAGTTTTCTCGGGGATGTCCCATTTCCCCCGCCCTTTCACACCGGCGCTGCTCCATACCCACCTCAACCATCGTCATCGGCCCTTAAGACCTCGCTGTTAAAGAGTCGCCTAAATCTCGTCGCTCGCACATTCTACCTGCATACACTACGCGATACTTTAGAAAAAATCTTAGCAAGTATAGTTCAGCAAATATGGACGATAAATTAACACTCATTCTCAAAAAAATTGATTTGTTCACCAACTTGTAATATTAACATTTTAACCTACGACCTGCGTATTAGGTACAACAATTTAGAAATAATACATCCAATTTGTTTTTAACTCGCCAGTCAACAACGGCCACAATCATTAACCTCTCCGTAAACGCAAAAATAAATAAATTGAATTTCTGGAACGTAGAATTTGGCGCTATCTGATGACTGATTTTTTAAACCTCAGAAACTCTGTGTCGGATATTGCAGTCTAAGGACCGAGTACGAACTCGCCGATCCTCCGCATGGTACCATTTTCAATGTAAATGATGTAGACACTATTGGAAATCACTGTTTAGGATCTACTTTTCTGCGTATTTGTATCCTTCAACAATATGTAAAATTTTACCTTTTCGTGAACCCGATCACTTTATCGTGAGTCGATCGACAAACTGTGAAATTGTTAGGAGGATAAATATGTTATTCACTTGCTAATGATTACTATCATGTGTTCAACACATATAATTTATCAAATGTGTCGCGTGGCAATGTTGTCCTTATCGTTCCAGCGCTTTTTGGCCTTACACTCGCGAAACAGTTCCAGGTAAAGGCTGTTCGCGATAAAGTGAGCAATTTAGAAATGAACCTTAGAAAAAAAGTCACTACCCCAGCCTGCATATATTTTAATGGGCGTACTGAGTGACATTCTCCCAGTAAAGTTGGCAACGATGGCTGGAAAGTAGTTCCATATTGTAACGTCGAATAAAAAGTGTTAGGTAACCATTTGTGAGAGCTTAAAATTATTTCTTTCGCTTTATGTTTTTTAATGTATCGAAATGTAAAAATAAGCAGATTTGTAAAGTATTTACTTTCATAATAATTTCACAGTTCACTTGACCGACGCATGTACAAAGTGATGAGACTCATGGCAGTGTTAATTTTACATAAGGCAGAAGAACACAGAACGTCCTTACAAGTAGATCTTAAGCAGGGCTTTTAAAAGTGCTCAGTTTACTGTGAACAGCCTTTAGGCGAGTATCTTAACACGGGTAACTAATTATCCTGTCTCGCTGCCAGCTTACGTTGGGAAAGTCCTATAAAATACGCAGGCCTACGTGTGCTTGGAAACAGCGACATTTTTCAATTGATTTCAGATGTGCACAGTTAACCGCGAACAATATTAGGTATTCCGCGTTATTTTACGTTTTCTTTCCCGGCTTGAGACGAGGTGGCTGAGTGGTCACTGCCAATTGCTCGTGGCGCCGTCGTGCTGCGCGATAAGTAAGTGCATACGGTCGCCTAACACCTCTGCCACACACGAACAGCGCATTTTGTTCGAGCTCTGTGGGCCCTAGTTTTTTCTGAGGACGTGGGCGGAATTTGTTTGAGAGGCGCCCGCGTATTAAAACAGCGATGAACTCATCTCACTGTCGGCTGTAATGTGAGTTACAGACAGTCTTTGTACAGAGTTTTACGCTCGCCGCTCATCTCGACATACGGCAGACGTGCAATGGCAGTGTATACATAGTCTTTTTGCAGGTTATTCACACTTTTCGAATCAAACTTTTGAACAATCACGCCATGTATGACGTGCTTCGTTGTTTCCTAAATACTTCATGTATTACGAGCGTTTCATACTCGTATTTACATAAAAGTATGGTCTGTTCACGGTAAGTTGAGCTCTTTGAATGCCCTGCTTATGAGCTACTTGTATGCACATTGTGTATCCTTCCGCCTTATGTAAAATTAACATTGCCATGGGCGTCGTCACTTCATTCATACGTCGGTCTAGTGCACCTGTGAAATTATTTCAAAGAAAATGTTTTGAAAATCTGCCCATTCGATGCATTAAAAAAACATAAAGTGAAAAAAATAATTTATATTATCGCAAAAGATATGGAACTACTTTCATCGTTACCATCTTTTACTGGGCGCATGTCACTCAGTTCGCCCGTTAAAATATATACAGGTAGGGATAGTGACTTTTTTCTATGGTTGATTTGAAAAGTTCGCACTTTATCGTGAACAGCCTTTACCATATTTTTCATTAAAGCAGAGGGGCCACGGTGGCTGAATGGTTAGACTGCTCGCCTCCCATCAAGGCTATCCGGGTTCAATCTTCGCATGTGCCAATCGTGCCGGACGATGCCGTTGGTCGACGGGTATTCTCGGGGATCTCCCGCTTCCCCCGCCCCTTCATTCCTGTGCCGCTCCATGCTTACTTCAGTCACCTGCATCGGCTCTCAAGACTTCGCTGTTGAGCCGCCCAAATCTCTTCACTCACTCATTAAATTGAACTTTTACGTATATTTTATCCGTAAATGAAAATATTTCATTTTAAATTAATGTGCATAAAATAGATGTATTGGTAATGATTAGTAAAAAACAGTTCTTATGCAGAATATTATCACACTGAGTGCCTGCGCATTTCGTGCGCTGTTTCTTTGGTGTAATTTACTAGACTCGGTTAAACTTTGTTTGCATAAGGCGGATGAATAGCCTGATAGTATAACGTATCAGGGCTTCAGAAAAGATGTAATTATCCTTGAATGGACTATAAGCAGTGAGCTTACTGCTAACTGTGCTTATTGATTGCCAGATATTTCTAATTGCATCCAGTCTACGCATGGATATTGTAACGATATACAGTAACGCATTACTATACAACTAAAACGTCATGGGCAAGAATTTAACTTTAGATTCCGATTGCGAAGAGTCTATTTCTTTTGATTTGTAGTGATAAAAGTATCAAAAAATTCACGAGTCTCCTGCAAGATTTCGCTCACCTTATTTTTTCCCCCCCGATAGTTAAACATTCGGACCGTCGGTAAACTAACACAATAAGCACGGAGAAAAATTTCTCACGGCTTAAAAAATCATTCTAGTATTTTTTTTATACTGTAGGGATATTGGTGGTAACTTGGGACACAAATTGTTACAAAGTATGCCTTCTGGTCGTACTTGTAATGAAGGGTTTGGGGATTTTATTGGGGGGGGGGGGGGTTGTCTGTAGCCAGAGGTAGTGTTAAGGGGTAGCTTGACGGAAGACTATCTGGAATAAAGCTGGGTTATTATTGTAACAACTGATATTATACAAGTACAAGCAAGCCACACTGAAAGAGCGGAGGGAGTAGAGCTGTTTTGACTGTTAATTAAGTGTTTTAATATAACCGTACTACGTTCCGGAATGATCGGGGATTGTCCCACCTTGTTTCGAGTCCCGAGGCTGTTGTACCGATGCGGGGTTACGGCGAACGGCTCAGCGATCTCCTGGGGTTCCTCCATTCTGGTCGGCGTCACGACGGAGAAAGACGCCGCCTGCCACACCGTAACGCCAGACATTCGTGTCTCGCGTTGCAATCCGCCCTGCTTCCTGGTCGGTAGTGGGGGGGTTCCTGCTTGCCAGCGTTTGGCGAGGCACGCCCCGTTCGCAGCAACCACCTTACTGGTGTGAACTTAAGTGATAGGGCGGGCTCAGGCAATGATGTAATTGAAGGCGCGTTCACGCCAACATGACAAAATGCGAACGTGACAGCTGTGAGCGAAATAAAACATTATACATGATACAGAACTGCCATTAACCAACGTTATAAAATTGCACTATTTTATTTCTGGCCTGCCACTTTCGCTTATCAAAATATTTCGTTAAGTGTCCCAAGTTGCCCACGCTGTCCCAGATAACCCCAGTTTACGCGCGCGCATGGAATGTTGCGTTCCCTACACGTTTGTCTGGCCGCCGAGCAGACATCGGATTCGCCTAAGATGAGGTTAAGAAGGTTAACTTACGTTAAGTGGCATCGTACGTTACGTTCGCCGTTGGCCCAAGGACATAAAGAGGATGCGTTCACAAAACGCTGAGTTTAGTACCACGTTCATTGTTTTTGTAGTGCAGCGGTAGTGTTGTAATATAATTACACTCAGAATTTAATTGAACTGGGCTGCTCAACAAGAAGAAACAAAGCAAATCAGTAAGAAATATATTTGTGTAGTTACGGGATACTGTTTCATTATTTTGTTTTCCATTTTGTGTTGATGCATTAGTGCGTATAGTTATTTTCGTGGTCTTATTTATATACATTTTATAGTAATTTAAAAAGTCTGTAACTCTGGTTTCAACGTTAGAGTATCAGCAATAACTTAATTAACGACAATGCATACGTATCTGTATAGTCTATCCGCGGTTTCTTCAATCTTTTTGAATTAAACCTTTGATAAATGTCCCCATGTATGACGTTTTTAGATATTTCCTAAATACGCCCTGTATCACAAACGTTTTATACTTGTGTTCATAAAAGTTACTTTTTTTTTCTGTTAAATTGAAATGTATTCATATTTTTTCTATAAATTACAATGTTTCATTTATAAATAATTTGAATAAAAACAGTGATAAAATACGTGTGTTGGTAACGCCTAGTAAGAAATAGTTCTCATGCAAGATATTATTAGAAGTGAGTGCGCACGAATTCGGTGCGTTGTCCTCTGGTGAAAATTTTTCCAGACTTAGTTAAGATTAGTCTGCACGAGGCGGAGGAATATCCTGGAAGTAGAACTTTAGCAGGGCTTCAGAAAAGTCTGAAGTAACCGGGAATGGATTATATATTCATAATCGAAATATTACATAATCGGGTCATTAGAGGCGAAAAACTTAACAAGTAAACCACGATATTATCCCTAATTTAAAAAAAAAAATCTATTCCCTGGGACATTAGCTCTTCGACGCGTTCCTTCAGTAAACCCCTTCTTACTCGCTTCTATTTTAGGTGTAAATGAGGATGTAATTTAAAGAAGTGCCTAAGCTAATGAGGGTTGTCGTTAAGTTTGTGAACTTCAAGTAATTTGTTCTTATTTGTATCATCGGTGTTAAAATTTTACTATGGACAGCCGTTACTCGTCAATTAAAAAAAACTGTTGACTGATTGATGTTAATTTTTTTGTGAATAGATTATAATAAAGATTAGTATGTGGGTTTGGATACAGTCGAAAGTGGGCGGGGCGATGAGTTAGAAAACAGGCTTGAATTTAAGCCCACGCACCTATTCTGAATTCCTAACTGGAAGAGGAAAAAAAAAAAAATTAACAAGGAGTTTTCAGAGGCTATAACAATTATAGCCTGCCATATACTTTCCTTTTTATGGCTGGTACGGTAGTATTTGGAACTTTTCCAGTAACTGTTTTGAAATACTGCGGGCAGGATTATACTGTCTTAGTATGTACGACGCTTCTCGCGCTGTGTATATCAAAGTGTATCCATTAAAAATAACTTTTACTTGCGTCTCCAGCCGGCTATTGTTTAAGAACCGCTGAGAAATTCAGAAAGCCGTTAACTAGCGTTTTTTTTTTTTAACACCGGACACCGAATACCTTCGTTTAGTTGTGGCATACTGCAAAACCATTTAAATAAAATAGTGGCGGTCGTAGTGAAAAGTCAGAAACGAGCTTCGATACAGCCAGCCGCTTTCAACAGCTAAATCTGTGTTTTGCTGGTGCTAGCGGAATCTACCCACAGCAAATTTTTTTTTTTTTTTTTTTGTATTTTTCCATTTTATTAGTTATTACTAGGCAAGGTAATTATAAATGCTTGTGTAAATCAAAACTTCTATCGGGTGCCACAACTGAGATGAAAAATTAATGTCTAAGAGCAAAGCTAAGAAAGGTTTACGCTCATCGAAAACTTGAAATATCTGGTTTAATTTTTAAAATATTTCGTTATACAATAAGTGACTTGGGACACTACGGACATTGTGAGTATAATTTAAAGCACGTTAAGCCATGTCACAAGCATTTATCTGTATTAATATGCTATGAAATGACGGGCGACTACTTGGATTCCCGAACTACTCGCTAAAACACCGGACTCTACGCTCTTGAAGAATGCACTTGCACAGAAGCGATCGCGTATTTGATGACGCCAGAACGTGGCCTTTATGTCCCCATGGCTCCCGTGTATGAGGCTCTTTCTTAGGTCAACGTAAGAAAGAAGTGCATTTGCATTTCGAAGTACTGCTATAATATATTTGCTGTTTCTTCAAACTTTTTGATTCAAACCTTTGAAAAATCACCCTACAATTGTCGTGTTTGGTTGTTTCCCCTAATATGTTATGCATAGAGCCACGTGTATTTCGCGGATTGAGCTGGCAGTAAGCTAGGCTGGACAGCCCTCTGTACACGCGAGACAGTATCGTTTGTTTACTGATTGCTGTGACCAAGTGAGGACTCTGTACAGGACTGTTAAACACTCAACTCACACTACTGCCTCCTGCTTATTACTAGCTCACAGTTAAACGGGGCGTGTCTAAAGAACTGTCGTCCAATCACAACACTAGGAGAAAAGAACAAATGTTTGGAGTCTACCTCGCCTCCGAATGAATTCGCGAAATACTCGTGACTCTAGTTATGCATTACAAGCGAGTTATACTTTTGCTAACACAAAAATACTTTATTTTAATTAAATTGTATTTTAAATACATTTTATGAATAAATTATATTTATTTTATAATTAATATTAATAGAAACGGGGAGAAAACAGGCGTATTCGCAATGCCTTATTAGAGTAAGAAATATTTCTTATGCAAAATATTATTACAGTGAATTACCACGAACGTGGTGCGTTGTCCCTGTGGTGTAATTTTTTAAACTCGATTAAGCTTTGTTTGCACGAGGTGGAGCAATATCCTGGATGTAGAACTCTGGCAGGGCTTCAGAAAGGTTGGAAGTAACTACGAATGGACCAAAGGATATTTTCGCCAGGCAAGCAAATGGAAACTTAATCCGTGACATGGATTTTACGAACTATTTTTTTTTCTTTTGTGGTGAAATGCAAACTGAACGCATTTCACTCTCCATCCACACTGTTCAAAAGGTGAGCTACATTACCTCTGCATAGAGGCTGTTCACGATAAACTGAGCACATTCGAAAGCTTTGCTTAAGAACTACGCGTGTGCCCATTGTGTATTCTTCCACCATGTGTTAAATTAACATTGACATGAGCCTGACCACTTAATTCATGTGTCGGCAAAGTGAAACAGTAAAATTATCAGGAAAGTAAATATTATACAAATTTGCTCATTATCACACGTATTACGTATTAAAAAACGTGAAAGCAAAATAAATCGTTTCGAAATTTACAAATAATTAACCTTGCACATTTAATTCAGCGTTAAAACGTGGAGGTACTTTCCCCTCCGTCGTTACCAACTTTACTGGGCGCATGCTGGTCAGTGTGTCTGTTAAAACACATGCAGGTAGGGACAGTGACATTGGTTGCATTAGAAAGTGCTCATTTTACCGTGAACAGCCTATACACACGTGGCGCCACCGTTCGCTGCTGGCAGCTACTCATCTGCCAGACTCGTTATTGCCTCGTCTTGATTTTAAATAAGCCCTTGCAGTTATTGTACGCGTGTGTTGTCCACACTCTGTCGTGGACTGATTACGCGCCCTGAATGTAGGCAGCCACGTATCACGGCAACGTCCCGAGTGTAAGCCGTGTTCACTTTAAAGTGAGCACTTTTGAGGACCTAGTTACCTTTTCCTTTGTCATTATTTATCCTATAAACACCTTTTAAAAATAATATTGCCATGTAAGTGATAAACACAGTGTGTATATTCCACCGCACTCGGAAGTTAACGTCTAAGGTTAAAATTAAATATATTTATTCCAAATGGGAGGGCTTTCAAACGTGCTCACTTTATCGTGAATGGCCTATAACTCTATACTGGGGGCCTCAGAGGCTGAGCGGTTAGACTGCTCGCCTTCCAACAAGGCGAATCGGGTTCATTCTTTGTCCGGGTCACTCCGGATTTTCGCATGCGGGAATCGTGCCGGATGATGCCGCTGGTCGGCGGGTTTTCTCGGGGATCTCCCATTTCTCTTGCCCTTTCATTACGGCGCTGCTACGTACTCATCTCTATCACCCTCATCGGCTCTCAAGACATCGTTGTTAAGAGCCGTTTAAATCTCTTCAGTCACTACCCTGTAACCTCTTCACGAGTAGAGCTGCGTATAATATGAAGGATGTGGTTGCATTTCTATTACTTCGCAATGAAAGAGTGTTCGAGACGTTTACGCTTAAAAACTAGCCCAGTGTCGTATCGTACACAGAAACCGCCTTCTAAATCGTTACGTCTTATTATTATTTTATCAGTGTTGCACTGTTCGAGTTAAGAAGTGTGATAAAAGTTAACAAATGTGTTATTAAGGTCGCTGCCTTGTTGGAGATACAGGATGTCGGGTAATTCGCGGATACGGACTGAACCAGACGCTTCGTTTACGAGAAAAACGCCATGAGAGTTCCAAAAACCATCGTAGCAAACATGTGATATTCCAATTATGCAAACGCGAGGTGATGTGGCGATACTGCAATTAATGTGTCGACGTAAGACATACGGCACTGGATAGAGCCGAACTCAGTAGTGCGAAGGAGGCCATGGAGTTCACATGTAGTGAGTACTGGGACGTGGAAATGTTCATGAGTGCATCCAGCGGCCATGCTTTAGGCATTCAACATGCGAAAAAGTGCATTGATATAGGCAGAGCAAACTTCGAAAATCTGTTGTGACGTTTCGACGTTTTGTATGCTGATGATGTACGCTATACCTAACGTGGAATAACGTCATTTTATCTACTTTAATGTTGTTTTTCTCGTAAACTAAGGCCTTTAACGCATTTTTACCACAGAGTATTTTCTACTTAGTTTTGATCATATATTCGTGTGGTGCAGTACGTATCCGCGAATTACCTGACATTCTGTATTTAGATTGTCCGGGGCCAATAAACGCTAGAGCGCTAAAGGCGACTCAGGCACGTGCGACATTACTCTTCATAGCCTCTACGCACAAGGCACTGTAACTGGCGTGCAGTCTCTCCGTCGGTATTGCACTTCTGTCGATGTTTCAGCGCGTTTATATTATACACTATCTACCAAAAAGTGATTGGGCACCTTTCCACAATGTTTGCTCGGTGGTTGTCACCCCGTTAGAATCTCGTAGGGCCACCTCTTGAGGCTATAACAGCAGCCGCCCTGTCTGGCATGCTCTCTACGAGTGTTTGCAGGACATCCACGGGGATTCGTCGCAATTCCTCTTGCAACCATCCCATGAGTTGAGCAATAGAATTTGGCCGCGCCTGACGAGCCCTCACCCGGCGATCCAATTCGTCCCAAAGATGCTCTATAGGGTTGAGGTCGGGGCTCTGGGCTTGCCAGTCCAATCGGCGAACATTGTTGTCGGCGTACCACTGAATAACCCTTGAAACCTGGCACCTGGCATTGTCATCCTGGAAGTAACACAGGTCCATTCCGTAAATACGCCACAATGTTGGGAGCATTTCATTATCCAGAATGTTACAATAGGCCTCTGTGTTCATGCTACCACGGACAAACACCAGTGGTCCTACGCCGAAGGCCGTGAAATACACGTCAACTGACGTACTGAATTACCTATCTTCACGGGTGCCCAATTACTTTTTGGTAGATATTATAGTTTATAGTAGTAAAGGCTGTTCACGATAAAGTGAGCACTTTTGTAATCAACCTTAGAAAAAAGTCACTATCCCTGCCTGCATATATATATATATATATATATATATATATATATATATATATATATATATATAGTTTAACAGGCACACTGAGACATGCGTCCAGTAAAGTTGGGTAACGATGGATGGAAAGTATTTGCCTATCTTAACGTCTAATTAAAAGTGTTAATTAACCATTTGCGATAACTTAAATTATTTCTTGAGCTTTCTTGTTTTTTACACATCGAATTGTATAAGTGATATTAGTAAAAAATTTACTTTTCTATTAATTTATCATTCTCAATTGACCGACGCATGAATAAAGTGATGAGGTCCATGTCAATGTTAATTTTACATAAGGTGGAAAATTACACAATGTGCAAACAAACAGATCTTGAGCAGGGCTTTCAAAAGTACTCATTTTACCGTGAACAGCCTAATATAATAAAGATAAACAAATGTTTGCCGTAAGTCTGTACACAGCTTTGAAGATTCTGTACCTGAGTTAACGATGGCGAAAAACTACTTCTGGGTACACTACGTGTGTCATATAGCAGAAAACTCAAAATTTGTTAAGTATGTATGAATATATACTGGGAGCCTGCACACATTTTGGTAACTGGGGAAGGAACTCACAACGTAACAGATAAAAACTGCATGTCTCGCCCGGAATTAGAACCGATTACCTCTGTCGACTTACGTGTTTAGGCCACAGAGCTAGCCATTCGGGGGAAAAAAAAATGCTGGTTGGGTTTGGATGATGAAGCAGTTCTGCAGGTTGCAAGAAGGAAGTTACACGTGTGTGTGAAAGCGTGTTTGTGGTGTTGCAAATTTTAAGTTTGACGAGAAAAAGGGGGGGGGGGGGGAGTTGTTTGCAGAAGGCGTTCGAGATCATTGAGGGTCGTTCACCCCCCCCCCCCCCCCGACAAGCAGCTTCGCGGCCGACCAGAATGCGATCACGCCTTGATTACGGTACATTTGCGCCTACAGGTGCTGACGTCATGCACGATCGGCCTTCATCGGATATGTTTCGGGTTTCCTCGTGTCTGTGGGCCGACGTAGCCGACATTTCTGCGTATTGGCGTGTCGGGTGGAACTTATGCATTCGCTCCCTCCCCCTCCCCGCAATTCCACCCATTCCTAACCCGACATTTTTTTTATGTTATTGCAAAATATACTCTGAATACAAATACAAAATACCCCTTAAAACACATTTTGAAACTCCATATAGAAACGACTAAAAATATTTGTGAAGTGCCAATTTAAAACATCAACGGGTTTACACAAATATGTAAGGGGCCCGACTGCCTGCATTTTTCTTCTTTTTATGGCTGAGAAGTGCGGGAGATATACGGGTCACAGTGGCACGCTCTACAAGAGCACCATCTCGTAGTGCTGCGTGTACCTGTGGGACTTTCAGCTGCGACCCTATGATTTTATTGATGAAAAGTCAGCCTGTAGTAAAGTTCAATACAGGTTTCTATTGTAGTTTAGCTCGTGTCCGGCTAGTATGTTTTAGATACGGCAGTCTGGAAAAGCAGTTTTTAAATACATTTCAGGGCTGCAAAATGATATTTACAGCACGCGTGGAAATTTTAGAGTAATGTTCGATTCCGTCCTTGTTTGGGGTATAATTTTCGAAATTTTTCTCCAGGAAGTCTCCCAAAGTTACTCATTTTCTACCGAACTCGTGTGCCAGATATCTTTTCGGCCGGATGCCGCGTCGCCATCTAAATGGCACTGTCCCGCTCTTGTTTTTGGCGAACCTTCCGTTTTTAACGAGCCGGCTAATTGATGGCTCTGCGTTCTGGCGGCGGCTGATGTTATCGCCGCTGATAAGGCTGACTCGCGCCCCCCGCGATCCGCATCTCTCCGGCTAGATCTCGCGCCCGGAGATACGGGGCGCCGCTATATTTCACGCCGGTGATTTTGCCTCGCGTGTGTCGCGGCGCACTCGCAAGGTCGTTGGCGCCGTTAATCAACACTCGCCCGCGAGGAAACATTTTACCATAGGCTGTTCGCGGTAAAGTGAGTACTTTTTAAGGCCCTTCTAAATTTTTACTTTCATCCCATTTCCATCTCCCTGCTGCTTTTTAATATAAACATTGCTATGCGATCAACAAACACAGTGTATACATTTCACCACCCTCAAAATCTAATGCCCGAGGCTGCAGTAAGATATAGTTATTAGTGGTTACTGCTTGTCACGGTAAAATGAACACTTTTCAAAGCCCTACTGAGGATCTATTTGCATGCACGTTGTGTGCTCTTCCGCCTTATATAAAATTACAATTGCCATGGGCCACATCGCTTTCTGATGCGTCGGTCGAGTGAAACTCTGAAATTATTAGGGAAGTAAGCATTTTAAAACTCTGCCAATATTTACACTTCGATGCATTAAAAAAACAGAAAGCGATAGAAATAATTTAAGTTATCACAAATGGTTACCTACTGTAACACTTTTTATTCGACGCTAAGATATGAAACTATTTCCCCCTCCATCGTTACCAACTTTACTGGACGCACGTCACTCAGTGCGCCCATTAAATACATGCAGGTAGGAGCAGTGACTTTTTTCTAAAGTTGATTTCAAAAGTGCTCACTTTATCTTGAACAGCCTTTGAAACCAAATCACGCCTTAGTTGAAACACGTGAACTTGACATTTCTTTTACGGCATTTCTAGAGCCAATCTTGGGGATATCCACCGAAGCCGAAAACTAGCCACTGTTAAAATCAGAATTTTTAAAATTAAGGAATGAGAGATTTAATGCTGAGATAAAAAAAAATATCAACAAAAGGTTGCATCAAAATTATTCATATAATACACTTCCGTAAGTTAAGAATTAATTGCTTTGCATTTTACAAATACATAATATCGATGCAGTTAACTCAAACTATTCTGTATGCAATCGCTTCACAAAAACCCGCGAATGCAATAGGGCCTATACTCTAATTGTTTGCTATATCTGTTATGTTATTACGTAGGGGAATTTTTAAATATGAAATCTTGTTGGTTGATTAGTAACAGCATGTATTATCTGTTTGATATCGTTTGTTATTTTCAGGATGTTTTCCCCGTTATTTTAAAAGTTTTTCCTCTGCCATTCGTTCAGAACGTAGAGAATGCTCTCTGGCTAGTCGAGTGATGATAAACGTTCAATGCTTTCCAACTCGCTACAACACCAACCGGGTATTGTGCTATCTCACATATACTGCACTGTTCTTCTACAGCCGTCAACACCAACAACCAACACCAACCGCCTATTGTGCCCGTTTGTCCCCAATCGTTAGATTGAGATAATGGTTCATCTATGAGTAAAGACACATTTAGTTTCATAACCCTGCCATACTTGACTCCATAATCCTCTTCATACTCAAGCAGAGTACATGTAAGAGCTCATTCTCGTGATCGACTCGACTACATTGAATTAAGCCACACGAGAGCTGAATGTTTATTATTGTCAGAGTTCCGTAAGGCCTTTCTCATAAACGGATGTCCCAAAGACATACACAACATTAGCGTGTAATTATGTGTATAAAGGGAAACAAAGCGAAATTATTTTGGACAATGCAATACTTTCCCATTGATTTGAGACCCTTTGCTGATGTAATTTTGAGTTTTAAAGGGGAATTTTCTTCCTTTGTAGTATGTTTTTGTCTTGTGTTTTGTCCGTTGCCATCCTCGTTCATTTTTTTTTTTCATTATGTATGGCAGTAGAGACGGTTTTACAACATTACAAATAAAAATATACTGAACAGTGTTTTACGAAGATAAAGAAAGGCCTTTGTAGAGTTAAATACAGCCACACATGGAACTGTTTTCCCCACCGAAATTCACAAGTTCTCAAAATTTTTAAAATTTTAAATATTTTTTGCGATACGTGTAGAATCTGTATGCGTTTCTTTATATCGTAATTAGTTAGGGTAATCAGATAACCTATTAATTACCGTTATTTGTAGACACAAAAATAATCAGCCTTTTAGATAACATCAAGTATTATCGCCCGTGTAACTAGTAAGGTAGCGAGGATTACGCTTTTGGTTTGAGTGAATTGTCTCATTCCGCACAATTCTGGCCCATCATCCACAAACCCATGAAAACAACATAGTTTAGTCCCTTAAATGTAGAGTATTATTGATATCGTGACAAAAATCTCCCTTTTGCCACCAGTGGCGGCTGGTGACTTTTGAAACTGGGAGGGCTGTAGCGATCCTAACTTACATCATTACAAATATCATTTTTTTAAATAGGCACAGTGATAAATATATTGCGTACGGCAGGCTTAAGTAAGTGTAGCTTATGCAGCTAAATACAAAAAGTAAGTGTGGTTGTTTGAAGAAAAGTGCATCATCGCCCGATTTGTAATGGTCAACATACTGTGGCCGCTGGTTCAGATCTAATCACTACCACAGGTATATATTTGTTTTAAGTTTGTTTAGGTTGTATGCCTTCCAACCAGTACCTACATGGTGTGGTACATTACACGAGACGACGAGAGATAACATAATAATACCAATTCTACCATACTAATGATGATAATAACTTAAATATACTAAAAACAAATATTTTAAAAACCAAATACTAATTTACATAGCCTACAGTACATACAAAATTCATGTCAAATTTAAATTAGAGGATGAAAGTGGCATATCTTAATTAATATATTTGTAAAAAAAATCCATTCGTCAACTTGTACGCGCTACCTAACTGGCAACTAAAACCTTACGAAGCAATGAAAATTTTATGACATTTTTATATGTTGCGAACATGATTTATGTATTTTAACTTTGTCTCCCAAATGTTTTAAATCTTTTACCCCATTGACAGTCCACGCAAGATCATTAGGGTTCATTAGCAAAAAAAAAAAAATTAAACAAAACAACACATTTCCAACTTCACACCCTCATAGGCAGTCCGCGAAATTGTATGTACTTACGTCGAATTTTCTCGTATATAAACCATGTACTACCTTAGCTTTGTTGTTGAATTATATGTAACTGTGGCCTTGCTGGTCCCAGATTCTGTAGCTCTAGTTTATTCTCGTAATTGAAAATCTTTGCCATAATAAGGTTTAAAATGTTACTCGCCGAATTAGCAATTATTTACAAGTTTACAAAACACGACATTAACAACAATTCACCCCTTCTTCTGACCGATGCTCATAGCTCATCATTAATTAACAACAGACTTATTCAGAGTATTTCACTCTATATAAATATCACGCGAGTTTGAACGATATTTATAAATAAAAAAATATTCGAAATAAATACAAGCATTGTTATGAAATGTGTTTAACAACTGCAAAATAGTGGAGCGCGAAAGTGTACTTACAAAGCATGTAGTTTTGGTAGCTTTGTCAATTTCCAGGAAACCGTTTTTTTTTTTGAGCAGGGGCGTGCCCAGCTCTCTCCGATTTACAGCATGTGATTGGCTGAAAAGGGCCGAGCCCCTGAAGTCTTCCCTCCCACCCGTAGCACCCCTAGTCATATGTTACGGTCATCTCTCTCCACTAGCTCTACCCACTTCGGGGCGACGAATCTGCCGCCCCACCACTCGACATTTCCAAAAACATTTCTCTCGTGATAAGAGTCTTGTCCATCTCAAAAACATTGGCTGCGAAATACCCTCGGTATTCGTACGCAGTATTATTTACAGAGTAGCAGATAAGTAGAGGTATGCGTTCTTAGGTTTTATTAGGAGGGCTACGCCCCCAGCCCTACCTCAGCAGCCGCCACTGGATGCCACTCATTTTATCATTTAAATGCCAATTTCTGTAATAACAGGTTTTAAAGGAAACATTTATCAGATTTGAGAATGTTCCAGGAATAAAAAAAAGATGAAGTTGTTAAATCATTTCTGTTATGTAATTTTTTTGTCTCGGGCATATGTAATAAATTGTTGTGATTCACTGAGTTTCATTCTTACTCTAACCTTGTTTGGCTCGTTCGTAACTTTATTTTTGCAAAACTTGCAAAAGTCTGCACAAAGTTAATCTTTGATTTAATTAAACACAAAATAATGTGGCAGAGCTTAGAGAAGTATTTATTTACTGTACAAATTTTAGCAGACTTTTTACATATGTGCGTAACTTAAAAAAACATTGATACATCAGAGAAATTTGTGTACAACTTCCTATTTGAATGACTGCTCTACACATATTGTAAATTGCTCAGGATAGTAATAAATGTAATAATGTAATAAATTTTTCCAGCAGAGAAAGAGGTTTTCCCCACACAGATCGCTGTAGTCTGGTAGGAGTTAAGTCGGAAAATATTACGAACATACCGTTGCCATATGTGACTGTATCAGACGGAATTATATCCCACGTCAGTGCAGTGCGGCAATTTGCCCACCTTGTGTTAAATTAAGGTACAAAATTGTTGAAACAATCACACAGAATGGCATGCCAACAAGAAAAAAATAATATATCTAAGCAATGTAGTTAACTTTATAAACTGTTTTTAATAATTTCAGAAACAATTGATTACGGTAAAAAAAGGGGGTTGGGGATAAGATCTCTGTGACTTCTACATCAAGTTTATTTTGGAAAATTATTTGTATGGCGTGGTTTAATGTACATCAATCGCCATAAAAATTACCGCACACAGAAGACATCCAGAAGGCATGAAACTTGGCACAAGCGTTGGGAATGATGATACAAAAGAACTCATTATAACATCTAAACAAGCAGCTGTTTATACAGCATGGCTGTGCAGTTGAAAAGTGCCTTTTGTACATTGTTGTACCATTCCTAGCATGGGTACATGCGACGGTACGTTCCTGCTTGGAGTCACACTGTCCTGTTGAAGATAGTCATACAGTTCTCGCGACGGTCATTGCAGACAGACACTGTAGGCCAGTGGATTGCTGAAACTGCCATCCAAGCTGGCTCCATGCACGTTCCATAGCGAACGAGACTCGAGACATGGCTGGACAAGGAAGGGTATCGACAACACGAAGGCAGTTCTGGGAAACCCGTGCTCTATGAGGGCGGGCATTAACCTGATGGAAAATTGCCAGTTGGAACTCCATGTCACGAAGGTATGCAATAAAGCCACAGAATCTCCTGGACATATCGTCAGTGTTCTCATTATCAATACCAGGGAAGACAGAATCATAAGAGATTATTTCTCACACGATTACGCCACTAGGTCTGTCAGTGTGTCGCTCAACGGTGAAGTCGCTCTCCAGTGTCCATCCAGTGATTTTTCGAGAAAAATTGGAGCACACAGTAGGCTTCAATACCATATCTACTCCACGTCTGTTGTCATATCTCCGTTGGCTACTGGTGTCATTTCCGTATTTGACCGAGCCACTCAGGATTCCGGAACTCCGACACACTGAACCTTCGTGATTCGTGCGCAAACTGTTCATTTGAATCAGAACATGTTTGGGTGAAGTGGGAGATAATATGAGGAATGTCCGGAATGCGAGTCTTCTTCTGCAAGTTGTCTCGTGATAGTGTGCGGTAGGAAACAGCTTGTGTGTCTCTGTATAGTGGGAAAAAAATACTCTGTTTATTGTGCTCACGTCTGTCGGATGGCGAAATGTCCCTCTCATCTGGTCATTGTGTGCCCCTCACTCATAGTCTTCGTGAATTCTAAACCACGTGGTTACTTGCTGCTTATGAACTGAGTAACGCGTAAACCACCATCGATCATGCCTTCTAGGGCCAGTGATTTTTCACGTAAAAATGGGAGCACACAGTAGACTTCAATAATATACATATAGGTCAGCTGCTGCCGTACATCCGTTGGCTGCTGGTGTCGTTTCCGCATTTGATCGAGCCGCTCAGGATTTTGTAACTCCTACTGACACTTAGTGATTCGCGCGCAAAGAGATCACATGGACTATAACCTGTTTTAGCCAATAAAAAAAAAAGCTGGGCGACCCTATAGTGCTTTAAACTGTATTTTGTCTCGAAATTTTTTCGCCTACTTATGAATATAGTTCCTTAATTATCACGACCAAAAATTTCCTTCATAGTGTAACTCAACAAGATTGGCATACCGAACTTTGCTATGGTTATTGCATTTAATTTAGAGGGGGTAGGACGAGGGTACTTTGTACGGGGTTTTTATCCCGCTATGGTAACCGTGAAGTAGAAATTGATCGTGTATCTATAAAGTGTTTGGTTATTGGTTTCCCAAATAAAATGCAACTTTGCATGCAAATGAATGTACGGAGTTCACCTTCGGAAGAAACCTAATATAAACGAGATAACTGGCGTATCTCCGCCTCCATTGTCAGCAGTCGTCAGTAATGGGAAGTGGTGGAGGAAATCTCAAATGGAGACGAGAAAAAAGTAAATTAAATTGTGAGTGCGTGGAGGGAGATCTCAATGAACTGAAATCCCTCTTATAACGCAAACCATTTAACCTATTTTAATGATGGACATGTCGTTGGATTCCGGAGCAATCGTGCAACATGTCTTCCCACCTATCGCATCACTTCGCCACCTATAGTCATAATCTTTTGAAGAGCTTTGTCTATGCTAGGATTCACCTCTCGGCAAATGGGCCACAGTGGCAAATGTGCCGCGCCGAATGGATGCTGGGATAGGATCGTAACACCATAGTAAACACTACCAGCTGCCAGGGCTCCCCCAAATGCCATTATCTTCATCAACACCCGAAGTCTCCAGTTGGTAAGATTATTGGGCCGCGGCGGTATGCACGCTGCGCCCCACAGACGCCGAAACAAGTTCCCCGACGCTGTAATGAAGACTTCCTGCGGCTAGGACTCCAATACCATCACCATTGTCACCCACTTTCATCAGTTAGTCCAATTCCTTGTTTACACGAGAGTTCACGTCTCGGCGGATGGGCCGCGGGGCCATGCGTAGCCCCGCCCCACGGACGCCGATGCAGGTTCCCCGACTCTATAATAAAGACTTCCTGCCGCCAGGACACCGACGACGCCACCACGACTTCCTTCTTCTTTTTTTTTATATCTTTTCCCTCGCCGTCTGTTCGCTCCGCCCGGCGGCAGCATCCTGTGGCAGCCCAACTATTTCTGGCTCGTGGGTGTTATTTTCGGGAGAGGACGCGTCTTCCTCTTGCGCCACTCCGCCTCACATCCCCCCCCTTTCTCACCCCTCCACCTCGTCAAGGTAGGCGATTAACGAAGGCGCCGAGCGTCTCCTGAACCAGTGTCCGCTGCGCCGGTCTGGACGGCGGCTCGACGCCGTCAGCTGCACGTCGACTCTCCCCGAGGAGTCTGTCCTTCACGCCTTCGTCAGCAAGTGGGTGCCTTGTTCCTAAAGGCTGTTCATGATAAAGTGAGCACTTTTGAAATCAACCTTAGAAAAAAGTCACTGTCTCTGCATGCATAGTGACATTCACACTTTAAATTCGAATCAGTGGAAAACCACAGATTTGCAATGAAAATGGCTTCACTTAGAATCAGTGGAATTTTTCACAACACTAATTCAATCAGCGTAATTTTTCCACTGAAACAGTCTGGTTTTTTTTTTTTTTTTCACTGAGTCTAAGTGGAGCCATTTTCACTGTGAATCAGTGGTTTTACACTGATTCGAATTTAGAGTGCGCCCAGTAAAGTTGGTAACGATGGAGGGAAAGTAGTTCCATATCTTAACATCAAATAAAAAGTAATAGGCCACCATTTGTGATAACTTGAAATATTCCTTCGGCAGGTTTGTAAAATAAAATATTTATTTTCCTAATAATTCCAAAGTTTCACTTGAGCGACGTATTAAAAAAGTAATGAGGCCCATGGCAATGTTAATTTTACATAAGGCGGAAGAATACACAACGTGCCTACAAGTAGTTACTATGCAGGGCTTTCAAAAGTGCTCATTTTACCGTGAACAGTCTTTACTATCTAATATTTATGTGGAACACATGTTAAGGGCGCCGTCCGCGCAGATCTCCTCAGTGTGCAGAGCTTCAGTAATACTGTTGTCATTTGGAAACCGTTCAATATTTCTGAGCGTTGTCTGCTCACGAATAGCATTTCAGACATTTGTCATTTCCAGAATGTTGTACCGAGCGAGGTGGTGCAGTGAGACAAGTTTTAAACTCGCATTCGAGTAGACCTGGGTTCGAATCCCGGTTTTCTGTTTTCCGTGTTTTTCCGAGGCCACGCCGAGAGAAAGGTTTTGTTGAATCAAACGAGATTTGTTTGGTGGAATAAAAATTTTTTTTATAGGGGAAACGAGATATTTTGTTGCTGAAACCAAATTATTTTGTTGTTCTCATTTGGTTGCCCCAAACAGCAAGATTTGATTGGTTCAACTAAATATTTGTCCGGCTACACGTACATTAAAGAGTCTGGGCCGATGTTGTTAGTTCGACCGAGTCTCGAACCTAGATCACTTGCGTCCGAGCGGTACGCCTTAGGAAGCTCAGTTAATGTGACAACGGATGAGTTTGAAAGCTTTTAATTGGATATACTACAAATATTTGGCAACGTGTGCAAACAAATATTTCAAGTTTTTACAGCTTTACTTGTCAGTTTCGTGTTGCATCAATAGATGCACTAACAAATACGGTCACTATCCTGTCACAAAAAAAATACAAACAAACTCTCGAGCTGTATTTTCGAACGAAGGCAGTCAAATGAGTGGCCAAACAAATTTATAATTGATTAAATAATTTTTTTTTTTTGCCCAACACGAAGATTTTGTTTATTCAAACATATATTTTGTTAGACGAATAAAGATAATTTTGTTGCTTGTCAAATTTGGTTTGCTCAACCACATGTTTTGTCAGGGCAGTTAATTATAGGCCCTATATTTGGCCTTACACAAACAAATATTTTGTACGATTTTCTGTCAGTGCACTCCAGGCGAATGCTGGCATCGTTCCTTGCCACAGGCCACGAGCGATTCCTGCCCGCTCCTGCATGCCAGAGCGTCTTGCCCCGCCTTTAACGACCTCGCTGTCGAGATGTAAAGCCGCCACAGGCTGTTGACGTTAATGTGAACATTTTAGAAATCAACCTTGGAAAAAAGTCACTGCCCCTGCCTCCATGTACTTCAACGGGCGCGCTGAGTGACATGCGCCCAGCAAAGTTGGTAACGAAGGATGGAAAGTAGCTCCATATCTTAACCTCGAATTAAAAGTGTTAGGTAACCATTTGTGATAATTTAAATCATTTCTTTCTCTTTTTGTGTTTTTTTTAATGCATCGAAGTGTAAAAAATTAGAAGATTTATGAACTGTTCACTTTTATAATTATTTCACAGTTTCACTTGGCCGACGCATAAATAAAGTGATGATGCCCATGGCAATGTTAAGTTTACATAAGGCGGAATAATACACAATGTTCATGAAGAATTGGTGGATTTTGTAGTATTTTTTTAATAAAGTCTACATTTACATTATTCTTGTCGGTTACAGTTATGCAATGAAAACAACTTTACTCCCACTTTTAGTTCCTGTTTAGCTTGTAAGCATTGAGAGCAAGAAAGCGTAGTTATGCTATGTCTTTACTTCGACTATGATCTTAATGGCTTCCGCTTGACAGCACCTTGCGTACTCACGGAACGGAAGGGACAGGTTGATGAATGCATACTGGCGCAACTCTGTGTGTTCGCCCAGGAGGGGGTAATGTGTGCATGTGTTGGCAAACGTGACTATCAGACGTCTATTTACCAGCCAATAATCGTGCTCGTGTAGGCGGATCCTAGAGCCTTGTTCTGAAGAGGCAAGTACGTCTGCGAACGGCTATGAATGTGCTCCACTGAACGCTACCTGTTTTCTTCCGAAAACAGAATGGACGAGCATACAGAAGCGGAAAGCCACGTAGAAGCGTTCTTATGTGTGATAGTGTTAGCCGTTGTATGTACCGCGTGTTAAAAGCTATTCACGGTAATGTGAGCACCTTCGAAATCAACCTTAGAATATAGTCACTGCTTCTAAATGCACATATTTTAACGGGCGCACTGAGTGACATTGGCCCAATAAAGTTGGCGATAATTGGATGGAAAGTAGCTCCACGTATCTTAACGTCGAATAAAAAGTGTTAGGTAACCATTTGTAATAACTTAAATTATTTCTTTCGCTTATTGTTTTTTTTTTAATGCATCGAAGTGTATGAACGAATAAATTTGTAACAAATTTACTTCACTAATAATTCACCTGACCGGCGCATGAATAAAGTAACGAGGCCCATGGCAACGTTAATTTTACGTAGGGCGGAAGAATACACGACGTGCATACAAGTAGATCTTAAGCAGGGCTTTCAAAAGTGCTCATTTTACCGCGAACAGCCTATAGTCGTTGTGCGTACTTCTTCCTATTGGTTTGGATAGTCCCCCCCCCCCCCCAACCGCTGATTGTATTCTGTTCCCTGGTTGGTGACATACCACCATGTTGTAAGGAAACAGGGTCGTTTTGTCGACATATACATCTGCAACTCATACCAGTTTCGATTCTCTGTACTAATCTGTTGTCGAAATTGCGAAAGCAGTACCTGCCGGAGCTAACGATCGACGTACAGAGAAACACTACGGCCTTGTGAAGATGGCAATATGCATAATCGATTATGCCTTGTACGTCATATCGTTATGAGAGCAATTATTGTGATAAGCTAGAGGAATTCAGACTTGTTTTTTTTTCCATGTTGGCTGAATGAAAGATATATTATTACAGACGACGAGCAATGTAAATACCGTTGTCGAATATTAATGACTTGTGTACACGTCAAAACGCGGAGTTGACGCGCTTAGCGAGAAAACATTGTCAGATAAATACTGATTGCTACACCGTATCAGCTGTCATAGGCAACAATGTTATTTCTACTTAAAAAGAAACTGATTTTTCTCTATCTGCTATTGAAAACTTTTTTTTTTTTTTTTTTTTACCCAGAGATTGGTACATACTTGTTTATTTATATACCGTGAGAACTCACAGTGTGAAATATTTGTTCAAAAATTGTACGTTACCGTAATTTTGCTACACACTTTCGAGTTGGTGACGAATCTGATCATACATTTTGAAGGTCTAACCACCGATAATTTTTCAACTCGAAGATCTCACTCTTTCTGATGTTTATTCCACTTATGCATAAACGAAGCTATGTTTTCGCCGCCTTAATACGAAAAATATGGCTCTTGAAGAGTTATAATATGTACGCCACTTAACAATTAAACCTTGAAATGAAGTTGGCTCAAAATGCCTTGCACGGTAAAGTGAGCACTTGTTGAAGCAGTCTCGCCAGACATAATAACTAATAAAGACATTTCATTGTGTCTTCGGACGTTTGGTTTTGATTATGAGGAAATGTATGTATACACAGTGTCATTACTCACATGACAGTGTTTACATCAACAAATTACGGGAGGATTTAAATTGGCCGAAAGAAAAAAAAGTAACGAGGGTTTCAAAAGTTGCTCACTTTACCGTGGACGCCCTATACCAGTGTTCGTGTTGTGTAGCCGAGAGGAGGAGGAGGAGGAGGAGGAAGTTAGTGACAATGTTTCACATGTGGGCGTCCAGGTTTTGAAAGGGGGGAAGGGGGAGGTTTGTTGGCATGCATCCAGGGGTCGAGAACAGGGCACGAAGAGGTGGTACGCCAAGCCGGGTCCGTACCTGTCGGCACCTCTCACCCGGAAATTTCTCTCCCGCTCTTACTTTAGGGACATTGGCCACAAAAAGAAAATTTGTTATTTTATATTTGAAACCTTGTAGTGTGTTACTGATTAAACTATAAACTGGCATGTTTGTTCCAGGAATTAGACAAACCCTTGGCCAGAGTTATTTGACTACGTTGGTGGATTTCACCAAATTCCTTATAGTATTAGGAAAATAATATTTAGTGGAAAAAAATGAGATATTATTAGTAATTAATATTTTTTTCCAAATAAATTGAACGCATGTTTTCGCATAAATACATGTCTAAATCACAATGGTACTGTTTTATAAATGTACAAATCAAAATCAAAGTAACTTGGGTACAGAAATTGAATAATTCACACTCAAGAACTGCTTCCAGACGTATATAAAATTGTAGAAGCAAATGTTTTTGCAATGAAAAATATACTGGAAATAAGGAAGTGCTTGCATATTTTTTGATTTGTAGTTGCACGCTCCTAAAATTAAAAAAAATGTAATTTCGACTTTGACATATGTTATTTAATCATGCCACGAATTTTTTTTTTAAATCTGAGGAACAAGTTATCACAGATAATGTCTACAAGCATAAGGAATTTGTTTGTGTCCATCGCTCTTAGGGGGAACCTTTCGTTACCACATTGGATTCTTGGTTTTTTTTTTTCCGAAGTACCCCTATACCCAACTAGTTATTAGCGTTGCACGCCAGTGCATAACAAGATATGGGAACTATAACTATGTACTCATAATTACGTCTCAATTTTTTACATCTACCAAAGTCAGGCAAAATTAATATTATGACATATACCACATCGTTGGAATTCTGTCGTTATGTCTGTACAGCTTTGTAAAGTCTGTTCACGATAAAGTGAGCACTTTGGAAATGAAGCTTTACGAAAAGTCACTGCCCCTGCCTCCATTTATTTTAACGGGCGCACTGAGTGACATTCGCCCAGTAAAGTTGGTAACGATGGAGGGAAAGTAGTTCCATATATCTTAATGTCGGATAGAAAGTGTTAGGTAATAATTTATGATAAATTATTTCTTTCTCTTTCTGGTTTTTTTTAATGTATCGAAAAGTGTAAATATTGGCAGATTTTGTAAAATATTTACTTTCCTAATAATTTCACAATTTCGCTTTACCGTCTTATGAATAAAGTGGTGATGCACATGGCAATATTAATTTTATACAAGATGGAAGAATACACAACGTGCATACAAGTAGATCGTAAGCATGTCGTTCAAAAGTGCTCATTTTACCGTGAACATACTTCAAGGTCGATGGCTAGTTGTGTGTGTGGGTAATTTCGGAATTTTACTGTTTTGAAAACATAGACAAGCCGGATATAAACCAAGAATTGAGTATGGCGGGAGACAAGGTTCTCCTTAAGGCTGGTGCGTAGCTAGCGCTTTAAATGCTCTTCAACTTGTTAGAAATAGGCAGAATTTACTACAACCCGCCGCGTCCGTTCGTCATACGTCCGGCAATCACGTGACCCAACAGCCAATCAGAGGTTACCATTAATTCTATCTGTTCGTCCCTCAAAATCTTGGCAAGCTTTAACTTTTGACGGGCGGGCGGATGAAAATACAGCCTTCTAAACTTGCACATTTTGTTACCCTTTCATCTCTTTTTTTTTTTTTAGAAGGCTGTGTAGTATGTGCAGGGTTCTGTTTTGGCCGTCTTTTGTTTTCATACGCTTGTTCATGTAGCTCTAAAATGAAATTACATTACAGTTTTCCCGATGATGTATTGGTAATTACGTTTGCGAACATGGATTCCGTCTTTGCAATTATAAAAGTAATAAAAGCATGCTTTATATGCTTTCCAAAAAATGCTTTAAGATAAATTAATTTTCGTTGTGTACGTGTAGACATATTTTGGGTACTTACAAACACAATACAGCCAAAAAATACCAACATTTGTAGCGATTCTTTTTTCTGTCTGTAAACAGTTTTGTTTGGATTAGTTTACAGCCATGAACTGATGACAGTCGTACGAAGACTGCTTGTAAATCGCTCGTCTGGGAGACAGACGAACGGACGCGACCGGCTATTATAAATGCTGCCATATGCGTCTTTTGAGGAAATCATTAAAAGTATCTCTATGTTTACCTACGAAAAGAAAGCACATTCGATACGTTGACGGAATAGTACTTTTCAAGACATCAGACATCGCGCATATTGGAAGCATCATTTTCATCCTATTCAACTTTGCTGAAAATTCCTTTTTCAGATTGCCGTGCGTGTGTGTGTGTGGTGTATATATATATATATATATCTGTGTGTGTGTGTATTTAACGATATGTATATTTAAAAAAAAACTACTCGTATTCGTATGAGGTTTGCAAGTGGCTGAGATGTAATTAACTAATGGAAACGATAGGCATTTTCTAATAAATAAGTTTCTGATATGTTAGTGAAAAATATTTTTAACCTTTCTTTAATTTGCCGTCTTCAATAGTAAATAATTAAAATGTTCGATTTATTGTGCTTTTCTTAGGAAATTAATTCAATATATTTCCACACGTGTTAATACCATTACATCAAGATTTAACGTACAGGGAGTAAGGCATCTTTAGGGAAGCCTGACACACGCACACACACACACACACACACACACACACACACACAAATATTGGGTTTGTTCGTCACGAGTCGAGCGTTCGACATTGTTGAATTGATGAAAGAGAGCAATGTTTAATACAAATGCAGGAATCTCGAAGATCTAGGCTTAGATTTAAAAAAAATAAAAAATAAAAAAAACGTGTAGCTGCCTCTGACAATTAACACCAATTGAAATGATCACGAAACCCGTCCCTAGTTTCACGCTTCTGGTTAACGTCAACGCCTTTTTTCAACCTTGGGCCTCTTATCTGAGGAAGAGGGTAAGGCCGTTTTCCGAATTCTTTCCAAATGTACAGATCTCTTTATTTACCATTGACGTGACGTCTTTTGAGTGTACCGATTGAATCAGCCCACGACCGAGCTGTTCACAGTAAAGTGAGCCGTTTTGAGGCTCTAGTTACTTTTTTACTTTCAGCAATTTTTCTCCCTGTAACCACCTTTCTAAATAAACATTGCCATGTAAGTAATAAACACAGTGTGTATATTCCACTGCACTCGGAAATTAGCTTCTAATGGTAAATAAAATACGTTTATCGACTGTTATTCCAAATGAGAGAGCTTCCAAGTGCTCACTTTGCCGTGAATAGCCTATACGGAACCTACTGGTTAGAACCGAACGTGAAAATCATCTCCTCTTGGTAAGATACTGCTTTTCAAGTCGCCGTTCCTGCTTAGGGGAAAAGGGAACAGCTGAGTAATCAGACAGAAATAGCTATTGCAACATGCTGTCATCAAACGGATTCTCTCGGCGTTCATCGGCGTCGAATACATCGCATTGCAACTCGTCGCATTATTGCGAATACCGCTTTCAGGGTTGAAATAAATACGCCAAATAATGTATGTACGTACTCGTCTTAGAAATAGAACAGAACAAAAAGAGTTATGGAATCAGCACTGATTAAAATTTATTGTTATTGTATTAAATTTATACATTTATCGAGTTGTAAAATTACAGCAACAAATTAGAATTTTGTAATATCATTTTGATAAAATTGAAATATTTCTAATTCTAACTTTATTTCCTAAAATTATGAATATTTTAAAAATTAAAAATTATGTTGTCAATATATAAAAGCAAATACTCGGTCTCCTTCCCTTGGACAGCCTTAATCCTACCTGCTGTCTTCCCGATAGCAGACTGAGGGATGGCATTTTTAAATCTTTGAGGAGTCCAGATGAATTGTTGTTGTGATTGTAATTGGTTTTGTGAATATTTTTTATCATTTTTTTTCAATGGGATTTTTATTCTTTTCGTGAAACAGCAAAGCCACTACTAGATTTAAAAAAAAGAAAAATTGCCTACTATTTTACGGAAATTACTATGTCAAGTTTTAAATTCATAAGGGAAATAATACTATAGGCTATTCACGGTAAAGTAAGCAGTTTTGAAAGCCCTCCTGTTTCGAATCAAAGTCAATAAATATATTTTATTATATCCTTAGACGTTAACTTCCAAGTGTGGTGGGATATAAACACGGTGTTTATTACACACATGGCAATGATTACTATAAAAAGGTGGTTAAGAGATAAAAAATGTCTGAAAGGAAAAAAAGTAACTAGGGCCTCAAAAGTGCTCACTTTACCGTGAACAGGCTATACAATAAAAAAAGCCACTGCTCAGTGAACAGTAACTACGTTAAAGAAGGATTGGGAAGTATACGTTAACTGGGCTTGGGAATCTTGGAGGTTGGTGGGGGGGGGGGGGCTGTGTTTCACAGATCGTCGCCGCAGAAATAAACGTGCGATGCGCTCCAAGCGGCGGCGCGTGGAGGGAAAGCTCGGCGAGGCGTGATTGGAGGCAGCTGTAGCCGCCGCCGAGAGGGGCGGGGCCGGCGGTTGACCCCTCTCACCGGGGGCGGCGTGCCCTCGTTGACACGAGCCCCGGGGGCCGTGATTGGCCGGGTGGGCGAGGCGCTTACCCCCGCGCGGGCATTCCATCTTCCGCGGACCCACGCGCCAACTTCCTTCACAAAAATCTATAGCCTGTACTCTCTTTCTTCACACTTTTTTTTCTTTTTAATCAAACCTTTCAAAAATCACCCCATGTATGACGTGTTTAGTTTTTTTTTTCCCCTAACTATATCACGTTTCACAAGCGTTTTATACTTGACATAAAAGTACAGTAACATTGCATTTTTAGTTAATTTGATCTTTATTTTTATCTATGAATTTCGATATTTCATCTGTAATTTATATGAAAAAAAAAGAAGAAAATTTGCGTGTTAGTAATGCCTAGTATAGGCTATTCACGGTAAAGTAAGCACATGTTAAGGCCATGCTAAATTTTTCTTTTCGACCAATTTATATCTTTCCTCCACTTTCTATTGTAAACACTTCCATGTTTTAATTAAAACAGCGTATTCATTTCACCACTCTCAAAAGTTTAAAGTTCAACGCTACAATAAAATAAATTTATTAGTTGTTAATGCTTGCTGGTAGGGCCTTAAAACATTCTTACTTTACCGTGAATAGCATGTAAGTAATATTTCTTATGTAAAATATTATTACACAGAGTGCGCACGAATGAGGTGTGTTGCCCCTTTGGTGTAATTTCCTAGACTCGGTTAAACTTTGTTTGCATCGGGCGGAGGAATATCCTGGAAGCCCAACTTCAGCAGGACTGCAGAAAATTTGGAAGTAACCTTGCATGGACTGTATCGCAAAACCCATTCGCTCACCGTGCTCACTATCATTGACATGTCGCGCTGAAGGACACTTACTGCGTATAGGTTATTCACGGTAAAATGAACACTTTTGTTAGCACTGCTTAAGATCTACTTATATGCACGTTGTATAGTTTTCCGCCTTATGTAAGATTAATATTGTCATGAGCCTCGTCGCTTTATTCATGCGTTGGTCAAATGAAACTGAAATTATTATAGATGTAAATATTTTATAAATTTGCACATTTTTACATCCCGATGCATTAAAATAAACAGGGAGCGCAAGAAATAATTTAAGTAATCGCAAATGGCTACCTAATTCTTTTTATTCGACGTTAAGATATGGAACTGCTTTCCCTCCATCGTTACCAATTTTGCTAGGTGCAGGTAACTCAGTGCGGCCATAAAAATATATGCAGGCAGGGGCAGTGACTTTTTCTAAGATTTATTTCAAAAGTGCTCATTTTATCGTGAACAGACCTTAGCAAAGGGGACCGACGTAAGTTTGTGTAGTGGATAGCTGCCCCCCCCCCCAAACCAACAGCTGGGGGTCACCAGTTCGATCCCAGGCTCCAACGGGCGAAGGTTTATCCAGACGAGTATTCTCTTGAGAAAAATACGACGGGCATTGCTTTGGTGTAAGTGGGAGTCCTCTGTGTACTCTAGTTTCCCTCTCCTTTTCTCATTCTGCTTCATCCTGTCTCATCTTGTGTCATACATTTCTCGGGTTGTCCGGAACGAAAGGTGTGTTACTCGTTCACGTACCACTTTCCCTGTGCAATTCCATTGGCTGCTGCTGGCTCACTAACATTTTACAAATTGGTTGCTGCCTGTGCCATGTACCTTCACGAACAGGTTTTAAGGAATTCGGAATTACTTACCAGAACGAAAATTTCCTTTTTTGTTATACCTTAGATACAAATTAATGTACGCACAACGTATATAAGAGACTGAACGCGTAATATTTATTTCCTTTTCTACAGCGAGCGATGCTGCTGGTTTGCAGGTTTTCTCGGAGATCTCCCGCTTCCCCCGCCCTTGCATCAAGGAGCCGCTCCATACTCACCTCACTTCACCCTCATCGGCTCTCAAGACCTCGATGTTAATCGCCGCCCAAATCTCTCCATTCCACTCACTACTCTAGCAAGGGTTTTTAATGCGCTGTATTCTATCTGGCGTGTGAATTGCGTTGCGTTGTGAATGTGAGACGTGTTTTTTTTTAAATATAAACTTTTCTACGTTTTCGCAATCTGTTTTAGTGCGAAAATTAATTACTCTCTACATCTTACATACCGCGAACATTATTTTGCAACACTTCAACGTGGCTAGAAAAAAATCCTGATCGCACTCCTACATCTTTAAAAATTGCTACGTGTATAGTTGTCTAGAAACTTGCAGGTACTTGGTACTTGTATTTAGTAAGGGAATTCGTCCATTAAACCAATAGGGTCGCCGTTTCGGGATCCCCTACAGTTATACGAACCACCGTGGAAAGTAAACCCCAAACTATATAATATATATATATATATATATATATATATATATATATATATATATATATATATATATATATATATATTCGGTGAACATTATTTTTACCGTCATCGTCACATGGCAGGGAGCTCGTAGAAACTTTGATGTGGTATTCAAAAGTAGGTTGCACGGTCCATCAACAGGTCCTTGCGCAACTTTTTTTTTTCTTTTTTTTTTTTTCTGCCAGACGTCTAGGCGGCTGAAGGGCTAAAGATGAGGCAGCCTGATTTCTTCCCGTTGCGCAAGTCACGATCGTAATATCACGAATTGCCAGCACACAACACGATTGAGAAATTACACGGACATTTATGTTTGGTTTTCCAACTCGCTAATGATATAATAAACAAATATTTTGTATAACATGAATAAAAAGTAGTTGCATTAAATCCCGTTAAGAGCAAGACAAGTGAAGCCGCCTTCACACTTACGTACACTGTAAATTTTTTATATAGGCACACAAGTAGTTTTCTGGTATAGACTGTTCACAGTAAAGTGAGCACTTTTGAATCCCTAGTTACTGTTTATTTTCAGCCATTTTATATCCTTTTTACCACCTTATTAAACAAATACTGACACGTAAGTAATAAACGTACTGTGTATATTCCAGCACACTCGGAGGTTAACGATATTGATTGAGTATTATCCCAAATGAGGCGGCTTTCAAAAGTGCTTACTTTACTGTGAATGGCATATAATACACTTTAAGGATTGTATTCCAAGTTACTTCACTGCCGTTCTGCAAACGAAAATATTTCTATAGTGCTCTCGGAAACAAATGTAATGGAAAGGCAATATAATGGGAAATATTTCCAATTATATTTTAAAAAAATAAACAAAAAAGTAAACTTGACACCACTTAGCTTCGATCCCGCATCCTCCAGGTTCGAATGTAAACGTTTTTCCACGTAAAAAAAAAAATATATATATATTTTTTCAACTGTTACTTACCAGACATTTGTATAGGGATTTAAATACTACATACTAGGTATGCAAGCTGGAATGAAATTGACTGGAAATTTTTCTCTGGAACGAAATCCTGTGCGTTAAAAGTGGGGCACGTACTCGTGACCCCAAGGTTATAGAGTTGCGTGTTCTAGCGTCTGTCGCGTCCCGGTAAACTTCTGATAAATACACATGACAATAGGCAACTCGGTGGAAATATAAGAAAAGAGAAAACGAATAAGCCCAACTGCCTTCGCTATAAACCAAATGTAGCAGCAGCAGCCGCGAACTGAGAAGCACCCTCTATATTGGGTGGGGAAAAAGCAGGTCTAACAGTGGCGTGTGGTGAGGTGTTGCAAGGGAAGCTGGTGCTTGCTCAGTACTGTACACGCTCGGCAGGAACCGAGAGAAACTGAATGTATTGCGGCTACTCCTCACGAGTGAGCCGCGAGACACCCATTACACACGTGTTGTGACGTCAACTTAACGTTTAAACGGCCGATGTGTAAACTAGCAAACGATTAGGTACAGCACGGAGCAAAACACAGCTTACCTTGCAACGGTTCACCACACGTCGCTGAGTGTTAGTTACCACAACTGCGGAGGATATCATTGTTTTGTGGGACTACGCGTGAACTGAAAGGAAATGACTATAATATTTGTTCAACACATGTCCATGGTAGAGGACCTGAAAGTGATATGTAAAGTCCTTTTCGGATGCAAAGTTTAGTGCAGCACGTATCGGCGAAACACACAAACGCTTCATCTTAATGACTTTTTCGTGTTTTGATTTTGTTATCGCAGGTTATTAACCCTGGCAAAAATTAATATCATATCTTCGGAAGGATTGAGTTCAGTTATCTAGGCAGTTGTGCACTTCAGAAGGACATTATATCTGCAGGTGCATTGAACATTTACACAGCGAGAGTTTAGAGATTGCCAGAATGACAATCACTGGCATTGCAAATCAACAAATTACACTTATGAGCAGTTAAATTAGAGATACCGGCTTAATAAATTATAGCTCGTACTTTCGTCTTGATGGCGGTGAGGCTTGGACTCCGCGAGGCACTGGAAGCGGTCGGGATACCCACTGGTCCACGACCACTGCGCAGCTTTTCAAAATCGCCGGAGATCGGTCGGAGCAGAATCCATTGAGTACACGCCCCTCTTGGCAGCGTTCCAGATGTGTTTGATAGGGTTGATGTCGGGTGACCTCGGGGGCCAGTCAAGCAACCTCAAGTCTGTGGTTGCATCTTTCCTGGGAAAGTAAAGTAAAAGGCAATTAATTAATTTTTACACTCGACAGAACGTTAAAAAATAATACCCCTCTCTTGCTCCCATTAAAATGTTTATTATTTGATAGCATGCTATTCTTAAACAGTATCTAATATTGTGTAATTACCTTGCGGTGTTTTTAAAACCAGCATTTTTTTTTAAGAAGCCGCTGATCGTATCCCCATTATACAGATGTACGAAAACAAAACACACTTCAGGCGAGGTATAGGCTGTTCACGGTAAAATTAGCACTTTTGAAAGCCCTGCTTAAGATCTACTTGCATGCACATTGTGTATTCTTCCGCCTTATGCAAAAATTACCATTACATGGACCTCGTTACAATTCACACGTCGATCAAGCGCAACTGTGAAATTATTATAAAAGGAAATGTTTTGCAGATCTGCTCGTTTTTACACTGTGATACATTAGAAAAAGATACAGAAAGTGAAAGAAATAATTTAAGTTATCAGAAATGATTACCTGGCATTTTGTATTAGACGTTACGATATGGAACTACTTTACATGTATCGTTACCAACTTTACTGGGCGCATGTCACTAACTTCGTCCGTTAAAATATATGCAGATAGGGATAGTGACTTCTAAGGTTGATTTCAAAAGTGCTCACTTTATCGTAAACAGCCTTTACATATAATACTCTCAATACATCATGCACATTATAAATTACATTTCCAAGTCCTCCAACATAGCTAAAAAACGGTTTTTTTTTTCACATTGCTGTATCTCATGATAGACTAGAAACTTGCGAAGCTGTTATAGGGATCTGCATCGAACCTTGGTAAAGACTTTCCACCGATAGAATGAAAGGGTCGCCGCTTCAAGTCCCGTAGGTACACGTAGCACAACGGAAACACTGCACGCCAGTTCAGCGTCTTGCGCGTAAGAGCGAAGGGGCAACAGGCGTGCGTGTCATTGTCGTCCTTATCGCTCCCGCGCTTCCCTGCCTCAAACGGGCAAATTACTCGAGGTAGACGGCGCCCTTAAAGTGATATCTGGCCATTACAAATTTTTTTCTACGTGTTTTGTAAATACGGCTGTTTCCCAACGTTACAAAGAGGACATCTACATAGGATATTATCGTATTTTCACAAAGCTTTGTAATTGTACAAAGAATTTATCAGTACAGTTTGGAAAAATTTCACAGTTTAGAAAATTCCATAACTCGTGTTATAACTCTCTTATTATAAAGGTAATCACTGTCGCTGTTTCCTTATAACGATACCTATTACACGTACAAGTTGGCATAATCCATTCACGGTTACTTCGGACTTTTCTGAAGCCCTGCTGAAGTTCTACTTCCAGGATATTCCTCCATCTCGTGCAAACTAAGTCTAGGAAATTACACTAAAGGACAACCCACCGAATTTTTGCTCACTCAATTGCAATGATATTTTGCATGTGAACTATTTCTCACTAGGCGCTAACAACGTACATCTTTTCTCGCTGTTATTACACACGTTTATTATAAATGAAATATTATAATTTGTAAATAAAATACAGGTAAAACTTCAATTTAACGAAAATAAGATATTTTCATGTTAACAGAGGTATAAAGCGGCTGTGATACGTGGTATATGTAGGAAGTTAACACGTCATACATGGGGTGTTTTTAAAGGTTTTATTGAAAAAGTGCGAAGTAACCACGAATAGACTATACGTATATTTTGTATATTAATTACTGTGCAATATTTGGTAGAAGAAATTATGTGGAAGCATTTTGATTTTTTAAATGTAGTGTTGATGGTAATTGTAACTAGAAACCTACGAAATTCGCGTTATTTTTTGGCATCAGGCTAAACTTCACAGTACTGTATATACTAGAGCTGGCGTTGTTCCTCCGTTGGGTGCTGCGTAGATTTGAAGTCACGCCCTTTCTGACTGGACTACACGTGATTGGACTACACAAATGTGAAGTGTTCATTTATTGGCGCAGTGTTGCACTGGGCGTGTCAAATAAAGTACTGTCGAATGAGAAACTTATTGCACTTTAACGTGTCCCCAAATAATAACGCGAATTTTGCAGGTCTGTAATTATAACGTAAGAAAATAACATCTTTTTAACCATTTGAGAAATCTTCTTGACTGTACCTCGGACTGCTTTGGATAAGAAAATGTTTCAGTCCTCGAAGTCAAAACTCTCACGTATATAGTTTTACTAGTACTTTTTCCATGCTCTTGTAAATATCATTTCCATAATTAAAAGAACACGACGGCTTATAGATAGAGCCCCGAGTATTTCGCGGATTGAGTTGGCAGCAAGCTAGGCTGGACAGCCCTCTGTACACGCGAGACAGTATCGTTTGCTTACTGATTGCTGTGACCAAGTGAGGACTCTGTACAGGACTGTTAAACACTCACTCACACTACTGCTTCCTGCTTAGTATTGGCTCACAGTTAAACGGGGCGTATCTAAAGAACTGCCGTCCAATCACAACAGTAGGAGAAAAGAACAAATGTTTGGTGTCTACCTCGCCTCCGAATGAATTCGCGAAATACTCGTGGCTCTACTTATAGATCTTGTTATATTTGAAAGGATGTATTGTAGGGGTACATTCAACTCGGTATTATGACAGACAGCCAATAATAAACGTTCAACTGTACAGTGCAAAGATGTGGTGAGGATCGGTATTTTAGTAAGTGAGAATGTAAAGCATATAACCTTTTCGTGGTTTTTTCACACTTTTGAATCAAACCTTTGAAAATTCACCCCGTGTTTGACGTGTTTGGTTGTTTCGTAAATATGTCATGCATCACAAGAGTTTGGTACTTAGTTAACATGAAAGTACCTTCTTTTTTGTTTAAATGTTTACTTTTACGTATAATTTGTCTTTAATTGCTAATATTTCAGCCATAATTAGTATAAAATAAAATACATCGAGAAAACAAGTGTGCTAGTAATGACTAGTAAGAAATAGTTACTATGCCGAATATTATTTCACTGAGTGCGCATGGCTGTGGTTAGTTGTCCCTTTAGTGTGATTTTCTAGTCTCAGTTAAGCTTTGTTTGCACGAGGCGGAAGAATATCCTGAAAGCTCAACTTTACCAGGGCTTCAGAAAAGTCGGAAGTAACAGTGAATGGACTGTAGCGACATCTACAATATGTTTCTAAACTACAAGTCTAAATTCAAACCACGGAATTTATGGGCTGATACAATCGAAAAATCCTTATAGCAAAATATTCGGAGGCATAACATGTCAACCTATTTTTTCTGTAACCTGTATTCCACAAATATATAACACTGTGGTTAATTCTAGAGTACTATGTTATTGAATAAATGAGCTTTTACCTTAATATCTTGCATAACTTTTAATATTTCTTTCTTTTTAAATATGAATTAACAACAGCGAGTGAAGCGACGTGTTGGCAACGACCGGTAAGAAATAGTTGACAGTAAAAAAAATATTTTAACCTAATTTTTTAGTATACTATTTGTAAATTAAACAGTGCCTTTAAAATATTTAAATATTTAGATAGCCCCGATGGCAACATATCTCGTTTTTACAGTTTAAAACAACAGCGGAAAATATCGTGAGTAGGCCGTAGTGGTACGGTGTTGTTTCATCGAGCGAGAATGCAACTGAAAGCAACTGTCTGCTGGGCGAGGCTTGTCGCTCTCTCTCTCTCTCTCTCTCTCTCTCTCTTTCTTTGTCTCTTTCACACTCGGAAAGTTTCACGTAAAATTATACATGTTTTCAATTGTAGCATATTTCATACAGCAAAATAATGATTTGTGAATTTGTAATTTACAACTGAAAAGAGAGTTTAATGTTCGAATACATATTTTGATATATTTAGATATGATGGCGGGGCATTTACCAAGTGAAGTTGGCAGAAGTGGCGAGCCATGACATTGCCTGTTGCTTTTTGCCAAACGAAGCGTAAATTATTCTTAATTTAATAAAAATACTTAAAAATTACCTCATCACGTTTGTAGACGTGTTTTATAAACCTCTCTAGGCAAGTTACGATGTGATAAATCTGTGTTTCCACGGTAGTAATAAATATACTGTGACGTGTGTTTCGGTGATCATTGCGTCTGTGAAATGGTGTGCCTTTGTGCATCGTGGTCGATACCGTGGCTCTGTGTGAAAATATTTGATTAGCACTATTTATAAGTTTTAATTGTAAACTGTTTTTATGATGAAGTTAATTATATCCATCCACGTCTGTTTATTTATCACAACGTTGTACCTTTGCCCGAGTGGGTTTGAAACACAGTCGTGTAACGTAATTTGCCACAATCCCAGAAGAAAATGCTAAGCCCAGACCGATAAATTTCAATAAACTTAATAAACAGTAAGTAGCAATATATAGAAGTATGAGCGGAATAAAAGTTACCATAGTCTTATTTGTGTGCATGTTCACCGCTATCTTTTAAGTTTGTATTACAAAAATGAGCAGCACGAGTTGCGTGCTTGAATTTAATGTGCCTTTTTCGTTTGACTGGTTGTTCCTTCGTTTTAATATTTAGTCCAACTGAGACCGTCCTTTTACAGAAATAACCCATCACATATAAATAACAAAAGGATAATTAGTACAACCCTTTACCTCGCAGTTGTAACAGTGTTAAACACAGTCGCGGCAAAATACTAACGTGCATTACGTATATGCCCTATTGTGCTATGTTGTGGAAAACAAATATGTTAATGTAAAATAACCGTAAGAACTGTCGTCAATTCAGGCATTTTTAAAACGTCATAAAGCGGACCTAAATAATGTTAGAGGCATAAACTGTGAATATTCATACGTAATGGTTTTTGGAATATGACAGAATTCTTTGAAACGCTATAAACAGTAAACAACACATTTGACAGGTATAAAGTAGAAGTCACATTTCAATGTTTATTTTTAGGCGTAGCGAAAGTATACGAACACATGTACACACACAATTGCATGTAAACATTGATTTTGATAGGTGCTACATGGCAGTGTTTGTTTACATTTGGCGGGAGGATAGGAAACGGGCCTGCAAGTAGTTGTTTAGCAGGGCTCCGAGAAAGTTGCTTCCAGTGGGGAATGGACTATAGTATTTTTTAAACTGAAATTGAAGTTAGCAGCACAGCGCGGGAGTCCGCAACTACTCGCAGTTCCGTGCATAACACGTTGCATAACAAGGAGGGGAACGGAACTGGCGTGTCTTTGGTGACCGCCTGTACATAGGCTACCGTGTGTTCACACGAAGAACCACATCGCCAATACTGCTGTTTGTGTGTTGCTGAGAATAGAATGCAATCACTTCTGGCAACCTTTACTACTCAATTACTAATCTCCCATTGTTCATGTGGTTTGACACACGTGCACTAACAAGCAGCCACTAGCAGCGCGCCAGTTTCGTTCGCCTTCGTGATGTATGTGCTGATGTACGAAACACACCCCAGACGAGGACTGTTGGGTGCTTCCATCACAGCTAAAACGGTTTTTTCAGAAGCTGTACCCCAAAATATTCGTGTTAGGTACATACAAAAATACTCAAGGACCCAGCATTGAACCTAGCTAGGTTTTCAACGGTCAAATGAGCACTTTCGAAAGCCTTGCTTAGGATCTACTTTTATACACGTTATGTATTCTTCCGCTGTATGTAAAATTAACATTGTCATGGGCCTCAACACTTTATTCATGCGTCGGTCAAGAGAAATTGCGAAATTACTACAAAAGTAAATATATTACAAATCAGCTCATTTTTACACTTCGATGCATTAAAAAAAAAAGACAGCGAAAGAAATAATTTTAAGTGATCACAAATGGTTACCTAACACTTTTTAGTCGACGTTGAGATGTGTAACTATTTTCTATCCATCGTTACCAACTTTACTGGGCGAATGTAACTCAGTGCGCCTATTAAAATATATGCACCCAAGGGCAGTGACTTTTTTCTAAGGTTCAATTCCAAAGGTCTTATTCTATCGTGAACAACCTTTACAGACTTTCCACCAATAAAATAAAGTCGCATAGGCACACACTGGTCGACGAAAAAAACAGCACGCCAGTCTAGAGCCTTGCGCTTAGTGGCGATGGCGCACTTGATGAACGTAACAGTTTAGCCCTTATAGTTCCCTCGCTTCTTGGTCTCAAACGCGGAAAACAGCAACAGGTAGACGGACCTATCGCGTAAGAAAGGAATGGCGAATGAAACCTATGCTTAGGAAGCAGTGTGCTTGACCCTCTATGCCCCGATGTAAGATTCCTTGACAGATTCTATGCAAGTCTGCATGGCCGCTTCTGTATATGCTTCTATGGTATATTCGATAATCTGCTTGCAGTTTTCATGGGCGGTTTGTTAATTGGTCGGGTGTAATTTTCGATCGGTTTCTTACACGGTTGAAATTTTAGCAAATCGGGGTGAGGGTGTGAGGGTAATTATGTTAGTTTAGTTTTGAGAAAGAGCGCAAAACTATCAAAACACCAATAAATATTAAATTTAAAAACTCGCGAAAATGTTTACCGATTCTAAAACAGCATTGTGTGAAAATTACGGTAAACTTTAGTGTTTATTTAGGCTGTGTCCGAATTCGCCTGAAGTATATACTTGTGCGTACCTGTGCCCTAAGTGACACCGTAAGTACTGTCCAATTTGCAAGTGAAATATGCAAGTATACAAGTAAACGAAATTGTATACTTCTCGTATACTCGCGGAATACGTGCCGCCATTTTGAGAAGTAATTTGTAGGTTACAATTGATTTCCGACATAATTATTTTATTCAAAGTTTAATGGGCAACATTATTGCTTCGTAGACATCGAATTTTGAACTGAGTAAATAATTATCGCAAGTCTCACCTTGAAAAAAGGCGTAAACAATACATTCATATTAGGCCTATGTTCCTAACGTAAAGAAAAAAAAAGCAATCCAAAATGCACTTACATACAATTTTGCAAGACAATAAACATAAATTTAAATCATATTGAAATATTATTTAATACTTATTTAACCCCTAAAACCCTCGGAAATTATCAAATCCTTAGTCGAAATACATGTACATTAATATTGGTTAGCTGGCTAATAACTGGCACCGAGGCCAACAAAAGTGCCTGTCCGAATTCGTCAAGTTTGGTGTCAAGTGCAAGTGAAGTACTCGATTCAAGTACGTAAGTAAATACCTGAATTCGGACACAGCCTTAGTGGGAAAGGTCCAGCTATAACAACAAAACGATTAGACTTTGTGCATAAACCACAGCGCTGAAGCCACGAGTGAAGATTGTTCCTGGACTACAGTTGCAGAAGTGAAATCATAAAAAATGCACTCGTCTTGTGCGATGAGTATCGTTGGATAGGTTATTTCAAAGAACTCTCCATAATTATAAGTGAAGAGATTTGGGCGGCTTTTAACAGCGCGGTCTTGAGAGCCGATGAGGGTGATGGATGTGAGTATGGAGCGGCGCCGGAACGAAGGATTAGGGGAAACCAGAGAGCCCCGAGAAAACCCGCTGACCAACGGCATCGTCCGGCACGATTCCCACTTGCGAAAATCCAGTGACCCGGACGGGGATTGAGCCCGGTTCGTTTTAGTGGGAGGCGAGCGTGCTAACCGCTCAGTCATCGCCCCCCTCCCACCTAAACTGCTTGAATGCAGGCTCGGGTAGTAGGCATGTCTCGTGGAAGCTACCATCCGAGCTTGCACGGAAAAATTTCATCGTGGCACACAGGCTTATATGCTATTCATGGTAAAGTGAGCACTTTTTGAAACTCTCTCAATTGGAATAATTGTCAATAAATATCTCATTGAAGCCTTACACGTTAACTTTAGAGTCCGGTGTAATATATACACGGTGTTTAATACTTACATGGCATTTTATTTTAAAAATTGTGGCGGGATAAAAATGACAGGAAAAAAAGTAACTATGGCCTCAAAAGTGCTCACTTTTCTTTGAACAGCCTATGCCTTTGTATGAATGCAACGGAAGTTAGTTAAGTGAAGAGATTTAGCTGAATTTTAACATCTAGGCCTTGAGAGCCGATGAGGGTGAAGTTGGATGAGTAAGGAGCAGTGCCTGTATACGGGGGCGGGGGAATGGGATATCCCTTAAAAAAAAAAAAACACGCCGACCAGCGGCATCGTCCGGCACGATTCCCACATTCGAAATTCCTGGAGCGACCCCGCTGGGAATCGAACCTGGAGTGCCTTGGTGGGAGGCGGGTGGTCTAACCACCACGCCATTTTTGACATTGCGCGGGAGAATGGAGTTTCAGGCCGTGTTCTAATTGGCTGATTTTTTGTTGACAATATGATCATGTGATCCATTTATGTATACAAAATTGATGACGTATTTGGTAATTTGGTATTTTGTATCTAGCGGATGTTTTTCTTAAACACATGCGCGAATGGGTAAATAAAATCACTTTTAAAACAAATAACTGTACATAAATTACACTAGGCATGTTTTAAAACGTAAGTGATAATTTTTTTTAAAGTCGTTATTGCGTAATTTATTATTTTCTTATTTATTAATGTATTCGTAGCAAGAGATGATTGCAGAAATATTACGTCTGTTTCAAGCGTTAAATTTAGATAAAAATATTACGCCCTGTTGATGTAACTTATGTAATGTGTTGCCGCGAGTGCTAAACTAGTGACTGTCGACAACGTTCGAATAGATTCACGGATTTACAAAATAACGAAATAACGAGATTTGTCCATTCGGACACGGCCTTCAGTTTCGTTGCTGCGAAACTGGCCGCTGCGCGAGTGAGGCGCGCTCTCATTCCTTGTACGGCGGTGAACTCGGGCGATGGGGGGATACGAGGCCTGGCTGTGGTCCAGAAATAAAGTCGGGGTAGTCGTCACCTCCGCCCTCGGCCAATCAACTGCTCCCTTCATCACCGCGTCTTGACGAGTGCGACACTCGACGCTCTTAAATGCCGCGCAAGGTCAGCCCATGGCTGGGTGGTACGTCAGCTGTTCCGTCTGCAGTGCACTTGCGCACGGCTGCCAGCAATCATACAGCTTCGTTACTGAAATCGTGCAAAAATCTGGTGTGTTTATACAAGACAACGAAACAAAAAAGAATATCGGTAGTAAAATACGAATTAGAATTTTTTGACGCGAATACGTCTTTAAATTTGCAACCATAGTGGGAGGCAATCCAGAAAATCCGATGATAACAAAATCGGGGGCATTGTAGCTCCGAATCTATTGTATACGTTTAAAATTCAATTGCATCACTCGATTGCCAAAGGATCAAAGAATATGTTACGTTGAGTGAGGACTGTGAAGCATCGCGCGAGCGTTGAGAATGCGGTTTGGGGGGGGGGGGGGGTGTATGTTCGTTTCGCCGCGTCTCATAACTCCCGCGTAGTATAACTTTTCACTAAGAGAAGCTAGGACGCTCGTTTAAGATTCAATTAACAGCTCTCGTTTAGACTTCAATCGATTGCGTGTATAAAAACATTTGTGTGGCGTGGTTACGATGAAATTGTATGTGTTTAATGTAAAAAAAATTAAGAAAACTTAACAAAATTTCGGCCTACACTCGTCAAAAAACCAAGTCGAAATACAGAAATCGTATTCGGTTGAAAAGAGCATCTCAAAAGCAATCCAGTGATACCCATAAAACCCCATATGATCGAGTGAAGCGGTGTCGGGAACGTAAAATAAACATCAAGGCGTCCGAACGCGTCAACGTAGACGTATTCATGCAAAATAAACGGCCGTGTCCCCAACACAGCCAAACCCATTAAAAAAAAAATTTTTTTTACTCTTTCATGTCCATTGTAGACAATATAGGCTACATGCAGCACAGGAAGGTTATATTTGATTAGTACTGTACACTGCGAGATCGAGTGTCCCTGTGTGTAACGGATTCGTAAACCGGAAATTTCGCTTGTTATTTGGAGTACAAGTTAAACTTCGACCATATGTACGTTTGTACTTTTGATTCTATTGGACCATATTTTGCTAGACGCAACCCAGGACAACTTCCAATAAATAACGAACCTGCAAGGAAAACAAAGACCAAATATCGTGCTGCCTAGTCTGGACTGGAGCAATAGCCAATGAACATCAAACCGAGTCTCCGGTACACAAATGATTGCGCAGTCTAGCCAGACGCCGAATGAATTCGCGACATTTTCGGGTCTTTGTTTATGACTGGCGCACACTACTGATCGCCGTACACAAAGCCTGCAGCTTACTGGTCGCGATAGCGAAACAAGTCTTTGCCAGCTTAACTAGAGCACGCATTAAAAAAAAAAAATTCATGTTTACAACACCAGAAACGGCAAATTGAAGAGGGGGGGGGGGTGAAAGGGTTAAAATCACTCGGTAATTTCTAATACCTCACTACAGCCTACGTTTCCAAATAACACTACAGTTGCATTAGCAAAATAAAAAATAATACACGACGCGGGTTACCAGTCTCTGAGACAAGCGGCGCTAATAATATGCTCGTGCAAGGTTACACATTATCACACCCGCCACTCACGACTCACTATCCGTTCAAATATTTTTTAACACACGTCCGCTAAACAATGCATATGTAAATGGGTTAAAATTGATGATTTGTATAATATTATACAGATTACAAAGGCGGCACAAAGGACAGTCAGGTTATGCCGTTTTCGTTTCGAACTATTCAATCTGTCAGCAATGCAATTGTATTGTCCGCAGTTTCTGCACAAACAGGCTTTTGGTTTATCTGACACTTCATAAAATAGTCATTTTCGCTCAATAAATAAATTTTGGAAATAGAGTTGGAAAAAAAATTGACATAATCCATTCACTGTTACTTCAAACTTTTCTGAAGCCCGGCTAATGTTTTGCTTCCAGGATATTTCTCTGCATCGTACCAACAAAACTTATCCGTGTCTAGAAAACTACGCCAAAGGGACAGTGCACCGCATTCGCGCTCACTCGGTGTAACAATATTTTGCATAAGAACTATTTCTTACTGGGCGTTACCAACATACGTGTTTTTTCGCTCCCTTAATTCGTATTAATTATAAACGAAATATTATAATTTATAGATAAGAAATAAATAACATTTTAACCTAAGAAGAAATGAGGTACTTTAATGTTAACACGCGTATCAACATGGCGTATTTAGGAAACAACCAAACACGTCATACGTGGTGTGATTTTTCAAAGGTTTGATTTTAACCCTTTCAGGCCTATTTTAATTTATGGTTTCAGGTGTTGCAAAAAAAAAAAAAAATTTTACAATATTTTCTGTACTTAAGTATATATAGCACTTGTTTCGTTGTCACAGCCAATGAGCTGTGCGCTATACCTTCGGCTACAGTTCTATGAACCAATTATGACCTGGACCAGGAAGACGGCTTGAGATTCGCAGTGTGCAGTACATACCGAAAATTATCTACACGTGAGTAATGTACACAGTTGTGTGCACTAGGTGCGAATGTGTTTAAAAAAGTGTGAAGATACCACGAATAGATTATAGCCGCTTCTGTATGCATTTCTGTTCTGTGACTAAGAGCGCACGTAGCCGTCGATCGCGGTCTATTGTACCTCTGGTCTCGCGAGTATGGAGGGAGGTCTTCAAACCAGTGTGCCCAGCGCGGAAGGGGGAAGGAGTTGGGGGAGGGGGCTGGTTGCCTTATAAGGGCACATCTGCCTCCCCTCCTCCCGTGACGTCACGCGACCTACGCGCGCGCGGCACGACTCCTCAGTCGCCGGTCGGGATCCCCCAACGGGAGATCGCGCCTCTCTCTCCTCCGCGGGTCACGGTCTTCCTGCAGAGTCGATATACGTGGCTGTCCCGTGTGTCGCCTCCCCCCCCCCCCCCTTTTTATCTCACTCTCGACGACCTTGGAATTCAGGTGGGTGAAGCCGATCAAGGGGGACAAGTCTCTCCTCCCCGTAGGCCATCGAGAGGGGGGAGCGTGCCAATCCCTCCCCACCCATTGCTTTCTGGTTTGCGCGTCTCCCACGTGGTTTTTTTCCGCGTATGGGCCGTGCGGTGTTTGAATTTTCTCTCTCGCCGACGACGTGGTCTTTTGGCACAGCAACCTCTCCTAATTAAGTTTCAGTTGCATGAGGAGTTCTGCATTGCAAAGCAAAAGGGGAAGCGCGGGCCCGTTTTACGCTCACATCACGTCAAAAAATGCCGGGTGTGAAAACTACCGGTATGTTTCTTAAATTGTTGTTGTGCGTCTTCCTTTGAGAACCCAGGACCGATGATTAACACTCTTTAATGTCACGCACAGACGCTGTCGAACCCGCATATTTATTTTATTTATTAATATCTATTGTTCTTGGGTCATCGTTTAATAGTATTTATGAATGTTCTTGCTGTAATTACTGTTAATTATTTTTATGCAATTTTCATTTACGACGCTTTAGATCGTTGTCTGAAGTTTGACTGGGAGGAAGTGACGTATAATCGTTTCAAAACGGCATTTATAGGGAAGTAATATAAAATGTGCGTTAGAAATTTTGAGCCATGGCAGAGGTGACTTGTGCGCCCGACACTGTGCATGGGTCAGGAGTTGGCATAAGTGGTCCATAACCCACTCTAGTCATGGAGGGGGTCGTTGTCTTCAGGCATTGTAGGTGTAACATGTGCGGCGGAAATTCCCATCCCCTATGTAAAGTTTGTTGGAGGACAAGGTGTGACGTGTCTGTAGCTTTGTGAACAGGTGTGACGTGTTTGTTGTCGTTGAGAGCGGAGGATGTGGGCAGGGAGTGACGTGTCTGTGGTGTGTGGTTGCAGAGGAGGTCGCCCACACGTACGGACCCCTGGACGGCTCGCTGTACGCCACCATCTCCAAGAAGCAGGAGCTGCAGGACTGTGACGTGAGGGACAGCGGGGGCGGCGGCGCCGGGGGCGGCGCGGCGGTCATCGGCAGCCCCCACACCGTCTCCATGGACTCGGGCATCTCGTCGGCGGGCAACAACGGCCTGCTGCTGCTGCAGGGCAAGGCCGCCGGCTACCACCAGCACCAGGCCCCCGACGACGCGGGCCTCTCCCCCGAGGAGAGCCACCGGGCGCTCGACGAGCTCCTCAACGACATGCTGCAGACGGTGGAGAACATCCCCGATCTGCCGGCGTCCCCCCCTCCAAGGGACGACCTTCGGCGCGGCGCTGACGTCACGGCGCGCCACTTCCACACGTACCTGTCGGCGACGCCCCTCCGCGCGCGGACCCCGAACCACCTCCATCACCAGCACAACGGTTTCGGGGAGCACGCCGAGCTGAGCTTCATCGACGACGAGAGCGATATCCCGTACCACGCGCGCCAGGACAGCCGGCCCTTCACGTACGGCGCCGTGCCGACGACGCCGTCCAAGCAGTTGCCATCGCCCTCACCGACGACGGAGATGATCCAGGTGCAGCAGCAGGGGCTGGCGAGCCCGGGCTGGTGCGGCGCGCGGGCTGTCGTCGTTCGCCTCCGGAGGACCTCGTCGATGGCAGCCTGTCGCCGGAGCCGGTCGACTACCGCCTCAACAATGGCAGCGGCAGTCTGTCGCCTCGCTCTCCGGAGTTCCACGACGGGTGAGTCGCAACCCTCATTTCACACCAGGCCTGCACAACTTGGACGTCTTTGAGAACAGAGCTGCTATGGCTCGGTCTCACCTGTTTTGCAGAAATTCTTCGCTTTCACGACATACTTTTGGGTTCATACTAACTGCTGACAATGTACGATTTAAAAAAAAAAATGCTTTTTACGAGTTGTTTAATATATGTGCGCGTAACTTTAATTGTGTTATCTGCTAGTTGTAAAATTATATTTTATCAATAATTTTTTTGCTTTTTTACAAGCGGGAAATAACACAACTGAAAATTAGATACAAAAGTATTAAACAACTAGTAAATGCAAATTCTATAATCATGTACTTCCAGTAATATCTCAGAAAATTAAATTGACACGAAAATGACGAATTTCTGCGAAAGGGGTGATGCCGAACCTTAAGGGCTCCGCCTGACTAAGCGCTGTGCAATGGTTTGATAAAAAACATCTGGTTTAATAAATCGTTGTGTATTTTGTAGTAATGTCTACTCGCGTAAAGCACTTAAAAATAAGTTTCGTGCGTAAAGACAAGTTTCAAGTTTGAATTACGTGTTCAAGGATTTTGTTGTTGTTGATTTCTCAGAGTCAGTTTTAACTACAATATTTTCAACGCAGAAGCTTCAGAGTTGTCTTTAGACACGCGGCATACTTTTAAAAGCTGTTCACGATAAAGTGAGCACTTTAGAAATGAACCGTACAAAAATGTCACTGCCTCTGCATGCATATTCTATATAATAAGTAGACGATCTCTGTGTGTCTGTCCGTCTTTAAAACCTCTTAAGTCCCTTGATACTCAACAGAAGTTCTTCAAATTTTGCAGAGTGAATCCTCAGGGTAAAATACAGGTCAAGTTCGAATTTCAGCAAGATCAGATTACTCAATCATTAACTTTTACCCTGTAAACTTATTTTTTAATTACTTTTCTGTTATGAGAGATTCCAAGTAGGGCCGCAGTGACTCAGTGGATAGAGCGATTCCAAGTGGGGCCTTAGTGGCTCAGTGGATACAGAGATTCCAAGTGGGGCCGCAGTGGCTCAGTGGATAGAACTATATCAAGTGGGGACTTAGTGGCTCAGTGGATAGAGCGATTCCAAGTGGGGCCTTAGTGGCTCAGTGGATAGAACTTTGTTAAGTGGGGCTGCAGTAGCCTAGTGGATAGATAAATATTAAATAGGACCGCAGTCGCTTTAAAGTTGAGTTAATTTCACATCATTTCATTATTACCTACATATATCTATGCAATATTTTTTTCAGTCTTTGTGTGATAACCAAATTTTTTAACATGGTAACTGTTCTAGCCCCTGACAATACAAAAAAAAAAGGTCACAGGCCAACCCCTATTATTTTAATGGGCAAATAAAAAGTGCTAAGCAACCATATCTGATAACTTAAAATTATTTATTTCACTTTCTGTTTTTTTTTTTTATGCATTGAAGTGTAAAAATTAGCAGATTTGTAAAGTAAATACTTCCTTAAAATTGCACAGTTTCATTTGACTGACGCGTGAATAAAGCGACGAGGCCCATGACAATGCTAATTTTACATGAGGCGGAAGAATACACAACGTGTATACAAGTAGATCTTAAGCAAGGCTTTAAAAAGTGCTCATTTTACCGTGAACAGCCTATATCTATATTCGGGTGCCATAAAAGTAATGGGTCACTTCTTAAAGACACGTTCAGGCTGCACAATAGAGCGCCTTGCGCGCAGTAGAGGCGATGAGGCAATTGGTGGATGAGCGAGAGGTGACCTTAGTGATCACGCGTCTCGAGGCTATGAACGCGCACAATAGCTACAGGCAAGTAGAACTCTTAAGGGGGGGGGGGGGGTAAATATAGATAATTGCGGTGTTGCTAGTTTTCAAGCCATAAAATGTATTCAGCCCTTTATTGAAATATATTCTTTGACAAGTTATACTATACCCAGATGTGTTATTGGTTACCTTGTGAGAACGGCTAAAGAAGAAAAAATCAAACAACTATTGTATTAAAAATATAATAAAATAACGTTCTGTACCCTAACAAAGTCGCGTTTTATAAAAATGTAATCTCAAACTTAAGTATTGTCAAAAATAATATTTTATCCTAGATGGCGTTGGATTACAAATAATTCTTTATTTTATATTTATAGTAAACTCTGTTCTGCATGTACTCAATACGTGAATGTCATACATTAAATGTAAGAGGGATGAGATATTTGTTTTTTGCGTAATTGCATGTCAAAATCAATTTTTTTAATCGTTCTATTTCATAGCAGGAATAAAAACTAACGAACTTCCAGAAATGGAGTATTTTATCGTTTAAAAACGACGTGCACGCTGAACTAGCATAATGTACTTTGTTGTACCGTGGGTCAAAGGGTTTCCATTGGAAACATGGTTGAATGTAAACAATTTTGTGTATGTTTTTGATTTGAGGCTTTTCCTGAATTTTTGTGCACCATATTTAACTAGAAATATTAAATATAGAATTGGGGGAATGCATCTCATTTTATCCCTTCTGTATTTTGTACAGATATTCTTATTTACTTTTATATTTGTGTGACACAAACCATTACAATAGTTATTTCGACATCGAAGTATTTGCTTTCCATCATCCTCAGGTGTATGAATAGGTACCATAATACGTAAAATTCACTCAGACACAACTAAACATCATGATGGACATAAATTCGTTTTGCGCACATTACGCCCCGTAAACCGTAAAACCGGGCGGATGTTTCGATCAGTTTAAGGAAGCAAAATATAGTGACGGTAAACTGGTTGTGCAGGCCTGGCATAGCGTTAATTAGAATTTAGGAATATAGCAAAAAAAAAAAATGTTCTTTTCCCAGGCATTTCAAAATGCCAGTCACGTGTCATATCTTATAAACTGTGTACTGTACGGTTAAATGTTGCTATCGTGTAACGCAAAACCATCATTCACATATTATCAGAAGCACAAAACATAGACACAAAAAAAATAAGATTACGTGGTCAATATAATTCTGTGTTACTACGTGAACCTTTTGATGCAACCCACTTCTGTAAAACGTACGTTTTAAGACTCGTCACACCCTAATATCTAATGCTTTGACTACCTGCTGATTTTAGTTTTTGTACAGTAAAATTGAAAATTTGCTACAGTGAAAGTTGTCCTATTCTTCGCTTCAGACACTAAATACAAACCACCACCGTAAAATTTCATCAAAAACAGCATAATATCAACTTTTAAATATCAGTACGGTCCTATGCCTTTTTACGGATACCATACAACATGTGAAAATTCCGTAAAAAAATACTAATGATTTCGTAAAAAGTAAATTTTCTATGTTCAGGAATTTTCAATAAATCTGTGGAACTGAAATTACGACACGAAAAAGGAATAATTTCTGCTAAAGAAGTGAAGTCGGGCCTTGAAACTGGAGCCATCAAGGGTTCTGGACTCGAGGGGAAATATTCAGGCTTATGGTATACGACTGCGTCTGCTACTCGTGTTTTTTGTTATTATTTTTCACCGCTCCGTCTCGTCCGTTGCTTCACGGAGGTGTATTAATAGTCGATAGTTTTCGTCACAGTCGGTTATATAAAGTTTCACTTTAATGTTCCGCAGCCCCGTATATTTTTTTGTCGGCCTCTCTCCATCTTCCGCTTCGTCACGTTTCGTTTCCTAAACCCCCCAGAGCTGAGAGATCAGATGATGACTTGCCCCCCTACCCCTTCCCCTGATAATGACTATAGTTAGAGACGATGGTTTATCGCGGGAAAAGTTGACTGTTAGGATTCAAAGTTACTGAACACATGTTCGACATTCCTCCTCCCCCCTATTTGGCTGTCCTGCATATATGAAGCTGCTACACCATTTCACTGGACCAATGAGGATTTTTATACTATAGCAGAAAGTTCGTGACTGATCTGAAAACAACGTAGCAGAGTCAAAACCTTGTTCATCCACTAGAATAAACTAGTTAAGAGTGTTTTAGAAATACGTTGGCTCAAAATGTTTTCGCTATTTTCCATCATCTCTAACGGTACATCGTACAATTCTCGCTATCCATCGCGTCGCAAAGAAAACAGATTTACTCTCTCTCTCTCTCTCTCTCTCTCTCTCTCTTATATATATATATATATATATATATATATATATATATATATATATATATATATATATGTGTGTGTGTGTGTGTGTGTGTGTGTGTGTGTGTGTGTGTGTGTGTGTGTGTGTGTGTGTGAAGGGGGGGGGGGTGAAAGGGATATATATATCCCTTCCACCCTCCCCCCTACCTCCGCCGATTAAGGCCATTGATAGATGGTGAAATGTTCACAGACCGAAATAATGTTATATTCAAATTGCGTGAACACCAAAGTTCACCAGTGCCTCTTAGAGCACAGACCATGTGTAGGGGCGTCAGAAGCTTAGTTTCACTTTTCTTTTCCCTAAACTACCTAATTCTAAGTGTTATGTGACGTTAAGGCCCGAAGGTAAGGCGGGATTTTACTGCGTCTCAGGGCTAACCCCTTACACCTACTAGGAAGGAAAATCATGCAAGGAGACATGCATCGCGGCAAAGAGGGATTGAGCAGCCATGGCTTGCACTTTGGGGCCATGACTACCTCCATAAGTGTACTTAGAGCTAGTCTTAATTATGAAGAGCAAGGGAAAAACCGTTAAGAGAGACGTAAAAACCCTTGCCACAGAGAAGTAAAAATTAAAAAATTATTGCATGCCTTAAATAAAATAAAATCTAATAGAATGCTACAGGAAACAGAGTGTTTGGAAAACATGCTCTTGGTTAATAGGGTTGGAAAGACTAGTAGAGAGAGGGCGGGAGCTTAGCTTAGTTTCAGGTACCTACATTAATAAGACAATCGTGGAGATTCGAGAAGTTCATATACAGAATGCATATGAACTTTGTGCAGAAAATGAAGCTACAGCATCTTTGGGGCTTAAACAACCAGAAAATCCTATTAACATAGTGTCCGGAAAAGCAGTATTGTATTACTAAAGCGGTTCTATATCATACATTTAGTGGTAATATTTAAACTATAAAGCAAAATAAAAAAAATAATCCGTCAGCTTAGTGCGGGACCACACATTACCGTTTCTCCGCAGCGTTTTCGCCGAAACAGTAAAACGCGTCGGTTTAAAACGAAGCGTCCACACAATGCGGTTAGTATTTACCTCGCCCGCAGGTGACCGCAACGCACAACGGTGGCGCCACACTACCGCACTGCGAGAACTACACCTCAGTTGCATACAGTGCGATGTGTTTCTAAACGTCTGGAGCTTATGCATTGTGTGGAAGAGCGTCTCTCTCTTCCGGAGAAACATAATAAATATTACATGGTTAAGAACTGCAAAGTAAGACAGCGGTATTGTGCTGCCGAAGCAATGTCCGAGAAGTTCTTCTAGCAGACCAGCACATTCAAGCGCGCAGATGTATTTCAGTTTTAATAGCACCACTGCGCCAAATCAACACCACACGCACAGATGTCGACACTCGACACGCACTCGACGGAAACTAAACAATAAATTCGGGGCGAGTCTGTGCATGCGCGAGGCTTCACCTAGCACATCAGGATATTTGTGATCCCTAAAATTAACAATTGCCGTTGGCCTCGTCACTTTATTCATTCGTTGGTAAAATGAAACCGTGGATTTATTAGAAAAGCAAATATGTTACAAATCTGGTAGTTTTTAAACTTCAGTGTATTACAAAAAAAAAAAAAAACCAGAAAGTTAAAGGAATAATGTAAGTTGTCATAAATGGTTATCTGGCACATTTTATTCGACGTTAAGATATGGAACTACTTTCCATCTATCATTACCAACTTACTGGACGCATGTCACTCAGTGCGCACGATTAACTATATGCAGGCAGGGGCAGTGATTTTTTTCTAAGGTTGATTTCAAAAGTGCTCACTTTATCGTGAACAGTCTTAAGTCAACTTCGCTGCTTTCTGGTGTTTTGATTTTATACCTTCCAATTCTCGGTTATACTGTATCGTTACTTTACCCCCATTGCTAAAATGTTTTATAAATATAGGATGCTTTTTATTTTCTACAGGAATTTTCCGGTCATTGAGAAAGACCTCCAAAAGCAATTGTTTCATACGGATTTACCTCCTTAGTTTATATTGTCTGAAATCAGAAGATTTTACTAGAAGTATATCAGAGACGATGCTGTTAAATTAAAAACTTCTGACAGAACGGAGTAAAGAAAGGAGGTGGAATTCACATTATTTCCCAAGGCGAAACCACTGTGACAAGTTTGGTCAAAGAAGGAAACACTAGTTTTTTTCCCCCATCGTCGTTTAACGCAAAGCCTTGAATGGCTTTAAAGTGGAACGGCTCTCACACACCATATGCTAATTTATAATACGAGTTATAAAACTGAAGAAAGTGTATGCGCAGTGATTTCCTGCTATTTTTCGGTTTTACAGTCCGCGACTAAATTACGTATTATAAATTCAGGGAATGGGCGTTGATTACGATCGACAACAGTAATTTGGCAGCGCTTTTACACACCTGCGATTATTTTTCCTATAGGTCAACAATTAAATAACACTTGGTCGTGGATTCAAACCAAGTGGGAGGGGATTTTCTAAAATAGTTGGCGGAGGTGGTTTTCGTCTGTATCCCTAGGAACGACTTCTTGTTTCCAACTCAAATTAATTTGGGAAAATATAAACTATTGTTCTAAGGGCAATTTAATTCTTTAATTAATTATTGCTCTGCGTAAGAGGGTGGAAATGTGAGGCACCTCCACCAGCGTTACGCTTGAGCCTTATGGGCTACACATAAACTAATGAGGAGAAACGTAATTCTGACGGAGAACACAATAGTGTTTCACTCCGTCATTTAATTAAATCCTTTAAGAGTTATTCTGTTGCATTATAAATTACATTAACACTTTATATTTTTACTTGACTACCTTAAATCGCGCCGGGGCAGCGTGTTACTTTATGTTACTCTAATCCGGCATTTCATTACATATTTATCTAATTAATCTATTGCCACGCATCTAGCTAAGAGTTCATCTGTCGTGTGCAGGAACGGCATTGCCTTAGCGTCGACTACGGCGGCCGAGACCCCATCTGCAAATGATTCCGTTTGTTTGTAAACAACTCGTCGCGGGGGCGCCCTCTTTAGGCGTGTGCTGGTGTGTTCAGGCAAGCGCCACAGCAAAGGTTTGCCCACACCGTAACAGTGTGCATGTAAGGTATCAGGCATTTGCGTGAGTTTCAATGTCTAACCTGGTTGTATGATACGTTTTAGTGCCTTGTAAGTTTGTATATTACGTCGGAAAAAATGCGAGGAAATCCCATAAATTGTAACTGGCCGGGTTCTTGTATGGGGATTTTATTACTGCGCTGATTTCTGTTGAAGTTTACTGTTTGTTGTTAAGGTAAAACAAAAAGTGTTATATTGTTATAAAGTTTAATTTCGGAGTAGGCCAGAAGTCAAATGGTTTACCAATTGACAAATGTGTATTCACCTTCAGCCCCAAGATTTCTCATGACCTTGTAGATTTCCTGAAGGGAAGCAAACATTGAACCCACCAAAATGTAACCCTTGAGTGCTGCGTGTTGGGCGCATTAAGTGAAAGAACTGAAGTAGTGGGGCCTAGCAAGTTTTTGTTTAGTTTGTCACTATAGAAATGTAATGCGGATAGTTCATTAAACATCTGATCGAAAATCTGTTTCTCGCTATCAATACAGAGTTATGTCAATGAAAAATATTGAACACAATAGTAACAATAATGTATGCCTTTGGGAAGAAAATAAACCAGAAATGTTTCGGTATTGTCCGACGGTAAACACCGTGCAGTATTAACTTGTTATCGAATGTTGTTCCAACTTCGTAAAATTTTAATTACAATAAAAAAAATTAGCAGTTTCTTTGACGAAAAAATTATATAGTCACTCGAAAAATGAAGGGATGCCCTTTAGACGAAAATGTCCACTTTTTTAATATAACTTTTCCCCAAAGTGACTGCCAATATTTTTTTTTGTAATAAAAATTTTACTAAGTTAAAACAACATTCGTTAACAAGTTAATACTGCACAATGTTTACCGCCTGACAATACCGAAACATTTCTGGGTTATTTCCTCACGACATACATTATTTGTTGTTACTATTGTATTCGATATTATTCATTGACATAACTCTGCACTCTACATTACTTTATGACATATTCCACAGGAAGTTTTTCATTGTAAATGAAATCGCAACAGGACAAAATAAATTTATACCAAGCAAAATCCACTGGGCTAACTCAAGTCAAGATAGATAGTCCCTTTGCATTGTGCATATCAAATGAATATCTTATATCCGAGGAAGCTAACAACTTGACGCGTCTTGCAGTAGGACTAAATTTATTTACGATTGAAAATCGAGTTTCATCACACACATTTACACAGTCTTGCATCGTTTGCTATCGATCCTTCACAATAACGCAGAATGAACGTATAAGAGGAAAAGTAAGATATTGTATCTCGGGAGGAAAAAAAAAGGGGGAGGGGGGATTTTAAAACATTCTTCGACACGACAAACGTGACTAGATTATATTCGCCACAGTATCGCGCAAATTGACTTTATAATTAATTTAATTTTTTCGTGGTGATTACACAACCAAAATACCGACGCGAGGCTCGAGATTCCTCTTGACACCTGCCAAAGCCGAATGATCCAAAAGACCACCCGAAATCAGCGCCCTCGACAAATGGCGATCACACGCTACCTATTACAGTCCGGTAAGCAAACAACATTTAGACGTGAATGCATCAACTACCCAACACAGCAAAATTTACTGATTTTTAAATACAATAATAATACTAGGTCTAAATTAATGCCCAGGAAATGTTAACGTTTTCTAACTAACTTCTAACGATACAGTAACATTAAAGATAGTCACTTTAGCTTGGAACTCTTCCATAAAACACGGAACTGTCTGTTAACGTCGGGTTAAACATTACATAAAAAATCCTTGCGTTTAGAAACAGCGTTGCATATAAAAATTGTGTGAAACATGTTGAACTCGGAATCTTGGCATTGAATGCAGGGTTGTCCGGAAACTTGGAAGTTGTTAGCACGCATCCCGAAAATGTTTGCATGATACAGAGAGGGCTGTATGGATACCTTGGGTGAGATACGATGTGTTCACAACCTCGCGTGACACCTGGTGAAACTAAAGGCTGTTCGTGATAAAATATGAGCACTTTTGAAATCATCCTTAGAAAAACGTCACTGCCCCTATCTGCATGTATTTTAACTGGCGCACTGAGTGACATGCGGCCAGCAAAGTTGGTAACGATGGCTGGGAAGTAGTTCGATATCTTAACGTCGATTAAAAAGTGTTAGGTAACCATTTCTGACAACTTAAATTATTTATTTCGCGTTCTGTTTTTTTTTTTTTTATGAATCGAGGTGTAAAAATTAACAGATTTGTAAAATAATTACTTTCCTAATAACTTCACAGTTTCACTTGACCGACACATGAATAAAGTAATGAGGCCCATGATAGTGTTAATCTTACATAAGGCGGAAGAATACACAACGTACATGCAAGTAGATCCCAAGCGGGGCTTTCAAAAGTGCTCATTTTGCCGTGACCAGTCTATAACTACACGACAAGCAACGCTGCTGTACTGGAATTTGGCAAACATGGCTAATCTAAGAAGGGAGGGGTAAAAACAGGTATAGACACCATGAAAACCCCTTGACACAAAATAATCGCAAAATGCATGCAATTTATGGTGTAGAAAATAGGAGTTCTACTAGAATAGCGCACGGGAGAGGATAATATTACGTAAACGGGTGATAGAAACACCAGAAGAGAAAGGTCGGGAGGGAGGGATTTCTTTCATTTGTTGGTCGCACTGCTTTTGTGTTTTCTTAACTAGGGGGGGGGGGTGGGAGGTACTAACCCCCCTCCCCCTGGCTGAGGGGCTAATGCGCTATTGGCAGGAGCATCTGTTTTTCGTGAAAAGATTTACGTACATGCTAATATTCAATGGAAAAAGGTACTATGTGGTAAATAACTAACGACCAACTTGCACGTTTTGAAAACCGAAACACTGACACGACAATAGTAAGTGCTGCCTTGCATAAAAAAACGGCAGTTTATTATGAATAAGCCAACAAGCTTAAAAAGAAGGTAAAATGCGTGCGGTTTGGCAAACAAAATTAAACCTGACCTATGAAACAAATTTAACAAATTTTCAAGTATAAAAATAAAACCATACTATTTAAATGAGCGTAGTCATGCTTTTTAGAATGGGGTGGTGTGGTTGGTACTATGACAGTTCAGTATTTACCTTTCCTCATTCCCCTACGCTTCTAAAAACCATAGGAAATAAGGTCGACCGCGTAACGTAAGAGTGTCGTCTCTTTCTCCATTTCGTACACTCGGTGGTACTTCCTACAGAACATTCCCAACAGCATTTGCATTGTTCCCATAAGGGCCGTGCTACAATCGACATAGCCATTACCATAGCCATATCCATACCGACCACCATTGTCGTAATAAAAAATCCTATGCTACAATTGACATTATAAAACAGGATGTTTTCTTTTCTTGGCCAATCAGAGTTCACTTTCAAATGGGTACTTTTTGTTGATAGTTACAAACATTTTTGCTCATGCACGTAGACTATCTTGTAATTTCCTCAACTTTGGAAATTAACATTGCGTCGAATTCTTCACTGTAGCTCATTTCCACAACAGCCCTGCTACCCAAATGTGGTAGAATATTTTCCTTCCCTCTTTTCACGTGCTACAGTATAAACAAACAGTAAACAAGTGAAGACCAAAAGGAAACAACATGAGTCAAACGTACTGCTGTTTTCAGGACCGGATATATATATATATATATATATATATATATATATATATATATATAGTTCTGAAAGACAATTTTACAAGTGGATTTTGATTGGCTACGCATAGTTTCTTGCACATGATAGTTGAAAGTTCGCAAACTTGCTATGCAGCTATACGTTAGCACTGGTTATGGGTACTGTAATGCGTGGTTGTAGCAAACACCATTAAACAGAAGGTATTAAAATATTACTGTTATTGGTATAGTTATGACGATTTTAGCACGGCCTTAACAGTGAGAATGGTAATAACCTAACAGAATGCACTGTTTAAAGTACTGAACAGTTCTGAAATCGGGTTTGAGGGTAGCAGCAACAGAATATTCTATATTAGGTTATTACAATCCTAGTTGCTCAGGGAACAATTCAAATACTGTTGGAAGTTGTTCTGTTGGAGGTGCTATTTGTTTTGTAGTAGGAACTCGGGTGCTCTGCTGTAACAACCATATCTACAATATCACATATTAACGCAGACAATAATACAAAAACATTCTGATTATATTGTTATCTGCGTTAACATTACTTAGATGTTAACTACAATCCTAATCTTAATAATATTATAAATGCGAAAGTTAGTATGTTTGGTTGTTACTCAATCACGTGGTAACGGCTCGACAGATTTGGATGAAATTTGACACAGGGATAGATTATATTCTGGATTAGCACATGGGGTACTTTTCATCCCGGAAAAACGAACAGTATCGTTGGGAATATATAAAAACCATTTGAGTAGGCGCAGGTTGGTGGTCTGTTTCTTATATTCCTTAAGGAAATGTTCGTTTTTCCGGGATGAAAAGTACCCTATGTGCTAATCCGGAATATTAGAGCACTACAGAAGAACAATTAAAATAGAACACGTGGTCATTATAATTGAGGTTTGATTTTTGCACGCGGATGGAGCCGTTGGTAACAGCTATAGGCTGTTCATGGTAAAATGAGCACTTTTGAAAGCTCTGTTAACACTCTATATGCACGTTGTGTATTCTTCCGCCTTATGTATAATTAACATTGCCATAGCCCTCATCTGTTTATTCATGCGTCGGTCAAGTGAAACTGTAGAATAACAGAAAAGTAAATATTTTACAACTATGTCCATTTTTACAGTTCTATGCATTTAAAAAACAGATAACGAAAGAAATAATTCAAGTTATCACAAACCGTTTCTTAACACTTTTTATTCGACGTTAAGATATGAAACTACTTTCCATTCATCGTTACCAACTTTATTGGGCGCATATCACTCAGTGCGCCAGTCAAAATGTATACAGGCAGAGGAAGTGACTTTTTTAAAGGTTGATTTCAAAAGTGCTCACTTGATCGTGAACAGCCCGTGAACAGCCCTTAGTCCATCATATGGCTGTTCATGTTGTAACAATCTAGATAGTTCCTACTACCAGTATTTCTCAGCGTAGGAACATGAATGGTTTCGGAGTACACGCAGTGCAACTCGCGAAAAAAGAACAGGTGTCCGTAGGTGTTGGGCGCGCCAGGTGTATTTTGCAAACCTCGCGTGAAACGTGGTGTAGTCGGGGAACCTTGGGCGAGACGTGTCAACCTCGGGCGAAACGCGGAGTAGCGTGCTTGGCTGGCTGGTATCGCCCGGGGCGGGGCTGCACACACAATGGGGGCCCCGCCACCAGCCGAGCGAACATAAATCGCGCGCGGCGCGGATAAGGCCCGGCGGTGAGGAGGGGAAAGTGATGGCGAAGAGAGAGACGCCGCAGAGACCATCTGGTGCATTATCGGCGCCTGCCGCCGTTCTCCGGCTCCCGTCGGGGACGCCTTCTGATTGATACGGCGCCCTGGACCGCGACAAGCCCTGTGTGGCGTCGCGACGCCTCTGCGTCACTTAGAAGCACCCGTGAAGAGGGGGGGGGGGGATTTAAACCACCCTCCCCTCAACTATGTGGTTCACTCTTTCAGTCTGTTCTTAGAGAACCTATAATCCATTCACAGTTACTTCCAACTTTCTCGAGTGGGGCCACGGTGGCTGAGCGATTATAGGATGCGCACGGTAAAGTGAGCACTTTTTAAGGCCCTTATCAAATTTTTGCTTTCACCCAATTTCTATCTTCCTGCTGCCTTATGAACATTGCAATGTAACCAACAACCCAGTGTATAAATTCCACCACCCTTAAAAGTTAACGCTTAAGACTGCATTAAGGTATATTTATTAGTGGTTAATGCCTGTTGTGAGGGCCTTAAAAAGTGCTCACTTTACCGAGAATAGCCTATAGCACACTTGCCTCCCACCAAGGCGAACGGGGTTTAATCCCCGGCCGGGTCACCGGATTTTCGCAAGTGGGAATCGTTCCGGACGATGCCGTTGGTCGGCGGGTTTCGTCGGAGATCTTCAGTTTCCCCCGCCCTTTCATTCCGGCGCCGCTCCATATTCACTTCAATCACCCTCATCGACTCTCAAGACCTCGCTGTTAAGAGCCGCCCAAATCTCTTCAACTCACTCCAATTTTCTCGAGGCCCTGCTAAAGTTCTGATTTAAGGCTGTTCGCCAGCTTCATGTAAATAAAGCTTAACCAAGTCTATAAAAGGTGCAAGAAAGCTGTGGTACAACACCGGCCTATGTCCACCCACCAGGAGATGTATGGGGCAGTTAACCCCCAATGAATCGCCCTAGCTGCGTTCCAGGCCTGCCATTTATCACGGCCAATTTAATTAACATAAGGTAACCTGTTCCCCTGCGGTGCCTTCGAAATAGAATATTCTTTTTTTTTTTTTTTTTTTTTTTCATCTTTTATTCTTACACGTTAATTCGACGCCTCGTCTTTTTCCTGGCGAAGTTCAAGGTCTTGAATCTTGCCGTTCTTCCTTTTTTTTTTTTTTTTGGTGGCGCTCCGTTGAAAAATCACAGCCGGTTTAATGAGCGTGCAAGCAAATAATAACGTACGTAATGCGGTAAGAGTTACAGCTCCCTGCTGCCGGATGTTTAAACTGCATTCCAGTTTTTTTTATTAACGTGTGGCCTATTTAATTTATATATGTAGCTAGTTCGCTGTAAACCAAAAACTTTCGAAATCAATCTCTAAAAAAAAACCTGTCGTGCAAATGTCACTTACACACTGACTGATATGCTCCGGTTAAAGTCATAGTGATGTAGGAACATTAATTTATTGGCTTAACGTGGATAGTATTAAAAGTTTTGCGTGTAAATTTGTACAGTGAATTTATTTTGCTTAGTTTCTGCTTGTTTTTTGCGCCTAATATTAAGTATTAACATAATCGTAACATATTATAGGCATATCTACGTTCATAACCGTTTCACAGGTCAACCTTATGAACGCATTACTAAAATGATCTGGTCCTAAGCAATGCTAATTTTACACTTGGAGGAGGGATTTTTTGAGAGGGCAACAAGGTATGAGCTGAGCAGTGTTATCAAAAGTATATATGAAATATGAACAGTCTGCTATAGGCAGTTCACGGTAATGTGAGCACTTTGACGGCCTAGTAATTAATTTTTCCTTTCTGCTATTTTTTTTATCATTTAACCACCTTTTTAAATAAATATTCTCATGTTAAGTAATAAACTCATTGTGTATGTCCCACCGTACTCGGGAATAAACGTCTAAGGCTAAAACAAAATATATTGATTGACTATTATTCCAAATAAGAGGGCTTTCAAAAGTGCTCACTGTACCGTGAATATCCTATATAAAAGAAAACATTGTTTTCGCTACTCTTTTCGGCAATCTTATATACATATACTTTACAGATCTTATTTTCAGGTGTTCGGCGTTTATATTTCCACACGTTCTGGTTTAGTATATCGTACTTCTAATTACATTTCGGCATTATAATTTTTTTGTTTCCAGCCTTTTTTGACATGGGCGTTATATTTTCCAGCCACCCTGCAAGAGGAGTCGCGCTGTTTGTTATGAGTTGTAAGGGCCATCATGTGTTCGCGGTAGACGGGGCATTGTGGGGTTCGGGTATGTTGTGAGCCCCCTAAAATAGTCTCTCCAGTTTTTGCCGCCCGTGTTTGTTTGACTCCCAGGAAAGGGCTCGCGTGGAGGACGATTAGAGCCTCGCCGAAAATGCGGCCTCGTTTTGTTTTTTTTCGCCGGGAGAGGCGGGGTGCGGTGGCGTTCCTGGAAGCCCGACCCAGATACGTCTGGTCCCTGGGAAGGAGATTGCAGGATGAGGGAGGCTGGGGGGGAGGTCCACGGGCTGCAAGGATTGCATTACCGGACGTCTCTTCTTGCGCGGGACGCAGCCAGCCCGCACGACCTCCATTGCGCCTCTTATAGGCTGTCCACAGTTAACTGAACGCTTCAGAATGAAAGTCTTTGCTTAACGTCTACTTCAAGAGTCCATGCATGGTTACTTTCTACTTTCCCGAAGTCCTGCTTTAGTTCTACTTTCATTCTATGCCTCCGACTCATGTATACTAAGTCTTATCAACTACACCATAGTGACAGCTCACCGCATTCAGTTAAACGTTATTTTGCATAAGAACTATTTCTTACAAAGCATTACCGACACACGTATACTTTCTCTATTTTTATTCATATGAACTATAAATGAAATGTTATAATTTATAAATAAAATATACGTAGAAATTTAAGTACCCAAAAGTAATATATAATATAGTTTTAACAGAATAAAATGCTTGCGATACATGACATATTAGGAAACCACCAAACACCTCGTACAAGGAGTGATTTTTTTTTTCGAAGGTTTGGTTCAGAACGTCTGAATATACCGTGAATAGACTATACAGGTTGTGTCTAAATTCCCATTACACATTATAAGGTATTCTAGTGGGGACCAAAACGGTCACGTTTTGCATATGTGCAAAAAACGTACCATTTCCCCGCGACAAACAAAACACCACCACATCACGACCTCTCCCACGTCTACACAAACACGGTACATACGTACCATGTTCTGGTACACACGATCACAAATACCTGGAAGTCCAAGGTCCGCCGCAGCCGTAATCCGCGCCAGCAGGACTTCCTCTGATTCCACAGAGGTCTGGTAAATCCCGGCCTTCATGTGGCCCCACAGGAAGTAGTCTAGCGGAGTCAAGTCGGGCGAACGTCCAGGCCAAGCAGTCGGGCATCCTCAACCTATCCGCTGTTGGCCAAAACGTTGATCGAGATGACGAGACTGTGAAGTTTAACTTTGTGCCAAATAATAACGCGAATTTTGTAAGTGTCTATGTATGGTGTGTTTAGTCTTTTACTAGTCATATTACAAGCGTTTACACTTGTTAACATAAAAGTATTTTATTTTTTTAATTATACTTTTACTTATCAGTAATTTATAAGTTATAATATTTCACTTACAATCAATGCTAAGAAAAATAGGGAGAAAATAAGTGTGTTAGTAATACCTAGTAAGAAATAGTTCACATGCAAAATATCGTTAAAGTGAGTGCGCACGAATAACCGCCAATGGAGAAATAGTAAACAAGTTCAAGGTTTTCGAGCGTTAGTTAGTTGTCAGTGGAACACTTAACTGAAACAGGCAAATCGTGCCCATCGTAACTCAAAAATGTTTTATTTATGTTTATAAAGTGCTGTGTTAGCAAGGGGATTTTTAAGTGTTACAATCGTGTCACTGCATAGCAGTGCGCCATTCATACGTTTTAAAAACACACTGAAGTGTGATTGAAATATTGTTGTATACGTTTTTTAAATCTGTCTTCCGAAGCGCGACACGTATTTACCTGCCGCACGGCTGTAGTAGAAGTGAATAGATCGTCGTGGCAGTCCTGCGATAGAGATTCTGCTCCTTCCGACATAAACATTGGAAATAGCTAGTTTTTTTTTTTTTTTATGAGTTACGATAGCTTTGCTTGTGCGATGTTTTCATATCTTTCTTTTGTATCTGTTTTCACTGACGTGTTTTATGTTTACGTCGGTTGCCTAGTCGGTACGTTGACTTGCATGTATGTACACGACCTAGCACAATAGTCTCTTCAAGAATTGACGCGCGCGTCTATTAACGCGGAAGCTTATCGCAGAGCGGATGTAAACCGCCATTGTTTCTCGCCTCGTTGTACACACGCTGTAGCTAAGCCTTTCTACTTGTGCGCGTGCGGTAACGATTTGAATTCGACGCGGGTTCGCGCCGTATGAATGGCGTGACGTCGTCTGCCCGGCATAGTTTTCCCGAGCGGGAGAGATCTTGTGGTCACGCCACGGGATATTTAACCACAGAGTACCTACGAACACAATGGTCGCGGTGGCCGAATGAGTGGACTGCTCGCCTCCCACCTGTGCGAACCGGGTTCGATTCCCGGTGGGTTTCGCTCCAGGATTTTCGCATGTGGGTTTTATCGGGGATCTCCCTTTTCCCCCGCCCTTTCATCGCGCCGCTGCTCCATATTCACCTCAATCACCCTCATCGGCTCTCAAGACCTCGCTGTTAACAGTCGCCCAAATCTCTTCACTCACTCACTTGTCCCTAGTTATAAACGAAAATAACTGCCAACTACTACACAGATAGACCACCCCCCCCCCCTTCACAGTCTCACTCTCGCACGCACTCTCACACTTTCTCTCTCTCTCGCATAACCAATGGAACGGAACAACATTCATAGTGCACAGTGCGGAATTTGGACAGTACGGAACACGGCCTGCGTTGAAAGCTTTTGTGAATCGTCTGGAAGGCGAGTTCTATGCTCAAAAAAAAAAATCCTACAAATACGTTGTGGAGGCTTCTTTCACAATAGATTTATTTGAGACACGCTGCAAAGAAATACATGCAGGCGGCAGGTAAGCCGACGCCTTAAAGGTTAGGCGGGGTGTAAAAAAAAAAAAGGGAGGCAGGTCCATTCAACCTCGGCGGGGCCTCTTTTGTTCGGGGCCGCCTTCGCGTCGCACTTTCACCCACCCTCCTGCGTCTTACTCGCGGAGCTATGCCGATCCGCGCACAACGAATGTACCACCTGGTACACGACACACGACCTGTCTCGGCCCGACGTCCAGAAACTTCCTCCCATGTCGTTCCGGACATCGGTGCCCTCGGAAAACGGGATAATGACGTGCGTTCGACCGCGCCATCCCATCGGGGGAAGCTCACGTGTAGACTTTTAAATATGTGGTCCACTCAAGGTTATACTTCCAATTTTTCTGAAGCCCTGCTAAAGTTCTACTTCCAGGATATTCCTCCGCCTCAATGGAACAAAGCTTAGCACTTTGTAGACTACGCTCGTGTGTAGCTCGAACAAAGCTAATTTGAAAATTTCTTTGTTGTTCTGAACAAATTTCGCGTGGATATGCAGTCTTTGTTCGGCTAGTGTTTAACACGACCTCACAAAAACACGACAGCGCAGTAACAATGGCATTGCTAACGATAGAGTTTCTTTTTTTTGTTTATAGTCACCCAAAATGACATGATTGATTGTAAGTCCGTCTGTACGATAAAGGACATTTGATTTGGCCAATAACAGCTCGGCTTTCCATTGGTTGATGACCGACCAATAATGAACGATATAAAGTAGTTGGGGGGGGGGGGGTCCGGTGTGGTGTGGTGGATATAGGTGACTCACTTCATGAGCAGACCTCAATGTGATAACCCATTCGGACCCAGTGCACACAGTTGTATACTTTACGGACGCATATGTAATTTTTGGCCTCCACTGCACACTGCGAAGCTCATGACCAATGATATTACCTGTAGGTAAATGATCCGCAAACCGTCTTACTGGTATAGGTCATGATTGGCTCATGTAACTGTAGCCGAACTCAGCCTACAGCTCATCGATTGTGACAGACGAAACAAGTGCTGTGTTGACTGCGTACAGCATGCAACATAAATTTTTTTTGTTTGCAACTCCTGAAGACGTAAATTGAAATGGGTCTGAATGGGTAAAGCGAAGAGTGAGCGAAGAGATTTGGGCGGCTCTGAACAGCGAGGTCTTGAGAGCCGATGAGGGTGATTGAAGTGAATATGGAGGGGCATCAGAATTAAGGGAAGGAGGAAACGGGAGATCCGTGAGAAAACCCGCCGACCAACGGCATCGTCTGGCACAATTCTCACTTGCGAAAATCCAATGATCCGGCCATGTATTGAGCACGGGTCGCCTTGGTGGGAGGCGAGCGTGCCAATCGCTCAGCCACTGTGGCCTTCTGAAAGGGTGAACTAACTCTAGAATATTACACCATAGGGATAACACACCGCATTCGTGCACACATTGCGTAATAATAATTTGTGTAAAACCTATTTCTTATTAGGCATCACCAATACACCTAATTACTCTCCATATTTATTCATATTAATTATACATGAAATATAATTTAAAGATAGAATACAAGTAAAAGTTCAAATTAACAAAATGTTAGCTAATTTTATACAAACACTACTGTAAAACGCTTGTGATACACAACGTATTTGGGAAACAACCAAACAAATCATACATAGGGAAATTTCTTAAAGGTTTGTTTCAACAAGAGTTATGATGCCGCGGAATAGACTATATCATCATGGTCGGCGTGCTAAGTTTTATTCGAACACCACTGAACATTTTAACGTAATGTTTTCTTACGGACGGTATACCTTGACTTTACGCTTAAATTGTGTTATCTCCTCCATACAACAGCTATAAATAGCCGTTTTATTTTGTTTGAATTTGGCATAAAATATTTCTCACATTTACTACTGGAACAAAAACACCGTAAAATATTTCCACGGAAGAATTATTTTGTATTCAAGCAAACAGGAAGTGTCAACTAACAAAAAAAAAAAAAAAAAGTCATAAATAATGCCACCAAAACGCAAAGCAGTTATTTAAAAAATATGTAATATGCTGGGATGCACATTTCGTTCTCCAATATCTCATATATAATACCTCTGATTGAGACACATTTCAACCAAAGTGTTAGCCAGGTTCGATTCCCGCCGGGATTAAACCACTATTTTTGATGTGGGAAACGCAGCAGGCGTTGCCGTTGGCTGGCAGGTTTTCGCGAGGTATTTTCGTATTATGTGCATTTTAATTATTTAAAGTAATGATAGCGGCAAGTTAAGACAAGTAATCCCATCTCTTAACCCGGTCGGTCGTACGTTAACTTCCGAGTTCGAGTGTTTGCAAGTAGGTACGTAATTTTTTGGCACATCCTGTACTTATGTTCGGCAGTTGTCTTGCACCGAGTGAACAACGTGCTGCGCGCTCGATAATATCGGCATTAGCTATTCATGCCGAAGAGGTGTCGAAAATTCCACAAATCATATTAGCCACAAGGAAGACTGATGTTATGAAGTGATCAGGCCTTAGGTGGACGGCCTGGCTGATCACGTCTTCAAACATCGAACCAGGACACGAGCGTGATTGCAGTAATCACATCGCGAGGGCAGTTGCGGAAACCCCCTCCACCGGCTAGCAATCGTGGCCAAATATGTTAAACAACGCACCCGATATAGGCCAATGTAAAACGGGCCACGGAGTCTTTTGTAGTTGGGCCATCGCAGCGAGAAGATTACAGAGATGGGGGTATGTCCGACCGTCGTTAACCGCCTCCCAGAAACAGTCTCCGGCAACATGACTAAGGTGGGGACTTTCCAATTAGATTGCAGTAGTAGTGGCGTGTGGTAATTAATAATAACAGATGTACTTAGCATTATGATATTCCATATAGGCTCCCCGACGATTAATCATCACATAATTATTTTGATTGTGTGATCATTGTGTTCAATAAACCACAACATTTACTGCTGTGCTCTACCTAATCATGACTTATTATTTAGCTACGCCCTTAGTCCCTTTCATGTATGAAATTACCACAACGTTAGTTTCATAACACTGGGATGTATATAGTACCAACAGATCACAAATATTATTCATGCGCAACGTTTACACGATCGCGAACACAGCGACCGAACGGGTTAACCCTTTCAGATCCACTTTAATTTATGGTTTCAGCTGTTGCAAACAAAACAATTTATGATGCGTGCTGTACTTAAGTGGACACACATGTTCGGCTACAGTAATATATACCAATTACGATCTAGACACGAAAAAAATACTGCTTGCGAATCATTTACCCACAGGTAAGATCATTGGTCATTGAATTTCGTAGTGTGCAGTACAACCCAAAATTTACCTACATATGCGTAATGTACATAAATGTATACACTGGGTGTTATGACAAGTTTAGCCTCGTACGGCTTCTGAGAACAGACATGTACACAGGGACGAAATAGTGTGGCGTACCCATTCTCAGAATGACTCTGGGAGTGGGTCTTGTGTTTAATTGGCTACAGCATGCTGCAAAAGGTTCTCTATTGGCTTGGCCTCCGGCCCGCGACCAGGTTACTAGGCGCTGATTGGCGAAAGGCGTTCCAACATTTTGCTGGCCAGTGACACTATTTTGGTGGCATGTGCAGTTGGAGTAGAAAATATATGTGTGCTGATATCGGGGTCTTGAGACCCGATGAGTGTGAAGCGAGATGACTATGGAGAAGCGCTGGAATGGGAGGGCGGTAGGAAATGGGAGGTCCCCGAGAAAAGCCGCCGACCAGCGGCATCGCCTGGCAGGAGCGAAAATCCGGTGACCTGGCCGGGATTGAGCCCGGTTCGCCATGGTGGGAGGCGAGCGAGCTAACCGCTCGGCCACCGCCGCCCCTACTAGGGACAAGTGTTTTTCACGGAAAGATTTCAACACTAGTTGGTACTCCAAAACTTTTTTTGTTCATATGAAGTTTCGCAGATGGACGATTTCAAGGGTCACGTGCCTCAAGCGTCTCTACGCGAATCATGGACGTTCAGTATCGGATCGACCCAGTCAAATAACATGCCTTCTCACGTGCGCGACCAATAAATATGGACGTAGTGGTCGTGCACATAGGATATTGAAGTATAACAATACCCCAAATATTTCGGCGAAAAACGCCTGTCCATATTTATAACAAATACATTTTAAATATACATCTCTACCGCGAATTCTATATTTTACTTAGGACGTTTGTGTTTGGAAGTCCACGAATAAAATTACAAAAGTAAAATCCTTCGGCAACTAATTTTAAAAGTTTTTAATCGTGCCAAGGCTTGTACCAAAACAAGGAACAGAAAGTCATATCAATGGGTAAAGAGGAAATAAACAAAACCGAAACAAAACGTTGTTTGTTTTACAACTAAGAAGTGAGCTGATTGTGGATGCCGTTAGTATACATCCTACAATCTTCGACATCAACTGCATGTATAGCAGGAGCTAAAATATATTCAGCAACATACTTTACGTGAAATAAAGTATAGGCTGCTCACGATAAAGTGAGCACTTTTTAAGGCCCTCCCAACAGGCATTAACCGCTAATAAATATATATCGTACTGCAGCCTCAGGCATTAAATTTTTATGGTGGTGAAACGAATACGCTGTGTTTATTGGTCACATTGCGATGTTTATATTAAAGAGCAGCAGTAAGATGGAAATTGGATGAAAGGAAAAAAATTTGTAAGTGCCTTAAAAAGTGCTCATTTTACCGTGAACGGCCTATATAGGATCTATTATTAAATTGTGTTTACTAGCTGTGCTTTCTAAATTGTCGGTCATTAACAAACATTCCCAAGCTATATTCCGTCTTATGCTTAGAATGCAGTACAAGCACTGTTGCCAGATTGCTTCAGCTCTGTGACGTAACTGGCGAGCTGAGAAACAAATGGGCGGTGAAGGAAAAGGCGTGATTGAGATAATTTCTATCTGTTTACCTCCCTGCCAACACGTATAGGAATCCAATCCTGCGACGCTGAGCCAAGCGGCTCCTTTGAAACTGAAGCCTGTGAGAAACCCTATCATTGTGATTGAAAGGGCGCGCAAGCAACGTAGATAGTTTTATTTTTCGAAGTTGCAAAAAAAGAAAATCAGGCAACAGCGCCCGTAGGAACAAGGAGAGCGTTAATGACAGAAATCGTGCATTGGTGTGAGAGAGAGAGAGAGAGAGAGAGAGAGAGAGAGAGAGAGAGAATGTCCATTACACTCCACACTGCAATCTGAGAGTGAGACGCTATAGCTTATGGTAGCTGTTCCAAATTTCTCATTTATGAAGTGAACGAAACAAACGAAACACGATCGCATGCCGCCATCCCTACCCCCCCCCCGGCACAAAAAAATTGGTGAACATTATTTCGAAACCCTCCACCATAGCATGGTGGGGCCGCAGTGGTTCCCACCTAGGAGAACTGGGTTCGATACCCGGCGGGGTCGCTACCGGATCGGATTGTCGCATGTGGCAATCGTGCCGGGTGTTGCCGCTTGTAGGCGGGTTTTCTCGGGGTTCTCCCGTCCTTGCGTTCCGGCGCTGCTCCATACTCGCCTCGCTTCATACACATCGGCTCTCAAGACCTTCCAAATCACATCACTTACCACTCCGAAGACATGGTATATAAACGTGTACGAAGCTTAACAGTGAAATATAGGCTTATCGGTTTTCAAGCCCCATGTTAAGAGAAAATGTCATGTATGTAATTAAAAATTTTTGTTCCGGCATAAATTTAAAAGTGCTGACATACTACTGAAATGGCCCTGCTTTTTGCAGATGGGTCAAATTACAGTAACAAGGACACATTCACGTGAGTTAAAAGTATGGTGCATTTAAAACATAAAAAAAACCGTCAATCCCCCCTCTCCAAACTCAATTGTTATATGATCACACTATATAAAAGAAACAGAAAATAAAACCGTTTTGAGTAGCGGTTCCTTGAGGAGGGCGTTTCTGTTCTCTGGTCTGCTGCGAATGACTGATTCCCAGTTGCAACACCGCGGTTCGAAACTCGATCCTAGATCGGATGTAAGATTTACACAGAAAACTGTTGCACCCTCTTCTAACATCTTTGGTTGCACAATTCGAGTTCAAGCTTCCAACCAAAGATGTTAGAAGAGGGTGCAACAGTTTTCTGTGAAAATCTTACATCCGATCTAGGATCGAGTTTCGAACCACGATGGTGCAACTGGGCACTAGAGTGGGCTGCTGTGAAAGGCTAAGGCGAGATTGTTAAGTTCCTCTATGCTTTTAAGGAAATAAAAAATATTATAATAAATATAATTAATATGATCATAGGGGTATTCGAATAACATGTCACTGTTAGCGTTCATTTTATCTTGCTGTACGGTCGCGAAATTATATGTAGGTAGACAAGCGCCTTAAATGGGGATCCATTCGGCACGTCTGTTAGCTCGGGCTTTTTTTTGTACCAGTAAGCAAGCCTCATGATCGAACACAGAAACACACGTTGAAGGCGATCACGCTGCCGTGTTGTAAAGAAATCCCGCGCCCTATCGCTGTACAGACCACGAGGACTTCAATCACATGCTTGTACAAGTGACTGGGAGCTTTATAGCTCCCTCCTTGATTCTTTTATTTCCGAGCACGCAAAACGTGCGAAGGTAGGCTTGGCGTCTGGAACGGGGATCTAGGCGCGGCGCCACTTGTCTACTTTATTATTATTGTTTTTTTTTTGTGCGGCGGTAAATAAGCGTGTAACAGTTGGTAACTCGGAGCTGCCTGGCAGCGCTCGGGGGCGTGTCTTCCTTGTAGCGGCCGGCGCGCCGCCTGGGCGAGCGAATATCAAGGTCATAGTACACAGGGCAGAAAGTGTCACGTTCTCGCTGTACACTTCCCCACGCCGCGGCGTAGCTTGGTTACGGAAAATCAATGGGAACTGACTCCCCTCCACCAAATACACATTAACATACATACATACATACATTCATAATATGTACGTGTGTGTGTGCGTACACACACACACACACATATATATATATATATATATATATATATATATATATATATATATATATATATATATATATATATATATATATATATATATATATATATATACTAACCAGCGTAAATTTTTGAAACTCATTAAAGTTGCCTGTTAAATTCGTTCCCCCTCCCCCACCCCTAATTATATTTCAAATTTATTTTAGAAAATTAAAACAATAATAAACGTAGCTTTAAAATAGTAAATAATCGCTCATATCTGTGTAGGCCTTTTTGTTTTGTCTCGTTCCCTGTGTTCTACTGCGAACGTAACTCCCGTTTCTATTGCCAGTAAAAAAAGTTTTATTTATTTGTTTTTCGTTTTCTGTATTTTTACTGGTGACTGCCCTATTGGTTGATACTACACTGGTGCGCTTGCTGTGTTGTGCAGCGTTCATTACTGCCCCGCAGTCAGTGGAGTAGCAAGTTGGCTGTCGCAATTTGGTCTCCTTCGGTAGGCAACATGATATGAAATCCAACATGCCCATTAGTCATCACCCTCGATCGTTCTGCAGCCTGTCGTGCTGGGTCAATTGAGACTCCTCTCGAGTGAATGTGGGTGTACTATCACTGTCGTAAAGTTTATCTGCGTGGTGAGGCTACAATCTATACCTTCCCATGAACTAGTTCTGAAGGTAATTCCGTCCACAGCTGTTTCCATGGGGTGACACCCAAAGCCGCGGATTACATTTACTTAAACACAACACATCCGACTTTCACCATGCTCCGTTTGTCAACAGACAATATTGTGGGGCAGCGGTGGCGCAGTGGCTAGGGCGCCAGCCTCCCACATCGGCGACCCGGGCTCTATCCCCGGCGGGGATCACCCCCGGACTTTCGCATGTGGGAATCGTGCTGGACGATGCCGCTTGCCGGCGGGTTTCCTCGGGGTACTCCCGCGTTTCCCCCGCCGCTTCATCATAGGGTCTCATTTCATGTCATGTCCGGGGATGACGGGCACCTACGGGAAAGCTCGTCACTCGGAGAGTGTTGCCGCGTCTGGGTTCACTCCCCACTCGAAAGTTTTTTTAACAGAAAATATTTTCCTAACAGCACACACGATTAATTTTAGAACTGTGAAAAAAGTGCATTCGTTCGGGGGACAGATTACAGGCAGGAGCCTCATTTTCGCGGGAAGAGTTCCACGCAATTTAGATTCGAATATCGAGCGCGCAAACTTGCAGTTTTCCGCTGGTCATCGGTCGCGTGTCTCTCTGAGAAGTCGTTTTGGTGTTCATCTGGACCATTTAGAAAGGTATCACTCCGGCTCTAAACGTTTGTGATTGGCGGGTGGGCGCGTAACACCGCTGTCCTATTGCAGCTCTCCGATACTCATTGATTCCACTTTTCAGTAATTCCAGTAAGGTTAGATATTGTTCCGTTTCGGCTGACAAGCAATGGTGTTCACTGATAGTGGTATTTGCGGGTTTTGTGCGAGGCTACGACTACTGAGAATGCTGAATATAACTGGAGCTCGCAAAGGTAGTGCTGCGCCAGTAAGATACATTGGCTGCCTGTTCAGGTCGCATTTTCTCTAAATATGTTTACAGAAATGTAGAGGGTAGAAGCATTAAATAAATAAAAAATTCTCATGGAAATAATTTCTGTAAAAAAAAAAAAAAGCAACCTCAAAATAGAAATTGTTTTTTTATAAAAATTAATTTTCTTCGGTCCCGTGAGTATTAGTATGACATATGTCTGAACAATCTTTTCAGGTAAGCATTAGAATTATTTATAATAACTAGTTTCATCTCTTTTATTAAACTCATTCATGTGCATTGCAAACAATCGTCTACAATCTGCATGTTGCACGTGAATGTTTTATTTCACGAGTACTGCACACTGCAAGGCTTGGTGTCCAATGCTCTAAGGTTGTTCATGATAAAGTGAGCACTTTTGAAATCAACCTTACAAAAATGTCACTACTACTACCTGCATATATTTCTCGGACGCACCGAGTGAAATGCGCTCAGTAAAGTTGGTAACGATGGAGGGAAAGTTGTTCCATATCTTAATGTAAAATAAAATGTGTTAGATAACCATGTGTGATAACTTATATTATTTATTTCGTTTCCTGTTCTTTTTAATATATCGAAATGTAAAAATGAGCAGATTTGTAAAGTATTTAGTTTATTAATAATTTCACGGTTTCATTTGACTGACGCATGAATAAAGGCCCATGGCAATAAATGTTAATTTGACATAAGGCGGAAGAATACACAACGTGCATACAAGTAGATCATAAGCAGGGCTTTCAAAAGTGTCCACTTTACCGTAAACAGCCTATGCCTGGGAGTAACTGATCGTAAAACCGTGACTGTTCCACGTTATCACTGGTTCACATCACTGATCGCGCATCAAGCGTACAGCTTTTTGGTCGCGATAACGATACAAGTTCTTTGCCAGAAAACAAACAAAAAAATGTGGTAATTAAAGGGTTAATTCAAATAAATATCACTGTCAAGCGTTCCACATTATTAGCTTCCTGACGAACGAAAATATTTTCTGTTTATCGCCGAGTGTTCCGTCACTTTCTGACGAGCAGTGGTGGATCATCGGCGATTTCAGCGGCTGTCAGCAGTTCCGGAACGTGGCGCTAGTTCCCAGCTGGTCAGAGCCTTTCCCAAGCCTGTCACTGTAAGCCCTGGCCGGCCTCCCCTCTCCTGAGCTGACTTCTGAGGCTTTCTCTCCCATCCTCGCGTCAGGCTGCCGAGGTACCATAGGCTGCACCCATTATGGAACGAGATAAGGCGAATGTTTTCCTCCCGTGCCCAACCCTCCGTGACGTCAGCTTAGGAGAACGAATGACACGTCTTCAAGGTTCGCCTTAAGGGGGTAGTATCCACTCCACCTTCAAGATTCGCCTTAAGGGGGTAGTATCCACTCCACCTTCGAATGTTCGTGCAAATCTTCGTAATGAAATTGTACGACAAGAAAAAAAAAAAAAAAGAAAAGTAAAACTAGACATGACATGGACGACTACTTAACGACTTTTTTTTTAATTTGTAGGGTTTCAAATATACCTGTATTTTCCCACGTGGGATTAAAATTATTATATAATTAGATAATGTTTGATTACGGTGACAGATGTGACACTAATCATGTAAGAAAAATAAGTGGGATTTAGAAATAACTGTTAAAATGTACCCTATGTCATGACTAGCTTGGTTTTTAAATATTGACTCCGAAAATAAAGTTAATGAGGAGAATACGTAAATCCAAGATAGCAAGGATACTGCCCCCCTTAAACCCTTCTGCGTATCATAATTCTAGTCTCAGAGGTATTATTGAACATTTTTTATAATAGAAAGCTTGCGATTTACTATTTGTTTAATACATTTGTATCTAATATTGACTGTGTGTTATTTCCTGTTAGCGAAAAGGCAAGAATTTATTGACAAAATATAAATATGTTCTCGATTTTTTACAATAAGCAGATAACACGCAATTAAAATTATAGGGCATTCACGTTAAAATGAGCACTTTTGAACGCCCTGCTTAAGATCTATTTGCATGCACGTTGTATATTCTTCCGCCTTATGTAAGATTAACATTGCCATGGGCCTATCCCTTTATTCATGCGTTGGGTCATGTGAAACTGTGAAATTATTAGAACTATTTTTAACAAATGTGGTCATTTTTACACTTCGATGCATAAAAAAACACCCAGAAAGCGAAAGAAATAATTTCAGTTATCAGAGATGGTTACTTTACACGTTTTATTCGACGATAAGATACGGAACTACTTCCCATCCATCGTTACCATGTTGACTGGGCGCATGTCACTCGATGCACCCGTTAAAAATATATATGCCGGTAGGAGCAGTGACATCTTTCTAAGGTTGATTTCAGAAGTTCTCACTTTATCGTGAACAGCCTTTAGGTACTTTTGATATTTGTATGAGTCAACCCGTGACCACAGCATGTTCAAAAGGAAATCTACGAAGTTATGCCGGAATCACATAGCCACGACGCGCACGACACGACGGCCAACATCCAATGAAATACATGATAGATCGTCGTAAGCCCGACCGATTCTGTCGTCCGACCAGCAATTTTGGATTAGAAATGATTTATATTCTTTGTCGTGTCGTGGGGCAAAGAATGTACAACATTGCAAAACGGAATTGCATTGCGAGCTTTCCCTACAATGGTAAATACACAGCTTAAAAGAAAAATATATAGAAAATTACTGTATCTAACGCTTAAAAATAATAATTTTACCTTTGTATGCATTAGCGATACCGATTTGTCACCATCATGTATTACAAATTTCCCTCTTGTTCACCGCCTTTGAAACTAACGTAGCGGATCAGCGCCTTCTAAATAGTTGTGTTAAATGCCGAGAGCGTGGTGTCGGTCGTGCTGTAAATACAAGTAGTCACATATAAATTTGTCGTGGTTGCGTTTTTTGTTCGTGTCGTGCTGTGTTGGTCGGGGCTATGTGATTCCGGCATTACGCAGCCCGTTGGTCACTGAAGTGTCTCCCTATGCTAACGTCACACCCACAGGCGCTTGATTTTTTTGGCGACTAAACGGTTTCACCTTACTTCTTTCCATCATAGGGTATAACACCATGTGGAGATGGGCCAGGATTGCATATGAGTGGCTGGGAGGGACATTTGGTCTGAATTGTGCGACTGTCTCTACCCATTTAGTACGCTTGTTTGTGTAACTATTCAAAACAATATTTTTATTCGCGTAGTTCATTAATGCGCTCTTGTGTACTTCGTAAAATCCTGATGAAGACTTAAAAAAAAAGAAGAAGAAAAATTATTTTGTGCAATAGAAGGTTTATTATAGGCTATTCACGTTAAAACGAGCACTTTTTAAGGCTTTTCTTTTGCGTCAATTTTGATCTTTCTGCCACTTTTAAATATAAACATCGCCATGTGACTAATAAACGCAGTGTATACATTCCACCGCTCCTAAAAGTAAAAGTCCGATGCTGCAATAAAACATAGTTATTAGTGGTTAACGCCTCTTCGGAGGGACTTAAAAAGTGCTCACTTTACCGCGAATAGCCTATACTTGTGTAGCTCCAGTAAATTCTCTCGGGTTTAGTCTCAAGGGCGGCGTTCTAAAAGTTACTCTTCGAGTAAACTTTACACTTTGGCTTCCCCAAAATACTGTGGGTAAATGTTTTACTTGCCTTTGCCAGTGTCCCGACTACAGAGTAATGGCTTTTGGCATCTTGCCAGAGTAAATATTTACACGCATTATTTCGGCGAGTAACGAAGGGTAAAGGGGAAAATGGTGAGAGGTTTAATTGAATTAAACCAACTGAAAGGAAATGCGCATGTCCTGGTCATAAAATAAAGTACAAAAACCGAGTGATAAATCTTATTTTAGAATTAAACGGTACGTCGTTAATGCTGTTGCATTTTTGGACATAATGTTTAAAGTTATGTTATGGTAAGTGTAGCTTATTGCGTTTTTAAAAAAAGTGACTGGGACATAAAAAGCGTTATTACGGATAAGTAAATTGTTTACTGGAGCTACTAATTATACCCTAAATAGAAAGAAACCTTATATATTTTTATTTACATGCTCTTTCCAAAACCACTGTTACTATAGATATGCTCAGGTTCTCCGTACGTTATTTTACTCTACTTTCGAAGTAGCGCTTTGGAACTTGACCAGATGTGTCAAAAAATTTAAACTCTCGTATGCTGTCCAGCTTGTTTTTGTTTATTTCTTCTGGTAACGTTTTTATATTACGTAGTGTATAGTGTATTGTTTTCTCCTGCCAGATCAAGCGAGCAGACGGGTGCGCATATGAATTGAAATGACCCGGCCAAATTAAGGGCAAGTATAAAAAAATTTGTTTATAGCTCGGGCCGAAGCTGGAAGTCAAGACGGGGAGCGTGTTGTCGACCCGAAGTCGCCTTAATTCAGCCCGTTAAAGGGCGCCAGCATCTCCAGCATCTCTTGCCGGGTTGTACCCGAGTCGCGCGTCTCGATACGCATCTCGGCTGGGCTCCAAATTCCCTCTCTTCCATTGGCGGGATGTTCGAAAGCGCGAAGGGGGTTAAGGGGGGGGGGGGGGTTGTTATGGAACGACGGATTCGCGCGGAGAAGCGAAGCGCCTTCCAGTTAATCTGCCTCGGCTCGTACGGGACACGGGTCATGGACCTCGGCCAGACAAATCTCCATCAGGAGTCTGCTGCCCTCTCCCTCCTCGTGGGACAGTCCAGTCTCCGACTGTCCCCACCCACCAGTCTTTTTCCCTCATTTCCCCCTTGAAAACCCCCGGCCGTGACAGGACGAAGGAATGTTTGTCGGCGTGACATTTAGCGCACGAGATGCAGCTGGTCTTCCTTCCCTCTTCCTTATTTCCATTGACCCGGCAATTGTCGGCACAACTTGGGAGTCGAGATGTCAGTTCTTGCTATTGCATAGTGTCTCTCTCCCGCTCTCTCTCCCTCCCACCCCTTCTCTTTCTACACACACATTATATATATGTATATATATATATATATATATATATATATATATATATATATATATATATATATATATATATATATATAATTCTTCTGTGCGTGTGTATGTCACTAAACTCCTCCTAAACGGTTGGACCGATTTTGATGAAATTTTTTGTGTGTGTTCAAGTGGATTCGAGAATGGTTTAGATTCACAATTCGGAAGAGAGGGGGAGAGAGATTTAAGACATATGTACAGGACAACGTCTGTCGGGTCCGCTAGTGTATATATATATAAATATATATATACACACATAAACTTAATATACACGCGCATATAGGTGATTCACGGTAAAGTGAGCACTTTTTAAGGCCCTGCAGAATTTTCTTTTCATTATATTTCTATCTTCCTGTGGCCTTTTAATATAGACATTGCCATCAGACTAATAAACACAGTGTATACATTTCACCACTAATAAAAGTTAACGTCCGGAGCTGCAGTAAAATCTGCTTATTAGTGGTTAATGCCTGTTGAAATGGCCTTTAAAAATGCTCGCTTTACCGTGAACAGCCTATACACACACGTACAGAATGTTTTTGAGCCCACCACAAACTTCAGCTGATTATTCCTCACGAAAATACAAGACAAAAATGTAGGCAAAGGTTATTCACAATAAAGTGAGTACTTCAGAAATCAACCTTAGAAAAAAGTCACTGCTCCTACCTACATATATTTTAATAGATGCACTGAGTGACATGCGCCCAGTAAAGTTGGTAACGATGGAAGGAAGTTAGTTCCTTACCTTAACATGGAATAAAAACTGTTAGGATAACCATTTGTGATAATTTAAATATTTTCTTTAGTTTCCTTTATTTTAATTTATTTTTAACTCATCGAAGTGTACTGATTAACAGATTTGTAAAACATTTATTTTTCTAATAATTCCACGTTTTCGCCTGACCGACGCATGACTAAAGTGATGGGACCCATGGCAATGTTAATTTTACATAAGGCGGAGAAATACACAACGTGCGTACAAGTAGACCTTAAGAAAGGCTTTCAAAAGTGCTCATTTTTCCGTGAACAGTCTACATCACTTTTCATTACGTGATTATGAATGGAGCTATGCGCCTCGTAAATCGAGTTTTCAGATGCTTTTACTTGAAAAAAATATTAGAAAATTCTTGCGAGCGAGTAACAGATCGGTGAATATTGATTTGTACAGAGCAGACCTTACACTTCTGAAAACGCGGCTGGTAATATCATCCACCGTGATTAAGTAAATGGAGGTTTCCACCATATGTTTGCATGCAACTTTGTAACGTTGAGCTGTAAACTATTTGGCAAGACATATTTTGAAACAACAATTTAAAACTAACAGAAATTATACGACTTGTGCCCTATCGTAATTCGTAAGGGAGGTCGGTGGCTTGAAAATATATTCTTCAGATGGTTTCAATTCAAAATAATAAAACCTATTTGAGAATAAAAAAAAAACAGTTCCGTGAATACTGTTGTCTTGAATCGAGGTCTGAAATCTGAGAACGATTTTCGGGTAATATCATTCACATTCATTGAGAAAATAGGGACTGGCATGTCATTATCCAACAAATGTGTGTACTGCTAGGGTGTTTGTGACTTTTAATGACGTCATTATCATGTATAAAAAAAAATAAACCAAAGTTGCCTTGGTGTATTTCTGTCGGGCGAACGGTCTTTGAAGAAACAAAGCTATAGGCTGTTCACGGTAAAGTGACCACTTTTGAAAGCCCTCTCATGTTGAATAATATTCAATAAATGTAGTTTATTCTAGCCTTAGACGTTAACTTTCGAGTGCAATGGAATATACACACTGTGTTTATAACTTACATGGCAATATTTATTTTTAAATGCTGTTAAAGTATATAACTTGGCGGAAAGAAAAGAAGTAACTAGGGTGTAAAAATGCTCACTTTTTGTTGCCTGCCAAACTATAGCGTCTGATAAGAGTTTTATGTAAGCCGTGCATGGGGGAAGCTGACAACATCGTATTAAAAATGCCGTAAAAGTATACCAAACATAATAATAAAAAAAAATGGTAAACTGGCAGCAACGCACTAATGAACCTGGCAACAAAGAGCACTGGAGTCCGCTTGCATTAGCACTCGATAAATATGGCAAAAGCATTGTTGGGAAACCTAGCAACAATGCGTGAAGATCATGACGACAACGTACAGAAAGTGTGGGGGAAAATGCACGGGCAAGTTGGCAGTGAAGTTTCGAAAAGCTTTTAATGTCACACGGGATAGTTGGCAAAAACATTTGAGAAAGTTTGAAATAGCGATCCCACACGAAGGGCAACATTGCATGAGAAAATGGCATCATTGCATTGAAGAGTAGGAGCATCGCAAGGGATGATGTTTAAACAAATTTCTGAAACAATTTTGTTTGACTCTTATAAAATAATTAATTGTGAGTTTCTATCAGATTTTCCCAATCAGAAAAATTGTACCTCCCCCCTGAACTTAAATCCTGCCTCTCCCTTACAAAAATTCTGGCCACGCCCCTGGTTGTTAGCCATCTTAATCCTTACCCAGGTTTGAAATGACTTCGATTAGAATGGCTTATCTCTGCATGAGTGTGTTGGCTTCGCAGATGGGTTAGTAAAGGCTGTTCACGATAAAGTGAGCACTTTAAATCACCCTTAGATAAAAGTCACTGCCCGTGCATTCATACATTATAACGGACGCACTTGGTGACGTATGCTCACGATGAATGCAAAATAGTTCCATATCTTAACGCCAAATTAAAAGTGCGAGGTAACAATTTGTAACAACTTAAATTATTTCTTTCGCTATGTACTTTTTTTTTTAATGTATCGAAGTGCAATAAAGAGCAGATTTATGAAATATTAAGTTATTTGTTTATAAATTCAAAGTTTCACTTGATCGAGGCATGAATAAAGTGATGAGGGTCATGACTGTGATAATTTTACATAAGGCGGAAGAATACACAAAGTGCATACAAGTAAGATCTTAAACAGGGTTTTCAAAAGTGCTCAGTTTACCGTGAACAACCTATAGTAGGGTGAACGAGGGAAACTTGTCAGTATCACATCGCGAAACTAGTGACATACTCGGAAAAGCACGCAATACCGCTCGGAACAATTCTTGCAGTCTGCAGTAGTACTACTTAAAAAAATATATATATTTTTTATTAATCATACATAGCAGTACATCCACCCAGAGTGTTCAATTCTATAATGACTACTACTATTTAACAAACAGTATACAAGTTATATAAATTCACTTCTTTTTTTTTTTTTTTTTGTGGAAGGGCGGCTGTTTGTCTTGGAGCCCGTAATTTAAGCTACAAATTCTATTTTTATTCCAAAGCATCATTCACACTTCCTAGGAAGGTGGTGAGCCATTCTGCCCCGACCGAGACAGCTCATCGACGGGTATCCTTTCGCCCCCCACTCCCCTTCTGTTTCGCCGCCCCCACCGGAACAGACCAGAGACCGGAATCCCTACGAATCCGCCCGCGCGACCAGACGCCGTCGGGCCCGCACACAGCTAACTAGCCTTTCGGCTGGTCCGTCATGGCACCCAACGATCGAATGGTCTCGCCCACGAACCTGAAGGCCCCCAGCCCTATCCCTATCTGTACTATTCTATTTTGTTCCTTTTATTTTTTCCCCTCCCAAACGTTCTGCTCCAACCTAAGCATCGTCCAGGACATCGAAGTACCCCTTCGGGACACCCAGGCCCTCGTTTCCCGGCGGACGAGGGAATGGAGCTCCGCTCCTACAGGGCCCCCTCACTATTTTCTTTACACAGACACATACACAGAGATCAAACAACATATTATCACAAATCTCATCTTTCCTTCATTTAGATTTCTTTCTGCGCAGTACCTTCCGTTCTTCTTTCATCCGTTTCAGATCTTGTCTTTCTTCTTGTCTTTCTTGCTGGGTCTCCTCTTTTTCTCTCTTCTGTTCTACTTTCCTTCTCTGTTCTCCTCCCAATTTTCTTTCCTCTTCTTCTTTGTCTTCTTTTTCTTCTCTTCCTCCTTCTTGTTCTTCTATTTTTCTTCATATTTCCTTCAATTCTTCTTGCATTCATTTCAGATCTTGTGTTCTTATGTATAACTTTTTCGTGTTTAAAGCTTTTCAATTTTTCTTCCCACTGTTATTTTGCAAAACTTCAATATGTACGGAAAATTCTATTTCTTATCTAAAAGAGAGAGAGAGAGAGAGAGAGTTATTTATAATGTTTATTTAATTTAAACGATAAAACACTGGACAAACACAAACACTCACTCAATAATTCCCTTAGTTCCAGCACACTCTCATCCTCTCCCTAGACTATTTAGTTAAATCATCATTCATAGTTTTTACCAAGTCATATATTTTAATAATACTTTCATTTATTATTTCCAGCTATTTCCTTGCCATATATATATATATATATATATGTTTTTGTAATGGCCATTTGTCATTAAAAGGTTTTAATTTCTTTTCTAATTCTTTCCTTTCTTCTATAAACATGTCACACAAGTACAGAATATGGTATACCGTCTGAGCTCCCTTTTCACATTGATAACTGTCGTCTTCTATTTTATTTATATCGCTTTTACTTTCGTACCATTTTTGTATATTTTTTATATAATTTTTAAAATTTAGGCCGGTTTCTGTTGCATCGTACTCTGTTTGCCAATTTATAACACTTAGTTTATAGATTTCTTTCTTTAATTCGTTTAAACTAATAGGTTGATTATTTATATATTTTTTTCAATTCAAATATTATTGTGCTCTACCATCTTGTTATATGTATTTCCGTTGTATTATATTTCGTCAACTTCATTTTTGACTATCGTCTATGGGGATTTCTTCACTAACAGTTATCGCGGATACGTATGGCGTTGTTGGTGTTAAATCCATTATTTTTGCCAATACATATCTTTGTGATGCTCTTAGTATTCTTTGAATGTGTGTATTTTCAATTTTATTTTTGTAACAATTGCTAGCATATTGTATAATATTACGGTATAATGCCTGATATTATTTTCTTATTTTTATTATTATAATTTTCTGATATTCCGTACCGTTTGTTTTAATTTTAAAAATATATTCTTAACTTTTTCGGTTATACTATATGTAACATGTGGGACAAAACTGAAGCTATTATCCAAAATAGTGCCCAAGTATACTATTCTATTTCCTTTTTAACTCTTATTGCTTGTTTGTCATGCTTTATCACTGGCGGTCTTTTATATAATTGTCCTTTTAGTATTATGGCAACTGCCGAAAGGTGGCAACAGAGCATGGGGACACCTGGCAACATTGCCGAGGTGGAGAGACAGCGACTGTATGCTTTCGCAACGTACCGCCGCGCCGCGCGGGCTGCCAATGACGTCCCGAGAGGCGGGGAAGTTCTTCAACGACGCGCCTTGTTTGGTGACGTCACGTGCCCCTACCCTGTCTCAGCATTCGCATCGAGCGGTCGGACACGCGCGTGCTGTCACGTACACTGTCCCAGTCTTGTACTGTTTGCCTTTTTTAGGATTCAGCTTTTCGGTATCGTTCCCGTCTGCTTTCGTGTCCTACTTTGACTGGTTGCCGGTTAATTCGTTATAAAGCGGAATGGAACCTCGCTTCTTTTGTGAAATAGTTGTTTGCGTGAATACGCGTATCTCGGTAAATAAACGTTCTGCAAATACGACTTTTTGCCTGGAAAGATAAAAAAAATAACTATCTATGCCCCTATCCCCCCCCCCCACCTTTGTCATATGAAGTGTATTCTTGGAGAAAAAACGTTCGTGAAAATGGTCAAATATCGCACTTTTAAAGCTTGCCTATGCAGTTTCCTTGAGCGGCTAGAGAAAAGTACAAATATACAGTCATAGTTTAATCTGTGAGATTTCATCGCGTGCAATAAAACCCCACTGTCACAGATACAATTAGCACAGTACAGCGTCATGACGGAAACACTGCACGCCTTGCTCGTAGGAGCGATGAGGCACTAGGCGTGCGTGTTAGTGTCGCCCGTATCGCTCCCTCGCTTCTTGACCTTGGACGCGGGGTTCCCACAGGGGGTCCATCACACTCTTGTCAGGAGAGTTAACGTAGTTTACAATCTCGCTTTCGTCACGAATTTTCAGTGTTATACTCGCGTGGCATGTTAGCGATTTTACTCCCTCGTGAAATTATTTTTGCCAAGTAGGCGTGACCATAAAACTTTCGAAAATTTTGACGAATAGCATTTGAGAAACTTTTCACTTGTGAATACTAATTTCCGTTTTCTGTTTCCGTCCCTAATACATATATGTAAAAGCGAAGACAATTTTTACGTGTGAATGTAGTATTACAGAATATTTATTTCAAGTTGTACAGGGACGTGCAGTTCATATTTATGCCACAAAATGTCAAGGTCACTGCAGAAAGTTTTGCTCAGGTGAAATGACGACGGATAAGCTGCTTTCATTTTCAGAGCCTTGCACATGGCGATGATGAGGCACGTGGCACACGTAAACGGAATCCATAATTTAAACGATTAACCGAAGTTTGAGCTCTTTAAAAGGCCCTGCCTCGGCCAATTCAGCATACTTCCGCACAAGTGAGAAGTAACATTACAACGAACCTAGTGACCCTTGCGTCGAATAACATTCATAGAGTCAAGAGGCAAACCGATTTTTCGTTTTCCATGCATGTACCGAACATTGACCTACGCCACTCCAATAAAGCCGACAGTTACGTGGTCAAAAATGGAGAGTAGAGTGTAGAGGTTAGGGCGACTCTTAACATCAAGCTTATGTGGTGAGTATGGAGCAACGTCGGAATGCAAGAGCGGAGGTAAACTGAAGAACCCCGAGAAAACCCGCCGGCCAGCGGCATCGTCTGGCAAGATTCTCACGCCCGAAAGTCCGGGAGTGGCCCCGCCGGAAATCGTACCTGGCTCGCAATGGTGGGAAGGGAGTAGTCTAACCACTACACCACACATGCTGTACTGTCGGGTGCAATGAACAACTGGGAACCACTCTGCTCAGGTTGTAATTAGTGATATGTGCTGCACAGTGGCGTGCGGTGAAGTGTTGCAAGGTAAGCTGGAGTTTGCTCACTACTGTACATTCTCTGTGCACCCAGTAGGTGCCAGTAACCACCTAGGGGAAACTTGAGTGTATTCCGACCACTCACAAGCGAGCAGCAAGGGACCCATTACACACATCCTGTGGCTTCAGCTGCTGAGCCACGCTTTAGTGGTGGAAGTGTAAACTTTCGATAATACCGAAAATTTCGATAGTATCGAAACATCGATATACCGATATGTTTTCAAAATTACACGTCGATCAATAAGTTATTTTTCATATCGATAATTATCGATATATCACAATATCCAACAGCCCTATTCACCACACGCCGCTGGAGCTGCAGTCTCTCTTCGTATGTATTTGGGTGTCGGGCGGCGGCCTTGGACGCCACAGGTTTTCCAGGAGCAAGTAGAGGCCATGCCTTACCCGCGGGCGCGTGTATGAGTGAGTGTGTTTGTGTGTGGGCCGGCGACCTGTCTTCCCAACAAGGAGCGACAGTGCGTTCTACAACTCGAGGTGGACCTTCGCAGCGACTCCGGTCCGTGAGTCAGCGACTCGTGCGTGTACACGCACCGCGAACCCTTCCCACAGAGCTGGCTCCTCGTTATTAGAGCACCTTCGACACCTCTGCGTGGTATCACACACTAAATATGAGACTGGCCGAGTATTCGTCTTCTACGCATTTGCCCAACATCGACCTACCCCAACAGGAACACGACTGTCAAAAGTCACATGGTTCAACAGCGATGAATGTGTTTGTTCATATCTAGAGACCTAGAGATCTCGCGGATTCATTTTGTGACAAGCTAGAACTGAAAACACTTGCGTTTATATAACTTTAGCCATTGGCCCACGCGGAACTTGACACTTCCTGGCGAACGCTGTTTCAATCGTCGCCTTCCACTGTGGCAGCAGGCAACCAATGTGAAGTTGATGTCGGCATATTTGTACACAAGACCGTAGAGTCTAGCCTGCAGGTAATTGAACTCGCGAGTTTTTCCGGTCTCTGTTCATATCTTAATTTGTAAATGACAAGCCGTAAAAAAATACTCTTAACACTTAGCAATTAATCAAACTGCATTACAAATTGGTTAGAAGAAGTATAAAACATCTCAATACACTTGTTTACCAAAAAAGTACTACCTCAAATCCGACGCCCGCCGTTTTTTATATTCGTGTTGGCAGAAAAACAGTTCAATGTTGGGACACGAAAATTGGTTGTGCGCAGCCAGCGAGATCGGTCTAACTCATCTGCTGTTCACGGTTATACAGTCCATTCACTGTTACTCCCTACTTTTGTAAAGCCCTGCCAAAGTTATACTTCCAGGATACTGCTCCGCCTCATGCAAACACAGCTGCTGAACTAAGTCTAAAAAATTGTACCGAAGGGACTACGCACCACATTCGTCCGCACTTAACTTTAATAATATTTTGCATGGGATCGATTTATTACTAGGCATTACCAACTCTTTTATTTTGTCACTGTTTTTATTCATATTGCTATAAATTAAATATAGTTTATATAAACGATATAAATAATAATTCAGTTGAACAAATACGGTACTTTTATGTTAACACGAGTATAAGGCGCTTATTATATGTAAGATATTAGGGAAATAACCGAACACGTCATGAATGTGGTGAGAAAGTTTTGTCTTCCCATCGTGCTAATTCGGCGTCAAGATATTCTATCAGCCATGGTTCATCCTTTTTGACATAAGTTGTCCTTAATTTAAATTGCCGCACGGAAATTTCTTTATACATGGTCTCGTAAATTACCTTGTATCATCTTATAACATTATGTCAAATACATACGAATTCGGCTTGTTCTGTAAAGTTTTTCACTGTCAATTTCTGGACGTCAATATTGTGCATCACGTTAGATTAGCCTTTGTTTTCCTTTATTTGTGTTCTGTTTGAAAGGTTTTTCCTAACTGCTTTTTGGGAAACTTAATTTTACCCAACTGCGTTATGTCTAATATTTGGAGTTCCTTAACTGCTCCATTTTTTCCGCCACCTAATTTATTTTCGCTTAACATTTAAGCAGAACAGAATATTGCGGATAACTCTATCACGCCTCAGAGATTCTGAAACTGAAAACAGTAAAAAATTGTTTTAAGTCGAAATATAATTTTTTAGTTGCCGAATTTCATCGAATTAACTGTGTTTGTGTATTATTTTGATTTACAACGAATCCTTGTGTCCCGGGCACAGATTTCAAGCACATTCCAGTGAATGAAATTCATGATCCACTCGTCATGGTTTATATGGAAACAATTTAATTGAGCAAGAATTTAATTTATTGCTGGTCACGTAGGCATAGCAGCAAGCGGGAATTCTATGCCTGAGGCGCAGGTTTAATTCCAAACCTGATCACTGGTGTCTCATATGGCTTGCAAGCTTTGTTTATCTTGTTGGACATTAAACTCGCAAGATAATGTAAAATGAAGAGATTAAGCTTGTTTTATCTTTAAGGGAGAGAGCCCAAAGAATGCATCGTTTTATCGCAGACCGATAAATCATCGAAATGAGCTAATTCGCATTGATATAAGATGCTACGAGATATTTCAAGAAAATCTTAAAATAACGATATGAAAAGTTTTCGCAATTCTTAAAAATTGTTTAAAATAAGGAAATTTCTACTCATTTTTGATTAGTAGTAATATAATATTATTTGTAAAGAAATTTTGCTAAGCGCAGGTGCCTTAAAATGAATTAAGACTTGACCTATCAGGCACGCTTGTTAAATTTTCTGTCTTCGTTTATTTTAGTACGTCCCTAAAACTGTGATTCTGACGTGCCACTATACAAAAACTATGCGATATAAAATTGATTTATGCGAGTCAACAATAGGGTCTACGTGCAAGTAATGCAGTCTAAGGGAAGGTTGCCGATTTCGTGCCGCCTGCTAATTCGTATCACTTCTGTATTTCACAAAATATGAATACTATTGCACTCTTGTGGCCACGACCCTCTTGTTCCCCGCTGTTTCAAAGAAGACTGTGGAACCACCCCTCGCATTGTTATTGGAATTTTTGTTTATTTTCACCTCTATATGCACTTTCACAGCTGGAGTTGTAAGCCTCTATGAAACAATGAAAGCAAGTAATTGTGGTTTAAGTGTATTTATTATCGTAAATAAATTACTTATCCGTATTCTGAACTCAATAGTTGACAATATACAGCTTAACGTTATGTTTCATTAGTTCCTTTTGGTTGAGAAATAGTTGCCTAAATCGTATCACTGCGTAGTACGATTTAGGATGCTACTACAAGGCAAGTTATAATGAAACCAGCATATTGCTGATTATATGCGTGGACACTTTAAACAAACTGAGGTACCTACACTTTAATTTAGTGATGCCATATTATTACAAACTGCAGTATATTTGCTGTTTTACGGATAATTTTATTTATGGACGTTCGTCAACATGCGCTTGTATCGGGTTCCTGTTAAACACGTCTTGCATATGCCAAGTTCCATACTTACCATAAGCGAATTTATTAGTAACCGCAAAAAAATATATTCCAAAACACATGTTTGTTGTGTGTTACAGAATGACGAAAAGAAAATACCAAGTTTGGATGTAAATAGAGATGGAACTCTCTTGCGGCTTATAATAATTGATGAATGCTGTCGACATTGCAGTATTTCAAACCAACATTAAAACGGCACTTAGCATGTTGTATGTTTACAATGTCACGCTTGGACACATGAAACGTGCGCAGGCGTTAAATCAAGCCGTACGCATTTTGTGTGGCATGTAAATTTAAAAAAATCTTTTGTGTCATTTAGGGAGTAATTTGTACTAATATAAACACAAAACTACGTTATAGTTTTTAACCTGGATACAGTTTAGTATTAGAATACTTCTATTGTATAGGCTGTTCGCGGTAAAGTGAGCACTTTTGAGGCCATGGTTACTTTTTTCTTTCGGCCATATTTTATCCTTTAACCACCTTTCTAGATATATTTTGCCAAGTAAGTATTAAACAGAGTGTGTATATTCCACCGCACTCGGAAGTTAACGTATAAGGCTAAAATAAAACACATTTATCGACTATTACTTCAAATGAGAGGGCTTTTAAAAGTGCTCACTTTACCGTGAATAGTCTATAGTGGTACGATTTACGTCGCTGGTGGTACGATTTCGGATACTGGTTTCCTGTATCGTATTGCAGCCATAGTCAAGAAAAAATTTCTTGTGGCTTATTATTTCAGCTAACTAGACATGTTTATGTAAATATGTATGCACAAATGTGTGATCTTTTTGTACTAAATCAATAGGTCTTCGAGCGGTACATTGAATAATGACCCAGATAATTACAATAATGTAAATATGTATGCACAAATGTGTGATCTTTTTGTACTAAATCAATAGGTATTCGAGCGGTACATTGAATAATGACCCAGATAATTACAATAATGTAAATATGTATGCACAAATGTGTGATCTTTTTGTACTAAATCAATAGGTCTTCGAGCGGTACATTGAATAATGACCCAGATAATTACAATAATGTAAATATGTATGCACAAATGTGTGATCTTTTTGTACTAAATCAATAGGTATTCGAGCGGTACATTGAATAATGACCCAGATAATTACAATAATGTAAATATGTATGCACAAATGTGTGATCTTTTTGTACTAAATCAATAGGTATTCGAGCGGTACATTGAATAATGACCCAGATAATTACAATAATGTAAATATGTATGCACAAATGTGTGATCTTTTTGTACTAAATCAATAGGTATTCGAGCGGTACATTGAATAATGACCCAGATAATTACAATAATGTAAATATGTATGCACAAATGTGTGATCTTTTTGTACTAAATCAATAGGTATTCGAGCGGTACATTGAATAATGACCCAGATAATTACAATAATGTAAATATGTATGCACAAATGTGTGATCTTTTTGTACTAAATCAATAGGTCTTCGAGCGGTACATTGAATAATGACCCAGATAATTACAATAATGTAAATATGTATGCACAAATGTGTGATCTTTTTGTACTAAATCAATAGGTATTCGAGCGGTACATTGAATAATGACCCAGATAATTACAATAATGTAATAATTGGTGTGATGTAGGCAACCTTTCCCTATAAGTTTAACGGCATTTCCTACTATAGGCTATTCACAGTAAAGTGAGCGCTTTTTAAAATCCTTCGAAAAGTCATTAACCGCTAATAAATATATTTTATGGCAGCTTCAGACGTTAAGATTTGGGCTTGGTGAACTGTAAGCACTGTGTTTATTGGTCACACGGCATTATTTATATTAAAAAGTGGCGGGAAGATAGAAATTTGATTAGAGGAATACACTATAGTAAGAGTTTTTACGTCACATTTTTATTTTAAAAAAATGTCATATTGCCATTCTGATGCTTGGATAAAAGTCACTGGGTCGTGAGAGAAAGGAATTTTATACACGAGGTGAAAAATTTATAACAAGCAGTAAAAATAATTAAAACTTTCAGAAGTGCTCATCAACGCGCGGAGGGACTACTACAATAAGCCCCACGAGCCTAGGATTTTTTTTTTGTTTCCATCCATCTCCCCCTTTTCCCTGCTTCGTCATCGATGGTTTTAACGGTTGTTTTTGGAATGCGCCTAACCACGTCGTCCTGGCGCCTGATTGGTGGTGCGCTACGTAAACACAGGGATTTATTAGATGTGCGGAGCGGTGCGAGGCAGGTTTAGGGGGGGGGGGGGTTACTTGCTTCGTGTTATCTATCTGGCTTGCGTGCGGGCAGAAGAGAAGCTCTTCGACTTCTGTTCGGAATGGTAGTTCTTCCCTGGTTAATCTCGAGTGGCGGCCATTCCTCAAAAACCGTTTTAGATAGCAACTCGGTTCCTGCACCGGGCTTCCCTCTTCTTTAATAGCCTCCAGAACTTAGACTGTTAGTTGGAGAATAGCCAGGGTTAGTCCATGAGAAAGGATCGGAACCCTTGCTTGTTCACTTTGTTTTAAAAAACTCTTGCGTAAGGGAGAAGAAAGAGATCACGCGCGGCCTCTGCAACTGGAATATGGGAGTACGAATCCTCACCGAAGAAAACAGGAAGTCAAGTTTCTGCTGTCTTACAACTTTCGCAGTCCACACAAAATATTCACAATACGACCCTTTTTTCTTTTACGTAATCTATTTGCTATGTTTACAGCAGAACCTTCTTTGAAATGTAATGTTTCGTTTCAATTATTCCTTAGTAGTGTTTAAACAGCCATGATTAACATTTATATTCTGTAAAATGCATTTGTGGCATAACATGTTCTGAAGTAATTAAAGGCTGTTCGCAATAAAGTGAGCCCTTTTAAGACCTTAGTTTATTTTTCCTTTCAGCCATTTCTTATACTTTAATAACCATTTTACATAAATATTTCCGTGTAAGTAATAAATACATTGTGTATATTCCACCGCTCTGAAGTTAACGTCTAAGGCTAAAGTAAAATATATTTATTGACTACTATTAAAAATGAGAATGGCTTTCAAAAGTGCACACTTTACCGTAGATAGCCTATACCTATACAGTTAACTTACATTAGCCTCGAATGTATACGCTTGTCATCCGCACCGTCTGCTACCATGAGTAAAAAAAACTAGCACCAAGTGCTTACAGTAGGTATGATGGATACAGCTTGGTTTTCATTACAAAGAACTGACTTTCAATGTAAGGTTACGTGCCGAATTTGAAAAGGGGAGGGAGGGGTTCAGGTTCTCTAGAACCCTCCGCATTTTCTGTACATCGCTGCGTTCAGGCAGGGTCAACGTAGCTGAAAAGAGGCTGGCCCATGGTTGGAACCATTTGCACTACCCGAAGGGTAGATAGACTAGGGCTGTGCGATATCATACAAATTTAATATCGATATTTTTCCAAACATTTACGCGATATTTTCGGTATAGGCCTACCGAAATTATCGATAATACCGAAATTATTGACGTTTGTTGAAATAATCGATAATATCGAAATTATATATAATATCTAAATAAACGATAATACCGAAATAATCGATAGTACCGAATAATCGACAATACCGAAATAATCGATAGTACCGAATAATCGACAATACCGAAAATTTATATAATACCGATCATTTCGAAAAAAAAAAAAAAAAACAGAAAACTTCGATAAAATCGAAACATCGATATACCGATATTTTTCAAAGTTAGATATCGTTCGATAAGTTTTTTTTTCATATCGATAATTATCGGTATATCGCTATTTTGTACATCCCTAGGGTAGACCTGTCGTTCCGTCCTACTCGAAAATCGGACGAAATGAGACTAGATTTAGGAAAATGGGGGGGGGGGGGGGGTACTCGGAGAAAGCTCCCACGCTATGGCAATGTTGCCACGCTTCCCACGTGTAAACCTCCGACCTAAAAATGTATGTCCACAGGGGGCGTGGAGTTGCGTTTGAGCACTTTAAGCCTGTATGCCGCAATGGAAGATTCCTTGGATTCGTGCAAGCCTGCATATCCGCTTGTATGGATGGTTCTATGGAAGATTCGGGCATCAGCCGGTCGTTTCCATGGACGTTTTCGTGATTGATCTTGTGCAGTTTTCGATGGAAGGTTTCCTACAAGGTTGAAATTTTAGCCACGTAGACAGAGGGTTGTAGAGTTATTTTGTTTATTTTGTTCTGGGAAAGAGCGCAATACTAAAACGAATAAATAGTAAATAAAAAACTACTAAAATGTTTTCTGATTCCAAAACCGTGTTGTGTGAAGATTACGGTAAACATTCGTGTTTATTTTAAAAGAAAGTTCCAGCTAACAACAACAAAACGATTAGGCTGTGTGCATAAACGCATAATGCTGACGTGGGTGAGTAAAGATTGTTCATGGACCACAGTCGCAGAAAGTAAAATAATAAAACAACGGCAACACGTATCTTTGGATACGCTATTCCAGAGAACCCTCCACAACTGCTTGCAAGCAGGCTCGGGTGTAGCAGGTTACGTGGAAGCGTCGGCCAGAGCGTGTATGGATAATGTTATCGTGGCATACAGGCTCTGGTTAAGGTTGAAGTAAAGCAACTGCCTATGGGGCACTGCACCCGACTATACAACGTGAAGAACTCATCAAAAAAGTCGTACAGACAACATAACAATTGTCAGAAAAATGCGATTTATGCTGTATATGGAAGAAGAACGTATACATTTTACAACGTTATAAAATATTTTACTGAAATATACTTTTTAAATGTAAAAAGAAATCCATTAAAATAGTCTGTATGTTTAACAAAATTTACCATATTTACAGTCGGGATGCTTCAAAAAGCAGAATGTGCAAGAAAATCTTCGTCATGAAATTTCGTCATAATGTTTACTATGAGTGTGTGTAGGAAAATTGTAATAATTTAAGAAATCATTTTCATAATTGATTTTACGTGCGCACATTTGTCACAAACATTTATGGCTGAAACTGACGTAAATAAGTTAATTATAAAATTTATATGATACATTATTAGTATTATTTTATAACACATGATCACAGTAAATATTATGATTATCTTTCTAGAAAAGGATTTTTTTTTTTGTAAATCCGGGTTTCCAAAACATCCAAAACTGAAATGCACTTAAATTTGGTTAGAAATGCGTACTCTATTGATAGATTATTTTTTTTTCATTTAAAAACTATATTTTAGTGTAAATATTTTATAGTGCTGCAAAATATAATACATTCTTCTTTCATATACAGCAAAAATCACTTTTTTTGTGACAATTTTTGTGGTGTCTGTACTAATTTTTTAACGAGTTCTTCACATTGTACAGTCAGGTACAGTGCTCCATAGGCAGTTGCTTTACTTCAACCTTCACTGCGGATGCCGTCTGTTCTGTAGTTTCCAGAAGACCCCTCCCCCTTCACACTAGCATATACGCCTGTCTGGAGGCGAGATCAGCCCAAGGCTGGGAACCTGACCCGATGCCTTGTGGGGCCAGGTCTGTTTTGGAGCTCCCCCTCCCCCCTACTATCTCCCACGTCCCCGGAGGCGGATAAGTGTTTCCGGGCCAAGGACGACGCGTGCCTCCATCGGGCCAGCTGTCGCAGGGGAAACGGGGCGCCGGCGCCGAGAAATCGGTCCGCGTCCGCGAGATATTTCAGTCCGCAGTGCATTTGTGAAGGGGAGTTTTTGAACCGGCAGTGTACTTGTGGGAGGGGAAATTTTCGTGGCCTGCAGTGCTGTGTCTTAAGGCGAGATTTCATTCTGCAGTGCAGTTGTGAAGGCGAGATTTTTTAATTTGCAGTGTACTTGCGAGGGTGAGATTTCTTAGTCCACACTGTATTCCTGAAGATGAAATTTCAATCTGCAATGTAGTCGTAAAATCGGAATTACAGTCTGCAATGTAGCTGTGAACAGGACTGATGTGTTTGGCCATCGCCCGTACCATGTGGCCCGAACTAGCCCACACGTCGTGGTGTAAATGGCCAAAGAAAAAAAAAACGTAGCGTCTGGTTTTGGGCGAATCACGCGTTGTTCAATATGAACACGAGGTTTATTTCTATTTGAAATACATGAATCTAGCACAAATGAAACTCATTGACAGTCTGATTTCGCTACGCGTTCCTATCAGCACGCAATGGGTCATTCGTTGACACACCTTTAAAAGGTTAATCTTTGCAGCATCTTTCACAAGTACACTACATATTGAAATGCCGTTATAGTATCGATACCTCAACGACCAGAAGGTAACCGAGGACGTTGCAGTTCCCGACGTTAATCTTTGCAGCATCTTTCACAAGTACACTACATATTGAAATGCCGTTATAGTATCGATACCTCAACGACCAGAAGGTAACCGAGGACGTTGCAGTGCCCGACGTTGATAAAAGTGAATTCTAGTACACGCGGGATGGTGGTGTATTTACTTTTAATTCGCTTTTGACGGAGTGCCTTGGTTTAACGTTCAACGATAACTAGAGCCCCAGGAATTTTGTGATTTCATGAGATGAGATGCTAGAGACTTGGACATGTATACATTGTGGATTCTTTTGCTATTGGGCCACTCACTACATTACATGCCCTGCAGGCCTGTGTACCAGTAGAAAGGGATCGAGCAAATACTTGAAGGCTATTCACGATGAAGTGAGCACTTTTGAAATCAACCTTAGGGAAATGTCACTGCTCCTACCGGCATACATTTCTCGGGCGCGCTTAATGCCATGCGCCCAGTAAAGTTGGTAACGATGGAGGGAAAGTAGTTCCATATATTAACGTCAGATAAAAAGTTTTAGGTAACCATTTGTGATATATTAAATCATTTATTTAGCTTCCTGTTAGTTTGAATACATCGACGTGTATAAATGAGCATATCTGTAAAATATTTAGTTGTCTAATAATTCCACTGTTTCACTTGACCGAGTCACGAATAAATTGACTAAGCCCATAGCAATGTTAATTTTACATAAGGCGGAATAATACACAATGTGCATACAAGTAGATATTAAGCAGGGTTTTCAAAAGGGCTCAGTTTACAGTGAAGAGCCTATACAAACTTGTACAACGAACAACGTCATAAAGGCATCAGCCAGTTAACAAATGACGGCGCCTGGGGTGTGTAATTAACTGCCAAATTTAGCTTAGTTGTGTAATTAACTCGCGGAATATCCAGGTTTCTAGCTGTAAGGAAGATTTGGCCCCAAGTCCTCTCCCACTCCCCTTTTTTTTTCTTGCCCTTTCTCTTGAAAGCAAGTCTCTTAGAATTTTTTTTCGTTACAAACCTGTGACGATCAACATGCAACTTAGGAAGTTATGTGCTTATCAGATGTGGAATTTTTTTCACGAGTAAAGTCATTCGTTATCTTGACAGGAACGGCTTTGCCATGTGTCGTGGTTTACGAAGCGATAGTCAAATCCTGTACACGGGCTCCTGAATACCCATGTGGTTTACGAAGCGATAGTCAAATCCTGTACACGGGCTCCTGAATACCCATAACAGTCTTGAAGGTCGAAGTAAACTAAATATGTTGCATATGTGTGTATATGTATATTAGAGTATAAAAGTGCTCATTTTACCGTGAACAGACTATAGCCAATGAGACACAAGGCCCGTTTGCAGAGCCTTGCGCAGCCAATTGGCGAACGGTACGCCTGCATTAAAGGAACTGCCACGCCATTTCACGTCTGTGTACACATCTACTACGTTATTCCACGCCCTGGAACGGCAATCATCCATCCCCCCCCCCCAAAAAAAAGAATTCTTCTCTAAACGAAATGCGTTGCCCCTCCTGCATTCCGCCATACTTTCTGTGGACACAGCTGTACGCGAAGAAGACGATGTTGAAGTGTTTTGTGGCAGAAGGAAGCTCAGGACTGGCGGTGATACTTTCTAACCTTGCGTGATATCGCGCCCACGCGAAGTGAAGGCCGACTGCATGTACGCCGACATGACCAGGGCCGCCTGTCTTGACGTGAATACGTCTTTAAATTTACAACCCTATTGGGAGGCAATCCAGAAAATACGATGATAACAAAATCGGGGGATACAGGCATCGCAGCTCCGAATCTATCGTCTACATTCAAAATTCAATTACACTACTCGATTGCCAAAGGATCAAAGAATATGTTACGTTGAGTGAGGATTGTCAAGCATCGTACGCGGCCTCGCGAAAAAAAAAGGGGGGGGGGGGATTTCGAGTTCGTTTCGCCGCGTCTCTTGAATACTTCGCGTAGTAGTATAACTTTTGACTAGGAAAAGCTACGACGCTCGTTTTAAGTTTCAATCGACAGCTCTCATCATGTTCAATCGATTGCGTGTATAAAAACATATGTGTAGCGTGATTACGGCGAAACTGTATGCGTTAAATGTAAAAAATTAAGAAAACTTAACAACCGGCCTATACTTGTCAAAAAGCCAAGTCGAAATACAGAAATCGTATTCGGTTGGGAAGAGCATCTCAAAAGCAATCCAGTGATTTCCATAAAACCCACATATGATCGAGTGAAGCAGTGTCGGGAACTTAAAATAAATATCAAGGCTTCCGAGCGCGTCTACGTAGACGTATTCACGCAAAACAAACGACAGTGTCCCCAACACAGCTAAACCCAATTTTTTTTTTTCCGCGAAAAGATTTGTGCGCTCACTCGACTTCAATTTTCAAAACAACACACCCGCAACTTCGTGTTTCTCGTATACCAAGGTATATCCGTACCGGATATCTTTGAATCAAGCCAATTATTTTGTACTTTATAGGAGGACATGAAGGTCCAAAATTGAAATGATCATTTTATACCTGAATTGTGAACTATGCAGGCCGAAAGGATCATAACTAGAGACGCTACCATTTCGCATTATAAGATTGCACCAAACTAAGACTTCAAAATCATCTACATACTCCAGCTGAAGTCATTTGTTCACTTGCTGCTACCCCCACCACACGCAGTATTCATTCTTTTGTTTAACCCAGCCACGCGGAATGTAGTTACCAGAGAGGTGAGTTGTTTGCCATTGGTTCGGACTTCTTTATGATTTCCGCATGGGTGGAAGTCCAATGGCACGCTACTTCGTCGTCTTCTACCTTGACGCTGAATTGTAACCTACCTTGACGCTGAATTGTAACGCGAAATGATAGGACCTTTGTTTATGACCCACGTCCCGTTCATAGATTATTAAGGACAAAAAAATACCTTCGAACACTTTGCTGATACGACAAACGTTTGGCTAAAAATCGGCATTTTATGGAAGTTTGTGACTTTATGCTGGGTGGTACTACACATTCGCATTTTGTTGTTGTTGTTGTTGTTGTTGTGTGTGTGTGTGTGTATATATATATATATATATATATATATATATATATATATATATATATATATATATATATATATATAGCAACTATGGCTCATTCGTTCATACTTGCAAGTGAAAAATACAGTCTTATAAAATGTAAATAAATATACACAGTTTAGAACAGGGCAAGAACGGACAGTATTGTGTGTGAGCATGTGTACAGGATTACTACAAGATTACAAAACTTGGTGCAATGGTGAGGGGGAACCTGCAAAAGTTAAGGAAGCAAGTGACATATCCTTGAAATTTAAGCCTGTAATACACTGTAATGTAATATTTTCTGTTTGGCCAAACATTTTAAGTACCAGTTCAAGGAATTTGTCTTCAAACTAATGGGCCCTAAAAATAAATAGCATTATGTTATAAATTGATGTTAGGACTCGTAAGTTCAGTGAATAACGCTGTCGCATTTCATAAAGTAGAGTTGTTTTCGGTGAATTTTTTTTTGAGAGCTGGAAAATATTGGACATTATTTGTGTTTTATTGTTGGCTGGAAAATTTTTGAAAATTCAGGGAAGTTTCGATCCTGATATTTTGTACCAGCCATGATGTACACTCGAATGAAAATTCTTAGTGATCTGATAGGTAGGTATAGGAAAATCTCGTGAATTCATTTCAGGACAAGACAGGCGCCATACACATATCCAGTGAAGTCACCTTTGCAATTGGATCCGAGCCAATAGCAGACTTGCAAGGCGAATCGCATGCTGCCAGGTGTGGGGTGACACTGGCTACTCTCTGGGGCAACAGTCAATGAATAGACACCTCTAGCCTACAGGTCATTGAACTCGCGAAACTTTCCTATCCCTACTGATAGGTACCGTGGAGAGCACATTCCCAAATGAGCTCGGGTTGTCACTGCTTTTTCACGCAGAGCGCAGGGGTTTCTGCCATCGCTGTATCTTATGCCACCGGCACTCACTGCTTTATAAGATGGCCGCCTGGGTAGGCCGCCGAAAGGTGTTGCAGAGCTTCACCAGAAAACATTTTATTAGAAAACCGTCCAACGTTTCTGAGTGCTTGCGAATAGCATTTAATATACGTTACGCGTCTGTATACGTTTTTCAGTTCCTCCATTTCTCTCTAAAGCATGTTTGTATGATAGTGAACATGGTTCAAACGTGTGTTTTCACGGTCGTTTAAGGTATGAACATTCCGATATAAAACATTAAAAATGGTATAGGGACGTGCGTCAAACCTTAATTTTTATTATTACGTCATAAAAGGGCAGGGTCTTCGCTGAAAGTCTGATAAGAGGCGCGTTATCGACGGCAAGACTGCACGCGAGCTCAGTGCTTTGCGCGTAGTGGCGATAAGAGAGTTGATGCGCATGTCTCGGTCGCCCATAGCGCTCCCACGCTTTTAGGCCTCAGACGTGCAGAATTTCTCCAACCAGTCGGCCACCTTAAAGAGACCACAAAGTAAGCTGAGTGCTATACACTGAGCTACAAACATCTACTCTTACACTTCTTAAACTCATATCACAGTTTGCTTCTGAGGGCCTTCTTGCTATGCCAGGGCTAGTCGTAGCCTATCACCAGTTTCAGCAACGACAATGGCATACTCTTCATCTTTTAATGATAATCATATCATCAGAGTTATGTTGTCAGGTGTGACTTTTTTTTTTTTTTTTGCAAATTACATACTTATGACGAAATATTTAATCGTAAGAGCGATGATGTTCCAAATTCCGAGTCGTTGAAATTTTTTGTCGGGAATAACCGTAAATTAACGACAAGGCAGTTCGGTTTTACCTCCAGTCACGTGATCCAAACAATGATGAGATCGTTTGTTTTCGTTTGAGTGTCTAACAAAGCCGCACTTATATGCAAGAACAATACTTTCCATGAATTATATGCATCCACGTTGCTTCATAACTCCGTTAGAGAAAGTGTATTAATATTTTAAAGTGCGCGTTTAGTTGAAACCATAGCTCCAAGCCACACCAGTCAACAAACGTGTTCTCATGTTTTTTTTTACAGTTTACACTCGAAAGGATTTTGGATATGAATTACTTTGACGGGTGCCGTTTAGATGTATTCCGTGGAGTTCGTGTGTCGGATATAACGGCGTATGGAACGATCGAACTGGGTTCCAAGTCTGTCGTGGAGATAGATCATCGACCCACACAAAAAACTGCTGCTACAGGACGCCTTAAATAACGGGACATTTTCTTTTGGTTAACACGTGGAAACCGGTTGCATCGACAAACGATAGATGCAGCATTACCATGGTTAGGAACATTTGGTTCGTTGCTTTCAAGCTGCCAACTTCGCTCTGTCCGGAACAGTGTGGCATTTAAAAGAAAAAAATACTAACAACTTCCGCATATGTAAAACAGAATGTTAAAGAAAACACGCGATGTTTCGAAAGTCTTAGATGAAAATCTTAATTTACTCCTCAGAAAATTTTTTTTTACTATTTGCTAACTTATATCGGACATTGACTTTACGTAGGCCTATTTAACCAATTAACGATTAATCAAAAACTTTTAAAATCACACATAAAAAAATTCTACCGTAACTGTATTTATTGTTTATTTACATGTATTTGAAAACGCAGTGGCTTCGTTAAACAATTATAATAGGCGGACGTTTTTTTTTTATGATGCTCCAATTCACAGAAATGTGTAAACCGGTATTTAAATTTTTTTAAAGCATTTTTCTATCTTGTGAAAAATTATTATTATTTTTTTCGCATCAGTTGGTTGTATATTAAAATAGCTGCGTGTGAACCAAGAGTTGAATTCAGAAAATATTTCATCTTGCTACTACTGTGTGGCGTACACTTAGAAACCAAACTTGGTGTTAAAAGTTAAAAATGGCCATATTTACGTTGAAAAAACTTGGTGAGTCAGAGTGTCATTTCCCAGTTTGTTTCGTATTTTCATCGCGTTGCCAATGATAAATCCTAAAATATCTTCTCAGCAAAAATAAATAAATAAACAAATTGGTTCTTACAGCGGCCTCGAACATTACCGGATCCGACGGGGTGCTCTCACGTACGGAAATACGCCGGACGTAAACACGGGGCGTTACGCGCGACCTAGTCCTCCTCTCGACGTAAACTGTCCTTGCTTCGTCAATGCCGGCCAGAACAAGCCGGCCCGTGTGCGCGCGGTGTGGAAATAGCCCGGCGGGCTGGACGCCGCAAACAAACGCCGCTCGCCCGCACGTCAGCGCCCCCCGAGTAAACAGTTGAAACCTCAGAAGATTTACACGGGCGTAGGGGTAGGTAAGTCACACGGGCGACCTTCCCCAGCGTCCTTCGCGAACTCTCCTTAGCACTGTTATTTTTTTTTTTTTACTCTCCTTTGCCTTCGGCGACACCTCTTGAGTAACTGATGGTCTTTATAGACTGTTCACTTTAAAACGAGCACTTTTGAAAGCCCTGGTTAAGATTTACTTGTATGTATATTGCGTATTCTTCCACATGAAAAAGTAACATTTCCATGGGCCATATCCCTTTATTCGTGCGCCGGTCAAGTAGAACTGTGAAATTATTATAAAAGTAAATATTTTACAAATCTGGTCGTTTTTACTCTCCCAAGCATTACAAAAAAATAGAAGCAAAAGAAGTAAGTGAAGTTATCACAAATCGTTACCTAACATTATTTATTCGACGTTAAGATTTGGAACTAATTCCCATCCATCGTTACCAACTTAACTGGGCGCATGTCCCCCTGCCCCTCAGTTAAAATATATGCAGGCAGGGGCAGTGACTTTTTTCTAAGGTTGATTTAAAAAGTGCCTACTTTATAGTGAATAGCCTATACCTACTTATAGACTTTTTATTAACATCTCCCTATCTCTATGAAACGAGTGCCCATTTGTATAAGTCTTCATGGTTACTTCCAACTATTCTGAAGCCTTGCTCAAGTTCTACTTTCAGTCTATTCCTCATCCTCATGCAAACAAATCTCAACTAAAATTACACCACAGGGACAACGCACCGAATTCATGCGCAATCAGTTTAATAGGCGTAATATTTGGCATGAGAACTATTTCTTACAAGGCATTACCAACACACCTATTTCTATTTGTTTTTATTCATAATAATTTCAGATGAAATGTTATAATTCATAGATAAAATGTAAGTAAAAGTTTAATTGAACCAAAATATTTTGTTTTTATCTTAACGGACTCATAAAACGCTTGTGATAGCTGGCATATTTAGGAAACAACCAAACACGTAAAAAAAGATGATTTTTAACTAATTTAATTTTAAAAAATGTGAAGACAATTAATTGATAATAAATAATTTCTGAGTGTTTTTTGTTTACCTGGCGAACAGTAAAAATAAAATTCCATCAGATGTATGCAACAGCGTTACTCTTCAAGATTGTCTTTTGTTAGTTTTTCCAAAATGTTATTGAATTTGCAACCGCCCGATCGAAAATCACGTGACATCCCATCTTAAATATTTTGGATTTCTTAGAGTTCATAGTGCTCTGGGTGTGTAAAGAGCATTTTAACTTTAACAGTTCTTGCACACTTACTTGCCAGAATAAAGTAATTATAATTGTTTGCTGCACACACAACTGAAAGAAACTTTAGCAGAATTTTTGTTATTTAAAAAAAACTACTATGATATTACGGAAGAGAGGGCAAAGTCATAAAAACTATTCGTTTGAACTATGTTGAGGAATAGTTTGATTTTACTACTACGGAAAACGTAGTTATGAAAGTAAATCGAATTATAGACGACAATGTTGCAGACTGGAATAACAATCTAAGTAACTCTAGACTTTCTTTGCCCTTTCTTGAAAATTTGAAGTTTTTGACTTAACCCTCTATTCCGTGACACCACAGCATTATGTGCCCCAAGATGTAAAACATTTTTATAGATGATGGAAATTTTCGAAACGTTTCTGTGAAACAAAATATATTTAACCGTGTCATAAAATTTATTTGAAAGAAGACCTATTTGCTTTTGCATAGTTTTTTACTACTTTTTTTTGGCACTTCTTGAAAAAACAGTAATATTATTGGACTTTTAATTATGTAACACTTCGCAGCCATAAGATGCTTCGTTCACTTGAAGTTTAATCATTTGCTATGTGGGGATCCAACTTTTTTAATGTGTAAAAATAAATCTGCCGAAGGTCGATTTTTATAATGTCACTTGACTAATAAAACAGGTAAAGTAATGGCCAGTGTTGTAGAATTTCAGAAGCTATCACCGACAGACAGCGTTTTTCCTTGTTTTATGAGGGGCCTCGGTGGCTGAGCGGCTAGCGTGCTAGCCTCCCACCAAGGCGATCCGGGTTCAGTCCCCGGCCGGGTCACAGGATCTTCGCATGTGGCGTGTTTTCTCAGGGATCTCCCGTTTCCCCCGCCCTTTCATTCCGGTGCCGCTCCACGCTCACCTCAACCACCCTCATCGGCTCTCAATACCTCACTGTTACAAAACTCTTCACTCACATCTCGTTTTATGTTATCGGCTGCTGATGGCACGCCGTTTACGAACACCGACTCGTTTTATAGGGTTTATCCAAAAATTTCCTTTGTTACAACACATGAAAAGGAATATTAATGTGAGACTTAAAGGGTTAAATCCCCGTAATTTAAAAGTCGCGTTTCTCGAATGGTGAATAGTGATGACAAGTGCTTGGCAATGGTTGACTATTCCGGTATGCACGTATACAGGAATGAGAATGCACGTTGGCGTCCGACGTAAGCGCTTTCAATTGCTGGTATGCCATGTTTTGCTTTTGAACGTTCAGTGTGTCTGATTAGCAGAGATCCAAGAAATTCGCGAGTTCAATTACCTGTAGGATAGGCTTCACATACTTCTCATACAGATATCAACTGTTCATTGGTTGATTGTTGTTGTAGCAAAAGGCTGTAGTTGGGCGCACTGTTTATTGCATGTTTGTTATTGGCTCATTAATTTCCATAATGTGTTAAACAACACGTCGACCAATTACAAACGTAACATGAACGTACATGTGTGTGAATTACAACTTGTCTAGAAATGAACCCGTTAAATTTTCGGGTAAGGGCGTGTTGTATATTGTGTTCTATTGCCTCGGCTAGCTCCGGCAGGTTGTATGCTACGCGCTGATCGGTGGGTGACATAGCACCTGTCACAGAACACTAAACTATATACGCTGTCCACCGCAAACTGAGCACTTTTGAAAGCCCTGCTTATGATATACTTATATGCACGTTGTTTGTTCTTCCACTTCATGTAAAATTAACATTGCCGTGGGTCTCATCGCTTTATTCATGCGTCGGTTAGATGAAAATGTGAAATTGTTAGAAATGTAAAGATGTTTAAAATCCGCTCATTTTAAACTTCCAGTGCATTAAAAAATACAAAGCAAAATAAATAATTTAAGTTATCACAAATGGTTGCCTAACCCTTTTAATTTGACGTTAATGCGTGGAACTATTTTCCCTCCATTGTAACCAACTTTACTGGGCGCATTTCACCCAGTGCGTCCGTTAAAATATATGCAGGTAGGAGCAGTGACTTTTTTCTTCTAATGTTGATTTCAAATGTGCTCACTTTATCGTGAACTGCCTTTAGTGGCAGTGACATTTTTCAAAGGTTGATTCCAGAAATGCTCATTTAACCGTGAACTGCCTATATACGGAAGGCAACGGCTGCTCTCATACAGCCAACTCTAGCCGCTCACTTCAACAGAATGACGTCACAAGCCGGTAATGTTGGAACGCCATGCGCCAGCCAACGAGCGCATGGTAAATTACTTGCCAACTGACAGCCCAGCCAATAGGGACTATTTCGCAGTGTGCAGTAGCCAATCAGAGCTTGGATACGCCCTCATCGAAGGGACCCTCACGCTATCACACTACTGTGTACTTAAACTACATTGTGGCCGTGTCGTAAGGAGTTGGGTTGGAAGTGGAGAGATTTGGGTGGCTCTTAACAGCTGCCGATGAGGGTGAAATAAAGTGAGTATGAAGCAGCGCCGGAATGCTGGGAGAATCCCGAGAAAACCCGCCGATCAGCAGGCATCGTCCGACACGATTCCCACGTGCAAAAATTCGAGAGCTTCCCCGCCGGGGAATCTAACCCGGTTCGCCTAGGTGGGAGGAGGCGAGTAGTCTAGCCACTACACCACCGTGGCCCCTGTGTTGTAAGGACATCGGGTCATTTTTTTTCCCTGGGCGTGCGGCCGGATTTGGCGTCAGAAACGACACTTTCGTTTCTGTTCGCGTAGATGTTCTGTGATTCCCTCGTTAGACAAAACAATTCATTTCTCATTCGCAAAAAAATAATAAATTTCTGCGCGTATCAAGCGCTCCTACCGCACGAGCTATGAGTAACTTGGCAGGATGGAACATCGCCAAACATTTCTTAGGGCGGTGTTCATAGACATATCTTGAGCACTAGCTTCATCAAGACATTCTTATTATAGGCAGTTCACGGCAAACTGAGCACTTTTCAAAGCGCTGCGTAAGATCTGTTTGTATTGACGTTGTGCAATCTTCCGCCTTATATAAAATTTTACATTGCCATGTGCCTAATCACTTTATCACTTTATTCATGCATCAGTGAATAAAGTGAAACTGTGAAATAATTATAAGAGTAAATATTTTAGAAATCTGCTCATTTTTAAACTTCAGTACACAAAAAGAAACCTAATGAAATAATTTAAGTTATCATAAATGGACGCCTAACACTTTTTATTCGACGTTCAGATATGGAACTAATTTCCTTCCATCGTTACCAACTTTACTAGGTATTTCACTCAGAACGCCCGTGAAAATAAATGCGGGTAGGAGCAGTGACATTTTTCTAAGGTTGATTTCAAAAGTGCTCACTTTATCGTGAACAGCCTTAAGATGCGTTAAGTTTCTATTTAGATCTCATGAACATTTCTTAAGCTTGTCTAATGTACGTACAAACAAGACGGTATTGGCGAAGGCCGTCTTATTTTTGCGTGCCTTGAGACTGACTTTTTCTGTTGCATAGTTACTGCTTGAGATCGCAATTTTTAAGCCACATTTCAAAGTCGTTGAGATATTGCTTAAGGAAGCAGACAAGCCCATCTTCGCAAAGTTCACTGTAGTGGTGACTGAGACAATGTTTTTTTTTAATGGCGGATGCTAGTTGGATATCTTCATACGGCGAACTAGTGGATATTTATGCGAAATGGAGAGCAAAGGTTGTATTATGTGAGTGAAAATCCACAGTGTTCTGCTCTGAGAAAGTAATTTACGGAAATGTAATTCTACGGATACAATTAATTTCAAACGTAATTGTTATAATAGAACTCCTCATTACATTGCGGAAACTACCTAACGTAATAATTACAGTAAAAATTTATTCGCAAACATTGATTTGATTTGTTCTCAGGTGTAAATGTTATTTATTGTAAATATACGCGTAATAACAAACGAACTATACCAAACCTTACTGTATATAGATATTTGATCAGACATGCAATTAAAGCTATTGTAAATATAAATATGCTATACGTGGATGATTATACATACACAATTTATAAAATAATTACTGGCTTTTGTTTGACTTTTGATCGTAGTTCATAATTCATATCTACGATTTTGCGCCGAGTTATTTATTTCCTGCTCGTGTGAATATATCACTTTCTTAATACAGTTCTAATTACAATATCGTACTATATACTTCCCGAACTTTTCCCCAAGCAAAAGAATTCAATTTAGTTACTCTTCAACGAATTAGTATCACTGTTTCCTATCGCGTTTTTATTAAGTTGAAAAACTGAAAAATTATTTTTCCCCCAGTTTAATACCGCGCAGCCATTAAGTCGTTGTGGCAAAAATTACCCATGTATTATTTGTTCTTGTCTAGCTGCCAAGTTTAGTTTCAATTCGAGTCTGTGCACCACGCATTAAGCTCGTACTTGGCCAATCAGGAAGTAGTAAAAAATGAACACACACACACACTGTCTCTCTCTATGTCCTCCTCTCTCTGTGCCTTTCTCTCTCTCTCTCTCTCTCTCTCTCTCTCTCTCTCTCTCTTTGTGTCTCTAACTTTTTCTCTTGAGTACGCCCTCTTCACGAAGGTCATCTTATTCGTCGACTTGAAACGTGTAGGAAAAAAACTATCTTGAGGAATAAGACTATTCTGATCAAGGTTGTCTTAATCCCACCCTCAGAGTTTATAATACCAAACGCTAGTCGAACCATAACGAAACGTCTCCCACGATACAAAGTAACTACTAAGACTCTAAGACCACTTCGAGAGCATTACACAGGTCATCAGCGAAGGGATTGACACGTCTTTTCGCTTCTGTCCTACTTATTCTATATCCTGGCTAAGTAGCATGGGCTGTTCGAGCCCGCCGTTGTAAGTAGTTAGTTCCGCGCCTGTCGAGCAAAAAAAAAAAAAAATTTAAAGACAGGGGAAGAAAAAATACACTTGGTTGAAGTGATCCTTTCCGTGCAAGGGAGATGGACGCTCCCCCGATATGGCACGGCGGGTAAGTTAGCAGCCGCTTGAGCTTCCTGTAGCCTCGGTAAGTCTCGGCGAGAGAAAACAAAACAACGTCGTCGTACAAGCTACCCATGCCCCGACACGAGGCAAACAGTCCGTTTGTTCGAGGTCAAAGCCCGGATTTAGTCGGAGCTGCGAGAGGAGGGCTCCGTCGTATTCTACATCATCAGCGGCACGCTTGCTACGACAACAGCGCGGCAGCCCCTCGCTGCAATCACAGTACAGCTTCCTTCACGCACAGGGGCGACTTCATTTTCGAGGTCACCAAGGCATTACCCAGGACCTCGAAGATACTTGTTCTCACCCCCCGGTAAGCCATGCGTATCTGCGCGCCTTTTTTTTCCCCACTACGTCACCAAGGCGAGCCGGGTTAGATTCCCGGCGGGGTCGCCCCGGATTTTCGCACGTGGGAATCGTCCCGGACGATGCCGCCGGTCGGCGGGTTTTCTCGGGGATTTCCCGTCCCCTCGTCCTGGCATTCCTGCGGTGCTCCATACTCTTTGTCTCTTGGTTTGACTGCGGATATTCAGATCGGCGATGAAGCGTCGACCTCAATGCAATCACGGCAAATCTTTTTTTCTCACAAAGTGGCGACCTCATTTCTAAGGTCACCAAAATGTCATTCAGGACCTCGGAAGATCTGTGTTCGTACCCCCTACCCCTCCCGGTAAGTAGTGCATATTTACGTGTTTATTTTATACACTGTGTTAGGTTAATATCGTCTGCATGACGTTCAAATGCAGTAATAAAAGTTTCAATCAAACATAACATCGTACAATAATTTCACATATTCTGCGAAAGAATATTAGAAGAACTCTCGTGTGTGCATACTTCATATTTCTACAGTGTTTCATACGAGTTGCTTATGCTCCACCACCCATTCCTTCGTTAGCGTTTGAGCGTAAAAAATTGGACATTGAAGTGCGGTGCAGTGGGCAAATTGCTGCCTTCAAGGGGGAGCGGGGCGTCTATAGTTAATTTACGGTTACTTCCAACTTTTCTGGAGTCTTGTTAAAGTTCTACATCCAGGATATTCCTCCGCCTCGTGCAAACGAAGCTTAGCCAAGTACCTATAGAAAATTACACGAAAGGGACAACGCACCGAATTCGTGCGCACTCAACCTAATAATATTTTGCATGAGAACTATTTCTTACCAGGCGTTACCACCACATCTGTTTCCTCACTGTTTTTATCCATATTATTTTTTAACGAAATATTATTTATAGGTAAAATATTAGTGAAAGTTAAATTTATCCAAAAATAAGGTACTGCTATGTTAACAGAAGTATACAACGCTGTGATACGTGACATATTTAGGAAATAACCAAACACGTCATACGTGAGGTGATTTTCGAAATGTTTAACCCTTTCCGACCCACTTTAATTTAATGTTTCAGCTGTTACAAGAGAAAAAAAAAAGTAGAATGCGTGCCGTACTTAGTCGACACAGCATTTTTTTTTCGTTGTCACAGCCAGTGAGCTGTAGGCTTCATGTTCAACTACAGTAATATGAACCAATTATGATCTAAACAAGTAAGACTGTTTGTGAATCATTCACCCACATGAAAAAGTCAGCGGTCACTGAGTTTCGCAGTGTACAGTACAGACCAAAAATCACCTACACGTGCGCAATGTACACAATTGTGTTCACTGGGTCTGAATGGGTTTATTAAAAAATTGTGAAGAAACCGTGAATAGATTATTGCACGGCATTGCGTGCCGTGTCAATGCTTCATTTATTAAACGTAAAGGTGTTCCTCACGTCGCTTTACTGTGTTAAATATTCTGCGTTGGTTTTTTTCGTATATAAAAATTGTCGTGAATACGTGGATGTGAGAAATTTTCACATTCAGAAAACTTGCTATTCGTAAGCAAGCATCAGCAAAACAAATCGAACACTTTTAGAATAAATATATTTTGTTTTTGTGATGCTCCGTTGACATTTTGGAGTTCTAGGCACGTGGTATTCCTATAATTTTTTTTGGATGGAATTCCGTTGCTAAGTTTATTGCAGTAGCGTATTCCAGTTTCCCGTATATCTGGTATACATTTTTTTCCCGATACATAAGCTTGGAAAGGCCATTTAGCCATGCAGAAGGTCTGCTAATAAAATAAGGTTACTGGCATGCATGTTGTTTTGAGTGGGTGAGTGTTGATCATTGTAAGCACTCATATAAAATAATGATATTTTTTTTTGCAACCTAGAATGTGTGGACAGGTTTTACTTGAGGCACGTGCCGACATTTCGAGACTGCTGACTAAGCCCGCGCAGTGTTAGAGCATAAGGGGTTGGGGAGGGGGGGAGGGGCGTGGACATGAAGGGGGCTTGTTGACGCCACGGACCCATTAACCGGGGGAGAGAACACTCTTACTTCATGTTCTAATCCTGTACCAGTTTGCGACAGCTGGAGCGACCTACAGGCGAAAGAGTAATGTTAGAATGTGCCGTATTAAGGAGGGGTGGGAGGGGGGGGGGACGTGGAGCGGAGTTGCACCACGTCAAAGCAAGCCCAGTTCTGCACGCTTCCTTCCTCTCGCCTCTGTAGAACGCTCGTACTTCACGGTGTTTGTCACTCAAAAAAAAAAAAAATTCTGTATTTCATAATTGAAAATTAAACCGCATTTTTTTTTTTTTTTGCAAAAATTAAATGTTAAAATCGCAATTTTTAAAAACAAACTTGACTTACCGAAATCAGAAAATTGAAATTGAAATAGGATATCATGAGTTACTTCATGAAATTTTTTTTTCAAATCATGCTTATGAAATATATCGGCAACATTAAAAAAAAATCCTTAAAAGAAAAAAAAAACATTTTCGTTAATTCTGTTTCTACGTCCCAAAAACACTAATATTGTGATTGCATGGTAATGCAAAATGTAAGCGATATAGTAGTCTGTTCACGATAAAGTGAGCTCATTTGAAATGAACTTTAGAAAAAAGTCACTGCCCCTGAATGCATGTATTTTAAAGGGCGCACGGAGTGACATTTGCCCAGTAAAGTCGGTAACTATGGATGGAAAACAGTTCCATGTCTTGACGTTGAATAAAACATGTTGGGTAACCATTTGTGGTAACTTAAAATTATTTCGTTGGCTTTCTGTTTTTTAATACATCGAAATGTGAAAATGAGCAGGTTTGTAAAATATTTACTTTCATAATAATTCCACGGGTTTACTTTACCAACGCATGAATAAAGTGATAAGACTCATGCGGAACAATACACAACGTACATACAAGTAGATCTTAAGCAAGGCTTTCAAAAGTGCTCATTTTACCGTGAACTGACTATAGGAAAGAGTACTTGCAAGTAATTTCTAAGAGTAGAATGGTATTTTGTACAGATATAAATTAATTACACTTTTTTGGTGACGAACATCATTACGGCGGTATCCTGCCTGGAACATTTTTCGCCCTTGAGGCTCAGAAGTCCGTGAGCAACAAGGCTGACACTGCCACGCGCATCAAGTGCGCCATCGCCGCTATGCGCAGGGCATTCCGCCTCTGTGAGACCTTCGGTGATAACCTCGCACTTTTTTTGATGGATTAAACATGAAAGTTTAACTCACGTTCCTTTACTGTGTTCAATATTCTGAATGGAATTTTTTGCTAAAGGCTGTTCACGGTAAAATGAGCACTTTTGAAAGGCCTGCTTAAGATCTACTTGTATGAACGTTGTGTATTCTCCCGCCTTATGTAAAATAAACATTGTCAAGGGCCTCATCACTTTATTCATGCGTCGATCAGGTGAAACATTGAATTTATTAAACAAGTAAATATTTCACAAATCTGCTCTTTTTTACACCTCGATACAGTAAAAAAAGTGCAAAGCGAAAGAAATAATTGAAGTTGTTACATATGGTTACCTAACACATTTAATTTGACGTTAAGATAGGGAACTATTTTCCATCCATAATTACCAACTTTAATGGGCGTATATCACTAAGTGAACCCGTTGTAATATATGCAGCAGGGGCAGAGACTTTTTTCTAGGGTTGTTTTCAGAAGTGCTCACTTTAACGTGAATACCCTTTATCAGTGAACACAGTTGAGCAGTTTCTGAACAAGTAAATTTTGTTTTTGTGATACCCTCGCTGACATATTGGAGTTATAGGTATGTGATAATATTGTAAATTTACTTGCGGGAATTCCGTTATGAAGTTCATCGCAATAGTCTATCCCAGTATATTTTATATAGGCTGTTCTCTGTTAATAATTGAGCACTTTTGAATGCCTTGCTTAGGATCTAGTTTTCACATCATTTTGTATCATTCCGCCATATGCAAAATTTGCATTGTCATATGCCTAGCGAATTTATTAATGCGTCAGTCAAATGCAAATGAGAAACTTTTGGGAACGTAAATGTGTTACTATAGTCCACTTGCGGTTACTTTACACTTTTCTGAATCTTTGATACAGTTATACTTCCAGGATATTCCTTCGCCTCATGCAAACAAAGCTTACCCAAGTCAAGAAAATTACACCAAAGAGACATCGCACATCATTCGTGTGCACTCACTGCAGTAATATTTTGCATAAGAACTATTTATTACTATGCATTACCAACACACCTATTTTCTTCCTGATTTCATTAATATTAATCATATATGTAATATTATGATTTAAAAATAAAATATAAACAAAAGTTCAATTTCACCAAAAATTAAATACCTCCATGTTAACAGAAGAATAGTGAGTTTTTTTATATGACATATTTAGGAAACAACCAAACACGTATTACATAGGTTTTTTTTTCGAAGGTTTGATTAAAAAAGTGTGAAGAAATCGCGAATAGACTTTAATGTGCCATCTCGTACTGTAAAGTGTATTAAAGCAGAAAAACACCAACTCTATTTGCAATAAATTTAAACATTACAATAGGAACATGTCAAGATTAGGGACTATTTTTCTTAACTCGCTGCCAACTTAACTGGAAGTCGGAATGCCAGTGTGTAATGTGGCGTATGTGCAGTTAAACGGGCAGTATTTTTTTTTCAAGGACTTTTTTAAAGTGCTTATGTTACCAACCACCTATACAGTCGAACACGAAGCTTGCAGCTCATTGGTTGCGATAACGAAAACAGGTGCTGTATCGGCTTATAAGAAATATTGTCTTTGCAAGAAGCGATACCGTAAATTAAAAGTGGGTCTGAAAAGGTTTATAAACTGCAATCATCAGTCGTGTCGTTTTTTCCCCCCCAAAGACGAGGCGGCAGCTTGCCATGACCAAGCGCAGAAGTTGCGTTGAAAATGGCCGGTTCAGTTTGTCAAATTAAGTGAGAAGTTATCTCTTTTACCATCACAATTGTCTCCCCAACGGTGTAATGGCACTTGTACAAGTTTAACTACGGTGTTGAGAAAGTAATTATGTCTGGGATGGATTAATTAAGCGTTAGAATTAATTTAAAAAGGAAGAAAAAACCGAACAGCTGGAGTCAGCAAAACCACTTCCCTTTCCAACCATTTGGTGGAACGCCATCTTTGAGACAATGCTTGAAGAGTACCTTGCCAGGCGGCAGTTCAACCAGTAGGAGAATCCTTCGCTACCTGCTAAAGCCAGTCGAATACAAGTCGTGTTTTACGGAGCTTCCTGCACCCAATAAACGAGCGAACCCTCTAGCATTAGGCGAACGGCCACCCTTCTGCGATTCTGTGGCACGTTTATATTCTATTACACAGCTATAGCACATAGCATTTAGAAATTCAGCGGTTAAACGGCTACTTACACTCTGAAATCCAGTCACACACGCCAGCAAAATGACGTTGCTAACCAGAAAAAAAATTGGGTTTGGCTGTGTTGGGGACACGGTCGTTTGTTTTGCGTGAATACATGTACGTTGACGCGCTCGGACTCCTTGCTGTTTATTTTACGTTCCTGGCTCCGCTTCACTCTATCATATGGGGTTTTATGGGTATCACTGGATTGCTTTCGAGATGCTGTTTCCAACCGTATACGACTTATGTATTTCGACTTGGCTTTTTGACGAGTATAGGCCAAACTTGTGTTACGTCTTCTTAATTTTTTTTTTTACATTAAACTGTACAATTTCACCATAATCACGCCACACAAATGTTTGTATAAACGCAATCGATTGATATTTGCGAGAGCTGTCAATTGAAACTTAAACGAGCGTCGTAGCTTCTCCTAGTCAAAAGTTGTACTACGCGGAAGTTATGAGACGCGGCGAAACGAACTCGAAATTACCCCCCCCCCCTCCCCCTCACGAGCGCGATGCTTCGAAGTCCTCACTCAACGTAACATATTCTTCGATCTTTTGAAAATCGAGTGGTGTAATTGAATTTTGAATGTAGACGATAGAGCCGGAGCTGCAATGCCAAACCATCCCCTGATTTTATCATTGGATTTTCTGGATTGCCTCCCACTATGGTTGCAAATTTAAAGATGTATTCACGTCAAAAGAAAAATCATATTCTGTTAGTCCCCTTTTGGCACACGCCTTGTGCCTGACGTTTGTTTTTAGGCACGCGAAGTAGGATGACTATGTGCGAATTGTCTTCACACTCAGCCCCTTGACCAGAACATTTAGAGTCGGAGTCTGAAGCGGTCTATTCTTTCGCCTGTCCTTGGAATTCTCTGTAGAACGTTTTGTTTAGAGGGCGGTGACGTTCTAGCCCCGTCTTGTGCGGCTATAAATCTACCGTAAACTCAAACCCGGGTGTCCCGGTAGAAATCCGGGGAACGTTACTTTTTGGACTCCGCTCGATCAAGCTTTTCTACCGTACACGCTTAATACGAGCCAGCAAAAAATAATTTATTTATTTAAACATATTTTACGCTTTGACGAAAATGACATGGAAAGATTGACATTACTCTCATATTTCCAATGAAAGAAACTATTTATATAAAGAGGACGAAAATAATACTCATAACTAAAGTAATAAACAGTTTTTAATTTTTAAAAAATGTTATTAATATTTTAAAGCTGTAGAGATTGACAAATATTCACAGATCTTCAAGACAAGCCTGAAGTGTGCCACTTGTATCCATCTTTTGCAGTTCTGTCGAGGTCTGCTGAAATTTTAGGCCAAATGTCTGTTAGACCAGTAACTTCTAGGACAAATGATGCACTACGTAGAGAGCGTGTGCTAGCTCTGCAGCAACTGATATCTGAGTCCCAACATGGAACTGGTATTTTGTCACTATACCTGTCAAAACTATACGGCTATAGGCCTAACTGTTGGTTAGCACAACTGTTTACACTTTCTCTGAAAATGTATTACACTTCCAGTGTCGGAGTTTTAATGGAACTAAGATGTGTGTAACATACAAAAGTTTTTTTTTTTAATATCAGATACGAATGCTGGGAAATTTAAAGTACGTCATGACACTTGGCCACATGAATTTAGATGTACTATTGGCAACTTGAGGCAAATTGTTAGCCACTGTCGTGGATGCCCATAAGACGAAAATAATAGTCTATAGTCACAGTAACACAAGTTATAATGACAGTGACGTCATAGAATCAAACCTCCGGTTAGTATTTAGTGGGGCTATCTTCTCGAACGAAAACATGCTCAGTATTTCTACAAAATATTCAGTGCTGCAGTTGTAAAACTACTGTCAAGATCACGAGTTCTAACCGTGCGTGTCAGCGAAATATTTGAATATACAACGACGTGGAAAGCTATCAATCGCTTGCAACTCGTTGCCTGAACAGCTTGTTGAGGGTATTCCAGGCAATAGAGTTCGTGAAGCGGCAACTCAACGTGCCTACATAAAAGGCCCTCCAGTGCCATTGTGCTCTCATGCACGTACTTGTTTCGTGATACTGACCTGGTTTTTTTTAATGTGCTGAACCTTCACAAATGTATCGCGGTAATTGCACATGTTTCAACGTGAACTTCGATTGGATTACGGAGAATAAAGATATCAGGTGGTATTAGCTGTTCACGGTAAAGTGAACACTTTTGAAAGCCCTCTCATTCGGAAACAAAATGTCAATAAATATATTTGTTCCCGCCTCAGGCGTTATATTCCGAGTGCGGTAGGATATAAATACTGTGTTTATTACTTATATGGTAATATATATGCTAGAAAAAGTGTTAAAAGATAAAAAACGGTTGAAAAAAACTAGGTCCTCAAAAGTGCTCACTTTATCGTGAACAGCCTATAGTAAAGTCTATTCGGATTTGTTGGCTACAGTAACATTAGTTTTATTTTGTATACATAATAATAATTGGTTCAATAGTAACATATTTTTATTTACATCCATTAAACAATACTATCTGATGAATATTTAATATCATGCCGTGGCAGTGTTAAATTTTATAAATGAAAGAAGGAACAAGGGATGCCTGTCGTAATGATCTTTTCGCCGTGGATGCGTACTGAGCACCCCTGCGCCGTATGCTATCTCACATCCACGCCAGAGAAGTTGGTTGATGGTGTATCCCTGGCGCCTGAGTGGTAGGCTGTCTTGTAGTCAGTAATGTTAACGAATTTTCTCAATTAGAAATGAAACCCCTTCGCATTGTTACGTAGCTAAATGGGTGGATTGTACTAGATACGAAATATTCCTGTACCATTTTGAGAAATATTAAACAGTTTAATCACCGTGGGAAAAAAAAGTCAGTACCTTATAAACAAGCATAAAAAATATTTCAGTCATTTATTTGAGTCTTTTTTAAGTCATTAATCTTCGTGTTGTTTTCAAAGTTAAATTTTGCACTATAACATTGTTATCAAATAAATGTCCTTGCGTAGGGATATTCTTGTGTCTTCTGGATTCATGCGGTACAGTAGACTACTGGTTAATGATTTTAGGCGTAATCGGAATTTCGTTCCTAGGAATCGCTTGTTATTTTCTTCTTTCTCTCTTCATTTCAGGATTTTAAGTAAAATGTTTGATCGCTGTTGCACATTGCCCAGTGCGTTTTTCAAGTTTTTCAAGGGCTTTTATTATCCTGCGTGCACTCGGTTGGCGTGGATAATCAGTTATTTTCTTAAGATTGGTCACAGCATTCTGTTTCAATGAATGACGTCATACATGTTACAGTAGTTATCAAAATTAAGTGACATTGAAAACGCCAGATGTTCCAAGCATTATAAGAGCTCATAAATTCGCACTCGACGGGATGTGTTACCAAACCGATTCCACAGGCGGCGAAAGCTAGTAACTGACCACTTAGCCGACCTCGTTATGCTTGGAACATCTGGCGTTATCTTACTAACGATAACGAGTTCATTGTCATTTAATTTGAGGATTTATGGCTCGAAAAAAATTGTTATAAAAAAGTAGCTTAAAGTTAATCTTAAATTGATTCTGCAGTTGTGTTACACGTTTCCTTCACTATCGTGTCACAAATTCGTGAAACATGAGGCCGCGGTGGCTGAGCGGTTAGCCTGCTCGCCTTCCACGAAGGCGAACCGGGTTCAATCCCCGGCCGGGTCACTCCCGGATTTTCGCATGTGGGAATCGTGCCGGACGATGCCGCTGATCGGCGGGTTTTCTCGGGGCTCTCCCGTGTCCCTTCGCCTCTTCATTCCGGAGCTGCTCCGTACCCACCTCGATCACCCTCATCGGCTCCCAAGATCTCGCTGTCAAAGAGCCGCCCAAATCTCTCCACTCACTCACTCGTGAAACATCTTCAAAACACAGAAGAAAAAAAACTTGTCAGTTGAAGGGCCTTAATTCTGAGCGAGACGCAAGTGCGACTGGTATATCGCTGCGAGGAAGGAAGTGTGTCGCATGGAGCGCTTGTCCGCGACACAGCGGCGTCGTCGACCCGAGTAGCGCGGAGACATCGGCCTCTACCCGCGGCCGAGTTGACACCAATCTACGTCGTCGGCGACCTCTCCGAGGACGCACTGGCCAACCGGTCCCCACCAACGACATCGCGTCTTGTTGGACCGTTTGTGAAGGATGGCCATGGTGCGGGGGGGGGGGTGACCTTCGTAGCCGGACTCGCGGTCGCCGCGCTCGTGTTTACCAGCCGGCCTTAACCCATTCAGATCCAGTGTACACACTTGTGTACGTCATAGGCTGTTCACGGTAAATTGAGCACCTTTCAAAAGCCATGCTTGTAATCTACTTGTATGCATATTGTGTATTCCTCCGCCTTATGTAAAATTAACATTGCCATGGGCCTAATCACTTTATTCATGCGTCGGTCGAGTTAAACTGTGAAATTATTAAGAAAGTAAATACTTTACATATCTGCTTATTTTTAAACTTCGATGCATTATAAAAACAGAAAGCGTAAGATAAGTTATCACAAATTATTACCTAACACTTTTTATTTGACGTTAAAATATGGAACTACTATCCAGCCATCGTTGCCAACTTTACGGGGCGAATGTCGCTCCGTGCGCCCGTTAAAATTTATGCTGGAAAGGGCAGTGACTTTTTCTAAGGTTCATTTCTAAAGTGCTCACTTTATCGTGGAACAGCCTTTGCGCACGTGTATAGGCTATCCACGGTAAAGTGAGCACTTTTTAGGGCCTTCCCGACAGGCATTAACCGCTAATAAATATATTTTATTTCTGCCTCGGACATTTACTTTTAAGAGGGGTGAAATGTATACACTGTGTTTATTGGTCACATGTTAATGTTTATATTAAGAAGCAGAGAAAGATAGAAGTTGATTGAAAGGAAAAATTATCAGAGCATTAAAAAGTGCTCACTTTGCTGTGAATAGCTTATAGGTAATTGTTGGTCTATACTGCACGCCGCGAAGCTGAATTACCAATGGGTGGGTAAATGACGCACAAACCGTCTCACTGGTCTACAGGCTGTTGGTGATGGTTACTTCAAACTTTCTTGAAGTCCTTTTGAAATTATGCTTCCAAGATATTCAACCGTCAACCGTCGCATACAACAAAGCTTAACCCACACATTTTTTCTCCCTGTACTTATTCATACTAATTATTAATGAATTATTATTTTAAGACAGAAGATAAGTAAAAGTTGAATTTAGCTAAAAATAAGGTACTTTTGTACTAATACAAATATATAACGCTTGTAATACGGGACATTTTTAGGAAAGAACCAAACACGTCATACATGGAGTGATTTTTCAAAGGTTTTATTTAAAAAAAAGTGTGAAGAAACCGCCAATATACTATACACAATTGTATACATTACGCACGTGTAGGTAATCTTTGGCCGTACTGCACACTGCGAAGCTCAGTGACCAATGATCCTACCTGTGAGTATAAGCTGTTTGCGGTAAAGTGAGCACTTTTAGAATCAACCTTCGATAAAAGCTTCAGGTAGGCGGGAACCTTATGGGAAGGACTGACTGAAACATTTTCTGTGAAATAGTTGTTTGCGCGAATACGCGTCTCTCGGTTAGTACAAATTCTGCAAATACGACTTTTCGTTAAGGAAGATAAAAAACAAATATATATACTCATATGTTTTACTTTTGTCGTATTAAGTGTATTCCTGGAGAGAAAAAAACATCGAGGAAATGGTCAAATGCCGCATTATTAAAGCTTGCCTATGCAGTTTCCTTAAGCCACAAGAGAAAAGTACAAAGAGACGCGCGTAGTTTATCTGTGGTCTTTCATCGCATGTAATAAATCCCCTACGTTACAGATCTAATTTGCACAGTACAGCGTTACGACGGAAACACTGCACGCCTTGCGCGTAGGAGCGATGAGGCACTAGGCGTGCGTGTTAGTGTCGCCCGTATAGCTCCCTCGCTTCTTGACCTTAGACGCGGGAGTTCATCCCACTCTTAAAGAGCCCGTGTCACCCGCCGTATTTAATTATATATATATATATATTTCTTCCTGATCGAAATTTAGAATTATTTATTGAAAAATGCCACAGTAGAAGCTTAGCTGATTATTTTACCCATCATCACGGACATAATATATATATATATACTAATAATGCAGATTTATGTAACGATTAACACAATACGGAATTTTATACATTTATTCATTCTCCCATTACTATGACAACCAGGGAAAACCTTTTAACAATCAGGTACAAAAATTTGCATAGAACCATGAAATGTAATGCTTCTATAATGAAATAGTTTCAGTAATGGCCTTGACTCTTCTGCTATGACACTAAAATGAATAATTACTCTTCGAGCGGCGCTGCAGCCTGACAAGCAGAACAATTTCGCTTCTGTAAACGCGGTGGGTTCTGTGACCGTGTCGCGTGACACCACGCACCGGCGCGAGACGTAGCGTGTGTGCTTCTGGCGTAGCGGCGTGGCGTTGTCATGGTAACTTGACGCCACGTCTCGTGTTCTAGTCGCATCCTCCGAGACGAGCAAGTGTACACAGTGTGACGCCGTCAGTGCCATGTTGGCGGATGTCCCAAGTTGTTGGCTGGAGTCTTCAGGTGACTGCCACAGTGAAACATGTGTGTGCCGCTGTAATTAAAGTTTCCTTTGAATATTCCATTCATCGGCGCCGAGTATGCTGGGGGAAGGAGGGTCAAGATGAGCTATCGTCCATCCACTTTTCAACTAGCAATACCCAGTGGTTGGTCACTACTACAGTAAATATTTACAACTTACTGCAGACTGCTTGCCTCATTATTTTATAAGTAGCCTATATCTTGTCTAGACTTTTTTTGCTTAACGTGAAACAACTGTATTTCAGTAAGAATTATTTTGTTTAATTATTAAAACCCTTGGCCCAATTTTAATGAGGTATTCAGAGCCTATAGTTAAAAGTGTTAAGCAAACATTTGTGAGCACTCATATGATACATTTTTCGTTGTTTGTTTTATGCTTATAGATGTGCTAGTTTGTGTACATTTGTGAAGTATGTGCTTTTCCTGTAAATACACAGCTTTACTTGACCGAAGCATGAATTAAGTGCTCAGGCTCACGGAAATGTCAGTTTTATGTATGGCGGGATAATGCACAATGTGCATACAAGTACGTTTTGAAAAGTGCTCAGTTTAATGCGAACCTCTAATGTTGAGGCACTTGGAAGCGCGTGCCTAGTTCGCCTCTAGTGCTCTCCGCGCGTCCACAGACAAGAGTCCGGACCTGGGGCACGCGAAACTCGCGCCGGTCCTCGGAGAGAATGTCCGGAGATGGTAAACCGGCACGGCCTGGAGGTATGCGGACGGCTGGAGAGACTGGTGCTGCCCCGTGGAGGACGCAGCGACCTTGAGGAGCGAGTTGCAAGGCGAAGGCGTAGCTTGCCTCTCTCTCTCTCTCCCCCCCCCCCCGTATCATAGACTTCTTGCTCGTGGTACGACAAGTTACCACTGCCGCTGCGTCGCTCGCGGCTGCAGCCGACAAGTCCTGCAGCAGTCTCGCGTATAGTCGATTCAAGGTTTTTTTTTTTTTTCGCACTTTCTGAAACAAACCTTTGAAAAATCTCCTTATGTATGACTTGTTTGGTCGTATCCTAAATATTTCATGTACCACACGCATGTTATACCTTGTTAATACAGAAGTACCTTATTTACTTATATTGTATCTATAAATTATATTTCAATTATAATCAATATTAATAAAAACAGTGAGAAAATATGTATGTAACTAATGCTTATAGGCTATTCACAGTAAAGTGAGCACTTCTGAGGCCCTAGTTACTTTTTACTTTCAGCCATTTTTAATACTTTAACCACCTTTTAAAATAAATATGGCCATGTAAGTAATAAACACAGTGCGTATATTCCACCGCACTCTGAAGTTAACGCCTGAGGCTGATATAAAATACATTTACTGTCTATTATTCAAAATGAAAGGGCTTTCGAAAGTGCTTACTTTAACAAGTGAATAGTCTATATTATGAAATAGTTTTCATGGGGAATGTTACTGCACGGGATGCGCACAAGTGTGGTGCATGTTCGACCACACAACTTCTTTCTCGGCGAGGGAGGGCAGTGTGTCTTCAGCTCATTCTTGTAGCCTGTGGGTCAGGACTCTGAATACTTGGGCAATGTATAAGGACTAAGAGTAATGGTGTGACAAAGTTACAGACTAAAGGACCGGACTACGAGGGGAGGGAGATCGAAAAGTAGTTCCCCCTCTTTTTTTCTCATCAGGCAGTTCCACAACTGATGGATGGAATTGGAATATATATAGTCTTAAGTATTAGTAGTAGTTTATTGCCACAATATAGGCATAATATAACCAACAATAGAATAGTATGTTAATAAATAGACCCCCAAGCTACCAGGGGAGTCAGGGCAACTTGGTGTAGATAAATTGCAATTTTATATAAAAATGTAATCCACAAAGGCTGTAATGGGATAATTAAGTAACAAATAAAAGAAAAAAAAAAGAAAAATGGAACATCCTGTATCCCTGTATTGTCCAGAAAGGGCACAGGTGCGGGGGTGATAAAAAAATGCGTGACCGGCTTTTGGCTAGCCACAAAAAACAGCCTGTATGTCGGCTGTTTCAATCTGGAAAAAAAGAAAGAAAAGAAAGGAGTATCGCGTGATGAGATCGTAATGATGCTGCAGGCGTCCGCGACCCGGCAATGCCCCGGCGACGCCGCCCCTGTCCCGGACACCAGCCAGAGTTGTGCAGAAAGTGCAGTTGAGGCGGGTTTCCAAACGCAGTCGTGCAGCGCGAAGTTGCACGATCACGACCGCCCGTCGAGTCACGCGAAAGTCTCTCTCTCTCTCTCTCTCTCTCTCTCTCTCTCTCTCTCTCTCTCTCTCTCTCTCTCTCTCTGCTAGCGATCCGCTCTTCCGCGTCTGCTTGGTCGCTCGGCCGCGTTCTCTCAGGCCTTCTTCGCGGAAATCAGCAAAAAGAGAAGGTTCGTCACGTGAATGATGTTTCTGCTGTGGGATCAGCGGCGGGCTGCGAGCTGTTCTCTAACTTCTCACTTTCTTCAGTTAAGGACAAGGGAGCTGATTAAAAAAAAAAAAAAAAATATGGGCTATGGCTGTGTAGGGGACATGGGCGTTTGTTTTGCGTGAATATGTCTACGTTGACGCGCTCGGAAGCCTTGGTGTTTATTTTACGTTCCCGGCGCCGTTTCACTCGATCATATGGGGTTTTATGGGTATCACTGGATTGCTTTCGAGATGCTGTTTCCAACCGTATACGATTTCTGTATTTCGACTTGGCTTTTTGACGAGTGTAGGCCGACATTGTGTTAAGTTTTCTTAATTTACATCAATATCGTACAATTTCACCACAACCACGCCATACAAATGTTTTTATACACGCGGTCGATTGATCTTGACGAGAGCTGTCAATTGAAACTTAAACGAGCGTCTCGGCTTCTTCTAGTCAAAAGTTATACTATGCGGCAGTAATGAAATGCGACGAAACGAACTCAAAATTCCCCCCCCCCCCCCCCGGGTCTAACGCGATGCTTCGCAATCTTCACTGAACGTATTCTATTCTTTGATCCTTTGGCAGTCGAGTAGTGTAATTTAATTTTGAATGTAGATTATATATCGATTCGGAGCTGCAATGCCAAACGTCATTCCCCAATTTTGTTATTATCCGATTTTCGGGATTTCTTCCCACTATGGTTGCAAATTTAAAGACGTATTCACGTCAAAAATATAGGGGATTTCTCAGTAATTGGAGGGGTAGGAGTTGCCTAAAACCGTGAAATTTTTCATGTGCCGTATTTGAAAAGTAGCGTGACTCAAGGCTATAATTAATGTGAATGGTAGCACACACCTGTTACTACGGTAGAAAAACACTTCTCGTAGCGCAACCCTGTGTCCAAAATAAAACTAGCTACTTTGATATTAAGTGTTTAAATGGCTGAAAAATTGGGGGTGCTGAGCACCCCCGAAAAAATATTTGGGATGGGGAGGGGGTTTAATACGTAAAACTACCCGTAGTCGGCGCCTATGAAAGACAAGCACCCCGTAACCATATTTTACGAAGTGAAATGGTATTCTGTAACTCACATGTCGCTCTGGCGGTCTTTAGAATGCCTCGTGGAAGATGTCTTTATGGACGAAAGCGGAAAGATAATAGACGCTGTATTCAAGTTAATTCAAGCAAACACACCGCACAGAGAAAATATACGTATTCAGATTCTCGTAAGAAAAGAAAAATAAGATTATATTATATTCGCGTACAAGTAACTTATAAAGTGTTCAGAATATATTTAAAATTTATATTTAATTTTTCTTGTTAGAAACAGGACCCTCTACGTAATAACAATACAGACAATGGATTCGGCCACGGGTTTAGTGCGGCTATTTTGTGACCTGCAAAACCAACTAGGATCGTCTAAAAAAACCTTATCCGGAAGTGTATTAAGAAACAAATACCATTTGCAATTTAAAATTTACTATATTAATGTAATTGTGTGTACACACACACACACACACACACACACACACACACACACACACACACACACACACACACACATATATATATATATATATATATGAATGGAGTCCACGAAATAATCGGAGTCCAAGAGAGAAAGACCACCAGACCATTGGGACAAAGGCATACGCAGGGATGTCGGAGTTAACTGGCAGAGAATAGCCCAAAACTGTTCTACCTGGAGAAGACTATTAAAATTCTACCTGAATTCCTAACTCTATAAGAGGCCACATCAGTTCATGATTGAACTGACTAATAATGATAATGATAACTCCGAAAGTGTGTTTGTTTGTCCTTCTTTCACGTCAAACCAGAGCAACGGATCGACGTGATTTTTTGCACGGTCCAGAGAGTGACATAGGCTACTTTTTATCCCGAGAAAATATCTCATTCCTTCAGGAAAAATTTTAATTGTAAATAGGTACTGGATTAAGCTTAATTACTGCATAAAAAAGCACTGTTATAGAAAATTTCGTCATTCCTTCCAAAAAGCCGCAGTGGACAACACTGGTGGCCAAGTGGCTAGAGTTATTCCAAGTGGGGCCGCAGCGACCCATTGGATAGATATACATCAAGTGGGCCGCAGTAGCTCAGTGAGTACAGAACCCAATAGTGGGGCCGCATTAGCTTAATGGCTAGAGAACCGAAATTAGTTTTACTTTTTTTTTGTCAGTCGGTAGAGAACCCAATAGTGGGGCCGCAGTAGCTCAGTGGGTAGAGAACCCAATAGTAGGGCCGCAGATGGTCAGGAGCTAGAACACCCAATAGTGAGACCGCAGTAGCTCAGTGGGTAGAGAACCCAATAGTAGGGCCGTAGTAGCCGAGTGGTTAGAGCACCCAATAGTGAGTTCGCAGTAGTCAAGTGGCTAGAGAACCCATTAAGGATGCCGCAGTAGCTCAGTGGGTAGAGAAGGTAATAGTGGAGCCGCATTAGTTTAGTGGTTAGAGAACCTTTTAATGGGACCGCAGTAGCTCAGTGGGTAGAGCACTCAAATACATACACACACACACACACACACACACATATATATATATACACACTCACAATAAAATTACGAGTAACAGTCTGGTTTCAGCTGCCTTTATAAATGATTGCAGTGAGTATCTTTAAGGAAGCTAGTTATAGAAATAGGATCCCGTAACAATAGTTATCCTCAAAAATTTAACGGCATCACTGAGAAATAAAATGATGAAACATTTTAACATATTGATATAAATGTGCTTCTGAAGAGTCCAATTAAAGAAATATCATACCGGATCTTGTAAGAAGTGTAAAATATATTCTTGAAAAATGATTACTTTCATCACAAGTAAGAATAATTTGAGCGTAATAATTGCAAGGGAGTTTTCTCTAACTTCATTAATATAATTTTTTTTTCTGTAGACTGACTTCTGCAAAATATTTCTGCTTTGAATTTATATATTTATTCCCGTGAAAGCCTACGACGGATTTAGGAGGGCTTATCACAATGCTTCCTTATAGCCAGACGTGAAGCTTGATGCGTTAAAAAGTGCTTCATAAGATTTCCCTCACATGTTTGCCTTCGTGGTTTTGTTTTTAGTATTATGTAAAGCTGACACTTAGCTGAGCGAAAGTGGCCGTCGTCATGCATGATTGTAGCCTCTACTGTATTCCATTCCATTTAACTAACGTGTATATTGCGGTGCCGTGTTTATGATATGATTATATCAGTTGTGCTGTTTCTGTAACGCAATGTCGGTTTATTTTTATATTTTCTTCTTCTACTGGAGGTCTTCCAAATATTGGCACGCCATTGAGCCCCTTCACTTGCCTGTGGGCCCTCCGGCATACATGTTAGTAACAGCTATTCACGCTAAAGTGAGCACTTTTTCATGCCCTCCCAGCAGGTATTAGCCACTAATAAATATGTTTCATTGTAGCCTCAGACGTTAACTTTTGAAAGTGATGGAATGTATATACTGTGTTTATTAGTCAGATGGCAGTTTCTATGATAAAAAAGTGGCTGATAGTTAAAAATTGGCTCAAAAGGAAAATATTTAGCAGGCCCTTAAAAGTGCTCACTTTACCTTGAATAGCCTACAGCTAGGGATAAGAAAACTTCGCGAGTTCAATGACCTGTAAGCTATACTCAGTCCTCTGCATACTGGAGCCTCAGCTGTATGGTCATGGGCTGTTGCCCCACACGTGGCAGTTATGGGATTCGCAAGGTGTTTCCTTGCAAGTGTGTTATTGGCTCAGAGGCGCGCAGGGCGGGTCTAATAAACTGTGATCCAATTGCGAAGGTGACTTCACTATATGTGTTTGACGTCTATCTTGTCCCCGAAATGAATTCGAGAAATTTTCCTATCCCTTTCTATAGCTAAGACGGCAGGAGCATGGGATAGGTCTCGGGACAAGCCCTAAACGATCTCTGTGTGAGGACGGATTTACCATGTTAAAATGGGACTTGCTTCGCGGCTAAAGCAGGGTTGTATGGTGATGGTGAAGAGATTTGGGCGGCTCTTAATATCGGGATCTTGAGAGCCGATGAGGATGAAGTGAGGTGAGTATGTAGCAGCGCCGGAATGCAAGGGGCGGGGGAAACGGAAGATCTCGAGAAAACCCGCCGATAAGCGGCATCGTCCGGCACGATTCCATCACGCGAAAATCCGGCGGGAATCGAACTCGGTTCTCGTAGGCTGGAGGCGAGTAGTCTAATCACTACAACACCGCGGCTCCAAGGTTGTCTGCTGCCATGGCCACAGTTGTAGCGAGTAAACACCCCGAAAAAGGAAGGGCGTAGATGGAAGGGCGCAGTAAATCAGCACAAAGCGAAGAGGGCTCTGGGTAAAGCTGTGCGACAGTCGCGGAGGATAAAAATATACTTTTTTTTTTGGGCTATGGCTAGGGAATGTACGGTAAGTTGCTAGTTAGCGAAGATAAGACTCGTGTGCTTTCGAAGTATACTATGTTCGCAGTTTATTTGGAAAAAACACTCCATATATGACGTGTTTGTTTGCTTCCTAAATGTGTCACATATGGCATGAATTTTATACTTGTGTTAACATTAAAATACCTTTTTTTGGACCGAGTGAGGTGGCGCAGTGGTAACTCACTAGACACACATTTCGGGAGGATCCGGGTTCGATTCCCGGTCCGGCCATCCTGGTTTCTGTTTTCCATGATTTCCCAAACAAAGGCCATGGCCGATTCCTTCCCATTTCTTCCCCAATCCCTCTTCACTGTGTAACTTGCACCGTCTCTAATGACCTCGCTGTCGACGAGACATTAAGCCCACTTACCTACCTACCTTACCAATTTTTGCTTTAACAGAACTGTTACATAATTTTCACTATAAACTATAACATGTCATTTATAACTAATATTAATAAAGATGGGGGAAAAAAATGTGTGTTTTTATTGCCTAGTAAGAAATAATCCTTATGCAAAATTTTAATACACTGAGTGCGCACGAATGCGGTGCGTAGGCTCTATGGTGAAATTTTCTAATCTCTGTTTGAATGATGTGGATGAATGTCCCGAAAGTATAACTTTTAGCAGGACTTCAGAAAAGTTGGTAGTAACCATGAACGGGGTATGGGGGCGATATGAAGGGAGGGGGCGGTGGGGCGAAGCGACTTGTCGGCGTGCCACGCGGCCTCGGACCCGTTCCAGACGGCGCGGCGTCGTCAATCACCGGGTGACAATGCGCCGTTATCGCCGGAGACATCCGACACGCCTTCACCCCAGCGACGCGCCTCGCTGCCCAAGATGATGTGATCACCGGGTGGTGGTTCGTGTCGTCAGTCACGCCGTTGTTCTACATTAACAGGGCGTGGACCTCCCCTGGTCGACCTCGGCAGGCTGCGAGGACACCCGAGTTGTCTAGAGGCTCGATGAGGGTTGTCATGGTTGTCACTTAAGGGGGGCGTGGGACACAAATTAACACCAAATACGTCAATTTATTGTTACTGGTTTCTGAAAGCCAACATAGAAAAAAAGTAAAAATGGCAATCCTAGATAATAGGTTTTGCCAACTTAACGACCAAGTATTGTGCAGTATTACTGTATAAATTTCGCATAGTGGCTTGCACCACGAAAACACACGGCGGCAGAAACGTCTCGGCAGAATAACGCCACTCAGGTAAAATATTTGCTCTCTATGGGCTTCCATATAATTTGTAAAATACGATAAACCTCAATAGCATTAATTTATGTCCCGTGCTTAGAGGTTGGTAGGAGAGAATGTGTAATAAAAGAAGTAATAAAGATGCCACTTCCCTTTAATGATAATTAAAACAATTACAATTGAATAAGAGTAGGCTGGGGAAGGACAGATAAGGGGAATTGCGCTCTTTCCCTCGCTAACTCACCCCTGAAGACATCCGGAGATCGGTGCCCTAGCGCCCTGCACCCGCCTCGCGCCGCCGACGCACCAGGAAGACGCCGTTTCCAGGTTCGGATCCCTCGACCACACTTCTCTCCCCCCCCCTCCTGGTAACGTGTTGCAACTCCTCCCCTATTCACCGATAACTTTACGTGGGCGGAGTTAAAGTTGCCGGCCGATACCCCTTACTTCTGTGTCAGCCAGACCTAAGTACAATGATCCAATAACTTGCTGGTTTGTGTCGAACGATTCCGCTTCCTCAGTGCAGCTCATGCTGGTCCAGCCCCTGAGTTGGCTGCCGATGACCGCCTTTCGCAGGGGCGGGTGAAACGGGAGATCCTCGAGAAAACCCTGTAGATCAGCGGCATCGTCCGCCACGATTCTTACGTTTGAAAATCCGGGGGCGACCCCGCCGGGAATCGAACCCTGTTCTCCTTAGTGGGGGGCGAGCAGTCGAACCATTACACCACTAAGGCCAGTGGTATTTTACTTGGACGTTTTCTTAAGCCCTTGTCGCATTGTGAGACTTTCGTTAGAAGACGTTTGTTTAACAGAAAATGGCGGTCGGAATATTCCGTCAAACAAATTTCATCAAACAATCTTAATCGTCTTTTTAAAGGTACAACACTTTCAAAGATTTATTTTTACGGGTTAGTTTTGTTTCGTCTTAGTAGATAGGAGTATATGCTTGTAAACTAGGTTAGTAAAATGTAACACTCGTATGAATGTCCTAAAATTTCGTTTAAAGGCTGTTCATGATGAAGTGAGCACTTGAGAAATTAACCTCAGAAAAAAAAATTGCTCCTGCATGCATATATTTTAATAGGCGCTTTGAGTGACATTCGTCCAGTAACGTTGGTAACGATGGTTGGAAAGTAGTTCCATATTTTAACTCCGAATAAAAAGTGTTCGGTAACCGATTGTGATAATTTAAAATTATATATTTCGCTTTCTGTTTTTTTTAAATGTATCGAAGTGTAAAAATAATCAGATTTGTAAAGTAAATTACTCTCATAATTTCATAGTTTCACTTGACCGACGCACGAATAGAGTGGTAGGGGCCGTGGCAATGTTAATCTTACATAAGGCGGAAGAATACACAATGTGTATACAAGAAAATCATAAGCATGGCTTTCAAAAGTGCTCATTTTACCGTGAACAGCGTATACACGTGCCTATTTGCCACACCGAGCGATGCGGCTCAGCGATGAAACACTTGAATAGCATTCGGAAAGGCACGGGTTCGATTCCCGATCCGGAGATCCTAATCTCGATTCTTCCATGGTTTCCGGAAGTTGCTCCAGACGAGCGCCGAGACGCGCCCAGAGAACTGCCGGTAGCAGTAGCACATTTTCATCTCTTACAAGACAGCTAGGAACACAAAACCATTCTTGCACATTTTTATTTTGTGGGATACGTTTAAATATAAATTATTTCACCTTGTAGCACGTAAAAATTAATTTTGCGTTGGTGCCAAATAAACTACCAGTATCACCCTGTTCTACTCTGATGGGCTGACGATAGGCCGAGAGACACCGGACAGTCGTTACTGTAGAACGCTAAAACCATCTATCTTTATGCGGAGGTAACTTCTTGCAATCACGATGGGGATCATTCTGCCTTTTAAGGGCAATAGTGCACGAAAATCGTATATTTATATAATTCTATCAGAATTTGTTTTACAAGGTATTTTTCGAAATTTTTGTTTTCGACAAGACGTAAATAACTATTTTGAACATCTTATTACATGGTTGAAAATTTCTCGCGTTCGTTATTCTCGGAGGATTGGAGATAAGAAAAAAATATTCCTTTCATTTCTTTCATCAGTGCTCCGAGATTAATGAAGGCATTGAAAGGCTGACAACATGAAAAAGCGTTGAAAATTATTATTTACGTATCGTCAAGGCAAAAATTTCAATAAAATCTTTGGGAAACGACTTATATCGAAAATCGCGTAGTTATACTGCTGCTTTCATGCACCATTCACCTTAAGGGTGCCACCTGGTTTACGTATGATGTGTGTTGAAGGGGTTGGGTTAGAAAAATACGTGACTCAGAAATGGTTGGATATTTGGTAGTCGTGCCTGAACACGAAATGTTTCATGCCCGAAGACACGTTTCATGTCTCATTTCAACTAGGGGGTCGCGGTGGTGCAATGGACAGACTACTCGCCTCGCACCCAGGCGAACCTGGTTCAATTTCAGGCGGGGGGGCCCGTTTCCGGATTTTCGCATGTGAGTATCACGCCGTACGATGCCGCTGGTCGGCGGGTTTTCTCTGTGATCTCCCGTGTTCCCTTGCCCTTTCATTTCGGCGTTGCCGCCTGCTCACCTCAAGACCTCAGTGTTGAGAGCCGACCAAATCTCTCCACTCATTTCAACTCCAATAGGTTATTTTTTAGGCGTGGACATGGCCAAAGCTTAATAGTACTTGTATATTTGGTATAGGATCACCGCTTAAAGTCACGTTCAGGCGGGTCGGCGACGGAACTGCACGCCAGTTGAGCGCCGTGCGCGTATAGGTGATGCGGCAAATAGTGAGTGAGCGAGAATCGACCTTACAGCTAAGCGTTTTTGAGGCCTCGAAAGCGCAGATTAGCTTCAGGTAGGAGGAATTCTAAGAGTTTCCTCTCCCTCGCCACGACTTTGTAATAGTACCAGTGGCGTGTAGTGAAAATTTTTTACAGGGTAAGCAATTTTTACTAACAAACGCAACTTACAACTTTGCTTACCCTCCACATGTATCTACGATTGTATAATACCTAACATTAGTTACAAAAACGGAAACGAAATTTATGTAATAATTAAACTGAATATTATTTACAGAGCATATTACAAATTATAAGGAGACTCCCGTTTTCCCGAACACATTCATCCACTTTCCAAGGTAAAACGTAGGACTGGAGGACGCAAACAGAACGACTGCTTACCTTGCCGAAGGAACCCGGTTCGTGACGGAGGAGCTCGAGCATGTGGCGTGTTGTTGCTTGCGAATTCGATTCTTCGCTAGTCGCTCCCGTTTGTGGAAATAAATACTAGATAGCAGCACTATGTGTGTACAGTACGGGAGCTACGAAAACTCAGTTTCTCGAATCGGAAATGGGAAACTCAAAATTAAATATGTTTAAATTAAGGCGGAAAACTATAATGGGTCAAACATTTCCGATATGTATAGGGCAGGGCTGCCACCAGCCCTGAAGCTGAAATCCTGGTTCCTGTATATAAAATCCTATAAAATCCTTGAAATTAAAAAAAAAATCAAATTACAGAAAATAAATGTGGACATGAAAGACGTTTACATATTTAGTGTAGTTGTTTTTGTTTGGAATGTACAAACCATGGTGTAAATGCATCCGAGAAACATACACACATCGCTGTGGGGAGCTAGTGTCTCGCATGTACGTAGTAGCCACTTTGAGCAAAGCGCTTAAAAAAATACTTAAGTATGTGGGTTTGGATTTTTATAGTGTGTTAAAAATCCGTAAAAACTGATACAATCCGTTAAAACGCTAGGCCTGCTATAGGGTAAACATTGCTTTACCTTGCTTCTCTGAAATAAACGCCACTGAGTAGTACAACGTATGCGTGACTCGCGTTAGTGATAGAGACACGAGAGAAGAGAAGTGTGCGTGTATATTTAGGAAGACGACTTCCTCTGGTCTCTTCGCCGTGACTCAACGCCGACCCAAGCGGGAGTTGGCTCCGCGCCCGAAGACCAGACCATAGGCGTGTCTCGTGCCGCTAACCCCCATCCCACCCCCCTTCTACTACGGTCAACCAGTGCCTTTTACAATCGAGTTCCTGAAGGCGTGGGCGAACACCCTAACAAGCCCGCCCACCCCTTATACCTGTTCTCCGGGCTGTCACTTCACAGCGGTTCTGAAGCTAAGGCGCTAACGAGCGGCAAGGGGCCGTGGAGCCATAGTGGTCAGACCACTCGTCTCACGCAGCGACGATCTGGGCTTTATTCCCCACTGGTTTATGTGGCAAACATTGCGGACGTTGTTGGGTTTTCTCGGAGTACTTCCCTTTCGCTCACCATCGTTGCTCTTCCTTTTTCAATCACACCAGAGCAGAAGATCGTATCGGTTAGTCGGCGCCGAACTATATGTATCTGGGGATAGGGTGACTCTGGGACGTGTGGGATGCCCGGTCGCCTATAAGCGCAAGGCTCCGAATAAGAGGATACTGGTAGTCATTTGTTGAGCAATATGCGGCCATGGGGTTTCAAGCTGTCCCCCCTGTCATGTTGTGAAATGGCTACCCTGTTGTGGAGTGGGTATGTACTAGTCTGCTTCAGAACTTTCCTACCAAATTTTCCGTACTTAGAAATTACTTCGAAGAGCATATAAATGTAAATATGTGTGTGTGTATATATATATAAATACACACACATACACACACACACACACACACACACACACACACAAGAATCACGGTTCATATAATTCTTCATTCCAGTGAGCGGAAACTTGCTACAAACAGAACTTAACGCTTTCTTAATATTTTTAAAGTTCTCTTTATTGTAGATACCGATTTCCTGTTAGCAACGTTTATTGCCGGTCCCTGAGTGTATGCTTCCTCCAGACTTTTAGTATTTTCTTGTACTTTAGACACTAAATATAACGAATTATTAATTGCGATGCCCCTTCCGGTCGTGACATTCCTCTGACACCCCGATTTCAGTGACATTGCCTATTAATTATCGTAATGTATATTGCCTAGGTCGGGGATGCCTCGGTTAGCTCACAGTTGAGTTTAGAGTTGAGAGATTTCGGTGGCTCTTAACAACGAGGTGTTGAGAGCCGACGAGGGCGAAGGTATGAATGAAGCTGCGCCGGAATGCAAGGGCGGGGGAAACGGGAGATCCCCGAGAAAACCCGCCGACCAGTGGCATCACCCGGCATGATTCCCACGTGCGAAAATCCGGGAGTGACCCGGTCGGGGATTAAACCCGGTTCGCGTTGGTGGGAGACGAGCAGGCGAGCCGCTGAGCCTTGGCTTGCCAACCGTTCCGTTTTGTTGACGCCGAGTTGTGTTGTCAAAGCATTGAGTTTGGGAATTAAAAAAGGAAAATGTGTGATTCACCTCCGCGAAAAAAAGAAACAGCTTTGTGTATATTTAGATAAATGGGAACAAAATTGTCAGTGGTTAGTTCGTAGTAACTATTGTTCGAAAGTAAATGCGTACTTTGCAAACGAAAATTATCGAATTCTCTGTTTCACACGGCGGGGAAAGTGATGTGAAACAGCACACATTGACGTAGTTATAGGCTATTCACGGTGAAGTGAGCACTTTTGTAAGCCTTCTCATTTGGAATAACAGTCAGTAACTATATTTCATTGTTGCCTTTGACGTTAATTTCAGTGTATGCTGGAATATACATACTGTTTTTTATTTACATTGCAATATTTATCTGAAAAATTAGCTAGGGCCTCAAAAGTCCTCACTTTACCGTGAACAGTGTATACATAGAGACATGGCTCAGCAGCGAACGCATGTGAAAGAACCAAGATAAATATTTCTATATGCAAATAGCATTTTGTTGTCATAATTATATGTTCATAAATGATTTGAACTATGTAAAATACTGAATTTTCCACATTTCAGGTGGCAATAAAATGGATAGTTTTCTTTGATAATTCTCAGTAGATGTCATTGTCGTGTGTCGAGTTGCCAGAGCATAGACTAAAGATGAGGTAGACAGATCGCTTATTCGTCTTCTGCGCACGTACCCAACACTAACCTACCCCAATCCTACACAACTGTCAAAGTTATATTGTCAACAGTGATGAGATTAGTTTGTTTATATTTCAATTCTTGAATGACAAGCATTATTGTATGATTAAAAAAACTTTTACCATTTCGAATTTAATCAAACTGCATTACAAATTGGTTTGAGGAAGTATACATACATCTCAAAGCATTTGTTTACAAATCAGTTTTCTAACCTAAAATCCTAACCATGCCTTTTTCGCTACACGTGTTGGCAGAAAAGCATTTACATGTTGGGACACGGAGATAGGTTGTGCGCAGCCAGCGGGATTGGTCCACCTCATCTTAAGTCTATGTGCCAGAAGTGTCCCTTATAGTAAATCTGGGAAAGTTGACAACCCTAGTTTGATGCTATGTGACCAGGACGTAGATGACTGAATGTGGTGGTGTGTGCTGTACACATGGAACTGATGCTGTGCGGTCAGGGTGCAGGCGAGGTATTAGTAGCAGTGCTCGGTGTACTCATAGCCGGATTAATACAGTAGCAAAAGTAGCATTTGCTACGGGCCCCGCGCTTTAGAGGGCTCCCGGGCCCGCACTTTATGGGGGGGGGGGGGGAAATTGTTGTGTAATTAGTTAGGTGCATTTTCGTCAGGCTGAATATTGTCAAGCGAAATTGTGGCGTGATGTATGACGTGTCAGGCGTATAGATATAGTTTAAATTGTCGTATCATCATATGATGTAATATTTTGCGTATACCGTACTACAGTTTCGAATGTTATAAAGATGAGCAGGAATTTAAATACCTTAGTCTGGCTCTTCTAACTTCCTCAATGCTATTACGTTCTTAGCGCTTTTTTTTTTTTTTTTTTTCATTCCAAGCTCCATGCCCTGAGCGAGCCCCACCAGCAGTTGTATCGTTTGATAACGGAAAATTCTTTGGAGTGTTGTTTTCCGGATGTAGAAACTGCCTTGCGCATCTGTCACTCATTGTGACCAACTGCACTGGAGAACGCTCATCTTCGAAACTAAAACGGATTAAAAATGAATTCAGAACCACCATGAGTCAAAACAAACTCAACGTCACTTTAATGAGCATTGAACATGAACTTTTGGGTCAGACAAACGTTTCAGACATAAACAAATTGCTCAAAGACGTAAATTTTAAATCACAACATATTTAAATGTTGAAATTTGAAGCTGACAACTGTGTAAAAATATAATTGCTACTACTAAAATGCTTAACCTTGTACATAAATATACAGTATTTTATACCTAAGGCAAACGAAAACAATTGAATTCATGTTTCATTCAAGCTAATAGATGCTTTAAAATTTTAAGAGTGTTTTTAAATTTACATCATTTTTCATCTTCGTCATATGCTTCGGGCCCCGCACTTGTTTAATCCGGCCCTGGGTGTATGCGTGGTGCTGATGCAGGGTACAGTTTAGGTAATGGTTGTTCACGATAAAGTGAGCACTTCAGAAATGAACCTTAGAAAGAAAATCACTGCCCCTGCATTCATATATTCTGATGGGCGTACTGAGTGACTTTCGCCCAGTAAAGTTGGTAACGATGTATGGAAAGTAGTTCGATATCTTAATGTTGAATAAAAATAGTTAGGTAACCAGCTGTGATAACTTGAAATTATTTTTAATGTACAGAAGTGTAAAAATTAGAACATTTGTGAATTATATATTTTTTGTAATAATTGTACTGTTTCTCTTAACCGGCGCACGAATAAAGTAATGTTAATTTTACACAAGACGGAGGAATACACAACGTGCATTCAAGTCGATCCTAAGCAGGGCTTTCAAAAGTGCTCATTTTACCTTGAGCAGCGTATAACGTGGTTGTGTGTGCGCGGTGTGTTGCAGGCACGTGGTGGGCGGCGGCAACCTCACATGGCTGCAGCGGCAGCAGCAGAAACTGCGCGAGCGCAAGGAGGTGCAGATGCGGTCGGAGCGGCTGCCCTCGGGGGCGAGGCTGATCTCGGAGCTTCGCAGCGTGCAGCACCACAACCACCACCACCACAACCACCACCACGACGCCGCCGCGGGCCGCGGACCCGCACGCACCTCGGCCAGCCGCCGCGCCGACGGCTACGCCAGCGACACCACGCACTTCGCCGACGACGACGAGGACGAGGACTTCACTGTGCCGCTGCATATCAACACCATGCCCGGCCACCACAAGGTCAACAGTGTCGGCTCGGCACCCGCCTCCCCGCTCCTGCCCAACAGGTAGGCCTACTTCTACATTGTCCTGCTCTTCCCGTCTAATTCCCGGTTGCACCAACATCTTCCCCGATCCGAGATCGAAGGATCCAGTTTGATCTTGGTTACAGTGTAAAAGTGTTGCACCAACGAAATTTAATGCTTTTGAATCTCCGATTCGTAGATTTTGGTTCCGAAGTGAGAGATCGATATTAAGTATGAGACATATTTTGCTATTGATTCGTAATGTATGACGTCATAGAAGTAGGCGTATTTTTCACTACAGGTTATTGTTGTACGAATTTTACTGAATAATATTCAATTATGTATAATGTTATTTTAATTTCCCAAGAAAAAAATTGAACGTAGTTCTATCTGTTGGCGTATTTTCAAACTACATTTGTCGACGATGGCTGCTGATCTCGAATCGAGATGTGGAACCAGCATTTTCGGCGGTTCGAAATGATCCTCATCTCGATCTCGAGTCCAGTTCTGAACTTGAATGGTGCCACAATTTTCTCTGTCGATCTTAGATCCGATCTCGAATCGAGTTTCGAACCACGTTGGTGCAACCGGGCATTAGATTGACGCCAAGGGGATCCTACTGCAGTACCAGATGGAGAGCCAGGGGTGGCGGATCTAGAAGGGTCACAGGGGACATAACCCCTTTGAGACAGCGCCTCATTTCCATGTCACGAATAGAATGTCTAGATCTGCACATACATAATGGGGAAAAGTGAACAACCCCCAATTTCCCCCCAAACCGAAAGCCTAGATCCACTTCATTGGAGAGACTAGAAGAATGAATTAGTAGAGCCCCGAGTACTTCACGGAGTCATTTGGTGGCTAGGTAGACTTCAAGTCCTTATTCTTTTGTCCTATATTGGACAGTAGTTCCTTAGACACGCTCTGCATAACACTGTGAGTCAGTGATGAACAGGAAGCAGCAGTACGACTCAGTTTTGATCAGTCTTGTACAAGTTCTTACACAATGGCAGCAACCTATAAACAAACAATAGTGGTTCGAGTGTATACAGGAATGTTAAGCTTAGTTTTGATGCCAAATCAGTATGCAAAATACTTAGGGCTCTATGAATGAGATGAGAGATGAAGTGGTAGTGGATCATCGGCGGGATGAACATGCAGGGGAAAATGAGAGCACCCTGAGAAATGCTCATCATGGTAGTGTCCATCGCTTTCTCCACATGAGAGTCTCCAACCAAAAATTGGGCCCTGAGATCAAATGGGGACCCTGGTGGTCGGAGGCTAGAGTCTAAACTACTGAGCTAATGGTGGGTCTTTCCTCCCTGTTAAGTATGATAATTTAAAAACATTGTGCAAAGTTTAGAGAAACACACTTAGCATCTGATGTGTTTCAGTGTTGCTCAAACATAAAGGTATTATTTTTATTTTTCCAGAGTAGCTTTTGTGTGCATAAGAAATCGTTTTCACAATAGACCAGGCCACTCAGAATTTTGTACCTTCAGCACTGACTTTCTGCGGTTGAAGGGTAGGCAGTAGATTAGTGCCTAGACATAATTCAACAAGTCAAGAAAGAAGGTGGTTTGTGTTGATTATTCAAGAGTCGTGCACTAGACTGTTCCTTCTTTGCAGATGAATTGTGTGATGTAGGATTACTCAAAAGTCTTGCACCTGTTACGTTTCAGCCATTTGGTGACTTGTTACATTGTTTGGGATATTACATTTCTGGCCAGCAGATGGCTTTTGTGATTCACTGGGTCGGTTGAAAAGTAGTTCACCAGGTACATTCCTACTCTGTAAGTTGTTTATTTCATTCTCTGGTATGTCATACGTTGTACATTTTTCTCCCAAGCAGTTATTTATAGTAGTTATGAATGTTGGTACAAAACAATGTTTGGTTATAGCTCAACAACTCATCAACAGCAAGTTCTTTTGAGATGAATTGGTGACAGTCAGTCAGAACCAGGAAAGGTATTCGGCCATTGCCTGTAGAAAGAATCCATCAAATTTAGTGTGGCATATAAATACTTGTCCAGAAGTTAGTTGTTATCTAGGATTATAGGGATACTATGTTTCACTAAAGGATGTGACAGGATACATTATAAGTGCCTTGTAGTTTTAACAGGATACTTTCCTGCTTTAGTTAGATGCTTACTTGTTAATTGTATATGTTATGTGTTTGAATGAATTCTAATTGGGCTGGTGAAATCATAAATCAGTCACTCTGTCACAACAGCTTCAGATATTAGATAGACATCCAAAATGGCCACATGTAGTGCAGTTTGAGTGGTGATTGTCTTGAATATTTGTGAAATATTGAGTGAAAAAACTATTTGTGCAGAAAACTACTTTATATTTAGTACCTATTGAGTATGTGGGTTTTCTCATGCTGGATATTTGATGTTTTGTTTATATAAAATAGTATAAGGTAGTAAGTTCAGGAAATAAATAGTATTTCTCTACCCACTGATAAAGAGCATGGTTCCTACGTATCTGTCTCCTGTAGCATTTTCCAATAATGCATGTAACAGTTTTGAATTGATTCCTGTCAAAAGGGTTTTTGTGGTGTCTATGCCAGTTTTTCCCTTTCTCTTCTCAGTTATAGTAGTTTAGCTATAAATATACTCAGGATGGTTATCATGGCCAAAACAGAGCCATGGCAGCCCAATCCCTCACTGCTGTGATGCATGTCTCCTTGCATGATTTATCTCCCTTGTTAGCATACGGAGCCTAGCCCTGAGACATAACTTAGCTCCCATCCCTACCACAGATACAAAGTTAACACTTAGTTTTAGAGTGGGTTAGAAAAAATAAAGTGCAGAAAAAATAGGTAATACAGAAATAGCAATCTTTTAAAATCAGTATTGATCTTCTCAGAAACTAGTTTGATCATTTCCAAAACTAGAAAGCTTTGTTTAAGGGATTTGGGTGTGTCATAATTTGTTGAAGACAATGTACAAAGTTGAAGTCTTCATAGAAATGTCAGTACATTGCTCAAACAATACAGCAGACACAGAATTTCTCAGAGTCTGTGTTATTCTTAGACCACCGTATTGTGAAATATAAAACTGCGTTGACTGTCTGGCTGTACAGTTAGATTCAATTGGTGGCTGTAGACAATTATTTTTATTAATTTACTTGGTTTTTAAGTGCTCCCGAATGATGACAAGGTCTTAGTAGGGGAACAGTAGATATACAAGAATAAGGAATGAATACACTAGAGTGTGTGTTAAGGAACCATCCCAGTATTAGGCTGGAAGTGACGTCAGAAAACCTTGGCAAACCAAATTCAGGATGGCCAGAAAGACTCCTTCCGAATGCCAGTCCAGTGTTTACAACTGTACTACCTCACAGGACCTTGTGTAGTGCTACTAAGGTTAAAGTAAAATTAATTAAATCTATTGTAGTATAAACTTTTTTATTGAAGATACAATTTCTGGGTTATTATTATGTATGTAATTTAGGTCCTTAAGTAAATTGGTATTGTTTATCAAGGAAGGTTGACACTGTCTTACAGGTCTCTGTCCAGGAGGTACTATGGCAATGTACAACAGTCATACCACGTGACCAACAGCTCTGCGGTGAGCCCCCTGGGCAGGCAAAAGTCAGACACTTCATTTGACCGGGAGAGACCGTTTGTTTCCATCAAGAGGGCTCACGAGCAGAACAGGAAGCACATGGACAGCCAGGTCAGTTGTCCCCAGTTGTGCATGCAGCTCGTTGATTCAAAAAGGTAGTTCCGAACTAGCATCGCTCAGACATGCGTATAAAGTACAGTATATCATGGCTCAGCATTTTTACACAGACATGCTAGCTGACTTGTTTCCAGTACTCTCTGTCTCATGTAACTTGGCAAGATTTTTACAGTTTTACGAAAGTAGCAACAGTGTTTACTTTTCGATTATGTATCCTTTCGCGACCAGCTGGTGCGTCAAGTGGCGTCTGTATATTTTATTAACACGCTGTCGGCTAATCCACATGCCATTGTACTGTAATGATAAACAAATTTTAAGGTATTTATAGGCTAACATCTATCTAAAAAATGAGTAGGTTATAAAGGTAAAAATAGAAAATCTTGCAAAAAATTAAATATTTAACTTTTTTTTATTTATTAGAAACAGAAAATTTTGGTTATCATTTGAGATCTAGTAATTGTAGTTCTTATCACACTTTGGACGTTACAGCTAATATGTTAAAAGTGGAAATAAAAGTATTTCGGGGAACTTGCTTGACAACACACTTACTTACATTTGACAACAAACTCACTAACAACTTATACTAAATAGTTTGAGTTGGAAATATGTGGCATGGAATAACATAAGAATTGCTTAAAAACTACCCACAATTCATTCCACTTTCTTCATTTTATTAATACAATATAGTAACAATACGTTCACAAGGAAATGGGTTTGCAAGAAGAAATTAACATGGCGTGTAATGGACATAGGCGTAACGATTACTGGCCCAATAGAAATTACTAGTAATCAAAATCTCTGTATACGGAAATACATGTTACTTTAGAAATTATACAGAGCTCGCGGAAAAACAAAACCATTGGTACCTGTTCATAAATGTGTTATTTTACGAAGAAAGCTATTTTTTTCTGGCTTGTAGTGTTTCAGAAGCCAGTTAACAGGTTGCCTGGTAGGGTGTGCTGTGAGCCAAGCGTATTCCTCAACAAGTAGCAGCACGTTAGTCTGCCTCTTGATTACGTCTTTTTAAAAGTTCACTTTTCTCGTATTACTGGCTCGAAACGACATGAGTTTCAATAATATCTCATCAAATTATTAAAAAAAATAATTAAATAATAACCCTGTGATATTTCTGTAGTGTTTTGGAATTAATATTAAGTATGTATGGAAGGCATGAATGGAGAGTGGGGATACTCCCTATGTTTGAAGTTGTGTTTTGTTTAAATAGAGACCATTTTAATGTGTATTTCATTTTGAACACGTATATATTATTACTTTAGCATGAAGTTCAGTTTGTAACACTAATAGTCACTGTTTTGTGATCACGTGAAATAAAATGTATTAATTAATTTAGGAACTCTTTCTTATCCACATATTTTCTGCTTGTCTGATATTCACCAGCAATGCAGTCAGAATGGCCAAAACAATAGTAATTTTTGCTTGTTCATGCATCAGCTGATACAGTATTTTATAAATGGCATGTTGTTTGTTTTGTTTCCGTCAAGTTACCACTCACAGACTCTCAATATCTTGCCAAGTTATTCAAGACAGAGAATAGTTAGCAGCAAAATATGAAAAGTGCTAATTTTTATGTTATAACCTTTTATTTTAAGTGTAACATTTAACTTGGTGGCCACCAAATTTTATTATTGTCTCATGTCATCATAATCCATTATCATGTCATTCATCGTCAAGCATTATCAGTCTTAAACATCAGTTGACATTCATTACCAATCATCATGTCATCATCTGTCATCAGCCATCATCAATCATCAGAACTCATCAATCTTCAGTAGTAATTCATGGTCACCATACATGATCAATTATCATACACCATAACAATTTATGATTTCCTCTTATGGGTTGTCGTGGTCTCAGGATCGGGAGAAGGAAAGTTAGACTTCGGTAATATGTTTTGGAGTACTTGCAGAGATGTAATGGGTGCCAGAGCATGAGATACTCATCTAGGGGTGGGCCGTTCGCCCACGTGGCTCCTCCTGAGGTCACCCTGTGACATGATGTCGTCGATAATGATGTAAGATCCTGCTTATCCCTACCCAAGAGGGTTTAGGTTCCCTCATACGCCTCTAATTATCACGTGAGACTGTTAAGATGCCATATCACACGCCAAAACACTACAAGTTCAACATCAGTAAGTGCGGTGAAGCAGTGAGTAGAAAACCCAAAAGGGTTATACGATCGTGAAGCGACGGGCAGTGAAATAAAACAATTACTCACTTTTCATTGATTTTACTCATTGGTAGATCCTCCTGAGAGGCACGTACAATGGTTCTAGTGGTAAGGTGCACTAGCAGCCAACTCAGTAAAAATGGCACATGGCCGATGAAAGAAATTAAGGCATTGAATCCCCAGCGTGATTTGAGCTGGCAGGGTTGAGAGTGGCCCAGCCCCCGGGCTATGTAAACGAAATAAAGTTCCAGTTAAAATGAGATACTATTGATATGCTAATGCTCAGTACATTGAAGTTGTAGTGCCCGGGAGGCGTGCGGCGGCACATCCGCTCTCTTCAGCATGTGAAAACCAACTGAACAAGCATGGTGGAGACTGCTAAGGACCTCGGCTCGAAAATGCGCCAGTTGTATGTAAAAATACATTCGCACTTAGAAAATACACAAGGCACTAAAATACATAATCACTCTTATATATTAATTTGTATCAGAAAATTAAACACAGAAAGAAAATTAATTGGTAGTAAAAGAGTGTAAGCAACATATTTTTATTTGGCCTCGGGGCTGTCTCTCTCACTTCATTGCGTTTTTAGCTGGTTTGCTTACATATAAGAAAATTACTTGTATCTTTATTTATATTCACTATAGGGTGGCAAGAGGTGGCTCGTGGTGAATGAGTCCATTCTGACCCCAGGAGAGGTGTGGGTAGCCATGCTTGATCATATGTTTAACAATGCATTTTTTTCATTAGGGCATATATACAGGAGCTTTGTTAATGCTTTCTTAAATCCCATAATTTTTGGGTGATTGGCACACTCGCACTTCATGTTCATGCACAACACACTCACATGGATGTGAACAAGGAATGAAGGGAGGCACACAGGGGGTTTTGGGAACACTATAACTACTGTGTCCCCCTCGCTGCATTAATTTCCTCAGTGGTATTTTTACTTGGGACGTCTCTTCGCAGTATTGATCAGCCCAAATTATCATGCCCTCAAAAGATGTCTTTTGAGGACATCAAAGTGGAACGGTCGCTTGGCTCCAGCAGTACCTAGGTGGTAGCAAAGGGGTGGTGCATGTCACCGGTGTAGAGTTGTGGAGGGAGTGTCCACCGCGTTCTGCCTGACTGTGCCCAGTTGAGGGCACATTGTAGCTGCACTGGTGTAGCTGGACAAACGGGCTAAGAAAGGAGGGATGCAGCACGTGTCACGTTTTAGTTTTATGTATAGGTATGAAATTAAGAATTGGCATATTTGTTTAAGTCTATTTTATGTGCTTGCCAGTTTGTGTTAGATAAGGGTGTTCATGAATATTAGTAACTGGGCTTACAGCAAAATTTTACATAAAGCAAGAGAACACAAATTGGGCAAAAAGTTAAGTTTTTTTTAAGCAGGGTTTCATAGGTGCTCAGTTAATTATAAACAGCCTGCGTAAAGTTATTTTATATTCCGAGCAACAGTAACTTCACAGAGGAAACTTTGTGGAAGCTACATTTTAAAATAAGAATAATGCTCATGTTTCAGTAGTAGAGACAGTGGATTTGTAATTTTAAATGCATGTATCAGTAGTAGGAATAGTGTTTCTTGGAGATTTGTGAATCAGTAGTTTAAACTGTGTAAGGGGGAGGGGGAAGGTGTAATTTGAAACATGTGTATCAATAGTAGAAAGTGTGGTTTTCAGAGATTGTTGTTGTTTGAGTAGTATAGTCAGGGGTTTTAGCAATGGTGGTGTACGTTGTAGGAGGTGTCGGTGACAGTGAGTGTGTGTCGACAGAGCCCTGGCACATCACCACAAGCAGTGCTGGCCTCCCAGCCTCAGGGACTGACTCTGTCCCGCCAGCAGCACACAGTGGTCGACGGAGATGCTGGCCGCCCCTCGGGGGGCCTGCTCACCGTGGTGGAGCATGAAGAGATGCGTCGCCAGCAGCAGACAGCGACCTTGAGGCGTGACCCTGAGGTGGGTGCTGATGCGCTGGCCAGCCTCATAGAGACTCTGGCAGCCACGTCCACCTCTTCACCTGCTGCTAGCTCCTCCGCGCCGCTACCCGCATGGCACACGCAGGTGAACGCATGCCTCCCGCACTACCTTCACTCCTCTGACACCAAGGCACTCTGTAAATGCAAAGAAATGGGGAAGGAGCTTCAGATGGCCTCCCACCTCTTTTTATTGCAATCAGTTATCTCTTTTCAGTGTCCTCCACATAAGGAAGAGATCACACACACATGTACGTGTGCATGCATACATGCACACACTAAATTAACTATTCAATATTTGGTAAATCTCACTTCCTGTACATATAAGTTGACAAACAAGGAAACTTGATCCCTATCACATCACTGTTGGTGTGCAGGTGTAACTATGAAATATCCGCGTCAAGTCTTCATTCTTACTAGAACTGCAATGCTGTCAGTAGTTACATTTACGTGTCGATGTTTAGTTTATTTCAATTTATCACAAGATTACTTTCTTTGGTTTGTAAGTAGTTTAAAATTTTCAGAGTTTGTATTGCAAATATAGGGAATAAAATGAGCAGAGAAATCCCACTTGCTGACAGGAAGAGATTAGTGTAACAAGTTATGCAGCAATCTCACTTGGAATCTTGGTTTGCATTGTATTATTGTCTGGACATAATGGGTGTACAATGTTGAAAGATGCTTGTTCACTTTTTTGTCTAGTCTTAACCACTGAGCACAACTGTCTCATCCTGATTCTTTACGAGGCTAACCTGATGTACATCATATTCCTGCATATTGACATAAGTGGGACAAATTTGGCTTAGAAAATTGAATCCAAACATGCTTTTATATGCAACATTTTTTGATACTGAGAACTTTATGACTTTTTGAACGTATTTTGGTGACCTGGTAACACTGTGTTACTTTTATTCACCGCTTATTGAGTTCCTGTTGCAACTGAAGTCTTGGCACCACAAGATTTTTCTGTTATGGTAGCAGAATAATAAGTCATTAACCCTGTTCGTGTCGCTAATGTTACCACTTTTTCCAGCATCCGTTTTCTGTCTCACCACTCCGTAAACTGCTGCAGTATTTTAAAAAAATTTTCTGGCCAGTGCCTCGTTAAGTTGCACTTAACTATGTGTGACCATGGTCATGTTGATTCTTTGTGATACTTATTGCCGTAGTGAAAACAGTTCCGATAACATATAGTGTTTGATCCTGTTATGGTTATAACGGTTATACCGGACTATTTAGTGTACTACCTTTGCACAAGTTTCTTTTCTGGCAACAACCAAGGGACAAACATTTGGTTTCCATTTCTGCTCAGCTTATTCATAGTGGTCAACATACGAGCATTTGAAAATGTTTCTGGTTATTGCTTTGACTCCTTATGCCAGTGCTAGAATTCTGTTGTCTCTTAAGATCTTAGAAATGACGGGAATCTCAGGTGCTGAATGGTATTCTTTTTTTGAACCGCAGAGATATTTCAGTTGTTCATATGTCACCAGAGCCTTGGTGCTGTAATGTGGCTTGTAAGGATTGACTTTAGTGGTGTGATGATGAATGGTTTATTTGACACTACTGAATTTTATGACAAAATTGTGCTTTGCTAGTACTTAACAAATGTGGCACATAAATTACACTTTTATTTAAGTAGAATGCCTCATCACTACCGTTATGTGCCGAACCTACTGGCCTACACTGCTGTTAACAATCCATTCACGGTTACTTCACACTTTTCTGAAGCCCAGCTAGTGTTTTACTTCCAGGATATTTCTCTGCATCGTGCAAACCAAAAACTTGAATAAATCTAGAAAATTACACCAGAGGACAATGCACCAAATTTGTGCGCACTCACTTGTAATAATATTTAAGTATGAGAACTATTTCTTATTAGGCACTACCAACACAAATGTTTTTTCATTGTTTTTATAAATATTTATCATAAATAAAGTATTATAATTTATAAATAAAATATTGGTAAAACTTAAAATGAATAGCAAGATACTTTTATATTAACAGAGGTACAAACACTTGTGATACAAGATGTATTTAGGAAACAAACTAACATCTCACACAAGCGGGTGATTTTTCAAAGGTTATATTCAAAAAGTGTGGAGAAACCGGGAATAGAGTATATACCATCCTCTGCACTGTGGACCTGTGATAATGGAAGATGCACTGCATGCATACAACCAGGCAGTAAAAAGCATGAATGACTGCTTCATTACTCCGTTGTAAGGGCTAATGCTTCCTTGTAACATTCCGAAAGTGTTGTATGTCCCTATTAATATCATGCTAGCCGCTTTATGCAGCTATTAAATTGTCAAAATGGCAGTTCAGCAGCTTTGTTTGTTGCTTATTAACGTGATATTTCTCCTAAATGCACAGAACATAATGAAACACAATTCCTGCATGAAAATATTTCTTTTAACAGATCAAGTACACAAAGTTATTAGCTTTGTGTTAAATTAACACCGTAGGTTTAACTATACAATTCAGTCCTGTTAATAGTCTTTTTTTTTAAGTTACGAAATTCCTAAATTTTTATAGGTGAAAATTTTTTTTCTGAATTATGTTGTGCAGAATAGGTTTTTAATTATATTAGTAGTAGGGACCTTACCTTGCAATTTTAAAATAAAGATATTTACATAAAATCATCATTAAGAGAAAAAGTTGTTTCCTGCAATGATTAACACAGTGGTAGCTGCTTTATGTGCATTTCATAATCTTCATGTAAAGATAAATGACTGATGAAAAAATGGTTGCAGAACCCAGGTAATTTTTTGTGGATGAACTTGAGGAAATCAGGTACAGTATTTAATGAAACATGACTGAGAATATTTAAGTTATATTATGTTTTCCCAAAAATTTTCATATTTATGTTAGCTGCTAATTATGTTCTTTTTCACCACCGTTAATCTCAATATGAATGACAAAGTTGATGATGGTATTGCTTTACACTTCACTTTATAGCGAAAGTATTTATAATGGTACTTTCTCCTGTTAGACTCCTTTGAGTATTTTTTTTACTTTTTTTGTGCCTACACTACACTGGTTGCTCTTATGCAGCGTATTCAATTTCACATACTAGTAATTTCTCCTATTTCATTTGGCAACTTTTTATCTTGTTAATTTGAACATACCGTCTTAAAACAACAGAGTTTTTTAATGTGATAACGTAGTTTGGTACAGTGTGGTTTTTTTTCTTATAGCAGCTCTCAGCTTCGAACAATGCTTTGACAAAGTGAGTTAATGAGCAATGGTATTACTAAACCCACTATGAGAGTTTCTGTGCACACTGACACTCAAATTGTTTTAGAGCCTACAATAGTTGGTACATCCAGTCACATGTCTCCCATGCCTGCGCAATCAGTGCAATATGGAAGTCGGGTCAATATGGAGGGTGTTTGCCTTGGTCTTACAGACGCGGGATGATAGCTTCTCCTCGTGGCGGACGACGTCGACCAGCGATGAGGCGGGTAGTCCCCCGCGCTCAACCAGCCCTCGGCCGCAAACACCAGCGTTTCCCGTCCACCCGCGAACCCCCTACGTCAACAACAGTTTGCAACAGTTCGACAACTCCGGTCTACCCCCCAAGAGTCCGACTACACAGCGGTGAGTATTTCTCCATCCATGTGCTTGTAGAAGATGCAAGAATCTGTTCATGATAACAGATTGGATCATTTGTGTCTTTCAGGAATAGGTACTGTTTCTTTGCTTCTTGTAGGCTGATCTGTGTTAATTATGTATGATAAATAACTCACATTATTGCACTCTGTGGGATTTTAAACATTGTGAAGTGAAATTTGTGATATAGGAATTGTAGGAAACAGTATTAAAAATCTCTATAGGCAATAATTTGTTACTCTAGAATTAAAGTTTTAAGCATGGCAGAAGAAAACATTTATAAGAAATGTCTGAGCAAAAAAATGATGCCAACAGAAATGTATAATACAGTTTCCATAATTGTCTGTTGGAAAGATCCAGAATATTTTTTTTATGAAAACAGCATTTACTGGCAAGCAGGTTGCTTCGTAACATGTATTATGGTCTGTAAATTGGTTTGGAGTGTAACTGTATTTAATACTTATTTTTTGTACAAATAAGAGCAGGTCATAATTAATGTTTTTATGTATATTAATTTGTAAATTTATAGTCATCAAGAAAATTTAAACTGTCTTGGGTGGACTATGGAAATATTCACTTTTCTTTGCAAAAATTTGAGTTTTCAGCATGTGATGTATTGAGTGTTTAAACTATTGTTAAAATGACAAATGCTGGATGAGTTATAGATAAACTCGTGAACAATTGAATAAGAAATACCTGCAGTGTAGTGTGTAGCACCTCCTTTCACCCTGATGATAGCATCCGAGATGTGTTCAGTAGTATTGAGGTCTAGTGATCTCGGGAGGGAGGGGAGTGCAGGTAATCAACCTCAAGTCTGTGGAGTGTTCATCCAAACAATTGGTCACAGTTCAGGAGAAATGGGCCAGTGCGTTGTCTTGTTGTGAGTACAGGTCTCCTGCAGAGTGCTGTAGGCGCACAAATGGGTGAACGTTATCTGCTAGCAGGTCCGTGTATCGTTCACCCGTGAGGGATGATAGTATGTGTAGCTGGGGACTCCTTTTATCCCACGTAAATAGTCCCCATATGAGAATACCACCACCACTGGCCTGAACTGTACCCTGCCATCTGTGTGTATCAACATCTATCACAGTTCATCTGTCCAGGCGCTTTTTTTACATGTGTCGAGGATCCAATGGCAGTGTTCCTGTCATCATCATCATCATCATCATCATCATCATCATCATCATCATCATCATCATCATCATCATCATCACCTCCACCTGTTGTTGTAATGAACAAGTCCTTTCCAACTTTCCGAGGCCTGTTTTAGGACTGAAAGCAGAATATGATCTACCATTGGCTTGCTGGACCTAACATGGCTCATTTGCCCTCTGTTTTAAGGGTTCCCGTAGGGCCTTCACAGCTATTGTAGTGGTCACGGGGTACACGTAGTTGCCAATGTACTTCGCCACCACAGGCATTCCCCCATTTTATGACATTGCCTGTCTCCCACAATGTGGACGAGGGGCTGGATACACATTGATTGTAGAGTTTTGTGTCGTGCGGTGAGCAGAAGTACCCTAGTGAGGTGGCTGTTTCTGGAGCCTAAGCTACGATATGGTTCTGGATGGTATGGTTTCTCACAGGTTGTTATGCTCCAGTATTGAATCGGCACATGATCTGCTGCACTATGGCCTGTTATATACCAAGCTAGCCAATGGCGACCCCCGTCATCAATTGGCTCTCAAGACCTCGTTAAGAGCTGCCAAAATCTCTTCACTCACACCCTGTCATCAATACATTGTTTGCCATGGCAGTTGTCCTTGACAGCAGGGGTTGTACCCAACTCCATGGTACACTCTTGGCACAGTGGCACGTGGAATTTGCAGTGTCTGCACGGCATCAGAGATGGAGTGCCCCATACTTCTTGCGCCAACAATCTGGCCATGATCAGATGTGCTGTGCTGTTTTTCTTCCCTCGTTCTGTGCTCGACTGTTATTCAGGTGGTCAGTATAAGTCCTGACAACATCTTAGCCATGTGTGGCTGGGCACTATTCCATTTGACAGAATGACCACGGCGCCATTTCACTAACACAGCAAGTGTGTCTAATTCAACTGCTTGCGTGCATACATTTCCAAGTTGTGTGGCCACATTCATTTCCTTTGTGTTTAACTGAAAAATTAATAGTATCAGTTCTGTGAACTAATTGAAATAAATGATCTATGAAATCTCGCCTGCTGCCAGAATTTTAGAACCACAATGTTTGCACACAGTATTATGTGCATCCAAAAGGGAACTCTTAAACTAATTGCATTTCTTCCAAGAGGATATAAAAGGACAGTAATTCAAGTACTTACAGTGTAGTTCTCGTAGACAGGTACACACGCGCAAAGAAGGACAACACATTTTCCTTCGTAGTTGCGCGATCGCGACTTTTCGCTGGCTAAGCCAGCTTCGTCTGGTGGCGACTTGTAGGACACTTCAGGTTGAGTTTTCAATAGTTTCCTAGCTTTCCTTTGGGAGGTGTAAGTTCAATCCCAGCCATCCATTATTTATAATTGGGGAATTATCTCAGGACATAAAATAAAATAAAAATTAGAAGAATTTTAGGTAATAGCTTTCTTGTGAAGAAAGTGGAGAAACAGCAATTTTTTGTGAAAGAAATTTTATTTGTAGTGCACGTGTTGTTTGTGCATATCAATGTGCTATTGATGAAAATTAATTTTTTCAGGCATGTTTGCCAGATACAAACTATGCAGTAATTGTTTGGGCTCCTGGTAAAACAAAAAACATGATGTGTTATATTAATTCTCATATAAGCTGAAATCATACAACATTTTTATATGATTTTTTTTTGTGTTTACCATTGCCCAATGAGTCAACCAACCAGACGACTTCAGAACACTGTGAAGTTGGCTGCTGTGTCCTATCAACGTTTTCTTACTTGGGTATTCATTTATGTGAACGTATATATATATATATATATATATATATATATATATATATATATATATATATATATTTTTTTTTTTTTTTTAAATATTGTGTCTCTCGATTGAATGAAGGAAAATAAACTCAAGACTGTAATGAAAAACTGCATTTTAAAACATTATCATAAGCTTGGATGTTTTAATGAAACATTTTTGTTGTATTCTTCCATATATAATGCCCAACTCGTACTCATGTAATGCTTGAGAATGCATGATTGAATTCTAATGAATAATATTTGTTAGATTTTCAAACATATGATTTAGATGTTATTGTAGCATAGTACTATTACTGTAATTGTACACATATACACTAAAGCAGTCTAACATATGTGTAGTTTTGGTGTAGGATTAATTTCTGTGTACTACTTGGTCATGCAGTAATAATTACTATAATATTGTATGTTAAATTCAATGACTTTTGTATTCTTGGATGATTGAAACAGTGTAGAAAATGTTGGTATAGAATCATTGCATGTGTGAAGTATTACATGTGGTAAGATCAGCAGATGTTAATTGAATATTGATATTTTGGAAATATTACAATTGTTATGTGATGAAATTTTTTGAACTTTTTCATGTTTTTGGAATAGGAAACCCCATCGTATGTAATGGATGTCAGTTGATAAAGCTCTCCTGTCTGCATTTATTTAAAAATTCTTCCTTTTCTTTTGGTAGATTTTGATTTTCACCTTTAAGCAGTACTACCACACTTTAGTTTGTTTCTAATATTTTCTCAAATTCATGATTATAGACGTTTGAGTTTTTCGGGGTCGCTTAAATTCCTGCGAAAGTGGCCTTCCAACTCTTCGTTGTCTAGGTATGTAGAAGGCGGTGGTATGTATGCATGTGTGTCGTGCGCATGTTGTCCAGAGTTCAGTTTTGCCTGTTTTGCGTGTGAACTGTGATAGTGTGATTGGGAATGATTCATGTTAGTTTCCATTACCCGTGTGTAATTTCTCTTGTTTCCAATTTACATATCTTATAGACTTTACACTTCTTCGAGACATACGTCTATCTCTGGTCCCTAAAATAATTTGGTTATACATTTTTTTTTGATTACTGATTTGTGTTTACAATAACAATATTTCAGCATTGCTGTACTAGTTTGGTTATAAAATTTTAAATGAAATAGTAATGAGTTAGTTTTGTAAAGGCAAATGCATGTGATGCGCCAGGGGTATGTGACTGGGGTAGATAGATATTGCATGTATGACACATTAATATTCAGTTGCTAATTTAAAAATGCAGCTGAATGCCATTGGTTTTCAGCTAACTGATATTATCTTCGATGTTTAAAAAATTGTATCATTGCAGATGATAATTTTACTTCAATGACAGTGTTTACTTTTACTAGATTACAGATGTGTATAATTTAATTTATTTTCATAAAACAGTTTTTTTGTGTCTTCACTGAATTTCACAATTATAGTTATTTCCAGTTAGCTAGGTGTCAGCTACAGATATTACAGTGTCGTGTAAATCAGCCAATCATTTTCACAGTTGGATACCCACAATGCACAAATGACTCTCTGCCTGATTTTTCATACATCCTGCAATTTTTTTTCCAACCATCGGCAACGTGTGGCAATAGTTCATTTTGGAACCATCAAAGATTCTTTAGTCAAGCGGTATGAGATGTACAGGTAACTTGTTTTTAAATGTTGGTGGCAGCAGTGTTTATTAAATTACATTTTGTCCTCTGCCTTACTTAATACATTTAATATGGAAAGAGAATCATCTAGAATAAATGGGTATGGTAATATATATATATCTCCATAGTTAAATTAATATATATTATATTAAACAACATAAAAATTAGCATATTAGGGTTATCATTTAATAGTTTTCCGGTAGGAAATGGTATCCAGCAAGCACAATTCCAGTTCAGTGTAAAAGGTTTGGTCCTCTCTCTTATGACACTGAAATATACAGTATAGTTTCCGGCATGTATGAACACACTGTGCTCAATACAGGGGTCTGGTTTTCAACATTTAAGATTCAAAAATCAATTTTTTACCGATCTTTAAAACATGACTTTATTTGGTCTTGACACATGACGTCGGTTTGACTGACGACGTCACTGTCAGATAGGTTCTATTGTGCTGGTCAGTGCTCATCCAGTGTAAATTACTGGCCTGGTAGCTTGGTAGCTTTGCAGCAAGGCATGAAATCAGGTTCCATGAGAATGATTTTGCGTTTCAGTGGATTGGCCCTAGGCAATATACCTGGGCGACAAGTAACCTATGGAGGCTGCTTGAGCTGTGTCAACTCTGGTTGGCGTGAGTTTGAGCTAGTTTGTCAGTGGGCAGGAGCTCGAAGGTTGTGTTGGTCATAGGGGTTGGTTCCGCCGGCTCAAGTCCCAAAACGTGGGTCGCGATTCCTAAGAATTAGTCCTGTCCACGCAAGTAAGCCACAAACACAGGGTGGGTTTCCTCACTCAGATGAACAGGGACTTTGAAGAGGTCCTTTGGAATCTCTGGTGTATATTGTCATTGCAGGTGGCGCAAAGTCTGGACTTGGTCCCTCAGTGAGAGTTTTGCAAGTGCGGCCAGGAGGGGTTAAGCTCCTGCAGATGCCCAGAGGCGGCGAGCACCTGTCTAACCTTCTCTCGGATACATTCCGACGGAATAGGGCATTAGGACAATCACACACTCAAATCCGTGAAAAGAATGCAGGGATGTGTTTGTCAAGCTGTGTGTACAGCCACGTGCAGTGTCTGCCAACCGAAACTGATATCCCTATCCCAGCGCTCGGAGTCAGAACGCAGTGAATACTGAGAGGTCTTGCCGGTGGACAGTCCCAGCACTTGGGTAAGTATCTCAGGAGGACCAGTCTTACCCAACTCAGGGAACACTAACTCTGGTGCTGTGGGCGCAGTGGAGATAGCGACTGAGCAGGCAAGCTGACCTCAAGAAACTGAGTACCTAGTGTTGGGGTTCTACCGTTCTGCCTACTGTGGTGCGCAGAAAGGGTAGCCATCCAGTGTGTGTGTGGGTAGTTTATTGGTGTTTTATGTTTAAGTAACTTTCCGGTCACGTGCAATCCCTTGGATGGGCATGGAGTCCACTAGGAGGGGAAATACTACTACGGAAAGATACTCTTGAGTTGGCTAATGTTTGTTTATTCCTTTCTATAGGAAATGAGCAGGTGGTGTCGCACTACTTCCTAATGTCGGCAAGAAACTTACGAAGGCTTAACCTACGCTGAGCCAGGTGAAGGCGAGCTGGTCCTAAGGTGACAATGGCCGGGTAGACGAGCGTTATGAAACTAACTTGAACTGGTACTACTCCTATTGTGTTTGCCCAGAGAAGCCGCATTGTCTAGGCGTGTAGACGACTTTGGCAATATTTGGATCTTCAGCACAGTGTGCGGTAAAGAGTGGTTGCAGACCGATATCTCCGGCAACGAGTTGCAGTGGAGACCAAGGAGTGGGGAGTCCTTCGACACAAATGCAGTGAAGGAACAGGCAGGTTGGAGTTGATGAGCAGGCTGGTCAAGATCTCCGGCAAAGTTTGTGGTGGAGAAAATGAAGACCGGTGATGAGTGGGCGAGCGACCCGCTATTTATACTCTGGCTGGTGTTACCCCGTCAGTCAGAAGAATGGTGGTGGTCGATAGAGAGGGGGTTGCTGTAGCATAGCTTCCTCAATGCTTGACATCACCGGCCGGCTTGGAGAATCGAGATGCGGCAGAACGTACTGGTAGAGCCATCTGACTTCATGCTGTGGTACTGAATGCCTTGGATGCATAGCCCCGGTGCCTCGGCCGGTGAACAGTACAATCTTCAGGCTGGAGCACCCGTCCATGAGCTGTAGTAGACAGTCCAATCTTGTGTCTCGTTATGCGTGGTAACAATGAAAAACTCCATAGGAATCGAGCGGCAAGGCTTGCTCACTGATGAGGCGAAGTCATTAACTCATTGTTGAAAAGACGTCATACGTCATGGTTCAATTTTAATTGATTGACTGTACTGTGCAAGTATGATTTTTCACCCATATCAGTAATTTTATAGTCATGTATTCACTTAGTTACACAGAAAATATTGCTGATATATACTGTAAAAACAAATCTAAGAAACAAATATAATTATTTATATTATTATATTGTTTTTACCGATAATTGTTAGTACTGAAAATTGTACTGATATATGTTTCATTTTTAAATATCAGGTTGAAATAAACATTTATAACAATATTTTACAAAATGTTTCTGATAGAAAACGAGCCAACATAGTAAAATGAAAAATAATTTTATGTAAGAAGGGTTTTTGAAGTGAAATGAATAGAATATAAATACTTGTGAAATTTATGTTCTGCACTTGTATGTATACACATGTGTGTGTTTGTATATACGCAGCCAAATCCCATTATTATGACCACCTGCTAAAAGTACCATCTGAAGCACCTAGCCCATGTCATATGGTCCATTACATGGGCTGGTGAAGCATGTATATAATGTGACCAACATGATGGCTCTACACGTTGTGCATCCTGCTGTCATGGATAAGGGAAGTGATATAACAGAGTTGCAAAAAGTGATGATCATCAACTTTCGAGCCAAGGGGGGCGTTGAGGAAACAGTGATGTTTGTGTTAAAGTTCCGGTGTGGTAAAGGTGTATCGTGAGTGGACAGTGGCACCATAGGGAATAACCATTGTGGAAACTGTGGATCTTCACGCACCATTGATGTCCGAGGTGAACGTTGACTACGACGGTGCGTGAAGGCCAACAGAAAATCTAAAGTGGAACCGCTTACTGTACCAATAAACCAAGGGCATCCAGACACGTGTCTACCACAACACTTCTGCGAATGGTGCTTCGGAGTAGACAGAGGGTGACTGCACCCATGCTAACACAAGTGCATCAATGAAAGTTACTAGAATTTGCTCGACAGTATGTCAACTGGACCACTTCTGATTGACGACGGGTAGCCTTCTCCGAGTCACGTTTTCGCTTTTTAACTTCATAGAACAGATGGACATCATCAGCGTGTCTTGTAAGAAACGTTGGGGAACCGACTCCCTGCATCCATTGCTGGATGAACACGAGGCGGTGCGGGCAGTGTTGTGGTCTGGGGAATGTTCTTGTAGTATTCTGTAGATTCCATCATCTGTGTGGAATACACTCTTTATTAATTTGGTTATGAATCCATCCTCGGCGATCACGTTCACCTGTACATGATGATTATCTTTCATCGGGAGGATGAGATTTTCCAGCACCATAATGTGCCTTGCCACAAGGCTAGAAGTGTCTGCACGGGACTGGAAGAGCTAGATCAAGACTTCACAGTTCTCTCCTGGCCACCAAACAACCCCAATCTCAATGCATTTGAACATCTTTGGAACCACCTTGATCGTCTTGTTCGCCGCCTGTCTCATCTGCCATGCACCCTTCAACAGTTGTGGGATGCACTGCAGACAGCATGTCTCCAGATACCTGTGGAGATCTGTGAGCACCTGACTGAATCACTGCCAGCTCATCTAGCTGCTGTCCGTGCTGTGAAGGGCGTTTACTCTGGATACTAGCAGGTGGTCATAATAATGTGATTCAATTGTATATACAATACTTGTGCATATGGATGTAAGGATGGTATATATTTCATTATCAACTAAAATATTACCTATTCATTTAAAGCACTATTTCTGTTAAAATATTTATAAATACGTATTTCAATACAAGGTTGGTGAGCAAGTTACTAACAAATTAGCTAGTGTGGGAGATTTGTTTGTTACCATTTCAGGTTTGGTGATCAAATTGTTATTCTTCATTAATTGGGCTGATTGGGCTGTGTGTTATGCACTAGTGGAAATGCATTGACGAACACCTAGTAAACATCACCCTATCAAAACACGTTTTATAACACAAATTGTTTGTGTGTAGAGAACACTGGTCTTAAGGCTCTGCTTAATCTATTATGCAGAAATCCTTTGTTTTAGTGTCATAATTTTAGTTTCAGGGGTATTATTGGAAATTTATGATTACAGAAAATTTACAATTTACTAGTTCTTTAATACTTTTGTATCTAATTTTCACTATGTGTTACTTTCTGCGTGCAAAAAAGCAAGAACTTATTGATAAAATGTAAATATGCTCTTGCCTTTTTGCAACAAGCGTATATAGGTCTAGCACAACTTAAATTAAGCACAATAATATTAAACAACTCATAAAATGTAGATTTTCTTTGATCGTAAATTGTCAGTAATTGCTATGAATCCGAAATTATGACACGAAAACAAAGAATTTCTGCAAAAGGAGTGAATTCGAACCTTAAGTTGAAGGGCACCACTTCAACGCAGTTCAATGTGCCGTTAGACCAAATGTGTCATCGCATGTCATCTGACAACATGAGTGCAGTTTGCTGTGCAATTCCATTGTATGTGTATCTGCAATGCCTGGAAGATAACTGTGAGCACCAATTGAACAGTTTAGTGACTTTGAGTGTGTCCATACACTGGGCCTCTGAGGGTGGCTGGACATCTCTCGGAACTGCCACTCACTTGGGGAGTGACTTGTCAGTGGTCCATTGGTCGTGGGGAAAAATGGGTGACAGATTTTTCCCAAAGCTGCCTAGCCCCACCAGTGCCACTTAGCTGTACTGATAAGCTCCTGGACAGGATAATTTGAGCTGCTCTGACAGAACAGCAACTGCACATGAGTTCCAAATGCCTTGAACAAAGTAATGGCTGAGTTCGCGTTTGTATATGTGCGAGTGAGTGGAACGTTTCATTGTCTATTTGCTTTTGCCACATCAGAACCACACCTGGGATTATTGTATGGGAGGCTACATCCCGATAGCCTCGTGTATTTATTCCCCGATAGCCTCATGTATTCATTCAGGGGAGCATGATGAATGCATCATGCATCTACGACCTCAATCCTGTCCTCTGACCATATATTGACATATGCAGGAACGTATCTTCCGGCATGATAACACATGAGACATGGACCAGAGGGACATTCAGCATTTGTACGACAAATAAGATTCCAGATTGCTGCATGTGTAGTCGCTCAAGAATGTTTACACGCGTTATTAAGGTGTCTTCTCTATGTGTTGCATTTAATGTTCAGGATGATCCACTGCAATTATATGTTGATCAGTCCCAGATATCATCTCCTTGTGTACACCAACTTTGAGGCAGATATTTTTATTCCAACATGGTGTTCTTAAATGCATTTCCACTAGTGTATTATTGTTTTCCTGCCATAAACATATAGGTACCGTAGTTATTGTAGACCCTATACGCTGTTGATTATTGTTTGGAGTGTTTTTTCACCTCTGTTCTATGCTTAATTAGTCTGTTTGGACAATTATCACTTTGAGGAGTCCGTTCTAAACATTTAAGCTTTACATGCATTGACGTCCCACTTTAAAAACATATTGAATCTTATTTTCCCTTTTCTCCATTTTGGATAGCACACCACATCAAAAAGTATTATTTAATTTATTTGTTTGTCTTGTTCACCCATGGGCCTTCTTTCACATATGCTATTTAATAATATTCAAGTGGTTAAAACATTTTTATAGGTAGACCTTCATGTACATAATTTGAATAATGACTTATTGATGCTAGTACAATGCAACTCATTTCTTACCAGTGAATAATAGGGAATTTTGTTATGTAAATTTACCCTAATTTTATTTTTTTTGGACTACAGATTTGGAGACTTTCCAGCCCTGTATGGTGTGTATAGGTAGCACTGTACGACATCCAAATTTGAATGTTATTTTGATACATGTTTTTGATATCAGTGTATTATTTAACTTACATAAATTATGGAAAATCCAGGGTTGTATACTATTACATATATAGATTTATATTGCTATTGGAGATATCATCAAAAAATACCGCTCATGTTGATATCAAAAATGAAAGATACAGAGATAGAAATGATTGCTAATATGGAAAGTATCACTACACACATTAAATTGCTGTAAGTTTTTGGCCAATATCACACTTGCAATATTGAAAAAAAAAAAATTTTCGTGACCGACATATATAGACGTGACCCTAGCTGGCCAGAATCATGGTAATGGGAGGTCCTATTCCAAGAACTGAGAAGAAGCTAACTCTTTAACCTAACTTGCATCGTGGCATGTTTATATTAGTATCGCAGTTGGTCCACAAATTTGTTGACACCTCCTCGAGTACTCTGGGCCAATGATTAACATACAACAGAATGCCAACCCAATAAAGGCCTTTAACTCTGGCAATGAGCAGCCAATGATAAGTCAATACATGTTTGTGTACACATATGTATGTGTAGTATATCCTGCAGGTTGTTGAACTTGTGATTTTTTTCAGTGTCTACATTTAAGTGTATTGGGGATATTTAGTCCAAGAACATTGTAACTTACCTTAAAATACAATGGAACTAATAAATAGAAATTAAAAACACACAAAGTTTCATGTTTATCATGCGCTTTGTGGGTTGTAGTGTCACAAACAAAAAATATAACAGTACTGTAGTTTTTTTACACATTTGTTTAGTCTTCATCTGACAAAGAGAGTTCCATGCATTTGCATTCACTTTCTGATTCAGAATTAGTTTTAATGTTCAGGGCAAATAATCTTATAATTTCAATTTTTTATAACTCTGTAGAAAAATTTTTTTTTATATCATACAAAAGTGGAGTCTTGTTTTTAAAAAATATAAAGCACTGTTGTTATATGGTTAATTTACTAGTTACCACATGTTTTACAAACAAAAAGACAGAAGCACTACCATTTATTTTGAAACCCATGTTTATTTAATCATTTTTGCAATTTTTCCAAAATTTAAATAATTTCCGGGGGGGGGGGGGGGAAACAGAAAAATGTTGTTTTTTTTTCCTGGCGATAAATTTTGTGGTAAATTTGCATATTTACCGGACACTGAGTCTCACAGTGTAGGAAACTGGTTGAATATAACCTCCCTGTGCATTATATAGACATTTGTGCACACGAGGTCTGAATGGGTTATTTTCTTATGGGTGCTCCCATGCATACCTGGAGCACTCCATGGTCACACCTGTGCTGACATGTCGCCATGCTGCACTAGCCTGATGCTAGGTGTGGTAATGTGAGCAGAGAAGTGATGGCTGTGTGTGTTATGACGATGTGCAGCAAGGACCGCTCCCCCTCTCCAGTGTCGGATGTGGTGCAGCAGAACATCAGCCTGGTTAGCAGCTCCAGTGTCTCCAGCAGCCGGAATGCCACAGGTCTGCCCACGACTCCACACTCCTCCGCGAGCCTGTCTGACACCCTGTCGCAGAGCCCCAAGGTAGGTCACATTCACTTTTATATCTCGAGGTGAATTTGAATTTGAAACTTGTTAACACTCTGGCTCTTACTGGTCCAGATTGCTAGGTGTTGCAGAGAGGTAGAGGGGCAGAAATTGTGGTAGTTCATTTCAAGATTTTCCGAGGATCATGATAACAAAGTGTATATATACAAATTTCTAATAGAGCCACATATCTAACATCTCTCTTCCAAAATGGCTGTCTTTTGGTTTGAAGCCAGGTTTTCTAGTATTATTATAAAGCAGCACCCTCCTATCATGCCATGAATTAAAAGTCTTAGGTACCTGTTACTGCTCATTATGATTTCATACCTTGCAGGTGGTCATCATCACTCCACATGCATGTTTTCATTCATTATTTTTCAACATAGTATCCCTACCTAATAGGACACCTAAATCAACCTAGGATCAGGGGCGGATTAAGGGAGAAGGTCACAGGGGACGTTAATCGTATAAAATTTGTCATATAATGTCTGAAATGAAATTGATATAATTACTTATAGGGTGAGAGAACTTCCTTGTGTGTGGGCCAAATCTTGATATCAAGTTTGTGCTGTGATCCACTTAGTTATCTGATTTCAGATACGTGTGTCCTGAGACAATCCTTTTTTGGGAAACCTTTACATCTTACATCTTACACATTCACTGGTTCCATAGTCCATACTTATTTTAGGAAGAATAATTTTAGAGTCCATACAACATTGACCAGAATTCATGTGCCAAACTCCAGCAGGTGATTCATTATAAAAAATAAGGTGGGATATACATTGCAAACACTATCGTGTGGTGAATTTAAGGGAGGTATGCGTTATTCAAAATCAAAGCTTGAAATTCATGAATGTAAAAATATCAGGAACTACTAGACATGGAGCGACAAAAATCAGAATTGTGTTTCATTAAATCAATATCATAAATCGTATAAAATTTGGTTGGTCAAATCATCCTACCCTTGCAGGGCAACACCATACCTCCAAAATTCTGAGTAATGTTTTCTCAAGAATGGTTTACAAGAGCGAGTTTGGTTGCAAGGACCTTTTGTCTTCGTTTTAACATGGTGAATAATAATTTGTCTCAAATTTTTCATTGCCGCCTAGTGTTCCAAAATTATCTTCGAAAATACGGTGAGGGGGGGGTGATTTGACAAACCACACTTTTAAAGATTTGCAATCTCTGTTTCATGAAACGCAATTCCAATTTTTGTTGCGCCATCTCAAGTAGTTCCTGATATTTGTACATTTATGCATTTCAAAATTTGATGTTCAACTCTGCTTACCTCCCTTAATTTTCACCACACGATAGTGTTTGTCAGTGTGTATCCTGCCTTATTTTTCATAAGGAATCACCTCCTGGAGTTTGGCACATGAATTCTGGTCAACACTGTATAATATGTAAAAATTATATGTACTACCATCCTTGCATGAGGCTGAAACCAATACATTTAGTTTGAATAGTTTATTCCAGTGCAACATTGCAGTCTAATTTTTATTTATAAAATGTTTCATGGGCCAATGCAGTCAACTTCAGTTATGTTCATGGGAATGTTATTTTAGAAAGTTGTGGCGAGCCACTCAAGTCGAGCGTGCGACACTTTCTCTGTGGCTAGAGTAGCGTGATGCATTTTCTTGCATTAATGGAGTTTTTAAGTGCCATTAGCACTCACAATGTGGAGAAGTCCAACAGGAAAAATGTGTGTGTATGTGTTCAAAGTACAACTGGTCGTATTTGAAACATTTTGTCCACATTAAAGGAAAAACTTTGCAGGAAATTAAATGCAAAATGTTTTACTAAAATTAAGAATAAAATCTCTATGATATATTTTATACTAAAATGAAATAGATTTTGTGCTCCAGTCTTTCATTTGTAAGGATCTGCAGTTACAGATGCCTGTGACTACAAATTTTTGAATGTCTCTCTTCTATGTTTAAATTCCATTGAGGGCCATACCTTTGATTTACAATCAGTCCGTAATACCTTCAAGACTTCACTTAAAATATTGAAATTAATTGGCTTGCACATCAGTATGAATCAGTTTTTGTATGCAAGGGAGATCACGCATCCAAACTGATAAAATTAAAAGTTAGAAAAAGGATTTTGACGAGCAAATTGAGAAGGCCTACATTTTGTGATTGTGTCTACTGCAGTCTCCTGTTATCCAGAACGGCAGCACAGGCCACTCGTCTCCCACGGTTTACTACGGGCACTCTCGACGGTCATCGCTGCACTCCAACAGTGAACCGCCACAAGAAGTGTCACCAGCGCATGTCAAGTTTGTCAGGGACACATCACGTTTCTGGTACAAGCCTTCGATATCACGAGAAGAAGGTACATATTCTGATAATTCCGCACCCTAAATTTTCATATGTTTAAGTTTAAAAGTATTTACTAGTAAAATATTGTCTGTGGTATCAGTGTTTGTACGCACGCATGCACACACACACACACACACACACACACACACACACACACACACACACACACACATCTGTAAATACATGTTATGGGAATATGTCTTTTTTCCAGGAAAGATAAAAAACAGTTATCTACAGTCAAAACTTTTCACTTTAATCCTATTTATTGTATTTACAGAATAAGGTATAGTGAGAATGGTAAAAAAAAATTGCATATTGGAGGCTTTTGTGCACAGTTTCCCTAAGGGACAGTAGAAAAGTATCAAGTGGTATCTGTAGTTTAATCCATTGGGTTTATATTGCGAGTAATAACATCCTACTGTTGCAGATATAATTTCAAAGAACTTTCTGCTTACCAAGAATGTTTGTCGCAGTATTTGGAGGGCTCATTACAATGCTTATAATCAAACATGACCTTGAGGCATAAAAAATTGTTTTACTAGGATATTCCCCTAAAGTTAGTCCTGCAAAGTGATTCTGTGTTATTCATTAAGCTGGTTTGCTTGGGTATGTTTCAAATGTGTAAGAAGGAACTTCTTTCTGTATTTCTATTAAGATGTTGTAATAAGTTATTTTGTGTATTGCAGTTTATTTTATGAGCATAACAGTACTAAGCATCATCAGTGGGTACAGGTCTGAAAAGTTTGCATTACCATTGGTGATAGAATAAACTTTACTTGCATACACATACTGAGAACAGCCCATTGTTTCTGAGGCTATTTTCCTTTCATCAAACTTGTCTACCGGGTGACATTCCAGGATCCAGCAGGTTGTTAATTGTGTTAATTGGATAGAGTTGTGATAATGATTAATGTATTACTCTGTTATAATAGTCATTGACAACAGGGCTCATTAATCATGTAATGCCCCCTACACATGATTAATCCTAGTTAGGTTTGACGTGTGACGTCTCTGTCAGACAAGGTTCTATTGTGCCAGTCAGAGGCACGAGCTAACTAACTGTGGTGAGGTTTTGACTTACTGGCTTCTGATTGGTCCCCGGCTATGATATAGACGGCCAAAACAAAACACGGTACACTTTACATAGCCTTCTAAATAACTCGGGATGATCTGGTAACAAAACGTGCAAATTTAGAAGGCTCTAATTTCAGATTTCCCCTTCCATCAAAAGTTAAAGCTTACCACGGTTTTGACGGACGGAAGGATAGAAAAATGGCCACCTCTGACTGACTGTTGGTCATGTGATTGACAGGCGGATGACGGACAGATGGACGCAGTGGGTTGTAAATCCTGACGTACACCACATTATATGTGTAAGCACAATAAGACCAGTAACTAACCATAATTTAAACTTCCATGGAACCAATTAAAAATAAACATGTTCCAATTTCTTGATTTATAAACTAAATAAAAATATTGAAAACAAAACTGCATTGAATTACACTGTGTCTGTTCATGGAATTAAACAATTAACATAAAATAAATATTCGAGAAACAAATGTAAATTTAAAAAAAATACTCAGAATTTGTTCTGCTACCTATTAGGTGCCAAAAGAACTATCCACACTAGCTGACCATCAGCATTTCATTGTAGCTCATAGCGACTGAGGGATCTGCACTGCAGTTGTCGACACTACACTGCACTGCAGATGATCGGCTCATTGTAGCAGGGCCTTTAATTCTCACAATTAATTGAGAAATGCAGTTCTGTATCTTGTCATGCAGTTAAAACAGTATTGTTAACGTGTTACGGCTGGGTTAAGGGGGAGGTGTCACATGCGAGCAAAGGTTTCACTAGGTTTCAGGTCAGAGACACAGGTTCTGTGCAAATCGTAATGAGGTGGAGTTTGCAATATCAGGTGCTTGGCCTTAACTGGTTTCTTGCACAGGGTTAGATGGGTAGGCTGTCTGCTGGGTACGAAATGAGGTGTCGCACTGAGAGCCCCTCCCCCATCTCCTTGGGTGGCTGGGGTAGGTGCCGGTGCTGACTACCATGTTTGGGCCGTGCCCGGGGTCGACTGGCGTCTGCAAGCTGTTGCGGAAGGGCTGCACCCCTTCCTAGGGCTGCAAGCGGTAAGGTAGACTTCTTGCTGATCCTTTGGTGTATCTGCATCTGGGCACCTAGGTGGGTGGCTGGATGCTGTGGGCTGGAAGCTGATGTTTGTGTCACCCCTAAGGTTACTGGCAGGCCTAGTTGTAACCTGAGGACGACTGGATGTGGTTTTCCGATGGTCTTGTGGGGTGACTCAAAGAGGTTAGCTGGGTAAACTGAGAGGTGAGGCCTCAGCAGTTGATGGGGGTTAAACAGCTGAAGTCTGACGTAGTTTGGTTTCTTAGTTACTGGTCAGCGTTAAGGGCAATAGCTGTCCTCCTGTTGCTCCACTTTATACCCCTTCTATAGGTGAACTACATTTACAGAATGTTCTAATGTTCACTTCCACAAAGCAGGGGCAGGCAACTGTTTCCCTAGCTAGAATGTACCCATGGGTGATTAGGTCACTTCTTGCCAGACCTGTCACTCCAACCGGCGGGTGTATATGCGGTGGATGGAGTGGGTTAACTGACTCGGGTGGTGTAACCGCTTTGTCGTATAGTCTTGCTAGTAGGGGCTCTATCATACTGCACACCAGGTACTCTTCAGTACCCTGTCCACAGTATGGGTGGCTTATAAATCTGTGATGTTTGGCGACCTACATGCTGTCCTTGTTTAAGGGATGGCCCGCAGTCCTATACTAGTCGGAAATTAGTTCAAAGCTGTGGTCACCTGCCTCTTCCTGGAGGGATGGCGCTCACGAGGATTGAAGAGAGTATGGCTTCACCCTAGAATGAGTACTCGGAGGTTAGACTATAATCATGTTTTATTCTGTCCAGAATAAACATGATGATCTGTACTATCTCCTGCTTGGTTGCTACGTAACCTGCGGAAGTTAAAGACAGTTGCAGGGGGCATGTCATAAATAACTAGAGCAATCAATTGGGTAGCTATGTAAATACCTGATCCTAACTGACGACAATGTTAGTCCTGAATAGACTCGGGTGTCATTACTGAAGTAGTAAATGAGGTTAAGAGGGACATAGACACTTTGTATATAGCTGGTATCTTGTAGACATCTGGTCGCTGGGGGTTCCTCGTGAGGAGGACGGTAGGCAGGGTTCTTCGGCACAAGTTGTACTGAAGCAAACTCCGAAGAATGAACTGTCGGCGGTGACTCCTCAGGGAGGACGGGTTAGCATAGAACCCCGGAAAAGGGGGAGGGGGGCCTTTGCCAGGGTGTGCGGCCTTATGTTCTCCTCGTCACATATGTTGTCTGCTAGGGAGGCTTCTGTCATCCCCTCTCTTCCTCACTGGAGGCTCCGGTGAATTACGAAAGGCTGGGGGTAGTTTTCCTTGTGTGGCGGGCGGCACCCAATGCCCAGTTAGGGGCAACACACATGCTTTGCTCTGCTTAGCATTTGTGTGCAGCAGGCGAGTATGTGATACTTGCTTAGGGTAAACTCACGTACCTCATTTTGGTTTCATAGTAAAAGGTAGTTAAATTAAACTAGGTGTGCGTTTTGTTGTAAGGGGTAGCTGGTAGGTTAATTGCTATTTCCTTGGGTATACACATCTCTAGTAGAATACTCAGGGTTGACACAAGTCTGGAAAACAGGGAAATGTCAGGGAATTTGAAAACTGTCGGGGAAATCAGGGAAATGTTAGGGAAGATCAAAACAAGTTAGCTAAATCTCAGGGAATTCTGTGATATGCATGATATGTTGGGCAGTTTTGTCATCAATCTTGCACTGCTGCCACAATTATATTAAATTGTTTTAATGATTGTTGACTAAATATTTAGGCATTTTTCTTTGCAATCTATATGATAATTGTAAGATCAGAGAAGTATTTTGGTGTAAAAGTGTGTTATTTAGCAAAGGGGCCAATCCTTACAGAAAAAAAAAGTTAGAAAAATGTCAGGGAAAAAAGGTTTTTGTTTGGAAATCAGGGAAATGTCAGGAAATATTTCAATGGAAAAAAGGTGGCAATCCTGAATACTGGTTGCCTCTGGAGGCTGGTGGTATCTGGGTTCAATGCTCCGTTCGGGCTACGTGACGTCACACATGATGAGGCTGAGTCGAAAAAAAATTATACCAGATTGCATCACACATCAGTGTTCAAGGACGTAGCTGAAGTATGTTTATTTTTATTTTATACTCATGTCAGTAAGAAGTTTAATATTTACTACTATGTATATAGTAATTAAGCAGTATCACACAATCAGTGTACGTATACAGGCCAATCATTATATCCATTGCTGTTTCAAATCAAATTTTATATAAGTAGGTTTTTATAAGTGCTTAATTAATCTCCAATGAACTGTATCCTCAGAGAGGTGTCGCAGGGAACATGGACCCTCTGTCTATACCACATCAAAACTTCACATTCACATGAAACTGTCTTGTGAATATTTCAAAACTGAAATGAAATGATATCAGAATTGTTAACAATATTGCTTTCATTTGATTAATTTAATATTGTTTCCTAAAATTATAATGGGATAGTGTCGCCTCCCTTCCATGCTTAGACTTGGAAGTCTAGACCTGCACCTGCACTGTGGGATTAACACCCCTCCTCCTCAAACTGAAAATCTAGATTTGTTCCAGGATGTACTTTGTGACAGTTGCATTGTTTTTCAGTGTAACATAGTCACTGTGTGTTGTCACAGCCATCTCGATGCTGCGTGACAAGCCTCCAGGCACGTTTGTGGTGCGCGACTCCAACTCGTTCCCCGGGGCATTTGGTCTAGCGCTGAAGGTTGCCACACCGCCACCCAGTGTGCAGGGGAAGCTTTCATCATCGAGTGACCCAGCCAGCGAGCTGGTGCGCCATTTCCTGATTGAGCCCACCTCGAGGGGTGTCCGCCTCAAAGGCTGCAGCAACGAACCTGTCTTCAGTAAGTCTTTCTTTACAAGGGGGAACTGTTCTGTTATAGAGTGGTTAGCATTATCTTATATATATATATATATATATATATATATATATATATATATAGTTTGAAAAACACTCTAGGCATAACATGTCACCTGTTTTTTCAATAACCTGTATTCCACAAATATATAACACTGTGGTTAACTGTAGAGTACTGTATTATTGAATAAATGAACCTTTACCTTAATATCTTCTATAACTTGTAATATTTATTTCTTTTTAAAATATGAATTAACAACAGCGAGTGCAGAAACGTGTTGGCAATGACCGGTAAGAAATAGTTCAAAGTTAAATTATTATTTTTACCTCGTTTTTTAGTAACCTATTTGTAAATTAAATGGTACCTATTAAAATATTTAAGTAGCCCGGATGGTAACATATCTCATTTTTACAGCTTAAAATAACAGCGGAAAAAATCGTGAGTAGGCCGTAATGGTACGGTATTGTTTTATCGAGCGAGAAAGCAATTGAAAAACTGTCTGCTGGCAAGGCTTGTCGCACTCTTTCTCTTTCTTTGTCTCTTTCACACTCTGGATATTTCACTTTGCTAGTAAGCAAAGAAATTATACATATTTTCATTTGTAGCATATTTCATACTTATTACAGCAAAATAATGACTTTTGAATTTGTAATTTACAACTGAAAAGAGATTTTTAATGTTTGAATACATATTTTAATATATTTAGATATGATGGTAGCGCAGTTACCTAGTGTAGTTGGCAGACGTGGTGAGCCATGACATGGTGTGTTGCTTTTTGTCAAATGAAACATAAATTATTCTTACTCCGAAAAATACTTCAAATTAATACATCATGTTTGTAGATGTTGTGTTTTTTAAACCTACCTATGCAAGTTACGATGTGATAAATCTGTGTTTCCACGGTAGTAATAAATATACTGTGATGTGTGTTTCGTTAATCATTGCGTCTGTGAAATGATGTGCCTTTGTGCATCGTGTTCGATACACTGACCCTGTGTGTGCGTGATTTCAAACATTTGACTAGCAATATTTATACGTTTTAAATGTGAACTGTTTTTATGACGAAGTTATTTATTTACATCCACGTCTGTTTATTTATCACAATGTTGTACCTTTGCCCGAAGGGGTTTGAAACACAGTCGTGTAACGTAATTTGCCACAATCCAAGAAGAAAAATACTAAGCCCAGCCCTATAAATTTCAATAAACCTAATAAACAGTAAGCAGCAATACATAGAAATATGAGCAGAATAAAAGTTATCCTAGGCTGATTTGTGTGCATGTTCACCGCTATCTTTTAAAGTTTGTATGACAAAAATGAGCAACATGAGTTGCGTGCTTGAATTTAATGTGCCTTTTTCACTGGTTGTTCCTTCTTTTTAATATTTATTCCAACTGAGGCCATCCTTTTAGAGAAATGACCCAACACATATCAATAACAAAAGGATAATAACAATTAGTACAGCCCTTTACCTCGCAGTTGTAACAGTGTTAAACACAGTCGCAGCAAAATACTAACATGAATTACATATATTGAGCTACATCGTGGGAAAACAAATATGTTAATGTAAAATAACCGTAATATGAGCAGAATAAAAGTTATCCTAGGCTGATTTGTGTGCATGTTCACCGCTATCTTTTAAAGTTTGTATGACAAAAATGAGCAACATGAGTTGCGTGCTTGAATTTAATGTGCCTTTTTCACTGGTTGTTCCTTCGTTTTAATATTTATTCCAACTGAGGCCATCCTTTTAGAGAAATGACCCAACACATATCAATAACAAAAGGATAATAACAATTAGTACAGCCCTTTACCTCGCAGTTGTAACAGTGTTAAACACAGTCGCAGCAAAATACTAACATGAATTACATATATTGAGCTACATCGTGGGAAAACAAATATGTTAATGTAAAATAACCGTAAGAACTTTCTTCAATTCAGGCATTTTTAAATCTTCATAAAGCTGACCTAAATAATGTTGGAGGCCTAAACTGTGAATATTCATACGGAATGATTTTTGTAATATGACAGAATTCTTTGAAAAGCTGTAAACAGTAATCAACACATTTGACAGTTGGAAGCAACTTTAGGCCCATTTTGTATCCTTCCACCAAATTTAAACAAACATTGTCATGTGATTGAAATGTGACTTCTACTTTAATACCTGTCAAATGTGTTGATATATATATATATATATATATATATATATATATATATATATAGAGAGAGAGAGAGAGGAGAGAGGAGAGAGAGGAGAGAGAGAGAGAGAGAGAGAGAGAGAGAGAGAGAGAGAGAGAGAGAGAGAGAGAGAGAGAGAGAGAGAGAGAGAGAGAGAGAGAGAGGAGAGAGAGAGAGGAGAGAGAGAGAGAGAGAGAGAGAGAGAGAGAGAGAGAGAGAGAGCATTCCACCTGTGTCACCTTTCCTTTTCATTAGCCATTAGCCATATCTGTATACGCACTTTATATACACACACATATGTGTGTGTATATATATGTGTGTATGTGTATATATAATATATATATAACACACACAAACATTTGTATTAAGTGTGTATATAAAGTTCGTATACAGATATGGCTAATGAAAGGAAAGGTGACACAGGTGGATTGCCAGCTATCTAGGGCCAGAAGCAAAGTCACAGTGGACAGGCAAGGCATTGTACATTGTAGCAGTTCATTGAGAATCACAACAGTTGTTTGAGTTATAGTTTCAGTAATATTTTATTTGTAAAATATTAAGCTGGCAACTGTGTCAATGCTTGGTGAATGAAAAATCGAAAAATTTCAGCAAAAAATATATGTATATAGGCTGTTCACGGTAAAATGAGCACTTTTGAAAGACCTGCTTAAGATCTACTTGTATACATGTTGTGTACTCTTCAGCATTATGTATATTTAATATTGCCATGGGCCTCATCGCTTTATTCATGCGTCGGTCAAGTAAAACTGTGAAATTATTAGAAAAGTAAATATTGTATAAATCTGTTCATTTTTACACTTTGATGTATTAAAAAATACAGAAAGCAAGAGAAATAATTTAAATTATCACAAATGCTCACCTAACACTTTTTGTTCAACGTTAATATATGGAACTACTTTCCCCTCCATCGTTACCAACTTTACTGGACTCATGTCACTCATTGGACCCGTTAAAACATATGCAGGTAGAGGCAGTGACTTTTTTCTAATGTTCATTTCAAAAAGTGCTCACTTTATCGTGAACAGCCTTTAGTAATTCATATGATACTTATTGCAACATATGAAGCAATAAAATTACTCCTTAGCTTTTAATCTTCCTTTAAATGTGACATTAATCAATGTAATGCACAATAAAATTCATGAGATGACATTTAGCAAAAGTGCTGGAGTCCAATATTTATGATGGGAATAGACAGCTAGGCTCCTGATCAAATTATAAATGTTGACAGAACACACAATTACTCTCAAGGTTGTACTCGTGGATACACACACATGCACACACGTGCACACACACACACGCACACATACTCACACACAAGTTGGATGAACAAAATTTTCATGCAGATGCATTGTCGCGCCCTTATATATGCTATATGCCAGGAAAAGCATGAAATAACTGTCAAAATACATAGAAAAGTAAAATAGTAACACACTGAGGATGGACACAAGATGGCGGAAACACAATTTGTAAACAATAAGATAAGGTGGGACTAGGTCGCTAGGCTACTGATTACACAATAAAAATTAGACAAAATGCACAAGTTCTCTAAGGACGGCACACAGGGATAGACATCCATACACAAAAGTCGTACAAACATATTTTCCATGCTGTTTGTTCAACTTTTGCGTGTGTGTGTATCCATGAGTACTGCCCTTTGAGTACTTGAGCATTCTGTCTATTTTTTTATAACGTAATCAGAATGCAACATTAATAATTTTCTTAATACTTAGATTTCTAACAATTTTATGTAAATTCCCCAAACTCACATAAATTTTTTTGGTATTTCCCTGACTTTTCCAGAAATGCATAATTCCGTGAATTTTACAGGTTTCCCATGTTTTCCCTGATGTTAGCCACCCTGTGTTATTACTCCGCACAGTTGCAGTTAATGGTGCATGTGTGTCATAAACTTTTTTTTCTATGCTTACATCAAATTTCCTTTCTTACCATTGCAAACAGTTTACTAATAATCTGTCACCACTGATTCAATTAACTGCTATTTGAACATTTTGAAGTTTATTTTCTTTATTGGAACCCTAACAGGCTTACATAAATGCTTAATATATTTAGTATTTCAATACACTAGTATTCACAGTTTAATCATATTATTATGACCACCTGCTAGTATCCAGAGATACCGCCCTTCGCTGCACGGACAGCAGCTAGACGAGCTGTCAGTGACTCGGTCAGGTGCTGATAGGTCTCCACGGGTATCTTGGAGACATGCTGTCTGCAGTGCATCCCACAACTGTCGAAGGGTGCGTGGCGGTGGAGACAGACGGGGAACACAACAATTGAGGTGGTCGCCACAGATGTTCAATTGGATTGAGATCAGGGTTGTTTGGGGGTCAGAGGAGATCTTTGAAGTCTTGATCGTGCTCTTCCAGCCATGTACGGACACTTCTAGCAGTGTGACAAGGTGTATTATTGTGCTGCAAGATCCTATCCTCCCAAGGAAAGGCAATCATTTTGTATGGGTGGACGTGATTCCTGAGGATGGATTCATAACCAAATTGATTTAGAGTTCCTTCCAAACAGATGATGGGACCTAGAGAATACCCCAGACCATAACACTGCCCCCTCCCCCCAACTTGTGTTCGTCCAGCAATGGATGCAGGGTGTCAGTTCTCCAACGTTTCTCGCTGGACATGCTTATGTCCATCCGTTCTATGCAGCTGAAAACATGACTCGTCGAAGAAAGCTACCCATCGGTAATCAGCAGCGGTCCAGTCACCATACTGTTGAGCAATTCCAGTCATTTTAGTTGCTGCACCTGTGTCAGCATGGATGCAGTCACACTCCATGTACGCTGGAGCCCCATTCGCAGAAGGGTTTGCTAAACTCTTCTGGTATACATATCTGGATGCCCTCTGGTTCATTTGGACAGTAAGCTGTTATACTGTAACCTGTCGGTTGGCCTTCACGCAGTGTCGTATTCAACATTCACCCCGGACATCAATGGTGCGTGGCGCTCCGCAGTTTCGACGACAGTTATTCCCAGTGGTGACATTCATTTACTCACGATACACCTTTACCACAGAAGCAGGTGAACAGTTCACAGACATGGCTGTTTCCGAAATACTGCTCCTTTAGGCTCGTTACCAAAAATAATGTTACATCTGAAGGATGACGCCTGAGGGGCGTATCTAAATTGTCAAGTAGCTGTCTCCACTTTTATTTTTCTATTTAATAGTGAGCGCACTATTTAATGTTAATTTCAACTTTAATTAATTTCCTTCTTAATGCTCTCTTGATTGCAGTAAATTAACTCATACCCATCATTAGCATGTGTTCAGTCTGTTTCCAACGGTTATAATGTCTTTCAATCATGCACTTGATACAATAGTCCAGGCTCCAGCCACGTCCTTCAAAACATTGACACTCACAGTTTTCACCTTCCCTTCTTCACAGCTGACCACGCCGCTCGCTCAGAATCCCGCCAGTCATTCATTATGTGCTCCAACTCAAAAACTCCCGGCCACGAGGCCCGTCAACACTTAAATACAGTCAGGGTGACCATCTGGAAGGTTCAACAAACCCCGAGCCATGCCGAAATCCTAGGTCAGTAATCCTGGGTATTCTTCGATAAACGAGGACAAACACCACAACAAGGGTCACACAGCGTCATGCCGCAGAATATTATCTTGTTGGCCTGGCTTTGAAACTGGTATGTCACCGCCCACCGCCTGCTGCTGTTATCTCATAACGACTCCGTCATCTTTGCTGTAACGTGCCAGGCGGGCCAAGGACAGCCGCACAGACCCGCGCTACATAACACTATAACACAAATACACAGATACTGAAAGCAAGTGAAAATGAGCCATAGCCAACAAATAAGTAAATAACACGTAAAAAATGTTTATAATGAACTAAGTACTGTAAGTTATAATTTAAAAATGGGGACAGAATCTATTTCTATAATGATAATACAGATGAACAGTCATGAGAGCACATATATAGGAATAGGTAAAAAAACTGGATGATGCAACTAAGACCACATACACACACACATTTACTTCTTGTAATGAAACATTTGTCATTGTGTCCATCTATGTTGTTTTCATTGAGTTCTCTATTGTTTGATATGTGACGACCTGAATGGCTGGGACACGTCTATGTTTACTAGGCTTTTGGTTGTGTCAGGTCAGGCCCACAGGCTCGGGGATACACACTCTAGTGAGGCAGAGTATGCAGGAACTGGCGCTTGGCCTTAATTGTACCCTTGAATAGGGTTGGATGGGTAAGCCATTGACAAGATACGAAATCTAGCTGGGTTAGATTAGACCAATGGCTGACTGGCGTAGAGTGGGCCACTGGCTTACCTTGGATGCATCTTACTGGAATTGGTTGAGCACTCGTCTGTGTAGGTACTCAGTTCTGTTTCCTGACCCAGCTGGCTGACAGCATAGGTGTCTGCTGGGTGTCTTCGGCAGGTTTCTGGCTCTGGAGCATTGGGCAGGTGCTCGTCCTTCCAAGGGACCAAAACATATTAAGGAGAAGGACTGTGAAGTGAGGCCTCGACAGTCATGGATGGCTTGAGCTTGTTCCTGGGGGGTTAAGCAGCTGAAGGCAGATGAAGGTTGTTTATGTAGCGACTGTTCCTTGGCGAGGATAGCAGCTGCCCTTCTGTCGTTCCTCTTACTTCCCTTTCTGTGGGTGAACTGCATTTACTGGGAAAAAGTTCAGCCAGTTCATGCCTGCACTGGGGGGGTTTCCCTAGCTAAGTGTATACCAGAAGGGTAAGTCACTTCTTGTCAGGTCTGACACTCCCTTCGGTGGGTCTATATGCAGTGGATGGAGTGGGTTAACTGACAAGGTGCTCTAGCCCCTTTGTCGTGTTATTTGCTAGAGGTTGGGGCCCTACTGTACGTGTGCATCAGGTGCCTTTGCGTACCTGGTCCACAGTATGGGTGGCTGTTGAATCTGTTTTGTGTGTGGAGATGTACATCCAGTCCTTTGTTAGGGGACAGTCCCGTTTTGTAGGCCCCGGTTCCCTACCACTCCTTTACAGGGTGACACCAGGAAAGACTAAGAACAGTTTACTCAAGAGAGAACAGGTGGCGGTCAGACTGTAGACATGTATTATTCCATCTAGAGTATAACACGGTGACCCCAATACTCTCCTGCTTAGAATCAATGCACTGAATAATCTACGGAAGGGGATTCAATTAGGGAAAAAAACAGGTGAAGGGACCTGTTGGCTTGAAGAGCGAGAGCAACAATTAGGTGGCTGTTAGACCAACTCGGACACTAACTGAAACTGGGTTGTCTTGAGGGGACTTAGGGGAAGACTGGGTGTATGGTGTTAATGGAAATCTCTTTGTGGAAGGGGGGGCGAGGTTGACTCTTTGGGGCTGCTGGTGCTGGTTGACGACGTCCGGTGTTGGTTACTGTAAATCACCAGATGTTCCTCTCAAGGAGGAAGAGAGAAGAGAGAACCTTGGCATGACTGCTGGTGGTAAGGCAAGCTGCTTGATAGACTCGGTGGTTTTCTCACGTGGAGGAAAGAGAGCAGAGAGTCTTGGCATGACTTGTGCCAAGGCGAGCTGTTGAGATGAACTGCCATTCCTCGGCAATGCAGGGCCTTTTATACACCTGGCCTGGGGATGTCTTTGTGTTTCTTTTGGCGTTGTGTGTCTCTAGTGCGGGTATCTTCTCCCTTTGGAGCAGGGCAACTCTGGCTGCGATCTCTTGGGGAATGCTGGAAGCATGGTTTTTCTTGTTTGCGGGTGGTATCCGCCGCTCACTTAGGGGCAGGCTTTATTAGAGCTGCCGGCTGGTATTCTTTCTCACTGGAATTTGTTGGGTGGAGACGATGTGGGTGACTATTCTTCTTAAAGGTCATTCCGCTCTCCTGGTGTTTAACCTGTCTGAGGAGGCAGAATGCTGGGCTTGGTGATGCCTGTCGGATTTTGTATCTTCTCTGGGTGACGTGGCGTGCACACGATGGTGTGAAGTTGCAATGAATAATAGTGCAAATATGCGTCATGCACCATGTTATTTGCATTGATTTATTTTCAACTTTTATTGCTTTTTCTTCCTTGTAATTGGTGAGTGTATTCTTTCTGCTTAATTTGGGTGTTATATCTATTGAGAGGATTTACTGTATTTTGGTTTGTTTCCATTATAACTTACAAAGTTAACAAAGCTGTGCAGTGGTGTATCAGAATGAATTTTCTCTCAACTACAGTCTTAATTTTTTGATTGCTAGATACTAACACACTCTTGACTTCTGAATGCTGATGTCTTTCAGGTTCGCTGTCAGCGCTGGTGTACCAGCACTCCCTCATGCAGATGGCGTTGCCATGTCGACTGCTGCTGCCAGAAGGTGACAGCTCTGGTCTGACTCCAGAAAGCCCCGGGACGGTCAGCACGGCTCAGCAACTACTGGCCCAGGGAGCAGGTACTGCACCAGCATTTGTACAGGCTCATAGAGATTCCCATCTGGGCTAATAATAGGGAGGATCAGGCACCCCAGTAAATGACGTGTTTGAAATTTTATATTACATGGTTAGGTTTTTAACTTGCCATCTAAGTAACAAAGACAGTGTATATTCCACCACACTCGGAAGTTAATGTCTAAGGCTAAAACAAAATATATATTTGTTGTCATAGTCTAAATGAGAGGGCTTTCAAAAGTGCTCAATTTACCGTGAATTTTTTTTTTTGTGTGTGTGTGTGTGTCTATATATATTGATGCATGCTGCTTTCCAGTATTATTACTAATCGACTACGACTCCAACCTCGCGAATTTCTTTGTAACCCGAGGAAGAGTCAAACGTAGCAACGCCATTCACGAGTGCTGTTTAGATTGCTACTATCTTGGGTGGCAATGCTAGACACGTGAATGAGATGCTATGCAAGCTGCCAAGAAATGCACCCCCACCCTCTCCCTCCACACCACCACGAGAGTCACCAAGTCGCCACCTGCCATGAAAGAGCCTGAGGGCAGCTGAACCTTGCCGAAGCCGAATGCCAGGCAGAGAGGGAGTTACCCCCACTTGGCCTCGCACTAGAGCGACGTCATGAGGCGACATCACACCTTCCACTCTTATTCCAGCGTGGACCTGACAAGCACACTTTAAAAGACAGTGCACAGCCATGAGATATCTTCTTCAGTAGCTCGCCTCAACACGTCATGTGCTGGGGCTCTCGACTGAACATTAGGATCTCAGGGCCCTCTCCAACAACTCCAGAGGCTTCAGTCAGGCCTACCAGCAGCTCCAGAGGCTGCCACCACCAACAACCAGAAGCTCCAGAGGCTTCTCTCAACAGCTACCAGGAATTCCAGTGCCCCCTACCACCAGCCAGCAGCAGCCCCATAGGCTGCCTGCCGTCAATGGCTACCACCAGCACCAAAGGTTCTGTTCCATCTACCACCAGCTCTTCCAACAGTAAATCTGCAGACACCAATACCACACTCTCCGTTGTCATTCCTCCTGGTTCGACAACTGCCACTACTTTCTGGTGGTAGCAGCTACACCCACTGCCATTAAAAGTAGTGGCACCTCTTTTTCTCAAAGTCTCTTCGAGACATACTGAGTTAGAGTTGTTTTTATAGCAGTAAAAGTTGTTCTATACTGAGTTAGTTTAGGAGCATATCACTTTAATCTGTTTTACCGTAGGTTACTTCCAACCACATTTTGCTTGGTAGGAGATAGTACACGCCGCCTTGTTTATTACTATGTAATAAATAAGTATTGTTCCCAACCCGTGTGTTTTAATCAAGAGGTGTAATTCCTACTTGCTACTCGCACCACATATCAACAAGCAGCCAGCCTTCCTAGCACAGAACCCAGCATTCCAGCAGTCGACACCAGCAGTAAGACACCAGGGCTTTGGGCCAGCATCAGTGGTACCCAACCACCCCTGCAGTTAGAAAAAACAGGTGAGGAGTCAGGTGGACAAGGTAAGGAAGCCTGACTAAGTAAGGTGTGCTCACAGTCCCAGACTTTGTGAAAAGTCGGATACCAACTCTACCTACTCCACATAATCGAAGACCCCGGTATTCCGACAGTAACCTGTAATCTTGATCCAGTTGAGTCTTGAGAAAGTGATATGCGTCAATATATATATATATATATATAAGGTAGATTCTAATCTTGAGCATGAATTATTAATGGTATTTATTTTAGTCACTGTTGGTACTGAAACAGATATCTATGTCAATCTCATTTCCATGATTCCTTGATACCAGCGATTCTTATGGAATGCTAGATTCAAGTATTGAAAGACTAGGAATCGTGGTATTAAAAATAAATTACAAGTACCTAGCCTCATTATTATACGTGTTCATATTAATGATGAATACAATTTATAGTAGTAATTTTAACCCTCAAAATAGGGACTGTGAAGATGAATAGAAAATAAAATTTAATAAATGTGTTATATGACCTACAATCTAATAATAAAAATAAAGTAGTAATGTCAAAATATGTATCATATTGATTAATCTAGCATCACCAATTTGCAGATATCAGAAAATATGTGGATTGCACATAAAAAATTATATTTGTCACATTTTAATTTATAGTTCACGAAATGTGTAAAATCGTAAATTTTTGTAAATTTGTGTTGTTTCTATATCACAGAACTTACAGTGGTTTTACACATGTGCATATGCATATTTCATTGCAAAAAAGAGTTATTAATATTATTTTGTGTGCAATTTTATCCCAGTGAATGCAAATTTAAATGTTTAATTTTCATCATGTATGTTTATGAACATAGATAACATAAGTGCAACAATTTACTTTTAAAAGTATCATTAATTCCGATTTACTGAGGCGTGTTTGTTATCCAACCGTCTGTTGTGAATTCTACCCTTAACAGTGAGCCATCATAATCGCTTAGAATGGTGCCGCACCAGCTCTGCATGGAAATTACCGCACTTGGTTATCTTGCCTGACTTTTTTTAACAAACAAAGTATTTTTATTTTTGCAACCAAACTATTTTCTTAACTTTATTTTTATCTTTTAGTAGCACGTGATTTGAAATTACTTAACGGAAACAGCTACATATTTAACTTGATATAAGCCATACCTGGTGAAATTCATAAAATAAAATGTAATTTGCTTTTGAGGTAGTTAAAATTCGTTTTAGAAAAAAGTTTTACAGCTAAAATATTCATTATCGTACATTTTCTATTACGTAAATGTCAACTGTATATTGGTTTATCGCTCGCACACCATAAATTGCTGTATCATTCGCAGCATGACTCGATGCACTATTGATAAAATGTATCAGATAGCAAAGCGCATGGTACAAATTGGCGAAATTTCATTTCTAAATGTGAGTGTGTAGGTCTAATAGTTATGTTTTATTTTCTTTTAAATTATTACAAAAAAATTAATTAATTTAGAGTACTTTATGGTTGGATGGACGTAAGACACGTAGAATTCATTAAAAATCATATATGCATTGTTTCCTTTGTCAGTAGGTACATGTTTTTCATTCTTCATCGTGAACAAAAAATTACTCACGAATATGGCCTAGAAATTTTCTCAAACTGCAAAAAGGCGCAAAATAATATGAAATACTGAGAAATTATGTTTATTCATGAAATTCTGTAATAATTCTCGTATTCCCGAAACATTAAGAAATATGCTAGTTTAAGTGTATCTACAATCACAGTGCGAGCTTGTTTTATCATGATCTGAAAACTTTTGTAACCATGACATGTGACGTCTTTATTAACCTACTATAAAGACTTCGCCTCATCAGTTTGAACTTCCTTGTCGCACGCGACGGAGTTAGAAAAGCAGTACAATCCACCAGAATACCTACAGGACATGCCCTTAATCTCGGGCACTATTACAGATGCTGCCAAATTGTACTGTTCACCCGACAGACAAGACATGACAATCCCCGAAGCATGAGTTAGCTGTCAACTGAGCCGCAAGACGACATTACAGACCATGTAGCACTACAGCGCGCCAAGGGATAGCATCATCAGTAAAAACGCTGATGTGCGTCGCCTCAGCGCAGATATCACATCACCCCCCACCCCAGATGAGGGCGAGCCGGTAGAGTATATATACCTGCACGCAGCTCAAAACGTCAATCCATGTTCCTCCACCGCACTGTACTGTGCCGGAATAAGCCACCAGGTTCCCACGACCTCGCAGATTCTTGTTCCTTCATTGCAATGTACAGTGTTGAAGGAACTCTCCAGTAGATCGTTCTATCACCTCATGTGCTGTGACTCTGTACTGACACCCAGGTCTTCACGATTTTCCACGAGCTCACCAGAGACTTCCAGGCCTTACAAGAGTCTCTGTAGCCTAGGAATCTACGACCTCTCTTTTTGTGCCTGCCCTTCTGGTGATGACAACCACCACTGCCCTTCTGGTAGTGGCACCCGCAAGTTCCTGGAGTGCAAGGGCAAAGGGCAATGCATATTTGTCATCACAGATGATGTTGGTTAGGAACACAGATGCCATGACAGCCAGAGTGGCTGCAACCATCGCAAAGTCAGTGCTGAGGGGCATGCTCTGGCAGCAGAGGGTACACAACCCGCAGAGCGGTTGTGCAGCGATCCTTCAAGGCCTTTCCACCAGCAAATGTGAGTAGCAGGAATCAGCAGTGGAGAGACTCAAGTCCTTTCAGGTGATTTGAGACCCAGGAGAGCGACAAGTATCAGGCCGAATGAGGTGTGTCACGTAGGCATCTTACCCTAGCAAAGTGAAACGATGGTCAGAGAGACTGAAGGACTACATGCTTCAATAACTGAAACAGTTACCTGTAACCATTGCAGGTTATACATAGGCTAATATTATTTTGTTATATTATAGATGCAGTTTGGTGTTAGTATTAAGTTCACGTTAGCTGTTCATGAACCATTTTTGGAAGGGAGGATGTGTTATGTTCATACCATTGTAAGGTTGGCCACATTGTTGTTGCTTTGTTGATGAGTAAGGTTAGTCAGTTCCCGACGTGAAGCTTGGCGAATATTTAAACAAGTAAGCTGCTCGTTTTCTCCTGCTGAAGATCATGTATGTCGTGAATCCTAAACACTAGTACATCTCGTGGAATTACCGAGGATGCTACACCTTGGCAGGATACAAGTAATAAAACTGCTACACCACTACTGACCCTTCCTTTGCAAAGTTCCACTCCACATAGTAACAGATAAAGGGGAAGTAAATACTGTATGAATAATATTGTTGTCGCTGTGTAGCCTGCAACGTGCTGTTCCTCTTCACAATGGACATGGAGTCTCTGACGGGGCCGCAGGCGATCAAGAAAGCGGTGCAACAGATGTTCCAGCTAAAGCCGCTGCCGGTTGCGACCATTGTCCACTTCAAGGTGTCGGGTCAGGGCATCACGCTGACCGACAACAAGCGCAAGATGTTCTTCAGGCGGCACTACCCCGTTACAACCATCTCCTACTGTGGCCTGGACCCTGAGGACCATCGCTGGAGTCAGAAGAGTGAGGAGACCGGCCTCCCCATTAGCTCCAAGTAAGTCAGTGTGTCTCTTTGTGATTGTTCATTTGACTAGTCTAGTTTGCATGCTTTTGCCAACATTTTGTGACTTTACAGTAGAAATTTTCATTTCTTGTTATATCATATTCGCCACTAAGTTAGCTTCTGTTTTGTCCTCAAAGCAGTGTTCAATATTAAAGTTCACTTGGGAATGTTATGTTGTATGTGTATTATTGTGACTGAATAGTTTTGTAATTAATCTTAATTTCAAACATCATAAACTGATAATAATTTAGCATGAAAATCAATGATTCATCAATTTGAGTGGGATTGCTGCCACCTTGCATCATCATGTGACATATGTCGAGTTTATAAATTGATGCATAGTATTTACCAAATTGTAATATGGGTTCATGTGGGTAACCTTTTTAATAATTAAGTGTATCTTTGTACAATAGAAGTTAATTAAAAATGAAATCTTTACAGCCATCTATGTGTACTTCATAGTAAACAACTTGATTTATGAAGAACATTTTAACGTGTGGGGAATTTTCAAGCCTTTATTTGAAATTTAATTTGGCAAGTGGTATAAAGAAGTTGTTACAAAGGTAACCCAAATGACTGTAATTTTGCTACAAGATTTACTAGTTGTTTTTGTGATTAGTTAAAGTGTTGAATAAGTCTTATAATAATTACTTTAACATTTGATAAATTTATATTGAATTGAAGACGTTAAGTACTTGTGTTTCCAATATGCTATAATTTACGATAATTTATTTGTTTCACTTTTACAAAAATGAACCCAAAACAAAATTTTCACTTAAGTTAGAAATCTTTCAAGAAATGGTATTGTATTCTCCTTCTTACTATATACCTTTAATCCATAGTATGTTCCATGCCACTAAAGTTTGCAAGAGACCCACATTTTAGTTTTTCAAAGTATTCAGGAGGGAATTTTTCCGTCATCCTTCACAGCAACTGGGTTAAAGTGCTTCTAGTTCCTTCTATCTCGCTACCTTTATTGTTCTCTACACTTTTCTGTCTGGAAGTTATTTGCTCTTCTCATTACTTCTGTTCTTCCTTGGAGCCTTTATTTTGTATACTTTAGCTTGATCATTATTTCTAACTACCCCTTTCTCCCTGTTCCCTGGACATCTTTCAGCATCTTATCTTATTCAAATCGTTAAAATGACTGCCTAGTGGAGGACCAGCCGAGTTGAAGGATATGGGTTTTTACATGTTAAATGATTTTAGGTGTGTCTGCCACCTTTCACGATATAGCTTTCAAGCAAAATACACTGTTTACCTGGGGCATATTTCTACAAAAAGGTTTATGTAAAAGTTTTTAAATCCGGGAAATTGGGAGGAAATTAAGATTTATAGATATAGACTTAATAAAAAAAACTTTTATTAATTTACTTATACTTGCTTTCCTTAGCATGGTTATTTTCTTCAAAAGGCACACTTTGTTATTTGTTTAACAGTAATACATATTGTGAAAGGTTGCTGAGACATCCATAAAATTATTTAACATATCAAATTCTATCCCATTGTTCGCCTGGTCATGCACTAGGCAGCGCACTTAATTCCTACTGTTACTTCACTATCTGTGCTCTCCGACAATCCTTGTTGTTTCAGTTCTCGTTCTATTTTTCCCCTATCAATGTGTTGTATGTGTGTGATTCATATCAAGCAGGGTGGTTCACATGTGATACTCTTGATTAACGTTTGGAAAAACGAAGGTTCAATTCCTGGACATCCCGTTTTTTTTTACTGTGATTTTCGAAGATCACTCCTGGCTATTGCTGGAATATCTCATTAGTACAGTCCTTGGTTAATATTCCTTCCCCATTTCTGCTTGTTCGAATAACTAGTTCTATCTCATATTACTCTGCTGTCCGTAAGACGTTAAAGTAACCATTTCCCACATACCATCATATCTAGTCAACTATGTTAAAATATAATGTAATGTTTCTTTTTGACAATTTGTCATTTACCTTTACATTGATAACCTTCTCTGTGGTAGTTCTGTCAAGTTACATCTTCTCATCACATGGCCAAATGAATTTAGTACTGTTGTTCTAATTTAATTTGGTACTCGCAGTCTAGTACTTGTCGACAGGCATACACACAAAGGACGACACATTTTTCATGTGGTTGCGTGATCGCTACGTTTCACTGGCTAGGCCAACTTCATCAGGTGGCGAGTTATGTCCTACAACTTATTGCCTGATAAAGCTGACCTAGCTGCGTCACGAATGTGTCGTCCTTCTTTGGGTGTGTGCCTGTTGACAATTACCAGACTGTGAGTACTTGAGTTCCTGTCCTTTGATATATTTTTGGTACTCTAGCAGCCCTACTTGTAACCTGAAATCATATTATTGTTTATATATTTAGTTTATCAAATTGTAGTTAACACGTATGTGCTTCCTTTTGATTTCAGCCGTTGTTTCGGCTTTGTTGCTCGCAAACTGGCGAGCAAAACGGATAACCAGTGCCACATTTTCGCTGAGTTGGAGCCAGAGCAGCCAGCTTCAGCAATTGTGAACTTTGTTTCCAAAGTGATGATGAGTGGCGGTACCATAAAGGCCAACATTGTGTGAGGAGTGTTCAGAAAACTGTCAGGCGCCGCAAAGCAGTCATCACTCCTGTATGTTTCAGTGTTGTATGAAAAGAGGATTTTGAGTCAGTGAACCCCATATATAACTTATATGTGTAAAGAAGCTTTTCGTATGGAAGTGATATGCCTCTATGTGAGTATAATATCTCAATATGCGGGCATTTTGAGATGGGTTCTCTGTATGTTGGAAATGATTTTCCGCGCGTTTAACAAAATTTAATCAATCACATCCTAAAGCTGGTGTAGTTTTATTACCTTCATAATTGCCATTGGCTTTGCAGAAAAGAAGGAAATTATTTTATTGTAAATAATATAAAATTTACATAGAACTGAATTGCGTTCCAAGCATAACTGGAATATCAGACTACAAGAAACTCGTGTTCGATAATTTTTCGAAACACCAAAATATTTTGCAACTGCTTGTATTAATAACACTGTATTTTAACTGAACCTAAGTAACCGTCAATTCTGTCTGTACACAAAACAGAGCAATACTTTCAGGAAAAATTTGTTATAATGTTTTTGTTGTTCTCATAACTTCACATACATCACATTAATTCATATCAAAGTATAATTAACACTTGCTATGAAGACTTAGTGTATTTATGTATATATTAAATCCAGAAATTGTTGAAATCGTAACTTAGCAGGTGGTAAATGAGCATTAGAAATGTTACAAATGAATTAGCTTTTAAAAGTTTATCTTGCCATTATCATTCATATCATTATATGACCACTGATTATGACTTGTGGATATTGTCAACCATGTTAACATGTATAGTAGCAATTAATTAATAATATGTAACTAATAATGATTTAAAGTAGCTGTGTAATACTATTTTGTTGTGTAATGTAATTAAAATCATTGTATTGCAAGTAATTTTTCATGGCTATAGAAACTTGTGAACTATTACAGTAACCGATGTTTGCAAATCACATAGTTGATGACACAAGTTACAAAACTGATCAAACTTGTCTATACTAGGTATATTTTCTGTGATACATGTAAATTATGTAATTGATCGATTATCGTAAGTCAAGTAAAATTTGGATCATGAAAAAAAATTTAACTGTATTGCTGGAAAGTGATAACACAATATTAAGTTCCATAAAATGTGGTTCATATCTAATTTGAAATTTTCGAGTCTGTCTTATAGTAATCACACAGCCTTGTGAAGTTAATTTCAGAATGAGTTCACATTTACCTCTGGACTTTATATTTTCAACCACACTTTCATATGATATGTATTAGGTGCACTTCAGTTTACTTTGGTGCAAAACCAAATTGGTGTAGTTGACTCTTGTATTCAGGTTTTTGCTCTTTAGATTCAAGTGTTTTTGCAAACATCTTTGATTTTACCAAGTAACTAAATAATCAATTTATTTCTTATAATTGACTATATTTTTTGTTATTTTATCTGACGTGCACATGCATATAAATATATATATATACTTTTTTGCTGTGTCGACAAATAAGTTTCTGAGATAGTACAAGCTTGTATATTTTCTGTATTGTCATATTTGTTAGTTGTGTTATGAAGTTAATGGCTAGACAGAATCATATATATATATATACAAATTTGCAATGTAAGAAATATATTATAAAAGTGTTTAACATGTAGACATAAAGTAAAATGCAAATAAGTAAATTGCAAAATGATGACTATTTTTATGCAGTTTGCACATATTTGCAAAGCCTTAGGTATCTAGGTATCCTTTTTCTCCTCATGTATTGTTGCCTACTAAACTTGATGCCTTAGAAATGATGCAGTGGAAATTGCTAAGAGAAAGTGAACTGTGTATTCTATTTGTGTTTTATTTTATTACTGTTGAGGTAAGGTGTGCAACACCCTCAACAGTATCAGGAATGAACAATTTCTTGAATGACATCAGTACACACATCAAAGTATTGCACAACAGGTAGATGGTACTTCCACATCAGCATTGATAACAACCATTGACTTGGCCGACCAACAATGCATGTAAGTGTTTGTGTATTGTTCCACTTACACTAACACAGCCAGTATAAGGTTCGAATAATGTGTAGGAAGGTTTTGAGTTTTATTTTTTGTGTAACTGAGTTACTGTCTTTCAGTTAAATAAACATTTATTTTTATTAATACTGAATTTTGTTACTGTTTTTTCTTCTGTGAATAATTTCCTAACTTTCATACCCTTTTTATTCCTTATACAACAGCACAACACAAATCATTTTAAAACTGAAAAGTTACAGTTTGTATTACTAGAATTGTTCTTATTTCAGTGTAACAAAATTATAGTTTTGAAATTTTTTTCATACACATAATATCCAAGACTGGTGTAAACATATATTGCTCTGAAAATTTATTCTTCATCTAAGAACATGAAAATCACTAACCGTCAGTATTTGCCATGTCAGATTTCTTATTAACAGAAAATTAAATATTTTGAAATATTGAATATTTTAGAAACTTAAATTTTACTTCATTAAATTATTGTATTTTGTAGTTAACTTGTCAACATCATTGTAATCTTTTTATATAGATCTCAAAAGCTGGCTGGTGTATAGCCTTGACAGAAATGTCAATTGCCTTTCAGAGTAATCATATAGAATTTTATAAAACAAACTGTTACATATTTTACATTGTTAATCATCAGCGACATGCAATGGTATGGGCTATATTTACTGTATGCCATATGAATAGCAGATTATACACAGTCATACTTGTTGCCTCCATTCTCATGAAAGGGAGTATAGAGGACAAAGAAATATAACCCAAGAACAGAATTCTTTGTACTAACCGGTTGGAATATGTATGTCTGAAAATGCGAAGGAGAATTGATGTTAAGAGTTCTAAGTATCTGCATGAGTGTGTACACATTGTAGTTGTGAAAATAAAACTACTAAACATGTCTCTACATTATTAACGATAAAAGGGAAAATGCCAGAAGTATTTACAAAGTGTTGAACTTTGAAACAGAGATAGAATTTTTTCTTGAAAGCATCTAAAACAAAGTTAGTTTCTCACAAAATTAATTTTTTGAGGTACTTTTGCTTACTTTTGCTTTTCTGCTCTCTGCTGCTTGATCAAAAACCCAGTTCCTGTACAAACATTATTATAATTTAGTTGCTGTTAAAATGATACACTGGCATTTCAGTTGTGTAACATTTTTTAAGCAAATAACAGGCAGCATTCTTATTTTTATGAATTGGATTTTTAAACAGTTAACAGCACAGATTATTTTTTTTCAATGACAATTATCATTATTATTTTACTGTCTAAAATATTTTCCTTATCAAAATACACATTGAACTATGTACTAAGACAAGGAACATGGTCAACTTAATCATCCACAGAATGGCTACAGTCTTAAGGTTTCATTTTTCCGAAAGTGAATTCTGGAACATTACCATTTAATGTTAAAATCCTTTTCTCAATTATGTCATAATATATTCTCTTATCTCTCCTTATATAATCAAATACCATCACAACGCACTCAAATTTAGCTAATTATAAGATGCAGATAGCTTTTTGTTAGTTCCTGAAAGCCACTAAATTTATGCAAGTCACCAGCAGGGAATTCAATGGACTGGTACATCTGTGTTTTGATCATGCGCTCCTGATAGAAGAATTCTACAAACCGTTCATTTACACACAGCTTTAAAATTTTTTTTTGTAATTTAACCAGGCAGTAATAAACTTGATGGAGGTGATCATTTAAATCAAATATGTTAAATTATTTGCAACTTACCAGCAGGGAATTCAACCAACTGGTACACATCTGTCTTGATTTTGTGCTCCTGTTAGGAGATTGTTTTAAATGACTTTCTTAAAGTTGCTAGATAAGTAGGTGGCAGTAAACTTGATGGAGGTGAACATACAGGCTTTGATACATGTGAGGGAGGAAAGTTTTATGTGAATTCAACAATATAGGCATGAGGAAAATAATCAATGTTAGAGCAGCAGTTGGCAATAGTGTAAACTCTAATTGGGCAGATAGATGATGCTTGCCCAGTATATACTTATATGTGCATGCGCATGCTGCACAGTTTGGATGTTTATGCATTATTTCAACGTACACATTTTCCACACAAACTCATTTTGTCTAATGTGTTTTTATTTTCTAATGCTTATTTACTTCAAAATTTTGAAAATTTAAATTTGTTTTAACTTTTTGGTGTAGTAAAGAATTTGATTGCTGAAAAACTATGTTTGTTGTATGGATATCATTTAATCATTTTTTCTCTTGGTCTTGTTTGCTATTTCACCAACAAAAGTGATGTGGAAACTAAGTTTTTTAGACTTAAATCACCTGTCATAATCTCAACAAACTCATTTAAATTTACACCTAGTAACACGTTAATATTACCACAAGAAACAAGTGAGGGGAAAAAAAAAAATTATCAATGCAGTTTGTTATTTAGACAAGAGCTCGTATAAGTAGGAACAGGTGTTTTTTGCGAAAAGATTTCAAGACTAGTTGTACTCCAAAACACTTTTGTTCATATACACTTTCGTAGTTGGATAATTTTTAATGTTACATGCTTCAAGTGTCTTACCGCGAATCATGGATGTTCAGTATCAGAGTTCTTTATTATTAATAGCCCAGTCAAACAAAAAACATGTCTCACTTAGACACGCTGTTATTAAATGAAGGAAGTTGTGGTTGTGGACATAGGATATTTAAATCTAACATGGCCAAAAATATTTTCCCAAAAAACACCTGTCCCTACCCATAAGAGATCATTATATACTGGATGCATGTACTAACAAAAAGAATTAGGGTATGTGGAACTTCTAAGATTGTTGAAAGCCTATGATCGCTTATTAGAGATAAGCTTAACATCACTGACAGTATTTTGATGAACTTCCACAACTATTCAGAATGTGTTTAATAATTATAACAGATTTGTCTCTATAGTTTGTGGAGCACGTAATTTAGCTTTTGATAGCACCAAAATAAAATATATAAGAGAAGCTACAATTTGATAAAACAGGTGCCTAAAGGCTTCCCCCTTAAAGGGTGCTGCTTAAAGGTGTAATCCCTCCTAAGTTGGAGATATTCTTTCCCCGCTGGTCTTGCCGTCATCTCCTAAAGTTCACTTCATTTCCTGCTATGCTCAAGTAGTACTAAATTTGGCTTCACGACAAAGCGCATCAAACCTAAAGAATTGAAACCATTTTTTTCCAATCTCTGAATGGCCCTTCGTAACATTTTTTGCAAGTCTTCTAAAAAAATATTGTGCTGTAAAAGGATTTTTTTTTTCAAAAGGGAAGATGCCATTTTGGCATTGTGGCACTTAAGTTAGTTCACACAGTAAAGTAATACAAAGTAAAACTCTTAGAATTTTTTGACAGAGTTCTTTATAACACAGACTAATTAGACAGTGAAGTAGTCATCACATATCTGGGATTTTTAGCTATTATAAACATTCTTAAATTCATTTTATTGGAATTTTTATTTGAAAACCACTTACTGCACACGTGACATAATATAAGATAATGCATATGGTGTCAACAGCACGAGGCTTTGGGCCACTCCATGGCCCAAAGCCTCGTGCATACATGTTCATCGACTTTGGGTAGAAAAAATTCTTGTTTCATTGGATTAATACAATTTATTCCAATCCTTGATGGTCCAATTGGCATACTTGTGGACCCAGGAAAGATAAAGTCAGTAGGTCAGCCTTTGTTTAGCATGGGTGGCAAGTGAGTCATCTGTTGTGGAGCTTCATACCACCCACTGTACACCTCACCATTTAGTAGCATGTGGGTGTTGTGCATTCAGAGTAGTATAATGTCCCATGATTTTTGGATGCTAATGCGGCGTTCAGCCTTTAATAGCAGTTTTACTTGAAGCTTACTGCGCAGTGTCACCCTCTGTACAGTTTTGCCACTTTGTAGTAACTGTCACATTTTATTGCCACTACCTGTACACCTTCACTGTATTTTATTGAGATTCTTAAATATTGTTTAAAAAAGTTGCAATAACATTTATTATTATTGTGTTTAATTTATTCATCATAGAGTATTTGTGTAGTTGTATATTATGTAAAAATTTAGTCCATTACCCTTTACTGGTTTAAATTCAAAATGTGAAGCATAAAGTGGGGTTTGAGGCAACAAGATGGGGACAAAATTTGATATTTAATATGCCAAAATGTAACAAACCTTTCTAATAAGCTGTACAAAGTTCATTTGTTTGCAATGGAAATTATGAAAACAATTAAATAGGTACCTGGTAAAGACAATCATAAAGTTTTTACATTTTATTTTTTGTAAATTTATTAAAAATGCAAGTAAATGGGAATGCTGCTGTAAATACAAAAAAAAAAAGTCACTTTTATCATATTATGAAATGATTTTATATCACTCACTAGAGTTACAGATGAAATAGGTAATTTGAAACATGTAACTCTTCCTTAAAAAAATATCACATATCAAAAGTGTTAATATCACATTGTATATAAAAATTATAATCTGATATAGCCTAGGTACTCCTAATTCACTGTATTTTTATTTTTAACATCATTTTTATTTCAATTCAGAGAAATCATTCTGAATAGTAAATTAAGAGTGAAATAAAAGCAAAGTATGTGTGTTGTATAAACTATCATATATCTAAAGTTGCATGACTTCTGGAAAAAAAATAAAGAAGTAATAGCATGGTTAGTCTTGTCCTCTTAAAGAAATTTAATAGACCTTGTAAAAAATTTTTTTTCTAATACAATAGTAAACTATGAATGACAACTAAAAATACAATTGCACAAACATACAAAATAGGAATCACTCAAAATCACAAATTTAAAATTGTGATGCTTTCTAGTCTTGTATAAAGACAGTTTATCACAAATACAATAAAATAAATAAAAATTTAAACTGTCAAATATTTCCATGTTGCAAAACTGCACGTTAAACTGAATTTTGATGATGAAAGTATATTTCTACTTTACCACTTTATTAAATTGATTCAGGGACTGTAAAATTTTAGCACGTAAATGGTGTTAGAAAATTCTTTTACGTGGAAGGCTGAGTTACATGGGGATTGCATAGCAGCTACTGAGTCACAATGGTATGATTTAAATAAGCATTTTTAGAGCAAAAATAGTTTCATTTTCAACACAATATGAGACTTACGAGCCCATGTCACCTCCAAATTTAAGTTTTTGTTTATATCTTCTTAATTCAAATTTAGGAGGATATATTTAAAAATGTGACAATTGAAGCTTAGCTAATTGCCTTACCAATCATTAAGGGCATATGTGAACTTTTAATGCATATTTATGCAAAAATTAACTTAAACAAAATTTTATATTTTAATTCATTCTCACCTTTTAATGACAACCAAGAAACACCTATTAACAATCATGTACAAAAATCTTCACAGCACTACGAAATGTATTGTTTCTATAATGAAACAATGACCCTGACATTTCTGTTATGACACTAAAACAGATTATTTCTGTATAAGGAGTGACACAGCCTTGTAAGTAATTATAGATCAACGACTCAGCCTCTCACATGGAAGTCACAAATATTTTTAATCCTGTCATCTCAATGTTTTGTAGAGCTCAGCTGCACTTCCTGTTAAAGTCTGCATATTCATAATAGTATTGGATACAACAAACAAAATGCAACATATAATGAAGAGCCACTAGAAAATGATGTAATATACATCAGACAAAAGGACATAATGTGGTTGTGCTGCAAAGAATGACTCAAAAGTTGCGCACCATAGTACAAAGGTATTTCCTTACCGAGCACTTGAAATCACCCATGTAAGGTTCAAAATACTTTCAAATTCTGTGTTAATTTTGGGAATTTGTTAAAGCTGCTGAAGGGCAAATGTATAGTTATTTTACATCTGGGCCACACACTGTTGAACTGGTAGAAATTTCAAATAAAATAATTCAGGGGTAACCACATATTAAAAATACTATACAAACATTTCCTTAAGTAAAAACCTTTCTCTGCATAGTTACCGAGATATCTGGTATACGTTTGTTTCATGTTTTATTATTTGCATTTTGCAAAACCAATAAAAGAGTAATTTTGACATATAATTATCCAAAACCTATGAAAAATATTATTTCTTTTGGAGAAACAACTTTATGCGTAGTCTATGCTGGTCGAATGGTGCTTGCCAAAAGTATAAAATAATGAATTTTTTTACTCGCCAGCAAAATGATGGTGGCTGCCTACCTAGGCTGTCAAATTGTGTGACAAGCCTTGGTAAAAATATTTTATATTCAAAAAGTGCTTAAAATGATGTGGTGTTTTCATACTTGAGAAACTTTTCACACCCCAACATTAGTTAATGTTATTTATTTTCATTACTAACATGTATTTTTGTAAAAAAAAAAAAAAATTCTAAAATGAGTGTTTTCAGAGTCATTTTGAGGTGTGAATTCTCCAGTACAACACATTTTAAGTAGTATAGGGACATGCAACTATTGTACCACACAAAGAGACAATTGTTTGCTGACAGTGTCTCAGAGGTAAGTTGCTCATGGAAAGATGGCAGGTCCTTGTGCATAGAGACAATGAGGCATGTGATGCACATGCCCGGGTTTATCCATAGTGTTCCCATGCTTCGAGAGTCCAAAAATGCAAAACACATGTTGGTAGGTAGCGCTTCTAAGGAATATTTTGTTGATGGTGCGCGACTGTAGACTCAGTCTCTAACTCTGCCAGCATCATCACCAGGGAGGATGTGTCAAGTGCTTCACAGCCTGTGGTTGACGGAGTTCCTGCGGCCAGCCTCCGGGTCCTGCCAGCTCACATTGTTGCGAGCCATGTTCTGCAGGCGCATCGAGTTGACAGTGCCGCTCGTGACGTCCTCGTCCGACTCAAAGGAGTGGTTGACATGGCCGCCGTTGATGGGCCGGTCGAACAGCCCTGCTGTGGAGCTACGTTTGCTCCGCGGGGGCGCAATGTTGTTGTTGGGGGGAAGGTTGTTGGCCCCCAGCGTCTTCATCTGCGACTTGCGCCTCTCTGCCATCACCGAGTTGCGACGGACCTCCAGTGCCTTGATTGTCTCCTTCCGCAAGGTCAGCTTCCTGCCCAACACTGGGGTGCCTGCAACCATACACAACACTGTTAGAAGGCGCATGCCAGTTGTGCAACAGCCATATTCCGAAATACAACACTATTAACTGCTATTTCGCCTTTGGAATTGTCGTCTTTGGAACTGAAGTTAGTATTCTGTTTACATAAATAATATTTTTACCATAGTCGGTTCATGGTTAATCGACCACTACTGAAAGTCCTACTTGTGATCTATATCTATTCTCTTCATTTTGTATCCTTCCACTATACGCAAGATTAACACAGCAGAGGACTGTCTCATTGTGTTCTAAATAATCAGACACAATGAAATATTTTTATGAAAGTAAATATGTTAATAATATGCAAATTTGTTCTTTTGTTGTCATAAATTCACATATTACACTCAGAATACAACATAAAGCCTTAGAACTATTTTTCTTAAATTATTGCCAACTTAACTGGGAGCCTGTATGTCAGTGTGCACTGTAGCATATACAGATATACAGAATGTGTCTAAATTCCCATTACATATTGTAAGGGCTTGTAGTGGGGACCAAGACAGTTACGTTTTACACAGGAACTTATGTGTGGAAACGTACAATTTTCCCGTGACAAACAAAACACCACTACTTCACATGTTGACCTCTCCCATGTCTGCAGAAACATTGTACGTTGCATTTCTTCTGGGTCTACTTACAAGAAGGGCTCAATGTGAGCACCAGCAAAGTCTTAACAAACACGGTACCTATGTACTATGTTCTAGGACACACAATAATCAATACCTGAACGTCTAAGATCCGCCACAGTCATAACCGGCGCCAGCAGTTCTTCCTCTGATTCCACAGAGGTCTGGTAAATCAAGCCCTTCATGTGGCCCCACAGGAAGTAGTTTTGGCTAACAGTGGATAGGTCAAGGTGGCCCGATTGCTTGGCCTGCACGTTCACCTGATTTGACTCTGCTAGACTACTTCCTGTGGGGCCACATGAAGGGCGTGATTTACGAGACTCCTGTGGAATCAGAGGAGCACCTGCTGGCACGGATTATAGCTGCGGCAAATCTTGGAATCTCAGGTATTGGTGATTGTGTGTACCAGAACATGGTATGTAGGTTCTGTGTTTGTGTAGATGTTGCTGGTCATCACATCAAGCCCTTCTTGTAAGTGGACCCAGAAGATAAACAACATATAGTATGTTGCAGACGTAGGAGAGGTCAACATGTGATGTGGTGGTGTTTTGTTTGTCGCAGAGAAACGGTACGTTTCCGCACATAAGTTCTTATGTAAAACGTAACCGTCTTGGTCCCCACTACAAGCCCTTACAATGTGTAATGGGAATTTAGACTCAGCCTGTGTATAGGTTCTTCAGAAACTGACCCAAGGAGACTAATGGAAAATGAGGTAGACATATGCATTGCAACTGATAGCCTAGTTCAATTCCTAAGGGAGATGTACATTGGTGAAAATCGAGTTTAGAACTCGAATTTTTGCAAAATATCAGAAACGGCGTGGAATTATACGATGAATCTCTGGATGATCTTTAGTGTTACCGAGACCTCCAACCCATGAGTAAGCGGTGTTAAGACCATCTGCCTTCATAATATTAGTAAGGGTGGCCACCCTTTTACTGAACGCAATTATTTTGCTTCAAGTTTTACGGAATCTTGACACAGTTTTATTAAGCAGTACATCCTGCTGAACCTAGGACCCACAGTTTCCTTTCAAAACACAAATTATTCATTGGCGAAGATACAATGCTTAGCATGAAGGTAATACTTCAGAAGTTATGGTCTATTCACAGTTTATTCACACTTTTTAAATCAAATCTTTGAAAAATCACCATAAGTATGGCATGTTTGGTTGTTTCCTAAATACGACACGTGTTACAAGCGTTTTATACACGTGTTAACATAAAAGTACCTTATTTTTACTTAAATTTAATTTTTTTTATATTCTATTTACAAATAATATTAAATATATAATTAATATGAATAAAAACAGGGAGAAAAAGTTGTTTTGGTAAAGCATAATAAGAAATAGTTCTTATGCAAAATTATATTACAGTGATTGCGTACAAATCCGGTGTATTGTCCCTTTGGTGTAATTTTCCAGACTTGGTTAAGCTTTGTTTACATGAGGCGGAGGAATATCCTGGAAGTAGAACTTTAGCAGGACTCCAGAAAAGTTGGAAGTAACCTTGAACCGCCTATACACACGGAAGTAAACACATCTTAAGTAACCAGTATTGGGCCAACTAATCTTAAGTGGGACTTAAGTGGAGAGTGTACTAAAGTAACACAATCGTATGTTGGCCATACGTACTAACATGCCTTGTAGCTGTGATCTTGCTTAAACATGCATAAGGGTTAAAATGAGTCAGCAAGCTCCAAACAAATGAACATTTACAATGTGTAATTGCTTCCCTTATGTGGTGGTCAACTGCGACAAATGTCTTTTGTTGAGGGTTCATACGGTTTGGGTATATCCGCTGGTAAAAATTATGTGCTCTCAGACTACTGCAGCTTGCCGCACCTTACATCAAATGCATGTTGGCCAATTCTTCCCACTGTAATATCGACAAGTTGTCTACACTACAGTTGTACACACATGTAAGCCAAGCACACACGTTCTGTCTCGTTTCACTTACGCTTTCGGGAATAGTCAGCCCAATATCGACTGCTTACGATTCATTTACCCCTGCTTGTTTGTAGTATTGTCTATGTGCCAGACTCTGAACTGAAAATGTTGTGTTCGTTTTAAACGGAAACGGTGGGACCTAGGAACATGCAAAAAGAGGACTTTTTTTGTTAACTAGGACATACTGCTCAATAAATGGCATGAAAATGTAATAAAATTTGGAAGTAAAAAAATTGTATGCAATTAGAGGGTGGCCACTGTTATAACTTTATGAAGGTAGAAGTTATTATACAGCTTTTCTCATAGGTTGAAGATTTTGATAACACTAAACATCATCCAGATAATCGTACTTTAATACCTCGCCATTTCTGATGTTTTGCAAATAGTCCATTTCTAAACTCAGTTTTCAAGGGCGTATATCTCCCCAGGAATTGAGCTAGTCTATCAGTTGTATTTTATGCCTACTTCATTTTCCTCAAGTAATCATATCCCGAAATAACTCGAGTGAGTTTCCAAACAGCATGTATACAATTATAAACAGTTGATTTTAAATGTGCTCACTTTATCGTAAACAGCCTTCATAAGCAAATTACTATATAATAAATTAAACAGAAATAAACATTCACATTGAAGTTTGAAATCGTGATTTAAACATTTGTGAACACTTTTCTGAAATAAAATGGAAATTTGCATGTTGTTGTCGCCTTCAAGCATCGACAGCAACATGTATGAAGGTAACTGCAGCCAGCTGCCCAACCCAAGAGACACACTAGCTCTGAGGGCGAAGTAACAGTGGAATGCAGGAAGGCGAGTAAATTGGAGCACCATGAGGAGAATACTACACCACTGCACTGTTCGACATACTCAGAACATGATGATGCCTGGGATCGAACCAGGGATCTGGGTAGTGCAACCAACTGTGATTAACCCACTGTGAAACGTCACTTTCGAAGAAAAAAAAATCAGGCTCGTAATTACATGAATTTAAATGTTGTAAACTCAGAATTCCCCACAGCAATTGCGATCTCATGAGAAATGAAATTTTTCAGTTTGGTGGCCACTGGAATTGGTTAAATTTTATCTAGATTACGAATGTTGGTAACAGTAACATGTTCGTGTTCCCAGCAACATCACAGCATCACTCAGGGCTGATTTAGGGAGGTCACAGGGGTTGAAACACTCGGGCTTCTACACGAGAGTGTTCTCCACAAATTGTAATGGGTGATTCGTTTTAACTTTTAAAACTTAGGGTTAGAAAGCCGTTTTTAGATTTGAGAAAACTTAATTTCATAAAAGTTTATTAAAATTTTTAATTTATTAATTTTTACCCTTGCGATCATTTTAATCAGATATTTGAAGTTGAAATGGTAAAATTTGACTAAAACTTTTAAATTTGCTTATTCACCCTTAGTGGGTAATTTGTTTTATATTTTAAAACTTAGGATTAGAAAGGCTTTTTTAGATTTGAGAAAAGTCAATTTTAAAAAATTTTTACCAAACTTTAAAATTTTTTTTTTCCATATTTATTGATTACACTCTAAGAGTATTTAAGGTTAATTAACGTGATTTCATCACTAAAATTGTCAATTGTTGTTGATGCATCTTTGTATTTAATGCAGGGTTTTTGGCACTGGATTAACTTATAATTAGTTTATGGGGATTTCTGTTTAATTTAGATAAGCTATTAAAAAAAAATGAGATTTTTAAAAGAGAAAAAAAATGTTTGGTGGAGTTTTTATATAAGATGATGTTTCAGGTATAATAACATTTTATAATTATATTCCATGAATACGGAAAAGAAAATTTTAAGCTTATTTTAAGCATATTACTTTCTTCATTAATATTAATTTTATGTAACAATTATGCTGAATGTGATCAAAAGTATTTAAATTAAAAATTATAGTTGAACGTTAACTGTAATAAAAAGAGAGGTGGAGATTTGTGCAAGTTGTGTGAGCAAGGTGAGCATTCAATTTCTTTGTTTCTGACATGGTGTCCCATCGGCAGCAGACACATTAGAGACAGAACCAGATGCTGCCAGACCGGCAGTGGCACGTAGTGAATTTGGGAAACCATGGAATACCGAAATCATGATGGCTAGATGGGGAAATTTATCCAAGTCCTCCTGGATGTAAGCCCAGTATGTTAAGGTGGCCGCTCACCTGAAGCCATACGGCTCATAAGCGCAGTTGCGATAAGGGTCGCACTGACAACGTGCATTGACCGCGCTTTCGCCGCTATGTGAGGACTGTTTTCGTCGTATTGTCTGTACCTATGGATACGGACCAAGGGGATTTGGAGGCCTGGGGTAAAGCTATTTGGTGAGATGCCACATACTTCAAATACTACTTATGCCATTCATTTTACGTTACGAGCACAAAACATGTTTTTTTAGAAATTTTTTTAAAATATTTGTTGTCAAGCTAATAAGTATTAATGTTTAAGATACCATTTCTACAGTATTTTGTTCATATGAAAGTAATGCAAGAACTGAAAGAATATATATTCCTTACTTGCCAATACATTGTTTTAATATTTCATCAAATTCCAAATTTTTCAGATATGCGTCGTTAAAAGTGATTTTGCAAAGAGAAAGAAAATTATCTGCAATAATGAAGCAAACTAAACTTGAACGATAATTAGAGACCTGAAAAATTCGCGATTTCAATGACCCGCAGGCTAGACTCTATAGTCTTATGTACACATATGCCGATATCAACAGAGCATTGGTTGTCTGATGTCACAGTGGAAGACGACGATTGGGCAAGCGTTCTCCAGGAGGTCTCAAACACTGTGTGGACCAATGACGTTATATACACACACGTGTTTTGAATTCTAGCTTGTCCCAAAATGAAACAGTGATTTATTCAGGTCTCAAACGATAATACTTGGCGATCGTTTAAAACGTGATTCGAGAGCAGTTAAAAGAAGAACTCAACTGGTGTGCTTGAAGGTACAAAATATTTTCAATTCTTGCATAGCTACTAGTGTAGCTAGTTCCTACATCCACCACCCCTCGTCTAGTATCTTTCGTAGCATTGTGGTATTACTCTGATATCCTTCCAAATTTTACCAATGCAGTTAGAACGGCAGGAACATACTGATTAGTGTATTTCGGGAGGGAGGGTTAATGCCATACCTAGAGATGATGGAAAATCGCGAAAATTTTTTGAGCCAACATATCTTCTGTAACACTCTAACTAGTGTATTCTTTGATGCTTGGATGGACAAGGTTTTGACTCGGCTGAGTTGTTTACAAACCAATCATGAACGTTCTGCTTTCAAGTAACAGAATCCTCAGTGGCCCAGTGAAATGGGGCAGTAGCTTCATACGTGCATGACAGCCAATAAGGAAATAAAACTGTCAGACATGTTTACAGTACGTTGAACCCTAACAAACAGTCCACTTTCCCCGCGATAAACCATCATCTCTAGCCATACCACAAGGTAGAGGAACAAGAAGATCCACTGAGTTTCCTGTTTTAAACAAATTCCCGACTATTGCTCTGCATTATTTTATAGTTAATTTAACACGTTACTTTATTCGTGGATTTAGCATCGTCATGAAACATGACAGTAAATTATTATGGAGGGGGGGGGGGGAGGAAGCTTTCAAGGGATTGAAGGTGCTTCATGGGATCGGAGGCATGGGGCAAATTGCCTCATTTCCCTGCCCAATGGGCTGTCCTGCCTATTGGTCTTCCAAATGGCGACCCTGTAATTTTATTGATGTGAAATCTGTCACCAAGTTAAGTACAGGCAATTATCATAACTTCACTCATGCCCGGCCAGTATAATTTGTAACACCGTAGCAATGTTTACCATCATTAGTTGGTGTACATAACCGCGTTCTCAGCAACTGCCGTGATATGGGTGTTGATTTTTGGTGCCACTTCCCCGAACCACGATTTAACTTCGCCGTGATTCGCTAAAGTAATAACACCCTTCACGATAAGTCCAGAAGGGCGAGCATGTCTATTATCGGCGTCCTACTTTAAACCCCGCGAATAACTTGATCACGAATATTTAAAGTTAATATCTCGCTTATAGGCGCAAGACTCCGTGCTTCCTCGGCGTCCAACCCGCAACCTTGTGACAAATCGACACATTCCAAGGCAGCGTGCGTCTTCCCACGGCACCCGCTACAACAAACATCCAATAAAAGGTTTGGTTGCTGATCTCGCCTTTCGCACGGAATAAGAGGCATTTCCCTAGTAAAGCACACCGTTTATTTTCCTTTTCTTTTGCTAACAAAATGTCATCTCATATATTAAAAAAATTCTTAACGTTTACCTTTCAGGTTTATTAATTTTATACTTGTATAATGCTAGCCTGATTATTATTATTATATAGATTGTTCAAAAGTTAAAGCCCAAACTACAGGAGGAAATTCCTTATGAAAAATAAAGTCGAAAATATACAGGACTCCATATAAATAAACGGAATATTGAAGGAGATATGACCCTATGAAAATTGAGTTTTCACAACGTAATTTTTACCGAATGCCTTATATAACGCTCACGAAGTCCGCAGCAAAAAGGTAACTTATACTTCCCATGTTGCGGAGACACATGCGTAATGCTGGCCGTCCTCGGTCTGTGGGCACTGTTCGGCTTGAGAAAGTGATAAGTTAGCACATCAGCGACATGTCCTCCACTATTACATACTCCATAGTGTGCCAAATGGGCATATCCCATTCACCCGTGTGGGACGTACTGTGGGTAAATCACCGCCATCCCTAACCTCTGGAAGAAAGTAAGGCATTCAGTGAAAATACGTCTTCGAAACCCAATTTTCACAGGCTCATATCTCCTTTAATATTCTGTTTATGTATATGGTATCCTCCATATTTTAGACTTTATTTTTATCAAAGAACCACCTCCCGCAATTTGGGCGTTTAATTTCTGAAAATCCTGTATATCTTAAGTCCCTCAGAAGGCGTAACTTGACACTCAACGGCTGTAGAGAGAAAAAAAAAAGGGCGTAAGACGTTAACCTCACTGGTGTTTTCTGAGGGGCCGAGCCCTACAGACCTGTATCAAGGAAACAAATGACCTGCTTAGTTTCTTGTTCTTGTGCATTCTCCCAGCTAGTCCTTTTCAAAATTGCCACCCTCTGTCTGCTGAGTCGATGTAGGAAGTCTGTGTCATACCTCGTCACACTCCCAGGTCAGGCATAACTTCAGAGAACTATTGCAATAATTATTCATATACGTGTAAATAACTGCACGTAACTTGTCACGTGACCCTCACATCGACCGGTATACAGTTTAAAGATACAACAATCTCGAAAAAAATTAATGTTCTTACTGTTGTTTGAGGACTCCAAATTAATATTTAAAGTATGTCTGACATCTTGAAAGAACCATTCCATCCGCCTCTGGGGAACGTTTTTTTATCACAGGTCACGGCTGCACCCAGGGTATTTGAAGGTCCGGAGAAAATAAAATTTTTGGTGCGCCGGATTTTGGGGTTCTAGGGCAAAGCTATTATTACTTGCCGTGACACCCCGCACTTCGAAAATTACACTGGTGAGCATAAATTAAGAACGAAGTAGAACCACGCGAGCTTGCGTGAAGCGTAAAATTCACGAGCGCTGTATACGCTCAATATTATTGCACAGTGCACATCGAGTTGAGAGACGTTTCTTTGCTGTCCAACGTCTGATATGGCCAATAGACAGTACCGTAGACAACATCTGGACAACTTTGCCCGAGTTAAAATTATTGGGAAGCTGGCTGGAAGAATGTCGAAGTGTGGCAAATGTGGCCGAGAAGTTTGGGATCGCACACACCATCGTGTCAAGATTTTGGACGGTGTTTCAGACGAGAGGAACAGCTGTACGAAGGTTTATTATTGGTTGTCATCCACGAGTAACCATGACGACAGAGGACCGGTGTATTGTCCTACAGGCGAGGAAGATCAACTGCAGATGGCGAGTGAAATCGTAAGACACATGCAACGCATTATTGGACGTCTGATAAAGGTTGTTCACGATAAAGTGAGCACTTTCTAAATCAACCTTAGAAAAAAAAGTCACTGCTCCTAACTTCATATATTTTAACGGGTGCACTGAGTGACATGCGCACAGTAATGTTGGTAACGATGGATGGGAAGTAGTTCCATTTCTTAACGTTGATAAAACGTTTTAGGTAACCATTTGTGATAATATAAACTATTTCTTTCGTTTTCTGTTTTTTTTTTTTTTCATATTAATTTTTCGAAGTGTAAAAATCAGCAGATTTGTAGAATATTTTCTTTTTCAATAATTTCACAGTTTATCCTGACCGACGCATGAATAAAGTGATGAGGCCCATGGCAATGTTAATTTTACATAAGGCGGAAAATACGCAATGTGCATACAAGTAGATCTTAAGCTATATAAGTGTTTTACGGTGGCCAGTAGACTGCAAACATGTAGTTTGTTCGCTCTGCCACTAGTACGGTGTGTGCCATTGACGCCTATCCATCGGAGATGATGTTTGCTGTGGCGCCGGGAAGAGATGGGGTTTGCTGTGGTGCCGGGTACACAAACATTGGGGAGCTCAGCAATGGCGTCGAGTGCTGTAACGGTTTGGACAGCCATAATGCCTGGTGGCTGCCACATTTGCCAAGAAGGTCCAGTCCCTGGTGACCGCTGTTGTACCGAGGTTCTTCTTCCACATGTGTGGTTTTATTTTTTTTGGACGTTGTGGGACCTGAGCTTCTCTTCATAGACGACAACGTTACACCTCATCGCACAGCGGCTGTCGTTGATCTGTTGGAGAGTGAACATATTCGCCGCATGGATTTCCTTGCGCGACCTCCGGACCTAAGTGAAGTCTAACACGTACGTGACTTTGTCGGGAGACGCTTGGCAGCACATCACCAGCCGCCAGCGACGACTCCGCTGTGATAATCAGCGCTACAACTGATTTATATTTTATTTGATTGCATATTTCAATTGTTGTAAAAAATTTTCATGTGGGCATTTATATCGTTTTTTCTGCAAGGAAGTGTTTTCATTGTAATAGTAGGCCTACGCCCCAAATTATCTTCATATAAAAATTAAATACCCCTTAAATTCAATAAATATTAGCAGTGGAATGACAGCGCCTCTAAATATACCCTTCTCTCCTTGCTCCCTTCGTTTCTGTCTGGCTTCTCTCAGTAGATACGACGCCTAATGAAAGTATAATTATCAAATAATTTTCACTGCAGGCCTACTGTAAAAAAAGTAAATGAAAATTATTTAGTATTAAAAACATAATTAGTAGTCTTATTTCCCAGTCCATCAGGTTAACCAGAATTTCCAACGTTTTAAGTCTAAATTTAAGTTTATAATGATTTACAATTTTGGGTAATAAATCATTGCATTTTTAAGCTGGGTCACTTACAATGCGACAAAGAAAACAGATAATAATAATAAAAGTTATAAAATGACCCATTTAGTAACAAAGATACTCACAATTATGTCATAATTCCGAGTACATATGGAAGTCAAAAGGGGTATTTATAGGAACATAACTTCATGGCATTCATACCTCGTGAGCAGATAAGAGGTTCCCTCTCTGTCCCCTTAGAAATAGTTTGATGTAACATTACCCAATTTTTGGTATTTCCCCCCCCGACGTCCTGAATATGTCTGTCAGCCAAACTTAATCCCAGATTTATGCTCTTTAAGTTCTTTATTGTGAGACAGAGTTTAACTTGTTTCCCACTGCTTTCGAAAATATATACTTGTTTTAGCCCTTTGACGTTGTGAGAGAGATTGTAACACTGGTATCAGAAGTGGGATGGAGGCATTTAATAAAAAACTGTAATGAAGAGTATAGTAGGGTAAATTTTTAAATGTTATAGTAGTCATAATAATAGGACAGATAATTCTTTAGAACATTTTAAATACCTACTAGAAAAATGTCGGCAGACATGGAAGCACTGCGCTCTTTAATCGAAAGTTTAAGTGGCCAGATAAATACAAAAATAGATTATGCAAATAGTCAAATTAGTAGTGCCATTGAAAATGTAAATAGTAAAATAGACAGTATTAGTAAAATGTATATATTAAGATAGACAGTGTTAGCGAAGTAGTCGACAAACTGGATAGAAAAATAGACAGTGTTAGAGACAGTGTGAATGAGAATGAAAATAAGAAAATTCAAGATGTTACTGCTGTGGTTGAAAACTTAGATAAGAAGATTGAAAATGTTAACGAAATGGTATAGAAGAAGCTTGAACGTGTTAGTGAAAAAAATGGACAGTGCCAACGAGAGAGTGGACGGTGTTGAACAGGAAGTAAAACAGGAAGTAAGTGCCCTCAAGAAGGAATGGCAGGAATTCCTGCAGCAGCAGGGCACAAAATAGGCAGTTACTGAGGAGCAGAGTTCAATCCCCGCCGAGCCGGGGAATGTGGACAGCGAGGAGAAGGTAGCTGTCGCCGCCAATACAGCCATCTCAGGAGAAGCCCATCAGTTCTGCAGTGTGGGTACGCCTCAGCCAGGAGCGGGTAAAGGAGCCACAATAAAGCCTGCCTCCTACGATGGACAGACACTCTGGCGCGAATACCGGCACCAGTTCGAGATTATTGCCGCCCTGAATGGCTGGACGGAAGAGCAGCGGGCGTACTACCTGGCGGATGTACTGAGGGGACCCACACTTGCAGTCGCTGTCAGAACGACATCGTCTAGAATACTCCACACTGGTGTCGCCTTTGGAGCTGCGATGCTGCGACCGATACCTGCGACACGCCCACCATGCCCAACTGCGATGCCACGTCCAGCGACCAGGGGAACCACTGCAGGAGCTGTGGCAGGACATCGTACGGCTCTCCCACCTGTCTCTGGAGGGGTGTCCCAAGGAGACACTCGATGTCATCGCAATCTACTTTTTCGTGGATGCTATTGCCGATGCGGATGTGTGCCAAGCTGTACGTCGATGGAGGCACCGAGAATGTTGGAACTGTGGAAATGAGGGACACTTACGAGCCTGGTGTCCAGGGGTGCCACCCGAGATGCCATCAAGGAACCGGCCAAGGGACAGCTGCACGAACAATTGGAACTAACAGCCCCAGTAATGCCAATCCAGATAACAGTCCCATCGAAACTACTGTTAACATCCTATCTCAGGGAACGAAGAAATATCCCTATATGGTGCTAAGAAGAACTAGGATACTGGAGTCGGACAGCGTAAGAAGTCACCTCGCAGTTAATGCAAGTGAGGAAGCGAGAGAAGTCCAGTTTACAGACGAAGCTGCACATATGCATCTTAGGGAGAAGGAAGACAGCCAGGGGGCAAGAGACTAGCATATCCCAGGGTCTAGTGGCATCAAGAGGAACACTGGATGTGGTCCGAGAGCTACAGATGATGTAATCAAGGAAGGATGGCTAGTGTGGCTGAATGAAAGGAAACAGGTTCGGGGTAACACATCTCAGTGCCAAGGATGTTAGGAAGGTCCTTACCAAATTTTGAAACAAGCAACACTTACTTCCAGATCTGTCACCCGGACTCCTTGAAAGAAAAGTCTACGGCCGTACACATTGACCGACTGGCGCCCTACGAAGGCCCAGATGTTGGAGAGTCTGTTCGGGACGAACAGACTTAAGGAGAGGGCAGTGTTATGCGCTGTAGCTCGCAACGGCCGCGAGCTCCCGTTATGCGTGGTCCGGCTGTGTAGAAGATGAGCCACTTATACCCTCCCTCCCCCCAGGCAGACGCGTTTGCTGCCTCATCTCCGTGCTGGAGAAGCCGACAAATGCACAGGAGGTGCAAGAATATTCTCGGAATTAGGACCATCGGCACAATGCGTGATTTAGCAAAATTTCTGGATGATGACCTAAGACCATATAAATACAAGTCACGACTGGACTGCCGGCAGTCCTTAGTGGAGGCCCATCTGTCTGAGTGAGGAGTACGAAGTTATGTGCAGACGACGGCAGACGAGGTGTTCGTGGTGTGAATGGACGAGAGGGCGTGAAACCCAACGAGTGAAGACTACTGTGCGCAAGGGCGCTCGGAGAACTATAGAACATCGCGGACTGGTGAGACCTGGACTAAACTGAGGTGGGACTGAATAACATGTGATATGGACTTTAATGTTAATACTGTAACTGTAAGATATGGACATATAATGTGCAAAATAATTGAAAAAGATTTTGTTACACTTTCTATTGGGACTGATTCTTAATTATCTAACTTCATTAATTTCTTTGAGGTAATAAATTCTATCGAATGAAGTCATTAATTGCAAACAGTAACTGACACTAATTTATTGTGAGATGGTGAGACGAGAGAATTTTGTTTGTAGTTGTAAATAAAATTAGGAAAATGTAATTAACTCTTTTATTTAATTATGATCCATCTCTTAACAACCTTGGTTTATCCCACTGACGTTGTGAGAGAAATTGTAACAACATTCAAATGTGATGGCGGAACGGTTACAAATCCGAAGTTGGCAGAAGTGGCGACTGGCGACATGACATGGCGTGTTGCTGAACGGCTGTGTGTGTGAAACGGTGTGTGAAATAGTTTTGTTGCCTTTGCCTTACGGCGTGCCTCTCTCTCTGTGTGTGTGTGTGTGTTTGCAAATATTAGATGTGCAAAATTTATTCATTTCAAATGTAAACTGTTTTATGACGAAATTAATTTTTTGAATGCCACGTCTGATTATTTATCACGACGTAACTTTGCCCTAGATGTTTGAAACACAAATGTGTAAGGTGCTTACGTTTATGTGATTTGAATATTTGAATAAATAATGGAATAAATTTAGAAAACAGTACCTACCAATGCATATACATGTGAGCGGAATAAAAGTTACGGCAGGCCTATTTGTGTGCATGTTCACCACTATTTTCTAAGTTTGTCGCTGCTGGTACAAATTATACGCGGCACGAGTTGCGTGATTGAATTTACGGCGTCTTTTTGTTGGACTGGTTGTTCCTTCGTATTAATATTTATTCTATAGTTGATTCACGTTATCTTCGGCCTTTTCTGAAGCCCTGCTAAAGTTCTACTTCCAGGATATTCCTCCGCTTCGTGCAGACTAAGCTTAACTAAGTATGGGTGATTACACCAGAAGGACAACGCACCGGATTCATGCGCACTTTGCTGTAACAGTATTTTGTATAAGAACTATTTCTTACTAGGCGCTACCAACACACGTTTTTTCTCACTGTTTTTATTCAAATTATTTATAAATGAAGCATTAAAATTTATAGATAAAATATGAATAACGTTTCAATTTAACAGAAAAAAAGTAACTTTTATGAACCCAAGTATAAAACACTTGTGTTACACGACTTATTTAGGAAACAACCAAGGACGTCATACATGGGGAGATTTTTCAAAGGTTTGATTAAAAAAGGCCGAAGAAACCGTGAATGGACTATAACTGATGGGATATCCTTTTAACGATGTAACCCAGCAGATATCAATAACAAGAGGTTTAATGCTATAGTTTGCGTAATTGACCTTCCTAATCAACGTGTACGCCAACGTCCATCCCTGGCGTCGACCGGGAGAATCCTGAGGTTCGCTGATGTAACGTCTACCCTAGCAGCACTCCCATCCTGGACTGAGCCCATGGTAAGGCGAGACGCAGCGGCACCCCTACTCCCACCCCCCCCTAAACAAACCTACGGACACCAGACTTTATGGCGCTGTGCGAAGTGTTTTCAAAAAGACCGTTCACCATGCACGAAATGAGTTGGAGACATGCGATGTTAATGTATAAACACACATTTTTCTATAGACTGAGCACTTTTGAAAGCCCTGCTTGAGATCTACTCGTATGCACTTTGTGCCTTCTTCCATCTTATGTAATATTAATATTGCCACGGGCCTCAGCACTTTATTCATGCTTCGGTAAAGTGAAACTGTAAAATTATTAGGAAAGTAAATATTAAAAAATATCTGTTCATTTTTACACTTCTATGCATTAAAAAAGCAGAAAGGGAAGGGAATAATTTAAGTTATCAAAAATGGTTATCTAACACATTTTATTCGACGTTAAGATATGGAACTACTTTCCATCCTTCGTTACCTACTTTTCTGGGCGCATGCCACTCGGTGCGACCGTTAAAATATATGCAGGCAGGATCAGTGACTTTTTCCCAAGGTTGATCTCAAAAGTGCTCATTTTATCGTGAACAGACTTTAAACTGAAGAACCAGAGATAGAGACCTCCGAAAAAAAAAAGGGGGGGGGATATATGTACTTTTAATTGTTTTTAATATAGTGTTTTATACCAGGGGTTTTTAAATAACATTTTATAAATAGAGTTTAGCTCGGGGTTCATTTTGATATTATTGTAATTTTAATCCATTTTCAAAGACTTTTAATTCAAGCTATAAAAAAATTTTAATGGCCCTTTTGGGTTAAATATCAATAGTATATCAATTAAAAAATGCAATGAAATTTTTGTAAAATCATTTTATCGGGATTGTTCTTCACACACCCCACATCTAAGATATTTTGAGTTGTTTCATCGCCCCCTGACGGTTTTGAGTGTTGGATTTTTCTCTGGAAGTAACCGAAAAAAATTGATTTTGTAACTGTGCTAGGCCTGAAAGACTGGAAGGACGAAGTATCTGGTGCTGTGTTCGGATTGCGATCCGTTGCAGGTTATTACTCGCCGAAGCAGGCATATTCACATAAATCCCCGCATTTTCTCCAGGTTCATCTAGAGCGGCGTTTCCCAAATGTTTATTTCCTGAGACTCGGTTATTTTTAGGATTTTTTTTCGCTACCGTATTTTGATATGTGTAGGTTTATGATGTGACGTTGAAATACTTTAAGGTATGCAGGTCAAATTTATAATGATTTTTATCACTTAAAAATAAAACGTTATTTGGATGTCAATATAATTTTCATGTACTTTAATAATTACTAATAATATACGTCTTATGTGACATTATTACAAAAATAATTTCAAAAATGAAATTAAAATAAGATCAAATTACACAGGTCTGCAAAATTTTGGCCATTAAATTTTTTTTTCTAAATTCATACAACCCTAACATATGTTTGGGATGCTGAATCCGAAATTGATCTCAGTTTTGCTCTATCACGTACCGATGTTTTGCAATACGCCTTTGTACTGTAATCCTATTTACTGTTGTTGTTGAATTATTCGGGGTATATTATTGAACAAAATACCTATGTAAATCGATATTTAAAAAAAATTTCCAAAATGCTTAAATTTACTCGTTAATTTTATTTAATAGCCGTAGTCCCCTTTTCTCTTGGTCATGAAGGGGCGGGTTCTGTTTTCCCGTGGAACAGAAGTAAACATAAAAACGTAATTGAGAACTTTACCCCCTCCCCCACCCCCAATGAGTAGGTACGAAGTAAAGAAGTTCTTTAAGATGTAAAACGTGCAGCTTACATAACCTTAGTTTGTGGAAAAACATTGTGTGATATGAGGATTTGAGTACTATTTCCGAATTTAGCACATTCAAATACGTATAAAAGAGGTAAAATCATCAAAAAAATCTTAAGCTATTTCTTGCGACCTGGCAAATTTTTTTTTCGTGACCCGGTACCAGTTCGCAAACCCAACGTTTGGGAGACGCTGGTCTAGAGAGTGTCGAATGAAAACTGAAGCACAGGTTCGCACGGTACCTGGTTCTTCTCCCTTCGCCATCATGTTGAAGAAGCGGTGCTTGAAGGCGACGTCCAGCGTCCCGATGGGCCGTTTCTTCTGTCGGTTCTTCTCGAGGTGCTGTATGGTCCTTCGCCGGTCCACCCTATCCTGACCTATGTCATTATCCTTGTCGCTGTCGATGCCACGTAAGCGCTGCAAGTTCTTCACTATCTGTACGAAGTTTTTGTCTATGATCGCATCCTGGGAGGTGTCTTCAACCTAGATGGCAGAAATAAAAGAAAATATTTGCGTTATTAAAGGACTTGTATAAAACGATATTTCAACAAAAATGTACTGATCTCCCGTGGCGCAGTCGGGCGGTGCGCCACCGATTTGGGGTGCGAGAGGATCTGGGTTCGAATCCCAGGCACGGCATAGGGGGTTAATTTAAGATAGGTTTTAAGATAGTCTGTAAGACGTCCCCTGCTAAGCTTCCAAGCATAAAACCGGGGACGTTAAAAAAGCCATTTACGTTACAATTCAATAAGAATGAAAAAATAAATTATTACAAATTTACTATGAAGGCAATTATATTTATTTACAACACATGGTTTACGTTTCTCTTATATACGATTTTTGCGAGAAATTCAATTAACTATTACTGCCAACTTACATTAAAGAAATGAGAATATTTTTGACTGGTGGCCTATTTAGTAGCCTCAATTTTCATCACAGGCGGTTTCAGTATGCGTATACTTCACTTATGGCTTAAATTATTCAATTTTCCAGAAGCTCGTAAAATCTGCTAGCATAAAAATTATCTATGCTTGGATTTTGTACACTATTAAGAGAGAGATATAATTGCATACATTTCTTTAACCAGTTTTGAAAAACAATGCTAACTTTACATGTAAGAACCTCTTCTTGCATAATTTATTTTTTAAATCTGATAATTGAGATTTTACCACACCTCTAGGAAAAATGTAAAAATTACACAAGTGATAAATAAATATGCGCATATTAAGCCACGTATGTAGTTCTTCTTTGACTACTAACTAAGTTGAGCTGTAATATTTATGAAAAGCTTAACGACAGTTCTTGTGGGACTGGGGTGAGATGGAGATGGAAGAGGGTCGGAACGTAAAGGTAAGGGATTCGATACTGTCCCTGAAAAAAAAAAAAAACTAACTGGTTAACGGCATTGTCTTTCACGTTTTCCAAACGCGAGAGTCGGGAGTGATCCCAGTGGTGCGGTGGCGGCATATGAACACGCACACACACACGTGCGCATGCTAAACAAAGTTCTAATAGTCTAGACATATGCCACGCCACTAGCCATTAGTGGAGTAGAAAGGACCTACTACATATGAACACGCACACACACACGTGCGCATGCTAAACAAAGTTCTAATAGTCTAGACATATGCCACGCCACTAGCCATTAGTGGAGTAGAAAGGACTTACTACATATGAACACGCACCACACACACGTGCGCATGCTAAACAAAGTTCTAATAGTCTAGACATATGCCACGCCACTAGCCATTAGTGGAGTAGAAAGGACCTACTACATATTAACACGCACACACACACGTGGCGCATGCTAAACAAAGTTCTAATAGTCTAGACATATGCCACGCCACTAGCCATTAGTGGAGTAGAAAGGACCTACTACATATAAAGTGAAGTGTGAAGCGTAGTTACATGTACTGTGAAATCTCTCTCTGTATTCCCCTCAAATGTATTTTCGCACAAAATTTACTACCTTTTCATTGTCCAATGTAATGCACGCATTCCATGAATTAGCCTCTTCTTTACTCTTTCCCGTGTTTTGCAACTTTCTTTCACGATCGCTTGCAAAGTGCAAAACAATTTGCCTTCCTACTTTAATATCGGCATTCTACACTTTTCTCAAACAGAAAGTGTAAAGGAAATGGCGTGACTGTATTTATACTGTTAAGGTGGAGCTCAATGTTCCATTCTTGGCAGCATTACACAATAAATTATCGTTCCTACTTCGGTTTTTTTTTGTGAGTTTTCCACCCTTCTGACAGTTCCATGGATAGGCCTATTATGGCAATGGCGAAATAGTATATGTGATATAAGTATTCTATACCTAAAATTTTCATTTTTCATATCTACTCGTTTTTTAATAGCATTTATGAAAAATTAATTTTTAAACTAGAATATTTGAATTAAAACTACTCTCATTTCATAAGCCAAAATCAGTTCGGCATGAACATAGAAATAATTTAAATCACTTATTTAATATAAAACATGCTTGCAGGAATTCAGAATAAACCTTGAATATATATATATATATATATATATATAAATAGAGAGAGAGAGAGAATATATATTGAACATATATATCTATATATTGAACATATATATGTATATATCTATATATTGAACACACACACACACACACACACACACACACACACACACACACACATATATATATATATATATATATATATATATATATATATATATATATATATATATATATATATATATATATATATATATATAAATACGTTGATCGTTGTTAAGAATGAAAATTTAATTTCCGAAGCAGATGAAATAGTACGTTTTGAAAAACAATACATTAGATAAAAAAATAAGATAAAAAAAATTAATGGAATACAAATTTATAAACTTAATTAATTTCATACTATAATTATTCATTGTGATTTGGCTTTTACAATGTGATTAATAAATATGTTAAGTAGAATTATTTCAAAATAAACATTATAGGTAACAGTTTTAAACTACAAAACCACATTTTATTTAAAATTCAATAATATTTAAAACCAACCTGTTTTTAATTTCTGAAATGATTATTCACACATATAATTATACTGGGTTAGAATTTAAAAATGAAAATGTGTATTTAACTGATTTTTGTGGTTATGATAAACAATACTTTAAAAAGCAAAATATTTTTAAGATTTTTACTGTAAGGATTTTTTACCCTAAGCATTTCAAATTTCTTTTCACTAATGTTTTAAGTAAATTAATCGAATCAGAAAGTATTACAGTTACGATATATAGTAAAAAATTATAAGTAATCATTTGAAAGTTCATTATGATGTTATTTGCAAAACTGTTTTAACATTATAATGATAACGACAAAATATAAAGTAAAATGTAACAAATATATAAAACAAGACACCAATAATAAAATAATGAATCATGCATTTTTATTGATATTACAGATGAAGCAGCCTTAGCTGAAGTTGAATTAGATGTTGTTCATTCTGATACTGATTTAAAGATGGATAAAACTACAATAATAACGATATAGTAACAATTTTAATTTAAGACTATTTGTGGTTTAGATCTTATGCTAGTTGGGATTATGGATTAATTAATTATTATGCTCTCTTATTCTTAACTTTTTATGTTTCAAAACTTTCACTGTTAGTATATATTACTTGAATAAATACAGTGCATATGTTTATTGCAATGTCTCTATGGAATTGTATCTACTGTATTTTTAAAAGTAACTGTGTTTTATCATGAACAGATCTTGACTTTTTGTTAACTTTAGTTGTACATACTTAAATTATATTTTCCACTTTTAATAAACTCATTGCATTACAATTTTCTTTGCGGTTAAGAACCTTTACACTCTTAAAATTATGTTTTTTATATATAATGTTTTATTAATTCCTTTCGATTTTCTTTTTTTTTTAATTGTTTAATTTATAAACGGCGATTAATAATACAAATACGTCAATATTTTACTGCAATTCTAATTTTTGTATTATGACTATATCTATCTATATTTTGATAGCAAACCCATGTCATTTCCATATTTCGGTTTCACTGCATTACAGTAAAATGTGCTCTTCAATTATTTTTATAAATTCGAAATATTATCATAAGTTTTTATTTTTATTTTATTCATAACTTTAGCATAAAAATTTATTGCTTATATATTTTTGTTTGAAAATATGTTTTACTATTAGTTTATTATATCCATTAAAATACCAGGCTGGATATAAACAATATATTTTCATGCATATTTCCCCCAAAATTTTAGTCAGTAACAACATTCAACTTTTAATTTCAAATTATATTACTTATAAAATATTAAAAAAAATGATATTTTTCCCATATTTGTTTTGCACGTTCATAGTCAGCTTTACTTACTTCACATTTATTTAATTAACTATAAAATTACTTTTGCATCTTAATTTTTAAGATTTGTTATAATTAACAATATAAATGGATAAACATTAAATTCCAACTACTGCAATGAGAAAATCTTCTTAGTTTTCATTTCATAATCTTTTGAAATATTTAATGATAATGTGTTTAAAAACTGAGCAGTACAATTAAATATGTCAATTTTCCTCCTTTTAAAATTGTTAGTTTAATGTTTAGTATTAGCTCTATTTAACGTTATAACTAACTACCAAAAAAATTAAGGATGTAATAACAAATTTAAAAAAAATATAACTACTAAATTTCAGAACAAAATTTTATAATGTAAATGCTGAATAGAGGCAATAAATATTTTTGTGGTAAAAGTTATTGAAACATTTTTTCATCTTTAAATTCACATGGTTGATACTTTTACAAATTTAAGTACATTAACTTTTTGTTCTTATTATTTCAAATTTAATTAATTTATACTGATAATAGTTACTTGTCTTTTTGTAATATTATATAACTCTTTAAATACCCTTTTACAAATTTCGTACTATTTCACATTAATTTTGAATATATTTCGGTAATTTAATTTGTATTTTTGTTGGGCATGCATGCATCTGTATTGTTTTTAATTTTCATAGGTGTTGATACTAATAAAATTTAATCGTAATATAATTAGAAAGTTCTTTTTTATTGTTAATTGAAATGCTTATATTTTTTAATTTTGAATTTTTCAGTAGTGATACAATAATATTTTTACCACATGAAAATATAAATAAATATAAATACTTAATTTTAATTTCCTGACATATCATAAAAATAAATGTGACTAATTTTTATTACTGCCTGTCTATTATGTTTGTGAAATAATGTCTTACAAACATATCAGTTAAGACAATACTTTTCAGCCTGTCTTATCCAATTTTCTTTTGTAAAATAATTAAATTAAACTTTTTTTTTCTCATTTAAGTGAATTTATATCTTATCTGATGATATATTGAAAAAATTTTGGTACACAAATATTTTTTATCCAATGCCGTCTAAATAAGTTCAAATAAAATAATATTTTGAACTGTCCCAGTAACGGTGAACCATCTACGTAGCAGTGATCTGTAGACGGACCCACCTTCTTGCCGCAGTAGAGGTTGAGTTCCGTTGAGGCAAGGATGTGCGACAGTGTGCCGAAGCGATGGAACAACATGGCCGTGAACTGGATGACGAGGATGAGGGCGAAGAAGAACACGAAGACGAGACCGATGGGTTCCAGCTGCAGGTACTCCTTGGAGACGAGTACCTTTCGGAGCACAAACGGGAGACGTGAGATTAGAAATATTTATCCTTGGTATAACCCCTTCTTTTCCCTTCTCATTGGTACAAGACACATTAATTATAGTGTGTGTGAACTGAGAGAAATGTTTGTTTTAGCAAATATCTCATTTTGTATTGTCAGAATTTCTGCGTGTTTAGCTTGGCGAACTTTGGAAACCATCATCACTAGAGCCCACCTTCTCCATTATAAAAAAAAAAAAATGAAATGGAGTGATCTCATGGGACATTCTCCTTATCCATTAGTAATTAAGTGAAACTGATTTTCTGTAAATTACGTTGTCATCCAAAAGTACTTCCAAATACTCAAAACAGTTGTGCTATCAAAAAAGACGGTTTTCAACATGTTTTCTTAGTGCCGTGTATTGTTATAAGCCAAACGGCTTAAAACACTACACTTGGCAGCACCGGGATGGTGATACGTTGTATAGCCAACTGGTGTGTTGGCGAGACTGCAGACTGAGCGTATCCCGAGCTGACGCCTGCAATAAGCCGCTCCTGGTTCCAGCCAAAAAAAGGGAACAATTGCAGTTCACACTAATCTCTGCACATTATGCGTAGAAAATGTGTATACGGCGCGATAACTGTATAGCTACTCTTTCGAAATATGTAATCTGTTGGTTTAAATGATATTTGAAATACAATCAGAATTAATTTTGGCCATGAAACCCTACTGTTGTGTAAACAAACTTCGCCTGAATCAGTCCTACTTAGTTATTTGTTCTGGCAATCTCATATAATCAAGCTACAAACTTTTCTCTCAGAGTGCTAGCTGCTCATTATCCAATTACAAAATCCCAACATTGAGTGACTTCCTTTTTTTGCCAGTAGAACTGCCAAAAACATGATTTGGCTTATGCAGTTAATACATATATTTGTTTTGTGGTTTTAGCTCATTTCTTTAGACCGAGTCATAAAGAAGTATTTTCTAAATGTAATAATGCAAACTAGGATTTTTTTTTTGGAAAACCAGTCGTAAGCACATGATTTTGACAGTTATGATGGTAATTTGTGACACAATCTTGGGAACATGAACAGGACACTTAAGTATGTCAATCCCTTTTATAGTCTATGGAACCCTTATCCTACACAAATTTTTTGTCTGCCCCTCCACACGCACACACAGCAACACGCACCAGTCAGACACTTGTTCAGTAAGTAAAGTTCACGAGCGCAACATTCGCTCGTTTACATTGGTGGTTAAGAGCATAGGCAATACCAATTTGGAGTTTACCTATAGACGCAAACGCTAGCGCTAGCTGCACAAAAACAAAGAATATGTCACCAGACAGTTTTTTTCAAGACAAAATGTCAATTTATGTTGCATATGGCGAGGAGACGGAGAAACCAAAATGTATCAATTCCCGATTGGTGGTTAGAGAACTATTAAAAAGTTGGGGGGAATGTGTTACCTTGTAAAGTTGGGTGCACTTAAGTAACAAAATCTGGCTTCAGCGGATGGTAAATATAGTAATGGTATTTTCCACCAAGTTCTAATATTCACTAGAGGGGTGCAAAGTATGACCATCAAGGAAACCTAATGAACATTAGAGATCTATTTAGTTTTAAAAGAACGAAGATAAAAAATATGGAGATAGTGAATCAAACACGCTATAAATAGGCATAAACCACAATAGTCAAGGGAAAAGTCCCAGACGAGTAAAAGATTGAACACTTGGTTATGGGTTTCCTGGATTTATATCTCGAAAAATGTAGGTGCCCCTGAAATTTAAAGAATCGTAGCTTGGTACATCACCTTAGATTGCCTGTCTCATTTCGCCCTTACCCGATCGGGGAAGAAGAAAGTTTTAAAAAAGCAACGTTTCTTATTTTTGAGAAATTTTCAATCACAACTTTCAGTTGTACCTACATTGAGTCACAAGTTTACATCATGTTGCATGTTACTTCCCGCATCGTGATCATACTTTCTGAACAAGTGTATTTCAGTGCAGTTAACAAATTTAATTTGATAAAAATTGCAAAAATTTACCTGATAATGATTATATGCTACTAAAATTGATTGTATATACAATATTTATATGCATCATATTTACTTATTTTTCAGTTTCATGCGATCCTTGTGCATTACATGCGGTGTACAAAATATTTGTGTTAGTGCATTATATCACAGTGTATTTCAATAAAATCTACCAGGAATTAAAGTACTTAATTTTAACTATACAAATCCAGAGTTTAAAACTTACAATTTTAAATACAGAAAACTTCAGTTCATATTGAGGGATTTAAAATATTTATTCTAATGGGAAAACTTCATTAATTTAAATAAATTTAAATAGTTAAATTGAATTTTCAATAAAGAAATATAAAACCTCGAGGACTTTGGATAAAACAGTGTACATGTCGCAAGTGCGAACGACCAACAATTATGAGAAAAGATAATAAATCATTAATTATTATTAACGAGCTTAATTAAATGTCAGTTACATTATCATATGTGGAAGTATATAATAAACTTAGTCGAAATCGTTTTATTCCACATTAAATATAGTGTTTTAAAAACATGAATTCTGCGAGGAAAGGTAAAAATTGCAATTGTGCAAAAATATTATTTCATTAAACAAACATTCAGATGTACTTTAATGTTTTCAGAAATATTTCAAAATTATTTTACTGCCAAAATAGTTTACAGTTAATTTACACTTGTTGGAATTTTTGTATTTTAGCATACCAAAACCTATAAAAATTCATTGTCTTTGAAAATGGGCAATATATATTGAATGTAACATCTTTGTAACATTTATTTATTTCTATTGATGTCAGAAAAACTGAAAACCATAATTTAAAATTTTTTAAATCAGTTTGATGGTTCAGATTTTTTTTGTTAAAGTTTTGTAAATTTATTACTTTCCAATATATTTTCATATTACAGCATTTGAAAATTTGTCGTTATTCAAGGAACCAAAATAATCCTGTAAATATTGTTTTAATGCCTCTCCAAAGATGAAATATTTCTGTTCTACAATTTTATAATATTCATGAAATCATTATTTAAAAACTACTATATTAATAGGATGAATTTCTTTTTACCACAGAAATCTTACTCGACTCGAATAACATCCATATTAATTTTGTTGTTGCCCGATTTATCAATAGTAGTTACAAATACCAGGAATACATAATTTATAATAAACTAAACATTTAGAAAGAAATCTGAGCTTTTTGGAAATTTAGTACCCACTTAGCAAATTTTCGTTTATGGCTACTTAAATTTTTTGAATATTTCTACTAACAGAAAATATTTAGAAAGTGTTACTTAGATTTGATATTCAAATTAAAAACAATAGCCAAACATATGACAGATTACCCACACAGCAGAGCCAGCTTGATTCATACATCCACAAAGATTATCTAGACGAGCATTCAGACTTGCAGCATGATTGTCTAGACAAGATTGAAACATGTTGGATGCCTGAATCAAGCAAACTAGCCCCCACATGACTAGCTTGTAGCAGGCTTTAGTTTTACGACATGTTTGAGGTCAGTGAGCCTACAGAATTCAGAGAAACCAAATGTATGATATTTCCATGAGTCTACCTTGGTCTATATAGTAAAACTAAGTTGATGTAACAATATCTATTAAAGTATTTTGATAAAAATGTGTGTTTCTGTGCTGATTACAAAATCATTACCTAAAGCATGAATGAATCCTTTTCTATGATTTTCATTACTGACGCTTCGCATTTGAATAATTTCTAAGATATATGATCTGTTGACGCACTTGAGTTTGACTAACGCTCAAAACAAACAGTATCAAACAATTGTTTTCGATGACGAACTGGTTGAAACTTGGGTCAAGTATGCTGTATCATGTCAAGCCCAAATAAAGCCAAACCTAAAGCCTGCTACAAATCAGATACATACTGCACACTGTAGATAGAACAATAAAATAGAGTAAATTATTGACACAAAACATGCAGAACACAGAACACAAATGTTACAGGAAGATTAAATCCGATATTAAACAGAGCTGCAAGGATGTTATTTCCTGTGAAGTTCGCCGAACAATATCGCAGAATCTCCCGTAGCACCAGCTGAGAAGACGAAACATTTCAGGGTTCTTACTAATGGACAACTGTAACATCCCAACACTGCATCCACTACGATCCAGATTATAAATGTAGGTAACTAACTAGGATCTCCTTTTTAAAGTATAGATGATGTGCTACAAGTTAGGCACAATTCCTTCCAATACGCTATCAAAGTAGGATTACAACAGACTGAAGGGAATTGTGTCTAATGAGGATCTAAGCCAGCCTCAAGCAAAGCTACGATTTTATGACTTGGAATTCACCAAGATGCACTCAGGATTAATCCAGATACATGATTATCCATATATTAGATAATTAAGTACATACATTTTTCAATTCCTAATTTATTGCTTAGTAAACATGATTGTCTACCGATGGAGGTTTGGGAATCGTGTTATGAAAACTATATACATTAGAACATTGTCGAAATGATAAGTGCTGTGGACTATGCGTTTAATAACATGAAATTTTAAACTGATAAATTAAAAAGAATTTTATCTGATTAGTGCTATGTATTAACAATTACATGCAATAATATGAAAATAACGAGTTCTGTTTGCAAATCAAAGCTCGTTACAATAATTTTTTACTCTTGTTGTTCTGAAAAAAAGAAAGATTTCTTGACATTTGACTCACGGAGGCTTCTGAGCTTGGATTTAGAATACTAAATCCAGCACCATAGCAGACGAATTGATTGTCCCAACATCAGCAACTAAAGCATTAATGACTCGAAAGTATGTATTTCTGATATATTGTAAGGAAATAATATGAAACAGTGAGAAATGATTCAGAATAAATAATTTCAAATGCCCCGTGTGCCTTTTTTATAGACAAACTGTTTGCCTGTTTCCACTATTAGCAAAACAGTCTTCTGCCCTTGCTGACTTCTACTTTACTTAAATCTCTACATTACTGTGGATTGTCATTTGATTTACAAACAGTTTAAGATGATGAATTTTGCAGAATTATGGAGAAGTGATTTTATGTCTAGAGATAGCTGCGCACCATGCCATAGAAGATATTTAATCAAAGTTTTGCAGAGATATGGATGTGTTATTCACAGAGAAGAAAAAGCAATGAGAAGACCATGGAAGGAAGATGAAGGAAGACAGACATGTGAGTGACTGAGCAGTGACACTTGACATTGTTAGCACAGATCATGTGCCCCCACAAAGACCACGCCATTAACTTGACTGAAACCATAGGAAGAAAGGTTACGAGCCAGTGGAAACACATCGCCCCTGACACCTTGTTATACACAGAGAGGTTTGTGGGCGGGCACACACACACCACGTTCTCTTCAGCAGTAGCACCGCAAATATTCACCGCTCTCTTCAAAACATTGAAAACACTGCCGTCAATTTACTGATCTTTTGATCTTGAAGCGGACAACAACACACAAAACTGCTTTGTTAATTCTGTCTTAGCGTACAGTACACGACATTAGATTCGCGTGCCGAAAAGGCATGCGAATATCAGTATTGCGTATTGCTATAATTTCCACAGAAATGCGAAATTAGCACACTGTCAATAAGCACAGCTTTTTTCCTTCAAAAAATTGCATTCCACAACTCGATTAAAAAACAGTGCTCTTTAATCGATTCAACTGCACGCCATTGTGCAATGAGCCACCCAATGGTGTCCCAGTCAACAACTTTTTAGGCTATCTGAGTAAACGTTTGAGAATCATAGCTCAAATTCCTCAATTGTTCTTTCATTATGTAAGCTGCAATGTTTGACGAAAGGTTGAAACATTGTCAACCATCGACACAACTCAAATCCAAAGGCCAAAGTTACATGACCGTGACAGTTTTAAAGCCTTAAGACACTGGGATATAAACCACCGAATCATCAAACACAGGACCATGAGGCCTACAAGCCTTTATGGAACACCTATGCATTCGTACAATCACTTTTTACACAGTACAGGGTGCTCGGCAATTCCCCTTACAAACTTCTAGGACTTGTAGAGGGGACTGAGTAGACTTTCTTTTGAATAGGAATCCATGTCCGGAAACGTACCGTTTCTGTGCTACAACCATTTCAAATCAGGTGTATCACTCGTCCACTTCCGCCGAGGAAAGAACAATGTCTCGGATGTGCCTGTGTTAGTATGCAACCGGGTAGGCAGTACATTAATTCAGACAATGACCTGATGGCATGCGACGTCTACCCTGCCTCAAGCCCCATTCACTTGCCTTTGTGTCTCCGATTAACATGGTTGAATACACGTTTGCGGAACACACAGACAAGTTCCTTGTGCATGGCACAGTTGAAGGTAATGGAAGAACAGCTCGTCGGCTGTACCAAGAGTGTTATTCACAACGTGCGACACCGTCACATACTCTTTTTGCCACAGTTAGGCCTACGCAACGGCTCCGAGAACAAAGTACCTTTACCGTTGACAGGAACGACTGGGGTGCTCCAAAGAGACGCCGCACTCCCGAATTGGAGGAAGCTGTACTACATTACGTTGAATAGAGCCCATTAGCGAGTACGCGAACAATTGCGCGTGCAATGGGTGTTGCTCCTAGCATAGTCTGGGAGGTCTACATGAGAAACAAATATATCTTTACCAGCTCCAAAGGGCATAGTCTTTGGGTCCAGTCGATGTTGCACCACGTGTTGACTTTTGCACGTGGTTCCTGCACCGCTGCACCGACAAGCCCTTTCCCGCGTCGCGTTCTGTACACAGATGAATGTAAATTCACTAGGAACAGTGTTTTCGATTCTCGAAACAGACATGTCTGGGCAGACGAAAACCCTAATACTACACATGTCAAGTGATTCCATCACAGATTTTCTATCAATGCGTGAGCAGATATTCTGGACAGTCATGTGTAAAATACCTGATCTGAAATAGTTGTAGCGCAGAAACGGTATGTTTCCGGACATGGGTTTCTGTTCAATAGAGCATCTACTCAGTCCCCTCTACAAGTCCTAGGAGTTTGTGGGGGGAGTTTCCGAGCACACGGTATATATTCAGAGAACTACAATAAAATTCTCAGTATGCAAATATTCTTCAACCTCTTAAATGTCCACCCGTTGTCTGGGTACACTAGTAACAACACACCCCATATACTGGATGGTAGTGCGTCATCAATTCTCGCTGCCTGGATATGCAAATCACTTATTGAAAGGTCAGAAACATGAATCCATGAGTGGACGTTGTCTCTCTCTCTCTCTCTCTCTCTCTCTCTCTCTCTCTCTCTCTCTCTCTCTCTCTCTCTGAATCTGTGAGAAAAGTGCTCACATTTACATTAAGATTAACAGAAAAATATTGGTCAGTTTTACTTATTTGTTTAAGCTACATCTCTCTCTGAATATAGGTGTGTAGTTTCCCATGTTAATTTTAATGAACCATCGGAATTAAGTGTCTAGGAGACAGTCTGGTCTTAAGGAATGGCGCTGTTTAATTTATTTGAATATAAAACGATTGTGATAATTGCTGTTAAATATTTCTCTGGTTCTTCGCCTGCCACTAAAGCGAGCACACTGTTGCGGGTGCTACTGCTTGAGAACACTATGCCAGGCATCCAGGAGGAAACACCGGAAGTTAGTGGTGGTGCAAGTCCCTCCAAGCCGAACACACGAACTGCCCTCTACACGACCAGCCTGCACGGCGTCGGTTGCGGTTTTACCTCAGACGTCTCCTCGATAAACGTGATGTTAGTCTTGACCCCTAGAGGCCAGTCTACGTGGAGCATGTCCTTATTGAGTTGTAGCAAGAAAACGATAAGCACAAACAAAGCATTGAACATGAAGAAAGCAAACACCGACTTGTTGCGCAGCTCGATGAGGTCGCTCGCTATCCTTGCCTGTGAACACAGCCATCAAAAACACACACACTGTAATGATTAGCAAGTCACCCCTTCCGAGGTGGCAGGCAGAGCCACGGCAGCTTACATACGAGACCATCTCGCCGAGTTACAAATAGTTTATGTCATCGCCACTAGATGGCAGTGACAGGAAACATTTGTATATGTAAATTTGTGCATTAACTTGTAGTCTACAACAAGGCTACAGTCTAAATATGACATCCTATTTTTCATATCATTAAGAATAGGCTATAAGGAGATTTAAAAATTATTTTCACAAAAAAAAAAAAAGTATTTTTTAATTGCTCGGCGAGACGTCTTTCTCCAAACAGTCCACAGTGCTTCTACCTGCTGACCATCCTCACTTAATCAATCTTACCTCCTGAGTCTCTTCGTTAAAGGTTATGTTGGTTTTCACTCCCAGCGGCCACCTTACGTGAATCTTATCCTTTGCCAGTTGTAGCAAGAACACGATGAGAACAAACAGCGCATTCATCATAAAGAAACCAAACACAGAAGAATCCCTCAATTCTTTCAAGTCGCCTGCTATCCTGGCCTAAAAAAATATAAGTCGTGGGGGATTCCGTTGAGTTAAAAGAAAATATGTGAGAAACTGAACAAATGTTATGTGAACACAGACAATCATTCAGCGGTGTTAGCGTCAAGAATGCAATAAAATGCAACCAATTAAAGATGACACCAGAAGCGGAACATGAAATAGTTAATCAGTGAGTAATCTGGTTGCAATGTCAAGTAGGATAGTCTTTTATTATTTTGTGAGTCCACCGTAGTCAAAGACAAAGTTTCGTGCATTTGCAAGCATAAAGATGGGAAGCGAAAGTATGATTGTGGGTTATAACAATGGACACATTTCGGAAGATCTCAGAAGTACGAAAATGCAAGCTGACAATGGCAGAAAAAGAAGTCGAATGATATTATGATATGAAGACATGCCATAATACACCCAAGAACTTCACAAACACAGCAGCTGCTATCATAATCCAAGCAGAGAACACTACAGCAATTAGTATGAATCCACAGTCAAGTAAAACTTCTCAGCTGCTTGCAACTTATTGACATTTAAAGTAAGTACTTAATGCGTACGTGTTAATAAAATGTGCGTTAAGTTTGCAATATACCAGTAAATACTCGATTTTAAATAATTTTCTTTTTCTACGTGTTCATTTTGTACACGAAAATGGTTCTTATGGTAAGGTGTTAGCCAGTCGATTGTATTATCTCTATTAAAAACTGATTCACCGGAGCAGCAATATTTTTAAAAATCGTTTTCGAAACTAAATTTTATTTTACTGCACATAAAAATTTTATTTTATTGCGCATGGCCAGGAAAAGTGAGGGAGAAAAATAAAGCTCACAAATTCTTTTATTCAATGGAAATAACTACGTATTTTTCCACAGATGTCACTCTCATTTAAAATTTACAAGATTCAAAATGGATGAAGTTGAAAAGGAGGAGTTTGTTTTCGTAAACAATTGGCAGTATGATCAGGAAGATTGGTGACGAGTAAATGGTTTTGATTTCCACATTTCTTTATTGTTCTGTGGAAATAACGATCCACCCGTATCCTCCCAGGCACAATCCCTGCACTTTAAGAGCGACTGAAGAAACTAGGCATGGCTCATAAAATTCAGGTATAACATGTTGTAAAATATGTTTCATGGCAGTGAAAGAATTTATAGTTGCAGGTATATAATTATTTTTCTCAGCACGATATTTTATCCCGTATGATTATATTCTTAGCTGTGATAGGAACACTCGGTTTGAGAATGAATATGAAATAAAATGGATTATATGTTGGGAGAAAGTAAAAAAATTGAAAGGAAAGGTCTTTTTTTTAAACAAATAAAAAATAAATTTTTATAAAATAATATAACAACCTGGGAAACGGACACTAGAAAACAATTATTATGAAGATTTCAGTATATGCTTCAGTATATGCATTTTCACCTGGCTCGCAACGAAATTTTTTCTACAGCTAATCAAAGATAATGTGACTTATTTTGTAATAGGGTCATATCATGAAAAAAATTATCATAAATTATATTTAAAGCTCCTAAAATCGTACTCAGGACATACCACAAAAACATGATATTTGTCGACTCACGATTGCTTACAGGTCAATCCATAAGTTTATACTTGACTGTGAGTTCAGGCACACGAAACTGATACAGCGAAGCCAGTTGTGAAAGAGCCAAAGCTATGATTAGGACGCGGAGTAGTTATCATGCAGCGGAACAAACGTCATAGAGTCTTGAAGTCTGTTGTCACTGTCACTCCATCTTTGTCTTCAGAGTCTCACACTGCATATCGCTATTTTGTTTATACTGGTCTTACAGGCTACATGCAATACTGGACGTCAATACAACATTTTAAAAATAATTGAAGATAACTTCGCATAAAGGCACACAACATTAAAGCTATGCAGCTGACAATGCTATTCGTGGAAAACTGACCCTGTAGTTCATATTTTAATAAATCAGTGGTTTATCAATGAAGTTGAGTTCTGTTTGATACACTTTTAAAACAAACTTAACCTTGCAGTTCTCTCTTAGATACAACCTGTACCACGTTTTCGTACAAAAGTAAACTTTTGTTGTTACCGAACTGATGAAAATTGATTAGAGGTGTCTTAACTAAGAGTTTAAGGTAGCACTGCAACATCATCTTCAAAACAACACAATGCCAAGTTAACATTAACAAAAAGTGCAAAGCAATTTTTTTCACGGTTAACAATGCCAGCAACTGTTTACTGCAAACAAATGATTCCGTACTCTCTTTCTGACTACAAACAGCAATCTATGAAGCCCAGCCCACCAGCTACTGCAGTCTGTCCTGTTTTTGCAATCTCATATGCCTGTTCACAGAGGCCTGTCGCGTGCAAGTTGTTAGGTCTACTTGACGTAATCTACAATCTACACGCTTTCTACATATCCACTTTGCGGCGGTCATAAGCACAACGTAACATTCACCACAATTTGCATTGCTACAGACGAAGATATCTGACACCCACATGTCAACATCGCAGAGTTTTCAATAGGCCTGGCCTCAACCAAGGAAACCATTACTAACAAATGGTTAGATAAAATATGAATTTTTCTTTCGAGTGCCTACGTAGTTATGTATGTTTTACAAATAAATCGAGAATTAGGTATCTGCTTTGTGACCTTCAGTTAAATAGCCATTTCTTGTGAAAACTTAACAACTTTTACAAGGACTATATCATTGATGGAAGCTCACTTGTGACGAAATTAATGACTTAATTTTACGTTTTTTTTAAAGCACAATGAAAGTTATAGTTTGTTGCCAACGAGTGTGTTCAGTCACGTAATAGTTTATCTGTCTCGCTTTGGAAAACTGCGGGTTCGTTATATACTGGAAATGGTTTTCTTCCCACGTGGGGTTCCAACGTGTTCTCCAGTAAATTTTAGTGCAGTTTATTATGTGCCTTTCCATTTCTCTAGTCATTGAAGCAATAACATTACTACATCACCTCGTAACAGTTAGCGCTTTGTAAAAGTATAAACGTTAAATAAAAATGTATCTTAAAGTAAAAATATAACTGTACTATTTGAAAATGCTGTGGTGTTTAAACTTATTGCTTCAAATTATTTTCGTTAGTTCAAAGTCTCCTTTAAGACACCATGACAGTAATTTTACTAATTCGTACAGGCAGACTTACATTTCATCAGCTTGATGAGTGTGATGACGCCAAACTTCAGTATCATGTTAAGATTACAATAATCACTAGAAGCAGTGTTTCAATGTCTAATTAAGTTCGAAAGCAAACTCAATGAAAGCTTATGGCATGTTCTGCTCTTTAAGACGAACTTACTTGAAATAAAAAAAAAACAGCATCATCATTGTACCCATTTTTCTTCACAGACAATAATAAAACGATTACGCTTAGTCTATTACCTTTAAACATTAACTCAACTAACCGGCCAAAATAATAACCGGAATTTCATGGCATTCATAGGCCATATGCCTCGAAGTATTGACTAAGGATCTTCGCTACTGCATTACTAAGTAAAGCAGGTATTTTTAAATCGTCAGTACGTGATTCAGCTACAAATAAAGGTGCTCTTTATTTTTTAATAAAGAAAGGTCGCTACCGTTGTAGCGATGTCACAGGTAACACGAGAATATATTTGACAGTCACGAGCAACAATTTTTGCCTGCGATAAAGTTTTTTTATACAAGTAATAAAACCCGTTATATCATAGTTACTTTTGTAAAGGGGGCTATGTTACACCTAACTATGATGTCAACCTCTGAGTTGGTCACGTAAGCTGCATTCTTTGGCCAGTGGTTTTACTTCTTAAACGTAAGCGCAAGCAATGAAGAATTTGGTTGATATTGTTACGGTAATACTGTGGTGGCCTTCCCTTATCTATTCACACGTCATTCACAAAGCAGTCTGCATCAGTGCAATGTGTGGTGATTGTTACGAACAGAATACAAACAGTGTTTTAAAATTCACAAAACAAATTTTATTTATTTTGTGAAATTATTTTTTAGCCAAAAGAATTTCAAGGGTTTATCAATTTCTCTGAAATATCTTAATATATTTGTTAAATATTGTTTTGATGCAACACACTTCATATTATGTTCTAATGAATGCCCCCAATATTTATTTATAAATAAAAAAAGTGAAAGAAAAAAGTTTATTGCTCGCAAATAAATCCTGAAAATAAATATATTTTAATATAACAGTTAAATCAGAGAAAAATATACAAAACTTTTTCATTAATAAATTACGAGACCAAGCCCCACTTAGATATTTGGTATGGATATTAAAGGTAACCCGTTTTTCCAATTTATTTCAAATTTATCTTATGTAATATGTTTATTAATTTTGCTTTAAAAGCATTCAGGTGGTAATCTATCCTGCACTTAAATGGCAAACCGCTTCCTGTAATTTGGATTTTTATATGTTCTAGTTTTAATGCCCACTGAAACAGTTATTTGTCAAAATTCTGCTGTAATAAATATGCTGGAGTGTAATTCCAAATGAGGCCAGTTCCATCCATTATGGGTGTCCAAAGTAAGTGTTAACATTCGTATGAAATTGCAGTAAACTACATTTTCCTGAGTCAAATTACATTTAAAAAGCATCATCTATCAAATACTGGTTGTTTGACACCTAAGAAAGCAATTATGTCAAGGTCGTTAAAGCTACTCCATACCATGTTTATTTGATTATGTGTACTAGACAAGACAAGTGATTTGTTTTATATGTATAATTCATATTAATTAGTGTAAGTTATTATTGTCTGTGAGGGTCCCTCCCCTCTTTAAAGGATCAGCCATCCTATATAAAAACGAGTGTTGACGAGCGCAATAAAATTTTACAATAGAGATAATTTGGCTTTGTGAGTGATGCATGTAAGTGTGTTGCACCAAGACTCGTGTCAATATTTCAAAGAAGAAAGGGAAAAAGTTGGCAGCTGTATCTGCATCTGGCTTTCGGAAGCGGTTCGGGTGACCAGACCTTCTCTTCCTTGTTCTCGTCGATGGGATGCAAGTATTTCTCCAACAGGTCCTTCCAGAACTGCGTCTCCGCGCTAGAAATGTAGTCCACCTCCCCCTTCTTCAGGTCCTTATCTTCAATCCAGTAGGGGTTGATCATGTCGTCCCTCTCCTGCCGAGGTTCTGGAATACAAAGGATAATTGAATTAACGTCGATTCTGAAAGTCTAAATTTCGATTTAAGCCACAAATTTATGTATACAGACTACAGGCGACGGGACTTCCTTATTGTAATGTGCTGCAAACTAATTGGTTTGGCTCGGTGATCATAAATTTTTAGACCTGGCCTGGGGGTTGGGCTTGAACCATCGCCAGTCAAAGCCTCATCATCATATGGAAATTATGTCTTAGCAAGCAAGCCACAGAGAGCCCCACAGAAAGGCTTCATCCAATAAATAATATTAGCACAGTTACAAAATAAGATCTCAAATTTCTTAATTCACAGTATCATTTTAATGGATTTGAGCGGTTGTGCGATTATTTTACCAGCTTCCTGACAATGTGATCCATGTTTGATCTCAGTCCTCAGCGTATATGACTCAGGATTTTTTCTTATATGGGTAGAGTGAATTGGCCGGTGGGTTTCTCGAGGTGCTTCAGTTTCCTATAAAACTTACGAAAGTCTTACATTCGACGATTTAAAAAAAATACAGAAACATTTTAATGTGCTATTTATATACCTACTGACAGCCGATGCCAATTATATTTAACCTAATTCTTCCAATTCCTCCACTGAGCTACTTTTCACGTGTGTTACAAAAGCAGTGAAATAGATTTTGGCATTCCATTATGCAAGAATTATAGAATACTATAAAATGCTTTAGGTGCACACTATCTGGCTCTGAGGAATGAAGATTTGGCGATCACCTTGATTTCTTACTGGTCGCCATGTTGAATTATGAAACCTTGACCTTAATTCTGAATAGCTATGGTATAGCCTCGAATCCAAAAAGGAAAAAGTTCTCACAATGAAAGTAAAAATGAAAATTAATATCTGAAAATATATATTAAAAATTAAACAAAACTCCAACAGTTAAAATGTGTTAAAAAAGTTAAACAATTCTAATATCGAATACATTTTTAAGACAGGTACAGAAAATCCTGGGTTCAACTCTCAACGAGTACACACCTCACCCTACGAGAGACCCCGACGCAGATGGCACTATAGCCGGTAGCAACTGATACGGACAAACACGATCGCCTAAAACTAAGTATTTATATTTTTTATTATTATTTTTATTTTTAAATTTTTTTATGTTATAGTTTATCTTAAAATGCATTAGTTAGTAAAATATTTGAGAATTTTTGGATCTTTTCGATATGCTATAATTTTTATACATTTTTTTGTTAATTTTTAAAATTTAATTTTTTGTTTTATTTTGGGAGAGAGATTTTCTCTTAACTACGGATTCAAGGTCATACTAAAGTTACCTGGAGTCTAGGTCAATATTGCAAAATTCTACATGGCAACAAACAAATACATTAGAGGTCGAAGTCAAATCCTGTCACTCCTTAGAGAAAAAGTCTGTGTACCTGAGGCCCCAAAATTATACTATTCTATAGACTATTTTTTTCTAATTTTCTGCAATTGACATTAAATGTAATATGAATGAAATTTACATATCTTGTCACAATAATCAAATAATATATTTGTCATAACGTGCTCTTAAGATGATGCTAAAAAAAAAGGAAAAGACAGTTTGTCTGGGAGATGCGATCAAAATAACGATTAATACAACTGTTGATGAATGAAATATACCTAAAGTGGCACATATATGCATCCTACCTGTGGTAACAGTCTCGCTGTCGTCATCATGAACCTGGTCTTCTTCGGCGGGGTCCTCGTGCAAAGACAAGAGGTGGTTGTCCCGGCTGTTGTTGGAGATGGTGCGTCTTCGAGAGGTGTGGTGGCCATGTGGATCCATCGCCCTGAAAACACAACATCCCCTTCACACTGACCAGACTAAGAACATATCTACCAGCTGTGAATATATATTTAGTCTATTTGTTTAGTCGTGCATACGTGAGGGCTCAGATAGGCATTCATTTTTGTTACCCAGTATTCAAACCCGACATGTGGTCCGAAAGTAATGGCTTCATACCTCGGCAAAAGAGTTTAAGAGATTCAGGTCCTAGTTGGTACTGTGTATTGGAGGAGAGAGAGAGATAGAGAGAGAGAGAGAGAGAGAGAGAGAGAGAGAGAGGAGAGAGAGAGAGAGAGAGAGAGAGAGAGAGAGTCTTTGACAGAACTTCCAGTGGCTTACCGGGTTTCACTCTTAATACTGTGGTCCAGGAGAAATGTATTTGGTACCATGGCCATGGAGGTCACCTGACTCACATTCTAATTGGCACTGGAAGACATAGGGAAGGAAGGTGGACCAACCTCTCGATTGACTCGAGCCTCTTGCCAAGGCTATCCAAGGAGTCGGCTATCTGTATAAGTTGATGCTGCTCGTTGACGGACTTGGGCTGCACACAACACATGATTTTGAACAGCCCCGCCAGCGAGAATTCGATGGAGCCTTCGTCGCCGTTGTCACCAGAGCTAGCACCCTGCAGGAACCCCAGTAGCGACTTCTGCCGCGCCTTCTTTTTTGCTTCCTCCTCCTCTTTCTTCTCCTGCTCCAACTCCTGCAAGCACATATGCTGGTCAGCACCGAACCAGGGCAGTAAGATTGCCATGATTCATGATTTTGCCCTGTCTAGGAAGCACGTCATATCACCTCTAATTGAAACTTGACGCAATCAAAATTGCAAATAATTGGCATACTTGCAAGTGGAAAGTCCTAATAAGTACGACGAACTGGGAACCAGTGCATAGTAGTTATGAAATTCACTGGAAATTTAAGTTAAATCTACAAAATTCATTCACTGCAATAATCGGCACTACCCGACTGATTTCAAGAGCGCATTTTTATGTTTTTACTGATGTGGAAGTACTGTAACTTTTTTCAGATAAAAGGTTTATCTATGATGATGTGTGGTCTGTAAGGCCTAGCCTTCATTATGCCATCAGTGAGCACTGAAGATTATTGATATAAATCTGTTCAAAGCACAAGTAAGTATATTATTTCTGGGCAAATATAATACGAAAATCGTACGTGTGTCAGACATTGAATTACAAGGGGATACCTTGGCAGCCACGATAGTTTATACAACGCACTTAAGTTGCGAAGAAACAGAAAAAAAATGAAGGTTCAAGACTTAACTACAATGTGACTCTGAATTTGGTACCCGGCTCGATGCCAGCATGAGTTGAAGAAAGTTACGCCAAAAAGGAGGACCCATCATCACTATACTTTTTGTGCATAACTGGATTTTATCCAGTGTACTGTATTTTGACTTATGTTGTAAAGTTATCCGTAGAAAGACTAACGGTAATGTGCTTTACTCGTTATAGTGGACACCGAACCATTTGGTTTCTGACTGTGTCGATGGCGTGTAGAAACATCGCTTGGCCACATGAGCAGGATGCTTTAATCATTTATGGCACTGAACGTTCTGAATTTTGCTGAAATTGGCTTTGGGTTTCAGATATATTTCGTAGGACTATACAATTTTTAACATGTAAAAAAATATAAAACGTAAGAACAGTTTAAAACACTGTGGTTACTTATATCCTTCACCTACGTTCACATATCAACCTCCAGAAAAAAACATAATCGAACAGGTTTTTGGAATGATGTCATCCCGGCATGGCAGTATGAATAATTCCGCAAGCCCTTATGTGATATAAGTTCAACTTTTCTGTTGATCTTGGTTAGTGATCTCAAAATTAAGGAGTTTGTCGTAGGTATTCTTAATTGTAATAATTACTTAATTGTAATAATTACATGAGTGAAAAGATATGAGAACAGTGGCTTAATAGAAAAGATGAACTCCCATTTAATGACCCTAACAAACCTTTAATAACTACGGCAGTTAAAACAATTAAAGAGTAGATGTTTCATGCTAACACTGTATGTACATACCCAAGTCACCAAAAGCAATGCAACTGATAAACAGTACCACCATGGCTAAAAGCTTGCACTCGTACATACTTTAATTCATTAAAATAATTGAAAAAATGAGAGAGTAGCCACACCAATTATTGAATATGTACATATATTCATGCATATAATCCTTCACCTTCTAAGCTTACATTATTTCATCAAGCTATCAATTACAGGGTTCTTACCATATATTCATAACTCATTGTCGTGGAGACAGACACGCAGGTGGTTTCTCATAAAAATCACCGATGTCATTGTTGATACATATTTTGCATATACATGTTCATTATTATGCCCCACAATATTTCAGTATATACTGGGAACAATAACTACTGCCAAATTCTCGTACACCGGAAAACGACAATCCAATGGAATCGGCTAACTCACAAGCTTGGATCTGCTCAGTCCACTGAACAGAAATAACACATGCGTGTGTTCATGCCTGAATTAATTCTAAGAAATGACACTAGAGACCATTTACACGAGAAAACCAGGTGCTGATATTACTTCTGGCTAACATATGGCAACATATATGTTTATTAATGTATTTATTTGATACAATCACAACGATATCAAATTAAATGGACACGAATTGAGAATTTTTTTTCTGTTACGAGAATTCTTTTCAGAATCATGATAAAACATGCAATAATGAAAACACATCCCCAACATGCCAAATTGTTCGAGAGAAATAATTAAATCAACAGATAATATTAAACACTTATTAAAAATGATTGGCAAAAATTTTTACAGTAACATATCTTGTCACTAGCAGCCAAAGTTTGCGCAGTTTAGCAGTCATAAGTTCAATCCCAGAAGGTTCTAGCCATTCTTTACTCATTCTGATGAATGTAATGCAGTTTGTTAATTTAAACTTTCCAGAATTGTACTCATTAGCTCTGATCCGGTTTTGCTCAATGAAGTAAGTGACATACTGAATATGTTATTATTAAAGCTAGGTTATTTTTCTCAGCCTAGCCTGTACTGTCAGAACAGCCCTGCACGGTTTTGGTCTCCAGTGTATTTTCTGATGAAGCACCTGGTGTTACCTTCTTTCCTTTCTTGACCTGCACGTTGTCCCGAGTGCCCCAGTTGATGTTGTTGAGGTTGCAGACGACGTACAGGTAGAGGATCATGAAGGTGCTGGGTATGGCGAGGAGGAAGACGACGCCGAAGGGCAGGTAATGCAGCTCGCCCGGGTGCACGCAGGCAGTCGCGACGATAAAGCTCACGAGCGAGCCGAAGAGCATGGCGACAGGCGAGAACTGGCCCTCGTCGTGAATCTCGATGGCCATGCCCACCAGCACCGCCACCATCATCAGAGCATACCAGGCGGTCAGCACCTCTGCCACCAGCAGCTGCCGCCAGGGGCGGGTTAGTAGCAGTCAGCACCCCCCCCCCTGCCGCCCCACCCTGGACTGCCTGTCTCAGCACCGACCAGTGACATCATGTTCCATGGCTAGTTACAGAGTCAGTCACTCTTCCTCATGGAACATCCTCTCAGTACAGACCAGCGGCATCATATTTTGGGTCTAGTTACAATCAGCCAACAAACCAGTGGTATGATGTTTGGGCCTAATTATAATCAACCACCCTTCCCATTGATACATACGAAGGCGGAGAAACGGGAGTGCCCTGAGAAAATCAGTTGGCCAAGGCAGCACCCAAATACGAAAATCTGAGTGACGCCGCCGGGTATAGAACCCGGTTCGCCTTGGTGAGAGGATAATAGAGTGACCACTATACCACAGTTGCCTCTCTCACTGTTGCAATTCGATCTTCAGAAAGCAGATCTCATAGGGTCAGTGAGCGACAACATTGAGTCTTTGACATTAAAGTGTTGTTCCACTATGGCCAGAAGACACAAATGGAAGGACACATGCACGGACTGTGTTGTCCATCATGACGTGGTACGAACCCTTCACTCTCTGGCTCCAGAAATCTGCAAGGATCACTTCGGTATTACTCCTACCACATGCATCTCCAAGCCGACACTCTAAACTTTATCTTAATTGGTCTGACGTCATATGTCGGGTCTGAGGCTTTAGAAATCCAGGGAAGTGCATTGGCTCATGGGTATGGCAATCAGCTTCCTTACGTGATCCGACACCCTTAAAACTCTTGCCCGGTAAATTTCTCCAGATTAAAACAATATTGATGCCCGCGCTTCCTGTTTTTGCATTGGCTACTTTTTGGGTGGCTGGCATCAACGACGGCAGGCCCGTAGTTGACTATGTTAGTTGAAAATTTAAAAGTATAAACTTGGATAATTCACCACGTTTTAATAGAATTGTGGCAGAGCATATTTTATTTTTCCATAGTTCAACAATGAACTTTTGTTCAAAGAAATTTATTTTCCAAAAATGAAATGCTGTATCATATATTAAGATCACAATTAAAAATATATTTCTATGTATAAATATGTCACACGGGACTTAAGATAATCAAATGTCTTTATTTTCAAGCACTATCAGGATTATGTGATGGAGTTGTAGAAAGAATGCCACTGTGTCGAGAAAAAAATTGAGGGGGTTCACCTACTAAACCGCTTCCGTTTTTGCAGCCAGGGGTCTAATAGTTTCCTATACACTATCGCTCGGTATTCACTGGGTTTGTCTGGTCAACGGGACCTTTGTCGATATGCACGTCCACCTTGTATCACAATAATCTGGATTCGATATACACTTGTCACAGATGTGGCAGGCGCTGAAATTTGCCAGTTTTTTAATTCTAAGTCTTTCTCATCCCCCCCCCCCCCATGAATGAATTCAGTCACTTCTACATCTAACGGTCTCATTCAGTGCCACGTCCTCAGATATGGCGGTCACACATACAGGTAACACCTAACTAGCGACCCGCCCCAGCCTCGCTCGGGTGCGATTTACAAATATTGCGTTGTTTAGGTTTACAGCAATTACGTACTCTAAATGCTTATGTTAACTAAAATAGGATTAAAAAAGTCTTCGTATGTGTACATATCATTTTAAAAAGATAAAAATGGTTACTGTGGGTCATCCTCAAAATATACACATATGCTGTAGCGGAATTTTAGAAGACTTTTTAGAGATTTACAGCTCTGTAGTACATTAATTTGGGGTATCTCTTATGGTTAAGCTAGTGTAAGCAATGTAAGCGCCTGAAAAGTAGTTTTTTCCGACTTGATCAGAAAACGTCGACATTTCTCTACTATTCTTACATTAATATTAACGTTTCATATATATATATATACATACATACCTTCCTCGAGAAATTCTCTAAATGATGGTGAACACAGCATCAAAATCCATGAAGTAGTTTAGAAGCCTTAGCCGAATACACAGACACACACGGCCGGGCGACTTTGTTTCATGCTATGTATAGATTTGTGTCGCACGCTAGATCGTATCATTCCAACAGCGTTTGTTACTGGTCATGCACTACAAAATTTTGTCGCTGATCAACACGACCACGCTAAACGGATCCCCGTTCTGGAAACCAGGATCGAATGAACAAATATTGTCTATTTCAACTGGCAATTGTATCAAGCGAATGCGCATAGAAAAAAAAAAAGTTATTTTGTTTTCCTTAAGAGGTCTGCCTAATAAAACATTTCAAACTCCTCAAAGTCACGTCCGACCGCAAGGAAGCATTGGGATGGAGATGTAAAATAGCATAAATAAGCCTCGCGTGTGCTCTCTTTCGTCAGAATTTGAAACGAAGATTATAAGCCATCTGTTCAGAAAAGATATATGGTTCAAAAACCCTGTTTTACCAAAGAGTAAATGTCGTTAGCAGAGGCTGGCTACATACATAGATTTTTGCTGGATTTGAAACCTTTTATTCAATGACCACATTTAGGTTTTAGTAAACAATTTATAAATTGTCAGTAAAACACTGACTTCATTTCTGTCCCGAGAAAGGATTTATATTGAAATATTCCATATTTTGAAAAAATTATGAAAAACACAACTGCTTACAATGAGACCCGTGTAATGACTGGGGAGGACTATAATACCTGGTTTGAGCCGATATAAAAGTTTATAGACACAATTTTACGGCGGACGAAATTTGCATAACCATGCCAGTCTTGGGAATTTTCAATTAATGCTTTTGGTGGTTTCTTGTAGAGTTGTTAAAATTTGTTTATTTAGGTGTGCATGACAAAATGTTAACCCCGCCAATCATTGTTTCTTACACATGGAACTGTACACAGGAGGTGGCTTTGATGGTCTACATTTTACGTGGCAGAAAAAATCGCCTAGTAAGAGCAGTTCCTCGTATGTGGAGGCATCATGCACTGCCGAGACTACATTCCCCTAGTCGCAAAAACGGCTGTTGCCAAGAACAACGAACGCTTTTTGTATTATTTGCGATACATAAAACGTTATGATACTGTTAAAGTTCGGAACAAACAACTGTCCATTACAACACCCAGAATTATATGTTTATCAACGACTGAAACAGTTAAAAGATTTGTTTGAAGAGTTAAGACTGGAGAAGAAATGTCATTAACTAACGATATAAATGATTTTGAAATATTTCAACTTTTCTTCAACAAACATTCACATGAAATGAATTCTTTTAAAATCATTGTTGTAACATCTGTGTACACTGACATAATTAAACACAAAACAGGAATTATGATTTGTTCAGGATTATACTGCACATGGTACTTCAGTGGAAAAAGAACTAGATGATGTAAAGAAAATTGTTGTGGGTTAAAAATTCTTTACGGTTTCTTCGTTTTCCTCTTAAATTGCCATCCATACGTAGCAAAAACTCTTGAATTGAACTAGTAGCTGAACTGTGATTTTTTTTAAAATAGAAAAAACTGAATGCTTGTCAGTACTGTTGGAATTGTTTGAAGGGTTATTTTTTAATGTCTACATTTAAATTGCTTGCGTCATCTTTTAATTAAAATCTTTCCTAATTAAAATAAGTACGTATTGCAATACTTGCACGAAAAGAAATTGCTTCCAAAATTGCTGATGTTGACTGCCTTATCTTACTAAAATATATTACAGCTAATTACTTAGATAAATATATATTTTTGTACAAGTTAATAAACAATAATTAAATAACAATTAATTAGAAAGAAATATTGCTGTTCATTACTGGATCACGCAAGGAAACTGTTACACTCACAAATTAGACATGCATTCTCCGTAAACACACTCAACACCACCAACACCATTAACACCACCAACACTACCACCGCCACCACAGTAAATTATGTACATACCATACACCATACACAAGGTAGTATTTATAAATATATCCCAAAAAACCATGGCATTATCTTACAAGCAGCTAAAGCACTGACATTTGCGGAACCTGTTACGTAGGCCACATTTTTTTTGGATCTACTCATTCTCCTTTTCCGTGGGGTTGATATTTCACACCTAAAAATGGGCCAGTTTTCAGATTTAACGTATTTGGATGTACTATAGGTCTGAACTATGAAGTATATGCCTGTGTGTACACAATCTTCCCCTTGTCACTGTGTTGAAGAACATTCTCCTTATTTTATATTTCACTTCATTGACTTGGCCCATTAATTGGCTAACAATATTGTTTAATGCTGCGACGGTCATTGTTCTAAATACGTACTGTTGTGTAATGTGGATGATAAACTGTATTAGGGGACTGAGATTTGTGATTGTAGTCTGAAATTCACCGAGATTAAGAAGAGAAGGCAGCAAGAGTTTTCAAATTCACATGATATTTTATCGCCATATTTCGATGCTGGAAAACCATCGCTACCACATCTCCTCACGAAAATAAGCGTAGCCAGGATTTCAGGAGTTCGCAGTCAGAGAGGGAGATAGATTAATATTTCGAGAAGACGTAAACAGATTTGTTAGAGTTTACTCGAACCATTAATACAACATATATAATTTTTGAGATTTATTTGTGGGATGTAGGTTACAATACATAAGATAAGTTTACTAGTTTATGTTTTATTTCAATATTTAATCATTTCTTCTCCTTGACTTGTTCGGGGGTTGGGGGTGGGGGGAGGTAATTCCCACCCCTTTCGGCATATCTCAGATCGGTTCCGTCCGTGCACATGATTGCAACTTAGGTAAAGTTTAGAAGGTCTAGACTACCAGGACCCAAATCCTAATCCCAGCTACCCAGGAAACGTAATGCCGCATCGCCCCCAGGTTAGTGGCAAGCCAGCAGAAGACACCTCGAGGTCGGAGGAGGCTAACCTTCTTGGACTTCTTGACGGCGACCTCCCTGGTGCCCCAGGACACGACGTTGAGGTTGATGATGGAGTAGAGGATGAGCAGGAGGTACATGGAGGGTATGGACAGCAGGTAGATGAAGCCGTGTATGACGCAGAAGAACTCCTGCGGGTGCAGGCAGGCGGCTATGAAGGTGGAGCCCGACAGCGCTATGAGGAAGATGGCTGAAGGCGAGCCGATACCGTCCTCCCCTAGCTGCAAGGCTGTACCCACTATCACGGCCATCATGACGAGCGCGTAGGCCGTCGACAGTATCTGTGCCACCAGCAGCTGCGAACGTCACGACAAGCACGGGTCGTTACCACTGTGGTCGTGACCAGGCAGTACCACTCACAAGGGTTCGCCTCGTAACGTGCCGTTAAAGGCATTTGAAAAGAAAAATACACAATTATAAATATATATATATATATATAAGTTTTACTATTTGACAGCACATATGATGTAATTCCAAGGGGGAGAGGACAGAAAATAAATACATTCCATACTTTTTAGCAGACCGTGCCAAAAAACGAATTAATTTTTTTTAATAGTAAGTAATTAATAAAAACAAACTTAAATGAAAAAATCGGAATTATTTATAATGGCAAAAATTTTTATGAGGTACGTCGAAACATCTATATAAAAACACAGATAGTATTTTCGCATTTTGAAAAATTGTTTAAAATAATAAAATTCTTGCGTATTTTTTTGCCGTTTTTTAAATTTTTCACGGTAATTTTTCCTGAGTATACATCATAATGAAGAAACAAGCGACTATACAGAATCCACTGGAACAATTTTTAACGGCAAAATGACATCGCCTGTAAATATCACAAGTCGAACGACCTTTGGCACATATGTCAAATAAATTGATTTTTCTTGCACGTTAGCACTGGTTTCTCCAACCATATGAACAGCGTGGTCACGACCAAAGTGGACCATCAACACGACCAGACACAGAAATACAGCACGGACACAGATAAGCACACAGTGCGCCAAGCGTACGAGTAGCATACAAGTACAATAACAAATTATACGTTTGCGACGATGCTTTATAGTTTGCCGACAGAATGAACTTTCCGCGCGAGGAAATAAATCTTCGAATAGCCGTCTCTAGTGACGTCCGATGACGTCACGATTTATCCCATAATGGCCTCTTCCGTGCGTCCAAATTTGCTCACGACTGGGGCAGTTCATTCCCTCGGCAAACAGAACCAAACGATAAAAATTTCAACGCTTAGTACAAATTACCACAGAGTTTGGCAACCTTTCCGATTTTAATTAATATACAAGAAAAGTGTTAACAAACCTTAGAGGTTAGCAAAGAAAATCAATACTAACACAATTACTTCTGGACAAATATTTACTATTTAAATAATTGCAAGCAGTATACCAATAACTTTCTCGTGAAAACACACACACGCATTGCTACACAACGCATTAGTCAATGTGTTCTACAAATATTTATCTCTACTGTTTTCATTGTGAAATTTCTTTTAATAATTTACATAATATCTGCAATTTTAATCAATCATCATTTCAAGTAATTTTAAACACCAAGAGTAAAACTATATTTTTCAGTGCGTGCAATAAGAGAAACGCAAGGAAAAAAAAGATAAATTGATTAGTTCCATATTGATGTTCTTTGCCTCACAATACTTCTACATCAGTGAAGAAGTCGACAGTACAAATCGGTTGAAGCACCTACCTGGATGCTAGACTTGCATACGAAACACACAAACATGAAGAGGAAAATAGGGATGATGTTGTACTGAAAGCTTGTCCAGTTGTCGATGTGAAATGCGGCGACGAACGCTCCCACCAACATGAGGAATATTGTGCCCGGACCCAGAATGGTGCCGCCCATCAACATGATCTGGGAACATCACACGTACAGATGTGTTAGTAAAGTTGGATACATGCATTATTGCTGACTTGTAAAATAATTGTATGTCACTTATTAATGTTCCAGCACGACTCTGTTCACGGGGAGACTCACCCACTCCCGTGTCAAAAACCTCTCATCTTAATAATTTTATTGTGAACCAATTTAGCACTTAAGACGCAGGCTCATGATCGCTAGCAAGCCCGAAACGTACATACGTTTGTTTGCCTGTATGTTGGTCTTATATAAGTATTGTCCACTTTGTGAATAGTGCAAGTTAATTCTAGGAGATCCTGTATCAGATACTCTGTGTTTTATAGCCTATCCGTAGGCAAAAATGGGGCGATTTACATGATAATTAATTAAGCTTACATATAATTATTTAAAACCAGATATAAACACTTGCGGTATTCTAGAGGAGCTGTTTACATGCTGAATTTACCCAAAATTAAGTATAAATTTCTTTTTTGAAATTTTTTTTTAAACATAACATATATTAAGGTAACTTTCTGACTAAACTTGCCTGCGCGCACGTGGGTTCCTCTCTCTGTTTCTCTCTCCCTTTCATTTTCGAGATGACACAGCGAACACTTTGTACCTGTACTCGGCAGGACCCGGGTTCGATTCCCGGTACTGACATTTTGATTTCGATTTTCCATGGTTTCCCGAAATCACTCCAAGTTAATGCTGGGATGGTTCCTCACTACAGGCTATGGCTGATTCCTTACTCGTTTCTGTTTATCTCAGAAACTTGCTCTATCTCTCTCTAAATACCCCGATGTCAGCCTATATATCTATATACCTTCCTCTTCTTTTCTGAATTCTCCCCCTCTCTCATTTTACTCGTCTCCTTTTTCTGTCAAGCAAAAACTCGACTCGACCCACCCGTATGAATGCCAGTTCATTTTAGGACGACCTGTGTTGTAAGCAGTACGAGAGCGTGTACCTGGTAGGAGATGTAGGGCATGGAGATGTTGTCGTTGATTTCGATGGTCTTCTTGTAGTCCATGAGGAGGTCCATGATGTTGGCGATGGTGGAGGGCACCCAGCGGCGACGCTGGTTGTAGAATTCGTTGAAACCCTCAGGGCAGTGCGTGTAGGCGTCGCTGGCGGCGGAGTACTCGACACGGTAACCTCGCTGCAGCAGCAGCGTGCACAGCCATCGGTCCTCGCCTACACCACACACACACACACACAAGTACATTCGTGTAATCTTCCCAAGATCCAATGGAAGTATTTAACATATTCAGTGTAGGGAAATAGTATCACATATCTGGCTTTAAATATACGAATCCTACTGTAAAATGTTGGGAATTTCTCTTCGCATTTGATTCTTTCCTGGGCAACTGTAGGAACTCTACCATGGGTGTAAGGAAAATAATTTACCACTTGCGCTTTCTCACTATACGCGTACACACGTGGTCAACGTGTTCCATCACCTGCATTAAAGGAACCTGTTACGACCTTTGATTAAGCCTTAGCCAGACGGCCTGCCTGATCACTCCTTCAAACGTTGTAATCCAAAAACCAGGACACTTACAGGCTATTCACGGTAAAGTGAGCACTCTTGAGGCCCGAGTTACTTTTTCCTTTAGCAATTTTTTAATCCTTTAACCACCTTTTAAAATAAATATTGCTATATAAGTAATTCACAAAGTGTGTATATTCCACAGCACTCGGAAATTAATGTCCGAGGCTAAAATGAAATATACTCATTGACTATTATTCCAAATGAGAGGGCTTTCAAAAGTGCTCACTTTACCGTGAATGGTCTGTACCACGGTTTCCGAAACGCGTTGCGAGAAGCACCGTCAGAAACCCGCTCCACAGGCCAGCAAGCGGGACCAATAAACAACGAGCTCGATATAGGACGAGGTAATACAATGAGCGGCGTATTTTGTCATTGGAGCAGCGGACCAAGAAGACTTCTGGAGATGTGCGTGCCTGGCCATCGCTAACCGCCGACTAGACTCAGCCTAAGGTTACATGAACAAGGTGCTTGGAGAATATCCAATTAAACTTTTAATACGAAATTGGAGTAGTAATATGACTATTAAAATTATCTAACATCACGATTATTAACTTATAGCTCCCACCGAATAGATTTTTAAATTGGTATTGTATAATATTAAATGTTTATTAAACCTCCAATATATACTGCTGTGCTCAACGTAACTCCGAGCTGCTACCCTCTAGAGCCTCATTTAGATACAATTTTACATAGTAAAGCTTAACAAAGTGTTAGAATACTCGTGCGATGTTATTCCTTTATTAAATACATTCTTAAGTGTTCAAGGCAGCGGGGCAACTATTAAGCCATTAGTTGAAAATAAAACTTCGCACACGTTAACCTTACTTTGAGTACTTAAATATTTTAATGTATCTTGTATACATAACGTAGCTTAAGCACACAAGTTCATCTTCTAGAGATATTCTTTTCTAATTAATGACACCGTTGAGATGTTTTAGGTTTCCAATAACCCCATAACATGTGCAGCTGATGCAGGAGATTGGCGTATAACATACACAGATGCGTCCCATAACAGGTAAAGGAACAACTTGTTTGCGCATTGCAGAGGTAACGGAATCAGCTACCAGCACACTGCCTTATCTCTGTGGTTAGCCCACGTTAAGGCTGCTGGTCACCAAAAAAATTCTTTATAATATTCTTCACACAAAAATTTTTAAACCGCATATTTTATGTGGCGTTTTAGTATTTCTGGGACGTACAGATAATAAAAACTAACTCATCGAAATGAGATAATCCACACTGAACTAGGAAATCTTTAAAATCATCCTTAAGTAATGGTTTCACATTTAAAAAATACTCCTCAAAATAAGGAAATACTCTCATAATTTTGATTTGTAGCAGCCTATGAATTTTGTAAAATAAAACTTTGCTAACAATACGTTAAAATTAATTAAGTCTTACGTTTCAGTTATCATCATTAAATTTTTTGTAAATGTTTCATTTTATTTTTATATGTACTCCCCAAAAACAATAAAATAGTTACTCTTAACATACCGCAATACAAAAACTAAGCGATCTAAAAAAATGTGTAAGAAAAAAGTACTTAAAAGTAATATATACCTACAAGTTTTACAGTATTTTGTAAAAAATATAAATAAATTAATTTTTTGTTACCAGCGCCTTTTACTCAGCAGTTCTGAATAAATCTGCTTAGTTGTATGCAGCAACTATTATTTGTTTGTTTTTATTGTCTTTCTTAGGTGACTACCTTCACTGTATTCTTAACTTACGTATGGATGCACTAAAAGAAAATGTTGAATCCTGAAATACGTCTGCTGGCTTCTTATACTAATTAAAAATAGTTCTTAACGTCATATTTTAGCACAAAAGAGCTAAAGTCGATGGGCAGAGGTGCATGACGTTTGCAAATTCTTTTGGTAGTTGGCTATACTTCTAGCAAGTATGATATAGATTAAATTTTAAGATTGTTCCACAGTAGTTTTGACATGCCCGGTTCAACTCCTTAGCCAGGAAAAAAAAAAAGGACACAGCAATGTTGCCATATCAGATGCAACCAAGATCAATTAAATAAAAAATTGTCTCGCAACATGGCAGCAGTCAATGAATAAACAATTTGTGGCTTGAGTATGTGAACAAGTGAGAAGTTTAAGCTGGTGTAAAAAGAGTTCGCGAAACTGACGTACCTCAACCGGTGGGGCTTACACGATTATTATAGATTCCAAACCACTTGAGTTTCAACCCACTGCTGCATAAAATGAGTTACACTGGGAAGTAGGGATGTCCAACTACTGCTTCTTAATATCTAAAAAAAAAAAAATTCTTGTCATCTTGATCGTCCTCCAAGGCGAACCGGGTTCGTTTCCCCGCAAGGTCGCCCCAGGATTTTCGCGTGTAGAAATCGTGCCAAACGATGGCCGCTGGTCGGCGGGTTATCTCGGGGATCTCCCATTCCCCCGCCCTTGCGTTCCGGCGCTGCTCCACACTTACTTCGCTTCACCCTCATCGGCTCTCAAGACCTCGATGTTAAGAGCCGCCCAACTCACTCACCTTGATCGTATTGGACGTAGTGTCTGGCCTCCTGCGACGTGGTCGTGTACTTCCTCATCACGGAGTCGTCCATGAGCGCCTTGCCTCTGAAGAGCGAGAAGCAGCCGGGACTACACATCACACAGCCAATCATGTGTTCCGTCGCCTTCTGCAGCCAATGACCAATCGCGTACTCGAATTCCTGGTACCACACCATGGGACCTGCGAGCATAAGGAAAACACTGCGAGTCCACACTTTCGGATCCACTAATCGTTCTGAACGAACTTTAAACCAAGACACTTTTTGCTCGCAGTACCATTGAACTCCTGCTATCTGCTGTCACTCTGAAGTTACATGACAATTATATCACTATCCACATTTCTTATTATAATTTTCTGGCATTTTCTTATGAAGGAAAAAATTCAATTCATTCTACACATGGATCTTACATACCAAGCGAGACCTCAGGGTAACATAATATATTTTTAGTAAAACGAAATGAGAATTATAAAAAATTCAATTTTTTTGTTTAGTAATTCAGTCTTACGAAACACGTGTAAATGTTTTATTTTTTAAACTTTAACAGTTAACTTTGGCAGCAAGTAGTTAACAACAACAGCAGAGCTGTCAGTCAATGGCTCGTCGCTATCAGCTACGTTTAGAGGCTAATGGCGAGTACACCGAAAATTAGTTCGTCGCTGTCAGGTCTGTTCGAAGGCGACTAGCGCTCCCTTTGAAAAGCTTCTGTAACATTAAACTGGTATGCAGGCAACAGGGCGATATGTTTAAGCGACCCCATAACTTTCGTATACGGCTTTCCACAGAATTATCGGCATCACATCGACTGTATATATTGTCGGATTGGTAAAGGTTGTTTCATCCTTCTCTACACATCTTGAAATTAATGCAATGTTGCTATGACACACCTTCTATAGTGCAATGTAGATTTTCCTTGCGCATTTATGTATTATACACTGTTAACAAGTGAAAGTTGGGTAGATGGCGAGTGACTTCACCTGACTGCACAACAACTCGGGGAAATAATTTACAAAGTAGTACACACACTACCAAATTGTCAGTTCAGTCGTATATGAAAGAGGGATGCTTATATTTTGTAGATCTCTAAAAAGAAAACATTACTACAGACGGTTCACAGTAAACTGAGCACTTTTGGAAGCCCTGCTTAAGATCTACCTGGTTGCACACTCTGTATTCTTCCACAATATGTGAACCTAACATTGCCATGGTCCTGATCACTTTATTTATACGTACGTCAAATGAAACTGTGAAATTATTAAGAAAGTAAATAATTTACAAATCCGCTCATTTTTACACTTCGATGCATTAAATAAACAGAAAGCGAAATAAATAATTTTAAGGTATCACAAATGGTTATCTAACACATTTATTCGACGTTAAGATATGGAACTACTTTCCATCCTTCGTTTCCAACTTTACTGGGCGAATGTAACATAGCGCGTCCATTAAAATATATGCATGAGGGGCAGTAACTTTAGTCTAAAGTTCACTTCTGAAGTGCTCACTTTATCGTGAACATCATTTATTCTTAAATACTGTGTGCGTGAGGATTCCACCTGGCTGGTGTTTGAACTGCGGTAACGAGTGTTTGAAATCCTGTTTTTTTGACGAAACGTGCTCCCATGCTGTTTACCTTACAAAATATATTATACCACATACGAGAACGGAATGGCACTTTGAAGTTAGCAGGCATTCTGTAAGTTTTATTTTGGAGCCCTCTAATATAGTTAAAAGACTTATTTTTTCAGACTGCCGTATTTTAAAACATACCATCCGGGCACGAGCCAAACTACGGTAGGAACCTGTACGGAACTTTGCAACAGGCTTTTCATCAAAAAGATGATACAACACTGCACGCCGGTTCAAAGCTCTGCGCGTAGTGGCGATGGCACTCTTGTAGTGCCTACCAGTTTAACCCTTATAGCTCCCGCGCTTCTCGGCCAAAAAATGAGGGAGGGGGGGGGGGAAACGACGCAGACAGGCGGGATCCTTAACTAAGACAAGGGAAGTAGAGTTACCGGAGCCGATGGGATGGATGCGACCGCAGGCGGCACCCAAGTTGGGGTTCTTCTTCATGAGATCGATGAGCAAGTGGACGGCTTGAGGCTGGAAGTCGATGTCTCCGTCGAGGGTCAGCAGGTACGTGTTCTGGGCGATCACCTCCTTCCTCTCCACCGGGATCGGCAGCTCCATGAGGCGGTGACCCAGCAGGTAGTACATGTACATCACCTGCGTGGTACGAGACAGATCACCTTGACCACGGACCCGTACTTCCACGAAGCGACAAATTCAGCTTATTGGCACATCCAAACTCTTAAAAATTTTTCCTGTTACTGACCTTTACAGGCACACTTAAAGTTATGGTTCCCAGTGTTACAAACGAGAAAATTTTGTATCTACGCTTTACCTAAGCCAGCAGAGAGATTTTTCCATTATCGGAACCAATGGGATGTAGGCTTTGTGTTTCGTTATAGCAGCATCGACCTCTCATAACCTAGATAAGTAGCAGGCTTCACGAATGAGTTGAGGTGGACTAACAGCCATTCGTTTCATCTCCCAGTCGCCCGTCCGTCAGGCGGTCACGTGGTCTTCGACCAATCGCAGGACAACTATTTTTCTACCCGTCAATCCGTCAAATACATCCCAAACTTTAACTTTTGACGGACGGACGGATGGTCCACTGCCTTGTAATATCGTTCCTTGAACATGGCTGTCGGAAACAGTCGCTTGCTTTTTGTCTGAATAATTTTCTCTTTAAATACACACGGCAGCGAAACGGTTTACTTTTTTAAGTTTCACCTTTCAATTGAACTGAAGATGACTTGTAAATCTATTGAGGAAATACTGATAAATTATATTAGGGAGAGAGAATATATTTATGACATGCATTAAAAACATATCTCTCTGCGAGAGAAAGTTCATGTTGTTGGGAGGTAACACTGAAAATTTTCTGGCCAGACGGATCGACGGACGTCGGATTGTTGCGATTCGCTTTAATTTGACAGAAGAGAAAACCGACGGATGACTGACTGACGGACGGCCAGCTGACGGATGCGACGGATGGTTGTGAGTCCAGCTTTACTCACAGGAAAGATCGTTGGGCACTGTACCCGGCAGTGTACAGTAGCAGCTAAAATAACCTTCGTGTGCATTGTGTGCACAATTGTGTACACTGGATCTGAATGAGTTAAGGGAGATTTTCACTAGAAATATATAGACACTGGCTCCGTGACGATGAAAACGGAACTGAGGCCTTTGCATGTTTACAGAATGTTTGGAAACTCAGTCGCCATACTCGAGACATAGTTTCTCTGGACCAATTCTAACACAAAAGTACTGCACACTTATATCCGTAAGCGTATTTTGACTTGAATACGTCTTTAAATTTCCAACCATAGTGGGGGGCAATCCAGAAAATCCGGCGATAACAAAATCGGGGGATACAGTTTGGAATCGTAGCTCCGAAAATATAATATACATTCGAAATTAAATTACACCACTCGATTGCCAAAGGATCAAAGAATATGTTACGCTGAGTGAGGACTGTGAAGTATCGCGCGGGGGAGCGGCGCGCAGCAATTTCGACTTCGTTTCTCCGCGTCTCATAACTTCCGCGTAGTATAACTTTTGATCAGAAGAAGCTATAACGCTCATTTAAGTTTCAATCGACAGATATTGTCAAGATCAATTGATTTTGTGTATAAAAACATTCGTGTGGAGTGGTTATGGGGGAATTGTATGCGTTAAATGAAAAAATTAAGAAAACTTAACACAATTTCGGCCTATACGCGTCAAAAAGCCAAGTCGAAATTTAGAAATCGTATACTGTTGGAAAGAGCATCTCGAAAGCAATCCAGTGATACACCCATAAAACCCCGTATGATCTAGTGAAGCGGTGCCGGGAATGCAAAATAAACATTAATGCGTCCGAGCGCGTCAACGTAGATGCATTCGCGCAAAACAAACGGCCGTGACCCCAACACAGCCAAACCCAATTTTTATATCAATAACTGTGTTGAAAGTTGTAGTGTGCACCTGAAGAACAAGGCGTGTGCGATCATGCATGTAGGACAAGTTGCGTAGGACGTAGGAACGCAACGTTGCGTATGTAATGATTATGTGTCGCGCGTCTACGACCTATGAAACCTCTCCAATATGTATGAGTCCATCGTGTTGTTCTGCAGGTGCTGTACGCCGCAACTTCTAACACAATTATTTGATATAAAAACGCGTTTCCGGATGTAAGTGTTTAGGACTTTTGTGTTACTATCGGTCCAAAGAAACTCTGTCTGGCCAATAACTTTCTGAACATTCTGTATTCTACTAGCAGGCGTTCTCGCATTTAGATTGGCAACGATTTCAGAAAAGTATAGTCTGTTCGCAGTTAGCTGGACACTTTTGGAAGCCCTGCTATGGATCTGCTTTTCTGCCCGTTCTGCATCCTTCCGCAAAACGTAAAATTATAATCCCCATGGACACGATCATTTTGTCATCGCGTCGATAAACTGAAGCTACGAAGTTGGCAAGGACATAGATATCGTGCCTATGTGCCGATTTTTTTTCCTCGAGTGCATAAAATAAGCAAATTGTAAGTAAAATAAATTATGTGTCCACGAATCACTACATTTTTAACACTTCGTGTCTAATAACACTATTGAAATAAACATGATCTCGTTAGTTCGGGCAACGTTACTCCCACTACACGTTGGGAACATCAATGTTAAAAGTTTAGTAAGCAAATATTTCCTCCACTAAGTAATCACTAGTATCGGCAATGTACCATATTTTCTATATTTTCTACGTTAAAATACAGAATAATTGCAATAATCATAAATCAAGCATAAAAAACTTCGTAACTTGGTAAAATAGTTATCTTTTATTATTAACATAGCTTACAATTTAAATTAAAAGTTTCCTTTCGGAACATTGCGCACCTAGTGGCAGAAATTTTGCCTATGCCAAACTCTCCTATAAGAAATAACCTGAGTGGAATAAGCCTTAGTTCAGGTATAAGACTACACGCGAGGCGGTGGTGGGGGCCCACGGCGACTGGCGGCAATAATTTCCGGTGTGGACGATAATTTCCGGGCGGTATATCTCGCGACTCCGGCAAGCTAGCGCGCTGATTTTGGTGCAAAACGAGAGATCTCGTCTAGATCTGTCGATTTAAGCCACAGAAGCCAAGTATCAATCTCGTTACTTTCGTTTCATTCCCAGATCCTAAAGAGAATATTACCCGCTGACGCAGAACGTATTCTCGTAAAATACATAGCCTCAGAGGCGATGACAAGAGATAAGTTTGGGGGGGGGGGGGGTGGGTGGTTCAGGTCAAACAGCCGAGATATGAGGGGCAAATAAAATTAGAGATAGCTACCAGTAACATGTGAAATTAGGCAAATAAACAGTACAACAAAACAATAAAATAAGTTTTAAAATAAAAATACATGTGTCCACACAAACTGTCGTTCTTCAGCAAAGAAATTTTTATAGAAGCTATTTTATCAATGGACATCTTCTTTTTGGGGGCTTGGTTATTTTCCCCAGCTCGTTACTTACTGAAGAGTGTTATTGTACACTGGCATGTTGTCTGTATCATTGTTCCATGTTTGTAATTCTGTATCTAACTTTGTAACTGCTCAAATTATTAGAATAAACGCACTTATCAACCAATCAGTCAAACAATTTCTATAGCAGCTGTTTTATCAATGTACAACTTCCCCGGGGCAGCGGTGGCTGAGGGGTTAGACTGCTCGCCTCTCACCTAGGCGGACATTGTTCAATCCCCGGCCGGGCCAATCCCGGATTTCTGCCAGCGGGAAGCGTGCCGGACGATGCCGCTGGTCTCAACTGAACTCAACTCACCAACTCCGTCCCCACCCCATCCACATACCACGCCACCGGCGCGGCAGCGTACAGCCACGCTCCTTGAGGTACTCGCCTGGCTCCAGCGCTTGCGGTGGCGAATCTTGCTCTTGTCCTTGAGGTGCGCGATCATCTTGGTCTTGCCGGGCAGCACCCAGGTGAGGCGGCCTCCGTACGGGGTCGGCAGCTTCTTGGGCGGCTTCACGTGGATTTCCGTCTCGTGCACCAGCGACGCCGCCTCGTCGATCGTCGCCACCATCAGCTTCACGAAGCGGTTCACCTGGTTGTCGTCGTCGCTCACGTCGCTCAGCTCGAACGCGTCGTCGAAGTAGATGTGCGCTGCGAGGAGAAGAGAACAATCATCGTCAACCCCCGCTTAAGGGGAACGGTGCGTGGAAGCAGCATATTTACCCGATTTTAGATATAATTAGAGACCTGAACAACTCGCGGATTCATTTCGGGACAAGCTAGAACCCCAAGGCACTTGCGTTCATATAACTTTAGCCATTGGCCCACGCGGCATTTGACACTTCCTGGAGAACGCTGGTCCAATCGTCGCCTTCTACTGTGGCAGCAGGCAACCAATGTGATGTTTATGTCGGCATATTTCTACACTAGACTGTAGAGTCTAGCCTGCAGTTCATTGAACTCGCGAATATTTCCGGTCGCTACGTATGTCATTTTCCAAAGGGTTTATAGAAATTTTTGGCTCGTCAGGACGTAAATAATAATTTTCAACATTTGTTTTATGTTGTCATATATTCACAGCCTTTATAACTCTCGGAGCAATGATGGAAGGTAAGAAATAATTCTTTTTTTTTTTTTTCCCCCTTAACTTCAATCAGAGCTCCGAGAATAACGAACGCAGTGAATTTGTAACAATGTAAGAATATGTTCAAAATTGTTACTTACGTCTTGTCGAGGCAAAAATTTCAAAAATCCTCTGTAAAACAAGTTGTGATAAAATGTATGTAAATATAAGGTTTTCGTGCACCGTTCCCCTTAAGAGCCCGCGTCACCCGCCATATTGAATTATTTATTTATTACTTCCTAATTCAAATTTTAGGTTATTTATTGAAAAAAAAAAAAAAACGGCAATAGAAGCCAAAACAATCACTAGAGACCTGAAAAATTCACTTTATTATTTGGAGACAAGTTAAAATTAAAGCTCATGTACTTTTGCAATTCGTTTGTCATTGGACCAAACTTTATCTGACACGCCCCGGGTAACTCCACGCCAATAAATGAACACTTCACAACTGCGTGCCCCAATAACGCGCAGTTCTGTAAGAAAGGGCGTGACTTCACGTATACGCAGCAGCCAATGAAGCAACGACGCTGGCTGAAGTATATACAGTAATGTAAAGTTTAGCCTTATGAGAAATAAAAAAGCGAATTTTGCAGGTCTCTACTAATCACCTTATCCATTATTACATGTATGCTATACCATCGCATATTTATGCAATATTTAACTAATTACAAAAATTTATATATTAATTCTCACAATATAATGGTAACCAGGGAAAACCTATTAACATCAAGTACAAAATTAGCACAGAACTATGGACTTGAATGCTTCTATAGTGAAATATTTTCAGTAACGATCCTGACTCTTCTGTCATGACACTAAAACGAATAATTGATGTATAAAGGATGCTTGAACTGCGTTCCAGTGTGTTTGAAAGAAACTTTTTTTTCCGCAAGAAAATATTAAACGTCCGCCTATTGTTCTGATCTACGAAAATAACACACACTTCAGACGAGCGCTGTTGAGTGCTTTTAAGACGTACCGTAGCCTACATTACAAACACCATTTCAGAGTACTACAAACTGACTAAAAACAGCTTTTTCAAAGCACTGTCTCTCAAAATATACGCGTCAGACACATACAAAACTACTCAAGGGCCCTGCATCGAGCCTTCCCACAGACTTTTCATTAATAAAATAATAGGGTCACTGCTGAAAGTCCCATATGTACGGCACACGTAATTAGACGAGAACAGTGCGCGCCAATTCAGAGACTTGCGCTTAGCGGCGATGGAGCACTTGATGTGCGTGGCAGTGTCGCCCTTATCGTTCCCACGCTTTCCGGTCTCGAACGCGGAGAAAAGCTGCAGGTAGGCGGGGGCCTTAGACCGGTGCAATACTATGCGTTTTTGCCACTGCGAGCTAAACTGCTCCGGTTTGACGGGATGGGCGCAACACATTGATGTAAATGTGAGGTGTCACACTAGTTAACGCTGCACTAGTGCGACACCTCGCACATTTACATCAATGCGTTGTGTCCATCCCGCCAAACCGCTCCCCGTTTAGCTCGCAGCTGCACAAACGTATAGCACGACACCGGCCTTAGCCTTTACGCCGGGCGACTTGTCGGGAGACGACGAACGACAGAGCGAACTTGGGGTAGAGCGATCTCGCTGGCTACGCAGTACTAGTCTCCGTGTCCCAACAGTGAAACGCTTTTCTCACAACACGACAATCGGAAACGACGTGGCCAGGACTTGAGCTTAGAACACTGTTTAGTAAACAAGTGCTTTTTATACGTTTGTATACCTCTTCTGATCAATCTGGAATGCATCTTTAAAAAATTAAAATCGGTAAAAACATTTTCTTCATATGAAAGTACTTGTATTTTGGAAATTACACTTACATTTATCATTTTTGAGTGTGTGTCTTTGAGACAGTAGTGTTGGTTTGTAGATAGGTCAATGTTCGGCGCATGCGCAGAAGACAATTGGTCTACCTCATCTTTAGGCCGTGTGCGAAAGTGTCGATTTTGTTGACAAAATAATCACTTCACCCGATTTCGTATACAAAAATGGTGACGTATTTGGTAATTTGATATTTTTACTTTGTATCTAGAGGATGTTAGCAAATATAAGAAATTACAAAATCAACGTCATGTTGGTTTTGGCGTCCAAAACACATACGCGAATGTGTAATTAAAACATTTTTTTAAAAACAAATAACTATTAAATCAATACACTAGGCATGTTTTGAAAAGCAAGTAAGTGTTGTGCATTGTTTATGCATTTCGCCAAAAAAAAAAATAATTAAATCACTATTGCATTATTTATTAGCTTATTTATTAACATATTACGCAGCATCCCAGTAATGATTGTAGAAATATTACGCCCAATTTAAGCATTAAATTTAGATTTAAAAAAATGTTTTCACTGTTAAAGTAAAGACGCGTTGCCGGGAGTGCTAAACAAGTGACTGTCGACAACGTCGGAATTGAAACTTACGAAATGACCAATTACAAAATGAAGACTTTGTCATTTCGGACACGGCCTTAGTCTGTGCGACAACTACCAAAGGGAGGTTCGCATTGAAGTTAAAAGTAGTACGCGGGCCCGAGACTTTTTTAATTTTTTTATTTTCTCGCGTTCGAGGCACAGTGCAACGGGTGGAAACACGTGCGCCCAGCGCCCCCGCAAGACGCTATGCAGTGTTTCCGTCGTCACACTTTCCTGTGCAAACTGGACAAGTAACAGTGAGACTTTATTGCACTCGCTGAAAGCACGCAGGTGTAACTACGACTGCACGGTTTCGCTTTCTTCCTACCTCTGAAGGAAACTGCGCAGACGAACTGTGAAGATGAGATTAGTTTCTTCCCTTTTTTCACAACACTTTTTGACGTGAATACGTCTTCAAATTTGCAACTATAGTGGGAGGCAATCCATAAAATTCGCTGATAACAAAATCGGGGAATACAGTTTGGCATTGCAGCTCCAAATCTATCGTCTACATTCAAAATACAATTACAACACTCGATTGCCAAAGGATCAAAGAATATGTTACGTTGAGTGAGGACTTTGAATTGTGCTTGGGGGGGGGGGGGGATTTTGAGTTCGTTTCTCCGCATCTCATAACTTACGCTTAGTATAATTTTTGACTAGGAGAAGCTACGACTCTCGTTTGAGTTTCAACCAACAGCTCTCGTCAAGATCAATCGGTTGCGTGTATAAAAACATTCGAGTGGCTTAGTTATGATGATGAAATTGTATGAGTTTAATGTAAAAATTAAGGAAATTTAACACAATGTCGGCCCATACTCGTCAAAAATCCAAGTCGAAATACACAAATCGTATACGTTTGGACAGAGCATCTCAAAAGCAATCCAGTGAGACCCATAAACCCCATATGATAGAGTGGAGCGGTGCCGGGGAAAAAAAAAAAAAAAACATCAAGGCGTCCGAGCGCGTCAACGTAGACGTATTCGCGCAAAACAAACGGCCGTGTTCCCAACACAGCCCCATCCCATTTTTCTCTTTGAAAACTCTTAATATGATAAAAACAAAACCGCGTGGCCTTAAGCTGGACTCACAACCATACTTCAGTCACCCGTCCGTCAGACGGTAATGTGATCATCCAATCGCAGGGCATCTTTTTTTTTCCCATCCATCAATCCGTCAAGTATTCCTCAAACTTTAACTTTGGACGGATCGACGGTTGGGTCGCCGCCTTTGGACGACATTCCGTAGATGCGAACACGCGCACTTTGAAGTCAAGTGCAAGGCGGTGGATTTGTGTATTTTATCTTTGGTGGTAAATTCCGGAATTTATAATGTAAACATTAATTCAGTATAAATTCTATCTCGTAAAAAATAAATTACTTCCCCAAATTCCCCCCCCCCCCTTGAAAATGTATTTCCAACCAAAATTTACCTCCAACTAAAGAAATATCACGATGTTATGTTGTCACACAGAAATTTTGCCGTACAGAAGGATTGACGGACAACGGATTGTTGTGAGTCGCTTTCAACTGACGGATGAAAAAACATACGGATGACTGGCTGACGGACGGGTGACTGACGGGTGCGACGGATGCTCGTGACTCTAGCTTTAGATACTTAGCTTTTATATTTTCTGGCAAGAAGCCGCAATCCCAGGACATTTATCTAGACAACGAATGTACAGGAAATATGTACACGGAGGTCGTTGCATACAATTTCGTTGTCATTGTGTTCAGGAATATATCGCGCAGTAGTGAATTCACGCTGAATTAAGAGCGACGTAAACTAAATTTTCCGCGCGATAAATTACTCCAGGTTCAACGTAATTCAAAGATAACGTAGTTTTAACCAATCCGGTTCAAGGAACGATACTTTTTATTTTGTGTTTCTGTATTAATTTTTATTCTTAACACCGTCCGATAGGATTGTTTATTGCAACAGACGTCGAAGTTGCAATTTCGGTTAATGCATTTGAATAATAAATAAATAAATAAAAAATTCTAGACATAAATAAAATATTTGGGTGCAAATTATTGTCAGTTTATGTGAGAGATGAGGTTATTATTTGCACGTAGAGAAATACGTTTTAAATACTATAGCAACTGCTCATGTGCACCTTTAAATGCAAATATACACTAGAATACACTAACCCTTTTTTTTTTTTTTTTTTTTTTTTTCAGATCTCAGATATAGCGTATTTGGCAGAACTAAATTACAACTTATGAAAGACGAGCATTTCTTAACTCCAGTGTGAATACAGATACGATTTTATATATAAAAAATGTTGAGACAGAGTTAACGCATTGCTAACTTAACAAGTCCTACACACAGTTCAACGTGTATAGACTTTGGAGTCAGTTGGCACGGCAGCCCGAACTATAAAGATTGATGACGGTACAATGACATCGTTTGATAAAAGCCCAAGTATCCACACTCTTTCATTGGCATGTGAAAGCCCAGGCGAATTAATGAATTAAATTTGCCTACGGCTGGACTAAAGCCAGTCTGAAATAAATGAAACTGAAAACTTTGGTACCACTTGATATATAATTTGTTACGTGCTGGTAAAAGATCAAGATGAGGAGACAATGGTACAAGACCACAAAGGAGGTCGAAGGGAAGATAATTTGTAAGGTAAACAGACGTCGCTGTCACTGGGCGTGCTACACAATAATAGTTTTGATTTTTGTACAAGGAATTATTTGGAAACTATTTGCCAAAGATATTTCTATAAAACTACAAATAGATCAGAGTAAGTTTCACGTAACCATCGTGGGAAATTTTGACAAGAAAGTTTTGTAGACTTCGAATTTATCGCAAACATTGAGCAACATTAATAATTAAAATTTTTTACAAGACTTTCTTTATAAATATACATTATTTCATTAGTAGGGAATCCTTGGCAACTATTTTCCAAAGAATATCCTGTAACTAGAGCAGAAAATTGTTACTTTGCACACGTAATAACCAGCAGAGTGTGGTGAACTGTTGCAAGTCCAATTGCGTTTTTCTCTGCGCTGTAACTAATCTTTTGCTAGTTTACACATCGGCCATTTAAGCGTAGTAGTGCAGTTGTCACAGCACGACTGTAATGGGTGCCTCGCCGCTCTCTCGTGTGTGGCCGCAGTACATTAAGTTTCTCCCGGCTCCACTCTGGTCACTGATTCCTGCTGCGTGCGCCGAGTGTGTACAGCACTGAACAAGCACCAGTTTATCTTGCAACACTGACGCGTACTGTTGCCTTTGCGTCAAAACAAGCGAGGCCAGGCAAGGCTGGAATGAGGCCAACGGTTGTCTTATAAACTATAATCGCAGACAACGGGGACAGTGGCGCAACGGCAGAAAGTACAGCGTTCTACAGATGTCAGCAGAAAATGTTGGTCTGGCTGATACAGGCAGGTTGCAACAACTCCTTCAACAATCACGCCAGTAACTCCGGCCAGGTTGGTAGGGAGAGCCAATGGGAGTTGAGGATTTCGGTGAAAGTGGGCGTGGACGAGAAGTGTGGTGGTCAGGACAGCAGTGGGCCAAAGTGTCAGTCGACGGTGGTCCACTGAGGTCAGCGGTCACCGAGTGGTGATTGGTGGTGAGTCTCGACCAACTAGGGTGAGAGCTAGTTCAAACCCCTAACCTTATCCCTCTAACACATATCCACAACCCTCCTTAAGCCAACCTCCATCAAACCACATCACAATTGTTTACATTGTTACTTTAAACTTCAGTAAAGGTTATTTATATTTGTTAATTGGAGATTATTTCATAGCCATTTAATCCCATAACCTGACCAATCCTAATTGTGCTTATAAGAGTATATACCACTTAGGAGGTATACAGAATGTTGCAGAATTGCATGTCAATACTTTCCTCACATCTGGAGGATGAAAAAATTTTATATGAACATATGTCCGCAAAGTTTCGTTTCCTCACTACAGCCCGTAATAAATAATGTGCAGTGTATAGCCCGCAGGCTGGATCATGGTACTGTGGAATGCCATCGCACCGTTCGTTTGCATGTTACACGAAACCTCACACTAAGACACTACTCCTAGAACAGCAGGAACTGCACAGGAAGTAGTTATACATGTGTGATGGCTTATCGTCGCCACTAAAAGAAATATTCCAAATGCCCTCCATCAGCACAAACACATGCATCAACCCGCCGTTGTATGGACACCTGGATGCGTTGATGAATCCCTGGAAAATTCCTGATTGTTTCGCAGCCCGCCACAACGCGGTTACGAAGGGCGCCCACATCGTCCAATGGGGTTGCATACACAAGTGCCTTTAAATATCCCCACAAATAAGAGTCTATTGGATTCAAATCAGGGCTCTTCGGGGGCTGGTATCAGGCTGCCAATTACAGCTGCGATGGCATTCCACAGTAACATGATCCAGCCCGCAGGTCATACACTGTACGTTATGTATTACGGGCTGTAGTGAAGAAACAAAACGTTTGCGCGGACGTATGTTCGTATAACATTTTTTCCATCCTCCAGATGTGAGAAATTTTTCCCCCGGAGTATTGACACGCAATATTGCAACATCCTGCGTGAGAGTACTCACTCTCGAACTCGTAGTAGTCGGGGTCGACGACGCGCAGGTACTTCTGGGCGACGCGCCTCGCCGACTGGTCCTCGTCCATGCGCAGAATGGACTTGAGCATCTCCATCATCTCCTCGCGCGTCTCGTGCCACATGGTGGCGCACGCGTAGATGCGCGTGATGTGGTCCGACGACTTGACCTTGGAGGCGACGTTCGACACCGAGTGGCCCGAGATGCTCTCGTAGTCGTCGTCGTGCTCGTTCCCGATCTCGGCCAGCTCCTGCAGCAACCACAAACAAACCAGCCGTCAACACCCATACTATCCATTCACGGCCACTTCGCACTTTTCTCTATCCCTGCTAAATATCTACTTCCAGGATGTTCCTCCACCTCCTGCAAACTAAAGCTCTTGTCACGCTGTCAAATAAAGTTGGACAGTTATGACGCCATCGAAAAGCCACTACCACGGCTATATTTGTCTGAGATATTTGTATGGGTTCAGTTTCCATCAAACACTAGAAGATTAGACCGGTTCTAAAATTTCTTTTATGTTTGACGGTCTCAGTCGATCAGAATCGTGCACGACAAAATGGACATCAAGAAACTTTCTAATAACAAGCAGTTGTTGCAAACGAAGTTGGTTATGAAGATAATTTATGTAGAAGCGGTCTGTGCATAAATTATATTTTAAGTGAATTTGCACATAATATAACGTGCTCGGAGGCATTAACATCTCAGAAAAATAAAATTTGAAAATAGTAAAGAAGCGAAAATAAATCACAATAATACTTACATTTCTTCCTGTAATGGACCGCGTGGAAAAACAAAAGCAATATCTCACTATGAAAATAATTTTTAAATTGTATTTCAAATTAGATTCTCCCAATAAAAAAATTTGACAGTGTGGCACATTTTCAAACACGTCCAACATTATTTGGTAAAATTTGTTGGAAGGAAAAATTGGTTGGCCGTATTTTGTCCTCAAATTTTATTGTCAAATATAGTTGAAGACAAAAATGTGATATTGTGACAGGGGCTTGACAGAATATTGAAAATTACACCAAAGGACAACGACCCCATCCGTGCGCACTCATTTGTAATAATAATTTACGCAAGAACTATTTTTTACTAGGCACTACCAACACACATGTTTTCTCACTATTTTCATTCATATTATTTATAAATGAAGCGTTATAATTTATCGATGAAATGCAAAGAACATTCCAATTCAACAGGAAAAAAGGTATTTTATCTAAACACGAATATAAACTCCTTGTGATACATGGCATATTTAGGAAATAACTAAATATGGCATTAATGGGGTGATTTTCCAAATGTTTAACTCAAAAAGTGTGAAGAAAACGCGAATAGATCATACACTAAACATGAGGCAGACCGATTTCCATATAACGTCCTCAACACTGACTGCCCCATGGCAATGGACTCGATCATTTCGCGAGTTCTAGAGGTACTAGGATAGACTTCAAACACTTGCATAGGCTTTTCAGGGATATTTAAGCACTTTGCAATCAACCTGAGAAAAATGTCACTGCTCCTACCTGCACATATTTTATCTGGCTTTCTGAATGGCATGCGCCAAGTAAAGTTGGCAAAGGCCGTTCACGGTAAAGTGGACACGTTTGAAAACCCTTCTTAAGATCTAGTAGTATGCACATTGTGTATTCTTCCGCCTTATGTGCAATTAACAATGCCATAGGCCTCATCACTTTTAATACGTCGCTCAAGTGAAACTTTGAATTTATTAAAAAAGTAAATATGTCACAAATCTGCTCTTTTTTACACTTCGATACATTAACAAGCAATACAAAGCTAAAGAAATAATTTAAGTTGTTGCAAATGGTTACCTAACCCTTTTAATTTGACGCTAATATATGGGACTATTTTCCATCAATCGTTACCAACTTTACTGCGCGTATGTCACCAAGTGCTCCCGTTATAATATAAGCAGGCAGGGGCAGAAATTTTATTCAAAGGTTGATTTCAAAAGTGCTCACTTTATCGTGAACAGTCTTTAACGATGGAGAGAAAGTAGTTCCGTATCTTCGCATTGAATTAACGGTGTTTGATAAACATTTTTGAGTACAGAAATTATTTGTTTTGCTTTCTGTTTTTTTAAAATGCGTGTTAGTGTATGAATTAACAAATTTGTTAAATATTTACTTTTCTGGCAATTCCAAAGTTTCACTTGACCAATGAACGGATAAAGTGATTAGGTCAATGACAGTGTTAATTTGACATATGGGGGAATAATACGCAATGCTAATACAACTAGATCCTAAGCAGGGTTTTTAAAAGGGCTAAGCTTACCGTGAACAGATAATACTTTATTGTACAACCTCATTACTGGCTGGCTCTCAGTTAATATAGTGCCAAGTGTACAATGTTCCAGTCAAATAAACTTGTCTGATCAAATGTTTTTACATATGCAACATTATACATAATTCATCGTTTTCATTTCCGTAATTTTCACTTCGAGAGCAGCCGACATACGTGACGTTGCAGTGGACTTGGAAAACTGCTAGGAACGTAATATTACGTCGCTAGTGTTTTTTTTAAAATGCAAATGTCGATATAACAAGGCACACTCCAGGTAGCTTTTTTGGATTCAGGCGACGTTATATGTCAGCGTCCTATGTATCGTAAGACCTTCGTTCATCCAGTAGGTCCAGCAGAACCCACAACCGACAGTAAACTTCCAGCACTCCCGTACCGTCACTCCTTATGGCCGCTTGGAAAAAAAAAGGACGGGTTATACCTGCTACTGCAGACAATGGACACGTGACGCGAGCTGTGCTAGTGTGTGCAAAGGACTACGGAGTCAAGCTTATAACCTGAAATAGTTGTATCTCTAGTCATACTGACGTCGGGTTCATCCAAAGCTTCACCACGAAATAATTAACTATACAGAAGAGAAGTGATATGTCGGTTACTCTGATGTGGGCCAACCCATTTGCCGACCTGCTGTAGGGAATATCTGGAAACGGGACCTTGTATCCGATCTGCTACCGTGAGCTGTGGAAAATTTCCTATACCCTGTTCACGGTGAAATTAGCACTTTTGAAAGTCCTGCTTAAAATATACTTCTATGCACGTTGTGTGTTCTTCCGCCATATGTAAGATTAACATTGTCATGGCCCTCATAAATTTATTCATGCGTTGGCCAAATGAAACTGTTAAACTATTATAAAAGTAAATATTTCACAAATATGCTCATTTTTACGCTTCGATGCAATCAAGAAAACAAAGCAAAAGAAATATTTTAAATTATGAGAAATTATTTCTTAACACTTTTTATTTGACTTTAAGATACGGAAGTAATTTCCCATCATTCGTTACCAATTTTATTGGGCGCATGTTATTCAGGGCGCCTGCTTAAATATATGCGGCTATGGGCAGTGACTTTTTTCTAAGGTTGGTTTCAAAAGTGCTCACGTTATCGTGAACAGTCTTTACCGGCCTGGCTACCGGCTGGCATGTAAGTTATCGTGCGCCGATCAGCAAACGACGTTGCGACGTGTTGTTGTTGACCAGACACTCCATTTTTCACGGGAAAGTGAACACTTTTGAAATCAACCTTTGAAAAAAAAAATTCGACCGTGAACTTCGTAAATGCTACTGTACTAACTGACATTCTGGCTGCCAGTTAAGTTGGCAACGAATTAAAAAAAAAAGTTCCAACTGTTGACATATTGCATTACGAGTGCGACGTTCAGATTTATGGCAAATCGATTATGTGTTCTTGCTCTTTATACGCAAGAGTTCGAAATGGTTTATTGATGACACGTCTAGGTTTCCAGTAATTTGACGTCTTCACTCGATTGGAGCATTAACAAAGCCATTAAAAGCTGTTCGCGATAAAGTGAGCACTCTTGAAATAAATCTTAGAAAAAAAGTCACTGCCCCTACCTTCATATATTTTAACGGGTACGTTGTGTGACACGCGGCCTTTAAAGTTGGTATCAATGAAAGGAAAGTAGTTCCATATCTTAACGTCGTATAAAAAGTGCTAGATAACCATCTGCGATAACTTTAATTATTTCGATCGTTTTCTGTTTTTTTTTAATGCATCGAAGTGTAAAAATGAGCAGATTTGTAGAATATTTACTTTGTAATAATATCACAGTTTCACCTGACCGACGTATGAATAAAGTTATGAGGCCCATGGCAATGTAAATTTTACATAAGGCGGACGAATACCCATCGTGCATACAAGTAGATCTTAAGCAGGACTTTCAAAAGCGGTCATCTTGCCGTGAATAGCCTATAAGTACAAGCCATATGTCAATGTAAATTTTTCATATGGCGGTAGGATACAATATAAGGAGGAAAGTAGGTCCTAAGCAGGGCTTTTAAACGTGCTCTCAATTAACAGTGAACTGCCAATACACTTAGTTTTTCCGTGGTGCCTAGCTCGAATATGCGTGGTGGCAGGGAAAGAGAGGCATTTTCCCTCAGGGCACGCTCTCAGAAACGTAGTTGTGTGGACGTACCTCACTCTTGATGTCGGACTTGTCGTCGCGACGGCGGTTCAGCCCCAGCGACTGGTCGATGAGCAGCGAGTTGTACATGGGCAGCACGAACAGCTTCTCCGTGGTGGCCAACCTCTCCGCCTTGGGCGTCCAGATGTGCAACGTGATCCACGTCTGAGACAGCAACCACAGCAGCCAGAACCACGCTTGCTGCAACGAAACCACACCACCGCCTCCATCATCACCACTCCAGGTGACAGCGTACTAGCAGAACATTGTAAAGATTATCCAGAGCTTTATGATCGCCGAGGCAAAGATTTTAAAGACGAGCGAAAATGCCAACTCTTTTGAATCACTGTTCACACACTATCACAATAAATATGTATCTATACTCCATTTGATATATGCCAAGAGAGCCAAGCGACGTCAGACTCGTCCCAAAATCTTATTAGCTAAAAATAACATGCACGTATTCATTTGTAAATCAATTTTGTACAAGGTTTCTGGTTGTATGCAATGTTAAACTGTTATGTGCTGCATTAAAAAGAAATTGTAAAAACCAGATTGTTGTACCCATAAACTATCTTGACTCTTAGTACAGTGTTACTGCGGCGTGAAGGCGCCATTCATCTACGTCATCGCCTGAACACGCCCGCTCACCTTAAGCAGTATTCAGGACAATGGTTTCGGTAATTGAGGCGTGCAGTGCCAAATAAATGTAAGCAGGAACCCCCACTATCAGCAAGGAATCAGGGCAGATTTGCACCATTGCGACGCCAACATATAGCACCACTGAGTGGCGGACATTGTCTTTCTCCTCGTGACGCCGGCAGCGATGAATACCTACAGAGACCATCTGTGCCGATCACCGTAGCCGCCATGACTCAAGTTAAGGTGGGACAAACCCAGTAACGTAGTTGATACAATTTCGGCAGGTAACCAACATTTAATATAAAATAGCTCCCCCGATCACACAGCTCATATTGAAATTGTAATTGTAAAATTCCGTTAACACAAATAATAATCTGGCTCTATTCCAGATATTCTACAATATAAACCAACCCGTTGTTCTACCCTAAATATGACCCCTACCATGATTCACAACCACAAAGTACATAACCCTTATTGTATAAAGTCGACCACAAATCGGTTTTATAACAGCAGGTAGAGAAATCAGACCGGGTGTTCGTGCTAACATAGACAGTAAATGTAACAGAACTGTACGGCGTGGTCTTGTCTGTGATCGTATCTGCAACTATGAATACAGTTCCTACATTAGAGAATTCTGTTCCTCCCACATAACAGGCAGTTCTTTCAAAATAACAACAATAGAACCGTAACACACATAACTGCAATAAACTAATATAACATTCTGTTGACAGTAAAGAAATTTGGTAGCTGCTCCCATGAAACCAGATTACGTAACTGTTCTGTTTCCACTTCTCTGCTGAGGAGAGTCCACCTCTTCAGCAAGTTCAACGCCACCTTCCCGCAGCACACCATCACCATCAGCGAGGCAACAGCGCTCATGTAGAGTTAGTTTTACACGGGCCATTTTCGTCCACGCCTCTGTCCAAACCTACTGTCTTGGCAAGAGCATGAGTATAAATCTAGTTACATTTCCAAGGAGGACATGACGATGATGATGATGTATATGGCTAGTGGTTGATTGATTATTGATGGTTCATGATGTATAATGATGATAGAAGTTGAATGGTAATAACTGATGATGGATGATGTCTCATAATGGATTGTGATTGGTGATGTGTGGTGATGACTGATGATGGATGGTGATGACTGATAATGGATGGTGATGACTGATGGATGGTGATGACTAATGATGGATTGTAATGAACGATGGTGGATGGTGATGACTGATGATGGATTGTAATAACTGATGATGGATTGTGATGACGGATGATGGATCGGGATAACTGATAATGGATCGGGATAAATGATGATGGATGGTGATAACAGATGATGGACGAATGATGATACCTGATAATGTTATTTCAGTGTGTGTGTGTGACTTCTCACCGCTCACGGACTATGATGACTCTCGAAGGACTGACCTGTTTGGTGATGAAGTCGTTGAGGTAGAAGACGGGCGGTGGCTCAAAGAACAGGTAGTCGGGCACGACGTTGTGGAAGAAGCAGGGGTCGCCGTTCCGCAGGCCGCACGCCGCGATCAGCAGCGAGATCGTCACCGGGATCGTCAGGTTCACAGGGAATGCGTAGCTGAAGCCCTGAATCACTATCTTGCACGCGAACTTACCTGCACCACAACCATCAAAATTGATAACTTCTTTTGTTTGTGACCAGCTACATGCACATTATTATTCGAAGACATGATAAATTTCAAACACGGGTGGGTTAGTGTTACTTCTAGCATTGGATTGCAGTTTGTCTGACACATCCTGGACGGATTAGAACCAATTGGAAACAACCAATATTGTTTGGCATAATCATGTCCAGCCATGAAAAAAAAACGGCGGGCTTGTAAGGCTAAACGTCTCATCGGCAGCGAGGTAATTAGAAACGGCGCAAGTTGTTCAGAGAATCAGGAATGGGGTAGGAATCTGCCATTGCCTGTAGTCAGGAATCATTTCAGCTTCCGCCTGGAGTGATTTCCGGAAACCATGAAAAACCGAAATCAGGATGGTCGGACCGGGAATCGAATCGGGTTCCTTCCCCGAATGCGAGTCCAGTGAGTTACCACTGAGCCACCTCGTTTGGTCAATGGCTATAGGGAAAATGAGTACTGGATACTCACTGTTTTACAAGTCAATAGACAACTGGCACCAACATGAAGGTGTGTGTGTGTGTATATATATATGCCGGTGAAGTCAAGCGTTTTGGTAAGTAATAACACGATTTTTGCATGTCCCTATACAGCAGCGATGTTCGAAAATGACTCAATCGATGGTACTAAGGGTCACGCGACAAAAATTCAGAAATTAAATCTGTTAAAAAACTTACCTAAGAAAATGAAACATGTTCTTAAAAACTCAGTAAACAAGCTAAAATACATGCAAGAAAACATGATCATACTAAAAATGTAAAACATAAGAACAAATCATATCAGATTCACCAGTCGTGAAAAATAGGAGTAGGCCTCTTACAGAGATACGTCCATCACGAAGCACTGACCGTAAAACACCTTCAAGTAGGCGGCGGTCTTAACCCTCTCCTCGCAGCTATATTTACATCATGCATGTGAGATATCGTTAACTGTGCCACAGCGTGTCCGCTGGCGGCGTAACAAAACTGAGGGTATAGTTACCGAACACGTAGCAGAGGTAGGCGGCCATTATCTGTATGATGAGCACGTAGGCGGGAGTGTCCGCCCACGACTCCATGTCGATGGTGTCTCCAGTGCGTGTGATGTCCGACAAGTCTGGCAGCCCCACGCCAGTCACGATCGGCTTGATCTGCATCAAACATACACACAATAACAATAATAATAATGATAATATAATAATATTAATAACAATATAATAATAGTAATATAATTATAGTAATGCAATTATAGTAATATAATTATAGTAATACAATTATAGTAATAATAATAGTAATACAATAATAATGTTTAATCTCTGAACTTTCAGATCAATTTTTGTTTTCAGGTGTTGCAAACGAGAATATTTTTGGTCGGACGAGGGCTTAAGAATTCCTTGTATAATCCATTCACGGTTACTTCACACCTTCCTGAAGCCCTGCTAAAGTTCTACTTCCAGGATATTCCTCCACCTCTTGCAAACTAAGCTGAACTCAGTTTATAAAATTGCACCAAAAGACAGCTCGCCGAATTCGTGCGCACTCAGTTGTAATAATATAATGCAATCGAAACTATTTCTTACTAGGCACTACCAACAAACGTGTTTTTTCCACTGTTTTTATTGATATTTATTATAAATGAAATATTATGATTTATAAGTAAAATATAGGTATATCTTCAATTCAACGATAAATGAGATGCGTTTCCGTTGACAAAATTATGAAACGCTTGGTGTACATGGCGTATTTAGGAAATAACTAAACACATCACGCATGGGGTGATTTTTGCAAGGTTTTATTCAAACAGCGCGAAGAAATCGCCAATAGACTATATAAACTATTCGCGGTTTATTCTCACTCTTTGAATAAAACCTTTGAAAAATCACCCCCATATATGACTTGCTTAGTTATTTCCTAAATATGTCACGTATTACAACCTTTTCATACTTCTGTTAACCTCAAAATACCATATTTTGTTTAAATTTAACTCTTACTTATATGTATTATTTGGATTGTTATGAATTAAAACAGGGAGGGAATAGATTTGTTGGTAATACCCAGTAAGAAATAGTTCTTATGCGAAATATTATCACACCGAGTGACCACGTATGTGATGCGCTGTAATGGTGTCATATTCATGGCTCGGTTAAATTTTGTTTGTATGAGGTGGAGGAATAGCATGGAAGTAGAACTTTAGTATTAACAAAGTTTCAGAAAAGTTGGAAGTAGCTGTGGAGATGGACTGTAACCGCTATCATAATCGAACATATTGAAAGAGTTTCTGTTGGGTCAAGCCACAGGAAGAAACCAATTATTTATAAAATGCTGATATGTTAGCAGCGATCAATATGATTATCCATGGAAAGGTGCTATAGACTATTCACGGTAAAGTGAGCACTTTAGGAAGCCCTCTCGTTTGGAATGATAGTTAGTAAATATATTATATATTAGCCTTAGACATCAACTTCCCAGTACGGTGGTATATACACATTGTGTTTATTTCTTAAATGGAAAAATTATTATAAAAAGGTAGTTATAGGATAAAAAAAATGGCTGACAGGAAAAAAACAACTAGGGCCTCAAAAGTTCTCACTTAACTGTGAACAGTCTATATCTGTATTGATGCCAGCTTCGGACTTAGCCCAGCAACGATGACTTTACCTACTCTGCAACACATGCGTGAACAAGTGTACGTGGGAAAATATGTTAAGTGGTTAACTATTTGGATGCACATTTACTTACAACACTCTAACCTAATAAATGAAGACTAGATTGGGAGGTTCATATTCACTTTTCCAGTCATGGCGTCTCTACAGGAACGCTCCACAAGAAGTCGCTGAAACATGTACTACTTTGAAGGAGAAGAGGTTAAAACCTTCTAACTTTTCAAACACACGTAACATTGCGTTTTGAAATTAACTTTTTAAAAAAATTTCGTTCTTTGTTGTATTTATTTTAATGCATATACACCTCAGAGTACTAAAAATAATGTTAACGAATTAGAGATATTTTGGGTTACTCCCTGATGTTACGCGTTAGAGTAGGCACTGCCGTAAGAGCCGTTCATTCTATCACTGCATTTTTACCATAAATGTATATCTTTACATTGTTATAATTTATAACTAAATTCTTGCTTTTGCCAGTATTCTTCACATGCTAGAGTAGGTGATTTAGAAATTAATTTCAACAGTGAGGTTATTCGATAGAAAGTGGTTTAGATATTCAGTAAATATCACACCTTTTATTAAGTAAATATCGTAACATTCACCTGGATTGATTATGGAAAACAATGGTAAGTCATACTCAACCATAATTTCATAGATCAACTTGATTGAAGAAATGGATAGTAGTTATGAGCATGACAATGATTTTTCCTTTTAAGGAGCGGCGTGAAGAAACGCTATTGACTGAAGAAAAATTGAGCAGAAACTAAGCCGAAAATAACTTGCTCCGCCCCCAAAGTAGTATTATTTGTTTAACACACTCGTTATTCTCTCGCTTTCTTTTAAAAGAAAATACTTAGTACTTTTCTTGCGATTTTAAACAGCAAACTAAACGTGACCAATACTGAGGCACACGACTTCCCAGTACAACTGCCTAAACTACTCGATGAAACAGATACGTGTATCTGATTTTTACGTTTGGTTTTTCCACCTTGTATACCACATATACTTGGTTAATGGAGGCGTAATAAAATTGTAGTGCAAGTAGTTATATAAATATATATAACGAACCCAAGCTACGCTGTTTCTGACTGTAACATGGGTGAAACAGCCGTTCTATGTGGGACTAAGAAATTTGTTTCTGCGCAGCTGGCACACGCTATCTATATTATATTCCCTTTAAGGGTATGTTACAGACTGATAAGTACATACATTGTGCAAGTGGTGCTTGTAATAGTATAAGCATCCCTTTACACTCCGTATCAATGAGAAACTTCAGTTACGCTAAGCAATATTGCCTGCAGTCTGTAAAGAAACTAAGAGCTTTGGCATTGGTGATGCGGAAGTTTCCTAAAGTGTACAGCAAACACCGTACGTTTTCTGACGTCTGACTTGTGTACAAAGTTTGAGTACGCCAGAGGCGAAAGTAAGGGTAGGATTGTTACCATTCAGCCGGGGTTCTGGGTAACATTTCCGGTACCAGGCCAGTGCAGTCTGGTTCCTGTCACATTATGGAATGTCCACTAATCGATTATCATCAAGTCATCATCATAATCATACCGTCATCACCATCATCATGATCATCATCCCCACCATCACCCCCTTTATCATCGCAAACATCATCGTCATATCGTCATTATCACCATCAATCATTATCTATAGGCTGTTCACGGTAAATTGAGCATTTTTGAGGGCCTAGTTACTTGTTCCTTTCATGTATTTTTATCCTTCTAAACACCCTTTTTTAATACAAACTGCCAGATAATAAATAAACACACTGTGTATATTCCACCGCACTCGGAAGTTATCGCCTACGACTAAAATAAAATATATTTATAGACAATTATTCCAAATGAGAGGACTTTCAAAAGTGCTCACTTTTCCATGAATAGCTTATAAAAGTATTCATTCATCATTAATCAGCAGTAATCATTTACGAATAATGCATTATCATTAACCATCCCATTCACAATAATTTACTTATCATTAACAATCAGTCAGCAATCATACATTATCATCTCATTCATCAATCGTCATTAATAATGTGCAATTCATTTATAGTTAATCATCCTCATCATCAATCATCACGATCACAATCACCATGATCATTGGCGAAAGAGATGAAAATAAATGTAAAGTATCTGTTCCCTTGAAAACGAGACTAGACTTTTTTACATGCCCTTGCCAAAATAGTAGGTTGAAGAGTAAGGTGAAAAATATTGTTCCGTATAAAGCTGTCACTACGTGAGGGGGGGGGGGGAAGGGGGCACGGTGGCTGAACGGTTAGCGTGCTCGCCTCACACCGAGGCGATCCGGGTTATATCCCCGGCCGGATCACTCCGGATTTTCGCATATGGGAATCGTGCCGGATGATGCCATTGGTCAGCGGGTTTTCTCGGCGATCTCCAATTTGCCCCACCCTTTCATTCTGGCTCTGCTCCATACTTATCTCAATCACCCTCATCGGCTCTCAAGACCTCGATGTTAAGATCCCTCCAAATATCTTCATTCACTCACTCACTCTACGTGAGCGATGCTTACCTCGCTGACGGTGATGGTGTGCTGTGAGAAGGCGGCGCTGAACTTGCTGAAGAAGTTGGGAAGGTCCTCGTTCTTCACGAAGAGGATGAGCATCACGCAGCAGAAGAAACACACTATCTTCCACAGCGAGATGAAGATGTAAGTGAAGTAGCGGGTAGTCTTAAGCCGCTGGCTGAACTTCCTCATCTTCTTCCAGAAGTCTGTGAAAGAAGGGAAGAAAAAATACATTTCATTTCAACTATTGAAGACGTTTATATCTGTATTTCATATCTCACGGTTCTAGTTAGATAATGGTTAGTTCAGGACACTTTAAAAATAGTTAATTAAAAGAATTGCCAGTATACCTACACATACATCAATTTAAAAAAAAACTTCTATTACAGCTAGTACAGCCTTGTTAACTGCCCACAACTGAATAAATTTAGGGTGTCTTAAAAATAGGATATGTTTGAAAATTACTATAATTAACACTTTTATTTTGGGAATAGATGGATTCTTCTACCCATTTATATTCCTCTTGCATAACACCTTACGTCGCGATGGAATGTGCATATTCAAAGCGTAAGAAATATCTTAACAAAAACATCAGTCCGGCAAAATATTTTTTTCACAAAGTTAAGAAAACCTTTATTGAGCACTTCCCTTTCTTGTTTTCCCTATGCTGACTTCTTAGAAAAACAGTAGATTTTAACTAAATATTTTAACGTTTATTTTGTGTTCCACGGTATCTAAGACATATACTGATGTACAAAAACTAATATTGGGAACGATTTAAAAAAAGTAGTTCAGTGTCTCTTTCGTCAGATGAATATTTTTACATTCTCTATGCAGAAATTTCCAGGTTCTTACTAGTATTTCAAGATCATTGATGAACTCTATGCAAAAAAATTAAGTTTATATTATTGTCACTGAATCTACATAAGTGCAAGTAGAATAAAGCCAGTCTATAATGTCAACTCATCACATTATCATTAAAAACCTATAGATTGTTCTAATATCGCCATTGATGAATTGGCAGGAAGATCTGTAGATGATGAGTTGAAAGCTGGAAGGTTAGTAGGAAAGCTCTGCAAGGTTCCGTTCGGAATTCGTATCGGATCCTTCCCATACTACACTGAGTGCATACAGCCTGCCGCACAAAATTGACTGATGTGTTGCCGCGCTCTCAGGGGTTAGTTAGTGGCGTGCAAGCATTTTTCCAAAACGACTCTACCGTGTCCTGCCACAAGCTGTCGCCTACAGCACAAGCAACACTCTGAGCATAAGTGTACTGCACATTGCGGATTTCAAAACAGTTTGAGTTTTAAGGCGTTGCAGTGTGTTTGAAATACACGTATTTCATAGAAAGCATTAAAAGTTCGTCCAATATGCTCAGCTACGAAAAGAATACACACTTCAGCCGAGGGTTGCAGTTTTTTTCAAGATGTTACACTCATTATAAACACTATATCAAATTACCCCAAAATGGCTAAAAACTTCTTTTCCAGTACCTGTATCACAAAATATATGCATGAGATACATACTGAACTACTGAAGAACCCTGCACCGAACCTTCCTACAGACTTTCCACCAGTCAAATAATAGGGTCACCGCTGAAAGTCCCATAGGTACTCGCAGCGCGACGAGAACACTGTACGCCATCTCAGAGCCTCCTGAGTGAATGAAGAAATTTGGACGGCTCTTAACATCGAGGTCTTGAGAGCCGATAAGGGTGAGTGTGGTGAGAATGGAGCAGCACCGGAATGAAGGGGCGGGGGAAACGGGAGATCCCCGATAAAACCCGCTGACGAAAGGCATCGTCCGGCATCTATTTCCACATGCGAAAATCCGCAGCGAGATTGAACCCGGATCGCCTTGGTGTGAGAGCCTCGTGTTTAGCGGTGATGACGCAATTGATGCGCGATGTTACAGACAGTTTATATTACGTTTGTGACCACAGTTGCATTATCTATGGACAGGCTGTTTTTTCGTATAATAAGAAACAAATAAACGCAATTTTGGCAATACGACTGAAATAAACGGATAGGGAGTAAATAATAATTTATATTTTATTTTCGTCATTGTACAAAAGAACCTGTGAAAATACGCGTAACATTTTAGCTCGTTGTCGCTTGCACGCTTCTTGGCCTCGAACACGGAAAAAAAAAATCCCCGAGTAGGCGGGTGCCTTAAGCGCCATACGCATAGTTGGTTTTTATATACAAGTCGGATTTTTCCTTCTCAATTAAAATACTAACTATTGTGATATTATTGCACCGAAAACTCAGCATCAAAAAATGTCGTGTATAAATAATTGTTAAGGTCGCAGTTATTTAAGTTTAACGGACATTTTGACTTGACTACACAAAATTATGCACACGGCTTTAAAACCCCTCTCACACTGTCAAATATTTCCGTCAAACTGCTTTCAATAAGTGTGGTCAAATAAAGTTGGACCGTTAAGACGTCTTTGAAACGTCATAAACGCCGACATATTTGTCTGAAAACGTTGGATGCCTGTAGTTTCCATCGAACATTTGAAGATTGGACCAGTTCTAAAATTTATTTGATGTTAGATGGTATCAGCCAATCATAATCGTGGACGAAAAAATGGACGCCAAGAAACTTTAAAATAGCGATAAATTTCTGGAATTGAAATAGGCAATGAAGATAATTATTTATTTTGAAGCTCTCTGTGCATGAATGCTATTATAAGTGAATATTTCACATAATATTACGAACTCAAAGGCATTAAATTTCACTGGCAAGGAAACATCATCGATAAATAAAATTTGAATTTAGTAAAGAAGCGAAAATAAGTCACAACATTCCTTACATTTCTTCCTGTAATGGACTGGATGGAGAAACAAAAGCAATATGTCACTATGAAAATAATTTTAAAATGATAATTCAAATTCGATTCTCCCAGCAAAAAATTTGACAGTGCGACACATTTTCAAACACGTTCAAGATTATTTGATAACATTTGTCGGAAGGAAAAATTTGATGGCCCTATTTTGTCTTCAAATTTTATTGTCAAATTTAGTCGAAGGCGAAAATTTGATAGTGTGACAGGGGCTTCATTCTAAGGGTTATACACAGAATGACTAAAAATGACGATAACATGTTATAATCTATTCACGGTAAAGTAAGCACTTTTTAAGGCCTTGCAAAAATTTTCCTTTCAGTCAATTTATATATTTCCACCACTTTCTAATATAAACGCTCTCATGTAAGAATTAAAACCAGTGTATACATCCCACTCTTCTCAAAAGTTAACATCTGAGGCTCCAATAAAAAATATTTATTAGACGTTAAAGCCTGTTGGCAGGGCCTTTAAAAGTGCTCATGAACAGCCTATACTGCAGTGGCTCATAAACTTAGGAATGGACGCAAATAGTCATAGTACAGCCTCCTCGCCACGTGAGCATGACTCCGAGTGATGTGGCAGGGCGGTAACACACAAGATTCGTATTCTGGAGGTCCCGGGTTCAATTGCTGGTCAAGTCTATAGTTTTCTAAAATTATCCCAGATGAATTCCGGGGTGGTTTCTCTGACAGTTTCGTCATATTAAAAATGTTCAGGTTTTCTTAGTTAGTACATTCTTCTGTGTTGTGACTTGTTCTGTATCTAGTTTGCCGTATGCTACGCAGTGTATCAGTTCGCATCTTGTTGCGTTGAATGATTCTTTGGATGGAAGCTAGAATGCAGTGGTGGGGAATGCGGTCCCAACCAGCGGCGACTTCCACGGTTTGTTACGAATCAGCTGTTAGTCTACAGTATTTCCATATTTACCTAAATTATTAACGGTTCCCGAACGAGTTCGAGGCAACAAGCACAAGCTTGGAGACGTTTGCAATAAGACCTGAAAATAGGGCTAGATGTAAACGTATATCGCAGACAGGATATATACGCAGAGCTGACCATGGTGGTTCTATTGTACTGGTAAGTTGGAACTCAGACGACATTCAGCTAAAACGGTTTGCGTACTCAGAAGTTTTATACTCATCAACCAGGTATGTGGCCTTGGAAGGCTCTCACCACCTGACTAACCGCATCTTTCGTAAGTGACGAAACCTCATTTACTCAAGCGTCATGAGGAGCTGCACTCGCATCAGCTGGGTACTTTTCTTCTTTGGCTCGCATGGAAGTGCTATAATGCTGACTGTCAGTTGTCAAAAGAAGAAAAGTCTCAGAGGTTCTGGTCTGCACAGAATATTGTGAATGATCACCGGACGAGATCTTCATTGCCCCACAACTTCGTTTAATTTAAATACGGAACCCTACTACATCGGCATTTGCATTCACGCTCTGATATTTCTGTATGTGACTTAAAACATTTAAAAGATCACTTCCGTGTAGAATCACTACTTGATTTACGTATCAGAATAATCGTCTGATTAGAGATACAACTAAACCAGTCACATCTTGAAAAAGACTCACTAAAAGTATTAATGCTACGATCATCGTAATTACAGAGGACGAGATTAAATACAACAATAACGCGAGTTATGTTTGTTTTAGAGCACCCCTGGTAAAGGTACATAAAATGAATTAAAATAGGAACTTCAGAATCAGTTAAAGGTATGACGACGTAATCAGAAATTTGTATATGTCCGTATTGAATTGTCAGGGGAGTCGTTTGGGTGCTGTAGCACACTAAGGGTTGGCCTCAACTGTTTTTAATTTTAAGAAAATTAGTTTTAAAACGAAAGAAATGTGTAAACTTTAATTTTCACATTTAAATATTCCTCTCTCATGCTTGTATAATCTTAAGATTTCAAGAGCGTGCCTTTTTGGCTTCCGGAACGAAACGAAGAGCTTCAGTAGCACATAATTTACACCTCAGAAATGTCCCCTGTCCCACTTCTTCCATTTTACCGTGTCTGAATTTATCCAGCATGTGTTAAACTCATCACCAAGAGACGGTTAAGGGTACCTACCATAAGCGGAGGTGACTAGAAACATGGCGGGTCACTTCACAACACAGGATTTTTCACTGATATTTAACTTTTCTTCCATTTCAAAAAGGCTGTTTTTAAAGTTTAGTGGTTCGATTGGCATCACTGAATATCTGAAACACCCCACTGAAATAGGTGGACGTTTAAATGTGATTTTGTGTCTCAATGTCACCCCGTTTTGTCACAAAGTTAACACTAAAACACATCAAATCTCTCGTAACCTTCACTTTGCTGGCCTGTATCGTAGTTTTCACATTTATACTAGCAATTAGTAATTTTTATGCAATTTTTAGGAGTTTTTTTTATGTCGTGGCCATCTACATGAACTTCTTTTTACTTAAATCTCAGGCATTTCAGTGGGCCTGTTTTCAATTGGTAAGTTTAGGAAGCTGTAATGTTGCAGCTTCATCTTGACCTATTAATTTGTTTTAAGTAGCTTAACGCTTAACATGTTGATTTAGGTATACATATTTAATGGAAACCAAGAGAGGCAAAATTAAGACAATGGTTTTGCTAACTTTGTGAGCCAATATTTTTCTAAGTGATGTATTTATTTCGGTATGAATTTGTACATTTCCTGCACCGGAAGGCATTATACCAAAGAAATGTGTAGAAGCAGAGTTTTATTCAGATCAAAGCATGTAAAATGGTACTCTGCAAAGTTGCTATTTACTACGACATCCTAAAAGTGCTTCTGTTGGCGGGAGTTAACAAGAATGCGTCAGCTATGGTAAGATGTCTTAAAACAAAATTGGATTATCAAATGGGTGAAAGAGTAAGGTGATTGCTGGGCTTACCTGAGTGCGAGTCCCGCGGTATGAGCACGTAGTTCTCCCACCAGCCGCACGAGATGAAGAGCACGGTGACGGGGATGAGCCACAGCTCGGGCTTGCTGCCTCCCTCCAGCAGCGGCCACACCACAAAGCCCGTCGCCTGCGCCGTCAGCGCCGCCAGGTCCACGATCCACTTTACGAACCGCTTCGAGTAGTCGTTGTTGCGCGTCAGCATGCCTGAGCCAGAACAACCGTGCTCTCACTACTTACAACTCCGCTTCGCCGCACAACACAGTAGGCGAGCGCCACGTTCTAAACAAGTGGTTCTCAAACCGTGGTTCGTGGGCAACTGGTGGTCCGTAGCTAGGTTCTAATAGATCCACGAAATTTATCTTTTTATAAATTGTCATAACTGGTTTTTAATACTTCTACAATTGAAAATTGTTAATACCAAATTTTTATGACGATGACGGTTATTATATTAATAAAAAGCTAATTTGTCATTTCACAATTTCGGTACTTGAATGGAAAAAAAATTAAAATTCCCCGAGAGTCCAAAAATATAAATTTTCTCAGGATTGTAAATCAAGAAAATAATTTGCTCAAAGTTGTTTAAAAATCAACAGCGGAAGAACGTTATCATTTAGTCAGATTTTTTCTTTTGTACCCTAATCAATTCTAATAGCAGTGGATTTTTAAAAAATGTCGTATACCATTTTTTTTCAGTCAGAAAGTCGCAATTAACAAACAAAACTAGTTTGCCTCCAAAATAGAAAAATTAATAATTTTTACTCTGCATTCAACTCTTACCAAAACAAGAAAATAGTTTTGCCATGTCATCCGAATCCAACATGAGCTCCCCCCTTCCCACAGTTCAGATCCTGGGTACGCCCTTATATTAGTACATACTTTTTCGTTATTGTTCTATTATTTTCGATTACCTCATGTTACATTTTCAGAGACCTGAAGAATTCGCGGACTCATTTTCAGACAAGCTAGAATTCAAAACAAGTGCTTTTATATAAATTTAGTCATTGGTCCATACAGTATTTGGCACCTCCTGGAGAACGGTGTCCAATTGTCACCTTCCATTGTGACAGCATACAACCAATGTGCAGTTGATATGGGCATATTTGTACACAGGACTGTAGAGTTTAGCCTGCAGGTCATTGGACTCGCAAATTTTTCTGGTCTCTATATATTACGTTACATTATGCTCTGTTATACTGAGTTCTATAGTCCATTCGCGGTTTCTTCGGCCTTTTTGAATCAAACCTTTGAAAAATCTCCCCATATATGACATGTTTAGTTATTTCCAACATACCCCCATGTATCACAAGCATTTTATACTCGTGTTCAAATGTCACTTTTTTTCCCTGTTAAATTAAAATGTAATTAATATTTTATCTATAAATTATAAATGCTTCACATATAAATTATTTGAATAAAAACGGGGAGAAAAGAGGTATGTTGGTAGCGCCTAGTGAGAAATAGTTCTTATACAAAATACTGTTACACTTAGTGCGCACGAACGCGATGCGTTGTCCTTTGGTGTAATTCTCCAGGTTTAGTTAAGCTTAGTTCGCACGAGGCGGAGGAATATCCTGGAAGTAGAACTTCAGCAGGGCTTCAGAAAAGGCTGAAGTAAACTTGAATGGATTATACTACTCATTGTTATGTTATAAAAGGCGAGGCGACGCATACCTAGCAGTCCGGGCACGAAGCAGACGCAGTTGGTGAGCATGGCACCCTTGACGACGTCCAGGCTGGGCAGGACGACGAAGGCGAGGAGCGCCATGCCGACGGCGTGCAGGGTCTCCATGAAGAAGACTATGAGGAACTCCTTGGTGGACGGCTTGTCGCTCGTCTTGAAGAAGCAGATGCGCAGAGAGCGGATGGCCGTGCCCACCTCGGGCACCGCGTACGCGAAGATGAGGCACCACATCCAAGCGATGCGCTCCACTTCCGGCACCTCCACCACGAACTGCTTCTCCCGACCTGCGGCCGACAACAACAACAACAACAACAACGTCAGCAATTATTTTCTGGTAAACTTTCTAAACTGTAATATAAGTTTTTAACCTATACAGTGTATGGTAATTGTACTACGCATCAAGCTGAAAATATGGGAATGTTTAGCATCGCTACTATATAAAGTTGGGAACTTCACTATGCATTTGACTCTTTCCTGAGCAACTATAAGAACGTTACCATAGGTGTATAGGAAAATATTTTACCATTCGCGCTTTGTCGCTGTACGTATGCACTGAAATGGTACATTTACCAATAATTTATTAGAGTGTGGCCTCCTCGTACACGTGCAGTACACTGACAACATTTTATGATTTGAGAGATTCCAATGGCTCTTAAAATGAGGTCTTGCGAGCCGATGAGGGTGGAATGAGTCGAGAATGGAGCAGCGCCGGAATGCAGGGGCGGCGAGAAATGGGAGATCCCCGAGAAAACCCACCGACCAGCGGCATCGCTCGACACGATTCCCACTTGCGAAAATCCGGTAGTGGCCCGGCCGGGGATTGAATCCCCGTTCGCGTTGGTGGGAGACGAGCAGTCTAACCGCTCAGCCACCGCAGCCCCCTTTTTTTTTTGTCGAATACGATGAAATTGTTTTGATGCAACTAAGGTTACGCCTAATACAGGCTGGGAAGATCAATGTTAAAAGTTTGGAAAACCAAACATTTTCGCTGCTATACAAACGTTAGTGTCAGTAATGTAGCAGATTTTCTCTATTTTCTAGGTTAAAAAAAAACAAACAGGATAACTGGAATTAATATAAATCAAATATAAAATGACTTCGTCGCTAAGTAAAATATTTCTCTTTTACTATTCACGTAGCTTAAAATTTCATCTAAATGTTACCTTTTTGGAACACTGCGCACCTAGCGGTGGACACTTTCCCTTTTGCCAATTTCTCATGTGAGAAATCACGTTTTGATCCTGACCTGAGTAGAATAAACGTTAGCGTAACCAAATTAATTGATTATATAGGAGCAATGAAATCTTTCGTCACTGAAACCAAATTATTTAGTTCTTCAAATGTGGTTGCCACAAACTTGTAAGATATGGCCGTTGCAACGAAATATTCGTATGCCATTACTTGCATCAAACATTTTCGGTAATCATAAACAAAAAAAAAAAAAATAACGGAAGTTGTTTTGAACCCAGAACATTTGTGCTCTAACTCCATGCATCAGCGTACTCGGCCGACGTGAGAACTGAGGGAGTTACAGTGTTTTTAAACAGATTTCGATGTTATATAATACATGTGCGCAAATAAATATTTTCAAATTTTACAGCTTTACTTCTTTTGTTTCCTGCTGAACTTGCTTAACTGGGATTTTTTTCTACCATTACTGTCAATACATACACTTACAAACCCCATCACTATAATAATAGCCACGGAAATTACAAACAAACTCTCAGTCGTATTTTAAAACGGAGGCAATCGATCGGCCCGATTACCATACAGCTAACCAAATGCTTATTCTCCACAAACAAAAAGTTAATTTGACTCTTACACGATGGTTATAATGTTTACAGTGACCAAACCGATTATATGAAAGTAATTGTAATATAGTTGTGTATTGTTCAATGTAAACAAGTACTTTTCATATCAGTTTATTTGGTACTTGCAACCAGTGGCGGATTTAGAAGCTCATTAAGGAATACTTGCGGGGTTGAGTACTGTACACATTGCATTCAAACCCTTCGCTTACCTGTAAACATTAAGTTTTAACGCTACATACAAGTGTCAGTGATTAGCGGATGGGTTACGTACATAATTTTTAAGTCTTCCAATGACTGTACTAAATATACATATGTATAGTGCGTTCGCGGTAAACTGAGCACTTCTAAAACCAACTTTAGAAAAATTTCACTGCCCCTGCATGCATATATTTTAATGGGCACAATGGCTGGCATACGCCCAGTAAAGATAGCAAAGATGAAGGGCCAAGAAGTCCCATGTTGTGATGAGAAATTAAAAGTGTTACGTTGCGAATACAGAAACTATTTATTTGGCTTTCTTTGCTATGGTTATAAATGCGTGAATGAGCAAATTTCTAACAATCTTCACGTTTATAACAATTCCCCAGTCACACTTGACCGATGCATGAATTACATGATTAGGCCCATTACAATGTTAATATTTAACTCATGGCCGAAGAACACACAATGTGCATACTACAAGTAGCCCTTAGGCAGGGCTTCCAAAAGAGCTCAGTCAACTATGAACAGCATATTTTCATACTCTCCTAAAGACTGCGTACGCGGCTTCAAGAATGGTATCAGTTTACCAGTGTAGAAGGGGCCGCGGTGGTGTAGTAGTCAGACCACTCGCCTCCCACCTAGGCGAACCAGGCTCGATTCCCGGTGGGGTCGCTCCGGCACCCTCGCATGCGGGAATCGTACCGGACAATACCGTTGTGGTCGGCGGATCTTCTCGGAGATCTCCTGTTTTCCCCATGCCCCCGATATTCCACACTCACCCCACTTCACCCTCACCGGCCCTCAAGACCCCAATGTTAAGAGCTGCCCAAAACTCTCCCTTCCATTCCAGTCCACAAGTAGACCTTAGGCAGGGCTTTCAAAAGTGCTAATTTAAACATAAACCATATAGTAATACTGTCCTTTAGGCTGTTCACTGTAAAGTGAGCACTTTTGAGGCCCTAATTACATTTTTATTTCAGCCAATTGTAACCCTTTAATCGCCTTGTGAAATAAATATCGTAATTTAAGTAATAAACACAGCGTGCAGATTACACCGCATTTTGAAGTTAAAGTGTAAGGATAAAATAAAATATACGCTATTTATTGAGTATTATTCCCAATGAGAGGGCTTTCAAAATTGCTCACTTGATAGTGAATAGCCTATATATACAGTGCCCTTGGCTTCAAGAAATATCTCAGTTTGCTAGTGTAAAATCAAGTTACAAGGGGAAGTGGGGAGCGCAAGCCCCTTGAACCACCCGTTGTATCCACATTTTATCTTTAACCTTATATTGCTCTGAATATGGCAGGAGACACATGTGAAAAAGTCACCACCGGGCCAAAGAAACACGTAGAGAGGGTTGACGCACCCAGGACGACGTTGCAGTAGGGCAGGACGCGGTCTTTCCGCAGCTGCGACGTCATGAAGAGCGTGGTGCCCTTGGCTATGACGCCGGAGCCGAGCACGATGACGAAGGTGACGAGGAACGCCACCACCTTGAGCATCTTGACGGTGATCTCGAGGCAGCGCTGGTTCGCCATCGAGCCGCTGTCCTGCGAGGGAGGAGGATCCTGGAACACGTCCCATCCTTTCGTCTCCTGGACAGTGCGCGTGCTGCAACAACAACCACAAACATGCCACAGTCCGTTACTGTCACGACATACGGTAGGTAGGTAGGTAAGTAGGTAGGTAGGTAGGTAGGTAGGTAGGGCTTAAATTGCCTCACTACTGCTAGCGCCACGAGCCCTGGAGGGTGAGAGGTTACCTGCGCGCACAGCCAGTCGCAACCTGAATGCCGTGCTAAAAATATTAGTCTCCCTATGATCAATTGCGTGCTGGCCGATGCGCGTCGAATGTTTTTGTAACATTTTGTACGCATCGGGGCCGTCACTAATATCATCTGTAGCCGGCCGGGCCGTACCGTTACCCCAAGAGCAGACTTCTAGGTAAGCGATCCGCCAGGACTTTGGCACTTACAGTAGTTGTCATATGGGTCTTATTGTAAACAGTTTTGTCTATTCTATAAAAAAAAAACATGGAATAGTTCAATGTAATTTTTTTACGGGGCAGTGATGCAAGTCAATATTCTGTTGCCAATGTATAAATATGGTTATTGAAACATAACGTGGTCGTTGAAAACTGTCAAAGGCAGCATGTATCGCTGTTGAGAACCCCTATATCTACGATATTCATTCTTCTGTAAATCAGTGTTTTAAATTATAGCGACAACGCTGTATCTTCTCTGAACGGATTGCAATATTAAAACACTATAGTCCCCGCTCTAAATTTTGAGGACGTGACCTTGAAGCGTTTAAAATTGTCTGCTAGTAGGTAGGCCCCTCAAATTCTCGTTCACAGCGAGGTCATTAGATACGAAACAAGTTGCTTGGAGAAGTAAGGAGCCATCCAGTCATTCGCTTGGAGTGATTTCGGGAAACCACGGAAAATCGAAATCAGGATAGCCGGACCAGGATTCGAACCCAAAACTTCCCGGATACGAGTCCATTAGGTTAAACACTGTGCCACTTCGCTTGGTATACGAAAATATAAATTTCATAAAGATGAAATATTTTATTAAAACTGCTTAAATATATAAATAGAAAATGGTCGAACTGCCAAAGGCAATAGAGACACAGCAATATTTCTGCTCCATTGTCAATTACAGGTAAAGTAATTGTAAAGGTATACTGAAAAGAAAGAATCACACACACACACACACACACACACACACACACACACACACGCACGCACGCACGCGCGCACACACACACATATATATATAAGATAAAACTAGATAAAGCTAGGTTCTGTGTTACTATTACATGTAGGTCTATCTTACAAGCTATGATTTTCAAATCTTGTGATGGTAAGTTAAACTTCGGGGACTTAACCTTAATAGCAACGTTTGCAATTGAGCCACGTTTATTTCCAACACGTCCTGCAGGACTCTTGAGCCAGTTATAAACACACAAAAAATAAATAAAACAGTCTATTTGAACTCTCTCCACAAAGGACAGCCCTAAAAAGCAGGGGTAGCAGATCTGTGAAGTTTAAGCCTTACCGACAAAAGAACTTGTAGAATTCGCGAGTTTATAGAATTGTTTTTCTTAGTAGTTCGCTTGGTTTCCAAAAAACTAATTTATCAGAAAAACTATATTTTGTACATCCATGACACGCCTTTCCATATAATATGCACGTCACATTAGTTTGATTGCTAGTATATTGAAACGAAAGCTGAGTTTTATTAGTTAAATAATTAACGCACACAATTTTCACTTCTAAACATTTACAAAATTGCGTACAGGTATTCCATGTAAAGGTCGTTCACGATACAGTGAGCACTTTTGAAATCAACCTTAGGAAAATGTCACTGCTTCTACCTGCATATATTTTAACGGGTGCGCCGAGTGGTATGAGCCCAGTAAAGTTGGTAACGATGGAGGGAAAGTAGTTCCATACCTTAACGTCGAATAAAAAGTGTCAGCTAATCATTTGTGAAAATATTAAATTATTTATTTCACTTCCTGATTTCTTTTATCCATCAAAGTGTATAAATGAGAAGATTAGTAAAATACTCACTTTCCTAATAATTACACAGTTTCACTTGGCCGACGCTTGAATAAAGTGACGAGGCCCATGTCAATGTTATATTTTAACGTTAGGCGGAGGTATACACAACATGCGTACAAGTAGATCTTCAGCAGGGCTTTCAAAAGTGCTCATTTTACCGTGAACAACCTATATCCATGCAGATCATTCCAGTCTCGGCGTCCAATGTGCTGCACATGAAACTGATTCGGGCTCTTAACTCTACGTAGAAATAAGCATACTTCTAGTGCAGTAAGTACCATTAATTGTAATAAGCATACTTCTAGTGCAGTAAGTACCATTAATTGTAATGAGGTAAGACGACGCCTTAGAATCAGTTGCACGTACTTCTATGGACATAATCAACTAATATCGGTTCTATGATGTTTCTGGACGTCGTGTAAACACACGGAAAGGTATACCAGAATAATCAGTTCGTTAACAGGAAAAACTAAGGGTTTATATTATAATTAAAGGGTAGGTATAAAGTGCCTTTGAAACTAACAAATACATATGTGACTGCATAGTATTTCACGTTTGTCTGTAGATAAAATTGAACTTAATGATTCTAAATCATATTTCATTAACAAATTTATTTACTAAAGAGACTACTTGAAATGCCTTCGTTTAACTCAAGTAATTTTATACTCTGGTAAAACTGTCTGTTTATTTCTCTGTAACTATGGACCGAATACCATTTAAGCTACTGAATGTAACATTTTAATATGTCAATATGGGTTTGGTCTGTCATGAATATGGTTCTCCAGTTTCTTTGATCACATAAAACAGAAGGCATAAATAAACATAAAAAAATATATTTCAATGTTAACGTTAAAAAATACAAGCTTCCCATGATTTTCATGAATGATTTAAATAGTGGCCAAACTATCTAGGACAGAATAGGTGATTTGGCAGGCACATAGTGAGGAACTACACCAGAACTTGCTTTGCATTAGAATGGAAAACAATTTGAGAGAATCGAGCAGCAGTGTTGCATCGGCTGGGATCGCGAACTTGGCTTTCCGAACGCCTATCAACTTATGGCACCGCAAGGACGAACACGTTTGTTTAGTACTGGTCAGAGGCGAAGGCAAACATTTTTTTACAGCTTCTAGAATGTATAAGCGCCACCGGAAATTGAACGATAAAGGAAACGGAAGTGTCCGAAGGAAGTGGCGGGACCTCCCCCCCCCCCCCCCTTCATCCAGACAAGCCATTGGCAACGTCTGTCTCGTTATATTCAGGCGAAAATAAAGTGCAATGGCCGAAATGAGTTGGAGAGGTGACCACCAGACGCTCGCTGCTTTAAAAAGACTGATATTTCTCATATTCGTCTGCGCGAGGACAATAAGATGAAATGAAACACCTGAAACACTTTCTCCCGACGTCGTTACGTCACAACTTCTGATCACGATTTCGCAGCAAATACTTCCTCGTGGTGACGGTTCGCAGCTACCACCGCAATATCACAGAGTAGGTTAGCATACAGAATTGAATTTCCGTGCATGTCCACCAATAACATAAACAAATTCACTCAAAATATTATGGCAATATGCAATAAAACCACTGGCATTTTATATTTTCACACTAAACGTGTTGTTTTGACGTATAGTTAAATTTAATTTAAGCTACATATGCAAGCTTTATATAGCCTTAAAATGTTAGTGAGGGTCTCACAAATACACAAATGTGGTCATTAAGTGTTTTTTCTTAGAAATCATCATTTGACACACAGTACACTGAAAACCTTTAACCTATTTTTTTTTGTGAAATTATCTTTTTTTTGTCGCGGTTATAGGAATCGTTTTGTTATTCGTTATATAACAATGAAATACATTTTAAAATGCAATATATATATATATATTTTTGCCAGTTCCTATAGGGCACTGGACGGGAAAACTTAATTATTTTTAAAGAGGCATTTTGCCCCAGCGTGCGGCCGAGGTTCACAACACACATTCAACAGAGTTTAGCATCTGTACACAGTAAAAATTTGTTGCTCGTTTTAGAAATAATTTTTTTGAAACTAATTGGCATCTTTGGTAATAATGCGTTTTTACACTACACAGCTGTGTGGAACATACTATATTAATTTGAAAACTCCGCGCCTTTAATAAACATGTTTTCTACATAACTTACTTGTTAAAATACACAGTGGCTTTATATCATCACTAAAAAAAGGTAGTAAAGTTTCGTGTAATACAATTGTAGTGTTACAGAAACTATCTTAGCAACCAGTTTACAACGAAATCTTTTGTAAAATACACAAAAATGCTGTGTATACGTAGTTGTCCCGTGCATCCGGCATGTTCGATTCCTTGTACTGGTCGGTAGATGATGTCCTGACATGTTGCCACAATTCTGACCTATTTGTTGACGCATGAGGTTGGAGTTGCAAGTACAAGCGGCAGTTTATCTCGTGCATGAAACGAAGCCACAGTAGTGCAGTGGTCAGAAAACTCATCTCCCATCACGGGGCACCGGGTTCAATTCCCGCCAGAGTCAACACTTCAATTTTGTATGTGGGAAACAGGGCAGACGTTGCCGCATTCCAGCTGCTTTCGCGGGGTACTACACCCCCTAGGAGCTTTCACTTTAAAGGCTGTTCACAATAAAGTGAGCACTTTTGAAAGCCCTGCTATTGATCTACTTGTACGCACATTCCGTATACCTCCGCCATATGTAAAATGAACATTGCTAAGGGCGTCTTCGCATTATCCCGTGCGTCGGCCAAGTGAAACTGTGAATTATTAGAAAAATAAATATTTTACCATTTTGCTAATCAATACACATATGTTCATTAAAAATTAAGAAAGTGAAACAAATAATTCCAGTATGCTCAAATGTTTTCCTAACACGGAGCTACTTTCCTATCCATCGTTACCAACTTTACTGGGCGCAAGTCACTCAGGGTGCCTGTTAAAATACATGCAGGAAGGAGCAGTGACATTTTTCAAAGGTTGGTTTCCAAAGTGCTCACTTTATCGTGAACAGCCTTTACTGTACTTCTTCTTCGTATCCAATTCGCTTTACTCTCATTAGCATTGAAAACCTCAGTTTTTAGGCGGAAAAAATCCGTTACAGCTTGGAGTTATTTTTTTTAGGATTTTGAAAAAGTTTGTTTAGCTTTGCTGTCCTTGTTACTTTCAATCAAGTAACAGCTGAGTAGAAACGAGTGATTATTGTACACTACACAGGTGACTTTAGCAGTGTTAACAGTACAAGAAGACAAGTTTCAGGAAGTTGGCCTGAAAAATGTAAATGCTGGCATCCACTCTTCCTTAAGCGTTAACTAATTCTTTCGCGCAGTTGATTTTCTAAGCATAGGTGTTAACTACCTCCGCCGCGTACAAGACACAATGCTGCACAGAAAAATTAAATGTACGAAAGCGAAAATAATTGTGTGTGTGTGTGCGCGCGCGCGCGCGCGCGGGTGTGTAGTGAACGCCATTCACAGACTCAGTAAAAATAACCCCCAACATCCTTACAACGTGGTGATATGCCACACGCCATTCAGCGCCTAGCCAAACGCTAGCCGCACGAAGGAACACTTACAATTCGTCTGCAGTTCAGTTTCACGTTTTTGAAGTGAATACGCCTTTAAATGTGCAATCATAGTGGGAGGCAATCCAGGAAATCTGATGATGATAAAATCGGAGGATAGAGTTTGGCATTGCAGTTCCGAATCTATCGTCCACATTCAAAATTACACCACTCGATTGCCAAAGGATCAAAGAATATGTTGCGTTGAGCGAGGACTGTGAAGCATCACACGAAGTGGGTGGTTGGGGGGAGGGGGGGATTAGTTTTGAGTTCGTTTCGTCACGTCTCATAACTTACGCGTAGTACGACTTCTGACTAAGAGAAGTTACGACGCTCGTTTAAGTTTCAATCGACAGCTGTCGTCAAGACCAATCGAGTGCGTGTATAAAAACATTTGTGTGGCGTGGTTATGGTGAAAATTGTATGAGTTTAATGTAAGAAAAAAAACTAAGAAACCTTAACACAATTTCGGCCTATACTCGTCGAAAAGCCAAGTCGAAATACAGAAATCATTTACGGTTGGAAAGAGCACTTCAAAATCAATACAGTGATACCCATAAAATCCCATATGAGCGAGTGAAGCGGTGCAAAAAAATACATGAAGACGTCCGAGCGCGTCAACGTAGACGTATTCACGCAAAACAAACGGCCGTGTCCCCAACACAGCCACGCCTAATTTTTTTTATGTCCTTTGATCTTTATAATAAATTATTAGAAAGACACACAGGATCCCAGTAAACTTATCACCGGGAAGGTTATGGCTTGGTACAAAATAGAAATCGAGGATGACGCAGCAATACTGGTATTGCAAGACTGTCAGAACGGACCTACGTGTACAACAAATTGCATAACACAAGGCATTCCAGCCAGCGCGTTGGTTTTAACGCCTGGTGATACCAAACTTACTGCACGCCTGTGTATTGAGTTCTGCGTACTCTCGTTGTTCCCGCGTCATCGTCGATCGCTATACGTGATGACATTTCCGTTTACAAGTTCGCTGAGATCTCGTGTTTCTCTCTGCCCACAGATGCTGTAGTTTTAGTTGCTACGGGCGATTTAGGACCACCCTCTGTATATTCGAGAGCGGAAAATACTAACGAGGGAGTTTTCTATGCCCTTTTCTTGTATAAAAATGATTGTAAAGAAAATAGTTAATAAACAGAAACACAGTCCGTATGCGTTGCCGAATTCGCAAAAAAAATGGTTCTTCGCAATGGTAACAATATGAAATACCGTTTCGGTAAGAATGAGTCAAATCACGCCACTTGCACCTTTATCTTAAAACTTCAAAACGTATCACAAATCACCTTTAGAAGAAGTCAAATCTTTTCAAAACACTCCAGCAACACGATAAACTGAATATCGTGTCAGTCATTAATAGATAAACAATTTGTTTAAACTATATTCTTACACAATAACATGGAACGTTAGTGGTTATAGTTACGGGATGCATAATTGTGGTTCGCATTAAAGTTCTGTTTCGCGACAAAATAAAAAGCGCCGTCTTAAATTTTTGTTCATACACAGGAAACTTGTTTTTCGTAATTCCAATCCGAAACTACTAACACGAAGAAAATTAATAACTAGAAAACCTACGGAAAGTAAGTTAAATCACAGCAGACTTCTTTAGAATTAATGGAAAGTCCGTTACTGAGGCCAAGAGTTTTCATAATTCTACAATTGTTTCTAGATATTATACACCATCACTTTTCAGTAATTTAAAGGAATATTTTTCTACTTAAAATCTATTTTTCCATCAATTGTGCAACATATCGCCGTCCGTAACGCTAACAATGGCATGGACCCTCGTACTTTAGTCACGCATCAATCAAGTAAAAATGTGAATTTGATAGCAATGTAAAAAACGCCAGTTTTAATCCCTTTGTGTACAAAAAAAAAAAAAAAAATTAGCGTCCACAAATTTAAACGTAACACTTGTGATGCGACGTTAAAAATGGAACTACTTCCTCAACCTCGCTTGGGGGCTGTGGTGGTGCAATCCTCAGACTACTCGCCTCCCACCAAGGTGAACCGAGTTCGATTCCCGGCGGGGTTGCTACCGAACTTTCGTACGTGGTAATCGTGCCGGACGATCCCGCTGGTCGGCAGGCCTTCTCCGGGATCTCCAGTTTATCCCGCCCTTGAATTTAGGGGCTGCTCCATACTCACTTCACCCTCATCTGCTCTCGAGATCTCCACTCCACTCATCTCCACTGTAAGCGCATCAGCAAATGCTTCCGTTTAGATATATGCAACTAGTTACCCGCCCTGGCCTCGCTCGGGTGCGATTAAAAAAATATGGCGTTGTTTAGGTTTGCAGCAAGTACACTAAATGCGTACGGTAAATAATATAGGATTAATGCTGTGTTGTTCACAAAGTCTTCGTAAGTGAACTCCTAAAAGACAAAAATGGTTACTGTGTGTCATTCTTAAATGATAAACATATGCTGTCGGGAACTTCTTGTAGACCTTTTTGAGAGCTACAAATCTGTAGTACTTTAATTTGGTGTATCTCTTATGGTTTAGTCAGCGTAAGCCATGTAAGCGCCCGAAAAGCGGCTTTTTCCGTCTTTATTATAAAACGTCGACATTTCTCTGCTATCACATTACATATTAATGTATACGAAAACCTTCCTCGAGAAATTCTCTAAATGATGGTTAAAACTGCATTAAAATGTATCAAGTAGTTCAGTAGCATTAGCCGAATACACGGACACACGCGGCCAGGAGACTTTGTTTTACAGGTTTTTTTTTCCTGAAAGGTTGGCTACAAAACGTCGGATAGCCTATAGCGGTGTGGCTGCGGGATGGAGCACTTGCGGCGAGCGTGGCTGTGTGTTAACTGCCGACGGCCACGGAGAGAGAAAGTCGTCAGACAGCCGCGCCGTCGCAGCCAGTCTCGCCGGGACAGGTCTCCCTGGCTGTGGGGCTTTGTTCCGTGCCGGCACAGAACAACCGAGCATACAGAGACCCCTGATCACTAGCGTCTCTGTACTGTGCGGGGCCAATATTACAATTATTAACACTTTGAAGACGGCGCACTTCCGTAGGACGTTCACGGTAAACTGTGCGCTGTACAAAGCCCTGCTCAAGATCTATTTGTATGCTCGTCGTGTATTTTTCCGCAGCATGTAGAATTAACATTGCCGTGAACCTCGTGGCATTATTCATGCGCCGGTAACGTGTAAGTGTGGAATTATTAGAAAAGTAAGTATTTTACACATCCAGCTGATTCTTACACTTAAATACGTTTGAGAAATGAAAAGCCAAAGAAACTTTCCCAGTATTCATAAATGATAACTTAACATTTTTTATTTCAACGTTTAGATATGGAACTACTTTCCGTGCGTCGTTGCCAACTTAGCTGGGCGCGCTCCAGTCAGAGTGCCCGTTAAAATATACGCAGGTAGGGGCAGTGGAACTTTTCAAAGGTTGATTTCAGAAGTGCTCAGATAGCCGTGAACAGCCTATACTAGAGTTAAAGACAAGCTGGAAGTGAGTCGACTATAATCCATTCACGGTTACTTCCAACTTTTCTGAAGCCCTGCTAAAGTCCTACTTCCAGGATATTCCTCCGTCTCGTGCAAACTAAGTCTGGAAAGTGACACCAGAGGACAACGCACCGAATTCGTGCACATTCAGCGTAACAGTATTGTCTATAAGAACTATTTCTTACTAGGAGCTACGAACACACTAATTTTCTCATTGTTTTATTCAAATTATTTATAAATGAACCATTATCATTTATAGATAGAATATGTATAACATTCCAATTTAAAAGAAAAAAAGTAACTTTCTTGAACAGAAATATAAAACGCTTGTGATACATGGTATATATTGTAAATAACTAAACACGTCATACATGGGGAGATTTTCAAGGGTTTGATTAAAAAAGGGCGAATAAACGGCGAATAGACTATATATCCACAACTGTAAAGATCAATTGTTCTATTGGTCTTTATTCTCACTTAACACCGTTCCTATTGGTCAACAACGTGAGAGACTTTTATTTTTGACCTGCTAAAAGCAAATAAAATACCGAATCGGCCGTGTGCCCCTGAAATGTACTTTCAAATATAAGACGATGTACAGTCTAGAGTGTAAATTTGAGGAGTTATAAAAAAACTTTAGTTTTTATTTGTCAAAATTGCTGTTATTGTAATGTTATTATTTGTTAGTAAAATCGTTACAAAAATAGGAAAACTATGTATATCTATCTGGGTCAGTTTAGTATTTCATGAACAGAGTTGCAAGTTTTGCCCGAGTGTAGCTCCCCAGAGTGTTAAACTTTCAGTCTGTCTTCAAATTAGCCCACATGTTTACCCGGTTGCTAGTCAAGACATTGTACACTCTATTCACGGTAAGGTGAACACTTTCTGAAGCCTTCTCATTTTGAATTCTAGTCAACAAATATATTTTATTGTAGTCTCATGCGTTAACTCTCGAGTCTGGTGAAATATATACACTGTATTTATTGTTTCAATGGCAATACTTATTTTAAAAAGTGGCGGTAATATAAAAAATGGCTGATAGGAAAAAAAAAAGTAACTGGGATCTCAAAAGTGCTCACTTTACTATGAAAAGCCAACAGCTGTGTTCGAATTCATTAGCCAAGGATCCTTACCTATCTTCTTGACCTAGAAAAATGCATCGCGACTGTGATGTCACATTGCCGTCGTTTTAATTCCCAGTAAGGGCAGAAATGCACCCTAGATATCCCCCTTCATCTCAGGGCAAGTGTCACATGCCTTTCCTGAACCCTTGATTGTTTTTATACGCTCAACTGTTCAAAATATTTCATTTGTTCGTGTTTACTTTTCATTCATATTATTTTAGCTTCCACGCACACAACACAAAGTTATGGTTGAACAACCAGCTTCCAAGAAAGCTAAAAACTTGTACGCTTTTGGGTGTTCATTTTATTAAGCCACCGAATTTTTATATTTTAATTATTTATATTTACTGTTTAGTCTATTCACGGTTTAAGCACACTTTTTGGAATCAAACATTTGAAAAAACAACCCGTATATTAAGTGTTTAGTTATTTCCTATATATGCCATGTTTCACAAGCGTTTTATACTTCTGTTAACATGAAAGCATCTTATTTTTCATTAAATAGAAATTTTACCGGTATTTTATTTATAAACTATAACAATTCATTTATGATAATAAATATAAAAACAGTGAGAAAACATGTGTGTTGGTAGCGCGTAGTAAGAAATAGTTCTCAAGCAAAATATCATTAAGGTCAAGACGTTATAATGTAAAAGTTACAGACGCGCGGAAAAATCACGACGCCCTTTTTACTGGCAGGAAATTTGCTTCGGCGAAACTTTGCCCGAGCGAAGAAAAGCTATCTCTCGCTGCCAAGAGAAATGAAACTCACAGGTCCAAGTAACATCGTGATGCGAATGAACAAGGGTGTCCAAATTCAGCAGACACGCACACTTCATCATGAAGCGAACGAATGTTCATTCACTGCGAACGAATCTAGGGCAACTGAACAAGGCATCACGTAGCACGGAATTCGAACACAGTTAGTTTGTGATCTCTCAACTGTAAACGCCCGGCCTACTGGCGCGCGCGCGCACACATTCTTCTGCCACTAGCGGAGCCTGATTTTCGAGGAAGAATTTAACGTGGGATTGTCTTCAATGTCCTACATACTCAAATAGGTTTACCTTTGATTTTTGACCCCATATATTCGTGAGAAGATGTTTTGGTGTTTGACAGGGCCAATCTGAACTCAGTTACTCTGGCACAGAAGTTTCGTGATTCGGGGCCAGGTACCTACAGTATGGTAAAATGAGCACTTTCAAAATCAACCTTGTAAAAATATTAGTTCCCCTACCTGTATGTGTTTTAACATACACGCTGACTAGCATGTGCCCAGTAAAGTTGGTAACGGCGGAGGGGAAAGTAGTCCCACATCTTAACGCTGAATTAAATGTGTAAGGTTAATTATTCGTAGATTCCGAAACGATTGGTTTGCATTCGTGTTTTTTAAATATGTAATAGTGTAATAATTAGCAAATTAGTAAAATATTTATACTTTCCTAGCAATTGTACAGTTTCACTTTGCCGACGCATGAATAAAGTGGCCAGGCTCACGTCAATGTTAATTTAACACATGGTGGAAGAATACATAATGGGCACACATGCAGATCTTAAGCAGAGATTCAAATGTGTTGAGTTTATCGTGACCAGCCTTAAGATGCGAAGAGTCCTATGTATTTGGAGCTGTAAGGGCGACACCTACCCACGTACCTATTGCTCCGACGCCTCTACACGCAAGGTTCAGAAATAGCTTGCAAGTGTTCCCGCTGTACCACTCCAACTTTGCGAGTTTCCAATCAGTACATTTTGCGAACATCCTGTGTGGCAAGGAAGTTTGTAACTACGCCGGAGAGCTCGGAAATAGTGTTTGTAATGTGCATGGTGCCTTAAAGGTAGTCATTGTACGTCGTCTCATTTTTTTTTTCGTAGATAGCTACATATGATACAGATAATGTAGTTTCGTAAAAAAAAAAGACGTGTATTTCTAGCACTCTGCGAAGCAGTTGAAGATCCACATGGGCTACATAGTTATCTTAATCCAATGCACGGTAGCCATAGTAGATGCAAGCTATAGTGATTCTTGAATACAGTAAGACACGAGCTATTTTCGCGAGAATTTGGTGTTTCTATCACTCTTTGATAGTGAGCGCTTGCTACTCGTCATCCGCGCTACGCAATTAGTTCAGCTGCATTGCCGTTACCTGCACTTAGCACCACTGTGCATATTATCTAGAGTAATGCTATATACTATTCAGGGTAAAGTGAGTACTTTTTGGAAGCCTCTCATTTGGTATAATAGTCAATAAATATATTTTATTGTACTTAGACTTTAACTTTCGAGTTAGGTGGAATATATATTCTGTTTATTACTGACATGACAATATTTATTTGGAAAAGTGGTGGAAAGATAAAAAAAAAAGCTGACAGGGGAAACGTAACCAGGGCCTCAAAAGTGCTTACTTCACCGTGAACAGACTATACCGTAATGTCATACTACTCATCGCTTCATTCTGATGTTAGATCAACCCTTCCAGATATCACACATATATGCCATACGTCTAAAACGACTTATGAGTCTTTCTTGCACGAGAAGGGCGAGTTTTAATCTCGACAACTGTCGCAAGCGATTTATCAGAGCGAATTCAGTGCCTGTGTTGAGACGATGGTGTCGGAATGGTTATTATTTTATAAGGAAATACCACGTTAGTGTTGACGAGACTTACTTGCCCTTGGTACAGGAGGAGGCTGAAAGTGTGCTCCAGCCAAGTGTTTGATATCAAAGAAAATACTTCATGGGAGTTGCTGTGAGTTTACATTTTAGCTGAGCTCGAACTCTATAACTCTTCAAAATTTTGTAAGAGGATTTAAAGTGATTTTTTTTTTTGCAAATACGTACGCCTGAATGAAGTGGCACAGTGGTAAAACTACTAAACCGGTCCGGCCATCGGGATTCTTGTTTTCCGAAAACCATTCTAGGCGAATGGTAGGGTGGTTACTTGCTGCAACAAGTCATGGCCGATTCCTCCACCGACCCTGCTTCTGTGAACACTTGCTCTATATCTATAGACTTCGTTGTCCTTGATACGTTAAACCCCACATGCATTCTAAATTACATCAAAAAATAATTTCCCCATCGAATATGCTTTAAACGAGTAATGTTTTAAACCTTTAGTCACGTGTTTTGGACAGGAGCTACAAGTAGAAATATTATCGTCGTGAGTGATCAATAATAAGTCACAAATAGTATTAAGTATTTTTAAATTACTTTTTATTATCAGTTTGTAAAAGTTTATTAAGGACATGAGTTCACTTTCAAATTCCTCCGCATAGTATCCAGAAGGGATAACAACTACACCTCTCTCCCGCTTGAACATGCATTTTGAAAATAAGCACTTGACAATATTCCAAGATGGCATTTGCATAAAATTAAACACGTAAGCCTACTCGAGAACGTAACAGTAAATCTGACCTCGAATTGGATAACAGCCACGTATTAGCGTCTTATTATTAAGTTGGTTGTCTGTGAACATGTTTCTATCTTTTCTACTCTTTAAAATAAAACTCGGCATAATCTTTAATATGTTTATATTATCTCTCGCAGTCCCACAATGTAACTTTATATAAATATAGAATAGAAGCATATTAAATTTCTACATGTGGTTGTAGAAGGATAAAGGCTGTTCACGGTAAACTGAGCCCTTTTTAAATCCCTGCTTAAGATCTACTTATATGCATATTGTGTATTCTTCCGCCATATGTAGAATTAACATTGCCGTGGGCCTTTCAACTTTATTCATGCGTCAGTGTAATGAAAATGTAAAACGATAAAAAAAATAAAATAAAATAAAAAAAAACTAAATATTTTAAAAACAAAAATTAAAATAATTTATTTCTGTATTTATAGGCTGTTCTCGGTCAAGTACGCACTTTTTGAAGCAGTCACATAAGACATAATAACCAATAAATACATTTAATTGTGGCCTTCGACTTTTGGTTTTGATTATGATGAAACGTATATACTATGTTTATTACTCACATGGCGGTGTTCACATTAAGTGGCGAAAGGATATAAATTGGCTGATAGAAAAAGGTAACCAGGGTTTCAAAAGTGCTCACTTTACCGTGAACAGCCTATAGAAACTTTTACCTAGGCTTTAAATTCAAAGTTGAGACATGAAACTGACTTCCCTCCATTGTTGCCAACTTTACTGGGCGCATGCCAGTCAGCGAGTCCGTCAAAACGTTATGCAGGTAAGAGTAGTGCCATTTTTCAAAGGCTAATTTCAAAAAAGGTTAATTAACCGTGAACCACGTATACGCAGTTACTTGCAGGGCTTGCCAAAGTGCTCTTAACGAGATCCGAATTTGTAGCTTAAATTATAATTCAATCATACCTGATTCGTGATTGACCTTGAGCACAGACGTATGGTTTATATTAATTTCGGAAGGGAAGGGGGGAAAAAGTAGACGAAAGAAGGTTTTTTTTTTTTTTTGGCAAGGAAACGGCCTTTCACAAGGGAACGGCAGCAGAGTTCCTGCTCGGTGAAACCTTGGTCGGGGCAGTGTACGGAACGAGTGGTCCAGATCGCGTTTTGAGAGGCGTGGCCATTCACGACCGGGGCCGACTATTGGAAGGCGCGCGTTATTTGCAATCGGCTGCCGAGGGCGTGGCAGGGTGCTGCAACACTATTACTCACCTGGCTTGTTGCTTCATCCGCCTGTTGGGGGTGGGCGCAACAAAACACCCCCTCCCTTCTCCCAGCTTCATCTCAGTGGTGCATGGACCTCAACCTGTTCGCCCCCGCAATTTCAGAGTTGTTCCTTCATAGAGTTACTGGAGAACCAAGTATAAATCGGACATTAAAAATTTAAAAAAAAATCTAGAAATTTCTCTACGTTTCGTGAATATTTATTTGTAAAAAAACATTAGTATTAACTCGAAGAATATGCCTTATCAAAGAAAAAAAATAGAATTTTTGCCGCTAATGAAATAAAATCACTTCAGATTTTCTAATATATATATATATATACACATCTTAATACAGAGTTGGATTTCAGCTAAAGTGTTACATCATAGGAACATCATGAAACATTTTCTTTGATATCCGACAACTACTCGCTTATAATAGATAGTATTTAATTTATTGCTATTTAAAAGTTAAAAATTTTATTCGAAGACTTAATATGAAACGCATGAGAACCAAGATCTGAACGTCAATTATGTTTCTTTATGCTATTTTGATGAAATAAGAGACTCCTTTGACTAGCCAGAAGACGAAACATTAATGTATTATTTGCACATTTGTTTGTCAGAAAACATAAATGTCACGTTTTCATTATTCTCTTAAATTGTTTTTGAAAATTAAGACCCTTATTTTACAATTTTGTCTAGTTACTGTTTGGTATATCGCAAATACATACATAGGCTAAAATATGTATTAAAAATATTTAACGATATTATAGAACAACTTTAAAAGTACCCGCCTGTCTGTCGCTTGTAAAGTGTTACTTGCTACTACCTACAAACCCGATTGTAATACTGTTCAGTACTGGGAACAAAACATGATGATAGGTTATTACAATTCCTATTGTTGTGAGAAAAATCCAGATATTTTTGAAGTTGTTCTGTTTTGTAGTAGAAACGCAGTGCTATGCAGTAGCAACCACATGCACAGTAGCAAATACAATCACTTAAGGCTGGGCTACAATTGCTATAAGCACATCACTAACACAACACAGTGATATACATAAGAGTTAAACTGCTGGTTTTCAGTTAGATTATCTACAATCACGCAAAGCGACAAGCATTTACCTAAGCATAGTTATTATAGTGACAAGGCGAGTTCAAACTTTTTGTTTAACTTTCCTTGTTACTAACGCTGCGCGTCAATATTGAGCCAATCAGAGGCTTCGACACTTGTACTACGTTATCAAATAAAAACCTATTTTAGAATCAAGAAACTGTGTATATTGACTTAATTCCTAGGGTAGGTATTTTCTTTTGTTTATTTCTTGATAATCACAACCACGGAAGTTTTGTAACGTTTTTAGGTAACCGTAATAGTAAAAATTGAAAATGAAATAATTTATCATTTTAAAAATCTTCAGATTAATCAAAAATATTAATTTTTTGACACAAAACCGTTACCGACTATACAGAACTTAATTTGATTGGTAGTAAATGTAGCAACATAAACAAACTGATATTATTATCGTTATGTCAGTTGTAGTCAGACTGCTGTGCTTGTGTAGTGTTTAGTATGTGCTTATCGTTACAACTGTGAATGTGTTAGTTATATGTCAGTTGTAGCTCACCCCTTACAGGATTACAACAAACAGTTCTGTTGGTATGTTCACAACGTTTAGCTGGCACATGCAACACATTAGATGGCTGTCCCTAATTTAACAGTCTAGATGGTTTCTGAAACCATATATTTTTCTCAGTGCAAAACCGTATATTGGTTATTTTTCAGAAATTGTGAGACTTTGAGTTGGTTTTATTTGTAATGCTCTTGATTGCCTTTATTTTAATAGTGTTTGGTGTAGACATAGAATTATTACTTTTGCTACCCGACGTCTTCCGAAAGCTGAAAGACCGCTTGTTAATGATCATTGTCGAACATCGTTTAGTAAAAAAAAACGGAACAACTTATTCAAGAGAACAAAACACCATTCAGTTGGCAAATTGCTGACAGCTGACTATTCAACGAAATGCTCTGGAAACTATCAATTTAAAAATATGTTCAGGAGCCCAACGATTTTCCTTGAATAATTCGACAAAAGCGACATAATCTGTAGTCACCACATATATCTGTTAAATCATACATAATCCACGTGCAAGGTGTGAGCCAGCTCCGACTTCAAAGGGGTATAACGCTCTCAGGAATCACTTTAAGACCCTTTCTCAGCATAATTATTTCCTTGACGAACCCTGTTTGATTTTCAAGGAATGCGTGCAGAGGTATCCAAGCGGGGGGAAGGTGTATGTGTTGAAAGTTTTGGGTTCGCCAACATTTTCAGCGAGCCCTATACACACTAATGGCAACGTCTGATCTGAATACATTAAACAACCTATCGGTTTATGGGAAATACACATGTATTCATACACACAGGCATATACCATACGACTCAGTCCTTTCAGTGTCACATTAATTTATGTTTTCGGGCACTGCAATCAAATAATATTTTGTTCCGTGCTGTACCCGTGCTGACGGCGCAATCGATTCACTCTCACAACCCGTGAAATACGTTGTTGATGCTTAAGGTTGAATCCAAAGCGTTACAAAAGTTCACAAATCACTTTGCGTGTATTCTGATCCACGCTGCGACTGACTTATTGCCTTTAAAGTTGGCAGTGATGCAGGTAAAGTAATGCCACGTATTTACGTCACACTGGTAGTCTTACATTTAAATACATTGATACTGGATATACTGCATGTTGTTTCCGTTTGTCGCATGGGCACAAGATTACGAATTAGCCCATTAGTTAGATATTTACGTTCTCATGAACCTCGCACATTTAATCGGCGCATGAATAAAGTGAATGGGTATATTGGAATGTCAATTTTAGGTAAGGTGGAAGCAGACAAAATGGGAGGAAAACTAGATCGTGAAAAGTGCGGAAAGCCGATACCATTGAATCACGTTGTTTGGTTAAAGCTTAGTTTCACATATCATGAAAAACAAGCCAAAGAAACAAGGGGATTTTATATCGTCGGTATTCTACTGAGAGTTAGCGAGTAAGGTCCGCAGGTACACGTCATATGGTGAAGCCCGCAGAGAAAGGTGACGCAAGCAACGAAGAAGGGGGGAGGGGGGGATGGAGAAGGCAAGAAATGGAAAGTGTAAAGGTCAGGCCGCAACCGAAATGTCGAGGCGAAGCTGATCTGCGAGCAATGCGGCTGCGGAGATCTCGTGTTGGCAAGCTGCCGTTTACTGTTAACTGCCAGGGACGGCTTGCACGACCTGCGGAGCACCATACTTCGATACGTAGTACACTTGTGAACGAGGCTGTTGTGGTTGGCCAATAATTCGTCTTCCGCGAGTGTCGCGCGTCTGCCGCTTACGCAGTACCTACCCGCGGTTATTCACCCAAAAATCGCCAACCATTCTGTCACATTCACAATTTGACTGGCCTTCGTCCCTTGTCCGTATCTTGACACCAAGAGGAAGACAGATGCACAAACTAATAAGAAAATATTTTCAACAAATATATTATTCATGAAAAACAGACGACAAACTGTACAGTATAAACAAAGCACCAACTTAAGGACAGGTATGGTAAATAATTTAATATTAACGACCCAGTGGCTAAAATATGAGAAATATATTTCTAAAAAAAATTGAAGTGGTTTAAAAAAATGAAAGAAAATTATACAGCAGAAAAATGTTTTTACCTACACTGGTGTTCGGCGCAGAACACACTTCAGCACACATAAAATTAGTACAAATATAAACCAAAATCAACACAGCACAATGCAGAACAAAAACAAAGTCTACAAACACCATGTCCAAGGAATTATAATGTAGTCAGAAAAAGAACAATACGAAACAATAAAGACAAAATGACTATGAAGGAAATAAAAACATAAATAAATGGGAGAATCACGGGGTAACAAGCAAGTCGTAACGTTTCGGGAACTTCAATTTGTTTCCGTCCCCAGGCAATAACAGAACGTGGACTGGGTGGAATCACGGACTAATAATTTTCGTACCAGGAGGAAGGAAGCTTTTTTCTGATTGGAGCACCTGATAAAAACGTCTCTGATTTGGATTACTATATGCACCAGGGTTCCAAACTTTAGTTTACTTTAGTTTATCACGCTACCCATCTGGAAAAAAAACTAGGCCCTCCTGTGTCACAAATTCGTTATTATAAGGGTAGAACAAAAACTTACAAAAGTCTCAACGGTTTTATTTACTCATTAAATTTTAATGCTTATTGAACACAATTGGTGGTGAACAAATAAATCAATTAGACGGATGAGCTTGAATATTTTTAACAAGCTTCCCAATTCTTTGTTGAATAGAAGAATTTGCACAACGTAAACCACTGGCTATATCGAGTTTGATTCTATACTTTAGAGCCCCCCCCCCCCAATCCCGCTAGCATTTCGTCATGCCTGCCTTGGGGGGCAAGCTGCCAACTTTGAAAATCAATGCACTAATGGTAGGCTAGCTACTTCCTGATCATCGCGCCTGGAAGGGTAGACACTGTTTTTTTTTTTTTTTTTTTTTTTTTACCCCTTCTTGGTTTTATACTGTAGTCATCATAGACAACGGCCAAAGTCTGATTGAATTTCTTTGCCACTAAACTTCAAGAGCGATGTTATTCAGTTAGTTGCAGCGGATGTTAAAATACGGTTGTTAGCTCCCGCTCGTTGCCCGTGCATGCGCTGTGAGATGAACTCCATGACTCCATCACAGTCCAGGGTCCTCGGAAGTCGTACTCGTTTAGGTGTCACGTTTACATGGCGAAGTAGTCGATTTGGCAATTGTTCGCCCCACCTCCCCCTTTCAAACGAATTGCGAGCGATGTGTTATCAAGTGCTTGTGAGTCCAGTATAAAAAGGAAGTCCTGTCATCTCAAGCCTCTTTACGTTTAGCAATACCACGTAAAATAAAAGCATTTTAACTTCTCTAGCCCTAATCGGTTAGTTTAGTCGTATTAACTATTATAATAACTCCAGGCGTCACCATATTTTTATCCATTTTATTTTCCCCCAACATGCTAAACCCTCATAAAAAATAAAACACCAGAGAGTTGTTTTTTCAACAAAGCCGGAGAAAAAAAAATTGTCAAATAATTCGATTCATAATTTCATAATGCAAAGCATGGATGAAACATGTCAGGCTGTGGAAAATTAAAATAGTCTTACCTTAAACTCGTTTAGTTACTAAGGCAGTAAATAACGTTCCTCAATGCAGTAGAATACTCTGTATGTTCTGGACGGTGGTTACTGGAAATACCCATAACTAGGAAACTGCAAGGTTATTCACACGTGACTGACAACTTTTAGTTATGCATCATGATTGAAAAACCATCTTTTGAATTTCATCGACTTAAGACGTAACAAGGTTCATACAATACAGGAATGCCCCATGAAATATTGTGCAAATGTTGTGTTTCACACGCCACATGTGTTTCCAGTTCCGAGTGAATAGCTGTGTACTTTTCTTTTGTTAATGTGAACAGACTTTTTCACGCATCTTACTTTGAAGACACATTTCTTACAGCTATGAAAGTGATAATTTATAATCATACTTAAGTTTAAAATTATCATACGTACACCAAACAGTAACTCGAACTAATATACCATGTCAGTCTATTTGTCCTTGAAGCTTGAAAACTGGCACAATTCAATTCTTCAGTTACCGTTGTTAAGGAAAATCTCAGGATTTATAATTAAAAAATAATATTTCATAATTCAGACTATGCACGTATCAAAATGCATGTTGTGTTAAAACATAAAAAAAATAGACCTATGTCTTTGCAAACACATGTAGTACATATATGAATAATGTTTTTGTAGTTGGTAGAAATGAGCGTTTTATTTCTCGTTTGAAACCAACGAGAATTAAGAATTTTTGCAAATGGTTGGGAGTGAGAAAAAATTAATGACCACTACACCCTAGCAAACATGTAGAAATCAGCTGGGATGTGCTCCGTTGAGAAAAAAAAAATCCGAATTTAACGACTTGGGGTTTGGTACAGATTTACTGATATGAATCCTAGCGTTTGGCGTTATAAGAAGTTAAACGCTGTTCACGATAAAGTGAGCACTTTTGAAATCAACCTTAGAAAAAAGTCAATAGTTTCGTATGTTACCGTCGAATAAAAAGTATTAGCTAACCATTTGTGATAGTTCAAATTATTTCATTCGCTTTTCTGTTTTTTTTTTTTTTTTACTGCTTCGGAATGTAAAAATGACCAGATTTGTAAAATAATTATTTTTCTAATTTTCTGTTTCACTTAACCAACGCACGAATAAAGTGATGAAGCCCATGGCAATGTTAATTTCACATGAGGCGGTAGACTACACAATGTGCGTACAAGTAGATCTTAAGCAGGGCTTTTAAAAGTGCTCACTTTACCGTGAACAGCCTATATCAAGATATACTTTACAACCCTCTACACACTCGTGTAGGTTGGGAACAAAATGTGACTTCTTATGGGAGAGTTTGGTATAGGTAAAATTTCCGTCGCTAGCTGCGCAGTGTTCCAAAACGTTTAATACAAATTTTAAGCTAAACGAATAATAATAGAAAAGAAAGATTTTACTTACTTACGAAGTAATTTTATATTCCACTAGCTGTTACCCACGGCTCCACCCGCGTGATATATATATATATATATATATATATATATATATATATATATATATATATATATATAAAGACCACCAACCAATGCCTACTCAAATGGTTGGTGGCATATTCTATATATTCCCTAAGAAACTGTTCGTTTTTCCGGGATGAAAAGTACCGCATGTGCTAATCCAGAATATAATCTATCCCTGTGCCAAATTTCACCCAAATACGTTCAGCCGTTATGACGTGATTGAGTAACAAACAAACATACACACTTTCGTATTTATAATATTATTAAGATAGGAGTGTTGCGATTATAGTGTTTCTTAACGTAGAAAATAGAGAAAATCTGGTACCTTGCCGATACTAGCTCTTATTTAATGGCGCATATGTTCCGTCTACCAAACTTTTTAAATGTATCTTCCCAACCAGGAGCAGAACAAACCTCGCTCTTGGGGATGCCATTTGTTCACTGGCTGCTGTCACACTCGGAACTTATTGTTCGACTCGCCCACACGGACCAAGACGCCCGAGTGTTGAACGTTTATTAGGCCCTGTTGGTTTCGAGTCCCTCACGGCGTGTCGGATGAGCGGAGGTATAGACACACACGTGGAAGTAAACATACACTTGCGTGAAGGCTAGCAATTACAGATTTATCATGCGAGATGATAGGGTCTCTGTTTGTTGACATCCCAAGCACGCTAGAGGCGAGTAACCTGTAACCAGTGCTGCAAGGACAATAGTTATGCTGATTGCTCTGTTTCCATTCGCAGCCGTCATGTTCGTACACGACGCTCCCTATCTCATGATGCGGTCCATCTCTCATTGGTAGAGACCTGAAGAATTCGCGGATTCATTTTGGGAGAAGCTAGAACTCAAAACACTTGCGTTTATACGACTTTAGACATTGGCCCGCGCGGTATTTGACACTTCCTGGAGAATGCTGGTCAAATTGTCGCCTTACACTGCGACAGCAGGAAACCAACGTGAAGTTGATGTTGGCATATTTGCACATAAAAGTGCAGAGTCTTGCGAGGAGTTCATTTAACTCGCGAATTTTTCCGGTCTTTACTCATTGGATAACCTTCGATAATACAGCCACGAGGTATTTTTTTTCAAAGTAACCTGGTTTCCAGGCTACTTTTGATCCTTTTAGCGTTATTACATATTTGACGTTGATGCATTGAAGTATTACCTTCAGGAAGTATTTTAATTCTTTGCTATGTACCTTAAAATATGGAGTAAATAGATCAGAAACAGTGATCATTAAGGGAGTGACAAAAATAAAGATACGCGTTTTCTTACTTCACTGTACATCACAGAGTCTGACATTAAAAACAATTGTTTGAAATAAAATTAGAAGAACTTTGTGCTCTCTATGGGGGCAAAACACGAGCTGTATGTATTAAACAGGCAAAAAAAAAAAAGCGGATATGGTACCCTTAGGTTGTAAGCGCATAATTCAGGGACGACTTTTCCTTCTATTAGAAGCACCCGCATACTTGGCGGGTAGATCGAATTAATGAGTGTGTTAAAAACTATTTATTTTGTTTATCACTTTGAGGTCCGCACACATTAAGTGTCGTTAAAGAAAAGTTATAGCCCATTCGTGGTTACTTTACACTTTTTGAATCAAACCTTTGAAAAACCACCTTATATTTGATGTGTTTGGTTGTTTCGTATATATGTTGTGAACCATAAGCGTTCTATACTTGTGTTAACATAAACGTACCTTGTTTTTAGTTAAATATAAGTTTTACTTACATTTTATCTATAAATTATAATATTTAATTTACAATTAATATGAATAAAACAGGAATGAAATAGGAGTGTTCGTAACGCCTGGTGTAAAATAGTTCTTATGAAAAAAGTATATTATACCGAGTACGCAAGAATGCGGTGCGCTATTCCCTTTGGTGTAATTTTCTAGACTGAGTAAACTTTATTTTTGAATGAGAAAATCCTGGAAGTAGAACTTAAGCAGGGCTTTAGAAAAATGTGAAGTAAGCGCGAATGGGCTATAGAAATGGGACGCTTATATCCAACACTGCAAGAACCCCACGTTATAACACCGTCCTATTGGTCAACACCAAGCTAGGGTTTCATTATTCGCTGGCTGCCAGCCCATGGATCGCTGTGTTGGCCGTGGTTCAACCCAATAGTCTTTCGTTTGTAACATGATGTATAGTATATCGTCCAGGTGTCAGTAACAATACTATTTTTATAGGCTATAGAGGCTAAAGTGAGTGCTTTTTAAAGCCCTAATAGCATGAATAATAACAAAAAATAAATCATATTTTATAGCCTCATACGTTAACTTTCAGGTGCTATGAAATGTATACACTAAATCACGGCCTTAAGAAGTGCTCACTTTACCGTAAACAGTCTATACTTATGAAAAATGTCATTACTGTATTGATTTTTCCTAGTAAACTACTGGTGGAAATAGCCAAACAATATCACAATATATCCTGGCCAGTTTTATTTGGAATGGATTTTTACACAGCTGTTTGTTTAAATATACTAAATGAATGTCCACTGAACTTGTGTATATGAAAGCATTTAACTCTGATATATTTTTCCACCAATAGGGATCGTTACTAGTATAATCCTCATTGTTACGCGCAGAACGACGGAAAACCGTTGTAAACCCGGGCCCTCCGAATGTGAGTCCGTTGTATCGCTGCTCTCCCTCGACTCGTTGCATCACTAGGAACATGACCTCGATTGCCAGCTATGTGGCACGGCGTCAGTCACCAAGTAAGCACCCGAAGGCAAACTGTCCAGATCTACTGAATCGGTGGGGGACCTGCGACAGCATTACGTGGCGACTCTATCGCTTGGACCCGCCACGGCTTTTCGATTGTCTTTTTATCTACACTATGGTTACGTCTTCAAAGCGGTTTCGACCATCGTGGACGCCGGAGCGGAAGGTTGGTGTTTATAGACTGTAAAAAATAAGTATTCTGTCGTTGTACAAGAGGCCAAAACAGTGAAAGCTCCACACTCGCTCACGAAGTGAATTTCCGGTGGTTCGGAGCCCACTTACAATCGCTGGGTTGTGTATCACATGTCAACGTTTTGCTTACTATGACGGCATAACTTGAAATTATAACTGATGGATTTATACAAATGTTGTACGCGCTACTCTCGTGCGGTTCTAAAAGTGTGAAGAGAAACTAATTATATGCTGTTCACGGTAAAGTGAGCACTTTTGAAAGCCCTCTCATTTGGAATAATAGTCAATAAATATATTTTATTGTAGCCTCAGACGTTATCTTCCGAGTGCTGTGGAATATACACAATGCGTTTATTACTTAAGTGGTAATATTTATTTATAAGGGCAGTTGAAGGATATGAAATAGCTGAAAGGAAAAAGTAACTAGGGCCTCGAAAGTGCTCACTTTACCGTGAACAGTCTATACTTCATGTGCGCCGATTTTTTTTTTCATACGAGAAGAACACTTTCTTTAGGCTAACTGGGAATGCATCTTTCACATCTCGCCTATTGCAAACATTATTCTTAAATTGTTTAAAACGCAATTTTTACACAGCTGTTTGTTTAAATATACTAAATGAATGTCCACTGAACTTGTGTATATGAAAGCATTTAACTCTGATATATTTTTCCACCAATAGGGATCGTTACTAGTATAATCCTCATTGTTACGCGCAGAACGACGGAAAACCTGCCCTCCATATTGCACCTAGAGACGATGTGAAAAATACAGTCCATTCAGGGTATCTACTCACATTTTGAATTAAACATCTGGAAAAAAATGTATTGCTTAGTATGTTACAATTTTCGTAAACAATGAACATATTAAAGTATTATACTTCAGTTAGCGTTTATGTTTTCTTTTGTTTTTTAGGTGCAATTTCCACTTAAATTTTGTCTGTCGATTATGATATTTATCTCATATCCAATACTGGCTAAAAACACATAAAGGATTGGTAATGGCTAGTGAAAAAATCTTCTTACGTAGAAAACTATTGAATTTAGTTTTGGTACGTTATTCGTAAATAAAAGTTTCCTTGCTGATATATGCACGTTTTCAAGCAAAACTGATGGAAATTGTTATGTAAAAAAAAATATTTGATTTTGGTTTTCTACCCAACATACGAATGCAGTGCATTGTTTTACACTTGCTGTTTTATTCGATACTTGTGTACATTTTATTTATATGTAGCGGAAGGATAAACACAGTGGTTAACTAGAAATGAGACCTTTCGCAAGTGTTGAAAGGTTATATAATCATGAATAGACGATTCCTTCATGTAGGCGGACGCCTGTAGAGACTTTCTCTGAGTGCTTGAGAAATACAGTATTTTTAATGGTGTAATAGTACTGTGTGGAAATTTAGAATCACAGGACAGAAGACTGAGAACCTGTAGAATATGTTCTAATTAAGTTATTTGAAGTTTGACTTGTCTGGTTAAGATAGTTATATAAAATAAGTTTAAAGCATGAGTTTTTCTAGTAGAAAACACGGGAATTTATCGTAAATTATTCACTTTCCAGTAAAAAAAAAAAAGTTTGTATTATTTATGAACGGAAACTTAGCCCGATCAGTATTGGATTGGGAAATGACATTTTAATGAACTACCCTGGGATTTCAACGCAGGATTATCGTCGAAAGCCAAATGTAAAAAATCCACCGCACCTAATTGAAATAGCCCCTCTGTTATTAAAGTTCAGAATTGGCTAACTGGTTGGTCTTTCGCTGGAACGATCGGCGCGATCTGACACACTGTGCTTACATCGAAAAAAAAAAAAAAAAATGGCTCGCCGTCCTGCTTCGATACCCGCGCACGGACACAGTGAAAGTGGACACGAACCTGCTCCGTACACATCGCGCGCAACAAATTTTGATCACCGACTGTCCGGTTAAATACTGGGGTCTGATCACTGTATAAGTAGGACCAGTGATTCTAGGTGAAAAACTGCGAGACTCGCTGTGCATAAAGAAATTTTGACTTTTTTTTTAGCACCTATTCTAAGAACACTATTCAAGACCCCTATTCACTTAATAGCTGAAAACAGCCCTTACATCTCTAGTCTCACATCTATAGTCTTATCGACCTAAGAAAAATGTCACTCCTACTAACGTCATATATTTTAACGGGCGCACAGTGTGATACGCGCCCAGTAAATTTGGTAACGGTGGAGGGAAAGTAGTTCCATATCTTTACGCCAAATAGAAAGTGTTAGGTAACCATTTAAGATAACTTAAATTATTTATTTTGGCTCCTGTTATTTTTAATATATCGAAGTGTAAAAATGAGCATATTGGTGAAGTATTTACTTTTCTAATAATTTCACAGTTTGACCTGACCGACGCATGATAATTTTACATAAGGCGGAACAATACAACACGGACATATAAGTAGATCTTAAGCAGGGCTTTCAAAAGTGCTCATTTTACTGTGAACTGCCTATAACATAAACAATTCATATCCCATGACAGTTAACCACCTGGAATAAAGTGTACAGCGCCAGCCGAATGAAACCTTCTTATGCAATATTGAGTTAAGGAACAATACAAGCATTCGCCTGACGGGGTTTCAGAGAACCGTGGGAAACCTAAATCAAGACTATCGGATAGAGAATCTAAACCGGGTCCTCCGAATGTGAGTCCGTTGTAAACCCGGGCCCTCCGAATGTGAGTCCGTTGTATCGCTGCTCTCCCTCGACTCGTTGCATCACTAGGAACATGACCTCGATTGCCAGCTATGTGGCACGGCGTCAGTCACCAAGTAAGCACCCGAAGGCAAACTGTCCAGATCTACTGAATCGGTGGGGGACCTGCGACAGCATTACGTGGCGACTCTATCGCTTGGACCCGCCACGGCTTTTCGATTGTCTTTTTATCTACACTATGGTTACGTCTTCAAAGCGGTTTCGACCATCGTGGACGCCGGAGCGGAAGGTTGGTGTTTATAGACTGTAAAAAATAAGTATTCTGTCGTTGTACAAGAGGCCAAAACAGTGAAAGCTCCACACTCGCTCACGAAGTGAATTTCCGGTGGTTCGGAGCCCACTTACAATCGCTGGGTTGTGTATCACATGTCAACGTTTTGCTTACTATGACGGCATAACTTGAAATTATAAATCCAGCAACTACGTGCTGAGTCGGGGTTCGAACAAGTGAAGTGATCCTGCAAGTTTCGTATGTGCTATTAGGTACATAAAAATGTATTCACATTTATTATAGTAGCGCCACTGTAACTTAGGACTTGAGAGCTCTGTCAATCTTGGGCCACTTCTACCCAGGAAAGTAAACAATTGTATGACACGATGATGGCACGGCGGGTGGGAGGGAGTGCCTGCAGATTCGTCTGCTCGCTTGCCAGCTACCTGTGGTTGGTGCTTTGCGAGTCGTTCAGCCTCTCTCTCTTTCACTTGGATAGGTGGTGCCAAGTTCATCCTTAGGCCGGCGCGACTATAGTACTCATAATGTTAAAAACAATATCAATTGAGTAGTCTACCATTTCCAAAAAGATCCTTGTCCGTGTACATTGATTTTCGGGAAAAAGCGAAAAATGTATGTGGAGTGTATTTATTAAGGTGGCTGTATGAATTTTGGTATGGATGTTAATGTCGGTCTCGAACACTGTCTGTAGAAATTAGAGCCTTCTGAAACCAAGCGTTCCCCTTAAAATGAAATAAATACTTGTATTTAATGTTTGTGAACAAGGGCTACTTTGGAAATGGAATGAATTTGAAACCTTCGCGCTGTTTTGGACCTATAAAACATTTGTCATTCCATAGCAAAGGCTTGACTTATTTGTGGAAAAGGGACGCTTTGAAAATTGACTATCAATTATAGAATTGAAATTATTTACAATTTAAATCAGTTATCATAATGGTTCATGTTAACTGTCCGAGTTAAATTTCTCCTTCCCATAACTTGTCAATCTTAAATTAGAAGTAGACTAAAGAGTTTGTGGTGAATTTAAACTGTCAAAAATTAAAAGTAGAACATGGTTTACGCGATTAATTAAATGTGTTCATGTTGGAATACATAAATGTAAAATCAAAGGAAGAAAAATGCTTCTACACCAGTGAGGGTCCACCGCACAGGGGACTTGGAAATTCTCTTTTACGTGGGGCTAGATCGCGTGGAGAGAGAGAGAGAGAGTAGGCGACGTGCCAGAAGCCCGGGTTGCGAAACTGGCCTGCCTTGGAATATCGGGGCGACGACGCCAGACAAAGAACAGCCCTGCAGAGTTCTCCGCTCTGCAGATCCGAGCAGCTGAAACCCTGTCTCCGACTGGAGGAAGTGGATTAAAAAAGAAAATGAAACCGAACCCGCCTTGGCAACAGCAGTTCGACGACCACGCCCAGTTCTCCAAGGACAAATGCCTGGAGCAATTACCATGCCGAGTACCGTTGATAGCACAGCGCATGGAAAGTAGACATTATTTAAATCACTTGCTGCAATGAGCCAATGGACAGTCGACATCTGCACGATGATACACACCAAAGTGAATTTCAGCCTATGGATCATTGAATTCGTGTATTGTTTGTGTATCTGTTCAAGTGCGTTAGGCTAGTCTGCAAAGGTGTGTGTGTGGGCCAGCGTTCGCAAAACACACTAGTTTTGCTTCTATGAGCAAGGCCGCAGAAGAAAATACTGATCATAAGATAACGGGATCAGTTAATGGACGAAAGACACCAGGTAGTAAAGAAATGTGGAGACGAGACGGGCGACCCTGTCCACTGAAGCAATAAGATTTCTGGTGCTTTCAAACACGAGGCTATGAACCCTGTACGAAGTCACACAGTAACACGTCTATAAACCTGGAAGTTGAGCAGTTCATTTGATGACATGGTACACTCAGAGCTCAGTTTACCGTGAACAGCTATAATAATAATGTGTGCAGATGGAGTGACACTAAAAAAAAAGGGTTATAATGTGATTGAAGTCACTTGCACTTATTGAGATGGCTTAACCTGACCTAACTTCAAAAATCAAGTCTAACCTAACCTAACCTAACATTACCTCGCCAATTAAAATGGCCCTTTTAACTAAATAAAAAACAACATTTATAACCTAACTTAACATAATCTACCAGTGCGAGTGACGTCACTTTTGGATGATAATTCTGTAAACTGCTGTCGTCCCTGAAAGCACGATATAAAAGAAAGAGACCGTAACGAGGAAAGTTTGGAATGCATCTCTGGGAAAGAAGGAAGCGCAATGAGAAAACCCGCTTTTCTGCAGAAAAGGTTCATCCGCCTTTCCCATTTACGAAAATCAGTAACCAGATTCGCCGGGGATCGGACTTGAATCGCCATGGGCAGAGATAATGCGAAGAAAATATTACCTGATGGCACGAAGATAACTTTTTTTTCGAATGCCTTATCCCGACATTCAGATAACGGATTTCCAATGCCACGATACGATAAAATTTTCCTTACGAGCTCGGGCAAAAGCTTCCATGAGATCTGCTACCCGAAAACTGGAACTTTTGTGTTAAATAAACACCACTGTTACCATAAATTTATCACACTGCTATTTTATACTCAGTAAACATTTTTGTGTTTTTTTATTTACTAATTATTCGTGTTTTTTTATCGCTCTTTGTCAAAACAAAATAAACCAAATGACTTCACCGCCCTCTATCTCTGATTGGCTTAGCTTTCAATTTAGCAGGAAAGAGTCCATCGATAAATTACACACGCTCAATTGTGGCATACAGGCTTTAGCATCAAACGTGGTGCCAAATGTTGTGGCTGGAAAAAGAAGATACGTAAGAAACAGTATACTTATACTAAAGGCGCGGGTAAGAAGGAGTTTTAGGCTTACGCCAAGCAGCGTTTACTCTGACCGACTCCAAAGAATCAAAGTCCGCATTTATACAGTACTTTTGAACTTCTGCTTACCAACAAACAACGGTGAAAGTGGAAGACGGTGACTACCTGTGGGATTTTTAGAAATTTGACCTAAAAGATACTGTACTTTACATTATGCGGTCGTACTTTAAGAGGAACTGCGTGCGACTACATACTATGTTTTGCGAACAACATTAACATGAACTGTCACTTTTATAAACTCGGCTGGTTGGCGGTTAACACTTTGAGGAGTACACCTGAGTGTAGTTCGAGTAACTATAATAAGAAAATATTTTCTGTCTGTTAGAATAAAACTAACACATATTTTACTTGTCAATGTTTCGCTCTTTTTTTTAAATCCCATTCTTGCAAAACCATTCCGTCCTATATGCAGTAACTTCCGAGACTAAAAATTAATTTAAGTGTAAGTGTTTAAATGAAGACGATAGGTAGTCGTATGTCCTCTTATATGCCATTGCATAGTACGGCAAACAAACCCGATGTTCTGTGAACCAACAGGACCCCAGTACGAGAGGAATATAGAGACAAGCAGAATTCCTGTTCCGATAGTGATGGACATAGCGGACTCACTTACACCTTGCCCCTGAATGTATGTAAACGTGCGCCTTCTTGAAACTGTTAACACAGAATAGGTGATTATAGGCTTTTAACGATAAAATGAACACTTTTGAAAGTCCTGCTTAAGATCTACTTGTAAACACGTTGTGCATTCCTCCACCTTACGTAAAATTAACTTTGTTATGGGCTTCATCACGTTATTCATGCGTCGGTCAAATCAAACTGTGAAATGATTAAGAAAGTAAATACTTTACAAATCTGCTTATTTTTACATTTTGATGCATAAAAAAAAACAGAAAGCGATAGAAATAATTTTAAGTTATCACAAATGGTTGCCTAACACTTTTTATTCACCGTTAAGGGATGGAACTACTTTCCATCCATCATTACCGAATTTACTGGGCAAATGTTACTCAGTGCGCCCATTAAAATAAATGGATGCAGGGTCAGTGAATTTTTTTTAAGGTTCATTTCTAAAGAGCTCACTTTATCGTGAAAAGCCTTTAAACGAAGTTAAACGAAGAAGAAGAAGGTCCCATTGATGTGTGAGCTAGAAGTATAGCCTCCAACCCGGACCCCACAACGCCAATCGTCGGTTACTGATCAGCAGAATCAGCATTTAAAGGAACGCTCGTCAGTAATTTAAGCTGCTATCAGTACCAAGGGGAACGCGGCCTACGTTTCTGCAGCGCAAATTGTTATTCATAAAATACACACCACAAAATAAGTTTTGCAACGCCTGTGATTGGTCGCACGTGAAAGATGTCCGTTGGGATATTAGGTGTTACAAAAGACATTCGTCTAACGTCTGGTGTGGTAGTCTGTACAAGCATTGCGTATTTTCATCCAATACTTTCAAAGGGGTCTTAAGCAACCTATTAGTTCTGAAATACAAGTGGAGTATAATTTATTTTGAGGTGTGCACAAGGAAACATTTCATTTTCAATAAAATCTGAACACTACATTTATAAGTGGAACTACTTGCCATATTTCGATTGCAATATGCCAGCCCGTCATTACTGTCAAATGTGTGCGATAATGAGCAAATATATTTTTTTCCACAGGCTGATTACAAAACTGCTTATTTAACCGTGAACCAGCTATGGAACAATAATTAGAAGTCTTGATACGTAATCGGTAGAGACCCTGCCAAATCGCGTTATAATTTGGTAACACGCTGGGTGTCACGGAAGTATATGCTTGTTTCACATATGTAGGGATAGGTACATTTCGCGAGTTCATTTCAGGAACTGAAGTTGACTTTGCAATTTGATCGCGGTTTATTAGACACGCCCTGGACGACTCTGAGCCAATAACAGACTTGCAAGGAAACAAGTAGCGACTGTCACACTGCCAGGTGTTAAGTAACATTCCCTACTCTCTGGAACAGCAGCCAATGAACAAACATTTGAGACTCGAGTATACACAGGACTGTGGAGTCTAGCCTACAGGTCATTGAACTCGCGAATTTTTCCTATCCCTACACATATGGCACTGGGCCGTCGCTCATCAGACATGCCTGGCGAAGTACGAATCAATAGTATACACTAGAACTAGAGTGGCTGCATTCCGTGTGGCCGAGCCGAACAGGTAGGCAGGTAGTTGGGCTTAACGTCTCGTCGACAGCGACGTGATTAGAGACTGGTGCGAGTTGGAATGTGGAGAGGAATTGGGTAAGGAATCGGCCATGGCCTTTGCCAGGGACCCATCCGAGCATTCGCCTAGAGTTATCCGGGAAATCATGGAAAACAGAAATCAGGATCGCCGGATCGGGAATCGAACCCAGGTCCTCCCGAATGCGAGTCCAGTGAGTTACAACTGCGACACACCTCTCTCGGTCCTAGCCGAACAGGAGAATGAACTCTGATTCAGTCAATGATCAAATGAATTCTTCTCGTGTCTACTCTGGCACCGCGAAATTGTAGGTTATCTAAAGACTGTTCACGACAAAATGAGCACTTTTGAAATGAACCTTAGAAAGAGTCACTAACCCGGCATGCATATATTTACGGGCACACTGAGTGACATGCACCCGGTAAAGTTGGTAACGATGGATAGCAAGTAGTTCCATATCTTAACTTCGAATAGAAAGTGTTTGGTAACCAGTTGTGATAATTTAAAATTATTTCTTTGGCTTTTTATTTTTTTAATACGTCGAAGTGTAAAAATGAGCAGATTTGTAAAGTATGTACTTTCTTAACAATTTCACAGTTTCATTTGACCAACGCATGAATAAATTGATGAGACCCAGGACAATGTTAATTTTACATAAGGCGGAGGAATACACAACGCGAATACAAGTAGATCTTAAGCAGGGCTTTCGAAAGTGCTCATTTTACCGCGAGCAGCCTATAATTATCGGTGAATTGCCTACGCGTCTATGTAAATTCAGTTATTTTAATGTCCTGAAAGAGGAAGTATACCGATTTCGTCTCCTGAGCATGCTCCCAACACTGATACACCAAACACTAATAGAAATGTCAAAACTACACGATCAACTGATGAAAGTGTTTACATTTGATTTGGCCAGACTACTCGCCTCCCACCTAGGCAAACCGGGTTCGATTCCCCGCAGGGTCGTGCCAGACGATGCCGTTTTCTCGGGGATCTCCCGTTACCCCCCCCCCCCCCCCCGACCATGCATTCCGGTGCTTCCCCATACTCAACTCGCACATCACCGTTATCGGCTCCCAACATCTCGATGCTAAGAGCCACCCAAATCTCTCCGCTCCACTTTACATTTGATTTACTATCAATTTATAGGTGTGAAATATATTATGAATATTATAGTTTCATGAACACTCCAAATATAATAAGTTAAGGAGCTTTCTGACGTTAGTGTTAAATACATTTACCACACTTATGAAAGCATATTACTAGAGAATTGAAAAGTCCGTGAGTTCGAGTATTTGTACATCATACTTCACAATAGATGACAATCAAGCAGGTGCTATAAGTACTAATTGATTGTTTTCTGTCACAGTGGGAGACAATAATAGGGACTGAACTTTGTAGCATGCCTTTCATTGGCTTATAGTTCTCCAGGAATACGCAACACGTGCATGAGTGGCAAAATCAACATAAACATACGAGTAGCTGGTCCCAGAAACTATAATCCGTGGATTTTCCACGTATGCATATGTTGCAGTACGGTTTTGTTGATTTCCCCTTGTATATTCCACGTCGAAAGGGTGTGCGCAGCCGACGGAAGGCAATCCCCCGTGTTGCGATACTGTTCCGCCAGCTCGCGAGAGAAAATTTTTTCTCCGGCGCATTCCTAGTTAATCTCTAATCCGGCGTAGAGCGGCAGAGTTCGCGTGTGGCGGCGCTTCGCGTCGTTGACGCCTCTGACTAAATCTCTCCCCCCCCCCCCCGGCTTCTCCTTCCTCTCTTCCCAACCAACCATTCTTACCTCCCCCTCACTTTATATGCTAAAACCCATCTCGCCGCTATAACTGCTTTCATCGCGTATGCTCGCGTCTTCAAGAGACACACTTCCCTCCTTTGACCGCACCGCCACAGAACACATAACGATATAGAAGCGGAACAGCAGCCTGCATCGCGAACTCCAGCTGTACGTGCCAAAGAAATGGCGTCACTAGCCAGCGATGTAGTACAAACGTAGAGGGATTATGGGGTAGAGCGATCTTTCTGGCTGCACAAAGCCACTCCCCGTGTCCCAACATTGTACTGCTTTTACGCCAATACGATTGTCATAATTGCTTTGAGGTGTTTTATACCTTGCCTGGTTCATTTTTAATGCATTTAGAATGGATTCAAATTGGCAAAAGTTATTTATTAATATAAAAGAGATTTCCCTTTGAAAATTAAAATACAAGCTAATGACCTTGCGACTTCAACAAGTTGTGTTGGTTTGGGGTAGATCAATGTTGGCTACATGCGCAGAAGAATAATCTGCCTACCTCATCTGTAGTCTATGGGTTTAACCATAAACTACAGTGAAATAGACTGATTTTCGTTTTGTACACATACCCCCAACATTGGCCCGATAACTGCCAAAAGGAATTGTCAAATTCACGTGTTTCAACAACGATGTGAGGCTGGTTTGAATAAAGTTTAACCTGTAGTTAGCGCTTCAGAAAAACACATTTTTATTCATTTTACTATATAGCATTCGCGTTACAGCTGTCAAAAGTAGTGAACTAGAGTGAGGTCTTGAGAGCCGATGGGGGTGATTGAAGTGAATATGGAACAGCGCCGGAATGAAGGGGCAGCAGAAACGGGAGATCCCCGAGAAAACCCACCGACCAACGGCATCGTCTGGCACGATTTTCTCTTGCGAAAATCGGTTGAACCGGCCGGGGATTAAACCCGGTTCGCCATGGTGGGAGGCGAGCTTGATAATCGCTAGGGGTAGTGAAATTTCGCGTAAAGATTTCGAGACAAGTTATATTTAAAAACACTCTGGGGCCATTTACCTTTTTTGGTTGGCTGAACTACTTTTTGACGCGTGTTAACTGCTTGCACACGAATCACGTAGAAGCCGGGCCGATGTTGCCGAATTCTGAGTGGCCCGGTCAAATTTGAAAGCGCCTTCTCAAGCAGACAGCAACCAATGGCAATAGACAAAGTACGGTAGGGTGTATATAGTACTGAAGTCTACCCTGATAGACTGACATTTCTTCCGCACTGCTGGCAACACTCGATAGGCCCTAACTAGGGGCAGTGATATTTCGCGAAAAGATTTCGAGACAAGGTGTAGTTCAGAGCACTGTGGAGTCTTCTAGCTTTTATCTTTATATATATATATATATATATATATATATATATATATATATATATATATATATATAAAATTCATTGTGCGTGACTAAACCGCACCATCACTGACAAACCACTGGCCCAATTGCGACCATATTTACACCATACGTTATTGAGGTGGCGAGTAAGGTTTTTAGTTATGTTTCATTCCGATAGGTGGCGCTGGAGTCTAACTTCTATATGTATGGGCCGATTTTGTTCACAACGCATTGAGAAGGCAAAATGAGAACGTGAACACGCGTAGCAGGAACTGAAGAGGCACGAACAAAAAATCAAGAAGCACACAGCACGATCATAAGACAAGCACATGCACGCCAAACAGATTATAATAGACAATTATGCGCAGAAACAACACAGTGCAAGACATACACGACACACATCGATCATACGACGCTTTACAATATACACTTATATCCTGGGAAGGAGAGGAATGAATATTATTTCAATTATAAACAAAAAAAAAATCCAACAGCAGGTGCTGAAACTGAAAAAAAAAAAAACTGAACTTCTACGCGTATCGAATAATTACACATGAGTTTTGTCATTGTGCCACAAATACGTATGAAAAATAATTTAATAAGCGGTGTTGAATGTTTAATTAAAGATTTATTATGTCAATTCTATGTAATTATAGCACGTAAAATAGAATACTTTTATATGTAAAAACAATTATCATTACGAAACACAACACGCATGACATTTGCGCCTAATTTTGTATGACTCATGATGCACATGACATTTACACTTCATGTTTTAAATTTGGCATTTGCAGTTTAAATACAACAGTTGGTGTTATGCACATATTCATTATGGATAAAAAAAAGATGCGTACAACGTTGGTCGGGACCAGCTAGTAGCATAGTAAAAATTACTAAATGGCCTGTCCAAACACGGCTGAGGAAATATTCAAGGTAGCAGTGACCAAATATTAATACTTACAGAAGTAGAATGTTGTGCAAATTTTCTCAGTTATAGTTGGTGCAGGGACAATCCCACAGAAGAAACTATTTTCTTGTTCTGGAAACAGATTGATGTGTTCTGGGATTGTATGTGTATACACATATATGCGTCCGCAGGGAGTTCTATTGGCATTACTAACTAGTTCTTGCAATATTTATAGGGTGCCAGCAATCCATCCGATTCCTGCTTCTATGTTAACGTATTTGTACATTTCTGAAACAGAAGCTTTGCTCTCACACAGCCATATTTTCTCAGAGAGTATGATTCTGTAAGTAGCGATGCCTAAAATGTCACAATTGTGAGGAATGTAAAACGCGTCGGTTAGTCGAAATTCCCTTTTCATGCGCATACAGAAATCTTGTTTATAAATTGGTCGAAAACAATTCCAGCCCATTAAAATAAATTAAAATTAGAATCATTCCTAAATTTTTTGTCGATTTACAGACTTTTTTTTTTATCGAAAGAACCTAATTTTTCGTAAACACGCTATCGTTTTACAAAGCATTCCGTTACCAACAAACAGAGGGAGATTATTTCTGTGTTGATTGAAATAAAATGTACCCGATTTTTTATTTGTTTAAAGACAACCGATTCACTTCAGGTATTATACAAGATCAACCCAATGTTCTCTGGTTAGTCAAGTAGGGATAGTATTATATTTACTTAATAATAAACAAGAGTATCGCGGCTTTTGCGTGTTTCTAAGTAGGCCTATTGTGAAATAACATGGTTTTTTATTATAATATATTTTGAATTTAATTCTTTTAACCAAAGGAGCAAACGCACATATCACCTAATTCCAGCAAGAATGACGTACAGATTCAAAAGGTTATTTTTGCGACAGCAAGGGATTTTTTTTCATTTCAAGGCACAACACACCTCGGTAAAGTGATAGTCATTTTGCGTATATTTTCCAAATATTACTGCGCATATTTTCATTATCCGTGACAGTTTAAACAAGATTATTTTACTTGCATTAAGACAAACTATTGTGCTGCATTACGAAAATAAAGTGCAAGAAGAAATGTTTGAGTTAATGGATGTAATTTTTGAAAATGACTGAATAATGAAGTTCCTCTGCCTCTGTGTGCCGACTATCGACACGTAGCACGTTTGTAGATGAATATAAAAGTGCTAATATTTTATAATGATAATATAAAAAACATGAAATACTAATTCCGGTGATCGGGCGAGTGCCCAAATTTAAATATAATGTCAGTTGTTTGAAATAAACGTTACAGCCGCTGCAAATTCTGGATATTTTACATCCCAAAGGAAGGCAATGTTGCCATAAAACCAAAACATTTATTAACAGCAAACCTGTGTTTCTGTGACCTTCTCTTTGAAGTACAGCAATATTTTGATGCGATAAACAAAAAGCTTCACAGAAATGGCTTTCTTTGTCGCACAGGAAGCTTTGTAAGGATTTTCTTTAGAAAGTATTTATAAATATATGATTAGAAAAATTACTAACATTCATCTAACCGGAATATACCGTGACGAGTGTATTTAAATGAGTAAAAATAATGTTTTATATAAAACATGGATGTGTTGGAAAACTGGATTCAAACAAACGTTTGAGACACTGTTCGATCACGTGAGCATTGACAGTACTATTGGGCAATGCGAGTCAATTTTGAGGACATGCTCAGAAGACAAATATCAGTTTATGGACTATGGTCTGAAAACTCCTTAGATACACAGTACAACTCGCTACATAGCTTCACAAACTACAGTAATTCTAGGAGCCTGACATCACAAGCCAAGCAGTATGTTACTTTGCTTGCGCTAAAAAGAACCTAATACTCGCCACACAATAAAAAAAGTATAAACATTTTGGAAGTTATATTAAGAGATAGTACTAACTTTCCTCCATTTCTGGCAACATTACCGTAATCATGCTCGTCAATACTTCCAAAATATATTCAGTTAAAAACAGAACTTTTTTTTTTCTCAAGTGTTAGACTCAAAAGTGCTTAAAATTAAACGCATACGCGATAATAGTAAATGCACGTGAGCAGTGAATCTAACTGTTGGAAGCAACGCTATGAAAATGCCCAGTATATAGCAACGTTGTTTGTACGCAATAATCTGCTATGTTTTGTTTGCGCTAAAGGAATTTACTTTACAACCTACGTATTTATGTTACCAATAAGAACTTTTCATGCTACATTTTATTCTCCTTCGTAAAGGAAACTGGAATTTTTTCTCTGTTGTAAAACGTATTTTACCTTTATTTACACTAATATTTATAAACACTTGTCAGCAATCGTGTTTCTGGTCGCTAAGGCGTAATATACAGACGATTCCGCGTTTGAGTCTCAATAAAGCAATGGACGTACGTAGAATTTTTTAGTGTATGGTTGTGTTGCTTTAATATGTACCCCTTTCCCAAACAACCATTCGTTATAAAACCAAATAAAATTAGGTCCACTAATTCTCGACTCGTAGTACGCACCAACTGCAGCCGCAGATTCAAGGGCATACAGTTGTAAACCCTAAAAACCTTTTGCCTAAAGATTATTATTTTTTTTAAAAGCGTTTTCCCTAATTGAGTTATTCTTGGCAGGCTCTTGGCTCACGGAGATGTTCTTAAAGTGTGAATTTTCAGACACCTCTGTAATTTGCATAGCTTCCTTTAGCGTAATTTTCGTTTTGCGTGTTTATGTTTAACTGCATTTTTATACGCCCCTTTTTTCGAAAGTAAAGAACTTTCGTTTGACCTGAATTATTCCTCATTTTATTTTGCATTAACTTCGTTTTTAACTTGGTTTCAGATAACTTCATTTTGCTTTATTATGCTCTAAGTAATTGCGTTTGTCCACACTACGATTTTCCTGACAGCGTTTTTATTTCATTTTACATTTCTCGATATTTTTTCGTTACTTCGTTTTACCTAACGATGTTTTCGTTTAAATTATAAAAGTGGGTTTCGCCTAAACTCACTTTGCCTAACTTGTACTTGCTAACTTCGCCTTGCGTAACAATTAGACGAAACGAAATAAGGGAAACGCAACCACGTTATCTAAGAACGCCGTGAGGTCGAGTTGCATAAACACATCTGTGATCTCACTACAGCAGCTCAAGTAAAATGTAGGAAATAGACACGAGAGTGCAGGGAAATTTCTTCGGGCCGCCGCCTCGCTAACCGAGAGCCGGAGCGCGGAACGGGCGTCCAAATGAGCGGTTACCGCAGGGAACGTGATCGTGGAGAAGGCGAGAGTGTGTGCGCTTGCGCGCTCTCTGGTCCAGCGAGCCAGACTCTCTTCCCAGCTAACGGTATGACAGAGCACGGCGCCCAACCTTGTCGGAGCGGTTCCCAAGGACGCCCACTTCCCCAGTGTCTGCGGCTCTCCGTGGGCGAGCGACACGAACGCTCCTTGCACCGGAGACTTGTACGCGCAGCACGGCGAGAGACTCCAATGCGGGGTACGGCGAGAAACCTTGATGCGGATTCCAGCAAGGGTTGAATTGAGTTGAGTTGAGAGATTTGGGTGACTCTTAACAACGAGGTCTTGAGAGCCGATGGTTACAGCAAAAGATCTCAACACGGGGTATGGTGAGAGACCTCGATGAGTATTCGACCAGAGACTTTAACGCCGAATACGGCTAGAAACCTTGATGCAGGGTACTGCGAGAGACTTCTATGCGGGGTACGGCGAGAAACCGCAATGTGGATTACAGCATGAGACTTCAACGCGAGGTATGGCGAGAACCCTCGATGCAGGGTACTGCGAGAGACTTCCATGCGGGGTACAGAGAGAAACCTCCATGCGGGCTACAGCAAGAGACTTCAAAGCGGGGTACGGCTAGTAAACTCGATGCGAGGTACGGTGAGAGACTCTGATGCCCGACGTACAAGACGAGATTACTATCGAATACTTGAGGCCATGCAACAGTCTAAATAACCATAGCCATACCAATAGCAGTAAGAGCGGAATAACATTTATAGGTGTTTGCTACAACCACGCATAGTAATATGCATCACCACTGCCAAAGCATTACTGCACAGAAAGTTGGCAAATTTCCAATTTTTTGTGGACGAACCCATGCGTAATCAATGGGAATCACAAACACACGCTAAACTAATTTGCGTAACCTTACATCTCCAGTCACGAAAACAGACATGATTTTGACTCCAACTATTGTGTTTCATTTCGCGTATTCGTTTGTTTCTCCAGCAGGTAATTATTGGGAAAGAATTTCGAAAACAAGTATACTGCAACAGATCCAATAAATCTTCTGTAGCAATGTCAGCTGTTTACTGATAAGAAGTTTACATACAAAACAAATAGAAGAAAAATTATAACTGTAGCAAGTCGGTAAACATACACCTGAAAAAAAAAACATATGAATATTCGCAAAATGGTCCCGTTTGGAAGCAAAATACCATTGACCAATAAATGGAACATTCAGTTCTATTGTGTCAGTGGTAGCACATAATTTTTATTATGTCGATTGTTATTGGTATGAATATGCAGATGGTAGCATGGCCTTTACTCAACACAAAGCATAACTGCTTCCGTCTATGAAACTGAGCACGACCACGAGAACAATATTTACTAAACAAATGCAATTTATTTATAATTATTTATGGATATATACTTTCATTTGTATTCTCTAGTACGTTTCGGATTACAATTAATGTTTTTCACTCCTGGAAATTCTAAAGATAATCTTTGCACGCTGTTATTTCCAAGTTCGAAATTGGTAGGCTGGGGAAAAGAGCTGTTTACGTCGTACGGTTATGCAGAGGAAAGCATTTGCTGACGATATCTCTTGATTTTAATGAACTCCAAACCAACTATAAACTCAGAAAAGATACGTTAAGTGACCCGGAGATCTGGCGCAAGCCATTTATGGTCAGGCCTTTTCGCCACGTGAGCACGATACCTTAACGAGGACGGCCACTATAAACCCCGGCATGCTCAATGAATTCCTAGCTAAATTTTAAAAGGCATTTAAATATGCTGTTTGAAATAAACTTAAAACATTAATTAGCATGGTTTAATAATTTCGATACAAATATATAGGTCAATACAAAGTCTCATAGAAGATGTACGGCATAAATGTGAACACATGTAGTATTTAAGCATTATTGCGAAACTGCATACAATTCCTTAACTACATCAGCTATTCTTTAGGTCGATATGCTTTTCGGTTAACTTGATGTGCAACACACAGGATTGCAAGCGAGAAATTGTACAGTTCGATATATTAGGGAAGCCTTGGTAGTGCAGTGTTCATCCCACTCGCTTTCCCACACAGAGAACTTTGATCGAATCCTGGCGGGGTTACGACCGCATTCCGACATGTGGGGAACGAGGCGGACGTTACTGTTGGTCGGTGGGGCTTTTTTTAGGGGTACCCTCGTTTCATTCAGCATTTAATTCCGTTGCTAATACATCTTCACGTCACCTCATCGCAACCGGTGTTGAAGGCCACTGCAGTCTAACTCCTAGCCTATTTGATTAAGGAATATTATATACAGATGTTGTATATACATTTTATATTTCATCCTTATTATCTATTCTACCTGCAATGTTACGTTACCTAAACCACAGTTTTGTCGCATGTCTATCGCAGCATCCAAAGCGAAGGACACCGACCACATTTGCAAGCTAGTGCCATTCCGGGAGTCCAGAACCTGGTTGCGTGACCTTTAGTGGGCGACCCCTGTGTCGAAGGCCAGCGATATCTGGTCGCCAAGGTCACCGACTTTCTCGCTGGAGCGGGACCACAAGAGACGCGTCACCTACGTGGTAGTCATCACATGTTACAAAACGTTTGCAGCGCCTCGCAAGCTCCAGGCGCAGAGACAACAACGGATATCGCAAACTTTGCAAGCTGATGGCTCCTGAGGTTAGAACGAGTACACACGGCATAACAGAACTCTTTAGGAAAAAGCCAATAAAAAAAATCCGGATGTTGAAGTGTTGAGAACACGCTCGTGGGTTGCACGTGAATACATCTGCGTTAGCGGGCCATGTTTTCCTTGGGTTACTGAAACGAAATGAAAGTAATGAAACGGTAAATTTAGCTCTTTTTTTTTTTGGCTTAAATCCACAGATATGGAAGAGTTCTTTCATTTGACGTCAAAATCGGCGAGCTAGCACATTGCAGCCGCGAGATATACTGCCCGAAATTTTTCGCCCACGTCAAACATTTCCGCCTGTCGTTGAGAGCCGCCACCCGCACATGCGCGGCGTAAACTCAAGGTCATGCTCGCATCGAACGTAACATACCCGATTGAACGAAACCACATTTGTTTCAATCGTGTTATTAGTCACGAAGTTACAGAATCGGAATGGATCACCCTGCGAACGTCGCATCTCCGTTTCCGTTCTAATATAGGCTGTTCACGGTAAAGTGAGTACTTTTGAATGTCCCTCTCATTTGTAATGAGATATACTTTATTGCAGTCTTAGACGCTAACATCCGAGTCCGGTGAAATATATACATTGTCATAATTTCGGTTTCTAAGTAATTGTTGATAATGTCTGATTATAGAAAATTTTCATTTTACGAGTAGTTTAATGTGCTTGTGCTTAGTATTTTCTGGGCATTATAACACATCGGGAAAATAAGACACAAAAATATTAAACACCTAGTAAAATGTAAATTTTCTATTACCAACCATTCTCAATAATTTCTCTGAAACTGAAATTATGGCACGAAAACAAAGAATTTATGAATTATAGGTGGAATAAAGCCTAATGTAGGAGTGAATCGACTATACATTGTTTTTAAAGCTGATATACGTTATGCAACTGATTGAAGCGTCTGGGTATAATGTAAAATTTTCAGAATCTTGTTTGTTATGTTTGTATGGTTCTACGCCTCGTCGAACGCAGGATAATTAGAGACGGCACAATTAGCTCGTACTACAGGAAATGGGAAAGGATGCGGCTGTGGTCTGCATAAAAAAATCCATTCCGGCATTTTTGATTTCGGAAAACCCGCAGAAGAACAAAGTCAGAACGGACAGACCGAGAATTGAACCCGGATCCACCCGGATGTGATCCAAGTGTGATTTACTATTGTACAGCTCGCTCGTAGTGTGCAAAAAGCCCTGAGCAAGGCACTGAAACGTGGTACAGTTTTAAGTATATAGTATAAAACGAGAATGCAAATGAACAATGGAAAGTTTGAGTTGGATAAGTGCTTATCTCCATAACAAACACTTTTTTTTTGCAAAAGAAACATCTTTGTTTTCCAGTCGCAAACAACACGAGAATTTTAAAAGTGCAATTATTTAATAAATATAATTTATCACTGTGTAAACTAGGCATAGTCAACATATAAAACACATTTTATAAAAATAATTAAAACCGTGATAAACTTATTTTCTTACAAAAATGCAAATGAGCCCTTACCCAATTAAATACTTTTACTTTGTTTTCGAAACTAAGATTTTTTTAGAACTTTGCTTGTGAAATATCGACTGCAAAAACGTCAGTGCTAACAGAAAATAAATATACTATTTTTTCGCCAATATGATCAAATCTATACTGAAGAATAAGTGACACGTTCGATTTTTAGTTCGACTGTTCCCTATTCAATAGAAAAAGCATTAAATTCATGATGTATTTTTCAAGTACTGTCAGACATGCAAGACAGTAATTTTTGTAGTATTACCACTAAACAAAAAGTCAGTCCTTCAATTTCAATGTAGTGTCTTGTCAACATTAAAACATTTTACTGTTATCAACATCGCACACATAAAAATAAATCATAAATGTTTCAGTACTGATATAGTTTGTGCCAATTTTTGTCAAAGTGAATTATGAAACTTCAGCAAGTAAGTTAAGTTATCTATTATTTTCATCAAACAATGTTGAGTTATTTGGTGGTTGTGAATAATAATGGTTGATTAATTTTGACATGTTTGTGTTTTCATTATTTGTTAGATATTAGAAATTACCTCCATTTTAAAAATGAAAATCTAGTGTTTTCTTTTGTATTTACGGTTAGAAAATTTTGTGCTCACCTGACCTAACTTAACCTAATCTAACCTATCCTAACCTAACCTAACCTATCCTAACCTAACCTTACCTAAACTAGGACACATGCCCTGTATGTCCAAATTGTACACCCGAGATTCGGACTAACACCATGACTAACTCGGACATGAATGTTGTCTATCAGGAGTCCGAATGTGGGTGGAGAAGTACAGGAGTAAGTAATGGGTGATTGCGGGAGAGCGCAGAAACGATGACTTGGATCTGACCTAGATCGCACCCAAATCAAAGGGGATTGCGACCTTCATCCTATAATATTTTAGCCTAAAGACGCTTGGCATATGCTATTTGTCCTCACAAGTATTTGGCGAAATACACTTTCAATCATCAGAAAATATAATCTCTTTTTAAAATCACTAACAAATACCCTTGCAATTACCACATAAATAATTTGTTTTCAACTATTATATATATATATATAAGACGTGGACAGAACTGCCGCGATGCAAGCTTGGACGAGTGCTACGCAAAACTGCAAACAAACAAACGCTTGATGGTCGGCTATGAGATCCGCGGGCAGGCACGCGCTAATTAAGGCCAAGGAGGAGACTGTTCCGTTAGTAGCTAGGCCTACTCACCTTCCCCCGTAGAGAGGAGTGCTTTCGTCATCGGAGAAATTGTTGTCGCTGTCATCGGGACTAGCCCGAACTCCCGTCATGGTGACCTGGAAACCAGAAAGGGAAACACATCTATTAAAATCACTGACAACGACAGAAGGCACATAATTAACAGTCCACAATAAATATCACGGGAGAATTTTTATCGGTTAAGTGCTGGGACAGCTCCAAACCGAACAAAATATTATTTAAGTGTAAACTACTGGCGTTTAGCCGAGCACTTTTGAGATCGGCATCTGAAAAAAAAAAAAAAACAAAAAAAAAAAAAAACCTGCTCCTAACGTCATATATATTAATGGACACATCTAGTGTCATTCTTTCAGTTAAGTTGGCAGCGAGACAAGGTAAAATAGCTCTACGTGTTAACTTGTATTGAAAGGATAATGTTTAAATTTGTGGATATAGATTTTATTACACTAATTCAGTTTGTGTTTGTTCTGTGCAAACCAGAGTAACTACTAGTACACAATCAACATTCTAATAAGCTAAAAATGATTAAACAGTTTCAACTGATTGACGCATGAATAAAGTGAACCGGTCCATGGCAATGTTTAATTTACGTACGGTGAAAGGATACGGTATTTATTGGGGGGGAAAAAATAGATCCAAAACAGGGCTTTTGAAAGTGCCGAACTGACCGCTAACGATCTATAAGGTGTGTATGTGGATATTCAATAACTACATGTGTTTGGTATACATAATGAAGATGGTTCGACTTTAATTCAGATCTTTTCAAAGTTCTTACTGTATCATTTCATAGATAACATATAACTCTTAACATTGTCACTGACTTGAAGACAACCACGTAACACTGTCAAATCTTTGTAAACATGAGCATGTCAGCGTTATGCCAACGATTTATATAAAACTAAAAGAGTACTACTTAAAGTAGCCAAGAGTCTTCTTGAACCCATATCTTTTAATAAGACATCAACACAAAGGATTACTTCTTGAGATTCGCAGCCAACATTACACAGTGCAATGGTTTTCTCGCTTAGTGTTTGAATCCAACTGTACGGAATTACAGGCAGAAGGTTTTTTTCCTCCAAAAGTTGATTTGAAAAGTGCTTTAAAAAAAAGAGCTTTTTAAAAGCACGAGAACAAAATAAATACGCGATTCCGAGTACAAAACCATAACACATTCTAAAATGTTAATAAGACAAATATAAGCATCCGTGTGTTTTACAATAAAGCTTTCATTCAACCGGGTAGGGGGGGGGGGCAACACAGAATAACAAAAATACCAGAGATAAAACATCTTCTTATCTTCCGTACGTTATGGCCACAGATTGGCCGGACGTAGCTTACAATCGTATCTTGGAGACCTCGTGGCACGAAGGCAACATGCGTTATCGACTAATTGAATTGCTTACTTGGAATTAGAACCTGCAACGTCGTGGTTCAAAGGCAACACCTTCTAGGCAAACTTCAATGCTCGTCCAGAAGAGGGTAAACCCGATATTCGATTCAGGAACGTAGTGGGTTTAAACCTACATCTTAGTGAACTCGACCAAGAGAGTAGGAAACGTCGCATCTTTGCGCTAGCAGAACAGAGAAAGAAACGCATAAAATAGAAATTGCTCTGTGTTAACTCGCTTCACAATTTAAATTATTAAAATATAGGAGAAAAATATTTCTGACTTCATTAATTTATAATTAAATATTTCAGTTCTTTAGAAATTCTATCAGCTGCAACTGTTGAACTTTAGACATATTTCAGCACTTAATGCGCTTACACACTCAACCAGTCCTGAAACCAAGACTTGAAACATTCTCGCAAGTGGCTACAAGGGGAGGAGAGTTATGCAAGTAGGACAGAATTTTTTTTTACAGTAAACAATACACTTCGTGGAATTAACCGTTACGGTTATTGCTTGCCAACAAGTGGTGTGACGTCAGCTGCACAACTACGTTTCAGTGTGTATCGTGTAAACCAGGGACCAACCAGAGACAGTGCAGACCAAATACATGCATACCTTGGAACAGCTCATTGCCCTTATCTGGTTTGGAAAAAAAAATCCATGAGAGTAACTACACATAATTTACAGTAGACAATGGCTCGTGTACTGATACAAATAATGTCAATAATTAAAACAAATGCATGCAAATATTTCCATTTATTCCTGAATGCGCAGTATTTATATTTACGGGCAGTTAAATTATTTCCTCTTGTTTGGCCCATATTTGAATAAGAATTGTTGTAGCAGTAACATGTTCATATATACAAGAATTCTACAATTTCACCCTATCGACGTGTGAACAAAGCCGTAAAGAAGCCACAGGACATACATATCACAAAATTACATTATTGGTTGACTGTCGCCTACAGAGAACGTTTCATCATGTTTTATCTACACGCAATCTTAAAGAACACTACCATGCGTACTTTTGCATGAAAATCTCTTTATTCTGAAATAATTTCTTTGGTGTATGGTCTTTCGCCGCATATTAAGAGAAAAAATTTGCACGAATTTCAACAAAACCGTAGTCTAAAGCATTTTCCTTTCCTGGGTTTCTTGACAGTGTTAATATCTCCACGTGGTGGATTCGTATCTGATGCGCAGGGAAAAGAAAGCACGCATGACTTTGAAAAATGTCCGATAAACAGTGGGACAGGAATGCTAAAGGCTGTTCATGATAAAGTGAGTACTTCTGAAATCAACCTTAGAAAAAATCCATTGCCCATGCCTGCATATACTTCAACGGGCGCAAGTGAGTGACATACGCCCGGTAACGTTTGTAAAGATAGATGGAAAGTAGTTGTATATCTTACCGTTGAATAAAAAATGTAAGGTAACCATTCGTGGTAAATTAATTTCTATATTTCGCTTTCTGTTTTTTAATGCCCCAGTTTGTAAAAATTAGCAGATTTATACATAAGATGTTTACTTTTCTAATAACTTCACTGTGTCACTTGACCGGCGCATGAATAAAGTGATGCTACCCATGACAATGTTAACTTTACGCAAGGTGGAATAATACACAACGTTCATAAAAGTAAATCTTAAGCAGGCTTCCAAGAGTGCTCATCTTTTTACCGTGAACAGCCTATAACAGAAGAAACTCGACTGCGAATGTAGTGCAGTAGGGACCTGCAAAAGTCGCGTTTTTTGGCATCAAGCTAAAATTCACAGTACTGTATAAACCCGAGCAGGCGTCGTTCTGCAATTGGCTGCTCCCCAGATATGAAGTCACGCCCTTTCTGGGTGAACTGTACGTGATTGGGGCACACTTAGTGAAGATTTAATTTGTTGGCGCAGAAATACTCGGGGCGCGTCAAATAAAGTAGAGTCTAATTAAAAACGTGTTGCAAGGGTAAGGGTGTTTGAAGTTTAAACTATCCTTAAATAACGCGAATTTTGCAGGTCTCTAGTCATTAGAGACAGATCAAGTTGCTCGGAGAAGAACGGGGAAGGATTCGGCCATTGCCTGTAGGAAAGAACCATTGTAGTATCGAACCCGGGTCCTCCCAATCAGAGTCCAGTGGTTAGTTTACTACCGCGCCACTCCAGTGCAAAGTGAAATGCCGGCCGCAAGGAAGAGTCGGTCGCGGTTAGGCGGGCACTAACGAGCGTGTAAACGTTACAGTTGTGGGAACACGGCCTCCCACAGCTACCGCGGGTTCAACTCGACACGCGAGACGAGCGGGTTGCATACCCTCCGCCAGGAGCTTCGTCCGACGTTTGCGGCACTTAAGAGCGTCGTGGAGAGCGGATTGAACCACAGGCCAGTTGGCGCACGGTTGTCGCGGAGTATGGTCTCTGCAGCAGCTGGTGAGGGTTGTAGAGTGACACACCTACACTAACATTCATTAGCACATATATTTGAACTCACTAACATATACTCCTCTGCACTCAGCTGCACGCGAGGTCACAGACAAGGCGATAGAAATATTACCTCTAGTTTTAAGTTTTCTTTTATTAATCTGTAACACACTAACACTTTTTCCTGTGTTACAGAGAGATGGCTGGCATCTGTCGGGTGGATGGGTCAGTTCTGTCCCCCACCACCAGGGCCGCATAGCGCGACGCTTGTTACACACCAGTTGCGACCTCATTTCATTTCACCCTGCATCAAACTCACAAAGCATATCTTCGCGAACTAACAAACACCCTACTTTCTCCAGCCCTAATCCAATAAAAGGAATTATTTTTATCCTCCGCGACTGTAGCGTAGTTTTCTCCAGGCCCTCTCCGCTTTGCCTGGTTTTCTATTCCCCTTACTAGACCCTTCTTCTTTCGGGGTGTGTGCATGACTATATTTGCAGCCATCGCACCAGACAACCCTTTTACATCCGCGGTGCATGAGCCCATTTTATTAATTCAACCTGACCTAAGGCGTAAAGGGCTTGCTCTGGTACGCATCCCATTCTCCAACCGACTTAGCTACTAACAAGCATCTTGGAGGGCACACAGAACTGTGAAGGTGCTTACGCTGGCGTAGCGGGATTTGGGGGCTCGCCAAAAAAAAAAAAATGGTTGCCGCAGACACTGTTGGAGTGAGTGAAGAGATTTGGGTGGCTCTTAACATCGAGGTGTTGAGAGGCGATGAGGGCGATTGAGGTGAGTATGGAGCAGCGCCCGAATGAAATGGCGGGGAAACGGGAAATCCCCGAGAGAAAGCCCGCCGACCAACGGCATCGTCCGGCACGATTCCCACGTGCGAAAATCCGGAGTGAACCGGGCCGGTGATAGAACCCGGATCGCCTTGGTGAGAGGAGAGCAGGCTAACCTCTCAGCCACCGTGGCCCCTACCTCTGTTGGAACTATGTTTAATACGGAAGTGTCAACGTAATGGTAAAGGGTACGGAAATATGCAGCTGAATGGCTGGAGGTATCGCCCACGGAGCGATGGGCTTACGAGAAACGATGGATGAGAGTTCCCGGAGGAAACACAGTGGCTGACGGCAATGTTTGACACGTCCCCCAGGTGAGTAAATCGAGGCGTGGTCACGCCGGGAATCGAACTGTGATCTTCGTTGTGAAAGTGAATATACTGATCAGAGGGCTTGTTCTAGGTTATTCGTTAATTTTTCGTTTTCGTTAAGTTTCGAAAGCTCTCTTAACGAATAAGATCTTCGAGAAAGGCAATTTGGTGTTCTAAGTCATAATTCGTTACAACCCTCAAGATGCCACCGAGATTTCGGCAATGTTCGGGTTTTCGTTAGCGAATGCAGGGTGGCAACAGTATGCACGAGAATTTTAACTGTTTTATGAGACTTTGTTTGTAAATTATTAATAATTAAGATTGAAGACATTAATAAACCAAAGCAGTAAAGTACTTGAAATATTTTGTTTCCTTTTGGCGTGTTTTAAATATTAGTATTAAATACATAATGGGTTATAGGAAAAATGTATATTTCGTTCGTCAAGTGTACTAAATTTGCTGACAACATTGTACTATTAAGTAACTCGCCTGGACGTATGATGTATTACACATAAATATACTTTAATTTCGTTTGCATTGGGTTGAAACAGACTCGCATGTACGCTGATAAGATGCCAGAAGACTTTCCTCAATGACCATGTTGCTGTTTTTGCTGCAAGCTATTTACGAACAAGCATTTCCTCTGTTATGTATAATACCAAAATTATAAAATAAGCGACGTACAACAAATTAGACGCTGTAATGTTTCTTGTGGATTGTAGTAATATCAATATATGAATTTTCACTCAATTATTTTTAAGAGAAAGTATTTTGGTTGTAAACCACCAAGAATTATTTACATATTAGCGCTACCTATCTTGTGATTTATCAACTACATTGTTCAAAGCAAATCTTTTTAATAAAATCAGTGTTTGTGATCTCTTATTTCATGATAAAAACTGATAATGAATCCCCTCATAATAGCCAGCCTACACTGCTGCTTAGGTAATTCACAAATTAAAACAGAAAGGTTAATTGATGATTTTAAAATATTTTTCCTGAAATATATTTTTATGTTCCTGTAAGGCATGAAGGCACCACACATCATGATTTTCTTCTTTCACACTCCCAAAAAAACAATCTATTGCACACACCAGCCAGGTTTTATAATAAAACTCGGTAACGAAGGCCCGAAGGGCTTCGTTTTCGTCTCGAGTTTCTTAACGAACATAGTGACGTCAAACGAACACTAGAATGCGCTTAGAATAGCTCCTTTCGTTGGTAAACGAAAATTGAAGAAATAACGAATATTTTTGTCGAGAGGAAACGAAACGAATAACTTAGAATAAGCCCCCAGGCGACCAACACAGCCCCGCCACAGAAACGGACAAGTATAGAGAGGCAGAAACACTTACCGGTGCCTCTAACGTGAGCGTATCAAATTGCTGACGGGTTGCGTCACAGAATACTTAGGAGTACAGAAGTGGAGAACCAGCTTATCAGCCAAACATGGCAAGGAAATAGCGTCACTGACCAGCAACAAGCCGTTCCCCAGTCAGCACCTGGTATAGTCCATTCACAGTTTCTTCGAACGTTTTAACACTAACCTTTAAGAAATCACCCCATGTATCACGTATTTAGTTATACTCTAAATATGCCATGTCTCAAGCGTTTTATACCTCTGTAAACACAGAAGTATCATATTTTTCGTTAAATTGAAGTTTTACCTATATTTTATTTATATATTACAATATTTATTTTATATAAAACACGAATGAAAATAGTGAGAAAAAATCTGTGTTGTTAGCGCCTAGTAATAAAAAATTTCTCGTGCAAAATTATATTACGAGTGAGTGCGCAGGAAAGCTGTGCGTTATCCTCTAGTGTCATTTTCCAGACTTGGGTAAGCTAAGCTTGCACGTGGTGGACGAATATCCTGAAAGTAGAACTTTAGCAGGGCTTCAGAAAAGTGTGGATTAACCGTGAATGGATTGTAACTTACTCGCCAGGCGGCAGACCAACCGACAGACAATATTTCTCAGCCCGTAGTAGCCAGTTAGATAATTGGCCCATTTCCAGTACCTCGCGCAGCCAACCAGAGAATGGATACACCCATATTAAAGGAGCCGCCAAAACATTTCACTTCTGAGTACTCATTTCTTCTGTGGTTTTATCACTGGCTATTCCGTCCTTGTTTTCGTGGAAGTTTATTGACTCAGAGTCCTACAAGAAGTAACTATAAAACTTGTGTGAAAGCCATATGCTAAAGATGAGGTAGACCGATATCGCTGGCTGCGCACTACCAATCTCCGTATCCCAACATTGAACTGCTTGTTGCCAACACGTCTAGCAAAAACGGCATGGTTTGTATTTTAGGTTAGAAAACTGATTTGTAAACAAGTGCTTTGAGATGTATGTATACTTCCTCTAACCAATTTGTAATGCAGTTGGACTAAATTCAAGTTGGTAAAAGTATTTTATTCATATAATAATGCTTGTAATTTAAAAATTAAGATATAAACAAACAATTTCTTCACTACCGATCATGTGACTTTGACAGTTGTGTTCCTTTGGGGTAGGTCAATGTTGGGTACATGCGTAGAAGACAAATAAGCAGTCTACCTCATCTTTAGTCTATGGTGAAAACATCTAAAAGTGTTTCAAGTCTAGCGGCTTATTTCTCACTTGAATGGTCAAGACCATGTCTTTTGGATTTATGGTTTTACCTCTATTCGCGTGGCACATGCTTTGAAATGCCAGTACACTTGCTTCGGCCGAGTGTTAATGCCACTTGATTAAATTTAGGCCAACTTAACTATTTTCAAACATGAAACTATGAGACTACTGAGGAAAATCAATTCACTGAATCACTATGTTTTGACACTACTGCTGGCATCAGTTAACCAATGTAGGGGACACCTTCAGATGTACGCTTTCTGCTTGGAGCGTCGCTTCGGCAACTTTCCGCGCCAATTGTGGTACGGAACAACCACGAACTCTGCGGTTGCATGCAACCTTTCACAGTTCTGCTCGTGGCCATAGCCGTACTGTAAACGGCGTTTTATGTCTAGATGCCGGATGAAGTAAAGGCCGTTCACTGTAAAATTAGAATTTTTGAAAACCCTGCTCACAATCTACATGTATGCACGCTATGTATTCTTCCCTCTTATGTAAAATTAACATTGCTATGGGCCTCATCACTTTATTCACACGTCTGTCAAGTAAAACTGTGAAGTTATTAGAAAATTAGAAATTTTCAAACCTGTTCATTTTTACACTCCGATACATTAAAAAACACAGAAAGCCCAAGAAGCTATCACAAATGGATACCTAGCACTTTTTATTTGACGTTAAGATATGTAACTACTTTCTATCCATCGTTACCAACTTTACTGGGCGAATGTCACTCGGTGCGCTCATTAAAATACATGCAGGCATAGGCAGTGACTTTTTTTTTTAGGTTCATTTCAAAAGGGCTCACTTTAACGTGAACAGCCTTTACGAGGAAATAATGTCGCTTTAAGTTTTCTCAGGATGTGTTACACTTAAGATTGTTCAAGGGTCGAAATCTATAATCTAGATTTTGAATGTATTTTATGGTTTCGTGATGTGGTATCGTTAATACGTCAATAAAAATACCAAATTATCAAAATAATATAATGTTTTTTTCAGCGTAAACATGCGAACTTTTAACTTGAAATCTTCTTTCGTACCATTCCAAACAGTTGTGTTAACAAAAAAAAAATTGTTTTACATAGAGTGCTTGTTGAGATCACAGAAGTGGCGTATCGGAAGTTCTCTAAAATTTGTTTTACATAGAGCGCTTGTTGAGATCACGGAAGTGGCGTATCGGAAGTTCTCTAAAATTTGTTTTACATAGAGCGCTTGTTGAGATCACGGAAGTGGCGTATCGGAAGTTCTCTAAAATTTGTTTTACATAGAGTGCTTGTTGAGATCACGGAAGTGGCGTATCGGAAGTTCTCTAAAATTTACTTGATTTATCTGCGACAAAGTTTAGAACTGAAATACGGGCGAGCAGGAAAACGAATTTCCAATAAATGTAATTCATTGCGTTCTAATAACATGGTCGATTAATTTGATTGTATAGCCTAACGTATTTATCATGTCTAATTTTGACATCCGTAGAGTAAAAAAAAACCCAAACAAAAACATTTCTACTGCCCGTTTTATTCGTGTACGAAATGCCACTCCTTTACTGATATACTTTTATCAGGTAACTATTTAATATCAGAAAGTAGAAAATAATTTTAACCTCTCAAAAACTCTGAATCAAAATTATTCCCCTTGTTGTAATTTCGCAACTAGTTTTGGACGAAGTTATTGAGATTTTTTATACCTAAAACCAATTTACTGATATTTTTTTTGTATACCGGTTATTTGAAGTTACGTTCTGGAATGCCATACATTCACCTAATTAAATTCGTGGTCGAACTATTGCATAATAGTAATGCTTTCGGCTACAAATCCGAAGATATTTTCTCTTACGTAACACTTTAAATGTTTTGGAAATGTTAGTATAATTCTGTTAGCTGATTTGGAAGATATTTTGTGTCGACCAGAATACAGCCCCCACACCTCCCCACACACACACACACTCACTAATACACACACACACATATATATATTTATAGCTCAAATAATTCTCTCATTATTGTTTTTGGTGTAAAGGTATTTTGAAAGCATTCTGTGGATTTTACATAATATTAAAAAATATTGTTTATCGTGTTACAGTCGCATTTTATATATTTTTTGGTTCTATTTGCGATTGTAAAAAATACCTTCCGGCCATATTAAAAACCGGTTCCAGATTTTTTCTTTCATATAATGCAGTGGGCTGAAATCCCACTTTAGTTATAATATAATCGGTTTAGAATTTCATATAATTTGTTACTAGGAATAAAACCAAGTTTCACACAAGATTAAGACGTACTTTAACATCGACATAACACAAGTTTCAATGTTGGAAAGCCAAAGAAAAGTTGCCTACGCGAAGAGGAGTCGATGAACTTCGATTAGTTCGAGGCGGCACCGACATAGCTGATTTCAGGAACGGTGATTCTAGGGTCTTTTGTCTGGAAAGTGCAAGAAAAATAGGTATAACAAAACCGTTGATGGTCTGAGGAATCTCTCTTTGTGTATGATGCCACGTGGACCAGTGGAAAAAGCTCCCATCACAGGAGGTGCAATCAGCTTCGCTTTCCCCTATTCTTGCTACGAAATTACACTCTCCATGGCGCGACGTAACGCGGCGCGTGATTCGTAAATAGCGAGCGTATATTAAGGCACCTCGCCACTTTCACGCGGCGGGAAAGAAAACTATTCGCCTACCAACGCCACGGCGCACAAATTTCCGCCTTGGTGGTTGAATTTTACACCGTAAGAAATTATTCGAAAATTTTCTACATCAAAGCATGAGAAAGCGTGAATGGCTCATGTTACACCCATGGTAGCACCCCAGGAATTTCTTAGGAAATATTCAAATGCGTTGGGGATTTCCCAAACATGTAGAGTTGCGACGCTAAACAGTCCTATATTCGTAGCTTGGTGTACGGCGTCATTCCCATAGTATCTACGTGCTAGAAACTTCCCTTTAGTATAGGCAATTTACTAGAGAAATTTTTTTTTGCAATGTGGGTAAATGGCATGACATACTGCCGTACCGGCAGATGGGGTACATTTTCAACTTTTTTCACGACACTTGGGAATTTAAAGATGATTTTCTGAGTATTTAAAAAAGATTTCCTGTGCATAATCATATATAATTATTAATACTAATCAATTTACTGCGTAGCAGATTAGTAATACACATTTAATCCCTACATAAAATAACATCACTAATTATAAATCATAACGTAACCAAATTCGCCCCTCCTTTAAAATATTCTTTCGTATCAACGACATAATTTTTCTAACAGTAATAGTAACAAAAGTATAATATGTAATAAAAAAACAGTTTTTTATGTTTTCGCCATTAGTTCAGGTTCCCGAGATGCGTGTCGGATATGATGTCCACTAAGAACGTACGTGTTGTGTCACCATATAAGGCGAGTTTTGCAGGTGCCTATGCGACTTCTCGTTGGAAGAACACGACCGTTTGGTTCGCCGCGGGGTGTTTGCTGGGCTAGCTGGCACCGGGCGACCTTGCCCTAGGGCGCAGATAACAAAGAACAGCCTCGCCATCACGAGAGATGAAGAGCACTGATTGAAGTCTCCGTGGACCAGCAACACAACGCCGTGCTTTCGTCGCTCCTGTCACCCGATAACACCGAACTCTCTTTCACGTCTCGCCACAGGTAGATCAAGGTTGATTAAGCACATTCGAGATCAATCTTTTGGAAAATAACTCCCCCTCCTCCTTCTTAATATTTTTAGTGGAAACGACGACTGGCCGACTTCTAGAAAAGTCAATAACATATATGTATATGCAGTTCCATGTTTGAAAGGCTGTTCACGATAAAGTGATACACTTTTGAAATCAAGGGAAGAAAAAAGTTATTGCTACTATCTGCATATATTTTAATGGGCGTGCCGAGTGACATGCGCTCGGTAAAGTTGGTAACAATGGGCCGAAAATAATTCAATATCTTACAGTCAAATAAAAAGTGTTGGGTAATCATTTGTGATAACTTGAATTATTTCTTCCGCTTCCTGTTTTTCTAATGCATATAAGTAAGTGTAAAAATTAGCATCTTTGTAAAATATTTACTTTCCTAATAATTTCACAATTTCACTTGACCGGCGGATGAATAAAGTGATGAGGCCCATGGCAATATTAATTTTACATATGGCGGTAGAATACACAAAGTGCAAACAAGTAGATCTTTAACAGGGCTTTCAAAAATTCTCATTTCACCGTGAACAGTCTATAACACATTATTAAGCGCACCGTCTGGCTGGCCTGGGAGGGTGTCAGCGCTAAGGGCGAACTAGTTGCGCGCATGGAACGTGTGGTAGCCTTTACGCCCAAGGCACTGAACTGGCGTGCAGTCATTCGCTCTTCGACTCGTCTCTCAGATCTTTCAGTAGACTATTTATCATTTTATGATGTAATAATAAAGACAAATGTGTGTTGCATATCCCTCAAGTAGCCTGCACCGTAAGATTCATATCTAAAAGTGATTTTGAAACAATAGTGTTAGCTCTTTCTGCTTTTAAAAATACACACTATATCGGACGGAAACAGGAGACGGAAACTGGGAAACTGGTACTTAAACATACAGTTTTTACGAATTCTATTGAAAGCAGACGCCGCTCAAAAATATTCAACAGTAAATAAATATATACACGACTGAACCAGTGGCGGCTGCTGAGGTGGTGCTGCGGAGTGCAGCCCTGCCAATAAAATCTCAGAACGCATACATCTACTTATCTGCTACTCAGTAAATAATACTGCGTACGAATACGGACGTTATTTCGCAGCCAATGTTTTTGAGATGGACGAGACTCTTGTCACGAGAGAAATGTTTTTTATATGTCGAGTGGTGGGGCGGCAGATTCTTTGCCCCGAAGTGGGTAGAGCTAGTAGAGAGAGATGACCGTAACATATGACTAGGGGTGCTACGGGTGGGAGGGAAGACTTCAGGTGCTCGGCCCTTTTCAGCCAGTCGCATGCTGTAAATCGAAGAGAGCTGGGCGCGCCTCTGCTGAAACAAAAAAAAAATGGTTTCCTGGAACTAGACAAAGCTAACAAAACTACATGTTACGTAAGCACACTTTCGCGCTCCACTCTTTTGTAGTTGTTAAACACATTTCTTAACAATGCTTGTATTTATTTCGAATATTTTTTATTTATAGATATCGTTCAAACTCGCGTGATATTTATATCGAGTGAAATACTCTGAATAAGTTTGTTGTTAATTAATGATGAGCTATGAGCATCGGTCAGAAGCAGGGTTGAATTGTTGTTATAGTCGTGTTGTGTAAACTTGTAAATAATTGTTAATTCGGCGAGTAACATTTGAAACCCTTAAATATAATTCAACAACAAAGCGAAGGTAGTAAATGGTTCAGTTACGAGCAAATTCGACGTAAGTACATACAATTTCGCGGACTGGCTATGCGGGTGTGAAGTTGGAAATGTGCTGTTTTGTTTAGTTTTTTTTTTTTTTTTTTGCTAATGAAACCTAATGATCTTGTGTGGACTGTCAATGGGGTAAAATATTTAAAATATTTGGGAGACAAAGTTAAAATACATAAATCATGTTCGCAATATATAAAAAATGCTATCAAATTTTCATTGCTTGGTAAGGTGAATATACATTGCCTGTTAGATAGCGCGTACAAGTTGACGAATGGATTTTTTTTACAAATATATTAATTAATATATGCCACTTTCATCCTCTAATTTAAATTTGACATGAATTTTGTATGTACTGTAGGCTATGTAAATTAGTATTTGGTTTTAAAAATATTTGTTTTAGTATATTTAAGTTATTATCATGATTAGTATGGTATAATTGGTATTATTATGTTATCTCTCGTCGTCTCGTGTAATGTACTACACCATGTAGGTACTGGTTGGAAGGCATATAACCTAAACAAACTTAAAACAAATACATACCAATGGTAGTGATTAGATCTGACCCAGCGGCCACAGTATGTTGACCATTACAAATCGGGCGATGATACATTTTTCTTCAAACAACCACACTTAGTTTTTGTATTTAACTACATAAGCTACACTTACTTAAGCCTGTCGTACGCAATATATTTATCACTGTGCCTTTTTAAAAAAATGATATTTGTAATTATACGAGTTAGGATCGCTACAGCCCTCCCAGTTTCAAAAGTCACCAGCCGCCACTGGAGTGAACCTCTTCACTATGTTTGGGTGTATGGGCAGCGGCGCCCTTCAATGGACCCTTGTTTATTTTTTAAACCAGTGGCAAGTGAAATCGGTGTCTTTCTATCTTTGTACACGTTGAAGTAAAGGCTGTTCACGATAGAGTGAGTAAGTTTGAAATCAACCCTTCAAAAAAGTCACTGCTCCTACCTGCATATGTTTAACGGGCGCACTGAGCGACATGCGCCCAGTAAAGTTGGTAACGATGGACGGAAAGTAGTTCCATATCTTTATGCCGATTAAAAAGGGTTAGGTTACCATATGTAATAACTTAGAATATTTCGTTCGGTTTGGGTTTTTTTTTATTACATCGAAGTTTAAAAGAAAGTTGATCTATAGAATATTAACTTTTCAAATAATTTCACAGTTTCACTTTACCAACGCATGAGGACCATGGGAATGTTAATCCTATAAAAGGTGGAAGAATACGCTATGTGCACAAAAGTAGATCTTAAGCAGGGCTTTCAAAAGTGCTCATTTTATAGTGAACAGCCTATAGGAATTTGTGTACTAGCTGTACATCCACGTCTATAACGGAACGGTTCTCTAAATGAGGGTCTAGGACCACAGCAACCTAATTATATACCAAGCAACATAACACTGTGTTAGTTAACTGCTGCTCCAGCTTCAATCACAAACGTGGCATCAACAGACACTTCTTCTGGTACCTATTATTTGTAGGTTCACAATAATTATGTGGCACCAGAAGAACATATGATTGCTGTTACTGCACCATAAAAAGTTTTTCAGTAAACTTTAATGGAATTTTGTAAATCTACGTGTGGTATTAATGCATTCTATGGGGTTGCGGTAGTGCATCGCGTAGAGCGCTCTCTTCCCGCCAAGGCGAACCGGGTTCGATTCCCGTCAGGGTCGCTCGTCGAAGTTTCCTCGTTGGAATCGTGCCAAACGATGCCGCTGGTCGGCGAGTTTTCTTAGGGATTTTCCTATTTCCCTTGCCCTTGCATTACGACGCTGCTCGGTACTTACCTCTCTTCACCCCATTGGCTCTCATGACTCTGTCGTTAAGAACCGTCCACACCTCTCTACTACACTACACTATGCATTTAACTTCTTCCTTTACAAACACTGAAATATGCCATATATGCAAGGAAAAAATCTTCGCAAATAGTGATCTTTTGGTACGCGTATATAACGATGGCGTAAATCTGCGAAACATTTCTTAGAGTGTACGTTATGTTATAGTCTGTTCGTAGTAAAATGAGCACTTTTGAAAGCCCTGATTAAGAACTACTTGTGTGCACGTAGTGTATTCTTCCGCCTTTTGTAAAATTAACGTTGCCATGGGCCTCGTCACTGTATTCATGAGTAGGTCAAGTGAAACTGTGAAATTATTATAAAAGTTAGTATTTTACAATTCTGCTTTCTTTTTTACACTTCGCTGCATTAAAAAAAAAAAACAGAAAGCTGAGGTACTAATATAAGTTATCACAAATGGTTACCTAACACTTTTATACAACTTTAAGATATGGCACTACTTTCCATCCATCGTTACCAACTTTACTGGGCGCATGTCACTCAGTGTGCCCGGTAAAATATATATGCAAGCAGAGATAGTGGCTTTTTTCTTAAGTTGATTTTTAAAGTGCTCACTTTATCGCGAACGGCCTTTACCCGAAATCTGGTCCATAGGGCTTTATTATTCTGTTAAATTACGGCGTGTTGTTGGAGATGGGTCCGCACAGGAAATTCCTGCTTCTGCATGCTTAGTCGTTCAGTTAACTGTGACGGGGCAACGGCAGTTTGGAATTGTCCGCCACGTCACCCACTCTCGTGAAATGCCGCGGTGGGCGTCAGGTCCGGCCGAACTTGCTGGCTCAACCGATACTTTCCGCTCGTGTCATTCCGCCTCTCGGGAGCTGGTTTCAAGCAGTGAGTCACTGGAAAAATCTCTCGGCATCATGTTTCGGTCCGCGTAGCTCGCCGCGAAATGCTGTCGTGTGTCGGGCGACCGCGGCAGTTTGGCAATAAATACGGACGGTTGGGACACGTTTCAAATGTTGCAACCTTCCCCCGTTGCCGCTTGTTAAGACATAGGTGGGAGGGGAATTTTTTCACGAGTTCGCTTCGAATGTAAGCTGGAATTGAAAAGCTTGCACTGAACTGCGGTCCAGCAGGCACAGAGTGAAGAACTCAAAGCTAATCTGTTAGGAAATAAGTACCGAATTTTGCACTAGCTGGCGCAGCAGTCAGTGGGTAAATGCCAGAAACTCAAGTAACGTTTGTTCCCGGTAAAGTGAGCATTTTTCAAATTAACATTTGAAAAATGTTACTGCCTCTACCTGCGTGCAGTTTCATGTCTTAAAGTTGAATAAAAAGTTTTAGGTAAACATATGTGAAAACTGAAACGATTTCTTAATTTTATTCTCTTTTGCAAAATCTATAAATGTAATAATTAGCAAATGTGTAAAATATTTATTTTTCAGATAATGTCCCAGTTTCACTGGGACCGACGCTCGAATAAAGTTATCATTTCCATTATAGGCTGTTCACGGTAAAATTAGCAGTTTTGAAAGCCCTGCTTAAGATATACTTGTGTACACGTTATGTGTTCTTCCCTTTATGTAAAATTAACATTGCTTCATCCCTTTATTCATGCGCCGGTCAAGCGAAACTTTGAAATTATTAGAAAAGTAAATATTACACAAATCTGCTCATTATCACTTTTCGAAGCATTAAAAAATACAGAAAGCGAGAGGAAAAAATTAAGTTATCACGAATAGTTACATAGCACATTTTGTTCATCGTTAATATATGGAACTACTTTATGGCGTAAGAATACACAATGTGCATACAAGTAGATCTTAAGGAGGACTTTCAAAAGTTCTCATTTTACCGTGAACAGTCTATACGCAGAGAACTGCAGATTAATAACATGCGAGTTAGTAATAAACGTTCAAGGATATAAAGACGAAATCATGTGCCACGAAATTAAGTGCACAACTGACTACTCACTGGAGAAGCAGTCATTGGATACAAAATCTAATCATTTCGCGTTATAGCTCGATATAAGTCTTGGAGACATAAAATTAGTTTCACAAATGTCATCGGATCCCATATCATCACGCACGCATCCTGAATATTTCTGAGCCAGTAACAGACATTCAGCAACCACATGGCTTAGTCCGGTTGTAAAGAAGCATCGCGACTGCAATGGAAAATTGCATAAACAATCTTCGCGTGTGTTCTGTTTCCTCGGAATTTTAAGCAGTGACTGTAGGGTATAATTTAAGCAATCTGTTCACAAATTATACAGCATTGTTGCTACTAGTTTAAAAACACTCTTTTACACAATAATAAATGTCGTAAACAGAGTATTACTTAACAGCGATTTTTTGGCTGACTTCGACACATTTCGCCGACCACATTTATGTATTAACAACCAAATTTTAAAATGTTCAACCAAATATCGACTTTTATTTGTGCCCTGCAAAATATTTATATTTAAATATTTCACAGTTTTAAAAAATTAGAATAGACACGACTGCTTAAAGGCTGTTCACACTAAGTGAGCACTTTTTAAATGAACCTTGGAAAAAAGTTACTGCTTCTACCTGCATAATATTTTAACGGGCACACTGAGTGACATGCGCCTAGTAAAGTTGGTAACCATGGAGGGAAAGTAGTTCCATATCTTAACGTCGAATAAAAAGTGCTAGTTAACCATTTGTAGCGACTTTAATTATTTATTTCGCTTTCTGGTTTTCTTTTTAATACTTCGATGTGTAAAAATGAGCAGATTAGTAAAATATTTACCTTCTATAGTAATTTAGCAGTTTCACTTGACCGACGCATGAATAAAGTGATGAGGCCCATTCCAATGTTAGTTTTTCATAAGGCGGACGACTACACAACGTGCATGTAAGTAGATCTTAAGCAGGGCTTTCAAAAGTGCTCATTTTACCGTGAATAGCATGTTCAATGAAACCCACATGACACCTAGGAAGGCCACTTAATTCAGCGTGAAAAGATGAGAATAAAGTCTGACCGTAGGAGCATACATACAATAAAACTCTGCTCTGGTAAGGTAAATTACCCAAATAATATATAGGCGCCTAATAAGGGAGACGGGGTTATCCAGCCCGGTAGGTGCTGCAAACTTTCGGCTAGGGCAGTAACTTGTAGCGTGTGATCGCCCGACATCATCTTCCTGCTTCGCAAAGCAGTTGGCACTACGCGACGTAACGGACATGTAATGTGTTTTTTTTTCTATTTAAAAAGTTTCGATAGGAAAGGTCTGAGGCGCCGAATGACTATGAAGGTAAGTTACTTCGTCATTCGTGTTTATTTTATGAGGAAGCGTATATATTGTACTATGTTAGAGACAAGCAAATCATAATCACTGTATGTTTTAACTGAGGCTGCCATTTTTGTTTTATGTATGAGTGCCCCTAATAAGAGACACGCGCGGTCCTTATTAACAGATAGTGTCTCCTATTAGGACAGTGTTTCTTATAAGGGACCCAAATATGTTTAGCAACAAAAGTATTGCCATACTTATTATTTGAATATGCAATAGTGTACCAAAGTCATTACGAAATTAGAAGAAATCTACATTATTTCTATAAAATCTTTTTATCGTACAAAATCAGACCTAAGCTAAAGTAAAATTGTATAAATAAAAAATTGTTTCTTATAAACTGTAATAATGCTGCATTACTGGATACATTTTTAGAGCGTATTAATAACTGTTCCATGTATTATAACTTATATTGTATGTAGGTTTGAAAATAACGTATACCGTCTGTTATCAGTAATTTACCTACTCTGTATTGATTTAGATGGGTCGTGGAAAAGGAAAGCGAAAAATGTGGGACCCAGAGATGATGAGAGATTCTCTTGTAGCCGTTCGCGCAGGCGAATTGGAGTACTTGCGAGCTGCAAAGACATATGGTCTTCCAAAAGTAACATTAGTGTCAAAAACAAAGGTAAGACACCAGAACAGTTACTTGAAATTACATCTGGCCGGAAACCAGTGCTTCCATCTGAACTCTGAACTCGATAAGTTAGATACTGCATGGAGATACTTCGGCTTACTTTCTTTGCGCACACCCCAAGGTGTCTCAGCTGCCGGAGTTAGTTCATTTAATCGTGACAATGTGAATGCATTTATTGATATTCATGAAAAGAAATGAGGTAAAATTCATTACAATGCACACAGAGTTTACAATACGTCGATGAGATTGGCCTTAACTGTTGTTCAACACACAAGCTTCAGAAAGTAGTTGCTGCCAAATGTAAAAAAAAAAACAGGTTTCTAACACGACGTCTGCAGAAAGAGGGGCCTTAATCACTACTGTGACATGCATGAATGCCATTGGTAACTATGTACCACCGCTCTTCATTTTTCCTCGGAAAAACACGAAGCCCGAAATAATGGATGGTGCTCCTCCAGGCTCAACATCTGCATGCCACATATCGGGATGGATACAAACCAATATTTTATCCAAATGATTTGACCATTTTGTGAAATTCACTAAACCTACAGAGACAGGTCCAGTAATTCTAGTTTTAGGTGGCCATCATTTCCACAAACGAAACATTGAAGTAATAGAGAAGGCTATACTCAATAATGGCGCCATAATTTGTCTACCACCCCATTATACGGTTAAAATGCAGTCATTAGATGTGGGATTTGTGAAGCTATTGAAGAACTACTAGGCTCAGGAGGTTTCTAAATGGCGTTGCCATAACGAGGGACGTGTAGTGACTCACTTTCAAATCAGTAGACTGTATGGGCTTGCCTATCAGAAACCTGCTAATACCCAAAATTCAATAAATTCTTATAGAAAGACTGGGCTACTCCCTTGCATTAGGGACGTGTTTTCTGGTGAAGATTTTGCTATCTATGTAGGTTGTGTAAGTGAGGAAATTGTCATTCCTAATTCAGAAACATCTGTTTGGCCCGTTGAAGTTTCACCACTTCCCATTCCCACATTAAAGTTGCCACAAGGAAGAACTTTGACGAGTGAAGAGCCGCAACCTTCAACAACTATTCCCGAGCTATCATGTTCAACATATGCGAAACCGGAACTGAAAAATCCCAGGGTAGGAAAAGAGGCTTTGACAACATCTAGCCCCTATTAACAGCAATTGACAGTAAGTTTGAACAGAAAAATGAAGCGACAAAATGTTACTAAGAAAAAATTATTTTCAGAACCTTTAAAGAAGAATACGAGGAAATCTAAACCTAGAAAGTGACGATGAATCTGAAGAGGAAATGCATATGGTTGATTTCAGTGAGTCGGATGTCGGTGCAGAAGACGATGCTGAATGATTATTTTGCATCGGACTTTTCTCTGAGGACCGTATAGGAGAAGAGTGGGCACAGTGTTGCAAATGTCGTAGCTGGGCACACGAAGATTCTGGTGGAGAAGAAGAACCATTTATTTGTCCTTTGTGTTACAATAACTGTAAATAAAATGAGTCACATATCATAGCCAGTGTATTTATTTCGTCTGTGTGTTAAAGATAGGCCTTTAGTATTTCTAAAAAAAAATATTTTTTAACTGGAAGTGTTACACAATTTTGTTAAATTTTTATACGTGTTTTATTACAATAAAACTAACCTTTTCTCTAGTTTTGTGTTCAGTTAATGGACAACAATTACTGTGTCTCTTATTGGGAACCTTTCAGAAAAAAATATAATTTTTACAGTATTTTGCTTTTCGGACTTAAACAAAGGTAAAACTTGAGTTTACTGCAATTCTATTTACTATTCTTTAAAGTAAGATACATTTCCAATAGTCTATAACATGATTTTCAGGAACTAAATATAACAATGTATTAAATTTATATACGCATTTTAAAATGTATCTCTTATCTGGGTATTTTGCCTTTTAGCCTGTTCGCAGTTTTTTCATAATTTCTGAATCAAACGTTTGAAAAATAACCCCATCTATGAATGACGTTTCTGGTTACTTCTTAAATATGCCACATATCGCAAAACGTTTTACACTTGCGTTAACGTAAACGTTCCTTATTTTTAGTTAAATTGAACTTTTACTTATAGGCCTATTATGTCTACAAACTATAATTCTTCGTTTATAACAAACATGAATGAAAACAGGGAGAAAATAGTTGTGTTGGTAATTCCTAGTAAGAAATAGTTCTTAGGCAAAATACTACTACACTGATTGCGTACGAATGCGGCGTGTTGTCCCTTTGGTGCAGTGTTTCAGACTTGATTAGGCATTGTTTGGCATGAAGTGGAGAAATATCATTGAAGTAGGCATTTAGCAGGATTTCAGGACATTTTAAAGTAGTCGCGAATGTACTATACATATAATATCGTGTATTCCAGCACGGCACTGCATATAACACAAAAATACAATGTTTTTGCCACTGAACAAATATCTGGTGCGTTAAGTCCACGTATTACTGACGAGTCTACCTTACACGTAAATGTGCCTCTGGAAATATGCGCCGTACGACAGAAATGGCTACCATCAATTCTGTATAGGGTTTAGGGTGGATAATTTCTTGTGACAACATACTTTGCGAAGAATTGAATAATAGGTGAGAAAAACGGAAAATTTGTTTTTGGCTACCTTTTTTACAATAAGGAGAACTAAAATGCACTCCAATGGTAAGGTCATTCAGTATGTTGATGAAGAAAGTCTAATAGAAATGTCTGCCAGAATTCAGATTATTATAGACTGTTCGCGGCAAAATGAGCACTTTTGAAAGCCCTGCTTAATATCTACTTGTATGCACGCTGGGTAATTCTTCGCCTTATGTAAAATTAACATTACCGTGAACCTCGTCATTTTATTCGCGTGTCGGTCAAGTGAAAGTGTAAACTTATTAGAAAAGGAAATATTTTACAAATCCGTGCGTAAAAAAAAAAAAAAAAAAAAAAATAATTTTATGTTATCACAAATGGTTTCCTAAAATGTTCTTTTCAACGTTAAGATATAGAACTACTCTCCATTCATCGTTAACAACTTTACTGGGCTAATGTCACTCAGTGCACCCATTAAAATATATGCATGCAGGGGTATTGACGTTTTTCTAAGGTTCATTTCCAAAGTGCTCACTTTATCGTGAAGAGCCTTTATGAATTATTTTCCTCTAAAAAACTTAAGTGTGAGTGGATAATAGGAAATGTGAATAATGTGATGAGATTTGGGCGGCTCTTAACAGCGAGGTCTTGAGAGCCGATGAGGGTGATTTAGTTGAGTATGGAGCGGCGTCAGAATGAAAATGCGAGGGGAAACGGGAGATCCCCGAGAAAACCCGCAGACCAACGGCGTCGTCCGGCACGATTTCCACTTGCGGTTCGCCTTGGTGGGAGGCGATCAGACTAACTACTCAGCCACCGCGGTCCCTGGAAAATAGGGAACCTCTCAGAGTACGACGTAGGCAATCAGCGACTGAGCACTCCCTGATCAAAGGGCCCGCCAAGCTAGTTTGGCTTCTGTGTTCTCGTCTGTTTTGTGTGTGTGTGTGTTGCGAGCCCTCACGGCCGCCTTCCTTCGCGAGGAGATAGCTTCGCCGCGCACGGCAGGACCTGGGAAGTGGGTTGGCGGGATGGGAAGCTTCCTCTCACCGACGGGAACAGAAGACGATCTCCGTGGGAAGCAGGTTCGTCGCTCTTGCTGGAGGAAGCCCCACTGCTCATCGATTCAGCTCCACCGCGCAGTTGGCTGCTACTATGGAGGTATTAGTCTATGGAGTGAAAAGCCGAGACACGAGAATGAAGCCGATAATGAAAGACAAGGCAAAAAGGTGCATGTTTTACATTGCTTACTATGTAACTTTCGCCACTCATAATATGGCGGCTGACGTAAACACTCGGTCTGCGCATGCGCAGTTGAAAGAAGTCAGACAAGGCATCGGCTCCACTTGATAAACGTGGGGAATATATGCTCTTGCCACTCCATCATCTATTACTTCCACGGCTTCTACAGCCTGGGTTAGGGTTGAGGGCTAACTTTCACCTCGACAAGGCTGTTAACTGTAAAATTAGCACTTTTGAAAGCCCTGCTTAAGATCTACTTGTATGAAAGTTGTGTATTCCTCCACCTTATGTAAAATTAACATTGCCATGGGCCTCATCACTTTATTCGTGCGTCCGCCTCTGATGTGAGGTGCGGTAGGTTTTGGTTTCGAATCCCGGGTAAGGCACGGGTGTTAATTTAAGTTAGGTTATAAGTTAATCTGTACGCCGTCCCCTGCTAAGCTTTGCAGCATAAAATCGGGGGACGTTAAAATATCCTTTACAATTACAATTTATTCGTGCGTCGGTCTAGTGAAATTGAAATTATTAAGAAAGTAAACACTTTACAAATCTGCTCATTTTTACACTCCGACGCATTAAAAAAACAAAAGGAGAAAGAAATAATTTTAAGTTATCACAAATAGTTACCTAACACGTTTCATTCAACGCTAAGATATAGAACTAAATTCCAGCCACCGTTACCAACTTTACTGGGCGAATGTCACTCAATATCTTCTCATAAAAATCTCGCGAAGAATACATTTTGTTTGAAACGCCTATCTTTAAAATTAACGCAGTGAGGCGAAATTTTCCTAACATGCGGGATTTCCTATTTAAATTTCGCAGCTGCCAGCCGCACGAAGTTCCCTTATCTCTCTCCAGGGATGACAGAATGTACAGCACGTGGCGTGATGTACATAATTTGAAGCTAAGTTAAGGATGCAGTCTACTAGGGAGTTATTAGCGTGAGAGAAGCTCTAGTTGCGCTAAGGGCGACCCAGGCATGTGCGTTACAAACGTCACAGCCTCTAAGCGCACGGTACTGAACTAGCTTGCAGCCTTCCCGTCGGCAACACGCTTCTATGAGATTTTCAGTGGCGACCCTGTCATTTTATTACGTCATAATCACGGTAAAATTGTTCTGAACATGTCCCTGCTCCAGCGTAGGGATTCACTTGGTACCAGCTCTCATTAATCAAGAAGAGCACAAGGACAAAATCTCGAATATTCCTTTAGCTTGAAGTCCGAATATGCCATTTCTGCAATGTTCAAGTGTTCTAAAATAATATTTCTTAAAAGGTGTATTTTACGAGTCACCACTAACATTTTATTTAGAAAATAGTATTTGGCCATTCAGGCGCATTAAAAATTATAGAAATCATATTAACGGAAGCAATTAACAGTTTCTATTTTCTTTTGAAATGAAGTACGAAAATGACGAAATAGTTTGCAAGTAATTATTTACTAGTTGGTTATGACGCACACATATTCATTACTTGTTCAGTTGCTAATGGAATTCGTTAGATTTTAGTTCTTTTCATGCTCCGGAGCTAAATATAGCAAAGTCCGAACAAAAGGGGAAGTAGAGGTAAATAGGTTTTTCGGGAGGACAGTGCTGTGCGGCAGATCGACAAGGGATTGGGAAGGTTCATTTTAAATAATTGCAGAGGCATCTGCATTGAGAGTGGGATGGTCCCATGTGGGAACCCCGCGTCCAAGATCAAGAAGCGAGGGCATGATACGGGCGACACTAACACGCACGCCTAGTGCCTCATCGCTCCTAAGCGCAAGGCGTGCAGTGTTTCCGTTGTAACGCTGTACTGTGCAAATTATATCTGTAACATAGGGGTTTTATTACACGCGACGAAAGACCACAAATTAAACTATGCCTGTAGATTTGTATTTTTCTTTTGCTGCTTAAGGAAACTTCATAGACAAGCTTTAAAAATGCGATATTTGATTATTTTCAAGAATTTTTCTCCAAAAATACACTTAATATGACAAAAGTAAAATAGGGGCATGCATAAGTTTTTTTTTATTTTTATCTTTTCTGATAAAAGCCGCATTTGCAGAACATTTATTTACCGAGATAAGCGTATTCGCGCAAACAACTATTTCACAAAAATGCGGGGTCCGTCCCACTCTTAAAGAAGATGGGAAAACGATTAGCGGAAAAATCATCCCCCGCTGCTGAGTTTTACGGGTTGGAACACACGACCTCCCGAACGCGTGGTAGACTCGCTGCCACATGATCAAGAACGCTTGTCTTGCTTAGCTACGTACTGTATGGACATTCCACGTCTCGGCTTACACACTCAGTCCCTGTCGTCCATGTTCGCAGACACGGTTGCGTGGGAAGGAGATCTGAGGCGAGTGCTGTACACAGAAAGGGATTGGAGTCGGTGTTTTCCGTGAGCACGGTTGTCGGATCATGGACGTCGCTACAAATCTGCTCTGGAAATAAATATTTCGTGTCAATTAACTCTTTGAATCAAGCACATAGTTCACTGGCTGCATGTTACAATGACAAGATACGCCAAAATATTTCTTAGTTGCATCGTTTGAAAACGGAAACTAAGATGGGGCGGAAATGGTCAAACAAATTTGATTTTAAAATTCTATGTTGCTGTTGCGAAAATCTGGTATAAAATAGGAAGAAGATGGGAAGCCATCCCAGATCCCGAGGAACTCACTAGAGCAATTTGAGGGTGATGGCCCAGGCTGGGGGGGGGGGGGGATTTCTGTGGTCACTATTCAGTAAACAAAATAGTCTTGTAGTCACCAGTAAACTGAATGCCTTTGTAACAAAACGAATGCTTAGATTTCAATTAATAATATCAATTTTGTAAAGAGCAGAAAATTGAAAAAGAGAGGGGGTGGGGGAGAACCTATCTCCCTTATCTTCACGACCAAGATTGCTAAGGTGCCTGAGACCTCGAAATAGAAAAAAAAAAAAGTTATGTGTCAAATTTAGTTGGAATTTTTTCACGTGAAAAAATGGAACGGTGTAAAAGGAGGTGAAATTGGATTTATTACGCTGATCCAAACCACGAGGAAGGCGGATACGCAAGGACAAGACCATTAACTAACAACTCTTGGCAGAAATAACTCCTAGGTGGAAGGGGAAGAGGGCCAGTGGACGAAAAATATGTCTTCATGCTAATGCCGTCCTGGTAGCTTTCGTAACTGCGAAGTTGAAGGTCGCGCGGGTTAACTCGGGCGGGCGGTTCGCTGAACTTTCGTCCTACCTGCCTAGCTTCGTGGAGCTGCTGCTTGGTATCCTTCCAGGAAAATACGCTCTCAGAAACGTCCAAACATTAACTATTATTTTCTACGTTTTTAACATCTGCCATTTTTTCTTTGTGATGTATATCATAATATTCCGAAATAAGTATCACAATAATGAGAATAAAAACAGAAAAAATTAAATGATGTATATATACTCACAGAAGTATCATAATTTAACAAAATTATTACGTTAGACTATATCTCAAAATAAATTTTCGTTTCACCAAAACGAACGGAAAAAAGGAAACTTTCTTGAAATTTTGTTGCAAACTTCTCCCGGATTTTAACTTCAACATTTTATATAGAAATTAAAGACAAAAAACACTACCGCAGGCAAAACAAACGTGATATTTCGTACTGTTTTCCCGGGATTTGTCCCGGAAAACCGATAAATTGGAGTGCCCAATACATCTTAGAAAACTCGTTAATGTATGAAATGGACTGTCTGAACACAAAATTGCACAACGGGCTATTTTCTGGTCCTGAAAGTATAATATTTATGCTTTACACCACAATGGTTGGTCAAAAGTTAGTACAGGCATAGTTTTCATATTTAAATCTTGATAAGCGATTAAATTAAGTGTTGAATATATTAAGCCTTGTATCCATGGTCCATGTCTATGATGGGAGGAAATATAACATAAGATTTTCCCAGAAGTAAACCACTGTCAACATTTGCATCATTCCTGACCAATTAGCATTCTTGAGGCTTCATCAACCATCCCATATTCCACAGTAAATTGAAATTTCTGGTTGGATTCTTAGCTTTAACAGAAGGAAGGGGTACGCAGGAGCCTATGTTGCTTTGAGTTTGTTGCTATTTTTGTATAATGAAGGTAAATATTCCTGAATTCTCGAATTTCTTTAGAGTGTTTTTTTTTTGCGATCGATCAGTATGCACGTCTGCAGTTCTGGAGTGGTCACAGCAATCATTCCCAAACCGTGTAGCGTATTATGACCATCCAGAGTCCGTATATTGTGGTCTACATTATCGGCTACAAACTGAAAAAAGTTTCCAGGAACCATTCTATTTGAGCCATCGCTGTTAGACGCTGTAATATTATTTTCAAAATTCATAACTTTTCGTTCAAAATATCAATTAATCACTTGGATGCAAAATTATGATGGATTTGGAGCTCCAAGACTTCAATGAAAAGACAAGCTTTTGAGCGAACCTTTTGCATGATTGCTTGGCCAATAATAGTTAATTTTAAGTCATCTCCTTTTTTATTTGCAAGCATTTCACGGAAAGACTTAAGGGATGGAGGCAGAGCATCAAAGTATGTACTTACAGACTATAACTCAGAAAATTTTGGGTAAAATCCTAAATCCTGAGATTCTCTTCTAATTATTATTGCAGCTGTTTCCATGATCGCACATTTTTCATTATAAAGATTATTACTACCTCTGTTCTGGAACTTAACAAAAATATCACTCACATTTTCATGGAAGCTAACAACATTTGTAGTCTCATGCTTTTTCGAGAACAACACCGCACCACGAATATACTCCGATATTCTTATCATGAATTTTTTTGAAAAGGCTTCTAAGTTTTTTTGTAAATGTCTATTATCATGACATTTAGTTAATCAGTATTTGTTTTGGTCCGTTCTTCGAACATTTCGAATTCTTCCATAGCAATGAGGAAGGCAAGATCCAGCAATCAGAATGCACATACTGTCTTTTAGGTACACTAAGCTCGACTCCCCTACCGCACGATGCAGACTGTATCCTAACGAAACCCTTTTTTGTTAGCTTGGCAATTTATTTGGATTTAATATGCTCGTCACAAAATACACGCTTATCGTTGTTCACTTCATCCATGCTGTTTCTTTTAATACAGTTCCTTAATTAAGCCGCAAGCACAGCATTTCACGAATATGTGGCATACTCCGATTTTTCACGAATAATGATTATGATTACGCCATGAACACTATAAACTGTCAGTCTCCATTATAATTCATGAAAGGTAAACAAACGTGATATATGTAACGCATATATTAAGCTCGTTGCAATCCGTAATAAAGAAATGTCTTACATAAGACAGGACAAGTGTTTAGAACAATACTGAAACACGCCAGCACGAAATCACAACTAATACTGCCGGCAGTGTTGCAATATTTGTGTAGTGTCTTTCTCCTCGCTGCACGGTCCGTGCGTAGCTGCGAGTCTGACTTCTCGATAATGGTGTTCTGATTCTTTTCTGCAGAGAAAAAATAAACCATGTAAATATGAAAGTGTGTTAGCAATGCCAGTCATTACACTCAAAATGATGCTTGAGGCAACACTCTACGGATAGACAGTCCTACACCCATGGTACAAATTACTATTTTTAGCGATGTCACTTATTGTGTATATTTGTTTTTAGGTGCTCAAAGGAATATCCTCCTCCCCCCCCCCCCTCCTTCGAATTGACCTTAACATAGCGGGGAATAAAGAAAAACGGAAAACAATTAAAGGGAATTGGAGAAGGGATCCGGTCATGGCATTTGCATGTAGTCATTCCTAGAGACCATGGAAAGCCAAATTCGGGATGGCGGAATCAAGAATTCAACATATATCCCGTGCAGTGTGAGTCCAGTGTTTTATTACTTGACTACTTTAATCGCTGCTTCATGCTACTAAACATAATTTCTCGACAAAAACAATTTAATATTACATTTGTGTACGGCTAGTTAAGCATTGTTATTACTTCATAAAATGTTTCCGGGACTAATACCGGAAAATAAATAGCAATTATGAGTGAATATCGTACTCATTTTGGATATATTACAGGAAATTTTGGGTTCTATACATTTTTTTCAAATTCTTTGTCGTTCGATACACCATTTTTGACTTATTAATTTTCTTAGCGTCTTTCCGAGGCAAATCCCGTGAAAATAGCAGGGACAGTTGAGTGAATTTCAGTGGATTTTGTATATGTTAATCTACAAATTTTTCTGCGAATTGTGATGTACAAAAATACCTTTTCTTGCAATTTGTCCATAAATATGTCAGGTTTTTTCATAAAATGACCGGACTAGTAGAGAATAATCCCAGCAACCCCAAGAGTAATTTATAAATATCATGGAAAGCCGGAATTAGTTAGACCGTACCAGGAATCGAACCCGTATCCTTACGATTGCGAGCCCACTGGTTAACAACATAACAGAGACCGCGCGCAAACCATTTCTTTCCAAATAAAGACTGTATAAGCTGTTCGTGGTTGACTGAGCATTTTTGACAGTCCTGCTTATGACCTACTTTTTCCCATTCTGTATCCTTCCACCATTCGTAAACTCATCATGTCCGTAGGCTCAATCATATGAAAACGTTAATTGTTAGGAACGACTTACTATTATACATTATTATTCTTGTGTGCATAAAACAAACAGAAACTAAATAAAATAAATCCAACGTCTATAAACTCCAAAAATATACATTTTTAAGACATAATACAATACAGAAATAATTATAATTCGTAGCTGACAACTTAAAAGGGAGTACACCAATCAACTTTTTTTTCAAATGTTGGTATAAAGAGCGCTCATTTACCGCGAGCTACCTGTAAGATCATCACAAAACTGGAATGATTGAATCACTGTATCACGCCACGGTCTGTGGTGATGACTTAATACCTCAACACAGGTCTTCACGTCCGTTACTAAGTATTGCGAACTCTGTGGGCTGCTGCTAATGGCTACTCTGGGAAGTATGGATGAAAAAGGTTTGTTTATTTTTTTAAAAACTTAACGGATTTTGTGAGCAGTTGGTACGAGGTCCGGGCTCTGGCCAAAGAAGCGAGAACGCCTTCCCACACGGATGCACAAGTTAGGAGCGAACCCGACTAGTGGTCGTTCAGGGAACAACTAGGCGGAGCGTGGGGTTACGCACAAGCTATTTCTCAGTCCTTAAGCTGCATTCACACACACACACACACACACACACTCGCGAGACTGCAGTCAGATGACGAGAATATCACGTGAAATCATGTGTTGACAGGCTATACTTTAAACACGTACATATGTGTTACCTGGGGAATTTTAACACTGTTTATTTGATGTATTTACGTGCACAATAACTAGAGGCCTGAAAAAATTCTCAATTTCAATTACCTGGAGCTATAATCTACAGTCCCATGTACAAATACATCAATATCAACTGAGCATTGGTTGTCTGCTGTCATTGTGGAAGGCGGTGATTGGGCCAGCGTTCTCCAGGAGATGTCAAACACCGATTGGACCAATTGCTAAAGTTGTATACAAGATGAGTTCTTTAAAAGAGGCCCCATGGGACATGTGTGTAACGGAGCGAGGGAATGAGGAAATACAGTCCAGTGTGACAGCAAAATACCTAGAGTAGGTGCTGGAAGTGGCCGCCATTGACCTCGAGGCAGGTGTGCAGACGACACCAAAAGTTGTGAAAGGCACGGCGCCTCTTTTAAAGGACTCATCCTATATAAACACACGTGTTTTGAAATCAAGCTTGTCCCAAAATGAAACCGCGAATGTTTCAGGTCTCTAACAATAACTATACATAAGCGAAACTTTTGTGTTTGTCGCTAACTTTGGCTTCACACCCCAATGGAAATGGGCCAAAGCCCTTACATTACAACATGGTGAAGGTACAGGATACTTAATACTTTCAATATGTGGCAAAATGCTACAGCGAGATTATTGTTCCCAACAGACTAGATGTCAAACGTACATGTGCACGAGTGGAGTGAAGATATTTGGGCGGCTCTTAACAATAAGTCCTTGAGAGCCGATGAGGGTGAAGCGAAGCCAGTTTCGAACAGCGCTGGAATGCAAGAGCGGATGAAACGGGGGTTCCCAGAGAAAACCCGCCGACCAGCGGCATCGTCCGGCACGATTCCCACGTGCGAAAATCCGGGAGTGACGCCACCAGGAATCGAACATGGTTCGCCGAGGTGGGAGGCGAGTAGTCTAACCACTACACCACCGCGACTCCTGCACCAGTAGAGGGAATAACGTTTTACTGGCTGTTGCAGCTTGCTTTCGTAAAGAAACTGTCTATGGAGTACTGCACCCGACTATAAAACGTGAAGAATTCATGAAAAAGTAGTACAGACACCAACAAAAATTGACTACAAAGTGCGATTTATGCTGTATATGAAAGAAGAATGTATATATCTTGTAACATTATAAAATATTTCACTAAAATATACTTTTTAAATGCAAAAAAAAAAAAAAATTAAGATAGTTTGTATTTTTACAGAATTTAAGCATATTTCCATTCTGGATGCTTCAGAAAGCAGAATTTGCAAGGAAAATCTTATTCATGGAATATCGTCATAATGTTTACTATGACTGTGTGTAAGAAAATTGTAATAATAATGTAGGAAATAATTTTTATAGTAAATTTATTTAATGTGCGTATATTTGTCGCTAACATTTTTGGCTGAAAATGATGTAAATCAAGGTAATCATAAAAGTTTTTCAGTTTCACTTGACCAACGCTTGAATAAAGTGCTGAAGCTCGTGACAATGTTAATTTTACATAAGGCGGTAGAAGACACAACGTGCATACAAATAGATCTTAAGCAGGGGTTTCGAAAATGCTTATTTTACCGTGAACAGCCCATACTCAAGAATACAGAGGTTAAATGACCGCTTATTCCTCGAACTTCAGCCGCACGCGCCAGCAATATGGCGCTACTTACTACAGCAACATGTTGGGACGCCGTTTGCCAATCAGCGTCTGGTGACGTACTCGCCAACGGGAAGTTCAGACAGTAGGGAATCGTTCCACAATACGCGGTATCCTGCCCGTTACCAGAGCTACGCGCAGCCAATCAGAGGGTGGATACGACCGCATCGAACCGAGTCGACATGCCTTTATAGTTTGTTCACGGTATAATGAGCACTTTTAAAAGCCCTGCTTCAGATCTACTTGTATACACGTTGTGTATGCTTCCGCCTTATGTAGAATTAACATTGCCATGGGCTTCATCAATTTATTCGTGCGCCAGTTAAGTGAAACTGTAAAATTATTATAAAAGTTAACATTTTACAAATCTGCTCATTTTTACACTTCGATGCATTAAAAGAAAAGAAAGCGAAAGAAATAATTTTAAATTATCATAAATTATTACCTAACACTTTTTATTCGACATTACGATATGGAACTACTTTCCATTCGTCGTTATCAACTTTACAGGGTCAATGTCACAGTGCGCTTATTAAAATATATGCATGCAGGAGCACTGACTTTTTTCTCAGGTTCATTTCTAAAGTGCTCACTTTATCGTGAACTGCCTTTTACACTCATGCATGTTTACTTACTCTGTGTCTCAAGTTTTAGGTATTATAATTGGTGGATTGTTTTTAAAAAAGATTTTACGTGACAAGTCTTCTAACACGAAAATTATTCAGTAGCTCGTAATGTAGTACGATATACCTACGTGATAACGAGTAAAACTTCGAAATTTATCAGAAACGAAATCGTAAAATCTCTCAAATGTCAGTTTAACATTAAAAAACATACACCATATTGCGTAATCATAGGATGTTCACGAATAATTCAGAACTTCTGAAATCAAACTTTGAAAAATTTCACTGCCCCTAGCTGCGTATATTTTCACTGACACGCTGACTGCCGTGCGACCAGTAAAGTTGGTAACAATGAAGTGAAAATAGTTCAGTTCTTTTCCGAATGGTTGAATTGAGAGCGTTACGTGAATATCTGCGAATGCTGAAATTATTTATTTTCCTTTCTATTTTTTAACGCAGATAACAGTAATATTTGGAGAAATCTGTGATAAATTTACTTTCGTAATAGTTACACACTCTCACTTCACTGAAGCATGACTAAAGTATAACCAGGCTGAACCATCAAAGATGAAGCATGTAACCGTACGAATTAGTATTTATGGTGCAGTGTAGTCTGGGAACTTCGGCACGTGCTCGCTGTCGCGCCTATCGACGCTCTCTCACACATTCCGACATGCAGTAGCAATTATAGTAAAAAAAAAAGTACTTAAGACTTAAAACTTGAGACTTAAAACGTAAGCCTTAAAACTTAAGACTTAAAATGTAAGCCTTAAAACTTAAGACTTAAAACTTATTACTTAAGACTTAAGACTTAGGCCTTACGCTTAAGAAGGGTCTAACTGTCAATGGGGGAAGGGCGGAGGGCGGAAAGGTACCCCTCCCCCCAAATTTGAACGAAATCGGTCGAAAAATGCGCCTGCCAGGCCAACCCCAATCCCACAAAATGGAAAACATACCCCCCCCTTGTCACTCTAACTCCTCCCAGGATTGGGAAGGGGTGGCACTTTGGGGGGGGGGGGGGAGTGTTTAAAAGGGAAGGTATGGCGGATCAGTGAGTGGGGGTCGGTTTCCCTCCCCTCCCTGACATTTGCCCACAGCTGTCCTCTAAAAAAGTGTTTTTTTTTGTGCAAACACTTCCGTTCTTGATTATAGAGCATGAATTAGGCCCATTGCAATATTAGTCTTACATGTGGTGTAACAAAGCATAATGTGCATACAAGAAGATCCACGCAAGGTTTTTAAGTGCCTAGTTTACCGTGAACAGCCCTTAACTTGTTTAGAGTGTTGCGTATAGTAGTTGCTATGGGATAGTGGAACTTAACGTGAACGCGCCTTTGCAATCGCGCGTTCATAGTCAGGGCATGAAGTCACGCTGTCGTAACGACCACAGACGGACCGACGATCTTGAAGAATTCCGTCGCTTCCGCGACCAGAAAAAAGGTTGGAATCGCCGCTGCATGTTTTTTTTAATTCTCTTTGTGTTTCTTGCCACAGTCCTTCGCTCGACGTTGCGGGGGTGGAGTGACACCCCAAGTCATTCTCCACCTCGCAACTGGAATGCGATGGATGTCGGTTCGCTGCATGCCCACGGCTTCACAGGTTTGAGGGGTTTTCAAACGGGATGTAATTCATCTCGCTAGTACGAGCACAGAATGGGTAACAAGACAGATAAGCATGTGTAATGCATACGGATTCCATTGCCTACTCGGCGCGCGAAGCACTGGAACCGAGTTTTTGTGTCTCAGAAACATTTCCTACTTGTTGGTCCACCTAAGTGTCGAAACACGCCCCGCCATGTTGCTGCAGATTTCAGCCATTTTGCTGGCGTTTGCAGTTTACTACGGGCTATGTAGGATAATTTTAGTTTTTCGCAGATCGCCTTAATATTTACCCTCTCATCGCTGTCAGAACTGACAAATCGTGTGCTCAGTTACATGGATGGTCTGTATTTCTATTTAAAAAAATATTATTTTGTTAAATTGATTTAGCCTGCATAATTCTAGCGGCCTTATAATTCCTCTAGGCGAAGTATACTAATACATCTAAGTACGTATTTATGCAAACTGTGTTCTGATCTCGAACCCAAATTGCGTGGCTTTGATGGCGCTATTGGCAAAATAAACAGTCCAGTGTTGCTTACTTCGCATTTGGCATACGTGCTCTACCACTGTACACTACTATCCAGCTATGGGATGATGTAGTTCACGGCAATAATCAGAGGCATGATAGCAAACCAAGCTCTATACATCATAGTTTCTGAAATGTTACAGCTGTACCTATTAATCTCGCATCTCTAAATGCATAAGCCAACGCAGGCATAGGAGAAATGGATTCATGCAAAAGGACTGACTAAACCCGAATTACTTTGCTACTTGCACGCTCTGCGGTTGTCTCGTTGCGGTGCTTCGTTTCATAAGCGTTAATGCATGGTCTATTAAGAGAATAACAAGTAAACAAAATACGTACGCATTTCTTTGGTAGGGATGATATTTTTAAAAATTGAAGTAAGGGTGTTTGTGAGACAGGTGCTTTATTAAAATATAGAATAAAAGTTAAAATAGCACAAACACACGTATAATACCGAATTACGACCTATTTGGGCAGCCAATGGACTCATGGGCTCGTTAGTAGGTACGATTGTCAAATCCCTCGGTAGTAAACTCGTGGATAGATAAGCCAGCGTCAGTTACGAGAAGTCAGATGATAATCGAGTATGGAGCGGTCACATAAAATTATCAAGGGATCTCTTACTATAATGAATTATTTTAAAGAATAATCGGAAATAGTCGTCATAATCTTACGAATGGGTTATCATGTCGGTGGTTGAAATGTTTTCAAAGATACTATTCCTTAAATCTGTACTGCGAATATGAGACTGGCTTCGATGACAAGAGAAAGTATACTTAGATTATATACGATGCAAAATTAATGGCAGTTGAAGTCGAATCGTGTAGATTTCAGAGCAACAGTGAAAACTTCATTGATGATGAAAAATAAACTAAGACTTGCCAAATCGGTGTAAGATATAGTTGATAAAAAGGCGTCAATAAAATAATGTGCACATTAACTGAATACAATAGTGCTATTAGAAGTACAGACTATGACGTAGTTTAATATGTTTGAATGCATCTTCACGATACACCTAATAAGAAGTTTAAAGATTCATGCAAAAAAATCAGAACACTGGTAACACTCAAGTTAGTACATATTTAATACAAGCGTACATTGGGATGAGAAGAGGAAGTTAATAATTCGTTCCAATGGCTCAAAATCAACTCTAAACATTCTAATGTATTCGTTTTGTTGAAACGAATTGCGAAGTAATTTAATCGTTACTGACAACCTTCCAAATTCAGTTGGCGCCTTTCTGCAGACAATGCTAGGGACCGTTGCCAGCACATCACATAATAAACTTTTATTGGTTTCAATGCGTAAACTATGTGAGACAAACAACTTCTAACTGAAAAATTCGTTTCCCATGTCACGAGATTCAACAGAAGATACTACTGTTGCGACAAGTAATACTTTAATAAGGTACACGGTGAAAAGTATGAGAAAAAATTGAGATGACCCATTGTTCGAGGAGTGCAAAATGACGTAATATTATTACTGGTTTCTGATCGCTAATAGCAAAGAGCGATAATTTAACTTTTAGCAGCATATCATATAATTTTCCGAACAGAAAAATTATTTTTGTAGTGGTACAAGAAAGTTAAGTTGTTAATGCAATGCAGTTCAAGAACGTTCAGCTTAAATGAATTAAAGTTTGGATAAAAGTAAGAGCAGGGTAAGTCACGACTGTAGGTGAAAACCATCGTCTACTCTCTCTTGGGAAACTGCCGAAAAATGCGAAAGGGGTTCTTATTCCGCCAACAACTTTCACAACGATTCAAGCTTTGGAGACGGAATTGTTAGGCGAGCTGCTTTACGCTTTGAGGTTGCAAATACGTCCCTACATTTCAGATTATAAGTTACTCACGATAAAGTGAGCACGTTTGAAGCCCTAGTTATTTTTAATTTTCACACATTTTTTCATCCTTTAATCAACTTTTTGAATAAATATTGTCATGTTTGTACTAAACACAGTGTGTATATTCCACTCACTTGGAAGTTAACACCTACGGCTAAAATAAAATAGATTTATTCACTATTATTAGGGACATCCAAATTTCACGAAAAGATTTCCGTGCATGCTAGATTTCAATTTCCATTGGCGTTCCGGCTGTTTTATTTTGCTTATTGGCGGTGTGTGTCTGAGAGTTGACATTTTCTTACTTGACTAGCCAATCAGAATTAGGTTACTCCAATGCTGTACGTCTGTGATTCACGGGCAGACACCTAAAACGCGAAACACCTAGATCACCCAATCACGGATGTGGGTCTGAGCTAAAGAGTTATTAAATTCAACTGGTCGTGAAATCTTTTCGCGTGAATCGGGTGTCCCTAACTATTATTCCTAATGAGAGGGTTTTTAAAAGTGCTCACTTTACTGTGAATAGCCTATAGCATGTCTGCTGCGGTGAAGTTAAGAATTGTGAGTTTAGTCAACTTCAGCGACATTGTAAAAGATTCAGACACTGCTTACAGAGGGCCCAAGTCCGTAGAAAAGAAACTGCCACGTCTGTCCGTAACTCAACTACTAGCGCCGACAAAACTGTCTCACGCCTTGATAGCACGACCCCGAGCACCATTCAGCGACCAGACCCAAGCCTGTCGGACACTAGCCTAACAAATAGGAAACCTCGTATGGGGCGGTGAGACCAATCAGGCACTAGGTCCGGTGCACAGACGCATGCAACTGATCAGCGACAGAGTGGGTTCACTCGCGTCAAGGACAACATATACTTGCTCATTCTGTACGTCGAGTAACGATGTTTCCAAACGGGGAAATGCTTTCCAAGGAAGTCAGTTCTTCCGTATCTTCCGACAAGATGACAAGCGGAGTGATACAATCTGCCAGTTTTGGGGTTGGATGGAGTAGAAGCCCGCGCCTTGGTGACGTCAGAGAGGTCGGGCCAATGCGCATTATATTAAGTATAATCCATTCACGGTTATCTCACTCGTTCCTGAAGCCTTGTAAAAGTTCTACTTCCAGGAAATTCCTACGCCTCGTACAAACTAAGCTTAAATAAATCTATAAAATTATACCAAAGGACAACGCACGAATTCGTTCGCACTCAGACGTAATAATATTTTGTACAGTAACTATTTATTACTAGGCACTACCAATACACTTGTTTTCACACTGTTTTTAATACACATATATATTAAACAAAATATTATTATTTTACAAATAAAATATTGGATAAAACTTCAATTTAACGAAAAATAAGATAATGTTATGTTAACAGAGGTATAAAATGCTTGTGATGCATGGCATATATAGAAAAACTAAACACTTTATACATGGGGCAATTTTTCGAAGGTTTGATTTGAAAGGTAAGAAACCGCGAATATGCTATATACAGAACGAAATGACGTGATGGTTTCTTCGACATGGGCGTGTCTACTGTCTGATTGGCTGCGCGAGACTGTGGGAAAGGGACTTGTGTCTGGTTGGCTACTGCATGCTGTGAAATATCCCTTATTGGCTGGGCTGCCAGCTGGTAAGAAGGGTACGAGGCGCTGATTGGAGAACGGCGTTTCAGCATATTGCTTGCCAGTGACGGAGCCGCGGTGGTACAGTGGTTAGACTACTCGCCTCCAGTAGCAGGGAAATTATGAGTTGGCATAACGGATTTTGGATTCGAAGTAGTAGTCGGGGGAGCCGCCATGTCGTGACATCATCTGGCTGTCAGCTTTTTCCTTTTAATTTTACATCTTTTCCCCTCAAAATTGACCAAAATACGCTAAAGTGTTCCTTTTCCTTAAAAATTTCCCTTTCCCCCCCTCAAAATTACGCTTTTTTCCTATTTGCGAAAATAAAAGGATCCTCAGAAAATGCCACTTTTTTCCCAGACAGGCGAGGAGGACTTGTGACTCCGGCGACCTTGGAGCCAGATGACCGGGATCAGTGACTCAGGACATATAGCCTTTGACCTTGACCTTTGACTCCGCCCAGGTGAACCGGGTTCGATTCCCGGCGGGGTCACTCCCGGAATTTCGCATGTGGGAATCGTGCCGGGCGATGCCGCTCGTCGGCGTGTTTTCTCAGGGATCTCCCGTTTCCCTCGCCCTTGCATTCCGGCGGTGATCCATACTAACCGCAGTCACCTTCATTGGCTCTGAAGACCTCGCTGTTAAGAGTCACCCAAATCTCTTCACTCCCTCTCTTCACTCACCGGCCAGTGACGCCATTCTGCTGGCGTGTGCGGGCGGAGTTCGCGGTGCGAGCTGTTCCACCTCTGTGGCCAGGGAATCGGCTTGCGGAAGTCGAAGGCCACGTACCGAAACTGTTGGATGCGGGCTTGTTTCGCGTGTCTCGCCTCTGACGAACGGGTCTCTGGGTGCATCTCCGCTCCCCAGTCGGAGACGCCCACCGGCTGAAGAAGGCACTGACCTTTACTCGCCGTGAGGAGAATGAGGAGCTGACGAACCCCCCGTGACGTCACGGCAGCGGGTCACGCTGGCGCGCCTCGCCTACGGAACAGTATAACCACTCGTGCAGAGCCGAAACTTTCGTGTGTGTGTCACTCACTGCGACGGAATGGCCTGGTGCTATGTCATCCACAAATAAAAACATGAAATTTAACCTCCGGATATCAGTCGAACCAATAGGAAACCGTAGTGTCTCATTATAAAGAAGTAATACTAAACAATAAAATTAAACACATAGAATTTCATCTACACTGTAGAAAAATTCAATAAACTTCCTCAACTGCCATCAAAGTTTTTACCACGTACATAATGTGAAAATTTCGCCACATATCAAGCTGCTAACATAGAACTGCTACCATTAAAATCTGGCAGATTCTCTACAATTTTTTCTTTTTCCTTGTCAAATGTAGGGAAACTATAGGTTGTTCACGGTGAAATGAGAACTTTTGAAAACCCTGCTTAAGATATACTTGTATATATGTTGCGTATTCCTCCGTCCTATGAAAAATTAGCATTGCTATGGGCCTCATCATTTTATTCATGCATCGGTCAAATGAAACTGTGAAATTATTAACAAAGTAAATAATTAATAAATCTGCTAATTTTTAAACTTCGATGCATTTAAAAAACAAAAAACGAAAGAAATTATTTTAATTTTTCACAAATGGTTACCCAATACTTATTATTAGACGTTAATATATGAAACTACTTTCCATCCATCGATACCAACGTTACTGGGCAAATGTCACTCAGTGCGCTCATTAAAATGTATGCATGCAGGGACAGCGACTTTTTTCTTATGTTCGTTTCTAAAGTGCTCACTTTACAGTGAACAGCCTTTAAATTGGGTGTATAAGGAAAATCAAGGCTCGGATGTGGGTTTTAAGTGAATGCATCTGCGTTTGCGGGTAATTTTTTCTTTGGGGTATTGGAAACAAATGAAAGTAGAGAAGTAATTACCTGGCTTTTATGGCTTCCGCAAGTTTATGATTTGGCACCGAAATTAGCTCTCCGGCACATCGTAGTCTCGAGATAAACTGTCCGGAAATTTTCCCCCCACGTCCAAAATTGGCTCCAGTCGCCGTGGGCTCCCACCTGCCCCTCGCCGATGCGTGGCGCCTACCCAAGGCAATGCTCGCATCGTAGCCGTAGACCCCGGGTAAAACGAGCTCATATTTGTTTCAACCGTGTTATTAGTAGAGACCTGAAAATTTCGCGAGTTCAATGACCTGCAAGCTAAACTCTATGCACAGTCTTATGCACAAAATCCCAATATCAACTTCACGTTGGTTGTCTGTTGTTACAGTGGAAGGCGACGAGTTGGCCACCGTTCTCCAGGAAGTGTTAAACACCGTGTGTTCCAACGGTTGAAGTCATATAAAAACCCACGTGTTTTGAATTCTAGCGAATTAGAGACCTGGAAAATTCGCGTTATTTTTTGAAGACTTAATAGACTTCTAACACACGTGTGTTTGCACTGATCTCGTCATTTGGCTACGGTTTGGTTGACACGCCCTTGGCGGCCTTGAACCAATCGGGAACAAGTAACGACAAAACATCCCAATCACGTTCCACCAAGTCACTCACTCTTGCAGTAGCCAATAAACGATTGGCATCGACTCGAATTTGCATAGGGCATTGAAATTTAACGTGCCCTCAAATAATAACGCGAATTTTGCATGTCTCTAGTTATTAGTCACGAAGTTAGTGTCGGAATGGATCACTCTACAAATGTTATACCACGTTTCCGTCCTGATATCCCATGTGTTAATCCGAATTTAAAGACGTGTTTACATCAAAACTTTACCATTTATGCTTTTACAATACCCAATACAATTATGCCATAAAGCTGTGAAGTTTTTCTTGGAGTGTAGGCCAGCCAGGAGCGTTAAATTTTTTAAATTTGAAATTCCTGCTCTCCGTTACACTTGTCTGCAAGTGGCATTGCTGGTGGCGCCATCAACAAGACCAGTCATTAGTGGGGAAAAATTGCCAGAGAGAGCAGCTCTCGTTCGTTCCCGCATTCCGCATTAATCTCGTTAGTGCAATCCACTCTATGATATCTTCGATCTTAGATAAATTTCGGTTAATAATTTTCTATGGACTGTCGATGCAGTCGAATGAACTGGGAATCGATGACTCGTACCAGCAAGGTTTTTAAGCGAAAATAACCATTTAACTCACTGAAAGGTCGAGTATAGATCGAGCAATGCTTCTTTGAACGTTTCTTTGCCCATACAAACAAAACTCTCACATATATATGTTAATTTATTTGCTAGAATTTAACACAGTCTTATGAGAATAATACATCCCGTTAGCAAAAATTTTCCTCACTTAAATAATACTTTTTTCTATAACTGCTCAAAAGGGTAAAATCAACTTGGCACCCCACTTGGCACACTACGAGGCCCAATCATCGAGTAAATATGTACACGTCGTGCATAGAAGCACACAGTAGACTTCAATACAAAATACTATATCCACACGATGGCTGTTGTCATATCTCCATTGGCTGCTGGTGCAGTTTCCGAATTTGACCGAGCCTCTCAGGATTCCGGAACTCTGACACTGAACCTCCGTGATTCGGGCGCAAACAGTTGACACGAAACAGAACATGTTTCGAGAAATAAAAAAAAAAAAAAAAACTGGAAGACTTCACAGTGCTTTGAACTGTAGCTTGTCTCGAAATCTTATCGCGAAATATCACTGCCCCTAGTAGTGCAGCAGGTAAGTACGTGTGTGAAGCTGCCTACACTGTAGGTACTACATGGTTGCCTACACTCGGGGCGGCAATCCTTCCCCGAAATTATTGCCTGTGATAATATATCTTTACTCAATGGTCCTGTGACCTGGGTCTTCCTCGTGCGCAACTAACTCGTAAACCGTATTTCAGCTTTAGGTTCTGACTGGTTCGTACCACTAAATGCTCTTCACGGTAAACTGAGCACTTCTGAAAGCCCTGCTTTAGACCTACGTCTATGAACACTCTGTATTTTTCCGCCTTATGTAAAATTAACATTGCCATTGACCATGTCACTTTATTCGTGCGTCGGTCAAGTGAAAATGTGAAATGATATTAAAAGTAAATATTTTTCATTTTTGGTAATTCTCACGCATAAGACGCATAAATTAACATAAACAAAATAAATAGTTTCAGTGTCCTCAAATGTTTACCTAACACTTTTAATTCAACGTAAAGGCATGGAACTACTTTCACCTCCGTCATTACCATCTTTACTAGGCACATACCAGTCAGTGCGCCAGTTAATACATATGCAGGTAAAAGCAATGTTATTTTTCAAAGATTGAATTCAAAAGTGCTCACGTTATCATGAACGGCCTTTACTGACAAACACAAAGCCTAAATAGAATTTGGCTGTGATAGTGAAACGGTAACTTAGTTAGCTTAAGTACAACCCGTCTAAAAATGTCATATTAAACACGTGAAAAGGTAAATTAAACCGGATCTGGGAGTTTTAATACAAACATCTGCTTTCAGTACCTCACCCACACCATTACTGTAGAAATTACATATAGAATTTCCATTTAACTGTATGCAGATACGAGCAAGGATTTTATTCACTGGTCGGTTTTAAAACTGCTGAGTTCGTCATGCTAGACCACACAGTCATGTGTATAACCAAGCCTTCGCCATATTTTTTTACTGGTTGCCGTCATGTTGAGAAGCCAATTTTCTGCCTAACTGGGCAGAACAAGGTTAATGCCAAGAGCACGTGTTACTCGTTCGGGGTTCGCCAGTGCGTGTCTTGATAATAACCTGTTGCCTATTTACAAAACAAAATAAATAGACCATAAGTCTAGATCTTATTGGGAGGCCATACGTCATTTCTACATGTCCTTGAAGTCACCAAACATTATTTTTGTTTCCCCGCTATGTTGGTCGTTGCTCAAGAAAACGGGAGGTTAATGACGTTGATGTATTTTGACCAGTCATTATTTCAGACAAGTTGTGCCCTATTATTCACTAGGTCAACTAAACTGACGGGCACTTGATAATTTTGAGTATCAACAATTGAAAAATATTCCTTGAATTTATCTGCATTTATTTAAATTTTAAAACATCATAGTGGCCTAAGTGCACTAATATTGCCAGTGAATTGGGACGAGAATACTTATTGCTTAACATCTTATTAACACTTTACATTCTGTAGCCTGGCAGGTAATTTATAAACATTGACTCTTTTATAAAATCCCCTGCACATTGCGCACGCTTATTCGATTTTATCATTTAGCCTGACAGTTAAGAAGCATACGATGGAAAATATGCCTTGCAAAAAGAACTGTGTGCTGCTTCTTGAAAACCGTATTGTGGCTGTGTCGGGTAGGGAGCTGTAGGTTTTACGTAATGTCTAGGTTAGAGGATATTTTTTTTTTTTAGGATACTGGAATGAAATGCACGCATAGACGATTCACGGTAAAATGAGCACTGTTAAAAGCTCTGCTTAAGATATACTTGTATGCACGTTGTGTATTCCTCCGCTTTCTGTAAATATAACTCTGCTATGGGTCTCATGACTTTATTCATGCGTCGGTCAAGTGAAATTCTGAAATTATTAGGAAAGTAAATATTTTACATATCTGCTCATTTTTACACTTTGGTGGATTAAAAAAACAGAAAGCAAAATAAATAATTCGAGTTATTGCACATGGTTACCTAATGCTTTTTATTTGAGATTAAGAAATGGAACTACTTTCCAATCATCATACCAACTTAACTGGGCGCATGTCGCTCAGTGCGCCCATTAAAATATATGCAGGTAGGGATAGTGACTTTTTGTAAGCTTGGTTTCAAAGTGCTCACTTGAATACTCTTTATTAGGCTTGCATGGCACAGATATAAACTAGATTTTTCATTTGGTAGCGATATATACTGCCCGGAAATTTTCACCAACGCCCAAAATTTATGCCAGTCGCCACGGGCCCCCATTCCGGCCTTGTACATGCGCGGTGCTAATTCAAGGCTATGCTCACATCGTAGTCGCTTACGCCATCGAATGAGATCACATTATTTCAATTGTGTTATTTGTCACGAAGTTACCGTATCGGCATGGCTGACGCTGCAAACGTTACGTCGGCCGTTCCCGTCCTGGAATCCCACGTGTCGGCGTGATTTTAAACACGTATTCAAGTCAAAACCGTTTGACTACACAACAATAAACTATAAAACACTATTCACTGGTATTTATAGTATTATAGTTGGCTATGATAATGATCACACCCTACAACACAAGGGGACGTTAGCAAATTTCTGTGGGCGCTCCTGAAGAGTTTCGTGTGACATGGCCACAAAATAGACGAGAAAAATGACACAGCCTTTCCTTTTATGCAGGTTTGCCCATCGCCTTTGCGATGCTCTGAAACAGACATTGTGTCTGGTTTGGCTAATGCTTGCTGCAAAAGATTCGCCATTATTGAGGAGGGGCCGCGGTGTCCGAGCGTTTGGACTGCTCACCTCCCACCAAGGGGAACCGGGTTCCATCCCTGGACGGGACACTGCCGTATTTTCGCAAGTGGGAATCGTGCCGGACGATGCCGCTGGTACGCGGGTTTTCTCGGGTATCTCCCCGTTTCCCCCCGCCCTTGGATTCTGGCTCTGCTATATTATTTCACCCTCATCTCCTCTCAGGACCGCGTTGTTAAGAGCCGTCCAAATATCTCAACTCTCTCAACTTAACTATTGTTCGGTTCCTGCTTGTCAGGTAATTTACCAGGAGCTGATTGACACGTTGCTGGCCAGTGGCGCCATTTTGCTGGTATGTGCGGGTAGAAAGAGTGAATGAGTGAAGAGATTTGGACGGCTCTTAACATTGAGGCGTTGAGAGCCGATGTCCGTGCACGGCTGGAGATCGCATTGTAAGCTGCCGTTTAACTTACATATTCTTATGCACTTTGTGGCATAATATGTCTGTCGAGTCGCTTTGTACGCATTAACACTTTCAGACCACTTTAATTTACGGTTTCAGGCGTTGTAAATCAAAAATGTTTTGATGCGTGCTGTACTTAAGTCTAGGCAACACTTGTTTCATTGTCTCAGCCAATGAACTGTAGCCTATATGTTCGGATACAGAAATGTGAACCAATTATGACCTAGACCTGTAAAATGGTTTGCGAATCATTTACCCACATCTAAGATCATTGGTCATTGAGCTTCGCATTGTTCAGCACAGACCATAAATTACCTTCACTTGCACAATGTACACATATGTGTACACTGGGTCTGAATGAGTTAAGGTAGTGTTAGAAGAACTGCCCTGCATTCCTTGCCATACGAGCGTGACGCATCAGCGAGCGCGGTCTCGGGAGAGCTACGGTTCCACCTGGAAAGGTTCTTAAGCGCAAGTTGGCAGTACTGCCGGGTAGAACGTTCAGGCCACTTTCCCAGCACTGGCGACACCTGGAGGATTGCCAAGGACGTGGGGTTTCAATCGGCACCGCGCTGGGGAAATGGTCGGCGCCAGGACTGGTCGATCAGCCGAGGCTGAGAGAGGCGCGTGCAGCTCCTAACGATGCCTTGAGGGCCAATAAATGAGGTGAATATGGAGCAGTGGAAAAAGGAAAGTGCGGGGGGAAAAAAAGGGGAGTGTCCCGAGAAAACCCACCTTATGCTAAAATCTTAATATGCCAGTCGGGAATCGAGCCGGGTTAACCTCAGTGGGAGAAGAGTAGTCTGGCTGACAACTACACCACCGTTAACTTTGATGGAGAAGTGGTGGGTTCGCCTCAAAGTGCGCGCGCCGCTACTGTTTAGCCACGAGAAACATCTTAAGCATTTGCTAGAGACCGGACACATTCGCGAGTTCAATGAACTGTAGGCTAGACTCTACAGTCTTATGTACAAATACGCCAACATCAACTTCACATTGGTTGCCTGTTGTCACAGTGGAAGGCGACGATTGGACAAGCATTCTCTAAGAAGTGTCAAATACCGCGTGGGCCAATGGCTAAAGTTATACAGACTCAAGTGTTTTTGAGTTCCAGTTTGTCCCGAAATGAATCCATGAATTCTTCAGGTCTCTAGCTACAGGCCTACTTGACAGGAGCAAAACTAACCTAGCATTACGGGTGAATCAGTGTGTCGAGCAAATGGAAAGATGCGAGAAGCAATCTAACTCCGCCCAAACTACCAGCGGCAAATTGGCCAATCACAGCATCAAAGTAATAGCTATTTACATTTCTGCTCGTAAGCTAGACTCTCAATATAATGCCTGAGAGACTGTGAAGTTTTAACGGCTGCGTCCCCTTATACCGAACAAAATATGTTTGCGGACAAAGAACAAGAAAATAAAACGAAAATTAAAAGAAATTAACTATCACTATAATTGCATGAATGAAAGGAAAACGCTATAGAAACGAGAAGGTGGTTGGTTAGCCCAGTAACTAAAAAACAGTAAATCACTCACATGGTCAAGAAGAACGGAAAATGACACAAAACAAAGACCAAAAGAGTGCTTAGCAGTACAGTAGGTAAGGGAAAGAATATTTTTTAATTAATTATTTAAATGTAATTATTGTAAGTTTTACTGTAAATTTCATGCCAGATTCAATTTTAAATGTTAATTCAACTCAAAAGCAAAAATGTTTATAGGAATAACAGTACTGCCACGCAGCATTTTTTTACATCTTAAATTTATATTTAGTAGAAAAAAATATTTAATTTATATTCAATCCTTGTATTGATTATAAAACTTTTTATTCTCCATATTGGTCTTAAAATTCTTGCTAATCTCATTTTCTCCAGTCAATAGATTCTGCAATAATTCTGGGTAGTTCGCTTAAAATTATATTATATTTTGAATTCTACTTTTTAAAAATACTTCGATACTATTGCATTACTTATAAATTTTGGTAAACAACGTTACAATTTTTCAAATTTGTTTGGCACGTTACCAATATAAATTTCCATGTGTCATTTTTTTTTCTTTTTAAGAATATTTATATTTTTTGGATTTTAATTTGACTGACAATTAAAAAGAAATATTTAAAAAAATATAAAAAATATACATAAAAATAGAAAATAAGTTTTGACGCTCGAGCAACCATAAAGAACTGTGCCGGTGTGTGGATGGTCCAGGGAACAAAAAACCACGTGGTGTGAAGAAAAAGCATGCCGGGCTCGTACCAACGACCTGCCGGATGTAAGACAGACACATCACCGCGCGAACGGCTTGGTAGCCAAAAGTGGAACTGAAGCACAGAGCAAACAAGCCCATAGAAGAGAAACGACGTGATGGTTCTTCTGAAGTACGCGTACTCTGTTGCTAAGTCGTCATAAGGGTTACGAAAACGATCTTGTCCCTAATGCGTGCTAAAGGACGTTCACGCTAAAGTGAGCACTTTTGAAATCAACTTTAGAAAAAAGTCACTGCCCCTGCCTGCATATATTTCAACGCTTGCACTGAGTGACATGCACCCAGTGAAGTTGGTAATGATGGATGCAAAGTAGTTCCGTATCTTAACATCGAATAAAACGTGTTAGGCAACCATTTTTGATAGCCTAACTTAAATTATTTCTTTCGCTTTCTGTTTACTTATCTAATAATTTTACAGTTTCACTTAACTGGCACATGAATAAAGTGATGAGGCGCACGGGAATGATAATTTTACATAAGGCGGAAGAACTCTTTCAAAATTGCTCATTTTATCATGAACAAAAAAAAAAGTATCGCCTAAATGACTGCTAGACGACAATGCAGTTATGCCACAGAATTGGTTTACTGGGACTGGTTTACTAAGGTTTGTCGTATGAGCTCACCATATATTCAAAGTTGGAATACATGTTGATAGAGGCTATTCACGGTAAAGTGATCACTTTTGAAAGCCCTCTCATTTGGAGTATTAGTCGATAAATATATTTTATTTTATCCTTAGACGTTAACTTCAGAGTGTGGTGGAATCTACACACTGCATTTATTACTCACATGGCAGTATTTATTTACAAAGGTGGTTAGAGGATAAAAAAATGGTTGAAATAAAAAAGTAACTAGGGCTTCAAAAGTGCTCACTTTACCGTGAACAGCCTATACACGAGCTTATTTTACATCAACCAATTATTGCTGTCCCTACAATGGACTGGCAAAAATATATGTATCAATGTTAACATCTAGGCCATAATTGTACATAATATATAAGTAATAGGATTCGTATTTATATTTACACTAGAAGTGCATGTAAGTGAAATAGCGGGGTAGTTAAATTTTTTAATTATTATTTTGGTGCAGTCCTTCGCTGACGGTCACGTGGAGCTCTGGAAACGGGGGTTGTGTCTAATTAGCCACTGCTTGCTGCAGATTATTTCATATTGGTCAAGCTGCCGTCTGTCAAGTTCGTCTACGGACGCTGATTGGCTAGTGGGCTGTGAGGCTATTTTGCAGGCGTGTTTAGGCTGGAGATCGCGATACACGCTACCGTTTATCTTTTGTACTTAAAAATATTTTATAGTTATTAACTAAATAGTGCTTATGCTGTAGAGTCATTTAAGTAAAATTTTTCCACAAGATACGACCTTGCTCTACCTGCCTTACTGCAGCGAATATCTTCCAGCTTCTATATTATTAATAAATAAAACTGAGAACCGTAAAACACACATCACGTTGTAAGCTGTAACGAATTAATTTAAAATTTAAATATGTGGTACAAAATTTACTCATACATTCAGAGTACTTCGTACCACCTGCCTAGTTAAATTTCGAATGAAGGCTCGACGAATTCTGCACATTACCATATTCCATCTAGAGACAGCCAAAACTTGTGGTATTATTTGGTGTCAAGCTAGGATTCGCAGTCCTATAGATACTAGAGCCGGTGCTGTTAGTCCATTGGTCGCTGTCTGTGTGTGAAACCATTCCCCTTCTGGCAAGACCACACATGATTCACGCAAATAACTGTGAAGTGTATAATCAATCGCGCCAGATTTTACAGGACGTGTCAAATGAAGCGCGGTCGAATGATAAACGCGGAACAATATTACACGAACTTCAAATATGACTTGTCCTCAAAAGATAACGCGAAATTAGCAGTTATCTTGATAGCCTACATCAAGATGGGGCATGTAACTTCGTTTTAAATGAAATCGTGCTGGTACAGTGGTCCCCTTAATCAGTACAAAGTTACTGCAGATGACTAACTTCTATAATGTTTCTGCACTTTATTGTATTTGAGTGTTGAAACGACTCTTTGAATACGGTAAATTGACTCCAGGGCTCGCTTACAGCTTCAAGAGAAACTGAGGCAAGCTTAAAGAGGTGAAGCGAAGTGAAAGGAAATCGCGTCCCTGAAATAAATTCCAAGCAGGATACAGAATGGACAAGTATACAGAAGCATACTGTTATGGTATGACACGTATGATGTATGGTTCGTCATCATACCTTAAAGCTATTGGGGGCAACGCAGGTTATTGATAAGTCTGGTTATGTGCAATGAACACTATTTAAAAGGGGTTTATTTAACGTTAAGGTTGTTCAATATTATTTCATTATAAACATGTCTGGCTGTGCGCAGGGGAGTTATACAAATATACTGAAGTATTAATTTATATTAAATTATAAAGATTTAACCAGTCACATTCCGAGTAACGTCTAAATGGAGAGTCCCTACCTTGTTCATGATTCCGGACGCTGATTGAAATGGCAGAAGTCGACGCCCGAACACATCCATATTAAGTGGTCTTCTCGTTCCAATGGTCCGACGACAAAGAAACACCGCCCACGGGCTACACTACCCTATATCGGCTGCGCTGTCCTCGTTTACTGGCCGGTAGAGGGGGTTCCTGTGGCTCCGGATTTCATTACTAATTTCAGTAAACACGGCCCGTGTCCTGGATCAATACGTGAAGGTGTGATAAGGCAGGCCGCTCAGCTAAGGCGTGATCACATTTCGTAACAGTACTCACTTATTGATTGGCTGCGCGTTGCTCTCGAAAGTGCAGTGCGTGTCTGATTGGCTCTGCCGTGACACAGAATACTAAAGTGGGTTGGCGTGGAGGTTCCTTTTATCTATAAGCGCATTCGGTCGTTGACTCGTCGCACGTCGGCCTGGAAACGTATAAACCTATCTTGGATCTGAGTGGCTATTGCACGTTGCGGAATATTCCCCGTCGGTAGGGACAGGAAAAATTCGCGAATTCATTTCACGACAAGATAGATTTCAAACGCGTGTACACTGACGTCCCTTTTTCATTTGGATCAGAGTTTAATATACTCGCCCTTGACGACTCCGCGTCAACAGTCGACTTGCAAGGGAACAAGAAGCGAATCCCGCACTGTCAAATGTGAGGAAACACTGGGGCGATAGCCAATGAACAAACATCTGAGGTTCGACTATACAAAGGATTGTGGAGTCTAGCATAGAGTTAATTGAACTCGCGAAATTTTCCTATACCTACCTATCTGGTAACTCAGTCTCGACTCTCGAGGCGTTGATTGGCGAACGGCGTCCCTTTTTCAAAAAGCACGCGTTAATAGAGAGGTGAAACAGCAGCTTGTACCGCGGAATCCAACCACGCACACCAACAATAATACAGTATGAGTAGAGACATGCAAATTTAGCGTTATTTTTCGGCAGCATGCTAGATTTAACCTCCGTATATACATTAGAGTCGGTGCCACATATTTATTGACTTCTGAAGAAGCGAGGAGCCACAGTCTCATTTGACTAGGTGAGGCGTGATTGGGGTACCTTCTGGTAACTTGTTTGCAATTGGTTCAAGGCCGCCCACAGCGTGTCAATGACAAGAGCAATGCAAACGCACATGCTTTTTGAATTTTACTGTCTTCAAATGATAACGCGAATTTTGCAGGTCTTTAGGCATCAGTGACCAGAGCAACACGCAGGAACGTCGTCTGCCAATCAACGCCCGGTAACCTTACTCGCCAGCCTGGCAGCCCAGGCCAATATGAAACCTTTCGCAGCACCCGGTAGCCTATCAGACACAAGGGACACGTTCCCGGAGCTTCGTGCAGCCAATTATTGATTCGGTGTGCGCGCATCAAGGGAACATTCACAGCATTCCGTCTCTCTGTACTAATATACTGTCAATCGCACATTTTTCATACTCCGGCCACCAAGGGCAACAACTGAAAGGTAGAAATGGATAGAAATGTTAAGCCTCTTTCGTGGTGAGATGCACGTTATAAATAGAAAAAGAAGTAAAAATAATGTGGACTGACGACAGGAAGCCATATAAAAATAGAAGCAAAATAAGTAAAAGCAAAGGATAACTCATACACCTAAGAGACCTGCAAATTTCGAGTTATTATTTGTCGGCATGGAAGATTTCGCCGTACTATATGCACTCGAGTAGATGCCAATTATTTATTGGCTTCTGCAAAAGTGAGGACCAAATATTCCCTTTGGACTAAGTGGGACGTAACTGGGCTATCTTTTCGTTACTTGTTTCCGGTTCAAGACCACCCCGGGCTTGCCAACCTAACTGCGTACCAATGACAAGCCCAGCACAAACGCACACGAGTTTGAAGTATACTGTGTCTTCAAACAATAACGCGAATTTTGCAGTCCTCTGCTTATATATCCCTGGATTTCCCAGAAAGGGCACAGTTGTAGGGGATGCGTCATTTAATCCACGGCTGTCTCTCTCTGTCTCTCTGTTCTCTCTCTCTCTCTCTATATATATATATATATATATATATATATATATATACATATATATACATATATATATATATATAGTGTGATTATTAGGGATAGGAACATTTCGCGAATTCGTTTCCGGACATGATAGACGTCAATCACATATACAGTGAAGTCACCTTGGCAATTGGATCACAGTTCATTAGTCACGCCCTAGACGCCTCTAAGCCATTAGCAAACTTCTAAAGAAACAACTAGTGAATCACATACTGCCAGGTGTGAGGTAATACTGTGGCAGCAGCCTATGAACAGACAGCTGAGGCTATAGTGTACGCAGGACTGTGGAGTCTAGCCTACAGGTCATTGACCTCGCGAAATTTTTCAATCGCTACTGATTATGCGTTGATTGGTGAGTGGCCTAGCGCCGTGTAGTAAAGTGCTGGACTTATTTTTTTTTGTTGGTGTGTCTGACTGAGTTATCGACAAGCAGAACCGAAGACAGCTTGGTGCCAAGCAGTGGAAGCCCCGTCCACAAGTAGACTACAGTTGTAAACCTGGTCCTACTGCACCCGGCTAACTCCTGGAGGACGGCCAAGGACAGTCACCCGGTATCGTCGGACAGCGCGAATGCGAGGCACGACAGGGCCGACTCCCGCTTTCTTAGGCCAGCTGCCACGGCGTCGACAGCACATAATAAGTTACTATACAGAAGCGAAACATTTGTGTGTGTTACTCAACAATTTGATGTCTGCGCGTTTTTACAGACATTCAAGACCAACTATAAATGAATCACCTATATATACCTCTGCTGGAAAATCAGCTCTGTTTTTCTCTTTTTTTATTCACACACCAATGACCTGTAGTACGTTTTATCGTAATCTACCATGTATAATTGGCTGATATTCAGCTATTGAGATACCGAGTTTATTTCACCCCCTATGAGATTGGAATGGAGTGGAGAGATTTGGGCGGCTCATATCAACGAGGTCTTAAGAGCTGTTGATAGTGAAGCGAGGTGAGTATGGAGCAGCGTCGGTAAGAGAGAGCGGGGGGGGGGGAGATCCCCGAGAAAACACCCCGACCAGCAGCAGCGTCCGACACGATTCCCGCGTGCGAAAATCCGGGAGCGACCCCGCCGAGAATCGAATCCGGTTCGCCTTTGCAGGAGGCGAGCGCACTAGCTGCTGTGCTTCCGCGGCCCCTTTTCCACCAGTGAAATGTAATTTATTATGCAAAAGGATTTATAATCAGTTGGATGTTTCCTGCAATGAATGTAATTGAACGAAAAGAAAAAAAAATATTATGGATACATCCTTCGCAGGAGGCCCTACTGAACTACTGAAAAGGAAACGATTGATTCTAAAACCTTTCACATAGTAAAGGTAGATTTAATGGGATAATGAACTTTATACTCTACAGTATAGGCCGTTCACGGTAAAATGAGAACTTTTGAAAGCCCTGCTTAAGATTTACTTGTATACACGTTGTGTATTCTTCCGATTTATGTAAAATTGACATTATCATGGGCCTCATCACTTTATTAATGCATCGGTCAACTGATACTGTGAAATAATTAAGAAAGTAAATACTTTACAAGTCCGCTCATTTTTACACTTTGATCCATTAAAAAAACAGAAAGCAAAATAAATAATTTTAAGTTATCACAAATAGTTACCTAACACTTTTTATTCGACGTTAAGAAATGGAACTACTTTCCATCCATCGTTACCAACTTTAAAATTAAAACATAAAAATATATGCATGCAGGGCAGTGACTATATTCTAAGGTTCATTTCTAAAGTGCTCACTTTATCGTGAACAGCCTTTAAGCGTATTCGGTGTCACGGACACCCGAGTGATGGCGGACAGTAGGAATACAGAGACCAGAAGAACCAGGGACATTGAAGTTGTGGACTGTCTAGAACGCCTGTAATTGTGCGCAGACCATACATTGTAATAAAAAACTCTACTTTTTATAGAAACTTTGTGACCCAAGAAATAGTCGGTTATTCCACCGACGAAGCAACAAGGAAGATAGGTAAAGACTGTTTCCGATAAAATGAGCACTTTAGAAATAAACTTTAAGAAAAAGACACTTCCCCTGCGTGCATAACGGGCGCACTGAGTGACATTCGCCCAGTGAAGTTGGTAACGGTGGATGGTAAGTGGTTCAATATCTTAACGTCGAATAAAAAGTGTTAGGTAACCTTTTGAGATAACTTAAAATTATTTCTTTCGCTTTCTGTTTTTTTTTTTTTTAATGCATTTAAGTGTAAAAATGGGCAGATTTGTAATATGCTTACTTTTCTAATAAGTTCACAATTTCACTTGACCGACGCATGAATGAGGTGAAAAGGCCCTTGACAATGTTAACACTTTGGAGTCTGCGCACGTTTACAGACAACCAAGACAAGTGAGAAGTGAGTTAGATATATCCATGACTGCAGAAACGCCGATTCTATTGGCCTCCGGGTCACCACTCACCATCTTCCTAGCGGCCAACATGACAACTGGACACGCTTACTGTGCTCTACAATGTTCATTATTGGCTGGCCATCAGCCACTAGTGCGCTGAGTTGGTTTTGTACCAATGAAATGTATTCATAAGTAACAAGATGTTTTGCAATAAAACCTGTCCTTATAAGTATTTGTAGGGACACCCGAATTTCGCGAAAAGATTTCCGCGCTTGCTAGATTTCAATACCCTACGGCCGTACCAGCAGTTTTATTTTGCTTACTGACGGCATGTGTCTGTGAGGAGACATTGTCTTGCTTGACTGGCCAGTCAGAATTATGTTACTCCGATACTGCACGTCTGTGATTCGCGGACAGACATATAAATCGCGAGACACCGAGATCATCCAATCACGGATGTGGATCTGAGCTGAAGTGTTACGAAATTCAACTGGTCGTTAAATCTCTTCGCGTAAATCGGGTGTCCCTAAGTATTTGTAACAAAAATATATTTAGTAGTATTATTGTTGCTGAGAAGTAGTGTTCTTGTAAGGATAACGAAACTTTCAAAATAGTTTTCCTCTCGCTACACTCGAGCGTAGTCCTAAAAGCGTTAATTTTACATAAGGCGGAGGAATACGCAAAGTATATTTTAAGCAGGGATTTTAATAGTGCTCAATTTACCGCGAGCAGCCTTTGCGTGATGAAGTGACGAGAGGTGGGTAAAGGCGGTAGGCGTACAAGAGTGGTAACTAGGCCGCGAGGAGATTACGAACACGCCAGATACGAACAGAACGGCGAATCTGCGGCGACGACGGCTATCGCCACTTGCGTGCATCCTTCCTCAGCGCGGGTACTCGAAGCGAAAGTGAGTCACACCTCCTGCTCCGCCTCGTCGTTGTCGCTCGACGGCGACGACTATCTCCTCTCGAGCGAGCGACACGTGTCGTCCTTCGTCGGACGTGAAGCGGCAGCCCGCTGCGAAGAAGCCTTTACCTCTCCGGACCGGGAGGAAGACGACACGAGCCCCCACGGGCGAAACTCGCACTCGAACTGAGCTGTAACTAGAGATAGTGATTTTTCACACGGTAGACTTCGATACTATAAGCACCCAACAGCAGTTTGTCTATTGCCATTGGTTGCTGTCTGCTTGAGAAGACGTTTTCATATTTGACTTGGCCACTTTAATTCGGCAACATCGGCACGGCTTCTACATGATTCGTGTGCAGACAGTTAATACGTGTCAAAAAGTAATTCAGCCGATTAAGATGGGTAAACAACCCTAGAGTGTTTTAAAATATAACTTGTCTTGAAATCTTTTTGCGAAATTTCACTACCCCTAGCTATAACACTTTGAGTGCTGTGCATTCACTGTCACTTCCAACTATTCTGAAGCCCTACTAAAGTTCTACTCCCACGATAATCCTCCGCCTCATGCACGCAAAGAATAACCGAGTCTCGAAAATTACACCATAAGGACAGCCCACCGCATTTGTGCCCATTCGCTTTAACAATATATTGCAATAAGATCTATCTATTACCAGGTATTACCAACACACCTATTTCTCCTTGCATGTATTCAAATTAATTATAAGTTCAAATATTAAAATTAAAAGTTAAATTTAATTAAAAGTAAAATACTTTTATGTTAACAACCGTATAAAACGCTTGTGACGCATGGCATACTTAGGAAACGACAAAACACGTCATACATGGGATGGTTTTTCAAAAGTTTTATTCGAAAAGGGCGAAGAAACCTTGAATAGACTGACAAGACAAGCTAGAATCGAATCGCTTATATTTACGACTACATTACCTTCAGTTTTATTAGGTACAGAAAAATGTCGTGTACTTTGTAGTCTCAGTTGCAATTGAAGCACAATTTATTAGACACGTCCTGTACAATTATAAGCCAATACAAGACTTAACGAGGGAAGTAGTTGCGAATTCCAATCTTGCAGGTTGGGGTAACACTGATTACTCTCCGAGGTAGCAGCCAATGAACAAACGTGCGAGGTTAGAGTGCACATAGGAATGTGGAGTCTAGCCTACACGTCACTGAGCTTGAGAAATTTTTCTGTCCTTGTCTATTGTTACCTGTATTCACATTTACAACCGTACTATTGGTTCACAAAGCATCGGGCACGCTTATGTACTATACCAAACAAGCCCAGGGTGAGGCAACACCCTCCGCGTGACGGGATTTCCAGCCCGTTATATAGGTGCCCGTTATCCCTGAACATGACAAGAAATGAGACCCTAGGGTGGAACGGCGCTGGAATGCAAGGGCGGGGGAAACATGAGTACCCCGAGAAAACCCGCCGGCAAGCGGCATCGTCCAGCACGATTCCCACATGCGAAAATCCGGGAGCGAGCCCGCCGGGGATCGAACCCGGATCGCCTTAGTGGGAGGCGAGCGCACTAGCCACTGCGCCACCACTGCCCCTATTGTGTTGAAAGTGTCTCATTAAAATGCTTTCTACGTACAATAATACAACCATCATGTTCGTTTTAGTAATTAACACTTTTATTACGTCACAGAGAATCTTGAGGAAACTGTTGGTGAAGTATGTTTATTTAACCGGGTCTTCAAAGAATGCGGATATCTTACGGAACACGCCATACCATTCAGTTAAATTATGTGCCTAGACTATGGTAGCATATATAAGTTCACAAATAAATGTTAATATAGGCTAAACTAACATTCGATAATAGGCAAATAGCCTTTTCGGTTTAAAAAAAAACATGAACGTTCAAAAAAGCAACCTTTTCTGATTTACGAGCGTATGCACAGTAACAGCACCCACGTCGGAGTATCACGTCGGGCATGCAGCACGCCATCTTGTGTGAACCGTTTGCTCCATATTGCCTGGTGTTGTCTAGCACTTTGAGTGCCGCCTTTGTAATATTACCTCACCTAAAATTTAACTTATTTATTTGCCGTAAGACATCCGCATTCCTTGAAGACATAGGCGAAGAAGGGCCTATAAAATGAGACTAGGAAAATGGCACACAAATATTTCCAAGCCTAAATAAATGCGATCTCGAGAAAGAAAAGCTGAAAAACAAATACATATTTGCCGGTTACAGGAGGATCCTGAAAATACACCCCACGAAGACTTTTCGATGACCGGGGGAAGGGGGAAGAAGATAAACCTGAAACCACTTCTGGTGTAAAATGGAGTTGTTTGATGACGACGGAGAGCTAGTCACTTCAGAGAGGGACGCCGAAACAAAATACGTAATATAGTATAGGCTTTTCACGATAAACTGAGCACTTTCGAAAGCCCTGCTTAAGATTTACTTCAATAGCCGTGCCCGAAACGGCTACGAGACGATTATTTAGGTTACTAAATCGACCACGTGACCAAGTTTAGGCCCTAAATATTTGGGGATTTAGGGTTGAAATTTACTGATGTGGAATAGCACACTAAATCCCCAAATAGGTCCGTAAAATCGTCTGCTGTTGTTTATTTACGTTTTATTTCCCGCGTTTGGCGGAAACGTCGATTGTTACTGTTCTTGAAACGCTGCAAAATACATGCACGTGAAAAATGGAGAATCAAGGATCTACATGAAGTCATTTTAAAATAAAAATTCGTACGAAAATGAAAAAAGCGTTCGGTTATTTGAAATTGAATTTTAATAGCAGGGAGCGAAGAAATAATGAGAAGATTGATATTGGCTAGAAAGAAATATGATCAGTAATTTACAAGACGTGAAAAATGCTTGGGAGATAGTTATTTAGTGATAGTGAGACAAACAAAATAACGTCGAAATTCCACAAGCCTGCAGTTTCCAACTTTGTCACATGTAGCGCTGTTACAAGCCGTTCGAAACCATCCACCCTAAATTCCTAAACCCTAATACCCCGAATTTTCCATTTCGGACACGGCTTATGTACGTTATGTATTCTTCCGCCTTATCTAAAATTAAAATTGCCATGGGCCTCATCACTTTATTCATGCGTCAGTCAAGTGAAACTCTGAAATAATTAGAAAAGTAATTATCTTACAAATCTGCTTATTTTACACTTCAATGCATTTAAAAACAGAAAGCGAAAGAAATAATTTAAGTTATGGCAAATAGTTACCTAACACTTCTTATTCGACGTTAAGTTACGGAACTATTTCCCATACATCGTTACCAACTTTATTAGGCGCACTTCACTCAGTGGGCTCCTTAAGATATATGCAGGGAGGAGCAGTGATTTTTTTTCCAAAGGTTGATTTCGAAAGTGCTCATTTTACCTTGAACAGCCTGAAGCAAAACAGCCGCTTGATGCGCTAACTCCAGCCGGACACGGTAACAAAATGACCCAACGCAGTTCGCTAATCAGCCAGCCAGCAGTCCTGCCCGTATAGTCCATTCACAGTTACTCCCTATTTTTCTGAAGCCCTGCTGAAGTTCTACTTCTAGGATATTCCTCCGCCTTTTACAAACAAATATTAACTGATTCTAAGATAATTTTCTTAAGAACTATTTCTTACTAGGCATTACCAACATACCTATTTTCTCGCCGTTTGTATTCGTATTAATTATGAATGAAATATAAAAAACTTATTGATAAATACGAGTAAACATTCAATTCAAACAAGAACAACATAGCACCTGATATCTACAGGATATCCTAATTATATCCATAATATCGAAAAGTCATCTAGGTCCTACAGTGAAGCTCTAATGTATGTCCTTTGGAAATCCAATAGTGGATATCAGTTTTTACCACTTACGGGATATCCATTATACAGAATGAGGCATTTAAAACACGCCACCTTAATAAATCGCCCACTTGTAAAGATAGAAGAAAATGGTCCAGACAAACGTTTTGGATGAAAGGGCCCATAATGTGAGGTTAACAGTTTGGTGTTACGTCGACAGGTGAAGGTGATATGGGGGTCAACTTCGATTTTGTAAATGGGATGACATACTTTATTACACACCTTTGTACAGCTCTTCGCAAGATGAATACAAACACGTGTCAAACGTACTAGAAAGGTGAACATTAAACCACATCATCCCATTCAACATAGCGATGTTGACCCCCATATCTCCGTCACCCCTCGGCGTACAACGCACCTATTTATTAAACTAACATCATGGCCCCTTTCACCCCAAACAACGTTTGTCTGAAACATTTTCCTCTATCGTTACAACCGGCCGATATATTAGGGTGGCCTGTTTGAAATGCCTCGCCCGGTATATTACAAAACCACCCATGGCCATTGCCTATGGTAAGTGGCTACATCTAAAGATGTATGTAGGACATCCACACTAACTATATCACGTTTTAGATGTTAGGTGGACATTTCAATATCTTTCAGTAGTATTTTGAATATAACTTTGCTACTCTTGGATGTCCTTGGAAATCCAGAATATCCGAGAGTGACATCCGTCAGATGGTCTTTGGAATCTTCTGTGCTGTATGAGAATAGGGTGCTTTTATGCTGACACAAGTAAATGCTGTTCATGAAAAAATCAGCGCTTTTGAAATCAACCTCAGAAAAATGTCACTGACTCTGCCTGCATATATTTTAACGGGCACACTGAGTGACATGCGCCCAGTAAAGTTGGTAACGATCGAAGGAAAGTAGTCCCATATCTTAACAATTTAGGTAACAATTTATGTTGACTTTAATTGTTTCTTTTCCCTTCTGTTTTTTTCTAATGCATTGAAGTGTAAAAATGAGCAGTTTGTGACCTTTTCCTTTTGTAACAATTCTACAGTTTCACTTGACCGACGCATGAATAAGTGTCGAGGTCCAAGGAAACGTTAATTTTACGTAAGGTTGTATAATACACAACGTGCACACAAGTAGATCTCAAGCAGGGCTTTCAAAAGTGCTAATTTTCCGTGAACAGCCTATGTAAAACTATTGTGATACACTATACTTTTTTAGAAAACACTGAAGCACTAAATACGTGGAGCGATTTCCCAAAGGTTCCCAAAGGTTGAAGAAACTGCGACACAAAGCCCATTCCAAGGCCTCGCGTAACCAGTAAGTTAACAGGTACGCCCACATCAAAGGAACCGTCACTTCGCTTCTGTGTACTTAGCTATTCTACGGCGAGGAGAGATGACGCGGTGCCAGGTGCAGGAGCCATGACGAAGACGACTCTCGAGGCAGGATCCAGCCTCCGTGACCTACTGGAGTCGTAGAGAGTGAAGTGTTAGAGGAGGAGGGGCAGAGAGGTGTGAGGGATCTGGGACAGCGGGGGCCCACCAAGGCCGCGTGCGAAATGCCGCCGCACTTTCGACACACAGGATCCTCCTCCTCGTGCTATCGCCTGCGGGTGGCCTTCCGCCGTCCAGCACACTGCCCGGGCAGGCCGCTATCCGAGCGCTCCATCGGCGCTTGCTTGCGTCACGAGACGCCTGTCTCTGCAGACCTCATGACGTCTTCCAAAACATACGTCGTAGTCGGATAGGCACTCGATATACGCTCTGAAGTCAGTGTGCGTTCACTAACATTTAAGACAAGTTGTGAGTGAGTGAAGAGATTTGAGCGGCTCATAACAGCGTGGTCTTGAGAGCCTATGAGGGTGATCGAGGTGAGTACGGAGAGGCGCCGGAATGAAAGAGCGACCCGCCGATCAACGGCATCGTCCGGCACGATTCCCACATGCGAAAATCCTGTGACCCGGCCGGGCAAGTTGTTGTCTTCGTATTACTTTATAGGGAGTTTGACTCAAGTAATTTTTTAAGGGTCTCCTAAAATCTAAGATTCATTTCAGATTAGTACTCTTTGCATGCCATTTGTAAAGAAGTGGCACTCGTATTTTTTTATAAATATCTTAAAGTGAAAATAAGAAAACAGATAATTTGTTAATCGCAGGCAATAAAATTAAGCAATAGAGACATACAAACATTTATGTATAAATTAGTATATCTAAATAACATAGAAAAAATATTGTTTTCGATAACTCACCCGATAATTACTATCTGGATTGGCGTATTGTACATATATTAACAAACAAAATTTAATTTTAATGCAGTGTTTTTTATATAGAGAATCCTTTCTGGCTTACTTAAGAGGATTTGGTGAAGTCCCAGAGGTACTGATCTGCAAATCCATAAAAGGTCCTCAGGATGTCAAAGGATAACTTTTATGATCATCTATAGGATGCTTGCAGGACATTTCGCCTTATCCGTATGAGGTTCTAGGGACGTCCCGGAGATGAGTGTACTAGACATCACAGGGATATCCTTAGGTATAGGTTGTTCACGGTAAAATGAGCACTTTTGAAAGCCCTGCTTAAGCTCTACTTGTATGCACGTTGCGTATTCTTCCACCTAATGCAAAAATAACATTACCATGGGCCTCATCCTTTACTCATGCGTCGGTCAAGTGAAACTGTGAAATTATTATAAAAGTAAACATTTTATAAATCCGCTAATTTTTACACAGGAAGGCGTTAAAAATACAACTGAAACAAAGCAGAAAACGTAAGAAATAATTCAAATTATCACAAATGGTTACCTAACACTTTTCATTCGACGTTAATATGTGGAACTACTTTTCATTCATCGTTACCAACTTTACGGGGCGCATGACACTCAGGCGGGGGCAGTGACATTTTTATAAGGTTGACTTCACTAGTAGGCTATTCACTTTATCGTAAACATCCTTTAGCACGTTTGCTTGTACGTTTCCTATACAAAAAAAATAAACTGAACTTCCTAAGGACATCCCAGAGACGACAGTTTCGACATCAGAAGGCCATCCCAAGGATGTGTGGCTTTGCTGGCAGCGCTACGGCGAAAATTCCAGATGCACATGCCAGGGAGATATCTTCACTGGTTAGCAACGTATCGCAACGCTGTTTACCAATCAGCACGCATAGCAGATTATTTACTAACAGGCCGCCCAGCTGATAGGCAGCATGCATCACCCGATCGTCAGACACAAGGCTTGTTCCAGATACAAGCGTAACCAACAAGCTAATGTGTACACGTACTTCAAAGGTTCTGTAATGCCATTTTACTTCTGTTTGCTTATTTATTCTGTGGCAAGAACGTGTGCATTTTTTAAGATGCAAGTGTAATTAGTTTTGCATGTAAGTTGGATCTAGACTAACGTTCAGTGTAAAAAACCAAATGAATTTTTTCAATACTGCGGTCATACGCGAATTTACCAATAACAGTTTATTTTGAAAATCTACCAAATATATATATATATAATAGTTGTAATTATATCTAAATAGTAAAATACTAGTATTACGACAAGACTCACATAAACCGCTGATAGCATCTTAAAATCCAGGCAAGGTTTATGTTGTTGATGGCAGGACAATTTCACCATTCAGACGTCTGTTTACCCTGAGTGTCGTTTGTTTAGTGACCTGCAGCGAGAACATACTATGTTCTTTCGCCGTTTTAAAAGACTATGAGCTCAATTAAAGTTCCTGACTATCTTTATGACAACATGCAACAGGTTAGGCTAGTTTTAGTGTATATCGTTGCGATATTCCACAAATGTACGTACTTTAGACATCAACCATACATAAAGGGTTTGTTGTACGATACGGAAATAACTTTTTGTAGTGTTGGTAAAATTATTTCAGCCACATGTTTATATCGTAGGCCTTTAAGTAAAAAAAAAACGCTCTTTACTGCATACTGCATTAAAGCTGGGGTGTTACTTAATAGCAAATTAATGCTATGCTTTAGCAATGTTAGTGTAACACCTTGTATGACAAAGAAATCAACTTATTAAAGATATAAGTGTATTTAATTTCCAATTGAAAAGTCTGATAAATCCGGCTGTCCACGCACTTAAAGGGTAGTGTTGGTGTTTCCAGCCACTAACACACGCGTCCTGAATAATGAGCTGCCAGAATCACGCCCTTTTCACTCTCACATAATGAAAGAAACATTTGTATTACATAATAATAAAACATTAAATACCAATTTTACCGATCTGCAACAAACACATATCGGAACTATTTTCTGCTGCAAAGATACTGCGAACCAACCAGCAACCCAATGGTTTTGACTTTGATTATTTTCGATTTCAGGGCAACGTGCCATTGATTACTTGTCCTTACTCCCCCCTCCCCATGTCATAAGCCCCAGTTATCTTCATGACAGATATTCTATTCGTTTGTGAATTCGGACACCTTTGTTCGTTTCCATCTCGAGTTGTACTCTTTCTTTGTCTTTGTGACGTTAGCACGTGTTTATCGCGACCGTGCAACGTTGTAAACTCTAACAAATGAAACATTTCAAACAGTTGTACATCGGACAACGATATGGGGCTCTATAATTGTAATTGAATCGTGCCCTCAACTAAAGCGGACATTATAAGTAGGGCTAGTGAAATTTCGCGAAACGATTTCAAGACATGTTATATTTCAAAACACTGTAGGAATGTTTGCCTATCTTGAGTGGCTGAATAACTTTTTGATACGTGTTAACTGTCTGCACACGAATCACGTAGGAGCCGTGCCGATGTTGCCGAATTCTAAGTGGCCAAGTCAAATATGAAAACGGCTTCTCAAGCAGACAGCAACCAATGGCAATATACAAACTGCCTTTGGGTGCTTATAGTATTGAAGTCTACCGTGTACACGTTTTTTTTTTTTTGCGAAAAATCGCTAGCTCTAATTATAAGGTGCATATGTGCCATGCTGTGAATTTGAACAATGGCAGTTGACATCACGACCTCGATGAATTTCTCTACGAGCCCTAAGTCAGCCAAGGATTCTTAGATGGTGAAATATAAGACAACATTTGTCTCAGGTTTATTCTACTCAGGTTGGAAAGATCAGCGCTTTAGCAAGATTTCTCGCTGACAGGTAGCAAATGTGTCGCATGTTTCCTGTTCTGTTTGTAAGCAAGTGAGATGATTGCCCATTTCATAAAACAAAATATAGTTGTACAGAATCTTCCGGTTTGTAAATTTTCAGGACCTACACAAAGAATAAACTTCGTTCTTCGCACTAATGCGAAAATCTATCCAAAAACGTCCACTAACTGTCTGATATTCGGTTGTGAAACTGTATTTAGCAAAACATTGGCCTACACAATTATTCTATGTATATGGCAACTGAATTGAAAAGTTGCTTTTTAGGACAGCTATATTTATTTCGCTCTTAAATTCGTACCTTTTCCTTCATTAAAATAAGCTTGTTTACGAACGGTCAATGCAATATACGTTAGCATTTTTACCCTTTACTCTTATAAACAACATTGAAGAGTGTGAATAATAGTTATCAATAGAGACCAGCAAAATTCGCGTTATAATTTGGGGACAAGTTAAAATTAAAGCACACGTACCTTTGAAATGCGTTGGTCATTGGCAAAACTTTATTTGCCACGCCCCGGGTAACTCTATGCCAATAAATGAACACTTCACACTGTGTGCCCCAATAACGCGCAGTTCTGTAAGAAATGGCGTGACTTCACGTATATGCAACAGCCAATGGAGAAACGACGCCTGCTGAAATATAAGCAGTACCGTAAAGTTTAGCCTTATTCCAAATAATAACAAGAATTTTGTAGGTCTCTAGTTATCAATAAAGAGCCGGAAATTTCGCGTTTTAATTCGAAGACAAGCTAAACTTCAAACATGTATACATTTGCCACTCTTTCTAATTTGTTCGCAGTTTTCAAGGCACGCCCTGGATAAATTTGAGCCAGTAACTAAACCTGCGAGAAAAAGGAGGCGCCAAATCCCGTGTTACCTGGTCTAAAGTAAAACTGGAGCTTCAACCAATGAACAACTGACTGAGGCTCGAATACACAAAGAACTGTGGAGTCTAGCTTGCTACCGAATGAATCCGCGAAAATTCCGGTTCTCTAGTTATCAAATACAGGCAATCATTAATATCTTGGCAGGGGCAGGTCACTATTTAAAACAAACACGAACTAAACATAACTTCTCCATTAATTCTCAGCTTTAAGACATTTGGAACACTAGCGCGTCTTGTGGCGGAAACTATTCCGTAAGGATTTACGTTTTGGTCAACACCCGAGCAGAACAAATTGTACATTACATCTGGCAATGGTTATCCACGTTGCAACCTCCTCGCAGTGGATAAAGCACAGTGCAGGACACGCGCGGCGTGTGTTTTGTTGTTGCCCGCCGAGCTGGGCGGACAGCTCGTCCAGAAGGTGAAAACATGTTTGTCTTGGCCGCGCCAAGTGCAGGAGTGACGAGCTGTAGTTGGGGAGGGGCCTACTTTCACTCGCCGCCACCTCCGACAACTTCTGCAAGAGTCGCAGCTCCCCGACAACACACGGGCTCCTGCTACTACACCTGCGATAACTCCCGACAAACACACGCCCAAATAATTACTTACTCATCATCTGGTCGAAACCCATGAGGCAGAATTTCCTGCCAAACTCCCGTTAAACGCCTGCTGCTCGGTCAAACGTATGTTCTGGGCAAACGCCTGCTCGGCCAAGCGTCCGCCCTGCCAAATACATTCACGTTATTTAAGGCAGAAATTTCCTGCCAAATGCCGCATTCCTGACCAAACCCCAAAGGGAATTTATAGCAGCATGCAACAGCCAATCAGAGACGCGGGCCGTTCCCGGAGGTTCGCGGAGCAAACCAAAGGAACTGGCATGCCATTCCGCTTTCAATATTTTTAAGTACCGTATTTCCACTAGCATAAGACTGTTTAAGTCCAATTATTTACTTCCAAAAAACTACGAGTGGACTTTTTTTCGAGCATGTAAGTTCTGATGTGAATATTTTTGTTTAAGTGTAGCAGCTAGTATTGATCAATGAATTGTTTTATAAATTAATTTTTTTTTAATGTGATTGATTTTTCAAGTTTTAAAACCTTTATGCTTTAAAATTTTTTCCTAGTTGAAAATTTATTAACGGGCCAAAATAAAATAATCCTGATAAATTGCATGTCTTAATAATTTCTGGAACAATACATTTTTTTTTTTAGATTGTCCTTTATTCGGTTTCGAGTAAATAATATGTAGGAACATGCAAAATTCGCATTATTATTTGACATCAGTCTGAACTTCACAGTACTGTATGCACTACAGCTGGCGTCGTTTGTCCATTGGCTGCTGCATAAATGTGAAGACACTCCCTCTCTGACGGAACTACACGTGATTGGGGCACACAATTTTGGAGTGTTCCTTTATTGGTGCAGAGTCACCCAGGGCGTGTCACATAAAGTATGGTTCAATGACAAATGTATTGCAAAGGTACACGTGTTTCAAGTTTAACATGCCCCCAAATAATAACGCGAATTTTGTAGGTCTCTAATAAGGTGTTATATGGTCGGGGACGAGACGAGGACTGCAGGAAGTTAACTCGAGGTGAAGGTACGTCCTTCTCCGTGTCGCAAGGCGAATGTGTATCGGGCCTCCCGCAACCCTGGACCATTTCCTCGTGCGTACACTGCTGTGCGCAAGCGCGCCCGCCCGCCTCCAGTTGGGCATACCGCCGCGCCAGCGGGACTCCAAGGACGTCGCCGCTCCACAGGAGAGACAGGGGCCTTGATCTGAAGTGTCGTTTCCGACAACAAAGAACCCGGTGGCTGTCGCCCGCCCGCACAGGTTCGTGTTGCTCTGGCCGGATGCCGGATGCCGAATGGCGAAGACAGTGCTGCACTGATCAACAGAGTCCTGAAGAGTTCGCGGTTTCATTTCGGGACAAGCTACAGTTCAAAACACGTGTGTGTATATCATTTTAGTCATTAGTTCACACGATGTTAAACTCCTACTGGAGAACACCTGCCCAATCGTCGTCTTCCACTGCGACAGCAGACAACCAATGCGCAGTTGATACCGGTATATTTGTACACAAGACTGTAGAGTCTAGGCTGCAAGTCGTTGTCATCAAAATCACGAATTTTTCAGGTCTCTACTGATCAGGCATATTTCCATCCGTCCCTCATGGCACCCGGGGGCAGTGATATTTTGCGAAGAAATTTCAAGACAAAATACAGTTCAAAGCACTGCAGAACTGTTCAGCTATTTTGATTGGCTTAAACGTGTTCTGGACCGCGTTAACTGTTTGCGCACGAATCGCGAAAGTTCAGTGTCGGAGTTACGTAATTCTGAGTGGTTCAGTCAGATGCAGACATGGCACCAGCAGCCAAAAGAGGCACAATGAAAGCTGATGTGTATATATAGTATTGAAGTCTAATGTGCACTTCGATTTTTTCGACGGAAAATCACTGTCCCTATACCTACAGCGTATGGGCGTTGGAAAAGAAAAAATATACTATTTTATATTTGCAATTTGTAGACATTATATGTGACTACTTTTCTTTCAGAATTTTTTGTACGTTTTTTTTGCAAAATGACAAGTTAAAGTCAAAATTTTACTCTTTTTGAACGTAAAAATAACATAAAACAAAATTCTTTGCAGAAAATGTAACAAGGGTAACTGAAAGGTCTTGCCTTAATTAATCTTTAATTACGCTTGGCAAAATTTATTTTATAAAAATTCAAGAGCAGCAAAAAAATTTAAAGAAATACAAAAATTCTCTAATTTTCAACAATTAAAAAAAATACAACAATTCTCAAATTTTCAGCAATTTTTTGAACTAGCGAAAACATTTCCAATTACATTGTTATAGACGTCTCGAAGTAGCTCGTGGCATCTTCTTCTGAAAGTTGAACATAATGTAGTATAGGCTGTTCACGGTAAAAAGAGCACTTTTGAAAGCCCTGCTTAAGATCTACTTGTATGCACGTTGTGTATTCTTCCGTCTTATGTAAAATTAACATTGCCATGGGCCGCATCACTTTATTCGCGCGTCGGACAAGCGAAACTGTGACATTATTAGAAAAGTAAATATTTTACCAATATGCTCATTTTTACACTTCGACGGAATAAAAAAAAAACAGAAAGCGAAAGAAATATTTAAAGTAGCTACAAATGGTTACTTAACACTTTTTATTCGGCGGTAAGATACGAATCTATTTCTCATCCATCGTTACCAACTTCACTATGGGCACATGTTACTCAGGGCGCCCGTGTAAATATATGTAGGGAGGGGTAGTGACTTTTTCTGAGGTTAATTTCAAAAGTGCTCACTTTAACTTGAAGAGCATTTACACGTAAGTCACTGAACTAGCGCGAAATGGTTTCGTCGTGATCGCAGAACTTCGGGAATTTAATCGACGATGTTGTCATTTTATTGGACTTGACTCTGCAGCATAGTCTAATGCACGCCTCTATCGTAATTTCACACGTGGCAGTTACAGCAGATTGAAAAATCCGTTGATAGATACGCTGGTGAAGCAGCAGAAGCATACCATCTGCCTTTAAAATTCCTTTTAATTCAACTCATTAATCATTTTTGATTAGAAGATACGAATATATTCCCATCACATCACTATGGTGTATAATCAAATCAACAATAAAATGAGTACTCCGACACTACCTACCAAAAGTTTTCATTGTCCTGCTTCGTTTTCACATATTTGGAAATTGTGAACACGTGTGTGTAGGTGTGGCGTGGCGACGACCAAATGTAAACCACCAAGGATACCAACCTAACATCAACTTAACTTTCCCGTGCTCCTCTACAACCCGACTGGTATTGTGGATTATAGTGTGGGGAATACTTTTGTTCCGCAGGAAAACTTCTTAAGAGCCATTTTGTTTTCGGAAAAAGTAAATGCCAGGTATGATTCGGCTCAATTTCACAAGTGACAGCTTTACACTTGCGGCATCTTGTGATCTTCACATAGGGAGCTGTAACTTGTTGTTATATGAGTGCAGGTAGTTCGCGACTGGCTATTAGTAACTCCGGCCCGTTCTCCCCAAGTAACGTACTTGCAGCCAAATAGGTGATCGTAAACTTAGCACAAATATGCACGGTGAAATATATCACGTGTAGTTCATACTAGTCACACGAAATAGTACTTCGTAAATTCGTGATCTCTGTTGGAGCATCTTACAACATAACACCGAACACAAATATTTTGTGACATTCTCTAGGACTTACCTTCCATGCCCCCAGCATGTGGCATTTGCTGCGGTCACTAAATATAATGCTAACACACAAAAAAAAAACAGGACTTCATTGTGTGTGATGTCTTCAAAGCGCCAATGCGTGATCGTCTGGAATGTATGTACTTTATTTTAGAAGATAAACCTGCTAGGGGCAAGTCTAATAGTTTCATTAAAAAAAACGCACATTACAAACACACTGCAACACATTTCAAGCGATTGGTGCTCAATAATGGTCGAATTCTGTTTGTTTTATTATCCGCATTGTAAGAATGCTTGTGAGAGTGATATGTTTATAATTATAACAACTTCCCAGTAACATATAACCAACGCAAATACGTTCCTCACGACTACGAAGTTCTAGGTGTGAAACTTTTTTAAGCAGTGGATGAAGGTTTTCTTGTTAAATATGCTTTATAAAGCATTCGAAATGAAAAAAAAAAACATGAAAATTTTAATTTAATACAGACTCATATCAACCTCTTTGCACATTATCCCGAGTATACTCGTTCAAGTTGCAGAATGTGTAAAATCATGGTCGGTGCTATGCAAGTTCGGATGCTAGCACCAATACGAACATCGCCTTTCCTCGGTAAATGCTATTGGTTACTGCTGACAGACAAGTTATTTTACAAGCGGCCATTGCTTGTATCAAGGTATTACTGAAACCCTTTCTTCAGGTTCCAAAGTGTCAGTTGTTATAAGAATTCGTTAAGTATAGATCAAACCATACATATCCTTTTTTTTTTTTTTGCAACGCCTGAATTCAACAATTATTGTGTACATTAAGGTGTTGACAGATTTTTAAAAACATTTATATTAACCCTTTAATTCCCAGTGCAGACAACTGACTACATGCTGTACACGAAGCTTATATTTGGCTGGTGCTTTTCGTTATCAGGCTCAGTGACCAGTTTTTGTTCCTGAGGATAACTGATAATTCATTAACTGTGTTGTTGCTCTACGTTATATATATATATATATATATATATATATATATATATATATATATATATATATATATATATATATATATATATCGCAGGATACAAACCTTAGAGCTTACTGGTTTGATAACGAAACAATTTCTTTGTCATTTTGTGTACAGCAGGTATCAAAAATGTTGTTATATGCAAAATTTGAAACCGCAAATTAGTATGGGAATGAAAGGGTTAAATCCTAGCTAAATAATTTACATTGTTACAAAATACGTGCATTCTTATAGTCGATTCGCGGTTCTACCGCCAACTTTTCTGACTGAAGCTCTGTTGAAGTTCTACTTCCAGGATATTTTGTCCGCCTCATGGAAGGAATCATACCAGATGGACAACACCACATTCGTGCGTACTCATTGCAATAATATTTTACATAAGATCTATGTATTACTAGGCATTAACAACACATCTATTTTCTCTCTGTTTATATTCGTATTAATTATAAATGAAACATGATAATTTATAGATAAAATATACGTCTAATTTTACCACAAATTATAAAACGCTTGTGATAAATGGTATATTTGGAAAACGACCAAAAAACGTCATATGTGGGGTGTTTTTTTTACAAAGGTTTGATTCAAAAAGTGTGAAGAAACCGTGAATAGACTTCATTTCATACTCAACGTAATTCGTACTTTTCTGACAATGTCGGTAGTGTGTGTATAGGCTGTTCACGGTAAAATGAACACTAATGAGACCCTAGTTACTTTTTCCTTTCAGCCATTCCTCATCCTCGGAACCTCTTTTTAAATAAATATTGCCATGTAAGTAAGAAACACACTGTGTATATTCCACAGCACTGGGAAGTTAACTACTAAAACTAAAATAAAATATACTTATTGATTATAATTCCAAACGAGAGGGCTTCCAAAAGTGCCCACTTTACTGTGAACAGACTATACTGTTTTATGATGAGTTGTGCTTGGTAGCGTGCAGTGCTCCGTTGTAGCGGTGGGAATCGAAAGTGGCGAGGACGGACACGCCGCGTCGGGTTGGACGACGGATGACGGCCGGTGCCCCACTTCGCCAGCTGTCCCGACGAAGACCTGCGCGCCTGCCACCTGCCGCCGCCCGCCAAACATAACCAGGTCGATCGCACCGGCCGACCCACTGACTAATATATGAGGTAGACCCAAATCGCCGGCTACGCGCAACCAATCTCCGCTCCCCGACACTGAACTGCTTTTCTGCCAACACTTCTAGAGGAAACGGACATGGTTTTGATTTTAGGTTAGGGAACTGATTTGTGAACAAGTACTCAGAGATGTTTTTATCATTCCTCTAGCCGATTTGTAATGCATTTTGACTAAAATTCGATTTGGTAAAAGTGTTTCATTAACGTAATAGGGCTTGTAATTTAAAAATTATGATATAAACAAACACGTCCATCATAATGACTAAAGATGAGAATAACCGGCTTATTCGTCTTCTGAACATGTACCCAACAGTGACCTACCCCAAAGGAACACAACTGTCAAAGTCACATGGTCAACACCGATGAAAGTGATTGTTTATATCTTAGTTTTTAAGTGACAAGCACTGTTATATGAATAAAATAATTTAACCAATTTTAATTTAACGAAACTGCATTACAAATTGGTCAGAGGAAGTTTACATACATCTTAAAGCATTTGTTTTCAAATCAGATTTCTAACCTAAAATCCAAACCATGTCGCTTTCGCTAGAAGTGTTGTAGAAAAGCAGTTCAATGTTGGGACACGGAGATTGGTTGTGCGCAGCCAGCGAGATCGGTCTACCTCATCTTTAGTCTATGATCCAGCACTGTTGACCACGTGACTTTGACCGTTGTGAACGATTGGGATAGGTCAATGTTGTGTACATGCGCAGAGGACGAATAAGTGGCCAACCTCATCTCTAGTCTATGGGCCGACCAGGACCACTTTCCTCACGACATACAGACTCTAGCGAAGGCTAGAATAGGATATTTCGAGGACTCGAGGTATTCGAATACTTGTAATAATCGAGAAATTTAATTCGTAACTTGAATTCGAGATCTGTTAAGTTCTGTGGCGACGTTCGTCTATTATAATCCGTAATTTGAATGACCCCCCCCCCCCCCCGGCTACCCATCACCTTTTTACCACTAAACCAAAAGTCTACATTCACTCGTGAGTGTGTTAATGCTCTAATTTTTAATTGTTTATATTGCTCTAACCAAACTTAAATCCTACAGTTCACAGGTTGCGATAACGAAACGAGTGTTTTGTCTGCTTAAAAAACAGTACAGATAAAAAAAAACATTTTAAATTGCAACACGTGACAATGTCCATTGAAATAGGTCTAAAACGGTGTAATATTCTGTGACACAGAGTAAAAAGTTAACAAGTTCGAATGCGTCCGGCTACGACCTGCCCCCAGCGGCTAGCTGCGCAATGACAGCAGTCCGCTTTCACAAATGAACTGCGATTTGAAACGTGGTCCGTGGCAACGACGCGACGCTCTCCGCGGAAGTCGAGATACGGCGGGTTCCCACGTTGACTCCATCTCCCCTCTCCATAATAAAGCGGGTCGGGTGTGAACCGCTCCTTTCGGCAGCACATGAAATACGTTATTAGAGTCGCGAAGTGAGCCAGAATGCTAGTTGGGTAATACGTCGCCACGACAGCCAGCTCCCGCTCTGATGTAACGGGCTCAGACACCTCAGTGATACAGAACCCAAACTAACGCACTTACACTTTGTGCCCGAACAAATGATAAAGGCTGTTCACGATAAAGTGAGCACTTTCTAAAAGAACCTTAGGAAAAAAGCCACTGCCCCTGCCCCTGCATGCATATATATAATGGGCTCACTGAGTGACATTCGCCCAGTAAAAGTTGGTAACGATGGATGGAATGTAGTTCCATATCTTAACGTCGAATAAAAAGTGTTATGTAACCATTTGTGACAACTTAAAAGTGTTTTTTTTTGCTTTCTGGTTTTTTAATGCATCAAAGTTTTAAAATGAGCAGATTTGTAAAGTATTTACTTTCTTAATAATTTCACAGTTTCACTTGACCGACGCATGAATAAAGTGATGAAGCTCATGGTAATGTCAATTTTACATAAAGCGGAAGAATACACAACGTGTATACAAGTATATCTAAAGCAGGGCTTTTATAAGTGCTCAGCGAAATATCATTCACTGAAAGTCATTCGATAAGCTATTGCACGACTGGCGAATGAAGCACACAAACTGCGGAACAAGTTGACACATGACAGTGGAATTCTCGATATTCAACGAAAATCACAAATACATCGATGAAATTAGCCATAATATTAACTAATTATTTGGCACTGTTTACCATTCTCGTGCCATTTTTAGTTAGTTCTCGCTGATTTGGCTCAATTCTCACTGTTTCAGGTTTAGCATGTACCCCGACAGCGTCAATTTGGCGCGGTGATTCCGCTTCTGTGCATCTACTTGTTCTGCGGAAAGTTTGCTTGCAATCACTGGAAATCAGTAGATTTCACTGCGAGTTAGGAGAAATAACCAAGGGAACAGTTAGGCTTAGACATTGATATTATTAGTGCAGTTATCGAGTGACTGCGATGGAGCAGTTAGCGTTAAAATTTTACTGATTTCGAGCCATTCATTTGGCGGCGTGTCTGTTCAGGATAGACGAGCATCCTGCATAGGAAGGTTATCACAACGTAAAGAATTTTCGTAATTATACAGACTTAAATTACAACTTAAATTACGACTGACAAACTTCGGCTGCAGGAAGATGGAACATCGATGGTCTGGACAGTGGTTGACTGAACGAAAATCTTCTAACAACACCACCCCTGCCACTGTCATCGAAATATCTAAGGTACATAATCACGGTTACTGCACCTATTTCGAACTAGCGCCTCCATGCGACGCGGTAGCATATTTGGGATTTAAATGACGGATTATTAATCCCCACCTCACAGTTAACAATAGCGTCGCCATGTGTAAACAACCAAAGCCTCGTCGTTTTCGAGTAAATCGTGTTTCAGTTTCAAAATAACTGTTACCAGTAACTGGCAGGTGAGGCACGCATAATACCAAATAACACACTATTGAAGGTATTAGAGGGAGGGGAAGATTCCAGAGAGAGGTACATAACAGTGACAGTGTAATAAAATATTTCTTCACTTTCAACTTCAAAAATGTGTACCTCCCTTAGAATTAATTTTAGACCATAGCTCGCATATATATGTTTTCAATTTTTTTTTTTTGTGATTAACCTGCAGTCAAAGTTTGTCGGTCGAATTTAGATACACCTTGTGTCTATATATGTATATGTACATATAAACATATCCATATAATATAAGGACAATTATAAAAGGTACTACATCTCGTCCGCAAAATTTGCGACAGGTCAGAGTAAATTACTACAACTCGAAAGTGTTACACTGTTGAGAACAGTTTTTTTTTTTTTTTTTTTTTTTTCAACGGCGCATGCAATGCGAAGGGGTCGAGATATTTTCCATTTCTCTCGCCTTGCCGCGTGATGCCGTCGAAAGTTTCGCAGCCGAGTGTAACGAGCAACAAGTAGAGCGTGGGTGTCCGACAGCAATCGTGTTCCTGCGGCACCGACGCGGGCAATAAGCAGTCTCCGCAGCTCCGCTCGCGGTTCATTGGCAACTTGTGAAGTCGACCTGTGACAGCAAATCCCTCTCCATAACTGTGCGCCCGAATAACGTGGGGTGCGTCTAGTGACCTGAAATATTCGCCTTATTATTAAGGGGCACATTAAACTTGAAACACACGTACGTTTGTATCAAGTGTGCCATTGGTCTATACTTTACCTGACACGTCCTGAGTAGCTCTGCGCCAATAAACGAGCACTTCGCAGTTGTGTAGTCCAATCACGTGCAATCCAGTCAAAAAGGGAGTGACTTCACATCTATGCAGCAGCCAACGGAGAAAAGACGCTGGCTCTCGAGTAGATACGGCACTTTGAAGTTAAGCCTGATGCCGAACAATAACGCGAATTTTTGCAGGTCTCTGGGCATGTCACAGACTGGTGAAATGTACACTGCAAGCGGTAGTTGGGATCGTAAAATCCTGCTTTCAAGCGGCTGCTGGCGAGAGTGTGCAAGGTAATATGAAAGGTGAAATGGTTTCTGATCACTGTTGTACTCTATCGGTGCCCACATACACCAAAGAAGCGGTAAACCGCGTATTAGAATTCTGCATGTACCTAACATTGACCTACCCGAATCATACACATCTGCCAAAGTCACATGGTCAACAGTGATGGACGTGTTTGTTCATACGTTAATTTTTAAAGGACAAGCATTCTTACGAGAGTAAAATATATATTTACCAATTTGAAATTAATCAAAATGCATTAAAAGTTGGCTGTGGCAGAGAGTTGGCCATTCATGAGCGTTGCACAGCATAGTAAGCGTGTCCACACTGAAAAAAAAAAAAAAACTTTGTAACTGCTACAAAAGGTTTTCTTGATATACACACAGCCGAGTAATTTGTGATGAGCACAAAATATCTTGAAGCCAGCGAAAAATAAACTTCTAGAAGCCACATATGTTTAGTGGTGACGACTAAAAAATTGCTGTGTTCACCGCAAAATATTATGGCTGTGTGTTTACTCTCTAAGAAATTATTCGCAAATTTACTACACGAGTGTATACGTAGAGCGTGAAAGAGTGAATTGGTGAAGTTATTGCCCACACACTCATGCGAGCGATCCTACATCTTGTTCGGGAAACAGTCAAGTGTATAGGAAACTTCCCAAATTTGTGTAGCGGCGACGCTAAACATTCCATATTTGTAGCCAGATCTGTGATATATTTTTCGTATGATGTACGCGCAAAGAACTTCCAGTTCAGTTTAGGAAGTTTGCTAGAATTTTTTTTTCAGTGTGTACCAACAAAATATTTCGTAGTAGCCACAAAGTTTTTTTTTTCTCAGTGCGGTGTTGTGTGGGCCGATAGGAGAGTTGTAAATGGGAAAGTAGAGACCAAGCATAACTGGGTGTCGTGCAGTCGTGAATATAGGCGATTCACTTCTCGCTTGTCCTAATGTTGTCAGCAAATTCGCACCGCACTCTAAGTGTCAATGGCCTACGCGCACATGAAAAATAACAAATAAAACGCTCCCGTGTATTTTTAATAGTGTCTGCGAGAGTTATTACGTAACTGCAGACGCGTGCAAAGTCGCTGGTACTTTCTCCTCGGCATAGTGGGTTCTCCGTCCCGCTCTCTTTGCGTCGAGGTATTTCATACACAGTCCGTGGTTACACACGCCCGCGGAGGAATAGCCTAGCATACAGAAGCGCAAATAAAGGCTGTTCGCGATAAAGTGAGCACTTCTGAAATCAACCTTAGGAAAAAGTCACTGCTCCTGCCTGCATATATTTGAACGGGCGCAATGAGTGACATGCGCCCAGTAAAGCTGGTCACGAAGGGTGGAAAGTAGTTCCATAACTTAATGTCGAATAAAAAGTGATAGGTAACCATTTGTGATAACTTAATTATTTATTTCCCTTTCTGATTTTTTAATGCATATAATTGTAAAAATGTGAACATTTTTAAAATATTTACTTTCATACAAAGTTTACAGTTTCACCTGACCGACGCATGAATAAAGTTCTAAGGACCGTGGTAATGTTAATTTTAAATAAGGCGAAAGAGTAAATAACATGCATTCAAGTAGATCTTAAGCAGGGCTTTCAAAAGTGCTCATTTTACCGTGAACAGCCTATGGGTAATTGTTGGTCTGCATTGCACACTTTGCTCACTGTGAAGTTCAATGACCAATGATCTTACCTGAGGGTAAATGATTCGCAAACCGTCTTATTGGTCTAAGTCATAATTGGTTCATATAACTGTAGCCGAAGATGCAGCCTATATAGCTTTGGCTGTGCAATGAAAAACAAGTATTTTGATGACTTTCGTACAACACGCATCAAAAATTTTTTTGTTTGCAACACCTGAAACCGTAAATTAAAATGGGTCTGAAAGGGTTAACATCGTTTCTTACACGGAGATCTAAAAGGTAAGTGGTTTGAAGTGGTATTATAGTACTTTAAATTCGTGTTGAAATCACGGTTCACAAAATATTGTAGCTTTTTTTTTTTTTTTTTCTTATTCACACGCAATGAAATGACCGCACGATTAAAAATAAAACTATTGTTTTCTATTCCCGGTTCACAAATAGATTTAACAGAAAACAAATTCAGATGACTTTGGCGAAACATAGACGAATGGGAAAAATTCAACAGATGTACCAGCACTTACGCGTAAGAAAGTCCCAACTTACACAGTTGGGGGGGGGGGAGGGGACCAACAACATCAACAACAACCTGAGGTCTCAGGCAACTATGCGTATTTTTACGGAACTTGAAATTGTCCAAGACTGTGAAAAACACAACAGGTTTTTTGGAGCGAGAGAGAGAGAGAGAGAGAGAGAGGGAGGGAGAGAGAGAGAGAGAGAGAGAGGGAGAGAGAGAGAGAGAGAGAGAGAGAGAGAGAGAGAGAGAGAGAGAGAGAGAGAGAGAGAGAGAGAGAGAGACCAAGATGTCCCACGACCACCTTTATCGACAAGGGAACCCCGGCAAACAGCGGGAGATAGCTTATCTGGATTTGCCAAAGACAACAAGCGACGATTTTGCTGTTAATTACCACCCCCTAACATAATAAGTGGGGGTTGGCGTAGATAAAGCGATAAGGAAGAAATACTTTCCACAGGATATAACACCGTATCACGTTTGGCACTGCACACATGGAATTATTGGGATGTCGCCTAGTGACAGCTGTTATCACGACGACTGCTTGAGTGACATATAGGCACTGTGGAAAAATTAGCTAGATTCAGTTGATAATATTACTGGGAAATCGACCGTACATGTTTCTGGAAACTCAGAAATTGCTATCGCTAGGGTCACTTTCCGTCACGTTCCGTCTGTTCCTGCGGATTGCTGCTGTATAATTCACTGTATTTTTTAAATGAAAGCGTGTTTACTGCAATATACTGTTTTTTACTAAGGATCTTTACATCCACATTTTACTTCAAGATAACGACGTTAATGTCCGCCTGAACATAGTTGCTTTCAAAAACGAAAACCCGGCTAAAATTCAAAAGAGAAGCGCATTATTAAATCAAGATATTGTGAAAACAAACATAAAGAATATAAAAAAAAGAATAGATTCTAGGCGAAAATAATTCAATTCGTAGCAAAAACCGATCAGAGGCCTAATAAAGATATGCAAGAATAATTTAATAATAAACGTATAACAACTATAAAGTATGAAAACTAATAACAACTATGCTGGTGTTTGGTACAGAATACAAATCCTAAATACAAGAATACAGGCACTTACGAATAAATAAAACGGCCACAAAACATTATAAAACAACAAATCCATAGTTGAGTCAATAATCCATGAAAATAGCTAGACAAAAAGCAAAGACAAGAGAAGGCAACAGAAACACATGAGAGAAAACATAAGAAACGACGTTAAGGGAAACGTATGTTCACATCATGAGGCGAGTAGAGGGTTTAGTTTCATTATATTGTTGTATTTTTTTTGCGTGGTTAAATTGAGTGAAAATATTTTTCGTTCTACTATGGCATAGCTTTCCCTTCGTATGCCCAATTTTGCAGTCGACAAAGTGCAAAATAGAAATTCTTTTTAATTTACGAGTGGAATTATAATCGTGTTACTTTCAAATGTTCGTCAGCCGAAGTTAGACCCGATCAACGTAAACCGTGCTACTGAGAACAATGAAAGTTTACAGATTTCGTCTGTGATCCAGTTTCACAAGTGATCCCCCCCCCCCCACCCCCTCCTCAAGAAACTCACCACTTCGTTAGATGCTCATGTCGCCTTGGGTGTAACCTATATAGTACTACTACATCATCATCATCATCATCATCATCCATCATTATTCATCACAGTCACCAAGAGTCTCGAAATATAGCTCCAACACTGGGTGCACGAGCAAGCCTTTAGTAACTTTACTAACCCCCTGCGCCAATATTTCTTTGCATTTCTTCTCCACTTATAACCTTAATTGTGTCCCGATCAACAATTCAACGGTACGTGGCATAACAGATAAAGAAAAATCTATGTTCCATAATCGAAGAAGTATATAAAACACGGAAATATTTTTTCTCCAGTAATTATTACAAACATTTAATTTAAACAAAAGTTACTTTCCAAGCACTTTAACAGAATAGTCATTATTTAGGATGCCCCGGTTCCGTTTGAAATATTTGACTAGGGAAACAGTCTGACCCTACTACCTACTGTTGCACCAGTTATATTATTACTATTACTATTATCACGGATTTACTAGTAACTGGAACCTATTCAAAGTGCTTCAAATAACAGATCGTTACTGCTTTCACCATTCATTATATACAAAATAGGCGTACTTGTAATTGAAGTGAGTTTGAAGTCTTCAAGTAAAAATCAATGTTATAACCCACGTGGTCAAGGTCGCTAAAAGATTTACCATCGTCTCACGAGGTCCGGGTTCGAGTCTTGAATAAGCAGTTGATCTGAGTGTCGTTTCACAGTTAAGTTGAGAAATTGGCGGACGCTTAACAACCATGCCTATAGCGCCCAAAGGTGACACGAAATGGAGATGGTGCAACGACGGAATGTTAGAACGGGAGAAACGGTAATATTGGGTGAAAACCAGCTGGCCATGGTAACGTCTGCCAAATTTCCCACAAGTGAAACCATTTTATATATGCGGGGTGTTTTTGAACAACACTAACAAACCCTGGCAGGTTATACCTCACGATAATATACGACGGAAATGTATAAATACTTTGTCCCTACAATGATTTTAAGGCAGCTAAATGACAAATCTTAAATGCCTTCTTGCGTGTTGTGTGTTGCCTACTTGTCAGTTAACAGAAATTCTGTTTTGAGAGTTACGCATGGATTTTTCGAAAACTGTTGACCTGAAAATGTTTCGAGAAGACAATGTTTTTTTTTTTTTTTTTTTTTTTTTTTTTTAATTTACACGTACTGATTTATAAGATGTCTTTCAAAATTGCGTACATCTTAGGAGTACAAAGTTTTATCCAAAAATAAATATTTCAACCCGCATATTCGCCATGAAGGGGGACGATACTGCCAACCGCATTTTCAGAGATCTAAGATCTCCGTTCTACAGAATACCATTCCACGATTTGATACTTAATCGCAAGAAGTTTTCGATGCTTTGAACGGAAATAACTTTAAAATTCGATATTTGGGGCACGTAACTCCCTTAATAATCACTTCAGGGGAAAAGTTATACGTATGTTTTTGTCTTACTGTTTCGAATGAAATAACCTGCTGGAGTTTGTTGGTGTTCAAAAATATTCGGTATAAAAAGTGAAATTATTTTAAAAAGTCAGCCAGCCCCTGATAATCCTATCCGTCTTAGAAACCCACCGAAAATTAGGGTTGATCTTAAACAAGACATGAGTTTCATAGTGAGAATCCGGCTGATTACACCTGCCCCAGTCACAAGCATTCTGCATTGCCACGGGCGAAGGTTACTCTCATTTGGAACAATAGTTAATAAATATATTTCATTTTAGCTTCAGACGTTATGTTCCGAATCCGGTGGAACATACAAACTGTTTCTATTACTTAAATGACAATGTTTATTTAAAAAGGTGTTTAAAGGATTTAAAAAAAAAACGGCTGAAAGGGAAAAGTAACTAGGGCCTCAACAGTGCTCACTTTACCGTGAACAGCTTATACTAAGGTTTAGGTAGGCCGATTTTCGTCTTCTGCACAGTAAAAAAATTTCGCATACATTTTACAGAAAAGTGCTGTAAATTTTTTTCCAGAAATCTTCGTAAACTTTCCCTAAAATAACGGACAAGTAGCTTTTCATAAACGGAGTTTCCGTAAATTTCACAGAACTTTCTATGAATTCGCGGAACGTTTCCGAAAATGTTCTCTTTAGTTTTATGTACTTCCTGTTTTTCTAACCGTTAAACCCGCATTCTTCTTGTACCATTGCAGGCATAGTTTTGGTATTTGATGTAACGATCTCAGCAACGTTTTTAATGTATATTAGAGTTAGTATAATTAGTGTTGCCCAATGCCCCAGATGCCTGTTGCTATTATTTTTGTTTGAAGGAATATGTCTACGTGGTGTGGATATCGCGACGTCACTGCCGCAGAAACTAGTTTTCTGGTTACAGTCGCGAAGAAAGCTTCGTGTAGACTCGGCATTGTTCGTTACCGGAACCTGAAGCGAATAGGAAGTACGGCAACTTTCCCTGTGTTGTATTTACGGAGCTCATCTCCGTCTTTTTTGTCTTTGCGGAATGGGTTTCCGTATACTTGCTGTACATTCCCGTAAAAGTGTCAGTGAATTTACGGCAATTTTTAACAGCGTGCTCATATTCCCAACATTGACTCTCTCATCGCCTCAAGTACAACTGCCAAAGTCACATGGTCAACAGTGACTGTGGACAGATTTGGGCAGTTCTTAGCGACAAGGTCATGAGAAACGACGCGGTGGAAATAGAGTAGCGCTGAAATGCAGAGGGCCGGGGAAACAGGAGATCCCCAAGAAAACCCGGCACGACTCCCCACGCACGGAAATCCAAGAGCGACCCCTCCGGAAATCGAACCTGGTTCGCCTTTGTGAGCGTCGCTAGTAATCAACGCATTTGATATCGTCTGAATTCTCAACACGACCATTCTTTTACACGAATAAAATACTTTGACGAGCTTGAATATATTGCAGTCGCATTAAAGCTGTGATGGTGGAAAGGTATAAACCTCTCAAAGCACCTGCTCATATAGTGTTCTAACCTCAAATCCAGTCCTCGTTGCTTATGATGGTTTTATTGGCAGGAAAATACACTGTTGGAACACGGAGAGTTACCTATACGCAGCTTGCATGAGCACTATACCCCAATTTCCTTCTACGTGACCGAAGGGGAAACCGCACGTTCCCCGAAGCCACGTACTTGTAACCACACGTGTTGGAGGTCACGGCGGAAGTGATCCCTTCGTGTGATCGACGTAGGGTGCGTCCCGGAAATGCAGCTTGGCAGTCAGCCCTTTTCATCGCCGACGTCAAACCTCCGACGGGAACGCCTCATCAACTGGACGTGAGTGCATGTTCGGCTTGCATTGAGGATGTCTCCCCACAAGTGTCTCCTATCGTCCTTATTCACCGAGCGAGGTAGAGCAGTGGTAAACCATTCGAGTAGGATTCGGGAGGACCTGCGGGGGTTATTCTAAGTCTCTCCTTCCGACGAAAAACGATAGATTCTTTACAACTATCGGTTCTGGTCTATGCCCGGGCCGGTCATCTTGGTTTCGCTTCTCCGTGGTTTACTGAAATCACTTTAGGAGAACTTGCTATAAGCAATGGCCAATTCCTCCCCTGTCCCTGCTTCCCTGAACAAATTGTTCCGTCTCTGATCACCTCACTGTAGACGAGACGTAACAATCTACCCATTAGGCCCGTTCTACAATGCACGGATACGTAAGAAAACGGACTCGGGATGAATTTCAACCATTCTACAGTACGAAGAAACGTATTGTCTTGCAACTTACGAAATAAAAAATACTCAGCTATTGCAAATTACTGATACAGGTTCATAATATACACATCTCAGTTTGTACATTTTTACAGTGTTTGAAAATGCGTAAATACTACTGCCGAACCATGTGCACTCACTTATTTAAAAAAAAATAAAAATAATAATAAAAAAAATAAAATAATCGCCACGGCAAATCGAAGCACTTGTTGCCGTGTATACCACAACGGCCACGAAAAAGAATATCAAAAAACAAAATATACGATTCCTATTGGCTACACGGATTCACGGACACGTAAGAGTTGGGAAATGCCCTAGCTTTCTTACGTGCATCCGTACTTTACCAGCGTCCGAAAGCGTCTTATTGCAGATTGAAACGGAGTGTGTTACGCGCCCGCTTCCGTGATCTGTATCAGCGTACGTGTCATTGTAGAACGCGCCTACGGGCGTTTGCCAGCGGATGTTTAAGTAACAATTAACCGGCAGTTTTCTTGTGTAACTTCATCATCACGTGACTAGGCCAGAAAGTGAGGCAGTCTCCAGGTTACATTCTACGCTTGTATAAATAATTAAATCCCAAGTTTTGTAACATTAGCTTTAAACCGTATATGTTCACAGGGGCATCGGACCGTTTCTGGGTTAAGGGCGAAGGGATCAAGGTCTTGCACAGAACCTGACAACCTTATGCAGAAAAGCATCCTTTCTCAAAATATAGTTTTAAAATGATTAACATTAGCATTTACACGCAAATTGTTTCCTATTCATATATTTCACACGAAATTCTTACAATACCAGTATAAACACCACTATGTATCATTATTATTGATATAAATTCCTAGCAAATATATTTAAAGTACGAATCTTAACCTGTATTGTTTTGTTGGGGCGCATCCAAGGGGAGCGTATGCCCTCCGCTCACCTCCCCTCCTTTTCTTTTCGACCGTTCTGTATGTTCATATCAAGACTTCCGATTTCGTAATATTTTCCTCTGAAATACTACCCGTTGTAAAATTCTAAATAAAGATTGTGATGAAGAAACTTTTATATTTGGCAGCTCCAAATTTTCTTTCTTTCTGTGTTGTTGAATTAAATATCCTTCAGTTGTATCCATGCAAAATTATGAGACCTTCTTAGAAATATTTGAACAGTGATATAACTTGTATATTAATGTGCGGGCTGTAAAGCATACATTAAATTTAGTTAGCAGGTAGTACAATTTTTTTTTTAGCTGTTGCAATGTTACGCTTAATGACTTCACATTGCCTCTTTTAATGATATACACCCCCTGGAACAAGTGTCATCGCCAATGATGATTACCGAATAGTTACACGGCGTATTGCTGCTAAAATAGAATTAGAAAAGGAAAAAAGATAACAAAAAGCGCGCGTACAAATTGGTAAACAAAACAGCATTTACACACTTGGTAGCTCAGGTTAGTCATGCTATACTGAGACTTTCTCTGTGTTTCCCAACGAACTCGTTGTAATGGTAACCAATAACGCGTTTACTTTGTGACCAGGATGCTGGATACCTTTTAACTATTTGGGTCATAGGAAAACTTGTTGAAATTATTACTTAGATCAGTGAACAGCGTGTGTCACGCTCAGCATTATTGGCGATGGCTGTTTCTGAATTCCCCCCCCCCCCCAAAAAAAACTACCTCAACAAGAAATGGTTGCGTCTTACGTCTTGGAAACTTATTTTTTATTTAACGCATGTTTCGCGCTAAGTGCACTAAAGCGATAAATACGCCATTAAAAAAACACGCTTTGTGTCATTTCAAACCACCATGACTGAACGAATAATGGCAAAGAATTTTCATTATTGCGACCCTGGTGGTACATTATATATATATATATATATATATATACATAATGTACCACTAGGGTCGCAATAATAAAAAAAATATATATATATATAACGTGTGAATCAGCTAGGAGAAAGTATAACTTCTGGAAAGTGTTATACAATTTGTCGTCGCTTCTTGGGAAATGTCCAACTATGCATTCCCATAGATTCGACATTCGAAAATAACGGTCATTTATCTTCCTCGATGCGCTATATCATAGTCGAGTCAAATTCTGTACTATCCTGATAATTCCCTGATGGCTTTATTAGGATATATTTACAATTCATATTTTACTAATAATGTCTTAGCTATTAAAAAGGGCTGTGTCCTGTGCATAGCCCCTCTTGACAGCATTTCAATAAGCGTTAACTATATCGGTATATAGTAATATGCAACTTCTGTGAAACATTGAGAAAAAATTGTGAAATATGATAAATATCGATATAATCAATGTTGCAAATGTCGATGGTAGTGATAATATCGGTCATATAATAATCGTGAAAATGTATGGATATGAATTGCAATTATTGCCCTGTTTCCCAATATTCGTATTTTTAATGTCACTTTCACAACATTTGTCCAATAGCACAGGGAAGAAATATTTACGGTTTTTTATTGTTAAAGATTAAATAGTTATTTTCGCACCTTTTTGTACCGTCAATGTCCTAAATTTATGTAAAATAATATATATATATTTTTTTACAAAATATGCCTTAAAGTGAATTAAAAATACGACTGTCAATGTCCTTTGTGTACTTGATTGTGAATTGTTTGTTTTACGTCATACGCGTGACTAAGTAATCGTAAAATTATGACTGTCAAATCTTATTAATAGCCCATTGTGTCATCTGACTTTTGCAACATTTTTGCAGTGAAATGTGAGGTGTCAAGCTGTGTAATGTCTACAGAAACGCGCTGTTAATAGGCGAGGAAGGCAGGTCTGTAATAGCAAAAGACGTTGAGTTATATCTCTCTAGAGTAATCGTTTCCATATCGCCCCCTAGAAAAAAAAATGGTAACTTTAAATGCACAGTTTGCGAGAATAAGAATTTTAAACTATGTTGTACAGCAAGAAATAGTGAAATACGCTAGTATAAATATCACGAGGTGATTTGTATAGATGAAGTTATTTGCTACATTACTAATTATTACAGAAAATCTTTCCCTAAAACCCCTATCGTATGCGATATTTTCGAGAACTTTATCATCAAGAGCACCTAATTTATTCAGTTTATAACACTGATATATTCTTTTTAATAAACATCACTCGTGTGTATAGAATTATGCCTGGTTCACATGTAAGCCGATCACGATGAACAGACTGAGCGGAATGCCGGAACAGCCAATCAGAAACCGTCCTCGTTTTCGCACGAGCCACGCTGAAAAGTTTAGCTCACACAGAATTTTTTTCTCGCGGAAAGAGCCGACTTCGTCGACTTTTTACACAGATTTCCACTTCACACGTTTTATATAGGCTGTTCACTATAAAGTGAACACATTTTAAGGCCATTCGAACCTATATTAACCAACAATAAATGTTTTTTATTGCGCTAAAGACATTGACTTTTAGAGGTGGTAAAATGTATACAGTATGTTTATTAGATAGATGGAAATGTGTGTATCAAAAAGTGATGGGAAAATTGAGATAAAATGAAAGGAAAAAATTAGCAGGGCCTTAAAAAGTGCTCACTTTGCCGTGAATAGCCTATACCAATAATTTCATGGATTATCAACATACAGTGCCTATTGGTATAACAATCTGCGATGATTATGTAGTGTGTAATTGTAATGACACATGCGAATCCAAATGTTAATTTTGCTCAAAATTTTTTTAACAAATTTTGTTTATAAATGCATCGATAGGTATCGCTGGGATAAAAAAAAATTGTTTCTAGTTATAAAAATAAATAATTTAATTAATTCAATAAAATTCGCAACACTTTGAAATTACTAACATAGGGAGAAAATATCATCACAGCATTTAATTTGTTGTCCACCACTTAGTTTAGAAAATTTGTATTACAAATAAAGAGCGAACCAGCGTGGTCGAAAACTGAACTTCCGATCAATCACCAAAAAGGTAACGAAGAAAATCCTCCTACGTGGGAAAAAAACATACGTTCTGTCCGCTTTTGTATGTTTGGCGTGTTCGACATAAATTCAAATGAAGAGTTGCGGGTCGCGTGTGTAACGGGTTTGGGAACGTGTCGATTGTCGCAGACGCGACGAACGCGGTGCATCGTCCCGCACATCGTGTGCGCGCCCCGGGACATGAGACGCGGCTCCTGATTGGCCGGCACCTCCGCCGAGGAGAGCTGGCTCGAGCGCTTTCACGTCACGCGCCTTCGAGGCGCAACCTCGATTCCCTCCAGCACGCCACGGAATGTCCGCCCAACGCGCAACCCCGCTCAAGAAAAACTCTCTCTAGACACACCAATACTCGCGATTAGCTCAGGATCTTGAAATAATTAAGCCACTGCGGCAAACCCCAAATATCCCATGATTAAGGATAGGAACATTTCACGATTTCAATGACCTGTAGGCTAGACTCCACAGTCCTGTGTATATTGGAGACGTAGGTGTCTGCTCATTGGCCGCTGTCTCAGAGGGTAGACAGTGTTACTCCACACCTGGCAGTATGGGATTCGCTACTTGTATGCTTGCAAGTCTGTCATTGGTTCAGAGACGCCCAGGGTGTGTCTAATGAACTGTAATCCACTTGTAAAGGTGACTTCACTGTACATATGTTTGACGTCTATCTTGCCCTAAAATGAATACACTAAATTTTCCTATCCCTACCCATGATCATTGCCGTAACTACGGAAGTGATCAGAGTGATTTATCACCCCCCTCCTCCCCAACAGATGTCAGAGTCAGATGGAAAAACTACATCGTCTCTTGTGAAAATACACTCATTTCCAAAAAAAATTAACACCCTGACGGTTCCATCGCAGGGGAACGAAAGTGGGTACAGTCACAGAACATGGTGGTGTGTGTATAGAAAACGTAAAAATATTGTACTACACCAAATATATATTGCAGGGGACTAGAACTTGCAAGATGCACTTAATATGGCATTGGACCACCCGTAGCATGGAGACAGGTAGCGATACGGTCGGGTATGGAGGCATACAGACGTCGGATGTTCTCCTGAGGATTATCATATCCCAGCTGGCGCAACTGACCCTCCAAATCCACTTTAATTGCCACTGGCCGAAGTTGCCGACCAAGTTGATCACAAAAGTTCTCGATGGGTAAGAGGACTTGCTCGCCAAGGAAGCATGTTGACATCACGGAGACAGGCCAGAGATAACCGTGGTATGTAAGCTGGGCACTATCCTGAGGAAAGTGGGGTTGCCAAGCTGCACCAAGAAGGGGAGCGCGCACGGTCGCAGAATCTCCCGTGTGTATCTCCGCGCAGTCAGGGTCCCTTCAATCACCACCAGCATGGCCGTCTGTAGTGGCTAGAGCCGGCTACGCCACCAGTGAGGTGCGGGAATCGTAGGAAACTGCACCGCACGCCATGACGCCTCTCGCTGGGGCGGTGTGCCGCTCTACAATGAAGAGCGAACTCATCCAGCTGGGCGAAGGTGTTTGTCGATTGCGCCGTCGGAGCATGCTGCGTGTTCACTGAACTCGTCTCTGAGGCCTTATTCGGTGTATTGCAGTTATGAATGAAGGAGGGACATGTGTACCCGCTAGTGGCATATCCGCGCAAGCAAACTGCACTAAACACAAATGGAACACACGTCGGACTTTACGATACTGTGTGGCAACCTTTGTTGTACTCGCGCGATTCGTTCATGCTGATCAATTTTTTTTTTACGTGAGTGTATTTCCCTAAATGGGCTATACATATTCAATCAGAAAATGACTTAAAACACATAATTTGGAGGTTAAGTTCAAAAAAATTTTTTCCGGGGGAGGACCCCTGAACCCACTTCCCGCCTAGGAGGTAATCCTCCCGGTAGCATGACACTCCCCTTCTCCCCTTCAAACCAATACATAGTTACGTCACTGTCAACGATCAAACCTACGTGGGCAGTACACTTTACCAGTGACACATAGTTTTCCCAAAATTCTTTCATGACTAGGTGAAACACCTAACCTCAGATTCTTGTTCTATGGTCGAATGATTTTTATTGTTCTGAATCTTAAGTATCTTAATCACCTATCACAAGCGTTCAGTTCTGGAGTAATATAACTCTCACCGGCCCGTTAAGTTAAACAAAAATAATCTGATGAGGCCTTGCAGTTAATAAAGAAATAAAGAAAAGAAATCGCAGGCGTGCAAATTTAAAGACTAGCCTCCAAAGGAATACTATCGCGAAAATCAGGTATCATTTCACATTTCACACAGAGACTGTAACGGAAAAAACACATATAAAAATATTTACACATATGGACCAAAGCATGTTCTAGGCGCTAGTACATGCCTTCAAATTTGGAGCTAACGCATTAAACTTGTAGCAGTTATTACATAAAATTAAGAAGGAAAACTGAACAGCTAAATAATAAGTACTTCAACTTGCGATCAGCAACCACTGCAGAACCATTTGCAATCGTGGAATTATTTCATTGAAATAACCACGGGTGGCTCCTTTGTTTAGTATTAACTCTAGTAACGCGAATCAAGTTTCTTTTGATAACAATTTATTAATCTACATGCGCATTATAACAAGAAAACGTAGTTGTCTCATGTCGTTTCTCTAAAACCCATTATTCTCGAGGATCTGCGAGGATAGTCATTTTCCCCGTCACCGGAGATCTACGTTAGCCGTCTGTACGCATTTTTGCTCCAGCGGTCACTTCTCGTTAGTAGTACACGGTCATAAATTTCAAAAATGCTTTATTTATTTGTAATTGCATGCTCTTATCTTTGGTTGTGAGAATATGTAATGCATTCTAACATTTAGGGTGCTCACATGTGCTAATGCCATCAAAACAATGATAGATTGGTGGCCAGCAAACAGGTTTATTATTTTTGCTCAGCACAATATTTTTGCCTACGTAGGTAATGAGTTAAGTGGGCTGCAAGTTTATTAATTATTTTGCTTCAAAATAACTAACAGATAACTGTAAATAAATATTTTGAAAAGTCAATATATACATTAAAGATTAACAAATAAAAAACTTAAATCTTATGAGTATAGATTTCGCAATTAAATTTTTATTGATAATTGGAATTTGTTCACTGGCATCAGAATGACGTTCGCTCATACTAGAAAAAATTTTGCTCTCATAATCTCTTGGTTAAGAATGTACGTTCCTCAGTGCAGTAGGCATGTCCTGTGTATTCTGGACAGTAGGTCGGTGTGACCATTCAAGAATGTAATATTTTCTACACGTGTTCAAAACGTTGGCTCTCATATCTATCGCACAACTTTCAAAGATTTGTGTTATCAAACAGTGGCGTGGGAGTTTGTTTAGGTTTAATTTCCAAACATAATCACGCTTAAGAAATTTTTTTATCGTAACTTGAATATATCACAGCTGCAATAAAATTTGGTCAGAGGAAATGTAGAATGATTTTAAGAGCTAACCTTAGACCAAACCAAGTTGTTTGGATCATTTTTGTGGCCAAAAATGAGTTCAGTTCTGGGATTCACAAACAGATTTCTACACAGCTGGCACAATCTATTTTTTTCTAGTTTTATTTTATAGTAGCCCCTGGAAAATGTCAACCACGAAACAAATGTTTTTCTTAGACGCCTTTCCATGTTACAGTTGCTAAAATTTCAGCTCGAAAAAATCAAATTAAAGCGAGTATCGGTTTCTTATAGCCAGATAAATATCGCTCGTGTCTAAAAGCCAGAACCTTGTTCTCCAATGTCACGACATACCCGTTCATTTTCCTCGTTCGTATGTAGCCGCTGACACTGATTACTAGTTCCTGGCCGTTCACGGACATAGCGAGGCCAAGCTCGGACTGTTCCGACCGACCGACATGCTAGTGTGTCCAGTCTACGACAGAGATCACACATGCCAACCACCACGCACGAAATGTCTGCGAATAGAGTGAAGTACTTCAGCAAAACCTCAAGGCTAGGGTTTTTAATATTCATTTTGAACTTATTAAAGTTATTAAAGATGTGGCGCAGTCGTATAGTCCATTGCGGGCTACTGCCAATTTTTACGAATCCCTGCTAAAGTTATTCTTACAGTATATTTCTCCGCCTCACGCAAACAATGCTTGACCAAATCTAGAAAATTACACCAAAGGGACAACGTACCGCATTCGTGTGCACTCAGTGTAATACTATTCTGCATAACAACTATTTCTTACTAGGCATTACCAACACACCTATTTTCTCCCTGGTTTTATTCGTATTAATAACAAACTAAACATTATCGTTTAAAGATAGAATTTAAGTAAAAGTTTAATGTAAGAAAAAATTAGGTGTTTTTATTTTAACAAAAGTATAAACGCTTGTGATATGTTATATACGTAGAGACCTGCAAAATTCACGTTATTATTTGGGGACAGATTAAAATTAAAGCACATGTACCTTTGCAAATGCGTTTGTCATTGGACCAAATTTTATCTGATAATAAATGAACACTTCACACTGTGTGCCCCGATAACGCGCAGTTCTGTAAGAAAGGGCGTGACTTCACGTATATGCAGCAGCCAATGGAGAAACGACGCCGGCTGCAGTATATACACTACTGTAAAGTTTAGCCTTATGCCAAATAATAACGCGATCTTTGCAGGTCTCCAGTGAAATATTTTGGAAACATTAAAAAATTGTCTTACATGGGGTGACTTTTCAAATGTTTTATTCAAAAAGGGGTAAGAAACCGCCTCGTCTTCAAGAGCCGCCCAGACATCTCCACTCGACTCCAAACGAACACCCCAGGAAAAACGGCGCCTGCACTTGCCAGCTAAATGTTGGAACGCCGTTCGCGAATCAGGATATGGGGAACTTCCCGCCAACCGGTAGCTCAGTCAATAAGGAACCTTCCGCGACACGCTTGTAGCCAATCAGACGCGATGCACGTCGGAGGGTGGGTTTGCCCACGTCGAAAGAACTGCCGCGTCACTTCGCCTCTGCGTACTTACGATCTACTCCGTGGCCCTACCGACATGCTTACCTACCGCAACTAAAGGTTGTTCACGATTAAGTGAGCACTTTTGAAATTTCACTGCTACTACCTGTATATATTCTAATGGGCGCACTGAGTGACGTGCGCCCAGTAATTTTGGTAACGATGGATGGAAAGTAGTGCGATATCTTAACGTCGAATAAAAAGTGTTAGGTAACCATTGATGATAACTTGAATTATTTCTTTCGCTTTCTGTATTTTTTTAATGCACCGAAGTTTAAAAAATGAGCAGATTTGTAAAATACTTACTTTTCCAATAATTTCACAGTTTTACTTGACCGACACATGTATAAAAAGATGGGGCATATGAAGATGTTAATTTTACACAAGGCGAAAGAATACACAACGTGCTTACAAGTAGATCTTTATCAGGGCTTTCAAAAGTGCTCATTTCACTGTGAACGGCCTTTAAGAAATTATGCAATGATTATCTATACCGCTATATGGCCAAAGTGTTTGAAGTCCGTTTGCAGGCATCTTCAACCTTTTTGAATAAAACTTTTAAAAAAATCACCTCATGTTTGACGTGTTTGGTTGTTTGCTAAATACATCACAACATGTATCACAACATAAACGTATATTATTTTTGGTAAAATTGAACTTTACTAATATTTTATCTATAAATTATACTATTTCGTTATAATAAATATGAACAAACACAGACAAAATAGGTGTGTTGGTAATACCTACTAAGAAATAGTTATCATGCAAAATAACACTAACCCATTCAGATCCAGTGTACACATATGTGTACATTGTGCAAGTGAAGGTAATTTATGGTCTGTGCTGAACAATGCGAAGCTCAATGACCAATGATCTTAGATGTGGGTAAATGATTCGCAAACAGTTTCACAGGTCTAGGTCATAATTGGTTCACATTACTGTAGCCGAACATATAGGTTATAGTTCATTGGCTGTGGCAATGAAACAAGTGTTGTGTAGACTTAAGTACAGCACGCATCATAACATTTGTTGTTTACGACGCCTAAAACCGTAAATTAAAAGTGGGTCTGAAAGTGTTAAGTTGAATGGTGTGATTTCCTAGACTTGGTTGAGCTTTGTTTGCATGAAGCGGAGGAATATCCTGGAAGTAGAAGTATAGAGGAAAGTCAGTAGTTACCACGAATGGAACATGCCTCGTCTTTGGCGTACATGGTGCACGCCTGCCCCATCACGTCGCGGGCAGGCGCGACGGAAGAAGACAGCCGTCGATGTGCCGCGACCTGGCCAACGTGGAAGCAGCGGTTTTCGGCGGGAGCCAGTGGTGAGGGAGGGAGAGAGTGAGTGAGAGAGAGTGTGAGAGAGAGAGAGAGAGAAGCAATGAAACGCCGCGGGCGTCCTCAGGCGTGACGGGTGCACGTTGCTGCCGGTTTACCGCTGGCGGCCATTTCCATGCTTGCGTCACTCGACGGGCCGTAGGAAGGTAGGGACTCCGCGAAGCGTGCGGGCGAGTACGCGACCGTTAAGCGCCGTTATCAACTGGAGACTCTCCCACGACCTTGAAGGACGTCGACACACATACTCGCGCGCGCTTACACCCAGCCTCACGCGAGTCCTCTATCTCAAGGTCAAAGTTTCGGTTTCACTACAGTATACAAACTACCAGACCTATGTTTCTTTCAAAGGTTGGTCACTGGTGCCTCTCGCCGATGGAATACCCGGTTCGATCATAGACTGAAGATGAGGTAGACCGCTTATTCGTCTTCTGCGCGTGTACCCAACATTGATCTACCGCAATCCTACAGACCTGTTAAAGTCACATGGTCAACAACGATGAACGTGTTTGTTTATGTCTTAATTTCTAAGTGACAACCACTATTATATTAAGAGAATACTTTTGCATGTTGAAACTTAACTAAACTGCATTACGAATTGGCTACAGTAAGTATACAAACATTATAAAGCCCTTGTTTACTAAAGAGTGTTCTAACCTCTAACCCAATGCACGCCATTTTTGCTAGACGTGTTGGCAGAAAAGCAGTTCAATGTTGGGGCACCGAGATTGGTTGTGCCTAGCCAGCGATATCGGTCTACCTCATCTTTAGTCTATGGGATCGATCCTAAGCCGAAGCAGTGTTCCCAACACGTAGGCCGGTGTAATACTATACGTTTGTGCCGCTGCGGGCTAAACGGGGAGCGGTTTGACGGGATGGGCGCAACACATTGATGTAAATGTGCGAGGTGTCGCACTAGTGCAGCGTTAACTAGTGTGACACCTCACATTTACATCAATGTGTTGCGCCCATCCCGTCAAACCGGAGCAGTTTAGCCGCAGTGGCAAAAACGCATGGTATGACATCGGCCTTAAGAGTGGAATACAGAGGTTTGGGCGGCTCTTAACAACGAGGCCTTGAGAGCCGCTGAGGGTGAAGCGAGGTGAAAATGGAGCAGCGCCGGAATGCAAGGGAGGGGGAAACGGAAGATCCTCGAGAAAACCGCCGACCAGCGGCATCGTCAGGCACGATATCCGCGTGTGAAAATCCTGGGGCGATACCGCCGGTTCGCCTCGGCGAGAGGCGAGTAGTCTGACCACCACACCACCGTGGCCCCACCAACACAGAGATCATTCCTCTTCGCTTCCAGTGAAAATTCATCAGAATCCCCCAGATTACGTAAATCTACACGAACATACTTACAATAAGATTATTTTCAATTCTATGGGCGCTACCTCTACCCCAGCATGCCCCCTCTTATATTTGTATTTTATTTTACTTCTTCGCCTATCGTGGACGAACGCGACGCTGAAGAAACCCTTCTTCGTCGACTGGGAAAACACAACAGTGGTTCTGAGCACATCCGGAGAGTTCCTCGAAGACTGGAGTCCAGAAAGGGTTCACGAGAGGTCATCTCCAGCAGGGAGAGTCGCCCTTGAATCTCCTGGAGAGGTCGATGAAGGGAGAACATGTAAAAAGGAAACACTGATAGGTTTTTTTACCTGCTGCTCACCTGGTGCCTTGAGGAGATATCAAATGACCATCCAACACAGTAGCATACTGGAGAACCTCCCCTATATAAAACCCGAGCATCGGGACATCGGACATCGTTTTCTTTGCAGTCAAAATATTTTGCCATGCATGGAACAAAACGACACGCACGACGCGATAAGTACAACACGACACTTAAAAATTAACAGCCAATGAAATACAAGACAGATCTGACGTATTCCCGATAATTCCGTCGTCCGATCAGCAATTGTGGATTACAAATTATTTCTATTTTCGTCGTGCCGTGCGGCACGATGCACAGCGTGCACAACCTTGCAAAATGAAATTGTACGGAAAGCTGTCCTTAAAATGGCAAACACGCAGCTTAAAAGAAAGAAATTTTTAGATTTACTCTCTTAAACTCTTAAAAATAATTATTTTACCGTTGTATGCATTAGCGAAAACACTTTGTCACCATCATGTATTCCAAATTTCCCGTCTGCGCACTGCCTTTGAAACTAGCGCAGTTAATCAGCGCCTTCTAAATGGCTCCGAAAATCTCTACTCGTCGTGTCGCGTCAGTAAACTGTCGGGCTGTAAATTCCGGGTCACATTGAAAATATAAACGTTATGTTGTGGTTGCGGTTTTTGTCGTGTCGTTCTGTGTTTGTCGGGGCTATCTGACTCCCGCATGACACTTTGGAACCTATGTAAAGGGTTTCAGTACATCCATGGCACAAGAAGCATCCTTACATAGTATAAAAGGCAGTCGCTGACGCGCGTCTGTCTGTATGACTGCGCTAATCTCGAGAACCACTAAACGGATTTGAATGCGGTTTTTACTGTTATAATCTACATTTATCAGGGAACGTTTACATGTATTAAAAATTGCCGTAGCACTTATAGGCGCCGAGGATTAACGGTATTAGTGAATCAAGTCGGGAAAACGATTATTTCATATTTAGGAAGCTACATTCTTCCATACAACTATAGACACTTATTAAGTAAAGGCACAGACAACTTCCCCTACCATAACCTTAAGTTTTAAGACTTTTCCCATCTTATTTATTACTGTATCGCTGTAAAAACGAAATTGTACCCAGGCGATGCCGGGCCGGGTCGCTAGTCGAATTATATAATAGCTGGTGTGTCAACGACTACCAATAACATTTCCCAAGGAAAGGCGCTGTTCCTATTTGTACTAGCTTCTGGTATTGTGCAACACCAATCATGATCTCACCTGTTCTGCAACATTGCAGAAGTAAACGCGTACACTCGAGATAATGTGTTGAGGGGTTGAAGTCCCCGCCTACCGGGAAATGTAATCGAGTTTAGGGCTTTGAAGCAAGGGAATGCTAAGTGTTGCCCAGGCGGGCGTATCAAATGCTTCACAGAATGTATACGAACAGTACTAAACTGTATGAGTCTATTCACGGTAAAGAGAGCTTTTTTTAAAGTCCTCTAATTTGTATTAATAGTCAATACATGTATTATATTATAACTTTAAACGTTAACTTTCCAGTCCGGTGAAATGTATACATTGTGTTTATTACTTACATAGCAATATTTATTTTTGAGAAATGGCGAAAGGATAAAAAATGTTCAATAGGAAAAAAGTAACTAGGGCATCAATAGTGCTCATTTTACCGTGCAACGCAGGACTTCATACGATGAAAACCCCTGCATGTTACAATAATAAAGATAACATCTTAAAAATATTGCGACAAGAATTTTTATACACGAAAGTCATCTAGAAAACGCCCATTATAGTCACTTTCACTTTCGCAAAATACTCTTAAAGGAACAATAGAAAAAAATGGACACTTCTGTAGGGTACATACCTGTGAAGTTTTTTTTTTTTTTTTAATAAGAACCGTTCCCAGGCGCGACGACAGAATATTCAGTGATTTCCCAATAATAACATATTTTTAACGCTCCTTTATCACGGAATTATCGGGTGTCGTACAAAATATTCTCATTTATACGTACAACCGAAAATGACACATCAACCCATAACTCCCCCGGTGTTCGAACCCACAACGCCGCGGACGTAAAGCTCCTTAGCAGACTGCATCTTGGAGGTCGCCCATAATAACATTCTGTATGCCTTCTGCATGTCTCACATAAGCAAGAGGCATGGAATGAAGAAGTAAACTTACTTTCGTATTCTACACACGTCTCTAGCACTTGCAAATGAACTTCCCGAACAATTAAGAAACTGAGTAACCCAATGGACTTTAAAAAAAATTTAACACAACTTTAACATATATCACAGGAATTGTACTACCATAGAACGGCGTACCTGCTAACGTTAGATCAATCCATGTCACAAGGTTTCCCCAGTTATAGCGGGAAAGGAAAGTTGAATTCATTGCTGGTATTCGGGGATAGCTATTTGGCAAACTTAATACTTTTTATACCTTATACTCTTTCTAATGTAGGCAGGCTCTCCTGAAAAGCGTCGTATATAAAAGTTTTTTTTTTTTACAGGGATTAACCTTGTTTATTGTGGTGTTGAACAATCATTTTTTTCTTTAAGAGGACTCCATGTAGCTGCGTGATCAAGATCAAGAAGCGAGGGAGCCATACGGGCGACACTAACACGCACTCGTAGCACTGCATCGCCCCTAAGCCCAAGGCGTGCAGTGTTTCCGTCGTAACTCTGTACTGTACAAATCAGATCTGTAACTGTGGGGTTTTATTACATGCGATGAAAGTACACAGATCAAACTACTCGCGTATAGTCGTACTTTCCTCTTACAGCTTAAGTAAACTGCATAAGCAAGCTTTAAATATGCGATATTTGACCACTTCCACGCACTTGTTTTAATACACTTAATATAATAAAGGTAAAACGATAGGGATATAATAGTTTTTTTAATCATTTCTGGCAAAAAGTTGTATTTCTAGAACTTTTATTCGCCGAGATACGCGTTCACGTGACTCAGTAAATAATCCTCTTAACAAAGCGTTCCAGTTCCAGCACATGCTTAATTCGATGGACGGGTGCAGGTTGGAGGTCAACCCACAGTTCCTTTGATGTAATTTTTCTATTGTAGCCCGGCGCAGTTTCGCATAGCAGTAACTGCCGAGAAAGTTTGCCTTTGTTGCCGTGGTGGCTGGCCGGAGATGTGCGAGACTGGAGCCGATGGAGCGTGGGAGGATCGGTTTAGTGGTCAGCCGGGCGGCAAACGGAGTTACTCGGCGCGGTGACTAGTCACTATCGTACGGCACGTGGGTCGCGGGCACAGGGAACAGTTCTAAACAGTTCCGGTGATGCGACGGTGGTGCCAACTCAAGGTCTCCTTGTCGACAGCGCACGTCGGTTCATAATGTAGTCTGTATGGCGTGTGCACTGTTAAAAATTTTTACCGTCATTTTACTGAAAAGTGCTGGTAAAAAATTATCCAGAGGTGTCCGTAACCCCTCCGTAAAATTACGGACACGTTGACTTTCAAAAGCGGACCTTCCGTAAAATTCACTGAACCTCTCCGTTAATTCCCTAGTTAGTTTTCTGCACTTCTAGATAAAATAATTTTTAATATATTTTTATTTGTATTTTCGGTATGTAAGCGTTCTACTGTGTATAAAAATATATTTAAAAAGCTAAACATTTTTATACTTAAGCAAGATTTGAACCCTAGTCAAAAAGTTGCACATTCGCGACCCTAGCCACATACCTACAATACTCACGTGAGGAATCTGGTATAACTAGAATTTCTATATTATTCACATAAGAAATTTTTTTGTAAGTTTTTGTTCAATTTAGTGTATTTAAGGGTTTGCTAAGTCAAACGCCTGTTGTTACTATATAATGTTTGAAAGAACAGGTCTTAGTGACATGGCTAACCTTAACTGCAGCAGAAACGATAATTTTCTGGTTACGTAGACGAAGAAAGCTTTCGTGTAGACTCGCCATCGTTCATGCTCGGAAACCAAAAGTTATAGAAAATACGCAGATTTTCCGTATTTGGTATTTACGTATTTAACTCCGTTTTTCGCCATTGCGGATTGCATTTCCGCATATACTGTGCACTTTCGTAAAAATGTCCGTAAATATACGGAAAATTTTAACAGTGTACGTATTGTTTTGGTCCTATATGGGGGGCCATACACGATATGTGGGGAAGTGTGCTCAGAGTAGTAACCTGTAATACTAGTTCAATGTCCTATATTTAAAATATAATTTAGCACAACGATTTACATTATGCTTTACATTACGATTACGTTACATTATGTTGATTTTCATCGGGGGAGCTCAAAATATAATTTACTATTTAGTTGCATGAATTAGTTGCTAAAGTAAGTCACGCACAACTATTTATATAAAGTATTTAAGAAGCCTGTTGGATCTAACGGAACGTGAGTGAGTGAAGAGATTTGGACGGCTCTTAACATCGAGGTCTTAAGAGCCGATGAGGGTAATTGAGGTGAATATGGAGCGGCACTGGAATGAAAGGGTGGGGGGAAACTGGAGATCCCCGAGAAAACCCGCCGACCACGGACGATTCCCACATGCGAAAATCCGGAGTGACCCGGCCGGGGTTTTGAGCCCGGATCGCCTTGGTGGGAGGCGAGCAGGCTAACTGCTCAGCCACCGTGGCCCTAATAACGGAACGTCTTCACGTTGGTAATGCCGAATGGGTGATCATGTGGCGGCTACGGCAGACGAAACCCCTGTCTTCGTTCTATCTTACTCTGTCGGCGGCTGCCTGTGGTAAGACCCCGCAGGGTTGTTAAAGGCTGTTTACGATAAAGTGAGCACTGTAGAAATCAACCTTGGAAAAAAGTCACTGCCGCTACCTGCATATATTTTAACGGGCGCAGTGAATGGCATGCGCACAGTTAAGTTGGTAACGATTGATGGGAAAATTGTTCGTATCTCAACGTCGAACTAAAAGTGTTAGGTAACCATGTGTGTCAATTTAAATTATTTATTTCACTTTCTCTTTATTTTTTAATGCATCAAATTGTAAAATTAGCAGATTTGTAGAACATTTACAGACGGCCACCTCACCTCTGTGTTCTTATGTGCTCTGTGCTGGAACTCAGCTCCGCGCACGGAGAAGCTAGGTAGGCGACAACCTTCCGAGTCTTATTCGGGGAGAAGATACACCGTGGAGTACTCTCGTTGTTAATAGACCCCCAAACGTCTCCACTACAATGCGGAGAGAGTCCGAAGGCCAGATCGGAGAGGGCTGGTCGATGTAAGGGCCAATCAACAGACAGATTGGTCACGCCCGGTCCGAGGACGCGAGTAGCTGTCAGCTTCGTTTTATTTTTTATTTTTTTTATTCCTACCCAGCCTCGTTCTTCGCGCCGTCAGCGGACGGCGATATTGAGAATCTGTTGAAAAGGCTGGATTCTGGGCGGGGAAAGGCGAGAATGGGCGGGACATTGGCAGTCTCTATCGAGGCATCCTATACCTGGTTCATGGTCAAACCCTTTTGAAACAAATTTCTGAAAGAACGCAGCAGTGTGGCTGTGCAGGGGTCTCAACTGTGGCTCTTACGTGAATATGTCTGCGCCACGGGTAATATTTTCTTAGGGGCATAGGAATGATAGCTGACGAACGCTTTTATATTTAAAAACAACAGATCTAGACAAGATGTTTCGTTCGGCACCAAAATCGGAGCCTCAAGTTATACTGACCGTAAATTTTTGCCCACGCCCAGAATTTCCGCCAGTCGTCGCGGGCCCCCACTCACGCCTCGTACATACGTGGTGCCAAATTAAGGTGATGCTCGCATTCTAATCGTATACGCGATCGAACGAGGCCACAATTATTCCTCTCGTATTATTAGTAACGGCGTTATGGTGTCGGAATTTATTAGGCTGAAAACGTTAAAACGTCGTTTCCCTCTTGGTATAGGCTGTGCACGATAAAGTGAGCACTTTTGACGCCCTAGTTACTTTTTTATTTCATCCATATTTTATCCTTTAACCATATTTTTAAACAAACATTGCCATGTAAGAACAGTGAGTAGCTTCCATCGCACTCGGAAGTTAATGTGTAAGGCTAAAATAAATCTTATTTGTTGACTATTATTCTAAATGAGAGGGCTTTCAAAAGTGCTCACTTTACTTTGAATAGCCTATACTCCATATGGCGATCTGATTTTGAAGACACATTAACGTCAACAATAATTAATTCTGATTTATACGGTATTTTTATAGTAAAAGTATGTAAAATTTAAACTAAGTGTCTCTGAAATTAATTTATTTTTATCGTATATGCACTACAGTTAGATTTTGTGAATATTAAAGCGTATACGTTTCTAACATTTAAAGCAGAGGTTAAGGGAATTCAAAAAGAAGAGAATATTAGAAAATTGTAGTGAGAAATAATTTCTACCAAATTACCACCCCCATCTCCTCCCAAACCCATCGCCTCGGTCTAAATCAACATAATGTGTAAGAGAGGTTACAAGGTCAGGTAGAAAACATGATAATTTAATCGTTTCAAGTCACTGTAGCATCTCAGTCACTGATATATGCTCACGCATGCACAGGATACAAGAAATGAAATACAGATCGACTGTGAGCAGGAGACTTGTGATCTAAGTAACTGGTTTATCAACGACAGCACAGAATGTAATGACGACAGCTACAAGTGCGACTAAACGTGTACTGGCCACGGGTGTTTGAAAAATAAAGTAAGGACAGCTATGTCACCTCTGCCAAGACTTCCATGCTTTGCCAACCACACTGAATTTTCAGCATCCGAAGCTACCTACATGCACGATTTGATTGCGTCGCCTAGCTATGCGCGTTGCCTAGCTTGCCCCTCTGACTTCTTTTGCGCGTTTGGGAAAGGATTGGGAAGAAAGGGTGGTAAAGGTTAATATTCCCGGAACCTCGACATTTTCCTTTTGTATCTCCCTACCGCTGCTATGAGTTTCCCACACGAATCATGATACGTTACATGTCCCGGAATAATACACACTGTACATAAATATGAAACCCCGCGGAGTTTACCTTCGGTTTACGTGAACCAACTATAATTCAGGGATTAGGATGACTTCACGTTTCACGGAACCCGCAACAAGTACCACGTTCACGTAAGCCGTTTATGCTTCGATTAGCATGTTTCAGTAAGACCTATCACTTTGATTCCGCAGTGAGAAAAAACGTACTCTCACGTAAAGGAAAGAATACCATTGTTTAACTTTTTCATATTATATAAAATATAAATGTGATAAATAAATAAAAATCAGGCAACATTAGGGACCAGTTACAAATATGACAAAGTTGAGTTGTATTAGCTTTCCATTCAATATTTGATTTGTAAATTCGAAAATAGACAGTTTATTCATTTACGCGGAGCTTTCATATAATGTTCCACAGGGGTGTTAAAATATGCTTAACATCGAGTTCGCAAGCTTGAGTAATATAAGAAATGCAACTTAATTTCCTATAGATTTCATACAATGCATGCGCGCGTACAGGAAAGAAGTTTATCCATCTCCGAGGTGCATTTCATTATGGAAGTTATGGCCTTTCAGTTGTTTGCAGAGATCAAACTTTTGTCATCTATTCTTGGCCGAACAGAGTTATAAGTCAATTCGTATAATTATAATTTTGAGAGCATTCAATTTGAAAAGCAACAACGCTTCGCACAAAATATTTATCAAATACTTTTGTACTTTTAATATTATCTATTTTACCTATTCACGTGATGAATCATCATATGTCATCCGAAAAGACCACGTTTTGCGTACACGTCAAAATATGAAGTGATGCGTGTAACGCGTAACTTGAAATCCTCGTAATCCCGGCCTAAGACTTAGAATTACAATCATCCAAGAAGTTTTAGTTCAAAGTTTTACGTTCGCGAGTAAAGGCTACAGCCGGCGAGACTTGGTGGGCTCTGGACCACAAATATTGCGCGTGGAGTTCACCCTCGGACGAGAGTAGCTCCGACCCTAGTGACATTTTCACTGCAGCCTGTATGCCTCCGTCGTACTTGGAGGCGTGACACGAGAATAAACTTTACGATGGAAAGGCGATGGAACGCGCTGCTGTGGGGACGCAGCAGGACGTCCGGAAGCGTCTCAATAAAGGACGGATCTTTAAAGCTGTGCACGTAGGAGGAATCCTGAAAATAAAATGAGCGGGAGGCTCTGCCGCCATACGGGGAACGCAGAACGCGTTACTAAACAGACACTTGCCGACAGCTGGGATCGAACACGGAAACCCTGGAGTGATATTCCCGACCTTATCAAACGATGCGTGTTCCCAGACGAACTCCTCGATTGCTGAATCGGATCACAAGAATTTTCCTTTCGCGCAAGTTACAAGTTGCCCAACGTGACGAAATGGGAGGAGGTGCAATGAGAGAAAGTGTACTACCAACATTCACCTGGAATGTAGAAGGAGAATTACACGGAAAAATGCAGAGATATAAGAAAACAACCCCCAGAGCTACGTAATAGTCAAGAAAAAGGCACACTGAGAAAAGGTTCCGAAAAAAATTTTTTTTTCCCTTGTCAGATTAACACTATCGCGTCCATTTATTTTTAGCAATTTATATTCCCGCGTTGATGCAAACGTAATATAAATAAAGGGAGTCAACCCTCTAACATCATGATGCAATGTTTGAAAAAGTCTACATACACAGCTTCACACAGCCAAGAGTCCCCATCAAAAAAGACTGCCAAAATGATTCCGCTTCGGAATCGAACCAGTGACCTCACGTATTAAATGTCAGGCACGTTAACAGTGTGAAAGTATTTCCGTGGCTGAGCATTAACAAGCCTACCATTGGCCAAAAGCGTTCTGCTTTACAAAAATATATTCTTCTCTCGTCCTAATTAGTTAGGGTTGCCCACGTTTACCCGAATACGTACTTTGAAAAAGAAATAACTTTCCGTAAGTCGATAAATTTAAACACAGATATTTAATGTAGAACGTCCAGTTATGCTAAGAAGTAGTTAAATTCCCTGTGTAACTCATTAGTGTTTGCACTGGCGTAATTTCATTAGCACGTATTTATGTTCATGATCATTTGACCGTGGTCACCTGACGGACGCATGAACAAGTGGCGGAAGGATAACACGATAAGCCGGAAGTACAGTACATGGATGATGGGAGCAACCCTCTACGTAGGAGATGTAGGGTTGAGATGGGACAGGTCAGTTTCAGGAAAACCTGGGATGGTATGCTCATGCAGTGTGCAAACGTCGGTTCCATGTTTATGCCTGGTGCTGTCAAGCTTAAGCAAATTCCTTCCAGAGAAGTTCCCGGCAGTTACTAGCAGTACAGAGTACGCAGGTTTATTTTAAAGCGTCTAACTATAGTCTATTCAAGGTTATTCACACTTTTGAATCCAACATTTGAAAAATCACGCCTTTTATGACACGTTTGGTTGTTTCCTAAATACACCGTATATAATAAGCGTTTTACACTCATGTTAACATGAAAGTACCTTACTTTTGGTTAAATTGAACTTTTGCTTATATTTTATCTATATTATAATATTTATTTAATAATTAACATGTATAAAAACAGGGAGAAAGTAAGACGTGTGTTGGTAATGCCTAGTGAGAAATGATTCTCATGAAAAATATTATTAAACTGAGTGCGCGCGAATACGGGGCGTAGTCGTTTTCGTCTAATTTTCTAGATCGGTTCAGTTTTGTTTGCATGAGGCGGAGAAATATTCAGGAAGTAGAACTGAAACAGGGCTTCAGACAAATTGTAAGTATAGGTTGTTCACGTTAAAGTGAGCACATTCAATGCCCTGCTAAATTGTTATATTCAATCAATTTTTGCCTTTCCTCCACTTTTTAATGTAAAAATCGCAGTATGACTTATAAACACAGTGTATACATTTCATCACTCTCAAAAGTTAACGTTTGATGCTGCAATAAAATTAATTTATCAAGGGGTAGCGCCTTAAAAAGTGCTTACTTTATCGTGAACAGCCTATACCTGTCAAATGACTACATAAGAGTGTTTAGAATAGAACTCTCACCGTGGTATCTGTTCTCTCCAGGCGCTCGCTGCGTCACGCTGGCATCCCTAGGGATCCGCGTGCCAGCACTCACGAAACCACACGCACACGATCACGCACGGACGCAACCCCGGAAGCGTATCTCCGACCAGCGCGACGTCCACCACGCTACTGGCCCACTCACTATCTTGGCCATCTGACTGCGTCTCGCGTGGCGCGGGCCCACGCGGAGTGGGGGAAGAGAAAACGCGAAGGAAGCGAGGAAGGGAGGCGAAGGTACAGGTAGAGTGTGTGTGAAAGAGAAAGAGAAAGAACCCGCCGCCGTTGTTGGGGATTGGCCGCCTCACCTGCGTGACGTCACGCGCATGCTAAAGCACCAGCGTTCCGTGCTGCAGACATGTCAAACTGTCTCATTTTTATCAAATCAAATATATTTTATTCAGGTTATTGAGAACGTAAATCGTTTTATTTCTAGAGCTATAGAAGTGGCAGCTAGAAAGACTTTCAACAAATCTTTAAAACAGTCAACTCTAAAATACATTGCACAAAGTAAACCATAGACATCAACAACCCAAAACATTATAATTTATTATATAGTTTATTTAGTTTCTTTAAAGTATTAATAAATGTGTCATCATGGTACAATTTTTGGTAGCAATGCTAGAGTGATCTAAATGGCGGCTCAAAAATTACAATAATTTTTGAAGTCATCGGAGATATTACCAGGTGTGGTGAACACAAATGGCCCAAGCATGGCCCGTATGCTTACAACAGCAATGGTGGTATGTGGTTTGATAAGCAAAATGGCCGCAATTATTATGGCGTCTAAGTAACGTCATATGTTTCAAGAAATAGAATTTCAGTTGAATTAAAACGCTGTTGTGTGAAATGGCGTTTAAGGCTCTGCCACACTGTCAAATGCCACCGTCAAACTGCTTCAAATAAAGTTGGTAAAATAAAATCGGATGCTTCTGACGTAACCGTCATAATCGCCGCCATGTTTGTCTGGAGAAGTTGGACGGCTTTAGTTTCCATCAAACATTTCGAAAATCGGATGGGTTCTAAAACTTTTTTGATGTTTGACGGGCTCAGCCAATCAGAATCGTGCATGACAAAAATTGACGTTTCCGCTATTGCGAAACTTTAAAATGGCGAAGAATTGCTGCAAACAAGATAAAGCTATGAAGATAATGAAGTTATATAGAAGCTATTTGAGTATGAATGCTATTTTAAGTGATTAATTAACAATAATATTAATAACTCAGGGGTAATTAAATTTCACTGTGCAAGAAATACATCTTATAAATAACATATAAATCTACATTTATTTCTGTAGTGAACTGGACAGAAACACTACAGTAGTATCTCAGTTTAAAAATAATTTTTAAAGAAAATTTAGAGTACATACTCCAGTAAAGGAAAAATATTTAGCATATTTCCAACTACATTCCAGATTATTTTATCCCATTGGTATAATGGAGAAAAAAATGATAATTTTAATATTTCGTCTTAAAATTTTATTGTTAAATATGTTTGAAGGCGAATATTTGACAGTGTGGCAGAACCTCAAGACTCGAGCGCCAAGTCCGCGCAGGTGCTAAAATACAGAATGTAGGAGTGGTAGGAGCCCGTTGTAAAGCCTGTTACACACGGTTCACTTTCTTGTGTGTACAAGAAGGTGTACACCTTTCTTGTTCAAGTCAACTTGCATGGTGTGACTGGCTAACTTGTTCGCAAGTGGCTTGCATGCAAGGGCTTGCGTGCTAGCTAGAATCATTTAGAGACTTTTTTTTAATTTTTCGTTCACCTTCTTGTGCAAGTAGTTCGTTTACATTTGCGTTTTAAACATTTATGTAGTTCCCGTACATGCATTTATGCTGATAGTGTTAATCTGAGAGTAGAAAACAGATTTTAATTCTGTATTAGTGATTTGTTTCGTTCGTAAAATCTTTTTGTGTTATGGTGGAAATATGTGACTGGCATGCTGTGCAATATTCAAGTATTATCACTGTGTGTATAGTATGTACATGGAACTTGAATACAAGATGGTGTTCACCATCTTATTCACCTTTTAGTTCTCACCTTCTTGTTCACAAAAGATGCCCGCATGTATCAGGATTAAGATGATAGAACTTTGAGCCTAGTGCATCTCACTCTTAGATTGCAGTAAAGAGGCGCGCTGTTTCCAGATGGCTAGCGATTATCGACAGCCAAGACGTTATGCTGTGTTGACAGAATAAGTTCATACGTATAAAATATACAACTGCCAAATTGTATAGTAGTGTATAAATATAGAAGATTGTTTGATTAGCTACCCACTGCAAACTAAGGGTGAGACGCGCTATACCAAAGAAGTGTCGAGATTTCTTTCCTGGGCGGGAAGGAAGCGTGGTAGAATGATTTTGAGTACGAATATCGATACTTGACAGTTTATCTGGATTTATTGGTTAACAAGCCGAGAAATTAGATGGTTAATAGGGGGGCAGGGCGGGGACTAATACACAGTGTTAAATAGTGACAGGCTGTGAAAACGCATGCCAGTTTAATGTTAACCTGTAAGTAAAAAAAATCAGGTAAAGCACAGCGTTAAAGTAGTTTGTGAGTAATTACTAAATTTTAATTCATTATTTAGATGTCTTAAAAGTGTAACTTTTATTATAAGTTACAGTATCTATGATGATATTGAATCCAAAAATATATTTCAGTATCTCTACATGTAATCAAAGCAAGAAGAGCAATAAAAATAATTAAAAAAATTTCACACAAAGGAAGAATTTTTTATAATGTTCATTTGAAAGTATGGTAAAATGTGACTGCATAACGTGACACTTAAAATTGTATTCCCACAAACATGTGTTGATAAAGGATGTTACATAGTATAGTAACAATATTGCAAACTATTATGTATACACCAAAGGGACACTGCACTGTATTCGTGCGCTCTCAGTGTAATAATAGGGTGCATTAGAGCTGTTTATTACTTGACATGACTAAAACACCTTATTTTCTCCCTCTTTTTATTCATGTCTATTCTACTATTATAAACAGGTCATGTGAGTTTGTTTATTTATTTTCTTATCTGTTTATATGTCTCGGGTAATCTCGGAAACTACACGGCCGATTCTTATAATTCGTTCACTGTTACAAAGCTACATTCTTACAGATGGACATAGACATATATCAAGTGGGGCCACAGAGGCCCAGTGGGTAGAGTAATGCTAAGTGGTGTCGCAGTGGCCCAGTGGTTAGGGCGATGCCAAGTTGGACCGCAGTGGCTCAGTGGATAGAAATATATCAAGTAGGGCCACAGTGGCCTAATGGCTAGAGCGATCCCAAGTGGGGCCGCAGTGGCTCAATGGATACAGAGATCTCAAGTGGGGCCGTATTGGCCCAGTGGCTAGAGCGATCCCACATGGGGACGCAGTGGCTCAGTGGCTATAGCGATCCCAAGTGGGACCGCAGTGGCTCAGTGGATAGAAATATATCAAGTAGGGCCACAGAGGACCAGTAACTAGAGCACTCTCGAGTTGGACCGTAGTGGCTCAGTAGATAGAAATATATCAAGTGGGCCGCAGTGGCTCAGTGGATCTTAATATTATCTTAATATTATAAATTCGCAAGTAGTCGCATGTAGTCGTAAATTGTCGCAGGTAGTCGTAGAGTTGTCGCAGGTAGTCACGGGTAGTCGCAGATAGTCACGGGTAGTCGTAGATAGTCGCAAGTACTTGCAAGTAGTCATGAGTAGTCACAAATTGGCACAAGTAGTCGCAAGTAGTCACTGGTATTCGCAAGTAGTCACGGGTAGTCGTAAGTAATCATGGGTAGTCGCAAGTAGTTGCGGGTAGTCACGGGTAGACGCAAGTAGTCACGGTTAGTAGCAAGTAGTTTCGGGTAGTCATGGGTAGTCGCAAGTAGTCGTAAGTTGTCGCAGGAAGTCCCGGGTAGTCGCAAGTAGTCGCAGGTAGTCGCGGGTAGTCACGGATAGTCGCAAATGTATAGGTATGTTCTTTAATAACTCCATAAAACCTTAGCTAAGAGATGCCGGACTGCTAGTTAATTATTATTTAAATATTATAATTTATAGATAAACTGTAAGTAAAGATTCAATTTAACCAACAAAATATACTTGTTATCGTAAGAATGAAACGCTTGTTATACATGGCATATTTAGGTAACCACCAAACTCGTGATTCATAGGTGTTTTTTCAAAGGTTTGGTTGAGAAAGTGCGAAGAAACCGCGAATATAGTACATTATTTGTTACTGAAACCATTGTCCATTAAATGCTTGCTTGACCATGCGCCCTCGTATGTTTCCTTACTGAGCCGCCTAGGTAGTAGCACTGTTGTGCTTGTTGCCATGTTGTTTACTGAGCCGCCTAGGTAGTAGCACTGTTGTGCTTGTTGCCATGTTGTTTACTGAGCCGCCTAGGTAGTAGCACTGTTGTGCTTGTTGCCATGTTGTTTACTGAGCCGCCTAGGTAGTAGCACTGTTGTGATTGTTGCCATAATCCCCAATAGGCCGCGTCCGGTAATATTCTGTACTATTTTCGTTGTATTCTGTCATAGGAAACTCGGCCGCCAGTCACGACGTCGGGACCTTGCAGTTAACAAAATTGAAATTTATGTTTATTTTTTATTGACTAATAGGCTTTATTGAGTCATTTTATTTCCGTGTGCAGCAAGTGTTTTCTTCTGTGAAATTTTGTTAAGGAGTTTTTATAAGTTCTGCGGTAATTCATGTTGTAGTATTAAAAAAAATTGTAGTTCGCAAGTATGTTCATTGGAAATTAGTGTTGACTATTGATTGCAGTTTACAGAGGCAAGCTTTGTTTGAGTTTTTGTAGCTCACACATAGAATAAGCATGCAAAAAAGAAACATTTATTTTCAAAGTGGTAAAAGGTGAATACAAATTTTGTTACTGGGCATACTTATAATTTCTATTGCATAATCCTATAACTATGTAATGTTGTGATGGAATATGTTATTCACGGCCCCAATTCAGACAACATGGCAATTTTATGGTTCAAAATAATTGAGGATTTAGAAAGTAAAATTTACTTAGTTTGAACTGTTTTCAAACTATTTTTTAAGCACGATCTTGTAACAAAAAAAAAACAGTAAAATTTAACGAAAGTACTGTACTTTCTCGTTAATTTCCATTGCGGTTTCTTTCATTATTTCGTTAATTATTTGGGATTTAAAAATTTTTTGACAGTTTTTTTTTACTACTCTAGGGAAAGGAATCTTAAAATTCGCTGCACTTGTTAACTTTGGAACTCGCAAATTAGGGATTCGACAGTTATTATTTAATTCTGAAGTTGGTTTATGCGTAGCTCAATGAGTCGAATATGTTTAAAGTTCAAAGGGCAAATGAAATTTTTTTATGCACATTTTTAGCTAACTCACAAAGGTTGAATAAACATACGTCAGATTTTTTTCTTTAGAATGAAGAGGCCAGTTGCTTCGTATTTTATATCTACAAAAAAAAAAAAGAAGAGAAATTGACTGAGGCTACTAACACTCCAGCGCCAACAGCCAATTCAGATGTTACCGATGATGTGATAACAACTACAGGGACTAGTGATACAGAGTCCATTGAGGTGCCTGGATATAGTTATGAAAACTATGCGTCAGGACTCGTCGAAGATACAGAATCCAGCAGCGACAGTTTTATTACAGGGAAGATTTCAACACCAAGTACAGGCAATTAAGTTTTTGACGAAGGGGTTAGTAAACCAAAGCCCAGTAGTGTGACAGTTTTCAACGACATTTCAGAATCTGTTGATGCCACTACCGAGCTTGCGAACTCTGAAAAAGTGGACAAACCCTATTCCTTGTGGAAACCCCCGTAAAATTTTGAATTCCCTGCACAAGATGGAAAGAGTTTCAAACGCCATTTCCAACGCAAATGGCTGGACGAATACAAGTGGCTGGCTTATTCAAAAGTTAACAGGAGTCTCTACTGTGCATCGTGTGTTTTATTCATAGCTCAGAATAGGATTGAAATGGGTTGTCACCAAAATGCGGTTTCTTTTGTTACAAAGCTATTTTATAATTTGAAGAAAGCTGTCGGATCATTCAAACAGCATCAGTCTACAACATACCACAAAAATACAGTTTTGGCCCAAGCTTATGTTGTTGCTGTTATTGAAAAAAATAAAGGAAAGCATTGACATGCAGTTAGACCACAGTAGGAAGAGAGTTGCTGAGAATAATCGAGAACGACTGCATGAAATAGTGTAAACTATTCGATTATGTGGCTTGCAAAACATTGCACTAAGAGGTCATACCGATTGTGCGCGCATTTCCCTTCCATATCTGTGGATAATGATGGCAATGTCCGTAGCCTTCTGAGGTATCGGGCCAATAGAGGGAGATCACGCACTTCAGGATAACATCGGAAATAGTTCTCGAAATGCTATGTATACCAGTCCTCGGATTCAGAACGAGATTATTGATTGTTATGGTCAACTCATCCAGAAGGAGACTGTCGAACGAGTAAAGAAGAGCTGTTTTTATACAGTTTTAGCTGACGAAGCCACAGATATCTCTCAGATTGAGCAGTTCTCATCATGTATAAGGTATATCGATGACTACGAAGAACCTTACACTGTCAGAGAGGATTTCCTTTCATTTGTTCCAGTTTACGACGTGACTGTTGAGGCTCTGGCAGAAGCAATAGAAAGAAGCATTGCTGCTTGTTGTTTACATCTGGCTCACATAAGAGGGCAAGGGTATGGTGGAGCCTCCTTCATGTGAGGTCAATTTAGAAGTGTTCAAGCACTCTTAAGAAAAAATACAAAAGCCATCTACACCCACTGTGTATCACACTGCCTAAATCTGTGTATCATGGAATCGTTTAAGGTTCAAAGTGTCCGGAATGCAATGGGTGTAATTTCAGAAACGTGTACTCTTTTTAGGACAAGCGCAAGGCGAACAAAAGTATTAGAAGAAGAAAAAAAAGAATTCGAACCAAGCTGCAGCAGTAGCTGCATCAAGACCCTTTGTGAAACCAGATGGTGTGAGCGTCATGAAAGTGTTCTGTTTTTTAAACAAATGCTCGAGACAATTGTGTCAGCTCTCGAGTACCTTAGTGAGCTACCAGGTGATCATTCTAAAAAGGCATCACTTATCCTGAAAAGTATATGTACTGCATCATTTCTCACAGCCCTCGCCATTACATTCAAGTTGTTGGGGCTATCATGTAATATCTCAAAATGCCTCCAGAAAGAAAACCTAGATATTTTCATTGCTGTAAACCAAGTTAATGAGATAAAGGCTGTTATACAAAAACTTAGAAATAATGCGTAAAATTAATTTCACGAACTCTCTGTTGATGTGCAGCAAATGGCCTCTTGTTTCCATGTCAACTTTAAGGTACCAAGAATTACTGGTGCCCAAAGACACAGGCCAAATTCACCATCAACTGATCCAGAGACTTACTACAGAACAACTGCGTACATTCCTTGCGTAGATGACTTGATATCTTCATTAACCGTGCGTTTCTTAACTCACCAAGAGACCATATCCTCACTCCATTTTGTTATCTCCGCATACTGTGATGTGCCATTTGAAAAATTTCGCAATGTGTTTGACTTCTATAAAGAAGACTTGAAAGATGCTTGCAAAGATGATTTCAAAGGAGAATGGGATCTATGGAAGCAAAAGTGGAATTGAATAGAAGAAAAACCTACTTGTGCTATAGACAGTTTAGCTAAATGTGACAGACATCTGTTCCTAAATGTGTACGTTCTTCTCAAAATTTTAGCCGTGCTTACAGTTTCCTCCACTTCAATAGAAAAAAGCTTTTCGAACATGAAATTGAACAAATCTTAATTAAGAAGTACAATTTCTGAAAAACAGACTCAATTGTCTAGCATTAATGTTTATCCATAGAGACTTGACTCTCCAAATAAGTAATCATGAACTTCTTGACCACTTCACTCAGTCTGGAGTTGCAAGACGACTAAAAATTATCTTGTAGAATTATTTCATTTAACACATAAACATGTTCTAATGTCTCAATGTTTGCCACTATAACTGAATGTAGACTTCTTGGTATATTGCTAAATATATTACTTATATATATGTATATATATATATAGATGTAATAAAGTAAAATAAGCTTAAAAATTAGTGTTATGTACACATCTGGTTTTACAAATTGGCTATGATGGAATACTTGATCATTTAATCTGGAGTTGCCAGTGCCAGCCAGACACCTCAGTCCTGTTTTATAGTCATTTCATTTCTGAAGTAAAAAAGTATTTAATGTCTGATCTGTTACTTTTCTACACGTTTCCAGTACAGTGTAACATACATTAATTTTATTTGCAGTGTAAAATAAATTTAATATTTTTGTGTCATTCAGATATGGCTTTAATTAATGATGTTGATGATCACTTCATCTGAAGCTACAAGTTGTATCAATGTTAATTTGTAAAATGAGCTTTTTTTAAATTAGGAATTATTCAAGTATTTATTTTTTTAGTTTATTCATACAATTTAGTGTTTTTCATATAAATTATTTCTTATCTATGCAACTTATGTATTACTAGAAATTCTCCAAAAAAAAAACCTTTCATTAAGTTGATTAACACCAGGTTCAGCACTCTCCCCCCCCCCCCCCAAATAAAATCCTGCGTACGCCTTGACTGCCGGCACGGGTTCCAAGTGTATTTCTCTGTCGGGCGTGACCTCGGGGTGCCGCTACGACAGCACCACACCTCTGGTTCCCCTTCGACAGGAACTGCTCAGTGGTGGTGTCCTTGGGAGTATCTGGCACGCTCGTGTTCCACGGAGGCGAACTAGCGGCAACACTAACGTCGATGATACTCAGGTTAGGAGTAAAACGAGCTTTCTCACGAGAGAGTATGGCGTAGGGGATATATCCGCCGGTAGGTGCGCTGGTGTTCAATTTCAAGTTACGTGAATAATAGAAGATAAAGAATTTACTTATAGGCTTTTCACGTTAAAATGAGCACTTTTGTGCCCATTGAAATATATATGCATGCAGGGGCAGTGAATTTATTCTAAGGTTAATTTCTAAAGTGCTCACTTTATCGTGAACAGCCTTTAGTTACGAACAGGGGGTGGCTATATCCTATACCGTGCAGTGTTAACAAGTGAAGCCAGTTTATAGCGTGGAGTTAGACGGTTGTTTTCCGGTAAAAAGGTCACGCGTTCAACAGTAGCCAAAAACATTTTATCGGCCTATCTTTCACGTGTATTTTGATGAGTATTAAAATCGACATAAATTAACATACAACCGTTTTTGACCTAAACGATAATATACATAAAGCGTGAGTTTTTTTTGTCTCAGATAACTAGATATAAATTTCGCCGCTAAATATGTAAAGTAATTAATTATTTACATTTAAATGGAAGCGTTGTATACGGTGTTTTGGTTGATTTGCTTCCCATTCCCTATATATTTGCCTTGAAAACATGCCACGAAATAAATTTCTGGCGACTACAGGAGTTTTTACAAGTTATGATAAAACTTTAAACGTATTAAAATCGAATATAATACGCTGTTGAAGTCGTCAGCGAGTGCGTTACAAGAGAAGCACCCATAATGGAGACAACTTTAGTTTACATTGAATAGCCTTGCGAATGCTGTATGAACACACTAGTTGTTCTGGATTTTCTCCAAATTTGTGTTATTCTTGCGTTTGTAAATTAAGAATTTGGCATGTAAACACGCCTTGAAGAGTCGCAGTGACAAACAAGAAATCAGTTCTCATGTTTTTAATAGCTATTGAATGTAGCCTTCCTGATTTGCAATTTCCATGGTTTCTCGAAATCACTCCATGCAATTTCTGGGGTGACTCAATAAAGACAATTTGACCAATTCCTTCCTTGTATTCCCTTCATTGTGTTCATGGTTTACCATTCTCTAATGAACCTGCTGTCGACAAGATGCTAAGTAAAGTAAATAAACTTTACTTGTGTATTTAAATGGTTATGTATTTAATAGTAAGTTGTAATCATTACAGTAAATAACACATGTTTATACATTTTATCGTTTTCCGAAGGTAGTCAAAATGAAGAAAATTTACATAAAGTCAATCTTTTCCTGTAAATACACCAGTCAAAATAAAGACAAATTAGATAAAGTCAATCTTTTCCTGTAAATACACCATCTGCAAAATTGAAAAACGTAGCACGATTTTCTTTAAACTCTGTTTCACCATTCTTAAGGATTTTTGAAATTCTAATTTTGAGGGCAACTAATTGGACATAAGCCTATTTCAATATGCATGATGAATCATGGATATTTAGATGAAAATGTTAGATTTTTTTAAAGCCTACTTGTAAATGAAAAATGGGATGATGTTTATACATTAATTGAACCAGAAATTGACTGGAACATTCTTATTAATACATTTCTTTGTCATTTTAATCATGCCTTTCCACTCAAATCTGTCAAATGTAGCAGTAGCTCAAAAATAAAATGAATTAGTAAAGGTCTGGCAGTCTCAGGACAGAGGTTAAAAACAATGCGTAAAATGCTAAGAACCATGGGGAAAAACAAAAGTTATACTGTAAGCAATACGAAAAATTATATAACAAGTTACTCGCAGTAGTAAAGCAGAAATACAATGGAGAAAAAATAACCTCCTCCTCAAATAAAACAAAAGCAATGTGGAACATTATTAATGATGAATTGAAACCTAAGCAAGGACACGTTCACCTTTCCTTGAAAGTTGATGGCGTTAAAATCGAAAATAGTAGTAAGGAAATATCTAATAGTTTTAATGATTACTTCACAAACATCCCACTAAAATTAGCAAAATGAACACAGAGCTACAAATATTAGACCTGCACACATACTCCAAAGACATAACACTTGTAACGCCAACACACTGTTTTTCACACCTATCTTTGAACAAGACATCATAAATGTAATTAAAAATTTCAAAAGGAAAAGTTCCTGTGCAATAGATGAGAATATATGACTCTGATAATAAAAGTGTTCTTATTTAATAAAACTGCCTTTGACTTACATTTTCAATGAATGTCTTGCTCAGAGAATTTTTCCTGATAGACTCAAATATGCAAAAGTAGTACCAATACATAAAAAAGTGACAAGGCATTGATGGATAACTATAGGCCTATTGCTCTTCTTACGTCCTTTTCAAAAATTTTAGAGAAATTGATAGCAAATAAACTGACACAATTCTTAGTAAAAAACAAGTTAATTTCATTGGATCAGTATGGCTTTGTAGAGGGCAGATCCGCAGAACAAGCTACAGTTTTACTGAAAGATATTTACTTCTTTTTGTAAAAGACAATTCTCAACAGGTATATTCGCAGACCTTCAAAAGCTTTTGATTGTGTCGACCACAATATTTTATTGCAAAAACTTGAACAGTGTGGAGCAAGAGGTGTAACCATTAATATTGTTTAAATCATATCTTGAAGATAGAGAACAGATCACCTCCAAAGATACAATGACAAAATCATATTACAGATGCTATATACAATACCAGAACTACTCGAGTAGGAGTGCCACAGGGATCAATACTGGGACCAAATTTTCTTCTTAATATTTATTAATGATTTTCCGGAACATGTAACCAACGGCTCAGGTATAATGTGTGCGGATAACACAAACATTTTGGTAACTGGTTCAAATAACGATGTTCTTGAAGAAAATATAAAACAAACAGTGACTGAGATGTCCAATTGGTTCCAATATAATAAATTAATATTAAATGTAAACAGATCTGTGCTCATGAATTTCGTGCAAAGAAATAACATACAATGCAGGATAAAAGATGCACAACAACAGAAAAAGACGGGTTACAGACAGTAAATCGTACTAAATTTCTAGGGCTTATCGTAGATAGTAATTTAACATGGAATGAGCATGTTGATAGTGGATGTAAAACATTGAGTTCAATGTGCTTTGCGGTACTTATCCTAAAAAGTAATAAGGCAAAAGAAGCCACTGTAGGCCGTTATTTGTAAATAACAAAATGTTCACTCTTCCATGCATGTGTATGTACCGCAGTATTCTTTTTTACATGGAAAACAAAAAAAAAAGTTAAAAATATTGATATACACCATTACTACGCCAGACAAGCTAATCATTTTCACCTATTCTCATACAGAACCTCAAAATTTACATCAAATCCATACTATGCTGGGGAAAAAGTAATAAATAACCTACCCAGTCATCTGAAGGCAATTAATAGTTTACAAAAATTAAAAAGAGCTGTTAAATCATACTTTTTAGATAAGGCCTTCTTTTCCGTAGAAGAATATTTACATGAAGATGAATTTATACAACGCAGAACAAGACTGATATAAGGAGACTTCATGTAATACCCTGTGTTTCAATCTAATATAGACTTTATATATTTATACTTTAATATCTATCTGTACATAAATTGCAACAACTTGTACCACAACCAAATGTAGTCTTAACATGTTTGTAGAGCTGTTAGAATTAAGAAGTGTGTAAATTACATTATTTGTATGTTATATATTTTATGTTAATATAAATGTGTGCAAATATCTATATTGCATAACAAAAATTAAAAAAATAAAGATAATAATAACTGACAAGTCCTTTCCAAAGCGTATTGGATTTATATGGGATTAAAAAAAAAGTGTGCTTCGTGAAACAGCGAATACTCTAGCAGCTACACCACAATGGCCTCCATCATCTTAAGACGGGAGGAGTTGAGAGAGTTTTGGTGGTTTGTAACAACATAGGTATTGAGGGCTAATGAGAGTGAGATATGGCAGATATGGAGCAGCATTGAAATGCAAGGGTGAAGGAAACGGGGAAACCTCGAGAAAACAAGCCAGCCAGCAGTATCAATCAGCACAATTCCTATATTTGAAAATCTGTGATTAACCTCACAGGGAAACCAACATGGATCACATTGGTGGAAGGCAAGCGTCCAACCACTATGCCCACCGCAGCCCCCCCTCCTCTTTGGGAAGGGAGTAGAGGAACCTCATTTCTTCAATGGGTTAAGTCAATTACAAAGTTAAATTTAAAAAGTGTTTGCCAAAATTAATATAATTATCCACCAGCTTATCACAGATCTGGTTTCTGAATGGGAGGGACAGTATTTTGCACATCTGCATTATATATTTTTTTATAATTATACTTACTTGTTTTTTTCTTAGGCACCAGAACATGTTGGAAGTCGTCACATACAATAAATAGTTACAATGTACAAACATGCATCTATACATACAGCATTAAGAGATGGGATTTACAGACCAAAATACACAAAAGAAAATGGAATTAAAGAAAATTATAGAGAAATCATCTATTCCTGAAAATGGCATTTGAAAACTTTCGCAGTTGACCTAAGTTACTCGATTTAAAAACGTTGGTAAGTATTTTGACATGCTAATGATAGTATTTACAATAGTGACATAATCACCACCCACTGTTTCGACTATTCATCAGGTCTGCAGTAGTAACATAAGAAACAAATAATACATTGTTTTGGATACACACTGTTGGAGCAGAGTTTATGTTGCAGAAAGCTAGAATTACAGATACAAACACACATAACCAAACAGGAATAGTTGTCAACAGGTACATGACCACCCAGAATTCTGCAGAAGGCATCGTTTAGTTGCAAGAAGACAACTGTGTTTGCCTGTTCATGTTGTGTCCAACATTAGTTTTTGGTTTTGTTAATTTGCTGCTTACTAATTGAATTCCTTCTACAGAGTTCTTTGTGTTCATGTAAGGCTACCTAAGGGCAACTATTCTTGGTTGGTTTTCTGTGTGTGTTTGTTTGTATGTGTAATTCTATTTCCTGTGACATGAGCTCTGCTGCAAAGGCAAGTGTCCAACACAATTTTCCATCTAATATATAATATTCATATAGTTCTACATGAATTATAAAAGCATAAGAAATTTTAGCTCAAGGGAAATCAGTTTACAAGAATTGCAGGTTCAGCTGAATAAACTGTTGCTAGCGATAATGCTTTTTCTTAGAGGGTTGTTTGTTTGTCAAGTTTCTGCAATGTGGTTCTGAGATACTGAAACTGAATAGTTTTTAATGCATTCAGGGGAGAATTTCACACTAAAAATAATAATTGCACGAGTTGGTAGGTAACAACAAAGAAAATTTGTCACAAGTGTGTCTGTGGACCACTTTGGCAGTGGTTAGTACATGTGCGCTTGTTATCGATATAATTTCAGTGCATGCGTCTTTCACCCATTGTAGTTCAACAATGTATCCTAATATAATTAAACTACCCAAAGTAACCTAAAATGCTGGCGAATAAGTTTTCATACACTTTAACCTAACCATAGAGTGGTTACTTCATTATCCCTAAAAGTGTATTTATAGAAATAATATCCTATTGTAGTTTTCTCTTCCAATGCGAAATTTTTTAACATGTTGGGCTGAATTAAAACTGTGGCTACTGACTGATTGAGGCCTTGGTACTAAATTGTACTCTTAGAGAAATATGCAACACAATTTTTGTAGATATATGGAATAAAATTATCCAGAAATTTCTCCTGTCCCTCCCCTTTCTTTCTTCTGAAAAATTTCTAAAATATTTGATTGTCCAGTGCAGACAATTAAGAAAAAATTTTAATTTCAGTGTTTTAGATATTTATTAAGGGTAACTTAACTCTGCCCAACATTGTAGATGCAAGAAACAAAATTGTACCCTACAATAAGGGATGAATAAACATAAAACTGTATCATATCATAGAACTAAAGTAATGTAAAGAGAGAGAATAACTAAAACCATATTTGGATTTATTTACCAGAAACCATTTACTATATTGACGTTAAATATGTATAAAAGAGATGAAGTCATATTGGAAACAAACCTCTCGAGTCATTGTCAGTGTTAGGAATTTAAATATAAATGCCAGGAAATAATAATTTATTCGTGGCTCAGGATCATGTGAACTTTGCCTTCCAGAAATTCTACTAGGCTGCTGGTTTTGTTGCACTCATTAGTGACAAGCAACCTGCAATACATTACACGACAACGGTAGCACGCTTGTTATAATTTTACTCATTTATTCAAAAAATAGTTTTCCACAAATCTTGATATATGAGCACTATATCCAAAACACTTGTTTATTGTCGCACATAACCCAATAAAGGTCCGCGGTACACACACTCACGATCGGTAGTTTTATAAGGAAATTATTTGATTGCAAGCCAATAATAAACTAGTAAAACTTCACACGTGAATTGTAATATATATATATATATATATATATATATATATATATATATATATATATATATATATAATCTTCTTTGTTCAACACGAAATGCTTCGAATGTAACCTTTCTCTCAACGTCATTCTAATGTAAAAGCAGTATTTTGGATTACTGTCAGGATAGCAGCTAGAGTCCATAGTAAAACCGCCTATCTCCAGCGGCTTCCCCGACGTCACAAAATGCCATCTCCTGTATACTCCTAACTCCATGGTTACGAAGTTATTTCATATTTGATTTATGATTATGGAAATTATCCTGTTTTTTTTAAACGTATAAAATATATAAAATCTGGTACGTTGCCGACACTAGCGCTTAGCTAGCGGCAAAAATTTTCTTTTCCCAATCTTCTAACATTGCTCTTCCCAGCCTGCCGTGGTAGTAACCTTGCCGCAAGCGAGGCACTCGCCTGTCACAGAATAAGTGCTGATGAAAAAAAATACCTGTTATACCGAAGTAGGGTTCATTATACTAGGATTGGGACGTTCAATGCTTTTAGCATAGCAATTAAAAACGTGCGTCGCTAGGGTGCACTGCTATCGCACGTGTACCGGATTTTTGCGTTTCGTATGCAAGTAAATGGGATAATTGCAATTTTAATACAATAAATATATAATTGCGTAAAATCATCCGATTTGTATTGCGTTAGAACCTACGTTAATAATAAACATTGTTCTTATGATCCACTCACAGTTACTTCACACTTTTCTGAAGCCCTGCTAAATTCCTACTTCCAAGATATTCCTCCTCCTCGTTCAAACTAAGCTTAACTAAGTTTGGAAAATTACACCAGAGGACAACGCACGGAATTCGTGCGCACTCAGTTTAACAGCATTTTGCATAAGAACTATTTCTCACTGGGCGTTACCAACAAACGTGTTTTATCACTGGTTTTTATTCAAATTATTTATAAATGAAGCATCATTATTTATAGATAAAATATGAATAACTTCTAAATTGAAACGAAAATAGCATTTTATGAACACAAGAATAAAACGCTTGCGATACATGACATATGCTGGAAATAACTAAACATGTCATACGTGGGGAGATTTTTCAAAGGTTTGATTTAAAAAGGTCGAAGAAACCACGAATAGACTATAGCATTAGAGTGGAAATATAACAAAATATGTCCACGTTTGTTTTAATATTCTGTCGTAAAACTAGGCTTAGCAAAACGTTGGCCTACACAATTAATATATTTAAATATGACGTATGAATGAAAAAATATTGGAAATGGCTAAAAAATAATATAATAATATAATATTTAGGGCTTTCCGAGAGTTTCTTTAACTAGGAGAAAGGAGACAAGTACAACGTTTCTTTTTATGACAGCTTGCACCCAGCTTGCACTTAAATTCGTAACGTTTTCCCCATTGAAATAAGCTTGCTTATGAGCACTCATTGCCAAACACAGTTGTCCTCTGACTGTTTTCTTTTGTAAACACTATTGAATGGCGCGAATAATATTAACGAAATAATGCTAGTACTTAAAATCTGGGCTGGGGCAAGTATACATCGCAATTCGAGTCAAATACGAACTTTTACACACAAATAAATATAATTTCTTGATTTACCACCAGCTTAAGGGCGCCGCCTACTTGGATGTTTTTAGTGCGTTTAAGGAAGGGAAGCGCGGGGCCGATAAGGACGACATTGACACGCGCGCTTGGTGCCCCTTCGCTCCTACGCGCAAGGCGCTGAACTGGCGTGGAGTGTTTCCGTTGTGCTGCGTGTACCTACGGGACTTGAAGCAGCGACCCTTTCATTTTATTGGTGGAAAGTCTGTAGGAAGGTTCAGCGCAGGTCCCTTGAGTAGTTTCACATGTTTACAACCAGTATATTATGAGCTACAGAAGTGTGAAAAGACCGTTTTTAACTATGTTGGAGGGCTCGGGAATAGCATTTATAATGTATGTATTATACGTACCTCGCCCGAAATGTTTTTTTTCTTTTCGTACATTGGTATCATGGGACACGTATAATCGTTTCATAGAAAAAACGCGGATTTCAAACGCACTGCAACGCGTTTCTACCGCCAGGTAGGCGGCGTCCTTAAGGCCACGATCTCCCATTTCTGCGACTTTAAGAAGAATTAATCTCTTTTTTTTTTCTACCAAAACAGGAGCCGATATTGTAAAACCCGCTTACAATTTTGTTAAAAATTGTTTTTAATACGTAGTCTAATCTTTTCAACAAAAAAAATTGTATAATTTCAACTAATTATCAAATAAACAATATTTTCGTTAATTAATTAATAAGATAAAAGTTTGCGTTTTTCGTGTTTAAAATTATTATACTACACGAAAAAATTAATTTGTAACAACCTGAAAGAGGATTTTACAATATCAGCTACCGTTTGGATTTAAAAACTTAATTGTCACAAAAGCTGTAGAAATGGAAGACCAGTTTGGACCCTAGCGGTGGAAATTGTTTCCCTTTGCCAAACTCTCCCGTAAGAAATATTGTTTTGTTCCTAACCTGAAGATAATTAACCTTAGCCAGAGTCAGACAACTCCGACAAACACAGTCTGACACGACGAAAACAGCAACACGATACGACATTTATATTTACAACGTGACTGAGTAAATTTGCGCCTCGACATTTTACACACGTGAGACAAAGAGTATAAGTTTTCGGAACCATTTACAGAGCGCTGATTGACAAAGACAAAGCTAGTTTCAAAGGCGGTGGACGGGCGAGAAATTTGGAATACATGATAGTGACAAATAATCGCAGATGTTTTAGCCAAGGTATGCGAAGATAAAATTGTTATTGTTACGAGTTAAATCCTGTTTAAGTTCCAGAATTTTTTTTCTTTTAAGCTGCGTATTTACCACTGTAGGCAAAGCTTGTCATACAATTTCATTTTGCAATGTCGTACACACTATCTGTCGAATCGTACGACACGACGAAACTAGATTTCATTTCAAATCCAAAACTGCTGTTCGGAAAATGGAATCGGTTGGGCGTTCGTCAAATCTATCTTGTATTTGATTGGTTGTTCAGTTTTAAGTGTCGAATCGTGCTGTCGGGGCTATGTCATTCCGGCATTACAACTGTCTGTACTTGGACCGGATCATGAATGGATGAGGTTTTTATAAAACTAAATAGCGTGATTTAATTTTCTCACTTGCTTACAATGTCACAAAATTCTTACGCTGCTATGTATGTCTTCCCCACTGTACGATCACTATATTACACTAATTTTTCCTGCGGCTTCGCCTTCCGGAAATTAAAATAAAATGGCGAGGTGACCATTTGCGACGTGTATGTAAACAATATATAGTCCATTCATGGTTACTTTCGACTCTTCTCTATGAAGCCCTGCTAAAGTTCTACTTCCAACATATTACTCCACCTTAAGTAAACAAAGCTTAACGAAATATAGCACTCGGTGTAATAATATTTTTCATAAGAACTATTTCTTACTCGCCATTACCAACACACATATTTTACCCCCGTTTTTATTTTTAATAATTATAAATGAATTAATATAATTTAAAGATAAAATATAAATAAAATTTCAATTTAATAAAAAATTTTTAATTTTTATGCTTATTTATTTATTTTTTGTGTACAGGACATAAATATACAAAGTTTAAGATAAATTACATGATAATCTAATTCATTTGAGTGAATTAAATTGTACATGTGGCCCAAAATTCAGCCGTTTGTACAGCCCTGTCATTTGCTGCATACAAATCTTCCATTGTGCATGGATTCTTGGGGTTCTTACAGACCAGAAGGTGTTAAGGGTCCTGATGCTCTCCCCACCCACAAAGCTTCTCGCCAGTAATGTAACCCCACTTTATGATATTTACTTTGAGTAGTAGGAAAATGTATGTTTGGGGCCAAGGGCTTCGGGATCGGAGCCAAAGCCACCCGGCCGCCATCTTGGAATATATTGATCTTAACCTTTGACTGGTGACTTTGATCATGACCCCGGTGACCTCTGACCCCAAAACTGAAAGAAATGCAAAAAAATCTAAAAAATTAAAACAAAAAATCGAATTAAAAATAATTTTAAAATTAAAATTGATTTAAAAATTATTAAAAAATTTTTAATTAAAATTTAATTAAAAATCATTTCAAAATTATAAAAATCGTTTTTACATGCAATTTTATAAAAATAAGTACTTAAACGATTTTTAAATAAATTTTTTAACGATTTTTAATGAAATATTTTTATAAATTTTTATATAGATTCTTAATTTTCTTAATGGTTTTAAATTAAATTTTTCGTTATAATTTTTTTAGAACTTTTAAAGGATTTTTTTTTGTTTTTGGCGTCAGGGGTAGCTGGGGTCAAGGTCAAGGTCACCAGTCAAAGGTCAAGGTCAAGGTAATCACATATGGTGGCTGTATGACGTAACAAGATGACGGCCAGGTGGCCCTGGCTCCGATGCCCTATGGCCTTGGTCCCAAACATACATTTTCCTACTACTACTTTACATCGCGACACACCAGTCCTAAGTCTATTCAGGGCCTTCCATGTGGCATAGGGCAGATGGTAACCAGCAGCAGGCTCCTTCTTAATGTGCTCGCAAAGATCTTCATTTAATGAATTAGGCCACAGTGTTACTCGGCAACTTTTAAGATAAGATGGAATTGGCTCAGTTATCTGTAAGAAGTTCTTTCTTGACTTCAATCTCGGCCGTAGATGTATATAGCCAAACATAGGGTGTCTCAGATCACTTTCCTGCTTCGTCTTTTTCATTTTCCGCAATTGATCTGCACCTGATATCTGGAGTTGCTATGCCCATGAGCTGAAAAATTTTTCCGATTCATTTAAAACAGTGTCGACCTTTTTGACGTGAGCTGAACTGCGCCAAACAGGGGCCGAGTACTCTGAAGTAGAGGAACACAAAGCACTGGCAGATGTGTGGAGCACGTTTGGTTGCGCTCCCCATGTCGTAGTGGTCAGTTTCCGGATGGTATGATTCTGGGTGCATGCCTAAAGCTTCGTGTTCTCACAGTGAGCTTTGAAGGTTAGGGTCAGATCCAATTTTACTCCTAGATATTTTGTAGTATCGCAGTGAGATAGTTGTTGGCCTCTCCAGGTTATGTTTAGTTTCCTCTTTGAATCCTTATTTCTTAAATGGAATGCACAAACCTGAGTTTTTCCAGTGTTAGACTTCAAGTGGTTTTTATCATAATATTTCGATAGATCCTTCAGAGCTATTGTCAGCTTTCTTTCCACTTCCTCAAAGGTTTTGCCCTGGGAAGCAGTCGCTGTATAAATGTCTTTGTACCCATACCAATTGGTTGGTCATTCGTGTAGATGTTATACAACATTGGCACCAGAACACTGCCTTGAGGAAGGCCATTTTTCTGGTTCCTCCATCGACTTTTATTGCTATGCAAGGTAACAAAATATCGTATATTTTGTAATAAACACTGAGTGCACTGTGTCAAGTTATAGTCTCTCGTGATGTTATAAAACTTGCTAGTCAATCTCTTGGGGTTAACTGTGCCGTATACTGGTGATAGATATATGAATGCAACACCTGTAACCTGCCCTCTTTCAAATCCATCCTCTATATGTTGAGTTAAATTAAGAATTTGACCACAGCGTGATCTTTCTGGGCGAAACCCTGACTGTTCCTTAATAAGTTTCTGATCAAAGGATTCTGAGATTCGGTTTGTAATCATTCTCTCCAAAACGTTGTAAAGATGACAGAGAAGAGAAACTGATCTGAAGTTTTTCGGGTCAGTCGGTTCTTTCCCAGGTTTTGGTAAAGCTACAACTTCTGCTTTGCACCAGATCTTAGGTATCTGCAATGTGGATACACAGGTGTTCATCAAATTTAGAAATAACTTTTTGGTTTCTATCCCGAACATCTTTATTTGTTCCATTCACAGATCGTCAAAACCTGCATGCTTATTATTTTTAATTGAATGAATAGCAGCGTCCAATTCTTCCAAGGTAAAAGGATAACCAAGATAGTCATTTTCTTCAGTGTACCTGTGGAGTCTTCTGTTCTCGTCATTCTCTTCAGTATGTTGGAAACAGAAACATATACGATGAACAATACTTCAATTTTGGTGGGGATGTAATTATTATCGATTTGAAAAGATAATTTGAATGCAACCATTGAAAGATAGTTGTTAAATTCATTAGAGACTTTTGCTGGGTCATTAACAATACTATTTTGATGATTAATTTAATATTTTCACCAGTTCTTCTAAAATTTTTACAGGTATTATTTTTAACAACCTACATAATTCCTTGACTGGTATTTTAAGATTTATAAATGCTCTTTTTGTTTTTTTAAGATTTTGCATTTGTAAAAATGGCTTTATATATTCTTTTGTAATTCTTGTAATGTGTAATGAATTTATCTGAAGAATCTGTTTTACTTTGTTGATACATTATTTTCATAGTTTTACTGGAAGTTCTTACACCAGCTGTAATCCAATCTTGTCAGATCTATTTATTAGTCTAGTAGTTCTTTAATAGGGGGAAAAAATAATCGAAAGACTACAGATGATATTCATCATAACCCTAAAGTTATTATCTGCAGTAGATACTTCAAACACATCTTCCCGTTATTTATTACTAAGAAATGCACTAAATGTATTTATATTGAGAAAAGATATTTTAGAAACAACTGTTTTATTGTGGTTACAATATTTAAAGTAACTGTTATTGATTGACCATAATGATCCGATAAACTGTGATTAAAAATTTCCACACTGGTGTTACAAACATATTTGTTCGTAAGTACATGATCAATACATGACATAGATACAGAAGTAACTATTGTTGGTTTGTCAAGCAAAAATATACTATGAAATGAGCTTAATTCAAAATATTCATATTATACATTATATATAAATATAACGAATACTATGAATATTATATATAGCATATATTAATGTTAGTTGTTATCGCTATGTCTAAACAATAATTTTTATAGTTGAAATCTCAAAATTTTTCTTCACTTAAATGATCAATATTAGAGATTTTACTGTATTTGGTTCCACATTTTACATACTGTACATACAAACACTACCTTGTTTGGAACTGCTTCTACAAAAATTATTGCCTAATTTATAACCAGGTAATTTCAATAAAATTATATATTCCTGATTACTTCGGTGTTCATTTCAACGTATAAAATAACGTCTATTTAGTCAATTATTTACTGCCAGTAGTAGAAAAATTATGTATCGGATGCATCGGCGTCTGGTGTCGGAGCACAGAGCTGCTCATGTTCTGTCATTCTGGTCTCCACAGCGGCCATCTTGTCCACCATGTTGGATGTTGGTGACCATGACCTTTACATTTAACCTTGGTCCCGGGGACCTTTAACCTTGAAAACCCAAACAACACAAAACATTATAAAACAATTAAAAATAAATTTTAAAAATTTATAAAAAAAAATGATTTAAAATCTATTATTAAAAATTAATTTAAAAAAACTTATGTGTAATAACTTATCAAGAAATGATTACTAAATACATATTACTAAAAATTATTTAAAAACTTATTATTAAAAAATGTATTTTAAAAACTTACATTTCCGGGGGTCCCCCCAGCCCCACGTCCAGCAGACGACTGACTCCCATCACTTGCTATTGGCAGTTTAGTCGGCAGGCCTCAATCCCTACAAATGATTCCCATTGGCTAATTACTCAACTTCGTTCAGCCCTCTTCCAATATATTTAATTGCTCAATTGCTCCACGCACAAATGATTCCCATCAGCTAATTGCTCAACCCCTATCTATTTGCAAACTGTTCTGTGAACACTACGATAATCACCGTCCCAGAGAACTACGAAACGTGACGGTGGAGATGTGGCGCCGTTTCTATAATGACTATTTAGCATCGACACAGGACTGGACATGCTCAATACTTCACACCATCCTCTCGACAACAGTTGCACAGCTACCAGAGCGCACGCCTCCAATCAATGAGAGCTAGGTTTGATTACCGGTAGGGGGCGCACCTGTATTTTCTCGCATGTGGGAAACGTTATTGATGCGGTTGCCCATGGTGGACTTGGCGATGTCTTGCAGATTTTCTCGGGACACATAACCTTCTTCATCAACCTAAACGTCACCACCAAGTTCAGCTGCTAAGCTCTCTCTCAACTCAAAACACATGGTGTCCCCTGAAAAGAATGTACTGGTGTTCTTGGGCTGCCCACAACGATATTTTCGTATTAAAAAAAAAAAAATCGCCTCGTACCAATGTTAATCAACGCAGATCACTGACGAAGAGTAACCGACATATGAAAATGTTTATTTTCTCGAGTCAGCTGTTGGAAACGCAGTTCAACCCCTCAGTTTTCTAGTGGACGATATCGAGGTTCTGGTAACTGTTCAACCGAGAATCAGTTAGCTCATCACTTAGAATGAGTGGTCGTTCACAGGAAGATTTTACTCGTTTAGTTCATCGGGGAATGTATTATATATCCGTTAAAAGAGCAAACGTGGGAGCACCTTGGGAAAACCCTCATACTCTGTTTGCACAAGTTAGGGCCCCGGGGAAAATATTAAACCCCTCAGATACCGTCGCCTATGCAATAACATATACTTATATTAACGTATAATATGCCTTAGTCATATATTTTTATATTACTATATAATATGCTTAAAGGAATTTTAAATATGCATATATATAAATTTTTATGTGTTAAAAATATATATAATTGTAACTATGTATGTATATACTACACATTAACTATTTTAAATTTCTTATATACAACATTTCTCGATTAATTAAATGAGTACAATTTTCCTGTGTAAGCATGGAATTGTTTTTACCCTAGGGTGCAAAGAGCCAAGGCGCTATTAACAAATATGATGATGTGCCTCAACGTAATCGTTATGGTTCGAAACTGATTTTATGCATATTAAAATTGTATATTCATGATCTGATCGTGATCTCTGTACACCCTGCTGTAAGGTTTATATATTACATTTTTTTCGTGGATATTTAAAGTGATGTTTTTCCATCGTGCTTGGTATCGACGGCAGTAGTATTTCAACGATTATTTCCAGAGTTTATACATATCAGGGTCATGGAAAGCTATTTTTTTCCATGGCATTCTTGCCGCCCGTAAATAGCCCTGCTAATCACAATAGAAGCGACGCCGCTCGCTATGTGTTGTGAGAATATTCCGTAAATAAAACAGGTTATAGTGAATCATACATGGGTTATTCTTCCTAAATTTCTTAAGCGTATATGAGATTGCGATCTGGCTGGAAGAGTTACGATAAAGGGAAGGGTCGTGGATAATATAATGAATACAGTGTTGACGGTGAAAACAGTGGCGATTTTTTCGACACACATCTGCTCACCGGCTAAATTGTCGTGAATAATGCAGAAGACGACGAGAACACTGACTACACATTTCCTGAGGACTCCAATTAACTTGTTGATAGACTCAGACACTTGATTGCCTCGCACAGTAAGGAGATATCTTCAACCATATACGGACGTAACCATTGTGTATTATCCATCATTTGCAAACATCAGAGAAATGCCAAGATTGAATGCATGGATAAAGCAGGATAATAAATTTATGTGCTCTTTGCAAGGGTCTTCGTAAATAAAAATTGAGCGAGAAAGTGCGTTAGGGGGAATATGGTTCAATCTGAAGTATTATGTCTTTCTCGGGCTGTTAGGATTTGCTGAGTTTTGTTTGACAAACAAACGAGCTGAGGAAGTAATGTGATTAAGGAATGAGGAATGTTTTGAGTAACTTTTTGAGGAATAATCTAATCTTTTTCGCACTTGTGAAATCTTTCCTAATATGTCTCGACGGGGCTGAATGGTGGTCAATGAGGGTTGTATGCGCAATGTCTCCACTGGAATTCGTATTGAGGTAGGCTATAAATCTGCATGGGAGACTAGCTTCTCGGGAATAAAACTGCGTTCTAATTCGCGTAATTCACAAATAGAAATTACATATATTTTACATATTAAGGCAGCATTGCAAAACCGACCCCAATCTACGAAAGGATGGTATTAGAATAGAAAGGTAGGATAACAAAAATACTGTAAAACCTCACTCTGGAAATATAAGTCACGAGAAAGAAGCATACAAAGAGCGTGTTTCGGGGTAAAAATTAACGAAACGTCACTCACCGAGTGCCCCTTCCCCTCTAAACAACATGCTTACCACCCCCCCCCCCCCCAAAGCAAAATATTTTCTTTGATTCCATGTTGGAAAAAATAATTTGTCATGTACGGATGCGGTATGCAGCTTTCTATAAAGTAAACATGACAATCATGACTCGAAAAACCCAAACACAGATATAAATTACAGTACATACACATGTTCACGTGTCACTTTTCATTCGTCAAAAGTTACGTAGCAGTTTGTTGGGACTCTGGCGGATGAGGGCGGGTGTGTTTTTATCGCGGATCAGATATATCTGTTGACGGAGCGTACTCACGCGAATGAATGAAAATAACAAAAATTTGTTTGCTGAGGGTAAATGTATTTTATGATCTTGTACTTGTGGCGGGTGTACATTTACGCTAGCATCTCCTCGCGGTATATAATTTTTTCCCCCTGCAAAACTTGCTAAACGTACATTATTTGTGTGTATCAAGAGTTTTATATGCAGGTACTGGGAGTTGCAAATATCGCCACACGTGGAGTAACCATATGGGTATTTTTTCCCGCTGCTAAATTTCCTAACGTACTGATTTTAAACTTTGGAGGAAATGTTTTATAGTAGTGAGCGTCTATGCCTTGGTGAGGAGGAACGTGCGGTATCCCTCACTGTTCATACTGCGTACCGCGGGGGTAGTGAAGTGGTTTTAAATCTGTGTTTGGGTTTTTCGAGTAATGATTGTCATGATTACTTTATAGAAAGCTGCATACCGCATCCGTACAAGACAAATTATTTTTTCCAACATGGAATTCAAAGAAAATATTTTGCTGGGGGGGGGGGGAGGGTGGTAAGCATGTTGTTTAGAGGGGAAGGGGCACTTGGTGAGTGACGTTTCATTAATTTTTACCCCGAAACACGCTCTTTGTATTCTTCTTTCTCGTGACTTGTATTTCCAAGTGAGGTTTTACAGTATTTTTGTTATCTTACCTTTCTATTCTAATACCATCCTTTCGTAGATTGGGGTCGGTTTTGCAATGCTGCCTTAATATGCAAAATATATGTAATTTCCTTACGGGGTTTTTATACAATTTTATGTATCTCAGAGCATATATTTGTACTATGGTTTAATTATCTATGTAATTGAGACGATTTTTGTACGTAACTATTATACGCTTTTCAAATAATATCTATTTTATATTCGTATGCACCATGTTTGGTCTGTTACTAATTATGTATTTTCACATATTAATGGGAAGGGAAGTCTGCAAAAAAATAATTATATATTTGACCCCGAATACAGCACAATAAAAAGAAACTGTCGTAAGTTGCTTTCGCAAACCCAATTATTTGCCTTTCTACCCACTGACTGGGACGTCTCTGCTATTTTGGGAGTAGCTCCACTGGTGGAAGTAGAGGCGAATTTACCTGGCCAATGTGTCGGCAAGCTACAGGCACACAACCACAAAATATAGCCTATTCGTACGGTTTCTCCACACTTTTTGAATCAAACCTTCTAGAAATCTCATGTATGACGTGTTTGGTTGTTTACTGAATATTCCATGTATCACAAGTGTTTTACACTTGCGCGTCAACATAAAAGTACCTTATTGTTGGTGAAATTGATCTTTTACTAATATTTTATCTATAGATTGTAATATTTCATTTATAATTCATGTGAGCAAAAACACAGAGAAAATATGTGTGTTGGTAATGCCTAGTAAGAAGTAGTCCTTACACAAAATATTATTACACTGCGTGCAAACGAATACGGCGTGTTGTCCCTTTGGTGTAATTGTACTCGGTTAAGCTTTGTTGGCATGAGGTGAAGGAATATCCTGAGAGTAGAACTTTAGCAGTGCTTCAGAAAAATTATAAGTAACCGGGAATGGACTATAAATGTTTGGTGGCTACTAAAGTTTAGTGGCTAGCAACTAAAAAATGTTGTGTTTACCAGAAAAAATAATTGGCATGGTGAATACCAAGAACACACTTCTTGTTCTTTTTCTTTGTGCCACCAGTCTACATATAAATATGCGGGTACTCAGCCTCTTTTCACAGTTATTCATCATAGCAGAATTCGGTTCGTTTATGAGCATGTGAAAAACACATCGTCGCGACAAACGCTGTTCATTTCACTTGGACCTGTGCATGTATAAGATTGTAGTTCCGCGCGTGTGATTCACCAACACAGAACACTGAATTGCGGTAGGCCTACAGTGACAGACTGATAACTCTTATCCTTATCTACGAGGTAATTTGACCCCACAAGCTGTGCCGGAGGTTGATTTAATATTGAAAATGGTTTGTTACTTTTTTATTTAGTTTAAAACCGAAATAAGGCATGAACTGGTTCTCGCGCCGTAATTTATGAGTTAGTTTATGATGAGTTAACCTACATAACGTTTATGATGATAAAAAAATTATGTTTTCTCAATTAAAAAGAAAAAATTTATAATAATTTTGGCGTTGTAATATATATTAACTTACATTAAAATCATCTTGATTAAATCTATCACTCTCTCTTTCTCTCCTTATCTCGTGTCTCTCTCCTTGCTCTTTCTCTCATTTCACCTATTTATCTCTTTCTTTCATGCCTCTCTCATTCCATCTCTCTCTCATTCCATCTCTTTTTTTCTTGCCTCTCTATCATTCCATAGGTTTTCTTGGAGGAATCCTCGCATTTTTCTGTTATTTCGTTCTAACTCTTTCTCTATTTTCTTTCTCTCTCCATCTCTCGCTTGTCTCTTATATACACTTTCTCTCGTGTCTCTCTCATTCATTTGGCCAATTACTCACACTTGTTGGATTAGTCACATTTGCTCCACTCCACCATCTACATAATTCCTTCATTGCCTGCTAGAGTGCGCGAATCTTCAGTGTGTATATTTGTACGAAAATTAAATCACCTAGCCATGTAACCATGCATGCATGAAAGCACGCACTCGTCAACAGGTCCGAGAGCCAGCTGTGACAGGTCAAGAGTGCAATTACGTCTTCAGCAGGCACCATGTGGGGGAAGGGAGACTATTGACTACGAGGCACTCGGCTGGCTGGCCTTGCCAATAAGACATCTAGGAATCGATGCATTTGTAAATAAGTAGAATTATTTAAATAAATTTGATTTATCATTTGAAAAAGGCCAAAAAAAAAATCTTTGAAAATACAGTAAAATCAATTTCTAATGCATTTGTAATGCAAAATCGGTTTAATTAATTTAAATTTTGCAAATTTTACACTTCATCATGACAGCTGGTAACAAAAAAAAAAATAAAAAATTCTCATGCTTAGACAGAATTCGAACTCGAGACCTTTGGGTTTGGAGGCAAGCACCTTGACCACTTTTTCCCCCTTCATTGGACGATGTTATGACATTTGACATTGACGAAGCTCTAGTAAGACCGACTTGATGACAAGTTCCCAGTGCGACAGGCGAACGGAAAATCTGCAGCATCGGAGGCACCGGGGTGCGAACTCGCGACCCTCCGACTAAAAAGTTGTCTACGCTACCCCTGAGGTATGAGGGCAAGGTTTCCAATCGGTTACACTACTCTGACATAAATATTACTGCTTAAAACTTGTATATAAGCTCAAAAACATAAAAGCTACATTCCCTGGTAAAATTACATTAATGTATTATATATATATATATATTATATATATTCAATCAGCGCATAGATGGCTTCATAATACTATATTTTGAAGTTTCTTTGTATATTATGTTGGTCACTCTGATAATATGAATTTTATGTAGGTTCATCTTTGGTGTAGGTGTTTTAGAATGTTTGTACTGTATGACAGCTCTGCATGGTTGTTATAGGTAGCTTGTTTTGGTAATGTGTTTTGTTAGTATGACTGACTAGTATATTTTTGGTGTGTATGGTCTCTTGGAATGACTGAAATGTACGGTGTAACATGATGATATTGTCTGGCAGAGTGCATTGCCTGTATGATTTGGTTTTTTATTGCTAGTACATCTTGATGGTATAACCTATCAGTATGACTTGGTTGTACAATTAGTTTCTTGTATGGCGGGTATAGCCATTATGTTGATTGGTATTACCTGATCCATGTTTGGTTGTTTTGGCAGTATGACAAAAGTATATCTTTGTTGGTGTGTTTGGGATAATGATTTAATTATGTAATTAGTTTGTAAGAGTGGAATTGTTTGATGGGATGTTTAGTTAGTATGAGATGGGTAGAATGCGTAGCTGGTATGGTTGATTAGTATTATTTGGATTGTATGATATGGTATTTGGGAAAAAAGACAGTATGGGTGTCATAGATGGTTAAATAAATAGCATTGTTCTTATGAATGCATGGTTGGAGCTTATGACAGTAATATTCGATTGGCTTGGCTGCTAGTATGGCTTGTTTATGTGTGTAACTTGTGAAGTTAGATGAGGTGAAATGGTATTCAATGTAGTTAACTGTTAAGATTGATCAGTAAGTCTGAGGTATGGTGGTTGATAAGGTCTTTATTGTAAATAGTATAACTGAGGTATGTTCTGGTTTGATCGAATAATATGGTTAGGGTTGTATGTTTTTGGTTGGTATGGCTATCTGCTGTGGTGGCTCGTTTATATATTCGGATGCAATAGTATGTTGGTATTTTGGGTTGTATGGCTTTCGACATTGCATGGCTGAGGCAAGATAATGTCATGATGAAAGTTATTATATATTTGTTTTAGTATTCAGTACAATTAGGTTATCAATATGGTTGTTAGGTTTGCTGGAGGTATGTTACCTGGTAGGTTTTGTAAGAGCAGCTATTAGTATGGATGGCTGGCATAAATAACTGGTTTGTTGTTTGATAAGGTGATTTATATTAATGTCTGGTATGCTGGAGTGTTGTTACCTAAAATATTTTGGTTGGTGGGGTTAGTATATGGTGTAGTAGTGGTATGAAATGAGTAGTTGTTATGTTGCATTCACAATGTGATCTTGGCACGACTGAAGTAAGCTGGGGTTATGGTTGGTATAGTTCTGCAGTACTCCTAGTCTGCAGGCGTTAGTCATATTTTTGTTTTTGTATGTCTGAGTTGTGGTGGTCAGCATTTTTATACGATAGAGCGATTTTACATTAATGTCTGGTATACTATTTGGCTCATTTTTGATGCTACGTCAAACATGTTGGAATTGCGAATTTTTTTTTGGTAAGGTCACTGTGGGTTGAGGATGCTTGAATTCTAGTTTGATTGGTGAGTATGTTTAGTCTGGTGTCGTTTTGTAGAGCAGATGATATTGGTGGTAGGAAAATTCTAGGCAAGGCTAGTGTTATCTGAATGGTTGAAGTAAGCTTGGGTTATCATGGATGGTATCTTGGGTGATATGTTTTCCAGAATATTGGTCTTGTAATTGTTGGCTTATGTCGAATGGTGTGGACAGTATTTGTGTGTGTGTGTGTGTGTGTGTGTGTAGATCTAAGGCGTGTCTGTGCTAAAAGTGTTTGGTACTGGTAGTCTGTGTAGTTTGACTAGTGTCAATCGGCCTGACGAGTGGTTTTAAGAAGAATTAGTATTGGATTGTGTTTGCTGAATGGTTGAGGTTTGCTTGAGTTACAGTGGGTGGTATGGTTGGTAGATATAAGTTATATTGGTGGTAATGGTGGAAGTGGGGGTGGAGCAGGTGGAGTAGTTGGGGTAAGTGGAGCAAGTGGAGCATAAGGAGCAAGTGTAATGTGTCTTAGGTTATGGGCTGGTCTCAACTGCATATTTACTCGTTTATGATGGATATTGTGCTTTGTGTATTTGCCGGCATGATGGTATAGTGACTAGTATATATTTGGCTGATGTCTGATAATGCTATGACAGCTATGACGAAATTACGATTTTTGGTTTATATTTTAGTGGGTGTGGGCTGAGCTATGCCAGAGTTATAGTTGATAGTATGGTTGGTAAATATAAGCGGTGTTGTTTGGTAGAACAAGTAGAATGGGTGTTATGTTATGGGCTGGCCTCGGCTGTATAATTACTCGCGTTGTGATGTATATTGTGCTTGGTGTATTGGGTGGAGCAGTTTAATTGTGTTTTTCTTTGGTTATAGGAAATGGGGTGCTGGTGGTCTGGTATGATTTGAGTTATATTATGGATGACATGGGTAGTCAGTATATATTTGACCGGTGTTGAACAGTGCAGTAGAAAGTATGAGCATTAAGTAAATTTTTTTTGGTAAGGTCAGTGTGAGTAACAAAGCATCTACATGTAAATTCAATAATAAAAAAATTACATAAGTTAAATTTGAATAATAAATATTAAGATTTTGAAAAATAAGTCTGGGTTAATAAAAAAACATGATATGTAAGTTAAGAAATATATATACTTAAAATATTAAACTTAATATGTTAAACTTGAAAAGAAAAACTTAATGTTGGCCTCTGTAAGTCTGGTGTTGGTCGGTAGAGCAGATGGTATGCATGAGGTACAGCAGGTGGAACACTGAATGTTTAGGTGCCTGCTTGCTAGTGAATAAGCCGCCTGGTTCAGTTTATGTAGCTGTTTGACAGTGGCAATCGTGAATCTTTGTCGAGAAGTATATATGGCCAAGTGTCCTGGTTCGGGTTTATAAAATGGACTGTCTTAAGCTGCGTGTAAGTGGATATTAATTATGTGAAAAGTGAGTATTCTGCTTGTTACGATTTCATCTTTACCCAGAATGCGATCCTATGCGCTAACTCTGCTAAGTCTGAAACCATACAAGTTAAGGGAGGGTGCTCAGTATTATAAATAAGAACAACTCAGATACTCAACAAACTGCACAGTAATTTATTTGCCACAGTAAATACACAAATGTAATTATAGCGTTGTCAACTACTATTAATTACACAAATGTTGAAGGCTCTATAGTCTTGCTAATTTCAGCAATATGCTAATACTCTAACCAGAACTATTGGCTGCTTCCTGACTTTGACTCGGCCTAACCGACTGACGATCTCGTCTAGCGTCTATGGAAAGTTATGGTTACTACTGTAATGTTGTAGGCACTCTCGAACAGTGGTTGACCGGGGCTCCCGCCGACACTGTCGCAGACCAGCAGCACCTAGGTGTCTCGTTGTCGTCCGATCCGTTACGTTTGGGGGGGGGGGGGGGACTACGCGTCGTCGGCCCACTCTTATATAGCTCCCGCGTGCCCGGCCTTCGTCTTCCTGCCACCCCCTGTTTACTCACATCGCCAAAAACACAACTTACTGAAACTGGGCCGTCGCTCTGCTCAGCTCAGCTTGGCGCACTTCGCTGCCCAAGCTACGTCCGCGACATGGCCCCTCTCTTTGGATAGGCGATCGTCCCGATCGCGGAGTGGCTGTGGTGTGGCGCTGAGCGTTTGTTAGGGGTGGCGTTTTGCAGTGGGAGGGCCAGAGGCAGTGGGACCTGTCGTCGTGGACCTGGCCGGAGGAACCCTTTCTTCTACGCAGAAGACGCGGGTTAGGTTGCAGTGGTTTCTAAAAGTCTTTTATTAGTGTCCTCGCACACTTAATCTCTTTTGAGCCTTCTAGGCGTGAGACGGGGTTGTCGAATCAAAGTGGCCTTTAATTTGATGTTTGCAGTTTTTGTATCTACATTACTCACTACTCTGTGTTCGTTTTGCTCAATATGACACGTTTACAAGTTGCCTATTTTACGTATATATCATTTCTTTTGTTTCTCAGTATGACAACAATATTTAACGATTCTTATAGCTAAACAATCTGTCGTTATTATTTGATCCAAAGTTTTATACATTTGAGTAAGTTAGTTTGTTTATGAACGTCTGTTTCTCCTTATATATATATATATATATATATATATATATATATATATATATACATAAAACCAGAATTACCTGGTACTAAGCAGGCGTATGGGATAAGAATTTTTGTTACACTGTACATATGCAATTCTTTGTACGATTATATTGACACCTTGTATGATACTTTCTAATTTTAAGAGAGCACAATGCTTCGTGCTGTAACTTGAATGTTGCATATAACTGTACACTTAAGGTTGAGTTTAATTAAAAGTCTTATTTGATGCTTAGACAGTGGTCCTTAGCAGCTATGTGCTGTAAATGTATGCAAAATTTTCGGCTCTCTACACTTTACCTCTTGAGAACATTTACTATCGCGCCAAATACACCATTACTATACGTGATTGCGTTATGCTTACTGTGTTGCTTTGTGACGCCACTTGGATAGAGGAATGTGGTTGGCACCTGGCTACACCCTTAGAAGAAAATGTATCATAAATATGGCACCGATCACCGGGAATGTGAGTGAAGAGTAGTTTTTGGTACACCTTATGTAGCGACACTCCACAACTAAATGTACTGTGGACTCTCTTTTCTAAGATTCTACTCTACACTGTGATGTTCAACATTTGTTCTTATATAATTTTTGAGAATATATTCTATTATACACCTTAGTGTACAACATGTGTTTGTCGTAAACTGGTCTAGTAAATCTTGTGAAAACAACTGGGCTACGTATTATATTTATGTACAGAAGGTTATTGAGCTCATGCTACTGTTATATTTTGCAATTATAGTAATTACAACAAATTAATTTGCAAAATACTGAGAGCCCCTTCTCTGGACGTCTTGCTGGTGCAGTGTCACGACGACAATGACCTCGTTCGCCGGGTTCCAGCCATAATATCTGGCGCACTCGGCCTGCCTGGCGAGGTTTGCTTGAAAGCGCTCCAGGCTTCGTTCCACTTCTTCGCAATATGTTTGTGCTACCGCAATCAGGCTAGCATGCCTATTGCTGCACGTAACATGCTGTAAAGATACTATGTGAATGGTGTGGAAAAATATAAGGTTTATATTTTTAAGTTTTTAGTCAGAAGTTTGTAAATATATAAATAAAAAGTGTTTAATTTCTCGCTGGTGTTGTAACTGGCTATATATATAGTATAATAGTGCTTGGTTAATTCACATATGCATTCATTGAATAAAATCCGAGTAGGAAAGTCATGCCTTCGAAAAATAGTTGAGGCAGTAAATAATTAACATTGTGAAGTATTTAGTATTGAAGATAGGAGACCGGAAATGAAGTTGAGAGAATTTTTTGCATAGTTCAGAAATATTTCATGTTTAATTTAAGCGTAATTTAAAGAAACATATAAAATAAAATATAAAATAAATTTTTAAATCGAATAAAAAGTACAGATTTTTATTCTCTCATTAAAAACCTGTATTGCAACCACTCTGTTATAAAAAGGTCTCTTAAAAAAAAGCACTATGGCACAATTATAGTTTAAGCTAATTGCAATGGTGATAAAGGGCTTAAACATACATTCCTGGAGACAGAAATGTTACTTGCAAACTGAATTTCGCGAGACTGTCTGCCTCGCAAGAACTCGACAATTATATTTGCCTTCCTAAATGTCTGTACATATTCACTCGTTTACGAACCTGACTTGTAAAATAACAATTTTAAAAAGAATATATAAAAAGTAATTAGATATGAGCTTAAGCATTCAGACTCCGACTGAAAATAACGAAATAGTTTTAATACAGTGCATCGTTTACCTTTAAATAAATAGAGAAAAACTTCAAAATATAGTATTATTAAGCTATCTATACGCTGATTGAAAATAAATATAAAATACATTAATGAAATTTTACCACGGAATGTAGCTTCTATGTTTTGGAGCTTATAAACAAGTTTAAAGAAGTACTCTCCATGTCGGCACAACGTAGCTGAGTGGTGAAGTTACTTGGCTCCAAACCCAAAGGTCTCGATTACTAATGCCATCCAACCGTGATAAATATTTCTGTTTTTAAATGTTATCAGCTGTGCTGAGAAATTGTAAAATTCACAAAAAAAACTTAATTAATTAAACCGATTTTGCATTACAAATGCATTAAAAATACATTTTACTGTATTTTCAAAGGTTTTTTTTCGGCATTTTTCAAATGATAAATAAAATAACTTTAATTAAGTCTACTTATTCATAAATGCATCGATTCCTAGATGTTTGATTGGCAATGCTGGCCAGCCGAGTGCCTCGCGACCATCGGTCTCCCTTCCACCTGCACGGCATCTACTGATGACGTCACTGCACTCTTGTCCTGTCACAGCTGGCTCTCGGACCTGATGTCGCGTGCGTGCGTGCATGCATGCGTCGTTACATAGCTAGGTGAATTAATTTTCGTACAAATATACAGACTGAAGATTCGCGCACTCAAGCAGGCAACGAAGGGACTCTATGTAGACGGTGGGGGTGGAGCAAATGTGTCTAATCGTCAAGTGCGAGTAATTAGCCGAACGAATAAGAGACAAGAGAGAAAGCGAATGTGAGAGACAAAAGAGAGATTGAGAGAGAAAGACAAGAGATAAAGAGAGAGAGAGAACGAAACAACAAAATATGGGAGGACTCCGTGAAAACCTGTGAAATGACAGAGAGAGAGAGAGGAGAGAAAGGGGTGGAAACAAAAGAGAGAAAGAGATGGAATGAGAGAGACACGAGAGAAAGGGAGAAATAAATTGAATGAGAGAAAGAGAGAGACGCGAGAGAGAAAGAGATGGAATGAGAGATACAAGAGGCTAGGAGAGAGAGAGAGAGAGAGAGAGAGAGAGAGAGAGAGATACATCACTGAATGATAGAGCATGAAAAAACGAGACAGAATGATTGTATGACATCACGATCGTATGCGCCTTGAAAATACGAGTCCGTTGATGTATAACACTTAATACTTACGACTTTAATTTTTTAATTTAATAAATATATTTAAATTAAAGAAATATTTATTAAATCTATTGTATTTCATAGATTACTCAATTGTTTCCCCAAAAATTATGAAGCTAACCCCCCCCCCCCCCCCAAATCACCTGAATTGGCTCGTTCTTGCAGAAATGGAGCTCGCTACTGCACATTCTAGGGCATGGCATTTTTGTGGGAAAACAGAAAATTTTTAGGTAAAAAAAAAGGAAAATTTAAGACATTTTTGGGCTAAAACGTTCGATTTCGTGTGAAAATAAGCGATTTTTGACCAAAAAAAAAAAACGGAAAAAAATCGAGGTTAATGTCAGATCCTCTATCTTCTCCCTAATCCCATGTTCCCGAATATACCATACCTATCTACTATTACGTTTTCAATTGTTTCTTAAATATGTAAATTAATACAAGCGTTGTATACTCGTGTTAACATAAAAGTACCTTATTTTTGATTAAATTATACTCTTACTTGTATTCAATTCATAAATTATATTTCATTTATAGTTAATAAGAACACGGAAAAAAATAGGTGTATTTACAATGCCTTGTAAGCAATAGTTCTGATAGGCTGTTCACGGTAAAGTGAACACTTTTTAAGGCCCTCCCAACAGGCATTAACCACTAATAAATATATCTTATTGAAGCCTCAGGCATTAAATATAGACGGTGATGAAATCTATACGCTGTATTTATTGGTCGCATTGCAATAATTATATAAAAAGCTGCAGGAAGATGGAAATTGGATGAGAGGAAAAATTTATAAGGGCCTTAAAAAGTGCTCATTTTACAGTGAACAGCCTATAAGCAAAACACCATTATACTGGTTGTGCACGAATGCAGTGCGTTTTCCCTTTGGTGTGATTTTCCAGACTTAGAAAAGCTGTGGTTGCATGAGGCAGAGGAATATTCTGAAAGTAAAAATTTAGCAGGGCTTTATAAAAGTTTGAATTAACCGTGAATGGACTGTACTTGGGACATCCTTACATTTTCCCACAAATAGCCAAGATAGTATGAGACACACACACACACACACACACACACACACACACACACACACACACACACACACACACACACACACACACACACACACACACACACACACACACACACACACACACACACACACACACACACACATATATATATAACCTTATTAATGTATACGAATAGTGAGAAAGTGCGAATGGTGAACTATTTTCCCATACAGTCATGGCAGCGTTCCTAAATTCGCTTACGAAACAGCACTCAAATGCGTAGGGAAGTCGCCGACCTTGTATAGTAACGACGGTCAACATTCCTATGTTTGGAATCTCACATGTGGTATTATTTCCATACAATTTATAGGTTAAAAACATCCATTACAGTTTAGAAAGTTTATCTGAAATTTTTTTTACAGTGTATGCGAGCGAGGTCAGCCGCGTAATGGCGTGCACGTACTGAATCGCTGTTCACCTCTCCCCCCTTTTTTTTTCTTCAAATGGTACATGGTAGGAAAACGGAGTTACTGTTGCCTTACGTCAGAGGAGGAGAACAGCGAGCTGCGATAAAGTTTCTTGGGTGCGGAGTGTCCTCGGTCAGTAGACTTTCACCGTCAGATGAAGACTGTTCACAGCGACGTGCGTTTCGGCTAAGACAGCGAAGTAGGGAAAATAAGCAGTTTTATGCTGGGAGGAACTCGGTGAAGGACAACTTGCGACCTGGCCAAATGACTAATCAGATCCCTGACGAGAAAGTTGCTGAGACTGACACACCGCATACCGGAATGGCATGAAACAGCGGCAATTTTTGGTATTCGCTGTTGTGGTGTGCAGCACACCATAAAGAAACAGCTAGAGTGTATGGCCAGTGGTTCCGCAATGCTTGCAAGGAGAACAAAACCTAAAAAAAAACTAGCTTCACTGTGCCGGGTGCACCAGGAAGATGATATACTTCGTCTCAAAGATCACTGTTGCTGCTTCTGAGTCATACTGTATTCACTTCCAACCGGAATTAAATAAAGACAGCATGAAATGAAAGCACGTGGAATCGCCGAACCCAAAGCAAATCAGGAAATCAGATAAACCCAATCAGGGGACCAATAGGTCCACTGATTTTTCGAATTTATCTTGAAACAATCAACGCACTCACAGAAACACACTGCCTCGTCATGAACAAGCAGCGCGCTGCGCTCAGCAAAAGCATCGCTGTGCTTCATAATAACGCTGCGTCTTTTCACAGATGAATTTCTCGCCAAGTTCCGTTGGGAAGTGCTTGATTACCCTGCCTACACACGTGTCTTGAGCCTTAGAGTTTTTCACTCTTTCATTCCCCTGAAGGAACACCTCGAAGTACACCCACTATGCGTTGGAAGCGGATGTTGTTGTTATTGTGAGAGACTGGTTCTATTCCCAAAATCAAGTATGCATACGACAGTATTCATCACTTGATTTCTGAGTGGGACTAGTTTCTTGACGCATATGGGGAGTATATGTAAATATTTATCTGAATAAAATTTCTACTGGTTGTTCCTTACATTTTCTCTCTTAAAATTTCAGCATATTCCAAAGCACCCGCGCTAATCAACTCTCGCGATATTGCGCAATCGTTAAATATAAAAGCAGTCTCTCCATAGACTAAAGATGAGGTAGACCACTCATTCGTCTTCTGCGCATGTACCCAACATTGACCTACCCCAAAGGAACACAACTGTTAAAGTCACATGGTCAACAGTGATGAACGTGTTTGTTTACTTCTTAATTTTTAAATGACATGCACTGTTACATTAATAAAGTATTTTTACCAGTTTGAATTTAATCAAAAAGCATTACAAATTAATTAGGGGAAGTATAAAAACATCTCAAAAGCACTTGTTTACTAAACAATGTTATAACCTCAAACCCAATCCACGCCTTTTTTGCTAGACGTGTTGGTAGAAAAGCAGTACAATGTTGGGACACGGAATTGGTTATGCGCAGCCAGCGAGATCGGTCTACCTCATCTTTAGTCTACGAGTCTCTCTACCAATCTAACTAATTTTCTTTTTTAACTGCGTTTGAGCTACACATTTATTTCTCCAGAGGACTTTTTTATTTGCCAGGTAACACGTTTGAAGTCAACTAATTAACTCTATATAGTATTACTTCCATCTTTGCTTGTCTCTTTAATTTATCAATCATCTACCCTTAACTAGTTTTCTGTTATTAACCTCCACACTTTCTCAACCCGTGTGCGTCCAGCTGTTTGTTTTCCAACAATGTTGCCATGTTGCTGTACATTCCAAAAGCAACCTCCATGACGGATTTCACTAAGAGGCTCGCAAACCACGGGGTCGTTGGTTAGAGCCACTGATATAACAAGGATATGTGTTTGGACGTCGGTATTGGTTAGCTTTAGAGTATGAGCTGTTCCTAAATTATCTTCACAGCGTAAAGTTAACCTGTTGAAAAGAAATAATTACAAATACAACACATATATAATGCGTAATCGCTATTTTTCTTGAGGTACCCTTGTGTCTAAGTTTCCGGCTTCTGAAACCAAATAATATTGAAACAAATATATAGCCGTTTATTCTGGTAATATAATTTAGGATACATAGAACAGATTAGGTTTAAACTGCTTAAGTTAGGTTAAGGTAGGTGAAGGCAGGTAAGCTTAGCTTCAATTAAACAACCTAATTTACATTACATCAATTAAACTAAAAACGAACACGCATGAATACTTTACAAAAAGCAAAATTTTTCAATGTAATACAATATATCAACTTGATGAGCAATAACGACACATCCTTTTGTAAATCAGAACTTAAGAAATCACTTTATAATTGGAAATAAATGAAATAAATGCATTACTTTTTGTGAGAAGATAAAATATTACAGTATTACAAATCAAGGGAAAAAATATATATTTTTTAACTTTAAATAGTAATGTTCAAGTGCGCAGCGAGGCTAGACGGCTGTTGTGGATCCCAAGACATGGAAGTGAATATTATTTTCCAAACTTGAATTATTTTAAGATTTTCAACATTTGTAGTTGAAATGGTGCATCTATCGTATACGTGTTTATTTCATTAACAGCAATAATTGTATGGAACAGTGCACAACGACTGCCTGATAGAGTATTGTGACAAGATGACCCAACGACCTAGTTTTTCAGCAAAAGTGATCCGGGCTCGCTTACCGATGGATTAGTCCAAATTTTTTGCATGCGCGAAAAATATGACAGACTTTTTTGTAGCGTGGTACTACTGTTTTTCCTCTCCACTGCATTGCGTCCCTTCTCCTCTCCCCTCTTCGGTCCAAGGAGCCGTAGTAGCTGATCAGTTAGACTGCTTGCCTGCCACCAAGACGAACCGGGTTCAATCCCCGGCCGGGTCACTCCCGGATTTTCGCAAGTGGGAATCGTGCTGTACGATGCCGCTAGTCGGCGGGTTTTCTCAGGGATATTCCGTTTCCCTCGTCCTTGCATTCCGGCGTTGCTCCATTCTCACCTCATTTCACGCTCATCGGCTCTCAATACCTTTGTTAAGAGCAGCCCAAATCTCTCAACTCAACTTCGATCCGCTTCGTCCAGACTTCGAGCTGGTCGGAAAACGACAAATGGGCCTCTCACAGCCAAATCGGCTTGGAGTACGTCTCTCTTCACGTACGGTACCCCTGCCTTAACAACGGACGGGTCGTTTTCACCTTTCCGCCTGTGTTATCTGGTCGTGCCTTCCTAATGGCAGTTGCAATGTTTGCCGAAACCTCGGGACATCTACAGTCACCCGCGTAGCTGGCTAGCCCCAACGGGCCAAGTAAACATTGACTTTGGCCGCGGAAGCTTCGGTTAATATTGGTCCATCTCTATATCTTCTTTGTCTTCCTTTCGACTCCTTTTAGCAAATGCACTTTGTAAATATCTCCTCTCTCAATTCTCCACTCTCTCTGTTTTGTTCTATATTAGATATCAATAGTTATTTATTTCTCCCTTTCCGAATCCTTTCACAATTTACGCTTTGGCAATTTTTTTCGTGCTGGTGTTATTAGTGATGACATTCCTGTGTTATTAGTGATGACATTCCTGTGTTATTAGGGATGACATTCCTGTGTTATTAGTGATGACATTACTGTGTTATTAGTGATGACATTCCTGTGTTATTAGTGATGACATTCCTGTGTTATTAGTGATGACATTCCTGTGTTATTAGTGACGACATTCCTGTGTTATTAGTGATGACATTCCTGTGTTATTAGTGACGACATTCCTGTGTTATTAGTGATGACATTCCTGTGTTATTAGTGACGACATTCCTGTGTTATTAGTGATGACATTCCTGTGTTATTAGTGATGACATTCCTGTGTTATTAGTGACGACATTCCTGTGTTATTAGTGATGACATTCCTGTGTTATTTAGTGACGACATTCCTGTGTTATTAGTGATGACATTCCTGTGTTATTAGTGATGACATTCCTGTGTTATTAGTGATGACATTCCTGTGTTATTAGTGATGACATTCCTGTGTTATTAGTGACGACATTCCTGTGTTATTAGTGATGACATTCCTGTGTTATTAGTGACGACATTCCTGTGTTATTAGTGATGACATTCCTGTGTTATTAGTGATGACATTCCTGTGTTATTAGTGACGACATTCCTGTGTTATTAGTGATGACATTCCTGTGTTATTAGTGACGACATTCCTGTTTTAATCTAGTCAACTTTGGCAAAGCATTTCTTTTCCATCTACTGCGTATGAACAATTTTAAGGCCCCTGTTTTACGTGATGCGGATTTTCATGCATACGGACCGGACCTACTGGTATATAGAGGGTTGTTTCGAATTGTCTAGCTACCAACGTTCCGATCATAAATATATTTTTTTAGTCGCACAACAGATTGGGCTCGCCATGTGTGCGAAGAATGGAGTCCAAAGACGAGATAAGAAGGGAGTTAACGTTGTTTAAGAACCCAACATTATTTAAAGTATTCTACGTGAAATTTCTTAAGGAATGTTGTTATATTACATCAAGGCGATTGTTTATATATATGTCTAAAATACAATATTGTAATTTATATATATATCTAAAAAAATTATGCATTTTTTCTAAAATAATTTTTATAGCAGTATTCTCTGAGAAAATCGTGTAGAAATAATTTGGTTTTAAATAGTTGTCTTTAAAATTGATGCAATGAGAAGGAATTTCGTTTAACATTGATTTCCCAAGTTCGCAGCTGCCGGCTTGGTAGGCAGGACTGGGATATTCCTACCCAAATAAGTGTTTTTCTTCTGTCTGTTATTGAGAGTTTTGTCGTAGTTTTATTATACTTTTCACAATTAATTTTTGGTAAGAAATTTTGTCTCCATTCAGTAAATACTAGATTTTAATTTATGCATAATTATATTTAATTATTTTTTAACTTTTTAAAAATATTGCTTAGCATAAATACTCTATTATATTATTCCATTTTTTTTAACAAAATCTTTTTGACTATTATTTTGCCCCCCCTCCCCTCCCTAACTAGCTTTGGCAGTGGAGGAAGTGCAACAAATTTCTGAATTTAATTCATCACCACCACTGCCACAAAATTAAATAAATAAATAAAATGATAGCGATCTTGGGTTCACAGCATAGCTCAGTAAACAATAGCCGGAGCCTCTCCAAACATGTACGCACGAAGTTCGAAAAGAAAGATTATTTATATTTATTTTTTGCCTTGTATTTACAAACACCAAACATAACTAACGGTCACAGGAAAAAAAAAGTGTTTCGATTTATATAAATTCGCCATCAAAAATTATTCTGTAAGATACTTTTATTTTTGCAATGTGTCAGACGAGTTTCCTCATTTCATAACGGGAACTTTCAGGATAACTGCGATAATGTGCATATGTAAAGATAGATTCGCAAAGACGTTTGTGATTAAAAACCCTCCGCGATTCAGTCCCCACAGAATTGCGTAGAAAATTGACGACTGAGTGTTAATTATGTTTTTTTGGATGAAGACAAACATTTCACACTTTAAAATGTTCTAAATTAGTCAACTTATAACCAGAGATTCGTAACGAATAGTGTACCGTATAAAAAACTATAAAGACATTCTAGGGGCGTAATCCACCAATTATCACTGATTGGCGGATTCTCCATTTTGTATAAATGTATGTTTTAGAGTATGCTTTAATTAATACTCATTTTATAAAAGGCCTCGTATACGGTTATTGTAACTTTTACAGAAAGTATATTTTTGTCTCACATGAGAAAATATGGATAGAAATCACTGTCAAATTTCCGGGCAACCACTAAATATTTTGCTGTTGCAGATTCACTATTCTTTAAAATGTATTCTTTGAATACCAAATTTAATAAACGGGTGTTTAGAGGACCAAATTTGTTTAATTTTTTGCGTGCAATTGCTAATTAGGCTGTAAATAAATCGGTAATTGCGATTGATTTGTTAAATTGGTAATTCGTGCTTCTAATTCATTCAAGTTACAGTGATGGTTAGTTTCTCGGAATACATTTCTGGATTTGCAATGATATTTCCTTTGTAAATCGTTTCTCGGTTTATTAGTTGTAATTGTTCGTCTTTCAGTGGTATTTCGTTGTCCATTTCTGAGTCTTTTAATTGATTTGTCCTGTTTTTTGTCATAAATTATATACTGCGAGAAGTCCAAAGGTGAACACCGATGATCCTCCCCCAAAATGACCCTTATGACACCTAAACTTTTCAACACCAATTAAAGAACTACCATTAAAAAATTACAATTAAAAATTAACCCTTTATGCACCTAACCATTTACCTGCAATTACAATTAAACAATTTATCCATTTCCATCAATTTAATCCTTTACCTGTAATTAACCATTTGCCCGCAATTAACCCTTTACCCGAATCTACCTGTAATTAATAAAATTAACCCTGTCAAACAGGTACGATTAAACAAATACAGAACACTTACGCTCCCACGCCATAAAATGAAAGTATCGCCACTTAAAATTTCTATCGCAGCACGCCAGTGCAGTATTGATATTTGTGCTCCTTTACTTTGTATCTTCATATGCTTTTTCTTCTTCTTCCGTTGGTATTTTAGGCTTAATACCCTGATGCACATAATACTCCTTCCGTCATTCAAAAAAATACTCACAGGCTCTCTATCTCTCACTCACTCGCTCACCTACCTACGCGCGCGCACACACACGCACACACCCACACACACACACACACTCTCTCTCTCTCTCTCTCTCTCTCGCAAACTCTCTCCTTCTCTCTCTATTTCCACCCCCTTCCCCTAATGGCCTACATTTTCTCATATGCCTATGTAATGTTTCTTTATTCCTTCTCATCGCATATTTTAACCTTTTACTTCTGTTTTCGTCTGCTTCGTCTTTTATACTATAAATTCCACTCTTCTCTTTTATTTCCATGTTTCGTATTATGTATCTGGTTTCTTAGACAAACATTCCTTATCTCAGGTGGTATACGTCTTCTTGGAACTAGTTTACCACCCGTAGTTCACTCCCACACAGTAAAACCAGGACCACCATCGCTTTATTAAACCACAATGATCTATCAATTATTTTTGTAATCTGTTCTGAAGATCTCTGTTGATTGTTCCACGTAGGTAAGTTTGACTATGTGCAAATATTAATATCAATGTCTTTAGTGCAGGGGTGTTTATATTGTGGGAGGGGAAGGGAAGGGAACCCTGATGCTGACATTACCTGTCTATTTATTAAACAATTTATTGAAACGAGAGGTAATGAATTATGTTACCAACTTCTTTAAAACCCTGCTTCTTTAAATGTGACGTAACAAGAATATGGGGAACAATAACTAACTATTAATTTAAATAATACTATACGTAATTTTAAATAATTCATTAGGCTGATATTAATCGCCAAAAAACCACTGACTCTGGCGGGCATTGATGATAAGCTTTCTGACGACAAATCCATATCGTTATTGCTGTTTACAATAATTCGCACGAAGTGACAGATTTTACCCGTCTTGGAACGCCGCCGCCGGTTTTACATCACTGGGACGCTACTCCCTCAGTGCGGGGGTGGATCGGTCCCTTGTGAGGGACCTTAGCCACCCAGACCCATCAAAAATACTTAATGCTAAAGAGCGAACATTGTTTTACAGGATTCCCAGGGCAGCGCCTGGGAGCTGTTTCCCGTCTTGGAACGAGACTACCTAATGTTCTAAGCAATATTATTTCGAACTTCAGCTGACAATGCTTTCGAACTGTTCTCAAGTACGTATAAATACGTAGCTAGGATAACGGTTCGAATTATCCTCCCAGCTATGCTCGGAATTTTGTCGATACCGTCATTCCCTCCTCGCCATCTTTTAATTTCCAGGACTCGTATATAATTTCGCCCCTCCCCCCTTCTTAGGAAAAAAACATGTGTGTGTACCCCTTCTTCAGTGCCACAAAAAAAAACTGAATATAAAATAACCCTGGATTGGCGGGACCCTTGAAATTAATATCGGAGTCCATGGCAGTTGACAGTCGGACCTTGCCATTTGAGATGTTAATTTCTGAACACGCCCTTGATTGCAGTCGTTCACTGAGCGCGCGACACCGCCGAGTGGTCTCCAGATCGGGTTCAGCAGCAACTTTTTTTTTCTATCAAGGACCAATAACGGGACCAACGACTATAGTCTGTTCGTGGTTACTTCAAAGGTTTCTGAAGCCCTGCTTAAGTTCTACTTTCAGGTTTTTACCCCGCCTCGTAAAAAAAAAAAAAAAGCTCAACTAAGCCTAAAAAGTTACACCAAAAGGGGGGCAACGAACAGTACATGCGCGCACTAAATTTGATAGTATTTTTCATTAGAACTATATCTTACTTAGCATTATCAAGATGCACATTTTATTCCTGTTTTATTGGAACTATATCTTACTTAGCATTATCAAGATGCACATTTTATTCCTGTTTTATTGGAACTATATCTTACTTAGCATTATCAAGATGCACATTTTATTCCTGTTTTATTGGAACTATATCTTACTTAGCATTATCAAGATGCACATTTTATTTCTGTTTTATTGGAACTATATCTTACTTAGCATTATCAAGATGCACATTTTATTCCTGTTTTATTGGAACTATATCTTACTTAGCATTATCAAGATGCACATTTTATTCCTGTTTTATTGGAACTATATCTTACTTAGCATTATCAAGATGCACATTTTATTCCTGTTTTATTGGAACTATATCTTACTTAGCATTATCAAGATGCACATTTTATTCCTGTTTTATTCACATTAATTATAAACGAAATATTTTTAATTTATAGAAAAATTATCAGTAAAAGTCCAAGTCAACCAAAAAATAATAACAATTTATGTGTAGGCTGTTCACGGTGAAGTGAGCACTTTTGAAAGCCCTGCTGAAGATACACTTATATGCACGTTGGGTATTATTCCGCCTTGTGTAAAATTAACATTGCCATAGGCCTCATTACTTTATTCATGCGTCGGTGAAATGAAAATGTGAAATTATTAAAAATCTAAATATTTTGCAAATCTGCTCACTTTAACTTTGATGCATTTAAAAAAAAGCTAAATAAATTATATAAATTATCACGAATGGTTACCTAACACTTTTTTTCGACGTTAAGACGTTAAGATACCGAACTACTTTCCCTCCACCGTTACCAACTCAGTCAGTGCGCCCGTTAAAATATATGCAAGTATAGGCTGTTCACGGTAAAGTGAGCACTTTTGAACACCCTCTAATTTTGAATAATAGGCAATAAATATATTTTATTGTAACCTTCGGCGTCAAATTTCGAGTGCAGTGAAAAATACACACTGTGTTTATTACTAATGTGGCAATATTTATTTAAAAAGGTGGTTATACGATAAACAATGGCTGAAAGGAAAAATTAACTAGGGCCTCAAAAGTGCCCACTTTACCGTGAACAGTCTATAGGAGCATTGCCTTTTTTCTAAGGTTGATTTCAAAAGTGCTGACTTTATCGTGAACAGTTTTTATACATTTTCAGCACCGCATAATAATTTTAGTTTCTAAGGCACATGTGGTTTCAATCCAGAGGCGCATCCAGGGGGGGGGGGGGGGGTGAGGGGGCTGTAGCCCCCCCCCCCCCGAAAGTTAAAACCTCAATGTTGAAAATATAAACCTATACTGTTTTAATCTTATATATTTGAATATACTTACATCACTACAAATTCTCGCAAAACACTTAATTTTTCAATTTTTAATAATCTGATTGATTACAAAGGGACGTAACCTTTACTACAGTGCTTAGTCTGATGGACGCCCTGAATTATTTTGTTCTTAAGAGGATATAGTACCAACAGATTTTCTGTGAAATTCTTGTTTACGCGTTTACGTTTTTCTCGGTAAATAGCGGTCGAAGGAATACTACTTTTGGGCAAAAGAAACATAGACCAAGTATCTATTACTGCATGGGTTCGCTTTTAGCATATTACGCGCATTTAAAGAGGAAAAAAAATCGCGAAAACGACAAAAGATCACATGTTCACCGTGCAATGGAAAAACTCCAAAGACGAGCTGCGCAGGGATGCAATCACTGCACTGAAGAAGCGTGAAGAAATCTTGTTTCCCAACTTGCATATTCTTCTGAAAATTCTGACGACCCTACCTGAAACCACATCATCAGCAGAGAGAAGCTTTTCGACACTGAAGAGACTGAAAACGTATCTCAGAAACAGCACTGGTGAAGACCGTTTAAATGGTCTAGCACTAATGCCAATACACCGCAGCATACCATTAAATGAAGATATATTGCTTGGGAAATTCGCAAAGAAAAACAGAAGAATGCTGCTTATTTAAATGTTTTAGGCAAAAGATTGACCAAAGAAGCATTAGCACTTGGTTAATTTCTTTATTGCGGACTTCATTTTATGTAGTGTTTGATGCTTTTAACTTTTAAATGCTTTTTTTATTTAATTTAAATATTAATATCTTATGTTAAATTTGTTGTTTTACTCGTTGCAGGGGCGTAGCCAGAAGGCACCTCACTTTTCGCCCCTTAATTTTAAAAATTATCTTCAAAAATATAAATATTTCTACCAGCGGTAAATTCAATGATAAGATACGAAAACTGCTCAAATAGCACACTTTGCCCCTTGAAATCCAAATTTTTCCGGGGGAGGACCCCCGTACCCCCCGCTTTATTGGGGATCTCGGTGTTCCTTTATGAAATTCTCAAGTTTGGGTCCCCCCTCTCCCAAACACAAATCCTGGCTACGCCACTGTTTCAATGCCTTGCTCTGAAGACTACCTGGACATTTCTAGCACACATGCGGTCGGGCGTTGTCTTGTTGGAATATGGCTCCAGGAGTGTGCTGAAGGAAGGGCAGGACTTCTCTGATGTAGCGGTTGCTGTTGAGGAATGTGCCGAGATCGCCAATTCTGCCCAATCACTCCCCAAACAATTACGCATATCGTTCGTGCAGTACGACGTTCGGCAATGCACTCGGGAGAGACAGCGCTTACCTTGGTATCGCCGAATGCGTCTGCGCCCATCATCACCACTGTACTCCCCAGTTGAAGCACGACTCGTCCAAAAACACGAGTCCTATGTACTGAAACGTTTTATGTGAAATCGTTTTTTGCGCGTAAACGCGTATCTCGGCAAATAAAAGTTATGGAAATATTGCTTTTCGTCAGAGAAGATATAAAAAAAAATTATCTATGGCCCTATTTTTTTGTGTCATATTAAATTCATTCTCGGAGAAAAAATTCTTGAAAATGGTCAAATAACGCATTTTTAAACTTACCTATACAGTTTCCTCACGTGACAAGAGAAAATACAAAGATACGGACATAATTTAATCTGTACGCTTTCGTCGCGTGTAATAAAACACCTATGTTACAGATCTAATTTACACAGTACACGCTAATAATTTTTTTGTACTTTTACAAGGAAAATCCTTGCAAACCCAGTTGCCAAGATAATCCTTTGTAAAACTACAAAGAGTTTTCTTGTAAAATCTGCAAAGCATTTCTTTGTAATATTACAAATGGCAGCCTTGTATTATAACTGGCAGTATTGAAAAGTGAAAATAAAATTATTTTTCTATTCTAAAAAAACAAATGTAATGAATTAGTAACAGAGTACTAAAAAAAAATTTCAAAACATAATTTTAAAAATAATATCTTTCGCCGCTACGGGGATTATAACTCACACCCCTTGTATTACTAGCCGACACCTCTATCCACTAAACCAACTTGACTTTTTTTTTAAAATAAATTTATTGTCACAAACAGTATACAGAGGTATTTACCCTTAACGTATTGCACATTACGCATTAAACATACAATAGAAACAATAACAAAATACTCAATAAAATACCTACACAATTCTTACATGGTGGGCACTAAACGATATGAATATTTGGTGAACTGGTTTTACTGATAAAGTCGAAGAACCAAACTTCAGTGTTTTCTGACAATAATGGAATATTATTGTTTTGGTCTCCTCTGGTGTCGAAAACTGTCCCAGTTTTGCAGGCAGCTCACAATCCGCTACATGGCACAACTGAGGACCTTGAGCATGTGAGGCGCACGTGTTAATCACTTTTTTTTTGTTAAATATCTCTATTGTATGCTAGCCACTTTGTATGTACATATATACATATATATGTATACACACATATATACATATAGATATACAAACACAAAATTATTTAACGTGAGGGGCAGCATATGGCGTACACCCCGACACGGGACACTAACTTATAACACTACCACCTATCGACGATTACTACTGGAGCATTAAGATGTAGACTTGTAAGGACCGAGGGGTGGGCAGCGCACGACGTACACCCAACCTCGGTAATATACACGCACTTCCTGTAGGCGTAAACGTCAAAATGAAAATAAAAAATTGCCGTACCACTGACGCAATGTGCCACGCCGCGCCATGTTCCACCTATCTAGACGAAAAAGCTGTATAAAGTCTTGAATTGTCACCCGTGTCAAACGGTCCACCAAAAAACCGATCGCATGAAGTACAAACCAGGCCGCAGCTCTTCGTCGAACTGAGGGGAAGGTGAAGAAATCGCAATGAAGTGTGTCGCAGACATCTCCACGTTCATCGCGTATTATTTTCATACTAGTACGCGACACCACTGGCAGATGCGAGCTGCATAAACTCAGGAAATTACCCTACGAAGGGCCGTGTCGGTGTTGCCCACAGCGGTCATGCAGGGTCAGCCATCAGGTGAATGCTGTATTTACGATGCTGAGTTGCCACGATATTATTGTAGAAGCCGAATACCGCAGCTCGAAGATCCGAGGAAAGGTTAGGATCGGCAAGTATTTTCCATGGGCGCCTCCAACGGATGGTTGGGGTGCGATTCACAACAGTTGGTATAACTGCCGACGTTTTGGAAGCCTGAATGTACAAATATCTCGCTGATGCGACTGTCCCTTCCGATAAGTGTTCTACTAGAGTTGCGAGTGCTTCCTTTGCCTGACGGTATTGAAGTGGCATGCGTCTAACTTCAGACCACATCATTTTCTGTAATGCTGCGTAAATGTCCGCTGGGCGCAGAATTGTTGCAATTGCTGAAGACTGATATAAGGCCTCACACTTCAAACGTGATTCATAATACTCAGGCCTCCGTCTTGCAAGAAAAGATAAAGTTGCGGCCTAGACAATTTAAATACATACGATTTCCGCAACAAGCGGCCAACAATCTGTAGTATTTGTGCACTTTGTTGACGTGGTAGCGGGAATATATGGGACACATACCACAGCTTCGCAAGTAAGAATACATTTATAAAATAACCCTCTGTATAATATTTGTACGACGATAATTCATTCTATTTGACGAGAACGGATCTTATTTATTGTCATGTTCCAATTATAATGCAACATATGAGTGGCGTCTGCGTGGAAGTACATGCCCAATATTTTCACCGTTTCGGCTCTCCGAAAGGGAAAAAACGTCGTCAAATGGCTCGCTGGTCGCGCTGAGCTCCAGTACGGCAGTTTTGTTAGCATTCGCTCGCAGATTGGAGACACTGCGAAAAAGGTCCAGGCATTCTGCCGTCTCTTTAATTTCCAGCTCTGAACGAACGACACATGTGATGTCATCAGCATAGGCATTTAATTTAAAGGACAGATTTGCTACAGGGAATCCTTGCAAGCGGGCACTGAGCATTCTGCACAGAGGCTCAATGGTGACAGTAAATAAAATCATGTATAGCGAGCATCCTTGTCGAACTGAACTCTCGATCTTAATTGGTGGGGTAAGGAATCCGTTAACCAACAGCCGTGACCAAATTCCGGTACACATCATCCGTACCCACTGTAATGCATTGGTTGGAAAAACAAAATGATGCATAACATGAAGTAAAAATTTATGATCGACTTTATCGAATGCCTTATCCATATCAATACTCAAGATGGCCATTTTACTGTGTTGTGTTGACGAAAGTAATTGAGTGTCCCTTAGGGCAAGCACGCCTTGTAAAATGGAACGTCCTGGAACAGTACGTGTCTGGCCGGAACCGATAATAACTGACAATCCCTTGGTTAATCGTGTCGCACAAAACCGAGCAATTATTTTACAATCGGCACATAAAAGTGTGATTGGCCTATAATCCGTAGGTTTAAGTGGACGGGATATTTTGGATATAAGAACAATTATTCCTTCTTTATGAGACTTGCATAACTCTCCTCTTTCAAGCACATCGCGAACTTCGCAGAAGTCGGTACTAATAATATCCCAATAAGTTTTGTAAAATTCGTATGGAATACCGTCAATACCAGGAGATTTTTTTGATGGCAATTGCTGCATTATTGTATTATCTTCCGCATCTAAACATGGCGCCTCCATGCCCATCTTGCTGTCACAGCTAACTTTGTTTTCACAATCCTGCAAAACCGATGGAAGCAGAGCATCGTCCGTGTCTTGTTTCGATTGCAAAGAAACTGCAAAGCGTTTGCACTATTTCCGGCCGGTCCCGAATAATAGCGCCATCACTGTCAGTAAGCTGGTTGATAACCTTGCGTCGTATTTAATGTTGTTCCTTAATGAGACTAAACATGATAATTTTTTCTTCTGCGAACAGACTTTCATTTATCATAATATGACGATTTTTAAACTCTTCACTGAATACATGGATAAGCTTCTGTTTCGTGTCTCTAATACGTGGAGTTACGTGTGCACCATTGTTTGCCTGCAGGTCAAGTTCGTGTAGCGTACGTTCGTAGAATGCACATGTTCCCCTACGCTCTTCTGCCAGTCGGTACGCATGCCTTTTAAAGAGTCTCATGACGTTCGGTTTTACACACCCATCCCACCACATCGCCACAGAGGGGAACTGGTATTTCTTGCCATGCCAACGTACCCTATTAGCTAGGAAGTCCTCTTTTACTTCTGAACTGTCTAATGAGGACGTATTTAGACGCAATGTCCCTCTGCCAAACCGTGTTACATTCGCAAACTGTTCATACGTAAATATCACTGCAGAGTGATCGCTGAAAGCTACCGGAAGAACGTCATATCGATGCACCTTATGTATATGTTGTTTTTTCACGTAGAATCGGTCAATCCTAGATTGACTCTGAGAAGTCACATAGGTGTAATGTATTACTTGGAAGTTAGATGCAACATCGCACAAGTCTAAGCGAGTGATTAAAGTAGATAGGGCAGCGTTAGTAGAATAAACGCCACCCTGATGATCATGGGGTTGAAATATGCAGTTGAAATCTCGACCGAGTATGAACTGATTACAGGGTGGATGGAAAAGCGGAATCAAATCCACGGAGAAAAAATGGTTTCTTTCACATCTTGCTTGGGAGCCGGAGGGAGTATAAACATTGACTATAAACTAGCGACACATCGTTTATTCGTCCTGACATCACTCAGCCTGACGGGTGGTAGCGCAGGTCTTCAAGTTTCAGCTCCGCACGTGTAATAATCGCTGTCCCCCTCCCCGATCACCGACGTTTGTATACACATTGAAGGTATGAAACCCTGTAAAATCTTGAATCGCCACTTCTTGCAAGAATGTTATGTCAACTGCCTGTGTTCGAATCAGTGTCCTTAGCGCCAAGCGCGCACTGGCCGAAACTGCACAAATATTAAAAGTTAAAATTATCAATAACTCTATCATGCGTACCTAAAAAATATAGTGATAATATCAGAGATAATGAAAGGAAAGGTGGATAAAAAGGAAAAGTGGACAAAAATGGAGGCAGGTAATAGGGCATACAGGTGGGGATGCACAAATGTGCCGGTCGCATTCATAGTTGGTTGGGTTATCAGGACGTCCTTGGCTAGAGGCACACGTTTTGTTTATAACGGCCTTTGCTAGTTCCAAAGATTCCTGCCTGTCCTGTAGCTGCGATTGTTCATTCTGCGATAACACCTTCGCTTTGCGAACAGGACTTCTTCTTGTGGCCCGGGCGTCGCGTTCGTAAGGTCGCTTTTCTCTTACGGACATATTTTCATCCGCAGTTGTTACATGCTCCTGTCGTGTGGTTGTATTGTTTACGTTCTCCATGTCCTAGCTGTCCGCCCATGAAGCAGGCGACAATGGAATGTGTGGCGGCGAGACATCCTGTGTGTGGTGTGGTAGCCTTGCGCGAGCCGTCTCCGTGTGTATCTGGCGTGGCGTGGTCACTATGGTGTTGAGGTTGACAGCATGCTCTGAAGATGAGTTACCAACAGGTGTTTGTACTGGACCTTGCTGCTCGCGTCTGCGTAGTGGAGGGTAATACGCTCGGGGCTAGTGCTGGGCAGGGGTGGTCAGTGTGGGCGTGTCACCTACGAGATTTTCTGTTGTCCTATCAATCCCCCAGCGGCGTATTGCACGTGCGTCCTTCTCTTGCGAACTAGGACACGTAATTCGTTCATGAGTTGGAGACTGGCAGTAACTGCACGTTCGTGGTTGTCCGGGATATATCATTACAGCTCGAAAGCCATCCACTGAAACGTAAGATGGAATTTCTTTTTTTTTATTTCCATCTTTGCCATGCGTACTCCCGTTTGTACTTGGAATTTGTATTTATGATTCCATACTTAATCTTGTGATGCAACAAGTCGACCATACTTCACTAACTCCGTCTGAATTTTTTGGTTGTCTATTTCTACAGGTAAATTTAGAATTCTTGCCAGTTTCAAGTTGTCGAAAGCTTGTTCGATGGTGATGTTGATCCTTTCTTGGTCTGCGGCGACTGAAGTTGACTGGCCGTTGGTGCGACGCAGTATCGCTTCACAAGGTCCAGAAGAAACAAGTTTTAAAAACAATCAGTTCTGGTGCCCATCGAGTTGGATAGCTTCAATTTGATATTCTGTTACATTTAAAACCGTATCAATACAGTCATGTATTTCCATGGCCGAAGGTCGTTTGGCAAACACTATACGCAAAGTATTCACGCGCACATTAGACATGTTGGACAAACCTAGACGTGACTGACACTAATATAGAGCTATTACTACTCACATCGGAACAGAGCTCCGTTTAAAAGCGCGGGGCGACAGAACTCCGCACACCGGACGCGATATTAACTCCGCCGCTGCTCGGCCATGAAGTTACTTATCTTTACTATAAACATAAGTATAACTACTTACAAAATAATATTTAAGTTATACGATTAAGAAGAATTTTTTTTTCTTTTTTTAAGAGATTTGGATGCCTCTTAACAACAGAGTATTAAGAGTCAATTTAAGAGTTATGTTATCTAAGAAATATTAACATTTATGAATAATACGGTCACGTTTTATTGAACTTGTCTTTTATTATGATTATTTTAGTTGTTTTAAGAGTTTTACGTAATTCAAACTTGCAATATGTTTCTTTTTGCACGAACAGCTTTATACGGTTTTACGTTGTTGAGTGTCAGCCATTTTGCTGAAGCTCATGGATATGGCTCGGTATAGTACAAGCATTTCCTAAGGTCTATTACAAACACGGACCTTGTAGTTTTACAAACGAGCAGTTTGTCAAGAAGAATCTTTGTACTGTTACAGGCATTTGTAAAATTACAAGGAATTTGTCAGTAAAAATTACAAATTTTTTTTTGTGTGTACAAACGTTAGGACGGAAACACTGCACGTCTTGCGCGTAGGAGCGATGAGGCGCTAGGCGTGTGTGTAACTGTCGCCCGTATCGCTCCCTCGCTTCTTGACCTTGGACGAGCAGCTACGTAGTCCCCTTAACACTCTAAACATTAGTAGACGTGTTCGTGGGCCCATCGCAGGCTGAGACTTAAATGATTCAGGTTCGAGGGAATCTTCCTCAAAAGAATGCACTCACGTAGTCCTCTGCGAGGCAGACGCCGTCGAACCTTGGAAGCACTGTTAGGCATTTTGCAGTGTCCTAACGTTCTGCTGACACTTGAGACGACTGTGAGCTGTTTCACACTACCATGCACGTGTATGTCATCCTGTGGTGTCGTCACATTTCGTGGTCCAATTAACATGTTTCTGACTCGACCGATGGGAGAAATCCTAGACGTGGGAGACGTGGCGGTGCCCGGTTCACCGGATTTTCGCATGTGGGAATCGTGCCAGACGATGCCGTTGGTCAGCGGGTTTTATCGGGGATCTCCCGTTTCCCCCGCCCTTTCATTCCGACGCTGCTCCATACTCGCCTCAATCGCCCTCATCGGTTCTCAAGACTTCGCTGTTAAGAGCCGCCCAAATCTCTTTGCTGACTAACTCACTCACATTATTGTGGGACAGGCCAGTTTCGGGAAAACCACGAGTGGTATGCAGTTGGTTGTTTTTTTAAGCTCACTGCTGTCTATAGAAGAAAATTTTTCCGGGGATGTTCTCATCATCCACTGGTGGTGTTATGCCCCGTAGGAGCAACAATTTTGCTGTATGAAAATCCTCCACGCAAGCTGATCATTCGGCCCCGTTCAAACTCTGTACGTGCTTAGAGAGAAAAAAAAAAAGGCGCCCTTTCACTGTTGAAGATGCATATTGTTCTGGATTCTTAATATTCCTATTTATACGCTTTTAAAAGTCAGTTCAGAAAGCACAGCTGAGTCTAGGCATGCGCGATCGTTCTCAGATTCAAATAACTTGCGCATTTCCTCAATGGTGTTGCATTTTTCACACACATTAGTGTATTACGAATTTTGTAAGATTGCAATGGGAACACCACGACGTTCAACTATTCAGCATGCAACACTGACTTGGCTGATGCCAAATAAACGTAAAATAATAATAATAATAATAATAAACAGGAAGTCTTAAAAAGAAACGCGTTTCTTTAAGTTTTTAAGAACACTGTTTCACAGCAGAATAAAATAGCCAAGACGTGAAGCTCCTACTTAACCATTGATAAGTAATTAGAAAGGCACACGTAATTCATAAAGATTTCCGCGAGTTACTTTTCAAAATAGTTGTGTGCAATACCCAATTTTGTGGCTCCCTCTATGCTATTCAATTCGGCAGAAGTAATATGTTAACCTGTAATCGGCAAAGTCGACAACGCACAAATTACAAAAATGCGTCATCATTCAGACAAAATAGGTTATGCGACTGTCTTTGGAACACGGCCACGTAGGTCAAAATGAGTGCCCCACTATCAAATTTTTTTTTCAAGTGAACGAAAAATGTGTTTCTAGAGCAAGCAATGGCCGTGTGTGCATTTTTCGGAGAGGGCATAGAAACGGCATGAGATATTTTTTGAGGGGGGCGAGGGACCTTTATAAAACAAAATGCCTGCTAATGGGTATGCATAAAGTGGAAGTCCGGGGGGTTCCCCCCACGGAAAATTCTGAACTTGGGATTTTTAAAATTTAGCATAAATAAAGCTTCTTTCACGACAAAATGACGTGTGTTCTTCTGGCACTAATTTACTTCGAGCCAATATATATCAAACTTTAAGATTTATTGATCTATATCTGTCAAAACATTAAAGCTGTTAAAGTTATAATTACATTTTTACAGACTTTCCTTATGCAAGGCAGCTTTAGCGAGGAAAGCAGGGGGGGGGGGAGGCAATGTAAGGGAGAGTTCTCCCGAGCGCTCGCCGCTGGAGGGAGGGAAACCACGTGACACTGCTAGCGCTACTGAACTGAGCAATCCCACCCCTTCGTGCGGTGACAATGGACTCTCCCGACTCGCCCGACGCGTTTTGTACTTCTGCGCACTATTTTCTCCTTTGGATTTCACTATATCCTGAAAATTCGAATACGCGTGGGAGGCAATAACCCTAACCCCCCACCCCCTTAACACTCCGAACATGAGAAAGTCCTTGGTTCTGCGAATATTTTGTTCAGTGTTAAGGCGTGGCTATCATCGTAAGAAATAACAATAAAAATTGAACCCACACATATATAGGACCAGCTACAACACAACATAACGGCGTAAGATGGCGCGGTAGTGGCGTAAAGGGTGGAGAGATTTTGGCGGCTCTTAACAACGAGGTCTTGAGAGCCGATGAGGGTGATTGAGGTGAGTATGGTGCTGCGCAGGAATGAAAGGGCGGGGGAACCCGGGAGATCCCCTAGAAAACCCGCCGACCAACGGTATCGTCCGGCACTATTTCCACATGCGAAAATCCGGAGTTATCCGGCTGGGGATTGAACCCGGATCGCGTTGATGGGATGGCGTATAGAGGACTGAATATTTTCAATTCTCTTACGTCGAGTTCTACGCCGGCCAATCACGAGACAACATTTCCAACCACGAGTGTCAGTGCAGTGCAAGCTTATAACAAGAACATAAGTTATTAAATGAACTTTACGGTACAGTTACGATTTCCGTTTAAATAGTCAACGCAATTATGAACATGTATATCACAATTTAAATATCCCGAAACACGATTCCCGTGAAAGTTTTTCATCACAAGTAGAAACAAAAATAAGTATCAGGTTAGCCAACACACTGTTTGTGTTACAGTGTGTTACAGCGATACATGAACAGCGTGTCTTTTTTGTGTAATCGCTTCTCAATGGCCGCGTAATATAGTTTTCCTACTGCGGATGAGCCAGTACAATTCCATACTTCCACGGTAACGCCACTGTTATCTTGTTACGGGAACGCTACGGTGATTGCAGCCTAAGCTTAAGCAGTATTTACAACGACCCGTTACGTACCGTCATCCGTCCGTCATTCACGTGACCAACAGCCAATCAGAAGTGGCCATCAATTCTATCCGTCCGTTCGTCAAAACCTTGGCAAGCTTTAACTTCTGACGGACGAACGGATGAAACTAGCACGTTTTTAATTCGTTCATACAGAGTTCTTTACAAGGGTGTGTAGTGTGTGCAGTGTTTTGTTTTGGTTCTCTTTTGTTTGTTTATGTAACTGTAAAATGAAATTAAGTTACTTTTTTCCTAAAGATTTATTGACGATTGCGTTTAAAAACACGAGCTTCTTTTGTGCAATAGTAAAGATAGTAGATTTATGCTTTATACGGTATTAAATTTTTTTTACAACGATTAATTTCCGTTACATACGTGTATAGTTGTTTTAGGTTCTTAGAAATACAATACCGCGAAATATTTTAACTTTTTATGGAGAATTTTTTTCCTACTTGTAAACAGTTTTGTTTTGATCAATTTGCAGCAATGGACGTACGACGGACGTACGAAATTTAGTTTGTAAATCGCTCGGCTGGGAGACGGGCTGTTGTAAATCCTGCCTTACACGGTAATATCATATAGGTTTCCCTCGGTATAAGCGTTCGTTTTCCTTGATCAAGTAGCACGGGTCTGGTGCATGCTTCTGGCGACCCGCCGCGGCACATTCCTGGCGGCTTCCAAGGACCATTAACGGGGACCCCGACAGGCGGGCGAGCACCGCGCCTTGTCCTACGTATTCCGGGGCACCTCCGCTACGACAGCGACCCTGGCGGCCAAGGACGGCGGCACAGGACATACTACGTATAGTCCATTCCCCATTGGAAGCAACTTTCTCGGAGCCCTGCTAAATATCTACTTGCAGGCCCGTTTCGTATCCTTCCGCCAAATGTGAACAGACATTGCCATGTGACTGCCATGTAGCATCTGTCAAAATCAATGTCTACAACCCATTGTGTGTGTACATATGTTCGTATACTTTCGCTAAACCTAAAATAAACATTGAAATGTGACTTCTACTTTTATACCTGTCAAATGTGTTGTTTACTGTTTACAGCTTTTCAAAGAATTCTGTCATATTCCGAAAACCATTCCGTATGAATATTCACAGTTCAGGCCTCTAACATTATTTAGGTCAGTTTATGACGTTTTAAAAATGCCTGAATAGAAGACAGTTCTTACGGCTATTTTACATTAACATATTTGTTTTCCCACGATGTAGCTCAATATATGTAATTCATGTTAGTATTTTGCCGCGACTGTGTTTAACACTGATACAACTGCGAGGTAAAGGGCTGTACTAATTGTTATTATCCTTTTGTTATTGATATGTGTTGGGTATTTTCTCTAAAAGGACTGCCTCAGTTGGAATAAATATTAAAACGAAGGAACAACCAGTCAAACGAAAAAGGCGCATTGAATTCAAGCACGCAACTCGTGTTTATCATTTTTGTCATAAAAACTTTAAAAGATAGCGGTGAACATGCACACAAATAAGCCTACGATAACTTTTATTCCGCTCATATTGCTATGTATGGCTGCTTACTTTTTATTAGGTTTATTGAGATTTATCGGGCTGGGCTTGGTATTTTTCTTCTGGGATTGTGGCAAATTACGTTACACGACTGTGTTTCAAACCCCCCAGGGCAAAGGTACAACGTTGTGATAAATAAACAGAAGTTGTATATAAATAAATAACTTCGTCATAAAAACAGTTCACATTTACAACGTATAAATAGTGCTAATCAAATATATGAAATCACACACACACACACACACACACACAGGGTCAGTGTATCGAACACGATGCACAAAGTCACCCCATTTCACAGACGCAATGATTAACGAAACACACGTCACAGTATATTTATTACTGTCGTGGAAACACAGATTTATCACATCGAAACTTGCCTAGGTAGGTTTAAAAAACACAACGTCTTCAAACGTGATGTATTAATTTGAAGTATTTTTCGGAGTAAGAAAAATTTGTGTTTCGTTTGACAAAAAGCAACACGCCATGTCATGGCTCGCCACGTCTGCTAACTTCACTAGGTATCTGCCCCGCCATCATATCAAAATATATTAAAATACATATTCAAACATTAAAATCTCTTTTCAGTTGCAAATTACAGATTCAAAAATCATTAGTTTGCTGTAATAAGTATGAAATATGTTAGAATTGAAAACATGTATAATTTCGCTGCTTACTAGCGAAGTGAAAATTCCCGAGTGTGAAAGAGACGAAGAAAGAGCAAGAGTGAGACAAGCCTCGCCAGCAGACAGTTTTTCAATTGCTTTCTCGCTCGATAAAACTATACCGTACCAATACGACCTACTCACGATATTTTTCACTGTTATTTTAAACTGTAAAAATGAGATATTTTGCAATCGGAGCTCCTTAAATATCAAAACATTTCGATAGGTACCGTTTAATTTACAAATAGTATACTAAAAAAAGAGGTTAAAATAATATTTAACTGGGAACTATTTCTTACTAGTCGTTGCCAACACGTCGCTGGACTCGCTGTTGTTAATTCATATTTAAAAAATAAATAAATATTACAAGTTATAGAAGATATTAAGGTAAAGTTTCATTTATTCAATAATAAAGTACTCAGTTAACCACAGTTTCATATATTTGTGGAATGCAGGTTATTGAAAAAACAGGTTGACATGTTATGTCTAGAGTGTTTTTTTAAAAGTTGATTTTCATAAGTCGCTTCCAATCGGGAATGGACTATAGACAGGCAACACCCACAGCTGACTCGGCGGTTAGTCCGTGGTTCAAATACCGGACAGTTTTTCTTTTTATGGTGAGCCCATTCACAGTCCCGAGCTCTCAGACATGCATATGAGTAGCCAAATTCGGTTCGAGATTAGGATGCGTCTCAGGACAAGCCTTATACTCCTATGGTCGGAGTTCTATATACCCGAAAAGAAGAAGGGCCAAATATGGTAGAGCACAGAAAACGCTAAGCGGAGAGGGCGCTACGAAAATCTGGGCAGTAGTCGCGGTGGTTGAAATATAAATATAGTACCTGGCGATAAGACTTCTGCGAATTGAATGCAGGATGATACAGTTCGGGGATTCTTTTTTTTTTTTTTTTACTTTTTCGAATGGGGATTTTCGCGTATAGTTTATTCACGGTTTCTTCGGCTTTTTGAATAAAAGTTACTTTTTTTTTTCTTCTGTTAAATTGAAATATTATTCATATTTTATCTATAAATTATAATGCTTCATTTATAAATAATTTGAATAAAAACAGTGAGAAAACATGTGTGTTGGTAGCGTAGCGCCTAGTAAGAAATAGTTCTTATACAAAATACTGTTAAAACAGAGTGCGCACGAATCCGGTGCGTTGTCCCTCCAGCGTAATCGTCGAAACTTAGTTAAGCTTAGTTTGCACTAGGCGGAGGAATATCCTGGACGTATAACTTTAGCAGGGCTTCAGAAAAGGTCGAAGATACCGTGAATCAACTATAGCAAGCGTTGCTGACATCTTCGTAGCGTGGGGCAAGCACCATGGAAAACAGGCTGGCCTAGCACTGGCCATACCGAGGTTCAGTCATGTACTGTTGGACTGCAAACATGGAGGAGGGGGAGGGTTGATTTCCTGCAGTTTGAGAGAGAGAGAGAGAGAGAGAGAGAGAGAGAGAGAGAGAGAGAGAGAGAGAGAGAGAGAGAGAGAGTCGAGAGGTTACGGTCGGAGCTCGACAGGGATGGGAAACGAGTACCACAGCTGGAAAAACCGCGGGTCGACAGCACCGTCCGCCACGTTTCCACGTGCGAAATTATGGGTAACCCTGCCGGGAAATGAACCCAGTTCGCCTTGATTGGACACAAGTAGTTTGACCACTACACCACCATAACCCCACTTCCAGCAAGTACCTGCGCCCGTCGGTCGGGCTGAAGTCAGACAGAGATGGACTCGTGGGCAGTTATTTTCAATCCGCGCCCGGCAATAAACATGTGATAAAGGCCGCTCACGATAAAGGGAGCACTTTTTAAATCAACCTTAGAAAAAAGTCACTGCTCCTGCTTGCATATATTGTAACCGGCGCACTGAGTAACATGCGCACAGTAAAGTTGGTAACGGTGAATGTAAAGTAGTTCCATATCTCAAAGTCGAATAAAAAGTGTTAGGAAACCATTTGCGATAACTTAAGTCGTTTCTTCAGCTGTCTGTTTTTTCAATGCATCAAAGTGTAAAATTGAACATGTTTGTAAAATGTTTACTTTTCTTATAATTTCACAGTTTCACTGGACCGACGCATGGATAAAGTGATAAGGCCCACGGAAATGTTAATTTTACATAAGCCGGAAGAATTCACAATGCGCGTACAAGTAGATGTTAAGCAGGGCTTTCAAAAGTGCTCATTTGACCGTGAATGGACTATATTAAAATATGTATCACACTAACTCTTAATACACAAATATTGGGAGATATATTGGCGTTATAACCTACCAAAACAAGTGAGCCATAAGAAATAGAACAGTAAAGTAGATGCACAAAACAACAAGAATAAAGCCACGTTATGGCTAACGCTGTGCATGGGTACTGTCCATGTTCTGTTCTGTAATAACGTGGGGATCTTCTCGGGGTGCGCCAGTTTTCTTCCCTTCATCATTCCGCCACTGCTCCGCCCCATCTCACCTCACCCAATATTCGAGCTGCCCAAAACAGTTGCATACCTCACAGCCGGCTCCAATTGGAGCCACCCTCCTCCTTTCATCCAGGTTGACCTTGTCGAAAAACAGGAACAAATTTCAGATTTCCATTGATAGAAGTAAACTGTGTCTGTGTTAAAATTCAATTTTTTGAAGTGTTGCTATCTCCACAGAAGAACAGTATTTTGTCTTTGTAACATAAAAGTGTCATAAGTCTCTTACTTTCAACAGCCCAGAAAATTGTCACATCAGATGTGAGTATAAATAATTGTTACTATTGAGTTCATTCCAGTGTGTTTTGGAGTAGAGAGATTCAGGCTGCCCTTTATGAGGTTTCGAGAGCTGATGAGGGCGAGGAGCAGTGCCGGAATGCAAGGGCGGGGAACGGCAGATCACCGAGATAACCTGTATACCAGCAGCATTATCTGGAATGATTCCCACATGCGAAAACCCGACAGTGGCCCCGCCGGTAACCTAACTCTGTTCGCCTTTGTAGAAGTCAGTGGTGTGTTTTGAGTTGTTCATAAAAAAAAAAAAATATATATATATAAAAAAAACTTATCACGACAAATTATGGTTTGTGGAAAAATTAATGTATTTCTTTTATAGCAAATGGCTATAGAAACATTACTCATGGCGATACCATGTTAACAGAAAAATGGCTGAAAAAGGATGCACAACTTAAATCTGTGTGGAATTTCTGAAAGCGAGAGGGATGAACAGCAAAATTCAATGCTTCAAGAATTTCTAAATAGGAATTTCGAATTGAAGTTTAATATAGTCATAAACCTTAGCAAGATTGAAAATTCAGCTTTTAGGCTTAACAGAAAAGGACAAAGAATGGACCAGAATATGTGATATCTGAACTTCTAACTCCATTGCCAGATTCTTTTTTTTTCTACACGAGAAAGTACTCTAAAATAAGAGCTGGTCTTGAGTTATTTAAAAGCAATATTAAACAATGAAGGAAAACGAAAATGACAAATGCGAGACAAAATTTGTCATTTGTCAAATTAGTAAGAGAGGTTTCCAACGCCAATACTCACATTACACGAAAGTGCACAAAGAATTTGGAAAAATTAAACATTTCTGACAAAAATAAATAAAACTGCTAAATTTAGATGATCAACTTGTAAAAACAAAAGACACCACCACAAAGAAGAAATATTATTTTTGTTAAAATAAAACAATCCTGTCACATTTTTGAGAAAAAGTAATTATTTTTTATAAAACTTGAACAACCCTGTCACATTTTTAAGTAAGTAATGCGCATTTTTAGAAACAGAGTGAGCGTACTGTTGATTCTGTCTCATCTAACTAATGATGTAAGTTTACTTAACATATTCAAAATACGTTTAAAACTGATATAGGTGTAGTTAAGAAACAAGGCATGGCAGTTCGTGAAGTAGGTACTATTGAAACGCTTATTGTGCCTTTACGTCTGTGAATGCAATAACAGAAAATATGGAGAAAGTAATTTTTTTTCTCGGAGACAAAGCTGAGATATATAATAAAAAAACCACCTTGAAAGACCGAGACAAGAGACTTTATACAATTTAGCTGCCAAAAGAAGAAGCCACATTTGTTCAACATGATGCAAAAATGAGACAGAAATCTAGGACATATAGAAAATATGGCAAAACTGACCCAGTAGTAAAAAATAATGGAATTCTCTCAAAAAATTTAGGAAAATTAAACTCTTGTGAATGGCCAAACAGACAAGAAAACAATTTATAAAAAAAACAAACAAAAAGGACTAGAGCAACAAGACCACCGAAAATAATTCATTGGGATTTAGTTGGCCTTATTGAAGCTGTGACTTGATATCATTGCCTATACAGTATTTCGTAAAATTCCTCATTGATAACACACATTTTCCAATGGTCTATAATTCAAAATAAAAGTCAGAGATTTGAAAGATACGACTGACAAGATGAAGAAAAATGAAACCTCAGAGTTAATAAAATATGTTCATATTGATATGGGAGAATACACTTGTGAAAATGTAGTAATCTGGTGAAAATCCACTGGCATAATAACGTATTATGTTTGAGCCTACTAACCAAAGCAAAATGGAAGAGTAGAGATATGTATTACGATGAACTTTTATTGGAAAAATCTCGAACACTTTAATTCGATTCTGGATTGCAACTGCATCTACCCAATCGTCATATATCTAGATGTACTGCATGCACATTAGTTGCAGATTATGGGATGAAGAAAAAAATACGAAATTGCTAAAGATATGCATTTTGTTGATTGTGATTCTATTAAAAAATCACAGTAAAATATCTACAGAAATCTTTAGAGACAAACAAGGATTAAAAAGAATAGACTGACTTAGTATATAAACCCTCAGATGAAAATGATGGATGCGAAACTGAATCTGAAAATTACAAGCACAATACAGAAACAGACGAATCAAAACAAAGAGGAAGATTAATAAGAATTAAGAAGAGAAGAAAGAAATTATCTACTAAACTAGATTAATTATATTGTGACTATGTGACTCATTACAACTGACATACAAAGAAGCAAAAAGTGCAGATGACCAAGAAATATTAATTATTTCATTTCTGTTTTGGTTACAACTTAATATTATTTTTATTATTGGCTTTCAAACTACAAAACAAACGAAAACTAAATCTTACTAAACATTTTCTCTAAAAAACAATTTCATCTTTATCTGCAATTCAGTTTTTGTCCTGTAGAGGAGCAACTGAAGTGTAATATTTTTATGTAAATTTAAGTGCCAGTGCATGTAAAAGAGGCTCAGGGAAAAGCAGTTCCTGTTATGCACTTGACACCTCAGCTTGCTTCATGAGGATATTTAGCCACTCGGTCATATAAACTACATATGTGCAGCAGAGCAGAGAATTCCCTGATAAATTGTGTCAACAACACATGGCTACATTGCCCTGCGAGCGTTACTGACAGTTTGTGATAGTTGGCATGGCAACACGCTTACGGCCACGCACAACGCTTTAGCGATGTACCTGAATGACCATTCTCAAAATAAAAAAGATCAGTTTTAAGTTTTACATCACATGGTTATGCTAAAAACAGGGTGACCAGACATCCCCGGTTTTACCGGGACAGTATCGGTATTATGTTTTGTCCCAGTGTCCCGAAACACTTTCTCGGGATATAAAAATATATCTGTTTTTAGAAATCAAACAACTTGCTAATATAATAGGGGTTTAATTTGTGTCAAAAGTAGGCTTGCAACTTCCTAATTATTGAGAATAAAAACTTGTTATCTACTGCTGAACGTTGCTGACACAGATAACACAAAGTCGTGAACATGTAAAAGTTGAAAAAGTTCGTACAAAGTAAATCACATTTTCCAAGCTTGGAGTGCAGCAAAAACTCGTCAACGCAAATGGGCGACTGCTGAGTTTTGATAGGTATTTTGACTGTGCACCAAAACTCTTCGTTCGTAGCCTGGCTCATGTCTTAACTTATCTACGGAACGATTCTCGGTGGCGTATGCTGTATGCATTAATCTGGTGTTGTCAATTGTTAAAATATAAGTACCTGTGATATTTGTGGGTGCATTAGGTGGTGACTTTTGAATATGCCAAAAAGAAAGTGTTATTTTAATGATAAACTTCAACAAGATTTACCATATATTCGAAATCTAATAACATATTATTATTGTTTATAATTCATAGTTATCCTAACAGCTGCCAGTAGACTGCCCTACCCTTTAATATAATGCATTTTGAGCAAAAAATAATAATAATGTCCGTATGGCTATATGTGTAGGGCAATGTCATATAGCTAATGAGTGTCCTAGTTTTTTAAATTTCCAAATCTGGTCACCCGGGCTAAAAGGAGTAGTGATGACAAAACCAATGAACAACATAGTAACTGACTGTGTTTGTAAACTGAGTCATGCATCGGAACTGTGCAAACCATCACCAATTTTCCCTCTTTGCAATACAAAAAAAATCATGCCTTAGAATGCTTGGGCGCCCATTTAACAACTTATAAACTACAAGAGCTAATTACTGAATAACTTGTACAAGTCAGACTTACTTACATGAATAGCTAAGAACTTGCACATTTGATCAACTACAGACTTTTCAACAGTCCTAATAATACTACAAGAGTTTTTACCATTGCAAAGAAGTAAAACGTTATGAAACACAAACTGAAAAAAAAAAAAAAAATCTCAAAATCATAATAGTTATCTGTTACGTATTATTTTACAGATGAAAGATTAAAGAGTCAACATAACATATTCACCAGTAATATATTTGATTCTCGTCAAATACCTACTTAATCATTTACATGATGCACCATAATTTTTTAAATTGTTTATCAGAAGCCTTCACTCATTACCTATGTAAAAAATCCTTAACATTTCACTAACAAGTACTGAGATCAAAATGAATACGTTAAAACGACAGCTATTAAAATATCCAGTCATTTATCTTGCTGCCACAATATGCAAATTTGCCGATTATTTGCAGCAGCAAAATTAAACAAAGAATAAAGCATTTATGGTGCTGGTTCATTGCGCAGAGAAGTATTTTCACCATGTGTGGAAATGCATCATCACTATGAGAGTGAAAGGTACAAAAATACAATGTTCACCAACTTTTTCTGCAAAGAAGTCATGTCCACTATTTGCACACAGTTTCCTCATTTTCTGTACACATGGGTAAATCAAGTCTACTTGTATATGCCGGAAATGTGGTCAAAACACCTGAGAAAAGCCAACCCTAGCGAGTCAATTAGAATTGGCCCCACAAACTTCCAAATACGAGTCAAACACGCAACCACTTTGTTAAACATGTTGGCACTGCAGTCATTAAATGCTTATAAAGCAGTAAAACTTCTGAAAAAGCACGTACTGTGAATATTATTATTTCATTAATTGTGTCATAACTAAACAATGGATTTCTTTTAGTTGTACCACAAAGTAACCTACATAAAACACTCCAATCATACAGGTAAACACATTCTATTTACCATTGCCATTTTTTGCATACATCTAGCTTGGTGAACAGAAATGAAATGAGAATTAAAAATACATAATTGAAGTCTGCATTAATGTATTATTCCTCGCAAGATCGCAGCAGTCTTAATGTCCAACACAAACGACAGTAAGTTGAGTTGAGATATTTGGGTGGCTCTTAACAACGAGGTCTTGAAAGCAGATGAGGGTGAAATGAGGCGAGAATGGAACAGCACCGGAATGCAAATGCGGAGGAAATGGAAACGGGGGATCCCCCAGAAAACCTGCCAACCAGCGGAAATGTTCTGCACATTTCCCACTTGTGAAAATTCAGGACTGACCTGGCTGGGGATTCAACCCGGTTCACCGGTAGTTGAGAAATCTAACCACTTAGACACCATGGTCCCACAAAAATACTAAAAAATATTTCAAAAATGTATTGCTACAAAGCTATTTTTCTAGTACCGCACCCAAAAGTTTAAATTGGACAGTGATAAGAAAGTAACAATAATAAAAAAAAAAAAAAAAAAAATCGCCAAAGTTTTTTTCGCTTAGGAACTAAAAGTTACAAGAGGTAAAATGAAACGTATGAATGCATTTTCATAAACTCGTTAATCTGCAGCACCTTAAATTTCAAAATGTTTCATGATGCATGTCATTAGTTCAGATAGCAATAATTGTAAGCTGCTGAAGAAAAGCCTTCTCTTTCTCGTTTACTGCCACTGGCATCCATCGGGAACAATATTTTGGGGGCAAGCAAGGAGTGACAGGCCTTCAGCATTCTATCTCAGGGAACTGGTGCTATTCATTGATAACCTATGCAGCCCTATTGGGTAGCTGAAACTATAATATCCTACCTCCTCACACCTACACTCTTACGATGGGTGTAATATTTTCTCCTAAGGGCCCCATTACCCATGTATTAACCTATTTTTCACAGGATAGTTTGGGTACTGGCTGGGTTCATGTGGAGTTCCCCAAGTGATGAGACTCCTAAGTATGTATCTGTGATATTTCCATTGGGTACATGCACAATAAAACCATGGAACCACATAACTGGACCCAAAATAAAAAATGCATAGAAATTGCAAAATGCAAACACACACTTATTTTGATACATAAAGGCAAAATTCTGTGAATATAGTAACTATTATATTTTTAAAAAATATGTTGTCTTTGGTTTTAATATTTCAAAAAGTATCTACCACCTCCTTAACATGTACTATTACGTTAATATTACTGTGAAATTTGTCTTAAAAATTGAGTATTATAATTTTTATAATTAAATAATTGCAACATAGACAATGTCTCAGATAATTACAACTACTATTTAGAAATCACATTTCGTTAGAAGAATACTGAATCCAAACAGAAATTCAAAATATTGCCAGTTCCGGCTTAGTTCGCATCGTATAAGATGGCTTCTGTGTTGTTAACAGGGGCATAACCGACTGAATGAACAAACAGGAGATTGCCTAGGGTTCAGTATGGTGGGACAAGCACACTTAACACCCAACATGACATACAGTGGGCATAGGCGAAGTGTATGAAACATAAGCACAGTGTATGCTCAGCATTGCAGTGGAAGCTAGTGCACAGTCCACTTCAAGTTAAATTACATCAAGTTGCTGTCTGCTATCCGATACGGCCAACAGACAGTCCCGCAGACAACATCTAGACAACTACCCGAGGTCAAATATTGGGAAGTTGTAAGAATGTCATGTGGCTAATGTGTCCAAGGAAGAGATTTGGGCGGTTCTTAACAGCGAGGTATTGAGAGCCAATGAGGGCGATTGAAGTAAACATGGAGCAGCGCTGGAATGAAGGGCGGGAGAAATGATAATCCCCGGGAAACCCCACAGACCAACGGTATCACCCGCCACGATTTCCACTTGCGAAAATCTGGTTACCCAGCTGGGGATTGAACCCGGTTCGCCTTGGTGGGAGGTGAGCATGCTTATCGTCCAGGCACCATGGCCCCATGTGTATCCAATGAGTTCGGGATCATATACACGAGCTTGGATGGTATTTCAAATTACAAGAACATCTGTAAGAAGGTTTAGTAGTGGTCAACCACAGCGACAGTGGAAAGGTATATTGTCATACAGGGAATGAGAGATTGATAACGTAGAACAGGTGAATTCCCAACACACATGTAACATATTACTGAATGCCCTATATTGCATTTTACAATGGGTGGGTGGAGAGTTTCAGACAGCTCTTTTAACGAGATTTTGAGAGCTGACGAGGGTGAAATGAGATGGGAATGGAGCAGTGCTGGAATAGAAAGGCGGGGAAAACAGAAGATCCCAAAGAACCCAGCCAATCAGCGATATCGTCCAGCACGATTCCCACTTGCGAAAATCCGGGAGTGACCCAGCCGGGGTTTTAACCTGGTTTGCCGTGATGGAGGTGAGAAGTTTAACTGCTTAGCCACTGCAACCCCCCATTTTACAGCGGCCAAGAGAATGCACACGGGTGGTTTGTTCGCATGGAAATTAGTAAGGTGTGTGCCATTGACACCTACCCATCGGAGACAGCATTTGCTGTGGTGCCAGGAAGCCAAGGATCGGGTATCTCGGCAATGCCATCAAGTGTTATTTATAGATGAGAGCCAATTTAATCACACTAGCGATTCTGGATACTTGCACATTCGAATGTAACAGGAAACGTGAAACCTCCCCACAAGCATAATCGAAAAGCAGGAGGTGGAGTTCTTGTTTGGGGAGGCATAATACTTGTTGGCCCTACGAAGCTACACATCTTCCAAGGAGGTCCATTCACCAGTAAACATTATCGAACAGAGGTTCTCCTTCCTCATGTGCATCTTTTCCACGGGTGACAGCATTACACTTCATCGTACAATAGCTGTCACTGAGCTGTTACAGAGTGAAGATATTCACCACATGGATTGAATCACATGGTCCCCAGATCTAAATCCAATTGAAAGCATGTAGGACACTGTCGGGAGATGCAAGGCAGGTTGTAACCAGCAGCCAACAATGATTTTTGCGGCTGTGAGCGGTGCTGCAAGAGGAATGGGCAGTGATGCCCCCTGAGCTCATAGAAAACCTCACTTTGAGCATAAACACACATTGAAAATTGTGCACCATAGTCAGGAATGATCATATCATTCTCACCCCCTACAGATGATTGAATTTTTCTTGCCTATCTCCTATTACATTGACTTTTCTGTCTTCGGTCCTATAGTGCTAAGAACTCACTTTAGAATGAAATAGTTCTGTTGGCTTTGAATTCATTTCTTTGTCCACGTTGTTTACCTCTTACATCTCAACAATGTTTTGATATGCTTTTTACCTATTTGAAACATTGTAGCAGAACTTTACATGTAAAAACTGGTCCCATCCTTAATTTTTGCACACTAGTGTAAGCATACCTATTCATATTCCTGAAAAAGATATGTTAATGAAAGAAAGAGTAAAAGTTTATTATTTTTTATATTAATATTGCTAATTATCAAAGTCAGTTTTGATAAATTTTGATTACTACAGTCTTAAGACTTGCCAATCTGCAATACAAGACATACTGCCTTGTGAACATATTTATTTATAACACACCTGTAGGTTGTTCAGTGTAAACTGAGTATTTTTGAAAGTCCTGCTTATGATCTACTTTTATGCACATTGTGTGTTCTTCCAAAATATGTAAAATTAACATTCTGCACGGGCCTGGTATATTTATTTATGTGCCAGTCAACTGAAAATGTTTAATTAGTAAAGTTCATATTTTACAAATGTTCTAATTTTAAACTTATGTGCATTAAATTATCAAAAAGCAAAATAAATCATGTTGGTTTTCAGAGAAGTTTGCACAACATGGAACTACGTTCCCTCCATCATTACTAAGTTTAATGTGCACATGGCAATCACAGTGCCCTTTAATGTGGAGATAGTGACATTTTTTGAATGTTTATCACTAAAAAGTGCTCACTTAAACATGAACAGCCTACAAAATACATAGTCATGTCTATAAGTAGAACTGGAAACTTGTGACCCTTCTGAGACTTTCTTGGCATGTATACACTTCACAAACTTTGCATTGGTTTCTGAGAATTACGGAACCCAGTAGACAACTTGTATTTTACAGGCACTTACAATTTCTGCCTATGACTATGAAAATATAGAAACTCTTCAGACAAAAATTCCACACATGGATAGTGAGAGGGAGACGCCAGTGATGAGATCGTTATTTAAGTCTGTCTTCAGATTGCTTTTAGTTGAACTTCAACTTACCTCACCTGTTCTTCTGACTGCCTCATTAGGTACAGCAGATAGTTCCACGATGCAACAACACAATGCAACAGCGCAATGCAGCAACATAAAAAATCTTTATGTGTAATGAAACAAGGTACAATAAGTTAACAGTTGACTAAACTATATTGGAGGTCTTTTAGAGGCCATGTTCAAATTTGTTTGGGGTGCATTTTCTACTTATTTGTCTCCACAAATGACGTTAGAGTTGTTTAAACTTCATGTGATGTACTTCGAGGACTGAAGGTCAACACATAATATGTACTACTTATGCCCTTTCCCCACAAATATGCGACCATTTCAAAAACAGAAATGTGCCAATATTCAAGCATCTTATTTTATTAAAAGTCCGGAATAGGAACATAACTAATTTTTGTGCATGTATTGCTGCATGATGCTTACTGACCCAGAAGAAAATGACTGTTTCATCTATGCACATTTCCCGGCACCGAACGGGGTCCAAACTGTATAATTACTATCAGAGCAGCTACATAATATTCCTTTGGATGCGGGGAATATTACAGATGTGACAGGATTTTACTTTTCATCAGTGCAGTCAGTAAGCAATACCAAGCCACCCTCCCCCAACAGAAGACATCAAGTTGAAGTGAGCCAGCAAGCGAGTGACCACTGCCACCCTCATGCGAGCAGATAGTTGAAGGGTGCACAGAGGGATAACGCAACCTGTCAGCAATGGCCGCCAGTCAGCCACCCTTAGCTCCACCTACAGACAAGTGATTGTCGCATCCCCACTCCAAGCACAGTAAGGCATCGGCTGCGAAGATATGTACCACTGCTCCAGCTGGGAAACGCCAGTTGTTGCTTGGCTCTTCTGAGAGCCACATCAGCCGGGCAGTTCGCTCCATCTCCATGTACACTGGAGCTCTCTGAACTCTTCGTCGCCTAGACACCCAGACGCTCTTCAGCATCGCCGCCGCCATCAAGTCCCTTCAGGACATGGAAACAGTATAGACAGGTAAAGTTACTTAGATACCTTAATCGAAACTGCCACCCTTCTGTTTAGAACCAGGTCCTCTTCACCTGGATTATTGCATAGTCTATACTTCCAGTCAACTAAAGGAGTCAGGAGAAAGTATGGGCCACCGTGTTTCATTCCTCTCTGAATAAACACGTTTCTAACCTAAACTGATTTCTCATTTCCTTGAGTACGTCGAGAGTCCTAGTAGACACCATGCCCCCTCCCCCAACTCCCCCCGAGTGGATCAGGAGACCGGGATTTGAACTCTATATTTTACCACCTAGTGCAGGACTGTGAGGTCCCCTTCAGGGACTTGTACATCAGCAAACACACACATTCGACGGCCACATGTTCGATGCACCCCGTACATCAAACAGTAGAGCCTCAACCACTAGCCATACTCCCCTAGCGAGGAGAGACCACTAAACCAACTTTCACCCATCCACTGCACCACATGAGATGCCAGAGGAAGGGTTTGGTTGGCTCTGGGTTGGGCCTATCCTCCATAGGACCTACTCCTGTCGCTGTTAGAACGACTCCTAGAAACCCTGCTCTTCAACCACTGCATAGTTTGTGTTGCCGGCTGGAGTAACAATTAGGTTCAGCATCGGCCCAGCTGCTGCAGCGGCAGAACGCTGTTAGCCAGGGAACTACATGTCACCTGCCTCTCGCTACCAAGGCAAGGTTTAGCACCCCATGCCTTTTAACAAGAGGGGTGGAAAATACTTGAAGGAAAGGAAGGCAACCACTACCGACACGGCTATCTGGAGATCCCTCCCTTTCTAGGTTCTCAGCTTCCCGGAAGGTACCAGGGATGCCACATCTAGTCGATGCCACCATACGTCGGGGAGAGAAGGTGCCCTTGGGACTGGCCTGTCCTTGGTTCAGAATGCACCACCAAACCAGCCTGTACCGGGACACCACCAGCAGCAGTTCCATCCGCAACAGCCCTTGGTGGCAGTCCAGCTCTCCTTCCATGACCAGCAAGCCAACAGCACCACCCAGGCACCCCAGCATCAGCGTGAGTAAGCCACCGACTTCAGTTCATACAGTCCAGCCCACAACCAGACCATCTACAGACTTTGTTCCTAATAGGCAGGGGACTCGGCCTACACTTTTGTGATATAAGGGTTTGTCACATAGGTATTTTCAAACTAACATCCATGTAAATATTTTAGGTTAGTATACTTCGAAACAGTTTCAACCACATTTTATATGCTGGCAGTATCTATAACTCTGAATGTGCTAATAATATGCCTGTCCTCCATTAATGAAGATAGCATCAATGAGAAAATTGAGCTTGTATGTCATATGTCAGGGATCAATCAAATGCTTCCCACTAAATTTAGCACATTTTAGTGCTATGGTAGCCTATTTATGGCATAAGTAACTTAACTGACTTGGACACTATTTTCAAAATGGAGGTTATATCCATAATTAAGATATATTTGTCATATCTATGGAATAATTTAACTAACTTCAACCAAACCACAATGCTGACAGTATCTATTAGAAGCATAATATATACCTATATAGAGCATTTTTATGTATTTTTGTACAATAGTGCCAAATGAGAAAATAAAATTTTTATGCCATTATTACCCTAAGACCAACAAATTTTTTATGTAAGTAGCACCATGGTAGACCATGTAAACTAACATGATTTAACAGACTCAGGCACTTATTTTCAAAATGATGACTATGCAAATATTTCATGTTAGTAAACCCCATCTATCAAAACAGACTGGTTACAACTGAAATTGTTTCTTATATTTCAAGTCTGCAAAACACAAGTCAAGTTATAGATATTGTGTAGGTAATCACTTCCATTAAATTAAAAATTAATTTTGTTACCCATAGTTTTTGAATAATTATCTGCAAAAATCTGAACTACAAACAAGAATCGATGACCGATATTCCTGTTTTTATTCAACGACAATTTTACAAGGTTTCCCTGATTTCGCTGCCAAATTCAAATTCCCTGACTTTTCCTGACTTACAGAATGTGGACAATCTGAATAACCTGTAAACTTCAATTTGCCTGTTTAGTGTTACTTATGTCGTATGTGATCTTATTGGCAGAACAGATAGAGGTCTTCTGGACCACATACTTATCTGCCTGTGCTATGTGTCTGTAAATGCTTCCGGTAGAAATGCAATACTCGTGTGAAACTGCCCCATGTTGTTTAATGGTGGACAAGGAAGCTACTGGCTCAGTTTATTCCTGTCTGATAATCAAATAGTCTTCCCCATGATAGTCAATCAGAATTATCCACAATTTGGTATTCCAACCAAATACACTGCAGTGGTTTAAATATGAACCTGATAAGTTGAACACTATTACATGCAAGACCAACATTAATTATGATCTGGGAACCAAGCAACAATCAATGGAAGTCACCTACCTCTTCAAGCGAAAGAAATCACGCATAAATCATTCACATTATATGACACTGTTGGTTGTATTCTGTATAATATTAATGACAGTACAATTGGCCAAATAGTAAAAAGCAATAGTTCTGAAATCCATTTAAATGTTAAGAAAAAATAATACTATCGAAGCAAAAAGAACTCTCTGCACCATGGTGATATGTTGTCTGAGGACAAACATTTTTGGAAAAAATTTGTTGGATACCTACAATACAGTTAAACTATGATTTAAACAATCCATGGTTAGTAAGCCACACATAATTTGTTATTTCAAAACTTTTTCTTATTGAAGTCAATATTATATTGGGTCCTTTCAGGAGCGCTGTAAAAGTTGATGCATTACGTCTTTTCAAAATTATTGAAACGACTTCAACACATCAGTGTGCTTCACTCAGCTTATTTTCCAACAGATTTGTTTGACTCCACACACTACAAGATGCCAAGATTGTACTGTCTACCCACAACAAAGAACGGATGCTCTACGCCAAACTTGTACTGTTCACCCGGCCGCGCCCCCGAGACTATACATCGAGATCCTCTAAGTACACTATCTACCAAAAAGTATTTGGGCACCCATAAAGATAAGTAATTCAGTACGCCAGTTGACTTGTGTTTCACGGCCTTTGGCATAGGACCGCTCGTGTTTGTCCATTGGAGCATGAACACGGAGGCCTGTTGTAACATTCTGGATAATGAAATGCTCCCAACATTGTGGTGTTTTTACGGAATGGACCCGTGTTACTTCCAGGATGACAATGCCAGGTGGTATGCAGTGGTATGCCGACAACAATGTTCGCTGATTGGACTGGCCCGCCCAGACCCCCGACCTCAACCCTTAAGAATGTCTTTGGGACGAATTGGATCGCTGGTTGAGGGTTGGTCAGGCACTGCCAAAATCCATCGCTCATCACATGGAATGGTTGCAAGAGGAATGGCGACGAGTCCCCGTGGATGTCCTGCACACACTCTAGAGAGCATGCCAGACAGTGTGGCAGCTGTTATAGCCGCAAGAGGTGGCCATACAAGATTCTAACGGGGTGATAACCACCGAACAAACATTGTGGACAGGTGCCCAAATACTTTTTGGTAGATAGTGTACTTCTGCACACACTGTTGGATGGCAATACTAGTATGATAAGCACATAATATTTGGATCCAGGCCCGGATGATGACATCGCAGGCCTGAGGATCAAGGTCCACTTCACAGCTGCCACTCCCTCCATAATCTACCTAGGGAGAGCACAAGAAGATTATCAATACCAGGCCACGTCCCTTATACGTCAGTATGTGCTGTTCCTTCACCGCACACATTCGTGCCTAAGGAACCATTGGCTCTCTGGTCTTCACCGCAATTTTTGTTCCGAAAATCATCTCCTACCTACCTTGTATTCACCGCATCTTGGTGCCGATGACTCCTACCTGCACCTCACCTGTCTTCACCGCACCCTGGTGCCGATGACTCCTGCCATCGCCTAATGTAGTAAAACATGTAGACACTTTCGGACCCTTCAGGGCAAACACATAGTGTAGACGATTTCAAGATATTTTAATAGCAATTTGTCTACCTACCGTGTTAACCTAGGAAACAGATCACCTTCACCTGTCAAAGAGTATCAGCTTCCATTAAGCTCCCATTGATGCAAGGAGGTAGTGCAACACCACCTCGTTTATTTCCCTTAGCGGAATAAATAAAGATTTAGTCAACTCGAGGGTATTTTTCCTGTAGACTTAGTATCTCGCCCTGTAGACATCAGGCCTGTCCGAGGGATAGCAGGTGACCGGGAGATTTACTTGAACCACCACACACAAGTAGAGTACCCACAAGCATTCTGGATGGCCATCTTTTTGTGCACCACAGTGTACGGAATGGTAGAGCCCCGACACTAGGTACTCTGCCTCTTGGAGTCAGCTTGTCGGCTTGGTGCTTGCTCTCTCCACTGCGCTGCTTGCGGTGGAAAGAGTACTCCCCGAGTTGGGAAGTCTGGTCCTCAAGGGGAACTCACCTGCCATACTGGGACTGTCCTCCAGCGAGACCTGGCTCTTAGTATTCACTACACTTCTTGCACCGAATACTGCGATAGGTATACAGCACTCGGTTGGCAGACACGGTACATGGTTGTACACCTATAAGGGACCACACATAGCCTGCTCGACTTCCGCAGGTTTTGATAGTAGTGATTCTGTCCTCATGCCCTACTACCATCGGAGTGGTATCCGAGAACGGGTTAAATGGGCAAACTCTTCCTCCAAACACCAGCAGGAACTTAACCCCTTCCTCGCCACACTCTCACACCTCCCGCCGAGGGAGATGGCTAAAGCGATCTGTCGCTTGGAGAGACCTACTATGCCAGAGACACCCTAGAACCTCTTCACATCACACATCCAACTCAGTGAAGGAACACACCCCGTGTTATCCAAGTATTTGAGGGGTCAGGACAAATCACACTGTATCGCAAATCCATGCTTATGGGTGATCCAGATTGAAAGGACAACCCCAGCGACCGTCAACACTAACGAGCACCTGCCTACCAGCCCACCAAGTTCTAGCACCTGTTTAACAGAACCACCGCAAGTCAGGCACACTCCACAGGTTACGCATCGTCCAGGTATTCCTATCAGAGCGGTCCCACCAAAATGCAAGGCAGTTCTCGCCATACCAGACTTCGTGCCTTGCTGCAAAGCTATCCGACCAGTTTTATATACCAGGTGCGCTCTGGTACCACATAAGGACTAAGAGTCCTAAACCTCACCCTTGGGTGCATCTGTCCTACCACCGACCGAAAACGCTAGATGTGGTGACGTACCTCCATCTCTCCACATGATGTCACACGTCAAAAGAGAGCTATTTTTATGATGCTCAATGTGGGACTGTGTCTTAATTGAGACATTTGATTAAGCAGAATCACGCCAACAATACCCTGAACTATCAGATCTAGCCAGGTACCGAACCAAATACCGCAAATATTTCGGGAAGCCTGTAAACACCCTGTGGCGCTCAAGAAACCTAGAAACATGTCAGACACAGATAACTGAGCACAAGTCAGCCAGCAATGTACTAACTGAAACCAAACCAGGCCGCTGTTCCAAGCCAAACTGCCCCACCACCGGGAACCATCGCACTGAATGTGTCCACTGCCAGAGACAGTTTCATTAAGTCTGCATGGGCTGGGCAGACGAAACCAGGTTCACAGATAGGCTTGAATACCGGTGCGAAGACTGTCGCGCTCGGAAGATGGCTTTCTGTAACTGGATCACATGCCTGGGACGTGGTACCCACATAGTGCACTGCATACTATGTGGGGAACAGTACCACTAAGGCTGCATAGGATGGCCAGACAAAAGATACACCAGATCACGCATAGTTTACCAGTGCGAAATATGTCGACGAGCCGCCGAATATTGACCGCACAACCCAGGGCCTCCCACATACACCAGAACCACACGGTGCATGGGAGAGTCACAGATCCCAGAATTCGTAAGGCCCCAAATGAGGAACCACTTGTGTTCATTACCAAATGCGAGGAGGTTTGTGCCAATGAAATTCCGGAGAAACAATGGGTGAGCAAGGCACAAGCGAAGCAAAAGGGAAAAACCCTCGAAAGGTGGCAAAAATATGGCGAATTTATTTCGGGGTGGAGCCAACTTAGTAGCCATCTCGCCAAATTGTTTTCCAGAGAGGAGGTACTGGCTTGTCTGGCGCAACGTACAAATTTAGCGGCGAATATTCCGAGAAGGGAATGAAGAGATTTGAGTGCACTGTAACACATCTACTGTTACCAAAGTTGTGCAATGTCCATCTGATATCGAAGCTGCTCACAGTGGATGAGCTAGTAGAGTGAACGAGGAAAACCAAAGACAAATTCAAAGAACAGGCGATGTTGGACCGCCCGAAAGCCAGCAAACCAACCAATTCTGATAAGCCTCCTGAACGAAAGTGAATTCCTTCGCCCCCTGTATCCCCTACACCTAGCCTTTCGAAATGTTGGTACTGTCCAGAGTATCACTTTCACAGGGATTGCTCGCAGTAGCAGACACTATGGCGCCAAGCAAAGGATGGGGATGTAACCTGTAGAATATACACCACTCGGCAGTCTGCCGAGAAGAAAACTACACTGCAGGTGGGAAATGCCATGCCTGGAGGCAGAACGGAGGGACCCCACTGGGCAAGAAGGGTCCAGCTCTTAAAAGAGGGTATAGATACACCAGAAGCACCCCACATAGAAGTGGGCATTGAAATAAATATCTCACTTTATTGGACTCCATCACCACCGGCAACTTCATATGCAGTGACTTATTGAGTGCTCAGCAAAAGGCATCACTGCGCCCTCAAACCCACACTGTAAGAATGGTAAGAAGAGATACCACTCTCAAGGTCGGCTGCCGTACAATGCTTACAGTAGAGTTGCACAAGAATTCACAGCGAACGGATTCCGCAGTTATTCCCGACATCCAAGAAGCAGTCATCCTTGGACACCCCTAGCTCAACCAGCAACATTGTGTAATGAACCACATGCAATGCAGGATATACCTGAACGACAAATACAGCATAACTATATATTAGGAAATCTGTCCGGACGCCATTGTTGCACCCACCATCATACAGAGGAAATAAAACACCAGCTTCCCGATGCACAGTTATAATAACTCAAGAAAGTATTCGACAAACATGCTGGGCTTTTCGGGCATGCAGGGAACCTTCGCAAGATAAGATTCATTCAACATTAGATTTGGCTGACCAGAGACACCCATATACAACCGGTCATACTGAGAGTCCACTCAACACCACCATCTGATCATGGAACAAATCAGAGAGATGAAACAGCAAAGAATCGTTGAGCCTTCCGATTCCCCATACAACTCGCACGTCGTATAGGTTCAGAAGAAAATCGGCCAACTACGATTCTGCATCAACTACAAGGTGCTTAATGACGTCACACGCCCCATTGCTCCACCAGCTATGAACCTAGCGCTCACATTGCGTGACATAGGGGAAGCAAAAATATTCAGCACACTTGACATGCAGTCAGGATACTGACAAATCTCAATTCACCAAGACAGTCGAAAGTACACAGCTTTCACAATGCCACAGGGAGAAACCCTACAGTTCCGAGTTATGCCTTTTGGCCTCCAAACCGCCCCAGCAACCTTCCAGTGCCTCGTGTAAGTCAAAGTCTTGACCAGCTATATAGGAAAAATTTACTATCCCTATCTCGATATCATGTACTCCAAGTTATGGGAGGAACACCTAGGAAACCTCCAACGGGTTCTAGAAAACCTGGAACTACATGGCATGAAGGCGAAACTCTCTAAGAACCATTTCACAAAGATGTCAAATGGAAGCCAAAGAACCAACCACCAAGAGACAACTGTGCTGCTTTCTTGGCCTCTGCAATTGGCTCAGAGACTTAGTGTCCAACATCGCCAACTATATGGAACCATTGCACCCCCTTCTGGAGAATAATGCCTGGTAGTGCTGAGGTCCCGAACACCGCGACGCCTTCCAGGCCTTGAAGAAGAGTTTTGAAGAGATCAAGCAGCTCCATCGACCACAAGAGAAGACCACTAATACTGGAAATGGATGCTTGCCAGAACAGCCTAGGATCCATGCTTCACCATGGGGGCCCCAACGCCCAACCCCAGGGGATTGCATAGGCCAGGTGGCTGAATGCCACCGAACCAAGATACCACATCAATGAGCAAGAGTGCCTTGCCGTTATCTGGGCGGCTTGTAAATACAGATACTATCTGGAATGCCCACACTTCACCTTGCAAACCGACTACAATGCCTTCCAATGGCTATGCGAGTCGAGAAATGCCAAAGTCCAGTTCGGGCGATGGGACATGTTACTGATGGAATTCGACTTCAGAGTGCAGCACTGCCCGGGAAAGATGAATGATTTCCCAGACACCTTGTCCCACCAGCCAGACTTAACAGAAGACACCCAAGCTGACGAAGAATGGGAGAGGATGGATCTGCCCCAACTTCAAGCTCGCAACCGTGACGAGTAAATCAAGTTGCTCTATATGCAACTCAATCGGAGTCAAATCGCAATATATCAGCAATGGGACCCAGACAACCAGAACTTACTACAGAAGTACCCACATTGATTTGAACTTAGGGATGACATCGCGTGGTCCCAGAGTAGACTACGGGGAAGCAAGTAGAGAATCTGGATTCCCAAGGATATATGGGCCAACATCTGTAGACACCACCACGACCACCGACAATAAGTACATAGCTGCGAGACAAGCTGCATAGGTAAAATGTAATGTGTACCGCCGCCCAGCTCCAAGCAACGTAGTCCCCACATGCCCTGGACCAATTTCGCAGCTGACATGTCAAGCCAGGAGACCCACCACATCTTCAGTAAGTTTGAAACAGAGGTCTTGCAGTGCTGGGGCCACCCACAATCTGTATCAACAGACAATGAGACCCAGTTTTCCAGCCGGAAATGGCTGACAGCCTACCACGAATGGGATGTCGAGACCTGGACAATCCCTCCTTATTATCCAATAGCCAATCCCACTAAGCGGAGGAACCAGGAGTTCAAGAAGGGCCTCCACCTCAGTGTGGGAGAAGATCACAAGTACAGGGATGTGCATATCCCAAAGATAATATTCGCCCTACAAAGCCGAATGAATGAGGCGATAAATACCAGCTCCTCCTGAGACAAACACTTCGCCACCTTGGAAAATGGTAGTGGGCCAGCCCTCCATCCGAAATGCCTCGTCCCGAAGACATCCGTCTAGCAGCCCTCGTTTGAACAGACAACGTGAGAGACTCCCAAGAGGCATACATCAAGAGGAAATACCTGCCACCACGCATTGTCATAAGAACCTTCAAACATGGTTGAATCTGTCCTCTTACAAAGCCACCCTCTTAACAAAGCCAGAGGCCAGTTCAGGTAGGGACTGGCCGAGAAGTGGGAAGGCTCATGCCGTATTGTTGGATGACAAGAAAATATGTATTGGTTGGAGGACTACAAGGGGTGCATCAGCAAAGCAACAAGAGGTCAATTACAGCTCTTTCCTAAGGATACCGTCGACCCCGTAATGACAGATGCCGCCTCAGAAACCTCCGAGCTGCAGGCTGACCCCAACTACCTGGCACCAATCTCCACCCCGCAAGCCCGGCCTCCTTCCCCTTGAGAGACTGAGAGGAGAGCCAGCAGTAGCCAAGGGGCCAGTTCCTCCATTCCAACCAGAGAGGAATTTCCAAAATGAGCAGCAGAATCTGTGGTAACGCTGCCCTTGAAACCCATGGACTTCAAGTGCAAGATGGCCGACCGACATGGAAAATGGATGCCTAGTACAAGCGAGATTACTTGGCGAAGCCCTTTGAACAGAGAACTACGCCTCAAATGGCCTCTTCCAAGCCCAATCGCAGAGAACAGTGAAGCACAAAGCACCACCAAAACAACAGGATGCCCACCATCTCGAATGCCTGCACCCGCAATGCCAGCCCCAGTGATCCACACCAACATAGAGGTGTCAATGCCAGACGGCATCATGGCCGATACAGACACACCACCTTCTGAAAGGGAGGCCTCTACCAGCATTGCCAGCCACGACAAGGTCATCTTGGAGGCCTTGATTCAGCTGGTACCATGTGATCTATATGGACAGCGCGGCATCCTCTCTAGCCATGATGCCATCCAGCATAGAGGCCGTCAGCATCCAGAGTCTAACATCGCCCGACATTGAGGATGTCACCAAGGTGGCTCTTCTTGGATGAGGGTAGCGGCCACACTTAGGCGCTGTCGAGACAGAGGTCCCCACCGTGCCTCTGACTCAAGTGCCCTCAGTCGGAGAGGTGGGATAAGAAGTCCATCCATTGCCCTACACGAATGATGTGACCCGGTGTCGCCCGATACCGAGGCCGAGCCACCAGTGCAGCTTTCCGAATGAGGGGAGGCGCCGACTCGCAATGCCGAGGTCTTGGCATCCCTAGACACTATAGGAGATTCGCCAGCACAGCTCCACAGACATGGGGGGGGGGGTGCTGATACACCACACCAAGTTCCCAGCGTCGCTAGAAGTCAGAGTTGATCTGCCAGCACAGCTTCTCACATGAAGGGAAATGCCGCTTCATCACATCAAGGTCCTGGTGTCGTTAGATGCTAGGACCGATCTGCCTCCACAAATTCCCAGACAAGGGAAGGAGCAACCCACCAGTGCAGATGCGACGAGGGTCCTGAGTCGACCTCTGTTTCCGGCACCACCAGCCAGAGGGATAGCAGAAGACAGATGACAAGACTACCCCAGACGGTCGCCGAGGTCCTGGTATCGCTCGATACCAGGTCCGATCCACTAGCGCAGCTTCCCAGACAAGGGAACAAGATCCACAACGAGTTCGTTTTCGAGCTGGAGGCCACCCCCGGGATCACGGCTCCAGCACCTACATCAGAGGAGGTAGTAGCACCAACTGAACCACCATCTCCATCGGCCATCTAGGCAGCAGCTCATCACAACATCGCGACCGCCGATCGTACTCCTGTACCTGCTGGTCAACTCATGACCATGGATGAGGACAGTCCTTTCACGATGGCTGACTCACTTCGACGAGTGCACCCATCCCACGCCTGCCAGGCCAGCTCGGGGGAAGGCTGGTAACGACAGGCTCCTTGGAGGCTCACCACCCACTTTACCTGGCCAGATCCACAACATGTGGCATTGCGATTGCAGTGACGACTACTGAAGAGAAAGAGACTGCAGATACAGTGAGTGAAAGTGCTCCAAAAGACAGACTTAATAATTTGATAGCAGTCAATACGCTATTCCATGGTTTCGAACCCTTAATCCCTTACCTGTTAATAGTATGTTAATCGATAATCAGAACAGCGCAGTAACATAATTAAAACTTTTCTGGATGCTCACCTAAGCGCAATACTGTATTACAAATTTTCTGTATCAGTTGCATGTTTCAACTTTCCAACCTACTCAGTGAATTACGTAACTAACCAGTGTGGTCAATGGCCAGCCGAGTCGTTCATCTGTAACTACATCAGAACACTTTTGGACACCGCTCAATACCAGTGCCACGTGATTTTTTAACAAAGAGAGCTCCAGTGATAACACGTAACATGAAGAGATTATCTTGTGAAAAGAATGGACAGAAACATTGAATTTTCTGAGAATTGTTTTTGACGCCATCTGCTCTTCCCAAGTCTGTTTTCCCACCATCAACGGCGTCCGCTGCAGTGAGCAGCACTCTACCGGGCGATACAACCAAATATGATCACCAATTTCAAATTTCATCTTCTTACACAAGCACATGCTTCCAACATATTATATTACGAAGATCAATATCACTAATTTCAGTTTTCATTTTTCATGGTTATGGACTTAAGAGTATATCGGGCGTCACGTATAGCACACTAGTACTACTGTGCCATGACACATTAAAATCATTTGCAGGTAAATTGTGTATTTAGAGATAGCATTATCATGTTAGGTACAGAGTCGAGTGGACGTGTAGATAGGGTAGTGTGCTATGCTGTTATTTTTGCGCTATGCTTTCTGTCCTTTATAATGTTATCTATGGTTCTCGTCTTATCAGCATCGGTTACACCGAGACAAACTAGTTCACGAGTGTAGTCAGAGGTGCCAATGAACAGCGCTCATGTGGAGAGCAAGTGCAATGCAAAGTAGAGCAAGGTGCAATGCATACACGTGCGCCTGCACGCGCATGTTTTAAAAAGAGATCCGGTGAAACAGGGTGTAAGTTAACTTGCATTAATTACGAGATGCTCAAGGACGCCTATTCACACAACATACCTAAATAAAGCCCTGTAGTGTTTTAAGTGCCCCTGTGGCTCTCAGTGTACCTATGTATTCTTTTCTGTACTTTTCATTTCTTTAGCGTTTCATCCTCACCTCATGTATTATGTATTATTGCTATGTATTAAAGGGTTCTTATGTTCAGTGTATTTATTTATGCCACAATTGCAGGCAGCTAAGCAACATGTGTATGTTCAACGTTATTTTAGTGCGTAAGAAAGTAATCCGTGTGGCTTGATTGCCTGCCAACCCAGCCAGCATGCCACGCTGGAACAGTAAGTCATTCTACAGTGTCTCGAGGAGGTGGACGTGCGGACTGATGGGGGTCGTGTTTTCGTGCACTCGGGCGGCACTTCAACTCTTGAACTTATCATTTCATCGCAATAGATGGTTAGTATACTGGAACCTTCGTTTATTTAGCCGCCCAAGAATCCCCACTCCTCCTCTTCCCATGGTTTAGCATCGCCTGGGAAGGCATAACTTTCACCATAATCTTTTGTGGCCTCATGCCGTTTTGTACAGTTTAACCCTGCCAGCGGGTTAAGCCCTGAAACTGTTTGTAAAGTTGTTTCTTAGGGGAACTTATAATAAAAACCCAGTGAACTTATGCGTATATGCATCTTCATTTGGATTGCGTACATGCTATAGGGGCACGGACCCCCACCTTTCCCGCCAATTCATAAGTTAATTATGTCAAGTGCCTTTACATGTATTTCAGTGTTGTGTATTTTTGTTTGCCTAATTGATGGGTGTATGAGTCACCCTAAGACCTTACTGCGTAGCAAGCATAATATTGGTAACAAATTTTTATTAACTAAGACAGACAGACCACCATCGGAAGGAAACTGCCTTGGCTGTCTGCACACGACCTGGAGGAAAGAGTCAGCTCTACTTACAACACCACATTGCACTACATCGCCCTAATGTCATGTCTGGCACCCAAGAACTACAGCAGAGGTTTGGTGAGAAAAGGTGGATAAATATCCTACCCAAATCCCAACCTTAAAGTTGACCACTTTTGCTCCACCATCCTACCGTCAAATGTCACCCAATGTAGTGACCATGTCCTTCTGCCAAATTTTCCTAGCATCAGACCAAACTGCAATTTTTTTCAAAATTTTACCCAAATTTTTTCAAAATTTCAGAATTCCTGTTCGAAGCTTCCCTGCTTTTCCTGGCCAATTCCAACACCAAGGAAGCATGCAGAAGAACTACTGTGCACAACTGGAGCTGTGCTACACGATCGCGACGCCCCAGGATGTCGGAGAACCAACGCACATGGCCAGTGCGAAAAAGTGTGTGGAATCTGAAGGGATGCCATCATCATGACAACTACGAAGGAGAAGCGAGGAGGGTAACAGACAATGGCCATCTTGGTGCGCTGTGATGTCAGCCACACCAGAAAGGTGCCCAGTAGGACAAAGGGGCTGTAAAGCCTCCCCCTCCACCCCCATTGTGACCTCTCGAGATGAGGAGGAAAAAGAATGGTGGGAAGGAGGAAAAGAAAATCGCCTCCCTCTTCCGCTACCCGCTTATCGTAAACCATCAACAGGTTAATGTTCCTATGCAGACACTGCAATGTACAACCAATCCTACCCAGGAACATTCCGTACAATTGGGACACTTACTTCGGTGAACTTCAGCGGATGAATATGTGCGATCGCTCAGGGTGCCCGGGAAATTAAAATGGAGGAGTACACAACTGCAGTACATGCAATGCTAGGGTACATCAAAAGTGTCGCACTGAGATGGAGCAGCAGTCAACAGAGGAGGAAAAGTTCACGCAGGAATACTACGTGGCCACGAGGAAGGAAATGCCTGCCACACCAGACATTCAGATTACAAATGCGGTGCCACCCAGGATTTCTGCGTCCGAGTCACAGACGACATCTGCAACTACCCTTCCATTCACCTCTCTGCCACCCATACCAATCACACCCTATGTTCTGCCAATGCAGACCCATTACTCTACCCCAACATGCACCCCACACTTTCCTGCAGTATTACCCAGTATGCAAAATCAATTCCCGACATCCACACCATTTCCAAATGTTCAACCATCAACAGTGCTGTAGAAACAACACCCAGTGGAAGCCACAGGACAGATCCGCAGTTTCGATTTACGCCAACTCACTTCCAAACACTGCTAACATTCTCTGTGCAGATAACTGAGGATCCATCCGCCTTCATCCAGTACTGTACCATGCGCCTACAGCAGTATGGGGTCTCGGAGGATGAGTGGCCCGGATGTGTAGGGAAACAGCTGGAAGGCAAAGCGAGACAGTGGTGGAAGTCTATGAACCACTACAGACTCACCTGGGAAGAATTTATACATTCGTTCCAGCATCGGTTTTGAGGAACCTTCATGTCAATACAACTGCAAAGCAAGTTAACCCTTCAAGAACAGAAGGAATGGGAGATAGCGAGAGCATTCGTAAATCGCAAGACTCACCTAGTGTGGAGGTTACGCCTGGGACTGACCGAATGTGAAGTACTGGGGGTGATCGTGGAGACCGCCCTACCCGAGTACCGGCCAACTCTCATCCCAATACTGAATAGCGGCCTGGCGGAATTCATGCATGCTGCAATCATCCTGGAACACAGCATGGGTGTACCGCGACATGAAACAGGAGGCGCACGGGTGCATCAAGGACCTCGCGACTTCGGTAACAGCTGTGGAAAAAATCACCCAGTGAATCAACAGGACAACCAACCCAGAAGAAAGGCACAACCATGTGTGAACAATGTATACAGTTTTCAGAACCACGCACGATGCGGCGGTAACATGTCAAATGCGAGTATGTACTGGAATGCGAACAGGTTCGCTTGGTGGGATCGGTCGCAACCACTTCCGATGCCATGTCGGTACTGCCAGAGACAGTTATTCCACTGGCATAACGACTGTCATGGAACCCACATCGGAACAACAGCACCACCCACCGATAGCCTGCCTGCAGAGAAATGGGTTGTAGGGGTAAAGTCACCTGCCATTAACTTTATCCCTCCCCAGGACAACAGCCTGACGGTAATACCTCATCAGGTGTTAATAAGTAAGGTCAGTAGCCAGAATGCTAAATTAAACAGCGTTCTTGTACATGTGAATGGTCTATTAGGTATTGCCTTAATCAATACAGCTGCATTCTATAATGGGGGTCAAATGTTCTTTGTAAACATTAGTGACATAATCTCAACCGGTCATGTGATCCAGCTTGCATATGGTCATTGTATAAAATCAGTGGTAGGGCAGGCCACAGTAATGATAATAATCAGAGATCTTGAAACAATCACAACCGCAATAGTAACAGATGAGATAATGGAAGATGCCATTTTGGGAATGCCTTGGTTGTCAGAGCATAATACAATAGTGGAGACAGCCGAGCGACATAATGTAAACAGCCATAGAGTTGAACAAGTACCGGAAGTAAAATTGTCACATTTTGAGCACGAAATTTCCGTAGAGCACCAAGCTGCTTTTCAACACTTGTTAACTTAGAGAAAAATTGTTTTTTTTTTAGCATGATGCCTTACGTAGGACTACGGTTGCGTAGCATGTCATACCTTTAATGAAAGAAGAACCGATTTTTAGCAGCTGGCATAGTTACCTTCCTCACCAAACCCGTATCATAAAACAACAAATCGCAGAGATGCTTTCAGATGGGGTTATTAAGCCAACCCAGAGCCGGTATAACTCCGCTATCATGTTAGCACCGAAAAAGGATGGAACCTGGAGATTTTGTGTCAACTTCAGGCCCATAAATCAGGTCATGTGTTGTGTCATAACGCCGCCCACCCCGCCCCCGGCATATGCATCATGGATGCTCTAAGTACCTTTGGGAAAGCCAGAATAATGTCATCAATCGATCTGTGTAGTGGCTACTGGCATATATACCTGCACGCCAGGAAGACCGGGAGAAGACCGCTTTTACAGCCCTGGACGGTTGACGATACCAATTCTGCGCCATGCCTTTTGGTTTAAAATGTGCACCAGCAACATTTCAAAGCATGATGGTGAGCATACTAAACGATTTGGAAGGCGAATTTACATTCGCCTATTTGGACGATGTTGCAATCTGGTCCGAGACATGGGAGGAACACCCGTATCATCTGTCATTGGTGCTGGAAAGGCTTGAAATCAACGGTCGGATGTGCATCATGAATAAGTGTCAATTGGGAAAAACCGACCTCGTATTCCTCGGTCACATGGTTAGCGAAACAGGCAATAGGCCAAACCCCAAATAACTGGGAGTGACTGAGTGTCAACAAGCATCACGAACACGTATACAAATGAGAGAATTATTTGGCCTAGTAAAATGGATGGGGGAGACACATCGAACATTTTGCCATTATCACAGCACCCCTCACGGACCTGCTATCTCCACAGAAGCGATACGTGTGGGGTAGCATGCAGGAAGAGGTGTTCTAGAAAATCAAAGAGAAGTTCTGATCATGCCCCTCACTAGCATGGTATGACCCAGCGTGCCACATGAACCTATAAACCGATGCCAGCCAGGAGGGGCTGAGTGCTGTGCCATCTTTTGTGACACCCACTTTTGTTTGCTTTATTTTGTGCAATTTTTAGTTTTTTTTTTGTACCTTTTCTAGGAATACGTTTGTTTGTTTGGCAAAACCGGTGTTCGGTTCGGCCACTTCAATTGCTTGTCCTTTTGTGTAGTAATGTTATTAATTCGTATTCACTGTTAATTTCAGATAATCACTGTAACTGTAACTCAGTAAGTTGTTCTGGTGTTTATATTTGTTCTTCAACATGTGTGTCATAATATTTGTTATTCTGCATAACTTTTTGTGTTTGTAATTTGTCTTTATTAATTTTATTGGCCAGAATTTTAGTAAAGTTTTCTGCATATAAAGTTTCTTGCATTTAACAAAAGATTGTGTATGTCCTTAATTACTTAAGTATCGGCAATGATACAATATCTAAATATGTCACACTTAATGTGAAATTCCATTCTCAGAATTTTGTACTATGTTAAAATATTAATAACTTTCTTCCTTACTTGAGTCAGTTCTTTAAATTAAAAAAAAACGTGACTATTGACATTATTCAACTTGTCAACCATCGATTGTAACCATAACTGCCTAAATCGATGTCTGTTAAACGAACACTTACACCGGCCACGTTTCCGCCTTCTTCCTCGTTAACAAATAGCGTGACTCTTCTCTGATAACTGTTCTCACCTGCATCTACATGATACTTCGATAAATCAACACTTTCGCAGAATTTGCGGTTCCGGTGTAGGGTCAAACTCTAACATGGCCTAAGATGTTACGAGCCTATTTTTGGTGTTCCTACTGCTGCTTTCAGGCCAAAAAAATTTTCGCTACATTCTGCTACACAACTATTCTTTTTTACACTTATTCTAATAATTTGGTGGAAAATGTGCCTAGTCAATATATATCGAAGATTGTACAGCCAGAAATATAGAAAATCTCGAAGAAAAAAAAAACCGAAAAGTTTGAACAAACTCGACTACCAACTTTCCAAAATACAATGAATTAAATAATCATTACCCCAGGAACTCGCCAAAAGGTCAAACAGTACACGCAAAATGACATAACAACCAAGATGCTGAGTTCCAAAAAAACCCTCACAGATGGCAAGAAATACTACTCAACTATTCATAGGAGACAAAATTAGAGCAATATTAAAATATTAACATATAAAAAATTATGTGAGCTTAGTTTTAAAACAATACTTGGCTTTTTTTGTTGGTGCCAGCGACATGCTAGAAAGTCGCTACATTATATAAGTTTATCACTTTTCGCCGCATTTTTTCCCCAAGGTTTATGTCGCTAAGCATAGCGGAATTCCGCTACTGTTGGCGACACTGGTGCATCCATTAACCAACTTCTTAATTTTGTAATTTTCGGTGTCTGCAGTCCGACGTTATTTTTGAAAATTTCGTTTGGCATTTATGGCTTTCATTGGAACTTTTGCACATTAAAATAATAACAAAAGGAGTAAGAAATGTAACTACAAATTAATGGAAAGTCTGTTCAGTTCTCGCCTTTTGCCACCTTAACTTTAAGAAAATATAACTTAAAATTTTTTTTTTTTTTTTTTTTTTTAAATAATCGGGATCCAGTTCTAGAAACTCATGATATTAAACGAATTTGATATTATTATGAAGGTAACTAGGTAATTTACCTATTAAACAAGAGTTTTATGAAAATGTGTTTCTTTTTATAACATAGCATTATTTTGTTTCAATAATTAAGGAGTGCCACTACGATATCTCATTATTAATTTATTTAGTTAAATGTGATCACATTTTAGTACTTACCTTAAATTTTTAAAATCATTATTTAAAACGACTTTTCAATGCAGACAAAACTATTCATTGCGAAAGCGATCACAAGTTTGTCGAACTGGGCTAGTGTTCGGCCCTGTGTCTTATCTACTAATCTTTGGTAATCCCCACTTGACACAACTGGTCCATTATGGTATTTGTGGTGCTTTGCGGGTTCGTTGGGAGCAAGGCAAGTTCTAGCGTATTTACCCTATGGTGTTTATCTCCCGAGGCCCTGCGTAACACACATGGTAGCAGGAGCTGGCGGTTGTGTTCGAGTGGGATTACTCGTGCATGATTTCTGCATGTTGCCTTACCCTTTTGTTTGGCTTTCGGGATTTTTTTTTTTTTGCTGGTGTGGCACTGAAGGCATGGACTCCGGTTTAAAGGCAGGCTTACTCGTCTCATGACTGGAGCAAACAATTTACTCACTTTCTGTCCTGACAAGTTTTCAGAAGTTCAATCCCAATATTTGAAAAATGTCATTGTGCACACAAATGCCTTGTTCGAAATTGTGAATAATTTAGAAGCAGGTGAATTGCAAAAAATTTCCCACCATCATGATGTTGCCACAGTCAATGAGCAGCTGGCTAACCTGAGCTGGAGTACTGCCACCAACATTTCACCACTCACACCTGGGCTGAACAGTTTAGTCACTTTCTCCTCCATTTCCCAACCTCATCCACAGCTCGCTTTTTCCTCTACCTCAGCACACATCCCCACCACATTCTCTCCTGCTCATCTCCATTCTGTTTTTGCCACCACTTCACTCATGACACCCTCAGTGACACCGACCTCTCAACCCCTGGCATCATATACTTTTGGCAAAATTACCCATCCATTGGAGCATTTTTTGCATGATTTCCCGTTTACAGATGATATACATGTTCAGAAATTTCTTGATTCTTTTTAAACTTGTAATAAAATTGCACCAAAGTAATACTGCCCCTGAACATCAACTTTTAGAAATTATCTACCCATTCATGCAGGATCCCCTCAGTGAAAGAACCCGTCAGGCCATCTCAAATCATCTCATCTTTGATCAGTATCATGCAGACATACTTCACTATTTCATCCCATCCCGATTACTCACACAGTTGCAGTCATGCATGTTCAACAGACTTCTAGAGTGTAATGAAAGTCTGTCAGTCTATGTTAGCAGCATTAGAGAAGCTGCGGTCACACTGTGCCTAAACTTATCTAAAAGTGAGATTGTAAACAACATTCCAGAAGGCCTGGAGTCGCAGGAGCGTTCGCGCTTAATTTTCTTGGGCATGCCAAACACATTTTCTGAGTTAGACCGTATTTGCATTTACTCACAAAACATTAGGTAGGTATGCGGACCAGCAACGAGACAAATTCTCTGCCCCAGACAGGCAGCGTAAGACGCCCAGTCCCACTGTTGACCAGAAAAGTAAGCCACGTGGTCCTGACACTAATGCTTGTGGGCGCAGGTAACGCCATTAAAGAAAAGAGTAAAGTAGATAGCCCAACTGTTTCTCACAATGACCCACGAGCATGTTTTTACTGCAAAGTAACTGGTCATTTGATAGCTAATTGTCGCAAGCTCTTAGCAAAAAACAAGTCCTGCGGGGACGAAAAATGAGAGCATCTTCCAGCAATGGTAACAACTTTACAAATTCATAGCTCAATGCTCACATCTAGGACGCAGTTTCCATCATATTTTTGGCCCTTACGACGCTGGAATCCCTAAAACTCAGCACAACTCCTTTCAAGAGAATTTTCCCAATGTTGTAGGTGTCCAAAAATTAGCCATCCCTCGCATTCAGGTGAATTTGGGTCTTTTGTCAGTTCAAGCTCTAGTAGATTCGGGATTAGCCCGTACTATTATTTCAAGTGAAATTGTTAATCTTTTGAAATAATTAAAACTGATAAAATTGGTTGAGCCTTCATACTGCTTCTAGTGAGGCATTACCCATCTTGTGCCCTGTTAAGTTTAAATTAAAAATTAGATATTTTTCATGGGTATATGAATGTGTAGGTTCAGAAAAACTTAGTTTACCATTTATTTTGGGAGCTGACTTTATGGCTTCCACTCGGCTTGTTTTAGACATGCAAGCACAATACATTTTCTTTAAATTTTGCCCTAATGAAAAAATCGTTTTTAATGATTGTGACCAAAGTCAACAGACCTCGTCAGAGGTTAGAACTGAACTCATTTTGTTTGTGGACCCTTTTGTGCATTTGGAACCCCAACAATGCAATGTCATTCAAAATCTTTGCAATGAATTTCCTAAAGTACCTACTCTGGAATTGGGTCTTACCGATCTTTTAGAATATGTAATTAAGTTAGTAGACAAAGAGTATGTCACTAGCCATCCTTATAGGCTAGCCCCTCCCAAGATGGATATTTTGAGGGAACAGATCCAGGTACTAAAAAAAAAAAAAAAAAAAGGGAATAATTGAACGCTCGACATCCCAACATGCAATTCCAGCTTCTTTGGTTCCTAAACTCGATAATAAAGATAAAATGGTTATTGATTACCGTAAGGTTAACAAAAAAAAAATTGAAATGGAGTCTGTTCCACTTTCTGAACTACATTTGGCATTTAATTGGTCTGGTAAAGCTAAATTTTCCACCACTATTGATCTCAATTCAGCCTATCACCAAATTCTGCTATCTAAATATCCCAAACCAATTACAAGTTTCGTGTACCTTGGATACTCGCATACATTTGGATTGTCCACTGGTGCCCAAGTTCTCACGTGTTTGCTTGACAAAATTTTCCATAATGTGAAATTTAAGTAAGTTTACAACTATTTGGATGGCCTGGTGATATACTCTGAGTCATTTGAACAGCATTTAGAACATTTAAGAGAAGTTCTTCTTTGTTTACAAGAAGAAGGTCTGACCATTAACTCTAAGATGGTTAAGTTTGATGTTCAAGAAATTAACTTTCTGGTCCATAGAATTTCGGCACAATGTGTCTCCATTGATCCTGAATGAACCAGATGTATTAGAGATTCCTCCCCCCCCCCCCACCCGCCCTCCCATCCTCACGATGTTAAGGGCATTGCCCATTTTATCGGCATGGTTAAGATTTTTGGCAAGTTCATTCCCCACCTAGCTGAAAAGGCAGCCCCGCTTAATTGTTTGCATAAGAAATCAATACCGTTTGTATGGGGCTCAAAATCACATTATGAATCCTCCTGTTCTTAGGATGGCCAAATTTTTATAAGAGTTCATTCTGCAGACAGATGCTTCCAGTTTGGTACTGGGAGTGGTCCTGTGTCGATAATTTGATAGTGCCAGACAACCAATTTCTTTTGCTTCTCGCACACTTATACCCCAGGAGAAAATGTCATTCATTTATGAACTAGAGTGTTTAACGGTAGTTTTTGGTATTGACAAATTCGGGCACTACTTGGAACATGCAGAGTTCCTCTTGGAAACTGATAATCAGCTGTTGTCGGATGTTTTGGCTCACCACGAGAACTGGGAAAAATTGGCAGTTGGGCTGTTAGAATTGCTTCTTTGAAATTCAGAGTCCAACAGATTAGAGGATTGCAAAATATCGTGGCTGATAAACTCTCTAGTATATTTGAGGATACTAAATATTGTAATGAAACCGCAGTTCTTCCAAATTGTAACCTCTTAGTGAATGTCCCTTTAGCCTTAACCAATATCAAGGAACATGAAGAGAAAGATCAGAATTAAAAAGACATCATCTCAAATTTGAAGTCAGGTCTTGAACAAAAACCATATTTCCTATCCAAAGATGTCTTGTGTTGTAAATCTCGGGATAGTCTTAAACGTGCGGTGTTGCTGAGCCATCTCAAACCCATGTTTTTTTAATTTAACCACCCTTACTGCCCATTTAGGAGCCCGTAAAACTATTCAGGCCATTAGAAAACATTTCATCTGAAAAGGCATGGATGCCGAAATTGCAGATCTTATCAAATGTTGTAAGTTGTGTGCTTTGAGCAAACCCGCTCAAAACATCCATTTGGGTCTCGTGGATTTTGTCGGCCCATTCGCTAGAAGGAGGTTTTGTAATAATATGTTATTAGTTTGTGTTGACCTGTTTCCTAAATTTGTATGGCTCATCCCTACGAGAAAAGCTGCTGCAGCATCAACTGTTCGGGCCTTGCAAACCCGTGTTTTTCAAAATTTTGATGTACCCACATCCGTTATATCTGATAATGGTTCACAATTCACTTCCAAGACTTTTCGTGACATTTGGCATTCGCCACATCCTGTTGTCTCTGTACAACCCACCCCCTTTGCATGTGGAGCGTTTCAACAGGAACGTTCGTTCGGCCCTTATAGCCTTTCATATGTCGGATCATTAAAGTTGGGATAGGAATCTCCACTGATTGCAAGTTGCATTCAATTTTGCTAAACATGAGTCAAATAAGAATACTTATTTTAACCTTGTCTTTACTTATCTACCCAATAATCCTTTGTCAAATTTGTGGAGTTTCGATGATTTGTTGCTGGATAATCCTAAGGATATCCGTCAGGTCTGGACAGCAGCCCTTAAAAACCTCAAGAGAGCTCATTTTAAGAGTCGTGTTAAATATTATAAGAATAGGGTTGACAATCCATTTCGTGTGGGTGATTTAGTTCTTTGCAAATCTCACCCCATCAGCAATGCAGTCGACAAGAGACTGGCTAAGCTTTCATTCCATTGGACTGGTCCTTGCCAGATCCAGCGTTTTCTGATGTCAGTCACTGCCAGTCTTGCTAAACCTAGTTCTGGAAAATATATAACACATCTCTCATTTGAAAAGATTTCATCTGTCCAAGTAAATGTCGTGGGTTGTACATGTCTAGGAGCTGCAGACCCTAGCTGTAGCTTATTCTTTTGTAATAATTTTGTTGGCCTGGCCAGGCACTATCATGTTTCGTCAGGGGCCTAACCCTTCCCAACTTTTAAAAATTTCTTTATCATTGACTTGGTTAGACAAGTGGCCTCATCACCCACTATTTTGAGTCATTTTGAGATGTCTTCTTTGCCTGCTATATAAATGCAAAAAAAAATACTAGGTGGTAATTTGAGTCATTTGAATGGTAGGTTAAGACATTTTAAAAATCATATCTAAACTTAGTAATTTTATAAAATATTTTTTTTTTGCTTTTGGTACTGGTAATAATCTGCATTTTATGGGTGAATTTGTGGATTTTCCTTTGTGTTTTTCTCTTCTGGGCATTTTATTCTCTTGTTTGAGGCTACTTTGGGAATGTTTGTGGTGGTTTTCTAGTAAAAAGTCATTAATTTTAATTTTGTAGTGACACGTTAACTTCGGACTATACTCTCTATGAGCGTACCATGTTGTCTGTTTTAGTAATCTTTCCCACCATGTTGTTTACCTCCGTCGCAGTTTTGGCTGTCGCCAGCGCAGCTTTGGCCTCAATCTCCGTCACATTGTTGGACTCCGCGGTGGTTTTTGAGCATGAGGACTATCTCTTTTTTTGGACAGTAGCTTTTCTGTGGTGCTGAACTTTGATTTGATTTCCTTAGGCAATCAATGCAATGAACTCCAGGAGATTATTGAAACCATTATGTCTGTTCGTCAGCAAGAACATAAGAATTCCGGAGATATGTATTTTGAGCAGAATTTTGATCACACTATTATCCAATTGAAGAGTAGTTTCCGCGCCTTCCAATCTGAAGTGTAAACTTTTATCTTCTTGTTACCTTCCCGGGCAAGGCGAGCATGAATTGACTTAGGTGGAAAAATTTTGAAAACTGTGTTTGGAACTTTGGACAGTGGCGATCTTTCACTTTTGGAATAATGTTTGACTCCTTAAGAAAGAGTCAAGATTACATTTCAATTAGTGTAACCAACCAGATCTTTCTGATAAGAAATTTGGAAGACAGAGCAAGCAACAACACTGTGTATATAAAAAAAATTGAGTAAACTATATTTGTAACATTTAATACCCTATTAAAAAAATTTTAATTTGCTCTTCATGACAGTCTTGATGCTATGATTATTTTGAGTTATCGCACATATTTAAATGGTATGCTACTTAGAGTAAGTGAATCACTCATCCCTGCTCGTTTCGAAATTTTTGACTTTAGACATGCCATTGAAACCATTGTTAGTGGTAAGCTTGGTACTACATTAATATGTGCAGATTCCTTTCTTAGTATTCTGAAACACATCCAGCAATCTCTTACTTTGCCTTTATAGATGTTAGCACCTGTTGTCCACGAGAATTTGTACATGTACTATGGTTTAAGCAATGTCCAGGCTGTTGTGTATAACTCATCCCTAAATGCGGTGATAAAGATCCCACTAGCAAACAAAGATAGTTTATTTGAGAAAAACCATATCTATTCTGTTAGGTTTATTTTTCCAAAGTTGAATAAATATCTTCATCTTAATGTAGTAGAGTACTTAATTGTCAGTTTGGATAGGAAAAATTTTGCATCTGTCAATCACCGTTCTCTTAGCAAGTGTATTACTCATGGCATCACCTTTTGCCCCGCAACTTTCCCATTTTTTGATGCTTATGTAGATAACTGCGAGTTCAATATTTTTGTTGGAAGAGCATATTTTGATTTTTGTGACAAGTCTGTGAGCCCTACCTGAGCACTCCGGACCGGCATCTTATCCTGAGTGGATTCTTGAATACTTGAGACGACCTGAGTTAACTCCGACTCCAGTAGTTGCACACTCGAATCCAGCTGTACTCATTCCCACGCCACTATACAGACCACAGGAAGTTCCGGCTACAGCATTTACACCCGTCACACCTGCACTTCAGAATATTGTCTCCGAAACACCGCCCAGGTAGCCTTACATCCGCAGTACCTGTCAAACGCCGAATCGTACAAGTAAGCTAAGATTTCTTGCCCTGCCAAGTAGCCACACGGCCAGTTATGTACACAAGCAGAGCACCCGCACCGAGGCAGAACTGAATCCTCTTAAACAGGAGAGCCTCACCCAGCTCCTCGACAAAGTTCTCACTGCTGCCTCTTGTTATATGATCTATGTGAGTACATGTTCCCGGTATGTCACACGTTAGATCGCACCCAAGCCATCAGTTGTTAAATTAAGGGTGGCTTCCTAAAAACAAAAACTGTGTAATCACCTACACTGGTATCCCATTATGCAACACCAATACACACACAGACGACGCTATCTACTTGCCTCCCGGCCACCAGCTGCCAGCCAAGAGAGAAACAGTACTCGCTTTCTACGCATCAGAAAGAGACAGAGCATGTCTAGCCAGCCCGAGCCACCAGAAGTAAGAAAAGGAGAATAAGAAACTGCTCGTCACCGCCACCTGTCAGTGATCACTTCCAGCACACCACTCCAAAGATGAGAGTACAGAACGTACAGACCAGGGACAACTACAGAAGCCGAGGGAGAGAGAGAAAAATCCTTCCTGGGGACACTTCGACATTCTCTCAAAAGAATTTCTTTCTTGTCTTGTTACTTCGCACAGATGAGCCTCCGTCGCAATGAAGGGGGAGCGAATTGACACATGACATCTTTTCATCATTATTGAAACGACTTCAACTCATCAGTGCACTTCACTCAACTATATGTTTCCACGGAGTAGTTTGATTATAGACACAACGAGATGCTGAGATTGTACTGTCTATCCAAAGCAAAGAACTGTAGCTCCATGCAAGATTAGTACTGTTAACCTGGCCGAGCCACTGAGACTATAAATCGAAATCCTGCAAGAACTTCTGAGCACCACCGAATGGCACTACTAGTACGATCAGAACATGCAATTTGAATCCTGCGCCAGCCAGCGACGTCGAACACCAGAGGATCAAGCTCCACTTCACAGATGCCACCCTGTCCATAACCTACCAAGGGAGAGCCCAAAAAGAGTATAAATACCGGGCCACGTCTCTTAAACACCAGTCTATTCTGTTCCTTCACTGCACGATCGTGCCGAAGGAACCATCAGCGCCCTGGTCTTCACCGCAATTCTTGGGCTGAAGATCATCTCCTACCTACCTTTTCTTCACTGCATCTTAGTGCCGAAGACTTCTACCTGCACCTCGCCTGTCTTCACCACACCCTGGTGCCGAAGACTCCTGTCGACATCCAACGCCGTAATACACACAAACACTTCCGGCCTCTTCAAGAAAAACATATAGCGTAGCAAAGTTCAAGTTATTTTAACATCACTTCGTCTATCTACCCCGTTAACCTAGAAACAAGTCGTCTCCATCTTTCGATGTGTAGCAGCTTCTGTTTAGGTCTTGTTGATGTTAGAAGGTAGTGTGACACCACCTCGTTTATTTCCCTTAGTGGAATAAACAAAGCTTTAGTCAACTAGAGTACATGTATCTTGAACCATCACACACTAGTAGAGTACCCACAAACATTCTGGACGGCCACCCTTTCTGTGCACCATGGTGTACGGAACAGTGGAGTCCCGACACTAGGTACTCTGCCTCTTGGGGTCAGCTTGTCGGCTTGGGTTTGAAAACTTTGTGTTTACTGCCACTGGAATTACACGTGGCATCACTGAGTTATGTCAACACATAATGCAGCCACATGATCCTGCCGACACCAAAACTGTCACGCCCTCCAGTCGCCAGAATCATAAATAACAACATAGCACCTAGCGGACCACCACCCGCCAAGCACGCAAGTGGAATGGCACAGACTAGACCACCTGAAAATGCAGAGGTTGTTTGACTCAGCGCAACAATGGATCGAAGAATGTGCAACATGACAACACAGCTGACCGTCCACCACCTGATCAGTGTAGGTTCTGTCCCAGCGAGCAAATGCACTGGCACCAAGACTACCCAACACGTAGAGCAAGAGAGAATACAGAGTCTGTAAATGGAGGTCAGCGATAGGGATCGCCGTCCCTATCCCCAAAAAACCACAACAAACAATAACAAACCAGTGCACCTCAAGCCAAATTTTTTAGAATTAATTTAGCTTATTACGCTTCGCTGTAAATGTCAACACGATCTCAACAGTGGCGCTCACAGACACTGTACTGCGGCTTCCCACAATTTTATTAATGAGAAATTAATCAACTTTAAACAGTGCAAACAGCAAAAACCAACCACACAACTCATCATGCATGATGTGTATGGTCACACTAATAGCACCACAGTAGTGACTGTCAATATCCGAGACTAAACCATGCCTGTTCCTGTACTCATCTTGCCAAACCTCAGGGATTACATTTTCCTGGGAGTACCATGGTTCACTGACCAACAAGTTATCATTAAAATAGCCCATAATTGCATCCACTTTGGCAAGACGCAAAAAAATACCATGTACCCCCTCGGATACCATCATTCCACTGTATTGGCAGATGTCAACCTCCACGACTTCGACCATAAAGTGCCTGAAGAGTTACAAAGTGCAGTGTAAGACATTCTACAGGAAAGGATGTGTTTATGTGTGGGGACCCACTACATAGCACCAGCAGAGCACCCTATACCGACAAGACATGATGAGCTGCTGTACACGCCACCCACGGACTACATGCTATATCACCGCAACATCATCGACACTCAGGTTAGTGAAGTTTCAAGGGATGGTGTTATCGAGCCCTCCGATAGTAATTACAATCCAGCCATAACCTTGGCCCCTAAGAAAGACATAACATGAAGGTTTTGTGTAGACTTTCACCCTGTCAATTAAGTAACAAAAAGTTCTGCAAATACAGTGATAAATGTGAATAGCACTTTCAGTTTGCTTGGGTCCACAAAAATCATGTCTTCTTTTGACCTCTGTTTAGACTACTCGCAGGTCCTAGTGACACCCAACGACCATCACGAAACGGCCTTCATCACACCCGATGGTAGGAGATATCAGTTTTGTGCAATACCCTTTGGCCAAATATGCGTACCGGCCACCTTCCAGGACATGATGGTGCATGTGTTGGATGGTTATATTGGCAAGTTCGTCACTGCCTACCTAGATGACATAGTCATATGGTCGAGTAGTTAGGGAGAGCACTTTGAACATCTTGCTTTGGTGTTAGAATGTTTCGCAACTGCAGGGCTCAAGTGCGCAAATCACAAGTGCCACATTGACAATACAGAATTGAATTACCTAGGGCATGTAATAAATGAAACAGGCAGCCACCCAATTGAGGAGCGCTTGCATGTTATCGAAGAATGGGACCCACCGAAATGCTGTAAGCAACTTCGTAAGTTTTTGGTCTGATTAATTGGTTACTTCAATACATGTAGGGGTTTGCAACCATCACTACACCTCTTGCGGCCCTCCTGTCAACACAGAACAAATTCCAGTGGACACAGGCGGCAGCACAGATCTTCACCGAAATAAAACAGAAGTTTCGCCAATGTCAATCTATCTCACGCCTAGACCCCACGAGCATACTTGTACTTACAAAAAGATGCAAGCCAGGAAGGGTTACTGTTCCGGCTGGGCGATGACGGAGAGCGAAACATTATCGACTATGGGAGTGCAAAATTCGGACCCATAGAACGGAAATATGACATGAAGGAATGGGAATGTTTGGCTATTGTGTGGGCACTGAAACTGTATAGGCAATTTCTGGAATTTCAAATGTCTACACTCATAACAGAGAATGGCATTCTAGTATGGCTCCATAAAATGTGGGAATCCCGTAGCAAGCTAACATGTTAGCCCATGCTCATGCAAACTTATGACTTTGTAGTTGAACACATCCCGGGGGTCGAAAAAAAAACTGGCTGATGCACTTTCACGTTCCCCAGGACCAGCAGTAAGTGAAAACGACCCGGACTAGTGAGAACGAATGTTGCCACATGTGAACCAAACTAACTTTAGCGCTGAAAGCATGGCACCCCACCTTAATATAATCCAGTTGCCAATGGACCCGTAGAAACAGCTGACAGCATTGCAATTAGAAGTCCATGTCTTGCAAGCACAATAGGTAGCCCTGGATGCAGTATGAAAGCATAACGAGTACGTGCAAAGTGCGATGAAAAATTGGCGCATCTTAAATAATCACTTCGAAATATTGCAGCCAGGGTACAGGAACAGCAAAACTTACGTACCCATTGATGCTCGTCACAGTGATAAAATATGCACACGATGATCACTTCGCCGGAAACCCGGGAGCGGAACAAACACAGCACATGATTGCCAGCAAATACCATTGGCCCAGTATCACGTGGGAAATGTGTAGCTATGTGAAACAATGCGAAACATGCAACATTTTTAATGCACATCACTCCAATGGCCAACAGCAGTAGCAGCAGTGTGTACCAACCAAGCCATTCGACACCGTGTCCTTAGACTTGATGGGGCCCTACTGCGCAAGGAAAGCGGTTTATAGTGGTCGTGATGGACTTTTCCTCCTTTTGGACACAGGCCTATGCTACCAATAATGCTAGAATCTTAAATATCGCCAAGGCCCTGGAAACAACTTTTTCCCCAATGGCGTTTCCCCCGAGTGATGCTGACTGATAATGTTACTCAGTTTACCGATCACCGATGGTGCAATTATTGAGGAAGGTGGAAGACTGAACACCATACAATGGCGCACTACCACCCCAGGGCGAATCCGACTGAGCGAAGAAACCAGGCATTAAAGACAAAGTTAAGAATATGTGTAAGGAAGGGCCATACCAACTGGATAAATCACTTGCCAGCTGCCCTGATCTCTTTACGATCACGTGTAAATGCAGCCATGGGGAAAACTCCAGCTGAGATCCCACAGAGGTGTAACCTTTCATGCCCTGAGAAATTAGCCTGCCCGGGAAACCTCCCTGTAAACACCGAAAGGCAAGACAGACACAGGGAAATTATGCAACAGGTGCTTGAACGACAACAGTATATCCAGCCTTGGTTACCCACGACTCGACGGCCGCCCCAATTACTACAGGTGGGGGAACTTGTTTACATCCAAAAGCACCCACAGTCGATGGGTAACAAGAATTTTTGTGCTGGCCTAGCGGCGAAATGGAACGGACCTTACCCCATCGCTAACCAGGTGAGTAAAACGGCGTACACAGTGAAAGTGAGCATGAGAAGGATGATCAAGCTTCATCGTGATGACATCAGAGCGACGGGTGATGGAGTGGACGATGATCCACTGCTTTCTCCCTTATCTACTTTGCGAATTGAACCCGACAACCCGACAGTGGAGGGTACTGCCTCGATGAGCGGCTAGTGCTCGAAGCAGAACCTAATCGAAAGTAGAGCTTAAACAAAAGCAGGGTGCTCAGCATCCGAGCAATACGTGCTGGACGTGCCAAAGAGTGCTTAATCTGGTCAGAATCCCGAGCGACTGGCACTGGAAAAATGAAGACTGGTCCATAGGCTCGGGCTATCTTTCCTTTCATACTAAAATGGGCTGCTGACCGATGCTGATTGGCTGACATCACTGTGGCGAAGGGTGGTCGCAGAGCGGGGGATAGTGAATGCATGACTTGGTTATCTGACGTCACTGGCTGGCAGTAGAAGGGAGGAAAGCAAAGAGAAATGATAATCATACCACTAGTGCTATCTAGCGGTGAGAAAAAGAACTCGATGCCTAAGCTGCATAGTTACAGGGGGATGGTGAATAAAATCATATTTACATTGCAGACAGTACAATCTCACCTTACATCAGGACAAATTAAAATGCAAACTATCAACTCCTGGGCAGAGCTAACGTAAGGATGGAGCAGAAGTCGTATAATCTCCATTATTGAAAAATACGTCATGCATCATAATATTTGTAACACAACTAACTTAGTGTTCAGTGCTCAAGTGTCAACCATTACTGTGGGTTCATTTCATTTGCAAATGACCTCCAAGATTGCCAAAGTTGACTATTAGAATTTCAGAGGGAAATGGGGCAACAATCCACGGTAATTAAGACAGCCCTTGAAAGTATTTCTATCCTCGTCCATACATGCCTCCCAGACCATAATCCCATTGAGCAACAAGCCTTGTCAAAAGGAAACCATGATACCGAAGGACAACTTAACTCCAGTTATGTACGAGAACACCAAAGTGTGATGTGTGTACCATAATAACATTACAGACCAAAACAAAGCCAAAAAATGCCTTCTCAGCACCGAAAAAGTTCAAAATCCTGACTCAAACATACCAACAGTAGGCATCAACCTGAATCTCTGTGAGCACTACATTAAAAAAAATTAGTGTTTTTTTCTAAATTTTTTTGTCTTGTAGGCATCAACCTGAATCTCGGTGAGCAATATGCCAAAAAAAACTTGTTTTTCTTCTAAATTTGTTTGTGTAGCCATCGTAAATAAAGTTTACAAAATGATAAACCTCGCCAGCTATAAGGAACTAACAATTGCAACACATTATTTATATATATATATATAATGTAGCATGATGTGTGTCGCTTAGACTTGTCACAGTTACTTTAGCGAGAACTGGTCAAGTGTGCTCTGGTATATAGTTATATTTAGGCTGAGTGGATTGTCTAATGCTGGTCGGGTTGGCTGTCGATCAGGCACAAAGTCAGCTACAGTTGGCACTGCAATGTGCCTGGGTGCAACTTGATGCATGCCAACATGATGCGCTGCGCACTTGCACCCTCTATGGGCGACTTCGCCCCATCTCGAGCCAATGAGAGCCCTGGGAAAGTCAGAAACAGTGGCAAAGTAATTTTAGATACCGAGCAATGAGACTCCTCGCGTTGGACACCCGCGTACGTAAAAGTTTTTAACATGATTAATTATGAAATGTACGATTCACCCATAATACCGCATGCAATCATCACCTCCAGGAATAAATAAAATATTTTTGTCGAACCACTAACCTACATTTAACAGTGGGAGCAGTTCCAGCTACAACATGAGTTGGCAGCACCCCTGAGACCTTGTGATGTCACATCCTACCAGCCTCAGGACGAGGTGTTCAAATTTGTCATCGCCACCATGTAGGGTGACAAGAAATGAGCAGTGCCACCACAAGGCTGATAAACCAGCCCCAGCGCTGGAAGGCTACTCTACCCCGCATCCATGGAAGACCGCTGTTCAAGGAATTTTTCAGTATATAAGGAAGTCCCCTAGCATGCCCCAGCAGAGACGCAGCGCTCACCGGCTGCATAGGTCAGTGAGCACTCCCTGGTATACGAAGACCTCTTTCCTCTCCTCAGCCTGCGAACAGCTTCGATCTCCTGCCCAGCAGCTTGGGAATGCAACTTAAGTCCGCAGCTTAGGAAAGCTTGTCTACACCACCTGACAGCAAGGGCAGCTCTCTCTCTCTCTCTCTCTCTCTCCAGAGGTAATCCGGCATCCTGTACCAAGCAAACCCTTACCCCAGTCAAACTCCTTGACACCCGTGGTAGCAGGTCGTCGCGATACTAGCACCCTTCTGAACAATCCCTCTTAGCTGAGGATAGGCTGTAAATTTGCATAGATTAAATTTTTGCATTTTATTTTTTAGTAATAATTAATTATCAGGCTCACCTTCGCCTGCTTTCATTTCGTAACTACTTTATCTAATATTTTAGCTAGTTATTTAATTTTGTATAAGCCAGTCGGGACTTTCCCACATTCAATTAACATAATAAATATTACGTGGAAATTGACTTTTTACCTACCGTAATGTTAAGTTTAAATCCCATTTCAATTGTCATATTAGTTGTTGTGTGAGAATACTATCTGTGCTATAGAAAGATCCCACCGAGGACTATATGTGAGGTGTGCCGAACTCCACAGGAGACGGAGTATGCAGAAAGATACGCTGCTGCTCCTGGGTTTTCGGTGCTTCCTCGTCTACCCTCAGTGGTGTCCTAATACCGGACTACCTATCTAAACGTCAGGACCTTGGGTGTGACTGCATAAGCCATATCCCCAGGACTGCAGGTCAGCAGAAAGCTCAGAAGTATGTACCACATGCACTCAGAGAAAGGAGGTGTTAAGAGCTGTGCCCGATGCCGAAAGCGACGAGCCTTACAGAGGTAAATAAATCCAGAGAGGGACACAACACAGAAGTCACAAGTGACGTCACCCGCCAAATTTCGCAAACCGAATACATACCTCGACCTATCAATCCATTTATCCCCCATGGATCAAACATCACCATTGGACCACTGATTAGATGCTTGTTGGTCAGACATGGAACAAGAAACTGCCAGTCCCCCTTGGCCGGTAACCCCACCGCCAGTTGCCATATTAGCCCCCACCCCTAAACTAGTTCCGAAGGCCGATCCACCCAACTTGTGTGTGATAATGTTGGCTTCAGGAAAGACGATCCGATTTCAACTCCTGCCGTAGGTCGTCCCCAAATCCTGCCGTAGGTCGTCCCCAAATCCAGTCCAGTCTCAATCCTATCAAACTACATTCCTGCATGGCAACTTAAGAAGCCAATGAAATATAACCCCAGTCTCATGTGCCAGATTGCTCGCCTCCACCACCACCATTTAAACACACTCATGTCATCCTCATATCCCCTGAACAGCTGGCATCCCGAATCTTGGCAGCCATCGTAGTGAAGAAGATCAAACTCCCAGGAAGGGTAACTATCTCGGTTCACCTCACTCTGGGGTTTGACTACTCTTTCACCCGACAGTATCCTCCTACTAATCGGTCCCCTACAGTACTTACCACGACCCACTAGACCAGTACAAAGCCTAATATACCGTGGTAGGATTGCTTGAACTCGCGAGGGTAGTCAGTGCCCTAACAACCTATCACCGAGATAGGGAGCCGTGCATCAATTGGCTCTCAATGTGGGGCCATTAGCTTCACAAAGATCAGACTTGGGAGTTAGGACCTAGCCAGTTACCACCCCACCCCCCGGCCGTGGCTTCGGGGACTCTAAGTAAACACCCGTGACGCCCAATTTACGACCATATCGAACTCTGAAGCGAGCCTGGCGGAAGCACGCAGTACGCTAGCAGAAGCCAACACCGCTGGAGCAAGCAACATGCCTTGCCCCATCCCTTCGTGCCCAGGCACCAGCATGAGTTTAAGCATGTGCAATCACTGCAACTGTGAATACCATTACACGTGTGTCTGATGGGACGACACGCCACGCCACACAGACAGCCTGGAATACAGGTGTCCATCTTGTAGATCGGAAGAGGTACAGGCCTGTCAATGGCCCGAATGAGAAGGCCAGGGACGATATATTGTCCACTGTGTATTGTGTAATTGTGACTTCCACCATTCGTGCATAGGCTGGGTGGACGAGCGCGTCCAGAACCCAGGTCAGGTATATCAATGCGAGGTCTGTCGGAGAGAGCAGGCCTATAAAACGCACAACCTGATCCACCGGAATAGCCCGGTCATCCCAGGCCTTCCCTGTGAACTCACCATGCCTGATTTTCATGGGAAACTGTATGAAGACCCCAAGAAATTTATCGTTCGGTGCGAACGGGAACTGAGGGAACGCCTCATTCCCAGTAAACATTAGATGAACAGAGCATGCTACCAACTCAGTGGACCTGCCAGAAAATGGTGGGGAAAATATGGGGAGTTTGCAGAAGGATGGTCCCAGTTTAAAGCACAGTACGTCTCGCGTTTTCCCAGAGATAAGATCCTTTCAGATCTCATACCAGGGATTCACATTACCACATACAGTGTAACGACGAGGAAGTTGAGTTGTTTGTAAGGCGGAAGGAACACCTTCACAAAAGGGTTTACCCCGACCAGACCGAAGGGCAGCGCATCAGGTGCATAACCCGCACCCTCCTCCCCTCACTCCGCAACCTTCTGTTAACCCAGTGACTGCAGACTATTAGGAGCTAGCCGAAAGGGAAAGGGAGTTGGAGATGAATGAACTCTCCGTCCCTGGGAATGAGCAGATAGCACACGCCAAGGCTGCCGACCCCACCCCCTTCCGCAGACTGCCCGCAGGGCGAGAAGCAATGACCTTGTCGAACCCCGCCTTACCCTTGCCTAGCTACTGGCACTGCCCAGGCTGGCACATCAACCAGGATTGCCAGAGGACGACAACCCCAGGAGACACGCAGTTCTCCACCCCGCCCGGTAAATGTGCAGCCGCGCAACCTTGATGCATGTGTTTGCCTCCGTGGAAACAAAAACGCGGAAGTAAACCACATTCCAGCTAATGAAGGGTCTAACATCAAACGCAGGATCTTCAATGCCACGGCCTGGCAAGCTCCAGAAAGGAGAACCCCTCCGGGCACCAGAAGGCTGTGCCCTGCCTCCACCTTCCCTCATCGCTCCATCGTGCCGGGACTGCCGAGGACAGCACTCCTATGGAGCTTCCCTGCCCGGCAGGAGAGGGGAAAACAGAAGGCAGAATCTTGGGCAACGAGCACAATAGCAGGTCCCCGCCCCTCTCAAACGCTGGCCCAGCCTAATGAAGCAGTGGCCCATTTACAAGTGTTAAACACCTCCCCTCCTTGTGCAGACGAGCCCCGCGTACGAGTTCAGTTGCCGGTACACCTGTTATGGCGGTATTAGACACAGCCGGCTACCACAACTCTATTAGTAGTAAACTACCTACGTGGCGCCAAAGGGCCAGCATGACCCCTACCAACATAATAGTCACAATGGCCCACAACAAGACCCACTTTCAATTGTCTGGGAAAATTACCCTCGACTTGAGAGTACAGGGTCATCATGTTAAGGTTCCCTTCTTAGTGGCCCCTTATCTGGGAGATCACATGATATTGGGATGGCCCTGGCTGCGGGAACAACAATGTGTAATAGACTGTGGGCAACTACGTACCACCCTAGGCAAAAGTAAGTGCATGGTCGTCGACTGGTAAGGTAACCCAATTAAGGCTACCCATTCCCAGGCCCCAGTCCGGCTGTTACACATTCAAACCAACCCTGCACCTTATCTTCACACAACGAGAATTAGAACCCCCACAAAAGCCAGATGAGCCAGGCGCCTTCGGGCCCGACAACGTAATGTAAACCCCTCGCCCACGGCACACCCTGCCACTAATCGAACCACGCTAGCCCTCCAGGATACCCTAGACTATTTGGAGAAGGTGGTAAATAACTAAACCGGGATGGAACCCCGGGCAGGAACCGAACCCCGGACACTCCAGAGGAGGACGAAGCATCCCCCTTCCACCTGACAGTAGGTCGTCATACCCGGACTCGGGAAGGGTACACACGCCCCCCTTCCCCGTCCTACTTCATGTACCTGAGGGAGGACTTCCAGAGGAGGTTCTCCTCTGCGAGACTACATTATATGCCTAGTTATAGTAGCAGTTCTCCATTCAAATACTGCTGGATGCCACCTCGTGTCAACCCCGAGCCTTTGTGGCGCAATCCAGTTGATCGCTCAACAGTAAGTTAAATCGCTAGGCAGACACCAATGGAGGTGTATGAACCTTCATTCACCCCCTAGAGCATGGCGGTTAGGCTGCGAACCCCCTTGTCCCCTTCTTGCACCTCCCCTGGCTTTCAATTGCCAGTAAACATGCGAGATGTCACCCGCACACGGTGAGCAAACCTCACTGGCCTTCTCTCCAGCAGTGGAAGAAGTGCCCACCCCGGACAATGACGTGCACGTGGCTGCATACCTGCTCCCACCAGCATTGGTCCCGGCAACCCCTCCCCCTGAAATGGCGGAGCCCTAGGATAGGGATACTAGGCCATACATGGTGTTACCCTACTCATCCTACCCCTTACCCGGCGAGAATGGAGAAAGTGGATCAGCGAAGGGAGAAAGCCTGCCACAGCCCTCGCCAATAAAGGTTAACTTGGTGACCGTCGACGGGAACTTGCAGAGAAAGGCTGGATAGGAGGAGAAACACGACGCCCAGGTCACAAAGTCAGTAAACGCATTTTACCGGCCGCCCGTGAGCGCTATGGCCATCTGCGATATTCCTCCACCACCGGAAGTGGACAGTGTGAGTACCGTGCACTGGTCACCCAAGCAGCTGCCGTGAGATAATAATAGCCCCCTGCCACAAGACCCAAACCTGAAGCAGATGCCACCAGCAGCCCGACCACTGTTACTGAGGCAGATGACACCAGCATCCAGGATATTGTGCCCATGCAGCCTCCTATAACAGGGTCCTCTACACGAGTGGCCCCACTACGTGCCAGATGTACATACCACGTCCCCGGATGCTTCCGAGAGATACTATGGAAGGCGCCAACTGCATATCATTGGCCTGCTGTCCACGCTGCAGCACCCTGCAAACGAGGATGCCAGCTGAATTTGTGTGTCACCAAACACCAACAATCTGCATCACCAGCAAGTGAGTACCTGGCAGGTACCAGCAGTTGGACTATCATGAACCCCTCTTAGATAACTACATAGTAGGGAGTGATATGTATAGTAATGCCTGAACCTAAATTACATGAGAGTGCAAAAGCTCGTTAGATAGATTAGTAGGGAAGGCTAGGTGTCAATGAAACACCACAGAACCTAAATCCTAGCCCCATAGGATAGACAATGCGACGAGAGTACCTGCACCCCAACCAAGAATAATTTTGAGTAATCTTGTTACTTGTTTTCTAAGGGTGAGAATTAAAAACTCGCATTGGTAGAAACCGAGGTCTCACAGTTTAAAGAGTGCCAGGTGTAATGTAGCATACCTCTTATCAATGGACACCAGTAAAGTAGAAATAGCAAAATTTATGTTGTACTAAAGGAATTTGATCCCTAGTTTGCTAACCCAAAAAGTTTTGTTTGCAGCTGTAAAAGTAACATAGAGTCAAACCCGAAAGCAGACTGAAATATTGATCTTTGCATATCTCCGAAAATCCCCCAAGTACTCACGTAACGTAAGCAGTAAATAAGAAATTGAAAGTTTTGGCTATTGCTATTTTGAAAATTAGTACAATGCGATTAAAGTAACACCACTGAATCCCGAGAGTACTGTTAGGAAGTGTGATCGCATAATCGAAGCCTATCAGCAGGCTTGTGAACATGAACGATGTAACCCTCTCCATTCGACTGGGTGACCTTGTTTAAAGAATCTGCTGTAACCTTGAGTAAGAGCATGAGGCGAGAGCTTGCTGTGAGCATGCTCTAACCGCTACCCAGGAAATTCCCAACCTTCTTAACATTTTATTGAAAGTGTAAAATGCATCTAGCGCGAAAGCGACGATAACCCTGAGAACCTGTATAAAAGTAGAAATTGCAAGGTGTCATTGTGTAAAGTCAAGTAACAAACAAACTCTCTTTTGTTTTTTGTTACATCAACGAACTTAAACACATTTTCACTAAGGTAAAATCCCTTGTAAGAGTAGCATAGTCCCTGTTAAGGTGAGTTGTATGTGTTTTAATTCGTATTTGGATTTATTTGTATAACCCAGGAAGCAAGACATAACTTTCCTTAGAGAAGGAAACCCCGCAGTAATTTGATTTCAGCTGTGAGCAGAAAGAACATGTAAATGCAAAGTAGTCCCTGTATAAATAAGAATTTGTGTGTGTTAAAAAGAGAGTAACTCGTACAGCCGTCAGTACGGCAAAAGAAAAATTATCTACTCTGCATGAGTTAGATAATCCTGTATACTAAAAGTCACGAGAAATCAATTCTCACCCCCCAGCAAGCAAATACTAAAAGCAGGCTTAAATTGTCGTAATTGTTCTCAAACCCTGTAGCAATAAGTTGAGAGTAAGCTTATCCCTGTGTACCTGTTAGAATGACATATTAGGAATCACAGTAAAGTCCCACTTATCCAGACCTCGCTTATCCGGACAGGATTTAAAAAAAAATGTACGAAGTCAAAAAAGTAGGATTTACTAATTTTCGATGCCCTCAGTTGGCTACAATGATAAAATGCAGACAAAGTAGTCAGCGCGCGCATTCTATTATCCAGGTACTGTATGTATGACTCACTCCATACAGTTGTTTTTAGAAAGTCTCTTTCGTTCTCTTTTGTTTCCTTCGCTTCTGTTGTCAGTTAATATCCTACATATCGGGTGTAACGTTACAAGCAATCGCGCTCAAATTGAATGAAAAATTAGAAGGCTTGTACTGCCAGTGGGGGAGGTTTTCTCGATGGAAGGATCGACAAAGCGTTCGTAAACTCGGCGTAAGTAGCAAAATTTTATTAGGTGGCAATGTTGCCAGTGAAGATCTCCAAGTTAAATTTGAGAAGTTTGTTACAGATGAAAACTTACAGCCTTGTCAATTGTTTAATGATGACGAAACCGGTTTAAATTATAAAATGCTTAAAAAAAAAAAAAAATTAGCCTCAAAACTACATTCTGTAGCCAAAGGTCATAAGGTAAAGAAAGAACGGGTAACTTTGCTTCCTTGCAGTAAAGCTTTTGGAGATATAAAACTTCCACTTTTGGTGATCGGGAAATCGGCCAAGCCCAGGACCCTTAAAAATGTAAATCCGAATGTTCTCCCAGCCCAGTAAAAATCACTAATATATTTGTGGATGAATGGACGAATTTTTAAAGATTGGTTTTTTGAAAAATGTATGCCTTCAACAAAGAAGTTCTTGAAAGAGAAAAAACTCACAGAAAAAGCTGTGTTGTTCATAGACAATGCACCATGCCACCCTACTGAAAAAGAATTGCGAGATGGGAAGATTTATATGAAATTCCTGCCACCGAAGCCACAACTTTAATTCAACCAATAAACCAAGGTGTGATTGAAGGAACAAAACGGTGATATAGGAAAAAGTTGATATTGTATCTTTTAGAACAACAAGGAGCGGACCTGTGGACTTCATGGATTTTCTTTAAAAAGTGACAATAAAGACTAATTTATTTGGCCGCAGAAGCATGGGAAGAAATTAAGCCGCCAACTCTTCAAAAAAACTGTGGCCAAGCATCCCACAAGAAAACCAGGGACAAGACGAAAATCAACCAACTGCAAACGATGATGCTGACTTTGTTCAAGTTTTTCAACTGTTGGAGGGTTGTGCCGATGTGGGAGAAAGTGACATTTCTGAGTGGATGAACAATGACAGTGATATTGCTCATCAAGTACTAAGCAAAGATGACATTTTGTAAGCGTGCATTACAAACACGGAAACAGAGAATGACAGTTCGGAAGCTGACGACGATGATACCGAGGAACCAGTTGGTCGAAGCGACTACAATGCTGGGGCAGTTGATGACGTACTTCGAGAAACAAAGCGATACATCATCTGCTGAGCTACTGACCTTGAGGCACCTACGAGAGCGCATGGCAAAACGACTTCAGTTTTCTTTAAAGCAAAAGAACATTACAGACTTTTTCCAGTGAATCTAAAAATGTTATTATTGTTTACAGTAGAGTACAGCAGTTTTATTCTATAGCCCTGTTCAGAATTTAATACTTATTAATTTTTTTTTAATTCTTAATTAGTAACAATATTGTCCTATGTTATTTTAGTCCTGTAGAATCAATAAATTTTGAATTTTAAACACAAATATATATTTTTATTTTATTAATCCTACATCAGTTCGTATCTTAAAACTTTGGTCTACGTATACAGTAGTATTGAAACTAAAATTAAGCTGTAGGAAAACTTATTTTTATGAAGAAAAAAATATCTAAAACTTGCATTATGTGCATTTTATGGCAAATTTCGTTTAATATGGATTTTCGGTGATCCGGACAGAGTCTAGTCCCATATGGTCCAGATTAGCAGGATTCTACTGTAAATAGATTTATCCTGCACGTAACCTCAAAAGGAGAAAAATTGGAAAATATTGTAGGTTGATGCGTGCCTGGTTAAGTTTGAATGACACGTTTGTCAAGGATATTAACATTAGAACAATAGCATGGTTTTAATTAGGCTTAACAGTGTTTGGCGAGGGGTGTCGGTCTCACTCAGTGGCGGCTGACTCGTCCCACTCTGAAGTGGTTATTCCAGGTGGACGACTCTCTGCTCCAGAAGTGTGAATTGGACCAGCCGTACCTAGCCTCGGTCTGATAAACTAACTCTTTCAGAACCGGGTGGTACTCCTGGCTGATACAGGACAGTGAAAAGTATGAAATTATGACCGGAGCAGCCGCGACTGCTTGGCGACTGAGTGTAGCGGCGCGGTCCCATTCCACCTGCCTTTCCTTCGTAGGTGGTAATGCAGACCACTGTTTGGCAGCAATGAAAGCTTGGTATTGCTCCCTATGCTTGAGGCCATGCCTTACCTTGTAAGGCATATGGTAAGGAGGCTTAAAAATTTACGTAGTGCAGCATGACAAGAACAGTATCTATAGTGTTCACCCAATAGCTGCTTGTTGGCCGAGCTCAGCAAGAGTCTCCACTGATCCCCCACGCTTTGCGGGCTGATCAGAGATGGGGAGCCGTGTGGATCGCCAAGCCTCTACTGGTTGTGTATTCAGGCAAGATTGAGCGGCAAGTCTCAGGCTATGGTCACTTCAGCACTAACTAAGAACTCAAAGAAAGGAAATAACTCGAGCTTGTAGTCCCTCCTTGGATGAAGGTGTTACTTGTGGTTGGGGCTCCACTGTTGCTCCCCTCCAGCACCGAATTAGTGCTTGGGTTACTGGAGAGAAACCGGTGACCATCTAACGTGTGTGTTTTTAGACTCACTGTCTCTCGAAAGGGGCCTGTAGTCAGACTAATTCGGTTAACTAACAATCTCCTGGTTCCTGTTGGCAGTGTACGTCGTATATTGTTTCTAGCTGGTGAAACAGAAATGTACTCTAAAGAAGAAAAAGCTTAAGGATAGCGAACAATAGATGTTTATTGAGAACTCAATAAACATGTGTCCCGTGCTACCTCCTACCGAACAGTGGAGCACTGAAGGTATGTAACTGTGTTATCCAGGTGTAGGCGACCTGGTTCTAGGTTACAAGGGAAAGAATATAGTTCTAGACGAATACAAACGGAGTTACTGTTAAACTGTACTAAGTAAACGAGTGTCTAAAAGAGACAACGTTATGTTTGCTGGTTGACTGGTCGTCGAGACAGGAAGTAGCCGCTGGGGGTGTACTTTAAGCTACTAAGATCTTGGGAGGTCCCAGCACTGATCAGTGCTCCGAGATGTCGCGAGAGGATGAAGAATGAACTGCTGGAGCCCCGCTGCAGACATACTTATATAGTGCTCAAGTCTAGGCTGCCACAGCAGGGTGCGGGGAAGGCGTGTGACATCCTTCTGCTGTGTCATGGGAGTTGAAAATCTCTGGCCAGCAGTAGTCAGCAATACTGCTTCGTTCATCTTCGGCAGCGCTCGACCTTGCCCAGTGTCAGGCGGCTTGTAGACTCTCAGTGAAAGAAGAGGGGGTGGGGGAGGTGTCATGCCCGCTGGTTGCGTAACCTTGTGGCCACATGCTCGGCCGCCCCGGGAGATTTAAGCGGCAGAGAAGTTATGGGCAAAGTATTGCAAGCACAACTCTCGTGGGCGGTTGATATAGACAACTCTGACGTAGGTTGAAGTAAAGGCATACTTCACGTAAAGAGCAATGAGTTGTAATCGTAGTTGATTAGTAGTAGGAGCGGCACATGTCAAGGTTAGGCATAGTTTACTGAGGTAGAGAATACCTCCTCCCATGTAAGTAACCGATACTTACAGAGAAAACTGTTTTCTGTCACCCTAGTTACCCGTGTCTTGCTTGAGAGAATATAGCACTCTTACGAACATGTTAACTTTTCATGCTATAAATCCTCCTTATAATTTCATCCTTATAAATTAATTGAGGCCAGTGGCAATATGATTATGAAGCCCGTATCTGTAGCTCAAGAGCAAGATCAAAGCCAAGTGCAAATACCCTAACTTATAAGAAGTAGAGAGAATAAGTAACTTGTGTTAACTACTTGTATCCCACAAACCAAGGGACAATGTATAACCTAGAATGTATAACCCATGTTAACTATTGTCAAGAGAGTAATGAGACCATGCAATCTAGATTAAGAGTGCATATGTACAGCAAACTGCTGCAATCTAAGTCCTAAGATTCTTTTTGTACAAATGGTACACAATTATTTAATCTTTGAGTTTCTTGTGTAATCGTGTGTGTTTCTTTAATACTTTGACTGCCATGTCAGACATATCTGAATGACACCACTTAATTTTTGCAAGACCACATCAGACAGATCGGGCTGACATACTCTATTTCAGAACAGGCTGTGTCAGGCATTCCTAAATGACACCAAATGGGATTTTACATTGTAGTGTGAGAACAATGCCTCTGGTGAATATTTTGATACAATTTTCATACCCTCTATTGGTCAACAGACTAAAACTATGAGATGTGAGAAACAGTATCTACTTCATGAACTTGTGATTTACACACAACCACAATGGAGCTGAGAAAGCATGCACATTTTTGGTTGTGCATGGTGATGAATAGGATTCATGATTTCAGATGAATTTCAAAATCTAACATATACAATTTATGCCTTTTATGTCAGACCGTGTCTGACACGGTCGTGTAATGAAGTAATCACACAAAGGGCCACAGACAGATGTGTCCGACACATTTCATTGTTCATTTTTACAATAATACAGTTGATAACCAAATGAAATCGCCCCACAGTGGAGTAGGATATAATAAGAATCTTTTTCTTAAAGCTCGCACCTTTTCACACGTAAATTGGTTAACTTGCGATAGTGCTGGCTGAATACCAGACGAGTTAAATTCGTCCGGCAGGGGCGTCAGTGAACCTTCCCTAATGCTAATCCTCTGCGAGTGGGATTATCTTTTCTAAACTTCAATTAGTATACATTTTATTCTCGAGGACAGAGATAAAAATGTAATGAACCTAAAAAAAAATTGTGCAAACTACTTATTGTACAACCCGCTGTTTAAATAATTGTTTTTCACTACTTTGATGCGTGCCGCTATATCATACTACTAAATACGATTACGACTCATCTCACATCACGCCTAGTATTTCTACTTCAACCCACGTGAGAGTCAAACCCCGCCAACCTGTACATGGACGTTGCTGGCAGCCACAATCCTGGAGGTCGCCCGTACACGAAGATACCAAAGTTGTGCAAGCGAGCGAACACGTTGCCCTCCACCCCCCTCCCCTCGTGCTGGGAGCCAACAAGCAGTCAACTGCCTCAGGACACGGCCGAGCGCCACCGAACATTCACGAAGTCGAGAAATGGCTAGAGTGTTACTACCACCACTCTGACCACGCACTAGAGGGATGTCCAAACCCCCCTCGCCTCGGGACCCAACGGCGCACCTGTCCTTCGGATTATACAAGTTTGTGCATAGCAGGGCTTGAGAATTATTCATGCAGTTTAACGAGCTCGTTCCACCACTTCTAGTGCTGGGGTCTCCTGCGACCTACAAATTTTCAGCAGCCTACCAAAGGCTGCTCCTATTACAGTCACCAAGAGGCTTCTTCTGCACCACCTTTGAACATGAACACTCCCTGCTACTAGAGCAATAGACATTACCTTGTTATTCTCTTCTAGACACCCCGTGATTTAGTTAGCACAGCTTAGTATTTATTTTAACAGTCAACTACATTTATTCCCCACTTAGTCTCGAACCAGATCACATACACGTGGCCAGCATAGGTTACTTTCAGCATACCGTTTGCTTGGTAGGAGATAGCACGTGTCACTGTGCTTATTGAGTTCTCAATAAATACGGCTTTGTTATTTAACCACGAGTATTATTTATACAGTAATATTTACTACGTCTGCTAGGAACAATACAATACACATTGTGCACTGCCGACCGAGACAATTGACTACGACTGGGGATCCCCTTCTGGAATCCACCAGTCCCATACATACACCATTCGACGGCCACTTGTTCTAGACCCCCGGGGATAGAACAGCAGAGCCACAACCACTAGAAACTCCTCCAACCAGGAAGAGAGTACGCTTAGGTTGTATCCCTACCAGAGCACCTAGGTGCTGGCGCTGGTATTTGCTCGAGTGCTACGGCCTAACCCTGGTTGCGATACCACAACCCAGTAGTAGCAGGAAGGCAGCCCCATATGGCTCAGCGCTTCTGATCTGCCCGCCAATGCTGGGGGGAAGGGGGCGTCTTCTGGAGCACCGAGTTCATGCTGGCAGCTGCTACTGGAAGTACACTAAGTTACAGAATTGCTTTGCGTCTGTGGTGCACGACCCATACTGTTGAACGGCAGTCCATGCTCTATGCCTGTAAAGGTAAGGCACAGATCATGGCGAGAAGAGCAAAGGATAGCTCACCTCACTGCCACGCAATGGGCAGTATTGGCTCCACAGACAGCAGGGAGACAGACAGGCAGAACGTGACTGCGCTGACTTAGTCAGGTTTTTGGAGACAACGGCTGCTCCTGTATTTGATTATATTGTTTTCCCTCCGCATATCTATACACACCAAGAATAACACCCTGTCCCGAGTAGTTTGGTGTACGGATCTGAGGTCAGGTACAGAATCTTCAATGCCAGGTTCTGGAGCAGAGAAGGAGCTAGTTAGAATCTAAAGTACTATGTTGCCAGACACTATATCAATGACTTGAAGCCAGAGGACTGCACCGTAAACTCTTGTCAGCAGTCAGCCACCATTCTCCAGTCGGGTGAAGAATCAAGAAGTAAGCCAGGTAATACAGACACCTCCCGTCAGTCTCCGTCCTTAACATGTAAACCCACAGTGGGCCAGAAGGTAGACAATCGTAAACGACTAGCCAGTCAGGCTATTAAAAACTTTGCTCCAACACGCAAACCGACGTACCCCGTTAAGACATCAAACCAGAAACGCCCATTGGAACAATAAATCCCTAAATGCTCATGCTGGTCTGGCGCACTCAAAACCACAACGACCGTAACACCTAGTTAGTAAGCCAGGCATGCACCAAGAGATTTTCTGGTGCCCAATGCGGGGCATCAGACTGATTAACTGTTCGCATCGAAAAGCCGAACCAGACCAACCTAACAAAGAGACCTAAGGGTCCAGCCACGAAAGTGAAGCGGTCTTCAGGGAGTCCAGTAAAAACCACATGGTGCCCATTGCCATGCGATTTGGAGCTCAACGCCACCAATGGCATAGACCATGACTAAGAACATGACATAACAGAGACGAAGTGTAGCCATGCCGACTGTTCTGGTACTGGCTCACTCCTGATAGAGTGCAAATTACTGCGACAATGCGTTCCACCACGTATGCTTACGCTGGCCGAATGAAATCCGTGACACAGAAGGTCTGAAATACCAAAGCAGAACCTGTAGCCAACAACCAACAACATTCTGCAACGAGATCACTTGCCCCGGTCGAGGCATCAACAAGATACGTTGCAATACGTGTAGTGAACTGTACCATTAGTTATGTTGATGCATGCCCAGTTTGACTGACAGGCACAATGGTCGAGGATTATGTCCACTAGACCAAAAACAGGGTGGTTTAGATTAGATAGGCTGCGAGGGGTGTTGGTTAGCACTTACTTACTCCGGCGTCTTAGGTGCCGTGTTCGTGGTGGGTTTTATCCAGCAATAACGAACTTGGCCAAAGTCAAAACTGCGATTTCACAAGTAGAATTCGTTTGTCCAGAAGTGGATGTTATCCCAGCCGAATATTACTTCAGTACCGTGTAACAACCCTTTCATCACAGGGTGGCATGAGGAGTGAATACGTACAGGAAATATGTTTAATACAGTGATCAAAGCAGTCGACACTGAAAAGTGCCCGAGTTGGGCAGTGCGATCCCGCTCCACCTGCCTTTCCAGTGTAGGTTGAGGAAGTGCATTCAACTTCCTGGTGGCAGGGAACACTGGTTCGTTCCCTATGTTTTCGGCCATGCCTATGGCCATAAGGCATCAAGTCTGTGCTCACAATTTACTAGGTACACTTTGATGCGAACAAACAAAACACAGTTTACAGTGTAAGTCCGGTTTTGGCTTGCTGACCAGGCTCTGTAAAGTCTCCACTGATCCCCCACGCAATACGGTCTGATCAGAGACAGGTAACTGTTTGGGTCACCAATGCCACCACTGGATGTGCATTCACACAGGAATGGGTGGCAGGTCTCAAGCTACGATATATCTCAGCACTAACAATACTCTTGGATAAAGCAATAACTCGAGACTGTCGCTCCTCCCTGGGTGAAGGTGTTAACTAGTGGTTGTGGCTCCTGTGTTCCTCTCCACCAGCACTAAGACAGTGCTCCGTCAGTTGGAAAGCAACAGATGATCGTCTAATGGGTGTGTGAGAAAATATGACAGACCCCTGAAGGGCGCCCATAGTTGAAGATAATTCAGTTATGATAAAATAGCCGGTTCTTGTCAAGGATGTACATAGCAAACTATATCCAGCAGGTAAACAGACATATACTCTAAGAAATAAAAGCTGAAAGGTAGGAAACAAAAAGTAAGTTTATTGAAGTCCCAATAAACATGCGACGCATGCTACCTCCTACTAGACAATTGAGTGCTGAAGGTTACTACACTGGTTAGGTGTAGGCGACCTTGTTCTAATTGAGAATGGGAAATAAATAGCTAAACGAGAAAATATATAATACTTATAAACTGTTCTAATAAAAGTGTCTTGAAGATACAAAGTGAATTTAAAAGGTGTTGGTAAGCATGTCCACTGGTTGTCGGGTTGACTGAACGTCGACGGTGAAGTAGCCGCAAGGGGCATACTCAGAGATTCGAAGTTCTCTGGAGGTTCCAGCACTGAGCAGTGCTCTGGGATGTCACGAGAGATGAAACAAGAATGACTGCCCGAGCCCAGCAGCGTTCTGACATATGGGTGAAGCTTGTAGGCTGTCGGCACAGGCTGCGGGGAGCACATGACGTCCTGCCCTGGTTGGCGTGGGAGTCGAAAAATTCTGGTTACCATTTCTGCTTCATGCCCCGTTGGTAGCGCTCAGCCTTGCCCGAGCACCTTTTGGCTCTCGGGGCAGGGGGGGAATGCCTCCGGATTGCATAACCTTCAGGTGAAGATAATTAGCTTATAAGTTCTTGTTGCCTGTAAAGTAGGCAACGTATCTCTCACATCTGTAGCAGTGGAACTAGGTACTTTGGTGATGAGTGTAATCGTACTCGATTAGTTGTATAAGCGCCACACTCCAATGTATAGGATGGCCCCATGAGCGAATCACTATGCCGGATATGGCATACCAGTGCAAAATGTGTAGGAAAAAACACACCTCACACCTCCCACTCCCGCCTGCCAAAACCGTCTCAAATATACATACATACCGGGACAGCATCAGGACACCCAGTGACCGGACAGGACAAGGATATTCTAATAACAGACTTTCCGGGCCAATCTCACGAGGACCCGGTAGCATTCATGCAAGAATAAATTTCGAAAGACAGAGCTTCCTGCGAAGAAGTGGGTAGACAGGGCCCAGCTGCACTTTAAGGGTCTGGCATTAATATGGTGGGAATGTTACGGCGAATTTATCACCGAGTTGAAGCAATTCAGTAACAGACTAGCTTCCGAATTTACTAGCCAGGAGGTGTTGGCGAGATTGACTACACAATCTTACTCGAGCTCGGCTGTGGCTTGACATATAGTGGTAGCTTGTAAGCTACCAGCGTGGGGAGCGGGGGAGGCGTGAAAATTATCTCGTCAGTGGTTCTTGCTTCTCGTGCCTCATTGGGTCTGCTTGGCAGTGCCCGAGGTCTGGACAACATGCCTTACACGTGACACGTGAGAGGGAAAAACACAGAAGTTCCCGTTGCCTGTAGGGGTAGGCAATGTGTTTCTCAAGTCTGTAGAGATGAAAGCAGTACTCCTACATGATGCGTCGGAGTCCTACTAGAATAGGTGCAGAAGCAGCATGCGTCAGCATAAAAAAAAAATTAACCTAACTATCCCTTGCGGAAGTCCATCTTATATCGCAGGTCTGACAGCTAGTATGTACACTGTGTATCTTCGTTTGAATGATCACTTTAGTACGTGCTCAAAATACACTCTTACACGATGACATTCTTCATGTAAGCACAGAAGTACACTGCAAACACGTATGGTGACATTTACAGGATTACCTACACATCAAGTCAGATTCAAGTGTGATTATAAAAAAATATATAAAAAGCTAATATGTCTTTGTTACATCGAAGTCTCTGTCTTCAACCTAATCACTGCCACTGTGGTGAGAGTCGTTACATAATTAACTTATGGCTGCCATTACTATCACAGTGGTGAGCGTATATTTGTAATGCTACCTACTTAAGTAGGCTGTCAGCCACTGAAAAACTGAACCTTGAGGTGTAAAAGGTTTATAAATAGTTACTGAAGGACAGCTATTTACGGCTGCATTAAATTTTTGTGCCTCACCAGTAGCGCTCGGCCTTGCCCGAGGTTTGGGCAGCTTGTTGGCTCTCAGCGCGGGGTATGGGGAGGCAGCGTACCTGCCGGGTTGCGTATCCTCCAAGTGAAGAGAATTCCCATGTTAAGTTCCTGTTACCTGTAGGGTCGGCATGATGTCACGCACGTCTGTAGTAGTCGAAGTAGGTATTCTTGGTGATTAGTCGTAATTGTAGTTGATTAGTTGTATAAGCGGCACTATCATGTTAAACCAAACTGAGGCAAGACACGGCTGGGCCAACCCGAACTTCTGGAGCAGTGCAGCCTACAACTGGAATCTCCACTTCAGAGTGGACCGAGCTCGCCACTATTGGGTGAAACCTGCAACACCACCACCACCCAAGACAACAGTATAAGCACTAACCACACACCCCTCGCCTCACGCCTTCTAAATAGGGTTAATGACCCCGCTTTTGGTCTAGCGGAAAAATCCTCGATAAACGAGTCAGTCAGATTAACCGGACATGTGTCACCAGCAAGTAGCTGCGACTGTTGACCCGAAAAGTCAACAACAGAAGTGTGGAGTGTAGTTTGAGCAGGCTTTTGGTGTTGACTTCTGGAAGCTGGTGGTGCTTGAAGCCTTCGGGAGATTTGAATGAAGTTGTAGAAGTCTCTGAACGTTGGAGGCGGCAGCCACTGGTGGTCAATGAAGAACTAGAAGCTCTTGGAGAAGATCCTGAGGGTCTATGGTCAATAGAAAGCCCCAGCACAGAAGTGTTAAGGCAAGCTACTGGAGAATACAACTGGCATCTTAGGCTGCGCATGGACTTAAACAGTGCGCTCGGCCGGCCCAAGCTGGGGCTGGAGTGGGAGCTGTGACATAGCTCTGTGACGTCTGCCTGGAGCAAGCTGAGGTGGGACAATATACTCTTGCGCTCGGATATATGACCTCAGGAAGCTTCATGGCTGTGGCGAAACACTGTCTGCCGGGTGCGTCGGGGAGGCTGTGTTGTAATGGCAGCTTGGATACCATGCTTGGTTCATGTGCTTGAACCACCCACTAGGCTGGAAGCGATTCCGTTGCACTGGTGAATTGGGTTTGACCCTTCCTTGGAATACGTAGATACTATAAGTAGTGTGAGGAAGTTGGGTTTGGAGCATCAGGAAATACCATGTGTCTGTAACTGTCCCTCCAAGGGAAACAATCCTGTAACCATCTGTGGTTGTGGTTCTTGGTATAATAGTAACATGTTAGGATGAGTATAGGCTGTTCACGGTAAAGTGAGCACCTTTTTAAGGCCCTCCCGAAAGGCATCAAACTCTAATAAGTATATTTCATTGCAGTCTCAGACGTTAACTTTTGAGTGTGATGAAATGTATGAATTATGTATATTAGTTATATTGCAATGTTAACAATAAAAAAGTGACAGAAAGGTAGAAATCAAATGAAAGGAAAAATTTAGTAGTGCCTTAAAAAGTGCTCACTTTACCGTGCACAGCCTACAGTAGTTGTGTTTGGTATATTCATATAAGCGACACGCATCAAAAACTTTCAGAATTTAAGGCATTACATTTTCCCTTTTGTAAACATAACACAGAAACCAACCCCCCCCCCCCCTCCCCGCCCGTACATTCTTTCTCCTAGAGTTACAAACTGAAAGTATGTTATTCAAAATTGTATTGCCAGAACCATGGGCCAGTTCTCAGTGGTTCACTACTTTTTCAGGTTTTGAGTTACCCAGCAGACACTTTTATTACCTCAACCAGACATTAAATATATAGTGCATTTCATATAAGTGGTCTCAAATTTGACAATGTGACCAACCTACACAGTATGTAAACAGTAAATGCTCTCGCTCCTACAGTATTGTATCATCTGATGAACTGCTGCGGGATCTGTGTTGTTATGTTTGCTATTTTGATGACGGTTTTGGAAGAAAATGGTACTCGGAACTAAAAGTTGTAATTTAAAATCTTAATTATAATTACAACATTTATGGTTTAAATTATGTTTCTAAAGCAATGTTAAACTTTCTTGGCATTAGTAACGGGGCTTAAAAAACACGTTCATTATTTATGACAGAGTTTGTCGACACATACGAACAGTAAACGGTTCCAGCCAATGGCTAGCCATGTTTGTTTCCAGCCCGGTGAAGGCAGTTGTGTGTGCACTTTTTTTCTCATTGTGTTTATTACACAAATATTGTATTGGTGTTGTCGGAATATTTAATCAATAGTTAATTAATTTCTATTTGCTTTTTCCAAACATAGTTGGTTGTAGGTACCATTGTAGTGCGTTTTGTTGAGTGAAATGTAACATTAATTGGCAATTCACTAAAATTGCTCGTTCCGCCATTTTCCTAACTGCCTTCCACAATGAAGTGACACAAATATAATTTCCGTATATAAGTTTAAGTTTGTTTGTATCCGGAAATGTGCGGAGTGTTGATTTTACTGAATGATTTTGCAAATAAAATATTTAATGCTAGTGACAAATAAACGTGATTTTAGTGAAGTAAACTCGCACGGATTGCCATAGAAAAAACACGTGTTCAAGAGGTTACAACAGTAAGTTTGCATGTTTTGTAAATGTATTTGTAAACCATTAATATCATTATTGAAATGCACGTGACCTGAAAAATGCAGCACTTTCCACACTTTTGTAGTGAGTGAATAATATTTGTTGTGTACATCGTAAATTCGAGTGTAAGGTTAACTTCGGTCAAAGTGTGTGCGTATATATAGATATTGGTGCATCTGTACGAATACGAACAGAGACGTATGTATTTTCATTAAAGTTATAATTTTCGAAGTTAAATAATTTAAATGATATTTCCATACGAGCAAAATTTTCCACTGCTCCACCAAAACAATATGCAACTCAAAATGCCACACACTCAAGCCGGAATCACATAGCCCTGACCAACACAGCTCGACACGACCAAAAACGCCACCACGACACATTTCAATGTGACTACTTGAGTTTACAGCATGACCAACACCACACACTCAGCATTTAACATAACTATTTAGAAGCCGCTGATAGGCTACGTTAGTTTCAAAGGTGGTGAACACGAGGGAAATTGTAATACATGACAAATTGGTATCGCTGATGCATACAAAAGTAAAATTATTATTTTTAGGAGTTAGATACAGTAGTTTTCAATCAATTTTTCTTTTATGCTGCATATTTACCATTGTGGGGAAAGTTTGCAATACAATTTCATTTTGCAATGTTGTACATTCTGTGCGTCGTGCCGCATGACACGACGAAGAATAGAAATAATTTCTAATCCAAAATTGCTGGTCGGACGACAGAATCTTGTATTTCATTGGCTGTTGGTCATCGTATCATGCGTGTTGGGGCTATGTGATTCCAGCATCGTAAGAACATCAAAATAATTCAGTCTCGTGAAAGGATACATAGCCACCCAGATGCCAGTGGCACTACTTTCCTAGAACTGTCAAATTTGAGACCATTTATATGAAATGGACTATACCATGGATACAGCCTAGCTACAGGAATACTTGTAAACAGTACATAAAAAAAATTTATAGCAAAAATAATTTTTTATAATGGATATAACATGTAATAGTAAAATTTTGTATTTCATTTTCTGTTTGCAAACATGTAAAAATAAAATTAAACGTAACAAAATATATTATTTTGTATTTAAAAAAAAAAAAAAAAAAAAAAAAAAAAAAACCTAATAATTTTGTTACAGGCTGTTCACAGTAAATAACTTTTGAAAACAACCTTTGAATAAAATAACAACATATTATATAGGAGCAAGTAAGCTACAGTACGCACTGGCATGCATGCTGCCAGTGAATTAAATAACACAGTTCTAAGTCTTGACGACTTTTTACTGTGAGTGTAATGTTTAAATTAATGACAAATCAAGTCGATGCATTTTTGTTTTACGTAAATTAGAGTACACACTGGCAAATTAAAATTAGTACCACAATTATGCACATAACAGTTTCACATCTTCACTTGGCTGATGCATTAATAAAGTTATCAGGGCATAGCAACGTAAATTTTACATACCGGTATAGCAGAAGGATAAAAAATTAGGAGAACCGTAGTTCTTAAGCAGGGCTATTGAAAGTGCTCAAATAAATATGAACTGTCCATACTACATTTGTACTGCTCGAGAAACTTAAAAATTAAACAAATTTTTAGGTACAAAAATTAAGGCACATAAAACTTTTTTTGCTTGTCTGAATATTACAGCTTACAAATGTTTATATGCTATTCATGGTAAAGTGAGAATTTTTGAAAGCCCTCTCATTTGGAATAATAGTCAATAAATATATTATTTTAGTCTTAGACATTTACTTCCAAGTACAGTGGTATCTATATACTGTGTTTATTACATATATATACATATACACATATATATATATAGTGGAATCTCGAAAATACGCTTTTCAGTGGACCAAGAAAAGAAAAGAGTAACATGCGGGAAAACAATGGATGCAAACTTAGATTATAGATTTAAGAAAAACATACACAACTTCAAAATGCAAGTTTAATTGAACCGGCAGCTTAGAAAAACCTTGTTAATTCAAAGTCTATTAATTCAAAATCATATATAATTCAAAGCGTTTACTTGCCCTGAAACGGAAGAATAGGATTTTTTATGCTTTTAGGTTTGGTTAATTCGAAATTCATCTTTTATGTAATTCAAAGTTGGATTTCATGCAAAAGTGAATGTGAAATTCAGAATAATTAATCAAAACTATAATAATTATGATAAAACGTGCATCGCCTACAGTGTTGCGTGTGCATGCACATAAACAAGCAATTTTATACGCTTTTAGTGATAACAAAACCTGAGCCGCACACCACAGAATATTCCACGTATGTTCGAACATCATCTGCTCGCACCCGTATTGATCCAGTACGCCGATATAACGGCCATCTCGTGAAACCTGAACAGCACGCCACAAACTGATACAATATTCTGGCTGTTCAATTTACATGCCAGGGTTAGCATAAATAATACGTATTTTTTCAGGTGCAAAAACTGTAGAAAGCTAACAAATGCTGTAATCTTAAGGGGGTTTGGTGTCTTATATTACTATTAATTATTCTACCAACATTTTTCCTAGTTACGCATGTATGCATTAAAACATTTGGAAAAGGTTTAGAACCAGTGGGGAAAATGTGATGTAGGCGGACGTCCCCTTGTTTATAATTAGTGCTTTAAGAGAAAAATTTCAGACTGGATTGAACTCTGACTGGAATCAACTTGTAGCGAACTCAGAGTGAACTTGTCAACAATAAGTGTTTAAGGTAAAGTTTTGAACGTGGACTTAAGTGTAAACAAGACTGAACGCAGATTGAAAAGGGATAGAAGAACTCTATTGGCGACTGGCAGAACTATAAAACAAACCTAATATAAAATGAATTTCACATATTTCTCAGTTACTTTCAGTGTTTAAAGTTCAATTTCAATCCGGATTCTACATTCCAGTCCACCTCGACAACTGAACTGGATTATCTCTCCACTCCTACTTCAGTCCAGTACGGATGTGTTTATACTAACATTTCAATTGGAATTCTTCAGTCCACTCCAGGTTCAATCCGGATTGAAATGTTACAGTAAACGCACTATATGGCAGTTGTTTTATTTAAAAAAAAAGTAGGGTTATGAATCACGTCTTATTTCAGCATGTGCATTTAGGCCTCTTTAAATATTTTATTTTTATTTTCTCGTCCAGTGTTCTGACTTCCTTTGCTGGCCAAGCTCTCTTCAATCCAGGGATGTATATTGCCACAATTTATTTACTAACGACAATTTTCACCAACCATTATGTACTTGCTGAACAAACTTTAAACCTGTACAATAGTAAACAAACCTGCAATCAATTTCTTTCAATAATAATAACCCCTGTCAAAATATAGCCACATCTTTTCAAATTCTGTTTACGAGAATAACAACATCATAGAACATTCAACATAGTCGGAGATTGTGCGATTCGTTCTAGTTGTTCCCAACCCAAGAAACACATAAGAATATGAATGTCAGATGCTTTCTCACTGTCACCAACCTATGAAAGTAGTAAACACAGAAGAAGAAAAAAGAAGTGTACAAAATAGAACATAAAAAACTGCTGCGGGATGCAAACAATACTATCAATATCACCAGTTATCAATTACCCACATTGTTTTGCATTTATGTACTGTTAAAAACGATTGATGTGTACAATCTGTGGCGTAAGTACAGTCTGTTTGGAACGGATGTTATGGGAAAACAAACAATCAACGATCGTTGAAACCAGTTATTAATTAGCATTGTTTATTTAGAAATTTTGGCGGGACCAAAATTAATGAATGAGGAATACAGTAAAACACGCATAAAGGGAACAAATGTTCGAGAATCCACTGTAGGTGGTAAAAGAATAAAAAAAGTTGAAATAAAAAAGTAACTTAGGACTTAAAAGTGCTCACTTTACTGTGAATAGTCTACAAGAGCATAAACACACAAAATGCTATATTACTTGTCTACGTAATTTTCATTATTTATTTGCAACACCAATGCCACAAATTGTTCAACATTCACAGGCACAAAAACAAAAAATCAAATACAAAAAAAATTTCTTTCTATGGCACATGTCCACTTGTTACAGTACAGTTTTTATCTAAACTCTCTGGAGCCACGAAAGTAGCAGAGTCTACTTGAGCAAGTTTCACACCAGGAGGAATTAAATCAGAAGGGATGTTGGGAACAGACTTCGAGGTACTTGGAATGGGGTTGGCAGTACTCATAGATATGGGTTTCAGAACACTTATGTTGTCCAGCTTGAAGCCAACAGGTGGAATGAAAATGCCACCCATTGCAATCCCTGGGGCACCAAGCATCGTCCGTGATGACTCCCCACTTAGTCCGATTAGCGACGAAGGTGTGGGGAAATTCCCGGACGCAAAGAGGGCACTGGCAATGTCTGAGCCAATCATGAGGCTTGTTGTTGGTGTGATGGTGTTACTGACACCAGCATTACTGCTGCCACTACTGGCAATGATGCTGCTCAAACTACCACTACCACCAGCAGTGATAACACTACCAATGGTACTAGCACCACCACTAGCAATGACACCACCAATGGAATTAGCACTACCACTAGTGATGACACTGCCAATGGTACTGGCAGTTCCACTGGTGATGACACTACCCATGTTACCTCCCCCAGCAATAACACTGCCAATATTTCCACCAGCGATGATGCTGCCAACATTACCAGTGCCAGTAATGAGGCTGCCAACATTAGCACCACCTGCGATGACACTGCTAATGTTGGCACTCGTGATGATGCCTCCGCTGGCACCTGCCTTCAAAGATGCAGGTACAGGGATGCTGGGGACAAGGAGGTTCACACGTTCAACAGGAGCACTTGTGCTCACAATGGAGGAGATCTCCATTGGTGTTTTGGTGCGAGATTCTGTACCACTTGAGCCTGGGGCTACCAACTCCTGGATGAAGCTCCACAGGATCCCATCACTCTGATCACGGGGAAACTTTGATGTCAGTGTCATCTGCAAGCATTACACAAAATATCACAATTACTATGACACATAAATTTTTATATTATTATTTCTGAACGAATTCAAATCAGCATCCTGCTTTTTCATGGCACAAGGAAGTCTGATGGCATGTAAATCCTGCTGTCTTACTCGAGGGATACATATGTGGCTTCCAATTAACCAGAAAAACATACTGTCATAAAATAGGAGTAGAAGAGTGATATACAGAAAAAAGAAGTGCTAATCAGAGGACCCAGATGAATCTCACACACCACAGCAGCATCTGCTAAATCACCCTCACGATAATCCCTGCATGAAAATTCCACACATTCATGCCATGGTAATAAATGACCAACAAGGAAAAATTTATTCCAAAATTTGTCATGTAGAAAAAAAAAAGTGTGTACACACCAATAACAAAAGTATATGAATGATTTTAAGATACAAACCGTACAGCATAATATTATAACATGAACACATTCATAATAAATACAGTTCAACAAATATTCAATAAAATTCCACACTCAAGAAAACAAGCAATCCCCCTTTGTGCTGAAAAACTTTAATTTTGGTTTCAATTTTCTGAATGTCTGAGAAAATGTAAAATAGTTAATTGTGATTTTACAATGTCCAAAAAGGATTGATTTACTAACGCACACTATGTATATACTAACGCGTGACACATATCTGCACCATTCATTTTTTTCAACTTTGTATCATCATGTGTACGTAATGTACCCCAGACAAGGAACGAACCTCAACTGGCTGCCACCAATACCAGCATTCCGCCTTCTTGGACACGTCAGACACCTGGAGAGCAGAATGCACATCAAGAGGAATAGTCACGCACATCGCCGCCGCCTAAGACAATTCAAGTAAGAAGGAATAGCAGCTGGCAACGCAAGTGAGTTGCCCCTAAGCAGGCAGCACACAGTACTGCACCGCCCACAAAGGGAGGAGCCTCCCTGTTGACGGCACACAATGGCAGAAGTAACGAGAGACACACCCCTACCCAGGTGTATAAAAAGCCTCGCACCACGGCAGAATTGTAGTCTTATCTCAGCAGCTTGTCTTATCACCAGTCGTGCTAAGCCTCTCTGCTCTCTCTTCCTCCATGAGAGAAACTCTTAGTGATCTACAGTGACCAACTCCTGATGTCTTCAAGCACATGCTGCAGCCCTGAAGAGTCAACATTCCCTCACTGACATTGCTGTCAACACTTATTTCCCATCTTACCCCAGTCCCTTCAGAACAACTTTAGTTAGAGCCCAGGTTGTTATCACTGCAACCTATTTGTTTCCCTCTTGCTTTTCAAGCAGACAGGCCCCTTCTCCTGTTTGTGTTTATCTTTAATGCCCCTTCAATAGATTATCTATCCAGTGCATTGAATCTACGCAGGAGAGTACGTGTCACAGTGTTATATTCTGGATGGAATAAAACCCCTTGTTTACAGTCTAACCACAGCCTGTCCTTTCTAGAGTGAACTGTAATTAGTGTAATTTCCATCCAAGTAAGTGTAACCTGCGTGGGGGCAACAAGGAATCGTGGCTTTACAACCAGATTGACGACTGTAGAGTAGGAAGGTGGACTGTCCCCTAACAAGGTCTGGATGTATACCTCCACACTAAATATTCGAAGGCCATCCATACTGTGGACCAGATACACAAAGGCACCTGGTGCACACATATGGTAGAGCCACAACCTCTAGAAAGATACAAGACGCAGAGGTTAGACCACCCTTGTCAGATAATCTACTCCATCCACCGCGTATACACCCGCTGGAATGAGTACCAGGCCTGACAATCAGTGACCTACCCTTTGTGGGTTACAAAAGTAGCTAGGGAATTGTTGCCTGCCATCTCAGTGTGAACGTGAAATGTACCTTCCCTGTACAAGTAGTTCACCTACAAAAGGGGAAGTAAGTGGAGCGATCAGAGGACAGCTGCTGTACTCGTCGAGGGTCGCTGGATAATCAAACTTCACCTACCTTCAGCTATTTAACCTCACGGGAACAAGGAAAGGCCACCTGCCGACTGTTGAGGCCTCACCTCTCAGTCATCCGCCGTAATCTATTTGACACCTTGATTAAAACGCCCGGAGCTGCCTATCCCATCGTCGAGCACCTGGGCCGGGGCCTGCCCCTGGACCTGGGTATAGAGCATGACATCACCATCTACTCGCCACATCCGGATGCCGACAGCTGACCAGCCGCCTGCTTGCCGATCCAGAGAGAGCCACCTGCCATATGCCGATACCAAAAACAGTTCAGCCTGGAGACTGAACTCTGGACACCAGCATCCCAACTTACTCCAGCCACCCGCAGGCCTCATTACTCCAGCCGCCCGCAGGCCTCACCTCGCTCAGTTAGACTACATGCCTTGTCGACGGCCTACCTGTCCAACCTTGTTAGAGGTTGTAGTTAAGGCCAAGCACCAGATCTTGCTGACTCCACATCAGAGCCTGCCCTTAAGCCATGTGTGTCTGACCTGACAACCAAAAGCCTATAGACACGCCCCAGCCATTCAGGCAGTCATGCATCAATGCAATGTATAACCATACAAATATACAATATATGAAAAGACCAATTAAAGTTATAAACATCCACATTCTCGTACCTTGAGTTTATCCAGGTAGGTGATATTACCCTTATACTTTTCAGGGAACTTGATGAAATCTCGCTCATGCTTGTAAAAGTCAATGCATCGTTTCTAAAAAAAAAAAAAAAAAAAAAAAAAAAAAAAAAAGACAAAAAATACACACAATTAAAAACCGCAAAAAAAGATTTCATGCATTTTAGACAAATAAATTTATCTAATAGTCAGGGGAATATAACAATTTAAAAAAATCCCCCAACCAATATTAATGACCACCATAAAGGTGTCTTCTACCTGGGTCTGTTTTTATGTTTGAGGCTCTGCAAGATAGAAGTTATAAGGGCTACAAGCATGAAGTGCTCCATCATCATTATCTGTAAGGCTTTGAGCTGGCATGCAATGTTGTCATCATACTGCGTGTACCTATAGGACTAAGTGGTGACATTATTTTATTGAAGGAAATTCTGTAGCAAAGAAAGTGCAGGCTCCTATTGTAGTTTCACTTGTGTCTGGGTATTATAATATAAGATACAACAGTCATAGTCATTTGTAGCAATGCTTGAGGACTACAAAATATTTACAGCATGCGTGTTATTTTGAAGTTATCACTCTGTTCTCGTCTGGAGCAGGTTCCTTTTTCAAAGGCAATCATAGTGGATACATGTTTATCACAAACTTAATTTTCGGTTTAGACTTTGTTATCTCTTGAGGGATTCTACACAATGCATAATATGATAATTAGGTGAAAAACATGCTTGCGATTATTTACGACATAATCAGAAATGCTTCAGGTTACTTGATGTGATTCTACACAAAACCAGAATGATTTATGAAAAGGTTCAAAATTACTTAAAACATAAAATATCACTTAAGTTTGCTTTAAGAAAGTTGAAACTTGATTTTACACAATGCTAAGAAAATTTTTAACAATTTTTTGAGGTGATTCTATATAAAGTAAACTGAATTACGGTGGAACTGCATTATAATGATAGTCGACAATGGCAAAATAAATTATAGCTACAGCGAGTTATTGCCAACAAAATTTACCGTACCCCATAATTTTTTTGTTATTGTATCTGCCCTTGTAGATTAGTATTTGTCAACAAATGCCATAAAACTACGCATGTGCAGCGACAAGACAAAAAAAAATTGAGACGTCGGACAGCGGCATTAAGTAACGACCAGCTGGTGCGACCTTGCTTCCTCCTCCATTCTACTTACCCTTCCCAAGTTTGTGGTAGAGGCATGAGGGAGTAACTGCCTACAAATCAGTGCGCTACTTCACTCTTTCTCTCTATGTCTGTCCGTCACACACACAAGCAAGCACGCACGCACACACAAAGCCCGGAGATCACTGAACTTCCCTCCCTACTCCCATCTTCCACATTCACTTTCTACTCCTGTCTCCCCTCTTTCGAATTCTCTTTCTCCTCCTGCCTTTTGGCCCTCTACCTGCTACCTCTTCCCCCCTGACTTAGCTCGCGAATACCACATTTCTATTTCTCATGCTCACAAAGTAAAAAGTAGATCAATAATACACTTCCTCCAGTCCCATGTGTAGACATGGTAAATTTTTGTAATGAGAAGGGTTGGCACCATGAACAAATGTTACATTCACGTTGAACCCACGGAGTACACACGTATATGTTCAAATGTAAATAAATGTAGCTTTATGGTAGGTTACAAAAATATTTGAACAGTCAGGAATAATATTTTAAAGGAAATGAAAAATGTCAACAATGAAAAACAGACATTAACACAAATGAAAAACTTACGATTTTTAACTTGTTTTTTTGTAGAAAAGAATGAATTACCGACATGTTTACAATTTCTTTATTTACTTAGGCACAAAATTTACATTACCCTTATTTTCCCACTATTTTTAGCATGCAAAATTCACTGTCTTGTACATTTGTAATTACATCTCATCTCATAAATTGTACTTCACAATTACGACGCGTAACTTGTGGAGGCTGCTTAACCTGAGTCAACTCCGGCTGGTGTAAGTGAGTTAGGTTGGCTAGTGGGCATGAGCTCGAAGGTTGGTTGAGTCGTATGGGCTGGTTCCGCCAGATAAATCCCCAAAAGCGTGGGTTGGCGATTCCCAAGGATTGGTCATGTTCACTTACATAAGCTGCAATCACAGGGTGTGTTTCATTGCTCAAACGAATAGGGTCTTCGAAGAGGTCCTTGGGGATCTCTGGTGTGGTTGGTATCTGATGGTGGCGCAATACCTGGGCTTGGTCTTTCGTTGAGAGTTTTGCAAGTGTAGTCAGGAGGAGGGGGTAAATTCCTGCAGATGCCCAGAGGCAGTAAGCACCTGTATAACTTTCTCTTGGATACTACTCCGACGGGAGTAGGGCATCTGTACTGAATCACACTCTTACGTCCGTGAAGAGACTGCAGGTGACATGTTGTCCTACCCTTGTGTACAGCCACGTGTGTGTAACCTAAACCAGTAACCCTATCCCAGCACTTGGCATCGAAACACAGTGAGCACTCAGAGTCAGGCCTCCCCGGTGAACAGTTCCTGCATCTGGGTTCGTGTCTCAGAAGAGAACAGTCCCCACCAAATCAAAGAACACTAATTGAGGCACCGTAGGTGCAGTGGAGAGAATAGCCACTCAGCAGGCAAGCTGGCCTCAAGAGACTAAGTACCTAGTGGCGGGGCTCTACCGTTCTGTACTCCGTGGTGCACAGAAAGGGTGGCCGTCCAATGTGAGTGTGGGTACTCTGTTTAATGTATTGGATTTGAGTAAATTCCCCGGTCATCTGCAATCCCTTGGACAGCATGAGGTCCACTGGGAGAGAAATTACTACTACAGGAAAGATACTCTTGAGTTGGTAAAACGTCTGTTTAGTTCTTTTTACGGGAAGTAAACAGAGTGGTGTCGCACTACCTCTTAACGCTGGCAAGAGCTTTTGGAAGCTCAGCCTATGCTGTGCCATGTGAAGGCGACCTAGTCTTAAGCTAATGATGTCGGGGAAGAAGAGTGTTAAGAAACTAACTTGAACTGATACTACTACTACTCTACTAGTGTTTCCCAGAAGGGATCGCAGTGTCTAGGTGTGTAGACGATGTTGGCGATGGTGAGATCTTTATCACAGTGTGAGGTGGAGAACAAGGAGGTGGCGGTTCCTTCGGCACGAATGAGGTGAAGGAAAGGTAGGTTGGAGCGAACAAGCAGTCTGGTCAAATTCTCCAGCAGAGGCTTGCGATGCAGAAAATGAAGACTGGTCAAGGAGCGAGTCACTTTGATTCCTTTGGGACCCTTGACACGAATGCGGTGAAGGCAAGACCAGACTGGCGTTTCAGGGCAGTTTCCTGGTTTTCATATTCTGGCTGGTGTACCCTACCAATCAGCTGGATAGTGGTTGTCGATGGAGAGGGGGTAGCTGTAGCATAGCTTCCCCAAGATGTGGCATCACCGGCCACTCTAGTAGTGGAGTTTGGTAGGGAGAAAATCCATACTTTGGTGTTCTGATGGGGACGATATCCCCAGGCACCCCTCCATTGCATGCAAAGCGTGCTAAGGCTTACCGCCACACTGCACAGAGAAGGGAGGAGCATAGCCTTATGATCTTTGGATCTGTCTGGATTTTGATGCTGGATTATCAGGTTGTGGAGATGACCGTGTTAGGGTGGGATTTGAGTTGTCTTAGTATCTCTGTGATATAACTAGTGATTCTTTGGTAACCAAGATCAATCCCCATTGGCAAAAGAGAGACGAGTAACATATAAAGTTTAAACAGGGTTTTAAAAGTACATTTTGTGGGAATAGGATGTTTTAAAGTGTTATAATGTTGTGAAAGGGCAAAAGGTAATGTATTCTCATGAGGCCATTTTTTTAAAGTGTCTTTTACTCTGTTTTAAAGTGAAAGGAGGAAAAGGTTACAAAAGTTTATAGTTTACTGGTAGAATTAAATGGAATTGTGCTGTTTTTAAAAACATTGTTTACCTGTTTATGAGGCGTTTGTATTGTAAAAATCAGTAAGTTGGATGATACCCTATTATGACGTATTAAAAAAATACGGGATGGTGTAGGGCGAGAGAAGGAAGTTTCTGAGTTTTGAAATCCACTTACTGGGTACTTTTATGAGGAGTATTTTATGGCTTGTTTAAAAAAAGGGAACTGTATATTGTAATATGGGGTTTGTATGCAGTTATATTGTGGTAGGTCATGTTAAAATTATGCTGAGTTTTTAAAACCTTTTGAAAAAGGGTAAAGTGTATAGAGTTGTGTTGGGGTGTGAATGCTAAAGGCATTCTTGGTGTAAGTAGTTGTAATTTAACAGTTTTGTGATGACCTAGAGGGAATTAAAATTTATGTGAACTGTTGTAACACCCATATTTTTCACTATTTCTACATCTTGTTAACAAAATTGATCTACTTTTAAGATTTTTCAATTTGCTTGTATTTAACACTTGTAATTTTCTGTATGTTGTGACATATATTGTTTATTTACCTTTTTGTTTATTTTCACATGGTTAGAATTTTGAATAATTAGATGTACGAACTGCAATATTCACGTGTAAGTGCTTTTAGTTTGCTAGTTTTATTTTTTGTGTGTTTTTAAATTAATAATTTATATTAATTACTTTTCCACGGTCTCAACTGATGGTTAATGTTTCAGGGATATATTTGTGTATTTTAATTACATTTCTACGAAACCTTAAATTCTATGGATTAGAGATTTATGGCTGTTTTGGAGTGAATCAGTTTAGATTTACGTAGCGAGCCATTCAATTGGTCAGCAGGTTTAAACCCTGCACCCCTATTGGCAGGAGAGTCCAGCATAGGGTAGGCAGGTCCATTTTGGTTAGAATTTTGCTCTCTCTGCTACCATCTTTCGAAGCATCAAGACGTTAGAACAGGACACCCGTCCAGAAGTTGGAAGAGGCCTAGGATATTTAAGTTAGATTTTAGGGTGTTCAGTTTTAACAGCTAGCTTTAAGTTTTTATTTGTGTATTAATGTTGAGTAGAGAGTGAAAGAACTCCTCTGTTTTAGTACTAAGCAGCTGTTTAGTAGATAGTCAGGTAGTTAGACCTCACTACGTTCGTGAGCTGTGAGCCACGTAAGACAGACCCCCTACACTTATTGTTGCATTCTGAGCCTACAAGATTTGATCTTGTCCTGTTCCTACAAATTAAATGGTATTCTTCTTAGAGATCAACTCTACAGTAACGTAAGAAATACAGTACTCAATTTTACTACGTATCTAGTACAGACAAGACGGCGCTTTTGTTCTAGACCTTTCAACCCGACGCCATGTTGACTAGGCGTCCGTAGATTAATCCAGCACATTTTTACTAACCACAAGAAACCCTACTGACAGCTTTAGTGTTTTAACGGCAGCAGCTAAGCCAGAGGCATAAGTTTAGTAGATTTTGAAATGAGACATTTTTCATTTAAGAGAGGATTTTTACAGTGTAAGTGTGTTACGTCAGACTTTCATATATGCTAACAACTGTTACGCCCGGCCACTCCCTAAAGGCAGTGTAGGTTCTATACATATTTTTTAAAATATTGTCATTGCCATTTAGGGTTGTTTGATTGTTTCATTTTCCAGCATTGATTTTTAAGTTTTCATATATCTGAATATTTTTATTGAATAAAAGGATGATTGCTGGAAATTACATTGTGTCTGACGTGTTTTCGTATTCTCTTCTCTACATGATTTCTTGGTTTGGATCCTCTTCTAATAAATATAAATAAATAAATAAATAAATTTATATATATATATATATATATATATATATATATATATATATATATATATATATATATATATATATATATATATATATATATATATGAAAGAACACAACGTAGGTTTAAGAGTCTTTGTATGTCAGAATAGTTTTTCACCTCATTGGCAAATTATGGTTTATCATGGTGTGTAACAAGGTGAGTTGAGAACGTCTGGAGTCAAGAGTCCGCCTGGCTTCGAGTGGACTTGTTACTGAGCTGCATCAACAGAATACTAATATCCCATGGCAAATTTTATAAATATAGCCAACAAACTGATGAATGAATGCGAAACGAGAGGGAGGTGCATGAGCTATGAAATTAACTACATATGTACACAGGTAGAAGCTCATACACACATCACGTTGGTTAATGAAATACAGTCTTAAACATCATTTTGGTTATTTAATCTTGCTTAATTTGAGCTGGCGCCCTTTACCGAGTAATATCACGTGGCAGTACACCAGTTCATTTCCCCTAGACATCAATATTCAGAAATTCCGCCACTCTACCGACATTAAATTAAATGTATACATGAAGTACAGCGTTACACACACTGTAGGTATCATCATATGTTAAACACAGTGTTTACTCCAGACGTAAAGAGCTGTTTCATTACATATTTGGCGCAACGTGGTAGCCTAGGGTGTGTGTTACACTGTGTGTGTTTTATTTCACTGTAAATCTTAGAGCAATCTTGTAACCTTTTTGGATTTATGTTCAGTAAATATGAAATTGAAACAGGATTCGTGTGAGTTTTCAGTATTGAGTTTATGAACCTTTGTTTCCCAATTATATTCTGTTTTGGACGAAGTGTGGGTGCCACCAGTTATACCATTTTTACTATCACTCTGTTTTTGATATTTTTGGAGATACTTTGGTTTATAGGGTGGATTTGGGCCCATGGTGCAAAACACTGGGGGTTCAATGTAGCAACACGTTCCTGTCAATTGTACGTAATAATAATAATAATAACAATAAACAGGGAAGTTACGTAGTTGAAATATATTCTGGATGCTCACCATAATTCTAGAATTTAGAATTGACACAACGCATTTCTACACATTGGGCATACACACACTATTTTCCTACTTTGCCCCATCTCCAAGCAGCAGCAGTTAGTTGGGCAAGTAATTTACAAATAGTACAATAATCACATGCCTACAGGGCCCAGCAGTGCGACTACAGGCACGTGGTTAGTAAAAAATTGTACTGTTCGCTCAAAGCCGCCATGCAATCGCACATAACACCAACACGAGAATTGTACTGTTGATGAGCCGTCAACATCCTACCCAAAGATCAACAAGTTCCATGATTCACTACAAGGAAGCAGTACTCCTGCCAATGGAACATCACAGTCTCAGAGCCTCATGCAGAGGTGATAGAACTGTCAACGCCTTCACCACAGGTGATAGGAAAAGGGCCATGCTGACCTAGCAGTCAAAATTTCATCACCCTCAAGTAGAGGCTAGCCAATCCCGTACCCTTCTGAAAGCCACCAAGCTAAGATTTTCAGTATATAAGGACGTGCCCTTCCTGGGCTCAAGACAGTTGTCAGCCCTCCAGCTTGCATAAGGCTGAGGGCTGTGAAGACCAGAGCACTGCTCTAGAAAGTTTCTGACCACTAGGCCATCACTGATGCGCAACCGCGGTCTGGTGGAAAGTCTCCAGGGTAATTGGTAAATCCTATATTCCTCTCAGCCTGCAAAAGACCAGAGGTTATGCCAACAGAGAAAAACCAATAGATTCTTTTTCGAATTTGATTACTGAAGGAAGCATTCCGGCAAGTCTACTACTGCATAAGCCACTACAATTGTCAAACAGCTCCAGAGGTATTTAAGAACATCCCCCTGTCTCCCACACCCTTCCATGGTAGCAGGTCACATAGATATCTCCTCCAGAACCCCCATATTGAAATATTTACCCATTGGTAATTATGGTTCGTTAAAGAACACATCTCCACTACAAACAATGTTTTGTTTCGTAATATTTACTTATTTATAACTCACTTTTAAGTAGTCGCCTTCACCTACTGTAAACTCAGAACGTTATCGCGACTACCAGCTTGAATAAGGCTGGATAAGAATCTAAAGTACTCCAGCCTGATCGAACTCTTGAGGGTCACTAACCCGAGGTTTCAGACAATTATCCCAATCTTAGTCAGACCCAAATTGCAAAGGCCGGACGGTGGGAACTAGGGTTAGAACACACTGTACCTTAGAAGAATACTGTAAAGGGCAGAGATTAAATACAAGTTTTTCTTTCACTAAATTGTCACAAGGTACAATTAAGTTGAGTGCTCAAAACCCACCTCCAGCTTGCATTAAGACTGTAGTAGAATTTGCGTATTTCAAGTTATTTGGGCCGCCGAGGAATTTCATTTCCAGATCGCCAGGTTTCTGACGATACATAGTGTCATAAGTCCCAGCTTGCAAAGGCCGGACTAGGGGACACAGGTATCGCCCTGAGTTCGGAGGTGCCCCAAGGCAGTTTTACTTCATGTTTACTTTCAGCTAAATGCCTCCTGACACTAAAGGCAGTTTGAGTAAATTAAGGAGGAAAGACCTATGGGCCTCAGTCAGAGATATAATACTATTGACATTAGTTGACAATTCTATTACCAATAGTGAACCCCTCTTAACAGAAGAAAAACCAGTTTTATTATTTGGTCCCCCACATAAGGCTTGCATCAGGTGAGGACCCGCAGCTTCTACTAATACTTCAGTACAGGGATAAATTACTAGGTTTGGACTGGCCATGGCATAATCTAGAGGTTTCTGACCTGCCCCCTGTTGAGGTAGCCGAGGAAGTCCCACCTGCAACTTCTCGAACTCCGTCTCCAGCGAGTACTTCACAGTCGATTTTGACGTATGCCACAGTGTTGCGCAGCGCACCTGCGCGCTCTACAGGCGACTTTGCCCCATCAACGAGTGATAAAGAGCTCAGTGCAAGTCACAACAGTGGAATACTAAATTAACGTGCCGAGAGAGTTGATTCCATGAGCCTGGACAACCATGGTCACACTTATAACTATAAAATTAATTATAAAATTGTACAGTCCTCCCGAATTCTGACATACGGTCACCACCTCCTCAATCCAAGATTGTTTTACCCGCAGAACTGCGGACCCGCCATCTTAGATAAAGAAATTGGAAAGATACCCACAAGATCGCTGCACCCCTGCACCCAGTGACGTCACAGATGCCGAGCCTCGGGCCGAAGAGGTAAAAAACTGTCGCCAGCCTCAATCAAGGGCGATAAGAAAATACGTTACGCCACCCGCTACCAGAGATAGATAGTCAAGTTTACCATATCCCCATTTCACCCTCAACTCGACATCATTTCTAAATTACTTAGCTCATTATTTTTTAAATTATTATTAACTCACCCCTGGACAACTGGCATCCAGATTTTTGGCAACCATCACGGTGAGCAAGATCGTGCTTCCTGGGAGAGAGACACGTATTGTTAAGCTCACCCTGGGGTTCGATTTCCCTCTATCTCCCCTGCACACTTCAGATAGGTGGTCCCCTACCCTGAACCCCAACGTGGGCAAACTCCAACCCGCCAGGCATTGCAATTACAAAGAATCACCGCTGAAGGGGTTATCACATTCACTAGGAGGGAACCTGCACTCGGGAGAAAACTGAATTAAGGTGCCTAAGGCACTCCCGAGTCAGCATCTGCCCCACAGCGGCAATTTAGGGCAGTGCAATGAGAAGTAAGAGTGCATCAACTTGCACGGTATGGACTCGCTCAGGTATGATAGTTCACCTTTGCTTACAAATGCAAGGGCATAGACATCCAAAGGGGGCCCCGAACTGTCCCAACTTCGTACCCGTTTGCATACAGACTGTCCTACCCTCTACCATGGACAGGTAAATAATAAGCAGGACAGTCCAATTTAGGCCTCCAATCTACATGTTACCAGTGAAGCTGGTTTCACTGACTTTGGTGACCCTAACTGTAAGTAAAACCAAAGCCTCATACCAAAAGTCATACCAAATTAAACTTACTTTAGTGATTTCCCCCTTTCTTCTGTCACTACTGTTAAACATAAGAAAACTAAAATGTAATTTACCTGCAACACTGGAGGTACCCAGACCCAGCTGGCTTTAATTGTAATCTTATGTTTTAGTGTTTCCTTGAGGTTAATGACCCTTATTCTTACCCAATAGGAGAAGTAGGATAAGGTCCCCAGGTTTTAGCATCCAGGGACTATTATCCAGGGAGGGAACTAACGCCAGTATAAACTGACTTTCAACTGTCATTAATAAATGTGATACACACTTAGGAAATTACATAACTAATCAGTGAAATTCAATGACCAGCCAGCCATACATAAATACTTTTACGTGAACACTCTTAGACACCCTTCAGTGCCAGTACAATGTACTTTTATTAATGAAGATTTTTAGTGATAAACAAGTAACGTGAAGCCAACCAAAATCTTGTAAAAAGAAATGGGACAGAAAATCGTCAAACATTTTCTAAGAACTACTTAAAGTCTGCATTATTTAGAATTCCCCAAGAAAACCGTACGAAATTTTCTAATTCAAAGTTTTAATTTATTGTTGTAAACACTTTTAAATCTTTAATAAATCATTTTTTCTTTGTACAGAATTATTCAAGAAAATTGTAAAACATTTGCTATATTTTTTGTTTTTCTTGATTAATCAATTGACGCATAACATACCGGGAACATGTACTGTCATAAGCCAGGTGACAGCAGGCAGAATTTTGTCGCGGAGTTGAGTCAGGCTCTCCTCTTTAAGTGGGTTCAGGTCTGTCTGGGGGCTGGAGCTTTGCTGGTGTACAGAACTGGCCATATGGCTACTCGGCAGGGCACAAAATCTTGGTTCACTAGTACAATTTGGCACTTGGCAGGTACTGCAGATATAAGGCTACCTGGGCAACGTTTCAGTACAGAGACAATGTTCTGAGGTGCAGGCGGAGGTGTAGTGGGAACTTCCTGTGGTCTGTACAGTGGTGTGGGAATGAGTACAGCTGGGGTAAAGTGTGCAACTACTGGAGTCGGAGTTAATGTCTCAAATTATTCAAGAATTCAATCAGGATAAGCTGCACGTCAGGAGCGTTCAGGTGGTGAGAAAAGATTCTGTGGTTCTGGTACCTCCTTTGGCTCTTGTAAGTGACATAGAGCTTGCGCCTGTTCTCGTGGAGGAAGGCTAGATATCTGTTTCACTAATATGCTCGACCTGATGCAGCAAGTGTGTTCTTAACTTTCACATTTAACCCCTTCCTTTGGGCAAAAGGCATCGGGATGTGGAAATTACCCTTATACAAACTGTACCCTAACTGCAGGTAATCAATCACTTGTACGGAAGTTACGTGTGTCACCGCTAGGGTGAGTGGCCTGGTAACCGACTTCCAACTTTGGGGGATTACAATTCCTCAGCGGAGCTGCTCAGAGGAGAAGTAATCACCACGTCAGGAAGTGGTTTCTCATACAGTGTACCTGTGGAGGGCTCCTCCGTTCCTACAATCCAGGATAGATGGAACGGGGCGGCCGGTACTAGTGTTTGGACTGTGCAGAAAGCAAGTGTGTGGCTCGACTTGAATAATTCTTGTAAATGCCTGCAAGTACGTTACGAGAGTAACTACACAGTACTATACTAAAAGGAAGGGTAATCAAGTTGAAAGTCACGCACATTTTATTTTCAGTGAAAATAAAGATGTGGTGAAAGCACTCTAGTTTTGGACAAATGGCGCAGGCTTCAAACCTCAAAAGCTACAGTTTAGGTTGGCTGGCAGAGGCGTCCGACTTAAAACAAGGGAATGTGTGGAGAGAATTACTGAAGAATAATCTCTTGCATTGTTGACGTGTGTATTGCAGAATCAATGTCTCATGATGACTGACACGAGCTTGGTAAACTAAGCCGGTAAGTGACAGGATGATAGCCATGAGAAAGACTGGGATAGGATCTACTGTAGCTACGGGCATAACTGCAGGGGGGCGTCGGGCTGTGAGGTAGGTAACTGATAGCTCCTAACTGACGTAGCCTACTCTACCGCAAGCTTTGTTGATATGTACCATATGGGGAGGTTCCGAGCAGCGCGTGCTGGGACAGCAGTAACAATACAAAAACTTAATGTTAAGAAAAAGGAAGGTGCCCAAGCAATGCGTGCTGGACACTACAATCTGGTCAGTTCCTGAGCGTCGGGTGCTAGGAAAGAAGACTGCTGCCGAAATGCGGGCCATCTAAACTTTTATACTCATAGTGGGCCGGTGCTCAACTTTCATTGGCTGATGCCACTAGGGCGAAGGGTGGTCCCTGAGTGGGGGATGCAAATGCATGACTAGCATTTGTGACGTCACCAGCCGGCTGGAAGGGAATGCACAACAAAAGACAAGCGATAATACTATATGGGCGATCTAGCGGGGAGTAAATGAACTCGCTTGTCCTTCTAGCATGATAATGGTAGACCGGTGAATAATAAAATCTGTGAGGCAAACAATACAATCTGATCCTGGCGTAATAAAATTAACCTCCAAACTCCACGCAAGGGAACTGAGGGTTTAAGCTGAACTTATTAATATTAAATTACTCAAAAAGCACCATGTGTCACATTCATACTTTTGCATTGTATAGACTCACTCAAGAAATCACAAACAAACCAAAGACAATTTCAAGTAGAGTTGTTCCGATACCAATAGCCCGATACCGCTGCCAATACCAAAAACTGATACCAATGCCCTTCTCACTGAATTTTAGAAAAAGTATTACTGTTAATGATATATTTAAAAAAACATTTTTCCTGGACTCACTTGAATAAATAAATAATGTCTTTAAATACTGTATATAATTCATTTTAAACCGACACAAAATGCAAGCTGACGTAAAACTTTCAAATCCTCTGAAAATGCAAGTCAAATCTTAAATGTCCCATACACACTATCAGTTAAGAGCACACAGAGAAGTTATCGATCGGGCAGTGTCATGTCTGTTGGTTTACATGGATTGGGGGGGGGGGGGGGGGGGGGGGGGGGAGTGACCTATGCACACCGCCACATGTTGGTGACACCTTGCACACGTGGCAAATGTCTATCTTATACCGTATTTACTTGAGTATAGTGCACACTTGTGTATAGCTAGCACCATAATTTTTGCAACAAGTTACAGGGAAAAATTTTTTACATATAAAATTGCACCAAAAATTTGTGGAGCCCTGATAGTAAGTTTGGACAAATTACCTTTTTTACATTATTGTGTGGTGATCGTATCATGCTTGGAAAATATTTTAATTAAATAACTTGAAAAAAAAAAATCCAAAACCCTCCTGCTCTTACTACTCAACATTTTCAGCTTCGTTTTTCTTTTTCATCCATTCTCCTTTTAGAAGTGACCTGCCCTATCTTTTTTTTCGTGCTAGAATGTCGCACTACCCTTATCTAAAAAAAAAGTCTCCTGGTTCCCCCCCTCCCCCTGCAAGAACATTGCAACATTGATCGCTAGCCTCTGCCATGGAAACAAAGGATTGCAGAATTATCGACTGGCAACCATCTGGGAGTTATTACAAGGGGGTGTGAGGCCGTCAACACGTGGAAACTCATAACTGAAGGGTCGCTGAGTGAGAAAGAGACAGAAGGGAGATGAGTGATGGAAGAGCCAGAGATGAAATAAACAGTGATGCTTCCCTCAACATCCCCACACAATTTATGGCTAACACTCCCCCTTCCTCTTTTTTTTTTTCTGTGTATAGCACGCACCCCAGAATTTTTCCCCTTTATTTTGGGAAAAAAGATGCACTGTTATTCACGAGTAAATACGGAATTTGTTCTTATTTAAATTTTAATGTACCACGTATACAAACCGAAATACGGTCATCTTTGTGCCTAAAGAAAGTAATAACCTGACTTCATTGTTTACAACCAATACTAAAGTATCGATCCAATACCATACCCGATACAGATACATCGGTAAAAGGTGAAGTATCGGCCGATACCGATACTTAGTATCGGTATCGGAACAACTATTTCAAGCAAACCAAATGAAAGTGATAAATTTTTCAGAATATTGTCAAACATATTTAGTGCCTTGCTTGTCTTTGAGGGTCTCTTGTGTTCTATCTCTCTTTTGATGTAGGTGGTTTTTGCACGTATTTTTTGTAGTTAAATTCATTTGCCCGTGCACTTGTTTTGCAATGCTTAGCCAGTTGGCCGAGATGACAGTGGGTTTCGGTTTGAAATCCCTTTAACTACTGTCACACGTAACTTTTTGACCTGTTATGCATCACATAGGACGACCACAGGTAAGGGTCACACACCACACACGTAAGAGAAGATGCCGTTACCTGCTTGTCACCCAACCACCAGCTGCCGCGTTGAGAGATAATGCCCACCTACCACGAGTCAGAGAGAGACGGCCAACATCTAGCCTGCTCACCCGCTCTCAAGAGTAAGACACAGAATCCGCCCGCTGCACCTGCCAAGTGATTGCTTCCAGCACGATGCTCCAAAACCTAGAGCGCCGAGAGACAAACCAGAGACAGTTACAGAACCAGATGGAGAGAAATAAATTCTTCTTGAGGGGACAGTACTACATTCTCACAAGCAAATTTTTTCCTTTTCTCGTTCCTTTGCCCAGATGAGGCTCTTTCGCATCGTAAGTGGAGTGTGCGCGGGAAAAGGGGGGGGGGGGGGGGGGGGAATAGAACTGATGTGTGACTTTATTAAATTGACTTCTACTCATCATTGCACACCACTCAGCTGCACATTTCAACGGAGTTTGACTGGTAGTACATTCTACAATACATCTGAACATGTATTGTTTACCCACATTAAAAGACGCATGCTCCACGCCCGGCCGCAAGCCACAGAGACTATGCATCAAGGTCACCTAGTACTACAATGCACTGCCAGATCAAGAGCAAGCTAGGAAGAGTATAAATACTCGGGCTAGGCCCTTGGAATGCCAGTCTGTCCTGTTCCTTCACCATACTCCCAGTGCCGAAGGAACTATCGGTTCTACTTGGTTTTCACTGTGCTTCTGGTGCCAAAGTCCACGTCTAGAGATCCCCTCTTCGCCAGCTGTTTCAGTACCTGGTGCAGAAGCGCAGTATGCACTGAAACTCAGGCCACACCGTCTCTGGTCGCAACTTGTGGGTGTTACGCTAGCTGAGTCTTACCAACTTAAGGGACATTTATTTTTCCTGGCACGGATGTGCAGTAGAAAAACAAGCGAACACCGAATCAACAAACTGGTCTAGGGTCAGTGTACCTGTGTGGGATCCTCCGTTCTATCTAGGCGGTAGACAGAAAGTATGGTCACACTAGGTGCTTGTGGGTAAAAACTAGTGTGTGGCTCGGATGAGTAACCTTCCCGGGATCACCTGCATTCTCTTCACGTGAGGAGTCAACTGGGGGCAAGGTGCCAAGTCTACAGGAATGCAGTACCCAGAGATTGAGCTGGCACACGTTTATTTCCATTAGACAGGAAACACACGTGATGACGTACTCTACTCATGCATCGGAACGAGCTATTGCCGGGAAGCTAAAAATATGTTGAGGACCGGTAAAATCGACCAGTGCAAGATAACTGGGTTTAAGGAGTGCCCAGCGCTGAATGAACAACAGCACCCGCACCAGAACCTGCAACTTTTTTTACGAGCTATACATACAGCTAATTGCTAGGGTGTATTTTCAAAGGTTCATAAGTCGCTTCCAATCAGGAATAGACTATATGTGAGTTCCCTTTACATTGCTGAACGTAGTGTCTCGTGTTTGACGACGTGACGCTTGGATATTGACACAATGCTTGGATTACTAAGCTGAAGTGTGTCAAGTCCTTAGAAGAACTTTTGGGGATTAGAATTTCCTTCTGGCACGTACATGCAGTGAAGGAAAGGAAGGTATTAGCAGGGTATAAAACTAGAGATACACCTGGCTAACGCAGTGGGCAAGTGATCAGACTACTGAAAGTAAGGGCTTTAACTAGCTGTACAGTTCCTTGCCAGCAGATGTGGTGGGAAACTGAATCGGGGCGTAAGCGAAGGCTTTAAATCGCAGGCTAGCCAGTGTCCAAGCAACGAATCCTGGATGACTGAAGAATGGCGTTACACCCTGATCGGTGGCTGGTGCGGTGGAAAACCAAAGACTGACGTTACAGACTGATTAGTTTCCTGGTGGCTAGCATGGTGGATAAACCAAAGACTGGCCTAGAGTCGAAAAATGACTATCCTTTTACACTAATTCGGACAGGTGCCCAATGCTTATTGGCTGGTGTTGTCTTATGGTTGAGGGGTGGCTCGCAGAACCCGGGGTGGGGGGCGATGGCCTGACTTGCTAAAGTGAGATGTCACCGGCCGGCTCGAGGACAGGTAAAGGAAGGGAAAGGAAAACGAAAATCCTACTAGCGGTGCTATCTAGCGGTGGACAAAGTAACTCGCTGCCTGACTTGCATAGTTACGGTGAGCCGGCGAATAAAACAATCTACACTACCTAGGATATCCATCCTAAATGGTCGACAGAACAATCTCATTACAAGCCGGGATATACTGCAATGCAAACTTTGAATTCACAAGCAAGAGCTATGCGTAAGATAGAGCTACAGTCACCAAAAAACTATTGTTAAAAGGTGTCGTGTCAATTCGCCCCTCTCCACTGCAACTGAAGCTTATACTTGAGGGAGAAAAGACAGATTTTCATTGATATGACTTGGGATTGTCGTCGCAACCACAATAAGTCTCTCTCGACTAGCGCCAAAGTACATGATATGATCAAATCTCATCGCTGAGGCAAGAACGGTAGTTGATTCTCCAAGGACAATTTAGCTACACTCTCATAGTCAAATTTTTAATGGGATGGAGTGATGGACCACCCTTTCTGAGGGGAGGTTGCTCATATCAACCTGTGAAAAATGCCGCAGGCCATTGGTCTCCTCTGATTAGTTACCCTCAGTGTGGGACAATTTCCCCCTCCATGCACGAACTGGGAGAGATCCTTCCTGCGGTGGATTGGAATCAATCCCCACAGGATGATCACATTCCCGCATGACTACAGCTGGCTGAGCAGCATAGATGGATGCAAATTCTCCCCAACTCTGTACGGACAATTGAACTCCTCTCAGCTAGTCATCTCAGAGAGATGTAAGGTAGGTTGGAAAGGAAATTCCTTTGAGAGAATACAGTGCTATCCCCTCAAAAGCAATTTTATTTCCTCCTGCAGCTCTTCTGTAATGAGCGCTACTCTGTGCACTCCGGCAGTGTGTACTGCTTCCCTTGTTATGAACTTGACCTTGCGACATAGCAACAGCTGGGTGAGGTGAAGGATGCTTCTAACAGGTGGCGTTCAAACTCTCTTTTAATCCTACTTTTACAAACTGCACTCGACAGCAGACATCCTCTATCGCTCTCAGATACCCGGAAACTAAATCCTACCTCTCTCTTCACTCCAGAGAAAAGAAAAAGGGGTAGCAGAGTATCCAGATAGTACCAGGCGGCATTTTGCAGTCTTATTTGTATGCTCATCTTATTATAGTCCGTGTTTTATTTTTCCCACTGGAAACTGAGCAGTGTACCACGGGCCTCTTTATTAAGCGTGCATTCACAGATTACTTTAATATGTGACAACAAAACAGCAAACAAAGTGAATGCACGTAGAATAGGGTGATGTAGGGAACATTCATTCTACCGTTTATCGTACAACAATTGTCACAAATTACATTTCCCTCTTTTATCAGACCTAATAAACTGCTATGGCCTTCTACATGGCAATGAGATCAGGGTTTCCTAGTGTCGTACAGGCAGGTATTTTCTTTATGTATTTGCTAAAAAAAACTAGGAGGTTTAGTGAACCGAGCGCTTACAGACTCAGTCCACTGTTAAGGGTCACAGTAGAGTAAAGTGGCATGGATATTCAAACGTAAGTACGATCATCACTACATACAATAGAAAAAAATTAGAAGGATAAAAACACAAACCTTTGAGAAAAATATTCATCCACAGAATATTTCTGGTCTTCTTGCAACCTTGCTTCTGCAATTATTTACAGTCTCTGGTTGCATATTATCACATTATCTTTTGCTTTACTGATTCTACACAACACCAAAATATTAATCAAGGTAAACTGATAACAGTCACATACTTGAAACTTTTACGTTAATCAAGGAAATAAGTAAGAAAAGCTGACTTGATAGAGTGCAAAGATATTTTTCAGGCTTCCGGCGAAACTTGAAACAAACTACGGTATGTTGGAATTTAAGTCAAAATTTGCATACAACACACCAACCTGTTGTATCAATTTTGTCTTTCTTTGTATGTATTAACAACACTATCACTCACTCAGTGCATAAATGCTTCTACACACTGGATGTCTTCTTCTCTGGGAAGTCTCTAAACACTGGTCCCTTTTCTTCTTAGGTACTACTAACTGAGCTATCTAAAAGCTGCCTCTTGATGTACATTACGTAATCGAAAAAGGGCTGTAGGGGTAGCAAAGCTACAAAAAGGCATATCTGCCTGGTATCCTCTTGACAAGAAACTGGGCAGTGTGAAAATGTCTATGATTACGTGACCAAACTGGGTTGACCTCGTAATGCAGCATCTAACTAGCTAACTGGCCAATTCACAACAATAGCATTTGCTTCGCTGTTGGGCTGACACTTCTTACTGGGGTGTCCCTGCTTCCTGGGAGGTGCATAAAAGGGGTTCGGCCACTGGAACCTGGCAGGTGGCCACCATGGAGTCTCTTGGTAGTGTACCAGCAAAACCTGGGCTCGACAGGCATGGATCAGTTGGACTCTATGCATTTTGCCCGTCTCAATGTTGCCTCCCTGCTCCCTGCAGTGGGACTTTTGCTGGGTTAGTCGTCAGGTTGCCTACCGCGGTCGTCTATAGGGCAACTGGAATGTGGCTGCTGCGGTCTGGCCAATCCAGCTGTCGTCAGGATGCTGTCTGCTTTGTTGGCTGCTACTCATCCGATAAGTGCCAGAGCTGACTGGACTGCTGCGGATGGCTCGGGATTTTCCCCATGTCCATGACAAAGTACCTCGGAGCTGGACTATGTATTCTCTGCCTCCTTGGTGGTCTGGATCAGGGCTACTTTCAGTGGTCCAGCTAACTCTCCCTCACGCCTATTTTGGAGGTCCAACAACACCTTCTCAGCTTCCGTAGGCGAACTGGAGGTAGAAGACCGAGCACAATACACTGGTTTATGTAAGGCACTAACTACACAAGTATTACTGAAATCCCTGATGGTATTACCCTCAGGTTCGCCCTGTACTGTCTACTGGCGTTGGGCCTGGGAGACGAACATGGTGCTGAGCTGCACTTGGTACTCAAAAGATGGATGCCTCTGCGTTGAGCATGGGACTGGGCAGCTAGGGTGGCTGCATGATCCTGGTTGATAGTGGCCGCTGGTTTGAGCTGCTCCAGAGCCTCGGAGATGGCCTCAGAGACTCTAGCTCTGGCTGGCGCCTCCTTGGGAGAAGACGGGTTCTCTACATAGGAGGCTGCGATGACGTCCAACGTGGCAGGTCCTTTGCTGAGGTGGCTCGAAGGAGCTGAAATAGAAGAAGTTGCTCATCATGACAATGGCTTAGGAGGTGCAGTCGATCCAATGGAACTGGTTGACCACCATCAACCCTTTTCGACTGATGGTGGGACATAGGTGGTGACAGCTCGGGTCTCTGTCCGCTGGATTTCTCCAGGAAACTTCTGTAGTACATGGGGTCCATTTCCTTGGGTACTGGGTGAACTTCCGACAAAACGTGGATGAGGTGGATGGTATGGTCCGTTCTGAAGGTTAGCTGTTTCTGGGTTTCAGGAGTTTTACCCTAATCGGTATGGAATAGGCACTTGACATCACCAGTGATGTCCCATCCTCTCTTACAGGTGGCGACGTCCGTGCCTTGCATGTAGATGGTTTGGCGATTTCCTCTACATCGTCCGACATCAGGATGCAATGATGCCGTGGTATGCTGAGCAATTTCAGACACTTGAAGCAGCCTCGTAGGGAATCAGATTCATATGCGGATTTGGGACTGTTTGGTATTTTCCAATTTAAATCTGCAGGAGCTGCAGCAGCTTCATAGACCTCTGTAGTGTGGTTCATTGATGAAGGGTTAGCTGCTTGCCTTTGGGGTTAACTCGTTTTTCACCCTTCTGTGATGCACTCTTCTGGTTCAACCCAACTGTGGTGGGTCGTGGCGCACGAGTTGTGACCCCTTTGCAGTTCGTTTGTGACTCTTGGTGACCCACCATGGGCAGTCCTGGCTGTAGTGATTTCTGGGTTAGTACCAGCACCTGGTTAGGCAGGACACGGGCTGTGCGGCAATGGGGGAGGGAGCAAGCGTGACCTTGTTGGCTTCGGCTCTCCCCTCTCCCTCTTGTAGGGTGTAGCGGTGAGGCGGATTGTCAATAAACAGGCTTGCCGGTGGAGCGGGAAAGGGCGCACTGCCTGCCAGTCTTTATTCTCCCTTCCCTTTATCCATCAATCAGTGGTCAATCTCAGCCTGCTCTTGGATGTTTTGCTCCATTTCACGTGCTCGGTTAACTAGTCCCTCCATGGTCATGGGCTTCGGAGCTATAAGGAAGTTACTTAAACGAGGCAACAATAGGTGGGAAATTTGACAAATAGATCTGTCCGGGGATCCAGATCTCTCCATTTTTCTGAGATACTGATGGAATCTTTTCGACAATACACGATTTGAGAGGTTGGCACAGTATTGTGAGTATTGTTTCTCAAGCAAACTGGCTTAAACTTGCCTATGACATACAAGTAGGGGTGGTTGGGTACCCAAAATTTTGGGCAGTATTTCAGGTAATGGAAATGCCCGGAATACTGGACTGGTATTGTAACTCCCAAAAATATTGGGCCAACATTCCTTCCAATATTCATCCATAAACACCTGTTTTTCATGGCATGCGAAATCACAAAACAAATGCGAAATACACAGTTTCTCGCGAAAAATGACATACCGTGCAAAAAACCACAAATAATAAAAAGAAATATGTGAAAAAAAAAAGACATTTCTGTTGTGAAATTTCATGCTTACGACACTAATTTGATGAACTGTTTTAATATGTAGTTGGGATCGGAAAGCTGACACAATCAAAGTATTGAATTTACACCGCAGAAGTGGTATTAATGAGTAGAGACTCCGAAAAATGGTAACGCTTGAAATTCATGAAATAATGCAAAATGAGGATTATTTAAACATCTTCCACGATTATTCCTTCGTTCCGAGATAATCAGGAAATTCAAATTTTTTTTTGCAAGAAATTCATGCATTTTCGCGTGAAATTACATCTTTATGCCGCAAGTTCTATTTGTTTATACTATTGTAATCACAGGCACAAAAAACATAGACAGAAAGACAATTGCTGTGATATTACCTTCGTTTTGACACATTTGTCAAATCCACAAATTTTCATTACCCTGGAAATGTGTTTACATGCTGGCAATGTCATCAATCGCAAACTAAAAAAAAACATAACGAACTGATACATTGAATATGTAGACAATCAATATGTGCACAATACCAACAACAAAATCGACTGACCACAATTTTCAAGGCTTGGAGTAAGATTGTTTCTGTCGCAAGGTGCGCTGGTGTCGATCTTTCCAACCTGTAATAGTCTTAACAAGTGATGGGACGGTCCCACAATTTTCCGGTTCTCCAATTTGGTTCTCGGTTCTGATACCCATTCTCGTACTAGCTGATACAAAACTTGCACATTCACTGCTCATACTTGTTTAAGGACTTTGATAATAAGTGAACAACCAATATATTTTGTCTCAAAATTTCTGCCAAAACTGTCTTTCAGATTTATTAAATTTTTTTGTAACACCTTGTTTCTTCACATGCTGGCCATTGCGAAACAAGAACAGGTGGAATTAAAGCTACATTTGACACAATATTGCACATAAAACACACTCTCAACTGAAAATGAACTTCACAAATTTTTATTTTAAAATACTAGCATTTTAACACGTTCAGGATCTAATCTGTTACGTTTCCTGTCAGTGATGTTACCAGCAGTACTAAATAGTCTCTTTGATGCTACTATTGAAGGAGGAACACACAGATATTTCTTCGCGAGCTTCTGTAATCTCGGGAAGTTGGTGTTGTTTATCCAGTATTCTGCAATACTGACATTTGGAGACAGGAGAGGCTCCGACAGATATGATGACACTTCACTTGCTGCACTATTTTCATTAGTACTTTTGTCTGCTTGTCCTTGAAAATTTTTTGTATACTTTGACCAAACCGAAAATTTTCTTTGTTCAGGTGTACTTTTATACAAATTCACACAAAATTCATTTTCTTCTGAAGAAGACTTGAGGGTTTTTCTATGTCTGTAATCCCAGCTTCTCTGACTAGCTTTTCCTTGGCCACACTTAGTTTACCCTCATCCCTCAATGGACTTACTTTTAGACGTGGATCTAAAAGTGTAGCAAAGGTACAAATGTTCTCATTTTCAACATTAGCATGCCACAAATTCAGTGACGCTATCATATATGCCCTGAAGACCTGAGGCAGGTGGTACATAGTTCTCTAGCTCGTATTTACTGAGGTGAACGAGAGGAATCACTTCAGAGGCAGTTACAGATTCTGTGCTCACCAAAGATGTAGCAGAATCAAAAACTTGGAGAAGCTGTATACAGTTCTCAATCATAGTCCATTGGGTCTGTGTAAGCTCAACTGGCAGCTTGAGTTCTCCACCAGCTAGTACAATTGCTGATCTTTGCTCATGCAGACGTTTCAACATGTGGAGGGTGGAGTTCCACCTCGTAGGTTCATCCTGTTATGAGGCGATGTGTTGGTAAATTATTCAAATTTTAACATCTTTTTAAAACTTTGCATTCAAGAGTAGAATGTTTAAAATGACTCACTACTTTCCTACAGGTTGCCACTAAAACTGAGAAGTTCTTGCTGTTCAAGAAACCATCTTTTACTATCAACTGGAATGTGTGCGCCAAACATGGAACATGCAAAAACCGATACATTTCCTGCCTTGCAACAATATTTCGGCCATTGTCTCGAACGATTGCCACAACATTATTGTGTATGCCCCATTCTCAAAATGCTAATATAATAAACTCGCACAGATTTGCAGCTGTGTGGCTGATTTCAGGAAAAGGAACAACCTCAATGCAGACATGTTTCAGTACAAAGTGTTCATCTAGGTAATGAACGGTCAAGCTTAAGTAATCATTATTAGAAGTGGATGTCCACAATGTCGGTTATAACAGCCACAAATTCACTTTTTCGTAGGCTTGTTTCTACTTCACCCCTCCCTTTTGCATACAATTCAGGGATGATTTTATTAGATATGTTTTCTTGATGGTATCATGTACCGTGGTTCAAGGTGGTTAATAAGTTTATTGAAACCTTTGTCTTCAACAATGCTAAATGGTTCGTTGTCTTGACATACAAGTTCGGCAATGAGACGAGTAATTTGCACACTACTTTGCAATACCAGGTCTAAATTTGCTTTTCAAATGAATGAATTTGCTCAAAGTAGGTTGCTGATACACTCGTGATACAGTAAATTTGGAGTCGACGCACTTGACTGGTAGGTGGAAGTTGAACTGTTGTCTGCAATTTCAGGAGTGCTTAAGCATGATGAATGTTGGTGTGAACATTCTTGATTTTCACTAGAGTTGTCTATCTCTCCATCTGGTTGAGGGAACCCAGACAATGGAGGTGAAATTGAGGGGTAAACAAAGTTTTTTAGCGACGATGTGTGTGTGTTGTGCATTAAAGTGTTTTTTGAGGTTAGAGGTGCTATTTGACACGCCTTGGGAGATTTGTGCACCACAGTGATTACAAATCGCATACTTGACATTGCTAATGTCAACCTTGAAATGATTCCACACCACTGATATTTTAAAAATTTATCACGACTCCAACAAAATTGAATACATACTGAAAGAAAAGTGTAAACAAATGTCTGTGATTGCACGAGCAGTTGGACAGTATCTCAAAACTAGCGCAGTGATGCCAAAATGAAAATTTATAATGTACCCTTCTAAAAGGAATTTCCATTTAAGTTCCAATCTCAGACCCACCACATTTGTTTTAGGTTATGTGTGTATTGTTGATATAGAGAAGCCTTTGCAATATTGAAACAAATTTCCGCATCATATTAACATTATTTGCTTGCAAATGAGAATGCATCGCAGCAAGAAAACATTGAATTGTTGTTTTTAAATACCATCAGATTAGCCTACACACATTCAGCAAGTCGCAAGGAAAAAACATTATTATTGTGTAGCAAGTGATAAATAATAATGCTCTGTACGGTGCAAGTTTTCTAAATTAAATTAAGAAACAGATTACCACACCACAAAATCAATTTTAAAAATTTCAAATATCGAAAAATACTCATATAAATTTACAACCATGTATTTTTATTTGTCGTATTGAATCCTCTGGTTGTATGGGCTAATCAAGGCCAACAGTACACTATTACTTTGTTTACATTTTCACGTAGCACCAAACTACTTATTGCGAAGTGTAACGACTCCGCCACAGACGTGGGTACATTTTAGTTAAAATATTAATACATGAGGATGCATAAATTTTTTTTTTCGTGTTAAATATAAACAAAGCCTACGGCATAAAACCTAACCACACCATTTACATTTTTGGCAGCATACAACAGGAAAACCAGACGATTTATAAATGTGTTGAGTTAATTTATAATTAAAGGGCCGTTACAATACATTATGATGGTACTGCTAGTGAAGATATCGACCTCATTTAGTGCCGAAAATAAGAGTAAGAATGACTTATGTGAAACTACCTAGTAGACAAGATACGGTTTCATTGATACATAAAACCGAGGATATAATCACGTCGGTTCCTTCAATAATCGGCGGTCCCAAGGAACCGATCGACCCATCACTGTCTGCTACTTTCATTGGTAGTCTTTGTTTTTTTTTTTGCATGTACATATCTATGGTTTGGTTTTATCCATATTGTTTACAACAGGAGGTTGAAGCTCTATAGGGATTTCGTGGACCACTAAATTATTAGGTAGAATGACTTCACTAACTGTTGTAAAAATGAAAATAATGCTCTTTAATAAAGAAAGTTGTATATTTTATAAACAATATTATTTTATTTTTAAATATACTTAATTCATAAGTAAATTAAGTTTAATTGTTCTCATAATCTATATTACTACATAAAATAGAAGTGTCTGTCTGTGATTTTCCAATTTTTCACTTTTAATAATTTTTTCATATAGTATAATTGATAACTAAGCTGTATCTACTGTTCATTTTTTTCGTGTCTGTCTGTCTGAATGGACTTAACTCAAAGACCACTGAACGTATGGACATCAAATTTTCACAGTCTATAGATAAAAAACACCAGTACCAACTTATTCTTTGTTTCATCGAGATATCTCGAATGGTCCCGGAAAAAATGATTATCAGGGATGTAAATAGGTACTGGATAAGCTTTTCTTAGGATTGATTACTGCATAAAAAACCATTGTTAAAAGAAATTTCATCATTTCTCCTTTCTTTTTTGTCTATGGGCTGTAAACCTTTCCTTCCAAAAAGCTGTAGTGGCCCAGTGGCTAGAGTTATTCCAAGTGGGGCCACAGTGACCCACTGGATAGATACATATCAAGTGAACCACAGTAGCTCAGTGGAAAGAGAACCCAATAGTGGGATCACAGTAGCCCTGTGGCTAGAGCAACCAATAGTGGAGCCACAGTAACTCAGTGGGTAGAGAACCCCATAGTGGGGCCTCAGCTGGTCAGGGACTAGAGAACCCAATAGTGGGGCCGCTGTATCTCTGTGGCTAGAGAACAAAAAAAAAAAAAAGTGGCTAGATCAATTCCAAGTCCAAAATATCATGCTAACATAAAACATGTGCGAAGCGATGGCAGGGTGTAATTTAATAATGCCATTAAACCTGAAATATTAAATATTAGTATTTTAAACATAAAACCTTAATGAAACTATCATGGACTTCATTTTAATAACTTTACAAAAATATCACGCAAACGAAGTCGCACGGGTCAGCTAATAATGCATAAAATATATAATTTTTATGTAGGTATGCACTGTCAGCGCCTGAGCGTTGGTTGAGTTTTAAGATTCACTTGTTATGTATAATTATTATTGCTGGAGAAGGTGGAGTTGATGTTTGCAAACAATTGTAGGAATTGGAATAACGGAGCTTTATTGAATTGTCAAATGCTGATTGCCTAAGAATAAATGGTACAAGAGTTATTGATATCAACGACGCCTTTTTAAAAGAAAGAAATATGTAGAACTAGCTGACACTTATATTTTATTTAGTAGTATAGATTAGCATTTTAATAAACGATTGTGCAGTTAACAGAGTAGTCAACCTATGTATTCTCTACTATCTAATGTTGAACATGCATTTAGTTCCATGTTACTTCTTGTAAATACAGCATTTAATTATAACATTTTTACCTAATTGTTATTACCAGTAACTAAAACGTATGTTTGAAAATCAAAATAATTATATTTAAGAGTTGTGCGGTTGGCAGCAAATTCTACCTAATAGAGGAAAATAATGGTCCACCAAAATAACATTGTGGGTGTACACTACAGATTGAGAGTATGCCGAAAATGTCGACAATATTTGATCGCGAAACAGAAATGAAAGCTGATGGATTTTATATTTTTGATTCGCGTGATGAATTATGATGTGCAAATTCTGCAAACGTGCGGGTTGATTGGGCACGCAAAAACACATGCAAAAATGATTTTAAAAAGGACACAAAAAATTATATATTTTTTTGTTTGACAAATTCTACAGTATATAAACAAATATCGATAGGTGAAAGTGTGAAAACAGCAAACAAGCTAAAAGCGCAGAAACAAGAATTTGTTTCTAGTTTTGTTGATATGATGCTAGAAGTTAATATTCCTCTAGAAAAAGCTGATCATCCAGCTATGAGGAAATGGTCGAACACCCACACTGAAGGTTAGTATAATTATAAGTAGGCCTAATTTTATTTAGAGAATTTTTCTTATTTTGCCCTCTAATAACTTCAATATAGAAGGTTAAATATAGGCAAGAAAATATGCAAATGCAGGTCAAAAATATTAATGCATTTATTGATTGAGAGATTAACAGCCACAGAGTCTTCAAAAGGTTACGTAAGGTTAGGTTTGGCTAAGAATTGGCTTGAGTAAATTTACCCATAAATATTTGCGGTAATAAATTTCAGCTAATTAAAAGTAAATTGTATTTTAATATTTTAGGTACAGGGGATTTGCCATCAGCCAACATGCTCAGAGAAACTTATGTCCCAAAAATTGGCCAGGCAAAAAAAGCAGTAAGGCACACTGTAGAAGACAAGCTGATTGTATTCTTATGTGATGGAACAACAGACAAAGTGGGCCGATTTTGTCAATTGCGTAAGAACTTGGAATAAAGTTTGAAAATGTTGTGGTGTAACTTCACTGAAAGGTGTCTTCAATGATGGTATGATGCATGTCCAATGTTGGGCACACAAGAACAACATCGTTGCTAGCTTGTGGAGTGCCAGCCTAACTGAACTGAACAAGTGTGTTGCAAATGCAAAGCATGCACTTGTCAATGCAAGGAAGAGAAAGCACAGGTCTTTCTTGAAGGACAAGTACCCTGAGGATGAAAAAAAGCATACCCTGTTCCCAGTTCAGTAATAACTAGGTGGATTTCATGGTATGCATCTGCCAAGTATGTAGGTGAACATGTAGACGATTTGGTAGAATTTTTGTCTGCAGACGAAGAAGGGAGTAGTGCTGTTGTGTACTTCAAAAGACTCTCTCAAGATGATGTGGCTATAATCAAGTGTTCATCAGTTTTTGTAATTGAACATTGCACTAAAACAGTTGAATCAATAGTATTGTTGGAAGGTGCAAAGTATACCTTTTCACATGAAGTGTACCCCACACTATTGGACATAAAAAATACATTCACTTTGAATAGCAGGGGATCCCTACGGGAAGATACTTGCACAAGCATAGAAAAGTGGTCTACACAAGTGAAGCAGCATTCACTTCGTGAAGACCTTGTTAGCGTACGATTGAAATGGAAAAGTGTAACCATATATATATATATATATATATCTATCCGAACACGCACATACATACACATGCACACACACACACACACACACAAATAAACCTGTCCCAGACGAAATATTTGGAAGGCAACTGAGCTTAACAGAATCAGGTTTCACAACCATTGGCTGAAATGCAGCCTGTTGATGTTGTCAGTGTTTTGTTGAGCTTGCAAGAGTTCAACATACTGAATTTGTTCAGCACTGTGGATACCATCCTCAAATGCAGACAGTGAACGTGCATTTTCTGCATAATTGCACATTTTGGCAAAGCGTAGAACAAATTTAAAGGCTGACAATCTAGAAATTCTTTTCAGAAAATTTTTTGGTAGTAAGGCATGAGTCCACTATTTTGTAATGTCCACCATGTTAGATACTGTAACTGTTGTGTAACGTGTTATTACATAACTTAGCTATTCAAAATTTTAATTTTTGTGCAAAATAAGACATCATTTTTGATACATTATTAAAAAATATTATGTATATATGTTTTAAAACTTTAAACACACTTACCTCAAGAGAATAAGAATTTTTGTTTTGAGATGAGAACTTCAGGTACCATACAATGTTACGTAAAATATTGCAATCCAAGTGTATAATAATTTTCAATTAAATAATTTATATAGTCCATTCCCCATTGGAAGTAACTTTCTCAGAGCCCTGTTAAATATCTACTTGCAGGCCCGTTTCGTATCCTTCCGCCAAATGAAAACAAACGTTGCAATGAGACTGCCATGTAGCATCTGTGAAAATCAATGTTTACATGCCATGTGTGTGTACATGTGTTCACATACTTTCGCTACACCTAAACATAAACATTTGAATGTGACTTCTACTTTTATACCTGTCAAATGTGTTTACAGCTTTTCAAAGAATTCTGCCATATTCCAAAAACCATTCCATATGAATATTCACAGTTTAGGCCTCTAACATTATTTAGGTCAGCTTTATGATGTTTTAAAAATGCCTGAATTAACAACAGTTCTTACAGTTAAATAATTAACTTTGTCATAAAAAAAAATTCACAGTTAAAACGTATAAATAGAGCTAGTAAAATATTTGCAATCAAACACACACACAGGTCCAGCATAATGACCACGATGCAAAAAGGCACGCCATTTCTCAGATGTAATGATTAACGACACACACGTCACAGTAATCTATTACAGCCGTGGAAACTCAGATTTATCACAACATCGTAACTTGCCTTGGTAGGTTTAAAAAACACATCTACAAACATGATGTGGTAATTTGAAACATTTTTCGGAGTAAAGAATAATTTACGCTTCATTTGGCAAAAAGCAATATGCCATGTCACGGCTCGCCACGTCTGCCAACTTCACCTGGTAACTACCCCACCATCATAACTAAATATATTAAAATAAGCATTCAAAGATTAAAATCATTTTCAGTTGTAAATTACAAATTCAGAAATCATTATTTTGTTGTAATAAGTATGAAATATGCTAAGTATGAAATATGCTACAATTGAAAACATGTACAATATGACAGCGTATTAGCGAAGTAAAACTTCCAGAGTGTGAAAGAGACAAAGAAAGAGAGTGACAAGTCTCACCCAGCAGTTGTTTTCAGTTGCTTTCTCGCACGATAAAACAACACCGCACCATTACGGCCGACTCACTATATTTTCCGCTGATATTTTAAACTGTAAAAATGAGATATGTTGCCATCGGGGCTCCTTAAATATTTCAATAGGCACCGTTCAATTTACAAATAGTATACTAAAAAAACTAGATTAAAATAATATTTTAACTGTGAACTATTTCTCACCGGTCGTTGCCAACACATCGCTGCTCTCGCTGTTGTTATTTCATATTTACAAAAAAATAAATATTACAAGTTATAGAAAATACTAAGGTAAAGTTTCATTTATTCAATAATATAGTACTATAAAGCTAACCATAGTGTTATATATTTGTGGAATATAGGTTATTGTAAAAAAAAAAATAGTTGACACGTTATGCCTAGTGTTTTTCAAAAGTTGATTTTCATAAGTTGCTTCCAGTCGGGAATGGACTATAAATGTTTTTACTCTTATTTTTAGTTTATATAAAGCAGACTTCTACATACACAATTTAACATCTATTCGTAATTGGATTTTTTTATAAAAAATTATACATATTCCTGAACACCGCTTTCTTCATTGGTATATACCGCTTTGAGGTTTTTTTACACTGCCGATGGCATGATATTTTCACCATTTTTTGGGGTCTCTATTAATGAGCTTCTACTCCTACAGGATATCACTGTTTTGGAAATAAATTGATCTCTGTAACTTTCTAAAATAAACTAATTTTGTTTGAATTTAGTCCTTTTTCACTTTTTCGTAGCATAATTAAATGTAATTTTGTTGGTAGTTTACAAAAGTCATAAATAGAAAAATTGCCGAACACTTATCACAAAAATGGTAACAAAATTTTCCATTGCCACTAGGTGCTGGCCGCAAGTTTATTCGACGAAGTAACACAGTTCGTTCCATAGATTCGTATATCTATAGTTTACCAATTTTTTATTTTTTTTTGTTTTGTTTTATGTAAACATGTTTTCAAAATTATCAGGGTTATGCGAGGATGACTTGTATCTGGTGCAGCTATTTTTGTTTTGACCAAGTAATAAAAAGTTCTGCTTATTTTATTGGTACAGCGGGGAACTTCAGTTTATCACATTTGATGATGCAGTGGAAAATTATGCTCGTACGGAAATAACACTCAAATTACTACAATTCAAAAGTTGTAATGTCACAAAAAGAACAAAACGCAATAAATGTGATGCTATTATTCATACAAATGCAAGAATTACAAAACAAACATTTTCAGTAAAGTTGAAAATAGTTGGTTTTTTTTTATGAACTACACTAAAATCAGTGAAATTAGTATTGATTTCAGTCAGTAATATTGACACTGAAAAGATTTTCTCAGTGTCGGAAATATAATGACTCACAGAATAACAAACCAAAAGCCAAGTAACATGGAAGAAATTAATGACAGTTGTTTGCATTTTCCGATTAAGTGTATGCTATTTTATTTTTGTGCCTTTACTAAAGTAACCAAAGTTGATTGCATTACAGCTTAGTTATTATTTGTATGAGTATTGGAAACTAACTATGAATCATTTTAGACTAATCTGATGTAAAATAATTTTTACCAAAAATGGATATCAGTGGTAGTGTTTTCCAAGACTAGAACCAAGTAGTTCATTCCCGAGCAGTGAAAACTAACATGACCATGAAACTTCAGGTAGTAACACAATATTTTCAAAACACCTGTCTGGAAGTTTTTCACTCTTATGGACAAACAAAATGTTAAATGTAATTTTATACTCACATTTCTTTTTTTTGGTTTTTACTTGAATGAAAACTTCTAGACAAGCATATTAGAGCATATTTCTTAAACAAATATTTTATACTTTTATCAAGATAAACTGTGTGAGAAAACACTTTATGTTCAAAATTCATTCACTTATTTTGGTTTGTAGTGCCGGAGCGAAATTGCCAGAGTCCAAAAATGAGGACAGTACCCGCCCGAGCCTGGCCAAAATAAAATTTCTCTGCTAGAGTCCATTCAAAATAAAATTTCTCAGCCCAAACCACTCCTACATACAAGTAAGGTTCACTGTGATATGACATGTTCACAAAGAACGTGGAATCTTTTTCATCATACAAGGCTACAGGACTCATATTTCCCAGCAGCACAATGACTCACCAACTCGTTGAGGGCATCCTGCGACAAGTATTGGTCCTGGACCACACTGTAGCTCATCAACATGGGCCGGCCATACTCATGGGGCTTCGTCTCTGGAGGGGGCATCACCCAGTAGCTGATAATGGAAGACTCCAGAGACTGTAACTCTCTGTTGTAAGGCGCTGGAAAGGGAAATGAGTGCTGCTTTAATGGCATTTGTGAAAACAAAAACAGTGATCAAGATGTTGCAGTCAACAATAAATTAAAAACTAATGTGAGGGGTGATCACCACTCTAATGCAACATTGATGTACTCTTCCTAATAATAATAATAATAATAAATTTTTTTTTTGCTACAAAACATATTTGAAGAAATGGTGCAATTTTAATGATGAACTCAGCTCATTTTATTCATGGTAAAAGTAGGGCCCTACAACATAACAAGCAGTTTTCACTTTACTCAGATGAATATACCATTTATGCTAAGCACGCTCCATACCTAGTTCTGGTACATGATCAGCAGTTTGGCTATAGTGTATTGATGCATGACATATTTTACAACAATGGAAATTAAACAACTTCCGCTCCATCCTTAGGTCAATTTGCCAGGAGTTGGAAGTTAGGATTTTCAGTTGTCCTGACATAAGATGAGATTGTATTGTCTGCCACGAAGATTCTTTATTCACCGGCCCACCGTAACAATGCTTAGATGCAACCAGTTATTTTACTCCCTGCTAGATAGCACTAGTAGAAGGATTATCGTTTGTCTTTGCTTTTCTTCCTTTCCCTTCCAGTTGGCCATAACGTCAGATTAGGCAAGCCATTAATTTGTTACCCCCGGCTCTGCAACCACACCTCGCCTTAGTGGGACCAGCCAATCAGCATCAGACAGCTGTCCAAATTAGTATAAAAGGAGAGACAGCCAGCATCTCTAGACCCGTCTTTGCTTCCAGCGCCAGTCACTCAGAACTGCCAGATTGTCCAGTCTCAGCTATCCAGCATTCGTTGCTCGGACATTAACAACTGCACCCCATGAAGTCTTAGCTTGGAGAAGCTTTTGTTCGCAGCACTAGCCACTCTGGTTCTGACCACTCGACCATTGTTTAAGCACCGTTTATGATAGGGTTTGTTTCCAGCGCCAGCCGCTGACGTTGGTTAGGATCTCTCACTGCTCTGTACCTCGCAAAACCCGCTCACCCTGCAGTGCATGGACGCATCTTTAGGTAGGTATCCTTTAGTCCTTCTCAGGACTCATCCTGATACTACCTTGCTTAATAGTATTCCTAGCTACGTGTCTGCTTCTGTACGTAACATCGTTCTACACGTCCAACAATGCAAGAGGAGATCCCATAGATGTTCAGCGCATCACACACCGCATTCCCCAGCATTCCCCTTGCCATCGGCAAGAAGTTAGGATGCATTCACCATGTGTCTTTCCTTACGGAAATAAAATGTAGGTTGACTTTCACTTTGAGTTTGTTCCTGTAGACCAGCGTGGTCCAATTATTTTTCAGTTGGAGGCCAGAAATTTATTTTTAAGATACACCACGGGCCAGCATAACAGTTCAAGAATTAATCATATTAGTATTAGTAGAATTTTACTTTCAAATATCTCATTTATACAATTTTAAAAATATTAATTCGCATCTAAATTTCAACATCAACAAACCATTCTAAGCATTGTACATTACTCTGTCTTCTACATCAGAATTTTAATAATAATAATAAAAAAAACCCACACCCCACGTGCGCGCACAAAAAACACACACGCATGCACATGCGCACACACACGCATGCCCACACGCGCACATGTGTGCACGCACGCACACACACACACACAGAGATATATATATATAATATATATATTTCAAAATTAAAAAACCATCTAAATAAGAAATTACCTTTCTGCTCAGTAGAAAACTTTTCATTAGTGGAAGCACTGGGCAGTGTGCTCATTGATGAGGGCGACAATGTCTGCTTCCATCTCTGTTGTCACGGTGCAGAGGTTGGACTTCAAAGCTTCCTGGGATAACCTATTCCTCTGTTTTGACTTCAACATTTTCATTGTCAAGAAAGCACATTCACAAATATATGTACTTCCAAACATTGAGGTGACTTATAAAGCAAAGTTGTGAAGCTTGGGGTACTTGTCAGGCATTACGAATTTCCATAATTGTCAATATGTCAAATTTTATTTTAAGGAAAGTAGAATGTCACTCTGAAGTTCGCACAGTTCCATTTGTGATTCAGGATCTTGATCTTCAATCGTTTCTGCCATAGGATCGGCGAAAAGCTGGAATATGGTCTTCATATTGTCAAAGTTGGAAAATCATTTTTCGAATTCCTCCCTCAGCTCAATAACATACCGTCCATGTTGTTTAAAATCAGCAGTGTGAGTTGAATTCGTTTTTGATTTCACTGCATTATTTGAAGAATTTTAAGTCTGATTTTAGATCAAAATTCTCAATTTTTTCCTGAAAGCTTCAATATGGAACTACTCTTGCTGCATCCTTCATCACTTCGTTCATTTTAACAAATTTACTGCAGAGAACTTCTTAATGAATTATGCAATGCAATACAGGCACATCGACATAACTTTTTCACAGCAACCCCACTAAGCCTGACGGGTGCAGCTTATACAACTAATCTAATATGATTACGATTCATCGCCAAGAGTACCTCTTCCACCACTACATTCATGAGTGACATGTTGCCTACCCTACAGGCCGCAGGCACATATGAGTGAATCCTTCTCATCTGGAGGATATGCAACCCGGCAGGGATGCACTCCCCCTTCACGGTGACCAGAGTTTTCCCACGCCAAACAGGGCAGAAGGACGCTACGCCTCCCCTGCAATCCTCGCAGGCAAACTACAAGCTTCCACTATATAAGTCCTGACGTTGCCGGCCTTGGGAGTCATTCTTGCGCATCCTCTCTCGAGACATCCAGCTCTAAGTGTTGGAACCTCTGGAGAACTTGGAAACTTCAAATACGCCCCCGTCTCGACGACCAATTAACACAATCATAAATATTTAACTTCATTTTCCCTCCTCTAGACACCTTTTACTTAGCAGTTTAACTTTAATTAATTTGTATTAATCTAGAACCAGCTTTTCCCCTTTTTCACTTAGAACCAGGTCGCCTACACCTGGAACCGCAGTTATCTTCAACTCTCCACAGCTTGGTAGGAGATAGCACAGGTCAAATGTTTATTGAACATTCAATAATTACTCATAGTTCTCGACTTTACTGTGGATCCCATTCTGGTATCTGCACGGCAGAAGACATACATATTAGACGGCTACCTGTTTCTTCCCAGTCACACATTAGCACTAAGTCAGTGCTTGTGGGGGAGAAACAGCGACGCCACAACCTCTAGAAACACCTTCACAACTAGAGAGGCACGACAAGCACAGGTTGCTTCTCACCATTCGCACTAAGTCAGTGCGCGGTGACCGAAGCCTGGAGTTTAGCCGTTCATCCTAGTGTGAAAACACAATAGTAGAGACTTGGCGGCCCCCACGGATCCACGTCTCTGATCAGCCAGCATACTGTAGGGGATCAGTGGGGACTCTTATCGAGGTCATGCCGGCAAGTCACTATTGGGTTACACTGTTAAACCTTCCTAAGTGCATCGCGTAGACTATAGAACTGACTGCCATATGCCTCACAAGAAGAGTGGTAGAAAACGTAGAGAACAATTCCTGGTTCACTCTGCCCTCAAATCGTGGATTGCACTATTACGTCCTACGCAGGAGAAGCAGGTAGAACAGGACCACGCTGCCAAACTTAAGACGCCAGGCACTCACGCCTGCTCCGGTTCTGGTAATTGAATTCCCACCTTGTATCCGCACACCTGTGGAATCTCTGGTCTGGCCTAGACTGAATTCATCATACCTAGGTGAAACCTACCACAACTACAACACCCACGAAGAAGGAGCGAGTGAATACTAACCAATACCCTTCGTCTCATGCCGACTATCTAAATCAAACCACCCTGCTTTTGGTCTAGCGGAAAAATCCTCGACCAACATGCCAAGTCAGTCTATTCGGGCATGCATCTAGTCAGTGTTTTTACCAGTCATACTTTTAGCACCGTCTTTCACTATACACGAACATTTGTAAAATCCGCCGTACTTCTGTACAACAGACACAAGAGCACTGCAGATATCTGAACCTTTCGCACAGGTAGGAAGTGGGACTAAATCAAGTAGTTCTTCTATAATGAAGATCATTGATCATCAACTGTCTTTACAAAAATTACCAGATGTGCATTGAATTGTTTGATTATTTCTGGAGTCCTTTCCGAAACTGTTTGGAGGGAAAGTGAAAAAGTTTTGAAACTTTTTGCAAGTTTGTCACTGCCGAAAGATTTTGCCATTTTAATAGCGGACTGCTTAATTATTTTACGGGATCTAAATGACATTTTATTTTTAGCCATTATAGCACACACGTCGTAAGATACCTGCACACATGACTTCTGCACATGTGTTGCTTTAAAGAAGGTGCTTCTTTGCCTCTGCAACATAGACTTGGGTTCACTGATTAAATATTTACGCGCCTAACCAATTACATTCTGTATTTCACTTTATGTGTCGTTTCGTAATGATGCAGAATGTTGCATTCTTTCATTAGACATCACTTGTGCGAACACAATTCTTTGCGGCTTCCCTCCGAAGTCCGTAAACAAAAACTCATTTTCCCATCTTTCATTAAACTGTCTATTCTCAAATTTCACTTTTAGTGTTTTGCTGAAAGTGCTAAAACTCATTTTGAAACTTTTAAGTAGCACAAACTGATTGTGACACACGCCCGGATAGACTACTAGGCACGGTTGTCGAGGATTCTGTCCACTAGACCAAAAGTGGTGTGGTCTAGATTAAATAGACGGCGAGAGACAAGGGGTGTTGGCTAGCACGTACTTATTATTGCTACTTGGGTGCTGTGGTCATAGTGGGTTTTACCTAGACATGACGAGCTTGGCTTACACCGAACTGGAGATTCCACAGCTGGACTTCATTTGTCCAGAAGTGGACGTTATCCCACTCGAATCCTGTAGCAATGCCGGATAACAATCCTTTTACCACGGGATAGCACAAGGGATGAATTAGTATACACGGAAATACAAATAAGATAGTTACCGGAGCAGACGATACTGACTAGTGCCTGAGTTGGGCGGCGCAGTCCCGTTCTGCCTGGCATTCCGATGTGGGTTCAGGAAGTGCACTCAACTGTCTGGCGGCAAGGAACGCTGCGTTTCGTTCCCTATGTTTATGGCCGTGCCTATAGCCATAAAGCATGGAGTCTCTGCTTACGGAATGCTAGGTACACCTTGACGTGAACAAACTAAACACAGTATATAGTGTCAGTTCAGTTTTGGCTTACTGACCATGCTCTGTTAAGTATCCACTGATCCCCCATGCATGCGGGCTGATCAGAGACAGGCAGATGTTTGGGTCACCAATGCCACCACTGGATGTGCGTTCACACAGAGATGAATGGCAAATCTCAAGTTACAGATATCCCAGCACTAACAATGGTGTGGGATAAGGTAATAACTTGAGACTGTGGCTTCTCCCCGGGTGAAGGTGTTGCTAGTGGTTGTGGCTCCTCTGTTTCTCTCTGCTGGCACTGGTACAGTGCTGGGGCAGTTGGAAAGCAACAGATTGCTGTCTAATGGGTGTGTAGAAAATATGACTGACCACTGAGGGGAAGTTAATTCGGGCATATCAATTACCTGGTTCTTGTCAGTGGTGTACATAGCAACCTGTGTATAGCAGGCAAACAGATGCACACTCTCAGAAATAAAAGTGGTAAGGCAGGAAAGAAAAGTATGTTTATTGAGGGTTCAATAAACATGTGACTTGTGCTACCTCCTACCAGGCAATTGAGTGCTGAAGGTTACTATGCTGGCCATGTGTAGGCGAACTGGTTCTAATGGAAAAGTGGGAAGAAATATCTAAACGAGAAAAGCTATAATACTTCTAAACCGATCTAAGAAAGGTGTCTTGAGGAGACAAAGTGAATTTAACGTGTTAGTGAGCGTGTTCGCTGGTTGACTGATCGTCAACGATGAAGTAGTCGCAGGAGAGGAAAAAAAAAAAAAAAAAAAAAGGGGGGGGGGGGTAATACTCAATGATTCGAAATTCTCTAGAGGTCGCAGTGCTGTGGGAAGCCACGAGAGAAGAACAAGAATGACTCTCAAGCTCTGCAGCATCCTGACTTATATAGTGAAAACTTGCAAGCTGCCTGCGCGGGGTGCAGGGGAGGCGTGATGTCCTCCAGCCCTGGTTGGCGTGGGAATACTGTGTCAGCGTTTCTGCTTCGTCCCTTGTTGGTGGCACTTGGCCTTGCCTGAGGTCTGGGCTGCTTGTCAGCTCTCAGCGCGGGATAGGAAGGGCGGCGCGTCCATCTGGTTGCGTATCCTTTAGGTGAAGAGAATACGCGAATAAATTCCCGTTACCTGTAGGGTAGGCAATGTGTCTCTCACATGTGTAGTGGTTGTCGAGGTACCCTTGGCGATGAGTCGTAATCGTATTAGATTAGTTCTATAAGCGACACGCATCAATTCGCCCCCCCCCCCTCCATTTTGATGAAGGCTTATCGTGGATAAGGTGGCGGAGAAAGGCGAAGGCCCCCTCTCTGGAAGGTCTAGAAGGTCTCGTAAACGTCAGTAGACGTGACGAAGTAGATAGCACGTAAAAATTTTTTTGCGGACTGGTAGGCGGGACCCTTAAGACTAGGGTGTTCGACCGCTAAAGCATGCGTGTTCTGTATGCTCTAGTCGCCTGGCCGGCGAAGCGAAACATGTAGAAGCAGTGGCTGGCAACCTTGATTCTCTCTCTCTCTTTCGGGCGGCGTCCTTCTCTCCCCTCACCGTGGTTATCTGGCTTTATTGATGTGGCGAGTGTGTGTATTCCCCCCTTGTTGCAAAGATTATGGGTCAGCCGTGTGTGTCGGATGTCCCACCGGCCTACATTTCATATGCGTGCCATTGACAAAACCCAGCGTAGCGCTGGTCGATATAACATTGGAATCGTACATAACGACCTGAAAGAAAAATGATATAAAACAATGGCAACTCAAAACGAAGGGATAACAGTAAGAATAATTATAATATGTACAAGCATTACTTGCGGAAGGCGAGGAAATGCCACTACTATCTGAAGCTTGCTGCAGTGAGTTAAGAAAAAAAAAGGCAAATCTTTCCAGGGAACCTTTGTGTCTCTCAGCAAGTTAAATAGTTATGTGTGACACAGTGCAAGGTGGTCAACCACAGGCCCTTCAATACCTGGGTTGACCGGCTAAACAAATACAATTCAAGTACACTATATGCATGACTATCGCTACAAATTGTGCTCACGTTGGTCACTGAATACAATACACATAAACACTGAAATTTTGAAGTTAAAAATATCTTGCACCAGATTTGGCGAGCTTTAACGTTCAAGAGTCTTTGGTTGATAACTAGATGCACCAAGATATTGCAAACAAAAGCACATAAGCATACACATAAAAATACCATCCTACAAAAATGCATTCATTCTTGTAGGCGATCTTCACGTATACCCTTTCAAAACTTATGATAATATTTAATTGTGTGCCTACACATCAAATCAGATGTAATGCTGAAAAGCATAAAAAAATTAACTTAGCTATCCCTTGCAGGAGTCATTATATCGTAGGTTTAACGGCTAGTATGTACACTGTATATCTTCATTGGAATGATGTTCAAGGTTAAGTTCCTATGGAATGTTCAGTTTTGTCCGTGCTGAAAACACACTCTTACACAATGGCATTCTTCAGGTAAGCGATCTTCACATATACACTTTCAAAACGTATGGAGACACCTACATATCAAGTCAGATTTATGGATGATTATAAAAATATAAATAGATAAAATGTCATTATAATGTCGAAGTCTCCGTCTTCAACTTAATCACTGGCACTGTGGTGAGCGTCTTTACGGGATTCACTTATGGTAGCCATTACAGTTACAGTAGTAAAAGTCCATTCGTAATGTTACCTACATAAGTTGGCTGTCAGCCACTGAACACTTGAACCGTGAGGTATAAAATGTCTATCAAAACTTACTGAAGTACTGATTTTACAGCTGTATAAAAAAAGTTAATTAGCACATAGTAAGAGTGAATAATTACTGTTGAATTTAGTCTAAAAGTGATTGTTCTGCTAATGTCACTGTCTTTGGCTTGCAGCTAAATGAAATGTGGCACACGTGACCGATCTATAATGAGTCCTTTAGCCATATGCACGTAGTAGCAGTTTACAGCTACTACACTTGTTTTTAAATTTCACACACTTACTGGTGATCTTCAGTTTCACTTTCAACAGGCCTCCCCCTTCGACAAAAGGGCAGCGTGCAGAGGGTATGGCCACATATACCTCATTGTGGGTCTCCATGGCGATTCCCGGTACCGGCCAGGCGTGTGGGCGGCCTTGGCGGTACGTGGGTGCGTCGAGCATCATGGTGTCTGCTTCTGCCGCAACAAAGAGGGAGGGCACTCGCTCAAGGGACATTGAGGAAATGCAGGTGAATGTCAAGCCTTTCACCCCGACTGCACGGGTTTATACCCGCAGGGCAGGATGTTTCTCTGATGGGGCTCTGCAGGGGAGAAATAACTCCACCCTGACACGGGCAACACAGCTCGTCGTGGTACCAGTTCGAGGGCAGCATTGACTGTCTCTATGAAAACTGCCTCTCGCGTAGCAAGAAGGCGGGGCAGAGCACTTCCAATGAGGCAGCTCGACATCCATGTCTGCGGGTATTCCTGCGTAGCAGGACCTCGGTACGGAGCACGTGCGTTGCAGCTGATGCCCTGTGCATTAGAGTTTAATGTGTAACAGGAGGTTGGAACGGAACATTGATGGAGCACTCTTGTCCGAGCTCGACATTCAGGCGGGTGAGTCATCCTGCGCGGCAGGATCTTGAGACGGAGCACTTTCGGCGTGGCAGCGCTACATCCTGATAGGCGGGTTATCCTGCATGGCAGGTCGTTGCTGGGACAGAGCACTCTTGTCCGAGCTCAACGTCCCGGGTGACGGCTCTTCCTGCATGGCAGGGTCTTGAGGCAGAACACTTCCGGCGTGGCAACTCGACGTCTCAATGGGTGGTTCTTCCTAACGACAGGGGGTTGAGGCGGAGCACTCTCGTCAGAGCTCGACGTCCCGGGTTCCGGTGGTCTAGTGGCATCCTGTACTTCTTCGCCGGAGGACTTCGCTGAAGTTGGGATGGCCTCGACTTCCGGCTCTGTAGTTATACCACGTGGAGAGTTAGGTGCGTGGGTCATTCCCATTCCTCTCACAGAATGTGCTTCCGATTGCTCACTTATGCGGCTTGATCGGCGGAGTGTTTGACGGGTTATCTTTCGTGGAGACTCTGCCAGGATAATTCGGAGCAGCTAGATTTTGTTTTAACTGCTATCTTCTCGGCGTAGCTGCGCTGCGTCGAGGGCATTGATCTGACGGAGAATGCACCTTGGCATTGTTCTACATCGGGCCTCCATGGCGCAATGTAACTAGGTGCCCTGTCAATCATGATGGGCATTGGTTCGGGTCTTGTCGAAGGTCCTGGCTCTGTTATCAGGAACTACTTTTTTGATCGGGGGTTCGTCTTCATCCCCCGATTCGCCAGATGTCTCCGTCAGCATCGTCGTCCCCAAGTATTAGCATGTCCCCTGGGTATGGTCGCATCTGACCTCGGGTGGCCTTACGAATATGTCCGCGTATATCTTCGGCACAGTAGATGTCTTGCTTGGCTACGATGTGATACAATCCATCCCATTCGTCAGCAAGACCAGCGTTGAATTGGTTGCCGGCTTTGCTGAGTGGATGACTTCGCAAGAGGACAGCTTCCCTTAGTTGAATTCTCTTACCCCTGTCTTCGGTTGGGGATATTTCTTTTAAATATATGCATTCTGAGCTTTATGGGCATGCATGGTACGGGCTAGGGCTGCTAGCCGGATGTCCCCAGGTTGAGGTACGTCAGTGGCCTCACTTTCTCACTGCCAGTCGCCTGATCGGCGCAATGGTTGTTCCATGAGTAGGATGCTCAGACTGGTGTCGACGGCCTCATTCATACAGTATCAAAGGGCAAACAGTATGGTGGGGATGTGCTTATACTAATGCTTGTGATCAGTACCCACACTGATACGGAGGCACATCTTAATCTCCTGGTTCTGGTTCCTCCGTTCAGTGGATGGCTTGTGGATGGTAGCGAGGGGTAGTCCAGGTTTCTACCCTTCACTCTTGACAGGCAGTAGGCCATTGACGGCTGCATATATCAGACCGTAGCTGTGGCGGTAACAAGATATTCCACTGCATATTGGGTTGCCCGCTAATTGTACATACAATGTCATTCCAAAGTGTAGTGCATATCTTTGGGGCTGTTCCCGTACTAGGCATCGGATGTCGGGATCGTCCTGTTGGCTTAAGGTTATTTGCAGTTGAAGTCAGATTTGTTCTTCCAGACTTCTTTCAATCGAGGGGGGGGGAGATTTTTCTCCTCTTCCTCCTCCAACGCCAGGGAACGAGACAGGGCATCTGGCAGGTCGTTCATATTACCTGGGCAATGTTGGACCTCGAAGCTAAACTTGGTGAGGAACATGTCCCACTGGCCAAGCTTGGCCTTTGAATTCCGGGATTCGTGTGGCCATTGGAGAGCTTTAGAGTCGGTTCGTAGAATGTAGAGTTGCCCTTCGAGATAATACCAATATTTCTTCACGGGCCAAATAACGGCCAGATACTCCAACACATTAATGTGGTAGCGCTGCTCTGTTTCATTTAAGCAGGTTGATGCGTAGGTTATCACATTGGGCTGTCCTTCTAAGTCTTGCTGGTATAAAACTGCAACCAGGCCGTTTTGACACACATCTGTTTGCAGTACGTTGGATACGTCGGGTTCATTGTCTGAGTTCTCGCCAGTGGCGGTGGTGACTTCGGCATCTGACATTGTAATAGTTAAGGGTGCCACGGGGTGTTTTGAGGACTCCCCGAAGACCGCTCGACTGATCGTTTTGACCCTTAGTACTTGGGGTATGGTTGGTCTAGTTCATGCTGTTTACTGCGCACAGCTATTCATCTGACGTCTAATGTTAGGCACCAGAAAATCTCTTGACGTGTGCCCGGATAGGCTACTAGGCAAAGTGGTTGAGGATTTTGTCCGCTAGACAAAAAGTGGGGTGGTCTAGATTAAATAAACGGCGAGAGACAAGGGGTGTTGGCAAGTATGTACTTATTATTGCTTCTTGGGTGCCGTGGTGGTAGTGAGTTTTACCCAGACGTGGCAAGCTAGGCCTACGCCGAACTGGCGATTCCACAGCTGGACTTCATTTGTCCAGAAGTGGACGTTATCACAGCTAAATCCTGTAGAAATTCTGGTTAACAATCCTTTTACCACGGGATGACACAAGGGATAAATTCGTATACATGGAGATACAAATAAGATAGTTACCGGAGCAGTCGATACCGACTAGTGCCTGAGTTGGGCGCCACGGTCCCGTTCTGCCTGGCGCTCCGGTGTGGGTTGCGGAAGTGCACTCAACTGCATGGCGGCAAGGAACGCTGCGTTTCATTCCCTACGTTTATGGCCGTGCATATGGTCGTAAGGCATGGAGTCTCTGCTTACGGAATGCTAGGTACACCTTGATGTGAACAAACTAAACACAGTTTATAGTGTCAGTTCAGTTTTGGCTTACTGACCATGCTCTGTTAAGTATCCACTGATCCCCCATGCATGCGGGCTGATCAGAGACAGGCAGATGTTTGGGTCACCAATGCCACCACTGGATGTGCGTTCACACAGAGATGAATGGCAAATCTCAAGTTACAGATATCCCAGCACTAACAATGGTGTGGGATAAGGTAATAACTTGAGACTGTCGCTTCTCCCCGGGTTAAGGTGTTGCTAGTGGTTGTGGCTTCTCTGTTCCTCTCCGCTGGCACTGGTACAGTGCTGTGGCAGTTGGAAAGGAACAGATGGCTGTCTAATGGGTGTGTAGAAAATGACGGACCCCTGAAGGGGCGCCCCCTATGGAAGTTAATTCGGTTATACGAATTATCCGGTTCTTGTCAATGGTGTACATAGCAACCTCAGTATAGCAGGCAAATTGATAGATATTCCCAGAAATAAAAGTGGTAAGGTAGGAAACAAAAGTATGCTTATTGATGGTTCAATAAATATGCGACTCGTGCTACCTCCTACCAGGCAATTGAGTGCTGAAGGTTACTACGCTGGCCATGTGTAGGCGAATTGGTTCTAATGGAAAAGCGGGAAAGAAATATCTAAACGAAAAAAGCTATAATACTCCTAAACTGATTGAAGAAAGGTGTCTTGAGGAGACAAAGTGAATTTATCATGTTAGTGAGTGTGTTCGCTGGTTGACTGATCGTCAACGGTGAAGTAGCGGCAGGGGGGAGAGGGGTACTCAATGCTTTGAAGTTATCTAGAGATCACAGCACTGAGCAGTGCTGTGGGAAGCCGCGAGAGAACAAGAATGACTGTCAAGCTCGGCAGCATCCTGAATTTTATAGTGGAAGCTTGTAGGATGCCGGCACGGGGTGCGGGGAAAGTGTGACTTCTTCCTGCCCTGGTTGGCGTGGAATTACACTGGTCAGCGTTTCTGCTTCATGTCTCGTCGGTAGTACTCGGCCTTGCCCGAGATCTGGCCAGCTTATAGGTTCTCAGCACAGGATATGGGAGGCGGCGTGCCTGCCGGGTTGCACATCCTACAGGTGAAGAGAATACGCTCATAAATTTCCATTGCCTGTAGGGTAGGCAACACGTCCCGTCTGTAGTGTTGGAAAAGGTGCTCTTGGCATGCAGTAGACATAGCACCTTACCGTAGTTAACTTGACGTAACCATACCGCAGGTGATTCCAGGTTACGATTTCAAATGAGCCCACACACTTGACGCGTGCCGCACCTACTACTAAGATACTACTATTACGACTCATCTCTCTTTACGTGAAGTATACCCTTACTACAACAAGAGGTCAGATACAACCATACACAGGAGACACACCTTGCCAATCGGAGGATGAAGACAAACCCCCACCCAAAAGGGGAGAACCTGATACAGAGCCAGGACTTTCAACAAGACACGAAACAATGTCCATCGTGGTTGACAGGGCACCTAGTTAAATCATGTCATGGAAACCCGATGCAGAATGTCAAATTGCATTCTTCGCGAGATAAATGCCCTCTGCCAAGCAGCGACGCTGATAAAATAGCAGCCAAAACGAGATCTAGCTGCTCTGAGTTATCCTGGCTGTGTCCCTGCGACAGAGAACCCAGCCAAACACCCCACCGATCAAGTCGCATCAGTGAGCGATCGGAAGTACCTTCGTTGAGAGTGGTAGGAATCATACAGGCGCCTACCTCTCCACCTGGTACAACTATGGAACCGGAAGTCGAAGCCATCCAACTTCAGTAAGGTCATCCCCAGATGAAGAAGTACAGGATGCCTCTAGACCACCGGAATCAGGGATGTCGAGTTCAAACGAGAGTGCTCTGTCTGAACACCTGCCATGCAGGTAGACCCGCTTATCAGGACGTCAAGCTGCCATGCTGGAAGTGCTTCGCCTCAACATCCTGCCATGCAGGAACTCCCGCCAGCTTGGACGTCGAACTCGGACAAGAGTGCTCCGTCCCAGCCTCCTGTTATACAGGAAACTCTGCTTTCCGAGGCGTCAAGCTGCCACACTGGAAGTGCCCCGCCCCGCCAACTTGCTACGCAAGAGACTGCTTCCGTCGAGAACATTGATGCCACCCATTACCCATCAACAGGCACATCACCCACAGTGGAGGTCGACATGAATCTCCTTCCAACTGCCTCGCCCCAGGACCTGACCACCAAGACCGTCGATGCACCCACGACCTGATACCACGACGAACTGTGCTGCCCGCAGTCGGGATGGAGATTATTCTCCTCCATACTGCAGTCAGAGGAACATCCTGCCCTACAGGTAGGAACACGTGCAATCGGGACGGAAGGGTTGACACTTCCCAGTACTGCCTCAACGTCCCTTAAACGAGTGCTCTCCAGCTTTGTTGCGGCAGAAGTAGACACCACGATGCCCCAGGCTGCTCCACACCGCCTGATACGCCCGCGTACTGCCAACGCCGCCCACACGCCTGACCAGTATCGGGAATCGCCATGGAGACCCATAACCAGGTATGTGTGGCCATACCCTCTGCACGCTGCCCTTCGTCCAAAGGGGAGGTCAGCTGAAAGTGAAAACGAAGATCGCCAATAAGTGCACGAAGTTTAAAAACAGTGTAGTAGTCGTAAACCACTACTACGTGCACGAGACAAAAGGACTCGTTATAGCCCGGTCACGCACACCATGTTTAATTTAGACACAAGCCAAGAGACAGTGACGTAAGCAGAACAATCACAATTAGGCTAAATAAAAAATATCCAATACAGTTCCCGTATAAAGAATTAACGAGGTAATTGAACCAGTAATTAGTCATAACACTATGTGATAGTTAACTTTTTATATACAACCGCAAAAAGTTGTAAGTCAATAACTTTTGGTTACACATTTTAAACCTAATGGTTCACGTATTTCAGTGGCTTACAGCCCACTTAGTAAGTAGCATTACGAATGGACGCTCTCTACAGTGAAAGTAAGGGCTACTATAATTAAATCACGTAAAGACACTCACCACAGCGTCAGTGATTAAGAGACTTCGACATTACAGAGACATTTAGATTTTTATATTTTTATAATGATCATCTTTAAATCTGACATGATGTGTAGGTAAACCTATATATGTCACTATATGTTTTGAAAGTGTTTATGTGAAGATCGCTTACACAAAGAATGCTGTCGTGTACGAGTAAGTTTTCAGCATGGACAAAAGGGAACATTCCTTAGGAACGTACCTTGAACATTCTTATGAAGATACACAGTGTATATAAAAAAGGGCAGACCTATGATATAAGATGGACTTCCGCAAGGGATAGCTAGGTTAGATTTCTTATGCTTTTAAGCACTTGATGAGTAGGCACACTTTTAAATATGAGATTACGTTTTCAAAGGGTATATGTGAATATTGCCTACAAGAAAGAATGATGTTTTGTAGGAGAGTATTTTTATGTATATGCTTTTAGTGTATATATTTTTGTTTACGATATGTTGTACACCTACTGAATAACACTCTGAGCGTTAAAGCTCCCTTAATATGGTGAAAGATATTTCAACTTCCATTTTTTAGTGTATATGTCTTGTATCTAGTGACCAATGTGCACACAATTTGCTGCGTTAATCATGTATGTTGTGTACTCTCTTTGTATTCGTTTAGCCGGTCAACCCACGTATTGAAGGGCCTGTGGTTGGCTACCTCGCAATCTGTCACACCTAACTATTTAGCTTGCTGACACACAGGTTCCCTGTCTTAACTCACTGCAGCACACTCCATGATAGTAGTGGTGTTTCCCCGAGTAAGGCTTGTACATATTACAGTTATTTTTACTTTAAACTAGTCGTTTCGACGTGCCATTCTTTTTAATTATTATTCTCTCATGTTTTATGTATGACTCTTTTGTAATATCCACCAGTGCTATGCTTGTTTTTGTGAATGGCACGCATATGAAAAGTACACCGGTGGGACACCCGACACACACGGCTTCCTAACCCAGTACTCTTTGCATATGGGCGGAATGCACACTCTCGCTGCATCAGCAAAGCCCAATAACCAGGACGAGGAACAGAGAAGGATGCCAGCTCGCCGCCCTCAAGAGAGAATGAATCAAGGTCGCAAGCAGGCCGACACCACTCCATGTCTCACATGTTTCGCTTCGCCGGCTGGGTGCCCTGAGCACACAGAACGCGCGGCTACAGCGGTCAAGCACCCCTACCTTAAGCGCTCCGCCTACAAGTGTACGAAAATTTTTTTTTGTGCTACCTGCCTCAGTAAGTCTACCGACATCTACCCAGACCTTCCAGAGAGGGGGCCTACGCCTTTCTCCACCACCTTTTCCACGATGAGTTTTCATCGTAATGGAGGGAGGAGGGAAGAATCGACACGTGCAGCTTCTACAACTAATACGATTACGACTCATAGCCTCGAGCACCTCTTCCATCTCTATAAAGATGTGAGCAATGCATTGCCTACCCTACAGGCAACAGGAACTTACAAGCAATTCCTTCTCACTTGGAGTATACGCAACACGGCAGACACGCCACCCCTCCTACCCCGCGCTGAGAGCCGATAAGCTGCCCAGACCCGGAGCAAGGCCGATCGGCTCTGACGAGGCACGTAGCAGAATCGCTCACAGGAGTCTCACGCCACCCAGGGCCAGAGGATGTCACGCCCCCCCGGCACCCCGCGCCGGCAGCCTATAAGCTTACACTATGTAAGTCCGGACGCTGCCGACCTCGTGAGAGATTCTTTCGCATCTCTACGTTGACGACCAATCAACCCAACGACACACAAACACAATTCTTTAAACTTCACTTTGTCTCATCTAGACACCTTTTATTAACAGTTTAACTCATTTATATTCGTCTAGAACCAGCATTTTCCTTCTTACTTAGAACCAGGTCACCTACACCTGGAACCACACAGTTACCCTCAGCTATCCTCGACTTGGTGGGAGATAGCACAGGTCATGTGCTTAATGAATTTTCAATAAACACAGATTACTCTGCACCTTTATGCTTTTATTTCCAGGGTATTCATTTGTCTCCACAGTTAAAGGCATACTACGCTGTGCACTGTCGACAGAAACCGGGAATTTTATTAAACTGAATTAAGACATACATATTAGACGGCTACCTGTTTCTTCCCAGTTACACATCAGCACTTTTAGTGCTCGTGGGGGAGAAAAAGTGACTCCACAACAACTAGCAACAACTTCACATCAGGAGGCACGACTCGGATTGCTTCTCACCATCTGCAATAGTTAGTGCGCTGTCTCTTTGACCTGTAGTTTTGCTGGGCATCCTAGTGTGAACGCACAACCAGTAGATGCTTGGTGGTCCACAATGCTCCACGTCCCTTATCAGCCCGCCTACGGCGGGGGATCAGTGGGGACTTATCGAGCTTGAGCCGAAAAGTCACTATTGGGTTACCCTGTTATTCTTTCTGTCTAAGGTGCACTACGTAAGCTAGAGAACTGTTACCCTATGATTCACGAGAGGAGTGGTAGAAAACGCAGGGAACACCACCTGGCTCACCCCGTTCTCAGGCTGAGGATAGCATTACCCCATCCTATGCAGGATAGACATATGGAATGGGACTCTGCTGCCAAACTGAGACGACAAGAAGTCGCGCCTGCTCCGGTTCTAGTAATTGACTTTCCACTGTGTGTTCGCATCCATACCATGTGTCACCCAGTTGTCAACAAACTTCTGACCAGAACAAAAGTGTGCCTAGGATGGGATAAGCTCATCTTCTGGTCTAAAGCTCACCTGTGGAACATCAATTCCAGCATCGACCGAATTTGTCCCGCCTAAAGCCATACTTACCTCGACTACAACATCCAGGAGCAGTAGCGAGTAAGTACCAGCCAACACCCCTCATCTCAGCCCAGCTATCTAAACCCAGTTAATCTGCTTTTGGTCTAGCTGTTAAAATCCTTGACTAACGTGCCAAGTCCATCTAATCGGTCACACGTCTAGCTTGACACATCCCTAATATATACCTACCAATGTGTTTGACATACAGTTTAACAAGGTTTTTTTTGTTGACTAATATGTCTAGACCACATGTACAGAATGTCGAATCTATAGAATTTTTATGTCAGTCCCCTAAAATTCTATGGATACAGGTTGCACTTACTAACATGATTGGCATATACTACAGTTTCTTAAGTTGCACTGCATGACCCAACACCACTTTATAATATTTCTTGACTAGAAATCACATACCTCAAATTGACTATGAACAACATTTTTTTACTAATCTCTCTTGGGGAAAAAAAAAAAAAAAAAAAAAATGAGAGGGGTTTGGCCCTAGCATTATGAACTAAGAAACAGTTAGCACTGCTTAAATTGTCCATTACTGAATCATTGCACACTGTTTTTGGCCTAAGCAAGTGGCCATCTTATGCTTTTCATGAACATGAAGGAAAAATTTGACAAGCCATTGAAAAACAGGGCTCCAGCTCTGTTTATCACTAATAAGATAAGTTAATATCTGTAGAAACAATGAACACTGAGTACTCACAGCAGATGACACCAACACAAGGGGTGTAGCTGGCATCACTGTTGCCTTTCATGCGTATCTCGTAGTCAAGCTGGGCATCAATGTCACGGAGTGTAGGCGTCGCACTGGTGGATGGATGAGAGTGGTACCAGCCAACCAGTGTCAGGCGCCTCTGCTCGATGGCACGGTAGATATCCGCCTCAACTAGTGGCGCCAGCTCTCTGTCACCCAGTCGTGAGCGACATGGGAATGCGTGGGTGATTGCCAGGTCTGCAAATGCAACACACAACAAAACCTCCTTAACGGCCCTGCCGTTCAAACTGGCAGCGGCGTACTTCAAATGAGGACACAATGTTAAATTAATAAATTATTTCTCATTGAGTCAATTTTAAAGATAACTATTTCAAACAAAAAACATTTTGATGGAACCTTTTCAGAGAATATTGCTATATAAAACAATTTTTGGGAAAAAATTATTTATTCAAAATTTTTTGCTATCCACAATTTTATATTACATTTTAGAAAATATATATTAAAGAAATCTATAGGCAAGGTGTTTTAACATTGTAACATTCCTTAAGAAATTTCGCATAGAATATTTTTTGCTTGAATTATCTTAAAATTGACGCAATAAGAAGGAATTTTGCTTACCAGTTGACGCTTGCCAGAATGCTGTGTAGCACGAATATACGCTCTACGGACGACTTTGCCGCACATGCGCTCAGGAGCAGAATATATAAGTGGCAAACCAGAATAAATGTATGGAGCTAAGACGCCCACAAGCCTGCGTAGCCGATCATATCATTGTATATTATATACCTAATTACAATCCCCATTGCCTATCCAGAATTATGAATGCAAAAGGCACCCCCTTAATTCAAATTATTATTATTGAGAATTCTACTGCTCGTGGTTAGCCCTGGAAGAAGTTCCTGCAATCACGAGAAATGGGAGAACCCCCGTGAAGTCACAGCCAGCCCGTCTCAGAGACAGAAGTTTTAATTTGTTGTAGCCTCCACACGGGGCGATAAGTTAGTCGCAGCGCGCCTGCACCTCCGATAAATATGCCCCCATGGTGGAAGGCTACGCTACCCCCCGCGCCTCGAAAAACTTCTGATCGGAGGAAATCATGTATAAGTACAGCCCCCACTGCCTGCACCGAAGAGTAGCGCCCGACTCAGCAACCAAAGAGGATGCAAGCCCAACCCCCAGTCTGCAAGGACTCGTCCTTGAGTCTGAAAGGACTCTGCTGCTCACCACTCCAGTCTGCAGAGGACTCTCCTACACCCAGCTTGCAGGAGGCACTTCTTCGAGTCCCACCAATGGACTAATCTACTCCCGACTGCAAACCCTCCTTTCATAACCTGCACCTTAAACCCTCGACAAGTCTGTGAAGACTCTCTCTCTCTCTCTCTCTCTCAAGACCTGTACATGAGAAGTCCAACAGCTACAGGTATACCCCACCTTAACCCGGTAATCCTTACCCTGGTCAACTTCCCTTAACTCTGCGGTAACGAGCCATCGCATTTTGTCCCTTAATTTAGCCCCTGTCAAAGTTGCGTTGCTAAACATTTACCCTTGTAGCTGCTGTAAAGTTGTGTAGGTATATTTGCTCTCACTCAGGCTCGCCTTCGCCTGACCCCCGTTGGTTTACGTTATTCTTGTACCATATTTGTCTCCAGCGTTATGCCAATGCAATTTATATAACTGTATAATTGTGCATTTTTGTATTAGTTATAATTATTGAGTTTACTCCCCAGGGACCAATCTCCGTAATAAACAACCACGTCACGTTAAATTCTTGTATTCCGTTACTAGTAGTTAGAGGACCCTTATTCCCTATCTTATGTGGTATTGTATGAACTCTAATAATCAGATGCACTGCAAGAAACAAGGTTCTCCTAGTAAACAATGACGTAGAGAATGTCGCGCCCTTTCATGAGCTAACGCCAGCTCCATGTCTAAGGATGAACCCCTGGTCAGGTATCAATACCAAACTCCACAGGCCATTTCTCCATTTATTCCCTTGGATATTTCTACCCTGCTAGATCATCTGCTTGGTAGCCAGTGGCCAGGATATCCAATGGCAGAGTATGAGGAACAGGAGAAACTATTAACTCAGGAGGACAAGACTATTCCCTTAGTCAATTCCCAAAAACCACCAGTAATGTCCAACTGAAGTCCGGACAGCATATCAGAGTAAAACATCCTGCGGGCACAGTACTCCCGAAATATTGTGATATTAAACTTGCAATGGGAAATGTGATATGAGTTTGACTCCCAACACAACCTGACACCCATCCTCGTACAACACTCCCCCTGGTAGATTTTATACCAACATGTCAACCTACTCGCCCACTTAAAATTTCCTCTGCCAGACCACGCACCCCCATCACCATGTCAGACTAAACTTCTCACAATTTCACCCCTTTGGGACAGCTGGTATCCCGTATATTGGCGACCCTAATAGTGAGGAGGATCATGCACCTGGGCGGGAAGCCACTTCTATCCGACTCACTCTGGGGTTTGACTCCCTTCCAACCCATAGCAAACATACCCCCAAGCGGACGAATACCACATTGAACCCCTTACGCCTCCTAGGCCTAAGTGAATATATAGTATTTGCCTTGGTAGACTAGGCTGGGCTTGGCAGGACCGTCAATGTCTCCGCACTGCCATCTAGGGTAGTAGCACCCGCGTCACATTGATTCCCCATTTGAAGTTCGCAGCTATCAGCATGGTAGGCAGGACTGTTACGATATAGTTCGTAAGTACTGTAGAGAGTTTTCAATTATGAACGATATGTACCTGTACATAAAATTAATGGAGGTATACGCAAATGTGCACTATATTTTACAGAACATAAGTAGAGAATTATATTTGTGCATCTGAGGTAAAGGGCACTATGTCACAAATTTTTAAACTGACAGGAGTGCTGCGTCAATACCATGATGACACACTGTGCCATTTCTACAGGGTGATTAAATTATTATCCCATATAGTATAGAGTGCTTTCCAACACAGAAATAATGCAAAATTCCAATAATATAATGTCAAAACAGTGCTTTTGTAAAATAGTATACACGATGCACTTTATTTCACATGCGCACGCGCACACATGAATTACACACGCACGCGCACACACACACACACATAAATTTCTTTAAAAACAGTGATTATCTTACATCATTATATGAACACACACATAATTTATTTATATGTTATGTCAGAGTACCCAGCAAAAGATACAAAAGATGGATGAGTATATGCAATTAAAGCCGCCACATCAAAGTGTGGAACATAATGTTCTTTACAATGACCTGAAGAACCCACCCTGCATACAGGCACTTGTAATACAGAGAAGTATCCACACTTAAAATAACTGCAATATTCAGTGCTTTATCTATGGTAAGAACATGATTAATTTTGTAACCGATAACTGATGTGTATGCTAATGTATGGAAAATAATAAAAACCACTAATTAAAACAGTTGTGTAAAACATGACCCTTCCACTGTCCCTGTATTCTGTGTAAGTTACATGGTATATTGTATAAAGAGGAACCATATATCTATTATTTCTCAAGAGACTGATACATAGAGACAAACATTCTTACAGAATGCTATCAAAATCAAATGGAAATGCATCTTTAGATAAATATAATCACTTTGCTAAATTTATAAGAATATGTTTGTGCAGTAAAATCCAAACCTTACTAACACCGCCATAACGAGAAACTCCTTATAACTAACAAAAAATTTTGTCCCGTCAAACCTGTATTATTGTACGTTAAGTTACCTTTATTTAACAAGCATTTTTCTTGTCCACGATCACAAACTTCCTTACAACGAATAAACTTTGTTATCTAAAATAAAGAAATAACTAATTTTGTTAATATTTTTATTCATAAAAGTGTTTTTTAACTGTGGCCATGTGCACAGCATTCATTTTCTACGGGTAAATAATATAAACATACTTGTGTGATCAATATCATAGATATGCACAGCATGAAGATGTTGCACTTGGCATTCCGTAAAACAAAATAGCTGTGGCAAACACTGTGATCATTTTATTGATCACAGTTTAACATTTACGAACATCTACATCTTTGGATTGCCTGTTTCGATTCTCGACGTTGGCAATAACTGTATGCCTTGCTTTGTTTACGTGATGTCACGAAAGAACATAACCTAATTGTTTGTGTATGTAAATCTATGTTACTTCCAAGTGATTTTAACTTGATGCGGCAACAGCGCTTGCGTAATTCGTTATGTGATTGTAGAAGCAGTTTTGCAATACATATTTATTCAATGACCACACGGTAGGTTGCGGCAGCAGTTTTGCAACTTATTAATAACGAGGTCGTGGCAGCAGTTTTGGCACAGGTACGTGGTTGCACGTATTTATTCCATTATCACAGCAGCTGTGTTTGCTTAACTTAATTTGTGTGCATCAACTATTTCGCATGTTTTAAGGTGTACGAATATCATATTATTTAAATAAAAAATGGATTTAAAAAAAAAAGGCAATTTCGGTGGCAACAAAATTAGAAATTTTAAATGCTTTAGATGCAGGTGAGAAAAAAACTGATGCTGCCAAGAGATATGGACTTGCCATCTCAACCCTTTCCACAATTATTTCAAATAAAAATAAATTGAACAATACAGTTCTGCTTGGAACAGGTAGGAAGAAACATCAATCTTGCCTAGATGAAGCACATGATCCAAAAAAACTTTGATTTTTTGATGGCGTCCCGGTTGGCAAAAATACCTATTTCAGGGCCAATTTTGCAGATGGCCAGGGTTGAAGCACTAAAGATGGGTTTTGGATTGTTTCCAATGGATGGTTGAATTATTTTAAAAGGCGATGGAATTTAAGTAGGGATGTAACGATTCCACTTTTCTTCGATTCTCGATGCCTATACCACTCTCGATTCTCTATTCCAAAAATCGCTATTTCTTTTCGCTAGAACTAAATCATGTATAGGAGGGTGTGAAATTTAACTATTTAAACAAGGCCTACATTAGCAGTACATGTATTACTAGGGGCCGGAAAAATTCGCAAGTTATGACAAAAGCAATTTATTTGCGAATTTCAAGTATAAATGTGATTATTTTGCTACATTTCTTTCAAAATGCTATTTTGGCGATTTTTGTTTAAAACTCCAAAATAGTTGCAAAAAATTGCACATAAATATCAAGTAACGGTTATTTCAATTCAATCATTCCTTTATATTTATTTTAGAACACCCATAAACGTGTGGAATTAATTCATATCAGTGCAAAAAGTATGCCTAACAAAGTGAAATTTTAAAAGCATTACAGTATTTATTTTACTTTGGGTGCCAATACATTTTAATCATTATTTTTACTCATTTAATTTTTCAGTCTACATTTTTCTAGTGCCAAGTACTTAAAAGAAAAGGATTGCAACGTCAGATATATTGTAAACAGAGTACAAGACTAATGGTTGCCATATTTACCAGATATGTACCATAGATTAACGAAACAATTAAGCAGTGAAAACTCTAGTCAAAATAGCACGATGTAAAATGTTCACATACAGTCATCAAAAATTAACCGCAATTTAAAATGATCACACTTGTTTGCACTATTTTTTTGTTATCAAATAAGCAAATTCAAGTATTTTGTAACATTGATGTGGAGACTATTTTTTTTTGTGGTTTTGTTATTTACTCAGATGTATCTAAGTAATTCAGTTGGTGTTCAGACTGTTGTACCATTAGTTTTTTTTATTGTTTACATGTGTCTGCAATGTTTTTATTTTAAGTCATATATCTAATGGCACACTACAAATAAGTAAAATGGGAAGAAACAGAGTATCGGCGAAGGAAAGGGCCAAACAATATAAAATACATGGGTTACACACTACCAATGGAAATACAATATTCTGTAACTTCTGTAACTGCAGCGTGTAGGCATTTGTACTAGGCATAAGTAAATGAACTTGTGTAGTTTTTCAATTTATGAGTGTGATGTTATTTTACTAGTGTTTAACAGAAAAATTATTTTATTCTACTGAAAATAAATAATTTCACAAGTGTTGAAAATTACCTACCTTAAATTTTGTTTATTATTTCTGTACTATGTTACATATTTTGCTTGCATTGCAGGTGTCAACGCAAGGCATGTCAATTGTGTTTTAATATGTACATTTTAAAGTGTTTTTCTTCTGTCGCCAGAAGTAATGCGACTTATTTTTTGAACAATTCTTACATTTAAAACAAAATTCTAGCATCTAAAAAACTAGACGCTAATTAAAAAAAAAATATAGATGCTAATTTTTGAAAAAATAGATGCTAATAGCTATAGTCCATTCCGGATTGGAAGCGACTTATGAAAATCAACCTTTGAAACACTAAGGCATAACTGTCAACCTGTTTTTCCAATAACATGTATTCCACAAATATATAACACTGTGGTTAACTTTAGAGTATTGTATTATTGAATAAATGAAACTTTACATTAATATCTTCTAAAACTTGGAATACTTATTTCTTTTTAAATATGAATTAACAACAGCGAGAGCAGCGACGCGTTGGCAACGGGCAGTAAGAAATAGTTCATAGTTAAAATATAATTTTAACCTGGTTTTTAGTATACTATCTGTAAATTAAACGGCGACAATTGAAATATTTAAGTAGCCCCAATGGCAACATATCTCATTTTTAACAGTTTAAAATAACAGCGGAAAATATTGTGAGTAGGCCGTAATGGTACGGCATTGTTTTATCGAGCGAGAGCAACTTTGAAGCATGTCTGCTGAGCGAGGCTTGGTGCTCTCTCTCTCTCTCTCTCTTTGTCTCTTTCACACTCGGGAAATTTCACTTCGCTAGTAAGCAACGAAATTATACATGTTTTCAATTTTAACATATTTCATACTTATTACAGCAAAATAATGATTTTTGAATTTGTAATTTACAACTCAAAAGAGATTTTAATGTTTGAATACGTATTTTAATGTATTTAGATACGATGGCGGTGCAGTTATCTAGTGAAGTTAGCAGACGTGGCGGGCCATGACATGGTGTGTTGCTTTTTGTTAAACGAAACATAAATTACTTGGTATGAAAATACATCCAGAACACTGCTTCCGTTTTGTTAATGTTACTATGACCAAGAATGTGTAAAATTCTTTGAATATGCTATCTATTTTAGTGTTCTAAATGCTGACAAAGACTTTTCTAAGCAAACTAAAATGTAACAGCTGTGCCTCGTTGAGTAATCGAGTGGTAATGCCTGAACTTCTCTATTGGTATGATCCGCGTGAGTGTGTTGGAAATGTTTATTTTTGGTGTGATGTGGTAGATGTTTACATTTTTGGTGTTAATATGGTAGCAATTTTTAATCTGTTTGTAAGGCTGTAGTTGCCAGCAACTAAAAATTGGTTTTATTCAATGAAGTTATTATTATTCTAATAAAATTTCAATTTTACCCCTTTATAACAAACCTGTTGTAATTTGGCCCCTTCAGTTTTGTTATAGAGAGGTTATACTATTATATTCTACTGTACACAGTTGCGACTGCCAATGAAATGTTTTGTACAACTGGTGACAACCAAAGAATGGCGGTAATGGGATGAAGGGGTAATTATGTTTAATTGAAAGTAAATAAAATATACAGTAAAATGGGAAGCTCTTTTAAGAAGTTTCTCCGGTAAAAATATTTCCTGCTTAATATGTTTACATTATTTTGCACCTGGTCTGTAAACACAAAGTAATTTGAATATCTTAAAAAGTCCCTTTAGAAACATCCTAAAGAAATTTTATTGTGCTATAGTCAAAAAAATTCAGCCTCCACTTTAGCTTGAACAGTTGCAAATCACACAGTTCTTTAATACTGCACCATACAATTGAAGCATGACGTCCTTCGGAGTGGGAGAGGTCCATCACTACATGAGTGCTTTTGGTGGATGCTAGGACAGGCACACCCAGGGTGAGTTTGAACTCTAGTCCTTTCTCGTGGTACTAGAGTGCCCAGTATGTAGCACGGACCGGGTAGCTTTGCGGAAAGGCACAAAATCGGGTTTGGCAAGGATTACCTTGCATTTTGACAGGACCACTCTTACAGGGAGACCTGGGTGACGTGTAACCTGTGGAGCTTGTTGGGGCTGCAAAGGTTCAGATGAGCTAGTGCTCGTTCGGATGCTTGAACTTGGAGTGCAGGGAAGCCGGTGCTCGTAGGCGACACCTGCCACTGGGGTCGCTTCGACAATCTAGATTCCCCAAAAGTGTGAATTTGCTAGCCCGTGAGACTGGTCCTGACCATTGAGGACGAAGCGAATACGAGGGGTATCTCCGTTTAACTTGACCGGTGGTGTGAGGAGTTTCAGTGCTGTTTCTGGCATGGTGGGTCTCTCCAAGCGGTGGATTGCTTGCTCCCTTTCCCGAGGTACCAGACGCATGAGAGATATGTAGAAGGGACTCAACTCCTGTTGGTATTGGGAGGCAGCTGCTGCCTTCTTAATCCACTCTCAGATACCACTACGATGGGAATACGGCATGAGGAAAGAAACACCATCATCAAACCCGCGGAGGTGAGGCAGGTAACGTGTTGTCCTATTCCAGTGTAAAACCATGTACCATTTCTGCCAACCCAATGCTGTATCCCTTCTCACTGCCAGACACAGGAGTGCGGTAGACACAAGAGTCAGGTATATCACTGGCTGACAGTCCCAATAGTGGGCGAGTGTCTCTTGATGGCTAGTCTCCCCAGACACGAAGAAGTACCCCTTCCGGTGCAAGCAGTGAGGTGGGAAGAGCAGACTCCAAGTTGGTACACTAACCCCAAGGGGCAGAGTACCTAGTGTCGGGGCTCTACCGCTCCATACACCGTCGTGCACAGAAAGGGTGGCCGTCCAGAATTCTTGTGTGTACTCTACTTGTGTGTAGCGGTTTGAGCAAATTCCCCTTGTTACCTGCTGTCCCTCTCAGAGGTCTACAGTGAGAGGTACTATGACTACAGATAATATACCTTCAAGTGGATTTAAATACTTGCTTATTCTGTTGATGGTAATAAACAAGGTGGAGTTGCACTACCTCCTACTATCAACGGGAAATTATGGAAGCTGATGATTGAAAGGTGAAGTTGACCTGTTTCTAGGCTAACAGGTAGGTAGACTAAGTGCTATGAAAATACCTTAAACTTGACTACGCTACAGTGAAGACAGTGGCAAAATAACACAAGAGAAAACATTCACTGCATAAAAATACAATAGTTACTACACCACTACTGAAATCAGGAGTACACATAGTACAATCCTATTACATAGTTTTAATTGGAAAAAATAATGTTCATTTGGTGCAACAAAATTTATACCCTAGTAAACTGAATTCCAGATCTCATGTTGGATGGATCTTGTTTGGCGAAGTTTTCCTCTGTGTCCGAAATCCCTGGCATGTTCATAGAGTACTTTCTTCAGTTCTTGAAACTGGTGGTTAATTTCCTCTGTCTTGAGGTTTGGCGCCACCATGGCTTCCAGACTGAGTTCCCAGTTAATGGTTACGCTGTGTTTGTTGCACAGTATATCCTGCATTGCCTGTGGTCCATCAAGCAATGCTGCTGGCGAAGGCAAGGGTGCCCAATGATTATGGCTTCTTGAATGTCTGGAGAAACGGCGAAGTCTTATGATTGTGAATTATTGTGCAATACTACTGTAAGAGTGGTCTGACCATCGACTCTGAGAATGCAGTCTTTTCGCCATACTGACAGTGTGGGTTTGAGGATGCAGTGATGCCCTTTGTTTAGTGCTCAATAGGTAGCTGCATATGAAACTGCCGACAATGGCAGTCGAGTAGTGCGGGGACTTTCTTTCCGTTGATGCCCACTTCTATGTAGGGTGCTTCTGGTGTTTCCATCCCTTCTTTTAAGAGCTGCATAATGGGCCTTGTTGCCCAGTGGGGTCAGCCCCTTTCGCCTGCCGGTCGTGGTGTTTCCCGCCTATGGTGGTATTTTCTACTTATCTGTCTGCTGGGTGGTATCTGTTGCATGGGTTGTGCGCCCTTCCTCGGATTGGCACTGTGTTGTCTGCCGCTCCGGGCAATCCCTTAGAAAATAATACTCTGGGCAGTACCAACATTTCAGAAGGCTTGTCTGCTTCAGCTGGCTAGTTAATCTTGTTGGGGCAGTCCAAAATTACTTGCGCTTTGAATGTGCATTCAGTTTCCCTTGCTCGCTCTACCAATTTGTCCATCATGAATGGCTTCGTTATCAGCAAAAGATTGCGTAGCTTGAGTAATCAGAAAGTGCCGAGAAATATACAGTCACAAGTTATATGCTACTGACGGAAATAAAGTTTTCTGTTAATGTAACTGCAACATCTTGTAGGAGAAAAAGGTTTCTCTTGATGCATGATGTGCACGAGAGTTGAATACTTACACGTTTATTTTCATTAGACAGGAAATACACATGATGACGTACTCTAACACCTGACGTTGGCACAAGGTATTGCCAGGAAGCTAAGAGTACATGCATCTGAATGACTGGTAGAGGCGACCAGTGTAAGTTGACTTGGGTTTGAGGGGTGCGAAGCGTTAAACACTAAGCCATATCTCTTTGCATTATTGAGCACAGTGTCTTGTGTTAGACATGACGCAGAACTGACACGAAGCTTGGGTGATTAAGCTGAGGTGTCAGTATGAGTTCTAAGAAGGAGGTCACCTTCACCTTCAGACACATCCATGTTCTGAAGGGCAGTAGGTGTTAGCAAGGTTCAAAGCAGGGAAAAAATCCTAGGTAAAATGATGGCGAGTGGTCAGATTACTTGTCGTAAGGGCACAATTGGCTTAATGGTTCCCTGGCAGCGCTGGGAGAAAGAGACTGAGAATGGCTGAATAGCTAAGACAGACTGGCTTTGATTCCCGAGCTGGGAAAACACTGCCCCTGGAAGCGACAATAGTCCCTCCTTTTGTACTATTCCTGGGCACTGCTCGATTCTAATTGGCTGGTGTCTTGAGGGCAAGGAGTGGTGCAAAGCAGAGGGGTAGCAAATGCATGACTTGCCTACATGACATCACTGGCCGGCAGAAGGGAGGAAAGCAAAGACAAATAAAAATATCAAACCAGAAGGGCCATCTAGCGGCAGGTAAAAGAACTTGTGTAATCTGCATAGTTACAGTGGGCCAGTGAATAAACAATCTACATTGTAGATAAAACAATCTCATGACAAGTCGAGACAAAAGGTAATGCAAACTTTGAGACTCCCAAGCAAGGCTTGTGTAGGATGCAGCTGAAGTTGACAAATCACCATGCAACTTCATCAAAGCATGTACTCAAGAAAAATACTTACGTGAATTGGTTTCTGTAATACTTCTTACCTTTAATAGAGTTCTACCACCTTTTTTTTCTATATAAAAAAATACTAATTAATAAAAGAAATGCTTATTCCTAATAAATTAGATGCTGAGTTTTCCAGACAAATCAAATCTTTGTCAATAAATGATTAGAATGGTGCAACTGTTTGGTGTGCACCCCAAAAATAAAGTATTGGAAATAACTTGAAAGAATAATTAGAAAAAAATTTGTTTGCAAAGTTGTATTATGTAGCACTTCCATTTTTTCTGTTTTGGACTAGCTGACATATGGGTATAGCATTTGACAAGTGTGTCCAACAGTAGTTTTCCTCCCACACAATAAACTACTACAGAATGAGCATACTATGGGCATTGACATCCCAGTGGCCAGCCAGGTACCCTACAACTTCCGACGTCGTGAGGTGGCAATGAAGGTCCATCACCAGCACTGCGTTTGTTGTCATGGAAACCAGGAATGGCTGAATCTTCCCCAATGACGAAAACGGTGTGCATTCCACCATTGTGTTTGGGTCACTGTAACACCAACAAAGCAGTGATTGACAAACAAAATTAATAAAAATGTATACAAATACAGAGACCTACAAAAAATACAGTAATATCATGAGAGAAAAACCATATACAACAGAACCCCATTTTTATGCACCCTGATTGATTTTCTTTGGTCCCATGTAATGCATGTGCAGCATAGTTGTCGCTTTGTTTTACATTATCTTCCATTTTCCAAAATTTTGTTTCCTTGTCGTTTGAGAAGTGCAATAAAGGGGTTCCACTGTAATATGTATAAAGGACTACCTCATTAAATTCAGTTTATTATTGATGCGTGATGACCTATGAGTAGACACCTCAGATTTTCGCATGTTCATTTCTAGATAAGTTCATGTTACTTTTGTAATTGGTCAACATGTATTTTGACACCTTCTTGAGATAAATAAGCCAATAACAAACATGAAATAAATTGTGCGCCCAATCACAGCCTTTTACTACCACAACAATCGACCAATAAACAGTTGATATCTGCATTGCACTCACGAATTTCTCGGGTCTCTACCTATGAGTAAAGCACGCATGTCACAGCCCCAAGTGTTTTGGTGGGTGTGAGGACACACACACAGGGATGAGTTTGATTCTTATTCGCAGCGTGGAACAGGAACCCGGCCATTGTAGACGACTGGTCGTGTGACTTTCCTTTATGGCTGAGTAAGAAGTTGGGGACAGCTAGCACAACCTTTCGCTTAGGTAGGACCACTCTCACGGGGATACCTGGGCGACAGGTGGCTTGCAGAAGCTGCTGGACCTGCTGTGGTTCCGGCCACGGTGCATTCCCAAAACCTGTTGTGCAGTAGACATGTGTTCTTCGCCGCTGGTTGTCTGAGTTCCTATCAACAAGAGTTTAACGGAAGCTTGCTACGTCAGACAGGTGAAGGCAACCGGTTTCTAATCTAATGGGATAGGTATGCAAAGCAGCTATGAAAATAACTGAACGTTAACCAACGCGAACCTGTATGCTCTGAAGGGTCCAAGTGTTCAACGACTTAAACTGGTGGTGATCTTTGAAGGCGAAGAGGGATCCCAAGACCTGGGCTTCAGCACCAAGAACGCACTGAAGACTAAGACAGAGCCAATGGCTCCTTCGACACCAGGATTGTGGTGAAGTAACAAGACAGACTGGCTTTCCAAACGACGTGCCCCAGTATTTATACCCTTCCTGGCTTGCCCTTGGTTTAGGGAGAGGGGGTTGACCACAGGTTGACTATTTCCAGCCGCTGCATTTCTTGGTGATTCATACTAGTGGTGCCATCCATCAACATGCATAGTTCTAGGTGACTTTGAAGCATCATCTCGGTGGCTCGGCCAGTGAACAGTACAATATCTTCGGACAAGGCGTGTGCTCTTTACCATAGGGTAAAGAGTACAAGTTATTGACGTCAGACAGATTGTACTGCCAATCAAACTCCTTTGGGATGTGTGAATGAGCGGTTTGCAGCGATGAGTAGTAGTCAATTTAATTATGTAGAAAAGATGTCATGCATCAATTTGCCCCCCTCCTCTCCAATGCGACGGAGACTCATCTGGGCAAAGAAAAGAAAAAATTTTGCATGTGAGAATGTAGAACTGTCCCCTCAAAAAGTATTTTTTTCTCTTTCGGCTGGTCTCTCTAACATGCTCTGGTATGTGCACTGGGTGCTCTAGGCTTCGGAGAAGCATGCTGGATGCATCACTGGCAGGTGGTGGCAGGCGGTAGCACTATCTCTCTCTGATTGTTGGCCGGTGGGCACTATCTCTCTCAGGACAGCCGTTGACGGCCGGGTGCCAAGCAGATAGTGATGTCTTCTCTTTTGTGTACGGTGTAGAGTGGTGCGTGGGGAATATAGTGTTGGTATCTCACAGCATTTGTTTCTTATACGTGCCGCCCTTCATTTAGCAGATGATGGGTGTGGGTACATACAATATGCAGTTATAGGCTGTTCACAGTAAAGTGAGCACTTTTTAAGGCCCTCCCAACAGGCTTTAACAACTAATAAATACATCTTGTACCAGGCACAAAATTTTGAGGGTGGTGAAATGTATACACTGTGTTTTACTCGTCACATTGCAAGGTTTATAATAAAAAGCCGCAAGAAGATGTAACGAAAATTCTTGAAGGGTCTTAATGCTCACTTTACAGTGAACAGCCTAAAATGACCTCTGCTTGTGGTCATCCTACGTGTCGCATTGCAGGTAAGAAGATACGTGCAACAGGTTGCAAGGGGACATCAAACCGAGACCTTCCGTCATCTCGGCCGACTGAATAGCTTTGTCAAACGAATACAATAGAAATGAAATTAACTCAAGAATAATTTGACGCATGCCGCTTATACATCTAATCTAAAATGATTATGACTCATTGCCAAGAGTACCTCTTCCAACACTACAGACGTGAGTGACACGTTGCCTACCCTTCAGGCAGCACGAACTTATGAGCAGCTCCTTCTCACCTGGACGATACGCAACCCGGCTGCCACGCCCCCCCCCCCCTCCCCCCCAATATCCCACGCTGAAAGCCAATAAACTGTTCAGACCTCGGGCAAGGCCGAGCACCACTGACGAGGCACGAAGAAAAACACTGACTAGAGTTTTCCCACGCCAACCAGGGCAGGAGGATGTCACGCCTCCCCCGCACCACACGCTGGCAGCCTACAAGCTTCCAGTATATAAGTCAGGACACTGCCGAGCTCGAGAGTCATCCTTGGTCTTCTCTCGCGACTTCCCACAGCACTACTCAGTGCTGGGACCTCTAGAGAGCATCAAAGTATCGAGTACGTCCCCTGCGGCTACTTCACCGTCGACGATCAGTCAGCCAGCGAACACGCTCACTAACACGTAATTCACTTTGTCTCCTCACGACACCTTTCTTAGACAAGTTTAGAAGTATTATATCTTTTCTCATTTAGATATTTCTTTCCCGCTTTTCCATTAAAACCAGGTGTCACCTACACCTGGCCAGCCTAGTAACCTTCAGCACTCAATTGCCTGGAAGGAGGTAGCACATGTCACATGTTTATTGAACCATCAATAAACATACTTTTATTTCCTACCTTACCGCTTTTATTTCTGAGTGTGTGTCTGTTTACCTGCTATACACAGGTTGCTGCATACACCATTGACAAGAACCGGGTTCTTGATATAAACCAATTAACTTCCACAGCGGGCGACCATCAGGGGTCCGTCATATTTTCTACACACCCATTAGATGGCCATCTGTTGCTTTCCAACTATCACAGAACTGTACCAGTGCTGGCGGGGAAAAACCGAGGAGCCACAACCACTAGCAACACCTTCACCCCCAGAGAAGCGACAGGTTCGAGTTATTACCTTATCCCACAGTATTGTTAGTGCTGGGATATCCTGTAGCTTGAGACCTGCAGCCCATTCCTGTGTAGATGCACATCAAGTGGCGGTATTGCTGACCCAAACAGCTCCCAGTCTCTGATCAGCCCGCATAGCGTGGGGGATTAGTGGATACTTAACAGAGCCTGGTCAGCAAGCCAAAACCGGACTGACACTAAAAACTGTGTTTAGTTTGTTCATATCAAGGTATACCTAGCATACTGTAAGCAGAGACTCATGCCTTATGCCCACAGGTACGCCGTAAACGTAGGGAACGAAACGCAGCATTCCTTGCCGCCAGACAGGCGGAAAGGGACTGCTCCGCAGAACTCTGACACGGGTCAGTATTGACTGCTCCAGTAACTATCTTATTTGTATCTCCATGTCTAAAAATTCATCCCTCGTGCCATCCCATGGTCAAAGGATTGTTAACCGGCACTGCTACAAGATTCGGCTGGGATAACATCCACTTCTGGACAAACAAAGCTCACCTGTGTAACTGCCAGTTCGGCGTGGGCCAAGCTCGCTACGCCTGGGTAAAACCTATCATGACCATGACGCCCAAGAAGCAGTAGTAAATACGCACTACACCAACACCCCTCGTCTCCCGCCGTCTATTTAATCTAAACCACCCCGCTTTTGGTCTAGCGGACAAGATCCTCGACAATCGAGCCTAGTAGCCCATCTGGGCATGTATCAAACATGTCCCATCGCAAGAGCTTGACTTTGGCACTACGGAAGTCATGTAACCATTGGAGTGCTTTACTATCTGTCCACGAAGTGGTTTGCAGTCCAAATAATACCTATATTTGCGAACCACCCAGATGACAGCTAAGCATTCCTGTTCATTAATGTGGTAGCGTTGCTTGGAGGCATTTAAACCTTGTGCTGGCATGTGCAATCACCTGGGATTGGTCGTCTCTGCCCTTTTGATAAAGAAATGCTCGCAAGCTGTTCTGGCAAGCGTCGGTTTGCAGAATCAATGGCCCTTCCCTTTGAAACTGATGGAGTTGTCTGTTGTCAAAGCTTGCTTTTCAAGGCCTGAAAGGTTGTGTGGTATTCCAGTCCCCACCACTACCACGCTTCCTCCTCCAATAGTGGGTACAATGGTGCCATGAGAGTGGCTATGTTTGACACAAAATATCTGAGCCAGTTGCAAAGGCAGAGGAAGCGGTCGGAGAGAAGGGGTTCTCCTTTCCGGAGCGTGACTGGTCGGGCAGTTCCAGTTAAAATGCTGGCCCGGGCAATGCCAGCAGCGGGGTAAAGGGGCAGCATTTGTCTGAGGAGTCGTGTCGCGCCCTGCAGGCGGTCTAGAGAAGGGTCCTGGTCCAGCGTCCTTGGCAGCGCATGCCAGCATGTTTATCCTAGATGGCGGGCGGTTGTTTTGTTCAATTTCTCTTGCCCTTCCTGGCAGTACCTCTACAGCCTGCGCCCATGGGATTAGCAGGAGGTTTTTAAAGGAAGGAAGGATGGTGCAGGCAATGCTTCTTACCCTTTGACTATCGCTCTAGTCCGGTAACATACGTCTGTGTATCTGATCCTTCCGGCAGATAAACAGTTTGACCTCTTAGTCGGACGCCTGCGTTCGAGTGTGGAAATCTGTAATCAGTCCTGACAGGACTTAATCTCCTGTAAAATGTGCGGAGAGTCGAGCTCTAAATTGGACCCCTCCCGCAATACACTCGTTGTACTCCTCCCACCATTTACGAGCATTTCCGCTCAGTTGGTGGCGTACCCTGCCTACCCATTGTTTGGATGGTATGAGATGTTCTCGCATCTCCCATTCAAACTCGTTTACGAAACCTTCCGGGCCCTCATGCGGCCTCCTATCAAACTCAGGTCTGGTAGTCACAGGACTAACATGTGGTCCGGGGTTTGAAGGTCAGTGTGTGTGTTCCCTTCTACACACATCACACTGATACACCTGTCCTGGGCGGGTTACCCTTCTTCCGGCCACCCTATGTACCTGTGATGGTACTCATGGTTGCATATTATGCACCGTAACACACTGACCAATGACATATGAGTATCTGTGCCTGTCTGCATAACTGACACCTGAACTCTACACCGTCGGTGTATCTAGGGGTGTCTTCCCACACTAGACACACGTAGTGGTACTGCCTGCGGCAATAGGTGCATAGTATCGAACTAACACCTGCGTCTGTACATCCTTCTACAGGGCATTGCGTGTCCCTTTCTATTACATAGCCAGCCTGGGCTGAAGCTACTGGGGGATCATGCAAGCTTTCCTCCGAGCCAGACATTATTACTCGGTTTAAGTTGAGCACCACGGGGTGTTAAACCAGACTCCCCGAAGTCAGTTCTACTTCTCTATAAAGACATGTGTGACGGAGGTTGGGTGGGTGTTGGCGTGGTTTAAGCCACCAAGACCGAACTATTTGTGGCTTATGGCCCATGTTGGGCGTCAATTGATGCACTCTCTCCTCTCACACACCTATTCTATGGTATGTAACGTACGCTACACACTGGGTGCCAGTTGCAGTACTCCTGCCCTCTCATCATTAACAGGTAAGGGGGATAAATCAAGGTGGATGAGGGTGCTGATTCCCTCCGGGATGTGATTTTGTTCCCCTTCTGTGGTGTAATAGTGCATGGATGGTGGTTTGCCTGGCAGGTCGAGGAGCTGACCACATTGAAGAATCTAAGGGGCACCGACTGGAAAAAAGGACTGAGAGAAGATAGAGGAGAATCAAATCCCAGGGCAAGTTTGATCGTAAAGGTCTCTCTACCAGGGAGATGGACCTTACTCACAGTAAAGGCTGTCAAAACATGACGCCATCTGTCACATTCAAATAAAATAATATACAATAAAATTAATGGAAATGGTAATGTAATGAGATGGAGTGAACCAATTACTGCCCTAGGTAGCACCTAGTCAAGTTTCCTTACACTACTGGGGCGTTTGTACAGGGCTGGCCTAGTAGGTTCATGCACTGGGACAAAATCAGTTGATGCGGACACTGCCTTTTATGCGCGTGTAGGTTTTGGGGGAGTGATTATATTAAAAACCTTCCCTAAGGTGATACATATTTGGCAAGTGGTCGGTGTCTTAATAGTGGGGCACAGCTGTGGGAAGGGCTTAGCTACTTGTTTGGGTTCTGGGAGTGTCAAATAGGTGACGTGGTCTAGGTCCGGCCACGATCAACAAATCCAAGTAGGACCTGCAGCCATCTGAAAGGGGAGGTACTTCCCTGACCGGGTTGACTACTCTCACTATCGGCTGAGGGTGGGGTGGAGTAGGCTCACTGTGGTGCTCAGTAGGTGCAACAAAGGCAGGTTGAATTAACTCTCGTTGAAGTGCCCGTCGGACTAGATGTCTAATCTGGCTGTTACGCCCACCTCCTTTCATGGGCAATTGCTTAAGTAACTAATATTGTAATGATATGCAAGAAAAAAATATTTGATTTGGCTCATAGTTATCACTAATTAGGATGGTGTACCCGTAACCTAGCAACGACACTCAAGCTCTCCTGGATGGCATCTTATTCAGATGCACTGAGGTAATGTGCGTGAAAACAGGCTAGCTAGATAGGGATCTTTCTCGGGCAGGCTTGGGTGCTCTGGAAATGCCTCGGGAGTTCCCGGTCGTATTCAGATCAAGGCCTTCTTCGGGCTCCAGGATTACCAAAAGGTTCGGCTCTCTCACATCTGATCCGGAGAGGTCGCTTGTTTTCTAATGAGCCATTAATTACCAATAACCAATTTATTTCTCAAAAACATGAAAAGGGAAGCAAAATAACTACCACACAAGTATTTAAGTTCACAACGTATTTATTAGAGTTGATCCGATACCATGTTTTCCTATACTGATACGCCGATACCAATGCCCTAAGCACTGAATTATAGAAAAAGTATTACCGTATTTACTGCATTGTAAGCCGACCCCTAACTTTTAAACCCATGGGGGGGGGGTTAGGAGAGGACAACATGATGCCGAATGCAAGCCAAATTTTGAACGTCTCCCGCACACTCTGTTGAGAGCACGTGGCGAGTTATTTGTGCCAAATTTTCCACATTCCCGGACGTGAATAGATAGGAATAAGGTAGGATGAAGGGGGTTGTGGAGGGAAAAGGGGCGGAAATGGTGAAAGACGTCACAGCGAAGTGCCACAGCACGTGAATGTACGGAGAGGCAAAAAAAAAAAAAAAAAATCCTCTGCGTGTTGCGGATCAACACGTTGTCGAAGCATAAAAAGGGGGGGGGGGGGGGAGGTTTAGGAGCAAGAGGATGAGAGTGCTTTGTCCAGCGCTCACTGGTTTTGGAACTGGGAAGGGGGGGGGGAGACAGCATGGGAGAGAAATTACAAGGGGTAGGGGAGCTTGGAGGTGTGAGAGTGGCTTGGCTGTCAGTGTCGTGCACAGAGCGTTTGGGTGGGGCTAGGAGGGAGGAATGGGATGACTAGGGGAAGAGAGCGAGGAAGAAGTAGAAGGTAGAGGCCAGCAGCAGGGAAAGAGAAATAATGAATTTGGTGATTGAGCGAGAGTGCGGCGAGAAGCTGATGGGCAATGAAAGGGAATAAAGGAATACAGTTGAGGTTGTTTATACCATGAAATCACGTCTCAAAGTACTTAACCATTACATCTAATGATGTCACTATTTTATTTATTTATATTGTTACCTTACACCAAATGATGTACACTGCTGTGGTTTTTGGTTTTTTAGTTGTAATATCAATTTGCAAGAAAAGCACTACAACTGTAAAAAAATTTGTAATGATAATGAGTAATTATTAATTATAACAATATGAATTTGTAAGAACAGCATTACCACTGTAAAAAAATTGTAATGAGTAATAATTAACAACACATGACACAGGAGTACCTCATTTTTATATTTTTTCTATTGGTTCTCGGAAGGAGCACAGTATGTGTAAAGCGTTTTTAGAGAGTCCTTGAATGGTTAATTTAATTAGACATCCAGAGGACTGCAAAACAGATGTCAACTCCCCCCCACCTTTGGGAAGGTGGGTTTTCCCTTCTAGCGCCCGCTTTGCTTTTTCTGTTCTACGACCTGCCCCTTCGTTTTCAAACTTTGTTTGTGGAGGCAGCGTGGCGTGCAGATGTGTCAAGAGTTTAGATGAATAGCAGCAACATCTGATATTTTTTTTTCTTTTTTAAATTGTCTTCTCTATGGCTAACTTTTTGTTTTAAATTTTCAAGTAAACAAATATTTGCTCAAAAAATTTTTATTTGAAATTCATGGATGATAAAACCATTTTAAACTGCGGTAGTTTAGATAAGATTTCTGCAAGGTGAATACAGCTGCAAATGGTTAATGGGGCTGGTAGATTGTAGATACAGCACTGTGCCATAGTCACGTATACTCAGTGAATGCCGCCATCTGCTAACGCCTGCCATGACCATGTTAGGGGATGCGTGTGACACAAAAACTGCATGTTTTTATGTATTCAGAACACTTTATTATATTATTATTATTAGGCCTGCAATGGTACTGCTAAATATACACTGTCCATTTTATCAGCTTGTTTTACATATACTTGGTTGAAACTGTATTTAATTTTGCCTGTCCCGATTCTAAGTCGAGGGGTGATTTTGGAAGATTCAAAATGATGAAAAAAGGTTGACTTACAATGCGGTAAATACGGTATTGTGAATAATACATTAAAAACATTTCTCCTAGACTCATTTAAATAAAGAAAATAATGTCTGAAAATACTGTATCTAATTCATTGTAATCAAGACACAAAATGTAAGCTGACCTAAATCTTTCAAACCCTCTGAAAATGCAAATATGACACCAAAGGTAAGTCAAATTTCAAATGCCCTGCATGCACTATCAGCTAAGAACGCACAGAGAAGTTATCGATCAGGAAGTGTCATGTTGGTTTACGGGAGGGGGGAAGAGGATAACCTCTCCACACCGCTACCTGCTGACGACACCTTGTACACGTGGCAAATGTCTGTCTTTTAAAGTAATTAATCATATTTTACTGCAAAGAAAACCTGTAATTTCTAGACACAAATGAGGCAATTATAATTGATTTCTTTAGTGTCTTTAATAATTAATCATTCAAAACCACGTCCTCTGATTTTCCCTGTCATAAGATACACTGCGCTCGGTTTGGTACTTACCTACCCATTATTAGACAGCAGAAGGTGTCAAATAGGTACTTACTTATCATCAGTTTATTCAAAGACACATGTCTATTGAAATAATTAATATAATTCCTCCAATTTTCCCGCAAGAAGTTATTGAAAATGAACACTTATAATTCAAGTTGCTTGATGTTCAAACAATTTTTTGCTGACAAGTAGTAGAGTATATGCTTTTTGGTATATAATTTTATTAGTGAAGATGATGCTCCTTGAGTTAAATAAATATTAAGTTTTAAAGTCATGTTAGTTTTACGCCAGATACAATGAAACACCAACCTTACCGGATAAAACCACCTCTAAATAAAAAAGAAACCATCTTTACAAATAATAATTCCACGTTAAAATGTTTTGCATAACATTTTCAGGCGAAACAGTTTGCTTAGAAATACAAGTGATGTTAAGTGAAACTATTTTGAGCGATGCATTCATTGCCTACAACCACTACTAAAGTATCAACCCGATACCATACGCGATACGATACTATGGGAAAAAGATAAGTAACGGCTGATACAGATACTTAGGTATCTGTATTGGATCAACTCCAGTATTTAAGTCTACATGAAAACACGCGGATGCTTGGTTCTTTATAATAAATGGCTAAAAGCTAATGAATAAAAAAATGTTCACGTTACACTATGCAGGTGAACTCAAACCCGAGTAATAATAAAAAAATAAAACCAAAATATCTCCGAAATTCCTAACTGCAATAACAGCGAGAGTCGAGGAGTGGTTGTTCAGAAGGTAAGACGTTTACGGCCTGCTACTACGGCGTTCAGAGGATTGACTCTGGTAATGAGGATGCAGAGGTAGGGACGTCATGATACCTTGGAGCTTCACCATGGGTTTTCTCCGCAGGCTGCTTGGTTGGAGGAGCTTCTCATTGGTGGTAGGAGAGCTTTCTTCAGGCTGCTGGAGAGGGAGCCTTCGCACGTTGGAGAGTCTTCCGCAGACTCTGGAGAGCCCTTCGACCTTATACAGGTCAGCGGGCTGAAGTGACTCCCCGAGAGCAGAATCGCTTCTCCTTATATACTCAAAATTGCAGCTTGGTGGCTACTACACACAGGGGTGCGGGGGTTGCTAGCCTCATATCGCAGGGGTTGGTTATTACAGGGAAGTGGGCTGTGCTACACATTTCAAATTTCCCTGTCTGGAGGCTGTTGACATATTTACCGCCTTACCACGAGGCTCGAGCAGTAGTGACGACATCAGTCGCAGGGGTGCTGCTCTCTTACAGTGCAGGAAAGATGCTGCAACCATACAGCTAGGTTAGACACACGTATTTCATTGTGATTAGATTTTCTTTAAAAGTAAATAAAATATATCATATAATTCTTATAACAGCATTTCTTCTTGAAGGGTTTGTCATAAATTCATGCAAAAATACATCCAACCTAAATAATTTTTCAGCACTTCACAGAGGTAGTCTTAAATTCAAGTTTAAATATTTTTCCCTCAAAATTTTTTTTCTGGGAAGCGTTGTTTTAGATTAAGGGTCGCCTTCCTTTCGGGTAAATACGGTAAGTAGAAACTGCGTAATAGACTTACCACAAACACAGTGAATGCAATTTTTCATGTGCAATTTGGTCTAATGCTATTCAATGCTGAATGCTTCTCATGAGTACCCAGGAAGAGTAATAGAAATGATCGGGACTTCAAAAAAACATCAACAGAGCCATCAACATCTACAGAAGTGCTACATGAGGATGTTTGTGTTGATCAACCTTTGAACCTCCTGGGTTGTAGAGATTTCACCAACGGAAATTATGACTAGGTAAGTCTCTCGAACACTGCTATAACAGAATTTTGTTGGTATCTGTAGAAAGCCAGTGATTAATTAGTTCAAAGACTGTGAGTTTTGGGGGGATTCATCTCTTATTGGGTGAATCCGGAGCTCTAACTTGCAATTTTTATAAATCCATGGTATTTATGGTCTATGTATTTCGAGGTGGCAATAAGCTAATTAGTTCTAAAAAGTATACCTCAAATTAAATTACACAATTAAAAATGTTTTTCAGGTATTAAAATATTTAATAACTACTGAAAAAATGTTTTTAGTGACTTTCTAGCAACTTTAAGAAGTATTCTACGCGACTTTTAAAGTGACCCTGTTGGCAACACTGAACAGTAGAGCCACCACCACTAGTCATACCTACCCCTGCTTGAGAGGATAAGTCGCTAGACCAGCTTGCACCTGTCCACTGCACCGTTTCTGTTGCCAGTTGATGGAAAAAGACTGTACTTGGCGTCGTTCTGGTGTGCCTAGACGGCAGGACATGTTTAGATAGGGAACACTCGTTGCCTGCTCCTATCTACCAGACCCAGGTTTTGAACCTAATGCCCTTCACCAAGAGAGTTAGAAAGGACATCAGGGAACGACAGGCAACTACTGTCTACCTGAGGTTAAACCCCACGGGAACAAGCTCAAGCTGGTCAGTCTGTGAGGGCTGGCTCCCAGGCACCCTTCCAGTCTTTGTTTTAGCCACCCCGGAAGCTTCCAGGCCCAGTTCAACCCATCATCAGAGAAGAGAATGTTCCTGTCTGAGCACACTGCCCGTGGTTGAAGACCTGATCCTATCCCAGCCCACTGAGTTCCAGTCGCAGCAGGACGTGGGGGAGTCCGGGTTCGCCAGCAGCCGCACTCCAGCTAGCAAGCCAGCAGCACCAGTCAGCCACCTTAGCACAGGATTGAGTAAGCAACCAGCATTGCCAAACCATTAAATGATTATGTACCCAGTCGGCTGCCGAAGCGGCCCACTCTGTATACAGGTCAAGTCCCTGCCCAGCTGTAAAATAGGTACAAGTCACACCCAAAAGTGTCATCTGGCAGATACTTACAAAGTAGCTCCTTTGAGAAGTAGCAAAAATAACTCTGAAGCCGAACCTGGCACGAGTCAGTTCAAATACCAAACTAAATTAAGTACAAACACTTATTTCATGTGTCAAACATACACACGCACGCATGCACGCACACACACACACTTACATGGCACTCTCTGACTCTCTCTCATATTCTCTTTCATTCGTCAATTCTCTCTCACACTCCCTTTCACTCTCTCTATCTTTGTATTCTGGATTTAAGAGTTCTTCTGCATCTGTGTACACTATCTTAATTTGTGATAGCTATTGCCAGTTACACTACATTACACACATACACAATTTTAAGATACACATCAACCATACCTGCAAAATTGTTTAAATTTGCATGTCCATACAAATAATCTTAAGTCTTGTGCCTCTTTTAAATTGTTTTTAAAATTTTTTGTGACCCAAGTATATTTTTCAACAGTCATAAAAATGATTCAAGTTAATAATGCCTGTACTCACTGGTGAGGGACTCTGTTGCCTATGACAGAGTGTTTCACCACGATGCGCTGCACAGGAGCAGGAGGAGTGGGCGGAGCTAGCTTTTCCTTCTCCATATCTTCATCTGCTAGTCAGGACACACATCACACCAATAACTCGTTGCTTCCGAGATTAGTTAATGACTTGTGTTGCATTTACATGACAATCAGTTATCAAAAGATTATCAGGCCATCAGTTGGGTGATACCAATTAATTTACCAATTAACACTATATATTTAAGGAATACTATAAAATACAACTGTGCAGTTATAAAAGGCTTTAAAAGCCTTCTTCATTTTCAGAATATCAACAGTTCTTATTTTCTTTATTAACGTGCATAACTCTGTTAATTTACAAATCAGCATATCAAAACCATAAAGCTATAGATAAGTTAAAAAATACATTTCAATAATAATTCACTATTATAAAAATTTATATAATGCCAATAATTTCAAGTTGGGATGAATAGGTTAAAGGTCAAGCATAATTTATTACAATTACAGATAGTCAAAATACACACCAAAAGTGTAAAAATATTGTGACATCTCGTATCAATAGTTTTTAGAGGAGGTTATGTCTTCACAGCAAAGTGTGTCCTATGTTAATTTTCTGATTTGACTCGTGTAATGTTTTAAAATCTCTGATTTTTTAATTTTTAAAGTAATATTTTTTGAATTAAAATATTTACCAAATAATCCAGCAATGTTATAAATAATAATTCGTTAAGTTCACAACGAAGCCAACTCGAGGAACTACTTTATATACGTGAACAAGCAATACTGCTATGATTATGAGTACTTGCAAAACAAGTAAAACTTATTTTGAGATTTTAAAATCATTATGAGAAATACCTTAAGTAATTCCTCTCGTATCATTACTTCAAGCTTTTAGGATAAGAAATACTCAAATTTCTGTGATGTGTACAGGAATTGTACGTGAACTATACACGAATTTTGTCAAGCCACAGTGCTAGAAATCTGCGGTATGTAATAGCAATTAATTAATAAATTAATGCCAATCAGAGACTACTATTAAACACTAACTTTCTGGCACAACCGATATGGCCAGCAAATACTACTTAAATACTTACCATCTGATAATTCGTTTTCTTTGTTCTGATCCTGCTTCTTCTTTTTGAAATAAGCGTTTTTATATGCATCCAATTTCTTTCCTCTGTATTTCACCTACAAAATTAAAAACCTCCATCATGTTATACATCTTAAAAGGCAAGATAATCTCACATAACAATTTACAGACTTCCACAAAGCTTCTGTTTCAGTCATTACACCAAGCTGCCTCACAACTTTTTACAGGTTTACTGCTTACATGATAATTATGTTTTTCACTAAAATTAAAAAAAAAAAAGTCTACTCATCAGCTTTTAAAACGAGCATTTATAATTCAAGAAAACATTTCATATGTAAGCAAAGCACAGTTTCATGCAAAGCACAGTTTTGGCAGCGTTAGTAAGTGTATTTGTCATGAGTTTGTTTTTTTTTTTTTTTTTTTTTTTTTCAGCGCAGTTTGGCTCACGTGAGAAAGTTCACAGGAACTGTTTGTACTATGCGATGCAGTTTTTAGGTAGTGATCAAGAGGCATAAGAACTGTAGCACTACGCAATTCCCTTATTTGAGTATGATTGTGGTGCAATGAATGTGAGGAGGTGGGGGTGCAGCGCTGTGGTGTTATCAGCAGTGAGTATCCCCTGCCTCCTCGTAGTAAACTGCCCATCATAAAGTCAACATGATGTAAATCAGCTAAACATGGGACAGTGGTTGTCACACTTATGACGGCTATGTAGCACAAATTATTAATGGATTCTGCGACGAAGTTCTCGTAATCCATCTAACTTGCTGTATTGCAAATTATTTCAGGAATCTGCTGTGTAAAGTACGTGATTTACATAAATATCAATAAATCTCCTCAAAGAAAAATTTTGACATTTCATTCCTTTTTTGTAATGACACCTTTATTTACGAAATTTCTCATGCTTCTACCGAGTGAGTGAACTGAGCTGAGTTTCCGCCATATCTTGTTTCTGACTGCAACATTACATCATCTTGTCAAAAATTTAAATTTTATCCAAGAAAATAATTCTTTTATGTTATACAAATCCATTACCACAAAATAAAAAAAAAACCACCTCAAACAATGTGCATGGGAAAGGCAACATTTACCAGCAGCATTACTGTAATGTGGCATACACATGTTACATTTTCCCTATGAACTCTTTTTGGTGAAGAGCATTGTATAGCAAACATACTTTGCTAGCACTCAATATTTATGGTGCAGCACTAAGTATAACATGTTTCTCAGTTTGCCTGTGTTACAAGGGTGAAAGCCTGAACTAGACCTCAACTGATTTTGTAGCTGTTCCAGTCATTGTACACTAATAATTGACTGTTCCAGTAACTTTACCTATCCCTCGTTTATTTGCATGCTCTCCAATGGTCGCCAAGCACCACAATTCAGGGGAGATCTTTATGCTGGAAGGTAATGGAGGAGAATATGGCATGTGTGGCACTCAAGCAGTGCTCTTCTTTGCGAGATTTTAAGCGAATGTGCATCAAGGTAGGCAACTCAGAGTCTATTTTGTGTTTGAGGGCATAATATCTTTTTGAAAGTTTTAGAATACAGAATGTTTAAAAAAGTTTCATCTGGTGAAACAAAGAACAGCGTGTGGTAAAGAGTGAAATACGTACCTGACAAAGCTCTGCTTACAAGTATCACAAATACTCCACTCCCCCTCCCCCCAAATGAGCCCTCAATCACTTTGGTGCTTACTCGGCACTTGGTTTGAGCAATGCCAGAGTACCACGTCAGAAAGCATGTTCGTTCACTTCTAAGAGAGGTTTGAAATGTTTCTCTTGATTGCCACTAGGTGCCTCCCTGGTGCATAGACTGTGAGTAGTCAGTAGGCGAGCCCCCTTCAATATGCCTCAGGAGAACGACCCCATGACAGAAGGCCTTTTGTGTTCTCTAGTTCAACAACTGCAAGTCTGCGACAACTGTGCAGTGTGGATTTCGGCGAGAGTCCAGCACTGCACCTCCTACTGCCCAGAGCATTGGACAATGGCACAAGCAGTTTCGACAAAACTGTTGTTTGCATAAGGGAAAAATCAACAGGTTGCCCCAGTGTTTCCGACAGGGACATTGGGTGCACTTGAAGGAGTTTTGTAAAAACTCCACCAAAGTCTACTTGTCGTGCCAGCTGAGAGCTAGCGATGGCATTTGCTATTCAAAACATACAGGATTGAACTTGTATATGCTCTACTCCAAGACAATAAAAAACTATGTTGGCTTTTGTGCATTCATTCTCAAAAAGGAAATTGAAGATGAATGTTTTCTTTCAAGCTTAATGTTCAGTGACAAGGCCATGATTCATCTCAGTGGTACAGTGAACTGCCACAATGTATGGATATAAGGACCACAGCAGCCACATGCTGTAGCCAAGCATGACAGACACTCCTCTAAATTGAATGTATTCTGCACCATTTATTTGTTCAGTTGTCTACTAAAACATTGTGTTATCTTAAGATTAAAAAAAAAAAAAAAAAGTGTTATAGTGATGATTGTATCAGTTAGCAACAAGTAACAATCCAAAATTAAAATTTGCATAGATATGCCGTGTGTGACCTGTATGATGTTTACTATTAAGATAAATGACCCACGGTCAAAGTAAGTTAGACATGCTTGGCCTAGACTAACAACATTTGGAGCTATACTTGAATTTTACAACAGCATATCAAACTACACTACTCTTAAAAGGAAAAAAGTGTGGGGGTACGCTTTTAATTCACGCTTTCGAGCTCATGTACAGGAAGTGAGGCGGGAGTGGAATGCAAAGGAGAGATTTGGGTGGCTCTTAACATTCAGGTCTTGAAAGGCGACGAGAATCAAACAAAGTGAACATAGAGCAGTGCTAGATTGTAAGATCGGGGGAAACTGGAAATCCTCTAGAAAACCCGCTCATCAGTGGCATCTTCAGGTACGATTCCTGCAAGCAAAAATCTGAGAGTGACCCTGCCGGGAATCAAACCCAGTTTGCATGTGGGAAGGAGGTGAGCAGTCTTAACAACTCAGCCACTGTGGCCCCGTTGATGACTGTATTGTGCGAAATTCTGGCATTGCAGTTGTCTGCGATGGTCAGTGAAAGCTGATGGAGGAGGAGAAAAAGAAATAGAGTTTCTTTACATGAAGAATAAGAAAAACTACTTGTTTGCATTCTGAAGACAAGCGCATTTATGCCCACATTTTTTATTTGTATTTTTTACTGTTGCTGGCTTGCTGCATTGATGTACAAAATAGAAGACAAGGCTTTCAATAATATAGACAATGTCATAAAAATTGTCTATTAACAACATCAAAACTATTCTCCTTCGTCTTTTACCGTCTCTTGTACTAGCTGTATGCTAATACGTAGTTTTAATCACAAACATGTTCATATGACCTTGTTTGTTTATTGTCTGCTCACTTAAAACATACAGTGTCAATGTTTTTCATGTGTGTTTTGTTACATTCGTGAGGCCTAAAAATGTAATTTTCACCCTTGGAACAGATAGCAGCAACATCTCAGGTGACAGATCTCCGACGGTGTGTGTCCTCGAAAGATTGTAACACAATTGTGAAACAGTAAGTAGAGCTTGAACATAGCCACTGAGAAACTCTCTATGACACAAAATTTTAAAAGTGCTATGTAGTGACATATTAGTGGCATGTATAGGTTCCCTAACAATTTTGATTTTTCACTTGACTGATGAATGAAAAAAACCATTAAGCCCATGGTAATGAAAATTTTACATGCATTGGAAGGATACAAAGTGAGGCGAAAAGTAGATTTTAAGAGAACTTTCCGAAATGCTCACTTTACCAAGAACAGCATTGAGTTATCAGAACCATTAAAAATACTAGAATTGGAAGTTACAACCATCAATAATATCGTTTGTAGCAAATAAATTTTAGACAGAATTTTCATTTTATCCTATCTTCCAAGCAGAATGGGAAAAACCAGTGAAATAACAAAATAATATTTTTAATATTATAATGCAATTGATAAATTTTAAGTAAAAGTTCTTAGTGTTTCAATTTGAATTTCAGTGACTTTTGGTGCTTTAATGTGTGTTTTTGTTACTTTTCACCATATTATCTTGCCTATGACTATACACTGTCACATGTTCAATCCCCTTCAGAATTAACGCAGGCTTAGCAGGCACACACAGGCAGGCAACACTACAAATGTGTAAATTTGTACGTTACCCACTGTTGAACTTACTGAAGCCCAGCCGCAACCAGACTTCTTCTCTGGGTTGATGATTCTTTTGCAGTGTATTGCCCATGCACTTGGCGATGCAAAAATTATGTCAGTCTCTTGAGACTTTATCTTTCCATCAGGCAGAAGATCTCCTATGAATCTCTGGCCCTGAAACAAGTAGCAGCAAGAATTTTTAATGCAAGGTAAAAAATATTTAAATTTAGAAGAAATAAAAAAATTACAGTACTGCACTTGCAACCATATGAAGTTGAAGATAACTGGCTATAACTGAAAGAGGAGAACAATTACAATGAAAACTAAAGCCTAGCACACAAGGTCAAATCAAGGGCATCTTTCATAAACATGATGGTGAACACTTTCCTCTACAATCCCAACTTGTTTTTAAACTGAGTGAATGGCTGTAGGGTATGTTATTCCAAAAGTCTGTATACACATACAGCAAAATGGAGAAAGCTCTATTTTTCAATGCCTTTCTTCTAAAATTTGCAACTACACAATAATTATTTTGTACTCATAATATATATTTTTGTATCTGCTTATGCATTTATTTCAATTCTAGGCTAATTTTATAATCTGTGTGTGATAATCTAATTTCTATTTCCTTGGAAATTTTGTTCTTTTAACTATTATACAAGTATTCTGGTAGAATAAGCAGTTCAGTGAAATTTACTTCAAACATATGAGACTATGAACAAGAGGAAACTTTAATAACATAAAAATAAAAAACTGTAAATGTGGTCTACATAGTTTCTTATGTAATGGCTAGCACGAGAAGAGTGTATTTTCCCAATCAACAAAGAAGATAAGGTCTAATAAATTCAAACAAACAACTGCAAATTTAAAGATCGATGAAACCCACATTTATACACAAAATAAATTCACTTTAAAAAAAATTCTTCCAAATGCTAGTGCATGAGACAACTCAAGCAACACAATCACCAACAAACACAAAACTGACTGCCAAACACAAGTTCGGGGAATAAAGCAAGTGCAATTATTGCATCTAAGTCCTAAACCATTAGAACTGGTGCTACAGTGCTGCCATCAGTGCAAGGGAGCTAAGTTATGAAAAGCTAAAAACAAAATTTCAGCATTTGGTTTACAAATATTTAACCAATATCTCAGTTAAGAGTGCACGGGACATTAATTAACTGTTTAGAAGTTAATTACATTTCAGTTTTATAAAAGCCAACAGAATAGAACAAAGAGAGGGCAAACTATGTAACTATTTATACTAGCTTTATGAGCAAAAATGTTTCCATAAGTACATATTTCTAACGAGCTATTTCTTAAGCAGTAAATCTGTGTAGGTTATTATGGCACAAAGCATTATGTAAAATAAATACATTAATATGGCAGAATAGTTGCTCACAAAGTTGGTTAAAACCATTACCTAGGATTTCCCTATCTTAGTTTCTGTACGTTGGCTTTCAAAATCTTATCAATTCCAATTGACATACTAGAAGTTAATTTATATCCCAAGTTGTCTTAATAACTTAAACAAGTTAATTCACACATGTGAAGACTAAAAACTACTTTTAAAAAATGCATAAAAAACAACAAAGGTGATCTAAAACCTATCAAATGGTGCACACTTGAAACCACACAAAAATACATTCAACTCAGCGTAGCATTGCCAACAGTATAAAGCACAAATAAACACAAGGTGCTGCGAACCCACTACGAGACGACGACGAAAGACGGGGCGTGAAAGAAGAGGAGACAGAAGAGGAAGGAAGTGAAGAGATAGCTCACCAAATACTCAATTGACATGGTCCCCTCTCCAGGCTGGAGAATGTTTGCGGACAGCAACATCTGCAGAGTGACAGTTCGCCCAGTGGGGCCGCTCCCCAAGCGAAGACGACGCTCACCGTTCTCCTCCCAGTCCTACACGTAAATTAACTAGTCTGATAAATTACATGAAGCTCCACCATCAACACATAAACAAAGCTCTGCATCGGCCACGAGATCATTACATAACTTACTGACTGTAATTGTTTAGTACAGTGACTTTACCAAAAATAGGGGGAAAATTTATGAAATTGTATTTTTAGGTTTTATAGAAGTTTCAGACTCATTTCCATTTGGCCACATCGTGCCATTAGGCTAAATACATTAATTTATGAATTTTTTTCGAACTACAGAATCTCACCCCTGAACCACATAATTGTGTTTGTGCACACCTGTGATGCTACATGTTGTAGACAAAAAATAACTCCAAAATGTTTTGTAGGGCTGATAATATCACCAGTTGCACTCTAGACAACAGTGCCCATAATCATTTAGCATTCACGTATGTATGGTACTTTCTCTATTTAACTATGTGAATTCCAAATGGAAGATACAAGTTCAAGTGCTTTTGGGGTTGTGGATCCATCTTGCAATCCCGGCTACAGTACTTTGTTGTAAGATGAAATGTGGCTCGTGTATGAGAGTAATCAAACTGACCAATAACAAAAAATCAATTTCACATTCCTAATGGTCCTGTCAGATATATCAAGAATTAAAAAGTGAAAAGGTACAGTATCATTTCCATAAACATTTTTGACACAGCACTTGGCTTGGAACAAGAATAAGAGTATGTTTGGAGGGATGTGCAACACATCATCATGTGGTGTGGGCACAGGACACTGCATTTTATCGGGTACCTGGTGGATTTCATGTTCCACTGCAGGTTTCCTGACGATTTTAAGTATCTGCACTATTTTCTACTCACTGAAAAAAACTATAACTACTGCCAAAACAGGCACTTATATTATTCTACTGAATAGCCATTCACTCACTTTTGGTATGATTATTGTGTATACTTTATTTTATTTGTGGGCTTCTGTATGCAGCTTTTCTTAAGTTACAATGAAGAACTTTCTTATGCTAAATGTTATGTTGAACAGAAATTTTTTTTGCAATGAAATCAAGTTGTTTGGGATATCCGCAGTGTAAATCTGAACTGCCCACCCTTGTATTGATTTCAGTGTGCCCCGTGTGGTGGCCATTTCCCCTCCGGACCAGTAAAATGCTTTATTTCATCTGGCCAAAGAATGTAGGGCAGCTCGCATGGCTCAACTACTTCAATTCTCATTTCTAAACAAGTACATTGTTTTCTATGCTTTCTAGTTTATGTGCATGTTGTGAAGTGGTCTTCGATGTAGATCATACTACAGTCAAGCGCAGAAGTGTTTATTTGTAAGTATTCTTTTTTTTTTTTAATCATTCTTTTAAATTTCTGCATAACTTAATATTAATTTTTCTCACTTTTATATTTCCTCTTCAAATCATCTGAGTACCTAAGAGAGTTTCTCCTTAGCTTTCAGCCTCTCTGCACTGTGTTGCCCAATATCTGCTGTTCTTGACCAACCTTTCCAGGTTTAATACTTCTCCAGTAATTTAATCTTGTGTTTATGCACATGGTAAGTTCATTCTCTCTAAGTCCTTGATAGTATAATTACCCATTTTCCTTACAGACATGACTTTATTATAAAACAGCATTCTAGTGTTAGATTTTGGTATGTATTACTTGTATTGTCACACTTCTCTTCTCATGGTCCAAGCAACTGAGATGTGACCTAAAATTGTTATATTAATACTGTTATTTTGTACAAGGCTTCTCTTTTCAATGCATGTATTATACATTGGTTAGTTTGTGCAGTTAACATCTGCCACTTCATTAAAGTTCAGGTTCAGGTAATTACAATTGTTGAATATTCATTTTCTGTTCAGATTAATGTAATGCTTTGGCATAACTTGTGTTACTTGAGAAGTCATTCTATTTGCAGCCATAAGTATAGTACACATAAAACATGCCCATACATCACTGTTTGTTAAGCTGGTCCCAATCATTCTGTTGTGTGTATCCACCGCAACTAATGTTTGTACAGTACATCGAGAAAGAACATAGTATACTACGATTAAATCTTGAGACAGCACGAGAATCTTGGTGTTTCATTTGAGAAATGACCGTGTCATTTAGGAAACTGTTGTTCCCTGCCCACTCATAAATTTTTACTTCATTTAACTACATTGTCCACATATTTATACCGCCACACTGTACACTGATTTAGGTAGCTCCATAAAAGGGATTGCATATAGATCTGCACCACTCTGCTTCCTGAACTGCAAGCACCCATTTACCAGCTTCATATGAAGCAAGTAAATACAGTTATCTGCTTCGTACGAAGTAGGTAAATTACTGCAGTCATCCATGCTTGCTTCATTTGTGCTCCATGGAACAGGTGAATCAGTTGGGTGCAAATTTGAGTGTACGTGCTTCAGCATTTTTGTGTTTTCTATTTTTTAAGTAAGTACTTTTAACCCAGTTTCATTGGTCTGCATAGCTCTTCCCCCTACGGCATGTAGATACGATACACAAACACGCCTACGCGGAAACGATTCAGCAACTCTGGTCAAATCTAAAAACACAATTTTCATTCTCCCCTTCCCAGATTCTTGATAAAGTAATGTAAACTAAATTATTCTCGCTGGCAATACAGAAAATTGCTCAATTATTAAGAAAATAAGACATACTACACTTTTCAACATGGAGACCATTTCTAAAAACCATCTAACCATTGGTAATTTTTAAAACTGCGGCCGAAAATATAAAATGAAAATAATTTGGAGGTGTTTATCTTATTTCTTGAAAAGAAAAAAACTTTTTAGCATGTGTCTTTAAATGTTTAGTGGTCCACTCATAACACTAAAAATTCCCCCTAAAACACAGTGCTAATGCAGCAGCTAATTGATACTGTGATAAATACTCCCATAACCACATTTAATTTGTCAAAATAATTTAGCAAGGTCCTGTGTTTTTACATAATCCTCACAAAGGACGAAGGGTCTTATGTGTTTAATAAGGGCTTGTACAGTTAGAAAGACACCCGGGCAGTTAAAGTTGTCTGGGGTGTTAAAAAAATGCCTCGGGCATTTGAAAAGTTGCCCATGTAATTAAACAGCCCATACAGTTGACAACAGTGTCCATGCAGCTAAAATGTAACATGTGCAGTTGGTACAGGTCCTAAAAAATTAAGAGCACATGTATTCAAAGGGGCCACACACACTTTTAGTGGACCTCACAGTTAACAGCTGATGTGAGTGACAGAGAGCCCCACACAGTTAGCCAGAAGATACAAATTTCACAAAAAAAAAAAAAAAAAAAAAACACTGCAAATTTCAATGATTAGGTCTGCAGAGTTAACAAAAGGGCTTGCAGAAGTTAATAACATAAAGGGCATCTACATATTAACAGGTGGCATTTCAGAACCAACTCATTGCACAATGCTTAATTTATAGGTGCCAAATAGGTGACCCAATACAACAATTTAATGCTGATCATTTTAACATTTTGCCCAATTGTGCATAATTGTACGATGTGAAGGTAAACTTACTCCTAATAAATATTTTTCCCCTTTCTCCTATTTCATCTCAATATCCCTGTCTGCAATACTTTGACTTGTTCTTCCCAGGCTATATCTGTCTTGCACTTCATGTTAAAAACCTACAGTTCAAATCCCTAAACCATATAAAGTTCTTATTCTATTAACAAAGTTCCCAGTTGTTACTACATAGTTGAAAATAAATATTGTATACATCTACTCCAAACTCACTAACCTCACTACAAGAACATTATTTATACTACAAATTCCAAAAACATTTATCTATAAATCCATGCAGCTAAATATCTACGTACAAAAACACTATCATCCCCAATAAATGATTCCCAACACAAATTCTCATAAATACTGAAGTACTAAATATAAAAATTAACAGCAAAGCGTGTTAAAAGATTATCACAAGACAATTTCTACAAACAAATTCCAAAAACTAACTGTAAAGTAACCCAAGAAACCGAGACAAGAAAAATGTTGTTGAAGAAAAGCAATGGGGATTACACTTTCAAAACTAAAAATGCTACCGATGTGACAATGAAACAAAATTAAAATATATAATACAGGATCTGTGATACTTACCAGCTTCAAAGTATTAAAAAAACAATGGGGTGTTGCACATAAGCCAAACAATTCATAAGCACAGGTAAATGCACATCTATTCAATCACAGCCACAAAACCAAAGCCATTTTAATAAGCACTTTTAATCAATTTGAGCTTTTCTGCCATTTGTATAACTGAACAATTCCATGGGGTAACTAAAATCTACTTTCCAGATTTCAAAATTCTCCTGCTAATATTTGCTGTACTGTGACTTGAAACAGAAACATTTCACACATATCACAATTGCCCACACGTACAGAATATGTCACCATGGAGGTACACATGAACATCATGAGAATTGGGTTTGGGATGTAAATTAATGCTGACACATTCGCTGCAACTGCTAAGTACTATTAGTTCCTTTGTTAGGTAGAGGAAAATATGGGTAAAGATTAGAAGAAAAAAAAAAGAGAATTAGTAAACGAGATAAAGAAAAAAAAAGGTTCACTGTGACTAACTCAACTACATAACATTATGCCCATCAAGGATATTAAAAGCCGGTAACCACTGACGACAATGTTTGCAGTATTCATACAGAACCACAAAAAATGCACAGGTGTTGAAGAGCACAACACATGAAGAAATAAAGACCATCATCAACTAGATACAAAGTCACCCTTAAAAATTGCTTGCAGCTTATAATGAACACACTACTTACCAAAACCTTTTATCAAATTATGTGAAAGTTGTAGTATCAGCCATTGAAGAAAAATTAGGTTAAAACTCAATTTAGACCATTATGAAGATGCAAAAAACGGTAAACCACTGACAATTAACTACAAATACAAATTACTAGTTTTATTAATGAACACTTTCACAACTTGATGGTTGATGAAGCCAACAAACTTTCTGTTTTAAGTCATTCTTGCCTAAATTAAGAATCACAAAAGAATCCACACCACAAAGTTATTTTTACAGTAATAAAAAATTGAAAATAATAAGCTTTGTATTATCACTTTGCACGTTCAGAGAGAAGCTGTATTAAGATTCCGGTAAATCTGTCATCCAACATAGGACAGCAACATCACACTTAACCTGGTAATAATAATAATAATAAACCACACACACAACACAAAAAAAGCAACATAGTCATGCTCAACATATTGCACCTCATCATACTCCTCATCTTCTATATCTTCATCAATTTCATCTCTCTCTTCAGGTTCCTCTGCCTGCTGCATCCTCATATGTCTTGCACAAAAAATTAGAGAAGTCCAGTCAGATTATAGCTACAATGCAGAATCTGGGTTACAAACATCATTCCAAAAACCAGAAGCAATAATTCTTAAATGTAGGAGCTAGAACTATAATGATAAGTCCCATGCCTGACAAATTACACCTTTTATGTCACCTGCAAAACAACCAAACTTGTTTATACACATAGTGTCATTCTACCTTGTTCCTTTTGCATTATAGACATTATAAAAGTGGACTAGAAGGTGCTTTGCTGCAGCCTCAATCAATCAGTATATATTTAGTTGACATAGCAAATACACTAGCTGATCAAAAGTATATAAGACACCCATGTAAAACTGTCATGCAAGTATCCTTCAGATATACAGCCCAGTAATGAACATTAATATAAGTTGGACCAACCCTTGGCCTTCATTACAGCTCTAGCCCTGTGGGGGAGATTGTCAACCAGTTGTTGGAACATCTCAGAGGGGTATGGCAGCACTGTAGCAAGCATAGTAAGTGATGTAAGTCCTCGGGGTCTGGCACGCAGTCACCATTTCAGTTCATCCCAGTTTCCGGAACCCTATAGTCCTTAAACCTCTCATGAGCAGACAATGCTTTATGGAGATGAGCGTTGTCATGCTGAGACACTCAGTTATCTCAGAATGGGTCTTCTACAGTAGACAACACACAACTAGTCACAATGATTTATAGCCTTCTGCTTTAAGTGCCCAATAGTACTATAAACAAAGTCCCTTCCATGAAAACCTTCACCACACTGTCCCCTCACGTCTGCCAAATTTTTCTGTGGCACTATAAAGACTGACACATAGCGTTCATCTGTCATTCGCCACACCCAAACCCATCCATCGGACTACCATATGGTATGGCATAAATCACCACTATAAATTGCACGTCTCCAGTCATCCACATTCCAGTGGCAGCGTTCTTTACACAAATGAACACAATGCTTCACGTGGTTTATGGGCTGGTGCCTGAGATTTTAACCCTAGTCCTTTCAAGTCCTGGTGCATAATCATGCAACTGGCTGCATAATAAGTGGCACTACAGAATTCATGTGTAATGGTATCACACTGTGACATGCAATGTTCCCGTAACACCTTTTTCAATGCTCATATATCCAAGTCGGTCAACAAACATGACCTACCTGGCCATTGTGTCCACTTCATAAACACTTCTCCAATATTGACATAGGCAACTCGAGAACGGTGGGAATGACCCTGACAGACTGTTTGTTGATGTGGTAAAACTACATCTCATTTAAAGTTACTGAACTCCTTTGCTCCATCCATTCTGCCGATATTGTGTAGCACTGACCAACATCACGCTCTCTGCAACCTTTTATAGCAGCAGCGGCAGTCATAGACATCTAGGCACAGTTCTTGTATCCAGAGGGGTGTCCAAATAATTTTGACCATATAGTGTAATTTTAATGCTATTTGTATGTTTTATATGCTAAATTTTGAAACTTGTGTGCTTCAGTGAATTATTTTTATTAGTTTCCGCAGTTTGTCATACAGACTTGGTTCCCGTAGTGACCAAATCTGAAAAAGTTAATAAAATACCAGCTAATTTAAGTGTGAAAAAAATTCCAATCCAATTCTTTATTGTCCAGTAGACTAAGAAATTTTGCACACATGTGGAATTGTCCATTTCATATAAGTGGGGTAAAATCTGACAGACAATGTGACCAACCTACACACTATGTAAACAGTAAATGCTCTCGTTTGTAAAGTATTGTATCAGCTGATGAAATGCTGCAGGATCCGTGTTGTTAAGTTGGCTATTTTGATGACAGCTTTGGAAAAAATAGTACTTGAAATTAAAAGTTGTAATTTAAAATCTTAATTATACTTACAACATTTATGGTTTAAATTATGTTTTTAAAGCAGTATTAAATTTTCTTGGCTATTAGTGACTATACTTTAAAAATATGTTTAGCATTTATGACAGAGTATGTCGATACGCACGAACAGTAAAAGTTTCCAGCCAATGGCTAGTCATGTTTGTGTTTCCAGTTTCCAGCCTGGTGAAGTCCGTCGTGTGTGTGCTTTTTCTTATCATGTTTATTATACAAATATCTTGTTGGTGTTGTTAAAATATTTAATTGGTAGTTACTTATTTTTATTTGCTTTTTTCAAGCATAGTTAGTTGTAAGTACTGTTGTAGTGCGTTTTCTTGAGTGAAATATAATATTAATCAGCACGCGTTTACCGCTTCAATAAAACTGCTCGTTCCGCCATTTTTCTTACTGCTGTCGACAATGAAGTGACACAAATATAATTAACGTATCTAAGTTAATGTTTGGTTTCAGGAAATGGGCGCAAAGTTGACTTTACTGAATGATTCTGCAAATAAATGATTTAATGCTAGTGATAAACAAATGTGACTTTAGAGTAAACATGCAAGGATTGCCATAGAAAAACACATGTTCAAAAGGTTGCAAATTTTACAAACAGTAAGTTTGCGTGTTTTGTAAATTGTTAATATAATTACTGAAATGCACGTGGCCTGAAAAAGTCGCACTTTCCACACTTTTGTAGTGAGTGAATAATGTTAAAGTTAAAATTTCCGAAGTTAAATAATTTAAATGTTATTTCCATACGAGCAAAATTTTCCACTGCTCCATTGACAAATATGCAACTCAAAATGCCGCACACTAGTAAGAACATCAAAATAATGCTGTCTCACGAAGACGTTAAACTAAAGGCCCCCCCCACCCAACCGCTCACCATTTCTTTTTCCCTCAAAATTACATTAACAGAACTCCAACAAAGGCCACGGTTACACAAGGGCTGTTAAATACATTCGGCAGCTATGCCTGGACAAGTGTAAAAAAAGAATGTGTTTTCGCGGTTACACACCCAAAGCAGAATGAAATCTATGGAAATTCTAACCTTAACCAAATTGGAACTTAAAATGTTATGATATTTAATTATACCACTATTGATATTTTAATTGCTACGAAACCTAGACTTTTACTGTAATTGCACAATGGATGGGTATTAGTACATTCAAACTTAAACTTAAGTTAATTCCACAAGTGCAGGAATTCCCGCCAAATACAGCAATATTTTGTTATACTGCTTGTTTACTTCGAAGCAGCCAATAGGAGCGCAGCAGAGAAGAGAAGTGTTCGAAACTACTTATGAAAACTGTTCACTTTGAATGAGAAACAACTGCGATCAGAACTCGGTCGGGGGTAATGTAACCTCTTCAATAGCTGAACTTGTTTAAGTGAAGTAGTTCTGCATCTCATGTAACCGCGGCCCTAGCTATAATATCCTACATTAATTTGGACCTAAGTTAGCAAACATCAGACCTTCAGTGCCTGCCATGACAGGAAACAAGAGGAAGGAGGAAAATGCAAGTGTGCATTGGACTCAAAACATTTGTTTACCAATACCTTTTTCTTCAGTGACAAAACAGCTGCGGTGGAAGGATACATTGCGGCCATGCTACTTTTCTATAACTGTCAACATTTACTCCACTTACATGAAATGGAAAATATTGTACATGTGGTACAGGTTATAATAAAAACTTAAATTAATTTCTGAAAAAAATGCAGCTGATTAGTAGGAGTTAAAGCAATATTAATGTCTTCAAGTTACAGCTTAAGAACTGCAAAAATTTTCCATCAAAATACACAACACACAAATTATCACATACAATTCCAAGTTACAGTATACCATCAAAAAACAATCTAAGCTACTTCCAAATTCAGAAACACAGTAACTTACTGTACAATGTTATGGAAGGGTCAAAGCAACTACAAAACTAACTAATGCTTGTTTATGACTGCTGCAGTGCAGTAAGTGTGAAAGCGAGGGCATACCACGATAGCATAATTCAAGTAGAACACAGATCATGCATTATCTGTCACTGTTTGTAATGGTTTCACTTAACACTGCCTGCAACAACACCCTGACAAGGGAGTGCATAACATGAGACAAATGTGTCTTATAATAGGCACTTTCTCATTGGCCTTTGTCACAGCAATATTGAACCATACTCTTTTCTCATCTTTCAAAATGGGAAGCTCTTAAAGCACTTTCTCAACAGCTTTTCCTGAATAAGATCACTATGTAAAATAGAGTTCATTTTTCTGGCAAAGAAAATCTAAAGCTAAGTGGCTTAGGAAAGCTTCAGTTGTTGGTCAGGTAGATGGGGCTACTGAGTACAGTAAAGACCAAATTGCCAGTACTATGTCTTCACTAGTTTTTCCGAAACCTGGCTTGGAGTCAGAGGAGAAGGCACAATCTGCTAGTAATATCCATGGACCAGTCTGCATAGTTCACAGTTGGTTTGAGCAGTCTATATACACTGGAGATCCAGATGACGAACGTGAACTTGCTGTTTTGGAAAATCAAGCTCACATACTGGGTTGAGATGAGAGGTGTCTGGTTTGTGCTCAACAGTGAGGTTCTGAGCACGGATGGAGGTAGAATGTCTGTCCCGTTTCCCATATGCAAACCCAGTTCGCCTTGGTGGGAGGCAAGTAGCCGACTACTGAGCCTCCACCACTCCTTGTACATTGAGGATCTACCCATTACGTGACCCTGAGAGTGGACATCACAAGAACTGAGGGGAGGGGTCAACAAACCTCTTTGGAGCCTGGTAACAAATTCAGCCAGCATTCTACCTATCCTACAAGGATTAGATTGAAGCACATACGAGGGACCTAAAGGTACACAACACTTCCTGAGGAAAACGAAAGGGGTAAAGATGGAACTGAAACCCAGAAAATCACTCGTGCACTTGGGGATTAACTGTAGGTGATCCCTACAGCGTGCTGAACCCCTGATATCAACAACCTATAGGACAAAATCCTTCATAGGGACTGAGGTTCAAGACCGGGGTAGAAAATGGACCTGCCATATAGGAAACCACATTGATCTCTTGGGTGTCTAACCAAATCATGACCTCGAGCCCTGGGCTCCCAGTTGTCAACCTACATATCTTACAGCTTGGTAGTCAGCCTACACTTCTCACAGCTTGGGAGTCTTGTCAAAATCCAGTTGGCACCCATTCTATCCCATAAGGAACAGGTTGAGGCATGGGCGAGGGGATCCATAAGACAGAACCTTGCACCCACCATAAGGGGAGGTAGAGAGGGCAGTAGATTAGACTGGATCAAATATCCCAGAGCTGCAGATGTAACCTACAAATGGTGCAGTTAACTAAGCGTGTCATGCTTGGGAAACTCTTTGTTTGATTGATGAACTGTGGTAGACACTGATGGTCAAAATAAAGAAGAGAAATACTTCACCCTGGCCACTTTTGATTCCCAGTAATCAGATTAATGACAAGTAATACATATAGGAAACAAAAGTTGAAATAATTATAATAATTTGAAATTTTTACTAATGATAATTAAGCCTGACAAAGGTAGTAGTAACAAGATTCTGTAATATGACAAAAAATTTGTAATTTCTTTACATTCTAAGGCAACACATCAATATCATATCAAGGGTCAAGTTATACTATAGCAATTCCTTTCTGAAATTGTAAATACTAAATGAAAACCAAAGTTGAAATTTTAAGACACTGATTTTTAATACAAAAAACAGAACTACTGATAAAAAAACCTCCCCTACCCCTCATTTTATACCATATTGATAAAACTGTATTTTTAACACATTTTTGCAGTAGTCAGGTTTCGATATTGAAAATGTTTTAATTAAATAGCATAATTATATAATTTACAGAAAAACTTCGTAGAAATGTAATTTCAGAAAATTATTCTACTAAAGTGGAACCCTGTTATAACAACCCCTCTCTTAACATTTTCCTGCGTAATAAGCTGCCTTCTCTTGGTCCACAAACATGTTTTTCAACACAAAATTACCTTCTTAAAAAATGTTATTTTTCATTAGACTGACATTTCTTGGGGCCCTTGAGAAATGTTATATAACAAGGTTCTACTATTGCTATTTTAATTATACAATATTCCTAACATCACTCTCAACTCTTCAGACTGCTCCAGTCAACTGTTTATCTCTTAGGCACTGCATCATATTCTTTTCCTTCAAGGTTAAGTTTAATCTTTCCCATTTCTGTTCTTCTAAAAAAGATTCTGGGTGATTATCAACACTTTTACACAATGCAGGTGTTTGCCTTAAACAGTCCCAACAATTATTTTGTTGCTACAATCTTTTTTCCTATATAAATATCTACGCAAGAAAAGAGGTAGTTATGTACTTAAAGGGACTTGATTACATGTAACTTATCCAGCTATCTACCTAATTAAATTCTTAAGGTAGAATTCTGTAGTGTGGCTCCAAGTAAAACTCTGCACCTTAATATAAAACATCCACAGTTCACAAAAAAGTGGCACACACACTATATTTTTACCAAAATTGTCAGCAAAGTACAACGTACGTGGCAAAGAAGGATACTCATATTATGTAACACTGTAAAATATTTTGATAAAATTTACTTATTTAGAGGTTATTGAAAAAAAATCAGTTAATAAGAGTATTTTAAATCACATTTTAAGTGTATTTCAATTTAAGATGCTTTAGAAAACACAGCAAGACCATTGTAAAGTGGAGAGATTTGGGCTGTTCTTAACACCAAGGTCTTGAGAGTCCATGAAGAATGATGAGAATGCAGATGCACCAAAATGAAAGGGCTAAGGAAAATGGAGATAAAATCTGACCATTGTACAAACATGACTCCCAAGACCATCGTAATAAATACTCTGGTTGTATGAAATAAAAATCAGCAATAATGTTTAAATTTTGATTTTATGAAAGTCCATTTTAGTTATAAAAACGATCACTTTCGTGGAGTACCAAACATAATACAAGGGATAACCAAGTGTCTGCCTCTTAGCCTCTCTTACCTAATCCTGCTCCCATCTCCTCATGGTGTACCCTGGAGCCTGAGCAATCTGATGGAGGATGGGTGAAAACCCCATCAGAAGTTAGGGCAGGTGCAGACAGGAGATAGATGGCTGGTCAGGGCCTAAACAACAAGCAGCTTGGAAAAGGTCTTGATCAGCTAGGGAATAGCACGGTGGGCTGAAACCCTAGGGTTGGTGGCAGATGAACCAAATAGGCAACAGCAGCACGCACGGCTTCAGTTTGTGAAGGTTACCACCAGTAAATGAGGCATACCTGTGGGTCTAAAGGTGGCAAGCCCCCCAATACAGGTGTAGGTTATGACAGCTCTATTAAGAAAGGAACTGAAAGTCCACATTACCTCATGAGAATATCCGTAAGTGCCGGACCGATAAAAATAGAAAACGACAAAAGCTACGTCTAGGGATTATGAATATTGGAATTTCTAACCGAAAGGACAGAGAAGATGGTGGACATTATGGAAAAGATAAACACATGCATGTTTGGGATGAGTGAAACAAAGTGGAGAGTGAGTAAACAGATAGGAAATAAGAAAAGGATACACAATGTATTGTACTGGCAATGATGAAGGAAGGAGAAACGGAGGGGTTTGTAGCGAAAGAAAGATGTTAAGTATCACAAGAATTTTATACTGGTGTTAACATTAAAGTAGGCTTACCTTATTTTGGTTAAACTGAAATTTTGTTTATTATGTAATATTTTATTATAATTTACACAAATCAAAACCGTGAGGAAATATATGTGTTGGTAATCCCTAATAAAAAATAGTTCTCATGCAAAAAATTATTACACTGAATGTGCACAAATGTGGTGCACTGTCACTTTGGTGAAATTTTCTAGATACGGATAGGCTTTCTTTGCATGAGGCAGAGAAATATACTGGAAGTAGAACTTTAGCATGGCTTCAGAAAAGTTCGAAGTAACTGTGGATGGACTATAACTGATTGTTTTAATACATTTGGTACCGCATTGTAAGGGACAAGCAGTGGAATTACTACAAATGTATGCACTATACAAGAGATGGTCTACAGAGAACGAGAAGAGTTTGAGGAACAACTAGAAAGGGGGCTAGGAAAAAGAGTGCAGGCGGTAATGAGGGACTAGAATGCACAGATAGGAAGAAGAAAAAAAAAAAAGAGAGAGAGAGAGAGAGAAAAGGGGTTTTGAGGAGATGCTAGGAAATATGTCTTGGGGAGAGAGGAATCTGGAGAGAAAAGAAATTGTTATAGCTATGTGCAAGGAAGAGAATAAAGGTGGGAAATAGCTGGTTCAAGATGTTAATGGATAACTAGTGAGCCACTAGATTGGGAATATAGGTTGTTAGTAAAGGATTTAAGGAAAGCATGAATGCAAGTGTGGACAAGGATGTTGGAGGAGAATGTATTTGGGAGTAAAAACATTCTGTACAGTCATGTTAGACAGGGGAGTAGGGAGGAGAGGGAAAAAAAGTGTGAATGATAAATGAAGAGGCAACAGTGGCAGAGATGGAGGAAGAGGAACTGGAATTATAGAAGAAATACCTTGAAAACTTTTCCAATCCCTCAGATTTCACTGAATAACAATAGTACTAATTTTACACATTGCTGGGTTTCACCATGCGTGAAGCTAGATTGATTTCTGAGAACGCTGAATTTACTCGAGCTTACAGAGGTCATTCCATGCCAGCGAAATATGATAATAGTGGGTGATTGCTTACCTTGCTAAACTTTCTCTAACAGCTACAGTGTTTAATATCAAATTGTGTGTTCAACGCACCATACTTTATAAAATACAATATTTATCAACAGAACTTAGTTGAAATTGCTTAAATTGTAACGAAACAGTGTAAGAACTTTAGCTATAGGCTGTTCATGGTAAAGTGAGCACTTTTTAAGGCCCTCCCAACAGGCTTTAAACACTAATAAATATATCTTATTGCCACCAGGAATAAAATTTTGAGGGTGGTAAAATGTATACACTAGTGTTTATTCGTCACAAAGGAATGTTTATATTAAAAAGCAGCAGAAGATAGAAATAAAATGAAAGAAAAATTTAGAAGGGTCTTAAAAAATGCTCAATTTAACATGAACAGCCTATAACGTGCTTTAGGATACTTAATATTGCCTTTACAGTTCATCTTTCAAGCTTTTTAACGACAGCCTATATAAAATAATTGACCTTTCTCTAAAAACGATTCCCACAGAATGTTCCGAGAGTTTAGTACTGTTATGATCCCATATTGGAGCCATAAGTTAATGAGGGAAAGGTGTACTCGAGACTAATATAACACGTAATACTATTTTGACGTCACTGTCTATTCAACATACAGTAAAAAACATACGCTATAGTTCACAATACTTTATATTATGTTACATTAATTACGTTCAATACACCAGGGAGCACGATGTTAGATATTATTAATTGGATATAATTACTTTAGGAAACAGTTACTTATGCCACGTTCTATTCTCTACTTAACGTTTCTATACTAAGCTGTTTGGAACTATTGGGACGTCATCACCTTAGTGCTGCTGTAGGGTGATTATCGTTGCGCTATGGCAGACGGAATCCCTGTCGTCGGCCCATCTTGACCCGTTGGCAGCTGGCAGTGGTAACGCCTCGATCAATGCTCCGCTGGCGCTGAAATATGCGCACTGTGTTTTCAAACATTTAACTGTTTTCAAAATGCCCCACAACTCATGTCCTGATTACCGTGATGGCGCTACATCACTATGCATACTTAACATCACCCTCCACTTCTAATAAGCGAGCTGTCCTCAGCTAGTGTGATGTAGTGTGATAATGTTGGAAACTGACTCCAATGTTCTGTTTTTCAGGTACTCGTCTGCCTCTTGACAGCAGGAACATGGTAAGGTTGAAGACCTCTTCGCTACAAAAAGGACTGTGTGGAAGGAGATTTGATTCAAGGAAAAACTGCGGAAAGGTACTGCCTTGCCTTCTTCCTTGTATTAACCTGCATTTGAATTACTATAGCTGGTCTGCGTGTTCAGCTGAGTAAGAGTGGCGGTGCTCACGGCCCTGAACTTAACTTGTAGTAGGGGTGTACAAAGTCTTCCGCGCGGTTGACGTGGCAGTCGCATACGGTATCAGTCACGAAAACTGTCAGCCTCGCTTCAGGTAATAACCTACTTACGTGTTACATGGCATTGCAAATGTTAAATTATTTTGAGTAATAAAATTGATTATATATTTTACGATGCAACAAAACTTTAATTACATGTAAACTTTTTAAGAATTGTATAGCAAAATGTTCCTCCCGTTACAAAATATATTGTGTGTGTTCATGAAAGCAATTAATGACTACAATTAATTGTTTTATCGCTGAAATAAAATGCATGGCTAAACAATGTCTAAATTTCACAAGTAAACCCTTTGCAATTTACACATTTAAACATTATGACAAAGCATAACAATTAACTTTGGTATATATGTTCTAAGGACTAGAACTAAATACTTAAGTAATATCAGTATAATTTGGGACATGGAAGGAGTTTTGTACCGAAATGTAGTATGTTATTTAATTTGTTATACTTTACTGTCACTTTAATAAACTTGTACTTATCAATGTCCCCCAACTCTATGTTTTGGTAAAGGCGGTTCATGATAAAGTGAGCACTTTTGAAATCAACCTTAGAAAAAAGTCACTGCTCCTACATTCTGCATATATTTAAACAGGCGCACTGAGTGGCATGCACCCAGTAAAGTTGGCAACAATGGATAGGAAGTAGTTCCATAACTTAACGTCGAATAAAAAGTGTTATGTAACCATTTGTGATAACTTTAATTATTTCTTTCTGTTTTTTTTTTTTACACATCGAAGTGTAAAAACAAGCATGTTTGGAAATATTTTCTTTTCTAATAATTTCTCAGTTGCACTTGTCAGACGCATGAACAAAGTGATGAAGCCAATTGCAATGTTAATTTTACAGAAGATGGAAGAATAACATGCATACAAGTAGATCTTAAGCAGTGCTTTCAAAAGTGCTCAGTTTACCATGAACAGCCTATACCTGAAGAGGGATTGAAAGGAATTTCTATCCTATCTTATATCTGTATTCATATTGCAATATTACCTTAATACTATTATAACATGCAAATTATAACATACACAATATAAATAATACTTCTTCTATGTTAACACTCCTCAAGACTTTTATCTGTCTCTAAGAAAATTGATACAATAATGTGCAATTGGGTGAGTGTATTTTATTATAAAAAATTATTTTTCCTCTATGTCATTTATATGTTACTACGAAACAATAAAAGTAAACATTTGATCTCATTTGTATGAGAATATACCCTACTTTGCTACAATTTCTAAATACAAGGTTTTAGTTATTAATATACTGACTCGATAAATTAGTCCCTTACTAATATTATATTAAACTGCTACGTTTTTACATACGTAGATCTATATCCTTTACGTCATATAAATATTAATTGTTGTATCTGTGCATAGGAGGTAAATGACACTATGTGACAAACATGAAAATTCACAGGAGTGCTATTTACACAGATACCATGAGGGCGCACACTGCGCTTTCCTACTGGATAAATCTCTCATTATTCGGTGTAGTATATAGTGCTTTGCAACCCGGAAATAATGCAAAAAATAGATTAAGACAATCTAAAAACTTCGGTTTCGTAAAATATACATAGTGCCCTTTACTTCTGATGCACAGATATGCTTTACATGCTAATAAGCTTAATTAGTTGTAGCACTTAGAATGTATATTACAATATTGTTTTTCGTATTACCATTTATCTAATAATGTTTTCTAATATTTACTCAGACCTTTTCTCAATATAATATATACATGTGTTAATACCCTCGTACAATTTGTACAGTTTATATTGACCATTCTAATCTGTTTCCCTGTGTATGTAACTTTTAACATTATGCTTATAACGCTATAGCTATATAATTTATTGCAATGGTACAGAATTGGTCTGTATACTATTGCATGATGGTTACGCTAATATCAATACATTTTCATTCATTGTTTTGTTGGAAAGATTAAGGGAAAAAGACTACATAATTTTTTTTGAGATAACATGAGCTATTAATTCTGATTTTACAGTATTTTACTTCACATGTTAATACAGCACATTAATTATTCAGTCACAAACCAAGACCCTGACGTATAGATATACAATCCGGTTTTAGAACACCACCGAAGTTACGTGAGGGAGTACCGGAAACCCAGGAGCCACAGTATGTCCTTTCAGACTCAAAGCCTTCTTCAAGCCCCATCTCCTGTGGAGTTCTGTATGCCTCACAACTAATTCTCCGTGGAGTTTTGATGCAACAATTTTTACTGTTAGAATAATGATATTGTCCATTTCATATAAGTGGGGTAAAATCTGACGGACAATGTGACCAACCTACACACTATGTAAACAGTAAATGCTCTTGTTCGTGAAGTATTGTATCAGCTGATGAACTGCTGCGGAATCTGTGTCTTTAAGTTGGCTATTTTTATGATGGCTTTGGAAGAAAATAGTACTCTGGACTTAAAGTTCTAATCTAAAATATTAATTATACTTATAACATTTATGGTTTAAATTATGTTTTTAAAGCAATATTAAATTTTCTTGGCTATTAGTGACTATACTTTAAAAATACGTTTAGCATTTATGACAGAGTATGTCGACACGCACGAACAGTATGCGTTTCCAGTCAATAGCTAGCCATGTTTATGTTTCCAGCCTGGCCGTTGTGCGTGTGCTTTTTTTCTGATTGTGTTTATTATAAGAATACTTTCTTGGTGTTGTCACAATACTTAATCAGTAATTAATTATTTTTTATTTGCTATTTTCCAAGCACGGTTGTAGGTACCGCTGTAGCATGTTTTCTTGAGTAATAATCAACACGTATTATCCTTTCGTTAAAACTGCTCATTCCTCCATTTTCCTTAATGCCGCAATGAGGTAACAGAAATATAATTTACACACGTAAGTTTCAAGATTGTTGATCTCAGGAAACATGAGCAGTGTCAATTTTACTGAATGATTTTGCAAATAAATTATTTAATGCTGGTGACAAACAAAGGTGATTTTAGAGAACACTTGCAAGGATTGCCATGGAAAGACACGTTTTTCAAGAGGTTGCAAATCTTACAAACAGTTAGTTTTGTAAACAGCGTGTTTTGTAAATGTATTTGTAAACCGTTAATTATTGAAATGCACTTGACCTGGAAAAGCAGCACTTTCCACACTACCGTAGTAAATTAATAAATATATTTATTTGTCTAAATCGCAAATTCAACGAGTATAAGGTTAACTTCAGTCAGTGTGCACGTGTTTACATTGCTGTATCTGTATTAATACGTACAGCAACCTATGTATCACGTTTTAATTTTTCACTACAGTAAACATTTTCGAAGTTAAATAATTCAAATGTTAGTTCCATACGAGCAAAATTTTCCACTGCTCCATTGAAAAAATATGCAACTCAAAATACCAAACCTTCGTAACAACATCAAAATAATGCAGTCTCACGAAAGACAAACTCAAACTCCCCCTTCTTACTTTTTCCCTCAAAATAAAATGAACAGAACCCTAACAGATTTAACTGTAATGCCAACCTAGCGATAATAACCTACATTAATTACTGACGGAAGTTAGCTAACGTCAGTCAGACTTTCAGTGCCTGCCACGACAGGGAACACGAGGAAGAGAGGAAAATGCAAGTGTGCATTGGACTCTAAACATTTGTTTACACACGTCTTTTCCTTCTTAGGCAAAACAGCTGTGGTGGAAGGATACAATGTGGACGTGCTACATATCTAGAACTGTCACAATTTACCCCACTTATATGAAATGGACAATAGCACAAGTAAACCAGGAACTATTGTAAAAATTATGGTAGTCAAAGACTTCAAAATAAACTTAATATTTATTATAACGAATTATAAAAGTGGGAAGTTACGGTTGGATAATATAAGTTAGCTAAGATGAAATAATTACGATAATTAAAATACAGGCGAAAGTGAGACTGGTAAAATAATAAAACAAATAAGACTAATTAAAATGACACTCTTTACAGCGTTCCTATCGGGGGAATTTGTCTAGAAGGGTAGTATGTCGCGACGACCTGCTAGCGCGGAGTCCAGGAATTTGACTGGGGCCGTCACACCCACCAGTCTAAGCCCGAGGCTGGCGGGTGTGATGCCACAGGGCAGCAGAGGTGGTGCGATCATGTGGTGTCGCTGGAACTTCCATCTCAGATAATCTCAGGGTAGTGGTCCAGTGAATAAACTAATATTTATTAAAAGGGGTGGCGCTCACATGGCGGATTCTGGATGGACAGTACCATTCATAATTAAACGCGTTAATTAGTTCCATGTCTGAAGCTGTCCAATGCATGGAGTCCTTCAGTGGGCACGTGAAAAGTAGTTTGTCACTGTTCTTGACTTGCCCAGAGATCTTGCCTGCTCGTTGATGGGACGAAGTCGCCCGTAGAGAGTGCAAGCACATTGCGCAGCAATGTGGCATGCGTCAATACGTAAGACACACTATGCTAACACAATATATAAGTTTTAACTCACACTGTAACTTAATTTCATAAAATGTATTAATTTATTTATACCCATAGTGTTTTTCTAATAATCCCATCATTGAAATTATGCTGTGCCATAATAACGTTAATAACAACTATATTAACGATAACAGTAATAATAGTAATGTAACAATGTGCAATTCTGTGAATTATATGCAATAAAAATATTATTTACTTTTTATTTAAATAGTAAGATTAATATTATCTATAATTTTCTCAATGCGGTAGGTTCTGTGTAGCAAAATTAAAACAATAAGTTTGTTTATACCGTTTTACACATTTTGTGTTGCATTCCCTTAACTTTTAAGAGATTAATCCTCCAGTTACTAGTTCTTTACTTACAACTTCCTTTTATAAAAATTGCTTTTCATTTATCACTCGAGCCATGTGTACAATATGTATGTAATCTGTCTGTATTGCGTGATCCCGTTTGTCTGTGTATCCCTGCTGGGTGTGTGTGTGTGAATATGTTAGTGAGGTGTGGATATTTGAGACATGTTACCTCGTGGCATTGAACCTTAACTGCGCGTGCGGTGAGTTACTTGTCTGCATGTGACATCACTGTGGCCTGCTGTCTCCTCCATAGGACATGGTGAAGTGAGACGTGACATCGGGACGCGTTGCGTTGTCCCGCTCCCATGCTGCGTGAATGTCACTCTGAAACGCTTTCAAAACTAATTAGCTCCCTGAAGTAAGAAGATTATTCTGCAACTTATTCATAAGGCGCCTTTAATTATAAAGATTCCAAATGTTCATTATACCTATAACCATTTGTGTATCATGTGACGACATTCCTAATCATTATTTACGTGGCATTTTACTTTAGTATGTCCCAACAAAATATTTATGTTATAATATTAAATTATTAATTTTCATTTCAAAGTTAGCAATTATTTTTACAGTTAATTAACATAAATATTTACTACGTGTATGCTGTCTAGATAATGTGTGTGTTTTATTTATGTATTCTTAATTATTAAAAACTTTTAACATATTATTGCTGTCAAAATATACCTAATTTTCCTGGTTTTGTTTCATTTCATAATATTTATAAAAAATATAGTTGCAACAAATATAATTACACACACAATAATTCCCTTGTTTATTCTTTCTCGATTTGTTTTACTTTCTATCATCAAAACACTTTCTACCACAACACAAAGAATAACGTACTGCTAGGTCTATAAAATATTTCCTTATATTTTTAAAACATTTGTCACACACACTATAACAGTGGAATCGGGGAATATGCTCTTATTTAATTTTTGCCTCAAAGGTCGGATTTGCCAAGTGCCCTCGCGGTACACTTGCGGTTTACTGTATAACATACAAGACCCACAGTAGAAATTCTTAGTGATGCATACTGATTACATGGATTAGACCCACATTGAAATGCTTAGTAATATATAGCTGTGTCGTATGCTAGGTCTACAGCAGAAGCCTTTAGTAATGGATAGTTGTGTAACAGGTTAGACCCACAGCCGATGTCGTACACCTCTCTCATCAACTTTTACTGCTTGGAGACACTTCAACAGGGCAGTGGAACAATCAGGCTCCCAATTATTTCTCTTCTCTCAAGGCATTATCCCAATAGAGCTCCGAGTTCTGCGCTCGTGTGCTTACTCAGTCCGAAAAGCTTAGCATAGTCCTCCAGTTTCCTGAGATATATAACTGGATTTTCTTTGCTGCTGCCAGAAAATGTGAGGAATACCCTCAAACCACTGCTTCGCTGGGTGGTGCAGAAAAGCAGCAGTGGAGTTTAACAAAAATGCAGTGTTTGATTGTTCCCTTGGTAGCAGTGAAATCAGTCGGGTTACAAGTTTGCAATATTGGGCGCGAAAGTTCAGACCTTTCAGAAAGTGGTACTACATTTTCAGAAGTTTACAATACTAGCAATCTTTCGCCTAATTCTTTCAACTTTTCTTGAATTTCACAATTTATTTTTTGCAATTTTTCTTAGCATTTGCATACTCAGCCTGTATACGGTGAAGTTTGCTATCAATGTGTTTCTCGAAATCCACCAACTGATGATCCATCTGTGTTACGAAACTGAAGCCAGAAGAAGGCAAAATTACTTCAGGCCTTTTCTCAATCTGTTACCAAACTAGAGCCAGAAGAAGGCAAAATTACTTCAGGCCTTTTCTCAATCTCAGTTATGTGTGTCTCGAGATTACCCATTTGCTCTTCCATGTTTCCCCGTGTTTGCTCTACATTAAGCGCAAGTTTCATTTTGCTCGATTCTATTTGTGCCCATACCTCTTTTATACACATTCGCAAATTTGCAACCCCTGGGTCAGCAGTCTCTTGCGAAAATGAGATCCTTTCATTGACTCGAATTTCTAGTCTACTAAAATTTTCCTGTAGCTCGTCTACTCTTATTGTCTGCGTATTTTGTACCGCTACAAGGTTATCCAGTATGTCTCGCAATGCTGCTACTGATACTCGGGTATTGCCTACTTGAGCTGTTAGCACATTGGGTGTAATTTCAGTTCTGACACTACTTAGACATATTAGTGTTTCCCAGTGCGGATATTGTAGATGCACATGTTATTAGGTTTCCGGTCGCACGTTTCTCTACACTTTGTTCTCTCTCTCTCTCCTACAGTTTCCCCTTCTAGATTGTCCTTGTCGTTAATGTGAGGAGTTTTATCTAGAATGACTGTCTCAGATCCATTTTCCTCCATTTCTGTAGTGTTTTTTAATTTCACTAGGCGAAGCGAGCTTTTCAAGAAGTACGGTTCATGTCCTGATGACTCATTCATTCCCCTCTATATTTATTCGGCCCACACGCCAGTAGCAAAAATATATCTAATTGTGGTATATGTGTACAGCGTGTAGTTAGTATCTGTGTTGTTGGATACTTAAGTAGAATTTTATATATGTACCATTTTTCTTCCATAAGCTAAATGAAAATAAACTGGTAGTTTAAATAGTGAAGGCACACAAGATATGATAGGAATGAACCTGGATCATTGTACGTGGCACCGACTCGAGTCATGCAGCGCCTACCAAGTATGATGGATGGGGGGTAGGCTGTGGGTGTAGAAGACAAAATAATGCCACACACGTCCTTAAACGCTTAGCAGAAATTAGATTGCGAGAACTACAAAATATTGGCATGCAGTAGGCTCTGGGCATTTGTGAACGTATCTTTAATAACCTGACTGACATGTAATGTGAAACCCTGTTAAGTTCCCACTTAAGAAGTTTTCCTGCTTAATAAACTGAATAATTGTGCACCTTGTCTATCTGCACATGTATAATTTGACCCCTTTAAGAAGTTTTCCTGGTTAATAAGTATCTTTTCAGTTCCTTCAGAAACTTCTTAACAGAGTTTTGCTGTAATTAGAGCAAACATGGCATCGCTGAACACACATAATTCAGTCACTTGACTTTACGTTGGAAAATTCTTTGTTAGTTAACATTACTTTAGTATGGCTCTAATTTGATAATTAAATAAAATCACTAAACTGAGCTCATGAAAATTCATTAAATTATGCTGAAATTCACTGCTTTTTGAACAAGTGACAATAGGATATTCACCTCTCAAAACAGTTACAGCAATAAGTCAATTAACTTACATGAAATATTAACTTGAATGAAGAAGATTTGGCTCTGAAAAGATCCTGCATCTTATAATACGTTCTTATTTGGACCATACTTTAACTTCAGTCTTGGTAGTGCACGATTAATGACTACTTCCCGACCTCTAGGAAAATTAATAATGGCCTCATTTTAAAAACTTTTTACAAGTTTGTAGAGATATTTGCAGCAAAATAAAGCATTATGCCAGCAGGCATGCTATTATCAAAGATGTGATCACCATTCACAGCTACAAGAGCCTGTCTTACGCAAGTTCCCATGGCAATGGCGAAGTCTCCTTTAGAACTTATGGACATACTTAATGCAATAAACCTTCCTCCCTTTTAGCCTTCACATTCCTGAATACTGGGTTGACTCTGCCACGTCAAACTAAAGGATGACGGGGACACAAATTTCAGCAATTTGTTGGAGCCCTATCTTACGATGGTCCGCTTGTCTTCCATGTAGGTGGCAGAGCTAATTAACGGGGTTCACTCACCCACCCACGCTATAGTTTATCGGAAGTTACAATCATGTCATAACACAAGAACTGTGTTTAAGGATCCTCTTGGGCTCAGTGCTCTACCAGTCATTCACAGCAGAAATTCTAAGAGAATACATCCTTTTCTATATCATTCTTACAAGTGCTTAATATCGATCTCAGATCAGAAGTACACCATAAAAATAAGAACTATTTAATCACAAATGTAAACAAAAGTTAAAACTGAATATTTTTGAGAGGAGGGAAATATTTTAAGTATTCTGATGTGATCACCTCAGGGATAAAACTAACAAGAAAGTGTAAATAAAACTCAAATATTTTTAGAATACCATAAAAATATAATAATAACGAAGGTTAAGATAAACAAACGTCATAATCTAGACTATTATAGGACACACGATTATAGGAAGATAATGAAATAATTACCTTTGAACTGTCACTCTGAATGAATGGGCTCCACTGAATCTGACGGTAATGACATTTAATTGGTATTATTTGGTGTAATGTTATAGATTTGTGTGTTGTTAAGACCAGCGTACTGTGCCACTGAAATATCATTTGTATGTTTCTTAAATATAACAAAATGCTGGCACTAAAAACTTAATAGTGGGTGAGCTGGAGGACCCATGTAGAAACTTATCCTTGTGACATAAGATTTCAGTACAATGGATGATAGTACCCCTACCATTGATACACATGAACGAAACACTTGCAAATAAAAGCAAAACTACACAAACGACGACACATTGGTGAAGCATGGAATTTTAATTGTAGATGACATTTTTAGGCAGCTGTGTCTCAAAACCAATAATCAAGATTCAGTAGTGGAGTATATTTAATTAATGCTGTGAAATAATTGCAACTTGCATGTAGCAAAAATATAACAATAAAATCAAAGGGTTTTTACAAGTTGGCGGTTAAGTGTCATTAAACAGTGCAAACTTTAAACTGTTCTTTATCTAAGTTGACTCTTAAAAACCTACACTAAACTCATTTTAAAGTTGTCCTAGCTTAGCTCAGTACGGTAGTGTCACAAATAAATCTTTCTCTGAGGGATGTGTAGGTTTAGTTCAAGAAGTATAATTAGAAAAACATGTAGACCCTCATCCTTTGCGCTGCACACGCAGTCAGCGTAATTGAATAAATTATCATTCCTCAAAACGTAGATATAGTCAATTCACTTAGTTTTATCAAATTCTCAGTAATCTAATTTAGTAGCCCTGGCTGACCAGCTTAACATACATGTCGTTTGTTCTCAAACATAAATTTATACAGCAAAAGTTCCAAATTTAAAATACATGACAAATACAGGGCTTAGGTCAAGAGCACATTCAAAAAGCCATACCTGCTTTTGAAGTCAAGTTAGTTAAGCTGCCAATTTAAGAAAAACAAACACATTTGGCGTTAAATACGCTGCTTAGAAAAAGATTAGATTTAAAATCATACGAGTAAAATACAGAAACAAAAATTCAATTTGAAAACAAAAATAAATATGCTGCCCAAAAAAAAGCATGTTACCAATCAATATACATGACATGTAGTGAAACATAAACATTGACAACTGCCAACGTAACTGTAACAACACGTCACAATAAATATATGTAAATAAAGCTTTACATTCACTGTAAATGAGAAGTGAGCATAGAAATACAAACCTACTAACCTAGCGTGAAATTCTAACTAACGTAGTGTCAAAAAACATCATGCATAAGAGAAATGTTAATTACAAACCAATACTAAGCCTATAACGTATTTAAGATAACGCTGCTGTTACTAAATATACAAATTTAAATGAATTAGCATACAGTAAATACATAAAAGATAATGTTCGATAAATTATAGAAGACAAGCTACTGTCAACTAACTCACCAGTTTCTGGACGCCTACATCTTCTCACGATAAAATTAATCTCTCACCACAAATCAGTAACTGTTAATACATTTCACTCATCGTCTTCTTCATTCTACTCATAGTGTAAATAATGTATTCTACTCAAATTAGAGTAGAGCTTGGTATGAGCCGGTAAACATACTATTGTGCGATGCGATGCGTTGCGTTGCGATGAGCGGTAACCAATCAGGATGAAACAGATTCCGTCGCAGTGCGTCGGGGTCGAGACTATTTTTTTTACAATTTGAAAACGACGATCGCGTTATCGCCGATGATTTTAAATTTGTATTTTTATTATTGCTTCGTGAGTGTGCAAAATAGAAGACAAGGCTTCTTATAGATATGGATAATGAAATAAAGTTATTTTATTAACATAAAAATAATTATTCTTCGTCGTATTATGTCTCGTTCCCGCTAGTTTCTGTAACACAGCGTGTCCGTACTACCCTGTTTTTATCTTCTACCACTTAAAAGATACAATTTCAACTTTTATGGGTGTCTTGTTACATTCCTGAGGTCTAAAAATGTGATTTCCACCCTTAAACTAGATAGCAGCACCATCTCAAGCGGGTTCCCTATTAGCGTTGCGGGATGCGGCGCGTCGCGTCTTTATGCATGTTTTCAGTTCTTTATCTCAGCTTCTCGCCATTTATGCCTTCAAATACTTTAAACAAACAGTTTTTACTTTCCGTCATCGCCCAGCGACAGTGGCGACAATTCGCTACTTCACTCTGGCTGAAGCTCGACGCACCGCGCTATTGGGAAACCGGCTTTAGACGGCGTCCGTCGCCGACAGATCATCGCATAAAGCGGTTTTCACAATAGTGTGTTGCGGCGCGACGCGACGCGTCGCGTTGAGCATTAACCAATCAGAGCCTTGACACTTGCGACGAGCCCCGAGAACTTCGCACGAGCGACCGACAATGAAATTGACGCTCGTCGCCGGCGACGGAGAATAAGAAGAATATCATTTGTGTATTATAAAATAAATAAACTGGCGAAAAGCTGTTGTAAAGAACAAATTAAAATGTACATAATAAAAGGATTGCAGAGATATTAAATGAGGCCTAAATTTATATAGATTTTTCTTACCTTTAGGAAAACAAACGATAATGTTTCCCGATGCCTGAAGAGTCGTTAATGTTCTAAAACATAATTTAAAATTTTAAACTATTTTTACTAAAGAAAAGCGTATACTACTTACAGAATAACAATTTTCTAACTAAATGGTAAACAAATCCACTGTATTTCATTCGTTTTTAGCATTTCATTGCAAGTTTACTTGCAGAGTAACGATGCCAACGCGGTCTGTGTCGCCAGCGGCCGACGTCGTAACATCGCTCTAATGTGAAGACTCAGAGCCTTATTCATAGTTGTTTTTAGTCCGGACTAAGGAAAGACAAACCCCCGACCAAAATTTTTCGTATTCCTAGAACATTTTTATTGCTAGTCCGAGGATTATCTTGCTTTAGTACGGCCTAACTGTTAGTCCGGACTGAGGATAGGATTAACGAAGTATTAAGGTCAAAAAGAAACATGACGAACATAAAATACGACAGTTTCGTTGATATTACATACCAGTGAAAGTATATATGAAGTTTACGAAACATAAAAATTACGTTTACGGCCGATTCGGTCAATCTGTATGCAAAAATACGCCGACCTAACAAAATAAATATTCCGTGAATAATAATTCAAAGGAAACATCCTTATACACTTAACAATACAACAGCTTTCTCTACAGCAATGCCTTTCTATTTTTGTGTCAATCAAATGCCTTCTCTGAAAACAGATTCTTAATATTAATACACTCAAAAGAATTTTAATAAAAATTTAATTATATATATATAAGTATACAGCTATAAGAAAAATGCATTGTTGGTAGCTCAATGGAAACATCGTGGGCTGATGTGCAGAAGATTGCAAGTTCATTTCTCTTTTGGGAGATAGAATTCTAACCAGTTTATATGCTATTTTTGTACTGTAATTGACATTACAATCCACATTTAACATCATTATATATAAAGACAGTATTGACGCAATAAAACGAAACCAGGCCATGTTATCAGTGCATAGGGGCGTGCTATGAAAAATTTAACACATCCAAATGTAATAATAAGATATTAGTGTATTAATTATATCGTAGATACTGTAATATTGACATACATGATACAGTTCTTAAACAAGGGTTGATTTATCATCTAGAGATGGGGAGTATTTACTGTACTTGGTATTTCGTAACTGTTCCGAACATGGAACAGGTACTGCAAATGAGTAATTTCTAAATGTATCATGTACTAAGTACCTTATTCTTTGGTAGGATGCGAGACAGGTTTAGAGACATGTCTTCTGTCTCTGTCTCGGATCACTAGTTTGTCGACTGCACATGCGTGAAGCTTAAACAATTTGGTTGTTGAGCGGGAGGGGGTGGAATACGGGTTCCTGGAAGAGAGTAAAAGGGAGACGAAAGCCTTGTTTTTTAAATTTTTCTTTCCGTTCCTGCGCATGCGCGATGAGCGAAGCTTTGTCCCACGGAAAAGGGAGGGAAAGTTATTTTACTGTTCGTGTTCAAAGAAAGATAGTAGTAGAAGGAAAAAAGAGATAGAAGATAGCGCTCTCGGTATTTCCTTTTGTGTTCCACAGGATATGAACTGTGTGGAACGAGAATATCCTATACCTTGTTTCCCTCGTAGGAAGGATATAACCGATACCTGGCAAATATTGCTTCCCACTGCTGTTCCGAGTATACGTACATTTATTTCTGTTCCAAATAACGGCCGATGAAAACGTCATTCCTGCAGTCGGTTTTTAGTAAATATAAACTGATGGTGTTACTGAATTAGTACTGATGCAGAGTTTGTAATATGCGACATATGTAATAAAAACAGACTGGCCTACAAACATTCAAGTAAATTAATTTTCTATTTGTTTTGTTTCATATATATTTAATTTGTGTAAAATAGAAGCTGTGCGGCGAAGACATTGCACCAAGAATAATTTGTCAACACAAATTTTAGTCTAATATCTACTTTTTTTATGTGTAGTGTGTTGTGTGTAAGCCCTGGAGTGTTTTATGCGGGAAGAAGCCCCTCCGACCGTGAGGTACCTTTGGGCTTAAATGAATGATAGGGGGCGATCAGTGTGTGGGCTGCTGGGTGATGAAGTCTGATGATAGAGGGGGGGGGGTGCTTACCTTTGGACGTTAGGCACGCATGAAGGGGAGAAAAAGTGTAAGCTGATGAGTGGTGATGGGCTTGTGTGAGTCAAGGGGGAAGAGAAAAAGTAATGGGGCATCGAGGGGGGCGAAGAAAGTTGGTGATAGGGGGCAACAGTGCTACGTTAGCCTTGGCTCTGGCCGCCGTCACCGGTCCGGGGACTGTACGGGGTTCTTGTCTTCCTCTTCTCCCTCGGTGGCGGGTTTCAAGTGCTACGTGGAAAGGAGAGGTCGGCGAGGATAGGGGGCGAACGTTAAGGGGTTGGCAAGTTGTCGGATGAGAGGGTTGGTGAGATGGCAGGCACATGATTCTTTGAAACGGTCGGTGTTGGTGGCGAGAATGGAGTGAAAGTGCGGGATGCGGGCAGTGGCAAGAACTTGGTCTTGGGTAACGGGCAGGGGGAGGCGGTGGATGAGGCGAAGCGAGTGGAAGAAGATGTAGGTGGGTGGGCGGAGCATGTGGGTAGTGACGTGGGACCAGGTGGGGCAGGCATAGGTGAGAATGGGAATGACGAAGGTGCAGAAGATGGTGATGCGGGTGTTGGGAGAGGTGCTAGCTGAAGGGCGGAGAGCAGGAGTGAGGTGAATCATGGTGGTGCGGGCTTTGGTGGTGATGGAGTCGAGGTGAGGGATGAAGTTGAAATGAGAATCGAAAATGACACAGAGGTAGCGGGATTGGGGTGAATAGGGGATTACAGAGGCAGAAAAGTGGGGTGGATGTTCCTCGGTGGGGTGTAGGCGGGGGAGAAGGATGGCTTCTGATTTGGCGGGGTTTAGCCCGATGCTGTGGGTGTGAAGTTGGTATTGGATGGAGGTGAGGCTGCGGCTGAGTCGGTCGCTGTGAATGTGCTCGTGGACGGAGGAAGATAGGAGGCAGCTGTCGTCGGCATATTAGATCATGTGGGTGGTGGGAGGGACTTTGAGGTCGGCGATGTGGAGAGAGAAGAGAAGGGGGCTCAGGATGGAGCCTTGTGGGATGCCGGCAAGAATGTGGCGGAGGCAGAGAGGGTGCACTCCACCTGCACCCGGTAGGAGCGACCCTCCAGGTACGAGCAGAGGAGGTGAGTGAGGTGAGGTGGGATGTCCATGGAGGAATGGCGTTTGATGAGTTAGTGGGGGACGGAGTCGAAGACCTTGGCCAGGTCGAGGAGCACCATGCCCGTATGTTGGTGCCAGGCGAAAGCAGTCACAACGATGTGTCCCACCAGGGTGATGGCGTGGGAGGTGGAATGGTGGGTGCTGAACCAAAACTGGTGGTTGTGGAGGATATCGGCGGCGGAAACTGCGAGGAGAAGGCAGTTGTAAATGACTGTCTCGGCCACTTTGGACAGGATGGAGAGAAGGGAGATGGGCTGATAGGAGGAAAGGAGGTCAAGGAATTTACCAGGTTTGGGGATCGGGACGACGATGGTGGACTTCCAGGAGGAGGGAAAGTGGCACTGGAGGAGAATGGTGTTGATGATGCGGAGGAGGGCGCCGAGAAGGGGGGCTGGAATGGTGTAGGTGCCAGGAGCAGCAGAAAGGCGAAGGTGGGAGAGAATGATGAAAATTTCTCGGGGGTGTCGAGGTGGAAAGAAGGGCAATCGGGTAGAAGGGGGAAGGTAACATGGTTGGTGAGGGAGGACATCCTCGTAAGAGTCAGAGGAGAGGTAGGGAAGAGGAACAGAGGAGAAAGTGGTGTACAGGTACGCCGAGATGGCCTGGCCGACTCGGCAGTGAAGGGAGGGGCAGTGAGGGGGGAATGGTGGTGGGGGTGGATTTTTGGCGATGGATGTGGGTCCAGAGGGAGCCGCCATTGGAATGAGTCGGCCTTCCACCTCTGGACCAAGGGCGGCACCAGCCCAACAGGAGGCAGGATACCTGCCATACGAGCTCCTATCCTGCATAAGAGCGGGAGGCAGGATACCTGCCAGCAGCTGTGGAAGCGGTTCCGCAGGGACATGCCTGAAGGGAGGGAAGGAGTGCCAGAGGCAGGGTGGCAAGGAGGAATGTGGGCGGTAGTGCTGGTGTCGGAACGGAGACGGAGAGGGGGGGTGGTGAGGTCGAGGGATTCGTGGAGGGAGGTTTGGTAGGTGTGCGAGATGGCAGAGTGGAAATTGAAGCGAGGGAAAATAAGGAGTGAGTGAGGGCGGGCGGGCGGGCGGTAGTGAATGAGGCATCACTTTTGAATGGAAATAATCAAAACCAATTAATGGACCAAGGTATTAAAAATACATTTATATTTACAAAATGTACTTGTATTTTCCATTCACTGTTCAGTTTAATAGATTATATTGTTTTTCTCGTTATGTACAGTAACATTATTGTAAATTACTATTAAATTTGAAAATAAAAAGCATTTTTTTTCTAAATAAGTTCTATTGTATTTAGCGCTATCTAGAATTGAAAGGCTGCAACGTGCATGCACAGTAAATGTACAACAGTTTACGTCCACGATCCTTCTACTAAAGTTAGGTCTACTCTGGTCGGGGTTTATGAATACAATATAATTAGTGCACCCTTAGTCCGGACTAATCTCAGACCAACTTCGACGAAGATCATCTCTGGATCATCCTTGGACGAAGCTCTGACTATGAATATGGTCCTTAAAAACGCTTGTCGTTGGCAGCATAGAATAAGGAGTGGCATATAGAAGGGAAACTATGTAAAATAATTGTTTACATTTAACATGGGAATGATGTGTCCGACGTTTTGGTTGATTTACTTCCCATTTCCTATATATTTGTTTTGAAAATACGGCACAAAATAATTTTCTGATGACTAAAACAGCTTTTAAAAGTTATAAAAAAAACCTTTATTTGTAGGGGTGGTTGAGCGATTAGTATGCTCGACTCCCACGAAGGCGAATTGGGCTCAATCCCCGGCTGGGTCACCAGATTTTCGGTAGTGGGAATCGTGCCAGTGCTTAACAATGCAGTTGGTCGGCGGGCTTTCTCGGGGATCTCCTGTTTCCCCCGCCTCTTCATTTCAGGGCTGCTCCATACTCACTTCAATCACCGTTTTTGGCTCTCAAGACTTCACTGTTAAGAGCCACCCAAATCTCTTCACTCATTCACTTACTTTAACTGTACCAAAAATCGAACATAACAGCTGATGTTATTAATAGATGTATGCTACTTGTAATACTGTTTATGTTACGAAACAACTAGAGTGCAACGACACGGGCATGGATTTATTCCGTTATATCAAACTGTTATATTGTCAGTTACGTCTGTAACCAAAAGAATTGAAATTAGTTTTGATGGTATATCCCATCATATCAGTAATTATTTTAATTTTTGTCCACTGCATCCATTCTTGCCCTGTTTTCATTGTGAAATTAGCATAATGATACACCGACAATAAAAAAAGTCAGGTATTAAGCAATTTTGAAATTCAGTCTCTGCAATATTTTGTATAACCAAATCTAAACCATGTGTAGGCCGATGTTTTATTCAACATAACATAAAACTTAATCTCACACAACATAAGTCACACAATTTTATTAGAAAAGTACCGTACTTAAAACTGGCGTATTTGATAATCTTATAAGAACAGGGCTATGCATGAAACATTGCAATATTGAAAAAATTGAATAGGCTTAAAAAAGGTTAAGTCCTAGGCAACCTATGTGGAGTAAATTTCTGCGAGGCACAGAAACATGGGGATGGTAAGGGTTACATTGCCCCATCACTGCCACACACAGGCCACTAAACAATCATGTAGAGTTCTTGTTGTGCTACATGTAACTATGGTACCTTATCAGTGGCCCTGTCATACTCATGCTCATACATACATACACTCGCAATTAGGCTCCTTTTCCACTCCCTTCCTGAACTTACCAACCCCTCTCACATATACCAATTCCTCCCTCAACACATTCCACTACCTCACAGACCTCACGAACATGGATTCCCTACCCCACTCCGTTCTCCTCCACACACACTGAAGATTCTCACTGTTGTTTACTCCTCCTCTAAACACCACCTTACTTAGCTTGCAGTGTAACCCTCCCCATCCTCCCTCTTAATTCTCCACCCTGTACATCCTGACTAGCCATTCAACTCTCCTCCTGTCCCTCAATGAACTTCATCCCATTTTTTTCATCATCACTGATGGCCTATCTTCCTCATCACCCTGCCCCTGTCTTCTCCACCTACCCTTCACCCATCTTGCTGCCCTTCTCTGCACCTTTTCCAGTTCTCGCACCTCCACCTCCACATACGGGTCCCATACTGCTGCAGCAAATTCTAACATTGGCCGTACCATTGTGCCATACGCCTTCTCCTTCACCTCACAGCTGACTCCCTTCAGCATCCTTCCCAGCATACCCAGATCCCTTATTCCCTTTGCAACCACCCTCTCTACATGTTTTTTCCATCTGAGGTCTCCCTGCAGTACAATCCCTAGATACCAATATTCTGCTGCTTCTTCTATCTCTTGTCGCTCCCATCTGTACATGTCCCTACTTATCACCTTCTTCCTTGTAAACCTCACTGCCTTAGTTTTCTTACATCTATCTTCATTTTAATTTTCCTGGTCCATAACCAAATTTTGTCAATGTCAGCCTAAAAATTTACGCCCCCCCCCCCCCGCGCAATTCAGCATACGCAACACAATAGTCTGCAAACAATTTTATTTTTTCCCTAATCACCAAACTCATATCATTTACCATTATGGTAAATAACAAAGGACCCAGCACGCTTCCCTGTGGTTCCCCTGATGTAACCTCCTCTTACTCCAATATTGCCTCCCCCACTTTCACCCACTGCCTTCGCCCCCCCCCCCCTGAGGAAGTCACTGACAATTCTGCTACCCTCCTGTCCGATATCAGCGCCTCCACTTTCCTAATCAATGTCCCATGGGGCACCTTATCAAATGCCTTCTCACACTCTACGAAGCAGGCATCCACCTGCTTCCCCTCATCAACTACCTGCACCAGATCCTCTAATAACCCAGTCAGCTGAGTCTCACATGAGTATCCCCTCCTGAAACCATGCTGGGACTTCTTCAACCAATTCCTATTGTTCATAACTCTAGCCACACACTGCACCACCAGCCTCGCCATTACTTTTTCCGTACTTGATGTGAGACTCACCAGTCTGTAGCTGCCAGGCCTCACCTTATCCTCTCCCTGCTTGTGTATAGATATCACCAAACTATTTATTTTCCTGGACTTTATGTACTTTTGAGCAAACAGTTTAATTGGATCAGGTTTTGGACAAAAGTGTTAGAACTAATTAAAATTTGGTTCAAGTTTTTGCTACAACAAACTAAGAGCATCTCTCAAACAATAACAGTCAACAACACATCCTTCACAGCATGTACACTGCACATCAAATGGCCAAAACAAACACGTCTAAGATTATATCAGTCGAAACTTATGCAACCCCATGTATATAAATTAAATGACGTGAACCCTGTCATTGGCTTACACAAAGTCCCTTTTGTATATGTACGGGCTTCAATGAGGCCATCATAGGGAACACGCTCATCAATACTTTTTAGGTCTGCTTTACAAGTTGCACAATCCTTTGTTTTTCTGCAGAATATTCCTGTCAAAATTGCCAGACACACAAACACGAACAGCAGATGAAAACTTTGCAACAACAATTGGCACGTCTTTGAATGCAAAATCTGGAACTTCATGGACCTGTTCTGGAGAGAATTCATCACCAACAACAAAATTTCTTAGGTCATCTGCTCTGGATGACCATCTTCGCAGCTGGTCATCATCGCAGTTGAAAGCTGCAGAATGTGGACACATGAAGTTATTTATCACAAATGCTTTGAAATAATTACAAAAGAATGAGGTGTTGGGTTGGTGTTTCGAAGTCCGTGTGCATGTGTAGAACCAAAAACGTTTTCCACAGGAACTACAGTGCAACTTGGCTAACCTTATGTAGTGTGTTTGTAGAAATTCCCTTAAATTGAAACCTACCTCGTCAATTCTGGTTTGGTACTGCATACGGAATAAGGTTCTTTGAACCAATGTACATTTTACAATCTTCGCTGAAGTGGTTATCGTACAGCCGTATATTATTCAAAGAAGTAGCGTCGCATCGTAACAAATAACTGCAATTAATCCTTGCAAACCATTATTTAGTCAAACGATTATCTGACACGGGAATCCTCTGCTTTGCTACTAACCTCAACCTAGGTATTCTGGAAAAGTATCGATACAGTACCAGTATTGATACTTTTGTTTCGATACCGTTAATTTTTACTCGATACTTTCTTGCTGGTATCTACCAACAATACTGTAAATAGTAATTTTAATTCTTATTATGTTGCCAACACTGCCACTTGTTCTAAAATACTAAAAGGGGATTTGCCACATTATATGATAAAAATATTACTTTCATTGTGCGGGCAGAAGTGAGTTTCGTGAATCGTGACAATCGTGCTGTGCTATGATATTTTTATTTAAAGCCAAACGATTTTTGTATAGTTCTATCTTTAAAATGTAGCATATTTTCATGATGTCGCCTACTAGAAGTGATGCATGGAAGTTCTTCAAGAAAGTGAATGAGACAACAACATCTTGTAAATTATTTTTCAAAATATTAAAAACAAGGGGAAATACTTCATACCTCAAGAAACACAAGGACTGTGCATCCATCAGTGTAAGTTGTGTTTGAGATTTCAGTGTATGTACGCTGTTATGTGATTTCTGTTCATTTTAGACTGTGCATAATAACCAATTTTATAGTATGCTAAGGGCGAAAGATTAGTTGCGGTACATAAAGGTTTTGACATATTATTTTAGTTTCACTTACACCGTCCGGACGAGACTGAAACTTTGTTTTCGTTCTGTTTACTTCCCATTAAACTTTCCTTTTGAGAATTCTTGCTACTGGAACCCTACATTTGGCTTAAAACTGGGCAAGATTGGTCCTTTCATACACCACGTTGTCTCTTAAGGCCAGGCTACAATTAACATTTACCTATCACATACACAGCTATAGCGATATGCACACACAAAACACAACACAAGAACAGTGGCCTAGCTACAATTGCTATAACGATAATAATATTAGTTTGTTTATGTTACAACATTTGTACCGAAGAAATTAAGTTCTGTATAGTTGGTAGTGGCTTTTTTTTCCCCAAAAATAAATCTTTTCTGGTGATCAGGTACTTTTTTAAAATTAGATAATATTTTCATTTCAATTTTTACTATTAACATTACTTAAGAATGTTATAAAACTTCCGTGGTTGCGATTATCCAGAAATAAACAAAAGAAAATATCTGCCTGAGGAATGAAGTCAAAAGACACACTTTCTTCATATGTAAATATGTGTTTCATTTGATAACGGAGTATGAGTATCGGGCTTCCGATTGGCTGAGTATTGACGCAGAGCAATAGTAATAAGGGAAGTTAAACCAAGTTGAACTTTTCTTGGTATTATAACTGTGCTTACGTAAGTGTTTATCACTATGTGTGATTGTAGTCCCTCGAACTGAAAACAAGCAGTTTAACCAGTGTTGTCAAATTACTGTAATTTGACTTGTCCAGTATCTTTGTACAGCCATGTATTGAAAAAAAGATCCTACGGATGCAATAAAACAAAAATATATATATATATATATATATATATATATATATATATATATATATATATATATATATATATATATATATATATATATATATATATATATATATATATATATAGAGCCCAAAAAAGCTAATCAAAGTAACTAAAAAGCTAAAAAATAAGCTAACAAATAATACAGTTTCTAACACTAAATAATATTTTTTATAGGCTGTTCAAAGTAAAGTGAGCACTTTTGAGGCTCTAGTTACTTTATATTCCAGACATTTCTATCCCCTAACCACATTTTAAAATAAATGTTGCCATCTAAGTTATAAACAGAGTGTGTGTATTTCACAGCACTCGGAACTTAACGTCTATGGCTAAAATAAAACATATTCATTGACTATTATTCCAAATGAGAGGGCTTTAAAAAGTGCTCACTTAACCATAAACAGCCTATAACAAGCAGTACAAATTGTATAGTAATTGTATACTAAATAGCTAAAACAACTTCGGACACACCACACACACACATATATACACACACACACACACACATATATATATATATATATATATATATATATCAAAATCACTACTTAAGTCATGTAAACCCGACTGTTACCTATGAGAATATTTTGAGTCGTAGAAATTTACAGACTAACTCGTTTCCTTTTACAACTCAGTGACTGTACCACTAAATTCTGCGATGAAAATATAGATCGAAATTGTGTAGTTTAAAACACACACTTTTGTAGAAATAAATGGTTTCGTCCCTGCTCCCAGTAACACTGAAGAAAAGCACAAAGCGGCAACAAAATATTTGAAACAGAAGAGTGTGATTAAACAAATACTTTCATGTCCTCTTTCCCTAATCAGTACAGGAAAGCGGATACTCTTTCTTGTTAGAAAGTCATGTAATATAATCTCCATAGCTGCTTTGTAACACTATACATTTCCGAAGCTGAACTAGGAGTAACTTGATAGCTCTTTCCTTATTGACCTCTTTTTTTTGTATAGAGCTGATTGCAGCACATAAAGTGGGAAGGGCGGGAATATGAATGTCATATTGAGCTTCGGTATTATCGTGGAAATCATAACTGGATAGTGTATGTGTGGATGGGTGAGGACAGAAAATAGAATGTAAAAGCAAATCCATAGCTAAATATGTAAAAGCAAATCCATAGCTAAATATGTAATTTTATAGCTGAAAGCTAGAGGAAATATTTTTTAGCAACTGCTTTTTCAAAAAAGCTAGATTTAGCTATAAAATAGTTAGATTGACAACACTGATTTTAACTCATGTATATCACTGTATTGTGGTAGTGATGTGCTTATACGATACCAAATTTAACTTAAGGAAACCAGTGTTATCGAAAATTTAGATTCGGTTAGACGTACGAACTTGGGTGTTAGTAATACCAATAGATACATACATAAATTTACTACCATTAAAATCGTTTATAAATAATGACTTTTCAGTGTTCCCTAATTGGGGCCTTATTTGTAATTAATAAAACCTTTACTTTTAATAACAGTATTTTGTTTATATGGCACTATCCAAACATAAAATAATATTGGCAGTGATTAACAAATAAACAAAAACCAGTAGTGAAGTGATTCCATAGCTGCCAACCCTCATGATTTAGGAGTCTCATGATTTTTTGGTTGCTTTCACACCTTCGTGTTTTTTGTTGTTTTCCTCTCGCATTTTTTCTTTTGAATAAAAATTACACATGTTTGCATACATTATTTGACACCATGAAATTGTCAATATGAACACATTGAAAACATGGCAGATTATGTGGTTTGTATAATTTGCAATACAATTGATCATTACCTGTGTTATAAAACATGTTTCTACTAGGCAATAACTATTAAACACATCTCAGGATGGCATGTTTTCTTCTAATATGAAGTCTCAATATAACTGTAAATAATGAATTCTGTTTACATAGTCTACAATTTTACAATGATGATGAACCATTCATGCCTGTTGTATTTTAATTGTACATTAATTGTACCATCCAGGGTAGTGTTTTTTAATTTTTGTTTTGTGACAGTAATCACATAAGATATCTGAAATTTAAAAATGTCATGATTTTTTTTTTAAGTGTCAAGTTTGGCAGGTATGTATTACTGTTAACCAGTAAAGTTAAATTTTTGTCAAGTCTTTTATAATAATAAGGCATGAAACATATTCATGATTTAAAAAAGCTATAATAATTATTTGTCATCACAGCATCAAAAGAACACTTATTTATCTGCCATCAAATCATGTAATAAACTTCCATCTGTTTCGTCGTACTGTGTTTGTATACTTCTGTCAACAAGTTATTTTACAACTATCCTCTTATATATTACGTTGGTATCCTAGCAGCCAACGTCTCACCATTCCTTGTCAATAGTTTGTTTGCAACTAATGTGTAACGCTGTTTCCAGAGGGCTGAAGTGATGCACTTATCAAACTGGTCTCCCACCACAGCGAGCCATAATTGAGCTAACGTGTGGCCACCTCACACTATTACACTGCACGAACACAAAGAGGTGGCTTCTGAATTTTCTAAAAGGCACTCAGATTTTCCCCATAGTCCTTTCCTGCCAATGCTATATCTCTACTTCACTTCAACATTGCAAGTGCTAAATATTTAAGGTGTTGAGTGCCACCAAAACTCTCTTTCTTTTAACATTATTTTTATTTACTTTTAAAGCAAAGGTGCATGCACAAAAAAGTAACAGGAATTAATAAATACTTGTGTGGAACAGTGAAATTATGTATTGGTTATTTCTTGTGACCAAGATTTCATTCAATAACAGTGCAAGTAAATTAATTCGAAACAATAGAGGAATTTTCAGTTAAATTAATTAATTACTGCGAGAAAACCACTCTCAACTTAATTGAGGCACTCTGAGCACTAAGGGTGAAATCAAAAACATTCTGTTTACTTAATTTATTGTTTCAATAACTTAATAGCTCTGTGGATTACTTCACTCTATAATTTAAGGCAAGTTATGAGTTATCTAATCGGTAGTATTAAATATGTTTATAACGAATATACAATGTGTATTGCAGCATAACATGTTTTAATAACACAATAATAATGAAGCAGTGATAGGTATTCATACAGTGGACAACACCTGTGCTAAAGACTGCATTTTTATGTTAGTGTGTCTACATTTCAATCAGTAGTAATGTCCTTTCCCGAAGGGCCCACTGTAAGACACATCTATACAGATGTCATTTTCTGCCAGTTTACCCATAATATTTTGCAACTTCTTGAACCTTTGAAGGTGTTTTTCCCAGTTTGTATATAGGCCTATCTCGTTTGCCATCATTGCTGAGAATGTCTCAATTCTTGTCTATTTTTCGCAATTGACAGCTTGCAACAAAATTTTCAATTGTTTTTTTTTTTTTTCATTATATTGTGTACCTCTCAATTCTTGTTAGTACTGGACTGGTGGCCTTTTTGTATTACATCTAAATTTATCATTTACAATCACTAGTAAAGTTCAGTGAAACCAGCTGTAAAACTTTTTAACCTATTACAGTTTGTAATGAAAAAATTGAGTTCTTTGATAAATAGCTTTAAAATGATGGTTTTAAAAACTATGCTATCAAGGGCAGTTAAATGTGTTATTATTTTCAAAAAGCAATTAATGTAACCATTTCTATAGTCCCAAATACAAATCAGGATATAGGAACAATAGTGTACAACATAATGTTATGGGTTGTCATTTTCTAAAATAGGTAACATAATCTAAAAGGGAAGGTGAAAGAGTTCAAATGAATTGCAGTTTTGCTTCAGTAATCTGCAGGTAGGTTGACTGCAAGTGTGAATACCAGGATAGAGATTGTTGATAGGTGTTCAGTATCTAATGAAAATGTTAGCAATTGTTCACATGGTTTGCTTATGGAAACTGTATCTCCAATTATTTTAAAAAATACATTTTGGATCATATTCAAAAATGTGCTGAAACAGTGCAAATGTTTACACTCAGGTCTTTCTTTACCTGTTTTATGCATGTATGTTCAGTACTTCAATGTTAAGTACCATCCAAATCTCTTTTTATTGCTGCCATTTTCTCATGTGATGAAATGGTTAACAGATGAAATTGGTATTTTGTTATTGTGACATAAGAGAAAGTATATTTGCAACTGCAATAGACATAACAGTAAGATATATTCGAATAATGGAGTAATACTTTGCTATGTTTTTTTTTTTTTTTTTACTTCAATCATGTGCCACAATTTTCAGTTTAATTCTCCATAGGAATTAATCTCGATGTGTGGTTTAAAATACGTGACCATATAGGGATTATGGTGTTTTTTTTTTTAAATTAAATTATTTATTCTTCTAATTAGCTATTCAATGATAACCTAGTGTATTTAAAAATTGCCAAGGATAGTGGCAAATTCTGGATTTCATCGTGCTATGGATTTTTAACAGACAACAAAGGAATATTCATTTGCTGTAGTTATTCTTGTGAGAGTGATACCATGTAATATACTTTGATTGGTTGTTGTCACATCTGTATAAATTATGTGTTTTCCATGATGGACATATGTAAGTAGGAGCAATGCAGTAAATAAAGGGGAATGTTCTGCCAAATGTCGGTGACTAAATCTTAATATTAAAATATATTTTTATATTTTGTGTGTATGAAAATACGCAAGTCATCGTCCATTGTTATTTTGACTAGCGTAGTAGGTGTAGCCATGATGGCATTTTGTATGTATGTTTTTGATGTAGCAGCTTGCCAATAAACTGCTATAAAATGTGAGTGACTGTTTCCTGATCCTGAGTGCTAAATTTTCCAACCCAACAAGAAAACCTACAATTTGTTGGCAACCTTTGAAGGGGAGTTCAATACAGTGTATGCCTTGAGAGGGCAGCACACAGACTAGCAGTACAACTCATGTTTTTTGTTGTTTCAACAAATAAAATAATATTTGTATAAGGCAAAATCAAATTTTCTTAAAATTGTTGAGAATAAAATTTTCATTTACATAATGTAAAGTTTCTCTTAAGTGTGTGCGAGGTTCAGAAGCAAGTGAGTGGTAAGAACGACCCTGACATGCACAGCTACTGGCATCATAGCTACCCATCACTCTTTTGTGCAAGATGCTGAACTGACATGCAGCATTTCATCATTATCCTGGCTGGAGCTATGGGGCTTTGAGCTATGGCATTATTTTATTGGATGTAACTAACAAAGTCCAATGCACAGCTGTATTGTAGTTTTAAATTTTTTTTCGGCCAGTACATTGTGAGATACAGAAGTGTGAAAATGCAGTTTTCCACCATGTCTGAGGGCTAGGAACAGCATTTCTAATGAACATGATGTCTTAGGGCTATTCGTCACTTACCTGATATGTATTTTCTTTTCTTAATTTGGTAAGATGTGGATATATTTAGTTAGTGTGTAAAAAATTCAAATTTCAAGCATACCACAGTGCAGTTCAGCACCAGTCAGCGGAACCCTGAGCAAGAAATATTTACAAGTATAATATTTTATATTTATAAGTAAAGCGCCTGTCATGCATAACTATGATTTTTTGTTTTAATTACCTTCGACTGCAAATAAATTAATACAGCGACTTCCATTTCTACATATGTACATATTTACATATGCACTTCTTATATATTTACATATGTACATAATTACATATATATTTATTTACTAATAGTATATTTACATATATACAAGATATATATTTAAATATATGTATGTCGTATATATGTGTTTACACACACAAAAATAAATACATTTTCATTAACGAATGTATATACATTTCAAATTCTGCATGCCGAAGGACATTTCGCACTGCCACTGGGAGTACTAAATGCTCCCTCACTTTCTAACATGGCGGTTTTGTTTCTACATGTGGTGACTAAGGTTAGGTTTGTTCGAATCAATTTATAGGTTTCTGAAAATGTAAAATTGCGTACAGTAGAAATTGTTGTGTGCCAGAGTGCCAGAACTGGATTTCTGTGCTGGATTCAAGCCGATATGGAAACACAAGATATCGTCATCAAACTTCGTTGATATGAAAAAATCTACTCACTGTACAGAATTTGTATGTCTTTTTGCAGACGATGTTTCAGTCCTTGCACCAGAAGATTAAATGCCAACATTGGGATTGCCAGTAAAGAATTTTGTACATTGATTTAACAAATGTTAGGATTAGGCATAGGTAGTTGTTTAAGCAGGCTATATTTGTTTGTAAATATTTATGTAGTATTACAGTGGCGATTCTTTGTCTAGTTATTTTATTTTACACCTACCTATATAACCAGTAGGATTATTTACATTTTGGCGAATTGATCCATAATGTTTCAATGTATCATACGGTTAATGTGTTGTAATATCAGTACACAACTTTACAATTGATAGAATGGTCACCAATTATCAATACAACATACATAATAAATTTCCCATTGGTCAAACAGGAAATCAAGGTACATTAGGTTGAAAAATTTCAATGTAGGCTTTAATTATAATTCGTATGTTGATACAACAACAGTACAATTAGCGCATCGTGGATAAAATAATTTCTTGCAAATCAGTGTAAAAAAAATTATGGGATGTCAGTGTGACCAAATTCGTGAATGACACAAGTTTAGAGAATAAAAATATTTATAATTGTGTTGCAGGCATGATAAAGGTCAAAATAATTTTGTACCTAATTGATGTGATGCCTGTGGGACGGTGGAATTTATGGAAATAGGTTTATAGGGACAGTGAAAGTGAGGTCTGGATGGTGGTTACCCGGTGGCACCAGATGTCGGTGAGGCGACATTAAAGTGATGGTCGACTTTCTCGATCTCTGGGTTGCAGGCCGTCCACACGGACCAAATATCCTGCCCATGATGATGACTGATGACTGTTGACCTCTGCCCCATTGAGAATTACCTGACTCCTAATGCTCGCGTATGTGGGCTGTCAAGGCCTCCCCCACACCCATACAGATCGGAACAAGACTGATTATACTCAAAATAGAACTTAAATAGTGGTTGAGCGGGTATTATCAGGGCCTGTCCCCTTAAATTCATGTGCTATCATAAATTAACAACTGACTTGAAAACACATTATTTATTAGTTTCGATTAAAACCCCTTCTTGGTGGGAACTATACACTAAACACTCTCGGCTATTAGGATGGGCCGTGCAGTGAAACAGAAAATCGTCTTGTGACAATTAAAACTTATGTGAAAACTGAAGCTCCCCGGGCGATGCTAATCCACCAGGCAGTGGAGGTGGCATACTGGTGACTAGATGAGAAAAATATTCCAGGTACTTTAAGTCTGTTATAGTTACATGTCCAGTTGTAAAATGATGATGGTCACCCATCATGCGCGGGAAAATACCAGAGCCTAAAGCATGCCTGCCACCTCCAGTCGATGCTTCACACTGACTTACTTCCCGCTGGGCGATGCATGCTCGCCTCAGCTTACTCTCGTACCTAAACATGACTACTTTATGGCATGACTTGCAAAATCTAAACTAGTGACTTGCTAACAATAAATAGACCTCTTAAAAATTACATAAACACCTTGCAATATAAAACCCTACTGAAAAGATATGGACAAGAATTTGGTGGAAAAACGAAATAAATAAATACACATTTCCTTGCCGAGAAATGCGAGAAATGACAGAACAATAAAAACAAAACAACCATAAATACTTTAATTGAAAAAAAAAAAAAAAAACATCTTTAATTATCCCTTAAATGTTCCAGTTTAATATACTGGCCTAATTGTTCCTCTGTGGGGGTCTTTGTTACTATGGCAATAACCGGCTGCACTTGCACTGAACTACTGATGAAAAATAAGTCTATTGCAGTGTATATGATTAGTTACAGAGTTGAATGCAGCAGGACGCCCACGGCACAGCCTTGCCCTCGCGAGTCTCAATCACTACTAACATGGCTGGCTTGGCATTTTGATCGGCTGGGAATTTTGGGGGGGGGGGGGGGGTGTGTTGCTCTCATGACATGTTCTGACATTTTATGAAATAGTGAGGTGCTGATGTAGGTTTTTCTAAGGCATCTCATTAAAAATGTCGAGTAAAAATACTTGGTTGGCATATTTTGTTTGGCCAACATCGTATTTATGTATGTTTTATAACTCAACATATTGCCCACCTTTCCAAGCAAATGTCAACCGTTGGGTCAATGTATGTTGCTACTTTGGTTATAACGAAGAACTGCAAATGAGGCACAATAAACCAAAATAAAACTACACATATTATTTAAAAAGGCAATATTTAAATAAAGAAACCAAACATTTATATACTAATGCACTGTATAGAAATGCCACACACACTCACACTAAACCCTGCTGCTGCTGCCCTCGTGTAGTGGTCTCGTGAACTGCTGCTGTGTGCTGTTGTTGCCATGGGGAATGGCCTGGAGTGAGGCACGTGATACTCATCAAAATATTTTAAGACCACACTGTCTGTTGTCCATTTCAGTCACCGATGGGCTCCGTGTGCTTGAAACGTGCTAAAGATGTGGTCAATGTGTCGATTTGTATGTTTGCAAAGTAAACCATCAGTAAAAAGACTTCTATCCCTAAGTCTACATTTTTATTTCGCTGGACTCATCTCTTAAAAAATTTCAAGGAGCTAGACCCAACAACCAGCCACCATAAGGGTTTTTGTGTTTTTATTTTTCAGTAAAAGTGAAAATTTCACAATTGTTAATTGGTGTGTGGAGTGGCCTACAACTCCACATTTAGAAGATTTGACACCAACCTAACTGTCCATCTCATAACTGGAGACCGTGGCAGTACTGGGTGACCGCGACTCTCCATGGCTAGCAGCCAAACAAATAAATGTACACGACAACACGAGAGACACAATGGATCTGGTGATCAACCTGGTCACTTAGGCGATTCGGCCACGAAACTCAACATGGAGCAGCCGGTAAGAATTGCAACAATGTGACTTTGATGAGTATTGCCCACCAAAACTGAGATTTCGCCACAAATCCCCACCCAGACCTCGCGTCGCTATGTTAGTATTTTCTGCATTTGCTTTTACGCAGACTCCCTGAAAGGGCTATGTTTCTTTTATTCAATGTTCAAATGTGGTGACATTCGCCACTAAAGTAATTGGAGCAATTAAACAAGCACTTTTTTATTCACAGGACTTTCACCAACATGTGTTTTTAATTAATGTCAGTGTACGAAAATGGCACTCATCACTTCACGCACCATTTCATTTCAACCAGTGTCAACTTGATGTCGGTGTGAGTGCACAGCACGGACGCCGACGCAATGTTCCACACTTCGATTTGGGCCAGCGAATGTGTCGGCAGCATGTATGAGAGCATAACTCTTTGCAACTGTGTGTACAACTAAATTCATCAATGGCATAAATCTCTTTTCAGCTTAGATTATCGCCTGACATCACCAGGCTCGGGATATAACGCACACCTTTCCCTTCTTTGAGGTGTACAAATTTGATGAAACAACTCTCTTTCAATCCTAAACGTGAGAGTTTATTTTTATTTTGTTCTTCAGAACATATAAGGTGCTACCCCTACTGGTCAGCATGCTAGTGTACCCATGTACCTTCCTTTCAGTGTGCAATGTGGCTGTGACCACTCGGTAAGTGTTAACCGGTTGCACCATCGTGGTTCGAAACTCAATCCAAGATCAAATCTAAGATCGACACAGAAAACTGTTGCACCATTCGAATTCAAAGTTGGACTGGATATCAAGATGAAGTGGATTTCAAACACCGTAGTTGGTGGTTTGAAAAATCGATCCGAGAACAGCAGCCATCGTCGACAAATGTATTTTTAAAATATGCCAGCAGATAGAACTATGTTCGATTGTTTACTTGGGAAATTAAAGCAACATTTAACGCAATTAATACTTGTTCATTAAAATTCATGCATCAATAATTCACATAAACAGATAAAGCATCGCACATCTAGTTCTATGTATTGTGAACAATATGCCTACTTTCATGATGTCATTAATATATTATGCACCAATAGCAAAATTTGTCTTATATTAAATCTTGATCTCTCACGCTGGACCAAGATTGACGAATCGGACATCCAGAATTATGAAATTTCGCTGGTACAACACTTCTGCATAGGCACAAAGATCAAACTGGATTCTGGTTCGGAACTAGGAAAATGCGATCTTGGAACGGGTAAGATGTTGGTGCAGGACATTAGACAGTACCATGTTAGGTACAATTCACATATGCAGTGACGTGTGTTCCATGGGTTATTATATTTATCACAAGAGGTAACTCTCGTGATGAAGTGATATGTGACTTAAAATAGTGTGTCCCGCGAAGTCACGGTCGTTAGATGCAACATACATTCGAGGGAACACTGGGATAAACAGTGCCGCTTTATCCCAAAGCTTTTCAATTTGCGCGATGTCGACGGGCCCTGTGGCAGAATCTGGAGTGCGACGTGGCTCCAATTAGGGTCAGAAAACGGGGAATAATATTCCCGGCAGAAGTGCAAAGTGGCGAGCGTCTCCCTAGCAGCATCAATTTACTAGAGCAATTACAGTGATGTTTAGCAATTATTACACCATACTTAACTAGGGAAGCTGCCTGCATTATCAGAGAGAGAGAGAGAGAGAGAGAGTTAATCAAATCTCATAGAGGATAGGGCATAGCCCCGCCCCTAATTATGAAAGGCATGTGTCGTCATATCCTTATGCTTTTTGTAATCTTCGACACAATATTATACGCCGGCATGTAATAATATTATAAGAGCCTACATGTATTCATCCATCAATAATCAGCCATGTAAGGCATAATTTCATTTAATATCACCCTCAAAGTGCAGCGACATACTCATGCCATTACATTATTAACCACATCAAAGGATCCGACATTCACAGGTATGTCACCAATATGTTTTGGTTCATTAGTCATAATTATGTACAGGGTTAGTTTCTTTAATCACGATAAAATATGAAGTTTCCTTTTCTCATGATTGCATTTGGCGCCGGATTCGCCGGACGTGCGGCGAAGCCTACTCCATAATAATTAGTCAGACTACAGCACTCGAGACGACCAGTAGGACTGGCGGTAAGCTCCTGCGTACACCCCTCGGCAATACAATTTAGGCTGCCTTTATTTCACCACAATATTTAACATAGTTCAGGGATATTTAATTTATCTTATTTATCAGAGGAGAGGCCTTCCTGTATCCTAAGGTAGCATTCCAGGAATTCACACGTGAGATGCATCTTCACTTATTCTTAATCTAAAGTCCAAACCTTATTTTTACAGTAGCAACCACCAGCATGTTCACATTCATTTGTGCATTAACATTTCGTTGTAACTTTTCAGTAATAAAACAGTCATATATTGACTGACATTATTTATTGCTTTTTTACTCTCCTGAACTCATCGGGTACTGCATCCCCAAGGCAGCATCAGTCTTAAGTGTATTTCAGCATTTATGTTTTGCGTTTATGCTGCCTGCTTCCCTTAAGCAGAGTAAACTCAGTGATAATATAGGCACGCGAAGTGACCGACAGCTTCGCCCCTTGGAATGGAAATATTGTCTAATTAACATAATTTTTTGGCAATAAAATTAACTCTCCTTCTTAACTGACCGCATATCCAGAGTAGCCACATGGCGTCGGCCACACGACCCCATTCATCATCGCTCGTTCTGGTACCAGGCGGTACACGAACGCTACACATCACCTCCGGAGGCACAACACAACATGTGGTATTCCCAACTAGGGCGACTAGAACATCAAAGCGCAAGCCACTTTCCAGGACGGCTATGTGGCTTGCCCAACTAGGGCTAAAAGGACATTGTGCAAGGAGAGCACCAACAACATGTTAGTAGCCTGCTCAACACAACACATGGTCAACAGGCTAAGCTACAAATGTAAAAGTGTGACGAAAGTGCATCACAATGAACAGCTATTTTCATTGGTAGGTAACCTGAGACCTTCAGACACTTATCAAACAACGCAGTTAAAAATAGGAAACACAAGCCACAAGAGCCAATCGAGTCGATCTCGGAACTGATAGGGCCATATCCCGCACCCCTAATGGCAAAAGGTTCATACTAGTGATAAGTGATTCATTTTCAAGATCGACGGAACCATAACCAGTTTCCAGTGCATGAGCACACAGCATAGCATGTGTACTGGAGACCGAATTCTACCACAGATGGTGCTACACACGCACCCTCTTGACATACAATGGTAAACAATTCACAGAGAAGTATTGGAGGGAGTTGTGTACCAAGTGGGTAGTCTAGCATCAGACAACGGCCATGCACCACCTGCGGGACAATCCAACTGAGAGGCAAAATCAAGACCTCAAGATTCAGTTGCTCCTGTGGGTAGGGAACAATCACACAAGTTGGGCTGAATATCTGCCTGCTGCTTTATTCACCATCAGACGGAGGGTGAACCTAGCCACAGTTTAATCATTAGCCGCCATACTTCAGGGATGCCCCTCCCTGGAGAATTCAGAATCAGACAGGCAAACAGTGATGCAACAGAAAGTGCAGCAGGTAGGAGACAGAACAGAGAGCAAGACTTGCAAAATGCATGTGCATACCAGGAGAGGTACATCGTACAATGGGTACCAGCATTAACCCACCCAACAAAGAGACTCAGGCCTGGACAACTTGTTTATGTTCGCGAGCACCGACTGAGTTGCACAAAACACAAGTTTACACAGGGTTTGCCCCTAAGTGGAGCAGACCACATATTGTTGTCAAAGTGCTAGGGTACACAACATAACTCATAAAGGTAGTAGCAGCACAAGGTGGCTTTGCACCACCCCGACCTTCACCTGGCCATTCAAGAACACATTGCTGAAACTCTTTGAGCAAGAGGAAGGGCCCAATGGCCAAGATCATGTAGCATGAATGCCCAATGACGAAACAGAAGCAAGCTCAAGCTTAGACGGGAGTGCTCTTTGGCACCTTTTTACAACTACAACACCCAGTAGTCATACGCCCATAAAGAAATTAACATCGCAGGTGCTGCAAAACGAAGTCAGCCAGTCCGGAGTGTCACGACACCCAACAGAGAGACACTGACTTCGGAAGACGTCGCACAAAGCGAGTCATTGGGGTAACTGCGGGCCCGATCAGCCCACAAGGAAGCTTCCCACAAGACTACGCCACAACGCCAATGAGGACTATAATACCGGCTGCCCTTGCATTAGAGGACCACATCAGTGGTGCAGGGAAGGTGCAACAGAAGGAGTATCAAGTCCAGAACAGGGAACATCGAGGGGTGTGAAGTGCAGCGACAGCATCAGCAGCATCTACGAGTCGATGGAAGAACGAGTCTCGATCCTTCCCTGTCGCTGCAAGCATCAGAATCATCTGCATCGGTCGGCATGCACTATTTGAGACAGGAACAACTTCCTTCGGCGAGCACGTGCAGCAGTACTTCACCAGCTTCACCAGGGTCATCGCCCTGGAGCAACGGTAGCACGCATAGCACAGCATCATAACGGAACTTACAACCTGTGGCTCTGCAACTAGCTGCGACTGCCAGCATCTTGTTGCGCCTAGCGACGTGACAGTCCCTTGGGGTTCTGCAAGGACTAAACTGTCACCAGAGAGGGGGGCGTTTGACATGTTCCTGACGTCCACATTTTCTTTGTGGTGGTTTGTACCACTGCAGACACATCAACCACACATCAACCACACAGCAACACTCAACCGATCGCCATTAAGTCACGGTCCTGATCAGTGCAGGCCGACATGAACGGTGTTTACACTTTTCTTGATGTCCTGCAACTCGTGGTTGCGGGTCATAATATTTTATACTCATTATAAGAGGTAATACTCTTGATGAATTTCTATGTGGCCTAAATGAGTGTGTCCCGTTAAGTCACGACCGTTAGATGGAACAGCCATTTAGGGAACACTGGGATAAATGACACCCCTTTATCCCAAAGCTTTTCAATGTCTGTGATGTCGCTGGTCCTAGTGGCCGAATCCGGTGTGCGACGTGGCTCCAAATAGTGTCAGAAGACGGGGGATAATATTCCCGGCAGAAGTGCAAAGTGGCGAGTGGCTCCCTAGCAGCAATAATTTACTAGAGAAATTATAGTCTATTTTAGCAATGATCGCACCATACTTAACAGTGGAAGCCACCCGATTTATCAGAGAGTGTTAGTCAAATCTCATAGATTACCCCTAATTAGGGGTAGGGCATAGCCCTACCCCTAATTATGAAAGGTGTGTGTCGTCATATCCTTATGTAATTTTTATAATTTTCGCCATAACGACATACGTCGGGATTTATGTAATAATATTATAAGAGTGTTCATGTATTAATCCATCGAGAATCAGCCACATGATGCATAATTTCATTTAATATCACCCTTCAAGTGCGGTGACATACTCGTGATGTCATATTCTAAACAATATGAGGGGCTCCGACGTTGACAGGTATGTCACCAATATGTTTTGGTACATTAGTTATTGTTAAAATTTAATTATGAAGTTACAATTTTTCATGTTTGCATTTGGTGCCGGATTCGCCATATGTGCAGTGAAGCCGACTCCATGATAGTTAGTGAGACTTCAGCTCTCGAGACAAGTGGCAGGACAGGCGGTAAGCTCCTGCATACCCCCCTCGGCAATACAATTTAGGCCCCATTTCTTTCACTGCAATAGTTAACATAGTTCAGGAATATTTAATTACTATTATTTAACCGAGGGGAGGCCTTCCTGTATCCTGAGGTAGAATTCCAGGAATTCATGCATGTGAAACGTTTTCACTTTTCCTTAATCTAAGGCCCATGCCTTATTTTTACTGTAGTGACCACCGGCCGGTTTGGAGTGCCAGGTCCATTTAACCAAGGGTACATATTCATTTGTGCATTAATTTTTGTTGTACCTTTTAGTAATAAATGAGTCATACTTTGACCGAGGTGATTTATTGCTTTTTACTCTCCAGAGTTCATTCTGCCCTACAGCAGCATCATGCTTAAGTGTATTTCAGTGTGTATGTTTTGCATTATGGGGACTGCCTCCCTTTAGCAGCATAAAGTCAGCGATACATGGGCGTGCAAAGTGGCCGACAGCTTCGCCCCTTGGAAAAGAAACATTATCTAATCAACATAATTTAATAGGAAATGAAATTAACTCTCGTTCAAAACTAACCATGTATACAGAGTAACCGCAGGCCGTCAGCCATACGATCACATTCATCATTGTTCGCTCTACCGAATGTGGGACCGGGCATATCATCAGTATGTGTTCTATACCTGGTACCAGGCAGGACACAAATGCTACACATCACCTCTGGATGTGCAGTGCATCAGGAGGTAAGTGTGTATATCAACTTCAACCCACAACAGTGACGGAGGCTCCAGGGATCACTTCAGGCCACCAGCCTACGACCTTCGACTGCTCCCACTGAAAGTGGCTCCAGACAATTCCACTCTGCTTTGACCCTGTTTGAGAGTTCAGGTAGTAGAAGGCTGCTCCTCTCCAGCCTTGGACGATGTCGACCACGTCAAAGTTAATGGGTATAGTGTTGCCACCTTCCATTCGCTAACTAAATCTTGAATCTTGCTGAGGGCTCAGAGGGCTGTAAAGCCATTGTCACATTGTCAAAATTTTCGGTTCAACTGCCTCCAATAAGTTTGGTCGAATCAAGTTGGACAGTTATGACATTATCGAAACGTAAAATAGATCATAATTTTTGTCTGAGATTGTTGGATGTCTTCAACTTCCATCAAACATTTGAAAATTGACCAGTTCTAAAATTAATTTAAAGTTTGATGGTCTCAGCCAATCAGAATCGAGCACGTAAAATATGCACGCCAAGAAACTTTAAAATAACAAACAATTGCTTGCAATGATGTAGACTATAAGGATAATTAATTTATGTAGAAGCTGTGTGGGCATAAATACTTTTTTAAGTGAATGTTGCATATATTATTACGAGCTCGGAGGCATCAATTTCATTGTGCAGGAAACATATCTTATAAATTAATTTCTTTTTAGTAAATAAACGGAAATAAATAACAATATTACTTACTTTCCTTTATGTAATGGACCACATGGAAAAACATAAGAAATATCTCACTATGAAAATAATTCTTAAATTATATTTTTAATTTGATTCTCCCAATAATAAAAATTGACTGTGGGACTCATTTTCAAATTAATTCAAGGTTATTTGATACAATTTATCGGAAGCAAAAATTTGATGGCCATGGCCCATATTCATAGTCGTTTTTAGCTCAGACTGAGGAAAGATCATCTTCGGGCTATTATTTTTCGTATTCAGAGAGCATTTTTATTGCTAGTCCGAGGATCATCTTGTTGTACTATGGCCTAACTTTTAGTCCGGACTGAGGGTAGGATTAACAAGGTATTAAATTGAAAAAGGAACATGGCGAATGTAAAATACGATGTTTTCGTAAATATTACATGCCAGTGAAGGATTAGATAAAGTTTACGAAACTTAAAATTACGTTTAAAGTTGATTCGGTCGATCTGTATGCAAAAATATGCTGACATAATAAAGGAAATATTCCATGAATAATAATTAAAAGGAAATATACCTTATAAGCTTAATAAAACATGAGTTTGTAGCTACAGCAATGCCTTTCTACTTTGTGTCAATAAATTCCTTCTCTGAAAATAGATTATTTTCTTAGTAAACGGTATATGAATATAGTTGAAGAGAATTTTAATACAAATCTATCTTTACGAATATAAACACACACAATATAACATGTTATATTTTGCTTGTTCCTGCGCAGATTAACACTTATTGTAAATTACTGTACAATTTGAAAAGAAAAATACCTTTTTATTTTAAATAAGTTATATTACGTTTAGTACTACCAAGTTACTATTTTGTTATGAGTGAATATTAAAATTTTATATGAGACGAATTGTTGTAAAGCGCAAGCACGGTAAACCTGGCAACAATCTACTTTGATGATTCATCGACTAAAGTTAGTTTCGCTTTAATTGGGGTTTATGAATATGATATAGTTAGTCCACCCTTAGTCTAGACTAACCCCAGACCAACTTCGAGGAAGATCATCCCTGGATCATCCGTGGACGAAGCTATGACTATCAATAAGGCACTATATTTTGTCTGCAAATTTCATTGTCAAATATAGTTGAAGGCGAACATTTGACAGTATGACAGGGGCTTACCGAAATTTGATTTAGAATACGAAATTGCCTTTCTCGAATATTTCGTTCGTATCGGGAGCTTTCGAAACCTAACGAATCCCTAAAAATAACGGATATCTCAGAATAAACCCCCTCAGGTCTCGTGAAATCTTCCACCTGAGGTTGTAGGGAAAATTTTATCTTTGAATATAAGCCATGTCAGCTGTTGTTTTTTTTTTTACTTGTATTTGGAACCTTTATTTTCTTGTTAATGCTAGTGGCAAAATGATCATTCTTTGGGTCGGTTTAACCATGCGAGATAATAACAGTTTATCGAGATTAACAGACAAAAAATCTCGATAATCTATATTTTGTGTTTCTCCACTCATATTAATCTCGAATTTCTCTGAATGTCTCGATAAAATATTAATCCTCCAATTTTCATGTTTAAGTCACATTAAAGGGATTAAACTGTAAAACATAAACAAATAGTATGGGAAGGCGATGATAGGGCAAAATAATTTCGTTGAGAATAAAGAGAAAATGGATCAGGCAATATACAATTTAATTTTTGAAGAGGAAAGTGATTACGATGATTTTATTGTTTTTTTTTTGTCCGCTATGTTTAAATGAAAGAATAAATTATTTTGAAATTTATGATGTAGAGGTTAAAGTGCACTTTCGCCTTATGTCAAACACACAATTATCAAACAGACTATATCGTTATAATATTTTACTTTACAACTATTCTGCACTAATATTAGGTATAAATGTAAAATAAACCAGTTACTTTTGTAAGCATAATTAAAATCAAGAATGTGACAAAAACCGGTAGCGTTTTTATTTGAAAATGTATGTGAATATACTCAAAAAAAGATGTGAACTAAACCACAACAGATACCACATTAGTTACTTAGTTCTGTCTTTAGTTTTATGATTTGCAAAGTTAAGAGCTCTGATTGAAGCTTTTCCTGTTTAGTTCTTTCTTGTTCCTGTTGTAATTTTAGTTGACGAATCACTTTCTTCCCCCTTCGACCAGCTATACTGCTCTCTGTAATATTGTCTTAAAATTAATCGCATGAATGGATCCCCCCAAGCTACAAGGTAATCCTGCCTTGCAGAATGTGGTCACAAAGGTGAAAAGGTTTATTAGTGATACAGTAAGCCGCTCTTAGCTTTCTGTTCCTTTACATATCTCATATCATGAGAATACTATAGTGGAATTGTCGGTCTTTGTCACTTCAATGAGGACTTCTACAGAAGTATCTTTGTACCACACCAGCTAATGTTATACTGCTACAAGAAACGCATTGGCACGTTGCAGCTAACCAACACTGTCTTTTTTCTGAGTATACAGTGTATCGTAATGTTCCAATGAATAAACATGGTGTAGCCATACTTGTCAACACTGTCATACACTCGGTGGAATTACAGGTGTCCAACTTGCCTGATAATGTTGAAGCAGTTGCAGCTAAGGTTGTTTTCCATGGCGTCGAACTGTCTCTACTTTCCATTTATGCTCCACCATGGCATGCTACCAGTACCTTCTCATGGGACAGACTGCTTGGGGCATACCATCATGGTGCCATAATAGGAGGTGATTTTAATGCTCATCATGAATTGTGGGGTGATGTGAGGAGTAATCTCGCTGGGAATAATCTGGCAGAATATATTGACACCTCGCCGTATGTGCTATTGAATGATGGCAGTCCTACCTATGAAGATGATTATGATAAACACAGTTCTGTTATTGATCTCACACTGTGTACTCCCAGACTTGCCATTGACTCCAGTTGGGCCGTGCTTACTGATCCTGTGGGTAATGATCATTTTCCCATTGAAGTAGTTAATCGGGATATGTGTACAACTACTCCTCTTAGTCATCCTGATTTGCAGCCCTTGTGGTGCTCCTGCTATAATTACCGGCCCACCTTTATGCAGGCATATTATGAACATATAGTACATCATATAAGCTCCCCCACTATCATGGGTGGTGATGTCCAAACTATGTATGATCACTTTCAGAATTTGGTCACATCATCTATTCAGGCTGCTACTCAATGCAAGTCTTTTCCGTCTGGACTCCGTAAACCATACTGTGCATGGTGGACTTCTTCATGTACGTCCCTTAATGCGAATAGACGTCTAGCCTTCCGCACATACAAACAGCATAGTACAAAGACAAATTTTTTACTTTATCTGGAGGTAAAAGCTCATTTTAAGTTGACTGTCAAAACTTCGAAGAAGGATCACTGGCGCTCTTACTGTCAACGTGTCTCCTCTGCTACCCCTTCCCAGGAAGTCTGGAAGGTCATCAGTTCTCTATCTCTATGACAACGCTCATCCTCTTCTCGATCCGGAAGTTTCGGTTACTCCACTCTGACTGCTATCCATAAATGTTTTTCTCCTGATTATGTCATAACCTATTATGAATCTCCTTGTTCTCATTATGCACCTGCACCTAACCCCAAGAGACAGCCTGCTAAGGATACTGCTATCTTGACATCTGAAATCAGCATTACAGAATATCGTCACTCTCTTCGGGATGGATGGAAATCACCAGGACTAGATGGGATTACATATCAGCATGTCTGGGAGCTTCCACAGGAAGGCCATCACCTGTTACTTTGTATCTTCAATGGTATATTACTACATAAGGTAATTCCTACTCAATGGCAGAAACACATCGTTTTGTCCATTCTCAAGACTGGTAAAGATGTAACATTACTTACATCCTACAAACCTATCACATTGTCTTCTTGTGTAAACCAATTCTTTGAAAATATTTTGAAGAAGAGGATTGAATCGTGGCTGGAGACTGATCACCTCTTGCGCAGGGAACAATTTGGCTTTCGTAAAGGACTGACTTTTCTGGATGCTATTACAGTATTGATCAAGTGGGCTAAGGACATGTTTGCTATCAAGGGTGTGTTTATGTGCATGCTTTCTTGATATTCACTCTGCATTTGATGCAGTAAACATTCCAGTACTTTTGCACAAATTAGCTCAGATTGGGCTGCCACTGTGTCTCGTTCACATCTACAAGGCTATCCTTCAAATTAGGATCACTTACCTTAAAACATACACCTATATTACACCTGGAAAGCTGGTGTATCAAGGCACTCCACGAGGTGGTGTTCTTAGTCCTCTTTACCTTATATACACTCAAGATCTTATCTTCCATCTTGGCCCATTTGTTCAACTTATTAGTTATGCTGATGATGTTGTCTTGTTTAATTTGTCCTCCACTGTTGGTGATGCGGTATCAGTTATGAATGATGCCCTCCAACATCTTGGCACTTGGCTTTGTACTCATTGCCTGACACCATCAGTTCACAAAACTAAGGCTATGCTGTTTACTAGCAAACACATTGACCGGTCACAGATCTGTCTCCTTCTTTGCAATTTGCCTTTAGAGGTACTGACAACTACCGCTTATTTGGGCATCGTTTTTGACTCTTACTTGGGTGGATCAGGTAACTCATCTTACTGTGAAGATACAGCAAATGTTTTAGTTGTTGAAAATGCTTGGACACTCTGCCTGGGGTGGGGATCCTCACACACTGTTATTGTTTTATCGAACATTTATTCGGGCCAAGATGGATTATGGTAGTGTTTTTACGACTTCCGTATGTGATACTACCTCACAATCTTACAGTGTTTACAAAATGCCTGTCTACGTTTAAGCCTAGGGGCACTGTGGTCCAATCCCATTGGGGCACTTCATTTTGAGGCGAATATACCACCATATGGCCTTCATAGAAGGATGTTGGATAACAAATTCTGGAACAAGGCAAATTATTTTCATGAATATCCTCTCCGTACTATTATAAATGATGTTGGTATTGATGTTCTTGGTTGTTTTTTTAAATATCGCCCATTTTCCCCTTGTGTGAAGCTCATTACCGCCTATGTGGTGGACATTCTTGTGTTTTTTATACCTGTAAGGTGGACAGCTTATTTACAGAATGCAAATGCTGCATGAGTGATGGAGAAGTTCATGCGCTATACCGGCAGTGTCTGAGCAAATATCCCAACTTTCTCCACATCTATACTAATGGATCGAAATCCCTACATGCAGTTGGTTCTGTCTACTATATTCCTGCATACAAATCGTCTGGTTTATTTAAGTTATCGTCTTCCAATTCTATATTTCATGCTGAAGCATATGCTATCATAAAAGCACTGCAGTATTGCCGGACTATATAAGCCCGAAATCTCTGCATATTTACAGATTCTAACAGTGTTGTCACTGCTCTTGCCTCTCTCCACTGTCATTGTCAACCAAATGAAATTATCTTACAGATTAAGCATTTTATCTATACTATTGAGATCACGGGTGCTATGGTTGTGATTGTTTGGCTTCCGAGTCATGTGGGTATACCTGTCAACGACATGGCTGATAAACTGGCAAAACTGGCTTCTGACACAGGGATGCCGATTACAGCTCCAGCTCTGGATATATCACTACAATTGCCAAACGTCATTTTCGTGGTATTTGGGAAACCCAATGGTAAGAATCTGAGGTTACGCTGTCCTACAAGAATATCCAACCGCACTTACAATCACAAACATGGTTTAGTGGCAAATTGAGGAAAATCTTTATTTCAATGCGATTATCCGCTGAGGCTAAATCATGGAAATTGTAATCTTCATCTTCACGATTTAAATCTGGCCGAATCACCTAATTGTCATTGCGGGGATGGTTCGCAGACTATTAGACATATTCTATTTCATTGGCGCCAAATGCAAGCTTGTGATGAGTTATATGACTATTTACATCACTGTGGAATCTCTCTGCCATTTGACAGAGACAGTGTTTTATACCCTTATAAGATTAAAATATATGACGCTCTATTTGCGTTTTTAGTGCGGAACGAATTTCGTCTATGAATGCTCAACGAACTCAATTTTCATCATCTGAAGCTACTGTTTGCACAAAAAAAAAATGAATCCATACAATTGATCTGTCTATAGCGATACTCGGTGGAAGCTGTATTTGAAGCATTATAATATGGCGTGATCTTTGGACTCTGTCTAGATTTGTATTATTATCGTGTGTTACGACATTTCCCACGTCACTGTTGTTCCAGTCTCTGTGGAGGAAGATTGTATGTCTCGCTCCGGCACGGCGACATGGCTGTGACGTGGGTAAAATGGCATACCTAACTTCTGCGGCTCACCAGGTGAAATTGTTTAGTCTCATGATGTCGTAACTGTCAGTGCTGTTCAGTTTTTCGTAACTGACAGATGTCTGTGACCTACTTCGGGCAAGAAACATGTTTGTTTACGTTAGATTATCGTTTGGGTACTTTTCCTCCCTCTCTTATATGGGTAAAAAACGGATATCATTATGGCTGTACGGTAAACGAAGGCTAGAAAGACTGAACTGAATCCTCTTCTATTTGATATCTCACTTCGTATTATCTGTGACTGTGTGGTTTTGTTTACTTTTGTCTCATTGTTATTTTAAATATGATAGCTGATATTAAAAATATCAAGAATTTAGCAGCGGACCTAGAAAAACAAGAGTTGGATGTAAGTAGTAATAAGAACTTTTAAAGATGTATATTGTAGGCAGACTTTTTTTTTTTTTTTCGTCCGGCCGGAATGTGACGATAAACAATGCTTGTTGCTATTCATTTTTTTGACATGGAAAAGTTTATTTTTATTCAGGATGTTACCTTATCAATTAGCTAAAGCAAATTTTGTTTGCAGAATTCTAGTAAGTAAGTTATTGCTCGAAAGAGACCAAATTCGTAGAAGTTTCCATGGAATGCCTGGCTCTAGCTTGGTTATGTGTAGGCTCATAGCGATAGTTATTAAAAAAAAAAAAAAAAAAAAAAAGCATCTTTAGTTTACAGTTACAGTTTAACATTTCGTTTGCGTTAATCTGTCTTGTTTAAAACTTTCTTCCACAAGAATTATTTTCTGCTCTGAAAAATTTCTAGTAGCGTGTAGAATCACAATGGCCCGACGAACACGACAGCCCTACACGACGTCACAGCTCGACGGAATTTCATATAATATTTTATTCAGTGTTCACAATATTCCGACAAAACCTGACCGACAAGTGTGGTAGTTAGGGTAGGGAAATCCTAAGACTGCAAGTAATCCGTATACTTAATGCCCAATATTTACATTTTGAAACTCAAGATAAAGTAAATGATAATATTTTCTTTTGATAATATTTGAATTCATATGAGAGAAAAAAAGTATTTTAAAACAAACCTGAACAGTATGTTTCTGTTAAGTTAGTTAGTTTATAGATTACTATAATAGGGAAATATAACAAAATCTTGTTTTGTGATGATATTTTTGGATTATTGTAAAACCTGATACCACGTTGTTTACACACATGTTATGACCTCACCAAGATGGTGTTGATGACATGTTTTTTAGTATTGCACTATCTCTTACCTAAGACAATCTATTGGGGCCTCCACGGGAATGTGGGGGTTTTCAAGTGGGGACACTTTCAGCATTTACAGGTGTTGGTATCGCGAAGTACGCTAGAGCCCATCCACTCTAGTGTATAGGCTGTTTGTGGTAAAGTGAGCACTTTTGAGGCCCTAGTTACGTTTTCCATTCAGCCATATTTTATCCTATAAGTACCTTTTTGAATATATATATTGCAATGTAAGTAATAAACACAATGTGCATATTCCACCGCACTCAGAAGTTAATGTGTAAGATTAAAATGAAATATATTTATTTACTATTATTCCGAATGACAGGGCTTTACCGTGAATAGCCTATACTACCAGATACCACATCGGGATCATATTCAATAAATTACTGTTTTACACCTTAAACTAATGTATGATGTTTGTAAACGACGAATCACAATTTTCGGTATTTCAGCCACGTCTTGTGTACCACAGGTCTTGTGTGGGCAAATCACTGTTTTGGGTGTATATTTCGAATAAATGTAGTCTTATAATTTATTAATTTGCCACCTAAACTAACATATATTTGTAAACAATGAATCACAATTTTCGGTAGGTACTTGAGCCACACCTTGTTTACATATCACGGATCGTGTGTGGATGAATCACTGTAATGGGTGCATATTTCGACCACTTGAAAAGTATTATTTCCACAAACAATCACATTTCTAGTTTAGTTAAATACAATTGCTGATATATTATACACTTAGCTGTATTGAATACCACCTAAACATACTACCCTTATTCTAACAAGACCTACCTACAACAACCAAATTCTACATGTCTCTATAAACATCAGACATATCCAATTATTAATTACAAATGATAAAGACTAGGTACCTGCTAGTGCTACAGAATCTTGACCTAACATTACCTACCTACGACACTGTTAATTGCACGCGATACACACATTAGCAAATGAAACATTTTACCGTTTACCTGTACCAAACAGATCCATTTTCTGCCAACATGTAATGCCACACTCATCCTCATTATTCCATGAACTTCACATCACATGGTACACACATAATTATATGTAGTATACAGTACCATAATTCACCACATATTTTTATTTTAACTTCATATTCTATTCTGTACCACTTCATTTTATATAATGCTATTTTACCACTATATACGGTATGTATCCATTTTATGGCACACTGATGCGTATTACAACTGACGCTGAAGACTCTGAACACGTGAACTACTTCCTTATTTAACGTACGGAACGAGTGGACAAGGACAGCTGGAGGCATAAATTTTTAACTATTGTAAAATATGAGGACACATACAGTCGTACAACTTATGACAACTAAAATACTTAGCTATTGTAAATTACTGCTTTTCTCGTTTCAACTACTACCAAACATACTCTATTATACGGCCAACGTCATTTCCTGTCTCACAGGTATAAAAACATACTTTTGTGATCATATTCTACAATAGACCCAATATTTTCACCTTCTTTGTAAGCCTTTATGAGTCCTACACGACGGAAAATAGAAATAGGCCTAGAACGTACTGTTATTGGACTGTCGGGGCTGTGATTTTGTCAGACTGACGTCACTGTGACCTTGCTTTTCTTTGGCTGCTTTTTACATTTTCTCGTATCGGGTTCGACAGGGTATTATGACTCCAGCATAAGGCTAACATTAACATTCTGCAATTACTTTGCCAGAATGTTGTGCTAATTGATTACTTCTCCAAAAAATTCTAAAGAATTTTTCAAAATGGCAGTTTTGGGCCTGATTCATTTCCTTGTGGGCACATTTTTTGTAAGTCAGCTCTTATGCTCTTTTAAAAAAAATAGTATTAGGGAGGCCAAAAACCACAAAAATATTGAATAGGTACGTCCAACAGCTTCAGAAAACGTATTTCAATTATAGGCTGTTCACAGTAAAGTGAGCACTTTTGCGACCGTAGTTTCTTTTTATTTTAGCTATTTTTTATCCATTTAACTACGTATTAAAATAAATGTTGCCATGTGAGTGATAAACACTGTGTGTATATTCCATCGCACTCTGAAGTTAACGTTTCAGGAATAAAGTAAACACAAATTGCTATACATACCATGTATCTGTTTCATAGTTATTTACCAGCTACACATAAAATAGGTCTATTACTATGAAGCAGGTGAATTGGTGTGGTCCTCTGTGCTTGTTTCACTCGTGTTTTGACAAGTAGAGTGGTGCAGTTTTGCCTGAATCACTTTCCTAGAGTTAGTTGCTTGTGTAAAGTCCACTGAACATGCACAGTCCAAACAAATGAAAAATGTAAATGCATAAGCTGGTACACTGTAAACTGAGAGCATTTGAAAGGCTTGCGTTAATACACACACATAGTGTATTCTTCCTGAGAACTTGATTGATGTGTTGTTCAAGTGAAACTGTGGAATTATTAGAAAAGTAGTTAGTTGACAGATTTGATCATTTTCACACTTACAGAGATAAAAAAGAGGAAAGCAAAATAAATCATTTAATTATTCACAGATGTTTACCTAATATGTTAAATTCAGTGATAGAGCATGGAAACACTTTGTGTCATTACCAATATTGTACTGACGGCCCATGACAGTCTGTGCCTGCCCGTTAGAATTTATGCAAGTTGGGTCAGTGACATATTTCAGAGGTTGATTTCAAACATGCTTAGTTAAACGTGAACAACAGCCTCTAGGTATAAGCCCTGCTAAATGGGTAGAAAAATACTACATACAGTTGTATCTAATGGGGTACGTAACTTCGTAGCACTAGAATTGTTTTGTTTTCATGGATTTGGCAAAATAAAATAGAACTTACTGTAGCTGCGTATTTAAGTAAATATTGTAATATTATCTGCCAAGCTCATGTTTGCCATTCCTTAAACAAATGATGGCAAAACAAATTGTTTGAGTGGTTCTAAGTTATGTACCCCAGCAGGTACCTACATAGCAACCCCAATTTTACTTACCGTAAAGTGGGAGGGTGAAATTGATTAGTAGGCGCGCGATTGATCACATGAAATTGTTCTATAAATATTGTCAGATACGGTACCTGACCTTATACAGAAAACTGTAGTGTTATCAATCTCACCCCTGCTGATCATTTTCACCCCATTTATTTACCTGGCCTTAACATGTTATCATGTGATCAATCTCACCCCAGCTTTTCAATTTCACCCCAATTTGTGGTACTCATCTCTGTCTGTGACAGAAAAAATTCCTTGGTGGTGTGCATAGTAACATGACAATTTGACTTAATTATTACTGGGTGCGTAGTTTTGGTTTAACTAAAAAGACCATATGTCAATTGAGTGAAGTGGATGGGTTTGGACGGCTCTGAACATTGAGGTCTTGAGAGGCAATACAGCTGAAATAAGGTGAGTATGGAGCAGTACCAAAATGCAAGGATGGGGGAAGTGGGAGAGCCCTGAGAAAACCTGCTGACCCGGCAACATCATGTGGTGTGATTCTTACTTGCGAAAATCTGGGATTAACGCTGCCGGAACCAAACCTGGTTCGCCTTGGTAGGAGCCACCGTTGCACCCTCATATGTCAATTTAAAAATTAACCTTAATCAAATCCCTTTCTGCATGTCATGTGCCCTGCTGAAAATATTACCTTATTAAAAGTACATTGCCCCCTGTTTATATTTTGTACTGCCAGCCTATGTCATACTTTTCCATTGACAAAGGAAAAAATAGTTACCATTTGCCAGTTCTGTTACAGATTTCAGGAGTTGCTGTTCACCTCACATGATGGTGATCTAATGAGAACTTGTAAAGAAATGACCAAAATTCTAGCACAGCTGCAAATTTGTAGATGCCTAGGGAACACCCTACACACAGCAGACTCACTGCCGCCTAAACTCTCAAACTTGCACCTTGTGTTTGTAAATCATAACCGGGTACACAGTCACAATGAGAAAGTATGTCAAGCGTTTACAACATTACTATGCTTACTGCCAGCTGCGCTGTCTGGTGTTCACAGATGTACTGGTTGTAGAATCCTTTGCTAAATGGTTCAAGGAATGGAAGCATTTTGCTTTATATTTTTTTCTTTCTGCAGTCTGATAGTATAGGACATAAAGAACATGGTGGATCTTCTAATTAACAGGGATTTACAGGTGCCACAATTTCTGATTTGTCTTAAGCGCCACAAAAAATTAGCATTATGATTTGCCAACGAAACTTCGACATTGTGAGCTGTGCAAACAAGTAAATGTACAACTTTTATACCATTCAGACCTTTTCTTCAGAAAACCCTTGACTTTGTAATACGGGATTTACTAAATAATTTAAAAATGCATTTATATAAAATATTGTATACTGTATTGAATTTGAAAACCAGTATTGCACATGTAACAGAGCTTGATATTAATATGTGTTGTTATTTTATGTAATGATGCATAAAATCTTTTGAAAGGAGATACTACGAAATAAAAATGCTGACAACCTAACCTATGGAAATGACTTTTAATCTGTTTGGGATCAAGTCACCACCAAGGGCCAAAGTCACTCCATCTTGCAGTATACCAAATTGTGTAAGCATGGCATGCATCCTTTATTCTCTGTTGTAAGGCTGAGAAAAAAGAGGTGCCTCTTAATGTGTTTCAGGCGCTTGGTGGCACAGCTTCTCCTCAAGTCTACTCACAACTTTTAGCAGCTTATCTCTACCAGAATGATTTGTAAGTATGTTAAGTAACTTGACTATGTATGAAAAAATGTGAAAAATTTAGGAAGGTGTGCATTGTAGTATGTATGCACATTCTGTTCATACCATTGTGTTCTTACCAATCCTAATGTTAAGGTGTAGCAATTACCAGTACTGTTTGTGCTTTTGCTCCATTCGCAAGTTTTAATTCTTTATCGCAAATAATTTTTTTAAACAAATTTTAAGGTTATATTTATTTATGTATTTTTTTTGTAGATAATTTTTTTGCTAAGCATTTTAGCTGCATAGTGTAATTAATATAATAATTTTAAAAAAGTGGAAATTCAGAATTTTAAGGAAAATGAAAGCTTATGAAAACTGACTGTTGTTAGCAAGGCCTACTTAGTTCGTAGTGCTCTTTTCCCTATTTTGTAGAGGTGGCAAGTAGCAATTTTTGACTGAAAAGTATTGCAGTAGTTCTGTGCGAGAACAACATTACACACCATCAGATGTGTACAGGTTCCAGTGCTCTATGGCGAGTGTAAACGAAAGTGGATGTTGGGCAACAGTTCTGTTTAGTATTAATGTTGTTACGGTCCCAAATGGGGGCTGTTCAAGTTAAGTGGAGGGAAGCGAACTCATAGGAAGAACACGTAATACTAGTTTAACTTCATTGTATTAAAAACCGGTTGCCTGAAGAATGTTTACATTATGTTACATTAATTACTTCGGGAGAGCTTGGCATTAGTAAGTTGTTATCAGCATTTAGTTAATTAAGCTATGTGCCAATCTCTCTATAAAGCCTGTAAGCTGCTGAGTGGAAGTATATAGAACTTGTTGGAACGTTGTCAACTTAATGTTGCCAGAGGCTGATCATCTTTGTGGCTACGGTGGTCGATGCACCCGTTGTCGTCCCATCTTGACCCGACGGCGGCTCACTGTGGTAATCCCTTGCTCATTGCTCATCCAGCCTTAATGTATGTGTCTCGTGTTTCCCAAACACGGTGCCTATTATCAAAATATCCACAGCTCGTGGCCTCATTTGTTATGGCGCTACGCTTCTATTATATTACCCTCCTCTTCTGACAAGGGAAATGCTCTCATCTTGTGTGATGGACCGTGGTAATGTGGTAAACTGTCTGCAACATTTGGGGATTAAGGTGATAGTCTACTTCTTGGCAGTGGGGATACAGTAAGGTTGAAGTCCTCTTTGCTATGGAGGGACTGTGTGGAAGGAGAATTTGATTCAAGGAAAAACTGTGGAAAGGTACTGCCTTGCCTTCTCTCTTGTCTTGACCAGCATTTCAGTTATATTATGGAGGGCCTGTGCTTTCTGTTGAGTGTAAATGGCGGTGCTCATGCCCTGAACTTGACTTGTAATAGGGGTTTACAAAATCTTCCGCGCAGTTGACACAGCTTTCGCGGACCATCAGTCTCTCTTGAGATCCTATCCTACATTATCCAGGGTGATTCCTATAAAAGAGGCCCCGTGGGACTTGTGTAACAGAGCGAGGGAATGAGGAAATACAGACCAGTGTGGCAACAAAATACCTAGAGTAGGTGCTGGAAGTGTCCACCAAGTGACCTTGAGGCTCACTGCACACAGCTCCCGCGCACTACGGTCAGCTGGGTGAAGGGCAACGATGAGGAACGTTGTGTGTTTCGGTGCTTCGGCATGGTGTTGACATTTCAGCAGCGTATTTTTGTGGTGGAGACATATGCACGCCACGGTTCTTAGAACCAGTGTGCCGAATCGTTTCAGTTGGGGTTTGCGGTGGGTGGGGTTGCAGTGAAGCCCCCTGCCAAATCAGTCATGCAGAAACTGGTTGCAAAATGGCATGCAACCGTATCTGCTGAATAAGCAAAAGGTGCGTCAAAAGACTGTCCACACTGAGGCAAAGGTGGCCGATGCAGCGCAGATAATGACACGCAGTCCATGTAAATTGTTTCTGCATTGGTTTCAACAGTTACAAGTGTCCCAGTCAACCACTATGCGGATCCTGAAGCAGGACCTGCACACGTACAAATTTGCTGTGGTGCATCAATTGCTGCATGTGGAGAAGGCAGCTCAAGTGCAGTTCTGTGAGTGGTTTCTGTCCAATATTGCTTCGAAGGTGTTGCAGGATGGATGCTTATTCTTTTCCGATGAACCATGGTTCCATCTGTCGGGGTATGTTAACTCCCAAAACATGCACCATTGGTCAGGTGACAATCCACACGTGTTGACGGAAGCTCTATTGCATCCTCAGAAACTCTGTGTCTGGTGTGCCGTGTCATCACGCCACATCATCCCCTTGTTCTTTCATGAGACTGTGAACTCAACTCGTTACATCGAACACATATTCAATGTTTTTTTCGGAACAACTAATGGAGGATGAGCACAACATTGCTTATTTTTAGCAGGATGGAGCCACTGCGCATACTTCACTTACAACGATCGCACGCATTGAGTTGGTGTTCCAGCCTGATCTTGTCATCAGCGGCGGAACAAACCAACCTATGCCACCCTGTTCTCCAGATTTATCCATCTGTGATGCCTTCTTGTGGGGCGCTCCAAAGGGACAGGTCTACAGCAACAACCCGCACACACTCAAAGAACTCCAGACCAACATTATCACAGCTATTGATGCCATCCCGCAGCATGTCCTCGCCCGTGCCTATAATCCACAATTATACAATTTGTCGCTGAAAAAATTCATTATTAAACACTTTGAAAAATTCACACTTATGTGGTGTATTCCTGAAATAAAATGCACAATTAAACCCTCTGTATAATTTACAATTAAACAGTGTGTGACAGTGCAATAAACACTTTGGTATATTAGCTTATTCTGCATTGCCAGAATAGGACGTAGAAGGATTTTTGTATCGATACGTAGTATAGTGTTATATAATATTAATACTTGAATATCAAAACTTCAGAAAAATTGTAATTAGTATCTGCCCCCAAAGCTACGTTTCGGCATATAAAGGGGGATCGAAAGGAATTATTACCTTACATGTCATCCATGTTGATTTTACACCATTTAATTAAGTAGTGATAATATTTTCTTAATTACATGCACTAATATTATTAAAATTCATAAAATCAATAGTATCCTAATACTATTTCAGTTTCCACAACACTATTTTGTACACTTTATATTTTACTCGTGTTAGTGATTATTACACTTAAGAATATATTCTTTGTTTCTACCTTACTAGTGTATTCATGTAATTTGGTAATATGTGTGTAACCTGTTTACAAGTAATATACATAGAATTGTTTGTTTAAGTGCATTTGGTGTATATAACAAGTATTAGAGTGTTATATATTTTTTCAATACAGTAGTCCCTTACTTGTATTATAATAAACTGGTAAGTTATTAGGTACATGTACAATATAAATACTACTTGCTTCCTTTTTCTCACTTATAGTATATGTAACACAGCACTTTAATTTATTTTTTTCTTGTATTTGCTTTATGTAATATTCACATTAATAATAATAATAAAAACAATGAAAATGTTTTTGTAAAAATTGCTAATATATTGTACTGCTGCCACTCTTTAAATAACTGATATTTTACTTTAAATAAAAAAATAATATTGGAACCAAGCATACTGAGCAGAGATAAAGTACAACTGGTAACAACACAAATAAATTTGGTTAATGAGATATAAATTATTGTGAGGATCGATAGTAAGGAATTAAATTAAATTAGCCGAGTAATGAATTGGTGCTGGTGGTGTATTTTTCTTTAGTTTTGAATACAGTAACAAATTTATATCACATCCATAGATGTTTTCTTTAATTCCTTCATTAACAACAAAAAATAAATTTCTTAATTACTCTATACTTCAAAAGAAGGCTAGATCACAGAAAAGATGGGGGGCCCGCACATGAATTGGCTTTCATTGCGTCATATGGCATTTAATTACGTTAACATATTTGACTCTTCTTGCAAACAATGGAAAACATTAAAAAAAGATAAAGGTGTTATGAAGTATACATGTTATCAGTTCATGTGAATTATGAAGCATCTACTTATAAACTCTAAAAAAAAACTGTTAAAAAAATTTTTTTGTCCTCATATCTGCGTATAGGATGCTCGTGAGTCCGCAAATCCGGTCTCTGCAACAGTCACGCTGCCTTTTGACACAAATCTTCCATTGCTGCTATTCCCAGCGAGGAAGGCAGAGCTACAACAAGACTGAATATTACAGCTGAGGGTTGCCAAAAGGTTGAAGACATAGTTTGAAAGTTACTTATAACTAACACCCTCTGCAACCAATTAATGCACAAAAAAAGTAATAATTAACACATCCTAGCCATGAGAGAAACAATTAACCAAACGTTGGAAATAAACTTACCCAGTTGGAGGGAATGTAAGATGCTAGGTGTCAAACATACTGTCGCCAACGCCCGGTGATTTCATCACCATCACCACATAATATCAGAAAACTCTCTTGGCTACTGTTGCTAAACTACATAACAGAGAAGTTGGCTACAGGGTAGTAATACAAACATCCTAACGGATTACTTTGTGCAGCGGCAGAAAGAGGAGCAACGAACTTGCGTGGCTGTCTTGTCTGCAGCGTTCTGAAGAATGCCACGTATGTTCGGCATCACTCATGCAGACGTGCATGATAAAAGGATGGCGATAAAAGGAACTAAACTTAATTTATGTGCACACTGCTAGATGGCACTGGAGTTGCAAAAAGGCACTTTCATGCTGTCGTTAAGATGCTCTTCTACCAAGTCTCGAGCTGAGAACCTGCTCGTCAGCATGAGTTTACCGCATAGCAGGGCAAATGCTCACACAGTGAACATCAAAACACGAGCAAAGAATATTACACTGTACAGACAATGAAACATTCTATTATCAAGATTTTATTCTTATGGTAACGTTAACCTTTTACATTTTACAACATGGGTACCCATGTAACAGCAAAAACGATGTGCACATTAACTTATAACTAACACCATGTATTTCTCATATAAGCAGCTGCTGAAGTTTCAGTTTCAAAAAGGGGAATTACTTCTTTTACATTTATATGTTTACCTCTGAGATTTGCGCTTGTGCCACACATGAATACTGTCCAGGGGGTGATCAGTCCGCTTGAACCATGCTGCCACCATATGCTTTTAACTGGGCCAAACCTATATGAGGGTAGTAACACTTTGTCTTGAGTTGTGAAATGTGGGCCCTTGTAACAAATTGACAATTCGCTGGCTCACTATGTGCCACAGTCACAGGAGTCAAAAATCTCTGCACTAAGGACCTTTCCACGGATAATGAGGTTGGCCGCCCTTTTGTCTACAGCCTTGCTCAGGGTGTGCGCTTTGTACAGAACAAAGGCTCCCACTTGAAATGGATTGACTCTGCAGTCCTTATCATATTTCCCCTTTGACTTGTGATGTGGCAGGTTTAAGTTCTCCTTAGCCCATTTCCAGATCTCTCTGATGTCCACAGGTAGGAGGTAGGCAAGCAACCAGAGATTGGAGAGTGGGGTTTGTAGGTGAACATGAGTTCAAAGGAAGTGGCCTTATGTCCCTCATGGCATGCATAATTTAATGCCATCTGCAGCTATTCAACATTCTGATCCCCTCTATCCTGGCTGTTCCATGGAAAGTATTGGGAACTGAGTGAAGATTCCTATTGAATCTCTCCGCATGGGAAGGTTGTGGATAATATGGTGTGGTGGTAACATGCGGAATGTTATGGCTGAAACACATGTTCCTGAAGGACTTGAACTTAAACTGTGGCCCATTGTCTGGCATAATGACATAAGGAACCCCTTACATACTAAAAATGTAATTTTTTAACGCTGGTATCATAGTATCTGAAGTAGCTTTACGTAAGAGAATTAACCACACGAATTTCATGAAGACATCTATGCATATTGTAACACCCTCCCTCCTCCTAAATACTAATTAACTGTAATCTCTGCAATTCCTTTGTAACTCTGGCTTCCAATACTCAACTAAATAATCTCTGCCTTACTGTAAAGGGGATAAGGGTTGTACGGGGGGTACTCACGATGGTGGCTGAATGAGAAGTAACCCCTATGAAAATATATATCTTTACTATAACAACTCTAAGTAACAAAACACAATACATTTATGTTACTGGACAACAATAGAATTACAATTACGTTTACAGAACAGTAAGGATACTATTACGTTAATTATACTGAACAGAAGTTATAAGAGACTCACAGTATATTCGCAGCTAGTTCCCTAACCTTGCCGTAATTACTTTACAAAGGGGAAGGGTATGATGGCTCATACAGGCTGTTCACGGTAAAGTGAGCACTTTTGAATGCCCTCTCATTTGGAATAATTGTCAATAAATACATTCTATTTCAACCTTAGACGTAAACTTCCGAGTGCTGTGGAATATATACATTGTGTTCATTACTTACATGACAATATTTATTTTAAAAGGTGGTTCAAGAATGGGAAATGGCTAGAAGAAAAATAAACTAGGGCTTCAGAAGTGCTCACTTTACTGTGAACAGCCTATAGCAGGAATGACTCCCTACCGCAAACGTGATTATGCTCACCCAAAATATCAGAAGTTCTGGTAGGCCTCATAGCTCACTGGGTCTAAGGTCATCTGCTTCGTCTCCAGCCTTCAATCTCACTCACAAGTATATAGCTTCAAGTCATGGTGCTGTCTGGGGAGGGGGGGAGGCAGCGCAGTGCGGGGATGCTTTTATAGCTGGGGCGAGTTTGCGACACCACTGCGCTCAGCCACCAGCTATACCCCGCACAACCTAAAGTGGTGTAGCGATGTCAGGTTATCGCTACACTGCCCCCCCCCCCCCCCCTTCCAATTGAAGAAGCAGCCATCCTGGCTGTGGAAGGGACCAAGGGTGCAGAAGATGACAGAGAGTATGAGTGAGAGAGTCACAAACATCTGGTGGGGACATCAGCATAGGGGAGGCTTAGGAGCTTACTGTAGTGACGAACGTCGTGCAGGGTGGCATACCCGGAGGACGGAAGTGCAGTGTCGAAGGAGCAATTATAAGTAGAAGCCACCATCGAAAAACAAAAGTAAAATTTTTAGTAACAGCGAAGTTGAAGTGACACAATACAGAGTAGTTAAATTAGTATGTCATTATATGGGACAAAAGGCAAGGCAGGGGAGATGTAAAATATATGACAGTTATATAAGAAAATTGGCCAGCCATGTTAAAAATCATAAGTACTGAACATCATGTAAATGACATGTAAGGGGAGGGTGGGTAGGGAAGTGTCCATAGCCACTTTTAATAAGTACATAAAAATAATGTTCCTCCAATGGCTAGGTGGTGGGCACTAGTAAGCGGAAGATTGGAATAGCCGCGCCTTTAGTGAACACTTGACAACCAGAAATACTAGGTATAAAGCAAAGTGAAAAGGCACGGCCGGCTGGCTGAAGTTAAGATATAAGGTACAAAGCTAAGTGCCATGATTGCCTGTAGTAGGGTATGAATACAACGGTTTGAAAAAGACAACAAAAACAAAGTTCGCAGTAAAGTGAGTAGCGTGCATGACACGTAAAATAAAACACATAACATACAGTTGGTAGTGTGTGTGGTGCATAAAAGAAAACTGACATCACATAGTTGGTAGCACATGGCGCACTAAGGAAATCTTACATTACACAGTTGGCAGCGCATGCTCGGAGAAAGGAATGTGATGTTGGCTACAATAAGCGTGCACGAGTGCAGCGATTATTTGCATTTGTGAATACTTACGTAAACTAATGGATGAATGACGTCTGCCGATGATGTTAAATTATCAACTTTAATCGTATTTGTGATTCTTAAGCTATTTTAAAATTAAGAAGAAGTTATTTGCATTTCTAAATAGTTTTTTAAGCATTACTGTATCTTGTGTATATTGTTACAGAGGAGATTGAGAGGGGGAGGAGGTATGGAGAGGGAGGGATAAAATTTAGAATTACAAAAATAGAAAATTGAGCCAACACCAAAATCTAACCTATGAAGTCTCCACCACGTGCTGTTACTTTCACTCGGTAGGGCCAGCACAATACCCTGTACCCTAAATACTTACTTGAAAACCAGAAAGAAGAAGAAAAGAAAGAAAAAAAAAGGGGGGTGTTTATGAGGAAATTGTGTATTGGGGAGGGGGAGGGGTGCTTATTCACTCGGAATGCAACAGGATACCACGACCGCTTCATGGTTCTGACTCTGACAAAGAAAATTATGTATTTAAGTTACCTTTAGTAAACAAACTGTCCTCCTTCAGGAACCCAGTGCTTAAATACTATGCTTCTAAATTTTACTTTATATGGTCGAGAGCTGAAATAAGAGGAGGGTTTCCTTAACAATTATTAAAAGAAAAATAATATATTAAAAATAATAAAAGTTCTTGTTTTATTTCAATAACAAAAATAGATAAATATCAAAACACAATTACAAATAATAAATTATGTTGGTATTGCAGTGGATGGAGTTTTGCAGGAGCAAAACAGAAAATACCAGATATAAATTTTTGTTACTTAAATTTAAACATAAGTTACAATTATTAGGAGACAACATATTTATTAGCTTAATCTTATTACCCAATTAAATAAACAATAAAAATATATATATAAAATAGAAATCAAAATCTCACTGGCTTAACCAGTGTTTGAGTTAAGAAGAAATAAAATAATTTGCTGTAGGGCTAACAGGATTTCCTTCTCACTATTATTCCTGATTTTAACTCACCCAGATGTGAGTATAAACAAAAGATACAAGAGATATTTAGACTGCTTCAAACGGATTTGGGGTAGACTGCCCCCTTTTAACAATGTTACGCAGTCACAATTAAAATTACTTTACTCCAATATGAAGTTACCTTAAACAAAATTATTTTGGTCTGTGCATCAGAATATTCATAAATACACTAGCTTAAATTAGCTATAGCACTAGCGCTCAACTGTTAACCCCCTAGGGCTTAAATTACGTTCACAGAATAGAAAATCTAATGTTACTTTATTTATGTACACTTATAGAATTTAGTACTAGGATCAATTGCGGCCACCGCCGCAATTGATATCTTGACAGCTCTAAGCCAGCGCCCCTTCCCCTTACAAGCCTAGCGACAAAGTGCACTATTCATCAAAACAATCCCGGCTTTACCAAGGAAAGTGTCAGCGCAGCTCACAGCTGCACCCTGTGCTTCGAACGAGCAGTAGATAACAATTCTTCCAAACTGCAGAAGGAGGGATGATAACTAGCACCTGGGCCGAGAAAAATACAGCCAGCTGCCCTCTCTTCAGCAGAAGTCTGCTGATCCAAGTGGTGACAAAACTCTTTCAAATTAAAAATAAGTGACCTCAGTTCCTTAAGAACCTCGGTAGTCAAAAATAAAAAGCCTTTATTCTTACAAAAACTAGAAATTAAATGCTAAAGAAACTGATTCCTAATTCATTTCCACCATAACTTATTTGACCAAACCATAAAATAAATAAACAAAACAAATAAGAATCTGCAAATTATGAATATCTGTTCAAACAAGAAAAACAATTTAAAATATAGGAATGAATTCTAAAAGAGACACTATCACTTAACTTTCCAACTAATACCTCGACAACTATTTTAAGGCCAAAAATTCAAAACACAACACAACCTTGACACAAAACGACTTTCGAAACTGACTTCCCCAAAAACGAGTTTTGAAAAAAAAAATCATTAATTTATTTCTCACCACATTACTAATTAAAGAAATACAAAGGAAGCATGTGTTTCTTATCATACAAAAAGGAACAAGTAATAAGGAGGGTGTAATCCATCTAAAACAGCCTAATTCCCTAACCTCCAATGAAGAAAACGCCAAATGAAAATACTAAAGAAAAAATTTCAATTTCGGGTAGGCCTATCGCATCTTAACAAAAAACAAAGGGATAGGAAACTTCCTGCTTTCATAAAATCTAGTGCATCCAAATAAAAAAGAGAAAGGGCAAACAAAAATACCACTACTGACATCATGTTTAACAAAAAAGCTAATTACAAAAAAAAATCTTAACCCCAAAAATATGCGTCGTAACAATATTTTGGAGGTGGTGGTTTCCGTTCTAGTCAGCTAGTCTGGGGTGATTTTTTGCCCCAATTAGTTTTTCTACCCATAATAGGCAAATGCTAGTGCAGTTATTCATCCATTACACCAACATATTGATTAGCTTCATTGTGTAAAATGAAGTACAGTAGAACCGTGATACAAATTACGTAAAGTGACTGGAAATGTTATACTTAATACCGAAAAATACTTTATACTTAACAAGTATTCCATATTACACCTGCTGGAGATTAGAAAAATTTACTTTAAAGGGAAAAGTGCTGTAGAATATTTAATTGAAAGATTTTACTGTGTTTTCTGAAATTATATAATTGAGTTAGCTCACAAAAAGTTGTAAATAATAAGGGAATGATTGCATTTATACTGTAAATGGTTAGTCTTAATTGTTATCATAAATGCATTTGTGGCAGCTTGAGTTGTTTGACAGGTGCAATGCCAAGTGCCTGTGGAAACGTATCCCGCAGAACGTAAAGACATCGAATGCAGAACTTGGCATGATCTGGAAGGTTGGCCAGAAGATGTGGCTGAGAGATTTCCCTGGCATGTACGCAGCTCTCAGGGTCGAGTGGTCTGAGAATGTCTCGCAGATAATGCATGCCTTGCTGGGTGAGTCGGGCATGTAAATACCCTCTCAGATAGTAGATTTAAAAAAAAGGTAAAATGATGGCTGCCATTTGTGATGCAAGCATTAATTTTCTGGTCAACCTTTTTCCATTTGGGACCATGAGTGAATGCAAAATTAACTTTGTACCTGTAATTTTGCTATTTAAAGGCTGTTCACAATAAAGTGAGCACTTTTGAAATCAACCTCAGAAAAAAGGCACTGCCCCTGCTTGCATGTATTTTAACAGGCGCACTGAGAGGAGTGTGCTCAATAAAGTTGGTGATGATGGATGGAAAGTATTTCCGTATCTTAATGTTGAATAAAAAGTGTTAGGTATCCATTTGTGATAACTTATGTTATTTCTTTCGCCTTCTGTTTTTTTATGCATCGAAGAGTAAAAATGACCACATTTGTAACATATTTACTTTTCTAATAATTCCACTGTTCGCCTGACCGACGAATGAAAAAAGTGATGAGGCCTATGGCAATGTTAATTTTACAAGGAGGAAGAATACACAATGTGGATACAAGTAGATTTTAAGCAGGGCTTTCAAAATTGCTCATTTTACCATGAACAAACTATAGTGAAATTATGCAAATCACAGCACTGCAATACAGTCAAAACTCATAAATTACGGTTCCCAGGAAAATGGTTGGTACGTTGAAGGTGTTGTTTGGATGTGAGCCTATTCTGGCCCAACCCTGCCCCCTACACATGGAAATTGCATTAAAATTTTACTTGGGCCATTTTCAAACAGCAAAATTACACCATATATTTGTCAAATACAGTCAATTGGTTCCAGTGAAATGACTCGTGTAAGAGCTATGTGATTGCAAGATCAGTTTTTTACTTATTTGATTGAATTTGACCACCAAAAAGAAAAAAAATTTGTACGTGTTCAGTCATTTCTAGAATGAAAATAACATGTTTTAATGAAATATTAATTTATTTTAATATTTTGTGGTTTTCCGAGAGAAATTATAGTCTGCAGACAAACATATAGGTCCTCCCCTTCTAGCTAAAGAAAAGACTAAACACAGTGTGACACGTACCTTTTAGCAAGCGCAAGCCACGTTTTCACTAATCTCTTGCAGGAATATTAGTTCATTTATTATTTAAATGTTAACTTATTGTCACAGGCGCATTACCTAGTCCTTCACTGGCTTTATACACACTCAACATAATCAACATAAGGATGGTACAAGGTAGATGTGTTAGTGGCAATGAGTGTGGCTCCCTTTGCTTACTCTGAATGAGCCATGTCCCCAGAAAGGGCCTTGCCAAGGGGAATGATGAGGGGCAGGCAGCTGTCTCACCCTGTCTCCAGTGAAAAAAAGAGCTGCGCATGCATCTGGCCATATTGATTCCTTTTTGTCTAACTATTCTCTGCACGAACTGTGTTTTGTAAATGTACTTGTTTCTGGTGTTGCCAAAGTAGTTTTACCAACCATTATTATTTATTTTTGTATTGGCTTTCATTAAGTATAATAAATTGTAGATTGTAGTGAAACTCCTATATTGTCAGGATGGGACGAGAAAGAATTTCCTTAGAAAGAATGTAAGACTGTCCCCTCAAGCAATTTTTATCCTCTCCCAGTTTGCTTCTGTAACTGCCTCTGCTCTGTGCATTTCTCTCTGCTCTACACTCGACCTTGAGCAGTGTGTATAAGTCAGCTGACTTGGAGCAAGGCAGGGCAGCTACAGGCACTGTGTGACTGTTTTATTTGCTTTCTTCAAGCGCCGGGCTGGCTAGATGTCTCTGTCTCTCTATGCTGTTTGCGAAATGGTGTTCCCTTGGCGCGCAGCTGTGCCAATGCTGCGATGAATCTCGTGTCTTTTTTTCCTTCATGAGCTCTTCATGTAGGTTCAAGTAAGGTCATAATGTGAAAGGGGATCCCGAGCTGGTGTAAGCGTGTCTTCTTTAATTAATATGTGCCACCCTACAAAAGATAATGTGGAGTGCTTGCAATAAAAGGTTACATAGTTGAACCTGAAAAGAATGCAAAGGCATAGTGGACAGCATGTGGAGTAATATTAGACCCTTGGGGAATAAAAATATGATTATTATAAATTGCAATTAACATTAAATAAATAATAACAATTGCCTAAAAATCCCACTCGTTAGGCTTGTGTCAGCTATCTATCCTTCTGTGGCCTTCTGTGTAGAGAGTAAGAAAAATGACCTCTAGCTGGGTCTCTTACATGTCGCACAGCAGGTAAACAACCTGTGTAAGAAAAAGCTAAGGGGTTTAGTCAAACTGAGCTCTTCCAGACTCAGCCGACTGCTAAGTTTTGAAGGTGAGTGTTGTGGCAATGAAGTTAACTAACACAAAATGTGTGTTTCGATGGGCAAATCTCCTTGCCTTTCGAAGTGCACAGCCTGAAGACCTCCTCTGACTTTGTCATCACCCCGGATATCGAAGAAGACATCATCCTCTAACATCCATGGCTTTGCGAGCAGCACTGCATTATGAATCATGGGAAGCTCAAGGTATACCTGAGTGACGAAAGTTTAGTCACGTTACATTGGGAGTACCCGGCCGAACAACAAGAAGCCCACCAGATCTATGCACAAAAAATCAACACGACCTAATGCCAGAACAGTTTCAACAACTAAGGAGGTATTAGATGAACATGTGGCCACCTTAGGAATCAATGGGAACCTGCACCAGACGCGCACGGTGCAGCATGAGATTTTTCTCAAAGACTTCGCGCCTATTTACAATAGACTGTACAAAGTCTCGGCAAGACAACTGTGAGGAATCATGGCGCAAATCAACAAGATGAAGCGACAAGGGATCGTTGAGCCATCTACGTCACCATACTATTCTCATGTGGTACTGGTACCCAAGAAAGACAGGTAACTTCTTTTCTGCATGAATTGTAAAGCGCTAAATTACGCCACCTTGCCTATTCCTTCACCAGCTCTTAACCTAGGACACACGCTACCAGATATTGGCAAGACCCACATATTCAGCACCTTAGACATGCAATCAGGGTACTGGCAGATTTCCGTTCTTCAGGATAGCCTCAGGATTCATGTCACCAGAGGGAGAGAGACTACAGTTCCGAGTCATGCCATTCTGTCTTAAGAACACACCGGCCACCTTCCAGCGTTTAATGTTGTCTGAAGTTCTCACCAGATAGTTGGGCTAGTTTTATTTTGCCTACCTGGACAACATAATAATCTACTTTAAAACTTGGGAAACGCACCTCTCCCATCTCCGAGTTTCAGAATGTCTAGAACTGTATGGGCTTTCGACACCTTGAAAGGGAGCTTCCAGCATAACCGTTTACACCATCCGCAAGGGGAGGGACCCCTCATTTTGCAAACTGACGCCTGTTAAAACGGACTGGGATCCGTGCTGTACTAGGAAGACTCAGATGGAAGATTCCTGCGCCAGCACCAGCCTCAACCCCAGAGAACAAAGGTATCACATAAACGAGCAGGAATACCTCGTGGTTGTATGGACTATACGCAAGTTTAGGTACCACCTGGAAGGGAACCATTTCATTCTCCAAACGGATAGCAAGATTGTACAAATCTACAAATATAATATCATGAAAACGTAAATGTGTAAAACATACCCTAACTTTTTGCACACATTTTCTTTATTGTATAGAAAACACTTGCTCAAAAACTGAAATAAACTCACAAGTATGAAAACATAAACCTGAAATGTTTTTATGGCTGCAAACCATATTACACATTCAATTTTTTTTGTTCACATAAACTACATTTATCTTACTCAGTGTTAAAACCTTTAAGAGAAATTCATAAACTTTAAATTCTTATGCAGAAACAGTAATTTTTGCAAAGTAGCTGGAGCCAACCTGATCCTCCATGAGTCACAAATTATGCTGGAAATACTAAACATGCTTTCGCTAAGCACCGACCCTGGCGGAATAACCCCAATACTTTTTTGAAATACCCTTCAGTAAGGGTTGGTGAGAATTACGCTTCCAGTAATTGAAAGGATCTGATTCATGAGAGAGCACAGGTTCTCATAAAAATTTTACGAGCTCTGTTGCACTTTCATCAGACTGTGATGCACCAACTGTGTTGTTACTGTTTTTCTTTATTATTTCTGACATGTAACAAAAAGTTCACTTGTGCTACTGCTGGAAATGTTCTCGGATACTGCAGTTGTTGACAGATTTTCCCCCAAGTTTGTTTTGGTCCCAATTTCTTTTTTCAGAGCTTGTATAGCTTCTGCAGCATGTGTCTTATTGAGGAACACTCTAAATAAAAAGAGGAACCTACATTAAAATATTACATTAGCAGTATATGAAACAAATAAAAATTAGTACAAAATCTTAAGCAACAAGCCAAAAAATGTTATTGTCTTTATATCTCAGATCAAGTAATGTAGAAACAGCATGAAAAGTGGAGCTTTCTAAATAAGAAAACAGATGTGTCATTTCTGCAAGCAGTTCTTTGGGAAGCGTTTTCACTCTCTTCTCCCCACACAAACTTTGCAAGGCAGCCTAAATACTGTTTACCACTGGTATACAATCAGCAATTGTAGAATTCTTACCCCTGAGGGTTTTGGTTGCTTCCTAAAATAACTTCAATGTTTTGACCAAAACTGACCAAAACTTCAGCCAGTTCCCAATCTTGGTTAGAGAGTTCTACCCCAGAAGGTTGGTGTAGGGACTGAAAAGCTAGTGTTAGTGCTCGCCTCGGTTCGCACAGTCTTTCTGACATCAGGTATGTGCTGTCCCACCTAGTAGGCTCATCTTGTATGGGGCAGTGTTCAGGGATTTGCAAGTCTTGCAGAGCCTTGGTTAAGCATTTCTTAGCAATTAACAGAATGGTGAAAGTGACCAATAATTCTTCTGCATGTGCTGGTCACATTTGCCACACTTTTTTGCTTCACGCATCCACGTTTTACAACAAGCTGCAAAGAGTGTACTAGACAACTAACAGAAGTGATGCCAAGTTGTGACACTGCACACTTCATGTTTGCTGTATTGTCCATAACTATTCCCACAATTTTATCCATGCTGATATCCCATTTGCTGAAAGTATCTTGTAGGTTTTGTTCAATATTCACTGCAGTGTGTGATTCTCCAGAAAACGGATAAACTTCTAAAATTAAATGTTTGTACTGCCAGTCACTATCAATAAATGCTGATGAAGTCATTTCCAGACTTGGATGTCCATATGTCACTGGTAACTGAGAGAGAGTTTGCAGATGTAAGAATGCCACAAATTTTTGCAGCCACATTTTCAACCATCTCGGGAATTATTTTCGTTGCCAGTGTTTTTCAAGAAACCATCTGATATTGTTCTTACAGGTGGGATGCTAACCTGCGGAATCCAACATCTTCAACAACACTAATTGGCTGCAAATCTACACACATCATTTCTGCAATTTTTTGTGTGATAAAAATATCTTGTGTACTGCCTTTTGCATTTTTTTTTAATTGAGCACTTCTTACAAAGTTTGTTGCTTTGTGAACGACTTAGAAGAATTGCAACTTCGAGAAGTGCCTGAAAAAGGTCCCGGCAAGGTTGGCTAATTTACATTATTAATCCGAACATCATTTTGAAGAATTTTTGACTGCTTGCGCTTTATGTTTGTCCATAAATTTGATGTGTTAAAGGTCGTGGCTTTCTCCCTGCCCCTTGAAATTTCAGCATGACATAACAAGCATTCTGCCTTTAGTGGAGGTGCAACTGCTATTTGAACGAGCACTGTTCATTTTGTGAGAAAGAGCGAAGTAAATTTATGTGACTTGAAACTGCTATTTTTTCACATTCCCCAAAAAGTTTGATATTAGTTCACAGCAATTTAACACAACTTGATTGACATTTCTTGAATTATATTATTGCATCAGCAAAAATTTTTATGAATGGAAAATCAGCACACTCCTCAAAGAATAAACATTTTACACAAGAAAACAGTTTTGTTTTTTCGCTGTAAACAAATAAAGTGGTCGTCCATAGACGTTCCCGTTCATAAACGCTGTTGGATATGTGCAATGTCAAATTGACTGTATAATGATTGAAGTGCCGTGACACTAGCCCTGCGACATTAGCGCCATAGTTACTGCAGATCAATAACAACCTATCAATCACAGCAAACTAAAACATTTGTGCGGCTTGCATACAAAAAATTATGTAACATCTTCGTGATGTTTAGAAAAGTAGTTTCAAGTTCGAGGTTATAATTTTAATAACAGTGACCCGTATTGCAATAGTTATTGTTGAGGGAATAGTTTTTTTTATAACAGAGCCAGTGATTTTAAGAATCCAGCAAACCGAGATCCTGAAAGAAGTGGAACCTACCCATCAATAAAAATGTTATATTTTTCTTTTAAAAGATTTGTGTGTTGGTTAGAAACAATTGCATCGGAAATGTTAAAATAGTGGAATATCGGCTGATACTGATTCATAAACGAATACATCAGTACATCACTACTTAAAATGCCTTAGATTTTGTTTGCTCTGAAAATCTGTGTAAGTAACGTAAATGAATAGTGCAGACTAAAAATAAGTAACCAAAGACTGAAGCTGTGAGAGGAGGTTGCAAGAAGAGAGCAACTGTAAATAAATAATTGTCCTTTTTCTTTGAGGGGTTTTTTTTCCTCCAGATTACGTAAGGGTAATCTTAATTAAAAATATTGTGTAAATATTTTCTCCAAAGCAGTTATGGACTTTATATGAGGAAGGCTGCAAGAAGATGAGAGAAATAGAACACAAAGAGTATTTCACAGTAACAAAGCAAATAATGAGAAAAATATCTTTTTGTAAATACCACAGGGTAAATATTGATCTGTTTTTCTAAAAGATGTGAGATAATTTCTGCCAGCAGCACTGGACTAGCTGCGAGAAGAGAAAAGAATTATGTTGTAATGTTTTATGAGGGTTTAAATGCATCTTCTTCTTCTTCTAATATTGTCTTCTATTTCCTTTGTAGTGGTGAAAGCATTAGTGTATTTTGTGTGAGTATAACCCCGCCACTTCACTCTACAAAGAAACCCCTTAGTCAGGAGACGGGTCTCAAAGCGTCCGGCTCTTTGATAAACCCTTAGGTTTGAAATGAGCAAAGACATAAAAATATCATGCTGTGTGACACTAGTAACATTACAAGAATTCCGTGTAGCCGGCCACAGCATTGGCGCAGGATTTTAGAGAATGATATGCTTAAAATGGTGACATAAGAATTGTAGGACAGTCTGTCTGTCAAAAGACTATTCCTCCCAGTTGATTCTTTTCACGTGCAGTTCCTGTGTTTATTGTTGTGAGTCACCAAGAGTAAGAACTAGTTTGTGAATGCACGCTGTAATGAAAGAGGCCCCTAAGTCACACCGCTGTGATCCCCGTAGAAAATGAACAAAACGCAGACAAGAAAACATGTGCTTTAATTTGAGACATAAAAGGAAAACGATGGAATATTTCCTGATACCAAATGGATGAATAGCTATCCTTCCCTTGTTTATCCTCATAGTGAGAAGAGAGCGAGATAGGAGTAGTTACATGTGACTGAGCGAGACAGTGAGTGTCCCCTTTTCTATTTATTGTTTTGTGGCGGGCAAGTAAAAGTGCGTTTAGACGCCACCTGTGTTGTAAACGACCTTCATCCCAGCCCAGCTGTTAGGAAGGACGGTTAAGTTCATGAAGAGGGGAGCGACACGCCATGTCGCAGTGCACAGAGCTGTGCCTTTTACAGAAGCCGAAGGAGAGAAAATTGCTATTAAGGGGACTGCCTAGTTTCTTCATAAAGGAATTTTCTTGTCATTCCTCCATCCCTCTGAGAGTGGTGGCCGAGGGGAATGTTGATTGTGACCTGAGAAAACACGCTTTTGTTTCAGAGCAGAAGTTGAGTAGAACATCATTCCTCTGTACAGCCTTGGTAATCTTAGATAAGGAAATTGTTCTGTCTCTGCACACGGATAACTTTTGGTTTGCTTGTGGTGGCGACCATTAGAGGAGGAAATGCTCCTCTCCAAGGGGGGAGGGGGGTGGTTTAGACCTTTTTCCTTCCTTGCAGCAACGCTAGTCGAGTGGGGTGTCGGAGGTAGAAGGAGCAAAGCAGTGCCTGCAAGTGCCGACACCTCCACATAAGCAGACCCAATTATCAGCATCCCTCTACTAAGCGAAAAGTGGAGTTCTCCTCGTTAGATCGTCTTCCATCTATCCTCAGAGATGAGCTGTAATCTAAATTTGTTCAGACAGAGACCATAGAGAAAGTGCTATATTGCTCCACGGAGAATACATCTTTCCACGACCTCAAGGATGAGCTTCAGTGACATCAGAGAGGGGGTGAATTGATGCATGACGTCTTTTTAACAATGGAGATTTTAACGACTTCCGCTCCATCGTAGGTCATTTTCTGCGGAGTTGGAAGTTAATTTTATCCCTTAATACGTGAGATTGTACTGTCTGCCTTGCGGATTGTTTTATTCACCGGCCCGCCGCAACAATGCTTAGAGATGAGTTCTTTTACTCCCTGCTGGATAGCTCTAGTAGTAATTATCACTTGTATTTTGTTTTGCATCCCCTTCCAGTTTGCCGGTGACGTCACAGAGACAAGCCATGCATTTGCCCCCCCCCCCCCACTCTGCCACTACCTCTCACCCTAGTGGCACCAGCCAATCAGTGACGGGCAGCTGCCTGAGATTAGTATATGCTCAGGACAAGAACCCTGTACCTCGCTTAAGTCATGCTTGCGGTAAGGTAGGCTACACTAGTTAGGAGATATTCGCTATGTACCCTGCAAACCCTGTGACCTTCTGCAATTACTGATGTGTCTATAGAGGACCTCTCCTTAGTCTTTATTTTTCAAGGCTAAATCCTGTCACGTTCCTTCCTTAGTCATCCTGACACGTGTCAGTGATCACGTGACATCGTTTCCTACAACACGTTTACACAATAATGCAAGAGTTTTTTGCACAGCTACAGCAATCACACCGCATTCCCCTTTTGTTGTGTCAGTCATCTGTACCGGCCTTCATAATTGTCACTACTATCTTTCCGGCTGAAATTCGTGCCGCCGACCAGGAGCTACCGTTATTTTTCCACGTGTTTATTTCCGTTAAACAAAATAAAATTTTGGTCAGCTTTTACTTTGAGTGCATTTCTTGTAAACTTACCACCTTTCCATAGTTACCCTCGTGTAACAGGTTTGCAGGTGGTCCCAGGGAATTCTACTCAAACAATCTGACACTATTTTCTACAAAACATGCACTAACACCGGCCGCACTTCCTCTCAACCCTCCGGGATTGATGGAAAGTAGAAGCCACACAGGTACACTGTCCTTAGAACAGCTTGTCAGCCTGGTGTTCACTAGCCTCTCCCGAATGGGCTCTCCACTGGAAGAGACTTGTGTCCCCTAAGTTGGGAAGACTGGGACAGGGCCATACACCCATGTTTGTAACTCAACAAGGGGAGGCCTGACTTCCCCCGTGAACCGCTGTCTCCGTCAGACTTGGGAAATTGGTGCCCGTCTGTCCACTACCACCCATGGTGCCACACGTATTGCTCTACAAGGAACCTGCAGACATAATAAAGTGTAGTAGGAGGGTAAATTTCCAGTTCCCAATGCCCTACGCCCAGAGGAAATGCTTGAAAGAAATTGTTAGATATACACGTTTGGCATCAGGCCGAGCACACGATTATCAGCCATCCATGGTAAAGTAGTTAGCTAGTTTGCCTCCTTAAGCGCAAGCACTACGATGCTTGTAAGATCCAGTGGAAGCTCCTCTGCCCACAATCTCTTCACACCACCTGAGAGAATCGGCCCCGTCTAGTACCCAGAGTGGATCATTGAGTATATTTGCACCGAATTGAACAACCGCCTACACCTGTCATCGCCTATTTTATACCTGCTATTCTTCCCCAGTACCTCTGCCTAAGCAACAGGACATTGTTCACCAACCTTCTGCACCAACAGTAGTCACACCCATTTCAAATACTGCTCCATTTAAACGTTGCCAGGTATATCACCACAACAGTAGTGGCACCCAAATGCAGAATAGTACTATCCATGCCAGATTTCATGCCCTGCCAAGTCGCCACGCAGCCATTTTTGTATAACAGGAAGGCGCCAGGACCCAAGCAAAACTCAACCTCCAGAATAATATAGGAGCGCGTGACTCAGCTTCTAGGCAAAAAGACCCCAGCTTCCACTACAAGACCTAGAATGAGCGTAAGGTAAGTTCCCGGTATGTCACGCGTCAATTGGTAAATATTTACAATAGGCAATTATCACTACAGCCATTTTTTTGTTTTCAATGATTCTTAGGTTGTGTTTTTTAAGGTGACTCGACATAATGCTAAATTTGATCATTAGCGAAAGCTGTTATTGATTTATTTTACATAATCAGTTTGGTTTGAGGCTTCTTGAAGTGATTCTACACAAAACAATAATGATTTATTAAAAAATTCCAAGGTATTTATTACAATCTTTAAAATTAATTAAAATTTGCTTCGAGATTAGAAATAGTGCATGTTGATTCTACACAATGCAAAGAAAATATTTATGTTCTCTTAAGGTGGCTATACAAAGCAAAGTATGTTGAACATTTTTAAAGCCTGTCAAAATTATTGTCAACATACTCAGAAATTTTCAACATTTCTGTCCATTTCCTGTTTACATTTTTGGCATCTTCAAATGTTTTTACACACGTGACGTCTTTGTATCACTCACTACACACTACATGGCACTGTTACGAACGTGTCCAAAGTGTCCATGTGATATTTATAAATGGATATTAATATGCCATTACACACTGGCATGTAATGTAAGAGCAGTTAAAGTGGCTCAAGAAGGCAGGTTGCCACTTGCTTGATGCGAGCATTGCGCTAGAGTAAGCGTTGTAATTCGTGAATAAACGCAAGTATAATGCAGTAGTCACGAGTTATTTATTAACAGTACTTCACAGCTACATGGCTTCAGCTCAACTGTCTTTTGTTTCTCATACACCAGTGCTTTACAGAGATGCCGCTAGAGGGCAGTTAAGGCAAGATACACAGTGTAAGAGAAAAATAATCAACGTAAACAAAACAACTTCAATGTATACAGATGATACACATATTATCACTTCATTATAAGATTATAAAACACAACACACTCCCGTAATCTAGTGATACATATGGTCTTTTTTAACTTAGTCGTGTCCTCCTTACACAGAACTGATGTTTAACTAATGGCAATGCTTTGGTAAGCATATCAGCAGGCATTTCCTAACTACATAAATATTTCAGAACAAAATCATTCTCTTTCACAATTTTCCTGATATAGTGAAAGCTCGTGTCAATGTGTTTTGTGCGATTGTGAAACACAGGGTTATATACTAATTTTTGGGCACTTTGGCTATCATTGAACAGTATTACCTGACTTTTGAACCCAATTAATTCCTTGAGCAACCCTTTCATGAATACAGCATCTTTAGCAGCTTGAGTAAGAGCAACATACTCTGCTTCTGTGCTGCTGAGTGAAATGCAGGATTGTTTCTTGGTTTCCCAAGAAAGTGGTCCACCACTGAAAATTAGCACAAAAGCACTATAAGATTTTTGATTGGTAGGATTGTAGGCCCTATCAGCATCTACATACCCCCTTTCAACCCTTCCCTTGATCATCACTTTGATATGTCAGACCTGAATTTATCATCCCTTTTAGGTATCTCAAGATTCTTTTGGATGCTACCCAATGCTCCATTTTGTGATTGGTGTTAAACTGACTGAGGAAATTTGTAGCATAGGCAATGTCAGGCCTAGTGTTTAGAGAAAGATACATTAGAGACCCTATCAAAGATTGGTATGGAACATTTCGGAGCATCCTTTCCATCATTATTTAACCTTAAATTTTCTGCCATGGGTATGCTGACAGGATTAGTCTCTTCCATTTTGTATTTCTTAAGCAGCTCTTCTACAAATGATCTCTGGTTGATTTTGATAATCCCGTGAGATCTCTCAATACTTAATCCTAGATAAGACTTTACCTCACCCCAATCTTTGATACTGAACTCTGTACCTAAATGTTTCTTAAATTTTCACCTTTCAGAGTCATCATTTGAAAAAAATAAAAAAATCATCTACATGCACTGCTACATATGTATGCAGATTCCCATTATTTTTGTGAAAAATACATGGCTCAAATTTTGATTTTTTGTATCCTAGATCTGTCATTATCTCTCCTACACTTTAATGCCAAACACGAGAGGATTGTTTCAACCCATAAAGAGCCTTCTTTAAGACACAAACTTTGTTTTCGTGTTTCTGCTCTACAAAACCCTCTTGCTGGTACATAAAAATAATCTCATCTGAGTCACCATTTAAGAAAGCAGTATTTACATTCAAATGGTCAATAGTCAAATTTAATCTTACAACTAATGCAAACAGTAATATTAAGCTGTTTTTGCAGACCACTGGAGAAAATGTCTCTGTATAGTCAATACCTTGTTCCTGTGTGAAACCTTTTGCTACTAACCTTGCTTAATGTTGAACTACTTCAACAAGTTCATTTTTGCTTATACCATACACCCACTTACATTTTACCACAGTTTTCAGGTCGATCCATGATTTCCCAGATGCCATGACTTGACAGGGTGTCCATTTCCTTCGTCATTGCCTCTTGCCACAGATGTTTCTTGTCACTTCACATTGCTTTACCATAAGAGCTAGGGATGGCTTCTGTTGATGTGTGATACAAGACATAGTCCGAAAATTTTTCTGGTAGCTTCTTGATTCTTGGACCTCCTCCTTCTCCGGTTCTAGGATCCGATTCAAAGCCTCTGAATTCGTCTTTTGACACATCTTATTCTTCAGATGGGTTTGTATCCCCTGCATTTTCTTCTGTGTATTCCATATTTTCCGTCGACCCTAACTTTAGTTTTTCAAATTCGATGCCCACTGAAGGCAGCCTTGCATCTACAGTTGTCATGTCAGTAGACTCTTACTCATTCACCGAAAATTTGTCTTCCAAAAATACAACATCTCAGGAGTGTACAATCTTTCCTGGATTTTTGTATCAAATAACCTGTACCCTTTACTGTCTTCACAGTAACCTACATACACGGGTAACTTTTTTAGTCCCACTTCTTGCAATTCTGCTTCTCAATATGACTGTATGCAATGCAACCAAAAACTCGTATATGTGCTAGGTTCACTTTCCTTCCACACCACCATTCTTCAGGTGTTTTCACACCAGTTGCTTTATGAGGCGACCTGTTTGCCAAATAAGCAGCTTTGTTCACAACCTTGCGCTCTGCCAGTCCATTGTGTTCTGGACTGTACGGTATGGTAAGCTCATGTTTTATTCCTTGATTCCTTAGAAAGATTTTGAAGTCCCTGTTTACATACCCTGAACCATTGTCAGTTCTCAGGACTATATTTGTTTTCCTATCTGCTTCTCAACTTGGGCCTTAAATTCCCTAAATTTTTCAAACACTTCAACTTTTGACCTGATTATATACACAAAAACTTTTCTTGTGTGGTCATCAATGAAGGTTAAAAAATACCTTTCCCCACGCCAAGATTCCTGGGGCGTAGGACCACACAGATTAAAGTGTACTACTTGCAGGCACTGACTCACCCTTTTTCCTCCAGCTCCTGTGAATGTTTTCCAGGAATGTTTACCTTCTAAGCATGAAATGCATTGTTCATCCTTTTCCCCTGAAAATTATATTCCGTTTGCCATGCCCTTCTTCAGTAGATCCATTCCCATTCTTTTGAGGTGTCCCAACCTATCATGCCACAGTCGGTTTGTTGATTGTCCCTTGGACATGTAAACACTTTCTTGGCATGTATCCAGCACATACAGATCCATCCTTTTTGCTGCAGTAGACACAATATTACCATCAGAGTATATATACACTTCCTCTCATTGAACACAACACAATTTCCTTTTTCTGCTGTTTTGCTTACAGATAGCAAATTAGCTTTTATTCCAGGTACTAACACTGTATCTTGTATGACCTTGTTTCCATATAGAGTTTTAACCTCAACATTGCTGTCACCTTCTGATAGAACAGATCCAGCATTTGCCACTGTCACTTTGATGTGGCTGTCGTCTTTGAAGTCTATCAACCAGTCTTTCCTAGGTGTCATATGTGATGTGGCTCCTGAGTCGACATACCATTCATTCAAGTTTTCACTGGATATATTTAGAGCTGTTAGTAAAGCTTCATCTTTACTTTTTGACCTGTGGTTTCTATTGCCTGACCCTGATGAATAGACTTTTGTCTTGTTCCTTGAGGAGTTTTCTGAACAATATTTTTTTATGTGGCAGATTTTTCCACAATTAAAACTCTTGGGTTCCTTTGTATTCACTGTCTTCTTACGCGCATAGAATTTTGGCTTCATTTTTGCAGTGACCTTTCTCTTAAAAGAGTCTAATTTCTCTGTTCCTTTGAAACTGATTTCCACGCACTCATGAACTCAAAATATTCCCGTGGCATAGTGTTAACTATTCTATTTAAGAAAAGTGAGTCTGGCAATTTTGCTTTATCCTCCTTTCAGGTCTCATCTTGTAGCTCGACCCACAATTTTTATAGTTTCACGATATGTTTAGCGCTGAATTTCATGGGTCTTTCTCCTTTATACTGAAGAATTTGTTAAATAGTTGATCTTGTCGTTGCTCTGTTGTCTGGAATTCTTTTGGTGCTGGAGCTTGGATGAGGCCGTCTGAGGCTTGTATCTCTATCCAGCTGACTTTGCCAAGATAATTTGCTTGTACTAGGAGTCCACTTCCCGGGTCGGTTGGCAAACTTCTTTTAAATTCTGATGGAGTTGAAGGTAACGTCTGTACAGGTTCTTTGGCTTGTGGTTTATGTAATCTCACCAGTGTAAGCATGGAGTAGGTTGTTCCCTGACTAGATTGCTTCTCTTGAGGCTTGCTCCTTAGGTTGCAGTATCCGTTCTTCCTCTGGAGTGGCGTAGATAGCAGACTCTTCCATGTCGTCCGGCATTTCGGAAATAACAGATGCAGTGGTGTGTTCTTCGGACTCCAGGGTGTTTTTGGGGTAGGGCCTTTTTTGTCCCCTAGCAGCTTTGTATATGTACCCTTGGAGATCCTCAGTCCAGTACACATTTTCTTGGCATCCGATAACCTTATTGGGGGGCCTTCCCACTCTCCAGCGAGTCCCGCACTGAACTGATTGTTGCCTCTGCTCAGGGGGTGACTTCATAGTAAGACTGCATCGCCCATTTCAAAGGTTCGTATGCCAGTGTTTGGCAGCTGGTACTTATTTGCAATGTACGCCTCTTGTATGTCTTTTGCTTTATCTATCCGGGCCTGGGCAGCTAGACGAATATCTTCAAGACGAGACGTTTCGGTCGGCTCGTGTTCCCATTGCCAATCCTTTGGGTGCCATAGTGTGTGCCCCGGGGGAGTTGAGTGAGACTAGAGTTATTCGCCTCATTCGTGCATCGTCTGAGAGCAAAGAAAATTCTAGGAATATGGCGATCCCAGTGCTTCTGATCATCACCTACACTGGGTTGCAGGTTTTTATTGAGCTCCTGGTTCCTCCGCTCAGGGGGGGTTAGCTTGCGGGTGGTATGGTGGATTTGTCCAGGTCTCAGCTCCCCATTATTGGCATGCTAGCAGCCACTTCTTGCTAGCGAACTTGGTCCCATTGTCAGTGAGTATATTCTGTCGGTAACCCTAGCACAGGAAAATTTCATCATTAAGTTTCCCAATTACATGATGGAACTCTTGGCAGAAGGAAGGTTTCGGCCCACCTGGAGCTAATAGGTCTGTCACGACCAACAGATACCATTTCCTTTATTGCTGCAGGGATAAGGTCCCATCAAATCAGCATATTTATTTATATCCATGGGGTATGTGGTCTGCGAGGTTTGGCCGTTGGCTGTCTCACGGGATATTCTTTGTTCCTACAGCATGTTGTGTAGCCATGTATGTACTGGCATCCCTGCTCATGCCATCCCATATGTAGCGTGTACTGATGTCAGGTACAGTTTCCCGGGTGCCTGGGTTGCCCGTGTCGGGGTGGTCGTGGTAATGTCGGCAGATGTCTGCGCGCAAATCCTTCGTCATCCAGATCCTCCACTTAGCTCCTGGTTGATTGTTGCGTGACCAGACGATGCCATCGTGTAGCATAAATTGTTGTGGATGCTTTCATAGGAGTTCTTTCACGTCAGGGTTCTGCTATTGATAGCGCTCGTTCTATCTTCGGTCCCATCTTCCAATCTTGGCCTTGTTCCTCGAATCCCAAAGCCACCTGAGAGCTTTACTGTCGGTTCTCAGAATGAAATGAGTTCCCTCCAGGTACTAGCGGTATTTCCGGATAGCCCAAATGACTGCAAGGCATTCTTGCTCATTTATGTGCTACTTCTGTTCCGTGGCATTGAGCCTAGTACTGGCGTAGGCTATGACTAGATGTTTGCAGTCCCAGTTCTCTTGATACAAGATGGTGCCGAGGCCATTCTGAAAAGTGTCAGTCTGTATAATTAGGGATCCTTCTCCTTGTGGCCAATGAAGATGCTTCATGTTTTGGAAGCTGGTCTTGAGAGTTTGAAAGATGGCGCTATGTTCAGGTCCCCATCACCACCTGGCTTCCTTCTCTAATAGTGGGTGCAGTGGTGCCATGAGGTTGGCGATCTCAGGTACGAAGTCTCGGAGCCAATTACACAGTCCAAGGAAACGACGGGGTTCCTTCTTGTTGCTGGGTTTCTCAGCTACTGTATAGCCAGTATTGACTTTGCTTGGGAGTAGTTGCCTTTTGTTGAAACTATATGACTCAGGTATTCAATTAAGGACTTTCCAAAGTGACTCTTCAAAAGTTTTGCCGTCATACTGTGAAGTTCCAGGCGTTCCAATACCCGTTGCAAGTGAATGAGGTATTCCTTCCAGGATTTAAAATAGATTATCACATCGTCAAGTTATGCAAAGCAAAATCGCCCAATGTAGCCTCTTAAGACTTTAGCAGACAACCGTTGAAATGTAACAGGAGTGTTTTTGAGTCCAAAGGGCTTGACTCTAAACTGGAGTGTTTCTCCTTCTGGTAAAGTGAACGCTGTGTATTTCCAGTTGTTGGGGTGCACCGTGATTTGCCAATATCAGGACTGCATGCCCAAAATACTGAAGACTTTCGCCTCTCCTACGTCACACAGTGAATGTGCCAGGTTGAGGGCTGGTGGAGGAATTCGGAAGTGTGACTTCATTTAAAGCCTCTTAGTTCACGCAGAACCTTAGCTGTCTATTCTTCTTCGGAACTAACGCAAGGTGGGAGTTTTACAGAGAGTCCGAAGGCTCAACGATTCCTTGGTGTTTTATGTCTTCAAGTTCCTACATAATGAGGCGGTGTCGCCTGGCAGAAACCTTAAAGGGTCTGTTGTAGACTGGTGCAGTTGTGTTTAGCATTATCTCATGCTGGATGGTTCTCGTCTGACGAAGCGTTCCTCTGGATCCAAAAGCACCAATGTGCTCGTCGAGGACGTCTTTCAACTGTCGGAACTGAGCTTCGGAGAGTTCGTGGTTGATCTCCTCTTCGCAGAGAGCTTGAGGTTTCATGATGTTGGGACAGTGTTCCCAGTTAATGGTTACGCGATGATTGTCGCGTATACTTTCCATTGCCAGTGGTCCACTATGCATTGTTGCTGCTGAAGCCAAGGGTGGCCTAGTATAAGTTCGTCCTGGATGTCAGGCGACACGATGAACTCCTCTTGTGACTCAATCGCATGAAGCTCAACAATGAGTGTCGTACGACCATTGACAGTGAGAGTGCATTCTGATTGAGCCATTCTTACTGTTTTGGTTTGTGGACGTAGTGATGCCCTTTGTTCTTCTGTGATGATATCTCCTAGAGTGAAGTTTCCAGTTGCTGCGGATTCGAGCAGTACTAATACATTTTCCCCATTAACTAGAACTTCGATATGTGGAGATTTGGGTGTCTCAGTCTCTTCATCTAATAGCTGTACGGTTTGCCCTTCTGGTCCGGTGGGGTCACTCCTTTTGGCCTGCTGGTGGCAGTGTTTCCCGTCTGCGGATGCTTTTCTTGTTGGTGGCATTTTGGGTGGTACGTGGCATACAAATTGCACTCCCTTCTTCCACACATGCTTGAGCGCCGGCCGCTGTGGGCAGTCTTTGTTAAAATGGTATGCGGGACAGTACCAACATTTCTGTAAGCTAGGAGTGTTTGGTGCGGGTTACGGCGTCTTCGTTTTCCGTTCAGATGGTTTGTATGACTCCATTTTCTTGTGGCTTTGGACGGTCGAGGATAGCTTGCGCTGTAAAGTTGCGCTCGGCTTCCCGCCCATGGTTTACAAGTTCATCCTCTGTGAGTGGCTTAGGGATGAGTAGAATGTTTCTCAGTTTGGGTAAAAACAGGGGGTTATCTTCTGTGCACAACTTTCCTCATCTGCGTCTGGGAATATACGACGGTACATCTGTACCTTGTGGTGGACAAAAATCTCTACTTCCGTGTCTGGTGTCTGTGTTCTGCTGTAAAATTCTGTACCTCTTCATCAGTGAATTGTTGCGCAAGTCTGCTACTGAGTTGACTCCACTCAGAAACAAATTCTCTATACTGATAAACCATTCCTGGTCAGGTAATACGCTTGTCTGGCCAACCACTGAATCCATGGTGGTAGGTTCCCCCACACAGTATGCAGCGCACTGTGTGGGTACCATGCCCTGGGCAGGTAATCCAGTTGCAGAATGCGGTCTGACAGGTTCGACATTCGTCGCATCTGTATTCGAGGCCATCTATAAAGCATGATACATCTGCCTAGCCTAGGCAGGTATAGCAAAACCATTTTTGACAATGGATGCACTCAATTCTGTGAATTCCTGTGCCGGGGCAATTTGGCTTGGTACAGCATCTCTGTTGAGTTGCGGCAGCAACTGTGCTGTTGAGCTCATACTCGCTCATGTCAGTTGTAGACATTATTGTTTGCTGGTTGAGCACCATGGCGTGTTTAATGGACTCCCCGAAGGCTGTGCTTGCTTGGTGGGTTCAGGCTGACCTGGTCCCGCTTAATTGACCACTTAATTTAGGTGCTCGCCCCACGTTGGGCACCAGAAAATCTTTTTATCCCTTCTTGACGCGTAATGCCTCTGGGCTGTCAGGGATGTCACCACGTTCAAAAGGAGTTTTTCATGGGTACTATGTTAGGCGCACCCGGTGGCAGGGTGTTCTGGTTATTTCAGTTTCTACTTGGCACTGGCACACGTCCAGTGTAGAGGTCTGTCCTGGTAGCTTTACGGCAGTGTACGAAATCAGGCTCTGTGAGAGTGATTTTGCGTTTCAGAGGATTGGTTCTAAATGGTATACCTGGGCGATGCGTAACCTGCGGAGGCTGCCTAACCTGGGTTAACTCCTTCTGGTGTGAGTGTAAGCTAGGTTGATTGATGGGCAGTTGTTTCCATCGTAGGGATTGGTTTCACTGGACCTGATCTTCCAAAGTAGGTGTTGGTGAGTCCCAAGGACTGGTACTGTTCGCTTCTGCATGCTGCTAACAAGTGATGCGTTTCCTCGTTCAGACAGATGTGGTCTTTGAAGGGGTCCTTAGGAATCTCTGGTGTGACTAGACTCTGGAGACAGCGCAATGCCTAGGCTTGATCCTATGGAGAGAGCTGTGCGTTCATAGTCAGGAGGAGGGAGTAAGCTCCTGCAAACGTAGAGAGGCAGTTAACACCTGTCTGACCTATCTGATACAATTCCGATGGGAGTAGGTCATCTGTACTGAATCACACGCCCACATCCGTGAATTGATTACAGGTGATATGTTGTCCTACCTGGTGTACTGCCACGTGCAGCATCTGCCAACTTGAGTGGTCACCTATCTCAGCACTCGGGTGTTGAAACGCGGTGAGCACTGAGAGTCAGGCCTCGCTGTTGACAGTCCCTGCACTTTGGTGAGTGTCTCAAGGGAACAGTCTCCCCAGACTTAAGAGAACACAAACCCCGGCGTCGAAATGTGGTGGAAAGAGTGGGCTAATGAGCAGGCAAGCTGGCCTTGAGACTGAGTACCTAGTGTCGGGGCTTTACTGTTCGTTACTCCAGGGAGCACAATATAAGGGTGGCCGTCCAATATGCGTGTGGGACTCAATTGGTGTGTTTGGCTTGTATGAGTATTTTTCCCGGTCACCTGCAATCCTTTTGAATGACATGAGGTTCATTGGGAGAGGTATTATAACTAAGGGAAAGGATACCCTTGAGTTGATATAACTTCTGTTTATTCCTTTTACGAGAAGTAAACAGAGTGATGTTGCACTACCTCCTAACATTGGCAAGAGCATAGGAAAGCTTAACCTACATTGAGTCAGGTGAAGGCGACCTGGACCTAAGCTAAGGGTAGACGAGTGTTATGAAACTAACTTAAACTGGTACTACTCCTATGCATGTTGGCCTAGAAGGGGCCACAGTGTCTAGGTGTGTAGACAACATTGGCAGTGGTGTATCTTTGGCACAAATGCAATGAAGATAGACTGGCAACGAATGGCGGTGGAGACCAAGGAGAGGTGGTTCCCATCGTCACAAATGCAGTAAAGGAGGGTAGGTTTGGAGCAAAGTGAGCAGGCTGGTCACGATCTCCGGCAAGGGCTGTGGTGGACAAAATGAAGACAGGTCACTAGCGGACGAACATATCTCACTCTTTATACTCTGGCTGGTAATATCGCTCCATTCAGTTGAATAGGGGTGGCGATGGAGAGGAGGTAACTGTAGAATAGCTTCCTCAAGGTGTAACGTCACCGGCTGGCTTGGAGAATCGAGATGCGGCGAGTCATACTTGTAGAGCGATCTAGCGATGTGCTGTGGTACTGGGTGCCATGGATTCATATCCTCAGTGGCTCAACCAGTGTACAGTACAATCTTCAGGCTGGAATGTTCATTCTTGATCTATGCAACCAGTACAATCTTGGGTCTCGTGATGCGTGATAACAATGTAAACACCCTTGGAATCAGGTGGTAAGGCTTGCTCGCTGATGAGGCAAAGTCATTAATACATTATTCAGAAGACTTCATGCTTCAACGTGTAGATAATTTTTGGTCTCTACTGCAGATTGGGAAGTTCAGTGATCAATGATCGTACCTATGGGTTAATAATTCGCAAACATTCTTACTGGTATAAGTTCATATAACTGTAGCCGAACATATAGCATACAGCTCATTGGCTGTGACAACAAAACAAGTGTTGTGTCAACGTAAGTACAGGACGCATGATAAAATTTTGTTTCAGCACTTGAAACCATAATTTAAAGTGTGTCTGAAAGTGTTAAATTATAGACGTCGCTTAGTATATTTTTTTCCTTTAGGAAGCTGCATAAGAATGACCTAAAAATGCTGTTTTAAACCATTCTCTTTGAATATTTTTAATAAGGAAAATAAAAAGTGTTTTTACCTTTTTGGGGGAAGAAATATTTCCATACTTTTTATTTACTGAGATACGTGTATACTGACAGTATTGTTTTTTTTTTCTGTTAAATGCGTAAGCACACGTGGGTTTTTCTGGTAACTTCTACCTCACAATGGAACATTTTTTCTCATCAACACAGCTTGAAACCACCATATCAACTGAATCAGATTTACCTTGTATTACTTAAAAGTTATTACCAAGTCAATTGTTTTTCTTAACATGCTCACTTACTTGGAAATAATTTCCACGTATAAGGCACAGAAATAAGATGAGCTATAAGTGTCTGTGTTTATATCTGTCGGTTAACCCTATCCATTGTGTTATCCACCATCTTAGTCGTGGTGCCCTGTTTCTGTAAGAGAAGTAATTTTTCTTCTACAGTCCATCTTTCATTGGTAATTTTTAATTTTTTTTAAACAAAATGTTTTTTTAATGAAATGGAAATATTTACTAAGGGACAATAACTTGGAGGATGATTTTGTCTTGCAGAATCTGTGCAGAGACGGGCGGTGAACCTGGTGTCACATGCCTATTCATCTATTGGAGTAGACAACCTGGCAGCTTTTCTGGGACTGTCAGTGGAGGAGACAACCCGCGTCGTGACGGAGAAGGGCTGGCAGATTGACAACGCCACACGGACAGTGATGCCAACTCGGCCCCCTGCTCAGGCTGACGAGGTGCTATCGAATGAAGACCAGCTGTACAAGCTCACAGACTTTGTCTCTTTTTTGGAGAATTAGAGTTTGCCAGCTTGTGTTTCTGCTCATAGAGATACTAAAGACTATTTTACTACTACTTGCAGGGCCAGTTTTGGAGTGATACATATTTGTGAATCCGTGGAAATTATGAGTGTGGAAGGACTTGGCTGTACAAAAGTTTTCAGTTTGTCTGTATTATTAAAAATAATATAAATTTACTGGCTTGTTATTTATAAACTTTTGTTCTTTCATTTTGTTTTAAACTAAGGAACTTGTAAACAATAGTTTGTATCTAATTTAGTGCTACTTAAAATAAGATGCATCCAGTCAATTAACAAGGCTTGTATAAAAATTGAGACTAAATATCAATATTAGAGATAGGATGATTAATGTTTTCTTTTGATTATCGATTCTCGATTATTACTCTTAAGAAGCTCGAATTTTCATTTATCTTAGTTCCAAGAAAAATTGTACAAATCCAAAGTGCACAACAATAAAAACAAATGATAATGAAAAAGAGTATGACCTCTGCTGTTCTAATGTAATACTCAAAATTTCTTGCTATTCCTTAAAGATTGAATGATTTTTGCATTTTTTAGCTAAAAATTTTTTAAAACCATCAAGTCACAAACTACTAATTACTTTACAATGACTGTAATGGGTAATTTTTTTTTATGTCACAAATACTGTCTTTTGAAATAAATTTAATTGGAATTATAAAGTGTTTTAATACTTCCTAAATTGTATTTATGTAGTCCTTTTCATGGAAGAAGTGTTTTGTACTGCGAAACATTATTGAATACTTCACAAAAATCGACTGCAAATCAGTGACGAAGGGTTCCAAAGTAGGGGAACCAAGTTGGTAAAAGAAAAAAATTCTGTGAGTTAACATCATCCAAAATCTCAACTGGTTAATTCATAGTCTTATTTGGCAGATATTCTATTTTATCTTGGCTTTAATGTTATTTGTATCACACGCAAAAACAATTTTAATTTCTTAATTACAAATTTATTTCAGTAGTCTTTGCATTATAATAGCACTAACCGAAGAGCTATAAAATTACCAAACATGACAGCTGCATAATTAAAAATGGTGGCACTGCCAAAAACGATTGGCAGGTTTCGTGCACCAAAAGTTTTATGACTGGGTTTATAGACACTCCAGTCATATATTATTTGCAATGGGTATAGTCGACTGAAGATTAAGCATATACAACCCCTTATATGGGTGCCACAATGTTTTTAATATATCAGAAAATTTCTGTATCTATTCATAATGCGTAAAATTTAAAATTTTACCAAGAAAAAAAATCAAATATTAAGACTAAGTAATTATACAGAATTCTAACGTCTCCTTGGTTATTTGATTTAGAACATACAAAATGAGAATAAGTCTTACTACACACACACCACACGGTAAACAATAGAGATGAAAAAAAATTTCAATTAAAGTACCTAAATAATGACTCACCGGCCTTCGTCAGTTTGTTGACATGATTACTTGTAAAGTCAATTCTAATAGTGTTGTATTACGTACAAAAATGTATATTACATCACTGTAGAAGGACTTCTTTTGTTTCAAAGTAAGTAGGAATTTTTTTTTGATTAAAAGTAGTCCAAGATTTGATAGTCTGTCTTGTTTCTGGGAGTTTTAGAAAGTCTTGATTCTCTTCAGTGAAGAAAAAGAGCGCTCAACAGATGCACTTGTTGCCGGGATGGTAGATATTAAAGAGTACAATTTGTATAACTCAGGAAAGCCATCTACATTCAAACCTGATTGTTTCAGCAATTCCATTATCTTGAATACTGATTTTGACCTGAACTCTGACAAATTAAATTTGGCAACTAGTTCGCTCCTAAGAAGAGGTATCAAAGTAATAGCAGTAAGAAGATTTTAATGATGCAAAAGCCTCCTCTGGGGAAGTTTTAGCATTTTCTTTGTTTTTGAGCCAGAAACTTAGTTTTCCAGTAAACTGAATCTAGTACTAGTACGAGATTGAGTCTATGCGCGCAGCAGTGTATGAATATATCACTACTGTACTTTTCTCTTACTCTCTTCTGTAGCTCATTTAGATGACCAGATATAACAGCAGCTCCATCATATGTCTGGGACACCAGTTTGCCATCGCAGGCATATTCGCATACTAATTTGAAAACATGATCTGCCAATGACTCTGGCGATCTGTCACTATTTGCATCAGTAAAACCAAGAAATATTTCTTCAATGCTTCCTTCACTTGCCACATACCGCAGCACAGAAGAAATTTGTGACGTATTCACAATATCTGTCGTTTCATCTATGATTAACGCCACGAAAGGAGTCAACTTAATTTGCGCTTTAATTTCTATCATGATCAACTCTGCTACACTTTCTATAATGTAATTTTGTATATTACTGGACAAATCTGTAAAAACTTTGGAGGTTTCCAAATGAGAGGACAGCACTGAATCGTAGCTACTTAACAGATTCACTAATTCCACATAATTACCCCGGTTGGAAGACCTCCTCACTTTCATCGTGGTCCTGGAGCGCAATTTCTTGTTGGCCAAGAAAAACTGTCACATTTATAAGACGTTTCAAAATTTCCCAGTTTCGTTGTGTTTTTGAACATCTGCATGAAGCTGCTCGTTTGTCCAAATCAACCCGCCTGAACCCAAACATCTTAAGTTTACATGCAGCTGACAAATGTGTTTGACAGAGTTTGTGTTTGTGAGCAGCTTTATGAAAATTATTCATGTCACTAAAACCACTTTTATTCCACACCCCTTTCTCTGATGTGAACATTTAACATGGCCAACAAAATAATTTTAACTTTTGTTTACACCCTGTGAGCCATTTGTGGGAGCTGTAAAAATTTGATTAAAAATAATGTCTTTTGCACTGCACACCACTTGATTTCGCGTTTGTCGCAATGCACATGTCTGGAGTCAGCCTACCATGTAAGATTAAATCAAGTTTTTGTTCGAAATTCTTACCACTGAAAGAAGAAGTGAGCACTTCTACCGCGCAGTTACACATGTGCGATTCTCTGTCTTTGTCTGCTAGCATTTCTCCATTCCTCACCGAGCTTCTCGCTGCCACCCCTCTTCTTCCCGTGTCCCTATTGAGGTTTCCTCCATTGCGTCTGCCCACAACGCCCGCAGAAGTCTTTCTTAGTTTCCTTGGCCAGCCAACTATGTACAGCTCACCTGTCATGTGACATTACAATAGTTTACCTTTATCCTCTGTCACCAAAACACTTGAAGCGGGGCTAAACACCAGCTAAAAATAATCACTTCACTAAACTAATTTTATAAAACCGACTCTTAATTTCACGTGAAAACTCGCACAAACATTTATTCCCGTACTCTCAAGGGAATCACACGACTTGCTTGGTTCCCTAGCTTCGGTGCCCCGACTGCACGCAGAAATACCCGAAGGCAGACGGCGTGGCGGCCCAAAGTTTGTTGAGGGCCTCATCAGACGGAAGGGGAGAGGAGGTACCATCTGCTTGAATGGATTGCGTGTAGGCGGGGGAGGGGGAGGCAGTGGCAGGAAACGTCACAGAACAAGCGGGAAGGGATAGAAGCCAATACCAAGCAGCGAAGCCGCAGAGAGAAAATTAATAGCAGCACAATTGCAATAGACATTTAATGGTACCATTATTTACTAAAAGACTCACAATATTTGTTTGGTCTATCAGAGTAGGGAACCAATGGTTCCCATGGTTCCATGGAATATTCGCCCATGCTGCAAATGCTTTAACTACTGGGAATATGGATACCGTATTTACCCGAAAGGAAGACGACCCCTTCATAAAAAATAATTTTTGAGGGAAAAATATTTAAACCTGAATTCAAGACTACACCTGTGAAGTGCTGAAAAAATGATTTAGGTTGAAGTATTTTTGCGTTAATTTATGACAAACTCTTCAAGAAGAAATGCTATTATATGAATAATATGATATATTTGATTTACTTTTAAAGAAAAGCTAAATACAATTCAAGAGGTGTATCTAACCTGGCTGTATGGTAGTAGCATTTTTCTTACACATTAAAACTTTTGTGGGTGTTATAATCTATTAGTGACAGCTATTTTGCTTCCCACCAAAGCACTTCCTCTTTATGGCCAAGTGACATCAGATAATTGCCTACGTTTTGAATTGAAGACGATTCTCGAATTGTAGCCGTCCCCTAATTTTTTATAATCCTTTTCTGTCAAAAAACCTTGTCTTCTTTTCCGGTAAATACCATATGTGATGTCCTTTTGCGTCCGAAACTACTGTTTCTAAATATCAACATTCATACTTAAAAAAAAAATTGTAGATTCGAAAATTCAAAGTATTTATATTCAACATCAAATCGAATACCAATATTTAATTATTCCGAATGGTATTTGAAAATTTGAATATTCGCAAATTTCATATTATTAAACTATAAACTTATATTTTGCAATAATAATCAAAATAATCAAAAATTAATTAATTCATACTTCCTCTCGATTATCGATTATGTCGATTACAGCAAAAATCTAGGTAATCAAGGAATTGAGAAATCGAATTTTCCACCCCTAATTATTATATTAAATATTGTTTCCAAAATGAAAACGAATTAATTTGTTGATTTTCCTGTAGTGAAAGTTGCAGTTTATCAAACTACTTTACGTCTTAGCCAATTTGAAATTTATTTCATATCTATTTTGATTTTTATTTAATACATGCAGGCTTTTTTTTTTTTTTTTGATAAACCACCTTACTGTTTACTAGAGAAACAGGTTTGTCATTTGCAACAATAAGTGCTTCAAACTAATCCAATTATCTTTGTGGCAGAACTTGTTGTTCACAATATGTTTCATACCATTGTGGAATGCTATTTCCTTTAGTTGGCAATTCACACAAAAGTAATGTATTCCAACAAGGGTTGTAGTTATTATAGTCTGACTCGTGTAAGGTTTCCAGATTTTTACAAACTATATGAAAGTAGTACCTTGTAAACAAACTGAATATGTATCCTTCCACCACCATGTGCTTTCCATGTGACGTGTCAAAACATGTCAACATCATGTGAATTTTTGCTTGACATTTCAAACATGCCAACTATAGGTCTAATCGAGGAAAATATGTTATTACACAGATATTTTTTTTTTAATTTCTGATGGTAATATCTAGATTGTGTTATCAAAATACTATCAATAAAATTTATTCATATTCTTACAATTAATTAAACAGTTATTAATTATTATCAATCAATAATCACAAACACAAAAAATATAGATATTTTTTAAATCAATAAATTTCATTGGACTTGCAAGTTTGCAACTCACAACAGGAAAATTTTTGAGGCAAGATAGAAAGACTGAGGTTGGTTACAATTAACACTGTAATCAAAATTAAATCACACATGTTAAACAATTTAATGGAGAATACAAAAACTTACCTGGCCCGAAGTATGATCAGAATTGCCTCCTTTGTACACCTCTTGAAAAATTTAACGAATCCATTAAAAAAAGAAAGTGAATCTCACATAGTTAACTGATGAGAGCATCATAAACAAATCATTAATTCACAACTGAGCAGTAAAATGCACTACGAGAACACAAAAGTCTGCTGGAGTTCTGTGTAAAGGCAATGTCACCATTAGGCCTACCTTAAAAAAATTACATTTAGGCAGTGAACAAACACAATAAGAGTTAGGTCTGTCAAATCATACACAGAAATAGTTAATTAGAACTGTAAAAGTCTTCTACAATCAATAATTATGGAACCTATTTGTAGCAATTACAATAAAATAAGCATGTACAAAAAACATTCTTCACAAATGGTGAAGACTGGTAGGCCTGTGATCATTAAGTAATGAAAACTAGTGGCAATTACATCAAACACATGGCCGTATGTACTATTACAGTACGTGGATATTTAATATACATGCCCATCGTCCCCAAAAAAATTTTCAATACAATGTGTTGTCCTATACAATTAGTATTTATTACCATATAGCTAAAAAATTTACCACAGAAGAAAATGTACTTTACATAGTCTTTCTGGACAAACGAAACATTACATATCTCAGATTTAATGTAATTAGGCCTAAATAATTAGTATTCAATTGCAACTGCATTCATGGTTTTGTTCTACACACACAAGTGAGCAATGTAACCTCAATGTTTTGGTGAAGTCAATAAGTACCATTTGTTGCTTATTGACCAAACAAAAATATATTAAACTGTAACATTAACATATTCTAAGAAATTAAATTAATGCTGAACATTTAAATGTTGTCTGCTAAAAACCTGCACACAAACTTAACATGGTTATGTTAATTATAAAAGAACTAACAAACATTTGACTAAGATATTTACATTTCCCCATCAAAATAAACCACACTCCAAATATTCACGTACATAATTTATCGCTATTTACTTTGCGACAGTTTTTGATGAAATTCCAAGCAATTGGCCGGTCGTTTCAATTTATTTAATACCACTGGACGACTTTAGAGTTCTCCCATTAGTAACATGTCTTTGACTCCTTTGGTAACATGTGCAATGTCTTGCTGTCGTTGGTGATTGCATGAAGTATTTTTAAGTCGCTGCCTTAAAAATAACTATTCACACAACATTCATTAATTTGATTTAGAAGTTCTAAACTTGAAGCCGGCTAACAGCCAGTGGCGCTAGAGCCCATAACGGCGCTCACGTGTCACGTGTACCGCACATGCGCAAAGAGGCAAACAATTTTTAACTTTCCTGTAAAAGGTAATTTCAGGGTAAAATGTGTTATATTGTCTTTACAGTGTTTAATATGTCTTAAAATGTTTTAAAGTGCTTATATTAATTTTAATTGTTTGGTTATGAATATCCAAAGTGCCTGTGGCGCCGATATTAAGAACACTTAATATTCTGACATGAACGCCATCACAAAGAGACATTAAAATTATATTGAAATTCGTAACAAAATTATAGAAATGTAAAACAATGTCTAATTTAATTTGTCCATTTTTTTTTTTCACTTTAAAAATTTCACTTGGCGTGCATAGCTCTTCCGCTTATGTGAACCCCATAGGCGGCCATGATAGGTCCGTGCAACGCTTGTATCTGGACAGTCTGTCGAGGAGAGCTGGCGAGGTAAGACACTGTCACGTGCACACTACAACTTTTGTCCACTGATATAGGTTTCCATAGTCCATGTAGTTTACCGGTTAATCTTTGCTTCTGTACGTTTTTGCCAGACATTTTCCCCAGCATTATGCTCCCACTTTACTAATTTCTTACGCCCTTGTGGCATTTTTAACTTAATCGAGGAGGAGAAAGAATGTCGGAGGGGTCATGCCTATGTTTATGGCATTTCATTGTAACTTCTGCATAATTGCTACACACAATTTTAAGAGATTTATTTTTCTGTACGTATTTAAGGGTAATTTTCGTGTTTTTACGACATCATCACGTATAACCATGTGGCCGACTGAAGCCAAGTATTGTATACGCCATCATTGAGTTTTAAGAGCTTATTTATATAACATTGTATGTGTAATCATTTATTTCAGGATTCTATGTATTTTTCATTCAGGGTTTTATGTATTTTTCATGAAAATTGATGCTTTTTGTACTAGACCACACGGTCACAGTAATGTTCGATTTTACCGCCATCAGGCATGTTACAAGCCTGTAACAACGCTAATCGTAAAGAGAACCATTTGCTAAACACGAATAATATTTTATCTGAATTTAGTTTGCCGTTTCCACGCAGAAATATTGTAATTTCACCTGCACAACGTAGTCTGCTACGAACTTCATACAGCAGCATCCGTGCCTCCTAAGCTTGTTTTCACATATGTGTGTGTTTATTGTGAATATTCATCTCATGTCCCATCTTATTTCATGTCTCAATCAAGGGTCTATGTAATTGTGTAATTAGTGTACGGTGCAATTACTCCCATCCTAGCCGCCTCGGTGTATAGGCCGTCGCCACACTAACCACGTGCTGGAGGGCGAGCCCCGACGAGTTTGCGTTAGTGATGTATAGTAATCACTCGTGTTAATGTGTATTCATTTGTAATTCACAGTGTCCTGTCTTCAGGGAAAAACCGTCAGTCCACCCTAGCAGCTGTCGGCCCTCTTCCCTTGTGAAGGCTGTGCTTTCACGCATTCTGTGAGATCATCCATTTAGGCGTGCGCTAGGTTAATTACGGGTTGGGCAGCACCCAAGCAGAATTGGCTAGTCATGACCAAGATAACCATTTCATTGGCACGTTAATGTGTATAAACAATATCAATGAAAACAAGTCTAAAGTGAACTCAAGTTTTAGCCACATATGTTTATCAATTGTTTATTTCAGTGATTTTATTAAAAGTTTATTTTTGCCAACGTATTTGTAAGTACGCACAGGTGAGATGGACACACAGAACCCACAACATCCCTGAGTCTCAATAGTGCAGTGATGCTGGCGCCCAAATTACCAGTAAGTATTTGTGTCATAGTTCGTCTCGTGTCTTACCCAATGGCGTCAAACTGATACGCCCGCACACAAAAATTGCATCTCACAATAACAACATGGCATCCAGTTGTTGATTGGTGAAGATAAACAGCCCTCTTTTTTCATTATTTCTTTTATGCAATTTAACAAATTTGAAACTATAAACACGTTTAATACCTCGCATCCAAGCCAACGTATGTGATAATCTCCGAGGCTCCTGACAGGGCACACTCTATCTCCCTCTCTTCATAATCTGCTTTTAGGGCGGAGACCGTTGAGATTTGAATTCGAGCTGTTCGGTGCATAGAGCTTCGGATAGATCTACCCTGCTACACTACTATTTTTTTCACACGACTTATCTCATTCATTCATAGTTGCTCACGTAACAAATATTACATTAATATTGTGCATTTATTTTTAAAAAACGAAACATATCGCATCATATAGCGTTTTCGATACGTGTGACATACAGCCGAATTGAGAGTTCTTATGTGCGTGAAGCAACGCTGATGGAGCAGCGAGCTGTGCTACAGTGCGGAGCTGGGCCTGTCCGGCACAAAGGAAGGCATTCTCACTCACGGCGCACTAGGTTTAGACATAAATTGATCTTTTGAGGTTTGGTGTTTCGTAATTGTTTGCACTTAATGCCGTCACGAGTGATCGTTCAATGTTACTGAAGAGTAATCACATTTACATTGGTGGGGAGACAGCTATACAGGGCAGTAACATACCTTTGTGCATGTTTAATATTTTATTTTGATTATGTGGTTGTGCGCGATTAGGTATTATATTTACTTTGTGTGATGTGTGTTTAGCATAGTTATGGTTACATCGGTTGTGCTTGTTTTATGAGTAAGGTAATTGCGTTTAAAAAAATTAATAAGTTTGTCATGCTAGGGAATATGCTATACAGAATGGAGCTGTACTCTCGCTTTTTGCGTGTTTAATTTTATGTGCGGAGTTGTTTTGTGTAATCATAATTGTGTCATGGACTCGTTACATCAGGGTAGGATGTTTCACTTGATTTTTAATGTCTCATTTGTGGTGTGTGGAATTGAGGTTACGTCGTGTTTTCATCGTAGATTTTGAATTTTAAGTGTGCATTGTCATAAATTATATTATTAGGGCGAGATAGTTGGATGATGATTTATTAGTATTTCGGTTCGTAAATATGTCATAATTCAGGGTAATACATCTGCATTGTTTTATTTGTGACACTGTATTCTTTTCGATCAGCATTTTAGGCGTGATTAATTTTTTGGTATTTATCTCATTAATTTGTTACATGGGGGTCGAAATTGTTTCTGATTGCTTATGTGTGGTTCCTAGTTTTTTTTGTGGAATTCGTTAATGTGTTTTTTGTGCATATTTTCCAATAATTTAATGTGCTCCATTTGCCTCTTGGTTGGGTGGTATACTCACTTTCTACTTATATCATGTGAGTCATGCGTAAATACTATTCCCTTTGCACTCAATTGATTTTGAATGTCTTGTTTATAGCGTGTAAAGTGTCTCGTGTTAAAATACGTATTTTTTAAAATCATTCGTTTGCGTATTTAAAACATTGTGAGGGATACTTTCAGTGATATATTTCATTCTTAAAAAAGCAATGATTGATTACAATTCGCATTTCCAAACTCCGTCGTTACACAGGACAGCGAACAAGGTGCCCGACACACCCTCCCCTCCCATCTCATCACACCACAGTCCTCCACAGACATTTAACTGAACGGATGTGGCTTGGTGCTCCCGACACCCCCACCTATGCCTCACCCACCCACTGACTTCATTTCAAACTCTGCCTCCGACGACAAAGTACCTGTGGCGCTCCCATCACCCCTCTTCTTCTCGTCGTACAGCCACCATACTCACTTTTTGAAGGAGGGGAAATCCTTATTACACTTTTTGCACCAATGTCAATACATATATGCTGCACACACACCCTCCCACCCCTCATCGACTGCCAGACGACTAAGGATGAACATCGATGCTGCTGCCCCAATGTCACCCTTATGAAACTTAACCATTTCTACGCTAATTAAATAATTAACACTTTACCTAATTACAATTACACAATTAACATTTAACTCTAATTAATTAACCCTTTCGATCAAATTTACCACTTTGGACACAATCCATTCATTAAAACAACACTTCCAATCAATTTAACCATTTAGACACTTAACCCTTTCGATTAAATAATTAACCCTTTCAATCAATTTAACCCTCTGGGCACTTTTGGAACATACGTATGCGTACTACTGAAATTTCTATCATATTCACATAGTTTTGTCACAGTTTAAGTTATCGCAGAAAACTGAGGATTAACAATCGTTTTCCACACTTTCTTACAGTGTGATTATTTTGTATTTACTCTTTATTGCGTAATATTTACTGTTACACAACTTACAGCACCCAAAAATGCCGCAAGAAAAAGTTTTAGATTGAGAAAATATTATGTATTCTAACTTATTTTATCCTTACTATTAAGTCTGAAGGAACCAAATTGAAGTTAAAAAATATATACGCCTGTTGCGGTGTTCGAGTGCCCAAAAAAATATTTATTGAAATATTATACATTTTTATGTTCCACTGTGGGTTTTGTATGTTATTCCATTTGCTTTGAACAGTTCACAACAGTTACGATACTGTAGGTGGTTCACTTTATTCCCCGGAACCGTGCGCGAGTTCACAGCCGTTCGAGACGGAGTTTGATTCCGTCTTTGGCACTGTTCATTCGTCGGAATTGTTCGTGAGTCTGCAACAGCTCAGAGACGGAACACTTACGAGTCTGCGAACCGTTCTATACAATCGCCGGAATCAGCATTTAAGTGTACTTAAATAATACTCGCGATATACAATTTTTAAGGTGTGATATATACTTTTTTCACCGATTATAAGTTAACCACCAAAAACGTATACAAATTTTGTGTATTTTCTGTACGGAAGTGGTGGAATAGTATGGCGTGCCGACGGAACTGTTCATTTGACTTACTCGGAACTGCGGTTTCATTTCATCTCTCCGGAACCATTCTTTGGAACCATTCCGGGAAATTTTCCCCATCCCTAACTCGAACACGTTTGTTGAGAAAAGCACTGGTTGGATTTAGAACTCAAAAATGAGGCGGTACACAAGTTAAGGGGCGTACTGCACGAGGCCCCGCACCGGCCAGTACTGCTGAACAAATATTTCGATGGACGCAGAAAATATATAAAATGTAAATTATGCTGGAGGGGACTATATTCTGCACCGGAAGGGTGACGTACTCGAGGGTACACTATGAGGCTAGCAAATAATGTTTCAGATAATTAAACTCTATTGCATTTAAAATGATCAGTTACAAAAGTTACTTTATCCCCTAGCCATGTGACATGACCTGCTGTGATGCCCGCTGGTTCCATACTAAGAAGGAGTTAGCATAACGATGATAATGGAAGTTAGCCCCCATCTGCAAAGATGTAATATCTGTCGCTTTAAAATTATGTGGAAGAAATTATACAATTATACACATAAACCCTTTTGGATATGTAGTAACTGCACAGCGTGCACTGTAAATTAATTATACAAAAATAAAACTGATAAGCATTATGCTGGAATAAAATTTATAACTTTTGTAAATTTTATTACAAAGTCTTTGTGGTTCCTGGAAAAAAAGAAATTTTAATTGATTTATTTACTTTCCACAAAGTTACACCTTGTGACATTAAAAGTATTTACACTGATTCATTTGGTATGATCTGGTCGCGTATCGTCCGAGAAAGTGGCGTACGGCCGGTACTATAGTTGTGCAGTTCCTACCTGTTCCGACAGATGATGTGCGGGGGTCGACTCTGCGGTAGCCGAGGACGGCATCAATGCTCTATCTGCATTTCAGAATCCAATAATTTCCTAGTTGGTACTTGATTTGAGTCTTTTTCTGAAATGCTTTTGAGATTTAAGTACATATAATATTCGGTTTCTGCAGGGCCGGCCTTAGACTATTCGGCGCCCAGTGCAAGGGGCACTTAATTGGCCCCCTCATTTTTATAATTAAAAATTATTCTAATATAAATGCAAGTTTGTTTAAGAAATTTACAAATAAAATATGCACGACTCTATTATTTACTAACTAATGTTGATATACAAAACGGATTTCACATTTATATAATCACCATAACATCTTAATTTTACTATCATAAACTTGCCTAATTCACCGTATATCTTTTCGCTGTGACCAAACTTTGTTAGTACAGAACTACGGCTCGATAATAATTCTCACACACACCACTACTATGCAACGAGAAAACAAACTTTTACTAGGAAAAGTCATTGAATTTTTTTTTTGTCTTGAGAAAATGAGACCTGTAACTTTCTTGCGATCACTGTAACATCAATGAAGAAGAGATTCACTCAGATCTACTATTAAATATATAATGTTACTATACAAATCAAATTGAAGATTTATGTACACCTCATTGCCCTATAAAAATGGGACCTTTCTTGCCTTGGCCTTGGCATATTTGGTTGTAGATGAAGAAATTTTGCGAGCTATGTCATTCTCTATGGACAATATCGCCAACGATGAGAGCCGTTCGTCACTCATAGCAGAACTAAGATAAGTCGTGATAAGTTTTAACTTCGAAAAAGCGTTCATTGCTAGCTACTCTCACTGGCAAAGACAGCAATACACGAAGCGACACCCAGATATTAGGAAATGTAGTGCTCATACTTGTGTATTTTATATATTTTTTTTAAACTGTCTTAGGAGACCTATTCAGGGATAATGGGATAAAACACTGGAAGTGTTTTAATTCTTCCCAAAGATACAAGCTATTAATATCCGAATGACTTCCATCGGTGTTTGTTAGAGCTGTTTGCAATACCATACACGTGTTCAATAAAGCCTTATCAGCATTTTGAGCATTATCAAATTCTTTTATTGGCTGGCACAAGGCATGCAAAAATCCCCAAATATTTTTGTGATCTTCGAGTTGTTCAAACCGTTCTTTCAATAATGTTAGTGTAACATTAACTGTGATATAGAAAAATTTCCGTCTAAAGTGTTCTTCTGGACTAACATTTGCTGACTCGTCAAGGCCGTCATATTCAAAATGCCTCTTCTTTCTTCGTGCATGAGTGGGAACCCAAACGAAACATCAGCTCCTTATGTACTTGTTAGCTCTTTTGCAGTTTTAACTGCATTTTGGTAGCCATGATTTCTGTAGGTAGATACATACTCCATACAACACTTGATTAAAGTGGTGACAGTGCAGCTATCCATTACTGGGTTTTGCATTGATTTACACACAATGTTTACTCGATACAAAATATCGCATCCTATAACAAGATAAATGAAAAACTAAAATTTCATTCATTGTTCTGCTAGAGAGTGTACTTCTTGGCTCAAACCAACACCTGCCAAATTAGGTTCAAATACTGCAATTAAAAATCATACACTTTCTTCACCTGATATTTAATAGCCTTGGCACTATCAATTCACCTTTCTCAGTATGTAGCACTTAGTGGTTTCACAGTGAGGCTGGTCGTGTGGTTCTTCAAAATTTCCCAACGTTGAACAGTAGCTGATGACAACACACATATTTTATGCAGAACACCAAACAGTGTGATAAAAATAGTTGATGACGAGGCTGCATCTGAAATTAATAAATTCAAATAATGACACCCACGAGGTAAATATTATGATATTGGACTTATTTGAAGAATTTTTTCCTTAAAGACCTTTGTTTTTACCTTAAATGTTGGCACCACTGTCATATCCCTGGCCAAGGCAGTCTTCTAATCTTAGTACATTTTCGGCTAAAGTTCTTAATAGTTCTGACAAGCCTTCTTCTATACAATTACTGGCATTTCGAAGTCCCAAAAAGTGTTCATTTATTGTAAGTACACCATCTCCTGCACCCACAAACCTTATTGTGAATGAAATATTTTCATTGTGACTGATATCTGGGTGACAGTCTAAAATTATGTAATAATATTTAGTATTTTGAGCCCGTTTGTTTTTTTGTTTTCGAGTACTGCTTCGTCTAAAATGTCCATAAGTTAATTTTGTATAGTTTTCCCGCAATAATGGTCATTTGATGACTTGGCTGACTCATGCCTTAGGTGTTTATGCATAACATCTTCAAAATTTCCCAAGAGTTCTACTAGACCAAGAAAGTTTCCATTATTCTCTGTAAATAGTTTTTCCAAGGATCCTCTGGAAGCCAAATTAAGCTGGGCCAATAACATAATAATGGACAAAAGGCATTTCAGCGCACACTTCCAGTGTTGAATCAATACCTTAATTGAGACCAAGTTTGGATTCTCACTCAATCCACTTGCAGTATGCATATATATATATATATATATATATATAATCTGTTGACTCCTCATGTTCTTTCAAGCGATCACTTATGTGTTTCTAGTCCCAAAAACCAGTTGTTCCCAGTTTTGAACTACATTTCCTAATGAATATTTTGTACCAAAAGTACAATACACAGTCCGAACTATTGGAATACACCATCCATCGCCTTTTCAACTTTTCCCTGTTATCTAGCTTCCTAATTGTATATTTTATAGAAAAATGCAGCTTGTTTGCGTCTAAAGGAAACACAGTGCGTTTTATTTCTTGAGGCTCGGTTTAAAAAAAAGCATGTATATATCTGAAGGCTGCAAAAATAGGCCGCAACACTGGATCGGACAAATAGGTTTTCACTTTCTTCTGAAATTAGATTAACATTTTTCTCCAAGGGCGTTTGGTTATGCATAGATTCCAAATGCTCCAACTTCACTTGGAAAAATGTTTCTGCTGAATGGGAAATTCAGTACATGTTTCCAGTGGTGCTGATGCCCTTATCTTCATTATGAAAGGTGTCGTTGCTACCAATGTCACAGTATGTTGAAGAACTTGCAGGGAGAGCTGATGCTGTAATATGTTACAAGGATTTATCAATGCTATGCGCATCTTGTTTTATTTTATCATCAATTTCGGTTTTCCGTTTTCTGTTCTCGAGCCCAAATAATTTTTTCTGCGAAATTTCTTCATATATATATATATATATATATAATTTATAAAGACCCTGTTTTTTCTCGAAATAATTCAGAAGTGGGCTATGCGTCATTAAAGTTTAATCTGTTATCATGTACGTCATTGGACCTTCACTCGTCCGATACGTCTCCAATAACTTTAAACAAAGAGCAAAAGTTAGCCCTCGGTTGAACTAACTCTGCGAGACTAAGTCGAAGAGGAGAGTGAGGTCCGAATGTTGCAACAACTAATTAATCAACTACTTTACTGTAGCACTTTAGGATGCACAGAATTGTGATTTTATAACTCGAAATGGCAGGGTCTCTAACTGAAGATAAATGATTTACATTGCTATGTGCAAATAATATAAAGCATTAAATTAGTTTGTGTTAAAACGAATTTAGATAATCTTATAATTTATAAGAGTAACAGCAAAAATAATTAAAATCCGGAAAATGTTTGTTAATATTTAAGCATTTTTAAACCCATAGTCCTGTACTAAAACACTTTTTAGCATATAAGTTGTAATATTATTAACTGGGATAACTGTAGTCGGCAACAATTGATATTGGGGTCTCTTGTAAGGAGCACAAAACTATGTGAATATTTCGGTAGAATTATTTATGAAATCACTATTAATATAAATAGTGGGCGCAGTGATAATCTCATCATGTGACAGAGTAACAGGCCTTTATTATACTCATAAACATTACAAATAAATATAATTTATGGTGGCCTCAGAAGTTAACTTTTGAGAGCAGTGGAATGCAAACATCGTGTTCATTAGACTGCTAGTCCCAACTGGACCACACTTTTTATAATAAAAAGTCGAAGGGCAAAACTTGACTGAATGGAAAATCTTAGCCGTCTCAAAAAGTACTCAGTTTATCGTGAATAGTGTCGGCTATAAACAAACTTTATGTACGTACACAAAAAAGGGAATCATTACTTTCACTTATCTGCTGCATTAGATAACAAGTAATGATATCCCAGACTTGGTTAAGATTAACAGTCATAAAATTATATCACATGAGGTCACAATTCCATCTGTGAATACTCTTAATCACCAACTAATTCTCAGATTGCAGATAAACTCTTAAAACAAAGTACACTCGATGAGAATGTCACCCGTTTCCAAACTGTAACTACATCGCATATTTTGAACTATAAGACACAGAGCACACTATGCATTCATTAAACCTGCATATTTTAAGTAGCTCATCAATTAGTCCATTTTTCGGCGCAGTGTTTACGCCACATCACATTCACATAATATCTCATCTAGTTTTGGCGCCCCCTTCATCATGGCGCCAGGGCGACTTCCCCGCTCGTCCCGCCTTAAAGCCGGGCCTGGGTTTAATCAGTATAAATTGCTATGTAGGATATTAACATAAGTTTTTACATTAAAACTGTAGTTGTTTAAATTATTCACAAATGATTTTGAAGCCACCAACAGTTCGCTATTTATTATATCGTCATTAATACAATATTAAGCGACAGTAAATTAGGTAATTTAGTTTTCTAAACCTGAATACTGAATTAAGTTATCCAATAAGTTATTTGTTTCGTTTCCTGTCAGCAAAATTTTTCGTTATTACTTGGATTTCCGTATCCTAACGAAAGAAACTTTTCAATATGCATTCTATTGTTAGTTTGACGTCACAAAGTTCAATAAGACACTCAAAATGATATCGAAGCTCTTCAGGCTTACCTTATTTAGTTATACTATGAAAACTTGGCTGGTGTGTGGTACAGGTTGTTTTTGTGACTTTGGAAGAAGAGAGTCGTGAAGTAATGTACCTCATGCATTACAGAAACATAAATACATATTCCAGAAAAAATTATTTTAAAAGGACTAATTAAGCTTTCGGTTTTAATTTGTGAACCATTTAAGCAGCAGTGTATATTTGCTATTTTAGGGTAGTTTTTTATTACAGTTGTTTATAATGAAACAAACGAACAAAAAACTTCTTAATTCTAAGGCTGTTTCTGAATTATCAAAAAAAGCATACTTGTACGTACTTGTCCCCGGAAGTGACATCGCCATACGTATACTAGCAATGTTCGAATTCCCAGTATAGTACACACAGGATATACACTCTAAATATTTGAAATTGTATACTTGTTGGGCATACTATCGTTCTTAAGACAGTGGCCATATTGTATTTCAGATGTGAAAATGAATGTGTATGTTTTGTAGTTATATAGCTCGGAAATTTTAAATGTTATAAGTAGTATTTACAAAATGTTGTTCTGTTGTATGTGAAATAATTGTTAGTTTAATAAATGTGCTTCTAATTATGAATAAAATTCTGAGCATTTTGTAGACTTCTGTAGTATATTTCCCAGGTTTATGCTTACAAATAATATTACAATTGCAATTTCAATCCGCATTTCGAAGTTATTACAAAACCCCATTAAATTGTATTTATATTTCTTTTGTTATCAATGTGTAAAATTCCATGAATGCGATGTGTAAATAATTGTCAGGTTAATAAATGTGCATAGAAATATGGAACATTGTGAGCATTTTATAGACTTCTGCAGCATATTTCCGACGTGTTCGCATACAAATAATATTAAAATTGAATTCTGCATTTCCAATTTAGTACTAAACTCATTTAATTGTATTTATCTTTGTTTTGGTATCAAACACATGATAGGTTATGTATCGGAGGAAGAGGAAAGGATGCCAGTGTCTGTGTACTGCCCTTTTACATACAATAAATAAATGTAAAAAAAACTATATAAAACCAGCTCTAATTTGTTTGGTGTGGTATGAATAATTGTGGAATCAACAGAAGCTGAACAGAAAAACATAACCTCAGGATACCGGGATGCAAAAAGTCTATATTCCTGCTATTGTGTGGTAAATTTATAATAAACAGCAACTGTAATGTGTGCGACCAACATAAGCCTAATGCTGCCAGGTTATTGTTTATTTTCACTCTAGGTGATCCCTTACAGTGTATCCTGGCCCTATGTGGTTGAACGCACACACACACACATTCACACACATATATACACACACACATTTTCATACAACAGATGGTAAATTTGTCCTAAAAGTTAGAATAAAATAGTGGTAACCGTATTTAGAGTAAAAACAAAGTAATAAGTAATTACCAGCATTCGTGAGTGCAGTGTTCAAAGAAACTGTGTAGTAACGTCTGTCGGGGTGTCGGAAGTAGGGTTGAGGTTTGGTTTGAGAATTTTGTTTCCCAGGGCACCAGACATTATTTACCTGAATTATGTTGATTATGTCGGTAGAGCTTTCTCGTTCTCCTTAGGGTCATTTGGCTGACGACCACAGTGTAAGCCCTCCAGGGATTGAAGTACTCCTCTGAAATTTATGTTTTCTTGCTGACTGCACGTTGGGATATTTGGGATCCCCACACAACCATATGACACTTTACATACATTTCATTTATATGTGACCATTAAAACACTTCATTATACACTTACATGGTTGATGAAAAATTGGTGCGAGAATGCCCGTACCTGAAATGCCTTGCGGTGACGTTAATAAAAATACAAGCTGTATTTTCAATGCCACTACATAATTTATTAGGCATTGTTGTACACGTCTCAGTTGAGACAGATTACAATGCTGCTGACCTTAACTCATCAGCATGGGTGAAACAGGAAAATATACACGTGGTCACACAATGGTGAAATTCACCCAGGCGATGCAAACACTGGGTGGATACGAGGGGACGAGTCTCGGGCGGCTGTTATGAAAGGAGTCCTGGTGAATTAATATTTATTAGTGTTAAATGATCTAAAGCAAAAGTTGCATGCTGCCCAAACATGCGAAAATGCGAGCCACGATGTAACGCACTGCACCCCTCACAAGACGGACTATGGCTAACTTGTCGGGCATGGCGTACTGGCCAGCTTGCCAGGCTGGCACAAAGCATTGAACTACTTGCTACACATGTCACTTGCATAAAAACCCTTTGAACTTACTTTGCTAACTTCTCAAATGTCCACAAAAATAACCCTTGCGTTAATTAACAACATGCATGCACAGTAGAAAGATGAGATGAGATGAGTCGGGGATGGTAACAATGAAAATTATTCAAAACAACAAAAAACACTTGCATTAGAAATATTATGACATTAAAGATTTTGATTGGGTGTCTGATATGCACAGTGTCATAATGTGGCCCTGTGGTGCTTTTTAAGCCCTTTAGAAACACAATTACTATACATGGGGTTCCTTTTCAGATCACTGCGCCCTCAGCACCCATGTGACTTACATAACGCCTGCACTGCTCCTTGCGGGCGGTAACGTTATGTGTAGGGGCTTCTTGTCAGCCCCTCCCCCCTTTTCTCTCTGCAGAATCAGCAGCTGCTGCCCATGATCCACGTGGTCTTGTACACAACATGAAGTTGAAATGCTCGCGCACATTTACATCCCGCCGGCGGCTGTCTCCTCTGCCATGGTGGCCAGATATGAAATGAGTCATTGGACCCACCATCTCCACTGTCGTTGCTGTTGTCTTCATGTGTGTGGGTCTGCCGCCACTGATAGCTAGTCGGACAGGCGACAACTGGGCGTGATCGGCCACCCTCGGGTGACTCCCTAGCTGGCATTGGCCAGTTGCCCCACTTGCTGATGACGTGTTCTCACCATCTATAGTTTGTGTCATGGCAACTGGCACCCTATGGTCAGATGGGAGAACCATCCCCACGGGTGCTGCCATTAGTCACAGTCGCGGGTCTTGTACGAGGGTGCTTGTAGGCACTGCGCCGTCAATCTCCTCAGGATTGGCATCTGGACACTCGCCCTCCGGCGCCATGTTACTGGGCGACATCGTGCTTTCTGAACCTTCTGTTGGTGTCTCTGGGGAGGGTGCTGATGCACCTTCCTCTCATGAACTTTCTTCTGGGAGTTCCTCCCCGACATCGTCGTCATGAGGCCCCAGGCTACTTGCGATTTCCTCCTCACTTCCTATTTGCTCCTCACTTGCTGGAGGTGTTGGGGCTATGGTTTCCACTGTGTTCCCACTTTTCCGATCATCTGTGCCCGCACTCGCCTGATACCTGGGGGACATGGCCTCGTCCGGCATCGATGGTGCTTTGGCATCTGATGGGGAGGTGCCGCGCTACCTTCCTCCTCTCCTGCTTGTGTTACTGGATTGGCAGATGGGGTGCCATCGGGGAGTTTTGGGCACAGGGTGCGTCTTCGCCACGAACGTCTCCAGACGACAGATGGATTGAGTCCTGGTGCACCCCTAGACTTTTAACTCCCCACTAGGACCAGGTAGGAGCTGGGTGCAAAGCCTTTGAACACCTGGTGCGGCCCTGTCCAGCATGCAGTGAGGCTGGTGCAAACGTATGCATGCTGATTGGGCTGCAATACTGGTGGTATTCTTGTACTCCTGGGGACCCACCCCACAATGTAGCGTTTTTTCCACTCCACCTGCACTCTGTTCTCACGGCGGTTGGTAAAAATATTAAAAATTTCATCTTGTTCGAAGAAGTTTTTAAAGCAATGGTACTTAATTTCCACAACACAATATGCGTCAAAGAATCAACAAAAATTTTGGAAATGTTGTGGGTGCCTGGATGCCAACCGTGGTTATTTACGCCTATGAACCAATGTCGTAGAAAGTTAATATTTATAATATTTACCAGCCGGTGTTTCACCAGTACAAATTCGGTATTCTGTTAGTCGCTATCGTAAAATCTATACACAATGGAATTAATCTATGGTTTGATCTTACAAAATGATTCTCAGTAATCCAAAGCATTACCAACAACGACGTCCGAATATTTTTCATATATGCTTTCAAGTCGGAGAAAACAATTACGAATGAATGCATGCTGTTATGATGTCATTTTTTGCAATTAGTTTTTTTCAATTAGTTATGCAAGACATCCACCAAGGTGTTGTAAAAAAAAAAAAAAAAGCAAAACACTACCAGAATGGGTATACATACACTGGCAACTCTAGCCAAAATAAATCATGTTTTTTGAGCCAGCACTTGATACGCTCTCAAGTATCAGATACGCATACAAACATGTTTTGCAACTTACGAGGTTTCTGTGATAAAAACGGCGAATATGTGATGAAGGAACTGGCAGTCACATACATGAATGGTTGGACTGAACTGTGGTTGTTCAAATCTCCCCATCGGTGCACTGCAGTGGATGATAAAAAAATAAAATAAAATGAATAATTGGCTGACGGAAAGATTCCATGGATTGGAGTGGCAGGATCGAGAAATTCCCTATGATGAAATTGGAGATGAAGTGTATTACTCGATAAGAAAATATTGCCTCTATAATCAAATATTACTAATAATTTTGTTTCTATCCAAAACATTTCACCAGCTAATATGATTCTACAAACAATTTAAACATGTGTGCGTATATATTCTGTAAATATGTTTTCTCTACGAAACTAAACGACTTGTAACTAACAAGTTTATTTTACAAAATGCAGTCAACTAACATTTATACCAAATGTATACATTTGAGCGAAACAACACGTTTCCATCGAATATTTAATCATTAGGAACTCCTATCGGAGTTATAAAGTGTCTTTATTTAAACAAAAATCGCATTTCGTTCCCGACACTATGCTGAGAATATCATAAACGAATGCATATATTCGTCTAAGAATAATATGTTTCTACGTCTACGAAACACAAATTGTGGCTACAACAAGGTTATTTTACAATTCCAAACACCGAAATATAGCATAAATATGTATATGCTTGACAAATATACATCAATACGGCGATTTCAGCCTGAAAGTAGTTTTAAAGTAGCAGAAAAAGCTATATTTTGGAAAAGGTCCGATTTTCAGTGATTTTAACGCAAAACTGTAGCCATTTTGAATTCGAATAGTATATAAATAGCAATAAATTAATTTTTCTTCCAGTCTTAAGCCAACAGTCGTCGAAGTCGGTTGTGTCGGGGGTGTACCACCGAGTACTTTCATCAATCAACAGAGTTCTCTGAAACGTACTTCAGATTTCACTGAGAGGTTTTCAGCAATCAACAGACTTCTCCGATACGTTCATCGGTCTACAAGCAGCAGGTAATTATGCTTGATGGACATTACTGCCCAAATTGCGATGAAGAATGTGTTACAGTGTTTAACTCAATTTTAGCACATGGACAGTGTAAAACGCTTTTAAGTCTGGCTGTTGAGACTCTCTCTTTGCTGCCTAGAGAATTGATCTTATGTCTGCGGGACTCGAAATTCATACGTCTACCCGTTCTTGCCAGACGACTCAAGAGGCGATGAAGATGTAATTTCGTATTTACCTTGCGATGAGGATTGTCCGTATGGTACACCAGAATTCTTTATTCAGCCAAATACAATACATTTGAGAAGAGAGTGCGTAATGCATAGGTGACAAAATATTATCCGGTATCGATGAAGTTGACTCGGAAGCAACAAAAGAGCTTTTGTAAACCAAACCAGACTTTTAAAAATCGGTGATTGGAACTTGTAATTTACAACCATGATATGCTTTGCGGAAGGTTTCGAAAATTATCAAGACAATTCTTATATATTTAAAGAACTTGCAATTTCTTATGCGACTGACGAAAATGGCACAAAAGTGTTGTCTTTCAAAGCTCCGAAACCTTGGTTTACCTTAAATCAGGAAATGAAAATCACTTTCCGACATCAAACATATGGAGTACGCGGTTTGAAATGGGACTCTGGTGATATAGCTTATGATGACCATTTTCAATACATAAACAAGGTGCTGCTCGAGGACTATCCTATATATGTGTTGGGAAATATGCAGAAAGACATTTTTAAAAGTCTTACTAATACAGACATTGTAAACATCAGAAGATATCGTGACTGTTCAAACATTAATTCGCTAGAATAAACATTACAATACTAATCATTGTGATAAAAAATGTTCTGTTCCTAGTGCAAAAGCGAATTTATAAGGGAATATTTGTACCAACATCCTACTTATGGATAAAGACAATAATTTAACCCAATTGGTTTGTTACAGGTAGTGTAAAACTCTCAAATGGAGATATTCGAGCCAGAGAAGACTTATGCCAGTATTACTTCAGGTTACAGGCGAGTGTGGTTCACACCTCTAAACAACACGTACTCCCAATTCCAAATGTGTAACGGAGATGATCATTAGAACTTTGCATAATCTTTCGAAGTAAATAAATACACAGAACGATTATTATGTTATGACCAAGATGACTGTCCCGTGTCCAACATGCGACCTGATAGTGAACTGCTTGTTTGTATTGGGACCTATGTTCTGAACATAGAAGCAAAGAAATTACAGAAGAGCTTGGTTTTAGACAAATTAAGTATAAACTCAGTAGAGAGTTTTATGATAGTCCCACCATCTGGACTGAAACATGTAATAATAAGGAGCACGCCATGCAAATTCAAGGAAGTAGCTGCATTAAAATATCGTCTTGTGGTATGTGGGACTGCGAGGTGGAGCAGAGTATAATTTGTGTCTGTAAGTCTGATTTAACCAAGTTGAAATTAGGGAAATATAGAAAAAAAAAAGTGTGAAAAAAACATTAGTTCATAAGGAAAAACAATTATTATTTGGTGGAAAAAAAAAATATATATATAAGGAACTAATATACAGCAGTTACGATGGAGAGGTTCGACTCAACACTTCAATATGCCAGCGCTACTCCAGACTACAAGCGAGTTTGGTTTCGTCACGGAGAAAATGGTCCACTAGAAATTCAAATGTGCAACAGAGATGTACACTGGCGTTTCTCGTTAATTAGTCTGACAGAAACTTTTCAAGAGTACGGTGTTTGTTATGGTCGAAAATTTGGTCCTTTGCATAATATGCGGGCTGACAGCAAGTTACCTTGTAATGAGAGTAAATTAGCATTTGAAGCCTTTTCTAAATCCATAATGGAAGCACGTCATGCCAGAAAATTGAATTCTTCATGCAGAAGGGATGTTGCTGTTCCGTACCTTATTTGAATTCATTAATATATATATATATATATATATATATATATATATATATATATACACACACACACACATTCATTCTCTAAATTTGCAAGTTGAAACATGTTTGATAAATGTATATAACATGTTGATGAAACACACTGTGTACATACTAAGCAACCATACTCTTTGTTATCATGTTCAAACATATGAATATTATTATCACATTCTTCATAATACTGACATGGTAAAACATTATCTGTATTATAAACAAAATGTTTCAAATTATGTTCTTCCTCACAATATGATGTTGCAATATGTTCGCCCTTAAGTTTACGGACCCCGTACGGTCTGCACTGGTTTACAATACATTTTGAATTGTTACAATTAGTTAAACTGGAATCAAAACTACTTGGGTCCTTACGTGATGTTAAAAAACCAATCCAATATGAACATTTGAAATGAATGTCCAACCAGCACATTTCCTTAGCTGTTATATGTGAATATGCCAATGTATTGGTTACAGAATATAATCCATCTTTAATAAATGCCTAAATAAAAGTAGGAGAGAACATTATTTTGAATTTGCAACTTCACAAGCATAGATATTACACACTGTAGGGAAAACTAGCCCATCTTGCTCGAAAATGAAGTTTTGAACGTCCCTGTCACACGTTTCCTTCCAATGAATTGTAGTTCTCTGAAGAGGTCTGGTTAGTTGGTATGTGATTAACCCATTGCTGCGTTCTTGTTTGAATTCTTTGGTAAGGCTGGCTGACATCAAATCTTCAAATGTAGATGGATGTTCACTGTCGGGGTGGAGATACCTCACAGCACAACCGTTGCGCATTTGAACTTGTAGGATACCATCATAAGGCTTAAAGAATGCTCTTCAGTAGCCTACTTGCAGGGCTTTGTATGCGACTGTGGGGTTGAAGATGCTAGCCATGACTGATGTGGAGAATGAGTATTTCATACTTTCCCCGCCACAGGTCTCTAGAGGTGCACACCCCGCTACCCCCAGTCCGCCTCGCATGCCGAGGGAGCCAAGAGGAGCCCTCCCCCTTCTCGCACACCCTTCGCCAAATCAATCGCACCTCACTAACGATAAATACATTTTTAAAGTATTACATCTCCAATATTATATTACCCAATACAAAAGTACGAAATACTCCCTAAAATGTTTAACAGACTACACAATATTACAAAAATAACCGCAGGCGAGCACTGTAGCTGCTTGTGAAATAGTATATACACTTCGAAGGACGTTTAACGTTTAAACAACACGATAGCAAAGCTGGGAAATGTGAATTTTATGCATAGCCACCAAACTACCAGTTACCCGACATTCAGAGAACACCATTTCAAGCTGAGTTCGTAAATTTTTGTCCGTTCCCCGACACTGTTCTCCCGCTGCCCAACAAGGTCCTGCTGCTCAGAGCGTAGTGTGAAATACCTTTTCAGGGATACCAACGACAGTCACGTAACACAAGTCCCATCCCAACTCCATTACAAACAGTTCTTCCATGCACGTAATATTTTTTCAATAAATAAATCCCCAACACATATATACAAAAATAGTTGTGTTATGTCGCCAAACCCCGTGGTGAAGTCGGATTGCGCTACATTGTGGAATTCCTGGTTCAAATCCATGGGTAATACAAGCTGGGTTCGTTTCCCGAACAAAACATGGGTAATATAAGCTGGGTTCGATTCCCGGACAAAACATGGGTTTGTTTCCCGGGTAATATAATTCAAAATCCTCACACAATGATGTACGGGACACTAACACACGAAATGCTTGGTACATAATAACAATTACAATTAACATATATTTCAAAAACTGTACGCGTTGCATTACAAATACCAAAAGTGGGTCCAGAATTGTATCGCATAATAAAATACACACAAAATCGGTAAATAAATGCAAATGCTAAAACCGAAAAAATATGCATATTTCACATTAATTCGCCACAGCAATACAGTAGTAAACCACAAAATTCAAAAATGAATTAAAAATCTTTAATTTTGCTTAAAATCATTCAAGGAAGTCATATTTTCTTAAGTAAATAATATGTTTTATTCTAAAAATAGGACTATTTCCAAATCTGTATATTTGTATATGGTAAAATTAAGAAAATGCGTTAAAATATTTTAATTTCCCTTAAATGCATCTCATTTTGCATTAAAATTACATTTCTTTACTAGAATTACATTTTATTATCAAATCCGACCTATCCCTTGTCCATGTAGGTTCCCCTGGGAAGAAAGGGGGAGGGAGTGTTCGGTTATATATTCACGAGGCAAAGCGCCGGTGGCCATTCTTGTTCCAACCACCATGGGGAGCGGGTCACTCTGCTCATCTTCGGACTGATCGCTGCCGCCACTAGCCTGCCAGCCATCTACAGCGCTCCGCTGCTACTCTGTCGGCCTGCGACCAGCTTGGGCGCGCACCAGCAAGCAGTGTTCCGAGTTTGCTAACCTGGGCTAGTGATCACCTGCCTAAATGGAGGGCTCAGGCTTCAGTGAGCATCAGCTTTGCTACTGCACTTCGGTTAATAAATAGTAATAACATTTTGGGCTTTTCTATATCACGTAATAATTTTATAGAATGTACATTTTTACCAGTGTTTTTTTAATTATTGTTTCTTATTTCTGGATTTATTACTTTTTTTATAATGGTTTCATAGTTTTTCAAAATATTTTCCAATTTAGTAACTTTAAACGATATTTTGCAAATTGTTAAATGTTTTACTAACTTTTAATGCTTTTTCATCATTATCTTAGATTTGATAAATTATTCTTCAAAATTTTTAAGAATTTGCTCAAAATAATTAATTTTTAGAATTTCTTCGGGAATTGGTTACATTTTATTCGGATTTTCCTGAAATGTTTTTAATTTTGTTAGTTTTACATATTATTAAGTAATTTTTTTTAATGATAGATCTAGGGGTGTAGTGTTGAATTTTTTTTTTACATATATGCTGAGAGGATGGTTAGACAGCCAGTCTAAGCTTACTTGCTCTTACTGGAATAGGGAGACACATCAATAATGTTCAACTTCAGTCTCTCTTCACTATGTAAATATTAGCAAACTATGTGAAAAAGCTTCTAGAATGTATAGTCATGTACTCTGAGAAATGTTTTGTTAGTTAAGTGTTTGAACAGGTGGGAAGGGGCTGGGGAAGTCATGTAAATTTGATTCTAGATGTAATTTTTTATGTACTTTCAGTGCATTTAGTATAGCTGATAGGAGAGGTAGCCGCAAAAGCATACATGCTCTTACTGGAATAGGGATACATGTCAATAACACTCACGCACAGCCTCTCTTCACTGTTTAAATGTTTGCAAACTATGTGAAAATACATTTGGAATTCATGGTCAAGTACTCTGATAAAAAAAAGATTTAAGAGTGGCTTTGTGTTATAATTGTGAGTATAAATTATGGAATTGTGAAAAGGAGATGGAACTAAGCCAGGTTATGCCAAGCATGCCTGTAGGGTTACTCACCCTGCCTAACTCTCAATTATGAATGTGTAGTTTCAGTGAAAGCTGTATGTGTGATGGATGAATGAGCCTTGAGTAATCCTAATGAATGTGGAATGTATGTGATGGGGACATTTAATTTTAAGTAGTTTTAAGTAGGAGAAAAGTTATGTGAATTTAATTCCAGATGTAATTTTTCATGTAGTTTGAGTGCACTTAGCAGAGCTGAGGGGAGAGGTAGACTGCTAGAAAAAGCATATATGCTCTTACTGGAATAGATATACGTGTCAATAACACTCACCTACGACCTCTCTTCACTGTTTAAATGTTCATAAACTATGTGAAAATACATTTGGAATGCATGGTCAAATACTCAGATAAAAAAAATTGGGTTAGGTAGTTTTAAGGGTGGGTTTTGGTTATGATTGTGAGTATGGATTATGAAATTGAGAAAGCAAAGAAGGAACTAAACCAGGTTATGCCAAGTATGCCTGTAGGGTACTAACCCTGCCTGACTCTCAATTCTGAATGTGTTGTTCCAGTGAAGGATGTCTGTGGGATGGATGAATGAGCCTTGAGTACTTCTAACAAATGTGAAATGTATGTGATGGGGTGGTCTAGACATTTATTTTTAAATAGTTTAAGTAGGGGAAAAGTTATGTGAATTTTATTACAGATGTAATTTTTCATGTAGTTTGAGTGTCTTTAACAGAGCTGATGCGGAGAGGTAGACCGCTAGTATATGCACACCTGCATCGATTGGAATAGGGATACGTGTCAATAACACTCACCTTCAGCCCCTATTCACTGTTTAAATGTTCTCAAACTATGTGGAAATACATTTGGAATACATTACAAAGTACTCTGATAAAAAAAAAGTTTTAAGGGTGGGCAGTTCTATGTTTGGGTGTGAATTTTCGAACACAGAAAAATATTTGGGAACTAAGCCAGACTAAGCCAAGTCTGTCTGGGAGATTACTCACCCTGCCCATGTCTATGTTCTGAATGTGTCGTTTGGTGATGAACGATTGTGTGATGGATGTTTGGACCTTGAGTAACTCTAACGAATGTGGAATGTATGTGGTGGGGTGGTTTGGGCACATATAATTTAATTTAATTAAATTAATAAACATAATTTTTTAATAATGTTTTTAAATTTAAGTAATTTTTTAAGAAAGTGATGTAAATGTGTTGTAACATATGTAATTAACCTCACAGTATACGTATTTAATTTCATATTTAAAGTTTAGTGGCAAACAAATCATATTTTCTATTCCAAATATAGACATTTAATTCGTTGTTAACACATAGCTGACTTGTTTTCAAAAATAGAAATGATATTTCTTATCAAAATTAAATTATTTTTAGAAAACTTGTTTTATAACAAACATTTTAAAGTAAATGATTAAGATTTTTGTAACATTTACAAAATGTTTACTTACACTTACAACACAACTTCTTTTCGAGATATTATAATAATATTTATTTTTTTATTTCAGCACTATGCAGCCCATAATATTTTCTGTGGTGTTGAAATTGCTCTATTGGGAAACAAATAACTTTATTCTGGTGCAATAAGTGATGATAAACGTCAATGTGTTGCCAGTTTGTTGTACGATCTTTTCAATAGCGACACAGAATCTGAATCTGAGTTTGCAAATGAAAATATCACCTAACACAGCTGTCAGGATATTGTCGTTTCGTCTAAACGTCGTCTTTTCGATATTTTGTTGGACGATCTATACTTGAGTGATTCGAGTACTGATTCACAAATGGAAAGGCTGTCAGCTGCTGTAGATCGAAACACGATCATTTCCCCCAAACATGGGAAAGTAGATCTCCTAACAGACGATGTGTTTCTATTTGACATGGAAAATTCGAGTGATTCGGATAGTGCTGCATCCATCTCACAGCCGACTTCAAGTCAATTAGAGAGACTTCGCCTAGGGAAGCAGAAAATAATTAGTTTTCCGATTCCTCTAACTCAGTGGAATCTTCATTGCCTAACCTGACATTAGAACTTTTGGCCACGGCATTTGCGTGTAGGCTTACTGATGCGCAGATATGTAACCAAGTATAGTCTGATGCAGATTTTGAGAGGTTTTTTTACAAAGTGCAGGGTCCCTTTGTTAGAGTTAACAACAACATCACCCAGGTCAATAATGCTTAGTGGCAGCATAGCGGTTAAATATTTGAAACCATTTTCGGCTGAGGAAGGCGCTATGCAGACATTTCACTTTCAAAGTAAATCACTTCCCGTCCTGCATTAAACCGATCTGGGTGAAATCTATGATGAGACAATTAGGCCTTATCTCACAAACAGGCTTGAGGATATTAGTGCTCATGTAAGTAGCATGAGTCTGTGTCTAATTCTGTATATGGATGTTCACATATCGCAGTTTAGAGCATTCACCATCTGTACTGCTCAAACTATTCTCCCAAAGGTCATTGCCAATAGGAAAGCATGCATTAATGCGCAGTGTCCAGAGGTACTGTGTTTCCATGATGCCATTATATAAGCTTTGTTTCCTATTGCACATCATACAGAGAGAATGACTTCATATCCAGATCCTTAGGAGGTTTTGGTTACTGAAGGCCTGTCGGATCCTGTAGTTTTACAGGATATTCGAAAGTTTGAGGAGAACAATAATATTTCTGTCAATATCTACACTTCAGTAGACAAAGATAGTAATATCATTGACGAAACTTTCGATAAGCAAGGGGTTATTTTATCAATGCGTATTTCTCCTGTACGGCATGCACGTCATGCCAATTGTATTGTCAATTTGTGCTTGTGGTAATGACGCCCATTTACATTTGGTTTCCATTAAGGATTTGTCAAAGCTGCTTCACAGTCAGTTAACTAAGAACTGTAGAAAAAAATTAATGTGCGATTGTTAACTCGAGTACTTAAGTAGTGAGAAAAAAATCGCAAAACAAAATGATCTCTGTAAGCAACATAAGGCTGTTCGTATTACTTCCCTAACTGGGGACAACAGGTACTTGGAATTTCAGGGTCACAGCAAACAGCAAAGATTGGGTTTCGTCGCCTATTGCGACACAGAATCATATTTGAAACCCTAGTCCACTTGCCTCCCCAATGATGAAGAGAGTAATACAAATATCATCAACCATCGTGTTCCATGTGCATTTCGTTGGTTTGTTCGTACAATACAGCATAATATAACTACTTCGAGTTTGTGGGCGACGATTATGTGAACCAATTAGTATATAAATAGTTGAATTGACAAAGTGGGTTGCAGGAATAGACACCGTGGCTGTTCCGATGAAGCCGAAAACCCCTGCTGATGTAGCTAGGTTGGCGGCTCAGAAATGTTGTCATATTTGTAAGAAGGAACTCGGTACAGATAATATTGTGGTTTACCATTACCATCTAACCAGGGAAATCAGAGGGGTCGCACATAATAAATGCAACTTGAACTTCAGACTGCTCAAAAAACCACTTGTCTCTGTATTTCATAACCTGCAAAACTATGATGCTCACTTTCTCATAAAGCTGTTGGTTGAACATCGTGTAACAAAACCCGATGGAATCGTGGTAATCGAAAACCCAGGTAGAATCGAATGATTGGAATGACCCTTGAGAAATACAAGTCCATCACCAAATATATTCCTAATGAGATTGACTCAAATGAAAAGGCACAAAACTCCAAGTTATGTTTAATTGATTCGTTTCAGTTCATGAGCGCCTCGTTGGAAACTTTGGCAGGTAATTTGAAAACTGCAAAATTTAGTATCACCTGCTCGATGTTTCCAGACAACGCCTAATTTTAATTGGCAAAAAGGGAGGGAGTGTTTCCTTATGACTTTGTTGAGTCTGAAGACAGTCTGATGTGCAAGACAAGCCCACCAAAGGACACATTTCACAATATCATGAAAGGTGAAGCCGTTAGCCATGAGGATTACGCTTACGTCCAAGCCGCATGGGATGTGTTCCACTGCGTATACCTGCTGCAATACGCCAATCAGTATTTACGCGTGGACACTTGTTTGCTGGCAGATGTGATTGAAAATTTCACGACCGTATGATTGGCTCATTACGGTCTTGACACTGCCATGAACCTCACAGCTCCATCTCTTGCATGGGATGCTTTATTGTCGATGACAGATGAGCGGCTAGAGCGTTTGACCGACCCTGATATACACTTCTTGTAGAATGCGGGGTATGGGGCGGTGTTACCCAGGTTTCCAGAAGGCTTGCGGAAGCCAATAGCATTTACATGGGTGAATAGTACGACCCCAGTGTGGCATCGAAATACATATGTTATTTCGACGTAAACTGACTGTACAGCCACACTATGAAGCGCAAGCTTCCTATTGGTAATTTCGAGTGGGTTGAGGCGGAAGTGTATTCATAATGGGAATTTGCAAACACTGTGAATGATGGGGACACGTGCTTTTTTGCAGAAGTAGATTTGTCATTTCTAGACAAATGCCACTGTATGCTATCAGATTTGCCTTTGGCTCCAGTAAATGGCATACCTCCTAATGGCTCGCATGAAAAGCTCCTTTTGACACTCACACTGTGTAGGAATTATGTTATTCATGGGGAAACACTGAGGCAGTACTTGATGCATGGAGCCAGACTCGACTCTTGATGGATGCTCCAAACAGTATGCTGCAATAGACGACAACAATATGGACGTTGATGTATATAGTGTGTATTTTTAGTTTTATAACAAGGACACCACTCCAAAGCATCTTCTGTATATGTGTAATTTAAATCATGGACATCCCTTGTGCACCAATGTATATATTTAATTTTAATTGTTGAATGTGCATCAAGATTTTTTAAATATTTTTAGTTTGTAGTGTTTGTAATGTGAAATATTAATTTCTATGGATGAATAAATGTGTGTGAATGTTTGTATAAAGATTTTTTTATGTGTTTTATGATGTAAATATAATTCTAATGAATGATCTTGTAGAGGTTTTGTGAAATTTTTGTAAACTTATAAAGTGTTGTAGAATTTTGTTATGAGAATTTGTGTTTTAACTGTGTTGTAAATACTTTTTGTGAAAAGTTGTGATTTTAGATTTTAAGGATGATTCAGAAAAAAAAATTATTGGTTAAAGGAAATAGTGTGACTTGTTATTTAGTAGTTTGGTTAGCTTTTGTCATATTTTTTAAATATTTTTCAGTTTGAGTAATTTGTGGTTGAGATGTAATGTTTTTACACAATGTAACATCAAAAAGTCGGAAAAATGGAATTGGCCGAGAAAAGAATGAATGAAGTCTGAAAAGGAAAGGAATGGTGGAGGATCACGAGAAACCCTAGCTGACGTTGAAACATATACACTAGTGAGACAAGCAATAGTATTGCTAATGGTTTGAAACAATTCTAGCTAAACGGACTCTTGCCCCACAGAGCAAGTTTATAGAGTGGATAGCTGACAACAAACAAACAAAAAGTATATATTTTAACAAGTTTCCAAGGAAAATACAAACTTATGATTTCTACTTTATCATATAAAAGAAAAAATTACTACAGCTGTGAATCAACATGTTGATGTCTGCTGTGAAGAAATGTTATTCTTCAAATATAGGCTTACCTGAATTTTTTTTCCCCAACAACACTTTAAATAAACATTATACAGTTTGCAACACTGCATCACAATATGCTTCACAATCAGTTCAACAGAGTGTACCACTAGCTCCACAATCTGCTCCACACACTCCATACCTTGCACCACACACTCCACACCTTGCTCCACATTCGCCTCCACATCCACCTCCACATCACCCTCCACATGCTCCACACCTTGCTCCAAAATTTGTTTCACAATCAGTTCAACAGTGTGTACCACTAGCTCCACCGGCTCAACACCTTGCTCCACAATCTGCTCTACATGCTCAACACACTCCACACCTTGCTCCACAATCTGCTCCGCAATTGGCTCTGCAATCTTGAGGTAAGTTGATACATATGACTACATGTTGGGAAGGGATATTTGTCAGGGGGAGCTGGAATATGTGTTGGGAGTTGTAATTCGTTTTATTGTGTTAGCTGGACATTTAATTTCATTTGTTCCATCTGGTACTCGCATAAATACATATCTGTATATCCAATTTTACGTGACTAAAGTGGAGATTTGCTAAGGAAAATTGCACCTAGTGCAAGAGCGGTTTAACGATTTTGTTTCAAGTCTTGTTTTTTTTTGGTTAAGGATTCGTAGCTATTTCATTTGCCAAAATAGTTCGTTACTTTTATGCTATTCGAGCATTTATTCGTTCGGTAACCAATTTTAAAATCTCTTTTCATTAAAAAAATATTTACGTCGCCAAAAACATTTCTCCCATATCTACACTCCTCAGTATTTCCTCCACACCTGCCCATTATTCGCATATCAGCCTCAAACAAAAAAAAATAAAATTGGACTTATACCACTCTTACACCAACACTAACTACTATATAAACAATTGTGACCTGCCCCTCTGGTCAGTCCGTCCCAGGAATTCACACTGGACACATCGATATGACCCTTATGCCATGAATAAACATTCTTTAATATCAAAAATTCCATTAAATTAATCAAATTTTTGATATCAAAACTTATTTAATAAATCGATAAATCAATTTAATTATTCAACTAATTAATATAATTAATTAATCTAATTTGCATATCATGATCCGGCACTTAGCCCACTCTTGCACTGAATGCTACTTAGGCCACCCTTGTGCTAGGTGTACCAGAACATACATGCCCCTAGTACTTGTACAGTGAGCGTATAAAAACGATACGATTGAGCAAAAAGCATGCATTCGTTCTCTGTGAACTACATAATGAAAACACCATGAGCACCAACTGTAATGTACAAGACTTTATTAGCGAGGAGGAACTGTCACCCATCGGTTTAGCTGCCTATTGTGGTTGGCTAGATGAACTTATGTGCATGGAGCAGACGAATGTGAATTTTGGAGAAAAGGATCTTGGTGGTAAATTTCCAATTCAGCGAGCGGCAGCGGTGGGGATTTTTCAAATTGTAAACTTCCTAATCGCAGAAGGTGTCGATGTTGTGGCGAAAGATTCAGATGGTATTACTGTATTGGGGTATGCCAATTGTATTTTTTTTTTGGAAAGTGGCCTGTAATTGCTTATATAGTGCAAACAGTAGAATAGGTAATTAAAGGGATTCTTAAAAACTGGAAATTATTGGTAAAAGTAGGTAATGAAGATAGCGAAAACAGTGTGCGTTACCTAATTGAGAAAAGTTTAGGTGATCCAGTTTTATTGGAAAAGGACTTTTTACTGCATTTGCGGCCCGAGACGGCATCGTGGAAGTTGTAGATTTTCTACTGGATAATGGAACCAATGTTTTGTTTATGGGATATGATAACAGTACTGTGTTATACGAAGCTGCCTATGGTAAGAATACATCGAATGTGTTGTGTGTATTAGACTATATAAAAAAAAGCACTGGATAGTGACAAGAAAAAATTTAAAGATTTCCTAAATACCGAGGACATATATGGTGTAACTGCTACTATGTTGGATACTACGAATGAAATTTGTCAAATTTTAATTAAACTCAGGGCAATACCCTAAACAAGAATGTAAATAATTTGTTGCAAATATTGTCTTATATATATGTATATATATATATATATATATATATATATATATATATATATATATATATATATATATATATATATATATATTGTATTAAATTAAACCATAAAAATATAAAAAACAGTTAAATTTTTTGTAAATAAACAACATTTAGCAGTTAGTCATAATATAAAATCAGAACCATATTTCTGATATTTTCTTTGATATGTTGTTCTAAGGTTATAATGAGACTTTCGGTTTGTTCCTTGCTGTAATTTACGACGAGGAATATCACCAGTCATCTTGGTTGGTTTAGGATTGTTTCTTCGATGTTGGGGGACGTCCGTTGTTGCTACTTGTCTGGAACGCTTACTCGGTGCCTGTTTTTTCGTCGTACGACTGGTGTCGGGTTCTGATTTGCGCTTTGTGCATCTCTGTTGATGGACGTCAGAAGTCGTTTGGGGTCTCGACTGGTAGGGAACGACTGTAGATCTGTGCCTTCGCGATCTTCGAACATTACTGTTGGCAAAAAAAATATTATTCTCAACTATAATTACAATTGGAAAAAATAATTATAATGAATGTCAATGATAATTTCATAGATTCGTGTACAGAGGTCGATGGGCCAGGGACTGAAGAGGTTGAGTGTCCTGGGGCTGAAGAGGTTGATGATCCAGGGACTGAAGAAGTTGATGACTCATCATTATCTATAGCTGAAAGCATCTCATCCATTTCATCCACATCCTCCACGTCTGCTTCCTCCTTCATTTGGCTGGAATTCGATAGGCTCACCAGAGATCTGTGGGGAAAAAATCTAAAAAAACCGTTGATTGTACAGTATTGCATATCTAAATCGCTCAAAAACAATGTATTGTGTATCCAATGACGAAAATTCGAGCCAAAAAAAACCGCCACTTACATATCCAACCACGACCGAGAAAAGGCCCAAATAAAATACAAAGTTTCCCCCTGTGTATCCAGCCCACCTTGTAAAAGCTGGCTTTTACCAAAAAATTTCCCTTTGTTTATGAAAGTGACAAAATGTGCACAACCGAAAAAGACATCACGTATCCAAGCCGGAAGGGTGTACACGCCTCATTTGTTCTGACTTGCATATCCAGTAGCGTTGGAGAGAAATTTTGATCTACGCTCAATTATTTCCTATGGTGTATCCAAATTGAAAAATTGCTAAAAAAATTCCCTATCAGGTATCTAAAAATTTAAATTTGTATGCTCTTGCTCGTGCCCATTCGAATACATACTATTCGCGATGCATTATATTTTTTTTTATTTTAAAGAGAATATTTATTAATCATTATTTTTTTTTTACATTTAGTTTTTAATGTTTTATATATGCCATCACTAAAGATGTGCGCAAAACTATAAACCTTTTTAAATTCTATTTTTTTTCATACATTTAACAATTTAAATTTCAAGGTTTTATTTGTATGCCATCACTAAATGGTGTACCCAAAAATACGAACCTTCTAAATTCCATTTTTTCAGTATTTAACAATTTAGATTATAATGTTTCTTATATAGACCATTACATATATATAAATATATATATATATATATATATATATATATATATATATATATATATATATATATATTTAATTTACCTCAACACTCGAAACTAGCAGGTCCAAAGTCCACGAAAGCAGCAGTGAATGTATTGCATCCGTCGCCGCCGCTGCCAGCTGGACTGGTATGACCGACACTACCGTGCTATGCCTTGTCCTCATAGCGAAAGAATGTTTTATTTTTTTTAAATGTAATAAACAACAACTCGTCCATACACTTTTTAAAAATAGTGTAACAAACTGCTAACCAGTCTCACTCGTACCTGTAAATTAAAACAAACAACTCATGCATACACTTTTTTAAAAACTTAAACAGCTACCCAGTCTTACTCACACCTGTTAACTGAAACAAACAGCATGCCAATCACACTTTAATTTTAAACTGTAACACTCAGCATGCCACTCAAACATTGATTTTAAACTGAAACAGACAACATGCCATTCAAACTTTATTTTAAACTGAAACAAACAACATGCCATTCAAACTTTAATTTAAAACTGAAACAAACAGCATGCCAATTGAACTTTAATTTTTAACTGAGACAAATAAATGTCAACTTAAATTTTAAACTGCAACAGCATGTCAATCAAACTTTAGGTTTAGACTAAAACAAACAACACGTCAATCAAACTTTAATTTTATTCTACACGTCTATCAAATTTTAATTTTAAATGGCAACAACAGCAACTTGATTTCGCTCATGCCTGTAAAATGCAATGACAATAATGACAAAAAACCGATACCTGTCGACAGTTGAATAGCCTTCGCAGCCATATCCTCTGCACCGATTCCGATAGTGCATGTCGGCGGCATAAATCAGCAAAGAGTGAAGTCGTTCGCCGTATTGACGATTCTTTTTCCTGACGTACTCTGCCAGGTAGCCAACCCAAAAATTTTTCTGTCGGCCGAAGCAGGGAATGCTGTATCTCAGCGAACACCAACTTCGCTCAATGTTTTGAGCATGCACCCTCAACATCTCGCCCCTCTTCATCTTCAGTGTGTTTCGAGTGTTCACCATTCTGCTATTTTTGCTGCGCAGTAATTCCCTCCTGTGATTCACCTGCATGTGATGGTAGCCGCGAATGTCCAAGTTGCTGTAACCACGCCAACAGTCTGAAATTATCGTCATGCCCGGCACTAACCACTCGCGAATGATTTTGGTCAGGTTCGATGCATTCCTTTTTTCTACCGGCACCAGGAAGAATTATGTCGGGTCGTCTCTCTGCATTCCCCCGAAAACCCACTGGCCGTGAACTTTGCATCCTTTGCGGTACTTGCGCTTGCCCAGCTTCGACCACTTTTCCCGGCACACCGATGAGTGTCCTGTACATCAGCATCTGTCTATGCACACTTGGCGGCAGAAACTCAACCAGGCGACGACCGTTTTTCCCGAGCACAAAAGTTAGTTCACTATAGTCTCCTGTCGAAGGTATTTGATCAGGCACCACAGTAAACACAACTCAACTATTTTGCTTGGAGACAGGTTTGAATCTCCCAAGAAACTGCCTGACTCGCCGACACTTTAAAGTTGTTTTTAGTTTTGTTCTCCATTCGACATCGGCACCAGTAAAACAAGCCTCTGTTGTCCACTAGTTTCGCCTCGCCTTCCCCGCATTTTTCCCACCGTATCAGCCTGCATATATGTACAAAGTAATGTATTAGTGTGATTGTAATATGCACTCATGTGAAATCAATAGCATGTATCGTAAATATATCGATGGGCTGAATCAAATCTCAGACCTACTTGCTTGGTCTGTTGCAGTATAATTTAATGCATCTTCACTGATGGCATATGGTTCTGTCAATGATCACAAAATACAGTATATTGTTTCAGTATTCCCGAAAATATATTTATGGGAAAATGGTAAGATACAGCCTGGTAAACAAGAAAAAGTAAGCGAATTCCAAAATGGAAATTCAGTGAACACCCTGGAATACATGGCCGGAGTAATGCCTGTGCGAACTGTGCCGCCTCACAGGGCGGTGGCATAACAGGGGCGACAAAAAGAGAAAAATGTATCCACAAAAAATTCAAAACATTCAATAACTTTCAGAAAAACTTTGGCACTATACATTAAGTATGTAATGTAAACACAATCAGAATCAAGACAATACAGTCGCATGAGTGGACAGTGGTAGTCTATATATAAAAGTATAAGTATAATTTTTTCTAGTGCATGTAGACATGTCACGCGTACATTCAGGGCACCCCCTGTTCTACGTCCGCCAACCATATACGTGGTTGTAATGAAACGACCAAGTCTTTCAGTTGTGCTGCGTCCAGTTCACTGTTCACTGTTGCTTCTGTGTGTGAATTGTTAGGATGACTTCTTAAGTCGCTGAATGCTACAGATTTGTATTCTTCAAGACAGTAAAGGAATGTAAGATGAGCATGAGAATGAGTGAGTGAAGAGATTTGGGCAGATCTTAAAATGTTATGGTCTTGAGAGTCGATGTAGGGTGAACGATGTGTATATGAAGCAGGGATGGAATGAAAGGGTGGGGGAAATGGAAGATCCCTGAGAAAACCAACTACACAATACACAATGATTCAAGTAGAAAGTAACAAGGAAGACACGTCCAGCATTGTTGTGCTCAGGGACACGATTATTGTTCATGAATTTGCCTAATAAATAGAAGATAATTAGATATTTTGTATAGTAGCAATGTTAAAAAACACAATATTCTCCTAGTACCAAACAAATAGCATTAATCTTTCCAAACTTTATAGAAATAACCTTATCATTACCATGGCTTTGCGTGGTACGTGGATCCGCACAAAAAGTGGATTCAACTATCAGTAGCATTGAAGACAGCTAAAACTATTGACAGAAAACATCAAATGCTTCTAGACAACGAGACACAGAATTGGAAAAATGTATTGAAACGCCTGATTGCCATTATCAAGTTTTTGGCTCAGCAATGTCTCTCCTTAAGAGTGCAGTTCAGACAAGCTTATCGAACATAATAATGGAAACTTTTTAAAACTTGTTAAGCTGTTTGGACAGTTTGACACAGTCATGGCTGAGCATGTAAAAAGAACAATAACTGGGGAAAATAAACGTCATCATTACCTGGGAAAAGATTTCAAGAATGGAATTATTAATTTAATTGAATCACAAATAATAAACAAAATATTATTTATTTTGAAGTCTGCAAAATACTACAGCATTATTTTGGACTGTACTCCTGACATTTCTAAAACAGAACAAATGGCCATTCTTGTGAGCTTTTTCCATGTTACATGCTCAGATGGAGCACATGGTGTCAAAATATGCGAACATTTCCTCGGATCTGTTCCACTTGTGGATGCTACGAGTTCCACTCTCACTAATACAGTGTTGGAATTCTCGGAAAAAATTAACATCCTATTATCTGATATGAGAGGTCAGGGCTTCGATAACGGAGCTAATATGAAAGTCAAGCATTCAGGGCTACAAAAAAGAATTCTGGATAGGAACAAGAGAGCATTCTATATGCCCTGTAGCAGTCATTCCTTGAATCTCGTATTGTATGTTGCTGCAATGTCGTCGCAATATGCTGTCACATTGTTTTATATTGTAAAAGAACTTTATGATTTTACTTTTCCTCTTCAACTTGGCTCTGGTCTTCTCTTAAGAACCATGTTCTCAGTCTTACCCTAAAACCAACACGCAATGCCAGATGGGAAAGCAGAATTGAAACTCTTACTCCACTGAGGTATCAAATTCGACAAGTCTATGATATCCTCGTTGATATTGCGTAAAATTTTGACTGTATGACTGCTCATGAGGCCAAGTCCTTGGCCAATCTAATAAAGGATTACACATTCCTCAGTTCCCTTGTTATCTGGTACGATGTACTGCTCCATATTAATGTTGTCAATAAGAGCCTTCAAAGCATAACAACTGATGTTTCAGATGCGATCTGCATGATCAGGAAGACAGAAGAGTGTTTTGAAAAAACCAGAACAGAGGATAAATTCAAGTCATACTTAATCGATTCTAAGGAATTGGCATCAGAACTAGAACTCGAGGATATAATGATTGGAGGAACAATAACAGCGCGAAGGTGCAAAGAAACCAAAGCAGTTCACATACGAAGGAGGGGATAAGCCTGTTTGAGATTCAACACTATGTTACAAAGTATAATTTTAATTCCATTTTTTAGACATTATAATTGTATCGTTCGACAAAAGGTTTACACATTTGAAATCTCACAGTGACTCATTTGATTTTCTGTACGATATAAGCACACTGAAGGACATGCTCAGTGATGTGCTTAGTAAAAAGTGTTCTCAACTCTCTAGCATTTTACAAGACAATGACTCTAAAGATGTAAATGGTGATGAGATGTATGATAAACTAAAAGTGCTTTCCACATTAGTGACACCTGGTATTGGTCCGGCATAAACTTTAAAATTCACTGAGCAATACAACTTTGCTCCTAATGTAGGTGTTGGCATTACGAATCCTTCTGACTCTTCCTGTAACCGTAGCAAATGGCGAGTGAAGTTTCTCGAAACTTAACCTTATCAAAACATACTTACGATCAATTATGTTGCAGAGCCATTTGAGTGGGTTGGCAATGATTTCGATTGAGCATCAGTAGGCTGAAAAAATTGACTATGCTGAAGCTTCCAAAGTATTTGTAAGCTCTAAAGCCAGGGAAGTTTTCTTTCAATAACTTACTTGACGATCTTAAATTTACTTGTTTTATTCTAGTGTAAATCAAGTCAAGTAATTACTAAAAATATTAATTTACTTAATACCTCGTTATATTTACAACCAATTACTGTATTTAATTTTAATGTTTCATAAATATTGACATGCATTTATAATATATACTACAGAATTTTTTTATCTTCATTTCATTTGTTGTGTTGCTTTGTAAGTAATAATTTGGAAATGCTTTTCTGCAGATTGTTATTAATTATTGGGTACCAGTTTATACTTGTATTTTTATTTATTATCATTTCACTATGCTTAATGTAAAATTTTAATTGTACTAGTAATTCTTCTTGTTGTATAATGATAAAGCAATCTTAAAGTTGGAAATTTTTGGATGAAGGGAGCTGGGAGGTAAATATTTTAAGACTATGTATATTCATGGGAATTCAAAGTTACAAAAGGATTTAAAAAATAAACAAACTGTTTATTTGGGGGGGGGGGGTGGCAAAATGGAAACTCGCACAGGACGGCTCTTTAGTTACCACAGGCCCTGCTGCAATACTTTCACGTGCATTCAAATGCACAGTGAAGTAGGTGTAACTGTTTGCTTCAAATTCATTCATCATGACAATCCACAAAACATTGCAATTCTGTTGGTGGGTTTTCGCAGGATGCTCCCATTGTCTTTGCCCTCGCATTCCATCATATTTCCAGGCCTCTCTCATCTCAGCACATTAATCCTTATGATTGGCTATCAATGACAAGTTTAGCCCTCCTGTAGGGCAACGTGCTCCGATTGGCACAATTCACCCTCCCGTCTACATCCATTGGCCCTGCCTGAGGTGGGAACAAAATTTGATCATTATTATTGTAGTCCACAATTCCATTTTGCACAAATTAGCTACATTACATAAAGATATATACCATTTTGAATATGAAATGTGGAACGTTGCTAAACTGGAGAAATATTAAGTGTACAGTAACATATTTATGATTACAAACCATTATACAACATGGTATCTTGATGACACATATTAAAATTCTTCAGATGTGGCATTGTGGGTTAAAGCAAAAGTCTCAAAAATATGGGTTTATAAATTCCCTCTGTTCTCATTGTAGCAGTAAACATTCTGAATATGAACAATTAGAGAGTTTGGTGCACATGAAATAATACCCAGGATTTTATTTCACATTAACCTAAATCAAGCACTGTTTATATATATATATATATATATATATATATATATATATATATATATATATATATATATATATATATATATATATATATATATATATATATATATATATATATATATATATAATATATATATATATATGGGCATCCAGAAAACCGCCGAAGGGTTTTGGTGACATTTTGAAAGTTAAAGTATTAGTTCCTGAAGGAACAAGATCCAGGCGCCCCTTTGACAGCTCAGCACCATTTCTGTAGCAACACCCTTTCATTAAGGCTGATTTGTGTGATACCAAGCTTACAACTTGACAGTTATATAAGTAACACAGTCATGTGGACAGAATAGCAATTCAATATAATTATATTTCTTGGATAAGATGTTAGAATACTGTTACAAACTCATGGCGACGTGTTTCTGGACCTTGGAGGAACGGGTTGTATGGACACGAAAGGTGCTGTTCGATAAGTTACCAGGTAAGGATGCCAGCTTGCGGTACAAGCACGAAGATGACGATGATGTCGTTGATCTCAGGGTCGTGACGCAGACGGCCATGTAGCTGGTTCACTAGACCGCCATCTCCAGCAATATTGCCGATATTGATAAATTCTCTGCCAAATTATAGTGTATATGGAATTCCTAGTTTAGTGAGGGCTGTGTGCCACCCTCAAATGCCAGCTCAGTCCCAATGGGTTGTTTTGGCCACCTATTAAATTGTAAAGATGGCAATGGGCATACATATGACTTAGATGTACATTATGTCCCGGCTGTGTACAAAACAGACCGGGATGTGAGGTTGACATGTGTTGCCCTCACCCCTAGGCCGTTGTCACACCGGCCACTACCAAGTGGAGCACACACACGCTCTCCACAACTGATCACCAGCGAGCAGTGTAGTGTAATGTGAGTACAGAATTGTGCAAGAGCAGTGTAGTGCAGTGTAGTGCAGACAGTGTAGCGCCATGTTCGCCCACCAGCCCGGCAGAATGGCTGGAAGAATACACAGCTACTTGTGTTATGTAAAAACGGCAATAGCATTTCCACAAATACATTTCTGATCATGTAATATACACGTGACATGCAAATGAGTGAAATATGTTAACACACACTTTGCGCACAATGTTATTGTATTTAAAGTGTTATTGTTTTGTCACATACTTTTATTTTCATCACCACCAATATTGCATTCACCCCATGTCATTTCAACCACACAGAAAGCTGTAGAATAATTATTGAATTGTATTTCGTGCAATATTTCCACATATGATAACATGTAACGGTATATTTGTGTATCCACAGGTGCAAGTAGTTCCTTCCACTACACATGAGCACGCCACCACCAGCCCTCGCACCATGGTGGGAAGTCAGTCAGCAAGTCGCGCCCAGAGGGGGAGGCATATGTGAATCCGCATTCACGCTTTTCCCGCCCGGACGGCATCAACTTTCATGAACGATCATCTTTGTAAGCAATAGTTAATTATCAAGAACCTTTTTCGTTTTAGCCACCTGGGGCACCCCCCTCGCCACCCCAGGAATTGCATCGCCTGGGGAATTTTTAACATAGTCAGCACACTAACCTTTGTGTAAGCCTAGGGCTTCTTTTTGTACTGTATACCCTTCACCACAGGTTCAAAGCGAGCAAGTGTATCAGCAATTCCCCTAGAGGGAATGTTCAAGCTTGTAATAAACCACATGAGCTGATGACTGTGTTTTTTTTTTTCGATTGCCGCACAAGGCATTTCACAGCACTTGCACCATAAAACCCACCATTTTCTGATGCAAGTATCTGTGAATTTTTAAAAGTAAATATTTATTTGTATGTGTTCTGCAACCTAAACAAGTACCGCGAGTAACATTCATGAGTGTGTGGTTTGGCCATGACAATCCATGTGTAGGGAGCTCTGTTTTGATTATGTCAACATCATGCTAATTTGCAATACCAAGGAGTGATTGGGCCATCCGAAGAGCTTCTCGTTTAGGAGACACAAGGGCACAGAAGCAGGTGAACTACTGCAAAATCCAAGCGGGAATGTTGTCCGGGCGATCAACCCGCAGCACCCCGATGTTACAAGGACTCAGCTCTACCGCAACAGCATTAGTGATGCCACCACAGCGACGTCTGGCACCTACCGGGTATACAATTCCTAACATATTTTCCGAATTATGTTCGTGCCTTTGTAAATCCCAATCAACCCCATGTCATCCAGTCAAGCCATGTCAAGGTGATGCGTACTCTGGGCTGGAATAAACACAAGGTTCCTGTAAATTAGTGTGAATGAACAGAATTACATGATGATTAAGTTCAAAATATGATGTGCCTGGAGCACCGCGATGTGGTGGTCACCTTACGATACCTCAGAAGCTACTACTTGTTGCTCGGTGGGGAACTCGATCATTGGACGAGACTCCCACCGACAAATCACGTGACGAGATTAATTACATAAATGATGATAATAAATTGAACGAAATGGACAGATGCAATGTCGGTAAAATGAAATCATATAAAATTTTTTTCCCAATAAATGTAAACATGTCTTCGAGAAAATACGAAAATAAAAATTACAACTCAACCACCCTCGATTGCCATGGTATTCTAACATCACTTTCCAAGTCTGTTTAAATGATGTAATAGCTTTGTGGTATTCTTCCTGTGTTAATCTATTATTCCACTATTCATAGAAACTGTTGCAAATTACATGGGTACTAAAACATAATGCATATCAATGATAAAGATGACTTAATATTTTTCTTGGTTGACTGGCCACATGGTTAAACATATTGTTGTGCACCGGTTCATTCGGAATCTGTATGTTCCAAATAATGGCAGCATTCAGTAACACAATACTAGCTGTGCTGTATTTATATTTGTAATATTCTAAATTGTACGTATTTCCGGTACAACTCACGTAATAATTAATAAATGATATTTATACACATCTTTTCTCCTTTTGTGTTAGGTGTGATGATTCGTGTATGATAAAGATGGTGCCCCAAACGCATTGACTTTTGGAACATGTTTAAAAGTAAACAACCACTCAAATATTACTAAAAGTAATTATATTCAACAAGACACTGCACGTCTGGTACTTATGTGTGACATGTCAAAGGAAACTTCAATTTTAGTAACATGTAAATGATACGTGCCCACTTTTGCTCCTTTTATTTGTTCATTTATAGCCATTACTCCGCTCTTGTCCTATTGGTTCCTTAGTGGTAAATTTTTCAAAAACCATAGTATGTCGTATTGTATCCAAAACACCTTATTTGATTTTTTTTTCACATAGTGTCTGCTATTTCCGCCAGAATGCGCAACCATTGTTACATTACGAGACGATGATATTTCCGAATAGTTTTAACAAGTATATAATAGAACACATCAGTACTAATACGCAAATGTAAATACTTATTAAGTATACGCTGAGGATTAAAAAACCTATTAATGTTCCTTAATAAAAGTAGTTTTATAATTATCCAAAAGGTAGCGCTAAAGGGAAATTTTTTTTTACGCAAATATAACAGTGTCATGTACAAATAACGCAGATAAAAAATCAGTTTTATAATAGTTAATTTTTATATATTTTAAGTATAGTAGGTAGCATCTTGACAAAGTAATAAGACATGAGTAAATAAAATTATAAGTTGATTTCTGTACAATCAGTGTGCTAAAATTTATCTTACATTATCGCACAACATCGTATTTGAGTATTGCACATGCTACGTGTAAATATTGGTCAATTAGATTTTGAAGCTCAATATTTGAGCGTATTAATGAGTTGTTATCGACGTTCATACTTATTGTTATAACCTTTCGGATTTATTTTCTTTTCGGTTTTCGCGGTAGTTGACTGGCTAAACAGTATCAGTACGTTTGCAATGTTGTAATGTAAATGGCTATAATTAGTCATTACATGTAATAGTTAATTGCAACGGCCTTTTACATGTCATTGCTGTGACGCTTCGTGTGAAAAAGCGAGCATGGGTTGAATTTATTTTAAGCGCTTCATAACTACGGCACGTCCGTAATTCGTGTGCTAAAATGCGTTCTACATAAGTATACAACAAAAATAACTTAATTTGTATATATTTTACAGTCCAAATTTGGGGCCATTTCATTGTTATTCGACTCACAATTATTTAAATTAGAGATGAGCTAAATAAGTATTTCTCAGGAACATCCTGCAGAGGGAGCATGGTTCTTCTATACAACACTGTCACAGTTATGACGTGTCATGTAGACGACGGCAACGCGATGATGGCTGCACAAAAATGCGAACTCTAAACGTGTTGTCTTAACTCTGCTATCGTTAACTAAGGCGTCATGGTTATGACGGTTCGGGAGTGTAAATATACAGATGTTGGTATTGAAACTGCACAAGACACGTGTTGTTTTTTGAAGTTGGATAATCTGTCGGTAATTGTCAGCCAATATTTGAACTCTAAAACCTTAAATTTACAGGCTGCACATCTGCGCACTAACCCACAGAGTTACATAAACAACTTGGAAATTGTACAATTAAAATACAATTGCGACCATGGCACTGTAACCCTGCTTATCAGCGATGCATGCGCCCTTTATAAAATTAAACCCGACCTAAGGCGTAAAGGGCTTGCCCTGAGACGTATCCCATTCTCCAACCGACTTAGCTACTAACATGCATGCCGGAGGACACATAACTGTAAAGGTGTTCATGCTGGCGTAGTGAGATTTGGGGGCTCGCCAGAAGAAAAAAAATTGTTTTGATTATTTCCTTTCAAGATTGATGCTCTCGATAGTATGTTGAGTATTTTCTGCCTGCTTTTGTAAACAAATCACGTTATTCGTACAGTTTAATTTACAATCTCCTTTTACACTAGTCCAAAACATTTGGCTACGTGAGAATAGTAATTTCGTTATTTTTTCTACTTTAACGTCACTATTCGTTTTAACCTTGTTTTTATGACTCTCTGTCATATATTGTAATATGAGCTAGTTTCATTTTATTACGCCAATATTGTCTTGAAAATGATTGATTTGTATTAAAATTCTCTTTGAGAGTATTAATATCATGTCTCCTAGGAATCTGTTTTCAGAGAAGGCATTGCTGTAACTAAAAATTCATGTTTTATTAAGCTTATAAGGTATATTTCCTTTGGATTATTATAGACGGAACATTTCATCTATTAGGTCGGCATATCTTCGCATACAGATTGACAGAATCGGCCTTATGTGTAATTTTTATTTTTCGTAAATTTTATCTAGCTTTCACTGGCATACTAACGAAAATTATGTATTTTATGTTCGCCATGTTTCTTTTTGACGTTAATACTTCGTTAATCCTACTCTAAGTCAGGACTAAAAGTGAGTTTACGATTAAAGTCTGAAGAATTTAGAATTACTCTAATGACTCGATAAGCACATGGAAAACTTCAATAAGAAGCTTTGCAGTTTATGATAGAAGTAGCAACTGTTAAGTCAAGCCAATCAAAATCGTATGAGATATAAGCAAACGAAATAACCAGTAAAAATGGACAATTTGCATATATTTAATTATCTGTGGTTACTGTTTGTGTATTCGTTTAAAGAAAAACTCATGAAATCTTATAAAAGGGGATGCCGATGCCAACATTATTCATTTACATCAATAAAACTGAAAAGGTTAGTACAAGAAAATTCAAAAATCTCTTCAACGAAAGAAAACATGACCATAGCTGTGTCTGAAACAGCTACAAGACCATGATTTAGGTTACTAAATCAACCACGTGACAAATTTTAGGCCATAAATATTTGGGTATTTGGAGATTAAATTTACTGAGGTGAAGTAACACACTAAATCCCCAAATAGGTCCGTAAAATCGTTTGCTGCTGTTTATTTAAGTATTATTTCCCGTGTTCTGGTAGAAACGGCGATATTTCATGGCCTTAAAACGTTGCACAAAACATGCACGTGAAAAATGAAGAATTAGGGATCAACATGAAGTCATTTACAATAAAAGTTCGTATGTTGTATTAAAATTGCTATAAAAAGAAGGTGATCGGTTATTTCAAATGGAATATTAATTGCAGGGAGCGAAGAAATTACGAGAAGATTGATGTTGGGTAGAAAGAAATATGATCAGTTATTTACAAGATATGAAAAATACTTGTGGGTAATGATAATGTGACATACAAATTAAGGTCGAAATTCCACAAACCTATAGGTTCCAACTTTGTGACATGTAACACTGTTACAAGCCGTTCGAAACCATCCACCCTAAATTCCTAAAACCTAATTCCCCAAATTTGCCATTTCGGACACAGATAATGAAACGATTCTTTAAATTAAGAGGATACTGTCTGTCGATTAAAAGGGTTACTTTCATACGATTTCACAATGCGATACAACCTAAATACAAGTTGTAAATACAGTTTCCCGCCAACAACTGTCGCTGTGCTCTGATTGGCTACTTCGCCTTGACATGTACTTAAGATATAAAATATAATGATCTCTTAAGTAAAGCCAAGAACGCACACGACCCATCAAGACCAGTACGTGGCAATCATAAACGAATGCCCTTAAATACATAGAATCATATATTAAGGGTCATGTGCAGAGAATAATCTAGTCGCTCCTAACACTAGAAACACGGAGAAATTGTCACTAAATGGCTCGTTTCGTGTGCTCAGTTATATTTAGTATTAGTCATCCTTATTTGTAGTGTTGTATTCAGAGAAGTATCTATAGTCCATTCCCGACTGGAAGAGGCTTTTGAAAACGAACCTTTGAAAAATTACTCTAGGCATAAAAAAAAAAAAAAAAAAAAAAAAAACTGTATTCCACAAATATATAATACTGTGGTTAACTTTAGAGTACAGTATTATTGAATAAATGAAACTTTTCCTTAGTATCTTTTATAACATGTAATACTTATTTCGTATTAAATATGAATTAACACCATCGAGAGCAGCGATGTGTTGGCAAGGACCGGTAAGAAATAGTTCACAGTTAAAATATTGCTTTCACCTACTTTTTCCGCAGGCTATTTGTAAATTAAACTGTACTTATTGAAATATTTATATATTTAGGTAGGCCCGATGGCAACATATTTCACGGCAGTGTTTGAACACAAGATGGTGGACTGCTTTGTTCTCTTTGGTGCCATAATCCCTTTTCTGTTGTACTTGCCCAATTTTGGTGTTTCTTGTCTTTAAATGTTGCAATTTGATAAAGAATGATGTAGAAATGATCGTCAGGAGCGAAATGGGGAGCCGAAGCTCAACTGACCTATTGTACATGAGGACACATGGTCGCATGTAGCTCACACAGGTTTTCATGAACTCTTTAAGGATTTGGGTTTTTGGAAAATGGTTTTAGGTATGGTGATGGTCGATTGGGATTTGATGGGAAAGGAGTAGCCACTATTTGTGGCGCCATTTGATGCTTAGTCTGGGCTGGACCATGGGAGGATGGAGGTAATGTAGATTGGTTATACTTAGAAATTGAAGTTCTCTGGTGGGTGCCAGTGCTCAATAGTAGGAGAGCACGATTTGATGGTAATCCTCTGATTCGTTCAGCCGCCAGCCTGTTGGCTCTTCCCCCAGTAGTCCGCATCTTGTAGGTTAACTACTGACGAACTTACAGAAATATATTCATAGATTCCTGGTCTAGCTAAGGTTGTCGGCCACCCTAATATGCCGTCTCACTCCCGAGAGGATATTTTGGCTTCATCACGACAGTTATCAGTTACGTTACCCTTAGGTGATTACAGTTTAAACAGTCGAGACACTACTGAGAGCGAATAATTAGCCACAGAATACTCATCACATCATTTTAGTACACTCTAAATCCCACATGGGGCATGTACATTAATTGTTTGCCATTGTAGTCGGCGACCACTTAAACTGTAAAACAAGCATGAAGCTTACATGGTTTTAAGGTGAAGTTAAGTCCGCTGGCCATTAAGAAATGTACCGGGCCACGAGACAATGTACTCGCTCCAGGAGAGCAGAAATGAGGGTCCGGTATACTACATTGACGATAAAACAGAATTACAAATGATTATGTTATGAACGATGAAAGCCCGGAGTGGCACGGACACACAACTGTCTCGCTACATGTTCATGACTACTAACATAGCGGTGGGTGCGAAGCCCTATGGTTGGTTGCTGCTGTGGCCGAATATCACATGTCTTACATAACTATTATATTTGTAAACAAATATGCGATTAAATTATGTGATACCAGTTTATGTTAAATATTGAAATGGTCTGAACATTCAACACCTATAAATTACACTCTTATAAATTATAACATCAGTTGTTTGGCCGCTGTGGTGCGGGGTTGCCATATCAGCATTCTAACCTAAAATGTCCCACTTTTGCTATTGTGGGTTCACAGCTCATGGTGATGTTTCCAATGATAGCTTAATAAATTAAAACACTCAATTTTTGGGGCAAAACAAAATGACATTAACAATTACACAATAAAAGCACTTTAAATAATTTTGGTAAGAAATTCCACATGGTCGGCACTGGCGCCATATCTATGGTATATCATATCTATGGACCGGGCACTGTGGCCTCTGCCATGGCGCGGCCAACGCGTGTTCGCAGAACAAGTGAACATCAAGTAAACAAAACATTCCTAGCCTAGCATAACCCTGAGCGGCGTTTGCTGTAGCACTTACGTGTTATAATACTTACAGGAACACGAGGAAATAAATACAACAAATACACAACACAAACATATCACCCTTTCCGTAAGGCACTCTAGCCAACTAGACTGTAAATAGGAATGTTGACATTACTTATGCGTACATAAATGACATTAACATTGGCGAAAGAATACATACAATTACACTATTACCATTCAAAAATGCAATACATACACAATCCTGAATAAACTTATGTGACACTCGTGCACACCGTGCACGACATGGAACACTCGTAAACACTAAGCACTTGACTACACACACATGACACTTAATACTAAAAAAGCCTTTGAAAACACATTTACACTATGCTTTGCACTCGTGGTGCACACATGTTTCACTAACATGAGATGGTGCCTGATGGTGCTGCTTGAAATGAGGCGTGGTTAATGGGCTCACCGAAGTGGTTCACATTGCATACCCCCCTTCTCTTCTTTCCCTCTTGAGGCTGTTCTCTTGCCTACCTGTTGCTCCCTTGCAGCTTAGTCGCAGCATCTGGGCGTCCGTCGGAGGTCTCCGTGTGGTCGCAGGTTGTAGCGCTGCAGTTGTTGTGTCATCACAGGTGGGTGGGGCATCTTCTTATCACTCGCTGGTAGCGGCGCTGTAGGAACGGTTTGCGGTAGACACAGGGGTGTGCCCACATGTCATGCACGCTACATGCCATGTGCTGCGAATTTGTTTGCTGCTGGTGGGGGGAGGACAGCATCATATCTCCCCTCTCATCCCTGCTGCTCTCGCTGCTCTTAACTCGCTATGTGAGCATTGTAGGTCAGGGTGTAAGGTACCCCTGACACACCTTGTGGTTGTAACCCCTGACCTCGGGCTCATAGGCGAGCTGGTTGGAGATGACCGGTGTCCCGGTAATGTCACAATGCCTTCAGGGGGGGGGAGGGTCTGAACTTGGCGATACTGGCCTTCCCCAGGTGGCCTCCCTGGCTTGTAGGAAGTGACATCATGGAACATTTGTTGTTTGATGACTGTCGAACCACATTGGCGGATGCAGGTGACGGAGCTCGCTGGAGCCGCTGTAGGCATACAGACGCCCAGCGCCGCAGCTGCTTTCTCACCGTGCTTAGATCCGGTGGGAGAAGTTGCTTGGCTGTGTGGTGAAAACAAATGACATCTCGTTAACCTAGGGCCTTCCCCAGGTGTTGGTGGAGGGGAGATGTTATCCGGTGTCTCTGTGTTGCCTGGTGCAAGTCATATGGTGTCCCTGTGGAAAACGGTTGTGCATCTTCGACTCAGTTTCATAACATAACATCTCTCCTTTTTTTCCTGACAATCATGTGTGGGCTGCTCCAGCATGCCGCAAAGCCCGCGCAAAATGCTTACGGCACTGTGGTTGGCCCATTGGGGGGATGGCGAGGTTTATGTGGATTGGAAAAATGATACTGACGTGAATATTACTCGGTAGGCGCCAGCTCACAGCGTGGTGAGTATGAGTTTGCAGGTAGGGTCGTGTTGCCGACGACCAGTGTGGCTTCCTCCAAGGCTCCGCCATATGTGAAAAATATCTCCACATGATGCTGTAGATTCCTGTTGTTATATTCCTGTACTGCCTAGTCTAGTGGGGGTTGTCAGCCGCCTCTATACAGCACTCACTCCCAAAAGATTGTTTTGGCTATCCTACACCATTTCATTATGTCGTGAAAAATGTGATTATATGGGACATTATGCATACCCCGAAATAAAGCTGGTGACATTCATTTAACCACACATTTATTTCTTAAACCTCTTATGAGGTACATAAGTTACACTTTCTCAGTTGGTGTGGGAGAGTACGTATACTGAGAAAAATGGCATGAAGCCTACATGAACTTAAGTGAAATTTAAGGTCTGGCAATGTACAATATGGACCGGACTATAGTGCAGCGCACACCCCGCGTGACGAAAAAGAAGTTATTGTTCCAGAAATGACTATTGAAAGACTACATGGATGGTATGCAAAACAGTGATGGGCCTGGGGAGGCCACGACGCGAGGTCTACACTACTTGAGTACCGCTAGACTGCTGAACATGTCCGCGCATGTTGGCCGGCGATAAGTGCGGTCATTCTTGCATGACCGGATAAAATAATGGAAAATAAATTTACGTGTTATATGTGATGAATGATGAGCTTAAATTATTACTATGACACAATAGATGCTACCAAACACTTGTACATGCTAACATAAAAAGGTCACATTTAACGTTAACTATTTAGGTTTTGTGTGAGCACGTGTGACTCTGATTTATTGTAGATGGTGTCACATTTATTTGAGACTGCATTTCGTTTACCTATCTGTCTTTGCATTATGCCAGTCTCACACAAGAACACTTATATTGCAATTTCGTGCAAATCTGAGAAATGTTTATGTTTGGGCCAGACACTTGCACTGCCATACCGTCATGGTTGGCCACGGTGACTTGGCCTAGCTGACCATTGGAGGTTACATTTCTTACATACTAAAACAATAATCAACAATGACACAATTAAACTGTAATCACTATTCCTAATATAAACACAGAAAATATTTATGTGCTGATTGGGGCACATGAGGCCAATGTCAACAAGGATGTTACGTGACTTATAGTTGGCCTCATAAATGTCAGCAAAACAAATGTGCACAAAAATAAATATAACACTCTTATTAATTCTTCGGCTGACACACAGGATGTCTTGGTGCATGTTAGTGCTCAAATGGAACATATAAAAACACTGCAATTCTCAAACACAATAAACCCCTCTTATTAATAATCCGTGTACACTTGGAACACAGCACTTACCTTAACACATTAATAAACACACCCTTCAGATATATTTAATCAGGACCCTTCAATAAAACAGCTGAACAAGAACACAAAAAATAAACAAACAAACCTGCGTAGTTGCTGCGGTGCACACGTTATATATGATGTCAACACTGGATGAGAATTAAAATGGCCATAAATAAAAATGCAGATGTAAATGATGTGCCACTTCACTGAACTCGATGAGGCTGCGATGCTGCGAACGGGCTGAATGTGAGGCTGGGGGAATGTGGAACATGCCAATGCCTTATGGCTGGCAGATTGAGGATGTGCATGCATGTATACCAGTTGCCCGGGAAGGAGGATAGGATGGGCACGGGCAGAGTCGGGCCACCATGGTTCAGCGTAGCGCAGCTGTCTCTCTCTTACCTCCTGCTGTTCTCTCTCCCTCCTGACCACCCTCTCTTCCCCTTCGCTGCCAGCATGCCTCATCGCTTCGCTTGTGAACTCCTTGGGGAGGGGAAGGTCACAGCCCTGTAGTAGCTGAGCAGGTGTTCGACCGGGTGCCTCGTTCACCCTTCCTCGCAAAGTAAACAAAGCTTTCAGGAGATGTTTAGCCCATGATGCGTGGACATCTTCAACTCGTCGGCGCATATGTGTCTTGAGCTCTTGATTCTGGCGTTCTGTCGGGTTGGATCTCGCATGGTAGATCGCCATCGTGTGTTGTTTTACACACCATTTGGTGCAGAAATCCCGCCAATTGTTTTCCATGAACTGTGTGACATTGTCACTGAGGATCACGCGCAGGTACTCCCAGAGTGAGAAAAACTCATACTGTAAAGTCTTCCCGTCCGTGCGAGCATACATGCTTAACAAGGGGTAGGCTTCTCTCCACTGAGAGAATAAGTATGTGCTGACCAATATGAAGCATTTTCCACATGGTGTCTGGGGGTTTGGGCCCATTAAATCGATCGCTACCATTTCGAAGGGCTCGACTGACTTGTGTGGTTGTGGTTGTGTGCCATCTTGTCTCCTGCTTTTGTAACATTTATATTGGACACATAAACGCACGAAAGCTCTCATGTGCACAGCAATGCCTGGCCAATGGAAGTATTTGAGAATGTTGTGCTTTATTTGTGTGGTGCCAGAGTGTCTCACAATTTCACTGTCTTGGGCCAATTTCAAAACATCAGTGCGTATAACGGCAGGTACGTAAACACACCAGTCTTCAGTGCCCATGCCCGGGCGTGATTTCACACAATCGTTCAACACATGCCATTTTTCAACTGTTCTTTTTGCACAGTGTTCTTTCCAGTTCTGCACGACTGGGTACATTCACTGCTCATAAACAAGATCATGTAACTCCAGTAGTGTGGACATAGTGGTTGGCACAGAAACATTGTATTGAATTGGCACATTACGCACGTGCTTCATTGGGGAAGGGGGTAGAATGTCCTTCCATTCTTCCTCATCGCTTGTGATTTCTGTTCCGGGTGTGTCGTATCCGGGGAGGGTGACATCCGGCCGCCCTACCCTGTTTTCTTTTTTCTCGACCCGGGTTGTTTCCATCCCTCCTGAGGCCTTTAGTGCTCCCATGTGGGACAGTTGTCGTTCCAGCGGGCTCCCCCACGCCACCAGCAAGGGAGAGGGGGTGGTCTGTTCCCTGGACACGGGCGATTCATTCCACTCCTGTAAGTAGTGGGGCGGATAGCCATCGGTTGTGATTGACTAGTGGGGTCTAGATGATTGCTGTTTTCCCACGCCATCTTGCCTGGGTCAGTATCCCAGGTTTTCTCAGTGTTATCCTTCCAGGCTTGTTGATTCTCGTGATTGCGGGTTGGTGTGACCTTCGTACTCATGTCCAGAAGCATGACCACCTGAATGAAGTCTTGCTCGGTGACATGAATAACTGGAGCGAGTACAGCCCGGTATTTAGTTAATGTGGTGCTGGCGATCAACTTCAGGATGTCCTGCATCAACAGTGTCGGGTGGTAGGTGCGGGTGAGGCTTTTATTCTGGATGGCAAAGTCACACAGGCTCTCAACTCCTTGCTCCTCCAGTATACTCTTACTGCATGCTCATAGTGAGGTGAAAATGTTTGCAAAGCGTGCGGTGAAGGTGTTATAAAATTTCTCCTACATAATTCCATAATGGCTGATTCCATGTCACCAGCACTTCGCATCGCTAGATAAGTGGTCGCCGATGCAGCTAGGCCAGTCAGCCTGGTCCACTCTCTACCTGTGTACATGGTCTTCTCAGTCACGCAAAAATCCAAGTGGAACTTCACCCACAATTCCTGCATAGGTAGGTAATGATTGTAATCATACTGGTGTCATCTGAAGATGCTGGTACATGATTGGTTGGTCTCTGGTATGGAGTGTTGAGGCAGTAAGTGATAGGTATTCCATGTGGTTGAATACCGGAGGTGCTCTTAGTGTGTAGTGAACTGTGGCTGGGATGTCAGGTGATGTCCTCATGCCCCTCTGAATCTGCGGTAATTATAATGTTGGTTGTGGCAGTTCCGGGAGATATAAAATACCCTGAATAATAGAATCCACCTCCGGTGGCTGTAATACTTTGAAATTGAAGTTCTCTGGTGGGTGCCAGTGCTGAATAGTAGGAGAGCACGAGTTAATGGAAATCCTCTGGGTCATTCGGCCGCCAGCCTGTTGGCTCTTTCCCTAGTGGTCCATGTCTTGTAGGTTAACTACTGACAAACTTCCAGAAATATATCCATAGATGCCTGTTCTATTGAGGGTTGTTGAACACCCTCGTACGCCATCTCACTCCCAAGATAATATTTTGGCTTCCTCTCTGCAGGTATGAGTTATGTTACCCATAGGAAATTACAAGTTAAACAGTCCAGACATGACTGAGAGCAAATAATACACCGGAGAATACTCATCACGTCAAATTATTACATTCAGAATCCCAAATGGGGCATGTACAGCAATTGCTCGCCCTTGTAGTTGACGACCACTGAAAATGTAAAACAAGCTCATGCTTGTTTTACATGGTTTCAAGGTGAAGTTAAGTTCACCGGTTGTGAAGAAATGGACCAGGGTACGAGACAGTGCTCATCCCGGGCGAGCAGAAATGAGTTTCCTGTATACTACATTGGCGATAAAACAGTTACGCATTCATGACTGTACTAACTTGGCGGTGTGCACAAGGCCCTGTGATTGGTCGCTACTGTGGAAGAATATCACGTTACTTATGTGACAAATATATTTGTGAACAGATATGCGATAAAATGATGTGACACCAGTTTGCATTAAAAAATATTAAAATGGTCTGGACATTCAACACTTATAAATTACACTCTTTAAAAAAAAATAACATCATTTGTTTGGCCGGTGTGGTGCAGAGTTGCCATATCAGCATTCTAACCCTAAAATGTCCCGCTTTTGCTACGGTGGATGTACAGCTCATGGTGACATTCCCAATTTCAACTTAATATACTAAAACACTTAATTCTTGGGGAAAAACAATATGAAATAAACAATTACACAGTTAAAGCACTTTAAATAATTCGAGTAAAAATTCGTGGTTTCTTACCATGTGGTCGGTGCTGTTGCCATATCTATGGTGTATCATATCTATGGAGCAGAGACGGTGGCTTCTGTCCTGGCGCAGCCAATATGTGGTCGCAGAACAAATGAACATCAAGTAAACAAAAATTCCTAGCCTACCATAACCCTGAGCGACATTTGCATGGTACTTAAGTGTTATAATTCTTACAGGAACATAAGGAAATAAATAACAACAAAACCACTACACAAACCTATCAACCTTTCAGTATGGCACTCTAGCCAACAAGACTGTAAATAGGAATGTTGACATTACTTACGTGTACACACATGACATTAACACTGGCATAATAACAGAAACAATTACACTATTACCCTTTAAAAATACAATACATACACAACCCTGAATAAACTGACATGACACTCGTGGTGCACACACTCTTCACTGACATGAGGTGGTGACTGGCGGTGCTGCTTGAAGTGAGGTGTGGTGAACAGGTTCACCTATACGGCTCGCATCAAAAGTAAGCATTGAAGCCGACAGATTCTACATGGCAGTTCACATGGTAATGTTTGTTTTCATTTGACAGAAGGATACGAAACAGGCCTGAAAGTCGGTATTTAGCACGGCTCCAAGAAAGTTTCTTCCAGTGGGGAACGGACTATAGTCACCACAAGTACTAGAGCCGAAGCGAAATTGGCACTAGATTACTCGTTGTGTGTATTCTCAGTTACTTTAAGTTGTAGTGGTCCTTTCTTTTTAAGTGGAGAAATCTAGTCTCCCAACAATTTCCCTAAATTACCATCTATTGGATATTTTCTACAAAATGGTGATAACAAGATCCGTATTTGACTACGATTTAAAGTTTTTAATGTGTACTTGGTTATATATTCACACATTCTTGTTAAGAGTATAGATTTATGGAACTGGAACACTGCATATTCGATTACATGGTGATTTTTCATCAATATTCGTTTCACAAAAAAAATTTGAGATTATTAGTATGTAACTGTAAAAAAACACATTATCGTGACCAGATAGTGCTAAAGTTAATAAATTTATATTTATTACTTAAGGTGTTGTTCTTGAATGTAAGAGTAAATTATTTAAACATATACACATTGATTTTAAAAAAATAGGAAAGTTTATACAATGTATATGTTTACGAAATGAACTGTGTTCCTATAACATTAAACATATTCTGTTAATTCCAGGATGTAAATGACATTTTTAAGCAGTATAAAATAAAATACATATTTCGAGGAACAAACGTCTCCATTTTATTTGTTACATGAAGAATCAGACACCATAGTTTCAGCGATTTCCTATTGGCTGAGATCTACTGACATCGTTAATTTCGGCAAGCTAATGTATCCTCGTATTTAGTGACGAGCCATGCTAAACTCCATGAATCTGCACTAGTGCTAAAACTAAAACTGTCTGAGCATACGACATATAGGCCGTGGTTACACGACTGCTGTCAAACACATACAGATAAATACATTCGGTAGCCATGAGTAAAAAGTTTAAAATTGAATGTGTTTTTTTGTGGTGACACGCCGAAAACAGAATGAAATCAATAGAAATTCTAACTTCAATGAACATGCGACATGTTCCTGACGTCCGTGTATCCCTTGTACTCGTTTGTTCCATCGCAGAAACATTAACCACACAGCAACACTCGACTCATCGGCATTAGGTTGTGGTCTCGATTTGTGCATGTTGACAAGAACAGTGTTTACACTTTTCTTGCCGCACTCTAACTCGTGGCCGCGGGTCAAAATTATTATACATTCATCACAAGAGGTAACTCTTGTGATGAATTGATATGTGGCCTAAGCGAGTATGTCCCACGAAGTCACTGACATTAGACGCAAACAGCCATTGAAGGGAACTCTGGGATAAGTGGCGCCGCTTATTCCCAAAGCTTTCGGATGTGCGCGATGTCGACGGGCCCCGTGGCCGAATCTGGAGTGCGATGTTGCTTCAAGTAGTGTCAAAAGATGGGGAATCACATTCCCACAGGAAGTGTAAAGTGGCCGCATTAATTAATATGATCATTTATAGGCATTTTAGTGATGATTGCACCACAACTAATTTGGGATACAGCCTGCTCCATATCATAGAAGCTCCGCCTCTAGTGACGAAATCCATGGGTCGTCACATCCAAACACATTCCTGTAATTATAACCATTATGATACACACCTATTTAAATATGTTAATTATAAGAGTGTACAAGTAATCATCTATCGAGAATCAGCCCCTGAGGCATCATTTCATTTAATATCACACTTCAAATGAGGTGACATACTCGTGATGTCGCATTCTTAGCCACATATGGGGCTCCAACGTTCACGGGTATGTCACCAATGTGTTTTAATTTAGTAATCATAATTATGTACAATGTCAGTTTCATTTATCATGTTAAATATTAAGTTCAAATTTTTTCATGTTTTCGATATGGCTCTGGATTCGCTGGACGTTACATAACTTTAACTTAAGGCCTACGCCTTACTTTCCACAGTAGTGACCACCAGCAGGTCCAGAGTACCGGGTCCACTTAACTAAGAGAACACATTTTCTTGTGCAGCATCATTTCATTGTACCTTTGCGGTAATAAAACAGTCATACCATAATTAGATGTGTTTTATTACATTAATCTACTTAGTTCATCAGGTACTGCACCATCATAGCTGCATCTACTTTAAAGTGTCTTTCAGTGCATATTTCGTATTTATGGGGCCTACCCTCCTCAAGCAGAGTAAATTCAGTCATAATATAGGCGTGCGAAGTGGCCGACAGCTTCGGCCCAAAGGAAATGTTTTATATTCAACTCAATTTAACTGACAAATTTACTTTCCTTCATATTGACCACGTATCCAGGGTCGCCGCAGGTCGTCGACCGTACGACCCTACTCAACATAGTTCACTCTACCGGACGTGGCGCCGGACACATCATCAGTTCCTTTCATACACCTGCTCGCAGGCAGGAGACAAACACATCACAGCACCTATGGAGGCGCCCAACTAGGACTACTTAAACGTCATAGTACAAGTTCAAGTCATGTCAAGTGGCTTTTCCGACTAGGGCGAATGGAAAATCAGTCTACACCAGCAAGCCACATTCCTACATCAAATGGTTTTCCGAACATGGCGAACATAAAATATGTAATTTTTGTTTGTATGCCAGTGAAAGATAGATCAAATTTACGAGAAAAAAAAATTACACATAAGGCCGATTCTGTCAATCTGTATGCGAAAATATGCCGACCTAATGTTCCGTGAAATATAATCCAAAGGAAATATACCTTATAAGCTTAACAAAGCACGAGATTTAGTTACAGAGTGCCTTTCCAAAATTGGTGTCATTTCCATATTTATTAATAACAAACTATATATAATATAGAATTTACTACCGTTATAAGCAGAACATTGATATTTATATGGGGCATTAATACATATTAGGCCAACATTCTAGACATTGACACACACGACATTGCTCACTTTTCGGGCGAACCCAGAGATATGGTTGCGAAATTCAATTACGCCCAATTTATGGGCTTCAAAATCAAATTGACCAATATTTACATGTAGCATGTGCATTACATGTATTATAATGTAATATGGTAATATTAGATGCATTTTAGAACACAAATTACACAGAAGTCAACATTTAATTTATTTTACTCATATTTTATTACTTTGTCAAGATGCTACCTACTATACTTAAAATATATAAAAATTAACTATTATAAAACTGATTTTTTTATCTGCGTTATTTGTACATGACACTGTTATATTTTCGTAAGAAAAAAATTTCACTTTATCGCTACCTTTTGGATAATTGGGAAACTACTTTTATTAAGGAAAATAATTTGGTATTTAAATCCTCAGCGTATACATAATAAGTATTTACATTTGCGTATTAGCACTGATGTGTACTAATTATATACTTGTTAAAACTATTCGGAAATATCATCGTCTCGTAATGTAACAATGGTTGCGCATTCTGGCGGAAATAGCAGACACTATGTGAAAAAAAAATCAAATAAGGTGTTATGAATACAATACGACACCCTATGGTTTTTGAAAAATTTACCACTAAGGAACCAATAAGACAAGAGCGGAATCATGGCTATAAATGAACAAATAAAAGGAGCAAAAGTGGGCACGTATCATTTACATGTTACTAAAATTGAAGTTATGTTTAATTTATTTGTTTGTAACTATGTATAACAAAATAACTCCAACCACACACTGCCATGCTTGTGAAGTTGTATAATATAACATTTGTCAAGTTTGTAATGCAGTTGTGTTATAGACACACATATTATTAGATAATAAAACTCCAAAATTTTCGACATTTAAGAAACATATTTATGCTTTGCTCTCATGTTATACAACAAATCCTGTAGCTGGTATAACTCAAACATAATCAGTCCATTGCTAATGAAATTAACACCTTGCAGTTACATTTTTAAGTGTCATAATTTCAATTATTTGCGCCTAGAGATAATTTTTTTATTGTTTCATGTACGCAACATAGAAAACTTCAAGAAACCCACATTAATATTCAAACCTAAAATCACAATGCTATTACTTCACCAACGTATTGCTACAGGTATTAGGTTTATTATATTGTTCTATTTCTCCATAATTAGATCAGTGCTGAGTCGCATTTGTTGTGTTTATTTTTAAATTTTGTTCCTGCAGTGCCTTCTATTATTATTGTTGTTGAGTACCCCATGCTGCGGGCCATACTGGAATAATGACTGTCCATCTTGGGCTGATTTTCCTTTGGGAGGAACAACTTAAATAACAACCAGGAAACGGACCACGGGGGGTAGGGCAGCCAAACGCCGCTCACCCCAGGTCACCACAAGAGAATCTTGGACAGAAATTACCACAAATTTAATTCGGCCAAATTACCAGCAAAACTGACAACTTAATCTGTATTCCCATCCAAGTAAACCACATTACATGCAAAGTACTAGTAGACACAGTCGTTTCACCCAACTTCCTCCGCAGTGACTTAATCGAAACAGCTGAAATACGACCAACTCAACAGGCTATACAGTTAGCTACACACCAACACAGTGGGGGAGTCACTGGTGAAGTAACAGTTACAGCACGCATCCGAAACATAAAACTATCATGACGGCTTAAATGTCTAACGACATAAGGGAGAATGTCATCTTAGGGATCCCGTGGTTATCGGAACAGAAAGCATTTGTGGAACCGGCTGCATAATTTGTACACTTCGGACAGGAGCGCCGTACTGTTTATAGTTTGAAGCCCCGACCAGTTGGGAATATAACGGCCTTAACTGAAGCGAACCAGCTCACCGACCACTTATCTCATTCGCCAGGAACAGAAGTTGCACAAAACTATGAGGAGTGGGAGAGCTACCTGCCACCCTCCCCAACACTCACAGTAAAACACATGATGTCACGAGTGCAGTACTCAAATGATACATTGTTACTGCAAGTGCCTAAGCTAACTGTAATAAAGGAACATGTAAACCAACAAGGAGAATGCCCCGTCGCACAAAAATTGATTGGCGGTGTGCACAAAGCACAAGTGATAAGTGGTGTGTGCGCTCGAATCATGTGCGAATGTCAACGCTGACACGTGGAGAAAAATGTGCATCAACTGCAGCCCATATCTTTGTACTACAATACACATATTCTAATAACCTTACCAGCCATCCCAGCACAGAACAAACATGTCGCAATGTTGTGAAACACATTCATTGGTCAGGTGTGTCTGTGGAAGTATATAATATTGAGTGAAAATGTGCCACCTGGTACTGCTACAATAGTAGGCAAACAGATGGTATGCAGCAGCAACAATCAAGACCTCCGCATGCGCCATTTTAAACCGTGACTTTAGACCTGATGGGGCCTTCCCCATGGATGTCAACAGGAAAGAGGTTCATCGTAGGGGTGATGGACCTATTTTCAGGGTGGGTGGAAGCGTACCCAGTGTCGAGTGTTCTGGATTGTACAGTGGGAAAAGTGGTGGAGATGCTGGGGTTACCCACACACTCTGTTAAGCGACAATGGAACCCAGTTTACAAGCTGAGTGATGCGGGATTTATGCGAGAAATGAGGCATCTGACACTTCACAACAGCCGTTTACAACCCACATGCAAATCCAACAGAACAACACGATCAGGAACTGAAAATACAGCTGTATTTGGGCATGGGTGAGAATCATGTATCATGGCTGGACAGCCAGCCCAGCTTTTACAGGGCCTTAACCTTCCCCTTCCCGGCGAGTTCGAGAACTGGGCAAGAGAGCACGCCAGCAGTATGATGGGCGACGAAGGAAGAAAGGGTTGGTGCAAGCATGCCAGAGGGGGACAAGGGAGAATCAACTGAGCTACATCGCGCATGGGCACCTGAGTCTACCTGCGCCAAGCCACTGTCTATTACCAGGACAATATGTTTACATCAGAGCGCATCTCAGTCAGCTGGGAAAATATAATTTTGCACGGGGCTAGTTGAGAAGTGGAGTGGCCCGCACACTATCATCAGGAGAATGGAAGAAACATGCTATGAAGTGCGTTTGGGTGTGCTGAGAAAAGCCATTTTTCACCGCGACACTCTCAGGTTGGCCAACGTCGGTGTCGAGCATCAACAATCAGGCAATGAAGAAAGTCAAGTGCCACCACACCATTTGCCGAAGATACAGGCTTCGAAATCCGTACAACTCGCTGCCGAACCTGTCGATAGCTACAACACCCTACGCCAAAGTGTCTACAGGGGAGACAGCTGCGAACATTGCAACAGTGTTGGAAAATACATGGCATAACAACATAGTACCAACTACTCAAGATGTTGGTGACAGCAACTAGATGCCCCTGAGAAGTTAACATCCTGCTGCTGAGGCATCACCATTATCGTCACTGGATACTACGCAGACACAAGGGGGCACGTCAAATATATATGTTGGGGATGCCTTCTCTCCAAGCCGTTGCCACCTACATCTGGTAGAGGAGAGCAGCAGCAATGAGTCGGAGTCAGGGGAACTCTCCTCTCCTCCCCAAGCTTCAAACGCCCTCTTCCTACCTGGCAAATCATGTGCGTGGCGTGCAGGCACACCTCTTTGCCGATCGCAACAAAAACAGCATCGCCATGTCGCAGGAGCCACAACCCTGTCCACTTCAGAGACAACAACAACACCCACGAGTTACTGTCTGCAAACATGTGGAACAGCATCGACGCCAGTGTGGGAGCCACAGCCCACCCACATCATGAACAACAACAAGAGCCACGTGGTTACAACATGCGACCACGTTGTACACTACAGCCACTTGCAAGATGTTGCAGCGAGGGATGAAGATATCACACCAAGTGAATGGCCTCTGAAAGTGAGGGCATTTGATGTGAACCATACCTTGGCCCCAGGCCTATTAACAGGTTTAACCTACAGTAACGTCACAGCTCACAACAACATCATGAGAGGACACCAGAATACCCAAGTCAGTGTCAACATGAGCGCGTGTTCGTACAGAGCATAGCATGAGTAAGTGTATAGTGTTTTTTTAGGGCATCTTAAAAATTATTAGGGCAGTGTTGAGTCATATGCATTGTGTTTTTTTTTGTTCTTGCAATGCCTTTTATTATTATTTTTGTTGTGTACCCCATCTGCAACAAAAACGTTATTACATACACCCAGTGTACCAGAAGCAGTCCATGCAGTCAAGTTTCTTTACCAGTGTTATTGTTTAAGTTGATAATTTAGGGTTATGTATTTTGGTATGTCAGTGCTTATGTCATTTTTTTAATTTGCCCCATGTTTCCTTTGACATGTCACACATAAGTATCACACATGCAGTGTCTTGTTGAATATAATAATTTTTAGTAATATTTGAGTGGTTGTTTACATTTAAACATGTTCCAAAAGTCAATGTGTTTGGGGCACCATCTCTATCAGACACGAATGATCACACGTAACACCAAAGAAGAAAAGATGTGTATAAATATCATTTATTAATTATTACGTGAGTTTTACCGGAAATACGTACAATTTAGAATATTACAAATATAAATACAGCACAGCTAGTATTGTGTTACTGAATGCTGCCATTTTTTTGGAACATACATATTTCGAATTAACTGGTGCACCGCCATGTGCTTCACCATGTGGCTGGTTAACCTGTTAATTTTAAGTCATCTTTATCATTGTTTATATGTATCACGTTGTAGTACTCATGTAATTTGCTACAGTTTCTATGAATAGTGGAGTAATAGATTAACACAGGCTATGTGGTCCTGAGCATACTGACTTGTCATGCTCAAGAGGAATTGCATGCTCTGCTATGGAAGTCCGTTGAAGTGAGTCTGCTGCCGAAAATACATCCCGACATTCGTGGAGGAGTTTCTGGATTGTCTACCGATACAGTCCGGGTAACTCATGGTCCAGCTTGTCGAGTTGTATCTCCGCAGTGCTATTGTTCATGCGCAGGTTGAGCTCATATTCTGTCTGTCTCTCCTTCTTACCAAAATGTATCCTTCATGCCGCTGGCTCCACGATTGCGTGTTACACGGTGAGCCAGGGGGTGTCAAGGATTGCATCTTCCCTCAAGTTGTTACACACCAGTGCTGTGGTTGATGTGGTCACGTCCCTTATCTTTACATTGACATTGCCTTTCCCTATCGTCTGTCCATTGTGCTGGTACATAGCTAGATGAATTTCTGATTCAGTAGGTCAGAGGTGTGTTGATTTATGAATTTTTCCTTCACAAAATTGTGAGGAGGCATCTCTGTCTACTAGAGCTAAACAGTGTTTAGTGTTGAGGAGGACCAGTATTCTAATAATTCTGTGCTCGCTATTAACAATATGCTCTAATATTGTTTGTTGGGGAGTTTGTTTCGGCTGCTCAACTTGTGGAGGAGATAGTGTTGCCTTATTTCTTTTTCCTGTAATCTGTGATGGTGCTTGCATTTTGGCTGGGGTTGGCTAATGTCTGGTCGGCCTTCCCCACCTACTAGTTTCCCGTCTTGGGAAGTTGGGTTGTGTATTGTTGTTCAATTCTAGTCTTAATTGTGGGGCATGCATTATACCAGTGCTTTTGTTGCCCACCTGGACAGTATTTGCACATAGGTGTCTCTCCTGCATTGGGCCCTTCTGCCCCTATTGAAGGGTTTTCCCTTGATTTTTTTGGGCATGCTGGTGCGTTACCACCTTTCTGGCCACACCAACTGTCTCTTTGTTGTAGTTTCAGAGGTTCTCGTGCATTTGCATAACTCATTGGGGGGTTGACTATTACGTTCTCTAGGGTGTACGGAGTTGTGTACTCATTGGTAGGTTGCCCTATCTTGTTCCCTATGTGTTGCTTGAAACTCCCTGTCTGCTTGATCCAATAACGTTGTGGAACGAATAAATTCTTCCACGCTGCTATGTATTAAAGGTGCAAATGCAAGCTTGCACTCAGGTCGTACCGGCGATCCTAGGACCTCAAGTATCTCTGTATCACTCATGTGCGGGTGGTAATTGCGGATCAGGTTCACCTTATGCATTGCAAAGGCCGTTAAGCTCTCATGTGGATTTTGTGCGTCCAGTACTGCGCGACTCTGAACTTGCAGTGATGAAAACGTGTTTGAAAATCGGCACAAATGCACTGAGGAATTATTCCCACTGAATGTCTTAATGCTTAATGGATCTCCACCAGTTTCTTGCATTGCCCTGTAGTTGTTCACCGGCACATTGCACCAATTCCTCTCTACAAACCAAGTATCGTACTAGTCAACATGTGCAATGGCATAGAAATGCTTGTGGGTATTCATTATTCAGTCCAGCGAACGTGGGTAGCGACTGAAATTTATTCGCGGTGGCGTGCAGTGCATACCCTGGTTGCATGTAATTAATTGCAGTTGGAGAAGTAGGGCTCGTCGCTCCTAAGTTCGTGTCCGGGATTTTTCTTGGGTTGCTACAGAACTCTAATGCTTCCACTACTTCGCGCATCGTTGATTGCGCTAATGGACGTGCTTGTACTCCGTCGAACAAACTGATGCTGCCATGTGGGTGAAGCATTGGCAATTGCATGCCGAGTGTACATTTTTCACATTGGAAACCTTTCGTCAGTGTATTTACAACTCCATACAGGCAGTGCAATGCCAGTAAGTCCGTTTTCCACATGCCTCACATGCAATTGTTTCCGCTTGTTCGTATCTGCATAAGTCTTGATGGCATCGTTGCGTAGCTAATTTGTCATCAGTAACAAACCCTAATTGCTTTGGTACTAACGGTATTATTGTGCATGTGCATTCTTCACAAAGAATTTGGCAGTGTCTATCAACTGTCATTTGTTCGCTTGTCGTTAAGCATTCTGCATGAAAATTGTGATTACACTATGCGTGCACATTTGCAAGTAAATAACTTTACGGGGCTGACGTTACCCCAGACCACTCGTGGTCTGTTGCATTCTGTGCACAATGGCACGCGAGTGCCAGCAGGAGTAGTCCTCCAAGCCCTACACATGTGTTCCCTATTGTCAGTCTGTATTGGGCTGGGGTCGTACACACTTTAGGCATAGTGTCGCTAATTTGCCTCCGCTAGTGTGACAGGGTGAAGTGTGAGAGTCTCTTTTCGGCCCGACCATGTGGTGTTCCAGACTCGCCATCTTATTGTGTCACCTCGCGAAGTGTGTCGTTTCCTTACCTCCTGATCTCGTGTCTTCACGATCTATACACGTCGGTGATCCACGTGTCATTATCAGTGGCGGAGAGGGGGGGGGGGGGATTTGCGCATGCGCGGGTTTCTCCGCTTCTGTCTCTTCCAAGGTTGTCTCTTGTCCTGATATCCGGAACTCTTTGCGCGACTATCCGGGACGTCAACTTTCTCCTTACACACAATGACGCTTGTTTGCCGAAATGTTTGAATTTTCAAAAAAATTTAAGAATAAAATAATTTAAAAATTTTGCAAATATTTCTTAAAGGGTTCTGTCAAAAACTATCGCTATCCACCTGCTTCCTTCAATGCTGGATACTAATTGCACTTTTGCTGATTGATTGTCTTAAAGTTCCTGTATGCGAAGAAAACTTTATCAGAGAAATTTAATTTTTAAATGTTTGTTCCTGCCTTAATTAAAATTGCAATAAAACTGTTCTTGTGGAAGCTAGTCTCTAAGTGCATTTTACTGTGACTTTATGTATGTCCTTTTGCCAATTAAAAATAAAACTCATCCATACAAAGTCACTCTTATTACTGATTCGTCCTGTTCCTTCTACTGGCGTAATTTTATCTGCGTAAACTTACTGTCGGTTCTCTAACCGATCTGCTGCAGGAATTCTTGTTTACTGTGCTGGACTCGCATTACATATTACATAACCCTTCGATGCTGCTGCACGTTTGGTAAAACTACACATGTCTTTATCTCACTTTACATACACAACGTTAACTTAAAAAATAATGCACTGAAGTGGGAAGTCTTGCTCGTTGCCAAGTGTATCTTACGTGGTTATGCAGGGTGCTGTTCCTTCGTGAATTGCTGAGAAAACTTTTGCAGTTACAGATTTCAGAATTACAAGAAAGATTTATTTCAAAAAGAAAAAGTTTATTGCACATTTACGTGTTCCTTGGGCACGTTTAAAAGTAGTCTTAAAAAATGTTCTGAAAGTTAGCCAATATTGTTAAATGTTGCACAACTGACCACGTGTTTCTGAAATACGAGCAGGGCAATTAATTAATAATTCTGCAATCCTACGACTTTTATAATTTTTATTGCCAGTTTTGCTTTATGGTGCTTGTTCCTTTGCACTACTATGCCCTTTGACTTACTGTGTTTGCTTGTGCTTGTGCAAACAAAACTTTTCAATACAAGAAATTTAAAATTACGTGCAATGTTGATATTTTTATTTGTTCTTTTTCCGTAAATAAAAATACTGCATTTCCTGATTGTGCCTTTCGTCCTTCTGCATTTTATTTTGGTTGATGCGCGTACAAGGGGAGTACATACATACAAACACTACGCTGAGTGCGTAAATGTGTACAATGTGCACGTTATCGGTTTCTACGCTACTCTCACTCACCAGTTGCACTTGCAGCGTATCGATACTTTACCCTTTACTTTGAATTTCCAAATTTTTCAAAATAGCTCCAGTACACCTGGCAGCCATTTTCCGTTGTTGGATGTTGCTTTCTTGCTAACATAGACACACGTTGAGCGCCATTTTAGTGGCGTGGTTCCCAGTCTCCAGGGATGATGTTCGACCAGGCTGACTTTTCGGACCTGAAAAGTCGTTAAGAGTGTCCAGTCGGGGTGTTGTGACAATGGCCCGTGGGGATCCCTGAGGCCTGTGCCATTCTGTTGCAGGTGCTAAATACCACCTGTGCTTACTCACACGAAATTAAGGTGGTGGTTTTTACCATCGCAAAAATGTGGGCTGTTGGCCCTCCACACTCTACTTACTGATTGATGCTGTGCTGTCTAGGGGATAGCTCCCGTAATCATTGTTACACAAACACTGATGCACTTCGGCCTTCAGGATGCTGGCCCAATAATTACCTTTAATGGTAAAGTCAATGACAAATTGTAGCTCTGGTAAACAGTCGTTTATTACCGTAAACACGATACATTATATGAATGGAATGTGTGATGCGGGCTCGGCATTCTAAAATCTGCCGATAACTTACTGCTGCAGACTCTGGGCAAGGCCCTTAATAATTATGTTGAAATTAAGTCCCACTGATGGGAAAAGTAGTTTTTATTGCTGATGAATGTTCAAAGGCCTAAATGAGGCGTGCCGAGGGTGGCCACGGAACTGGCCTCCCACACTACTACTCTTTTCGCCTGCCCAGGCCAAGATGCCAACATGGCCGCGACGAGAGCTTCAAGAGCCCGCTCCAATCTCAAGTTGTCAACTGCAGGAAATAATGTGCTTGCACTTCATAAATATAAAATAACACACCTGATTCTCGCAATAAAACATACATGTTGGTGACCTCCCCTTGAGCCTCCGGGCATTCCTCCGGTTCCTCAAAGACAAGGGGTGGGAATGTCACCACACTTACACTTTAAACAAATTGCTCTATATCTGCGCTGTGCAGTCCTTCATAAAAGAGTTCTTTTGCTGTGGCATTACTTATTAATTAATTGCACTGGCAGGTACTTTGCTGCCATTTAAGGGTCCTTAAGAACAGACGTCATATCCGCTGTCATGGCGCTGCAGGAACGTCACTTCCGGTCCGCTCATGCCATGCTCTGTGACATCATCACATAGCGTCGATTTTTCCCTGCTGGATGGAACTAGTGCAACTTCAGTTTGCCTGAACTACAAAGGAATCTTTACACTTGCCACTTTTCGTATGGACCTAAATCACACATAGGCAGGGCCATGCTGTTCCCTGCCTATCTGGGTTACACAGGGGCAGCGACACACTTTACAAAGGCCTACAGGCCTGCCTAAGTAGCACGCATGGTACGAGCTCACTATACTACTGCCTGGGCAGTTCACTCGCTCCTACAAATGTAATGTACATGGCAGTCGTGGCTTTGCAGGGACGCCATGCCAGATCGCTAATGATTTTCCTTCAAGAGTTATCTCTTGAAAGCAAACAATTAAATCGACCGTTGGGAGTTACGTGAACCAGCTCCCAAAGAAAAGTGACATGCTCATTCTCGGCGACCTACACCAGCGTACTCTCGGATGTTCTTGTCGACCCTTGGCGTGCTTTAGGTGCGATTTGTTACTGTGTGGTGCAAATGGTCAGCGTGAACCCTGTGTTGACGTCAAATGCACATGATTACTCTTTACTTAATACAATGATGCAACAAGCTTACACACTGTCGACTGTATTGAATTTTATGCATTTAAAAATATTACTAGAAAAAATTCTGAACAATATTTGACCTTTTGGGTAAACAACAAAAAAGTACTTGACTCATAAATGTCCTTGGATGTGCTAAAATGCTTCAACAGTACACTGGGCGTCTTGTGGCGTTAATATAATGTACTTTGATCAAATGTTTCCTAAAGTGACTTCGTTGTGTAATACGTGTCTGGTGCTCTGAGTTTACTCGCCAATTGACATGGTATCTGGATGCTGTTGTACGTCGCGATGCACTGATTCTACTGGCGTAGAATTTTTCTGAGTAGTCTGTTGATTATGCCGCTAGTTGGGAAAACCACTTCACGTCCAGGAAATGGCTTGCTGAGACTAGTTGGGCCTAGTTGGGCAAGACACTTGACACGTTGCGGTCACCAGAGATGATGGCTGAGTTCGTGCCCCACTGGTATGACAGGAGGGGGGAAGGAACTGTTGAAAGTTCCCGACGCCACGTTCGGTAGAGAATGATGATGTTGGAGGTCATAGACTGATGTCCTACATGTATATCTGGTTCCACTGTCAATTTTATGTATGTCCCGATTGGCTATTAATTAACTACGTTAATTGTAATGCATATTTGCTAAAGGGCGAAGTTTTAGGCCACTGCACACACCGATACAAACACTGAGTTTACTCTGCTTTAGAGTGGCAGGCCCCTTAAGATAATACTTTTATAGACTGAAAAGTACACTGTTTTTATAACTGCTTAAGGGCGCAGTGCCCAATGATACTCGGGAGAGTATTAGTCAATAAAAGTCTACTATTATATTTTCGACATTTTATTCACTGGTTAAGGTACATGACATGTGCCGAAATGCAATGTTTAAGCCTACCTGCTTATGCGAACCCACACTCGGGGCTTACCGGTGGCCATTGCTGCGAAATAAGAAGTAGACCTTAATTAAATCTTAAGTGAAACTGCACGGTAGCACGCAGGATGTCCTGGAATATTATGTCACGTGCGGAACGCACCTACCCTCCGCACTAAATTATTCAAAAAGGTTCCTGTGACTAAAAGTCTATTTCTGAGAATGATTAGAGCTTAAGTAGTGGTGCCGAGGGCATTAAACGCGGAGCTCGCCACCCGTCCTGCTGATGGACCGAGTGCTCAAGTTGAACTGAATGAAAATGGTTGCAGCTTCGGCGAAGCCGCAGAAGTTCTCGCCAAATAGGCAACCTGAAAAAACTACATGCCGTATTTGACACGATTACATGAATGAACTCGGCAGATAATTATGATTACGTACTAAATAAGCATTGATGACATACCCATACGCGTCAGAGCCTCTGTTATGGCTGAGAATGTGATGTCACGGACATCTCATCGCACTTCCAGGATGATATTAATTGAAATAGGTCTCAGATGCCTAATTGTGAAATGGATGATGATATATGCACTCTTATAATTAACATACGCTCGATTGGTTGGTGAAATACTAGTAATTAAGGAATTGCTTCCTTATATTCGTGACGTCATGTGTATTTCACTGCTATGAGCGAGGAGTTGCCCTGATATCCATGGAATTCGTGCAACCCCCTATGGAAGAGCGGGCAGCTTCCCTAGTAAGCTTTGAAAACACACAATGCAAAATCCTTGGTTTTTGCCTCTTATTGCTCACTGGAACTAGGGAGCCGCTCGTAACTTTAAACTCGCTTCTGGAATATTATTCCCCGCCTTTTGAACCCTCTTGGGGCCATGCAGCACTCCTAGCTTGGCCACTAGGCCCATTGAAGTCGTGCACATTGAAAAGGCATAAGGTATCGCGGCACCACTTACCCCCGTATTCTCGCCAATGGCTGCTGCATCTAACTGTCGTGACTTCGTGGGAAACGCCCTTCGAGACCGTATACCAATTTATTACAAGAGTTACACCTAGCAATACATTATAAATCAATATGGTGACTCTCGGTTCACACATTGCAGGTGGACAAGAAAAGTGTAAACATGCCGTTCTTGTCGATCTGCACTGACATGATCGAGACCTAATGTAGATCGGTCGGGTGTTGTTTCTGTTGTGGTTGATGCGTCTGCAGTACATACGGGCACAAGGGATACGTGGATGTCAGGAATCAGTCAAAGTTATACGTAACAACTGTTACAAACTAGCAGATCTAGAAGTGAATTCTGTAGGCAGATTTAAAATTACTCAAAGAAAGCTTTACACTGCTCCAAGTACGAACAAACTAAACGACAGTAACCATGGCGGAGAGAATACGATGATGCCATAAAGTTCAGAATGCTACTGTAGCCAGACGAAGTTGATGTATTGTAAAGCATCATTATAGATGAGAGTTTTGCACAATAGTAGAGCCTGCCCGGAGTTATTGCGTTTGAGCCTTGAGTGCTGTATGCGGCCTATGTTATTATTGCAGTGTTAATGTTTATGTACATATTGAATTAAGGGTATTTGTTTTTGTCGTTCCACCGCATCCACACGTTTGTTCACTTCACCAGAAGTATAAGGAACCTATATGTTGCAACCGCCTGAATTTAATTACGTCGCTATTGAATGCATGCAAATATCGCCTGAAGGCATGGTGCACTTATGCTGTTGTTACTCGCATTTGAAACGAAATAAAACATATGGCAAAGTAAAGGATAATGAACCTGTGATAGTTTTTGTATCACTAAAGCCACAGAAATAAGTTATTACACTGTAATCGCTGGTTCTTGTTGCAACTCACTTAGGGCCTAACCACTGCGCAAATGAAATGGGAAAAATTAATTTTCAGAACCACAAACATATACATTCCTATCTGTGTATGTGTCTGCATATTGTAGTACTCGCCATTCTAAAGATAAATCCCAACGGGAACATGGAACAAAGGGGATTATTGTATTTATTCATTCATATGGGACTGATTAATGGCTGTTTCCTTGTATTGGTTGTTCTTCTCAGAGTGCTCCTGTAGTTATGCGCTACAAATTTCTATTTGCAAATAATTTCAGTGTAGTTTGTTGTATTGTTGAATTGCTAGTGTATGTTCTTTGATTCTTGGTTTTTTTTGTATTATATAATTGAAAGTTTATCATTGTTAAATTTTTCTATGTAACAATCTGAAACTAATTTCTATGGTACAAATGGGCAATAGGAACAGATTTTCCTACAACAAACTCTTAATCTCTTATATAAATGGCAGGGTATTCTGAATTGAACTTTTAGGAGTGATGATTAGCTCGGGAATATGGCCAGATCATTACTACATTGCCAGTAATCGCCATCCTGACATCACGTTAAAGGGTTAATAGTGAGGAAATATGTTAACTAAAACTAGTGCACTGCACTTTAAAAAAAGACATATCGTAGTGACACTGAACAGTTACTCCGAAGTGAGTGAACATGTATGTGAAGTTGAAGTAATGTAAATTTTATGAGCTTTCCGAAGAGAGCTGTTTGGCAAAGAAGTCATTATGCAATGCACATAGAGATGCTCGCGGCCTAAACAAAAACTTTTTTGAACTATTTCTTGTGTTTATACGTGTACTTTTCAATGTTTTATGTCTTTATTTACTTAACTGTTGGGTGTGTGTGTCGCCCTGAGAACTCACGGTGTATCACACGTATTTTATTAAGCCTGCTTCATACACCTATGTCCCGCCTAGTACGCTTACACACTCTCGTACACATACAAAGTAAAGGCTGTTCACTACAAAGTGAGCACTTTCGAAATCGTCCTTACAGAATAGTCCCTGCCTCGTGCCTACGTATATATTTTAACAGACGTGCTGAATGACATGCGCCCGGGTAACGTTGAATGAAAAGAATTATCATAGCTTAATATCTAATAAAAGAAAGTGCTAGCTAACCATTTATAATTTATCGAAGTGTAAAGAAATGAGCGGATTTTGTAAAATATTTACTTTTATAACACTTTGCAGTTCCACTTAGCCGACACATGAATAAAGTGATGTATGTATCTCATGACAATGACAATTTTACATAAGGTGGAAGGACACACAATGTGCATACAAGTAGATCTTAAGCAAGGCTTAAAAAAAAAGTGTTCATTTTACCGTGAACAGCTTATACGTGCAAACTGGCAGCATGGTGCAAGAAAGAAACTTTAGAGTTAACAGGTATAGGCTGTTCACAGTAAAGTCACAAGTGGAATCATTTACTATGACCATGTACTCTGCTAAAGATGGTATCAATGGTTGAAGACTTACCATCTGTAACACCAATAGCATCGACGACAGGAAGGGTTTCTGAAGAGTTGCTACAAGCATTATGGTATTAATGATGTTTTTGTGGAAATGCTTTTAGCCAAAGTTGTAATGCGCGCCGGCATGAAATTAGTCATTTCTTCATCAGTCCAGCATACAAATCATTCCACTGTGATAAGTGAGATGCTGTGTTTGCTCGTAGTGTTAGACGATATAGGCATAAGGAGAAGTGTAAAGGAGCTGTTTGTTGATCGTCGGAAAGCGAGTGCATGAATTGCAGCAAGACATTCGCAACTAGGTTTAGCGTCAGACTACATGAAGATAGTACCTGTCCACTGGCCTTCAGCCTACGTATGTGTTAACTTCAATGCTGTATATGCGAATAAGCGTAACTTGACAGCTAACAATAAGATTTGTACTATAAAATTAGCATAAAGCATAAATACTTTTGTTGAATGGAGAATATGTTTGAGTGTATATAGGTAATACTATGTATGTTTGATAAGTGTGTGAAATAAAGATAAAGTGTATGGAAGACTATTGATTTTATTAATTTTATCATTAAATATACATTTTTCCTACCTGTTGTATGCAATGTCTTGATATATACAAAACAAGTGTAATCTCTGGGGATATAAGAACATTAAATATATGTATAAACATGTTTGGTGCAGCTATTGAGATGGACTTCTATGGCAATTTAAATGGTAATTAGAACATACGTACATACAAGACTTTTTGATCAAATTATTTTTTTAGTAGAGTCATCTGTTAATTAAGGAAGAGAATCCTCTATAAAAAATGAGAGATGGGATATGTTATCCACTTTTAGTATCAATTGTTTTGACACTATATTAGGTGCTTGAGATCGTACTTGACTGAAGATGAAGAGTGCAAGTCTGCATATGATGATGGTGATGATGATGATGATGATATGGTTTATCTGAGTAATTCGCTGGAATATTTCATAAGAGTGTTTGTATATGGTTCTTTTGTTGTTATGGAAGGCATGAAGGAAATTGCTTGGTATAACCAATATGGTCTAATGGAATGGATTATAGATATTGAGTGTTGATATGTTCTGTTCAGGTATTTGAGGTATTATATGTAATTTAGAATGTTTGTCTGGCATAATATGTAGAAATGGATGTTTGGCGAATTTTTTTTAGCAGTGAGTATATTATGAACTTAAATATTACGAGTTAACATTTTTTCGATAGGTGGTAGTCGTAATGAATGGATCGGGGTTTACTATATCTTGTCTGTACGGTATGTTAGTTTTGCTGGTAATGTGTATTTGCAAGTGGATGGTATGGTGTGATAGTATGGCTGGTCAGAATTTTGAATATTTGGTTGGGTAATTGGTATGTTCTGACAGTATGGTAGTATGTTTGTAATTGTATGATGTTATGGCCTGTCTAAATGGGTGGTGTGAAATGATATGGTCGGTAATATTGATAGTTAGAACATTTCCTCTGTTGGAACATTTGAATTGCTGGTTTGGTGATATGGTCTATTGGAATTAGATTTTGTTAAGGTTGGATCGTTGACTATGGTACTCTGTATGGGCGTTGGTATTATTTGAATGTGTGTGTTTTGCTGTTACATGATAAAATGTTTCATCAGAGAAATTCGCTGGACTATTTCTAAAGAATGCTTATATGGTTGGTTTGTTGTCCTGGATAGTATGAACGGAAGTGCTTTTGTATAACAAATATGATGTAATGGAATCAATTGTATGTAGTGTTAAGGTATTTTGGGATATTACAAGTTAGAATATTTAGTCTTGAGGAATATGTATAGACGTATTTTTGTTATGTTTTTTAGAAGCGACTATGATATGACACCAAAATATTACAAAATATTTTAAACAATTTTCGATATGCATATAGAGGTTTGGACTATATAGTTGTTTGATATGACATTAAATTATGATTGGGCATTGAGGACAAGCTGGTCGACATATTTCATTAATAATAATATTGTGATATGGGTGAGGTCTCCATTTCTGTAAATGAAGCATTGACATATTGGGATGTGTAAAAAATAAATTATTATATGTAAGTCTGAAAAATTAATTAATAGTAGTAAGAAATAGAGAAGTCTTGCACAATGGTGTCTGGCACAGGAGCCAGGAGCCGCCCGGCCGCCATGTTGTTACATCACCGTCTGCCAACTTGGATATCATTGACCTCAACCGTGACTTTTGACTAGTGAACTTGACTTGACCCCAATGACCTCTAACCCCAAAAAACCCAAAAAAATCGCAAAAATATTCTAAAAAATTATAACAAAATTTCTTACAAAAATCATTAAAAAATTGTTAAAAAATTAAAAAAATTGTTTTCAAAAATTATAAAAAAGATTTATTATCAAGAAATTTAATTTAAAACATCGTTCAATTTTTAAATCGTTTATTTAAAAATAACTATAATATTATAATATATAAGTTAATAATATATAATTATAATAATTTAAAAATCGTTCCATTAATTTTTAAAAATTTTTAATTTAAAAATTTTATTATCAAAAATAATTTTCCCCTGGTGGCCATTTTCCCTCAAAATTTCCCTTTTCCCTTCAAAATTTCATTTTTTTTCTTTCAAAATATCTTTTCTCCCTCTAAATTTCCCTAAAAAATTGTATTAACACATTGTTTAAATATCATTTTTAAAAAATGTATTTACATTACTGGAGGCCGCCATCTTTGCTTTGTTGTTCGTCATTTGTTTACATGCTACTGTCTCTCTCGCATTCATTCGACTACCATCTTTGTTTATATGCTACTGGAGGCCGCCATCTTTATCGGCGTTCATTTTCCCTAACAATTTCCCCTTTTTCTCCCTTAAACGTCACTTTTAAAAATTTTATTTCAAAAATTGTTTAAAAAAATATAAGTGAATTTATTTTTAAAAACTTTTATTTTTGGGGGTTTCCTCCATCACCTCCGTTTGACTTCCAACCAATGTTTCTCATTGACTAATTAGTGTTAAGTCGGCAAGCTTCCACCCTGCTAATGCTTCCCATTGGTTAATTAGTCACATGCTCCACCACATCTCTTTGAACCTCTCCGCCCCTCCAATCTCTTCTATTGGCTTTATCAGACACTTCCTCGAGGGCCTCTGGGAAAATGTTGTACCTCGCTATTTCGAGAGGGGGGGGGGGCGGTAATCATTTCGTTTCAAACATCTGTTACAGTAGCCATGTCGTCAAGTACAGAAGAAACCATCGACAATGCAGAAGACACTGGAAATAATATTATTCAGCTCATCCGTACGATATTGGCACGAGGAGCAACGCCGTCGACTGGTACGAACCCGCTACCATCAGGCAACCCACTACTGCCAATCAACTCGCATCCATCAGACAACTCGTACCAGCCCCTGGAATACAGTGTATTCTCGCCCAGCGACGCAAAGAGTCCCATCAGCTCCGACTTCGAAGACAACAGCATCGAAGAAGTGACCGTCGCCGAACTTTCTCCATTCATGTCAGAAGGCGTGAGCAAGTACAGTGAACTGAATTGGGGGTACCGACGCGTCAGTTTTCGAGATGCTAGAGGCGTTCTGCAAATTCAATTTTGCGATGGTGCAATTCACTGGCTATGCTGCTACAACGAGTTCAAAGGCTATTACATGCTGAACACATGAACGTGCGAATACAAAAACTGTTATGTGTACAATTTATGAGTCCTGACCATACGTTTCCCTGTTCGCTGGAGGAGTTGGTAAAACAAAATTGCTACATCCACGTAAGCAAGGCAAGGAAGTACGAAAGTGTATTGTACGAACTGTTCCTAGAAATTAAAACAATTGTGTATGTAAATGGCTGGAGAAATGCGATGGACATAACCACGTCGTGAAAAGGCAAGGATTTCCGGATTGGACCTCTAACTGCACGCCGTTTGCATGCGAAGTGTACCTAGGCTCGAGGCCGAGACCGTCAGCTATTATGACCGTAGAGTGATGTGACGAAAATGATCATTTCCTCCTCCTCGAAAGAAGAATCATCTATGGTAAGGCGTTTGAGTTAACAGTGCAAGATTGCGATATTGAAGATTGTGTGGTTCATTTGTACCGTCCACAAACAAAGTTCCCCACAAACATTGGAAATATGAAAAAAGAAATTGCGGACGAAAGACCGCAATTTCAACCAAGGACAACAGGGAACATTGCGAAATTATTCACGAAATTAAAAAAAATAATGACAAACTCTTTCACGTATATTCGGAACGATGTGAAGGTGCTTGGCACAGTTTTGATGTTACAATTCCTTCGAACCCATGGCCAGAGGTGCTTGTGTGTGCTTGCACATATGAGCTTTTCTCTATCTATTATAGGAAAACCCATATGAAAACCTCCCATTCCCCCCGTAATTTTGTTGAGTTGAAACATACTTTGTAAATAACATAATGGCATATGTGATTAATACTATGGATGGCAAAGAAAAGTAACTTAGGCGTAAGGAAAATCATTATTATTTTATAATTTATCTTTTTTTTTCTCAGTAAATGGTTTATTAAATATGCATTTATCTTGTAATATTTGTGTTTACCAAGCTTTTCAGTAAATTGTTCATCTTGTAAAATGTGTTTACCAAGTTTTTCAGTAAATATGTTTATCGTGTAAAATATTTTATTTTATGTGTTTTTTTATATAAAATGTTTTCTTTCACGTGTTGTGTTGAAGAGATTTTTCGTTATAAATATAAATAAATAAACATATATATACATATTTATTTATTTTTATTTATTTATTTATTTATTTATCTTGTCAAATATTTTCTTTTCAAGTGTTTTGTGTGTAAATACGATGTACGTATATATATTATTTTATTTCAATTTTTTTGCAAGTACGGTATATGTATATATATTATCATGATGTTTTATGCAAGTATGATATACGATGTAAAATAAATATTCTTATGTTACAAGTACTTGTGTGGTATTTTTTTTATTCGTAGTAAAATCATGTTAAAAAATGGCGAGGTATATCTGCCGCTGTTGCATGCGGGCGATAGAGACGCGGGCGTCGTCCTAGCGCGGTGTGACAGAATGAAGGTCGTCACGCAAGCACTTCCTCTCTCCATCAGCATATTCTTGTCTCCCTTCCTTCTTCACACAATCGCGAGTGCTAGGTAATATATGTCAGGAACAGTTACATCTTGCAGTGTGCATGTTTTTTTTTTAAGCCAACACCCATCGCTAAATGTCTATTTGGTAATAACGACGCACAAGTTATTTGTTGTAATAATAAAGAAGAAGCTAAAAAAAAAAAAGGTCCTTTCACTTAAGTTTGGTTAATATTGCAGGTTAGGAACTGTTATAAAATAGGTATTGCACGTACTTGTCCCGTTTTCCAAGGGAAAAACAAGTGCAATAAACGGGTGTTTACTAAAAAAAACTATTGCACGTACTTGACCCGAAAAGCAAGCGGAATATATACAGAGTGTTTAAAAGAAACTACTCCATGTACTTGTCACTTCTCCAAGGGAAAAGCATGTAAAATATATACAGATTGTTTGTAAAAATTACTTACGTTTCTGTTTACACGGGGAAAAAAATAATATACTAAACACACACACACAAACACACATAGCTATAAGTTAAATAACATGTAGTAGTATTGAACCCGTAAAAACCTCATACAAATAACACACTAAAAAAAATTAGGATAAATGCGTCTCTCTCTCTCTCTCTCTCTCTCTCTCTCTCTTTAAAATCGAATTTGTTTTACATTCGTACAAATGTCTCGATTGAGATGCAGATTCTCGGCCGGTAGAAATCGTTTCACAAGTCGTTCCATGTTACAGTTCACCTCTGTAAGAACACACATACAGGTAGACAGTTCTAGGTGCCCATCAGCAACATCTTTACGTAACGCGAGTAACCTTGTTTCAAAGTTATTTAAACACTGACGAATCTCATCACCGTCGGGTCGAAGGGAGGGAGAGATAGCATCGCGAGGCAGTGGAGACCACATGTCCTACTATCTTTGGTCATCGGTAGCATCAATATCAGAGATTGGCGAATACCGTGCAGTCAAGTCCGTCATTCTGTGAGTCTCCATTGTTCTTGTTTGTACATGTAAAACAGTTATTTCGGGCAATCTACGTTCTCGCTGCGGTATGTTGACAGTTTCCAATAGCAGTGAACCCTCAGTGATGGTGTTGTCATATGTAGCCAACTCACCCATCTGGAAGCCACGAAAGGTTGGCGACTGGGAGACTTGGAAGGACACCTCCTGGATGGGCGTTGACTGGAAAGGTGCTCTCTGGGTGCTTCGTAAGGACTTCTCCATGGCGATGCCGGACGCTGCTATAGGTGCAGCGCCGGATTCTACAATGGGCTCTGGTGGTGCAGTGCTGCGCCGTCCTGAGATGAAGGTATCCATCTTTTCCAATAACTCCCCCACCGCAATTACGAGGGCATCGTGACACTCGGACCATAAATCGACAAACAACGACATGACGAAGCTGGATTCTTGCTAAGGTCCATAGCCGCAGTACAAAAAATCTTAGACACCAATAAGATGGTGATGGAGGATAGTGTATAGTACGGCGAAATCACTTGTTGGGCTTAGGCAGCGGCCTCAAGAAAAAAAAATTCTTGCATATTCTTACAAGTGTCACAACATGGCACAGCATTATTGTCCTTTGGCACCACGGCACCCCATTTCTCCGCCCGATGCGCCTCGCACCATACGCGGGGGGGGGGGGGGGGGAGTTGACGAGGGTACCTAGGCTCTATTTCGTACCAATTACAGCCCGTGCAAAAAAAACCCATAAACTCGACTGTATTTATAGATAGGCAGGATCCGTAAGTTGACGTAATAGTTTGTCTTTTTTAAAACCGTATACATATTATTTACCATTAAAGTGTTAATATTTTATCTGCCAATAGCAACATAATGGAGTGGGGTGGACGGCCACGGGTAAGTAAATTGAGTGGGAGGTGTTCCTCGCCATAAGAGCCACGTCGCAACTCCCAGGAGAAAATACTGACGTAACAGCAAATCACGCATAAGAGCGGAAACGAGGCTAGCCGGCAGGAAACATGTATTGATTCTAGTGAGGTAGTATTTTTTTTTTATTGGCTTGCAGTGCATGCATGGCAGGACATGGCCGAGCGAATGTCGGAGAATTACTTTGTGCAAGATGTTCCTGTTTCCTGCTAGCCATCCAACTTCTGTGGGCACGATGGACTCCTTCTGTTCTCGCAAGCCATTCCTTTAAGTAATATTTACACACACACACGCAGTCTATGTATTTACAAAAAAAAAAACTTTATATTAAAAAAGTAAAATTTTAAATAAAAAAATATACAACCTAGTCAGATTTGATATGCTTGTATATTATATTTACACAAATTGCAAACAAGCCACGAATGCGACAGTCTTTTAAAAATTCAATATGCTAGTCAAAATACGTTCGTAAAAAATTATTAATAGTCTTTGACATTCGATCCGACGCAGTCGAACAGGAATCTTCGGGACATATTCATCTTCTTCTTCAAAGTTGAGGTCAGCCGTGGACGAACCCGTGGCGGCGATGACAGCAGGTAATGCCACACGTAGCTATTTGCGAGGGCGCACTTCACAATCCGATGCAGGTCCCCTGGAAATTTTTTTTCGTAAGCATCGTGGCGTCGACACGACGGCACAGTCTTCGACGTTTAGTGGGGCCAGTTTGAGTCGACACCTCGCTGGTATTATTTTTTTCTCGACGTACACAATTTTGTGTGGAGCAGTCCGGGGTGGAGAAGTCAGGGGCGTGAATTTCGGTGCTTGTAGAGTCGCCGCGGCTCGAAGTTGCTGCAAATTGTAGGACCTGGTCCACTGTTGCTGGAAGAGGCACGTCCCGCTTCATGTGATTAACCAAGCGATATCCAGGAATGCAGCAAGTTGCATAGGTTCACCCGAAGTCTTCGAATATAGCCTGTGGTCCGATCCATCACATTTCTCTTCGTAGGTATGTAGCGATACAGACTCCCAGAACGAATATGTGATGTTAGAGTCGTCTGGGAACGACAGGACGTACAGACTCTCCGGGTGAAAAGGCGTCATCTTGCTCCCATGGTGACTCGTACTAGAGAGGTGACTAAATTATTTTATGGTTATATTTATATAAAATCTTTCGCGTCGTGGAATTACATCATATTCCACACTAACAGAACTGTATATGTACAACTATGTTACATCTCTGCGCATAGTGCTCGTAATGTAACTGTGCGTTTCTCGAAGTTCTCGCAAAAAAAAAACTCGTATCAGTTTCTTTCCTCATTTCTTACAGAGGGAAGGACAGCCATGATCATGATCGCTCTGTAAGTCGATAATGTCCCCTTACACTAATTACTCGACAGTTATTTTTTTTCTGTTTTTGGTCCGACCACATAAATTGTTTCGAGTCACGACGTGATTGTAAGATTTCCTCGAGCGCATAGGCGCTCTAGCAGCCTTGTAGATTGCAGTGCATTGTTACGACGGAAATTTACGTATCCACAACTTACATATTTACATATGTATTTACGTATGTAATCAACTGATGATTTTTGCCAGACTGGAAAAACAATCACACTGAACAACCCTATCGTGGAGTATCAGGCAGTAGGAAGCTGTGTTTGCAGGTACATTTTCCTTGGTGATTATCTCGATCCTGCAGTCGACAGTGTCATTCTGCACGCGCTCATTTTGCTTCGATGTATCGAATACTAGCAAAGGTGCCATGTCTCGAAAATGTTCAGGGCTCAGTACGGGATGCGCTTCGCGTCCGTAATACGAAGATAATAATTGTGAATACATATAATATGCCAGAAGGTACTGCCCATTTTCAAAGTTTGCGTTCAAATCCACGTACAGGTAGCTTATGCTATTCAAAAATATTATGTTTTCGATCTTGCAGTGGTCGAACGTAGACTTGTCAGCTCTGATACTATACTGTTTGTTCGTCTGAAGCCCCAGTACGATGTATCGTGTTTTTTCCTTACTGGAAGACGTCTTCACGACCCAGTGATTTTGCGTGGCAGCAGGCAGGGTTGGGCAGGTGACCGGGCTCCAACTCTCTGAATGTTATTTCGATAACTTTTTCTTTCTTGCCATAATGCAACAGCTTGACACATTCGCGAGTGCTCGGGTTCACGTGAGGTACGAACCATTCTATGGTGTTCAAAGTAAGAGAGACGGGCTGCAGGTTTTATCCTACTCCCAACACAGCATTCAAACGCAATGTGGATAGCAGCTCCTGCCTCGCCCCTATTATTATTTTCTTATAATTTTCGGCAAAACTCAGTATCTTGGAGAGCAGTACGCACACATCAAACCTCCCTTCGTCGTAAATGGGAACACAGTAAGTATCTTCGATCCCCCAGCCTGCCTTCTTGGCTGCGGAGAGATGGTTTGATGTTAGCGATAGGTAATTTTTATCGATGAGGTTATGCCCACATAGTGCGACGGGTCGATCGTGACGTTATTGATCTCATACATTACTCGCTCGAAGAGGTGCAGAATCCCATTTCGTACCAACGTGGTGGTGGTGGTCGGGTGGGTCCCGTCCACCTTCGTTAGCCTACCTCTTATGTGCACAAAGGACTGGCTAGGCAGGGTGTAAATATCTTGTCGCTATATAGGTATTGTAACCTCCCTTCCGAGAGCGAAAGGTCCGGCAAGATACGGTTCGTAACAGTGCATTCTGATTTTATCGAGTTTATCGTCGAATTCTAGGAGCTGATCCATGTCGAGAATTTCGTGTGGCATGTCGATTTACTTTTAATTCAAGAATTCTTTAGCATGGGACGACACGCGTACGCGGACTGTGTGTACCTCGGCCAGACTTATCGGCGCGTACCCAAACAACTGCTTCGTGATAATGCTAATGAGTTGGTGCTGTTTCGCATGGACGATACTAATTTACGCCACGTTTACGACGATCACGTCAATACGGACATGGCATTTGCAGAATTCAAAGATACGTGTGCCTTGTGCTGAAAAGATAAATTTGGAATTTTGACGATCGTAAAGTTTTGTCTCCTATATACCTAATGGGAGGTACAGGCGTGGGTTCTATCCGTTTATCCTAAGACCGCAACGATGAGTCCAAATTTGGCGACATCGATCGTCATGATGACCTCGAATGTAGCCAGAATCGCTTCGTCCTTGCACATAGAGAAGATTTGTCTCTTATAGGTCGAAAATTGGAAAGTGTGAAGAACGAAGTGGTTGAAGATTTGGTAGCTGTCGACCAGCACGAGGATTGTACAGAGGCGCGGATAACAGACTTGATCAACGTATCAAACGCACAGGGACGAGAAGAATTGAAGGCGCTACAAAAATGCTTCCTGTCGAACCTGACAGCGAAAACCGATGTCACGAGGCATAACCGGAATATATTCGATACGTCTGCCGGACAATTCGATAAAGCAGTTTCGGAGAAAAATCGCGAATGATTGACTCCAAACAAAGGAGCTATATATATTATATATATATATATATATATATATATATATATATATATATATATATATATATATATATATATATATATATACGAAAAGTCTTTTCCACTCAGTGATCAGTGAATGATGGATAACCGGGCCGAACTGGTAAGCGAGCTTCAGCGGGCGATCTGTTCGGTACGGGCCAAATACTTACTCGCAAAAACTAACAGAATGGCCGTCGAGACTCGAAGGGAAGGCTCTCAAACCTACTATCCTCATACTAAACGAAATTAGAAAGATCGAGTGACGATGCTAGTGTTGATATAAATCTCGAAATCAAGGTGGAAGAACCGACCCCCACGCATAAACGGAAACGAAGTCCGGAACTGAACGAATCGGAAGATGCCATCACTAGCGACGAAGATGATTTGCCCCTGATCGATTTGCTGCATGCACGGGAATGGAAACGAACCCGGGAGCGTGAACCTGAGTTGGGTACTCTTCTATCTCATGACATAGCTTCCTACTCTGACTGTACTGTCGACAAGGACTTATGGTTTGCAGAAAAGTGGTGGCAAATGGTTTCTCGGAAACCAGGAAGATAATATATATATATATATATATATATATATATATATATATATATATATATATATATAATATATATACCACACACACACATATGTTATATGAATTTTACCTTGGTGATGTACGTAGTGGCCGGCCATAACGATTTTTTTCTCTCGCGTATATGCTACACGCATATATATATATCGTGTTCTGGTTTTGTCATTGGCATGTTCCCGCCAGTATTGCACCTATCCCTCCCGTATTTTATTCCACGGTGACGTGTATAATTTTTTTTTTTAAACTGATTTTGATGCTTTGGTAATATATAGTAGCCCGTATTTAGTTCTGTCAGAATAATTAAAAACAAATTGCGTTTGTTCCCCGGACAATCTAGTGGCGCACGTTTTGCCCCGTGTTATTTCTTACCGGTAGTGTAACACATCTTTTTTCGTAAATGAGCATAGTAACGGAGATGTTATTTGTATGTCGTCGTACCGTGAGTAATTTTTTCTTGCCAGTACTGTACTGTATTTTCTCTCGTTTTTCCCCCATCAGTTTGCCTTGTTCCCTGTTTTTTTCATAACTCAGTATGTCCCAACCAGTGTAATTTTTTTTTTTTGTGGCTAGTGTGAGTCCGAGGTGCTCCAGACAGAAAGTATGAAATCATTTTGCATGCTCTGGTTCTTGCCTGGCATGACGTCTCCTCTGCAGCACGGTGGCAGGCGCCCGGTTGGTCACAGGCCGGTCACATTTCCGTCCAGGTGCAAAATTGTCGATTTAACGAAACACTTCCGGTCGACAAACACGTGCCAGCATAGTCCGTTGTCCACGAGCAGAGACAATTACTGCAGCTAGGAGCTGCTCGCTCTTCCTTAGTTCTAAAATACTTCCGGTCGACAAGCACGTGCCAGCATATTTCGTTGCCCACGAGCAGAGGCAATTACTGCAGCTAGGAGCTGCTCGCTCTTCCTTAGTTCTAAAGTACTTACGTTCGTAAACGTAGTGTCTATATGTTTGGAGCAGCTCGCGCCTGACTCTCTTTTCCTTTAAATTGTACCTACATTCAGTATACCTTCAGAATGTAAAAACTTTTAAACATATATGTATACCAGCCGTGTGTTAAAAAAAAAAAACTTATATACGAAATATTTTCTTTAGCAGTCATGTCTTATTAGCAAAACCTTATTTACAATATGGTAAATCTGGTATAAAACATTTTCTTTGTCAACTGTGTTTGTTTTAAACGTCGATACAAAACATTTTTTTAACTTACGTGAACAGAGCATAACACGAGATAAGTCATTTTTAAACAATGCATGTATTTGTTTACACACATTACAATAAAATTTATCTGTTCTGCATAGTAGACAAATACAATTATTCTTCTTCGCGTCTGTAATATACACAATGATTTTTCTCTTCAGTCTTTGGAGACATTGCACGTAATATTTATTTATATGTACCACGGATTATCGCGCATCCAGAACCTTAATGCTTGGGCATTGCACGACGCACATCGTTCATTTTCAGTCGTGAAGCCATGTGACATACATCTCTACCAGCCACCTGAACGGAGGACATCGTTGTTATTTGTAGAGGTCCGCAATTTTCGTACCGGCAGGACACACACTGCGCATCGCCGAATATTGGCGATACACGTACACGAGGTAGTTGAGAATTATAGCTTCCTCCAACACTTTGCGAATGTCCCCGTACGGAATATTTCCATCGTTCCACCTAAGTCCATGCATCTGTTGCTGTTGGCGGTATGTCTGTTGCGTGGTGTGGTCGAGGTGTTCCCATTGGCATGGTGGTACAAACGTAAACACTTTGGTTTGCTCGTCGTCGTCGCTGTACGAGATGGCAATCTGCTTGATGGCGTATGAGTCCAGCGTGCGAAACACCCTTGGATGTTCTTGCTTCCTCGTCGTTAGATAGTGCTTGCCAGCAGAAAACTTGTACGGAGTCTTCAACCGGGGGGGGGGGGGAGGGGGCGAAGCAAGGGCGTCTTCTGTAGGTACAGTTTATGCGTAGATACCTTGCACGGGGGGCAGGCATCGTGGGGATGTCTCCTGTGGTACGGGGGGCAGGCATCGTGGGGATGTCTCCTGTGGTACGGCTTGAGCGTAGAAACGATGCACGGGGGCGGGCGCTGCCAAGGCTGCTTGGCGGGCCTTGCACCAGCCCCTGCGGTGCGGCGTGTCGGGAACTGAGGTGGCGCAGCCCTCGAAACACTCCTTGCACGGGAAGCTGTCCCGTGTGTCTTCGTCGAGCTGCAGGTAGGTCGGCAAATACTTGAACAGGAACTCTTTCAGTAGGTACGGTAACTCGTCCCGTATGTCTAGGGCATTAAACTAACTCACCCTTCCAAATGCCAAAAAGGATGAAAGAATTTTATGGCCGCTTGGACAACATGCGCACGTTTCTAAGAGCAAGGTACAACGTTTTCCCAGAGGCCTTCGGGGATGCGTCTTAAAGCCAATCGAAGAGATTGGAGGAGTGGAGGGGGTCGAACAGACGTGGTGATTCACGCGACTAATTAGCCAATGGAGAGCATTGGTGGATTAATCAGTCAATGGGAAACATTGGCGGGATGGAGGCTTGCCGACTAAACACTAATTAGCCAATGAGAAACATTGGCGGGAGGCGAACGGAGGTGGCGGAGTCTTGCCGACTAAACACTGATTGGCCAGGTTGAACAAACATGACTAATAAACCAATGAGAAACATTGTCGGGGTAGATTATCACGTGGTGGAGGGTAGCCGACAGTCAAGAGAATGTAAGTAAACAACCAATGAGAAACATTGGCGGGGGTGGAATGGGTGTGACTAATGGGTAGAGAGGAACTGACAGACGAACAGAGGTGGTGGAGGATCGCTAACTAAACAGTAATTAGCCAATGGGAAGCATTAACTGAACGAAGGTTTCCGATGACACCCACGTAATCGACCAATGGGAAAAATAGGGGATCGAACGGAAGAGAATAATTAGCCAATGAGAAACATTAAAGGTGAGTGGCGGGGGTGGAGGGGAACAGACTTATTAACCAGTATGAATTGCGAGGGTTAGTCGCCTGCTGAGTCGAACAGATGTGAGTAATTGGCGGTGCTTGGGGGGGGGGGGACCCCTGGGAATAGATCTTTTTAAATACATTTTTTTAATTAATTTTTAATTACATTTTTTAAAGGGACATTTGAGAGAAAAAAGGGAATTTTTGAGGGAAAACATGGAAATTGTTAGGGATAATGTACGCCGACAATGATTGCGTCCTCCAGTAGCATATAAACAAAGATGGCAGTCGAACGAATGTGGGAGAGACAGTAGCATGTAAACAAATGACGAATGAACAGGCCAAGATGGTTGCCTCCAGTAATGTACATAAGTTTTTTTTAAATAATTTTTATATGGTTTTAATGACATTTTTAGGGAAATTTTATGGGAAAAAGGAAACTTTGAGGGAAAATGGCCACCAGGGGGAAAAATTATTAATAATAAATTTTTTAAATAAAATGTTAAAAAAAATTTCCAAACAACTTTTTAAATTGAATTTTTTATTATTTTTGTGACATTTTTTTACAATTTTTTAATTTTAAAAATATTTTTATAACATTTTCCGTTACAAATTTTTTAGAATGTTGTTACAATTTTTTGAGTATTTGGGGTCAGAGGTCACTGGGGTCAAGGTCAAGGTCACGGTTCGAAGGTCACGGCTGAGGTAAATGACATCCAAGATGGCGGATGGTGACATTACAACATGGCGGCTGGGCTACTCCTGGCTCCTGTGCCAGATGCCGTTGTGCCAGACTTCTCTATTTCCTACTACATCATGGATTTTTAAAATGAAGATTATAAGTGAGTGGTTTTTAGGAGTTGAGATGGCTCTAGCGTAACTATTTCTTATAGTGAATGCCCTCTAGTAAATATAATAACTTGGTATGGTGATGACACGTTTGCGAGGAGAGTTCAAAATGTTTGTCTATAGCAGGAGATATGAAATGGTATACTGATACGGAACGTTCTCTAGTAAGTGGAATCTCTTGTTTGTGTATAGGTAAGGTCTGGTAGAATGTTTGAACCTACGTCCTTCCGAATATGTATATAAATATACTATTCGCCTTCGCGTGATATACGACTAAGATATATGTTGTCAATTTCTTGTATGTAAGACGTATGTGGAGATTCTTATTTTCTAAAGAGTCTTGCATAAATATTTTTTTTAGAGTAATGCATTGTAACCTATATTATTATCTATTTAATTACCAATGCCTGAATTTTAGATATGATATATTCTTCCCTCGTATGTTACTACGTTCACGAAAAGTATAAATGGTTCGTGTGTTTAGAAAAACCAGACTGATAGCATGAGATGAAGGTTTAGGCATTTACTTAATTCTGTGTGTGTGTGTGTGTGTGTGTGTGTGTGGGAAAGTATGGTTAGAATGGGTATTTACTTTTTACCCTAGAAATGTTGGTTCACATGAGTCGTTGACAAAACGATCAGTGACAGTCATTCGTCTGCTGAAAAGTTTGCGTAGGGTTATGTGTGATAGATGAGAACTATGTACGTTTCATGTAATGCGATAACTTAGTAGATATGTTCTGTAGTGAACGGTAAATTTGCTACTCGCAAGGGTTGTATGGATACCCTCGCAGGCTGTCATATTAGGTGAATGTGATCTGGTCGGGTGGTGGGGAGCCAAAGTCTTGTCGACACGCACATCCCCTAGCGATAATTATGGAACTAGTCTCTCCCTCCCCTACCTTCGCCTTCATCTCCTTTGCGAGTTAGTCGGCCGTACTCGCTTCTACCATTCGAGATATCTAACCTCTCGAAGTTTGCTAGAGATGTGAGTGCAGTGTCTCTTGCCTTTTATAGTATTCTATATGATGACCTGGGTATATTTATTGGTTGATTGGTTAGGTGGTGTTTCTTGCTTGTATGGCCTATCAGTATGGGAGTAGCGATGTCTGAAATGTGTGACTGGGACATTGCAGTAGTTTGTGTTGATGGTAGGAGGGAGTTTATTTTGATGAAATAGCTATGCCTCTGAGTGCGACGTGTCTGTATGATTGTTAAACAGGAGGGCAGGAGGTATGATGACAGGTGTGGTGATTAAAATAGAAGGTCGAAATGTATGGCTAGAATATTAAGTTGGTCATTCTGATAATAATAGAATTGTACGTAGATTTATCTTTAGCAGAGGTGTTTTAGAATGTTTATACTGTATGATCTCTCTGCATGATTTTTATAGGTAGCATTTTTTCGTAATACGTTTTTTTAGTATGTCTAACTAGAATGTTTTTGGTTGGTATGGTCTCTTGAAATGACAGAAATGGATGGAGTAACATTATGGTATTGTCTGCCGGTGTAGGCTGCCTGTATGGTTATTTTTTTTTATTGCTAGTTCAGCTTAATGATATAACCTATCGGTATGACTTGGTTGTACAGTTAGTTCCTTGTATGGTTGGTATAGCCATTATGTTGATTGGTATGACCTGATCCATGTTCGGTTGTTTTGGCAGTATGACACAAGTGTAGTTTCGTTGGTGTGGGGAGAATGGTTTAATTGTGTGATTGGTTTGTAAGAGCAGAATGGTTTGATGAGATGTTTAGGTAGTATGAGAGGGCCAGTCTGATTAGCTGGTATGGTTGGTTAATATGATATGGTATCTAGGAAATTAAGACTGTATAGATGTCATAGAAGATTAAATTATTAGTATTGATCTTATGATATCACAGTTGGAGCTAATGATTGAAATATTTGATTGGCTCGGCTGCTGGTATGGCTTGTTTATATATGTAACTGGTGGAGTTAGATAGGGTGAAATGGTGCCCAATATAGTTGACTGTTATGATTAATTAGTAAGTCTGTGGTATGGTGATTGATATGACCTGTATTGTTATAAGCATGAATAAGGTATGCTTGGGTTAGAGCGAATGCTATGGTTTGGGCTGTATATTTTTTGGTTGGTATAGTTATCTGCTGTAGTGGTTCATTGGTATGCTGGGCTGTATGACTTTTGACGTTGCACAGCTTAGGCAAGCTAATGTCATGGTGAAAATTATTATAACTGTTTTAGTACTCAGGTCCATTCAATATGGTTCTTAAGTATGTTGGAGGTATGTTATCTGGTAGGTTTCGTAAGAGCAGCTATTAGTGTGAATGGCTGGCATAATTAACTGATTTGTTGGTTGATAGAGTGATTTATATTAATGTCCGGTGTGATGGAGGGTTGTCACCTAGTATGTTTTGGTTGGTGGGGTTAATGGATGGTGTAGGGGTGGTGGTATGAAATGAGTAGTTGTTATGTTGCATATACAATGTGATTTTAGCATGACTGTAGTATGCTGGGGTTATGGCTGGTAAAGTACCCGGTACTCCTGGCCTGCAAGATTACTGATATTTTGTTTCGTATGTCTGAGGTGTGATAGTCAGCATTTTTGCTGGTATGGATGTTTGATAGAGTGATTTATAATAGTATATGTAGTATGTCAGGTGGTATGGCAAACATGTTGGACTTGTGATTTTTTTTGTAAAGTCAGTATTGGCCAAGGTCTGATTTAATTCTTGTAAATGGTGTGTATATTTCGTCCGATGACGATTGGTAGAGCAGATGTTCTGCAATAATGCTGTGATCTAGCTATTGAATAGCATAATATGTATGCGAATAAAAACAAAAATAATGCAAATAATAAAAAAAAATGATATATTCATAGTAATATGTACATCTGCTTCTCTGAAAGACATAAATTCGGTGATGTTTTAAATCAAATTTATGCCAGTGCAAGTCGTAGGAGGGCTATAGTACTCGTAACATCGACTGAGTTCTAAGTGGCTAACGATAACGGCTAACTAATAATCGTTGCCCTGCCAGTGAATAAGTTCTTTTTAATGGGAAAATATACTTCGTCCTTGTGTTATTTTCGCTTAGCTTGAGCTCATAGTCACACTTAAAGCAGACAAGTAACTCCTGTCAGACCGGCCACTCACAAGACTGATTATTTGACTATACACTCTAGACCCTTGGCTTTGATTCTTGACCCTTGGCTCTTGACTATTGACCCTTGACTCTTGACCCTTGAATCTTGACTCTTGACTTAAAATGACTCGAAATGACCCAAAAATTACTCTAAATGATATACCTGAGTCTATTAAGGTGCTAAATGTAGTGCCTGCAGTGCTAAGTGCGGCGCCTGCAGTGCTAAGTGCGGTACCTTCGGTGCTAAATGCGGTACCTGCAATGCTATGTGTGGTGCCTTGAATATTTTAGGTTAAGTCAAGTTAGATTAATTGATACTGAAGTCGAGTTAGGTTAAGTGGATGTTGAGAGAAATAAAATTAAAAAAATATTCAAAGCCCTGACATGTGGTAGAATGGGTGCGACCAAGTTAAAAATATTCCATGTCCTACACAATATGAAAATACATTCTAAGTCCTGCACGAGATCGACAGCAAAGGTGACTAAATTGAATTTTTACTTGGACTGGTGGTTAGATTAAGTGAAAGTCGAGAGAAATAAAACAAAATCTATTTACAGTTCTTACAAGACGATTGGGTTAAATTATCTTAGGTAAGGTGAAGTTAGGTAAGGTGAAGTTAGGTTAGGCGAAGTTAGGTAAGGTGAGGTTAGGTAAGGTGAAGTTAGGTAAGGTGAAGTTAGGTAAGGTGAAGTTAGGTTAGGCGAAGTTAGGTAAGGCTAAGTTAGGTTAAGTGAATCGGATACTGAACTGTTATGTATTATTATGGGGATAGTGTGTTGGTAAAAATTTACAAGTCCTACCATAGGGGTAGGAAATATGTTCTAAGTTCAACATAGGTTACAAAGTCCTACGTGTAAATACTTAAGTCTACTTACTTGCTGCAGTGTCTTCACAGACCGCAGCCGATCCATTGCCTTACCAACTAGCCTTCTCCAAAGAGCTCTGTCCCTCCACTCCTCCTCCGGAATGTCTGTCTTTCTAATGTCTTCCTTGATTGCATCAAGCCATCTAAGTCTAGATCTCCCACGTGGTCTCTTTTCTTCGAAGCATCTTTCTACCACATCTTTTACGAGATCTCAGTCCCTTCTCATTTTGTGGCCATACCACCATAACCTTTGTCCTTTTATTACATCTACTATATCAGGCAACTGGTACAAATGTCTTAGTTCTCTATTTTTCTTCTTCTCCACTCATCTGCCCCTTTAACTGGACCAAAAATGTTCCTGAGGATCCCATTTTCAAATGCCATTAGCTTATTTTCAATTATTTTTGTTAAAGTCCATAGTTAGGCACCATGCAGCACTACTGCTTGTATTATAGTCTTGTATAGCCTAAGTTTTGATGTTCTTGACAATAATTTTTACTTAAGTCTAGGATAGCAAAGAGTATATTATATGTAAGTTATATATATAATGTTAAACTTGAAAAGATAAAACCCATTGCTGACCTCTGAAAGTCTGGTGATGATCGGTAGAGCAGATGGCATGCATGAGTTACAGTGGGTGGAACACTGAATGTTTAGGTGCCTGCCGTCGATTTCATTTTATGGAGCTGTTTGACAATGGCAGTCGTGAAACTTTGTAGAGAAGAATTTATGGTCATGGGTTCTGGTTCGCTTGCTAGCATATGCTGTCTTGAGCTGCGTATAAGCAGGTTATGTTCACTATGTTCTGCTGTAAAGACACTATGTGAATGGCATGGAGAACGTGAGGATTCTGTTTTTATGTTTGTAGTCTGATGTAAATATGAGTCTTTAATTTCTCACTGGTGTTGTACCCTGTCTGATATATAGAGAATATGATGGTGCTTCGTTTATTCACACACACACATACATATATATGTATATATGTATATATATTAGATAAAATCCGAGAAGGAAAGTTATGTCTATGAAAAATAGTTGAGGCAGTGAATAATTAACATTGTGTAGTATTTAGTCTTGGAGATACGAGACCGAGATGAAGTTGGAGAACTTTTTACTGTACTCTACGTACAATTTCAGTACAACTTAAAAAATTAGACACATTTTAAAATTTGTTTAAATAAAATTTTTTTATTTATCATACCCTATGCCTATAAAGGTGATATGGTTATCAGAAACAAACCTACATCCCTGGACCTACAAATTATTCTTGCAAACTGAATTTTACGAGCCTGATCTTAATAGATCGCAAATTATATTTACCTGTTACTATAAATATTAGCTTGCTTACGAACCCGATTTGCTACATAATTATTTTAAAAAGAATATATAAACAGAATAATTAGATGTGAGCTACAGCATTCAGACTCCGACTGAACATAACGAAAACATTTTAATACAGTATATCTCTTGGCTTTAAATAGACCAAAACTGCTCTCTAATATAGTATTATTAAGCCATCTAAGCACTGATTGAAAATAAATATAAAAAACATTAATGAAATTTTACCAGTGCGTGTAGCTTCTACGTCTAGGGCTTATATAATTTTAAGCGCTTGCAATATTTTGAAAATTTGGTGGTCCAGCAATTAGCATGCAGGACTTCTAATCCATAGGTTGTGGGGTCGAATCCTGTCCGAGCATGGGAAGCTTTTCATTTTTTATTTATGTTAATAGCTTTCATGGGAAAGTGTGAAATTTACCAAATTTAAACTCTTTTAATGAAATTTACATTACAAATGCATTTAAAATACAATTTTCCAGTATTTTCAAAGATTTCTTTAGAATTTTTCAATTGATAAATAAAATTAATTTAAATAATTCTAATTACTTATACAGGTATCGCTTCATTAATGACTGATTGGCATGGCCGCACAGCAGCACGAGGGATAGCTTAAGTTCGGAAGCACTTGTCTCGGAGTCATTTACACTCTGTACCTTCCCACAACACACCTGCTGATGACGTCAGTGCTCGCGCATGTCACAGCAGGCGCGTCTGCCCTGGCCGAGCTGTCAGCACGTGCACGCATGCATGGTTACAAGGCTAGGCGACTTAATTTTCGTTCAAAAGTAAAAGCACATTAAATAAAGTCAACTATTAAGAAAAAATATCGATTAAAAAAAATGTCGAAGGAATTGATTTTTAAAGTATTAAAATTCGAATATGTATTACAAAGTCATGCCTGGAATGTACTTTACAATAATTTTTTATATACCTTCTCGTGTATAAAAAAATTACATCTTTAAATTCGTAAATAAATATACACACTGACGATTCGCGCGCTCTAGCAGGCGATGAAGGAACTATTTAGACGGTGGAGTGGAGTAAAATGTGACCAATCGAATTAGTAAGAGAGAAAGAAAGGAAGACAGAAAACGAATGTGAGAGACAAGAGAGAAAGTAAAGGGAATGAAACAACAAATAAAATGGAAGGACTCTGAGAAAACCAAACCTATAGACTGATAGAGAGACAAGAGAGAAAGGAAAGGGAATGCAACAACTAATAAAATGGAAGGACTCTGAGAAAACCTATAGACTGATAGAGAGACAAGATAGAAAGAGATGAAATGAGAAAGTGAAAGGGGAAACGAAAGAGAGAAAGAGAAGGAATGAAAGAGACACGAGAGAAAGAGATGAAATCAGAGAGAAAAGAGAGTGAGACATGAGTGACAACACGGAATGATAGGGCATGGAAAATCGAAACAGAATGGTAGTATGACATCACGATCGTATGCGCCTTAAAAAGACGAGTCGTGTGATATATAACACATAATACTTGTTTCTTTAATGTTTTAATTATTAAAATTTATCTAAATTTAAAAAAAAAATATTTCTAAAATAATTTATTTTGACATCATGAACGTATGCGCCTTGAAGAGATTACTCCGGCGATATATAACCCTTAATACTTACGCCTTTAAGATTTTTAACCATAAATATATATTTAATTTTTTTTATTATAAAAGTATGTCATATTTTTAATTATAAAAATATATTTAAATTGAAAAAATTATTATTAAAATAATTTTATTTTTATTGACTTCTCATTACGTGGGAGAATTTCGGGTATCTTGCCCACATTGAGAAGGCATGTTGCCCACAATGAGGATGAAGCATTTTTTTTTAAGGGAAAACGGGAAATTTTTAGGGAAAGAAGGGAAATTTTAAAGTATTATTGGGCTAAAACATATGATTTTGGGAGAAAAACGGGAATAAATCCAACATGGCGGCCGGCACTCCTCAAGCCACTGATGCACAGTCAGAAGCCTGTGTCCCCGTTTCTCATATGCCTACTACTGGTATATTTAATAAATTAGCCAGGTAGTTATAGTCTCGCATCATGCTTGTTGGTATATCACTGATTCGAAACATTTTAATTTTTAAATAGGACGAAAATTGCAGGATTTTTATGCCTATAATTATAAGTGCCGACAGGTCGCTTTGCAGTGAAATCGAGAAATTATCGTTACCTATGTGTTGAAAATAGAATCCAATATGAAGGGCATCGACCGCGCAACCTATACTTTAAAATATAAACAAATATGGCTGCTCCCTGAATAAATACACTAGAACCACCTAGGTGATGAAAATATATGAAATCCAATATGCAATCGAACGATTGAGAAAGACAAACTCCAGCAATATATAAACAAATGACATGAAAAACCAAGATGGTAGCCTCCAGCAATTTATACGCAAATGACAGACGAAAAAAACTAAGATGACGGAATTTGTATAGGCGAGGTCAGACCTCTGGAAATGTAATTTTTTTAAATAAATTTTTTAAATAATTATTTAATAATATATATTTTTTTATTAAATGTCTATAAATCTCTTAAGATTTTCTAAAAATGTTTAAACTTTTATGAGTTTTTTTTGTAATTTTTTGGGTTCAAGGTCATTCAAGTTTATGGGGCCAAGGTCACCTGCAACCAATATGGCGGTAGTATTCAGTAACATAATATGCTTGCTGACTTTTATTAAATTTTCTTGAGTTTATGTTTTCAAGGTCAGTCCATGTCTTGGGGTCCAGGTCAAGGTCACCTGCATCCAATATGGCGATTGTAGTCAGTAACATTATATGCTTGCTGACATTTATGAATTTGTTCTCGAGTTTCGTTTTCAATGTCATGGTGTCAAGGTCACTGTCACCTGCACGAGCATATCATGTTACTGACTACAACAGTCAGTAACATGATATGCTCGTTGACTTTTATTAATTTTATCTCGAGTTTTTGTTTTCAATCTTATTCCAGGTCATTGGGTCAAATTCAAGGTCACCTCCACCCAATATGGTAGTAGAATTCAGAACATAATATGCCCGTTGAGTTTTATGATTTTTTTGTGATTTTTTTTTTAATTTGAAGGAAAAAGGGAACTTTTAAGGGAAAAAGGGAAATTGTTAAGGAAAACAGCCACCGGGGGACTGGAATTTTTAAATAACATTTTGATATTTTATTAGTAAATTTTAAATAATTTTTAACATTAAATTGTTTTAATTTTTTTTGGAATTTTTTAGATTTTTCGGATGTTTTTTTTGGGGGGGGGGGATTTTTGGAGTTAAAGATCAAAGGTAATAGGTCAAAGGTCAACGGTCAGTGGCTTCCAATATGGCCACCAGTCAATCGGAATGACAGCAGGAGGTGCTCCGACTTCTGGTGCTCCGTGCCCTTTGCCACGACTACTCCATTTTATACTACTAACGGTATTTTAATTTTGCTAGATATCTTCTCCAGATTTGTGAATTTGCTACCCCTGCATAATATGAAGGCCACCTTGTATTGTCAAGGTACTTAGTGATGAAGTCTGTAATGTTTTTGGTGCGCTTGCAGAAGTGGTAACAGATAGTATGTTACTTTCAGGAGTTAGTGTTCAAGGACATGTGTTTTGGTGTGAAACATTACACATTGAATGAACCCTTATTTTCCCAACAACTTTAAGTCTGGACTGACAATTGTTAATAATTAAAAGCAGTCGTCGTGGGATAAGGATCTGGACTTTATAAATGAGGGGAGAAGGAAGTCGAACGTGCACACGAGTACACGTTATGGCAGCACCACAATAGTGCACTGACGCACTAACAATAGAGTGTTGCACTGCGAACTCCACTAGATGTAGAATAATATTTTGGGGTTGGGGTTACAGAGTAATTTAATAAATTTGAAGCCTAAAAATCATACTGTTGGTCATTATGAAATGATATAGTGTGTTAATCTACCCTTCTTCAGAATGAAGTCTTATAAGGTAACTTATTGTATATGTCTTCCCTTTACTCTCTAATGCTACTTGGCACTTGACGAATTTATCTAGAAGAAATTTAACATTTAAGAGTGTAATAAAACCTTATATGCATTTTTTTAACTTCCGGTTAATATTTGTTGATGAATATAGCACTTAACTCATACCATAAACAACATAATCCATAAAGGTAGATCTGAGAGTTATCTGCAGGTGGGCACTTTGATATCCTATATTTGAAATAGGTCTTCATCTCAACTGACCTATTTTCATTTAATTGGTTTTTTATCCTGTATAGTAGAGCATTTTCTTTGTTGTATTTTTATTTTGAGAGTGTAAAATTGTTTGGGAGACGTATTTTTGCAAGAGACTGTTATGGGGTCAGTGGCGTGATGTTCAAGTGTGACCAAGCACAGCTTTTTAACTACCTTACAAATACGCTTTTTTTTTTTTATGAGACGAGTCACTTCAGAGATGCTCGTAGCAGAAATAAAACACGCAGTAAACTTGAGGGACAGTAGATATTTTTAAGTAACGGCGAGGACGAGTTCATCACATGCGCAATGCACTTTAAAAATTGCCGTGTGTCGTAGACTCCAATTACACGTACCGACGTCACCAGCTGAAGATGGCCTTGTAATTACTACAGCAGGCGCTCAAGCTTTGTGTGCGTGTATTAGGCTTAGTACATATTTCAGTTGCCCTCTGTTTTGTTTTTGGTAGAGCTGTGAGCTTGCATACTTCGTGTTGTTTGGGACAAGACTCAGTACTGTATCAAACGTAATACATTATTCTCATAAGGCATTGAAATTAGATTTTTGTAAATTCCAAGTATTGATTACATTGGAAGCACACATTGGAAGTGAGTTATTAAAAAAAAAAAAAGAACTAAAGCATGTTTTCCCAAATTGGAGCATGTTTACGCTTGCTTATTTAAAACAAAAATTGTATTTATATGCATCAATGTATGACGAAAGAAATTAAATCCACCATTCTAAAATGTAGTAAAATGGTATCTTGCTTGCGTTGAAAAATAATCACAAATACAGCTGAAATGTAATGCTAATTCGCGTGTTCATTCATAAAATGTGCACAAAAAATGTACGTAGAAGGAAATATTGCCACGAAACTACTCATATGACTGCCTTGATAGCTGTATTTCATCCTTCCGTTGGCACTTTGTGCATGGGAACTTCCTGTCGTCATCACTTACTCTGGTGATTGGCCTTCCATTGCATTCGGGAGGTTTCTGTTTCTCCCTTCCCGCTTCCCCAAATGTTTGCAACGTCTGTAATTTTTCGTGCCTAGGATTTTCTGCGGTTGACAAAGTGTTCCACTTCTCTTTATCACACCCATACTTTGCCACGGTCTGTAAAAATAGTGAGAATTATGTCCGTACAGCTGATGGCGTTTCATGACAAATTACTTGCCCCTGCAAAAGACTCAATAACAATTTTGTAACGAATAACAAATAAACATAATAGATTTTCAGGTGGAAAAAATGCTACGTGCATTAAAAAAAAAAAGTATTTCGATTTACTGAAATATTAAATAAATTTTATTGCATGTTTCTGACCAACTAAGAGAAAGTAGTGCCCCGGCCCCTTGGACCCAACTCTGTATCCAAACTTTTCATGTTTTGCGACATACTTAAGACTCTATTTTCAGGGCAGGTAGTTATATGAAGTTGCTATAATATTATCGTTACCATAGCAATGATATAGTTTCAGTTTAAATTAAAATTATTTATTTCCAGATGTAGTAAATACAAACTTGCCCTATTGACATATTACAAAACGCATTATAAATGAAAAACCAACAAAAATTTTAGGATGGCATTTGAAAAAAAAAATTGTCCCATAAATGTGACACTAGGGTTGATGTAACTTGAAATCTGGTCAAACCTGGGTTGAATGTTTGACTATGCAATCTATAGATTGCCTTCATTATTGGAAAGCTCTTAGAACTCGATTTTATGTTTTTTTCAATGCCAAAAATTCCTGCTCACATAACATAATTCAAGTAATATTATTTCTATTAACTACTACACTACGTTTTCAACGTGGGGAATCCTTGGACTAGGTCATTGACTTAGGTGCTGTGTTTGAACCTCTGATGAATTACTCTCTTCAATGAACGGATATGTCACCTTAGCAATCACTATAGCACTGAAGAACCACGGAGCAATAGAAAGGATCATAAATGTTTATTTTAACAAAATGTTAAACGTGCAGCTTGTTGTTCAGTTATGGCAGAATAGGCGTGCCTGGGGTGCTGCTGTTGCCACTCAAAGCTGGCTGCTTCACAAGGCGATGAAAATGCCATTTATGACCAGCCTAAAAATAAATTGTATGAATGAGAATAGAAAAAGATGGGGAAATGGAAAACCAAGGGGGAAATGGGACAACCCCAGGAGAGTATAGCATTTTCCCTTCATTCCACTGCTCACACATGTGAACAGAAAGAGAGGGTAGAAAGGAGAATGTGGAAGGGGAACAGAGCAAGGGAATCGTGGAAGTGCTCTTCCAAAACTTTTCTCAGGCAACAGTGTCAAAGGAGTTGTCAAACTAGTGATATCCAGATGTGGAAGTTTTTTTTTTTTTTTTTTTTTTACTAAAGTCTCTTATAAATGTGGGTTCTTGCCTGATATCCCATCTTGGGGTCATTTATTTTGTGTTACAACTTCCATTGTGTTGGCAAGTCAGAGCATGGAGCACCGCTTTATAAATTTTCTACACGTTATATTAACTTCTGTTACTAGCACTTCGTGGTTTGCATGGCAGGTAGTTTTTAATGGGAAAGGAAGAGGTTGTATATCAAATATGTTTTAGAAGTAAGTTCGGCATTATCATTAAGCTGTATGTCTATGTTTACGAAGAGGCGAAATATTTTACATTTGTGTTCGCTAAAAATTTTTAGATGCCAGTGTTACTAACGAGTGGTTCAACTCGGCTTTTTAAAATTGAAATTTTTGATAGATGTTGCATGAACATTTTATTACTAGGTGTCTTGTAAAAAACATGTCACATCGTGTAATTATTTACTCGTGCGTGGGTCATCCCTCCCCCACCCTCCACCACTACATTCTAATAAAACAACGTGAACCCTCCCCCTCCTCGCAAACTAACGCTGAAGGAGCGACCGATGGGGCGTGTATTGAGATTTGTCGTTGCCTCCCGCAGACTGCGAGCAGAAGGGATTTGTTTTTGTTGTTCTCGGAGTTTGTTTAATCGGCGGGGACGACAAACAGCCATCTGCTGTCGCGTGCACGCATTCTCCTTGGGCAGTGTCATCGCTCTGAATGGCGTGGCCTCGTCGTCGCCTTCTTATCTCCCAGGGCACGTCAGACGCAGCGCGGAGGAACAACAATAACGACAGACGTCGATAGCTAGTGGTTCGGTGCACGAAGGGGGGGGGGAGGGGTCCTCTCAGGGGGAGGAGGGGTGTGATGATGAAACGGCCGCAGAAGAAGTGACGTTTTGCCAACGTCTTCCGTCTCAACACGTCAAGCACTCGCGGGAGGAGAGGAAGGGCGTTACGAGGCACGACGGCCTGTACTGATGTCATTGTGACCGCGTCGTTCTCCCGTTGCGGGAACGATGCCCGCTCTCGGAAGGCAACATTTAAAAAAAGAAACGGCCGGAAGATGGCGTCGTCGGCGCGGGTTCTCTCGGAGCTACCGTTGACTCGACGAGTTCGGGGAACCTGCCTGACCACTGGCCGCTCCCTTCTAACCGGCAACGACGTAACACAAAGTTAAGCATTGAGAATGATCACTGGCGCACGTCCTTGCCCACAGTAGTAAAAACTCGGGTCCAGAAATTTTCCCCCGAAATTAGAGTGTCTGTGCACGCGACTATAAAGAAGACGCACGCTATTATGATGTATTGCCGAACTGTTTGCACGACACTGCTGCAAATCCGTTTTACTGAATTGAAAAGCAGGGAAAGGCGACACAGTTGATATCTCCCTCTACATATGATTGGTGTACTGCGCATTAGAACAATGCGAAGGAAGGCTAGTTTGCGTAGTGGAGTGGAGAGGTCGAGAGAGCCATATGCTGTTCCTTACCCCGATACTCGCAGAGTCTAGGACAAAACTCCAATCTGGACTGGCGTCTCACTTGAGATCGAAATGGCTGATGTGCCAAAAGTTGATATAGGCTATTCATGGTAAAGTGAGTACTGTTGAAAGCCTTCGCTTCTGGAATAATATTCAATAAATATATTTTATTTTAGCTTTAGACGCTAACTTCCCAGTGCGATGGACTCTACACACTGTGTTTATTACTTTCATGGCAATATTTATTTAGAAATGTACTTAAAGGGTAAAAAATGGTTGAGATAAAAAAAGGAACTGGGGCCTCAAAAGTGCTCACTTTACCGTGAACCGCCTATACATAGCCTTCACCTGTAGATTTAATAAATAACAAAATAATATTTCCTTGGGAATGCCAGGCGTCTCGTTGTTACATAACGCTATGCCGTTGCTAACAAATTACGAATGGTTTAGTGTTGCAACGTGTACTGTTTCTTGCCCACGGCTGTACACACTCAGCATACGCAGCAGGGACCTAGTGGAGCGTGGGTTAGTGAGAGCATTGCGAACCAGTCAAAGGCGAGCTGTGAGGGACACCTGCTTACAACGGGCTGATCTACGAAAATATCACACTCTTAAGCAGACATTACACGGTACATGCATCCGCACTTGGTTCTTGTACAAGTTTCTGTAAGGCATGGTGTACGAGCCGGTATACCAGCCGCTATATGAGCCGCCATGGAAGATTCATACTACACGACGGCAGTTCGCGTACTAGCATATGGCACCCTCGGTGGGTGCGCAGTGTGTGGTTTGTAGTAAATATGAACCCCATTCGTAGAACTGCTCCCAGTTAGTAACTTGCGTAGGCCTATGAAAAACCTAGCTAGCACATCTTAATATTGCTATATTACAGTTCGCCTTTTGCATAACTTGGTTGCTGACTAGTATACTATAGTTGCATTTTTTTAATGACTTGAAGTCACTAGAGTTCGAGTGTGTCATTTTTTATTGTGACGAAAATTACTGACATTTTGCAAAATGTAGCTTTTTTTTTTTTTACGTACCGGGATATTATTAGAATGTAAAATTTTATGATAATAAAAATTTTGGTCCGACGGAGTTTTGAACTCACATCCAAAAGGCAAACGACGCCGCAACTTTACCACTATACTACCAGTTCACACCGAATTTCGAGTTTATATACTGTAGATACAATAAATAGTTCGAAGTAATGTTTTCATAGAGTAGGTAATATTTTAAGTATTTAGAACGGTTTTAAACGGTAATTAAGTTTTCATAGCCAATTTAATTCTTCGTTGTCGTATTCTAAATCTATTTGAAATTGTTTCAACCTCACGGATGTATAATAAAGATGGAGGCGTCCTTTTCAGTTTCTTCATCAACTAGTTTCAAGAAGTAGCCACGGGGAGCGCCCTAATCTCTGAAACTGCGACGTGATTGGCCAGGTACGAAAAACGATTTGGAACCTGTCACGAAATATAGGACGTGTATCCAGTTACCAAACCTGGTACGAAATCTGGCCGTATAAGCGGGAAATGCCATGACGGGTGTCCTACTAGCCCGTATACCGGCCTCTATGGCGGACCTTGCATAAGTTTTTACAGAATCTAGTATCGTGGAATATGGCCTTAAGACTATTCCCGAGCAATCCAACATAACTATGGACGGTATTTACAAATCTCTATATTTAAAAATACATATACACGCCAAATACATATAAAAATACCCAAGGGCACTGCATTGAACCTTGCCACACAGACTCACCCTATAACAACAGTTCAGAGCCTTGCACTGTAGCGGCGATAGCGCATTTGATGCGCGTGGTAGTGTCGTCGCTATCGCTCCAGAGCTTCTGGGTCTCAAACGTGTAAAATATCTCCAGGCAGATGCAGGCCCCTAAACTTAGGGCCGTAGAATACCTAGTTATACAGAAGTGAAACTGCCACAGTATACGATGAAATTTCATTCATTAATTAGAACCTGGAGAAAAATTAGCCAGACAGTGGCCAACCAATAAGGAATCAGACACAATCCTGTTGTAGGCTGTTCGCAGTTGACTGATCTGTCCATAAAGCTCATTTTAACGTAAACTTTGCAGCCCATCCTGTAGCTTTTTGCAACACGTAAAATTAACACTGCCGGTGACTCAGTCACTTTGCTCATATACGCCGGTGAATATGCGAAATTTTCAGACACGTAAATCAACTGGCGGACAAAGTAAAATTTAAACGACTAGGAGTGGTAAAAAAATTAAATGAAACTACAAGCGTTGAATTATTATGTGACATTATTGTAATGATTACATCAGATGATACTGACAGAATACAGCAGACAAGAGTTGGTAGTACGGCCATACCTCCGCGCTCTGGTCTCATATCAGTAGGGTGTAGCATCTCCTTGGGCCTGGATGCATGCGCCGATTCGGTTCGGACTGAAGTCGTAGAGCCATTGCCGTTGTATCCTCTCCTGAGGCAAGTTGGCCCATAGCAGTGGTAATTGGCTCCCGGTATCCTGCAGATCGGTACCGGGTCGGAGTTGACTCCCTAAGCTGATCCCTCACATGTTCCATCGGGGATATATGGGGAGAACTTGCTGGCCACGAGAGTGCTTTAACATGATGCAGGCAGTCCCAAGACATGTGTGTAGAGCGTGAGCGAGCATCGTCTTGTACGACGGTACCGTAGTGTTGTCTCGTGAGGGGTAACTCATAAGGACTCGTCCTTGACAGAATTGAATGTTCGGGGTTATCGTTTCAAAACGTTCTGGTCATCGCCCCCAGTGCTACTCAGTGTGTGGTAAACCTGATGGATAAGGCCAACTAGTCTATATAAGTCCGGTGGCGGGCCTCCGAATAGTTTGCCTGGAGCCTGGAGACTACGCACACCTGGCCTTGCGCGCCAGGTGTGCGTAGTCAAAGAAGCTACAAGCGACAAGGACAGTGATCTGCGAGAGTGAAGACTGCGATTATCGGCACAGAGGAAAGTGAGACGGGACTGTGGGACAGACATTTGGAATGATGACAAAATACAGTTTGATTTAAACTGTGTAAATAATAAGTGCGTATTAAGTGACTATCTGTAGCAAGTATAAAGACAGTGATAAGTAATTTAATTAGAATTGAAGAGTGACGTGAACTATTGAGAATAATAAGGGTTTTTTTTAATAGAGATAAGATAACTTAGTGAAGTGAATAATAGCTGTGCATATTTTTACAGCATTATAAATACATTTCAAAAAACTAATTTAGATTTTCATTCTTATTAAGACCTCCATCCCTCAAGAACTTGGATATGCCCTCTGGAGTGTAGGGTCTAACTATTCATTGTTGAGACGATATTCAGTAGACTCATAAAGAACTGCAGCCAGTAACATCAGTTTGGTCCGGATACACGAAAGGAGTTTTACTGATACTAGTGCACTTCCAAAAAAAAACAAAAATATTTAACTGCAATGCCTAAAATTATTTGTTATTCTGCAACTGAGGGGGTTAAAATATGCGTAGAGAGGAGCAGGAAGTTCTTTCAAAATTTGATTAGAAAAACCAGCTTTACCTGAGATTGGCGCATCCAACATCAATAGTCACAGACAGTTGTTGTCGCTTCTATACAAGCTTGTCTATTCTGCGACCCGGCTACAGAATAGTTAAGTACATAGAAACGAAATGGCGCGGCGATTCCTTTCATGTAGGCCTACCCATTCGCTGATTGGCTGCCCGGTGTCTGAATGGCTATGGCGTGCTGCGAAAAGTACCCTATTGGCTGGACTGCCACCTGGCGATTAAGTTTGACCAGGCGCTGATTGGCGAACGGCGTAACGCCATGCTGCTGGCCAGTGACGCCATTTGGCTGGCGTGTGCGGCTGTAGTTGGTGTAAGGGGGCTGTTGCGCTTCTGTAATACTAAGTACTCCGTGATAGTGCACATTCTCGGGAAGGCTGCCCCGCCCGCGGAGCAGTATTTTTAAAACAGCCGCTAAACCCGGGGCTGGCGCTAGTCTCGCAAGCCATGACGAACATAGAACGGCGCGGTGATTGAGTGGACCGGCCTTGAGCGTTTTGTGTCATCACGCGCTACCTCTCTCACTACGCACACACCCTCCGGCCTGCGCCATTCAACTGTTCTCCGCTAACATCAGGTGACCAGTTTCCTGGTTGCGTTCCGAACTTAAGTTAGTATGGGAGAGATGGTGAATGTCTCACAGCAAGATGGCAGAACTGTAATTAATGCTCATTAGACACCTGTAATTTTTAACGATAATTATATTTCCACATACTAGAATTATTCGTTCAGAAATTAACTGGGTACTACACTCAAGCTGCCCAAACTATGTAAAACGATGTTACAACTAGTTTAATATTTATTTTGCGAGATCAAAAAAAACTTCATTTTGTGTATTATTTTTAGTAATAGTATACTGTAGATAACACTCTTGATGCCACTACTATAGGCTATTCACGGTAAAGTCAGCGGGAAGCCCTCTCATTTGGAATGATAGTCAAAAAATATATTTTATTGTAGCCTTACTGTAGATGTTAACTTCCGAGTGCGGTGAAATATACACACTGTGTTTATTACTTACATGGCAATATTTATGTTAAAAGGTGATTTGTTGTTAAATGATAGAAAGTGGTTGACAGGAAGATGTAACTAGGGCCTCAAAGTGCTCACTTTACCGTGAGCAGCCTATATTATGATGGTCAATGTTCTTGTAGGCGTGCTCAAAAGAAGAATCAGGGGTTGGATGGGTAGGGCTAACCCCAAACCCCCCTCCTTTTTCAAGGTTGACCAAGTGTGAATTTATGCATAAACACGTACATAGGTTCGGACAAATGCACGAATGTTGCAGATTATTTCCTTAGTAATACATAGTAACAGTAATTTTACACCATTGTATATAAAGTTAGTTGTACAAAGTATATGCTATTTCACTAATTTGTGGGATAAATTTACTTGGTCGGTGTAAAATAACACTAATGTCAGTGGAGACACTGCTGCCACAAACATTTAGTGTAAAATTACAAGGAAAAAATTACAATGCCATTTTAATCCCCAGTATTCAATTGTTTGGCTCTCGTTCAATAATCACGTTGGGGCATAGATCGTATTGTTTTTCTACCTCGTTTTCCAAAAAGAATCATCTCACAAATTTCATTTCTGTAGTTAAGGATGAACCTGTATAAAAAAAATTAACTTAATTTAAGGGCTTAATTTTGCATATTTTAAATGGCGTTAATACATGAGCTACTTTTCATGTAAGTACTCATTCCTAGTTTCCTATTTTCTATTTTTTTTTAAATTGCAATTCTTTTGATAATCCATACGCAAATAATCGTTCACCTCACTACTTTATTAAGAGTTTTTAACTTATTTTCGTGAGCCGATGTTGGCAGAATACGAAAATAAATCTACATTAGAGCTCTGGAAGGGTAGCAGGTATATATAGAACAAAAATGAAGCATATATAATAGAAAAGCAAGACAAGGAGATATTGAAAGGCCACTGTGGCGGAAACGTAGGGAGACTCCTCACTTGCAAGCCGAGTTATCTACACGAACATTAACATTACACAACCACGCCGTACTATGCTGGCTGTCCACACGACGGATCGTGAATGCTGGCAGAACGCCCGTGTTGAAACACGCGAAGTAATGCTTCATTTTCCCCACGTGTGCCAGACAGGTTGCTTCTACTTCACTTACGTAACCCGCCTACTTCGAGCGCAAACTGGATTGCTCTGTTTCTATACGCTGTTCACGGCTGAATGAGCACTTTTGAAAACCCTCTCATTTGGAACAATACTCAATAAATGTATTTTATATATTAGCCGTAGACGTTGACTTCCGAGTGTGGTGGAATAAACACACCGTGACTTTGAATAAACTTTTACCCAAACAATAACAAAAAACTTTTAAAAATTCTAAAAAATTACTAACGAATTATTATTTTAAAATATATTTTAAAAAAACATACTTTTCAGGAGGTTCCCTGTGCACTACTTAGCACCACCCTCGCATATTTTAATTGGTTATTTAATCGGTTAATTACTCGCGTTCGCTAATTAAAGGCTGTTCACGATAAAGTGAGCACTTCTGAAATCAACTTTAGAAAAAAATCACTGTTCCTGCCTGCATATATTTTAACGAGCGTATTAAGCGGCATGGCCCTAGTAAAGCTGGTAACGATGCATGGAAATTAGTTCCATAACTTCTAATAAAAAGTTTTAGGTTACCATTTGTGATTAACTTAAAAAAATTTCTTTCAACTTCTGGTTTTTTTTTTTTTTATTGCATCGAAGTGTTAAAATGACTGCAATTGCAATATTTTTTTCCTGATAATTTCACAGTTTCACCTGACCGACGCATGAATAAAGTGATGAAGCCCACGGCAATGTTAATTTCACGTGCGGCGGGAGAATACACAACGTGCCTACAAGTAGATCTTAAGTAGGTCTTTAAAAAATGCTCATTTTACCGCGAACAGTGTATAGTCGGCAGGCCTCCACCCCCTTCTACGCAACTAGGCCTCTCTTACCTCATCTCCGGATGTGACTGTCTCACATGCCGATCATATCGTTCCACTTCACTCAAACTTACCGCGTACATGTTTCAACCACGCGCACGGCTCCGCGACTTGGGACGGGCGGCGCATCAAACACTTGCAATTCTGTACAAAATTATATGTCTCTGATATCTTTCTCATATAAAAAATTGCACAAGAAGCAGAATTATATTTTACACAGGTGTTTTAGAAGCCAGTTTATAATTTTTTAAGACACGAATTCTCGTCAAAAAAAAAATAATTTTGCAGCAGCCACAAAAAAAAAAAATTCAAGATAAAATTTCAATTCAGAAAACCCCGCAGTTCAACACAGAAAAAATCACACAAATGTGAAAAATACACGAAAAACATACAAGTGCGGAGAACGTACATACAAATATGGACAAATATTGAAAAACCACGAACTACATAATGCGGAACTAGCACCAACATGCATTAAACATAAATACAAAAATGCACAAATGTGAATATATATATATATATATACACACACACACACACACACACACAAATTCAGAAAAACATACCAAAATGCAGAGGACATCTGTGTACAAGAAATCGCACACAACCTAATGCAGAAAACATCAATATACAAAATGTACAAAAATCATACACCACAAAATGTGGAGGACACCTAAATATTAGAGGAAAGTGCCCAAAACCAGACCCCCATTTTTTATTTTGATTTTTAGAAAATAGAAAATAGTGAAAAAAAAAGTTTTAAAAGCATGTGATATTTACTTTATAATGTTATCCGCCATTTACATCTTACTTTTAGAAAATATAATATAAAATAAGTATAGTAAAAATTATTTTCAAAAACCTTACACTTTGACGATTTGAAAAATAGCTGCCGAAATCGTACCCCTTGTAAAAATGTAAAAATTAGAAAAAGGTATTAACAGAGAAAACACAATCTAGTTTCAAAGTATAAGTATAATATAAAAATTACAAAAAATGTATAACAGAATTAAATCGTTTAGCGACAAAAATTGCAGATGTACACGTCCTTTTCAGTCCCAGCACAATCCACATGGGCCCACAGCGAGCACATGACGCACATGACCCAAAGTTCCCCTTCAGAATTCTCCGAAAATTTCCTGCCACAAAACATACATCAAGCATCATCATCTTTGGATGGGGAAGCTCCCGGGAGAAGCACCCAATCCAGATGTTCCAGAGGAGACGCTGTTTTCATCTTCGGTGCTTGATTCTTTCGCGTTTTTCTCAGAATTTAGACGCTTTTTCACGAGCCCTTTCCCTTTTCTTGAAGGCTCTACTGCTGAACCACGTCCCCGGCCGCGATTGCTTTTGCGTCCTTGAGCACAATTCCGTGCTTGCTGTTCAGCTTCATTGACTTCTTTAGCTTTTTTAGCTTCCACCAATTGGGCTTTATATGGTATAGATGTGATAACCATAGATCTGCAGGCCTTTTGTCCCCTATTCGAGGTCCTCTTTTTGGTTTTTGGAAAGGGAGTGATGCCAAACGGGCTTGTCTTAGAAGATGTGGAACCCTGAAGATTCTCAAGTGTAGCTGATGACGGAAGAACACCCTGACCTGCCGAAGATGTTGATGGTTTATTTGGGTCAAAATCTACAATAACTTGTGGTTCGTCCACATCACATTCTTCTCTGTCCTCTGGAAAGCCCTGATTTCCTGCTGTTTGTTTCTTTAGATTCATAGGAAGAGGAATCTCGTTTTTTGTTTACCTCTTCAATGTATTCGGCATCTGAGAACAGCTTACTGTTCAAGGAGTATATGCCTGTTACTTTAAATCCATTTATTTCTATTTGAGCTGTTTGTCATACAATATAGGCTTTGCCGAACAAGTCCATTACATCAAAAGCACTAACAGTACGTTCATTGTGCCTTAACCACTGCCTGATTTCCTCGCTGTAGTAAACTTTGAGAGGACCCATGAAACTTTTATCCAAAAGTTGTAGTTTGTGTGAGGAGTGAGGTGGCAGCGACACAATGGTAACATGAATTGTTTTTGCCAAGTCGATCAGATCAATATTCTGTGTGTGGCTAAAGTGGCCATCCAAAAGCAACAGCATAGGTTTTTCCTTTGTAGGATTGGCAAACTCGATGAAGTGTCGAAACCACTGAGTGAAGGAGTTGATTTGTATCTACCCCGAAGGGTGTGCTGCAAAAATTGTGCCTGGTGGAGCCCCTTTTTTCAACTGTTCACTAATATTTTTCCTCGGAAAAATTACTAAAGGGGGCACAAATGAGCCACTAGCATTCATATGCCGCTCTCATCAACGTTGTAAATTCAGTCGGGAGTGAATTTACCTTTCTCATAAACATCTTCCAGAAGGTTATAGAATTTCTCTGTGTTTTCTTTGCTGGACCCAAGAGCCCTGCTAAAGGATGTTCCAGTAGGCTTCCTTTCTGACAGTTTGGTTTTGTGGCGTTTAAGAAAAAGACTCACCTACTTTTACCCAGCAATTTCGTCTTTGAAAGGATGTTCAATGTTATTTCTCTCTGCCAATTGCACGGTCATTCTTCGCAAGTCATTACGAGTAAGCCCAAAAAAAAAGTAGCTTCCATTGCAAGACAATAATGAACCAGCTCTTGGTCAATATCTTTGCCCAAAACTGTAGATCTGCCTCTTTATTCTTCTTCTTCTTCTTCCTCAGGTGTACGTACTTCATGTTGGACAATCTCATAAGTTTTGTTTACTGGTCTTCTTCCAACCCATCTTTTCCCGAACTGCGTCAATAGCTTTAGTCATTTTAGATGGACTCCACATTCTTAGATCAACCTTCCCCATTATCCTTTTGGAATCTGCAACAGAATTCCAAGAGGATAAGAGTGTGTACAAATACAGGCAGACTTTACACATGAAAAAATAAGAGGTCCGGTTTAGGCAACTGAAGGGGGTCCGGTTTTTGTGACTATAGCCAACATTTTGTTAACCCAATAAATTTTTAGCCAAACATCTAAATGAAACGATTTGGTACATTAACCTTAAACCTTACCATTTATGAATATATGTGGGTTGAAAGACTTACCTGCCAATATCTAGGACAAATAACGAAAAATGTAGCACAACGTAAAACATTTTCAACTGTCAAAATACGTAATGGCGGACTGATATGCAACAAGTGAAGCGGGCGACTTGTGCGCTCCGCTACAGAATGGTAGAAGCCCAAACTACTATTTACATTCGGTCTCACTAGCAGTGGCGGCAGGTGTCTTTTGAAACTGGGAGGGCTGTAGCGATCCCAACTCATATCATTACAAATATAATTTTTTAAATAGGTACAGTGATAAATATATTGCGTACGGCAGGCTTAAGTAAGTGTAGCTTATGCAGCTAAATACAAAAAATAAGTGTGGTTGTTTGAAGAAAAGTGCATCATCGCCCGATTTGTAATGGTCAACATACTGTGGCCGCTGGTTCAGATCTAATCACTACCACAGGTATATATTGGTTTTATGTTTGTTTAGGTTATATGCCTTCCAACCAGTACCTACATGGTGTGGTACATTACACGAGACGACGAGAGGTAACATAATAATACCAATTCTACCATACTAATCATGATAATAACTTAAATATACTAAAACAAATATTTTAAAAAACCAAATACTAATTTACATAGCCTACAGTACATACAAAATTCATGTCAAATTTAAATTAGAGGATGAAAGTGGCATATCTTAATTAATATATTTGTAAAAAAAATCCATTCGTCAACCTGTACGCGCTATCTAACTGGCAATATATATTCACCTTACCAAGCAATGAAAATTTGATGGCATTTTTTGTATGTTGCGAACATGATTTATGCCTTTTAACTTGGTCTCCCAGATGTTTTAAATCTTCTACCCCATTGACAGTGTACGCAAGATCATAATGTTTCATTAGCAAAAAAAAAAAAAAAGAACCAAAACAACATATTTCCAACTTCACACCCGCATAGCCAGTCCGTGAGATTGTATGTACTTACGTCGAATTTTCTCGTATACGAACCATTTACTACCTTGGCTTTGTTGTTGAATTATATTTAACTGTGGCCTTGCTGGTCCCAGATTCTGTAGCTCTAGTTTATTCTCTTAATTGAAAATCTTTGTCGTAATAAGGTGTACTATGTTACTCGCCGAATTAACAATTATTTACAAGTTTACACAAGACGACATTAACAACAATTCAACCCTGCTTCTGACCGATGCTCAAAGATCATCTTTAATTAACAACAAACTTATTCAGGGTATTACACACTATATTTGAAGTTCACGCGAATTTGAACGATATCTATAAATAAAAAATATTCGAAATAAATACAAGCAATGTTAAGAAATGTGTTTAACAACTGCAAAAGAGTGGAGCGTGAAAGTGTGCTTACAAAACATGTAGTTTTGGTAGGTTTGTCAAGTTCCAGGGAACCATTTTTTTGTTTGAGCAGGGGCGCACCCAGCTCTCTCAGATTTACAGCATGCGATTGGCTGAAAAGGGCCGAGCCCCTGAAGTCTTTCGTCCCTCCCGTAGCACCCCTAGTCGTGTGTTACGGTCATCTCTCTCTACTAGCTCTACCCACTTCGGGGCGAAAAATCTGCCGCCCCACAACTCGACATTCCCAAAAACGTTTCTCTCGTGACAAGAGTCTCGTCCATCTCAAAAACATTGACTGCGAAATAACCTCCGTATTCGTACGCAGTATTATTTACTGAGTAGCAGATAAGTAGATGTATGCGTTCTGAGATTTTATTAGGAGGGCTTGGCCCCGCAGCCCTGCCTCAGCAGCGACCACTGCCCGCTAGAGTTCAGGAGAATGCAGAGCCAGGAGACCAGTGGTCCGCTTTAAGGGGGAGAGGGGTCCGGTTTAGGGCACTTTCCTCTTATAATAGTCGTACGGGAGTATGCGTACACCATCTTCACATATGAGTCGCTTGTCATCGTCTGTCCATGATAGCGCCCTCTTGTTGCTTTCTTTCTATTCCGTCTCATTCACGGGAAACAGTTTCTGGTAGACGGACGGCGTATATCTGCCATAGAATAAAGATGAGGTAGACCACTTATTCATCTTCTGCACATGTACCAAACATTGACTTAACCCAAAAGAACATAACTATCAATGCCACATGATCAACAGTGATGAAAGTGTTTGCTTATATCCTAATTTTATATTTTTATTTTATTTATATATATTTATTTCATTTTTCTTATATCTTAATTTTTTTATGACAAGCACTACTATATGAATAAATTACTGTTACGAATTTGAGTTTAAGCAAACTGCAATACAAATTGGTCAGATGAAGTATAAAAACATTCCAAAAAATTTGTTTACCTACAAATCAGTTTTATAACCTAACATCATAACCATGCCGATTTCTCGAGACGTATTGGCATAAAAGCAGTTGAGTGTTGGGACACGAAGATTGGCTGCGCGCAGCCAGCGAGATCGGTCTACCTCGTCTTTAGTCTGCGGGCTCAGAGTAATTCCCGACGCGACGATGTAGTGCGTTGTGTACTACGCCGGAGTTAACATCAGCAACTCGGGCGAAGCGTCGCGCGTCGCAGCTGAAGAGGCGAAGGAAATAGCTCGCTAGGAATAGCGAACCTGCCCACTCACAGTGGTCTACTCACGTGCTATGGGTGGTTGAAGGGGGGAGGGGGGGATAGGGGAAGGCTTTCGTGAATGGAGCCGACTAGAGCCTGTCCAACTCCCTCCCCCTCTCCATCTTTCGTTCACACCTGACGCATGTTCACATGCGCCGCCGGATGTCCTGGAGGCGTCCCACCGACTATTTTTTTTCGCGAAGCAGTCGAGAGACCATTTCTACACTCATCAGTGTCGAGAATAATTTATTTTGACGTGAATACGTTTCTGAATTTGCGACCATAGCAGGAGGCAATCCAGAAAATCCGATGATAACAAAATCGGGGGATACAGTTTGGCATTGTAACTCCAAACGTATCGTCTACATTCAATATTCCATTACACCACTCGATTACCGAAGGATCAAAGAATATTATTACGTTGAGTGAGGAGTGCGAAGCATCTCGCGTGGCGGTGGAAGGGGGGGGGGGGGGATTTTTATTTCGTTTCTCCGCGTCTCATAACTTCCGCGTGGTATAACTTTTGACTAGGAGAAGCTACGACGCGCTCGTTTGAGTTTCAATCGACAGCTCTCGTCAAGATCAATCTATAGCGTGTATAGAACCATTTTTGTGGAGTGGTTATGGTAAAATTATATGCTTCTAATGTAAAAAAAATCAAGAAAACTTAACACAATTTCGGCCTATACTCGTCAAAAAGCCAAGTCGAAATACAACAATCGTACACGGTTGGAAAGAGCATCTCAAAAGTAATCCAATGATACCCATAAAACCCTATATGATCGAGTGAAGCGGTGCCGGGAACGTAAAACACACATCAAGGCGTCCGAGCGCGTCAACGTAGACGTATTCACGCAAAACAAACGGCCGTGTCCCCAGCACAGCCAAACCCAATTTTTTTCCCCAGGTGGGGGAGAGGACCTACACTGAGTATGAGCACCGACATTAGTAAAAATGTACAGGTTGTGTAGACGCCGACTCCAAAGCCCGTGTGCTACGATGGGAGTTATCTTGGAAGATTCCATGCGACATCTTGTATAGCCGCTATTATGGCTTGCTCTGTGGCAAATTGAGCCAAATTCAGCTCGTTTTCATGAACGTTTTGGTAACTGGTGCAGTTTATTTTTTAATAAAAAGCGATATGGACAATAAACCGAAGTTAAGTACATCCTGTATTGTACTGTCTATTTCGCATGGTTATTTCTTGTCGGAAATTCGTCTTCGGTTTTTCGTGAATATTGAATTCTAATTTTTTGTATATTTACTTGGCGTAGTTATTTCCGTTGGAAATTCGTACCTAATTTTTGCTTAGAAATTAAACTCCTACTGTTGAATGTCTCATTTGTTTGCTTTTTAGTTGAGATTTTTATGTACAATTTTTTTTTGTCCTTGATTGTTTTTCTTGTCCTCAGTTACGACAATAGAGAAAGGCCAGTGAATTTCTGATTTTAATTCAACAAAACACGCTTTAGACCAATACCGTACAGCATAAAGAATTCTGTGAGAAAATCCGGTGGTGTTGTCACCTCCAACCAGTAGAGAGCAGTACCTCTGTTTAATACTACTTTCCATTGATATTAACCGTCAAAAAAATACAAACAAATTCTCAGTCATGTTTTTGAACGAAGGCAATCAAATGAGAGGCTAAGCAATCATATACATTTGATTTAACAAAATATTTTGCTGACAGTCTAATTTCTTCTGGACCAACACAAGGGTGTTGTTTATTCAGAATGTATTTTGTTAGGTGAACAAATTTAATTTTGTTGCACTTCAAGTTTCGTTTACTCAACATAATATTTGGTTGGGGCAACTGAATGTGTTTTCGGCCCTATTCAAACAAATATATTTTTTGGGCTTTTCTGTGCACATCAAAAGAAACATCACCATTTCGCTTCTGTGGACCTATCTACTTTGTATCCAAGTTTTAATCCCTCTCATCTCCAAGACACGCCATCGTCACGACGGGCTGTGTGTTTACAGATGATGTCATCTACACTCGTCGGCGTCGCCTTGCGAACCGTATATACACAGCTCGTGCCCGTTCGCAGCGCAAGGATACAATTTAACGCCCATTCCCCGAGGCTGGGACAAAAACCAGCGACCTCGTTCGATGCCCGCTGAGTGGGAGGTTCAAACCGTCGAGTCGCCCTTGGAACTGATTCAGCAAAGAAAGATTCACGCCGTATACTTCGCAGTGAGATGTCTTTTTACCCCTTCAGTTTTACAACATATCCATAATGAATTGATAAAAATATTTAGCGAGACCTAAAAGTGTACCTATGAGGAGAGCTGTGGGCATTTAAGCACAACTGCATAAATCTGAAATTTCACTAATTGTTGACAGTTCTAGGAAAGCAGCGCAGCCACTATGTATCCTTCCGGTACAGCTATTCTGTCTATGAAGAAAAGAATGTGTGTAAACAAATGAGGTGATCAATGTAGGTCACCGTTGCAACTTATTTTATTTTTGTTACGGGTTAGTTATAATGTTGGCGTTGTGTTTATTTCATTGCAGGGTGATGGGTTTGGGAGAAGGGGGAGTAGTTGTATCAAGAGACGGCATTGTTTTGCAGCTCTTCTTACGAGACGGTATCATTTCGAATCGCATATTATTTTAATGTACCAGTGGTAAATTTTGCTCGTGCCGAAGAACACTCGAATTATTATAACCTGGAAAGTTTTAACATCGCCGAATGAAAACGCGATAAATATGTTGTTCGTTCCGATTCTAATAATAAACACATTCGGCACGTACAAAAATATTTTTGGTGAAGTTGGATTTTCCATAATAATAAACGTGTTATTTTCACACTATAAAAGATAATTTAAATAGTAGTTTTCTAGGCCACGTACATTTCTAACATTCTAATAACCTAGGCACTTGTTTCGAGTACTGCTTTTACTTAGACTTTTCTACGAACGTAGTTTTTCTTGGTTTCGTTTGCGGCAGAGTTTTGAATCTCTGCCGTGTCTTCCACTCTACTCTTTGAAGTTAGGATTTCACTTCTCTGAGCTTTGCTTGTTCGAGATGTTCTCAAGTTGCTGACATCTAGAAGAGAGCTACTTTAAAACTCACCCTACATGCTTTGACGTTGAGAGTTGGCAGTCTTCTGGAAAATGTTCGGCTTAGTCTCTTACACTGTGACATGGTTTCTATCGTGCTCTACAATACAACATACATATAGTTTGCGGGTGTAGCTACTACGCTAATATTAACTGCCAGGCAAGTCGTATAAGACACTGATCTAATCCGTGTTGTAACACAATAACTTACATACAATATTCCAATTAATTATGTCATTTTAATTGACGCGGGGCGCAACCGAATGATATGAACTTTATGTTTAATCGGCTAGCAATTACGCCTTCTCCACTCAAGCTAATAAGGACAGTCCCCACCTGAATATTGAGACCGGAGGCTGTATCTGGCTCGTTCGGATCACGACGTACCTGATTGAACGAAGGCAATCAAATGAGAGGCTAAGCAATCATATACATTTGATTCAACAAAATATTTTGCTGACAGTCTAATTTCTTCTGGACCAACACAAAGGTGTTGTTTATTCAAAACGTTTTGTTAGGTGAACAAATTTAATTTTGTTGCTCTTCAAGTTTCGTGGAGCTCGCTGCCTTGGGTGTGTCACCCAAGGCAGCGAGCTCCACGCTGCCCGACATCCCCACGTGTAAGCTCCTTCCGACGTCTCCGGCCGCTGTCGTGGACAAGGCGCCGACCCTCGCTTCGCGCCGCCCTATATCAATCCCTTGTTTTAGATAAGTGGCCTCCTCCCAGCTTCAGGGGAAGGGGGTGTTGTGTTGCAGGCATCCTGGATTTGTTTGAAGTCTAAGGTCGGTTTCATACCGCGATGTATAAGACAACTTATTAAGGTCCTCTTCATGCTGCCGCAACAACTCGTATTACCACGCTGCACATAGCCCACAGCATTTTTCATTGTAGCTTCACCCCAGTAACCCCTATAGGTGTATATTCATAAAATTTCCTCAAAACCTAAAACAAAAACATTTCGATTCTCGTGTACAGCCTTAAACAGTCCTTGGCACATACCCTAGCCCTAGTAGAATTCTGCCTGGTTGCCCTTTTAGGTTAAACGGGGGGACGGCGCGGCGCGTTCATGCAGGGTTGTTAGACTAAGGCGCTATCATAACGTCACTCTGTTGACTATCGGTTGCGTGCTGCCCTTGAACGTGTGTTTGATAGGATCTGACGTGTCGTGTTCCGTTTCTTGTCGGTTAGGTTGGCGCCTGGAAGCTTCTTCCACAGAGCAGATAAATACGCAGAGGCGACTTGGCGTGGCAGCTCCTTAAGGGTCGTATGTACTGAAACGTTTTCTGTGAAATCGTTGTTTGCACCTAAACGCGTGTCTCGGTAAATACATGTTCTGGAAATACGAAGTTTTGCTAGAAAGGATTTAAAAAAATCTATTGTCTATGTCGCTATCTTTTTACTTTTATCATATTAAGATTATTAATGGAGGAAAATTCGTGAAAGTGGTCAAATATCGCATTTTTAAAGTTTCCCTGTGAAGTTTCTTTAAGCGGTAAGAGAAAAGTACGATTATACTCAGGTAGTTTGAACTGTGTCCTTTCATTGCGTGTAATAAAACCTCACAGCAACAGATCTAGTTTACACAGTAAAGCGTTAGGACGGAAACACTGCACGCCTTGCGCGTAGGAGAGATGAGGAGCTAGGCGTGCGTGTTAGTGTCTCCCGTATCGCTCCCTCGCTTATTGACTATGTAGCTGCACGTCCAAGGTCAAGAAGCGAGGGAGCGATACGGGCGACCCTAACACGTACGCCTAGCGCCTCATCGCTCCTACGTGCAAGGCGTGCAGTGTTTCCGTCGTAACGCTTTACTGTGTAAATTATATCTGTTAGAGTGTAATTTTATTACACTCAATGAAAGTCCACAGTTCAAACTACCTGAGTGTAATCGTAATTTTTTCTTACCGCTTAAGGAAACTGCATAGGCAAGCTTTAAAAATGCTGTATTTGACCACTTTTACGATTTTTTTCTCCATTAATACACTCAATATGATAAAGGTAAAATAATAGAGACATAGATAATAGTATTTTATCATTTCTGGCAAAACCTCGCATTTTCAGAACTTTTATTTGCGGAGATATGCGTTTACGTGAAAACAACAATTTCACAAAAATAGTTTCAGTACATAGGACCCTTAAAAGTGGGAGAACCGATTCTCTGGTTGACTGCGCGAGGCTCTGGGAATGGACTTTGTGCCTGATTGGCTACCGCGTACTGCGAAGCCACTCTATTGGCTAAGTCACCAGGCTTGTGCGGCTGGAGTACACTGAATTAGAGGCTGCTTCATCTGTGTTGGAAAATCAGTTGGAACGGTCACCCACATTGATCAAAGCATTCGTTTACACACACACGCGGTTTCCTTCATAGACAGAACAGCTGTGCGCGGAATGATACACTGTGGCTGCGTTTCTCAAATACTTTCTGTCTCGTTTGATTTACAAGATCGTGACAGGCTGTGGGTGGCAACTTGACGTATACGAAACAAGCAACGAGCCATTTACAAAATTGGTGCACGAACGAACAAAAATTAGCATTACGTCGGCTATTCTGAGTGCACTGCCGACGCACATCAGACAAGCAGGAAATACGCGGATAAGAAAGAGTTCTTAGATAAATGTATACTTTAATTTTACGTGGTCACAAAACAGCTGTTGTTAGTATTTCAAACTAATCTTCGTGCTAAAGTAGTAATGTATTGTATAGGTGTTCAAAATGAAATGCACATTAAGAGTGGGATGGACCCCGCACTTTTTGTGAAATAGTTGTTTGCGCGAATACGCCCTCCTCGTGTTTTTACTTTTGCCATATTAATTGTGTTCTTGGAGAAAGAAATTCGTGAAGATGGTCAAATATCGCATTTTTAAAGCTTGCGTTTGCAGTTTCCTTGAGCGGCAAGAGAAAAGTACAAAGATACGAGCGTAGTTTAATCTGTGGTCTTTCATCGCGAGTAATGAAACCCCACTGTTACAGGTCTACTTTTCACAGCTCAGCGTTACAACAGAAACACCGCACGCCTTGCGCATAAGAGCGATGAAGCACTGGGCGTGCGTGTTAGAGTCGCCCATATCGCTCCCTCGCTTCTCGACCTGGGACGCGGCGGTCTATCCCACTCTTAAAAGATCAGTATTCAAATGAAACACAACTTAAAACCTTGTAAGTTTTGTTATTAATTGCAAAAGCCTACAGAAATGTCGCAGGGTATAGTTGAATTATTTTTTCAAATAACTTGACGAAATGTCTTTCAAACTCGTATCGTTTCCAGCCAGTAATAGGAGAAAAGAGAACTTTTAAAAAGAAGGGATCAAGAGGCAGGCCAGCATGCTGCTACCTGTTGATGAACACTCTCGGCTCACACCACCTCCTGACATGCCGTAGCGCGCTATCTGTCCTGAACAGCGATTTTGATTACTAGTAATTTATATTGGGTCGGTAATCGTTACATCCACGTCCATTACAGACAATCAGGTCCTGTTATCTCTATAGGCGCTACGTCGACCGTCATATTAGTACAGGGTCCTACCGCATGTCCCTGCCTGGCGCTAGCTCGTCTTTCTGTTTCCGCTGTTATTTGAATTGTTTGGGGAACAATGGCGTCAAAACAAATGTCGAGAAGGTGTTTGTGAGGATTTAAAATCGGGTTTAAAACTCGACAGAATGCCGAGGAAGTGTTGTGTGCCAGGATGTGAAGATCGAGTAGCAAGTCAACACAGGGGTTCCCTTCTGCTTATGATCTGTGCCGATTTGAGGAGTGGAAGAGGCGCATAAATTCACCAAAATTAGTGAACGCACTAACGAGGACATTTACAAAACACAGAATTTGAAATGTGCACTTCAGTGAAGATTGCTTCAGCCCTGTTACGAAAAGGCTCATTTCCGAATGCTGTGCCTAATTTCAATCTGCCAGGTACGTATTATAGTATATTTGTATGCAGGCCCAGTCCTGTAGTGTTATTATTTATTTATTATTATCTCGTAGATCCTTTTTACAGGATAGTATTGCCAGCTTACAGGAATATGATAATAGTTCTGCTACTTTAGTCCTGTATTGGTAAAAGAAAAAGTTGTTTAGGCTTAACCCCAGAGATTGGTGTGAACATAAATAAAACGTATTCTGCACCTTCGTGTTTTTTTTTATTATTTATTAATTTACAGTTTTACAATTCCATAAGAACATAAGTAATTTGAAAATGCATTTGGTCTCGTTGAGCATAGCTCTTTTTGGAGACCAATTACAATTCTTGTGTGAAACTTTTTCACATAGATAACTACGATTTTGCAACACATACCATCCAAACAAATATAAATTTTTTTCTTTCAAATTGTGGTGTTTTTAGAAACCTAGACATTGCTTACATATTTTCCAAAGGGGCATTTTTCTAAGAAGTTGGGGAGGACAATGAAGATCAGGGAAAATGTTGGGGTATAAATAAACACTAAAATTTAAGACAGAAAAAACATAAGTAACTTACTCTACCTACAAAACATTACTCTAACATTTAAGAACACATTTTTAAAATTGTGTCCATCTAACCTAACATTAACCAACCCTACCATAAGCGAATAACAGTTTTTCAGCTTTACTAACCTAACCTAGGATTTCCTGGTATTATTTAAACCTAGGATGTTTAGGTTGTAGCAACATGCATCCAGTACTGTAATAGACCTATCTGAACTTACACTGTATGACTGCCCTGTTATTCAGTAGTTAACTTAACACAGAACTTGATAGTTTTCATATAGGAGAGCTGGCCATAGATAACTTACAATGGATTAACTTAATTGTGTGATCTTGTGATAGGAACTAAACATTGTAGCGCAGGGTGGCTAGCAACAGGGAAAACCTGCAGAAGTCAATGAATTTAGATAAAATAGTAGTAAATTACTGTATATAATTTTGGAAGTGTTAATTTGTCACTGTGCATATTATGTCTACTTCTCTTTCGTCTGTAAATTAATTTATACTTTTTGTTGTTTTGCAGTATTTTACAAATATTTGCTACTGCATTGCAGTATTGATGGAGAAAATGGCATTGGTGTTACTTCTAATATAAACAATTTTTATGGAAATAGGCCTAATACAAACATCTTAATTTAATTTATAGAGTGTAGATTGGTTAAGGAAAAGTAATGTGATACGTGAAAATGTCAGAGAATTTTTACAAGGGAATTGCTAGCCACCCTGTAAAGGAATTTGGTAATTCTTTACGTTATGGGCTTTTCTGAAAGATGATAAATATTTCAATAAACATTATATATAATGTTTAGCTGCTTTGGCCAAACCATTGTCGCCCGGATATTAAATTTTGTACTTCAAATGTATTGTATTATTGCAGTACTGCGTAAGGCAATGTTTTTTTCTTTGCGTTGTTTGTTAATAACATAATTTAACAAAAAAATCTTCACAACCATCATCACGATCATCATCTAGCACAGTATTTTATAACTGCACTAAATATTCTTTGAGCCGCCATCTCAAAACCATAGTTACTCTAGAACGTTCAAAGCAACCTGTTTAACTGCAAGTGATCGTGTAAACCTGGGCATGTGACCGAGTTAACCCAGTTAACTTTACCAGGTTACTTTTCGTAAGCTGCTTATGAAAACACATACGCGCACAATTGCTTATGCTAATGTTTAAATCACTCCTTGCCACTGTGTGTTAAATACATATTTATTTTCTGTATGCCCATGCTAAGTGTCACATTTATGTGCTTCTAAGTGCAGAAATGTTGGTGTCTTTCGCCATTTACTTTTTTGTACCCTTAAAAATTACTGGTGGTGTACAGAATCTTAAAATGCTGTAACCCCAGTTGATTGTGAGAGACTGGGTTTGGCGATTTTTTTAAAAAATAAATACAAAGGGGCTACGGTATATTTGCATTGTTTAGTAATTCAATTTTGTGTAATCCAAAACTTGTAAATAATTCAGTTTTTGGTGGTTAGTACTTTAATTAGATATTTATTAAATATAATTCATAATTTCAGCTTAAGTGTAAAAATCAGATTATCGAAATTTGATGAAAAAATAAGAGGATTCGTACAAGGTCTCTGATTATAGGAAAATCTGTATTCATTTCAACTGTAGTTAAATGCAAAATATTAACGTGGGAATCTTTAAAATGTGGTAAGCTTGAATTGAATTTTGCGAAGCTACCAGGAAGGTGCCCTATGGATTCTAGTGCTCACTGTAATTCCAGGTTCTTAGTTGTGTTGTTCTTACACAATTGATCTCATTTAATTTCTGTATTCTACTATTTTTTACTTTGGTGTGTTTTAGGGCTCCATCAGAAATTATGGTTATGTCTTACTGAAAAGCTGATATTTCAGTAAGTGGCCAAGATGAAAAAGTAGAGAAAAGCTTGAAATATTTGATTGATTGTTTTGTTCCACTTCGTTTATTGCCTGTCTTTTCGCGTGGATTTGTTGTATGAAATGTGTCATACTATGTTGAAAAGGAATAAATACTTTTTCACCAGTTGTTTTATTATTATTACTGTTGGTCCTTGAGTTGTGTCTTTAGCCCAACGCATGAGTTTACGCTATATTGAAGGATACATAAAAAAATATTTGTTTCTGCTATATTAATTAGTTTCAGTTGTTGCATTATGCAGTGGCATGGTTAAAGTAGTATAAGCATAACCAAGATGCCATATGTTAAAAAAATAAGTCGTTAGTTTGCTCAACACAGAAACTTGAAGAGAATTATTGATTGTTGTGGAAGAAAAAATTGTCGTGGAAATAAATACTGGACTGGGTGAACTTTGTGTTGTTTTTTATTGTTTGGTTTATGGTGGAAAATAAAATAATAAAATAAATGTAAATATAAACAAACATACATAGGTGTTGTGAGAAAAGATTACTCAGTAAAAATGAAATACTGTCTTCACCCTTTTTAACAAAGGAAACGCAGGTAGCACTTTTACTGGGCTGCAAGTCAGTGGAGAAAAAAAAATTAGTTAGCTGTGTCATTGAAGAAATATCTGCTCAGTCTTTGTGTGACTCTCTTGTGTGGAGAGTATGCGTGTGCAATGCACTTAATTATCATAGCCGTCTTTGTAACAGACAACTTACTGAAATTCTTTCTTAGCAAAAAGAAATAGCAAATAAACATTTGTCACTCTAGGGGCAATGCGCTGCCTGAAATAAAAGAATATTATGAGTGCCTCTCACTGTTTAATGAAAATTAAGTTTTGGTTCAAAACAAAAATCACTCAAATTAGCCCAAAATAAAATACACTGTCGATCCTGAATCTTGGAAAGTGGATTTATATTCGTTTTCATTTCTGAGCATTTACTTTCAACTGAGCATTACTATATCCTTCAACTATAAGAATAAAATCAGTCAATTTTACTTTCCTCGCAAAAATATTTTAATCAAAAGAAATTTGTTTGAAAAATTGTGTTGAGCGCCTAGCTCTCGGAGAGATTAAAATGTTTGAGACTCTTATATCGCAGAGTACACTGCTGCGCTTCCATATCTGACATACACACATGTGTACTAATTGTTATGCAAAGTTCCAGTACATAAAAAAACTATAGTACTTTATAACTATAGTACTATATAAAGTGTACAAAAAATACAAAAAAAATTAGTCTCATACTTAAAAGTTTGTTCACGTACACTGCTCATAAGAAGGAACTTTAACTCAGTTCACTCCATATGTGTTATGTCTAGGTAAACCAATCCTAGACCGTCGACTTGTACTGCCGTACATGGACAATATTATGCTTACACCTAAAATCTCAAATATCTTAAAAATCGTCTCACATTCGGGCCTCTTCTTACTTGCCCACAACTTATTATACAGTTGCAAACATATTAGACCACAACATTGCACTTTTACAACATTCCTGGCACACAAAATCATTATATTTTGGAGAGCTCATTTGGAAGGCGTTACTCTGATCAAGCTTAGTCCAAGAAGAACGTTGCCGGCCAAAACGGACAACATCCGACTTGAATTTTGGCGCAATGGTCCCGTATCCAATCAGAGTCCATTCTCATTCAAAAATGGGCTGAGATATTGTTAGCTTGAGTATGGGAACAACCAGAGCTGTCAAAATCAGATGTGCAGGCCTGACGTCTCAAGAAGAAAAAAAAAAATTCCTTGCCTCCTTGGCGCCAGCCTACACTACAGTAGCGGTCACTTGCCACATAAAACATTATAAAACTGAATAATCATGTTTCAAAACAAATTTAAGTATTAACTGCAATATTTTTAAAATAACCAAGAATATTCACAATATTAATTTCATTAAATAAACACTTGTTAACTTTATCGCGACTTTGCAAGATCCAGTAATCTGAAATCATTCATACATTCAAAAATAGCGGGAACAATAAAATTGATGTAGGTGAATATCAACTTCCCTTCAAATCACATTATTTACAAACACTTAGAAAAAAAAGTAAACAGAGGGTATGAAACTTCATTACGTTAAAACCTAAACAAACCATTTAGGCCTAACAAATAAGTGAAAAATTGACTTCAAATGAATTTAAACACATTCCAAATACTAATATACGTGTTAGAACGTACAGATACATATAAACCTACGCACACATACATATACCTTCGCACACATACATAAATAAAAGCTTTATTATCACTCGTAAAATATGTAAACACAACAGAAAATAGGAAAATGGTACATAAGCAACTATTGCTGGTGAGGCACAACTGTGGCTTGGCACAAACTGAGTCAGTCATTCCAGAAATACCAACATGCACAACTTTTCGTTTGCATTTTTATCATGCGCCTTTTACTCACGAATGTGTTATAAACTACTCAGCTAAGACTTAGTTGAATGATCACAGAACTGTTAGGTTCAGGTTGCTGTTTAGGGAGAACAAAGCTATTTTTTGTGCAATTGGTATTCTATTATAGGTTCAAATGCATATGTAAATACTTCAATAGTTAATTTGGCAAGGAAACCACAGCAAAAAGTAGTGTTCATATTATGTGTATAATTTATTTATATATGCACTTTAAAATATACATTTTAAAAGTATATTTTATCATATATTTATATATAAATTTATAGATATATACATTTATGCATGTGTAAATTTATATATGTATAATTTATATAAATATATATGTATATATTTATTTATGCTGTACTTTTGTTACCAGATTAACTGGATGTACATCTAAAGAAGTAATTTCACATGCCTTTACACCTGTAATAGTTTACTATTTGCATAACTACTTGATCACAGGTGTATAAGCACAGATATATTCAAATTAAAAATTCCCGCCTTTACAAGTAATTTGAATTTCCCGCCATGGCGTCACAAGCCCGCCGCCATCTTGTTTTAGTGCAGGGGTCTGGCACAAAACGTTGCAATCGCAGCGCCTACTCCGTCAAATATGTTAACATGGGAGATACCGATCTAGTAACACCTTATTTGTCTATGCAGACCATGTTGTTCTCCCGCGAACCCATTTTCTTGTTTTATTTCGTCGTTGCTATACGGTACGGATAAAACGAAGTATGTGGGACGGGCGTGGATAGTTTTTAAGCAATTCTTGCGTTATTCCACGCCACGCATTTTAAACTGCGACTGTTTAGTATCAGTAATAGCAGAATTACTGCTTTTCAATAGTCGCTGGTGCGTTGTTGGTGAATTAAAGTGCGTTGTCAAGCAAGTTTCCCGAATTGCTTTTATTTCCAGTCTTAACATATCAGCTGTAACATCCAAAGTGTGATAAGAACTACAATTACAGTCTCGCAAATGTTAACCCGAATTCGCTGTCTCGGGTAAATTAAAAAAAAAGGTTAGCAAATCTTTAATTTCTTGCAAAGTTTTATATTTTTTTCTTTTATAACTTACGAATTTTTTAGACAGATGCCAGTTTATAAATGCCTTAGAATTAGTTTAGCATTGCAGTACAATGGCAAGTGGATTAACTGAAAGCGTGTTGATAAAATATACAGCCTTTACTTGACGCACTAGATTATGGCGAAAGGATACATAAACGAAAAGTAAACATTTGGCACTACTTTCGTCGAACTGTCAAAATCTTGCCATGACACATAGAGTACTCTATAGTTCATCTCTGTGTCATGTTGTCAACGCGTGTTGCAATTTTGTTAGGCAGTGGGGCCGGAGTTGGCAAGCACATACACCCCTACAATTTAGCTTCTGTGTAGTCGACTGTTCTGTGATCCTCCGTGTCGTGTGAACATTGCTTGAACTGGGAGAAGCAAGGTCGGGACTGGAATCGCTCGTGCGATGACAGCTCCGCCCAAGGTTTACGGCCCTCTTGTTTACATCATCGCGGACAAAAAATAAGGCGAATCGGTTACTGTGTTAAAACCACCGCTGCGTGACTTCTCGCGAGGAGGCTGTGTGAAACGTGCAGAGACAAACTGAGCAGAACTACACAAGAGCACACACACGCACACACACACACACACACACACACACACACACACACACACACATAAAGGTAAAAAAAAGAAGAAGAAATAAATAACTGACTAATAGTTACACAGGGTGGAATGGCATTCCTGCCTTACTTTTACAATTTTTTTACACCCTCTATGTTTTCAGGCAGTAACGACCCTACATTAAGGGGGAAAAAGCGCTGTCTGGGGCTTGAAGGACTTGAAGGTGCATCAAATTTTTTAAAATATTTTTATCCATATAAATTGTATGAAATAATTTCACTAGTAGTTCGAAATTCAAAGTTAAAGTTAAATGTTACATGACGTTGTAGTATTATGTTAATACATTAGTAGGGACACCCGATTTTCGCGAAAATATTTCAGGACCAGTTGTATTTCATAACACTTTTGCTAGGGCACACCGTCGTGATTGGATGGTTTGCGTGTTACACGTCTTAGATAGGGCCCATGTGTGCGCGAATCACAGGCGCACAGTATTGGAGTTACCTTGTCCTGATTGACTAGTGTAATAGGGAATGTTCTCGCATAAAGGCACGCCACAAATAAGCGAAATAAAACTGCTGGTACGCCCATATAGTATTGAAGTCTAGCATGTACGGAAATCTTTTCGCGAAATTCGGGTGTCCCTAAGCATTAGTGTATATCTAGTGCCACCTGTTTTTCGCGAAAAGATTTACGCCCTGGCAAGACTTCAATATCATACGTGCACACTTGCATCTCTCCTTTGGCTATTGGCTGCTTGTCTTTGTGTGAAGAAAGTCTGTTACGTGAGTGAGCCAATCAGAATTAAGTTTCCTCGATACTGACTGTCCGTGATCGGCGGGCAGAAGAATAGGACTCCTAACATTTCAAATGAACCCATCACGAAAGTGGTTCTGAACCTAAGTGTTTTGGAACACAGCTTGTCCTGAAAACTTTTCGCGAATAACAGGTTCCCCTATGTATATCGTTACAAATTTATGCGTAGACTGGGTGCAATTTGAAATACCTAGCATTCACCAAGCAGAATTAGCAGTATGCTCACTACGTGGACTGTCTTGGAGATAATAGTTCACTATTTGGCCGCACGTAAAGATGAGCGGCGAGAGAAGCTCTGTACAAAGATGGCAACTCACGTCACAGCTGATACTGAGCTAGTTCATCGCTGTTTTAATGCGCGGGCGACTCTCAAAAAAAATTTACAGAGGGCGTCGGAAATCCCAGAGATGCCACTAGTATCAGGTGTTGCACGAAGACATTTTTTAATGCATGTTGTACTTAAGCCGACACGCATTTGTTACGTTGTTACATTGCAAGAGCTGTAAGCTTTGTGCCCGGTTATATTAAAATGAACCATTAAGATTACTACGTACTAAAATATTTTTTTGTGAAATCGTTGTTCGTGCGTATACGAGTATCTGAGTAAATAAATGAATCAGTAACTTGCAAAAGGGACCAAGTCCTTTTTGTGCGCAAAGTTATTTTATACCAGTTTCGGACTCTCCAAAGCATCTTCTTGGATTTCAGCAATAAAAGGAACCAAGTTCTATACAACATATACATATAAATGATGTATTAACATGTCTGGAACTTGCTAAAAGGTACCACATCCGGGACTTGACACCTTTTGTTGACGAAGGGCATTGTGTTTATTACACATCCAAAGCCTCCTGTGAATTATTATTAATGAGTAGTGTTTATGTAAAAATATGTAAATGAAATATAGTGGCTGTATAGAAGACTGTGCTAGGCCTACGTATTTTTAATCATATGTAACCTGTAACATATCCGGATCCACAATAAAAGTGAGGTGAAAAAAATGGGGAAATTGTAGATAAAAATTGCATTTTTAAAGCCCGTCTTTATAGTTATCTTCAGAGGTTTGAGAAAGGTACAACTATGTAGACTATTCGTCCCCTCCCCCCTCTTTAGGCGAACCGGGTTCGATTCCTGGCGAGGTCGCTCCAGGATTCTCGCATGTGGTAATCGTGCCGAGCGATGCCGCTGGTCGGCGAGTTTTCTCAGGGTTCTCACGTTTCCCCCGCCCCACCATTCCGGCGTTGCTCCATACTCACTTCACTTCACCCTCATCGGCTCTCGTGAACTCACTGTCACATCTCTTCACTCAACAACAGGAACAATGCAAACCAGTTTAACGTCTTTCGCGCAGGGGCGGTGGGGCGCCAGGCGTGCGTGTTAGTGTCGCCCGTATCGCTCTCTCGCTACTGGGTCCTGAACGCGCAAAACCGTCTTAGGTACATAGGAACCTTAATAATTTACAACAGTAGCACGGCTCGCAGTGTACAACTCCAGAGCGTCATGTACACAATATTGTTTACAATTAGTCATGTATGGGTTAAGGATCCCACCTATCTTACCGGCCCTTGAAATGCTCTGCAGTATGTTCGAAATACACATTTTTCAACTAAACCATTAAACGTGCGTCCAGTTTTCTGATCTACTAAAGAACACGCATTTCAGGCCGGCTGAAGATGTCACGTACGTTGTAAACATTATATGACTAAAAAAAATGATTTTTTTTTAAAGAGCGCTGTATCTCAAAATATACGCCTCAGATACGTACAATACTACACAAGGGCGTTGCACAGAACCTTCCTGCCAATTTTTATCATTAAAAAATAGGGTCACTGCTGAAAGTCCCATAGCTATAGGCTGTTCGCGGTAAAATGAACACTTTTGAAAGCTCTACTTACGATCGACTTGAATGCACGTTGTGTACCTCTCCGCCTTATGTAAAATTAACATTGCCATAGGCCTCATCACATTATTCATGCGTCGTTCAAGTGGAACTGTGGAATTATTAAGAAAATAAATACTTAACAAATCTGCTTATTTTCACACTTCGATGCATTAAAAAAAAACGGAAAATTAAATAAATAATTTTAAGTTATCATACGTGGTTACATAACACTTTTTATTCGACGTTAAAATATGGAACTCCTTTCCAGCCATCGTTACCAACTTTACTGGGCGAATGTCACTCAGTGCGCCCGTTAAAATATATACAGGCAGGGACAGCGGCTTTTTTCTAAGGTTAATTTCTAAAGTGCTCACTTTATAGTGAACAGCCTTTAAAAGATTTGTTAACTTCAGGTTGGCTGCAGTCACATTTTAGCAGCACTTTGTATAATTTGCAATTTGGTACATGTAACTTGAATATTGGTTACGTCTTATTTCAACATCTTAAAGCAAATAAAAATATGCTACCCAAGTTACAAATAACCTATGAACTTATTTCCGATGAGTCACGGGAAGTTAAATTTTCTACTTCTATAAAATTGTTTCCTTGCCGTTAAAAAATGCAGTCAGAAAATGAAGATCGGTAAAAAAAAACTAGGTGGTCGCGAGTGTGAATGCAGTAACGACGCTATGTTTCTGCCACACTCAATGCTCTAGAGTATTACATAGACCACTTAGGTACTAAATTGTAATATGTGCAAATTAAACATAATAAGTGAAAACATTCACTTGGTAGTGACAGCCTGCCCAGCAAACACAACCTGTCGGCAAAGTGTCGGTAAATGATCGGCCCGATACCTGTATTATCGGCCCGATACCTGTACTGTCGGCAACTGTCGTTTCCATTTCAGAAGATAGCCGTATGTCAACGGCGTGACGTCTTTATTGAGACAGTATGTTTGCCGTTAGAAAAAAGACAACTTCCCACCGATTTTTTTTTGGATAACAGATGGATATCACCTAAATTATGTCGGCATGATATCTCACAGCCAACATGTCGCCAATAGCAAAAATAATATTCTGGCCCGATTCCGATAAAGCATTTTTATTTTATCGGTAAGCTGACAGTCATCTTATTTATTCCGGCCCGCTAACGATTTCGAGACATAGCTCTTTATCACGATAAAGATACAAATATGATGTATTTTTATCGACAAAATTTTTTGGGTGTTTTCAATAGGCAAGACGTTAGCAGCTGTTAACGGCATGACGTCTTTTTTGAGACAGTATGTTTGCCGTTAGAAAAAAAACACAATGGCCCACTGTATTTTTTTTGGATAACAGATAGATATCACCTAAATTATGTCGGCGTGATATCTCACAGCCAACATGTCACCAACAACTTAAATAATTCTGGCCTGAATCCGATATAGCATCTTTATTTTTTCGGTAATCTGGTCGTCATCTTATTTATTTCGGCCCACTAACGTTTTCGAGACATAGCGCTTTATCGCAATAGAGATACAAATATGATGTCTTTTTGCCGACAAACTTTTGGAAAGTGTTTTTTTTTATAGGCTGGATGTTAGCTAGTTGTTAATTGCATGATGACTTTTTTGAGACCATGTGTTAACCATTATCATGGGTTTTTTTTCATGATTATATATGTGTCACGTCGTAACCCATGGCATTTTTTACTTTGGAATTTTTTTCATATGTACAACCATCCGACAGATATATTAAAAACTAACAAAAACTATTTTGTTTGCAAGCCTTTGAAGAAACAAGGAAACAGTTTTACAAAAATAGGTGTTTTAAAATTATTTGTTATATTGTCCTGGAATTTGTAAATTCACTTATAATAATTTGTATCACTATAAAATTAAAATTACTGGAAAGTATCAGCAACTTACACCGTGGTGTATTGGTTAGCATACTGGACTATCATCTTAAGAGTCTTAGGTTCGAATCCCGCACTTGGCGATCAAATTATTATCATATCATAAAATGTGCTGAGAGTTAAATAATATAAATATATGTATATAAGTAATAACAAATACTAAACATTTTTGTAGAAAAGTTAAGGTTATTTTATTGTTATACTGTTTATTTCTGGACATCATGCTGCTGCAGGCCTGGCATCGTAATGACATCCAGACGCTGCAGTCCCGGAGTCTTGCCGCCATTCAGCCACTGCAGGCCCGGCGACTTGCCGCCATCCAGCCACTGCAAGCCCGGTGTCTTGCCACCATCCAGACGCCGTAGGCCCGACGTCTTGCCACCATCCAGCGACTGCACGCCCAGCGTCTTACCACCATCCAGGCGACGCAGGCCCAGCGTCTTGCCGCCATCCAGGCGCTGCAGGCCCAGCGTCTTGTCGCCACCAGCCACTGCAGGCCCGGCGTCTTGCCACCATCCAGCCACTGAAGTCCCAGCGTCTTGCCGCCATCCAGCCACTGCACGCCCAGCGTCTTACCACCATCCAGGCGCCGCAGGCACGACGTATTGCCACCATCCAGGCGCCGCAGGCCCGACGTATTGCCACCATCCAGCCACCGCAGGCCCCGGCGTCTTGCCGCCATCCAACCGCTGCACGCCCGGCAACTTGCCACCATCCAGTCACCGCAGGCCCGGCGTCTTGCCGCCATCCAGAAGCTGCACGCTCGGCGTCTTGCCACCATCCAGCAACCGCAGGCCCCGGCGTCTTGCCGCCATCCAACCGCTGCACGCCCGGCAACTTGCCACCATCCAGTCACCGCAGGCCCGGCGTCTTGCCGCCATCCAGAAGCTGCACGCCCGGCGTCTTGCCGCCATCCAGCCGCCGCAGGTCCAGCATCTTGCCACCATCCAGCCGCTGCAGTCCCGCCATCTTGCCGCCATGTAGCCGCCGCAGGCCCGGCGTCTTGACGCCATCCAACTGCCGCAGGCATGGCATCTTGCCGCCATCCATCGGGCTGCTTCCGTCATAAGAGAGCTGGCCGATATCATCTGGTCGGAGTTTGTGGGCTACCTTTTACCGGCCTGATTCCGGCTGTACTTTTTGTGTATCTCGGGCCGGAATACATTTTGTATCTTGCTGTTAGCGGTATGGTGTATTTTTGACACTGTCGGCAAACAGCCGCCAGTCCATATTTTCATCGGGCTGCTTCTGGCATAAGACAGCGGTCCGACATCATCTGGCCGGAGTTTGTCGGCTATCTTTTACCGGCCCGTACATTTCGTGTTTGTTGGGTGAGGTCACTTCAGTGACCAAATTTCACACGTTTATCAGTTTGTTATTCATGCTTACAGTGGATTTCACATAGACTAAGATGAGGTATACTGATTATTCGTCTTCTGCACATTTACCCAACACTGACCTACTCCAAGGGGAAAAAACTGTCAAAGCCACATGGTCAACAATGATGAACGCATTTGTTTATATATTAATTTTTAAATAGCAACCGCTATTATATTACTAAAGTATTTTTATTCATTTTGATTTAATCAAACTACTTTACGAATTGGTTAGAGGAAGTGCAAAAACGTCTCAAATTACTTGTGTACTAAACCATGTCCTAACCTTAAATCTAATCCACACCATTTCTGCCAGCTGTATATGCAGAAAAGCAGTTTAATGTTGGACACGGAGATTAGTTGTGCACAGCCAGCGAGACCTGTCTATCTCATCTTTAGTCCACGGGATTTAAGCCATTTTTGTCCTTTAAGCACTTTTTCCAAATAAATATTGTGACATAAGTAATAAACACAGTGTGTATATTTCCCTGCACTCGGAAGTTAACGTCTAAGGCTAAAATAAAATTTATTTATTTACTATTATTCCAAATGAGAGGGCTTCCAAAAGTTCTCTCTTTACCGTGAATATCATATGCATAAACCCAATATAAAATCAATTCAGCGCCTACAAATTTAAACGCCAAACGTTAATACATGGAACTACTTTTGCTACAATGCTGCCAACTGAACTGGGGTAATGTCATTCAGTGTGTGTATTCAAATACACGCAGTAGGGTGAAGTTATTTTTTATTTCAAAAATTATTTTTAAAAGTACTCAGATAACCTCAACTCAGGTGTAATTCATTCCACTCCGCGTATTAGGAGATGCAAAATAAAGTCCAAAACCGTAACGTTACAGCTCTTCAGTTTGGCGTAAGGTTACGTTAAGCAAATCTTAATGAAAAGACAAAAACTAAGAAACTAAACTGAGGAATGCGAGGTTTCAAAACTGATATCAGCACATAGTAGTTGATGTTATTAAACACACGGAAATAATAATAATGTCGTTTTTACTACATAAATTCAAGTCGGTTTGTGCCCTACGAGAAACGAAACCTAGCTACAATATATGCTGACAATTTTGTAAATTGAATGATCTTAACGCGGAAGTTCACTGCGGCTGACGCGACGAGAGACTGTACAATACAAACCCGAAATCAGTATTTTGTTTACCAATTTAAAAATTTGGAGGATATAACATTTTATGTTCCTGCACAAAAATTCGCCGGTAATTTCGGTTTTCCAAATGTTCCAAATAAGTACGTTCGATTACTACTGTTCATTGACTCGCATACAAATGAGATCGTTCGATGTATTTCAAGCTACCAGTACCCGGAGCATAGTTCATGCATGATAATGTAATGCCTGTCCAAAAACACCCGTTAAAGGAGGAAACAAGTTTATCACTTCGAATATTAAATATTCTCTGTTCCAAGTTTGCCCATAATCGGTACATTGGTCAACCGGTTATGGGATTTCGGTCACCATTATAAATGACTATCGACTTTATGCCTGCGAAAGTTGGGTCTCCTCATTATGTAATATACATACTGAGTTTGGTCATGCTGAAAGTATCTAGGAAGTCGACAAACTTATAAGTTTTGTAATACAAAATTGTTAAAATGAAGTGAAACCATCCCCCCCCCCCCCCCAGTTTCTGTAACTTTATTTTGAAATTTTCTATCTTAAATATTTTTCAGTTTTACGTACGGGACATCCCCCCCCCTTTTTTTAACTGAAAATCGTGTAAAATACTGGCTGTTTTCGACAGTTTTCGAGTCAATATTTTGCATATATAAGGTAGGCCAAATGATTATACGTTTCTTTCTTACGAGGCTATAATCTAATAAACTTGTTTTAATATGAGGCCATTCCACTATCCCAGGGGAATTATATCACCTCCTTTACCTTTAAGGATAATTAATTCGGTTACAAGCCTATAGTTAGGGATAGGAAAAAATTCGCGAGTTCAATGACCTGTGGGCTAGATTCAACAGTCATGTGTATAATCAAGCCCAGATGTTTGGCCATTGGCTGCTGCCCCATACAGTAGCCAGTGTTACTTCTCACCTGGCAGTATGGCACTCGCTACTTGTTCTCTTGCACGTCTGCTATTGGCTCAGAGTCGTCCAGGGCGTGTCAAATAAACTGGAATCCAATTTCAAAGTCAACTTTAGTGTACACGTGTTTGACATATATCTTGTCCTGAAATGAACTCGCGAAAAATTCCTATCCCTACCTATAGCAATGGAATTAATAAAAACCATAGATCGTCTTTTATCAAGCTAGAGGCGAGATCTCTCCTCTTTAAAACGAGTTCTCAAAAACAGGCGTAATTGAGTATTTTATCATTATCTTGAAGAATAAGGGATTTTAAAATGATTGTTATGAGATCAACTCTTACTTGTGAATTCGGAGAAACATTTCAAACAAGCGACAGTGCCTTTAATTAGACGAAAATATATTATATAGACCTAACTTAGCATTACTTTTTTGCTGAAATTGAAACGAAATTAGCCTTGAAGTAAATAGTGTCATTGCGGATTGCGCAGTAACCTGGGATGCTGACAGCTGTCTATCGCGTTCGAGGCACTTAATCAGGAAGGCATTAAGGGTGAAACTGGTATGCTAATAAAATTTCTCAACGCCTCTACGTGTAAGAAACTGAAGTGGACTTCTTGCAACCTTGGTAATTCATGCGGTGGCCGCGTTGTTCTATTGTACAATAATGAAATTTAAAGTTGTGCTTTATCTTTCTAAACTATGTTAAAACATCTTTACCAAAATTTTTGTACCGAAATTTCATGTTTAAAAAAATTACTCTTTTAGCTGTTTTCACTCTCAAAACCAGACACACAGAAGAAAATAGCAAACAATCGGACTCACGCTATATAGGCTACAGGAATTGCATTTCTCTAAAGATGGTAAAGACAGGTGCAGCATCCGAACTGAAACAAGTTGAGACAGGATGGAAGAATGATACAGACTTGAGTGTAAGTACCAGAACTGTCAATTACCAAACATATAATTCCAATAGTCATTCCGTAGGTATTAGAAAGCGGTCTATACAAAATGGTTTTAAGTGAAGTATTGTGTTAATTTTTGTGATGCGACGGACGATTATGTCAATATTAGTTGTAAATAGCAAGTGATAGCAATTAACTGTCCAGATAATAATTTATAACCTTTTTTTTGGATTGTTTGTAAATAAATTAGATAATATTATTAACTTTTATTTAGTTAATACCTCAATCCCTTAAAGAACTTAGCTTAGTTCACAGACATAGTAAAAATTGTAAAACTGGAGTCAAAAGTGGGATTGATATTTTTTTTTAAATCGACGTTTTGTAAATAAGAATAAACAATGGATAATAAACTAATAGGTCAAAGTTATAAAAAAAACATATGACTAGTAGGTCGCAAAATTAGTAGAGAGATTCACAGTGAATGACAACTAGGAAAATGTCTGCAGATAAAGAAGCACTGCGAACTTTGAAGAGCCGAGTGGACAAATAGTGCGAACTAAAAAGTAAATATTAAAATTAGTGGTGTTGGCGAATCTGTAAATAGTCAAATCAGTAGTGTTAGTGAACTGGTAGACAAGAAAATAGATGGTGTTAGCGAAGAGGGGGACAGGAAGATAGACAGCGTAGACCGAAAGATAGAAGGTGTTAGCGAGTTAGCGTAAAACAAAATAGACTCCGTGGGGGAGAAAATTGACAGTACGAATGAAAGAATGGACAGTGTTAGTGAGAGAGTGGACAGTATTGGGAAGGAAATAAAACAGGAAGGTGCTCTCAACTCAAGAAAGAATTGCCGGAGTTTCCTGCAGCAGAAGGATGGAGTGAGTGAGTGAAGAGATTCGGGGGGCTCTTAACAGCGAAGTCTTGAGAACCGATGAGGGTGATTGAAGTGAATATGGAGCGGTACCGGAATGAAGGGGCGGGTGAAACGGGAGATCCCCGAGAAAACCCGCTGACCAATGGCATCGTCTGGCACGATTCCCACTTGCGAAAGTCCGCTGACCCGACCGGGAATTGAGCCCGATTCGCCTGGGTGGGAGGCGAGTAGGCTAATCGCTCAGCCACCTTGGCCCCAGCAGGTCGATCGGCTAAAGAGGAGATTAGATTGGCCATCACCGTAGCTGTCGTGGGAGAGGGTATATCAATATTTCCCCATGTGGAACAGAAACTATTAAATAATGAGGTAACCTTCGATCACAGTTACAAACGAATTACGCGAAAAATTTTCGATTTCGAAAAAAAAAGAAATTGTTAAGATGTCATTGGTTTTCAAGTACTGAATCGGGAAATTTAAAGGCTGTTTATTATGAAGTGAGCACTTCTGAAATCAACCTTTAAAAAAAGTCACTTCCCCTGCCTGCATATATTTTAACGGGCGCAGCGAGTGACATTTGTCCAGTAAAGTTGGTAATGATGGATGGAAAGTAGTTCCATATCTTAACGTCGAATAAAAAGTGTCAGGTAATTATTTATGATAATTTAAATTATTTCTTTCAGTTTCTGTACTTTTTAGTGCATCAAAGTGTAAAAATGAAGAGATTTGCAGAACATTTTTTTCTTTTGTAACATTTTCCCGGTTGCACTGGACCGATGCATTAATAAAGTGATGAGATCCTCGGCAATGTTAATTTTGCATAAGGCGGAAGAATACACAATGTGCATACAAGTAGATCTTAAGCAGGACTTTCAAAAGTACTCATTTTACCGTAAACAGCCTACAGCATAGCTTCACAGTTACAGATCCAACTTGCACAGTCCAACATCACGACGGAAACACTCCGCACCGCGCGTAGTGGCGATGATACGCTAGGGTTGCGTGATAGTGTCGCCCGTATCGCTCCTCCGCTTCGTGACCTTGAACGCACAACCACATAGTCCTCTTAGGGGGGAATCCCGGGTCTCGCTGTAAGCAGTCGTGTCAATGTAAATTTTTTTTTTTTCCAGGACAGAAATTAAAATTGATATTTTGTAACCAATTGGTAAAGTTGGTTACTGAAGCATAAATTTGGTCTTGTTAAGCGCCAAAGTCAGCGAAAATCGCTGTAAGTTGCATATTGTGCACGATATTATTTTATGTAAAACCGGTGTTTAAACTATAGCGATAATGCTGCATAGTGCCTGAACAGATTCCTGTGTTAAAAACTTTATAGTCAATGCTTAAAATTCCGGGGACATAGAACACACGAGAAGATAGGTGTATACTGTTTTACATCGCCGTCGCAATGGCCGGACGTGACCTTGAGGGGTTTAAAAATTTTAACTAGGCAGGCCCCTTAATATTCTGGCGAACGGCATCGCACCAGACTGGCCTGTGATACAGTGTTGCCTGGGTGACTTGGATCGCGAACTAGCTCCAGCAGCCACGTTCTTAAGGGGGCTGCCTACTAGGCGCTTCAAATGTATTGCATTGTGTTGGGAAATCCGTATTTTTGTCGAAACTATTCCACCTGCGCCCAATGTGCTGGTTTACGAAAAGAAAACAGACTTCAGGCGATGACGGAATATCGCTCTCAAGACACTGCGCATATTAGAAACACTATTTTCCAGTCCTGCGACATAGCTAAAAACAGCATTTTCAGACTGTCGTATGTCAAAATGTTGTAACTGGATCTACGTGAAACTCAGATACAATCCTGCATTGAACTTTTCATTAGACTTTCCATTAGTAAAATATGGTCACCGCTTAAAGTCTCAAAGAAAAAAAGGTCCGACAAAAAGCTTGCGCGCTAGTTTAGTGCTTCACGCATAGTGGCGATGAGGCACTTGATATGCATGCCAGTATCGCCCTTAGTGTTCGCTCGCTCGTGTGCCATGTCGCGTCAGGTAGGCGGCGTCCTTCAAGTTCGTTGCAAACTGAAATCTCAGCCGTTGTGTTTAGGCTGGGTGAACAGCAGCTGGTCGAAGAGAGGATCTCGACCAAACGGGACGCTTTCCCCTCCGCCAGGTCTCGTCTCCCTTCCTTCCCCCCTCCTGGCGCTCAGTTCCCCTCCGGCGCCGCCTCCCTCCGGCGCCGCCTCCCTCCGGCGCCGAGCGCGCATGCCCGCGGGCTACGTCACTGATGCAGCGCCGTCACTGCGGCATGTGATGTCACAGGCGCGGGACGTGACGTCACGGTAGTCGTGACGTCACGCCGGAAGGGGGTGCGAGAGGAGCGAAGCAGTGACGCCAGAACCCCAACGGAACACCCGCCCTCCCCTCGACACAAAGGGGTAGTGAACCCTGCCCTGCCTCAAGGTCTGCCGTTGTGACCTTGGCAGTGACACCATAACTGATTTTTGCACGAAGAGGTAAAGGCTCGGCATTCATCTGTTCATAATTCTCGAGAAAATACAGCATGACTACTAAACGAATTTTCAGTATTTATGTTTGTACTTCAGCGTAACGTATATTGTCGTGATTGTATAGTAGCAGTTTCGTAATAAGTGTTGGTATACAACTGAAATAAACTAGAACCAATAATTCAACATGGCGTGTGAGGTCGAGCCTTAAGATAAATTTAATATATGGCTATTTATAAAGAATCTGTGGCGCATACCGTCTGAACAAGCGCTTGGAAACGGAATCCCAGGCATGGCAAACAGCAATCTGCAATAAACTCAGAACTTTCTCGCCGACATACTTATACGCTGTTCACGGTAAAGTGAGCACTTCTCAGGCCCTAGTTACTTTTTTCTTTCAGCGATCTTTTATCCGTTAAACACCTTTTCAAATAAATATTGACATGTAAATAATAAACACAGTGCGTATATGCCACCACACACTGAAGTTAAGGTCTGAGGCTAAATTAAAATAGATTTATTGGTTATTATTCCAAATGAGGCGGCTTTCAAAAGTGCCCACTTTGCCGTGAATCAAAGGTACAACTAAAAATTATCGTTAGCTGAAATTGTCAACATAAGTATGTTAATACAGCGTCAGTTCTATAGGGAACAATTTAAACATTACTTTTAGTATAACCATAAAAACAGTAGCTTTTTTTTTTTTTTTTTTTTTTTTTTTACATTGTATCTCGACTTTGCTAGTGGAAGTCAATGTTTACGTATTTAGCGTTAAAACATTTCTAGTTACGGAACTCTTTTTAACAAATACTTATTCCAAACGTCTACAGTGAATTGTGAACCATCTATACAGTAACATGTTCATTGAAAAAATAAATCTGAAGTATGTGAAATATTGAACATCTTATGTAGGCCTATATGTCTCAGAATATTCAATTCTTTTCCGATATTACTGTTATTTTTGGTAAGTCTAATTTTTATGACGTGACTATAAAATGACTATGCAACATGACATCACATTCACATATAATTATTACACATTGGGGCAGGAGAAACATGTTTTATACGCACCTGTGAAGACGAACATTTTTACCTAAACACACAGATAATTTGTCATTGGGATATTCAGTAAGCGAACTTTTTCAAGAAAATGAGCATACATTTCAATCTGGGCGAGAGGTATGTTTTTATTATTTCGTAAGATAGATTAAACGAACTTCGAAAACAGGCTACTTGTTTTGAAGACTCGTTTGCATACTGGTATTCCATAATTATTTTATAATAGCCTACTATGAATTGTGGAGAATTTTTTTTATCGTTTCTAAACAAGCCCGTTTTATCGAGTGAGACCTGAGAGAAGGACAAAGCTAACATGTCCGTCACTCCATCTTCAATCGTGGACGTGTTGCACACAAATTATGCTTATTGCCAGTACTGAGACGGCGAATCACTGCCCAGTGTTTCGAATGTCTTCTTTGTGGATAAATGTATTTGTAAACCCGTCTGCACTCTCGTTTACGAATGGTTAATGCTGATAAAGTGAGCACTTTAAGTCACTGCCCGTGCATGCATATATTTTAATGGGCGCACTGAGTGACATTCGCCCAATAAAGTTGGCAACAATGGATGGAAAACAGTTCCATATTTTAACGTCGAATAAAAAATGTTCGGTAACCGTGATAATTATTTCTTTCACTTTCCGTTTTTTAATTCATTGGAATATAAAAATGGGCAGATTTGTAAAGTATTTACTTTCTTAATAATTTCACCGTTTCATTTGACCGACGGATGAATAAAGTGGCGAGGCCCATAGCAATGTTAGTTTTACATAAGGCGGAGGAATACACAACATGTATACAAGTAGTTCTTAAGCAGGGCTTTTAAAAGTGCTCATTTTACCGCGAACAGCCTATAGCGAATTACGTTGTTCACTCGCTTCAAGAAGCGCGTCTGAGACAGAACAGCGTTCACCAAAACGTTACACGATTGCGACAATTGAGCTCATAAAAGAATGTGTGACCGAACAGGACAATTAAACTACAAAGTACGCATACCCATACCTACAGACCCGAGCGAATTCACCTGACAGTAGGTTAGATTTTTATAGTTTTCCGTATTACAATTCAGTGATCTACGTCTGATCATTGGCTCGTGCAGAAATATATTTTGTCATTTCGACCGGGCTGTAAATTATATCTGGCCACACTTCTTTCAGATGTCTGTGTTCGCAATCGTCAAGAGATTGTCAGTTCGCAATCGTCAAGAGATTTCCACACGAAGACGAATCCAGTGACAGAAGCAGCGTCGAGAGTTTGAAGTCTACCATGACTCGAGGGTCGAGAACTTCGCCCATTCGTTTGGCACTAGCCTAGACCTTCCTCAGCACTGCGTATATTCGCGCGACAATCGATTAGTTGCCGCCAGGGCCGGCCCGACATACAATTTCCACCCGAGCAGGCTGGTGCGGATTGTATTTTGACGCTCCCCTAACTTCTTACTCTTTAAACTGGGTTTCCAGTACAAGAATTATGCGTTAAGTTATGCGTTATTTCGTGTGCAGAAGAACTGATAATGTGTTGCTCCTATGTATTGTTTCTCAATGAAACTTGGCTGGTCGTGTGGGTTATTGGTAGGGTCACATGTTTTTCGCGAAAAGATTTACTCGACGGTTAGACTCCAGTACATGCACACTTGTATCTCTCACTTGGCTATTGGCCGCTCGTCTTTGTGTGAGGAGAATCCGTTACATGAGTGAGCCAATCGGAATAAATTTTGTCCGATGCTGAGCGTCCTTAATTTGAGGGCAGGCGGATAACATGCGTAACAATTCAAATGATCCAATCGCGAAAGGTGTTCTCAAACAAAGTGTTTTGGAGCACAACTTGTCCCGAAATCATTCCGCGAAAAACACGTGCCCTTAGTTATTGGGATTTACTTACGTGTTAAAAGAAATAGTTATATTTTATATCTTAAGTGAAACTGAAGAGCCGGCGACCAATCAGAACAGAGCAGCCTGTGTTGCTGGCGGGAAACTATTATTTACAGTAATGTAAGTATAAAATATTTAAAAGGCATGTGTGTGTGTGTGTGTGTGTGTGTGTGTGTGCACGTGTTTACGATTATATTTGTTCAAAATAATAAAGTCCTCTGAATGATTACACCCGCTCCTACGTGCGATGTGCTTAAATATGGTTGTGATTATACGAGGTTGGGTTAGGAGCAAAAGAAAAAACGGCAGCCTTGTCGCCTGTTTCCCTTGGGCTGGAATTAAGATTTAAAACGTTAATTGGAAACTGCACATACAGAAGACGTGTTTTTTTATGTGCCAGATCAGTGCTTACTGCATAATTCTCAACGTATTATATATTTTCATTGTAAACCCAGTTTTACACGTGTACGCTATACTCACCGCCGTCCCTCGGGACAAATAACCACGAATATTTCGGAGTTTCACTGATGTGCCTGAGTGCAAGGATGTTCCTGCAGTCACTTCTGTTTAACTTAACACGTGGTTTAACCTTTTATACATACACTCTTTTCGCTAAGTAGCTTGAATTCTTACTGTTTTAGTGAATGTAGTCTTTTTGTTTATAATTTTACCGCCATTGCCTTTTCTTCCTTATTTTATTCTGAAGAGATAATATTTAAAAATTATACACAAAAACATTATTTTTCAGATTGTGTCTGCTAACCAAGGCGGGTAGGGGTTGAATTTTTGGGCGAGTCCAAAGTCGAAATGGCGCGGGGGAGTTGAGAAGGTGATTCACAGCTAGAATGAAATGTTCGCGATTCAAATAATTAAAATTACGCTTTTGTGTTATCCGAGTGTGTACTCCGTACACCCAAAATCTGCAAATTGAGAAAAGTCTAAAGTTGAAAAAAATACATTAAAAACAACATCAACATTTTCTAACCTCGATTTGGCACCCTTAAGAACCTGGTGAATAAACAGTGTTATTTCTTTAGATTAGGAACTGCGTTCGATCCCGACATTTCTTCCTATTCTTTATTTGTTCAGGTTTGTCTCAGGGCGTGCAAAAACAACTGCGCTCCAATCGTAAACGTTATCATCAAGATATAAGTCACACACTTGATGTCCGGGATTCCATCAACACACGATCCCATTGATGAATCAGTTTTGGTTCATGCTTATTCCGAATTTTTTTTTTTTTAACCCGTGTGTCTTCTATAACTGTTCTCGTCAGCAAGTATTGAACACCCTTCTCAGGTAATAATTTTGGCACTTAAGCCAAGTTATATTGATCAAGCTGTAAGCTTCAATACATTCATTGTAATAACCCAAACATTTTGTAATTTTTGGCTAATTATCTGGATGCAAGCTTATGCAACTGTAACAATGATTTTCTTGTGTGTGTGTGTGTGCGCGCGCGCGCGTATGCGTGTGTGTGTATGTTACTTGAAGACTTTGAAAATCCCCTGAAGTATCGCCTTTCTTATAATAATAATTATTATATTTATATATGAAATACATATTAAAACCAAATATAAAATTAACTTTGATTTTATTGTACACAGCAAAGTCTTTCTTTACCTACAACTGACGAATTATTGTAAATGAACAGTATTTGTAGATTTGAAACACAACATTGTGTAGATCTTACATTACTTAAAGGGGCAGCAAATATTCAGTAAACATATGACTTCCCGCCAATCACAATTTTGTGAACTTGTGTCTTTTGAGGGTCTCCAAAGTGCCCTGGTCATAAAGTAGGCTGAAAACAAATGCGTACTTTTCACATCACAGGGTTTTGACTAATGTGCAACACTTAGAATTTGCAACGTTGTTACTGTAATACATCACGGGGATGTCTCAGTAACTATTATTCACACTTTTAACTGTAAAGGCATTAAAAACAAAATGTTTCTGGTGGTATATTTCATGATTGTATATCAGTGACACTGTTAAATTTGTAGGAATATACTAATGACACTATTACACATACTTAATTTAATGTGATTTGCATACTCAAGTTATAGCGTATTGCAATTTTCGTAGCCAACGAAACTTACACAGACTGGTGAATTTGTCATTTATCGAATAGACAAATCACTGTCATTGGTTTCAACATTCAAAATATACACATTGTGTGCGGAAGATTATCTACTTATTTTTAATACACATATTTCGTGTGTAGTTATAACTATTTTTTTTTTAAGTCGCATACTGTACTGAGATGTTTATATATTAAATTTCAAATGATTTTAGGCGTCAGATTTTTTACTCTGTTATTAAATTTTTTTAGTTTGTGGTGGCATCAGCAGTTCTCAAGTGCGAAGGGAATCATATTATCGTTAGTAGAGGCGCAAGTAAAATTTGTATTGTTTTTATTTATTTATTTATTTTTTTTTTTTTTGAGAAATACCAAGGGGAGGGATGAGGATTAATCATAATTTCATCGCCATCCTTCAACTTGCCTTTTCGTAGAGAAAACACACATACGCATCGATAAGGGACTCATTCTAGTTTCGAATGGTTGCATTAAGATTTACTTCAATTTTACACTCACAAACACGTTCACTTTTTACGTGGCTCCAAACATATCTGCTGAAGTGACCAGATAAAACAAAATTCAATTTAGTAACAAACAGGATGTGAAAACGTGCTTTTTGAAATTTTATTTAGATTGTTTTAAAAAGCGGGTACTTGTGGCATTCAATAAACTTCCTAAAGTCAGGCATAACTAGAGAAATTCAAAATTCCCGTTATTATTAAGGGACACGTTAAACTTAAAACCAATGTATATTTGCATTAAGTTTTTCATTGGTCGATACTTTATCTGACACGCCCTCAGTAGCTCTGCTCCAGTAAACAAGCACTTCGCAAATGTGAAGTCCAGTCACGTACAATCCAGTCAGAAAGGGAGTGACTTCACATCTATGCAGCAGCCAATGCAGAAACGACACTCGTTCGAGTATATGCGGCATTGGAGTTTAGCCTGATGCCATATAATAACGCGAATTTTGCAGGTCTCTAGGCATAACGCAATGTCCCGATGTTTTCATGTTTGTAACTCTTTCCTAGTACGTTTCTTACCCCTCGTACATTCTGAATAATGCAGTTCAAATCGATTTCTACACGACGACGGTGCATCAATTGTTCCAATTCGAGGGAGCGAGGGGCTACGAAAAAGAATGTGAATAGTGTATCCTCTCTTGTGCGCAGCCCAGGATATCTTTGAGGATGTGTCATGCGCAAAGATTTTGCTGCGTGCTCCTACTGGCCCATTATTCTCAATAATGCCCATCATCTTCATTTATTCCAATCTAGCTATATTTGCCTTGTGATGTAACGAACATGTGGTGGTGACGGCACGGGTCTGCGAAATCAGCGCCTAAGTCGTCAGATGGCGAGAAAGTCACGTAGTGCCGAATGCAGTTGCTAGATGGCACTTGCAGGCGCGAGAGTGAAATGTTGCCGCTGAAAGCTGCCGCGAGGTGTCAGCACAGGGACCTCACTGTCTACATGCCTCATGCTCACGGCCGTACCAGTAGGATTCTATTGCAGTGTAAATATACGAAATTTGATAAACAAGCAACGGTACAAGAATGCCGAGCGAAGGTGACGAAATTCAAACTCTCAATTAACAAGCACGATAGCGTCCAAAATGAAAAGTACTTTGTTTTATACAGTTTATGCAAGGACGGATAGAGGAGATTCACTAACATAAACATTTTTTTTAAACGTCTCATACTCACATCCGGCGATAGAAAACAGCACAAACAAGCTTCGCGTGTATTCTATTTCATCTGAATTTCAAACAGCGACTATAGGGTTAAAATACAGCGATCTGTTCAGAGAAGATACAACATACTTAGTCACCTTATTTTAAAACACTGTTTTGTAGAAGAATCAATTTCATAAACGAGGGCCACTTAACGATTTTTGTTTAATTTTTGATACTTTTTCAATGGCCGTTTTTATGTTGAAATAACCAGATTTGTGATATGGCAACAAAATATCTACTGTCACTCCTGTCCTGAGAAAATATTTAAATTGAAACATTCCACAGTGTTTTCAAAATTCGAATAGATGTGTCTATTCGAATTGACAGCTAGGGAGTCCCTTTAAATTTAGAAAAAAGAAAAAGGAAACATACATAGGCGTAGCGCTAAACGTTGAACTGTGTACTGATAAAAAAAAATGATAGTAACTGATAATGAGACATTTATGTTATACATACAAAAACGTTTCTATAATGTGTGAAAATGATTACTCATTTTATGTTTGCTAACGCCGCCCGTGTCCCACCTTCTGATCATGCAGATACGTTGTCTTTGCTAAGACCGTGTCCGAAATGGCAGAATATGTTGACAAAATGATCACGTGTCCCGATTTTGTATACAAAAATGGTGACGTATTTGGTAATATGGTATTTCGTATCTAGCGGATGTTAATAAAAATACAAAATGACAAAGTCAGCGCCATGTTGATTTTTACCTTCAAAACACATGCGCGAATGCGTAAATAAAATCTTATTTAAAACAAATAACAGTTCATAAAATACATTAGACATGTTTTTAAAAGCAAGTAAGTTTTTGTGCTTTGTTTATATATTTCGCAAGAAAATTTTTTTAAGTCGTAATTGCATATTCATTATTTTGTTATTTATTAAGGTATTCGCAGCATCCCACTTATGATTGTAGAAATATTACGTCCCTTCTAAGCATTACATTTATACAAAAATATTTTTCATCATTAATGTGTAAATGCATTGCAGTGCTAGACAAGTGACTGTCGACAACGTCCGAATTGAAACTTACGAAATGACAAATTACAAAATAACAAATTTGCCATTTCGGACATGGCCTAAGTTAGTTTCTGTTATTCAAACTCATTCTGCGCCAGCTTAGACTTCACAGTTCTCCTTCACCCACTACAGAGAGCACCACTGTATCGACAAAAACTGGAGGCTGTTGTGCAGGACATAACGAGACGTCAATTACATCGACTGTTCCAATGTTGTTTATATTTGCTTGAATATTGCACCAAGAAACAGGAATGTTTAAGAATGTAGTTAAATTACTTGAACTAATGGTTTGTTTCGGAAATCTGATAAGCTTGTATGTTGCTTGTTTGGGAAATTATAAGATCACATTATTGAGCGCGACGTTGTTTAGCAAAACGAAAAAGTAACTAGTAAGGCTCTGCATTGGGTAATATTACATCAGTATTCATCAGAGCATATTTAAAAAGTGCATGTTTGATTGGCAGATTCATATAGCTCGGTAGTAATAAAGGTTCGCATTTTTTTCGAAAAATTGTAAAACATATCTGGGAGCTGCACTTTTGAGCGTACAGATGTTATTGAAGTATTATTAAATATGCATATTTGTTTTACATAGGTTTTTTTATCCACCTTAACGAAGTCACTTTTTAATCGATTCGGATAGGATGCCAACCAATATTTTTCTCACATATTTTTACCCGTTTACTATTGATATTTCTAAGGCATTCTGTTAGTTAATTTAAGATTAAAGATTACCATAATAATTACACATATCTGCTCTAGCATTTCTCTGTTTCTCATAATACTCCGCACTATCGTCCTACCAGCATTCTTATATCACTTCTTCCTTCGGAAATTTGACAACAAACACATCATATCGTGACTTGATACAAACGATTTATTAGGTATTTGATCGATTTTACATAGCAGGAAATTAATTACATTAGTTCGAGTAAGTTACTTATTTTATGGGAAAAATCATTTACACCATGTCAGCTAAAAATCTTCCGTTTTCATAAAAATTCCATTGCATTTTGCTGCAGTCAAACTTGTCATCAAAGGCTGTTTACTCTCTAGACAAGTATATATTTTCGCCGCTAGATGTCAGATACTTTGCTCTAAAACGCGAATTCATCTTCTGCTACAGTGTTTGAAGGATTTTTTTTTTTTTGTATTGGTCGCCCTTCAGGGACAAAACAGCGTCTCCAACTAAGGCGGGGTTCACAATCAAAATATTTACACCCATGAGCACAGAAAATAACAGTAGAACAATCACACGACCAGGAGTTTTGTGCGAAATTGATTCACAACTGAGTACTAATAAATAATTTTTAGCCAATGAAATTTTGAGACGAGTCTGACGTCAGTAGATAATGTTGGTAAAGGCTGTTCACGATAAAGTGAGCACTTAAACAATAAACCTTAGAAAAATGTCACTGCCAATGCCTGCATATGTTTTCATGGGCGCACTGAGTAACATTCGCCCAGTAAAGTTGGTAACGATGGATGGAAAGTAGTTCCATATCTTAACGTTGAAAAAAAAAAGAGAGATAACTTAAAATTATGGATTTCGCAGTCTGTTTTTTTTTTTTTTTTTTTAAATTCACCGAAGTGTAAATATGGAAATAATTGTGAAGTGTTTACTTTCGTAATAATTTGATATTTTCACTTGATCTACGCATGGATAAAGTGATGGGACCCAAGGCAATGTTAATTTTACATAAGGCGGAGGAATACACAACGTGTATACAAATAGGTCTTGAGCAGGGCTTTCAAAAGTGCTCATTTTACCGTGAAAATGCTATAAATAATGGATTTTCGTATCATGTTGAGACGTGTTGAAAATTTACAGCGTTTAAAAATATTATTTAGCATTTTTTATTTCTTGAAATATTTGTTCAGTGATCGTAAAAGTGTAAATAACGTTCAGAAATTTCGTACTGTTTCCTGTCCTATTCTCTGAATTAATATATTGCGACATCTTTTCGTTTCTGCAACGTAACTGTTCCTCCATTTTAAATAAACAGCTTCGTTGAGTATTTTATGTTCTGTTCTGATTGGCTGTTTCCCAACGCACTTGTACAGTAAATGAAATATAACAATTTCCTCACCGCACGATGTCAGGTACCATCATGCACACGACCTGTTATGCACATTTGTGAATCAGTAGGTTCGATAACATGGCGGTCGATACTTGTTCACACGACCAATATTCTGTGGCTGCTGTTACGCTTTCAGTTGCGAACCATGCTTTCAATTTACAAAGCAGCACGCCTTTTGTCGCCGCACTGGAGGTGAGTGAATGAGTGAAGAGATTTGGGCGGATCTTAATTAACAGCTAGGTCTTGAGAGCCGATGAGATTGTAAAAGCGCGGGGGGGGGGGGGGGGGGGGGCTTTAGGCACCCACCCGTATTGAGAAAATTTGACTTCTCTCATAAATTTCAATTTGGTGGGATCGAAACTTAATTACTGGTTGCAAAAAACTGAGAAATGTCTATAGTAACCCAGAAGCGAAGACCTATGTATGTATCAGAAATAACATTATAACAATTAATTACAGATTGTGTACACTATATCAACGCATATCGGTTGACAAAACCGTTTGGGTGGCCATTTATACTCATTTTGGTGCCCGTTACTAAATTTAGGGAGGGACGATGTATAACTCCTTCCCTTCGCCCTAGCTGTTACGCCGCAGTTGCCCTTAATAAGTAGGGATAGGAAAATTTCGCGAATTCATTTCAAGACATGATAGACGCCAAACATATATACAGTGAAGTCACCTTTGCATTTGGATCGCGGTGGATTAGACACGCCCTAGATGCCTCTAAGCCAAATACCACACATGCAATGTAGCAAGCAGCTAGCGTCATACTGCCAGGTGTGTAGTAACACTGGGGGTAGCAGCCGATGAACAAACATTTGAGGCTCGAGTGTACACAGGAATGTGGAGGCTAGCCAACGGGTCAATGAAGTTCGCGAAATTTCCCTATCTCTATTAATAAGTTGTCCTGAGCGCGTCAAAATAACCGTCGTCAAATCGTAAATGTAACACTGAGATTATTGCACGTGTTGTCGTAGTCTACTACGTAGATAATTTATTCGCCAAGTTCACTGACCTCATGTTTGTTTTACAGGGCTAAGGATGCTTGCTGGTCATCGAAAAAAAATTCATTATTTTCTATTCGTACGGAATTTTATTCAACCTGTAGACATTACTTGCAAATACTATTTCTCCTCGCATAACCAATTTTAGACGACATTATTTTATACACTGGCTAGGGCCACCTGCTTTTTCACGAAAATATTTACTACGCGAAGGGCGCAGTTTTCGTATGTTTGTTGGGGGAGAGTTCCTTAACCGGCTGGGCCAATCAGAGTTAGGTAACTCCAATACAGAGTATCCGTGATTCACGGGCACGCATCTGCAATGCGTGGCAGTTAAATCATCCAACCCGGAAAGTGGATCTAAACTCTAGTGTTTTGGAGCACGAATAGTCCTGAAACCTTTTCGTAAAAAAAACAGGTGACCCCCAACAACAACCTGTCAAAAAAAAAAAAAAAAACAATTTAGTGTTTTTGAGATTGACTCATTTACCGAAATGAGATAATTCACATTGAAATAAGTTACCATTAACTACTTCAAGAAATCTTAAAATTCACGTCGTAAAATGTTATCGCAATTTATTTTAAAAATTCTTAAAATTAGGAAGCTTTCGCATGTCCTTGATTTGTAGCAGCAGTCTATGATTTCTTTTGTAAAATAAGTTTTGCTAAGCGTACCTTAAAAATGTATTATAATACGAACTTTCAGTCGCCCTTGTTAAATTTTCTGTAAATTATTTCTATAATATTATTTGTATGTGACAAAAACACTAAAATTGTGATTTTGACATGCTATGATGCATAAACTATGGAATTTAAATTTGTTATATTCCACGAAAGAGTAGGCCTACTCATAACTAACTAATGGCTGCGGGTTGAACCGAGTTTTGTGTAAGTACAAAGTTATGAATTTTTTGGTCACCAAAACTCTTTATGTGGGCCAATTAAACTGTAACGGCCCTGAAGGTGAAGCGTGGCATCTGCAGCTAATTAGTGTCACGGGTCTAGTGTTAAAGTACCATTAAAATAGCATGTTCATCGCATCTTGTATGGTTATAGAGGGAGAGGGGGGAGGCAGAGAGACAGAGTGGCAGACAGAGAAAGAGAGAGAGATACTGGGAAAACATAAAAAATATTTGACCCAATTTATCTTCGAAAAATTTGCCAACTAATCCCCCAAAACAATGTAGCACGTAGTAATCCTTTCATGATTCGATGATGCAATTTTTACGTGGCTTGGTGGAAATTTGCAGACCGATTTCTCGTTGGTCCAGAGAAATGGCAAAGCAGCTTTATATAAGCCTGTATATATGGCCACCTGTTTTTTCACGAAAAGATTTACTCTCTGGCCAGATTCAATATCATACGTGCACACTTGCATCTCTCCTTTGGCTATTGGCTGCTTGTCTTTATGTGAAGGAAATTTGTGTAATGAGTGAGCCAATCAGAATTAAGTTTCCTCGATACTGAACGTCCGTGATTGGTTAGAAGAAAAACAAACACGGAACATTTCATAATTAACCTATCACAAAAGTAGTTCTGAACTAGGCCTAAAGTGTTTTGGAACACATCTTGTCCTAAAATCTTTTCGCGAAAAATATGTGCCCGTACTTATACACGACGACCGACAACGAAATAATTTTTTTTCTGATACGTGCACAGTACTTTGAAACCATGCGATGTAATATCACCTCAATGCGTGATGGTACTGCATGGGAAAATAGGACGTTTTTGAACATTTCGGGTTAGGCAAGGCAAGTATGATGATTTCTCTAACCTTAAACAAAATTCGCACTTAGTTTGTTCTGCTACTTTATATTAGGATAGTACAAGAACACTGGGTCACGCGAACTTTTATTATGTTAAATAAATTACTTAAGCGAACATGGTGGATTGTAGTTCATGTTGAATACATGGAAGGACAGTCACATTTGGACACAGTGAATTCGGCACTGGGTATACTGGCGGAAAGTCGACGAGTAATGAACGTGAATAATAAAAGTGAGTCAGTTGTACCCGCAACTGGAAAAATGCCAGTTCTGTTTGTGACGGTGGTGGAACACCGTACATCCAGAATTAATATCAGCTCAGAAAATTGTACCGACTAGCACGGGGATACACCGACGAGGGAGCTGAGGCATATCTCGTTATAGGCTGCTCACGGTAAACTGAGCACTTTTGAAAGCCCTGCTTAAGATCTACTCGAATGCAAGTTGCGTATTCTTTCGCCTTACGTAAAATTGACGTTGCCATGGGCCTCATTACTTTATTCACGCATCGGCCAAATGAAACTATAAAATTATTATAAAAGCAACTATTTTATAAGTATGCTCTTTTTTTTTTTTTTTTTTTTTTTTTTTTACCCTTCGAAGTTTATAAGAAAACAGAAAGCAAAATAACTAATTTAAGCTATAGCAAATTGCTACCCAACATTTTTTATTCAACGTTAAGATAGGACACTACTTTCCCCTCCATCGTTACCAACTTTACTGGGTACATATCACTCAGCGCGCCCATTAAAATATATGCAGGTAGGGGCAGTGACTTTTTTCTAACGTTGATTTCAAAAGTGCTCACTTTATGGTGAACAGCCTTTAGGGACCAGTTCGACGTAAGTCGCCGTGGACGTCGATACAGGCGCGTCTGCGTAGCTTGGCAGGCGAGCGCAGACTGCCAGCATGGAGGTTTGAAGCTGCGCCCCCCCCCCTCCATCTTCCCCTCCGATGCCAACCCTCATTCCAACGTGTATGGATGGCGCCTAGCAACCGTCCGACGCTACCTTCGACGTCATCAAGATTTGAATGTTGCTGGACTCGAGCCAACGAAATTTTCTGGGGTGTTCCCCCAATAACCTGGTCAACGTGTTTCCGACTGTAAATGGAGTTTTCTTTCATCTTGGGAGAGAAAATGGCTAGGGACCACATCATGAGAACATTATCACATGGCAGAAGGCATATCCTGCCGTATTTGATGAGGGCATTTTATAACGCATATGTAAGGAAATAATTTTAAGATAAGTTTTTTTATATTCTGTAATTTTGAAATGTTACAACATTTGGGCTTAGTATGTATTGCTATGGGAGCTCATTACTAAATGTAAATTCGTGTAATTTTCATAACAAACATTATAATTGTAACATATTTTAAAGCCTTGGCTCTTTGTATTTTTATAGTTCTTGTATTTTTTATATGGTCAGTTTACGAGAAGAAAGAGAAAGCAAAACAAGCCCGGAGATAAAAGAAAAAAAACAGTTTGTTGAATCATTTCTCACGATTTGGGGGTTAATTATCTTGTATTCCAAATCATATCAGGGGATGGTTGAGTTGTCAAAATTTATTGCAACTGCGTTATTTGTACTCTGCTATTTAAGATCTGCCTCTTGTGGGTTTTTGGTAAGACTCATTTTGCTTAAACGAGTAGAATGGAAAGAAGGGGAGTTGTAGGCCGCTGTCATGGAGTGGTGGGGTTTCCTCCGGGTGCTCTCGCTCTGCGACACGTTGATCTCACAATTTGGGGCCGCGGTGGTAGGATGGTTAGACTACTCGCCTCTCACCAAGGCGAGCAGGGTTCTATTCCCGGCGGGGTCGCTCCCGGATTTTCGCATATGGGAATCATGCCGGACGATGCAGCAGGTCAGCGGGTTTTCTCGGGGATCTTCCATTCCCCCCGCCCTTTCATTCCGGCACTGCTCCATACTCACCTCCCTTCACCCACATCGACTCTTAAGACTTCGACGTTAAGAGCTGCCGCTATATCTTTCCTCTCTCGCTCCACAAACGCACGAACCCACTAAATCTTAATAATTTACTCCTGCTCACTATCTTGCAGTATTTTTCTTCTTTTCAAAGGACACGACCTGTGGCCGAGAAAACCCGCAGACCAGCGGGATCGTGCGGCACGGTTCCCACATGCGAGAATCCGGAGTGACCCGGCCGGGGATTGAACCCGGTTCGCCGTGGTGGGAGGCGAGCAGGCTAACCGCTCAGCCATCGCGGCCCCTGTTTGTTGAGTATATAAATTTTAATTTACCCGCAATTTTCAGGGTATGAAGACAATTTATATAGAAACGATGGCATGGAAAAAGATTAAACAAGTGTTGTTTGTTGGAAAATGGTATCGTGAAAGGCATCTTAGACACGCTTAAAATCATTTAACATGTAAAATCTTCTCCTTTTACTCGACTGATCAACGCACAAGGCAGCAGCGTTGACATCAACCGTATAGTTGGCAGCTCACCTTCAGGGCCGATTACAGTTGAATTGGCTTACTTTTACTCGACTGATCAACGCACAAGGCAGCAGCGTTGACATCAACCGTATAGTTGGTGGTACACCTTCAGGGCCGATTACAGTTGAATTGGCTTACTTTAACGTGTTACGTACGATTTCAAGACAAGTTATACTTCAAAACACTGTATGTTCGTGTACCTTTCTCGATTGGCTATATTATGTCTTAGAACATGTTAAATGTTAGTAAGCGAATCACTTGTGCTCACTGCCAAAGTTCTTTGATTCTAATTGACCGAGCAGAAACTGTTTTTCATGCAGAGAGCGACCAACGACAAAATAAACATTTTTGTTTGTGCCTGGAGTGTTGAAATCTACCATCTGCTCAGATTTTTGTCTCGCGAAAAAAAACACTGGCGCTAAATATACACCAACTCATTCAGTGGCTGGCTGGACTCCAAGCACGTTAACTGTAGCGTTACTTGTGTTATTGGAACACAGTTGTTTTGGCTCAAGCTCACGAAAAAATCTGGACCGCTAACTTAAATAGAGGAAAAAATGATCGTGCCTGCGTTATGTATGTACAACATTCTAGTTCAAAGAAGCATGTAGACAATGAACAAACGTTGGTGGTTCTAGTAAATGACGGGCTGGCAAGTGTAGGTTTATGCAAATTTGTCTTCGGATAGCCCTAGGCTTATTCCATTCAAGGACAATATGCGTAGACCCACTACTCAGTCTCCCAATTCTTGTTTTCCTTCGGGGTCACTCACACACACACACACACACACACACACACACACACACACACACATATATATATATACATTACTACTTTGCTTGTCTCCGATCTATAAATATGTCGATTCCATTCCCTCCTGTGTGGAGTTATCCAATCAGTAATGGGGTCAATCTGATAAGCTCCACTTAGATTATAATTTTTTTCTCAGCAAAATATCTCCCTTCACTATTCGCGTCATGCGACATCGAGTCCTTGTTGGCTACGCTCTGTTTCACTTCGTTGTTTTACGATTCAAATTGAATTTACAAATTCTACGGATCTCTAACAATATAATGTGAATTTATGTCGAGTAATGGTTCTAAAGGCTATTCACGATAAAGTGAGCACTTTTGAAATTAACTTAAGAAAAAAGTCACTGTCCATGCATGCATATATTTCAACGGGCGCCTTGAGTGACATGCGTCCAGTAAAGTTGGTAACGATAGATGGAAAGGAACTTCCGTAACTTAACTTAGAATAAAAAATTGTAGGTAACCATTTGTGATAAATAAAATACTTTGCTTCCTGATTCTTTTAATGCATCGATGTGTAAAAATTAGCACATTTGTAAAATGTTTACCTTTCTAATAATTTCACAGTTTCACTTCACCGACGCATGAATAAAGTAATGAGGCCCCTGACAACGTTAATCTTACATGAAGCGGAATAATACACAATGCGTATACAAGTAGATAGTAAGCAGAGCTTTCAAAAGTGCTCATTTTACCGTGAATTGTCTATAGCTACAAATGACTTTCGGAGTCCTGCAAACAAAACTCTGGGAAGTAGGATGTCGCAAGTGAATGATAAACCAGCATCACCCTTCCGCGTTAGAATGGTTTACTTTCTTTGCCCTTTTGGTTCTGTTTAGTTAGCGGGAGAAAAATACGACAGTAATTTAACTGAACTAATATATTTGCAAGTAAACTATCCCTCCCCCTTTTACCCTCCCCCCCCCCCCCAACCCAAAAAAAATGCCTTCGTGATCAACATAGCAACTTTTAGACATGCCGATCTTTACCTAATAAATCGATTTGCTTGATTATTCGAGATCGAGACACGCAAAATCGATGCACATTAAGAATCGGATGGAAAAATCGATTTACTAGAAATCGATTTTAGTTCTTTCAGGCCGATCGTGGGTACTTCATTTCTATGCAGTGTTGATAGATGGCGTGAAATTTTCCGTTTTCGGTAAATTTTAGAGGTCAGCGGGAAGGAGAGAGAAAACTAGTAAAAGCGGGAATTTCGGTCCCTTTGCTTATTTGTTAAAGTTTTCGTATCTAATTCTATAAGCGCAAAAGACGAGAAAATTATTAACGGTAAGTGACACGCAATCTCTGAATCGAAAAACGATTCTTGAATAAATATATCGATTCCGAAATAAATTGTTGTTTTAAATATCGATGTAAAAATCGAATTTAGGCCGATCTAATCGATTTTAAAAAAATCTATATTTTTTATCGGCATCCCTTGCATGTGTAACCCCTTCCCCCCGCACCCGAAAATATCCTCTAGTGTCGTGCTCTTTATTATATTAGTAAACTGTGCAGCAGCAACAGTCTTAATTCCAGCAAAATTTCACAACCTACTGTAGTAGAATTTCTTTTTATCCTACTACGTCTTGTTAAAATGGGAAATTCTAGTGCCTCCGGTACAAGGCTGCCCTCGTCTCTCCACACCTTTTCTACTGGACTAATCGTTTGTAAGAATTTTGTAGCCACATTTCCTTTAGTAACTGGAGCCTAAGAAACTAGTTTTGTCAACTAGAAAATAATGAAGAATTATTTCTCAAAATATACTTAATTGAAACAAATTTGCTCGTGACAAGTTCAGGGTGGTTAGAAATGTAATTTTGTCTTCATTACGCGAAAAGAATCACTTGATTCACAGACCCACAACAGATGTAGCGTGACAACATTCATTGACTCTGTCGAAAATGTTTGCGTAAAATATCTACTTTCACATCTCCTAAGTAGCTCTAGGCTATACTAAAAGAATATAATACATTCACGGTTGCCTTAAACTTTTCTGAGGCCACGTTAAAGTTTTACATTCAGGACATTACTCCCCTTCGTGTAAGCAGAGCTTAGCTGATTTTAGGGAACTGCACCAAAGGCACAGTGTACCGCATTCGTACGCACTGAGTTTAATAATATTGAGCTTGAGAACTATTACTTACAGGCTGTTCACGGTAAAATGAACACTTTTGTAAACTCTGCTTAAGATCTACTTGTATGCATGCGCCATGTGTAGTCTTCCGCCTTTTGTAAAATTAACATTGCAATGAGTCTCATCACTTTATTCATGCGTTGGTCAAGTAAAACTGTGAAGTTTTTAGACAAGTAAATATTTTACAAATATGCTCATTTTTACATTTCGATAGATTAAAAAAAAAAGAAAAGAAAGCGAATTAAAAAAATTATGTTAGCGCTAATGATTACCTAACACTTTCTATTCGACGTTAAAATATGGAACTACTTTCTATCTATCGTTACCAACTTTACTGAGCTCACGTCACTCAGTGCGTCCGTTTAAATACATGCAAGCAAGGAGGGGCAGCGACTTTTTTCTAAGGTTGATTTCAAAAGTGCTCACTTTATTGTTAACAGCCATTGCTAGACATTACCAACACACTTATTTTATCCCTGTTTTTATCATATTGCTTTTAATCTAAATTATATAAATTATTGACAAAATATAAATAAGTGTTCAATGTAACCAAAAATAAGATATGGTTATGTCAGCGAAAGTATTAAACGCTTGTTATACATATTATATTTAGGAAACAACCAAACACGTCATACATGGGGTAATTCCCTGTAAAAGGTTTGATTAAAAATGTGTGAGTTGAGTTGAAAGATTTGGGTGGCTCTTAACAACGAGGTCTTTAAGGCCTAGGGGATAAGGCAGATCCCCGAGAAAACCCGCCGACCAGCGGCATCGTCCGGGCACGATTCCCACGTGCGAAAATCTGGAGTGGCACGGCCAGAAAAAAAAAGTGTGAAGAAACAGCGAATGTACTATAGTTGATGCGCCTTTAAATAAACGTTATCGAACACGGGTCGATCATTTCTTTTTCCTCGCTGTTTCTAGCAGCTTTTTGATAAATGATCTCAGCCCGTATCCCACCCCCTCCTTTTTTTTTGCTCGCCAATCTATTCTGAAATTGTTACAACACCACTAAGTGTGCAGGTAATGGCTGTTCACGATAAAGTGAGCACTTTTGAAATCAATCTTTAAAAAAAACTCACTGCTCCTACCAGCATATATTTTAACGGAGCCACCGAGTGACATGCGCCCAGTTAAGTTGGTAACGATTGCGGAAAAGTAGTTCCATATCTTAACGTCGAATAAAAAGTGTTATGTAACCATTTGTGATAACTTAAATAATTTCTTTCTCTTTGTGTTTTTTTAATGCATTTAAGTGAAAAAATTGCCAGATATGTAACATATTTACTTTTCTAATAATTAGACATTTTCACCTGACCGACGCATGAACAAAGTGATGAGGCTCATGGCAACGTCAATTTTACGTAAGGTGGAAGAATACACTACGTACATGCAAGTAGATCCCAAGCAGGGCTTTCAAAAGTGCGCATTTTTGTGTGAACCGCCTATATAGTTCTGCATCCGTCACTTAATCTTGGGCGGATTCGTTTAGTTACGCGTGAAAAGTGTCCCGACGAGCGGGGAAGAAGTAAGAGTAAGGCAGGAGGCTCGGAGATAAGAGATTATAAGACGCAGGGGCCGTTAACGGAAACAAAGACCGGTAAATAAAACACGAGGCTCACGACGCACAACAACAACGGGCAGGCGGCCTGGTAATCCATTGTTCTGCGGTCGCCTCTTGCGGTGAGACGGTTGTCGGGGAGGGAGTGTTTTGTGTTTGTGCACGGACTCGCCGAGAGTCCGGACACACGCCACAGTCGAATCGCCACATCATTAATTGATGCTCTCCGCGCGCCGGCCGGTTGGAAAAGGAATCAGAACGGCCGGACGGGGATGGAGTCGTGAATGATTAAACCTGGCTGGACGCCGATCATGCAACGCCGCCGCTGACATTTTGTTCCGAATCGGAGCCTCCCCCCGCGCGCGCTGCCGCTCCGTTATGCACGGGCGAGAGAGGACCTGAATTATTACCCAGGATCGTGACTATTGATTGGCAGCGGTCTGGCTGAGCATGCTCGTGTGCGGTCGACATCATGGAAACATCGGGCAGGGGGACATTTAATTAATATCTGGATTGTGAAGGGGGAATGTGTGTATGCCCCTCAAAAATATAAAATAAAATAAGAGACTTACCCCAAGTTGATTCCGGGGTCTCTAATGACACATGAAAGTATCCCGATGGACACGGGATTCGATTGTTAGGATTCACGTTACAATAGGGTTAGTGAAATTTTGCGAAAATATTTCAAGACAAGTTATATTTCAAAACACTGTAGGAGCCATGCCGATGTTGCCGAATTCTAAGTGGCCAAGTCAAATATGAAAACGTCTTCTAAAGCAGACAGCAACCAATGGCAATATACAGACTGCTGCTGGGTGCTTATAGTATTGAAGTCTACCATGTACCCATATATATATTTTTTTTTTTTCACGAAATACCACTAACTCTACCAATAACCGAAGGAAGGTGTGGTTGTGGGCGTAGGATATTGAAGTCTAACATGGCCGTGAATATTTATCGCGAAAAACACCTGTCCCTACTGCTAAGTTCTGCGAAAGGTCCCCTACTGGCTGGTATGCCAGCTGGCGAGTAGGTTACGAGGCGTTGATTGGAGAACGGTCTTCCAACCATAGACTAAAGATGAGGAAGACCTATCTCGCTGGCAGCGCGCAGCCAAACTCCGGGTGCCAACATTGAACTGCTTTTCTGCCAACACCTCTAGCGCAAACGGCACGGTTTGGATTTTAGGTTAGAAAACTTGTAGCATTGCATATATATATAATTAGTATATTCGGGAAGTATTTCAATTGTCTGTATTTCAGTCAAGGATAGTAATTCATGTAATATTTAAAAGATCGCGGCAATGACAACTTGGTTGTATTCTATATATTTTCGTTTTTCCAAATTAATTATTTTTCTTTTCTCATTTCATCAGTAGCAACAGACGTCGTCAGCAACAGACGTCATAGGACGATAGCGCATCTTTTCCTTTTCACTGGGTTAGTAAACTAAAAACATCGCCACCGCAAGACAAGACATGGTGAAACGAGGAAAATAACACATGTCACCTTTAGCTGACGCGGCCGACTGCTGGAAAACAATATGTTTTCAATGAGGAAACTTTCTGCCAATATATAGGGAAGCGCGACCTTTCTCGGGTATCACAACAGTTCGTCGCAGCACGATCGTTTGTCAGCTGTCAGTCGGACAGCCTGTAACGTGTGATCACGTGACTCGCACCGACCAGCGCCCGCGACTTTAACCTTCTTTTGTATTTCGGACATTTCAGTTCAAATATCTATTAAATTTGTTTTCCGTCGGTGCGAGGAGTCAATAGGGCGCCAGGAGAGAAAAGTAAATATTCTCTCTCGTCTTCGTAACTCTTGAAGTGAGAAGTTTTGTTTTCTGAAGGATGCCATTCTGTCTTGTTTTTTTTTTTGTTCGTCAGCTGCGAGTGTCAATAGTTTGTTTTGCCGAGACGGCAATAAATCTTCAGCAAATATTTAACTTCTTCTTTTATTTATAGGCAATCCTAGTATCAACAAACTTTCATTATTATGTTATCAAAGTTTCCAACTCACGCTGAGCTAGTTCGTTGTAGTTTAGTGACAACTACAACGAGAGAACAGGACAGTGACCTGTTACAAAATGGTTTGTAAACAAATTGTTTGAGATGTATATACTTCATCTGACAAATATCTAAAGAAGTTTGATTAAATTCAAATTGTTAGAAAAAAGTATTTTATTCATTCAATAGTGCTTGTGATTTAAAAATTATTATATAAATAAACACTTTCATCACTGATGACCATGTGACTTTGACAGCTGTTTTCCTTTGGGGTAGGTAAATATTGCGTACATGCGCAAAACACAAATAAGTGAAAAAAATTAGCAGGTTACTAACGTATTTACTTTCCTAATAATTTCACAGTTTCACTTGACCGACGCATGAATAAAGTGATGAGGCCCATGGCAATGTTAATCTTACATAAGGCGGAAGAATACACAACGCACATACAAGTAGATCGTAAGCAGGGTTTTCAAAAGTGCTCATTTTACCGTGAATAGCCTTTACCAACTAGTATATGATCGGCGAACTCCGTTGCGCCATGTATCTGACCAGTGGTGCTATTTTGCACCATGTGTGGTAAAATAAATTACTGTATCTCGCTTGGCAAATAAAAGATCTAGTGCGCCCAGATCGGTGACAGTACCTTTTTTCTAATGCCTGCTGTAGATACTGCTGACGAGTGTTTTCTATTTACTTCGGCTGCTGATGAGTTACTGGCGAGTGGTGTTTTGGTGTCTGGATTTGAGGCTACACATCTTGCTGAGACCACTACTGATGTGTCAACTAGAAAGTAGGATAGTCACAGCAGTTGCAGACGAACAATTATGGCGGTGGTAAACAATAACCAAGAAACTGTAACATTGCTTTCATCTGTCGAGGGGGTGAAAAGAGTAAGGGTGGATTAGTATTCAGCTATTTCCAAATGAATATAATGCCCTCACCTTAATCTTTACTAATTTATCTCCCTATCATCGAAGGACTCATATATTGCTAACGGCATGACAATAAACTCGTCGGGCATACACTCTAAATTCGAATTCAAGTACTGAAAGAAAATCTTGGAAGTTCCCTTGACGGATGGTTCGTACGAAATGAAGAAGCCCTAAGTGTATAGTTGTCTTCCAGTACAAGACTTTCTGATGACTTGTATTCACTATTGTCATTTGCTTGATGCAAAAGGATACTAAACGATGTGCACTCTAAATTCGATTCAAGTGGGAAACCACTGATTAGCAGTGAAATTCAACTATTCGAATCAGTGAAAATGACTCCACTTAGAATCAGTATAAAACCACTGGCTGTTTCAGTGAAACGATTTCACTGACTGAATAAGTGATAGTCAACTGCGTGCGGTGAATTAAATATTGTTTTTTATTAAATTTAAGTAGTGGTATAATGCCAATCCTGGATCACCCCGAATTTTAATCGAAAAACCAAGCAATTTAGCCAAAATTCAAGCAACTTTTTATCGCTTTCAATCAACTTTTTATCGTTTTTCAAACCACTATTTATATTTTTCAAGCAACTTTTTATCGTTTTCAAGCAACCTTTTTTTTATCGTTATCAAACAACTTCAATTGTTTTCAAGCAACTTTTTCAAGTTCATAGAAGCCTTATTTGACTCGAATTTTCGACTCTCAAAAACCAGCAAATTCAAGCTAAAAACATGCGAAAACAAGTAAATTTTTAAAAATCATCATGCCGGATTTGTGTCAACATAGAAAACACTAAATTCCAAGATTTTTTTTTATCGAAAAGCAAACAATTTCAAGCCAAAATCAAGTAATTTTAAGCCAAAATCAAGCCTTTTCCTCCAATTTCGAGGCAAACACAACTTCATAAAGTCCCAAAAACCCCTAAAACACACCCAAAACTATCAAAAATACCCCAAAAATCAACACAAACAAGTAAATTTTCAATTTTTCCAAAATATGCTTTCAAGATTTGAGATAATTAAAAATCAAGGAATTTCAAGCCAAAATCAAGTAAATTAAGCTAAAAATCAAATGACAATATAAAAAAGTTGATTTATGGAATTTTTAAATTTATCCAACATAAGTAATACACCAATAAGATTTTTTAAAGTCTAAAAGTAAAGAACCATAACCATTACTGATTACATAATCCCATCCATCACAACAATCTACAGCATAAACATTTTCTTTAAAATTAGAACATTTATGTGATTTTAAATCATTTTTATTGGTTTTTAAAACAGTTTTGAAATGGACAATGTCCAACTGTTTATAAGTGGAAGTTGCTGTTTTTATAATTTCATATCCAATATCCCAAAAATTTTAAAGTTCTATTATTTGATCAATTAAAAATATTGAAAAATTTATGTATGTTTTATAAAAAGTGTTACTATGAGAAATTACCAATTAGAATTATGGAAATGATATTTCATTTGATCAAATAATTCATCTATATTTATAAAATTTCGTAAAACTTTTAAAAGTAACCACCTTACTATAAGTCTAAAAAATTGTTTTAAAATATAGAAACATTTTGATGTTTCGTCCATTTATTAATATGAAAATTTGTAAATCATCAGTAATTCTCTCTTTCAAATAATCATAGGTTAAATTTCTTTGGCTAATTAAAAAAACAGTGCAAACTGTTCCCGCTCCAATGGCCTTATCAAAATCAACACTAATTTTTATATTGGTTTTTTCTTTAACTACAGTTGTTTTTCTATATAAGCAATCAATAATATACAATGGTCTTCGACGCCAAATTGAATAATAATTCGTATTACCATCAAAGTTTAGAGTCGGCTTATAATAAAGTTCGTTATTTCTATTTTTTTCTAATTTTGTTTTAGGATTTCTAAAATCATTATAAGCAATAAATGCTTTATCACAAAAATGATTGCCAATATCTAAATTCCTATTTTATTTTGGAAAAAATTTCATTTCTTCTGTTTTAAATAAATACTTCTTACATTACAATGATCAAACACAGAAGAGTGTACATACTGATCAGCACGATTTTTTCCATTAGTTTGAAAACCAAAATTACAAAATCAGGCATGTCAAATTGTAAATTATTAAACTGATCTTTTATATCAAAGTTAAAATCAGTTGATCCAGTAGGAACTTCTTTTTCTAAAAATTGCCAATAGTCAAAACTAATAGGAATTGTAGGGTGTTTTGCATATTTTTTCTTTAATTGCAGTGGCTATGTTAGATTCGTATTAAAAAATAGGCCACATAATTTCTCAATTTTGAATAACAACTTTACCTGTATCAGCACAATCTCTATCAAGTAAACCATCTGCTTTCTTATTTTGAAAAAAAAAAAAAAAAAAAAAAACACACAATTGTTGTCAGATGAATTATGAATTAAAAGTAACTTTACAGCCAACTTTTAAGAAAACTTCATTGTAATCATGAATAAAACCAAACATATATCTAAGAGGAAAGATTATTTAATTTGGTTATGAGTAGCTTTTATCCGAGAATAGTCATCAACACAACTTGATTCTAAATACTATGTTCACCCGGAGATCTTAACAAAGTATTCATCACTGTTGATGATGTTCCTGGATTGTCAACAGCTTCAATAATATGTCCATGTTTTGAGGTTTCTACTCTAGCAAATTGGAAAGTAAAAAAGTTAGAATAAACATCAATATTATCTAACTTATATTTTGCCTCATTTCTATCTTTCTCCCTCTTTAGTAAATGAAATTGCTCATAATAATAAGCATAATTTGGAAAAGAAAACCCATATCCTATAGGAATATCAAATTCAATTCTATTATTGTAAAAATTTAAATTTCCCCTAGTTTGATCTGCCGGTGGAAAAGTTTGTCAAAAAACTCAATGCTTTTATAACTCATTTAGAAGAAAACAATCATATATAAATGAAAGATTCCAAGAGCATTTCTCGAATTAAATTGCTCATTGAAAGATACAAAAATTATAAAAAACATGATGAAGTGGAATATGAAAGAAATGAGAAGAAAGATCTACCTTTACTTCGCGAGTTACAAGATATCAGTACAAAAAGTAGAAGAAGTGAAGAAAATAAAAATTTTATAACTACATTAGTTCCAGTTGCAGCAAAAAAATTTAGATTATCCACCTACCCCCGAAGAAACATAATTTGAAAGAGAATTACTCCCAAAATCTCCAAATTTTGAAGAGCGAATTAGAGTTGTACCATAAAAAAAATTGGTGCAGCATGCGTCTTTTTCTAATATAAATCTCAGAAAAGAAATTGCAGCGGGACAATTGGAGATGGACAAAATTTAAAAAATGGAAATACACAAGTAATGATAAATAATGATAAACTATTTCTTAAAGATAAAGAATACATATTAACAGAAGTCCTTCCTAATTTTTTAACAAAAAAAGCACCTGAAGATTTACCGGGTAAATGCACTGATAATGACCATAAATATAACAAAAAAAATTGTTATAGATACAAACGTGGCATTCCGATAATATAATTCTGAAAAACAAATAAACGCAAATAAAAGTTGGAAAAACCATAAAATAATTCAACCATTTACGATTAAATTTTCAAACAGCATTTAAAAGCGCGATCAAAATCAGTGGCAAACATGCCTGAAAAATTGATTTCTCAAAATCTCATAGTTCTGGAGAAGGTATAAAATAATACTATATTTTACCAAAAGAGCATATTGGGATGAATGATGTTAACATTTAATTGATATATTGTTAGTTATTCATGGTGAAGGAAATTCTGGTAATAACAAATGAAAAAATAAGCATAATGAATATGTTGAACAATAGTTTTCTGATTTTGTCATTAATAATCTAAAAGGAATACCTTATCTTACAAGAGTTTTGAATATAATTCCACATTTTTTTTGGAACTCTGAGCATCACAGTAAAGGTATAATAAATTGGGCACTAAACAATTTAAATTTACCCAAAATGCATTTACCTGGTTATAATTATTGTGGTACATTTACTAAATTAAACAAAGACTATAAAGAGGTGACAATGTCATAAATAAACTAAATGAAGCATGTAAATATCACGATAGTGCTTATAAATACCACAAAGATATGAAGCTGACAAAATTTTACAAAAAGAAGCTAAGGAGATTATGTTAAATAAAAATGCTCAGATAGTTGAAAAAAATTATTCTGCTGCTGTTGCTTCAACTGTGTTTACAAAAAGAAAATTTGGTTGGGGTATTGAAATGTTTAATTGATTATATATAGTTTTATTTATACAAATGCAAATAAAATTATAACTTTTGATATACCCAGTCATCAATTAAGAGGTTTGGGTATAGAGAAATTTTAACAAAAGATCAACTTGAGAAAAAAATTTTAAAAATTATAAAGAAGGCAAAGTTTTCTTATTAACTTTAACATTACCTATAGTAAAAAAATTAATTTAAAAGAAGGAAATGGGTTACATAACAAAGAATTTTTACCAATTTTATTTCCAATTTTAGGTGCACTTGGTTCTTTTGCTGGTGGAGCAACCACAATTTATCATTCTGTTGAACAAACTAAAAAAAAAAAATGAACTAAAAGAACAACAGAGAGACAATTTGGCAATGGAATACAAAGCAGGAAGAGGTTCAGATGCAAGAAAAAGAGGATGGCCAAAAAAATTTGAATACACCCTCTTGATCTAATATCGATTTTTAAAAAAAATTGTAAAAAACAGAAAATATAAACAATTTCAGAAATGTTTATATGATTGATGAATTACCACAAAATATGAACAAAAAGGAATGTGCTGTGGTTAATTTCGACATTTTCTCAAATCCTGTAACTCATTGGGTTTGCTATTTTAAAGAAAACAACAATGTTTACTATTTTCATTAATTTGGAGGCAATCTTCCTACTAATTTAATTAATTACTTAAAAATAGATAATGTTTATTACAATGATATAGAATTCCGAATTTTGATTCAGTTATATGTGGACATGTATGTTTAATTGTATTACATCTTTTTTCGACTGGTTTTAAGTTTAAAGATATTTGGGAAACCATTAATCAAATCTTTAAATAACATTTATGGGACTAATGCTTATGAATTAAAATCATATGTAGATTCGCAATGCAGTTCGGGTGTTTCTGCTTTACAAAGTAAACTAAGCACTTGTTTTTGATGATACAAAATCTTATTTTCCTGTTTTAGGGCATATTTGTTAATATAGGTGATCCTAGAGACAATACAAACCCAGTCAATAAAATATTTTTTAATAAACAACCACCTGATTATTCTTTAAAAGGAGACATGAAATTACAATTCAGTATTACTATTGAAAAAAATAAAAAACAAACGAATGATGCAAAACAGCTATTAAAAAAGGAAGTAGATTCGAAATACAGTAATTTCTTTTTCTGATTATGCTTTAAAAACTAATGTATATTCAAAATACAATATTATTGTTACCACTTTATATGATCAATGTAGTAAAGTTTTTATTTATACAAAATACTATGTTTCTCTTCAAAATTGTGTAATTAATAGTACGGCCAGTCCTATATATCGAAAAGATGCAGTCATAAAATATATTTCGATAAAGAAATAGCTGAAAAATTACAGAACTTAAACCAATCAGTTTTGAATTATTGCGATACACTTGTTAATTCAAAAGTTGATAAATATAAGGAAGAAAAATCATATATACTTTATTTACCTGCAAGGTGGGATAAAATTAGTAATATTTTTCGCTTAGATAGTAATACAATTTTCTTTACTTTTTTGATGGACTGTACTGTTTATAAAATAAGTACTGCTGATCTTATTTTTTCTGATGATGTGACTGTTATTATGGGAACTACAAAAAAAGATTACAGGAAGCCTTTTGATGTTTACAGAGGTAATACTTTATCTATTAAAATCAGAAAAGAGAAAATATACATTCATAAAGATGGGGTGAAAACTACAATAGGAGTATTCATGAAATATAAAGATTAAATATATATTTTTCTTACTATTAAAAGGATAATACTTGGTGTTTGAAGTATATAAAAGTTAGTAAAAATAATAATATGAATGTGAAAATACTAAAAATGTATGATTAATTCAGAAAAGTAAATGTTCATTATGCAATTTTAATAAATCAACTTTTTAAAAAATGTGTCCAATACAAGATAAGAATAATTAATGAATTATATAAGCCAGCTAGAAGAAAATTTTAAGAATAAAAGTAATTTTGTAAGATATTGATGATTTATGGCAAATCGATCTTGTTGAGATGGAAACTGGCAATTTAAAAAGAATATAACATATAAATAATAGATACAAATATATTATGACAATTATAGATGTTTTTTCAAAATATGTATTTGCTATTCCTATTATAGATAAAACAGCAAATATGTAGTTATGAGTTTAGAATCTATATTCATTAAAAGAAACCAAATAATTTAGAAACCGATAATGGTTCAAAATTCTATAATAAAACAGTTAAAGAACATATGTAAAAATGTAACATACATCATTATTCTTCATTTAGTAAGTTAAAAGCTAGTGTTGTAGAAATAAATAAATGTACAATATATTAGATTATTTAGTTATTGAATACAACAATACAAAACATATAACTATCAATATGAAACTAATAGAAGTTAATAATAAAAATGAAAGAAATTTAATACACGTATATAACATTTTACTAAACCAAAATGAAAAGTTGGTGATGTCCACGTTAACAAAAATGAACGATTTTTTGAAAATGGTTATACTGCTAATTGTACAACTGAATTATTTACTATTTTTGAGGTTTCAAATTATGATGTGCCTACTTACAAACTAAAAGATAAAAACAGAAAATAAATCAAAGGCAGTTATTATAAACAAAAAATTATGAAAATAAGCTATCCTGATGAATATTTTGTTGAAAAAGTTTTAAAACTAAAGGTAATAAAATGTATGTTAAATGATTAGGTTTTGATAACTCTCATAACGCTTGGATTAATAAAACAAAAGTTTTCTTAATTTAAATAATGTTTTCTTCATTGTAAGTAAATGTTTGTAAATTTACATTTAAAATTAAACTAACAAATATAATCCATATGCATTGATAAATATAGCATTTGGCTGCGTGTTTAAAGTTGTCCCTTTTTAGGGATGCCTTTAAGATCAATAAATTTCTTTTTATGATTTCAAAAATTAAAACATTTAATAAAATCTTCTATTTTATTTCTGTACTTTCCATGATTCATTTTTCTATTCAAATCTAATGCAACAAAGACATAATCATTTTTCAACACTTCACACAGATCTCTATAAATTTATTGTAAGGCATGTAAGGCCTAAATATACACAGAAAATTCATATTATCTTGTACCAATTGCTTTGGCACTTTCGAGTAAGTTTGAGCTAAATAAAATATATCTATATTATTATGTCTTCCCATAGTAAAATATTCGCGAATGATATCTTGGTTTTCTAAAATAACCTTTTCGAAATAACTAGAGAATCATTTTCTCATTGATATAAAGGAATCATCTCATTGTTATTGTGAAAAAAGTAACCCATTTTTTCCTTAAACTTGTGAGATATCACTTCAAAATCATTTTGTAACTGAATATATTTGACTTCATTTAAGCATTTGAACACACATAAAATTTATTAAAATTTTACAGCCATTTTTATAAATAAAATTTATCATCAGATTATTTTTACCATGATTACTAGGACCAATTATAGCAGCGCTTATGTTATCAGGTAAAAGTTCGCCATTCTTTTTGTTCTTAGCATTTTGTTCAGTAATTAAAACACAGACAACCCAATAAACCTTTTTTCATTGAACAACATATTTTTGTAATAAATGGAGTAGATAATAGTTCTGTACTAAAGAAGAAACTTCACTATGACACCATTCATAAAGATAAACTTATAGAATTTGTTAGTTTTCATACAAAATTTGAAACCCCTAATATAGACAATAATACTATAAGGACAATTGAAAAATTGAGTAATGTCGTTGATATAAATGAAGTTATAATCATTTCTAGAGGCTAATATGATATTGATTCTTTAAAAGAAACTATAAATTCGATTAATCCATTTACAACCAATAAAGTTGAATTAACATCAGATGGTGTGAAAAATAGAGTTATGGTTAGATCTAAGTATGATATCAAATTTTTAACGATCGATTATACAATATTCTTGGTTTTGAAAACAATATTTTTATTGAGAAAAACAAAATTGTTATGGGTACTAAATTACCTAATTTTGATCCATTTAAAACTGTGTATGTTTATTTTAACTGAGCATGTGGTATGTTTATAAAATATGATGTATCTACTCGTCTATATACTGATATAATTGCTAGTTTTTCACCAAAAAGTATGTTTGGTTTTGGAGATTATATTATTTATGAGCCTCCACATCCAATTCTTTAATAAAATAAATAATCAGTAGTTTAATTATATTCTTATAGAAATTAGAAATGGAAATGGTAAACTAATTGATTTTGATGTTTCTGATATCGATATTGTTTTAGAAATTAAAGATCCTTAAAATAAAAAACTTTTCTTTCAGAAATGGGAGGGATTAGATATTCATCTCAGCTCTCATTAGTAACATTATACATTTTGATTTCCATATGGTAACATATCTATTTTATTTTTTAGTATAATCATTTCAGTATCACACACACACACAAATATATATATATATATATAGTGCTTTTCACTTCATATTAAATTCATTGTTCTATGCTGAAATTTATCATCAAACAAACATTTCTTATAATCATAAAATGTTATTCTCTTATTAACTACATGCCTCTTTGCACATTTTGATCTTTTTTTTTTCTTTATCAACTATATATGCATACATTTTTGCTCTTAAACAACGAAAAAATTTCATAATTTTACCATTACATAAATTCTCATCTCACCTAAAACTTTGTTATTTATTTGTGGTGTGCTATAGATATTGTCATTTGTATAATCACTTTTATCGAATTTTTCTATATTTGTTTTCATGTCTTCGTAAAAAAATTTCATTTTTATGTTATAAATGTATGAATTGGTATCTTGACAAACCAATTCAATTTGATCACCATATTTTGGTTTCAACACTTTATAATGAAAATCATACATTAATTCTTTTGATAGATTTAAGTAAAATTGGCATACTAATATGAAAAGGCTTATCAAATTTTACACTTGTTTTATTCATATGTATAGTCACAATATTATCGTCAGATATAGTGCTTTTCTTAAAATTTACTTGTCTATTAATTTATTTCAGACTTTTTCATTTGAGATCAGTCTTATAAATACTCTATTTCTTATATGATCCATTTTTTCCCCAAACACAGAATTATTCATCTGTTTGTAAAAATCTTTTTTAAAGTCATTTTTATCATTGGTTCTCATCAATCTATTTAAATATATTAAATTTTTCAACCAGATTGATTAAACTCCAATACTCTATGCATTTTTGTATGCTGTAATCCATTATGTAGACATTGTTTCTAGTTGTGATAGTGTATTAAATACTCCTGTTTGTTATTTAAAGTTGTTAATAATTGTGATTGATTTGTTTTTGGAACTGTTTCATTTTCAGGGCAAAATGGAAGATATTTATGTAAATTGTGTAGTTCTTGTGAATATTCTAAATCAACTTCTAATATATATCCATGCTGTGAATAATTATTAAAATTTAATATAGTTTTAGTCCAGTAATTTAAATTAAATTATGAATAATTAACCCATTCGATACCACTATATGGCAAATATTGCGACATTGTCCAACCATATAAATTATTTGTGTCGAGATATGCTAAATAATTAGACTCTTTATTTGGATTAAAAACCTCTTAAATGTATAGCAGTTACTTTATAATATCGTCTAAAACATTGTGATATTCCCACTCTTATACCCTTTTCTATCATTAAAATCATATCATAATTGTGTAGTAAATCTAATAGTTGGTTATTCATTTTAACATTGCATCCCACGATAAACCCAGTGGTGTAAAATGCCATGTGGGGTCTAAATTGTATGCATTTATACATGTATTTATAAAATTTTCAAATACAACCACTAATACATCAGTTTTTAAATATAAGCCATGATATTCCCAAAGATTGTCAACATTAAATTTGTTTCATATATGTTTTGCATGTTCATAATAATCACTGGTTATGTTAGATACATTTAATTTATTGTAAAATTCACTCTTTGGTGGAAGTTCAGTTTCCTGGAATTTTTTCCAGCTGTCCATATAATTGTATGGACCTTTTCTACGGACTATATCTACTATATATTCTGGAAAATGATTTTGTATGTGTTTCATTTTATCTTTACTTAAATTAGGTGATAGTTTATCTAAACTACTTGGCATAAATTTAAATGTGTCAATGAATCTCGTTTTAAAATGTTTTGCTTGTTTCCCAAAAGTAAGAAACTTTTCTTCAATACTTTCAAGTAAATGTATCTTTTTATCGCCATATCCTATCTCTTTAATTAATAAATGAGCATCATACCCGTCTAAATTATGAAAATATATTGGAACAAAATTGGGTAATTTTAATTGTAAATTACAATTATTACATACTTGGTTAATGAACTTTCCAGTTATATTATGATGATGATGTACTTTTTTACTGTTCTTCGAATATTCACATTCGCATACAGTATATATTTTTTATTTACTGTATAATATATTTTCTCCTTTTGTTAGTGGGTGCATTGCATCAATTTTCAAATATATTTCCCCAAATTTTTCTACTTCATTTTTTTATTGCTTGTATAAAATGCTTATGTGCAAATACACCTCGATATACAACTGGGGGTTTATAATCACCACAAGTAGATACAATATAATATTAAAAACCAGATGCTTCGTGTAACTGATATTTCATTGTATATGATTCGTCATTCAACTTTAAATGAATTGTATGTATTTGTAAATTAGTAAGTTTATATCTTTCTTTAAGTATTTCTTTATAAAAACCATTATCGATATTATCTTCTGCTAAAACTGGATATTTTTTGATTAGTTAAAATTGTTATATTTATCTTGGATTTGGTTTAGTTGTTGATATTTCTTTAGAATTGATTCGAAATCTGCATATATTGCAAATGGAACTTTAATTGTATGTTTGTAGTTTTTAAATTTTATTTGTTCGCATTTCGAAGGTAAAGTAATTCTTACTGGTTCATTTCTAAAAGAGTCTTCTGTAGGATTATTTAATTTTTCTTGTGAGTAAAAGAATCGAAGACACATACCACAAATATATGTTTTATGCTGTTTATTATTTTGTGCTGAGAGCAATTTCGATATATCTTTTATCCAATAATAATGTAAGTTTTTATAAAGTAAATTTATATTATTATACATTTTATTCTTTGTGTGTTTTAGTAGATATACCATGTATATACCTTCAATTGAGAATACATTTATAGATGAATAAATTTAACTTTCTATTTTTCGTATATCATAAATTTTAATAGTATATTCATATTTTATCTATTACTTTGTCGATATTAAGCCCCAAATTTTTTATTTGGTTAGTCTATCCGAATGGTTGTCTGCTGGAAATAAATCAGATTTTATTGCCCAAAGAAAACCTTTTTGATCATTATTTTTCACTTTTATGCATGCTTTTTTAAGATTAATAAATTCTCTCAGATCGATATATTATGCACCATTTAATAAATTATACCTATTTATAGCTAATAGTATTCCAATTATTCTATCTAACGTCCATCCTGAAGCTCTTCTTTGAAATCCAGATAATTGTGAAAGTAATTCAAGCTTTATAATATTGCAAATCTTTTAAATTTCTACTTCGTTTAATATTGTGTGACTATATGTCTTAAATGTAAATAATTATACTTGGTTATTATCTTGCTTGCGACGATTGGTAAAAAATAATTATGTTAGTCTTCAACGCTTTAAATGTCCTAAGATTATTGTGTATTATTTCAATTACCTTATTTTTTACTGAAGTTAAAAATTGATAAGGTTGTAATAAATTAAAACTATTATCAATGTTATATGTTGATACCTGCTTTTAAAGGCTTTATTAAATATGTAATTTTTGTTGGTTCTTCTATTTCGTTTGTTTACAGATACATTAGTAGAATAGAAAAATATGTCTTTTGATTCATTTTTATTTTATTTATATAATTGATTGATATTAGCATCTGATAAAGGTAAATTTGAAAAGTTATTCTTTGTTATCCATTCTGTTATACCTTTGCTTTTATCTCTTGGTTTTACAAATATATTATTACTATTATAAGAAAAAGGAAATATTTTCTTTAAATTCTTTTTAGCTTGTTAATGTGTAATTTTGTAAGCTGAAAAGGTAAATATGCAAAATTCTTTTTTCTTTGTTCATTTAATATTCTTGGTATAATAAATGAAATTAAATCATCTTTCCTTAGATTATACCAATATTTAATTTTAAGTTGTATAGCTAAAACTCTTAGTTCCTGCACTCTGTTTTCTCTGAACACAGCTGTTAGATTGTTAGATGTCTTTTTTTCTTTTATTTATGAGGGAAAAGTTTTTATTACAGAAATGATAAAATACGAAAAATAAATACAAAGGACTAAAACTGAAAAAAAGTGATTGCTTTATTGATAATAATGAAATCATTTTAACTATTTATCTTCTGGTTATGAAGATATTTCTCATTAAAACTATTTTTACATATTGTATATTTGTCCTTAGTATTTTTATGCTGAGAAAATAATTTTATATATTTATTCTCGTTACATGCTGTACATGTCTTTGTTGGGTAATTATCATGTTGAATTTCGCCAAAAATACCTGCTACTGTATTGTGTGATTTAGTATTTTATGCTCTTTGAGATATGCATTAAAATCTATTTTCTACATTCACACTTTTTTGCTCATTTTTAGCTAATAACAGATTCTAGAATAATCGTAACATTTTTTACATATTGTTGCATGTTTGTCTATAGTAGATTTATGAGAATAAAATGAATCAATAGATTTATTCACATTACATACTACACATGTCTTAGTTGAATAGTCGCCACATCGAATTTCATTTGTATAGTGTAATTTAATATTTTTATGCTTCTTAAGATATAGTTTAGGAACATATTATCCACACTCGCATAATACTTACTCTTTATTTAAATAATACCTAATTATTTCTCTCATATTCAGGAGAACATTTTTTTTTACAGATCTTAATATGCTTGTCTTTTGTATGTTTATGTGAATAAAAACATTAAATGTATAATACTTCGCCACATTTCTTACTTTGCTTTTCTTGCTTTTCCACTTTTATTTAATAATTTATATAAGATAATTTTTAAAATGATTTATAAATCTTTTTCTTTATAAATCAAAATGGAATCTCTCTTCAAGAAGTTAAACAATTCATTGAATTGACTAAACTACAAGATTTAGAAAAAAAAAAAACGGTTTACTGCTACAGATTTTGAAATTTGTGAATCTAAGTTGGTTAAAATAATTAATTGTATTCTAGATGGCAAGATTAAAGTTTCATTGCCAAACCACTATGTGAAAATGTGTGATAAAAATACCTTGAAACTAATAAATGAGACAGAAGTTTTTATAGTATATAGAGGCTTAGAAGAAATGAAAAAAGGTAAATTTATTCATGACTTAGAATTATCTCAATAACACTATTTTTTAATATTTCATTTGATTTTTATATTATTTTGCTTGTTTTTAGCTTAAAGTTTGCCGTTTTTAATTAACACAAATCTTTAATGCGTATTTTGGAAAAATTGAAAATTTGCTTGTTTTTGGTGGGTTTTTTTTGGGGGTATTTTTAAAATGGTTTTTGGGAGGGTTTTTATGGCTTATTTGGGTTTTTTGGCTATAAATCGTAGGAAATGCCTTGATCTTGGCTGGAAATTATTTGAATTTGGCTTGAAATTGCTTGGTTTTTAATTGACACAAATCCTGTATGGTTATTTTTTGAAAAATTGACAAATTTGCTCTTTTTTGCTTGTTTTTAGTTTAAAATTGCTTGTTTTTGAGAGATGAAGGTTTGAGTCAATAGATGCTTCTAGAAACTTGAAATAGTTGCTTGAAAACAACAAAAAAAATTGTTTGAAAATGATAAAAAGTTGCTTGAAAAGGATAAAAAAAAAGTTGCTTGAAAACGATAAAAAAATTGCCTGAAAACGATAAAAAATTGCTTGAATTATTCTTAAATTGCCTGGTTTTTCGATGATAAAGTGGGGTAGTCCAGGATCGGCATTATACCACTACTAATTTAGCCAAATCGTTTCGAGAAATTAACATTTATTCTATAGTCGTTTAGGTTGTGCAATTTAATGTAACTTGAAACGAGCAAAAAAATTATGTGGCTTCCAGGTTTTGAACCCATGGTATCCCACTTCGAGTCCGTTACCTTGATAATCGAGTCACGAAGCCAACGTTAACTAAAAAAGGAAAACTATATGTACTACATGTTTACTGAAAATATGTATGCCTGTCTTTAAACTCTATGTCCTTTCTTTCCGTTTTAATTTAATTATTAACACTAGGCTTGTTAAAACATATAGTAAGTATGAATGTACTAACTTCTCCACATTTATTGCAGTTTAAACATTCAAACTGGGCTCTATTAAGACGAATAATGCAATCTTGTGAAGTATGTATTAAGATTTTTTGTTAGTTTATGTGCTACTTTGTTTGATACACCTTGTTTAACTAATCCATTGATAAAAAAATCACTGGAAAACAGCGAATGAAGTTATTTAGAGATTAGTGGGAAATATCACTAAATCAATAAGCGAAGGAAAACTTTATATTTTTCTCACTAATTCATCAGTAAAATTGATTGATATGACTGTTGGATAAGTCAGATGCTTTTTACTGATTTAAACAGTGAAATTATTACTGATTCAGATTTAGAGTGTAGTTGACGCCACTATTTCTGCTGTTGGCAATGTTGAAGGGCGTCCGCAACTGAGGACACTGATTGGCTGTTGGCGTTCCTAAACGGTTTCGTGCTTATATGTACTTGATTAGAATCCATCAACTTTTTAAATTAATTAAACTAACATGGTTGAAATGTTGAAATATCTGAAGCTACTTTCAGTATATTTTCAATTACTCAGTATTAGAAAAATTTTAACAAAGTAAGCAAAATTAAAATACTTCTTATAGAAATTTGTTTTTGCTTACTTAGTTCATATATATATATATATATATATATATATATATATATATATATATATAGAGAGAGAGAGAGAGAGAGAGAGAGAGAGAGAGAGAGAGAGAGAGAGAGAGAACTGTAGCCTAAGGGAACCGCAACGCTGTTTCGCTTCTATTATACTAGTCTATTCTGTAACTGGTGCGCGGGCTTCCGTTGCCAGGTGGAGGTGGCGCGATAACATCGTCGCGAGGGGCGTAAAGTAAACCTGGACACGGGACTACTTTCTCCCGCACACCCGCTGAACCCACGACTGGCTTGTCAGTCGTGTAAGTAGTTGTGTGTGTGTGTGTGCTGGGGAGCATATCACGTGTGTAAAACGGCCCCGTGGTTGTCGCTGCACGGTTCGTCGCATGGAGGAGAGAGAGAGAGAGAGAGAGAGAGAGAGAGGGAGAGAGAGAGAGAGAGAGAGAGAATACGAGTGTGTCGAGCAAGGGGAAGGGGCTGTCGGTCAGGGAGGGGGATCTGATGACGCAACCTTCATGAGCAAGTAGGCCAGTTTTGGCACATGCCCCTGGGCGCATGCGTGCATGTGGTACTGCTGCACCTGGGTCACAGCTGCGGCTAGGCGGATTCGCAGAGCTGCTAGAAAGGCGCGAGGCGAAGCAGGCCAGTGTACAGAGTGATGGGGGGCGGGGAAGGGCGCTTAACCCTTTCATTACCCACGTCAATTTACGGTTTAAGGCGTTGCAAAAAAATTCGGTGAGTGCTGTACTTGAATCGACACAACACTTGTTTCGTTGACATAGCTAGAGACACCCATTTTTCGCGAAAATGATTCCAATCAGGCTAGGTTTCAATATCCTACGAGCACATGTGCAGTTTTCCTTTGGTTATTGGTAGAGCTAGCGATTTTTCGCGAAAAAAAATGATAGTACGCGCCAGACTTCAATATTATAAGCACCCAACAGCAGTTTGTCTATTGCCATTGGTTGCTGTCTGATTGAGAAGAGGTTTTCATATTTTACCGGGCCACTCAGAATTCGGCAAAATCGGCACGGCTCCTGCGTGATTCGTGTGCAGATAATTAACACGTGTCAAAAAGTAATTCAGCCAATTAAAATAGGAAAACAACACTACAGTGTTTTGAAGTATAATTTATCTTTATATCTTTTCGCGAAATTTCACTACCTCTAGTTATTGGTAGGGTCTGGAAAATTTCACGAATTCATTTTAGGACACGCTAGACTTCAAAGACATGTACATTTCACTTATGCTTGCAGTTGGACCACGATAAAACGAGCACCAAATCCCGTGCCACCTGGTTTAACGTTAACTTTGGGGCAGCAGCCAATTAACATAAAGTTGTAGCTCGAAAGTATACAGGACAGTAGAGTCTAGCCCACAAGTAGTTTAAAACACGAAATTTTCCTGTCTCTGGTTATTGGCCGCGTGTTTTTGTGAGCAGGCATGTTGAATTCGACTGGGCCAATCAGAATCGAGACACTCCTATATTAAACGTCCGTGATACGTGGGCAGGCATCCAAGACCCGCAGAAGTTAAAACCATCCAATAAAGAAACTGGATCTGAACTGAAGTGTTTAAAATACACCTAGGCAGGAAATCATTTCACGAAAATCGGTTGTCGCTAGTCATAGCCAATGAGCTGTAGGCTGTACGTTAGGCTACAGATGGGCTATATGACGCAATTCTGACCTAGACCAGTAAGATGGTTTCCTAATCATTTGCCCAAAGATAAGATTATTGTTCATTGAGCTTCGCAGCGTGTAGTACCGACCAAAAATTGCCTACACGTGCGTAATGTACACAGTTGTCTGTACACACTGCGTCTGAATGCGTAAAAAACGCCGGAAAACTTCATTATTTTATATTTGTGTCTAAACACATTTTGTCTTGTACATATTACATATGCTTATATTAACACATAATTAAAAGAAGTTCCATACATTTTTTGTATTATTACATATCAAAATCAAAATTTCGAAGTTATTAAAATGAATTAAGAATTAGAAGAAATTAAACAGGACAAGGGAATCTGAAAGTCTCTATCATAACTAATTTGAAAAGTGTTTTGCAAAAGTTATTTTCACAGATAACTACAGCAAATAAAATTCAACGATAAGAAAGGAAAAAATAAACTTAAAAGGGTGTCTGCGTGATACCACAGATTTTTTTAAGTTGTTCGTGCCAATTTTTTTATAGTGTATATTATTACATTTTTTCTAGTAACGTAATAATTATGTTTACCGAAAACGACACCGTTATTCTGACTTTTTAATACCATAGACGTGAAAATTACGCCTTTTCATTTTGGGACAAACTAGACATCAAACTGGCACATATTTGGGTTTGCACCTTAATTGGTTCACCGCTTTCTTTGACACACCCTGGCACACTCTCCGCCAAGTGTACACATGAGACAACATGCAGGCCCAGTCATGTATTTTGACTGTGGTAGACAGCAGCGATGGAACCAGGCGAAGGAAGCCAAGTTATACTTTCAGGCTATTTCTCCGCCTCGTGCAAACAAAGCTTAACCGAGTCTAGGAAATTACGTCAAAGGGAGAACGCATTGCATTTCTGCGCACTCAGTTCAATGATGTTTTGTACTAAAACTATTTATTACTAGGCATTACCAACCCACCTATTTTCTCTGTTTTATTCTTATGGATTATAAATTAAATACTATAATTTATAGATAAAAAAAAAGTTAAAATCCCATTTAACATAAAACAAGATAATCTTACGTTATCAAAAGTATAAAACGCTTGTGATGCGTCGCATATTTTAAAAAATAAGAAACACGTATTGCATCGGGTGATTTTTCAAAGATTTGAACAGACTATCATCTATATATTTTTACACTTTCGACTAAGCCAGAGTATAGCCCGGGACAAATTACTTATAAAAACCTTCTGCTTTCGAGCAAAAACGTTCAATGATAAGAGTTGCGTTGTTCCAGTAATATTTGTCAGTATTTTACAATAACCGTGCAATCTATTAGAAAGAAGATTTGTGAAGTAAAACGAATTATTATTGTGAGAGACCCCGAAATGTCGCGGTTTCATTTGAGGACAAGTTAAACTTGAACCACATGTACGTTTGTACTTTTGATTCTATTAGACCATAGTATGCAAGAGACACTCCCGGAAATCTTCCAACCAATAACGAACCAGCAAGGAAAAAATGGACCCAATCTCGTTCTACCTGGTCTGGAGTTAAACTGGAGCAACTGCCAATGAATAACAAATCGAGTATCGAATACACAAGTGATTGTGCAGTCTAGGTTGACGCCGAATGAATCCGATAAATTTTCGGGTCTCTAATTATTGTTAGGGATTTGAAAATTTCGCAAATTCATTTTAGGACATGCTAGAATACAAATGCATGTGTATTCGGTTTTATTTGCAATTGGTCCACAGTTTATTAGACATGCTCAGTGAACCCTGAGCCAATAACAGACCTGCAAGGAAACAAGCACCGAATAAGTGAGTGCAGAGATTTGGGCGGGTATGAATATCGAGGTCTTAAGAGCCGATGAGGGAAGGTGAGGTGAGTATGGACCAGCGCCGAAATGCAAGGGTGAAGGAAACGGGACGTCCCCGAGAAAACCCGCTGACCAGCGTCATCGTCCGGCACGATTCTCACAGGCGAAAATCGGGGGGGGGGGGGGGGGGGGGGTGTGACCCCTCCAGGAATCGAACCCAGTTCGCCTTGGTAGGAGGCGAGTAGTCTAACCACAACACCACCGGAGCCTCACAAGCACAGAATCCCGTGCCACCTGGTGCGAGGTAAAACTGGCCACACACTGGAGCAGCAGCCAAGTAACAGAAAACTGAGTCTCAGAAATTCGAAGGACAGTGTAGTCTATCCTACAAATTGTTAAAAAAAAATTAATTTAGGTGCTTGCGGTATTGCAAATATTGAAACATACTTGAGGCCACGATGATTGGGGCTGATCGGCACTTCAGTAACTGACGGCCAGCCAATAAGGAAAGCTGTTCAGTGGAGTGTTGCGTCCGGTGTATTGTGAAACAATAGAATGGAAATAATATGAGCAGTAGGATTATGTGCATTCTGGTGCAATGCATTGTAAATTGCAGCTGCTGCAGTGTGTGCGTGTTTCCACGATATAAGAAATAAATTATTTATAATTAAACAATAAATTTTTAAATCGAGCAATAAATGCAGACTTACGATTTGGCATACCCTATGCCTATACAATCAATATGGCTACCAGATACAAGCATACGTTTGAAGAATTAGTGGGATGTAACTGCCGAGCACCTTCGGGTACGTCCAACAAACACGAGTCGATGGCTTCCGAGCACCCCCCTGAGTCGAGTCCAAAATTGTCGAGGTCATCCAAGACGAGCCGAAGATTACCGAACTCGTATGCTTCGAGCCGAAGACTGCCAGCCGCCCAGCCGCACAATCCGCAGCCTGGTATAACCTGCTCACCAGCCGGCAGCCGCAGCCAATAGGGAACCTTCAGCCATATCCAGCAGCTAATAAAACACAAGGCTCTTCGCGCGGCCAATTAGAAAATGGGCACGCCCGTATCAAAGGAACCATGACGCTATTTTGCCTCTGCGTACTTATATACTCTGTATATATCCTCAAACTGTTAAAGGGAAACAACACATGTGATGTATAATAGTGTCATTTCGGAACTTAGAAAATAAAGTAATTTTTTAGCACTCTTATCTGTACAGGACTATTTTTTTTAATTTGCTTAATGTACTGGTTATGAAGAATCAGTGATTTCGAGGCACATTTAATAACAGGATAGACTTTAAACTAATGCCCGCTTGTACAATTTACGTGATTGAATGCTTCATGCACTGTACAAGGAAACCTATGTATTCTTGGCACATTTTAATAATAGGATATGCTTGAAACAACATGTCTCTGTGAATAACGTGATTAAACAACCTTTTAGGGAACATAATAACTAATTACCCAGGAGAAAAATTGTTGCGTGCGTCGCAAATCCAGAAATTCCTTTGTAGAAAAGTATATTCGAAAATGTTGTTGCGTCTTGCTCACTTTATGATTGAACGACACATTCTTCACGCAACTCATCTGTTCGTAGGTGAGTCCTAAAGGTTCTCTAGAATTTTCATTGGCCTTCTTATAACGAGAGACCCGAGAAATTCGCGACTTCAGTGACCTGTAGGCTGGACTTCACAGTCTTATATACCCTAATACAGATAACAACTGTTTGTTGGTTGATTTTCGTAGTAGTGAGGCGATGGTTGGGCGCACAATTTCTTGCATGTTTCTTATTGGCTCATTTATCTCCAGGAGATGTCAAGCAACACGTCGACCAATTACAAACGTAACATGAACATACATGTGTGTGAATTTCAACTTGTCTAGAAATGATCTCCCGAAATTCTCGGGGGTCTGCTAATAACTACACATAATCGTTGGACATGTACTGTACACAGAACCCTTGAAGCTAACAGTCAACTTTTCCTGCTATTACCTATTGTCTTTATTCTTTTATATAGAACTTCGGGGATTCCGTGTCTACAGGCTGGAATTCAAGAGGCTTCATTTTCTTACTCTGCAGTAGGTGAATCATGGAGTTATAGTATATTCCTAGTTTTTTTCACACTTGTTGAATCAAACCTTTGGAAAATCACTCTATGTATGACGTGCTTAGTTATTTCATAAATATGCCATGTATCACAAGCCTTTTATAGGCTCTGTTAACATAAAAAATTATCCTATTATCAGTTAAATTGGATTTTTACCTCTATTTTAATTGTAAAATAAAATATTTAATTTATTATAAATGTGAATAAAAACAGCGAGAAAACATGTGTGTTGCTAGGGCCTAGTAAGAAATAGTTCTCATGCACAATATCATTATAACCGAGTGCGCACAAATTCTGTGCGATGTCTTTTTATGTAATTTTCGAGACTTAGTTAAACTTTACTTGCATGAGGCGGAGGAATATCCTGGAAGCAGAACTTTAACAGACTTATGAATAGATTATATAGATGTTACGTAAGATCCTCAGCCCAGTGATAAACATTTAGCAACAGGACGAGCGAAACAATTTGAAGTCACAAATGAATATGTTGATCATGGGAGCTTCAGCTCATCAGAGAAATGAAAGCGCGAAACAGAATAAATAAGCACACAAGGACGAAAAGGCACGACTGGTCTTTTGACGTGGGCGTACATATTCTCTGATTGGCCGCGCGGGGCTCTGGGGATATGCCTTGCGTCTCATTGGCCACCACATGCCGCGGAAGGTTCGCTATTGGATGGGCTGCCAGCTGGTGAGTGGGTTTACCAGGAGGTGATCGACGAACGGCATACGAAATTTTGCTGGCCGACGACGCCATTTTGGTGGCGCGTGCGGCTGGAGTTCGGATTATAAGTAGAAGCTAGTGACTTTTGGAGAAGTAAATACGAGTACGCGGTAGACTTCAGTACTATAAGCACCCAACTGCAGTTTGTCCATTGCCATTGGTTGCTGCCTGCTTGAGAAGGTGTTTTCATATCTCACCGTGCAACCAATAATTTTGCAACAACGACATGGCTCCTAAGTAGGGAAAGGAAAATTTCCCGAATTCATTTCGGGACAAGATAGACGTCGAACACATATACAGTGAAGCCATCTTTGCAATTTGATCTCAATTTACTAATTATGCCCTGGATGCCTCTGAGCCAATAGCAGACTTACAAGGAAACATGTAGCAAACCCCATACTGCCAAGTGCTGTGTAACATTGGCTACTCTCTGGAGCAGCAGCCAATGAACACACAGCTGAGGCTCGAGTATACACACGACTCTTGATTCTAGCCCACAGGTCAATGAACTCACGAAATTTTCATATACCTTCTCATACATGATGAACAAATAAAAGAGAAAAACTAAAAAAAGAACGAAAATAAAAAAAGATGGGATGGGGGAGAGGCTGAGGAGCCTGGCGGCGACCGCCTCGAGATTCCCCGTGGACTGGGCGCCTGTAGGAGCGGTGCTCCATTCCCTTGCATTGTGGGAAACAAAGGCTCGGGTGTCCTGAAGGGATATCTGTCCTGGACGATGCCTGGGCTGGAGTGGAAGGCAGTTCAAGGCGAAAATATAGAAAGTAGTGAATTAGAATAGTAAATTAGGGAGGTGGTTGGCGCCTATGGGGGGGGGGGGGAGGAGGTTCACGGGGTCGCACGTACGATGGGCGCCACCGAATTCCGGCCGAAAGGATCGACAGAGGTGTGCGGGGGTGTGGTCTCGCGGGGGCTCTCTGGGGACTCCTGGCTCCTGGACCTCGCTGGTCGTGTGGTGGAGCAGAAGACGGCCGGATAGGCTCTTGACTGTGATGCCGTGCGGCTTGCAAGGAATGGCTCACCGGCTTCAATGAAGTCTGGTAGACGCCTACGGTAATTTAGAATAATGCATAAAGTTTTGTAGATAAATTACGGGCGCCCGGACGAACAACCGCCTTCCTACACTCATAAGACCAGACTGTGGGACCCCCAAGAGAAATTTCCAGGCCCACAAATAGTGCATCCAAAATAAAATGTAAACCTGTCACTTCCTTTCCAAGATTGTAAACCTATAGATAGTTCCCCTGACAGTCGTTTAACCAAAAAATATTTAATGTAATTTAAATAATAGTCTGAAGGGGAGTATGGGCCCGGTGAGGTGGGGCGAGGGCAGATAATCCTAGGGTGACACGGCTGTGTTTAGCATGGGGGTATCCTGGGCTTCTTCGTGACCTGCTTGGTGGATGAGGGCCCTGGTGAAAGCCACCATGGTTGGTCCCATGGAGTGGAAGCTGTAGGTGGTGCATCTGGGTATGGGTGGGAGCCGCGACGAAGCCCATGCACGTGACACTTGACGCTACAGATGTGTTCACCCTGGGTAACTCCTCGCACCTATCCACCTTATTGGGTCTATCCTTCTCTCTAGACTAAGTTAAGTATATAAAATAAATAAATAAATAAATTGATACAGCATAATTTTATTTTTTCTCAAACTATTAGAACTAAACACCCAGGATGACCTATGGCTAAGAAGGGTCCAGGAGTCATGAAGTTTTTTGTATACCTACTCATACATGATTTGTGTGCAGATGGTTAACACATGTATAAAAGTAATTCAGCCACTCAAGATAGGCAAACGACCCTACAGTGTTTTGAAATAAAACTTGTCGCGAAATCTTTATTCGAAATTTCACTACCCCTAGTTGTAAGCTGCATTTTCACTTCTATAGTCTGAAGTGCTTTGAGATATAGTCCATTGAAGGCTACTTCCAACTTTTTCGAATCCCTGCCGAAGTTCTTCCATTTAATTACTCAGCCTCGTGCAACTAAAACTTAACTGAGTCCAGAAAATTACACCAAATGAACAACATACCATAATAAAGTAACTGAAATTGCAAAATTATATAAAATCTTGTAAAACTAAACTAAAAAAAAAAACTTTTAAATAAATAAGCTCTAATATACCAATCAGCAAACACCATTATAAGAACGACATTCGAGCGCACACAGTGCAATAATATTCTGAATAAGAACTCATTCTTACTAGGCATTACCAGCACGCCTACTTTCTCACTTTTTAATTCATATTGTTACGCGCGCGCTGCTTCGCATCCCACGCAGTTATATGATAGCAGCGGCAGCAGGTCTGTGACGGCTATCCATGCACATCGAACGAAAGTCAAAACCAATGGTGCCATATGAAGTTGAGAAAATGTTGGCTGTTTGGGATGGCTTACCTTTGCTGCGACAGGGTTGTGTTTGACGAGCTCCATGTTGCACGTCTGCTGTTCGGGCCTGTTGGTCTGCAAGTATGGGCACCGTGGGGCCGCTGCCGCCCACGAAAACTATAACTGCCTTCTCCTCCCTCGTACGTCACACTGACCACGTGACGCCAGAAAGTCAGTCGCGCACCACCAGGGTGCCCCTTCCAGGACTTCAGATATCGACGGAGTGAAGATCATTTTGTAATGTTCTAGATGATTTCAAATAAAATATAAATACAGGTGTCTCGCCCAGATTCGGGGAGACAGCACAGCGTTTTCACTTGGGCAGGAACTGCTGTTCCGCTGCCATTTTAGTTAAGTATGGTTTAAAGCAAAATAATTATATGTAACCTGCATATAGCTGGAAAGCGATGTAATCTTGTAAAAATGTAGATTTTGGGGGAAGTTTTAAACAGAATAATTTTTGATGCCCTTTAATACTTAATGTAATCAGTGGGAAAACTATATTTTTACATAACGTTAATTGATTGTAACATTTTGGGGAAACACTAAGTAAATGGTTATATTTTGATATGAAAATGCAAGGCAACGAATATTTTCAAACATTTTCCCTGGAACCAACCCAAATCCCTTTTTTGGCATCATTGGGGTGCGCTCAGCTGTTTTCCAACTTAAAACACCTACATTTGGAAAGCAGTTGAGACAAAGACCTCGTCCTGTATGTGTTGGCAAACGCCATCACAAGTCCAAAAATTGTTTTGAATGACAGGAGAGCGATAGGTAGGTGGTTGCGTATCTGTTACCGAAAGCGAGCAGATACGACCATCCTTTTTGCGGAGTAAGTTGCTGACCCTGGTTCAATTGAGTTTCTGTGTGTGTCTGAGGAATTTTCTGGTTGTTTACTGCCCTAGATTCTAGCCGCATGACTCGGGGTGCGTCGAACTTTCCAGGTATAGGCCAGCAGAGCTTAAATTGTACGACGGGTCTCCGGGCCAGGAGTAGTTGATGAATGAATGAGTAGCTGAGTTCCATACTATAGTAGACGAGCGGCGAGAGAAGTGACCAGCGGAAGGGAAATCTGCGACTGCGAGTGTGGAGCAGTGAAGGTGTGGCTGGCAGGCTGGACTATTGGAATATATGTGTAAGTGAAAGACATTACAAATGATGGCAACAGATAGGCTGAACATGTGTTAATAATGAGTCTGAGTTAATTGGCAATAACTAAACAGAGACCTGACTTAAAGAAGGACGATAATTACAGTTGAAATAGATATTGAATATTGTGCTCACTAAGAAATGAAAAGAGTTATAGTGGAGATAGATAATTATATGCTGTAAATAGCTGTTTGGAAAAATTTGAAATCAAATTTAGTTCTTTTATTTTGATTTATTAAGACATCCATCCCTCACGAACTCAAATACGCCCCTCAGGCGTCCCATGCAAAAATACTAATTATAAATAAAATATAATAAATTGTAGATAAAATATAAATAAAATTTCAATTCAACAAAAGTAAGGTACTTTTATGTTTTTTTACCTTCACCTTAATAGAAGCATAAACGCTTGTGATATATAACATAATTAGGAAACAACCACGCATGTCATACATGGGGAGATTTTTAAAAGGTTTGATACAAAAGTGTGAAGAAATCATTAGGGATAGGAAAATTTCGCGAATTCATTTCGTGACAAGGTAAATGTTTAACACATATACAGTGAACTCACCTTTGCGATTGGATTACAGTTCATTAGACACGCCCTAGACGCCTCTGAGCCAATAACAAACTTGCAAAGAAAAAAAGTAGCGAATCACATACTGGCAGGTGTGATGTAACACTGTGGCAGCAGCCAATGAACAAACAGCTGAGGGTCTAGTGTACACAGGACTGTGGAGTCTAGCCTGCAGGTCACTGAACTCGCGAAATTTTCTTTTCCCAAGAAATAATGAATACCTTCATTCATGCATGGCAGCCAACTGCTAAAGAAAGCTCTCGGACGTGTGTCCAGTACGTTCAATCCTAGAGAGAAATCATAGTTTGTGATTCTATGGTAGGACATTAGATACAAAATTTAAAATGCACATAGCGAAATTAATTAATTAAGGAAAGGACGTATAATATGGCTAACCCGGCAATGGCGTCAGCTGGGGTCATGATGCGGCATATATCATTCAGTTGTGTGTTATTGTCTGTTGTTGGCTTCCAAGCCTCAGCGCGGCAGCGCCACTAATGAGTTCGGCGGCGACGATGGCAGCCGTTGATTGCATCGTAAAACGCGAGTCTCCCCGCATCAGCAGCGAAACAACTGCCACCGCATTTACGGGAAGTGGACAGTCGTAACACAGGTGCAAGGTTCGGCGACGCCGTCGTTCGGAGGAGAAACAGCTAGCATTCTCATTTTATGGGCTCCGCCTACCTGCGAAGTGAATTTTTATTTTAATGCCTTTTTTTAAGTTTTTCTTCAAAACCAGTCGCTCAGAAGTTTCCACACAGCACCGCAATAAGCGTGTGTGTGTGCGTGTGTGTGCACACATACATACACACACAACACACACACATAAGTGCATATTTATTTATTTACAAGTTGCCAGTTAAAGGATCGGAGTTCATAAGGGATAGATGGGGTCTTAATTAAAATTACAGACCTGAGAAATTCGCGAGTTCAGTGACCTGTAGGCTAGACTTCACAGTCTTATATACGCTCGTACAGATATCGACTGTTTATTGGTTGATTGTTGTGGTAATAAAAGGCGGTCGTTGGGCACACAGTTTATTTCATGATTGTTATTGGCTCATTTATCTCCAGGAGGTGTCAAACAACAGGTCGACCAATTACAAAAGTAACATGATCGTACAAGTGTCTGAATTCCAACTAGTCTAGAAATGAACCCGCGAGATTCTTGGATCTCTAATTAAAATAAAACAACTAAATCTAATGTATTAATTTTTATAGTGACAAAAATACTCACAGCTTTAATATTTACAACATTAAACTGCATACCCCTACTATTTCACTTATTTCTATATCAGTAGGGACAGGAAAGTTTCGCGTTTTCAACGACCAGTATGTTAGACTCCACGGTCCCATATATTTTCGAGTATCAGCTTTCTGTTCATTGGCTGTTGCCTCAGTGTTTAGCCAGTTTTACCTCATGCCAGGTGGCACAATATTAGGTTCTCGTTTTCTTAAAGGTTTGTTATTGGCCCAGAGTTCACTTGGACGTACCTAATAAACGATTACTAGGGCCACCTGTTCTTCGCGAAAAGATATACGCACGAGCTAGACTTCAATAGTCTACGTATATAATTGCAACTTTCCTTAGGTCATTGGCCACGTTTATGTGTGAGCTGACAGCTTATTACCTGACTGCGGCAGTCATAATTAAGTCAATCCGACACTGAACGACCGTGATTAGCAGGCAGACATCTAAGACGCGAGACAATAAAAATCATTTATATATGAAAGTGGATCAGAACTAAAGTGTTTTGGAGCACAAATAATTAGGCTTGGAATCTTTCTGCGGAAAACAAGTGTCCCTAACTATAACTAGGGACATGTATTTTTCGCTAAAATATTTATGGCCACACCAGACTTCAATATCTAATGTCCACAACCACAACTTCCTCTACTTATTGGCCGCGTGTCTATGTGACAAGACATTTTCTCATTTGACTGCGCCAATCATATTAAGTACTCCGATACTGAACGTGACTGATTTGTGGACAGACGCTTGAAGCACGTGGCATTTAAAATTATCCAACCACGAAAGTGTATATGAAAAAAAGAGTATTTTGAAGTACAACTGGTCTTGAAATCTTTTCGCGGAAAACATGGAAATCATTACTGCACAAAACAAAGAGTACTTATTACTGCGTCAAGGAAACTTAAGCGGTTTATTCTAGGCGAAGTGGAATAATAAGCCAATGTTTACTATTAATGGTAGTAAATAAACATGAAAAGAATTTTAGAAGTGTAGCCCAGAGAAGGTTGGTTGGTTTTTGAAATTCTGGGTGAAACAATTTATGGGAGAAACCACAAACTTCTTAATTATGTGCTATACGCTGTAATACACTGAGACACGATTCATATCCCATTTGAGACCCACCAAGCAAAATTTGCCAAGACTGTAAACAGTGGTAGATGCGTACTACTAGTATTCCCTTTTATTTTTATGTGAAAAAATTTGAATCAAACATCTTTCCAGTGATTGCAAAATGTGTTTTTTTTATTTAATCATTAGTATGGATATAGAAATTTCGCGAGTTCAATGACCTGTAGGCTAGACTCCGCAGTCCTGCGTACATTAGGCCCTTAGATGTTTGTCCACTGGCTGCTGTCACAGTGTTACCTCACACTGGCAGAATGGGATTCACTACTTGTTTCTTTACAAGTTTCCTATTGGCTCAGAGACGTCTAGCACGTGCCTAATGAACTGTAATCCAATTGGACGGGTCTCTTCAATGTATATGTGTTTGACATCTATCTTGTCCTGAAATGAGTTCGCAAAATTTTCCTATCCCTAATCATTAGGCAAGGTTTACTTTAGCAAAGTTATTCCGCTCTGGTTCTAGGTAGCATTTCTCGTTATGAATGCCCAGTTCTCTCTGCATTGTGTAAACTTAGATATTTCCCCTCGTTCATGCTAGGTTGGGATTTCCCTTGGCTGTCCCACGTATACAATCTCTGGCTTCTTCCTGTTTGGAAATTGCCAGAGAGTCCAAGAGGACACATAGTACTTTAATATCCTGTATTTGACGCGTTTTCTAATCACTCAGTATCGCGATTCTGTGGCGAGCAACCGAAGAGAGCCTTTAGGGTGGAGGTGTCCTTGCTATATTGTGTTTGATTTATATCTCTTAATAGCTTAATTTTCAGACCTAGTACTAAAATTAAAACCTTTTTATTACTTACAAGACTACTATACGGAATTCCTGAAACCTGAATGAGTGATTTCAGTCTGTCTCACGTGAGACTGGAAAAGCACAAATAACGAGTTAATCGATATTACGGTTGCAGATGCGACAAAAACAACACTGGAGAAATATTGTGATATCTTTTAATATTTGCCCTAAGTGTTGACAGTTATCGTTTTAAAATATTTCATCCGGAAAGTAAGGTGTACGGAAACAAAAATTAATCGAAGATGGAAGCATTACTACTCCCGTAACGCCGACAGCTGGCCAGAACGTGTGAAGAAAGTAGAGAGTAGCCCGTTTAGCACGTGCATGAGCCATACGGTATATTTGGAGGTTATATTTTCAATAAAATTCAAGTAATAATATTACAGTAACAATCAAAAGCATAGACAAACCTATACATTACCGATAGAGACTCCCGTCTCGGTAATATCGACTGGATCTATTCTTGTATTTTTTTTTTTTTTTAATTGTGCGCTTTGAAAGCTGAATTTTGTACAGTAGTGTAAATTTTTATATTTATTTAATTATGGGTTATGAATTTTTCAAAACGTTGGCGTAACTGACACATTTATACATTTTGCAGTATACTTAGGAGAACCAAAAAAAAAAAAAAAAAAAAGTACGTAACGTTAGTGAAACTTGTTTCATATATGGTATATACACATAGATAAAATGTTACGCGTATCTCAAAATATTAAAATATAATTACACCTATTTTTCAACCATGGATGAAATTTCAAATGAAAAGAAAAGCATATACAATTTTCACAGTTTCTTTCTGTAAACTGAGGTAGTGCATTTGAACGTGTTAGTTTAAGCATTTGGGTAAACATAACAGCACTGAACGTTACTCTTGTAAAATTCTATTTGGATCAGATGAAAAAAAGTGTATATTTATACAATTTTTTCAGTATGTTGTTTTTTATAAAAATAACAGTGAAAAGCCGTGCGTAATAATTTTTTTAGAGTTTGAGTTTTGCATTGTGTCTTTTTTTAGGTATGTATATGCAGTTTATGAAACAAGTCACTAGTATCAGATATACAATTTTCTCGAAAATTCATAATCCGTGTACAAATAAAAATAAAAATAAAATCCCTGCATTAAAATTCAGGTTTAAAAGAGGAAAATTAACAAAGAAATATGCGCACAGATCCAAATCACATTATAGGAGCGGGAGTTCTCCATCGGAAATGTATACTTCTGATTGCTACTGTAAATAGATAGGTGTTCAAGGTTTTGTAACTAAACATATACTGATCAATTGCTGTCCACGTGGCATACCAGAATCGTGTTGTAAGTGTTAAGATATATATGCTGTTTACGGTAAAGTGAACACCTTTGAGGCCTTACCGTAAGCAAAAAACACTGTGTATATATTCCACCACTTTCTGGAGTTAATTTCTGAGGCTAAAATAAAATATATTTATTGATTATTATTCCAAATGAGAGGGCTTTCAAAAATGATCACTTTACCGTGAATAGCCTATAGAAATATTTTACTGTAAGTGTAGACCTTGTGCTACGAAAATGGGGCTGTGAGGGGACTCGTATGGAAAAGTAATTTTGCCTGTGTCACTCAGTCTGGAGATGGAAAATCTGACCGTGATACCATCAGTGCAGTCCAGCCAAACCAGCCAGGACTCGAACCGCGACCCCTCCCCCCTAAAGCTGCAAAAATACAGTTCTGTTGTCTAACTGAGCCACGTGGGGCGGTACGCTAATTAAAGCAAACACAAATCTTGACTTTAAGACAGCTCGTCCATAATTTCTGAAAAATGGAAAGCTTTGTCGCGGAGACACCACCAAACAGTCCACAATTTCTTAAAATATGTAAAGCCTTTTGACTAAACTAGTAAATTACGAAACAGACATTAGAAATAACTGTTTACTGTTCAAGGCGTGCAAAAGAATTTAATGTAAAATTTATAGTTTTTACAGGAAAATACGTTAGTTACAAGTAAGGATTTCGTTGTTCAAAAGTGTATTTCACACAATTTTAGCTAAAGTTGAAATAGCTGTGTTAAGTTCATTAGGGACGGAATTTTGTAGGCGAACTGTTTCATATTAAAGGTCTACTGGTACACTTCTTTTTTATATCCCAATGGTAATAAGTAACAAATTGCTGAACAAACGTTCTGAAAATATTTTCATGAAAGAAGCACGGGATATATATATATATATATATATATATATATATATATATATATATATATATATATAACTCCATTTAGAGGAAACCTATCGTTCGACACAAAAACGGTTCCTTGTTCGCAGCTATATTATTTTGAAGTAGGCGAACGAAAAGTTTGCGTCTCACCAGATTATTTTTATAGTAGAAACTGAAGAAAGAATTGGGTAATGTGAGAACACTTTCTCAGTAACGCCAGTGTGTATTAAAATAACTGCTTTTATGGCCCATTGTTCCAGAATAATTTATTCTCGCTTTGATCTACTTCGCGAACTCTCCTCAAATGATTACGTAACCCTAATGACGCTTAATTGTACCTAATAAAAATGTAATTTGATCGTTAATTTGCGTAGAGTGTCGTGAGTTGCCACTATACCATGCCGTTTGCATTTATTACGGCACAGATCAACAGTTTGTTTTATTTTGGCAACACTTCATAACAGACAACGCAGCGTTCTGAGGACTTCAGTTGCCGAAAAACGGCGTTTTCAGATTCTTGCACCTTAAGACGTACTTTTTGATGGGAGGCAGCTTTGTATAAGTTAATACAACAAGTGATTTAAAAAAAACACCAACAACCCTTTGGATTGTTGAACGTGACGTCAAAACGACAATTTCACAAAAGGAAACCCATTACCGGAAAACCATGGTTTGTACGATGTGGGACCTGTTCGAAGGCCACCACGGTCATCAGCAGAGACCTGAAAAATCCTCGGATTCATTTTGGACACGTGCGTTTGTATAACTTTAGCCAATGGTCCACGTGGTGCTTGACACCTCCTGGGGAACAGTGTCCAATTGTCACCTTCCACTGTGACGGCAGACAAACAACGTCGAGTTTATATCGGCATATTTGTATAAAAGACTGTAGAGTCTAGCATGCAAGTCATTGAACTCGCGAATTTTTCAGGTTTCTAGTCATCAGATGTGACACATCTCGACTATTTTCATCGAGGTTCTATGAAGGATATGGTGTATGAGACTCCTGTATCATCAGAGGAGGGCCTTATTGCACTTATCCACGCAGCGAATGAACTACATGTAAATAAATATCTATGAACTGCCGATGTAGGGTCTGTAATCAAGTAGTGGGAGGACAATTCGAACCCCTTTTGTAATTGTTGGTGGTGTTGTGACACAATGTGGGAAGTACACACATCACCACATACGGAACCTTGCCAAACTTTGACGCCCCATCACAGTACCCAAGCCATGCTTTTCCGGACACGGGTACCCCGTGTAAAATTATCGGTTTGCCGTATCGCACTGTATACTTAGTGTTGTCAGCGTTGTTTTGAAACACGCAGTATATTTATTTATGTGAATGGCTCAACGTCTCATCGATAACGAGGTCGTTATGTTCAGTTATCCTGAAAATCACGAGCGGAGAAGAATGCTACAATGCCCTCTGCGCACTAACCATTCCTGCATCCAGCCTGGGGTGATTCCGCTAAGCAGTGTAAAAACGAAACCAGGATGGCTGGACCGAGAATCGAATCCGGATTCTCTCTAATGCCAGTCAGTTGTTCTATAACTGCTTCACCTAGCTGAGTACGTTACTAATAAAATGTGATCAAGAAAACTGACGGTGCCAACTAGTGAATTCTTTCGGGAGCGCATTGAACGTTTGTGTAGTCTATTCATGGTAAAGTGAGTACTTGTGGGGCCCTAGTTACTTTTTCATTTCAGGCCTTTATTATCCTTTAAACTAACCTTTTAAATAAATATTGTCATGTGATTAATAAACACAGCGTACATATTCCACTTCACTCGGAAGTTTACGTCTAATGCTAAAATAAATATATATTGGCTATTATTCCAAATGAGAGGGCTATCAAAAGTTCTCACTTTATCGTGAATAGCCTATATGCCAATTCACTAAAGTCTTGAGTGTAGAGGAGTTAGGAATTTGACACATGAGCCTGTGTCGCATTAGCGATATGTAAGTCTTATTATTTCGTATTTTAGTACTCCGGGACGATAATGAAACCGTAATAATGGAACGGACATAATAAACCTTTGACACTATAGATTTTTTTTTGCATTTCTTGGCATAAGAAATACCGTAATAAATTTCATAAAATTATAATTGCTGAATAATATTAATTAAACATCCTAATTAATTTTATTTGCAAACATTACGATATTTATGCGCTGAAAACGGACGTTAAGAGTATTTTTGCAATGCACCTATTAACAGTTGTTATACGCAACGAGTAAACCTATATGGCCACATCACCCTTCATAAAATCAGCACAGTAACAAAACCAAACCAATAATATATTTATTAATTTTTTAAAATTTTTTTGGCGAATCAAAAGTAAGAAATTGTACAAATGGTGTACGAAGCCTTTCTGTGAAGCGTGCAAACAAATATTCATTTATTCATAATAATTAAAAAAGAATATAATTATTGATGTTAATCCCGAGTGTAGTTTCCACATTTTTTTTTTTAAATTAGTAAGACGTATACTCTGTACAACTGTACTGAATTAAAACAACGACATATTACGTCAGCAGCTCTTTAAAGTTAAATAATAAAATTTCATTTAAAGATACAGCATGTCACATCCCTCTTGGGTACGTATTGCAAATATTAAAAAGGGTGAATAAATTGTTACAAGCACGAGGTACTTTAAATAGATTTCGTTCGTCTATTTTGTAAAATAATTAAAGTTTCGGCCATAGTGAACATCTTTTCCAAAACAGACATGGAGTTATTTAACTCACAATTAAATGAAGTGTTGCCACTGGTGTTGGTAATCGGCCGCGTGTAGAGTCATGTTTGAGTCCGTGATCATCCCTCACATTTAGGCCAACGAGTCTGGGTACACAAAGGGAATACAGTCTATAGATTGAGTACCCCACGTCACTCACGGATGGTGAACTTCCTAAAATAATCACGTATGTAGCGCGAGCAGACTATATTACCATAAGTACACGAACCACAGTCTTCTGTTCTTCATGTATGCTATATTTAAGTAATGGAACTCGAATTGAACCCTAATAAAATAAAAATCCTATTGGGTCTACGACAACTAGTCGTAGCCTTTTCCTGACGGTAAAATTCACAATGGAGATAACTCCAACAAAAACTTAAAAGCGTCCTTCTTCTCAACCAATCATGGCATGGCAACCTCAGTTCAAATATCATGACACTATGTCGTCAAGACAACCAAATAAATAAACGTTAAACTTATTTATGCCCACGTAACCCATTGCAACTAACATTACCAACTTTGTAACAATTATAAAACATAGACGAATAAAATTATTATGTGCAAAGCAAACACTTGAAATAAAATTAATTAGATTACTGACATTAACCTAAAAAAATGAATATTTACATACTACACAAAACAAGATATGTAAATCGTTAAGTTAATCGAAGAGGTAATCATTACATAATACTTAATAAATAATAATGTCCATATAATAATTATAATACTTCCAAAGTGGAAGAATTGCAGGCGTTACGCCTGGTAGTTCACAATTATAATTCCTTTTGGGATGTGTAATGACCTTACCAACCTCGAACTCCCAATGTACAATGTCCTGCATTATGATATCTGTTGACTTTATTTAGTTGAAATTGTTGTGACAGGAAGGACATTTGAAGATCACCTATCACGTCTAGACTCTGTATTCCAGGAAGTGGCAGCAATTAACTTGAAACTGGTTTTCAAGCAGTGCCACCTGTTATTAAAGAAAATAAATTTCTTGGGCATGTAGTGTCGGCCAATGGAGTCGAAACAGACCCCGAGAAGATCAATGCAATAACAAATTGGCTGACACCTACTGACAAAACTGAAGTGCGGAGTTTTCTGCGATTATGTGCATAATACCATCGATTTGTACTGGGGTTCACAACGATCGCCAACCCACTAAATGAACTGACTTAGGCGAAAAGGAGATTTTATTGGGCCACTGAGTGTGCAGATACTAAACTAAAGAAAATACTGACATCTCCACCAGTCCTGGGTTTCCCGAAAAGTGAGGGTGTATTCATTTTGGACACTGGTGCTAGTGATGTAGGCATTGGAGCTGTGTTATCTCAGTTTCAAGATGGAAAGGCAATAACACAAGTATACTTTAGTGACATGTTGCATAATTCTGAGAGAAATTACTGAGTTACATGCAGGGAGTTTCTGGCCATGGTGAAAGCAATTTCACAATACCCCACCTATCTTTATGGCATACATTTTATTCTAAGAACTGACCATGGTTCATTATGCTGGCTACTAAAACAAGAACTCCGAAGGTCAAATAGCCTGGTAGATACAGTGTCTTCAAGAATATGACTTTGAAATAAAGAAGAGATCTGGATGCCTTCACAGCAATGCAGATGCACTGTCAAGGAGAACATGAGAGCCAGTTTGTCGCCATTGCGAATGCCAGGAAGAAAAGAATGGTGAACCACATAAGGTATGGAGGAAGGTAATTCAAGGTGTTTATCTTGTGATGGGTCACCTACATGGAGTGATGATGGTATTAAGAAATATCAGCTGAATGATGCCACTTTACAGCCATTATTAAAGTGGAAAGAAGCTGGCTGTCGGCCGAAAAGGGAAGTGATGTCTAACTTGATTGCAGCAATCAGAGCATACTGGGCACAATGAAATTCCCTTATACTGAAGAATGGCATTCTTTACTCAAACTGGGAAAGTAATGATGGAAAACACAGATGGTTACAGTTGGTCTTTCCAGAATGCAGAGTTCCAGAAGTCTTAAAAGAACTACATTATGCGGCAGCCAGTGGGCACTTAGGTGTCAATAAGACCCTCGAAAGACTTATACTGAGATTCTCCTGGCTTCATTGTCGGAAGGACGTTGAGAATTGGTGCCAATTGTGCGACACCTGCATCGCGAGGTAGAGCCCAAGAACCGGGGGCAATGTCACCTCCAGATATACAATGTTGGAGCCATATTCAAGAGGATACAGTAGATCTTCTGGGCCACTTGCCTGTCGCAGAGAAAGGTAATCGGACTGAGCAGTTAGATGGTTTAAGGACGTGTGAGCTATCAGTTGCAACCGGAGTCGCAGCGGCTTTTTACAAAGGGATGTTTGCAAAGCGTGCCTGTTATGCCTGTTAGGGCGTATTCACCCTCCAGACATTTGGAATCTAGTGTCGTAGAGACATCTGAAGAATACTATGGATTACTGACCTTGTGTATCTCAACTAGACTCGAGGTGAAGTGAACCTTCCAGGTCAAGGCCACCGGCTATAAATGTCAGGTCGAGCCTCCGAGCTGGTAGTTGTTGAGTGGATGAGTTTTAGCGATAAACGACTAGCGAGAAGAGAAGTGCGTGGCGATATAAGTGACCAGCGGTAGGAAAATATACGACTGCGAACATCAGAGCAGCGAAGAGTACGACTGCAGGCTGGACTATTGGACTGGATGCGTAACTGAAATACATTACAAATGATGGCAACATATAGACTGAACGTATGTTAATGATGAGTATAAGTTAATTGACAATAATGAAACAGAGACTTAAAGAAGGGCATTTAATTAGAGTTGAAATAGACATTACATAAATATTGGACTCACTGAGAAATAAAATGACTAATAGGGGAGATAGATATATTAAAGCTGTAAATAATAGCTACGCGAATAAATTAAAAATCAGATTTAGTTCTTTTATTTTTATTAATACCTCCATCCCTCACCAACTCAAATACGCCTCTCAGGCGTTCACGTATAGACTATTCACGGTAAAGTGAGCACTTTTGAAACTCTCCTCGTTTGGAATAATAGTCAATAAACATATTTTAATTTTTACTTAGACATTAACTTCTGAGTGTGGCGGAATCTGCACATATTTATTTAAACAGGTGTTTAAAGGATTAAAAATATATATAAAAAAAGTAACTAGGGCCTTAATAGTGCTCACTTTGCCATGACAGCCTATACAAATACTATGCTCTAAAATTTAAATACAGTGGTTTCATTTTACAAGCTTGTAGCTGTTCGTTAGTATTAGCCATTTTACAATCAAATTCAGTACAAAATGTTGGTTGAACATTTCTTTAATGCCGCAGTAACACAAAATATTTTGTTCTTCATGATATTTTTATGTAATACAACTTTTGGTAGCGCCTACATTTTTAGTGGCTTTATTAACATTAACAATTTTATTACTTAAAAGTAATATAAGACTTGGTAAATTTTTAACATTAGCATATATGTCACAACAGTATTAACTTTACTAGGATGTAAACTTTTATAATAATAACTCATTAGTACATTTCTTGTTGCAACAACATTAGACTTTGTTCTTTGCACGCCTCATGGCGATTGCAAAGATTACTCACGCCATATACTTAAATGGAGAGTTTGAATTAGCATATTACATTAACTAATTCAGTTTCCATGTCCATGTTTGTGACACATTGCACTAACTCTAAATTCGAATCAGTGGGAAACCACTGATTGGCAGTGAAATTCAACTACTCGAATCAGTGAAAATGGCTCCGCTTAGAATCAGTGGAAAACCACTGATTGTTTCAGTGAAAAAATTTCACTGATTGAATTAGTGACATGAAATTATTTCACTGACTGAATAAGTGACAGCCGACTACAGTGGCGAATTAAATATTGTTTTTATTGGAGGTAGACTTATAATTACGTGAAATGTGCCTAAGCATACTAACGATAGTTTACTATTTATATTGCTCAATTTACCGTAATTAAAAAAAGTAAACAAATTCACGGAGGTGGCCAGGATTGAGCACATACACCTTCCGACTCTACTCCGTTTCCTTACCTTCGGCGCTACCACGCCAAGTTAAAGAAATTAGAGGGAAATGTATGGGTTATACTTTCGCCGCGAAATCGTGACGATTTAAATTGTATGCTCGTACTTTTCTTTTTGTAGTTTAATTGGTACCGTTCGGATTGTTAAAACGAATAGTATATATGAATGCCCTCTCTTCATCGCATTATATGCAGTTTAAACCTTCGAACAGAGCGCTGTGATGATTACATGAAAACAAAATGAAAGACGTAAAAACGGAATGAAAGACTGCATGTTCCTATTAACTCATAAAATGGCGTTTTGAAAGACGAAACTCATTTTATAATGTATTTTTACTGGTTTTATTTGTTTATACGTTGTAATTCCACTTCATACCCTTAGAGTAACGACCATTTTTGCACTCTGTTTAACTGATCCATCAGTTAAAAATGAACCACTGAGTAAACAGCGAAATTAATGACTGACGAATAATTGGAAAATTTCACTAAATCAGTAAGTGAAGGAAATCTGGCATTTTTCACTGATTCATTAGTTAAATACACTTAAGTGACCGTTGAATCAGTCAGATACATTTGACTGTTTGAAACACTGAAATTCTCGCTGATTCAGATTTTGAGTGCATGGTTTATGACCATCCCTGTACATGGCAAGGCACCAACTGTGCCAAATGTTTTTGAGCGTCTTCCTCGTGGCTAATCGGAGTTGTGAAATTTTCTATTGCTCTTTGACATAAATGTTAACTGCAAATATCACCGAGCACAGCGCCTATAGTCTATTCACGGTTTCTTTACATTTTCTGAATCAAACCTCTGAAAAAACCACTCCATGTATAACGTGTTTGGTTGTTTCTTAAATATGTTTTGTATCACCGACCTTTTTATACTCGTGTTAACGTAAACGTATCTATTTTTGGTTAAACTCAACTTTCACTTATATTTTATCTATAAATTATTTTATTTCTCTTATAATTATCATAAACGGAAGCAAGGAGAAAATAGGTGTGTTGGTAATGCCTAGTAAGAAATAGTTCTTATGCTAAATATTACTATTACACTGAGTGCGGACGAATGCGGTGCGTTGGCCGTCTGGCGTAATTTTCTAAGTTTTATTTGAATGAGGCGGAGGAATATCCTGGAAGTAGCTACAAGTCTTCAAGGCAAAATGTGCGTTCGGTAATGTAATACAGGAACAACAGGCTGGTATTAAGTATTTAAAAACATCCCTTTGAAAGTAGTCAATTATCTGCGAGCCAGTTAAAGTTGTTAAAGGCTGTTCACGGTAAAATGAGCACTTCTGAAAGCCCTGCTTAAGTTCTACTTGTAAAATTAACATTGCCATGGGCCTCATAACTTTAGTCATGCGTCGGTCAAGTGAAACTGTGAAATTATTAGCAACGTAAATATTTTATAAATCTGTAAATTTTTACACACTGATGCATAAAAAAAAAACAGAAAGCGAAATAAATAATTTAAATTTTCACAAATGATTACACAACACTTTTTATTCGACGTTAAGATATGGAACTACTTTGCATCTATCGTTACCAACTTTACCGGGCACATGTCACTCAGTGAGCCCGTCGAAGTATATGCAGGCTAGGGCAGTGACTTTTTTCTAAGGTTGATATCAAAAGTGCTCACTTTATCGTGAAACAGCCCGCACTCGGGCTGCTCGGGAACGCCCGGGTTGACATCCGGAGACGGTATTGCCTGAGACAGCACGACGTGTAAGGGAAGCGTTCCGACTGAAATGAGGGGGCTCTATTAGTCCGACATAAGCCCTCCGTAGCGGGAAAAACTTGGGAGAATCCGAACAGACTGGCTGGGGGTCTTTGATGAAGGCCGGCGGAGACCCGAGGGCCAATTCCATTTCGATCACGTAGCGGTTATAAACATCAAATTGACCACTCCGCGGAGTCGTTGGTAGGCTGTACGGTAGAAAGTTTATAGCTGACTGGAGGATAGATATGTTGTACTCCGTCCGCTGCGAAAGTTTACGACTTCTCTTAATACAGCTCGCGAATACCTACTGTGCAAAGACAGGGAAATTGTACGATTCATTTCAACTACAACCTGGACATCATCCACGTTAGCATTTGGGTGAATTTTCTATTGGACTGGTCCACAGTTTACTTAGACAGGCGCAAGAGGACTCAATCAACAGCAGATCGGTAAGTAGGTAAGAGCCGCATTTCATACTACCTTGATACCAAATACGTGAACATACTGAAGCGAAAATACCGCTCGCCATATTGCTGGCAAGCGAGAAAATTTTCGCTTTTTGTATGTGGCTGGAGTTCGCAGTACAATCAGCTGTTTAAATTCTGTATTCTTAAATATCGTGTAAACTGGGTAAACCCATTGGGTCAGCAGCCAATTAAAATAAATATGCGAGATTCGAGTTCACAGAGGGTTGTGAAGTTCAAGCTACAGGTTATTGAACCAAACGAGATTTTCTTATTGGTGGGGCACCTGTTTTTTGCGGGAAGATTCCAATACTACTTATACTCCGAAGCACTTTAATTCAGATATACAGCATGTTCCGTGACAAACCCGACAAACCTCACCACCGTGTTCTGGGGGTCATTATAAACAATGTCGTATACACGTGTAGGCTGTGAAGTCCCGTCTCTCAGTTTCAATGACGGCAGTGCAATAGATACAACACGTGCAAGTGTGTTCCATATTGACATTGACTGTTGGTGGTTTTGCACAAGCTGTTCACTATGTGCCCTGTCTGCGATACGTTGCACCACGGTGTGCCGCCGTGGCATGGGCGTAAGTGTGCGTCGTGTTGTGGTTGAGCGGTAGCATCGCACATATGGAATGCATTCGAACAACTTCACAGAGCATTGTTGGTTGTGTGGCTGAGGCAGACTCAGTCCCATGGCCAGCGCGGTTTCCTGACCTCTCCCCATTGGACGTTTTCTTCTGGGGCTGCCTGACGAGTAGGGTGTACAACGGATGGAAACCAGGCACACGGAGCCAGTTGATACGTGTGGTCGCTGATGCCACCAGTCAACTCTGAAATGCACTTGCAGACATGCAGTAGCAGGAAACCTTGGTGCTACTGTTCTGGTTCGTCCTTACAAGGTCCGATACCAGACGAAGCCCATTACTAGCGTAGTTAGTACTAGAGAGAAAGAGCTGATTTATAAAACAAAACAATTCATACATTTATTACTCAATTAATTTCAATTTATCCTCATTAGTCAAGACATACAAACAATTACTAAACGTGATACTATCTTCAATCTGAATCTTCTTCTTTAATTTCCGTATTCTAGACTGCTGAAATATGTAATTATATCTTTCGTTAAAACTCTACATTAATTAACTCTCGCTTTAACAAGCTTATAATTCCTCTCCTAACGTGACGGTCCCCTCTGCGCTTATTTTGTCTTATGCTTACCAATGAGTCTTTTGGCGAAGACGATCTGCCTAGACCTCGAACGATATGGGCTCTCGCCGACCTCGTGGTGACGTCGTGCGGCCCTCGGCTGGCGTCGACTCTGGACGTAGTGCAGCAGCGATCTCGACGGCCGGGACTGTCAGTCTCTCTGGTCAGTCTGGTAGCAGTAGTGGTAGTAAAAAGGGGGGAGAGTATTTTTTTTATACTGGCGAGACCCCAAATCCCGCTGCGCCAGCGTGAGCACCTTCACAGTTCTGTGTGCCCTCCGGCATGCATGTTAGTAGCTAAGCCGGTTGGAGAATGGGATGCGTCTCAGGGCAAGCCCTTTACGCCTTAGGTTGGGTTTAATTTTTATAATGAGCGCATGCATCGCGACTAAGCAGGGTTATAGTGCCATGGCCGCAATTGTAGGCATGTGCACACCCCGAAAGAAGAAGGGTCTAGATGGAAGAGCATAGCAAACCAGAGAGAGCCGTGGAAAATCTATGCGACAGTCGCAGAGGATAAAATAATTCCTTTTAACTGGATTAGGGCTGTATAAAGTAGGGTATTTGTTAGATAGGGAAGAAAGACTTCTCTTGGTTTGATGCGGGTTGAAATGAAATGAGATCGCAGCTGGTGTGTATTGCGAGGGACAGAAAAACCCCTGCGCCGATGCCAGTCATCGTGTGGGCGCAGGCACCCTTGAAGTTGAGCTACTGTCAATACTGCCGTGTAGGCGAACCAGCACTGCAGTGCCGTCAGCAACTGAGGATTCAGGGCCCCTCTGCTTCTCGTCGAGTGCGTTGGAAAACCGGACAGCTCAGTCATGACACCGACTCCATCTTCGCCCTTCCACGCCAATGCCAGGATCTCCAATCCATGGGTGAAGGTCGGGAGAGTTATTTCGGGGAGCCACCCCCTCCCCTTCCTCCAAAATATCCCGTAGGTTTGGGAAACGCGAGACATCCGGGGCCTACCAGTGGCGGTGGCGAATCCGCTGGCCCAGGAGTGAAGGCTGATATCGGGGTGTTTCCAAGGTATGATGCATTCCAATCCATTCATCACACACCCGCAGTCGGCTGCCCGCAGACTCCAGCAGTGAGGATCGTTACACTTCACATTTTTCAGCACCTCGAGATCCCCCTCCCTGCCTTGATCGTTGGACCGCCTCCAGCAGATGCGCTTCGCCATCTCGTACTGAGCTGCCCAGGTTCCCGACTTCCACGACGACGACGCTCTCGCACCGGCCAGTTGGTCCGCGGGCTGGTATTTGATTATTTCCAGCCACCCCAGAATCTGGGGATCCCCTATCCACCACCTGGGGAAGCGACGAGTTGCGGATAGTCGCCGCACCCAAGCTGCCATGGTCCCATCGCACTCGTAGATGCACCTCGCTTTCGCTGGTCCTCAAGTCGCGGGTAGTTCCCAGCGAACGAGCAGCCACAAACACGATGTTCTTCCCACGAGAGCTTAGCTCGTGGGGGAGAGGTGGGTGAGTGCTCCTTATATACCTTGTGGTGTCCCTGGTCCCGTTCTTCGTGCCACAGCAAACCTATTCGGCGCCTGCCTCGACGCTCTGCTGCCCCCGGCGCAGGGTCTAGCCGGAGCGCTCTCCTCACCATGGCTCACCCACAACACTACGTGTTGTAGCCTGCTCATGGCCAGGTTGGCTTCTGTTTGAACAGTTTTTTTTAATGATACTTCCGACTACTATTCAGAGTCAATAAAGATATTCAGTAATTCTACATGTTGTATTTATTGCATTTTTGCCATTATTTCTCCGAAACGGGACTCCACAGCCTACATGTGCATGTAACATTTTTGTTGCTTACGACCTCTAGAACATGCTTGCGACGTCTGTCAGTCTCGTAGCGGACTGGATGATTTCTGTTGTCATGCATATTCAGTGTCTGCCCGCGAATCACAGACTTCCAAAGACGTATTTCTTATTGAAGTAGTAAGTTAGGAAAATGTCTTCTCTGAGAGGAATGCCACGATTGACCAAAAGGAACCTGCAAGTGGGCGTGTAGTATACTGAATTCTCATTTGCGCATAAATCTTTAAAAACACAGGTTGCCCTACATGTAGGCAAAGACAGTAGTAAAACGTAAAAATATTTCGTGCCGCCATATTTACAAAAAACGTTGTGTCGTTTTGGTACCTCATAATTAGATGGCTTGTTCTTAGAATAGTTAAGAGACCATGAAATTCCTCGGATTCATTTGGAAACACGCTAGACTCCACAAGCCTTTATCTACTCGAGCCTCAGTTATAGGCTATTAGCGATAAAATGCGCACTTTTGAAAGTCCTACTTAAGATCTATTTGTATGCACGTTGTGTATTCTTCCGCATTATGTAAGATTAACATTGTCATGGGCCTGATCACTTTGTTCACGCGTTGGTCAAGTGAATCTGTGAACTTGTTATAGAAGTAAATATTTAACAAATCTGCTCCTTTTTACACTTCGATGCATTAGAATATACAGAAAGTGAAATAAATAATTTAAGTTATCAGAAATGGTTGCCTTGCCCTTTTTATTCGACGTTAAGATATCGAACTACTTCCCATCCATCGTTACCAACTTTACTGGGCACATGTCACTCAGTGCTACCGTTAAAATATATGCTGGTAGGGGCAGTGACTTTTTCTAAAGTTGATTTCGTAAGTGCTCACGTTATAGTGAACAGCCTTTACCCACGCTATGTGAGAGGCCAGAACGTCTCCAAACTCGAATTCGGCGGTTGTCTGTATACTGACGGAACTGTGATTTATCGCTGAACACCATTCGTCGACAGTCCACGAGCTGCCATGCTGCCCGTTCTCGGCAGAAAGTCACACGTGCTCGGCGTTGCTCAGGTCGTAATGGTAGACATCGTAAGGGACGCCACGATGACAAATCCCACTCTGTTAGCCGCCTGGATATTGCACTGGTGGACACAGGTAGTTTTTGGACGAAGTTATCTCTTTAGATCAGTATTTCGCAACCCGTGTGTCGCGAGATTTTTCAGGGTTGCAGCGAGATTTTAAGCGGATAGTAATAATATTATTTTTCGTTACAAAATCATGGGAATTAACGAATACAACAACGTTTTGTAATTTAGTCTACTTAACACGGTGACACGCAATTTATTCGATCTCGGTTAGAGAGACGGCAAACAATAATTGATTCAAAGACTGATCCGACAGAGGACGAAACAATTGTCACTAATTTGCGTTGAGGTAGATATGCATGGTGCTTTGTCAGCAATTCGGTCTGGTATCTGATTTTTGAGTACTGCAGGTCAATCGTAAGTCTCTCTTTGATAGGATAGTAAATTTTCAACAAGCTCACTTTTCGATTGCCTAATTGTGGTAGTCAATAGATTTCCCACTTGAGTCTAATTGTATGTACTATCTAAGAGTGCTGTTCAACACTTTGAAGTCTGCACACCTTTACTGGCATTCAGGAATACTTAGCAGTGAGTCTCCTGTCGCCAGCACTTTCGGATCAAAGGTTTTATTCGTTCTAGTGTTTTCCCATTCACGACCATCCTACTGGTTCACGTGACGTCGGGCACCTCTACTGTACACAACAACGTTCCTTACTGGCTGGTCATCGGCCAATGGGATGGCAAGTTGATCTCGCTCCTATCAAGTGTCCTTCACTGAGTAAAGGGTTTGCAGTCAAACGTGTCCTTTCGAGTCGGTATAAGAATGCATTGTTTTTTAGCCCGGAAAATATTTATTGCTGTGCTAAAATGTTCTTTTAGACTTTGATTACGTACAATTGGAACAAAGAATCTAAATCCGTGCGAGTTTTCTGTATAAACAAAATAAATTATGATGAGAATGGTTTTGCACGAGTTACACTCGGGCGTAGTCCTCAAAGTGTTGATGTGTATTTTACTGACATATGTAGTAACGTGAGTAGATACACTGACAAACATTGACATTTGATAAATGTTTCTTACATTGTACTCTTAATTCAAAATAAAATATATTGAACGAATCTGACCGCGGAAAACTGTAACAAAGATTCCCTGTTTTATAATCCCCTCCACAAGGGTGCCGCGAACGTGAAAAGGCTGGGTATTCCTGCTCTGGATGGACTCACCGGTGCCTGGACTTCTTTCTCGTCCCTCGGGGCGGGCAGAGCATAGGTCAGCACGCTCAACCGTGTTACGTTTCAATCCGCACAAAACGGCTCGTTACGGCCGGAACGCCGGCGCATTGTTTGAGCGCCACAAAATTGCAGCTAATCATGGGACCGCACAGTCGCTTCCATGTACGGGCGGCTCGTGTTCGTGACGGGCGATTGCGGTCGCGAAATACAAACCTGTCTTCACTCGCCGGCGTTCAGTTCGGCTGCAGCTAGTGCCCCAAATTGCCCCCGTGAAGCCTAGTACACGCGGGCATCTTTCTTCTTCAAGAAAGTGAAAATAAAGGTGAGTAATAAATTGAACACTTAAGTGCCCACCAGCTAGCATGCACGGAATTGTGTGATCCATACACACGACACTAGCTGGTGAGCAAGAAAGTGGAGGGCTGGTGTCAACTTTGTATGATTTGGAAGCAGTTTTTGGGGTTGTGGGAGTAATTTGTGTGTTATGAATAGCATCTGCCATAAAAAAATTATAAAATATTTAGTACAATCAGACATATTTCAAGCAGTAAATATTTACACATGTAGAATATCTACAATCACTCACAGAAAAAAGAAAAACCTCTCTATTTTTTTTTAATTCGTACACTGAATTGTTTACGATAGTGTGACTATTACACATCTTATCGTATTAAAAACATTAACATATCTGCTTATTTTCAGCAATAACCAAATGTATGTTTTGGTTGCATTCGATTGTACAAGAAAGACGGTGAAAAAAAAGATCGTCCCTGTACGGCGCTAGCTAGTATACAAGCTCTTGTGTTCTAGTAACTAGAATACTCGGCGGCAGTTCACATGTTGTTTTAATCGAATTTAGCCAGTTAATTACGATAAATGAACGTGTTTACAATAGTTGACTCTAAATATTGCCCAATTTTCCGTAATTAAAAAAAGTGAAAAATTTCCCGCAGGTGACAGCGATGGAACTCACACATCCTTTCCAATTCACTTTTAGATGATTACCTTACCATATCAGCTACCACATCTTATATTTGCTCATAGAAATTGTGTATTTTTTAAATTTTATGCCCTTGCTTTTCGTTTTTGGTTTGATTGGTGCCGTTAGGATTGCTACAAGGAATATTACATATGAGTGCACTCTCTTCACCACATTAAATGCAGTTTGAACCTTCAGAAAACTGTGATGAATACATGACATAAACGAAATGAAAGACGTAAAAATGGTATGAAAGACTTAATGTTCATGTTACCTCAAAAAATGGTGTTTTGAAAGACGAAACACATTTTAGAAAGTATTTTCTATTGGTTTTAGTAGCTTACGTGTTGTAATTTTACTTGATACACACTGATTACCAGCCATTTTTACACGCTATTTAACTGATCCATCAGTCAAAAACAAATCACTAAAAAAGAGTGAAAAAAATGACTGATTAATCAGTGAAAAATGTCACAGAATCAATACGTGAAGGAAAACGGGCATTTTTCACTGATTCGTCAGTTAAATTCACTGAAGTGACTGCTGAATCAGTCAGAAACTGTTAACTGATTGAAACAGTAAAAATCTCATGATTCTGGTTTTGGGTGTATACACACCGGTCATTGTCGTTTGATCATTGGTTGCTGCGATCAAGTAAAGGCTGTTCAACGCTAATTCCCACTACTGCTTCTTGCTTACGACTGGCTCACAGTATAACGGGGCGTGTCTGAACAACTTCCGTCCAATCACTATAGTAGGAGAAAAGACTATGTGTTTTAGGTCTACTTTGTCCATGAATGAATTCGCGTAATACTCGGGGCTCTACCCATCGCCCCTACGAGAAAGACGCTGACCTGGATTGTAGTGTTTACGTCGTTGCGCTTTGCTGTGCGAATTAGATATGTAACATTAAGAATACATTGGCCCTTCATTGCACGCAATGAAAGCCCACAGATTTAACGACAGACGCGAATTTGTACTTTCGCCTGTCTCTGAATGATACTGCGCAAAATTGGGGTGGGCTGTGTCGTCTACACGTCCGTAGGTATTGTTCTGTGATAACGTCTATGGGTGGCGAGGAAGAAAAATTATGTAGTTTGTTTAAATCAATTTATTTTGTATTAGAACGCAACGGGAGTGCAACGGCGGTGCACAAAGGATTGAGTATTGGGCGATGGTACAAGAAGTACGATATGAACCGTAAGGTCTCAGCACTTATTCTTCTCCATATAACTCCGGAACGGAGTAAGGTAGCTGAGTCACCCTTTCAGTATTAGATTTGTCTTGTCGAGCACTATTCATGTTGTTAATATCATTAGTGTCCTTTTCGCCTAACGGGTACTTTTTAACTATGGTTTGTAATCTGCAAAGGAAATGATTATTGATTAGAAAGTCAATACGTGTTTAGTATTTATGATTCTTGGTTATGTTTTTATTTTAATTTCTTTTTTTACGCTCTAACTGACACTAGAAGAATTTATACGATCGGATGAGTCGTTCGGCCGCTACAGCGTTCATAAGCATACTGAACCGCTCTAAATCAGAGGCTCGCACAGCGGCCTGGTGGCGTCAGAACGATACGTTTGTGTGTGAAGCATGAAGCCAAAGGATCGACCTATACAATCGTACATTTACATTTAACGTACTGCTCGTTCTCAACGAGTAATTGCCACGGACCGGAGAACAAACTTTCGTGACGCTCACTTTCTGAACACAAGGGGCTGAGTTGTAAGATGTTGTCACGTAAAAAAAAAAAAGCAATTTTATTACCATTCCATAATTTATTCTTTGACTGCACTTAATATGACTAAATAAAAACAACACGGCGTGTTTTCTTTGCCTTTTCTGGTTTATACGCATAAACAACGCTACAAAATAGCGCCAATTGCGAGCAGCAAGTAGAAGATCCGTTTGCCAATCAGCGCCATGGTAACTAACTTGCCAGCTATCAGTCTAGCCAATAGAGAGTCTTCCGCCGCAGGTAGCAGACAGTCAGACGCAAGGCCTGTATACAGGGCCTCACGTGGCCTATCAGATAACAGCTACGCCCACATCAAAGTGAGAACCACGTAATTTCATTTCCGTGTACTCAGGCTACGTGTCCTGCAAATATGGCACTTGGCCAGCAGTCAATCAACACCTAGCATCCTAACCTGCTGGCCGTTATACGAATCAATAGGAATCTGCATGCAACATTGCGCATCAACTCCAAGACAATAAGGGCCACAGTGACTGAGCGGTTAGCTTGCTCGCCTCCCACCAAGGCGAACCGGGTTCAATCCCCGTTAGGGCCACTCCCGGATTTTCGCATCTGGGAATCATGTCGGACGATGCCGCTGGTCGGCGGGGTTTCTCGGGGATCTCCCGTTTCTCCCACCCTTTCATTCCGGCGTTCTTACATTCTCACCTTAATCTCCTTATCGGCCCTCAAGCCCTCTCTGTTAAGAGCCGTCAAAATCTCTTCACTCACCCCAAAACAACAAAACTCAGACAATCGGTGAATGAGTAAGGGGTGGGCCTATATTTTAGATTCGGGAGAAGGGATTCGTGTTCTGGTCGTGGTTCAACTCCTTGACGTACACAAAAAAATTTTTCTCACATCAGGCGTTGCAGAAGAGGTAGTTCATGTTGTGAAAAGTACATATCGATTCCTTATGATAACTGACACTTTGTAACTTATGTGAAGTGTTTTAGTATTTCCATGACACAAGAAACAACCGATTATAAAATAATTGGCGTCTTAGTAGTACTCCATAGCATTTCCCAAAGAAAGGCACTGTCCCTTGGTGCTAGCTTCTGGACTTGAACAGCACCGATTCTGCAGCACTTCGTACGTGAACGAGTGTACCTACACGGGATAATACGTTGAAGGGCGTAAGAAAGTAATGTCGAATCAGTCAAATATAACTAGTAATATGACAAATTTAAGTTTTATATTTATATGTAAGTTTAAAAACATACGTAGGACAAATCCTAGTCGTCCTTTACTATTGTATTCTTCTATGCAAATTTAGTAATAACTGTTTTAATATCGAGCTTAATATTGTTTTTGTGGATGTGCAGCAATTTCGTGCCTCACATAAACATGTTGTACAACAACGCATTAAATAGCGCTACTGACGCTTGCCACGGAAAAACTCGTTACTTTATATTTGAACCATATTGTTCAATTTATAGACATTGTCAATAAGAACTCTTTCCTAGCAAAACATTTTTTAAGCTCATGGTATTCGCATAAATACCAGTAAAAACACAACTTTAACTGTTTTAGAAAGTATAAATAATGAAAACCATCTTACGTACACAAAAGATTGCATAAGGAAATGATTTCCATCTTCAAAAAAATTCCTGAAAATGAGGAAATTTGTGTACATTTTTTGTTTATGGCTTTCCTTAAATTTATAGAAAATAAATGTTACCAAATATACCTTGAAATGCAGACGAGATTTTCAGTCGCTTTTTCTTTAATTTTTAGCAATTAGTTTGGATTATTTCATTTGTGGATTAAAAAACAGTAAAATTTTGACTTCGACATGTAATTTTGCAGAAACCATACGATATAAAATAAATCTACGTAAAGGCTGTTCACGATAAAGTGAGCGCTTTTGAGATCAACCGAAGGAAAAGTCACTGCTACTAACATCATATATTTTAACGGTCATGATGAGTGACACACGCCCAGTAAAGTTGGTAACGATTAATGGAAAGTAGTTCCATACCATAAGGTCGAATAAAAAGTGATAGGTAACCCAGTTGTGTTAATTTAAATTATTTCTTTAGCTTTCTGTTTTCTTTTAATGCACCGAAGTATAAAAATGACGAGATTTGTAAAATATTTTATTTTCCACTAATTTCACAGGTTTACCCTACCGACGCATGAATAAAGTGATGAGGCCCATGGAAATGTTAATTTTACATAAGGCGGAAAAATCCATAATGGACATATAAGTAGATCTTAAGCAGGGCTTTCAAAGGTGCTCATATTACCGTGAACAGCATATATGGAAGAGGTAATCACGGATTATCTACAAGTTGAACAATAAGCGGAATACGAATATAGAATAACAAATTCTTCCGAGGCGAACGCTCTTAAAACGTGGATGAACACAAAAAGTATATTAACAACTGGGCAGAACAACCCACCCCCCCCCCCCCACCGCAAACCAGACAGTTTTTTGATCGGCGTCAGCCAAGCTCTCTAAACGACAGTGATGTATAAATACCCGGAAGTTTAGCGAATTCATTTGACGTCTCTGTAATCCTTGTACGAATTATAGCCAATATAGCCTGCAAGAGAAACCATGACCATATCCTGTGCTACTCTGTATAAGGTAACACTGAAGCATCTGCCAATGAATAGATAACCGAAGATCGACTAAACAAAGGACTGTGGAGTCTATAACTTGCTGCCGAATGAATCCGGGAAATTTCCGGTGTGTCTGGTGATGTAGTTCATTTGAACACAAATGCTGCAATCGCCCACGTGAAATTTTGTCAGAGCAATTAACGTACTAATTTCAATGTTTCGATTTTCAAAAAGTAACGACTTTTTTTTTAACGAAGTCGGTTACTTTATCTTGCGGGGAGAGGAGAGTTTAAAATCCTTGTGACCACCTTCCCCTCCCGCTGGATCCATGCTTTTACTGGGACTGCGGTGGTGTGGTGGCCGTTTAGTATAGTTTTTTTTTTTTTTTTTTCACTTTAAAGAGGATACGATGTTCTACATTTTCGTGTAGACAAGTAACCAAGAAGCAGTTGGTACAAGCTGTAAACTTTTTAAGGCCCTCCCAACAGGAATAATAACGAAGTTATATTTAGCTAGCAGCCCGCCATCACTTCGCTCAGGTGTTATTGAGTGGTTACCCGTTACTAGCTGCGAATAATGGTTTTGTTAGCACATACTCAGAAATCAGCCAAGTAGTTCATTTTTCTCCGACTTGGTTTAAAAATTTTGAAATTTCTCAAGGATTTTTTAAAAAACTAAACAGAGCTTGTGTCTATCTGGAAGAATGTAGCTTTCTAATAGTGAAATAATTATAAGAATCGACCGTGTGGTTTCCGAGATTACTGAGACATATAAACAAATAAACAAACTGACATTACCTCTTTATAATACTAGTAGTCCTATAGATTGTCGCCTCAGACATGAACTTTTTAGGTGTATGAAAATCATACACAGTGTTTATTAGTTACAAGGTAATTTTTATATTAACAATTGCTTAAAGGATATAAGTAAACTGAAAGGAACCTTTCAGCACGATCTTAAAAAGTGGCCACTTATCCGTGAAGTGCCCATACCTGCTAGATCGTAGAAGAGACTGCGAAGTTCGTGTTACAGTCCATTCTAATCACAAAATTCCCATGTCTTTCGCCAACATATAAGCGAGGATGTTTTGATTGAACTCTTTTTCTCAACAGATATTCCGTATTTGATTTGCAGTTCATAAGTTTCACCACAGAATCGTTACGAAAACAGAAATGGAACATCCCTTTTACCGCGAAATTATACGTAACACTATCCAGCGGCGATATGTGTTAGCCCTTACCATGTCATTTCATAGGTTTAGTTATTTTATCTGGCAATAATTAACGTAATTACATCAATACGAATTATTTTAAGGAGAAAAAACAGATCTGCATGATAAATAAGAGTCCCCGTTGATTATAGGCTGTTCATGTTTAAGTTAGCACTTTTGAGGCCCTAGTTATTTATTCCTTTCAGCCATTTTTCATCCTTTAACCAGATTTTTTTAATTGCCATGTAAATAATAAACACATTTTGTATATTCCACCGTACTTGGAAGTTAATGTGTAACGATAAAGCAAAATACATTTATTGAATAATCATTTTACCGTGAATAGCCTATACCTATATGTAAAATAATTATTTTCAATTATCTATCTGTTCATTGGCAGACTAAATGCAACGATGCCAAGTTGTGAAATCGATTCTTCAAAAATCCTAAACATTTAATTCCAATAGTCGCTACGGTAGTCTCAAATACTATACATTTTGGCATTCCGACACTCGCTACCGGAATGGAAGTATCGGATCAACCCGCTAGAGATTTTATTCAGGTAGTTTCAATAATTGAGCTACTGGTATCTTATTCACCAGGTACCAGCCCAACCAATAGACAATCTTTCGCAGAACTCAATAGCCAATTAGGATTATGGCCCTATTTATCTAAAAGATAAAATGAGATAAAAATGAAAAACCACAAGTAATGGAATGCATGCAATAAATGGGGAACAAATTATAGAAAAAATAAAGCGGTCCGACAACAAAAAGTCATAGGCCAAAATAAACACATAAGGAACATCGATAAGAAAAGTATATTTTGTGACCGCGCTGGACGTCAGGTTATCTTGTCAGGGTGCGGCCCGAGTGAGTTGGTGATACACACTTAAGGTGGATTCCCAACCGCCATCTTGGATTTATCAATTTTTTTTTAAAGCTTCTATTTCATAAGGTTCATACCTATTGATATTTCCCGCACGGCATATCCTAAATAACAGCTTCCAAAACTTCATCGAACTTCCACAGCTTCACCACATTAATTAATTTTTAGCCGGTAACTGTCGAGGCGAAACGCGAGATTATTTTCTGCGAACGATTACAAAGGCAACGATATTAACAGTAATCAAGAATTGATGACCGCAGATAATGCACAGGGCAATGCTACGTGCTCTGTCGTTCCGAGAAAAAAAAAACATTATACAAAACAGTATTTCTAGAGTACAGCAAAAATTCCATAAATCCGAGATGACGGGTGAGAATCTGCATTAATGGTTCACTTCTATGTGGTTAGCTATTCTGTGATACCGGCATTGCCACCCATTGCGCAGGGGCGGACGTACTTACATCACGTGTGCTCAGCCATGCGTAGCGGCTGAAGCCAAGAAACTGACTGTCCCATAACTCGTGTTATTATTCTTCCTTTTTGAACCGTCTCGAGAGGCATTCATTCCCCCGGAACTGGCTGGCTTGACGTACGGAACGTCTGATTTGTTATGCAGATGGCAGGCCTGACTGATCGGTTAGGCAACTGAAAAAAAAAAAAAAGTGCGAATTCAGTGACCTGAAACGTTGGGCCGCAGGAGAACAAGGCATGCAGAAAAAAAAAATGGTTGCGCATTCCGCTGTCATTTTGATCTCAGCGTATACTCGACAAACGACATTTTGAATTGCCGCTCGACATATATATATATATGACGTGTGAGTTTATTGTATACAAATATGTCAAATTATGTGATGTAATGCCACGTGAACAGTGTTCTGATTAAATGTCTTTCATTCGTGTCTCAAAAATCGCTTCGGCTGCATTTGTTGTTTTGACAGACCACTGCATAGTAGAACTGATAGTATATGATATGTCAACATAGTTTTTGGAGGTGTACTTGAGTGAGAATTTTAACGACTTATAAGATTGGCGCGATAAAAAAAACAGGAATTTATTTTCAAGGTTACATCCTTCTGTTAAATTTGTCTCGCTTTAACTAAAAGGATTAGGGTATTTTTATATGTGTTGTATTTAGCGTTAGGAGTAGTCCATGCTATTTATGTGTTTCGCGTAAGGAAAACGAAGCAATATATGTCAATTTTAATAGTTAATATCAAGGGGGAAAAACTCTATACCCACGCTTAGAGCGTTGTAAATGGCATTGAGATACTGTTCACTGCATTTAGACACACTCGCTACAAGGCAACAAATTGAACAAACTGACCTGCAAGATGGTGTCCTGTAGGGTTCTTGGCAGTTCTGCCATTAAAGGAACTCCCAAAACACCGGATTCCAATCTTGAAGTATTTTCTTTGTACTCACTATACGCACTAAATAATTTTGTGAGACATCACAAAAATTTGTTACGATTATATTGACAATACTTTTGCAATAATTGAATTTTTTTCTTAAGGCGTGGAGATATAAACCTTATACTGGATAGCTGTACAGAAGGTAAATCGTGTGGCGTATCCGTTAACGTATAATTCGAGATCTAATATATTCGCAGGTTCGTTTCAGGACAAGTAAGAATTCAAACACCCGCAAGTTTGTGTTATTTTCGCACATGGCTGACGATTTACATGACACTTCTTATATAATACCGTGTGCCAATAATGATCCTGCAATAGACTACAAGCCCAATCACAGCCTCCCACTCCGCTAGTAAACAGCCAATAAGCGCTTGACTTCATCGTGAGAACAGAAAATAATACGAAGTGTTGTCTACAGGTCACTAACTCACGAATATTTTAGGTGCGGGTGTTTAGAAGTGCCCAGTCATTCATTAGCTGCGCGGGCTTCGAATGCGGGTCTCAGTTCTGTATAGCAAATCTACGCCGTGAAAGATTTCCATATCATTCGTCTGTTGCCTAGAAGGTTAGTCTGCAAGCTCTGATTGTCGATTGACGTTTCATCCGAGATATTTCCAAGTTCGCCTGGTGTTGGAGAAACGTGCTGCAGATTCGCTTCTGTATCCTTACGTGTTCTGTACCCGTAAAATAAATCGCTTCTGTATGCTTACGTATCTGCATTCGTAAAGGAAACTGATAAGCTATTGCTAGGGACAGGAAAATTTCGCTTTTCAAACGATCTGTCCGCTAGACTACACGAGCCTATGTATTTTCGAGTCACAGTTTTCTATCAATGTGCTGCTTCCCCAAGTGTGTAACCCATTTTACCTCACACCAGATGGCACGTGGTTCGGTGCTTGTGTTCTTACAGGTCTGTTATTGGCTTAGACTGCACCTGGGCTTTTCTAACAAACTGTGGTCCAATTGCAAACACAACATAGATGTACGAGTGTTTGAAGTCTAGCACGTCCTCAAATTAGTTCCTGAAATTTTCCAGGCCCTAGTTATTGACCTATTGTCCTAGAGTATTTAAGATTACTTAAATGTATAAAAACACCTGGTGGCTATATATTACAGGTTAGTTTTGATTTGTCTGAACTTCAAGAAAAATTTACTCTTCAATTGTCCTAACGTAGGTTAGGTGGTCCTGTTGTTATACTGTGCTGGAAAATGTTGGGAAGAAATGTGATTTTTTGTTAATGATGAATGGATTATTAAAATGTGTTTTGTGACTAATTTATGTCGAGAATCAGGTGATTTGATAATTTTAGACACATACAAGATAAGTTCCACTCTGCTTCTTAACCCGTTCTGTCCCTATGTCTTATATGATCGAGGACATGTTGCACTAGAAAGGATATTTATGTTTGGAACTGTACACCAAGAATCAGTGTTTTGAGCGTCTTCCTTGTAGGTGATCTGATTTGTTAAAGTTTCTACATCTCTAATTTGTGAATGATTAATACCAAACATCAACGATTATGCAATACGCGCGTACGGTTAAAGGCTGTTCACGATAAAGTAAGCACTTTAGAAATCAACCTTAGAAAAAAATCACTGCCCCTGCATGCATATTGCATATATTTCAATGGGCGCACTGAAGGACATTCGCCTTGTAAAGTTGGTAACGAAGGATGGAAAGTAGTTCCATATCTTAACGTCGAATAAAAAATGTTAGGTAACCATTTGTGATAACTTAAAATTATTTACTTCGCTTTCTGTTTATTTAATGCACCGAAGTATAAAAATTAGCAGAGTTTTTTAAAGTATTTACTTTCTTGATAATTTCACAGTTTCATTCATCGAGGTTAGAACATTGTTCAGTGCTTTTGAGACGTTTTTATACTTCCTCTAAACAATATTTAATGCTTTTTGATTAAATTCAAAATGGTAAAAGTATTTTAATACTATAATAGTGTTTGTCATTAAAAAATTAAGATATAAACAAACACGTTCATCATTGTTGATCATGTGACTTTGACAGTTGTATTCCTTTGGTGTAGGTCAATGTTGGGTACATACGAAGAAGACAAATAAGCGGTCTACTTTATCTTTGGTCTATGCTTCAGTGACCCAGATTCACAGGTTTACCAGTGGGTCACCGTGAATTCAACTGCACCAGTTCACTATTTGTTACTCATTCACAAAACAATACATGGAAAATAACTCAATTAATAGTGACTGTGTCTGATTAGAATTTGAAGTATATTAATTTTATGGCTATACGCCAATGATGTTTATTTGACATTTCCAGTGGGCCTGTTGCTTAATCAGCAATGCGCACGGCTGTTCAAAGTGCCTCACGAATTTCGTGCTGGGCATAATCATCATCTTGAAAACACCCAAGTGTCAGTAACACATATTTTTAATTCGCAGTTAACGAGCGCGAAGAGCTACGAAGACGGTGATTACGAGTAATTTCCAACTGGTGACCTCGAATACGTAGTAAAAAAAAAAAAAAGAACGTAAACAATGATTTCCTATTGTCCCAGTTTCGCGATGCGCAAGGGAGATATCTCCCGCTCGCGCTATTTCGCAAGGCGGCGAGAAAACAAACTCGCCGGGGCGGGCGATGATTTACGGGCCATTTATTATTTAACGCATTCTGTAAATCTCGCCGGGGCGAAGCTCTTCAAATCTGATAAAACTCATTGCTGTCTAATAACACCCTTGAAATATTAACAGCGCACCTGCATTGTTTCCCCGTCCGGAGCTAAGTCACGACATCCTACCTCCTGGTGTCCTTGGTTCGAGCTTTGCGGTAGTTCAAACTTCCCACAGACAGACTTAAGACTTCACATAGAAGTATTCCGTGGCACGGAGAAGGGGGTGCTGAGGTATGCTTAGAGGGAGAGCTCGGAGCGCACATTTTCATCATGACGAGTCAATACGAGTTAGGCCGTCCGTTTTTCGCGAGAAATTTTACGCGGATGCCAAAGGCTGGTTCATGATAAAGTGAGCACCTTTGAAATCAACCTTAGCCCTTACAAACCCACAAATTTACGGTTTCAGGTGTTGCAATCAAGAAATTCTATTATGCGTGCTGTATTTAAGTCAACATAACATTTGTTTCGTTGTTTTAGCCAGTGAGCTGTAGGCTACATGTTCGGCTTTAGTTACATGAACCAATTATGAGCTGGACCAGAAAGACTGTTTGCGAACCATTTACCCACAGGTAAGACCATTGGTCATTGAGCTTCGCAGTGTGCAGTACAGACCGAAAATTACCTACACGTGCTTAAGGTACACAATTGTGAACGCTGGGTCTGAACGGGCTAGAAAAAAGTCACTGTCCTACCTTCAAATATTTTAACGGGCGCGCTGAGAGACATGTGTTCAGTAAAGTTGGTAACGATGGAGGAGAAAGTAGTTCTATATATTAACGCCGAACAATAAGTGCTAAGTAACCATTTGTGATAACTTATGAACAAGGTTTGTACAATATGTATTTTTCTAATAATTTCACAGTTTCACTGGACCGACGCATGACTAAAGTGATGACGCCCATGGCAATGTTAATTTTTCATGTGGCGGAAGAACACACAACGTGTATAAAAGTAGATCTTAATCAGGGCTTTCAAAAGTGTTCATTTTACCGTGAACAGCCTGTAAAAGTTAATGTCCTATGTGCACACTTGCAGCCTTTCTTCGGCTATTGGCCGATTTTCTTTGTGTGACTTTTATAAGTATGGACACTGGAATTTCGCGAAGAGTTTTCCGCGCATGCCAGATTTCTTTTGCTTATTGGCGGCATGTGTCTGTAAGGAGATATTTTCTTACTTGATTGGCCAATCAGAATTAAGTTACTCCGATACTGTACGCGGAAAACCTAGATAAACTAATCACGGATGTGGATCTGAAATAAAGTGTTATGAAATTTAATTGGTCGTAAAATCTTTTCACCAAAATCGGGTGTCTAGTTATAAGCTGTTCACTGTAGAGCGAGCAATTTCCAGGTTCTGGTTACTATTTTCCTATCAGCTATTTTTATCCTTCCGCCATATTTAAGATAATTATTGCTACGTAAGTAATAAACACAGGTATAAATTTTACCGGACTCAAAAGTTAACGTCTAAGGTTACAATAAAATACATTTAATGACTGCTATTCCAAATGAGAGGGCTTCAAAAAGTGCTCGCTTTACCGTGAGTATCCTATACATGAGTGAGCCAATCAGAATTATGTTTCTCCGATACTGACTGTCCGTGATTAGCAGGCAAACAGATAAGACGGGTAACAATTCAACTGATCAAATTATAAAGTGGTTCTGAACTAAAGTGTTATGGAACACAACTTGTCCTGAAATCTTTTCACGAAAAAAAAGGTGTGCCCGTTACTAGTACCTCACTGGAAATCACTGACAGTTTATTTGTTAAAGGCTGTTCACGATAAAGTGAGCATTTTAGAAATGAACCTTAGAAAAAAGTCACTGCCCCTGCATGCACTTATATTAATGGGCGCTCTGAGTGACATTCGCCCAGTAAAGTTGGTTACGATGGATGGAAAGTAGTTCCATATCTTAACGGCGAATAAAGAGTGTCCGTAACCATTTGTGATAACTTAAAATTATTTATTTCGCTTTCTGTTTTTTTAATGCACCGAAGCGTTAAAATAAGCAGCTTTGTAAAGTATTTAATTTCTTGATCATGTAACAGTTTCATTTGACCGACGACGCCATTGCAGCGTTAATTTTACATAAGGCAGAGGAATACGCAACGTGTATACCAGTATATCTTAAGCAGGGCTTTCAAAAGTGCTAATTTTACCGTGAACAGCCTATAGTAAGTTCAATGTTTACTGTACTCAGGCCGAGAAGCTCAATGCTCTTAGTTTGGCAACCAACTACACATTTTCGACGCCAGAGTGCACTGTTGTCGCATGGATACAGTTTTTTTTTTTTTTTTTTTTTTAATGGAATGATTGCAATTTCCATAATATTAAAATCTTCCTCTTTGTACTGTGTTACAAACTACGTAAAGAATAATTTAGTTCTTCGTGCTAGAGTGGAAATACAACGAAAGTTCGCATGTTGTTTAATATTTTATCGTAAAAAGTATTTAGCAGTACGTTGGCTTACACAATTACTTTATACATCGAAAACATAGAAAAATTGTTATAAATATAACTTTTAGAGATTTTCAGCGAAGTTTCCTTAAGGAAAAAGGGAATAGTACACATTAGTTTTTAATTACTGGTATACTTATTCCGCACTTAAATTCGTAACGTTTTCCCTTTTAATAAGCTTGCTTATACGCTCAATCCCAAAAACAGTTGAATTTTTACCGATTTTTGCTGTTTCCTCTTGTGAATAAAAATCACAAATTAAAGTTAATACTTTTTAAAAATTATAATATTTAATTTTACCGCGAGTTGAAAAGCGACCTCTTTAAAACATCAGCGCACCTTGCGGTTTAAATTTCTCCCAGAACTCGTTTTGCTCCCAGCCTGGGTAAAATAAATCTTAGTACCGTTTAACAATACTTTTTGCTGAACCCCAGTGAATCCGCTACTCTAATAGTTCCAGCTTTGTTCGACTGACTCGTCCATAGCCTGGAGATAAGAAATACTGATTGCTCGTCTTCTGATAGTGTCTCCAGCACTGTTTCGTGAATTTGCAATAGCAATGTGGAAATATCACGAGCAGTAGGCCTATCATTTGGAGAAGTCAGGCATAAGGGACTGAGAGTCCGGAGCCTGAGCCGACATAATGTTCTGTCATTATGGTCGCCCAACCGCCATCTTGTATCCAGGTGGCCTTCACCATTGACCTAGACCCTGTGATAGTGACCTCGAATGACCAAAAAATCGCAAAAATTGCAGAAAAATAATAATATGCCAAAAATTTTACAAAAAAGTAAAAAATAAATAAATAAAAAATAATTTTATAAAATTATTTAAAGATTTACATACAGAGGGTTCGGGATTAGATGACAGGTGGAACGACTATGTCCCCAACACGACAGAACCTCACCAGGTCCGCCAGTGTCCATCTCGTCAGCCATGTTAGATGTTGATGGTCTTGATCTTGAAATTCAACATTCACCTTGGTTGACTTGAACCCAAAAAATTCTAAAATATCCCAGAAATGTCCAACAAATTCACAAAAAAAAACCTTGACGTTAGACGTAAGACTCCATACTCAAGAATCAAGACTCATGATTCAAGACTCAAGACCCATCCCAAGGCCCAAGACACAAGACTCAAAACCCAAGACCCAAGACCCAAAACCCAAGACTCAAGAACTCAAGAGTCAAGACTCTTGACTCAAGGCCCAATACTGTTCACCCAAGACCCAATACCTGTGACCCAAGACCCGTAATAAAAACAATCCTAAAAATTCTAAAAATTCCTAAAAATGTATACAAATTTATTTTAAAAAATCAAAAACTTTTAATAACTTAAAAAATTTAAAAATATTACTAATAAATTAATATAACAACTTAGAATTTTTTTAGGTTTCCTCAACACCACGTCCAGCAGACGACTGACTCTCGCCAATGTTTCTCATCGGTTAATTAATCGACAGGCCTCCAACCCTCACCCTTGTTCGTTCTGTAGAATGCACTCTACCCACCACTTTCATTTTTTCTTTTGTCATTTGTTTACTTTTTCACCCCCTGGATGACGCTAGTGTATTAATGATCGATTTCGCCGCCAGAGGAGCTGTCGATTTAGCCACCATGTTGGCTGTTGTCGACCTTACCCTTGACCCTAATTAGGGCTACATAGAACGCGAAAAATCGAGAAAAACACAGTCCATGCAATTGACCATTACTAGTTGGTCACAACAAGGACACAAATCGACTAACCATACTAGCCAACGACTGACTCCATCTAAGACTAACTGCACCTAAGAATGGTTCCTGACAAGATTGATTTGAGCACAAGAATAGCTTCCTGACGATACCAGTTCCTGCAAAATTGACTAACACCCGACAAGATCAACCTGCCATACCACCCACATATACAAAAAAAATTATAGCCAATCTCGAAAAAAAAGTCTCTAATACGAGTCTCGAAGTTAACCTCTTAGCAGAAAATCTTCGCAGAATCTTCGCAAAACTTTTCTACCAGAGGTGACCTTGCGAAATGGTCTTACTAACCTACCAAACCAATTTACTAGACCACCTAACCAAACAAACAAACTAGTTGCGAAACAATCATCAAAAATATTCCCCTCATTTCATTCGCTTGTCAATGAGTGAATTTCACTGTTTCGGGTTTATAGCGTTCGAAACAAAGAATAAATAGAGAGAGGCTAAATTCGCGTCATCGTTTGTTTCACTGTCTCATGCATTTCTGTTCACAATCCACGGTTTCATCGGATGCTACCTTTTGATCGAAGTCACTATCCTGTTTGGCCATGCAGTGAAGAGATTTAGAGGCTCTTACCAGCGTGGTATTGAGAGCCAACGGGAGTGAAACGAGGTATGGAGAAGCGCTGGAGTGAAAGGACAGGAGAAACGGAGATCCCTGACCAAAAAAAAAATTCCAACCAGCGGCATCGTCCGGCTCGATTCCCACATGCGAAAATCCGGGGCGACCCCACCGGGAATCGAACCGGCGGTTCGCCAAGGTGGGAGACGAGTAGTCTAACCACTACACCACCGCCACAGAGAAGAACTGGAGTGACGGTTCTTTTGAGCTGGGAGTAGCCATTCTCTGATTGGCTACTGCATGTTGCGAAAGGTTCTCTACTGACTGGGGAGCTGACTGGCGAGTAGGTTGCCATACGCTGATTGGCGAACGCCGTTCAAACCGTTTGCTGGCCAGCGCCGCCATTTTGCTGGCGTGTGCGGTTGGTGTCCTCTGTACAAGCGGCTACTTGACTTCTATATATTCTTAAGTATTCTGAAATCACGAACGTGGAATTGTGGTGAAGTAATTTGTTGTAGTCCATCCACGCTTACTTCACACTTTTTAAATCAAACCTTTGAAAAATCACCGTGTGTATGACGTGTTTTAATTCTGTTAACGCAAGAGAATTTTATTTTTGCTTAAATTGAACATTTTATTATAATTTATCTTTAAATTATAATATTTTTTTTATAATTTATATATAAACATGCCTGGTAAGAAATTACTATCCTGTCAAATAATATGAAATTGAGAGGGAATAAATACGGTGCGTTGTGCTTTAGTGTAATTTTATAGTCTCAGTTAACTGTTTGCGTGAGGCGGAGGAATATCCTGGAAACATAACTTTAGCAGGCCCTAGTAACATTTTCCCTATAAGCCATTTTTTTATTCTTCCACCAGTTAAAAAAAATATATATTATCTTTCAAGTAATAAACACAGTGTATATATTTCACCGGACTCGAAAGTCTACGTGTAGGGATCCATAAGATATATTTATTGACTAGTATTAAAATGATAGGGCTTCCAAAAGTGCTCACTTCACCGTGAATAGCATATATAGGCTGTTAACGCCAAAATGAGCACTTTGAAAGCCTTGCTTAAGATCACTTGTATGAACTTTGCGTCTTCTTCCGCCTTATGAAAATTTAAGGTTACCATGGGTCTCATCACTTTATTCATGCGTCGGTCAAGTGAAAAGTCGTAATTATTACAAAAGTAATTATTTAGCAAATCTTCTCGTTTTTACGCTTCGGTTTATTAAAATAAAAATGTGAATCAAGTTATTACAAATGGTTACGTGACACATTTTATTTGACGTTAATATATGGAACTACTTTCTATTCACCTATATCAGCTTTACTGGGCGCATATAACTCATTTCGCCCGTTAAAATATATGTGGGTAAAGGCTGTTCATGGTAAAATGAGCACTTTTGAAAGCCCTGCTTGAGATCTACTTGTATACACGTTTTGTATTCATACTCCTCATGCAAAATTAACATTCGCATGGGCCTCATCACTATATTCGTGTGTCGGTCAAGTAAAACTGAAAAATTATTAGAAAAGGAAATACTTTACAAACCTGCTAATTTTTTCACGTTTGTGCATTTAAAAAAATAAATCGAACGAAATAATTTTAAGTTATCACAAATGGTTACCTAACACATTTTTTTCAACGTTAAGATATATAACTACTTTCCATCCATCGTTACCAACTTTACTGGGCGAATGTCACTCTGTGCGCCTATTAAAATATATGTATCCAGGGGCAGTAACTTTTTTCTAAGGTTGATTTCAAAAGTGCTCACTTCGCCGTGAACAGCCTTTAAAAGAGGTCAATGTGGCTATGATGCCCCTAGAACTGTGGGACCCGGCACGCCTGGGCGTATGTGCGGAAGCTCGGCGCCAGTCTTGATGTTACGGGCGATCATTTACGTTTATTAACTGCGCTGTCATCGCGACTCACGCTGCAAGCATGGCAAATGCGTGTGTGCCGGCTCCCGTGGAAACACGAGGCGTAGAATTACAGTCGGGCAGCTTCTTTTTTTCGTTCCTTGCACGAGAAACCCGCTCCACGGCCGTCTGAGAGGCAGTCCGCAGATACCCATTAACAACATTAACACCAGAAAGAATAGCCATGCCGCAAGGGCAGGAGAAATATAAAGAAGCCGCAGTGTCTGAAAGGTAGAATAGATAATTTTTTTCTACAGTTTCCTCAAAAAGACTTGCGAAATTGCTCGTAAGCTCCATTAACATTTATTTCTGCTATAAAATACCCTGCGAAATTGTTAAGCGGATTCACGAAAATTTTTACGGAAAAGTGATGAGCAGTGATAAAATGAGTTGAAATCTAGTAATGGGATAATTGATTGTAATATAATAGATTATTTGATTATTTAATTATAATCGATTTATCGATTATTTTAAAACAATTAGATTATCCCTGATCTTGAGCTGTTTATAATATAATATAAAATATAATATACAAACAACAAATTCTCAAAATAGCAGAAATTATTAAAAATAAACAGAAATTTTTTGGTGAGAAAAGTTTTAAACAAATTTATAGAAATATGCAGTATTTGCGGTTAATTTTAAAGTATGGATTAGAAAAAGACAATCGATTACATTTACCGATTATTTATTCCATTAAAAAAGTTATCGTAATCGATTCATTCAAATTACAACATTAAGCGATTTTCCTCATCACTACGAAATCCATAAATACAAAATACGGAACGTCTTCATGTTTCCTAACTTTTGGGTTGCAGGAACTGACAAAGACCGAGTCTAAATGAAGTTTCCTTCGTCTATTTAATAAGAAAATCATCGTTCCTACGGCAGTTACGACATCCACTCAATTTAGACATATTCCTTGAAACCTCAAAAAGTATCATCAGACACCTATAACGGTAAGCAACACTTAAATCACTCAAACATGAACAGAAACGGGAAAAAAAAAATAGTTACGTACGTCACATTGCAGCAAATAACACATTTACACACATTATTTTCAGATAGATGAGCGTTAAGAGTTACGGGTTATTGCACTGCTGATTCGGGTTTAAATTTTGCTACAGAATAGAATATTTTTAGTATAATATTTTTTACGTAATCATTTTTTTTTTTTTAACTGGAATTACAAAAAATATAAACTAGCGATATCACGGAGAGGTGCGATGAAGCCTCGGAAAGTTTTGTTAAAATTATGAATAGTCCGTTATTGGAAACACAACTTGTCCGTAATCTTACGGAGAGTTGTCCGGAATTCTTTACCGGTGCTTTTTCGCAAAATGAGGGAAAATTATTTTAAACAGTGTAACGTTTTAAAATAAGTAGCCTAAAAACATCTCAATCAAATGTGCTGTCTTGGCGTCTTTAACGCGTAAGAAGTTTTATAGTGAATAAGTGGAAACTTAGTTTTATTTTACATGAATGAAGACACTTACATAATTATGTTTCATATTTTATTTCTTCGGTATTTTGTTTTGAATGTCAAAACCATTTCGTAATTCAAAGAAAGGAATGTTCTTGGGTCTATAATAACTAACAAGCAGATATTTTTATTATGGAGGAAGGAAAGTTAAATAAATTATTTTTCATATATACACAATTGATTATTTTGAATGATACTTAGTGCACTACATGATTGTTGACGCCACCGTAAATATCAGGTTTTTTTCTACTATAATACGTTACTTTAACGCCATGACAGTTATAGCGTAGCCTTGGGCTTTTCAAATCGTCATACAACGAAACGCCGAACCCCGCAAAATTAATAAAAATGACTTTCCAACTTCCATATACCCAAGCTTGAATCTTCAGTGTTATATAACAGACATTGTTTTTTAAACGTGGCTGACATTACTTAAATATTTATAGCTCATTGAAAAAATGACAGTGAAGGGTATCAAATAAAGTAACTAATATAGAGAGACCTGAAAAATTCGCGGATTCATTTTGGGACAAGCTAGAATTAAAAACACGTTTGCTTACATAACGTTATATATTGGTCCACACGGTGTTTGACATCTCCTGGAGAACGCTGGCCCAATCGTCGCCTTCGACTGTAAGAGCAGGCAGCCAATGCGCAGTTGATATCGGCATATTTATACACAAGACTGTAGAATATAGCCTGCGAGTCATTGAATTCGCTAATTTTTCAGGTCTGTACTAATATAATATGTAACTGGAATAATGTCACACATGTCAGAGGCAGTTCAGTGGTCAATTAGCTTAGAATTATTCCAGCCGGAAGAGCGATCGAGGCCGCTAGCGTTCTCCTTCTAATATTTAATGGACAGCCCTTTGTTTTCGTAGGAAGAACTGTTGCAACAGCAGCGCCACGCCTGACAACTCTCGAAGAGTTCGGCAGAAGGCACATTTTATGCAGCGAACTTCAAACAACTTCTCTGAAATTCCACAGGACATCACAGCACCTACATACAGCCCATAATAATTTAAAAAGTTCGTAAAAAACTTACTCTACGACACAAATCCGTGTGTGAAATGTCTCAGTGGAACAGTAATAAAAACACTACAGTTTTTTCGCGGTTTCTGCACATTTTGTGGACGAAACCTTTTCAGTTAATATGAATAAAAACAGAGAGGAAATACGTGTGTTTGTAACTGAATAGTCATCATGCAAAATATGATTAAATTGAGTGCACAGGATTGTGATACGTTGTCCCTTTGGTGTAAATTGTCTAGAATTGGTTAAGGTCAGTTTGCACGAGGCGGAGAAATATCCCGGAAGTAGAACTTTCGCAGGGCTTTAGGAAAGTTGGAACTAACCGTCAGTGGACTATAAAGCGAAAAGTCGCTGCTCTGGGCCGTTCACACGAAGCTTTCCAACATTAAACACGCGATGTTAGTGAGTTTCGCAAAATCATTTCACAACAGCCTGGACTTCTCTGTCCTGGAGGACTCCACCTGGCTGGCGCATCAAGTGCATTGCAGAGGTCTGGTAGAATAAACGTGTTCACAAAAATGGTGGATATTTTATACAGTCCAATCGCGCTTTCTTCACACTTTTTGAATCAAACCTTTGCAGAAAAAAATACATATAAGACGTGTTTGGTTGGTTCCTAAATATGTAATGTATCACAAGAGTTTTATATTTGGGTTAACATAAATGAATCTTTATAATTGGTATATCAAATATTTGCTTAAATTTTATTTATAAATAACAATATTTCATTATAACTAGAGACCTGCAAAATTTGCGTTAATATTTGAAGATATGTTGAACTTGAAACAATTTTCGTTTGCAATACGTTTTTCATTGGACCAGACTTTTTTTTTGACACACCCCTGGTAACTTTGCGCCAATAAATGAACGCTCCACAACAGTGTGCCCCAATCCCGTGCAGTTCACTCAGAAAGGGATTGACTTAACGCCAAGGCAGCAGCCAATGGAGAAACGACGGCGGCTCGAGTATATGCAGTACTGTGAAGTTTAGCTTGACGCACTAAAATAAAGCGAATTTTGCAGGTCCCTAATTATAACTAATATAAATAACGACAGATAGAGCATACGCGTGTTGGTAATACCAAGTAAGAAATAGTTCTTAGTCAAAATATAATTACACTAAGTGCGCACGAATGCAGTGCGTTGGCCCTCTGTTGTGATTTGCAAGGATTTATCGTCATCGTGTGGAGGAATATATTGGGAGTAGAACTTTGGCAGGGCTTCAGAAGTTGTAAGTAACCGTGATTGGCGTCGACGAACTAAAAACAAACGTTTCGTACCCAGAGACAAGTTTAAAGTTCGTATTTCAACACTAAGAATATCTTTTGAGGCGTTAAAATGGCTAAAACGTTCATGTTTATAATCTGTTAAAGCTAGAGACCTGAAAAATTAGCGAGTTCAATGAACTGCGGGCTAGACTCTACAGTCTTATGTAAAAATATGCCGACATCAACTTCACATTGGTTGCCTGCTGTCACAGTGGAGGTTGACGATTGGACCAGCATTCTCCAGGAAGTGTCAAATACCGCGTGGGCCAATGGCTAAAGTTATATAAACGCAAATGTTTTGAGCTTGTCCGAAAATGAATCCGCGAATTTTTCAGGTCTCTAGTTATAGTTGATAAACTTTCTGCGGAGAAACTTCAGAATTGTCTTCAGACACGTGTCGTACTTTTATCTGTATTATCGTGCCATACAAATAAAGTCACGTCCCCGTGAGGGTGGCTTAGTTCTGTCCCCCACCACCAGGGCCGCATAGCGCAACTCTGGTTACATTCCAGCTGCGCACTCATTTCATATCACCCCGCACAAAATCCACACAAGTCTATAGTCACTAACTATCAACTTACCCTTCTTTCTCCAGCCCCAATCCAGTCAAAGGAAATTACATTTATCCTCCGCGACTGTCGCACAGTTTTCCCCAGGCCCTCTCCGCTTGACTTGATATGCTATGCTCTTCCATCTAGACCCTTGTTCTTTCGGGGTATGGCAATGGCTACTATTCAGGCCATGGCACCAGACAGCCCTGCTATAGCCGCGATGCATGCACCCCTTTAAAACATAATAAACCCTGACCTAAGACGCATCCCCAACCTGCTTAACTACTAACTTGCATGCCGGAGGGCTCACAAAACTGTGAAGGAGCTCACGCTGGCGTAGAGGGATTTTGGGGGCTCGCCAGAAAAAAAACATTATTAATTGCCAACGGAAAGATTGAACGTGAGTTGAGCGCTTTGCGCGTAGAGGCGATGAAGAGGGTGACGAGTGAGACTTTATTTATTCGCCGCGGCTGTGATGAAAGAACTTTTTTTTTTCCATTAGCTAATTTGCGCATGATAGAGCGAAGATATTTATCCCTGCTTGTTGCTGGATAGGAGTCATCTAGCGTGCGTCAAAACCACGGCGGTAGTTTTGACTTACGGAGCAATACACTTTACTTTACAAACTGACTCAATGAAACGCAAAGAGGTAATTGCGAGTACCGTGTACTTTCAGACTGATGCTTGCCCCATGGTATCGCTCCGCAAATGTGGGGTACTGCAATTTTCTAAGTTTTAAACAGCTCTGCAAATGTTCTATCTTATTTCATTTGCCATTTCAGTTCGTGTTTTGTAATATAATATCGGTTTTGGAATGTTGAAATATTATTAAACTGAGAACAACGGGTGACGAGTACTACGCAACCATGCCACATTTATAACTGTGCTAGATATAATAAACAACACTGTGGCATAAAAATCTAATCTACCAACGTGATGCAGTAAAATATATTATTAAACACATATTTTGTTGAATTTCAGTGACGATTCTGATGACGATACTGGCCCACCTGCAATGGTGATGTCAAACTCACAGTTTATTTCCAAATTGGAAATTATTTTATGACAAAAGAAGGTGAATGTTGAATATAACTGAGCAACATTTACAGGACTGAAGAAATAGTTTTAAGTTTTTTTACTCTGACAGTATATTCCATTACGCTGATGGTTTTTGTATTTGTACTTGAAAATATTCGAAATAAATATGTTTTTACTTTCATTTCATTTAGAAAGCTAGATTGTATTAAACTTTTTACTTGTATAACTCATTTCTTTAACCTCAAAATGCATTCTTAGAACAGTACATGTAAACAATGTAATCCAAAGACTTTGCAGATTGGCTAACGAAATATAAACAGGTTAAAAATATATCGAGGCACAGTTACTGAACTCTTCACGGTTTATGACAAATATGAAAAGTACAACGTAACTAGGTATCATCGTATTAGTATCTTGTTTACTTCCAAGACTGAAGTCATATTGCGTGTCTAGTTAATTGTGATTCAACGGTAAAGGGACTTGAATGCAAACGCTTTCTAAATCTAGCTTGTATTGAAATGAACTTGAGAAATTCGCAAACCACGAATAACAATTAGAGACCGGAAACATTTGTTAGTTCGTTGACCTGCAGGTGCGATTTCACAGTATCTTGTACAATCGAACATGATCGTCTTCTCGTTAGTTGCCTACAGCCAGTCAGCCACAGCGGAAGGCAATGAAAAAGCCTGCATTTTGTTGCAATTTTATTATGATCTCATTGTCCTTCAGGATGTGTTAACTAAAGTGTGAACCAATTTCAAACGTAAGATAGAAGTACGAGATCTTGAACTAAAATGAATTGGTGAATTTGTCGGGTCTCTGATGTTAAGCAGATATCGACACCCCCGGAATACTGAACCTGCGTGGACATATGTAACATAATCTTATTAAAACCTGCATACACGCCAATATGAAGGCCATCGTGATGTACTGTTTAGATTACTGGCCCCCCACCACGGAGAATTAGGTTAGATCTCCGCCGGGTTGCGTCCTGAATTTCAGAATATGGCAACATAGCGGACGTTGCTGTGATGGCCGGCGAGTTTTTCTTGGGTTACTCCCAATTCCTTTGTTTCCCCATCTCCACCTCGTTACGCTCGTCAGCTGTTAAGTACCGTTCGAATCTCTGACGATGTTCTGAGACGTGGATGTACAGTCATTTGGGGTATAACTTTGTAAAGGCTGTTCACGATAAAATGAGCACTTTTGAAATCAACTTTAGAAAAGAGTCAGTACCCCTGCATGCATATTATTTTAATGGGGGCAGTGAGTGACATGTGTCGAGCAAAGTTGGTATAGGTTGTTCACGGTAAAATGAGCACTTTTGGAAGCCCTGCTTAAGATCTACTTGTATGCACGTTGTGAATTATTCTGCCTTACGTAAAATTATCATTGTCATGGACCTCATCGTTTTATTCATGCGTCGGTCAAGTAAAACTATGAAATTATTAGGAAAGTAAATACTTGACAAATCTGCTCATTTTTTCACTTCGATGAATTAAAAGAAACAGAAAACGAAATAAATAAATAAAGTTATCTGGAATGATTACATAACATTTTTTATTCGACGTTAAGATGTGGAACTACTTTCCCTTCACCGTTACCAACTTAGCTGGGTGAATGTCACTCAGTGCGCCCATTTAAATATATGCAGGTAGAAGTGACTTATTTATAAGGTTCATTTTGAAAGTGCTCACTTTATCGTGAACAGCCTTTAACGTTGGAGGGGACAGTAGTTCCATATACTAACGTGCAACAAAAAGTTTTATGTAACCATTTGTGATCATTTAAATTATTTCTCTCGCTTTCTGCTTTTTTTTTTTTTTTTAATGCGTCGAAATGTAAAAATAAGCAGATTTGTAAAATATTTTCATTTCTAATAATTACATAGTTTCACTTGACCGAAGCGTGAATAAAGTGACAAGGCCTACGGCAATGCTAATTCTACATACGACGGAAGAACACATAAAGTGTATACAAGTAGATCTTAAGCAGGGCTTTCAAAAGTGCTGATTTTGCCGTGAACATCCTATACCAATATTAAAGATGACATTTTACCACACGTTATCAATCTAAATCAAATATTTTGCAGCACCAATCGTAACGTATACTTATTGGTCAACAATCGTAATTATAAAGAACATGGCAATGTGCACGAATTCTTCGAGTCTTCATTTGAAATTAAATCAGATATGCGGTAGAAAGTTGTCCTGTACTGTTTTCCACCACCGGCCAACTTGCGGATCTTCGCCGACTGTCCGTCCGTCCGTAATCTAACACCGAAGAGTTTTAAAGTACACAAAAGCGGAATGGAGGGGTGGTTCCTTTTATGCAAGCGTATCAAGTTGCTTGTTGGTTGTCCGAAGCTCTGGGAACGGGACTTGTGTCTGACTTGCTACTGAATGGTGCATATTCCCTGTCCTCAGGTGGGTTATGCCCGGTTGCACCATCGTGGTTCGAAACTCGAACTAAGATCGTATCTAAGATCGACACAGAAAACTGTTGCACCATTAGAGTTCGGAGCTGGACTAGGGATCGAGATTAAGTTCATTTCGAACCACCGAAATTGGGGGTTCGAAATCCCGATCAGAGATCAGCAGCCATCGTCGACAAATGTAGTTTGAAACTAGGGCAACAGATAGAAATAAATTAGATTGTTTTCTTGGGAAATTAAAACAAAATTATACTTATTTCAATATTATTCAGTAAAATTCGTACAACAATAATTCACTTATAACAGATAAAAGATCTCACATCGAGTTCTATCTATTATGAAAAATACGCCTACTTCCATAACGTCATATATTACGAACCAATAGCAAAATTTGTCTTATACTTAATATCGATCTCTCACTTTAAAACCAAAATCGACGAATCGGAGATCCCGAATCATGAAATTTCGTTGGTGCAACACTTTTAGATTGGAACCAAGATCAAACTGGGTCCTGGTTCGGAACTAGGGTCATTTGATCTCGGATCGGGGAAGATGTTGATGCAACCGGGCATTAGTCTCCAGATGCTGAAGAGCGAAGAAGATTTTGCAAGCGTTCCTGCACATTAAAAAAACCAGATGTATTGACAGTAATTTGATAAGCTTCTGTCGAATCAGTAGAACGAACTCGGAACAAATGCATCAGAACAGTGGACTTCATTAAGATCCAGAGAACATCGCCAGTAGGCTACACGAGTGGAATTCAAGCACTGTCGTAATAAGTACGCCGTCAATGTTTCCCGCTGGGTTTACTGATGGCGAGCCACTTCATGCTGTCTCAGGCTTATGGTAGACGAGGCGTATGCCAACTGCCCAGTGAACAACTCCCCATTCCCAGTGGGATGACGGTTGGCGTAATGGTTGGAGCGTTCGTCTCCTATCATGGTGTAATGGGCACGATTCTCGGTCAGACGACTCCCGGAGTTTTGCACCTGGGAATCGTGCAGGACGATGACGTTGGTCGGCCGGTTTTCTCGGCGATCTTCCGTTTACCTCGTCCTTGCATTCCGGTGCTGCTCCATATTCACCTCACTTCATCCTCGTCAGCTCTCAAGATCTCGATGTTAAGAGTGTGTTGAACCCCCGTGGGAACCCCGCGTCCAATGTCAAGAACCGAGGGAGCGATACGGGCGACACTAACACGCACGCCTAGTGCCTCATCGCTCCTACGAGCAAGGCATGCAGTGTTTCCGTCGTAACGCTGTACTGTGCAAACTAGATCTGTAACAGTGGGGTTTTATTACACGCTATGAAAGCCCACAGATTAAACTACGCCTGCACCTTTGTACTTAACTTTTGCCGCTTAATGAAATTGCATAGGCAAGATTTAAAAATGTGATATTTGACCATTTTCCCGAATTTTTTTCTCCAAGAATACACTTAATATGACAAAAGAAAATAAAAGCATAGATAACTGTTTTTTTTATTTATTTTTTTATCTTTTCTGACAAAAAGTTGTATTTGCAGAACATTTATTTATCGAGATGCGCGTATTCGCTCAAACAACTATTTCACAAAAAATGAGGGGGTCCATCCCTACTCCAGTATAGTCAATAGCATATATTTGCCAGTTAGACCTTCCAAAAACATATATGTAGGTATTGAAGTCTTCTTGGTTAACGCATCTGTTTACGTAAATATACGGCTCGTGCTTTGAAAGATAATTATGCTTCCTATGACTGATCTTTCACACACGCACGGATGTATACAGAAACACACATAAGGATCTGTTTGAAAAATTAAGGCAAAAAGAAGTCGCCAATGTTGCGGAGGTTCGCAGAAGACAACAGTCCGACGCTAAATTCAGTGCAATGGGCTTTTCCCGTGTTGTTCATAGCCCTTGTTACCTTCGTGGGAAATATTCGTCTGGAAATCCGGAGGCCCGTGTTTGTTTCCACCGCGAGGTTAATTCTGTCCAGTTTCAATTCGCGCTAGTTAAATTTGTTTTTGGGAAGTTAGCAAGTGTTTCCCGCGGCCGTGCGAAGTTCTGAACAACTGACAAATGAAATATTTCAAAAGTTGCGAATCGGAAAACGATCTAGGGCCCGAGAAGGGCAGGTGACCTGCGCCCTTGGATGAAGGGAACATTCTGGGGTGCATTAGTGTCCTTACAGCGAATTCGGAGTGACAACTTGACGTCACTTTGGGATGCACTTTTCAAGGGCACGAAGCAAGGCAAGGGCCCTTGTCTGATGCTAGAAAAAATGGTTGTAGGAACCAAACTTCTGTACCCGTAACCCATTTAGACTGTTAATAAAGGGGCAGCAATCACTATGGTTGCAGGTAAAATCTAAGCATATTTAAGTAGATAGTAATTGCAACAGATCTGAATGTTGTGATCTTGTCAATGATTTTATCTGCAACCATGAATTAAGTTCCTACATCAGACCATTGTGTTCCTCTTACAGAACAGATAGTTCCTTCAACATAACAACTACAAACATAACTGTAATAAACTAAAGGCTGTTCACGATAAAGTGAGTACTTTAGAAATGAACCTTAGAAAATATCACTGCCCCTGCATGCATATATTCTACTGGGCGCACTGAAATACATTCGTACATTAAAGTTGTTAACGATGGATAGAATGCAGTTCCACATCTTAACGTCGAATATAAAGTGTTAGGTAACCATTTGTGGTAACTTAAAATTATTTCGTTCGCTTTCTGTTTATATATATATATATATAACACCAAAGTGTAAAAATTAGCAGATTTGTAATATATTTACTTTTCTAATAAGTTCACAATTTCACTGGACCGACGCATGAATAAAGTGATGAGGCCCATGTCAATGTAAATTTTACGTAAGGCGGAGGAATACACGATGTGCATACAAGTAGATCTTAAGCAGGGGTTCCAAATGTGCTCAGTTTATCGGGAACCACTTATAACTGATTATTCTGTTGCTGGTACAGCAATTCGGTTACTGCTTCCCTGAAGCCCGTTTACAGAACTGTTCTGTTGTCACTTATCTGTTGATTTTTTTTTCCCCCAGTGTAGTGAACTCGAACGCGTCCCGAGTGCGGTGAGTGATATAGAGTCCCTCTGGTGGGGAAGTGAAGCTGGAGTTGGCGACACACCCGGCTGTTTCGCCTCCGTATTCTAGGGCACGCCGTGGCCGCCGCAGCTCTCCCGAGCGATGACCTTCCACCTCGACCCCCGTTGCCAGTCTTGCGACCCCTTAACCTCCCCCCCCCCCAACTCCTTTTTTTACCGTCCTCAAACTTCTTGTGGGCATCAACCGCACCATCCATTATTCACCGGCACACACCGGTGCGTGCGAGTGTGATGGCGGACGCCAGATTGCACATCGCCCTCTGACTCATCCTTTCCTCCGTGATTCGTGGGATCCCGGAGACGACCGTAGACTGTACTAATTCAACTGCTAGGACTCATGCAATGGCATTCCCTTATTAAGAGTGGGATGGACCCCTGCATTTTTTTGTGAAACAGTTGTTTACGCGAATACGCGTATCTCGGTAGATTAATGTTCTGCAAATACGACTTTTTGTCAGAGAAGATAAGAAACAATTATCTATGCCCCTATTTTTTTTTTAATTTTGTCATATTAAGAGAATTGTTAGATTTAAAAAAATCGTGAAAATTGTCAAATATCGCATTTTTGAAGCTTGCCTATGCGGTTTCCTTAAGCGGCAAGAAAAAAAAGTACAAAGATACGGGCGTATTTTAATATGTGGTGTTTCATCGCGTGTAACAAAACCCCCGCAGTACAGCGTTATGCCGGAAACACTGCACGTCTTGCGCGTAGGAGCGATGAGGCACTAGGCGTGCGTGTTAGTGTCGCCCGTATCACTCCCTCGCTTCTTGACCTTGGACGGGCAGTACCATCCCACTCTTGGCTTGGCTTGGCTTCACTCCTTTTGTGGAAATTCTTCGTTTTTACGTCATAAGTCGGATTCATAGCAATTACTGACAATGTGCCAATTACAGAAAAGTTAAATTTTACGAGCTATTTAATATTCTTATGCGCAATTTTAATTGCGTGTTATCTGCTTGGTGTAAAAAATTGAGAATTTATTATAGGCTGTTCATGGTAAAATGAGCACTTTTGAAAGCCCTGCTTGTGTTATACTTAGATGCAAATTTTGTATTCTTCTGCCGTATATAAAATTAACACTGCCATTTTATCACATTATTCATGCGTCGGGCAAGTGAAACTGAAATTATTATTATACAAATCTACTCATTTTTAAACTTTGATGCATCAGAAATCAGAAAAAGAAATAGATAATTTTAAGCTATCGCAAATTGTTAACTAACACTTTTTATTCGACGTTAAGGTATGAAACTACTTTCCATTCATCGTTACCAACTTTACTGGACGAATGTCACTCAGTGCGCCCGTACAAATATATGCTAGTAGGAGCAAGGACTTTTTTCTAAGGTTGATTTCGAAAGTGCTCACTTTATCGTGAACCGCCTTTACCTGCATATACTTCAACCAGTACAATGTCTGACGTGAGCCCTGTAAAGTTGGTGACGACGTTGGAAAAGTAGTTCCTGACCTCGGCGTGGAATTAAAAGTGACAGGGAAACATTTGCGATTACTGGAATTGTTTATTTTGCTTCTTGTTATATATAATCCATATAAATTTAAGAATTGGCATATTTTTATAATGTTAAATTTTCTAATAATCTCGCAGTTTCACTTGGCTGACTCCTGAATAAAGTGTTGAGGCCCATGGCAATATTATTTGTACATATGATGGAGGAATACTCAGTGCGCGTACAAGTAGATTTTGAAGCAGGGCTTTCAAAAGTGCTCAGTTTACCGTGAACACATTTCCGCCAGCAATTCGGCTCAACGTCACATCAGCCCATGAAGTATTTGTGCTCCAGACCACGTGCAGTTGAAGCGCCAGAACGGCCGGAATTAGAACTACGTATGATGTACGAGATGTGCCTCTAAAGGCTGTTCACGATAAAGTGAGTCACTTTTGAACTCAACCTTAGGAAAAAGTCACTATCTGCATATATTTTAACGGACGAACTGAGTGACATGCGCCCATTAAAGATGGTAACAATGAATGAGAAGTAGTTCCCTATTTTAACGTCAGAAAAAAAGTGTAAAGTAACCATTTGTGATAACTTAAATTATTTCTTTCACTTCCTGTTTTTTTTTAATGCATTGAAGTGTAAAGATGAGCCTATTTGTTAAAATATTTACTTCTGTAATAATTTCACAGTTGCACTTGACCGACGCATGAATAAAGTGACGAGGCCCATGACAATGTTAATTTCGCATAAGGCGGAATAATACACAATGTGCATAACAGAATATCTTAATCAGTGCTTTCAAATGTTCTCATTTTTCTGTGAACAGCCTCTAGACAGGTGACGGAACAATCGGCTTGCGAAGAATTAAAGACTACCTTAATTATTTTAATAAAGTTCGTTGGAAAGAAACTGGCACATTTTTAAATTTGGTAATTTTGATTATAATAGCATTCAGTAGGCCTATGTAGTGTAGTAAAATGGTATATTTTGAAGTCAATTATGTAAGTATTACACAATACCTAGCTGCTACCATGAAACAAGCTTCGCTTACATTTTTACTATAAAAATTCCAGTTGATAGTATTTATTGCCCTCTGTCCACTAACTTAAGAAATGGTAAATATTTATTAGAGAATTTTATCGGCTATTACAGCAACTGCGACATGGTTGGTGGCCCTGAAGGTCTGTAAGTTTACTGTGCAAAGTGTGACAGATGTGGGACGCGGTTAACTAGTTGAAATATTATACAGCATTTCGCATTAAAAATCAAAATAAAACATACAGTAGTGCATGTAAATATCGTGGCACAGATATAAAACTGAGCTTAATAAATTAAGCTGAACCTATTTATGCCGCTATTATGTTAAACTGCCTCACGTTTTTGCATAGAAAGTCGCATGGTTACATTGAAGTTGCGAAGTCTCAGCTTTTCCTTGGAGCATGAGAATGGCACGTACTCCTGTAACTGGTTCGCAAGTACGAAAAAAAAAATGGCGTATGGAGCCATCGACGTTCACCATTCACATCTCACTAAACCGAAGACAGTGAAAAGAACGACACTTTAAAGTTAATTGAGTGAAAATTGCTCCCAATAAGAAAAAAAATATCTGTAAACCACACAAAACTGCTCGTCTGAAAATCGTCCATACTATTTAGATTATTTGAGGGGCTAAATACCACTGTCTCAAAAAGTTATTTTACTAATTACACTTGCTCCTATATTGTTAAAGGTAGTAAACAATTTTGAATGGAGCTGAACAATTTTTTGTGGTAATAATGACTTTTGTAAATTCACAGAAATATTTTTGAAGCCAAACGTGCTTGTATATCCTCAACAGTTGAAGATCGTATCGCTACGTAAATGCGATGAGTTAAATGGCGAACTCTGTTAAACTGCTGACAGCATCTTGGAAATTCAAGCAAGATTTCAGTTAATCTCAGACGATCCTCATCGCCGAGAGTCTAATTTAGTCGGAAAGTTTCTTTAGAGTTGCGACATCAGTCCTTTGAAATGACTGCGTCACTTGTGTCTCAGTTCTCAGCGATATTTTCGTGACTTCAGATGCAAGCAAATTTAATTGATTAGCACTGCTTAGTAAGAAGTGTAAATTTGGAAAATCCTTCTTTTGTAAACGCTTATTATAAAATAATATTTTTCGCTTGAGAACGGATAGTTATGGGTAATATAAGGGTTTATTATATTTTATATAATATTTGATACAGTATCACAGGTGCAATATTACGACATATATTATGTCGTAATCGATACATCAAAATAACCCACTACCCTGTCCAACTTACGTGCGATATCAAATTTCAACATAGTTTCAATACAGGCTAACAATATTGTTACTAAAGTGGCGTGTTGAAAATCGATTGAAATATATCGCAGATATCGTATTGTTAATTGATGAAAACGCATGCATAGTTATAATATCCAAAGTACTAGCCCTAAGAATAAAAATTATTCAATATATAAATGTAGGCCTATATACCAAACAACCTATTGGAATATTACTAATACCGCTCATACATATAGGAATACAATACTTAATATTATACATTTTTGGACTGTAACATTTGTAGTACTTAAAGACTAATACATCGTCGTATTTCTCAGACCTATCTACGGCAAGGTGGAATAAATCAATATTTTTGTCATGTTTCCGCAATTCGGAAGCGTGCCATACAAAGGCAACTATTTCGTGACTGGGCAAAAACAGCGCATATTTCCGAGACAAGGACTAAGATACGCTCGATCGAGCCCCAAGCTAACACAGGTGGATCAGACAAATATTCACCCGAAATTTTGATCCCCCCTCCCCCCTTGTCAATAAGATCACTAGCATGCTGAGTTTTAACCACTGTCCAACCTCAATTGCTCAGTGACCAGGAAATATCTCTGGTGGGACTAACTGATCATCCGTGCTCCAATGGCTTTCATTAGCCAATGCTTCTCGTGATTTCCGTCCACTAGCTGCCCGCCATAGTTGCCTCGTGTTACAGCGACTTTATAGAGCGGGCGAACGCGGATCGATAATATCGGTGTAGGTGCTGACACCGATACCGGAGGTACCGGATAACATGAGATCTAATAGCTAGGCCTTACACCGGGTTGACACCAGAAACAGTTATCGGGACGACAGCCAGCATGTTGGCATTTTGTCGGCGTTCCCCTCGATAACACACCGACACCGGTGAAGTGTGAAGTTGCGCAGTCAACTCGCAGGCATTGTTTTAGTAAAGTGTTTCGATAGCTCCTTGAATTGTATGAAATTGTAGTGCTGATTTGCCTTTGTTGTTATTGTTTGGAATTAAGATCATCCGCTCATTCTAGTCGAATTCAGAAATGGTAATTCTAAAGTAGTTAAAGAATTTTCTCTTATCTTCCCGCAGTCTCCCATATAGGGTATGCCTTCAAGAGTTCCTGCGGTTACTATTGGATGCCCCTGATATTCCCTTCCTCTCCGCTTTCAACGTCTCCTCTGGAGGCCAAGCAAGCACTGCAGATAAAACCTCGTATTCCAAAAGGTAGCAATAATAATTGCTCCGCATTGATCACGAAACTAATAGCCTAGCAAGCGCCGACGCCAATATTGTCGGTGTGTGCTGAGAAGTCCCCTCCGATGTTTGTGCATATGCCGATATCGGTGTCCGTGCCGGGGCCCATTTTACCGGTACACGTACGCTCGGCTATAAGTTTCTAAGGGGCTTGTGGGTTTTGCATTGCAGTGTCGATTATCATGGTCGAAGGAACTTATCAAATCGTAATTCGGGCTTTGGACTTTGGGCCCCCAAACGGCTCGACACTCAGTAGCCTACTTCCCACCAAGTGGTCGGACCTTGCACCACCTATCGCCCCAAGCCAATGAGGCACGTGCCTACATCTACAGCAGCGAGGACAACAAGCTGGCACGAGGCGATGCCCGGCGCAACTCTGTTCTGTTGAAACCCAAAGGGCAGTGAGTGCAGAAGCAACATTTGAGGAGTCTGAGATTCACCTTGGCAATGCCCGGACACTAGGGGATGTACGTGGCCTGGCTCTTCAGGCACGCGGATGGGCTCGCTTACATGGCTGCCTTGCACAGTGTTCGAAACACACGTTTTTTCCCCACGAAATATTAAACTTGCGTTCAGTCTGCTGATTTAAGAAAAGAACACACACACTTCAGACGAGAGCTGTTGAGTGCTTTCAAGACACCACGCATATTAGTAACGTCGTTTCAGAGCACTCCGACATTGCTGAAATCAGCCTTTTCAAAATTCCTGCATTGACCGTTGCCACATACTTCCACTAATAAAATGACAGTGCCACAGCTGAAAGTCTCGTAGGTACACGCATCACTACGAGTACACTGTACGCCATTTCAGCGTCTTACTCTTAGTTGCGGTGTTGTGCACTTGATGCGCGAGTTAGTATAGCCCTTATCGCTAGAGCCTTTTCACGATAAAGTAATCACTTTTAAAATCAAACTTAGGAAAAAAAATCACTAGTCCCCTCCTGCCTGTATATATTTTAACGAGCGCACGAAGTGTCATGCGCCCTGTAAAGTTAGTAACAAAGGATGGAAATTATTTCCTTATCTAAACGTCAATTAAAAAGTGTTACGTAACCATTTGTGATAATTTAAATTATTTGTTTTCCTTTCTGCTTTGTTTAAATGCATAGAAGTGTAAAAATGAGCAGATTTTTGAGATATTTATTTCCTAATAATTTTAGAGTTTCACTTGACCGACGCATGAATAAAGTGATGAGACGCGTGGCAATATTAATCTTGCATAAGGCGGAAGAAGACACAACGTGCATACAAGTAGATCTTATGCAATGCTTTCCAAAGTGCTCATTTTACCGTGAATAGCCTATACCACTCTCCTCGGCTACAAGCTCCATGAAGGCTGACCCTGCGAGTCAGTGACTCACCTGCTCAGAAACGGCCGTTTGTTTCCCTTCCAAACGTTCTACGAACACTGTACGGAATATATATATATATATATCATTCCTTAACCGTTTACAGAAACCGCGTGGCGTGTCGACAGAGCATTCCGCGAGCTGGAGCCGAAGTGTCCACACTTCATCTCCAGGTTCGTGCAGAGTTCCAACGCGACGACATTTCCGCGCGGTTACGACCGAGTCACGCGGGGTTTGTCATGAGCATCTTTTACGAGTCATCGACAACTACTAAGCGAACAGCCGCGCTCGTAATCCTGACTACGCGACAAGCTGTGCTGGCTAGCAAACAAGAAATGAAACACTTGGGAATGAACGTAAATCAGCGAGTTACATAAATCATGCTATTGTAGCTACTAACACACTATACGTTATAACATATTTTCTGCAACGAACATGAGAATATAGGCGGTTCACGGTTATTGGAATACCTTTGAACTCAACCTTTAAAAAATAGCACTTGCTCTACCTGCATACATTTTAACGGCCACATTTGCCTGTCATGGAACCATTAAAGTTGGTAATGATGAAGGTATTAAATAAATTAATCTTAATTTAACAACTATAACCGGTAAAATTCACATTTTAATCAACAAGAGCTTATTGACTAATGTCATGTTCAAAAATATCATAAAAATTAATTTTTCTATCCCTAAAGGTTAGAATTTAAAAACAATTATTAAAATTCGAGACACAACTATTTACAAGGTCTTTTCTAGTTATTGCAGTACAGAACGTATGGAAGATTCTATGAATATAATTAGGAATATTAAGACCTACTAAATTGGAAATGGCAGAACAATGATAATAATGTAGAAATGCATTAACTAGAAATAATACAATATTTGTGTCACGATGGACTTTAAATGTCTGAGTGTTAAATCTAGTCAATTGACTGTTGTAATCAAAAACTAAACTATTGAGAAATCTATTAAATATAAGATAAAAAAAAATTTCTTTGTATACTTTCTAGTCTATTAGAGTTTGTAGTTGTGATAAAATTCCAAATAACTGAACAATAATCTAATCTAGATATTACTAAAGAATAGTACAGACACAAAAGTGATTCAGGTGATGAAGCAGCAAATGTGATAAATTTAAGTAAACCTAAAGTGGGACTAATATTACTAATAAGATTATCAACATGGTAATGTAAATATAATTTTGAATCTAAGAACACACCAAGATCTCTTATATATTCAACTCTTTTAATTATATGATTGTTAACACAATATTGATGTACAATAGGATTTTTTTTCCTTGTAAAAGAGATGCATAAGAATTTGTTTAGAGACATAGCATTAACAGTATACCATTTCGTAATAGCAATTATATATCATCTTGTAAATACACACAGTTATTTTTGTAAATTTTCAAATCATCAGCATAAAGAAGAGCTCTTGAATGACCTATAACATTGACAATATCATTTATAAATATATTAAAAAGCAATGGAGAGAGTGTTCCACCTTGAGGAACCCCAGAAGACACATGATAAAAGGTAGAAAAAGAGGTGTCAATTTTAACAGTAAATTTTCTATCAGAGAAATAATTAGTAGACCAAATTACATATGATTGATCTAAACGTATAGCTTGTAATTTGTCTAAAGCAATCGAGTGTTTACAAGTATCAAATGCTTTTTCTGGATCAAAATAAATAGCATTAATTTCATTTATGGTTGTAACATCGCTTTATAGATCATTAACAAAATTAAAAAGATTGGTGGTTGTAATTTTACCTTGTTGAAATCCATGCTGGCTATCTGTTATTAATTTTTTTGTAAAAAGTTTAAATGTCTGTGAAATATTTTTCGAATATCTTAGAAAAGCTACATAATAAGGTAATATGTCTATAATAATTAACATCATGTTTGGTCCCTTTCTTGAAAATAGAGACTACTATTGCCTTTTTCCATAAGCTCGGATAATTACCACAGGAAAGACTATAATTAAAAATATATTATAAAATTGGAACAAAGACATTTGCACAAACTCTTTAATTATGAAATTGGGGATATCATCTATGCCTGTGGCCTTACTGCTTTTAAGCCTTTGTATTGCCCACAAACTCATTCTTTGTAGGGGCCGCTAGATGTAAATTGTTTTCGTAGAAGTTAAACTTCATACTTTTAGCTTGTGTTGACTGTACATATACCTCAGCAAAATGTTTAGCAAAAGTACTTACTAGAGCTTCAGGATCTTGAATCACTGTTTTATTGGATAAAATTGATATTTCTTCTCGATAACGTTTTTTTCAACTTTCACATATTTCCAAAAATTACTAGGATTATTTTTCAAGTTGTCATTAATATTAGCTTGCCATATTTCCTTGTCTATTTTAATTTTAACTTTCACAGCTCTCCTGCATTCCGAAAATCGTGAATAATTATGAACAGATTTTTCTTTTGTAAAATCTAAATAAATGTTCTTTAGTTTTTAAGAGTCTAATAAGATCTTTGAAGAACCTTATAGGATATTTACTTTGAAAACTTATTGCCTTAGGAATAAACAGATTTATTAATAATCGAGACTTACTTGTGAGAAAATTAACCATTGCGTCAACATCTTGCATAGCATATATGGGGCTACAGTCTAGTATATTAAAGGCTTCAAATAAAGATAGATAGACACCATTTTTGTAATTCCTAAAATACAATGTGTTATTTTCTTCATAACTTACAAACTCAACTTAATCTCAACAAATTAATGCAAGATGATAACCATCTTCCTCGACAATAGGGTCTATAGACTTTTCAGCAAGATTTATATGAAAATTATAAAACACCAAGTCGAGTAATTAGGACGAAGGTTTAGTGAAATTGAATTGTTCAAGATTAAGCGAACTATTCTTTAAAAGAATTTGACCTTTTAGCTTACTATGGTAATGCGAAATTTTCTGTGTATGCAAAGCATGCCAATCAATACCAGGTACATTAAACTCACCAACAATGATTATTTGATCTGGACAATCAGCCAATTTGGAGACTATAAATTAAAAATATTCATTTAATTCATTGACGGACAATTGTGAAGAATGATAAATATGTTCGATTAAGATTTTATTTGCAATACAGCTGAATAATTCTACCCAGACAGACTCAATATATTCTTTTTTAAATTCAAATTTTTGTATGGAATATTGATATTTAATGAATTGACGGCAATAAGAACTCCACCACCTCTTGTGAGGTTAGTTGGTTATGGGTACCGATCTTTACGATATACATTGTAACTATCAGAAAAATTATGTAAAACAAGATTGTTGCTATTATGCCAAGTTCCGGTTGAGCAGATGATATAATAATCAACACGATTTAAATTTTGTGAGAACAATAACGATTTGGTTCGCAGACCCCTAACATTTTGGTAATAAATACAAATATCGTCCTTCCTAGGAGCCATAACTAATAATATTCAAGCACCTCAGTTTGCCTAAACATTCATTACTTGGTAACACTATCGACTCCCCCAGACGATTCACTATTACTTGCGATTTGTTCTTCACTTTGAGCCTCAGGAGACTTCAATGCGCTTGTTGCGCCAAATAACTGCTCGTTCTGAAGTCTTCCATATAAGGGGCTAATCGAGCAGCCGGTAGGCAAGAAAACTGTATTAAACATACGACCGTAGTCGGGTTCTGCCACTGACACGTAGAAAGATGAGTATGAATCAAATCTAGTTTTCAGATAAGCAACTTTCAGATTGGAAACTGTGGGTTCTTGATTAATATAAGAAACAATAAAATTTTCTTGGACATCGGGTGCAGAACGGCAGACAAAAAAAGCCTTCACGCGGGACTTTCAAGGGTTTTGGTGCAATTTTATTGTTCGCGTTATTTCTAACGCCTAGCTGCACTTGTTTACGGCCAACAGTTGGCTTGAGTGCTGGGGCGCTATTCTCAGATTGCTATTTTCTCCTTGGCGTGACTTACGGCTCTCGACTACCCGCCGTTCAGTGAAATCTGTATACGCGCACTGCCGGAAACACGGGTAGGCGTGAGCACATCTGCCGCCTGCTTGTCGTAGCCTCCCGGGGCTGCTGAGCTTCGCCAGGCGAGAAGCCTAGTGGTGAATGCTGGGAAGAGAACACTCGCACACGGATTCGTACGCGCCATATTGTTTTGGTGCTGAGATTATCGCCGATATTTATTTATTGTTGGTAAAGATGACGATTTGGATGTAACATCGGTACAAGGAGCGTATTCTCCATGAATGCAATGCATGGAATGCATGCTTTAATAAAATTCAAACGCGAACATATTTCCTAACCACATAGTTCCCATTTTTCTTTGAAATAAAAATAAACTTTCGTTGGCACATTGGACTGGAATGCACATCTCTCTTTTCCTAATACTTACTCGTAATATTGTGGCAAGGCGTGCGGTGCGAGTGTCGATAATCGAACGTAATAGTTCCCTAACACGTCGAGGCGTAGCGCTGTTATATTCTCAACACTTGTTCAGCTGGTGTTAAATCACTGTAAGATCGTGCGAAATGTGGGCGAATGCAAGCACAAGGCGTTAGGTATGCTGGCGAGTGAGATTATAAACCTTTATTCAACTTTTAGTGACCGAGGCTTGCGTGTTCTACTGTTACAATTGAATTCGTATTTTCAACAGTAGTTTCATAAGATGAATGATGACTATAAAAGCGACATTGTAATAAGTGTATTTAATAAATCTTTTCAGTTATGTGTGTTACGTGAGAAGTTAGAGCTTGTTTAGGTATAATGTGAGACCTACGCCCGCTCCAATAATTTTAAGACAGAGAACAAAGTCAGAAAGTTTGTACAAACATTTAATCCTGATCTTTACGAAAAAAAAGTTTGGTTTTACGGTAGCGAAACACCTTACTTTAGAAATATATTTAGATATAGCTTATATTATATGTACATGTTGTACATCCAAAAAGTACGAATATTATTTATCCCCCTGATGTCTTCATTCATTTAAGTTTCTGAGTATAAGTACCAGGCTACCAATGTATGGAAAATGACGTTAGTAACGGCACTGCTTAGGCATAAAAAACAAATTACTATATTCTCATTCATGTACCACGGACATTTATGCAACTATTAAAAACATTATTAAATTATTTAAATATTTATTTATGATTAACAAGCTTAAAAATCAATCTTGTGCTTTCCGTAATTAAACAAACTTATACGATTAGAAATCTAAAAGAAGGCAAAAATATCACTATACTAAAAATAAGGCTTTTACGTGTGTTGATTAACATTACTCATTCTTCAAAGCTCAAATTATGTTTTTACAAAATCAACTCGTAAGTTGTGAGCGTATCTCAGTGAAACAGTTTCGCTGTTTATAATTTAATTTATTGCTAGAAAAAGTTAATGTCTGGAATAACTTTGTGTAAAAGCAATAATAAGCAATTAAATGCACAGTGAAATCGGCTGCCTGTGATTATTTGATTTAGCTTTGCTTGGAATTATTTGTTAGTACTATTGCTTTTAGACAAAAATATTCTGGACATAAGCGTTTTCTGGCAATAACTTAACTTATAAACAGCATTAATGTTAACCATAACTAAAACGATTTCGTTATACAGAAAATATTTGAATTCTAAAACCTATTGCTAAGCAGCGCGAACCCGCACACCAACCCACTATTTTTTTTTAAACCTTCATTTGACGATTTTTGACGCTGACGAAGCTCTAGTGAGACCGACTTGTTGACGAATTCCCAGTGCGACAATAGAGCTGAGCATCCTCCACGTCGCAGGCACCGGGGCGCGAACCCAAGAACCTCCTGCTACAGGTCGGCCACCCTACTCCTGAGCTATGAGGGCAGGACAGTAAATCCCATAGAAATAAATTGTCTGAAAAGTTTAATTCCTTGGTAGTGTTAAAAATGCAAAGGTTATGCACGCAGCAGCTGAACTAGGTCCTTAAAAATATCTCCAATTTTACCTGCTACACCCACTGAGCTACAGACACAACCTGGTAATTAGCTGTGTAATAGGTTATATACACGAATAAGTCCATCGTTATCGCGTATTTTTTGAAGTTGTGTTTGTTGTCTTATTATGACCGTGCTAGTAAATTGAAACATTTCCCGCTACTTACACGTACATTAACTTTCATTTTGTACATAAAAACGTTTTACTGTACCCGTAATCTTTTCGTAAACGGACATATACGCCTTTAGGTTTACTCGGGTGACAGCCATCTTGTCTGTCGCAGCTCCGTTGGTATAGCAGAAATTTATAACACGTTCTATTAAGTCACATGCCCCAAAATTGCTTTCTGATTGGTCAGCGAACATAGCCTTCCGTCTGGCGTGCCTAGAAATTGATGATATTCAGGCGTGATAGACGAACACCCACCTGTGGCTTTGCACGGCAGCACGGCGTACTACTGCGGCCTACCGCCTACTCAGGTATGCATCTCAGAATAGCACCCTCTGGTGACCTACTGTCAACGGAGGCCTTTGTTCCTGCGTCCACGAGCCATAACAAATCCATCTTCGTCAGCGGTAGATGCTTCTTGCTGCGCCATGTCTTTTTTTTACTGATGTGTGAGACAGATGTACCATATGGTATCTTATTTTGTGCATTTAATGAGGAACTAGAATCCGATCCTTGTACATCTGAAGCAATCTCACTATGAGTTTTTTTTTAGAGGGGCGTAAAGCACCAGCAGCCGATCACGACGTGCACACATTATTTTCTTTGGACACTTGTTGACTTTCGATTAAAGCACGAAGCAGAGAATTGTCCTCTTTAAGCTCGCGCACTTCTGTAGAAAGTTCATCAATTTTTCCACAAAGAACCTCAAACATTGATTTAACGCTGGGATCCATGTTGCCAGGTATTTTAGCAGTAATGTCTTCTTGTCCAACCACTTCACTGTCCACTAACGTCAATTTTAATGCATAATTCGTTTGTCCGGAATTCGTATTAGTTTTTTCTACTGTGTCATTTAGCTTGCTACTTTTTTAGGTGAAAAACTGAACAATTTTGACACATCATTGCAGTTTATATACACATAGTTCTAGTTTTCACTTGACCCAGTAATGCCCAATGTTTGAGATCTGGTGCCGCACGTCCCTGAATATTTAACAAATGTTTGCTTACCTTAAAACGGCTTACCGCATACTGCGCACAGATCAGAACTGGGAGGCATATAAATAACCCGTAAAATCCAAAAATTCGGGAGATTCCGACACTTTTACCCACTAAAAAACGATGGTCTCGCAGGAGCATAAATGCAACACATACTCCACCTACGAGCACCGAAACGCCAATTAACATAAATAACTTTCATTATAATATACGTCTATTTGATAGCACCATAAGTATACAAGGGTAAATAGATTGAATATAATATTTTATATACAATTTAAACCGTTACTGTTAAATTTTATATTTAAAGAAAAGTGAGATACAAGAGTTACATATACAACCAATAACGTATTATATATAATATTTAAATTATAATTAATCATTTTTATGGGTAATAATTCCCATCTTATATGGATAATCTGAGTATCGTCGAGGGATACCTGCAAAGTGTTTTAGAATGAATGAATTATTGCAGAATAAACAATTAACGACTTCAAATCACTTTACGTGTACAAACGTATCTCATAAATAACTAACGTAATTATCTAATACCAAAATATATTATATCTCAATCCAGGAACAAATAACACGCAAAATACACGGAATGAACAATGTTCACCTAACATTAACATAACACCAGCCAAAATCACTTATCCGGAAATAGGAGCTTCTACATGAGCCTTGGGTAATCAGACACGAAAAAAATATTAAGGCATTTTAACTAAAAAACAAAAAAAAAAATACAAAGAAATAAAAATAAAATAAACATTAAAAATCAAGAATAAAAGAAAACGTCACTCTATAAAAATGAGTAAAAATACAAAATACACAACAACATAGGTAGAGATTAAAATAAAATAAATATTTACACCTTCTTGAAAATGCTCAGGTTGATATCCATATCCAAAAATAATTAATTAATCCTCTTAAAATACGATTTGTTTTAAACCCAACGTCAACCTTACAAGTTATCAAAAATGAATATAGCCAAAAAAATAATTAATTAATTTAAAAAATTGGTAAACTTTTGATTAAATTCATCTTTCTCGACTCCAGGTAGGTGATTTTGGTATGTTGACATTGGTTACTTCTCTAGCGTAAAGTGTATGACGTGTTTGGTTGTGTCCGAAATATGTCACGTATCAAATATAACTACCTTATTTTTGTTTAAATTAGACTTTTACTCATGTTTTACTTGATAAATATAAAATTTAATTTATAATTAATACGAGTAAAAAAAGAAAGAATACAAATTTGTTGGTAATTCCAAGTAAGAAATAGTTTTCACGCAAATATACTTAAATTGAGTGCGCACAAATACGGCACGTTCTTCGTTTTGGTGTAATTTTCTAGACTTGGTTAAACTTTGTTTGCATGAGACGGTGAAATATCCTGAAAATAGAACTTTAACAGAACGTAACTGCGAATGGACTACGATCGAGTCGTTGCTCGTGAAGAAATGTAGAAATTCACACATTTATTTCTGGAGAAGCTTACAGAAGTTGAAAACTCGTACTGTTGCGCAAATTCGCGTCATCTTGAAGGCCTGTTGAACTTCCGCTTTATTCCTCCACGTACACGGTAAAATTTCTCCTGTTCTTTTACAAACTTGTTGACTAGTCACCAAGAGAATTTTGTAACACTGCAAGTGATTTAGAGAAAATTTTACGAAACGTCAATGTGGAAAGTGGAAAAGAAATCTTGAATTTTAACAAGCAGGTACTTTAGACTTCAAGCTGAATATAAATATGAACTAACGTATACAATTTTGCGTGTTATGTCAAACAGTGTGTTGTAAAGATGCAATATTTCAGTTGCAGAGTTAGAAGAGAATTTTTTGCAGCTATTTTCCAAAGAAATTTGTTTGCAGGACGTACAAAAATTTGTTTACTGTGTAGGCTTATCACACTCTACACTTTAATCACTGAGAATTGAGCACCTGATGACCAGTGCCCCATAACGAATTAATATAGTGTTTGAATTTCACTGATTTATTTGTGACTAGCGACCTGCCCCGACTTCGCGCGGGTTTTATTTACAAATATGGCGATTGTTAAAAGATGGTTACTGTGGGTCATCTTTAAGAGATAAACATATGCTTTCAGGACTTTTTCTATACCTTTTTGAGATCTACAATTCTGTAGTACATTAATTTGGTATATCTCTTATGATTTAGTCAGTCTTAGCCATGTAAGCGCCAGCAAAGCGGCTTTTTCCGGCTTGATTAGAAAACATTGACATTTATCTAATATCTTTACATCATTAAATATTAATGTATTATATACCTAAACCTTCCTCAAGAAAGTCTCTAATGATGCTGAAAACCGTATCAAAACCCATAAACTAGTTTAGAAGCCGTAGCCGAATAGACAGAAACACGCGGCCTGGCGATTTCTTTCTACACTGTGTATAGATGTCCCACTGAATGTAAAATATGTAACTGCTATAAATCACTTGTTCCCAGTTAATTTGCTCGATTCGCTGGTCAGTAGTACCTTGTCAAGTGACTTTCAGTGGAAGATTTTTCGCTGATTGATATCACTGATAAGGATTTATAGTGCAGTTGCCCCTCTTCAAGACGTCTTCGGTATAGGGTGGAGGGGTGGGGTGCCATGACACCCGCCACAGATGGCTTTCGGCAGTGACGTCACTTCCACCTGCTGTAAGGAGTCAACGACTTGTGAGCCACTGCGCGAATTCTCTGGGCATGATCTTCATTGGCACGACTCGAGATGCGAAGAATTTTCTGGGCCAGGTCACCTCAGCTACAAAAGAACGTTCTGGGCCAGGTCACCTCAACTATAAAAGAACATTCTGGGCCAGGTCACCTCAACTATACCAGAACGTTCTGGGCCAGGTTACCTCAGCGAGACGACAGGCAATGACGCAGTGACAAGTGAGTGCAGTTGTGGGTGCCGCGGAGTATGACCGTCTGGTGAGCAGAGACTCTGACTGATTTGTTGGACTGTAGCACATGGGACTTTCATGTGAGTGACGGATATTTGGATGGTGCGAATATATCTGTGCATCGGAGGTAAAGGGCAATTTTTATATTTTACAAAACCGAGGATTTGCGATTGTCTTATTGTATTTCTCGCGTTATTTCCAGGTTTCAAAGCACTATATATGAACTATATGGAATTATAAGTTATATAGCCAGTAGTAAAGGGCACTATGAGTCAACATGGTACTGTAGTAAACTGCACGCCTTTAAATATTCCAATGCACAGATATAGTAATAGACAATTTTGTTGCATTTTTGTAATTAATATGTTAAGATTAAGCGACTGTGGATTAGTATTAGAACAGTGAGTTTGCTCACTTAAAAAAAATTGTGCCAGTATTAGGGATAGGCATTCGTATTTTGTAAATAACGAATGTACTTACGTATAACTGTCAATAAATTAGGGAAATATATTTTTCTTCTATGTTGAGCCCCCAAAACCTCACGAAACTGATGCGTCCTAATCGATTTGTTAGAGATCGTTCTTATTGATTAAGTAATTTTCCAGTACATTATACGATACCTTCTGGTGAACACTCAGTTCGCAATACAAGTGGAGGAAAACGCAGGTCCAATCATTGCCTACCGCTTTGACAGCAAGAAACCCAAGAGCAATTAATATCTGTTTGAATGTAAAAACCGACTGTTAAGGCTAGCCCACAGGTCACCCAACTCGCGAATTTTTCAGGTCCATACTCATAATCGACTCGTAAGGCAGGATTTACAACCCGTAGCGTCCTTCCGTCATCAGTCCGTCAATCACGTGACGAACAGCCAATCAGAAGTGTCCATTAATTCTATCCGTCTGTCCGTCAAAAACTTGGCAAGCTTTAACTTTTGACGGACGAAAGGATGAAATTACAGCCTTCTAAACTTGCACAATTTGTTACTCGTTCATCCCGAGTTCTTTACAAGGCTGTGGAGTATTTTATTTTGGCTGTATTTTGTTTTCATTGTATTTTATTTTGGCTGTCTTTTGTTTTCATTTGTTTGTTTATCTAACTGTAAAATGAAATTAAGTAACATTTTTTCCTGAAGATTATTTGACAATTACTTTTGGAAACAAGAGCTCCTTTTGTGCAGTAATAAAAGTAATAAAATCATGCTTTATATGTTATACATATTTTTTACGTCGATTAAGTTCCGTTATGTACGTGTATGTGCGTATTGGGTAATTAAGAAACACAATACCGCCACAAATTTTCACTTTATATGGGGAGTTGTTTTCCTATTTGTAAAGAGTTTTGTTTTTATTAGTTTGCAGCAATGAACTTAGGACGGACGGACGTACAAAGTTTGGTAGTGAATCGCTCGGTTGAGAGACGGACGAATGCATGATGTACGGGTGAATGACGGACGGACTCGACGGACTATTATAAATCCCGCCTAACCCTCGCAGGTCCGGCCTACCGATCACGCCAGCACAGAGAAGGTGAGCATATAGATGCGAAGTGGTGTGGCGGCCCTTTTATGTGGACATACCACTCGCTGATTGACTGCGCGAGGTTTCTGAAACGTGTCTTGAGTCTGATTGGCTACTACGTGCTGCGGAAGGTTCCCTGTTGGCTTGACTGATCGCAGACAAGTGAGGCTGTGTCCAAATTCGCCTGAAGTACATACTTGTGCGTACCTGTCGACGGAAATGACGTCGTAAGTGCTGTCCGAATTGCAAGTGAAGTATGCAAGTATACAAGTTACCGAAGTTGTATACTTCTCGCATACCTGCGGAATGTGTGCCACCATTTTGAGAAGCAATTTGTAGGTTACAATTTATTTCCGACATAATTATTTGATTTAAAGTTTAATAGGGCAACATCCCTACCTCGTAGATATATAATTTTGAACTGAATAAATAATTATCGCAAGTTTCACCTTAAAAAAAGGTCTAAGCAATAAATTCTTATTAGACCTATGTTCCTAACCTACAGAAGCTCAGATAAAAAAATCAATCCAAACTGCACTTACATACAACAATGCAAGACAATAAATGTTAATGTAAATCAGTATTTAATTATTATTTAATACTTTATTTAATCCCTAAATCCTTTGGAAATTATCAAATTCTTAGTCGGAATACATGAACATTTAAAGTGGGTAGCTGGCTAATAACTGGCACAGAAGCCCACAAGACTGCCTGTCCGAAAACATCAAGTTTGGTGGGAAGGGTAAGTGAAGTATGCAAGGATGCAAGTACGCAAGTGTATACCTGAGTTCGGACACGGCCAGAGTTCCTAGGTGGTGATTGGCGTACGGCGTTGCGCCAAATCGCTGGCCAGTCACGCCCCATTTTGTTGGCGTGTGCGGCTGGAGTTCGCGGTGAACGATCACGTGTCGCTTGCCTATTCTTAATTTTCCCAAGCTTTTATTTAACTTCACTCATTTGTATGTACGGTAGGTGTCGGTGAGGTGCCTGTCCGGCGCCCACCGAATCACTAGCAATCACTATGTATTTGGTTGACAAGTTTTCGATTACTGGTGGCGTGTAGAGTTCCAGTGCCAGGCAAGTCCTCATTTACACACATGGTTGGTTGTGTGGGTAAAAGACCATCCAAACTTCGAAACACAAGAAGGAATTCAAAAGATCTACCGCTCGCGTGTATGTGAAATACCACTTGAAGAGTCCGATCTTCGTGAGCTCGTATTGAAATGTAAAATACATCGACGTACACACACGTGTAAGATGAGTAATGAATATTCAGCATGTCGGTCCAACTTCCCGCGAAAGGAGTGCACTGAAACTCGCCTAATCGCAAGCGATACCTATGACGGACGAGTCTGTGAATTTATGAATAGTTTACCTCTATCATAAATAAAAGAAAAATAGGTGAGACAAAAAAGTGAAAAATAAACTGACTGCAAAAAACCTTTTAAAACAAAGGTTTTATTTATAAATGAACTAAAAAGATAAAAATAATAATAGGAGTAGGTGCAGAACTTGTAGAACTGGTAAAACGTGGTAGAAAAGCCGTAATAAACTTTACTACAAATTAATATTTTTGTGTCAATTTATATTTTGTATGTGAAAGCTTGGTGCGAATAGTTAAGGTCCTCACTTGGTTTTAAAAAGTTAACCCCCCCCCCCCGTGCCACTAGCGCGGCACTTCAACGTGCGTGGCTACCGAAGACCGCTGACTCTCAATAAACTGTTACGTGAAAGAACACATCGCCATTGTCAAAGGATCGTAATGTTTCGGGAATTGCTTTGGCGACAAGCTAGACTCAAATCCCAAGTAAGTTCATTAAGTTCCCTTCGGAAACGGATCACATTTCAGCGTATAATGAATGTGATTACGGAATCCCTCGCTGGCTGGTCAAGGGCAAAAAAGCTTGCATACAACTACGGTATTTTTTTTCCCAGGGTACAAACTGTCCAGCATCGGGTAGTCTTTACAGAGGACTGTACAGTGTACAGTACAAATCACTTCTCAAGAAGTTTTCCTGTTCCTAATAATGCCTGGCGTAACAAAAATACAACAATGCACGTTTATAAAAAAATGGTAGGGCCTATTCATTAAAATGACCCCAGCAGAAAAAAAATCCATAATCGTATACTTACCGTAGCATGTATTAGCCAATGTGACAAAATACTCGTTTCCAGACTCTAGTGCAGGCAATCAGAGAATGAGTACGCTCACATCAAATGAACTACCATACCATTTCGCCTCTGGTTACTTATCTACTCTGTGGCAAAATAAAAGCAAAATGCTCATGTTATTCTTACTTTGCCCAGAGTATAAGTAACACGCAGAGAAAAATCTGTAATGTGATACAAACTATATCAATAAAAACACAGTATGCTTTAGTGATATTATAAGTTCGTCTCGGCGTATTTGTACCTAGATTCTGTTCTCGGTATAGTGAGCACTTTTTAAGGCCCTCCCAACAGGCATTAACCACTAATAAATATTCCTTATTGCTGCCTCAGGCTATAATTTTGAGGGTGGAGAAATATATACACTGTGTTTATTGGTCACATTGCAATGTTTATATTAAATAGCACCAGGAAGATGTAAATTGGATAAAAGGACAATTTTAGCAGGACCTTGAAAAAAGTGCTCACTTTACCGTGAACAGCCTATACCGTTTAATTGATATCGTGGTTTGTTCGGGTTTCGTGTCGGGGTGGTCAGGTATCGGGAGGAAAATACCGGCAGGCCTTCAATAAGTCCTCGGCGTCCCAGAGTGGTCATTACCGAACGATTGAAAGCGGCCATTGAGAGAGATTTCTTGTTGGCCCTCTGCTGAGTAACGAGTGTGTAATTGGAGATAATCGGGCGAAGGACGTAGGTAGTCGCGTGGTTGCCCACGCCAAGCCGACGCGACGTCAAGTTGGCGACCGTTGTTTATGTCGTCTTGAACCACGTTTAACACTTGCCTGCTACGCTGTTAAAAATGTCCGCATGTGCTCACGGTAATTTACGATTCATATACGGAAACGCAATCCTTAACGACGAAAATAAATCGGAGCTGAACTCCGTAAATATAAAAAAACACGGAACGTCTCCTGTAACTTCGGGCTCCAGGAACGTATGTTGCCGAGCCTACGCGAACATTTCTTCGCCACTGTAACCAGAAAATCGTTATTTCTGGTGCAGGTAGGATATCCACGCCAATTAGACCTGTTCCTTCAGACATCGACAAGTACCATCAATCAACTCTAACAGTTAGCAACACTTATAAACTCAAATGTGACTCGAAACTGAAAGAAGGTATCCTGCTATGTCACATTTTGAGAGCTAACATATTTATACAACCTCAAGTTTCTACAAGAAATTCGTAGCTGAGAGGTAAGACAAGCGGACACTAAAAACTTTCATTAATGTTCAAATATTGTTCTAGAATAAAATATTTTCACATTTATAATTTGTTACGTATACATAACAAAACACCCTCGGAACGAAACTATAAGAATTTTTTCACAGTATTTTATTTCACCGGAAATAAAAAAAAAAATTAACTAGCAAATTTAATTTACGGTGGGGTTTCGCGAATTCAAGGAAATTTATGTAAAGTCCGTTATTGGAAAAAGTAACGTTTCCGTGATTTCACCGAATTCTCTGTAAAATTTTTAAATCACTTATTCGTAAAAGGACAGAAAATAGTTTTCGTGCTCCAGCATAGCTGAGGTTGTGATTTTATCGTAGAAACATTTACTTGTTCTTCAACCGAGCGAGATGGCGCGGTGATAACACACTACGCTCGCTTTCGGGGACGCGTGAGCTCGATTCACTGTCCGGCCACAGTGGTATCTGTTTTCCGTGATTTTCTGAAATCACTCCACCATAATAAGGGAATAGTTTCTTGTGATAAACGCTTCTTAACGACTGCCTGATCCAATGGTACTGTCTTTTTTAAGTTTTTTTTTTTCTCGGCGAGTTGTCAAATCCTTATTAACAACACTCGTTGATCTACAAGGCGTGACACACATGGGCATGAGCTCTTTGAACGATTCTAGGAGTTGAAGGAAATATTATTTTCGGCATAAGACATCGGGGAGTTTTGTTGCACGAAAAAAAAAAAAAAAAAAAAAAAGCCAGACGGAAAAAATAATAGAGGCAAAAAAAAAAACAAGATTAGTTTTCGTCAACAGATATGTTAGCAATCCACAAGAAATTGCGAAGGAACAGTCAGTTATAACAAAAAAAGCAAGGTATGAAAATGTTTAATATTTCCGGTGGCTTCATAATGTCGTCTCGAGTTATTTACTTATTTCGCTATAGACCTTCCTTAAGTGATCAAAAAGTCATGGAACCCATGATGTTCACACTGAAGGAAAGAATTCTCATCCTGGAAGAGATCATAAGGAGTTTGAGTTAGTAAACCACCGCGACACCCTATGCAGAGGCACATCGCGGGAAGGCATCTCCGAATAAATCAACCATTAAACGTCTGTACGATAAATTCAAGAAAAAACTAGAGCATGTCAGATGCCGCTGAAGTGATAGATGGATTGTTTTCTCCGACAACAAATTGTCAAGTTTCAGTGCCAAGATAATCACAGGTCCGTAGAAGTCCTTGGACAGGCTGTCTGGTCAGAGTGGTGTGTCGTTTTCGGTATAACCGGGACCGTGCATAGCCTTTTGTTGGAAAAAAAAGGGGGGGGGGGGGTTGACATATAAAATTTAGCTCCCCCCCCCCCAATTAAAATAATTTCGTGATTTGTAAGGCCAGGATTATAGAAAAAATTATAAACAACAAACTGGATGCTGTCGTCTTTCTACTCTAGGTCATTAATTGATTTTCAAGTGATAGTAATTTTGTTTTTACATCCAAAAATAATTTACCCTTTAGCGCTACCTTTCGGTTCATTTACAAACTACGTTTATTAAATACAAATTTGGAATAAAAGTAACGTTTATTTTCACGTATTTCGTTATAAATACGTACATTCAACTATTCTATTCATTACATCAATACACTTCGATTATCCAAGACATTAGTAGTATAAAATATATGAACCAGTTGACTTCTGAGAAATATCGGAGAAGTCTGCTCTTTCCGCGAGCAGAAAAGGGATTCTTTTAAAATGTTAAAAATCGGTGAGCATAATTTTTTATGATACGGTTTTAGTACTGCAAATGACTAATTCAAAAGTCATCCATTCAATTCTATGATAAGTTTCCATTAAATAAAACTATTTTACACAATAAGCATCCTATTTATTTTCAAAAGAATGTGAAATGCTTGCAAATACCTCTTCTCGCACGTAGTTAGTTTACCATACACACTTTCTCGATTTTTCGCCCTATGTAGAGGATTTCACCCCCTTCAGCAATTCGCGCGTGGTGGCGTGGGGCGGGGGATGGCACTAAGCACGGCCCTGAGTATAGCACATACTGCTGTGAGGAAACCCTTACAAATGTTTCCGGTGCGGGACTGGTGGCAAGTGATTTCGTCAAGCGTGTCGCGTATTGTGAGTGGTTCATGGAACACGTGACACTTATGGAGGGCAGTTGGATGACAGGTATTGGTCAGACGAGGCCTGACGCGGTAAGAGTCCTATTTACTGAACGTTTTCTGTGAAATCGTCGTTTGCACGCAAACGCGTATCTCGGTAAATAAAAGTTCTGGAAATACGATTTTCGTCAGAAAAAAAAACTATTGTCTATATCCCTATCACTTTACTTTTGTCAAATTAAGTGTCTTAATGGAGAACAAAATTCATGAAAGTGGTCAAATAAAGCATTTTAAATTCTTGCCTTGGCAGTTTCCTTAAACGGCAAGAGAAAAGTACAAAGATACGGTCGTATTTTACTCTGTGGGATTTCATCACGTGTAATAAAGTCCCACTGTTACAGATCTAACTTGCATAGTACAGCGTTACGCCGGAAACACTACACGCCTTGCGCGTAGGAGCGATGAGGCGCTAAGCGTACGTGTTAGTGTCGCCCGTATCGCTCCCTCGCATCTTGACCTTGAACGCGCAGGTACATAGCCCCCTCAGCGTACCCGTCTCGCCGACAGCGATGTCATTAGAGAAGGAGCAAGTATCTTAGAGGAAGAGCGAGCAGAAAATCGACCATGGCCTTTGTTAGGGCTTCATTCCAACATTCGACTGGAGTGATTTCGGGATACCATGGAAAACCGAAGTCAGGATGGCCGGACCGGGATGCGAACCCAGGTCCCTCCGAATGCGAGTCCAAAGTTGTAAAACTTCGCCACCTCGCTTGGTGTAAACACATATAAGAATATTTAGCGTAGCATTTATACAAAGATCGGGACTTACCTATGCATTTGAATGTTTCCTGAGGATATCTAAGAACACTACCATTGAAGTACGGGGAAAATTATTACCATTCGCGCTCTCTCACTATTCAGAATGTGTCTAAAATACACGTCCAAATTGGAGATGAAGAGGAGGTAGAAATGTCAATGGACATAGGTCCGGATACGCTTCCGTTTATCAATAGAGCCGTTACAGCGTACAAGAATAGCCACTGGATCCCTGTTATGCGACCGAGCCAGGTGATGGAGTGGTAACTCACTGGACTCGCATTCGGGAGGACCGGGTTCGATTCCCGGACCTGCCATCCTTATTTCGGCTTTCCATGGTTTCCCAACATCACTCCAGGCGAATGCTGAGATGGGTCCCTAACAAAGACAATTGCCGATTCCTTCCCATTCCTTCCCCAATCCCTCTTCTCTGTGCAACTTGCACCGCCTCTAATGACCTCACTGTCGACGAGACGTTAAGCCCACTTACCTTCCTACATTGTAATGTGTAATGCCATATGGGCACAGAACATAACATAACCCTGAAGGCTGCGGTCTAGTGAAGGTTTGTGTTAGAGAGGCAATAATCGATGAGGTAGTCCAGACAAGGCCGGTCGGCGCATGTGAAGCTGTATCACCTCAACGCCCAAAGTCGTGATTTCACCTGCAGTGTTCCCGTCGTTCCGCTGTAACTATGGGACTTAAAGCTACGACCCTATAATTTTATTGGGCGCAAGGTCCAATGTGCTCCACTATCGTAGTTTCGCATTAATCTAGTTCGTATTTTTTGAGAAACCGCTATCAAAACATGCCATTTTCCGCCATGTTGGAGGGCATTAAAATAATGTTTCCAATGCGTATAATGTCTTGAAAGTACCATACACGACTAGTATAAAGTGTGTTTTACTTTCGTAGACAAGCATTTATGGCACACGTTTACTGGTTTCCTTTAAAAAAAAAAAAACGGCATTTCAAACACACTGCAAATCAGTTAAACAATCAGACGGTCGCCTTAACATCATATATAACAGTGGAAAACTAACAAACACAATAAACATTGGGGAAACGTATGTTACCATTGCACAGGAAATAACAAACGTCAGAGATAGGTGTTTCATACCATGTGCTCGAAATGTCCATCGTAGCACGGATACATGCGTCCACACGTCATCGCAATTACTGCCAGATGCACTCACGTATAGGCTTTTCACGGTAATTGCGAGCACTTTTGAAAGCTCTCTCATTTGAAATAATAGTCAATAAATATATTTTATTTTAGGCTTAGACATTAACTTCCGAGTGGGGTGGAAAATACTTACTACATTTATTACTTGCATGGCAATATTTATTTTTAAAAGGCGGTTAAAGGATAAAACATGACTGAAAGGAAAACGCTCACTTTACCGTGAACAGCCTATAGCCCTGCAGATGTGTGGGTTGTAACGCAGCCTTTCACAATACGGCCAAGAGGATTCCCGACATCTTGCAATGGGGTTCCAAACACAATTTCTTTCACATACCCCAGAAAAAAAATCCGGCGGATTTAGATCATCACTGTGTGAAGGCCAAGCTATCGGTCCACCTCTGCCTATCCAGCGGTCGCCGAACTGTCGATTGAGAAAAGTACGAACAGAGAGATCGCAATGAGCATGAAACTCCCCATGTAACAAAATATAGTTGGCCCAGATGTGCAGATCTCATTGTGAACAAGCAGCCCACATGCGACATCCACAGGTATTCAAGAAGCGGAATGCACCCGCAGATGCATGTGGCACACATGATGAATGATGACTGTGGTATGATGTGCTTACGCGTGGGCACATACGGATTTTTAACTGTCAGCAGATGTCTGGCGAAACCAGATTTCCCTGTAAGTCAACCATAAGCGGGCCACTTCTTGATGAACTGTAGGCTGATGTCTGGCAAAATAAGAGTTGCCCATAAGTCAACCACGAGCGGGCAACTTATTCCTTATGAACTGTTGGCTGATGTTTGTGAAAACAAGAATTTCCCGTAAGTTAACCACAAACGGGCCACTTCTGGCTTTCTGCTTCTGGCCTGCCGTAAGTAAACCATATGTCGTTATTCAACTGTTGGTAAGCCACTTGTGACCCAATTATTGGCCACTTGTGGCCCACATAGATGCAGCTTGCCATGCATTTTCAAAACCAAAAAATAATTCTGTCTAACCCAAATAAAATTGTCGTAAACCATGTTCATATGTCACCTTCAGCTTTATTTCTAAATTAGTAAATTTCTTTGGATAAACCTGGAATCGAACTCACAAACCTTTAGTCTACAGTCGAACATACTATCATCTACTCTACTATGTAATCATGCGTTACTTTTTAAGTAAATATGCATACTTAATTCACATTCGTAATGCATTATTAGCTTTGCTACATAGACGATGTTAGTATCACGAGTCAATACTGGGATTTACGTGTGTTGTTTAAAAGACTAGTATTTTTGTTTCGGACTATTTTCAGGTAGAATTTAAAATTCTAAATAATGAATTTTTTTTTTGTGAATTATGCTTGGCAGGTTTTTGGTCTAAAAACTATTTTTGCTATCACTAGTAATGCCACGTGATAATTTTACTTAATATATACATGAAATAAAAATCAATTAAATACGCATATGCTATTTGCTACTGCTCAACAACATAGAGTCGGTATGCCTTAAATGGAATATACGCTTGCTGATCATGTTTCCTCAGTAATAAGGAACAGTTGACATACCACAAAAGGCGGTATGTACTTTTTTGCAAACACCACCCACACTTTCTCTACATACTCTAAGATGCCTGTGGGTGTTTCACTGATGTTTGCTTGTGGGCTATACATTAAATTTTGACAATCATTTTGTGTTTAATAGCTCACATCAAAAATACTTCCCAAGAAAATACAGTCACTATTTTTCACGTGGTCTTACTGTGTACCACGTGAGAAAACACAGTCATGTGGGCAAACATGTACCACCTGTGCCAACAGTTGGCCAACTGTTATCTGCCTATTGTTTGCTACTTGGGTCCGTCGTGCATTGTATCGTTAACGGGACATCTTCTAACGGACCAGGCAAAGTGTTCCTCAAGACCTCATGGTATGTTCTTCCGACGAGACTGGCTGGCACAACATAGGGTCTCACTAAACAGTCACAAACAATGCCGGCCCACACATTGACCGAGAAGCGTTGCTGATGATTGAATTGAACACTCGCATGAGGATTCTCGTACGTGCCGAATGTGAAAATCCACAATGTGACCCCGGTGCAAGGAAGGCCTCACTAGTAAACAGCCCAGATGCATTGAAGTCCGGATTACCACATAGTTGAACGGAGCATTGACAAAAACAAGCTGTACTGGAAGATCAGCTAAACGGATAGAACAGGTCCTTGTTCAACACTCTCCGAATTGACATATGGCAAAACATCATTCATTGTAGCAAAGTGTCTTTTTCTGACATTGAGTGTCTCTTCAACAGCAGGGGCCGCAGTAGTGTAGTGGTTAGACTACTCGCCTCTCACCAAGGCGAACCTGGCTCGATTCCCGGAAATCGTGCCGGACGATGCCGCTGGTCGGCGGGCTCTATTGGGGATCCCCTGCTTGCCCCCTTGCATCCCGGCGCCGTTTCATACTCATCTCGCTTCACCCTCATTGACTCTCAAGACATCGATACTTAACAGTCGCCCAAACATCTTCACTCTTTTACATTGCGCCGTAGTTCGCATACAAATATTTTCACTCACTCTTCGGCAGCATTCAGACCTCCTTCAGTTGTGGTGTCCTTGTCCTTCTAAGTTTCGACAGTGGCGGAGTGTAACATGGAGCTTTCCATGAGACGGCGATGGAGTACTTCAAACATGGTCCTTTCTGGACACTGTCAGTATGGATTTTTTTTCCGATAGAAACGTTTAACCTCACTACTATTAACTTTCGCTCGCCCATTCATACAATGAGCATCTGCCAACTCCACATTTGGATATCTGTACATATTGCTGTTCTGTAACCTAGTTCGTGACGAACACACATCTGCTCATCCTACTCGTTCGGTGCTCAGCATAGCAATGCCATCTGTCGGCTGGGATGCCGACTGGTACGGTACGATGCCGTAAAGAACTGGTGGCCTGCGTGGAGTTACTGCGTAATACCACATCACACAACACATCCACAGCTACTGACACCGCTCGTATGCACTCAAGTGCATACGTATAGTGTGTTGTGTACCGTGCACACGATAGCCGATATGGCGTTCCACGTAACAGGGATCCATCGTCTCTCATTTTACACGACAATGGCTCTAGCAATAAACAGCAGCATTTCCGGACATGAGTTCATTGACTTTTCTGCCTCCTGTACATGTCCTGAATATGAACCCATAATTTTGACGTATATTTTAAATACACTCTTATGCGAATAAGTTCTTAGAGGGCAGTGGTCGATAGGTGCCAACATATTCACCTTTCTAAGTTACTCCTACAGTGTTAGAATTTTTCGTACATTCTAGGACATTTTTTTTTGTAAATGTAGTTAAAAACGTGCACCGTGTTGACTAAATACAAATATGAACTCTGCGCCTATAAAAATCAAAACCTCTCTGTATTCCCATCAACTTTTGGTTTCGGCGACAATTAACCGCTGTTATAACCATAAAATTGTAATTGTTGTGGCAGTTAAGCAATTTTAGCCACTTCAAAAGTCACAAAGTAGCACGAAACACCTTTAACAGACGTAGGTAATTCAAACTCTCCCGCGTTACTACAGAAAAAGAAAAGTGGCCAGCGTCTTTGACAGCTAAATAACACACTTAAACCAGTTCATTATACGCGAACTTAATTGGGGAGTGTTTAGAAAGGTGATCTACGTTATTTCTGGTGCGTGTTTAAACTCCGCTTCATTACAAAAAGTGTGCAACTTTTTAATTTCTCGTTTTACATATTAAAACACCCGCACAGTATAAACGTTGTTAATTGTACCTCTACTTCATAAATAGGTGTATAAAAACACGAACTTGAAAATTTATGGAATATAACGTGAATTTACAGGAAGTTGTGCGAAGTAAACGAATAGTGCAGCACTGAGAAAAATGATTGTCTATAATTTTAGATTTATTTATAGAAAATATTCTACCAACACTTTTCGAATTTCGCGGAAATTTTTTCCTAACACAGCTAAGACCAAATAAAAAATTACGGGTTATCTGAAGACTATCAGGCTTCAAACGCGTGTACGGACCACGTCCTTTTGCAACTGGTCCATGACGCTTAATGGCGGGTTTTTTCGAGGATCTGCCGTTTCCCCGCCTTCGTAATCCGGTGTTGCTTCAACACTCACTTCGCTTCACCCTCATTGGCTCTCAACACACCGACGTTAACAGTCGCCCAATCATATTTTTCATTGCACCATAGTTCGGTAGGACACGCCCGGGAGAGATATGGATAGATAACAAACCTGCAAGAAACAAAGGCCGAATCGGGGTGAGGTGAATATTCAAATGGTCTACTGACTGTCGCTCGAATGTGTAGAGAACCTTGCGAGACTATTACAAATCAGTGAAGTCGCAAAATTTTCCTATCCCTAATCGAAGTCCTAAGAAATTCTCGGCAGCGTAAACTACAAAGCACTACGGAATATCCAGTCGTTGTCATTTATGAAATGGTTGTTGCCACAGTTAAAAGTTATTTTACCTTCTGTCCGTGTTGCCTATTATTGAGTCTATGTTGTACTGTTTGAGTTATTGGCTCGAATTACTTTACAGCATACTAGACATAGTATTTGCAGTCTATATATAAAAAAAATTATTATAAATTCATAGGTCTCTTCCTACTAGCATATGTGTGCACCAATACCGACGGGAATTACACGTCAGTTAGCTTCTGTATGTATTCATGTTCTGCGCTTCTATCTCCTCGGAGGGTTTGAAAATTGTATAGCGAGAGGGCCTATTGTAAAAAATTAATGTAAATTTTCATCTACTGTGGCGATATTCGCATCCGGATGGGAACGAGTTCCATTATATATCAGAAGCACTGGTCCTGGTGATTTGAATTTAACAGAATGGCCGAGCCATTTTACCAATGTCTGTGAAGTCGTTGATGCTGTAGGATTCATGAAAATTTCGCTTCCAGAAGGCAAGTTCACCCTCCTTTTTGGTTTCATTCTGTCTCCCTTGAAGAGGATAACAGGTGCAATGACATTTCCTAACGCATTGCCGCGGGTGACAATCGTTACATTTCCGCTATGTTCTGGAGCAATATTAAGAACCCGTTCGGTTTCTTTTCTTAATAAAAATAACTGGTTGCTTGTGAAAGTAGAGATGACTATAATTTCGTCCATATTATAAATCAGTTATAGTTTAAAATACAAAAGATATCAAACACCTAACAATACCCTTTGAAAAGCAACTGAACTAAATATGTAAAACACGTGAATGAAAATTTGCATTATAATATTAAATAAACAAACTGCACTTAGGTTAGAATAACAACGCTAAAATACAGAATATGTTAAAACACAAATGGTTAGGTTAAAGCGGCTTCCTTCAGTCTGACACACGCTTAAATGGAATGGTGCACGGAAATCGTATATTTATATTATTTTTGTGACAATTTATTTAAAGAGGATTTGTCAATATTTTTGTTTCGACAAGACCTAAATAATAATTTTGAACACCTTATTATATTGTTAAAAATTCTCTGCGTCCGTTGTTCTCGGAGCTCTGATTGAAGATAAAAAAAAAAAAAATCATTTTCTTCTTCCATCAGTGTCCCGAGGATAATGAAGGTAGTAAATTCTAACAACATAAAAAGGTGTTGAAAATTATTATTTAAATCTTGTCGAGCCCAAAATTTTGATAAACCATTTGGAAAATGACTTAAATCGGAAATCGCATAAATATACTGCTTTCGTGCACCAATCCCCTTAATCCTGTATACCACGATAAATTTTTCCCTACAAACTAGGGTGGAAGGTTCCACGAGACCTGCTACCCGAGCCTGCATGCAAGCAGTTAAGGAGGTGTTCTTAGGAATAACCTATCCAATGATTCTGATTGCCACACAACAAAGAGGAGTGCATTTTTTTATTATTTTGCTTCTGCAACTATGGTTCACGAACAGTATTTACTCACATGTTATGCGTTTTTATGCAGAACCTAATCATTACGTTCTTATAACTTGAACTTTTGCGTTAAATAAACACGAATATTTCAGAGAATTTTCACACATTGCTGTTTTAGAACCAGTAAACATTTTCATGGTCCTTTTATTTACTATTTATTCGTGTTTAACAGCCTTAATAGCTCTTTAAAAAAATCAACAAAACGACTTCACCCTTCCCCTGACTGGCTAAATTTCCAACCTTACAGGAAATCTTCCATCGAAAACTGCCCACTACCAATTACAAAAAGTCAATAAAACGGCCAGCATATGTCCAAGTCTTCCATAGAACCATCCATAGAAGCGGCCATGCAGGCAAACACGACGCAGGCTTGCATAGACTCGTCCAAGTGATATTCCATCGTAGCTTACAGGCTTTAAAGTGAACCTGCAAATTAGAACATGGTGGCATCTGTTGAATATATTTAGTAGTAATAACTTTTTATTAGTGGACCAAGTTCTATTCACCTAACTTATTTGATAACGCCTCTTTAGGAGCAGCATTTAATAGGCTGTGTTAATTCCAATAAGAAGACTATTATGTCCTTGTAATATTTCACCCTCTCCCCCCTTCATAAGTTAAACTTCCATAATAACGCTCACGTAGAAACCTACGAAATTAATACACTAACGCCTGTGAAAATGCAATATTAAGAAGGATGCATGTGATAAAAATAAACTTTATACCACGGATTAGGTACATAACAATACACAATTGAATAGGATTACAGAACTGTGCATGATCTCTGTCCTTGGGAATTCAATGTGGCGTGAAGCCACCACATGCTGCAATTAGAGCCCCTAAACGTCGTGGCAGTGAATCATAGAGGACTTGGATATGTTTCTGGGGAATCTCCCTCCACGCGGTTTGTATGCGAGTCCACAATTTGCGGTTTGTATGCGAGTGACGAGCAAGTCTCCGACCAACCATATCCCAATCATGTTCGATGGACAAAATGTCAGGTGAACATGCAGGCCAGGGAAGAAGTGATATCCTTTCTTCATTTAAGAATGCTTGCACATTCCTCGCCACATGTAGCCGGACATTGTCCTGCTGAAATATGGAATGTGGAGTTGCCTGAAGGAGGGGCAGTACCTCGGGTTCTCACTAATGTGGTAGTTGCTGTTCAGATTGCCCTCAATAATTAGGAGTTAAGATCACATGTTGTATCCAATGGCGCCACACACTATCACACCTGGCGTTTGCCCGCTATGCTGCTCCACAATGCAGGCTGTCAGATTGGGGTTACAACGGTAGCGTCTAACACGTATGCGGCTATCACTGCAGGACAGGTTGAAGCGGGACTAATTTGAAAACACTGCATTTTGCTACCCAGCACGCCAGCAACGGCGTTCACGTGCCCGTTGCACTCTGAGGCGTTTGTGGTTTCTGGAAAATGTAAGCCGACGCAATGACATACGTGCCACCAGGTCAGCCCGCAGCAGACGTCGTCGAACCGTCGATGCAGACAGGTCCACACCCGTTGCAGTGATCCATTGTCGAGTCAACACTGTGAAAGAGGCTGTACGGTTCATTACAACCATGCGGACAAGATGGCGGTCATCGCGTGCTGTTGTCACATTGCGTTGTCCAGTACCCGCTCGTCGCTGCGTACGACACACTTCTATCCACTGGTTCCACACATGCATCACTATCATATCAGCATGCCCTGTACGAGCCGAAATGCCACCGTATGACAAACCTGTTTCCCGGAGACCTATCATTCTGCCCCGTTCGAACTCATTCACATGCTGATATGGCGCTCTTTGGCGTAGACGAGGCATACCGGCATTTGCTTTCACTTCTTTTGATGGCTCTTCACTGACTGAGCTTGGCACACCAGAGAGGATGCTGCTGGGCTCATGCATGTACGCCATCTCTCTGCAGTCGTAATCACTTATTTCTGGTACACTGTTCTACACATCCTCTGAGCTTGGATACATTTGGGTCATTATGCATGGGAGTTGCAATTTTCACAAACAACAGTGTATTTACCTGGGGACAGGAGAAAACCTCGCTCGCTCGTGCATATTTGAGCACGACTCCGTGTTTCACTAGCTGCTGCACTTAAATCGAAGTTATTTTTATCCTTGATCTCATTGCAGCAGCTTGGACATTCTACAGGCAGACTTCCGCTAGGTAATTTGCAAAATTGTGGCCGTGTCGGAGATGAGTAGTATAAAAAGGATGGTTCTAACTCACCTGGCTACAGGCTGTGGAATCCATGGACCCTAATTAGCATAAATTCAGGCTGCAGGCTGTGGAAACAGGACCCCCCGAATTTCCCTTTTTTCCCTTTTTTCCCGTACAAAAACCTGACTTTTCCCCCTTTCCACCCCAAAATTACCCGAATTTCTCTCCTGCCACCGTCGGAAATCTTGGCAACCAGTTCTAATTAGCATAATCCAGACAGTTTGAATTTTGTGGTGGAGGTTAGCCCAATGTGGCTAAATCTGTAGGAGCTTCTCTCAAATTCGGAGCTTCCCATTCCGGCGGCCATCATGGTATCGACGACCTATGTCTACCCAGGACAATTAGCGACCAACTGAACATGTCGACCATTTTGTCGGCCAGAGCCTCGCCGGCGGCGGTGGAGTGGGCCATGAAGGTGTCGTGAACGATCGGATCTCGTATAACACTGCTGCATTCTTTAGTCTGTGTGTGCGTGTGTGCATAACACTTATAAGCATAGTTGGCTATAATTTCCGAACCATTTAAGTTATAGTTGTCAAATTCATAAAATAGGCATCCACCCCGACTAGGAGAAGGGTCGCATGGTCAAATATGCCCCTTGTCAACTTATAAGCATAGGTGGCTGTAATATTCGAACCATTTCAGTTATAGTTGTCAAATTCATAACATAGACATCATCCACGACTAGGAGAAGGGTCTTGGGGTCAAGTATGCCATATTTCAGTGTATAAGCATAGGTGGGTGTAATTTCCGAACCATTTGAGTTATAGTTGGAAAATTCATAACATATACATCCACTACAAATAGGAGAGGGGTCGCTGGGACAAGTATGTCCTATGCCAACTTGTGAGCATAGTCAGCTGTTATTTCCGAACTGTTTGAGTTATAGTCGCCAAATTCATAATATAGAGATCAACCACGACTATGGCAGATTGCTGTGATTGACGAAGCGTTTGAGACAGTACTACCAAAGTCATTATACATGTATAACCTCCCTGATGACGAGAAGGGACGTGTGGACATATGTCACCATGCATGTCTCTCTGTTCATACTCACCTCTGTCTCTCCTGTCCCCTCAGTGCCACCACCTAGCCACACACACTTCCTCATGTTATCCATCCTTGGCACCACAACCAGTGACCTTCCACTCGTCCTTGTGCTCTCTCTATACATGTCCTCCCCCACTGCCTGCCTACATCACAACCTGACCATACATACTTGCACACTCGCCCCTGCCAGCCAGCGACTCGCTGCACGACGACCCCCAAGCACTTGTGTAATAGAGAGCAGACACCCTTCCTGACCCTTCTGCTCTGGATTACCATCTGTATGTGATCAAGTACGACCTATGTCTACGCCCCTGTATCACCAGCATGGGGCCTGGTGATACTCATATTTGGTATACAAGTACACTGCCTCCTCCAGCGGCCTGTTTGACATTATAAAATAAAAATTATGCTTACTCACACATCATGTCGCTGGTGTCCATGTTGTGAGTGACTGCCAAAACGCCACCCGCTCACTGATGTCCTTGGCATCTGACCACGCCGAAGGCCACATTACCACTGACCATCCACAAGAGCCCACATGTCGAAACCACGCCACAACCAGGCAACCATCTTGGCTGTCAAATGCATAACATTATCATCCCCAACGACAAGAAGGGTCGCAAGAGCAAGTATGATGTATATGCACAGTTGGCTAAAGTTCCTAACTACATAAGTTATAGTTGTCAAATGCATAACATAGGGATCACCAAGGTTATTTTCCTTACTGGCATGCTACTACTACTACAATTCGTAGTAGATGGCCACCAGCTTACAGCTCCACTTACCACTAAACATACACGAACCTTCAATGTGTGTACTTACTTACAGACAGTCGATCAGTACTTCCGGCCGTGCACTCGAGAGACGTGTACCAAAATATTGATATATGTATGTATGTAATAAGATGTCACTGATAATGAATACACTGTAATCACTAGACAGCTGAGTCCCCGTACATACAACACATGCTAGAACGAAAAGCTTCCTATTACAAAACAAAGTATCTCCTGCCTATAGGCTAGCAAGTAAGCTACCAGCTGCTGATTGGCGGACGGTGCTCCAACTTTTCGAGCGCCACATTTTGCCTTGAGAATTCGAAATTAAATACTCTCAGTCAATGTAGGGGAGTAAGGCGTAAAAAAAAAATAAAAGTATGGGACGTTTAAACTTTCCTCCTCCAAATGCAATGCGTCGCTGATCTCCCATAAACTTAGAAGTAGCCAGTCGTGCCATGAGTTTTGTGTTTTCTACATCACATAATTAGGTGTGGGTTTCTGGACAAACGGGCTGTTACGGACCGTTCACTGTGACGTGAGCACTTTTTGAAGCTGTTTCATCAGACATAATAACCAATAAATATATTTAATTGCAGCCTCGGACTTTTGGTTTTGGGTATGGTTTACATTAACAAGTGGTGGAACGATATAAATTTGTTGAAAGAAAAAAGTAACTAGGGCTTGAAAAGCACTCGTGTTACCGTGAACGGCCTATACCAAAGAAATCATAACAATCGCCCGATTTAGTTACTTTTAAGTGGCCCACCAGTTTTGGTGCGAAGATACTATTTGGAAGTACATCCGCTAACGGGAAACAACTAAACATTCTGCTGTAGAATCCCATTACGAAAAGAATTTAAGAACTATCACGTTTATCACATATATGGATATAAATTACAGGGTGACAATGTTCCCTGTCGGATAGTTATCTTATTTCGCACTGTTGGATATTCAGTTTATGTTCAGACAGTCAAAAATACAGGCACATTTCAAGCTTCGGACGCACTCTGGCAAAGTTCAACCAGTCAAATATGCATATGTACTGTTCAGCCAGTCCGATATTCATCTAAAAATAAGTTATCTTGGATAATCAGCTACAGTTAAGTATTTTTGATATTCAGCTACAGTTCAGCCACAGGTAGTATTGGATTTTAAGTTAAAATTCAGTTCGTCAGATATTCAGCTACATTCCATGTGATTGGACATTCAGCTACATTTCATCCGGATGGATAGTAAACTATAGTTCAGCCCGTCAGATATTTGGTTACAATTTAGCATGCTGAATATTCAGACGCTGTTCAGCTTGTCGGAAATTCAGTTATAGTTCGTCATATTAGTTAAGTAGATACGTTTAAGTTCACAGTCCGGTATTTCGATTATTCAGAGTTGTAACGTCATATCTTTTTAAAAAAATATGAAAGAGGGAAGAAAATAACATTTTAATGTTTTCCCCCCGTACTCTAAATAACAAAAATTAATATTTCAGTACAAAAATTGACAGTAAAGTTTTTAAATAAATTTAGTAAATTGACCGTATTAGTTTTTTTTTTTGTGAACATCCAAGTGGACAATTAAATAACTATTAAAACCACTCTGCCTATAAAATCCAGTAGATGAGCATTTTTGGCCATGTTATTATAATTAATTTAAGTATTTTAAATTTATGACTGAATTTTTCCGATACCTATTTCTTATAGACATCGGTATGCAGCTTTCGATGCAGCTCGAATAAACAAAAAGATAAACACCCCCATGGCATGTTTGGGATTCGAACCCGGAAATATCATTGTCCGAATGTAGATCCTGAGTTACCTTATACCGACTTCAAGCTGAAGCTAACATTGCAGTTCTGAAGGGCGTGATACGATAATAAATGTATACTGCTCTCGATAAACTGAGCTGTTTTAAAAGCCCCAGCTTAAGATTTACTTCCCTGATTACATTCTATCCTTCCACCGTCTGTCAATTTAAGCTTGCCATGCGCCTAATCATTCATGCATGCGCCGTACAAGTGAATTTGTAGAACGGTTAGACATTTAAACGTGTTACTTATATGCAAAGTCTTATTATAATATGATAAAACGAGAAATACTAACTGCACTGGACATAAATTTAAAAATTACGCTTCTAACATAAGGCTGAGTCTCAGGGATTATTTTATTTCTACGCTGTCAATTTGACTGGGAATCCTCGTTCCAATGTATGCAGTAACTTATATACAGTTACGGGCAGTGATTTTTTTCAAAGGTTGGTATCAAACGTGCCCACATTATAGTACAAAATGGTTACAAAACAGTCAGTTTATTTTTTGACAGGCTATCTACTGTTACCTAATAGATTTTATAAATAAGCGAGGGGCGATTTTCATACAACCACCTTAGTGTGTTTCCGTTTAACGAAGCAATAAGCAGCTGAAAAATACTGCTGTGGGAGTAAATCCTTTTAGGTATGACCACGGCCATATTTTGGCCTTTAAACACAGATAATTCTCTAGGTTGATGAAGGCAAACTGCCTCGCGGTGTCAAGACAGCAGTCCGGGTTGGGGGTTAACACGGTCGTAAATTTCTCCGAAGTGCAACTGGACATTCTGTCTCTCACTCTCTCTCTCTCTCTCTCTCTCTAGCCGCGGTCATCGTCGCTTACGAGGCGCAAGGCGGAGCTAATTCGATTCCACACAGCTGACGGTGTGCGCTAAAATACGAACTTGTCGATGTCTGAAGGGTAGCATATGCCCCCGGGGGACTGTTGAACCCAAGGAGCATGGAAGGAGAAAAAGTTGGCACTTGCAAGTTAGACTTCGAGTCTTATTTGCTGGCCGGATTTAGGGCCATAACCCATTATTAATTGTTACCAGCCACACAGCATGAACTCTCTTTCTCCATAACTAACAAAATTTCATTAATAACTTGCGGTATTAAAGAAAACGTCTTATAAGAACATGCTATAAGCTCATTCCAGTATATTGCATTAGCAATTATATTTTTAAGATAACTTTTTCCAGAATTTTTAAAAGGAAATCATTTTTATCCGTGCAGCATGTCTTCGTTATATACAACCTACTTATGCTAGGCTGAAAAAAAAAATTAAATTGTTGGCGTATTGTAAACAATAAGAAACAACTGCAATGTTTGTCAAGGAAATCTTAATATTTTATTTAAAAACCAGGAGTTTGTAAGAGAACTTGCTAAGGCGGTAAAACTATTTGCTTTTATTTTGGAGTTACAATTTTCGTAACGAAACACTCAAAATATTATTACAATCGTATGTTCGTGTACACAAATGTGTAAACAATTTAAATAAAAAATATATTCGTTGCGCAGTAAACATACTTAAATACTTTTAACAAATCTTCTGCGACGACATTGAAAAGCACGAAATGGAATAACTGCTGATAATGGCCAAGCAAGTTTAAAAAGCAGGGATGCCACCAAAACATACCAAACTACAGCACCATGTTTCACAAACTGCTAATTGCTTGCCATACGTTTTCTCGATAGAATTAACTTGCATAAGCGAAGCCAGCATTCTTGAGATGATAGTAATGAATACAAATATTTTGGCAGCAAATTAATAACATCTATAAACAAAACCAGTGTGTACGTTACTCTAATGTTAGCGTGCACACGTTCGGTAATGCTCGATAGTAACTCCGCAGGGCCTATGTAGTGTCACCTGCTTGGCTGAACTGTCGGTGCTGCTGTTCGTACCTATGCATACTCATTGATATATATATATATTTTTTTCAACACTTTGAGTGCTGTTCAGATCTACTGCCACATACGACAAGCTAGAAATGAGTCGCCCATATATAAGACAGCATGACCAATAGTGACTCCCCATTTACAACCGTTTCCAAACAGCACTATTTCACACAGCACTGGACACGCTCACTAACTGTATAACATAACATTCATTACTGGACGGCTCTCTGTCAAATACAATGCCGAGCGGAAAGTGTTCCAATCAAATGTTCTTTCCTACGTAGATGAGTTCACGAGAGTAATTTACACTCTGAGCGTTATTGACGTAATACAGTATTGCGCTGAGGAGGACCTTACGAAAACTGCAAGCGAAGTAATACTTCTTCGCTCGTGATTTCAAATCATGCGTATGTAATATTACGACAAACTCTGTTGCAATAGTTAAAAATCTAAGATGCCACCAAATAAAAACATGAATTTGGCTGGCCCCTACTAACAATAAAGAGGCGATGGAAAAATCGAAAGAAATTTGTTGTACAAATGCGATTCCGAAAATACTAGTGCCTTGCTCGCTTTATGGCCAGGTGAAAACAGCTTTCACGCCACTCTGTTTTCAGACGAGAGGCAAACGTTCATTTTCGGAGCTCCAAAATTCTCATTTGCTCAATAAATTTGGGAATCATCTTCACATACAGAGGATGGCCGATACGGAAAGACGTCATATGTTTACACAGTTTGTTGGACTCTGGAGATCAGTCTACTTTCTCCTTTATTATTCCCTGTCTCCGCTAATGTAATGTCTTACACACTGCAACCTATGATAACAGATTTTTTAAAATCTGTTTACGATATTTATTGTTCTGTAAAACAGCGTTTTAAAGTATAGCGACAATGATGTATCGTTATCGAACATACAGCTGTAGTAAAACCTTATATTCACCCCTAAAATTTCTAGGAAACAGAACACACGCTAAGCTCGTTCATGCTTATTTTCCATCGCTGCCACAATGCCTCCTTACGACTGGACGTGACATTGGGGCTTTAAAAATATTTTACTAGTACGTTGGTCACGAAAAAAAAAAAAATTGTTATTTTTTGTTTGTACCACATACACTCTAAATCAGAATCAGTGATATAAATCACTAAAAATTATTTCAGTTGATAAGCTATACTGCTGACTGGCTTATCAAGCAAATTAACTGGGAATAAGTGATTTATAGCTGTGGCATTCTTGACATTCAGTGGGAAACTTTTAGGTCGTATCAATAATTAATCTTCCCGGGCAAAAAAAAAAAAATCAAGCTCATAGTTTTTACAAAAATAGGCTACATGTCAAAATCAGAATTTTATTGTTTCAAAAATGTATAAATAATAAAAATTAACTCGCATACACAAATGAGAAAATTCACATTGAAGGACGATGCAAATAGCTACTTCAAGATGTTTATAATGTCGTACGAGAAAATATTTTTGGAGGTGAAAAAAAATGCTGAAAATGAGACAATTCTAGCATATATTTTAGAATTGGCTGCCTTTGAATTTTTGTAAAATAATTTAGGTAAGTATGCCTTAAAATGAATTAAGACAATACATTTAAGTTGCCCTTGTTAAATTTTATGTGAACAGCTTGGTTTATTTTGTGCAGGATGTTGCAAAATTGCAAGTCAATACTTTGGGGAAACATTCCTCACATCTGGAGGATGAAGAAAAAGTTATATGAACATAGGTCCGCAGATGCTTCGTTTCTTTACTACAGCCCATAACACACAACGTACAGTGTATGGCACACGGGCTGGGTCATGGTACTGTGGCATGCCATCGCAGCGTTCGTCTGCATGATACACGGCACCTCACACTACGACACTCCCTCCATAACAGGAGGAACTGCACAGGAATTATTTACACATGTGTGAAAGCTTATCGTTGGCACTAAAGATAATGTTCAAAATGCCCTCCATATGCTCGAACACTTGCATCAACCCGCCGTTGTATGAACACCCGAATGCGTTGATGAATCCCTGGAAAATCCCAGATTGTTTCGCATCCCACCACAATTTTGGTTACGGAGGGTGCCCAAATCTTCCATTAGGGTTGCATACACACATGCATTTAAATGACCTTACAAATAAAAGTCTGATTCAAATCAGGGCTCCTCGGGGGCTGGTATGGCCGTGCCAATCACAGCTGCGATGGCATTCAACAGTAACATGATCCAGCCCTTGGGACATACACTGTACGTTATGTATTACGAGCAGTACTAAAGAAACGAAGCGTTTGCGGACCTCTTTTCATATAACATTTTTTCATCCCCCGGGTGTGATAAATGTTTCCCCGAAGTATTGACATGCAATTTTGCAACATTCTGTATAGTGTGGTGGGAGACGGCACGCGGGCGGGATTCGAAGCCGGCGGACCTCGCAGCGGAGCAATGAATGTGCGTGTACAAGAGGCGAGGGTGTCGACACGTCCCCTGGCCGCCCCTCGACGTGTCTGTCAGTCGCTCGTGACCTCCCTCACCCCGGGGTCGGCAGGCAGCAGTCGCGAGCATTCCTTCGCCACCGCGAGCCAAGGCGCCCAGGGGCGCTATTCTCAGATTGCTATTTTCTTCTTGGCGTGACTTACGGCTCTCGACTACCCGCCGTTCAGTGAAATCTGTATTCGCGCACTGCCGCAAACACGGGTAAGCGTGAGCACATCTGCCGCCTGCTTGTCGTAGCCTCCCGGGGCTGCTGAGCTTCGCCAGGCGGGAAGCCTAGTGGTGAATGCTGGGAAGAGAACACTCGCACACGGATTCGTACGCGCCATATTGTTTTGGTGCTGAGATTATCGCCGATATTTATTTATTGTTGGTAAAGATGACGGCTTGGATGTAACCTCGGTACAAGGAGCGTATTCTCCATGAATGCAATGCATGCAGTGCATGCTCTAATAAAATTCAAACGCGAACATATTTCCTAACCATATGCTTCCCATTTTTCTTTGAAATAAAAATAAACTTTCGTTGGCACATTGGACTGGAATGCACATCTCTCTTTTCCTAATACTTACTCGTAATATCGTGGCAAGGCGTGCCGTGCGAGTGTCGATAATCGAACGTAATAGTTCCCTAACACGTCGAGGCGTAGCACTGTTATATTCTCAACACTTGTTCAGCTGGTGTTAAATCACTGTAAGATCGTGCGAAGTGTGGGCGAATGCAAGCACAAGGCGTTCAGCATGCTGGCGAGTGAGATTATAAACCTTTATTCAACTTTTAGTGACAGAGGCTTGCGTGTTCTACTGTTACAATTGAATTCGTATTATCAACAGTAGTTTCACAAGATGAATGATGACTATAAAAGCGACATTGTAATAAGTGTATTTAATAAATCTTTTCAGTTATGTGTGTTACGTGAGAAGTTAGAACTTGTTTAGGTATAATGTGAGACCTACGCCCTCTCCAACAATTTTAAGACAGAGAACAAAGTCAGAAAGTTTGTACAAACATTTAATCCTGATCGTTATGAAAAAAAAGTTTGATTGTGCGGTAGCGAAACACCTTACTTTAGAAATATATTTAGATATAGCTTATATTATATGTACATGTTGTACATCCAAAAAGTACGAATATTATTTATCCCCCTGATGTCTTCATTCATTTAAGTTTCTGAGTATAAGTACCAGGCTACCAATGTATGGAAAATGACGTTAGTAACGGCACTGCTTAGGCATAAAAAAAAAACAAATTACTATATTCTCATTCATGTACCGCGGACATTTATGCAACTATTTAAAACATGATTAAATTATTTAAATATTTATTTATGATTAACAAGCTTAAAAATCAATCTTGTGTTTTCCGTAATTAAACCAACTTATACGACTAGAAAACTAAAAGAAGGCAAAAATATCACTATATTAAAATAAGGCTTTTACGTGTGTTGATTAACATTACTCAATCTACAAAGCTCAAATGATGTTTTTATACAATCAACTCGTAAGTTGTGAGCGTAGCTCAGTGAAACAGTATTGCTGTTTATAATTTTAGTTATTGCACAATGAAATCGGCTGCCTGTGGTTATTTGAGTTAACTTTGCTTTGTCTTATTTGTTAGTATTATTGCTTTTAGACAAAGATATTCTGGACATAAACGTTTTCTGGCAATAACTCAATTTATAAACAGCATTAATGCATCATATATTATAATTTAAAAAATGTTTGTAATACAACGGAGATTTGAACCCATTAAGCTACAGACACAATCTGGAAGATAGCCGTGTAATAGGTTATATACGTGACAATGTCTATCTTTATTGCGTATTTTTTGAATTTGTGTTTATTGTTTTATTATGACCGTGCCAGAAAATTGAAACATTTTCCGTTACTTAGACATACACTAACTTTCATTTTGTACATAAATAGGTTTTATAATACCCGTAATCTTTTCGTAAACGGACATGTACGCCTTTAGGTCTACTCGGGTGACAGCCATCTTGTCTGCCGCAGCTCCGTTGAGGTAGCAGACATTTATAACACGTTCTATTAAGTCACGTGTCCCAGAATTGCTTTCTGATTGGTCAGCGGACATAGCCTTCCGTCTGGGTTGCCTAGAAATTTGCTGCTATTCAGGCGTGATCGGCGTACACCCGCCTGTGGCTTTTCATTCGTATCTGAGAATGCGACGGGCAAGCTCGCAGGCGGCAGCACGGCGTACTACTGCGGCCTACCGCCTACTCAGGCATGCATCTCAGAATAGCACCTCCAGCTCACGGCGCGATGACTTATTGATGGCTGCCCCACTTTTGTCCTGCCGAGGGACCCTTACTTCCTACAGCATGTCTGCTGTATAGGCCATTCACGGTTACTTCGCCCTTTCCTGAAGAGTTGCTCAAGATTTAGCTTAGATTACTGATTACCTATTTTTCCGCTGTATGTAAACGTAAATCCTACCTCCCGTGGCACAGTATGTTGGTGTGCCACCGGTCTAAGGTGCGGGAGGCTTGGGGTTCGAATCCCGGGCAAGGCATGGGCTTTGATTTAAGTTGGGTTATAAGTTAGACTGTCAGCCGTCCCGTGCTAAGCTTTCAAACATAAAACCGGGGGACGTTAACAAACTCTTTACAATACAATATTATGTAACCATAAACACTGACATGTGAATTCTACGTTTTAACTGCCAAATGCTTTGTTTACTGCTTTCAGCTGTTCAAAGAAATCTGTCAAATTTCAAAAACCATTACGTTCGAATGCTCACAATTTAAGGCATATAACTATATTCAGGTCAGATTTATGACTTTTAACAATGTCTTTACTGAAGATAGTTTTACGGTTATTATTTCACGTTGTTAACATATTAATTATACACGATATATCACATTACACATAATACACGTCAATATTTCGTTGCGACTGTGTTTAACACTGTTACAACTGTAGGGGAAAGAACTGTATTATTTAACCTCTTGTTAATGATATGTGTTGGGTAATTTCGTTAAAAGGACTTCATGGACGTTCGGTTTCGGAGTACTTTATTACGACTGGCCCAGTCAAACAAGAACACTTCTTCTCAAGTAGACGCGCGGCCAATAACCAAAGGAAGCTGTGGTTGTGGTCGTAGGATATTGAAGTCTAGCATGGCCATGAATATTTTCGCGAAAAACACCTGTCCCTACAGCTATTAATAGATTCTAAATTTAATAATATGTGTTTCATATACATTAAAATTAATTTCTTTGAGTTTTCCTCACAAGAATATCCAATAATTTTGGTTACTATAGTTCTGAAGGGAGTGGAGATTAAAATGGTATTTCTTCACTATAATTATAGGGGATAGTCAGAAAGGTATTCATTTGTGTTATCATAAAATAAATGTTTTCCAGTTTCGTTTAAATAGTTGGTTTTGTTTTGGCCTTGGGCTATAAGTACTAAGTATTAGAAACATGCGTTCACAAAGATTGATCGACTTAATAAGTTATGTTTTTACTTTCATTGGAATTTCGTTTGGTTATGACGTGACATAAAATGCGTGTTCGGAAATGGACATTACGACAGTGTGCATCAACTTATCAAATCGCCACGATTGTCTGATGAACGTGCTTGGAACTGAGTTTCTGAACTTCCTACACGCTTTCTGGGCTTTAAGAGGTATTCGAGCACCTCAGTGTTTACATTTCTCGAATATAACATGGTTCCGAGCTGCGATAATTTTCACCACGCCCCAGTTGCCTTCATAAACCATAACAGTAGTCACCTGGAGTGATTTTGGAAACCATGGGAAATCAAAATCAGCACAGCCTAACCGGGAATCGAACTCGGGTCCTCTCGAATGCGAGTCCGGTGTGTTAACACTCGGCCTTCTCAGTCAAAGTTGTCTAATAATCACAGCTTCTTCTACTCCTTGTACCATGATATATTTGATGTTTCCCAGAACATTTACAGTTCCATATTCTTATCGGGGAACTTCCTTCATCTAGCCACTTATTTCCCGAACTCCAGCCGCAAACGCTAGTAAAATGGCGTCAGTAGATAGAGTATGCCGAACCAGGCACACCGGCTTCCGGCAGAGGCACGAGGCACCTTCCGCTCTGTCATTCGGGTCACCCAACCGACATCTTGTTTCCGTCTGGAATCTTATACGTTAAGAATGTCTTCCATCACGATTAACTTGATATCCCTATCTACTGGCACCACTGGCCAGCTTAACAAGTTGGAACGTCGTTCGCCAATGAGAACCTGGCAATTCACTTGCCAACCACGGTAGCCATCCAATAGAGAATCGTTCGCAGAACACACTTACCAATCAAACACAAGGTTATTCCATAGCCTCACACAGCCAATCAGTGACAGCCGTTGCCATTTAACTTCTATATACTTGCATATTCTGCGGCGACAGTATGTCTGACACGTGTTCGAGAAATCTTGCATTTTATTCTGGCCTTTTTTTACTAAGGATATTTAGATACATCAATACAACAATGTTACAATTGATTTTTTTTTTTCGTTATTTAAATTAATTCCCTTGCAATATGCAGTACAGAAAACTCTTTTACATGTTAAAGTTTTACAACTGAAATACTCACAGTTATACTTTGCGTGGGATAATATAGCATGACTGTGCAATGCAGTAAGGCATTTTGTTAGTAAAAAACTGTTCCTCCTGATAAGCCACATATTTTGAGTTGTGACATTATTGTACTGAGATATCGATTTATTCGCAAGAGTTTATACATTTCCTTTCCAAGCAAATTTCTATGCAATTCACTAACAGAAATCTCTTTAACTATCTATCTTACAATAAATTACGATTCCCGTTAGTCTCTGTAAATACAGGAAATAAACCTATTTATACTATTATTTTCATTGGCCATTTATAACATTGCTTGCAGGTGATTAGTCTCTATCCAAGAAAACACTATTTTTCTCATGTGTACTAGCTGCGAGCAGCAGAACTCATTTTCATATAACTAACTCACATTGTTGGCAATCCCGAAGAATTCAACCTTATAAAGTTTTAGCAATTTTGCTTTTCCCCTTATTTGGCTGACCAGTTTTCTATGGAAATGCTCAACGTTGTGCTCAAACAACACTTGTCATTTTCAGACACCAGATACGTTGCACCTCGATGGCAAACATTTTTCATTTCAAGTGGTTCTCTGCCGCATTACGGATCTAATTGCGGTGCCAACAGGTATGTCAACACCTGTAATGAAACAATCCCCCTGTACCATGCCGTGTAACATTTTGTCAGGTTTGTTAACAGATATAGTAATATCGGTTATTATTATAACGTAACGTAACGTTGGACAAGTAAAAACGACTGTAATTTTTCAATTAAATGAATGTCTAAAATTACAAACACACCCTAATCATTAAAAAAAAAAAAACTATGAATTTTAACGAAATTAATCATTGGTCGAAATCCTTGGTTTAGTATGAGTAAAGACCTGAAAAATTCGGAAAAATTCGCGAGTATGTTTACTTGTGTGTTGTATAATCAGACAGAATCATCTGATCATTGTGCTTGTAGCTAAATGGGAAGATATGATTTAGCCTTTATTTTGCCGCACGTTGAAACCGACTCATTTGTCTTCATAATGTGTTAAATGTCGCATGAGCAAATTGTAAACGTATTACAAGCGAACGATATTTTGAATCAACTTGTCTCCGAACGAATTCATGGATTTTTTAGACCTCTGCTTATTAAACATGTAACCTCTACTTACTAAACATAAAATTAATAGCTTGCGCACAATAATATGAGAAAATGGAATATTTTTATCAATTTATTTTGTCAACGGCTGTTTGAAAGTTGATTCATATGAGCATCGTACAGGTAATACTGCTCGATAGGCTGTCTTAAATCATGCAGTACCAGCGTAAACAATGATTTATATGTTGCAGAGGAATTTTATATCTGACGAGTACTGTACACTTGTGAGGGGGGGGGGGGGGCAAGTCACAATGATCTTCCCTGTGGGTACACTGTAAAAAATAATGGGATAATTACGTGACAAGTGTAAATTCGCAAACTTGTGAGGGAAACATAGTTTTCCTTACGTGCAAGGTAAAATTACGGCGCTCCAAGGTAAAATTCACTTACATGGTAGTGGAAAATCCCATACACGAATGGGGAAATTACTTGGATCTCCTCGTCCATTTGTTACTATTTGATTGTATTTTATATATGTTTTAACTTAGAATTAATTTTTATTGTTTGGTTATACAAGCTGTCCAACATGGCTCTTTAAATGTAAGCTATAATTATCGCACTCAGGAGTAAAATTCACGTACATAGCGGTGGAAAATCCGTGATGTCGTGATAGAGGTAAATGATTCGCGCCCATTCCCAGCGAGTGTCGGGGATTTCAGTGTTGAGGTTTCGGTTACTTTTCGTCAGATGATACAGGCAATAAAAAATTAACAGTACTAATACTCCGGTATGTTTTTAAATATAATTTTATTATACAAAATACACATTTCCTTACTTGTATGGGATGTTCCCTTGTATGGGATTGCCCCCCCCCCCTGACTTTTGTCAGGTACTTTTCCCGTACGATTAGGGAATAGTACTAGTTATTTACATTTACTCTACATTTAAGGGGTAATTTTACATTACATGTAAGGGAATTTTACGGCAAGTTTTTTTACAGTGTAACTTATTTGTAATACATGCTACTTTTCTAAGCATTATTTGTTTCATATCACTATTTTTAGAAAACGAAGCCTTATTGGTTGTGATACGGTAATACAAGTAGTGTGTCTACTTGGGTACAGCGTGCACCAAAAACTTTTTTTGCATTATTAGAAATCATTTAATTAAAGTGGGTATGAATAATTTTTAAAGCTTTCTGCATGTAAATCAAGTAATAATTTCAATGAAAAATCATAATTACATGAATTAAAATAATATTAATATAAAATATACATACACCAACGGACAAAATTATTAATGTAAAAATCCAAACTTAAAAAATTAAAATAAAAAAACTGCAATCACATACTAAAATACTTTCAGTCGCAGAAATGAAGTAAAATCCAAATAAAAATTATAACCCTATTTCTATCAGCCCAAGAATAGGCTTTCCGAAACCACAAAATACGTAGTTCAAATTGCACTTATTTTCAGACACAGTAAAATAGCTTTGGGATGTAAATAGTGAAATTAATTAAGTATGACAACAGCTTTGGTGTGACATAAATAATCAAAATATGACATCAATGATATGATTGACTCCCATAGTATTTGATTACCTGGCATGTATTGTGGACGCTATAGCTATGCCAACATTTCCACGTGTTTGAAATTGTTTTAATTTTCAAAAAGTTTTAAGATTAAAAATCTGCTGTAGACTGTAAAACGCACGAGTCTTAAAAAAAAAAAAAAGTAAGAAAGGACAATAAAACCCAAAGGAAAACAAAAAGTTAATAAAGCTGAAGCAAATTGAAGGAAGGAAAACCATTATTCTTTTTTTCTCCTCCAGCATCACTTAGCGATGCGGGTAGCGCGACCGCTGCGCCTCCATTGTTTCTGCGGCGGGCAGGCAAATTACCGGCACGGGAAAGTGAATACCTTGCAACCCGTCACGGCGACGAGCCTGTAATTTCATTTGCTGCTCACTTCCATGGTGGGCGGGTGTCGTGTACCCCTGCGGTGCATCATTGTGTGGTAATTGAGGGGACACTTCCCCCCCCCCCTCCTACAAGACTCGCTACCTTGCCCTGCTATTAAATAACCACAGCCAATTTAGTTGGGATGAACATTTACTTCTGACTGGCCTACGGGACACACCGTTCAAGTGTCTAGCCGCATTGCTGGTGGGATGAGAATTTTCCCTCAGGTAGAGGGAGGGAGGGAAGAAAGTAAAATATTTTGTGCCAATATTTTTTTTTTAAGCAGTGCCGTATAAACATAAGAATATTTACAGTTGTGTAGGAAGAGACTGGTGTGTTAACTGTACACATCGAAACAAGAAAAGCTATATATTGATAAGTCCTGTGACGGATAGTTCGCGCTTTGCTGGCCTTCCCGTGGGCTATGCCAGTGATGTGTTGTGAAGTGTTGCACGGTATCCTGGTGCTTGCTCAGTGGCCAGACTGGAGCCGGGAGAAACTGAATGTACTGCGGCCACTCACGAGAGAGTGGCGAGGTACCCATTACACACGCGCCATGACGTCGAATGCGCTATTACGTTTAAGTGGCCGATGTGTAAACTAGCAAACGATTAGGTACAGCGCAGAGCAAAACACAGCGTACTTTGCAACAGTTCACCATACGCCGCTGGGCTATGCTTGAATTACAATATTAACAACCATAAGCAGAACACCCTTCCTTGTAGCTGTATCCATATCTGTGTACCAGTGACTAGTAACTCGACAAGAAATGCTCAAAATGGTCATTTATACTAACCGAATCCCCCATTTAGCGAAGGAAAATAAGTATCGATGTTTGCAGTGAATTTGAAAGAAAACTCAAAATGGTGTGTATGTAGCCGAATATCACAAACGTTTCATTTCAGTTGTAAACTGAGGGTAAAGAGTACAATAATGTTAGCAACACACTCTCCAAGTTAATTTTTAACCGTCAATACGTTTACGGGGGAAAAAAAATCGCCTACAACCAATTGCCGACACAAGCACGTACGTAACGCGGAAATGACCCTCATGGATACGTATTTATATAGGCCTTTGAGTTTTGAGGTGTACTTCTACACTCCAATTACTCCCCTCAGAAGCCGAAATGTATTGTATTCAGCGTGTTCTCGTAAGTGTGTCACAACGATTAGGATTTGATACCACGTGATAAGTCAGGTATAAGAGATTTGTGAAATTTCTGGTTGAAAGTGATTATTAAGGGTGCTATACTTCGTTGAAAATGTGAAAAATAACAACTTTTTGATATTAAAAAAGCTCAGGGAATTATTATATATGAATGACAACAAAAACATACACTGTTTTAGAGAATGAACACTATCACTCTTTGGAAAGGTAAATATAAACAAAATTCTCATTCAGAAAAATTAGGGCTGGCCACATTCACATCGCAGAAATTGTAGTCCTGAGTATTCGCTAAAATTAAAAGAAGGTTATTTGATCATCATGTAAATATGTCCTAAAACTATCAACATCTTGTTACACTCTAACCGCTCCATTCACAAAAATGCAGCCACAAAAAATAAGGGTTACCGTCCATTACTTTGGAGGTAGGTAAACTGAGTAGCTTGCGAACCATTAACTGCATGTTAATTTTCCTTGATAATCGCTTTAGGTCATAAGTGCTATATGTCTTTTCTACATGATTTTTCGTATGTAATTACATCTCAACCCTTGTAGCACATTTACGAGAACACTCTCTATATACTGTTTGTTCACCTTAAGTAAAACCTCGAAAGTCAAATACTGTGCACTTAAGCACATGTTTCAAATCCAACACTTCACGAGGTTGTGGTAACATTGGTGCCGAATTATGAAAAATGTTTCTTTGTTTTAATACGTTATTAAAAGGTAATGCTCATCTTGGAAGCTACACAATTTTATAGTGCTAACTTAATTGGCAAATTGTGTTCAAGAGGCAGCGCTTTCAAGAATTTTCAGATAATTGTGAACCATTGTAGTTTGTCGTCGTATTTAGTAAAAAAAGAAACACTCATAAAATTAGGTGAGTGAACGAGTGAAGATATTTGTGCGGCCCTTAATATCGAGGTCTTGAGAGCTGATGATGATGAAGCTAGGGGAGTATGGAGCAGCGCCTGAATAAAAGAGCGGGGGAAACAGGATATCCCCTAGAAAACTCCCCAAACCGCAGCATCTTCCGGCACGATTCCCACTTGCGAAAATCCGCTGTGACCCTGTCGGGAATCGAACCCGATTCGCATCGGTGGGAGGCGATTAGTCTAACCACTACACTACCGCAGCCTCAAAAATAGAACAAAGTGAATATGTTCGGCTACAGCTAATTGCTCATGTCACTAAAATGTCATCAAGGTTTTTCAATTGAAAAAAAAATAATCATACGGTTAATCCGCATTTGAGTTTTACTTTTGAAATAAAATCAAACTTACAATATTGAAAAGTGAAACCTCTACTACAAGTAAACCAAGTGCCGAAAAATAAAAATTACGACTTATTAATCCTCTGACTTAAATTAGCACTTTAGCTGAAACAAACCATAATTTACAGTAGTGTTTTGAAATAGCAAAAATGACGATTTTAAGATAAAGTTTTCAAATTTTCATATTTACACTTCAAAAATATTACGGGTGTTATTTTGAAAATTATATAATATTTTGATGAGGTTAGCCTCAATATCATTTCACGAAACCGTAAAGTACCCATAACATTTAGAAAAAAAAAATGTTGATTTTTGAGCAGCCTTAAGTTACTGAGTCCGCAGAGACAGCAACAATGCGAAACATTTCGCTGATTACTATTCACGTAATTAATACCGTTTTAGTGAATTTCTCCATGCTTTGGATGTAAGCACCGAGCGAGTTTGGTTTTGTAGTTGCGTGTCTGATTCGTATTTGAGGGGTCGCGGGTTCTATTCCTGCCCTCTGGAGCAAAAAATCTCTTTACCAATTGGCTTTTCACTACCCTTTCAGACGAATGGTACTGGAGTTCCTTAAGGTTCCTGCCTAGTTGGCACTCGAGCTATGTTGCAGTGTGTTTGATATCCAGGTTTTTTCAAACTAAACTATTAAACGTGCGTTCATATGCTGATCTACGAAAAGAACATACACTTCGTACTTATAAATAGGACCGCCTGTTTTCGCGAAAAGATTCCAGGGGTTCTTGTATCCCAAAACACTAGAGTTCAGATCCATTTTCGTGATTGGGTGATTTCAACTGTCGCGCATTGCATGTGCATGCCCGCGAATCACGGACAATCGGTGTCGGTGTTACCTAATTCTGATTGGCCCCGTCTGGTAAGGGACCGTCTCCCATCAAGGACACGTGACCAATAACCAAAGGAAATCTGCAGGAGTGTTATAGGACATCGGAGTCTAGCCTTCGCGTAGAATATTTTCGCGAAAAACTTATAACCTCGCGGCTCTTGGCACTTACGCTCCCATGTGCGAGCGGCTAAGATACGCTCAATCAGAGTGGCCCTCCATGAGACTAGGGATCTCACGCATACACTAAATGTGAAATTAACTAGCACACTTGCCCACAACATTACAACATAGTAGACAGGCATCACGACACCACAATCACTCCAGTCTACATGTTGACTGAAGGGGAGCTTCACTCCCCTGCCGAACACACAAACACGTAAAATCTTTAGAGATACGGTAGTAAAAAAATTACAAAGGCAAATGGTACATGAAAGCCGCGTATTTAACTTAATTTTAGTCAAAAGCTGTTTTTCAGAGAATTTTACAAAATTTTTGGCACAACAAGATATAAAGAATAATTTCCAACACCTTCTTACTTTGATAGATATTCACTACTATTACTACTATCGGAGCACTGATGGAAGATATGAAAGAATGTCTTATTTCTCATTTTCAATCAACGCTCGAAGAATAATAAAGTTAGTGAATATTTAATAATGCAGAAGTTGTAAAAATTTATATTTACGTCTTGTCGTTCCAAAAATTTCGATAAACCTTATGAAAACCAGTTATAAGGAAAATCGGGTTAATATACTACTTTCGTGCACCATTGGCCTTACACAAAAATTTCATAGGCTATACATATGGCAGTCCACCACCGGCGCAATGATTCTAGTACGTGTCAGGGTGCGTTTGTTTTATAAACTCCCAATGATAGCTCCGGTTTCTGGTCTCACCACACCATAGCCATCCGGTGGCGTACGAGGGTTCGGCGGTAGCTGAATCAGGGCAATTCAGTCTACATACAACGTTATTCGACAGAATAGACCCAATCTGGAGCAGTAGAACGTCGAATTCGAACCGTCCACACCGCATATTCCCTATGCTCTCAGAAACACCCGTAGTTCGGCCGGAGTGCTGTCATCACACCGGTGTATCAAAGGAAACAGAATCATCATTACTGAAAGGTGAAAGCTGAAAATGTAAATACAATAACCAGCATGCCACGCTACAAGGACGGCCAGCACGTGATGGTCGTTAGTAAACATAGTAGAAGAACACGGAGTGTTCTGGACCAGTAGGAAAGTGGTGACTGGTCATACAGCAATCAGAGAATTAAGTGTTTGCACAGTGATATGCACATGTAGACTGGAGTGATTGTAGTGACGTTATGCCTGTCTACTATGTTGTAATGTTGTGGGCAAGTGTGCTAGTTAATTTCGCATTAAGTGTGTGCGTGTGTGAGATCCCTAGTCTCACGGAGGGTCGCTCTGATTGAGCGTATCTTAGCCTCTCGCTCATGGAAGCCGAAGTGCCAAGAACAGTAGTAGGGCTGCATGTTTTCCGTGGAAATATTCACACGAAGGCTAGTCTCCAATGTCCTATAACACTCCTGCAGTTTTCCTTTGGTTATTGGTCACGTGTCCTTGCCAGGAGACAGTTACTTGACTGACTGGGTCAATCAGAATTAGATAACACCAACACAGATTGTCCGTAATAAGCGGGCAGACACTTGCAACGCGTGACAGTTGAAGTCATATATGCACAGACTTTGCATATATAGGGCGAGTCCTTTATAGGAGACATGTGTGTAATGGAGCGAGGGAATGAGGAAATACAGTCCACGGGGCCTCTTTTAAAGGGCTCATCCTGTATAAGTTGCATTAATGAATAACAACAATTATGTGCACTTTTCATGTTAAACATTGTGGTGTCCAGGATAATTTAACCTCTTGAAAACTCTTTTAAAGGATATGATTTGGATAAATAAATAGATAGCATTAATATTACAAAATTTAATTACTTAAGCATTACAAAATTATTGTTATTGTTTTGTGACAGAATACACTTCGATTTGTGTATAAATATTTCATAAACAATCTTGGTTTTATATACAATCTTGGCTACTACACTTTGATTGAAGCCATTTACTGAATTTTAAATGCGTTTCAGGAGACTGGTCCTGCACATCTGAAAATGTATTATTAGCTCAAAAATCTTTCGGGGTGTGCCAAGCTAGTTGTGGACCAAACGCAGATGGAAAACGAATATCCAAAATCTGGAGTTCTTTCTGCCACCCAGCAACAGCTTAACCGTATTTAATTGAGCAGTTTTCTTGAATGAGGGAACTCCCCGATGTGTGTCTCAGATTCTTTCATAGCCACAGAAGGTGGAGCATCAGTCCCTCGGGTGCCCCAGGTCAGTATCTTGGCAAGCCGGGAATCGGGAGACAGCGAGGAGAATAATTGGGATTATTTTTGTTCTCCGCTACAGAATGGCTGGCTGAAGAGAGGTGGCACACCTCTTCCTTTATTTGTTTCCCTGCCAAAGCTGTTTCTGCTTGCGGCAGGTCAGTGACTGGCTTTCTTCTTTCTTCGTCACCCGCTCTTTTTCCAAGAGGAATCTCGGGCGCAGCCCGTAGCGAGAGGGTTTGAGGTAATTTATCGGAAGCGATTAGGAGGTGGTTGTTCTCGAGTTTGTGGCTGGTGAGTGACTGAGGAGGATCGTCGGGAATAGACGCGCGAGGGGGTCAGATGTCGGGAGCCATTAGCAGACAGACGCATGGTTCCCCCGGTGGAAGATGAATTTAGTGCGAATTCCGAGCCAACAACGGGCAGAATTATGGGCCTGTGAGTCAGGCAGGATTTATAACAACCCGTCGCGTCCGTCCATCCGTCAACGGTCCGTCAATCACGTGACCAACATCCAATCAGAGGTGGCCATTAATTATATTGTCCGTCCGTCAAAACTTTGTCCGTCCGCCAAGCTTTACCTTTTCACGGACGAACGGATAAAATTACAGCCTTCTAGACTTGCACGTTTTGTTACTCATTCATCCAGAGTTCATTAGAAGGCTGTGTAGTGTGTGCAGTGTTTTGTTTTGGCTGTCTTTTGTTTTCATATGGTTGTTTATGTATCTGTAAAATGAAATTAGGTTACATTTTTCCTGAAGAATAATTGATAATTATGTTTAAAACACGGGCTCATTTTGTGCAATAGTAAAAGTAATAAACTCATGCATTAAATGATAGTAAATTTTTTTCTTAATATATCAATTTTCGTCACGTAAGGGTATGTGCATATTGCGTACTTAGAAACACAATACCGCCAAAAATGTCCACTTTTTATTGAGAATTTCTTCGTCTTTGTAAATGGTTTTGTTTTTATTAGTTTTCAGCAATGAACTTACGACGTACGTACGAAGTTTGGTTGTAAATCGCTCGGCTGGAAGACGGACGAATGTATGACGGACGGGCGGATGACGGACGGACGCGACGGGCTATTGTAAACCTTGCCTAAGTCGGCGGACCTCGCCCCAGATATTCAGGCTGCTTCGCGGGAAAACTGGCGCTGAAGCAAGGAGAAACACAGTCAAATGGAACGGCCCGAAGAGCCGCGCGTACATGCAGAGCAGTGGCATATGTAGTCTGAGATCATGATTTGGGAATGCCCAGTCGAAGACCTTTACCTACACTTCGTTATCGGGTAACTAAAATGACTTATTTAAGGCAACAGATATCCACAAAGGTGACGGATATACATTGGATTTCTTATCATTTATACATCTATAGAGACATCAATCTGGTTTTCTATTTTTTGTCTATCGTCATTTTTTTTATGATATTCATATTCATCTAATGCTTTGTCAATTTTAAGACCCACAATTTTATATTTAGATACTCTTCGTGGGTCTTTTCTGGTGGAAACAATGCAGACTTTATTTCCTAAAGAAGGCATTTATAATCATCATTCTTCACATTGATGCATGCTATTTTATCCTTAATCACTTCTGGTAGTTCAATATAAGATGCTCCATTTAATGGATTGTACTTGTTTATGGCTAGTTGCAACCCAACCATGCTATGTAAGGCCCAATCTGAAGTACTTCTTTCAACGTTTTCTATTCGTGCGAGTATCTCTTCTTTAGTTTGTTTGTCAATCTTTTTAATGTCTCCTTCGTTCAATATTGCAAACGTGTGCGATTGAATGTCGTCAAATATTCGTATCTCGTCAGTTTTCCGACTTCGAAAATGGGCGACAAGTTTAATGTTAGATTACACAGCTCTAAGTTTTATAAGCTGATCGCGTATTATTTTAAATACTCGTTGTTTTACTGAAGCTAAAAAAATTCCTGGGCAACACTACATTAAAATTATTTTCAATGTAATATGTTGTTAACCTGCATTTATAAGATTTGTCGACTGCGTAAGTTGCATTGTTATTTATATCTTTGTTGTTCACCTATACATTAGTGGAAAGGGGAAAATTTCTTTGAAATCCTTTTCTGGTTTTTTATATATTATTTTGCCATTTAGAAATGGTAAATTTGCAAGGTTTCTTTTTCTTTGCCCATCTTTGATTATTGGTGTAAGAGCTGTAATTAAATCAGCTTTTCTTAAATTATATATATATATATATTATATATGTTAAAGTTTTTAGCTTTAGTTCTTAACTACGCAACTGTTGAATTATTTAGATCCTCGATAGGTTTTTTAAATTTATATTTTCTTGCTTGAATAATACTTGTAATAAGGTCATCTTCATGTAATTTGTATTTATTTTTTAGTTTTTATTCTCTACCTCTAATCGTCAACTTGCACAATCTCTTTTCTCTCAGACCGCTTATTGGAGTAAGCATCGTCATTTATACATAGTAAAATATAATATAATAAAATTTATGAAGTCGGCGAATGCTGAACTTCATTTAGAATATCTATCGCTGCATTATGTGATTAAATATTTGTAACCTTTTTAGAAAATGATTATACGCATATTTTCCGCATTCGCGTTGTACTTTCTCTTTTTTTGATTCATAATGATGTTTAGCATATTCAGTATAATATTTTTTGCAAGTTTTAAAATGCTTATCTATTGTGTTTTTATGAGACGCAAAAGAAATGATAGGCTTACTCTGCTTGCATACAAAACATGTCTTGGTTGAATGATCACCATGTAAAGTTTCATAAGTATTGTGCAATTTAGTATTTTTGTGCTTTTCAATATTTACCTTGCAAACAGGTTTTCCACATTCGCATAGTACCTTTTCTTTACTTAACTCATAGCGACTTCTATAACATTCATTGATACATTTTTTACAGGTGTTAGTGTGCTTATCTTTCCGTGTTTATGTCATGGAAAATATTCAATATTTAAAACTTCACCACATTTTTTACATTGCTTACGTACGGTTTTATTTTCCATTTTGTAAGAGGGTGACGATTCCATTTTTATTTATAAGGCAAACCTTTATTATGATAAAGAAAAAAAGAAAAAGCGGTCAAAAAACTGCTAAAAGTTGGTATGCATTGTGCATATCAACTGTTTCTGATAAAATTTTCTTAAAGTTTGATACAAATAAAATTGACATAAATAAAATGTTTATATTCGATGCTCTAATAATTTTTTAATCATTTCTTCTATTTGCTCTAGAAACTTACCCATTCCTCAAAATTAATTTTTATCGTCAATGTTATTTAAGAGTGATAATTTCAAGTTTTGTAAGTTTGAATTAAATTTGTGAACTAAATGTTTAAGATCTTCAGAGGATTTATCTAGTCTATATGAAGGTGGTCGTGAGCCACTGCCACCTTTTAAAACGCTAGTCAAACTGCAGGGGAAGATAGGCGAGGTCACGTTTACTTATAACGAAACAAGTTTATTAAAAAGAATTTAAAAAAAAAACCTAATGCTTAAAATGCACTTAAGCGAACTCCAGATCAAGCATAAATTTTCCATTTTTCATTTACTTTAAACCTTTATACGACATAAAAACTTCCTTCTCATTAAGTAGTTTCAAAAAAATTTTATCTAATATCTCCACATAGCGCTCTGGTAATGAAATTCTAAACTTGCCATCTAGAATACAATTAAATTTTTTTTTAGATTCATAGATTTAAAAATTCGTAGTAGTAAACCACTTTTTTTTCTAGATATTGTAGTTTGGTGAATTCAAACGAACTGTTCAACTTGTTGAGCAGAGATTCCATCTTTGATTTACAAAGAAAAAAATTTATTAAGAAGCAGAAAAAATTTGGTGCTGAAATTTTATCAAGATAAGCTGATTTAGCTCGCATATAAGGCTGAAAATATAGACTGCTCTAGGAGCCTGAAGCATGTTTAAAACTGTTTGAAAGCATCCCTCAACCATTCTTACAACCTGTTAAATATTTTTTGTACATAAATGAAGACTTGTATAATTATTCTCGCTATCACGAATATAAATTTTGCACTTACCAAAAAAGAGAATCAGACAGAGTGTGTCATCAATTTTTTAAAATAAATATGGGTATCTAGAGGATGATACAAATTCGCTTTCAAAAACTGACAAAGAAAAATTTGAAAGTTCTTTAAGAATATGTCAAGAATATCACAACATTTCTTCTATTGATGGTAAACCCAATAAAGAAACGTTTAGTTTAATCAATAAATCAAGATGTGGTGTTAAGGATGAGATAATTGTTGACCTTTCATAAACCACATAATGAAATAAAAAAATTTTAAAATGTAATTTTGCATATGAAAATAAATCAATTACAAAGTTAACACAAGAGAATTTCGGCATTTGGCAAAAACACACAAATTTGAAACTTGTTTAGGATACGGAATTTCCAGACATAGTTATATCATACAAAGAAGGTCATCATAGAAATCAGACATTGACTGGGCTTTGTCAGATTAGATTTTATTCACATGGTAGTTCACTAGCACATGCATTTTTTTTTCCAAATCAGCAAAATGAGCTTGTTGAAATTCATATCAATAGGCAGGAATATTGGGATAATGATGGGTAAAACACTCCTGAAAATTAAATTAATTTATTAACAGTTTTGATACACGAAATCGGCCATGCATTAGGTCTTCAACATACAGGTGATAAAAATGCAGTCATGTATCCAGTTCTTAACAATGATTTGTTTGATTTGCAACCAGATTACATCCAAAGCATTCAAAACTTTTATGGACCACCCCAAAAAAATAACTTTAATGTTGATGAGCCAATTGTTTTGTGTAAAAACAAATACACAAAAACATTTTTAATTATTGATATAAAGCTTGTTTTTTTACAATAAAAAAGTTTGGATAAATAGTTTGAATGACAACAACATTATCAATAAGTCATTTTTGATAACAAAAACGTTTCAGTTTTTACCAAGTGATTTCGATAATTTTTTTATATACCAAAGGCCTTCGAGCGAGTTATTTCTGTTTGTAAATGATGAAGTTTATATGGTTGATTATCCTAGTTATAATCTTATTAGTGGTTATCCGAGAGGATTTTCTTCGTTGGGATTAATAAATGAATATAAAATAAATGCTGTTTTTATTTCATATTCAGGGAAAACTTTTATCTTCTTTGAAAAGGTGTATTATGGTGTAATAGATGAATGTAGTTTCCAGGTAAAAGAGACTTGTCTAATTAGCAAGAAATTTCCTCATCTACCAGATATGATAGAGCCTACTTTCAGACATACAAATGGTTTACTGTATTTCTTTAGCAACGAAACTATTATGGAATATATCGAATTTACAAAGAGATTGACTAGAGTTGGTAAAAACAACATTTCCATGTGTGGTATAAAGTGTGAATCTTATAACGAAATCATAAATAAAATGAAAGATATTGTTGATGACTTAGAAAATTTAACTCCTTAAGAGCTATGTAATTTCAAATGATATTATAGCTTTTCATATGGTATTCCAGGAGGGGAAAAATCCCCCCCCCCCCCCCTTTTGGAAATTTTACACAAAATAATGCATTTAAATAAAATATATTTATAAATGATTTTGGTCTATATTTTATGAAATTATATTCTTAAATTTTTCATTTTCTCCATAAATAAGAATATATATTTAAACACATATTACAACTCGCCAATTTCACTTGCGCATAATTTCGCATATAAAAATTGAGTCAATTCTAGACATAAATAATAACAAACTTATTTACAAAGGTAACAAGATTTTTATGATTATTGATGAGGAAAATAATCCTTGGTTTAGAAGAACTGATGTAACTAGGCTTTTGGAATACCGAAAACCAAGAAATATTAAAATGTTGATCATAATGATAAAAATAAATTTACTTAACTTGGAAATTTACTTACCATCGGGACAGTTTAAAACATGAAACCAAATGCCATATTTATCAACGAATCGGCTCTGTATAAGTTAATATTTAGATCAAATATGCCTCTAGTTGAAAAATTTACTAAATGGGTAACTAAGGAAGTTTTACCATCAATTAGAAAAGATGTCGGATATAAGATTCACAAATACATAGTGCAATTATACAAAGGCCAAATAGAACACATAAAAAATGAACAAAATTAAAGATGGCCAACTTGATCAATTAAGAGATATAAATAAAATGAAAGATGAACGCATTGAAAATTTAAGAGAGCCAGTGCATATGGCATTAGATGGAATAGCTCATAGAAATGAGGTAATCAAATAAATGACCCCTCATGTTGTACCACAAACACAAAATCAAAATTTAAATTCAACTTCTGTTCTCTTAAAATTATTTTATAGTGATTTTGAATATTATTACTATGTCATAAGAACTGAAAGAAAATATGTTCAAAGACAAGAGTATAGAATAGAAGATAGGCATCCAAATTGCGAAGAATTATTGAGATTTGATTATATTCCAAATTCTGTAAATTTATATCAAAGAATGAAAGAAACATTGAATGCTCACATTGAGTGTTTTCGTAACTATTTTAATATTGTTGAAAATAATTATACTCAGCAACAATTGATTAATGATATAAATAATCTTTATCGAATTGAGTAATAAGCAGTCCAATATTTATCAATGCATTTGGTCTATATTTTATAATGTTATTTTTATTTAATTTTCAATTTTCTTTATAAAAAACAATATATATATATAACATATTTCCCTGTATGCAAAATGGCCAAACCACTAGAAAAACAACTAGAGAACTTAAACCTAGAAGATAATGAAAATGTATATTTTTTTATTTAAATAATTTAATTTTCAACAATAAAAAAATAAATGTTGTATTAGATGTTAACAATGAGCCTTGGTTTAGAGGAAAAGATGTTGCTCAAATTTATAATATAAAAACACAACAAAAGCCATTATAGACAATGTATGTGCAGACCATAAAAATGTTTATAAATCATAAAGAAAAATGAATATACTCGTAATGAAGATAAAACATTTCTTGAAAACATTAAGAAATATAATAATGTCACTACAGTTTATATAAATAAAAAGGAATAATACAATTACTGACAAAATCTAGAATAGCCATTAAATTATTGGTAAAACAAATTTCTAAGCGGCTTAATTTAAACATAATCGTTTTTGAAGGAAAAATGAAACAAGATATATTTTCCAAATTATTAAATGTTTTAAACATTTAAATTATAGACAACAATATACTATAGACAATTATAGAATAGATTTATATTTTCCTGATCTAAAATTAGCTATTGAGTGTGACGAATTTAACCACAGAGATAGAAATCTTAGTCATGAAATAGAAAGACAAAAGTATATAGCGACCCAATCAAATGGCAAATTTATGAGATTTAATCCTGATGAAATAGATTTTGATATAGCCGATGTGGTTAATCGTATTGTTGTGCATTTAAGTAAAATATAAATTTACAGACATTTATAGGGTCTATTGAATAGACACTTAAGAGGTAATGAAAAATCTTAGAGTAAATTAGTAAATTTACACTACAGCTGTCTTATTAATCGAAGAATTACGAGAATTATCAAAACCTAACCATTTTACATAATTTTTATCGTCTTTTGTTTTTAAAACTTTTTCAACCAAATATTCATCAGAATAGTTTGTTTTCATAATTTCGTATTCATGGAAACTACCCTTTATTTCTTCGTCTTTTTCATCTATCAGTTTGTAAGTTGGCACATCAAAATTGAAAACTTCAAAATGGTAAATAATTCTTTTGTACAATCAGCTGTATAACCCTTTTCAAAAAATCGTTTACTCTTGCTCACACGAACAATATCTTCAACTTTATATTTCGGTTTAGTAATCGTATATACAAAATCATGTTGTCTTAAATTTTTTTCATTTTTTTTATTAACGTCAATTGGTTCCATGTCAATGGTACTAAGCTTTGTGTTGTTATATTCTTTCACTAAATATTCTAATAATATTACCCACTTGTAATTGCCATTTGAAGCGAATTTCTTAAAAATTTTATTCTTCATTTATGATTAAATCTTTCCACACAACTGGCTTTAAGTTCGCTGAATGTACAATAATGAATGATGTTATATTTTCCATAAGTTATTAAAAAATATTTTATTATAAAATTCTAAGCCATAGTCGCTTTGTAAATTATTTGGTTTTCCTTTAACTAATATAAATCCTAAAGCAATTGATACATTTGTGGCTATTTTATCTTTAATTGGTAAAGGAAATGCAAACTTATAAAATACATCAGTAATTGTCATAATATATTTACATGCATTATTTATATGCGATGTGCATTTCAAATTGCCAGTATCCATTTCTACAATATCAATTTGCCATAAATCATCAATTCCATACGAAATTACATTTCATCTTGGAAAGTTTTCTCGTGCAGATTTATATAATTCATTTATTATCCTTCTCTTACTTCAGCCAATGTTTTTTTTATAAATGTTGATTTATTAGAATTACAAATAGAACATATACTTTTCTGAACTAATCGCCCATTTTTAGTATTTTCAGTTTCAGACTTTCTTGCACTTCGAACACCATGTGTTCTCCATTTAATAGTTATATATATATATATATATATATATATATATATATATATATATATATATTCTTTATATTTCACGAATACTCCTATTGTAGTCAACATTCCATCAACAAAATAATTAGATATATTTTTTTTTATTTTTAAAATTAAAAACTCACCTCTGTTAACATCAAAAGGCTTACTATAATCTATTTTTGTAGTTCCCTTAGTAACAGTTAAGAGTATCATTTGATAAATTATCAGTAATTTATTTTATAAACAGTACAATCCATCAAAAAAGAAAAGAAATTTACATCATTATCTATGCGAAAAACATTATTATTTCTATTCCCCTTTCCACGTAAATAAAATATGTGAGATTTTTCTTCCATAAATTTTTCAACTTTCGAGTTTAAATTTTGGAATTTAACATCTAATTCTTTATCGGAGTCTTCTTTGCTTTTTTCAACTTTTGTGTTAACAAGTGTATCACAATAACTCACAACTGCTTGGTTTAAATTTTGTAATTTAACATCTAATTCTTTATCAACAGCTTCTTAAATTTTTTCAGGTTTTGTGTTGACAAGTGTATCGAAGTATTCCAAAACTGATTGGTTTAAATTTTGTAATTTATCAGCTATTTCTTTGTCAAAATATCTTTTGTTGACTCCATCTTTTCCGTCTACAGTATTAGCCATATTATTAATTGTACGATTTTGAATAGACACATAGTCTGTCGTATAAACGAAAACTTTACTAAGTTGATCTCGTAAAGCAGAAACAATGGTATTATATTTTGATTCTACATATGGTTTTAAATCAGAAACACTAGTACTGTATTTTGAATCTACATCGGTTTTTAATGCATAATCAAATATATTTTTCTCAAAAAATCTTTTATTGACCACATCATCTTCATCTATAGGATCAGACAGTTTAGTAATTCTTCGATGCTGAAGAGAAACATAATATTTTGTATAAGTAAAAACTTTACTTATTTGATCTTGTAAAGCAGAAACAATAGTATTGTATTTTGAATCTATATATGTTTTAAAATCAGAAACACTAGTGTTGTATTTTGATTCGACATCGGTTTTGATGCATTATTAGAAACAATAGTTTTATATTTCGAATCTACATCCTTTTTTAATGCATGATCTTATATATATATATATATATATATATATATATATATATATATATATATATCTTTTTTTGACCCCATCTTTATTATCTACAGGTTCACCTATATTGACAATTCTACGTCCTAGAAAAGCAACATACGATTTTGTGTAATCACAACAGTTAGATGGTTCGCTTTGTAAAGTAGAAACACTCGAATTGCATTTTGAATATTCATGTGTTTTTAAATTTTCAGTAATATTGCCAATGTCTTCATTTAAAGATTTGATTAATGGTTTTCCAAATATATCTGTCATTTAATACCATATATAAATTATATCATTAAACTTAAATTCCCTCGAAAAAAAAAAAGGTATAAAAGAATCAAACACAGTTGTCCACACATAACTGAATCAAAATTCTGAATTCTGTCATCATTCTAATAAAAATTTCTGTTTTTAAAATAATTAGTTAAGTTAGTAGGATAATTGCCTCCAAATGAATCGAAATAGTAAACACAATTATTTTCTTAAAAATAGCAAACCCAATGAGTACCAGGATTTGTTGAAATGTCAGAATTAACCACAGCACATTCATTTTTGTGCATTCTATTTGGTAGAACGTCAATCATATAAACTTTTCTGAAATTTTTTAATATTTAATATTTTTTCATATTTTTCAATAACAATATTAGATAGAGGTTATATATTCAAATTTCTTTTGGCCTTCCTGTTTTTTTTTTTTTTTTTTTTTTTTTTAAGCAACTGCGCCACTTCCTGCTTTATTTTCCACTGCCAAATTGTCTCTTTGTTTTTCTTGTCATTCGTTTTTATTTTAATTTTTTTAGTTTGTTCAACTGGATTATAAACTGCACTAGCTCCACCAGCTAAAGCACCGAGCGCACCTAAAGCTGCAAATAAAATTGGTAAATATCCTCCATGGTGTAAAACACTTCCAGATTTTCCTTTTCATTTTTTTTTTGTGTTGGCAATGACAACGTTGGTAAGAAGCCTTTGCCTTCTTTTAATATTTTATGTTCTTCTCTCAAGTTGATCTCTAGTAAAAAAAAATATCTATACCCAAGTATCTTAATTGAGTAATGGGTGAGTAAAGTAAAGCTTTTTATCTTCATTTATATAAAAAAATATCGAATAAGTAAAAAAATATATGATTAATTACACATTTCAATGCCCCAGCCTAATTTTTTTGTAAACATAGTTGAGGCAACAGCAGCAGAGGCAATTTTTTTCTCCAATTGGAGTATTTTTATCTAACATAATTTCTTTAGCTTCTTTTTGTAAAAATTTATCAGCATCATGTCTAGATTCTAAATCTTTATGATCTCTGTAAGCAATATCGTAATATTTGCAAGCTTTGTCTAATTTATTAATTAATTTATTAATGAGTCTCCTCTTTCTAATCTTTCGTTTAATTTTGTAAATGGACCACAATAATTATAATCAGGCAAATACATTTCCGGCAAGTTTAAATTATTTAATGCCCAGTTTATAATGCCTTTGTCATGGTGTTCAGAATTACAAAATGAATGTGGAATTACATTTAAAACTCTTATTAGATATGGAATTCGTTTCTGGTTATTAACAACAAAATCAGAAAATTTATCGTTCATCATATTCATAATGTTTACGTTTTCTTTGTGATAATTTTTAGTTTCAGCAGTTTCTTCGCCATGAATAACTAACAATCTATCAATTAATTTTTTAAGATCATCCATCCATATATATTCTTTTGGCCAACTATTGTATTTTTTAATGCCATTTCCAAATTTAAAATCATTTGTAAAATCCTTAAATCCACCTGTGCTTGATGCTGATTGAGGTTTTATATAGTTATTATAAATTTGACTAATTATATTATTCCACTTCCAACCTCTACTTGAACTTGGATTATTCCTCTCCGGATTAGGCGTATAATTTTGAAATAAAGCATCGGTTAATACAATAATTTATGTATAGTTTTCGCGGTCATAAGTAGTGTATTTACCCTCAAAATTTGTTTGTGTTTTTTTGTTATCAAATTACAAAGTCCTGGTATTAAATTATAGTCTTTATCCTTAACAAATAGTGTATCTTTATTTAGCGTTACTACTGTGTCACCAATGTAGAAATCTTCCCCAATTCCACGTAAACAAGATTTTTCATTAATAACATTAATTCTTATTGCAATTTCTATTCCGGGATTTATAGTAAAAACACCTGCTATAGGTGGCAAATATTTTAATGGAGTAACACCCAAATTAGGTGATTTCGGGAGAAAATCTCTTTCAAATGATGTTTCTTCTCGAGTTGGCGGATAATATAATTTTTCGCTGCAACAGGAACAAGTGTGTTTATAAATTTTTTGTTTTCTTCACTTACTCGTTCTACATTTTTGCCAATATTTAGTAATTCATCAATCAATGGCAGCTCTTTTTTCTTATTTCTTTCATATTCCACTTCATGGTCCTTTTTATAACATTTGAACCTCGCGATGAGTAATTTAACTCAAGAAATATCCTTTGATTCTTTAATTTATAAATAATTTTTTCCTTGTGAATGAGTTATAAAAGTATTGAGAGTTTCGAGAGGCAAACTATTCCCTCAACTGATCAAACTAGGGGTAGTTTAAATGTTTACATTAATAGAGTTGAGTTTGATATTGCTATAGGAGATGGTTTTTCTTTTCCAAATGTCGCTTATGTTTCTGAACAATTTAAATTACTAAAAAAGGGTAAAGTTGATGACGAGGCAAAATATAAAAAAAGACAATATTGATGTTTGTTCTAACTTTTTTCGTTTCAGTTTTCTAGAGTAGAAATTTCGAAACATGAGAATATTATTGAGGCTGTTGATAATCCCGGAATAACTTCAACAATGATGAATGTTGTATTAAGGTCACCAGGTGAACAAAATTATTTAGAAAGAACTGGTGTTGATAATAAATATCGAGTAAAATGTGTTCATAGTCATAAAACAAATGAAATAATGTATCAGCTGAGATATTTGTTTGGCTTTATCAGAGGTAATGCTGAAATTTACTGGAAAGGTAGTTATAAAATAACTTTTTTCCGTAATTCATCAGATAAAAATTGTTTATATGTATATGAGGACGAAGTTGTCACACCTCCGACAAGTTATGCCGATCCAGGTAGAAATGAAATTGAAAAATTAGATATTATGTGGCCTATTGTTGGATATGAAGCTAACACAGCCACTGCAATTAAAGAGGAAATATACAAAGAGCCTGAAATTCCTATTAGTTTTAATTATAGGCAATATTTAGAAAACGAAGTACCTATAGGAACAACTTTTAACTTTGATAAAAAATATCAGTTTAATAATTTACAATTTGACATGCCCGATTTTGTAATTGTGAAAAAATCATGCTGAACAGCATGTCCATGCTTCTATGTTTGATAATTGTGATGTACGAAATATTTAAGTTAAAAATGGACGAAATGTTATTTTCCCAAAAGAAAATTGGAATGTAGATATCGAAAAGGGTCTTAGCAGTAAACAGTTTCATGCTTATAATGACTTTAGAAATAAAAAAAAAAAATTAGATACTGTATGAAGAAATAATGAACTTTATTATAAACCTACTGTGAACTATGATGGTAAAATCAATTTTTATTCATTTTGGGAGCGAATGCCATTTTATGATATAGATTGTTCATTTATAAAAATCACTGTAGTTAAAGACAAAATAAACACAAAAATTTGTGTTCATTTTAATAAAGAGATTAAAGAAGCAGGTACCATTTGTAATGTTGTTCTGGTTAGCCAACGTAATTTAACTTATGTTTATTTGAAAGAAAGAATTACTGAAGATATATAAAATTTTAATTTTATCAAATGGAGGATGAAACGATTTCACAGAAACAAGAAACTGTTTTGACATTTTAATACAATTTTTTTTAGATATATTGTAAAGTTGTTTGATGGAATAAAAAATATTTTTGTTACACCTGAATGAGCTTTTTTTTATCTCTTAATAAATTTTTCTTTTATAAATAAAAACGCATGTGTTGCCTTGCAGCATGACAAAACTTTTTAAAGATGGTTATACTATTACGCCTTCCTATAAAATAGATAATGCCTCTGACGATATCAAGACTTAGTTTACAAATTTCATCGAAATTTACAAAGTTTACAATTAACACTATACGAAAACATTAACGATGGATTTATACTTCGTGTAATAAGAGACGATTTTGAGAAGATAGAAGAAATTTCTAATAAGTTAGTAGAACTACGAGAATAACATTTTTGTTAGTGTCAACTTTATTTGTACCAATTTTATTTGAGCATTTTTTGAAAAGGGGCATTGTGTTTGTATGTAAATATTTTTCATAAATTCAGTAGATGTCTATTGCAGATCCTAGCACAACTCAATAATTAGACTAAAATTCAAGCAAATTTCTCACTTTCAAGCAACTTTTGTTTTCAAATTCTTCTGGAGACATAATTTATCTCTTCAAATTTAACGCAAATTTTAAAAATTCTACTTTAAAATCAAGCTAATTTGACCCAAGTCTGCATTCTCAATCAGGCACACTTTTTTTAAAAACATGCTCCCTACTCGGGAGTGAATGAGGCCAAATTTATGTCAAAAAAGGATACATTTACTCTAAATTTGCAAGCCAAATCAATTAGTCAAAAAAATCACAAGAAAGTTATGAATATTCTTGGAGTTTCATCAGAAATATGATGATTTAGCTTTCAAATAAGTCTTTAAAGAAGCCCCGCACAAAGAGTGAACACAAGTTGAAAATTGATTTTGAAGTTAAATTTGATTGATTTTGAGTTGCGCTTTGAAAGATTTTATAGGAAATTAGAAATTAGATTGAATTTAACTTGACATTGCTTGAATTTTAGTCTAATTATTGAGTTACTCTAGGATCTGCAATAGACATCTACTTTCGCCTAGGAGGGTTTTCGCATCTTGCGTTGTACAGAAGCGGGAGTTAGGATGATGACCAGAAAATTCGCGCGTCCTACTAGCCTTATCGCGGCACGTGTCAATGTTACGCGGAGCGGATGAATGTAGCGATATTTTCGCCAGAGAATGCCAGATGTCTGGGAATCTTTGACGCCACGTCATCGCTGCTGAGTGGGCCTGATAAACAAATAAGGGCTATTAAGTCTAGGAACAATAATATTTCTCGAATTCACTTGGTGACAGATAAAACTTAAACGACGTCTGCATCTTGTACTACAGTACTACATTTGTTACGCTTTGGAAAACAAAACAAAAAGGCAATGTTCGTGTTCACGTCGAGCAGTTGTTTGCAATAGTGACAATAGTGGGAACCAAAACACCTGTTTTCCAACTCGGAGCTCAGAAATTTATTAATCATATTTGCGTTCACAGGATTATATTTTGGGAGAGACTGTACCTCGATTTCTGCAGTGAGCACTTCATATAATTAGAAAAATATATTTATCCATTGTAAAATATATTTTAATTTCAAGTGCACTCTTAAGGGAAACATATAAATATTGTTTATTTCTATTTTCATTATATAGTTTTAAGTTTACTTACCAAAATTTATTCATATTCATTTCAATTTTGACTTTTTTTTTTGGGAAAGGCTGCAACCCCTTCAGCTCCCCCTTTGTATACGCTCTTGATGCCGTGGTTTAGGCCTAAACGTCCTTCCTCATTCCTGCATGAGCGTGGCGTCTTATGTCGGAATCACAAACGCCCGACAAGCACGGTACGACCGCCCCGACACGACACTTAAAACTAAACAGCCAATGAAATGAAATACAAGATAGATCTGACGTAAGCCCGACGATTCTGTCGTCCGACCAACAGTTTTGGATGAGAAATTATTTCTATTTTTCGTAGTGTCGTGCGGCACGACGCACGGAGTGTACAACATTGCAAAATGAAATTGTATGATAAGCTTACCCTTCAATGGGAAATACGCAGCTTAAAAGAAAACAAATTATGGGAACTATTGTATTTAACTCTTAGAAATAATAATTCTACCTTTTTACTCATTAACGATAAATTTTTTTCGCCATCATGTTTTCCAAATGTCCTGTCTGCTCAAAACTAGCGTAGTTACTCAGCGCCTTCTAAATGTATCCGAAAAATTCTACCTTGTGTTGCGCCAGTAAACGGTCGGGCTGTAAATTCAAGCAGTCACGCTGAAAATGGTCGTGGTTACTGTTTTTGTCGTGTCGCGCTGCACTTGTCGGGGCTATATGATTCCGGCTTTAGGAATGATGACCACCAAGGTTCTCAAATGGAAGATAAACCTTTTAAAATGCCACGCTTCGTGTGTAACGACTGACCGAAATCACGCCTTCCGAAATGAATTTATAATTGTATTAGGACCACATATTTGGTCATTTAATATTTTACTGCCGACCGTGGCCGATGGTAGGCACTTCCTCTTTGGAAAATGTAGACCTCCTACTTTCCATAAGTTGTTGTAACTTTCTCTACACATCCACGCAAGTTTCAAGGATTGTGAACGGAGATGATCGGTATTCATTTATCTTGCCGAGAAAGAAGAGATGAGCTGCTAGCTTTTCGTTTTCGCGTGTGCATCGACTGCAGATTAAATTTGTTGTGGCTGTGGTTTACATAGAAAGTTGACTCTGGACGTTTTGTGATTTGCATATACACAGTTAACATGAACCGAAACACCCTCAACCAAACATGACAGACAAATTACTCTGCGTTATTTTCGAGTGTATCTTGACTCGAAAACTTCCATGAAATGCCACTTCTATTTATTGCTTGTGAACACACTGGTAAATACAACAGAGTATATCTGGGGCTACACTTTAGCTGTAAATTTCTTTCTTCCACATTATTCCATGATTGCTTCGCTGGTGGTTATAAAATATCTTATAAAATAACATTTTTCCTGGCCTATTTTCAGAACCGAAACCAACCAATAATATATTTTCCCACAGCGGACAGAAGAAACATGTTAACAGTGAAGTTGAATTAAAATTACACTGAAACAGACCAAGCAATAAGTGCCAAACTTTTATTCCGCTCATCAATATTTCTCGCAATGTATGATATTGACTTCACACGCGTGCCCGTTACAAACACACAATTAATTCATTTTGTTTTTGTAGGTCCTATGCCACTTCTGAAAGAAACAATTGAATTTATTATCAGATATGTACTTTCGATTTCCCTGGTTGAGCAGTTAGCCTTTTTTTTATATTTTTTTTTTTATTTCGCTAACCCTACTTAGAAGTACAGCCATCCGGGGTGTTCAATTCTATAATGGCGACTACAATTTAGCAAACAGTATACAAGTTATATAAATTCACTTCTTTTTTTTTTTCGTCAGGGTGCCTGTAATTTAAGCTGCAAATTCTATTTTTATTCAAAAGCATCATTCACTCTTCCTAGGAAGGTGGTGAGCTATTCTGCCCCGACCGAGACAGCTCATCGACGGGTATCCTCCCCCCCCCCTTTTTTCCCGTTTCGCCACCACCGCCGGAACAGACCAGGGACCGGGATTCCCACGAAACCGCCCGTGCGACCAGACGCACACAGCAAACTAGCCTTTCGGCCGGTCCGTCATGGCACCCAACGGTCTAATGGCCCCGCCTACGAACCCGAAGGCCCCCAACCCCCTCCCTATCAGTACTATTCTATTTTGTTCTTTTTATTTTTCCCCTCGCCAACCGTTTTGCTCCAACTTAAGCATCGTCCAGGACATCGAAGTACCCCTTCTGGACACCCAGGCCTTCGTTTCCCGGCGGACGAGGGAATGGAACTCCGCTCCTACGGGCGCCCTCTCTTTTTTTACACAGACACATACACAGACATCAACCAACATATTATCACAAATCACATCTTTACCTCATTTAGATTTTCTTCTCTGCAGTTCCTTCCGTTCTTCTTTCATCTTCTTTCTTGCTGCTTCTCCTCTTTTTCTCTCTTCTGTTGTTCTTCTACTTTCCTTCTCTGTTCTCCTCCCCATTTTCTTTCCTCTTCTTCTTTCTCTTATTTTTCTTCTCTTCCTCCTTCTTGTTCTTCTATTTTTCTCCATATTTCATTAAATTCTTATTGCATTCATTTCGGATCTTGTGTTCTTCTTTATAACTTTTTCGTGTTTGGAGCTTTTAAATTTTTAATATTTGCTGAAAATTTTGTTTATTATCTAAAACAGAGAGTTATTAAAAATTTTTTATTTAATTTAAACGATAAAACATTAGACAAACAGGAACACTCACTCAATAATTCTCTTAGTTCCAGCACACTCTCATCCACTCCCTAGACTACTCAGTTAAATCATCATTCATAGTTTTTACCAAATCATATATTTTACTAATACATTCATTTATTATTTCTACAATTTCCTTGTCATATATATTATGTTTTTGTAATGGCCATTTGTCATTAAAAGGTTTTAATTTCTGTTCTAATTTCTTCCTTTCTTCTATAAACATGTCACACAAGTACAGAATATGGTATACCGTCTGAGCTCCCTTTTCACATTGACAACAGTCGTCTTCTATTTTATTTATTTTAGTTAATATTCCTTAATTTGACAGTGTCCTGTTATTACTTTCAAAGCACTATTCTTTACATTGCTTTTACTTTCGTACCACTATTGCATATTTTCAAAATAATTGTTAGTGTTTAGGCCGGTTTCTGTTGCATCGTACTCTGTTTGCCAATTTATAACACTTAGTTTATAGATTTCTTTCTTTAATTCTTTTAAACTAATAGATTTATTAGTTTTATTTTTTCAATCCAAATATTATTGTCCTCTACTATCTTATTATATGTGTTTCCGTTGTATTCTATTCCGTCTACTTCATTTTTGATTTGATATATCATATTTCTATATTTTATACTATAGTATGTTGGGATTTCTTTACTAATAGTTATAGCGGATATATATGATGGTGTTGAATTCATTATTTTTATCAATACATATCTTTGTGATGCTCTTAGTATTCTTTTAATGCGTGTGTTTTAAATCTTATTTTTGTAACAATTGCTAGCATATTGTATAATATTACGGTATAATGCCTGATAATATTATTTTCATATTCTTATTATTATAATTTTTGATATTCCATGCCGTTTTTTTATTTTAAAAATATATTCTTAATTTCTTCGGTTATATATTTAACATGTGGGACAAAACATAATTTATTATCCAAAATAATGCACAAGTATACTATTTCCTTTTTATCTTTTATTGTATGTTTGTCATACTTTATCACAGGTGGTCTTTTATCTAATTATTCTTTTAAAATTATGGCAACATTTTCACCTCTTTTAATCATTATTTCTTCTTCTAATTTTTCTGCTTGCTCTTCATTTCGCATCTCAATTATTATTGCGTGAGAATTTGTTTTGATAATCTTATTTATTTCAAAGTTCTTTTCATTTGGTCTAATGTATTGTGTTAATTCCCTTTTGGTTTCTTCGCTGCTACCGTTCATATGCGTTTGTCTTGGTTTTATTAAAATTTTGACTGTTTCCATTTTATTTTTTCATAATCCAATGATTTTCTTTTTCTTGTTTTCATAGTATTGTTTTTATTGTTCTCTTGCTCTCTTCTTTCTTGTTAAATCCCTTCATTTCAGTTTTAAATTCCGCTATTTATAATTTCTGTTGTCAAACTACATCCTGTACTTCTGATAATTTTGTCATGACTTCCACGTGTGCCACTTTTTTGAATTTTGTATCGTTTCCAGCTCTTGTAAAATTTCTTTTAATCTTTGGAATGCACTTCTTCTTTTTCTAGTGCGGTTTTACTATGATATCCTTTTCGGTTTTTTTTTGTAATACCCTGTATTGATCTACTGTTGGTTCTGTGCTGTTCAGTGGTGTTCTTAGTGTTTTTGCTGTTTTAGAAAATGGTGATGTTTTATTACTCATATAAATAGTACACTACTACTGTTGAGGTTTCTGCTGCTCCCGTCCTCTTTTTATTTTCTTCTTTATTAATTATGTCTCCAAGTCCTCCCAGCGCCACCCCGCAGTCCTGAGTATATTATTTACCGTTTATGACCTGGTCGATTTCCCCCCAGTATTCTTTAATTCTGCTGATCTTTCATATTTTAGGTGCTAACATTTTTACAAATAGATTACTCTCCTCTTGCTGATTATACCGTTGTTTTTATTTTCCCTGTGCATCCTTTTTGACCGGAATGTTGACAGTTTTTAATTCTGCTGATCATCCATTTTCGAAGTGTTAAATTTTGTGTTATTATATCAGGTTTTTCTTCCTGATTACGGATATATTTTACTTCTTGTTCTGTGTCTATTTGTTCTCGAGTAATTTAGCTTTTATTTTTTTTGTTTATTTTGCTTTTTTGAAAATATAGCATAATTTTTTATTTTAATTTTACTAATGTGTTCTTCATAGTAGCTTTCATTCGCTTCTTAAAGGCGGAAAATTTTCTCCGTTTTACTCTAGGACGCACCGTTATTGAGTTATTTGACTTTAAAAATTTTATCTGTTCAATCCTTGAAACTTTTGAAAAGAGAAAGAAAAGTAAAAAAAAAAAAAACATTTTTACATTCTCAGTTAAAATTCGGTTAAACTGTTATTTTGTGCAGGGTTTCAGGAAGTCCTGTACAAACACTTTTGTGGTCCTGTTCACAGTTACTGAAATAGGTCAGTACTTTTCCACTGGAGGGTTATCGACCAGGTAGGAATGTCGCAAGCCAAGAATTATAAAACAATCTTCATGCAGTATTCTTGGTAATGGGATCTATGCTACTATGTTAATTATTTATATTTATACTGAAGCATTAGCACCTAATTCCAGCCATTATTTCTTCTTATGTTACAGTTTTATATTTTTCCATTCAGATTCTGAATTTTGAATTTTTTCCTCCTTTTATTAATTTTCGTATTTTATGAAAATTATAAATTTTTAATATTTTGGATTTTTTTTCTGTTCTAGCCTTTTTTTTCTCTCTAGAAAGCAAATATAAAACTGTATTTTTAATATAATCTCTTTTTACAGCTCACCAGTATCTTCAAGTGTTTTTTTTTTCTCAAGATTATTTCTGACCAAACCATAAGTCCGATTTCGTTAAAACTCGATACGACTGTAGACCGGCACTGGGAGACTAGGTCCGACATGCACTCGGTTGTTTCACTCGCGTTTATACTACTTTTCGGAGAGATTCGCAGGATTGGCACTTTCCACCACCTAATCTGACAAAGGCATGCTGAAGACTAGCAGCTAGTCTGCTCGCCTCCCACAAAGGCGATCCGGGTTCAAAACCTAGCCAGGTCACTCCGGATTTTCGCATGTGGGAATCGTGCCGGACGATGCCGTTGGTCGGCGGGTTTACTCGGGGATCTACCGCCCCCCCCCCCCAACCACATTTTTATATGGATGAATACGAACATGGTCAACTATAAATTATGTTACATGTGGGAAGTCACTTTGGATGCGACGTAGTCAACATGTCCCTACGTTGGCTGACATACATGAAATAATGAGATTCTTACAGTCCAGAAAGCATTTACTATACGGTGTGAGCAAATAAGAAAGCGACCAGTTGCAAATAGCGAGGCCAACATAACGGGTGTTTATGCAGTGGTGAATGTATGCGACACACTTCAGGTGTTTTTCAGTAGTTTCGACTGGTGGCACTTACCTAATAGTCTTCTTATTCTTCTACACTTCATGGATTAGGCCACTGCCTGTTCCGACATCATACTGCGTTCCATCTTCTTCTTGGTCGACCAAAATCCCTCTTACCTCTAGGATTATAGAGTGTTATCTCCTTTGTAAGATTTTCTCTCATCCTTCATGTGATATGTTCCTTCCATTCTTGTCTATACAGATCAGTTTTATCATTAAGTCTACATATATTCAATTCCTGCCTTATGTACTCATTTTCCAATCGATCCAACCTTGTACATCCTTTAACCTCCCTCAAAAATTTCATTTCAGTGGCTTGTATTTTAGACCTCTCCTTGAGAGCGGGGGACCCAGTTTTCGCAGCCATAAGTAAGAACGGGTACCGCCATAGTTTTGTAGAATTTTAGCATACTGTCATATTTTTTAATGTCCTTTGTATTGTCCCACATATATATCCAAATTTATGTAATTTGTTGTCGATGTCATGATCTCTATCATAGCTAATGTCACAACCTAAATAGTTGAAATGCGAAACCTGTTTTATGGGTAAATCATTTATACATATTTTTGTCCTAACTGTATTATTTTCCCTTTGAATGCCATAACCTCTGTCTTCTTCTTTGAAATTTCCATATTGTAATTCTTACACAACTGATTTAAATGGTGTAGAGATCTTTGAATGTCGTTTTCTTTATCCTGTATTATAATTTGATCATCTGCGAACAGTAATGTATTGGCGTATCTATTGCGATTTATCTTAATTCCTGAAGTTATTATCGACATTCAGTCATTTAAGATACTATTCATATAAATTTTCTGCTTCATTATAGTCCACATTGTGTACCTGTCAACTCATTCGAATACTTTTTCAAAGTCAACAAACGCGATATGAGTTTCAAGATTAAATTCCCGACGTTTTTCAATTTGCTGTTTCGAAATAAAAACATTGTCTGTACAAGATCGTCCCTTCCTAAACCCATTTTGTATGTCAAGTAACATAACGTCTGCAATTTTCTTCAATCTTTTATCAATTATTTTCGAGTGAACTTTGTATGCTGTATTCAAAATGCTGATTCCTCTATAATTTTCGCATTTGTTTCGGTCTCCTTTTCTAAACAGAGATTCTATTTGAGCAGTTTTCCATCCCTCCAGTATTATACTCCTCTGCCAGCAGTCATTAAATAGATGAAGCAAGCGTGCATGTAGTAATATTCCTCCATAATTTATAAATTCCATGTTTATATTATCTGAACCAGCGGCTTTTCTACATTTCACTTCACGTATCACTTCTAATAACTCTTCCACAGTTAATGAATCTACAGCAGCAATTACTTCTTCATTTTCCCCATCATCTATTCTTTCTTCCTAGACTTGCAGTAAATTTCTGCAGTGTTGAAGCCATCTCTCTTCACTTATTATATTAAAGTGAGCAGAATCTTTTTCTGTGGTGTTCAACTTATCCCATGATTCCTGATGTGCTTGTCTTGTAAGTTGTTTGGCTTTGTTGCAGATGCACTTATATTATTCTCTGTCTGGATGTTTTCTAGTCTGCACGTATCTCAAGTATGCTGCTCGGTTGTAGGCTACAGCTTCTTTAAGTTCATCGTTCCATGCTCGAACCCTTTTTCTTTTCCGGTATCTCCTTTTGCTTCCTGAGCTCTCATAACTAGCTTTTTGATGCAGTTTTTTTATGTTCTCCTATTCATCCTCTACCTCATCACTTATACATATTCGATAGATGACAATTCAATCTATTTTGATACAATTTCCTTACAGTTTCATCCTGCAACAGATATATCTTAAAAGCTTCCTCAGTGCTTATTGTTTGTTGAAGATTCAGTTTCTTCCATTCTGCATATAATTTAATGGTAGAAATGACAAGGTTATGATATGAGTACATATACTTTCCCATATAAGCACGTGTATCTTGTACAAAGGGAAATAACGTTTCGTTTATTATCACATAACCAATAAGTGATCTAAAACCCCCTGCACTCCAGGTATATTTATGCATATCTTTTGCCTGAAGTAAGCATTGGTTAGTCTAAACTTATTATAGGTAGCAAACTGACTTAATTCATTGCCATTGTCATTCACTATATATTCTCCAAAACTGTCTACTAAGTTAGGTAATGGCAAGTTTCCTACTCTTGCATTCAGGTCCAGCAATTAGTAGAAAATCAGTTCTGATGCATTTATTGACCACTTTTTGAAGAGTCTCGTAGAATATTATAATTTTTTCCTTCTTGCCTTCCTCAGGTTGATACACTGCAATCACAGACAAACTCCCTCTATCCATTTTCAGTCTAGCTGTTACTATTCTTTCATTTATGTATGAGTAGCTGTCTATCCTCGACGACCATTTTTTGTCCACTAAAATTGCAACTTCACACCGAGCTCTTATATTTTGATCTAGGCCTGAATAAATCATTGTGTAATCGTCAAGACGCTTAGTCCCTCTTAGTATTTTCTTAGTTTAAGTTATTGCAGCAATATTCACATTAGTAATATTAAGTTCATCATTCAGTTCCTTCTCTTTGGTACCCAACCCTCTTACATTCTATATGGCCACTTTAAGTCTATCTTTAATTCCTAATCGTTTATTCTTGTCTTGCCTGGGTCGTCGTCGTTGAAATCCGTCCAGATTTCCCGTTTGAAGCTTATGAGAGCAGTTTTAAATTGCCCTTCACCAGGTTACTAGTCTATTGCAAGGTAAGGCGACCATCATAAGGCATCTTGCCATGCCCGATTTTCTGTCGGTGTTTACTCCCCTAGCCTTTGGGTCAATACCCGCCACAAGGCAGTGGTCATTCGTTGCTTTCATACCATCCCTAAAAGCTGGGTTGCCTCTTCTGCCAGTTCTGCCGTACTGAAGATCTTCTTTACCGCCATCTCTTCTTTCCCGCCATCACTGCCGTTGAGGACTTCACCCGTAACCCTGGACAAGGGACTCTTAACAGGTACTGGCTCCTCGGGTCAAGGAACCCCTAGAATCTTTGGTGGGCAGGGATTGATTCAGCTTCCCTGAATATGACTATCCATAGAATCATAAGATCCCATGGAGTTCTTATCCACTACCCCTATACCCATTAGACCTATAAGTCAGTTAGCTTTTTGCTTCCCCTTAACTAGGTAAGCTGCGAAATACCGTTAGGCCTACACTAATTTTTTGACTAGCCAACTGAGTCGATTGTTATTATTCCGTTTTAGTTGTCTTCAGCTGCTCAATTCTTACTTTTTTTTACTTATTCCAGAATCTCGTTTAATTTAGTTTGGTGTGCAAATTTACAATCTGCTGTTATGATATGACATATCTATATTCTTGTTCATTTCCTGACGGTGTACAATTATTAGGTCTTAATCTCCAATAAATAATTATAGGCCGTTCACGATAAAGTGAGCACTTTTGGAAGCCCACACGTTTGGAATAACAGTCAATAAATACGTTTTATTTTAGCCGTAGACGTTAACTTCCGAGTGCAGAGAAATGCACACACTGTGTGTATTACTTACATGGCAATACTTATTTTATAAGGTGGTTAAATGATTTTAAATGGCTGAAAATAAAAAAGTAACTAGGGCCTCGAAAGTGCTCACTTTACCGTGAACAGCCTATAGATACCCTCATCACAAGATCTTAGACTTATAAATTACCCCGCTATTTTGCTAGTAGACTAATCATCTCACGCGCTTTACTGACATACGCCTAGTTATTGATAACGCGATCTTAAACGCTAGTGACCTTTGCCTTCGAAGTCCCCTAAAAAAACAAAATGGAAAAGTACTTTTTAATTTTAAATCCGCACCATTATCACAAAATACTAAACAGATTCATCGAAGCGAAAAGTTGCGGCGGCTCCCTTTAATGAATACGTACTCATTTCCTGTATGCATGAAGTTTCGGAAACTGGCCTCACGTCCGCTAGATTGTGTAAGCTGTCTCTTGGACGGCTCCCCGTCGGTTCAGACGGTATGAGATATGTTCATGTCCACGTACGGATTCCAGAACGATGTTCTGCCACCGAAAAAAAATAAAAAGCGAAGCTACACTTTTACCGCGAAGTCGAGCCGCACACGCCAGCGAAATGGCATCATTGGCCAACAACATGACGCAACAGCATTAGCCAATCGGCGCCTGGTTACTTACTCGTAGAGATCCGGTAATTTCGCGAGTTCATTCGAGGAGGAGTTAAACTTCAACCGCATGTACGTTTGTACTTGTGCTTCTATTGGACCACAGTATGCTACACACACCCCGGACTTTAAACCAATAACGAACCAGCAAGGAAAACAAAGACCTAATCTCGTGCTGCCTGGTCTGCAGTTAAACTGGAGCAACAGCAAATTAACAACAAATTAAGAATTGTTATTTATGTCTTGTCGAGCCAAAAATTTGGAAAAATCAACTGTATAACAATTTTTGAGAAAAATTATATCAATACACTGTTTGCGTGCGCCATTCCCCTTAAAAGTCGATGAGAGTGAAGTGAGGTGAGTATGGAGCAGCACCGGAATGCTAGGGCGGGGGAAACGGGAGATCCCCGAGAAAATCCGTCTTCCTCCCCCTCAACCAATAGGAAATCTTTCGTAGGTAGTGATAACAAATCCCTAGCTTTTGCGCAGCCAAGCAGCAAAGAAACCGGCACACCAGTTGACTTCTGTGTAATTTTCTCTTCTGGGTCGTACGGATCGAGTTCAGGATAAAGGCGATGGTTTCACTTCTTATTACTTGGATATTCTGTGTCACGGTGAAGCAAAGTTGTGGAACACGGCCATGGGCGAAAGGTGTGCTCTTGAGTTGCACGGCTGCATGCTTCTTTTGTAGCAAGCGTCTATTATAACACGTCGAATGGTGATAAATGCTATTTATACATCGAAATTGGCGTAATTAAAAGCTTGAATACTTAACGAGCTGTATTTTTTACCATGAATGGCAGAATAACAACACTTATTCGATCGCTGCTGACGAAATGAGTTCTTTCAGAAATTACTACATAGTCATTGCGCGAGAAAGGACGCAATTACACGTCACCCGTCACTTATTCATTACATGTTTTCTATAAGACTGTCTGCACTTATAAACCAACCCCATAATTTTCTGTCGTTAACAGTACTCTTCAAGTAATTTTATAGTAGATATATGTATTCAATTATTATTCATGGGGGAAATTACTTTTCTCGCGCAGGTCGAAAATTTAACACCAATTTTTGTAAAACTGGAAATTAAAAACCGATGGGTTTCTACATGCATCTAAATGTTTCTCACTTGCTGGTGACAGACGAATGAAAATAGCGCACTAGGTTTCTATTCCCAGAAAAGTGTAATCCACTACCAGTAAGAAAGAAAAGCTTGGTACCATTATCTTTGCACACGAAGATGTTACGGCAATTAACTGTCTCGATAGGCAGGGACTGGAGAGTTTAACGAGTTCAGTCCTCTTTGAGCTAGACTCTACAGTTTTCTGTATAACACGATCTTTTGCTATTTGCCCAATAGCTACTGCCGTAGCGAGTAAACCGTTCCACCTAGATTAGGTAGCAAGGAATTCGGCTTTTTTTTTCTTCCTTTATGTTTGTTTAGAGATCTCCAGGTCTTGTCTAGTAAAATATAATCCGCTTGCAAAAGGTAACTGAAACTTACACGTGTCTAACGTATAACTTGCACTTAAATGAATTCGCAAAAATTTCCCGACTCAACCCTCTTAGATGTATTTCGGTTGATGTTTTCAGCCATCGGAAATTAGCATTTTCGATGTGTGCTGTACTTAAACTGACACAGATCTTTTTTCCGTTTTCGCGAACAATGAACTGCAGGATTTGTTGTGATCGGCTAGAGTAATATGAACCATTCATTGGAAGGGACAGATGTTTCTCGCGAAAATATTTATGGTCATGCTGGACTTCAATATCGTACGTCCACGACCGAAACTTCCTTTACTTATTGGCCACGTGTCTGCGTGAGATGATATGTTCGTATTTGACTGGGCCAATTGTAACAAATTACTCCGATATTGAACGTCCATGATTCGTGGACAAACGCTTGAAGCACGTGACATTTAAAATCATCCAACCACGAAAGTGCATACGAACAAAAGTGTTTTGGAGTACAACTGGTCTTGAAGTATTTTTACGAAAAAAATACCTGTCCCTAATCATAATCCCAGAACAGTAGCAAGGTATAAGAATAAGTTACTCGCAGGGAAGGTCATTGGTGGAACCTTGCACAACTGGAGATAATATTTTGGTGCAAGCCAGATGTCATTGCCCTATACGTATTTGAGTATGACCTATGAGTTCATTGGTCGATGTGACAGTGCAAGTGATTGGTCACTCTACCGTTTAACTGTTACTATTGGTTAAAAGAGTCTTTCACGTGGTGTCACAAGTACTCTCAGCCATTGATGGACGTCGGTACAGCGCCCGTCACCTCGGAGTTTAATCTGAAGCATAAAAAATAATGAATATTTTGCATTTCTCTAATCACTGGCCATTGTTAGGGAGTGGAATATTTCGAAAATTCATTTTAGGACGAGCTAGATTTCAAACACGTCTACAGTTCTATTATGTTTGCAATTGGATCACATTTCATTAGACACGCCCAGGTGAACTCTGAGCCAACAACAGACCGGCAGAAAGCTGAAGAACAACAGACCGGCACTAATTAAATGCCGCTTCGGTGTCTGATACGGGGAAGGGAGAAAGGAGGATGTGGAGAAAATAAAGAACTCGGAGGCGGCAGAAGACAGAGAGAAAATCGCGGAAGCGTGGAGTCGGAATTTTTTCTCGGGCCGGCGGCGGCGCTGAGCAATGCAGAAGGCCGGCGACGCGTCAGGTGATAGTCTCCTCTCCCTGGCACCGGCCTTAGTGATTCTATCCCTGTCTCAAGGCCGCGCGCGCGCGGCAAGTTCCGGTTCACGTGCCTCGGCGCCGACCCAGGGGCGCGCCCCGCGGCGGTTTTATTGCCGTCCGGACCACGCATCCGTCTCGGCGGTATCCTGAAGCCGATATTACACGATATAGACTGTTCACTGTAAAGTGAGCACTTTTTAAAGCCCTGCTAAATGTTTTCCTTTCAGCGAATTTCTATCTTTCTTCCACTTCTTAGTGTAAACATTGCCATGTGTCTAATAAACACATTGTATGCATTTTATCACCCTCAAAATTTAACGTGCGAGGCTGCAATAAAATATGTTTATTAGTGGTTAATGGCTGTTGGGTAGGCCTTAAAAAATATGCAGCCGTACTTGGTTTTTGCACAAGTTTCTACAAGCCCTGGTACACGAGCCGGTATACCAGCCGCTATATGAGCTGCCATGGCAGATTAATATTACACGACAACAGTTCGCGTACTAGCATTTGGCATTCTCGGTGGGTGCACGCAATGTGAGGGTTGTAGTAAATATGAAACCCATTATAGGCTGTTCACGGTAAAATTGGCACTTTTGAAGGCCCTGCTTAAGCTCTACTTGTATGCTAGTTATGTATACTTCCGCCTTATGACAAATTAACATTGTCGTGGGCCTCATCTCTTTATTCGTGCGTCGGTCAAGTGAAACTGTGAAATTATTAGAAAAATAAATATTTTCCAAATCAGCTCATTTTTTTTTCACTTTGGTGCATTAAAAAAAAAAAAAAAAGCTAAAAATAATAATTTAAATGATCAGAAATGGTTACCTAACACTTTTTATCCGACGTTGAGATGCCGAACTACTTTCCATCCATCACTGCCAACTTACTAGGCGCATGTCACTCAGGGCGAACGCTGAAATATATGCAGGTAGGGGCAGTGATTTTTTTAAAGGTTGATTTCAAAAATGCTCACTTTATCGTGAACAGCCTTTAGTAGAACTGCTACCAGTTAGTAACTTGCGTAGGTCTAGGAAAAAACCAGCTAGCACATCTTAATATTGCTATATTATTGTTCGCCTTTTACATAAATTGATTGCATACTAGTACAGTTTCATTCGTTTTCTTGAAAATGACGTGAAATCGCTAGAGTACGAGTGTGTTATTTTTAATTTTGACGAACATTGCTGGCCGGTTGTAAAAACAATAGTTTTTACGTTACGTACCGGGATATTACACGCATGTAAAATTTAATGGTAAAAATAATTTGGGTTCCATGGAGTTTTCAACTCACGCCCAAAATATACACCGCATTTTCAGACGCCGCACCTTTACCACTGTATTACTAGTTCACTCGCGAAATTACGAGTTTATACACATTATTTATGGAAATAGTTAAAATTAATATTTTCACAGAGTAGATATTGTTTTAAACATTTAGAACGGTTTTAAGCAGTAATTAAAAGTTGTCATAGCCAATATTATTCGTCGTTGTCGTATTTTTAATCTATATAAAAGAGTTTCAACCTGACGGATGTATAATCAAGATGGAGGCGTCCTTTTCTGTTTCTTCATCAACTCGTTTCAAGTAATAGCCACAGGGAGCGCCCTACGCTCTGAAACTGCGATGTGATTGGCCAGGTACGAAAGCCGGTGTGGCACCTGCCACAAAGAATAAGACTTGTCCGATTACAAAACCTGGTATGAAATCTGGCCGTACAAGGCGGGAAATGCCATGACGGGTCCCATGCTAGCCGGTATAACGGCCGCTATGACGGACCTTGCACAAGCTTTTACGTAATCTGGTATCGTGTAGTATCGCCTTAACGATACACGACGCGCCGGATAAGGGGCCATAGACAGGCCCGTTCTACAATGCACGGATACGTAAGAAAACGGACTCGGAAACACAAGCGTAACAAGCCGACGACTCGGGATGAATTTGAACCATTCTACACTACGAATGAACTTATAGTCTTACAACTTAAGAAATAAAAAATACTTAACTCTTGCGAATTACTGATACATGGTTCATAACATACACATCTCATTTTGTATATTTTTATAGTGTTTAAAAACACATAAATACTACTGCCGAACAATGTGCACATATTTATTAAAATAAAATGGATAATCGCCAGGGCAAACCGAAGCAGTTATTGTTGTGTGTACCACAATGGCCACAAAACGAATATCAACAAACTAAGCACTCGATTCCTATTGGTTACACGGATTCGCGGACACGCAAGAGTCGGGAGGTACCGAGCTTTCTTGCGTGTATCCGCACGTTATCCGCACCTGCACGCATGCGTGTCATCGTGGAACGCACCTTGAGATGAGGCAGACAGATTATTCGTCTTCTGAGCATGTGTCCAAACTGACCCACCCCAGAGGAACACAACTGTCAAAGTCTCATGGACAGCAGGGCGTTGAGTTGAAAGATGGGCGGCTCTTAACAACGAGGTTTTAAGAGTCGATATGAATAAAAACATGAGGGGGGGGGGAGGGAGATGTCAGTGTTGGTAATGCCTAGTAAGAAATATTTACTACGCAAAATATTATTACACTGAGTGCGCGCGAAACAGGTGCGTTGTACCTTTGGTGTAATTTCATAATCTCTGTTAAGCTGTGTTTGTATGAGGCAGAGGAATATCCTGATGCAGAACTTCAGCAGGGTGTCAGAAAACTTGGAATTAGTCTTGAATGGACTATGTATCCTGTTACATAGACAAAGACTATTAGGGACACTATCACCTTGCAACTTCATTGGTTAACAGCCAGCCAATAGGAACGTTTTACGTGTCTGGTTTAAGGTAGACGGTGGTTTGACTGCAGATAATGACGTTAATTACCCTCGTTTAAGATCTAAGTCGTGACGCTCTACTTATGCAAATGAAAATTGAACACATGACAAAATTTGGTACTCTCGTAAAGTGGTCCCCCTTTCATTTTACGGCAGTGCGGTCGCAATAACTCGCAAAATACAAGGTCGTTCAAACGACTCTGTCTGGATGTGTAATAATTATTCGTTACGTTTGTCTGTAAATTTTTCTCGGCCATAAATATTACGGTAGACATTAAACTGATATTAAAGGAAAATATCAACTCCCCAGTTCTCCACGGTTTAAATGACTTAATCAAACTGTCAAGTTTCAAGAGTTGAACATAGCGGAATGTATAAAGTTGTATTTTGGAAGAAAAGTGTTACAGATAAAAGACGCATTTCTCACTTACGCGAATCATTAGACCGGTTTTTCGCAAGCTTGGTTTACGTGCGAATGGTTTTTCAGACGGCTTAATGAGCTTTGGTATTTATGAACTTAACGAAATGTAACTAACGCTGATGCTAAAATTCGGCGAGCGAGTTCTTTTAAGTAAATATATCTTACAAATGTCAGACTTAACCACTCTAACTGAAGATCATAACTTATTGGTGATAATTTGTAAAGTAATATTGAAAGCTCATAAGTTCTCTGTGGCAACAAATATTTTTTTCTTTCATGTCTTTATGATTGTTGACTAGTTGTAACGTAACAATTTTTGTCATAGGCAGGCAAAAAAGAAACTTAAATTTTAATAAATGTTGTTCCAACAAAATACAGCAAATAATACTTGCGAACACATGAAAAAAAAGCATACCCAGTAAAAGAAAAAATCCACAGAATTACAGAAATAAAACTACATGAAAACCAATCAACAAAAGCATTTTTTTCTTTTTGCTATAATAACCATGTGACTACGAGTTGCTCAGTCACTGTGAAAGACTCGAAAGATTTTTAGAAGTAAAGATAATTAATTTCAAACAAATTTATTATTTGGTAACTCGGGACCCGTTTAGTTTGTTCTTTGCTAGGCTTATGCACAGTCTTAAAATAGTGGTAAAAGACATAATTCTAGTGACGCTAGTAACTTACATTTCACGTTTGTTATTTCTAGAATGATGCTGACAGTCTAATTATTTTCAGCCGGGTAGAATTACCTAGGTCGGTAACCCAGTGCGTATACTCTGGGAATGGTTAAATGAGTACTTTTGAAATAAATATTTGAAAAATTCTACTGTCCCTACCTGCATGCATTTTAATGGGTTCACTGGCTGGTACGCTGTAAAAGCGCTTTATTTGCTGCAGCACAATACGATTTGTTGCAGCTATGTTGAAATTTAAAAAAAAAATAATAATTGCATATTGCAACTAATTGTGTTTGAGATTCATTTGCATAGTTGGTAGTTTCGAAGAGTTGAATGGTAACTAGAGTTGCCAACGCCCACTTCCACTTTTTAAGGTCACCTAGCCAAAGTATCCTAACCTAACTTAACCTAAGGTAACCTAACGTAACATAACTGAACCTAACGCAACCTAATCCAAGTTTAATATTATTTCAGATTCCCAAAATTAGTTGGAGAAACAGGATGTATCTGTTTAAATATGAACCGCTGAGAAATACGCCTACCACGAACATAAGTTTTGTGTGAGCTATATAGTAATGGCTATGATAATCCTGTACTGTCGTTACAATAGTTCAGCAGAAAAATTTTATGGTAACATCAATTGCGCTGTAAATAAAATTTGTGCTCTGAAAAACAACCGCGATTGAAAAATAAAAAATATTTATAAATTATTACGACTGCTCCGAGAGATATGGGCCCGAACCACCAGTGCTAATAGTCTGCCATGATACGACCACATAGTCTTCTTGTGTTCATACTACTTTTGATAGGTAGGTTACGTTCAGGTAGTAACGTGGGCCAGAATGCAATGTCATCACAAGGGAGGAATTGAGGTAAGCGATTTGGAGAATCATTGCAATGCAGAATGTCATCAGACGTCTGCAGGGGGACTGCGCAATTTCTCAGTTGTAGTTTCGTAACTGCATAATATATTGATTTATGAATGATTGCGCCGGAACTACAGTTACGTACTGGAAACTATACCGAACGACAGGAAACCTTTAACATCGCTAGAAACCGTTACCTTTGGTAAAAAGTAATACTTCTTCATTGTGAACAAAAGCAGCTCAAAGAATGTTTATTTATTTGCTATTGATGGTAATGTTGCCATAAAGTAAATATGTATAATGAATATAATTTATTGGCAACAAACCCATGCCTCTGTAATCTTCTACATGAGTTAAAGCAACGTCGTGCTATTGCGAGAAAAAAAAACCTGTAAAAATGGTTTTCTTTGCCGTACGGAAACCTTTCTAAGGATTTTTTTTCAGAGCTTGTGCGCCAGGTAAAGGTAGCAACGACACATGGCAAGTAGTTCCATATCTTAACGTTGAATTTAAAGTGTAAGCCAAACTTTTGTGGATTCTGAAATTATTTCTTCTACTTTATGTTTCTTTAATGTGCATAATTAAAAAAATTAGAGAATTAGCAAATATTCATTTTTGTAATAATTTCACATTTCAATTGACCGACGCATGAATAGTGATCAGGCGTATGACAGTGCTAATTTTACCCATGGTGGAAGAATATACCACTTTTTTACAAGTAGATCTTAAGCAGGGCGTTTAAAAGTGCTCAGTTTACCGTGAACAGACTATAATGGGTTTTTTTTCGCACTTTTTTTTCGCACTTTTTGAATCAAACCTTTGAATAATCACCCCATGTATGATTTTTTCTTTCTTGGTAATTTCCAAAATATGCTATGTATCACAAGCATTTTATACCTCCGTTGGATTAAGCATCGTATTTTTTGTTAAATTGCAATTTTACCTATATTTTATTCATGAATTACAATATTTTGTTATAATAAATATAAATAAAAACAGTTAGAACACGCGTGCGTTGGTAGAGCTTAGTAAGAAATAGTTCTCACGCGAAATATTATTACAACTGAGTGCGTACGAAATCGGTGCGCTGTCCTTTGGCGTTGATTTCTATACTTAGTTAACCTTTGTTTGCATGATGCGGAGGAATATCCTGGAATTATACATTTAGCAGGGCTTCAGAAAGGTGTGAAGTAACCGCGTGAATGGTATATACTCTGTATCAGAGTCCCTATGGGCAGAGACCTGAAAAATTTGCGGATTCATTCGGGGACAAGCTAGAATTCAAAACACTTGTGTTTAGATAACGTTATCCATTGGTCCACAAGGTGTTTGACACCTCCTGGAGAACACTGGCCCAATCGTCGCCTTCCACTGACAGCCGACAACCAATGCGCAATTGACATCGGCACATTTCTAAGAAAAACTGTAGAGTCTAAGCTGCAGGTCGCTGAACTCGCGAATTTTTCAGGTCTCAACATATGCGATATTCAGGAAAGAAGAGGCCACTTGCGCAAGAAAATGAATGAACTCTTGCCGATTCTTTCTTCTCGAGGTGAGAGTGCAGTTTTTCATTTCCATCCCTAAAAGGCATTCAGTTCGAATTATAAAGGATTTAAGCGATAAGTGTTTACAACTGTACACAGCAGTGTACAGGGCTCCGAGACAAGCAATTTGATGTAGGACACTTGTGGTCCACGGGGTCGGGAAATTACCATAAAAGCGCTTGACAAATGTGTACAAAGAAACTCGCAGCGCGCCGCTGTGGGCCCGGCCTTAATCGACCTGCTGGTCAGCTGAAGGTAGTTTGTATAGAGGTCAAATTGGCGGGAAACGTTTAGTAATTGCTTTTGTTTGAATGAAACACATGTTGCAATTTCATACAGTCTTTCCTGATTTCTGTAAACTTGCCTTTAGTATTGTGACAATGCAACATGTGTTTCAAACAAAAGCTACTACTAAACGTTTTCCGTCCGATTTGACCTCTGTACAAACCGGCTTCAGCTGACCAGCAGGTCGATTAAAGCCGGGCCCACAGCAGCGCGCTGCACGTGTTTCAGTACACATTTGTCATGCGATTTACGGCTATTTCCCGACCCTCTGGACCACAAGTGTCCTGCATCAAATTGCTCGTCTCGGAGCCCTGTACACCGTTGTGTACAATTGTAAACACTTATCGTTTACATCTTGTATAATTTTGTCTGCAGACAGCATGCATTAACTTAAGAAGTTGGCCGAAAAATCAAGTAAATGTATGCTTTCACACTCAGAGAAAAAAAAATCACAAACATTATCCTTTCTCGCGAGGAGCTTTAAGTTTAGAGGTAGTGTATACGGCCTGAAGTCGCGCCCAGATAAACGCAAGTTACGTAGTGCAGCTGTGCCAATACGCTGAAGAATATCTGCAGGAGAGAGACAGCAAAACAGTTCTGTAATTGGGTTTCAGGACAGCAGCAAACAAAGTTCTACACAATTGTAAGAATTGTCCGGTAGGTTATTACAGTACTGTTTAATGCGGGGACAATCGAAATATCGCTGAGCTTGTTCTACCGAATGAACAATTTGTTTTGTGCAAGAACCGGTTGCATTTTTCTACGAACTATATATTGTTACGTGCTGCAGCTGGCGCCGACTCTGCTGCCCCGCGCCGTAATTGGAGACTCACCTTGCCCTCCCCTCTTCCTGGAACGATGCGCTCATGGATGTCTGTCTCCCCTTCTGGGAACCCCGTGAATACCGACAGCGGCGAGACTTGCTGGCGTCACAGACCTCCTCTCGCCTTCTAGAGTTTACGATACGTTTAGCGATGACGCAAGAATGTTCTTGTGAGGCTGGCTGGCGCCTCAGCCCTCCTCGACGCATCACGCGAGTTGGGGAAGATTCTAGGTGGCGGCCTAAGACACTATATATACTGCCGCAACCCAGCAGCCGGCAGTCTTTGACGGAGGCCGCCTGGCTGAGTGTGCGCGAGCTAAGTAAAGTGTGGACGACGACTGGAGATTGCGGGACTACGGCGAGTGAGGTGTTTGTGACTTGAATGGACGAGAGAGTGTGAAACCGACGAGTGAATCCTACTGTGCGCGAGGGCGCTTGGAGGACTCTAGAACATTGCAACTGGCGGGACATGGACTGAACTCAGGTGGGACTGAATGGAATTGTTATGCTGATGTTATTGTAAATGTTCGAACTGTCAAATATGGACGCATAAATTATAAAATAATTGCATAGGTTGATATACTGTCTATTGGAACTGATCTTTAATTATTTAACTTCATTGATTTCTTCGTAGTAATTATGAATGTTATTAATAGTTGTCAATTGTGAACAGTAAGTGATTTCAATTTATTGTGAGAATTTGAGCTCAGAGAATTTTGCTGTAGTTATTGTAAATAAAATAAGGAAATTATAATAAATTCTTTTATTTGATTAAGTCCTCCATCCCTTAACGAACTTGGTATAGCTCACTTAATTTATAGCGACAGAAATTGTAACAATATGTATTGTTGCAAGTAAAATAACAGACCGTGTCTCAACAGATGGGTTTGCAGCTATTGCTATCTATATTGAGAGAATTTCTACTGCACCAGCAACCCACACGATTGCCGTCACACTCTAAGGAATTATTTGTAAATTTACCACATCAGTGTATACGTACAGTCACAAAGCGCGAATGGTAAAATATTTTCCCATACCGGCATGGTAAAATCCCTACGGTTACTCGGAAAGAGTCAAATGCGTAGTCTTATATTTTCAGCCTGAAACATAGTACTATTATCATGCACTGTATAGGTTAAAAACTTCCATTACAGTTTAGGAAGTTTACCAGAAATTTTTTTACAGATATACTAACAGTATAGATAGGTTGTGGCTATAGAAATTTTGTCCTTACAACAATATTCTTTTCTCAGAGTAGAATTTTCTAGAAAATGTTTGGTATTTCTAGAACGTTATACAATGTATTCACACAAACAATAGGACTCCTTCACAAGGCTGTGGCCCCTAAATTCGTAGACCAAAGTGTTGTGAGTTTTCCTGACTCCTTGAGAAAGGTAACCACGGTTGAACTTCACTCATGTCCGTACATCCGTTTGCACAATCTTCGAGTGATGGCAATATTTTAGATGACTAAAAAGGAAATTTATCGCGAACGTATTTCGTGAGACGATATTCACCACACATTTGACGTTAATTCTTAGATTTGAGACTCGTTGATAAATTTCCTAATTTACCCGGCTATTTATTAATCAGTCTAGCACATTCATAAGCCATCCTTTCCCGTTACGCAGGATTGATTAAACTTTAAAAAGTAACACCGACAACACTTGCGAAATTTTATGAAGTAGTGGCTATGGAGGAGGAACTGATATAAACAAGACAAGCAAATGTTATATTAAAAAAACCAATTCCGAAATGCGAACAGATTTTTTATTACATTCTTTAATAACTGGATGCCTGTGGGTCCGCGTGCAGCTCATACTTTCTGGTTTAGCAAGCAAGAACGAAATTTCTCCTTCGTGTATTTAAGAATCGCTTTTTAAGAATAATATAATCAAAACAATATTACAAATAAAAACTAACAAACTTAAAGAGCTTTGATTAAAACGATCGCGCTTGCACTCCGTTACACATATAAGGGCATTTATATTTTGAAACGGTAAACTAAAAACACCAATGGTTAAACACCACCAAGTCACGAGTTGTTATGATTCCGTAAAGGTGGACAAGCTTAGCGAATTGCAGCGACGCGTCGGTATCCAGGCCAGGCGAAGATTCCAAAACACATTACAACAATAATAGTTTATAAAACATATCAGCGTAGCGCCAGTGGAGCTCCCCTCCCGGCGGCACGGTATTTGGGACAATTACGTCACCAGAAACTATATAATACTTGGCAACACTTTGTACGTGGTCAGTCTGTCTGTGGACCCACTCCGAGATGAAGCCATCAAGATGCCGCTTGTCACCTCCCGATTCAACACTCAGCCTCTGGCGACTGTATCATTCAGGTTAGTCGTATACTGTAATTGATTAGGACCTCCCTCACCAATAACTTATGTTTAATGTATATCATAATAGCTCAAATAAATATCTGCCCTGTCTTCATAATTAACTTCAGTTCTTCCCTCATAATATTATAAACCTTCCCTAGTCTCTATACACCAGTATAAAAATACCAAAAACATAACATAGCGTTTAACAGTGTTTCGAGAGTGTCTTGTGGAGTGAAGAGGCCTTGGGAGCCAATGAAAGTGAAACGAGAGGTATATTGAGCAGCTCGGCAGTGTCGGTTACTGATATGATTCATCAAAAAAGTTGGACGTTGCTCTGTGTTGAAATTGTTCCACTTGAATCAGCCAAATTATACTGGAAATGTTTGTCACTCGTACTCACTGTTGAGACTGGTTTGTACTGATTCCTAGTGTGGTGCACTGGTCTGGCAATAAAAACTGAAGTCCATTCCACCGTTTCGCCAGTAACAGCTCGTTAACTGAAGATTCAGTAAAATAATTCTCCTGGCTGAAATTATTGATTCATATTTAAAGGCTGTTAACGATAAAGTGAGCACTTTTGAAATCAACCTTAGAAAAAAGTCACTGGTTCTTCCTGAATATATTTTAACAGGAGCACTGAGTGACATGCGCCCAGCAAAGTTGGTAACGATGGCTGGAACGTAGTTCTATATCTGAAAGTCATAAAAAAGTGTTAGGTAACTATTTGGGATAACTTAAATTATTTCTTTCGCTTTCTGTTTTATTTAATGCGTCGAAGTGTAAAAACGAGAGTAGATTTGTAAAATATTTACTTTTATAATAATTTCACAGTTTCACTTACCCGACGCATGATTAAAGTGACGAGGTCCATGGTAACATTAACTTTACTTGCGGCGGAAGAATACACAACGTGCATACAAGTAGATCTTAAGCAAGGCTTTCAAAAGTGCTCATTTTACCGTGAACAGCCTATAGAGTGTGAGATCACATTCGATCGCTACACTTCCGCTCGTAACCTATCGCTGATTGGCTACGTGTAAATCTTTATCCAGACCTTTGCTTACGTCTCGTTGATAGCGAGATGCATGAGAAACGGAACCAGAGGAAGGAAGCGGCCACAGCATTTACAAATGAACTATCCCAGTACTCGCGTGGAGTGATTTCATACAGTTACAGAAAACCGGATCACGATACTGGGACGAGAAATCGAACGCGGGACCTCTCGGATGCAAGCCCAGTTTGTCACCAACGTGCCGGTTTCCTATTTGTGCGGCCAACTCCGATCGGATTGCATTCCCTGTAAAAAAAAGTTCTGATAAACTTCCAGAACTTTGACGTACTTTTTTAACCCATAAATTGCATGGGAATACTAGCGTATACGAGGCTGCGAATATAAGACGGTTTAGCGTCGCTATTAAACAAAGCTGGGAACCTTCTTACGCATCATTTAACTCTTTCCTGAGTAAATGTACGAACGCTACTGTGGATTTGTGGCAAAAACTCTTTACCATTTTCGTTTACTCACAGTTGATTTGGTCAATTTACGAATTATGTCTTAGCGTTTTGTGCCATTTTGCCCGAGTGTGCGGTCACATACCGTAACACAACGCGATTTTCGTTTTTTTTTGCAAACGCAGGTGACGAGCGTGCACCTGGAGTATTGTGCCCCCTCCAATTAAATACTTTAAAGGAGGGGAAACGTGCATGATTAATGAGCGCGAATTGGCAGTGTTATTTTTATAGGCGCCCATGAATAATTAGCGGCGGGATCTCTGTGAGATAAGACAGGCGGGAGGGAGGGGCAATAAGGAAGTGTTAATGATAGCTGGCAGTGGGACTATCGTCTCGGCACGAAGTATTATTACTCTTGGCTGGTTGCCAGGCCCGTCCGAGCGAATGTACGTCGAGGTGGAGATATATACGAAGCCTCCTCGACGTTTTTTTCGCGACTGCTGGATGGCGCGAGGCAGTCCCTCGGCCGCTATCGCCTGACGATTTATCCCCCCTTGGCGGGAGACATAGCACGTTCTGTCGTACAGGAGAAGTTTTTACCCCATTTCCATGCTCAGCATTTCACAGATTCATTCGATTTTTCTATTTATCGCACGATTTTAAATCCCATTTCTTAAACTGTATTTCTGCTACTAGGAAAAACCTTGTAGCTGCTAATGCAGATAGTACATACTGTTACGCGCGGCTGCTTCACCTCTGCGTCCTTCTTCCCCCTCCCCTCCCCCACCGGTAGGCCTAGTGGTAGTACCCGCGGGACGACGACGACGTCATCGGCAGCCGGTGGCGGAGACGAGGAGCCACTACATGGATCGCGATAACGCTAACGAGACTGATGTCATCGCACGAGCTGGAAGAGTGAGTCATTGCGGGGATTTTCTGGTCATCATCTCCCTCGGCGTGACTCGAGATGCGAAGAACCTTCTGAGCCAGGTCACCTCAGCTATATAAGTCGCGGTGTGTCTCTTGCGTCGGCAGTCTTGAATGACCAGCAGTGCCGAATGCTTCCGACGACAAAGGGTGATGGAGCATTGACCAGCGAGTGGCAGTGTGCGACTATTGAGAGAGCAGACACTGGGATCGAATGGGTGGACTGTAAGAGCATTGGACTTCTTTCATAAAGGGCGAGCATTTGGAATGATGTGAATGTATGGCAGTGAACATTTCGTCTGTATGTATTTAACGAATGAACATGTGATGGCAGATGGAATACCGACAGTGATTAAGAATGTGATTGTAATTGAGACTTGTATAAAATTGCACTCATCTATAAAACTAATGTGTTAGGCCTACTAGTATAAGTAGACAGTTGTATTTACTATAATAGTTGTGAGTAATTTGGTATCATTAGTAATAAATTAGGAAACACAATTTAAATCTTTTATATGATCAAACTGTCCATCCCCCACGAACTTCTGCGTCCTGTAGTATGTGTCAAGATCATTGCATCCCAACAAGCACAATAGTCCCTGATAGAGTTAACAACAATCTCATATTTATCTAAGGGATACTTAAGACAACGCAAAACAAATCTGACCACGATGAAATGGCAAGGGAAATTGCTATGAAAATAACATTTCAACTGCTATGTATAATTTGCAAAGGTAGTATTATACATCAGTCAACATTTTCTTTGAACATATACAAAAACAAAATATTATTTGCAAATATAATCATATTTCATTGTCATTTTTAAATAAATGACACCAACACACACTGGAAGAAAAGATACTGTACCCATCTTGGCAAGTGCTACTTTCACGAACGCGTTTGTTGATGAAGGTCACCTGTTAACTTCAATTGTAACTATCTGTGGCCATTTTATTAGAGAACCATATTAAACATACATGCAATAGTGTAAGCGATAAATAATTGACACTGTGTTTATTAATATTCATTTTGTTTTCGAAGAAGTCTGAGATATGGGAATTATAACGTCCCGTCCTATGTCCATATGGGATAATTTTGGCCCCAGGATAGTTAAATCCCATACAACGAGGGACGCTTGGCAACCCTAATTTTTGCTATAACATCCACAGCACTGTCATCACTCTTTAGACAAAGATCATGTTTTGATTAACGGCTAGGCGACTTCTGACTCAGCACGAGCTAGACTGAGACACCAGAACTGGTGGCAGCTGCGCAGAGGGGAGTCACTGCTGGGTTGCAGTGTCGACGATGACGGGTCTCTGGTTCGGTGCCAGACTCGGTGAACCACCGCTTCAGTCGGCGCAACGTCACCCGGGCGAAGACACGTTTACGAGTGTGTGGTGCAGACGGTAAGTTCTTCTGCGTCTGGCGGTCTAAACAGAGACATCGTCGCTCTCCGCTGAACGCGCTGAAGTCTGATACGCACAGATTGATGAGTGAAACTTCCCGCGTGCATGAAAACAACTTTTTTTTGTATTTGATGCTAGCAGTAAAAACTGTAGTTGGCTATATGTGAAGGACGGCACAGATTCCAGGATCACAACAGTTAGCCAGTGGCTGGGCCTGTTAGTCAAAAATTTTACAGTGCTCCGTGCATATGCCATCTCAACAATTTTCCATGTAGGTGTATACTTAATGTACGTGACCATTGTCCTCGAAGTAACATTCCACAAACGAGTGATCAGGCTTGAAACTTGCTTAAATGTTTGCGAGGTAAACTGACTGCATTTTCGACCGGCGTCTTGCGACGAATTAGAAGTGCAAGAATGCTGACGCTTCTGTTTATACACCGGGAGAACAGCTGTCGCGCTCCAAAGCTCCGAATGAAGGCTTCTTGTGTATTCATACACTGTTGTATTCCTGCTCGTACAATATTTTCACAACAGCTGCGAGTTTCTCGATGCATGGGACCATTCACCTAAGTCTTATTGCTGACATGAAGCTGCTGCTAACCATAAATTTTAATAGATTCACGAAGTCTGAGGAAGTACTCTCGGCCTTCATGTCGTTTAATTTTATCAGCAGGTCAGGCATCAGTAGATCGCTGAGTACATTACCGACTTCATGAAACTGTATTTTCCTTTAATCTTAGTCCAGACTGCGGCAGTGCTTGGTTAGCTATGGATTTCTTTATGCTTCTAGTTGAACAGTTTACATGGGTACAGCAACCGGGAGAACCACATTCGTTTCTCGCCATCGTCTCCATATGTCACAACGATTTCTTTGAGCACGTAGCCATTTTGGTTCAGGAAATGTTGCACATTAGAGTACGCACATATTAAAAAGGTGTATTTTCGAACACATAAATAAATTGATATCATATATGCACACTAAAAAAAAGATTTTGTTGAATCAAACAAGATTTGTTCGGTGCAACCGTACTACTTGATTGCATAAGGGCAATGAAATATTGTGTTGCTTAAACCAAATTATTTTGTTGTTCTCATTTTGTTGCCCCGAACTGTAAGACTTGGTTGGAGCAACTAAAGATTTGTTTGGCTACACTTACATTAAACAGTTAGGACCGATATAAAAAAAGGTGTTGCAAGTTCGGTCGAGTTTTAAACCTCCTTCACCTGCGTTCTAGCTCTACGCCTTAGTAATCTCAGCTAACGTGTCAACTGATTACGCGTGAAAGCTTTAAATAGATATACTGCAGATATTGGGCAACGTGTACAAACAAATATTTCAAATTTTTACGACTTTACTTGACAGTTTCTTGCTGCATCGTTTTATTAATGTGTTTATACGATTGTTACGCATCAATAGATGCACTAACAAACACGGTTACTATCCCAATTGTCACAAAATATACAAATAAATTCTTGAGCTGTATTTTCGAACGGAGGCAGTCAAATGAGTGGCCAAACAAATATATATATATATATATATATATATATATATATATATATAGAGTTGATTCAACAACATAGAGATTTTGTTTATTCAAACATATATTTTTTGGACGAACAAATTTTCAAATTTTGTTTGCTCAACAATATATTTTGTTAGGGAAACTAAATACATATTTAGCCGTATAAAACAAATATTTTGTTCGATTTTCTCTAAGTGCAATTACATATTAATAGTCTTTGCAGTGCTGTTTACGTAGCATCATGCAGAAATCTTGTTAGTAAAAAAAAATTTCCGGGTTTCATGATTTCGATTTTGCCATCGATTATGTTCGAACTAAAATACTCTTCTTATTTACTCATTCAATAAACCTTGAATGGTGGTGTGCTTTCAAAAGTAACTTGGATAAGTACAAGGGATGGAGTGAGCCCATAATAAACTCTCTGGGATTCTGCTTACATTTGGTATGCAGGAAGAGATAAACCAATTTTAATGCCTGTATTCATATCGACATTTGAATAGCTTTCAGTATTCAAAGATATCTTTAACAATTTGTATTTCGCAAGGAAAAAACTGCGAATCTTGTTCTTGACAATTTTTGGTCTCCCAGTCAGAAACTAGCAGATTTTGATTCTCGACTTGCTCTAAATGATGCGCTCAATCGGGTGAAGAATAAAATTACCCGATCGCTTTGTACCAAGTCGGAGTTTACCATGGAATTCATGCACTGGCTTCAGGCAGTCAGGGTATGTTTCTAGACTTCCTGAATGGAATACATTGAAGTCTCTACGTTATCCTGTTCTCTTCAGCATGTTGATACGTTCAACTGTGCTAAGTTGAATATAATAAATTCTCTATTCAATCGGCTCCAGCGTCCGTTACACGACTTGTAGGTTGTCCCCAATACCCATTGTGGCATCCATATGCATATTGGGCAGAAACCGTCCTAGTCTAGGCTTCGAATTATTCATGACGTGCTTAAAATGTTCAATGAATCTTAGCACATTCCCTTAATTTGCTCCTCTCAAGATTAGGAACTTTGCAGTCGTCTTTGAGTCCCCAACGAGCCATCTTTGTCAGACACTGATCTCGCGATACAAGCAAGTGGTAGTTCTTCATCGCTGTATTAATGCCAATATTCCTCATATTTTCTGCCGCGACACAACTGAATCTGTATCGCAGAAAAAATAAGTGTGAAAATGTGGTCACGTTTTCCTAAAAGTAAATTACAAAATTACGTGGGCACCAACACAAAAAAAAAAGGGCGGATCACAAATACATAACTGCTTTTTGACACTTGAAATATCGTTCTCAGAATTTAAGCTGTTGTGTTCGGGAAGTTGGGAAGACAATTATGACTTACTGGCGAGTATTTAGCACTGGCTGCTCTATAGTGAGTAGTACCGTTGGGACTCGATCGGCTCATCATTGACAATCGAGAGTACGTTACAGCATATCGAGGTTGTCAAGAATAGCCTCAAGTGTTGTCTTTGTGGATACAAGACGACGAGGGTAGTAGTTTCATTCTGAGGAGAGGTGCGCTCTGTGATTCTCACAGAAGGTTTATTAGAAATGCTGGTGAATCCGAAGGCTCCAAAGATGCAGCCATAAAAGTTATACCAAATAAACCAATACGCATATTTCTCAGCATTTTGTGTCTTATTGGAAGAATAGGCACAGATGATAAGAAACTTGGTTGCTCAGCTTGGCGCAAGGAAGGGAAATGTAAAAGAAAGATATTGTCGGCAATTCGATGGCTGTGGATGAGCATGTTGCTACTGTGCAGAACTAGTTACGAAAAGTGTAATGTTATGGATGCACAAATAAATACTATTTAAAACTGCTGGGTAATTACATAATAAACTAATTCAATGACTCGATTTCTCAGCTGGCCACCGACTCAAGAGGTAGTGTTCAAACATAACGATAAACTATACGTCGGTATTTAAAATACGGTTCCTTCAAATTTGAAAAAATCGCAGTCTATTAAAAAAATCACTGTTATTGTGATCAGTATGGTTTGCAATTTTGTAAGGATACAAAGGGACATACTTAACACCACCTGCTGGAATGTAAGAAGTTGACCAAGCTTACATATGCAATTAAACATATAATGATCCAAAGAGTGATGCGTACCTCTACAGCAAACTGAAAATCTGAAGATCTGAATAAAGTATAAGACGACAAGAACAACGATAATGTATTCTGGGACAACCTTTCTGTCAGGCTGAGAATTTTGGTCACTTTGAAAATGGTTAGAAAGTCCTCGCTGACCAACGTTATATCACCAGAAATCTGAAGGAGGTACACTACACATAATGAGTCTATTGGAAGTCGTCTAAGAAATCCATGAATCTGCGAGATGCAACTAGCATCGATCCATATTCGTAGAATTTGCTATCAACGAACCATTTCAAACAAACGTAGCCAAGATGACACCATACATTCTAGTGAAAATATGTTTAGATAATGTGTGTGTGTGTTTATATATATATATGTTATGTGTGTATATATATATATATATATATATATATATATATATATATACACACACACACACACACACACATAACAAATCCCGCCTGAACCACGTTGTTCATGTCAAAGAATGTGACTTATAATACAAAAGCAATGGAGGATATTTTCAATAATATGTTCGACCATTCAGAAAAAAATACTTATTCAAGGAATTTTACAAAGAAAAGTTTAACGGGTCGGTGAATAAATATGAAATAAACTGTTATACTTAATACATACAGAAATCTAAAGGAATTTTTTTTTGAGAAGTTCAACAGGGCACTAATGCTAAGATGTGGCATTACTTCGTAGCTAGTTTTACTTACAAATGTATCAACATTTTGCATAAACTAGTTCACAAGTGAAGTGTTACGGTTCGCTCAACCAAACGCAAGAAACCCAAAGACGTTAATGACGACGCTCTGCTTAGAAATACATAATCCAACATGAAGTGGAGGAACTCATCCAAAAGTTAGAGTCAACATCGGCGATATGCTACAAAAATTCAAAATGAAAGGCAAATAAAGGCGGCTCACACGTAAAATGAGCTCCAAACTCTTTTGTGTGAAGTATTTCCAGGATTACTTGCTGGGGACTTACTCTCTTGAAGATTTGAACAATGCACCCACTCGCGGTGGCTTCAGTGCCTAAGGTTCCTAGTCACATATTTAGTGGAGTTGATTCTACAATGATGGAACTGACTTATGCCAAGTGTTGAGCTACCTACCTCTCTGTAACACTTATGGTTGTCTGATGTAGACATCGAGAAAACGCTAAAGAAGAATTTAAATAAAAATCTTTTTACACAGGTGTGTATTGATTATACATTCACAAAGTAAACATGTTTATAGTAGGCAGACTTAACTCATTTAAACATGTTTGTAATATGGCGCATTATTCTGTGGTTAGCCTGTGTGTGCGAAATATTGTGATTTACATATAAATTTATTACTGAAAAATGGTGATTACAAGTGAAGAAATTTTAAAAGGAATGTATTGTTTGATAATTGTAACTTCATAATTAATTTTAAAGTAATTATAAATATTCGACAAATATTCTTTATTTGAAAGTTGTCATGCCAGATTTCAATATGGTGGCAGAACGAAGCCAGCTAAGGCAGTGTCCAAATTTAAAGAATATTGTGTTCAATGAGTGGAGACAAGTGTATTTCGTGAAAATATTTTGGCCATGCTAGACTTCAATATCCTATGTCTACAACAACAACTTATTTTGGTTATTGGCCTCATGACTACGTGACAAGAAATGTTCTTATTTGACTGGGCCAGTCGTGATAAAGTACTCCGATACCGGATGTCCATGATTCGCAGACAGACACTTGAGGCACATGGCATTAAAAATCATCCAATCACGAAAGTGTATACGAACAAACGTGTTTTGGAGTACAAGGGGTCCTGAAATCGTTTCGCGAAAAACACCTGTCGCATTCAACGGGCAGTCTTTTCCATTACTCGGAGAGAGGGCACTTCTGTGCTTCTTCACTTTCCTGTTCTCTCGTCTTAGGACTGTGCATTTATTTTGGCGAGAAAAGTATGCAATGAGGACACTTGGGAGATCTTTAACAGTCCTTATATTTGTGAACTTACGCATGGACAAATAAATTAATAGTTATAAACTACCCTGAGACATGTTTAAAATGTTGCAAATTTTGAGCATAATTTTACTGTTGAAGTTAATTTTCTATTTAATGTTCTTAGCGAGTGATTTTACTATAGCCAAGTCCCAAACTAATAGATATATATAATATATGTGTGTGTGTATATACACATATATTTTGAGGTACAACTTGGCAAATGTTAGTTTATCCGCCGTATGGAGTAACATCAAATAACAGTTGTAAATTAACATCGCGGACGGGAGAGTACACGAAACAGCGAATCAACTGAACGATTTCGCGTACTCTCTATTTAACGCTTTCTCAGACAGTGCGTGTTCTTTGTGATGCCATTCTCACGTAGCCACGAAAGCACGAAAGAGCGTTCTCTGTGCCAATTGAGATATGGTTTAAATCAGGCGGTCGGAAGAATGGCGACACTAGGCCGACTGACACCTGCACATGCTCGATAAATAACATTTCCGTGTCCGAATATTTTTGGAGAGAAAAGCGTCACAATTGAGTCGAGCACATTGTTCTGTTCGCATATAACCAACTAAATGTTATAGTCACATATAATGGTATGTCTCCCCTTCAATATTCCGATATTATACTGTTCGTAGTTGGATTAATTATTATTATTGCTGGTTTCAGCTGACTCACAGTTAATTAGTATAGGAATGAGAAAGTGACTCGATTACGACTGATTACAATCACTCCACTTTATATAGCCGTAACTCAACACATCAAAGTACAACCCTTTTACAATTATACTGGTACACAAAACGGGGGGAGATAATTCTTTACTATCACTTCCTTAATTAAAAGCCGCTTATTAATTGATCTCCAATCAACGTCTTTCCTAATTAATCCTTGGAACCTGTCGACCTTGGTACTCCAGATGCCGAAGGCTGCGTCCAATCACGTACGACAGCGGCGATCACGGCACACCTCTCTCGCGGCCCGTCTAAGAGGTTGGCCACACCCACCGGCGTCTCGATGACGTCCTCTCGGCGACTGGCCCCGCGACGAGCGTCGCGCTCACCTAAATCAGCGCGTCCGCCGCTGTATTGCCAAGCCCTCGTATAGAAAAGCCTCAACTGCTGCTTCTGCGCTGAATATGTTGCGGGTTGACTCGTTCAGCCCACAATAACATGTAAGTAAATGAAAATCTACAGTGCTCTCTTGTTGAAATCAACAGTATTTGGAAGAAGTAATAAGTAGGAGCAGAGCGAATGAGACGTATATATTTGGCTCTTACGCCAGTAGCTTATGACCATCATGCTAATGCCAATGTCGGGATTCTCATCGCATAGGGTGTGCTTTCGTTGGGTGTTTGTACCTGAGCTTCTTGAACATGTATTTTCAAAACATTCATTTTAAACATATTAAACTAAATTGAATAGTTTTCTACTAATCAATTAAACTCACTTTCTTGGGAAAAAAAAATGCGAAGCACATACGTGAATTTCTATATGACTGCAATAAAATCAGAGAAAGGAGTTCGAGAAAAATAAATAAAGGGTAGTGTAATTTTTAATCAAAATATTTTACTTGTACTTTTTTTATATTTAGAATGTTCAGTGTCAAGTTCACCAGAGGTCAAGGTATCTCAAATCTAACACGGTCACCATAACAGTGTAGGCTAACCGCACTTCATATTATTATATTATTTCGGTAAAGTTTCATTCTTTCGTAAAAACTTCACCACACAAGGCACATGTAAATTAAAGCAGTAAAAGAAAAATAAAGAGAGTATACGTATCGCTACAAAGAAAAAGCACGGACCTTAAACGCAGCCTACAGTGTGGTAAATACTAAAAGGGAATGTGCATTATCCAATAAGTTCCCACGCCGTATTACTTTATGTAAAGAAAAATTGTGAAAATAAAGGAACGAAATTAAAGGTAAGCTTTGCGTTAGTGGATTATTTTAAAAAATAAGTGTGGACTTGTAGGCTTCTCGAGGGAAGGTAGGTGGTAGCACTTCAATAGGCAATAAAGATGTGGGAAACATTAGGTACATCCACCAACAGTTGTGGGCAGTAGGTACAATCACCACCAGTTGTGGGCAGTAGGTACAATCACCACCAGTTGTGGGCAGTAGGTACAATCACCACCAGTTGTGGGCAGTAGGTACAATCACCACCAGTTGTGGGCAGTACCAGTTGTGGGCAGTAGGTACAATCACCACCACTTGTGGGCAGTAGGTACAATCACCAACAGTTGTGGGCAGTAGGTACAATCACCACCAGTTGTGGGCAGTAGGTACAATCACCACCAGTTGTGGGCAGTAGGTACAATCACCACCAGTTGTGGGCAGTAGGTGTGACAATGGAACCACGGGTGGCAGATCTCCAGTTGGTAAGTAGTCGCTGGTTCGAGTCGAGGTGAATACCCATTATCGGATTTACGTGTCGGAAATAACTCAAAACGCCTACCAATCTACTTAAAAGTCTGTTTGCCGGATTCAACGTAACCAAATATAACTGTTGCAGTGCAAAGTAATATCTTAGAAAGCACTTATTTCCCACGAAATTCTCTAATCCAAATATTTTATAACATAATTCTTCCTTTCCTTTATTAAGAGCAAGAAACATAACGATTTCCATATTCCTAAGGACTGTATTCGCATGCCGATCAAGCATACTATGAAAAGGTTAAAAGTGGTATCGTCGTGTTAAGTCAAGATTTAATACATAGTCACGTAAAATATTTATGTTTTCAGTGATTTAATTAGTATCATCATTATAAAACATTAATACACGAGCAAAGTCACCTAAGTCGCCTACCAGCATTACAGTAAACGGCAGCGTTTATATGTTCATACAATGAGCTGCTGTAAAATTTTGTTAAATCGAAATTTGATTTTAAAATGTTGTGACGAAGGTCCCTCCACCACATTTATGGTGTTAGATGAGGGGAATGCCCTTGTCTCAATGCCTGAGTGCATTGGAGGATGTTCTGTGTAAAGGAGAGAAGGAAAGAATAGAGTTCTTATTGGGTTTAATGATCACATTTTTTGTTGAAGGAAGAGCCTTATGTCTAAAGTCAAGGGCATTGGCACGCGAAGTAAATTGGGTGTAAAGAAACATTGTTATCTAGTAATAAGTGAAGAGTCTTGGTTGTGACAAATGATCAAATGTATGTTGTGTGTAACTACGTTCAACATATCATACACAAAACTAAAAGTGGCACTGTGAACTTAAATATATATATGTGTGTGTGTGTGTGTGTGTGTGTAAGTTCTAAACGGGTAAATGTGTAAAGAACCGAAAATTTAATTTACTGTTGCAAATTGCCTTTGAAGGTTGTAGCGACAAATGTATGTCGATGGCACGCTCTGCTCGAAGGCTTGTCGATCTTCACTTGCTTTTATAACGCTAGCGGTATCACTGAACCAAGTTTATCGGTTCATCAGGCTCGTTCACGTATCTTATGGCTGAGCTATTATTATTATTATTTTTTTGTTTTTGGCCGCGCGGTCAGTTTTGGAAGACAAATTTTCATCTTATATTCGTTCCTTACCAGACTAAACAATAATACTAAAAGATAGATGTATAAAATTTTTTTTAATGAGTCATGGCGTGAATCAGGTATAATGAAAATGAATAATAAACTTCTGGAAAGTAAGAGAAAACGAGCAAAAGCTTTACTATTATAGTAAATATGAGCATACTGCTCCTGCAGAAAAAAATTTTCAGGTATTTGTTAAAAATTTGCAATAAAAACTATTAACAGTATTTTTAAAATTAAGGTATTATTTCTTTGTAATGAACTTCCCACGAATTTCCGAGATTTACCATGAATTCACGTCATTTCACACTATTTTTATACTTATTTTATACTGCATTTGTAATTCCTGCAGTGATACTACACCTCTGCGTGAGTGCTGCACTATGTTTAAACGCAACATTGTAGGACATTACATTGTTTCATTCAGGAGCAGGATTGAAGAATACGAACCAAAATTGTAGTAACCCAAGAGATAATCCCGTCACCTATCTTATTGTCATGTGCGATTTGTTGAAATTGTACTATTAATATATATATATATATGTGTGTGTATATACACACACACGCATACACACATTCGCTATAATGAATTATCGAAGCGTTTGTACTGTTGTAGTTGCGACTTCAAATACTTTCGAAATGAAACAAAAATTGAAAACTTGCTTGGATAGGAATGTCCCGCGTCTGTGTGTCACAAAATGATAGTAGACCTATATATATATATATATATATATATATATATATATATATATATATATATATATATATATATATATATATATATACGATTCTAGGAAAGCCGACACACTCGTTCCCCCAGAAGAAAATTCGCTGATACTTACATAACATTATATATTTTAATATGTTTGTAGGCAGATTTATGTGTTTATCTAGAAATATAAGATTATTTTTCATTTTTTCTATAAACAATTATGTATATTCACATCTTATATTTAAACATCCATTTATAAATATAAATATATCTGCACATATGATAATATCCGCGTGTTTTCTTCTGTAGGAAAGAATGTGTGTGTTTTCTCAGAGTGCTCCCATATTTTTTAAACTCTTTAAAAAGGTTTATTCTAGAAGGCTTGTGTGGGCATACGCTAGACCTATACTGTAAAAAGAATTAAGCATTTTTTTTTATAGAAAATGTCAGATGTCATTATGATACCGTGAGCTGAATATCGATTTGGAAGTATTATCTTGTCATGCCACGATGATGAAATGTGAATACGAAGGCCTGCCTTTAACCTCAACGATAATGGAGCCGTAACCTGCATCATCGCTGCCTGATTGTTGTTGGTGTCGCCTCTGCGATCGAGTTTTCCCCACGGTCAAAATTCTCGTCGGCATGAGAGAAACAACTGTATGTAGAGTCCTTTTCGCACGATGAAGCATTACGGCACTGGTCCCACGCAGTTTATGGAAGGCGATACATTGGAATAACGTACAGAGACCTGCAAGGATTTGTCTAATGGGAGCCTGCATGTGTTGCAAACCAATACCTTATAACGCATCGATGGCTACTGATTCGCCAGGCGATAATGATGAGACAGTTAATGCTAAAGAAGGGATGAGTGCAGTAGAGTCGGTTCGCGCATAATATACACTTGCATGACTTTCGCATGAAAGCGATGAACTTCAAACTAAACGGCCATCAGCTTTAAATACTGATAACTACACGACTCATGAAGAAGATTCTGATTTTCTGAATGCTCTGACGCAGTCTTCTACCACATTTTCTGCAACAAACGACTTGAAGGAAGTAGAAGATGCTAAGAACAAAGACTAAATATTTCCCGAAGAACTTAATGAACTTGTTGATAGATCATACATTTTATTGGCCTACAAAAACGCGGGGATCCTCACACATTGTTGAGATATCTTCAGTCATCGATGAACTGATGGATCGGTATTATATTGCATGATGTGATGAGCTGCTTTATTTTTATATTGTAATGTGCATCATAAGCACAGTATTTTTATTAAAATAAAATAATTGTGTTTAAATTTTTTTAGTGCTGTATAATTTTATCCCCCATAACTTTAAATTGGCGCTTTTAGTACTCGATTATTGAAGTAAAGATCTGCATACAGAATATTAATGAGGACTTTAAGTATAAAAAGTTCATGGATAGTGTTCTGCATACAAAACATTAATTCTGTCTACAAATACAAATTTGGAGCCATTTGGCGGACGAATGTAATTTCTATAGATATAGATGGGACAAACCGAAGGATTGATCGAATGATCAATCAAAGGATTGGGATTGATAGAAATATTGGCGAGTATTGGTGACTATTACGAAGGAGGATGCAAGATTGTTGGAAAGATAGAAGAAATTGATAAAAAATTGCGAGATGGATGGATTGATTGGAAGATTGATGGAAAGATTGCAAATGATTGAGGGAAAGATGGCAAGATTTTTTGAAGGTTCAATGGAAACGTTTCAAGATTATCAAAAGATTGGGAGATTGATAGAAAGAGTGATTGCGAGATGGCTGCAGATTGGTGAGTATTGGTGTGAATTGGTGCGTATTGGTGAGGAGGATTGGGGAGAAGGATTGCAGAGGGTTAGTGAGGAATGCGAAGGAATGATATCTGAGAAGAAAATAAGACTGTTTATGATCCTATCTGCGCTCGTACATTCCAAGCCTCAAGATTTTCTACCAAAACCATTTTCTAATAGCATCGACGCTACATAGGCAGTCCTGCTGGAGTCAACGATGGTACCACCAAAGATTAAATCTGAATGTTGGTCGTAAGCATACTATTAAACGAACACTGCATCTTTGTATCTACACTGCAATAGCTGACCGGTCCGACCTTGTATTCGAAATTTTAGTCAGAGTTTTTACTTTGGTGGGGAAATTTATGTCTAATTAAATTACGAGAACCTTTGATAATACTCTGCAAAATTGGATGGAAGAAATGAACATAAGAAATTTACCAGATGAATTCTGAAAACGTCAAGGAAGCGAGTGTAATCTTTCACCTCTCACATCAGACAAAGAAGTGTGATATGGTGCACCTTTGGTTATCTGCAGAGGACGAGATATAACGCTACAAACGACCAGTCACGAGTGAGAAATGTATTGGGTAGTCTTGGCGGGGAGGAGAATAGAGAGGGACGAAGCAAACACAATAAACCAGCAAATAGAAACTGTAGGGGGTTGGTGGTGTGGGTGTCAGTCGTCTGCTGGTCTTCTTGCCTGGGTGCTCCGTCAGTGATCGCTCCACCTGCCACCGAAGCACGGACCTCCTAATGCGTTTGTCTTTAAATAGTTTTTATAATTTTTTATAGTTATTATAGTTTGATTTTTGAGAAATACATGGGTTCAAAATTATTCAAGGTCACAAGTATGGGGTCAAGATTAAGGTCTTGTGTCAAGGTCAGGGTCATACAGATTCAATATTGGTTGGGTGATGTCATTACATGGCTACCGGTTGGCATCTCGGCTCCTCTTCTGGGTCCCCTCTAAACCATATCATTTCCAATTGAAATTTTTAACAATTTTCAAATTTATATATTTTTATAAAATTTTTATAAATTGTTCTAAATTTTTAGAATTTTTTATACATTTTTTTGGAATTTTTGGGTTTTAGGTCACCAAGGTCTGGTCAGGGGGTCAAGGTCAGAGGTCACTGACATCCAACATGGCGGACAAGACGGCAGCCAGTCGATCGGAATGACAGTTTATGATGTTTGTTTTTCATTGATGCACGTGCGCAGACACTTCATGGTTACAGAAACCATGCAGGTGCGGACCTGTAAAAGTGCTAATTGGTGTGATCACCAGCAGCTGGAGCTGGCAGGAGCCATGCTAGCACGCAGGGCCGCGCGACCTCGCCAGACCAGCCGAGCTGTTTTGGAAACAACATTTGGGGAAGGATGTCAAGGCCAAAGTCGCTATTATATAAGACTGGGATAATGGCGGCTCGCCGTCTTCTTTGATCCAGCCATCCGAACGACACCTGCGAGAGAGGGCCACCAGGCCAGTGGTCCGGACTTCGACGTCGACATCAGCCGCCGTCGAGGGAGTCTTCCCGTAGGCGACGACACATCTATACAGGATAATTATACCTCCAGTAGGGTGCTCAAAGTTGCTGAAACTTAGGGATAGGTGCAGGCGAATTAGGGCTACATCAGAGTCAGAGTAGCGAATTAAGCGTTCAGCTAGTAACTATAGTCTTTGCGTCTGAGATCATTAGTGTAAGCTTTTGGCAATAAAGAGTAACGCCTTTGGCGAGAATTGTATTTGAGTTGTTGTGAATAAAAGTAGTGTTTTCTATATATGAGTGCTCTTTCTATTTAGCTACCTTAATACTCCTGATTAATTAGTGACCTGATCCCCTCAGGACAGGCCACAGCAAAGGGTCGAGGCTAGGATTTTCCCATTCTCGTTAATTATAGTCACAGTAATAATCAAAGCAGAGTGTAAAGTTAATTGAAGAGAAATTCTTCGAGACGTTTACCATGATCCACCTGCCCACAGGGTTCGAATTCCCTCTCAAATTACGGTTCAACATATCCTATGTAGTAAACAGTAGTAACATTGAATGCACTGATTCAAAGCAACAATGTATTGCACCTCAGCAAATTGCGGTCGCTAAGGAGAGTGCGAGCAAACCTGCCACATTGCAAATACTTCGGCAGTAGAAGTCACCCATTTTATTGTAATGAAGAGAGTGTGCTTACGCTTTTGAACAGTTCATGCATGTCAAACCAAGGCCGTTTTTCGGACCATTTTGCACTTTGATAGACGCAAATTTCCACAAGGGCTTGCGCAGTGGAAACAAAAATTATAAAAGCTTGTGTGTGTCCATGGTAGTAATTAAGAATACATAGTGTAATTTACCCCACTACACAACTTCATGACAGACACTTCAAAATCATCTTTTGTGAAAACTGCACGTAAAATATTAAAACACGCCACTATATATTTGACTGAAACACAAAATAAAATACAAGCCAGAAGCACAAACACCGGAGAAAAGTTTCAGCATCTCATTGACTGTGCCGAAAAACTTTTACAAGAACACCCTACTCTCCTAGATAAATTTGAAACAAATTCCACACGACTCACCTGCAGCCTTATTAACAAAATTACCAACAGCGGTCGTCTGCTAACAACACCACCCTACCCAAACGAGAACACAGAAACTACCACATTAGATTACCTACCAGCAATTCAAATTGACACTACATCCCAACATATCTACGAAAACTCGCCCTTGGCCTCACCATGAGTCACTGCAGGCTACGAAACCGATATGGCCAACCAACAGTCTATTAATATGGTAGTGCAGCACACAGTAACTATTTCAAAATTTTCAGGAGATAATAATGATACCATGGGCGAATTTCTTGACCATTATAATTTAGCAGCCGAAACGAATCAGTGGGATGAGACAGAAAAATGTCGCCGACTGCAGTTGTACCTTAATGGCATGGCGAAACATACCCTTGACAAATACACACAAGCACAAGGGGGACACATAAGCTAGTCAACAAACTCCAAACCACGTTTACAACTCCCGCAACCGAACAATGGTTCAAACAATTGATTTACACCACCAAACAGAAATTGGGGCAAGCACGCAAACGCGCATAGAAAACCTTCTCTATTGTAGGCGTAAGTATAATAACAATATCACCGATGCTGGCTTCATTTCCATTGTCTGGCGCTCTGTTTTACCTTACATTTCCGACAAGATAATCGGGCTATAAAATGACACTATTGCCAACATGTTGGAAAACATTAAAATAGTGGAAATTGGGCTTTTCCAGTACAATCAGATCGTAACCAGGACACAAGTAGGTTCCGGAACAGATTCGTTAAGGGCAGAAGTGTCAAAGCTCAAGGAGGAAATAGCAAATCTGTCACTCAGCCAGTAGAATTACCCCCAATGCAACCAGAGACATACATACCCACAATGCAGTCAACCCTCGCCAAACAACGCATATAGGCTTAACCTATACCCTCCCTCTGACAACAGACAATAAAGACCCTATGCAAACGGAAACTTCACATATAATTTCACCACCCCTCACCCACAACCACAAACTCAAAACAGACGATTTTATGGTAACCAAAATACACGCTACAACACCCAAACTGGGATCCAAACCAGCTCAAATAAACCACCAAAATAAGAAGTATCGAAACCGCACCACATACAACAAATCAAAAAACTACCTTATGAGGGGGCAATAAGCACCTCACCCGCAGATATAAATAGACAACATGTGTGAGCTAACGAAACCAGTACACAAAGGCAGGCAGGTCCCTTAAAGGAAGCCCGGCATATGGAAGAATTTCCGCATGGCAAACCACATGGTAAAAATCAGAGTAAAACCTGTCCCACCCGACATGCCAGTTACACGTATAATTAATGCATGCCAGGCATTATTTGCTAAACATGTACAAAATCATTCTTATGCAGACATCGCGCATTTCAATGCCAAAAGCGAACATTTTGTTCAGTCTAGCCAGGTCACCGTAATAACAAAGTCCAATCACATATCACGTTTCAAGGACTTCCAAGCAGGGCGGTAAAGCAGAACACAGAAGGTACACACAAGCGCAAGGACACAAGCATTTACCAACACTGGGAGGCACTCATCAAACGCGAGCTACACGCACACAAGGAAACGGCCGCCCCAGCCGAGCAGGCACCCCAGACGGAATGCGATACGCAGCAAAACCGTGACGTCAGAGGTGTGCGTGCGGCCTTCATCGGACCGCGGTCGCAAACAGCATTCTGTATATATATAGGTCATAAGATGGCCAATTGCCCATTATTACCCAACCAAAACACGGAATTTCAAACAGACATTGTGTTGCGTTTCCATAAGTTTAAACAGCGCTTCGCGATTGGTGAAACAAAGCTCAAGTTGCCGCACGCAGGAAACACAGGCACTATATACACAAACAAGGAACCGGTTGGCGATGATGATAAGCCTCAGCGCAACCTGAGCCACCGGCCCTCCTTAAGCTCTGTACACAAACAACAACATGTCAGTCGCCAAGGACGAGTGCCACGCTAGTTGCGTGAAAATGTCAACACCATGCGTCCTTTTGCGGCTTGGCTGCAAAACCTATAATGCATTGTTGGACACAGGTTGTTCACACTCCTGTATGGCATCAACATTAGTAGCTAAAAATAAAAAACTTCCAGTTACTAAAACATTTTCGTTAGTAGGTGCCACACAGGATATTGAAGTCCCACAATTCAAGACTAAAGTTAACATTAACATCCATGGACATAACTTTTCCCAAGAATTCTTGTTAATTAACCATCTTAAAATGGATATTATACTTGGAGTAGATTTCATTAAACAGTATGATGTAGTTCCAGTCCTAACCAAGGATATAATATTTATCTATGAGTCCAACAACAAGAAAATAATTTATATGCCTATCAACACCAGCACTATTGAATATGACAAGATTAATTGTATAGATTACCACATTAAAAATATTAGTGCTACAGATACTCAACCATCCAACGAAGTGCTTGATAGCATTAATTCTAATTTACCTACTCATCAACAAATGGAATTCAAAGAATTACTTGCTCAATATAAATACTGTTTTGCTACCTCAATGACCGAACTTAGAAACTAAAGATTATGAGATCAAATAAGAGTTAACCACAGACAAGCCCATTCAAACACGCCCTTATCGCAATAACCCTAAACTGTGCAAGCAAGTGCTCACAAAAATACAGCAGATGTTAGACTCCAAAATAATAACCCCTTGGGATTCTCCCTATGCTGCACCAAGTTTAGTGATTCCCAAATGGAAGGAGGCATTCGTTTTCTTACAGATTTCCGTCTTTTAAATCTGCATTTAAAGAAAGTTCAGTATTCTATTCCCAGAACAGAGGATATTATTAATACTCTCCAAAATTATCAATCCATTTCATCCATTGACATGTTTAGCGGTTTTTACACAATTCCTGTACGCCAACAAGACCGAGAAAAATTAGCATTTAGTATCGATGGCGTCGGTTTGTACGAGTAAGCCTATGCGCATATGCCAATGGCCTGGCCACTAGTCCAAACTACTTCCAAAATTTCATCGATATCATGCTAGGGGCCCCTGCACTGGAATACTGCTATTGCATACATCGATTACATATTCACTATAAGTAATACCTTTAGTGTACACCTTAATAACATCGAAAAGGTCATGGAGAGACTGCGCAAATAAAACATCAAAATAAATAGCAAAAAATATAATTTCGTGAAGCAAGAAATTAAGATCCTCGGCCATTATATTACACCGGCAGGGATTCAAACGAACCCCGAGAAAATTACCGCCATTCAGATGACGCCACCCAAAAAGTCAAACAGATCCACTTGTTCCTAGGACTTACATCATATTTAAGGCAATATATATCTTAAACTACGCACACCTTGCTGAGCTCCTAACTTAACTAACAGAGGAAACTATCCCCTTTAAGTGGACTCAAGAGGAACAACAGTCATTTGGAAACCTGAAAGCAGCCTTAACTAAACCACCCACACTGGCAAAATTCGATGAGCACCGCCGAACAATATTAGCATGTGACGCATCCCAGACAGCGATGGACACGGTCCTCATGCAAGAACTTCCAAACAGTAAAGAACATACAATTTTAACGTTTGCCTCCAAAAAGCTACCACTGAGTGAAAAAAAATGGTCGGCAACAGAACGAGAGCTATCGGCTATTAAGTATTTCGTCATCTACTTTAAGCAATACCTCTACGGCCGTAAATTCGTCATTGAGACGGACCATGCGAGCTTACATTACCTCAAAACTAAGGCCGAACACAATTTCCATATTCATAAATTTGCCATAGCTTTAACAGAATACAACTTTGAGGCGCACATTGACAAGGGCAAGCTTAATACACTCGCTGATGCCGTGAGCCATGTTCCCACCGTGGGTATAGTTTACACTACTAGCATTAGCATTGATAACATTATGTACAAAGTAAAACCTACATTCCTGGCATGCACATCATTTTACAAAGCACTCGCGGAAACCCTCCTTCAAAACCCTTGCAAAGATCATGAGGTCAAGAATAATATTTCTAAATACATAACGAACAATTGATCTGAGATTAAGACCTTAATTAAGCAAAATCTGCTAACCAGCGACAAATCTCGGGTTGCTTAAATGGTCGCGAACGAGGAATACCTCCCATTGTAAGCAATCGCAAAAATCACTCTTACTCTATATCACGTTAACATCAAAATCATAATGAAAAACCACGTCAGTACAATCAAAACTTCCTGCATTGACCCATGCTTGCATTGCCAAATTGTCATCATGCACAACAATCACACTGCAAACTGCCACCCTATCTACAAACATGAACAGGAATATATCAAGGTGGACGATGACGCACACTTATTGTTGGTTGGTGCCACTCATTGAAAACATAATGTCACTATTTCTCGCCGAATATGCGAATGACCCTCATATTCAGTAGTTAAAATTAGCACTCACTGAACCAGATAAAGCCATGTATAAATACCGCTACCTAACCAGATGTTATGCCATTTACGGAAACTGAGAAATATATATGAAACAACATACACCCACTGGCGAAAAGAAACTTACTCTATTACCGCAATACAACGTTCCAGAAATCATCACAGCCCACCATGACTCCCTACTAGGCGGTGGCCACATCGGGCAAATCAAGACCCTAGAAAAAATCCTCAATGCATACTACTGGGATAATATGAACAAGGATGTGAAATAATATATTAAGAACTGTCCTCTTTGCCAGAGCATTAAGGCTCCAAATCAGAAATCTATTAGACTGATGGCATCTATACCGCCCTCCCTTCGCCATTCGTGGGGTATAGACGTAAAAGGGCCCTTGCAAACCTCTGCTTCCGGAAATAAATATGTTTTAGCTGTGATGGAATTTTTTCACATGGTATGCGGTATCCCGTCCCATAAAATCACTTGCGCAAACAACATTAAAAAATGTAATTTTACGATTTGGCTGCCCCAATTCTGTCCTTTCTGACAGTAGAACTATTTAGAAAATTACAGATAAAGAAATTACAGACGACTGCCTATAACCCGGTGTGTAATGGTTTAACGGAGCAGGTCAATAAAATTTTATCACAGCATCTGACCTCTTGTGCCAGTGAAAACCCCGGCCACTGAGATGATCACGTTTCCTGTATTTTACTTAATTAAAACACAACCATCAACAAAAGTACGAAGTTCACCCCCTTCTTTCTTCTTCATGGGGTTGAAACCCTACAGCCATCACATATGATTAGCCACACCTACTCCCCATGTGTCGACGATCGGTGTGAGCGCTTACAGCAGACACATGAGCAAGCTCGCGTAAACCTTATCGTGTCGCAGAAAAATCAGAAGGAATTGTTTGACGCTAAATATCGCTCTAACTAATAACAAATTAGCCAATTGGTTTGGATAAAAACCCATGCGAGGCAAAAAGCACTTTCGTTTAAATATCAGGGCCCGTACAGAATACACAATATACTTGCCCCTTCCACAATAGCCATGAAAATATGCAAGCACAGTCACAGTAAAATAGATACTGTCGGTACTCGTAATGCAAAACCCGTTAATATTAGGAACTAATGTATACCCTTATGTTACTGTGGAGGCACTGAATTAATCCATTTCTGGATGGGCCTTGCCATATTTCACGGAGTACTACTTGTGCTGGGAATTTCCTTTAGTGCTGCAGTGGAACAGCTTTATAAGACACATTACGGTGTCTACTTCGCGGAGCTGATACCGCAACTACAGTACGAGGAGACCATCCCACTTTTAATCACATTTCCATTGCACCAACCCAGGATGCCAACCAGTGTAGAAGAATGGTTCCACAGCACCTGGGCTGTCAGAAACTCCACTGTCTGCAGGAACGCAGAAAAATTACGTCAAATTTTTAATGAAACAACTGTAAATATTGGTGACCAATTTTTGTCCTAAAATTTCAGTTCCTAAAAGAAATAGAAGATCCCTCACCTTCCTTGGCGACGTCGCAACGTGGTGTTGCCACTCGTCATTTAAAAGCATTATTATCAAATGAGGAGATGCTGGCACTGCAACTTAATGAGATCCAGGCTAATGTAAAATCGTCAATGAATAACTTAAATCTCACCACTCACAAAGTATCTGCAATTAAGTATCAAGTAGAGGTCAAAATTAATTCTATTTCACATAATTTTCAGTCATTGGCAAATAATTTTAACGAACAGCAACATGAACTAGAAAGTTCACTGATTGAGAGTCAAATAATGATCATTATAATTTTAGAGTTGCTTAACAACATTATTAATGAGATAAGACTCAATACATATTTGTACATGTGCCAAAACAATCTTTTACCATTGCAAGCAGTACCACGCTCGACTTTAACCAGAGAACTATCAAAGCTAAAAAAAAGATTAATCGATTGGACTTCAAACTGAGAATTCCTATTCACAATATAATTATGTACTACTCTGTTCCTATAACAGAATGTACGTTCTCCCCAACCCAAATACTGTTAAAGATACAAATCCCTCGTCAAAGTATTAAGTATAGATGGCAGTTTTTCTACGCCACTCAAGTCCCATACGTGTTAAAAAATGAAACTTGTACTATTGATTTGCCTAGCCAAATAATTGCAGTTGACATGAAAACTCAGGTAACCAGGCCAGTACTTGATAGGCTGAACCAAGATAAGGGTAATAATTTAATCTCTAAACACATGGCAGAGAGTAATCGGGTCAGCTGTCTAAAAGCTGCAATTAAATTGCATAGTATCGCCCAGTTATATTCTTTCTGTAAATTCACATGTATCCAGGGCAACCAATTACAGGTTACGGAGATACAGCCACATCATTATATTATCTCTAATGCGCCCGGCACACTAACTCTCAGCTGTACCAATAAAACGCTCAGTCACGCCATTCCTAGTTCTGACATTGGGTCAATTGAATTAAAGGTGCCATGTGGGTGCGAGGTAACGGTAAGCAAGTTAACTTTAATCGAGGCCACAGGTTTGTGATATTAGAATTCCAGTAGCATCAGTGGCTCATACAATCCTACCAATTCACTGACTTACAAGCAGTCATTTTGAAGCCAATCAATTAACAGTAAATGAAGGTATTTCATTTTATTCCATTAACCACTCACTAAACGATAATTGGAATATATTCCATGCCAATCTACCAATGCTAGAAGATGTGTCCAACTAGGTCAGTAACTTCCACAAGTCAGTCTTTTCCATAATGTCTCAAGAACATTTCAATTACTTCAATTTATCAACAATTGTGGCTCTGATAATAGCATTAGCTTTGCTATACTATAAGTTAGAGAAAATTTATATTTTATTAGAAAAGGCACTATAATAGGAAGTAAAATTGAGCATTAACGGACAAGGGGATATATGTAAATGATAGAACTAAGAGTTAATCTCAGAAATTAATGATTAATTTCATCTTTCTATACGAGATTCCACTGTCCACATTGTTTTATATAGATTTCTTATGTTTGCACATTATCATGGCCATGCAAATATGCTCCATATGGCACGTCAGGTGACGCGTTTCAAGTCAGTCACGTAAGAAGTTGGTAACACTGAAACTTTGTTTGCACGAACACACAGCACATTCTCGTTGCAGGTGACATAAATGCTTACACGACAAACCTGCGTGAAGTAACAAAAGTGCACAATTCCTGCGCTAGAGTGCGGTAACAGACAGGGCTACAAACTTTGATTCTATAAACGAGCTCTAGAGAATAGCATAGGCGGGATCATCTCGTACGGCGAGAAAGCCATTGACACTAGGTTAAGAATAATTTTTACGGGGCCCCATGTACATATCTAATACGATATCATTATTATTTTCAGCAATAGATCGCCAACCAGGCAATTACATGTAAACGAAAATTGCAGTGTACATATTTATCGCATACTTATCTTGTAATATGTTAACGTGCTCAGTAACAAGACTGAAAATTTTGTAATTACTTTACATTTCGCCAATTGCTATAATCAAGTATTATGTTACTACCATCATTTTATACTCTGTTTTGCATTATAAGTAATTAAAACATGTTTCACGTAGAAATTCTTAGATTCATTTTGCAACTTTCTGGCGCTATGGCGGACTGTTCACTGATATATGGTGCACCAAATTCCTACCTTTCCTACCCTAAGTGATCGGCGCCGTGCTATTAGTTGTTTTACATATTTAATTATAATGGGGTTTAATCAAATTAACTTACGGAGCCGAGCGCACTCCTCTCCCAGATCTGTGGTTAACAGGAAACCATAACAGCCATAATTTAAAATGTGCTGGCACACAAGTGCACAGTAATTGTATTTCAACAAATATCATTTCTATTTTGTGCTTTAAACATACTTATAATTACAAGTTTCTATGTCGGCCTAAAAGGCTAAATGTTTACTTGTCTTAAAAAGAAGCTCTTACTTCCACAAATTAAAATGTCTTAGAAAGAATTTGTATAGTAATATTACTTTCATACCAATTATTAAACCATACATTCACAAAAAGTGCGTGTGCCACCTAACAGAAAGGCATGGTAACTTTTAGTAACCGTACCCAATCTTAGTTCTAACGACTCACATAACTCACTTGTATTATTCTAATAATTTCACCAGTAGATATTTTGAAATTTAATTCAAATAGTGCATTAAGAGTTTTGTAATTACACTGTTTATATCACTATGCCCATTGGCAAGTTTTTAATAATAGGTACTCTGAAAAATAGAATTTCTAATTACTCAGACGGACTGATGTCATTCTAACAGCCATAATTGTAACGCCATCCCTAGTCTCCTGTAACCGGCCACGCCCTAGAGAGCTTCAAACTCAGTGCGTGAAAAAGCACTATTCAGTTATACCCTGTCGGCTTCCGAGAGGAAGACAGACCCCTTCTGGCGGCTCTCTGCAACTTGGTGCCAGAGGAACTTGGGCTACCCCCTTTTCCCTGCGACGCCACCCTACTGTCTTCGCAGCCCGGTTTCACTCATACCTTCCCCTCTATCGGCTGGCCCCCGTTCTCTCATGCGAGGACACATGAGTCTTGTGTAGGCGGGGGCCATGGTGTGATCACCGGCAGCTGGGACTGGCAGGAGCCATGCTAGAGCGCAGGACCGTGCGGCCTCGCCAGACCAGCCGAGCTGTTTTGGAAACAACATTTGGGGAAGGATGTCAAGGCCAAAGTCGCTATTATATAAGACTGGGATAATGGCGGCTCGCCGTCTTCTTTGATCCAGCCATCCGAACGACACCTGCGAGAGAGGGCCACCAGGCCAGTGGTCCGGACTTCGACGTCGACATCAGCCGCCGTCGAGGGAGTCTTCCCGTAGGCGACGACACATATATACAGCGTAATTATACCTCCAGTAGGGTGCTCAAAGTTGCTGAAACTTAGGGATAGGTGCAGACGAATTAGGACTCCATTAGTCAGAGCACTGAATTAAGCGTTGAACTAGTTACTATAGTCTTTGCCTCTAAGATAATTATTGTAAGCTTTTGGCAATATAGAGTAATGCCTTTGGCGAGAATTGTATTTGAGTTGTTGTGAATAAAAGTAGTGCTTTCTATACATGAGTGCACTTTCAATCTAGCTACCTTAATACCACTGATTAATGTGTAACCTGATCCCCTCAGGACAGGCCACAGCATAATGCTGCTCTTCCACTCTTAATAAGTGTGCTGACTTCATTGTTATCCGACACCATGCAAGTGCGGATGTGAGAAAACGACTTGGAAGCACGTGAGCTGACAAAGGTTACTTGACACCATGCAGGTGCGAACCTGCAAAAGTGCGAACACAACTCTTACCGTGTGTGCAGACTTCAATATTATCTGATACCGTGCAGTTACAGTTATATTTTACTTTGTTAATGGTCTGCTATCAGCCTCAAAAGTCTGCCCATGCATCCTATGGGATTTTAATTTATTGCAATTACTATTTTTTTATAAAAATTTTTTTTTTTTTGCAATTTATAGGAGTTTTTAAAATAATGTTTCTTTGGGGTACAAGGTTACGTGCATGGAGTCATGTTTACCAAGATCCAATTTGGCGGACTGATAACATTACATGGTGGGCGGTCGACTGCGGCACTAATGTCCCGTGCCCTCATTGACCCATTAAAAATATATTATGCCCGACTACCCATAATAGTTCTACACATGTGTTTGAAAACTATCGCACTATACTGGAATTTGTACAATTTTAAGACTACTTGGATTGAGTTATAATCCGAGGGCCGCGGACCATCAGTGGTCCTTGACTTAGGCGCAGGTGGCCAGTAAAATAATTAAGTATATGATTAATTCTTTTTATTTATTTAATCTTGTCTACAGCAAATTGTTGAAAGTAAGTTTTATTTATAATGGCAATACCAACATTTTACAGGGGTTATTAATTTTATTCGATAGTTAAATACTTATCCCTACGTTTAAGGCACTAATGACATGGTCCGTGTAATATTCAGCACCACTAGCGTGCCAGGTTAACAGTCTACACCTACCTAGTGGTCCATAGTTAAGGAAAGTTTGAGAACAACAGAAAGCCCAAAGATTCTTTCCCTGAAACTATCTCAACATATTGATATAGGCTATTCACGATAAAGTGAGCATTTTTGAAAGCTTTCTCATTTGGTAAAATAGTTAATAAATGTATTTTATTATAGCCTTAGACGTTAACTTCATAATGCGGTGGAATATACACATTGTGTTTATTACTTACATAGGGTTATTAATTTTAATACGCGGTTAAAGGATGAAATGTGTCTGAAATGTAAAAGTAACTAGGGCCTCAAAAGTGCTCACTTTACTGTGAACAGCCTATACATGAGGTAGCTTTTCGCCCTTCCTTTTGCACCGCCCTCCGGCATTCGAGACACGGTGCTCAAAGGCATCATCGAAAAAAAGGGAGGAGAGTAGACGTGTTTACAAACGAACCACCCACGTAAAAGTTGTTTGCCAACGCAGTGTTTCAAAGGCATCACCGGTATCCGGAGAGGAGCAAGGCAGAGTTACAGATGAATCGCCATGGATTACTGGCGCGTACCGCTGCCGCGATAAGCCCGTTGGTAGTCGTGACTCCTTGTGTCCTCGGAGGATTGAAATATTTGAGTTATCACTCAAGAATGTTCTTGTCATCGCCCTAACCTCCCTCAGCACAACTCGGGATTGCGAGGAACCTCCTGGATCAGGCCCGCTGATCTATAAAAGCTGCTGCGGTCTTCCAAGGCGATAGTCTGGAGCATTGTATGGCCCTAAGCACTAGTTTGTGCCCATGCCAGTGAAGCGACGAGCAGGGAAAATAGTGAATGACCAGCGAGGGCGAGGTATACGAGCATCTGCAGACCGATCTCGCTGGCTGCGCACAGCCAACCTCCGTGTCCCAACAATGAACAGCTTTTCTACCAACACATCTAGTGAAAACACCATGCTTTGGATTTTAAGAAGAAAACTGATTTTTTAACAAGTGCTTAGAGACATTTTTGTACTTTCTCTAACCAATTTGTATTGCGGTTTAACTAAATTAAAATTGATAAAAGTACTATATTAATATAATAGCGCATGTCATTAAAAAATGAAGATAGAAACAATCACGTTCACCAGCGTTCAATATGTGACTTTCACTGTTGTGTATGATTGGTGTAGGTCAATGTTGGGTAAATGCACAGAAGAGGAATTAGCGGTTTACCTCATCTTTAGTATATGATCTGTACAGTAGAAGGAGTGAGTGACTGAAAAGACTGTGAAACTGGATGCGTGAGTGTCATTATTATGGCAGTAGACAGTTTAATAGAAGTAGTATATTGATAGATTGAGGACAATCCTAATTTAGACCCCAAAATCCATCAAAAATGACCAAAAATCCGCCAAAAACAATCCAATGTTCAAATTTAAAAAAATGGGCGTGCAGGATTTGTGCTAATAAAAAAAACAGTAAATTTTAAGCTAAACTTAAGTAAATTTAAGCTAAAATCAAATTAAATATTTTCATTATAGTTGATATTAGTAGCTGTACTAATTTTTCAATAACACCTTCTATACGCTCTAGATTTTCACCTATTTCCCCTATTTCACCTATTTATTGAAGTTCATATTTGTCGTCAATGTTTTCTAAGGGTGTTAATTGTAAGCTTTGTAAATTTGAATGAAATTTGTAAACCTATTCTCTTATTTCGTTAGATACATTATCTAATGTATACGAAGGTGACTCACAACGGCTACCACCCTTAAAAATGTTAGTCATACTGCATTTAAAAAAAACATTTTCATTTTTATTTATAAAGAAAGAAATTTATTAAAACAACTCAACTATACATCTCAAAAATTTGTAAAAGTTTTTAAAATATTAACTAAACATCTTAAAATTTTAAAAGTTCTAAAAGATAATAACCACATAACTATGTGTCTTAAACTTTGTTTTAAACTATTAAAACTATTCATTGATTCGTACATTTATTAATTAAAAAAATGTATATATCTTCAGTAATTATTTCATTCAAATAATCATAAGTTAACATTCTTCGGCTAATTAGAACAACATTACAAATTGTATTAGCACCAACACCTTTATCAAAATTAACACTCCTATTTATATTCGTAATTTCTTCAACTACAGTTGTTTTTCTATATAAGCAATCAATAACATAAAATTGTCTTTGACCCCAAAACGAATAATAATTGGTAGCACCATCAAAGTTTGGAGTCGCCTTATAATGAAGTTCATTATTCCAGAATTTCTAAAATCGTTATAAGCAAGAAACGTTCAACACAAAAATTATTGCCAATATCTAGATTCCAAGTTCTGAATTCTCCCTAGTTTGATCTGTTGGGGGAAAAGTTTGTCTATCAAAGCTCTCAATATTTTATAACTCATTTAGAAGAAATAAATTATATACAAATGAAATATTCAAAGGACGTTTCCTGAGTTAAAGTATTCATTGAAAATTACCGAAATTATAAAAAGAATCATGAGGTAATATGGAAAAATAAGGAGAAAGATGTACATTTAACTGACGAATTACGCAATATTGGTAAAAAGGTAGAATAGATAAGTGAAGAAAATATCCATTTAATCAATACATTATTTCCAGTAGCAACAAAAAATTTATATTATCCACCAACACCACAAGAAACATCATTTGAAAGAGAATTATTCTCAAAATCACCTAATTTAAAAGAGCGCATAGGAATTGTACCCATAAAAAATTTGACGCGTCCAGATTCTAATATAAATCTCGGAAAAGAAATTGTAGAAAGAATAAATTTTATTGATACACAATATGGTATATGTGGAGAAGGCAGTGATTTTTACATTGGGGACCCAGAAGTAATGATACACGGTGATAAACTATTTGTTATGGATAAAGAATATAAATTAACAGAAGGACTATCTAATTTGCTAACAAAAAATAAACTGTCTGAATATGAATACACCGATAATGATTATAAAAATTACACTGATATTGTTAAAGCATCCGATGTTGCATACCAAAAAAATGATCGTGGTGGGAGAGTAAACTCCACTAGAAGTTGGAAATACAAAAATATAATTTAAACCAATTTACGAAAAGTATATAACAAAATCAAATTCAAGATCAGTGCCAAACACACCCAAAAGAACGGTTTCTCCAAGAACTCCTAGATCTGCAGAAGGTATAACAAATGCAATATTTTTCCAAAAGAGTACGTTTGGATGGGCGATGTTGGAAAATTGGTGGACAGATTGGTAGTTATTCATGAAGAAGAAAATGCTGGAAATAACATTTTTTACAATGAAAAAGTAAGCATAATGAATATGCTGAACAATAAATTTTCTGAATTCGTTATTGATAACCACAAAGGAATACCTTACCTTATAAGAGTTTTAAATGTAATTCCACATTATTTTTGGATTTCTGAACATCGTGGTAAAGGTATTATAAATTGGGCATTAAATAATTTAAATTTGCCTGAAATGCATATGCCTGGTTATAATTATTGCAGCCCATATACAAAATTAAATGAAAGATTATAAAGAGGAGACACTGGAATAAATAAACTAGATGAAGCATGTAAGCACAATGATATTGCTTATAGTGATCACAAAGATTTAGAATCTAGATATGAAGCTGATAAAATTTTACAAAAAGAAGCTAAGGAGATTATGTTAGATAACGATACTCCGATTGGTGAAAAAATTGCTTCTGCAGCTTTTGCTTCAACTACGTTCACAAAAAGAATATTTGGTTGGGGTATTAAAATGTTAAATTAATTGTGTTTTTTTACTTATAAATGAAGATAAAAATTATAACTTTTGATATACCCATTGATCAATTAAAGGATTTGGGTATAGATAATTTTTCAACAAAAAATCAAATTGATAGAAAAAAATTAAAATTTGAAAGAAGGAAAAACTTTCAAATTAACTTTATAAATACCAATACAGAAAAAATATAAAAGAAAAAACAGGAAAAGTTTAACAACATGGAGGGTTTTTACTAAATCTATTTGCAGCTTCAGGAGCGCTTGGAGCTTTAGCCGGCGGAGCTATTGCAATTTACAATTCTGTTGAATAAACTAGAAAAAATAAATACGAATTAGAACAATAGAGACACAATTTAGCAATGGAAAATAAATCAGGAAGGGGTTTAGTTGCAAAAAAGAAGGGGAGACAAAAAAAATTTTAATATATCCCCATTGTCTAATTTTGATATTAAAATATATGAAAAAAATTAAATATTAAAATTTCAGAAATGTCCATATGATTGATGAATTATCAAATAAAATTCACAAATATGAATGTGCTGTGGTTAATTTGGACATTTCATCAAATCCTGGTACTCATTGGGTTTGCTATTTTAAAGAAATAATGATATTGATTATCTTGATTCATTTGGAGGGAATATTCCTACTAATTTAACTAATTACTTCAAAAAGAGTAATGTTTATTAGAAACAAAATATAATTTAGAGTTTTGATTCAGTTATTTGTGGTCATCTATGTTTAATTTAATTGTACGTTTTTTCGAATAACTTTAAGATATACGATATAATTTCTTTGTTATTAAATTACGGACATATTTGGAAAACCACTAATCAAATCTTTAAATTAAATTTTTGACACTAATGCACATGCATTAAAAACATATGTAGATTCACAACCCAATTCGGGTGTTTTTGCTTTACAGAGTAAACTATGTACTTGTTTTGATTATACAAAATATTATGTTTCTTTTTTAGGGAATAGAGTTGTTAATATAGATTATCCATAGATATGAAAAAGATGTAGCCAATAAAATTTCTTTTAATAATCAAATAGTTGATTGATAAATAATGCAAAGCAGGCATCAAAAAAGATCTAGATTCAAAATATAAAACTATTGTCTCTGATTATGCATTATAAACATATCTAGATTCAAAATACAATATTATTGTTTCCGCTTTACGAGATCAACTTGGTAAAGTTTTTGTTTATACAACAGATTATGTTTCTCTTCAAAACCGTAGAATTAATAATATGGCTGATCCTATAGATGGAAAACATGCAGTCAATAAAAGATATTTCAATAATGAAATAGATGATTATGCATTTAAAAAATATGTAAAATTAAGATACAATTCTATTGCTTCTGATTATGCCTTAACATCAGATGTAGATTCGGTATGCACTGTATTAAGAAAGGCTATAGATTTAAGATACAATACTAAAGAAATAGATGACAAATTACAAAATTTAAACCAATCAGAAGAAAAATGCAAGGAAGAAAAATCTCATATTTACGTTGAAAGTGAATAAAAATAATAATGTTTTTCGCATAGACAATGATCTAAATTTCTAAATTAATTTTATTTTTTGATGGATTGTACTGTTTATAAAATAATTACTGATAATTTACCTGATGATACTATCATTGTTATTAAGTGAACTAGAAAAATAGATTACAGTAAGCCTTTTGATTTTAACAGGGATGAGTTTTTAACTGTTAAAATTAAAAATAACAAATTATCTAATTATTATGTTGATGGATGTTGACTCCAATAGGAATATATATATATATATATATATATATATATATATATATATATATATATATATATATATATATATATATATATATATATATATATATATTATATATATATATATATATATATATATATATATATATATATATTATATATATAAAATTTATATTTCACAAATATTTATATTTTAGTCAACATATTATATATATGTTATATTCTTTATATTTCACAAATATTTCTATTGTAGTCAACATTCCGTCATGTTTGGTTTTAGAGATTATATTGTTCACGAGCCCACATAGCCAATGCTAAACTCCACATTATGTACAAATATGCCGATATAAACCGCGCATTAATTGTCTGCTATCACAGTGGAAGGCGACGATTGGGCCAGCGTTCTCCTGGAGGTGTCAAACATCGTATGGACCAATGGCTAAAATGATATAAACACACATGTTTTGAATTCTAACCTGTCCCAAAATGAATCCGCGAATTCTTTAGGTACCTAATACCTAATAATGCTTATAATTAATTCGCCTTTCCTTAAACTATACTAATATCTAATTGTTAAATCTCTACCTATAATTCTTAATTCTCTCACTCTCTTCTCGCCCAACTCAACTACAAGATAGTTCGCTCACGTTATTTATTGTCTATTTATATAGGAAAAAGTGTTATTTATTAACTGAAAAATATGAGAACAATAAAAATACTGGAATAGAATAAACCAAGCGTTAAATTATTAATAATAACGATACCGTTTTTAACTATGTAAATTCCTGTTAAGACGATAATTCTTAAAATATTCACTAAAACATTTTTTACATATAGTTGTAGGGTTGTCCTTACAAGTTTCATTATAAGAAAATAATTTTATATATTATTCTCATTACTGTGCATGTCTTTGTTGGGTAGTATCACGTTTAATTTCATTTAGAAAACCTACTACTGTATTGTGCGATTTACTGTTTTTATGCTTTTCGAGTTGAGTATTTTAAAGATATTTTCCATATTCGGATAGCATTTTCTCTTTTTTTAAGATATAGTGATTTTTACCATATTCACTAAAACAATTGTTATATTTTGTTGTAAGTTTGTCTAAAGGAGCCTTATGAGGATAAAATTAACCAATAGGTTTTTTCTCTTTATATACTACGCATGTCTTAGTTTAATAATCATGATGTTGAATTTCATTTAGAATATCTGATGCTTTTCAAGATTTTCCACACAGACATATTTTCCACATTCGCATAGTACTTTCTCTTTTTTTTTAAAGACATAACGGGTTCTATTATATTCTCTATAAAAAATTTTACAGGTGTTAATATGCTTATCTTTTGTATGTTTATGTGGTGGAAAACTTTCTACGTTTATTACTTCACCACACTTTTTACATTGCTTACATATGGTACTATTTTCCATTTCGTTAGAAAGTGACGATTCCATTTTATTTATTAAGAAAAAAATTTTTATAATTTTTTTTATAAACAGCACAAAACAAAATGTAATCTCTGCTCAACAATTTGAATTATTCCTTTGAATTGACTAACTACAGTATCTAGAAAAAAAATTAATGGTATGCTGCAACAGATTTCAAATTTATGAATCTAAACTCGGTAAAAAAATTACTTGTATCCTAGATGGTAAATATAAGATTACATTACCAGATCGCTATTTAAATATTTTTGATAAAGATGATTTAAAATTAATAAATGAGAAACAAATTTTATAGCATATAAATGTTTAAAAGAAATGAAAATTGGAAAAACTATGCATGATATAGAATTCTCTCGAAATCTATCAATTCCATTGATTTGAATTTATAAAATATTTTATTTCCTATTTCATTTGATTTTCTTTTAAATTTATTTGATTTTAGCTTAAACTTACTCGATTTCAGCTTAAAGTTTGCTGTTTTTTTAATTTACACAAATCCTACACGGCCATTTTTGAAAAATTGAAAATTTGCTTGTTTTCGGCGGATTTTGGTAATTTTTTTTTATGGATTTTGGGGTCTAAATTGGGATTGTCCTCAATCTACCCATATACTACTGATAGAATTTTTCTAAATAAAAAGCACGAATTAAGTGACCGTAGCAAGTTAAAGACAGTGATAAGGATTTAATTAGTATTGAGATTGGCATTAAGTATTTTTATCACGGAGAATAATAACTGTTAATATTAGAGATAGGTAACTTATTGGTGTTAAAAACAGTTGTGTGTATTTTTACAGCATTATAAATAGATTTGAAGAATTAATTTAGTTATTTTATTTTTATTAATAACTCCACCCCTTACGAAATAAGATACGCCATTGGTGGCGTGTAACAATACTGTATATTTCAACACAGTTTTCCTATTTGACCGAGCCGATCAGAAATTGGTACCTTCGACACTGGAGGTCTGTGATTTTTGTGAAAGCAATAAACACGTGCCGTAAATCATTCTCCAAACAATCACGGTCAGTAAATGACACAGCAGTATCGCATAAGGGAAACGACGTGGCAGTTCATTTAATGTGAACATATCCATCCGCTGAATGACGACGGAAGTCTCTGGAAGCAGGCCTGTCGTTTGATTGGCTACTGCGTTCTGTGAAATATCCCGCAGTAAAGGCTGTACACGATAAAGTGAACACTTTTGAAATCAGCCTTAGAAAAAAGTCACTGCTGCTGCCTACATATATTTTAACGGGCGCAAGTAAAGTTGATGAAGATGGATGGAAAGTAGTTCCATATCTAACGTCGAATAAATAATGTTAGGAGAGCATTTGTGATAGCTGGAATTATTTCTTACGTTGTTTTTTTAATGCATCGAAGTGTAAAATTGAGCTCATTTTTTAAATATTTAATTTCTTAATAATTTCACAGTTTCACTTGACCGACGTATGAATAAAGTGATGAGGCCCATGCCAATGTTAATTTTACATAATGCGGAAGAACACACAACGTGAATACTAGTAAATTTCAAGCAGGGCTTCCAAAAGTACTCATTTTACCGCCAACAGCCTATAGATGGTAAGTAATCTACCACGCCCTGATTGGTGGACAGCGTTGCGCCACGCTGCTAGTCAGTGACGCCATTTTGCTGGCGTGTGCGGTTAGAGTTCGTATCAGAAGGGGCTGTTTCACACTTCTGCATTCTGAAACATTCTTTGAGGGTGTTTCGATATATATATCTTGCCTTGAAAGCATTTTTTTTTTTTGCAAAACAACACTGACGCTAATTATCACGAATAAGATAAATGTACAGACAGATACCTGCCGTCAACAGATCTGTAAGTTGCCGATCTGAGGAAATTAAATTAAATTATACCGCCATAGAAAAAAACTGATTTAACGAGCATTTTCTAAACAAACGTGTTTTCCACAGGCGAAAATTAATTTATTTTTCGAACAGGAAATCGAGTAGGTATCATATTTTCGTTACATAATATCCCCCACCTCCCCCCTTCCACCAAAATAAAGGTCAATGTTTAGCTCAAAAATGTGTAATATACGATTTCCTGTTGCCCTAAAATGTGGTCGCTGCAACTTTTTTTTGGTCCAACCTTTCGTGGCCTCTCGCATGATTTAACGAAAGTAAGCAAAATATCTGCAGAAAAAAAAAAGTTGTCCGATCACCACTTTGCTTTCCTTTATAAAATGGCAAGAATTTTACTGTCTTGGCAGCGTGATATATCTGAAGACATGCTGACGTATTCAGGCAGTTTTCTCCCCCTCCGCGTAGTTTTAAACACCGCCGTGCTAATATAAATGGGAATTTGTTGTTTGTAAAAACGGACCACGCTCTTGCGTATCTTACGGAAATATTTCAGTTAACTGGCGTTTATAAATAAGATATAAATCACGTTTCCTCGACATGGGATACCGGCACCTGGAAAATGATTTAATAATTGCTCTTGCGTTCTTTACTAAATTGGTGGTAATGGGCTTGCCACTAGCGTCACGTGCCGTGAAAGTAACAAGTATGCAAATGCGAGTAAATTAAGGTATCGCCTGCCGCTCTATGATTTACTGTATCCGCATTCCGTCTGTTTTACATTCTGGGGGAAAAATTATACTGTTCTTGCCGCGTACTAATTAAGCATTTTGAACTTCACCGTTACCAACTCGAGGTTAATGTGAATTATTCATTTCAATTGTGGCAACATAAGGAATTTTTTTCCGCATACGAATGATTACAACTAGAGCTCTGGGCGTTTAGCGAGATGATCTGCCAGCGGGTTAAACTTCACAACCATATGTACACTAGAGGTATCATCGTTTCATTACTGGCATCTGCCGAAGTAAGCCAACTTTTTACATGTTTGAGCATAAATTAACCACACTAGTGTGCCGCTTGTTCATTACTGGCTCATAATAGTACATGTGTCGAGAATACTGTGGTCCAAATTTGATCGTACAGAAATGGGATATGTGTTTGAAGTCTCTCTTGATCATACTAATAAAAACGTAATACTATCTCACACAATGTAGAGTATGAAAAGAATTCCTGTTGGTCCACCGATCAAGCAACAGCCAATTACAAAGTTCCTGGGTGGCAGTATAAGCCAACTGCGTTATCGATTTGAGATTAAGTTACTGCGTTGACGCTGTGTTCTCACACTGTAAAAATTTTTACAAACGTTTGTAGCAGTACAAACTAATTGTTTGTAAAATTACAAGAGCCGTGTTTGTAATAGACCTCAAGAAATGTTTGTACTATACTTGCCCGTATACACGGGCTCAGACAAAATGGCGGACGTTCAACAGTCTCAAAACGTATGTAACTGTGTGTGAGAAAAATTTGGGGTAGAATGTAAAGTATGTGCGCGTGCAAAAATAAACTCAATGCAAGTGTAAATAATGTGAAACACAAAAAACAACTCAGAGCTGCGGTAGTTGAGCGGTTAGCCTGCTCACCTCCCACCAACGCGAACCGGGTTCAATCCCCGGCTGGCTTACTCCCGGAATTTTGCATGTGGTAATCGTGCCGTACGATCCCACTGGTCGTTGGATTTTCTCGGGGATATCCCGTTTCCCTCGCCGCTTTCATTCCGGCGTTGCTCCATACTCACCCCAATCACCCTCATCAGCTCTCAAGATCTCGCTGTTAAATCCCACTCACTTAAAATGACTCCAGTAATCAAAACAAGACTATTTTAAATCAAGTTGGTGGTGTGGTTAACCCTTTGAGGAATATGCACATATACTCTCGGGGTTGGGTTTATATGATAATTTCTTAGCTCTCTAAAACAAAATTAGCCCTTTTATAGCTTCACTATTTTCCTGGACTTCATAAAAATATGAGTAAAAAATTACAACTATTCCAACAGTTTATTTCGCAGCAATAAAAATCTTCTTTTGAATAATTTTTCAAATGAACACCATGCATTGTAAAACCTATTACATCTGTCGCGATAAATTAATTGGTACACAGTCAACGCGTGACTTCATTGGCGGACAGCCAGCCAATAATAAATGTTGCGGAGCACAGTAGGCGTGTACGGTGTAGTGAGAACCAATAAGACGATGGTAAGTAGAAATGCAGAGACGAACACAACTGATATTGCTGTAGTAGAGTACATAGGCAGCTCACTTCAACCCTGTCTTCGGTGCCAGTAAATGTGTGGAATCCTCAATTGGGTTAAAGATGCGGGGTAGTATTAAAAGGTAATTGAGTGTCAGCAACGTGTAACTTTTCTTTTCGTGAATTATATTTCGAAATAATTTTTCCATTCTTCTCTATTACTAATAAGTTACACTTGTATACAAAAACATTTCTACTTATTAGTGACGTTATTTGAAATACAGGCCTATCATTTGTAATATTTAGAGACCTGCAAATTTTGCGTTATCTTTTGGGGACCAGTTATGTGGAATTTTGTACTGCGTTTGTCATTGGACGCCGCTTCATTTGACAACCCTGTAAAACTTGGCGCCAATTATCATACACTTCACAATGGTGTGCCCGAATCATGTGCAGTCTTGTCAGAAGGGGGATTGTTTCACACCCAAATAGCATTCAATGAACTAACAACACCATCTCTTAGTATTCACGTGACTGAAATCTAGTGTGACACCAAATAATAATGCTAGTTTTGCAGGTCTCTAATTATATTACATAGAGTCCACATGTGTTTTGTAGACATTACACGAAAACTTGTCGTAGTTCCACAAAGGATTTCCTTGGCGGCTGTGTTTCCAACGATTTCTCTTGCAAAAGTATATTTTTACATTGCTCTGAGTACAGCACTGACCATAGTTTAATTATTCTGCAGCATACCGTATATACACGAATATATTCTTGATAATATGTTATGGGCAGGGACAAGTGTTTTTCGCGAAAATGTTTCAAGACCAGTTGTATTCCAAAACACTTTTGTCCCTATGCACTTTCGCGGTTGGATGATTTTAAATGTCACGCGCCTCAAGTGTCTGTCCGCTAATCATGGACGTTCTATGTCAGAGTACTTTATTCTGATTGGCCCAGTCAAATAAGAGCATGTCTTTTTACGAAGACGCGCGGCCAATAACCAAATGAATTTGTGTTTGTAGACGTAGGATATTGAAGTCTACCATTGCCATAAATATTCTCGCGAAAATCACCTGTCTCTAGTTATGGGATTAAAGGCCCCACCAATTTCTGAGTTTACTTGAATAAGGTATTTGTTAAACTGAAGACTATAGGCTATTCTGACATGCAATTCTAATACAGGTTCACCTCTACGTAAAAGGCGCTATATTTGCATTCAACATTATCGCCATGCAGCGAGCAGAAATGGTACTCGTAAGTTGTGACATGGCGTTTCTTTAATGCTTGCAGGGGGGGGGGGGTACTAATTAATAATTCTAATGCGCAGAAACCCGAGAAATTATTTTTGCAATTGTCCCGGGACTTATTTGGTATTCATCGACGACTCTAAGTCAGTAATAAAGAGCCAACAAAACGCAGGACCAAACACGGCCGCCCTCCCACTGAGGCAATTTGAAGGAAATGAACTGACGTATCCTTGAGTATTCAAATAAACATGAAGTGTAGCATACGGGTCACTTATCTAGCGAATTTTTCAGGTTTATACGGAAAATTTAAATTACAGTCCATTCAAAATTTACTTCAAACTTTTCTGAAGTCCTACAAAAGTTCTACTTTCAGAATATGTAAATAAAGCATAGAAAATTACACCAAAGTAGCAGAACGCCGCATTTGTGCGCACTAATTTAATAACCTTTTCAATAAGAACTATTTCCCTACAATACATTACCAACAGACCTATATATTCCCTCTGTTCTTATTCGTGCTGATTATAAATGAAATATTATAATTTATATCTAAACTATAAGTGACAGCTTAATCAAACCTAAGGTAAGGTAGTTTTATATTATTACATGTATAAAACGTAGGCTAAAGGCACGTAAGAATGCGCAGTCCCTAAGAGTGCGCAGTATCTATATATTAACGTTGGTAACACTGCCAAGAGAAGTCGATAGGTGGTTCCATGAAGCTTGTGTGTGTCTGCTTTACAGCGCAAAGAAAATTTGTGGAAGTGATTTATTTCGAATGTACGCGGAAAAAATAACTTTTGCTGGGTCCTGATGCAAATACGATTAAGAATATAATAGTCTTTGTAATTCATACATCAGCGAGGTACCTCATGTCATATATGATAATCTAAAGCTTAGAGTCTATTTACGATGACGTGTTTACGGACGGCCAAAGTGAAACCTGCTGCCGTCTGTTGTTTAAACGTTGAACTTTTGTATGCGCGCCTCAAAGAGTGCGCAACAATGCGTACTCTTCAAGGTCAAATTTTATACTGCGTACTCTTAGAGGCCCGTTTATGCATGGCAAAGTATTACTTTACATGTCAACTGTTCCTTGTTGCAGTGTTCATTTCGCAGTCGACAATGACCTCTACATATGCTAGAAAATCAGACAGGAAAATGATTTTCACTAAAGATATAATTGATGATGATAACAGACGAACAGAAGCCGGCGAGAGCAAGAGGAAGGTTGCTGCATCTCTGGGCGTAAATGAGTCAACACTTAGGAAAAGTCTGAAAGCAGTAAGTGTTATGTATACTTCTTTTTTCTTTTCATACATATGATAACCACATGTGTCTTAGGCCCACATGCGTTACTGGGCTGAGTGCACAAAAGGCTCTTAGATACATCTGCGAATAACAGTTTTATACAGTTAGGCTACATAAATTTATAAATATAAAAATGTAATGTATTGTTTATTAATTAATGATTCTGTTCGTATTTAAATTATTTCATGAAAATCAGCTAGCCAAATTAGGCATTTAAAATTTTTTAAATGTAAATTTCATTATGTTTTCTAAATGTAGCCTAATTGTTTGTGCTTCAAGGGCTACCATAGAAAAATGTTTTACCACAATCACCCCGTATACTAGATGTGGAAAAAAAAAATTAACAGTTTCACGTTTATTAAGTAACCGTAACATTTTAAGCAGTGGCCAAGTGGTTTTAATACATTAATTTGATCAGAAAAATGTATCATTGTTATTATTTTTCCTATTTGTCAAAATCAGTTTTATCGAAGAATAATTGTTGCAAAAGGATAATAAATGTTGCAAACAGATGAATAAAAACTATTTCACTGCGTTTTGTATTATTTAACTACCTAATATTGTTTATGCCACAGTGAGAAAACGGTCAACAATTTAGGCCTATCGACTTTCTTCTTTTTTATAAAAATGTTTCACGTAAAAAACATAATTAGTTTACGAACAGTAGCATTGCTACGATTTCTTCAATTGAGATACGCCTATGTGTGTCAACTAGGGAGGCTCCTTATTGTTTTTTTTATCTCATTGTGGTCCTTCTACGATATGTTCTATTGATTATTCCATTATCTTTGTTTCAGGGGACAGTACCAACTTCTATTGGACGTCAAAAACCAGTTTTTACTCCAGATATTGAGAAAGAGTTAGCTGATCACATAAGAGAACTAGACAAGAGATTTTATGGTATTGGTAGGAAACAGCTCATGATTTTAGCGTTTGAATTCACGGAAAGAAATAACATTGATCACGGGTTCAATAAAACAACACAAACGGCAGGTAAAAATTGGGTCCGTGCCTTCTGCAAAAGGCAAGGTTTGGCACTTCGTATTCCGGAGAAATGTAGTTTAGAAAGTGCCATTGGTTTTAACAGGGTTCAGTGCAGGAGATTTTTTGATAACTTGGGCAGTGTTCGTGTTAAAAATAATTTTCTTGGTAATCGTAAATTCAACATGGACGAGTCTGGTATTTCCACTGTATCCAATCACATTCCAAAAGTGATTTCTCTTAAAGGGAAGAAGATAGTTTGTAAAGTTTCTTCGGCAGAAAGAGGTCAAACAGTTGCCGTTGTGTGCTGCACGAACTCCACTGGTACGTTTGTTCCTCCAGCTATGATATTTGCTGGAAATAAAATGAAACCTGAACTGTACGCAAATGCACCAGAAGGAATATTGACTATGAATTCTGATACTGGGTACGTAAACACGGAACTGTTTGTGGAATGGCTGAAGCATTTCTACAGTTTCGTGAAGCCAACAGAGAAGGATCCAATGCTACTGATATTGGATAATCACGTATCGCACTGCAGTATTCAAGCCGTTAATTTTGCAGAGAACACTTCATAACACTGCTGTTACTACCACAGCATGCTAGCCATAGACTTTAACCACTAGACATCGGTTTCTTTGGGCCTTTAAAGAAAGCCTGTGCTGAAGAAGCAGACAAGTGGTTGGTGAGTCATCCAGGGAGGGAAATCACCCAGCATGATGATGCAAAAATCTTCACATGTGCTTACACGAGGGTAGCAACAATGGAAAAGGCAATAAATGTTTTCAAATCAACAGGTATACATCCTTTTAATCCCGATGTGTTCTCTGATGAAGACTTCGCATCTACTGAAGTGACAGACCGTCCTCAAGAGCAACTGGACGTCACTAAAGAAGGCAATAGCCCAAACGCACCATAAAATTCAACTAGTCTTGAAAATGATGAACCTCAAATTCAAACTGATGTTCTGGCAGAACAAGATTCCATTGCTGAACCACCGCGAGTTCCACCCTCAAAGATGACACCACTACTTCGAGGAAACGAAACACGGCGGGGAAAACGTCACATAATGTCTGCGTAGCCATTCAAAAACTCTCTTCTGGTAAGCCAGACGGCTAAGAAAATTCAGACAAGAAAACAAGTAAGAAATACAGTACAATTGGACAATCCCGCTGTACCATCCAGTTCAGCGGTACTTGCAGTTAAAGAAGAAGTTAAAGACAGTATTTTTTGTCCAGGTTGTGACGAACGCTTTCAAGAACCGATTTTTGAGGATTGCATACAGTGCGGCAAATGTAAACAATGGTGGCATGAAGATCACTCGAGCTACGAAGGGCGTGGAAACGTTAAATGTGATGGTTGCTGATGCGTACTCTCAAAGGAAGCTGTGCACACTCTTAGGACACCTGTCCTCTAAGAGTTCGCAATTTCAATTTATGCAAATGTATGATTTTCAGTTGGAAGGGATTTCATTGCTGCTTATCTAATATTTGTTCCGTACACTTTAAACAATAGTGTTTAATTTTATACAACAACTTTATAGCAATACTTAATATCTTAATTTTACAATTAAAACCATCTTAAGCGCGTACTCTTGAGTGCCTTTACCGTATGTGATAAATGACGTATTTAGGAAACAACCAAGCACGAAATACGTGGGGTGATTTTTAAAAGGTTTGCTTTAATAAGTGTTAAGAATTCGCGAATATAGACTGTTCACGGTAAAGTTAGCCCTTTTGAAAGACCGCTCATTTGGAATAGTAGTCAATAAATATATTTTATTTTAGTCTTAGACTTTAATTTTTTAGCGCGGTGGAACATACAAGATGCGTTTATTACTTATATCGTAATATTTATTTCAAAAGGTGTTTGAAGGATAAAAAATGGCTGAAAGGAAAAAGTAACTAATGCCTCAAAAGTGCTCACTTTACCATGAACATCCTATAGACTAAGTTATAATGTTCGAAATGTGTATGTTCTTTTCGTATACAACTTACTGGCGATTATTTTGGAGGTTCCTTTGAAACCAAAAAGCATTTCGAACACGACGCAACGAGGTTTCAGCCCAGAAAACATAAGAATACACAAGTGAAACAGACACTTATACAGCGAACTCCAGCCGCACACGCTGGCCAGCAAAATGGCGTCAGTGGCCAGCGAAATACTGGAACGCCGTTCACCAGATCAGCTACTGGTGAGCTACTTCCCAGCAGCAGGCGGCCCTGCCAGTAGGGAACCTTCCGCAGCATGCCGTAGCCAATTAGACACGAGGCACGTTCCCAGAGCACCGCGCAGCCAACCGTAGAATGAATACGCCCATATCAAACGAACCGCAAAGCCATTTCGCCTCTGTTTACTTTATCCACTCTGTGGTTTCAGAATAAGGTATGCGAGTAGCTTAAACGTTAGAAAAATATACTTTATCTGTTGAAACCATCACACACCTTGGAAGGAACAAGAAACGAACATACTGTGATTACAAATACACAGTCGAATCATATTATTATGACCACCTGCTAGAAGTGCCAACTGCAGCGCGTAGCCCATGACGTATGACACGTGACGTGGGCTGGTGAAGCGGGTGTATAATGCCACCGACAGGCTGGCTGTACACAGTGCTGTCATGGGTAAGGGAAGCGATTTAACCGAGTTGAAATGGATCATCATCGGCTTTCGGGCCAAGGGGGGCTGCATTTCGGAAACAGCGACGTTTGCGAACTGTTCACGTGCCTCTGTGGTAAAGGTGTATCGTGAATGGACGAATGGCATCACTGGGAATAACCGTCGTGGAAATTGATGTCCGAGGTGAACGTCGACTACGACGGTCCGTGAAGGTAAACCGACAGGCTACAGTGGAACAGCTCTCCGTCCAAATGAACCAGGGGGCATCCAAACACATGTCTACCGCAACAGTTAAGCGAACTGTTAGCCATGCAAAGATACTGCTATCACGCCACAGGGATGTGTTGAGGAGTTTGGGTTGGATTAGGACAAGACAATAAGTAGTCAGGCCTATATCAGTAGTGTTAAGGCCTGTCTACAACTGCGCAATCCCAACCTGTGTCTTAGGACAACGACGCTTTGATTGGTGCACGCGACCCTCTATCGCCATGGAGCTGTCCCAAGCTGCCGTGTCCCAAGCCAACCTGTCTCCCAAGTTTGAAGCATTCGGAAAATTGAACTTTTGTCTGAAGTTGTGTCCTAAAATGATAGAAAAAGAAGATGACTTCAAATACTTTCGCGCTCATTCGTGGAATGTTTACGTTATTAATGTAAACAATTGATGTGCAAGGTGGGCTTTCTCGAAACAAATATGATGAAATGCTAATAAATATTTAGCGATGTATTCGTTCGGTCTGACAGTTTTATTTGAAAGCTAAAACTTTTAAAACGTAAGTTTAAAAAATTAAATTTGGATATCAGTTGACGAACTTACTTTAAAACAAAACCATTCAGGTTTGAAAGTAAGTGCCAGATGTGGTCCAAGACGATGTAAGTCAGGTGTTCTTACTTAGTACCATACATGTAACGAGTTTGGAGAAATTCGGTTCACGTGTTCAAAAATTGAAAGATCACACACGCACACAGATCCACCGACAAGAAAGTGATCTCATAAGCCTTTCTTTCCTTCGGAAAGTAGGATAAAAACAGTAATGTTGGCATTTCTATCTATATTAATAATATTTAGATGGTACATACAGCCCGTCAGGTGGCTGTACCTATTATAGCAGTCTAGTTAATTCCTACAACCATACAAAGGCTCCCTCGGGTTATATGCCGTTCACGGTCAAGTGAGCACTTTTGAGGACCTAGTTACTTTTTCCTTTAAACCATTTTTTATCCTTTAACCACATTTTTAAAAATACATATTGCCATGTAAGTAATAAACACAGTGTGTATATTCCATCGCACTCTGAAGATAACGCATAAGGCTAACATAAAAAGTATTTATTTACTGTTATTTTCAATGATAGGGCTTTCATAAGTGCTCACTGTACCGTGAATAGCCTATATATAGGGGTCCACTGCATGAGATGGCGTCAGTGGCGCGTCCGAAATTGGAGGGCGTCGGACTCTCCGCATCGCCAATTTCGCTGGCGGCCCGCGGGCGGGCGACTGGCCGAGGGCTTGCCACAGCTCCGGCAAGTATTCTTTTTCTAATGCCCGGTTGCACCATCGTGGTTCGAAACTCGATCCGAGATAGGATCTAAGATTGACACAGAAAATTGTTGCATCATTCGATTTCAGGACTGGACTGGAGATCGAGATGAAGTTCACTTCAAACCGCCGAAATTGGCGGTTTCAAATCTCGATCCGAGATCAGTAACCATCGCCGACAAATGTAGTTTGAAAATACTCCAACAGATAGAACTACGTTCGATTGTTTTCTTGGGAAATTAAAACAACATTGTACGGATTTAATATTATTGAGTAAAATTCGTACAACAATAATATTCACTTTAAACGGATAAAACATAGCACATATAGTTCGATCAATACTGAAAAATACGTCTATACGTCCATGACGTCGTATATTACGAACCAATAGTAAAATTTCTCTCATACTTAATCTCGATCTCTCACGTTGGAACCAAGATCGACGAATCGGAGATCCAGGATCATGAAATTTCGTTGGTGAAATACTTTTGCATTGGGACCAAATATAAAACTAGATCCTGGATCGGAACTAGGATCATTCTATCTCGGATCGGGGGAAGATGTTTGTGCAACCAGGCATTAGTGGGCCTTCGCTTTTCACGAGCGGCAGGTTCGCCTCTGTCCGGCCGGCTGTTCTGCGCCGGGCGAGCGACAGCTGGAAGTGGGGAGGAAGGTGGTAGAGGGAGAGCCTATGTCGCATGCATTATTGAAGAAGCTGTGCGCGCCCGGCGGCCGTTAAAAACTGCGGGACGAGGTCTGATGGTTGATGGCGGAGAAGCTTCCCCCCCCCCCAACACCCTCAACCCCTTCACCTTATCCAGCGGCAATCTGCGGGGACGGCGTACTCGCTCGGAGCGGAGGCCCTGACCGCCTGACCAGCGTTGCGTGCGGTTGTCGCGTCGCCTGCAGCCGCGGCCCTGGCTCAGAGCGGCGCCGCGTCTTCGGCGGGCAGCCCGCCAGCCTCCTCCAGGTGTCCGTCTTGACCGCAGGTCACTTACGCGTGTAGGACATAGCCAATTCACGGCTACGTCCAACTTCTCTGAAGCCCTGCCGGAGTTCTACTATCAGGATATTACTCCGCCTCATGCACAAAACAGCTTAACCGGGTCTCGAAAATTACACCAAAGGGACAGCGCACCTCTTTCGTGCACACTCAGTGTGATAACATTTTGCATAAGAACTATTTCTTACTAGGCATTACCAACACCCTTGTTTTCTCACTGCTTTTATTCGTATTGATTATAAATAATATATTTCAATTTATATACAAAACATAAGTACAAGTTCAATTTAACCAAAAATATATAAAATTGGTACTCTTACGTTAACAGAAATACAAAACGGTTGCGATAGACACGATGTTACAAAATTGCGTGTCAATACTTCGGAGAAACATTTCTCACATTTGGAGAATGAAAAAATTTCATATGAACATAGGGCGCAAACGCTTCGTTTCTGTACTACAGCCCGTAATGCATAACGTACAGTGTACGGCCTGCGGGTTGGATCATGTTACTGTGGAATGCTATCGCAGCGTTCGTTTGCATGATACACGACACCTCACACTACGACACTAAACCTAGAACAGGAGGAACTGCACAAGAAATGATTACACATGTGTGAAATCTTATCGTCGTCACTAAAGGAAATGCTCAATATGCCCTCCATAGGCTCGAACACATGTATCAACCCGCCGTTGTATGGACACCCGGATGCGTTGATGAATCCCTGGAAATCCTGATTGTTTTTCGCAGCCCGCCACAATACGGTTACGGAGGGTGCCCACATCGTCCACTGGGGTTGCTTCCACACGTGCCTTTAAATGTCCCCACAAATAAAAGTCTAGTGGATTCAATACAGGGCTCCTCGAGGGCTGGTATAGGGCTGCCAATTACAGCTGCGATGGCATTCCACAGTAACATGATCCAGCCCTGCGGGTCATACACTGTACGTAATGTATTACGGACCGTTGTGAAGAAACAAAGCATTTGCAGACTTATGTTCATATAATATTTTTTCAACCTCCAGGTGTGACGAATGTTTCCCCGGAGTATTAACATGCAATTTTGCAACATCATATATGTTATATTTAGGAAATAACCAAACACGTCATACAGTGGGTGATTTTTCAAAAGTTCGTTTCAAAAAGTGTTAAGAAACCACGAATATAATATACGCATTATATGTAATGCCGTTTTCCTCGAATAAAACAATTTCAAACTGTATATTTCTTATAATAATTTGACGTCAAATCCAAAATGTTCCTATTTTCATGCAGCCATGATAACAAATACTAACTAAATTTGTACAAATTAAAAACTTGCAAAATAAACTAATGCTGTGAGATGCCACGTGACACATATGTAATCACGAAATTACAGAACATATATATATATATACATTTTTTAATTCATAAAGTATTAATTTGTGCTCACATACTTACATGCCAAGCGGTAGCCCACGGCATTAGTTAACGTTGTAAATTTATTCATTTGTACAACTTAGCTAGTATTTATTATTATGGCTGCAGGACATCTGAAAACAATTGGATTTGACATCAAATTATTTAAAAAATAAAGTTTGATTTTTTTGAAGGAAATGTAATCACATAAGTACACATGCGTAGGTACAAGATGAACAATGTTTGGTACAAATATAAAGTTATTTATTTATTCGTAGCAAACGCCCTTAAGGGATCCGCCTACCTGCTGCCTGAACTGCGTTGCGGAGAGTTTGAAATCTTGGTTTGTTGACGAAACTATTGAAAGTTCCCCCAGTATGTTTACCTATGAAATGACTTCATACCCCGCAGGAGTGAGGGATGTTACTTTAATGTTACCACGCATACGGTAAACATAATTTTGGAGCCCTCCAATATAAATAGAGACGGCTTTTTTTTTCATACTGCCGTACTTTAAAACATACTGACAGAACACGAGCCAAACTACGATAGGAGCCTGTATTGAACATTACTACACACATTTCATCAGTAAATGATAGGGTCACCTCTGAAATTTTCACAGGTACACGCAACACTACGAGAACACTGCACGCCAGTTCAGAGCCCTGGTTGTAGAGGTGATGGCGCTCTTGTGCAGCGTGCCAGTGTAACCCTTATAGCTCCCGCGATTCTCGGACGAAAAAAAAAAGGAGAAAAATGATGCATGCAGTCGGGGCCCTTAACAAGAGAGAGGTGAAACAGCGTTACATCCAGCTGCACATGTCAGGTAACTGGCTCATCTGGCCGACGTGTTGACACTCCTGGGTTGTAACATACACACCAGCAGGCAGCCCAGCCAATGGGAAACCTTTCGCATCATGCAGTAGCCAATCAGACACACAAAGCCCGTACCCAGAGCCTCGCGCACGCAATAAGATAACAAGTACGCTCACATCAAAGGAACCACCACGCTATTTCGTCTCTGTTTACTTGTCTACTCTGTCCCGTGACAGCTCTTTCCACAGTGTGTGTGTGTGTGTGTGTGTGTGTGTGTGTGTGTGTGTGTGTGTGTGTGTGAGAGAGAGAGAGAGAGAGAGGAAGAAAAATATGGGGGAGGGAAAAAAAGAAAGAAAGAAACTGAAAATGTAAATGGGAACAAAAGTGAACGAGGAAAAACGGAAAAAGAAAACAGAACAAAAAAACGAAAACCGCTACAAAAAGTGAAAAAGAACGACAGAATAAGAAAGGAAGTAAGAAAAAATGAGAATGAGATGGAGGGGTAAAGGAGGGAAAGTGAAAAAAAGCGAACGTGCTACGAGACAGAGACGAAATGAGAAAAATATAATCAAAAAGGAAGGAAAAAACAAAGGAAAAGACTGATAATGAATAGAAAGAAAAGTAGGAAAGTAGATAAAACCGTACAGAGATAAGAAAGATGGGAAAAGGGAGAGGAAAATACATCTGAGAAAATAAGAAAATGTGAATACCAAAAAAATGGCAAGTGTTGCACTTTACGCTCCACTGTTATGCAGAGAGGCGAAAGGCGGTAATAGACGATACCTCTTCATTATTAGCGGGCTCCCAATTATATGACGACTTGGTGCAAAAAAAATTTCTAGTTGTTTCTCAAAATCAAAGATTTAAAAGGAAAGCAAACTTGCTCACTCTTTTTTCAACACAATATCACACTACTTCGGTTTCTAAAATCCATTTTATGTAGCTGTGCAAAAAAAAAAAAAATTACATCGCTGGCAACTAACGTCAGACTTGTCGCAAAATTTCACCGGCTGAAAATAATACATAAGCATTTAATTCTGAGTCAATTCCGCACAAGGAATTGTGGTGGTGTGAACGTTCTACTGTTGTCTCCTGCACTCTGTGCCTATGTTTATTTTTATTGTGAACCGAACAGCGTCTCCACCTGATTTTTGCATCTGGGAATCGTGCCGGACGATGGCGCTGGTCGGCGGGTTTTCTCGAGGATCTCGTGTTTTCCCCACCCTTACATTCCGGAACTGCTCCATACTCACCTTGCTTCACCCTCCTCGGCTCTCGAGACCTCGCTGTTAAGAGCCGCTCCATTCTCTTACCTTACTCTCTTCAGGACTGTCTAAAAAGTGCACGCGTTATTGAGAGAGGCCAAACTGTGGAGTTGTAATAAGCACCGTTAACGCCATTTCTTACTCTATGGATTAAAAAAACTAATAGAAACTAATTTTAATATCTATCGAAGTTGATATACACCTCACAAAAAGTTTGGAATATTGTGTAATAAGGTAGTGTAAGCGGTAGGTGTTATGTAGTTCTTTCGTGATCAACAGAGAACGCATTGGACATGCCTCGAACAAGTTGCAAACAGCAGTTGATAATCGCCCACAGTCTCCAGAAACATCTCCAGATCTCATAAGAGCTGCCCAGATAGAATGCGACCTTCTTCCGGAAGATGACATCAACACATTGGTTACAAGCATGACAAGGCGTGTTAGGAACTTTATGTGCAGTACACGTGGAGGTCATACACGGTACTAAGCTATGGCCAGTGGGCTGAAAGAAAGCATCCCTTGTCAGACACACCATTACATTCATTTTATTGTACTTTAGTGTTTATTTGTCTGTGATCTTGGACAATTTTTTTTGTTGATCTTACACGTAGCGGAAGGATACCAGACGATAAGAAAAGTAGATCCCACAAAGAGTTTCCAAAAATGCGGAATTCTCCGTGAACATCCTATAGGCCTACTGTCCAAGGTTACGAAAGGTTTTTATTCCAATACCCAAATACGAAGCCTGCACTTCGCTGTTTGTAATAACGAAACAACTGTTGTGTACAGCATGAGCCAATTTTTTTCTTACGCACAACACCACACACACACACACACACACACACACACACACACACACACACACACAGATATATATATATATATATATATATATATATATATATATATATATATATATATATATATATATATATATATATATATATATATATATATATATATATATATATATATATATATATATATATATATATGTGTGCGTCTGAAAGGATTTATGACCTAAAAAGACTTCTGCGAATTCACTGCCAATACTGGTGTTATGTAGCCGGAATAGTAGGAAACCATACACAGCGTGGCAGTCTCAAACACACTGCGCGTTCAACTACGAAATGCGTCGTCGACTTCTGTATACACGTCTGTTCTGCGGCCGCGCCTCAAGGCGTACACTCGAGAACGCTCAGCGCGAGTCACCTAATCCCTCCGGCTCTCTCCGTTTCTCTCCCTCTCTCTCTCTCTCTGTATCAGAGAGAGAGAGAGGGAGAAAGAGAGAGGGAGAGAGAGAGAGAGAGAGAGAGAGAGAGAGAGAGAGAGAGATAGGTGTCATTAAAATGCCTGGCTGGCCGTTTGTCCCCATTGTTTGCACGCGAGAGGGAGAGATGCATCGCCGCCGGTCGAAGGGGGCAGCTCTATTTTCTCCCCGGCGGCACAAGGTCCTCCACCGAGCCCATGCGTCTGTCGTGTCGAGCTGCTGTGGCGAAGGTGGTTGCATCGAGGGGGGTGGAGGAGGGGGAGACGGCAAAGCTAGCTAGCACCCTTGGCGCGCGCCCAGTTTGGCAACGGCCTGGTGGACGCTCGACGGCTCCCCTCCACCCCTTAAAAAAAAAAAAAAAAACACCAACCAAGCCACGAAAACACCGTGACGTGACATGAGTTACCCGTTAGGGAGCACGATTATCGAGAGGCGGTGCCTGGACGAATTTGAGCCAAACAATTCGAGGAAAAAAGGAAAAAATCCCGTGCTACCTGGTCTGGGGTAGAACTGGAGCATCAGCCAATGAACAACTAACTGAGGCTCGATTACACAAAGGATAGTCAGTGTAGCTTGTTGCCGAATGAATCCGCGAAATTTGAGGGTCTCGGCGGACAATTTATTGTAGTTGTCTTCGGTTGTGAGATGTAATAATTGCGTTACAATGACAAGTATAATTTGCTCAGAAGAATACGCCGGTTCTGTGTATGTAAACAATAAAGCCTGATAAGAATTATTACTTTTTTATTTCTGAAAGGGTGTTCTGACCACTGTACGTCCGTTGGCCCTCGCACTTTTTTTTTGGGATTTCTCAGTAGGAAGCGGAGAAATGTCACCTGATAGCAGTGCGTTTGGCGGGCCAGGGATAGCAACAGTGTTCTACGAAATTTCCGTATTCAAACTGCACATTTCCCTTGCAAATTATAAAATTTCTCTCCTCATAAATAGCTGCATTAAATGTTTTAAAACCATTTTGATTAAAATTTAAGTCTGTAGTGCAAAAATATTATCCTTTATAGAAGGTACAGGTAAAACAATTAATTGCGTATAAGAGCATATTTTTTACACGTTAAATATTCGTTATATTTGACACTAAATGTTGAATGTGTAATTTACAAAGCTATACTCCACAACACCTGTAATGCAAAAGAGTATTTTAAAAACTTTACATACACGTACTGCTAATTCTTACAAGTTTCCTATCAAACCACATAACTTTACTAATGGAAAACACACTGCGTCGCAAGGTAACGTAATTCCTTTAAAATTCATTCGAAATTGACCAAAAATCTGCTGAAAATACGTTTTAATTGTACCAACTAAATAGACCTTTTCTTATTTGAACTACGGCAAACTCCGAGGGTAGTATGCAAATACTTATTAGAAAGGTTGAACACATCTTTTACATCTGGTAAATGTACAGAAACAACTTGCCCTGAACCACCCCAAGCAGAGTCAACCACGTTCAGTAAATCCCGTACTTTGAAATTGGCGGACTACGCAGCCAGAAAGCTTCCGTATATCTTTCCTCGAACGATACAATTTCCGTGCTGTTGGCAACGCTACTGCCAGGACAACAGAGCTAAAAGACGATTAAAGAGCAACTTCTTGAACTAGCTTTAAAATCGCCGAGAACATTTTCAGTGGCTACGTTACTTCTAGTGAAGTGTGTATTAAATGCCATAACAACGCGAGATTATACACTGAAAGGATTAAGACGACGTGACTTAGCGGTTACTGTGGGTCTCTAACCGCGTGGTTTCTCCTTTTTAAGAGAATATTTCATGTCGGAGAACGGGAGCAAGCAGTTTCCATTCGGTCCTAGCTGTCTTCGCGTCATAAGCGTAAGTCAGCTAGAGGCGGTTCACGATAAAATGAGCACTTTTGAAAAGAACCTTAGAAAAAGGTCACTGCCCCTGTCTGCATATATTATAACAGGCGCGCTGAGTGACAAGTGACCAGTAAAGTTGGTAACGATGGCGAGAAAGTAGTTCTAGATCTTAATGTGAGATAACATTTATAGGTTAACATTTATAATGAATTTATTTCTTTAGCTTTCTCTTTTTTTTTTTTTATGCATCAACGTGTAAAGATCAGCACATTTTTTAAATTTTTCTTTTACTAATAATTTTACAGTTTCACTTGACCGACGTATGAGGCCCATGGCATCGTTAGTTTTACGTAAGGCGGAAGAATACATAACGTGCATAAAAGTATATCTTAAGCAGGGCTTTCAAAAGTTTTCATTTTATCGTGAACAGCTATACGGAGAACATTGCATACATTAATGAAATCATACTAATATTCCGTGACCGTTATCTCGACTTTGTAAAATTGGAACGCAATCAAAAATTTTACAGCAGAATATTATAAAGCTGTATTCGTATTTAGATTATAGATGTGACAAAAATTCTTGAAAAAAAAAAAAAAAAAAAAAAAACTGATGACAGCAATATTTATTTACAACCGTGTGACCGGAAATGGAAAAATTATTTCCTTAGAAAAATTAGGCAGCTGATCACGTTGATTTATACACTCTGGAAACCGACTCCCGTGATTAGTTGTTGTAGGAGCTTATGGTGCGATGTGATATGGGTTCGAATCCCTGATAAGGTTGATATGTGACACCGTCTTTACGTGTAATTACTTGTTTAGATTAGTGTGCCTAGTGCGAGTTTCGGTGTTCGGCAAATTGTCGATCGACCGCTAAGGGCGAACATGACGCGTGTTTATTGGTCCCGTCGTCTCTATGCGCAAGGCACCTATAATTCATTCACGGTTACTTGGCACTTTTTTGAAGCCCTGCTGAAGTTCTACTTCCAGGATATTCCTCCGCCTCGTGCAAACTAAGGTTATTTTAAGTCGATAAAATTACACCAAAGGACAACGCACCGAATTCGCGCGCACTCTGTTGTAAAAGTATCTTGCGTGTGTAATATTCCTTACTAGGCGCTACCAACGAAAAATTGTAAAATTTCATTTTCACAGAGGTATAAAAGGCTTGTGATAGACCCAAGTGGTATATTTAGTAAATAACTAAACACGTCATACTTGGAGTGATTTTTCAAAGGCTTAATTCAACTGTGAAGGAACCGCGAATAGATTAAAGCTGGCACGGGAAGGCAAGGCTAAGGAATGCGGTTGTTGGTCACCGGGGGTGGCCCCTCTCCCAGCCTGTCGCCACGTGTATGTACCTGTGGTCCTAAAAACATTCGCTCTATCATTACACAAGTTGAATGGTCGCATGTCTAAAACATTTGTTACGTTGGGCTTATAATTAGTTATTGTTGATGTCTGGAAGGCGGCTACACGCTGACGGTTGTGCATGACATATCTGAACAACCAAATTATTAGTATATAAAACCTAAAAGCAATAAAGTTATGAAAATAAGTTATCCCTGCAAACACATATCAAGTAGTAAACAAAGACATGCAAATATGTGTGTATGCAAATGCAAAAGCACTCTGAGACACGAGTTTCATGGAAACGAAAAAGAGAAAGAAGCAATTTTTAGAAGTTACATACGTTTATATTTCGATCCAATCCGAACGTCAACATGTAAGCAAATAATGAATACGCGAAAAACACACACACATTATATTCAAGTATGTCCGTGTCTGACATGGGGTTGGCAAGTTCTGATTCAGAAGAGGAAATATCTTCGCCACTTGAATCACTGGAGTCACTGTCGCTGCCGACACATATAATAAAGCTGTCGATAGCATCTTCCATCCGGCCATCTGTCTCCCATTAGCACTCCTCTATTTTTTGAACATGTAAACAATAACCTTCCCAGTCTTGCTTGAGACACAGGAAATCGCTCTTCTCGTTACATCTTCAAGCTTTGCTAGACTGAAGTCACCTTTCGCATTGCTTTCGCGAACAAGTCTCTTTTTCCCACGCGAGTTCGATTGCGTTTAGCTCGCACATATAAGGCGGTAACCTAATAACGTCATAGCCATGCGATTTCAAAATCTCATATATCCGGTATATTTTTTCGCCGCCTTTACGCCTTTCAATTAGGCTGAAAAGTTGACACTTCCTCAAGTTTTCACGGAATTCTACATTGTTATATTTCAACCAATTTATCATTTCCTTCCTGACAGAATACTTTGTTGGAGGTTTGTTTCTTTGCACGCAGTGATATGAAGCATTATCCAACACTACACTTCTTTCAGGGAGATTAGGTAATAACATTTCACTAGCCTACTTCTGAAAACTGTCTGCATTCATCTGACCACGATAGTCTCCAGATGACTTTCCAGCCTTAAATATTAATAGTGCCGTCCAGAAATCCATCTCGAATTCCAACGTGCACAATAATTAAGTGGTTTGATGAACCCATGTCAGTCAGAACACCAAGCTGATCTTTACTTTGCCAACATTTATTGATGATTAAATTGCTGTCTACCCATGATTCATCAATGTAAACAATTACCCGCTTCTCTTCCCTGTAACGTCGCAGTGCTTTCAAATATTCATAACGCCAGTGGACAATGTTCGGCCGCTCAGTTAAAAATCTTTCCTTTGTTGCCACATCTTTTCCACTTAAATCCCAGTTCCTTCAAAATGCGCCTCAAAGTGTGCACACTCCCTATGGAAAGTTTATTTTGTCTTTAATGGCGCTCAGCAGTTTGGGACATGTAGGTACTCTCTTCTGTATTACATAAAAGTGACCAGTTAAATCCCGTCCTCTCAAAATCATCACAAGTAACGTTTCTATCTTCGGGACGCGAGCTATGTGTACCTGGTGTTGAGAGTGATGTATCGACTGCTATAGTACTTTCTTTGTGGTTCCTACTAACCGTACGAACAGAAATACCTGCGTAATTGGATGCACGCAGATTGCCTTTGTTTAACGAATTTTTTATTCGTCCTTCACGCGCCTCTACATCACATTTTTGAATTATATTACCGATAATGTTAAGTGCCTCGCTGTGAATAGTTTCGCCTTTCTTCCGCGCAGGCTCCATGTGTTGCACTCTTCAACGACTTGTCATACACCCCCGTAACATAGGCAGCTTGTACAACTGACAGCTGCCAACACTACACAACCCAGTTCACGAAGCCGACTTATGGCCTACTGCTTTTGTAGTGGCTAGTAGCGTGGCAGTGTCGTTACGGTGGACAAGCGCATTAGCGAGGCTCAGGCCCGACGGCCCCAATCATCACCCGTCTCCTTTGACTTGCCGTCTCGTCAGCTCCAATCTATAACACTGGCGAGAAGTCTATTCCGTGCCGCCGGTTTTACATCACTGGGACGCTACTCCCTCAGCGCGGGGGGTGGATCGGCCCCTTCTGTGACCTTGGCCACCCAGAAGGTTCTCAGTTAGATTGTGGAGGTAAGGAGAAGCTGGCCCCCTCCCCCTTCCCCACCCATTAGAAATACTACATGCTGCAGAGCAAACATTGCTGTACAGGATTCCCAGGGTAGCGCCTGGGAGCTGTTTCTAAAGCTGTGTTTTACTCTCCTTTCCCCTGCCTGTACGGGATAAAGGAGAGTGGTGAAGTTAAATTAAATTAAAATGAATTTAATCTGCGCGAAATTTTGAAATTCAGGACTTTGATGGCTGTCGCTAACCCCCTGTAAGAGGGCCAGTGATAGTAAAGTGAGAATAAACGGAATTTAAAGCCAAAATAATTTATACAAAACGGTTAAAGAGTTTTTCCCATGACGTAGCTAAATTATTTATTTATTTATTTATTGTAATTGTTTGTGGTGAATTTAAGTTGCGCGGAAGTGAATTCCATGTGTTTTTGTGGTAATTAGAATTTTCTAAATCTAGGTAATAATTATGTAATAATAATGATTTTAATAAATGGAGTGATTTTACTTATAATTGTGTATACTGCGTGGGTGAATGTACTGTGTCGAGCCACGAAGGGGTAGTAATATGATGTAAACATCTGAGAAGGTCGGGGTTTACATGTGGAATGGCAGGCGCGATGCTAGCGCAGAACAGTTTTGTTAAAAGTGGGCGAATTTTGTCCCGGACCGGTCGGAAAATTTCGGTCAGTTTCGGGGCTTAATTTTGAATCATTCGTGCTGTATATGTGCGCTGAAGGCTTGAAATAACGTTATAGAAGTCGTTTTAAATATAATTCTATGTTGTTTATTTGTCAAACCGGTAAAATTCGAAAGCAGAGCCAGTAAAACGCGTCGCGTGAGTGAAGTTGGTCTGTAACTTGGCCAGAGGGCTCTGATTGACCGAGAGAACTTGGTGGGGCGGAGTTTACGGAGTTGTCCAACAGATGGCAGCACTGTCGTTATTTACAGTGAATTATTTTTATATTTCATCGGGAAAATTAAACTATGATATTATGTGTTGTAAGTAAAATAATTGCATTAGGTTTAGTAATCAAATGATACCACAAAACTTCAAATTTCTGTAGCTGGCCATTTAATGCGTTAAATAATTAGTTGAAAACTTGAAACTTTGAATGCTGTTATATACTGGATGCAATTGATTTTAATTCAATTTAATTCATTTAAGCAGTTAATTAATGAAATTATGGCCAGTAATATTTATTTAGAAGCTGAGCTTAAGAATTTAATATTATTTCTCCTACAGAAGGCAGTTACTTGTAAAATTTGAGCAGAACTAGGTGCTGTAATCAGTTGAATTAAATATTAAAATTCGCGTGTGTCGCTCGGCAGAGTGTCGTATACGTGAAAATGTTACTCGCAGTCGTTCCAGTACAGTTGGGAGAGTGGGAAAAATTCTGCAGGTCAAGCAGCTCGATCAAGGCGCTATGTACGTCGTCATGGCTTCCAGGATAAGCATGCTCTTTTCCTGCTTATCGGAGAGTTGTTTGGCAGCAGAGATGTAGGGGCGAAAGTGCGCCAGGAGGGATTGAAAGTCGCACTCTTGCAAAAACTCCATGAGTTCACGGAGTTCGTGCAGCGCGTCCTTCATTCTTCCCAGCGAGCTTTGCGGGAAGCGGTGAGGTGGGATTGCAGCTTGTGTTGTAATGAGTGGTGTGGGGTGTTTGTTTGTGCGGGGCCTGTCTGAGTGCCTGCGCATAGGAAAAGCCTGGTTGAGTTGTTCTGACTGTAGAGTGGCTGGCCAGGTTCCTGGACGGGGCAGGGCCTGGTTTTGAAAGTTGTGCTTTTTGGAAGGCAGCTTGTCGCTTCTGCATCAGGTCCTGGACCCAGGGGGCAGTCCGGTGAAGTGGCAGTGTCCGGACCGGCGCAGCGTGGGCACACAGACGGCATGGAACAGAAGGTTCTGAGTGTGGCAGAGGGCTTGGCAGTTACGGCATCTAACCACGTCTGTAACTCATATCTGATATGATTTCGGATGTACCAAGGTCATGTTCAGTTTCCGGACCAATGATGGGGGGGGGGGGGTGAGAAGGGTTTTGCGACGCTGTAACGCAGAAAGAGCGGGTTGGTTCTAGCGTGTATGTGCTGGGGTTGTAGACGCTTTCCAGGTCTACTTTCATGTCGTCAGCTTCTGTGGTGTGAGCGAGGTCGAATACAACTTTCTGGGGTTTTACAAAATTTGCGTAGAAGGTGAAGTGTGGAATGAAGTTGGCTGACAGCATTGTTCTTGTGGCTTGAAAATGTGCGTGGTTAGTGGTCATTACGTGACTGCCTTGGGATGTGGGGAACAGTGAGAATCCGTCTCGGCTGATTCCTAGCAATTCTGGGTTAGGAGATTGTATTTCGTGGCGTCAGGGACCACGATTCGGTACTTTTGAGCTATCTTTGTTTTTTCGTGAATTCCGTAACTTTATGAACCGTCCAGTCTTAAGTCGTGGGGCCGCGGTGGGGTAGTGGTCAGACTACTGGCCTTCCACTAAGACGAACCGGACTCAATTCCCGGCTGGCCCACTCCCAGACTTTCGTATGTGGGAATCGTGCCGGACGATGCCTCTGTTAGGCGGGTTTTCTCGGAGTTTTCCCGTTTTCCCCGCCCTTGCATTCCAGCGGCGCTCTCTACTCATATCACTTCCCCTCATCGGCTCATAATACTTCAATTTTAAGAGCCGCACAAATATCTGCACTCCACTTAAGTCGTCTGCGTTTTTTGTTTTATTTTTATTTTTCATTAATATTATCCGAAAAAAAATTTAATACTTTTAATATTATTGATTTATTACAGTTGTTTTCAAGGACGCAATAAAAAATATTTCCACTATACAGGAATGCTAGACACTACGTTAAAAATTTAATGCTTAATATATATATATATGTGTGTGTGTGTGTGTATATATATATATATATATATATATATATATATATATATATATATATATATATATATATATATATATATATATATATATATATATATATCAAATGTCTTATGAGATTAATTAGTAGGCTATTAAAAAGATATTCGTTTAACACCAAAGATTTCAGGGATTTGTTTGTAAAAGTAAAAATAAAATGTTTTTACAGCTTTAGGTTTGGGTTAATATTGCGGATCTCGTTACGGCAGACGTCCCCGTCACCACCACCTCCCTCACCCCTTCCACCGTCACCCTTATTACTTGTTAGTGGCTTAATTTTCTTTAATTACATATTTGCTGAAGGCAAGGACCGTGGTGGTGTGGTTAGACCACCTGCACCACACCACGGCGAATAGGGTTCGTTTCCCATCGGGGTCGAAGCAAAATTTTCACATTTAGGAAATGGGATTGGAGTTGCCGTTGGTTTTCCTCGGGGATTTTCTCGCTCATTTCTCTCTGTTAATCTTATATGCAGTTTTCAGTCGTTACCGGCCTGGCCCATTTCTATTTATATTCATTCCGCGCATTGTTTAACTTCATTTCAATCGCGTATATCCTAGTCTTCAAATTAGTTTTAAGTTCCAAATTTCACTGGGGTTCTAGCCAGGCGGTTTGGCAATCGTTCTGTAGAATTTGTGTTCTTTCTTGCGGTTCTTCTGATTGTTCCACGCAGTTTTGAAAAGGTTAATATTTTATTCCCAGGGCCAGCGCCAGCTATTTCGCCGCCCTGTGCAAAATTATAATTGCCACCCCGCCCCCCTTACTTTTCTTTTTCGCGAGGTATAATTCAATCCCTGCAATTGGAAAATATAAAATCTAACCAACAACAAAAATTACTGTTAGCTCTAACATACAGTAATAATTTGTAATATATTCTTTTACCTGCAGTATTGATTGTTACTGACGTATGCTCTTACTTTATTTAAAGTAGGCCTACTTACTACTTAGTCTTGAAGAAGAACACAATAAAAAAATTTCCAAAAATAAAAATAATGGTATTACCAAGAGTCAAAAGTTGCGTATTACAAGTTACGACAGACTGCACTTAAATCTTGCATTACCAAATATAATTCCTTTAGCTAATTGAAAAATGGCGAAAATAATTTTTCCACCCTGTTACAAATGATAGAAATAGGAAGTTGCAGTGGTTGATTAAAAATGAAGAAACAATTAAAACATGTTAAACTCATAGTTTTATTCCCTCCTCACGTGAGTGATGTACGGCAGGCCAGACGACTTGCCACCCCAGACCAAACGCAACTCAAAACTTGTCGCTAGCATACTGAATGCCAAATACGATACACCCTCAAGCTATGTCGGTACATGTATATAATTAACCTATTAACATTACGTCATAGTACAGAGTAATAATTTAATTGTTTAAAGCTTAATGTCCCAGAGAAAGTCACAGTGAGAAATTACGTTAACAGCGGATTGGATTTGCGTTTCTATTTACATTTTTAATTTTCCCTCTTCGATTTCCCGCCACGCCACCCCCTTTGGCCTGCCGCCCTGTGCACTTGCAAGGGCTGAACCCCCGGTCGCGCTGGCCCTGTTTATTCCCCATAGTTTCATAATCGAGGTATTTTCAATGTGCCATTTCTTATAGTAAATCGATGAAGTATTAGAAACATTTTTATCTTGTAATGTTTTTGTTGAAAAATTTTTGCCTTTTTTTGTTAATTTTTGATATTTCGCAGTATTTTTTTTGCAAGAGCATTGAACATATTAATAGATTTTTGCAAGTCATTATTTTCGGGTGGAGTTATAATGTCCACGAGTTCAGCGAATAACAGAATTTTTATCTAATTGTATTTTTTAAGATGCAAACTTCCTTCTCAGAAGTTTAGCGTTGTGTTTTTTTTTTGTTGGCAAACTCATTTGCAACACCTTCTGATTTTACGCACGAAGAAGGGCGGGGGGGGGGGGGTAGGGGGTGAAGTTTACATGAGTCATGATCCAAAGCAGTTCAGGCACATGTGAACGGGTGTCGTAACTCCGGGCTAGTAAAAAAACCACACGACTGACGTCACGGCAGAATACTTAACATGAAGCGGATTCTGCTGGCGAGTATAAAGGGCGGGAACACCAGCAGCGGTTAATGAATCTATAAATCGTAATCAGCGTCACGCTCCATTTTCCGTCCGAAGACTTCTTGAGCCGGAATAACATGGCGAGTGATTAAAAGCGACGCAGGCTTACTTTATATCCGCTATGGTCACATCTCGAGGGCACGGGATAGAGTGAGCATGCAAGCTGCGTACTACCACATTCCGTGTGTTTAAATATTGTACTATCCCCCCCCCCTTCTCAAAAATAGCACCATGAAAACAACGTGGGGAGGATTTGAAGTTAGAACACTATTTACTGAGTAACTTCCTCTGACCTGGTTTTAATGCATCTAGAATAAAAAAAACGCGGGAACCAAGTCTAATGGGTGGACATTGTACCCCACCCCTCCTCCAAATGTTAACGGTAGGGTTGATACAACATAGCGTTTGAAACGCCCACCCCATCCGCGTTTGTTTTAGTGGCATGATTTTTTGTGCCTTAATTACTTATATACTAATATATAAGTAGACGATCTCTGTTTGTCTGTACGTTTAAGTCCCTTGAAACTCAACAGAAGTTATTCAAATTTTGCAGAACAAATTCTCAGGGTAAAGTACAGGTTAAGTTCGAATTTAAGCAAGATCAGATTTTGCAATCATTACCTTTTACCCTAAAAACTACATTTTAAATTACTTTTTTCTATGAAAGTTTCGTATTAATGTATAGAGAATATTCCAAGAGTTATGAAGGTAAGGAATATAATTTTTGTTTACTTTAAATGTCTCGCTTCAATGTTGAGTTAATTAAGTGGGGCCACAGTGGCTCAGTGGATAGAGCTATTCCAAGTGGGGCCTTAGTGGATAGAACTATGTTAAATGGGGCTGCAGTGGCTTAGTGGATGGAGCGATTACAAGTGGGGCCTTAGTGGCTCAGTGGATAGAACTATGTTAAGTAGGGCCGCAGTGGCTTAGTGAATATAACTATATCAAGTGGGGCTACAGTGGCTAAGTGGATAGATATTTATCAAATTGGGCCTTAGTAGCTCATTGGATAGAGAGATTCCAAGTGGCTCAGCGAATAGGGCGATTACAAATAAGGCCGCAGCGGCTAAGTAGCTAGAGAGATTCCAAGTGGGGCCTCAGTGGCTCAGTGGATAGAACTATGTTAAGTAGGGCCGCAGTGGCCTAGTGGATAGAGAAATATTAAATGGGACCACAGTCACATCAATGTTGAGCTAATTTCACATCCTTACATTATTACCTACATATATATATGCAATTTTTTTTTTTCAGTCTTTGTATGGTAACCAAATTCTTTAACATGATAGCTGTTCTAGCCCCGTTACAATACAAAAAAAAAAGGTCACGATCTTCATTCTAGCAAAATTTCGCCGTGTGCTGCAACCGAAATAATTTTTATCCTACTATATTTAGTTAGAATGGGAAAACCCTTTATACTCGTGTACAAGACTGCCGTCACTCGAAACCTCTCCCAACAAACACATCTGTCGGCAACTTATCGGCCAGATACGGGTACTGTAAAGTACAGATACTGGTACTGTCGGGTATGGATACCGGTAATGTCGGGTGTAGATACCGGTTACGTCGAATAAATGCCAGAAGTGAAGTGGAGAGGTTAGGGAGGCTCTTAACATCGAGGTCTTAAATGCCGATCAGGTGAGGTGAGATGAGTATGGAGAACGCCGGAATGCATGGGCGAGGGAAACAATAGATCCCCAGGAAAACCCGCCGATCATGCGGAAATCTGGGAGCGAACTCTGTATGCCAGGAGATAGCCAGCTGTCAACTTCATGATATGTTTTTTGAGACAGATAATTACTCTTTACGATAAAGAAAATGGCCCACATGTACTATTTGCGACAACAAATGGACATCTCCGGAATTATGCCGGCCTGATATATCTCAGCCACACAATTACCAACGTCTTAAGAGTGGTATATAGAGACCGCCAGGCTTATCGTTGAGCTCGCAGGGCTGGAAATACGGCGCGCGTTTCAGGGCCGGGGTGTGGTCAACTCAAGGCACGTGATGCCATAGTTCGGGGCGTGGAGGGGACAGATTCGCCTACCCTCCCACAAGCCGTGCGTCATTCTTTCTCAGGCATATGCTGGAGTAACATCGCGAATAACTCCAGACTACCTGTTCAAGTCCCGCGTTTGCGGTTCGACCGTTCAAGGTCATATGTTTATGATTAGGGACACCAGAATTTCGCGAAAAGGTTTCCGTGCATGTTAGATTCCAGCACCCTACGGCCGTAGCAGAAGTATTATTTTGCTTATTAGCGGCGTGTGTCTGTGAGGAGACATTGTCTTGCTTGACTGGCCAATCAGAATTAGTTTACTCCAGTACTGTACGTCTGTGATTCGCGGGCAGACACCTAAAACGTGAAACACCTAGACTATCCAAACACGGATGTGGATCTCAGCTAAAGTGTTATGAAAGCCAACTGGTCGTGAAATCTTTTCACGAAAATCGAGTGACCCTATTTATGATTATAGTCTATTCGCGGTTTCTTCGCACTTTTTGAATTAAACCGTTGAAAAACTACCCCATGTACTACATATAAGGTGATTGTTTTTTTCCGAAATAATGCCATGTATCACAGTTTTTTTTTTAAATTTTGTTTGCATAAAAATAGCTTATTTTTGTTCAATCGAACTTTTAAATATATATTTTATCTATAAACCATATTATTTCGTTTATAATAAATATGCATAAATACAGGGAGAATGTGCGTTGGTAATGCCTAGTAAGAAGTCGTTCTTATGCAAATTATTATATTATACTGAGTATCATTTTCTACGCTGGATTAAGCTGTGTTCGGATGAGGTGGAGGAATATCCTGGTAGTAGAACTTTAGCAGGGCTGCAGTAAAGTTTGAAGTAACTTGAATGGACTATATTTAGTGAACGAAAAACGAGAGAGCATGAGAGTAGTAGTGGTTGTTCAAAAGAATGTGCTCGTCTTGTATCCATCCAATCGCACATGGTTGTATATTAATATGGTTTTAGCAAATTAATGTTTTGTTACCATATTAAAACCGATTTAATACTCGTGTGTTATCAGCACGCGCCGAATTGCGGCAGTTGAAGCTAATCGTTACCTACTGCTGATCATTGATATTAGCCGTATATTACAACATGTAATATTTCAAGTGAGTTAAAATCCGCCTCTCATCCACAGTACACATTCCCATCATAGATTTCGTTTAGATAGTTCAGGCTTCTGCAGTTGAGGCGATGCAATCCACTCATTTCTGGATGTAATGAACAAAACCGGTGAAGGAAAAACGGTCTTAAAAACTGTGTATATTTTAATGCAGTTGTGCTTACTATGAACGTACCGTTACTTTGAGGGACTTAGAAATTGAGGACAAGTAACCCTAATGTCGTTATCCTATCTTCATGGTTTACCTGTCAAGGAAACTTTAATTTTAAAGCAGAAAGATTACACATAGTTTTGTAGCAAGTGGAATTTTATAAGGAAATGAAATGATTACAAACCACAACAACTCCCTGGTTAAAAGATTTCTGGGCTGGACTTCATAGTGGAATGTACGTTTTTTTTCAAGCGACTGTCGTTACCTCATTGGCTTATTTCCAATGACGTTTTTATTGATTGTCTGTGATTGGTCACTTCTTTTGTTTCGGATCTGCTATAGGAACAAGAGCCTTCTACGGCGTGCCAAATAAATAAGTGACTGAATCGCGACAGCAGCGCAGATAAATAATAAGTCCAGCTTATTCCCAAATGAATCTGGGAGATTTTCAGGTCATTTGAAATTAGTAATGAGAATGGAAGTCTGATTTTGGAACTGTTTGGATCATGCTGCAGAGTTTTCCAGTTAGGCCTACTAATAGAAGCCATTTACTATCTTGAGTTATTGCGTGCTGGCATTCGATTTGTTGGTAGTATCGTTGACTACATTGAAACAACTACGCTAATTCGATGACAAGAAGTGAGATTGTGACGTTCTGTAGACATCCCAGCCTTAGCTGTCGGGTGGTTCACTAGCTCTTACCTTGGTGATTAATAAGCTGGTTAACGTAAATTTACGCTACAGAGAGTCTCTACAGAAGTAGGTATATTTTAACATCTAAAACTTAAGCACGATTTTACACACAAAAAAAAAACGGCAAAAGACAATCAGAATAAGCGAAATTTACATTTCTCTACTCTGCTACACAATAGTCAAATTTCATGAGTTATTATGGTAAAAATACACAGATAATTTTGGAGCGTGTTTCTTCGCAAAGTGAAATGAAACACAATGCACGTGTGCTTAATTCTGCAAGCAGCCAGGAAAAAAAAATGCCTTGTATTATGTAAAACAAATTCATTGGGGTCTACTAGCGTTTTATTACGCGTAGGTTTAACTTTGCAATATAAGCAAACGCACCAGGAAAAAGTTTTCCAGATTGTTGGCTAGGATTTCCCATCCCGGGTGATTCGTACTCGGCACTGTGCTTGCCATGTAGAGTCCTGAAAGCCACGCCAACGGGCTTACGTGCCGTACACATATCTACATCGTTTTCTTTGTCGAGCAGTCGCCGAATTTTGCCTACTGTGAGAAAAAAATATTCATTTTCAATTTCGTGTTCTGTTTTCCCAGTTTTGCAAGTAGGGCTAACAAGAAAACACTTCTAATTATTGGATTATTTATCTTTGGAAAAAAAAAAAAATTCTTTCTCACAGTTATAAGTCAGAATAAAACAATTTTTTTTTTGGCTGTGTATTGAAATGCCGAGGATTAAATTTGGAAAATTGACCAAGCGTGTGACATTGAAGTTTTCCCCAATAACTGAAGGCTACATTAATTTAATATATTTTTTTGTTAGTTGGAATAAAAAAAAATTTGAACATTTAACATTGCAAACTACGCATATTTAGGCCTATACTGAAAACGTACAGCAAACCAAATCTATATTTAGCTTTTATCTTTCATTGAAAGTAATTTTACAGCTGAAAATGTGTAATTTCACATATAAATATCTACGAAAATGTTTCCTTATTTAATATATTCCTCGTCGTACACCTCAGATATGCAGAAAACTAACAGTTGAATAAAGATTTGACCAAAACCATTTTAAAAATTATAATAATTAGTACGATATGAATTAATAAATTAGGTGAGACTATATTTATTTTCTAAATGTACCCTAACAAAAAAAAGTATTGATGCTTTGTGCCAAACTTAGCGATTGCAAATTTCTCAGTGTATAAGTTCGTCACAAGTGTTTGTACATTTTTGTATTTGGTTACGCATTCCAACATTATGCAAATTTAAAAAAAAGTTTTTTTAAATAATTTACCTAGTGGGTATTGTGCACAATCAAATTAAATGCAAATGTTTGTATAAATAACATTAAATGATCTGCGTGAAGACATGAACAGACAGGTTTGTGCTAGCCTAAATTGTTAAAATAATGCTTCAATTAAATTTTCTCGTCCTAAATTTTCTCGCGGGCTATAACTGTAAAATCACTTTTGTCAACATAACTTTACTCACGTTGTTAGTGTAAAATGATACTTCCAGTGTAAAATTACTCACGCTGTTAATGTATGTAACTCAGTTACTTTAACACTATATACTTTATACATATACTCAAGTATGGTCATTCGAAATGGCACGTTTTTCAAGTGGCACGATAGTTCTAATACAGTCGTACAGTATGGATAAAAATGTACAAATAGGTTATTTAATTCGTGATAGTGTATTTTTACACTAATATTAAAACTAGTACATCATTATTAATAAATATATTTATGTTGGCGTACGTACATTTGAATCCCTAGCAACATTATCGTATCAATTCCACTTTGCAGCTGTCTTTGAAAATTACTTATTCCAAATAGTACACTTACGCATAGATTTCACACGTTTATTTTAAAGTGTAGCTCATTTCACCTCGGATTGTATGGTATTCGGAACTTGTTTTCTTGGAAATTTGTTATTGGTTTATAATTCTTCACGGTGTATCTGAAAATAATGGTGATTAATTTGCAAATGCAACTCAATTACATGCATCCTCGAGTTACAGCATATCCTCAAATGAGCCCCACAGAGTTCTCACAAGTCAGTCCATTATCAACATTTTAGTTAGACGCCCGACAATTAAGGTAGTAAAGACGATTCGAAATTCATAATTGTTTTAGTTCAGAAAATTAACGGATTCGTAATGTTTCATGAAGAAATTATTTCCTTAACTGTCTTATTTTTTAATGGTAATCTTATATCGTACGTAAACAGCTATTTTGTTTAGACGAGTTATATAAAAATTCGGATACAATAAAATGTGACATATTTAAAAGGAAAAAAACATGCATTTATATCTATCAATTGTAAATATTGCAATTTGTTACAACAACATACACATATCATTTTGTGAGTTAAATAGGATAGGAGTAAAGAAAAGAACTATCTACTACACGAAATTAATTTCGTTAGTATATTGATTGAGGTAACAATTTAAGCCACTCTTGTGTGTCTGATGTATATAACTCTACTTGTTAATAACACCACATTTTGGATCTTCTACCTTAGATATAAAACAATTTATTCAAACACTCAGTTTCTTATTGAACATAGTTTTAACAGCTTTAAATAAACAGATAATAGCTAGACATGATTTCTCTTCGTCAATAATACACAATAAATAGCGAAACTAATGTTTTATAATGGATTATCTGTGTACGTGTTTCCTCAAGTAATTTATACAGAAGGCTTTGCGCTGTGCTGGTATCATTTTGAAATATTATTGGGCCACGTGACCAGTGGTATCAGTGCAGATGTATGTGCGGCCAATCAGATTTCAGAATGCCACTTTGTCAATATGTCCGGACACCAAAATTTCCCAACCTTTCTGAAATAAAATTATTAGAGAAATATGTATTTTATACTTAAATAAATTGCTATTCCTGTTTGCAAACAAAAGCTTTTTAAATGTACATTCAGAAAGCTTACACTTTTCCATATCATATATGACCAATTCCAATAGGATATCAATCTTGGACAGTGATTTGGGATCAGTTAGATTTTAGCCTATTTTCCAAAGGGAAGAAAGGCTTTTGAGATCACTTTCCTGTCTGTGTGTGTGTATTTGTGTATATGTATTTGTGTATAGGTGTGTGTGAAGTTGTGCGTGTGTCCCCTTTCAATTTTTAAACGCGTGAACTGAATTACGCAAAACTCGGTACACATATAGGTACTACTAATTAAGGACAACTGACTTTTATAGTTTTCGTCCACGCCGGTAACTTACTTTCAAAATTGTGGTTATTTTAACATTTAGGGTGTTATTTCATTTCTCGAAAACCATTAGCCCGGTTTAAAACAAATCAAGTTTGTTGAATTCCGAGGTGGATATTTTTTGTTGGCCCGCAATTTTGGAAGATAGCGCCATATGAATTAATAAAGCTTTTGCGTTATATCTAGAAAACTACTCAACCAATTTTCGCCAAATTTGGCACGTAAGTAATATTTTGATAGGCCATATAAATATAAGTAATTGAAATTATTAGGCACTTATTTCCAAAATGGGGGCCATACAAATTTTTTATTTCATTGTCTTAGGAACTATTAAACCAATTTGTATTAAACTTCCCATGTGTACAATATGCATTGTTAGCACTCACTTCAGAAATCTATATCCTAATTACTACACTATTTGTTGGATGTTAGTGCTACCTGAAAATAAAAAACAAGAAATATTCCGCTGATATGGCCACAATAGACTACATTAAATTACATGATTTTAGTATGCGAGGCCAAAATTTAAAAAGTGGCAATCATTTTTATATAACGAGCATAAAGAAATTCAATACTATAACTTCTAGGGTTAATACAAGAGACCATAAAAAAGGTTTTTTGTTAGATAACTGTCAATATTAAATACTCCGTTAAACATGCCTTGACGTTAGAGTGCAATGTTTGTACTGTGACACCAAGCAGTACTTTGTCGTTCGTTTAGAGCGTAGCAATGGAACATTATACTATGGTATGTAGTTTGTTGACGGTACATATCTGTGCTGTGACAACACGCAGACAGTACGTTGTGCGTTTAGAGCAGAGCGATGTAACAGTATACATGCACGGAATAAACAGGCATGCAATAGTAATTCAAGAGATTATTCACTCCTTTACCCGGAGAGATATATTGAATGGCATGTGCGAAGCTATCGTACGTCTGTTGCGACTGATAGCTGCTTGCCCGAAACCGATTAACTGCAAATAAGTTTGCCAAAATGGGCGTTCGTGATAATGGGTATTGCCATTTTTTTTTTACTGCCCAGCATCAATTTAGCAATGTTCGTTTTTGGGTTTACAGACCGAACGCTGGTCGTCAGTGCACAATGCGCACACCCTAGTTTGAGCAGGAGGTTTTGGAACAGTTCGAGAACAATCCATCAATAAGCTCAAGACGTGTTACGCAGCAATAGAATAATGCAATATAATGGTTTCATTCTCAATCACGTCAAAATATACGTCAATTATCAGTTTATGACTTATGGTTATTTAATGGAACATGTCTGTTCAGTAGCGGATCCAGAGGTTCGCCTCGAAGGGGGCATTCATCCACTGTAGAATTGAATTGTGGGTAGAGGTAATATCCATTTAAGTTACTTTTTTATTTCATTTACGCTTAGCCAGCTTTTAAGATGCCAACGGAGTTGCTGTATAATGAAGTGAGTTTAGTTTTAATAATACAAGCTGTTATGTAAAAAAAGTTTCTACTGCTACAAATCACATTCACTGGCACACAAATAATACTATTTAATAACGTAAAAAAAACCGTCGTGATTAAAATTCTGCTTAGCGAGCATCTTAGGCAAAATACAATTTAACCTACACAATAAACTCCAGTGCGATCCTTCGCTTACCCCCTTGAGCAAAACGTTCAATAACTTTTTCAACATCAACATTTATATCGCAGTGGACAAATAACAGACACAGACCATTCAACCTTTCCTCTGCCATTCGTGCTCGTAGCCATGATTTTACTAACTGTAGGCTGCTGAAAAACATCTCTGTACTTGCAACACTAATAGGCTAAGTGAGAATATCGTAAGAGTTAATTACATCAAGCACAGTTTCCGGTTCGGGTGATCTTGTTTGCTCTCCTTCTTCAATATTTCTTTACGAATGCACATTTCACCATCCAAAGCGGTACCAGCAGTTCCACCTTGGATAAAACCTTGAAGAAGAGGACGGTAAAATTCAACAGCAGCATGAATCATTGATTTGATATTACTTCCCTTCAGTATGAAAAGAGGTAAAAAAAGGTGCAGATCGTAACACTGTAATGCATCCTGTTTCTACATATCATGAAAATCTTCCCAAATTAAATGTTGTCTTTATATTATATAGTTGTATTTTTTACGTTGCCATTACATAGTATACGATAATAAACATAAACCACAATTCTTCATAGCATAGACCTGACACAAAAGTACTCCGTGTTTGTCAGTAATAGCAATGTGTGGCACTATGGCAGTTATAAATCCAAACGACTAACATTTATAGGGGTAGGCACTTGCCCTTGGTGCCCCCTCCCCCTGGATCAACCCCAGTGTCTGTTCGAGCTCTTCTAACATCCCTAGAACTTAAGTACTGAATTTTATTACAAGCGATATTTTAGAAAAAACAGCATCATATCGTATTGAAAGTTTATACACGAGGCTGGCTTATGTTAAACATCAACTACGTTATTATAAATACTATTTGTCCGCCAGTTTACAATATAGCAACACCTGGATAAAAGAAATTACATTAACTGATTTTAACAGTTTTCGCTGGTCACCAATTCCATCATTGTCAGTTGATGTCTCAGGACTGCTGACTAGTACTGATGATAACTGGCAATCGTTTCCCTGATTGAGGCTAGAATGGTACAGAAACGTTAGCAGAATAATTTTTTTTGGATCGTTTTACGACAGTTTGTATATAACAATATTGTAAGAATAAATAGTTTTTATATGGCTTGATTTTTTAAAACAAAGAATGAAAATAAATTTGAGGACTGAACTTTGTAAATACATTTTTTATGAATACCCTGTTGTGCCCATTGTAGACATTTGTTTGCATGTTGCACAGGAAGGTTGTATTTGACCAGTACTGTTCAATGAGCGCCTCAGTGCCCAATTATATTCCCTGAGGGTAACATTCATAAACCTTGTTGCTGCCCTACGTTGTAACTAGTTCATATCACTGATCATCGAACACAAAGCCTAATGTTTATTGGTAATGATAACGAAACGAGCTCTTTGCAAGCTTACAGCGGGGACCAAAAAATGTCATGTTTGCAACACCAGAAACTTAATTAATGTGGAATTGAAAGCGGTAATGAACATTGGTGGGTGTATCTAGAAAACCTCAACTTATTGACAAAGTGAAATATTTGCTGACCAATACTGAAGAAGTTTCAGAGGTAATAATATTAGTTAGCAGTAACGACGAACGACCGCGATTTTCCATGCAGATTTCACAAACTCGCAGGCCGAAACAAAACACGAGGAAAGGGGGACGACCGCTGTTTTAAAAAAGGCATCCTCAGCAACGACACGATGTTAATCTCGACGGATGATTTGCGTGTGTCGGCAAATGGTAAAAGGAGAAACTTTATCGTCGCCGAGTTTGTTGAGTTGGACACAGCGAGCGGCGGGGCGGGGAACTACATCTTGACAAGCGATGAGCGGAAGAGTCCCCGCGACGAGGCAGATGCGCAGGACCAGATGCGCAGGAGTACCTCCGTGCGTATGCGCGATGTGCTTTGCATGTCCCGACGGCGACCTCCTGACGGGGAAAATTATGTGTGACCGAAGAACTCCTTTATTTACCGTCGTCTTTTACTGCGTTCCAGGACGAAGTTGAGGGGGCTGAAATTCTTTCTCCTTTTGTGGTTTATTCCGGTCCCCCTTTCCCCTTACCAGCCACCCATACTTCGTCAACTGCGTTCTGAAACCACAAACCACGTATGTCTCCTACGATGATGTAGCAGACATCCCTCGCTGCTTCGCCAGAGGTCGTTAATCCGAACAACGTACACTGGCAGGAAAAAATTCTTTCTTGGAATTGTTTTCCGTTTTCGAGGTCGAGAATCTCGGAGGCGATAAAGGCGACGCTACCACGCACACCAAGTGCGCCATCACCTCTACGCGCAGGGCTTTGAACTGGAGTGCAGTGTTCTCGTAGTGCTGCATGTAAATATGGAATTTTCAGCGGCTACCCTACTATTTTATGGGTGGAAAGTGTGTAGCAAAATTTGATACAGTGCCCTTGAGTAATTTTGCATGTGGGTCCTATTTGACATATATATTTTGAGATACAGCGTTTTGAATAACCCATTTTTAGCTATTTTGGATTGCTGTGAAATTGTGTTTCATGAAAGCGCTCAAGAACTGTCGTCTAAAGTGCCTGTTCTTTTCGTAGACCAGCACATTGGGCGCACGTTTAATCGTTATGTAGAAAAACCTGTATTCCAAACACTCTGCAACACAGTACAAGTATAGGCTGTTCACAGTAAAGTGAGCCCCTTTGATGCCTTAGCTATTTTTCTTTCAGCCCTTTTTTTTTATCGTTTAACGATCTTTTGAAATAAATATTGCCATGTAAGTAATAAACATAGTAAGTTAACGTCTAAGGCTAAAGAAAATTTATATTTATTTATTTATTATTATTCCAAATTAGATGGCTTTCAAAAGTGCTCACTGTAGCGTGAATAGCCTACACCAGGTAGACTGTTGTCAGCAAACGTCGAGATGGCTGGACTTACTTACACAGCTTTTCCTCGGCTTGGCGTCCAGACCCTCCTCAGTCCGTCTTACAAAAACGACTGTTAAAACGACAAACGAAGAGCGTACAAAAAGCACTAAATTGTAAATTGTAATACGCGTTCAACAATAAAACTAGATAATTTCAGTGCAAGTACAATAATCGCTATCAGCATGTGCATTATGTGACTCAGTATTGAAACAATTGATATTAGAAACAATTTACCCAATGGCTAACACTTTGAAAATAAAGTAAAACGTCGGTACGCAAGTACTGGCACTAAGGTAAGTCATAAAGCGAACGGACTTTATCCATAATACCAGGCCTATGAGTTCCAATTGTCTCAGTATTGCCGCTTACCGTCATACTATAGGCTGTTCACGCTAAAGTGGGTACTTTCGAAAGCCATCTCATTTGAAATAAGAGTCAATACATATAATTTATTGTAGACTTAGACGTTAACTTACGAGTGCGGTGGAATATACACTGTGTGTTTATTACTTACATGGCAATATTTATTTTAAAAGGTGGTAAAAGGATAACAAATGGCTGAAAGAAAAGGAAACGATGGCCTCAAAAGTGCTGACTTTACCGTGAACAGCCTATAAAGTCTGACACTAAGCCATACACACTAAATGTATAATCAGTACAACATTTATTACTGGCAGGCAGTCAGTGGATGGATTGCAAAGCGGATTTTTTAAAACTATATATCCTTTCATGCATTATAAGATACATAGATCACGTGTTCATCTAAGTGATAGACCTAAAAATCGAAAAATAAATAAGAAAATGTTGTTATCGGGCTGCGGTATACTTGTAACATCCGTGTCCACACTATCGAAATTATAAAACGACACTTGCACGGTTCTCGAATTAAAGGGCAAGTAGATTTCCATACTAACATTATTCGAGCTATACAGAATGTATTTGTCCCTGTGATTAGAAGGAATTACATGTTAAGACACAAATCTCTCCCCTTTCCTCACTGTAGTAGGTATAAATGACTTCTTATTAACCACAGATTAAAAAGACTTAATTATCAAAATTTCGTATCCGTAACTTCTCATTTATGTGAAAACCGGGTTGGCTGGACGAGCTGTAACAAGTCAACTGCAAATTAACTTTCGAGTTAAAAAAAAAAAGCCCATTCGTCATCGATAGTAATAGTAACAGAAAAACTAGCCGTACATTAATTTACTTACCCAGACATGAATTATGGGAATGTGCAAAATTTATACAAAATAGAAACATGCAGAAATGGTAAACGAAATCAAACCAAAATTAAATTGAATTTCCTTTCGTCATATGTGTCTAGTTCACAACGAATACGTGGTTTTTATGTATAAAAACGTTCTACATAACAAAACTGGAAGAAATTAGAAGTCTGTCTGCCAACTTGCTAAAACAATTTTCTGCCACTCCAGTTCACTTCTTGGAGTTGCTGTGGCCTGTCCTGATTGGATCAGACCACGCATTAATCAGGGGTATTAAGGTAGCTAGATGGATAGAGCACTCATTTAGAAAAACACTACTTTTATTAATCAAACAGCAATACAAAATCTGCTAAGCAGTAGTGGTCAGCAATTGACAAGAAATGCGCAGTCTAGACTACTCTGCTCGATTACTCAAGATAGGAGGCTTTAGATGCTACGGCTTTCTGCAGCAAACATTTAAGCAAAGAGGCAATAATACTGCTCTTAAGGAGCTTATTCTAGCCTTCGCTTGTCCCGAAGTCTCTCGTGCCTTAGTCTCCCTACTGGGAAATATAATTACCCTTATCACAGCGACATCAACGATGAGGCTCTCTCGGTAGTGGGCTCGTCGGGCGTTGAAGCAGGACCACAGGCCGGTGGCCTTCACACCAGGACGGTCCTCGGGCAGAGCCTTCGGCGTCTCAGGCAAGATGGCGCCCAGAGCCGCCATTGCCCTGGACTTATATACCGCCTTCCCGACCTCGCGCTCATTCCCCCGGAATTTGTTTCCACAAAGAGTAGGTCGGCTAGCCGAGGTCGCCCTGCGCCTCGCATCAGCTCGCCACTTGCCAACCTTTGCTGTTGCCAGCCGCAGCATGACCCCCTCATAGGAAAATCCAGACGTCCTCGTTTGGAAAAGCCGGGGGTCATATGTTGCAGGGGAATGAAAAGGTGAGGTCAGGCGGTCGGTGCAGAAGGCGATTTTGTAGTTGAGTGGAAGGCCAGTTCCCCTGGGTGGAGGGGTCGAAACCTCCGGAAAGAGCCTTTCTTCTATGCGGCAGTCCAAAATGGCAACAGCAATAAAATTAAGTGTCCTTCGTGCACTACATTGTATATATCCCTAGGAAGATACAAATTGTGCTCGGCTACATGATTGTATTAAACCCCTTTAAAAATGTATAATATGCTTTTTAAAAGAAAACCAGTGCCAAACACTTAAGGGTTGGATTTGAAAGTGTGGTTCACCAAGAGTATGCAACGGCCCGCAATAGTGCCTTAAAAGAATCTGTTATATTATGGAACTTTATTTTACATTAAAACTCTATATTCGAATACTTTAAGTTCTCGAATTTCAGTCTCATTTCTCTATACATTGTTGATGTGTGAAATACTGTACTTCACACACTGACCTTGGTATATTTATAAGAATTCTTTTATTATTGCTTTTTTTTAGATTTGTAGAGAAAAAAACCTTTTAAGTACTATAAAACATCATAAAGTGACATGTACAAGTGTTACACAAAGAATTATCCGAAATTAATATTAAAGTATGAATTCAAAATGAAAAACAAGGAATATATAATTTAAAAGTAGCCCCGTGCAAAAGCTATGGTGTAATCGTCACATGGCATTGAAGTGCCGTCTAACACTCTCTAGAGCAAGCTTAAAGAATGTTCGTAACTACGTGCAAAAACTGCTCCGCTCTGCATGCAATTTGTGCAGTCAAAGTACTGTGGTCGCGACTGTGTCAACTGAGCTTATTCTGAATGGTCCTAAGTAGTACTAACTGTATCATGGCGTCTGAGCACGTGTAAACCTTTGAAGTGCCTAGCTCGGTATTGCGTGAGTTGTACATTAACTGACGGGAGCGGTAGGCAGAATAGTATTTTCTCTTAAAAACATTACTACTGTGTCTCTCGCATTAAAATGCTTGCCATAATTGGTTTGACTATCACTTAATTGTGAAGCAAATTTTACTCACATGCTCTTATATACTCAATAATGCATTGCTGTGATCAACATAGTTCTTTAATGTTACATTGAGCTTACAGTTTGCCGTGAATTTATTTGCTAATTTAATCTCTTATGTAGATTTATTCTACCTTGATCTTACAACTTTTGTGAGTTAGACCTAACGTTAATGCTTTTATTTATCTCCTTAGCAAAAATTTGTGCTACTTGGTAAGTTATCTCTATGTACAGACTGCCTGTCTGTGATTTGCCTCTATAATCAGATAGTACTATTATGCCGCCTGTGCCATGTGGTTCAATAACACTGCTATTCTGATTAATTTATAGTATATTAATACAAGAGCAATGATGAGGATCACAAATGTGGAAAAGCTGATATAACTGTAGTGCTCTTCTGTTCAAAGAGAAAATACATGTGTTTTGAAGGATGCTCTGTTCTCTACATATTGAATTGTGGGAAGTTCTGTGTGTTGTATTTTCCACTCCTTATTTATACTGTTATTGACAGAATAACAGGAAATTCCTTCACTAGCCTTAAGTTGCTGTGCCTTGAAATTGTTGTTTTGAAGTCATTGTAATGGCAAAATATTGTGGGAAATAGCAATCTTAGGACTTTTTATCTCGCAGACGTGCGTAGCTTTGATGAGCGTTATTTGATTGGACGTTAACTCGCATCCACATGGTATGTGAATTTCAATTGTGCCAACTTTTGTGTTAGGCATTTCTTTGCTTAAGCTTTTACTGGTGCATCTTAATGCTAAGTTGTCAGGAACATTGGTCACGGCGTAATGATGCGGTTAAATAGCTTGAACTGATAGAGTGTTACCAGGCTCGTATTGGAATTTGCAATATTTAAACAACATCAATATTTTCAAGGTTTATTGCTGTTTTAAACAACTTATTTGGCAGTTTTTTACTATCTGTTTTGAGAAAAAATAGATACCTTTAGCTTATTCAGGGGTGTCATAGAGTTCTCTCGTCTCTTTCATTTTTAAGTCGATAGCGATTATGTTCCGTGGAGTTGCTACGCGACAAGTTTCATTTCTATACATATATGGTACTTCAGTTGTTCTAAAGAACTGCCATGTATTTTTACTGTTCTGTAAGGGGATTTGGATTTTCAGCATCATTTGGGTGGGTGACAACGTACATTCCGTTAATGGCAGAGTGTAATATTTTAGGATATATTTAATGGGAACACTCAATTCCAATCCAAGAGCGTACACTTGTTCTTGTAGTTTAGAAAGGTCATTACATAATGTTTCTTTAGATACAGCTTGCAAAGGTAAAAATTTGTGTTGGCATTGCTGAATATAGGTGTTGATTCTAAGTTCGTTTACAATGTTATTTATGAGCTGTAACACCATTCTGGATAACAGTTGTGATTGCACAATGGATTATTTTGATTACTTAGCTGTTGTGACATTGATCCTATATTTCGTGTGAGTAAATTGATTATATTTTCTACCTGTTTTTTTTTATTTCTGTCTCATTGTGAATAGTAATATTTAAATATTTGTTGGATATTATAACATTATTTTTTAGATTGCTAAGTTGCATTGCGACAATCTCGTCATTAGTTAGAAGATATTTCAGGTGGTGGGATATATGGATGTCGCAACACCATGTCGCGATATCCCCTAGGAATGTGATGGCACGTTTTATTTTATTTGATATTCATATTTCTGACAGAAATTCTTCAACAATGTTATTAGAAGCTTCGTTGAAGGACTGGCGTTATTTGCCCGCATCACGGCAGACAATGTTACCCTTCTTTGTACAAGTGTAGTGGTACCATATGTCGATATCGGCTGACGTCGTCGGCTGGTGAAGTGGTATGGTGTATGCCATGGGTATTGTTTCTTCATACTGAAGTTCTGGCGTGAGCTGTTGGAAGTACACTTCAGCGTAGGCCCTGTACAATTGTACCCCCGCTGTAGCCAACACAAAGTGGAGTACAAAGGCCAGCGCGTTGATTTGGGCTGCACCCATGTCAAGAGCATTTTACCTGTAACATACATATTATTATTATACTCTGAAATTAGCAATTTTAATACTCTGTGTATTGATGGTATCTATTTTTGTCTGCCCTAGTTTGTGGATTTCAATCGCGATAGTGGAGGGTCCGATATATCATGGATACAGTGAGGCCAGTGGCACACCATGAAGAATGAAAAATGGGGAAAATTTCGTGCTATGGTTTATTGTAGAATTATAGTTGAATATAATGTAAGGGATGTAGTGGTCCCAGTGTGCGTGATATTCGTTGGCACAAGCCATCAATTGTTGCCACAGAATTTTGTTTACTTGCTCCGTCAGTCCGTTACATGCCGGGATGTATGCGGTAGTTTGGAGCTACTTAATTTGTAATTTATGTAAGAGCTCGTTCATCACCTCGTTGTTAAAGGACGTGCCACGGTCGGTAAGGATTGATTTAGGACAACCGTACAGAACGATGACATCCTTAATAAAGTTCGTGCACGTTTCCGCTTCGTTGGATTTCACCACCTGGGCGACTGTGTATCATGTAAAAAACTCAATCATAACAAGTATGTATTTATTCCCTGATGCCACAGTTTGTAATGGCCCTTTGGCGTCAAGGCCCCAGGAATGGAGTAAGAGGGGCCGGATTTGGCGTCACGAGTCCTATAGATTTCTGATTTGTATTTTTTACTTTTTGGCAAGTGGGGAAATTTTTTATGTACTCCAGTAGCTGTAAAAGGCCGATACTGACGCAGCACACTTTTTGGGACTATTTATTCTAAAATTACAACAAAAACGCAGTGCACTAAATATGTTATTTCACATAAAATTGCAGGAAAAAAATCAAAAACCCAAAATCTGAAATTTAATGAAAAATCAACGAAATATGGAGGGTTTTCGCTTCAAAATAATGGTTTTTGAGGGCTAAATGTAAGCTCTGAAAGCTTTTAAAAAGGTGCTCTCAAATTCAGGCAATTTTTTTTAGCTAGAAATCAAGAAATTTTAAGCCAAAAACAAGCAAATTAGAGCAGTTTTTTAAAAATGAGCATGAAGGATTTGGCACAAGCAAAATTATACAAACAGCTAGTCAATTTATTGTTTTCTAGAAACGCTAATTTTGCAAGCACGTAATATAAATCATGTAAATTTACGCTTAAAACAAGCAAATTAGATGAAATATTGAAGAAAATAAATGATAGATTAAAATTCATAGAATATTTACATTTTTAAGAGAATTCTAAATCATTAATAGTTTTTCTATTTTTCATTTCTTTTAAACCTTTATTTGCGATAAAAACTTGCCTCCCATTCATCACTTTTAAGCTATTTTCACCAGTTATCTTTGCACAGCGATCCGGTAAAGTGATTTTATAGTTACCATCTAGAATGCAATTAATTTTTTTGCGAAACTTAGATTCATAAATTTGAAATTCTATAGCTTCATACTGTTTATCAATTTCGAGGTCATGTGGTTTAGTCAATTCATATGAATTTTTCAACTTGTTGAGCAGAGCCTCAATTTTGGTTTGCGTTATTTAAAAGGAATTAAATTCAATAAGACTGGAATAATGTTGAAATTAAAAGTAACATTAAAATTATAAAAAAATACATTTTCTCTGGATAAATTTTTTTCTATATAAATATAATTGAAAATAATAACACGTGCAAACAATGTAATAAGTGTGGTGAAGTATTAAACATAGAAAGTTTTGCCTCACATAAACACACAAAAGATAAGCATTTTAACATCTTTAAAATTTTTTTTATAGTAAACATGCTAGTAGTCATTACGAGTTAAAAGAAAAGAAAAAGTAACGTGTGCATGTGGAAAATATGTTTATAATGCATCTCTCAAAAAGCATAAAAATAGTAAATCACACAATACATCACTAGATAATTTAAACGAAATTCGCCACGATAGGGGAAAGTAGCCGAATGCCTACCGCCTCCTAAATCGTACCATCTCCGTATTTCAGGAAATGTGAATACCACTGCGCTCTTGTGGCTACAAGATGAACCTGTCGTAGTTCCCGGCCAGTCCAAAGAATAACGTAAGTGTGGAACCACGTTTAGCGATATTGTTGGAGTTTGTGATTATTTGCACTTCTGGATGTAGTTTCTGAACCTCAGTTGTAAGCCTGTACGAAATTTAAAAGTAAGTAATTATGGTTTAAGTATATTTATTATTGTAAAGACAACTCTTCTTCACATTTCGAACTAATTTATATCTGACAACAAACAATTTGAGGTTATGTTTCATATGTTTGTTTTGTTCGAGGACGAGTTGCGTAAGTCGTACCACGTCGTAGTTTCGCAAATCGCACCGGTACGATTTATGATACTACTAAAAGGCAAGTTCAATGAAACCCGTTTTTTGCTGACTTTATGTATAAACACTTTGAACAATCTAAATAACCTTTTCCATAGTTTAATGCAGTGATCTCATTTTGTTACAAACTTCAGTATAGGTTCCGTATTAAATCTGTGCATTGTTTACGGAACATTTTTCTTAATGGCCGTACATCAACATCCGAGGACAATGGGTTTCAGTTGAACGCATCTTACATTTACGAAGTTCCATATTACCATATGCAAAAGTATTTAACAGTCGCCGTAAATAAAAGATTACTAAAACACATGTCCGTTGTGTGTTACAGAATGACTAAGAGGAAATATGGAGCTTATACTGAAATGGAGAAGGCAATGGCTCTTGCGTCGTATAGAAACGGGGGCATGGGTTTTAATGAATGCTGTCGACAAAACAAGATTTCAAAGCCAACATTGAAAAGGCACTTAGACAGGAAGAATGTTGTAGCTAACGAATCCGTAAAAGGTATATGCTGTACCACAACCCTTCCACCCGAAGTAGAGCAACAACTCGTTGATCATATTTTAAGATTAGAAGAGCTTCTGTTTGGGGTAACAATCACTGGTGTCAGGAAGTTAGTATTCCAAATTGCAGAGCGCAATGAAATACCACACAGTTTCAACAGATTGACAGAAATGGCAGGGAAGAAATGGTTTTATGCCTATAAAGCCCGTCATAAGGAATTAGCGCTATGTGAGCCCGAGTCCACTTCCATGGCACGTGCAAAGAGGATCGACAAAAAGAATGTGTTAAGATTTTTTTATATCCTGGAAAGAGTTATAGATGAAAACAAATTCGATGCTACTCGTGTTCAATGTGGATGAGGCGAATTTTAGCACTGTACAAAAAATATGCGAAAAAGTGTTGGCTATGAAAGGAAAGCGTCAGGTGGGAGCAATTGCAATTGGGGAAAGAGGTGTCAATACAACAATAGTGTGTTTTACTAGTGCGTCGGGGATGTATGTTCCACCTATGATAATCTTTAAACTCATGAGAATGGTGCATGAGCTGCAGGTTGGTGCCCCTCCTGGAGGTTTTGTTGACATATCGGAAACAGGGTACATTAACAGTGATCTTTTTGTAAAATGGTTACATTTTATTGCTGTCATCAAACCAAACATCGAAAACAAGGTTCTCTTAATTTTAGATGGTCGTTCGACACATTCGAAGAATTTAGAAGCATTGGAACCTGCAAGAGCCAAAGGCGTCCTAATGTTGCAGTTGCCTGCCCACACAACTCATCGGATACAACCTCTGAACAGGCCCTTCTTCAAGCCATTAGAAACTTACTACACCCAGGCAGTTGAAAAATGGCTTCGAACAAATCCCGGTTTGTGTGTTACCCAGTATCAGGTTACCCAACGTGTAGCAGAGGCCTATGCAAGGCCACCGACTATTCAGAACGCCATTAATGGATTTCGTGCTCGTGGAATCTGGCTGGTAGTTCGTAACATTTATAACGATTCCGATTTTTTAGCAGCTGCAAATCTGGAAGAACACGAATGCCACTCCGATGAATATGAGACGGAGACGCTTTCTTGTAAGCCTACAGAAAACATCAGCGATCCAACAGGTAGTGAAATAATTAGCCCTAAAGATAGCCCTACTCAGCAGGAGATGATCTCGAAGTTGAATGTTTCTATTGAAGTTATTTCTCCGATTCCAACATGCCCCAAACATGTGTCCACACCAGCAAGGCTGGGAGCTCAACGTGCTGTTGTACTGAGAAGCAGTCCGTACAAGCGTGATATGATAGCTGCAAAAGATAGAAAAAGGAAGACGACCAGCAAAGTAGATAATAAATCTACAAAAGGGAAGGAACGTTACGCTTGTGCAAACAAGGGTTTAAGAACAACTCCAGACAACAATGCACCGTCTACTTCATTCGCATCCTATGTAACCATAGAACTTGTGCAAGACGATTGGTTTTGTTCAGTATGTGAGCAAAATGTCATAGAAAATATGGTGCAATGTTTACGGTGTCACACCTGGGTACACGAAACCTGGCAGGGGTTAAATCAGGCCTGAAGCATTTTATTTGTGTTGCATGTAAATTATTTTTTGTTTGTTTTATTTAGGGCGAAATATGTACTTGTATACACTTAAAACATCATTATTGCTGTTTCCATGGATAACATTTAGTATTAGACTATTTCTGTTTGTAGCGGTAGGATTTACGGTACTGGTTTCCTATATCTTACACTATATCCTATGTCTTACACTAAAAATTTTTTCTGGGTCGCTATTTCAGCTAACTAGACATGTTAATGTAGATATGTATGCTGCTTCGTACTAAATCAATATTGGAGCAGTACATTAAAGATTGGCCCAAATTAATGCAATAATGTAAAAAAAAATGGTACGCCTTAGGCAACCTTCCCCTAATTATCCAACAAAAACATATAAAGTGTTTAATGAGAATAAATATATAAAATTATTTTCTCCTAATAAAACTATTCAGGATAAACATGCAAATATATATACAAAATGTTTAGCGAATATTTAAGGCTTATGTAACAAGCTGAGTTGTATATATATATATATATATATATATATATATATATTCACGCAGTATGTACAGACTAAGGAAAAACGATCTAATATCATGCAATGGCTATAGGTGAGTGGAGAAAAGAAAGCCAATAAAAAGAACAAAGAATAATTTTACAAAATTACCTTTAGCTGATGTCGATATCAATGAGATATCCCACAGATAAAAATAATTAGAAGATATATTTCGTTTCTATAATAGTTTATTTGTTAATAGATGAAAAAAGAGAACCAACAAAAATTACTTAGTTAATACAGCTTTTAAACATAGAATATCAACATATAACGTTGAAAATACTTTTAATTTAGTACAGCATACTCATTTTTTAACTTCAGCAAAAAGTAAGGTATTTGAGATAATACACAATAATCTTATAACATTTAGAGGGGTGAAAACCAGTATTAAATTATATGCCTATTTTCGTAAGCAAGATAATAATCAAGTAGAACGATTAACATTTCAATCGCCCAATTATACAATATTGAATGAAGGAGATAATAAAAAGATTTATAAATTCATAATACAAGATATATATTTACAATTATCTGAATATAAAAATGCGGGGCTTAATATTGATAAAGTAAAAGATAATTATGAATATCCTAATAAAATTGATGATATTCCAAAATAGAAAATCAGTTTGATACATATATAAATGTATACTCTATTGAAGATGAGTCTACAAGATATCCACTAAAACTTCCAAAAATGAAAAAAAGGAAAAACATATAAATTTACTTTATTTCAAAGATGATACCAATTCACATTACTGTTATATTAAATATCTATCAATTTTAAGTTTCAGCACAAAAAATAAGCAACATAAAACTTATATTTGCGATATGTACCTCCAATTCTTTACCTCTCAAGAGAAATTAAATAAACATACAGAAGACTACTCTAAAAATGAATCAGTAAAAATCGCTTTACCCTCGAAAGGAGAGCAAATAAAATTTAAAAATTACAAACACTCGATGAAGGTTCCTTTTGCAATATATGCCAATTTTGAGTTAATTCTAAAGAAAATATCAACAACTAAACCAAATCCAAAGGAAGTAAATACGCTTAGGTCTATCAAAAAAAGTCTAATTTTAACAGAAGATGATATTGATAATGGCCTTTATAAGGAGGCACTAAAAGAAAGATATAATATTACTAATGATAAAATAACTAACATTGATTTAAAGTTAAACAATTAATAATATACTATGAAATATCAATTACACGAAGAATCTGCATTTTGCTACTACATTGTATATAATTATGGCGATTATAAGCCCCCAGTAGTATATCGAGGTCCAAATGCACACAAGATGTTTATACAATCAATAAAAAGGGAAGTAGAAAAAATAGGGGGAATATATTCACAAATTGAACCAATGCACTCACTAACAAAAGAAGAAAAAGTCTTATAAGTAAATTTAAAAAATATGCTGTATGCAAATGTGAATATACGGAGGACAGTAAAAAATTACATCATCCTGATCTTACTCCTTCACCTCCTTGGACATGCTGTCCCACTAGTATTGGTTTTTTATTTTTTCGAGAGTTTTGAATTGGCCGAAGTGCCCTCCGCATAATAAGGCATCATGGTATGCCGTAATAATTTCTGATATATAATATTGTGTGACCAATGTTAGACGTTTTTCGCCCGTAGGGGTGCGTATTTTGAGATATATATCCCCGTTACTGGTGATGCCATAGCGTTTGGCGAGGTGGAGTTATTTGGGTGTGGCCTTTTGAGGATGTGTGAGTGCTAGCTTTAATTGTGTGATGTGTAGATCTCCAGCATATTCTGCTAGAAATGGAGGCGTGGGTTTTTGTGTCAGTGGGGCCAATAGTAGGTGTGTGTTGTCATTGACCTTTATGTATTCCTGTTCGTGTATGTATACAGTTTGATAATGTGGTGTTGAGTTTTGTACTGTGATGATTATTTGGCAGTTTAGGCTGGTTCAATGTAGGTGGCTTTAATTTTGTTATCGTGTTCTTGCACTGTTATTTTAATATTTAGTTGGTATAGTCTTGTGATGATTTTCGTAATTGCTTGTAGGGGGAGGTATTCGTCATTTATGATTAGCTTTGCTATCTGCGCTTTGTCGGTTGTTACTAGTTCGGGTTTGATTAGAGATTTTATTTCCTGCCAATTATTAGTTATGTATTTTGCGATGTTGTGTTTTACCTTGTTATCTTTATTTGTGTTTTGTAGCATGATTTCTGCCAAGGCTTTGTAAAATGATGGGCATGTGACAAATTCCTTTTAGACATAGTAGGTCTTGTTGTCAATGGCTATTGGTGTGGTTTCAGCTATAACTGTCGTGGAAATTCTGCTCTTTGCATCTGCGAATTTGTTTAGTTTGCCTTTGATTATTTTTGCTTCGAAATCGTATTCTCTTAGTGCTATTGCAAGTTTCTGTATACGGACATTATGTTCCGCCATCGTTTTTAAGTAGCAGAGGCTGACGTGGTCCGTCTCTATAGTAAATTTGCGGCTGTACAAGTACTGTTTGAAGTAAATTATGAAGTATTTGTTTGCCGATAGCTCACATTCTGTTGCTGACCATTTTTTTTCGTTTAGTGATAGTTTTTTGGATGCGAATGCAACAATAGTATGGTCTTTAGTGCCGGGGATTCCTGCATTAGGGCCACTCCTATTACAGTTTGGGAGGCATCACATGCCAAAATGGTGTGCCAGTGTCTGTTAAATTTAGCTAATATGGTTGGGTGGAGTAATGCTGCCTTAGGGTTATCGAATACTTGTGGCTCTGTTTGTGTCCATTTGAAAGGTATGTTATCTTTTAATAGCTCTGTTAGCGGCTCTGTAAGTTTTTCGTAGTTGAGTATGTATCTTCTTATGTGTGAAGTTAGTCCCAGAGAAGTTTTTAATTGCTTTACATTCTTGGGAAGTGCCATTTGTTGTATGGTTGTGATTTTCTCAGTCCTTACGGATCCCTTCCAGTGTGATGCAGAGTACTAAGACTTTTATTTCTTACTGTGAGAAGTTGCATCTTTTGCTATTTATCTTTACATTGTACTTGCGCAGCTGTTCCATAACCTTGCTAATGTTCTGTAAGTGTTCCTCAAATGTGTTTTGTATGATAAAGATGTTGATATACGCGATGGCTGTGTTCCAGCACAATGGGTCAAGCATTATGTTAACAAAGATTTGAAAGTAATTGGGGCTTGTAGCGAGGCCCATTGGCATACATTCGTACTTGTACAAACCGACGCCGTCGATGTTAATAGCTAGTTTTTCTCGATCTTACTGATGTATCGGAATTGTGCAGAAGCCACTGAACATGTGTATAGAGGAGATATACTTGGAATTCTGGAGAGTATAAATAATGTCTTCTGTTCTTGTTGTTGGGTACTGTACTTTTTGAGATATTGGTTTAAAAGCCTGAAGTCCGTTAGGAAATGTATACTGCCTTGGCATTTTTGAATTACAAGCTTGGTGCAGTGTAAAGAGATTCGGATGGGATTATAATTTTTGTGTCTAGCATTTGTTGAATATGGGCGAGGACCTGCTCTCTCAATTTAGGATTTATTCTATAATGTCTTGTATGTATTGGTTTATCCATTGTTAGCTCAAGCTTTATCTCATAATAGTTTTTTGTTTCTGTTAGGTCTGTAATCGAGCTAGCAAATCTGTTTTTGTATTTTTGAAGTAATTATTTTATTTGTGCTTGTTTGTGTGGTGGGAGTGTTTCATTAATGTTTCCTATAGTGATGTGTGATAAGTCTTCCTGTGGTTCTATTTTGTTTATATAGTATTCTATACAATTGTTCATGTCATATTCCAGTAAGTTAGTGTTAATTGGGATATCGATTGTCTTTTTTATTATATGCATATACACACATATCTTTAAATAATATTGGTACCACGTCTATTAGCTATCTATTAGGAGGAACTCCTGTTTAAAGTTGTATCCTGAGATATTTATATTCATATTTGCTTTGTACTTTGGTAGTTCGATGTCTGTTGTGACCTCCACTAACATGAATGTTTCCATCGCCGGTTCTCATCTGTTTCTACTGATCAGTGTGGTTGCTATACATGAACACGAGCACCAGTGTCTAGTAGTGTGTTATATGACATTTTAATGTAGCTTACTCGCCCATGCTGATCGGCAGGGCATGTTTGTTTTTGTGACATGAAGGAGGTCTGTGGCTCAGTTTCTGCATTCACATTTCATCAATGCCACTGGTCTCCATGTTGATGTTATGTGTTGTGTTTATTGAGTATACCTTGTCTTTTCCGGTTGGTATGCGAATTTTGGTGTGGCCAATGTCAAAATGTTTTTTGAATTTGTTAGTACGTGCCTTGATGTCGGAGTGAAATGACTATGACTATTTGGAGAAGAGTGGGCATGATGCCGCTCGGTGACCCTGATAGAGACACAGTGCACACGTCATGGCCACCAGCGAGCGAGGACCTATGGCCATGCTGACTCGTGCATTCCTTCGGGCTGGCCTCGATGCATGCCGCCACTTCTGTGAGGTGTAGCGTGTCAGTTTTCACAGGTACCGTGTTTTGTTTGTGTGTACACTTGTCCTTGTGGGAGGTGTCAGTGTTATGGCTGCTTTTCCCTGGCCTGCATTTTACGTCCCGAAATGTGACGCAGGGTGACCTGTTCACTATGTTTACCTGTTTATGGTTATTTTCTTTGACCTGAAATGTAGGTTGCCATGGCCTCTAAAAGTTTTCCCAGTGGGAATTGAACTTTGCGATTTCTGCGTATGTTCTTGTGGGTACGCATTTGCTAAAAAGTGCCTCACAAGTGTTAATTACGCATTGAACTTTAACTTCATGTTTTGCGTTTTTAGTGTTCTTACTTCCTAACTTAGCATCCCTCGTTTGTTTCTGTTTTAATTTTGACTCCTCTAAGGTCCCTGTTTGATTGATTTTGGTATGGTAGCAATCCCTGTGTACACCATTCCACGGGTGTATTTGGTTACCTTGCATTACCTTTAAGGGGTTTTCCTGACTGTTCTTTTATTTGTGATACTGTTGCACCTTACTCTGTGTTTTATCAGCAGGGGTGGTGCTTACTGCACCCTCGCATAGTATTTTTTTGTTGGTAGTTTTTATTATTCGGTTTTGATTTTGATAGTGTATAGTTTGTGTTGGGGGGGGGGGGGGGTAGTCTTTGTTGTCTTTTGTTTGGACAGAATTGGGCGTTTCTTTGGAAATTACAGTCCGGTGTGGTTTTACACTTTGAAGGATGTGGGTTTTAGTATTTTCTTTGTTGTTGGATGTATTCCTTTATGACAACAAAGAGTTGGCAGTTTTGTTTGTATGTGGTATTCCGGTATTGCTGAGGTGTTGGTGAGTTGTGGTGTTGCTCGTAATTGGTGTAGTTGGTGTTTTTCTGATTTTGTAATGCTAGGTTTGCTATTTCTTCCTTTAGCTTAGTTAATTCTGCCCTTAATGTGTCTGTATCAGAATGGACTGGGTGTCCCGTGATTGCTTGAATGTAGTGGAACAGCCCGAGTTCTACTCTTTGTATGTCCGTCATGAGGCCTTCGATTGTGTCATTTTTTAACCCTACAATTTTATCCGCTATGGATGGCAGGAGGGAGAGCCACACTATTCCAATGAAATCAGAGTCACTCACATTCGGATTGTATTTTCGTCTGTAGAATAGTAAATTTTCTATGTGTTTTTGTGCACTCTCATTTAATTTTTGTTTGGTGGTGTATAGTACCTGTTTTAAGTATTCCTCTGATGCAGGGGTTCAGAATATGTTCTTTAGTTTAGTTACTACGTCATTCCACTTGATTTGTCATGCATGTGTTTGTAGATAGTTTTCCAATGTGTGTTTTGCCGATCCTTTAAGATAGTATTTTTGCCGACGACATTTTTCTGTGTCATCTTATTGTTGTTTTCTGCTTTGTGGTTGTACTGTTCCAGAAACTCAGGCCATTTTTCATTTTCATCTCCCGAGAATTTTGGCACTGACATGGGCTGTTGAACGATAATGTTTAGTGGTGGTGGATTCGCCATGTTGGGGTATTGTTGTGTTGTTTCAAGTGGTGATGCTAAGAATCAGTTTTCGTATATTGGTTCAGTTATAGCAGTGTTTTACTTGTGTAGGTGTGAGATAATCTGTAGGGTGCCGTTGAGTGTTTTCATATGAGGGTGGTGGTGTTATTGGCAGAAGGCTGCTATTTGATATCTTTGTAATTAAACTACACGTAAGTCGTGTAGAGTTGATGTTGAATTGTTCAATGAGTTCTGGGATCTCGTGTAATAGCTTTTCCGCTGATGCTATAATTTGGTGAAATTTTTCTGTACTACTGATGTTTTGCCCTTGTAATTTCTTTTGTGTTTCTGAAAGATCAATCGCGGCGTGATTCAAAATGTTTCTCGCTGTTTGGCAAACGATGTAGTTGTAGTTGGTTTGTCGGTCATGAATTATTTGTGTTGTTTGATAATTTTACGTCTACTCTTAGATGTTTCCATGCACACACAAAGCTTGTTAATTTTTATTTTCCACATGTGCGCACACTCTCTGTGGAATTTGCGCTAAGCAAAGGAAAAATAGTCCGAAAGGCGGAGACGTGTTTTGGCATAAATTAAGTTTAAAAACGAAGCTCACTCACTCACACTACTCTACTAAATACTGGCCGACTGTATGGCCGTGGTATTTGCACCGCAGCAGTTTCTGTTTGCGCACTCTGGTGCAGCTGCAATTTTTCTGAGTAGCGCAACACACTGGACACTGAATGAGTGCTCTCAATGTTATTACAGTTTACTACATGGGATATGTTGACCGGTAATTTGCGAGGGAATTTGAACCCTGTGGGCAGGTGGAAGGCGTTAAACGTCTTTACCAATTCCTCTTTAATTGTACTACAATTTACTTTTATCATTACTCTCGCTGAAATTTACAAAGATAATGGGAAAGACCCTAGCACCCTTTATTAACTTTACAGTGAATTTAATTTTAATTCTAATTACAAGCTAGAGGTTGGGGGTTTGAAGCGACAGCGCCTCCACCATTTGCAGTGGCCTTTCCTGAGGGGAGCAGGTCATGCATTAATCAGGGGTATTAAGGTAGCTAGATGGATAAAGCACTCATTTAGAAAAACACTACTTTTATTAATCAAACAGCAATACAAAATCTGCTAAGCAGTAGCGGTCAGCAAATGACAAGAAATGCGCAGTCTAGACTACTCTGCTCGATTACTCGAGATAGGAGGCTTTAGATGCTACGGCTTTCTGCAACAAACATTTAAGCAAAGAGGCAATAATACTGCTCTTAAAAAGCTTATTCTAGCCTTCGCTTGTCCCGAAGTCTCTCGTGCCTTAGTCGCCCTACCTGGAAGTATAAAAACCCTTATCACGGCGACATCGTTGATGTCGCCGTGATACTGCCTTCCCGAACTCGCGCTCATTCCCCTGGAATTTGTTTCCACAAAGAGCAGCTCGGCTAGCCGAGGTCGCCCTGCGCCTCGCATTAGCTCGCCGCTTGCCAACCGTTGCTGTGACCAGCCGCAGCAGTGTGTACAACTGTGATGAAGCTCCTGAAGCGTGTGCTGCTAATAGATTTTTCTCACTCCTTCGCTAGTTCTCCTCAAAACTTCCGAAGATAATAGTGATATAAATAACACCTTTTTTTCCGAAAAGATTTAAATTCTATCTGTATTTCAAAACACTAGCTCAGATAAAGCTTCACGCCTGGATGATTTCAACTGCTACGCCTGTTACATTCCTGTCCGTGAATTGCAGGCAGCGAAGTATAATCTGTTCTCGGTAAAGTGAGCCCTTTTGAAATCAACCTTGGAAAAAAGTCACTGCCAATGCCTGCATATATTTTAAAGGGCTCACCGAGTGACATGCTCCCAGTAAAGTGGTCAATGATGGATGTAATTATTAATGTCCAATAAAAGGTGTTAGGCAACCATTTGTGATTATTTAAATAATTTATTTTGCTTTCTGTTTTTTTAAATGCATATAAGTATAAAAATGACCACAGTTGTAAGATATTTACCATTCTAATAATTCCAGAGTTTCACATGGCCGACGCATGAATGAAGTGATAAGGTTCATGACAATTTTCATTTTACGTAAGGCGGAAGAATACACAACATGCATACAAGTAGATTTTAAGCAGGACTTTCAAGAGTGCTCAATTTGCAATGAACTGTCTATATAAAAAAAGTACCCTCACAGGGATTCACGGCCAATAAACAAAGGAAAATAGGAGGCGTGCACGTAGGTCATTAAAGTGTAGCGTGCGTGAAATTATTTTCGCAAAAATATTTTTCCTGAAATTTTATTAATATTACTACTCCTGCCTTCGCCTCCGGTGGCGTAGTGGATTGTGTCGTCGCTTCTCAGCAGGTGTATCTGGGTTCGATTCCAAGTACGACTGTTTGAATATTTTAAGGGGTTGGCAGGCTTGATTCGATTCCATACTGGCGAAGTAAATCATCCTGCCAAAGTCATCTTCAGGCGAACTGAGCATGTTTTGGTTTTTTCTGTGAAACTTGAAACTATTTACATGGATTTTACGGCACTCGTTGTGTGGATAGGTTTTCCCAGCTCCTGTTCATAAGCAATGTTTACGAAAAATACGTGAATTTGGTGGGCCGTGAAATTTTCTACAATCTTAGGTAAAATAAGTTAGCGGCGAAATTTTGTGCAGAATCTTCCGCCAACAAATACAACAATGACATTACTTCACTCGCAGATTTATGGTTCGGATGTTCGTCCACAGACCGTTACCGGAAGAGAAATCAGTGATAACTAGAAAATACTTTTGATGATATTCACCTCGGCATATTTTTTTGCAGTAAACACAAAATTATTTTTCAGTGGCCATTAAACAATTCTTAGTGATTGCAACAAAAATGACATTTGCTGTAATCACAAACAGTGTTGTTGTTGCCATAAAGAAGACCAAAGTGAAACTCTAATGTGTTTCTTTTCAGTCCAATTGCAAATACGTGGAGACAAAAAAGTGTAAATTTGACTCAAAGAGTCCATCCTTTAGAATGACAGTTATCAGTTATCCAGTCGGAAAATTCTCAAAATGGTATGCAAATTCCAAGGTTTATTTAACAGCGTAATAATAATTGGTATTAGGCTATGCTGGAAAACATACCGAAACTAACTAATCTGTGGATGTATTAATGTCTGTAGTATTAGTTTTATGAATCCTGATCAGGTGAATTTGAAAATTCGCAAAATAAAGCAAAATATAAATATCCGTTCCACATTCAAGCCTGAGTCCACTACGCCCACTTATGGTGCACATAATAAACGTTATATAATGTGTTTTAGTATTTTATTTAGGTCGTTCATTTTCGTTTTGAAACTTCATTGCTTGATGCAATGAGAAAATTAATGACACATGTGCAACGTCTGATTATTTAACACACGCGATTTGCATTTCAACTTACTTTAAGTTAGCATGCAAATCTATCATAAGAGTACACGCACGTTTATTCTGTAAACAAATATTATGATTGTCCTATGTTTCACATGTAATATTGTTATATCATAATTTTATTTTATTAATTCTACGTAATATTAAAGTACACACAGCAGCTGAAATTCTAATTTTTCATATGTGAATTATTATTTTATTTTGTTTTATCAGGTTTCAAGTAACTTTTTAATTGTGTGCAAGTTGGCAACATTTAGGTTCACCTTTTGAATCGTCGTGGTATTGGAAAGCACCCTGGGTTAAGCCCTATGCACTCTGTATTAATTTGAATGTTTAACCGCTACCGATAATGGATGGTGACGGAATATTCCATACTCCATCTTGAATTACGTGGGTAACAACGACAGCAGGCCAATGAGCCCTTTGTTCTACGTTAATAGTATAAATTTAAGGTTTTATGGTTAATCAGATCCGAAGAAGTATATTGCAATTTGAGTGAAAAGCCCACGGTACACAGTACTACCGTTAGAAAAGAACCACGTGTAAAATAGGCGTGAGGAACTCTACATTTATATAAGGCATGATCCCACCTTATTGTACAGTGACCGTTGCGCGTACGTGACAGTGTCTAAGAAACTTTTAAAGTAAGCAGCATCATTTCCCGACACTTTCCAGTGGTCAGATAGTGCCTGAGATTTTAATAAGTATCTGATTGCTCTACCGACATAAACTGTGCTAGCCAGGAACATTTGAAATAGGCAATTATACAGGCACGTAATTTATTGTAACTTCCAAGTGTGAAAACTTTAGTGACTTTTATTTGCAAAATTATTTGGCCGAAGTTCACACTCGTGGAGGGAATAAATTAGAACAGAGGCACAGGAAGAGGTTTCCAGGGCGGCTAACAGGCGCAGGAGGCCTTTAACCTAATTTTTTCCCCGTATGGACAGCCTATCTGACAATGTTATAAAGCATACAGATCTGGTGAAAATACGGAACAAGTTCGAGTACAAGTGGAGGCAGATTTGCGTTCTTTAGGTCAGCGTGTGGAGAGCCGTTTTTCTCAATTCGAGCTCGCTCGCTGCAGTGCGGAAAATCGGTCTGAGGAGCGAATGAATAAGTTGGCAGATAACCTAAGGCACGTAGAAACAGAGGTGGGTAACCTGAGAAACACAGTGGACGGTGTGGCAGTTTATATAGGAGGCCTAGGCTTAATGGGAGAGCCCAGTGTAGAATAGCCACGACCATCAGTAGATACAGATGTATTGCAAACCCTACCAAATAATAATACGGAACGACAGTCACACTCCTGTAAGGCCAGTAACCCAGCTGGGACATATATGCATCACCCATCAAAACTGTGGGTTGAACAAGTGCCAAGATTTGAAGGACGCTACGGAGAAAACCCAATCAATTTGTTAAAGAGGTTTGAAGAATATGCTGGTGTGTTCGGACTACCAGACGCGGACATGCTGTGCTGCCTTTCCCTGAGTTTCAGGAACAATGCATATTATTGGTGGGAGATGAATAAGTCCACAGTTCACACCTACAATGAATTTATAGAAAAATTTACAGATCATTTTTGGAGCAAAAAGATTCAGGGTAATCTGAGGGCGCAGTTGCATAGTAAGAGATTTGTCCCATGCAAGGGCAAAAAGCTTGAAAATCATCTAGCAGAAATGTACGATAAGTCGAGGTACTTAGACACGCCTTTGTCAGACGAAGAGTTTGTGGCAATGGTTTTAAAGCAGCTCCCTTATCATCACGAGTCTCACTGGATGGGGAGGTTCCCGGAGGACTTGTCCACCCTCAGAGAAGACCTCCTAGCCTATGACCAAAGTGATCGCCTGCAGAGGATGCAGAATAATAGCGATCAAGACAGGCAGAGCCCTCCCAACCGAAGACCGCAGTATACCGACCACACCGCTACAGGCAGCAGACCGCCCCCTGGGTATGCCAATAACGCGCATGTTCGCAATGTAAGGACAGCGCTTTATTCATAGCGAGGCCAGGGAGGCTGGCGGGATAATATTTGTAAGACTCGTGGTCAAGGCTACGGCAACAACTGGCCAGGAGCATTTGAAATAGGTGATTATAGAGGCACGTAATTTATTGTAACAGCCAAGTGTGAGAACTTTAGTGACTTTTATTTTGGACTGAATTAAGTTTACTCAGCAAAAATTGTATTGTGTACAGCATTCGAAATGTCTAGATAATATTTTTTTTTTCACCTTCAAATACTCTACTCACTTAATTGACATTTGTAGCAGGCATAATGGGAGATATCTTTAAGGACCTAGTTCAGCTGCTGCGTGCATATCCTTTGCATTTTTAACATTACCAAGGAATGAAACTTTTCAGGCAGTTCATTTCTATGATATTTTTCCCTATTAAATTATTGCTTAAAAATTGGAAGTCTTTCATTTCTTTAAATAAATACGTAGTTGGTTCCTATATACTCCCATGTGTTTTGTAGTGTTGTGTAGCTATGCAGGGGGGCTGCACAGAAGCTGATTGCAAGCAGAGCTATACAGGTAATTGAAATTCTGTTGGTGTAGAATTCTAGGAACTTCGAAGATGGTTTGCGGTATGAAAATTAACTGCCAGTTGCCTAATGTTATATGTTAATTTTATTGCTTTGGATTTCTCCCATGTCGCTGCACTTTAATGAAGCAGTTCTGCCTGTATACATTACCTTTGACTAGAAAACCATGTCAGTGTTCACCCGTTTTCTTACAGGGACTAATACTCATATGTGGGGAATAAATAAACTATATCTCTCTCCAAGTTTCCCCCACACAGGTATTATTGAACATGTAAAACTCAGATCTCATTCAATGACATCAACTTCCCCATTTATGGGTAACGCTGCATATTGATATAAAGTACACATGTAATTACAGCCAATCTCCGTGTCATCAGCGAGTGAACTGCTAGCAGATAATTGTTACTCTTTTTCTTATACGTCACTTAATGTACGCAATTATCTCTGTCATACACGGTAACGCAGTTTTCTCTTGGCTGTCTGCTCGTATAAATAGCCTTCAGAAAGATTTTTTTCAACTTCGTCAATTAATTTATATTTGATAAATTATATTTATTTTATCAATTATATTTATAAAATTTCTGCTTCGTCAATGAATGATCTGAAAGATGTGGAATTGTTTAATCAAACGGTATTTTCATGTAAATCAAGGCCTTAAGAGTAAATACTAGCCATTCGCAAGCCATTGCTGCATAATTAGTTCAGCGGCATCGCCGCTATATCCTGTTCATGGATAAATTAACCCTTTTAAAAGTACTTCATAAGATCTACTTTTTAATTAACTTTACATTCTTTTACTATACACATTTAATATTAACATTGCCATGGGCCTCATCACTTTATTCATGTGTCGGTCAAGTGAAAGTGTCAAAATTTTGCGAATGTAAATATGTGCATAATGTGCTCGTTTTTACTCTTACGTCCATGAAGATACGAAAAAATAAATGAAAATAACTTCAGTGTTCACAAATTTAAACGTAGAGCTTTCAATGCTAAGTATATCGAACTATTTTTTTCTAGTTTGTTGTCAACATTCCTGGAAGAAAATGAGTAAATGTGTCCGCTAAAACACATGAAATTGCAGGTTTTCACGGTTGATTGAGTACTTCTGAAATCAACTTTTGAAAAATATTTCCGCCTCTACATGCATACATTATAACGAGCGCACATACTGGCGAACACGCATTAAAGTTGGTAACGACGTAAGGAAAGTAAATTTGTTTCTTAACTTTGAGGTAAAAGTATTAGTCAAATATTTGTTAGTACTGAAACTATCTATTGCTTGCTGTTTTTCTAATGCATAGAAATGTAAGGATATGTTCAGTTGTAAAATATTTACTTTTATAATAATTTCTGGGTTTTACTTGAGCGACGTATGAATTAGGTGATCAGGCCTACGACCATGTTAATTTTACAAATGGCGGAAGAATACATGCTGTGAATATATTAGTAGAGACCTGCAAAATTCGCGTTATTATTTGGAGACACGTTGAACTTCAAACACATGTACCTTTGCAATACGTTTTTCGTTGGACCATACTTTATTTGGCACGCCCTGAGTAACTCCGCAGCAGTAAATGAACACTTCACAATTGTGTACCCAACCACGTGAACTTCATTCAGAAAGGGCGTCGCTTCACACCTATGCTGCAACCAATGGAAAAACCATGCTGGCTCCGGTATACAGTACTGTGAAGTTCTGCCTGATGGCAAATAGGAACGCGAATTTTGCATGTCTCTAACGACTAGATGTTAAGTAGTGCTTTCAAAGATGCTCCGTTTTACCGTAAACAGAACATGGGAGCAGGGACGTTTTTCGAAGAGTGATTCCAAAACTGCTCACCGTGTTCAGACGCAGTGGACACAATTGTGAACATAACGCATTCGAAGGCTGTTTTTTGTCTGTGTTGTACACTGCAAGGTTGTGTGCCCACTGATATTCCTTGTGGGTAACTAACTGGTACGTAAACCTTGCTACCGTACTAGGTTATGATTGGCTCATAATTATATAGCCTATAATTGGGGATAGGAACATTTCGCGAGTTCATTTCAGAACAGGGTAGATGTCAAACATGTGCACACTGAAGTTGACTTTGCAATTGGATCGCAGTTTGTTAGACACGCCCTGGACGACTCTGAGCCGATAGCAGACTGGAATGGAAACAAGTAGCGGATCCCATACTACTATGTGTGTAGTAACACTGGCTACTCACTGGAGAAGCAATCAATGTACAAACGACTGAGGCTCGAGTAAACACAGGTTTGTGGAGACTAGCCTACAGTTCATTGAACTCGCGAAATTTTCCTTTCCCCACCTATAACACCAAATCCTCATTGGTTGTGGCAACGGAACAAGTGTTGTATCGGCTTAAGTACCCTACACTGTAAAAAAATGTATAGGTAATTACCTTCCCTTACATGTAAGGTAAAATTACATCTTAAACGTAGAGTAAATTATCATAACAAGTGAAGTACTATTCCCTAATCGCACGGAAAAAGTACCTGACAAAAATGATGACATTACAGTTTGTTTGACCGAATTCGGTTGAGTGGTGTTGGCGTGATTGTATTTTGAGTTTTCAAGGTTATGGACTTAGAATATTTGTGAGTTACACACACAGTGGTGGCAGCGTATAGCACTAGTATTACAGCGAGCTGTCGCGTTTCAAGTTTGCCTTAGTATATAAGCGATTTACTATATTGGATAATAAAGTTATATTTAAAAAGTTCCGGGTAATAAGCATTGTTAATTTTTTTATCACCTATATCCTCTGACGATTAGTAACCGGCACCTTAACTCTAAAATCCTTGACGCTTGCTAGTGAATGGGCGCGAACTATGGTCCTCTATCACGATAAGCCGATGCGCTATTCATTACACCATGACTACAGCGTGACATCATTGATGAAAATTAGTGTTTCTTCTTCCTGTCCTCCCACTTCGAAGTTGAGACAATTCTGAACTGATGTACGCGTCGTAAGGTGATTTCCCCATCCATGTATGAAATTTTTTAGTTCCATGTACGTGAATTTTACTCCACCGTGCGGTAATTCTACCTTACCCGTAAGTAACAACATGTTTCCCACACAAGTTTTGCGAATATTACCTTACACCTGATCAGGCAATTTTCCCATTATTTTTTACAGTGTACGCATCGAAAATGTTTTACTTACTACAACATATGAAACCGTAATGAAAGTGGGTCTGAAATAGATGATTAACCGCAGACAACCTCTACGTATATTTGATACCCATGTACACTGCTATAGCTACTGAAATGTTATATTGTTATTTTTTTTCTTCATTCCGATATTGCATCGATCCTCCCACGCACCACATTTTTGCTTCATCTACCTCGAAAGAATAGTACAGTGTTACTTCGTGTGAAGGGCGTGTTTTATGTCGACTGGTATTGCAAGCGGTTTGTCACGTGGAACTATCAGCTGCCTCGTGACGAACCGCTTACTATACCAGTCGATAGTGTAGTACACGCAGCCAAATGAAGAACCTTCTAGATACGAACTATTGCCTATAATCTATTCACGGTTACTTCACACTTTTCTGAAGCCCTGCTAAAGTCCTACTTCCATCACATTCCTCTCCGCCTCGTGCAAACTAAGCTTAACTAAGCCCTAGAAAATCACACCAAAGGACAACGCACAGAATTCATGCGCACTCATTTGTAATAATATTTTGCATGAGATTTATTTCTTACTATGCGCTAGCACCACAGATGTTTTTTTCCAATTTTTTTATTCATAATTGATTATAAATTAAATATAATTAATAATTAAAAAATTGGTTAAACTTCAATTTAAAGAAAAATAAGACACTTTTACGTTAACAAAGTTATAAAACGCTTGTGATACATGGCGTATTTAGGAAATAACCAAACACGGCTTACATAAGGTGATTTTTCAATGGTCTGAATAAAAAACGTGAAGAAACGGCGAATATACTATAGCAGCAATTAACATCATACCACCTTTCACATTTTTAGTGAATATTGACTATAAATACATATTATAATTTGTAGACATAATAAGTGAGATAGTGTAAAACGTTTGCCAATGTCTGACTTACTCAGGAAACAGCTAAACATGTAACACATTAAATTATATTTCAAAGGTTTGATCCGAAAAGTGCCAAGAAACTGTGGATCGACTACAGTGAAAATTACTTATGCTATCCATGCATGGTGCGGCAATAATTCGTAAAGTTACTACTTCATTGGGCACTATAAATATGGCAGAGGAAAGTTCCGTGATAGCAGTCATTAAGAAAAAAAAAACAGAACCAAGTACTTTGCTTTCACCACGTAGCTAATTCAGGGATGTGTGTTCTAGGGCCGTGTTTTTCCAACCTCGTTCTCATACTGCGAAGAGGTAGAATCAGCACTTTTCCGGACCAATTTCCCGGCACAACGCAAACAGATTCTGAGCTACGAATCGGTAGCTTAGTGGTTCGAACTTCACCGTAGTAGTGAAGAACCTGTATACATCACTATGAGAAGACAGGATACTAATGTTGTCATTGACCAATCCAGAGTTTTACGCAAGCTGATACTAGGTCACCTGGCTTTCCCGAAAAGTGTTCCATGCAGGCTACGTTCACGCCTGCAGTTTTATTTTGTTTTCTGGCTACATACATTTGTCTGCAGTGCCTGTGTTGTAACCAAGGAGTTTGTATACGATGCATATTGTATACAGCTACACTCCTTGGTTATAACTGGGCAGTCTGGGAAAATGCTTAAGGCACCAGGCAGAAAGGGGATTTAGGGGAAAAAAAGGGGGGGGGGAGGAGAGATTGGGAGAAGGGGGAGCTATTTCCATTACTTGAAATAAACATTAATTTATGAAATGACAAGCTTCGAATTTTATTTATTTACTGCATGCGCTTGCGTTCCAGCGCCTCTGCGCAATCTATTAGCAAATGCGAAAACTAACGACAAAAGCGGCAATTATTTTGCCCGCCTGCATGCGCGCAAGTCGGTGAGGTATAAGTATAAGGCGTCAATGTTATATATTTTCGTTGTCACGTGCATGTTCTAATTATCGTGTTCGTTCGACTTTGTTAATGACGCCTTGGTAACTCGTGTGTAAGGAACAGACATCATTTGCAAGTTTAATTAATTTAAGAAATTAAGTGGTTCCGAGTTCCGGAAGCGTACTGCTGAGAAAAGAATGACAAAAATTAAATATAAAAAAAAATATTGCAAATTAATGTTGTTCTCACCTAAGCGCTGTGATAACTTAAATTGCGCCGATCAAAATAAATGTTTCCCGTGTTTGGAACTCCTTGATTCATGGGTAGACACCCAAGATGCGTTGCGGTTTAAGGAGGTCGCCCATCTGGCACTGGAATTGCGTTGCAGCATTTCAATAAAAGTTTTTTTTTTTTTTAAGAAACTATCACACTTGTACCCATTATGTTTACTTGTAGACTATTCACGGTGAAATGAGCACTTTTGAAAGCACTGATAAAAATCTACTCGTGTGCACGTTGTTTATTATGCCGCCTTATGTAAGATTAACATTTTCACGGGCCTCATCACATCTTTCATGCGTCGTTCAAGTGAACCTGTGTAATTATTAGAAAAGTAAATATAAAACAAATTTGCTCATTTGTTACACATCGAAGCATAAAAAAAAAAAACAGAAAGCGAAATAAATAATTTAAGTTATCACAAATTGTACCCTAACACTTTTTATTCTACGTTAAGACACGGAACTACTTACTGTCCATTGTTACCAACTTTACAGGGCACATGTCTCTCAAGGCGCCCGTAGAAATATATGCAGGTAGGGGAAGTGACCGTTTTCTAAGGTTAATTTCAAAAGTGCTCACTTTATCGTGAACAGCCTTTAATAAAAGAAAATTCACTCTAGGCCCTATACAAGGACGGAATGGTGCTTTCAAGATATCACACATGTTATAAATATTATTTCTGAGACTTCCAATATCGTTAAAATTATACTTCCCGGATACAAGAGAAAAACCATAGCAAATTGGATTGAACTTGTCTTTAGACTTTCCACCAATAAAATAATAGGGTCACCGCTCGAAGTTCAATAGGTACTTGCAACACACGAGAACACGGCGTGTCAGTTCAGAGCCTCGCGCTTAGTGGCGATGGCGCACTTGATGCGGATGCCAATGTCGCCCTTATAGCTCCCTTTCTTTTAAGTCTCAAACACAAAAATGCTTTAGGTATGCGATTGCTTTAAGACTATACAGTCGCGAAAGTGGACCTGAGAAAAGGCGTTTTATAAACACAACTGAACAGGAATTATTTTCACGGAAACATGGTGTTTTTTGTATTAGCAAATATAGTCTATTTACGGCATTTCACACTTTTAGAATAAAACCTTTGAAAAATTACCCCATATATTATGTGCTTGGTTTTATTCTAAATATTGCATGTTTCCCAAGTGTTTGCATAAAAGTATCACAGACGCAATTAGTTTCTGATATTTTCTTCTTTTCTGCAAAATTACAAATGCAATAAACACCATTAGATACTACATTTTCTAAGAAACAAAATTTACACCTTTTAAATGTAACAATATTAGGCAAACTGATAATTGAATCTAATCGTATATAGTAATATATTGTTCATATTCAGAAGGATATTGATATGACTGATAACGAATCAATTTGGATCGCAAGGAGTCACTGCCAAAGCTGGAAGTGGTTTGCTAGAATATTTCTTTAGTTTTGGTAAAGTCTACCAAGAAATATTTCTGCAAAATATAATTAAATTGAGTGCATATGATTGTAGCGCGTTGTCCCCTTGGTATAATTTTTTAGACTTGGTAAGCTGAGTTTGCACGAGGCGGAGGATCATCCTCATAAGTAGGGATAAGAAAATTTCGCCAGTTCAACTACCTGTAGGCTAGACTCCGCGGTCATGTGTACACTAGAGCCTCAATTGTTTGACCATTGGCTGCTGCCACAGTGTACTTAACAGCTGGCAATATAGGATTCACTACTGGAGTCTTTGCAATGTTTTCTATTGGCTCAGAGGCGTCTGGAGCATGTCTAATGAACTGTAATCCAATTGCAAAGGCTACTCCACTGTATATGTGTTTGACGTCTACCTCGTCCCGAAATGAATTCGCGAAACTTTCCTATCCCTACTCATAAGTAGAACATTAGCAAGGCTTCAGAAAATTTGCAAGTAACTATGAGTGGAATATATACAACCATATCATATCATTATCATCTTGAGATCACGGAAATTGTAAGACGTCTCTAGAAATTAACGAGGTGATCAGTTCCACGTGAGGGCACACGTAAACACGCCCGAACGTCGTTCTCGATTTTGGTGCGAGAACGATAGCGGATGTAACGAGAGTACAATGGCGCCCGAGAGAACACACTCGGCTTTCCCGAGAGGCCTGTAAGACGAATGAGACGAGAAGAGGTGTGCGTGGAGAGATGACGAATGCAGTGATGAAAGAAACGGCAGCACCGCGAGAAAACGGCGGCCGCGCATTTATTCTAGTTTGGACACACAGTGGAGTTTGCAATTCTTAATCCATTGGGTTAATGTCATCGTTAGGGGTGCCGCACATAGAACGCGGGTTTGTATTGAACCTAAGGTGTACACGGCTATAAAGGCATAAAAATATCTTTCCAACTTGGGCACTTTATTTACACAACACTATAGAACCACTCTGCTCACAAAATACACTTTGATGATAATCTCTCCAAGCACCCATCAGCTTAAAAATATGCAGAATTTACTACTAACATTTCCATATAATAATGTGACATTTGTGCCTTACCAAATTATGGTGTAATGTCACTCGAAATAGGTCCTATCCTCCAAAAAAAACTATGCAGATATCAAATGTTTCTTTGCCAACTTTCTCAGTTTCGAATCCATATCAGATTGATATCAGAATCATATGAATTACACGAATAAGTATTATGCATTATAATGATAACATGTACTGATAAATACAGAATTATAGCGATTATAAATTGATTATCTATAACGTCCAGCGCCCTTACATTTTGACAGATAAACGTCGCTACGACTCAATTTGACAGTGAGATTTGTGATTATATTACAGGCACAATAAAACAATTCTTATATTTCATATACAACTTATTGGTCACGTACGAGCGGTAACCTACTCTTTAACTCAGTGACTTGTTGTTACCAGTTGATTTTTTACAACTATAGAATGACTAGAAATGCAATCATTTCACACTGGCCCATTCTAACATACCTACTTTACAATGTGACATTCCTTTGGAGCCTCAAAACGACAACATATTTGGGACGTCGGCATTAACGGCAGCTAACAAATGCTACTGTTCATAACCGAACTCCACTCTTTCATAATCTAAACAGTAGCAAATGCAATTATAATTACAACCGCTACCACTCTCCGTATACCTGTACAACCTTGAATTAACGCCGCACTTTAGTATTGGTGCTACCAATAGTAAACATTTGTTACCGAAACCGACCAAAACTCCTTTACTTCTAAATTTACAGTTACGAGCTGCATCAAATATCAAATTAATGCTCTGGATGTAATCTTAAATCACCCGGCTCGCAATGTCGCACACTTTTAAAACCTTTGGTGTGGCTCTAAATAATCACCAGCGTTACCATTAGTTACCATTGATTATCAAGCCGGTTACCATTTCCTTCAAAGCAAATCTCACGTTAAAATAAGGCATTGCTAAAAAAACATATCCAAATCTCTTTATAGGTGCAGAGAGCTCTAAAAGGGGGGCATTTAAAAAATCTATGTGAGACCCCTAACACACACAAGTTATTTGGTAGCCGACTACCAACCACACATTATATGAAGTTAATTAAAAGAAATGGCAAACCCACTGAATATTTAAGGCCCTTATACGACTTCAGCTCCAAGGTAAATTGTACTTTATTTCAACTAATATCTAGCCGAGAGCTACAAATATTAAAAAACGGTCATTCCAAAACCCTTTTTCCTTTATTCTGCCAGTGCAAACAGGTTTCAGTCGGTGTGCAACGATTCCCTCTATATAACATATTTCTTACCTGAAGCAAGTCAAACGGAGATAACAGGCGAAATCATTAAGCCATACACACAGGCGTCACAAGCGCCTCTGAAGTTTCCAAAAATTCCAAAAAACAAGCCCTGCATCACACCGAATTAAAATAGGCATCACCTCGCCACACACACACAGAAGATCCCATTGCGACCTCGACTCACCTTTGGCGAAATTGCACATCAGCCGTCGTACATGCTGTCTACACATGTTGTTCATAATTATGCCAATGCACCCTGAGCATGACGATGTAGAATGCCGGCCTACCCAAGTGAACTCAGCCAAATACAAAGGTCGAAGAAGAAGGAACAAGGCCGTGCAAGCCTTTTTATAACATTACCTGATAATCATGGCGCTAGGGGAGAGAGTGATAAGGTAGGAAGGGGAACATACAGGAGAAAGGAAGGGGGTACCGGACTAACGCATAATTAATCGATTTTTAGAGTCCACTGGTCACCGCAATTAAATAAGGACGACTGAAACGCCGTCTAGCGGCACAATTCCCCGCCCCTTAACATGTTCCCTCATTTTGTAAGTCACAATCTTTTGAAAAGTTACCACAAAACAAGAGCACTCTTACAGTAGAAGAAGAGTTCTTGAAAAATATAAAATGGGAAAATCGATGTCCTCAGGAGGAGGCTGCTTGAGTCACTCAGAGCCCTTAGGACACTCCCAACGTGTCCTCCACAAAACATCTCTACGTTATGGTTTTGATACAAACACACAATTCACAACATCAGTACCCATAGAAAACTTTAAAATAAATAAGAAAAGCTGATCCAAAGTTGCACAGTTCAAAGGACGGGGGATGACATACAGATAAAGGAGACACATACACATTCAAAACCTTATACTAAAATTACACATGGCTAACACAACCTCCTCATTTGCGCCCAATGTACTCGTTCAGGTGCGAAATGTGCGCCTTCCTGAACAATCTGTTGTCTTTAACACGTATAAAATTTACGGTATTCACACCTAAAAAATTCGAATTCTAAAAGGTCCAATATATTTAGGTATCAATCTTCCTGTAACCGCCCTGCTTAAGTCCGGAAGAGCAAAATTTCGACATAAAACAAGGTCCCCGACCCTAAATGAGCCTGGGTGTCTTCCCTTGTCTAACCGAGCCACCACTTCCTTCTTCGTCGACACAAGGTGTTGAAAAACATGCTGCAGCAGGAGGTCTCGGTCCACGTCACAGAGAAACAGCGAAACAGGAGGTATATTCCATATGTTGAGCAAGGGATGGGAAAGTTCTCGACCCAAAACTAATAAAATCAAATTCCTGGTCCCATTGTGTATGATCCTTATTATAATAAATTGTCAAACAATATTTCCAATTTTTATTGAATAGTTCCACCTGGTTTCCCATGGGGAGTAAGGACTAGATGTTATGGGCTTCATCGCCCAACGGAAACGGATGTTCTTTAACACCACTGACGTAAAATATTTGACATTGTCCGTGACCACCTCCACAGGAGCGCCAAATATTTTCCATACTTGCTCTGACAAAGTCCTCACAATAGGCAGAGCCTTCATGTTACACAGCGGGAGAAGTACCACGGACTTCGTAAACGTGTCCAACAATATAAGAATACAGATGTTCCCTTTTCGTGACCGCACCAGGGGTCCGAAAATGTCTATATGCACCATACTCCGCAGAGCCTCAGGTATACGGGGCACTACTTGATCTATGGTGTTATTACGGCCCTGCTTACATCGTTGGCACGAGTTACAGGAGCTGACAAACTCCGTCACGCCCTTCTTTAGGCTCGGCCACGCAAAATGACTGGATATCTTGTGAAGTGTTTTACTAAATCCTAAATGCTCTCCGAATACCGATTCATGGAATTAGGTTAAACCATCGCTCTCAAAAGTTCCGGGTCCACGAGTTTACGTGCTCTACCAGATTTTCCGGTATGATACAACAAACTTTTGTCCTTCACGTAAGGCACAGCGCCTCCTCCCTTTAAGTCGGTCACTATTTGTTGACAGAACGCATCCTGTCCCTGAGCCTCACGCAAACGAACGAAAAATTCTGTAAAAGCCTGTATCAAGTTCAAGGACGCTGACGTTCCCTCTTCGTCGCCCACCTCGAACTCGTCCGGGTCGAACATACGTGAGAGGGCGTCCGCCACCTGGTTGCTAGTCCCCCTCACGTGATGTACCATAAAGCGGAAGCGCGTCAGACGCAACACCCACCTTCCCAGCTCCCCTAGTTGTTGTGGCTGGTTTAATACCCAACTCAACGCCTGGTTGTCCGTATATAGGTCGCTCTCATCATGCTCGATGCACGCAGCGAATTTCTCAAGACCATATATACAGGCTAGCGTCTCTTTTTCATAAACTCCTAATTTCCGTTCGTTTTCTGTTAAACTGCAGCTCGCAAAGGCAAGGCGACCGGGTCCGAGCCTCGTTCAGTCGGTTGACTTAACACCGCCAGTCCCCCCAAGGCTGAAGAGGATGCGCCCACTTGAACAACGAACCGTCGCTCAAAATCCGGTAACTGCAAAACGGGCGGGATGGTCAGCCTATTATTTAACTCAATAAACGCCACTTGTTGTTCAGGGCCCCAACATAACGTTGGTACTTCCTTTCTTAACTGATTAAGAGGAGCTGCTATTTCCGCATAATGTTCTATAAAACGAGCGTAACATCCCATTAAACCCAGAATATTTTGCACCCCTTTTAAGTCCTTAGGTTTGGGAAAATTTAAAATGGGAGCAACCGTCTCCGGATCAATGAGCAAACGGCCCTCCGTCAAAACTTATCTTAGGAACCGAACACGGTCAGAACCCAGGACCACATTGTCGGGGTTCACAGTTAGCCCCACTTCTTTAATTTTTTGTCAAGGGACGACGTCGATGTTCCAAATGGGGATTAAAATCCTCACTGTAGACGATAATGGCATAGGTATAATTCAATTCAAATTGATATTTAAACTCTGCCAATACGTAATCCAGTACCCGTGAGAGCAGGGGCAGAGAAAGGGCGGTGTTAGGGGTGCGGGCCTCTCCAGGTGTCACCACTGAGGGGGGTGACAACATTTCAAAATTTTTTGTTTTTTATACTCACGTAATTTTTTCTTAATGTAGTTTGAAACGAGCTAATAACTTCGTCTGACAATGACACTTGAGCCCAGGCTAGGATTCATAAACTTAATCCTAAAGCATTATTTTTTCCTTGTACAAATAATTCTCCTAATCTTTGTGGAGTGCATTTTTTTGCAACTGTTGCACAGCGTGTTACCTTTTTTTTTTTTAGGGACCTTAGAAAGTCTGTATTTCTTTTTATCCGTTTCCACATACAGATGGACGATCCTGGTAATTAACGTTGGAGTTACAGTCAAGAGACTTTCAGATACAAGATGGAGTGCTCACTATGAAGCTGTAAAAGCTGTACATTATAATTTCAAGAATATTGTTGATGCCACAGAAGAACTATGTGATCCCACAGAAACTGCCGTAACTAGAGCAGCAGTGCAAATGCTTTTGCCAGCAGTATATGATTTTTCTTTTTATGCTTTTTGGATTTCTGGTGTAATTATTTAGAAGAAGTAAATCACACTCCAAAATACCAGTTTTGAGAAAATTCTTACAAAAATGAGAATTCTGAAGATCTTTTTGAAAGGCAAAATAAATGGGATCGTGAAGTTAACACTGCAGTTTGCAACGAACACTTGTGAAGAAATGGACATTCCTTTAGTGTAAAGAAGAACTGCCAGAAAGCAGAAAATGATGTCCGGAGAAAAGTCTCAAAAAATTACCACTCACGTGGAATGCAGAATTGAAAAGATCAATGTTAGAATTCATTGGCAGGTTTTGTCAAGAAGTCGACGTTCGCTGCAAAGACATTGAAAGTATATCAGCTCAGTTTACAGTTCTCGACGCTAAGACTCTGATCACAACTTCATAAGATGAACATCCACAGTTAAAACAAAACTTAGTCGTAAACTATTGTTCCGCGCTCGCTGCTTGGCATCCCGCGCGAGCGAGTTGAAACGAAGGACAGCGGTTATATTATAGCGGCGGCAGCATGGCAAAAGATTGTTTTGAATGAACAGACGAGAGATAGGCCAGCGACCGTGTATCTGTTACAGAAAGCGAGCCGATACGATAATCCTTTTTGCGGTGTGAGATGCTGACACTGGTTTTATTGATTTCTGCGTTTATCTGAAGAATGCTCTGGATTAATGACCTAGTTTTCTCAGCGCGACTCGGGGTGTACTGAACCTTCCAAATGGTCAGGGAGAACGGCATAAAAGTGTAAGAGGCCTCTGAACCGAGGAGTTGATGAGTGAATGAGTGGCTGAGCTCCGAGCGATAGAAGACGAGCAGCGAGAGAAATGACCAGCGGAAGGTAAATATGGGACTGCGAGTATCAAGCAGTGAAGGGTGTGGCTGGCAGGCTGGTGGACTAGATGCGAGAGTGAAAGACATAACAAATGGAGGCAACAGATAGAATGGACACGTGTTAATAATGAGTATGAGTTTATTTACTGTTATCAAATAGAGATAATAAATAAGAACGTTATTTAGAGTTGAAATAGACATTAAATGTTGCACTCACTGTCAGATAAAAATAGTATTAGTGAAGACAGATAATTTAATGCTGTAAATAACAGCTGCGTGAATAAAGTAGAAATCAAATTTAGTAATTTATTTTATTAAGACCTCCATACCTCACAAACTTAGATATGCCCTACCATGTAACACTATGATAAACTTTCTGAAGATGGTCTCCTTAGAGAGATTCCACGACTGGGAGGCATCTACAAGCTGCCGAAGTTTCAAAAGAAGATTCTCTGGAATTGTTTTCTTTAAGATTTCTAGAGTTTATTGTTCAATATGAACATTCAGATTCTGTTCCACAACTGACTTCAGCCTTAAGGGGCACGCCTGTCTGGTGCCTGAACTGCGTTGCAGTGTGTTTGAAATCCTGGTTTCTTCTACGAAACTATAAAACGCGCATTCAATATGCTAAGCTACAAAAATAACACACACTTCATACTATGCCTATCGACTACTTTTAAAATATCACGCTCATTAGAAACACCATCTTAAAGCACTCCGTCGTAATTAGAAACGGCGTTTTCAAAGATCTGTATCTCAAAATATACGCTTTTTGTATACACAAAAGTACTCTAGAAGCATGCTTTCAACCTTGTTACAAACTTTCCAAAAATAAAATAATAAGATCACCGCTTACAGTCCCATAGGTACACGCAGCACTACGAGAACACTGCACGCCAATTCAGAGCCCCGGCGTAGCGGCGATGGCGCACTTTTAGCGCGTGCCAGTGTAATCCTTACAGTTTTTGCTCTTCTCAGCCTCATACGCGGAAATATCTCCAAGCAGGCGGACATGCCCCTTAAGATTCTTGTTAACGTCATGTGTTTCACTAGCATGTGAGAGGAGTTTTTCTAAACTAAAATTAATCAACAGTTATCGTAGGTCCACTGTGAGTCACTATATGCTCTCTAACTTAGCTATCTGTCAACTGAAAACAAGTAGCGAAAGGAGTTGATTTTTATGATGCGATTTCAAAATTTGCAGAGAACAAAGTTAGGAAAAAATGTTTTATGTGCATATCCTCACAGTGTTTAATAAACAGGCCAGAAAATAACACATGTGACTGTAATTATCTTATTTTCCCTTCTTTTAATAATTTAACTTTTTTTTTTTTGGGGGGGGGGGGGGGCAAGAAATTTTCCGCACCGGATACCACCTGCGTGAGAACGCTTGGCTACCGAAATTTGACCCCATTGGGACATGGGTAAATTCATATTGGCTCCACGGGGTACTGAATGCCGTATATTTACGACACGATGGGTGGAGCAAACATTGATGAAAGGAATTATTTAAATCTAATATGAAAAAATACGTGCTTTTCCCAGGTGCTGCAAAGCACAATCGATAGTTGGCAATGGGGACCGATCTTTGTGTATTTTTTGTTAATAAGAGTGTGATTTACTACCAACCTATATTTATCAGACTTCTTTTTTTTCTTTTTTTTTTTCAAGAAAACCGGGGGAACAGTAATCGGAAGTCGGGGGAAAAATCACTGCGGCCTCCAAAAATTTCGGAATAATTTCTTTAAATGTTTTTCATTCAGGTGGTGGACACCGAAAGCGCTTGACCCGCACCGGAACATCATCCACTGGGGAAAATCTATAAGGCAGAACATCACAATTTCCTATTTTCGACGTTACTGAGTCACCAAATTCCGATCTTAAATCATGCGAACTATGCCGAAAGGTAAATTCCTCCTCGCCTTCCTGCAAAACTAGCGCCAAAACATCCCGACGAAAGTCTGCCTTAGGCCCTACACAGAATACCAGGTGCTGCCCCAAATGAAAGGTACCCTTCATCCAAGTTCACCGAAGCTCTTGATTATTAAAAAAAAATAATAATAATAATAGAAAAAAATTGCAACCCTATAATGATGTCATGATAAATATGATCATAAACCCAATATGGATGCGTCCATGAGAAACGCCCCATTTTAAAACGCAAATTTAACCTGAACACATACATATTTCCTCCCTTGACAACACACTTGAAACTGATATGATTTTCTATTTAGAAAGGACTGCTTTATAACACTATGGGAAGCGCCTGTGTCTACAAGAGCCGGGAAATTATGCCCCGCACGTGTAATTGTGACCACATACTTAGACAAGGTCAACGGGATTTTCCTTTTCTTTAGACCGATAGACCGGTGCTTATGTTTCATACCGGTCCCGTGTCGTTCCCCGGTTTTTGACACGCGGCCATGGAATGCCCTTCTTCAAAACATCTGAAGCATTTCCGCAGCATCGCGGGTGGTCTTACAGACTCTTTGCATTCACGCGTAATGTGTCCTCCACGAACACAACAGTTCGCACATCTGATTGATTAATTTTCATTCCGCGTCTGACCTTGAATGGATACCACGCGGCCCGACGCCGCCCGTATCTCTCTGCGACCCCCCTCCTCCCCTTCAAGGCTTAGTTCCCTCACAACACGCGGAGCTCCCGCCCGGCTTTAAAACGTGACTGCACGCCATAGCAAGGCGACGTAGCTTACGAAGGGAGGTAGGTACAGCTACCAGCGTACACAAACGGCGTACATGGGGATCAAGATTATCTATAATAATTTCCAACAAATTGAATGAATCTATTCCCACATGGGTTCATTACGTCTTTGGGCGCAGAACACGTACAGCCGCTCACATTCTTTTTTCACTCGTGGCGGAAATAATGCCACAATCACACGTGTTTTAAAGCCAAGAAAAGTCCCACCTGTTAAGCTTAACAACTCTTCACTAAGCAACTGGGAAATAAAACCTTGGCATTTAATAGAAATACCTCTCAACAGGCCCAGTTATGACACTATCCCTAAACTTGCAATATGAGCCGCAGCAATAAAAAAAAAAAAACCGTAGCACGTGCATCGGTTCCAAGGTCGTAAGCGGAGACAAGTATTGAAGCGAGGAATGGAATAGTTTGTCTGTAGAATGGGTTAACACCTGTGACGCCGGCAATGAGCCACGTTCAGAAGCATTTCTTTCCGTCAGACCTCAACTGCCTTGCGTCGTAACTCTGTCACGGTGTCGGCTGGGTTACCTTCGCAGCACATCTCATCCAGAAGAGATTGCAATCCCTCCTTGCGCGATTCATACAGGAAACCGACCTCCACAGCCATTATTGCTCCGCCGGGCATGCAACAAAGAAACAAATACGTTAATATCTGGAAAAAAAAAAAAAAAAAAAGCAGAGTGACACATGAAAACCTTGTACTGAACCTAAGGTGTATAAGGGTATAAAGGCATAAAAATATCTTTCCAACTTGGGCACTTTATTTACACAACACTATAGAACCACTCTGCTCACAAAATACAATTTGATAATAAACTCTCCAAGCACCCATCAGCTTAAAAATATGCAGAATTTACTACTAACATTTCCATATAAAAATGTGATATTTATGCCTTACCAAATTATGGTGTAATGTCACTCAAAATAGGTCCTATCCTCCAAAAATAACTATGCAGATATCAAATGTTTCTTTGCCAACTTTCTCAGTTTCGAATCCATATCAGATGGATACCAGAATCATATGAATTACACGAATAAGTATTATGTATTATAATGATAACATGTACTGATAAATACAGAATTCTAGCGATTATAAATTGATTATCTATAACGTCCAGCGCCCTTACATTTTGACAGATAAACGTCGCTACGACTTAATTTGACAGTGAGATTTGTGATTATATTACAGGCACAATAAAACAATTCTTATTTTTCATATACAACGTATTGGTCACGTACGAGCGGTAACCTACTCTTTAACTCAGTGACTTGTTGTTACCAGTTGATTTTTTACAACTATAGAATGACTATCAATGCAAACATTTCACACTGGCCCATTCTAACATACCTACTTTACAATGTGACATTCCTTTGGCGCCTCAAAACGACAACATATTTGGGACGTCGGCATTAACGGCAGCTAACAAATGCTACTGTTCATAACCGAACTCCACTCTTTCATAATCTAAACAGTAGCAAATGCAATTATAATTACAACCGCTACCACACTCCGTATACCTTTACAATCTTGAATTAACGCCGTACTTTAGTATTGGTGCTACCAATAGTAAACATTTGTTACCGAAACCGACCAAAACTCCTTTACTTCTAAATTTACAGTTACGAGCTGCATCAAATATCAAATTAATGCTCTGGATGTAATCTTAAATCACCCGGCTCGCAATGTCGCACACTTTTAAAACCTTTGGGGTGGCTCTAAATAATCACCAGCGTTACCATTAGTTACCATTGATTATCAAGCCGGTTACCATTTTCTTCAAAACAAATCTCACGTTAAAATAAGGCATTGCTAAAAAACATATCCAAATCTCTTTATAGGTGCCGAGAGTTATTTGGTAGCCGACTACCAACCACACATTATATGAAGTTAATTAAAAGAAATGGCAAACCCACTGAACATTTAAGACCCTTATGCGACTTCAGTTCCAAGGTAAATTGTACTTCATTTCAACTAATATCTAGCCGAGAGCTACAAATATTAAAAACCGGTCATTCCAAAACCCTTTTCCTATATGCTGCCAGTACAAACAGGTGTCAGTCGTTGTGCAACGATTCCCTCTATATAACATATTTCTTACCTGAAGCAAGTCAAACGGAGATAACAGGTGAAATCATTAAGCCATACACACAGGCGTCACACGCGCCTCTTAAGTTTCCAAAAATTCCAAAAAACAAGCCCTGCATCACACCGAATTAAAATAGGCATCACCTCGCCGCACACACAAAGAAAATCCCTTGCGACCTCGACTCACCTTTGGCGAAATTGCACAGCAGCCGTCGTACATGCTGTCTACACATGTTGTTCATAATTATGCCAATGCATCCTCATCACGACGACGTAGAATGTCGGCCTACCCAAGTGAACTCAGCCAAATACAAAGGTCGAAGAAGAAGGAACAAGGCCGTGCAAGCCTTTCTATAACATTACCTGATAATCATGGAGCTAGGGGAGGGAGGGATAAGGTAGGAAGGGGAACAGACAGGAGAAAGGAAGGGGGTACCGGACTATCGCATAATTAATCGATTCTCAGAGTCCGCTGGTCACAGAAATTAAATAACGACGACTGAGGCGCCGCCTAGCGGCACAGGTTTCCTGCACCTGTTGTTACCAGCCTGAATGTCGCTTTAAGGCGCGGGTATGTTCACGCTTGTGAAGCTGGCAGTGCCGCATAGAGCACAAGCAGCTTGCTCAACCAGCGCCACTGGCTTTTATTTTAGCATGCTGTTGGATGTCATGTGAGAAACATGTCTAGCTAGCCTAATGAAGAGTTTCTACTTCTTGATAATGCATGTAATAGAATAGCAATGAAAGGTACAGGAATCCACGAGATCAATCGAGGAAGATGTAGGTATGGCGAATACCGGCGAATACCATAATCTGTTTGGTGAAGTCAGGAACGATCCTTGATGGTTCTTTCGGTACACCCGTATGACGATTGAAACTTTCGATTATATTTTGGTGAAAACTGAAGACATTTTAATGGAGAACTGGTGCAATCTGCACACCCTACTAATTACCCCAGAAGAAAGATTAGTAATTACTCTAAGGTAAGTAATACACCAATAGTGAAATAATTTATGATTACCAGAGAGTTAATCCACACAGTACATACTGCACGCAAATAACTTATTTTTATTTAATGAAGTATAGAGATAGTATTCCAAATAACCATTTTGTACTGTCTCTGTCCAACTGTGCATGTCCGTTATGTAGATTAACATGGATACAAGAATACACACAAAGTATACTCTGGACAGATTATGAAGTAAATAGTACAATGTGGGGAAAAAAATGTAACATCTGAAAATTAATGAGTAAAGATGTGTTCTATGCACTTATTCATACATCATTCATAAATGTAGCTGCAAATTGATCCACTGTTACGTCTGGGCCTACGACAGTAGTGCAAGCCGAGCAAGACTTACAGGTGCTCGGAGGGCGTGCCACCACTAGTTCATGAATTTGTGACTACGGATATATAAATTCTTCCGCTATGGTTTCAGTGTGTCTCCCAAAGGCCATTTCCCTTTCTTCCGGGATTGTATTCACATGCGGTAGTAAACTTTTAAAAAAGTATAGGTCCGCATCATTATCCAGTGACTGTCTTCGATCAGCTTTGTTAAGCAAGTATTCCAACTTCTTTTGCTCGATCTTTAGAACGTCAGAGTTGTAGTCTTCACTTCTGCCACGTTTCCTGGTGGATGTTGGCGTATATGTGCTGGACTTGTCCCCACATTCCTGGTTGGGCTCCTCTTCTCGTCCCTCTTCATCATTAATGAAGTCATTCCGATCATACTCCGGTGACACAATTTCAATTTCAGTGACCTGAGTTTGAGGAGTGACGAACGTATTTCCTTCCCCCTGAGAGGCTAAGGAGGTGGATGCGCCACCGTCACAAGGGCTGTTAGAAATCTCTTGTTCTGCAGAGAGGTTTCCTGTCGAATTTCTCGGCGCAACAATATCTTTGAGGAAACGAAGCAATTTGAAATACGGCCATTTGGAGTGGAAATTTGCTTCTTCAGCTCCCATTCCTGTTCTCACTTTCTGCATCGTTCCACATTCAACACAGAACTGGTCTCTTAGATATTTCCATTCCTTCTTCAGGCTAACCTATGAAAATATAAGAAACCAACCCGGCGTAACACCAGTAGAATTATATCGTGTGAACACAGCTGTGACTCAGAGCACATGATTGGATACTGGAGCTGTTATATAATGTGCTGTTAGTAGTGTGTACTAGTTTTTCTTGGACTGTGGACACTTATATGGATAATTTAATGTTTACAAAGAGTACTACATAGTGTATTAACAGACATTACACATGTTACATAGTATTTTGTTTCTTTCTTTACAGGTATCTTGCTACTGGATCAATATTTAGGGCTATGGCCTTTACATTTAGGATGGGGGAAACAACCATAGCAACAATAGTGCGTGAAACAATAGACGTCCTTTGGGATGAGCTACATCCTGAACACATGCCAGAGTCAACAAAACAGAAATTTGAGAATATTGACACTGACCTTAAACAAAATGGAACGCACCGAATATTATAGGATGCATCGACGGAAAACACATTCGAGTTAAGTGTCCTGTAAACTCCGGATCCATGTATTTCAACTACAAACAATATTTTTCTGTAGTTCTTCAAGGAGTTATAGACGCTAACTACAAGTTTGTTGTAATTGATGTTGGTGGTTACGGCAAGCAGAGAAGGGTGGCACTTTCCAAGCCTCAGATTTTTATACATTTATAAACAATGAACCGGTAATACCTGAACCATCGTTTTTGCCAGGGACTGACGTAAAGGCACCTCGTTTTGCCGACGAGGGGTATATACTACTTCCATTTGTCATGAAACCCTACCGTGGAATAAACCTCAGTTACAAGCAAGAATGTTACAACAATCGCTTGTCTAGGGCAAGGAAAGTGGTGGAATGTTCATTCGGTATAGTCGCATGCAAATGGAGGTTGCTGTTAAAAAGCATCGAGAGTGACATAAGCTGTGTGGACTCTGTTGTCAAGGCTTGCTGCGTTTTACGTAACACCATTCGTGATCAAGAAGGTGTCGAACGCCACCTAACTGACGTGTGTGAGCTACCTAACGTACAAAGGCCTGCACCAGAACGTACCTCCAACAGTGTGAAAGATATCAGAGATATTTTTGCAACATGTTATGCAAACAATCCATTCCTGTACGGACAGTAGTTCCGTGTTTATATACATGTAATTAGTTTTTAAACTTTTCATGAAAGCAACACATTTATTCAGCTGCTATACAGCTACCTTATTGCCACATTTATGCCTGATGAAAAGTATTATTTTATATACTTGTTTTGTTACCTTTGACAAAAACTTAAATATTACAGATACAAGTTTATTGCATTAAATTTACAATCAAGACTATATCAGTTTTACACTCCATATTGCATCCTTTGATGCCTGAAAAGTGTATTTAATTTTGGTTGCCAAATCTGGGAATCGATACAATTATTTTTATGTTTTTTTTTCTACGCGAGTGGTATTTAAATCTAAAATATGCGGAAAGAACCAGAGAATAAATAGGTTGTTCTCATCAACTGGAAGCCACTCACATGACACATTAAATGTTGTATAGATAACTATTATGTATAATGTAGCTAATAGAAACAATTATTTAAACCTTTTCCATATTAACAAACTTGATATATATATATATATATACATATATATATATTCACACCAAATAGGAGAATATTATGACAATTTTCTACTGCTTAATTGGTGGAACATATATTGTGTCTTCCAGTTGATGGAGAAAATGGCGCGGCGGGGGGGGGGGGGGGGGGAGAAAAATATTTTCACTCATCCTCAGTATTCATTGTTGTACTCATCTCTGCCCACAGTTTTGCAACGTTGCAATGACCTTCCTGCTCGCATGGGATGGGTTTATTTTTGTCCAATATTGCTCCTCGTTTGCACACCTCCGAAATGAGAACTTCACACTTCACTTCACTTTCCGTAATGTGCAGAATCAAATACAACACTACTGGAGCACTAAACACGTCTACCCGCATCAAGCGGCGCAAAAAGAATGGTTCGCACATTCCGGTAAAAGCATGCAGGTGGCGTCGGCATCAGCGCGACCGTCGCCACCTGCCTTCTCTACCAGCTTCCTTTGTGCGTGCCGCCATCTGCAAACATGGGAAACATTTAAAAGGCTGGCTGGCGCTGACCGGAGCAGGCCCACGCAGGTATAGGCTGTTCACGATAAGAGAGCACTTCCGAAATTTTTCCTTAGAAAAATGTCACTGCCCCTACCTGCGCGTATATTTCAACGGGCTCACTGGATGACATGCGCCCAGTAAGGTTGGCAACGATGGATGGAAAGTAGTTCCATATTTAACGTCGAATAGTGTACGGTACTGTCGAAAAAGAATGGAATGTGAACAATTTAGTAAAAAAAAAAATTTCCTTGGGTGCGAGGCGGTCACAGTATGTAACTGCTGCTGAGGTCTGCATGGCTTGAAGCAACGTTAAGGCGCTCGTTTCCCTGGTGGCCGGCAGGTAGATTTCGCAAGTGTCGCACCTGTTGACGGAAATCAGAGACGAAGCTTGAACATTCTCCTGTTATTTCAGCCTTTAGACGAGAGATGGCGACACGTTTAGGTAACAAAACACAATCGCCAATCATTGGAAGGCACGCGCCTCGCTTCTACGAACCACGGACCAGCCCGTTGTATTTAGGCACCATCAGGTAGTCTGTGGCCAATGACGAGTAAAGTAATTGGTGGGGGGAGGAGGAGAGAGCGTAGGTAAGTGCTTGCCCTCATGCAGTGACACACAACCCGATGGTTCGTAGGAAATGCTTGTTGACGATGATGACCTTCACATTTATTCCAACTCTCGTCCTACAGGTTGTCAGCAACTGTAGCTACAGGAAACAACGGGTATTGCCCATGAATTCTTTGGGAATGTATTTGCTTCCTTCTTGAACCGGGAAATAGAAATATCGCTACGCATCAAAAACATAATATTAATTTGTGGTACTCTTTAAAGATTGATGTAGGCCTAAATGTTGTATTCAATTTGAGTCGACTTTATTTTATGGCAGGTAGTAGTCCTACAAAGTGAAAAGGAAAAATGATCTCTGACATTGATATTTAGGCCTACGTTTGATCATTACTCAGCATAAAAGTTTGCTCCATGGATCTCTCGCATTAAAATTATTATGATGTAGAAAATCAGCAAGTTTTTAATTTTTTTTTTCACATACTCTACTCTGGCTAAAATGTGTATTTTTGGTTCTTTGATCAGAATGGGGAATTGATTGTGATCAACATACAATTCTGCATATACTGCAAAGGTGAGACTGCAATTAAGTTGAACTATTGGTCGGCCTAGATTTTTTGTGTTTCATAACGTTATATTATTTCTGATTATTATCTAAGATTATATACAAAAATATTAAATTATGAATATAAACCTTTAACCATTTTTAAATAATATAAATTGTAATATGTACCCGGGTAATAAGTATTTTTTTATTTAAAACAGTTTCATAACTCGTTAGATATCTCGTTAACTTTTCGTTTGGGAGGGCAGATAATGTAGTAGTCAGTTCGCTTGCCTTCCACCAGGGCGATCCAAGTGCTTGCCGGATTTCCGCTTGTGGAACACCTGGCGGAATTTGCCGTTGTTCGTGCGTTTTCTCGCGGTAATCCTATTTCCTTCAGCAAAGTATTATCTATATAATATGTTGTAATACTTCGGCCAGAAGTAACTCGTGCAATAAGTACTGTAACCTAAGATACGTGACAATAAATACATTTGGGAAGTGGTAACCAAATTTAAAACCGAAATTTGATACACTACTACACGTATTGGTTATATCAGTGAGTGAGGCCTTGTTCCAATGGATTTGGAAGTATTTCGCGTTTAGTATTTTGTACGGTTTTATTTTGAATAAATCGACATTCATCTGTTAAGAATGCAATACTGCTATTTTCTTATACTCCATTTCTTAAACATCTATACTAATCTTATAGAGAGGTAATGTGAGTTTGTTTATTTGTTTATATGTCGCGGGGTAATCTCGGACACTACATGGCCGGTTATTATAATTATTTCACTATTAAAAAGATACATTCTTCCAGATGGTCATAGGCTATGTTATATTTAAAAAAAAAAGTCATTTAAATATTTCAAAATTTGTTAAGCAAGTCGGAAAAAAACGAGCTACTTGGCTGTTTTCTAAGCATGCTCTACCAAAACTACAGGGCCGATTCTTATAATTCTTTCACAGTTAGAAAGCTACATTCTTCAAGATGGACGTAGATATACATCAAGTGGGGCCACAGAAGCCCAGTGGGTAGAGTAATGCCAAGTGGAGCCGCAGTGGCCCAGTGGCTAGAGCGATCCCAAGTGGGACCGCAGTGGCTCAGTGGATAGAGAGATCTCAAGTGGGGCCGCAGTGGCTCAATGGTTAGAAAATTCCCAAGTGGGGCCGCTGTAGCCCAGTGGCTATAGCGATCCCAAGTAGGGTCGCAGTGACTCAGTGGATAGAAATATATCAAGTGGGGATGCAGTGGCCCAGTGGCTGAAGCGATCCCAAGTGTGGCCGCAGTGGCTCAGTAGATAAATAGATATCAAGTGGGGTCACGACAGTGGCTCAGTGGATCTTAATATTATCTAAATATTACAAATTCGCAAGTAGTCGCAAGTTGTTGCAGGTAGTCGCAAGTAGTCACAGGTTGTCGCAGGTAGTCACGGGTAGTCGCAGGTAGTCACGGGTAGTCGCAAGTAGTCACGGGTAGTCGCAAGTAGTCACGGGTAGTCGCAAGTTGTCACGGGTAGTCGCAGGTAGTCCCGGTTAGTCGCAAGTAGTCACGGGTAGTCGCAAGTAGTCACGGGTAGTCGCAAGTAGTCACGGGTAGTCGCAAGTAGTCACGGGTAGTCACAAGTAGTCCGGGTAGTCGCAAGTTGTCACGGGTAGTCGCAAGTAGTCACGGGTAGTCGCAAAGATATAGGTATGTATTTTAATAACTCCATAAAACCTGAGCGTAGCTATGCCGAGCTGCTAGTTTTCTATATACAGGCAAAATCCGAAGTATTAAATTTAAAATCCAAGAATTTCAGAAAATAATTTACGTTTCGATTCAACTTTTTATTATACTATTTTTTCTTGAAATTGGCAAATAAAAATAAGCGAGACGTTTGGTATACAACGTGTTTTCGAACAACACCCACGAACTTCGGCAGGTTATTCTTGATGAAAAAATAGGACGAAAATGTCAGTACCCCTTTTTCCTTAATGTTATTATTAAGGGAGCTACGCACCCCCAAAAAAACATTTCTGTGGAATAATTGAGTAAAAAATATCGTGAATTTCTCGCGATTAAGCAAAAAATCGGTCAATTGTAGAACGGATATCTTACACCTATGAAAATGGGGTTGGTAATATTATCCCCCGTCATCATGAAAATAGGGGTTGCCACCCAGTTTTTGCACAACATATATGAACAGTAAGCTGTAAGCGATTTGTTGGCATGACCTAATAATCAGCACATCGTAACGAACCAAAATAGGTCGTCTTATCGGAATACACTCAGGTGAACCGCTTTCGCGAAATCCATTGGTGAAGTATTGCTTACCTCGCTGGCCACTCACCTTCACGGTGCTCAAGAGTGGCTAGGGGGTCAGGTGCCAGCCTTCGAGATACCAAGTTCATTACCAAACCATTACAATTATCTAATGATTCAGTGCTATTCCTTTGTGTGAATAGTGAGGCGGACAGACTCTGCTTTGTTAAAATACTGATGTTTAAATTAGTGGCAAATCAGATCACTTTGTTTCTTGTGTGTTGGTGTGTGTGTGCGTGCGCGCGCGCGTGTTTGTTGGTGTATCTGTATGTAAATAACAGATTAGAAGAAAGAATTCGCATACTAGACACATATTTATGTCTCTAAAAATGTTTTCGTGCCTCTTTCATTGATGCTTGTTAATACCTTCTAGGTAGGGTTATTAGGTACACGGCAACGTTAATTGTTATCTTTGGTTTGGAAGGTTGCACAGTGGGACTTGAAATATAACAGAGCAGAGCTACCAAAGTAGTTTAGCTAATTGTGTACCATTTGTAAAATGTTGTGAAAAAAGTAAATTTTTTCATCTTTCCGGTCACACACCACTTCTCATCACTACTTCAATGAAAAATTTCCTTCCCACTTTGTTGTTGTTATAAGAAATAAACTTGCCTGTTATTTGTAATGCCATAAGTTACAAGATGCTTTATTTTAATAACATCCAAACCCATAATTTATTGCTTCATACGAGATACATGTAAATGCCTTATATCAAGTACCACAATTTAAAAAAACATACATATCAAACAATGTAGCTATAGCGTTACTTAACTAATTTTAATGAAAAATACATATTTCTATACTTGACATTACCTACAAAAACTCTCATTATGGAGAATATAATTTTAACGAATGACTAAGATGACTTTTATTTACTGAAATACCAATTTTTTCCAGGTTATGGTATTAATTGCATTTCTAAGCTAGGCGACCTAATAAAAATGTTTTACAATGTAACATTTTTACTTCCTGCCTGCTTCTTTTCTTTGGTTCTTTCTTGTGCCTCCTGTATGTACGGTGGCTCCCGTACACACATCCCTCTGCTTATTCGACATTCTGCCAATTCCGGTAACACACATTCTATATCGAATCTACGCAGCTTGGGGAACATATTTTCTCTCCAGAATTCGTAGTCTCTTACTTCTCTGATTGTTTGGATCCCACTACCACAATATATCACTATATCACACAAGTTCCTGTCTGCTATGTGAAGCTTCCCCTGTATTTGGTATCAATATTTATACGATTTTTTTAAATTGTGGTTTCCCATTTTTTCTTCAATAAAGAGTTTCTTAGACTTTGCTGCTTCACGAATAGGCACACGACCTATTAGCAAAATATGCATTAATTGTGTTACAGACCATGTCATTTGAACTACATCCGTCTTTACACGATAAAGGTCAATTTACGCCATAGCGAAATCGTACAGGCACTCGACTTCCCTGATGTCTTTATCATCGAATGAATGTGTCTGTAGACACAGATTCGATACATTTTTTTTTTCCTCTGTGGTCGAAATGGTCGTATTCGTCATATTTTGTTATACTAATATTGTAATAATGTTCGCAAGCTAAGGCATTATTATATATCACATTTCACAAACGTGCATTGATTCTAAAACAAAAGAAAATGTCTGCTGAAATGTGCTCAAACTATTTATCGTTATTAGCAACTATTCTCTTTACTGAGTCTACTTTATCAAACATTTTCTGATTTGAAATTTTTTTTAGGCCTAAGTTTTTTTTTTCGTTTTGTATATTGAATAGGTAAACAAAATAAAAAAGATCAGTTACTCTAGATGACTTATAAAACTTACTTTTGTCTGTTAATTGAGATTCAGCATAGTAATAAAAATGTTTCATTAATTTTATAACATGTATTTAGATATCTGTGTCAACAGTTTTGTTTGAAATGATAGCTAAACAGCACATCGCTTTACAATATGTTTTATTTACCCGCTGAACACTCATCTTACAATTATTCTAATTATCTTGGGAAAAGAAAACACAAGATTACGGCATGTAACACAGACAAAAACACTACTCCAAATGCCGTCATTAGTTTAACCGGTCTAAAGGTATAGTTCAATTCATTTGGAAATTTGAAAAGAGTATTACGTGTTTTCAAGGTACCGTTGCTTTCGGAAAAATTCGAAGTATGGAGACAACGTTTACCAAATGCTCAAAACACAGCAAATATTGTGAACACTGGCCGGTTTCGAGAACTGTCTGTCTGGTAGGAAGGCGGCAGTTTCCTTATCACTTAACATACAAGCAAGCTACTTGGCTCTGAAACCACAGATGGCCTACCATTAAGCACTTTCGTCCCTACCCACCACACCTCAGCCCCCCCCCCCCCCCTTCCCCGGGTCGTTCTCTGCGAGTCCACGTAGTTCCACGACGAGCCACACTGGCGAGGAGTGCGCCACTTCTCAGAAACATTTTCCAAAATAATAGTTGCTCAGTCGTATCCCCGTTATATTTTATTTGAGCTCGATGATCAAATATTTCATGAAATGCACAAGGTTTTACCCATGTCACTGTAGCTCTGTTTCTTTGTTGTCTTTTTGCATTACTTTGCAACCGCTACTTTTAGAAAAGCGAAAAATCCTACGACTCGAGGGGTATGGAAATATCGAATTTTTTAAAGTATTCTGTACGAAAATTAAAAAAAAAATGCCTGAAATATGGCGAAGAACACAGTTTCACAGTTTACAGAAAACTAAAGTTGATGAGAAAACATGTACTCAATTCACGTTTAAGTTGAAAAAAAAATCGGCATAATTTTTTTCTAAACCATTAAAAAGATAGTTAAAGAGCAGATAAATGCGATTTTTAACCTTCAACTACCACGTTATTGTGAATTTAATCAGGCTAATAAGCAGAAACCTTCAATTATGAGAAAAATAATTAAGTAAACTACCCCCTTAAGCGGTTTTCACAATATAGCGGCGCGTCGCGTCTGACGCTCGCTGCCAGCGACAAGCGTTATTAGCGTCTTCACAATAGAGCGATGTTTTGACGCCGGCCGCCAGCGACACAGACCGTGCTGCCATCTGTTAACCTACAAGGAAGCTTGCAATTAAATACCGAAAATGAACGAAATGCAGTGAAATTTCTTGCAATTTAGTTAGTAAAATTGTTATTTTTTTTTTTAGTGAAATACTCTTTTCTTTAATAAAAATATTATATTAAAATTCAAAATGATGTTGTAGAAAATGAACTACTCCTCAGGCATCGGGAAACATACTTTTGTTTTCCTAAAGGTAGGTAAAATTGATATAAATTTCGACTGCAATTAGTATATATGCAAACCGTTTAGTTTTGTTTTCAGTTCTTTACCTCAGTTTCTCTCCAGTTTATATGAAGTACAGGAATGTTATTCTTCTTATTCCCCAGCGCTGGCGACGAGCGCCAAAACCAACGTTCGCCGTTCGTGCAGCGTCCTCGACACTCGACGCTAGCGTCAAGGCTCTGATTGGCTGGTGCTCAACGGCGACGCGTCGCGTCGTGTCGCAACGCTCTATTGTGAAAACCTACTTACAGTACATTCACGGTTACCTCAGCCTTTTCTGAAGCCCTGCTAAAGTTCTACTTCCAGGATATTCCTCCGCCTCGTACGAACTAAGCTTAACTAATCCTGGGGAATCACACCAGGGGGACAACGCACCATATTCGTGCGCATTAAGTGTAACAGTATTTTGTTTAAGGACTATTTCTCACTAGACGTTTCCAACATGCCTATTTTCTCCCTGACTTTTTATTCAGGTTATTTATAAATGAAGCATTATAATTTATAGATAAAGTATGAATAACATTTAAATTTAACAGAAAAAAAAAGTAACTTTTACGAACACAAGTACAAAACGCTTGTGATACAGGCCGTATTTGGGAAATAACTAAACACGTCATCCACGGGGAGATTTTTCAAAGGTCTGATTCAAAAAAGGCGGAAGAAACCGTAAATGGACTATACTTGTTCTTGGTTCAGTGGGCGGAAGTGTATATGTAGTTCCGGGAGAACAAAGAGACCCCGAGCGGCGGACGTCAAACTCTGGAACGCGTGAAAAAGATTTGGCGAACCGAGCACGGACAAGCACACCGAGTGTTATCTGCGACGGGGTTGCGGCATTTTGCCTATAAGCGTTTTTGCCTAACGCGTATTTTCGCCTTGTCCGACAGGCGTTTTGCGCATAGAGGCTGTTCGTCGCGAACCGAGCACTTTTGGAATCCTGCTCAAAATATACTTTTTCTATTTATTTTGTACCCTTCCACCCATCCATGTAAAATGTTCATCGACATGGACCAAATGGATTTATTCACGCACCGGTCAAGTTGAAAATGTGTAATTGTTACAGACCCGGAGTTCTCGCGAATTCGTTCGAGGACAAGATCGACTTCGAACTGTGTGTATTTGACTTCCTTCTTCTTATTGGATTGAAATTTGTAAGCCACGTCGTGGAAGAGTTGGAGCCGATAACTAGCCTGTGAGAAAACAACTACCGGGTCCCATGCTATGTGGTCTGGAGTAAAATTGGATCGTGAGCCGAAGAACAAGCCAACTAAGGCTCGAGAAGACAAAAGATCGTGGAGTCTAGCGTGTTGCCAAATGAATCCGCGAAATTTCCGGATCTCTAGTAATTGTCAGTCACCAAAATGTGTTAGGCTCCTAATACGCACAAATAAAAAAAAATGAAATACCAACTCGATATACTATAAATGTAAATATTGCACTCCCAATACAACGTTATGGCTTAGGACTGTTTACTGAACTTGCTGCCAACTTAACTGGGAGCCGGCTCGGCAGAGTGTACGTTAGCACATGTAGAAGTAACAGGCAGAGACTTTTTTCAAAGGTTCTAGAAAAGTTCACTTTACCGTGAACAGACTATACACGCGTTTTCTCCAACAGGCGTTTTACTTAACATACGTTTTTGCCGTTAAGTTGTTCACGGTAAAATTAGCACTTTTCAAATCCCTGCTTAAAATCTACTTGTAAGCTCATTGTGTATCCTTCCGCCATACGCAAAATTAACATTGTCGTGGACCTGATCATTTTAGTCATGCGTGTCAGAGAAGGGATACTGTCAAATTAGTATAAAAGTAGATATTTTACAAATTCTCGAATCCATACACTTAATGTATAAAAAAAACAAAAATAAAAATAAATAGTTTTAGTAATGGCACATGTTTACCGGACACTTTTAATTCAACATTGAGACATGGAACTATTTTCCATTCGTTGCCATCCAATTTACTGGGCGTATGCCACTACGTGGGCTCGTTAAAAATACACGCAGGCAGGGACAGTGACATTTTCCAAGGGTTGATTTCGAAAGTGTTTTCTTTACCGTGAACAACCTTTAATAAGCGTGTGCCGAAAGGCGTTTATACCACATCTCAGGCAAAACTACTTTTGGTAAACCAACGAGCACCAATTATCAACGTTTCCTCGTGAGCTCAAAAAGAAATATTCGCACCCGGATATGCGGCAGGGATCGAACCCGGATCGCAACGGTGAGAGGCCGACAGGACAGCAACTCGACCTTCGAGCCACCCCCCCCCCCCCCGAGGGGGGGTGGTGGTGGTGTTTTATGGTGGGAGAGGGGCGGGGCGAGCTAAGTGTGCAGACTGCAAGTCGAGACTCGAGTATGAGTGGAGTTGACGGGAGAGAACAGGTTTCGAAGCGTGTGCCACTTTCTACAACTGCGTTAACACGTACGTCATCTCCTACAGCCGACAATACGTGCCTCATTTCGTAAGTCGCTGGCGAAGAGATGACAAACCGATATCTGTTTTGCAAAGCGCCACATCTCACAAAATAACATATAGAATAAGACGCATGCATAAAAGAAAACTACATTAGAGAAAGAAAGAGGGCGAAGGAAAAGTATCTATGGTGATGGTTTGTAATATGTTGCCTAAAGAAGCCAACTTTTGTACACTGCTTAAAATACTTATTAGGATCTCAGGTCGCCTCATATTCATGTTTAAATTTAACTATTGTTTTGTTACTTTCATAAGGAATGCGACCTAAACAGAAGTCGAATGTCGTAAAATAATTCTTCAAATTGATTTATTTATTTGTAACTATATTTTCAGATAACAGCTGTTACCACTTCGTGATACGTGAAGTGTAATTTTATATACTCTTCAGTCAACACATGGTTACCTAGTTAAAAGTGTTATTATTACATACATAAGAGTTAGAAAGTCAGAAATATGAAATGGTTCTTGTCACAGTTACATATGGTAAAAATAGGCCTAATTCCTATCATAAGCCTAATAATCTGCATGTTAAAGAGACCGAGTTATATTTTTTCTAAATTAATTCTTAAAAATTAAACTTATGACTGCTATAACAATAAGTTTGGTAGAATATATGAGCATATTTTAATTTGGTTACAATTATACTGAACAGCGGAAAGAAATAATATTTAACTATGCAAAGAGTAACAATGTACCGAAACACAGACGAGCACGGACGCCAATAAAACTTAGCAGTTAAATTTTGTGAAAATTTGAAATATTATTGAATTAATTTTCTGTAAGTAGTGCAAACAAAGTTGTAAATCCAAATAGAACTAGGCTACTGCAAAACTAAGCAATCGAAATTTACTTGTTACTTACGGCGACGAAAGATCTGTTTGTCACACAGAAGAAATGTTGAGAACACCAAAAGCCGGTTTTTTTTCTTAAAGTAACTTGTTGCGAAATGAATTTGTACCTGCGGCTTCTTTAGACGTAACACATTATGCTTAGTTAAACAAGAAAATGTCATCGTGGATCTGACAGTAAAAAAAATATGAGCATATTAAAATCAATTAACACAATTTACTTTTATTTTCATTTACTTCGACATTTTCATTATTTGAGGCGTTACTCGACTTGCGTTTCGGAGAACTAGCGTTCGATCCCCGGTCCAGCCATCTCAAATTCCAGTGGCGTGTAGTGAGTTGTTTTACAGGCTATGCCGTATAATAGACCCATATATTTGAGTGTTTTCTATAACATATGCTAGTGCCTGGCTGTGGTTCCATTTTCAGTTTCTACTAACAAACCCAACTTCCAACATTGCTTATCCTCCACATGTATTTGCCGAATACCTAACATTAGTTATAAAAACGGAAACTAAATTAATGTAATAATATTTAAACTGAATATTATTTGTCGCCCCCGTTTGTGTAAATAAATACGAGATAGCAGCACTATGCGTGTACAGTGCGGGAGTTACGAAAACTGTTTCTCGAATCGGAAACGGGAAACTCAGATTTAAATGTGTTTAAATGTCAAGTTAAGGCGAAAACTTTAAAGATTCAATCATTTCCAATATGTATAGGGTAAGCATTGCTAACCTTGCACCTGTGGAATAAACTCCACTGTCGAATTTCGTTTTCCAGATCAATGCTGGGAATGGTTCCTTGGCAGGGAATGACCGATTTCTTCACGATTTCGGAATGGATAGTGTTCTTTTAATAAGGCCTTGTCGCAGTTCAGTGGCATACAAAACACTAAAATAATATAAAAATAATACAAATAAAATGAAATATTTGGTAGATCGAACTCAAACACAAAATTGCAGCGTGGTATAAAATTGCTAGCTATTGAATACACATTTAATTAGGCGGTCTTCCTGACTGCATCAAGTTTTCGTCTTATGTTTAAAGAGAACACGTTTGGCTGAAATGTAACAATTTTTTATTTCTCATTTAAGTACGTAATATATATATTATATTTACTTTTATAATAATTTCAAAGTTCCACTTGACCGATGCATGAACAAAGTGAAGAGGCCCATGGCAATGCCAACTTTACATAAGGCGGAAGTATACACAACGTGCATACAAGTAGATCTTATGTATGCAGGCCTTTCAAAAGTGTTCAGTTTACCGTGAGCAACCTATAATTTCATTTCGTTCCCACGAAGTCAAAGAGAATATACCCGCTAACGTGAATTTACTCACGTAAAACTACGGCTATGGCCCCAAAACAGTCACATCACAATTTTTTTTTTTTCGTTAACACTTTAGCAAACTTGGGAAAGCCGTTAAACTCGATGAACGTTTCGAATAACGATGAACGCTTAATTTGTACCTTGGAAGAGGTAGCAAGGGATTTAATTTGGTTACGGTTTCCCTACACATAGTGTGAGCTCAGCTATCCCCAAGGTTTGTATGGTAGATTCATATGCAGTTTTAAAAGAAACTGCGTGCTCCACGAGCTTTAAGTCCAGCTTTCTCTCTCAAGTGATATCGCTGAATGGTTTTTCGATTGCGAATGAACATTTCTGAGTAATTATTAACAGAGACTTGGAAAACCTCGCGAATTCGTTTACGTATAAGTTATACCGCTATCACTCATACGTTCGATTTACCTTCGGAGTTGGTCTACGACTTATTAGATACACCCTTAAACACCCGGAAACAATAAAAAATCCGCAACGAAAAGTAAAACCGATCACGGGAGCGTGATTTGAGAAGCTTTGTTTTATTTCTGTAGCAAAAGCCACGGGACAAATTGAGGTAGGTCTGGAATATTAGCGTATTATTTTCGAGACGGGGCAGATTTCCAACAATTGATGTTAATTATTTTTTAAATGGCCCACGATTTTATTTTAAATATCCTCGAGGACACTAAGCCAATAAGAACGACTCATTAGTATGCAGGCCCAGTCATGGTCTCCAACTGTGACATTTGAAAGCCAACGAGTAGTTGATATCTTCTTGAGCATAGACATAATTGCGAAGTATTTCCCCTAAATCGCTGAACTGGCGCATTTTTCCTGTATCTAAGTATTAATGACCATACACGTTAATTCATTTCGTCGCTCTTTGCTAATAATATTACTACTATCGCTTCTTGTAATTTCGCATTTTTAAACATTACATTAAATTTTTAAATCTGCAGTTATTTAGCGTTTAATAAATTATGGTTACCCAGTTAGCAAGCCTCGGGTTCACAGAGACATGTCTACAAATAAAAGAAAAGATGACAGCTACGTTTTGCAATTCATTTAACAAAAATACCAACTTGTCTGGGTAGGCTCCCCACTGCTTTTTATTCACAGCGATGTTGCTTAATCGTTCGAATTACGTGTCGAACCACACGTTTGATCGTTAAAATATTATCCTAAATGCTGCATAACCTGCCCGAGTTAACCATTGGCGCCGTTTCGAGTAAAATATTAGTTTTTTGAAACTTTATTTTTTTTTTTCAGAAACAACATTAACAAAAATTGTTAGCTAAGTGTTTTTCATAAATTAATATGCAGAGACAGTGTATTTCCACTACGTATATATTAAAAAATATACTTGAGAAAAAGAGTTATATCCATGTTCACGTAAACAAATTTGAAGCCTGAATCATGTTTTATTAATGCAAGCTTTGCACAATTTATGCGGCAGGAGGAAGGAGGAATTGTATGCATGCAAAAAGTTAAAGATTTTACTTATTGTGTTGTCGAACCGGGATTTTTTCTCACTTCCAAAACTTGTATTTCTTGATCAGCCTTGAGCGCAGATTTTATCGTCGTTGAAAAAAAAAAAAAAGTTAAAGAATTACCAGAATCAGGAATTTATGGGATGCTGTCTAACTCGGTTATCCATGCCGATATTTATCGTAACAGGATATCCGGTCTCATCGCTCAGATGTTGTCTGAATTGGCGAGTCCACGAACACCGTTTTACGTGATATTATTAATCGATAACGCAGGGTAAAATACTACACTTATTTTTGTTTATAGCCCAGGGTGCTGGATGCCTGTGTGGTAAGGATGCTGAATGGTGGTTAGCTAAAAGGACTAAGGTTGCCAACTTGAGCAAGTGAAAAAGAGACACACATCTGGGGTCGTTTTCCGTTACCTCTGCAGTGCTCAAAATGCGCAAACAAATTGTTCCGTTACCTGTCTACAGGAGCATTTGTATGCATCATACGTCATTCTACTTTCGGCGAATCCTGCGCATCAATTACACGCTTCGTGGGCATACGCCATGTTGGTGCGAGAACGTGCCGCAAATTATATTATAAAGCATAATTATGTTTAACGGTGGCATTAATAAGTGCAGGCATGTGTCTAGAAGATGTATTTGTGTGGGTTTTCAGTACAGTTAGGCTACCTTACGTAAACTACGTGAATTATGTTAAATTTTTTAATCATTCCAAGTAAGTTTAAGGTGTACGTAATTTGTTTACTTATTCTGCAGTTTCCATTTTTATTTTCAACCAACGACGAAATAGGCGCACGGCTGTTGTTCCGTTGCTTTGTTTACTCAAGAACGTATTTCAGAATGGAATAACATCGCATGGGGTTTCCAGCTACATTAGCGCGGGCAACGTAGCACGGCCAATAATGAAACACTGGGCATCCTGCCCATCTTCAGGCGAGGTCAGCTACACGGGCGGGTAACAGACCTCTCGTTCAGGCCAGCACGAAGAATGTATGAGGCAATGGGGCTGGAAAAGAGGCGGAATGACGGACGGGAGAAGAAACGGGAGTACCTCGAGAATACCCCCGCACCACGACTGTGCCCGCAACACTTGCACATAAACATTGCCTTCCGAAAAGTTCCCATCCCAGCGGGAGTTGGGCTTGGCTGTGTTGGGGACACAGGAGTTTGTTTTGCGTGAATACGCCTACGTTGACGCGCTCGGACGCCTTGATGTTTAATTTTACGTTCCCGGCACCGCTTCACTAGAGCATACGGGGTTTTATGGATATCAATGGATTTATTTTGAGATGCTCTTTCCAACCGTATACAATCTTTGTATTTCGACTTGGCTTTTTGACGAGCATAGGCCAATATTGTGTTAAGTTTTCTTCAATTTCCTATATTAAACGCATACAATTTCACCCTAACCACGCCACACAAATGTTTTTATATACTAAATCGATTGATCTTGACGGGAGCTGTCGATTGAAACTCAAACGAGCGTCGTAGCCTCTCCTAGTCAAAAGTTATACTACGCGGAAGTTATGAGATGCGGCGAAACGAACTCAAAATTGCGCCCCCCTCCCCCCTCCCGCGTGCGCGATGCTTCGTAGTCATCACTCAACGTATCATATTCTTTGATGCTTTGACGATCGAGTGGTGTAATTGAATTTTGAATGTGGACGATAGATTCGGAGCTGCAATGCCAAACTGCATCCCCGATTTTGTTATCATCGAATTTTTTTCTCACTATGGTCGCAAATTTAAAGACGTATTCATGTCAAAAAAACTTATTTTACGCATTGAGATTACGCATGGGCTTCACCCTTTTAGACTTACATTAATTTATTGTTTCGCGTTTTTCAAATAAGAATAGTATTTTTCGGTCTTGTACATACGCCCAGAGCCGTACACAAGAAGAAGGGTTAAGGGGATCCTGGTATCTCCCATTTAAACGGAATGGAATATTTTATTTAAAAATTGTTTCAGTAATACGCCAAACAGGAAATATTCCTGGACTTATTTTAAACTACACTAAACGAATCACTGATTCTGCGGCGAAATTTCATGTTGAACTTAACGAGTGATTTTGCAGTCAAACGTATTCTAACAGGTATAGCTATGTAGGAGATTGAATAACGGACTTCTAATAATACATTGTATACGTATGGAAATGTGATTTTATTAACTCGCCATGATTTATATAAGGCATTAATTTTTTTCGGTGAGTTCTAACATTCAGATTAACGGGCCAGCTTATAGCGGTTATGTGCTGGCAAGATCATCACAACCAGTTACAAAAACATGCTTGATGCTAGATGATAATGGTGCGAAGACTTTGCAAACCAGACATGTTGCGATGGTCTACAGATCAGGCCACCCACAGGAGACAACTGGCAGCACTGGGCCTTGCTTGTGCACACTGCAGACAACTTCAATTCCTCTTTCGCAATACGTGATCTGTTATGAGCACTGGGCATGAGTGGGTTGAACTTGTGGGTGAGGAACGAAGATTTTTGTTGAGGCTCTGCAACGGCGGCTGGCTAGACTGAGGATGGCAGACCGTTGGGATGTTCAAGGTCCAGAAACGAAATTGTTTATTTTTGTGTAATCTGTAATTGTGTGGTATGAAATCAAATAGTAGTATGTTGAAAGTAAAAAAAAAAAAAAAAAAAAAAAACAGTGGAATTTTAAATTACATTTTGAAATATGCGTGCTAGGGAATATTTGAATTTCGTCACAAGTTGAAAAGATTTACGTAATTAGTATTTTTGGTTACAGTCCGAACCAACAGTTGAAGTCATTCAATAAGGCAAAGAACTTTCAAGGAAACTCTATGAGTGGTTCGCAAATCATTTTATTATGAGTTTCGAAAAGGAATGAGGCGGTGTTGCCTATGTCGCAGGCATAACACATTATCTGTTTCGAACATTAAACTTCCATTTTTCGAGAACCATAGGATGTAGCATATTGACACGTATCAACTTTTGTTGTTACGTTAACCATACTACGGGGTACAAAAGTTGTATACAATAAGAGGGTGTCCACCCCAGTTATTTTCGTTACCATGGAAAGCATAAACAAATGTTTGCTGTAGGTTGATGATCCCGATAACAGAAAATAATGTTCGGAGGGTTGCCATTTAATGTTACTTAGTTTCCGATATTTCGGGAAATTACAGTTTTCAAATTTGATTTTCAAGGGCTCATTCCTTCCTTAATATTGCATTTAGGTTCAAAGTACTTAAAAATTTTCATAAGGAATCGCCTCCCGGAGTTTGTTGGTGATTTTTATAAACACGTTGTATATATGTAAAAATATAAATACCAGATAGGAATGTACATAACTATGCATAGAGTAAATTTACAATAATTTATTATATATATACACATATGCCTACAAGCATATAAAAATAATATGCTGTAACAGAAGTATCTGCGCGCTTTCCAGTTATCTTTTACTCCTAAAGCGAACACGTATGTCGGTTTCCTCAGAGTACTCCAATATATTTTACACGTTAAAAAAAATATTGCAGAAGGCCTTCTGTGGGCACAAGTTACGCTCTTTACTGTAAAAAGAATTGCTATTATACAGAAAAATGGCAGTAGTTCTGACACTGTGAGGTGAACATCGATTTGGAAGCTCTCTCGTAATAAAACGAAGATGAATTGTGAATACGAAGGCTTGCCTCTGATCTCAACGAACATGGAGCCGAGACTTGCATCATTGCTGCCTGATTGTTGTCGGTGTCGATTATGCGCTCGAGTTTTCACCTTCAGTCAAAATGCACTGTAACAAGAGATAATCATCTGTGCGAAGAGTCCTTTTCTCACGAAGAAACTTTAGGGTGACGGCCACATGCAGTTTATACAAGGCGACATATTGAATAACCACACACCAACACCTGCACGGATTTGCTTTTTGAGAGCCAGCAAGTGTTGTCATCAATACCTATTGCTGTATCGAAGGGTACTGATTCCAGAAGCGATTATGATGAGACAGTTAATGGTAAAGACGGAATGAGTGCACTGCGTCGTGCAGTAGAGTCGGTTTGCACGAAATGTACACTTGAAAAACTTTCACGCAAAATCGAAGGACTTCAAAATAAAAGGCCATCAGCTCTAAATACTGATTATAATACAAATCCTGCTAAAAAAAATAAATTGAATTTAATATAAAATACAAAACAGGAGGTGAAGATGACCATGAAGACAGTATAGATGAAAGTGAATATGAAGACAGTGATGGTGCTGAAGACAATATCGATTTTCTCGATGATCTTGCAGACTCCTCCACCCAATTCGCTGAAACGAGTGACATGAAGAAGGCAGAAGATGCTGAGAACACTGGCAACATATTTCCCGAATACCCGAATAAGCTTGTTGATAAACTCAGAAATTTGATAGCTTTGCAAGAAGATGGAGATTTCTCGCAAATTAACGAGATATATCCAATCTTTAGTGAAGTGAAGGTCAGGGATTATATTGCATGGTGTGAGGAAATGTTTTCTTTTGATATTGTACTGTGTAAAATAAGCATGAAAAATTTACAATGGAATAATAAGTGTTTTATTTTTTTGTGCTGTATCCTTAAAGACCTCATAACTTCATAGTGATGCCAAGAGCATTCGACCATTAAAGTAAAGACCCGCATACAAGAATATTAATGAAGAATTTAAGTGTAAAAATGTATGGATACTGACTACGTACATACAAAATATTGATTCGGTTGGCAAGTACAACTTTAGAGACAATTGGCGAATGAATGAAATTTCTCTATGGATAGGTAGGGTCCGATGAAAAACCGAAGGATTTATCGAAGGATCGATAGAAGGATTGGGATCGATCGCGTGATACGGGTTGATCGAGTGATAGGCTTGATCGAAGGATTGTTGAGGATTGGCGAGGGCTGCAGAGGATTGAAGAGGATAGTGGATGATTGCGGAAGAGGGTTGGTGAGGACAGCAGAGAAAGATGGCAGAGGAGTATTGCTGCGGATTGGTGAGGTTTGGTGAGGACGATTACTGAGGATTTCTGAGGAGGGTTGCGTGGAGGATTCTGAGGATTGTGGAGGATTTGTAAGGAGGATTACTGAGAATTGGTTAAGAAGATTACTGAGGATTGGTGAGAAGGTTTACAAAGAATTGTAGAGGAGGATAGCTGAGGATTGGTGAGCATTGCTTGGAGGAGAATTACTGAGAATTGCTGAGGACTTCTGAGGATTGCGTAGGAGGAATTACGAGGCTTGGTGAGGATTGCTGAAGATTTTGGAGAAGGATTTGTGAGGATTTGTGATGATTGGTGAGGATTATTTGAAGATTGGCAAGGATTGGTGAAGGCAGCGGAGGAGGATTGATGAAAATTGCCGAGGATGTTTGGTGATGATTGGTGAGGATTGGCAAAGGATCGTGAAGGACATTTGGCGAGGATTGCTGATGACTGTTGAGGATTGCGTAGAAGGATTGGTGAGGTTTGCGGAGGAGGATTGATGAGGGATTTATCGAAGTATTGATGTCTGCGAAGAGCGCGAAGTATAAGACAGTTTATCATCCAAGCTGCTCACGTACATTCTAAATATGAAGGGTTTTACCCAGATGGTTTGCAAATAGCATTGGCGACAACTTACGCAGTCCAGCTGGAATCAACGATGGTATCGTCAGAGATTGGGATGTTGGTCGTAATCACTTATCTTTATATATAAATTTTAGGCAGAGATGTTACTTTTGTGGGGAAACGTATGTGTAATTAAATTACGAGCAAGTTCGATAATATCCTGCAGAATTTTATGGAAGAAATGAACGTAAAAAAATAACTCATGATACTGAATGTTGGAAGATAGTGCGATCTGTTACCTCTCGCATTAGACGAAGAACTGTGGTGTGCCGCACCTTTGGCTAAATTAATTACCTGCAGAGGGCGAGATACCACAAGACCAACAACCAATTATGAGTGAGCAATGCGATTTCATCGTGAAATCACCAGCGCAGTCTAGTGGTCATGGTGGAGGGATGAGTTTAAAGTGTGTAAATAGTGGTCCGGTGACAACAAAACGTAGCATCCGGTCGGCTCCGATTCAGGTCCCCCGTCCCTTCTGTGCTCAAGCATTCGAAAAGTAAACTTTTAATTATCGTACTTTGGAATTTTTGAATGAATTCTGAAAAGCCTTTTAATTTTTTGGGTAAATTTATTTAGAATTTAGACAAATTGTGAATTTTCTTGGTTCTAGATCATATAAGGTTATGGGCATGTGATCATGATCAAGGTCACCCATCTACAACATGGAGACCTGGTGATTTCATAAAATGGTGACTGGTTGCCTATGGCTCCAGTCTCCCATTTTCTCTGTTCTCAAACATTCGAAATTTTAAAATTTTAAATGTTTTAAATTTATATATTTTAGAAATTTAATAAAGAAAATTTTGGATGATTTAAAAACATTTAATTCTTTTAAATTTTTTGGGTTCAATGACATTTAAGGACATGGGCATGGGGTCAAAATCAAGGTCACGAGTCAAGGGGAGGGCCACATGATGGTCGAGTAATGTTACAACTTGGCGGGCGGCTTCAACTCCGGACCCCAATTCCTTCTAAACATAAACATTTCAAATGTTAATATTTTCTTAAATTTTTAACTTATAACTTTTAAAAAATTTTCTAAACATTATAAATATTTTTCAGTAAATTTTGCGATTTTCTTGAGCTCAAGGTCATTGAACGTCATGGGCGTGCGGTCAATGTCAGGGAGTGTCACTCATATCCACTATGGCTGCTGGGTGATGTCGCAACATGGTGGTCGGCCGGCTCCAGGCTACTAATCCCTATTCTCTTATGTCCGAAGGAACATAATGATCCTACTTCGTCAATCAGGTCATGATAACTTTCGTACTTGCCACCTGGCAGCCCGTCCAGTAGGTAAGCTTTCGCAAGACCAACAACCAACCAGACAAAAAGGCCCACTTCCAGAGCCTTGCCCAGCCAGTCAGTAGAGACCCTATCAATTCGCGTAATAATTGTGTGATATATTAGGCGTCATAAAAGTAGGCATGTGTGTTAGCTTCATAGCTTGATGATGAATAGGCCAGCCGAAGGCTAGTCATGAATTATTTCACCCCCACTTCTATGCTCTTTCTGGGTGATGCAAGTATTTAAGTTTTTAATTTAGCGTACCATTGTTTTACGTATCTTTTGACTTTCGATCCTTCGGCTCTCTCAGGCCTCCTAACTTTTAATTTTTATTTTGTTTTTATTACTTTGCATACCATTACCCTTTGATTGATTATTGTTGTTTATGATGGTAAAATGTATTTTATTTTACTGCCAAGCTGCTCGGAGATTGATCCTGCCATCCATTCTGACTCTCCCAGCAACCTAGGGTTATTCTCTACATTCTAATATATCTATCTACTCAATTTTTCTAACCCGTTGTATAGCGACTCTATAATATATTAATTATATCATTGCCTGCTTTACGTAGCAGCCGGGAGAGGGGCATATTGACACCTTTTCGATTCCCCTCCCCCCCAGATATACCTTCCGTCAGTCTGGATTCTCGTCATTTACTTCTCATATTTAATGTTCCATCGCCAAGTCCGTATATTTCCAGTCCCATTTACCCTGGTTCCTTGCCTATATCATTGTTACTCAGTTGTTCATATTCCTTGTAAGTTGTTGGGTAAGCATAATGTTTTATAGTTTCTTTAGAGTGTGGGGCAGAGCCCCCCCCCCCTCCTCACTTCAACATCTTCAGTTACCATCTGACGAATCCTTTCAAAGATCTACCTGTTGGCACTGGGATTGCCCAGGTTTTGTAGTAGGTCCGCTCACACTACAAAGTCTAAGTATATATCGGTTTTAAAACGCACTATTGCTGAATGTTATTCGCCAATCCACGCCCGAAAACGAAAATTCGCCACACCTAAGCGGTGTCAAGAAGAAATCGGCCACTGCATGGTGTAGCCAATCAGACGATGAGAGAGCGGTTGGGTTCATTTAGATCTGAAAGCCCATCAAGCGGTTTCGCTTCTGTGAAATCACCTATGCTATGACGTCGTCATCTAGTGACGCACTGCTCTTAAGGATTCAAAAAATTCTGCGAACTGCTTTCGCATAATCGACCAGACCAACATCTGAGAGCTGTTGTTGGGTTGGTGGGGTCTAATAAGACATCTGGAAAATTTCACGGATTCATTTGGGGCTCTACAACCCATAACATCGAATCTTCGTGTTACATTTGGTATTAGCAAGGACAATAGTTTATCGCAGGAAAAATTTACCATTACCTAGCATTGAAGGTACTGTTTACATGTTCGACAGTTTTCTTTCTATCGTGCATGTTTGAAGCTACTATCCCGTTTTATTGGGCCAACGGGGATTCTAATACTCTAAATTATTTGTAAATGGTCCATATAGAACTAAGCCGAGTCAAAACTCTTGATCATCGAATCATAAAAGGATAAACTAGCTAAAGTGTTATTGAAAATAAGTTGGCACAGAAAAATTTCTGGATCTTCCAGTGTCCGTACTTATTGATTAATGCCTAATTTGTTACTTCGTGGATAAATACAGAAATAAACATGCAAAAAACTGCCGTCCAGCTATCACCTCCCACTGTGACAGCATACAGTCGATATCTCCTTGGTTGTACAACATGCTGTGTAGGAAGTGGACGCAGAATAGCGCCGACTGGGCCTCTAATTTCGGGTGCATCATTCACCGACAAATCGGCGCTCAAGACCTCGACATTGACAGTCGTCCAAATCTCTTCGCGCACACATTCACCTACAAAATTTTAACAAAAATTTTGTTAAAGAAAAGTTATTTTTTTCTATTATCCTATTGTATAATAGGACCATCTCTGTATGTCTGTCCGTCTTTAATACTTCTAAGTCCCTCGAAACTCAACAGAAAATTTTCAAATTTTGCAGAGCGAATCCTCAGGGTCAAATACAGGTCAAGCTCGAATTTCAGCCAGATAAGATTAGGCAATCATTACCTTTTACCCTAAAAACTCATTTTTCCTATGAAAGTTTTGTATTAATGGATAGAGATTATTGCATAGAGATACGAAGGTAATGGAATATCATTTTTGTGTACTTTAAATGTCTCGCTTCAATGTTGAGTTAAATAAGTGGGGCAACAGTGGTCAAGAGACTAGAGCGATTCCAAGTGGGTCCGCAGTGGCTTAGTGGATAGAACTATATCCAATGTTGAGTTAATTTCACTTTTTTTTTCAATCATTGTATGATAACAAACATTTGTAACATAGTAACTGTTCTAGGCACGTGGCAGTACAAAAAAAAATGGTCACGGATTGGACCCGTAGTACATAATAAGCGGGTCACAAATAAGTGTGAGTGAAGAGATTTGGACTGCTCTTAACATCGAGGTCTTAAGAGCCGATAAGACTGATCGAGGTGAGTATGGAGCAGCGTCGGAATGAAAGGGCGGGGGAAACGGGAGATCCCCCCCAAAAAAACCACCGACCAATGGCATCGTCCGGCACGGTTCCCACATGCGAGTGACTCGGCCGGGGATTGAGCCCGGATCGCCTTGGTGGGAGGCGAGTAAGCTAACCGCTCAACTACCGTGGCCCCTGGGGTACAAAGAGATAATATATCAATAATATAGTTACTAATATAAACTAATATTAAGTTCAAGTTTTAATCACACAAGTTAAGTTGTAGGCGATGACGCTAATAGATTGAAAAAGAAATGGCCAGCCCATATGTTTTACGTCTCAATTTATTAACAGATTAACTTTAGTAGGATTTGTCTCTATTAATCAGCAAATACAACATTTATAATTTTTCTGCTATAAAAATGTTTTATTATGTGTATTTATAATCAGATGGCGTGCAAATGTGTAAGTCAAGCGTGCACGAGTTAATAAATTAGTAACGAGTAAAAAACAACATTAACAGACATATCTACACTAAAGAAATTCGTGGCCCCGACGTTTAGATGCCTGCTTTTAAACATGTAGATGGCCGGATCGAATCACCGCGTCTCTAGGGTCTTCTGAGCTCACCTAAACGTTTCTAAAATCGATTGTATAGTTTATTTGTGGTTGCTTCACACTTTTTGAATCAAACCTTCGAAAAATCACCCGGTGTTTGAGGTGTTCAGTTGTTTCTTAAATATGCCATCAAACTCAAGCGTATTCGTTTTTTTATACTTATCTTAAAATAAATCGACCTTATTTTTTGTTAAAATGAATTTCGATTCATATTCTATATATAAATAATATGGACAAAACAGGAAGAGAATAGGTTTGTTGGTAATAGTTCCTAAAAATAGTTTTTATGCAAGATATTATTACACCGAGTTGTGTAATTTCCTAGACTCGGTTAAGCTTTGTTTGTACGAGGCGGAGGAATATCCTAGAAGTAGAACTTCAGAAAAGTTCGAAGTAACCGTCTATATGGCAACAGCACGACACCAATGCATCTAGCAGGCAACGAGGGAAACGAGACGATTAGCCGCAACGCTTCCTAGCGGATGATGCCGGAAACAAAACGGCTGTCTGGCGGTGTAGCCAACCTGGAAATTTCAATTTTTTTTGTTACGATGTCGCCTACCTTCGACGTTCCCATTTAGTGCTTCGTTGGTTGACGGGCCAGTGTCCACTCTTGATATACCCTACTCACTCTATGACGCTGTGCAGTCCACCCTACCGGTCACTCAATTCATACGTTTTTCTAGTCTCAACCCACAGGCGAACGATAGTTTAGGGTAGTGTTTTCGACGAGGCGCGGTATTGGACGTAGGGGTTATTCGGAACACAGTATGAAAAAAAAAATCCAAAGAAAGCAGACACAGAAAAACCGAGCGTATATAAGTTGAACTGATGCGTGCATAGCATCTTCGATAGCACACACCCAAAAAAAAAAAAAAAAAAAATGACTCGACATCTCTAGCAAGATGCTAGGTCACCCCCGATCAGCGCATATAGTTAAACATGCCGGAAGCCAGGCGAACCGATAGGAACCAGTTCACAAATAGGTAGAGCTAGGAAGACAATCTGCATATTTACGAGCAATCATCAAATGAATACGATTACATCATTGGTACTAGCGCGTGCTGCCGATTGTATAATTTTCTTTTCTGGCGCACGTCTGAACAATGTAGTGAGGGAGACGGAGAAATAGAGTAACGCGGAAAATAGGAGGTGGCACTAAATGATAACATTAAACATCTCGCAGTGTTGCTGAAACCGCTGTAATACCACAGGTCGTAAATAGCCCTTGTTCTGAACTTTTAAGCATTCCTCGTTTCGCCGAGCAATTTCACGATAGGTTGTTCCCCTCACTACTCCCCTCACTTCTCAGGTTTGCAAACTTACAGAAAAATGCGTCTGTGGAGCGCGTTTAATTTGCTTATGTGGGCGAAGATATTTCTGGACGAGTATTAAAAAAATCTGATTTAGTGTTGCGTTAGTTTTAGGAAAGAAGTTTTCACACAAGCAACCCAAATATAAGCAGACGCGTAGGCAATTTAAATAACAATATTAATAAATAAACTACAAATATTCATCCAGCCAATATCGCTGTTATCGCTAATATTGATAACATAGCAAATAACACGATATATTTCATATACCGGATGTTTATGAACAACACTGACGAAGTTCGGCAGGTTATTTCCTTGCGAAAATTTAAGAAAGAGGCGTATTCACCTTTTTCCCTTTAAGTGATTACTAAGCAAAGCATGAGAATCCAAAAATCGAGTTTATAAATGCTATTAGTTTAAAATATCATAAATTACTCGCGATTAAGAAACACACAGGTGGATAGTGATCTGTATAACGCGGCCCTCACACCCATGAAAACGAGGTCGGCAATATCATCCCCTTCATTAAGTAAATGGGGGTTGCCATCTAATAATGATTTCATAAAACTTTGTAATAATAATATATAAACGAATTGCTATGGCAAATAATCAATCAGCAAATCTAAATTAACAGAAAAGGTCGTCTTAGTCGCAAGTACTTTCCGATATTTTTCATTAAAAGCATTTCGAAACAGGATTTTTTGGTGGCCCAATGCTCCGTTAGCTATTTCTTTAAGGAAAAGTGGTACATAATTTTTTCGTCCCAGATTTTTGTAAGGAATAACCTGCCGGAGTTTTCAGTGTTGTTGTAAAACATCCTGTGTATACATATTTGCTCTACGATTTTAGATCATAGCGCAGTTACAACAAAATTATTTTAAAAAATCGTAGTATCGTGTTCAATATACTGCCACAGTTGATAAGGTCGTAGACAGACAGACGCCTCGAATTGAGCTGTGCTGAGAGATTTGGGCGGCTCTTAACGAGGTCTTGAGAACCGATGATGGGGGAATGAGGTGAGGATGGAGCAACGCCGGAATGCAAAGGCGGGAAAAACGGAAGATCCCGAGAAAAAAACGAACAGCGGCAAAGTCCGGCACGATTCCCACTTGTGGAAATCCGGGAGTGGCCGGGCGGGTAGGCGAGCAGTCTAACCGCTCCATCACCGTGGCCCCCAACTGGCGCCTCGAGTGTAGGCAGCCACGCACTACGGCGTCCACAAACTTACCGAGTGTACTAAGTAGAGTACATCGTAATATCGCAAGCCCTAGGGAGTCGACAGGTGCTCCAACCTCCTCCCTCCCCCCTCTCAAACGCCACACATTCCATCCTTCCCTAAACTGCGTGATTCAGCTTGCGCGTATCCAGCCTTCGTGGTGAGGGGGCGAATTGGTGGAAAGGGGGTGTTTTTCGCAATTGCAGCCTGCTGGTTTCGTAAGAGCGCCACTCTCGACGTTCCAGAGAAGGTGCGAAGGAGGAGGAGTAGGGGGGGGGGGAGTAACCTCTCGCAAGACCCTCGCGACCACGCGGGGAAGGTGCCAGCGGTCGTTTCGACATCCCGCCGGCACGTTCGGATGCTGGATTGTGAGCGGCTGTGTGCAGGGGTGGGGCGTACTGAGTCGCCGCCACACTTACGTCGGCTGTGGAAATGGGCGTGGCGGGGGGAGAGGTGGGAAGGGGAGGGCGGAGGTAGGGAACATCTAAGAGCCATCTTTACACTTCTTTCTAAAAGCTTGCGGGACAGATCTACAGACAATTAAAAAACAAACTACAGAATGTTCACTGTAAAGTGAACACTTTCGAGGCCCTGGTTACTTTTCCTCTCAGCCATTTTTCTTCCTTTCACCACTTCATTAAATAGATATTGCCGTGTAAGTAACAAACACAGTATGAGTATATTCCACCGCACTCGGAAGTCAACCCTTTCAGAACGGCTTTAATTTACCGTTTTGTGTGTTGCAAACAAAAACATTTTTATGCGTGCTGTACTTCAGTCGACGTAACTTTGTTTCGTTGTCACAGCCAATGTTCGGCTACAATCATTTACCCACAAGCAAGATTACTGGTCATTGAACTTCGCAGTGTACAGTACAGGCCAAAAATTACCTACACGTGCGTAATGTACACAATTGATTTTGTACACTGGGTCTGAACGAGTTAACGTCTAAGGGTGTAATAAAATATATTTATTGACTATTATTCCAAATGAGAGGGCTTTCAAAAGTGCTCACTATACCGTGAATAGCCTATATACGAGACTGCCAGACCGACCATCACTCCTGTTGAACTATGTTTTCCCATTTGCAACCCTCTTACTGGCTCACGTAACTCCGGCCACACTTACTATAGTCCGTTTAGGGCCACTTACAACTTTTCTCAATCCCTGCTAATATCCTACTTCCAGGAGGTTCCTCTGTCTCACGAAATGAAAGCTTAACCAAGTCTAGAATATCGCACCAAAGGGACAACGCACTCAGTTTAATAATATTTCACGTAAGAACAATTTATTTCTTGGGTGTCTAGGTATTACCAACACGCCTATTTTCTCCCTGTTTTTATTCGTGTTCTTTATAAATAAAATAAAATATTTGAAGGTTAAAAGAAGTATAAAAATATTGCGAGACATGGCATATTTGGGGGAGGGGGGGGGGGGGGACCAAACACATGTCATACATGAGGTGATTGTTTTTTCTTTTTTTCTTTCTTTTTTGTGTGTGAAGTAACCTGAAATATACTATATACTATACTAAGTCCATTACTGCATCACTCTCTGACACTAGGAAACCGATTTTAAACTGCCCCAATGAAATATTCTTTCCTACGCAGAAAAAAAAATTGCAATTCATCATGTTGATTTGAGTAATTTATATTTTAAGTGTTGCGGACGTAATGTTAAGTTGCAGAGAACCTTGCGAAGTAATAGTTCTTCGCCCGTATTTTCAAAGAATGCGGATGTCGAAATGTTAAGACAAACTATATACAACTCAGTTAAATTCAGGCGACGTGATATTACGCCGACAGCATACAAAGCGTTAAACCCGTTAATTTATACAGTGTCCACGGCCATGCACACCTTAAATAGGATAGAGATTATGACTGGCACCGTGTACACTGAGCATAATTCTGACTTGCTGTAAAGTGTTTCCGCATGGCTACAGCCCTGCGTATTTCGTGGACTCATTTCGCGGCAAGGTAGAATTCAAACACTCGTTCCTTTATTGCAATGCAGTTCGAGATGCGGTTAGGTCATGCTACTACACTGAGCGAAAATTGAACAAAATATTTGTTTGTATAGGGCCAAATATATATTTTGTTACCCTAACAAAGTATATTGTTGAGCAATCAAATTTGAAAAGCAACAGAATTATTTTTGTTCGTCTAACAAAATATATGTTTGAATAAACCAAATCTCTGTGTTGGGCCAAAAAAAAAAAAATTAGACTGTCAACTAAATATTTTGTTGAATCAACTGTATATATTTGTTTGGACACTCATTTGAGTTCGAAAATACAGCTCAAGAGTTTGTTTGTTTTTTTTTTCTTACAATTAGGATAGTAACTGTGTTTGTTAGTGCATCTACCGATGCTTAACAATCGTACAAAGACATGTATAAAACAATGGAACAAGAAACTGACAAGTAAAGCTGTAAAACTCGAAATATTTGTTTGCATACGTTGTCCAATATTTGCAGTATATCTCATTAGAAGCATTCCAGACTCGTTAGTGGTCACATTAGCGGAGATTACTAAAGTGTAGCGCTCGGGCGTATGTGTTCTAGGTTCGAAACTCGGTCGAACTTGTAAAGTTTTTTTTATATCGACCCAAACTGTTTAACGTACGTGTAGCCAAACAAATCTTTAGTTGCACCAACCAAATCTCACAGTTTGGGTCAACCAAATGAGAACAACAAAATAATTTGGTTTCAGCTACAAAAAAATTTCATTGACCCAATACAAACAAGTAATTTGGTCGCACCAAACAAATCTTATTTGATTCAAGAAAACCTTTTTTTCTCGGTGTGCGGCAACCGCCAATGAAAACCAATATTGGTTCGAGTTCAAGTGTGAAATCTAGCCAGCAACCCAAATAAACTCACGAAAAAACGAGGAGCTCTAGCCTATGGTTTATACGATGTGTGATCTTCAGCTAGAACTCTGATGTGCGTGTGGTTCATACCAGTGCCATGATGTGTCAGGAACGTGGCTCACTGCTCGTAATAATTAAAACAATCACTTTAGGTGGACTCACAACCATCCGCCGCACAATCACTTTAGGTGGACTCACAACCATCCGCCGCACAATCACTTTAGGTGGACTCACAACCATCCGCCGCATCCGTCATCCGCCCATTCGTCAGGCAGTCACGTGATCTTCGACCAATCGCAGGGCAACATTTTTTCCTAGCTGTCAATCCGTAAAATATATCTTAATCTTTAACTTTAGACCGACTTACAGGTGGGCCACCGCCTTCTGACGACATTCCGCATACGTACTTTGAAATAAAATGCAAGGCGGTGGATATATGTCTATTTATCTTGGTGGTAATTTCAGGAATTTAAAACGTAAACAATAATTCAATATAAATTTTTTATCACGTAAAAAATTATTTCCTCAAAATGGATGTCTCTTTAAAATTTATTTCCAACCAAAATATACCTTGTAAAGTATCCTCGGGATTAAAAGAGGGATTAGAGGAATAGTTGTAGTTAACACTTAGTTACTAAAGCACCAAGCGTGGGCGCCACTGTAATGAATTGGGGAAACCTTCTGTGTTTAGAAAGAAACACTTAAATATGCAAATATATGTTAGCATGTGAGAGAGAAGACTGGACTGTGTGTTTGGATTCAATTGTGTGTATATAATTTACCAATGAACTTATACTCCAATCCAGCTTCCATAGTCTCAGGAACTCTAGACATCTACATGTAAGGCACTGGTACTCAAAATATGCAAACATTGTACTTTGAAATGAATAAGCAACTCATAAGATTTAACTCCTTTAATTATGAAAAAATATGGATCACTGAACATAAAAAGAAGAAGACAATAACTGCTGTTAAAAACATTTTGATTGAAATTCAAAAATGAAAAATAATTTAACTATGTGAAACTTTTTAAGACGTGAAAAATACTGAAGTAATTAAAGCTATAATCTGCAATTAGGTAAATAAATTAAAATACTGCCACAATTCAAACTAAAATAATTACTCACAAAAAACATAAAAATTAAAGTTGAAAATAAAATATTCTGGAAAGCTACTTGTTAGAGTTCGAATTAAACTAGAGTCCAAATTAACTGAATTGCTGTGATGCGTATTGAAATTGTGCCGTTTCATTAACCTTACATGTGGTGAGCTCCATTCACTAAAATTGTAAGTCAAATTCCTAATGATTTCCCACATTAACTTGAAAAATTATAATAACTTCTCAAAGAAAATACTAAGTGTTCTCGGCGAAATTAAATTCAAAGTTCGCTTCCAAATATTCTCAGATTAAGTTTATAAGTGCCTCCGACACTAGCTCAGTCGTTTAACCTCGGACCACTGGGCTAATGTGACAGTTAAATACTTAGTTCAATCAGTAAATTATTCTCCTTAAAATTTGTATCATCTTAAAGTTCCAAATATGTGTTATCAAAATTCCGTAGCTAGATGTGACAGGTCCTAAGGCTATGACCTGAAGACTGGGTAGCGTCACCTTAATCACCACACCGTCGCACATGCTGCCATCATGGCGCCTCGGCGTCGTGCTACTCGCCGTCGTCGTCAGCTACCGTTAGTAAATCTAGCTCAAACTTGCTTAACTCAAGCCCTCTCCTGAAACTACTTGGTTAGCTAATATTAAAACTAACTTCGGGTGCCAAAAACTACTATCTAATTTACGTTGATGCCGGGGATTTCACCCCGGCGATAAAACAGCGTCCAGGACCAATAGGTCCGTACCCAGAAGCCACCTAACTTCCGGCTACTTTCTAACGTCCTTACTAACATGGGCTCAGTTATATCACGTCACACGAATACAACTAAGACCGATACATAAAAGTCAATTAAACTTTCAAACAAAAGAAAATAAATTACGTTTAAAATAAAAATAATAAGTTCTGAAACACAAAAATTCGCAAGTGAAAAATAATTAACATAACATAGTTAAGTCAATATTACTCAGAATAAGGTACTCTCTTAACCCAGAGTGACAAAAATATAAGAAAATGAATCGTGGTTTCTAAATTAAGTCACACACGAAAAATAATGAAATAAATATGAAAATCACAAAAAGTGTTCAAGAGGGTTAAAGTTAAAGTAAAGATCACAAATAATATGTAAAATTAAATGTCAGACAGTTCCAAACCACATACGGGTTCATTTGCATATCAGTCCTGGTGAAGATAAAAATGAGTGGGTGCTAATCCATCACAATTTTGCCGGACAGAGAGATCGACTGGCGACGGATTGTTGTGAGTCGCTTTCAACTGGCGGACGAAAAAACTGGATGACTGGCTGACTGACGGGTGCGACGGATGTTTGTGTGCCCAGCTTTAGTCGGCATATGTTCAGCATGTTTCGAAACTATTTGTGTTAACGACAGTTCACACAATGTAATGGTATGGGCATACAGGTAGGAGTGTAGGCTGTAATGGTGCACTGCGCCCAACCGTACAAAATTCAAAGCCCTTTTAAAAAAAAAAAAACCATATACAAGCCACCAAATGCGTTACAAATTTTCTGTATATATTGCATATGACAGAAGAACACATAAATATTGTAACACGCTAAAAATCTTCCCATAATTTATTTGTTTAAATGTTTTACAAATGAATGAATGATAATCTATTTTTAAACCATATTTAAACAATTTCCAATCTAGTTGTCTCAAAATGAGTGTTTCCTGTGTCTTTTTTGAAAGAGTGTGAAAATAATCTGTCGGAATATTTTTGATTTAAAATTTTATTGTAATTATTACATAACTACAATTCAATTACGCTGATCTACTGGATCTTTAATCAGCGTTCTAATGAATTTACATAGGTACGTGATCCAAGATGGAGGATACCGAAGTTTGCCTAGACCTATATATGTGACGTTCCCCCTTATGGCATACACCATAATCAACTACCTTCATCAGGAATCTAACAATTATCATCCAAGACAACGGACATTTTGTAATTTAACTAAGACTCGAGCCAGGGGTCGAATTAAGACCCACTCCAAACTCGTTTAACCACACTTTGTAGTGTCAAGAGTGAAAATATATTAATAAATCTACGGAAGCCAAATACAAGGTTGCCAATATCTACGCCCACAAAATCTTTACTTACGAGATCACAGGTTAATTTGATGGGTCAGCATGGGTATCCATTCAAGTGGCAAAGATGGAATTCTTGAGCCCTTAATCGGAAAAGTCATGTTAATATTTTATAACAAAGAATTTGTGTATGGTAGTAGATTAAATATAAATTGTACCGCAAACAAAAGCCGATTTTGATATTATCAAGACATACTTTTAGATTACAATTTTTTGACTTATAACCCTCACCCTTTTCCCATGTCAATAAAGTTGGCGTACGTGAATGTCATCACAATTTTAAGAATCAAATCCCGTCAACAAAATGATCCATGCCAATCCCATATTCGAAATCCTCCGGCAACAGTTGGGCCGACACCAATGCCCATATCAGGAACAAGACAGTAGTAAACGCATCACCTATATATTTCCAAATTACAATTATATACAAAATGGCGATGAACAATTCTGTAATAAAAATATACCAACTCAGAAGAAATAAAAGCACATACATTTAATAAAAAACTGACGAACCACAAGAAAATGTGGGAATCAAATGATTGATGCCTTTGTAGCCATACTGATACACTTCCTTTTCTAAACACACAAGCAGTATAATAAAGGAGGGAAACTAGCAGATACAAATATATATATAGGTTGTTCACGGTAAACTGAGCACTTCTGAAAGCCCTGCTGAAGATCTACTTGTATGCACGTTGTGCATTATTCCGCCTTATCTAAAATTGCCATTGCCATCGCCTTCGTCACTTTATTCATGCGTTGGTCAAGGGAAACTGTGAAATTATTAAAAATGTAAAAACAAATCTGCTGGTTTTTACACTTCGATGCATAAAAATTTTTTTACAAAAAGGGAACGAAATCGTTTTAAGTTATCACAAATGGTTACCTAACACTTTTTATTCGAAGTTAAGGTCTGGAACTATTTTCCCCTATATCGTTACCAGCTTTGCTGGACGAATGACCCTCGGTGTGCTTGTAGGGGCAGTGACTTTTTTTATAAGGTTGATTTCAAAAGTGCTTACTTTATCGTGAACAGCCTTTAACTTAAAGCGAGATTTGAGGTGCCAAGTTCAAGTGTCGACACGAACTTTGCTGTTTCCGTGTTGCATTGGTCACGGCATCTTGTTTATTATTTGACGACTTTGGTCCCAACCTCACAGCATTATTCGACTAGAGTCCAAGCATTTTTAAAACCTGGTCCAAATTACCGTTTTGATGAATGTACGTGGGTTGAACTAAATCCAGTATTGTGACCACCCAAGTGCAACGAGTGCGCATTGACGTCTGAACCAGGAGTAAACTGCGACCATTACTTACCGGATTGATGAATGTACGTGGGTTGAACTAAATCCAGTATTGTGACCACCCAAGTGCAACGAGTGCGCATTGACGTCTGAACCAGGAGTAAACTGCGACCATTACTTACCGGATTAATGGATGAAGTTACGACATCTACGGCACTTCATCTGAATACTTCACACTCTTTATGACTCCACGTCAGTTAAAAGTATATGCGGTGCTTGTATTTGATATTTTTTACATGATGTTTTAATGAGAGCGCGTAAAAATGAAACTGGGGATGTGGGACGCATCACGGAACGTTTAGAGGTTGGGAACGTCTGGTCCGCGAGTCCAGCGAAAACAGATGTCTGTAGGCTGTTCACGAAAAAGTGAGCAGTTTCGAAAGCAACATTTGATAAAAGTCACTGCCCCTACCTGCATATATTTTAACGGGCGCCCTGAGTGACATGGGCCCAGTAAGGTTGGCAACGCAGTATGGGAAGTACTTCCGTAACTTAACGTCGCATAAGAAGTGTTAGGTAATCATTACTGATAACTTAAATGATATCTTCCGCTTTATGTTTATTTTTTAATGCATCGAAGCGTGAAAATGAACAGATTTGATAGATATAAATTTTTTTAATAGCTTCGCAGTTTCACATGACCGGCGCATCAATCAAGTGATGAGGTCTATGGCAATGTTAATCTTACATATGGCGGAAAAATACACAACGTGCATACAAGTAGATCTGAAGATTTCCAAAGTGCTCATTGTACCGTGAACAGCCTATACACGCACATCGTGTGGAAATGTAGGTATGGCAGAGACACCTTTAGGACGATAGGTGAACCACAACCGCATCATAGGTTGCCCACGTGTTTACGCCCACATCTCCTTTAGCTGCCTCGCGAACCGCACGTTGCTAATCTGAAAACCTTCCGCGGTGCGACCCCCCTATTCCCAGGTTCATTTTGGCACCCCTGTGAATGGCATCCGTCATCTACACACTTGCAATTGCAACGAATGTGAGATGTGATATCTAGGGTCGCTGATTTCTCGCGAATAAACCGGAGCCCACAGTTGACTTCGATACCATATATACACCTCGGCTGTTGCCATGCCGCCATTGGCTGCTGGTGTCGTTTCCGCATTTGACAGAGCCGCTCAGGATTCCGTAACCCCGATACTGTACCTTCGTGATTCGTGCGCAAACAGTTGGCACACGAACCAGAACACGCGTCAGTCAATCAAAAAAGTTGAAATTTATCTAGTCTCGAAATCTTATCGCGAAATATCACTGCCCCTAGTGATGCCTGAATAACAAGTTGCTGTTTTGTTCCATTGAAGAAGGAAAGACTGAAAAGGAATTTTTTTAATTTTATTTTCAATGTTTACCTTCCTTCCTTTTACAAACTGTAGTTGTGGAAATTACACACGCCGGCGATTACGGCGGTTCGACATTACGTGAGGCAATATTCGGGCTGTTTTCTTCCATCCCCTTCGCTTCACGCAACGCAGAACTCTTTTGGGGCCGCAGACGGAGATAACGCTATGTTTGAGGAAAGCTGGGGCCTGCTATTACCCATCGTTCGCGGCGCGTTCGAGCGAGGAACCCGTGTGTCTCGACAACGCAACACACACTCGAGCGATCTCGCATTAGACTTTAATGGCACGGTTTGATATATATCTCTCTCTCTCTCTCTCTCACACCCTCTCTCTCTAAAAAAAACCGCACAGTTTTAGGCGCTTACGAAATTTCTTGCCGAATGAATCCTGTTGGACTGACTTTCAACGTTCAGAAAGGTATCTTTAAAAAATTACATTTGGCGCGAATTCGAAATTTACCCGTTTAGTCACCATCTCCACGACCGTGGACACGTTGCACGTTAATTATTGTTATAAACATTGCTGTACACAGCAAGATTTAGGCTGTACATGGTAAAGTGAGCACTTTCGAGGCCCTATTTACTTTTTCCTTTCAGCCATATTTTATCCAATAACCACCATTTAAAATAAATATTGCCATGTAAGTAATACTCACAATGTGTATATTCCACCACACTCGGACGTTGATTTATAAGGCTAAAATAAAATATATTTATCGACTCATTCCAAATGAGAGGTCTTTCAGAAGTTCTCACTTTACTCTGAATAGCATATAACAGTGCCCGGTCTTCCTTGTGGTTAATCTGATTGTGGAATTTTCTGCTCCTCTTTTATATGAATGGGTAATGCCGATATCAGAGTGCACGCAGCGCATTGTTCACAGTTTGCAAGACAAGAACTGAACACAAGTACAGCGCATACCAAAAATTAACATGATTACAACACTTGAACTAAGAAATTAATATGTGACCGACTGGGTCATATTTAAAGGGTTGGCCCTTTCAAACCAGGCTTGATTTATGGTTTCATGTGTTAAGATGCAAGTTGAACTTTAAGATGACATAGCTATTGTTTTGCTATCACGAATAAATTAACTATAAAAAACCTTTTAAAAACAAACGTTTTATTTTTAAATGCATCAGAAAGAGAAAAATAATTATAGTTGTTAAAAATTTGTAGAATTTGTACGACATGGTCGAACAGCCGCAATAAACTTGACTAAAAATTGATATTTTTGTATCAATTCATATTTAATATTTAAAAGTTTGGCGCAAAATAGAACGTATACCTCATTTGTGCAAGCATAGTAAGCATATATCTTGCATAAAGCTCTTAACTATTCGCGCCAAGCTTTTATATACTAAATATAAATTGATACAAAAATATCAGTTTGCAGTAAAGTTTATTACGGCTGTTCGACCACATCTTACACGTTCTACAAATTCTGTAACTACTATAATTATTTTTCTTTTTTTAGTGCATATATAACTAAGAGGTTGGTTATAGAAGGTTCTTTTATAGTTAATTTATTTTTCACTTTTTAGTCTCAACAATTTTTTTGTTATTATTGTATAGGTAGACTATTTATACATTTACAGAATCGTGGATGTATAAATAGTCTACCTATATATTAATAATAAAAACAATTAGTGAGACTAAAAATAACAAAAATTATAAGTTAAACACTGGTGGCCCCAACCACACTTTGGGCTGCAACCTGATGAACTAAAAAAGTGAAGTTAAAGATTGGTGGCCCCTTCCACACTTCGGGCTGCAACCTGACGAACAGTGATACACTGTAGGCAGACTGCACGCCAGTTCAGTGCATAGAGGTCGGACAGACACCTACCATACATACAAACAAGGCAAGTTAAATAAGAGCTTGTAAAAATTAGGCTTAGGTGTTAGAAATAACAATAGTTCATAACTATAGCAGTAGCACGGTTCAAAAATCAGGTAGGTTGGGCGTAACGTCTTGTGGACAGCGAGGTCATTAGAAAAGGATGGTTTAGAAGTAAATTGCGCACATGGAAATTCGTTGGGCATCGAGTGGAGTGAAGAGTTTTGAGCAGCTCTTGACATCGAGATCTTGAGAGCCGATGAGGGTGAAGCAAGGTGAGTATGGAACAGCGCCAGAATGCAAGGAGGGGAAATGGGAGATACCCAATAAAACACACCGACCAACGGCATCGTCCGGCACGATTCTCAAATGCGAAAATCGGGCAGCTAAAGGCTGTTCACAATATAGTGAGCACTTTTGAAATCAACCTAAGAAAAATGCCACTACTGCTAACGTCATATATTTTAACGGGCGCACAGAGTGACAGGCGCCCAGTAAAGTTGGCAATGGTGGAGGGAATGTAGTTCCATATCTTAACGTCAAATAGAAAGTGTTAGGTAACCATTTATGATAACTTAAATTATTTATTTCGCTTCCTGTTATTTATAACACATCGAAGTGTAAAAACGAGCAGATTTGTAAAGTATTTACTTTTCTAATAATTTCACAGTTTCACCTGACCGACGCATGAATAAAGTGATAAGGCCCATGGCAATGTTAATTTTACATAATGCGGAAAAAATACACAACGGGCATACAAGTAGATCTTAAGCAGGACTTTCAAAAGTGCTCACTTTATTGTGAACAACCTTTACCCCGGTTCGCCTAGGTGGGTGGGGAGTAATCTGACCTCTAACACCACCGCGGTCCTTATTGGGCATTGAGCCTGGCACTGGAGAGTACTATATGCTGTTCACGATTAAATGAGCACTTTTAAAAGCCCTACTTAAGATCTACTTGTACGCACGTTTTGTATTCCTCTGCCTTATGTAAAATTAACATTGCCATGGGCCTCATCACTTTATTCATGTATCGATCAATCGAACCTGTAGAATTATTAGAAAAGTAAATATGTTACAAATATGCTCATTCTCATAACTAGACGCGTTAAAAAAAAAACAGAGAGGAAAGTAAATAATTCCAATCTTCACAAATGGTTACTTAACTCTATTAATTTGACGTCAAGATATGGAACTATTTCCCATCCATCATTACCAACTTTACTGGGCGCATGTCACTCAGTGCACCTGTTAAAATATATGCAAGCAGGGGCAGTGACTTTATTCTTAGGTTTATTCCAAAAGAGCTCACATTATCGTGAACAGCCTTTAGCTAGAATAATCATCCTGCGTATCATGTACATTCCATAAACTAGATAAAATGGGTTTAAACGTCACGTCACCTTATGCATAAGACATCTAATTGGCGTGCTGCGTGCAACCATACGAATCTGATTACGCCGCTTGTGCGGAAATTTTTCATTTCAGGCTTTGCAAAAGAAGAAATTTCTGACTTGTAGATACATGGCAAGAGTCTAACAACATCTAGAGACCGCAAATATTCGCTACTTACGTGAACTTGTAATATAAACTTCACAGCGGTTTGTATACTCAACCAGGTTTCAAACACTCAACTAGCTGCTTCCTGTCACAGTAGACGAATGTGATTGGTCTGACATTTTATTGCTATTTCATATTCAGGGGGCCTGCCTGCCTGCCTACATCGTTTTTCTCCCTATTTTTTGGCCTAAAAGCGCGGGAGCTATAAGGGTTACACTGGCACGCGCCACAAGTGCGCCATAGCCGGTACGCGCAAGGCTCTTGAATAGGGGTGCAGTTTTCTCGTAGTGCTGCGTATACCTACAGGACTTTCAGCGGTGAACTTATAGTTTTATTAATGAAAAGTATGTAGCAAAATTTAATACAGGCTGAAGATATGATTGATATATTCAATCATAAGATTGAAGATATGGCAATCTGAAAAAAAAAAAAATAGTTTTTAACTATATTGTAGGGCACTAAAAAATTATTTACATTCTGTTATCTTCTGGTGTATGATGTCTTTTGGTAAATAAACATACTAATGGCGCCTTTAATAGTTTCGTCAAAAAGCAAGAATTCAAATACTCGATAACGCAGTTCAAACACCAGGCAGCAGGAACCTTCAACTTGGAGTCTTCCAATAAGTGTAAAATAAATCGTGGAACAGCTGCAAATTTAACCCAAACATCCGAGTCTCTAATGTCTAGCATTTCCCAAAATCAATCAGCGGGAATTTTCAGGTGTCTATTAATAGCATACGCAGAGAAATCTGCGAGTTGAGTTTCTATTGGTTATCTTCACAAGAGATGTTAGCGGCAGTCAATAGCACTCCGTCGCAGAAGAACCGTGACAGCGATCATGCTGGTTCCTGACTACGCACGACCACGACAATAATTTAATTTATTCCGCAGATTGCCGTGAACTGTAAAACTCTCTTCGGTGAACCGCGTATACTGCAAAGAAAATGACTAGCACGAGACTGCAAATTTGAATTGCGTTTATCTCTTTCCTGAACAAACGTAGGAATTTTAACACGGACGCACGGGAGGAAAAAAAAAATCCATCCGTTCTCTCTGAATACTTGTACGCACTGATGGGTAAATCTGCCAACAATTTGTTAGGGTGTGTTTGAACAAATATATTCGCGATAACATGTTAAGGGGTTGAAGGAGGAACCATGCGACTGTAAAACTCTGCAGTCAAGTGAGCGGACTCGCATTTGTTTTCCAAGGTGAACATTACCCCGCCGTCTTATACTTTTATTTCTCCACCACTTTATTCCTATATTCAATATTTAAACACCGAGACTGTTACGGCCCAGGTGACATGGTTAACAGTTATTTAAAATACGCCTTGTTTCCCTGTCTTTACTTTTGTCACATCGTTCTGTTAATCTGGTGAATGAGAAACTACTGAAACTATAGCGTAGTTTCTTCGTCTGCAGAGCCCGAAAAAAATGATCGGAGTTTGACGTTTGTATGCTCGAGCAGATGCCAAATGCTGATTGGCTACTTGCTATTATTAGAATGCCATAATCAAGCATCGTTTTTAATTGACTTAGAGTAGGCATATTCAAAGACTTATCAGGTTCTTTTGTATCAAAGAAGGGGGGGGGGGGGGGAGGAAGTGCATTTCTACAAATTGTTGAAGTGTGTATGTGCAACAAAACACAACCAGAAATTGTAGCCCATTTGGGCTTTCTAGGGGATACGTATCAAATACAATATTTCATTTGAAGACAGGTGCGTAATCCACACGTGAAAACAATAACTTAGAATTACCAACACGTGTCCATATGCCACTGTTCAGTGATTTTATTTTAAAGAAGTATTTATCAAATGATTCCATAGTGCTTTCTAATTTCTGTTATAAGTCCCATATCATATAAAATTGAAGTTTTTATTAACACATTGCGAAGTCCTTAACTTTTGATGGGTACTGTATCTTCTAAACTGCGGCACTTAGACATTTTTCATTCAAAGTGTTCAATAATATTAAATTATTGATTTGAGACGTACTTACGAACTCTTTATAACAACTTAAACAATCGAAGCTATGAAAAAGTTTCTGTTGGTTTAATGCCGGAAGCTGCAATCGATATGAAAATGTCGGTCAGCCGGTAGTAGCCAGTGAAATCACAGCATATGAAGAGTTAAAAAGCGAAATGGTGCTGTACACGGCGAACTCTTGCCACATGCGCCAGAAAAATGACCTCAGTGGCTAGCAACTTGGCGAAATGTTGTTTTGGCAAATAGCGCCTGGAAAAGAACTTGCCAGTTGGCAGCCCAGACCAATTTACTTATGCTGCACAGCGTTTACTGCGTTGATGTGTTTACTTGGGATACTACGCCAGGGGGTTAAAATTACAACAACCATTGCCAAAGCATACTCGCACAGAGAGTTGACGAATTTTAAACGGTAATAGGCACTCATCTGATTAAAAGCTACGTTTTTCCCTCTATGTCTTAATGTGTTCCTATGACAGCTGAAAAATTAAAGGACGTGGAAAACTTATCAGCAGTTATAAGTTTTATTCGGCGATTCTTACAGCAAATTGTTGTCAAAGACAGACATATGGGAGAAAGTGTGAAAAGTTATACAAAATAATAAATTAAAAATTAAAAAAGGCAAGTACGATAACTCCTGGCTTGCTAGTAAGGACACATAAAATAGTACCAGTTTTTGTTTGGCGTCTAAATTTGATTCGTAAAGGGCTTCTGTTAATTACAAAAATATTCCACAACTAGTTGTATTTATAAAAAAATTTCTGACCTATTTTCGTGATTCGAGGATTCTAATTGTCATGCGTCTTAGACGCCTGCCAGCTCATCATGATCGTCCATTGTCTTACCAACTTAATTATGACTGGCCAAGTCCGGAAAGAATTATATTTTTCCACGAAAATACGCTGTGAATGAGTAAGAACATTGAAGTTTAACCACTTCAGTCATGTCTGCTTTATCGTAAGGTATACGTCTCAAAACGAACAACTATTACTTTAATAAAAGGCAACAACAGCCAATAATATTAATAACATTAGAAAATAAACTTTTGATCTCTCAGAAACTAAAGAGACTGTGGTGTTTTAGTGGTCTGACTACTCGCCTCCCATCAAGGTGAACCGGGTTCGATTCCCGGTGGGGCCGCTCCAGGATTTTCGCAGGCGGGAATTGGACTGGATGATGACTCTGGCCAGCGAGTTTTCTCGGGCATCTCCCGTTTCCCCACCCCTTACATTCCGACGCTGCACCGTACTCACCTCGCTTCACCCTCATGGGATCCCAAGGCCTCGATGCTAAAAGTAGCCCAAAATTCTCAATTCCACTCAGAAACTAAGGCATTTCAGTCTAAAATAAATGTTCATATCAATTTTTTTTTCTCACGAAAATCAGTTGAACAGTTATTATGTTAACTGTATCAAGGTATTATTAAAGTGGCAGTGGCTATGTATATGGTTGTGATTATAGCTATTGCTTGAGATGGTAGTTTATCGAGGGAAAAGTTGGCTGTTTGCTAAAATATAACATACTGTGCATATGTCCGACAGTTTTAATTCCTTATTAGCTGTCATGCATGTGTGAAGATACTACCCACTTTTTACTGGACCAATGAGGATTCTAATACTATAAGGCAAAATTTTCATGATTGGTCTGTAAACAACTTAGCTCAGTCAAAACCTAGTTCATCCAATTATGGAAGAATAAACTATATACCTAAGAGTGTTACAGAGGATATGTTGGCTCAAAAATTTTTTCGCGATTTCCCATCATCTCTAGCTATTGCTTCTGCTGCCTTGAGGAAGTAAGATAAAAAATATGTGCTGTGGCGAAGTGTGTTTGCTAGACAAGACGCGTAGCACGCAGACGGGAGCATGTGTGTTCTCGCATTGTAAATACCAGTAACTGATTACTCTAGCGGAAGATGAAGTGGCATATTCTTAACCAATTAGAATAGAATGCTGAATGTAATCGTAAAGTTGAGTCACGCTCCAAAACGAGTGGAACTGTGACTGGTTCTACGCACGGTAAGAAATAGCCGCTAACACAGTGGCTGAAGGTATTGCTAAGCTACCGCCAGAAGGTATTGCTAAGCTACCGCCATACCACATTTCATAAATGGCCGCTGCTAAGAGAAACAATTGTCATCTGTCCCTCTGGGTCCGGTAGGATTAGATATCTATAAATACACTTTAAAAGCAAGTAAATAATTTCATATCCGTCAAATACAAGTCGCCAAATGTCAGTTAAGGAGCTGCTCACTTCACCGACTGGCGTGTCAGCCGACTGAAATGGGGATCATATTTCGGAATTAAAAATATGTTAACTTATTTCCTGTTGTACATAAAAATATGTTCTAGCAAAATTGTATCCCAGTGCGCTTTTGTAAAGTACGAAAACCCATTTTATGTTCATGCAGTTAAAAATATTCGTAATTTTTATCCCATAAGTACTGGAACTATTCAAACTAACATTTAATGATATAGTAAACTCTTCCACGGGGAAAGAATGCACACACTATAAGTCTGTATTGAGGTATATTCCTTTTGTATATACAGAGAATGTGAAATTTGTTTCATGACTTACACGTTAAGGGATAGGCATTTGCACTCCTGTTTGGGTTGCATACGAAACGGATCATGATTATTACAGTTTTAGTACTGATTCGGAGCCTTCACTTCCGTAATGCGTTTAAGTGAGTAAACGGCTTCTATTAAAGTCCAGAGCCAATAAAACCATACACTAAAGATGAGGTAAACCGCTTATTCGTCTTCTGCTCATGTACACAGCACTGACCTACCCTAATCATACATAACTGCCAAAGTCACATGGTCAATAGTGATGAAAGAGTTTGTTTATTTCTTAATTTTTAAATAACAAGCACCATTATATTAATAAAATACCTTTAACAATTAGAATTTAATTAAACTGCATTACAAATTTGTCAGAGGAAGTATACATACATATCAAAGCATGTGGTTATAAATCAGTTTTCAAACCTAAAATCCAAACCATGCTGTTTTCGCTAGACGTGTTGGCAGAAAAGCAGTTCAATGTTGGGACACGGAGATGTGAACCTCGACGCCATGTCGCTTTTGTGCACTCACGTATTCCCTGACGCAACTTAGGCTTGTGCTGAGATATGCACGGGGGGGGGGGGGGGGGAGCGAAGTGTTAAAAATTTGCGAACGATGTCCCGCAGTGTGCAGGAGCGGCCACTCCTCGTCGCCATGCGCGGCCGTCCACGCGGATCCAATGATTGCCCGCTGGGCCCGAGCCTTGTGCATACATACTAAACGATGCGTCAATCACATTCGCAGTCGTCGCGCGCCGCCTCCGCAGAATTCCAATCGAACAGACGTACGCGTGTGTACCGCCGCGAACTTTTGATCGCGTACCGAGATTGCAGCTTTGTATTTCTTACCGCACGTCAAGTTATGCTCCTTGTTACTCGAAGCGGTAACAATAGCACACCGTTACAAATCACCGCACACTGTAAAAACATTTTCTGGTAAACTTCACAAACTGCAATGGAAATAATACTGCATACCAGGCGGGAAATATGGGAATGTTTAACATTGCTACTACTCAAAGTTTGGAACTTTCCTACGCATTTGACTATTTCCTAAGCAACTGTAGAACGTCACCACGCTTGCATAGGCTGTTCACGGTAAAAATGAACACTTTTGATAGCCCTGCTTAAGATCTACTTGTATGCACGTAGTGTATTCCTCCACCTTGTGTGAAATTAACAGTGCCATGGACCTTATCACTAGGGATAGGCAAATTTTGTGAATTAATTTCAGTACAAGACAGGCGCTATACGCATATACAGTGAAGTCACCTTTGCAATTGGATCTGAGCCAATAGCAGACTTGCAAGGCAACAAGTAGCGAATCACATGCTGCCAGGTGTGGGGTAACACTGGCTACTCTCTGGGGCAACAGCCAATAAATAGACACCTAAGTCTCCAGCATTCACAGGACGTGGAGACTATCCTACAGGTCACTGGACTCGCGAAATTTTCCTGTGTCTACTTATCACGTTATCCATGCGTCGGTCGAGTGGAACAGTGAAATTATTAGAAAAATTAATATTTTACAAATCTGTTCATTTTTACACTACGCTGCATAAAAAAAACAGAAAGAGAAATAAATATAATTTAAGTTATTACAAATGGTTGCCTAACACTTTTTATTCGACGTTAAGAAATGGAACTACTTTACCTCCAACGTTACCAACTTTACCGGGTGCACGTTACTCAGTGCGCCCATTAAAATATATGCAGGTAAGAGCAGTGACTTTTTTCTAAGGTTGATTTCAAAAGTGCTCTCCTTATCGTGAACAGCCTTTAGGGGAAAGTAATTTACCGCTCGCGTTTGTCACTGTGCATCTACACTGCTATAGAAAATGTAGAAATAATTTTTTAGAGTGTACAATAAAATAAGCCGGTGAAAATTACTCGAAACTATTTCCATACAAGATAAAAAAAACTTAATTAAGACTGCACAGAACAGAACATATTAAAATGGCACCAGTGCCCAGAGGAAGGCCACAACTGGTCTTAGTCACTACAGTTTAAAATAAATTTGGAAAATATTTGAAACATAATATTTGTCACGTTATAAAAATTAAAAACCAGTTAAATTTTAACTGGCCAGCTGCGAGCCCAGTCAACCACAGACTAACGATGAGGTATACCGATCTCGCTGGCTGCGCGCAACCAGCATCCGTGTTCCAACATTGAACTGCTTGTCTCCCAACACGTCTAGCGGAAACGGCGTGGTTTGGATTTTAGGTTAGAAAACTGATTTGTAAACAAATGCTTTAAGGTTGTATGTAAACATCCTCTGACCAATTTGTAATGCAGTCTCATTAAATAAAAACTGGCGAAAGTATTTTATTTACACAACAGTGCTTGTCATTTACAAATTGAGATATTAATAGGGATAGGAAAATTTCGCGAGTTCAATGACTTGTAGGCTAGACTCCACAGTCCTGTGTACACTCGAGCCTCAGATGTTTGTTCATTGGCTGCTACCACAGTGTTACCTCATACCTGGCGGTATGGGTTTTCGCTACTTGTTTATTTGAAAGTTTGCTATCGGCTCAGAAGTGTCTAGAGTGTGTCTAATGAACTGTAATACAATTGCAAAGGTAACTTCGCCGTATATGTGTTTGGCGTCTATCTTGTCCCTAACTGAATTCGCGCTATTTTCCAATCCCTAGATATAAACAAACACTTGCATCACTGTTGTCCATGTGACTTTGTTGACAGTTGTGTTCCTTTGACAAAGATCAATGTTGGGTACATGCGCAGAAGCCGAATAAGCAGTCTACCTCATCTTTAGTCTATGCACCCAACCGGGAAATGCTCGCAGCACGCAAACAGCCAATCAGGTACGAGGCTCTTCCCAGAGACTCGCGCAACCAATCAGCGAATGGCTACTCCCACATCTCAGGAATCGCCTAAGTGTAATAACCAGTTCTGTGATCAAAACATGCAAACAGTAAAAGAAGACTGATCTTATATTATTAATAGAGACCTGGAAATCTCGCGGATTCATTTGGCAACAAGATAGACACCACAATGCATTGTGCACTAGAGTCTCAGCTAGTTGTCAATTGGCTGATTTTCCAGTTACATCGCAGACCAATTCGAACGGTATTCGGTCGTAGTTTTCAAATTCGTCCATGGCGTGTGTTACAAACTGCGATCTTGCTGAAACATAAAGTCAAATGTACACGTGTTTGAAGTCTAGTTTGTCCTCAAATGAAATCGCGAAATTTCAGGGTATGTTATTATTAAGTATTCCATCTGATTATAGGCCGTTCACGATAAAATGAGCACTTTTGAAGCCCTAGTTACTTTTTTCTTCCAACCACTTTATATCGTTCCCCCACTTGTTATTGTAAAACCTGCCATGTAGGTAATAAACACAGTGTATACATTCACCGTACCCAAAACCAAAAGTCCGAGGCCACAGTGAAATGTATTTATTGGTTATTATGTCTGACAAAACAGCTTCAAAAAGTGCTCACTTTACCGTGAACGGTATATACTTCAGAAACCCTATTTCACTTACTTGTTACAGTCTTTTCGTCGTATCTTCACACTTTTTCAATAAAATCTTGTAAAAACCATCATATCTATGACGTGTTTGATTGTTTACTAAATATGTCACTCATTACAAGCGTTTGCTTCTTACGTCAAGCTAAAATTATTTGATTTTTGGTTAACTCGGACTTTTAATTATGTGTTATCTATAGGGACAGGGGTTTTTCGCGAAAATATTTCAAGACCAGTTGTACCCCAAAATACGTTTGTTCATATGCACTTTCGTGGCTGGGTATTTTAAATGCCACGTGCCTCAAGGCGTTTGTCTGCGAATCACGGACGTTCCGTATCGGCGTACTTTATTACGATTGGCCCAGTCAAAAAATAACACGTCTCCTCAAGTAGACGCGCGGCCAAAAACCGAAGGAAGTTGGGGCTGTGGACGTAGGACATTGAAGTCTAGCATGGCCATGGATATTTTCGCGAAAAACCACTGTCCCTAGTTATCTATACATAGGGATAGGCACATTTCACGATTTCATTTCCGAACAAGATAGACGTCAAACACATATACAGTGAAGTCACCATTGCAATTGGATTACAGTTCATTAGACACGCCCTAGACGCCTCTGAGCCAATAGCAAACTTGCAAAGAATCAAGTAGCGAATCCCATACTGCCAGGTGTGAGGTAACACTGTGGCAGCAGCCAATTAACAAACAGCTGAGGCTCCAGTGTACACAGGACTGTGGAGTCTAGCCTACAGATCATTGAACTCACGAAATTTTCCTATCCCCATACATAGAGATAGGAAAAATTCGCGAATTCAATGACCTATAGGCTAGACTCCACAGTCCTGTGTACACTCGAGCCTCAGATGTTATAACGGTTGAGCGAGACTTTAGGAGCGGGGATTGTGTTTCATTGGCCACTGCGTGCTGCGAAAGGCTCTCGGCGGGGCAAGTATGTTACCAATACGCGTCATAGGCGTACGCACGGGATGTTCCCTGATGACAGACAATGTTATTAAGGCTGTTCACGATATTGTGAGCCCTTTTAAAATGAACCTTAGAAAAATTTCGCTTCTCCTACCTGCACATATTTTAACGGGCGCAATGAGTGCCATGCGCCCAGTAAAGTAGGTAACGATGGAGGGGAAATAGTTCCATGTCTTTAAGTTGAAATAAAAAATGTTAGCTAACCATTTGTGATCAAATTATTTATTTTGCTTTCTTGTTTTTAATGCGTGTATGTGTAAGAATCAGTGGAGTTGTTCAAGAAATAGTTTTCTAATAACTTCACAGTTTCATTGACGGACGCATGGATAAAGTGGTAAAACAATTGGCAGTGTTAATTTTACACAAGGCGGGAGGATACAGAGCGTGCATACAAGTATAACCTAAGCACGGGTTTTTAAAGTGCTCGTATTAACATGAACAGCCTTTAAATTAAATTTATTAACTTAAAATTGTGGCCTTTGAGATTTATTTACTATCCCCGAATTTCAGCACGCCTAAGAACTATTACGGAGTCCCGAAACCGATTTGTCCATCGCATCAGGACTGTCCACGGGTGGTTAAAGATAAGTTTAATATACGAATTGTCTATGAATTTGTAATGCGCACTGATTGCTATTGAATTTTAAAACTTTTTCTTTAGAATATTTAAGTTTTCACGAATTCAACCAATACGTAAATTGTTAGGGATTTCCTGGAATATTTTCCTTAGTATTTAAAAACGAATTCATTTTTTTTTTTTTAAGCAAAATAAGTGAATATTTATCTAAGACGGTACATTAATTCATCGAGCCAACCATGAAAGTTACCCTGATAATGAACTTCGGCAATTGGCCGGCAGACAGCTGAGACGTGTGCGAGCTACAATTCTCCAACCGCGATGTTGGCTCTGAACCAACGTGTTTTGGAGTACAATCGATTGTGGATTCCAGCTGGGCCTAGTGGTTCGTGATATTTTCTTCGCCTCTCAGCAAGGGAATGGTCGACGCCAACATAGAACGTCATTCGTAGCTTGCAAGGAGCACGTTCGACACTAACATAACCGACCCTCAAAAACATACGTCACTGCAACACTCGACCTCGTAAGAGGAAATGTAACGAAAGAGGTTAAAATGTATGCAAATTACGAACATGTATTATTCTGGAAGATTTATTTGAAAATTGTTTGATGAGCCGCGAACAGTACAATACTGGTTCACTAGGAACGTAACTTTTATCTTCATTGTTCCTCATTTAACTGTAAAACAATAGATGTTTCTCAACGCAACTTTTAAGTGGGGTAATATTTTTTATGTTTCTAGAAACTGGAGCTATATATCATCGGACTCCGAACCTCACAAAACTGGACGAAACAATGGGGAAAAATTACCCCCTGGGGCAGATTATATGCAAGTCATTAAATCGCACATCGATGTTTATTATTCCTGTCGCGTTTTCCATTCACTGTATACTTCCTTTTTACCAGTTAGAACTCACCAGATGAAAGTGGGTGCGTGCCATATATTACGTCATGTTCGGTCAGTTTTCTCTTCTGTGCCACAAAGCAAATTTTTCCTGGCTATGTAGGCCCATATGCATGAACGTATAAGTGTGCATGTGTGTGTTATGCCTTGCAGACTAAATAATAAATGACCAGTAGATATATTTGTCTACTTTTTAGAAATCTGAGCATTGTCCTATAGGTAGGAGTAGTGAAATTTCGTGAAAAGATTTCAAGACAAGTTATATTTCAAAACACTAGGGTTGTTTGCCTATATTAATTGGCTGAATTACTTCTTGACACGTGTTAACTGTCTGCACACAAATCACGTAGGAGAGGTGCCGATGTTGTCGAATTCTAAGTGGCCTAGAAAAATAAAATTAAACCTCAAGCAGGCTGCAACCAATGGCAATATACAAACTGCTGTTGGGTGCTTATAGTATTGAAGTCTACGGTGTATTCATATTTTTTCGCAAAAAATCACCGACTCTACCTATATGACATACGAAATATAGCTATGAAACTGCTAACTTTGAACATTTCCAATTCTTGTCTTTATCGTTATTACATTCCAATTTTGCGTTGTTGTTTGGCGGCAGAGCATATCCTAACTTTTTGTAAGTTTTCTCGACTTCTGCCATTGGCCGGTAAATTGTTTTGCACACTGTCAAAAATTTCCGTATATTTACGAACTTTTTTTAACGGAAATGTAGAGTAAATATACGGAAATGCAATCCGTAATGACGGAAAACCGTCAAGTTCGCAAATACAAAATACGGAAATTCTTGTATTTCTTATAGCTTTAGGGTTCGGGGACGGACAATTCTGGGTCTAAACAAAGCTTGCTTCGCCACTCTAACCAGAAAATTAGGGCCTATCGTTTCTGCGGTAGCTGTGTTATTCACACCACTAAGAGCTATTCTTTAAAACATTAAAAACTAGCATCAGACGTCTGTTAAATCTAGCAACACCTAAAATACACTAACTTTAGTATAATCTCAAAAAGTTGCTTATGTGGCAGTACTGAAATACTAGTTACACCTGAATTTCATGTTAGACTTGTGGGTGAATCGCTAGAGTAGTGGACTTGTAATTTTTTGACTCTGGTTCGAATTTTTTCAAGTATAAAATATTAAAAAATTTTTAAAATATCTTTTTAATACACACTTGAGCACCCAAATAATGAAAATTAAAGATTTTTTCATCTTGTTTTAGTTTTAAAATGGAAGTTATGAAAACGATCTAGGGAATTAACGGAGAGGTTCCCTGATTACACGGGAAGTTTAACGGAATGTCCGTTTTTGAAAATCAATGTTTTCGCAATTTTAAGGAGATTTTCCGGAAACCTCTGAAAAAAAATTTACCAGCACTTTTCCGTAAAGTGAAGGACAATTTTTTCAACAGTGCACGCGCCGAATTACCAGTTGGGACATTTCATCAGTGGAATTACCAGTATCCTGGGACGTGTTAAAGAGGTAAGGTTACAGTGGTAAGGGGGAGGAGGGGGAGTCTTAACTTATTCTCGACAGAAGTTATAAGAGAACGATGAATTTATTGAGACAAGCAGGAACGGGGAAGAATTCTGCAATAACCTCTGTTAAGGGACTATCCAGGCATTCCCCTGTATTAAATTCTAAAAACCGAGATAAAGATGATCAGACCAGGAGTCCGATTTCTCCCAAATGAGACCACACAGTATTATCAGTGCGCAATTACGCTGGATGGTCAAACAGCTAAATGACTTCGATTTATGGGCATTAGCCAATGAAACGATTCATTGTTCTCAGATTATATGAAATCTAATGAAAACTACACTGTTACCAAAACATACTGCTAACTAAGCGGTACTTATTGCTTTGAACTGAGATTTGCTACAGTTCACTTATTCAAGGCCGTAAGTAAAAGGCCAAATCTAATCTAGAGTTCAACTCAATTTGTCGCCTATGGCTGGGAAACCAGACGATTATAGTACTTAAGACGTGGTGTTGGCCCTTGACAGAAGGATCGATTACTTAACAAGCTTAATGTACATTGTAATAACTGCAAACACTAGAACTGTTAATCTGTTAATAAGGTTAGGGTAATGTAATCAAAATGGGCAGGTTCTAGTATTGAAAACAATCTGGTTTGGTCCATGTTAAGATGTGCTCGTTGTATGTCAACAGTTCACAGCAATGGCTGCATGGTATGATTCATTTGCCAGTTGGTGTCTAGTGCTGTGCTAATATTATAAAAATGAATTCCTGCAGTTAATGATTACTGCTCCAGGTGAAAGGCCTGTTGTTTTAACCAATGAATGGGGATTACTGTTTGCTGCAGTGGAATTATAGATGCTCTAATGTCACAAAGATGGGTAGCTTATGCAACAATTTATTCTGGGGTAGTAATCTGGCAACCACATGGTACATATAATTCGATACTACTGAGCTTGAGGTTAGTGACATTTGTATTCAGAGAAGTATTCACACATTGTAGTCACATTCCCTCTGGGGGATTAGATCACATATTGGTAGGGTAAGATGCGATGAATGGTGAATGACGTGTCCAAGGTGCATTGGTAAAAAAATAACTTAGTAGAGTTGGAAAGAAGAATAGCTTCTTTAACGCACTGGTACTGATTGATGGTAAGGGATTCCTTTGGTATATGCGCTACATCCGATGACAATTCTGATGAGGGTAGAATAGCCTTGTATCGTACTTGGATCGATGGCAATAGTTGAGTATGGAACTTGGGTGGTGCATGATTGATTTTTTAAATGATATGGCACAGGAATGATTTTAAAAATTTTCCATCTAGAATTGGCTTGTGAAATAGGGATTTGAATTTTAATCACCATCTGTGTTTTTGAAAAAGAGCATTCAGTAAGTTCATGTGTTTAATATGTGATAATGTCCTTAGTACTAATACATAATGTTAACTTAAGTTTGTTCAATTCCAGACTAAGGTTTTCAAGGTCATGCCTAAGTTAATGGCAATTTGCTTAGCTGGCAAAATTTAATGTAGTCTCTGACAATGTCTTTATGTATAGTGTTATTTATTGAATGAGGCTGGTAGTTAACAAACTCAATTGGGCCTCAACAATATCTATTTTACTAATTGCAATGTGCTGTTTGTTTGAGGCTTGAGAAAAGACATTTATGGTAGCTGCTAATAAATTCACTTTACTTTCAACCTGGTGTTTGAGTTCTGGAATTACCTTGAATGTAAAATTTACGGCCGTGTTAGTTGTCATGATATTGTTGGCAAGGTTAGTGATTTGGTTATCTAACTGCTCGTCGTTATTAAGCTGTGCACAAAGGGGCTTATTGGTGAGCACATTGCACACCAACTTTTTACGTCCCCAATAAATCGTATTCCGTGTTTACTGTTGACTTTTGTTTTGATATCGCCAAGGTATTCTCGGAGCACTCCTTGTTCTACTACCTGCATGTAATCATAAATTAATTTTCCATTTGTGCATGAGTGTGAGTTTTGCTCATTACGAACGACATGCAAATATTCGTCAAGCTAAGCTGGTATGTTAGAGAGGTGCAAGGGAATGGTATAAATCAGTGGAATGCTATCTTCATAAACAAATTCTACATTGGCCAGCATCCAATAAATGCCGACGTGAGTTCTGAAGGTGGCGGGCGCTATAAATATTGTTAGCAGGGCAAGGCAGACTGCGATAATGGCCTTGACCATGTGCCGAGCACAGCAGGCTCCCCACTCCTCGGCTCATGCTCATCTGCTGATTGGTGTTGCCATGGTGATACTCCAACGCATGCACAGAGCATACCTCACACTCTAGCACTGCTACGTACTGCTGCTAGGCTGCTATGGCAGTTCGTCTCTGCCGGTGTGACACAATGCTCGGGCCAGGGTTGGCAGCTATGGATCCCTTCTCCACACCTCTGTTGCTCTGCAGTCGTCCAGTGGTGTGGTGGCAGCAAGGAATTGCAGACCGGCGCCTTGTGCTGCCTGAATCCTGATTCAGTAGCCACGTACTGAACTTGGAGCGAAGTCATCGCGCCCCAGTTGCAAGCATATACTGACGGCACAGGCATCCCCTCGTACAGCAGAGATAAATTAGTTCACTTACCCTTGTTTGGTTCAAGTCACTCACACACACTGAAAGACATTTTTAATTATTTTAAAAACTTATCATTTTATACATTAATGTATCAAAGAGGGGAAATGATTTAACAAATGCAGGTTTCGTGTGGTGGGTGCAGACAGTGTCAAACTAAGGAGGACGGGTTTTATTTACTTCAATACGAACAGTAGAGTCTCCTAAAATGTCTATCACCATATAAGGACCCCGGTAACAATGTGTAAGCACCTTCTGTCTTCCGTTTTTATGCACCCATACGTAATCGTTGATGCACAATGTGGTTTGCTTGTGCGTCCTATTAAATTGATTTTTCTGATGTCTTTCAGCCTGAAGTAAATTAAGCTTGGCATTATCGCTATCTTGCAGTAATTTTTTAAACCATTCATTAGCGTGGTCAGAGTGTTTGACTCCTATTGCCTCTGCTGGGTGCGCAGCTTCTACGCCGAGTAGGATATAGAAGGGTGTATATGTTGTAGTTGTATTTACACTGATATTGTAGTTGAAAAAAATAAATTCTACATATAAATCCCAATTCACTTGATCATCACTGGCACATTAGTTAATTGTTTTCCTACATATGGTTCGTGTCTTCGACTAAACCGTTGCATTTCGGGTTGTAAGCAGTACTGGTTAACATTTTTATGCCTAACATTTTCAGCAGCTGGCTGATTAATTTATTTTGAAAGCTCGTGCCACGATCTGTCAAAATCTGGTCGGGTCATCCAAATTGTAAAATTACTTGTTTAATGAATTGGGCACATGTAGTGGCATCTATGGAAGGCATGACTTTCGAGACAACATATCTGCTTAAGTATTCCATCATCACCAGACTATACCTATTTCCACATGCAGTGGAGGGGAGAGGTCCTTTGCACCAAGTGCTCAACTTTTCAATAGTGGTAGGGGTGGAATTGAAGTCATCTGACCCATAGACTTAATATTGGTTGCCTAAGTCTTCTGGCATATTGTACATGTGCATACATAGTTTTTGACATCTGTAATCATCGTGTCCCAGTGGTAGACTTGTTTAATTTTTTGAACTGTCTTAAAAGCACCAAAGTGTCTGCCCCCAAAGATGGCATCGTGGTGAGCCTGTATTATATTGCTCACATAAACTTGAGGCACTAATATTAATTTATTTGAACCTTGTGGCGTGTTTGCTTTGAGGTAAATTTCTCGATTCGCATATTCCGTATCGGCCACTAAGTCTGCGGTATTTGGTATCTGCCCATTGTGGGTTTAATAACGCAAGATTCAACTTTCGAACGTGAGGATCGCACTCGTACTCACCTGTAAAGGGTGATGAGTTAACAGCTACTGGGCACAAGTGTAAAATTTCAATCATCTTCAAATTAAAAATATTTCTGCTTGTGATGATATGTTGGCAAGAACTGTGTTTTCAGTTTTTGGTGGTGATGATAATTTTGCAATCGAAAATGGGGTCAATACAATGAAGCTCTACCTTGTTGGGGTTTGTTTTCCATTATTACTTGTATGTTTACCTGATATATGGTGGTTATTATCTTACAAATAGCATACACAGGGGAAAATTTCTTTGTCAGTTATAGCTTTTGCTACCTTAGTTTTGTCTTTTAACTGTAAGTTGTTTTGGAAGAAGTTTTTCATTTTGGCCCAATTGTTTGTTATGTATTTTACTATGCTCTTTTTTATTTCCTCGTGTTTGTCAGGTTCTTGTAAAACACATTCTGTTAATGCTTTGTAAGGTGACATACAATTTAGCATATTGTGTTTGACTTTGTATGTGGGGTTTTTGACTGTAAAGTTTTGTATTTGTATGGCAGTATGAGTGGTAATGTGGCTTAGTGCATCTGGTAATGTATTTAATTTTTCTTTTACGATGTGGGGTCGAAATCATATTTGCTGAGTGCAATAGCCATATTTTGTATAGTAATGTTGTGCTCTGCCATTGTTTGTAAATACTCTAAGCTGACATGATCTGTCTCGATTATGAAGTGATGTCTGTATATATATTGTCTAAAGTGGTTGCATAAGTAACGAATATTGCCAAGTTCTCTTACGGTCACATTCCAGCGCAATTCATTAGGGATAACTTTTTAGAGGCGAATGCAATTATGCTTCTTTGTTTAGTATATGGGTTTTCTTGCATGAGAATACCACCTACTGCATCATTACTCGCACCACAGGCTAGAATAATATTTTTGTGCAAGTTGGATTTCTGTAAGATAGGCACTGCTATAATTGCTTGCTTAAGTTGTATGAATGCCTTTTGATGCTGTTCTTCTCATTTGTAAGGGATGTTTTTTTTAGTGAGGTCAATTAGCTGTTGAGCTATTTTTGCATAGTGCATTATGTATCATCGAAGGTATGAGGTCATGCCCAAAAGTGTACATAAGTGCTTAATGTTAGCTGGTGGTGCCATCTGTTCAATAGCACGTACCTTGTCTGGGTCGTTAGTGATACCTTCTGGTGTGTGATGTGACCTAACACTTTAACTGACTGTTCTGCGAATGTGCACTTTTTAGTGTTCACTTTAGCATTAAACATGCACAATCTTTCAAGAACTTTCTCTATATTGCCTATGCGTTTTTAAAATATGTTTCCTAAAATAAATATATCACCAATATAGGCTATAACTGTTGTCCATTGTAGAGGCTCTAAGAGCACATTAATGAACATTTGGAAATAGTGTAGTAATGTGGATAGGCCCATTGGCATACATTTGCACTGAAATAGTCCCACACCATCTATTCTAAATGCTCATTTATAGCAGTCCCTTTTCCTGATTGGCATGCTGTAGAATCCGGAAAATAATTCTAAGTTGCTGATAAAGTGTGAATTTTCAAATTCGTTAAAAATATCTTCAATACATGGTAAGGGATACTGAACTCTGGTTAAGTGTTGGTTGAGCTTTCTAAAATCTGCTAAGAATCTCAATCTGCTATTCTTTCTAGAAACAACTAAGATTGGTTCGGAATAAGGTGAGTCAGCTTCTTCAATTATACCTACCTTTTCCATTTCTGTAATTTGCATCAATAATTTGTTACGGACTTTAGGGCTTATATGGTAAGGCCTGGTGGCTAAAAGTTTGTCAGTGGTAAGTTCAAGTTTGATTTTGAAATGATTTGCCTCTGTCAATTCCAAAATGCTATTTGCAAACCTATCCTTATATTTGTTTAAAATATTAGCAAATGGCTGCTGTTTGTTTGGTGTCTAAGCTTTTGTAAATATTGGGTAGTTTGTTTTGTTCCTTTCTGATGCTGTGTAATTGATTGATACAATGTTCGATAGAAGTAGCATTGTCGTGTGCAGCTGTAGCAGCATGTATTGGTATCTACAATAATTTGTTAGAGTCGTTGGCATGTATTAAAATAATATTATGTTTCAAAATTGGTATTATATCATACGTCTTAATAAAGTCCACTCCTAATACATTGTCTTGCTTTAATTTGTCCACAACTAAGAAGTCCTGTGGATAAGTATTGCCTGAAATGCACAAGTTAATTGTTGTTTTAAATGTATGTGTTGCGAATACTGAAATTACTCCGACTGAGGTAATGTTTTCTGTTAATGGCTGGAGCTTTAGTGTCGAAATCAAAGTGCTTGCCATGCTACTCCGGGAACATCTGGTGTCGAGTAATGCATAGTATTTCCTACCTTTTATTTTGACAACAACTCGTGGTGTCGATGAGCAGAGGCCGGTATGCTGACAATCGAGTTTTTTGTTGTGGCACGAAAATTGATTTACTCTAGATTGAGGTGCAGGCCTACTCAGGAAGTTATGATACTTTATCTCATCATTGCGGGTCCATTGACTCGTGTTATGATCATAACTGGTAGTGTCTACGGCGCTGTCTTGTGTGGTCTGCTCTAGATAAACTGTTTTGTGCACCAGCCCAAATTTGTTTTTAAAGTTTCTAAAGTGGTCGCCAATATTTGTAACAAACTCGAAATTCTGCTGTGAGAATAATGTACAGTGACGGGCCTTATGAACTGCATAAAAACACAATGTGCAAGTATCATGGGCAAGGCTACATAGGCCCGTATCTTTCTCTGTCTGCTCGACATTTCGCTGTCAATTGGCAATGTCGTGTTTCTCAGCATACAGCAGTTGCGTGACAATGTTGACCTCACTTGTGTGGTGGGTTGCGAGTGGCATTTGTTGTTTTCTTCCAGCTCGGGCGGTGATGAATGCACACTTGGCTGTGGCGAAGGTAACAATACATCCCAATTTCAATATGCTTAAGGTTTTCAATCATCTGCGCAATTATGTCATTAGATAATCCTATTAGGTTATCTGCTATTAATGACAGCAAGAACTTACACAGAATGTTAAAAAACTCCTTGTTGGTAACATGGGTATTGTATTTGTGCCTATAGTATTTCATGGTTTCAATGTGCCACATGGTGTTTTCTCCGACATTTTGGTGTTTGGTGTAAGAAGGTATTTATATCTTTCTGTGTCTTTGGTTGTGTTGAAAGTGTTACATAGTGTAGTTTGGAGTTCCTGCCATGTAACTTGAGTGGGGTGGTTTCTTAAAAGATTGTCTAATGTGTGTTTGACTGTGCGTAATACATGAAATTTAAGGCGACTGCATTTTTCTGCTTCATTTCACTGGTCTATTTCCACGACAGCCTCATATGACACTTGGAAATCCGTAATATTTTCTCCTACTGTGCCCGAGAATGATGGAGGTTTTTCTGGCTGGTGTGCAACAATTTGGAGGGGTGGTTGTGGCTGTTGCATGTTGTGTTGTGTGAGTGGGGTTGTCTGTGTGACTGTATTAATGTTTTGGTGAGTGTTGGGAGGTGGTGTAAGTATATTTGTTCGGAGTGGTTCTGATCCCACCTCGTGGTATATATTAAAACCTCGAAAGTCTTCCAGAAGGCTTAAGTACCCTGACTGTGATTGGTCGTTTTCTTGTGTGTGTGTGTTGGTGTTTTGATTTGGTAGTGTTCTGGGCTTGTGTTGAATGAAAAGTCTTAGGCTGTTTTTTTAATTCTGCTGCCAATGAGTTTTGGGTGGTTTCACTTAGCAACTCTCTTTGCTTATCATAGATTCCTAGAGCATGTTCTAGTTCTGTTGTATCTAGCAGCGCATATTTAAGAAATTTGGTAACTCATGATTGTGCTGATTTGCTGCATGTTTCCATAAACGTACTGTGTAGTTATTGTACGTTGAAGTGGTGTATATGCACTTGTGTGTTACAATATCGGCACTTTGTGTAACTTAACTTCTAATTACAAAGAAGGACGGATATTGAAAGAACTCCGAAAACACACCAAAACAAGTGGAGTCTTTCTAGCTCACAAGGAAACAGATGTTCCAATGTGCAGGAATAAGCAGTAAGCATGCATGGTTACAATATAAGCAATATTTAGCTGTAGTGATGCGCTGGCAGTAGGTGACATTATGTCGAAAAGTGCTAGCTGGCAAGGCCATTGTCGTGACATCGCGGTCTGCTGACTGACAGACGTGGCGTAACTAACCTTGCGTACTCTCGCAAACACAGTTTACCTTGACCACATCTAAGTGGACAGTTGTTATTCGCGCTGACACTAATTTATTGATACTACTATTAATATTAAAAGGTATTATGGCAATAAGATATACACATCTCTGTATACTGAGTGTCGTGACTGATTTATATGAACATACACACATAGAAGGACAATAAAATATACTTTTCTGATACTGCTGATGTTTTTAGCCTAAGCATACAGTAGGTACCTGAATCGCAGCTTCTTCTGAAAGTATTACTATGTTGATCATAATCTGTTGCTTGCAGTTGGACGGTGTGAAGCGCAAAATGACTAAAATAAATCATAAATAAGAAGTCCACTCGCACAAGCGTGAGGTGGAACGAACGGCACCTCCACAAATGTAGCATCTCTCTCCTGCTGGCCTAATCACTACCAGTATTTCAGCTAATTTAACTCTGTATTTAGAAATTACTATATCACTGAAGTTTATGCAGCACAATGGGAAAAGGTAAACGGAGGTTCGTAGCTAGATGATAAAAGAACAAGCAACCTGGGAATACACTTTTATTAACACAATTCTTTACATTTATTGGAACAATACAGAACATTTACAATTACTTTTAATCCTTATACGCGATCTGAATGAAGTTATGTAGACTGAGTTGTGATCTGCCTATCCTTGCCAGAAAGTTAAATGATTACCATTGAAACTGTCGAAAGAAGTATCGGAAGATGACCTTCCTCCCTACTGCCAAACCGAATATGCTCATCACAGAAGTTGTAGATGTCGTCTATGAGCTCCTCAAGGCCTAGACAAGTATGGTGCCTTCGTCGTCTCAGCATCATTGGGACCTCGGCGTCGTCGGTTACGACGAGTAACACACAGTATATCTTCTGGTAGTCTGGATGCATCTGGGCGGTGGGGGGGGGGAGGGGGGGGGTGCGTTCCGGCCTTGTATTTATACCCTGGGCTGAGTGGGTCAGTACAGCCTATTTATTAAACATTGTTTGCGGCCAAGCTCTGGCCGCTGCAGTATGTTGCTATTATGACCACAGTAGTGAACCACAGTTGGCATGCTGTAAATGGCCCATAAATATGCTGCTAATATTTTCCGAACTGCGAGTAATATTTAGCATAAATTTTATCATTTGCTTGTGGGGCGTTTGTTGAAATCTAACAATCGTCGTGAGAGCATTGGCTTAAATTATGAGTATTTGTAAAATAGGTACTGTCACTTTTGTTTATATGATCTGTTTGTCAACCATATAAGAAATTATAACAGTCATGAATGCGAACATTGTCACCGCTCGCAACAATTGGCCAACTGTAAACTGCTTGTTGTTTGCTACTTGCGGCCCACATGATGACGCCCAACTATCAAAAATTGAATTTTTCTACTACTTGAGGATTTTATGTACAAACATGATTTTATTTTATGTAATCTTTGGCAAACATCGCCCACGCATTCTCTACATATTTTAATATGCCTGTGGGTGTTTCACAGACTTTTGCTTGTGTGCCGTATATGAAATACCATCAATCATTTTGTGTTAAATGGCCCACAATTTCCCACATGATGATGTCGAACTATCAGAAATGAACCATTCCCCCATGCGAGGGCTTTATGTGCAAACATGTTCTTTAATTATACTCTTTGGCATACATCAGCCACACGTTATTTCCATATTCCAAGATGTTTGTGGGTGTTTTACTGATGCGTGTTTGTGGGCCACATATGGAATTCTGTCAGTCATTTTGTGATAAGTGACCCGTAATTGGCCACATGATGATGCCCAACTATCAGAATTGAACCTGTCTACCACATGAGGGTTTTACACAGAAAAATTTTCTTATTTTCATACGCTTTGGCATACGTCGGCTACATGTTTCCTACGTGTTATAATATGCCAGTGAGTGATTCACTGAAGTTTGCTTGTGGGCCATACATTAAATTCTGTCAATCATTTTGTGTTTAATGGCCCACATCAAAAATACTTCCCAAGCAAATACAGTTACTATTGTTTCCATGGTCTTATTGTGTACCACATAATAAAACACTTACAGTCATGTGGGCGAACATGTACCACATGTGCCAACATTTGGCCAACTGTTATATGCTTGTTGTTTGCTTATTGGGTTATTAATTCTGTGTTCCTCGGTTACCTTTCAGTCACAGTGTGCGAGCCACACGACCTCGCAAAGGTAGGGCAACTTAGCATAGTATTTAAACAGCATTCAACCAGCAAGTCCCAGCTTTGAAGACGATTCCATTCATGCTTGGTATTTTCCCTTACATTTGCAAACAGCTGCTACTTGAACCACTGAGCAAAAAAAAACCTTGGCTTATTAAAAGAGCGTCATATTTAAACTGAAACGTCCCCTAATGAAAGTTACATTTTTGGGGAGCCCAAAACGATGTATTTATCTGACACTGAAAAGTTTAAATGTAAATTGGGCATTTTTCTGTTCCTTCAAATAAACAACCCGCAAAGAAGCAAGGAACGAATTGCACACTTCCTGATTAGAGAATACACAAGGACACGGCAATTACAACGCATGTAGGTGCCTTTGACGAAGGTGTAAGTACCCAGTTACCGAGTAGCTGTGTGTTCCCCTTGTCCCAGCAATGTGATTATTAGGCCTATCACGTTTTATACGAGTTCTTTATTATTATTATTATTTTTAGTACGCTAGCATCCAACAGGTTGGATGGCAGGCTCTGATTCGCGGGCCACCTAGCGACACGTTGTAAGGGCATTGGGTCTTTTTTCGTGGTAGAGACCCTGCCATTTCGAGTTTAAAGATGACATCAAGCTAGACTTCACGTACTATACATACACGAGTATAAGTCACTTGTCCATCAGTTGTCGCTACAGACAGAACTCAAAATCCAACTTGACTCTGCCACACGGAATGAATATTTACTATTCGTCGTAATTCCTGCAGGGTATTTCGGATATACGAAAGTCCAATGACACATGTGAAACTAGCACTTATATGCTGTCTACATTGGTACTGAATTATAACACAAATTATATAGTCGCTTATAATTCGTTATTGTTAGGGACTGGAAAAATTCGGGAACTTGTACATAGGAAAAACTAGTTTTCAAACACATGTCCATTTGGATCACAGTTATTAGACAAGCCCAGGTGAACTCTGTGCCAATTACTGACCTGCAAGGAAACAATCACCCTATACCTTGTCATATGGTCTGAGATAAAAATTGGTTACACGCTGGGGCAGCAGCCAATGAACAGACAGTTGAGGTTCGAAGATATATAGTAGAATAGAGTGTAGTCTACAGGTAGTTTAAAATGCGAAAAAATTGTATCCATAATTTTTGTGTAGCAAATGAAACTGTTTATTCACCGGGGCAACAATGAATGAGAAAATGTCTGATGCTCAAGTGTACAGGAAACTTCGCGGAGTAAAACGTGAAGCTCAGTAAATCCATACTTTTTTCCAGTACCTGTTTATAGAGAACTGAAAAATTGGCGGATTCGTTTGGGAACAAGATAGACTTCAAAACACGGGTGGTTCGTTGAGAGGGCGGAGGCTAGGGTTAAGGCTCAGCTTCATCCCTTTTGCAGAGATTCTTCGTTTTAGCGTCATAATTTCGGATTCATAGTTATTACTGACAATATGCGATCATAGAAATTTTACTTCTCACGAGTTATTAAATATTTTTGTGCGTAGGCATAATTGTGTAGGCTTGTCGTGAAAAGTCGAGAACTTATTAATGAAATATAGATATGCTATCTACTTTTCACAACAAGCAGATAACACAATTAAAATTCTGCACAAAAATATTCAACTTGTAAAATGTAGATTTTCTGTGATCGTACATTGTCAGTAATTACCACAGCCCCGAGTATTTTGCGGATTGAGTTGGCAGCAAGCTAGGCTGGACAGCCCTCTGTACACTCGAGACATTACCATTTGCTTATTGGTTGCTGTGACCAAGTGAGGACTCTGTACAGGACTGTTAAACGCTCACTCGCACTACTGCTTCCTACTTAGTATTGGCTCACAGTTAAACGGGGCGTGTCTAAACAACTGTCTTCCAATCACAACAGCAGGAGAAAATAACAAGTGTCTGGAGTCTACCTCGCCTCCGAATGAATTCACGAAATACTCGTGGCTCTAGTAATTACTATGAATCCGAAAACATGACGCGAAAACGAAGAATTTATGCAAAATAGGGGAATACGAACCTTAAGGCCACGATCCTTCATTTCTACAGCTTTTGCGAGAACGAATTTTTTGTACCGAAACGGGAGTCCATATCGTAAAATCCTCTTACAGTTTTGTTACAAATGATTTTATTGTGTAGTGTAATTCTTTCAACACAAAAAACTGTATAATTTTATATAATTATTAAATAAAATAAATTTTCCTTAATTAATTAATTGCATAAAATTATAGACTTTTTTTTTTGTATTGAAAAAATCAAATTAAATAGTAAGAAGAATTTGTAGCAAAATTGTAAGAGGATTTTACAATATCGGCTCCCAATTGGGTTCAAAAATTATTTTTCGCAGAAATTAAGGATCGTGTCCTTAAGGAGACTAAGCCCCTTCCCCCTTGTAGCATGATTTTATACTGAGTAAAATTAAATTATTCTTGAAGGCAAGCACATTGTTAATAACGTAGTATTAATGTATACACTAATCATAGCAACGGGGGATGTCAAACAGTATTTATAGACAGACTATCCATTAAGAACTTAAATTTATTTTCAACATTGGTATCTAATGCTCACGTGGTATGAACGTAAACGTACGCACGGTGTCCCACGCCTCAAGTATATAGGTGCACCACTACTTCAGAAATTTATACGTGTGTGTTTCCACGACTCATCCAATAACAAACACGGAACAAACACAGGCGTAATCATGGCCTCCCACTGCGTCAGCAAGGAGCCAATGAGCAGTTAGCGTCAGTACGAATATGAGGATGAACGTGAAATTCAGGCTACGGGTCAGGTGTCTACCCACTGACAGGGGCGACGTGAACGTAAAGCGCTTAGCCTCACGCTGGCTCGAACTAGTAATACCTCAGCTACAAGGCAGCCATCCTAAACCTCCACGCCTGCAGGTGCGCCTGAAGCACCTGCTACAATCGTATTGTTACCCGGCCCGGTTACAGCTTCGCGTTTTGAGATCAAGGATGCCTGCTTCGTATAGCCCACAGCCGTGGCGGAGATGGAAGGTCGTTATGTTATTGTTGTTATCCCCATTTGCAAACGTTTCAGGGGAGTTCCACCATCCGACCTGAATAGCTCACGATGTTGATTTTTTATTTTCCTTTCTTACGAGCAAGCAGACAGCGCGCGCTAACAGATTTCATCACGGGATGACTCGCCAAATACCGTCGGCTCTATTGTTGTGGAGTCAGCTCCTCATTAGGTGTCTTGGACGCGGGGTCCATTGTACATGTGTTCCAAACCTTCTGCTATGAGACGGCGAAACTGGCGTATACTCACATCACGACACTGCTAAGTGAAAACGATAATAGCAATAATTATGACGATATAGTCCATTCGCGGTTAATTCCAACTTTTCTGAGGCCCTGCTAAAGTTCTGCTTCCAGGATATTCCTCCGCCTCGTGCAAACAGTGCTTAACTAAATCTGGAAAATTACACCGAAGGGACAACACACTGCATTCTTGCGCGCTTAGTGAAGTGACATTTTCCATAAGGACTATTTCTTACTAGGCATTGCCAACACACCTATTTTCTCCCTGTTTTTGTTAATGCCGATTAGTCCTACAAAAAAAAATTATAGTTTATGAACAGAATATACGAAGGATATAATTTTAAACAAAAAAAAACTGTATTTTTTTTTTTAACAGAAGTATAAGGCGCTCGTGTTACGTGGAATGTTTAGGGAAAAACCAAACGTTTCAAATGTTTGATTCAAAAAGTGTGAAAAAACCGCTAATATACTACAATAGCTTTTTTTTTGTGCTGTGTTATGCCAATTGCTGATCTGGAGCTCATTATAATTGTCGTAGGTTCGTATAAAACATTTCATTCCCAGATGAGCAGGTTCAGTAATATTTTTTTCGAAACAATCAGCGTACGCCGTGTATTTCAACACTTAAGCCCGCAGCACACGTAACGATTTTCCTTGCGATATCGCATGCGTGTGGTCTTTCTTGATGCTGGAAGTACTCTCCCAGTGGAAATATTGATGCTCACGTGCAGTTTATCTGACTAGCATACTATTCCTCGGTAACTGGAATGGTGCTATTTTTTCTACATTTTTTTCTTTGCTACTTTCCGATCTCAGCTAAATGAGAGCAAGGAAACGTGTAACGTGACTTATTTACATAGGAACATGATTGTTTTGGCATAATAAATACATAGAAGAAACATGTTTGTGTAGCCTGGTCACGGTCAAATGAGCACTTTTGAAAGACGTGCTTAAGTTCTACTTGTATAAACGTTGTGTATTCTTCCGCATTATGTAAAATTATCATTGCCATGGGCCTCATCACTATAGTCATGCGTCGGTAAAGTGAAACTTTGATATTATTAGAAATGTAAATACTGTACAAATCTGCTCGTTTTTACTTTTCGATGCATTAAAAGAAGCGGGAGAAATAATTTATCTCAAATTGTTACCTAACACTTATAATTCGACGTTAATATGTGGAACTACTTTCCCCTCCATCGTTACCAACTTTACTGGGCACGTGTCATTCCTTGCTCGCGTTAAAATATATGCGGGCAGGGGCAATTACTTTTTTCTAAGGTTGATTTCAAAAGCGCTCACTTTATTGTGAACAGCCTTTATACAGTTTTAAGGTAACCTGTGTACTGGCCCGAATTCTTTGAAAAGCATTGCCAGTTTTCGTTCCTTCGCGTTAACGATTCTCTTGTACACTACCGTTTATTTCGTCTACAATTTTTATTTTCACTATCCAAAACTAAAAGAAGTGTAGCTACTATAAAGATTTTTTTTTTTTCGTTGTGCAGAGTTAACTGTTTTTTATTTTCTTTTCCGCCAGCTGTAAAACATTGTTACGGCTGCTGACGTTACTCGTTAACATAATATCTCGCAAGGAAACACATACAGTGTACGGCAATAACAAGTGACTGAGACCGCGAGTAACCAGTTCACATAACTCTTTGCATAGCTATTAAATAATATCTTTGCGAAAAAAAAAAAAAACGTACCTTGTTCGCTGGGCTTAAATCGCGTGTCGGGAGTTCTTCTTTTGTAAGCTGCTACTTGCAAGAGAAGCAGATAAATAATAAATGTTTTTATTATATGTTTCGAGTGTCCACGAACAGCTAAAGGGTCTTGGTAGGGGAAGTGAAGTGAAGAGATTTGGGCGGTTCTTGAGAGCCGACGAGGGTGATTTAATTGAATATGGAGAGGCGCCGGAATGGGGGGGCGGGGGAGACGGGAGATCCCCGAAGAAGCCTGTCGGCCAACGGTATCGTCCGGCACGATTCCCACTTGCGAAGGTCCGGTGACCCGGCCGGGGATTGAGCCCGGTTCGCCTTGGTGGGAGGCGAGCGAGCTAATCGCTCAGCCACTGCGGCCCCCTTGGAAAAGGGAACTTTAGACATTCAGAAACGGGGTAGGAATCGGCCAGGGTGTGATTTGAAGAACCATCCCCAGCATTCGCCTGGAGTGATTTTGGAAAACCATGGAAAACCGAAGTCGGATTGGCCATAAACGGAATCAAACCCGGGTACGCCTAAAAACGAGCCTCGTGTTTATACCGCCGCATCTGACCGAACGTCTCACATTTCGGTACCTTTGATACAAAACGTCTGCAATTTACGTGTCAGTGGTAATCTAATCACGCACCGAAAGATATTCAACCAAGCATGAAATGCAAATGTTGCAACAGTGTTTTGAATATATCTTGCCTCAGAAACTTTCTGCGAATTATCACTGTCCATACAGAAGAGCCTGCAATTTTAGAATTTGCGAAGATCTGTTTAATGGAGGCGGAACTATACACGTATCGGTATTTATGCTCACAGGACTAATAAACTACGACGTTTTACCCAGTGTAGTTCGCAGTAACTATTTGAGAATATAACGTATTATATGTATGTAATGGATAGAGACCTGCAAAATTCGAGTTAGTATTTGGGGATAAGTTAAAATTAAAACACAATGCGTTTGTCATTTGACCAAACTTTACCTGGCACGCCCCAGGTAACCCTACGCCAATAAATGAACACTTCACAACTGTGAGCCCAACAACGCGTAGTTCTGTAAGAAAGGGTGTGAATTCACGTATATGCAGCAGCCAATGGACACACGACACCGGCTGAATTATACACAGTACTGTAAAGTTTAGTCTTATGCCAAATAATAACGCGAATTTTGCAGGTCTCTAGTAATGAATTTACTTCTATGCTCACTTTTTTTGCGGTGTACAGCTGTACTCATGCACTCAAGATCACGGTGTGGTATTCATTTTTCACGCATGAAAATACGGTGTCAGTAGTTCTTTTATTTTTCCGTTCACTATGTCCATTGTAAGAATTTGTTTTTCGAGTATCCCAAGACAAGTTGTACCACAAAATACTTTAGGTCTGATCAACTTTCGTGATCATGTGATATAAATGTCATCCGTCTTGTGTGTGCCTGCGAATCACGGACGCCCAGTGTCAAGAGTAGCTTGGCCCCGAATGGCAAAGTTATTCAAGAAACTGCCTTTTCGTGGAAGCACCGAACGATAACCAAAGAAAATCGCAATTGTGTACGCAAGTCGTCGAAGGCAAGCCTTTTCGCAAGTCTTTTAGCGACAAACAAGAGGAGCCGTTTTCACTTCTCGCTGTCACAAATTTAGCTGAGTTTTTCAGTGTTGTACGTTTTGAAAATAAATACTCTTACTCGGCAACACATTACAGTCTAATTTGTAATCGACGCGGCTAGAAGGACTAACTCGATAAGTACCGTTCTCGAGAGAAGCTAGAGTGAAGGTAGAGCGCCGCTGTTTGAACTGCGCGCCGCCTTAATTCTCAGCTTTGCCGTGGGTGCTTTGGCGACGCCGTCTCCTACCTCGCAGGGAACTTGGGTCTCCCCTCCTTTCTCCCTTGTAAACCTCCTACCCCTCCCCACCGCACACTTCGGGGATCACTCTTGCTTCGTTCATCGATCTGTCAACTACTTCCCAAACGGTCGACGACGTATAACCTCGTCGTCTTCCTGGACACCGGCACGACATGGGGCCATCGTACTACTGCATTTTGAACGAAGCGAAAATATCGTCAGTGTTGAAAGTATTCACGCTTGATGTATTTAATATTGTCATTATCGTGCGACGAGAGTCGGCTAATGGGAAGTAGAGAGTCGTGGCGCACCGAGCGTAACATTTTCGCACGGGTTTGAGATTTTTTTGTAGTTTAATTATTGTGAGAAACGCTAAAAAATTGTGGGCGCGCCGTAGTTTTTTGTACAGTAGTTAGACATCTAGGAACGCACGTTCAAAATTAGTTGGCGCCGCATTGTGGTAGAAGGTTTGAAGGATCTGAGTAATACTGTTGTTAGTAGTCGGCAGTCCAAGATTCCTGCCCGATTTCATGCACATTCGCTGGTGTGCCATCGCTCGTGGAACTTGGGAATTTTAGTGTTTAATATTCATCTAAATGTATTTTAAGATGACTAGCTTTTATAGGGGAGGGTTATCCTGCTGGGCCATTTGCTTAAAATTTTAATTTTTTTTTTTTTTTTTTATGTGCGTGCACTTTGATGGGCTTCGGGCGCGGCAGTATTGTGATGTCCTAGTTTTCTATTGTACTTGGCGAGGCCAGATTTATTGGAGTATGGATACGCTTGTAGGCAAATGCAATATTAATCGAACGAATGTTAAGAATTTTTAATTGCTATGTGAGGTATAATTATTCCCAGTTTTGAAACAATAGTACCGTGTTCTTAAATGGTAAACCTCAACTGCATGTTTCACATTTCAATCCACCAGTGTTTTAATAATATTGTGTATTGTTTTCAGCATTTGTGAGCATTCACCGAGGATTATTGTGTTTCCAATAAATTTTAATGGAGTGCAAACTTCACATGTGTATATCGAATGGTGCTCTTATTGTGCATGGAGGTGAATTATTTTAAAGAAAATGCAATATTATATTTTTGAGAGGCCTTTAACGTAATCGTTTCAACAAGGCTTTTTACTTGAAATGTATTGTGAATATATCATAATTATTCCTGTTGTAACTGATTTGAGAATGAAAATAAAATGCCAGCCTGTTCTTTGAGTTTTGTTGTTTTGTAAAATTGCACTTAAGGGCGCACTAGTAAGAAAGTGTCTGTCCCAGAGAATATAATCAACACGGGTGTATTTCAATTGCTTGGCTAGTGCTGAACAGACTATTACAATAACAATAAAGCACAAATTTCGTAAATAAAATAATCATTTTTGACTTGTTACTAAGATGAACATTATAGATTTTGTGTATTGTTACACATTAATATGTATTTTAGATGTGATGCGTTCAGCTTGGTACTTCGTTAGTGAGTAAATGATTATCTGCCAATAATTGAAATTCACATCATATAAGTAGAGGCCTGCAAAATTCGTATTATTATGGGAGGACGGACTGAACTTAAAAACACTTTTACCGTTGCTATACGTTTTGTCATTGGGCCATACTCTATTTGACACGCTCCCGGTAAATATGCACTAATAATTGAACATTTCACAACAGTGTTCCCCAATCACGTACAGTTCATGCAGAAAAGGAGTAACTTCAGATCTGGTCAGCAGCCAATGAAGAAACGACGCAGGTTCGAGTATGTACAGAACAGTGAATTTTAGTTCAATGCCAAAAAATAACGCGAATTTTGCAGGTCCCTAATTATAAGGTAGTACTGAAGACATTTCCTACACGCAGCTGACGTTTCATTTTTATCTTAACTTGCGAATACATTTCTGTTTCGCTGATAAGAAAGGTAAAGTTTGAAAATATACAACTGGGATACATGTACCCACTAGGATAGAGTACCCTACTGACCTTTGGTACGTACTTTCCACCGATAAAACATTATAGTTACTGTTTAAACCTCCACGTTGCAAGAGGGAAATCATACATGCACACCAGTTCAGTGTCTTGCGCGTAGAAGCGGTTCCAGACTAAATGAACCGGCTATTGGCATCCTTAGTTCTCATCAACAGCACAATGAATCCTCGCCACGGCGAATCAGAGTCCAGGGAAAGTTGCCAATGACCGATAGCTTTTATCGAGGTACTCTCATTTATCGTATAACTACAGTCCCGTGCTTTACCACCAACACCCCGTCACACCTTCCTAACTTATCCTTGGCGACTGACTGCTCCAGAGGCCTAGAAAATGCGAGGTTGTTGGAGGGTTTCATCTCTTTTTTCTGTAAGGACGCAAGCACGAAATCCATCGCTACATGGCCCAAGGCGAAATTTCATACTCGCTGGGGCAAGGCCATTGAACAAGTAGCTGAGTCACTGAGCAAGCAAGTACACGAACGCGAGAAGGGGATGCGGGTCCTTTGATGTAAACGTGTCCGTTCGCTGATTGGCCACGCGGACTCTGAAAACGGCCGGGCCTTTAAGAGTCCTATGTAGGTACTGAAACGTTTTCTGCGAAATCGTTTTTTTGCGCGTAAACGCGTATCTCGGTAAATAAAAGTTCTGGAAATATGACTTTTTGTCAGAAAACATAAAAAACAATTATCTATGGCCCTATTATTTTTTTTTATATCTGTCATATTAGGTGTATTATTGGAGAAAAAATTCGTGAAAATGGTCATATATCGCATTTTTTAAAACTTGCCTTTGCAGTTTCCTTAAGTGGCAAGAGCGAAGTACAAATATACGAACGTAGTTTAATCTGTGGTCTTTCATCGCGTGTAATAAAACCCCTATGTTACAGATCTCATTTTCACAGTACAGCGTTACTGCGGAAGCACTGCACGCCTTGAGCGTAAGAGCGATGAAGCGCTAGACGCACGTGTAACTGTCGCCCGTATCGCTCCCTCGCTTCTTGATCTTGGACGCGCAGCTACATAGTCCCCTTAAGGGTGCCGAACACCAACAAATTGATAATTTTGTATTTGCATCAAACATTGTTTGACTCGAACGCATTCTTATATGTGATGACATTTTCATCGAATCAAATATTACACTTTGTATTTTTCGAATAATTCTATGTCAAAAAAATTCTTCTATTTAGTTGCAACTGTGATAACAGACACTAAGTTGTGCAGATGCAAAAATTTAGAAAGTAAACTAATGCCATGGGTAGGGACACCCGATTTTCCTGAAAACATTTCACGACTAGTTGACTTTCAAAACACTTTAGCTGAGATCCACATGCGTGTTCGGATGGTCTAGGTGTTTCACGTTTTAGGTGACTGCCCGCGAATCACAGACGTACAGTACTGGAGTAAACTAATTCTGATTGGCCAGTCAAGTAAGAAAATGTCTCTTCACAGACACACGGTGCCAATAAGCAGAAAAAATAGCTTGTACGCCCGTAGGGTGGGTCTAACATGCACGGATATCTTTTCGCGGAATTCGGGTGTCTCTAGCCATGGGCTATCACGTGACACATATGTAATTACGAAATAACAAACCACATATATGAAAAAATGTTAAACATAAAAACAATTTCGCATATATTAAAAATGTTTTTCAAAATGTATGAACTGTTATTTGGTGATTACATATATGTCGATCAGTACCCCACGGATTTAGTTTATGCTGTAATTTTTTTCATATGTACAACTTAGTTAGTATTTGTTTTTACATCTACAGTTAAACAGAAAAATGTTGTATTTAACATCAAATTTACAAAAAAATTTAAAGTTTATTTTTTTTTATTCGAGGGAAATGTCATCTTATACATCGAGTACGAGTCGAACAATATTTGGTTAATCAGATTGGCTACCGCAGAAGAACTTTTTTTGGAACTGCCGTCTGCCAAGTTCATACATTAAAGATGAAGTAAATCGATCTCGCTGGCTGCGCACAACCAATCTCCGTGTCCCAAATTTGATTTGCTTTTCTGCCTATACTTCAGCTAGCAAAAACGGAGTGGATCGGATTTGAGGTTAGAACACTGTTCAGTAAACAAGTGCTTTTAAATGTTTCTATACTTCCCCTAAACCATTTGTAATGCAGTTAGGTTAGATTTAGATTGGCAAAAGTATTTTATTCATATATAGGGATAGGAACATTTCGCGAGTTCATTTTATGACAAGGTAGACGTCAAACATGTGCACACTGAAGTTCACTTTGCAATTGGATCGCAGTTTGTTAGACACGCCCTGGACGACTCTGAGCCAATAACAGACTGGAAAGGAAACAAGTAGCGAATCCCATACTACCAGGTGTGTAGTAACACTGGCTGCTCAGTGGAGGAGCAGCCAATGAACAAACAACTGCGGCTCGAGTAAACACAGGATTGTGGAGACTAGCCTACAGTTCATTGAACTCGCGAAATTGTCTTATCCCTATTCATATAAGAGTGCTTGTTATTTAAAAGTTAAGTTATGAACAAACACATTCATCACTGTTGACCAGTGAATTTTACAGTTGTGTAGGATTGGGGTACGTCAATGTTGGGTACATGCGCAGAAGACGAATAAGCGATCTACCTCATCTTTAGTCAATGGTCAAGTTAGTCTCCCCAGGACCTGATTGGCCAACGACGTTCAGCTATGCTGCAGGCCTGCGAATCCGTTTTCCCGGATATTTGACTAGAGTTCGCGCACGTGCCGTAGTTTCGCTTCAGTGTTGTAAGTGTTCTGTACCTTAAGCTGGAATTTGCAGACATCGTGGAGACGAGCCTGTGTGTCGGCCGATTCTTGAAGTCTTCCTGTACGTGCCAATTATTTTTCTTTGAACTCGACCACGTAATTTGATAATTTGTGCTGTCATCGAGTACACATCGTACGACCCATCAACGCGTCCTTGCAACGTAGGCCACCCTCAACTCACCATCAACTTACTGCGCCCACGTGGTGATGAACATTCCCTAAGGCAAAGGTTAATTACAGTCGATAAGATCTTCGAGTTGCGATGATTCCAATTAGTTCCACACGTCGACTTCCAAGGAGACTTACTTTATGCACCGCGGTGATTTAGAAGAGACGCTTCCGATGAATCAATCCTAGTACGTGCTCAACCAGGAACATTGAATCGTGTTCACCACCAGCAATACGAATAACACGGAAAACTAATACTTGTAAACTTTCCCTAGTGTGCACAAAGGCGTACGTGTTGGAAATTAACAGATTTATTATGTTCAATGTGCGTTGGATTAAGTCATATTTTAACCCAATCAGGCCCAGCGTACATGCACAGTTAAACACGTTAACACGCGGTCAATACTGTACCGTGCAAGCTTCCCTACGGGTCGCTGTTCAGTAAACTGTACTGCAGTGTTAGGTCATGAATGGTTCATATTGCCATAGCCGAACGGAAGACTACAGATTAATGATTATTATAGACCCCCGGAAATTTCGCGGTTTCATTTGAGGACAAGCTAGACTTCAAACACGCATACATTCGACTTTCTGTTTCAATTGGATCGCAGTTTGTAAGACACGCCCTGGACTAATTTGAACCAATGACTACGCCGCAAGAAAACCACGACCGAATACCGTTCTACCTGGTCTGCAATGAAACTGGAGCATCAGCCTATAGACAACTTGCTAAGGCTGTAGTACACAATGGATTGTGGAGTCCAGCTTGTTGCCAAATGAATCCGTGAAATTTCCGGGTCTCTATTGATTATTAGCAACATCAGTTACTATAAATGCATGTTGGTCCGAAAGGGTTAATACTCTAGAAGCAGTTTCGTGCAACCAATACTATTTGCTCGGGACTTTGTAACTGATCACTTCTGATAATAATATGTGGTGGTATACAGCGAAAATACTTCGTGCAAACTTAGCTTGCAAAACGCTCGAGCGTCTTGCTGCCTTTATGAGCCGATGATATATGACTGAGATGGGACGTCTTAAATGTCTGCAAGCGAACTACAGGCAATTGCTATTAGAGTAGTGGGATTCTCAATGGCCCAGGAATAACTTTACACACAGAACATCATCTCAGCTTTCGTTAGCTCGGATACAATTCCAACGTTCGCCACACACGATATGATCTTCAGCATGCTCGTAATTCAATTTTGGTTACTTGTAGCGAATGGGGTGGATGTTGTATACGAATGTAAACAAGGTGATGTCCTTGGGGCTACAAGGTTTTAACTTTAATTGCATGGCTACAAATAGAATTCAACAAATAATATACATTGTTCTATGTTAGTAGAACATTGTTTGTGAATACCGACAATGTGCATAAACTCACGGAATATTTGTGAAATAAATTCGGGGCTCACTGGACTCAAAACACAAAAACCTCAAAGAGTGAATGCGTGAGCGAAGAGATTTTGGCGGCTCTTAAAGGGAGTCAGTCCGTGTTGAATTATTTTTATAGACTTCCCGGTACAAATCCGATTTCCTTAACTTTCTTGTATTGTTACAACTTCTCTGCATTTAATATTTTCTAACCTGTAACAGCCGAGGTGAAATTAATTGATTATTTTTTGGGAACGACTACAGAGGTCATAATAGCTACGACAGTCCAACAGAACAAATTTTAAAAAAGGTATTATGTTATACCCTACGCCATGTAGTCCAAAAAAATCCATCTAAAATCGACGTTTGTAGGTAGTAACCGTAAATAAAATACAAGATGGCGGGCCTCATTCCCCTTAACATCGAGGTCTAGAAAACCGATGTGGGTGAAGCGAGGTGAGTATGGAGCAGCGCCGGAAAGAATGGGTGGGACAAACTGGAGATCCCTGAGAAAACCCGAGAAAAGTCAGCACGATTCCCACATTCAAAATCCGGGGGTGACCCGGTCGCGGATTGAACTTTGTTCGCCTTGGTGGAAGGTGAGCAGGTTAACAGCGCCGCCACTGCGGACTCCGAACCCCCCTCCCCCCCTTCGTCTTAATCCTCCGATAAATATATATACTTTCTTGAGTAACATAGGCGTGCATTTAACTTATCGCAGGAACTGTACATATCAGCAGCGAATAAATGCTCAATTTTTATGAACGCGTAGCCCACAGTTCGTTAGTCGTGGAAACAAACCAAATATTTTCACAGAACATACAAGTATACTGAAGCGAAATTGTGTGGCAGGCGCGGGAGTACTCATTCGCTGATTGGTTGCACGAGACTTTGGACCAGGCGTGTGTTTTGATTGGCTACTGCGTGTTGCGAAAGCTTAATTATCGGCTAGACTGCCGTATGGCGAGTATGTTACCCAACTCTGATTGGCATACGGCGTCATTTTCCATTCGGCACTTTTTGAACGAGGCTGGCCAACATGCACGGCATCCACTGCGCAGTTTGAGATTGACCCTTGCCATCGTGTGGTACGCTGTCAACGGTGCAGGGAACATTGCAAATTTCTGTGAGATATAAATGCTTCTTTCTCTTGTTATGTATACTCGCGAGACCTTTCTGAGCCATGAGAAGTTGTTAATAGATTAGGTGCATGAGGTTTGGTCCCAACTTGTGCAGGGCTCATCTGTTCTTGTAAGAGTTCTTGGAAGAGTCTCCAATCACACCTTGCTCCATAACAGCCCAACCAATCGCCTCAGATATCTTGTAGACATCTTAGTGACTGACAGCATACAAGGCATTCCTGCTGGAGTGAAGGAAGACATACCACCCAGTCACATGGAGGATGCGTAGGGAGAGGCGATGATTGTTGGATCTTTTTTTTATTTCGGCTACTATACCTGCGAATGTGGTCATAGGAATGGCAACACATTGTATTCTCCGATCAGCCTCGCTTCAACGCTCACCTACAGGACAACAGGTGTTGTGGGATGGAGTGCCATCTGTTATGACTTCCAGTCACTTCTTGTGGTTGGTGAAGGCATAGAGACAGCACAGTGATATGCCAACGGAGTTCTGCTGCTCCATTTGCTGCCATTTTTTGGTTCAGTTATACCCGACGCTGTCGTCCAGCAAGATAATGCTTGTTCCCATACAGCTCGCATCTCCCAACAGGCTCTGTATAGTGCGGACACCACTCTTTGGTCTGCCTGGTCTCCCAATTTGTCCCCCAACTAAACGCGTATCGGATATGATGGGACGACGTCTGCGCCACCATCAACCACCTGCCAAAATACTGCCTGATCTACGTGTGCAGTTGCAGAAAAGCATGGTGGTATGTGCCCCAGGACGATATCCGTCGTCTGAAAGAGAAGGTTCTACCCCATATGTAGAGACCTGAAATATTCGCGAGTTCAATGACCTGCAGGCTAGAGACTACGTATGTGTACAAATATGCCGATACCATTTGCACATTGGTTGTCTGCTGCCACAGTGGAAGGCGACAATTGGACACCGTTCTCCAGGAGGTGTCAAACACCGCGTGGACCAATGGCTAAAGTTATATCTACGCAATTGTTTTGAATTATAGCTCGTCCCAAAATGAATCCGCGAATTCGTCAGGTCTCTGCCCGTATTGAACGCGTGCTTTGCTGATGATAAACAATGTGCCCTCTATACAGGTAAGTACTAATCGCTACTCATATGTTGTACTCTCGTTTGTCAGCTTGTGATGTTTTAGTAACATTTTCACTTAAGAAAAGAGTTTGTAGCGATTTTCGTGTCCAGCAGTGTATATGCAGATAAAAATATTACAGTGCGTTTTGCATTACTTTATCTAACGGATTACCATATTACGGTATTCGGGCACCGTGCCTGCCTGAGCTCTGTCTAGTGGGAACAACATGCGAGTAATCTAGCGCCGAATGGAGCTAGCTACGAGGACTTGTCTACAGTTGGCAACAGGGAAAGGTGATGTGTCTACAATTGCTATGTCTGGAAAAAGTGTTTTCCGAAACTAACAACAGAGCGCAGCAACACACCAGCCTGAACGTTCTGTCCTAGTGGTTACTGAAGTTAACACACGCACACCTTCAACCAATTAAAAATATGAAACTATACATCCAACGTTATTTACGGAATATAGAATCAATCGAATGAGTTTTCATTGCGATATACAGTTTCGGTATTCTTTGTTATAAGAAAAAAATTATTTTTTCATTTTTGTCAACAAATAAAATTTTTTTTTTTAATTTTATAAAATATAAATCAGTATTACATTTTTTTATGCGTGTTTCGGTCATGTCCCCGGACGTTATAGTTCGTCATTAAACTTCGGACCTGGGACATACGGACATACGGACACGTATTGTAAATTAAGGGGATCACGTTCATCGATCAGGGCTCGAACTTAGATGTCCTCGGATACGTCCGCTGACAAAGTCAGTTGTATACAAGGTATATCGACTCACCCGTCTTTCCCTGCCTTTCAAGGTGACTAAGATAAGAGAACATTAGTTAGAAGTGGAGAAGCGGTAGGATCAAGAAGCAAACGAAATGGAAATACCGCACTCACAGGAAATAGGCACTCACAGGACGAAACGGAGTGGGGACCACACTGACTGGGTGGTTAGCCTGATCGCCTTCCACCAAGGCGAACCGGGTTCAATCCCCGGCCGGGTCACTGAATTTTCGCCAGTAGGAATCGTGCCGAACGATTCCGTTGGTCTGCAGGTTTTCTCGGGGATTTCCCGTTTCAGCCGTCCTTTAATCCCGGTGCCACTCCATACTCACCTCAAACACCCCCATCGGCTCGCAAGACCTCGCTGTTAAGAGCCGCCCAAATCTCTTCACTTCACTTCCCGAAACGGGTCATCGCAATAGAGCAGATATGTAAACAGAAACTACAGCACGCGTTGGCGCCTCTGATCTAACTGTAGTTTATTAGTGAATCGATACGTTTTGCTCTTGAACGTGCGATATGTCTGACTGGTTCTGCCATGCTGTGCAGGGCTTCCTATTGGTTAGGATAACGTCCGGAAGTTGTGATGCTAGGCGTTGATTTATGGATCCTTGCATCGCATTGCAAGGGCGTTGTGCCGTTCTGTTATTCTGTGCAATAAAATACGGTAAATACTAGAATGTAAAAAGTCTTTATATATTTTATTGATATCAACAAACTTTGTAAGAATACAGTAATATCATTTGTAAAATACTCTCTTTGTAACGTTACATGAACATTATTTGTAATACAGCTAGAAAAATATTTTAGTATTTGTATGGCCAAGAACCACTTTAAATCGCCAAGTGTATGTTACAAACCAATACATTCTATGATAATTACTTCTCTAAAATAAATCAAGATTTAGTGGTGGGGTTAAGTGCCTTCGTTTATAATAGGAAGTGCGCTGATTTGAGTCTCGAGGCTGGCAAAAGTTTTGTTTTTGTGATTACAATATTAAATACCCCCCCCCCCCCCCCCTTCTCTTCAGCCTATTTTCAGTTTTCCTATTTTTAATTTCATTACAGTTGTTTCCGGGAAGATATTAAGATAATTTCATTCATACTCTACAATTTTAGTTGAAATACAGGCCTTTAATTTGCACTATCAGAAACACATTAACTATTGGAATTTTTATAACATATTTTTGTAGCTCTAAAAAAATATTTTGCAACTGGTCTTCAAAATGTTGTTTTGTAGAAGTACCAAAAAAATTTTGTACAGCGAATAATATAATACCTATAATCCATTCCCAATTGGAAGCAACTTTCTCGGAGCCCTGCTAAATATCTACTTGCAGGCCCGTTTCGTATCCTTCCGCCAAATGTAAGCAAACATTTTCATGTGACTGCCATGTAGCATCTGTCAAAATCAATGTTTACATGTCATTGTGTGTGTACATGTGTTCGTATACTTTCGCTACACCTAAAAATAAACATTAAAATGTGACTTCTAGTTACATACCTGTCAAATGTGTTGTTTACTGTTTACAACTTTTCAAAGAATTCTTTCTTAGGTATATTTCAGAAACCATTTCGTATGAATATTCACAATTTAGGCCTATAAAAGTATTTAGGTCAGCTTTATGACGATTTAAAAATGCCTGAATTAACGATAGCTCTTACGGCTACGTTACATTAACATATTTGTTTTCCACGACATCGCACATTACACGTAATACACGATAATATTTTGCCGTGACTGTTAAACACTGTTACAACTGCGGGGTAATGAGCTGTAGTATTTAACTTTTTGTTATTGATATGTGTTGGGTTATTTCTTTAAAAAGACGCCCTCAGTTACAATAACGAAGGAATAGACAGGCCAATGAAAAAGCGACATTGAAATCAAGCACGCAACTCGTGTGGCTCATTTTTTGCTATAGAAACTTGAAATATAGCGGTGAACATGCACTCAAATAAGCCTACCGTAACTTTTATTCCACTCATATTTATATGTATTGCTACTTACTGTGTATTAGGTTTATTGAAATTTATGGGGGCTGGGCTTGGTTATTTTGTTGGGATTGGCGGTAAATCACGTTACGCGACTGTGTTTCAAACCCCCGGGAAAATGTACAACGTTGTGATAAGTAAACATACGCGGATGTAAACAAATAACAGTCATAAAAACAGTTGACAGTTACAACGTATAAATAGTTCACGTCAAATATTTGAAATCACGCACACACAGATCCAGGTTACTATCACCACACAGCCACGCCACGCTATTTCACACGCAGAGGTTAACAAAACACACCGTAACAGTATATTTATTAATGCCGGGGAAAACAGATTTATCACAACATCGTAACTTGCTTACGTAGGTTTATAAAACACGTCTACAAACGTGATGTGGTAATTTGAAGTATTTTTCGGAGTAAGAATAATTTACGTTTCGTTTGGCAAAACGCAACACGCCATGTCATGACTCGCCACGTCTGCCAACTTCACTTGGTAACTGCCCTGCCATTATATCTAAATATATTAAATTAAGTATTCAAACATTAAATTCTCTTTTCAGTTGTAAGTTACAAATTCAAAAATCATTATTTAGCTGTAATAAGTATGAAACATGCTACAACTGAAAGCATTTATAATTTCTTGTTTTACTAGCGAAGTGAAATTTTCCGAGATTGAAAGAGACGAAGAAAGAGAGAGAAAGCGACAAGCCTCGCCCAGCAGACAGTTTTTCAGATGCTTTCTCGCTCGATAAAACAATACCGTACCATTACGGCCTACTCGCGATATTTTTCGTTGTTATTTTAAACTGTAAAAATGATATATGTTGCCATCGGGGCTACCTAAATATTTGAATATTTTAATAGGCACCGTTTAATTTACGAATAGTATTCTAAAAAACTAGGTTAAAATAACATTTTCACTGTGAACTATTTCTTACCGGTCGTTGCCAACACGTCGTTGCTCTCGCTATTGTTAATTCATATTAAAAAATAAATAAATATTACAATTTATAGAAGATATTAAGGTAACGTTTCATTTATTCAGTAATACAGTACTATAAAGTTAACCACAGTGTTAGATATTTGTGGAATATAGGTTATTGAAAAACCAGTTGACATGTTATCCTAGAGTGTTTTTTCAAAGGTTGATTTTCATAAGTCGCTTCCAATCGGGAATTTACTATAGTTGTGTACCGGAGTCATTCTAAATATTTTATTTAGTAAATGTGCCTAGAATTTAATTTAAAAAATTGTATTTCCACCTGATTTCACACACCTGCTATGGCTAAGGTGGGATACAGCTATATATGTTTTATTTGGCTACGGGGTATATGAAGAATTACAGTTCCTTTGAATTTTCGTTCAGGTAATGTGCCGGAGCACATCTCCAGAACTTGTCGCACTCTCGGTGTACATTAAGATTGCCGTAACATCTTTTGTCTTGTTTGTCGCGGAAGCTTGGAAGCGACTGCAGGTCGGTAAATGTGGCAATAGGAGTTGGCTCGTAGCTGAGTGGACGCTCTTGAAAGCGCTGCCCAGTTTCTTCTCTCACTCCGTTGTGTGTGCTTCTTCCACTCGTAACTCACTGGCGTCTGTGGACAGTCATTTGCCGACGCTACTACACACGTACTTTAGAAAACGACACACTTGTTCACGTACTACCCTAAGTTATTCTAAAATGCAAACACCCTCAAAGTGATATTATAAGTAGGGGCAGTGCTATTTCGCGAGAAGATTTCGAGACGAGATACGATTCAAAGTGCTATGGGTTCGACCAATTTTTTTTGATTGTCTGAAACATGTTTTGGTCAGTGTTTTGTTTGCTCACGAATCACGAATGTTCAGTGTCGGAGTGACGGAATTCTTAGTGGCTCGGTCAAATGCGGAAACGACACCAGTAGCCAATGGCGGTATGACAACAGCCGAGGTGATTATATAGTTTTGATGTCGTCTGTAGGCTCAGATTTTTTTCGCGAAAAATTAGTGGGCCTAATTGCAGGTTAGTTAAAGTCGATTTTAATTGTAAAAACACGTGTTCAGCTACCATCCTGGGTTGATTTAGAGTCTCCTGTTAGGGTGGAAGGATGGTTTGAAAAATGAAGATTAGAGACTGTATCATTTAGCGTTATAATTCAGTACCAATTTAGACGCCATACAAGTATATGTTAGTTTCACGTGTGTCATTGGTAGAGACCTGAAAAATTCGCGGATTAATTTTCGGACAAGTTAGAATTGGATAACTCTTACTTTCGTGTCATCTTTGCCACACCCAAACATCGCCCTGAACTGTGGCAACAAGCAACCAACGGGCAATTGATATCCGTACAGTTGCACATAAGACCGTGGAATCTAGCCTGGCGGTCGTTGAACTCGCGAATTTTTCAGGTCCCTAGTCATTGGACCTCTGCTCATATGTAGAGACCTGCAAAATTCACGTTATTATTTGGCATAAGGCTAGACTTTACAGTACTGTATATACTTCAGCCGGCGTCGTTTCTCCATTGGCTGCTGCATATACGTGAAGTTACGCCCTTTCTTACAGAACTGTGCGTTATTGGGGCACACATTTTTGAAGTGTTTATTTATCGGCGTAGAGTTACCCGAGACGTGTCAGATAAAGTTTGGTCCAAAGATAAACGCATTGCAAAGATAAATGTGCTTTAATTTTAATTTGTCCCCAAATAATAACTCGAATTTTGCAGGCCTCGACCCATATGACACGCCCTGAGGGACTCAAGACCAATAGCAAACATTCAGCATTCTAGCGACTTCATTTCTGTGCAGCCGGTTGAAACAGGAGGCTGACTTGTGCCTGTAGCAACAACCAATGAGTACTTAGCGGACTGTAGAGCCTAGCTTGGGGCCAGTTTACAACGAGACATGGTATGCGCTGTTCACGGTAAACTGACCACTTTTGGAAGCACTGCTTGTGATGTATTCGCATGTCCGTTGTGTACTCTTCCACAATATGTAAAATTAACATTGGCATCGTCCTGATCATTCTATTCATGCGTCGGTCAAATGACTATGGAATTATAAGAATAGTAAATATTTTACAAAGTTGCTAGGTGTTATAACTGTACGCATAAAAAAAACCGGAAAGGAAAATAATTTTTTCAGTGTTTACAAATGTTTGGCTAATATTTTTAATTTAACTTTAGGATATGTAACTACTTTCATCCATCGTAACCAACTTTACTGGACCTATCCCGGTCGGCGTGCCCGTTAAAACACATGAAGTGTAGGCTGTTCACCATAAAGCGAGCACTTTTCGAAGCCCTCTCATTTGGAATAATAGTCAATAAGCAGGGACCTGCAAAATTTGCGTTACTATTCGGAGACACGTTAAACTGGAAACACGCGTGTCTTCGCTATACGTTTGTCATTGGACCATACTTCATGTGACACGCCCTAGGTAACTCAGCGTCAATAAATTAATTCTTCACAAATATGTACCCTAATCATGTGGAGTTCAGTCAAAAAGGGAGTGACTTCACATCTATGCAGCAGCCAATGGAGAAACGACGCTGTCTTCGTTACGTACAGTACTGTGAAGTTTAGCCTGATGTAAAATAATAACGCGAATTTTGCAAGTCCCTATCAATATGTTTTACCTTATACGTTAACTTCAGAGTGCAGTAGAATATACACACTGTGTTTATTACGTGCATGGCAATATTTACTTGAAAAAGGTTTTTAAAGGATTAAAAAGGGCTGAAAGAATAAAGTAACTAGGGCCTTCAAAGTACTCACTTTAACGTGAACATCCTATATGGGTAGTGATATCTTCCATAGCTTGATTTAGAAAGTGCTCAGTTAACCGTGAACGTCCTATAGGCTCTGTAACGATGAGTGGAAACGCGCATGCGCAGATGGTGGCCCACGAATGCATGCGCAGTACACAGCCTCGACGTTACACGTTCTCTGGTCGAAACTCTGCCATTGGCGTTTAGACTGGTATTCGCTCCTCTACGAAGTGACATTATGAACACGTTAAGATTATAGGGGCACTACTGTCATGACTATTTTTTTTTTTTTCAGAAACGTGCCCAAAACTCTTCCTACATGATGTTATTATACAATATGGGCAACGAAGTATAAATTGTCTCGCTTGTTTTTTGGCGAAAAGATTCACGCGAAGGCTAGAATCCAATGTCCTATGGCAGGAGGCCAGTGAATTTACGCATAAAAATCGAAGCACACAGTCGACTTCGATACTATATATATATATATATATATATATATATATATATATATATATATATATATATATATATATATATATATATATATACACCTCAGCTTTTGTCATACCTCCATTGGCTGCTGGTGTCGTTTCCGCAATTGACCAAGCCACTCAGGATTACGTAACGCTGACACGGATCCTTCTTGATCAGTGCACAAACAGTTATCAAGGACCAGAACAAGTTACAGTCAACCGAAAATGCTTTGAACTGTATCTTGTCTTTCAAATCAGCTCGCGAAATACCACTGCCTCTGCCTATAGCATACGTGCAGTTCTCATTTGGTTATTGGTAGCGACAGGAAAATTTTGCGAATTAATTTCAAGGCAAGATAAAAGTCAAACACTTGTACATTAAAGTCGCCTTTCAATAGGACCACAGTTTATTAGACACGCCCCGGACAATTCTGCGCAGCGGCAAATTTGCATGAAAGTAATTAGCGAACCCTATACTGCAAGGTGTGGGGTAATACTGGCTAATCTTTGGGGCAGCAACTATTAAAAAAAAAACGTGAGGCTCGACAGCAGAAACGATTGTGGAGTCTAGGCTACAGGTCGTTGAACTTTCAAAATGACTCTATCCCTAGTTATTGGCCACGTGCCTTTGTCGGGAGTCAGTTCCTTACCCGACTGGGCCAATCCAAATTCGGTAACATCGACAGCGAGTGTCCGTGATTTGTCGGCAGACGCCTGCAATGTGTGACAGTTAAAATCATCCAAAAGTGGAGCTGATCTCTAGTGTTTTGGAATACAAGTAGCACTGGAATCTTTCCGCGAAAGACAGGTGGCCTTACTAATACACCATACGACTTTCCTGAATGCTTCATGTACTTAATTTGTGTACCAAGTATGAATTAGTTACAAACATGTCAAGTTCTAGACTTATTTATGCTAATTCGCTACAAATACTGCTGTCCCAAGTTTCGCAAAACAGTTTGACCTAAATCTTCTCAGTTATAGTAATAGCAAATGCGTTGATACTTAGCAATAGTTTGTGTCGTTACTTTAACACTTTGGAGTCTGCACACGTTTACATACAACCGAGACAAGTTAGAAGTGAGTTATATATACCGAAGACTGCAGGAACGCAAGTTCTATTGGTCTCTGGGTTACCAATCACCATCTTCCTAGTGGCCAACATGACAACGGGCACGCTTACTGAGCTCTACAACGTTCATTATTGGCTGGTCTTCAGCCACTGGGGTGCTCAGTTGGTTTTGTCCCTATGGAATGTCTATATTTGTTCACTATTTTGCAATAAAACCTGTCCTTTTGAGTATTTGTATCAAAAATATCTATAGTAGCCAGGAAAACTAATTTTGCTGAGATGTAGTGTTCTTCTATGATCCTGTAAAACACAGGAAGAACAACTATTACATGAAAATGCTTGTTTGTTTTTCAAGGGCAAAGAAATTTTCAAAATAGATTTTCTCGAGCTACACTCGAGCGTACTCCTGAAAGTGTAAATTATGTAAAAAGAAATTAATAGCATTTCGGTCACATTTGATTGGAATTCCGTTGATTGCAAGTGCTGCATATAGTATTTGGCCCAACCAGGAGTAAAAATAATTGCTATTATTTTTACAAGGGAAGTTTATAGTGTTTCTAACACCAAATAATTGCTTCAAAGGAGAATAGTGAAGTTGAAAATGCTGAACATGAAACACGTTTGTTAAAGCTCGGCTTCACCTATTATGAACAAATTATTCATTTTCGTGACATTGTTTTCTATTTCAGAGGTATCTTTGAAAATGTTAGAATTAAGAAATTATAGAATTTACCGGTTATTTGATAATGTTGTACCCGATGTTCTCTGTGTGTTATTTCCTGCTTTCAAAAAACAGGAATTTATTGATTACACACACACACACACACACACACACACACACACACACACACACACATATATATATATATATATATATATATATATATATATATATATTCCTGCATTTTTACAAGCAGATAACACATAACTAGGGATAGGAAAATTTCGCGAATTCAATTACCTGTAGGTTAGACTCCACAGTCCTGTGTATACTCGAGCCTCAGCTATTTGTTCATTGGCTGCTGCTTCGGACAGTAGCCAGTGTTACACCACACTTGACCGTATGTGATGCGCTACGTGTTTCCTTGCAAGTCTGCTATTGACCCAGAGGCATCCAGGGCGTGTTTAGTAAGCTGTGATCCGATTGCAAAGGTGACTTGGTGACTTCAGTGTTTATCTGTTTGACGTCTATCTTGTCCCGAAATGAATTTGCGAAATTTTCCTATCCCTACACATAGCTAAAATTACGCACAAAGGTATTAAATAACTCGTAAACTGTACATTATCTGTAATCATGCATTGTCAGTAATTACTTTGAATCCGAAATAATTACGCAAAAACGAACGATTTCTACAAAAGGGGTTAAGCCTAGACTTAAGATGGTGTACTATTAACTGGCACTTTATGAAAGCCTTGCTATATTTGATACTTTCTACCTGTCGTGTATTATTTCGCTTCATTAAAAAATTATTATCGCCATTTAGCTATTAACTAGTAGAACCACGGTGTAGATAAATACACGGATACGAAATAATGCGGCGGTTCCTTTGATATGGGAAGAGACCGGAAAAATTTGCGAGTTCAATGAACTGCAGGCTAGACTCTACAGTCTTATGTACAAATATGCCGACATCAACTTCACATTGGTTGTCTGTTGCCACAGTGGAAGGCGACGATTGGACCAGAATTCTCCAGGAAGTGCCAGATACTTCGTGGGCCAATGGCTAAAGTTATATGAACGCAAGTGTTTTGAGTTCTAGCTTGTCCCAAAATGAATCCACTGATTTTTCAGGTCTCTAGACATAGGCGTACTGAATCGTCGATCGGCTGTGCGACTCTTCGGAAACGAGCCTTGTGCCTGACTGGCTACTGCGTGCTACAAAAGGTTCCCCATTGGCTGGGATGCCTGCTGGCAAGTTAGTTACAAGGCACTGATTGGCGAACAGCGTTCCCGATGTGTTGCTGGTCAGTAACGAATGTGTGGCTGAAGTTCGCGGAATAAGCGGCTATTTCACCTCTTTTCTATAGGCTGTTCACGGTAAAATGAGCACTTTTGAAAGCCCTGCTTAGTATCTACTTGTATGCCCGTTGTGTATTTTTCCGTCTTATGTAAAATTAACATTGTGATGGGCTTCATCACTATATTCATGCGTCAGTCAGGTGAAACTGTGAAATTATTAGAAAAGTAAGTACTTTACAAATCTGTTCGTTTTTACACTTCAATGTATTAAAAATAAGAGGAAACGAAAGAAGTAATTTAATTTATCATAAATGTTCACCTAACACTTTCTATTTGACGTTAATAACTGGAACTACTTTCCCTCCATCGTTACCAACTTTATTCGGCGCATGTCACACTGTGCGTCCGTTAAAATGTATGACGTTAGTAGCAGTGACTTTTTTCTTAGGTTGATTTCAAAACACTTGTTGTTTTTTTCTACCGTTATGATTGAGCCGCAGTTCTTTTAGACACGCCCTGTGTTACTATGAGTAGTAGGTGCGGGGAGGTGTCAGGCCACCTATGTTTGACCTTGACCTTGACCTTTCAGATGTAGTCCCATAAGATTAACCCAGGGCTGTAATCGCTGCGCATACCAATTCACCTTGCTCCACAATCTGTTCCACAATCGGTCCACAATTAGCCTCAATTAGCACCTCGGGGGGTTTAACTTCACTTTTGATTAATCGTAGTCCCATAAGATTAACCTAGCACCTCAATTGCTGGAAAAGCTGGACCGCTTAGAACCTCACTTAGTACCTCACATAGCACCTCACACAACACCTCATATAGCACCTCAATTAACACCTCGAGTGGTTTCACTTCACTTTTGATTAATTGTAGTCCCATAAGATTAACTTAGCACCTCAATTGAAGGAAAAGCCGGTCAAAATAATTTTTTTTACCAGGTTTTTCGGAAACTTTTCTTAAAATCGTTAAAACTTGAAAGAACTTTTCTTGGAATCGTAAAACTTTGAACAAATTGAATGATGAGTCTTTGAAATCGCAAAACAAGTCTTTCAAATTGTAAAACAAGTATTTAAAATTGTTAAACTTTTTATCAACTGAATGACGGGTCTTTGAAATAATTTAACAAGTCTTTAAAATTGTAAAACAAGTCTTTAAAATCGTAAGACGTTTTATCAAGTTCAATGATGGGTCTTTGAATTATTAAAACAAGTCTTTGAATTTTAAAACAAGTCTCAACATTGAATGCAACATGACATACATTGCTGTAGACATTCTCAACGTTGAAGGCAACGTGGCAGATGTTTCTGTAGACGTTCTCGATGGTGAGAGTTTTATGATTTTTTCTGTAAAATTACAATTCTACAAAAATATGTTTCTTTTTGTTTTCTACAGTATATTTTTAGTATTAAATTATGATCCTATGCCATTATCTTATGACATTAACCAATGAAGTTGTTAACACTGGAGTTTCCTCAGGATGTTCCCAATCGCGAAGGTTTCATGTTCTTTTATTTAAAATTACAATTTCGCTAAAAATTATGTTTCTTTTTGTTTTATACAGTAGATTTTGAGCTTTATTGTAAGATCCTGTATCCTCATCTTATGATATCATCCAAGGAAAAAGGTTAACGCTTTTCATTATAAAAATCTTTTTCTACAAATGTCGGTTAGGATGAGTGGTTTAAGGTATTAGATTTAAGTCCTGCTTCCCTGTATGGGAGTGTTGGTTCCAGTTCCACACCCGATAAATAATTTTTTAAAGACATATATTAAGGTAGTGTAAATGTTGACTTTTTCTCTGACCGAGTTTGAGTGATACATAAACCAATTGTTCTGTTATGAAAATATTATATAATCTTGTGTTTTGTATGAATGTTTTCAATTCTTCGATGGTTGTGATGGAATTCAGATCGTTACAAGTGGAATCATATAGTGATATTGTATAATTTGGCCATATGATGATGATAACAATGGTTTAAGACCTACCATATGTAACACATTCAGCAATGGTTTCTAATGAGTCGCTAGAACCAATACAGAAACGAAATTGTTATTGTGGAAAATACTTTTACTATAAGTAGTCATGTATGTTGACATAAATGTAGTTATGGTTTGTCCAGTTCAGCATACTAGTCGTTCCACTGTGATAAGTGCGATACTGTGTTCAATCATAGTGATATCCTATATAGACATAAGAAGAAGTTTATAGATAATATTTGTCGATCATCGGGAAGCGAATGCAAGTATTGCAGCAAGATATTTGCGATTAGGTTTAGTACTAGACAACATGAAGATAATAACTGTCTGTTTGCAATTATTTATAAGACCTACAAATGTGCCAACTGTAATGTTGTATATGTGAGTACGGAAACCTTGAGTGGTTACTGCAGGAAATATTGTATAAATTTGGAGTAAAGCATAAATACTTTTGTTGAAATGAGAATATGGTGATGAGCCATGTTACGGTATGATTTCTCCTAACCTAATTATTTTCTATTGCTTTTCTAGCAATACACATTTTTTTTTTACGAAGACCGTTTTATTTTCTTCTTTCTTTATGATATTTTCGGGTTTCCTGTTGGAACACCTCATTTGCGTTAATGAGTAAAAAAGGCAATTTTTTATTACATAACAGCGTAAACCAAAAAGTAAATATGTGTTAAGTTTATATGCTTTTATAACCTTTATCTCTGCCAATAAAAATATTGTTTTCATTTCAGTCTTGTTTGCCAAGTAGTAAAGCCATAATGTACTATATTATGTATTTATTTATCTGCCACTTCTCACGTCAGAGGGCAGCACCTGTAACATATAACGAATACTGTCGTTATGTTCATCTTGGCAATTTGTTCAAATCATTTATTTTACCGCTGTCTTAAGCGTGTACATGATATTTTATTGTATTTTTTTAAATGTTACTCTAAACTTTGTGTTAATTCTGAACCAAAGTAAATAATTTAGTTCATGTTCAAGTGTAGTGCCATAAACAGTAAAAAACTACATCAGTATCGTAACACATTACTCTTAGAAGCGACTTAATTTTGTGTCTTTATGATTGTGTCTGTCCGCCGCTAGGATACGTGGCAGCACTAGTACGTAATAACGTTAATTTTTTATAGCGAAGTCCTGATTTTCCTGGCTGTAATGTGCTACGCTTGTTTGCTACCTTTATTGTAATTTATTTAATTATGTATAAATGCAAATATAATTTTCTATTGTATCTAACTCTGCGATATGGCCATTCGATATTTATCGACTGGTCATGTCGCGAGTAGGGAACACCGTCCAGTCACTTTCGTACGTGCAGGAATGTGCTGACTCTGTCTTCTCCAACTTTACTTTCACACAATGTAGTCCATTTTGAAATTTACTACAAGAATTTCCAGCTTTATTATGGCATAAGAGCCATACTTGACCGCTTTAGAGAGTGTTTTGTACTTACCTTTTGGTAAGGCGTTCTGGTAATGTTTGTTGGTTAATCGGTGTTCATTTTATGTTATTTCCCTTTTAATTTTGTTCAGTGTGGTTCCCCGGCTACACGACCTAGCAATTTTGATGTGATATGACCTCGGGCTGTTCTTGCTTTCAGACGATGGGACCGCGGCCCACGCTATGAATTAAGCTATGAGTGTTGTGTCGCTGCCCGACCACCGCCTTTCTACCTCTTTGGTCAGATATTTTAAAATTTTGGGGATGTGAAAATAATATAACTTGCTTGCTGCATGAACGCCGAAGAAGGAGACTGCACCTCAATGTCGCTCAAGATGTTTAAAAAACATTTAATAGCTTCAGTGAATTTGTTTACCATTGTAATCATGAAATTAACTTATTGGGAACTGGATTAATTTTAATTTTTCAGAAATAAGAAAACATAAAGGAGTTTGCAGTCAAAATACTTCTGTATACAAGCAACTATTTTGGTATTACCATACAAATTTATAATGAGTTTTGGTTATAAACCAACATAAAACAACAATGCAGATTATGTGAAGTTTAATCTCTTAATGTAGAAGCATGGGTGCGCCCTAACTGTTATCTCTTTTAATAATTGATAGTAAAACACCTAAGATAATTAATCTGATTAAAAATACATATATAAAAACAGGTAACCGAATAAAAATACTCATTTTTAATGTTGTTGTTTGAACTATTTATTTTTTGTTGGGGTTGTAGGTTCTCATTGTGTGTGATGAGAAAGAAAGGGGTAATAAATAAAACCCAAATGAATGACAAAGTTTTTTTTTTTTTGAGGAACATAGTAAATTCATAAAAATTACATTATATCTTTTAATCTTATTTACTGCTGAGTGTGTTCCATTGTGTTGTGTTCTCTGAAAGGGATAAGACACCCATGCAACAGTGTACCAGATTGGAGAACAAGGTGAGAGAGTGGAGTAAGATGTTAAAATAATTATTTTGGACTAGGTTTCCTTTCTCCACTGCTATTTATTTGCACACTGAAGGATTGCACGTGGGAGTGGAGATACTATGTTTCACGTCCTCCTGTGGGGCACCTTGGTGCTTATGTTGGGGGGGGGGGGCAGCAACTGGGGCTTTCCTTTTGTTGGAAAGCACTAGGCTGTTTTTCTTGTCCCCTGATGTGGAGTGCCAAAGGGTGGCTCAAATTTTGGTAGGAATCCCCTTGGTTCACTTTCATTAGGGTCCTCCTTGATGCGTGTGAGTGATTTCTCTGTCACTGTGTTATCTTTTGGTTTTTTTTGTTTTATTAGAACCCCTCCCTTATTGCGCCTTCCCCGATGGTGTTCCTAGGTTAAGTTTTTGTGATTTTCTTGTCGTGCTTCTGTTTTGGGTTTTTTTTGTGTGTTTTGTTTTGCTCATCATCATGCCAGCCACTATTGTGCCTGAGTGGCTGCTAAAGGTTGAGGATGAGCTAGTGTTCGTTCTCAAAGTACGTGGTATTGAGCCCACTGACCTAAGTGTATCTGAATAAAGAAAAATTTTACGAGGGGCAATTAATGAATGTTTACCCATTGTCCCCACACAATTTACTAATAGTGAGGTTAAACCTGAAGTGGATATTTTTTTATCTAAAATATTTCCCCTAATGGAACTGGTTGATAATTTGAAAGACGAGCAATCTTCCTTAACCTTTGCACGAATCAAGCAAAGACTTACTCACCTGGAAGGACGGACAAGAAATCTTATCAATTCTTCTCGAGATGCCTAATCTGATTCGAAGGTTACATCCCTGCAGAATGTTATTGACCAGGTGGCAGTGCTTAATGAGGCTGTTAACCTGACAGAAAGTAATGCCTGTCGTTCCTACTATGCAACAAGTAAGTACTGTGTCACATGTATCATATCAGTGCAATGCTCTTACCCTTCAAGGTCCTTCTACATCCAACACTCACAACCCACTTTTAGGCACACCCCCTCCTGTCCCAGGTCCTGTTTCCACATCTGCAATCTCAATAGTAAGTCCTGGTGCTGGTGCTGGCACCTACCTACCCTTCTACTGCTTACGCGTTTGGACCCAATTCCACTGTAGACAAGCTATGTGAGGTGCTATGTGAGGTGCTAAGTAAAGTGCTAAGTGGTCCACTTTTCCAGCAATTGAGGTGCTAGGTTAATCTTATGGGAGTACGAGTAATCAAAAGTGAAGTAAAACCTCCCGAGGTGCTGGTTGAGGTGTAAAGTGAGGTGCTAAGTGTTCCAACTTTTCCAGTAATTTAAGTACTAGGTTAATGTTATGGGACTACGATTAATCAAAAGTGAAGTGAAACACACCCCCCCCTCCTTCCAAGGTGCTAATTGAGGTGCTAAGTGAGGTGTTAGGTTGTCCAGTTTTTCCAACAATTGAGGTGCTAGGTTAATCTTATGGGACTACGATTAATCAAAAGTGAAGTTAATCCGCCCGAGGTGCTAATTGAGGCTAATTGTGGAGCGATTGTGGAACAGATTGTGTAGCAAGGTGAACTGACATGCGCAGCGATTTCAGCCATTGGTTAATGTAATAGGACTACGTCTGAAAGGTAAAGTTCAAGGTCAAAAAAGGTGGCCTAAACCCCCTCCCCCTTCTACTGCGGTGAGCCAATAACAAACGAAAAGCAACAGCATGGGCGAGTAGTAGACGATCCTGTACATATAGGCTTCGTACTCTGGCACACCCAACAGAGAGCTGATGTTAGCTCGATTACGAACAGGACTACGAAGTCTAGCATGCTGGTTAATCAATTCGCGAAGAACTGAGGGAGCGATTTATGAGAAATTGCTAGAGGAAGTGATATTTCGTGAAAAGATTTCGAGTCAAGATACGATTCAAAGTATCGTGGGTTCGTTCAGATTTCTTGATTGGCTGAAACATGTTTTGGTGAATATGTAGCATCATCGGAATGAAGGGGCGGGGGGGAAACGAGAGATCCCCGAGAAACCCCCCGACAAACGGCATCGTCTGGCACGATTCCCACTTGCGAAAATCCGGTGACCCGGCCGGGGATTGAACCCGGTTCGCCTTGGTGGAAGGCGAGCCTATTTTTAGAGACCTGCATAATTCAAATTATTATTTGGAAAAAACTAGATTCCATTGCCCTTTAATTATCTGAGCTCGACACGTGATTTCATTGGCCGATATATTCTACACGAGGTCATGTGACTGTGACGGTGTTACAGGCGATAGGTCACTGCCGTTGAACTGTTAGTGTTGGCTGAAAGAGTCTTTCGTGTCGTGCCACAAATAATCTCAACCATTGACGGACGTAATTAGGGCGCACAGCACCTTTGAGTTTAGTCTAATGCAGAAAAATAACGCGGGATTTTGCACGTCTCTAACTACTCCAGATAAGCGCATAATTCTTTTCTTCAAGGTCTGGTCTATTAGCCGTGGAACATGTGTATTCGGTGTCTGTTTCTGTGGAGTCTAACCTCACGGCGCCAAGTTTAGTCGGCAGAATTTTGGCCACGTTTCACGAGCCCCCCTGCGGCCTGTCTCACCTCATCGCAGGTAAATCTTCATTCCTGAAAGCTGTGTTTCTTGCACTGGCGCTCGCTGAAGGCTTTCCTCATTTTATTTCATTCCTCGCGACTAAAGTTCTTGGCACGCGCGCCAACAGTTCTGCGGTCTCGCCTCTATGAAGTTGCTTGCCAAACTTTTCTTCCTGTCTGAGGTACCTGGAAGATATTAAAAAGTTTGAATTTCCTGTCTGGGTTAGAACTTTTAGATGATTCGAAGATAGAGCTCTATTCTCTAACTTGAGTTGGAATGCAAGGGCGGAGTAAACAGGAGATCACCGAGAAAACCCGCCGAACAGTGGCATCGTCCGGCACGATTCCCAGTTGCGAAAATTCGGGAGTGACCCCGGCTGGGGATGTTAACCCGGTTCGCCTTGGTGGGAAGTGAGCAGTCTAACCGCTCAGCCACCGTTGCTCCAGTGTGTAGCTAGAGTTCCCGGAAAAATAGTCCCTGTCACATCTGTGTTCTTAAGTGCATGCCTCAAAGTGTTAAGCGTTTTCTGACATATATTAACGCGAAATTTTCTTGCAGAATAAATTCTTTTTTAAACGAAAGGTCTGAAAGAAGTAACATGACCGGTAAAGCCATTTAACCAGCGGCATTAGAAAATATTTTCCCGGAAATAAAGTATGCGTTGCTAGACTTCAACATCCTATGTGCATACATGCATTTTTATTTTGGTTAATAGCCACGTGTTATTTTCTTGCTTGAATGGGCCAACCATAAATGTGTTATGCCGATACTTAACATATTGTTGCAATACGGTAAAGGGGCGTATCCGTGTTCGTGAGGGATAGAAATCTTAACAAAATATTTCTATTTTTTATTTCATCACACAGCTCTTATTTGCAACTTTAAATTGCAGTACTTATCTCCACTATTAAGTATAACCTTACTGTTCTCAGAGAGTGCAATAGTTATTGTATAACTCAATTTTAATTAAAGTATACTTAGCACTGTCTTTATTTCGGTTACAGTACTTTAATTCACACTCATTATTTACACACATTCAATCTGTCTATTGCCATCATTCCAAATGTATGTCACATGCCCAGTTCAATAGTTCCGTCCATCAGTCTCACTCTTCACTCTACTAATGCTGTGTTCGCAGTCCGCAGACTTCACTTCCGCTGGTAACTCTCGTCACCTCTCGTCCCGTCGCTTTGCTGGCTCATCGCTTCGCTGTCTCCGCATACCTGGTGCTCAAGGTCGCACAATCCTCCAAACTCCCAAACTGTCGATCCGGAGGCCCGTCGCGGCTTAGGTAGTCTCCCTGGTCCGATCTAGAAGGTTCCCCAACACCCCGAGTCTTGCTGAGAGAGGCAAGGGCGATGGCCACAACCTTCTTGAAACGATAACCACAGAAATTCAATCCGCTCAAGGACAGGAATTACATGAGCACCAATAGGCTTATCGCGGTGACATGCCTTTGTAAATCTCTGCGCTTCCCACGCATTATCGCTCGCCCTTTACACACTTATTCGCTTGCTCACACAAGACGGGTCAAGGCAAGCAATGAAGAGCAGCAAGCTGTAACAGTGTGTAACTCGTGGGATTAACCAAGAAGTATAAGTATATGCTATTCACGGTAAGGTAACACTTTTGAAAGCCCTTTCAATTGTAATAATAGTCAATGAATATATTTTATTTTAGCTTTAGACATTATAACTTCATAGTGCTATGGAATATACGCATTGTGTTTATTACTTACATGGCAGTACTAATTTTAAAAGGTGGTTAAAGGATTTAATATGGCTGAAATAAAAGTAACTAGGGATTCAAAAGTGCCCACTTTACCGTGAACAGCCTGTAACAGAATTATCCAGCCATGTAAATTGATTCGAGTTTAAATGTTTTCGAATATAACTAGTGGCAAAAACTTTTTGTAAAAATCAGGTGTCACAAATAGCATGTTAATAGCAGAATAGAAGGCGCAATTTCCAAATACCTGTCCACGTAGTGTAGTGGCCGATGTCACTATCGTTTCCGAGACGCAAATAAACATTTCACGTCCTTAGTGCAGGTCTATGCGCGGACCACTCGCGGCTGCCAGCTGGGGATTTGCCATCTGCCGCTGATCGAATTGATGCAGGACGGTGCACGCAAACACGCATGCATACTTAATGCGCGCGAAACAGCTGAGGAATACGGCCAAAATAATTTGCACAGCATCCAGCTCAATCGCTATCTCCCAGGCGGCATGTTGCATCTTACACTTACAACTGCAGCTGCAGCGATGTTGCGAAAAGGTGATACTTTCAATGCCAGCTGACACCAACGAAGTTGGCATTTTTAAGGAGCATCAAAGAATCGTGATCGTGATGCTAGAGGAATATTTTCTGTTGAAGATCCTTATATAGTGTATTCGCGGTTTATTTACACTATTTGAATTCAAACCTTTGAGAAGTCACCCCTTTTAATACGTGTTCCTTTGTTTCCTGAATATGCCATGTCCATGTGTCACATGTGTTTTAACATGAAAGTACATTTTTTTTTTGTTTTATCGAAATTTTGTTGGTAATTTATCTGTAAATTGTAATGTTTCATTAATAAATAATATGAATTAAAACAGCAAGAAAATAGGTGTGTTTGTAACGCCTAGTAAAAAATAGTTATTATGCACAATATTATTACACTGAGTGCGCACGAATGCAGTGCGTCCTCTCTTCGGTGTAGTTTTCATTTAGCTTTGTTTGTGTCAGACGGAGGAATATTCTGGTAGTAGAAATTAAACAAGGCTTCAGAAAAGTTGGAAGTAACCGTGAATTTACTATATAGTCAGTTTGCGGCGTCGTCTACCTTTCTAAATAAAACGTTTGCAATATCGTCCAGTATAGGGATATGTGTCTGGTTGTTTCCTGAATAAATCAGATATTACAAACGTTGTAAATCCCCGTTAACACTGATCATAAATAACGTTGAACGGACTGTCAATATAAATGAACCCTTTTCGGTCCCCGTTTCCATGACTGAGGACGTGTTGCACATGAAAGAATTTATGGTCGGTACTGTACGCAAAGAATTAGTGGCCGGTGTTTTGGATCTCGTCCTTGTGATGAATATGATTTGTGGAATTTCGCACTGCTCTCATTTTGTGAATGGTTAATGCTGACATGAACGGATTTATGGTCGGTACTGTACGCAAAGAATTAGTGGCCGGTGTTTTGGATCTCGTCCTTGTGATGAATATGATTTGTGGAATTTCGCACTGCTCTCATTTTGTGAATGGTTAATGCTGACATGAACGGTCATGCAGTACGTTTTCCACTGGTTGCCGGAAGATAGGCACAAGTACAGTGCTCATCATAAATCTTAACCATTGCAACACTTGAGCTCATATGTTAATTCGGAACGGAACGGAGTGAGAAAGGAGGCTGTTCGTTACGGTCAATAATAAATAGTTATTATATAAAATAGCATTAAACTTATTTTTACGTTATTTGTAAATTAAAAGTTTCCTATGGTCCTACTCAGGTTTACAGGAATGTATTGTTTAAAACAACATCTCATTGAGATGCGATCGTCTGTCGAGCGCGTAAACTGGTTGCGTTCCTTTCTCCTTTGCCTTTTCATCCAGACGTTTTTACGTTTTGTTTGCACGTGGCGGAAGGATACGTAATGAGTAGCCCCAAATAATAAGTTCAGCAAGGCTTGGGAAATGTTTGAAGTAAACACGAATGAAATACATGTATAAATTGCGCAGCAGTCAGCGTTCACAGCTAGTGGTGAGACGTTTTGATTGGCCAAATATGGTGGAACACAGTTTCGAGCCTCCACAAGGACTGTTAGAGATCATTATTTTGGATATCGGTGCTTGAGCTGAACAGCTACCAGATATTTCTGACACATCAGTAATGCCGGCGCAATTTAACTTTTGTTAGTATCGGAAAGAAATATTGCTACTACCCAGTTAACGAGTAGGTTGGGCACATTTTCATCGCATATTAGTAGATACAGGAAAAATTCGCCAGTTCAGTGACCTGCAGGCTAGATTCTTCTACAGTCTTATGTGCAAATACGCCGACATTAACTCCACATTGGTTGCCTACTGTCACAGTGGAAGGTGACGATTGAACTAGCATTCTTCAAGAAGTATCTAATACGGCGTGGGCCAGTAGCTAAAGTCATATAAACGCGCGTGTTTTCAATTTTAGCCTGTTCAAAAATGAATCCGCGTATTCTTCAGGTCTCTACATATTAGTGAACATAAGCCACTCATTCAGTGAAAAGTAGAAAAGTAATAGTTCGTAGATAATATTTTTATTACCAACATCGCAATATTCATATACTTCCCCACCAATATTAGTTTTATACTGTTTATTTTCTCACATCTTTTTTTTTTTTTTTTCCATCGCTGCCCGGTGCCTCCAACTAATGTAAAAGGCAGTTCAGGGTAAAGTGAGCACCTGCGAAAGCCCTGTTAAAGATATACTTGTATATACAATCCGTATACTTCCGCCTATATGTAAAGTTAACGTTGCCGAGGGCCTGGTGTCATTATTCGTGCGTCAGTTAAATAAAACTGTGAAATTATTAAAAAAGGAAAAAATTCTACAATTTTGATAATTCTCGCACTTATATGCATGCAAAATACAGAAAGTAAAACTAATAATTTGAGTATTCTGAAATGTTTTCCTAACACATTTAATTCAGCGTTAACACATGGAAATACTTTATCTCGTACGTTGCCAACTTTACAAGCCACATGCCAGTCAGTTGTGCCCATTAAATTACATGCAGGAATGGGCAGTGACATTTTTGTAAGGTTGATTCTAAAAGGGTTCACTTTACCTTGAACAAACTTTACATTGATTTGTAAAAATATGTAACTTATTATGCTTATAATAAGTTACATAAACTGACTAACTAACGATGGTCTAATCGGAATAAAATCCAGTGCAATTAAAAGGGCTTCATTGTACCTAACCTAATAAATAAGATATTTACAAATGTTAGAATCATTGGAAGTTGGAGGAGTAAAATGTTAAAATATACGACATAAATGTTTGGGGAGCAATATAAGAGACCATCTAACCTTATTACTAGAGAGGATGGAAAATGGCAAAACAAATTTTCAACTAACATATTATCTAATTTATTATTTCTTGATTCGATGAACAAAGTTTTGACGACGTTAACTTGTTTGCAAACCAATCACAAACGTTCTACCTTATAGTATAATATCATAATCCTAACTGGCCCAGTGAAATGGGTTTGTAGCTTCAAACACGCATGGCAGCTAATAAGGAAAGAAAACTGTCTGACATGTGTACAGTAAGTTGAATCCTAGCAAACAGTTAAATTTACTCTCTATAAACCATCATCTCTACTTATTACTCAATTTCAAAGGCTGATATATTTCTCTCATCGACGTTTGACCACACAACTGTGCACAGACATCTAGTCAGTGGGTTTTGACGACAGGAATTAATACAGTTCTAGTTGTTACACAGCGATTTGTGACTTCTCAATGGCGCAATGGTGTGCCAGTTTGAACACCACATAGAGGGGAATAACTGACACCTTGCCGTATTACTTTTGTTATTAAGAGTATGGGACTGGCATGTTTTAAAATTATTTTGCTAATCTGAACACCAACTTCATGGCTACTGTGCCTTGAATTTTCTGTGTGTCGAAGGCCTTTACACATAACAAGATACTAATGATCACATTCACCTATTACATCAATTACGTCATTAGTGCCTATGTTGCTAACATCGATAAGATAAAGTCTCAGATTTATCGAAATTTTTTTAACTGATAGCTCAATTTTCTTATCGCTTATTGAAAACTTTGAACAGCCCTATTTTACTCCAGCCTGAGAAATGGAAGGTGTCACAGAGCAGGTAAGTGACAAAAACGACAGCACATGTCGGTTCTGTTGATGTGACTGTACTCAGTTTCTGACTGACTGCTTGTTGCTCTTGTATGTGCAGTGTGCCTGGTTGTAAATGCTGTGTTATTTATGTTTTCCTATTAGTAGAGACCTGAGAAATTCGCGAGTTCAGTGATCTGTAGGGTAGTCTTGTGTACCATGATGCAGATAAAAAATCCTCATTGGTTTCTTGCTGCCACAGCACACGGCGATGGTTTGGGAAGCATTCTGCCGTGTGTTTCTTATTTCTTGAGGGTTTTCAGGTGGATTTAAATAAAACATGGGCCAATTGCAATAGTAACCTGAACGTAGGAGGTTTTGAATTCTATATTGACCCAAAATAAATCAGTGAATTTTGCAGGTCTCTACCTATTAGCCCTTCTAAAGCCCTGAAGAAGAGATGCTAGGCGTTGATTGGCGGTTGACCTAACGTCATGGTAGGCCGTGAGCTGTAATCTATCTGGACCGCGGTGGCGTAGTGGTTAGACTATGCTTCACCCTTATCGGCGCTCAAGACCTCGATGTTAAGAGCTGCCGAAATCTCTCCACTCCACGTTTCTGATTGGCTGCTGCAAGCTGCCAAAGTCTTCCTGTTTACTGGGCTCCCGCTGGCTGACTGTCACACGTGTTTCAATATTTTTCTGGCTATAAAATTGTCTTTTGAAGACGCAGTCATTTAAAAATCAAATACATGTAGATAATTGTTACGATAAACGGAAACAATCTTGAATAAAACGTTTACCAAAATTTCTGTTAATTTATTTAAATACACATTGATTTCAAATCTTTTTCTTCCTTCACACTAAACACAGCAATACTATGGTGTCAAAAAATAAATTCTAATATAGTATTATGCACCTATTACAAAAAATTTGCTCATTGTTTTACGTGATTTCCCATTACCAGCGTCTACAATTCAATTTTAAAGTTGTAGACAGTAATTATTTTTTCTGCCAGAATGTTTTGTATATAGTCCTATATTCGTTCACAAATGCAGTGGTTACATTTTACATTAGTGATTGGTTGATTGTTTATTTGGCGTGTCCTAGATGTCTACATAAGAATCGCGGATGTCTGTTTCTCGCCCGATCAAAAGGACAAGACAAATCAATAGTTCTGCCAATAAGCATACTTTTGTATTTCTTTTGAACGGAAAATTTGGCTAGACACCTCATATTATAGTTTACGTAATCAGAAGGGGCTATGAAATTTGGCAACTTCAGTGACATATAGGGTGTAGGTCACATAAATGTGAGCTATCTCCCTACCTGTGAATTTGTTCACTGGATGCTGCCACAATATGTAATACAGCGAGTGAAGAGATTTGGGCGGCTCTTAACATCGAGGTCTTGAGAGGCGATGAGGGTGAAGGGAGGTGAGTATGAAGTAGCACCAAATTGAAAGGGCGAGGGAAACGGGTGATCCACGAAAAAAAAAAAAAAAAAAAAAAAAACCCCTCGCCGACCAGCGGCATCGTCCGGTTCGCCTATGTGGGAGGCGAGTAGTCTAACCTCTCCCCCACCGCGGCCCCGCTAATCAGAAACAACGCCCGTTGTCAGAGCCTCGCGTCAAATGAACCGCCATGCCGTTTCGCCTCTGTGTAGTTATCTACTCTGTGGCGGGCGGAATCATTCCCTCCCTTGGAACCGCGGACGAAATGTGGGGACACGCGCGTCAGAACGCCACGGTAGAAATAGACAGGCACCCCGGGCCCGCACAACTCAATGCGTCTTGACCCAGGTCAAGAGAGAACCCCCATCCCCCGTCCTGCTGCTTCTGATTGGCCAGCGGCCAGCATCGGGTCGCCAGCCTCGATCGAGGTCTTGCTTTGTTCCCCGCAAGAGTCAGTCTTAGTCTCCACACTGCACGTTTATACAGCCTGCGGACACCTGGAAAATTCGCGTCTCATTTCAGGGACAAGCTGGAATTAAGACTCGTACAGGCTGTTCACGATAAAGTGTTCACTTTTTTAAAACGTTTCTTTCAACTTATTTGTACCCCTTTGCACAATGTCAATATAAATATTGCCAATCAGACTAATAAACACAGCGTAAGAACATTTTATATTTCTCAAATGTTGAAGTCTGAAACTACAATAAAATATAATTTTTAGGTTATTATTACTGACGGAAGAGCCATGAAAAGTACTCACTTTACCGTGAATAGAATTTACGCTTACATATATGTTACATACGCAATTTGGGTTTACGCGGACCGCGGTTGGGCAGTGGTTAGACTACTCACCTTTGGCAAGGGGGGGGGGGGATTTTCGCATGTGGGAATCGTGCCAGACGGATTTTCCTAGGGATCTCCCGCTTCCATTGTCCTTGCATGTGGTTATGTGATTTTAGGGTATATGTCTGACACGGCCACATATCATGTAAGTATACAAAAGTAAAATGGAGTGGTGGTTGCTTTGGAGAGGACGTACTCGTTAACTGATTGACCACGCGAAGCTCTGGAAACAGGCGCTGTGATTCATTGGCTATTGCGGGATGCGAAGGATTCCCTATTGGCCATGCTGCCATCTGGTGTGCTAGTCTCCAGTCTCTGATTGGTAGGGGAACCTGTTTTTCCGCAGAAAGATTCCACGACTATAGTTGTACTCTAAAACACTTTCGTGATTGGACGATTTGTATTGTCGTCAGCTTCTTCAGCGGCTGCCTGTGTCGTCACTAAGAAACGCGGCAAATAACCAAAGGAATGTTGCAAATGTGTACCTAGAATATTGAAGTCTATCCTGCGGGGAAAATGTTTGCGGGGGAAAAAAAACAGGCGGCTCTGCTGATTTACCAACAAAGTTCCGCCATGTACCTGGCCAGTGAGGTCACTTTGCAGGCGCATGTGCTTGTATTTCACGATGCTCGCCACCATTCAACTTCTGTATTCGCAAGTATTCTGTGACGAGATAAATGTATCTTGGCTTGTACTGCTCCTGAGGACGTGTCCGTTGGTGTATAGTGTTCTGGTCACGAAAATATCGAACGTACGTCTGTTCGAGAAGCATCCAGGTGCTTTTGCAACAGAACGGACAAGAAACTAATCAAAACCGACAGTGCTTGACTTTAAATGTAAGAGTGCTTAGTTGGCGGTTAGCTCCAACACAAAGTAGGCCTACTTAAGAATACAGAGGTGGTGTAGCCTCTTATACTGCGAATGACAGTCGCACACGCCAGTGGCCAAGGTACTCACTGTAAGTATCCTTACAATGACAACTAAAACGACAGTCACTTACTATCGTCATTATGTTATATTCTTTAACGCATCTCTTTGCGACTCTCAGTGACGTAAGGTAGGTTTGGCAACGCTGCGAGATATGTTCTAAAATCGACAATCTTCTGTTTGAATTTTATTTTTTTCGTTATTGTAGTGTTTTGCATAACATATTTCCTTAATATAACACATTTTCGATTGTAAATTATATTTATTTCCTAACACATTTCCGTAGAACACTTTCTATGATACAAGTTTTCAGGTGGTCATAGTTCATTATAAGAATTACGAGATAGCAGCACTAACCCGTGGCTGAGTTCGTCGTCCCGTGGTTGCGTTAACCAAAAAAAAACTTTAAATATATTTCAAGTGCCATTTATTTGTACGACAATACAACAGAATCTAATATTTATACTTTTGGGTTAATTTCCGCACGTATTTTTTCTTTGTGGCATGTTTTTGTTAGAAATAACTTCGATATGTAGGTCATTTTCTTTCCGCTGCTGTCCCAAAGACATAAATATTCAAGAAGCATTCTTAAGACTGCCATGGCGACATTTTGAGTTAAATACTACAATTTCGTCTCGTAAAGATAGTTTCGGGACAAATGTATTTATAAAAAGACAGTAAAAAGTTACAGAACACAACAAATAAAAAATGTCACCAGTCCACGGCTGAAGTCCATTATTGATCGCAGTTATGAGAATTAGAACAAAATTCAAATATTTGTGGAAACACAAAATTTGTCATTATATAAAGTTGAAAAATTATAGTTATGTTATTTAAAATTACAGAAGTCTGAAAGATAAAATGTTGTATTCCTAAATTAAACGCTACGTTAATGTTATAAAATCAAAGTCAGAAGTTAAAATTGGTGCATCTATCTCATTCCCGTAGACACCACATCCTACCATTTGTCTTCCCTAGTGCAGACAGAGAGCTGATGTAAGTTTGAGGTGTCCGTGTTTTTTCTGTGTTTTTGTTGTGTTGTTAATATTGATGTTATATTATTGTATTTTTGTTATTTTCTAAATGTTATTGATGTGCTGTGTACAGTCATTTAGATGTTGATTGCTTGGTATTGTTCGATCGACAGTAATACCATTAATTGTTATCTATTTATTTTATGATATATGTTTTTTTTTTATTATTATATAAGAAATTATTTTGGTTCAACTTCAATGAATTTTCTTTATAATATTACTATTCTATCTACCATCTAAAGCAAAAAAAGTAAAAAATCAACCTTAGAAAATAGTCACCGCCTCTGACTGGATATATTTTAACGGCCTCACTGAGCAACATTCGCCCAGTAATGTTTGCAACGAAGGGTGGAAAGTAGTTCCATATGTTAACGTCGAATAAAACATGTTAAGTAATGGTTTGTGATAACTTAAATAGTTTATTTCATTTTGTGATTTTTCTAATGCAGCGAAGTGTAAAAATGAGCATATTTATACAATGTTTAATCTTCCAATAATTTCACAGTTTCACTTTACCGGCGCATGAATAAAGAGATGAGGCACATGGCAATGTTAATTTTACATTAAGCGGGAGAAGACACAAAGTGTTTACAAGTATATCTTAAGCAGGGCTTTCAAAAAGTGCTTATTTTACCGCGAACAGCCTATACCAGGATATTCCTCCGCCTCACACACACAAAAATAAATGAAAACTACACCAAAGAAAGGACGCACTGCATTCGTGCGCACTCAGTGTAATAATATTGTGCATAATAACTATTTCTTACTAGGCGTTACAAACACACCTATTTTCTTGCTGTTTTAATTCATATTATTTATTAATGAAACATTACAATTTACAGATAAATTACCAACAAAATTTCGATACAACAAAAAAAAAATGTACTTTCATGTTAAAACACATGTGACACATGGACATGGCATATTCAGGAAACAAAGGAACACGTATTAAAAGGGGTGACTTCTCAAAGGTTTGAATTCAAATAGTGTAAATAAACCGCGAATACACTATATAAGGTTTTCAACAAAAATAATTCCTCTAGCATCACGATCACGATTCTTTGAAGCTCCTTAAAAATGCCAACTTCGTTGGTGTCAGCTGGCATTGAAAGTATCACCTTTTCGCAACATCGCTGCAGCTGCAGTTGTAAGTGTTAGATGCAACCTGCCGCCTGGGAGATGGCGAGTGAGCTGGATGCTGTGCAAATTATTTTGGCCGTATTCCTCAGCTGTTTCGCGCGCATTAAGTATGCATGCGTGTTTGCGTGCATCAATTCGATCAGCGGCAGATGGCAAATCCCCAGCTGGCAGCCGCGAGTGGTCCGCGCATAGACCTGCACTAAGGACGTGAAATGTTTATTTGCGTCTCGGAAACGATAGTGACATCGGCCACTACACTACGTGGACAGGTATTTGGAAATTGCGCCTTCTATTCTGCTATTAACATGCTATTTGTGACACCTGATTCTAACAAAACGTTTTTGCCACTAGTTATATTCGAAAACATTTCAACTCGAATTCATTTACATGGCTGGATGAGTCTGTTACTTACACTTCTCGGGTATTCCCGCGAGTTACACAGTGTTACATGCTTGCTGCTCTTCACTGCTTGCCTTGACCCGTCTTGTGTAAACGAGCGAATAAGTGTGTAAAGGGCGATCGATAATGCGTGTGAAACGCAGAGATCTACAAAGGCATGCCACCGCTATAAGCCTGTCAGTGTTCGTGCAACTACTGTCCTTGAGAGGATTGAATTTTTGTGGTTATCGTTGTAAGAATGTTCTGGCCATCGCCCTTCCCTCTCTGAGCGTAAACAGCCTATAAACGGCTAATAACGCTTTGTAATGCTGTTCGACGATCAGCGCCTGGTAACTCCGCAAGCTTACAGCCCCTTACCCAACAGGTAACATTTCGTAGCACTCAGTAGGCAATCAGACACAAAGACCGGCCCTAGAGCCTCGCTTAGCCAATCTGCGAGTGAATACGCCATGTCACCTCTGTGTACGTATTAACTCTGTGGCTCCACGTTACTGATTGGACCCGCCATTATGTGTGTATTTGTAGTCTGTTCTCAATTTCTTCAAATTTAAAAAAATTCGAACCTTTGGAAAATCACCTCATGTGTCACGTGTTTTGTCAATTCCTAAATATGTTATATATCACAAACCTTTTATACCTCTGTTAACTTAAAGGTGTGTTATTTTTCGTTAAATTAAATTTTACCATAAGTTATGATGTATTTATAAGTTATAATATCAAATTCATAATAGATCTGAATAAACACGGCGAGAAAAAATGTATGTTTGTAGCGCCTATCAAAAATGGTACTCAAGCAAAATATTATTACAACTGAGTGTGCACGAATTCAGTGCGTTGTCCTTTGGTGTAATTTTCTAGACTCAGTTAAGCTTCGGTTGCATTAGGCGGAGGAATATTCTGGAAGTAGAACTTTAGCATGGCTTCAGAAGAGTGTGAAGTAATTGTGAATGGATTATATATATTTGTTCTGCTAGCCTATGTCAGGTTAGATGCTAGGCGCTGATTTGCGGATGACTTGTGTTGTAACAGCGTCGAGCCGTTTTTCTTGCGTTATCGATATTATCACAATAAAATTAATCAGTGTAATTCAGCCATAATATTAATTAGTTATCTGACACTGATTACCAGTTGGGCCATTTCTACTGGTTTTCGCTATTTGGCTTAATTATCATTGCTTCAGGTTTAGGGTGCAACCAATAACATTTTGTTTCATTTGAAGTGGCAACCTTTCCACGGTGTTGCATTATCTCCCATCTGTTAACAAAGACAAGTCTTACAATGTGAGTATACTGGAGGCCATCCACAACGCGCAATACGACTTCATCTCTAGTTTCTCCACGCTATTCGCTGTCGCGTCCAACCTTGTTTACTTTGGGCTCCATCTAAAGAAGCCTATTTCGGCCGCCAACAATTTAGACGGGTTCTCTTTGCTTTTTTTTTCCTTCCCACGCTTTCGCACTCTGAAGTACCACTCCTTACTATTTACGTGTTTGGACTTCTTTATTCATTTTCCTTCGAACCTCGATCTCGTTAAATATAATTCAGTTCCGTAGTCATATTTTCATCCTTATTAGCTCTGGTGAAACACTTTATGACGGCGACTTGTTTATTAAAAGGTGTCTCTCAGGTATTTTAATTTCTCAGCACCAATTAAAATTTTAGTCTACTGGCCAGTTTTCTGTTATACGAAATTTACACGCCCTATCATTCCGCAATGTATGGTACCAGGCTAGACGTAAAAATACGTATTAGTTTCGCGAGCGTCACTGCACCTCCGTTCATCTGGTAGGACCTTCAGGTTCAAAAACTGTAGACACTATTTAGAACCTGGTTGCTTTAAGAGGAGTGTGCATTGAAACCTTTTTTTGTGAAATCGTTGTTTGTGCGTATTCGCGTATCTCGGTAAATATTTGTTCTGTAAACACGAAGTTTTGCTAGAAACGGGGGGGGGGGGGGGGGAAAGAGTATATATATATTTGTGCCTCTATGTTTTTACTTTTAACATATTTAATATATTCATGGAGAAAAAAATTCTTGAAAATGCTCCAATGTCACACTTTTAAGGGCGTAGTTTAATCTGTGGGCTTCCATCGCGTGTAATAAAACCGTTATGTTAGAGATCTGATTTGCATAGTACATGACCACGACGGAAACACTGTACGCTTGCACATAGGAGCGACGAGGCACTAGGCTTGCGTGTTAGTGTCTCCCGTATCGCTCCCTCGCTTCTTGACCTTGGACACACAGGTGCACACTCCTCTTTGGCTCTTGAACTGCGTCGCAAGGTGTTTGAAATCCTGGTTTTTGACAAAACTTTTTAACCGGCCCCCAGTCTGTTTACCTACGAAAGACATACTACCACCCACATCAGGGGAAATGGTACATCAAAGTTACCACACTTGCTGTAAATATTATTTTGGAGCCCGCACTTAAAAAAATATTTTGTGGCGGCCACAAAAATATTTGGTTGGTATTTACCAAGCCAAATTTTTTGTGGTGTACACAAAATTTCTGTAGCTGCCACAAAAGAAGATTTTATTGTCCACAAAAGTTTAGTGGCCACTACAAACATATTTTGTGGCAGTTACAAAATTTTTGGTGTACACCACAAAAAATTTGGCAGGGGTAATACCATCAAAATAATTTTGTGGCCGCCACAAAATATTTTTTTCGCCGATAGGACAGTCAAATACTGCTTTTTTTTTCCCCCAGACTACCGTATCTTAAAACATACTAGCTGGACACGAGCCAAACTAATATAGGGGCCGGTATTGAAGTTTGCTACAGACTTTGCATCAATAAAATGATAGGGCCACCGCTGAAAATCCCATAGGTACACGCAAGTTCGTAAGTAAAGGTCACAGCAATTTCGCTTCATTGTATTTATTTAATTTTTAAATTGGACGTGTGCCAGAAACTGGACTCGATACTTTCCATTCGGGTGGATACGGGATCGTTAGTTTGCTGGGAAGAAAATACGCTCTAAACCACCTTATCGCCTTGGTCAACCATCTGCAGTTTGCAACACCAGCGTGAATTTGTCTTCAACTTGTAGGCGGGTCCTCTGAAATCGTTTCCTGTCGCCGCTGAAAAATGAAACGTCCAAGATACAGTAGCCGAGTCGGTTGGTGAAAAATTTACGACACTTGCTCGGTGAAGAGGCAGAACTGATAATTCGCACGCCTCGTTAAATTTGTAGCTCACACGCCAGCTTCTCCCGTGGACTGGTTCTCAAGCAAAGATTCACAGAAGGACTACGTCATCCATCCTCGTAACTCCGGTATAATTTTATGATAATTAGATCTGTTATAACTCGGCGCGGTTCATCGGCCACCTGTTCTCTCTGCTAATTGCGTGTCATTTCTAAAATGTAAATATAATGAAATAAAAAATGATAATTGCGTATATACGCCACTGTAGAGTTATGCCATCAGGGAACCCACAAACATTTACATGAAAGCATACAGTGTAAACAAGCCAGGGTAAGCTGTAGTCAACTTTCCCAGTCTACCTGAGGACTGGAACATATCTCAGTTACCCAATCATCTCTAGTAGTTCGTAGAAGAAAACAAATTGTGTTCATCCCCGTGTTGTCAATTCTTGTGTCATCCAGTTTCGTTGAAACAATTATGTCTTCGCTTTGGCTTTTATATGTGTACTCTCCTCGTTGCATAGTCCTTAGATTTTTGGCACTAATCTGTTTTCTTCAGAATTCTTTATACGTTAGTTTGGCCAACCGAGTGCTAAATATTGTCTACAGTTTTTGAACCTGAAGGTCCTACCAGATGAACGAAGGTACAGTGACGCTCGCGAAACTAATACGTATTTTTACGTCTAGCCTGGTACCATATATAGCGGAATGATAGGGCGTGTAAATTTCGTATAACAGAAAACTGGCCAGTAGACTAAAATTTGAATTGGTGGTGAGAAATTAAAATACCGGAGAGACACCTTTTAATAAACAAGTCGCCGTCATAAAGTGTTCCATCAGAGCTAATAAGGATGGAAATATGACTACGGAACTGAATTATATTTAACGAGATCGAGGTTCGAAGGAAAATGAATAAAGAAGTCCAAACACGTAAATAGTAGGGAGTGGTACTTCAGAGTGCGAAAGCGTGGGAAGGAAAAAAAAAGCAAAGAGAACCCGTCTAAATTGTTGGCGGCCGAAATAGGCTTCTTTAGATGGAGCCCAAAGTAAACAAGGTTGGACGCGACAGCGAATAGCGTGGAGAAACTAGAGATGAAGTCGTATTGCGCGTTGTGGATGGCCTCCAGTATACTCACATTGTAAGACTTGTCTTTGTTAACAGATGGGAGATAATGCAACACCGTGGAAAGGTTGCCACTTCAAATGAAACAAAATGTTATTGGTTGCACCCTAAACCTGAAGCAATGATAATTAAGCCAAATAGCGAAAACCAGAAGAAATGGCCCAACTGGTAATCAGTGTCAGATAACTAATTAATATTATGGCTGAATTACACTGATTTATATATCATTGTGATAATATCAATAATTCCACAGCCATAAGTCACTTGTTCCCTTGATTCAGTGAATGTTATTTCACTGATATATATCACTGATTCGGGCTTAGAGTGTGGACAGTGTCGCAGGAATTTCTATTCAGTGACTGACGTGACTTAATCTGTAACGCCTGGGTCACAGAACAGTCAAGTGAACAGAAGAGCTAACGCCTTTTACATACAAGCGTACTGGGTTCTTGATTTGTTGCATGTTATTGGAGGGGCAGTCTGTCTGATTGGATCTGCCATGTTTTCGCACCGTTTTTGTAGGCGCGGCTAGTGATTAGCAGTTTGGATGCTTGGCGCTGATTGGTTACTGAACTACACTCTAAATTAAAATAAGGGGAAAACCACTGATTCACAGTGATATTCAGCTACTCGAATCAGTGAAAATGGCTCCACTTGGAATCGGCGAAAAACCACTGGTTATTTCGGTGATATAATTTCACCGATTGAATAAGTGACAGCTAACTACGTGCAGCGAATTAAATATAGTTTTTATTGAATTTAGCATAATGAATATGTGAAATACATATTTCTGATAGTCACTATTTGTATTGTACAATTTAACGTAATTTGAAATAAAGTAAAAGAAATTCGTTGTGCGAATAATTTGAATCCACACATTCTAAATTCGAATGAGTGGAAAACCACTGATTCGCAGTGAAATCCAACTACTTAAATCAGTGAAAATGGCTCCACTTGGAATTAGTGTAAAACCACTTATTGTTTCAGTGGAAATATTTCACTGATTGAATTAGTGACACAAAACAATTTCACTGATTGAATAAATGACAGATGACTGCTGCGGCGAATTAAATATTGATTTTTAGAATGTAGCCAAATATTTACGTGAAATAAACGTATTTACGATAGTTTACTATTAATATTGCGCAGTTTACGAAAGTAATTCATTTTCGGAGGTAGCTGGGAATGAACTCGCACACCATTACTGTTTGGAATTGAGGCCGTTACCTTACCATATGCGCTACAAAGCCAAGTTGAAATATATAGAAAAAAAAAATATTTTATAGCAATTTTCGAAATCATAAAGATTTAAATTGTATGTCTTCACTTTTCGTTTTTGGTTTAATTGGTACCGTTAGTATTGTTAAAACGAATAGTACATATGAGAGCACTCTCTTCGCCATATAATATGCAGTTTGAACCTTCAAACAGCGCCCTGTGATGATTACATGAAAACGAAATGAGAGACGTGAAAACGGAATGAAAGGCTGAATGTTCATGTTACCTCATAAAATGATCTTTTGAAAGAGGAAACACATTTTATAAAGTGTTTTGTATTGGCTTCATTTGTTTTTTCGTTGTTTTTTCACTTGATACACTTTGTGTAACGGCCATTTTTAACGTTGTTGACGGCCATTTTCACATGATGTTTAACTAATCGATCAGTCAAAAATAAACCACTGATGGATATTTTGAAAAATGTGACTGAATCAATAAGTGAAGGAAATCTGGCATTTTTTCGCTGATTCATCAGTTAAATTCATTGACGTGACTGTTGAATCAGTCCGGTACTGTTAACTGATTAAAACACTGCTGAAATGCTCACTGATTCAGTTTAAGACTGTACCCTCTCACTGCTAGAACGTTAACTAACTTCCAAGCTAACGTTGACCAAATAGGGGAAAATACATGTATTAATTTCTTTATCGAAAATATGTAGTTTTGAATTGCATGTCCTCTACTATCGTTTTTTATTTAATTTGTATCATTAGAATTGTTAAAACAAATAGCACCTACGAATGCAGTCACTACATCACATGTGATGCAGTTTAAAACTCCGAACCGAGCGCTACGATGAGAACGTGAAAACGAAATGATAGACTAAAAACAGAATGAAAAACTGAATATTCACGTTTTCTCGTGAATTGGTATTATATAAAACGAAACTCACCTAAAATATATTTTTTTAAGTTTATGCGTTAGTTTATTTGATACACGTTGTTTAACTGATCCACCAGTAAAAAAAAATCAGATTTAAACAGTGAAATTCTCACTGATTCAGATGTAGAGTGTATCGCTATGTTTTTATGGTAATTTTTAATAGCTTATAAGGGAATGATATTCTAACACGCTTGCTAGCAATGCGATTTCGCTGCACTCATAAAAATTTCCTTGCACTTTTACAAAAAAAAAATCCCTGGAATCCCAATTGCCAAGAAAATCCTTTGTAAAACTACTAAGAATTTTCTTATAAAATTTGCAAAACATTATTTTGTTAAATGACAGATAATAGCCTTGTATTACAACTGAAATTTTTGACAAGTGTACATAAAGTTACCTTTTTTTTTCTCCTATAAAACAAATGTGATATAGTCATAACAGAGAATAATTAAATAATTTTTTTAAATATAGTTTACAAGAAAAATACACTTTGCCAGCACGGCGACAATAATCCACACATTTTGTATTATTAACTGGGACCCTTAACAAAAGACAAATTTACTTACTAGCTTAAAACTTATCTTTACGGTAAATATAGCTGCAAGTCCCTACAAAATATTAATGAGGTTATATGGTTAAGAAGGATAGGTGCATTAATTTAATTTTAAGCGTTCTGTTGTTGAGAACTTATTTAAGAGTTCTGTGTAGCTAAGAAACATTAACAATTAATTAACAATACGGTCACGTTTTATTGAAATTGTCGTTTTATTATAATTATTTAGTAGTTCTAAGTGTTTTACGTTATTCAAACTTGCAACACATTTCTTTTTTTCCCGCAGCTACACTTTACTTAGCCCATAATTTTTACAAAAAAAAAAAGCCATATACGGTTTTACGTTGTTGAGTGTCCACCATTTTGCTGATGTTCATGGAAACGGGTCAGTATAGTTCAAACATTTCTTGAGGTATATTACAAACACGGCCCTTGTAGTTTCACAAGAGAAATCTTTGTACTGTTACAAGCATTTGAAAAATTTGCGAAGAATTTCTCAGTGAAAATTACACATTTTGTTTACAGCGTGGCGTGTGCGGCTGGAGTTCGTGGTAACAGTGGCTGTTTCGCCTCTGCATCGTGAAGTGTTCTGTTGCTACACGCAGCATAACGAAACGCCTGCACTCTGGTTTAGTGTTGTGAGGTGTTTAGTGATCCGTGCAAGTTTCGCTCTCTCCGCTCTTCTTCGGCGTCTGTAACACTCGAGTATCTCGGAGGGCCCAATTCCCGAGGCTGTCGGAATAATCACTCTAAAGGAATGACGTCGTTCCGCTACCGGATTACTTAAAGTAGACTTTTTAACACACGGCAGCGCAATTAATCATACGTCAGAATCAAGTGATATAGTGTAGAAATCAATCCGCTGGCTAGGCAGCTGCCATAATCGTAATAGCCGCTAGGTATTAGTCAAGTAAACGACCACGATTTTTTTTTTGTTCTACTTTGTGGTTCCATTTAAATAAAATTCCCGTGAAAATTATTTCTTGTTGTAGCAAATTAATTCACAACTCCACGCTGTATAGTCATTTCGAAAAACATTGGCAAGAAAACTTAAATAAAGGCTGGCAGGGTCAACGAAATGGCAATGTAAAAATTCTAAAACACAAAACAAATTAGGGAAATCGAATTTTTTTAAGAAACGTTATTGTTAAGAATACCAACCAGCGTTCAATCTGTCAGGAAGTAAGCTAGGCGTAACTCTCTCCATATTCAATCATATTTCACGTTTCCTGGATGTCGCGCTCTAAAAACGCTTTCTTTGCTACAAAACATGTTTTTTTTTGCCACAAAGAAAAATTTGTTTCACTGTAAAGTAGGCTTGCCACAAACATGATATTTGTTTGATCTATACAATAATGACTACGATCACCTTGCATTGTCGTTACAGTAGTTCCGAAGATGTTTTTCTGGTAATGACATTTGAACTGTAAAAAAACCGCGCTCTGTAAAACAACCGTAGTTTCTAAATAAGAAAGAAGTAAAAAATCTTTTAAAATTACTTTATTAAATGAAAAACCTAGGGTGGCTCCAGGACTCGAACCCATAAACTCTTTGTAATCAGCCTAGCACCTTGCACCACATGTCCACTTCATTTCGTTGCGCTCGGATTACTTTTGATATGTAGGCTATGTCAAGGATATGATGTTCCTGGTAAAGTGAGCACTTTCGAGGATCTAATTACTTTTTCCTTTCAGCCATTTTTCGTCTTTTACCCCCTTTAAAAAAAATATTGCCATGTGAGTAATAAACACAGTGCGTATATTCCACCGCACTCGTACGCTAATGTCTAAGGCTGAAATAAAATATACTTATTGAATATTATTCCAAATGAGATAGCTTTCAAAAGTGCTCACTTTACCGTGAATAGCCTATAGTAACATGGACTGGAATGCAATGTCACTTCGAGGGAAGAATGGGGGTTAGTGACGTGGAGAATCACTGCACTGCACTTCAGAATGTCATTAAACGTCTGCAGGAGGGCTGTGCATCTGTCCAACTGCAGTTTCGTAACTGTAGAATATATTGGTTTATGAATGTTTACGTCAGGACAACAGTTAACTGGAAATTACAATGTGCTACGAAAATTCTTTAAACCCTTCCCGTTAGTATACGAAGTAATATTTCTTTACTCTGAACAAAAACAGTTCAAAGAATGTTTATTTATTTGCTGTAAAGGAAGCTAATACTACCATAAATCAAAAACGTATAAAAAATATTTATTAATAGCAAACCTATGTTTCTGTGACTTCATATTTGAACTAAAGATACATAGCGATGCTGTAAATCAAACAGTCTCAAATGAATGGTTTTCTTTGCCGTAAATATAACTATCTATGGATTTTTTTACAGTACGCATTAATGCTAATTTCGAAGTTAACGATATTTCACTCGGTGCAATCGACTTCACACAAATAAACAGAAAAAGTCCTGCGGGTCGTGTGACTATTCCTTAACATGATTGGTTGTGCAGTGGCCACGACACACGAAACGTAGTGATGCTAAGTTGTAAAGACTGTTCAAGATAAAGTGAGCATGTTTAAAATCAACCTTAGAAAAAAGTCACTGCCCCTTCGTGCACACAGTTGAACGGGCGCCCTAAGTGACATGCGCCCAGTAAAATTGGTAATGATGGATGGGAAGTAGATCCGTATCTGAACTCCGAATAAAACGTGTTCCGTAACAATTTCTGATAATTTTACTGATTACTTTTACTTTTTTTTTTATTCTTCGAAGTGTAAGAATGAGCAGATCTGTAAAATATCTACTTTTATAATAATTTCACAGTTTCACTTGAACGACGTATGAATAAATTGTACATATAAATAGGTCTTAAGCAAGGCTTTCAAGAGTGCTCATTTTACAGAGAATAGCCTATGCCACTCGCGGTAATGTATTTTTCCATTTACAATATTTTTATCTAAATTTAATGCTTAAAATGGACGGAATATTTCTACAATTATCACAGGATTGCTGCGAATGTGCGTTAATAAATAAGAAGATTATAATTATAAAATAACGACTTTAAAAATTCTTGCTGCGAAATATATAAACAAAACACAACACTTACTTGCTTTTTAAAACATGCCTAGTGTATTTTATGAACAGTTATTTGTATTTAAAAGTTTGTTTTAGCCTACGCATTCGCCCATGTAGTTTGAAGGTAAAAATGAACATGATGGTGATTTTATAATTTTGTATTTTTGCTAACATCAGCTTGATACAAAATTCAAAATACCAAATTACCAAATACGTCACAATGTTAGTATACAAAACCAGGTCACGCGATCATTTTATCAACAAAATCTGCCATTTCTAGAGACCTGAAAAATTCGCGATTTCAATGACCTGCAGACTAGATTCTACAGTCACATGTACAAATTTGTCGATATCAACTGTGTATTGGTTATCTGCTGTAACAGTGGAAGGCAACGATTGGGCCAGCGTTCTCCAGGAGGTGTCAATCGCCGTGTGGACCAATGACTAAAGTTATATAAACACACATGTTTTGAGTTCTACCTTGTCCGTAAATGTATCAGCGAATTCTTCAGGTCTCTAGCCATTTCGGAAAACGGCCCAACTCGGTGCCATTTTATAACACAAAATGGGGGAGGGGGGGGGGGAGGCGGTCCCTGGTCACGGGAAATTTCGCCAGGTGGACCACAATCGCCCGGAACTTTCTCCGTCGGCAGATTGGAGAGACACGGCGAGCCCTCGTGAGGTAATTCAGGCGTGAATTAGATGTTACGTCCTTCGCTCTTGTGCTCTGGCGTGTGCCTCGATCGTGGAGAGTTGCGATACCATCGACCAGTGTACCAGAACAAAGTTGGTTCTCTCTCTCTCTCTCTCTTCCCCTGGACAGCCATCCCTCCCCTTCATTTTACGCCATATTGCATTCCTGCCGAATGGCACGGACAGCGAGAAGAATTTGAACTCAGTGGTTTCCAGACGCTTTAAACTTCAAGGAGTACATTCGAGTTTAGCACGAGTACAGCGATTTTGAATATGTCTTCGTCCACGAAAACAAATCTCGCGCCGATACGGCTTCGTTGATCCGCTGGTCTTCAAATAACGCTGTAGCCCCAGCAAAGAAAAATAATATCCCTGAATGAAAAAAAAAAAAAAAAATTGTTTTATTCTAATCTTCCAACTTTTCGGAAGCCCTGCTAAAGATTAACTTCCAGGATATTCCTCCGCCTCATGGGAACAAAGCTTGACCGAATCTAAAATTCATGCTCTCTTAGTGCATTATTAGTTTTTATAAGAACTATTCCTTACTAGGAATTACCGACATGCTTGTTTTATCACTGTATTTATTCACATTAAATATAAATTAAATAATAACATTTATAGATACAATTTAAGTAAAAGTTCAATTTAACCAAAAAAAAAAAAAAAAAGGCACTTTTACGTTAACACGATTATAAAACGCGTGTGATACACGGCGCATTTAGGAAACATCCAAACACGTAATAAACGGGGTGATTTTAAAACGTTAGATTCTAAAATTTTGAATAAACTGCAATAAAATATAGCACACGTTGGCTGTAAGACCTTTTTGAGAGTAACATACTAAACTCGAATCAATGTAAAACCATTGATTCGCAGTTACATTAAACTACTCGAACCAGTGAAAATGGCTCCAAGTAGAACTGGTGGAAATTCACTGGTTTTTTTAGTGAAACAATGTCACTGACTGAATAGGTAAGAGCCTATCGCGTGCGGTGAAGTAAATACTGTTTTTATTGAATTTAACCAAATAAATACGATAAATAAACATATTTCCAATAGTTACCGTTTTTATTGTGGAATCTAAAATAATTTTTAAAAACTGAAAAAGCAGTTCGAAGAGCCTACGATTTTAACCCGTAGCAACCCGCCCCCAGACTATTACCTTGCCAATTTAGCTACCAAGCCAAGGTCAATTTAAAGAGGGGAAAAATATGTATTATATTTAACTACAGAAAATATGTAGCTTTGAATTATACGACCCATCTTTCCGTTTTTACTATCATTGGTTACATTAGGATTGTTAAATCAAATAACATGCATGAATGCACTCATTTCTCCACATTTAATGCAGTTTAGACCTTGAAACCGAGCGCTATTCCTACGTGAGAATGAAATGAAAGGCGTAAAAAACGATATGAAAGACTGAATGTTCGTGTTGCCTCGTAAAATAGTATTATAAACGACGAAACTAGCATAAGATATATATATATATATATTTGCTGTAGGTTTTATTGGTTTGCGCGTTGTTATTTCGTTTGCGTTTGATACACACTGTTTAACTGATCCATCAGTCAAAAACAAATCACTTAAAAACATTGAATTAAATGGCTGACAAATGAAATGAACGTCACTGAATCAATGAGTGAAGGAAAACTGGCCCTTTTCACTAATTGTTTAATTAATTTGATTTAAGTGACTATTGGATAAGTCAGATGCTGTTACACTGAAAGAAAAATATTGTTGTAGGAACCATTATTTTGTAGCCGTTGCCTTCCAGAACTGTTATAATAGGGACGACAGTCTGTTTGGTTATGGGTACCCTACGAATATTGTTAAAAGTATATGGTAATACCAACAGAACATATTGTAAAAGGTCAGTGCGTCACAAATCAGTGACTTCATTACATTCTAGAATAGAATGTTGCGACTGCAAACGAGTAGGGTTCTGACTACATTCCAGCATGGTATTCCCTGCAATGTTTCTCTGATGCCGCTACACAGCTGATTGTGCTCCCAGCAGTAATATCGTAGTGCTGGCAATATGTTCTGTTGCCTTTACTGAGCGGTATGGTAGCCCTAGCCATCTTGTGTCGTATATTGTAATTCCTCGGGGTGGCTGGTAGGATGCGCTGCTGTTTGTACTTATATTTCATAAATTGAAAAATTCCGCGTGGAAGCAGTCAGCTTCGAACTGCCTGACCTCGTGCTGATAGAAAGACGCCTTAGACCGCTTGACTATTGTATCAATTATTTGTCTTACTTTGTTTAATTTTATTTAAAGTATTTTATATAATGTGCCTGATGACGAATCTCATGAGACGAATTCACATACAAGTTAGGTTATTTATTTAATAAAATAATATTTCCTCTCTCTCTCTCTCTCTCTCTCTCTCTATATATATATATATATATATATATATATATATATATATATATATATATATATATATATATATTCTTATATGATACATATATATATATATCATATAAGAATGGGTGTCATCTGAAATTAAAATGTTTTTATGTGTAACGTTTGTGTGATCAGGTTTTCCTTTCACGCCAGACAATTTGTAGTACCGATAAAAATTCGACGTTACAAATTCGTTTTTATGCTCTGTTTGTAAGTGATATAAGTCTTGTAAAAACAAATAGGACATCCCAGCACCCTTGTTGCTATTATTACATTTAAAGCCTAACATGGTGGTGTCTGTAAACACATTAGCAGGTGCGCATTACCCTTACATGTTGTCAACAGCCTCCATTAAGTAAAAATCACTTCACAATAGCAGTATTTTCCTATTTATCTTCTGTATTGTAAATTATACTGGTTCGGTAACATTTAGAAGGATTAGAGGGCGCCTTTAACAGTCCGCGACATTGCTGTAATCATCATACTTCTTTGTTAGCTCTACAACACTAGATCTGTAATCTTAACAGAATCAGATGGTCACCAGTCCAGACATTGCTGTAATTACCATACTTGTTTGTTAACTCTGCAATAGTTTGTACTAGAACGTATGTTAAAGCTGATTCTTCAGAAGTTATATTTTTTTTTGTTCTATCCTGTTTGTATCTTAACAGAATCAGATTGTTCCTATAACAGTCCACAGCACTGTTGTAATTATAGTCCATTCACGCTTTCTTCAGCCTTTTGGAATCGAACCTTTGAAAAATCACCCTAGGCGTAACATGTCAACCTGGTTTGTTCAATCACTTGTATTCCACAAATATATAACACTGTGATTAACTCTAAAGTACTGCATGTTTGAATAAATGAAACTTTTCTTAATATCTTCTGTAACTTGTAATGTTTATTTCGGATTGTATGCGAATTGAAAACAGCGAGAGCAGCGGTGTATTGGCAACGACTAGTAAGAAAGAGTTCTCAATTAAAATATTGTTTCAACAGAGTTTTTTTGGTATGCTCTTTGTAAATTAAATATTGCTATTGAAATATTTCAATATTTAGGTAGCCCCGATAGAAAGATATTTCATTGTTACAGTCAAAAATATCAGTGCAAAATAACGTGCGTATGTCGTAGTGACGTGGTGATGTTTTTTCGACCGACGAAACTGTTGGCTGGGCGGAGCTTATCGCACGCTCTCTCCCCCCCTCCCTCTCTGTCATTCTCTCTCGGGAAATTTCCCGTCGCTAGTAAATATATAATTAAACATGTTTAAAATTGTAGCATATTTCGTACTTGTTGCAGCAAAATAATGATTTTGGAATTTGGAATTTACAACTGAAAAGAGATTTTATTGTTTAAATGCATATGATATTTAGATACGATGGCGCGACGCTCGACGCTTACAAACCCAGCAGGTTGGCAGAAGTGGTGTGGAAGGGAGAATCTAGAACATCACATTCCACTCGCTTGTCCCAATATGGCGGGCGATTATATCGAGTTTTTATATGGCCTTACGACTGACAGTGATGTGGCGACATTGCAATGACGCGGCATGTTTCTGAACGAAGCGTCAAGTTCGTACTCGTGTTTTTTAAACATTCTAGGCAAGTTACAATGTGATAAATATGTGATTCCACGGCAGAGTGAAATGTGTTATGATCGTTGCGTATGAAAGGGCGTGGTGATTGCGTTGTAATCGTTACGCAGGCCAGGTGTGTGTGTTGATTTTAAATATGTGCAAAATTTGTACGTTTTAACCATGAACTGATGTTATGACGAAGTTAATTATTTACATTCACATTTTTTATCACAATATTGTTCCTTTGCGCTAGGTGTTTGAAAACAGTTGTGTAAAGAGCTTACGTTTCTGTGATTTGAATGTCTGCAACAATCCCAACGAAGCACTAAGCCCATCCAGATAAAATTAAATAAATAATAAAATAAACCTACAAACCAGTAAGTGCCAATGCATATAAATATTAGAGGAATAAATGTTACGGTAAGCCTATGTGTTTGCATGTTCACCACTATCTTTTACGTTTTTCGATGTACAATAAATAAGCGACACGAGTTGCGTGCTTGAATTTACTACGTCGTTTCGTTGAAATGGTTGTCCCTTCGTTTTAATTTATATTCCAAACACATAATAACCTTTAACTATATTTATATTGTTCTGCTAACAATTTGGATTGTAAATTATTACAGAACATTCTGTTGCTAGTACTAAAGTTTAGTTGTCGCTACCATAAAATGCCATTACAGAAATGTTCTGTTAAATTCTCTCTGCTGATTTCTTTCGGTGTAAGTAATTTAAACAGTGAAACTCTCACTGATTCAGATTTAGAGTAAAACTACATTCGATTGGGGGGAAATCAGTTTGGCAACCAAGTGGCTGTTGACCGGCCAATAGTGAACGTTGTAGAATGCAGTAAACGTGTTCTATATCGTGTAGATAAGTAGTACGGCTGTAAGTGCATACACAGAGACAAGTATATGCCTAACTCTTATGGCTGCATCTGGTGAATGTATGTGACTCATTTCTACATCGTATGTATTAAATGTCTGTAAACCGGTGCAAAACTTGAATTGGTACCAACAAAATCTTCAACACCCATGAGGATGTTGACGTGCAATGCAAGGAATACACTGAGAAAACTCGCCCGCCAGCTGCCATGTCTATCATGTATCCCACAAGTGAATAAATTGGGTGTGATACCGCTGCGAACTGAACCAGGTTCGCCATGGCGTGAGAAAATGTGTGTGACCACTACATAACTGGCGCCACCACTGAAACAGCAGTTAAATTCCATATTCACCCTTCACCAATTTTCCTCCACGCAATTAAAAAATCTATTAGTCGAACGGGGTGTTTAAAGGTATATTTTAAGAGTCCTTTTTTTTTACGAGTAAGGTGGTACAGTGAACCTGTTCCGAAGTTGGGGTGAAGATTCCAACGGTATCCTTGATAGGTTGTCCTACACAAAACTCTCCTATCTTTTTCAAACTTTGCATCAAATTTATCTCATAAATAATTTGTTCTTTTAAAAAAAAAATTGGAAAAATATCCTACCTCCGTTTTCATTTAAATGATCAAAAGAGGAAGCAAGTTATTAAGTAGCTGCGTTGTTTCTGCCTATTATCAGGAAATTTCTCTAACCCATGGGACGCGAGTGAGTGGAAATATTTAGCTGGAGGTTTAAAACTGAATGAAGTGTTAGGCACTTAAGTAGACGAACCATGTTTTCCTGAAAACGTGTCCGGTTCTCAGCGCCACGCCCCCACTCATGCCTGCATCAATTAGTTATCGTGGGTGACAGCTTCACAGATATTGCGAAAACCATTTCGGAGCCGGATACATGTCACATTTGTCGCATCATTACACTCTAAATCTGAATCAGTGAGAATATAACTGTTTAAATCAGTTAACAGAAATTGCTTATTCGACAGACACTTTAGCCAATCTAATTGATTAATTAGTGAAAAACGCCAGTTTTCCTGGACTTAACGATTCAGGGATTTTTTCGCTAGTGATTTGTTTTTTGACTAATTGATCGGTTAAACAATGTGCATCGAATGAAATAACAACGCATAAACTAATAAAACCCTTAATAATATGATCAATTATGACTTTACTCTTTTATAATACCACTTTACGAGGCAACATGAACAGTCAGTCTCTCATTTCGTTTATACGTCTTTCATTTCGTTTTCATGTTATCATCATAGCGCTCGGTTTGAAGTTTTAAACAACAATAAATGTGGTGTACTTACTATTTGTTTTAACAACGATAATGTTACCAATTAAACTGAAAATGAAAAGAAATAACATACGATTAAAAGTTACATATTTTTGATAATGAAGTTCAATACATATGTTTTCTATTATGAGGCAAACGTTGGCTTGGTAGCTCATTTGGCAAGATAACAGCCTAGAAACAGCGTGCTGTGAGTTCAAATCCTGAACACTGCGAACTGTTTTCACTATTAAAATACGTTAAATTGCACCTTATAGACGGCGAGTGTCGGAAGTACGTTTATTTCTCGTAATTATTTGGCTATATTCAATAAAAACAATATTGCATTCGCCGCACGCAGTTGGCCGTCACTAATTCGATCAGTTAAATAGTTTCACTGAAACAACCAATGTATTTTCACTAATTGGAGTAGTTGAATTTCACTGTGAATCAGTGATTTTCCTCTAATTCTAATTCAGCCCATTCCAAACCAGTGTACATGATTGTGTATATTACGCACGTGCAAGTAATTTTTGGCCTCCACTGCACACTGCGAAGCTCGATGACCAATGATCTTACCTGTGGGTAAATGATTCGGAAACCGTCTTACGGGTCTATGTCTTAATTGATTCATATTACTGAAGTCGAGCAAATAGTCCACAGTTCATTTGCTGTAACAACGAAGCGAATTTTGTATCGACTTAAGTGCAGCACGCATCGTAAAATTTTTGTTTTGCATCACTCGAAACCGAAAATTAAAGTAGGTCAGAAAGGGTTAAGGTGAAGGGCAAGTTCTTGGGAAAACACATCCTTCCGCCAGCGAAGACGCTATGGCAATGCTGGCTGCTCAGGCAGTGGGGAACTAGACGACGCTAACTTCAGGAGATCTCGGCTTGCCAGACCCGCGCCCTTCTTTGTTTCGTCCTAGAGATTGCTGCAGGCAGCACGCTTGTTCCAGTTGGGGAAGCCAACTCCAAGCGCCCCGAGGGAGACGAAGCGAGATGAAGATGTAACAGTGACGGAATTCAAAGTTGGCGGGAAAGGGAGTTCCCCGAAAAAAAAAAATCCACCGACCAATGACAACACCCACCATGTTTCCCTCGTGCGGAAATCCGGGTTTGGACTCCGCTGGGAATCGAATATATTTCGCCGTTGTGGAAGGAAGCACCGCCGCGGCCATCCTATGCTTAGCCTCGAAATCAATAGAAGGGCTTGGTAGAATAAGGACCTATCTCATGTCTGCAACAATGCATGCTGCCTCTGTATTACAGGGCCCTTTTCCACCAAGAAGGAAAGAAGTGTATTCTTCTGCTTTTCCTTAAGGCCTACCCACAACAGTAAACTTATGCATGTACACACTACATGGTTCATGGTGCCACACTAAACCCGAATCAGTGATATCAATCAGTGAAATAACGTTAACATTATTATGGGCAAGCCCTTGCTGTGACGCTAGTATGAATGCACCAGCACACCTCCAAGTCGTGCGAGGTCACGGAAGCGAAGCGCCGCCGCGACAATCTTTCAGTTTGCAAAAAAAAAAAAACCGGAGTAATTTGTAAACGGCCACCATATTTAAGGCCGCCGAAGAGTCGAGCTCGGGTCTGACCACTTCTAGCCGACGACGGGGCACCATGGACCAGCAGATAAGGTTTCGTCCGCCGTAGTCGTTATAACAATTTGCCTTCGGCAAAGCAAAGGTAATGCCGTTCCAACAGTTAACAGAACGACTCTTAGTCGAGGCATGGTAATAATTTATTAGATAAAGCATATAGGCTAAATACTTGCAGGAAAAGAGTAACTTAACGTAACACTCTCGGCCGCTGCAGTTTAAGGTATTCATGTAAAATGTAGAGTGTTGTACATCATAATGTAAAAGGATGTAAGCTTTTAATGGCTTTAATTATATGACGTAGTGAAATAATATAGTGTTCTCCACCAGAGTCACGTTTCCCCACATTCTTCGGACGGCTCCCATAAGGGGCGCGTAATATTGGTGGCGGCTACTGACGACTGGCAAATCAAGCAAATGAACTGGGAAAAAGTGACTCATGGCTAGAGACCTGCAAAATTCGCGTTATTATTTGGGGACATGTTAAATTTGAAACACATGTACCTTTGCAATACGTTTAACATGGGTCATAACTTATGTGACAACCCCTGGGTTACTCTGCACCAATAAATGAACACTTCACAATTGCTTACCCCATTCACGTGCAGTTCAGTCAGAGAGCGAGTGGCTTCACATCTATGCAGCAGCGAATGGAGAAACGACCCTGGCTCTAGTGCCTACAGTACTGTGAAGTTCAGCCTGATGCTAAATAATAGCGCAAATTTTGTATGTCCCTACTTATGGCAGTAGAATTCTCGACATCCAGTAGGAATCACAAATAAGTAAGTGAATTTCAGTCATCCTATTAATTAGTTAACTGGCACTGAATGCAATTCGTTCAATTTGGCTCAGTACTCACTGTTTCAGCTTTAGAGTGTGTAAGCTATCGTGTTTTGTTATAAATCTCACATCTTGCAGCAAGCCCTTCAATATTCGCAAGACAAAATTTGAATTCGGCGTTCCGGCGACCTACGACTGGTCGCAGAACAGTTTCTTGTCACCGCGACCATCTCAGCAGCCGCGTCACGCGTCTGCCCCCGCGATGCACTCGCCAGCCGAAGAAATGAGGTCCTCTTGCGGGCGATCTATCGTGCCTCCAAGGACGAGTCACGACTCTCCATGCCCACTCGTGACGTCACAGGCGCCTTGTGGTCTCATCCTGCATAATGATAAGTTAGGCGGCACCGATTTCCCCTCCCCCCCTTTATTATTCTCCCTACGTTTCACACCGGGCATTTCATTAGCGCCTTCTCGACCGATACCCCTTCGCGTAATGGCATATAATTTCGGCTGAACAGTCGAATGACCGACGACCAGCCCTTATTAGCGGCGCGGGACTTGAAGATAGCCATCTGTGCAGGTGGGGAAGGTCAATTTCCTTTAAGGTCGACTTCCTAGTCGCGACCTCCCCGTCAGAAGCGGATGCCACTTTGGGGTACTTGCATTCTCCAAGGACGGGGTGAGAGGTCAAGCGCCGATTAGGCACAAACGACTTCACCCGCTCTTCGATGGTGTAAGACGGAGTGCCTATTTTCACCCCCCCCCCCCCTTGCTAAACGGGAGGTTGTGGCAAATCTCGCACCTCGCGGGAAGGTTAAATAAGACAGCACTACCTGATTACAGTGATATTGCAGCCAGCTGAGTGCCAGCTCAGTACTTAACTATTCTGAGTCATCCCGTGGATGGGTGTAGATACGTCATCAACTAGGTATCCCCTTCAAGTGACTGCTCGACGAACACGTATTTGTAGTCCGACGAGAACCTAAGCTGACGTCGCGATTTCGTGGACGTCGGCAGTATTTAGAATTAGGTTACCCTCCAAACGTAGTTCTACTGAAAATTCAGTCGGCGAATTGCTACTGTCTGAGGAATGTATTGAATGCACTCAGAATCGCTAACGGAGACAACAGTGCTCACTGTAAACAGATATAAATTAAACTCAGTCACTGAAATGATCAGTAGAATTTCAATTGTTTCAATAAAGCAACTATTTTTAACTGCGTATGAGCGAGACCTACTTTTTCAACTTAAGTCTATAGTAGGCATGTAGAGAAAGCAGTTTTAGAAATAAATGAAGTAACAGCTACTCAAAAATAATTAGTTTATTTAATATGCAGTCCAATAAAAGCTAAACCAATTAATGTCCAACAAGCTAGCAAACTTTTGGGTTTGTGAATTCTGGAAGCTATGTGTTATAGAACCACGCCAAAATTCGTCTGGAAAAAGTATCACATTTGACGTCATTCTTGCGAGAAGTTATGTCATCATTTCCTCCGGGTCAATAAGGACTCAGATATCGCAGTACATTCTAAATATGAAACAGGGATTATGACCCCAAAAGCAGCGAAACCAGCGAAAATGGCTGCATAGGATATGCGTGGTAGAAAACCATTTATCTCAGTGGCTGGTTTAGTTACAGAGTTACTGAAGATCCAATTATTCTGTACAGCCTAATTGGTGATCCGTGAAGAATGCTGAATAACATGTTACTTGTGTTAGGGCACTCGCCTTTCCGAAGTTGAACTGCATTATGCAGTGTTTGAAATGCATTTTGTTAACGGGCGGCAATTATTATGTTCCCAAATGATCTACATACATTGTAAATAATAACTGTGTAAGTTTACACTAAATGTATGTGACAGCAATGTCTCCACTGACATCGGTGTAATTTTGCACCTGCATATGTCAAGGTATTTTTTACTCTACGTCAAAATAAATTTATCCTAAAAATTCGTAAAATAACATATACTTTGCACAAACTTTACATAGAATGGTTGGGGAAGTGCGCCAAACGTGGACCCTTGTCCCTAGAGTGGACGCCCTCTCTAAAAGGTGCTATATTCTTCTGACATAGGGTGAGCACGTGAATTACTGCGGACGGGTGCAGTGGGAGTAGGGGAAAAGCCTCACTTGTTGGCCGCACGGCCCGTAAGAGATAACGTAGGTTTTGTGATTTTCGATTTTTCAAAGTTTTCTCCAGGGTTTTTGAATTGTTACCATCGTCTCTGCGTGCAAGTAAGTGAATGTCTTGTGTAAAATAGCGATAGATATAAAGAAACTAGTAGTAATGACTTATGGTTTTAGTTGAGTGTTTTTTAATGAGTAGAGAGAAATTTGGTTTGGCAAAACGAAAACATGGCGGGTGTCTAGAGTTGAGCCCTCTCGGGTTCCTTGAGTGGACCCCAGTGGTGTGTATTCCATAGATGCTATAGGCAAGCGCTGTTGACCGGAAAAAATTATGTCAGGCATTTTAAAGCATAACTCCAAATTATTGGCCACAGCTTCTAAATGTTCCCTCTCCTTTCTTTTATTTATACTTGCCCGCATGCTGTGTTTTCGTTTAGCTTATTTCACCTTTCCTTTCCGCCTGCTGTTCGAGTTGCCATGTCAACACAAACACAAGGAATTTTGTACCTTTCGTGGGTTGTCAGTATGCACATATTTCGCAACCAAGTACCGCTGAAACCACCGCAGCAAACCATATGAAGGGCTCACCGCCGCGCCTCTGGCTTTTTTTTTTTTACGTGAAATGCTTGAAATGTGTGTAAAAAATGAATTTATTTCTTCCAGAAGAGTGCTAATGTGTAACGCGCATACAAAGTAATTGTAAGAGCAGTTCCATGTGCATTTCAGCCTTGTTTGAGTGTGGTTTCTACTTCAGTGTAGTGAATCATGTATAACTACCTCAGTGCAAGTTAAGGTGCCACCTGGCTAGGTCGCCATGCGCTGTGCAGAGCTTCAGGACAAAAGGGTTTATTCAAAAACCACTCCACATGCCTACATGGTGTTGGTTTATGAGCCGTGTGTCAGAATTTTCAAACCTCCGAAGATAATTTTTTATTTTACATTTCCACTTATTAAGCTTATGTTCTATTATGAGACAGTTTAAATGCCCAAAATAGGAATTTTTGCAGTTATATTTATGTACGAACTCACGGTTCACGATATGTAGATCTAATGTTGTTTTGGGATGTGCACTACGCCTTTTCATTTGTAAGACTATTGTGTACGATAAAAACCATAATAAAAACCATAGTGTCGCCCCTAAAAGTAACACAGAGCCGAGTTGCTGATTGGAAGACTCAACGTCAGTTCAGTGTTTTGCGTGTAAAGGCGACGAGGCATGCCAAACGAATAAATTACTTTTATTATCGCTGTCGTACTTCTAAGCATCTAATACGCAACATCCGTCCAGACAGGTGGGACTTTAGCTGCTAGTCCCGCAGTGTATGTAGCCCGGGTTGACGCAGTAAACGAAAAGTGTCACCGTTCAGGTCCAGAGAGACAGCTTACCCACATAAATATGTTACCAAATGCCACTGGCGGACACTCTGCTTTTTGTATTTAACAAAACAAACAAGAGCACATGTGTTTATTTTCTTACATTTTCAGGAGGCGAACTATGAATAGAAAAAGGAAGAAAAGGATGAAGAAAGTGCAGAAGGGAAGAGAGTGGAATGGCGATTGCATGGGAAAAGCTATAACAGCAGTGCGTGAAAATAAAATGGGATGGATAAAAAGCGGTTTAATAGTTTTCTGTTCCTAAAACTACACTGATGAGTTTAAGTAACAAGAAGTATGGTGATCGTCAGAAAGCTGCTAACACAAAATGGGGTCGTCAGACTGTTTTAACTCCTGAGTTAGAAGAGAATTTTGTGCAGTACTGTCTGGTAATGGAAGCCAATTTGTTTGGATCTTCACAGCATGGTTCATGCATTTTGTTGCAACCACAATCCTGAATAAGACCCGCCTGTATGGCTGATTCTGGGTGGGCATTACAGCCGTACACGAAACATCGATGTTATAGACATGGCACGGGAAAACAATGTGACCATTGTCTCACTGCTACCACACTCGGCGCATAAAATGCAACCATTAGATAAAATATTGGTATGACCACTGAAGACTTATTACAGTGATGCAGTACGCTAGTTTCTGCTAACAAACAACTGTGCTGTAGCAAACCACTATGTCATGGATCTTTTTGGCAATCCTACATTAAATGCCAAACAGCAGCAATTGCTGTAGATGGCTTTAAAGTAACAGGGATATATTGACTGAACAGACACATATTCAGTGATGCTGAATTTATTTCTGAAGCGACACCAGAAGTTGAGCTATGTTATAGAGATAGCTATGAAAATTTGCAGAACCTTAGTGGCATTTCCTCTGACTAGTGTGGAGAAATATATGGTTCCCAAGAGAAAAATGAAGTTCCTCCCAACCAATCAAATCCATTAACACCAACATCCTGCCAACTGTCAACATCAACCTCACTCACACCAATCAATACAGCTGTCCCTTCAATTTAATACGAAGTAAGCCCCATCCAGATTCGACCTGTCCCAAAACATATCAAGCTGAAATCCACGAGAGGACAAAAGCCCTCTTCTGCTAACATTATAACATCCTCTCCCTATAAAAAGAGCTTGGAGGAATCAAGCGAGAAAAGAGGGAGATGAGTGGGCCATTAAAGAGGACGAGGAAGAGGAAATGGAAGAGGATGGGGAATAGCTCGAGGAATAGGAGGAAGAAGTGGGTAAGCACAAAACAAATGCTGCACAAGGTAGAAAGCATAAAGATGAAGATGATGATTCTGACAACGAATCTCTGGATTCTTTACCATCGGGCTCTTCGGGGTGGATTTTCTTGGACCAGGTGGGGACCCTACTGAGGGAGACGCTGTATGTGATTTTTGCAGCTAGCTTTGGTCAAGTGATACCAGCGGAGAACAGTGGGTGAAGTGCATAACATGTAGTGATTGGGCCCATGTGGAGTGTTCATGGGTGGGAAAATACAATTATATATCTGATTATTGTGCATAATTAACTACTTTTTAAGAGAATTGAAGAAACATTGGGAAAGTGAGGGGTCCACTTTAAGACAAAAATAGGGGTTCCACTCATGGATCACTTTTTCTCAAACACCAATATTAATATGTTTCAGAAAAAAAAATTGTACAGAAACTTTTTCAACATTCTTTTTACTTGTAAATTCTGATGAACAGATAATTGTTTGTTTTCATTTTGCTTCCATTTAACACCAATGTTAATTTTTACTAGCAAATTGCAACAGAACTATACGCTCTTTTGAAACGCTGTTTTCTGGACACACAAAAGGAACTTAAAAATGTTAGAATAGTATTTTTAAAAAGCCTAAATTAACATTTTAAATATTAAGTTTTGCCACTTTAAACATGCAGTTTTTTCTGCACAGACGTGGTATACGACAAAAAAATTTGTGTTTCCCATAAAAATAGTAGTAAATGTTTTAATAGCTGGGTAAATTATTTTATTTGTGATTGAAAACTGCATTCACCATTGACTTAGTGTTAATACTTTTTAATTATCTTAATAACATCTCGTTTAAATGTACATTTTGGACATAGGCGTGTTTTGAGCTACAGATGTTGTCTGGAACTTCTAGTCTCGTGTGACAGCTTGACACCTTGTGGCGAGCGACCACACAAACCTGTGAAGGGTATTTGAAGTTAAGGCGTGGAAATCAATAGTATCGCCTCTTTTCAAGCCAGTGTTGGCACTGTAATGTTAATAAATAATGGAGCGTCGGTACAGTACGAAGGGAAGTAGGAAGTGCAGTGCTGAGTCAAAGAAAAGGAAGCTGAAAGAAACATTTGCTAGAATACTACAACAGGAAAAGGTAACACTACGTTTAGTAAGTAATATAGCTCGAAGTCTTTTTATGACTTTAAATAGATGTGTCAAAAATTACAATTAGTACTTTTTCCGTCGATTCTAATTTTCAATCTCCTGATTCCATTCTTTACCTTGGGAAACTGATGTTTACGATTAGTTTATTTCATTAACAGAATAAAAATACTTTTGTTCTTATTTATTGTTTCTAAAGAATATAAGTTTTACTACTATACACAGAGATGTGTTTCGGCTAGGTCCGCTCAGTTCGTGATAACATCTTTTAAACTTCTGGGAAAAGATGTATTTTATTTCAACATAATACTAGCTGAAATATTAAAATCCAGTCTTTCACACTAACCCAAATTAACACCAGCGAACGACACACACACGTCAGTGGCCAGACCGAGATTCGAACTAGAAACCTTGTGGTCCGAAGGCTCCTGGCAACGAAGGGGGCATCCATTCGCTAAGATGTTCATATTTCCTCACTGTTCTAAAATACATTTGAACACTTATTGTAAGCACATGCTGTCTGATACAGTTTCGACAAAAATTTTAATCTGGCACTTATACAGACATCCAGTATTTCACATACAATTCAAAATGTTGCACTTTTTATTAATTAGACATATATTTTTAAATCCAAAAATAGATTGAAATCACTACTAATAGAATACATATCGTCTGGTGGAGATTGTCTGTTATTGCTTTTAAATAGCTACAGAAAGTAATGTGTTCGCAGTGGTGTTTATTTACAAACGTACAGCCTATCTCATGTAATGTTTCCAGTATTTGAGAGCAATTGTCAATGTATTTAAAGCACATCAGAATGGCATCTCATTTTAAATAAGGAAACGTCAGCAAATTGTCAAGTAATGTAATTGTAATATTTTTGAAAAAAATAAAAAATAAATATAAAAAAAAATTCTGCTATCAGCGGCGGAGAAAATACGCATAGTGTAAATAGAAAATAGCGAATTATTTTGAAACAAACGTAATGTTCTATTACGTTATACTATGTAATATTAGCTTTTACAGTGACGTATTAGTTTCGAATTTGCTCACGTACATACTGGAATTTATCATAAATTCTACTGTTTATTTGATCTTCGTGGAACGGAAATTATTGTTAAGCCCTGTTGCTTGTGTGAGCGTTTATTTTCCGTGTTCGCGTGTCCGATTTAGTGTGTTCCGCGTCAGATTTGAAAATATTTAAATATTTTGTGAAATTTTGTTAAAATGCCGTTACTGAAAACTCTATGTTTGATATTATAGTATTTATAACTTCAGTTGCAACACATTGAAATACTCAGTCAGGGTTGTTTTCGCCCATTATAAGCACACCGCCATCGCTGGTATAACGTTTCGATTATTTCCCGATTTTTAAAGGATACTTTCACGTGAATTTATTTCTACGCAAAAACTTTTGTAGAATCATATTGGGGTGCAATTTTACTGAGTTTAGCAGCGTAACAATTGCCGTTTAGGTAGTGCAAAATTACTTAATAGTTTTTCGCATACGACATTTGAATGGCTGTACTGAACATATCATAACTGTACCAGAATACAAAAATTTCAATACCTAGCTGAATAAAGAAACTTTCATCTCGGTTTATTTTCAGATTCGATTAAACAATAGTTTTTACCCAGATTTTGTAAGTTTTACTTACGCCTTCTAGATTAAGCAAGACTATTATAGTTCCACATTCCTGCTCCTCGCACCAAACAAAATGCTGGACAAAAATGCATGGTACTACCACAGAGTGTCAAAAACATTCATGAAATGTGCCACGTATATTATTAAGAAATTACATGGCTGTTTGCTGAAAGCAAGAAACATAAGGATAGGCTACTTGTGTTACCAATAGGCCACTGGACTAACGAAATAAATTCATACAGTTTTTACAAACGTCAAAGTGCAGCAAAACATTGCCCGTATTAAAATAAACTCAATCACAACATCTTGAACATGTTTTGTGTCTGTAAGTATTATAATAGTCAACATTAGGCTTTGTAATGTGGAACTTCACTGCACCGAGTTGTTATACACAAGTCATCCGGAAAAAAAAACAGTGCACTAAAATCGATTTTAAAAAATCGTTTTTTAGCGTCAGTGTCACAAAGTAACTTTAATAATATTAATGTCTGGGCAGCTTGGCATCATTAATTTCAAAAGCTATTTTTAGGCATATGGTTAAAGAAACACACCAGTAGTAAACACAAAACACTCCATATTAAATTATATATATGCTTACTGTAAATTATTCTAGTTCATATATATTGAGATTCCAGTGGAAACCACATAGTGGCGGTAGGTTATTTGTCAGTCTGTTTACAGAGAGCTACTCTGATACGATCTGTCAATACTGGAAACTCTAAGTTGAGACAGATTACATCCCTGCATTTTCTAGTTATTTTTAAATAATTCTCTATGGTGTAGTCTGAGTAGACGAAATGTTTTATCCTCGATCAATTTATGAATCATTGGTGAATGACTTGCTATTACTATCTCTATAAATAATTCATAATAAATTCTACGATTATAGACCGCAGTCAGTGGGTGCACCGCCGGTCTGTGATGAGGGAGGTTCTGGGTTTGAATCCCAGGTATGGCATGGGTGTTAGTCTAAGTTAGGTCATCAGTTACTTTGTAAGTCGTCCCCTGACAAGCCGTCAGACATAACACTGGGGGACTTTAATAAGCCCAGTCCAATAAACCACATCGTCTTGTTTAATTTATCGTTAATTTTAACGCATGTCTCAAGTGTAGAATCCAAATAGGTACATCAATAAAATTTTACTGGTTACTTTTTTGTAGTTACAATATGTCTTGTTTGGTGTTTGTCGTTTCTGATTGTTTCCCGTTTGATAAAATCAAGTTATCTCGTAGAGAGATGTCCGTTTTTAAATATTTGTATTCTGATAGCGCACCAATAATTCCCGTCTACTACAGTACAGGTATGTGAGTATAATGCCTGATCTGTCATGTCTTAATATCGAATGTACTGTACTAACAAAATAAATCACATAGGCTTATGTTCTAGATGTTATGCTATGTAAATTAAAAATAAAATAGCCAAAATTCGTTCGTTGTTTCAGTATTGTTAATATGTTTTTAAAAAAAATTTCAGGAGTGAACTGAATGAAAGATTTCACCTGTGTATATAAACTAGAAACAGTCTGCCGAAACGAAATACAAGTTGAATGATGGAAAAGTGATTTCATACCACGAAAAACTGTTGTTGAGGAGACTTTGCCATTTTTTCAGTCAATAAATCCATTATTTGCATCACTGTTTTACCTATATAGTGCAAAATATCGATAACGTGATTGTTGTTTCCGTTCGGGATATTTATAATAAGATTATGGATAACTTTTGTGTTACAAAAAAAAAAAATCAAGTTATTCAACACTGAGAAAAAAATTCCTGTACTTAATATGGCTATATTATCTTGATTTTCTCCAAGATCCCTCTGTCCCACTCTTAAACGCCCCACCAATACGAAAAATTTAACGCTATTCAAATGAAAATAAGCCATTAAAATTTTTTAGATTAAGGTAAAAATTATATATACTAAATTAATATTTTATTAAAAGTAATTATTTATACTAAAGAAATAAAAAATTGAAAAATTCCCGCGCCTCTTAAGTATATATTGCATAACATTTTCCATAGCAAATTAGTGCACATACTCATATATTTCAGAACAAATATCAGAGTATTTGAAAACTGTTTTACATTATTCCCGCTAATTCGTAACTTGAGATTGCCAAACATCAAAACTGTCTCAGAAATCGGGATCCAGGCACCTCTCTTTAGCATTCTCAGGTATACGGGAACAGCAAGGAGACAAGCTGATGTTTACAGCTATAAGATGAAAACTTTCCTCCCATACCCCTCGTTGGTGCTACACTAATACTCAACAGCTGGCGTGCAAAATGGGCCATACAACCACGATGTACTGCGTATCTTTCAGGTGGGAAAATCACGTATTTCTGGTTAAGTCCCTCCTACTCTTAAAACGTGATTAATTGGCCAAAAACAAACCAAGGAGGGGGGGGGGGTTCCACTTATGGCGCACTTGCTCTATAAAATTACTATTACTATGTAGCAGAAAATAAACTGCAACATTCGTGTATTTTCTCTCCGTGGCAAGTAAATTTACACAGACTTTGCATTTGTAATTTCGCCACCGCAGATTCGCTGTAATTGTAAGTATAAAATTTCTCTACATTTTTCGCAGTTTCAGCTAAACAGTTCTACCGTCAGAATTTGTCTTTTACAGCTGCGTCATGTTATTTCACATAATTTGTATGCGTATTTTTACACTTTTTAATGTTAATTTACTCTGTTTTGTAACTTGGTAGTTTAACAGAGTTATAAATATCTACTTATCTACAAAACGTGGGTAACAATTAACTTCACTTCGCTTCGCTTCAATTAAGGGGGCCGCTGCCCCAACAATTTATAATTTTGGAAAATACGGTCGATATTGCACTTACCATGGATTTTATATGAACAGATGGTAAATGCGGGGGGGGGGGGGGAGATGAACACACATATATATGTGTGTGTGCATATGTATATATATGTGTGTGTATGTGTGTATGTGTATGTGTGTGTATATGTATATATATCTATATAATATATAAACTGTGATTGGCAAAAAAAATCCCACGAATAGTTTCAATGCAAAACACATAAACCGAGATCCACTTTCGTGATTGTATAATTTTAACTGTTACGCGTCTTAACCGCATGCGTGCCAATCAAAGACGTTAATTAGAGGAGTACCCTAATTCTGATTGGCCCATTCTGTGTTTTCACAAAAAAATTGGATTTGGCTGTGTTGTGTACACGACCGTTTGTTTTGCGCGTTAATACGTATACGTTGACGCGCTCGGACGCCTTAATGTTTATTTTACGTTCCCGGCACCACTTCACGTGATCATATGTGGTTTTATGGGTATCACTGGATTGCTTCTGAGATGCTCTTTCCAACTGTATACGATGTCTGTATTTCGGATTAGCTTTTTGACGAGTAACGGCTAAAATTGTGTTAAGTTTTCTTAAATGTTCACATTAAACTCATACAATGCTTCCGTAACCACGCCACACAAATGTTTTTGTACTCGCAATCGATTGATCTGGAAGAGAGCTGTCGATTGAAAAATAAACTAGCGCCGTAGCTTCTCCCAGTCAAAAGTTATACAATGCGGAAGTTATGAGAAATGGCGAAACGAACTGAAAATTCCCCCCCCCCCCCTTCTACAGCTTCCCACCCCCCTAGATGCTCCGCAGTCATTACTCAACGTAATATATTCTTTGATCCTTTGGCAATCGAGTGGTGTAATTTTATTTTGAATGTAGATGGTAGATTTGGAGCTGCAATGCCAAACTGTATCCCCCGATTTTGTTATCATCGAATTTTCTGGATTACCAACCACTAAGGTTGCAAATTTAAAGACGCATTCACGTCAAAAAACGAGGCCAATCACTGAAGTAAGCTGTGTGTGCACGTAGACTATTGAAGTCTCGCTTGTGCGGAAATTTTTTCATGAAACCATGTGGCCCCTATGTATAACTGTATATTTTTAATACATTTTAATACTCTGAGGATTGAAACTTGGAGTTTGGTACAGATTTAATGTTAATTAAGACAAGCTATAAATGAGTCACCCATGTTCACGACTGCATGGCCATCAGTTCTGTTCGTCGTCTCTGTATCTCCATTTAACAACCGTCCTATCGATTCACACACCGGACACGTCTACTGTGCTGTAAAACTTTCATTCCTGACCGGGCTTTCTGCCAATACAATGCTGGATTGAAAGTGTCACAATCAAATCTTTTTTTCCCCACGTGGAATAATGCATAATAAATCCTCTTCATTTACGTGATCTATTCTTTGAGTTTTGCTGACGTAATAGCACGTTGTAGACAACCTTATAAAACTCATGGCGAACTAACATATCTTCGCCCGTGTCTTCAAAGAATGCGGATGTAATATTATAATTCATTCCGGTTACTTCACGCTTTTCTGAAGGCCTGCTAGAATTCTTCTTCCGGATATTCCTCCGCCTCGTTCAAACTAAGCTGAAATAAGTCTAGAAATTGACAACAGAAGGATAACGCACCGAATTCGTACGCACTTAGTAGTAATAATATTTTGGATGAGAACTATTTCTTACTAGCCGCTAGCAACACACGTGTTTTCTCACTGTTTTAATTCATATTTATTATAAATGAAATATTACATTTTATTTATAAGATATACATGAAACTTCGATTTAACGAAAAATAAGATACTTTTATGTTAACAGAGGTACAAAGCGAATGTGATACATAACCAGCAAATACAACCTGTCGGCAAAGTGTCGGCCCAATCCCTGTACTGTTGGCAACTGTCATTTCAATGCCAGAAAATTGCCATCTGACAACGGCATGATGTCTTTTTTGAGGCAGATTGCACGCCGTTAGAAAATAGACAATGGCCCGCTGAATTTTTTAGGATAACAGATGGATATCACCGAAAATATGTCAACATGATATCTCAGAGCAAATATGTTGCAAGCATCTTAAAAATATTTCTAGGCCGATTCCCATAGAGCATCTTTGTCTTTTCGACAAGTTGGCCATTGTCTTATTTATTCCGGCCCGGTAACGTTTACGAGACAAGGCTCTTTATCTCAATAAAGATATAAATACGACGTCTTTTTGCCGATAAACTTTTGGAAAGTGTTTTGAAAAGGCAATATGTTAGCTAGCTTTTATTGGCATGATGTCTTTTGTGAGACAGAATGTTTGCAATTAGAAAAAATACAACTGCCCGCTTTATATTGTAGAATAACACATGAATATCACCGAAAATATCTCAGCGTGATATCGCAAAGGAAATATGTTGCAAGCATATTAAAGATGTTTCTGGGCCGATTCTTATAAAGTATTTTTGTCATTTCTGTAAGCTGGCCATTATCTTATTTATTCCGGCCCGGTAACGTTTTCGAGACAAGGCTCTTTATCACAATAAAAATATAAATATGGTGTCTTATTGCCGACAAACTTGTGGAAAGTGTTTTAAATAGGCATGATGTTAGTTAGCTGTTAATGGCATGATGTCTTTTTTGAGACCGTATGTTAACCGTTAGCAAGCTTTTTTCATTGGTATAACCATTCGACAGATATATTAAAAACTAACAAAAACTATTTTATTTGCAAGCCTCTGAAAAAATAGTTTTTAGATAATCTGTGTTTTAAAATTATTTGTTATATTGTCATGGAATTTATACATTCCTTCATAATGATTTGTGTCATGATATATTTTAAATAACTGGACGGTATTAGCTATTTACCCTGTGGTGTATAGGTCAGCATGCGTTGACTGTCAACTATCGGGCCTTGTATTCGAATCCCGCACTCGGCAAGAGAAATATTTTCATTTCATATAATGTTTTGAGAATTAAATGAAATTAATATATTAAAATAGGAAATTACTGTTACTAAAATATTTAATCGAAAAGTAAATTTTTGTTTTCATTGTTCTACTGCTTATTTCTGGACATCGTGCCGCTGCAGGCCCGGCACCGTAATGACATCAAGCCGTCGCAGGCCCGGCATCGTAATGGCACCCAGCCGTCGCAGGCCCGGCATCGTAATGACACCCAGCCGTCGCAGGCCCGGCATCGTAGCGACATCCAGCCGTTGCAGGCCCTACACTGTCAGCCAACAGTTAGCCGCCAGTCCATATTTCCATCAGGACGCTTCCGGCATAAGACGGCGGGCCGGTATCGGCTGGCCAGAGTTTGTCAGCTAGCTTTTACCGGCCCGATTCTGGCCCGTATTTTACGTGTTTGCCGGGTAGTATATGTAGGAAATAATTAAACTCCTCATACATGGGGAGATTTCTCAAAGGTTTGATTCAAAAAGTGTGAAGAAGCCGTGAATAGACTTTACGATAAACTCCATACAACATAGTTACATTCGGGTGACGTGTAATTTTACATCGGTAGCACTCGAATTGTTAAGCCCGATAGTAGCCCGGGCTATATTAGTTTACAAAAATCTTTGTCCTAGAAAATAAAACTCTCAAGGATACAGTTTCTTTGTCTTGATCATATTTAGTAGCATATCGCAAGAATAGAACAGCTGAACAACAATAATTTTCTTGGGTAGAAAATAAATTTCGAATGATAACCCAAATGATCACGACGCACTGTATCATGCTATACACGAGATGGTGGAGACACAACTCACCACTATACTGGCTGAAGACTGTCCACGGTAAAGTGAGCACTTTTGGAAGCCCTGCTTAAAATCTACTTGAATGCATATGGCGTATTCTTCCACCAAACGTACAGTTAACATTGCCATGGGCTTGAGTCCTTTATTCATGCTTTGGTCGAGTAAAAATGTGAACTTATTTACCAAAGTAAATATTTTACATATTTACTTATTGTTACATTTATATGCATTAAAAAAAACATTAAGTAAAAGAAACTATTTCAGTATTCACAAATGTTTACCTGATTAGTTTAATTTAATGCTAAGACGCGGAACTACTTTCCCTCAGTCAGTCGTTACCAACTTTACTCGGCACATACCAGTCAGTATGCCCGTTAAAATAGATGCAGGCAGGAGCAGTGAAACTTTTCAAAAGTTTGATTTCAAAAGTGCTCACTTTACCGCGAACAGCCTTTGATAGCTTGTGCATTACAGTGGGCGTGTCCGGTGTATTGTAGATCAAAAGACCAACAGATGTGGCGTTCCTGATGTGGTGGATATGAAATAATCACTTCCACCTGTTGTCTTGAATGCGTGTAACGAATGAAGTGGAGCGTTTGTAAACCACGTGACTCGCATTCGGGAGAACAAGGGTTCGATTCCCGTCCGGCCATCCAGATTTCACTTTTCCATGTTTTTCCGAAGTCACTCCAGGCGAATGCTGGGCTGATTTATTACTACAGGCCAAGGCCTATCACTTGCCCGTTTAGGCATCTCTGAACTACTTAGTCTCCCTATAATGAACTTGCTATCGACTAGACGTTAACCCCTACCTATAGGCTGTTCACGGCAAAGTGAGCACTTTTGAGGCCCTTGTTACTTATTTTCATATCAGCCATTTTTAAATCTTCCACCAATTTTTCAAGTCAATAATGTTATGTAAGTATATACATTGTATACATACAGTGTAAACATTTCACCGGAGTCGAAAGACAACATCCAAGGCTACAATGAAATATATTTATTGACCATCAGTCTAAATCAGAGGACTTCAAAAAGTATTTACTTTACCATGAAAAGACTATACCTACCTTGGCCATATGCAAAAGTGTACTGTCCTCAAATAGATAAGCTGAAGTGCTTGTGGGCTATTATCAGCAATGACCACACAACGTGACACTTCAGACATTGCACAAGTTTCCCTAACATGATACACCTAAAGCTGCAGATTTATTGCGAAATCATGTGCTTGTGAGATGGTGAAATTTTCGCGGGGAGTTTATAGAGTGTGAAAATATAACCATATTATAAATTCTTAGACATTGTGACAATTCACTAATAATGTACAGTGGAAAACATATTTCAATGCCCTTTATTATATATAAATACGATTTGAATTGGCGAAACTAACATTAGAACGACTAATAAAATATATATCACAGTAATAATTCGCACAGTTATTAATAACTTGTTTCTTTGATTACAGTTCTTTGAAACGCAGTATTTACCTTGGAGCAACAAAAAATAAAAATAAAATACAATATTAGATATATAATCTTAGCTCCAGAACAACAAACCTTTAAAAAATACAAATTGAAAGTTTAATTTATTTAACAACTGATTTAAAATGTTAACATTTCCTTTGACTAGAACACAGCACCGGTTTGACTCTAAAAACTCGCAGAAAGTAGGGCAGCAGCTGACTTACCCAGAAAACCCTCCATTCCATAAAATACTTTTAAAAAAATCGAAAGGCGCGTAAAATAATTACGGCTTGAGGCAGTCGCGTTAAGACCCAGTACGGCTCCGACCGTTAAAAATTACACAAAACCAACAATATATTAAAATATTCACGCTCCAACGATATAGTCGTTAAAACAGCAAAAAATGGGTACTCATAAATACTTGGGCGGCCAACGAGGTCAAACACGACACGTTAAAACAAGAGAGACACAGCTACGCGACACCATAGTTAAGCTGTAACGTAATTTTGAAGGGCGGCCGAGACCAAAATTTCGAAACGGGCCTAGCCTTACTGCACGCACACCACTACTATGCTGCAAAAAAAAAAATAAAAAATTTAAAACCCAACCGCAAAGTTAGTGTTCTCCACGACTTACCGTTTTACTGCGCCATCGCTCAGTGCTGAACTTGCATACTGCGTTGGCCCTGTAACATAATTTCGGTGCTGTCCACTGCTGGACGATGGTTAAGGTGGTTAAGCCATCAAGTACTAGCAAAAAGATCGTGCGGCGTAAGGTGCGGGGAAATGTAGCAGACTTCGGACGAGCATAAAGTAGAGCAGAATAGACAGAGCCCCGGTCGAGCAAAGACTTAATCCTTTCAAACCCACTTTAATTTACGGTCTTACGTGTTGCAAACAAAAAATTCGATGGTGTAAGCTGTACTTAAGTCAACGTAAAACCTGTTTCGTTGTCACAGCTAATGAGCTGTAGGTTATGGGTTCGGCTACAGGAATATGAAGCAATTATGACCTCGATCAGTAAGACGATTTGCGAATCATCTACCCACAGGTAAGGTCATTGGGTGTTGAGCCACGCAGTGTGCAGTACAGACCAAAAATTACCTACAAGTGCGTAATGTACACAGTTGTGTACACTGGGTCTGAATGTGTTAAGTAAATTATCCTGGCCAATCAAAAATTGCGACGCACAAAGGGGGAATGAAAAGCAAGGAGGATGAACGGGGTGGAAAAGGGAGGGGAACCGAGCCGAGAAAAGAGTACACCATCGCACAGAAGTAGATTACAGTAAAAACATGAACTCGACAGCGCTAGCGACGCAACCCCCAATCCAAAACCTGTGCCCTGGGGACTAGTCTCTCAAAGTCAAAAGTTCGTTGATACACAATACACAGTTAACAGAAGAAGCAGTAAGTAACAAACCCGTAAAGGCTGTTCACTATTAAGTGAGCACTTTTGAAATGAACCTTTGAAAAATGTCACTGGTCCTACCTACGTTTAGTTAAACGAGTACACTAACAGGCATGCACCCAGTAAAGTATGCAACAACAGAATCAAAGTAGTTATACGTCATAACGTTGAATTAAAGGTGGTACGTAAACATTGGTGTAAACCTAAACAATTTATTTTACGTCCAATTTTTTTAATGCTTACAAGAGTGTGAATTAGCAATTCTGAAAAATATTTATTTTTATATTAGCATCATACTTTCATTTTAACGACGCAAGAATAAAGTGATACGGCCCTTGGCCAATGTAAATTTCACGTGCGGTGGAAGAATACACAAGATGAGTACAAACAGATCTTAAGCAGGGCTTTCAGAAGTGATTATTTTACCGTAAACAGCCTATAGACATAGTAGATCAGTAACGATAGAGTAGATAGAAGAGAATCAGTTTATAGAATGACAAACAACACAGACACGTGTAGGTAAAATCCATATTCCATATCTTTGATATGAGGAGCGATCAGCTCCATCTCCAATGCGTTCTCCGGAGACGGCGGGCAGCCTAGGGCCAAAAGGCATCTCAGCCAAGAGAGCTAGCCTCTTCTCGGGCACAGAACAGCAACAGGCATTGACCAGGGAGGTTGCGGTAGATGTAACCAACAGAAGCTCACCCTCTTCAAATTGCAGACTGGTGCAGCTTCCAAACCGTTGACGTCGACGTGGCAGGGCGGACACGGCACGGCTCGGTCGGAGGGCGGAAAGAAATAATAATAATAAATTATTTTTAAAAAAAGGGAAACGAATAACATAGATAATATGGGAATAAGGGCAAGGACATAAACGTGTGCTTACAAAATGCATACCAAATATCAGCTAACCAGCAGGTACATACACACTATAGACAATGAATGATCAATTATACTGCACATAAGCCTTCAATAGCGAGACATGAGCCTTGCGGAAAGAACGATTTGAGCTGTGTGAAACTAAACTAACAGTATTTGGCTTAAACTGGCTATAAAATTTAGGTATCAGTTCCCCCTTTATGTCTTTCCCTAGGGACACCTGGATTTCGCGAACATATTTCCGTACATGCTAGATTTCAATACCCCACGGGCATACCAGCAGTTTTATCTTCATTATCGCTGCCGTGTGTCCCTGAGAAAACCTTTTCCTTACATGACTGGCCAATTAGTATTATATAAATCCGATACTGCACTTCAGTGATTCGCGGGCAGACACATAAAACGCCGAACACTTAGATCATCCAATCACAAAAGTGGACTTGTGTTATGAAATTCAACTGGTCGTGAAATCTTTTCGCGAAATTCGGGTGTCCCTATCTTTCCCAAATCCGCTAGCGTGAAATTCTTGCAAAAGACCAGGTCCCATGCCTTGAAATTAACCGGCAGTCTACCATGGTTCATTTTGGCAACTACCTGCATCTTTACTGTAAGAGCCCACTATGGACCTCCTCCAGTAGGCGATCATGGATAGCATCAAGGGGAGAGGGAAAAGGGATGTGTTCCATATGCCGAGTAAAGGATGATTAAGATGACGACCAAGGAAAGGGAGTAAAGGTGGAACCTCCCTTAGAATCATGAAGTGCACTATTAAAACCTACATTAATGACATTTAGGTCCTGATCCCACTTGAACTCTACGCCTATCTTTTTATATAAAAAAATTAAGGGTGCGGGCAATTCTGTGAAGCAACGTGAGTAGTAGCTAAAGATACCTAAAAACTTTTCAACTTTCGGGCGAAGGAAATTCAAAATTGGGGCAACATTATCAGAGTAAATCATAAATGACCTTCACAGAGCAAGTAATCTTAAAATGTAACCTTATCGGATCCCAAGGTAACCTTATCTGGATTGGCAGTCAGCCATACTTCCTGCACCGCAACATGAAGCGAATATTAAGAAGATGGCTTTCTTTGAGACACGTTAGGTGATATCTTGTCCTGTAAAACTATGTGCGGTTTAGTAAAATATAATACTTTAGAGTCATTTGATTCGTTGTACACATATAGGCTAAAGTATTTTAACGTTTAGCTGGGGAAGGCTACACTCCTTCATGACTGTATACTAATCACCGCATAGGTAACATTTAACTATAGTCTTAAATTATGAGAAATTCTGTACATACATGTGTTCAGATACGTAGATATGATATGCGTCTTAAATAAACTGTGATGATTGTAACGTGTTTGTGCTTCAAATCTAGTTCATCTTCAAATTAATTCAAGAAACTTTCTCCTTTCCTTACATGTTAAAAACTAGACTAAAAAATAAATTCTAATCGGAGAAAAAACAGCGAGCAAAGAAATCGTAAATGCGATTCAATAAAATCCATTATGTATATGTATACCTACACGAAAGATAGAATGTGTCAAGGACGTAATTCAATAAACAAGACACCAGAGCAACGCCGATTGAATCTAATTACAAGCAATCGCGAAATTACTTCACGTTCACTTATCGTCGTCTTTTATTACTTTAGTTTGCAAAGTATACGTAATATGGGTTGTGGAATTTCCTTTCTCGCCTATCGGTCGTCCTCGCCGGTTTGTAATCAGGTGCCTTTTGCTACCTTTATAGCATAAGTATGCACGGTAATAAGAGATAATGACCGACGCGAATACTGAAATAGGTAGAGTAATCGTGCAGGTATTCGTGCGACAGAAGTGGCTTTGTTTGTCGTGTTGTCCTACGTTGCACCTCTCAGCACTTACGGCCTCGTAAAAATTGTCCTTAGTTGGCGTGACTAGTTCCACTTTTACATTCCCCCCCCCCTCCCTCCTTCTCCTACAAAACTGTATTAGATAACACAGTAGATAAGTATAGTCAATTCACGGTTATTTACAAATTTTCTGAAGCAGTGATAAAGTTTTATTTCCACGATATTCCTCCGCCTCATGCAAACAAAGCTTAACCGTGCCTAGAGAATTACACCAAAGGGACAGCACCCCTCATTCGTGGGCATCCTGTGTACTAATATTTTGCACTAGAACTATTTCTTACTAGGTATTACCTATACAACTATTTTCTCCATGATTTTATTCATATTAATTATAAATGAAATATAGTAATATATGGACAAAATATAAATAAATGTTCAGTTCAATTTTTATGTTACAACTATAAAACGCTTGTGACACATTATATATTTGGGAAATAATCAAGCGCGTCAACCATGGTATAATTTCTCAAAGGTTTGATTTAAAAAGTGTAAAGAAACTGCAATTGGGCTATACAGAGACGAAGTGGCGTGGCGGTTTCTTCGATGTGGATGTCCCCACATCTGGGAACGGACTTCGTGTCTGATTGGCTACTGCACACTGCTAAATGTTTATCTCTACCGGCTAGGGCAACTGGTTGACTAGAAAATTACCAGACGCTGATTGGCGAACGGCGTTCCCCACATTTTGCTGGCCAGCAACGTCATTTTTCTGGCCAGTGTGTGCTGCTGGATCCCGCTGCTCGCTTTCGCCTCTGTAATTTCGACTGCTCTGTGGCTGGATATTGCTCGAAATGTCCGTTTTTAACGCGTTCGAGAAACAAACTTCTGAATTTGACCCTTTCAGACCCACTTCAATTCATGGTTGCAGGTGTTGTAAAACACAAATTTTGTGACGCGTGCTGTACTTAAGTCGACACAACACCTTTTTTTCGTAGTCGCAGCTAATAAGCTGTAGGCTACATGCAAGTTCGGCTGCAGTAATATGAAACAGTTATGATCCAGACCAGTAAGACGGTTTTCGAATCATTTACCCACGGGGAAGATCATCGGCCACTGAGCTTCGCAGTGTTCGGTACAGACCAAAAATTATCTACACGTGCGTAATGTACACAATTGTGTACACTGGGTCTCAATGAGTTAAAACATATTTACAATTATTTTCCTTGAAAAAAAAAAAAAACACATTTCGTACATTGTTAAACATTTCTGTATGCTAGCGGAATTTTTACGGACAGGTGGTGTTAACACGAAACGGAGTCTGCAATAAACAGCAAGAACCCAATATTCATAAATAGAAAGCACTGAATCTTTCTATCGTTGGCGAGTTGTACCACAGCACCCTTAAAATCAGAAAACAGCAGTTTCTGCTTCAGGTTGGAGCATTCACGACACTTACACATGTGTTACTGGAAGTTAGCAAAAGTACTTTTAACAAAAAGCAGCCCTTTAAAATATGTAGCATGACGAAAAATTGGAAATACGACTGAATAACGAATAATAGGCGATAAATATATTTAATTTTAACCTTAGACGCTAACTTCTGAGTGGGGTGCGATATATACACTGTGTTTATTACTTTTGTGGCAATATTTATTTTAAAAATGAGGTTGAAGTATAATAAATATTGCTCAAAGGAAAAAGTATTTGGGCCTCAAAACTTCTCACTTTACCGCGAACAGACTTTATCATAAAGTTGCAGTGGGAACACAGTACTTAGGCAGCAAGGTGATTTAGATTAAAATATTGACGTTTGCGCTCAATAAATCTGCTTGAGCGATTCATTTATATTTTTATAATGATTATTTATGGTCGATTTAGCGCCAGAATGCAAACATATCTATTTCAAAAACATTTTGAAGTTTACGAAAATTTGAAATAAATTAATCCAACAATTTTCGTACATTTACTGGAGTTATATGACTGGCTGTGCTCAAGTTAAAGTGCTGTTAAGCAATCATTTTCCTACAGTTAGAGAATAATTACTACCACGTGAATGAACAATTTAAAAACTATGAAATATTTCAATGTAAACTTTTTTCTGGACAGAAATTAATGTCGATATCTTGTTGCCAGTTAGTGAATTTGGTTCATGGAACATTAATGTGGTCGTTGGAAAGTGCACTGAGAGAAAATCGAACAAAATACTTGTTTGTATAGGGCCAAATATATATTTAGTTGCCCTAACGAAATATATCGTTGGGCAAACAAAATTTGATAAGCAGCATAATTACTTTAGTTCATCTAACAAAATGTATGTTTGAATAAACAAAATCTCTGTGTTGGGCCAAAAAAAAAATTATACTGTCAACTAATGATTTTGTTGAATCAACTGTGTATATTTGTTTGGCCACTCATTTCACTGCCTTCGTTCGAAAATACAGTTCGAGAGTTTGTTTGTATTTTTCGTGTCAATTAGGATAGTGAGCGTGTTTGTTCGTGCATCTATTGATGCTTAACAATGGCATAAACATATTAATAAAAAAAAGGAACAAGAAACTGACAAGTAAAGATGTAAAACTTGAATATTTTTTAGCACACGTTGCCCAATATTTGCGGTATATCTTTTTTTCTTAAGCTTTCCGGTGTCATTAGTTGTCACGTTAGCGGAGATTACTTAGGGGTAGTGCTCGGACGCAGGTGCTCTAGGCTCTAAACTCGGTCTCATTGCCCCTACACAAATAAATAATTTTGTTGGACCAAACGGATCTTGTTTGATTTAACAAAAAAGCCTATTTTCTCAGTGTAAGTCAACGAAAATCGCTATAAGTAGATCTCTGTTCGCGATAATTATTACTTATGTTAAACACTTTTTTATACTATATAGACAATTCCGTATCGTTTCTGAACGATTGCTCTATTAAAACCCTACAGTCGCCGCTTAAAATTCTGAGGAAAGAGAGCACACATTTATGTATGCTATTTTCCATCGCCGTCGCAATGCTTGCTTACGGCCGGACATGACTTTGAGGCGTTTACATTTTTTTTTTTTTTTTGCTAGGCCGTCCCCTTAACTTCGGAAGCGCATAAATAAATGCAAAGGCTCTTCACGATAAAATGAGCACTTCTGAAATCAACATTAGAAAAAAGTCAGTACCACTACCTAAATATATTTTAAAGCGCGCACTGAGTGACATGAGCCCAGTAATGTTGGTATAGTCTGTTCACGGTAAAGTGAGCACTTTTGAGGACCTAGTTACTTTTTCTTTCAGTCACTTAATATTCTTTATCCACCTTTTAAAATAAATACTACCATGTAAGTAGTAAACTCGGTGTATGCATTCCACCGTACTCGTAAAATAACATCTAAGGCTAAAATAAAATACATTTTTTTGACTATTATTCCGAGTGAGGGAGATTTCAAAAGTGCTCACTTTACCGTGAATAACCTATAACGAAGGATGGAAAGTAGTTCCATATCTTAACGTCGAATAACAAGTTTTATGTAACCATTTGCGATAAATTTAATGATTTATTTCGCCTTCTGTGTTTTGTATGCATCGGAGTGTAAAAATGAGCAAATTTGTAAAATACTTACTTTTCTAATAATTTAACAGTGACACTTGACCGACGCATGGATAAAGTGATGAGGCCCATGCCATGGTAACGTCAGTTTTGAATAAGGCGGAAGAATTCACAACATTCACACAAGTAGATCTTAAGCAGGGCTTTCAAAAGTGTTCATTTTACCGTGAACTACTTTTAGTTCCGTGACTTTGCACCCAATAAAAGTAGCAGTATTTAAATTATCGACAGATTAAAATTGTTTTATTTTTGTTTTATACGCGTTAGTGACAAATGTTTACGTTTTTTGGTTATTTCACGGCATTGCGTAACTGAAATACGATTACGATAGTCTAATTAGAGTATCCTCACACTTTTTAAATCAAATCTTTAAATAACAACTATCCCATGCAGAACATGTTAGGTCACTTCATAAATAAACATTTATATATATCGCAAACATTTAAACTTATATAAATAAATCAGGAACAGAGATAAAAGTGTTATATAGTTAATTGATAGTGAGAAACTGTTTATTACTGACATATTTAGTTTTCAGACAGAACTACTGGATACACTGTATCCAGCGCACAAATACGGTGCGTGTTTCCCATTGGCTAATTTTTTTTTCACACTCGTATATGTTTTAAGTGTGGCGGAAGGACACATTCCGAGCAGAGTGGCAATAGAACCTCATTAAGGGTTTCAGGAAAGTTGAAATGAATAGGCTACACCGCAAAAAGAATCTTAATTTTGTAACTTTGGCCTACATAGTATGGGAATACCATTTATTATGCTGCAGATATATGACTTTAGTACTTCGCTTGTTTACAGTGTTGAGATATTCCCTATATATATTTGACTCTATCCTGAGCAAGTGTAGTAAATGTATCATGGATATATGGAAAAAAAACTTACAATAGGTGCTTTTTTTACTCAAGGCTGTTCACGATAAAGTAAGCACTGTTTAAATCAACCTTAGAAATAAATCACTGCTCCTTCCTGCATAAATTTTAACGGGGGCACTGAGTGACATGTGCCCAGTAAAGTTGGTAACGATGGAGGGGAAAGTAGTTCCACATCTTAACGTCGAATAAAAAGAGTTAGGTAACAATTTTTGGTAGCGTAAATTATTTCTATCGCTTTCTGTGTTTTTAATGTGTCGAAGCGTAAATATTAGCAGATATTTAAAATACTTACTTTTCTAACAAGCTATGGACGAAGGTCGATTGTTGTGGTATTAAAAGGTGGTGGTTGGGCGCACAATTTATTGCATGTTTGTAATTGGCTCATTGATCTCCAGGAGGTGTCAAACAACACGTCGACCAATTACAAAACTAACATGAACGTAAAGTGTGAATTCAAAATTGTCTCGAAATTTACCCGCGAAATTCTCGGGTCACTATACCTGACGTATTTAGGAAATAACTAAATACGTCGTGCATGAGATGATTTTTCAAAGGTTTGATTCCAAAAGGGGGAAGAATCCGCGAATAGATTATATTCTGTACAGACAATATATATTATCACCCCGCAATTTCTCTTGCGCCGTGAGCAGCTTAGTAACGCAGAAATCCAAGCGGTGCCTGGTGCCAAAATTTTTATGTATATGTGATAAATATTATAAATAAAGAAAAATTGATTCAGATCATTTCACGATAGCTACTATGATGAGCAACATAAATTAGAGTGTTAGATGAGATAAAATTAAACATACCCGATTTTATTTATTTTAAAGTAATTTTGAATGGAGTATTTAAAACTAAAGCCAATGTTGACAGATATTTACAATGAATGGACACACTTAAATTTAAAAATGTCTATACGTTACGTGATTTGTCGAATTAAAATGTACAACTAACATAAGGATATGCGCTCCGTAAACACATAAAATGAAACTCAGCTCTGCAAGTATAAAACATGGGACTTTTCCATATTCCCTGTAGCTCCATATTATTCCTGTAGTACTTATCATATTCATGTCTCTTGTTATGCTTATTGCTTAAAACGTAAAAAAAGCAGATCAAATCACTTGTAAGAGAGAGCAACAATTAAACTATTTTGACATAATATAAACTGAAAACAATCACGTATAAAAGTAACATATTTACTCCGCACTTACTTGCAAAAAATTGTGAAGTTAGAGAGTGAATGAATTGTTCCAATCACATGTTCATGTCTCGCTCAAAACTACACAGAACTTACTATATATATATATATATATATATATATATATATATATATATATATATATATATATATATATATATATATATATATATATATATACACACACATTAACAAGAAAGGAGAATTGCGAGAACTGGAAGTCAGAGAGAGGAAAATCCTGAGAAAAATTTTGGGACCACTCATAAACACAGACATCTGAATCAAGAGGAAAAATGAAGATCTATACAGAACTACCGAAAAAATTACAGGCACAATGAGAAAAAGAAGATTGAAATTTTATGGACACCTAAAAGAATGAATGAGTATAGACTCACCAAGAAAATATTCAACTACATCGCCAAATCGAAATGTACAACAGGATGGATGGTAGAAGACAAGAAAGATGCAGAAAAAGTTTGGATGACAGAAGAATTGTTCAACAACAGAGAAAACACTAGGCGACTGATCGACAACGCAAGATTTCCGGAAGACCGACCGAAACCAAGACCCGAGAAAGAGTGCACTGAAGGACAGGGACGAGCAATTGAAGAAGAAATGAGGAAGTTCTGGAAGGGAAGAAAGAAGAAGACGAACCAGAAGTCTTGAGTTTATTGTGGTCCATAGATGGCTAAATCCATATATATATATATATATATATATATATATATATATATATATATATATATATATATATATATATATATATATATATACATACACACACACATGCATTTTTATATATATTCTCAAAACCTTCTCCTAAACAGGAAATGCAAATTTACACAGAGCTTCAGTGAATTCAAGAAATATCTAGAAAATTTTCGGGGAGTTCATTATTGACAAAAAATAAATGTCTATGATTTTTGCGAAGATTTGTGGCTACATTTTACCAGTACTTTTAGTAATTTCATGTCAATTTTTTCTAATATTTTTAGGTATTTGGCGATGAACATTTTTCTAGTGTTACCGAAGGATGAACGAAGAGAGAAAGAACAAAATAAACAGATCTATCAAAAGTGTTTCTTTAATCGTCAGCCATTTTGCAAGCAACAGTAAATGTCTGACGTTAACAACGGATTACTAGCATAATTTAGTTTTAAATCTCACGCGTCCTACGTCACGAGCTGTGCTCGAGATAGCCAAGGTAACTTTTTATCCCAAGAAAATGGGCGTGCGTGTAAATTCTTTGCCAACGCTAGTGTTCTTATTTCTTCTCATGTTTTGGCGTCGGCGTTTACAAAGGCTCGTATGCAGAGTAGATTACTCAAAGTGTTATCGTTGTTCATGATGCAGTTCTGGTATTCTTGTGAAACACATATAGTAAAAATACGTAATAACTACAAAATTATAACCCCAAAAGTTCTCGAAATTAACCGTTTTTATATAAAACTGTTTAGAAAACTAATACATAAAAAAAATTAAGACCAAACATTTTGTTTAAACGGTAATCTAAAAAATAAACAAGAAATTTATAATAAATACTGCAGAAAAATAATTAATAATTAATATTTATTATGTGAATGATAAATTGTTATTACTGAAACAATTTTAGTTGTAAGAATATTAAAAATCACTTCTCTGAATAAATAATATGTTGGTACTCTTGTTGGTAATTTGTGATCTTTCATTTTAACAAAACGCAAAGCATGAATTACAAAAAATTGTCAACAATATTCTGTAAACAAAATATGCCTCGCGTGACCATTTGGTTTTTAAAAATGTGCCAATTGGATTGTGTCCTCGTGAATAGAGTTTCTTAGGCTTTCCCATCCATTCTCCTTTGCCTGAAGGAAGAGGAGTGAAGAAGGCATTTGAAGGGTGGGGGAAGAAGGCTGCGATAATACGTCAAGGGCGATTAACTCGGAATTGTGTATCGTCCATCTATTCACCGCGCCATTTAAAACGCCGTTCTAGCGCAATGCCCAATGAAGATATAATTATTCGCGACGCTGTCCTTAAGTCTACTCGAAAAATTTAAGTGTTGTATTTTGAAACGAGACGTGTTTGAAGTTAGGTATTCAATTTTACGATTTGGTCAATGATTCAGCCTTAGCATCAATTACCGTCTTAACTTTCCATTTTTTTCTTATGAGGAACTTAACACATCGCCACTAGGAACTCGTCAAACCCTTTGGTAGAGAATTTCCAGGTTTCACTTTGAATACAAAAGAGCAGTTAAGTTAAATAGTTGCTGCAGCCTTGCTTTGAACGTCGAATGCACAACCTTAATACAGATTCGTTAAGCAGTATAAAATGATTTGTTATCACACATCATAAATACACCACAAAATTTGAAGAATTGATATTTTGACCAAACTGCAAACCAATAAGTTTCTCCTTTGCAGTCACTGAAATACAGTATGTTCAGAAACTAAATTTTACAGATTTAAATATTACATCTACTGGTTTAAATGAGAGTTTCGTAGCTCAAAACACGATTTCAGGGCAAGTCTGCACAGTCGCTTACTCTCCTATCGTATTAACTGACACTTTATAAACCGAGTTAGTTAATGAGATCGTCATATTCCCGTGTTATTGTCGTACGCAGCATATGTAAATGAAACGTACTTCTAAAACCGGCAACAAAGCGAAAACAAGTAAAAATAAAAATACGCTAATAATTCTTGTTTCGTATACCACGTGGTCAGTTTCCCCAACAATGGATTGTGACGAAAAAGTTTTCTATAAAAAAAAAATATATATATATCCTGATTTTGTTTCAGTCCGTTAAGATTCTAGATGTTATTTCAATATTTGTATTTCAAACTAATCTAAGAGTGTAAAGTTTTACTATCCAACATGAGCCAGCGTGACAGTTTTTGTTATTTGCGTTTATTGACGACAGTTTTTGTGATCCAGCATGATCTAACATGACAATTATGTTAATTGCGTTTCTCCATTACAGTTCGTTACAAAAATATTTAATGGACAAAGTTCCTTGATGCACGTGCAGGAATACTATCTTATGTACTGGCCCAAATCGCTTACTTTTCCAAGCGCTTCGATTTCTCCATCCTCTTCATTTGCACAATTTGCGACTTCACAATCCCAGGTCATCATCTCTCCATCAGAATCAAGTTAAACAAAGGGATGAGGTACCGGCTTGGTGTGGTGATCACCATACCTGTGGAGGTTAGCTATGAAATGTATCGTCTGTAAATTTCTTGAGAATCTCATCAACAGATTCGTCTCTAAATCATCACCATCACACCCATTGCCAAATTTGATTGCACAGCCCTCAAGTCACACCGCCGCCCGAAGGACTTCGACAACAACAAGACCCACCATCTACTCATGACCTCCTCATCTTCCCCCTCCTCCTCCCCCTCCATCAAGAATTCTCTGTAGATTCTGAAAACCGGAAATCTGCCAATGACACATATTCCTGTAGACACTTGCATCACTTCCTGCATGTTTACTATGAAGTCTCCTTAAGATAAATGAGACGTGAAACTTACATTCTTACCACTGCGGAAACTATTGTTTACTTGGGTGTACTCAATCAATCTTGAGTGATAAGTCTCTCAGAACACACGTTTTTTTTTTCTGGTTGACTACAACATTCTGCGAAAAAAAATTCTATTGGCTGGGCTATCGAATGTCTCGATGAGCACTAAGAGCTGATTGGCGACCTGGAGATTCACTATGTTCCCGACAATTAAGGCCCTTCAATTACCACAAAACCAAACTGTTTATCTTCTGGATTATTACGTATTCTCAGTTGATAGCGTCATGACATGGTGTCAGCACGGAGTAAACGAGTATGTAGAAGAGTGCGAATTAAATTTTATTGCTGAAGGGGGAAACATTTTTTTTAGTGGACTTGAAACATTTGGAGATTTGGTATAAATTTAAATAACTTTCACGTCACTTGTAGTAGAGAGATGGAGTGGAGTGAAGGGATTTGAGCGCTCTTAACATCAATATCTTTGAGAGCCGATAAGGGTGAAAAGTGGTGAAAATGGAGCAGCACTGGAATGTAAGGGCGAGGGAAACGGGAGACTCCTGAGGAAATCCGCCGGCCAGCGGCATCGTCCGGCACGATGTCTACATACGAAAATCTGGTAGCGATCCCGCCAGGAATCGAACCTGGTTCGCATAGACAGGAGGCGAGTAGTCTAACCACTACGCCACCGCGGTAGTATAAGCTGTCTTATATGATACGTAAATAATAATACTGGGGACATATTAGGTTAAAATATTTCTAACCAATACTAATCCAGTTGTAGTTACTTCTAATGGTATATTATTAGCAGTGCAAATTATGTGTAGGCACTGTTAGACAATCCAACAACAATAACCATACAAACTTATCCAGGATAGAGGAAAAATATAGAAAACTCATTATTTCATTTCAGGGAGGTACTGTAAATCCCTTTCCCTGGCAGTCGAGTAATATCTCATACATGAAACAAGGAAAATAATGCGATGAGGAATCCCCTGGCATTCTCTCCCCCTTCCAGTTCCCCCTCCAGTACCCAAAAGAAATTTGATTCGCACTCTGGCACGCAGAGACATAACAGCGTAGCAATTCCTTTGATGTATAGCGACCTCATTCTTTAATTGGCTGCAAGATGCTCCGAGAACTGGTGTTGTATCTGATTTGCTACTGTGTGTTGCGAAAATTTGCTTCTCGGCTAGACTGCCGGCTAAGTATAGGCTGTCCACGGTAAAGTGAGCACTTTTTGAAGTCCTCTCATTTGGAACAGTGGTCAATAAAAATATCTTATTGAAGCCTTAGACGTTAACTTTCGAGTCCGGTGAGATATATACATTGTGTTTATTACTGGCATGGCAATATTTATTTGAAAAAGTCGTGGAAGGATAAATAATGGTTGATAGGAATGAAGTAACTAGGGTCTCAGAAGTGCTCACTTTGCCGTCAACAGCCTATAGTAGTTTATCAGTCACGTATTGACGAGAACGGCGTTCCAAAATTTTGCTGGCCAATGGCGCTATTTCGCTGACGTGTGCGGATACATTCGGCGACAAGCTAGACTCCACAATCCTCTGTGTACTGGAGGAGCCTCGGTTAGTTGTTCATTGGCTGTTGTAAGTTGCACGGGATTCGGCGATCATTTTCACTGCTAGATCGTTATTGTCGTCCGGGGTGTTTGTAGCAAACTGAGTTCCAATAGAAGCGAAACTCCGGGTTACGTGTGGATAAAGTTTAACACATTTTGGACTACGCTAGAGCTGAGTTCGAGCAACGCCAGTTTAACAATTTCTTCGTTCCGTGAAAATAAAACTCGCATGGTTATAGAACCATCGTTCCGCTAGTATTCAACAGGGTTTTACAAGAACAATACAACCCAGCAGCTATATATTTCCTGCAAAAATGTATTATTAGTTATACCCTTATAAAATAACACGATTGACTGTAAAACTTTTACAGAGTAAGAGACATTTGATTGGAGCCTATGAAGCTCTGTGACCCCAGTGGCTAACGACCAGCCAATGATGAACGTTATCGAGCACAATAAGCATACACAGTGTGGTTTGGATTAGTAGAAAAGTGATAGGGCCTAAGTGTGAATACAGAAAGCAACAGAATAGAAGTTCCTGCAGTGGTGTATACATGTGATTCACTTCTAAATTGTCTTCAATTATAGTAAATACATGCAGACGTGAATGTGTTAACTTGTCCTCAAATGAACTCGCGAAATGTCCGGGTCTCTAGGCATAAGTAACTGTTTCACCTGTATTCCCAAGTACCTTGTGATATTAGGCTATACTTAACAGTAATGTAGCAGCTCGAGAAGATGTCATACAGCTGATCGAGTGGAGTGGAGAGATTTAGGCGGGTCTTCAGAGCCGATGAGGGTGATTGAGGTGAGTCTGGAGCAGTGCCGGAATGAAAAGCCGGGGGGAAAAGGAAGATCCCGAGAAAACCCGCCGACCAATGGCATCGTCCAGCACGATTCTCACATGCGAAAATCCGGAATGAACCGGCCGGGATTGAACCCGGATCGCCATGGTGGGAGGCGAGCAGGCTAACCGCTCAGCCACTGTGGCCCCTACAGCTGATTGAGAATGTCATATAGCTAGAAGCAGTGATATTTTGCGAAAATATTTCCAGGTGAGATACGATTCAACGTACTATGGGGTCGTCCAGCTTTCTTGATTGGCTGAAACATGTTTTGGTCAGTGTTATATGATTGCTCACGAATCACGAATGTTCAGTGTCGGAGTGAGGGAATCCTGAGTGGCTCTTTCAAATGCGGAAACGAACACCATCAGCCAACGGAGTCATGACGTCAACCGAGGTGAGTATATAGTTTTGAAGTCTACTGTGCGCTCTCTCTTTCTTGATTGGCTGAAACATGTTTTGGTCAGTGTTATCTGTTTGCTCACGAATCACGAATGTTCAGTGTCGGAGTGAGGGAATCCTGAGTGGCTCGGTCAAATGCGGAAACGAACACCAGCAGCCAACGGAGTCATGACGTCAACCGAGGTGAGTATATAGTTTTGAAGTCTACTGTGCGCTCTCTCTTTTTTTTTATCAGGGACTCGAGGAAATGTCGTTTGTTCATTTTATACTTATATGGTGAGGACCATTCTCCAGTACTCTGCAGGACGAAATGAAGACACCCTGGTAACATATAGTTGCTATTGTTTCACTTTATTGGTCCGTTATATTGCAAGGCTGAGATTAATAGCTGGAGAATCCAAAAGGGTTTGAAAAATAGTCCCTTTTACTATAGTCTATTTGCGGTTTATTCACACTTTTTTAATCAAACCATTGAAAAAACATTCCTTGTATGAAATACTTGATTGTTTCCTAAACATACCGTGTGTCAGAGGCGTTTTATACTTGTGTTAACATAAAAATACCATATTTTGGTTAAATTGGATGTTCACTTGTATTTTATATATAAATTGCAATATTTTTTAAATTATATTTCTGTTTTGCCTCTTGTTAATATAAGTTTTTAGGTATTTATTTTCTTGCTCGTTATGTTGACAGTGTGTATACACGTGTTCTACAGGGATAAGTGTAAGATAAATCATTGAAGCGTTAACTTCTCCAGTGTAAATAAAGTCGAAATAAATAAATAAAGACAGAGATAAAATAGGTGTGTTGGGAACGCCCATTAAGAAATAGTTCGTATGCAAAATATTATTACACTGAGTGCGCACGATTGCGGCGCTTTGGCTCTCTGGTGTAATTGCAAGCTTTATTTACATGAAGCATAGGAATATCCTGGATTTAGAACTTTGGCACGGCTTCAGAAAAGTTGAAAATAATAGTGAATGAACTATAAGAACGTGACACAAAGCACAAATTTCTGAAGTTCATAATCTATTACGTGAGCTTACGAGAACAAAGCAAACACTCTCTTTTTTTTTTTTTTGTATAAAATTGTGGTAAAAACCAAACGGACTGTTGCATAAAACAGCGCTCGTAAAAACTCTACGTATGTTGCACGTATCGTCTGTTTCGTCGCTACTGTATGGTGACTCATCGCCAGTGGCGTAACGCGAACATTAGAATGCAGGGTGCGGTTGACCTGCAGCACGACGGTATACACACACAAACATACAAACCTACATCATCGCCAACCGTTGGCCCTGGCGAGCGCTCAACGCAGGCGAAAGGGAAGGTTAATTTTCTTTTCATTATTCGATTATCCCCTCCACCTCTTCCTCCTTACGCCTCGTTCTCCTATTTTTCTTTTTTTTTCTTTTTTTTTTTTTTGCGCAAGCATTGGCTGGCGCGAGAGGGCGTCCCGTGTTCATGACCTGAGAAATCTCCTCTAGCCCTATTCCTTTTACCATCCACCTCTGTTTCTTTTTGTCTGTATTTATCTCCTTCTCTCTTTTCCTATCGCCGGGCGTTTCCCACAGCTTCTCGCAACATAATGGTCTAACAGCCGCCCGTCACGCGAAGACATTGTAAACATACTTCTGCGGCCACTCCCGATTCAAGACGCGCGGGAAATTAGGGGCGAGGGAGGAAGCAGAAGCGTAATTATCTACTGATCAGCTCCATGGAGTTTTGGATAGCGCAGTTGTATTTCACCCAAAGGATCCTGGTTCGCTTCCCGGCATTAAGTTGTTCGTGGTTCTAGCGCCCATCATACTGCATTAGGCAATGGTAAACCAAAGATGTATAGTGATAGAATAGGCAAATGCACAGAAGCAAAATTACGCGTCATTTCTTCCGATGTGAGCGTATTCATTCTCTGATTGGCTGTGCGAGGCACTGGGAATGGGCTTCGTGTATGACTGGCTACTGCGTACTCTGATAGGGACACCCTATTGGCTGGCCTGCCGTGTGGGAAGTAAGTTACCAGGCATCAATCGGCGAACGGCGGCGTTCCGATAAGTCGTTCGCAAGTGACATTAGTTAGCTTGCGTGCCTAACTAGAGTTCGCTGTACAAGCGACCGTTTTACTTTTGATTTTTCCCATATAAACAGTGATCAGCCCCATGAGCAGTGCGAATTATACGCATATGCCGTTTTCGACCATCCGCTTTACTGTCTCTCCAAGAGTGTACCTTTTAACCGCTTGTCCGTTGGCTGCTGACACTAGCACAGAATACTCACATAGAAAGTTGTTGGTAACTCCAACCGCACACGCACAACACCTTTACAAAATAGCTCTAGGTCGTCTGCCAATCAGCGTTTGGAGTCCAATCTGTCTGTCAGGTGCTAGCAGGTATTACAGGTAAACACATATGATAGCTAGCAAATGAGTACGTCTGTATCAAAAGGCAACGAAACGAGTTGTTGCTTCTGAATTGTGTTCTATTCTCCGACTGTGTGATGAGATTTTTTTTTTTCCACTTGATTCGCTCATTCTATTGGAGTGTGTTGATTGCCATAGAAATGGATATTTAAATACTACTCTAGGCACAGCGATATGTGCAAACAACTCGTCGTACAGACACATAACATGTACACACATTCACAACCAGGCACTACAACTATTGCCTGGAGTCTACTGAACATTCTCATGAACTCGCAAAATAACTGGGAATCACATGTACGCAGATAACTGGAATAATTCGTACCATATTTCGATGACAGGAGATACTTGATCGTCTTTTAGATTTCTAAGCAAAAAACCGTGATATCACTGATTGCGGTAACGAAACACGTTAAAGAACTCTGGTCGTTTCATTTCACAGACGAATTTTTGTTGTTGACCCAAAGGTCGCACAGGGCTTTGCGTACTGATCCCGCAGCCATGCAGTTAAAAAATAGGGAATCAATGTTAAATTAATTTTTTCTCAGCGCATATATATATATATATATATATATATATATATTATATATATATTCAACGCAACTTTCTCAAAAATATTGATCTGTAAAATTTTTTTATTCGCCATTAATTTTTAAATGCAATTTTAATGTTTAATGTTAGAAAATAATACTAAATATAATAATTTACTAGATTTCTTAACATGCCAGAATTCCTTTAAAAATGTCACATTGACTACATTTTGTTCCAAATGGTTATTTTTAAAACTGATGAATCGACAATGAGTTTTTTTTAACATTGACGTAAACTCTGCGATTGCAGCCTTGGCAGGCAGAGCCCATAAGCCCATGACACATTGTCATTATTTACGTTTTAAAATACACCTGATAATGAAAATGTATGCCGAAATGAATTAATTACAATTTCCCAACAAATCAATTTCGTAAGATAATTGTGAATATTTTTGAATATGTGAAACACTGTCGATTTCCTTTTCTGTTTTTTTTTTTTTTTTTTTTTTTTTTTGCTCGGTGGATAATTTTTCTTTATTAGTTACAATTTATTTTCAAAGCGAGATACAGCAGTACAGTTTCCATGCCGTCGACTAGGCCTACAGGAATAAATGTAACGAATGTTGCGATTAATTTTAATTTCTTTAATCGGTTTAGATTTTATTGGCTGTATTTCCCGCCAAAAGAAATTTAATCCCTCTTTAGTCTTTCATACAATCGTCCAATGTGAACTTTAAACACGTCATTCATTCTTAGAGAAGTTCCGTGTAAATTAAGTAACGTCATTACAAGTTCTCGGTTCCTTCAATTATTAGACATTTCTTAGTTTTGTGAAGTGTGAAACGGGCTTTTTTGTCATGCACGATTATAATTGGGTCAAACCGCCAAACCGCTCAATATTTATTATGTTTTATGGAAACTATGGCCTTTCAGCATTCCAGATAAACCAGGCGAGGGCGATGAAGTTTCGGTGGTGTCTGAGCATTCCAAATCCCTTCGACCCACTTTTCCGAAGCAGTTTTACCGTAAATTTTGACAGTGTGACATGGGTTTTACGGGCGTGTCATTAAAAAATCGTTGTGCACTCGACAGAAGTGTATCAAGCGCGTGTCTGCCGGCATAAAATGACGTGAATTCTGCAGGTCTCAAGCTACTGGTTTCTAGTCGCATTCCTACGTACGGAAAATCCAAGTGCGGCGAGACGTGATTCGGCCCACGGAGAATATTTCGAAACTCTCGGTGTCACAATTTTCAATTCAAGTTGTGATAACGCTTGCAGTTTCGCTTGTTCGCCCCATGAATGAAGTCGCAGATACACTCGAAATCGGAATCAGTGAGTTTTTCACTGCTTCAATCAGTCAATTGTACCTGCCTGATTGAACAGTCACTTCGTTGAATTTAACTGATAAATCAGTGAAAAAAATGCCACATTTCCTTCACTTATTGATTCAGTAACATTTCTCACTAATTCATTAGTAATTTTTTTTCACTGTTTTTCAGTGGTTTGTTTTTGAATGACGGATCAGTTAAACAGCATGTAAGAATGACCGTCAAATAAAGTTATAAAAATTCCTGTTAAACAAGATGTACGAAGTGAAATAACAACGAGTAAACTAACAAAATAAATACAGAAACATTCTAAAATGTGTTCCGTCTTTCAAAACACCATTTTACCAGGTAATATGTACATTTGTCCTACATTCCGTGTTAACGTCTTTAAATTTCGTTTTCATGTTATCATCACAGCGCTCTCTTTGAATATTCAAAATGCATATAATATGGCGAAGGCAGTGCACTAATATGTAGGCTATTCGTTTTATCAATCCTAACGGTACCAATTCAACGAACAACGAAAAGTAGGGCCATACAATTTAAATCTTCACGATTTCGATAAGAAACGTAAGATACATATTTTGCTCTCATATTTTCAAACTTGGCTTGGTAACGTAGATGGCAAGGCTTAAGATCGGCGAGAAAAGGGTATGAGTTCCAACATGCGAAATTACTTTACTTTTTCAAATTACGCTAAATTGCACAATAATAGTTGTAAACTATCGCAAATATGTTTACTTCACATAACAATTTGGCTAAATTCAATAAAAAAACATTATTTAATTCACCATTGCAGTCGGCTGTCACTTATTAAATCAGTGAAATTGTTGCACGCCACTAATTCAATCAGTGAAATCGTTTCACTGAAACGATCAGTGGTTTTCCCTGATTCTAAGAGGAGCCATTTTCACTGATTCAAGTTGAATTTCACAGCGAATTAGTGGCTTTCCATTGATTATAATTTAGACTGTAGGCGAGCGCACAGAAGCCAAATTCCCTGCCGTTCTTTTCTTATTAAGTAATTGGCTTTATTGGTTGTGCGAGTGCTTGGGATGGTCAGTGTTGCCTGATCATAAGGGATAATGATAATTCGCGAAAATATTTCTAGACAAGATACGATTCAACGTACTATGGGGTCGTCCAGCTTTCTTGATTGGCTGAAACATGTTTTGGTCAGTGTTATCTGTTTGCTCACGAGTCACGAATGTTCAGTGTCGGAGTGAGGGAATCCTGAGTGGCTCGGTCAAATGCGGAAACGAACACCAGCAGCCAACGGAGTCATGGCGTCAACCGAGGTGAGTATATAGTTTTGAAGTCTACTGTGCGCTCTCTCTTTCTTGATTGGCTGAAACATGTTTTGGTCAGTGTTATCTGATTGCTCACGAATCACGAATGTTCAGTGTTGGAGTGAGGGAATCCTGAGTGGCTCGGTCAAATGCGGAAACGAGCACCAGCAGCCAATGGAGTCATGACGTCAACCGAGGTGGCCGTAGAGTGATCAGCAACTCCACACTCTAAAATAATTCCTTGCCAGTCTGGTAACCACCTGACAAGTTTATCTGGAGGCGATGGTTGGCCAATGACATCCAGCCATGTTGCAGTTGATTTCGGCTTTTTTTTTTGACGGCGCGTGTTTGCAACGATCGCATCTTTTCCGCTTACGTATTTCAAAGTAAACTTAAACTTCCCGAGAGTTCGCGGAGCCGCTCCGTAAATGTGCTTGCTCGTTTTATCGTGTATAAAAATAAGTATAAAAAACTAAATATATTATTTTGGAGCGAGATTTGAACGTGAATTGAGTCTCCGAGTCCATGACACTCACAAGTAGCCTATGACATCCGTGTAACAATTTGGGGTAGGCCCCTAAGTATGATATTTTTGGAAACTTTACATGAGTAACTTTTTTAGTTTCCAGTTATGTTTGAGTGTTTTAAGAGTTACCAACTGTTGCAGGCACCCGATGCTACTTCTTAATGTCTGAAAATATAGGTCAAAGTAGCGTGGATATTTGTCAGTTGAAACTGCTCCATCAGGAATCAATAGAAACATAAAACTACTAATCTATTCAGTTAAATCAAATTCCCTAATACGAACAGTAGAAGACTAGTACTGGGAAATTTTGGAAGTGGTTCGTATCGAAATGCCACGCCAAAACCCAACAGATTCTTTTGTTTCTCTTAGCTGGCGTTCTACGAACTCTGCTATTTTGCCACTGAGATAAACGGTCTCGTATTTGCCCAGTAACGTAAACTTGCAATGGCGAACGGCTGTAAGTTTCGTAATGTGAAGTACTTCATGTTGTCGAAATATACTCATATTATGCGTACGTAGGTACATGTCTTTGTAAGGCTCGAAAGTTATTCTAAGTTAAAAAGAAAAATATAGTCGTTTTAACGGTGTTGTCGGTGTTTTCTATGTATCTGCCATTTTACAATGCAACGAGATTTTACAGAATGAAACTTTTATTTTGAAGAGACTGATTGACTAGTAATAACTGTGCTAATTAGACAGTGGAACGTTAGAAACAATGCAATATTTTATAAAATTTATTGTTTCCTCATTATTTGATCTGTTAACTTGCAGACAACAAAACTTTTGTTGGTGTAAATCCACCTTTATTATTGAATCACCGCACTATCGAGTCAGTAAAATTATCACTGATCTATCTGTCACCAAAAATAACAGTTTAAATCTGTAGTGTCACGTTGCATTGTAAAATGGCGGATACTAGTGGACATCAATAACCTCGTACATTGAAACCACTATGTTTATCTTTTAAAGCACAGAATACGAACGAAACTGAAGATCGATTGACTTCCGAACTTTGCAAAGACATGTACTTGCGCAGAAAATCTATATATTTCGACAACAAGAAATACTTTCACATCATGAAACCTACACCAATATTTAATATTACATATTGTGGTTCTTTACCTATAATACGAGCACACATTTGTCAGTGGTAAAGTAGGGTAGTGGATATGGTTGATCAAGAAACCTTCAGCATGCTTTGCTTTATGGGCGGAGGTTCGAGCCCAACCACCTCCAAAAACGTTTTTGTGTAGGCAATATTTGTGTTCTGCGACAAAATAAATAGTACCTAACTTACATCACATAGGAATGCTCTGTGCTTAGTTATTAACCAACTATAAATAACTAGTTTTCTACTGCTTTAATTAGTAGATTTCTTTTAGCTGATGAATTAGTGATATTTTTGCTACAGATTCCGGATGGAGCAGTTTCAATTGACAATCAGTAAAAAATAACTAATTCCGATTTACAGTGTAGCCTACACTGAGACAAAATCGAACAAAATATTTGTTTGTATAGGGCCAATTATATATTTAGTTTTCCTAACAAAATATAATGTTGAGCAAACAAAATTTGAAAAACAACAGAATTTCTCTAGTTCGTCTAACAAAATATATGTTTTTAATAAACAAAAACTCTTTACTGTGCCAAAAACAAAAAATTTAACTGTCAAAAAAATATTTTGTTAAATCAACTCTATATATATTTGTTTGGCCACACATTTGACTACCTTCGTTCGAAAATACAGCTCGAGAGTTTGTTTGTGTTTTTTGTGACAATTAGGATAGTGGCCGTGTTTAGTAGTGCATCTACTGATGCTTAACGATCGTATAAACACATTAATAAAACTATGTAACCAGAAACTGACAAGTAAAGTTATAAAACTTGAAATATTTGTTTTCACACGTTGTCCACTACTTGGAGAGTATCTAATTGAAAGCTTTAAGGCGTTATCAGTTCCACATCAGTGGAGATTACTAAGGTGTAGCGCTCGGACGCAGGTGATCTAGGTTCGAAACTCTGTCTAATTTGTAAAATAAAAAAAAAAAAAAAAAAAAAAAAAAAAAAAAAAAAAAAAAAAAAAATTATATCTGCCCAAACTATTGAATGTACGTGTAGCCAAATACATTTTTAATTGCACCAACCAAATCTTACAGTTTAAGGCAACCAAATGAGAACAACAAAATTATTTGGTTTCAGCAACAAAATATTTCATTGCCCCTAAACAAACAAATAATCTGGTTGGACTAAACAAATCTTGTTTCATTCATGAAATCCTTTTTCTCAGTGTGAGATATATTTTTCCTGTTACAGCGGTTAAGACAGCATCATATAGGCTCTGCCTTCTTCGTTCCCGAAACCAGTCGTTATAGGAAATACATAGAATTTCCATGTTTTGTATTTACGGAACTCACTTAGACTGTGTTTATATATTCTACATTTCCGTAAAATTTTACGTGACTATAAAGAAATAATTACGATGAAAGCATGAATCCTGATGAATGAATGAATGAATATATATATATATATATAGACACACACATAAGTCTCCCACGACTAAACTTTAGAGATAACTAAAAGAGGACGTTTAGACGCCAAGCTTCAGCAGAAGAACGTTTATTCAAAAATTGCTCGATTTTTTTTTATGGCGTCTGCTTGCAAATAGAAATTAAGAAATTTTCCACTGTGTACACAAGTTTCAGTTTCCCAGATTTCTCTAAAGCACAATGTCTTGAAAATGAATATGGCATAAACGGGTGTTCACACGATCATTTTGAGGTTATAAAATTCCTGTTAGGTTTATGTGCAGCAGGAAAGGGACGCGCTGCACGCCACTGATTTTATTATTAGGCCATAAAACAGCACAGCTGCTGCTGCAAGTGTCACAGAGGCAAATTTCCTGTGGAAATATTGCACATCAGTTGAATGCTTTGCACATAGACGCAGTAAGACAGGCCATGCCTGAGTCACTCTTATCAGCTTCAAATCGACGCAAAAACCAAGCATAACTTGTGCAAAATTATGAGATAGAATATGTTCTATTTAATTTTTTCGTGGGAAAGGCATGGAGCAAGTGAGTATTTTGGTCCTTCACTCCAATCATATGACCAACTGTCAGGGGAAAATTGTACAAGTAAACTGTGCAGCTGTCGAAGTGAATCGAGTTAAAGAACGGTTTGTCTTTAATAACGAAATGGAGTGAAGTTCAGCCAGCATTTTGACAGACGAAGGAAGTGACTTTGTACTAATTAATATCCACGCAGTTGGTAATCAAACTAATTATGATAGATCTTTACAATGTAACGCTTAAGCTATTTACCGTTACCACTAAGTATTCTCTTAAAAGGAAAAATCCCCCTACAAATCTCTATGAAATGCAATCTGTGTGTGAACTCGTTTCTAATGGAATGTGCCTAATATTCTCGCATACGAGCGAGTGAATAGATTCAGGCGGTCTTTAACATCGAGGACTTTAGAGCCGATGAGTGCGAAGTGAGGCGAGCATGAAGCAGCGCCGGATTGAAAGGGCGGGGGGAACGGGAAATCCCCGAGAACACCCGTCAACGAGCGGCATCGTCCGACACGATTCCCACATGCGAAAATCCGAGAGGTATCCCGCCGGGAATCGAACCCGGTTCGCCTTGGTGGGAGGCGAGTAGTCTAACCACTGAATCAGTGCGGCCCCTTCTCGCATACGAGTTTACATACAAGTTATCATTAAAATTAACTTCGCGTCGTGTTTTAGTGGCTTTAGCACTTCTGTGCCCCTGGACCTTGAACATCCAAAATAACTTTAAAAATTGTGTAGCTCATTATATAAATATGAATGTTGTTTGTTTAAGTAAAGACAAGACAACCGTCCATATTATATGACCTTGGTACAGTTGAGCACGCGAAGCTATGGATACATTCATCCACCAATGCGGATGCCTGGAGGATGCGGATGATGCTTTGTTCATCGGCGCGAAGTGGTCCGATCGGGGTCATCGCCGGAGCTGACCCCTGCCGTTTAGCTCCGCATGACTGGCGCTCAGGTAGTTGGGAAGGGGGGCGGTGGGATAAAGGTGTAGTTGGTTCTTAGTTAGCCGAACACTTTTGAAAGCCGTGATTATGTTCTTCTTTATGTACACAGTGTATACTGTAGCCTTTCGCCATGCGAAGAAACGAACAACACTTTCAGACCTATTTAATTCTAGCCACATGTCCAATAAGTGCCATTTTTGGTAGGTAAAGGCTGTACACGATAAAGTGAGCCCTTTAGAAATGAACCTTAGAAGAAAGTCACTGCCCCTGCATGCATATATTTTAATGGCCCCACTGAGTGACATTCGCCCAATAAAGTTCGTAACAATGGATGGAAAGTAGTTATAGTATAGTGTTAGGTAACCATTCGTAACAACTTAAAATTATTTATTTCACTTTTTTTTAATGCACAGGAGTGTAAAAACTAGCAGAATTGTCAAGTATTTCCTTTTCTAAACATTTTACAGCTTCACTTGACCGACGAACGAATAAAGTGATGAGACACATGGCAATGTTGATTTTACATAAGGCGGAGGAATACACGACGTACATACATGTAGATCTTAAGCAGGGCTGTTAAAAGTGCTAAGTTTACCGCGAACAGTCTAAAGTAGGGCTTGATGTCTCGTCGACAGGGACGGAGCAAGGTGGTCAGAGAAGCAGGAACTTGGAAGGAACCAGCCATGGCCTGTAGAAAAGAATCATCCTAGCATTCACGTGGAGCAAATTCGGAAAACCATGGAAAATCGAAATCGGGATGGCCGGACAGGGATTCGAACCCAGCCCCCCCCCCCCCCCGAATTCTACTCCAAAGCTGAACCACAGTGCCACCTCGCTTGGTAAAATGTGAAACTGTACGAAATATAAATAATATTAAAAGTGTCTTGCGTGATTAGGTTTGCGATGGGATGTAGGCCATTCTTAAAGTAAAGTATTTGTTTTATTCTGCTAATATATCTGCAATACTATTTAATTAACTACACAGATACACAGTAAAAATTACGGAACGTTAACAAAAAAAATTTTGTATCCTAGTTGCTAAGATTATTATTTTTTAATGCTACAAGTGTATTAGAGCAAATTTCTCAACATTTTATGATTCGAAAATATATAGGTTCTGTTTACTTTGAGGCCGTGTTGGCTTAGTGGGCAGACTACTCGGCTCTCACCTAGGATAACCGGGTCCGATTCCCGGCGGGGTAGTACCCGGTTTCTCGCATGTGGTCGGCGGGTTTTCTCGGGGATATCCTTTTTCCCCCACCCCTCCGTTCCGCTACTTCTCCATGCTCACCTAGTTTCACCCCCATCGGGTCTTAAGACCTCGATGTTAAGAGCCGCCCAAATCTCTCCACTCCACTTTCCACTGTTTGTTTTAACTGGTAACACTGTAGACACAAAAATGAAGGTATCTATTTAATTTATTATGTATAATTTATGTCAGTGTCCTTGTAGTGTTACAAAAATACATTTAGATATTTTTTTCACAGGAATTGTTTCTAAAAGGTACACAAATCTTACAGTGTAAAGTTTTAAAATTTAAAAATTATCTATCACAATCTTGAATGTATATAAAATGCAATTATTCAATATTACACTACATTAAAAGTAAAATTATTAAATGCAGTTAAAATCACAGTACACCAGTTATAACAGTCTGTCGCGAAATCCTCCTACTTGGTTCCAACGCCTAGCTGGATCACATAGACCGTCGCACCGATATCTCCGGGCACAGCTCGCTGTCTCCGCGCTGCCTATAACTGCACGTCGTATGCTGGATCATCAGGAACACTGGCCATAGTCCATTCATTGTTACGTCCAACTTTTCTGAAGGCCCACGCAAGTCCTACTTGCAGGCTATTCCTCCGCCTCAGGCAAACAATGTCTAACCAAGTCTAGAAAATTACACCAAACGGACAGCGCACCGTATGTGCGCGCTCACTATAATTGTATTATGCATGAGAACTATATTTTTACTAGGCGTTATCAACACACCCATTTCCCCACTGCTTTTGTTCGAATTAATTAACAATGGATTGTTATAAATTAAAAATAAAATATAGTTAAAAGTGATATTTTTACGGTAAATAAGATACTTTTATGTTAGCAGAAGTATAAAAAACTTGTTACACAAGACATATTTAGGAAACAATGAAATGCGTCATACATGGTGTGTTTTTTCAAGTGTTTGTTTCACAAAGTGTGAAGATACTTTGACCAGTATATACATATCGTCATCCGCAAACACACACACACACACACACACACACACACACGCACACTCAAAATATGTCTTCGGCGGGGTGAATGGTTGTATTGTAACTGTTTTTGTCCTTTTAAGATTATTCCACACGTGCTCACGCAGAGTAGTTAAGTAGCCTATACACAAATGCAACAGCCTCTGCTGTGAACTCCCAACTACGCGCTGGAGCGAAATGACGTCAGTGGCCAGCAAAACGGTGGACCGGCGTTCACCAATCAGCGGCTGGTAACCTACTCCGCAACATGCAGTAACCAATCAGATACAAGGCCTCTACCCGGAGTCTCGAGCAACCAAGCGGAGAGTGTGTTATCCAACAACTGGACATGGTGGACTTAAAGAGAATAATTCACAAAAAGTAGTGTAGTCTATGCACGGTTTCTTCACACTTTTTGAATCAAACCATTGAAAAATCACCCCATGTATGTCGTGTTTAGTTATTTCCTACATATACCATGTATCACAAGCATTTTATACCTGTTGTGAAAGTATCTTATGTTTCGTTAAATTTAAGTTTTACCGATATTTTATTTAAAAATTATAATATTTAATTTATAACACACACACACGCGCACACACACACACACACACACACACACACACACACACACACACACACACACACACATATATATATATATATACAAAGACAGTGAGAAAACACATGTGTTGGTAGCGTCATAGTAAGAAATAGTTCTCAATTATTTTTTTTATACCTGAGTGCGCACTGATTTGGTGCGTTGTACTTTGGTGTAATTTTATAGGCTTAATTAAGCTTAGTTTGCACGAGGCGGAGGAATATCCTGGAAGTATAACTTTAGTAGGGCTTCAGAAAAGCGAATGGATTATATACGGAAATCGGTCACTTGACTTATTGCTAGGCGCCGCACAAGTAGCGCTTTGGTAGGCTATGTAAACATTCATGATTTAAGTGGCTTGGACACTGCTTTTCAAAATGACCGCACTGTAAATATTTCAGGTTAGTAAACCCTATCTACCAAAACACTATACAGATTACATCTGAACTTGATACTCTGAATCCGACTCCGTAATGCAGTTAGTTGTACAATAGGGATAGCCCATGATATGAGGTTTTCTGTGTTCTGAGTCCTGGGTTTCTTATTGTTCCGATACTTTTGCAGACGTTTCTGGTTCCGCTATCATATTGCTGCCAGCAATACGTAAATGCCTACATGCCGCCTGAGTTCTTAAGAGCTTCATTTACAATTATTCGCATCCACGCAGAGGAAAGTAGGCTCATTAGTATAGATACTTGCGAAATTCGCTTTATTATTTGGCATAAGGCTACACTTTACAGCACGGTCCACACTTAACAGTACTGCACGTTTTTCAGCCGGCGTCGTTTTTCCATTCGCTGCTGCATCTACGTGAAGTCACGCCCTTACTTACAGTGTTCATTTACGGGGCGTGTCAGATAAAGTTTGTTCCAATGACAAACGCATTGCAAAGGCACATGTGCTTTAATTTTAACTTATCCCCAAATAATAACGCGAATTTTGCAGGTTTCCACTCATTTCTTATTTCAGTAACTTCTTCTTTTTCATGTAGTTTGTTTGTAAGCAAACGCTATTGTTAATATTTTAAGTATTTATTTTAACCAGACGCTTTTACAACTAGTTTACACATACGCACACATGTTGTACCACAATAAACTGCGTGACATGTTCTTTACGTGACAGGACATTATATTTAGTACATCGGATGTTTTTGATCCGTTCTGAAGCAGTAGAAAGGGTTAAATATAGTTCCTCACAAAAAAAACCCTCCATACATTTTTTTACAACTATCAAATAGTCTCTGCATTATATTTCTAGTATCTAAGGATTAATAATTCTTCCCGAAAACAAAACAATAATGAAATTGCAACTTTAGAAACATTTTTATTGGTTTCAACAGACAATTTTCTCTGTGGGCAAGTCTGGAGTATTTAAATGGCTGGATAAATTATATAGAGGTCTTGTTTTATTTCTCTATCGCCTTCTACACTTTAAACGTGGAAAGTTGCTGGCCCAGATTAAACACGCCGCTTGCGTTCAGGTCGTCTTTCAGAAGGCAAAGAAAAGTAGTTGGGACCTAGCCTCGGGGCGAGGTAGTTAAAGTTAGATTAACTAGACTGCAAGCCAGTATTTATAGAGGCATTACGTTAGGCTAGGCGGGGACCGAAGCTCGCCAAAGGGGGGAAATTACGGCGTTCGGAACGCGCCTCAGGGGCGCCGGGCCTGGAGCTGTTAATTTTGTAGTTCTATATGGTCGAGCCCCACGCTCGCTTGTTACCCCAGTGAAGCACACGGAACTGTGAATCACGCCCATTAGCGCCGTAAACGTTTTGGTTTTGCACGACGATGGTCACAAAAAAAAAAACCTTCGCCGTAATTACACGTATTTTTTATGTTCCGAAGAGACGACCAATTTACTCCTCCCTGGCACTATGTAACATCCGTAAGATTGGTTTTTCGTATTACTGTGAGAAATCTCATTTCGGAGCCATCATTACGGTATTACATTCGAAAAGTATTGAAATTTTAACAAGTTAATATAATTTACATCACCAAGCTCTCATTACGGACCACCCACTTACAGTACTGATAAATTCGTTGCAGCCTTAAATCTTTTACCGCCTGGTATTTTGTATCCTTCCGGCGCTGTTGTGCACCTGGTGACTTGCATTCTCGTCTCACCTAAGCGGCACTGTGAAATTCCGAAATAGCTACGCAAATTCTTGCTAGAATGCGCGTGAGTTAAAAAGTACTCGATGATAGCTGCCGAAAATGTGAACTTTACATTCCTAATGAGAAATCAAGATATGCAATCTAAATTTTGACTAGAGAGAATTTCAATCAGCCGTAGATGTCGTAAATATATTTATAACACGTAATTATTTGGCTAAATTCAATAAAAACAGTATTTAATTCGCCACTGCAGTCTGCCGTCACTTATTCATCAGTGAAATTACTTCACGTCACTTTTTCAATACGTGAAATTTTTTCACTGAAACAGTCAGTGGTTTTACACTGATTCGAATTTAGAGTTTGACAATACTTTTCCTAATTCAATGCCAAACATTATTATAATACTTCAGTCAATGTTTTGTTAACCTTTTTAAAGTATTGCCCCGAGTTTACTCGTTCACGTACTACATCTTGCAGAACAAATACAATTATGTCCGGTCCTCTGCGAGGACAGACGCTCGCACCAAAACAGATAGCTGCTTTCTCTTGGTAATGATATTAGTCTCTATTGGCACACCGTTTCATAATTGGTTGCTGCGTGCACCAAGTATCAACAGAAACTATTTTCATAGGTTTCCAAGTATAATTATTGTAAATCGCTTTTAAGTATTTTTCGGGCACAGCCATTCTCCTTTGCAGCACCTAAGAAAATAACGTAATTTTAATAATTAAGGACTTTTAACTACTCGCAGTTACGAAACACGAATAATTTAATGGCGGATTTCGCGAACGTGCTTGATCAGCCGTGTTTCAGCTGTATTGCTCTTCCTTCTGTATTGTTGGTTTGCCAGTGCTGGTCAACAATTGCGGACGTTTGTTATACTCGAACGGGTAACAGAGTTTGAAACACTTCGTGGATGTAGATACCACGCTACAGGTCATGAGTTGAAAACCGCGGGTTCATTTCTAGACAAGTTGGAATTCACACACATTTATATGCTATTCACGGTAAAGTAAGCAGTTTTGAAAGCCCTTTGGAATAATAGTTAATAATTATATTTATTTTAGCCTTAGCCGTTAAATTCAGAGTGCGATGGAATATACACACTGTGTTTGTTACTTACATGACAATATGTATTTTAAAAAAAATGTTAAAGAATAAAAAAATGGCTGAAAGAAAAAAGTAACTAGGGCCTCAAAAGTGCTCACTTTGCCGTGAACAGACTATACGTTTATTTTACGTTTGGCATTGGTCGACGTGTTGTTTGACACCTCCCGGAGATAAATGAGCCACTAACCAACATGCAATAAATTGTACACCCAACCACCTCTTTTTACTTCCACAACTATCAACCAATGAACAGTTGATATTTGTATGAGAGTATACTTATAAGACTGTGAAGTCTAGCCTACGGGTCAAATTTCTCGGATCTCTAGTCATGTATTTCAGGTATGTGCTCTTAGATTATTTCTAGAGTAATATCTTGCCCCTCAACAAAGTGTTAAAATTTACCGATTAAGAAATAGTTCAACAAAAATGCGTTAGTCAGGCTAAAACATCACAAATGTAGTGAAGATTTAACTAGCGTTGTCCTTTCCTGTGTTGGCATTTAGGGACCTACAAACTTAAATATTTGCTGTAAATTTATGTTCACCTGTCGATGAGTTTTACAGACACGAACTTAACGCTCTCTAGCTGTCAGGTCTTCAAAACCTCAAATAACTTTATGCTATATACTAGCCATTATAGCGTGAACAGGTAATTGGTGAATGTAACGTTGGCAAAGAAAATGTTACTTGTAATCACCTTTGAACGGTGATGGGTAGAAACCTGCAAAATTCGCGTTATTATTTGGGATAAGGCTAAACTTTACAGTACTGTATATCCTTCTGCCGGCGTCGTTTCTCCATTGGCTGCTGCATATACGTGAAGTCACGCCCTTTCTTACAGAACTGCGCGTTATTGAGGCACGCAGTTGTAAATTGTTCATTTAATGGCGTAGATTTACCCGGGGCGTGTCAGATTACTTTTGGTCTAATGACAAATGCATTACAAAGGTACATGTCCTTTAATTTTAACTTGTCCCCAAATAATAACGGGAATTTTGCAGGTCTCTAGTGATGGGGATAAAAATATGGGAAAACCTCCTGTTATGCCACGATGGCAAAATGGACTGTATTTAAAAATTCGAAAGGATGCGAAATTAAAACACCGATAGAAAGTGAGACTAACCGACCGGCACTACTCGCCACCATGATTCTTTACGAACAACCGACTGCCTCCTCTCGGCAGTTCAGGGTTGCCAACTCTGGCCCAGCGCTGGATGCATGTCTGCCAACTTCGAAAACCACGAGAGGTGGCAGAGCGGAAAATTCACTATTTGAATGTGTCCAGTACATACACAGGCAGTCACTTACACACGAAAAAATGAAGTATTCACATATTTACAGGTCCAAATATTCCGCTCACCTTGAAATGTTCCATTTCAACAATTAAATGGCAATGGGCAAAGTTTCACCACACAACACTTGAGTTGTCCAGTGGAGGTTGCGCACAGTTGCCATTCTTGTCACACCATCCTTTCCTGGGTGAAGCTCCTCGACTCATCCCAAACGCCACAGTAGGGGCGGTGGCATTTCTTCCTTGAGTTTCACGAGTTGATTGGCAGCAAGCTCAGATTTTTGTCATGCCACTTTTGCCGCTGTTGGAGAGTATGCAGGTAATCGCGGTACCAGCGATGTCAAAAATCCTGTTGAAGCCGCTTTACAAGCTGCCATCTGTGCATGCGATTGAGGGGGATGCTCCTGAGGCCAGGTTCAGGCAGAGTGACCAAGGGTTCAAGGGTCAGAAAATGGCCAGGTGTAAGGGCACTGAGATCGTTAGGGTCACAACTCAAAGGGCACCATGGCATGGAATTTAGCATAGCTTCCACCTGAAGTAGCACAGTGTACAATTATTCGAACGTTAAGACCTGCTCCCCAATAACCTCGTAGAGACGGGACTCAAAATATTAGAGTCCAGCCTCCCAAAGGTCTCCGAAGTGAGAAGCAGCAGGGGGGTTAAAGTGCCAGTTGACACCAAGCTCGGACAATGTGTCCTTTACCATCTGTTGGTGAGAAGAAGATGAAATCAGCTGCCTGAGTTCCTGCAAATGATTGTGAGCCCCAACGAAATTAGTGCCACAGTCAGAGTAAATGTCGGAAGACCTACCTCGTCGAGCAAGAAAACGTTTGTAAGCTCCCAGGAACACCTCTGTGGACAGATCAGAAGCCAATTCAACATGAACAATTCAGAAGGGGTAAGGCATCCACTCATACGTGTAGCATACAAACTGCGACAATTATGTACAAATTGTAATAGGAAACAGGTGATTCTCAAGGGCTTAGTAAGACGACTGAACTGGGTCACCAAGTTATCCAGATCCTGGTGCTGGGTTAGTGTGTTCAGTGTCACAGTTTTGTGCTCAAGCAATGCAGGGTTCACATCAGCTGCAACTACATGAGATGTATACTGATGCTATTACTCCAAGGGTTCTCTGAGCCATGATGGGCCTGTCCATCACAAATGATGATTCAGCAGCTCAGCCAGCAAAAGACCATGTTTAGCACAATCTGCAGGATTGTCTTCGGAGAGTACATGCTTCCACCAGGATTGTTGGGTAAGATCTTGGAGTTCACTCACCCTTTTGGCCACAAACATTTTTAACTAGTGTGGAGACAAGTTAATCCATGCCAGGACAACTTGTGAATCAGTCCATGCAGTTATGAAGGACAAACAAAATACATCTTTAAATGTCACGCTGACATAGTTGAGCAGACGTGCCAACATAAGCATACCACACAGCTCCAATGTGGCAATGATTGCACCTTGACAGGTGCCACCTTGGACTTGCCCACTAACAGTCAAATGTCGATTTTACCATGAGGGCCCACAATATGCAAGTACACCACTGCTTCATAACCAATCTCAGAACTGTCTGAGAACCCATTGATTTTTAAAAAAACAGCCTTCTGAACCCTTGATACACCTAGAAATTGTGATTGATGACAGGTGAGGAAGCTTTTGATTAAAGAGCTTCCAGCATGCTGCAAGGTCAGATGGGAGAGTAGCATCCTAATCGATAGTCTTCAACCACAAAATCTGCATAAGATGTTTCGCAAACAAAAGGAGAGGACTCAGCCATCCAAGAGGGCCAAAGATGCATGCTATGGTGGAGAGAATGGTGTGCCTGGTGGTATGACTTGGGCTGCTTTGAATTTTGTACACAAAGGTGTCCGAGACTGGGTTCCACTGCAACCGTAACATCTTGACAACAACCTGACTATCCGTATCCAGGCTGAATGATTGTGGCATCTCAACATCATCCACAGGAAGCCAGTCAAGTAGGGAAGGATGATTGCTCATGAACTTTCGCAGCTTGAATCCACCCTTAGTAAGACAAGAAACTAGCTCCCTTTGAAGGACCATTGCTGACTCAACTGAATGAGAACCTGTGACAATATCATCAAAGTAAATGTCTGAAAACAAGATCTTGGACGCATTAGGGAAATTGGCTGATTCATCCTTAGCCAACTGCTGTAGTGTGCAAATAGCTAGGAATGGTGCAGACGATACTCCACAGGTAACTGTTTTCAGACGAAAGTCCTAGTGTCACAAAACTGCCATACAATATGTTGATAATCCTCATGATAAGGGTGAACCACTATTTGTCGATACATCTGCTTGATATCAGCAGTAAACACAACAGTGTGCTATCGGAAGTTCAACACAACATCTACAATCTCTCTCTGCAACTTGAGACCTGTAAGCAAGAGGTCATTGAGTGACCTTCCATTCGATTACTTGACTGAGGCATCGAACACCACACGAAGTATTGTGGTGGAACTCTCTGGCTTGAACACACAGTGGTGGATGATATAGTATGCTGAGGATGACTGAACCTGATCTGGAGGAATCCTCTCCATATGCCCAGAGTTAAGGTAATCTGTCATGAATTCGGTGTACATACCTTTTAATTCACTGTCCTTCTTGAGATGCCTTTCAAAACCACTCAGATGATTTACAGCTTGGAGCCAGGTGGTGCCAATGTCAGGTTGAGACGTGCGAAATGGTACACTATAACGACGAATATTCTTTCACAAATGACCTCCGCAGGTAACCTATGTTTTGTGCTCAGAAAATCTTCAACTTCCCAGAATTTTCTCATGACATCCTCCAGAGGAGAAACGGAAGTGAGGAGAGATACACAGAATGACTTTGCAGGATGAGAAACAGGTTCAGATGCCACCTTCCCCATCAAAATCCACCCAAACCCAGTCCCTAGAACTGGGGGACCCTTAATCCTCCCTCAGGTCATCAACTAAGGAAGGAGATCTGTGCCGATAAGAAGGTCAATGGGACCAGGCTTGTCAAAGGGATCTGCTAGTTTCAGGCTAGACACAGCACTACGAACTTCAGAAGACAGCTTAACGCTAGGCAAATTACCAGTAATGAATGGTAAGACAAACACATCAAGAGCAAATTGGGGTCCTGCACAGCCTACTGGCACAGCAATGATAGATGCATTGGCTCTTGCCACATTGATAGGAGTGTTAGTTAGTCCATGAATTGGTAAATGAGCCTTGCTGCATATCAAATGCAATTTTTGCATTCATCCCTCTGTGATAAAACTGGCTTGACTTGATGTGTCCAACAGCACCCGAACTACACGTGGACTACCTGTCGAATCGAGAACCTCTACTTGGGCAGTTGATAATAGCACATTTTTATCAAAATTAACCACAGCAGACATGACTGCTGAAAGTGTAGGTGCAGTATCCGCAGATGGTGGCACAGCATCATATTCCAAACCTTAATATTTAGATTTAGGGTCACAGTGCAAGAGAGTGTGGTGTTTGCTATCGCAGGTGTGACACGAGAAGGTTGAGGGACAATTCTTTGCTTGATGAGACTAGTTGAGACAATTTAAAAATAGCTTCTGCTTTTTCACAATGGCATACCGACCTTGGGGTGACACCTGATGGAACTCAGGACACTTATACAAGGTGTGTGAGGTATTACAGACACAACATTATTGTGTAGAACTTACAAGCGACTTTGATGCATATGACATGTAGCTAGGGTTGGGAGGCTTTTGTTTCGTCGGCTGCAGTGGAGGCACCTTATAGCGAGAGGAACAAGACTGGGACCCAGAACCCTTTAGTTGAGATCAACCAACCATCTCTTGGGCTCTACAATGTTTCTCAAGAAAGAACACGAAGTCGTCCAGTTTGGGCAGTTCGGAACCTAAGCTCAATTCCCATTCCACCTGCAGTTTGGGGTCCAGTTGTTTACAGAAGATGTGAAGTAGGATCATGTCTCATTGCCCCACAGGAGCCCCCAAAGCTTCTAATGGCCACAAATTTTCATAAATAATGTTCAACAGGCTATGTAATGGCCTTGGCGAATCTGTACAAGCCGAGGGTGCTTGTAACAAAGCCTCAACATGAGCTGACACAATCAACCGCTTATTCTCATAGCGATTCTCTACCAGACCCCACACAACCTCAAAGTTAGGATCAGATAAAGATAAGGACTGAATCATATTAAGGAGTTTACTACTAACAGCATCCTTCAGATAAGCTAACTATTATGCTGCAGAGAAGCTTGGATTATTGGACACTAATGTAACAAACAAGTCGGAAAAGTTTGGATCTCGAACGGGTCACGGGTCAAACGGGTTTCGAAGATCGGGAAACGGAATGGAATGCGAATAAGACCGTTAAGACGCCGCCAACACGAAAGGACAAGGGAAAAATTATTTAGAGCCACGGAAAAAATAATAATACTGTTTTTGAGTCAGCCACGAGGATGCAATAACATAACAGGAGGTGCGGAAAATACCACCACGAATGCTCGCCACAAACACGGATGATGTTAACCTCAAAAACGAGGTGCGAGATAAGATGCGATAATCGTAAAGACGATCCACAAATACTGGAATAATCTGGCCCGGACGACCAAAAATGTTATGCCACGATAGCAAAATGGAATGTATTCGAAAATTCGAAAGGATGCGAAATTAAAACGCCGATAGAAAATGAGACTGCCAGATTGGTACTACTCACCACCATGTTGCTTTACGAACAACTGACTGCCTCCTCTCGGTATTCCAGGTTTGCCAGCTCTGTTCCAGCGCTGGTAGCAGGTCTGCCAACTTCGAAAACCACGAGAGGTGGCAGAGCAGGAAATTCACAACTTAAATATGTCCAGTACACACACAGAGAGTCACTAACACACGAATAAATGAAGTATTCGCATATTTACAGGCCCAAGCACCTCCCATTGAATCTGATTGAAATCAACCCACGACATTCCTATAGTCTATTCGCGGTTTCTTCACACTTTTTGAAACAAGCCTCAGAAAAAAACACATGTATGACGTATTTAGTTATTTCCTAAATATGTCGTGTATGACAAGCGTTCTATACATCTGTGAACATATAAGTATATTATTTTTCGTCAAATTAAAGTTTTACCTATATTTTATCTACAAATATTAATTATTTATTTATAATAAATATGAATATAAACAGTGAGAAAACTTGTGTGTTGGTAGCGCCTAGTAAGAAATAGTTCTCATGCAAAATATTATTACAACTGAGTGTGCACGCATTCGGTGCGTTTCCTGTGGTCTAATTTATTAGACATATTTAAGCTTTGGTTGCATGAGGCGGAGGAATATCCTGGAAGTAGAACTTTAGCAGGGCTTCAGAAAAGTGTGAAGTAATTATGAACGGATTGTTGTCCGAAAATTGAATGCTACTGGGCATGGCCATTCTAATGCTTTTATTTTTGTTATAACAAATAACAAAAAAAAAATTATAAACTAAAAAAAAAAACGCATGACATCTGTTTTTAAAGTGTTGTTGCTTAATACTGAATGTTTTGTTTTAAATAAAAGCGACAAACAATTAACTTCCCTATTAGTGTTACATGCTTGCTGATCTGCATCTCTTCGCTTGCTCCGTCCCGATCTAGCGAGCGAAAGAGCGTATCAACGCCAGGTTGGTAAACCGAGGAGCGCACGAAGATTTACAAAGGCAATCCGTCGCGTTCGCTAGATAAGCCTATCGGGACTCTTGTGCTCCCGACCTTGAGTAGATTACTTTTCCGGGGTTATCTTTCAATAATGTTCTGGTCATTGTCCTAGCCTCTGTCAGCATGACTCGGGGTGCGGTGATCCTTCTAGATCGGGCCAGCGAGACTACTTAAGCCACGACGGACGCCTCTGAGCCGACAGTCAAAGAGTTTGGAGGGATGTACGACCTTGAGCGCCTCGTGCGGAAACAGTGAAGCGATGAGCTAGCAAAGCTACGATAGGAATAATAATCTTAGGTTCATTTTATTTTAACCCTGCACGTGCTACGGTCATAAATTTCATGAGATTTAGTAAGCTGTAAATCATTCTTTATTTAGTTTCTAAACCTTAAACAGGTGTTTCTAGGCTATATATATAATGGGAAACATCACCTACAAGGCGTGGTAACTGCACGAATTATATAGTTCCACAATGCGTGGGGAAACAACTTCACAATTCTTTTTCCTTGTTAAGACAGTATTATGATCTACTAACTCTGTAAATCAATGTGATTAATTGTGACCTTATTTAATAACCACTTCAACGCGTTCAGTCACGCATTTGTTCAAGATTCGATGTGTTGAAATCGTGTAATACTTTGTTTTGAAGTGCACCTGCATCGAGCGTGCTGCTTGCAACCAGTGCTCGGTGACGCAAGGATCAACCTTTTGCAAACGATGTGTGCAGAAAATTCCACGAAACTGGTGACCAAAAACGGAGACTTTTAAGGCATGCACTGATACTTTCGTGTGCGTTGTCTATTTGCAGTGTCTTCGCACTTTTCTGATTCCAACATTTTAAAAATCACCCCAAGTAAGTAAGTCAGGCTTCCTTTATGACACAAACTATATATACTTTATAATATCACCAACATCCTACTACGAATAAATGTTATCTATGGGCAAATTAACAAACAAAGGAACACATGCAAAATAACAAAACATAAACAGATTGTTAAGGAAAAAAAATTTAGTATGGATTAAAATATAATTCAGCATGACCATGAATATGCATGTCACCAGTCGTACCAACCAGCTTGCGATACAACCAAATCTGATCACCAAGTTCAAACTTAATCTCCTTACGTGAAAACATGGAAGCGTTATTAAATACGCTAATAACAGAAGTATTATCGGCCTTCCCTTCATGAACTGGAAAAGTCTTCCAACATATTATATCATGGGAGTCAATGTCACTAATTTCCTTAGGCGCAGGATCCTTTTGAGTATGCGACTTCCTAAAGAAACACATTTCCAACAAACCACTACCAGCTTTCGCGGTTATTCCTTGAAGACCAAGCTGGTAAAAAAACGACAGCAAAATATAACTCTCTTCTATATCAACAATCTTAACAGTCCAAGACCTATCGTCCTTATTGACATCCATCGTTTGAGTCATAAAGGAAGCCTGACTAACTTACCTGCCACTACCTTGCACCAAACGAACCAGAAAAATGAATTTGCACCTGCACCAATAAATGCACACATACGTGACTGACAGTTGACAGTGAAATTACAGTTCATGAAGGGAACTTATTAGGAGGAATACACCCTTGCGGTGTATTAAGGTTGTAATTTGATAGTTGATTTCTGATCCAATATACAGGTTATCAATTCTGTATTTGGTTGTTGTTTGTGATGACTGTAGCGTTGTTATTCTTGCTTCATATTTGCATTTATTTGTCATATTGGAATACTGGAGTAATTGTGATGACGTTGTTTGTTTGACTGAATTCGGTTCAGTGGTTCGGATTTTATGGGTGATTTTGTTTTCAAGGTAATGGACTTTTAATATTTCTGCCAAGCAGAGATAAGACACTAATATTACTTGTCTTGCCGCGTTTAAAAGTTATAACATGGGAGATAAAACTGTTGCCAAGCCTTCGCCTGTCAAGGACGGCCGGGGCGGTGAGATAAGCAAACATTCGCGATAACGTGAAAAAGAGTCGGTTATAATTCGCGGCGTTTCTTTAACGCAGCGCTGTAAAAACATTTTCTGCATTAATTGGGAATTTTACGGAAACGTACAGTTAATACACGAAAACTAGGTTCCTAATGACGAGGAACGGAATTGCGTTCCCAGAGCATGAAACGTGGGACTTCTCCATGTTTCTAATAGCTTGAGATATCGGTAACGAATGTTGCCGAGGTTACACGAAGCGCTCTCCGCCTCTGCAACTTAGGAAATTCGCGCGGTAAGTTATTCACTGTAAAGTGAGCACTAGTTAAACAGCCTTTGAAAAAATAAATGACTGGTCAAAACTACGGGCATACTGCATTACAAACTTACATGCGGGTGCCTGGTTAAGTTGGCAGCGAATTGATAAAAATAGTTTAAAACTTGATTTATTGCGAGCGTAAATTGTTGTACGGCAACTGAAGGTAATATTTATTGTTTTACACACATAAAAGCACGTATATCCATACATTCCTAACAACGAATTTGTATAAGAGTAAAACGTTTACCTTCTAAATAATGCCATGATTGTACTGGAACCGTGCACGACTAAAGTGATAAAGCCAATGGCAATGATAATTTTAAATATGGCAGAAGAATAAAAAATGAGAAGTAAAGGCAGGTCCTCAGCAGGGTTTTCAAAAGAGCACAGTTAACAGTGAACGGCCTATACTTACAAGTGTATATTAAACAATCGGAGAAAAACACATACCATATTTAATAGACGGAAGCACTTCTAACACTCTAAAGTTATCTGAAAACGGAAAGTCAAGTGAGTTGCTAACATCCATATATACAGGATGAGTCCCCAGCGCCTATTTTTCCGTATCTATATGACCCGCGCACACAATACAGCCCATCTAACATAACATTGCCTCCTCTGTAAAATGCGTGTTTCGTGTGTAGCCGAGTCCCGGGCCGTGTACGCACTCGTTAAGGCGCCTCTTCTGTTATCTGAAAGTTAGATGCCGTTGTCAGCTTGCATTTATCAGCGCCGTAAAAACAGACAATCGCTACAGCACAGCATGTGCGCGTTTGATTTCTTTTCGTCAATGCAGTAAGCGGTGGCTGTATTTTTATGTCACGGTATTTTTGGCCCAGGTTATTCTTCTTTAAATATCGAATTCCAACAAAATTTTTGCTATTGTCAATACACAGTAAAACACCCACATGACCAAAATAAAACTCTTGTTTATGTATCGATTTTCATAAACGGCAAATTTTTAAAATAGTTATGGATAATTTTTAACAGTATATTAATATAATTTCACGGGTTTTTTAATTTAACACTAGGGGCCACTGCCTACCAACTGTATAAACGGGTCGTACTTCGTTACCTCTGCAATGCATAAAATTCGCAAACCAGTTGTTCCGTTAACTGTATATAGGCGCATCTGTAATGGTCAGACTTCGCCTCCCACCTAGGCGAGTCGAGTTTCTATTCCAGGTGGAGCATTTTAGCTGTCCTTGAGAGTGGTATATAGTCCCGTATCGAAAGAGAAACACACAGTGGTTTTGTAATTATTATTATTTTGGAACTACTAAAGATGTGGCGACGAAATTTTTTTCTATATAAGTTAAAGCTTCAATTGTTCCAGCTATGGTTATACTTTTCAATTCTATCGGTGTCAAATATATATATATATATTTTTTAATATTGAAATTGCGTAACTTTGAGCATAATTTTCAGTTAATGGAAAAATAAATGCTTGAAAAAAAAGTAGTAGTGGAATCAGCTATATTTTTTTAAATAAAATCATGACAATAAAACGTATTCTCACATCATCGAATTTAACGCGATTTAACCAAAACTGTAGGTATGTTTTGCGCATTTTGAGGGCCGTCCCGTGCGGCTATCTACTCGCGGTACAGAAATCCAAGCGCGTGGGAAACGGGAGATCCCCGAGAAATCCCTCCGACAAGCGCTATCGTCTGGCACGATTCCCAACACTGTGCACTCTCAGTGTATTCACGTTCGCGTAAGAATTTTTTCTTACTATGTGTTACCATCACACCCATTTTCATCTGTTTTTATTCATATTAATTATATATAAGATATTATAATTTATAGACAGATTGCAAGTAAAAGTTCCGTTTAACCCTAAATAAGGTACTTTTGTGTTAACGTAAGTATAAAACGCTTGTGAAACGCGGCGTGTTTATGAAACAACCAACCACTTAATACATGGGGTGATTTTTGAAAGGTTTGACTCAAAACGTGTTGTTATGCTGACCTTATGAGTCACATAAACTAATGAGACTCTGATAGACGTATGACGATAGACGTATGATAGACTGAATGACGTAACTCTGATAGAGAACACAGCATTATTCCACTCCGCCATTTAATTAAAACCATTAAGAGTTTATCCTGTTACATTACATATTATAAAACCCTTTACTTTTTTGCGTGAATACATTAAACTGCGCCAGGGGAGTATGTTACGTTAAGTGACTCTATTCCTGCCGTTATGTATTTATTATCTAAGAAACCAGTGCCACGCATAAATTACGAGTCCTGTCGTCTGCTGGAACGGAATTACCTTTGCGTTATCGAAGGCTGATTGTTATCACGACTACGGCGGACGAAACCCCATCTACTGGTCCATGTTGCCCGGTCGTATGCTGGATGTGGTAAGACCCGAGCTAAACTCCTTCGCTTCCTTATGTACTTGGTAGTTTATAAATTACTCAGTATGTTTGCAAACTGCTCCTGCGGCTCGTGTCCTGATTGTCCCGACGGCGCTTCGCTTCCGTGACCTCGCTCTCGTTGGATGTGAGCTGGTGCGTTCATACCAGCGCCACCTTAAGGGCTTGCCCATAACAGTGTGAAGAAACCGCGAATAAACTATAGCAGCTGCATAAAATTCCGTTCACTGTAAAATGAGCACTTTTTAAGATCTACTTGTATGCACATTATGTATTCTTCCGGCTTATTTAAAATTAGCATATCCACGGGCCTCATCACGTTATTCATGCGTCGGTCAGGTGAAACTGTGAAGTTATTAGGAAAATTAATATTTTACAAGTCCGGTAATTTTTACACTCTAGTGCATAAAAAAAAAACAGAAAGCGAAAACAATAATTTAAGTTATCACAAATGGAAACCTAACACCTTTTATTTGATGTTAAGATACGGAACTATTTTCCATCCATCGTTACCAACTTTATTGGGAGCATGATGCCACTTAGTGCGCCCGTTGAAACATATGAAGTTAGGAGCAGTGACTTTTTTCTAAGATTGATTTTTAAAGTGCTCTCTTTATCGTGAACAGCCTCCAGTGTAGGTAATGAAATACGGTCTTGTACTTATGAGAATAGCGTCTAGGTGATTACAAGCCAACGACGCGACGAGGGAATAGCAAGGTGTGTCGACGAGCACCCGCATGCCGGTTTATAGCTAGTTAACTACCCGTCAGCCATGGACTCAACCTCGCCTCCACTCGGAAGTACAGCATCTCCAGTATGGCTTCGGGCGATCATCACCTATCGTCAATAAAATGGCTTGAATTACCTTTTTGGTGAGTTATATCTTCTCTTAGCAGCGGCAGAAAATAATGCGTCACTGAAACAAAATAAAAAATTCTATTAAATTATTGGCAGTTACACGGAACGTACACGAACTATTTGTTTTATTTAAGCCATGCTCGAATTGGCTGATTTTATTAACGAATGGGACATGCGACACTGTTTTGTATGTACAAAGATGAAGTATTTCGTAATTTCGTATATTTTCATGAAACTATCAACTCGCCACCATATTTGTTTTCATCCCACAAATATGGTTTTATACTATGGCTATCGACCTGTGTGTAGGCTTAAGTACACAAATAAATTTAAACTGAAACGTAACATATAATGTGATGCATTCTAATTCAAATCAGTGGAAAATCACTGATTTGTTGTTAAAATTCAAATACCCGAATCAGTGAAAACGAATCCACTTAGAATCGGTGTTTCATGGAAACTACATTCTAAATCTGAATCAGTGAGAATTTCATTGTTTCAATCAGTCAAACGTATCTGACTTATTCAACAGTCACTTCAGTGAATTTAATTGATGAATCAGTGAAACATGTCAGATTCCCTTCACTTATTTATTCAGTGACATTTTTTACTGATTCACCAGTCATTTCTTTCACTGTTTACTCAGTGGTTTATATCTGACTTATGAATCAGTTAAACAGCGTGTAACAATGGCCGTCAAGCAACGTTCAAAAATGGCCGTTAAACAACATGTATCAAGCGAAATAACAACGAATAAACTAATAAAACCATTACAAAATACTTTCTAAAATGTGTTTCATCTTTCAAAACCCACTTTACGAGGTAATATGAATATTCAGCCTTTCATTCCGTTTTTTCATCTTTCATTCCGTTTTCATGTAATCGTCACAGCGCTCTTTTTGAAGGTTTAAAATGCATATAATGTGATGCAGAGAGTTCACTCATATATACTATTCGTTTTTTCCTCCTAACAGTACCAATTAGACCAAAAACGAAAAATAGAGCATACAATTTAAATCTTCACGATTTCGCGAGTTCGGCCCCTCCGAAACTTTCTTAAATCGCGCAGTATAAATAGTAAACTGTCTTAAATATGTTTATTTCCCGTAATTACCTGGGTACATTCAATAAAAATTATATTTGATTCGCCACTGTAGTCGGGAGTCACTAATTCAATCAATGAAATTTTTTCACGGAAACATACAGTAGTTTTTCAATGATTCTAAGTGGAGCCATTTTCACTGATTCGAGTGGATGAATTTCACTGTGAATTAGTGGTCTCCCACTGATTCGAATTTAGATTGCACTTAAGTGGTTCAGTGTCACTGCCAACTGCATGCGGCGAATCAAATATTGTTTTTATTGAATTTTGCCAAATCATTATGAGAGAAATCATAATATTTACAAGAGTCACTGTTGATGTGCATTTTAACGTAATTCGAAATTTAATAAAGGAAAAAAATATTCTGCACCCAAAATATTGTGTTTCCAAACTTTCGCCTTCCCTATATACTGAGCTTCAAGGCCGACGTTGACTTTGATAGGGAATGAATGTATATATATATATATATATATATTCATTCCCTATTTAATATGTATGTGTGTATGTATATAAGTATTTTATCTAAAATATTTGACTTGAATTTTACGCAATTTTTTTTTGTTTGTAATTTTAATTGGTAATATTATGATTGTTAATTTAAATAGCACATATGAATGCACCCCTTCCACCATAATTCATGCAGTTTAAATCTACAAACCGAGCGCTTTAATGATTACGTGAAGACGTATTGAAAGTCGTGAAAACGAAACAAATGACTGAAGCTATATTTTATGGATTTCATTTGTTTATGTGTTGTCATTTCATTCGATACGCCTGATGTAACTAATTCATCAGTTAAAAACCACATCACTGAGAAAAAGCGAAGTAAATGGTTGACGAATCAGTGTAAAATATAACTGAATCAATAAGTGTAGGAAAACAGGCATGTCATTAATACGTCAGCTAAATTGGTTTAAGGGACTGCTGAATAAGTCAGGCGCTGTTAACTGACTTATATGGTGAAATTCACACTTATTCTGTTTTATTAGCGTGTGCATTTTATTGTAAACGTAAAGGTAAAATTCGCGCGCATTGTTTATATTCGTTTTAATTTCAATTTCTAACTCAGTAATATACGCTTGTATGTATAGTAATACACTGGCGAGCACATTAAAGCTGTTTTTCCAATTGCCACCACAACATCTACAACTCACCTCCACATAGTAGCACAATAGCTAGAAAAACTGACTAATGGGGAGCTTCCGAAATGAAACATGTAAAATATCGAAATAGCCAATTTGAACACACCCTTTCACTGGCACGAGATGCATACAGAGTGAATATCGACATACTGCAACAATATGTATTTCCATTTATGGACATAAAATAATCAGTCTTTGTTCCAAAATAGCTTCCTAACGGATCCGTTTGCTAAGGGATCACTCGAAAGTGTTTTGTAGTGGACATCATGCATTTTTGGTTAAAATCCGAACTCTCGTAAGGGATGTTGAACACCTCTCCACACGTCCACCACGGAGAGGTACGACACTCGCTTCCACTGACTTGTGTCGTGTCATTCAACCATGTGTCGTCACACATGGGATGATTTCTCCAAAGGTTTAACGCTAAAAGTGTGAAGAAACCGCGAACAGACTATGCCAGTAAACTAGGCAGCAATTCAGGGATGTGTACTAAAGGCGTTGGTCACGAAAAATTATATTAGTATCAAATACTTTTAAATTTATTCATATTACATTCAAGTACGATTCCCTCGCGAAATGTTTGCACAACAACATGCCACGATGACAATTTTAGTGTTTCTGAGACGTGCAAATGAACAAAACTAACTCGCTTAAAGAAATGAGATAATTCGCCGTGAAATAAGATACCACTATATTTAAATCGCCAATTTTTAGGGACAGGTGTTTTTCGTGAAAATATTCATGGCCATGCTAGACTTCAGTATCCTACACCCACAACCACAACTTCCTTTGCTTATTGGCCGCGTGTCTACTTGAGACGACGTGTTCGTGTTTGACTGGGCCAATATCAAAGTACTCCGATACGGCACGCCCATGATTCGCGGACACAGGCCTACACTTGTGGCGAATGACATTAAAAACCATCCAACCACGAAAGTGCATATGAACAAAAGTGTTTTGGAGTGCAACTGGTCTTGAAAGGTGATCTTTAGATTAATAGTGCAATAGGGATGAATGACTGGATGGAGATTTTTGGACATTCGCCATTGCGATACAGATGCCTGTCATGAGAAAACAGGACCGAATACGAAAAAAAGAAAAAAAAAAAACTTAAATAAGACAAGTAACCTATGCACGAAAAAATAATTATATATAAAATATATAAATATATGTACAATCACTTAAACTTGCATATTCGTACGCTAACTAAACGAGCTGATATTTTCTGCTCCAACAAAAAATCTATCCAACCAACATCATAAAGCAGCAGATAAAATCTATCAGACCACTTAACAGTAAAGACAGCTGCACAACCAATAAGGAGACAGCTCGACTGTCATTGGCTGTGGCAGAAAAACAGTCTAGAACTATATATACCCATGTTTTTCAAGGTAGTATATTAGTTTCCAGCATTTAGCTTGCTGTCCTGTTTGTTTGTCTCGATTCCTGCATAGAATTTTCTGGTTTTGTGCATATATATTCTTGACTACAGCATACCTTATTTCACATTCTGTCATGTCTGGTAAAACTTCTGTGTTTGGGTGCGTTTTCTTTGTCGTGTTGTTCTATTTTATTTCTACTTATTTTGTCACTGTTGTCCTCATTTTTTCAAGCAGTTTTCTAGCTGGTGTTTTCTGTGGCCCGCAGGCCAAGATGTTGCAAGATTGCATTACAATACTTCGGGGAAACATTCCTCACATCTGGAGGATGAAAAAATGTTATTTGAACATAGGTCCGCAGATGCTTCGTTTCTTCACTACAGTCCGTAATGCATAACGAGCCATACACGGTACGTTATGTATTACGGGCAGTAATGAAGAAACCAAGCGAAGAAACCAAGCATTTGCGGACCTATGTTCATATAACATTTTTTCTTCCTCCAGATGTGAGGAATGTTTCCCTGAAGTATTGACATGCAATATTGCAGCATCCTGTGTACTGTATACACATATTTTTCGTAATAAGGCACTGTTCTGTTTTTTGACTCTATTCCTTCTTGGAATTTTCCAGTGTTGTATACATACATATATTTATTTTCTCGTCCATAGATGACTTGTCTTATTTACGTATTTTTTCGTGTTCAGTTGTGTTTTCCCACGACAGACATCTGCATCGCAATGGCGAATGTCCAAAAGTCTCCATCCAGTGGTCTTGAAATATTTTCGCGAAAAATACCCGTCCCTAACAATATTTAAAATCACGATATATATATATATTTTTTTTTTTTTTTTTTTTTTAAAGACTGGCATACTTTTTATTTGTAGCAGTCTATATTTTTTTTTTGTAAAATAGATTTTGCTAATAGTACCTTAAAATGAAGTAAGAAGTGATATTTCAGTCACTCGTTAATTTTTCTGTACCTATACGTATTCGTTTATTTTATTTGTACGTACGAAAAACACTAATATCGAGATCGACATGCCATGACGTAAAAACTATGCGATCTAAATTTTTTAGGCGAGGTATTTTGTACAAATATAAAATAATGCATTTTTGAAGACCAGCGCCCGTGAAAGACGTACTAAAAGCGTAATTTTTAATATTTGTGAAATCTGAATTTTATATAATTTTTTTGTATTATTGGTTTTATGCACAATACACGAGGTAGACGTATGAACAAAGTGATCAACTCCATGACAGCGTTAATTTTGCATGCGACGGAAGGTTACGAAATTGGCAGAAAATAACATCGTGAGAAGGGCTTCCAGAACTGCTCAACACACTGCCAGCAGCCTGTACTTGACTCATTCTTCTCAGGTATAGACAGCTCGCTTTGATGAACGCATTCCCGAGCCTGCGCAATCGTGGCGTCAGCGTGCTTGACTAGCATTCGGGGATTCTGGGTTCGATCCCGGCCACAACACTAGGTTTGGTTTTCCTTAAGGGGGCTGCCTAGCAAAAAAAAAATCTTAAAAGTTTCAAGGTCACGTCCAGCTATAAGGAAGCTTCGCGTATGTTCTGTTTCTTCGGAATTTTAAGTGGCAGCTATAGGTTTTTAATACAGTGATTTCTTTAGAAATGATACAGCAATGTCGCTGTAGTTTGAAACACCGTGTTACAGAAGATTCAATATTGTAAACAGAAGGCTACTTAACAGTGGTTTTTGCTGACACTGACATTATTCAACTAAAGGCTGTTTACGATAAAGTGAGCACTTTAGAAATGAACCTTAGAAAAAAGTCACTGTCTCTGCATACATATATTTTAATGGGCGCACTGAGTAGCATTCGCCCAGTAAAGTTGGTAACGATGGATGGAACGCAGTCACATATCTTAACGTCGAATGAAAAGTTTTAGATACTTTAACCATTTGTGGTAACTTAAAATTATTTCTTTTGCTTTCTGGTTTTTTAGTGCATCGGAGTGTAAGAATGAGAAGATTAGTAAAGTATTTATTTTTTTAATAATTTCACAGTTTCATTTGACCGACGCATGAATAAAGTGATGAGGCCCATGGCATTGTTAATTTTACATAAGGCGGAAGAATTCACAACGTGTATGCAAGCATATCTTTAGTAGAGCTTTCAAGAGTGCTCAGTTTACTGTGAACAGCCTATACCACATTTATGTTTCAGTAACCAAATTTATAAATAGGTAACAAAATATCTATTTTAATCTCTGTCCTAAAAATTACATTAAAATATTCTAATTTTTTTTTTAAATTTAAATTGTCATTATTGCTTATAATTATACCCATATGATAACTAGGGACTTCTCTTAAGAGGCATTTTCGCCACGTCTCTAGTTAAATTTGTGTTTACAGTAGGTCAATGAAAGGTAATAAAGAGTGTTATAATCATATTTAATGTGCACTACATCATACTGTCTGCTATACTCTGCGGGAGCAGCAATAGGGGTATGATTTAAGTACCAATCCTTTGTTGGCACTAAACGTTCACAATCATAACGTGCTCAGTCGTCTACAAATAACATGCTCCACCTAAAGACTTACTTTACTGGACGCTACTGCCTCGTTGTGCACAACGCAGTTCATAAATCTGCCTGTTTAGCCACGTGGGTAGTGTTTCAATCCCATCACTTTACTTTTAGCGTTGTCATCATACATATTTATGGACACCGTCGTATTTTACAGCCACGTGATTGAGTTCGAACCTGTCTCAATTATCGGCGAAGAAGATGTAGTCGTTATCGTGGTGAAACGCGTACTCGTTTCGCTAATGGCAGCGTGGAGCGATATTTGTCGTTTCAGATTATGCTAAATCTTGCTCGTTACCGTGTCTTCCAGAGCACGCAGTAGGAACCAATAACTACCTCGGAGCCGAGGAAAACTGAAAGTGAGGCCGTGACGGTAAAAAAGAGTCTAGTCACGAAAAATCAAGAACTGAGTTGAGATTTTGTGTTTAGGTTGGCCATTCCTCATCACTGGAACATGTAATACGGAATAGCATGTAATACGGAAGCAGAAGAGTACCGGTCAAATAAAATTTCATCCATTTCATATGGTCAATCAAAAAAGAACTTCTCCCAAACAGCCAATCAGAGAACCGTTACTATGATAACCGCAATCCTATGATACTCCGACATGTTGTTTATAATAAAACCTAACCTGCTCAAACGGACCATGTCGTTTGTGGAGACTACTGTGAATGTTTAATTGTGTGATTGAGAATACGACGTTTACAATGATATGAGCGAATTTGGTGATAGTTTAGTGAGTGTAGGTGAGACCAAATGATGGAGAAAGCAAGAGAACTGTAAGCCCTAGAAGGAGAGACATAGCAAAGACAAGGAATTATGGTCAGCCTACAGGTTATAACACGGTCATTCCATGTCGACACAACACAAGTAGGTTCAAATGTAATAAATTTACGCCCAATGACGGCTTGAGTTTAAGGAAGACTTTGTTGGAGGTGCCAAACAAAGTTGCCCAAGATAATTTTACATCAAGGAACATCACTTTAAAGCCCATAAAATGACGTAGGCCTTTGCCTACGAGTAAAACAAAACTACCAAATAAAACTTCAGTCCTGTATCATTTGATAACTAAAAGCAAACACCCACTACCTGTATGCAAAAAGGTTTTTATGAAATTAATTTTAGTAAAACCTACCCGTTTAAGACATATTTGCGAAGCAAAACCCACGGGAGTTCATCTAGTGGAGAAAAGAGGCGGTGACCGCAAGTCGCACAAATCTGCAGCAAAAATTCTGTCGGTTACGGTTTTCATAAAGAAATTGAAAGGGAAAGAGGGTCACAATTTAAGAACTAAGTCCAAACTAATCTATTTGGATCCTACATTATATACGAGAAAGCTGTGGCGAATGTACAATGATTCACAGCCAAATGATAGTACGAAAGTGAGTAAAATAATGTTCACACAGGTTTTTTCCTACCTTTAACATAGGTTTCTGTTCTTATGCTTCAGATATTTGCAGCTTGTGTCACAAATTGAAGCACCTGATCAAAACTACACAAGATTCATGGAAAAATATTTAATATATTACAGAGAAACGAGTTCACAATCTTCGCGCTGTTTCATGTTACAAGTTGATGCAACGAAAGATAGATTACAGTGTTACACTGTGTTTCGATCTACAACAAATACACTCTTTACCTAAATCACCAATCCAAGAGGCTTATTATTCCAGGAAACTTGGTTTTTACTGCTTTTGTATTGTTGGGATATCATCTGCCTGTCAACCTACTTTCTACGCCTGGACGGAAGATCAGGCAGGAAAAGGAGCACCTGAAGTCTCCTCGGCCCATATTCAACACCTTCAGCAAATGCACCCAAGTGAAAATATCAAGACCATCAGACTCTTTATTGATGGCTGTGGAGCACAAAACAAAAATAATTTTGTTTTGCACAGTCTCAAGTATTATTTATGGAAGACAACCTATAGAGTTAATGAAGTGAAAATTATATTTTCCGTAAGGGGACACAGCTTCCTCCCAGCTGACCAAATTTTTGGCGGCGTGGGGAAATTGCTGAGGAAACGACCAATTATAATTGATAAAGAAGAGTACATACACAATTACATTTCAGTGAGTGATGTTGGGACGCCTTTATCTCAATGACGTGGCAAACGGGCACAACACTGCCCAAAGTTCAAGCAAGGACAACGATGTATTTGAAAACGTTCTCAATGCAAACTTCAAAGGAGTGTAAACCTGCAATTTTGTCCTGAAAAATCTACAATTACTAAAAGAAGGAAAAAGATCATTTCATTTTGATTATTCATTTACTTTGTTCAAAATATATGGTAAACATTGTTCACAATACCAGCATACAAAAAATACAAAACCATAAAAAAAAATTTATTTTGCACTACAATTTCTTTTTCCAGTATCACAACACGTGGGCAACTTTACGCTAAAAGAACCTGACTAAAAACGACCTTTCATAAATGCAGGTATGTGCACACCACAATGCATTGCAACTTTTCTATCTCTGAAAATTACATTATTGTCCTAAAATTACAACGAAAAAAAAAAAACATATATACATACTTGTCACGACGTGTGGCTGAATTTTAGTATTCTACAATCTAATGTGGACTAACTTTAACTTTGATGAAAAGTCAATGTATTTCTATGTGCGCGCTAGCGTAATTGAGAACTTTGAAAAAAAAAATTATGGTATTTTAAGTGTCCCACATATAGAAAAGTGATAATCATATTTTTCATACAAATACACATGACTAGTGGCTAATTGTATATTAATGTCCAAATATACATGCGCACCAGGGTGCATTGCAACTAATTTCTTTAAAAATGTTTTAATACTGTCCCATATGGACCAAACTTATGTTCTTGATCGTTCATTCTACTGCACATGACACGTGACTAATTGTAATAACATCAAACTTTACTAAAGTTCAAGTATACATGCGCCCCAGGGTGCTTTGTAACTAATTTCTTTATAATACGACGTCCTATCCATAGACAAAGATACTTTGACAAATTTTACAGCCGTATAAATATACAAACATGAAAAGATATTTTACTCCTAAGGAATTTGACATTAATTTAGCACACAGTCCATAATGGACACAATTGAACCATAAAATGGACAAAACTGAACCCAATATAAAACGACTTGGGTAAAACCTTTTATCCTCTACATGATTATTTTCGGCAAAAAACAAAATATCAACAATTTTTGAAAGTGCCGATTTATGGCCAAAACATAAATTTGCAAGATATTACACCATGATATAAAGTGCTTACAATTATCAAGTATATTTAATTTTTCCGGGCGGATGGACCATGACTCTATTTAATTAAAACATTACTGATGTGAATACTTAGCTTAAGTCGGAGTCCTCAAGCTGTCCATGTCTGGTCTGCCGAGGCCGTCTCCCGACTATTTATACCATAAATCTTACAATAACGCCTAGCGGGGTACCGCTAATTCCTTGTCCACTCAGGATGCGTGGAAGGTTCCACCAGATTGTAATATTTTTAAAACCAAAAGTCACTAAACGGAAATGGTGTCACGTGGCGCATGCTCTGTGCTTGCAAACTACCGTTCGGCGATGACAGCGCCACACGGCGACACCTGCGTGAAACACCAGAGTTACTCGTTTTCAGAGTCGGGCAGTCCGTGATGCACTAAGGACTTGTGTTATCTGTGCTCCGAGAATAGCCCTGTTGTGTTTTCCTGCAGTCACCAAGAAACGTTTCTACGCAGAATCAATGATGGACATGGAAAATAGGTTAGTCGTATTATAATATCAGGTAAAGCAATTTCATTGTAGTGACAATGAATGTTTCCTCGTATTCTCGTATACGATTTTTAAAGTTCACAAACGTCACAAACGGTAAAGTTTTTTCTGTCTTCGTGTAGGCATCTTTGTAAAAAAGTTACGGGGGAGGGAGGGGGGAGGAAGGTGAAAATTTCAGTAAATTGAGGCAGGTGTCTAAATCTTAAGGTACTAGGGAAAGACTGGGCTCTGTGTGATACAAAACAGCTGTCGTCTAAAGATGGTTGCTTTAAACGTTTACAAGGTGTTTCTGGCCTGAAGAGGATCAACATCGAACAAGAAACTGACTTTAGAGAGTTACAAACTGGTTGTGTTACCACAGTTACTTCTGAAACACAACATAACAACAGCCAAGCAGAAGGATATCAACAATCATCTGGAGATTTTGTATGGAAAAGAATGGAGAGGCGATAACATAATGAAATGGAATGAAAAGATTGTGAAACCAACAGTACTACAGAAGACGAGAGAGTAGTTGATGCCGTACAAGAAGACTCCATCAACTGTTTAGATGACGACTGTGGAATGCACATATAAAATAGACAACTGAACTTTTGAACAGACTGATTCAAGCGGCCTAAGATTGTTCTGAAAGCCCTTCAGATACCTTGCTTTGCTACGTTTTCATATGTAATTATATATTGTGTACAAAAATATAACTTCTCAATGTTATCACTATCATTCTCATCATTTTTCTACAGTAAAAAACCCCAAGTAGGCTACATTAAATAATAGTATTAAAATACAAAGATTCTTAATGCATCATTCAATTAAGATTTACTCCACACAGAATTCATTCAAACAAGGTTTAATCCAACATGGCCATTCAAAAAAGATTTAGTCACAAATATAAATGTCGTTTACATCACACCTACTTATATGTTGATCTGGGAAACGTTGTTGTACCAGTTCATTTGATGGATTGGAAATTAAATAAATTCAACATTTGATGATGTTATGGTATTTTATTCAGGTAACAGATTTTGGCTCATGCTGAAAGTTCTTAGCACGGTGACTGAACTATTTTTGAATATCACCTCCTCAAGTGTGTGTGTGTGTGTGTGTATATATATATATATATATATATAGAGAGAGAGAGAGAGAGAGAGAGAAAGAGAGAGAGAGAGAGAGAGTAAATACGCCATTGCCAAATTTTGGTGTAAGTCACAGAAATCCCACAATATGCCATAACAGCTTATACACAAAAATAAAATAACAATAAAATACGTTCCACTGTTGGCTGTTGTCAGGAGATATGCGAGTAACGTTCGACTAATTACTTATAAGTCATTAAGTCAGATATTTCAAAGGAACAAAAATTCAAGATCATATGTTCCTTGTGATATCTGACTAGATTACGTCTGTTGAATTATTTTATGCTAATTAAATGTTTGTCAACACCAGCCAATACTTATTTATTTTATTGTATTATGTCTGAGTGTAAGTTCTCGTGACGGAGTGAGTGTTTTCTGCTAGTCACAAAGTGTGGCAATGTTGTATGTCCAAGTTAAATTTTCGGATAATCACTCACTGCCATTGCAATCATTCTAAGATAGCACACTCTAGACCAGAAGCAGTGATATAAATTAGTGATATAACGTTGACTGAAGGTCAGTCGATAAGCTACTGCCGACCGGCGAATTAGGCAAATAAACTGGGAACAAGTGATTTATAGCAGCGACATTCTTGAAATTCTGTGGGAAATCACAAATATTTGAGTGAATTCAACGACTAAATTAATAAGTTATCTGGCAATGATTATCAGTTGTTCAATTCTCACCGTTTTGGATGATTTGGCTCAATTTCAACTGATTCGAGTTTAGAGTGCACAGGAAGAAGTAGTTCAGTGTCCTAAGTGCGTATTGAAAGTATGGCGTTTAAATAAATGGACACAGAAATTACATAACCTATTATCTGTGTGTTTTATGGAAATACAAGTAAAATTAGCACATTTCTTACATTTTTATGTTAAAAATTATTTCACCCTTAAATTTAATCGACGTGCGGATAAATAGATAGAGTTAATGAGAACGCTAATGTCACCGCTTAACTAGATTATGGTAATTCGCAATTAGTCGTGCAATTTTGAGGGGCCACGGTTGTGTAGTGGTTAAGCAATTTGCCTCCCACCAAATCGAACCGGGTTAGATTTCCGGCGGGGTCGCCCCTGGATTTTCGCATGTGGGAAACGCGCCAGACGACGCCACTGGTCGGGGGTTTTTTATCGGGAATATCCCGTTTCGCCTGCCATTGCATTCCGGCACTGCTTCATACTCATCTCGCTTCACCCTCATCGGCTCTCAAGACCTCGGTGTTAAAAGACGCCCAAATTTCTTCACTCACTCACTCACTCGAGCAGTTCTGAGATCAACCTTTGAAATAAATACCTCCCCGTGGATTCAGTACGAGCCCGTACCCCGGTGGTGAAACATTAAGCTCGCCGTATTCCCCGATTCGAGTTTACTCCTGGTGGAGTGAGTCCGGATCTTCACTATGCGGGAAACATGGCGGACATTGCCATGACGAGGAATTTTTCTCCGGGAATGGCACTGTCCCCTTTTTCCGTATCAAGGCCCTTTGCACGAGATGTAATATTATTTACTGCAGTTGTTCTAATTCAAGTTTAATCACTGACTCTAAAATTTGGCAACAAATTTTATAGAAAATTATACACTTCACAAAAAGTTAGGAATATTGTGAGATATGGCAGTTTGTGGTCAACAGAGACCACGCTTACACATCGAACATGCCTGAGACACGCTCAAAGCAGCAGTTTGCAATCGTCCACGACCTCTAGAAACACTTCCAGATCTCGTAACAGCTGCCCAGATGGAACGGGGCTTTCGTCTGAAAGATGACATCAACACATTGATTACAAGCATGTCACGGCGTTTTAGGGAACTGTACAATGTACATGGAGGCCATACCCAGTGGGAAGATAGAGACCCTGCCCTTGTCAGACACGCCATGAAGTTAATTTTGTTCCTCTTTCGTATTTATTTTTCTTTGATATTGGAAAACTAGAAACACTTTGAATTTACGTTTTGTATCGGTCCCGTTTGTAACTTCTGATTACTATGCTTTCTTTATATATACGGCATACTTTTTTTTAAATTCTGTATGTATATTTCAAACTTTTTGTGAGGTATTCAGTTAATAGTCTTAAAAATTTAATTTTACGTGCAAAGTTTACATCTGTAGCCGCTGAAGTAATTTTTTTTTTATTCTCCAAGAGTAAGACAGAATAAGTGTAACATATTTATGCTTGTTAGAAGCTAATAATGTGTACTGTAAATTCGAATCAGTAGCAAGACTACTGATTCGCAGTGAAATGCAACTACTCGAATCAGTAAAAATGGCTCTACTTAGAATCAGTGGGAAACCACTGATTGTTTCATTGAAGAAAAATTCACTGATTGAATTAGTGACGTGAAACGATTTCAGTGATTGAATAAGTGACGGCCGACTGCAGTGGCGAATTAAATATTATTTTTATTGAATTTAGCCAAATTATTACATGAACTAAACATAGTTACTATAGTTTGCTATTTATATTACGAAATTTACCCTAATTTAAAAAAGCGAAAAAACTTACTGAAGGGGCAGCGATTGAAGTCACTTATCCTTTTCATTACACTTATAGGATACTTATAGGACCCGGTTGGAAAATAAGAGAAATATGAATGTCTTATAGTTCTTATTGATATCGCAAATATTTAAATTTGATGACGTTACTTCTCGATTTTGGTTTAATTAGTACCGTTAAGATTGTTAAAACGAATAGTCTATACGAGTGCACTCTCTTCAACACATTATATGCATTTCAAACCTTCAGACGGAACACTGTGATAAAACTGTAATATGAATGTGAAGTTGACATTTAGTTTTGTTTTCCATTTCGTTAAGCTTTTTTTGAACGAAAAATACAGCAACATTTTGCACAATCAAACACTACACTATAAGTAGGAGACAGCTTGTACTTTCAATAATAATTTTTTATGCTAACTGGCAAGAATTTTTTTATTAAGGAATATATAATAATCTTATGAATTTCACAGCAAATGTTTGCATTGGTGTGTTACTTCTATACGAAAGTATATAATTGTAAAAAGGGCAACGGCTGTTACTAAAATTTCCATTTCATAGTCTGTGGTGTAAAAAAAAAAAAAAAACATACATGATAGTCTGGAACTCAAATTAACACGGTTCTTTCAAACCACATCAAGATCGACTAGTTGCTCTTCCATCAGCGATCACAAGCTAATTGCTGAGTAAGTGTAATTCTTAGCACTGAGACCCACCTGCCTTGATATTATAAAATTTACATGGACTCTAAAGATTCCATTTGCAGTTGACAGGATTTCAATTGCTGATGAGCGAATCCTCCTGTAGTCCTCTGTCGATACAATAGTTATTCTCATTTTAGATAAATAAACGTACGGAATGTTCACAAGTATTAATTTAGCAAATTATAACATGTCTTTATCATGACGCAAAATTTCTTTCAGTGAGTTACTATGTGCAAATGTTGGCTATTTATTTTGTTTCCGCAAATAAACTGTCAAATACCTGCTTCGCTTCAGTCTTTGAGTGCAGTGATCGCTATTTCACGGGATTTTACCACATGTTCATAGTGTCCCATGAGCCGTCGGTAACTCCCCAAAGGGTGACAGACTGTCACAGTTATCGTTGAGAATACTGACACACATCGCTGACTCCCTGCTCGCACACTGGAAGACTCGCCTTCACCTCAAATCCTAAAACTCTGAAACCCACCTTTTTTTTTTTTTTTTTTTTTTTTTTTTTTTTTTTTTTTTTTTTTTTTTTTCGGTGGTGGATACTCTACCGGTTGTCCACATTTCCAAATTTCCGATACAAAGTGGGCGATTGTATTGTTCTCGGTTGAAAAATACGACCGATAACTTTTTTTCGAAATCGTTATCCTGATGATGCATAGTTGGTGCGCTGCAGCTTAGCCACGTGATACACAAATTATTGCTTGGTTCCCCATCAGTCGACACGAAGGTGTTTGTCATACAAGCGAGACTCGGTGGTGTGTATAAAGATGAGAAATGCGATACAGGCTGTTCACGGTAAAACGAGCACTTCTGGGGCACTAGTTACTTTTCCCAATCAGCTATTTTTGATCCTTCAGTTGCATTTTAAAATAAACATTACCATGTAAGCATCAAACACAGTATCTGTATTTCACTGGACTTGAAAATTAACGTCGAAGGCTACAATAAAATATATTTATTGGCGATTAATCGAAATGACAGGGTTTCAAAAAGTGCTCACTTTACACCGAACAGCCTACAGCGATATTTATTGGCGATTAATCGAAATGACAGGGTTTCAAAAAGTGCTCACTTTACACGGAACAGCCTATAGCGATGTCACTTCAGCATATTCCAATTAATTAGTTCCGCGTGTTACTACAAACAAACAAATGTATATTACGTGCGAGAATTACAGGCTCCTGAGCCGGAATTACGGCTGACGGCACGATAAGTTTCAACGCGAAAATTTTGGCAACACTGCTTGCTGGCGCTCGGGCAATTTTCCCACGCGGGCAGCTGAAGCTGGCCCATTATGTACGGGTAATTGGCGGAAACTCGCGCCTTAACGAACTTCTGAAGCCGGCTTTGAATCTGTTTGCATCCTGGACGCACGAGGTTTTATTCGCCGGCACACTCGTGGGCAGCGGGAGGTCACTGCACTTATTATAGCTGAGGGGAAATGAGCGTCGATGAACCGAGGTCTGTCTTGAGGGAGTGAATTCGAACTAATGAGCAAGAATGTACACACCCGACAAGAGAGTGAAAAGGCATCCGCAGGTACCTGGAGATATTTTTTCATGCTTGAAGCATATAAGAATAAAGGAGCTCTAAAGGTGACACTGCCACGGTTTTCATATATATCTTCACCTCTACATTCGTGGCACTACGTTGGAGTGTTGTCAACCCTCATGCGGCCCTCGGACGTAGGACTAAAAACTACCTAAGTTGTTCCACGCTTTGCTGAAATCCTTTGGAATTAGTCTCTGAAAAAAAATGCCCTGCCTGCAACTTTACATAAATTTACTTAATCATTATATGGTACAAGCCTTGACCCATTAGGCTAAAGCTGTCACCAATGTACAAAACTAGTTCCATATATTAATGTCATATTGAAAAGGAAATGATTAAATACGTGGTCATTGGAATTTACTTTTAATAATCGTTTTACGTAAGAATAAAACTGTGAAACAGTAACACACATATGTTTCTAATAATTTCTCTTGATTGTCTGATGCATGGATTCAAGTAACTTTGCCAACGGTATGTTGATTATTATACGTGGCGGACGGATCTCAAATGCGGCAGAGTGGCTACGTTGGTGTAGTGGTTAGACTACTCGTCTCGGGTTCGAATCCTGGCCGGGTCACCCTATGATTTTCGCATGTGGGCATCGTGCCGGACGATGCCGCTGGTTGGCGGGATTTCTCGGCGATCTCCTGTTTCCAGCGTCGCTCCATACTCGCCTCGCTTCACCCACATCAGCTCTCAATACCTCGCTGTTAAGAGCCGCCCAAATCTCTTCGCTCACTCTCCGCACTTACACGGGGCGGAATTACGCAACTTCAGCGCCGATGACGGTTAAAGGAGGCGAAGTGCGTCATTGATGTAATACGGGTATAGGCCGTTCACGGTAAAGTGAGCACTTTCGAAGCCCTAGTTACTTTTTTTCTTTCAACCAATTTATATCCTTCCACCACTTGTTTATGTAAACCCTGTCATGTAGATAATAAACACAGTGTATACATTCACAATACCTAAAACCAAGTCCGAGGCCACAATGAAATGTATTTATTGGTTATTATGTCTGATGAAACAGCTTCAAAAGTGCTCACTTTACCGTGAACGGTCTATAGATGGGAAGAAGTGAAAATCAATTTGCAATCACGCTGAAAATTGAATACGATTCGCTTTGTTGGAAGACGAGTACTCTGAGAACAGCTTCGCCGCTAAGACCTAAGAAAGAATTAAAAAATAATGATCTAAAAAATGATAGGTTAACTATTCGCCAATAATATAGCTTATTTCAGCATTCAGTTCTCATAATTGTGTACAAATGTGTAAGTGCCTGGTTATTTCAACGCACGAGTAAGACAGAAGCTTATGCTGATATTTCTCGGGGCCCATTTTAATCCCACATTTAAGCTTTGTTATAAATTTTAAAGACATTAATTGTCCATTTAAATGTTTGCTACAGAAAGGTTTGAACTTGGATTTGGATGGAATGGAAAATTCAAAATAAGTCGAACAGCTTTGAGGTTGATTAACATTCTAAAACTGAAACAGTTACAACTTCTACAAATCATCTATATTGAATACAGATCTGTAGGAAGTGCTCCACTCGAATCAGTAGAATCCTACAGATCAATTTAGCTGCGGGTATTCACGGAATGAACAGTGATTTCTACTGGTTCCTAGATAATTGCCCTCTCCTGGCATAAAACCTCAGTGCAATTTGCTGATTCGTCAGTAGAAAACTACTCATTTACTAAATATCAAGTAAAATAATTCAACTGATTGAAATCACTGAATAAAATTTAGAGCGAACAAGATTTCCTTCTTTGAAACAGTTTAACTTAAGTCATCTTCGTTGTATCATAATGTTTTCCCTCATCAAATAAAATATTGAAAAAGAAAGTAAATGCCGTTCGATGAAATCGAAGCGCGGAATGCGTGCCCCTGGTGGAAGTTCGAGCAATGCGAACTCTGGTTTTCAAAATCAAAATGTACTTTTGGCAGGGTGTTTGAAAGACAAGTTTTCATAATAAATCACTAAGATATCCGTAAAGTGTTAGTAACGAAAAGAAAATACACTTCGTACAACTCGAGGGATACAAGTAATATTTAATTTTAAATGGCTGTGGTGTAGCCAAATTTTATTTTATTTCATATTTCGATTACAAAGTTGAAACACAGAGAAAGTAAACACCATGAAAGAATTTACAGTGATGTAAAATAAAGTTATCTACTTTAAGATAGATATGTATAAATAAATGGATGTTTATTAACATAATAGTAGGATATCAACCAGTGTTTATGACACAAATGTAAATACAAGAATAAAGGAAGCAAACAGCACAATTGCAGACGAGGTTCATACTGGAAACGTAATTTTGCATTCCTTTAAACGTAGATACTAACATAACTTTCAATCTGATAACATCTGACAGGATATTAAACTAGTGGATGTGAAACCTTTTGGCGAGTGCAATATATTTCGCATTAAACATGGGAAATGGCTTGGAGCACCATAAAACATATTTAGGAGTGCTCACTGACCGTGCAAGCTAAGACATGGCACCCGTGTGGGAAGGACGTGGTAATCAAGTTATTAGAAGTTCGCCCATCTCCCTTAGTCTCCACTGTGCATAACCATGTGACGCGAAACTCTATATTTACTTTTTATACTTTACTTTGTAGCACACAGTGCTCAACAAAATTAATCTTGCTCTTCATTTTGGTGAGTTACTTAATGCGCTTGTCAACATCGCCCTTAACACTCTCCCTGCAGAATTCCTCAGGTATAATCCATTCACTGTTACTTCACACTTTTCTGAAGCCCTGCTAAAGTTATACTTCCAGGATATTCCTCCACCTCGTGTAAACTAAACGTAACTAAGTCTAGAAAATTACACCAAAGGACAACGCACAGAATTTGTGCGTACTCAGTAGAAATGATATTTTGCATAAGAACTATATCTTACTAGGCACTACCAGTGCACTTTTTTTTCTCACTGTTTTACTCATATTTGTTGTAAATATAATATTAGAACGTATAGATAAAATACCGGTAAAATTTAAATTTAAAGATAAATAAAATACTGTAATTTTAACAAAGGTATAACATGCATGTGATACATGGCATAGTTAGGAAATAACTAAACAATTCATACGTGGGGTGATTTTTCAAATATTTGATTTAAAACGTGTGAAAAATCCGCTAATAGATCACAGGCGAGTGTTCGGGTAGACATGTAAGGAAAAGAAGCTTGGGCTTTAAATTCAATCACGACTTCCAATAAAGTTGTGCCGAGATATGTGCGTGGTTGCACACGATACGTCGACTATTTAATTTACTTCTCACGGCGATACTTCCCGGCATACACTCACGTTCATAAATTCTGCGACGTCGTGCTGGCAAGAATAAGCGCTCCATTACTCCAGATGGCAACAGGATTAAACGCAGAAGCGGCAGCTGCGTTTTACAATGGCTGCCGCGGCCGCTTTTATGGCTAGGTGATTCAAGAAGCGGGGAGCGCTTGAGAGCGAGATTTAAGAAGCGGGGGAGCGCTTGAGAGCGAGATTTAAGAAGCGGGGGAGCGCTTGAGAGCGAGATTTAAGAAGCGGGGAAACAATGGCAGGGGTAAGTGGAGTAATGAAGATAGAGATCTCATGTATGATTCATGTTTGTTCCTCTTGCCTCCCCCCCCCCCCCCCCTTTCTAATGGAGACGATTACCACTCCTTGCTTGGTAAATTTCGCGCTCTTCTGTGCCCTCAAAAACACTTTGGACAAAATTCTATGGCACTTTTCACTGTGAACCCATTCTTATAATATGCGGCAGTAGCGATCTTCATAATCTTTACTAGCTCGTTCGTTAATTGATAGGCACTCTCAAGAAAACAAAACTTGTAAAAACTTGCCTGAATTCAAATGCAAATATTTTAATGCAGAAAAATTTGTTTGGAATTTCTTATTGTTATTTTGCCCAAGAATGAAAAAAAATAATTCTCTATTAAAAGCGTACATTAATATCGACAGAAAACTTCCTTTTTGTTTTTTATACACGTCACAATAATAATTTACAAAACTGTAAAATATGTCTAAAAATTTCACAATAATTGCGTGCATTATTTAATTTGATCTAAGAACATATATTATCCTCATATATTATTCATATATTATTCTTAAAAAAGTTAATTTTTGAAATTCGCCGACAGAAGCGACTCAGCGATGTTTTAAAATGTAAGCGTAAATCGGCTTATGGCTGGCCAAATATCGACACACGTGATAGTTAACTGAAGGCTTCTCACTGACAATCCATACGTTCAAGTTGACTCTTTCAAAATTCTCTGATGATGATCTAAATACTCATGCAGTCGTTTCTCATTCGCCAGTTCACTGTTAGAGAATGGTAGGCTTCCCAACTTCAAATGACTGGTCGTAAACGCAGCTCTGCTTAGTTTAATTTTTAATCGTATCTCCGTTTCGTAGACAGCTTGTCGACGTACTGCATCCATTCGATGTGCAATCACCTGAGGACAAGAACAGAGTGGTTCCCGAAACGTCGTGACTGACTACTTGTTTCTTTGTGCTGCCTCACAATCGTTACTGTTTCTTCTCTCGTTTGTCTTCATGTTGTCTTTTTTGTTTTCTGTCATCCCTTGTCAGCCTGCATCGTAATTCCTGGCTCCTTATGTCTTTTGATTCATGGTTTCTGTTCAATATCGTGGTGTAGTCTATCTTTTATTGTACTGGACTAGTGCTTCGTGCCGATCACGAGGATGGTTAAAAACTTGTTTTCCCACTATCTCGTTTTATTTCCGTCGTCTCTTTCTTTTTCCAGTGAAACTTTTGCTTGGTAAGTGACGGTTGAAGTAATTATATTAATACATTCATTCTGTGAGGTCTGTCTGTAAGTAGAGTATTGTGTTTTACCGTTTCAATTGTCTGCTTTGTGTGACTGCAATTATTAAAAAAAAAAAATGTTCTCATTATGGTTGTGTAGTTTCGAAAATTATTTTACTTTGTAGGGAACAGACGCGATGCGGAAGACTCTACATATGTAATTCCGATTGTAATAATTATTCCGCTGCAAATTAACTTCTACAAATTCCCAAATCCCAGATAGTGTTTCAAGCTAGAAGCATGTATATGGCGATAAACCTATACAAGTTATGCTCTAGTTAAATTAAAAAGTCACACAGAATTAACTACAATATGAAACATTCTTTGGTGGATATCGGGTCTCAATGGTAACATGTTGGCGATCTGAAAATTTAGTTCGGGGTCGATTCCACTCAGGACTGTCCCCATATAATTCGATGAGTTTTTTCGGTGTTCTTCCACTTGCGGCACTTTTCTGATTCCGTTGATTCTCAACAGTGCGAGTAACCTAACTATAAGTTATCATTTTAAACCCCCCCCCCCCCCAAAAAAAAACCTTACCCTGCCCATAACTACAATAGTTAGCGATTAACTGAATAATCATGACAGCCCAACTTAAACACTCATCTCATCTCATTTGTAATTCACCGTCAGATTTAAAATACAACATTTTTAGCAGCGTAATAACTTATAGTCTTAGTCCACCACTATACACTCTAAATCCGAATCAGTGAGAATTTCACTGTTTCAATAAGTCAACAGTGCATCATTGATTCAACAGTCACTTCAGTGAATTTAACTTATGAATCAGTGAAAAAATGCCAGATTTCCTTCACGTATTGATTCAGTGACATATTCCCCTGATTCATAAGTAAATTTTTCACTGTTTTTCAGTGGTTTGTTTTTTGACTGATGGATCAGTTGAACAGCGTCGTTAAAGTGGCCGTCAAGAGTGAAATAACAACGAATAAACTAATAAAATCAATACAAAATACTTTCTAAAATATGTTTCATCTTTCGAAACATCATTTTACGATATAATATGAACATTCAGCATTTCATTTTCGTTTTTACTTCTTTCACTTCGTTTTCATGTAATCATCACCGTGATCCGTTTGAAGGTTTGAAATTCATATAATGTCTTGAAGAGAGTGCTCTCATATGTACTATTCGTTTCAACAATCCTAACGGTACCAATTAAACCAAAATCGAGAAGTAACGTCATCAAATTTAAATATTTGCGATTTTAATAAGAACTATAAGACCCCCGCTAGGGGTTATTCTAAGATTTATGGTATAAATAGTTGGGAAACGGCCTCGGCAGGCCAGACATGGACAGCCTGGGGACTCAGACTTACGCTAAGTATTCCCACCAGTAATATTGTAATTAAATCAAGTCATGGCTCATCCGACTGGACAAATAAAATATCCTTGACAATCGTATGCGCTTTAGATCATGGAGCAATATCTTGCAAATTTATGAATTCGCTTTAAATCGGCACTTTTTAAAATTGTTAATTTTAAGTATCTGCCGAAAATAATCATGCAAATGATAAAAGGTTTTACCCAAGTGGTTTTAGATTGTGTCCAATTTTGACCATTTTATAGTTCAATTGTGTTCATTATGATCTTTGTGCTAAATTAATGTCAAGTTACTTAAGAGAAAATGATCTTTTCATGTTTTTATATTTATATGCCAGTAAATTTTGTCAAAGTATCTTTTGTCTGTGGGTTGGACTGCGTATTATAAAGAAATTAGTTGCACTGCACCCTGACGCACATGTATATTTGGGCTTGAGTAAAGTTTGATGCTATTACAATCAGCCACGTGTCATGTGTACTTGAATGAAAAATATGATTATCACTTTTCTCTATGTGGGACACTTAGAGTATCTTTAAGATTATTTTTCAAAGTTGTCATATGCGCTGGCGTGCACATATAAATAAATTAACTTTTCTGCAAAGTTAAAGTTAGTCCACATGAACGTGGAGAATACTGAAATTCAGCCACATGTCGTGGCACGTATGTATATATGTTTTTGCCATTGTAATTTTGGGATAATAATGTAATTTTCAGAGATAGCAAAGTTTCAATGCATCGTGGTGCGCATATACCTGAATTTATTAAAGATAGTTTCTAGTCAGGATCTTTTAGCTTTTAGTTGCCCACGTGTTCTGATACTGAAAAAAAAACTTGTAGTACGGACAAAAATATTTTACATGGTTTTGAATTTTTGTATGATGGTATTGTGAACAATGTTTACCATATATATATATATATATATATATATATATATATATATATATATATATATATATATATATATATATAAGTAAATGAATAATCCAAGTAAAATGTTCTTTTTCCTTCTTTCAGTAATTGCAAATTTTTTCAGGACAAGATTGCAGGTGTACACTCCTTTGAAGTATGCATAGAGAAAGTTTTCAAATACATAGTTGTTCTTGCTTGAATGTTGGGCAGTGGGCCCTTTGCCACGTCCTTCGGATGAGGGCATCGTAAGGTTTCCTTGCGCTGCTCTGCCTCTTCAGACCAGTGTTTCAGTTGTTCTGGAGCACATGACTTGAATTACTTAGGCTAAGAGACAATATCGTTTGTTCCAGTTGGTGCGCATATTTTTTCTTTTAGTTTTTAGTTGATATTTATCTTAAAAATGTCTACAGGTTGGATTCAGCAGCTGAGTTAGCCAGCGCTCGCACAGATGCTTTGTGAGGCTGGAGAGGAGGTTGCTGAAGGCGATGGTATTGATGATCTCAGGAAAAAGGCACGCTCTCTAGCGAGACGTAGGGAGCCAGCGACTAGTGTCACGGGAGTTAGCTCGAGTGAGCTCCGTCCACTTGTAAAATCTTTGAGGCTTTTACCTCCAGAGCTCTAAGTTCGAATTCCAAAATCAGTATATACTAATTTAGCCTCAGTTGTGCAATTATTTGTTGTTCTACATTCTATTTTGGCTCTGAATTTTTGCCTTAGGGAGGTGTTATATGCCGCTGTCACATTTAGGGTGCCTGCGATATTACAGCCTTCTTTTTGTAAGGCAAGGGAGGAAAACTGGAAGCCACACAGTTAACAAAGGCTTGTATAGACCAGGTGACTAGTGAGGTGTCGGTATCAAATCTCAGATTTAAACTATTTGAAAAGAAACACTCTCCTAATCAGATCATGCAGGAGTTTGTACAAGAGATGAAGAGATGGTATGATAAGTTGGTGTTTTGGGATGTCCTTGCACAGAGGACTATTATACCCAGATTATGTTTCACAATTTGCTTCCGAAGAATAGTCGTTTTTTCGCTTTGCCAGCAAACCAACATCTATGCCAGAATTACTATAATTAGTTATTGATGTTGAACGAACTCTAAGGGATTGTTCGTTAGAACATGCCGGGCATCAATCAAGGACTGTGGGAAAATAAGTAAGAAAGGTAGTATCATCTAAAATGTGCTTAATTTGTGGTAAAAGTAACCATCACACTGAAGACTGTTACCACAAAAAGTCGATGTTTTTAGTGACCCCAGCCGATAATCCGAACATGGGAAGTGTTAAAGTCCGTTCCTGGTACTTTCAATCAGGAAATTTGAGGGAAAATCCAGGAAGAGAGGACCGTTTGAAGGAAATAATTAGTTTTTTTTTGTAAACAAAAAGGGCATATGAAGGCGAATTGTCCCTTGAATGAAAAAAACTGTAGGAAATTATTCGGTAAATAGTTTAGAGTATGAGAGGAGATATGGATTGTTGTACGTGCCAGTGGTCATTGCTGACCAGGTTTTTAGTAGTTGCCCTTCTGGACTCGGGTGCCTCGTGTCCATTAATTAGCCATGCATTTTGTAATTTCTTGTTGAAAAATTTACCAAAAGGGCTTATAAAAGTGCAGAAAAGTATAGAAGTGTGGTTCTCTCTAGCAAATGGGGGTGCCATTAATTCCCAACGTCTTGCTGTTTTCAAAATTATGGTTGACAACTTTACATGGAAATTTCAGTTTCGAATTTTACTGGGGTTAAGTCATGATTTATTGCTTGGAGAGGATTTCTTATGAAAGGCACAAGCCAGCATCAACATAGCAAAGAGAGAATTGATTTTTGCATTTTGCCCCACCCAGCCTGTTAGTATTTCTTCAGGCAGTATAATCTAAAGATAAGGAACAGGAAGAGCAATTGATAGATTTGCAAAGAGAATTTTCAGATGTGGTAACTTTTAAACTAGGGCATTACAGCAAGCATCCCATCGTTCTAAAGTTAAAAGATCAGGAACCTCTATCTTCAGTGCCATTCCGAGTTGCACCTCCAAAGCTGAAGGCTTTTCGGGAAATGGTAGAAGAGTTACAGCAGGAAGATATCGTGAAACTTTCTGATAGCAATTATTCCAGACCTGCTTTCCTCGTTCCTAAAAAGGAACCAGGAAAATATCGGGTAATCTGTGATTACAGAAAGGTGAACCAGAAGATCTATGTTGACCAGTACCCCTTACCAACCATTGAGACAGTATTTCAGCATGTGGGAAAGGCCCGGTATTATTCGGTCAATGTTTTAAACTCAGCTTTCTTTCAGTACAACCTTCATCCTGAGTCCCGTAGTGATTTGGATTTTGCTACCCCGTGAGGCAATTCCAGTGGGAAAGGCTTCCCATGGGTGTAAATTGTGGACTTCAGGCTATGTCTCGATTTTTTTTTCAGGTCCAAGGTAAATACCAAAATAAGTTCCTGTTCACCTATATCGGTGATATATGCGTATACAGTGAGACCTTTAGTGAACATGTAGAACATCTGAGACTCTTCTTAATTGCTTTGTGTGAATCAGGCCTTACAGTAAACCCAAATAAGGACATATGGGCCAAGACCTACGTTCGGTACCTGGGTTTTGAAATATCTAATGGACAACTTTTGATGGATACAGAAAAGATAAGGCCAGTAGTGAACTTTCCACTGTCAAAGAACTTGCACAGTGTTAGGGGGTTCTTTAGTATTGCGGGGTTTATCTCCAAATTCATCACACAATTCGCAAATATTGCTGAGCATTTAAACTCCTTAAATGGTAAGGATGTAGATTTCTCACGGGGTGAGAACTAAAAACATGCCATTTGCATGCTTAAGGAAAAATTAGCCACCCCTCCTGTTTTACAACTACCTCATTCGATAAACCTTTGTACTGCAGGTGGATGCCAGCACAAAGCACTTGGTACTGTATTATGTCAGAGGAATGTTGATGATCTGTTGCCTGAGGCCAATGCCAGCAGACTCCTGACACCACCTGAGCTAAGATTTTCGGCATATGAAAAAGAAGAGTTGGTCGCGTTATTTGGGATGGAAAGGTTCAGCGATTACCTTGAGAGTGGAGAATTCGAGTTGTTCACAGATAATCAGGCATTGAGTTGGTTTTTAAAAACTAACAAACCAGCTGGGAGGTTAGTTAGGTGGTTGGTTCGCCTTACATGTTTTCGGTTCACTGTCCAGCATATAAAAGGTTCTGAAAATGGAGTGGCTGATGCCCTTTCTCGAATGTTAGATGCAGAGGAGTTTTATGTGGATATTCGGTTACAGAGGGAGAGGCTGAGAGTTTTTTTTAAGAGATATTCAAAACCGTCTTGTAACATCTGAAGAAGTCATTGATATTGCAGAAAATAAAACTAGTGATGATCAGGTACCAATTGAGGAAATAGTAGATCTTTTAGGTAGTAATACTTGTGATATTTCGGTAAGACAAGGTGATGTGGTAGCTTTAGAAGATAAAACAAATACTTACAGAGTGAAAGAAGGTGGTCAGAGATCTCAGGTACTCCCAGAATTTCCCCGTGCATATTCAAAACTCCAGTATTATCATAAAATATACCTTTAGAGCATCAGTACTAAGGCTAATATTGATGCAGGGAAAGGACGACACTATGAAATTCGTAAAGGTCCCATTGGGTTTGTGGATCCTAAATATAAAAAATGTAGGTTTCTTTGTACCTAAGGTTCTGCGTGAGTCAATTTCCCAGTATTTTAAAAACTCCTATTTTGGCGGACATTTAGGACAAGACAAAACCGTTTCGCGCATCCGGGAGATGTTTTTTTTTGTCTGAGCTTATCAAGGAAGTCGAACATCTGGTAAAAGAATGTGAGGATAGTCGAAGGACGAAACCCCGTATTGCAAAAATAGTTAGTCCATGTACTACTATGGTAGCCAAGTTTACTTGGGAAAGGTTTAATTTAGATGTTTTCGGTCCGTTGCCCCGTACTTCTATCCTAGAGGCAGATGATTGTTTCAGTAAGTTTGTTTTCTTTTTTCCCCTCCATTCAATGAAATCAGCCTAAATTCGCAAGATATTCAATAAAATACTTTTTATTATCTTTGGGTCGCCAGTTCATATAGTAACCGGCAATGTCACCTATTTTGTTTTTGTTACAGTTGATATGAAGAATTTAGTATTTTCATAGGGAATATAAATGTTTCAGACTACGCCTTACTACACAAAGGCGAATGTTGTAGAGCGCCTCAACAGAAATCTAAAACTGCATTAAGAGCTTTCCAAGTACGTTCCCATAAGGAGTGGGACATTGCTCTTTACCAATTTTCTTTGGCCTTTAATAATGTAGTAAGTAGTGCCACTAAAAAGGTGTCTGCAGAAATTTTCTTTGGTAGGAGTCTGCTCCATCCTTTCATTAATGCTTGGATATTAAGTGAGTTATGCTGGGAGGCTGTTGATAAAAAGAATTTGGAGGAGGTTTGGGATGAGGCAACTCAAAACCTCAAAAGGTATCATAGAAAACTTGCTTCTAGGACCACGTATAATACTAGGTATGTTCAGTTGCGAGCTGGGAACAAGGTTCTTTTTGGAGACGCATTACCTCAGTAATAAGGCAGCGCAATTCAGTTCTAATCTTGCCCCTAAATTTCCTGGTCCATTTGTAGTAAAACGGTTTATTTCCCCAGATACAGTATTAATTGAGAATGTGAAATATCCTGGTAGTTATAATAAGGCTCATGTGAGCCAGCTGAAGTTGAGTACGTCTCAATTAGTGCTTGTCTGCACTTATCACTGGAACAAAGTGTCTTTTGGTAATTTTTAGGTGTAAGAGGGTATTGTGTGAGTTTTAGTAATGTGGTAATTTTGTGTAGTTTTTGGACGGATTGGTCTTCATGTTGTCCGTCGTCTCATTTCATACTCATCTTCATCAGGGTACTCATCTCCATTTAGATGTAAGATGTGTAGTTGCTCACAATCATCCCAGTGCGGCTCATGCTCATATCATTAGTAAGGTGTATTTTAAAAATGTATTTCCTAATAGGGATATTGTACTTGGGTGTATGTATAAATATTGGTATTGCGATGAAATAGGTCATGTATAAATTGCATTTATTTAATACATTAAAGGGGCCCCCCAGTCTTGTCTTGGAAATATATTTTTTCAAATCCCCAAAGAATGAGGAGTGAGATAAGTATAGTGTTTCTGCATACTGGCGTCGTTTCTTTGCTTTGTCCGTGTGGAGCTGATGATCTTGGCTGGCAGTACCGAACATGGAATGTCTTCCTGGAGAAGATCTGGGCCTCAACCAAGCCTGGCCAGTTAGGCGAAGATTCGGGCTTCTCTTCTGGTTGACCCTCCGGAATTTCCTCCTTTGGTGGGGGAGGATTGAGACACCTGTCTCAATTTACTAAAATTTTCGCCTTCCTTTCCCCAACATCACGTACCTGTTGACCAAGATGCCTACATGAAGACTGCAAAAAGTTTACAGTTCGTGATGCTTGTGAACTTTAAAAAACGTTTACGAGAATACGAGGAAACATTCATTGTGTCTACAACAAAAACACTTTACCTGATATTATAATACGACTAACCTATTTTCCATGTCCATAGTTGATTCTTGTAGAAACGTTTCTTGTTGACTGCAGGAAAACACAACAGGGCTATTCTCAGAGCACAGATAACACACGTCCTTCGTGCATCCTGGACTGAGAAACCCCGTTCGAGCTGTTAAAAGAATTTAATTAAACAAAAAAAAAGATTTTACGGCTAATTGCAATCACATGAAAATGGCGGGTTATGAATTTATGTGTGGCTCTGTTAAGGGTGCATCTACTAGAACGTATTTTGCATGTCATATTTATAGAAGCGAGGGATCACTACCAAGGGAAGTTATTGCAAAAATTTTCTCAACACAAAAAGACGGACGGAAATTAGTCTTCGGACGGGATAAACGTCTTCAGAAATATTTACTTGCTAGCGGACATCACGAAAAAATAATGACCCGTGTTTGAAAAAAAAAAATTTTTTTTACTGTAGCTCTGCTCATTTCATGTCATGCCAGGGAAGAGCAAGTTTAATATATGCGCGTGGGTCTGCTGCTGGTTCGATTGCGAGTTTATTAATATGTACTGTATTTCTAGTTTAATTAAACAAAAATAAAATAGTTTTATAATGAGAGAGTTGGATCACCCCTTATTTTTCATCTAAATATCGATTTTTTTTTTGCTTAAAATTAAGGGTTTTAGTCTAAATTTAGGCTCTAGAAATTTAAAAAAAGAGCTCACAAAAACAGGCTAATTTAAGCCAAAAACAAGCAAAATTTTCCATTTTTTGCAAAATCGTCGTGCAGGATTTATACCTACTAAAAAAACATCAAAATCGAAGCAAAAAACATGTAAATTTCTCGTTTTCTAGAAACGCTAGTTTTGCGAGCGAGTAATCTAAATCATGTAAATTTATGCTAATATAAGGCAAATTAAGATAAAATCAAGTGAAATATCAAAAAGATAATGGATAGAATGCGATTTATTCAATGAATACAATATCATGCATAGTTTTTCCATTTTTTATTTCTTTTAATCCTTTATATATGTACTATTAAAACTCGCCCCTCTTCATTATTTTTAAATTATTTTCGTCAATTATCTTTTCGTAGCTATCTGGTAAAGTGATTTTATACCTGCCATCTAGAATGCAATTAATTTTTTTGCCAAACTTATGTTCGTAAATTTGAAATTCTGTAGCTTCATACCATTTATCAATTTCTAGATCCGATAGTTTAGTCAATTCACATTAATTGTTTAACTTCTTGAGGAGTGCTTCCATTTTGATTTGTGTTATTTAAAAGGAAACAAGACAGCAAAATTTGAAATTATAAAAAAATATTATTTCTCTTTATAAAATTTTTTCTGTATAAATAAAATGGAATCGGCACTTGAAATGGAAAAATAGCAACGCCATACAAGCAAAGTAAAAAGTGTGGCGAAATATCAAACATAGAAAGTTTTGCCCCGCATAAACACACAAAAGAGAAACATTTTAACATCTGTAAAAATATTATAATGAATATGCTAATAGTCGTTATGAGTTAAAAAAGAAAAAAAGAAAGTAATTTGTGAATGTGGAAAATATATTTATAACGCATCTCTCAAAAATCACAAAAATAGTAAATCACACAATTCGGCATTAGTTAATTTAAACGAAAATCACCACGATAACTATCCAACGAAAAACCTGTAAAGTGTGTAATGAGAATAAATCTATAACATTATTTTCTCCTAATAAAACTACTGAGGACAAACATGCAAATATATGTAAAAATTGTTTTAGTGAATATACAAAGAAATATTGTCAAAACAAGAAGTTAAATACAATTTCCCAATAATTTAGGCATTTTTCGGGTTTTCCAATTATCATTATTTTTTAATTTATTTATAAATTTTTATTTCTTATAAATGATGCATTATGGCGGCGAACAATCTAACAGTTGAGTTGAGCAATAGGGCAGTGAGGGATTTGGGAATAATAGCTAGAGATTTTGGAATAAGTTATATAAACAGGCTAAAGAATGCTAATTTAATTACAACTATTATAACATTTATTATTGATGGGCTTAGAAGAAGAAACTTCGCTAATTTGCCATTTCCTTATTCCAATATCAATGAACTATACAAGAAAGGTAGAAATAAATTGAATAAAAAATATTTACATTCGCTAATAATCTATTTGTAAAACAAGAGAAAAAGGAATTAAAGTAAATATTCCCATTTTCTAATAATGTGTTTGAAAGCCTAGAAACAAAAGTAAGCAGGTAACAGAATGGATAACAAAGAATAGTTTTACAAATTTACTTTTAGCTGATGCCGATATCAATTAATTATATCCCAAAGATAGAAAAGAATTGGAAGAAATATTTTCCTTTTATAATAATTTATTTGTTAACAAAAGGAGTAGAAGAACCAATCAATATTACTTAGTCAATAAAGCATTTCGAGGTAGGATATCAACTTATAACATTGAAAATTCCTTTAATTTAGTAAATATAGGTCATTTTTAATTCAGTACGAAATACGGTTTTTGAAATCATACACAATAATCTTAGGGCATTTATGGGGCTAAAAACCAATATTAAATTATACACCAACTGTCGTAAGCGAGAGAATAACCAAGTACAATTATTTACATTTCAATCACTCAATTACACAATATTGAATGAAGGAGATATGAAAAGCATTTATGAATTCATATACCAAGAAATAATTGCACAATTATCTGAAAATGTTCTGAATGGACTTTAGATAGAGTAATTGGAATACAATTAGCAATAAATAAGTATAATCCATTACATGGATCATCATATATTAAACTACCAGAAGTGATTAAAAATAAAAACGCTTGTATTGATGTAAAGAATAATGATCAAAAATGCTTTCGTTGGGCAATAAAGTTTGCTTTATTTCCAGCAGGTAAAAATTCGGATAGAGTAAATAAATATAAAATTGTGGGGCTTGATATCGATTAAGTAGTTGATAAATATGAATATCCTATTAAAATTGACGATATAACAAAAATAGGAAATCAAATTGAAACATCTATAAATGTTTACTCTATTGAATGTAAGAAATCCATGGTATATCCACTTAAACTTACTAAAAATAAAAAGGTAAAACATAAATCTACTTTATTTCAAAGAAGGTGATAACTCACATTATGATTGGATTAAAGGCTTATCGAAGCTGCTTTCGCCACAAAAAACTAATCATAATGGTAAAACTTATATATGTGATATGTGTCTTCAATTATTTTATTCTCAAGAGAAATTAAGTAAACATACAGAAGACTGCTCTAAAAATGAACCAGTAAAAATTCAGTTACCTTCGAAAGGAGAGCAAATATTTTTCGAAAATTATAAACATACAATGAAGGTTTCTTTCGCAATGTATGCCGATTTTTAGTCAATTTTAAAGAAAATATCAACAGTTAAGCCAAATCCAAGAGAAATAACTAAGTTTAAATTAATAAAAAATTATCCGGTTTTGACAGAAGATGATATTGATAATGGTCTTTATAAGGAGATACTTTAAGAACGATATAATCTTATTAATGATCAAATAAATAACAATGATTTAAAGTTAAACGATAAATCATACACAATGAAATATCAGTTATACGAGGGATCTGGTTTTTGCTATTGTATCGTATGAGCTTATGGTGATTATAAACCACCAGTAGTTTATCGAGGTCCAAATGCTCAAAAAAATTTTTTTCAATCAATTAAAAGAGAAGTAGAATAAATTGGGGAAATATATTCACAAATTGAACCAATGCATCCACTAACAAAAGAAGAAAAAGTGTTATATAGTAAATAAAAAAATGTACCGTATGCGAATGCGTATATACAGAAGAGAATAAAAAAGTACACAATCATGATCACATAAGTGGAAAATTCATTAATCCTGTATGTAATAAATGTAATATACAATTAAAATTGCCCAAATTTGTACCAATTTATTTCCATAATTTAGGTGGGTATGGTGCTCATTTATTAATTAAAGAGTTAGGCTATGATGGAAAAATATAGATTTACTTGTAAGTATTGAAGAAAAGTTTATTACTTTTGGGAAAGAAATAGAATATTTAAAAATGAAATTTATAGACACATTTAAATTTATGGTAGTAGTTTAGCTAAATTATCATCGAATTTAAGTAAAGATAAAATGAAACACACACAAAAACATTTTCCTAAAGATAAAGTAGATTTAGTTATGTGAAAGGGTGTTTATCCATACAGTTATATGGATGGTTGGAAAAAATTTAACGAAACCGATCTTCCCCAAAAAAGTGAATTTTATAATAAATTAAATGAATCTAACATAACTGACGATGATTATGAGCATGCAAAACTTGTATGGGATCAATTTAATTTTAAGAATCTTGGCGAATATCATGCTTTATATTTAAAAAGTGATGTATTACTGTTAGCAGATATATTTGGAAACTTTACAAATACATGTATAAATGCATACGATTTAGAGCCGTCGTGGTATTTGTCAGCTAGGATTATCTTGGAATGCAATGTTAAAAATGACCAAACAACCATTAGATTTATTACACAATTAGGATATGATTTTAATGATTGGAAAAGGAATTAGAGGCGGAATATTGCAATGTTGCAAATAATATGTTAAAGAAAATAATAAATATTTAGAAGATTTTAACTCTAATCAAGAATCAAATTATTTAGCATATCTCGATGCTAATAATTTATATGGTTAGGCAATGTCTCAATATTTACCCTATGGTGGTTTCGAATGGGAGAGTTATACAGCATTGCATTTTTACAATGAACATATATTAAATCTGGATGATGATTCTAATTATGATTATATATTAGAAGTTGAGTAAGAATATCCACAAGAACTGCATAATTTGAATAAATATCTTCCATTTTGCTCAGAAAATAAGGTAGTTCCAAAAACAAAGTAGTAATTATTAACAATTTTATATAAAAGAGAAAAGTATGTAATACACCATCGCAACTTGAAACAATGCCTGAAGAATGGATTAAAACTTACTATAATACACAGAATATCAAAGTTTAATCAACCTGATTGGTTGCAGAAATATATATATTTAAATACAACGATGAGAACTAACACTAAAAATGACTTTGAAAAAAATACTTTTATAAGCTCATGAATAATTCTGTGTTTGGTAAAACAATGGAAAATACAAGAAACAGAGTGAATATATAACAAAAGAGTTTAAAACTGTTTCTAGTAATAAAACAAATGAAATAATCTATCTTCTTAGATATGTGTTTAGTTTTATGCGTTATAACAATGAAGTTTATTGGAAAGGTGGCTATAGAATTACTTTTTTCCTAATTTATCTTATAACAACTGTTTATTTCTTTATGAAAGTTAAGATAAAGATGACAAAGTTACGAAACATCGTCCTAATCCAGGTAAAATTGTTATTGAAAAATTAGAAATTATGTGGCCTATTGTTGAATATGAATCGAACACGGTCATTACAATTCAAGAAAAAATATACAATAAAACCTAAAATACCTATTAATTTTGATTATTGGCAATTTTAAGAAAAGCAAGTTTCTAAAGGAACAAATGTTTTTAGCTTTGATGTAAAAAATCAGTTTAATAATTTACAATTTGACATGCCCGATTTTGTAATTGTGCGCTTTCAATTTAATAGAAAAAATCGTGTTGAACAGTTTAAACACGCTACTATATTTGATCATTGTAGTGTAAGAAATATTTATGTTAAAAATGGCAGAAATGATTTTTCCTAAAGAAAACTGGATTCTAAACATTGGAAAAGGTGGTTATCTTAAACAACTTCTTGCTTATAATGATTTTAGAAATTCAAAAACAAAACTGGATACCGGCTATAGAAATAATTAACTTTATTATAAATCAACTGTAAACTTTGATGATGATATTAATTACTATTCATTTTGGGGGTGAAGGCCGTTATATGTCATTGATTGTTCATACAGAAAAAACAATTGTTGTTAAAGATAAAAGAAATAGAAAAATTTTTGTTGATTTTAATATAAAGGTTGAAGAAGCAGATACCATTTGTAATGTTGTTTTAATTAGTCGAAGTAATCTTACTTACGATTACTTGAAAGAAATAATTACTGAAGATTTATAAATTTTTAATATTATTAGATGGAGGAATCAACTAATTGTTCCGATAGGTTAATACAATATTTTAGACTTTTAGTTGAATGGTTACATTTAAAACTTTTATGATTTTTTGATAAAATAAAAGATAAGTTTCATAATTCTAAAATAAATTTCTTTTCCATCTAAATAAAACTAAAAACGTTTGTGTTGCCTTGCAGTTTGACAAACATTTAAAAAGGTGATAGTGGATCAAAAATTCCTTCCTATAGATTAGATAATGCATCTGAAGATGTTAAAAAAATAGTTCGCAAATTTCATTCAAATTTACAAAACTTACGATTATCACTCTTAGAAAACATTAACGATAAATATTTACTTCATGAAATAGGGGGAAACTTTGAGAAGATAGAAGAAGTTTTTTAAAGATTAGTAGAGCTTCGAATTTAAACTATCAATTCAATACTTTTACTTTATTTTATCATATTTTGTTAGCTTTTCTCTTAAATTCACTTGATTTAGATTGTTCGCTTGCAAAATTGACGTTTCTAGAAAACGTGAGAATTTGCTTGAAAAGCGAGAAATTTGCATGTTTTTTTTTGCTTAAATTGTACTGTTTTTTTAATTAGCCCAAATCCTGCACAACGAGTTTGAAAAATTCAAAATTTTGCTTGTTTTTGGCTTAAATTTGCTTGTTTTTGTGAGCTCCTTTTCAAAAAAAAAAATTAGAGCCTAAATTTAGAATCAAAAACCTTGATTTTGAAGCAAAAAACCTCGATAATTTCGGTTAAAATAAGGGGGCGAGCCAGCTCTCTCATTATACATCTACTTAAAATAAAACTTATGATAAGACATGGTGAAGCACACCAATAGTAATTTTAAATGTTTATCACGCTGTCAGATGCATAGAGACGAGAAAAATGTGAAATTCTCGGGAAGAAAGATGAATGTAGAAGTCAAGGTATTCGTTCTTAGGCATAAAAAAAAGTGATTAAAATTTTTGGTAGTGACGAGATATAATTTCCGTTTGGGGTATCTTCCTTTCCAAACCATCCCAACGACATAACCGATTCAACCAATTTGTTCTCATTTTTGTTGCTAGTCTATTCTCAATTTGGTTTTGAATTAATTTTCACTTACTCCCCTCTCCAGCCCCTCCCCCACACAATTATTCTCTGTATGTCGTGTTTCCGTTGACAAGAAGATTCAGTTTTTCAATATCCCTATTTTGTGCTTGTAGTCTAATAAGCGGATGGTGTATAAATATACATACTAAAATAACTTGGAAATTTATATTTAAAAGGCACAACTCTCCTTGATCCACCCGGGACTCTAAACAGGGACCTCAATTGTCTGTAAGTTTTCTTATTGATCTTGACTACGAAGGTCACCTGGCATTCGGCTTCTTTTAATTCAGGGCCCGCGGTGGCTGGCCGGTTAGCCTGCTCGCTTCCCGCCAAGGCGAATCAGGTTTAACCCCCGGCCAGATCACCCCCGGATGTTTGCACATGAGAATAGTTGATGCCGTTGTTCGGCGGGTTTTCTCAGGGATCTCCCATTCCCCAGCCATTCTCACCTCTTCGGCTCTCAATACCTCGCCATTAAGAGCCGCTCAAATCTCCTTCTTCACTCATTCACTCATTTAGTTCAAAACATCGTACCATAAAAGTAACACTATTGTAAGAAATGCACATATTCAATGAGAACGAATACGTAAAGACAGGCGGTTTCGAGTGGTTGGGAAGAACATGATAAGAAGGTAGAAACAAACTGGCATGCAGTGGCGAAGGAAGATTCGCTCGATATCTGTAAATATTCACGAGTGACCCAAAACTATCGTGCGTGCCCGAAATATATAGTACACGCGCGATAATTGACGTTCGAGCGCGACAACTGTCGTACGGCAGACAGCAAATTCAGTCCGCGAGCAATTATCTGGACGTCGCGGCTGGCAGAGGATGAAGGCGCCGCACGTCGGGAACAGCGACAAGTCGTTAACGTGACTTGTCGAGGACCGCCTCGTTAAAGCTGACGTCGCCGCGACGTATGCGACTGCCGCTCCTAACAAATGGCGGCCTCCCGACGAACGCTAATTGATACTTCTGATTGTTTATTCCACGCTACCTTCGCCGCCTCGTCCCCTCCTATCGACGCCGCGGCGAGAGATGTATCTCCCTGTCCCGCAGCATCCCCGCGGTCCAGGGGCTTGGTAACGGACGGACAGGACAAGCCGTTAAAGTCCGCGACGTGGGACGTTCCTCACGGGGATTGTCAGCGACGCTGGGTTAACTTCCCGGGCGATAACGCCTGGTACTCGAGAAGCGAGCGTTCGGGCGTCGTGTCGCTTGCCCACACGCAACACGCTCGCCACGGTAGGTCCAGTTCTTTCACCGCAAACTTACGACGGTCTGCACTGGAAAATTATTATAGCTGTTTCGCTGTACGTGGGCACTTTTTAAATCAACTTCTGATGTACAGTCCCTGCCCGTAATCGCACGCATTCTAAGGACAGCACTGAGTGAAGTACTCACGATAACGTTGCCCTCCCCCCCCCTTCCCTACGGACTTTCAGGTACACTTAAATTTACGGTTTCAGGAGTTGCATGAAAGAAATTTTATGATCCGTGCTGTACTTAAGTTGACACAACACTTGTTTTGTTGTCACGGCCAATGAACTGTAGGATGTGTTCAGCTCTAGTAACATTATATAATCCATTCACGGTTACTTCAGTCTTTTCTGAAGCCCTGCTAAAGTTCTACTTCCAGGATATTCCTCCGCCTCGTGCAAACTGACCTTAACTAAGTCTGAAAAATTTCACCATAGGACAACGCACCGCATTCGTGCGCACTTAGTGTAACAGTGCCTATTTTCTCGCTGTTTTTTATTCAAATTAGTTACAAATAAAACTTTATAATTATAACAGATGGGATATGAACAACATTTAAATTTAACAGAAAAAAAAAAGTAACTTTATGAACACAAGTATAAAACGCTTGTGATATATGGCGTATGTTGGAAATAACTAAACACGATATACATGGAGAGATTTTTCAAAGGTTTGATCTTAAAAAAACTGTGAAGAAACTGCGAATAGACTATAACAAACCATGACATAGACCAGTAACACGGTTTATGAATCAGTTCCTCACAGGAAATATAATTAACCATTGAGCGTAATATATTGCAGGCGATCACCATCAAAGTATGTCGAGAAAGTAATGCGTACCCTCCTACTATAGTAATATTTGGCATGCGAGAATATTATTGGTGTTATACTTACTTAATCGGATAGTAAAAAAAAAAAAAAAGTAAATTAAGTGTAGGTTCCAGATGAGTGAAATTTTATTCTCTTTCACTGCATGTAATATCCCGTGTACAATCCTGACCTTGTATAAAGTCTAAAGAGGGGTAACAAAATGTTATTTTTTTTTTTTAGTACTACGTGTAACACTTCTCTAGCAGCGATGAATGGCAACGATCGTGACGAATATCATCCTTTGGAATGGAGTTCCACACAAATTTTGCCCGGTGACGCAGTAGAGAACAATGTTGTTACCAGTGTCGAATATTGAAGTAGATAACTCCCGGTACAGTCCCACGTAAGCTCAGTGGGGAGACAGATCCGGTGCTCGTGCTGGTCACAACCTTGGAGAGCGTGTTGGGCTGCACGGGTGGGGCATGCGCGGTGCTCATTTGCTTGTCGGAACTGCCCATCTCCCCGTTGTTGAACGAACGTCAGTGATTTTAAGGCAGGCTCCTAGTGGTTCGAATGGATGGATAGCAGCTGCACGCAAAAAAAAAAAAAAAAAAAATTATTTTCAAACTGAGACTTTTTTACTTTATTTTTGGCAGTGGTAAAACTGGTTTCAAAAGGTTTCCATCGGAAGACGAAAAGGAAAACCTCCTGGATTGCCATTCTCGTACTTCGTCTCTTGACTGTGGCCAACCAGCAAAGTAAAAAAAATAATAATAATAATGCTTGAAATCACTGCGCGTGCACAGAGAAACGACACGTAAAACGTGCTCACGCTTTGCAAGCAACCTTGGTGCCGCGAGTATATTCTGGAAAAGCAGGCGGCAGGGTCCGTCCGAACTTTATTGCCTTTACCCGCCAACTCTTTAAGCATGTCCAGGGACACGGAATAATGATATTTTCAACGACATCTAAACGTTTTGCTTTCCAGGTTCCAATAAAACATCGGCAGGGACATGGGAAACTCGCCTTATTATCTGGCAGCACGCTACAACGAACATCAAGGCCCCCCCCCCCCCCCGGTTCACTCGATAATAGGCTATTCACGGTAAAGTGAGCACTTTTGAAAGTCTTCTAATTTGGATTAACGGTCGATAAACGATCAATATATTTTATTTTAGCCTTAAACGTTCACTTCCGAGTGCAGTGGAATATTATACACTCTGTGTTTATTACTTACATGGCAATATTTATTTTAAAAGGATAGTTAAAGAATAAAAAAAGTAACTAGTACATCAAAAGTGCTCACTTTACGGTGAACAGCTTATAGTAACATCTGCGATTTGCACGGTCGAAATCGATGACACGAAAAAACCATGTGAAGCCGGCCGACGGATAGACCAGTTATTTTATGGTGTTTGTAGGAACCAAATTTTATACCCATGAACCATCTATTGCTGAGGTATTTTTCCTAATGCCAAACTGAGAATTTGATCAAATTTTGTGATTCTCAAAATGTTGCAGCAATCTCCTGTAAATTAGTTTTTAAAAATTACTTTTGAAAAATAGGTATGAAGTGAGATACGTCTATATTTGGTTACTTCGGTATTCTCACATTTTTTAAACAATGGTGTAACCATAGCTCATTTGAGATTGTCTGTAAACAATCCTGTAATGGAGATAGCATTACAAATATGGCTTAACGGAACACTGAAATCAAAAGTACATTGCTTTAATGACCTGCAGCTAATGCCATCATAGTCACAAGTTCTATCCAGTTAGCACGTCTGTAGAATAGACAGACCAAATACTGCTTGTTTTACTGTTCTCAATTGTCAAGAATCTATAACTGTACACTCTAGTAAATTATTAGGACATTTTTCATACCAGCGTATACTCTTAGTTAGAAAGCGGGAATGGTAATTTTTTCCCTTAGCATTCATTCTAGTGTTCCAACACTTGGCCAGGAAACATTCAAATGAGTAGGGAAATTCCCAGATTTGTATGGTAGCAAAGTTAAACATTCCTATACCTGTAGCGTGATGTGTGGTATTATTACCAGACAGTGTATAGGTTTAAAACTTCCATTTCAGTTTAAGAAGTTTACCAGAAAAATGTAGTGTAGTAATCTGCTGACGCGAAGGATTGTAACGACATGGCTGTTAAATGCATAGTGAGGAGTCTATTATTTTTACTATACTCTGTTCATGGTAAAGTGAGCACTTTAGAGTCCCTAGTTACTTTTTCCTTTGAGTCATTTTCCATCCTTTAACCACCTTTTAAAATAAATATTGTCATGTAAATAATAAACACAGTGTGTATAATACACCGCAACCGGAAATTAACATCCAAGGCTGAAATAGAATATTTTTATTGACTATTTTTTTCCAAATAAGAGGATATTCAAAAGAGCTCACTTTACCGTGAATAGCCTACATCGGGTTTTGCAAAGACTAGCGAAGTGTGGGATGGGACTCCCTTTCCTTCAATTGCGGAATGCGCTGATTTTAAGAGTTATATCGACCTGCACGTTTTTTGTGAAATCGTTGTTTGCGTGAATACGCGTATGTCGGTAATGTTCTGCAAATACGACTTTTTGTCAGTAAAGATAAAAAAACAATCATCTATGTCCCTATTGTTTTACTTTTGTCATATTTAGTATATTCTTGGAGGGAAAAAAATCGTGAAGATGGTCATATATCGCATTTTTTAATCTTATCTGTACAGTTTTCTCAAGCGGCAAGAGAAAAGTACGAAGATACGGACGTAGTTTAATCTGTGGGCTATAATCCTGTGTGATAAAACCCCACTGTAACATATGTAATTTGCACAGTACAGCGTCACGGCGGAAACACTGCACGCCTTGCGCGTAGGAGCGATGAGACACTAGGCGTGCGTGTTAGTGTCGTCCGTATCGCTCCCTCGCTTCTTGACCTTGGACGCGCAGCTCCAACTAACTCGCAGCTTTGTGCGCCGACTCATCTTCGGGAGGTCCCTCAAGAACACTCTCCCCTTCACCCCTCTAGACTCGTCCTCCTCGCGGTCACGGCTCACGAAGGCTGGTTGACCTCCCAGGAGTACAGTAATGGTTTTGGAGGGGGGGGGGGTCGGCGGTAGTGTATGTTTATTTATCAGCCGCGACCTTGACGATTGTCAGCGCGGCAGGCGGTCCCCGGGACCACCTCCCGGAACATCCTCCGCGGTCCCTGGACCAGCCATCTCCCGTCACGATCTCCCCTGGACGCTCCACGCCGATCGTGACGACGCCGCCTGCAGCCTACTCTGCCCGCGCTAACAGTAAAGAGAAGGTAAAGGCTGTTCACGATAAAGTGAGCACTTCGGAAATCGACCTTAGCACTGACCCTGCCTGCATACATTTAAAACTGGCGCATTGAGTGACATACGCCCAGTAGAGTTGGTAACGATGGATTAGAAAGTAGTTCCATATCTTAACGTCGAATAAAAACGGTTAGGTAACCATTTGTAATAACTGAAAATTATTTATTTCGCTTTCTGCATTTTTAATGCATCGATGTGTAGAAATGGGTAGATTTTTAAAGTAGATTTCTTAATAATTTCGCAGTTTCACTTGACTGACGTATGAATAAAGTAATGAGGCCCATGGAAATGTTAATTTTACATAATAAGGCTGAAGAATACACAACATGTACACAAGTATATCTGAAGCAGGGCTTTCAAAAGTGCTCATTTTATCGAGAGCAGCCTATAGTGTTATATTCCAACTCCTACCAGACTTTAGGCTGTTCACGGCTGTATAGGCACTTTGGGAATCAACATTCGATAAATTGCATAAGTTTTAACGGGTACAGCGCCAATAAAGCCGGTATACGCTGTTAACGATGAAGTGAGCACTGTTGATGTCTTAGTTACTTTTTCCTTTCAGCCATTTTTAATCATTTGTCCATCTTTCTAAATAAATATTGCCATATAAGTCATAAACACAGTTTGTATATCCACCGCACTCGGAAGTTAACGTCTAAGGCAAACATAAAATATGTTTACTATTAATCGAAAAGAGGGCTTTCGAAAGTGCTCACTTTGCCATGAATAGCTTATAACAACGGTTATAAAGTAGTCCCTTGTTTAACGTTCAATAAAAAGTGTTAGGTAAACATTTTAGAATACTTGAAACTATCTATTTTGCTTCCTGTTTTTTATACGCGCAAGTATATGAATAAGCCAATATGTTAAGTATGTAGTTTTATAAAATTTTCACAGGTTCATTTGACCGATGCATTAATATAGTGATTCAGCTTGTGACATTGTTAATATCGTTAATAGCGGAAGGCTAATGAATGTGTATAAATGTTAGAAAATCGCGAATAATTTTTGAGCCAATTTATATACTATAACAGTATTGATTAGTTTATTGGTTCATGATTGGACGAGCAAGGTTTCGACTCCGCTAAGTTGTTTGCTGACCCATCACGAACGTTCTGATCTATATTATCAAGATCCTCACTGGTCCAGTAAAAAGGGGTAGTATCTGCATACATAAATGCCGGCCAATAAAGAAAGAGAACTGATGGACATGCGTGCAATATGTTGAATCCTAGCAAACAGTAAATTTTTCCCGCGATAAACCACAATCTCTATGGATGTGCATAAATTTGTAGGCTGCTCACGGTGAAATAAACCTTCGAAAAATGTCACTGCTCTTCCCTGCATGTATTTTAACGAGCACAATGACTGGCGATTGCCCAGTAAGGTTGGTAACGACAGAAAGGAAGTAGTTCCAGGTCTTAACGATCAATTTAAAATGTTAAGTAAACATAGATATTGACTGGAATTCTTTTCTTTCTCTTTCTGTTTTATAATTTCCTTTTTTAAGAGTGAGAAAATTTGTGAAATAATTACTTTTGTAATTATTTGACCGGCGTACCCATAAAGTGATGAGGCCCATCGCAATGTTAATTTTGCATATGGTAAAAAAATACACAGTGTGTATAGGCTTTCAAAAGTGCTCAGATTACCCCGTGAACATTCTGTATATAAATTCCGTTCTGCTGCGAGGAAAACGGAAGAGAATTGTAAGGAGTGTTATATTAATTTAGAGGCGACATGTCAACGCGAGGATCTCACCGCGGTTGCTCACTCTGGACTCGTCGTCTGGAAGGGGGAGAGAGACGCGGGCTCCTGGTCTGGTCCTAACACTCGCCGGTTGCCCCGATTCTCTGCCTGGCAATCCTGTCCACTCTGCTTCCCCTCCCCCCTCCCCTTTTTTTTTGCGATGTCGTCATTACTTCTGATTGGTTCCTGTTGTGCACTGGCGACGGAGTATGCTTATGTGGTGTTGAAGTTTCAAAGAGATTTCTCGATGTCTGATCGACTGACATTTTCTGGAGTTGTATGCAATTTAATTTTGATGTTTATGCATTCTTCTGCTGCTCGATTTTACAGTTCCTGAACTTGACTGTACCCTCCTCCGAGGGTACCGGTGCGAAAGGATGTGCACAACGAGACTGTGAGTAGCGGGTAGGTATAGTGCAAGCAAATGCCAGAGCACCTCTCAGAAGGGTGGACCCTCTTACCATCACAAAAGGGAGAAGATATGCGCGCGCAGCCCTAGTCATGCTATCAGCTGTTTCACAAAATCAGACAGTGCGTCCTCGCTGCTGTTGCCGAAAGACTGAAGACCGGATGTTCGCGGGACGGTGCATGTGCTGCCGGGCCGTTCTTTTGTACTCAGCTGCAGACCGGTCCGTGACGAGCTACACTCTAGCGAGGCAACTAGCGTGCCCAAACGTCTGCCGTGAGCTATATGCAGGTATCAGCGTTTCGTCGACAGTCGATTCACTAGAGAGCGGAAACACCCCTCGGGCGGTCAGGAGAGGGCAAGGAATCGACCATGGTCTGTATCGGTAACCATCGTAGCATTCGCCCGGATAGACCAGACGATCAAGGCCGGGAATCGAACACGGGTCCTCCCGAAAGCGAGTTCAGAGTGTTTCAAAACCTTCTGTTTTTCTGAGCAGCTTCTGCTTACGAGTCCCATTTTTCCTCTTTCAATTTTAAATTTGCTTTTTTAGAAGATAGGTGAACCAGTTTCTATTCTCGGTGGGGTAACTCCTGGATTTCCGCATGTTGGATTCGTGTGGGGCGATGCCGCTGATCGGCGGGTTTTCTCGAGGATCTCCCGTTTCCTCGGCCCTTGCATTCCAGCGCTGTTCCGTACTCACCTCGCTTCCTCGTCATCGGCTCACAAGACCTCGATGTTAAGAGCTGCCCAAATCTCGCCACGGTTTAGGAACCAATTCCCAACAGAAAGATCACTCTCCATTGAACCTTGCCATTGTAAGGGCCTGTCAAATATAAAGTTAGTACGCAACATAACACGACTGTGTCACTGGGTCTGAATTGGTGAATTGAGTTCTCGTGTAACACATATTAGGCCAAGCACACGATCTCGGAAGTTACTAGAATCTTTAGCGTACAGTTTTAGCAGCAACGAAGTGACTCCATTATGACTGCTCGAAGCTATTTTAATTTCTGTAGTAAAAAACGAACTACTCTGTTATTTATATAAAATATTCTGAAATACAAGCAGACAGACCACGACAGACACTTACGGTTTAAGGTAGTGCTATTTGGATCATTTTAACTTTGGTCTCGAATTGCAGGTCCTAAATCATATTTTCGAAATTGGTACTTAAATTACGATGCTTCTACATGTTCTGAAATAGAATATAGAATATTATGTTTTAAACATGAAATAAGATTTGAAACAAGCTACAAAAAGAATGATAACGTAATTTAAAAAAAATGAGTTAGACTTGATCAGTAGGTTTAACTATTTGAATCAGTCCTCTTAAAAAAAATTAAATATTTAAATTTATAATTATTATAGGAACACAAAATGTAAGTAAAATGTTCACATAACTGTTTAGAATTGTTTTCTAAAATTCAGATTAACGCAAAAACATCCCTGGTATTAAATACGTCATAATTATACTTTCAACGCTTTAACGATTTTCTTTTTATTACACTAGTGCCTACTCAGTATTCGTAACATAAAGTTGTACATTCTTGACATTTTACCCACTCTCTTTTTTTTTTTTTGGTATCATAATACCAGATTGCACAGAAACCTCTTGGTGTACTTTCTTCTTAGGAGAAACTATAGCTTGAGTCATTGGAATTTTCAGGGATTTTCCCCACAAATTTTTTGCCTTTTCTTTGAAGTGATACTCGATTGATGTTCGTGATTTTCTCCTATCTGTTTCTCCCAGCATCAGAAGAAGTTAAGAGGTTCACTCCTCCATCCCTTTATTTTATATTTTATGTAGATGTTGAACGAAATGAAGCATTCTTTTAATTGCTAACTTTTCTCTTCTTCGGCAGGATTTTTGTTAGACTTAGTTAAATTGCCAAAATTTTTCTTCTACAGAAAGTAAACTGGCCTGAGTGCACGTTTAAACAGTCTGCTGTTGCACGTGATTGCCATGAATTTAAGGGCGAGGAAGTTTCACGTTGTTCAGAGAAAAGCTTCTCTGAAGTTAGGAATTTGTAGTAGCGTATTCGATTGGGATTGAAAGAATACCTACAGTCTAGTACATTCGAATCCTTTAACTGCAAAACATTAGGAGCAACCTTCTTCAAGCCATCATTAAAAAAACCACCGTAAACAAATTTGCCTATCGGTGCTGTGGGAATGGTTTGTATAGGTTGTTCACGGTAAAATGAGCACATTTGAAAGCCCTGCTTAAGATCTGCTTGTATGCGCGTTGTGTATTCTCCCACCTTATGTAATATTAACATCGGCATAGGCCTCATCACTTTATTCATGCGTCGGTCAAATGAAACTGTATAAGTAATAGAAAAATAAATATTTTACAAATCTGCTCATTGCTACACTTCCATGGAATTAAAAAAAAAATATATTAAAAAATTGGAATAAATAATTTATGTTGTTGCCAATTTTTTAATCTAACACATAATGCGACGTTAAGACATAGAACTACTTTCCCTCCATCGTTACCAACTTTACTGGGCGCATGTCACTCAATTAGCTCGTTAGAAATCCTATGTAGGTAGGAGCAGTGACTTTTTCTAAGGTTGATTTGAAACGTGCTCATTTTATCGTGAACAGCCTTTATGGAGGCTGGCCTTTTTTCCTAGTTAGAAAATTTCTGTATAGGCTTAAAGACTGCTCTGTCGAGTGATTTTAGAATATGAATGGTGTAAGGCGTTAGATATTCGGTGTAAAATCTTAAAAACTCTTACGAATGGCGGGATATGTGGCCATATAAAATTAGCAGCCTTTCCCATTTCCTCAATATTTTTTTCAATGTTTAAGCTAGGCGAAGAACAAATCTTCATTAATATTTTATTATTCAGACACAACAACCTGGGTATAAATGGATGAAAGACTTGCTTGTATTTTTCATATTTTACCCTTCAAGGAATACAAAATGAGAAATCATGGTCCCGCAATACAACCCTAGTCACATTTACGCCTTAGCATTTTTTAAATATAATCTACGAGATTTTAAAATATATTTTTAGACTGTTTTGGAAACCAGAACTTGTAAGTACATTATGTTGATTAGCCGTTGAATAAAGCTTATTTCTCATAGACTTCAAAGTTATCATGATAAGTTCGTTAAAAAGTACCTATATTTTGGCTATTCAAATATCCCTACTAGAAGTGATTTAACTAGCCCTACGAAAGTCGAATTTGAAAAGTAGCTTGTATTTCCACCAAAGAGCTAGCAGGCCACACTAATTGTTCCAAAGGAATGTATTGAAAGCATGGCATTACAAGTAATGAAAAATTGAAACCTCAAGGACATATTTATTTTAACACCAGACCTTATATTCCATAGAGAGAATATTCCATGACTATTAAGTCAGGTACGGCTCCACTTACCTCCGTAACTTCAAATGTAGCTTAGAAGACCTGTAACATGTACGATTAAAATAAATATGCCACACATATTTCTCCTATATCCTCCTTACACGGGGGCTCACAAGCGACATGTCATTGCGTCAGGATCTATGCGTACTAGGTCACAAACTTATTTTGATCCAAAAAAACCGTGGTCTAAAAATCTCCAACCTACATGTTACCATTTACACCTACCTTAATAATAATTAGTTGAAAACTCTTTCTATGTCTACTCTCTTGAAGGGTTATGGTTTGAAAAATTTGATTTTTACATCCAGGTAAACGGAACATGATTCATCGTCGGAAAAGTTAAGTTTCCCGGTTTCCAACGCAATGTGCACTAATCAGAGCTATTCCTTTCGATATTAGCTGTCGGTCAATGTGCAAGGCTATTTGCCCATTCCACCGAACCCGTGAAAACTCAGATACACTACTAATGATTGGTCTGAAGATACACCTGCCGTGTGATGAATGCATCTTATAATCAGAAAATTAGAAAGATATTAACCCTTCCATGCCCATTGTTGACAATTGGCCACATGTTGCAAAGGAAGGTTATATTTGACCAGTACCGTACACTGCGAGGCTGAGTGCGCAATGATCTTCCAAAAGGGTACCTGACTCGAGAAACTTGACTGCTTCGTATCACTGATCACCGAACACAAAGCATACAGCTTATTAAAGGCTGTTCACGATTAAGTGAGCACTTTTGAAATTAACCTTAGAAGAATGTCACTGCTCCTAACTGCATGTATTTTAACAGGCTCACTGAGTGACATGCGCCCAGTAAAGTTGGTAGCGGTGGAGGGAAAGTAGTTCCATATCCTAACGTCGAATAATAAGTGCTAAGTAACCATTTCAAGTAACTTAGTTTATATCTTTTTTTTTTTTAATGCGTCAAAGTGTAAAAATGAGTAGATTTAAAAAATATTTATTTCTCTAATAATTTCACAGTTTCACTTCACCGACGCGTGAATAAAGTGATGAGGTCCATGGCAATGTTAATTTTACATAAGGCGTAAGAATACAAACGTGTATACAGGTAGATAGTAATCAGGACTTTCAAAAGTGCTCATTTTACCGTGAACAGCCTATAGTTGTGATGAGGAAACAAGTTGTTTGCCATCTTATGTACAGCATGTATCAAAATATTTCAAGTTAACGTGGGGAATGGAAGGGTTGTAGTGTTTCTGAAGATAATGTTTCCACGAATAATTTCCAGGCTTTTCAAGTGTCTCCGGTCACGGAATATTTGGCGGTACAGAAGCAAGTCGGCGGCGCGTATTGCCAACTTCAGCTACACACGCCCAGAACAACGATGTCACTGGCAAGCAGTACGGTGGGAAGTCGTCGGCCAACCAAACGCGACCAACGAGGGATCCTCCGCAGCACGCAACAGCCAATCAGATACAAGGCTCGCTTCCAGAAACCCACGTGACATACCAGCGTACGGGTGAGCCCACTTCAAATAAACCGCCTCGCGATTTAACTTGGACGGCTTTGGCCCTAATTATATTTAGGGATAGGAAACTTTCGCGAGTTCAATGACCTGTAGGTTAAACTCCTCAGTCCTCTGTGTTCATTGGCTGCTGCCCCACACCTGGCAGTTATGGTATTCGCAAGGTGTTCGCTTGCAAGTCTGCTATTGGCTCAGAGGCGTGCAGGCCATGTCCAATAAACCGTGATCCAAATGCGAAGGTGACTTCACTGTATATGTGCTTGGGACACTATCTTGTCCCGAAATTAATTCCAGAAATTTTCCTATCCCTAGTTATATTTCTCGGTGTAATCGACAACCAGTGGCTGATGTCATTACTCGCGCGCTTTCTGCGCAGAACGACGGGCAATGCTACCGGAGGGAGTTGGGCGTCCAGCGATGAAAGGATGGCGAATGTGCTGCAGGCAAAGTGATGGAGGGACGAATGCAGCGACCACGTAGGTAGTAGTATTCTTGCCGCATGTTTCGAGACCGCCTGACTAATTTCAAAGGCCGGCTGTCCTCTCCCCACCTTGTCGCTGGAGGATGGTTTACGGGCGGGTAAAACAGCTATCAAATACGACTTCGCCGTGGTTTACGACCCGGGCTGAGAGTTCAGCCGTTGGCGAGAGCAATACAGGCCCAAGTCGCCCAACACAGATCCGCTGCCGGTTACGAGAAAAATTTTACGAGTTCAGGGGAACTTCAGGCTAGACTGCAAATACCCCAGCATGAGCTTCAGCTATTTGTCAGTTCGCTGCTGCCCCGGAAAGTAACTTGTTGTACCACAGAGCACTTCAGGCCGACCTCTCGTGTCGCAGTCGGTTGGTGCGCCACCGATCTGGGGTGCGGGAGGCTCTGGGTTCGAATCCTGGGTAAGGCATGGGTGTTAATTTAAGTTAGTCTGTAAGCCGTCCCCTGCTAAGCTTTCAAGCATAAAACCGGGGGGCGTTAAAAGCCCTTTACAATACAATACAACGCAGAGCACTTCGAAATACAGAGCATCAAAATATCGTCGCTGGCCAACAAAATGTTGGAATGTCATTCACCAATCAGCGCCTGGTAATCTACTCGCCAGCCAATAGCCCATCTTAGAGGACCTTTCGCAGCGTAGAGTAGCCAGTCTGACACAGGACACGTTGCTAGAACCTCGTTCAGCCAATCAGATAACGCCCATACCAAAGGAACCACAACGACAATTCGTTTGCGCATATTTGTATATTCTATGAATTTACCCTATAGCTTTAAAATTCAGATTCCTTATTAACTGAAGAGCTTCACAAAGTGTGTCTTTTCAACTGCAAGCAACTTCAAAAGTAACTCGAACTATACGTGTTTTAACTTTTAGCTCATCCTCTAATTAATGTGTAAAATTTTTCGGTCTCTACTGTCACAATACTCCAAAGGGGAGAGGGGCCGCGGTTGCTGATCGATTAGCCTGCTCGCCTCCCAAGAAGGCGATCCGGGCTCAATACCCGGCCGCGTCACTTCGGGCCGTAACTTCACATAACACTTATAATAAGGTAGTTCAGAAAAAAAAAAGGCTCTTCACGATAAAGTGAGCACTCTTGAAATGAACCATTGAAAAAAGTCACTGCTCCTGCTCGTATATATTTTAACGGGTGCACTGAGTGACATTCACCCAATAAAGTTGGTAATGATGGAGGGAAAGTAGTTCCATATCTTCATGTTGGATAAAAAGTGTTAGGTAACCATTTGTGATAATTAAAATTATTTCTTTCTCTTTCTGGTTTTGTTAGTGCATCGAAGTGTAACAGTTAGCAGATTTGTAAAATATTTACTTTCCTAATAATTTCACAGGTTTACTTTACCGTTGTATGAATAAAGTGATGAAGCCCATGGCAATGTTAATTTTAATAAGGGAAAAGAATATACAATGTGCATGCACGTAGATCGTAAGCATGTCTTTCAAAATTGCTCATTTTACCTTGAACAACCTTTAACACTATAGATGCATGTTAAGGGGACGAGGGAAATACATCACTTCCCAGAATCGTACCGGACGATGCCGTTGGTCGGCGGTTTTTTCTCGGGGATATCCCGTTTCCCCCCGCCCTTTCATTCCGGCGCTGCTTCATGCTCACCTCAATCACCCTCATCGGCTCTCAAGACCACGTGGTTTAGAGCAGCCCAAATCTCTTCACTCACTCCAGAGGGGCGTACTCATGTTCATAAAGGACGGATGTCTCAGTAAAAATGAAATAACTAAATTTGATTTTTAATTTTCCACGCAGCTATTATTTACAACTTTAAACTCTATGCCTCCACTATTACTGTGGCTATTCTCACTGAGCGCAATATTTTATTTCTATCTCAATTATAATTAAAGTCCTTATCACTGTCTCTATATTGGTTACAGTCACTTAATTCACATTCATTATTTACAAATATTAAATATGCCTATTGCCATCAATACAAACGTCTGTCACTCGCGTATTCAGTTCAATAGTCCCGCCCGTCACTCTCACCCTTCACTGTACCAATGCTCGCAGTCGCAGACTTCAGACTTCACTCTCGCCGCCACTCGTCACTATGCTGGCTTGTCGTCTTCGCACACCTGACACTCGACGTCATACACTCTGAGGCCCATCGTGGCTTTAGTAAGTCTCGCTGATCTGAGCTAGAAGGTTGCCCGCGACCACGAGTCTCGCTGAAAGACTAGAGCGATGGCCAGAACATTACTTCAGTGATAACCCCAGAAATTCGATGCGCTCAAGGGCGGGAAGCGCGTGAGTTCCGATAGGCTTGTGTGGCATGCGCTGCGGCAAACCTTTGTAGATCTCCGTGCACTCCTCGCGTTACCGCTCACCCTTGACGCACTGATTTGCTAACTCGAGCGAGACGGCGCAAGCATGTAAAGGCTGTTCACGATTCCACCATTGTGCTCGGTTCAGGTCGGACGTGCTTTGCAGTAGCTCTGCCCTGCTTGTTTATGAAAGGATAGTTAGTTAGCTGTGCAGTGCAGGCAAAATGCTTGAGCTCGCCCGATTTGTACAGAATATGATCAGAAGTGTAATTTTTGTTAGTAGAGCACTGCGAGCTTCTCTGCAACACCGGGCCTGTGCTCTCTTATGGGGCACAGGTTAAAGGTACACCCCTAGCCACTAGCCTTGACTCCGGTAAAGGGGAGAGGTAGGGAAATTAGTTTGTGGAGGCCAATTGAGCACTTGGAAATTGTTATTTAAGGGTTTTTAATTAGTTTTCCACCCATTTGAGAAGATTGAAGAGTGTAGGAGATAAACCCTTTGGGAGCCGTCCTCCCCCCCCCCTTCCCGACTCCTCATCATGGCTGAATTACAGGAGAAAATGAATGAAGACATCGACTCTAAGAAGAGAAAAACCAACGAAATGACAGCTAGATCAACCTCTGCAGGAGGAACTTTCAGCCAGCAAGGCCAGACTAATCAGGGCGATCCCACTTCCGCATCAGCCAATCCAAACGCAGAGCCAGTCAGGGTGAAGAGGCCCGATCTCAGGCCACTGACTGTGTATTACACACAACAGTGCACTTACCCCGACGTTTGTAAGCTGTTCAGAGAACAGCTAAGCCAGCCAACTCAAAATAGAATTGTTCCACAGGGAGTTTCCTACCTCCCTGCCTCCTTCGAAGACTATCGCAAAGCGATATCCATTTTAGATACCCTCAAAGTAGGGTATTCAATCTTGACGCCGCGCAGCGAGATACCCCTCAAAGTAGCCCTTAAGCGGCTAGACAAGAGCATTCCGAGCACCTGGATTCGCGAAGAACTCGTGTCCCTCGGCTTCGAACCACTTGCAATAATACCAAAACTCCCAATGCGCGATCGCCAGCCCCTCAATACTTTTATTGCTGAATTCCCGGCCAGCGAAAAGTCGCAATCTATCTGCCAACTTCGTGGACTCTACGACCATGTGATCAACGTCGAAGAGTACCAGCCCCCCGAAGGACCAGAGCAGTGTAGCAACTGCCAGCGATTTGGAGACTCGACAAGAGTGTGTCCCCCCACCCCTCACAGGTGTAGGCTATGTGGCAAAGGACACACCACCTTGCAATACGACCTGCCAGATCGCGAAGACAGGGCAATGTGAAAATGCATGAGTTGTGGAGGCAACCACGCTGCCAATTATAAGGTCTGTGAGTCTTACAAACAAGAAAAGTGGAGGTAGCTCGCCTCACAGGAGCGCAGGAAGCGAGAGCAGCAGAGCAGATACTCTGCTGCTAACGTAACTCAACCAAGGCAGTTTACATTGACTCCCACCCCCTGGATCCAGTCAACACAGCCTCCACAACAATCACAGCCTCCCCAACAGGGCCCAGCCCAGCCGCAAGATGGCTGGACACAGGTCCTGGGAAGGAAACAACGCGCACCAGCCCAGACTTTTGTGCCACATTTTGCACGAAACCGCCCAATTCCAGTTGCCAATGCCTATGGTGCACTGGCATATTATCAGCCATCCGAATTAGATTTCCCAACCATTTCAAATTCATATCGTCGTCAGTACTGGTAGCCTCGCGAAAAACCCCTATAAAATAAGGGGGAAAAGACAAATAAATCGCGTAACAAACAATCCCGGCCTTCCGAGTCGCAACAGCCGCTTCAGGCACCCACGCGGCCCCAGCAGTCACTGTCTCGTGCGCGGCCAATCAGGAGCCGGCTCAACGCCCATTGGGTGAGAAGGTTTCTGTCAGCCAAACAAAACTGGTGCGCCCAGCAGGGCAGATGGACACAACCCCGGCTGCCTCCAGTACTGAAACCCTCGATATGCAGAAATTACTGCAGGAGGCGAGGGCTAGCTCTCTTAACGAAAAATTCCTTGCCTTTAGCGGAGTGCTGGAGGCTCTCTGCACATTGACAATGGTTTGGACCGACCAAATCAAATCGGTCAAAGAAAAAGGGCGAATTCTGACTGGGGCCGCCCTTTCTATCGCGCAAGGGCAGCAGCAACAGCCTGATGGCTGTTAATACGCAGTTGCCAAATGCTGTGCCGTTTAGGTTTAATTTAGTAAGTAGTCTTATTCACTGGAGTGCGAGCGGCATTCGCAGAAATAAACGGGATCTGGTAGATTTTATTTCTCGCCATCAGATTCCTATAATTGCATTAAACGAATCTCATTTAGATCCACAGCATAGATTCTCAATTCCGAACTATAAATGCATTCAAAATGATCACGACGGACACGGTGGAGGTGTTATGGTTTTAATACATAATTCAATAGTATGTAATCTCGCGAAATTAATTCAGCTTCAAAGACTTGAAGCTGTGGGTGCTACCATTAAACTCGGGAATCAACAGGTTGCAGTTTATTCAGTATACTGCCCGCCAGGCCGCACACTTTTGCGCGCAAATTTATACGAATTAACTAATGCATATCCAGTTTTACTCGCTGTGGGCGATTTAAATGCAAAACATCCCGCTCGGGACTGTCTCGCGCGCACAGCCAACGGGGATACCTTGTTTAGACATCAATAGCACCATAATTACATTATTCACACCCCTAGCGAACCTACTTTTGACCCTCGTAATATAAATTATAGGGCCGATATTCTTGATATCGTGCTACATAAGGGCTTTAATATGGACTTAGACTTTATGTGCTACATGAGTTGGCTTCGGACCATTATCCTGTCCACTTGTCATTCAATGAACTTAAAATTACACCAATTCGAAAAATTAAAGATTATAAGCAGGCGAACTGGCCTGGCTTTAAGGAATATCTAGATGAGGAAATAAATCTCACAACTCGTATTAGTACTCCCGAGGAATTGGATTCTGCTGTCGAACACGTCACAGAGCTAATTCAGACGGGAGTTAATAAGTACGTCCCGGAAAAGACACGCCAGATTAACACAGATAAGCTTACTGATCATATCAGGGAACTTATTTCACGTAAAAATAGACTACGCAGGCTCTTTTCTCGAACTAGATCCAGGCAAACCAAAGCCCAGATTAACAGTCTTAGAGAGCCAATCGACATTTAGATCACTGCCTGGCAATCTAATATCTCGTCCATTAAATTATCCCGCCCATACACTCAGGATAACAGCCTGTGGCATATGACCAAAACATTTACAAAAAAAAAAGCGTTCTCCAATCCCGCCTCTTCAAGGCAATGCAGGTGTTGCCTACACGCCCCAGCAGAAAGATGAGACTATGGCAAACCAATTAGAATTAGCTTTTCAGCCCAATAACTTTCCAGCCGATGCAGCTTTGGTAGCCCAAATTTATAGGTACATCCGAGTGCGTCTGAAACAGTGTACGGTGGCTGAGCCAGACCCCACGCACGCTAAGGAGGTCAAACGCATTATTAAACGTATGGAACCCCGCAAAGCTCCTGGGTTCGACTCCCTTCAGACCATAGTTTACAAGCAACTGCCTGACAGCATGTTTGAGGATAGAGCCGAGTGCATTAATGCAAGTTTTAATCTTGCCCGTTTCTCCGTTTCGTGGAAAAGTGCCACAGTAATTGTATTTCCCAAGCTGGGCAAAGACCGTCCCAATTACAAAATTATCGCCCCATCAGTTTGCTGGCCACGCTCTGTAAGATACATGAGCGAGTATTTTTGTACGGTTTAAATATACTATTCGCGAGTATTATTTATTTCCTAATGAGCAATTTTGCTTTAGTAAAAAGCACTCAACAGTGCACCAACTTGTCCGCTTATCGGAACACATAACTAAATCTTTTAACTGTCGCCACTTTTCGGTAGCAGTATTTTTAGACGTGGAAAGGGCCTTTGATCGGGTATTCCACGCAGGGCTAATATATAAGCTATATCAAATTAAGTTCCCAGACTGCTACATCAAGCGTCTGGCGTCATATTTAAATCAACGTTCCTTCTCGGTTTCCATTGAAGGAACGCTATCTACCAAAAAATTCATTGGGGCTGGCGTCCCCCAGGGCAGCATCCTGGGACTAGTCCTATACAATATTTATACTCATTACATACCACGCCCCCTCCCCAAAATCGACTTATTACTGTGGGTGTCTATGCCGATGACATAATCATCTAAACCCACTCCCGTAAAGCTGAAATTGCAATTCAGCGAGTCCACGCACAACTCAATGAGTTCGAAAATTTTTTTCGCCTGTGGCGAATTAAGATAGGCGAGAGCGAAGCGATAGTCTTCACACGCCGCCGAAACATTCCCCCAAATTTACAATTAACTCTTTTCAGAGAAAATATTCCCTTCAAGGAAGAGGTTAAGTACCTTGGCCTAATCATGAATAGTAAGCTGACATGGCGACCCCATGAGGAGACTAAGCGTAATCTCGGTTATGCCCACCTGTCAGCCTTGTATCCAATATTAAATCGCAGTTCCAGTTTATCACAGAAAAATGGGATCCAATTGCACCAATCATTGGTTAGACCCACTATCACATATGCAGCCCCTGTGTGGGCTTACTGTGCTCCCACTCACTTAGATTCTTTACAAGTGGTGGAAAATAAATGTCTCAGATTGGCTTCTCATGCACCACGGTACATTCCTATCAGAAAATTGCATGCAGAACTTAAACAAGAATTGCTGCAAGATGTAATTCTCAGGCAAGTACAAACCTTTTATCAATCCCTTGAGGAACACACCAATCCTCTCATCGCTACTATAGGGGACTATGATATCGATGAGACCCAGAGCTATAAGCGATCCAAGTCGCTTCTAACCCACAGACCCTCTTAGCCCTGCGTGTAACACACTGACTTGAAAATCATTATATATCCTGCGCAGCCTTTTATTTATAAACAGTAGTTTAACCTGAGCAGTTCCGAAGGGACAGCTCAGCCTAGATTAATTAACCATTCGACTTCACTTTAGTTATTTTTATTTATGATATAATATGTTAACATAAACTTAGCCTCTCATCCCAGCCTGTTGCTAGTATGCTTGGCCCTGAGCTGCAGCTGATTCCAAGGCCTCCTCCGCCGAGAGATAGAGGTTTGCAGCGTCGTGTGGTTCGATGCTTCAATTGGTGAGAGACCTCCCCGTAACTATAAGTATTTTTCTCCCCCCCCCCCCTTCCTAGACGAAGCTCAGTGCACTTACAGTATACGGCCTTAGATATGCTCTATCACAGCCAATGGCTACAGAGACTGGCCGCTGTGAGGTAGCACAGCATTATTTTTTATAAAAATGTCCCCGAGGACATATGCTACTATAGGCTATATTTAGGATATTATTATAGGTCAATTAGGCTAGCTTAATATGTTTATTCATCCACAGGTCCTTACCGTCTTTTAATGTTCTAGTAAAAACCAGTAAGAGCCAGCCCTGCTGACCCTGCTGGCACTTACTAGCAGCTCACTTACTCTCCTTTAGTTTTCAGGCTCATAGAAGAGATCGGGGAGAAGAGGCCCAATAGCGTCACTTCTCCCACCAGAGAGGCGCCCAAACACCTCTCTCGTTACTGCCGGCATCAAGTTAAGAATAAACATAGCTCCCGCCCTCTCTCTACTAGTCTTTCCAACTCTATTAACTAAGAGCATGTTTTCCAAACACTCTGTCTCCTGTAGCATTCTATTTTATTTTATTTTATGCTAGAATCATTTATGGAATTTCTTACTTCTCTGTCGCAAGGGTTTTTTACATCTCTCTTGACGGTTTTTCCCTTGCTCTTCATAGTTAAGACTAGCTCTAAGTACACTTAGGGAGGTAGTCATGGCCCAATTCCTCTTTGCCACGATGCATGTCTCCTTGCATGATTTTCCTTCCTCGTAGGCGTAAGGGGTCAGCCTTGAGACGCAATAAAATTCCACCCTACCTTCGGGCCGTGACTTCACATAACACTTAGAATAAGGTAGTTCAGAAAAAAAAAAGGCTCTTCACTATAAAGTGAGCACTTTTGAAATGAACCATTGAAAAAAGTCACTGCTCCTGCCCGTATATATTTTAACGAGTGCACTGAGTGACATTCACCCAATAAAGTTGGTAATGATGGAGGGAAAGTAGTTCCATATCTTCATGTTGGATAAAAAGTGTTAGGTAACCATTTGTGATAATTAAAATTATTTCTTTCTCTTTCTGGTTTTGTTAGTGCATCGAAGTGCAACAGTTAGCAGATTTGTAAAATATTTACTTTCCTAATAATTTCACAGGTTTACTTTACCGTTGTATAAATAAAGTGATGAAGCCCATGGCAATGTTAATTTTAATAAGGCAAAAGAATACACAACGTGCATGCACGTAGATCGTAAGCATGACTTTCAAAATTGCTCATTTTACCTTGAACAGCCTTTAACACTATAGATGCATATTAAGGGGACGAGGGAAACACATCACTTCCCAGAATCAACCGTTCTCCCGGGAAAAAAAATACCAGAATGATTATCGTTAGATACTCACACACTTGCAGATCTTTTAAAGGTGTCTTCGGAAGAAGAAATTTCCCTTACTTGTCCGAGCCAATCAGAATTAGGTCTACTAGAATACTAAATTCCTATGATTCGCGGGCAGGCACATAAAACAGTTAAAATCCTCCAATCACAGTAGTGGATATGATGTCAAATGTTTTAAAATACAGCTAGTAATTGATACGTTTTCGCAAAACCACGTGTTCATTTATACGTTGGCTTATGTGAATTTTTTTCGATGCGCTCTGCAATACTTTTTGCTAGCTGTAAAGAGGGCGTCACATAAATGATCACACGATCGAGGAGCGAGTGCGTAAAATATTGAGAAATGTGCAGTGGCTAATGCCAAATGAAATAGCGAAATTCATGAATGCCACTCATAACTCCAGTCGTTTTTATTTATTCGTTGCGTTCGGAAACTACGATCTGTAGTTTCTTGTATATACCAGGTTATACCTAACCTTTTACCGAGTGTGAACGCAAGCATGTGCATGTTGAAACATGTGCATATTTACGGCGTCTGTTGTACGCGGTAAAAACCAACATAAAATATTTTAGAAAGGTTTCTTGGTAACGACAGGCATACCATCTGTTGATAGTTTGTGTCGCACAAACTATTTGCTTCGTTACTACCCACTGTCAATGTTACTTAGTGCCATGGACGTTCCTCGCTAGTTTCAAGCGTGAAGGGAAAATTATAAAATTCCGATTGCCACGTACACCCTACTTTTTGTTACCAATTTGCAACAGGCCCGAAATTCATAGCGCCAGTTGCAAGAATGCCAGTCTAATGTGTATGATGCAAAACATATTTAATTTGTATAAGCCGCACGCAGTGCATTAAAAAGTTCCTTTAGACGTGTACGGTCTTACAGCATGCACGCCTATTTTACGATGTTCCAGAGCCCCGACTGTAATAAGCATTGCTCACTTGTATCTTGGGCCTAAGCTAGTTCCTTACTGGTAAAATTGTACTCGAATTACAATGAAACGGCGGAGTTTAAGAAAATCAATCATGCATGCCTACCCGGTAACTTTTGACAACTGGTCATTGTAAAACAGTATTGCTTCCGAGCCATGACATTTAATTACAAATTCACGTGGTATCTGTAATTATTTCCACGAATTACTTCGATGACACAAACATGTTTTAGGGTGAATGCAGAAATTTGTTTACTTGCACGTTAACTAGACGCACAGCGTTCTATTTACATATCTGCTGTGATGGCTTATTAACTAGGTGTTAAAATCCATCTTCAAAGACGTTTACCACCCGTAGGAATAACTTTATACCTTAAGCTATATACAATATGAATCAATCCATCCATCTGACTGAAATTACATTCCAATCAGTGGAAAACCACTGATTCGCAGTGATATTCAATTACTCCAATTAGTGAAAATGACCCACTTAGAATCAGTGGAAAACCACTGATTGTTTCAGTGAAAAAATTTCACTGATTGGATTAGTGACGTGAAGCAATTTCATTGATGAATAAGTTTCGGCCGACTGCAGTGCTGAATGAAATGTTTTTTTTTATTATTTATCGAAATAATTACTAAAAATAAACATATTTACGACAGTTTTCTTTTTTATTACACAATTTACCATAGTTTAAAAAATAAAAAATATGAGTCAATTTAAAAAACGAGACATATATACGTGTTATAATATTATTGTCGAAATCTTGAATATTGACTTTCTATTAATTTGCTTTTCGTTTTTGATTTAATTCGTAACATTAGGATATTTAAAATGAATTTTATATATATATATATATATATATATATATATATATATATATATGCACTTCTTCTCCACTCATATGCAGTTTAAACCTTCAAACAGAGCTCTGTGATGATTGCATGAAAACGAAATGAAAGACGTAAAAACGGAATGAAAGGCGGATTGTTCATTCTACCTCATACAATGGAGTTTTGAAAGAGGAAACACATTTTAGAAAGTATTTTTAATTGTTTTTATTAGTTTATTCGTTGATATTTCACTTGATACACGTTGTTTAACGGCCATTTATAAACGTTGTTCGACGGCCATTTTACACGCTATTTAACTGATTCATCAGTCAAAAACAAACCACTAAAAAAACAGTGAAAAAAAGTACGGATGAATCAGTGGAAAATGTCACTGAATCAATCAGTGAAGGAACTCTGACATTTTTCACTGATTCGTCTGTTAAATTTACTGAAGTAACTGATGAATCAGTCAGATACTGTTGACTGATTGAAACAGTGAAATTCTCACTGACTCTAATTGAGAGAGTATCACAGTGTTTTACATGAAATGCCGTAAGCTTTGCCCAAGGACGCTAGGTCGCTTCATCATGCTACACGTGCTCTGCTCTTCTGACCCGTCACTGTGATTCTATAGTGTAACAGCTATCACGGAAGGTTTTCACGGCAGAGATCTAGGACAAATAGTTAATGTTTCAACTAGAACTTCAAATATTTTTGCGAGCCGGCAGTCTGCCTTCTCTCTCACTCCCGGCCGCCTGTCGCCTAGTGGCGTACACAGCAACATTTGCACTTAACAGGAAGCATCCTTCGCACAAGTAGTTATTTCGTACTTCCTTGCACCTTGGCTGTAGACAAATATCTTGTCACAGTAGCAGCAACGAAGCCTTGACGAAGTGGTCGATGTCGGCACTGCTGTAGGTGCTCCATCCGAATAAGTCGATGACATTCCCGAATAAGTCGATGATGGCACTGCCGTAGGTGACCCATCCGAAGAAATCGATTGGTGCTTTCGGTGTCATGCCTGAAGAAGTCGATGGCAGTACTGCTGTAGGTTTTGTTGCTGGACACGCAACCTTTGTCACCATAATATTTTATAATTGCTTCAACAAGCTGAGATTATGTATCTTTCACGTCAGCTTCTGTTAAATCAAGCCTTCCATCTGACCCCCACTGATTATAATATACCCATATGCAAGCCATATGGCGCCAAGTTGACATTAAACCAATCATATTACACCAATAAGACACTGTGGGGACATCGACCAGCCAGTCACCGAGCTGCTATGTGATTGCCGCTGGCCAATAGCATGCAGGCATTGAGACATCATCACATGCATGAGTCAGTCTGCAGGGGTCAGTTTGGGTTTGTGGGGGGGGGGGGGGTCTACCGATGTTGAATGACCTGCAGGCTAGACTCTACAGTCTTATGTACAACTTTGCAGATGTCAACTGTGCATTGGTTGTGTGCTGTCACAGTGGAAGGCGACGATTGAGCCAGCCTTCTACAGGAGAGATGTCAAACACTGTGTTGACCAATGGCTAATGTTATATAAACACACATGTTTTGAATTATAGCTTTCCCCAAATAATACCGCGAATTATTCAGGTCTCTATCTATGGGCTGTTAGAAAGTAGGTCTTGTTTCGTGAGTTATGGACATTTGTATGATGTAAATACAGGGAAGACGGCATTTAGATGTTACTGTAGGTATAATAGAGACACTGATTAGGACTTAAATTACAATTGAGGTTAGCATGAAAACTACGCTCAAGTAATAAAAATAGCAAGAGCTGTAAGTGGGATTAGCAGTTTTATTTTGAAAACAGTATTTGTATATATTTTGCAACAGTGAAAATAATTTAGCAAATTAAATTAAATTATTTTATTTTATTAATACTTCCATGCCTCACGAAGTTCGATATGCTCTAGGCGATCTGCAACAAATAATCATTGCAAATATTTGTTTGTATTTGAATGTACAAGGAATTTTTTGGATAGTAAGTTGGTAAATGAAATTCTGCAAAACTGCAAATAAACGAGAGTAAATTTTACCAAGTCTTATGGATAATTTGTCATAATTGTATTGAATTTTAACAAGTAAGTGTGATAGACTTCAAGTTTATCATATACTTTGAAACTACATAAACTGTCTTGCAATTTTCCTAAAATAATGTGCTGTAAATATAGCCTACAATATTTCAGCTGCACAGTAAAAAGAAAATATTTGGTAATTAGTTTCCAAATAACTGTTTATAAAAAGACATTACATGAATTATTTACTGTGTTCGTTTGTTTATTATGGAATCGTCACTACGGCTGTTGTAGTTATTACTAGAGACCCGAGAATTTCGCGGGTTCATTTCTAGACAAGTTGGAATTCACACACATGTACGTTCATGTTCTCCGTTTGTAATTGTTCGACATTTTTTGACACATTCTGGAGATAAATGAGCCAATAACAAACATGCAAGAAATTGTGCGCCCAACCACCGCCTTTTACTACCCCAAAAATCAACCAATACACAGTTGATATCTTTATGAAAGTATACGTGACTGTGAAGTCTATCCTACAGGTTATTGAACTCGCGAATTTCTCGGGCTCTCTAGTTAAATTGATAAATTTAAGGTTTCTGTTGGAGACTTTCCATTCGTCGATGAGAATAATACGAACCATTCATAGCCTAGAGCAATGCACTGTTCGCGAATCAGTCCCCCCCACAAGATATATCATTGCTCACTGACCATCTCAGGATGACATAGAGCCTAATCCATTAGGCTTCTTGTTTAGAATCACATCCGGGATATCTTGTCCAGTGTTTCGGCAATCATTACAGTTACCATCTTAAGGGAAAAAATGCCTGGCCAAATAAGGACAACCAAATAATCGGGCACTGTTTATTCGGATCTCTGGGTGGCTGCTTCAGGACTGGCTGAGCCTTTCAGCCAATCTTAGGCTGGCAATGGTTTTGAAAAGAGGCGATATATTTTTTAAATCGTTTATGGGGAGGGAGTACGACGATGGCAGCGAAAGCCTGCGATATATTTTTGGTATCATTTTTTCCTCTTAAATGTTTTTACTCTTTACTCATTGCAACACATACCAGCAACAAACTGCTTTATTGCACAACTGCAGTCATGTTGGCGAACATAATTCGTGATCCACCAACACAGCCAACATTAAATTTCCTTATGGCCATGTTAAAGGAATCACAAGGGGAGAGGAGAATATCGTCTGTGCCCCTAACTTTTGCATGTCATTCACTCAAACTAACTATTAATTGATATTAAATAATATTTTTTATACAAATAATATCAGTATTCAATGTTGGATGTTTGCCTAAGGAAGCTCTCTGATGAGCTCTTTTTTTTTATGAGGGCATTTTCAAGGGTGCAGTTTCACGTAATATCTGGATGCAAAAATGTCACTAGTTGATGAGACTATGTATTATAAATATAATTTATGTTATCCCCCCTCAAAGACACCCCACATAAAACCAGCACAACATTAAAACCAAAATAAAATAAAAACTCGGTCAAATGCGGAAACGAAACTAGCAGCCAATGCAAGTATGGCAATATTTGAGGTGTGGATTTTTCGTCAAAAATCACTGGCTGTAGCTATTGCATGCTCATCTGTGGATCAGAGAATAGATTAAATATGAGGTACACCGCTTATTCGTCTTCTGCGCATGTACCCAACACTGACTTGCCCCAATCATACACATCTGACAAAGTCACATAGTCAACAGTGATGAACGTGTTTGTTTATATCTTAATTTTTAAATGACATGCACTATTACATTAATAAAAAAAACTATCAACGAATTTTAATTTTGTCAAACTCCATTACGAATTTGTCGTGTTGGCAGAAAACCAGTTCAAAGTTGGGACATGGAGATTGGTTGTGCGCAGCCAGTGAGATCGGTCTACCTCATCTTCAGTCTATGGTTCAGAGCCTTGCAGAGCGTGTAAAAAGTTACCCGTTCCAAAGACAAAACAAACAAGAAATAGCCCTAGTGAGAAATCTCTACTGCGAATAACTAAACACGCCAACATTTCCGGGTCTCCATATTAAAAGGTATTGTGCAATATACTCAGGCCCGAAGTTATGGTGGGCGCCCGAGAATTATCGTACGCTCGGCTGACACTTCCTCGTCGGGGCGGCGGTGAAACTTGCAGCGTCGCCTCTGACACAAGATGTGTGATTCCCTCACTTCCGGCTTTACCCCTCCGGCCAGTACAGTTACTCGCGTGATGGGTGGGCGTGGCCTGCGACTCCCACGCGTCCGGCGATAGGCGCGTCCCGAGGCGCCGGCCACGCCCACCCACTCCCCCCACCACATCTTTATTTGTCAGGCGCCTCCGCGCGCGCGCGCGCGCGCAGCAGCAGCAGCAGTGTCGTGTCTCGCCTCGTGATTGCCCAGTCGCAGCACCGCTGCTGCCTGTATGACCTTTGTGTACGGGCACCGTTGCCCTGCATGCGCTGGCGGAGATTACAGGCTTTATCACGGTACAGTGAGCACTATTGAAAACAAACCTTTGAAAAATTATCACTGCCCTTAACTATACATATATGGTACAGTGCATTCTGAAATGCTAAACTGCGTTGCAAAGTGTATGAGATAAACGTTGCTCAAATAAACTATTAAACGCGCGTCCAGTGTGCTGATATACGAAAGGAACACACGCATCAGACGAGGGCTGTTGGTGCTTTCAAAATGTCACACACGTTAGAAACATCATTTAAGAATAAACCAAATAGGCTGAAAATGGCTTTTCCTAAGCGCTGTAGCTCAAAATATACGCTTCAGATACATACAGATCTACTCAAGGGCCCTGCATTGAACCTTCCTGCAGATTTTTCACCAATAATAAAATAAGTGTCAATTCTGAAAGTCTCATAGGCACACGCAGTGCGACTAGAATACTGCACGGCAGTTCAGAGCCTTGCGCTTAGAGGCGTAGACGCACTAAATGTGCGTGGCAGTGTCGCCCTTATCGACACCGCGCTTCTCGGCTTCGAACGTGGGAAAAGGCCTTCGGGTAGGCGGGGACCTTAAGACTTGGCGTTATTTCAGACCATATTTATAAAAACTTCGAATGCTGTCAATGTTATGTTTTGTCCTCCGGATTTGAATAATTATGTGCGAGTTCGCCGCGACTTTGCGACATTCACATTCTTTGCAGACACGGGTGAAGAAATAGGCTTACTATTTGCCAGCAGTTTCCATATTCGCATTATTAGGTCAGCAACACTCAAATTACCCAAACAGAAAAGGATGATAGTAGTAATAATAATAATTAATATTTTACTATAATTATTATAATTCCACGTAGGAAAGAACATTTACTGTGACACTTTCAAGTCAGCATTTTTACTGGCGGAGAGCTGATCATTAATTAATACTCTACAGTCACTCTAAAAAATTATTCGGAAATTCACCATACCGGTGTATACACTTAGCGGAAAGCAGGAATGGTAATGTTTACTCCCCTTATACATTCATTGTAGTGTTCCTACAGTTGCTCAGGAACCAGTCAAATGCGTAGGGAAGTACAGTACAGTAGCGACGCTGAACATTCCTATTTCTGCAGCTTGATGTGGAGTATTATTTTCATACAGTATCTAGGTTAAAAACTTCCATTGCAGTGAGGAAGTTTAGCAGAAAATCTTTTACAGTAAATAGTAAACGTTTCACTTGCTGTGTGAACCAATAGGATGGTTGTAAATGGGAACACACAGACAAACTGCACCGACGACTATACAGACGTGAATATAGGCGACTCACTTCAAGGTTATCTTTATTGTCAACAAAAGTGTTAAATTTATTACTACAGCCCCGCCCGAGTATTTCGCGGAATGAGTTGGCAGCAAGCTAGGCTGGACAGCCCTCTGTACATGAGAGACAACGTTTGCTTATTGGCTGCTGTGACCAAGTGAGGACTCTGTATAGGACTGTTAAACACCTCACATTACTACTTCCTGCTTAGTATTGGCTCACAGTTAAACGAGGCGTGTCTAAACAACTATCGTTCAATCACAACAGCAGGAGAAAAGAACAAGGGTTTGGAGTCTACCTCGCCTCCGAATGAATTCGCGAAATACTCGTGCCTCTATTTATTACTTCTTAAGTTGGTGCTTCTTGTTTGATACCTACACATTGAAGTATGCACTTTCATTTCCGTGACATATTTACTTTCTCAACTGTTCTATGGTTTTATTTGGTTGGCGCATGAATAAAGTGATCACACCAATGGCAATGTTAATTTTACTAATTGCAGAAGTGAAGAGATTTGGACGGCTCTTAACATCGGGGTCTTGAGAGCCGATGAGGGTGACTGAGGTGAGTATGGAGAAGCGCCGGAATGAAAGGGTGGGTGAAACGGGTTATCCCCGAGAAAACCCGCCGACCGATGACATCGTCCGGCACGATTCCCACATGCGAAAATCCGGGAGTGAACCGGCCGGGGACTAAACCCAGATCGCCTTGGTGGGAGGCGAGCAGGCTAACCGTTCAGCCACCGTGGCTCCCATATTGCATAAGGATACAAACTGGGCAGGGAAGTAGACCTTGCAGTGTTTTAAAAAGTTCTCACTACCGTGAACAGCGTATACTACAATAGGAGACAAGATCTGCTAAATAGATAAAATTCTACAGTACTTTGTCATTGACCATATAAATAAGATGAGCTACGTCGACATTTTTTGTGCAGTTGCTATCTTCTGATATTAATGCTCTCAATTCACATGCACATTTAAACGTTACTACATGGACAACCAGTTTACGATTTATGGAAAAAGTAGAATTTCAACGAGTTTGAGTTTTTTTTATTCGGATTATATTTTATTTAGGCCTATCTGAGTCGCCAGCATCTCCCAACTGTTCATTGCAATACGAAACCAAATAATAAACGTATTACTACTTTTTCTTGCGGTTTCATGTGCCACACTAGTGGAAATGTGAATATTCGGCTTAGTTACTCTCCTTGTTTAACTCCAATTTCCGACTTCTCGATCATCTGGAAATCTCGGAAGTTGCCACTTAATGGTAATGCGGGCCTCTCTATTACATCATAATTTTCTCTCTAAGACGCTTTCTCTCGGAACTGGCATTTATAATGTTTCTATACACGATGTATCAACAGCGAGAGTAGAGTCGTCTTTCGTCTGACGCGTGTTTTCTTTTCGTTCGTCGGTACATAATGGGAACCCGTTTAATGTTTCCATACATACAAACGTGGTTCTCAAGAACACTGTAATGCAATTTAAGCACCTGGTAGGCGGAGCCAGTCATGTATTGTATAGGCTGTTCACAGTAAAATGAGTAATTTTCTAAAGCCCCGCTTAAGATCTACTTGTATACATGATGTGTGTTCTTCCACCGTATGTAAAATTAACATTGCCATGGGCCTTATCACTTTATTCATGCGTCTGTATAGTGAAAGTGTGAAATTATTATAAAAGTAAATACTGTACAAATTTGCTCAACTTTATTCTTCGATACGTTAGAAAATACAGAAAGCGTGAGAAATAATTTAAGTATAGTTACCTAACACTTTTTGTTCGACGTTAATATATGTAACTACTTTCCCCTCCAACGTCACCAACTTTACTGGCCACGTGTCACTCATTACGCCCGTTAAAATATCTATATGCAGGTAGGCGTAGTGAGTTTTTTCTAAGGTTAATTCCAAATGTGCTCACTTTATCGTGGGCGTTATACAAAACGTGAAAATGCGTGTTTATAGAGGCGGCGGGACCCTTTATCCGCGTGCCATGGTTACAGACCTAAGAAATCCGCGAGTTCAATGACCTGTAGGCTAGACTTCACAGTAGTATTTACATACTCTTATACGGGTTTCAACTGTTTATTGGTTGATTGTCGTGGTAGTAAAAGCCGGTGGTTGACCGCACAATTTATTGCATGTTTGTTTCTGGCTCATTTATCTCCAGGAGGTGTCAAACTAACACGTAGACCAATTACAAAAGAAACACAAACGTACAAGTGTGTGAATCGCAACTTGTCTCGAAATGAACCCGCGAAATTCTCGGGTTGCCTTTATCACTCTCCTGCTGCCCGTTATTTAGATGTTGGAAAGTGATCGAAGTGGTGCGGGCGCACTGGCCTCTTCTGGGCCACGACCTTATAACCTGTGGGTGTTTCGAGCGAGCGTGTGAATCCACCTTCAGCTTTTTTTTCTCAGAAAAAAAAGATTGGAGTGTGTAGGAGAAGGGGAGAAAGGATGACCATGAAGCCACGTAAAAGCTAGCTAGCACCGCCTGTGCTAGCTAGGACCACGTATCTTTATTTACGGCCTTCTCCTTTGTTACTCCCCTTACTTGTTCGCAGGTTTGTTTTTCCAGCAAAAATTATCGAAATAGTATTTTATCTAACCTTATGAGATCAGCACACGGATATTTAGCGAGATGAACATTATGTTAAATAGTTTAAAAATATTCCGTCTGCCATCAAGCAGATTTCTCTACTTTACACTGGTAGGCGATGATTGGGGGTGCAATTTTTTACGCTTTTATTATTGGCCCATAGTTCTTCCTGAGGTGACAAGTAAGTCATCAACCAATTGTAAAGGTAGGTAAAAATAAGGTTTTAAAATACTAGCTTGTATCCAAATAAATCTTGCGAATTACTCTTGTCTAGGGATAGGAATATTTCGGGAATTCATTCGAAGACAAGACGGACGTCAAGAACGTGTACGCCTACACTGAATTCGCCTTTGCGATTGGATCACAATTCATCAGACACGCCCCGGATGACTCTGAGCCAGTAACAGTCTTGCATGAAAGCAATCAGCGAACCCCATACTGCCAGGTGCGAGGTAACACTGGCTCATTTCCGGGGCAGAATGCAATGAACAAACATCTGAGGCTGGACTACCCAAACGAATGTGAAGTCTAGACTTCAGGTCATTGAACTCGCGAAATGTTTCTATCCCTACCCATGTCTAGAGACCTGCGAATTTCGCGTATTATTCGGTGGACGGCTAGACTTAAAACACAATTACGTATGCACTACACTCTAAATCGGAATCAGTTATTTTTTACTGATTTTCAGTTGAAACTGCTCCATCCTGAATCTGTAGAAAAAATATCACTAATTCATTAGTTAAAATAAATATACTGATTCAAGCAGTAGAAAACTACTTATTTATAGTTGGTTAATAAATAAGCACAGAGCATTCCTATGTGATGTAAGTTAGGTAAGATTTATTTTGTCGCAGAACACAAATATTTTGGACGTGGTTGGGCTCGAACCTCCGCCCATAAAGCAAAGCATGCTGAAGCTTTCATGATCAGCCATATCCAATGTCCTACTTTACCACTGCCAAATGTGTGCTCGTATTATGGGTACTGAACCACAATATGTAATATTAAATATTGGTGTAGGTTTCATGATGTGAAAGTATTTCTTGTTGTCGAAATATATAGATTTTCTGCGCAAGTACATGTCTTTGCAAAGTTCGGAAGTCAATCGATCTTCAGTTTAGTTCGTATTCTGTGCTTTAAAAGATAAACATAGTGGTTTCAATGTACGAGGTTATTGATGTCCACTAGTATCCGCCATTTTACAATGCAACGAGACACTACAGATTTAAACAGTTATTTTTGGTGACAAATAGATCAGTGATAATTTTACTGACTCGATAGTGCGGTGATTCAATAAGAAAGGTGGATTTACACCAACAAAGGTTTTGTGGTCTGCAAGTTAAAATATCAAATAATGAGGAAACAACAAATTTTATAAAATATTGCATAGTGTCTAACGTTCCACTGTCTAATTAGCACAGTTATTACTAGTCAATCTGTCTCTTCAAAATAACAGTTTCATTATGTAAAATCTTGTTGCATTGTAAAATGTCAGATACATAGAAAACACCGACAACGCCGTTGAAGCCAATATATTTCTCTTTCAAAGCACACAAGCACACAAGCGTTAACATAGAATGACTTTCGAGCCTTACAAAGACATGTACCTACGTACGCATAATATGTGTATATTTCAACAACGTGAAGTACTTTCACATTACGAAACTTAGAGCCTTTCGCCATTGCAAGTTAATGTTACTACGCTGATGCGAGACTATTTATCTCAGTGGCAAAGTAGCAGAGTTGGTAGGACGTCAGCCAAAAGAAACAAGAAAATGTGTTTCGCTTTGGGGTGGCGGTTCGATACCAACCACTTCCAAAATTTACTTGAACATGTAATAATTTTGTTTTGCGACAAATTAATTGTACTTAATTTATTTCAAACCGTAATGCACGGTTTTTATTCCTTGTGCTTTTTATTAATCGAATATAAATAACTGATTTTCTACTGTTGGTATGTATTAGTGGATTTCATTTAACTGAAGAGATTAGTAGTTTTCTTTTTCTACTGATTCCGGATGGAGTAGTTTCAACTGACGATCAGTAAAACTAACTGATTCCGATTTAGAGTGTACTTCTGTCTTTGGGCCATTTAGGGCCACTGATTTTTGCGAAAAAATCGGAACCCACGGTAGACTTCAAAACTATACATACACCTCGGCTGTTGTCATACCTCCATTGGCTGCTGGTGTTCGTTTCCGCATTTGACCGAGTCACTCAGGACTCCGTACCTCCGGCACTGTACCTTCGTGATTCGTGCGCTAACAGTTAACACGGACCAGAACATGCTTCAGCCAATCACAAAAGCTGGACGACCCCACAATGCTTTGAAATGTATCTTGTCTCGAAATCTTTTCGCGAAATATCACTGCCCCTACTTACTATGCATCCCTCGTCAGATAGTGGACGAGTTTGCTGTAGGCCGTACTTTAATTGAATCAATCTTGTTTTCGTGAGAAACCATACTTTAACTCAAAATTTTATCCCTTTCAGGCATACGCCTAAACTCTGGCCGAGTAACCTATGCTATGAACAAATTCATTCTTCTTGAAGAACGAACTCAAGTCATTGTTTCGCGAGTTTTTGAAGACATCTTACAAAAACACTGGAACCTCGTCTTCAGTAAATATCATACTTAAAAATTAATATTTTTGTGAAACTCTCGACCATATGAATTTAATAGCTAGGATAAGTTTTTGCATAAGTAACGGCAGAAATGCAGTAGCATTGTTTACGAATTAATTACCAACACAATGTATCATTGGGCACTGAGCCTAATTATGTACAGTGCCTGAAAAATATAACTTTCCTGTGCTTTATGTAAGCTTACACAAGTATTACACACATTGCACATGTTTTCAGCCCTCATATCTTCAAACGCACTGCAATGTCTTTATTGTTTTATGATAGGATAATGTATGTTTGACTTGGACATAACTTTGTGCGGACGAATCAAAAACTTTCATACCAGAGTACTAAAATTGTGATTGGCGTCCCAGTGAAATGGGAAAGAAGCTTCATATATACTGTTCAAGATAAAGTGAGCACCTTTGAAGTTAACCTTAGAAAAAGTGTCTGCCCCTGCTTGCATATATTTTACCGGGCGCAATGAGTGGCATGCGCCCAGTAAAGTTGGTAAGGATGGAAGGGGAATAGTTCCATGTCTTAACGTCAATTAAATAGTGTTAGGTAACCATCTGTACGAACTGAGATTATTTCTTTTCCTCTTTTTTATTATTGCGCTTGAGTAGGGCCAATAAGAATGAGCAGATTTGTGACATATTTACTTTTCTAATAATTCCACAGTTTCACTTGACCAAGGCATGAATAAAGTAATGAAGCCTATGGCAATGTTAACTTTACATAGGGCGGAGGAATACACAACATGCGTACAAGTAGATCTCAAGTAGGGTTTCAAAAGTGCTCATTTTACCGTGAACTGCCTGTACCTGCAAGACGTCCAATAGGCAATGAAAAAGACATTTACAACATGGGCAGAGTGCTTTTAACCTACACTGTAAAAATCTGTTTAAATTTTACTGAGAAATTTTTTGTACATTAACTAAACATAATCAATACGTCACTGACCTTTGTAAAACGTCTCGTTGTTTGCTAACATTGCAAGAGCCGTTGGCCTCATTGTTAATGCGACTAGAAAATTTTTTGAAAAAACGAAAACTCACTTTATGTCTCGAAGTCAAAGTTACGAAATATTATATTCTGTGATACTTATTTCACATAAAACAAATGAGTATATTTACGAATGACGTGCATTATAATTTTAATTTACTTTCAAAGCTCATACAATCACGTTATTATGCGTATTTAGGCCTGCCCAGTTATTTCTGTGACCAACAGAACAGGCTGCAATAACAATTTGGTAGTTGGTAATGTCTGTGATTGTTATCCTGACGGAAATGTTCACAACAAAAATATATTCTACTTTTATAATACTCCATTCATGCAACTATTCAATCTACCTGCAGACTTAGTCCATCTGAAATGCAGTGACGTGATTTTTGTTCTCTATACTATTCTACACCGTTTGACAGATCAGGACGAAATTTAGCAGTGATACCACATTCATATTTCTAACAATCCCATGGTTACACCTGGCTTTAGGGTGAATAAATTGATAAGGCCCATAACAGTGTTAAATTTAAATATAACGGAAGGACACAAAATTTACGTATAACGGAAGGACACAAAATTTACACAGAAGTACATGTTAATCAGGGCGTTCAAAAGTGCACAGATTCCTGATTGTAGGTTCTGGCATATTATAATGCATGGCACTGGCAATTGTACACTTCCCCTCAGAATAAATGAGCGACGGAAAAAGTTAAAGTCCCCCTTCGGCAATCTTCGGCTTTTGACAAGACGTATCGCCTTGGCTCTTAGGAAACCAGCTACACATAACTATCCGGCCAATCGTTCGGCGTTTTAACTGCGCCAAGAATCTCTTTAGATTCTATTGGAGCATCATTCTGACATCAGTTTCTTCAAGTAAATATAACGCATTTAATTGGATGAAGCAACTTGTCATGCGATTTATTAAGTTAATGCAAAAACATAATATCTAACATAAACTCCTCACTGGAAGTCCGTCTCTCACGCGCAAACAAGTAGCACTTAGGGGAATAAACAACCAATTATAAAGGCGAGCTGAGCTACAGTGTTGTGCAACATAGCTTTTCCCGAAATATTTTAGCGGAATTACCTCACATGAGCTCCACACTGAACGTTCGCGAGTCATGCAAGCAGTCAGCAGAAAAAAAACCAGTCGTAAAGGCGTGTTAAGCGACAGTATTGTGCAACATAGCATGTCCTGAAATATTTTAGCGGCATTATCTCACATGAGCTCCACACTAAACGTTCGTGAGTCATGCAAGCAGCCAGCGGAAAGAAAACAATCGTAAATGCGTGCTGAGCGACAGTGTTGTGCAACATAGCTTGTCTCGAGGTATGTAAGCAACATTCGATGCTTCAAACAAAGAAACAGTAAATGTATGTGAAATGACTATAATTACAGATAACTGTAAAAGAGAAATGCATAATTCCTCTGTTAATAATTAAAATATACCCTATTTTATGTAAGACGTTAAGTAGTTATAATATTTGTCATTTATTAACGATACACATAAATGAATTTCCTGCTGTCGTACACATTTGCGAAAATCGAATATCACGCTGTAGCGGAATATATGGTTATATTAATCAGTAAATAAGGCCACTAAACATTAATTAAACAATCGGCGCATGTTGCAGATGTAATAATTGTATGCGCACATCAAAAATGTCTATCTTGCAACTAGCTGCTGCCTGCATGAAAAGCCACGTCCTATCTAACCGGGCCAATTTCTACCCTGCCAAATCAAATCCTTACGTAGGTTTCGTATTATCTACTGTAGCCGGCAGGCGTCTGTGGATGCCTGAGCGGGCGGAGCGTGTTAAAGGGTACAACAGGGAAGGAGGGAGGGGGGCGGAAGAGATGCGCACTTATATCTGGCCGTACTATCGGCTATTGTAATATCGGCCATTCCACAAACATCAGTTACGGTGGGCTCAGGTAGGTATATGTAAGGCAATGTAGGACGAAGGACGTTCGCAGAGGTACAGAAAATTGATCCTCAGTGTTGAAAATTTGCACTTGACCATTTTATTTATATAAAACCACATATAAAAATATACAACTGGAATACTACTTAGTTTTTAACACTCGGTCAAATTGCACGTGAATTAATGTATACGTACAGTTTATCAAAGTATAACAAAACAGTAATTTCAGGCCAGTGCTTTTCTTTTGAAACTATAGAAAATGTTTTATATCTTTATTTGCACAAAGTCGTAAAAATGAGCGTTCCGTACTATAAAGAATGCATACACACAGTGTTTATAAAACAAGAAATAAAATGATAAAATTACAATCTACAGCATAATGTTCATCTACTTCGCAAATTTCACCCAATTAATCTGTGTGTAAGCATTCCTGCCGTTCTAAATGGTAGTTTATGTGAAATCGTGGTCTACATAAGCCTAGATGTTCAAATCAAAAAAGCTCACGAAAATCGCAGTAAGCATTTCGAGTTTATACAAAAAGGTGTTAAGTATCTTGTCGGTTTATGTATTTTTTCTGGAATTCCGATTCACGTGCAAACTTAATGCCACCTGTAAATATGTTTTACAAATAATGCTGGCTTCAGCAGACGGTGTAACCAATATAAAAACATTTCTGTAGCATTTTTGATACAGTTATTTGTACTAACTTAACAGACCGTAATATACGTTTGTCTATAATTTATGGCAGTAAATGTTATTCCAAATGCAATGCTCATTAAGAGTAATTATTTTCTCGATAGTGAAACAAAGATTGTGCAAATGTGTAATCCTATTTGAAATTCATTAAAAACTAAAACATTAACTGTTTAAAATTATATGCCTGTCAAATTATTACACAAACGGATTCGAAACTAACGATATCGTTAGGCTATAGTAATAAATAAATTAGTTTGTTGGTGTTAAAGTTAAGGCCACACGCATTTGCTCAAGAAGTAGTAGGTTCGATTTCTAGTTGGAACGTATTTATTTAAATATAATATAAAATATAATAAACTTTGTGTTATATTTGTGGTAGAAATAAATATACATTTGAAAATATGTTATATATTAATTTAGATTTTCTATTTACAAATGTAACTGGAATACAAGCTTGACTGTAATGTTAAATATCTATATATTGCAAGTCCGCTTAGTAGGTTAGTTAATTCATTACAAGGAAAGGCATGTATTCTTTTAGTTACTAGTTTTCAAGGTTTTAATTGTAAAAGTAGCATAAAATTCACATACAATTCCAGATTTACAGCTCAAATGTTTTTAATTCCGTGACAACTTTTTTCTCATATGTTTCCTATTGGAAGTGACATTTCCCATGAAAGACTGACTCCTACAGACAAGCATAAATCACGCCCTTGTCCTACCCGGGATTCAAACCTGGAACTGCTCACGCTCAACACTTAACCGACTGCGCCACAGTGGGCAGTCAATAGGTCAACCAGAACACTGTCAGTGGTTATAAGAACTTATTTTAAGTAAACAAAAAGCAGCTTATTTCATTGGCGATAATTTCTAAGTTACAATTTAAGTAATATTTTGTTACGTGCTGCAGCTGGCGCCGACTCCGCTGCCCCGCGCCATAATCGGAGACCCACCTCACCCTACCATCTTCCTGGAACGATCCGCACGTGGCTGTCTGCTCCTCTTCTGGTAATCCCGCGAATGCCGACAGTGGCGAGACTTGCTGGCGTCACAGACCTCCTCTCGCCTGATAGAGTTTCCGATACGTTTAGCGACGACGCAAGAATGTTCTGGTGAGACTGGCTGGTGCCTCAGCCCTCCGCGACGTTTCACGCGAATTGGGAAGATTCGAGGTGGCGGCCTAAGACCTACATATACTACCGCAACCCAGCGGCCGGCAGTCTTTGACGGAGGCCGCCTGGCGAGTGTGCGCGAGCGAAGTGAAGTGTGAACTACGACTGGAGATTGCGGGACGACAGCGAGTGAGGTGTTCGTGGCTTGAATGGACGAGAGGGTGTGATACCGACAAGTGAAGCCTACTGTGCGCGAGGGCGCTTGGAGGACTCTAGAACATTACGACTGGCGGGACATGGACTTAACTGAGGTAGGACTGAATGGAAGTGTAAAACTGATTTTATTGTTAATATTCGAACTGTCAAATATGGAAACATAAATTATCAAATAATTGAATAGGGTGAGACACTGTCTATTGGGACTGATCTTTAATTATTTAATTTAATTGATTTCTTTGTCGTAATTATAAATTTTATTAATTGGTGTCAGTTGTGAACAGTAAGTGATTTCAATTTATTGTGAGAATTTGGGTTTAGAGAATTTCGCTGTAGTTATTGTAAATAAAATAAGGAAATTATAATTAATTCTTTTATTTGTTTAAGACCTCCATCCCTTAACGAACTTGGTATAGCCCACTTAATTTCTAGAGAGACAAAGTGTAACAATATTAATTACTTGTTCCACATTGTACCTATATTTCACTGCCACATTGGTTGGTATTCGCATGTATATATTTGGGCTAAATTAAATGCAGAAACTGCAGACAAAGTTTCTATAGTTTAGCCTAACCTTCATACATTACTCTTTTCTTTGGAATAAAAAATTGAAAATAAAAATATATCTTTATCCTTCTCTTAGTTCTATTTTGTGTTATTGTCTAGAATTTATTGTACTAAATATTTTTTTTATCATTTAATATAACATTATTATAGTTAAAAATGATTTTAATTTATTGTTCGTTATTAAAATAAATTTATTAGCTGCTCCGTATTGTGATTGATGATTTCGACAAAAGACCCAAATAAAGAATTCTATGTCATATAAAATATCGTGCCAACAACTGTGGACATGTTAAGAAATTACATTCGGCACTGACTAGATAGATGACAGCTATGTACGACATTGTGTGTTAATATTTGCATGTTTTGGATTTTTTAGAAGTAAAACTGCTATGCTGTAAAATGTGTTCAAGTTGGCTTAGTATTATGCTGTCTCAAGCCTCTCAATGTTTGCAAATTTTGTAAACAAATGTTGTATTGAGTAATGCATTCCCGTTGAGATATTTCGTACGCCACGCCATAAACCTTCAGATCAAATATTTAAATCCTCCACTCACCCCATTTTAATGGTGAAAGATATTATGAAAATGTGGAAAAGGAACAAGTAATATGTTGATGCATCAAACCACAGAAAGTATTCCACCTCCATTGTTGTTAGTTTTATATAACGTGATTTTAATTCGATACTATTTAATGTTTGAACAGAAAAATTGCACTCAATAACAGAAAAGCAATTGTATTATATCGAACAATACACGCAGATGGTAAAGAAATCCTCCAGCACACACTGTCACAAGAGCACTGCTACCTGTTGTCGCTAGCAAAAAGTCTTCGTGTCCGGTTTTGCATGTGCTGTTACTCAAGACAAAATACCGAATGTTTTTATGTCCGCGTGAATACTGCCGGGATGCAATCTTGTCGCTCAGCTAGAGCGACAATATGCAAACCACCAGTCCACTTAATGTCTATATTCTATGATAATTTTCATGCACTATTCTTAGTTTTGACACATTGTTATTTCAATATTGTAATATTATGTTTATATGTTTATTTTTGTTCTCAGTAATGATTTTTAAAGCTTAATTATTTACTTTATTCTTTTATTAGAAAGATTTTTAATTTTAGTTTATTTTATTTTAAGGAGGTCTAGTCGGAAGTAGGCCGCGATTGGCTAGTCTTGAATGGAGATGCCGGAAGGCTTGCATCTGGGTGGGACTTTCAACATGGATGGTTAATTGTATTTTCGCTAAGATTTCAATCTTAGGGAATCCCTAGCACCAACCTAAGAATAGGTTAGTAATAAGTCCCAGAAGTAGTGACTAGGTCACTGCCACAGCCGATTATAGAGGAGGGTTGATCGCAGGTGTCTAGCTAATTGTATTAGTGAGTTTTGTTGGAGACGCCAGGACACCGATCTCTAGACGCCAGGCGGCATGTCAGCCACATTAGCGGCGCATCATAATACAGATGACGCCAAGGAGTTTAGAGTCTGGGTGCAGAGCTATGTGAAAGACTTCACTTGTAATCTATTTCTACGAACTTGTAGCATTTTCAGAAGTAGTTTAATGTACGGAACTAGGCATTTTCTGAACTTTAACTTGTGTATAATCAGTAGTGCTGAGATACCGTATGAGCTACTAACGCCGGAGCACATTAACATCTAAAAAATATTGAACTCAGTGTAATCTCATTTGAGTAGAGTTTAACTATTTAAGGGAAAGTGAAGAGTAATCCTTCTGAAGTAATTAAAAATTAAATTGACATTTTCAAGTAAAGGTTTGGATCGTGAGAACTGTAAATGCAACTATTTACTTAGGAGTTTAGTCAGTTTTTAAATAGTTATAAATTGAAGAAAGCTACTTCCGGTTATGAACAAATTTTTATTTCTGAATTTAATTTCAAGTCAGTTGACAGTTAATTTTGCAGCAGCATTACAGTCATATTTTATTTTTTATCTTTTAATTTGTTTTTATTTCCTTAATTTATTTAACTTTATACTGGATGGTACTTCAATTTTGGTCATCAACATAAGTTTAATTTGATTTTTGAGTAAGTGATTTTTCTTACACACATTTAAAGTTTAATAAATATTTCACATCTGAATTTTTCATCTTGTTGAATTGCATAACACACTTGGTCTGATTTTATTTATTTTTCATGTCATTAATATATTAATTATTAAGATTTCACATGTTGTATTTTATATGAAGTGCTGATAATGTATGCAAGTTGCTTCTGTGCATGTTATTTATAGTGATCCAGATGTCCCCAGATTCTTCTATGGTAAACTAAATTTTGCAAAATTATTAAGGTGCATATAGACACGTACAAGCCTACGTTTGACACCTTCTAACTCAAAGTACGTCCTCCAACCTATACTTGTGGCGCACACATACATATTTTAATATTCTTTTCTTTCCTACCGTGCGTTCATCTAGCAAATAGTGAATGTAACGGCCCTCCGCACACAACTCCCCGAACTTCCAAACCTCTTTCAGAGCTTTATTGCGTATCTACTGCTCGTTTTACTGCGCTTGGCACATGTATCAGTACTAACAGAAAATTTATGTTTCACTGATAATGTCCATTCATTTGATTTTTGTGAACTAAGTAACAACCTATAGAATGTACGATACATTCTAAGTAATGTGTCAACGCTGACAGTAGTAAAATTGTTTAATTCGAAAATGTGTACTTCGAAGTTGTTTTATCAGTTAGGCAATGTGAGGAATATGAATGTGTATACATATATTAGGTAACTACCTTTGTGATCTGGCACATCCGGATGCGCATTCGCCAATGTGTCGGTCGATTTTATCTGTAGGAAACCTATTTCTTCGTTTGCTATCTTTTGGTCTCTGCAATAGGCTGTTCATGGTAAAGTGAGCACTTTTTAAGACGCTCCCAACAGGCATAAACCAATAATAAATATATTGTATTGCAGCCTCAGGCATTACATTTTTAGGGCACGGAATGTATACACTGTGTTTACTGGTCACATTGCAATGTTTATATTAAAAAGCAGCAAGAAGATAGAAATTGGATGAAAGGAAATATTTAGAAGGACCTTAAAAGTGCTCGCTTTACTGTGAACAGCCTAAAATAATACTACGTTTATCAGCTGTCTTGTTGGTGTCTCATATAGTAAATCAAAATATAATTAAAAGTAAATGTATTAACAAAAAAAAAAAGGTTACTCTCACACAAAATAACATATCTGTGTTTTACTGTTCATGTTAGTGTCATTATACACCTCTGTGTTTGCACGGTCATGCGACGGGTAACGAAAGTAAAAAAGTATCAGATGATTTGACAGGCGGTTTGGGCATTTAGCGTGCCCCTCCAAAGTCACAGAGTTTGGTCCTGATTGCCCATGCATTTGTATCCCTGAACTTCGTCACGTGATCAGTTGAGGACCTTACTGCAGTTTCGGACATGCCTTATGGTCTCCCTTTTTAAACAGATATCATCTGACAACATACACATTTCGCACATCTTTGGTCCCCATTCGACTCTGGGGAGGCGTACCTTCTACGTCACAGGCAGATAATATCGTTTTAATACACGTCATCGTGTAGTGATGTCTCGCCAGAGCCAGGCGGTTCAAGGAAGTGAAACGTTATTCTGCAGCGATGTCGCACCACAGCCAGTCGGTTAGGGAGAGAGTCATAGACCTTGTTGAGGCGGCAGGTTTTTCAGCCGCTGAAGCAGGCCGACATTACGGTGTTCCAGAGAGCACTGCAAGTCGATGGGTACGACAGTTCCGGGACATGGGTGACGTGACACGTCGCGGAGGAACGGGTTCATGGAGGGTGTCGACTGCAGCCGAGGACAATAGTCTGATTACCCAGGCGCAGTTGACTCCTTTCAGGAGTGCCATTCAGCAAAAACGTGCCACGCACTTTCCTGGCAGCTTGAGTACCGTGCTTAGGTGCTTTACGGCGGCGGGACTGAAATCCCGGCATGTTTCAAGGAAGCAAAGGCTCATCGATGAGCACAGGATCTATCGACTCGCGTTTACCGAGGACAACATTGGCCGTGACTGGTCAGATGTTGTATTCTCCGACGAGTGTGTGTTTTCCTCGGCTAACGATGGGCCAATGTGTGTCTTCAGACCTCGTGGGACCCGGCACAATCCGGAATATGCGGCCGAGTGCTCGCGCGATGGTCATTCATCCGTTGCGTGTTGGGGATGGATGAGTGTAAACGGGATAAGCGTGTTACACAGAATCGACAATCGAGTTCCGAATACACGCGGCCTCAATGTCGGGCAGTATTTACATATTCTAGAGAACATTATGATTCCCTCGGTGCGACTTTTGTATCCCGATGGTGTGCAGCGCTTCCAGCATGACCATTCTCCGATACACACGTATCAGAGATTTCAAGAATGGTTTCAAGAATGGTTGTAGATTGGCCACCTTACAGTGCCGACTTGAATCCAATTGATAATGTCTGGTCGTAGACGAAGCACACGATGGCGGAAAACTGGACTGATCCACAGCCAGCAAATAAAGATACTCTATGGGCGCTAGTAGCGGATGCCTGGGATGAAGTAGCTAGTAGCCAACACTATGCTACTTCTCTGGTCGCCTCTCTATCACGACGACTGCGGCAGGTGGTTGAGAATGAGGGATACTGGTTCTCTTTGAGGCTACACCATCGGCCCTTTTCAGGGCCAAATAAACACTCACGTAAAAAACGTGACACAAAAAAACCAATGGCACACCACGTGGCATAATGACCACAATGATATACAAATTAAAGGTGCAAGGTGGTTTCGAACCCGAAACAGCGGACGTCAGAACCATGCACGCGAGGCCACCTTTGTGTGTTACATGTGTTTTTTATATGGATGCAAACATATGCTAACAAATAAAATACATTCTATGATACTGTAACATTTTATATTACAACGAAACAAAATAACATAATCAGTAGGAATGAAATTCAAGGTCGAACTCCAGAAACCTAATGGTATTCTATTTCTAACATGACAGTGACCCCAAGCACACTGCGAAATGAATCGTCTACAGCACACTCCATACGCCATACAATACCCAATCACTCTCACATGACCTGAACCCCACTGAGGAATTGGAGAGAAGAATGAGGTAAAAAAAAAATAAACATTTTTCCCGCAAAACACAAACGAGGCGTTTCTACTAAATTGTAATAGCATTGGGCCAGACATTACTAGAAAACTTATTAATTCAGAGCTAAATAGACTAACGGACGATGTTCGCAGAAAGGGAAGTTAACAAACAACTGTGGAGTGAACAATGATCAACATTTTGCTGATGTATGTCCATCGTTTATAACAACTGGAGACAGATGATGTAGTCTTATGAAGTGATACCGTAGTTTATGTTGTTTATTTTGTGTGTCATATTGTACCTCACTAAGTAACATTAAACGTGTCTGATTACCTATTTTCTGCCTTTAGGCTAAGCTTATCTACAAATGTCACTAATTGCTATCTACCACTGTCATACTTCTGCCCGTGGCCGCATATATGCGACGTTTAAGTTGTTTTTGTTTTCAGACTGAAAACATTCTAGATGTCAGTGATGGGCAGATCTGTGTCTATTAAGTCTGATGCCAGTGGTCTCTACTGGCTTAAAAGTTGTTCAGATTGCGTCAGAATTAAAGTAAGGTCAAATTGCAAATGTAACTAAATCATTCTTGTATTTCAAGAATATCACGGAAAGCATTTTCAAATAGAACAGGCCCTAATATGTATATACAGTTACGATCACAAATATTCATACATCCTATTCCTTTCACGACTTCTGTACAGTAAGCAATTATGTTGACACACACGTATGCGTCCAGCTGTATTTTGTATTCCATTTCATAAAGTACAACAAATAAACGACATCTCTTATAAAAGGAACAAAGTAATATATTACACAAATGTAAATAGATGCACGTTTTCCGAGTCAGAAAAGTTCATACACCTTCGTACGAAGAACAAATGCTTTCGTACATCAACATAAACAAAATAAATTCTCCATTTAATTTTTAGCGTGCCCTCCCTTTTGCTTCAGAACACTTCTCAAACGTGCTGGCATTGACTTTACTACCAACATTTGTATGACACTAGGATGGATACTGTTCCACTCATGAAGGATTTTCTCCTTCAAGTTCCGCGTGCTTGAAAGGTGATGTTTTCGTAGCTTAATGTCTAAGTATGCCCAAATACGTTCTATTGAATTTAAGTTTGAGGATTGGGGTGCAGTTTCTATTACACGAGGACAATTATACAGCAGCCATATTCGTGTTGCACAGGATTTACGCTTAGTACCATTATCCTGGTAAAATGTGCATTACTACATCAAGTTGTATGGAATTAAGTCGCAAATTATGTTTAAACTGGTCAATACAGTTTTATTGATCCAATAGTCAATTATATAAACATCAGTTCATCTACACCGCATGCACTCATGCTCCCTCACACCGTAACTGAACCCCCACCATGCTTGACGGTAGGACGAGAACTTTGGAGATTTATCTCTTTATTCGATTTTCTCCACACTTATAGCGGACTGTCATGATCGAAAACCTTGAATTTACTCTCATCTGGAAATATTACGTCTGTCCAGTAATCGTTCTGTAAATATACCTTCGCGAAGTTAAGTCTCTTCTTATAATTACATTTGCCTATGTACGATTACTTCCGTGATGTTCTTGCATTATAGTCGCTATTGCTGAACACTCTTCTCACTACTTTCGTAGGTATCTTGCAATAACGCATGGACTAGTAAAAGATCTCTGACAGATTTGTTTCACAATATAACTTTCTTCTCTACGCGAAAGAACGTTTGGCCATCCACTCCTCGGTTCGTCTCAGCATGTTTGTACTTGTATATCATTTTACGGTACATTGCACAATCGCCTAGATAGGAAGTACCACGGGAGTCATTAGAGCATATGAAAATATTTGTTACTTGTAACGGTTCGTATGAATTCTTTGGGTTTTAATAATTTTTTTAAAGATGTAATTTAATGTTTTTGTATGTATGTATGGACTCAACGTGTTTCTCAAACCTACAATTTACACTTTATTTTATTCACTTTGATTATTGTTAGCAAACCTTTCCTGCAAAATGTTTGAAGTAAGATACAGAACAGCGTGGTGTTTGTAAATCATTCATCGGCATTGTATGTCTTTTCTACCTCCCACATCACACGCACAGTCATAGAATACACTCAGTTTAACTGCACAAACCTCCTTGTCAAGAGCCTTTCTTTTGTAAGTTGGCGTGTATCTGTTTATGCCGTGAATGCCTGCATTTTATAGGCTATTCATGGTAAATTGAGCACTTTTGAAGCTCTTTCATTTGGAATAATAGTCAATAAATATATATTACTTTAGCCTTATACATTAACTTCAGAGTGCGGTATAACATTAACACTGTGGTTATTTCTTCCATGGCCATATTTAATTAAAAGGGTGGTTAAAGAATAAAAAACGTCTGAAAGATAAAAGTAACTAGTGCTTCAAAAGTGCTCATTTTACCGTGAACAGCCTTTAGCAGATAATATAAGTATGTCGGCATGCTTACAATAAAATAAACAATACTTGAACAGATTTCCCGATTTCTTTGCGACGTAAAATCGAGCCACATCAATTTCAATGTATTTTCGCCGTGGTTATGACCGATATTAACTTGTTCTCTTTTTCCGCATGGTCAGGGGCAATTAAAACGCCTTGCCACTCGTCACATGGGTTGTCATTAAGTTCCTGGACAATGACTCACAGTGATTTGTACACCTGGCAACCCTGCGAGGTTCTCGCTCTCTGTACGCTCTTACCTTCTATCGTCGCGTACGATAACCACGTTTATGGCGTCAGTTCAGCTGCAGTGGCACTCTGCGACGGATCCACGTAGACAGGCAGGCTGCTTTAACAGCCTGGCCAACTTAGCCTGCGCCATCTGACGTCTGTATATGCACTGACACCTGCCTTGAGCTCTGCACACGTCGCTGCGTGTACTGTCCGTAATCATGGCAATACATACTGTATGTTTCTTTACATAGCCTGTGTGATTTACGTTAGGGAATCGCATTCCTGACGTCGTACACTCCACACAAAACTAAACAATCATAAAGTAAGACGTGTAATTTCAACGCGAATATAAGCAAAAATACGACTGGAACATGATTACATAATAAAGTATCCCCACGCCAGAGATCAGTTAGTATTTGTTGCACTGGATGCGAAGTAAGAAGATGACTTACTACTGCATGTTTTAGAGAAGGCAACAAAACATTTTGCAGCGTGATTCCAGTAAAGGTTTTTGTACGTGGCGTAACCTAAATTAAATCTCAGGTGGAAGCAAACGTTCGTCTACCAGACTTATTATTCTCATTGTTTCCTTCTGCGTTAATGTATGTAGCATGAAGTCAAAATGAACGCTTTGGTTTAAACGGTAGCCTACCTCATTGCATCGCTGAACCAACATAATCTTATGTGCATATCATAAAGCTACATTATTTAAAGAAAAACTAAAACAATGACATCCACAAAGAATTCTGTGAAACCACGAAAAAAAGGCAAGTGAACCTAACAGGGTACGCCTCTAGTTGTACGAAACACTTTCTGAATCCATTTAAACATTAACAACAACAACAAAAAAAAAGGAAGGAGAAAAAGGAAACTTTATACACAGCTTTTATATATTAAACTGTTTATTTATTATTTCTTATGAGACATTTATTTGCGGTCGTAAACAATTTATTTCGAAAATTAATGTTGATGCTAACAGTTGTTTAATAATTCAAAATAAATTATAATCCCTCCGTAATTTCTTGATTAACTTGAAACATTCAATTCACTTTCACTTCCATTCAATGTTAAGCTACGTTTCTTGGGAAAATGAGCTTATATAATCTGTCTGTCTGTGATGTACTGTATGTCCCCTCATATTAACATTCGATCATGTGAAACATATTTCACCAAATTCGGTGCACATATTGAACTTAGTAAGGACATCTGATTTTTACAATGTTCTGCAAAGCCGTTTTCTTGATTTCAAAAGGATTGTTATTTTAATACAGTAGGGCGCCATTTCATATCTGAGGAATTATTTTACTAGGTAAAACCAAATCGTGTATTTTCACAGTTGATCTTGTACGTCTTTAGTCTAGGAAGGTACGTTCTTATTGGTTAGCCATCGTGAAAACAATAAGCTTCAAACATCATATCTAGGAAATTACACAATAGATTTCTGCCCCATTTTGTAGGCAAATAGTACCTTTTAGGCCTATAGTAGGCAATGGTACCATAATACAACTAAGGTTAATGTGGCACTTACTGTATTTTCACAATGGCGTCACACAAATATTTGTTTTTAAATTAGGTATGTATATACACACACATACACGCACACATATATATATAATTCGACTACATGTGATATGAAGAAAGTATCGACTAAAGGCATTACTGTAAATATGCCAATACATTACCATTTTCATTCATCATTTTGTAATATAGCGCACCCATGAAAAATAACGTTATTGTATCGTAACACGGAAAACAATCTACCCATTCCAAACGAAGTTGAAAAACAAGAAGTATGCTGATATGAATTAATTGGTTCAGGCATTTAGTTTTAATTGGTGGCCAAAATACATTTTGATAACTATTCTGTATCTATGAAAAATGTGACCAATTTCAAGTAATCTTTGTGTACTGTATCTAATACTATGTATGCTATGATAACATATGCGATTTAAATGTGTAAGAAACTTAATTTGGATATGGTGACTATCTAAATATTTTAAGTTCATTTGGTATACAGCATGTAACATATTGTTTTTTGGCCAGTTTCACCCAAACTTGTGTTGAATGTATCACCTAAAGTACTAAACATGCTGGTACATTGTCTCTTTTGTCTGCAATATTGTAAGGTACCACTACAACACGAAAACATATTGTGTCAAATGTCGGAAAACAATAAACCTGTTACTACCTAATTTGGCAAACAAGATTCACTACGCTGACCAAATAAACTTATATGATTTACGTGGGTCGGTCACTTATTTTTAGCATGGCGACGACATGAACGTTTTGATTACTACTCTATAACCACAGAGCCGTGTGAACAAGGTACGGAAAAACCAACAAAAAAGAAAGGGGGGGGGGGGGTCATATATTTTTTAAATATTGTACATGTACTAGTGAATGTTATCGGAAATTTGATACAAATAACACAGTATGTTGTAAATAAACAATCGAATGAAATGAGACTTTATCAGTGTTTTAAACAAAACATGTCATATATTACAAAATAACTGAATAAATAGTTTCTAGACCGATATTGGTACGTTAAATGTGGTTTAACGTAAAATAATGCAGGCATTATCAAAGCAATTCAGCTTACCTTTATTTTTATCATTGATAAATTGGGTACTCATATGTGCAAATATTCTGACTCTTAGGGTTTAATTGTTTGCATATTCTCAATCATTAAAATATCGACTCAATGAATGAAAACATTTTTTGTAGAACGTTTTATTCTCTTCATTTATGCTCTATACAATTTCCGATGTAGAAAAATATATGATAGCTGTTTGTTAAAAACTAGATTAAATATTTTGACCGGCAGCCAGTTTGCAATGAAATATATTGCAAAAATAAGAGGCTTGAGGGCATTTCGCTTGTTTTCTGACAGCGTTGACAAGTTCAAGTGCCAGATTTAAAAAATGTATACGCTAGTTCGATTACTCGTACAAAATGTGAATACTTTCTTCGCATTATACGATAACTTTTACAAAGCACAACCCTCTTGGGAACTGGAGAGCGGGGGTTGAAGGAACTGTCTGTGGCCTTCTACGATACTGTAGCCCAAACATAATGATGTGAGCTGCAGGGTTTGTTTCGCTGCTGCATGCATTTCCGACCTGAAACCACCTCCTCGCAGTTATGCTCAGGAGAATTCTGTACATTTTACTACCATGGCTATACGAGGCAATCCCACGGCCATTTTCACGCTTTCGTGCGCTGTAAGTGAACTTAAAACATTTTAAACGTGCATTCCAGCCCAAAATTCCAACCAGGTCAGCTTGCACTATCTGCGTTCAAACATTTGACATAAAATGACATTACAACATTTGACATAAAGGTATTCAAGGAAGCAAGAATATTTGCCTTTCTTGCTGACTTAACAAAGCACTGAAATACGAGTTAAATAACTTTAATATGGAGCCTCACGTTTCTCTTGTCGCTATTACAATAGGAGAGGAAAAATATATGGATACCAGCTCGCCAAAAAAAGGGATGTGTATTTTTAAAGTTTTTAATCGCTTGTAGGAGCTGTGGTGTTGTAACTGTCAGGCTACTCGCCTCGCACTACGATTAACAGGGGTCACATCCGGATTCTCATGTGCAGGATTCTCATGTGCTGTTGGCCGGTCGGTAGTGTCGGGGTACTCTCGATACTCAGTTTTCTGTCGCTGCTCCATCTATACCTCTCTTCGTCACTATCAGCTCTAAATATCTTAGTTGTTAACCGCCGCTTATGTCTCTCTCATGTCACTGTTGTTAACTTACAGCTCTGTTTCACCTACATACAGTATTTCACATCAACATTGATCGTTTAAAGAATTACATACATTTTTCATCTCTGCTCTCAGTTAATGTTAATTTTGTGGCCAACGAATACCATATATTAATTGCAGATGCCACTTAGATATGACGTGAAATACGGGTTCTGTACGTGCCTTCAAATTTCCCTATCATGTTTCAATTTGCCGACTGAATTATGATCATGTTCAGAACCACGAGTCTTTGCGGGAAACTTTTGTTCTTATGAAACTTGTAAATACCCAGCTTCAGTTAATCTTGTGGTCTGTAACACAGAGGCTCCAGTTCCCTTGTCAGTGTTAATAATTCCAGCCCTACAATTAAATATTTGGTGAGCAAATAAAAACAAATAACAAATATGAAAAAGAGAAAACATATGACATGAGAAATTATATAGAAAATAATATAATGTATTTGCAGTGTATTAAATTTAGTCAAACTATGTTTTTGTTCATCTAATAGATAAGTGTAACTAGGAATAATACATTATTAAAAACAATCTCAATATGTTTGCAACTTAACCTTGCTTTCCAAAGATATTTTATCCCGAACAAAAAATGAAGTCAATTTTATTTCGTAAGCGGTAATTTGTTTGAATAAATAAGACAAGTAGACTTTTTTTTTAACAAGGCGTGCCTAGGGCCGAGACAAAACGAACAGGCAGTCAGGTGGTTTGCCCATTCAACTGCTTCATAGTCCGCTTGGCTGTGTGCGGTTGCCACTGCTTGCAGCTCGCACTACTGCTCGCGCCAGACATCGTGGCTCTGTTGAGCTCCCTCGACTTTCAGTAATGCGATGGACACGGACGGGCGCTGCAACGGTAGAAAATTCTAACGGCACGATTATCTGTACTCGTTACTAAAGGCATTTTCAAAGGTTTCCCTGCCTCTCGCCAAGGCGAACCTGGTTCAATCCCCGGCCGGGTCACCGGATTTTAGCAAGTGGGAATCGTGTCGGACGATGTCGTTGGTCGGCGAGTTTTCTCGGGGACCTCCCGTTTCCCCCGCCCCTTCGGCTCTCAAGACCTCGCTGTTAAGAGCCGCCCAAATCTCTTCACTCACTCCAAGGTTTCCGTTGGATGATTTCACACTAAAGCCTGGTTCAGTTCACATTCACACCGATCACACCAAACGAAGCCGTCCAAATGCAAATAGATATTCGGCATTGCCATTTTAGTGCATGGGCGAAAGCTCAGTTTATGAATATAGGATTACGACATAAATGCGCGACAATAAACTAAAATCCAAATATATATTTATTTTATTGTTTGGCAATAAAAAATGTAGCAAATATTTTATGAAATAGGCTTAATTTTAAAGTTGTCTCAGAGGTACGTTTTGAAGGAAAGACTGCACACTTGTTCAGTACCTTGCACATAGAGACGATGATGCTTGTGATGCGTGGTGCCTGGGTCGTCCTCAGCGTCTCGCCCTTCTGGACAAAATACGACCTCGTAGGCGGAATGCTTAATGAGCGAGTGAAGAGATTTGGGCGGTTCTTAACACCGAGGTCTTGAGAGCCCTTGAGGGTAAAGCGAGATGAGTATGGAGCAGCGCTGGAATGGAAGAGTGGGGTAAATGGGAGATCAGTGAGAAAACCCACCGACCAGCGGCATCTTCCTATACGATTCCCACATGCGAAAATCCGGAGGTGACCTCGTCGGGAATCGAGCCCGGTTCTCCATGGTGGGAGGAGAGTTGTCTAACCACTACACCACCACGGCCCCAGGAATGCTTAACGTTCACTATCCGATTATAGCTGTAATGTCTTACATACGCAATGACGTCGTAACAACAAATTTGTACTAACATGCTAAAGCCAAGTGTTTTTACGTATGTTTATATTAGCGCTACGCTTTAAACGGTTATGTCTGCCTAAGAGCGCTTACTTTAAAGAATATTTTATTAAAAGGAATAGAAAAAATGTAGCTGAAGAAACCAGTTAAAAAGAATAGCCGAAAACATGACTTTGCTATGTCATGAACTGAACATAATGCAGGTAAACTATCTCTAATACTTAGGCGCGGAAAATATTTCGAAATGAGACGACACTGCACGCCCAGTTGCATAGACATTTATACGAGAATGACTGAAAGCTTTACAAATGACCCACAGGATTGTTTGGCCTAGTTACGGAGCAGACATGTATACGCTCGCTCGACCAGGTCCGGGTCAGCGTTCAAGAAGCACGCTACTGTCTGTGTGTGCGGGGGTTTTGTTGGGAAGAGGTGGAACAACTACGTACGCGGCTCTGGCTTTGTAGCATCCGACATAGAAACATTACCCCATCACATGTAGTTTAACTGCAGATTTAGTTTTCAATAGAAGTCAGTGAATATTTAGGAATATATAAAAATGCTATTTATAGAAGAGAAAGGGAAGAAGTAAAAAAGTATGAGTAGGTGTTATGACCGCGAGGCTAAATAGGTATGAGTGTTAAGAAATACCGATCAACAAAGTAGCTGATAGGGTTGCCAATAATTCTGGCATCAGTAACAGGTTTATCCAAAGAATAATGAAGGCTTGTGGTATGGTAGTCCATATATATCGCCTTGTTCGATATCATGAGTGATACATATGAATATAATGGCCAAATCGCCTTGTTCGAGGTCACAAGTTGCAGTTAAGAGACAAATTTGGCAGTGATAACTTCAGTGGATTGAAAAGGGAATACAACTATACATACAAGAATTCTAAAGCATGTATTTTTTCTCGAGTTCTTGTTTTCAAGTTCATTCAAGGTTATGGGATCAAGGTCAAGGTTGTCTGTCTCTAAAACGATAGTAGTAGTTTTTAAAGTAATACACTTGCTGACTTTTATGTACCTTTTCTCTAGTTTTTGTTTTTAAGGTCATTCAACGTGATGGGACCATGGTTCAGGTCACCTGCATCTAATAGGTGGTAGTTGTTAGTAATGTAATATTTTTGTTGACTTTTATGTATTTTTCTCGCGTTTTTGTTTTCAAAGTCATTCAAAGTGATAAGGTCAAGGTTCATTTCACCTACATCTAATATGGCCATAGTAGTTAGGAATGTAATATACTTGTTGACTTTCATGTATTTCTTTTCGAGATTTGGTTTTCAAGGTCATTCAATGTAATGGGGTTAAGGTCGAGGTTGCCTGCATCTAATATGGTGGCCGTAGTGTGTAATGTATTATGCTTGCTGACTTTTATGTATTTTATTAAGCGTTTTTTCAAGGCCATTCAAAATTATGGGGTTAAGCTCAACATAGTCTGCATCTATTATGGTGGTAGTTGTCACTATTGTAATGTACTTGTAGACTTTTATTTTTTTTATCGAGTTTTGGTTTTCAAGGTAATTCCAGGTCATGGGTTTGCGGTCACGGTTACCTGCAGCCAATATTGCGAACAGGTGATATCTACCACGATGGCGGTCGCCTACCTATATGGTGGTCGCCTACCAAGATGGTGACTGCCTGCCAAGATGGCGGTCGCCTACCAACATGGTGGCCACCTATCAAGATGGTCGCCCCTTGCACCTACCAAGATGGAGGATGTGTATGGGTGAGGGGTGACCTCTGGAAAGTTCATTTTTTAATACATTTTTAAACGATTTTTAATAAATATTCAATTAAATTTTAATAATAATATTTTATAGATTTAAAAAATGATTTAGAATACATTTTTAATAATACGTTTATTAGAGAATTTTTTAAAGTTTTATAAATAATTTTAATAAATTGCTGATGATACATTTTCAACAATTTTTAAAGCACGATTTTAAATAATTTTGAAATAATTTTTATTACTTTTAATAATATACTTTTTGGGATTATTATTATTATTATTATTTTTTGGAATTTTGTCGAATATTTTTACTTTTTGGATTTTTTGGGTTAAATGTCAAAAGTCAAGGGCAAAGGTCCTGGCTCTGCTCTTCTGCCCCTGGGGTCTCTAATCCCGGTCACCGGAGTCGTTGATCCTTGACCCTGGGTCGGTGATCCGTCTCACTGTTCTACCCAGGGTAACTGATCTGCTTGAGAAAATGGGAATTTTTTAGGGGGAAAGGGGACTTTTTTTACTGAACATCTAAATTTTTAGGGACATTTACTTCATTTTGAAGAAAACATGGAAATTTTGCGGGAAAAAAAGAGAAATTCCAACATGATGGCGGGCGGTTCATCCGCTCCTATTCCCCATGCCTTTGCACCAAAGTAATTTTTATTTAGTACTCACAACATTGCCAATTAAATTGTTATTGTGAATTTATTTATTTTCTGACTTGCGCTACCAAACCTAATACGGAGAAGAAAGGGTTAGAAAGTAGAACAGATTGGTGATAAATCATTAAATATTGCTAAACAATCAATGCGAAATGGAACTTGCGTGGATCAGGATGGACCTTCCTGTACGACATTTTGGAACTCTGGCTCAGTAACTTTTCATTTGACTACATGTCATATTACTAATATTTAAAACGTACCTCCACTCTCCCAATCCTTTACGTCACTATAACCTCTACGATTTTGGTAGGTATGAGGTCAAAGTGAGGGGACTTCAAAGTCATATGTTGGTAGATGTGTTATAAAGAAAATGCAATTCTCTATCTCTATTTGTGTACCTATTTCTTACAGGCACTGAATACGGTTTTCCACTGGTTAAATTTTCGGTTTTTGGTCAACCAATTTGGACTCAAACTTAGAAACTGCAATACCTTATCCCGCAAGGAAGGTAATTCTTAAAGAAACATTAATTTAGTAAATATTTATATGCATGAATGTTTCGTGTGTCAGACGGTCCAAGATAATGCAAGTATCAAATTGGTATATATTTTGCTTATTTTGTAGTTGTGGGTCTGACGATTTATATATATATATATATATATATATATAATGTTGGCGAATCATGTTTGTGATCACAATGTGAAATATTATCAAACAAATGATAGTTGTGTACGCCACAATGGCTAGCATTCGCATAACATGGCGCGAAACACTGAGAGGCCAATTGCTAGAAAGCACACTTACACATGTATCCACCAATCAGTTAGGTGCCTGGTCGGTGTGGTGTCTGCCAGCCACCAAACTAGCACGAATCGCCAATGGAGGCAGTTCGGTGAGAAACAACATCATGACAAAACTCTTCGAGTTGAACTGTCGAGCTTAGATGCAACGGTACTATAGACTGTTCGCGCCAAAGTGAGCTCTTAACACTTTTCGTAATGGTGCTATAACACACACATGAAACATGCAAGCAATTTTATTTATACTTCAGTTCGTGTATAAATGAAAATAATAACTGAGTTACGATTTAATACGTAATCTTGATTGACATTTGAGTGCATACTTCCATACATAAAATGCGACAGGCATCAAGAAGTGCTCAAATTGATGCGAATAGTTTCCTTTGAAATATATATTAGCTCGTTGCATGTATTCTATATGTTTTATTTTTTAAAAGGTGAATTTTTTGAGTATTTTTAAATAACCGTAGATCTTTCAAGAGACTACTATCACTCCCACAGATAATACTTTAGTAAATTCGTGTTATAACACTTTAATAATCAATAACTATTTACTGCAATCCAAATTTTGTTACTGTAATCCAAATTTGGTTAAGACATGTCGGTGCATGTAAATAGGCCTTTACTTTATGAACGGAACAAAGCAGGAACAGGAAAACTGCGCGGATTATTTTGAGGACAAGCTAAACTTTACACACTTATTAATCTAATCTACCTTTGCATTGGATTACAGTTAACAAGGCTCACTCAGGTATGTGCTAAGTAAATACGAAACTGTCAAGGAAATACGTTTAGGGATCACGTGCTGTATGTTTTAGAGTAATATTGGCCACTTACTGGAGAAACGAACAGTGAATATACAGTAGTTGATCGGGTATTCATTGGACTGTGAAGTCTAGATTACAGGCCATTCATTTCGAGACATTTCATAGTCTCTAATTATCATACATATGAAAACATTATTCCATATGATGTATTATTTAATGTTTTTAGTGATTATCACTTTATGTTTTCACAGATCTCGTGTGTGTTGGCAAGGGGAATTATAACGTAACACCTCCTTTCATATTTACAATTATGCATGATTTGGAAGTAATTTTTTCCAGTGGTCCAGTGTGGTATGTTCAAATTTATAATTTACTATTTGTTTCTCAGATCTGATACAGGCTAGTTCATAATTCCGAAGGTTTCACCACTAATTTACTTCAACTGCAATACATATAATGTGTTGGAATATATTCGGACACAACTGAGCTCACAGAACTATTATTCGAGTTTTGTATCCTTTTTCCTCCAAAGCCATGTGTTGCTGCAGCTCTTAGCCCCGCCCACTCCGCTACACGTGCCTGTGACTTGGGAGGGGGCAGCCTGCCGAACATACCCGAAGGGGACTTAGAAATATTTTCAGCTTCACGAGATAGCTCATTTTTTGTGACGAGAAGTGTACAGTACCGTACAAAAAATTTGTGTTCATTCCAGCGCCTGATACGATACTATAATTATCTGTGCCTGAAAGAGTCGAACTCACATCGTCATCTGCAGCGACGTGTGTTACACACACGCGCCCGTACACATACACAGGACCGTCGATCGAAGCGAGGCCAGCGGAGTGTTGCGACAACATGCGGCACCCGCTCTTTACAATCTTGTTTTACGCCCCTTTCGGCGCGTTTACACAACCCCCCTCCCCCCACATCATCAGGAGAAGCAGGGTCCAGCCGACAATATGGACGGACCCGCGAAGGCGCGAGGTTGGATAAGAGTCGCGTATTAATTACCGGTTTATAGCTTGTACCGCTCGGCCGTAAATGTCCCCTCGACGTGGGGTGATACAGGACCTCTTTTACCGAAGCTCATGACAGCCAGAAGGTGAAAATATACCCGTACTTACGAACGGCGTGTAGGACTGCAGTCGAAAGTGGTTCCATTAAAAAATATAAATAAAAAAATTGCTCGGCAGTTTTAAGTCTAATCTGCTTGCGAATGGCACGTACGGCTGTTGCCTGGTTTGAAAGCAGTGCTTGAGTCGCTGAGAGGTCTTGAGAGCCGATGAGGGTGGAATTAGGTGAGAATGGAGTAGCGCCGGAATGCAAGGGTGGGTGAAACGGGAGATCCCCGAGAAAACCCGCTGACCAGTGGCATCCTCCGGCACGCGTCGCACATACGAAAATCCGGGAGTGAACCGGCCGGGTATTGAACCCGGTTCATCTTGGTGGGAGGTGAGCAGGCTAACCGCTCAGGCACCGCTACCCCAAAAGAAGTGAGAATTTGTTATAGGGAAATACATGGAAACAAAATCAGTTGTTTAGTGTGCCTGTTAAAGACAGATGCTATATGCCCCCAGGAACTTTTTTGAGCAGAAAAAAAATTGCTTCTTTACTGTCGAAGCCTTTTGTAACATTAATCTATATCCGGTTTCCTGGGAGAATCAGAAAACTTAACATTTAAATAAAAAATTACTGAAAAACAAATTGTTATGTTGCCCGTGAATCGGGAAGTAGCTCACATTCAAGTAATGCGGAATTCAAGTCTATAATGTTGAAATAATTCGCTTTACCTACATGTTCAAATACAGTCACAGTGGTAGAAAGTGGATATTGATCAACATATATTTTTATCAACCGCTCGATAACCACAGATCAGTCTAAATTGACCTGAAGTTCTTTTTGCTAACAAAAAAAAAAAGGAAGGACTTGAGTAAAAGTTGCACTATGCCTCTTCAATAATATCCTGATTCTTTAATTCAGAAATCAACTATCAGAACGCTTTGATTTTTCGGGGAGCCATTTGATGTGCAACAGACACTACAGGTTCATGGTCACTAAGTTTTAATTTAATCGGATTTCAAGTATAATAACCCAAATCTGAAGTCACAAAATCCTGAAATTCATGTATCAAGATTTGAATCTCAAGATCCTGTACATTTGTTAACTTTTCTGTTTTCACTAACTGATACTTCATACTGGTTTCAACCAAAGACGTAGGCTGATTCTTACAAAACTCAGAATGCAAAAGCCTCCCAGCAACCTGCAATGAGGCACGAGTTTTTCCTAGGAAATCATTCCCAAGTATTAACTCATGACTCAAACCTGGAAGAACACGAAAACTAAACTTCCAAGTAAATATTTCTATTTTAATTTTAAATCTTAAAGAACAAACAGAGTATATAGTACCGCCATCAGCTAAAGGAAAAAACCCCTTTTCATCCCTTTCCAAATTCACCAATCCTTTTGGCAACGCCCACAATACTATATTACAAAATTCTTGACTTATTAATGAACAAGAGGCACCAGAATCTAGTAATGCAGTTACTTAAAATTGGTTTCTTATCATTATTGGCACGTACAACAACCCATGAAGTTTTTCAAACGAAAAATTTCCTACGAGATTTATCCCAGCCGGTTTCAAACATATTGGACATCATGTACGAACATTCCCCATGTTGCCAAAAAAGAAACACTGAATGTCATATAGTCTTTGAAGTAACTATCCCTTCTTTACTTTGTACCGGCACTGATTATTTATACCGAAATTCTTTCTATAAACTCATTCTACACCCTTATCTGGCTCCCTGGCTAAAGCCAGTCAAAGTGTATTTTTCCCTTTTCAAACTTTCCAAAGTGGAACCAAAACTATTGCCCAAAACTACACTCTAAATTAGAGAATAAGTGTAAAACCACTGATTAGCAGTGAAAATGGCTCCACTTCAAATCAGTGGGGGAAAAAAAAAAAAAAAAAAAAAACTATTCGTTTCAGTGGAGAAATTATGCTGATTGAATTAGTGAAGTGAATAATTTCAATCATTCTAAGTGGAGCCATTTTCACTGCGAATCAGTGGTTTTCCACTTATTCGAATTTAGAGTGTACAGCATCCATCCGCATTACTGCGGCTTTCGGTTTTCCCATGGGTTTAACATAACCTGATTGAAAACGTCCTCGTGCATTATTATCCAGCCTTTTATTTTCATTTGTACTTTCAGCACAGTCTCGAACAGTCATTTCCATACGAGTCACAAGCTCAAGCAACTGCGTTTAAGTCTTAGGTTGTTCTACAAACATGAAGAAACGACCATTACCAGGCAACAGATTATAAAACATCATTTCCGTGAGATAATTTTCACTACATGGGTGACCTAACGCTTCCACCAATCCGAATACTTCAATTACAGACTTATATCTTTAGATTAACTGCATCATCATTCGCAACACAGTATGTCTGACGAGACAAGATTCAAAAAGGCACTAGTCAACCGTTTTATGTCCAAATTTTCCTTTACAGCTGCACTAAAAATAAAATGAAGTAAATTGGGAACCTTAAAAATAGCCACAGCGCAAATGAGTTGTCTAGAAAAAAGCTCAAAGGCTAAGGCACGATTTAATTTTATAAGATATTATAAAACATTTTAATTTGTCGTTTTTATTTCTAGCACCTGAACCACTAATTCAGAGGGTAGGCCCTAATTTATGAACTTATTTCAAAAAAAGGTGGGCCTCACCCTTTGTTCCAATGTCCACCTCGACTCCTTTCTTCACCATCCCACGACCCTTTAAAAGTAGCGGATCAATTGAATCGTCATCTTTAACCTGCTCCCCCGCACCATTCAAGATTTGTGAGAGGGTTGCTTTGAACCGACGCTGCACCCAACCTGTCGACACTGTTTGCAAATAATAAACCTCTCAGCTGGTACACGTGATCAGGAAGACACACACTCTGTATTCATGTATACAAAACCCATGTAACGTAAAAATTTAAAGTTTGCACTAATTGCCCCTGATAGTTCCAGTTGATGCAACACGCGTAGCAGAGTATGCAGCTTTGGCACGCCATCTGCCCGCTGTGGGCAAGAGACTTGGGGAAACACTCTCGAAGAAATCCCATCAGCATTAGGCAGAAAGGTGATCATTTTATTTTGGTCTGCATCATGTCGTCTCACAAAAGTGCCCTGACATGTCTTCTCAAACCTTTCAAACTTTATTTGCGTTGTTGCGACTGGAAACATTTTGTGGGAAAATGTAAGTATTCATAATTACAAAACTTGAAATATTTATCACGAATATTTTTGTATAACGACTTTTATACGAAATTTTCAATACAATGTTTCATAATATTTTACGAATAGAGACATTTAAATATAAATGTAAAATATTTTGCTTAAAAAACTACCAAAATTGATACAAGATATTAATAATGATTTCTACTATCTCACAGCATTACACTCAATGGGAAACCACTCGTTCAGAGTGAAATTCAACTACTCGAATCAGTGAAAAAGGCTCCACTTAGAATCAGTAGAAAACCACTGATTGTTTCAGTGAAAAAATGTCACTGATGGAATTAGTGACGTAAAATTATTTCACTGGTTGAATAAGTGATTTCCGACAACAGTGTCAAATAATTACGTGAAATAAACATATTTACGAAAGTTTACTATTTATATTGCGCAATTTACCGTATTTTTAAAAAGCAGGGAAGTTACAGATGTAGCCAGGATTGGACTCATACACCCCTTTTCCCTCCGCTTTCCGGTCCATTACCTTACCATCTGCGTTACCAATTCAAGTGAAAAAAAAAAAAAAAACTAGAGTAAAATATACGACTTATACCTGTGCCAAAGTCGTGAAAATTTAAATTGTATGCACTTACTAATTGTTTTTGTTTTAATTGGTACAGTTAGGAATGTTAAAACGAATAGTATATATATATATATATGTATGTGTGAGCAAACAGTCTTCACCACATTATATGCACTTTAAACCTTTAGAAAGAGCGCTGTGACGATTAAATGAAAACTAAATGAAGGACGTACAAATGTAATGAAAGGCTGAATGTCCATATTACCTCGTAAAATGGCGTTTTGAAAAACGAAACACATATTGGAAAGTATTTTGTATTAATTTTATTAGTTTATTTGTTGTTATTTCGCTTGATACACGCTGTTTAGCGGCAATTTTTAAACGTTGTTTGACGGTCATTTTCCGTCAGTCAAAAATAAACCACTAAGTAAACAGTGAAAAAATGACTTATGAATCAGTGGAAAAAGTCACTGAATCAAGAAGTGAAGGAAATATGGTATTTTTTTTTCAATTATTCAGCAGTTAAATTCACTATAGCGACTGTTGGATCAGTAAGATACGATCTAATGATTCAAACAGTGAAATTCTCACTGATTCAGATTAAAAGTGTACATTACTTTGGTATGTTTTCAAAGTATCATCCCCAAAATTAGCATGTTTTAAGTTATCTTTCCTTCTTACAAAACTTCAATTTAAAAACATTCCAGCCAAAGCCTAACACTAAAAATGTTTTACCTTTATTCTACACTTACAACTATACCCCAGATATTTAAATACTTATCTCCATTGTGAACACCTCCAGTGTCTGAGAAGCAAACACACCAGCTCCAAGAATGCATGCCTATTTATAAAATAAAATAAAATAATAAAAAAAAAAAACCCTTTCTTCACCCTCGCCGGCAACCGGGTATTCAGCATTTAATTCGGTATATATTTAGTTTTGACAATAGGAAAAATATATTTTGAAACAGAGAGCTCTCAGAACAACTCGACGACAGTCACTTATTTTCTGTCGTGAGCATTTCCTCTCTTCAACCTGCAACTCTTGGCAATTACCGCTGACGTCACACCAAGACGTAGCCAATAGTGGTGAGGCACGTCAGTCTTTCGTCTGGCCGGGCTGGAATCACGGGCGTCTTCAGTAGTCGGATTTATGATGTTGAGGCGGCCACTTTGCTGGTCGACTCGCTGCTGCTTCGAAGGCCCACTTGACTTCGGGCGCCGAATCTGCTGCGTATTTTGCACCGTAGACGAGTCAGCATACATCGTGGTCGCCCAGAGCTGTTCCGAACTATTCGCCGAAGGTACGAAAAACGCCCACAACTGAATTTTATAACGGTCAGGCGAAATTACGTAACGAGACGAACTTTTTAGGAACGCGGAGCTCTTAAACACGGGACGGAAACATATCGTCTCAAACTGCTCATTGCTTGCTTTCTGTTACCGTGGGAGGCGAAGACGTAGAGAAGATAGTACGCAAAGACTAAATGGCGAAGCGGTTTCTTTGTTGTTTTCGTGCCCCTACTGCGATTGGCTGCGCGAGGCTCTGGAAACGGGCCTTGTGCCTGAGTGGTTATCCCGTGCTGTGGAAGGTCCCTTACTGGCTGGGCTGCCAGCTGTAGCATGGGTTACGAGGCGCTGATTGGCGTACGACGCCCCAATGTTCAGCTGGCCAGCGACGCCATTTTTACTGGCCTGTGCTGCTGGAGACCGCGTTACAAGTGGCCATTTCGCCTCTGTATTCCTAGGTATTCTGCGTTGTCACTAGCCGACCTCCCGTGACGCAGTCGGTTGGTGCGCCGCCGGTTTGGGGTTGCGGGTTCGAATCCCAGGTAAGGCACGGGTGTTAATTTAAGTTAGGCTGTAAGTTCGTTTGTAAGCCATGCACAGATGAGCCTTCAGAAATAACACTGGGGACGTTAATAAGCCCTTTACTTTACAATGAAAGTGTTGTCACTGTCTGGTTACGCTGTATGCCATCGGCGTCTATGGAGTCATAGAACACAGGCGTAGGCTTATTACATACAAAATACGTCCCTAATTTGGCTCACTGATTGTCAGATTAATCCAAACTGTCTATAAAAATCGCGCCATTCAAATAGCACATTGTATTTGTACTTACTAGATACGTTCACCTTCCAAGTCATTGAGCGAAGGTGGTGCAGTGGAGACACGTGTGATTCGTATTTAGGAGGACCCGGGTTCGTTTCTCACTTCGGACATCCTGATTTTCGATTCACCATCATTTGCCAATTTCAAAGTGGGTTTTAGACGAACCGAAATCAGTTTCTTGTTGCAGGCGCTCGGCTATTACTTCTCGGGCCATGATTGCTCGAGCAACTCGTTCTGTCTCTAATGACTTCGCTGTTCTGACGAAATTTTAGGCTATGACAAAAAAAATTGTTTTCCAACAGATTTGAGGTTTTATAAATACAAATACTTTGCGTGGCTTGAAATTATGCTAGCCTCATCGAAACATGGTCAGATGACGTGCACTAGCATTTTAGAGCATGCATTTTTGAGAGAAGTGTGTTAATCTTTAACCCGAACCACGTGGATTTGACAGTTTTGTAGGTAAAATAAAGCCCTTCAAATATCGAGAGACAGAAATCTGTCATTGCTCAGCAGAGATTTGTGTCGATACCACATTCCCTCTACGAATCGAGTGGTGAGCAACTGAACTATATTGTTAGTCTACTTAAAGCTGATTCGCGAGTGATTAAGCAAATTTGAAACGAACTTTTGAAAAAATAAAATAATGCGTGCACCTAGTTGCACTTATTTTGACTCACAAACTTACCGACATGCTCCAAGTAAAGTTGGCATCTGTATGAAAAGTAATTCCATGATTTAACGTAGTTTAAATTATTTGACTCTGAATTTATTTCATTTTATTTCTATTTATTTTACACACATGTGTGCAAGAAGTGATATATTAATAACAGGCTGTCTTTGCTAAGAGTTTAACTTTTTCATTTCATCGATGAAAGTGTAAAGCGGAAGAGTTCACAACAGAGAGAAAAGTAGATCTCAAGCAGAGTTTTCAAAAGTTATTAGTCAGCAGTGAAAAGGTGTGTACCATGGCTGGAATAGGGGCTGAGTAGCAAGATAGTTTTACACTATTGTAATAAATGAAAAAAAAAAAAAACCTAAATAAATACACGTGAGATTCAGTTTAGGTCCCTTAGCCTTGGCAATTTCGGGGATGCCTTTATCAGCTGTTGAACTTTATCGTATTTCCCGTAGAATAGAGTTATCGTTTGGCCATGGATGAAACCTGTTTGCAATTACTACGAATTTTCAGCCACTTCCAATACGAGTGAGTGAAGAGATTTGGATGTCTCTTAACATCCAGGTCTTGAGAGCCGATGAGGGTGAAGCGAGGTGAGTATGGAGCAGCGACTAGAGATCTCCGAGAAAACCCGCAAACCAGCGGCATCGTCCGGCACGATTACTACACGCGTAAATCTAGAGTCGACCCCGCAGGGAATCAAACCCAGTTCGCCATAGTGGGAGGCGAGTAGTCTAACCACAACACCACCCCGGTAAAATGGTTTTCCACTGCTAATAAAAACTCATTGGGTGCATTTTTTTTCCCCAACGAGTTCCTCACTCTTGGTAAATTTATTTCATTCGTTTCAGGTTTTTGGGTACTCCAATAGGCTGGCATTGCACATTGCAAGACTCTTTATCTTAGGTTATGGGTGTTCATGTCACAATCGCAAAACATAAAACCTACAGTTCATTAGCTGAGATAGCGAAACAACTAGTTACTGTACCAGCTAAAGTACAACAGCAATTTATTTTTTTTTGCAATATTTTGAGACAGTTGAAGTGGCCCTTGAAGGTTTTGTTGTCAAATATTAACGAAGTTATGTGTTTATTTTTTATCGACGGTAGTCTGAATTTTCTTAAAACATCTTAAATAAAAACCTTTCGTTTAGTTTTAGCGTTTCTTACTTGGATATTTTTTTAAGGTTTAGTTTCTCTTTATTTTTGTGTTCCAAAAACCCATGACGTTATAATTTTGGCAGGAGGTTAAGGGGAAATATATGGAATCTATTTTTATTTAAATCAAATTATATTATTCTTGATATTTATAATTTCAACTATTTTCCTTCATATCTTTGCTCCGGTATGTTCATCGCATTTAAGTACCCTCTATAGTTGTTATTTTTATTTCCTTGTAAGCAGTCGTGTCCATTATAATTGTTAAAGAAATATTGAATGTTTCAATGTAAATATTTATAGCAGGGAAAAGTGCAAATTTAACATAAACGTGGTCCTTGAAAAGTGTCGAAGTCAGTGAAAATCTCTGTAAGTACTCTGTTTAAGATACTTATTCTGCTGTAAAACAATGTTTTAAATTATAACAGTAGATAGGGAATGTATGTTCGGTGGCAAACCGGATCGAGATGAGAATCGAGGATCGGCCGTCATATTGGATCCCAACTTCCTGTTCTGTCATTCCGGCCAAGCAACCGCAATCTTGGATTCCGCCATATCTGTAGCAGGTACACCGCCATATTGGAATTCGATACCAGCGCCCCTAGCAGCCAACTCTAGAACCAAGATGTTGAATATACACCAGTGGCCCTAGCAACAGCCAATTTAAACAAAAGACAAAAATAAACAAGATGGCATCCTTTCGCAACTTATAAACAAATGACAAACTAAAAATCAATATGGCGGCCGTAAACAAGATTGGTGGCTGGAAATAAGATAGCAGGCAGAAACAATATGGTGACCGGAAATATTACGATGGACGGAAACAAGACAGAAAGGAAAAATATGATATGAGCGAGACAGCATGGAATGATAGAGCATGAATAAACAACATGGAATGATAGACAATGAAGTGCAAAATAAAATTGTGGTATACCAAGATGACGGAATACAAGATGGTGGCGTACTGGCCATCAATATGGCAGAATGCAATATGGTGTTTGCATGAGCGAAATGACAAAGCTGGAAGTCGGTGATCCAATATGGCTGCCGATCCTCGATCCTCATCCGGATCCTGTTTGCCAGCGAACATACATTCTTTATCTACTTATATCTATTCTGAACAGATTGCTATATTAAAACCCTATAGCCACCGCCTGAAGTTATGTGGAAACATAACACACGCGAAGTTTGTTTATGGTATTTTCCATCGCCGTCACTATGTTTCCTTACGGGTGTATGTAACCTCGAGGCGTTAAACATTCTTTACTAGGGAGTCCCCTTAAGGCTTGAGAGTTAATAAACCCAATCTAATAGAAATTAAAAATAAAAGCTACGCCATGCGGGGGAAATTTGTGATGGGCGAAGGGATATTAGTTAGCTGTGCGAGAAAGGAAGAGGCGGCGGGTTTCCGGATGGCTGAGTAGTGTGGGAAACAAGGGTATCAACACACACCAGGGAGAATGTGTTAGCGCGGAGAAAATAAGTAACCGACATCTTCAGGCCGTAATTCACCACGGGTGATTGGTTCGGCATTAACCGTGTAAATTTTCACTGCAAAGATGCGAGGAGCAATTTTTCTCTTGTTCCACCTTCTAGTAGTTGTTCCGAAGCTCCAATGTTGCCAGACGGAGAAGGCAGAATTCTGGTACCACGTGTGGCGAAAATCTGGTATGCTCTACAAAATTACCGAAGATTCATCTTGTAGGCTTTCACGTCAGAACACGTGTGCTTTCGACTTAAACGTTGTCAAATATTGAGATACTGAATAGTTATGAATTCTGAACTCTGAGAATTTTACACAATGAAAGAGAAGACTGCAGTACATTTTTTTTTTTGCACTTTGAAGTACAAGTACAGCTGTTCACGGTAAAATTTGCTCTTTTGAAAGCCCTGCTTAAGATCTAGTACTTGTATGCACGTTGTGTATTCTTCCGCCTGTGCCATGGGCCACATTACGTTATTCATGTGTCGGTCAAGTGAAACTGTGAAATTATTACGAAAGTAAATATTTTGAAAATTTGCTCTTTTTACACTTCGATGTATTACAAAAACAGGTAGTGAAATAAATAGCCTAATTTAAGTTATAAAAAAATTGCTACTTGACACTTTTTATGCGACGTTAAGATTTGGAACTACTTTCCAATCATTGTTACCAACTTTACTGGGCGCATGCCACTCTGTTCGCCCGTTAAATATAGTATGTATGCAGGAGCAGTGACTTGTTTCTAAGCTTGATTTCAAAAGTGCTCTCTTTATCGTGAACATCCATTAACTAGGACTTTTTAAAGGTTATTTTAGGCTGATATTTTCAGCTGGACACTGATGGACAACTGTTGGGAATATCATAGTGACTGTAAAATGTACATGACATTTGCAATAAATATTTTTGTTATACCCATAAAGTTACATGATGTTTCTGTCGTAGAAGAGTAGTCTGGTTGTATGTATACCAGGACAGAAACAGTCCCACTATCTGGTACCAAGAGAGAGGTGGTGCAATGCTAAACGTGCTAATTCGCGTTCGGGAGGTCTGGGTTCGAGTCCAGATTTCAATTTTACATGGTTTCCCGAAATCATTCCAGACGAATGCTATAATGGTTTCTTTCTACAGGTAATACATAGCTGATACTTCCTTGTACCTGCTTCTTTGAGCAACTTACTTCCGTATATAATGGCCTCATTATCGACGAGAATGCTTACTAGCTTACCTGCCTGGTATCAATAGTCAAAGGAGTCGCGGTGATGAAGTGGTTAGATTACAAGTCTCCCACCTATGCGAACCGGGTTCGATTTCCGGGGGGGGGGGGGCGCTCCCGGATATTTTCACGTGGGAATCGCGCATGATGCCGCTGGTCGGCATCTCAAGACCTAGATGTAAACAGCCGTCCAAATATCTTCACTCACTCGCCAATAGCTAAATTATGGTACGCGCGCTATAGTTACGGTACGCTCGCAACGCTGTTCCTAGTTCAACGGGCCGATGGGCGTGATGTAAGGAGCTCTCGCCCCCGAAGAACAACGCGGGGTGTCATGGTCCAGCGCAGCATCTCCCTGCATCCAAGGAGAGTTCGTGGTTCGGTTGGGAAGGGGAAAGGGTAGAAGGGAGAGAGATTAAGGGGTATGTGTCGAACACCTGTTACCTGCTGCCAAAGAAACAGCCGTCACACCTCACGGAGCACGGCCCTGGAGCAAAAAAAAAACCTACGAGAACAGAAGACCTGTTTTACTGGAGGCGATATCCTGGAGTGAAACAAGGCATTGGGAGGGGGAGGTGTTTTTCCCAGGAATGAGGCAACATTCAGCCCAAGCAGCGTATACGCTTTCGAATATATTCGCCGTAATTTACTGCTGTTTGAATAAGAAACGTGTTCTTTCAACCGATTGAAAAGGTGGTTTCGATCGCTTTGGCCAGATATGATCAGGAGTCATCACTCTTAAAACTTCATTAGTCACTGTTCGCACATTCATGTACCACAACTGTTTTTGTTTAAAAAAATAATAATAATAATCTCACATATGTATTTTATGTAACGCATAATATAGACTCCTCGTCAAGGTTCAGTTTAATTTGCGAGACTATGTACTTTATTAGAGGAAAATTTTAGTCAACAACATTTTTTGACGTTATGAGTTCCAGGAAATAAGGTGATTGGTCAACTGCCATCTCCAGCAACTTGGAACAGTAAAGGTTTATTTGAAAACACTAGGGAAAAATGTTGCTGTAGCTTACATATTTTTAGGGGTTTTGCATTTTATAAACACACGTAGATCTAGGTCTATTTTATTTTCGAGTCTTGATGATACGTTACTTTATATAACCGTTTATTAGGCGCTGGGTTTCGAAATCATTTGAACGTTACACACGATGTTTTTTTTTTACTATGTTTGTATTCACTGAACACTCGAAATTACGTTTTATTCTATAATCAGTAACTCTGCATCTCTGATGTCATGCCGTTAGTGAATAAGTGACGTAAAGTGTAGCTAATCATAAGTATTCCTTAAAGTTGGAATCAGTGACAAATATATTTCCCAACCGAAAGAGGAATTCTAAAAAGTGAAATTTAATGAACTAGTATTTCTTGTTGGTTACTGACCAATTGTCATATCATACTTTTAAAATTTTCCCTTCCTGCAAACGTTTAGCGGCGTATTGAAAATGTAATGTTTGCAGCGAGTATTGAGGAGTAGTTATAATTATTAACTTCGATTTAATATTTTAATAGGCACTTATGTTGGTGTTGAGATGAATATTTTTGTTGGTTTTATTTATGTTATAAAGACGGTCCTGATGTAACAATATCAGAGTCATATTCATGTTGATAAAAATTGTCAGTTATACATGTAGTAAACGCATGAGCATCATTTGTCGTTTGTTGCATGACAGTAGGTTAAAATGTTTACCTGCAGCTCTTGAAGGATGCACAACTGATTGAAAGAAGAAAATAAACACTGTTTCCCTATGAGAGAGTAAATTATACCGACTGACAAATAGATGAATTCACAGGAAACCAGCATAATTTACTGGACACTGGCGAACATCGCTATAAAATCAGCGAGTTTAGTCAGTGCAGTGGGCTCACTGTAAACAATTTTTTTTTTATGTTATACAAATCTGTGGAAACGAGTAGCCAAGATATTTTTTGTGAATCTTCAAATAAATTAGAGCAAATTTTACAACACGTTACTGTGTAACGAGTAAAAATAATGTTTAATTTTAACGAGCTAGTGTTGCAGACTTTGAGTTTAATATAAATATAGACATACGTGTGTTTCATACAACAATGTGTTGTAAAGATAAAATATTGTATAGACTGTTCACGATAGACTGAGTACTTTTAAAATCCCTGCTTAAAATCTAATTGAATGTTCATTGTTTAGTCTTCCGCTATATGTAAAATTAACATTGGCGCGGGCCTGGCCACCCTATTCATGCGTAGGTCAGGCGATATCAGAAATTTAAATATTTCACAAATTGAATTATTCTTACACTTTCTTACACGAAAAAGAAACAGAGAGCAAAACAATTCATTTCAGGGTCCACAAACGTTTTCCTAAGGCAGGATTTACAATAGGCCGTCGTGTCCGTCCGTCATCCGTCCGTCAGTCATCCGTCCGTACGTCTCCCAGCCGTGCGACTTACAACCAGTCATTCCCCGTCATCAGTTCACTGCTGAAAACTATACAAACATAACTGTTCACAGAGAGACAAAATTCTCCATAAAAAGTGAGTATTTTTGATGGTATTGTGTTTTTAAGTACTCAAAATGTGCATACGCGTACATAACGAAAATTAATTGATGTTGAAATTTTTTTAAATAGAATATAAAGCATGATTTTATTACTTTTACTATTGCAAAGAAGGAACTCGTGTTTGCAAACCGAATTATCAATATATCTTCACGAAAAATATAACGGACTTTAATTTTAAAACTACCTACATAAACAACATATGAAACAAAAGACGGTCGAAACAGGACACGGCACACACAACACAGCCTTCTAAATAACTCGGAATGAACGGGTATCAAAACGTGCAAGTTTAGAAGGCTGTAATTTTATCCGGCCGCCCACCCGGAAAAAAAACAGACGAACGGATAGCATTAATGGCCACCTCTGATTGGCTTGTTGGTCACGTGATTGACGGACGGATGACGGACGGACGGATGCGACGGGTTGTTGTAAATCCTGCCTAACACATTTAATTGCATGTTAAGACATGGAACTACTTCCCATGTGTCGTTGCCAACTTTGCTGGGTGCATACCCGTAACGATATTTGCATACAGGAGCAGTGACATGTTTCAAAGGTTAATTTCAGAAGTACTCACTTATACCGTGAATAGCCTTTACTAACTTGTAATGGCACAAATCAATTTTTGGTAACTAGTTAACCATCAGTAATGTGTAAAATGTGCAAAAATTTTTTACTGTTTTGTCAGTGATTTTTAATAAAGCCGTTTTCGTTGATTTTTCTGTCAAATTGCAGTAATTTGAATCAATTTATTATTTGTATAATTTAAACCACAGAGCTATACACCACTGATAAAATTAACAGGCATTGTAAAGTGAAATGTTTTTTATTAACATGTATGTATGTACAGTTTGTTAAAAAAGAAAAAAAACAAGTTCACGAACTTAGTAGTCGAAAGCCTTACATCATGTAAAATTGACACGTGACCGGAAAAATGTTCGTTTTTTCATGAATGTAATATTTTAGGAAAGGTGAAATAGCCACACCCAATTCCCCACATGAAATAGGGTAATCGCTGTATTATGTTCGGAACATTTCAAACCAAATATAATTGTTATGGTTATTTTTCTCTCAAAGGAAATTCAAATTTCTTATTATTAGGTTAACATGTCACTTTTTAAAGCAAAGATTTGTTAGCTCCTTTATAGCAACTGAGTATCCTTCCTCAGTGACAAGTTAATAATAATATTACCACGTACCTATGAATCGCAGTTATCCATGCATTAATTAGGTGAAAACCACGAACTGTTAGGAATAATAAACAATGCCACTGCCACTAAAGTACATACTTTAATAGCCGTAAAATGAAATAAACAATCTTTACACTTAAGTGTGGAACACTTTAAGAAAACTATTTTCAGTGGGCACGAATATAAACAATTACCTACACTTTAAATAAAGCGCTCCACTGCGAAAAGTAGTATTGATATGCCAGTTACAGCATGCATTGAAGCATATGAAGTGACGAGCGATGGTTCTTGTTAACCTCGATCGTTTTCAGTTACCTCTGTAGCATGAATCGCAAATCAGTCGTCTTCTCCAGGTGCTTTTAGAAACCGTCATTGAACGAAATCACTCACTCCACCACATTCAATTGCTTTCATCCAGTAGCACGAGTAAATATTACTAAGGCATGTTTCTGTCGTTGATCGCTGATACGACAGCGCTTTAAATTAAAATAAAGAGCTAAGGTCAGGTAGTTCAATGAACATGCAAAATAACGATAACCAACCAACGTTAGTCCTGAAACATGGTAATGTTAAAAACAAGCAGAGGTTATTTCAACACTTCAAAAGGGCAATGAATTTAGATATCAAACGAATTTGTAGTAAAAAATCAAATAAAGCTGTGTCCTGCTTCCAGTTTCGTTGAACAATGTAAAACAGCTATAAAGCACACTGCTTACCTATTTTATGGATAATACTGACCCCTGAAAGAGAATGGGGAGCATAAATGAAATTTAGACACGCTTATTGCAACGTACAGGTGACTGGAAAACTACATGGAGAAATAAAAATTACAACAGCCACTTTTAGAAATCGCCGTTAAGCATAAATGTCACGAAAATTATGTGTCTTTTTGCTGTTACTTATGATAGGCTGTTCACGGTAAAATGAGCACTTTTGAAAGCCCTGCTTAAGATCTACTTGTATACCAATTAGGTATTATTCTACGTTATGCAAAATTAACATTGCCATGGGTTTAGTCACTTTATTCATGCGTCGGTAAAGTGCAACTGTGAAGTTATTGAAGTAAAAAATGTTTCGCAAATCTACTCATTTTTACACATCGATGAATTGAAAAAACAGAAAGTGAAAGAAATTATTTTTAAGTTATCATAAGTTGTTACCTGACACTTTTTATTCGATGTTAAGATATGGAACTACTTTCCATTCATCGTTACGAACTTCACTGGGCTCATGTCACTCAGTTCGCCAGTTTAAATATATGCAGGTAGGGATAGTGACTTTTCGCTAGGGTTGATTTCAAAAGTGTTTACTTTGTCGTGAACAGCCTTTAGAACTCAGCATCATTGCGTTTAGTTTATATGTATTCTTACCATGATTACTGCTCTGCATCGCTTCCCTTCCGCTCGAGCGAGCGAAGGAGTGTGTCAAGGTCAGACGAGAGGTAAACCAAGGAGCACGCGGATATTAAAAAAGGCGAGACAGCCCGTGCGCCAGATTAGCCAATAGGTACTCTCGCGCTCCCGACTTTAGGCGGATTGAATTTTCAGGGTTATCTTTGCAAGCATGTCCTGGTCATCGCCCTAGCCTTTCTCAGAGAGACTTGGGGTATGAGGAACCGTCTATATCGGACCAGCGATTCTATTTTAGGCTCCCGTGTTGGTATCGGCTTTGGAGCTGCGATTACGCAGCCGATAACTGCGACACGCCCACCATGCCCAACTAAGAAGCCGCACCCAGTGACCGAAGGAACCACTGCAGGAGCTGTGGTGGGACAGCATGCGGCTATCCCACCTGTCTCTGGAGGGGTGTCCCCAGGAGGCACGCGACGTCATTACAATATACTTTTCCGTGGATTCTATTATGGATGCGGATGTGCGCTGAGCTGTCCGCCTGGCATCCCCACACAGCACCCAGGATGCTCTGGCCCAAGCACTGGAGGTATAGAGTCAGCGAAGCAGGAGCCGACGTTCTGACATTAAGTTAAGGCAACTACCTCGTGCAATTACGACGATGGAGGTAGCATCCTGGACGTCTTGAGGAATTTGGAGACCACAATGAAAGACATCGCTGCCCGAGTTTGTACCAGGCAACCCAGTTTTTTGTCCACTAAAGCGTCGGGAATGTTGGGAGTGTGGCCGGACAAGACACTTGAGAATCCAGTGGTCGCAAAAGCAGCCAGACGTGAGAACGACCAAGAGCTTTTTAAGAAGACTGGAGATGGCAGTAGGAAAACTTCTGAATTACGTAGAGGAACACTTACGAGCCTGGTGTCTCTTGAGGTCGAGGAACCGGCCGAAGGACAGCTGCACGAGCAGTTTGAACTTACATCCACAGTACTGCATATCCAAATCACAGTCACATCGAAACTACTGGAAATATCCTATCTGAGAGGACGAAGAAAGTTTGCTATATTGTGATAAGAAGAGCAAGGATACTGGACTCGTACTACGTCACCCGCAGTTAATGCAGGTGGGGATACGAGAGAAGTCCAGTTTACAGACGAAGCTGCACACATGTATACATCTTCGGGAGAAGGAAGACATATTAATTATATATGGGGAATTGAAATTTATAGATGAAATATAATTACATCTTCAATTATAACAAAAATAGTATACATTAATGTTAAAACACGTGTAAAACGTTTGTGATAGATGGTATATGCAAGAAACAAACACACACGTCATAGTGGGATTTTTCAAAAGTTTGATTTTAAAATGTGAAGAAACCGTGAATAGAATATAACAGGAAGTCATCGTCCCAGAGTCAGAATGCACCCACGGGTTTGCTGAGGTATACCTGAAACTGCGATAGCAGATAGCGGGCAGGGCTTTTGAGAAATTCCAAACCTGTGCATGCCTACCTGTAGGGGTAACGAGGATTCGTAAACCGACATGTATGTATACAGGACTAGATGCGCAAAATGCTACGCGGTTTTATTTTTTTTATTTTTTTCCACTCCTCTGGGGTTTCGGAGCGGCTGCTTTGCGAAAGCGCAGCCGCCTTCCAGATCTCAGTTTTTACTGCCGATAAGGATCATAATTCCGAGCAATGCGGGCGCGCTCGCCGCTCTCAGAGTGCGTTGTAAAGGCGTTATTTACGATTCGCAGCCGGGACCATTACTCGATAGCAGAATTCGCTGATACCCATCTGCAGCCGAGTGAAATAATGGAAGAATGTTTACGGCGGGCCTAGCCGCTTCAGATGGATTTTTCCCAAGAGTTGCGCAGTGCCGCTAATATATGGCGGCTTTTGTTAAGACCGGCCAGTATTTGCGAAGGTAATGAACCCCCGACCCCGCTTCATTATTCCTTAGTTTATTTCGTCTGACCGAACTCATGTGTTCCTAGCCGAAACGCTGACACAACCTCAGACTGGCTTCAGAAAAAAACAGGTTCAGTGTTAAATATAATATATAAAAAAAAAATCCCTGTAACTATATATATTTCAACATAAATAATGACTGTATCACCTAATCTTGGCAGCGGATTTGAGAGTGCTGTTTGATTTGGTGGTACGTTGAAATAATTCTTTTATTCATATTTGTGTAAGAGTTGAGATAAAAATAATCTTAACATTTGTTACAATTTCAGCATCACTTGAAAGTAGCAATTACAAAGTACACTAAGGTCATTTGGCACGTGTGGCGAAAAGAAATACAGCTACTAAGAAAAAAAAAACAAGCAAGATTTAAGAAATGCAGGTGTCATAGAAATATACGAGATGTTTTTAAAGTACATGTCGGAATTGAAACGACGACATCTATGGGCTAACATAAACAAGTAACAAAATGTTCGAAAAATTCATCTAATATTTTAAATTGAAACTGGAAAAAGGCAAAATAGCACCGGGAAACCATAACTTCACGTACATGCGTGCGCAACAAGTAGCATATCACAACTTGCGCGCAATGCGGAGAGCGCATGCACATGGGACACCATAACCTCGATCCACGTGAGCGTCTCTAGTGGTTGCTTGTTAGTACACGTGTGACAAACCACATGAACAATGGCAGATTAGCGACTGAGTGGTAAAGGCTGCCAGAAGTGAATGTACTTGATTTCCCACAACACACAAGCAACAGTACTGGCGATGTAAGGTCTGCAAATATCTTCAAGGTTGGCCTATGTACAGGCGGTCACTTCATGACGCTCCATTTTCGTTCATCTTAGTTATATCCAACCTGTGCACGCTGTTACGTGAAGTTGGGGACCCCCGGCCTGTTCGCTAACTTCGATTTTAATTTTAAATTACTAGCTTAAGCTTCCGGACATATTGCTATTAGAATTTCTTTATATACATTATTAACCCATAGATGCGGTGAGTTGTATGATTATTGGAAGTCTGGGCCATCGAGACCTGGGACCGGAGTTCGGAGCGGTTAATGCTGTCATTCAGGTCTCCCAGTGGCCATTTCTCTCAAAATTTTCCTTTTTTCCCTCAAAATCAACAAATTTCCCTTAAAATTTCCCTTTCTCCCTTCAAAATTACCTTTTTCCATCAAAACGGCACCAATCCCCCCAGCCTCAAAAAGATCTCCCAAAAGGCAATTATCAATTCATCGGACGTATTTGGGGGGGGGGGGGTGGTTTTCGAGGGCAGAGCAGTGACGGCCATACTGGTTTTGTAGGCACTGGGTAAGACAAATCGATTCAAGGGATCCAGGGTCTGAAGTCAGGCTAACGAGCTATATAATAAACATAGAGAGGGTGACTGAGTGATTACAGCGCTCTTAGCAGTAGCCATCGGCAAACTGTCCCGCCATTTTCCTTTCCTATCAAAACATTCTCAGCTGATGCTTATTGTCATGTTGTTACGGCGAATGATACGTGATAAGTTTTTGAGTATTAATATACTGTTACACGTGTTTCGTTAACAGCTGCATGTAAAGTGGCGTTGCTGTGTGTGTGCGTGATTTAAAATATTTAACGTGCATTATTTATACGTTTTAGCTGTGAACTGTTTTTATGTCGAAGTTAATTATTTAAATCCAGATCTGTTTATTTATCACAACGTTGTACCTTTTCCCTAGGTGTTTGAAATACAGTGTAAGTAACAATACACAGAAATATGAGCGGAGTAAAAGTTACCGTAGGCTTATTTGTGTGCATGTTCACAGTTATCTTATATGGTTTGTATGACGGCGAATAAGCAACACGAGTTGCGTGCTTGAATTTAATGTGCCTTTTTCGTTTGACTGGTTGTTCCTTCGTTCTAGTATTTATTCCAACTAAGGCAATCCTTTTAAAGAAATAACCCAAGAAATATCAATAACAAAACAATAAATACTAGAGTTTTTTTTACCTCGTAGTTGTAACAGTGCTATACACAGTCGCGGAAAAACATTGACGTGCATTACATGTAATGTGCTATGTTGTGAAAAAAAAAAATTGTTAATTTAAAATAACCGCAAGAACTATCGTCAATTCAGGCATTTTTAAAACGTCATAGAGCTGATCTAAATAATGTTAGAGGCCTAAAACTGTGAATATTCGTACGGAATGGTTTTTGAAATAGGCCTATGACGATTTTTTTATCAGGGAAATTGTGGGGTAAAACGAGTGGAAAATACGTACTTCATAATAATATCTACATATGGAAATACATGAGTTGCCAAAAAGACATAATCAAACCAATACAAACACCTAAATTGATAGTGGAGAGGGCACTGGAGATCAGGGAAATTGTGGGGTAAAAAAATACAAATATGTACATTTTCATTATAAACTTCATTATAAACTTTTACCCCTCTATTTTCATACTCCCCATCAGATGAAATATTGATGCGCCTCATAAAATCTGTGTTCTGTATTAATAATAGAGGGGATATATACCATTTTCTGGATCCCCCCCCCCCCAAAAAAAAAGCCCCTCTGCTTTACATTACCTCGACGATTTGTTTACATTTACCGAAACCTGCTTTCCGTGAGCACCCACAAAATATAATTTCCACGTCTGTCTCAATACACGAAAATAGTAATTTCGATTACGATATCAACCCACCAACTTTGTGGTTTTATGCCAGACTGCTGTAGTGTATAAATGATTTGCATTACAGTTTCGAGCCGAAAAACCACATCCAATTGCACCTTTAATATTTCCGAGCACTCAATTAAATGGATACATAAATCGCTTACATGCTCCCATGCATAGGCTTATACACTGCAATCTCAAACAAACCCCCCCCCCCCAACACCTCATACCTACGTGCAATAATAAAACTAATTAAATGGGCAGATTCTATAGTTTTATGAATAACTATATAGATCAGAGTATTTGTGTACGAAGCACGTCACTTCACTAGTAATGGGAATTCCTGCATTCCTACAACAAATCAATTACACACTGTATTATGTAAGATCCTGCATCAAACATGCAGGTTGATTTGATACTAACACAATTCTTCACAAAAATAACATTCACAACACTACACAATACAACTTCCCAGCAGTTTGTATTATGCCATCTTTAACCTTGCATAACAAAATCCGCGAATTACACTTCATTTCCAGCCAGCAAGTGCGTGGAAATATCCAACTGTATTTTAATTGTCGATTATTTTTGTTACGTATGCGTGATATTCTATGCTACACCTTACCGGACCATTGTTTTGACTGAAATGACAATGGCGGACGGAGGTTCGAGTGACCTCAGTCTGGAAACGCTTCCGCCACTCTATGTTCACTATATAGCTCGTTGAGTCAGGCCTAACCATCAGCCATCTTGGTTTATGTAAGCCAGCTTTTCCACGACATTGGATACAGGTGACCTTGAACTTAACCTTTGATCTTATTTATATCTAATTATTTTAAAAATATTAATAAAAATTATTTTTAAAATATTAATAGAAATTGTTTTTGAAATTATTTTTAAAAACTCGCATTTTCGGAGGTTTCCCTACAGAATGACGTACAGCATACGGCTGACCCCTCCAATCAATCACATTGTGTTAACACTCCCCTCCCCTACCCACTCACTTTTGCTCATTCTGACGAATGCACTCTACCCAACATACTGTTTTTTTTTTTTTTAATCATTCTTTTAGAATTTCTTCACTTAGGTGGCATTGATGTTCCGATCCAAAATGTTAGCTCTAGATGACCTTCCCCTTGACCTCGCAACCGTGACCTTAATATGATGCCCATGGCATTGATTACCTAGCACCCAAAAAAGAATATAAAAATTTTATAAAATTCGAAAATCTCAAAAAAATTAAAATATAAAAAAAATTATTAAAGACTGGTTTACCATCAATCTTTCGATAAATCTCGCAATCTCTCCATCAATCAGCACCGCAGTCAACACCTCAATCAGCACCTCAATCAGCACCGCAATCTCAATTCTTTGATCAATCCCAATCCTTCTATCAATCCTAATCCCTCGATCGATCCTTCGATCAATCCTTCAGATTTTCCCCACCCATATGTATAGCAATTTAATTCGTTCGCAAATGTTTCCAAATTTGTACATGTCGACAGAATTAATGTTGTGTATGCAGTCAACTGTCCATGCTTTTTTATGCTCAAGTCCTTATTGTCATCCTATATGCATATATTTCTGTTGTAGTGCTCATAGCACCACTTTAAATTTGTGAGAGATAAAGGATAGGAGACACAAAAATAAAGAAAAAACAATTATTTTGTAATAATTTATTATTATTTCATAATTACAATTTCAGATGAAAAAAGTTCTTCGCATCATGCTGTATTTCCCCGTTCCTTCAGTTTACTAATGACAGAAGATATACTAGCAATGCGCGAGAAATACCCATGTTTTAGAAGGTCAATCAAATATCTGCGTCTATCATCAAGTTCATTCGGGACATTTCGGGAAATAGGTAGCCAGTATTCTCGGCATCTTATGCCTTCTTCGCGTCACTCATTGCAGCAAATATGTTGGAGAGGTGTGTCAGTGCATCGAAAAAATCGCCATCATCGTTTTCAACTTATCACTGTCTTCATGTTTATTTTCATCTATGCTATCTTCATGATCATCTTCACTTCCTGTTTCCTCACCAATATTAAATTTTCTTTTCTTTGAAGCAGGGGTTGTATGCTCATCAGTATTTATAGCCGACGACCGTTTATTTTGAAGTTTGTCGACCTCACGCGAACGTCTTGCAAATGTAACTATATTCTGCGCAAACCGGCTCTACTACACTCATTCTGTCTTTAGCATCAACTGACTCGTCATAATCACCTGTCGAATCGGTACACATCGATGCAGCAAGCAGTATTGCTGGCAACACTTGTTGACTCTCATTAGACGAATCCTTGCAGATCTCGGTATTTTCTACCAATGTATCGCCTTGCACATACTGCATGGGACCAATGTCGTAATGAATCATCGCGCGAAAAGGGCTCTTCGTAAACGCCGTTCTCTCATGCCCACGTGCATTTTAACCGTAGGTGGAAACTCGATCGCTGAATCGCCACTGGCGACAACCAGTTAGCGACGATTCAGATCGCAGCTCCATAATCGTTGAGGTCACATTCAGGCCTTCGTATTAGCAATTCATTTTTGTGGTATGAGGAGAGAGCGCTTTCAAATCGGTGTTCACCTCACGGTATCAGAACGTCAACTGTCATTTTTTGTTCAATATAAATGCGGTTATTTTTACAGCAAAGAGCCTAGCTTGTACCCACAAACATCCGTTTGTCGAGAGGATCGACGGATCATTCGCCAAGGCGCGGAGGAATTATTTTGCTACCCAGTCTACTATACAATCCAGTTCTGGGGCTCCTGTGTGTCCAGGTACCGTTTCTCGACGCCTTGCTGAGGCGAAACTACAACCCACTACGTCTACTAACGTTAACTCTGCAACAGCAGCGGCTCCGTTTGCAGTTGTGCTAGGCCAGAGCGATGTGGAATGACACAGACTGTCGAAGTGTGGCCTTCAGAGACTAGTGAGTGAAGATACTTGGAAGGGCTCTTAACATCAAGGTCTTGAGAGCCGATGAGGGTGATTGAGGTGAGTATGGAGCAGCGCCGGAATGAAATGGTGGAGGAAACGGGAGATCCTCGAGAAAACCCGCCGACCAACGGCATCGTCCGGCACAATTCCCACATGCGAAAATCCGTAGTGACCTGACCAGGGATTGAACCCGGATCGCCTTGGTGAGAGGCTAGCAGGCTAACTGCTCAGTCACCACGGCCCCTTCAGAGACGAGTGTCACTTCGTAATAGGGGCAGCTGATTATCGCGCCCAGGTGTGGAGGGCCTCTGGTGAACGCTACAATCCAATTTCGCTATCGGGCTACACACTTCCTCGACGGCAGGAATGATGGTCTGGGGAGCCGTTGCCTACGATAGCCGATCCACTCCATTCTTGTAACGTGGAATATCGACGGTCCAGCGGTATGCAGATGAAATCCTACGACCCCATATGCTCCCATTTCTGGCCGGATTACAGGTGCGATGTTTTATCAGGATAACGCCCGACCGCATAAGGCACGGGGTGGCCCGGGACTGCTCCCCTCACGTCCAAACACTACTATGGCCTACCATTTCCCCACATGTCCGCGATCGATAGAGACCTGAAAAATTCGCGAGTTCGGTGACCGGCACGATAGACTCTTCAATCTTATGCACAAATATGCCGAAGTAAGCTGTGCATTGGTTGCCTGCTCTCATAGTGGAAGGCGACGATTGTGCCTCCATTCGCCATGAGGTGCCAAACACCATGTGGAAAAATGGCTAAAGTTATATAAATACACGTGTTTCGAATTCTAGCTTGTCCCAAGATAAATCTGCTAATTTTTCAAGTCTCTCGCAATCGAGCATGTGTACGACCAGTTGAAATACAAGCTACCGTCGGGCCATTGCATCCGGGATTTGCAACAGACCATGCAACAAAATGTGGACAATTGTTGGTCCGTTTGTCTCAGGACAACATCCGGCGTCTGATGGACCACATGCCAGACCGTGTTGCAGCGATCGCAGTGCAAGAGGGAGCGACACGCAATTGAAGATATTAGGACTGCGTAGCACAAATCCATATATATATATATATATATATATATATATATATAAAGGCTGGTCACGATAAAGTGAGCATTTTTTAAATGAACCTTCGAAAAAGGTCACTGCTCCTACCTACACTAATAAAGTATTTTTATCAGTTTGAATGCAATCAAAAAGCATTATAAATTCATTAGAGGAGTATAAAAACATCTCAAAAGCTCTTGTTTACTAAACAGTGCTCTATCCTCAAACCCAATCCACGCCAGTTTTGCTATACATGTAGGCAGAAAAGCAGTTCAATGTTGGGGCACGGAGATTGGTTGCGCGCAGCCAGCGAGATCAATCTACCTCATCTTTAATCTATGGTTTTAACGGGCGCACTGAGTGACATGCGCCCAGTAAATTTGGTAACGATGGATGGAAAGTTGTTACACATCTCATCGTCGAATAAAAATTAATAAGTAAGCACTTGTGTAACATAAATTATTTCTTTCACTTTCTGTTTTTTTTTTTATGCATCGAAGTGTAAAAATCAGCAGATCTGTAAAATATTTTCTTTCGTTATTATTTCCCAGTTTCACTTGACCAAATCATGAATAAAGTGATGAGGCCCATGACAATGTTAATTTCACATAAGACAGAAGAGCACATAACGTGTATACAAGTATATCATAAGCAGGGCTTTCAAAAGTACTCATTTTACCGTGAACAGCCTATACTTGTATTGCTGCTCTGATATTGTGTTAGTATATTATTATTACTTATCCGCATCACTGCCTCTATAACGTTTCAGGGCCATCCGATGCATTTTTGTGTGTCCTATTTCTACTGTACCGCAGTGTATTAAAATGTCTTTGTTAACATTGAGATATTTTACTTCTCATGGTGAATCCCTGCGCCTATAGTAATCTCGATAGACTGAAGAACTCATAAAATACGTTTATAACCAACACGTGTGTTTTTTTTTATTGTATTTGTCAAACCAATATGTAGAACTAAAGCAAATATGTCGTTTTCAGACACTTTGTTCATAAACATGGGGCGAAAACAAATTTTAATAAGATAATTTGTAACAGAAGCTATGCATGCAAACCAGCATAATGTGTGCTCAATAAACCTATTTCCTTATACAGTTCTCCGGGATTCTAACTGTGATATTTAGCTCGGAAGAAAAGTTAGCGACCTCGCCCAAGATGACCGCCTTTAATGAAGATACTGGTGATGAGGCATTTCTCAAGGATATCCACTAGCGTGAATATGCGTCTATGCACGGGGAAACAAATATGTAGGATCTGCTGCATCATATCCACGTGGCACTCAGGAGACGGCGTCTAAGTCGTGGGGTCGCGCCCACTCAACTAGGCCGCGGTGTTAATTCAAGCGCACGTCAGCGTAGGGAAAAGGGCACGTGTTACTGAAGAAAAGGCGAAACCAGAAGGGAGAACGAGGCCGCCTCGCTTGACCAGGTGAAACGTCTCAACTGAAAACGATGTTTTTTTTCACTTCCCCATTTCGAGTCCTGAATTTCCAGTTCTCTTCTCTCTCTCTCTCTCTCTCTCTCTCTCTCTCTCTCTCTCTCTCTCCTCTCTCTCTCTCTCGCCGGGGAGAGACTTGAAACAAACGGGAAGACACTCGGCGTGCGCAAACTACGACTTCGGCGATGTTTCTCCCGCTTTCCCCGAAGACGGGGTCGTACGCCGGTGATTTACACCCGCCTACGACCCGGGGACATTTAATGCCTTCGGATTACTTGGTGCCTTGCGACCCGAACACGGCTGTTTCTCACGTCCACGCACCGTTTTCGCGGTTACTACCCCGCGCGGAGAAACTGTTCAGGACCTGCTGCAAGCAAACACGAGGTGCTTTGACCTCGCTGGACATCCACTACCAGACTTTCTCTCCGCGTGTGAACCCCGTGGGAAGCATTTTATGGTTAACAGGGCGTGGCACGTGGATAAAAGGCTATTAAGGGTTAATTGAGCTTTGTTGAAAACAACCTTTAAAAAATGTCACTGTCCCTATAGTCCATTCGTGGTTTACTTCCAACTTTTCTGAAAACCCTGCTAAGGTTCTACTTTCAGGATTTTACTCCGCCTCACGCAAAATAAAGGTTTGTCTAAGTCTAGAAAATTACACGAAAAGGACAACGCACTGTATTTTTGCGCAGTCGGTTTAGTAATAATTTGCATTAGAACTATTTTTATAGGCTGTTCACGGTAAAATTTGCACTTTTGATAACCCTGCTTAAAATCTACTTGTATGCACGTTGTGTATTCTCCCGCCTTATGAAAATTAACGTTGCCAAGAGACTCGTCGCTCTATTCATGCGTTGGTCAAATGAATGTGTAAAATTATTAGAAGAGTAAATATTTTACAGATCTGGTCATTTTATACTTAGAAGCTTTTAGAAAAAAAGAGAAAGCGAAAAATAATTTATGGAATTACAAATGGTTACCTAACAACATTTAATCGATGCAAAAATTTGGAACTACTTTCCCTCAATCGTTACCAACTTCTCTGGGCGAATGTCACTTAGTGAGCCCGTTAAAATATATTCAGGCAGGGGCAGTGACTTTTTTCTAAGGTCAATTTCAAAAGTGCTCACTTTATCGTGAACAGTCTTTACAGACGTCCGTCTGAAACAAGGTCAACCGTACGAAGATATTTTCAAGATAATCACGGAGTGTTGCAGGACAAGACCCAGTGGATATGGAAGGCCTGAGCTTTGGAGAATACATGTTAACAAGAGCAAACCAATACACTAAGAAATTATTCGGAAATTTACCATACCAGTGAGAAAGCGTTTAGTGAGAAAGCAGGAATGGTAATGTTTTCCCCTATACATTCATTGTAGAGTTCCTACATTTGCTCAGGAAACAGTCAAATGCATAGGGAAGTTCCCAACGTTGTATAGTAGCGATGCTCAACATTCCTATATCTGAAGCTTGATGTGTGGTATTTTTACCATACAGTGTATGGGTTAAAAATTTCCATTACAGTTTTTTTTTACAGTGAAAGGACAAATGAAATTAATAGCAGAGGAAATAAAAGGAGGTTAACTCTGCTACGGCGTGTTCTTTTTTTTCCCTTAGGGTAATGGGGAATTATTTTTGGGATCGTTCTTGATTACATGACCTTATTCTAACGTTGTTTTATCCCCACCACATATTCAGGTCATCCATGCTGGCCGCAGTCTCAGGCGATAACAGCGAGATGGATGGTGTATGATGTTACTCTTGCGAAAGACTTAGTAAACTTCAGACGGAACCTTTTAACTATACTGCCTGCATGAAATTGCACTCTGAATCGTTATCTCACTTCTTAAGGCCCATTTTAAAGGGTAAAAATGTGTAGCACAATAAATACTACGATGTGTACTGGTTCGCGCCGCATGACGGCTTTTCATGGCATTTTACTTTCAACGTACGACTGAGTGCAATGATCTACGAAACAAGTAAGTTGCGTATACAGTACCATTAAAAAAAAAAAAAACTAATTGCATCATAATATACCCTTTCTTGTGATTTTTCAGACACAGAAGCACTATTTTCAATTTCGCCAAGTCAAATGAACAGCGAGGATATAGTTTGCTGTGGAAATGTTGTTCACTTCCCTGGCTACTATTCGCCGGCGTTTTATTTACCTGCATGGATTTAAACACAATTCACAGCCGTGTTTGGGATCATGAGTGAAATTAGGTGTGACAGGAAAGGTAGATATGACCTCAGACAGAATACAATACTATAAAAGAGAGGAAAAAATATATGGATGAGAGATCGTTGAACCAACAGGTATAAGCTGTTCACGGTTACGTGAGCACTTTTGAAAGCCCGGCTTAAGAGCTACTTGCATGCACGTTGCATATTCTTCCGCCTTGTGTAAGTTTAACATTGGCATCGGTCTCATTACTTTATTCATGCGTCGGCCAAGTAAAACTGCGAAATTATTAGAAAATTTATTTTTATCAAATTTGCTCATTTTTACACTTCGGCGAGTTAAAAAATAAATAAAGCGAAAGAAATAATTTAAATGGTCAAAAATGGTTACCTAACATTTTTTATTCGACGTTAAGCCACGGAACTACTTTCCATCCATCGTTACCAACTTTACTGGACACATGTCACTCAGAGCGCCGGTTAAAATATATGCTGGTAGGAGCAGTGACTTTTTTCTAAGGTTTATTTCAAAAGTGCTCACGTTATCGTAAACAGCCTTTAAGAAAATGTCATCGTGGTGAATATCGATTTTCGAATCTCCCGGGAAAAGATAAAGCCCAATGATATCACGAATTCAAGGAATTCAAGAAGATACGATTATCGGACAGCTAACAGAATACAGTGTCTATAATATGAGTTAAATATCAATTTGCATGTAAAAATTGCAAGTGAAAACTCGCAAAAATGATTTTAACACAAATATTTTGCTGGTTCCAATCTAGTATCTGTTGTGCGCACGTTCTGATCACGCAGGCGATAGACCGAACGTTGTAGGCCGTACGGCCTATGAGCTGTTCGCGGTAAAATGAGCACTTTTGAAAGCCCTGCTTAAGACCTACTTGTATGCGTGTTGTGTATACTTACGCCTTATGTAAAATTAACATTGCCATGGGCCTCATCACTTTATTCATGCGTCGGCAAAGCGAAACTGTGGAATTATTAGAAAAGTAATTATTATACAAAACTGGCCATTTTTACATTCCCGTGCATTGAAAAAACAGAAACCCAAATAAATCATTTGATACATCAAAAATGGTTACCTAACACTTTTTATTCGACTTTAAGTTATGGAACTACTTTCCATCCATCAGTGCCAACTTTACTGGGCACATGTCACTCAGTGCATCCGTTAAAATATATGTAAGCAGAGGCAGCGACTTTTTTCTAAGGCTGATTTCAATAGTGATCACTTTATCGTGAACAGCCTTTATCAGCGTGTCTTAGGCCGGATTTATAAACCACGCAACAAAGATAAAAACGCAACGACGCGACGCAAGGAAATTACGATCGTTTATAAATATCGCAAGACGCAAGACGTAGCCAACAATGCAGCATGTAAATACGAAACAAGTACAAAATATTTATTCTCATAGTGCTTTAGAGTTAACATTTACCCTTTTTTTTTTTTTTTTTTTTTTTTTTTCCCCCAAATATATTGCTTTTGTATATATAATACATTTGGAACATTTTTAAATTCCTTGTAGTTTTTAAATGACTGAATAACGGATTTACTGGAACACTATTTAATTTTCTCAGCAAGACAGGTATACTAAAATATTTCACTGCATAGTTAAAATATTTATTTATGATTCAGCAAATAAAAGTAGGTATAAATGCGTTGCACCAGGAAATAAAATAGTAAAACAGATCGAAATGTGATAATCATAAGTCATGTGTGCAAATAGAAAACTATTTTGCAATCCGTCGCTGTTAATCTAGAAGATGTAAAACGCAAGAAGTTGAGAGTTGACCAACTTTTACGTTGTGTTCTTGCGCCCTGCGTCATTTATAAACTGTATCTTTGAATTGCGTAAGTTTGACTTTTTGCGTCTTTGTGTTTCTTGCAGGCTTGCACTTCTTACGTTAATTTCTAAACCCACCCGTTCTCTCCTGCAGATCGAAGTTTCGATAGCACTCGGCCGCTTTTAGGGGTGGTTTTTTTTCCAACGAATATTCTTCCTCACATTTGGTGGATACTGGTGACCATTCTTAAATATTACACTATGATCCAATTCAGCCTCGGTGCACTAAATGTAATAAAGCTCATTGCTACTGAGTTGTTATAAAATCATATCTCAATGCAAAAATTATTATTTTTTAAATATTTATCTTTGGTTAATGGCTTTTAGAGACTATTCACTGTAAAGAATAATTTTTGAAGCCCTCTCATTTGGAATAATAGTCAATAAACATATTTTATTGTAGCCCAAGGCGTTAATTTTCGAATCCAGTGAAACATATAGACTGTGATTAGTGCTTAGGTACATGGCAATATTTATTTTAAGAAGTGGTGGAAGGATCAAAAATGGCTGATAGAAAAAAAATGAACTAGGGTCTCCAAAGTACTTACTTTACAGTGAACAGCCTACAGTCAAAGTTCCTGAAATCTCCGAAGTACAGTTTTAAACTCATTCTGTTATTCAGACCGTGCCGGAAAATTCATTAAACGTGGTATACAAATAGCCTAATAGTTGATTCTGTTCGGCTCCTTAAACAATGATAAATTTCATATGAACTATATGTTACCAAATAATAATGTCCCTGTGATAATTCTGAATCACCTGCTGTGTGTGTTCGTGACATGAAATGTTGGTCTACCGGGACAGCCTAATCTCTCAGGGACAACAAGAATCACAGAACAGATAAACACACAGAAGCGGAAGGGTGTAGAGGTTCCTTTCATATCAACGTAAGCAATAGCTAATTAGCTGCACAAATCTCTGAGAATGGGCATTGCGTCAGACTCATTATTGTGTGCTGCTGGAAATTTGCTATAGGCTGCTCACGGTAAAACGAGCACTTTTGAAAGCCCCGCTTATGATCAACTTGCATTCATGTTGTGCGTTCCTCCGCCTTATGTAAGATTAGCATTGTCATGGGCATTATCACTTTACTCATACGTCGGTCAAGTGAAACCATGGAATTACTACAAGAAAGTAAATATTTTACAAATCTGCTTATTTTTACACTTTAGTACCTTAAAAAAAAAAAAAAAACAGAAAGCGAAAGGAATAATTTTAAGTTATCACAAATGATTACCTAACACTTTTTATTTGACGTTAAAATATGGAACTGCTATCGAGCAGTCGTTACCAACCTTACTGGGCGAATGTCACTCAGTGCCCGTAAATATATGAATGCAGGGGCGGTGGCATTTTTTCTGAGGTTCATTTCTAAAGTGCTCACTTTATTGTGAACAGCCTTTAAGCCGGTATTTTGTTTCTGTATTGTTACATAGTAAGCACCTAGTTATGTTCCTGCTTCTTGTGGTTCTTTTGAAGAAGTACAGGGAGCGTGCGAACGAACTATTGTTAGTTGATGGCGCCCCTAGCGGAGACGGTGGTAGAAACTGAGTGGGAGAGGACAATAAAATCCAGCACATCACAGAAAACGGTATAATATCGTCGCTGGGGAAACGTGCACTATAAAGTCTAAGTGTTTCAGGAAATATAATTATCGTCTAACTTCCGAAAGTCCACTTTAAAGAATGGTCGAAAATTTGAGAATAAATTCATATTCGACATGAAAGAAATATCAGTGCTTGAGAGGAACGAGTATTCAAAAGCCCCGTTAAAACTTGAAAATTCAAGCAATTTAAGTATTTCTTCGTGGTTTTGCTATTTATTAAGTAAGCGTGGTTTTAATCTGACACTTATGAAAACATGTTTGTGTTTTGAATTCTCAGTATAAGTGTATAACTAATTAAGTGAAAATCAGGCAGTGAAACTGTTAATACTAAGTATATTTTTAAACATTTAATTATAGGTTAAATCAAATAGGAACATCGTGGCAGGCAACAGGGAATGCAAAATAGTCAGTCAGTGTCACAGATATATTGCTTTCCTGTGTTATTTTATTAATTGCGTGTGTGACACTTATGAGGCAATCATGGCACAACAACGGGAAAAACAAACGCGTACTCGCGAAAATTTGTATTCGAAGGAAGCGAATGTTGAAATTTTTCAAATTTAAGTTTGCAGTTGTCGATAATAACGACTCGACACCGTTGGACAAAATTACGTTGAAAGAACAAATAAAACACTTTGACTTGAGCATTTACTAACATGTTGGAAGCAGAACGAAAACGGGAACATTTTGTAATAGCAAATTCAACTGCATAGAATATGATACTTTTGAAAAAAAGAAACAAAGTTCAGATTTTTATTAAATACTTTATTTAATTACAAAATCGGTATGGTCACAAAGAGCGTATGTAAGTTAATTTTCTTCTTCAAAGTGTCCAGTATTGAGTCATCGCTGTCTATCGGAAAGCTAGCCGGAGAGATAGAACAATTTTATAACACTAATGTGAAAATTACAACACAACAGAAATATACGATTTCTGTTCTGGGAAGGAGTCAGAATCGTTGGTTTGCATTTTTTCAGAAAAAAAATTACGCAAATAGGAGTCCATGTTTTTCCATCGATGCTGTCGCACTTAACTCTCGCAATCCAAGACTTCTTCTGAAATTATGGTTCTTATCGGTGGAAAATGTTAACGATTTGATAACTGAAGGATGGTTTCTCAATCCGGTACTGTAACACATAACCCAGCAGCATTGACTGCTCTTTTGTGGTTCGTTATCGAGATTTAATAAACACCGAGAAGTCTTATTCGTGTATTAAGGCTTTGTCCCAATGCGCTTCACCACTCTTGACGCCAAAGAAAGTCCTCTCTGCTTTCCCAACTCCGAGAAGAGAGCGCGAGACAGAGAGTGAACGACGATGTACACTCGCTGCTCACTCTCGCGCACTCTCTGGCAGCCATGTTGTCTTCAAGTCTAAACTAAAATATCCAGACATATATTTTTTATTTCTACTGCAGTGTTAGATATTTCATCCACTTAACTTAATCATTGCGATTGTGAAATGTGTAATACCAACGACATTCCGTTTTATATGGAACATAACAAATTATGACGTTATGTTCTTCATGTTTCGTGTTGCACATAACTCTTAAGTTTTTCATTACAAATTAAAATAAGTAACTATTTCATAAAACACTACATTTCTTCGAGGAAAGTGAAAGGCTAGCAATATTTTATTTTTCACGATTTATTACCTTTTCCCTCAGAGAAATAATGCCGTAGGCTTACAGAGGGTACACGTTTCAATTCGCCAGTGTGTGCCAGAGTGAGAGTTGCAAATGAGAGTGAGCACACTTTCCAATTGAGACACGGCCTAAGCTTCCTGCACGCGTCCACCAAAAACTTACGAAGCCTGACGCAAGAGCGCAGCACGCGTCGTTCACACACACCCTTAATCTGAAGTAGTATTTGCTTACATATTTGTTCAATAGTAGCCCTACTTGTGATTCGCTCTCTACTTGACTGACACTCTTAATTACGTAAATTAATAAGCATACGAATAAATACTGACGTAATAACTCGAATGCATTTCCTCCCGGTTAACAAGCAAACACGGTTCCTCCTGCACCAGAGGCAGGAAGAATAAAAAAATAAAAAACACTGTCGAACTTGTTGCCTACACGACATTAATTGACGTACTTAGCGGCGTTTATATTGAATCGACTCCGGATAGTTGGGATGAATAAAGAAAACAAAGCTCAAGATCATTATCACGCCCCAAGAGTATGACTCCTAAACAACGTAGCAACGTTACCATACGCGACCGTAAATCAGCGTGAAATATCAGATAGGGAGCCCGGAGCTCATGAAAGGAAGAATGAAGTCCCAGCAGGCAGGCAGGCCTCATTTGCATGAGAAAGATATCTGCTCACAGAATCCGTATGGCCGTGCGCATGATCTCCAGCTCGGACAAGAAGCCGGTAGAGTACGCCGCCCACAAGTCTCGCGGCAGGGACAGATACTAATTCACGCCGCGCATTATTTACGTCAAGCCGCTAATCAGCGCTGTATATTACGTCCAGTTATATGCTGTTCGCGGCAAAATGAACACTTTTGAAAGCCCTGCTTAGGAGGCTGGATCACCCCTTATACAAAAAAATGTTTTGTTTTAGTGTCAGAACGTAAGCGTCAGAGCCATTACTGAAAAAGCTTCGCTATCGAAGCATTACGTTTCATGGTCCTGTATAAAATTTTGTACCTGATTGTTAATGGAATTTTGTATTAAGTTAGTAGTTGGATAAATATGCATTACTATTAAATATATTATGTCTTTAATAATGGGTAAGGCATTCAGCTGAGCTTCTACTGTCACATTTTTAAGTAAATCATCCTAAATTTGAATTGGGAATAAATAAATAAAAAATTCAATATGGCGGGTGTCGTGGGCTCTTAAGATCTACTTATATGCCCGTTGTGTATTTTTTCCGCCTTATGTAAAATTATCGTTGTCATGTGCTTCATAACTGTATTCATACGTCGGCCAGGTGAAACAGTGAAATTATTAGAAAATTAAATACTTTACAAATCTGCTCTTTTTTTACATTTTGATGTATTAAACATAACAGGAAGCGAAAGAAATAATTTAAGTTATCATAAATGGTTGCCTAACACTTTCTGTTTGACTTTAAGATATGGAATTACTTTCCCTCCACCGTTGCCAACTTTACTGGGCGCATGCCAGTCTGTGAGCCCGTTAAGATATATGAACGTTAGTAGCAGTGGCTTTTCTTAGGTTGATTTAAAAAGTGCTCAATTTACTGTGAACAGCTTTTACGAATGTCGAGCATTAAGGGGTGCAAAACAGTCTTTTAAGACAGCGCCTACTGTTGTTTAAATAGGTTCTAACCGGCGCTTAACAAAGATGTCTCGAAAGCCTGTGAGGGTGAAAATGAAGATAAGATCAAACACACTGAAAACCAATACCGGACAGTTTGAAGGTTTCTGCGGGGAAACGTGGCGGTGGCGTCACCTCCAGCCAGCAGATATATGCACCTATGTTCAACAGTGCATTCCAAGTAGTTCATAACCGAACGCGGACAGCACTAATTAACATTTCGTCATGTTTGTTTTGAGAAAGCCCACCTTGTTTATCCATTGTTTACATTTACAACGTAAATATTCCACAAATGCGCTCAAAAGTATCGGAAGTCTTCTCCTTTTACTAACTTAGGGCACAACTTGGGACAAAAGTTCAGTTTCCTGAATTCTTTGACTTGGGACATGGCAGGTTGGACAGCACGGTGACGTCAGAGGGTCACGTGCACCAATCAGCGTATCCTTCAATGTAAAAAAATTTCTGGTAAACTTCCAAAACTGTAATATGTGTTTTTAACTTAGACACTGTATGGTAATAATACCACACATCAAGCTGCAGAGAAAGGAATGACTATCGTCGCTACCGTACAAAATTGGGAACTTTCCTACGCATTTGACTGTTTCCTGAGCAAATGTAGAAACGCTACAATGAATGTATAGGATGAAATATTGCAATTCCCGCTCTCTCATTAAGCGTATACATTGCTATGTTAAATTTCAGAATTATCTCTAGGAGTGTTGTCTTAAGAAACAGGCTTGGATAACTCAATTCCCTCACGAACTCAGATACGTCCCTCAGGCATCCTTCGTGTAACAATAGTATAGTAATAAAGTAATTGTGTTTCAGTTAAAATCAAATTACAAAATTCCTATGATCTCTGAAGCACCGCAACTGAACATTGATTTTTATCTTTTGACTGTGGTAACGTTCCATGAGAAAATGGGAAGCATTACGGAAAAAAAAATTAAACTTACATCCAGTTATATTCGTTCGCACGAATTTGTATCCCGACATTTGCCGAATGCACCCGAAGTGGTAACACGTACAAGTTAGCGCCGGTATGCTTGTGTAGTAGATGATTATGTTAATTTACGCTGAAAAAAAAAAACTTTTTCCTAATACCGTAACATACATTTGGTTAGTTTAAAATAGCGAAACAGTGATACATTTATATCCGAGGTTAGGTTAAGTGTTATTACTTTTAACACTCACGAGTGAGCTCTGTAAATCTCAGAATCCTTCTTTGGGTTATTTTATGAATCAGCATACAAAATTGTTTCCTGATGAAAGCCTACACTAAAGATGAGATAGACTGATAAAGACTGTTCTCGTTAAAGTGAGCACTTTTGAAATCAACGTTTGAGAAATTTCACTGGCTCTACCTGCGTGTATTTTAAGGGGCAGACTGACTATTGCGCGCCTACTAAAGTTGGCAACGACTGATGGAAAGTAGTTCCAGGACGTAGCGTTGAATTAAAAGAATATGGTAATCATTTAAGAATAAATGGTTTCTTTTATACTCTGTGTATTGAATGCATATACATGTAAGAAGTGTTAGGTAACCATTTGTTATAACCTAAATTATTTATTTCGTTTTAATGCATTGAAGTGTAAAAATTAGCAGATTTTTTTTTTTTAACATTTACTTTCTTACTAATTTCAGAGTTTTATTTGACCGATGCATGAATAAAGTGATGAGGCCTATGGCAATATTATTTTTACATAAGGCGGGGGTATACACAACGTGCATACAAGTAGATCATAAGCAGGGCTTTCGAAAGTGCTCATTTTACAGTGAACAGCCTATAGTAATTTTCACTTCCTACTCATGTCCTCAACACTGTTTCAAGTCTTGCCATAATAAATGTCAAAATCACGCCTTCAGACAGTTGCGTGTCTTATGTTTCCATTTGGTTTTTCAAGAAATCCATGTTTTTACACAAACATATGCTACAGTGCGAAAAACTTTACTTAATCGTGGCGTATTACAACTCGGTCAGATGATATGAGCTAACATTTTGAATAAGCTATATATAAACTGATTGTCATGCTCCCAGTAGGTCTAAAGTTGGTAACGCAGGAGAGAAAGTAGTCCGTGAATTTAATGTGTTTGGTAAACTTTGTGAATAATAAAATTATTTTCTTTGTTTTTTGTTAAAGCACATAAGTGTTTGAATTACAACATTTCTAAAATATTTACTTTTATATAATTCTACAGTTTTCCTTAACCGACGTATGAGTCAAATAATCAGGCGCATGGCACTGTTAAGTTACATAGTGTTACATGGGACGTCTGAGGGGCGAATCTGAGTCCGTGAGGGATGGAGGTCTTAATACAAATAAAGGAACTTAATTCAATAATATATTTATTCTCAATGCTACAAACAGTCAAACATCTGTCATTTACCAGTCCGAACGTCCTATTAACTCTTATTATCATTACTGAGCGCAATATTTAATACTATCTCCATTTCAATTAAAGAATTTAACAGTCTTTACTCTTGCTAATGTCCCTTAAACTGCTCCTATTATTTCCACATGTTTAGTTAAAAATGTATATTTCCATCGTCTTTAATGTATTTCCACTCACGCATCCAGTCCACAGTCCCGCAGATCAGTCCCACTCTTCACTGCGCACAAGCTCGCCGACGCACTCTGGCGGATCGCTGCATCCGTCCCTCGACGCTCCGGAACTGCCCAACTGTCGCTGAAGTTCGCACGAGACGCCAAACACTCGGCTCTTAATCACTCCTTCCTCAGAGGCCCGCACGTGGTATTTATACTTGAGGTAGGTGCCGCCTAGAACGTCCTCGGCAATCCAAGTTGTTCTGGGAAAGGTAAAGTTGAGGACGACTTTCCTACGGGATAAATGGAGAAATATGAGCTTCTCAGGGTCAGCGAGGCGCGAGCACCGATGTCTTTATCGGTATTTGCGGCGGCGTCCTTTATGATAGGCCGCTCACGATCATATAACTGTTGTCCTTCAGTTCCACTCGCTCGCGTGGGATGCAAAGCAGCGAGCGCGTATAGGCTGTTCACGGTGAAATGATCACTTTTGATAGCCCTACTTGTGTGCACGCTGTGTGTTCTTCCGCCTTATGTATAATTAACATTGCTATGGGCCTCATCCTTTTATTCATGCCTCGGTCAATTGAATTTGTGAAATTATTATAAAAGTGAATATTGCACAAATGTGCTCATTCCTACACTTAGATGCATTAAAGAATACAGAAAGCGAGAGAAATAATTTAAATGATCACAAATGATTACTTAACAAGTCTTGTTCGACGTTAATATATGGAACTACTTTCTCCGCCATCATTACCAACCTTACTGGGTGCATGTCACTCACTGCGCCCGTTAAAACATATGAAGGTAGGGGCAGTGACATTTTTATAAGGTTGATTTCAAAAGTGCTCACTTTATCGTGAACAGCGTTTAACAATATGTTGGAAGAATATACAATGTGCTTACAACAACTAGATCTTAAGCAGGCCTTTCAAAAATGCTCAGTATACGGTGAATAGTTTTTAGATTTCATGTTAAAACAGACAGTCGTTCATTGTTTCGACTCAGAAATAGTTACTACGGAGCATGTACGGGCACTTCAACCCATATTCTCTCTACGGTTAAAAACCACCGTTATTTTAAAATCTTATTTTAACCTCAGAGCAACTTATACGAGATGAACTTGCGATGATTACAGTTATTCCACTTAACGAAATCCGTCCAAGGAAAGGTCAGCTTTTTACTCTTGTGTCAGGACGGGTTCGAGATCGTGACTGGTAGTTCCAAGTCACGACCCGAAACAGAGCATTCGCTTGATGGAGGTAGGCTGGCGATGAAATATGAGTACCCGATAGAACACAGGTAGCTGGATAAATATTTATTTTTGAAGACTTTATCCGTGCCGTGAATACAGTAGGTACTCTGAACGTGTGTACTTGAAATGTGATCCTGATCCTGCTTTCCAACAGACGGATGACCAATGCTTCGAACTTCCAAGGAAGTTGGACAGTCTTGATTGATGATACGCGAGGAGATTGAAATATGATTCTTACGTACATTACTGGAGGTTAAGATACTCCCGTATTTTCAGCACTAATTTCATTTCCGTGTACATAACTTCCTCCTGGAAACGGAGGATGTTGAAGTAGTATTAGTCGCTGTTTACCATTAATGCAACTGTCACCTACCACTTTAGCACTAACAGTGAACATACATTAGGCATACATAGGCATGCGAGAAAGGGCACGCCCACCGTTATTCTGCGTCTCCAATGGCAACAGTACGGTGATCGTGCAGGCTTATAATAAATAAACATACAGTCAGAAATACTTGGTATACAGCACAATAATTAAAAAAAAAAAACATAATATGAATTATAGCATTTAAATTATGTGTGTTCAGATACACAAGTTCGAGTCTCGTTTAGCATAAAATAAAAGAACGCTCGTGATAAAATTCGGAAGTCCATAATGGTTGCATTATGAGTGAGATTAATTCACTAGCACGGCATCAATGTCTCGTAGTACTGGGAATGATATTAATTTTAATTTACCTCATACATAAATCTTCCGATAAAGGTTTTGGAGTAGTTTGACAACTACTTTTCATTATTTTATATTCACTGTATAAAAGTTGTACAATTGTACACAAAACGTATGTGGCAGCATAGTTTCCACCAAAACCCGTTAAATTTTACACCGTCCATGTTAACGTGTTTTCGCTTTTGAGTCGGAGTGAAAATGCCAATAAAGCAGGTAAAATAATATATACGGTGCTTGTACTAGCACAGTTCGCCTACAAGAGAGAAAGTACATTTTTAAAAGTTGTAATTTTACGCCGTGGCAGGTGTAACATTTTAGCTTTTCCAAAAATTGCACACACGAATCATGCGATACACGCCCTTTTACACTTATAAATTAGATATTGCGGCTTTAAACCATTCACTCACAAGCGTTTCACACCCTGAGAAACTTCCGGCCTATACAAGATTCGAACCCGTGGCCCTTAGAGTTACAGTCAAGCGTCGTAACCACTATATCAAGAGCAACTCATGATTGACGAAGTTCGTTACCTGGAATAATAAGTTTGGTGAGGTATGTGGTTTAAGAACCAAGCGATAGATGCAAGACTTGGTTGGATCTCCTGTTCCCCACGCCCTTGCATTCCAGCGCTGCTACACACTCATCGTCGTTTTCAAAACATATTTGTTTTATTCCCCGCCATGCTTATTTTATCTAAGTTATGCGATTAATAAAGAGAAAGTCCTCGTAACCTTGGGATGACTGAGCAGATCAACCCATTCACATCTCGCGGCCGTTAAATGAAACAAGTCTTCTTGAGCTGCCCACTCAAGGACCCTAGTTTATGCACATAAATTCATTCTTTAATTGTTCGTAATAATGGTAACTTCGCTCAAGTTATTAATATAATCCTACTCATATCTAGTCATTGTAAGACTGCATTGTGGGACATGTAATATTACGATGATGTGGCGTGGAGAGATTTGGGCGGTTCTTAATTAACACCAGGGTCTCGAGAGCCGATGAGAGAGAAGCGAGGTGAATATGGAGCAGCGCCGGAATACAAAGGCAGGGGAAGCGGAAGTTCCACGAGAAAACCCATGGCACCGACAGACACGATTCCCATTGGCGAAAATCCTGGAATAATCCCGCTGGGAATCAAACCTGGTTCGCTTTGGTGGGAGGCGAGCAGTTTGACCACTAGAATACCGCAGCCCCTATTACAATGATACCAGCGTGGTATAAGCTGTTCACGATTAAAGTGAGCACTTTTGAGGCCGTAGCTGCTTTTTCCTTATAGCTATTTTTTATCCATTAACAACATTTTCAAACAAATATTGCCATGTAAGTAATAAACACTCTGTGTATATTCCGCCGGACTCGGAAGTTAATGTCTAAGACTAAAATAAAATATATTTATTGACTATTATTTCAAATGAAAGGGCTTTAAAAAGTGCCCACTTTACCGCGAATAGCCTATAGTCCAAGGGCAGTATAGTAATAAAATGTAAAATGAAAGCGGTATAGTACTTTGTTTTGAAGTATTTTTACACTTATTTTTAAATGTTCAATATAACACCAACTTTGTAGTGAATAAATCTAAACATTGGTGTGTTTTAAACGGAAATTTGTAGGTCTTTTTGTAGTCGTACAAATATTTGTGTAGAGTTACAAAAAAATTTTTTTTAATTACACGTACATACAAAAGTATGAAACTACCAAAACTTTGTATGTTCAAATTTACACTTTTTACAGTATTGGTAATACATTAACCCAGAAAGGTTTCGAAAATACGAATATTATAACATTCTTTGACAAAATTATTTAAGGTTTTTAGGTTCATAGCTAAATAAAAATAAAAATTTTAGATTAGAAATTATTTTGTTAAAATAATACATAGTAATTATTCATTATACGATTAGAAATTAGTTTACAATGAAATCGACATGTTTGCTGGGCATCATTGTGCTGTCCACGGCACTGCCGACGATAGCCAATGAGGAATTTTCTCTTACAGAGTAGGCCGTTTAAGTACAGCCAGAACAAAAGTACTTTTACTGTAAATGCAGTAAACAAAGAAATAATGTAACACAATCGCACCGCAGGAAGAATGAAGTTTCAGGCAGAACTGAACTTTGACCATTTTGGTCTCAACATGAACTGAACAGAGATTTATTATACAGTTTGCAGTGAGATATTAAACCTGTATTGAAATTTAAACACGACCTGATTAAAATGAGGTTGGAGTGAATCAAACGGAGTTCCTGTTTGATGATCACTAGAACTTAAGAAAATGTGACGTATGAAACAGCAATTCTTATATGTAACTTATATAAACCGCTAACCGCGGTTGTCTTGGACAAAGCATATTTATCTACTAAAATGTTTTCATGTTTCAGCATTTTATATATCCTATAAATACATGTATGTTGTGAACTATGATTCAAAACGGCGACCTTGCTTTGATTTCAGCACATTAAGGTTGTTTAGAATAAACTTTCAATTCTGGTTTTAATCTCCAGTCAACCTTGTCGACTGGAATAGATAATCTAAATTTTATTATATTTAACTCCGGCCATTGTGCGTTTCAGTCGTGGTTTTTCAATACACTTTAAGTTCGATTCGGAATTTAATTTTACTTCATACGTAAAGCTGTCTGTAGAGTCTACAGGTTTCCCTGGGTTATCGATTTGTTAATTTAACTGGTTCTTTTCACACACACACACACACACGTTGAAAAATCCAGATAACTTTCCGGAAGGTGACTTGAACGCTAGGGTGAGAGAGGAACTTCACACGCATGGCGCGTGACTTTCGACACTTAGTGTACGTCGACACGCTTCAGAAACACGTCTCAATTTCGAGTTCGAGTCTCGCATGTTCGATAAAGACGTAAGTTGTCTGGCCGGCACATTCACTGTCGTCTCTACTGCGTAGGTGACCCTCCTGCAGCGAATGCAGACAAATCTCAATGCTGCAATTAATGCATGGAAGCCTGCCAAGTGGCTGCTCGCATATGAACGCACCCTAACGACAAACTAGACTACATAGATCGGACACTGCGCAAGAGTTTTAAAACTTTTGTCTCGGCAGGGATTCGAACCCACGCCTTCCAGTTCTCTTACTGGATACATCAGCCATTTGGTGTATACAGGTATGGCGATCTATAACCTGATCAAGGAGCTGAGGAATATAGATTCCCTATGACTGTACATTTGAAAACGAGCTCTTCAACCATCGTGAGGTTTAAGTGAGGTGGAGAATTAATTGTTTCCCGATGGTTTCCTGAAGCAAGCAATGGTACAACGGCAATATCCGCAATGTTTTAAACATATGAAAATTGAATGTGGCCCCGCCGTCTGTTGTACGTAGATCGCCGGGATGGACGATAGGTTCTGGCAACCTGACGCCATTCTCCAAAGGTGAGGTTGAAAAACCAGAAAGCTTGGAAACAGCGGATTCCAATTTTGATCTACGAGCAAGGAATGGACCTGTGTTGTTTTCTTTCTAGATTAAATACCAGGTCCAGTTTGCTTTGGAAACCTATTTTTCTAACTTTTAGCCATCTGGTATTTAGCAAGGTCGTTAAGTGGAACACAAAACATTGAAAAGTAGCAAATTATATATTTTATACTTCAGCCAAGTGGATTCTGCCTCCTTTGTAGAAACCCCATTTTTTTGTGGAAACTATTAATTTTATTGAAATAAATTTTCTAAGGAGTGAAAAAAATTTCAAGTGCTCTATAATTTTTTTTTATGTAAATTATTTGTTATAACTCGGTTGCTCGTATAGTGAGGCGAAAGAATAAACTTGGCTGGCTTGCTAAAATTCTCAGTTAAAATGCCCCCCCCCCCCCTTTTTTTTCCATAGAGCGGGAACTGTATTACGCAGTGTTTTAAATACACTTTTATATAAAAACAAAACAACCCTACATGTCCACTATCTGTTATCGAACCAAGCCACACTTTAGACTAGTCCAGAATGTAACTTTCGAGACATCTTGAAAATTGCACACGTTTCACTCAAATCGTCATATAAGGCGAAATATGACAGTCATAATGCTTTATCTTAAAATTGAAAGCGTGAATATTTATGAACATTGTATGAGAAACTACACTGGCATTTTCTACAGATACTGTACTAATAAATTAAGGCCACTCTTTAAGTCTCGTTGCCGCCTCCACTGCTTCTACTGATACTATTTATATTACTAGTAATGAAGTGACACACTATTTGTTGCTTCAATCTAATGTTACCTCAGCACTTCCAGACACCATCCATGTGTGCCATACATCTCAAACAACTGCTCCTTTTTTCATCTGTGGCAAAGAAAGTCTTATCGCTGAAATATAAGACGTTTATTCTAGTGAGACATATTCTTGACAAAGGGAGAAGTTGAACGTAAACGTACCTAGATATTGTCACCGTATCTTTGAAATAAAATCCCTTCTAAAACCTATTTTAAAAAAATGTTATTTTGTGTTTTATAGTTCCTGAAGTAATCATATATTAATTGCAAAGTAAAATTGATATTTACTGAACTATTCGGAAGTTTTTATAGGGAAAGTTCCTAAAATCGCGCTGGAGTAAATAAACAATTACATTTGTATCTGGAAACGAGTATATATATATATATATATATATATATATATATATATATATAATATATATATATATATATATATATATAACCAAGAACTATAATAATCCATAACACATTTTAAAAATTTTATAAACAAAAGTTTTACTTGGTGGTATTTTGATTTTTTTTTTTTAATTGGTAATTTTTAGTACGTAGCATTATGTTATTCTGATCAGTTGCCACTTTCGTTAGTAGTGAACGCCACAGCATACTTTTATAATGCTTGAGGTTGAATTTTCCTAGTTTTTGTCTTTTCGTACCGATTGGTTGGTGCAACTGAACATTTGTTTAGCTCTACTTACCTACAGTCTGAGTTAATATAAAAATCTCAAAGTAGGACAGAAATTCAAAACTACATCTTCTATGACAGAATGATAAGTCTTAGCAACCTCACCTAAAATTACTAGTAACAAAATTGGAATATTTTCCAACACATACTATTCAAATACTGGTCGACGTGCGCAAATAAAAATTTTAAGTTTTAAAGCTCTACATTTTTGTTTCCTGTTGCAACTATGTTTTACTAGGATATTCATGCCATCATTAATCATCCATAAATGCCCTAACCAACACTGTTATTATTCTAATTGTCAGAGAATTGCAAACACTCTCTCGAAATGTATTTCCGAACTAGGGCACTCAAATAAGTAGCCATACAAATACACATTTGGTTGTCAGAATTAATTAATTTTGACCGAACACAGGGTTTAGTTTATTCAAGCGTGTATTTTGTTAGATAAACAAAATTATTAATATTTTTTTCAAGGTTTGTTTACTCAAAAAAAAAAACATTTTGTTGGGGCAACTAAATATTCCCATACAAACAAATGTGTTGTTTGGTGGAACAAACCATTCTCTCGATGTACAACACGGAATAATCCATCTTCTTTTGGAATGCCGACTATGGGGGGGGGGGGGGAGATGTATTCGCTAAACTTCCTGGTGTCGAGGAATGACATAAGAATGCTATTCTCATCGGCTCGCCTCAGCTCGATTTACATGCGAGAAGCCGTTCGAGAAATTCGTTCAGCTATTATATACACCGCGCGGGCTCGGGTTGCGAACAGACTCGTTCGCCGACACATGATTCCACTCCCCTCCCCTTTTTTTTCCATAACTACCACAAGACGTCGTTTTATGGGGGCCGGGTCGTAATTGCCGCTGTGACATCACAGCACCACCTGAGGGTACACGCGCTGTAAAAATTTTTCCCGGTGTTCTTGGGAAATATTAATTTTCTTTCGAGTCTGCCGTTCGTGACGCCCTAGGCGCTGCGGGTTTGCAGTGTTTAATGAAGCTCGTGACGAAACACGACGTCCGCCGTTTGCCAATTTCGGACTAGAAAATGGCGGTGACGAATGGCGGCTACGCTGAATGGAAAAAATAGCGCAAGGAAAATTAATTTCGAAGTCGTCATTAAAAAAATTTTTTTTTTAAATCTATTATTACTCAGAGAGCTGCAAAATTCACGTTATTATTCGAGGACATGTTCAACTTAAAACAGTTTTCCTTTGCAAAACGTTAGTCGCTGGAGCCAGTCTTAATTTGACATGCCCCTGGTAACGCTGCGCCAATAAATCAACGCTCCACAACCGTGTGCCCCAATCACGTGCAGTTCACTAAGAAAGGGAGCAGCCAATGGAGAAACGACGCCTGCTCGAGTATATACAATACTGTGAATTTTACCATGACGCGAAAATACAACGCGAATTTTGCAGGTCTCTACTGGTATATAATTAGAAAACAATTTTTAACACTGCAGGAACACATTATAGTTAATCGAAGGCTGTTCGCGGTTAAAAAAAAAAAAACACTTTTGATAGCTCTGCTGCAGATCTATAATGCACATTGTGTATTCTTCCACTGTACGTGAAATTATCATTGCCATGTGGCCCTCGTCGCTTTAGTCCTGCGTCGGTCAAGTGAAACTGTGAAATTATTAGAAAAGTAAATATGTGACAAAATTACATAATTCTTACATTTATATACATTAACAATAAAACACAACGAAAAATATATAAATTTAATGTTCACAAATATTTACCTAGCACTTTTAATTCTACGTTGACATATGGATCTACTTTCTCTCCGTCGCGTCGTCACCAACTTTATCTGGCACATGCCAGTCAATGTGCCAGCTAAAAAAACTATATGCAGTCAGGTGCAGTGAAATTTTTCAAAGGTTGATTTGAAAAATGCTCGGATAACCGTGAACAGCCAATACAGATACGCGAAGTGGCGTGACGATTACTTCGATGCAGGCATACCCGTATGCTGGCCTTCGTTCTCATTCACATCCGGATGCGCGACGCGGCTTTTAACATCCGAATTCTTCAGCAGTGACACGGGCAAAGTTAGACGAACGTGCAGAATGCAAAAGTGGGGAGAAGATCGAGAGATACAGAATACGTACAGGTACGGGAAGTAACACAAAATAAATAAAAAATTCTCCTGTTTCCACAATTTTTCCAGTTAATTTACAACGGTTTATTAAGTTGTTTAATAATATCAATACTCAATGGATCGACTGCATTTAGGTATAGGGGCCTAGTTTTGTAAAGTTGAATTTTATATGATTTTCAACATATTTAAACCCAAATTTAAATTTAATTCAAATTCCTTAAACTTACCCGTTTCACTTATGTAAGGAACGTAGAAAACATACTGGAACCTGGCCTAATTAGTATAAATAATGTCAAAGTGGTATCGCAGCTTCTATCTAAATACAGCCCATCACACCAAGCAACTCAAGACAGCCTTGCAATAAGGAAGGTATTTCAGTGAAGTAATATAATCTTGTGCATCCTGAACCAATAAGACGTTGAAGTCTGATAATATGGCCAATCACAAATTAAACTGATTTTTTTCAACCAGAAATACAATATAAATGTTCTGGTAAAATTCCTAAATTGCGATTGAAGTTGTCTACCTATACACTGTATGGAAATAATACCACACAATACGCTAGGAATGTTCAATGTCGCTACAGTACAAAGTTGACAACTTCACTTCACATGTGACTACTTCCTGAAAAAATGTAGGAATGTTAGCATGGACGTACGAGAAAAAAACTTTGCCATTCGCGTTTTCTCCTGCGTGTATACTGACGTGGTAAATTATCGAATAAATCCTTGGAGTGTATTATTAAACTGGAGTTGGGCCACAGAGAAACAACCTGTTTCTTTGTATCACATGCCAACTTGCATCAAATACTCCATACTTAATTTCGCAGTAACATATACCACACAGCACACCAACTCAAAATACGCACTTATTATCGCGCGTACTCGACAACGCGCGTAACTGATAACACGCCTAACCTGATACCGTGTACCTACCAACACACATGGACAAGACCACACGAGACTGAGGAAGCAGCGACGCACTTAGGAATTCCTGTTTTTGATACCAAAAATATAAGATGCTAGCAGACCGCAATCGCTTCGCTCAGCTTTGATGGAGTTATTGAAATACATACTTATATATGTGACTACCTGCGACTACCCCTGACTACTTGAGACTACCCGTGACTACCGGTTACTACCCGTGATTACTTCCGATTACTTGCGACTACCCGTGACTATCTGCAATTACCCATGACTACCTGTGACTACCTATTACTACCCATGATTAGTCGTGACTACCTTAGACTACACGCATCTACCCGTAACTGTCTGCGACTACCCGTAACTATCTGCGACTAACCGTGACTACCTGCGACTACTTGCGATTACTTGCGACTATCTGCGACTACCGGTGACTACCCGTGACTAATTGTGACAATCTGCGACTACTTGCGACTACCTGCGACTACCTGCAACAACTTACGACATTTTCTTGTAATATTGTTTCAATTTATCTTTAATGGTTTTGGTAGACATGCTTAGAAAGCAGTCAAGTAGATCATTTTTATTCGACTTGGTTTACAAATTTCGAAATTTCTCAATGAAATTTTTTAGAAATTAAACATAGCCTTTGTCCATCTGGAAGAATGTAGCTTTCTAACAGTGAAAGAATTATAAGATTCGGCCTTGTAGTTTTGGTAAAGCATGCTTAGAAAGCAGCCAAGAAGCTCATTTTTCTCCGACTTGGTTCACAAATTTTGAAATTTCTCAAGGTTTTTTTTTAAATTAAATATAGCCTATAACCATCTGGAAGAATGTAGCTTCCTAACATTGAAAGAATTATAAGAATCGGTCATGTAGTTTATGAGATTAACCGTTACATATAAACAAATAAACAAACTAACTCACTTTACATCTTTATTTTATTAGTATAGATTAGATAGTTCGTATATCTGGATCGGTGTCAGTTTGAAACATGTACAGAAAATATCTGTAACTAATTACTTCTAGTTTAAATGTATTTACATCTGTATTGGCTTTAAGATCAGTTAAATGACGCACGGGCTACTGTGCCGAGTCCTGTGACCCCAATTAATAATAATTGTGCTAATCACAGTTCAACTTTTACACATTACGTGTTATTCCATTTCTATAAAATCTGAGATATTTTTTTCTATTTTTAAAAATAAGCACTTACAAATATCGGTTTTACTGTTTATGGAACATGGAAATAAAAATACTAACACGGTTGCCTAAATTATATATATATTACACTAAATATATTTATGTAATAATGTAGACAAAATATTTTGCATTGAAAAAACTGTTTACTATAAAGAAATATTTTGTATATTCTTGATTTGTGAGTACCCTTCAATTTTCGGAAAATAATTTTAGTAGCCTAAGCACGCGTTAAAATGAATAAAAAATTCTCATTTAAAATTAACTTTTCGTAAGTTTTTATTTTATTCGTGTAATGCGTACAAAAGCCGTAAAATAATGACACTGACTCAGTCAATTATGCAATAAATATGAAATCTAAAAATACACGTTAGAATTACCTATATTTTACGTACACGTGTTAAACTATTCCTGATATATGATAATAAAATGTTTAATTTGTTTCTATCCGTTTTCTTTAACATGTTGCTTAGGAAGAGTATGCCATCTAATAGCGTGCATCGTGCATAACAATTAAATTTCTGCCCTGTATGTGACCTAACTTGTGGACGACTTGGAACTTGTTCATGATATAATTATATCAGTAACACAGAGTACCATAAAACGTAGTTCACTAATGGCAATAAACGTAATTTGCAATAGACACTAATCATGTTTTATATTTTTACCAGAATATAAATTAATATAAAGGATGGGGTTAAATTCGATCGATAAACTTCGTGAGGTGATTCCTAATGCAAAATAAAGTTGGAATTATATGGAACTCTATACCCAAATTAAATATTATGATACATCAGAATACGAGGGAATAAATTACAATTCTCCGAGCATCGTTTTATGTCATCAGAATCTCCAACCCCTTTTTACCGGCAACTATTTTACCGCCAGTAGCTGTGCACGTTTCATACTGGTTCATTGAGCAGTACGACGAAACTGACAAAAATGGTGCTCTTGGGGCCTATTTCAACTGCCCAGGACTCACGATTACAGTTACAAGCGCGTAGGCAATGCCAGCACTTCCTGCAGGAATTCACAAGCTGACTGTCTATACAAACCAAGAGGCGTATTAATGTACGCTATAGGCTGTTCACGGTAAACTGAGCACTTTTGAAAGCCCTGCTTAAGATCTACTTCAATGCGTGTTCTGTATTCTTGCGCCTTGTGTAAAATATACATTACTTTATTCATACATCGGTAAAGTGAAACAGTGGAATTATTAGAAACGTGAAAGTTTTAGAAATCTGCTAATTTTACACTTGGATGCATTAAAAAAAACATGCAAGTTAAAGAAATTATTGAAGTTGTCACAGATGGTTACCTAACACTTTCTATTAGACGTTAAGCTATGTGGAACTTCTTTCCCTCCATCGTTACCAACTTGACTGTAAAATCCTCTCTACATTAAGGATTGTAAACCAACTCGAGATGTCCATGCATATGCACGTTTCCAGTCGTACCAACCAACTTTCGATACAACAAAAGCTGATCGCCAATCTGAAACTTCATCTTCTTAACGCGAATGCAGCGAAGCGCTACCAAATACACTAATGACAGCAGCATTGTCCATCTTCCCTTCATGAACTGGGAAAGTCTTCCAACATGTTACGTCGCGAGTATTGATGTCACCATTTTCCTCAGGAGCAGGATCCTTTTCATGCTGCGGGTTAACAAAGTTAAAACCATTACCAAAAGAAAAACTTGCAACTTCTCTGTGTGTATGTCTCAAGTAACTACACAACATTTTTCCTCTTAAGAAATAAGGGGTTCTTCGGTAACCAGCAATATCATCACTAAATTCAGTCCAAGCGTTTACGTTAACACCAGCCATTTATTCGCCCTTGGAGATGCAACGAGAGAATAAAAAAGTATGCATCAATACTGAATGACACGCAAGTTCTAAGGTTGATTTCACAAGTGCTCACTTGATCGTGAACAGTCTTATACGCTGTTTACAGTAAGTGTTAAAGATATCCTCTGCCATCGTCTGTGTAGCGGGCACAGCCACGTATTATATATGCATGTTATTAGTACTGCCTGCATACTAGGCACTGTCTCGCCGCTGCAGAAATACTATGTGCGTTTTACACGTAAACGGCGAGTCCTGGGTAGTTGCAACAAAAGGACCATTTTTGTTAAAAGGGCAATTTTACTTAGTAATCCAGTATCAAGAGTTCATAATTCCTGACGGTAAAAATGTAGTCTGCAATAATAGGGCTGGTGCCTCTCTTATTTTATAAATTGGTGGGGGGGGGGGGGGGTAAAAATGAGTTTTCTCTTGGGTTGAGGATCTTGTTAACATGAGAAATTTTTCTGAGAATTGTAACTTATCGCGGCCTTTAAAATACTTTACGAAAATAATTTTAATATCTCGATTTTCAAGGGCTAATATTTCCTTTAATAGTAAATTTAAAGTGGTTCATATATTTTCCACTTGATTTTACATAAGGAATTGCCTCACTTAAGTTTGTCGGTCCACTTCTGCCCCATCCGATATAGTAATAATAGTAGCCTATTTTTTTATATGAGTGTTTTAAATGTTCAGGTAAGCCTACTGTAGATTTATTTTGCCTCTAGGTTCGAATAAAACCTACTTATGCTCTCCTTATAATTTTTTGGAGGAAATCCTCTTTGCTTATTATTGCAGTGACATCATTTTATGTGAGCCAGTCAGAAAAAAGTGAGACTTTTAAAGACAGACAACAGAGTAGCATACAGAGGTTGGCTATTGCCACATTTCGTATACTTATATACCATAAAGAATTAATTGGTATAAACTACTCAGAAATGAAGTTTCTTAAATGATTTTTAAAATTACTGAAAATTCAGGAAGTACGTTTCGTCTGATGGCATAGTGCTTTAATGTCGCAAATTGCAACTGTTAATTTCAGTAAGAATTTTTATTATTTACAGGTTAGTACATGAACAGTAGATAATGCGGTAGTAATTAGACTTAAAATAAATTTAGATTATTCAAAGAAATTTTACACTGACTTAACTTCAGAAAAAACGTTTGGCGCCAATGCAGAAAGAAAGTACATATTAACATGAAAATGTGTGCATCCTGTGTACATTATCTGATAACCGCGAAAGTGTGTAAACAAGCGAAAGCGAATTAACGTACATCGTACCAGGACGCTAATATCGCCTCGCACTAGTAATCAGTTATTAGAATGGTGCATTTAATGTGACTTGTTAGACGTGATTAATGAGTGATACATATGCCAAAAAAACGTACGAGATGTCCTTACAAACAACGGATGAAGTCTGAGAGAGGCAGGATGGACGGCGCACCTATTTGCCGGTCGTTTGAAATGTTCGGACATACTACTCAGGAAGTGTTAGGAACTATGGACACATGGACATACCCACGCTTCGCAGACTGGTTCTGGACGATCCTGAAAGACCACCAAAAGTGAGGACCGTTTGATTGTCAAACAGAGACAATAAGATCCAATGGCTTCTTTGGTCTCCATCCAGTTACACGTGGCAGCTTCACTAGTGTCCGAAGCATTTCCAGAAGCTTAGCAAAGGCAAATATGCGATCCCGAAATTGTTTCCTAGTTCTGGCATTAACATCTCAACATCCTCGTCTTCGGTTTCTGTGCTGTTAATAGGGAGTAGAGTGAAATTTTACCGATTGAAGACATATTGCCTTTAGTAAGAAAATAAAACTTTTATTTGGGAATATATGAGCACTGTCTCAGAGTTTGGAGGATTGCAGGAGCTATTCAATCCCTATCTGAATTTACAGCGGCACATGTCCTCTACGACTCACATTATGGTATGCGGAGCCACCGTATGTGAATACAATAATTTGTAAAGCATGAAACAATACACTATCTAGACAAAATTACATGTTTATGTAGAGCAATTTTGTTTACACTGTCAAAATTGACATTCAATAGCCACGTGATCTTGGAACACTCTCATGGCCTACCACATCACATGATTTGTCGCTCACTGAACATTTGTGGGGGGACGTCAGCTTCCTCCATGTCAAAGTGTTTGTGATTTAAATCATAATTTGCAACAACTCTAGATCAAAATATGCGCAGGATAACAAATGGCGCTTATTCGTTTCCATGCCCGATTTCATTGACGCATGTCTCCAGGTACAAGACGATTCGACGAGGTACTACAGGTGCCCTTTATCTGTGCTTCTGGTGGGCGGAATTCTACGCTAATGTAATGAGCGAGATTTGTTAAATAAGACTGTCATTAAGAAATTATTTTGTTGTTATGACAAAATTTTTTTGTTTACAAAATGCGTGGTTTGTTATCATTGGCATGGAGTTCTTTGGTTACTAGGATATATTTTTTCTACTGTTACAAAACATAGACAGCGTCCATTAAAATTTTTTTGAGTTACCAAAGCCTTATTTTAATCCATTTAAGGCTATAGTAGGGTTCGTCTCCAAAAAAAAACGGAAGAATTGAATTTTGTGAAACAGTTTTCAGTACGGATCGTTTATAGTCGGGATGTCGTGTGTTCATGCCCATCCTATTGCATTAAGAATAATATCTCTGAATTTTTCCCCATTTCAGTCCGAGGAAAATGCTGGTGGAGTTCCGTAGAATATTTATATCTGCGAACCAGATTACTGTACCACCCGATACATTATTTTTACTGCAGGTTGTTTTAAATAGAACTACACCCTTGCGTAGAACAAAAAAAATTATCTGCAATGTTTTTATTTAGTTTTCTGCAACAAAATTAAAATCAATTTTGGTTATGTTACAGGATAATGGTTTTTTAATAAAAATATAAATCCGAAAATATTTTATATTTGAGCTCGATAATATGATTCTAAGGTACAGACATTGTTTACAATTTTTTTTTTAGCCTTGCATGTAGAGGTGATGGTGCTCTTGATGCACGTTGCAGTGTCGTCCTTATGCTTCTGTGCTTCTCGCCCTCAAACGTGGAAAACAACTCCACGTAGACGAACCCCTCAAAACAAACCAAACTTTTAAAAATAAATAAAATGAAGTTCATTAGTGCTCTCCTCAGAATACAGTTGCAGTGCTAAGTGCTTCCCGGATTAGGATCCCGGCCAAGGCCTTCACGTTTTACACTCGCTTCATTTCCATTCGAGTTGTGGTCGCTCGAACAACGTAAAAGGGGTTCCGAGGAATTCGCCTCGGCAGATAACATCGCACTGGACTCGAACCACTTGTCTGACGAAAGCCGCTTTCTTTTCTTCCGTGGCGGGACGGATTTCTCAACATCCAAGACTGCAATTGAAAAAAAAAGAATCATCAAAACATATTGTCAACAAATATTTTGAAATGACGATTACAATGTGTACACACTCATTACAAGAACAATTTTTTGTAGTAACAGTTTTATTATAACCACTAATTGTTTCATTACTAACTGAGAAACCAAGGAAAAATTTGGCGATATTTGGAGTGAGTTTTTCTCTTCCTTAGTAATAATTAATCTTGCATTAAAACACGGGAACAGACTAGAAGTCATTGGCGAAGACCTGAAAAAAAATAATTTACACAATACAATTCAGTGACTTATGTACATATGTATATGAGCATAATCCATCTCTTTCTTGACTGTTGCTAGAAACCTGACATGTTTGCGTTCTGATTTTATGACAAGCATACATGTTTCAGTTGTTTTTTCTGTTTTTGCCACTGCATTGCAATTGATGGTAAACGCCCTGGAGGAATCTGATATAATGACACAACTGCAGGAATGTATGAGCCTACCAAGCCAAGGGAAAATTGGCTTAATTCACTGGCAGTAGCCAATGGGGAAATATTCTAAATTCGGGTATTCACAGGATTGTGTCTAGGGCAGAGGTCAGTAAACTCGCAAAATTTCATTCTGTAACTTTTGCCCTATAATAAGAGTACTGTACACAGGGATTGAGACGGCGCAGTGATAAAACTTCGGACTCGGATTCGGGAACTCTTGGGTTCGATTGCCGGTCCGGGCATCTCGACTTCTGTTTTCCATGGTATTTTATTGTATTTTATACGCTTATTAACGTCCTCTGGTGTTATGTATGAACGCTTATGAGGGGACGACTTACAAACTAACTTATGACCTAAATTAAACTAACACCCATGCTTTATCTGGGATCCGAACCCAGAACTTCCCGCACCCCAGACCGGCGGCCTACCAATGCTGGGATTGTCCTTCATTACAGGCCATGGCCGATTCCCTCCCCATTTCTTCTTCTTTGATAAACTTTATAAACAGTCACTTATTTCAAATTAATAATCAAGCTTAAACCCTGGAATAAAATGAGTGCCAATAAACTTAAAAAAAAAAAGCTTCTGTCTTATTCGCGCGTTAATATCCCGAAAAGGTTAGGAAGGCATCCAGTTACTAGATACTCGACCTTGTCTAAGTTCACAAGAACCTGCAGAACCAATAGCGAGTATTTAGCAAACCAGTGGCTGAATTCCGTGTGACCAGTGAAACAGGAAAACTATGTGCAACAGTATCAGCAGTCACTAAACAAAATACTTATGCTTGATTGTACAGAAAACTGTGACGTATACCATAGTAACCGTTATAACGCCAAATAACAGGGTCTCTGTTCATTGGTGCCATTTCACATTAAAAAAATCAATTTCAACCTGTCTGATACTTAAGTTAAGCAGTTATCTCTCATTTTTATAGTAACTTATTTAATTTACGAAGAACAATTATTTTTCACTAGTACGTTGTGTTAGAGATTGTCTCTACTGAAGCGTAGATTACAGGCAAAGTAGGCTGATCTTCGTCTTCTTCACAAAGGCCTATCCTCAGAGTATCTGGGACCGCAGTGTGGAGTGGTTAGGCTACTCGCCTCCCGGTAGGGTCGCTCACAGATTTTCACATGTAAGAATCGTGACGGACGATGCCGCTGGTCGGCGGGTTTTATCGGGAATCTCCCGTTTCCCCCGCCCGCGTATTCCGGCGCTGCTCCACTCTCACCCCATTTCACCCTCATCGGCTCTCAAAATACTTGATGTTAAGAGCCGTCCAAATCTCTTCACTTATATTAGGCATGGAACTGCTCATCAAACTGTCAAAAAACAAGTTAATTAAAAGACACATTTGTTTCTTTTACAATTTCCAAATGACCCAAATGTAGTTCAAGTAATTACAAAAAAAAACAAGGTAAACGACATTTCAAAGCACGCAATGCGCAGTTAAAGTCAGTTTTTTTTTTTTTTTTTTTTTTTCGATTTTCTAATTTACTGCAAACACGCTGTTACCTATGATTTTTTGGCGAATCCCACCGGGAAACCACACGTGTCTATCAGAATATTTAGATCGCTACACACTGATATAGGTCATCCCACAGCAACAGCTACGAATCAGCCAATCGTAGCGCAAAGCAGACTGAAACAGACCGCACAAGCGGCGTACAAAGGTTTAAGTAGTTTGAGGTTGATACATATTTACTGGCACTGATAAGAGAGAAGAGAGTCGTTTAACTCTACCCCAGGAAGAAAACCAATTCTGTTTGCCTACGTATCCACAATAACAATCTTCCTATTGGTTCACGTCGTACACCGGACACGGTTATTTTAATGTTCATTGTTTATTATTGGCAACTTGTAAATCAAAGGAGTTTCCATGTTAAGTGGAGTCCTGTTAAAACGTCTATATACTTATAAAATGCTTTACATTCCATTGAGAAACCGTAAACATATTTTTTTACTGAGAGACCCGCCTACCTTGTACTTGAAATGCCTTGCAGTGTGTTTGAAATAATTACACTTTTTTTTTCCATTAAACTGTTAAACGCGTGTCCAATATGCTGATTGACGAAAATAGCACACACTTCAGTCGAGACCTATTAAGTACTATAAGGACGTCACGCACATTAGTATCACCATTTCAGAAAATTTCAAAATGCCTAAAAAAATCTTTTTCAAAGCTCTGTATCTCAAAATATACACGTCAGATACATACAAAAGTCATCTAGGGCCCTGCACCGAAGCTTACTACAGATTTTCCACCAATATAATTATAGGTTCACTGATTAAAGTCCCTCTGGTACATGCAGCACGACGAAAATAATACACTTAAGTTCATAGTCCTGCGCGTAGCGGTGATGGTGGACTTGAAACGCGTACATTGTAGCCCTTATCGTGTCCACACTTCTCGGCCAAAGACGCGGAAAATACCTCCAGGTAAGTAGTGGGCGCCTCGGTAAATTATATTTTGGTATACTTGAGTGTTGTTGGATGATCGTAACATATACTACGGAAGAAATAAACCTACATCCCGGCGAGTCTTGTCTTCAAGGACAAAGCACTATAAGCCATGTCGAGCCACACCTAGGCGTAGTATTGCAAGTGTCGATGTATGGCAGCCGAGCGAAAGCCTGCGTCCGAAATCGAAGAAAAGTTTTCGTTGCGCGTAATCTTTCGGCCAGTAATTTGTCTCTCCCGGGCCGATGGACCAATCACACCGACGCTGATGCGCGGGACTGATTACCTCCCCTGGCGGATCCAATCGCATCGCGAGGATAACCCTGCGTTACCGACGCCGAGCGTTTCTAAGTGCGTTCGTTTCACAAGTGTTCTTCGTGGGCAATGGCCTGCTTCTTTTTCGTTCGGGCCCATTGGCCGAGACGATTATGGCACGTTTTTCCGTATGCCTGCTGCGCACTCCAGTTGGTTTGCGGTTAATCCATTCGGTCACGGATTCATTTGTGAACTCAAGTGTTGTCTTGCTGTGATATTTTGATTTGAAAAGTACTCAAGTCTAACGTACTTCTTGCAACCAGTGAACGACGTAATGTATGTTCGGTTGTTGTTAGCATTAACCACGTAAAGTGAGCACTTTTGAAATCAACCTTCGAAAAATATCACTGCCCGTTAATTGCATACCTGCTATCGTCAACACCGGCATGTAACTCCCCAGTCAATGAAAAATCTAGTCAGTGTTTGTCTGGTTTACACACATTGCAGTACCAGATGGTAAATTGATAACATATTTACGTTTACAGCAGTTTCTAGTTTCCATTTAACTGGTGCATGAATTAAGGCATTAGGCCCATCCATGACTACGTAAATGTTATAAATGTGACGGAGAAATACAAAATGAAGAAAACCAGGTTTTAAGTAGGTCTTCCAAAACTGCCCAGTTAACAGTCAACCATCTATAGCCTCAAGGAAGACAGAACTCAGGACTCGGCACTGATGCCTTGCTGTTCACAATACTGATCACATGAATCCTTCATGAGCGACAAGTCTACAGTCGTGGACTCTATGACTGAGTGTGGTTGAGTTCCTCCATTCACCCCGATCTTTATACTTTTACCACACGTAAACACAAAGTACATACAATAGTTAAAACCATTGCAAACTCTCTCTTGCAGAAGCAGAACTATGACTAGGCAATACTGACAAAGCGATTTGGAAAATATATAATAAACAATCTAACTTAAAAGTAAAGAACTAATTTCTGAGGAATATTTTTGCTACCCATTTCAACATAGGTTTTTGGTTCCCTGCCACCGATCATAGCTCAGACAGGTTTGTCAATACAACGAGGAATAAAAAAACACGCAAATAACTTTGCAGAAAAAGCCTATTTTACCTCAAAACTAACCCTTCATTGAAAGGAGGCCGCAAAATTTTACTCCTTGTTGAAGGAAGAAGTGGAAAGGAAATTCACGTATTCATTTGACTGGGGAAAGAATCTTATTCCTATAGTGCCGGACAAAAGTGTATATTACGCATGCAAGTTGTATGTTTACGTATTCGCCATGTGTTACAATATTTCCTGCACTTCTCAGGAAAAAAGTTCAGTTGAGCTTTTATCATATGTGGGTTACCGTTTGCGTAACGCCAATTTCAGGGGAGTTCGCACAATACATATGTTCTGTTCTCTGACGACTGTGGTCGGCAGAAAAAAAAAAAACGGAATATTGTTCACGTTCCTCACGGATCATGATGCCGTAAACAAATCACACGTCCATTCCCAGTTGTAAGACACTTGTTTATTCCCTCCAATAAGGTATTTGGAAGAACAGAGAAGAAAAATAAGAGGAAGGACACTATCATGAATGTAAATGAGAACACCAACATTTTTAAACAGCATTGACAGACTTCAGCGTCTCGGATGAGCTAGAGTACATAGTATAAGACCGCGCAAATCAGGTGTAAAGGCTGTTCACAGTATAGTGAGCACTTTTGAAAGCCCTGCTTAAGATCTACTTGTATACACGTTGTATAACCCCCCAATTTATGTAAAATTAACATTGCAATGGGCCTCATCACTTTATTCATACGTCGGTCAAATGAAACTGTGGAGTTATTAAGTAAGTAAATACTTTACATATCTGCTTATTTTTACACTTCAGTTCGTTAAAAAAAAAACAGAAAGCGAAAGAAATAAATGTAAGTACTCACAAATTGTTACCTAACACTTTTTATTCGACTTTTAGATATGGCTCTACTTCTCATCCATAGTTACCAACTTCTTTGGGCGAATGACACTCAGTGCGCCCATTAAAATATATGCATGCCGCCGAGGCAGTGACTTTTACCCTAAGGTCCATTTCTAAAGTGCTCACTTTATCGTGAACAGCCTTTACAAGAACTAATGAAACCACCTACATCATGGTATTTCAAGTTTGCTCATGTGAATAGGTTAATACTGACTAAAACTGCAAATGAAAGGATTAGTCTGTGTGGGGATCACCATTATACATTGGACTTGGGAGAGAGCCAGGGAGTGTAAAATCTTGGAAAAAGCTTCAGTTGTGTTAGACTTAGTATAATAGACACTGGCGTGCCCATAAAAGAGGCGAAGAAGACTGATGTAGGAGACTTACTGGGAAAAACACTTCGGGAAGTGAGTTGAGAAGCTTGCTTGATTTGAAGTATTTCAGAGCGATCATTGACGATTAAGCTGGAGGCTATGCTGGTATTCAGGAAGACACTGAATGTTGAATATAATATTGAAAAGTCTATATTTGATTTATTTGTGCTCAAACAGAGTTGTGTGAATCATGTCATTAAAATGTGATCATTTTTAAAGTTGTTACATTAAGATTTTTTTATGGTGTGAACTTTGGACTTGATTCGGGCGTTATAGTGTTATTTTGATAAATATTTTCATTTCTATACTTTAATATTCAAACTGTCTATTATGTTTGTGTGTTGATTTTTTTTTTTTTTTTCAACATACCTTTCGAAGTACTGCACAATTAGGCCTACTTTAAGTATTTGTCCACTTAAGCTGCAGTTTTCGAGGAAGTTATCCATGATCGGTATTTAACTATCCTCAGGTTTTACGTGACAATATAAAGCTAATGAAAACCAAACATGGAGTAAAATCAGGCAAATTCCTGCAAAAACGTGTACTTCCACGCTACAGTCACAGAAGGGAGTACATGAAAAACTAAATTTTTCAATCTGTGACATAAAATATTATCGCAATTTTTTTTTATATTTCGTCATCAGAGACAACACTATATATACTCCCTTTTATGTACTCCCTTTTACATATGTTCGAACGTGTTTTCAAATATTAGTAAACTACTGACTGAGTTTTAGTGTAGCTATAATCTAATAGACTAAAGAGAGATATGTTTAATTTAAAAGCATAAATATGATGCGAAACCAAATGTAAACAAATGTCCATTGCACTGTTTGAACACGTAATTTTGACTATTATAAGGTCAATTCAAGAGCCAATTTCTAGGACGTGCTTGTAAAACGGAAATCATTCTTCCCCATATTTATTCTGTGTATTATCATTGTATAAAATAACAGTTTTTTTTTTTTTGTTTTACATTTTGTGAGTTTATACGAAATGTACTATGCCATTTTAACCACGGAATTCTGTGGCAAAACTATTAGTGCTTATGCCAAACACAATTGTTGTTATGAACAAGTTTCAGTGTAAAAACAAGGATGTTAATTTTGTAACGTTTGCTGCAAAACTATAGAAAAATGTATATCAAGAACCCAACATACAATAGAACCAAACTCAGATAATATTCACACTTTTTGTACCATTATGCTTTGTTCATGGTTAATTGATTAGGATAGCTCCTTACACGGTAACTAGTTCGCATCGAATTAAGAGTTTTTAGCAACAACGTTTAATTAATTATTTAATATTTGTCCGTAACTGCAGATATTTTAATGTGCACTGTAAATTAATTACTTATAGTAAAGTTGGAAGCGTATTACCAAAAGCACTGTTGTACTCTGCATCTCATTCAGAGAGTGATATTTAATTTATTGCAATAAACCTAAAAAAAAATATGTACAGATTCATGCCGGAACAGGCCTATATTGATGTTGCAGTTGGTTCTAACCTTATTTATGACTTTACAGACAAACGTGATTTAATGATAAAAACGTAATAAAATGAAAGCCCGTAGAGAGCATACCATTGTGTGTGCAAGCAGGCAATGATCGGTCGATATCTACTAAATTGTTCAATCGACTCTGAAAATAGCCCACTGGTCACTGACCTTGCGAATTTTTGCCGGTATATGATTATTGGCAACTGAAGTCTATTTTTCGATACAGGCCTGATCATTCAAGAAAAAAATTGGTGTAAGAGTAACGTATTAAGGTTTCTAAAAAAACTTGGGACCTATGCGTACTTAGTTCAAAGGTTCACAAAAACGTATATGGGTGCACCAAACTGATGTTTGCACTCTTTGAACGTCAGTAACAGAGCTACTATAGGTTGTTCACGGTAAAATGAGCACTTTTGAGAGCCCTGCTTATGATCTACTTGTATGCACATTGTGAATTCCTCCGTCTTATGTAAAATCAACATTGCCATAGTCCTCGTCACTTTATTCATGCGTCGGACAAGTGAAGGTGTGAAACTATTAGAAAAGTTTATATTTTACAAATCTGCAAATTTTTACTCTTCGATGGATTACGAAAAAAAAAACAGAAAGTGAAAGAAATAATATAAATTATCAGAAATGGTTAACTAGCACTTTTATTCGACGTTGAGATACGGAACTACTTCCCATCCATCATTACCAACTTTATTCGGTGTATGTCACTCGAGGCACCCGTTAAGATATATGCAGGTATGGACAGTTAATTTTTTCTAAGGTTAATTTCAAAAGCGTGAACAGCGTTTATTAACGATAATCTAATGAGACTGTGGATATTTGACTCTATAACGACAATATTGGGTGTGTGATAACGTTAATAAAAGGTTACGAACGTTCAAAATATCCTCCGTCATCATCAAGACGTCGTCTGCAGTGATATAGAACAGAACGACAAACAGTAGCTATACTGTTTCCATTGGCGTGGATTCAAAAGCGGTCACTCACAAACGACTCTCACACGGAAGCCAGTGTCCGCGGCTCCGTAACTTACGCAGTGCTCATTAGAGCTCCCCACAGACCGAAATCTCACGACATTAAATCTGGAGATCTGAGAGTACACTCAACACTTCCTCGTCGGCCTACCAACCTTCCAAAAAGTGTTTCAACCAGGAGCGACCGTTCGTCTCGATTGTGACGTGGTGGCGCATCGTCCCGTTGGATAAAGCAATCGTCATGTGGGTAGAGTTGGTGAACAGCTGACACAACGTTTTCTCTACAACATGGTACGGTAACTTTCTTTCACCTGTCACCGTTCCGTCAAAGAAGAAGAATGGCCCCGCGAGTCCTTCGGCAGACATAATGCACCACACTGTTATCCCACGAATATTAAATGTTTGCTCTACCACAATGTGGAATTTCCATCGCCGCAGTACACGTAATTGTTGTGGTCAATAGGTCCATTCAATTTAGGGGTTGCTTCATCGGACCAAACAATCTCGTCAGAAAAATGTTAGTTGTTACTGCACCTTGTTACGTTTTATATAAGAGAGCGAAGTATTTTATAGTTTATATTAAACGTATAAGTGTAGGGTTAGGCGTAACTCAAGGGTGAACACTGCTGACCTCTTTATCGTCCTATATTGAAATCATACAGGGCGAGTCCTTTAGAAGGGGCCCCGTGGTCTATATTTCCTCATATCCTCGCTCCGTTATACACACATTCCACGGGGCCTCTTTTAAAGGACTCGTCCTGTATACATTACATCTCGTTTACAAACCCCTCGGTTAGTCTTTAACTCGGAGGAGCTCTTATTATTTTATTTGGTTACATTGTGTTACTGATTATTATAATATATTATTTAATTACGTAATTACACTAAAGTCACTCTGAATAGTTTCTAAGGAACGTCGTCACCTTGTTCATGACGCCGTAGGCTGATGACTAGACGTACGTCGGGGGACGGCACGCCCCCATCTCTGGACGTCTTCCTGGTGCAGTGTCTCGACAACAGACCTCGTTCGCAGTGTTTCCAGCGGGAATATTGACCCGTGTTTAGTAACAATCGGCCAGCCTGGAGGGGTTTGTTTAGAAGCGCTCAAGGATTCGTTCAACTTCTTCGTAGTATGTTTGTGCTCACGCAATCAGGCTAGCATACGTGTTGCTGCACATAACATGTTCACAACCCACTCACAAGATTCGGTACGTCTATCTGACTCGTCTTCATTCATAGCGTGAAGAAACGCGAGGATGTAGGGTCACCAGTTCATTTGCTTTAAAACACAATGGTCACTTGATTTACTGACATCTGGCTCAAGCGCAGCTTGCCGTATGGATCACGTCTTCCCGGAGAAATTTATGAATGCGTGCAACACAGCCCCCACACGTCCTTCGGCCGTTGTCGTTCTCTTTCTGCCGCGCCGTCCTTTCTTCACATCACACACAGGTTTCGTCCTTCTCAAATTTGTCACGCATTCGTGCCATTGATACATATGACGGCGTAGTGTCGAAATCTGTCTTCCATCATATCTGCACCTCAATAATGTTATCACATTTCCAATAACACTTTATAATAAACTTATGTTGCTCGAAATAAAACGTTGCCTACACCACCATTTTCTCTACAACTGCAGTGCCGCAGATCGTGGCTACAAATAGAACTCACAATAGTAGAATAAAACTATGTACGATACAATCGCATGCATATAACGATGTACTTAATAGCGTAAAATACGCACAGTTCCATCAAATGTCTTTTATAAGTTCTCTGTTATTCATGTTGAAATGATGTAAACATTAATTTGGGACATCCGGTATTCGACGTGTGGAGAATGAATATACAAGCTTCTGATTGACAAAACCACCTCATTAGTAAAACCAGTTACACAGACCTTATCGTTGGATTTGTAATAGTGTTCTTTGGTTATTTCAGATGGTGGAACTTTTGTCACGAAAGAGTATCTCTTTAATGCTGATTGTTTCCTAATTGCATTCATTGAATCTGCAGTTCGGTTTATAGCGAAAAGATTTCAGGACAAGTTGTGTTTCAAAACACTTTATTTCAGAACCGCTTTGGTTATTGGATTATTTTAATTGTTACGCGTATTATCTGTCTGCCCGCGAATCGCGGACGGTCAGTATCGGAGAAACTTAGCTCTGATTGGTTCACACGTGTAACAGACTTTCTTCACACAAAGTCAAGCGGCCAATAGCCAAATGAAGACTGCAAGTGTGCACATATGATATTGAAGTCTAGTCTCTGTGATAATCTTTTCGCGAAAAACAGATGGCCCTACAAATCAGTGTAATATAACACACCTTTGAATATTTTTTTGTAAACGTTTTTATAGAAATTATTTTTTAGAAAAAAAAAACAGAGAAGGTGAAAGGAATAATTTAAGTCATTACAAATTGTTACCTAACACTTTTTATTTGACGTTAAGATAGAGAGTTACTTTCCCTCCATCATTACCAACTTTACTGAGTACATGTCACTAAGTGCGTTCGTTAAAATATGTGCAGACAGAGTCAGTGAGTTTTTTGTAAGGTTAATTTTGTAAATGCTCATTTTATCGTGAACAGCCTTTACCTAACCTGCGGATCACGAAAAAAAATTTTAATGGCTCTTAATTTTTTTGTGCAATTTCTTCTTGTATCGTAATAAATCATTGGTATTTTAGCGGAAGGATTAGCGATACGATTATTAAAATCCACACATACAAACGCTACGGATGGGTTTCGAATTCTCGACCTGACTTGTCGGGCAGACGTGTGATCTAGCTGCGTGCGGACAGGTGGCGGCGAAAGAGTATTTATCAAACGATCAAACGAACAGCGAAGCAAAGAAACACAGTATAGCGGGGTGTGTCTGAACTAATCTCGACTCCGCGCGAAAGAGCTTCACTAAAGCTCTTACAGAATTTCCATTCGTTCCGAGGCTTTCTTCAGCGGATTGACAGATACACATTGCGGTATAGTCTGTTCTTCGTAACTTAATTTTCTAAAATATTTATGCACTTCAATTTTATCAACTCCTGCATACATACGTATTTATATATTTATATTACAAGCATATTTTATTGATTTTTTGGTGCATGCTTAAAGGTAATAATAAAGTCCATACCCTTACAATTTGTTTTTGTTTAAAACAAACATTTTTAGCAGTTTACTTTGAATTACTGAGGACTGTAAATTAGATTTAACACATACGAAAATTTTGATTAACTCTCATTAGAGTCCTTAGCTCGGGGCGAGTACATCTTCGGAACTCCGAGTGTAGCGATAAAACCTTATCATAGCAGTAAGCGAACATTTGTTTTAATTTAGTACATCTGTTGTTAAAGTAAAAAATCAGCGAAAAAATATTTTTTTCTCTAAATAAACGGTTTGTACAACACACAGCAAGCAGCGTATATTTCAGTATTATTATAAATATGGAGCTACATAAATTATTTGGGTTCGGTTCAGAAAACAACGTGTTGTGCAGACATAATATTATACTAGCAGTTATACAAGGAAAAACTGGCAGTTTCTTTATAAACAATTATTTGTGAAGCATGCCAAATTTTTTACTGTGTGAAGATGATATTATATTTTGAGATTCTTGCATCATATCGTACTCGGCGAACCAGTTAAATAAAATCATAACCAGCGATTTTGGAGTGGTGTAATTAACGGTGAACCAGCACAAAATACTGACGAACCTGTGAAAATGGGTCGCATAAGTTATAGTAAGGGCCATCTGTTTTTTTTTTTTCCCAAAAAGATTCCATGACTATTGTACTCCAAACCATGTTAGTTCAGAACCAGTATCGCGGTTGGATTATTTTTAACTAGTACTGTCTGCCAGCCAATACGGACGTCCAGTGTTAGGGTGACTTAATTCTAATTGGCTCAATCGAGAAGAAAATGTATTCTCAAACAGACACACTGCTAATGAATGAATGAAGATATTTGGGGGGCTCTTAACAGCAAGGTCTTGAGAGCCTGTGAAAGTGATTGAGGTGAATATAGAGCGGCGCCGGAATGAGGGGGCGGGGGGGGGGGACGGGAGACCCCGAGAAAACCCGCCGACCAGCGGCATCGTCAGGCACGATTCCCATACCCGAAAATCCGGTGACCCGGCAGGGAATTGAACCCGGTTCGCCTTGGTGGGAGGCGAGGAAGGCTAACAACTCAGCCACCGCGGCTCCCACGTTGCTAGTAACGAAAGGAAATTAGCGAACATGCACGTAACAAGTTGATGTCTTGCTTGTGCCTGAACATTCGTCGCGAAAAGCAGGTTACAGACTTCAGTAGCCCAGTTGTCATACTAACTTATTTAGAATCAGTGGTATTTGTTTTATAATCTACGACATAAAAAGGACATTCCTCCAACTACTGCTAGAAATTATTCAGCGATCGGAGAATTCTTCGAGGACCGAAGTGACCGGCAACGGACTGTATAGCCAATGAACGCCCTCCTCGGTCGGCGTACTCAAGTGGGTATCAGCGGCGATTAATCTCCTCACTCGCGGCCGGACTCATTCGTCACATGTCGATGAAGGACAGATCCGTTTCCCCCCTCCCCCTTCTGCACGCCTTAAAACCCTGATCCATTTCTTTACCCACCCCTCCACACCACCGTCGACAGCTAGTGGAAAAAAAAAAAGAGAGAGAAACCCAGTCGTGAGTCCATTCTGCGACGAATTAATAACCGTGTTGGGAGTGCCCATACCCGACTAGCTAACGTATACGTCATGTGCTATAAAGGGGAGCAAGTAACGTACCCGTAGATTATAAGTGCATGACTTAGATGCCTTGGTTTAAATGAGAGCATTTCATTAGCATGCTTAGCTTTACATCCCATTAAAACTACTGTAGAAGCTATTTTAATATCAAAATAAATTGATAAAGAAGAGCCTGAAATTTTACTACATAATATATGTTCATGTCAAAGTTGTTTTTATTCACTCCTACTTTATAGTACCATTAAAAAATATGTTATCTGTCACAGAGAATGTTACTGATGCACTTATGTAATTACGGTTATTTGCTGGACTAAATCTCTGTATATACAAAGGAGAAGTTCACTGTCATTGACTAATACATACACTCATGAAAGGCAAATCCCAAACAAGTGAAAATATAAACATTAATTTTTATTTGTGACGTCCACTCGGCATGAAGGTATCCACAAAAATAATTAAACGTCAAAATTTCTCAAACCGGTCTAGATAATGCAGCGCTTTTCCCTTCAGAAGTATTTAGAAATATGACGAACGAACAAAATACTAGATATGGTCAAAAGAAAAAAACTGATCATAAGGTTGCGTGCAGACAATGAACAAATGATGGAATATATATGGGGGCGCCTGTTTTTCTCGAAAAGATTTCAGGGCCAGTTGTGTTCCAACGCAGTTCAGAACCACTTTCGAGATTGGATCATTTGAATCGTTACGCGTCGAATCTGTCCTCCCGCGAACCACGGACAGTTAGTATCGAAGAAACTTATTTCTGATTGGCTCACTGATGTGACAGACTGTCTCCGCAGAAAGACAAGGGGCCACAAATGAAGACTGCAAGTGTGGACTTAGGATATTGAAGTCTGGCCACCGCGTGAATCTTTTCGCGAAAAACAGGTTGCCCTAAATATAGAGGGTGTATATAAGTGTGGGAATAGCCTTGAGCTCCAATTGAAGATCCATCACCACTTTTCAAGAGCTGCTCACGGTGTAGGACACCCCCAGTCTCCTTAAACAAACGGAAATTCATTCACCAAGACCACTGTTTGGTGACCTCATATTTTTGCAAACATCCACACGCTCATCACTGATGCTGTGCGTTTCGCTCGTGTGGCGGTTAGCCAGCTGGTGTGAGACGTGCTGGTCAGTAACAACCCATAACTTCGAGAGTTTCTACTGTATCTTGCTGACCATCCCCGAGCAAGTAGTTCATCTGTTTGCCGCTGCCCGCACGTGGCGCCACCGTGCGCTGCTACGACTACTGGAACGCCAGTAGAGTTGCTGCTCATTCTGATGTCAGGTTAACCCTCCCAGTCATCATACGTGTGTAATATGTCTTAAGCGTTGTTTCCTCCCATTTTCTCGTGTGAGTGATGCGAATTTGAGATATAGTCCATTCACGTGTACGTACAACTTTTCTGAAACCCTGCTAAAGTTCTCCTTCCACAATATTCCATTACCAACACACATATTCTTTCAATGTTTCATTTAATATTAACTATAAATGCAATATTATAATTTAGGGATATAATATTTAAAAAAAATTTAGTTTAGAAAAAAATAATGTATAGGCTGTTTACGGTAAAACAAGCACTTTAGAAAGCCCTACTTAAGATCCGCTTGTATACACGTCATGTGTTCTTCCGCGTTATGTAAAATTAACATTGCCATAGGCCTCATCGCTTTATTCATGTGTCGGTCTAGTGAAACTGCGAAATTATTAGAAAAGTAAATATTGTACATATATACATATATATAATACACACACACACGCATGGGACTACTTTTCCTCCATCGTTACCAACTGTACTGGGCACATGGCACTCATTGCGCCCGTTAAAATATATGCAGTTAGGAGCAGTGACTTTTTTTCTAAGGTTGATTTCAACAGTGCTCACTTCTACGTGAACAACCTTTAGTTTTATGTTAACGCAAGTGTAAAACGCGTTTAACATAACGTAAATAGAAAACTAACCAACCACATCATAAGTGGTGTGACTTATCAAAGTTTGATTCAAAAAGTGCGAAGAAACAGCCGAATAGATTATAGACTGCTACTGCAAGTGGTTCGCTGGGATCGATTATTTGCGATACCTTCACAGTTATTAACACTGTAATGTAGAGGTTCCTTGCATGTTTATTATATCGTGATAAAATAACACATTTATGGCAGTAAGACCTGCCATTGATGTAGGACGATGTTGAGTGTGTGTACTTAAATCTATATAGTCTTGACTCTGGGGAAGAAGACTCCAGGACTTCGTGAAATATTAAGAAATTCTTTGGTATTATAATTTTGCATGATTACGACAGTGATAGAAAATAAGTACGAAGCAAATGATAATAGTGTAAAATAATGTTCAACAATTCCTTTGGAAATGCAGACTGCTAACGTCCCACACTTGGGTAACGTTACATTAAGTTATTGGGGGAGAAAGCGAACTCAGAGGTAGAATACTTTATAAAGCTTCGACAGATACTGTATTAAAATATATTAAATATTCAACATATATATTATGATTTGCATTACGTTTATATTACATTAATTTAATATGCTCTTGGGGGAGCTTAACGTGAGGTACTGAGTATTATTTAGTTGTAATGAGTTAGTGTTTCAAGAATTGTAGATTTAAAGATTTATAGATAATGCCACAGTTCTAACAAACTCTGTTTGGGACGTTGTCACCTTAATAACGTTGCCGAAGGCTGATTCTCCATCTCGGCTACGGCGGTCGGAACACCCGTGGTGGCTCCATCTTCATTCCGGCGGCGGGTCGGGGGTGGTAGGACCTCGTGCGCTGCTCCGCTCACCTTAATTTATGTTTAAGGGTAGTGAAATTTCGCCAAAAGATTTCAAGACAAGTTATATATGAAAATACTGCAGGGTCTTTTACCAATGTTGATTGGTTGAATTATTTTTTTGACTTGTGTTAACTGTCTGCAGACGAATCACGTAGGAGCCGTACCGATGTTGCCGAAGTCTCATTGGCACGGTCAAATATGAAAACGTCTTCTCAAGCAGACAGCAACCAATGACAGTAAGCAAACTGCTGTTGGGTGCTTATAGTTTTGAAGTCTGCCGTGTGCTAATATTTTTTTCGCGAGAATTCGCTAGCTCTATGTATAGAGACCTGCAAAATTCGCGTTATCATTTGAAGACAGAATAGACTCCAAACACATATGCCTTTGTATTGCTCTTGTCATTGGACTACAGCTGCTGTGACACTCCCTGGGCTGCCTTGAACCAATTGGAAGCAAGTAACGACAAGATAGCCCAATTACGTCCCACCTAGTCAAAACGGACTGAGGCTCCTCGCTTTTTCAGAAGCCAATAAACAAATGTCTCATACGCTAACGTATATAGGGCGGTGAAATCTAAGGTGGTGCCAAATAATAACGCGAAGTTTATCTATGTATGTTCCATGTTGTTTAAAAACGGTTCCTGCGGTATTGAAAGGCCCGCGGCCCGTAGCCTGAATACTTGTTCGGAGCGCACCTCGTCTGGTCCGTAACAAGACGTTAATAAACTACAGGGGTAGATGATAGATGTAATGGGTCTGGAGAAGTGCAGCAGAGGACGCGGGTGATCGGCGTAGCGACAACGCTCCGGTGGTGTCTTGGAGGGACAGTAGGTGTTTTTACACTGCCCCACGTGCCTGAGTACGATGGTCTCTGCACTTTCAGGGAGGGTGCGACCGCGCACACACATTGACGCAATGCTGTGAGATCAACAAAGGTGAGAGCTGAGAATAACCTGCGTTCGTTGGGTGGTCGCTGCGCGGTACTGCTAAGAGCGCTGCGTTAAATATATAGATAATATACGTGACTACGTCGCAGGTCGGGAATAACGCTGCCAGTGACAAATTTTCTATGTGAGACCTCTTGGTGCTTGTTATTCCTTGAGGATAAAGTTAGGTGACTTTGCTTTCAGCATTGTGCCCGACCGTACAACGCGCACAACTGAAATAGAAGGTATGCCTCGTACACACACTACTAAAATTGTCAGAAATGTACGATATGCGTTGCCTATGAAAGAACAACCGGAAAACATTTATTTTGTAACAATGGAAAATATTTTGATTGCGTGTATATACATTTTGAAATGTAAAAAAAAAATATAGTGTATATTTTAAATTAATATTTAAGGATAATTACATTTTGTATTCTAAGCACGTTTTGTAAGGAAACCTTCGTTATAATTACTAGGTTTGCATGTAAGAAAGTGTTGTTACTTATGTTTACACGTAATAAATAATATTTAATATTTGATTTCATGTACGTGTATTTCAGCAATGAAACTAATTTTTGTAACTGAAATGAAGGTCCGTAAGAGTCAATGACATAAAATTTCAGTACTCCAGCCTTACACGCCAGCAAAATGACGTCACAGGCCAGCAATGTGTCGCAACAACGTTCGTCATTCAGTGGTTGCAGGTAACTATAGTCCATTCCCCATTGGAAGCAACTTTCTCGGATCCCTGCTAAATATCTACTTGCAGGCCCGTTTCCTGCTAAATATCTACTTGCAGGCCCGTTTCGTATTCTTCCGCCAAATGTAAACAAACATGGCCATGTGACTGCATGTAGCATCTCTCAAAATCAATGTTTACATGTCATTTTTTGTGTACATGTGTTCGTATACTTTCCCTACACGTAAAAATAAACATTGAAATGTGACTTCTACTTTTATACCTGTCAAATGTGTTGTTTACTGTTTACAGCTTTTCAAAGAATTCTGTTGTAGGTCTATTTCAAAAACCATTTCGTAGGAATATTCACAGTTAAGGCTTATCACATTATTTAGGTGAGCTTTATGACTTTTTAAAAATGCCTGAATTAACAATAGTTCTTACGGTTACGTTACATTAACATGTTGATTTTCTACGACATCGGACATTACACGTAATGCACCTTAATATTTTGCCGCGACTGTGTTAAACACTGTTACAAATGTGGGGTAGTGAACTGTAGTATTTAACTTTTTGTTATTGATATGTGTTGGCTTATTTCTTTAAAAGGACGGCCTCAGTTCGAACAACGAAGGAATAGACAGTCCAACGAAAAAAATGACATTAAAATAAAGCACGCAACTCGTGTCGCTCATTTTTTGTCATACAAACTTAAAATATAGTGGTGAACATGCACACAAATAAGCCTACGATAACTTTTATTCCGCTCATATTTATATGTATTACTACTTACTGTGCATTAGGTTTATTAAAATTTATTGGTGCTGGGCTTGGCTATTTTGTTGGGATTTGTGGTAAATCATGTTACACGACTGTGTTTCAAACACCCAGGGCAAAGGTAGAACGTTATGATAAATAAACAGACGGGGATGTAAATAAATAACTTGGTCATAAAAACAGTTCACATTTACAACGCATAACTATTTCACATCAAATATTTGAAATCACGCACACATACAGATCCAGCGTAACGATCACCACGCAGCCACGCCACGCTATTTCACACGCAGCGGTTAACGAAACACACCGCAACAGTATGTTTATTACTGCCGCGGAAACACTGACTTATCACAACCTCGTAACTTGCTTAGGTAGGCTTAAAAACACAACGTATACGAACGTGATGTGGTAATTCGAACTATTTTTCGGAGTAAGTATAATTTACGTTCCGTTTGGTAAAACAGCAACACGCCATATCATGGCTCGCCACGTCTGCCAACTTCACTTTGTTTCTGCCCCGCCATCATATCTAAATATATTAAAATAAGTATTCAAACATTAAAATCTCTTTTCAGTTGTAAATTACAAATTCAAAAATCATTATTTTGCTGTAATAAATGTGAAATATGCTACAACTGAAAACATGTACAATTTATCCTCGCATACTTGCGAAGTGAAACTTCCGAGTGCGAAAGAGACAAATACAGAGAGAGAGAGAGAGAGAGAGAGAGAGAGAGAGAGCGAGAGAGCTACAAGCCTCGCTCAGCAAACAGTTGCTTCAATGTTGCTCTCGCTCGATAAAACAACACCGTACCATTACAGCCTACTTACGGTATTTTCCGCTATTATTTTAAACTGTAAAAATGAGATATGTTGCCATCGGGGCTACCTAAATATTTAAATATTTCAATAGGCACCGTTTAATGTGCAAATAGTACAGTGAAAAAAAAAGGTTAAAATAATATTTTAACCGTGAACTATTTCTTACCGGCCGTTGCCAACACGTCGCTACTCTCGCTGTTGTTAATTCATATTTTAAAAGAAATAAATATTACAAATTATACAAGATAGTAAGGTAAAGTTTAATTTATTCAATAATACAGTACTTTAAAGTTAACCACAGTTTTATATATTTGTGGAATACATGTTATTGAAAAAAGAGGTTGACATGTTATGCCTAGAGTGTTTCTTCAAAGGCTGATTTTTATAAGTCGCTTCCAATCGGGAATGGGCTATACTTGCCAACCGACAACACAGCCAATAAGGAATATTCCGCAGCGCTCAGTAACCACCCAGACTCACGCATCTAGTCAGCGAATGGGTACGCGTACATTAAAGGAACAACCACGCCATTCCATTTCTGTGGACTTATCTATTCTGTGCCGAAATTAAACTTTTACGAGGGAAAGTACATGATAATTATCTCGCCAATGACTATGCCGTTCTTAATGATAGTTATAACTAGGGATAGTGAGTTTTCGCGAAAAAAATTTCAAGACAAGTTATATTTCAAAACATTGTAGGGTTGTTTACCTGTCTTGATTGACTGAATTACTTTTCGACACATGTTAACTATCTGCGCACCAATCACGTAGGAGAGGTGCCGATGTTGCCGAATTCTAAATGGCCAAGTCAAATACGACAACGTCTTCTCAAGCAGACAGCAGCCAATGGCAATAGACAAACTGCTTTTGGGAGCTTAGTATTAAAGTTTACCGTGTACAATTTTTTTTTTTCGCGAAAAATCACTAGCCCTAGTTATAACAGTTCAATTTTTTGTCGTAGGATAATGGATAGTCACTAGACGCAATATTCTGGAAATGCTTCTGCATAAAACTGCTTATAAAAGAAATAAAATCATTATTTGTAGCTCTGAACTTTTAAATAGCAAACACGACCGGCGGCATTAGACAATACATCAACAATATTGGCCGAAATAGTTAATTTTTTCTCCGGTAGTTTGTCCATTATTTCTCGCTAGGGGTTGGAAAAATTCGTGAATTAATTTTAGAGCAAGCTACTATACGTCAAACAAATGTGCTTATATATAATGTTTTTAATTGGATCACAGTTTGTTAAGCACGTTATTTTACGTAAGCTGCTTTTATATATTTCATATAAGCTTCTATCTAAGTTATAATAGACGTTAGGTTTTGTGTCATTGTTATATTTCTTTACCTTTTAAAAAAATTAAGTGTTACGTTTTACTATGAAAAGTGTTTAAGTGTAAGAGAAGGTGATAATACTTTAACTTCGCCACAAAAAATAAAGACGTTTTATTATTATTATTATTATTAATACCGAGCCAACGACACAACTGTAAGAAAACAAGCATACAATCCTGTGCCACCTAGTCTGCGGTAAAACTGACTACATCCTGGAGCAGCACCCTGTGAACAAACATCTGAGGTTCGGAAATACACAGTACGTTGGAGTTTCGCATACACGTCGTTTAAAATGCGAAATTTTCCTGTACTCATTTATAGGAACTTCGAATATGTCACTGTAAGTAAGTGAAATCTAACGTATCGTCAACAGGGAAGATGATAGAGACGGGACTTAAGCCACATAATGGACAACGGTACAAAGCAAGAAAATAATGGATATCAATAAATGGTTTCATATCGCAAAATTTTTTGAACCAACATGCTTAAAAAACATATATGGTGGTGTTTTGTTACATTTTCAATTATACAATTTTTTTTTTCACACGGCCTAGCTATTTGCATATGAATCACAGGCGTTCTGTGTGAGAGTTGCAAGATTCCCACTGGCTCATTCAAACGGGAAACAGATTCACATACAAAATGAAATGTCAATAGTGGAACTAGACCTCCAGTCAGGTGTGCAGTACGCTGAAAACTGACAAGCAATAAACTTCTCCGCAATAAATGACTCTTTCTATGAATATGGTTTACCGTGCTTTCAAGACCTACTGGGTCCGCTATCTTAGCGTATGGGACACTAAAGCACATATTTCCAACAGAAACTACTGTGCGTGTTAACAGCATGTTTTCGGAAGAAAATAAATCACTCGTCTCACTAGGCCGGAACCCAAATTTTCACACACATCGGCAGAGTCAGGCAAAAGTTCGCGTTTCGTAAAACCTGTTACGTTAGACTCTACCATAGACTAAAGATCAGATAGACCGATCTCGCTGGCTGCGCACATCCAACCTACGTGTCCCAACATTGATCTGCTTTTCTGCCAGCACGTCCAGCGAAAACGGCATCCTTCGGATTTTTGGTTAGAAAACTATTTTGTAAACATATGTTTGGGGTGTATGTATACTTCCTCTAAGCAATTTTTAATGTAGTTTTATTAAATTCAAATTTGTAAAAGTATTTTATTCGTATAGTAGTACTTCATATAAAAATTAATATATAAACAAACACTCTCATCACTGTTGACCATGTGACTTAGACAGTTGTGTATAATTAGGGTAGGCCAATGTTGAGTACATGTGCAGAAGACGAATAAGCGGTTTATCTCATCTTTAGTCTATGGACTCCGCAGTTCATTGGCTGCTTCTCCATTGCGTAGCCAGTTTCCTCAGACTAGGCGGCACTGGATTCGGTACCTGTTCCTTGCAGGCTAGTTTAGTGGCTCAGAGTTCGCCTAGGAGTGTCTAATAAACTGTGGTCGAATTACAAACATCACATAAATACACACGTATTTACAGCCTAGGTTGTCCTTAAGTGAATCGACGAAATTTTACAGTCCCTGCACATTAGTATCGCGCGTTGAAAAAACATATTTCACCTGTCATTAACATACCAAGGAAATGACATTTTCAAATTATGACGTCTTAAAATAACACGTAGGTGAATATTTACGAAACTTTTACAAGGAGATGCTATGTCCCGCGCCGCTTACGGACTGTTCAGTAAGGAACTATTTAAATTTTTAAAGTTAAAGTTTTTCACTAAAATTTTTAAATTTAATAATATTAATATTCAAGCTACAACTCAAAATAATTTTCGCATCAGGATGGTACAAATAACTCTCAGAAATCTGTTAAACGATTCCCTCATTTTTCAATTTTACAATTCGAGACAAGATTTTATCTGTTCATCCCCTTATCCACAATCGAGGATGTGTTGCAAATTAAGCATATTCATGGTTGGCACTGCACACGACGAGAAATCAGTGCAGTGCATTTTGAGCGTCTTGCGTGTGACAAATCTGACGTGTTGAACTCCTGCGCCTCAGCTGTGAACGGCCTGTCCTGACATCAGCTAACACGCAGTTAGCTCTTCACTGATGGCGAGAAGCACTTTATACACAAGCACAACAATCATCAAAAATATTAAACAATTGCAGCAACTTATGGGCTGGACGAGTTAAAGTCAAAATATCCATCAGTGATATTATCTGGCAGCACGCTAGATTTTACCGTATTGTTTATGTCTGGGTCGATGTCATTTGTTTATTCCCTTCTATCACAATGACGAACATGTGTTTCATTTCTCTCATGACTGGACGTGATTTGGCCATTCTACACTCTAAATTCGAATCACTGGAAAACTACTGATTCAGAGTGAAATTAAACTACTCGAATCAGTGAAAATGGCTCCACTTAGAATCAGTGGAGTACCACTGATTGTTTCAGTGAAACAACAGGGGCAGCGGTGGTGCAGTGGCTACCGCGCTCGCCTCCCACCAAGGCTATCCGGGTTGGATCCCCGGCTGGTTCACTCCCAGATTTTCGCATGTTACAATCGTGTTGGACGATGCCGCTTGCCGGCGGATTTTCTCGGGGAACTCCCGTTTGCCCCTCCCATATATTCCAGCACCGCTCCATCCTAGGGTCTCATTTCATGTCACGTTCAGGGATGACGGGCACCGATGAGTCCCAGTTGGAAAGCCCGTCTCTCAGAGGGTGTTGCCTCACCCTGGTTCAGCCCCCCCCCCCCACACGAATTTATATATAGTGAAACAATTTCACTGATTGAATAAGTGACGGCCAACTGCGTGCGGTGTATTAAATATTTTTTTAAATATAATTTAGCGAAATTATTACCAAAAATAAACATATTTCCGACAGTTACCGTAATTTAAAAAGGTAAACATATTTCTGCAGGAAGTCGGGACTGAATCCACATCGACTACCAAATTTGCTTTTAGACCATTACCTTCCAATATGAGCTACGAAGCCTCCGTTCGAACCAAAGAGGAAAATGTATCAATTACAGTTTCTTATTGAAACTTTCTAGTTTTAAGTAGTATGCAATTTCTTTTCGTTTTTAGTTTAAATGGTATCGTTCGGATTGTTGGAACGGATAGTACGTATGAGTGCACTAATTTCACCATATTAAATGCAGTTTAAACGTTCAAACCGATTGTTGTGATGAATACGTGAAAATGAAATGAAAGACGTAAAAACGAAATGAAATACTGATTGTTCACGTTACCTTGTAAAATGGTGCCACAAAAGAAGAAACTCGCATATTGGAAAGTATTTTGTGTTTGGTTTTATTAGTGTTTTCGTTATTATTTCATTTTATACGTTGTTTGACGGCCATTTTTAAGCTTTGTTTAAATAATCCACCAGTAAAAAAAAAAAAACAAATCACTGAAAAACAGTGGATAAAATGACTGATGAATAAGCGGAAAATGTCATTGAATCAATAAGTGAAGGAAAACTGGCATTTAGCCACTAATTCATCAGTGAATTCACTGAAGTGACTGTTGAATCAGTCAGGTACAATTAGCTTATTGAAACGGGGAAATTCTCACTAATTCAGATTTTGAGTGTACCACCGGTTGTTTACTGCTGGTCCATAACAGTGTAAAAAGAGTTGTCCAATGAAAAAAAAAAATTGTTCCGTACGTCTTTTTTAATTCGATTGTCTTCAAATAATACACTAATTTTACAGGTCTCTATCCACAAGTTAAAAGTTTTCTGCTTTAGATTCAAGTGTCGGATTTCAAAGAACCTACAGCATGCCACTCCAGTAATAACCCTTTCAGCTGAAATCAACATGTTAAATTACTTTTTTTATTAATTCATATGATCAATATTTTAACCCGTTCGGTCATTCATTAATTGGTAAGCCGAAGTTATGAAGTCGTATAATAATATTATGTGCACCGGACTTGTGTCAGGTGCATTTTTTTTGCAATAAGTGTACAACGTGCTGCGTGAAAAAAAAAAAAAACATTACCATTAGCTATTCATAAACTAGAGGTATGGTAAATTTCACAAATTAGATGATGTCGGAAAGACTCTCTAATGCTCCTCCCTAATGAACAATTCTAAGAGTGGGATGGACCCCACATTTTTTTGTGAAATAGTTGTTTGCGCGAATACGCGTATCTCGGTAAATAAATGTTATACAAATACGACATTTTATCAGAAAAGATAAAAAAAAAAACTATTATCTATGCCCCTATTTTATTGCTTTAGTCATATTAAGTGTAGTCTTGGAGAAAAAAAATTCTTGGAAATGGTCAAATATCGAATTTTTTTAAAGCTTGCCTATGCAGTTTCCTTAAGCGGCAAGAGAAAAGTACAAAGATACAGAAGTAGTTTAATCTGTGGTCTTTCATTGTGTCTAATAAAACACCTATGTTACAGATCTAATTTACACAGTACAGCGTTACGACAGAACCACTGCACGCCTTGCTCGTAGGAGCAATGAGGCACTAGGCGTGCGTGTTAGTGTCGCCCGTATCGCTCCCTCGCTTCTTGACCTTGGACGCGCAGCTCCATCCCACTGTTAATTGTCTCAAGGTCATGTCCGGCAGTAAGGAAGCATCACGACTGTGATGGAAAATAGCATAAACAAGTTGCGCGTGTTTTCTGTTTTCCCAGAATCTTAAGCGGTGACTAAAGGGATTCGATATAGTTAGGGATAGGAAAATTTCGCGAATTCATTTCTGGACAAGATAAACGTCAAACACATAAATACTGAAGTCACCTTTGCAATTGGATCACAGCTTACTAAACACGCCCTGGATGCCTCTGGGCCAATAGCAGACTTGCAAGGAAACACGTACCGAATCATAAACGGTCAAGTATGGTGTAACACTGGCTACTCTCTGGAGCAGCAGCCAATGAACAAACAGCTGAGGCTCTAGTGTACACAGGACTGTGGAGTCTAGCCTACAGGTCATTGAACTCGCGGAATTTTCCCATCACTAGATAAAGTATTCTGTTCAGAAAAGATCAGGATTGTTGCCTTAGTTTAAAACACTGTTATATATATAAGAATAAATATTCTTAAACATAGATCTTACTAGTAACGTTTTTTATGACTACGACACCTCCCAAAGATCACATTCATATTTCAGTTATTATATTTATGATTCTGCGACAAAATAGCGACTGTCATTTCTGTCTTGAAAAAAAAAAGATTAGCATTAAAATATTCTATATAATTTTTAAATTAGAATATACATGACTGCTTGTAATGAGACCCCTATGACAACTCATAATTATGCTAAAAAAGGTAAATGGTGTTTTCTAAATGAATTGATGTTTTTATTAATTTATTATTGGTGTCATGTCAGAGAAAACTAAAATATAATAAATATATACAATATATTGAATCTCGATTGGCGTTAAGGATCGTATTGTTATACTCCCTTAAGGTGAATATAGTTTATGCTGTTCATGAAGAGCAAGTCAAGGATCATCAATATTATACTTTGTTTATATTGTACTTGTTGTTAAGGTTGGGGGAATCTCATGATGGCAGAGCAAGTGGGGTAAATGAATATAAGAAGCTACAGGTTACTATATGGTTATATAATTGAACACACGGGCATTACACAAAATAATATGTGGTCGGGGAAGCATTCTTTAGTCAACTACATCAACTACCTTATTGAGAGCCACATTAGTATTATGTACTGGTCCCACCTTGCGAAGTAACTGGACGCTGATGAAGTATGTATGGCAGATTTACAGCAGTCGGCACAGCAGGCTCCTTGGGACGTACATCTCGGCTGGTGTCGTGTGGACAAAGACGCCTTCTGCCACCCTACATTGCCCTCATATTAGCGTCGCATAACGCAACATGGCCTGAATCCCTGGTTGGTAGAGGGGATTCTTGCTTACCGGCGTTTGGCAACGCGAGTCCCGATTGCAGCAACTGGCTGTCCTGATTGCCGTTCGTGTTCAATGACTAGGGCCACCTATTTTTCGCGAAAAAAAATTTACGTTTTGCCTAGACTTCAATATCCTACGTGCATACTTGCGTCTCTTCTTTGGCTATTGGCTGCTTGTCTTTAAGTGAGCCAATCAGAATTAAGTTCCTCGATACTGACCGTGTGTGGTTGGCAGGTAGAAAAGTAAGACGCGTAACAATTCACATGAACCTATCACGAAAGTGGTTCTGAACTAAAGTGTTTTGGAACACAACTTGTCCTGAAATATTTTCGCGAAAAAAAAAAACACGTGGCTCCAGTGATGACGTGTTCATGCGGGCCGTCGAATTAAGGTCTGCTCACATCTTAACAGTATGCTGGCCACGAACGTGCTTCCCCTGCGACGAGACATAAACACGTGCATTTGGCGGCACCCCACCGGGCGACGAAGACACACACGGGAGGTGTTTAGTAAAAAGCGCGTCTCCTCCGCGGCCGCTGTAATCGCGTGACGTCACGTCCGTCATTGCAGGTGTGTAGTCCCGTCACGGCGAGTTTTATTGGCGGTGCGACCCGTGATGTTTCGCGCATCGCCGCTCCGCAGGGTCCACGAGCTTTCAGCGTGCAGTCTACTTGTGAACGCAGCTGCCGTAACTGGCGATGGCTGGAGCCAGACTTAAGGGGGAAGTAACCTTGCCATTTTGGATTTACGATTTTTTTTCCCGCCACTTAATTTCCCGAGTCAATATTTAAAAACCAAACTAGTCAAGACTTAGGGAACATCTTAACAGTAACTTATATTTCTTGCATGATAACCGTTATCAAGTATTACCTGATTATCTAATAATGGCAATCCAACAAGGAAAATTACATGTAAAATTGAAACAGTACAAATTTAAAAAAAAATCGTTATGTAGTCCTTATGTCACGTTTAGCTTTGATTTTTTAGGCCTTATATAAAACAATTAAGTAAAATTTTCTTTACTATTTCCGTTAGTTATTTTTAATTGTAGAGTTTTTCTATCGTAGCTGTAGTATTTAATTATGTAAAGAGTACTCGCATAAACTTACATCTTAAATGTTACGCTAGACACATGTTTATGTCTAACATACTTTAAAAACTATCAACAATCTTCTACTTAACACTACACGTACACAAGTAAGCTGTAATGAAGTTTTAATCACAAAAGCGCATTGAAAAAACAGTTACGCTCACGCGTGGATGCAGTTTCTTCTAGCGTACAAGTTTCAGTGCAGACATTTGGAAAAATATCATTTTAACTGTGGCTACAATAGTGCAGAAAAAAATATTCGACTAATTGCTTTAATTTATTAAAAATAAAGATTGGCAGAGAGATTTGGCAGAGTTATGGGTAAAAGAATGATTTTTCGCAGTGCAGATTTTGAGCTGTATACATTGCGACTTTCAGTCACGTTTATCGTATATATAAAAAAAATGTGGTAAACAAATTTCTTGCAAGTTGAAGAGAGAGCACAGTAGCTGGGACGAAAAAGTAAAAGAGTCCTGTCTTTGCAGTTACGAAGCAGTCACCGTTGCCGACCTCAAGGTCCTAAAACCATTCTGTACAAGTTTTAGTGCCGAGTTAAATAGAGAATTATGGTTACCGGCCTTAACAACTGTGATTCTCCCAAATTACAGATTTAATGTCGTACTAAAGTGCAATGCCAGTAACCACAAACATATACAATGGACACCAGTAATAACAACTTTGTGTGCCTAGCTAAAACAACTACTACAAAAACTTGTTTCTACCGTATACATCCTAATAAAAGACGCTAAAACTTTTCTCTTGTCAGATTTCACTTCTTAATGGAACTCTTAGGACCGAAGAATGATATTTTATTGTTTTTATTAACTGGCTTGTAACATGCGTTATCATCTTCCCACAGTTCTGAGTTTGTCAACATTTCGGTTTTGAATTTATATCTGTAGCTCTAGTGTCCACAAACGTTTAAATTTTCCGGCAGACTATCAAATAACTTAATAATGCAAACTTTAGCTTTATAGGGGCGGAAATATTCATGTGAACAACACTAGGGTTGTATTGTAATCAGCAACGCGTAGATTCCTGAACCAAAAAAAAAAAAAATAGAAAGGTTGACCAACTTGCTACGCAGCTATACCTTGGGAATGGGTAGGAATGTTATGTGTTATTTGTACCAACATGTAGTTAATAATTAATACATTAAATATTTTCCGATGTGGTTGTGTTTATCTGCAATTTTACAGTTGTTCTTTGTTTATCCTATTTACACGGAATGCTAACATCCGGCTCTTTGTCCGGAAAACAACCGCGCTGGTGACGTGACAGAGCTAGTATGGCATAAAGTGAGGTGGTGTCTCCGAAAAATAGATATTCCCATTGTACCTGCTTCCATCCACAGGACTTTAGATACATTTATCCCTTTGCCATTCAGCCAATTAGAAACTTACTGCCGTTGCCAAAATTATGAAACTGCTTCCGTGGTCAACACGAAGGGGAAGAGGGGAATGGGGCGAAGGCCAGGCGGCCACTCCTAACAATACTATACGCAATTATTAAACTCACGTAAACGGGTAAAAAAAAAATTCACGCAGTAGTTAGCTAATCGTTTGAACGGTATTACGTGAGAATAATTTATAAGCGTTGTGTTCATCATGAATACAGAACACCCTGGGGAACCTAATTTAACCCTTTCCGGCACTGGTGAACTCTAATACTTTACGCACTGCAGGGAACAAATTTATCGAGTAGCTCTGCACCTGTTTTGCTACACGTTTCGCAGGAGTAATGAAGGCTGAATGTCTACCTGGTGTCACTGGCCAGTAGCTGTTCATGAATCTGAGGTGTGTGTTGGTAGTCAAATGACTTCACTCAAATGGCGCAGATCAGTTCATCGGACGCTTGCTGCTTAGAGTTTAAATCGCGTTGACTGGCTTGCAAAGTCTCATTCGGTTTGTAAAAAAGTTGTAAATAAAAAATAATGGTTTTACTCATTTTACAGACTGAAAGTAGTTAGTAATATATATATATATATATATATATATATATATATATATATATATATATATTGAAAGCCTTGTTTAAGAAATACTTGTATGCACGTTGCGTATTCTTCCGCCTTATGTAAAATTAACACTGGCAAGGAGCCTCATCACTTTATACATGCTTCGGTCCAGTGAAACTGTAAAATTATAAGAACAGTAAGTATTTTAAAAACATGCTAATTTTTACACTTCGATAAAAAAAAAAAAAAAAAAACAGAAACCGAAAGAAATAATTTAAGTTATCACAAATGGTTACCTAACATTTTTTTAATCGACATTAAGATATGGAACTACTTTTCATCCATCGTTATCAACTTTACTGTGCACATGTTACTCAGTGCGCCCGTTATAATATATGCAGGCAGGAGCAGTGACTTTTTTCTAAGGTTGATTTCAAAAGTGCTCACCTTATCGTGAACAGCCTTTACCATTATGTTGCGTCCACTCTATTTGCATGCAAACAGGTTATGTGCTTGTACAAGTCTGTCATAGCTGTTTGGCTAGTTACAAAAAAATATTTCGTTGTTGTGAAACATTCGTCCTTTGTGGAAGTATATTCTAGTGACATGATTTTTATTTATTTTTTCCTGAGCAAAATTCTTTATATATTCTCAGCACGTCGCGGAACATCGTGTAAACAAACATATTTATTGCGAGTACGCACGCAGCCGGTTACGTTCACTGAAGCACAGTAACGACCATTTTTGTTTATTCCGATGACTGCAGACATTGTTACTCCGCGCACAGAAAGTAATCCCTGGCGGCGTGATGGAGGGAGAGTGATAAACGGAACATTAATCATTGAAAAAAAAAATAACGCTATTTATCGGCGAGCGCAAGGACTGAATCCGTGGCCTCGGCTGTTAACGTTTGGTTACGCCTATACAAACCCCCTTTCCCCTCACCACTATCCCTACATTTCTCGCAGGCACGCGATGCAAATCTCTTCGCACGCGAAAGGGCCGTTTTTCATTGGTCAGTCGTCCGCATCCCAGGCGTCTTGTTTGAACTAGGCGCGGGCAAATGCTGAAACTTACACCCGGCTCGTAAAAAGAGAAAAATTTGTAGCAGTATACGGATGAATAAAATTACGTTTAAGGCGCTTGTATACGCAAGCTGGCTTTACCTACGTTTGAGGACGGAAGTAAATGGTTCATAAGGGCGACTGTCAGATATGAAAAATGTCCCATCGCCTCCACGTGCAAAGCAACGATGAGTTTTAAGGACGTTCAAGGTTCTAAATTGGTTTCTGCATTAAAAGCATATTACATCGTTTTTCGTTGTGATATAAAATAATAGTAAATTATCTGTAACAGCGGAGGATAATATCTTTCCAAACTAAGTGAAACGGGGTAGATTAATTAAAATATTCATATATAAAATACGTATCTTTTCACAAATTTCGAGGTTGAAAATTAATGTGATATGATACAGCTCAAAATAATAATTAATTGAAAAATAATTTCATGAAAGACATTTCTTTTAAATCTGTTACGATCTTCGCCCGCACTTCAGTCTTGATTTTAGAAACAAAAATTTGAAGTTAAAATTGTTAGTAGCTAAACACTAATCATAGATAAACCAACTGTTAGATTACAAATAAATTTCAACATGCCACTCCTGGTACTTCAATTGAATCTCAAATTTGTGTTGAAACAAGTAATTAAAATTGGTACGAGTAAATATTAACCTGTAAGAAAAAAGTTACATATTTACGCCTAAATGAACCTTACTTTTAATGTTATTTTTGGTATAAATTGGTATTTAAACGGAGTTATCACCAACATCGAGTTACTAAACGTAGAAAACAATTTATCACTTAGAGAGCTTTAACCTGTTCGCTCACACATTACGAGTCTGGGTTCATACGCTGAAATCACGTAATAGTTTTGATATGCACTGTACTTGAGCTCAGCGCTGGTCTTGCAACCATTGAACAACTTTCTGAATGCTCAATGATATTGGTTTCAATCATTCGTATTTAAAAGTTGTAGAAAATTCCACTAATCAGATGAACTATAAGGAAGACTGGGCACTGATACCTTGCTATATACATGTGGAGTCATAAATATCACTCAAGTGCAACGTTCCTATGATCTGTTCGCAATAAACTGAGCACCTTTAAAAGCCCTGCGTAAGATATAGTGGTATATACACTGTGTATTTTTCCGCCATACATAAATAACATTGCAATGGGCCTGGTCGCTTTGTTCATGAGTCGGTCAAGCGAAACTGTGAAATTATTATAAAATGTAAATACTTAGCAAATTTAGTTATTTTTACACTTATAAGCATACAAAAAACAGAAAGCAAAATAAATAATTTTAGTAGTCACAAATGTTCCCCTAGGAATTTAATTGTTTGTTTAGACATTGAACTACTTTCTCTTCGCCGTTGCCAACTTAACTGAGAGCAAGCCAGACTCTGTGTCCGTTAAATCATACGTAGGTATGGTAGGTGAGTGAGTGGAGAGTTTTGGGTGGTCTCTTAAAAGCGAGGTCTTGAGAGCCGATTAGGCTGATTGAGGTATGGAGTGGCGCCGGAATGTAAGGGCGGGGGGAAACGGGAGATCCCCCGAAAAAAAACCCGGCTATTAGCGGCGTCGTCCGGCACGATTCCCACTTGCGAAAATTCGGTAGTGGCCCGACCGGGGATTGAGCCCGGTTCGCCTTGGTGAGAGGAGAACGGTCTAACCGCTCAGCCACCGTGGCCCCTTTATAAATCTGGCTATCGAAACATAAATGCGTCAAAGTCAGCAAAAATCACTGTAAGTTGCCCTGTGTTTACAACATCTATTCTTCTGTTTAAAAAAAAGTGTTTTAAACTATAGCAAACAAAGCTATATCATTAAAGAAGACTTCTATATCAAAATCCTATAGTCACCGCTTAAAATTTCTGAGGAACCGGAATACTCGCGGATGTTCGTGCTATCTTCCATCGCAGTCGAAATGCTTCCTTACGACAGGACATGACCTTGGGGCGTTTAACATGTTTTTATATTCCACTCACGGTTTCTTCAAACGTTTAAATACAAACTTTCGAAAAATCACCCCATGTATTACGAATTTAGTTATTTCCTAAATATACCATGTATCAAACGTTTTATACCTCTGTAAACACACACCTATCTTATTTTTCGTTTAATTGAAGTTTTACCTATTATATTTTTCTACATTATAACATTCCTTTTATAATAAACACGAATAAAAATAGTGAGAAAAAATCTGTGTTGGTAGCGCTAGTAATAAATAGATCTCATGCGAAATAACTAGAGACCTGAAAAATTCGCGAGTTCATTGACCTGAAAGCTATACTCTAAAGTCTTATGTACAAATATGCCGATATCAACTGCACATTGGTTGTCTGCTGTCACAGTGGAAGGCGACGATTGGGCCAACGTTCTTCAGGAGATGTCAAACACCATGTGGACCAATGACTAAAGTTATATAAACACACGTGTTTTGAATTATAGCTTGTCCTAAAATGAATCCGCTAATTCTTCAGGTCTCTGAAAATAATATTACAATTGAGTGCGCAAGAAAACGGTGCGTTGTCCTTTGGTGTAATTTTCCAGACTTAGTTGAGCTTAGCTTGCACTAGACGGAGGAATATTCTGGAAGTAGAACTTTAGCAGGGCTTCAGAAAAGTGTGAAGTAACCGTGAATGGATTATGCTAGGGATGCCCCTTCACCCTTTCCTAATGGGTGGTTCAGTGCATACTCGGGCCATTCTATAGTAATAACTATACCCATTCCTGACTGGCTGGATGATTCTTACTGTTCGTGGGTGAGTGTTGTGGTCCCAGACAACGTCATGGTTAAATTGCAGTGTTTCATTGGTTTGTCAACGACTTCCTCGCTCGTTCCGAACTTAGTTCAGCAGTGCTGGTACACATTTCCTCTAGCGCGTGATCCTGTAGGGCATTGCGAGATCCAGATCTCAAAACGCAACGGTACGCGCAGCAGGCCAGCACACGCAGTTTCCCGGCCTTCCATAGCCATCACATTAGCTCCAGATGATCACAACTATTCTACTGTGTCGTACCGGCCAGGCATCATTTCGTCCCAAACCTTTAATATCATCCGAACATCTTCGTCAGCATGAAGACAGTGAGACCGACCTCGGTGTCGGTAATCGAACCCCGGAAACCCCCTGGTGCGAAAAAAAATAACGCTGTACAACATCCCGCCACAGAACTGGCACGTACACAGAATATAATGGGCGTTGCATTTCCTTTGAAGTGAACCGTACCCATTCACGTATAGGTAGGGGCAGGTGTTTTTCGCAAAAAGATTTCAAGTCCAATTGTACTCCAAAACACTTTTGTTCATACTCACTTTCATGGTTGGATTATTTTTAAATATCACGAGCCTCAAGTGTCTGTCCGCGAATCATGGACGTTCTCTATCGGAGTACATTAATACAATTGCAATTGGCCCAGTCAAATAAGAACTTGTCTTCTCTCGTAGACACGCGGCCAATAACCGCCTACAACCACAACTTCTGTGGTTGTAGACGTAGGATATCGAAGTCTACCATGGCCATAACTATTTTCGCGAAAAACACCCGTCTCTACTTATATGTAGGGATAGGGAAATTTCGCGATTTTAATGACCTGTAGGCTAGACTCCTCAGTCAACCACATACTGGAACCTCAGCTATGTGTTCATTGGCTGTTGCCCCGCACCTAGTAGTTATGGAATTCGTAATGTGTTTCCTTGCAAGTCTGCTATTGGCTCAGAGGCGTGCCGGGGGGGGGGGGGGGTGTCTAATAAACTGTGATACTACTGCAAAGGTAACTTCACTGTATATGTTTTTGACGTCTATTTTGTCCCAAAATGAATTCGCGAAATTTTCCTATCCCTACAGATAGGCCATGAGAGGCTATGGAAGCAGGCATTATAGATGACTGGCAATTCTGTGTGCTGTGAAAGCTTCCGGTTGGCAAGTAAGTTACCGGCCAATGATTGGCTAAAAGCGTTGCGTCGCTGATGAAATTTTGCTGGCGTGAGTGGCTGGTGCTCGGTGTAGAAGGAGTTGTTCATTTTCTGTCTTATTAACCGGCCTCCCGTGGCGCTGTCGGTTGGTGCGCCGCCTGTATGGGGTGCGGGAGGCTCTAGGTTCGAATCCTAAGTAAGGCATATGCAGAGACCTGCAAAATTCGCGTTATTATTTGGCATAAGACTAAATTTCACAGTACTGTATATACTTCAGCCGGCGTAGTTTCTCCATTGGCTGCTGCATGTATGTGAAGTCACGCCCTTTCTTACAGATCTGCGCGTTATTGGGGCGTACAGTTGTGAAGTGTTCATTTGTTGGCGTAGAGTTACCCGGGGCGTGTCAGATGACGTTTGGTCCAATGACAAACGTATTGCAGAGATAAATGTGCTTTAATTTTAACTTGTACCAAATAATAACGTGAATTTTGTAGATCTCAAGGCATGGCTCGTAAGCCGTCCCCTGATAAGCCTTCAGACATAACTCCGGGGAACGTTAATAAGCCCTTACTTCGACACAACGGAGACTATCATTAATTTTATTTTTTTTTAATAGAGCAGTGTTAAAATGCCGTCTCCGAGCTTGCTGAAGGGTTTGAAAAATGTTTGGAATATGCGGACTGCATCAGAAATGTTATTTCCTGTTAGTAGAGTGTAATTTCTTTTCGCTTCAGCTGACTCTGTGGTGATACAGTAGTCAAGAGCACGCGGCTAGGTTACACCCGAAATTCTTTTCAATTTCTGAAATCGATGGACCTCGTCGCTGACAGATTGGTTTACTATATACTCCCGTTTCCAATACCATTATCATTCTTCCGCTGTTCCGTCTTGGTCTCGTGTTAACCCAGGCTCAGATCTCTCACACTCAGCATTTGCATAACGATCAGCGGATAACATGTTCGTTTTGATAACTCGTGTTTCGAATACTCAATCAAGCATTCTTCACATTTACTCGGAATACGGTGAACAGGATCTCCGGCTATTTACACGTGAGTAGATTTCCTGCGTTACCGTTTTGTTATTTTAATGGAAGTTTAGTCCATGACCACCAACGCTTGTTCGCTCGTACATAATTTCTGAATTAAAAGTCAGATAACTAACTAGACGCTTCCCATTTTGCTACAATTTAGTCATTTAAGTTAAGTACGACATTTTAATAAATATTTTTAAAATTTCTGAAAATCTGTTTTATATTTTCATAAATAGTTTATAGTTTATTACTGCCTACAGACTGAGTTTCAAACTAGTTTATATTGAATAAAATTAACATCAACATTCACACCTTTCATTACATTCACGTAACAATATTTAAAGGCGCTGGTAAATAGAGTATGTTTTGAGTCAATATATCTTCAAGAACACACTAGCTAGTTTGTACTATTTTGTGATTCAATGATCAAGTATTTTTACACGGCTAGGTTCTTTGCAAACCAATCACAAACACACTGCTTTAGAGTACCAGAATCCTAATTGCCGTGTGAAGTTATATATAAGTTGTTCACGGTAAATTGAGCACTTTTGAAAGACCTGTTTAAGATCCATTTGTATGCACATTGTATATTCTTACATCAGATGCATATTTAATATTTCCATGGGCCTGGTGACTTTATTCATGCGCTGGTCAAGTAAAACTGTGCAACTGTTTAAAAAGTAAATATTTTACAAAAATTTGCGGTTTCTTACACATACACGCATAAAAAACTGCAGGCAAAAAATAAATTTCAGTATCTACGAATATTCCTCAAAACACTTTTGATTCAACGTTCAGACATGGAACTATTTTCCCTCCGTCTTTACCAACTTAATTGGGTGCATGTCGGTTAGTGCGTCCGTTAAACTATATACAAGTAGGGGCAGTTCCTTTTTTCAAAGTTTGATGTTTTGAAATGCTCTATTAACAATTAACAGCTTCGTATAAGCTATTCACGGTAAAGTGTGCACTTTCGAAAGTTGTCTCATTTGGAGTAATAGGTAGGGCCACCGGTTTTTCTGCGAAAAGAATTCAAGACAGCTTGTACTCCAAAACACTAAAGCTCAGACCCACTTTTGTATTGACTGAGTTTGACTAGGTGCCTGCCAGCGAATCATGGACACTCAATGTTGGAGTTACCAAGTTCTGAATGGCCCAGTCAGGTAAGGAGCTGTTCCCGAAAAAAAACGTGCCCAATAACCAAATGTAAACAACACATAAGACATATGACATTGGAGTCTAGTCATCGCGTGATTCTTTTCGAGAAAAATAGGTGTTCCTAGCAATAGGTAGGGACCCGAATTCCGCGAAAACTTGTGTATTGTATTGGGCTTTTTAACGTCCCCCGGTTTTATGTTTGATAATTTTAGCAGGGGACGGCTTACAGACTAACTTATAATCTAACTTAAATTAACACCCATGCCTTGCACGGGATCGAACCCAGAGCCTCCCGCACCCCAGATCGGTGCCGCACCAACGGACTGAGCCCCGGGAGGTCGGCGAATTTCGCGAAAAGATTTCAAGACCAGCTGTACTCCACAACACTTTAGCTCATATCCAATTTCTTGATTGACAAGTTTCCGTGTTACGCGTTTTAGGTGACTGAGCGCGAATCACAGACGGCAGTATTCAAAATATCTCATTGTGATTGGCCGCAGCCGAGTAGGAAAATGTCTTCTCACCGCCGCCAATAAGGAAAAGAACATTGCTGTTACGGCCATAAGGTATTGGAATATAGCATGTGCGAAAATACTTTCGCGAAATTCGGGTGTCCCCAGTAATAGGTAGAGAGGTTATGAATTAGCTGATTCATTTTGGGACAGGCTAGAATTCAAAACATGAATTTTTAGATATCTTCAGCCATTGGTCCACACGGTGTTCGACGCCTTCTGGAGAACGCTGGCCCAATCGTCGCCTTCCACTGTGACAGTAGACAGCCAATTCGCAGTTGATATCGGCATATTTGTACATAGGACTGTAGAGTATAGCCTGCAGGTCATTGAACTCGCGAATTTTTCAGATCTCTAGTAATAGGCAATGATTATATTTTATTATAGTCTTAGACGATATATTCCGTGTGCGGTGGAATATACGCACTGTGTTTATTACCTACATAGCAACATTTATTTAAAAAGGTATTTACGGGGCAAAGCATGTCTCAAAGGAAAAAGTAACTAACGTGGCGGAATTGCTCACTTTACCGTGAACAGCCTATACACGCATGAGAGCCAAGACCGAAGGAAAATTGTCTAACATGTGTGAAGCAGGTTTAATTATTAGCGAACAGCCAACTTTTCCGGCGATAAACCATCGTATCTAACCATAGCATACTATTTCATAGATATAGTCAATAATCCATTCACGGTCACTTCAGCCTTTTATGAAACCCTGCTAATGTTCTACTTCCAAGTGCAAACTAAGTTGAACTAAGTATAGAGAATTACACCAGAAGGACAACGCACCACATTCGTGCGCACTCAGTTGTAATGATATTTTGTATAAGAACTGTTTATCACTAGACGTCACCAACATACCTATTCTCTCCGTATTTTTTATTCAAATTATTTATCAATGAAGCATTATAATTTTTGTAAGATATTAATAACATTTCAATTTAACAGGAAAAAAAGTAACTTTTATGAACACAAGTATAAAACGCTTATGATACAGGGCGTATTTAGGTAATGACCAAGCACGTCATACATTGGGAGATTTTTCAAAGGTTTGATTCAAAAAGGCCGAAGAAACCGTGAATGGACTATATTCTCTGTATCTTCACGCTTTTAGAATCATACCTCTAGAAAATCACGCCATGTATGATGTGTTTCGTTGTTTCTTAAATACGGCACGAATCACGAGCGGTTCATGATTCTGTTAACATAACGGTATCTTACTTTCGATTAAATTGGAACTTTACGTACGCATTATCTATAAATTGTAATATTTGACTTATATTTGTTACACTTTAAAGCAGAGAGAAAGTAGATGTGCTGGTAATGCCTAGTAAGAAATAGTTCTCATGCAAAATATTACTAAACTGAGCGCTCGCAATTCTGTAGAATTAGCAGGGTATCAGCAAAGTTGTAAATAACTGCGAATGGATTTTATATAGGTACTGTACGTAAATACTGCTGGTCGGAAATGTATGAAACAATGGACCTCTAAGGAATATCGGCAAAGTCTGATCGTTCTGCGAGCATAAATTAGAGACGTGAACTCAGCTTTTCGGCGTGGCTCGCACGAAAAACTAGTACGAATCCTGATTGACCATTCGGCGTGATTAGGCGTTAAGTTCAAATAAGAAAATAATATTCGTGCAGCTCTGAGGGTGGAGACGTAGAGGTGGCAGTGTAGGGGAGGGGGTTCTCCAGGCCGCTCACCGCTGGAGGGAGGAGCTCTCTACTACTGCGCTGTTAAATACCGTGCTGTGCGACTTACTCTTTAAAATAACGACAGGTAAAAAGCATACGCGGAGCAACTCTCACCCAACCGCACTCGGCCGCTGTCACTACCCTTTCGTACAGCGGCAATCGGCTCCTGTGCATTATTTTCTCATTTGGATTCCACTCTATGTTAAGGTGACCAGACGTCCCGATTTTTTTTCGGGACAGTCCCGATTTTCTGGGTCGTGTCCCGAGTTTTTTTAACAGGGTCGTTCGAGACGGCCGTTTGTACCGAATGTTGGGACGTGGCAGTGTTGACTCGTGATGTAGCCGGTTTTGGGTAGATTTGGGCCTGGCCAGGGGGGGGGGGGGGGATCGGCAGGCCAGTGACCTTCCGTCACCAAAAATACCGGTGACTCAGCAACCTATCTTACTCCGCCATTTCACTTTTTATTTAGAATTGTATCAGTACCACCCTGGCTTACACGCTATTCAGACTGTTGTTTCAAATTCAGTGCTAGGGAGTAAAACTGTATTTTTATCCTGTGGTCGGTGTTAATTTTAAATTTTGTTATACATTTATATGGTAAAATAGTTATTGTAACTCAATTTTCTGATAAAAGTAAAATAACAAAGAATGTCATTGTTTTGATTTAGTGTCTTTAATCAATAAATCATACGCCTTATGATAGATAATTTGTAAAAAAAACAACAATGGTTCTCACTTTTTTTGTAACAATACACCAACTGTAAACAGTTCATCCCCCCTCCCCCACTCCGCCCACCTCTCACCCCTTTCCTCTACCGTCCATTTACGAACCAAAACGAGCGTTCCGAATTCGGGTCAGAAAAATATGGTCACCTTACTCTACGTGTGAACCGGGCGTAACGCGGTTCTTCGCAGGCCGGGAGGACAAGCGCCTTAAAAAGCGTGATGTACGATAGGGCGCGGTGACGATGACATCCAGTCTGGCTGTCCTTCGAGTATTTTCAGGCATGAACACGCTTCTCGGGAAACAGATTACGTCGTCTCGCGTAACAAATCTTTTATTTCGAGCTGTCGTTTCCTTCAGCGCCTACCCGGGACCCGCAAGGCTCCTGCTGTGAAGCTAAGAAAATTTCAACCCTGGCCTCGGAGAGTCTGAGGTTACGACGCCCAACCAAGACTTATATCTGCAGTTCAATTGTGAACGGAGCTGGACGAACATTGTTGGGACCGGTAGTTCACCTCCACAGCTCGTTATCAGCATCACGGGATAAACGAGTATACAAAAGCGAATCTGAGTGCTGAAATCCGGCCTCAACATGGGGCCACGGTGGCTGGGCGGCTAGCCTGCTCGCCTCCCACAAAAGGCGATCCGGGTTCAATCCCCGGTCGGGTCACTCCGGATTTTCGCATGTGGGAATCGTGCTGGGCGATGCCGTTGGCGGCGAGTTTTCTCGGGGATCTGCAGTTTCCCACCGCCCCTTCATTCCGGCGCTGCTCCATACTCCCCTCAATCACCCTCATCGACTCTCGAGACCCCGATGTTAAGCGCCACCCAAATCTCTTTACTCTTCACTCCGGCCCCAACACGGCCAAACGCCCTAACAACTTGGCGGTAGGGTTCTTGCCGATGAGCGCCTGGGCTGGCAAATAGGAAATCTTAAACAACACGGGTGGACCAACGAGGCAATCAGCAGATAAGCACTTGTAAGTCAGAAGCCCCGACTGTCGTTGTCGCCTACATGTACTCGCCTGTTCTATGTTCATACCTAAGCTTTGAATGGGCATGACACATACATAAACGACAGGCGTTTCACGCTGTGGTTACATGTATCACTACCGCCACTTATATACTGTGTTGTTACGTTGGATCGGGCAATGCAATGGCCTGTCCGGTCTCCTGACCTTAAGGGCGCCTCCTACTTGGATGTTTTTAGTACGTTTAAGGAAGGGAAGCGCGGGACGGATAAGGACGACATTGACACGCGCGCCTGATGCCCCTTCAATCCTACGCGCAAGACGCTCAACTGGCGTGCAGTGCTTCCGTTGCGCTGCGTGTACCTATGGGACTCCAAGCGGTGACCCTTTCATTTTATTGGTGGGAAGTGTGTAGCAAGGTACAGTGCAAGTCCCTCGAGTAGTTTCACATGTTTACAACCAGTATATTATGAGCTACAGCAGTGTGGAAAAGACGTTTTTAGGTATGTAGGAGGGCTCGGGAATAGCATTTATAATGTACGTGATGTACTGAGAGTATTATACGTACCTCGCCCGAAATGTGTTTTCTTTTCGTACATTGGTATCATGGAGACAAGTTTTATGGTTTCATAAAAAAAAAACCGCAGATTATAAACACACTGCAACGCGTTTCCACCGCCAGGTAGGCGGCGCCCTTAATCCACTGGACAGCTAGCACTGAAATTAATGCGGAAGTAGCAACTGAAGAATGGAAACGAACCTGATTAACGACTACTCGGCGCGAAAACGGTACTTGAGATACACTATCTACCAAAAATAATTGGGCACCCGTGAAGATAGGTAATTCAGTACGTCAGTTGACTTGTGTTTCACGGCCTTCGGCGTAGGACCGCTGGTTTTTGTGCGTGTAACATGAAAACAGAGGCCTAACACTGTGGGGTTTTTACGGAATGGACCCGTGTTACTTCCAGGATGACAATGCCAGGTGCCATGTCTCAAGGGCTACTATGCAGTGGTATATACCAATAACAATTTTCGCCTACTGGACTGGCCCGCCCAGAGCCCCGACCTCAACCCTATAGAACATCTTTGGGACGATTTGGATCGCCGGGTGAGGGTTCGTCAGGCGCGGCCAAAATCCATTGCTCAACTCATGGAACGGTTGCAAGAGGAAAGGCGACGAATCCCCGTGGATGTGCTGCAAACACTCGTAGAGAGCATGCCAGACAGGCTGGCTGCTGTTATAGCCGCAAGATGTGGCCCTACGAGATTCGAACGGGGTGACAACCACAGAGCAAACATTGTGGACAGGTGCCCAATTACTTTTTGGTAGATAGTGTATAAGGACATGTCTCCTAACGGAAGGACCGTGAGAAGGGGGTAGGGGGATCGAGTAAGGCAGTACCGCCTCCGTAGTTAATAGATATATATTAGTAGTAGTAGTTAGTGCCACTATGGAAGGCATAGTATGTAGAATTGAAATCCCCTTAAAGTGTGGGAAACGATGGGGGATGGCATGTCATCCGCGCCACTTCCGTATATTCCGGGCCCCAAGGGCAACAGGGTGAAAATAGATAGAAATTACAAGCCGCTTACTTGATGAAATGCATGTAATACATTTTTAAAAAGTAGAAATAATATGGTCAGACAACGGGAAGCGATAGGTCAAAATAAAAAACATAGGGAAATCAGTAATCGCAAAGGATAACATATATATCCCTGCATTTCCCAGAAATGGCACAGTTGTAGGGGTGGAAAGTCACATGTGCGTGGTTCAACCTATGGCTGGCCATGTAAAAAAAAAACTTATTTTGTGAATGAAGACTATGCACACAGTATTTCCTATTATAGGATGTTCGCGGTAAAGTGAAGACTATTTAAGACCTTTCTCAATTTTACTTTACAGTCAATTTTTGTCTCCTCGCCATTTTGTTGATTTCAAAATTGTCATATTAATAATAAATACAGTATATACATTTCACTGTTTTCAAAAGTTTAACATCTGAGGCAACATTTGAATACATTTATTTGCTCTCATTTCTATTGTGAGGTCGTTAACAAGTGCTCACTTTACTGTGAACGGCCTGTAGGTATATTGTCTATTCGCTGTTTCTTCACACTGTTTGAATCAAACCATCGAAAAATCACCTCATAACGTGTTTGGTTTTTTCCTAAATATGTCACACTTCGCAAGGGTTTTATACTGCCGTTAACATAAACGTATCTTATTTTTGATGAATTAAAATTTTTTCTTATGATTTATATATAAATTATAATTAGAGACCCGGAAATTTTGCGGATTCGTTTGACAACAAGCTGGACTTCACAATCCTTTCTGTACTATAGTCTCTGTTAGTTGCTCATTGGCGGATGCCCCAGTTTCATCGCAGAGCAGGTAGAGCGATATTCGGTCCTAGTTTTATTCCAAGTCAGTTATTGGTTCAAATCCGTTCAGAGCGTGTCTTACAAACTGCGATCCAATTGAGACAGAAAGTCAAATGTACACGTGTTTGAAGTCTTGCTTGTCCCGAAATGTAATTGCGAAATTTCCGGATGTCTAATTGTAATGTTTCATTGATAATCAATAATAATAATACTGAAGAATTATGAGTTTTGGTAACATCTAGTAAAGGCTGTTCACGATAAAGTGAGCATTTTAGAAATGAACCTTAGAAAAAGTGGTTGTCCCGTCATGCATATAATATAGTATGCATAAAGGGGCGCACTGAGTGACATTCGTCCAGTAAAGTTGGTAACGATGGATGAAAAATAGTTCTATTACTTATCGTCGAATAAAAAGTGCTAGGGAACCATTTTTATAACTTAAAATCAATTCTTTCACTTTCTATTTTTTAATGCATCGAAGTGTGAAAATGAGCAGTTTTGTAAAGTATTTACTTTCTTAATAATTGCACAGTTTCATTTTGCCGGCGCATGAACAATGAGATGAGTTCCATAGCAACGTTAATTTTATATAACAGGAGGAATACACAACGTGCATACAAGTAGATCTTAAGCAGGGCTTTCAAAAGCGCTCGTTTTCCCGTGACCAGACTATAATAAATAGTTCTCATGCATGATGATATAAAACTGAGTGCGCCCTCGAATGCGGCGCGTTGTTCATTTGGTGTAATTTTATAGACTTCGTTAAGCTTGGTTTGCAGGAGGCGGGGAATAGCCTGCAAGTAGAAATTTCGCAGGCCTTGAGAAAATTTGGAATAAACCGTGAAAGGACTTTACGCGTCATGCGCAGCGTGTCCACGACCGTCGACTTGGGAAACGAACGAGTTGAAAATTTTGATTTGCGTCAGCGAATAAAACAAAAAATAAACTTTTTATTCTTCATGGCAGGGGGCGAAGCGCCCTCTTAAATAACTATCACGGTCCAAGGAAGCGACGGCAACAGCACGAGCCTCGATAATAAAGCAGCATTCAGTCTAAAGGTTGTTCATGATAAAGTGAGCACTCTTGAAATAAACCTTAGAAAAAAGTCACTGCTCCTACTTGCATATATTTTAACGGACACACTGAGTGAAATGCGCCAGTAAAGTTGGTAACTGTGAAGGGGAAAGTAGTTCCATTACTTAACGGCGAATAAAAAGTGTTAGATAACCGTTGGTGATAGCTGGTATTATTTCTATCGCTTTCCGGTTTTTTTAATTAGTGTAATAAGTGTAAAAATTATGAGATCTTTAAAATACTTACTTTTGTAATAATCTTACAGTTTCATGTGACTGATGCGTGAAGAAAGCGATGAGGCCCATGGCAATGATGATTTTGCACAAAGGCGGAAGAACACACAACGTGCATGTAAATAGATACGAAGCAGAGCTTTCAAAAGTGATCATTTTACCGTGAACACGCTATATCGTCATGCCACAGTTGAAACGCGCGGTAACGACAGATTTATGAACAGGAGCCAACGTGGTGAATGGACGCGCCTGTATTCAAGTTATGATGAACGGCAAGGTTTCGTTTATTATTATTATTATTTTGTATAACGAAAGGGAACACAGACGATTGCAGAAGGCCGGCAATGCGCCTTGTATGCTAATTGATGGAACATGTTCGGAGATAATTGTGACGGATAGATACTGTGAATTGACTGACGTATGAAAGAAAGGAGAAAAGGAGTGCGAGTTGACGACTGGAAGCTGCGGAGGTCCCGCCATTGAGGAATTTTTTTTTTCTTTCTGGAACAGGAGCGATCGTCCATCGTACCTGGAGTGCAATTATTATACCTTCTGACAATCATTGTAGGTAGGGATAGGAACATTTCGCGAGTTCATTTCAGGACAAGCTAGACGTCAAACATGTGCACACTTATGCAATTGCTTCGCAGTTTATTAGACACGCCCTAGACGCCTCTGAGCCAATAGCAAACTGGCAAAAAAAACAAGTAGCGAATCCCATACTGCCAGGTGTGAGGTAACAAAGGGGGAAGCAGCCAGTGTACACAGGACTGTGGAATCTAGCCTACAGGTAATTGAACTCGCGAAAATTTCCCATCTCTAGCAATAAGGCGTCCACACGAGCACAGCTACCTTCAGCCACTGCCTGTGCAACGAATTCTTCTCGTTGCCAATTGCCTAATGTGCGTGACGTCATGCGGCTCGGAATTCGACAGCGCGCTGGCCTTCTCTATATAGTCGGTGTTGGCTGTTCACGCCCGATCTCCGACATGACTCATTTTACAAGGAGGTACGTCTGGCTTTCGGCCGGCTGGATTTCAATATCCTATGTGCACACTTGCAGTCTTCATTTGACTACTGGCTGCTTGTCTTCGAGTGAAGACAGTCTGTTACATTAGTGGGCCGATCAGAATTAATTTTCGCCGATACTGACAGTCCGTGATTAGCAGGCATACACACAAAATGCTTAACAATCCAAATGATCCAATCATGAAAGCGGTTGTAAACTAAAGTGCGTTGGAACAAAGCATATCCTGAAATCTTTTTTGCGAAAAAGAGGTGCCCCTACCTGTAGGCTATTTCATTGAGGTTTGGCACCGTTTCACCAGCATTAATGACAAGATAGAAGTGAATAACCTATACCCACCCCTGTTAAAGAACCTTATTCTACATGGTTTCTTTTCTCACTTGCCACTGTCCTACTGTCCTACTGGTCGATGCGTCACCAGGATTTCACTATTGGCAGGTTGTCAGCCACTAAACTCAATGTGTGGTTTCGTGTGTAGGTAAAGACTGTTCATGGTAAAGTGAGCACTTTTTGAAGCAGTTTTATCAGACATAACAACCAATAAATGAATTTCATTGAGGCCTCGGACTTTTCGTTTTGATTATGATGAAATGCATATACTGTGCTTCTTACTCACATGACAGTGTTAACATTAACACGTGGTGGAAGGATATAAATTGATGGTAGAAAAAAAGTAACCAGGGTTTAAAAAATTGCTGACTTTACTGTGAACAGCCTATAACAGGATACATATACAGAAAATTATGTCAATTTAATCGGTATTCAAAAATAATATGTTATTTTATTCACGAAAACTGTGGTTCACGTTATTTTTCGAACTGGTAAATTATCGATAAAGTTAATGAAACTTTATAACTGTATCAAAGACAATTTTTTTTTTATTGGGAGAGAAATATTCACACCAGTGTTGCCTGAGTTACCCTCGGGCGTAGTCCTCGCAGTGCTATATTCCAAAGTCCTCTGTGCAAGGGTGTAGTGGTCAGAGCAAACCAACTCGCCTCCCACCGAGGCGAACCGGGTTCGATTCTAGGCCGGGGTCGCTCCCGGATTTTCGCTCGCGGTAATCGTGCCGAACGAGGCCGCTCGTCGGCGGGTTTTCTCGGTGATCTCCCGTTTTCCCCGCCCTTAAATTTCCGGCGCTGCTCAATACTCATCTCACTTCGACTTCATCGGCTCTCAAGACCTCGATGTTAAGAACCGTCCAAATCTGTTCACTGGCTGCTTCCCCCTTTGTTACCTCACACCTGGCAGTATGGGATTCGCTGCTTGTTTCTTTGCCAGTTTGCTATTGGCTCAGAGGCGTCTAGGGCGTGTCTAACTGTAATCCAATTGTAAAGGTGACCTCACTGTATGTGCGTTTGGCGTCTATCTTGTCCCGAAATGAATTTGCGATATTTTCCTATCCCTACTTATTGCGCTGTGATTATTATCGTTTACTTAAAAAAAGTTTAGTAAGATACAATGTACAAGTAAAAAAAGTTTTTATATTGAAATTACTTTTTAAGCGCTGTGTTTCACACTGCAGAGGCAATTAAAATACCGAGCCAAAAGTGTACGTTTTTAAATTTCCGAACGGTGAAGAGTAGAAAAGAAATATGTTTTTTTCTATACCACTGCGAAATTTATAGCCCAGTCAACAGTCAAAAAAGTAAGTTTTTTTTAAATAAAAAAATAAACAACGTAGCCTACTAAATTCAACTCTTAAAATTTAATTTGTACAGGCGTATCTGTATTATAGCTTTAACGCGACTATGGAAATATTGCAGAAATTCTATATTAATGATTCGAACTGAGATATGCAGATATGTTATTCTTATATTTGCAATGCCGTCTTCTTACATATTTAACCAAACACTTGCATGTACTATTAATTTTTTCCTGAATGGTAGACGAATGGATTATAAAGTTAGGCTACTTCATTACAGAAAATTAAAGAAAGCTGCCAAAAAATAAGTAGACGTATCGTACGCCGAGTGAAAATCAACATTTTCCGCTGAACACGTGTTTGAACAGCAACCTGCAACAACTCTCAGCTACGCCCACCTCGGAGGATGTAAACAATGAGCCACGTGAGCAGCCGGCCCTATCAATACCATCTGCAGCTGCTGTGTTACCACATCATGCGCCTCCAAGCGAGAACAGGAATGGGCCAACTCCAGCAGTGCCTCGGAATTACGTCATGTGTTCGTACAGTGGGAAGACAAAATGAATAAATTGAAGAATATAAGCACATGCAATAAAGCGTATTATTTCATCTATAAATTCAGTAGTATTTGTACATTGATTGAAATTTCTAATTACGTTTAATAGAGGTATCAAAGTGCTCGCATGTAATGAGTAATTTTTCATTAAATTGTAAACTTAATAACAAGAATTAATTTAATAATTTAATTTCACAATAAAATTCAACTGGGATATGCAGATATGTTATTCTTATGTGTGAGCATTAATCGTGTGACAAATAACGAAAATTGAATTGTTAAATTAATTTGTTAATTAAGATTACAATTTAATGATACATTAGTCATTACATACGAGTACTTATATACTTATATTAAACATAATTAGAAATTTCTGAATTTGCAGATGAAATAATTAGCTTTATTTCATGTACTTATATTATGCTATTTATTCATTATTTTTCACCCCACTGTACGAACACATTACGTTTATGTACGTTATGTCTATTTTTTGAGCAGCTTTATTTAATGTTCCGTTATGAAGTAGCCTAATTTTATAATCCATTCGTCTCTGATTCAGAAAAAAAAAAAGGACAGTATATGCTCTCGGTTAAATGAGTGAGCAGGCGGCATTGCAAAATAAAATTAACTCCGTTCTTTTTGTGAGTGGCCAGCAACACGCAGTGCAGAGTGACGGTTCACATTTACACTATGTGAAACGATCGTAATAGGTTTTATTGAAACACATCATTCAAGCTATAGCCAGTTTATGTGAACGTATTTCTTGAACTTGCATTACACATCAAACGTTTAGAACCACCGCAAAGTGCAGACGAAAACTTAAACTTTACATTATATAGGACATAAATAAATAACAGAAATCAGAAAACACGGCGAAATCATTTAATACTTCTCAAATAAATTACCGAAAATCACGTAACCGACAAAAATTTGTTGGTGTTTTTAATATATTTTTTTCACATTTGTATTATGCTCCTAACTTCAAGAATAATGTATTATATTTGACACACCTGTCTTTGAAATGCCCGGCTGGGTTGCAATTCCTTTCTTGTTTTATTTCACTTACTCATTCCGACTATTTGCCACGTTATGTTCGGTAATACACTTTTTTCGCCAGTTTATGCATAACGGCACGAAACTTCCACTGCAACTGTAAGTCTCAACATGGATGGCAATAACCGGTGAATTTATAATTTGCCGGTAGCAAACCTGTACTGTTATCATTTGAGTGGAAAGAGAACTAACTATCTAGCTCTGGAAACCCCATCTCGCTAGCTCAACTGGTAAGAAACATATATTGTTGTCAAATTTGACGAATTTGTAGCTAATTTTCTTTACAGTGAGAACTCAATTTAAAACAAAAAATAAATTGATTCTAAATTTAATTCTGGCCCCTGTTTGTTTTTATTTTTCAAGTGTATTTATAAAGGTAATTAAAAAAAAGCGTTACATTTAAATAGCTGTAGATTTGTGTCTACATAACTTTCTACGAACAAATGTGTGTGATAATTCCAGAGTTATGTATTCCTTTCAAAACTCAAAAGTTACAAACTATTTGACCTATTTCAATAACTTAAATATAATGTGTGTTTTAGCTGTAACAGTGTTAAAAAATTGTGTAACACAGATTGCAGGAAACGTTTTACATCAGAGAAGTATTTTAACAAATTTACTAACGGTCTTAAACTTTTGACAGGTACCATATATACAAAGTGTGCAATCACGATTTAAATGCGTAAAAAGTCTTAGGGCAAATATTTTGGCACAGTAGGCCGGGTTAAGTAAACTAATTTGTGCAATGAGAATGAGGTAATATATAGACTTACCAAATGCAGCGTTTATCATTTATTAGTAAATAGTGCAATATAGCATTAAAATACTCATTTTAATACATAAATACGCATTCTTACACGAAGAGAAAGTTGAAAAACGAAACTGCACATTAGTTGACTAAAGTTAGCTTACATACATCTAATTCATAATCGCATGAATGCAGAGTTTGAGCGTAGTATTTCATTTTAATTAAAGTGAAATGAATCACAAAGGTATATCATCGATTACTTAAACAATACAATAAAAAATAACAAAAGAGTTAAAAGCTAAACATAAGTAATAAAAATTAAATACATTTTAATATCAATGTTATGATTATTTTGCTGCACTGACATCCGCCAAGTTTTCTTAGATATGTATTGCATTTTCATCTCAAGGCTCACTTAATGGATACGTAAGAAGTGTTCGTGTGCCCTTGTTAACATTCCCATGCATTAATGATTTTGAAATTCCGCTACAGCGGTGTACTTGAACTCTGTCGGTAACAGAGACTGCACTAACAAATTCTAAGCTTAATTCATCAGAGCATACAGTAATATAAAATAAATAATGCTTCATACAAGTTGATCCAGTATAGGCCTATTAACCTCTGGTTGTGTAGTTGGTTCATAATTAGTTAAGTTGTTACTATATCTGTTTTGGATTTTTTAAGAATTTAAAAATGGGCCTTTGTTCAGCCACTTAAACACATCACCACCACCAGCATAGCTGTGATTAACTGCAGAAAGATTTTTGTTCATATGCATCAGGTGCAGTGATTTCGGAGTTGGTCTAAGGATTATCTTCCTGTTGTTTTGAGCTCCTGTAGATGTAGTGAATGCGGATATTATCCAAGGTTAGACACCAGTGGGAATAAAACCCAACGTCCCTTATTGCCTTTGAAGGATTCAACGCACACTGTAAATTTATTCTTGTTCTTATACAAAAATCATGTCGCTCAGCTGCCAAAATAATTTTTAGTAGTCTACGAGTAAAACACTTTACTTTGTAATAAATACATCACTGATGTGCGTATTGTAAGTTATAAAGATAATATGATATAACCATGTCTTTACTACTGGCACAAAAATTAAATTAAGCTAATCGATTTACTCTGGCAGAATATGCATGCTGAAGTTCCTGAGTGAAAAGAAAAAAGTACTGAAGATAATAAAAAATTCTGAGATTTGAATTTGATTGTATACGTCCCTAGCTAATATTTCATCCAAAATCAATTTAAAAAATTTCCAGCCAGGAGAACTGATAAAGTGTATAGTTTCATCGAAGAGAAAAATAACTTTTCGAGCATTGCACTGATATAATGAATAACATTCAGTTAAAGTGCAACGAAAATCAGAGAAAGTGAACTACATTAGCATGGAATCCCTGAAAAAGTTTCGCAGGACGGTAACTCAACTAAAATTCGTTGGCTAATATTATGGGTTATGCATATATTATTTGGTTTGGTGTAGGTACGAAACAAACGTTAACTAAAGAAATTAAACTTGGGGCAATGTTGGTACTTTATCACGGCTGTGAATAAGTCCGCTACACCGTAAGGTAACAGTTTCTGTAATAAATGTAATTTAATTCAGGCATACTTAGTTTTGATAAGTACTTATCACAAAAAGTGGAGGTTTTAAGCATCCTCTGGAATTTATAGCTAAGGGCTTGTTTAACTTATAGGCACTGTTTCACGATACAATGCTTTCCTTTCAGGTAGTCTACAGCTTGCGTGTGCCAAGAATGTAAACAAATAAATGATTCTCAAAGGCTCACTAAAAATGTATAGTTTTCAAAGCAGAGGCCTGTGGCTGTGCGCCTAATACTGGAATGACAATCGGTTTTTCAACACGGTGGTTAAAAGACACGCGGCATTTTACTAACGTATACTGTGACACGCATATAACTAGAGACCTGAAAAATTCGCGAGTTCAATGACCTGCAGGCTAGACTGTACAGTCGTATGTGGAAATATGCCGATGCCAACTGCGCATTGGTTGCCTGCTGTCACAGTGAAATTCACAGTTCTACAGGATGCCACAGACGCCGCGTGGACCAACGGCTAAAGTTACATAAACGCACGTGTTTTTAATTCTAGCTTGTCCAAAAATGAATACGCGAATTTTTCAGGTGTCTACATATAACACGTTAACAAAAATTAAACACAATCGACGTAAAGCCACGAAGATTTATGCCATCCGTCAACTTATTAACCGCGGTCTGGTAGCGCGCCTGCGGAGAAGGGTGCCCCTCACGTGATGACGTCACAGCAGTGCGCTCGGGCCTTCTGTCCAGTCGGTGTTGGAACAGCCGCCGTCTTGGCCTCGCCACTCGAAAGCGACGTCCCATCGAGCACGGCCATCGACGATCCAGGGTCTGTACGCACAGTTACGTGACGTCGCCTATCGGACGGCTTGACGAAGCTCGGGAAGGGGAGGGGAGGGGGGACGCCGATGGGCCGCTGGCCAATGACGTGCCGCGAGCTAGACTGCGGAGGGAGGTCCTTGACCAAAATTCCGACCAGAGGAGAGTTTTCCAATACTTGCCCGCGAGACAGATGTACCTGGAGATATCGACAACGCCTGATGAGTAACAAATTGTCCCACTCCTGCCGATTTCGCATCCACCCCCTTAAATTGCACATTAATGTTATCCTTCCAAGTGTTGCAACAGAGGAAATTTCTGGTGTGACATGTAAAGGCTGTCCACAATAAAGTGAGCACTTTTGAAATCATCCATAGAAACAATCCACTGCTTCTACCTGCATACTATTTCAATAAGCGCACTGAGAGAAATGCACCCAGTAAAGTTGGTAACAATGGAGGCAAGTAGTTCCATACTTTTACGTCGACTAAAAAGTGTTACATAACCATTTGTGGCCAATTACATTTTTTTTTTTTTTTTCATCGGAGTGTAAAAATTAGCAGATTTGTCCAATATTTTCTTTTATAATTATTTCACAGTTTCACTTGACCGACGCTTACATAAAGTGATGAGGCCCATGGCAATGCTAATTTCACGTAAGGCGGAAGATTACACAACGTGCATATAAGTATCTCTTAAGCAGGGTTTTAAAAAGTGCTCATTTTACCTTGAATAGCCTATACTTTTCAATTCTTTGTTGTAACTTACACGATGGAATCTATACAAATAATATTTAAATTCACTACGTGATTGGCAACAACCAATAATAATTTTTTGTGCTACCAGAAGCGAACAGCATTGCCCAGGAAAAGACGTTTATCTGTATCGGTGCTAGCCATTTCAGTCACAATATTCTGTATATGGGATATTGCATATAAAGTGGCTTTAATGACCAGCACTGTACACAGTATAACATACCGTCCAATGAGAAAGGTTCCCTACGTGTGAGAGACATCATTTTCTGCTGAAACTAATATTCCGTAGCCATATAAACAGCTGTTGCCAGTAAGATAAAGCACGGACCGATTTTTATTGGTTCCGATGTATGAGAAAACGTCGTATCGATATCAGTACAGTTCCGAACAAAAATTTTGTTTTTTGCAACGCCTAACGTTAAAGATTTATCTGAGACTGAAAGGGCTACTTCCTTATCTTGTACAGCACTGACCATGACTATTTGTTTTGCAACGTTAATACTCGCGATAATATGATAAGGAGCTATACACAAAGGAGAAAATATTGACTACGGGTTTAGGAACCAAAGACCTGTAATTTTTTCCGTATTTGTATTTCTTTAGAAACTAGTTGCCGAAGTTATTTTTTGTAATACTGCAAATAAATCAGAGTGAGGGAATATATATTTTTGGGCGGCTTTCAACAGCGAGGTCTTGAGAGCCTATGAGGGAGTAGTGAGTTGAGTATGGAGCAGCACCGGAATGAGAGGGCGGGGTAAACTGGAGATCTCCGAGAAAACCCCCCGACCAGAGGCATTGTCCGGCACGATTCTCAATAGCAAAAATCCGGAGTGACCAGGCCGGGGTTTGAACCCTGTTCGCTTTCGTTTTTTATTTATTTTCAACATTAGTAATTTTTCTTAGTTTTTAAATGCTCTATGCATATTTTTGTAAAATCAGGTAGTTCTTCTTGTCAATGCGTTAAAAGAACATAAACTATAGCCCTCCTCCTGCACACTATCACATAAATTTTTATCTAAAACATACTCTCGCAGTCGATTGTTTACACCACTCAATCTATAAGTATTTTCAGATAAGAAGATGAACTCACATTACTGTGTATAAATAAATTTAATTAATTTCATTATAATATACATTCTCTCTAATTATTTTGTACATTCGATCTTTACATTCTCATATGTTTGGTGATCATGGATAGTAGCCAAAAGTCTCACCTGATATAACCCTGATCCTTCCGTTCGTCGACGATTGAAGATATCTCAACAATGCGTGAAGAATCCCCTCGTTTTTGCAGGTCAATCAAATATCTGAGTCTATCAACAAGATCATTCTGGTTTTCGGGAAATATGTAACACCTTCTGCCTTCTTCACACCACTTGCCGAAGGACACTCATTGGTGAAATCCGAGAATCATCATCCTTCTGATCAGATACATACATCATCGCTGTCGTCGTAGTCATCATCAATGCTGTCTTCATGATCGCCTTCGCCTCCTGCCTCATCCTATACATCAAGTTTACTTTTTTTTTTTGTAGGAGTCGCATGGTTATCACCAGTATTTAGAGACATCGACCATTTATTTTGAAGTTCATCGACTTCACGTCGAAGTCTTGCGAGTGTACATTCAACACAAGCCGACTCTACTGCGCTCATTCTGTCTTTAGCACTAACCGTCTCATCATTATCGCAGGACGAATCAGTAACCACCGATGCAGCAAGCGGGTATTGACGGAATCACTTGCTGGCTCTCTAAAGACTAATCGTTGCAGTTCTTGATGTGATTCTTAAATGTATCGCCTTGCATAAAATGCGTGTGTCCAATGTCGTAACACTACATTGCGCGAAAAGGACTTTGCACAGGCGGTTCTCTCATGTTGCTGAGCATGGCAGTTTTTTGCTGGAGATCTTTCTACATTTGTAACATTGTTTTCCGTGTAATTTATCAGCATTGGGAGAAGGTACATCTACATAGGTAAGCTTTACAGTAGACGTCATACGATCATTGGCTTGCATCACATTCAAGGAAAAAAATACCTTTTTTTTTTACAATAGCATCTTGCGTATATACTTGGCATAGCTATTGCTCTATATATGTACTTACATATTTCACCAGTGAGATTTAAACATGCAAGGGCGGAGGATATTGGAGATCCTCGAGAAAACCCACCGACCAGCGGCATCGTCCGGCACCATTCCCACATACGAAAATCCGGGGATCGAACCCCGGTTCGTCTTGGTGGGAGGCGAGCAGGCTAACCGCTCAGCCTCCGCGGCGCCGCAATCAATTGAGTGACCACAACAGAGTTTATTCAACAATCTATTTTGTTGACAGTCAAACTTGTTTGGTATAAATTGAGGTTGTGTTAGTTCAAATGTGTACTATGTTAGATGAAAAAATTTTAAATTGTTTTTCAAGTTTTGTTTACTCAGTATAATATTTTCGTCCCTATATAAACAAGTATTTCGTCGGCAAGTGGAACAAACACCTTTCACTCATTTCATCCTCTTCTTTTTTTAAGATAGGCCAATGGAACGTGAGAATATTTCGCGTACGGACGCGAATCTCGCAGCGAGCTACGTGCCAAAGACGCGGCTGCGATGAACGTTTTTTCGGTCGGGCGAAGGGGTTCGTCGAGCATGCGACCCCACGCGCCGTGTTGCCGCCGGATCGTGCGCGGGCATGTCAATAGCGATCCCGCCTCTCCCCCTGAAGATCGTCCGGGACCCTCCGGGACGTGCCGCGACACGCGAATGACGAAATTTGAGAACTACTTGTCTCGCGGCGGGATAGCGCGGGATCATGCGAGGACAGGTTGAAGGTGTCAACCACGCGTATTTTTCATTGACACTGTACTTTTTTTTTTTTTTGTTCTTTTATAAGAAAAATTATTGGCGAACCTGTTGCCGAAAACTTCTACCCGAGGACTACAAAAATGGTCTTGTAATTTAATACATATAATTGTAAAGGTTGTTCGAGGTAAAGTGAGCACTTTTGAAGAGCCCTGCTAAGTTTCTACTTCACCCAGTTGGTTACGCATCTTTACGCGTTCTACCTGTCAAACTTAACACTAGCATGTGACTTCCAGCTGGTGTTTACATCAGATGGCTCATATGTCCGCTGCATACACTCATTAAATTAAAAAAAAAAAAAAATGAAAAGTAGTAGGTATTGTAATCAGTCATTAATTTCAGTCAATATTGGTTTGCGAATATTGACTGATGCTCGAAATTGTTTTTCTGTTTAAATAAAATGAATGCCTTATATATCTGTCAACACATCCGAGGTCACAAGAAAATATGTTTGGTTTGGTTGCCAAGAGAATAACAGAATTATTAAACATTATTATTAGTTCTGTTATAAAACAACGCCAAGACGTTTAGAACGTGCAATTTTAAAAAGTGTGAAAAGCTGAAACTTTTGCCCGTTATTATACGTGTCGTACTCACAAGAAAGGCACAATTTCTAGTAATAGGGCGAATTTGCTCCTTCATACAGAAGACAACGTGCCTTCAAAAATCGTTAGTTGACCGAAGACCTATGTTTAACAACATTGACTAATCGAATTACAATGCACAGATACCTCAAAGATCAATATTTTAATACGAAACTGGGCACAAGCAAATTACGAGTTAGGAAAACAATTGTCATGAAACTAAATTGCAAAACAGAATTGATCCAAAATTCTACAGCATTTTTCCGCAGAAATATTTGTCTCTCGATGCAAGTTTCGTGAAAATACCTCCAGCCAAACAGTTTTTAAAGCACGTAACACTTACGTTTGCTAAGGACTACTGCTTGATTGACGAAAAATTACATAATTTTTAGATATAAGACTTAAATGTCTGAACTGATATGGACGTAACTTCACCGGAATATGGAAAACACAATACTTAGCTGATGACAATGTTTTTCATGAAACTGCATCCACACATTTGGGCCGAATGCAGAATCTAATTTTGCCCCAAATTACTTACCTTGCAAATTAGTCGTGGAAGCTTGTTTGATATATCGGCTAATACAAATCAAGACGTTCGGACAGGCTTTATAATACTATTTTAATGTATCCCAAACACTCAATATATGTTTCACGTACAGTTTCATGGCTTCATTGTTTCAAATCTAGTCACATTCGTGCCGAGGTATTAACTCGTAAACTGGGAAACGCGTATATACTCTTACAAGATGCCTGAGGGGCGTATCTGAGTTCGTGAGGGATGGAGGTCTTAACAAAAACAAAATAACTAAATTTGATTTTTAATTTATTCACATAGATATTTTACAGCATTAAACTATATATCTCCGTTATTAATATTTTTATTTCTCAGTTTGTGCAATATTTAATGTATATTTCGACTCTAATTAACGCCCTTCTTAATGTCCCTGTTTGGATATAGTCATTTAACTCATACTCATCATTAACGCACGTTCAGTCTGTCTGTTGCCATCAACTGTAATGATATTCACTCGCGCACCCAGTCCAGTAGTCCAGCCTGCCAGCCGCACCCTTCACTGCTCTGATGCTCGCAGTCGTAGATTTCCCTACCGCTGGACGCTTCCGATGCTATTCGTCGCGGCTGCCCGTTAATATATACAACTGTCTATTCTCCTCTTCCGCTCGCTCGCACGGCAGAGGTTATGGCAAGCGAACGCTTAACAATACTAAAAGACACGCAAATTTATTTACGCCTTTTGAATTGCAACATGTCGAAAATATATCAAACCACACATCTGAAGTTTCTTCAAGTTTACTATGGGTTCGAAATTCATCCCAACTCAAATTACATGAATTAGCAGATTTTCCATGCCGGTACATTACGTGACATTTCAAGAATTTCTGGGACGAGAAACTACGTGGAGATACAGCAGAAGGCAATATAACAATGCTACTTCACTCAGAACATGTATAGAAGTGTTTTATTTATTACGTTAATGAATGCTTTATTCAGGAAGTACTAACCGACGCTTAAAATCATGCCAGTCGGGCGTGAACTGCTATTTGGTTGACACACCAGCACGAGCAGAGGACAGGGGAAAAAAAAATGGAACAACTAACTTGAATGTTGCGACAGCCAGGTGATAATCTGAGCTGTAAAAAGAAATTAATGACAGTGCCAAATTATATAATAACGTATAATGCAATGCAAATAAGTGACTATGTTGCTCCTTTATGTGTTACGTTCATCAACTACCAACGCCCTTGGATGAGTCCATCACAGAGCTAGTGGAAGAGATCCTCCACTAGGGATTATGAATGGATAGGTAGTAAAAGTAGGAGATATTTTTAAAAAGTGGGGAATTCAATATGTAAAGCCCTCCCAAATCAGCAATGGAAATATAGGGAGGATATCAATAAGTAACAAAAAATCTTATGTCGCTAATTTTCACGTTGAGAAAATTATCTTCGAGAAGTGAACTCGGGCCAGGTAGGTATCCATCCATCCCCTCCCGAAATTCACCTAGCAGCAAAATGGCTTCACTTGCTACGAACATGGCGAAACTCTGTTCGCCAACAAGCGAGCGCCTGGGAACTGACAAACAGCCCAGCCGAATGGTAATCGTTCGCATCACGCAACAGCCGGTCGGAAAAATCCTCACGCTCCGGAATCTTTTGTAGTCGATCAGGGAATGGGTACGCTCACATCAAAGGAACCCGCCATTTCACTTCTGTGTACGTATCTAATCTGTGCCTTGACTCTAAAACCCGGTCCTGCGTCTGATTAACTACTCCACGCCGTCTCTTATTAGTGAGGTTGCAGCCTAGCAAGTTTGGACATTTTGCTGGTTTCGCGCGAACACATTTCAGAATACATGCGGAAGTTTTGCTTCTGTTGAGTTGACTATCCTATGACTAGATGCGATTTTCCAGTCCAGTGGCAGTGCTGAGTAAGCAGACTATCCGATAGTGTAACACTCGTTTCCCGATGGAAAGGAGCTTGATGAAGTGATATTTTTTCCTTTCATTTATTATGTTTCTAACCTCAAGGCCTAGGAAACAATCACGTAATACAGGTTGTAGAGTTCAATGATAACTTCTTCATAGATTGTTATAATGTTATTTCTTGGATTATGAGATGGTTTGGTCATGCTGTGCATGCCTGTTTCGCATCAAGGAGGTCGCGGGGCCAGCTCAAGTCAACTGCCTTAAGTTCTGAGGTTAGCTTTCCATAAATTTGCCACCTTCTTTTTCCAAAAAAAAAAATACGCACTTTCTTCATCAACAAGTACGTTAACACGTTTAAGTAGTATAATATGTTTGTGGAGATGTCATATTTACTTGGATAACATTAGAATGTCAAAGGTCACAGGATGAGGTCTTAGCATAGTGTAAGTCCTCATCCAACCCACCGAAGTGCAGCAACTTGTCGTGGCATCGATTCCACAAGTGGGCGTAACACCTGAGGAGAGATAATGATACAGTGTAGGTAGCTACCCGCAGCTCCCTGCTATTCGTACGTGCAGGATCTTGGGTGCGAATGGAGCTCCCCACCGCGTCCCATGTACGCTCCATGGGGTTCACGCAGGGCGAACGAGGTAGCCGCAGCAGTCGTTGAAACTCTCTGGAACGTTCCTCGAACCAATCCTGAACAACTTAGGACGACGACATGACGGATTATCCTGCTGAAATATCTCATCGTCGTGGCGTGTACGCGAAATCCGTGAAGGTCTGCAATGCAATGCCACGATCAACACACGCTCACTCGCGCGATGTCAAAGTACAACTGATGGATAGAGGCCTTAAAAATTCGCGAGTTCAATGACCTGCAGACGAGATTCTACAGTCTTATGTACAAATATGCCGATGTCAACTGTGCAATGGTTATCTGCTGTCACGGTGGAAGGCGACGATTAGGGCAGCCTTCTCCAGGAGGTGTAACACCGTATGGCCCAATAGCTAAAGTTATATAAACACACGCGTTTTGAATTGTAGCTTGTCCCAAAATGAATCCACGAATTCTCCAGGTCTCTACAGTGTTCTGGGTACTTCCAGGATGTAACTGCACAGCGGCGCCACCTTTGCACGCTGCTATCCCACTACTCGTGGCATGTCAATGAGTCGCATATCTTGCAGACCGGCTTTGCATGAATACCGTTATCAATAGAGACCGGGGAAATTCGCTAGTCCAATGACTTGTAGGATTGACAATATCCATTCCATTCGTATACGCCAGCATATTTCAACGCTCGTTGGCTACTTGCTTTCGCAGTGAGAAGTCGTGTTTGGAACTACTTTTCGTTGCCTGTTTATTATTGGGTCTGAGTTCTCGAGGACATTTCATATAGTTCATGGGTCAATTGCAAACGTCATACAAACGTTCAGGTGCTCGAAGTCTGACATATCATGAGATGAGTCAGCGAATATTTCAGGTCTCTACGTATTAAGTAATAATTTCTGATTACACTTAATTATTTTCTTTCTTTAATTAACTAGCCAAATGCATTTGGTAGTTGCGGTTTGTGTGTTTATTTTAATTTGTTTGCCATAAATTTGTAACTATATTTTGCTTCTGTGTTTTATTTTGTGCGAACTGTGATTTGTTTCCCAGAATATTAGTCTATGATTTCCTTCCTGTTGTTGGCGGGCGGTAAAATTCTGTGCAATTAAAAACATACGTAGGCCTAACTATCCTGCACAGAATGAGACAAATAAAATTATCTTTTAACTGTATTTTCCTGATATAATTATAGTTAGTACTCCTTTTATGCATCGAACCCTATAACAGGAGCTTAATGAAACGTGAAAGGAATTGCTAATATCCATGCTAAATAATTACGCTACCATTTGTTCGAAACGAGGACATAAGGCAGAATGAGAATACGTCCACGATAAAGCCGGATGGCTGCAATTCACCACCAAACGACTGCGAGACGTAGACGCTACCGCCAAACCACTTTACTTTGTTCAGTAGTTTGAGTTAAGTAGGTTTGTGTTTTTTATGCGATTCTTCCCGGTGAACACATTGAAGAAAATCACAGTAGAAGAGTGACGACATAGCAGTTATGTAATCGCGCTTCAGAATAGCAACAATCAAACTTCAGTGGCAGTATCAGAATGTTCCGCAAGTTTATTACAGTTCTGTTTGTTGCTGTAGCAATCGAAATATTACTAAAGTTGTTCTACTGAAGGAACCATATGTTTTGTGTCAAGAACACGTTTCTCTGTCCCAGGAACAATATGTATATTGGCTGTTCAGGGTTAATTGAGTAGATTTGATATCAGCCTTTGAGAAACGTCACTGGTCCTACCTGCACAGATCATAAAGGCCACGACGACTAGCATAGGCCCTGTAAAGTTGATAACGAAGGAGGGAAAGTAGTTCCATGTTGAATTTACAATTTTAGGTAAATATTTGTGAATACTGAAATGATTTATATTACTTTATGTAAATTGTAACGCATATAAGTATAACGAACAGAAAATTCGAAAAAAATTATTATTTTTATAAAAATTTAACGGTTTCATCTGGCCGACACATAGACAAAGCGTAGAGACCTATTACAACGTTAATTTGTCATATAACGGAAGGACATCCTGTACATACAGGTTCGTCTTAAGCGGGCATTCAAAGGCGGATATTTTACCGCGAACTGCATGTAATTGAAGATACAATGACAGGCAGGGCCACAGCAGACAGTTCTGTTGCTATTACTTCCTCCATTAACAATATTTCTTCTGAACACTGTAAACATATTTGTGCAAGAACTGCTTAGGAAACCAGAGTAAATTTCACTAAATATGAGTGTGGTGGGTGTAGAACTAATGCTGTATTATAACATGTAAGTGTTGTAGGTTTCAAGTTTATTATAAACATTGAGTTACACAGACAATTTTGTACAGTAATGTCTAGCAAATAGATCATATTTAATCTCTAGAGTTACAAGCAAACCTTCGGTAACTGGTTATCAAAGAATGGTTTGTAACCAGTACAGAAATTTTTACTGTGTACGAACAACCTACTTGGTTGCTGTCCCTACCCTAGGCTGTGTTCATGGTAAACTGAGCACTTTTGAAAGCACTGCTTTTATGTGCATTGCGTATTTTCCCACTAAATGGGAAATTAACTTTGCCATGGGCCTCGCCACTTTGTCCGTACTTCGGGCAAGTAAAATTTTGAATTTATTAGACAATTAGACTATTTTTTAATTTGCCAATTCTTACACTTACACGCATTAAAAACAGAATTCAAAATAAAATCGTATCATAATTCATAAATATTAACCTACCACTTGTAATTCAATGCTAACATGGAACTACTTTCCGTCCGTCGTTACCAACTTTACTGGGCGCTTGCTACTAAGTGTGTACGTTTAATCCCACACAGGCAGGGGCAGTGACATTTCTCAAAGGTTGGTTTAAAAATTGTGTCCAATCATCTGTGAACAGGATATGTCAATCTAGATAGGCCGTAGCACTAAAAAATTTGATTTCCATATCCTTTTTTTTTTTCTCGCAATGCACGAACTTACACACCAACGTTGTGAATTTCGGGTCGTTCTCTACGCCTACGATTAACGTGCTCACACCCACCACGAACTGTTTTGCATTACCGAGGTGCGGCCAGAGCGTGGCGATAAGGACGACTCCGTCACGCGCGCTCGACGCCTCGTCGCCCGTGCGCGCGAGAAAGGTAGGTCGCGCGGAGTTGCAACCGTGGGACGGGCGACGGCACGTAACCTGTCATTTCATGGGAGGAGTTTGCCCTGCAGCCAAAGTTCACTGCAGTCGCCTGTGTAATTTACGCCTGTTTTCAATCACGCCTGTCCGTTTCATCTGCTTTCGTACTGCATTGGGGGATTTATACGTGCGTTCCTCTTCCAGGAAAGACCTGGGGCAGGGCTCACTACGTTGACCTTGCTTGCTGAATGGATTCTTGGAAAACTACAGATCAGCAGCAACGGTACTGTTTCATAATTTTCTTGTATTAAAAAAATCTTCGAACCTAAGGGACGATTGAACGAAACATTCTGTTTTCTCTAGTTATGTATATATTTACCCGCTTCGCTTTTGGAAATTCAGGGATTCACTCATCTCTGTACACCCGGGAAAGACAATTGAGAATTTCGAAAGTGATTTTTATGTTTCAATGCAGGCAAATGTAGTTTCTCAATATTAACTTCCATAGACCTCCTTTATTAGTACACTAACATTTGTGAAAAAAAATCAACACCAAGAATGATACATGTCTTTGAAATGGACTTTATACCACAGGTTAGGTACATGACAATACACAATTGATTAGGATTACAGAACTGCGCATGATCTCTGTTCTTGAGAATTCAGTATGGTGTGAAGCCCCCACGTGCTGCAATCAGAGCCCCTAAACGTCGCGACATGGGATCAAAGAGGACCTGGATAAAATTTAGCCTAATTTGATATATACGTACTACCAATGTAGGCAAATTTAAGAAATCATTATGCTAGTAATTTAACCACTTATTTCAAAGGTAGCCATATAAATGTGACAGGTAAGTACATTCACTTTATCTGTCCCAAGCAATCACAGAAATATTTTACACCCGCCCATTATATCTTGGAATTTATTCAAATGATTACTGTCCATTTTGGAATTAAGTTATTGATATTTTATCTCATACCAAAGAGGCATTATAGTTTTAGTAGTTTAGGCTTTTTTTTAAATGTGAGTCATAGAGATGTATTTGATTTTACATAGTATGCGGAGCAAGATGGGTCATTTGCGAAGTTAGATGGGATATTTGCGGAGCAATATGGGTCACTTGTGGAGTATTATGGGTCATTTGAGGAAAAAATATGTCACATTTGCGGAGCAAGATGGGTCATTTGCGGAGCTGTGCTCAAAGTGAGCGAAGACCTTATCTGGAAGAAACCCTTGAATATGTAACTGTATGGTAATGTGATCAAGGAACCATTATGGCTTTCAAGACCTCGCTGTTATCTGCTGCCCACATTTCTTCAGAGTGTATTCGCTCGAAAATACAGCTCGAGATTTTGTTTGTAATTTTCGTCATAATTAGAATAGAAACAGTGTTTGTTGGTGTATTTATTGATAGGCAATAGAAATATAAAAATTCTAACAAAACAAGTTCAACAGGAAACTGAAAAGTAAAGATTTAAAACTTGTCATATTTATCTGAATACATCATCCCGCATTTAAATTGCGTTATTATTAAAAAAAAAATTACTATTCCATCGGTAGTAACCTCATCTGTGGTTGTTAGAGCGTAGTGTAAGCGCAGATGTTCAAGGTGCGAATCGTGGTCGGCTTTAATATTTTTATATTTACCAAAACTGTTTAATGAACGAAGGGTAAAAATAATATTTTGCTGCATTAACCAACAACGAAATCTTAAAGTCTCGGGCAACCAAATGAAAAAAAAGTTACTTAAAGAACAAAATATTGTATTGGTCTTGCAAAAACGATAAATTTGGTTGTGCCAGACAAACTATTTGATTCAGCAAAACCTTTCTCCAGTGTGAGTACAGTGTGAGTGAGGGAGATGCAGCTCTACTCGACCTAAAGATTTGCCACAATCTTAATGTTGTTTTACGTTCAACTACCATTAAAATTGCACCTATATGTGTGTGTCTACACATGAATCCCTGTGTTATCAGGCTCTTTACGAAATGATCCGATGATATCTCAGACTAAATGAGTTAACCCTCTTGTGCACAATGTTTCATATATACTATATATATATATGGAGTATTAAATTTTTTTTTGGATATATATTAATTACATGATTATCATTTAAAAATCTTGAAATAGGCATTTAAACAATTCAATGCACGCAGAGGAAAACCTCATTTTCAAAACGATAGAGTATCGTAGTGGTTAGCGCTCTAGACTCCCGATTCGAGGGTCCTGAGTTCGAATCACGGCATATACACTTCGAAATAAAAAAAAAAACAAAGTGCACGTACTGTGGATTACTCGATCACCCTTCGTCGTCGGGGATTTAAAAAAATGGCGACGATCTATCGGAATGGCGAACCGATGGATTAAAAAGCCATTCGATGCTCGTACGATGGAGACGATTTCGAGTCTGCCCAAGCTGTTACGAAATCGTTACCACTGAAAATCGTACGACGAGACAAACGTCAAATGAGTTTGTTTGTTTGAAGGGTTTTCATACCGTGTGTATGGTCGAAAATCGTAACTCTTGGATCTCTGTTAAGAGTGTTAAAGTGTTAAAATTTTTTTCAACTTATTTTTTTACGGTTCCTACTAGGAATTATTTGAAATATCACTTATGTTATTAAATATCTCGAGAATTGCCTTTTTACTTGCTGGTTCCATTCCCCAGCTAGGACACCAGGTTAAAGCTCCCGAAAATTGCTTTGTTCTACCCTTAAATTTAAACCAAACTCAGGTTCTCTTTGCCGGCGCCTACGAGAACGTAACTCTGCAAAGGCCTACTAGAACATGACTTTTAGCAACAGAGCAAAAAATTTACTTTACATTTACACTAGATAAGCGAAACAACAAACTATTTAAACTCGTCGAACAAAGTAATTATCTACGTCATTGTATCACGTGACAACTACCAGAGACGGTACACGGTGCAGAGACCTGCCGCGCCGCTAGTCACAGAGTAGACCAGTATATTATATTCGCGGTTTCTTCACACTTTTTTGAATCAAACTTTTGAAAAATCACCCCATGTACGAAGTTTTTAGTTATTTTCTAAATATGACATGCATCTGTTAACATTAAAGTATCTCATTTTTGACGTGAATACGTTTTTAAATTTGCAATTATAATGTGAGGCAATACAGAAAATACGATGATAAAATTGGGGGATACAGTTTGGTATTGCAGCTCCAAATCTATCGGATACATTCAAAATTAAATTACACCACTCGATTGCCAAAGGATCAAAGAATATGTTACGTCGCGTGAGGACTGCGAAGGATCGCGCGTGGTGATGGGGAGGGGGGACGCGCCGCAATTTTGAGTTCGTTTCACCGCGTCTCATAACTTCCGCGTAGTATAACTTCTGACTAGGGGAAGCTACAACGCTCGTTTATGTTTCAATCAACAGCTCTAGTCAAGATCAATCGATTGCGTGTATAAAACATTTGTTTGGCGTGGTTATGGTGAACATTTATGCGTTTAATGTAAAAATTAAGAAAACCTAACACAATTTAGGCCTATACTCGTCAAAATGTCAAGTCGAAATACATAAATCGTATACGGTTGGAAAGAGAATCTGAAAAGCAATCCAATGATACCCATAAAACCCCATATGATTGAGTGAAGCGGTACCGGGAACGTAAAATAAACATCAAGGCGTCCGAGCGCGTCAACGTAGACATATTCACAAACGTATTCAAAACAAACGGCCGTGTCCCCAACAAAGCCAAACCCAATTTTCCATTAAATTGAAGCTTCGCGTATATTTTATTTATAAATTATTATATTTCATTTACGATACATATGAATAAAATATGTGTGTTGGTTGCGCCTAGTAAGAAATAGTTCTTATGAAAAATATCATTACAGCAGAGTGCGCACGAATTCACTGCGTTGTCCTTTGGTGTGATTTTCTAGACTTGGTTAAGCTTGCTTGCACGAGGCAGAGGAATATCCTAAAAGTAGATCTTTAGCAGGGCTTCATAAATGTGTGACGTAAGCGTGAATGGATTATACACTGGTTCCTAATGGCTAGAGCCACGAGTATTTCGCGAATTCATTCGGAGCGAGGTAGACTCCAGACACTTGTTCTTTTCTCCCACTGTTGTGATTGGACGGCAGTTCTTTAGACACGCCCTGTTTAACTGTGAGCCAATACTAAGCAGGAAGCAGTAGTGTGAGTGTTTAACAGTCCTGTACAGAGTCCTCACTTGGTCACAGCAACCAATAAGCAAACGATAATGTCAAACGGGTACAGAGGGCTGTCCAGCCCACCTTGCTGTCAACTTAATCCGCGAAATACTCGGGGGCTCTACGGCGTGGGGGTCTGCTTTGATGTGGACACACCCATTCTCCGAGGCTATGGGAACGGGCCTCGTGCCTGATTGGCTACCGCGTGCTGCTGAAGTTTCCCTGTTGTCCGAGCCGCCGGCAGGCAAGTCGGTTACCTCACGCTGATTGGAAAACGACGCTCCTACACGTTCGCTGGCCAATGACTTAATCTCGTGGGCGCATGCGGTCGGAGTTCGTGGAAAAATACGCAGATTTAGTTCTGTATTTTAAGTATATGTTGTTCACGGTAAAATGAGCACTTTTGAAAGTCCTGCTTAGTATGTACTTGTATGCACCTTGTGTATTCATCCGCCTTGTGTAAAATTAACATTTCAACGGGACTCAGCACTTTATTCATGCGTCGGTCAAGTGAAACTGTGAAATTATTAGGAAAGTAAATGTTCTACAAATCTGCTCATTTTTGCACTTCGATGCAAAAAAAAAAAAAAAAAAAAAAAAACGCGAGAGAAATAATTTAAGGTATCACAAATTGTTACCTAACACTTTTTATTCAACGATAAGATATGGAACTACTTTCCGTCCATCGTTACCAACTTTACTGGGCGCCTGTCACTCAGTGCACGCGTTAAAATATTTGCAGGTAGGAGCAGTGATATTTTTCTAAGGTTGATTTGACAAGTGCTCGCTTTAATGTGAACAGCCTTTAATTGATGTGTTGTATATTCATGTGCGTAAAGGCGGACATTGTACATCGGTTGGACGCCGCTGAGGTGCTGCTCTCGATATATCGCAAATAAGTTAAGTGGGGAATGCAGAGATTTGGGCATGTCTTAAGAACGAGGTCTTGAGAGCCGATGTGGGCGAAGTGAGGCGAGTCATGGAGTAGCGTCGGGGTTGCAAGGGCGGGGGAAACGTTTAGGTCCAGAGAAGACCCGCCTAGCAGTGGCATCGTCCGGCGCTATTCCCACGTGCATAAATCCCGCGACTGACCCCGCTGGAATTCAAAACCTGTTTCTCCTTGGCAGAAGCAAAGAAGGTAAGAAATTTTTTAATTTTTCGCTATGGGCAGAAGGGTGGATCTATAAGTAAAATATATGCTGAGTATCTTGATGCGTTCACAATTATTATTGTGCTTAGGGTATTCAGAGTTGATGATGAAATAATTTTAAAATCCTTGCAAGATCTTGTGAAAGTCAGCGAAAGAAACAAGCTCTATCGATCAAAATTTTCGAGTGAAAAGAAATTTCCATTGAAGCATATTTCGAGGTAAATTCTGACGTAATCCTGAAATAAGTAAGTTGTTGCTAGATATTTACAAGTAAAGGTTGTTCATGGTTCATTGAGCACTTTCGAAATCAACCACTAAAAAATGCTACTCCCTCTACGTGAGTATGTCATAACCGATTCTCTGAATGGCAAACGCCCACAGCAAAGTTGGTAACAATGGAAGTGTAGTAGTTATATGTCTTAAGTTGAACTACAAAAAGTGCTTGGTAAACATTTGTGATTACTGAGAAGATATATACATATTTGAAACATATTTACTTTTCTAATAATTTCACAGTTCCATTTAACTGACGTATTAATAATGTGACGAGGCTCGTGACATTGTTAAGTTTACATATGGCAGAAGTGTGTGTGTATATATATATATATATATATATATATATATATATATATATATATATATATATATATAAAATGTGCATACAGGTAAGTGCCCAGTTTATAGTGAACAGCCCGTATTTGCCAGGCCGATAAGTCCGCTCTGTTTCAACAGCTTAAGCATGTGTAGGTTATAGTTAATTGCTGTAGTAATCCTGTAAATAGTTAGGAATGAAGATTATATTAGAAAGTGAAAGCATCGCGTCGATTCTAGTGTGGACTGATTGGGAAAGAACACTTTGGAATGGCTTGGTATGAATGCCAAGTACAAGGTCATTTAAGTGATTTTTTAAATTGTAAACATTGGAAAGCTTTATTGCTCAGTTTAGACACCCCCTTTTCTCATTTCTAGTCTGTGTGTACAACCACAAGACGCCAAACTCCAGCTCTGATCTTGGTTTTCTCCTGAAGCAATAAGGAAAAGGAACTATAAGGACGAAGGCATGAGCGTCAATCGTCTTCTCTACGCATAAGACACATTATCTTGGCTTTCAGAATGCAGCAATAGCAATTCGATTTGAGTGAAGAAAAATTTCAAATACGCAGATACTAAAGTACACGGTGTTCCTCCAGTGCTGTATATAGACGACTCACTTCTAACTGGTCAGTAAATGTATGCAGACAACAGAGTATTAATGTGCCTGCCTGCCTACCAGTATGAGCCGCACTTCATAGGGAAATTACTGATAACACTGCTGTGGGATCTGGCTACAAATGGAGTTTGACCCGTTCAGCTACGCATTTATATCTTAGTTAAACTTTTGTAATCGTGATACAGTATATACGAGTGTGCACTGCACTTTTGTCTAGCGTTCTTCTTGCTAGCAGTGATAAACGGGCTGCTTGCTTATTGATGCCAAATATAATCCTTCCTAGGCACCTGAAAAACAAGTGAGCTCGGTGGCTTGTAGGCTTGGCGTAACAATCTTGTGTACAATCATGTAGACATTGCCTGCGCATTGATTGCTAGCTGTCACGATGGAAGGCAATGATTGGGCCTACACTTTATTATATTTGCATGTTTATTATCGGCTCAGGGTTCTCCAGGAAGTGCAAAATTATTTATGTTAGCAAACGTAATGTAAACGCAGAATTTTTCCAGTTCTAGCTCATCTCGAAATTAATTCAGGAATGTCTTTATGCCCTAACCGTTCATAAACTAGAAGTGCAGAAACTCACAAATCAGATTACCAACAAAGCACGTAGAGCACAATAAGAAATGTTTGTACGTACTTCATAGAAATAATTCCTTGACAACTAGCCGCAGAATGCATTCTGTAACAGTACGAGTAAATAGTGTATATATATTCTATTCAGGGTTTATTCACACTTTTTGAACCAATCCCTTGAAACTTCATTCCATGTACGACGTGTTTGGTTATTTCCTAAAAATGCCATGTATCGCAAGAAGCGTTTTGCACTTCTGCTAACGTAAAAGTACCTTATTTTTGGTTGAGTTCAATTTTGCCTGTATTGAATTTACATATTATAATTTTTATTTATAAGAAATATGACTGAAACAGGGAGAAACTACGTATGTTGGCAATACCTAGTTAGTATGCAAAATATTATCACACTGAGTGCGCACGAATACGGTGCGTTGTCCCGTTGGTATAATTTACTAGATTCGCTTAAGCTTGTTTGCATAAGGCAGAGGAATATACTTGAATGGACTACAGTCACTATATTGAAACATATAAAGAAGACTACACTATTTACTTGTTAAAATAAACAGTATTCGTATATTATCGCACTACAAATTTGTGTGAACTGTGTTTTAATGCACTTGCGGTATTACTCAAATTATATTAGTAAATAGTTATAAAAAACATTCTTGTTAAATTTCAAAAATGTTTTACTGTGTGGATGGTGATTCCTTCTTGTGCACAGTTCAGGCCAAAATTATCCTTCGTCTGCAACGTATTTGTGATCGCGAATTCGGGAAATGATTAGGTTAAAAAAAAAGTCAGTAAGATCCAGTTTTTCTTTTCATGGATCTGACAGGTGTATATTTTAGGAGTGAAAATAGCTTACACAAGTTCAGGGCGATGTAAAAAAAAAAATATAAATTACGCTCGGGGAATTTTCTAAGCATTATAAATAATTACAAGATAAATTCATATTTGTTGTGACGCCATAAAATTTCACGATGTTGGCCGACAGTGTTATGACTGCACGTTGAACGACACAAGGCAGCTTGCAGGTCCACTGCCTGGCGCGTAAAGTGGTCACTTTTTAAGGCCTTGCAAACTTTTCCGTTCCAGTAGATTTCTATCTTTCCGCCATTTTTTTAATATTTTTTTAATATAAACACTGCCATGTGCCTAATAATAAAAGAGCATAAATTTCACCCTTCTCAAAAGTTAACGTCTGAGGTGGCAATAAAAATACATTTATTAGAGGTTAAAGCCGTTTGGAAGGGGCTTTAAGTGCTCAGTTCGCCGTTAACTGCCTATAGAACAATTGATTCACCTTCTTTGAGCGTCTCGAACGCGCTGATTGTCTCAATGTGGGCGTGAGCCCACAGGTGCATTTAAAAATCGGGCGGGTACGGCGAAGCCAAACTAAGCGCGCGAAGGAATGAAATTACGCTCGGTAGGTTGAACGTTTCGTAAGCTATAAAAAAAAAAAATTGTATAATTTATTTTCGTCCGAGGCAAGACGACCTGGCTTCATGAATTATTTATTCTCTCGTGATCATTGCGAGCAGCTTTCTGAGAGGACGTTGACAGGTTACGAAACGGCTTAACACGATATCGCGAATGTTCCAGCTGTGGAAGACGAGTCTTCGGGTGTATAATACCGGCGCTTCACGTGGTTTGATTCTTCTGCTGACACTCGACGTAAGAAAGTAGGATTCATGCCGAGAGGAATAATCTTTCAGGTTGATACACTATAACGCAACTTCTGTCAGGACGACAAGCGTGCTGATCTGTCGGATTAAAATCAACAGTGATGTAATGCAACAGAGATTAGCGTAATTCACTTTATGCCGGCCTACATACAAATGTAAATTAGGTACCAGACGTGATTCATTAACGTATCTCAACGCAAGGGCGATACAATTTTAGATGCAATCAACGTATTTGCATCTCTCAACAACAATGTCAAAAAAATACCCAAAGAGCTAAAGGCAATTTTTGATATAAGAGTAATATTTTGTGAGTGGTTACAAATAGCGATATTCAGAGGGCAGCTTGCTGAGGCCCGAGGTTTAAGGATAAATTAGGTCTAAAAAATATTTAAGTTTATTCACTAAAATCACAAAAAACTTTGAAAACCAAGTTTAAAATTTTCGTGGAAATCTGTCAAACAGAAGAGAGGAATTGAATAACTCCTTCAACATCACGTACATCATTTTTTTTTTTTTTTTTTTTTTTTTTTTTTCAAAATAAGAAATTTTGTTCAAACCAGTTCAGCGAAATAGGAATTATTTAAACACAAATACATAACATACATACACAAAGATAAAAAACATAATGTTTATATCACATACCTCTCTTTATAAAGAAAAGTTAGTTAGCATGTATAACGTCACTTTAATGTCGTCAAAACCGCTGTTGGTAAGTTAAAATAATATACATATCTATTTTCCTACACCACTACGAAATGTTCTACGGTACCACAATAATTCTTAACTCTTGAAGACCGAACACGAAGGGATGTATTTCATTATTAGAGATTTTGCGTTTCTTATAGAACACTTCAGGAAACAAATGAAGGTGTCCATAATTATATATTTAATTCTCAATAGTTAAAAGAACTCTACAAGTTCTGAATCTTGATACTTAACTCATTACTCCATTGTTAAGTGGTAATGGCTAGTCATATGACAATATATGTAAATTAGGGGCTCTAAAGTTTCGACTAAAGAAAGCCCAGTCGAGTAATTCGGTAAGTCCTATGGAGAGATTGAAAAAGAGTCTTGTGTGTATATATTTTATATATGAGTATTTTTTTTTCAAAACTAGTACGTTTATGATATTTTTTCAATTTGTCTACGCATTTTTGTTACATCTCTGGAAGAACCATGCTCCATTAATAAACAAGCACACTTTTATGATTCAGTACAGGTGGGCAAGTCTAGCGAACTACAGCGACTTGTCGGTATCCAGACCAGACGAAGAGTCCAAACACATTACAACAATAATAGTTTATAAAACATATCAGCGTAGCGCCAGCGGAGCTCCCCTCCCGGCGGCACGGTATTTGGGACAATTACGTCACCAGAAACTATATAATACTTGGCAACACTTTGCACGTGGTCAGTCTGTCTGTGGACCCACTCCGAGATGAAGCCATCAAGATGCCGCTTGTCACCTCCCGACTCAACACTCAGCCTCTGGCGACTGTATCATTCAGGTTAGTCATATACTGTAGTTGATTAGGACCTCCCTCGCCAATAACTTTTACTTAATGTATATAATATTTGCTCAAATAACTACCTGCTCTATATATATAATTACCTTCAGTTCTTCCCTCGTAATAGTATAAACCTTCCACAGTCCCTAGACACAAGTATACAAATATTAAAAACATAACAACGCCCTTTTGCCATCTATCTTTACGATAACAAGCAACCAACGAGGATAATACGCGTGGCTCGAGTTTCCCAACACCATTCTAAGGAGATAGGAACTGACTTCTTATATGAACACGTTGTGTACCCGATGATAGCATAGCTGTATCTACGGTACAGGGAGACCAACTAATTAAACTAGAAATATCGTGAGTCCCACTCTATTTGCCATGTGTTTTGGGACTGTAAGCCACAGGAGAGAAACTTAGTGTGTTTTAACACTTTCCTAATACAATTTCCCAATACCCCGACCGTCCCTCCGCGACACCTATGATGAGTTGACGCCTGCATGATTGTGCGTACAAGAGTGTGTGAAGTCCATAGTACAGGCCGTTGAACTCCTTAACATATAGGCACATAAAACATTTAATACGTGAACGAGTATAATAATTCGCAAAATTTCCAGCTCCCATCGGCGAAGTAAGAAACGGCAAACCACTCAGAGGAAAATAAATATCCCCATGTCTTTTCCCGATTCAGGCAGGATCGAAATGGATCGATATGAGTTAAAGCAGTTGCTAATCGGAGACGGCTGTGTGAGATACACGTGCCTTTCCCGGTCTACACTGAAATATTTTGCGTATTTAGCGTGTTGTCGAATGCAGGTATTAAATAGAAAAAGAATAACGGAGCATCTCGAGGGAACCCCCACGTAATTGTGACGACCGCAAGACTCCGGGATCAAACCGTAGAGTGAATATGGGTTAGAGCGATCACGCTGGCTGCGCAGAACTTGTCTCCGTGTTCTAAAATTAGGCAACTTTTCTGCATATTCGACTATCATAAAAGATGTGTATAGGATTTGAGGTTAGAACACTGTTTAGTAAACAAGTATAGGCTGTTCACGGTAAAATGAGCACTTTTGAAAGTCCTGTTTAAAATTTAATTTTATGTACGTTGTGTATTATTCCGCATTATGTAAGATTAACATTGTCGCGGGCCTCATCACTTTATTCATGCGTCGGTCAACTGAAACTGTGAAATTATTTGAAAAGTAAAAATATAACAAATCTGCTCATTTTTAAACTTAAATGCATTAAAAAATAAACAGAAAGCGAAAGAAATAATTTAATTTATCACAAACGGTTACCTAATACTTTTTATTCAACGTTAAGATAAGTAACTGCTTCCGATCCATCGTTACCAACTTTATTGAGCGCATGTCACTCAGGGCACCCGTTGTAATATATGCAGGTAGGAGCAGTGACTTTTTTCTAAGGTTGATTCGAAAGTGTTTACTCTATCGTGAACAGCCTTAACTTTGAGATGTTTGTGTACTTGCTATGATCAATTCGTAACTCAATTACATTTAATTGAAGCCAAGAAAATTATTTAGTTTATTTAAAAGGGTCTGTATTTGAAAATTAACCATCTGAGCAACATAAAACTACATAAAAATAATTTATGTTTTCACTTTAATCAGTAAGCGTTAATTACGTCCTGTAACTGGGGCATTCGAAAGTTCGCCAAATCAATTATATTAGGAACGAACACAACAGATTATTTAAGTGACTCCAAATCACTGATTCCACTGTCATTCAATGTCAGTCGCAATAAATGTACTGCTTCTGGCAAGCTTACCAGTCACCAGTGTATTCAGTGACCTTCAGCAGTTAAAAAGCTTAGAAACTTTATTATCAGTTAAAAAAAACACTCTAAATTCGAATCGGTGGGAAACCACTGAAATTCAACTACTCTAATCAGTGGAAATGGCTCCAATTAGAGTCAGTGGAAAACCACTGATTGTTTTTAGTGGAAAAATTTCGCTGATGGAATTAGTGAGGTGAAATTATTTCTCTGATTGAATAAGTGACGGCCGACTACAGTGGTGAATGAAATATTGTTGTTGTTGAATGTAGCCAAATAATTACTTGAGATAAACATATTTACGATAGATTACTATTTGTATTGCGCAATTTACAAAAGAAAAATGAATCCGGAGGCGGCCGGTGCTGAACTCACACACTTAGCGATTTTAGACGTTTACCTTACCATCTGCACTACCACGCCATGGCAAAATATGGAGAGGAAAATATGTGTGTTATAGTTTCGCAGTGAAATAGTGAAACTTTAATTTTTATGCTCTTACGATTAGTTCTTGGTTTAATTGGTATCGTTAGGATTGTTAAAACGAATAGTATATATAAGCGCTCTCGCTTCACCACATTATTTATAGGTTGAATATTCAAACAGAGCGTTGTGACGATAACATGGAAAACGAAATGAAAGACGTAAAAACGGAATGAAAGGCTGTGTGTTCCTATTACCTCATGCAATAGCGTTTTGAAAGACGAAACACGTGTTATAAAGTATTTTGTATTGGTTCTATTAGTTTATTCGTTGTTATTTCACTTGATGCACGTTTTTTAACGGCCATCATTACACGCTGTTTAACTGATCAATCAGTCAATAATAAACCACTGAGTAAATAGTGAAAAAAAAAAAAAAAACTGGTGTATCAGTGGAAAATGTCACTGAACCAATAAGTGGAGTAAATCTGGCATTATTTCACTGATACGTACGTTCAATTCATTGAAGTGACTGTTGAATCAGTCAGATACGTTTGACTAATTGAAACAGTGAAATTCTCACTGATTCAGATTTAGAGTGAACTTTTCACATTTATCTCACTTTATAGTATAAGTATGCACTGGCCTGTGGCATTACGAGTGTTTGACAGAACTTATAAGCACTCAAGATCAGAATGGTAGCAAGATCCAAACCAAAGTCAGCTAAATGTATCCGTCATAATCTAGTCTGCTAAGGTTTTAATGTATTTAAAACATAATGGCTATAGACTGATTTAACGCGGAAAAAGTTGACAGCACGTCAACTTTCAAAAAAGAAAACACCTATATGACTTTATATCCGTCATTGGCTGTCTTCTGTGAAGCTACTTTCCTGATTTTACTGGCCAATGGGAAATGTACGTTAATGTTATACCAGACACCTGTGATTTAGTACGCAGACATATTCGCAGTATCAGACGTGTATAGTCCAACTTAACTGTAGATGTTCATTTCTTTATAAGGAATTGTTTGAAAACTATTTGCTAAAGAATTGTTTGTAAGCAGTATAGAAAATGTTTACTATGTAAAATAACAGCGTTTTCAAACATATGATAGCACAAAAGAATTTTGCAATACACCGCCATCTCCGACGGCGGTAAATATTTCAAGTCATTTGCGAAGAAGATACCTTTACTGTAGCTACTGAATGCATAAGATACATATGTTTAATACACACAGCATTGGATATTAATAATTTGGTGATTTGGATGCCTCATTTATCATAACGGCTCTACTTGTGCTCAACTGCACAACTTAAAACGCAATACAACTCTCAGCCAATCAGACAGCAGTTAGCGAGTTTTCTTGACCGGGAAATCATCCCATCTGAAATGCAGCTTCGGTTAGGGAATATTAAAGGAGATATTAAATTTACGAGATTTTAAGAACGATCCAAAACAAATTATAGCTAGTATCATGGCCGCGATAATCTGTTGATTTGGAACGACTCAACGAAGAAACCGGTCGACCGGTTCTCCTGGTTAACGAGAATGATGGACATTCTTTAAAGGGAGGTATTTCACGGATTAGGGACACGATGAGAAAATTCCTGAGTCAACACAACAGAACAGAACAGGTCATCAAATAATACATTTAAAAAAAGGAACATTATACATTCCAGATATCTGATACATGATCACACTGTGTCTGATATCGTTAAAATTTAATTTTTAAGAAAGCCTTCAAATTAACAGACCTTGTACACAAAGATAATTTTTTTAATATGCTATTCCTTATTTTAAGGGGCACCTGATTTTTGCGAAAATATTTTCGCTCAGGTAAATCGAAGCAAATTACTCTGATACAGAAAGTTGATGATCTGTGAGCGGGCGTATAAGACGCATAATAATAACAATCTTCTAATTAGTCAAGTGCAGCTGAGGTAAACAATTTTAAAACACCGCTTATTATGCAATATTTTAACAAAAATCAAGCGTCCCTCCTTAATTTTATAACTAACGAAATATTACACGAGAAGTCAGAAAATTGCCATATATACTTCTTACTTTCTAAATACAACACGCAAAATAATACCAATTGAAAGATTAACTTATTTTGAAATAAAGAAATGTATAGGCTGTTCGCTGTAAAGCGAGCACTTCTGAGGTCCTAGTTAACTTTTTCATTCAACCATATTGTATCCTTTAAACACCTTTTAAAATAATTATAGTCATGTAAATTATAAACACAGTGTGTACATTCCACCACACTCGGAAGTTAACATTAAAGGCTAAAATAAAATATATTTATTGACTATTATTCCAAGTGAGGGGGCTTCCAAAAGTGCTCACTTTACCGTGAATAGCCTATAGGTAATAATAACAATGTTATTTTTAATACAAGACCTTTGTTTATATTGATTGTAATTTTTATTTTCTTAGTAAACGTTAGTTATGCTGTTGTATGTTTGCAGTGTTAGTTGCATTCGTTGCTTACAAAATGTGATTAATTAAAATTCTTAAGTTTTGAGCAGTTTTAGTAAAAGTTCCAGCAAACGAGAAATTAGCTTTTATTTCTAATCCGCAATTGATAAAAACCGACAGTCCAAGGATAAGACAGTTTCCAGAACTCCTAAATTATTGTACCGATTACTATACCTCTTCAAACACACATTATCACATACGCGCCAGTGATTCAACCAAGGACGAAGTTTTACAAAACGGCAGCCTTCAAGCACTGACATTCTGCAAATAAAAAAATCACTTTTCCATGTCTTGCACACCACGCGCAGTCATGCCTTATATTATTACACTCGTATATCTACGAGTCTCTCGCTAGACATTACGAGCGCCGGCCATATTCTTCGTGCTCGCCAGCATTTTGACCTATCCCTCTTCCAGTGTCATGACTCCTATACAACTTGGCGTGAGGATGCATCGAAAATCATTTGCACAGTCGATAAAAAAAAGGGGGCGAGAGAGAAAAAAGCAATAAAAGTAGCAAGCTGTAACCGCGGCGAAGAAAATGTATTTATTATTAGCGTGTCATAAAAAAAGCACATCCTGAATCGTGGCAGTAAATATCGACTCCCGATAGACGTTGTAGAGTGTCTTGTCTCGATAGGCATGAGATAGATATCTCCTCCTTAAGTGGGATGCTTATATTCGAATGGAATGGGGAGGAGTTAGGGGGGAAGAGGATACAGCTGGTTAGTACGACTCGTAAATGTTTTCACCGCAGACAGCTGAAAAATTTATAGCAAGTGGAATCATTCCCCGAAGTTGTGAGAAAAAAATCCAGAATCACGTCCACGTTTTTTTTTTCTTTCCATTTTTGTTATTCCTTGGCTGTTTAGTGGTTCCGGAGTCCTGCTGCGTCGATTAAAAAAAAAGGCCTGGCTGCAACTCCTTTGATTTTATGATGCTTCAGCGAAAGGGCAGTTTTGTGTGCGGTTTTTAAGTGGGATGGACTTGAAGGGAATGCACTGAAGTTGTCTCAATCCGAATGCATCGTTTCAGTTATGGGCCATAAATGTACGGGTATAGTTCATTAATTGTTACTTCCAACTTTTCTGAAGCCCTGCTGAAGTTATACTTTCAGGCTAGTCGTCCGCCTCATGCAATCAAAAACTAACCAAGTCTATAAAATCAGACCAAAGTGACAACGTACTGTATTTGTGCGCACTAAATTTAATAATATATTGCCTGAGAACTATTTCTTACAAGGCATTACCAACACACTTATTTTCCCCATGTTCTGTCCATGTTTATTAGGAATGAAATAATTGAAAGTATAGATAAAACATAGCAAAAAGTTCAATTTAACCACAGAAGTGTGAAATGGTTGTGATACATCATTATTTTGGTGATTTTTTTTTCTAAGATTTTATTAAAAAAGTGTCAATATATTGCGAATAGACTATACAGGTGTGTCTAAATTCCAATTACACATTGCAAGGGCATGTAGTGGGGACCAAGAAGGCTACGTTTTGCATAGGAACTTATGTGGGGGAACGTACCGTTTCCCCGCGACAAACAAAACACCACCACATCAGAAGTTGACCTCCCCCCACGTCTACAACATACTGTACGTTGTTTATCTTCAGGGTCCACTTACAATAAGGGCTCGATGTGACGACCAGCGACGTCTTACACAAGCACGGTACCTACGTACCATGTTCTGGTACACACGATCGCCAATACCTGGAAGTCCCAGATCCACCGCAGCCATAATCCTCTGGTTCCACAGGGGTCTCGTTAATCCCGCCCTCCGTGTGGCCTCACAGGAAGTAGTCTAGCGGAGTCAAGTCGGGTGAACGTGCCGGCCAAGAAATCGGGCCACCTCGACCTATCCACTGTTGGCCAAAACTTTGATCAAGATGACGTCGGACCGAAAGAGAAAAATGAGGTGGTGCTCCATCGTGCTGAAACCACATGTTTTGACTCACATGCAGTTGCAAATCTTCCAAAAATCCAGGCAGTACGTGTTCAAGGAAAATCAAGTACGCGACACCCGTGAGTGTACGTGGAAGAAGGTGTGGCCCAATAACAGATACCTTATCGTTGCTGAAAACCATGAGGGCGTGTAGCACGCGAGTTTTCATTGGCACAAACATGGCAGTTGCGGGAATTGAAAACACCTTCCCTGGTGAACCTGGCTTCATCAGTGAAGAGGATGCGCTGTGGAAAGTCGGGCTCATCAACACAATGGTGCAAGAACCACCTGCAGTAGTGAGCGCGTGGCGCAAAATCCTCTGGACGCATTGCCTGTGCTCTCTGGAGGTGGTAGGGGTGTAGCAGCTGCTCATGCAGAACATGCCAGACAGTTTTGTCATCCACATCGAGTCTACGCGCTGTGTTTCAAGTACTCGTGTCGTCGCGTCCTCTTCGGCTGCATTGAGAACAGCCTCGTCGAACTCGGTGGTGCTGCGCCGCTGCCATGGAGCACCACAGTCGGGTCTGTTGGCGATGAATGTAGCCGTCTCCGAGGCCCGCTGGTAAACCTTGACAAAGAGGGTGTGCGAAGGTGTCTGGGGTGTGTAAAACGCTTCTCATACAGCTGACAAGCAATCCTCCCATTGCATCGAGCTTCGCCCTACAATAACATAAAATCGGCGTATCCCCATAACGTGTAGCTTTCCATGTTCGACAGCAATACAGTGGCAAGTAATTGCAGCTCTGCTTCTCGTCAAGGAGGATAATCACAAATTGAACACACGCACTACAGCAGATACGAACGTCAACTGATCGACGTGTCTCCCGGCAGCTCACAACATCCAGCGAAGGGCATGTAAAGAAACCTGTCGCGGACACGGGACATCACGTGATCGTCGAATTACGCACGTACTACCCTAGTCATTGGCACCCGCATTGTCTTCCACGTACTCTCACGGACGCCCGATTGCTTGGCCTGCACGTTCGCCTGACTTGACTCCGATAGACTACTTCCTGTGGGGCCACACGAAGGGCTTGATTTACCAGACCTCTGTGGAATCAGAGGAGGACCTGATGGCGCGGGTTATGGCTGCGGCGGAACTTGGACGTCCAGGTATTGGCGATCGTGTGTACCAGAACATGGTACGTAGGCACCGTGTTTGGGTAAGACGTCGCTGGTCGTCACATCGTGCCCTTCTTATACGTGTATCCAGATGAAAAACAACTTACATTATGTTACAGGCGTGGGGGAGGTCAACTTGATGTGGTGGTAAACGACTTGGTCCCCACTACAAGCCTTTACAATGTGTAATGGGAATTTAGACACATTCTGTATACAGTTTACTGAACTGTTTCGATAGCCTTGTTACTTTTCTTTTCATTTTTTATCATTCTACCATATTTTTAATTAACATTGATATCGGGCGGATCACTTTCTTATTGCGATATTACCAGCTATGTGTATTGTTAGGAACTTACATGTACTAATAATGTGGAAATTCTTTCTTTAACGTGTGAAAACAAGACATACAGTCGACTCATTGTTACTTCTCTCCAAATTTTCTAAAAATCTACTTAAGTTCCACTTCTACGATATTCCTCCGCCTCATGCAAACAAAGATTAGCAGAGTTTAAAAAATCATACCAGAGGGACAACGCACCGTATTCTTGCGCACTCAAGTTAATAATATTTCGAATATCAAATATTTCTTACTAGGCATTACCAATGAATGCATGAATAATGTGACCACAGGAAAATGCTAATTTTGCATATGGCGGAAATATATAGAATGTATTTACAAGCAGGTCATTAGCAGGGCTTTCAAAAGTGCTCACTTTGCCATGGACAGCTGAAACCCACTTGCAAAGAGCCTTGCTCACGAAATAATAAAATATACAGACGCAAAACTGTCTTACATCCGATAAACTGGAGAAACCCCCATAACGACATTGCGATAGGCCACCCGCCCCTCAGCGGCTAGCTACTAACCTGCTGGACGCTAAACTAGCAAATAGGTTTCGTCATAACATAAAACTCACTTTACCTCAACTCTTACTATTCCGGATTTCGAATAAGAGCGGCTGCCTTTTAAGGCTCTCTGTTTTATTCATAATAACTATAAAGCCAATAATATAATTAATGGATAAAATACAAGCCTAAGTTTAATTTGACCAAAAATAAGGCACTTTTATGTCAACAGAACGCTTGTGATAAATTATATATTTTCTAAACAACCAAACACGTCATACATGGGGTGATTTTTCAAAGGTTTGTTTCAAAAAGTATGAAGGAACCGTGAATCGACTAAACTAAATTTACTCTGGTCATAGATTTCAACACTACCATTCGCAATACGTCAATTTATAGAAATATTTCTATGATTTTTTCAAGTGTTTACAGAAGCATGTATGTAATTATTTGCAGTGTTTAATATACGACGTTTAAAAAGTGCTAATTTTTATAATGAACAAACTTTATAATGTACCATTCTTACATACCTGATAACGGGTCTGTCAAGCGACGCCGTTAGATGGCTAGATAGTTGTTTCTCTACTTTGAGCACTCATCAAAATATATTTATCCATAAAACAGAGATAATCTGCAGAGCAAATAATTTAAACCCAACGATTTTAATTATGAACCCGAAGTTGACTCAATGGCTTAGACTCTGTGACACCTCACTGCTGAGGGTCCGCGGTTATATCCCATGCACCGGTGGGAGGGAAATTTCCAGGCAAGGGTTCTCAAGTGGGAAGTGTTTCGGACACTAAAGTGGTGAGTGGGTTTTCTCCAAGTGCTCCCGTGTCCTCCGCCTTCATTCCGTCCCCGATCCATCCTCATCTCATCTACTCTTCTGGCTGGCCGGGAGCCAGAGTCTTATCACTCAGGTAGGGCAGCCTGTTATCCTCGGGCGCCAGTTTCCCCAAATCCATGCCAACCCTGCCGAAGACAGGAACACCGTGCTTGTTTACATTCACATTAAATAATAAAGAAATGTCGTATGGGTAGTGCACCCAGGGCAAGGCGACACCCGTCATTCCTAGACATGACATGAGATGAAGCCCTAAAATGGAGAGGCGCTAGAATACAAGGGCAGGGGAAACGGAAGTACCTCGAGAAAACCCGCTGGCAAGCGGCATCATCCAGTATGATTCCCACGTGCGAAAATCCGGGAGTGAACCCGCCAGGTATCGAACCCGGACCGCCGCGCCGTGGTGGGAGGTGGGCGCCCTTACCACTATGCCACCGCAGGCGTACAATCTCATTTAACTAGACGTTAAGGCACAGAACAGGTAACTACACACAGCAAAAATGAAGTGGCAGTTCCCTTGGTGTGAGCGTATCTGTTCGCTCATTGGCCTACGATAACCTTCGTAGAAGGGCCTCGCGTCTTATTGGCAGTCGCGTGCTGATGGCCAGACTGCCTTATGTCAAGTTGATCTCCAGCCGCTTATTGTCCAATGACGTGCCCCCAAATTACTGACCAATGGCGTTTACTAGCGCGAGTACGTCATCGTATCGCTTCTATATTTTCAAATATTCTGTATCCAAGCCGTGAAGCTAATCTATTTAACCAGCTGCCAGCAATTGTTTCTGACGACGCAAACGAAGTTACATCCTCGAGTGAATTTCGGAGTGTTTAATTAAATGTGAAACAGCCACACTTAGAGAGTAAGACATTTTATTCGTTGCCAGCATTTATGATGAATGGATAACCAGGTGGATAAAGGTGGACTCGCAGTAGTTCGTCTGTCCGTCATTCATCCGCCTGTCGTTTTCGTCCGTCGGTCGAGAGCGATTCACAACAATGTCCGTCAACCATTCTGCACGGCAAGATTCCAGTATGACGACTTAACATCGTGATCTGGAGATATGCTTTATTTGGAGATACATTTTTTAAAGAAAATAAAAAGGGGAAATAACATTTTACTAAAAAAAAAAATGTATACCGATTTTTAACATTCGAAATTTTTGAAATTACTTCTAAAGATAAATAAACACAGATTCAGCGTCTTGCATTTTATTTCAGAGTGCGTATTCACGTCGAAGGAATATCGTCAGAAGGCGTTGGCTCATCCATCCGTCGAAAGTAAAGTTTGGTAAATATGTGACGGATAGTCGGATAGAAAAATAGATGCCCTGCGATTTGTTGAGGATCACGTGACCGCCGGACGGACGGACGATTGACGGACTACTGTTAGTCCAGCCTAAGACGTAGAATGCAAATTTTGCAGAGGAAGGGTGCAAAATGCATTAACTTCCCATCGCAGACGACACGTAGAATCACGAGGCGATAAAAACAATGTTTGTTTAAAACTCCACTGAACTGCAATAAGTAATGGTGTTAAAGGTTGTTACCGATAAGGTAAGCACATGAAATCAACATTTAAAAAATGTCACTGCCCCCCGCCTGCATGTATCTTAAAAGGCACACTTGACTGGCATGCGACCTCTAGAGTTGGTAAGGACGAAAAGAAAGTAGTTCCATATCTTAACGCTGAATTCAAGGTGTTAGGGAAACATCTGAGAGTACTGAAATAATTTTTTTTTTTTTTTAATTTCTGTTTCACAGGTTCATTTGATCGATGCATGAATAATGTGACCAGGAAAATGCTAATTTTACATATGGCGGAATTATATAGAATGTGTTTACAAGCAGATCATTAGCAGGCCTTTCAAAAGTGCTCACTTTGCCATGGACAGCTGAAACCCGCTTACAAAGAGCCTTGCTCACGAAATAATAAAATATACAGACGCAAAACTGTCTTACATCCGATAAACTGGAGAAACCCCCATAACGACATTGCGATAGGCCACCCGCCCCTCAGCGGCTAGCTACTAACCTGCTGGACGCTGACCTAGCAAATAAGTTTCGTCATAACATAAAACTCACTTTACCTCAACTCTTACTATTCCGGATTTCGAATAAGAGCGACTGCCTTTTAAGGCTCGCCTTCACATTTTTCCCAGAAATTCTTCGTTTTCGTGTCATAATTTCAATTTCAGAAAAATTGTAGGAAATGCAAATTTTGTATAATTGCTCACATTGACAGTAATTGCTGTGAATACAAAATTATGACGCGAAAACGAAGAACTTCTGAAAAAGAGGCGAAGTCGGGTCTTAAGATAGTTTACAAAGACATTTTATAGTTTTGTATTACCACATTTTTGCTTCTAGAACTGATTTTCCTTTTGTGCGTGATGGTTACTGGGCAGTTTCTCGATTCTGCATAAAGGCGCCAGCCTTGCTGGAGCTATTTCACGCTTTCGAGGCTTAGAAGTATGGAACTGTTGGGACACCAAGTCCGCATTAACACAACGAGCACGGCATTAAACTGGCGGGCAGACTTTTCGTTGAATTCTGTAACTAATGCACTCCAATATATTCGGTAGAAAGAATGTAGCATATCTTTAGAAGCGTCCCTTATATCAAATATAATAGGTATTTTAGAAATAGCAATATATGTATGGTATTTTTGGTTATGTACTGGGACTTCTCAAACACGTGATATTATTCTGCGTACAATCAAACGAACATTTCATTTTTCACAAATAAATTAATATACAAACCCTTTTTTCTATTAATCACACTGCAGCATAGTCGTCGTACAACAACACAGACACATTAAGTGCATTCAGAATAGCTGATCATAACTTAAATATGCAAGTTTTATTCATGGAACAAGAAAAATTTTCGATTAATTAAATGTAGTCAAGTATTGTAAAGTAATTTATTAGAAAATATTTCCAAGAAGCAATATGTTTAAATCAAAATCAAATTATAGGCGAAATAATTAACACTAGTGCATAAAAATTAAAATAATACTAAGGACTTGCAAAAATTTACTGTGTTTCAGCTTTTTTGTTTTTCTACATAGCTCAAAGCGGTAGCATTTTTTCTCTTACTAAATCGTGGCATCTGTGGTTAGTTAAATAATTTTAGTATATATGGTAGAACTCAACATTCGATATTTGGAACATGCGATTCATAATTTCTGTACTTCGGTTTTGATTCACAATAAAAAAATTTAATTCGAAGAAGAAATAATGTGTTTAGTATTATTAATTAGAAATCACAGTGCAAGAGTACTGCTTATTTTATTAAAAATCCGTTAAGTTATCCACACCACTGGAGATGGCATACCATTGAGGAAACCTGCAAATTAGAGTTAGAATGCTATTTATGGCTCTGAACGGCGACAACCAGGCTAACAACTATTACACGTTTAGTAGGGACAGAAGTTTTTCGCGAAAATATTTCAAGACCCGTTGTACTCCAAGACACTATTGTTCATATGCACTTTCGTGGTTGGATGAATTTAAATGTCACGTGCCTCAAGTGTCTGTCCGCTAATCGTGGACGTTTAATGTTGGAGTACTTTATTCTGATTGGTCCAGTCAAATAAAGACTTCTCTTTTCACGAAGAAGCGTGGCCAATAACCAAATTAATTTGTTGCTGTAGACGTAGGATATTGAAGAATAGAATGCCTGTAAATATTTTCGCGATAAATACCTGTCTCTAACGTTTAACATTCCGGCCATCTGCAATGTAATTTACGCACCTTCGATCCGGTGAAAAAATCGTGCTTCTAGTGGCCCGCTCCATTCATGACATCACTAGGTCATGGCGCAATAGCACTTCGAGAAAAGTGTGCCAGAACCACCGTTCTCCCCCTACTTACGAAATAATGCCCTCAGCCTGGCCGGAACGGATCGCAGCACGTCCGCAGTGCATGCGAGATGACGCGCATGTACCACCGCCTGGGCGTATTGTGCAACCATCCACCATCCGCGGTGACCGGGAGAGAAAGTTAATTGACCCGAGGGGGAAAACGTTTTAAGTGGTTCCCCGGTTGTGATGCAAATGCGGCGACCTTGGCGAGGTATGAAAGTTGTTTCTTAAATTAAACTCCTGCTGCCACTAGTCTCCCATTCCGCCAGTCCGCTTCCTAATGAAGACAATTACGAATGCTCTCACATGCAAACGTGCACTGCACGTGTGTCTGGACACAAGGCGACTTTTACGACCTCACGAGATTAACGACCCAGTTCGTGGCCCATGACCTGTTCTCCACAGAAGCGTACGAGAATATTCAGGAGGTACTAGTTACCTATTCAGTGTCGCATTATTTAATACATCAAGCCTATTTTCACGCAGCCAGGGAATATATTACGTACACAGAAGCGATTTCGCGTGCCGGAAATTTTGCGCATTCGTTTGAGCCCAAACTAGAATTCAAACTTAAGTACATATGACTTTCTTTTTAAATTGGGCAGTAGTTTTTTAAACACGTCTTGCAATAATTTCAGCCAATAACTGTCATGCAAGAAAAAATTGTACCGTATTCCGTGCTACTTGGTCTAGGTTAAAACTGGAATGTTAACCAATGAATAACTAAATGAAGTTTGGGTACACAAAGGATTGTGAAGTTTAACTTGTTGCGAAATGAATCCGCGAAATTTTTAGATCTCTACTGAGTGTGTACATGTTGCTCTTGAATATGAAGGCTCTTATCGTGTGTACCTTTTCCCACTGGCTCAGCTGGCGTAGGGCAATTTAGATGCCCGGCGCTGATTGGCGAATAACACTGCGGTAGGTCAGCAGGATAAGAGGGCGTTTTGTGACAGCGGTTGGAGTTTTCGCTTCTTTGTAATTAAGATTTCTGTGATGGCAAGGATTAGATTTTTTACGTAAGAGGACCAGTCAAATTTGCCTTAAATTGGGGTACTAACCAGCATAATTAATTATTTTTGTTACACGGTCATACAATCAGTGAGCTGTCGAGGATACCGCACGGTTTGCGATCTTCAAATTTCGTTCCCCATGGGCTAGGAAGTGCCAGTTTTACATTTCCTGCTTCGCTTTGGATAACGATTATTTTTATGAGAAATGACGATGTATCGGTCACGATAAAGTAATCTTGAAATACCGCAACTACGATAAGATTTAAAAGTGATGTATCGGAAATAGCGACACTGATATACTATCGGCAACTATCGACATGGAAATATTTGAGTTATTACTGTGTTGAGGCCTTTGAGATACCGTCATATTTAAATATAAATAATATTTAGAGTACCGGCAATATAAATATTTGGAAATTTCCTTAATTAATTCCTGATAATTTTCCGGTACCGGCATTGCCGATCTTCCTATTGCTATTATCGACCGAGCCTCTGCAACATATCGCGTTTGATTTGTATTACGTTGTGGAACCGATGTATCGCATCGATATCGAAACGGTTGACATGTATCGGAACTGTCCGGAATGTGGTTATAGAACGGCCCTAACAACGACGAGCTCACAGCACTTCCTTCGCAGAGAGTTACTGGGTATCTCCTCTCTGAGGGTGAAAGGTATTCGTGGCGTGAGATTGACCTCATCTCAGGCTCGTGTCATAGGTCCTGGCGTCATCTGTGACCTATCGCCCTTCTCTCACGTGACTCACTGGAATTCCTTACCAGTGAATATATTTTTTTTTACCGAATGGATTAGTTACGTTACGTATGGAATTTGTACCTAACTCAGGGAATGGAAGACATCTTTAGGGCGATCGTTGGTCGAGGTGAGTTATTTTTTAATTCGTAAAAATATAATTTATTAATTATGAAACTCCCTACGTAATATTGCTGAAAGAAATGTGCCAAAGGAGAGGATAAAATTTGTGTTTGTTTTTGCGGAAGACCGGGATGAAACTTGCCTCCACATTCCACAAAGTTTAGGCTGGGCTAGATCAGGTTACACCATATCATATTTAGAATTGGTCAGGAATAAACGATAATGAAATTCTCCTGTAACACACTGCTAATAAAACGCATTGTATAAAGTTCAAAGAGAACACACACAGGTGTCCTGATGAAATGTAACCTAAATTGTCAGAAACGTAAAATAAAGAAATATACTCGAGGTTTTAAAATCCTCATTGAAGAAATATTTCAACATGTTTTCTTATTTGAGTGTGAATCCAATAAAATAGTTTACATTAATAACTATTACTTAACGATTAATTTTTCCTTACTTCTTCTGACTACAATCCTAAATAGGCCTACAACCATGCGCTGTATCTTTACTTGCATAGGCTCTTAGCATTAAACGTTAGGCTAAGCTTCAGGGACACATGCCTTGCGTACACACTGAAATATATACTATTCGTAAGAATATAACGAGTTATTTATTTAAAAAGTCGAAGTTTTAACAGCTACAAATATAAGTATATTATCAACATTATTATTGGCATGTCCCTATTCCGATCACCCTGATTAATAGAGCATACTGGAATATATGTAGTAGGCCGCGGTACCCGCCGCCATGTTGGAGTTTCCCTTTTTCTTCCGATTTTTCCCTCAAAATCATATGTTCTAGTCCAAAAATGACTTAAAATTTCTCTTTTCCCCTACAAAATCCCCCGTTTTTCCCTCAAAAAGCACCGAGCCCCTAGCGAAAACCCGAAGTAAAAACGAGCTGATTTTAAGATGTTAGGGGGCTCGCTCCATACTTCTAGCCTACATAGATAAAATAAAATAATTTTAATTAATTATTTGTTTTTAAATTTAAATTCATTTTCATAATTAAAAATTTTAAAGGCATACGTATTAAGTGTTATATTTCAACGTATTCGTCTTTTCAAGGCACACACTATCATGATGACATTATAAAATTATCTTAATAATTATTTTTTTATTTGAACATATTTTTATAATTAAAAAAATTAAAGTCATAAGTATTAAGTGTTGTATATCACCGGACTCGTCTTTTCGAGGCGCATACAATCATGATGTCATATCGATTCTGTAATCCCAATGCCATTTTGGATTTATAAGCAAACATTTAAAATGACTCCATGACCTTGATTGACCTTGAAAACCAAAACTCGAGAATTATACATAAAAGTCAACCAGCATAACACATAACAGAATACTACTGCGATATTAGATACAGACTACCTCGACCTTGACCCCATGACCTTGAATAATCTTGAAAACTAAACAAAAAATCCAGAAAAAATACCTAAACGTCAACAAGCATAATACATTACAGACTACTACCACCATATCAAATTCATAAGACCCTGACCTTGACCCCATTATCTTGAATAACATTGAAAACAAAAACTCTGGGAAAAATACATAAAATTCAACAATCATATAATATTAATGACTACTGCGGTAAGTCTCGATTTCACTGCCAAGCGAATTGTCAGCACTTAGAGGCATCCTACAATTTCCCATCCTATAAAAAAATATTGTTTTTTTTCAATCAATGGCATAGCTACATGCATGAGGCATGATTTTGACTACGTGCTTAATTTATTAAATATTCTAGATACACATAGTTGTTATTAAAAACTTAAAACGCCAACAGGAGGATCCGACATGCTAAAATAACGGAAACTAAATTTTTATAGTAATTTATTATTATTACTTTGTAAATACATTTTTTAGAAGAAAGCAGTTCATCACATCATCGGATTTAACCTCGGTCCTTAAGTTCTTCAAAGATCGAAACCACCTCTTCATGTTCGAGAGATCCTCGTGTTTATGAAAGTCGAACAAATATTCGAGTCTATCAACAAGTTTGTTGGAATCTGCAGTAAACATCTTCTGCCTTATTCACATCACTTGTAGAAGGAAACTCATTGTGGAAATATGTGGGAACGTCGAAAGAATCATCATCGTCTTCAATACTATCACTGCCATCGTAGTCAACATCAACGTTGTCTTTATGATCGACTTCACTTCCTGCTTCACCCTCAATAGCAAGTTTACTTTTCTTTGTAGCAGAAGTTTTATGTTCGTCAGTATTTAGAGCTGATGGTCGTTTATTTTGAAGTTTTTCGACTTCACACGAACATCTTGCAAGTGTACCTTTGTTCAAATCGACTCTACTGCACTCATTTGGTCTTTAGCATTAACTGTGGCTTCATAATCGTCTGCGAAAACGGTACCCATCGATGTAGCAGGAGGTATTGATGACATCACTTGCTGGTTCCCAGTAGACGAACCCTCTCGGCAGACAGCGATGAACTGATCGAACCCATGCCTGTACCTTTCCTTATGTAGCGGACAGTTCTTAACGATAGTCAGAAATCCATATTTCTCTTTCCAGCACAAGGAACACATATAATTGAAATCTGATAAAGTCATGCCCGTATTAACATGATCATAGTAAATATGACGTAAATTCGTATCATCCATGCGAAACAGCACCAACACATTAGTATTACCACGAAGCATTTGTTTGGGTATGCGCGAATAAGTTTGACCAATGCTAAAGTATTCTTGAATGCAAGTTTTTTTTTTTCTCGCAGGCAATGCCATCGAAGACAAATATAGAATTTGACAGTGCTTCACTCGGTGGCACGACGGATTCATAATCGCTGCATGGGAAATAACCCAAGCCTTCCACGGCCTGCAGTACTCGTGCCAGTCGCTGGTATTTCGGTTGCTGGAGCGATTTTGAGTACAGGTACATGTTCTCGAACCGAAGACCGTTCTCTTCTTCCAGCAGGCTCAGTAGCAAGCATGTCTTGCCACAGCCCGATGGTTCTGCGATGATGCACCTTACTGTATTTGGAAATAAGCTTCCACGTCGCGATTCGTGGACGATGTCTTTATCTTAAGCATGAATGTGTATGGGTAGATTAACCTATTACTTGATGCTCTATACAGGAAACGAAGCGCTTTTGTTGCTACACATTCTCATTTTCTCATCCTCATGTGCTTAGAATGTTGTCCCAAAGTGCTGTTGTACCTTTTATTGGGAGCCTGTACAGGCACCTGATGATTTATTTACGAGGAGGCACGCACATAAAACAGCGCGACTGTTTATTACTTTGCCTACCATTTAACGCGTTTATGTCTCGTGGCCAAGTTACGGCGAGGATACTGTCTTATTATATTTATGATGAGATTTAATGATAAGTTACGTTAGAGTACCCCCTCCCTTTATGTTTAGAAGCTAATTGGGAGCAGCTTGCTAATTATCATAACATATATTTACCTTTTGATCAGTTCACTCATATATGGTTTACACAGGACTTGAACCACATACCTCGTGACCTCTACGTAGAAACTAGAAAGCAGAAAATTTAACGGATTCATTTATTATCAAGCTGAACTTGAAACAATTTTCCATTTAGCTTCATGGTCATTATAGAAAACATTCTTTTGTCTCGCCCTGGAGGTCATCGGGTCAATAATTTACTTTTTAGACGAAGAGAGACCGAATTATTAGAACATCCAATGGACAAACAGGTATATAGGGGATTGTAAAATCTAGCCTTTTGCTAGAAAAATGGACGAAATGTCCAGTTCTGTACTCATAGGCAATGTCTTATTCAGTAAAATTTTTGTAAGTTTTAAAACAAAGCCTTGGGATTTTAAAATAAAGTCCTGGGAACTTATTCACAAAAATTTTAAAAATATATTATTTTAGACGTGAAATATCACTTGTTACCAATACAAAGGTGTATAAAATATATCAAATTAATTATATATCTTCATGCTGTTGGAAAACACGAAGTATAGTGTAATTTATTTTGAAATAGGCATAAACAATATATTTACAACTCTTTGGAAGTGAATGGTTAATTAACAAAAGGATGCTAAACGATTAACTTTCTAAAAAGTTTTAAGGGATTTACGTATTAAACGTGCACCGAAATGTCATGACCATCAAGAATTAAAAAAAAAAAAACAGTACTACGTTTTATATAATTACGTAGGTTTAGTGAGGCATTTCTCTCAGTAAGTGAGAGAGTTTGTATAATGTATGTCACAATAACTGTAAAATTGGTATTTTCACAAGCCATTTTGAAAAAAAATATGAAACTTAGATATTCATGAATTCCTGGGTACGACATATATAAGTTGAACACAATTTTGTATATACAAGTACATGAATATTTTTTCCTGTCCAAATCTTTAGCCACTTCCGCTTCACGATAGGTGCACTGGTGATCTTGTTACACGTGGTAGGTAAGCAACTTCGAATAACAACGGCCCTTATATGTATCAGCTGTCATACGTTTTTAACATTATCATTACCTAGTTTCATGGGCAAAGAGCAATAACAAGAAATACAGAACACGTGATATGCTGATTTACATACGATTTTTTTTTCGAAAGGATTTACGTAAAATCTTAAATCTCCCATATGCTTCGCGCACACCTGCGGCACCTGTTATTGGCAGCATTTCTCTAGAAAAAAGAAAGGGGGATAAGGACATAAGGGCTGCAGTGGCGCGGTGGCTAGAACACTCGCCTTGGCAAACCAAGTTCGATTATTTTCGCACGTGGAAATCTCAGGTAGGAGGGTTTTTCCCAGCGACCAACTGTTTCCCCCTCCCTTGCATATCGGCAGGGATAGGACAATTTCGCGATTTCAAAGACATGTATGCTAGACTCCACAATCCGTTATATAGTTGAACCTGAGATGTCTGTTCATTGGCTGTTGCCCCAGTGTTACCCACATTTGACAATACGGGATTCGCTTCTTGATCGCTTGTAAGTCGGCTATTGGCGTGGAGTCGTTCAGGTCGTGTCTAATTAACTCTGATCCAATTGCAAAGGTGACTTCAGGGTACACGCTTTTGAAATCTATCTTGTCCTGAAATCAATTCGCGAATTTCTCTTATCCTACATGTTGGCGTTGCTCTCAAGATTCCGATGTTAGGAGCTGTCCACATTCCTCCTTCCTCTCTCAACTCTCTGTGAGGGGAAAACATTTTCTTACTTGATTGGGATAATACGAATTAGGTTAGGGGGCCACGGTGGCTGAACGATTACCACGATCGCCTCCCACCAAGGCGAATCGGGTTGAATACCCGGATTTTCGTAAGTGGGAGTCGTGCCGGACGATACCATTGGCCGACGGGTTTTCTCGGGGATTTCCCGTTTCCCCTTCTCCTTCGTTCCGGCGCCGCTCCATATTCACTTCAATCACCCTCATCGGCTCTCAAGACCTCGCTGTTAAGAGCCGCCCAAATCTCTTCACTCACTCACTCACGAATTAGTTTATTCCGATGTGCTTGGTGGGCAGTCACTTAAAACGTGTAACTATTAAAAAATGTATCCGGTCAAGAAAGTTGATTTAAGACAATGTGTTCTGAAATACTCGTTGATAGAAATACTATTCCGAGAAAAAAAAATGATTAAGGGCATATAGTATTCACTGAAAGCGTTAACTTTAACGGAACTCGATGAATTTACGGAGCGAGAACATCGCTTGCAACCATAGACTAAAGATAAGGTAGACCGATCTCGTTAGCTGCGCACAACCAATCTCCATGTCCCAACATGAACTACTTTTCTGCCTATACAGCTAGCAAAGATACCGTGAATCGGATTTGAGGTTAGAAAGCGGTTTAGTAAACAAGTGCTTTGAGATGTTTGTATACTTTCTTTAACCAATTTGTAGTGCAGTTTGGTCAAATTGAAAATGGTAAAAGTATTTTATTCATATAACAGTGCTTGTCATTTTAAAATTTAAGATATGAACAAACCCGTTCACCACTGTTGACCATGTGACTTTGACAGCTGTGTTACTTTGGGGTAGGTCAATGTTAGGTACATGCGTAGAAGATGAATAAGCTGTCTACCTTATCTTTAGTCTATGCTTGCAACAAGCTAGGTGATAAACCTCCATGCATATCAAAGACGAACATTCCATTGATCGTTGCTTAGTTGTTACCGCCATGTATTTTGCTTACATGGCTATAGAGAGCTCGTCAGTAGGGACAGGTGTTATTCGCGAAAATATTTCAATATTTCAATACCAGTTCTACTCCAAAACACTATTGTTCATATGCACTTACGTGGTTGGGTGTTTTTAAATGTCACGTAACTCAAGTGTCTGTCCGCTAATCGTGGACGTCCAATGCCGGTGTACTTTATTCTGATTGGTCCAGTCAAATAAGAACTTGTCTTTTCACGAAGACGCGCGGCCAATAACTAAATGAAGTTGTGGTTGTAAACGTAGGATATTGAAGTCTAGCATGGCCATAAATATTATCGCGAAAAACACGTGTCTCTATACTCATCAGGTGGAGTGCTAATGGCAAAGAATATTTAAGAATACTGGAGATAAATAGCACATTCCATCGTGAAGTCCTCCCCCACACTCCAGGAATACGTAATAACTGGCCTGCAACATGGCGCTACGTTAACCAATCAAGCACCTGATAAGTTACTCCCCGGACGGCAGGCAGCCCGAGCACAGCACCGCTTCCAGAGCTCCGCTCAGCCAATCGACGAAACGGAACGCACACTTCAAACGAACCGCCTATACATATCGATTCTGTGTACTTGTCTGTTCTGTGTTCATGACCAAGTATGTTCAATGATGCGGCCGTATCCACACCTACTTATAAAAACTGCGAACTGAATAAATATTTTATATCACTATATCAATCTCGTTCACATATTTTATTATAGAACGAAGTTTTTCCAGCCTGCTATAACTTTTGAGGGGCGTATTTAATTTTGTGCGTCTTGCTTAACAGACGTAAGAGTAAAAGTGGTTAAAGGCTGTTCACGATAAAGTGAGCACTTTTGAAATCAACCTTGGAAAAAGTCACTGGCTGCTTGCACACATTTTACCGGGTGCAGTAAATCACATCGCACCCAGTAAAGCTGGTAACGATGGATGGAAAGTAATACCATATCATAACGTCCAATTAGAAGTGTTAGGTAACCATTTGAGAATAATTTAATGACTTATTTCGCTTTCTGTTTCTTAAATGAATGGAGGTATACAAATTAGAAGATTTGTAAAATATTTACTTTTCTAATAACTCTACAGTTTCACTTCACCGACGCATGTATAAAGTGATGAGGCCCATGGTAGTGTTAATTTTACATAAGGCGGAAGAATACACAATGTGCATACAAGTAGATCTTATGCAGGGCTTTCAAAAGTGCTCATTTTATCGTGAATAGCCTATATACATATATGCATGCTTGGTCTCCCACGATATGTTGAATTACTGGTTTCTTTACCTTATTTAATTTGTTTACGAATATTTATTTTGAGACTGTAACTACGTATCTCTGTCAATATGCATTACACAATACCTACAGCAAACACAGATTTCGAACTTCTGTCAAGTAATCATAACGTAATGAGTGCAGCATCTATTAAACGTTCCACAGTTACCAGATAACGCGCTGGTAAAATTTGGCGTTTGCATTTGAAGACATTTTTAAAATGTAAACGTGCTGTAATAACAAATATTTAGTTATTTCATTAAAAATATATATATGTTATGTCACATAAACAGGAAATTTAAATTTACTGATTAGACCGAGCAGCAAATTTTTTTCCCTGTGTTTTTCAAGTAAAAATGTTACAAAAATGCTAAATCTGGGAGAAAAAAAAAAAAAAAAAACTTTTGTATACGTTTTTAGAAATATCTTTTTAACTTTAAATTTTGTGCCAAACGAATTTCAAAAAAGTTATATGAGCACAGTGTTTGATTTCACCTAGAGTATTTCCTGACGGTTTGGAACAACACGGAGAAATTTCTTTCAAGTCTGGTATTTTGTTCGCCCGCGATTTGGGGTTTAACTTCTTACTATATTGAATTTAAATTTCATTGTAAAACTTGGAATAAAACTACTGCCGAACCATATAAACAATTTCAATTAAATTTCTTTAGCTTGTTCTAATGACATCACGAATTTATGTGATATAGCCAAGCGTCATAATTATGCAAGAGTAAGCCAAAACATATACATCAGAAGTTTCTGTAAATTTCGTCATTTATTTCCCGTATTTTTTTTTTTTTTCAACTTTTATCACAACACTATTTGATGTTATAAAACCGAATTATAAAATACAGTAAATATATAGAAAGTAATATTTGACACTTGAACGCGCAGAGTGGGATGGACCCCGCGTTTATTATTTTTTTTGTGAATTAGTTGTTTTCTCGTTACGCGTATACGCGTATATCGATATATATATTTTCTGCAAATACGACTTTTTGTCAGAAAAGACAAAAAAAACTATTTATGATCCTATTCTTTTTACTTTTGTCATATTAAGTGTATTCTTGGAGAAAAAAAATCGTCAAAATGGTAAAATATCGCATTTCTACAGCTTGCCTGTGCAGTTTCCTTAAGCGGCAAGAGAAAAGTACAAATATACGTGTGTAGTTTAATATGTGAGATTTCATCGCGTGTAATAAAATCCCTATGTTGCAGATCTAATTTGCACAGCACAGTGTTACGTAGGGAACACTGCACGCCCTGCGCGTAGGAGCGATGCGGCACTAGACGTGCTTGTTAGTGTCGCCCTTATCGCCACCTCGCTTCTTGACCTTGGTCGCGGGATTCCCACGGGGGTCCATCCCACTCTTAAAAGCTAAGCAACATAAATCAATGACTCCCGTAGGAGAACACTGCCACTGCATTGAAAGTATTAAGTTACTTAGTAGTTCGGAGCCCGCAGGATGCCAACCTTCCCCGCGCATAATAACGCGCCCGCCGCAGGTGGCGCGTCGCGCGCGCGTGCCAGGGCTGCCAACGTAGCGGCGAGAGAGTGATAGGCGTCGCGGGCTGCGAAAGTAGGTGAAGGCGAGGAGGATCGTTCCCAGGGATGTTGGCAGACCTCCCCACCCTCCCGGGGCGATTTCACCTGCTCCGCCCCTTCCCTCCACCCTCCCCCATAACAGACTTGCAAATGTGCACATTTGCCGGGCCACGCCTTGGCAGGCAGCACCACGCGAACACATCATATCTCCGACGTCGCCTGCGATCTCGGTTCTCCGCTAATTGACAAACATATGCGAAATTCGCCTTATTGTTTTTTAAAGACTATTCACGGTAACATCTTTAGACCCACTTTAATTTACGGTTTCAGTTGTTGCAAACAAGATTTTTATGATGCGCGCTGTACTTAAATTGACACAACACTTATTTCGTAGTCTCCACCAATGCGTTGTAGGGTACATGTTCGTCTACAGCTATACGTATCAATCATGACCTAGACCAGTAAGATGGTTTGCAAATCATTTACCCAAAGGTAAGCTCATTGGTCACGAGTTTCGTAATGGTAATGTGCAGTAAAGACCAAAAATTACCTACACGTGCATAATGTACACAATTCTGTACACTGGGTCTGAATGGGTTAGAATGAGCAGTTTTGAAAGCCCTGCTGAAGGTCTACTTGTATGCACGTTGTGTATTCATCCGCCTTATGTAAAATTAACATTGCCATGGGCCTCATCACTTTATTTATGCGTCGGTCAAGTAAAACTGTGAAATATTATGAAATTAAACATTTTATAAATCTGCCAGTTTCTACACACTGATGAATAAAAAAAAAACAAAAAGCGAAATAAATAAATTGAATTATCACAAATGGTTACATAACACTTTTTATTCGATGTTGAGATATGGAACTACATTCTATCTATCGTTGCCAACTTCACCGGGCAAATGTCACTCAGTGCGCCCGTTGAAGTATATGCTAGCTTGGGCAGTGTTTTTTTTCTAAGGTAGTTTACAAAAGTGCTCACATTATCGTGAACAGCCTTTAAAATGATGGGCTTCACTAACCCTGTACCTACCTGGGCACAATTCGCCATTTCATTGGCTACTCGCAACTATACGATGTCACCACACGCGTGATCGCTTTACTAGATATTTGTTGCTCAACCGTTGAGGATTTACTGTAGGCTAAAAGAGTCTTTGAGTTGTGTCGCACAATTTGTTGGAAAATGCCAGAAGTAGTTGAGTCGCGGTCTTGAGAGCCGATGAGGGTGAAGCGATGTGAATATGGAGCAGAGGCCGGAATGCAATGACGAGGGAAACGGGAGATCCCCGAGCAAACTCGCCGACCAGCGGCATTGTTCTGCATTATTCCCACTTGTGAAAATCCGGGAGCGACTCCGCCGGGAATCGAACCCGGTTCGTCAAAGGTAGGGGGAGGGGCGAGCAGTCTAACTGCTACATCACCGCGGCCCATGCCAGAAGTAAATTAGCATATAACGTCTCGGAGTTAAGTCTGCAGCCACGAAATAAAGCGAATTTTGCAGGTCGGTTCTGAATGATAAAGGTTGTTCACGGTAAAATGAGCACATTTGAAAGCCCTGCTTCCAATGTACTTGTATGCGCGTTGTCCATGGCCGTGGCTCTTATCACTTTAGTCATACGTCAGTTAAGTGAAACTGTGAAATTACTAGGAAAGTAAATATTTTACAAACCTCCTCATTTTTACACTTCGATGGATTAAAAAAAAAACACAGAAATCCAAAGAAGCCGTTTAAGTAATCACAAATGGTTGCCTAACACTTTTCACTCTACTTTGTGATATGACACCACTTTCCATCCATCGTTACCAACTTTACTGGGCCAATGTCACTCAGTGCACCCATTAAAATATATGCATGCCGGGGCAGTGAATTTTTACTCTGGTTCATTTCTAAAGTGCTCACTTTATCGTGAACAGCCTTTACAAGTTGTTCACGGTTAAATGAAAACTCTTGAACTCAACCTTTGGAAAATATCAGTGCTTCTACTTGCATATTTTGAGGTAATATTTTTTTTTATGAAGATTGATTCAGTACAAAAGTGAATTTATTGAAAAAAAAGGCGGCTTGATTGCTGTATAGTTCAAAGATTCATGCACATGCCGAAAATGGTGGAACAAAGGCTGGAATATCCTGAGACGTTGCCCATCTTCGGGACATCTCCCTTGCCAACGCCATCATTAAGTAGGCCTCAAGCAGACGCAAGGCGACTTCAAAAAGATTTGTCACGCCTGGGCAGCAAGGTAGTGAAATGGCCTCAACGCAGTATTTTTCGACCCATCTAGTCCACCGCTGTAATAACAGAAGTTTGCGCAAAAATATAAAGCGGCAAGAACAAAATAGCACATTACTGAGGCGACGATCAAAAGGCAGAGCAAGAAACACTCACCCAAGGCGGCAAAACTCAGAAGATCTCTTCATTAAAACTAGACAATAATAGCCGTAGCTGACAGAATTTAATGTCACGCCATAGCGGATAGGATGCAAGAAGAAAGCTGTAGGGTGTATTCCGAAAACACCAGTGACTATCACAGATGTAAAGTCGCTTGACACAAAACCAGTGATTTCATCCTTTTTGATTATGCGGTATTTTACATTAATACCATGAATACTTTACAAAATTAGATTGACAGAGAAGAATTTAAATATGAAATCGAGAAATCAAATACAGGATATTTAATTTAAAACTTAAAATTCCTATTCTTTAACTAAAGTTTTTTTTTTTTTTTAACCGGTTGACGCAACAGCTTAACCTGAGCTGAGTAACTGGTCACCGATAAATTTCAAAATGACCAAGTAACGAAATCTTGGAAAATTCCTAGTTAAATAAACAGAATTACAGAAACAGCGACTGAAATGTTATCTAAACTAGCTTTTACAGAACTAAGCAATAACGAAAGCTAGGTACTGGAAATGAAAATAAGGGGATTTGACATGAAAACTAAAATTATTTCCTGAAAGAGAATACAAGGTGAAAAAAAAAAAGTTAGAAGTAAGCAAGGGCCTACAAATTGCACATTAGTAGACCTAGGGGCTTTCAAAAGTGCTCTCTTTACCGTGGACAGCCTTTAATCATTTTACGTCATAGTTGTTCTAGACCGGGCTAGCCCTCGTCTAAGTATTTCTTAGCGTCAAATGTGTCAGTGGTACAATGAGAGAAAATATGGTTGCAAGGGCTAAATTTCTGTATTCATACCCCATTTTACTCTTGATGTATTATATGGACAACAATCATTATGATGTTGGTAACTTTTAAATTGTATTAATGTAGATACTAATCGGAACAGAACTGAATGTTGTAGTGTATGTGATTGTACTCGTAACTATATATATATATATATATATATATATATATATATATATATATATATATATATATATATATATATATATATAAAACAGCAGAGATCACTGTCTCTACTGTATAACAGACAATTTCTTCGTAGGAAAACTTAAGCGACATTTAGATTGTTCCTGTAACTGTAATCAACTGACATAACATAATGTTGCTTGGTGCAGAAACCAGATTACAGTACTGCTGTTTCGTCACATTTCTGCTCATTTCGTCGGTGTGGTGACCCGGAAATATTCGCGAGTTCAGTAATCACCGAGCTAGCCTTGGGTTCGAGAAGTACTGGGTTCCATTCCCGGTGGTCCACACAAACCCTATCCTGACTTCGATTCTCCGCGGTTTCCCGAAATCGCATCAGGCAGATGCCGGCGTGCTCCCTTTGCTGCAGGTCGCGGTCTATAATTTCCGCGCTCCTTCTGTCTGCGACTTGCTCCACATAATGGCTTCGCTGTCTGCAAGAGTCGAGCCCTACCCATCCATTACTGAACTGTTAAAGAAATTGCCTTCATTTTACGGAAAAATGCTGGCAAAAATTTATCCAGAAGTGTCCCTAAACTCTCCGTAAAATTACAAACACTCTGATTTTCAGAAACGGACTTTCCGGAAATTTCACGGAACCTCTCCGTTAATTGACAAGTTAGTTTTCTGTACTTTCCATTTAAAATAAAAAGAGATAATGAAAATGTCTTTAATTTTCGTTATGTGGGTGTTCTACCGTGTGTAGAAATGATACTATAAAAGTTAAAATATTTTGTACAAATGACAGGTTTGAATTCGAGTCAGCAAATTACCAGTACACGACACTAACCAGTCACCTACAACACTCACTTGAAAATCGTGGTATAACTTTTGTTTGTTTTGGAAAGACAAAAGCTAAAATTCAGTTTCTTATCAATTTAGTGCATTTTTGGTGTTGCCAAATGTTACAGACGCCTGGTGGTATTTTTTAATGTTTGAAAGAATAGGTCATAGTCGCGTGGATAACCTTAACTGCCGCAGAAACGATAATTTTCTTGTTACAATGGTGAAGAAAGCTTCGTGTAGAATCGGCATTATTCGTCCCCGTAACTCGAAGCCAAAGGGAATACTGAAACTGTCAATTTTGTATTTACGGACTTAACTCCGTTTTTCGTCATTACGGATTGCCTTTCCATGTATACACTGTACATTTCCTTATTTCATTATGCAAATATACGGAAATTTTTAACAGCGTGGCTCGAAAGACTTCCATAGCGTGTCACCTTCAACAACTAGGAAAGGTTATAATCACCATGGACACAATTACAAACGTCATCTCATCGGTCTAGCGAGAAAGCGAGAAGGTAAAATGCTTGTATAACCGCGACCCCGATTCTAACTCGGACGTAGATGAAACATAAACGTATCGATTTTACTTGCGACTAATTTTAAAATTATCTTCTTTAACTCTTAACTTAGACATAAATGGGTTTTTTTTTTTTTTTTCAGTTTTTTACTGCAGAGGAAATGTTTGATATGAGAAGAATCTACTAATTACTTATAATCAGGTCTGTGCTAACAGATGATGGGGGAAAAAAAGGGGGGGGGGGTGAGGTCTTGCCCATTCCCCAGATCGTTGAAAGGGGGCGAAATCGTGTACAAGGGGTGGAAAATCGAGAGAGATGCGAGGAAAACTAAATATAAGGGGAAATATAATCACAAGTAGTTATCATTCCTTTAATATAAACACGTTGTTAATATAAACAAGTTGTGTTTCCTGAATATATTGATATGTGTATAATATTTAATATTATTTTTTTCCCTGGAGAGTAGGAGGTGGGGAATTGTTATATTTCCGTCCTCCAATATTTTTACGCCGTGTATGACACTGCTTATAATAGTTTGCTCAAAGGAACCCGTGAGAATTTCTGTTGGTTAATGACACCGATATTGCAACAGTATTGCCAATAGCTACGGAATCCCGATAAAACCGAAAAAAGTCCCTATCCAGTTGTATTTCAAAGAATTCTATAACCCATATTCACTTTCGCGATTGTATGGTTTCAATAATACAATATCCATCTTAGGTTTCTGCCCGCGAATTACAGATGTCCAGTATCAGTGAAACCGTGTTCTTTTTGGTCAGTAACGAAATGCTAGCTCACACAAATATGGCGGCCAATAAGCACAGAATAACTGCAGGTCTGTACTGTAGATATTAAAGCCTGGCCTGCATTAAACTGTTTTCGCGAAAATCGGCTGTCCCTATACCAACAGAATTTCCGTGAGGAAGGCACTACTTCTATTGGCGTTACCCTGTGATTTTGCATGCACCGATAATTAATTCACTTGTTCTGCAACACGTCGTACGTGGACGAGTGTACCCGGCGTAATATGGTAAGATGATACTATACGTAAAGACATGTAATATATTTCCCTGTTGGGGTTCGCGGTGGCCGAGCGGTTAGCCTGCTCGCCTCCCACCAAGGCGAACGAGGTTCAATCCCCTGCCAGGTCTCCGGATCTTCGCATGGGGGAATCGTGCAGGACGATGCCGTTGTTCGGCGAGTTTTCTCAGGGATCTCCCGTTTCCCCCAACTTTTCATTCTGGCGCTGCTCTATATTCGCCTCAATCACCCTCATCGGCTCTCAAGACCTCGCTTTTAAGAGCCACCCAAATTTCTTTACTCACTCACATATTTCCCTATTTCTAAGACAAAAAAATAGCTGAAAGGAAAAACTAACTAGCGCCTCAAAAGTACTCACTTTATCGTGAAAAGCCTATATCAGGAGAACGGAAACTACAATGTAACGTTTGCAGGATGATCCATTCTGATACCATAACCTCGTGACGAACAGCACGATTGAAATCGATATGGTCTCGTTCGACCGGGTATACAACTACGATGTAAACATGAACTTCTTGAGTTAGCGTAGCGCGTGCGGGGGGCGCAGGTGGGAGCTCGCGGCAACTCTATGCAGTTTTGAGATTGGGCGAAAATTCTCGCGCCGTATATCTCGTGACTCTGAAGTACTAGCAAGCTGGTTTTGGCGCTAAACCAAAGAGCTCATCTAGGTCTGTCGATTTAAGCTATACATGCCGAGTATCCATTTCGTAATAGGCTGCTCACGATAAACTGAGAAGCTCTGCTTAAGATCTACTTGTATGCACATGACGTGTTCTTCCATCATACGGAACATCAACTTTGCGTTAGGCGGGATCACCATTTATGCCTTGGTAAAAAAAAAACCCTTAAAATAATTGTAAAAGTAAATATTTTACCAATTTTCTAGTTCTTACACACATGTGTAATAAAAAATAACATACAGTTAAGGAAATCTGACCGGTATTCGCAAATGTTTATTTTACATTTGTAATTCATAGCTATAGTTTGTTCACTGTAAAATGTGCACTTTTGAAAGCCGTGCTTAATATCTACTTGTAAGCACGTTGTGTATTCCTCCGCCCTTTGTAAAATTAACATTGCTATGGGACTCATCACTTTATTCATGCGTCGGCCAAGCGAAACTGTGGAATAATTGGAAAAGTTCCTAAATATGTTACGAATCTGCTCATTCTTATACTTAGGCGCATTAAAAAAAAGGAAAAGAAATAATTTCAGTTTGCACAGATGGTTACCTAACACTATTTACTCGAAGTTAAGATATAGAAGTATTTCCCCTCCATCAATACCAACTTTGCTAGGCTCATGTCATTCAGTGCACCCGTTAAAATATATGCAGGCAGGGGCAGTGACTATTTTCTAAGGTTGATTTCAAAAGTGCTCACTTTATATCGTGAACATCCTTTAAGACTAAGAACTAGTTTCTTTCCGTCGTTACCAACTTTTCTGGGCAGTGACGTTTTTCGACAATTAATTTAAATGGTTCTCTATTAACCGTGAATATATTATACTTCCATTTCATTTCTCTAACCACCCACCCCAACCCACAAAAAATTACCCATTACTGCAGAAATACTTCAGTCAAACCCACGGCCATGTTCTCAAAACAGTTACACTTTGAATGTTTCTTAACCTGCCATAGACTACTACATGGAAAGAAATATGTACATCGGTAAGTTGTTTCAGAATTCAAGCAGGATCTGCAGAGATGAGATAATGCCGACTGCGTAGCCGAGGAACACGCCTGCATTTTCGCCCGGTCCCACGAATGGATGAGGCGAAATGAGATGGGGATGGACCAGCAGTGGAATAAAAACTGGAAAGTAAACGGGAATACCACAAATAAACCCCCGAAACATCGGCAGTGTTCGCCGCAGTCAACATTGTGGGTACCTGGTTGATAAAGGCTGTTCACGATCAAGTGAGCACTTTAGAAACGAACCTTAGGAAAAAGTCACTGCCCCTGCATGCATATCTTTGAATGGGCGCACTGAGTGACATTCACCCAGTAAAGTTGGTAACGATGGATGGGAAGTAGTTCAATATCTTGACCTCGAATTAAAAGTGTTCGTAACCATTGGTGATAACAATTGATGGCAACAATCGCGTTTCGCCGGGGTCGCCACTACAAGACAATGAAATCATTTCACATTTCTCATATCTCGCACGATCAATATTCACGCAAAGTAATAAACATACTAAAAAGCGATAATGCTTAAATAGGCAGTATTACTTAGTAAGATAAGCTACATATTTATCACTTTATGTTAACGTATATTATTTGCAGACTTACGAGCCTTGTGTTTCCTACGTTTTGACGTCACCGATCTTCCTTACAGCAGAAGCTCCACGGAAATATAACAACACACACGCGACGCAAGTAGGTTTGTACTCAGTACGTGTGGTACGTGTTTCGTTAGCACCCGTTGCACTTCGCAGTCTTCGGTATGAGTTCATAATCAGGCCGCAGGCTAAGTTACGCGGCCACAGTAGCGTTTTTACGCGTCCACTGCAGAAACCAAGGGTGCGACACGGACCATGTTTGGATTGCCAAGGAAATAATGGAGGAAATACTCTGAGGAAAGGGAAGGGTGTATCCTGAAGTCGGAGTAACAATCAGTTGTTGACGGGTTCTAAAGACGCGAGAAGTTTTGAAATGCCTAGCGGCGACGGAATGAAAGGGTACAAAGGCAACATCTGCCACGTTTACAACATGCTGTATTTTATATTACACTTTTTTTTTTATTGCTCGCTCTTGCACCAGCGGTCAGATCCGGGCACGTCCGACTTCACCCGTCACGTTCTACGAAATGACAGCGTTAACGCGATAACCGATGGCAAATGGTCTGGAGGCGGCCCACTTGTTCGTCTCGAAGGGAGCAATGCTGGGTTCACTTGCACTCACGTCCATCAGGCTGAAGTGAATTCGCACTCGCGCGTTGACCGTGTGTGTTTTGGCTGATAGTAGCTTGTGTGACTTGTATTCGGGAGTTCGTATGTTCGATTCCGGCGCTTTGGCGGCCGGACTGGAAGAGGGGATGGGGGAGGGAATTATTTTCAATTTTATGACGTGAATACGTATTTAAATTTGCCACCACAGTGGGAGGCAATCCAGAAAATCCGACGATAACAAAATCGGGGGATACAGTTTGGCATTGCAGGATTCAGTTTGGCAATATCGTCTACATTCAAAATTCATTTACACCACTCAATTGCCAAAGGACCGAAGAATATGTTACGTTGCGTGAGGACTGCGAAGCATCGCGTGTTGTAAAGGGGGGGAGGAGGAGGAGGGCAATTTTGCGTTCGTTTCGCCACGTCTTATAACTTCCGCGTAGTATAACTTTTGACTAGGAGAAAGCCACGACGCTCGTTTGAGTTTCAATCAACAGCTCTCGTCAAGATCAATCGATTGCGTATGTGTATAAAACCGTTTGTGTGACGTGGTGATGGTGAAATTGTGTGCGTTTAATGTAAAAAAAATTAAGAAAAATTAACACAATTTTGGCCTATATTCGTCAAAAAGCCAAGTTGAGATAAATAAATCGTATATGGTTGGAAAGAGCATCTCAAAAGCAACACAGTGTTACCCATAAAATTCCATATGATCGAGTGCGCCAACGTTTTGCATTCACGCAAAGCAAACGGCTGTGTCCCCAACACAGCCAAACCCAATTTTTTTCTGGTTTTACTTCCATGTGCGCTTCCTTAACATAACTCCTTATGACCCACGTTAACTTACGGTTTCAGGTATTTCAAACAAGAGACGTGATGTGTACTCTACATTTATTTCGTTGGAACAGCCAGTGATTTGTGGGCTTTTGTGTTCGGCCGCAGTAATATGAGTCAACCATAGCCTAGACTGCTGAGACAGTTTGCCAATAATACATACACAGGTAAAATCGTTGGACGTTGAGTTTCGTAGTTTGCAGGGCAGACCGAAAATCACCCACATACGCTTAATTTGCACGATTGTTTACACCGGGTCTGAGTGAGTTGAATCTCTCCAGTTTCTTAAAAACAAACGACGGTTTGGCCGTTCGTTGGCCTGCTGTTGTTTGTGAGCTCTTGTAACATTTCAAAAAGCGAATAAGCAAAGTAATATTCTACGTTTCAATTCCATTTTTTTTGGTGTTATAATTTATTACCACGTTCTCTCGTTCGTGTTTTGATACTCGACTTCGAAAGATGAACTAGATATAACAATAATCTTCAGTCACATAATAGCTACGCAGGGTAAATTTAAATTGCAAGGCGGTTCCTTTGATGTAGGCTTATCCATTCACCCACTGGCTACTTGAATTTTCGGTACAGACCTTGTGTCTGATTGGTTATTACGTGTTGCGTCGCATTCCCTATAGGCTGGGGTGTTAGCTGGCAGGGAAAGAACCGGGCGCTGATTGGAGGAGTTTGGAAATACAGCCGGCCAGTGACGTGGAGTTGGTGGTGTGAGCGGATGTTTCACTTCTGCGTTCGTAATTCTTGTGTGCGTCGGCCCTTCTGCATGCCGAAGGAAATCAGGATTACTCTAAATGGCGATGTCCGAATGAAAACATTTCGAAGAATTGCTACTGAAGGGTGGACGCTTTGAGTTTTGGAATCGTGAATGATGAAGTGTAGTTTTGTGTGTATGACGCATGCGCATTGTCCTTAGCTTTTTTTTTCTCCAAGGGATTTGTTATTATAGGCTGTTCACGGTAAAGTGAGCACTTTTTAAGGCCCTCCCAACAGGCATTAACTACTAATAAATACATCTTAATAGCAGCCTCAGGCATTAAATTTTTATGGTGGTGAAATGTATACACTGTGTTTATTGGTCGCATTGCAATGTTTATATTAAAAATCAGCAGGAATATGGAAATTGGATGAAGGGCAAAATTTAGAAGTCCCTTAAAATGTGCTCACTTTATCGTGAACAGCCTATAAAGGCTGTTCACGATAAAGTGAGCACTTCTGAAACCAACCTTAGAAAAAAGTCACTGCCCATGCCTGCATATACTTCAACGGGCGCTCTGAGTGTTATGCGCCCGGTAAAGTTGGCAACGGTGGATTGAAAGTAGTTCCATATCTTAACGTCGAATAAAAAGTGTTAGGTAACCATTTGTGATGATTTAAATTAATATTTTCGCTTTCTGTTTTTTAATGCACCAGTGTGTAAAAATTAGCAGATTTATAAAATGTTTACTTTTCTAATAATTTCACAGTTTTACTTTACCGACGCACGAATAAAGTGGTGAGGCCCATAGCAATGTTAATTTTACATAAGGTTGAAGAATACACAATGTGCATATAAGCAGATCTTAAGCAGGGCTTCCAAAAGCGCTCATTTTACCTTGAACAGCGTAGAGATGTATGGCAGTGCGTGGAAGATGGCTGACATGATTCCGAATGGGATGCAAGCCAATGGAGTTTCATCGGAGAATGGTCTCAGTGGAGAAAAGTGCTTAGCAAATGAGAAGACAATTGTTGATTGGTCGGAAAGATACCGCAAGGCCAGAGAGGAAATTGCGGATTTCCCTCAAGTCGAACATGAGCACAAAGCCATGACGTGAGACGTTTATCTTTTCGGACATAAAGGCTTTCAGCCCTGCGTCAGTTAATGGTTTCAAGCGTTGCAATCAAGCCATATATTGTTTTGTGCTGTACTTATCCTGATTCAATACGTGCTTCACTTACGAAACCAAAGAAATCTGTGCTAGGTGCTTAGGAGACATCGGGAAAACCACTTATAAATCAGAATTGTAGAAATGTCCATAAATCATATTACCCATATAGGGAAGAAACTATTTGCATTTGGCAGTGATCCTAGTTGTGTATATTTGTCTTATATTTCCTTACTCTCCAACATGTCCTCTGTCATGGACGCCGGAGCTAACAGGGCTAGAGAAATTCCTAAAAGGGCGGAGGTACGACACCGTAGATGACTTTGAGGTTGCAGATAGAGTAAGGCGCTATGAAGACTATAGTGCCTTCTATGCCGTAGACTGTAGAGGACTAGTTCAAGCATTAAAAGAAATGTTTCTTCATGGACGGAATACCGTGGGCGACTCCACAAAAAAATTATATGCTGTAAGCTTTTTTAATACTGCTGTTCCTGTTTGCTTGACTTCCATCTTTATTTTCGTTCATTGGCTACACGTCTCGAATGTGTTACATTTGAACACGCTTTATAATTTGTGGGGAAATGAGATGACATACATAAAAATCTGCATTGTAATTTGCATTGAACAGACGAGGAAATCAATTGAGAATTCTCACTACCCTTGAAATCGCGCGATGTAAAAATAAGACATGCCGAATCCGAGTCAGACGTGGAACTAAATTAGAAACAATCAACTTGACATAAATCCACATATTTAATTATACTCAGTGAATGAAGATATGTTTATTTAAGAGTGAATGAGTAAAGAGATTTGAGTGGCTCTTAGCATCCAGGTCTTGAGAGCCGACGAGGGTGAAGCGAGGTGAGTATGGAGCGGCGCCAGAATGCAAGGGCGGGGGAAGCGGGAGATCCTCGAATAAACCCGCCTACACATGCAAAGGTTCTGGTATGGCCCCCCCGGGAATCGATGCAAGTTCGCCTAGATGGGAGGCGAGTATTTTGACCAATACACCACCGCGGCCCCAGTTTATTTAGGAAAATATACTGACATACTGACATTCATTTTTCAAATCTTCGACGACGCTGATTGAAGCTTGTGGCAAAAAGCTAGTATCTACTGTAATTATCACAAATATTGGTAATTAAGGCAGATATTTACGCAATATATGAAAAAAAAACTCAGGAATTCTTGGGAACTCTAGCTAAATTCCGCTCTTTCGAGTGCTGGAATTTCGGCTTAAGTTCTTCGCTCGAGACCAATGTCATGAGGAAAATGCGCGTACAGCAGTGCGGCATATCGATATGCACTATCAATAATAACAAAATAATCGCAATTGCGATGTTGTACATAAATTGCAGAAATTAAGTATATCGTATATAGCAATACTTCTGACAGGGCAATACCACGATATTGTCAAATAACGAAAAATAAAAAATAAAAAAAACGTGATGCCTGCCACTAATTTATTCTTGTGATTTCACCATGTATATCACAGAGGTATTAGTATTTGACACACACATATTATATATATATACTGCTGATAACTGCGATATATCACCTTCCATTTTCAATAATTTACAAGAGTCTATACAGTGCACCAATACCAATATTTTTAGTTTGTAGAGAAACTATTACTTGACTTGTACGCGGTCAATTCAACTTATTTGAACAGTGTGTATATATTTCTTTAAATTTCCTTCGATAGCATATTCTTCAGCAGAATATACATTTTACAATAACATCGGACACTATTATTAAAATATCCACGTATCGATCACATAACATATTAAATCTGACGAAGACGTGAATATGATAGTATTACAATTTATGTAGGCCTAACTGTATGTAATAGGCAAAAAAGGAAGGAATGTCAGTGACCTCCGATTTTTTAAACATCGCTGTCTAGATAGAACATGATCGACATAACTGCTTTACTAAATACTCTGTCATTATTGCTATCACTACTCCAGCCAGCATTCCCCTACTTCAAATACAAGTTGATTCGTATGAGATGCCATCTTATGTTCTGTATTTTGAAACATTTATATGTAATACATATTTGTGTTGAAAATTTTCTTGGTGCGAAATTTTTAAAAATCCACAATAGACATTTTTGAGAAAGGATTGTATTTTGTGTATGGTTTGCTGTTTGCAGGGAGTTTTAAACGGATCATCCTGTAAATAAAGTTCGATTCATATTAATGGTAAGGTGGGGTTCTTTGTGTTACTTTTGGGTAAGCGTTAACTATGATTGAACTCTGCGTCAAAAAAATTTTAATCGCATAGGTGTTCACATTGCAGTTAAGAAAAATTTGTATTTGATAACTTGTAATTCAGGAGATCTAGTACCCAATATGCTGTAGGTATCTGGCAGTTAAAAAACTGTAATTATTTTAATTTCGGATTTAATTTTAAATTGGAAATTTATTTGTCACTCAAATATACACAGACGAAACTGTTAACTTCAACGTCTGGGGTAATCGTGGCTTAATACACAATAAACTTACAGTCGGAAGTTGGTAGGAATAAAAATGAATACACAAAACAAAAGAAAAGAATCGTTCCATGACGCTGATCGGCTGAAACTACGTTAACCCATTCAAAACCAGCGTACACAATTGTGTACATTACGCACGTAGAGGTAATTTTTGGTTTGTACTGCACACTGAAAGTTCAATGAGCAATGATCTTCCTCGTGGATAAATAAATCGCAAACCATCTTATTGGCATAGGGTATAATTGGGTTATAAACTGTAGCCGATGATATAGCCTACAGTTCATAGGCTGTGACAATTAAACTAAAGTTCATTCACGACTAGAACAGACTTATGAAAATCAATCTTTGAAAAAATACCCTACCCATTAGCTGCATGCATAGCTAGGGTATTTTTTCAAAGATTAATTTTCATAAGTCTGTTCCAGTCGTGAATGGACTATGGTGATGTGTCGACTTTAGTACAAGACGCATCATAAATGTTTTGTTTGCAACACCAGAAAAAGTAATTTAAACAGAGTCTGAAAACTTTAGGTTATGTCTAGAGCTAGTGATTTTTCGCGAAAAAATATGAGTACACGGTAGACTTCAATACTATAAGCATCCAACAGCAGTTTGTATATTGCCATTGGTTGTTGTCTGCTTGAGAAGACGCTTTCATATTCGACTTGGCCACTCAGAATTTGGCAACATCGGCACGGCTCCTACGTGATTCGTGTGCAGACAGTTAACACGTGTCGAAAAGTAATTCAACCAATCAAGGTAGGTAAACAACACTACCCCTAGTTATGTCGAAGTTAGGTTAACTTCTCGCGTGAAAAATTCACCTTCCTGTCGGTTTTGATTCATCGTGGAAGCTGCATGCTTTATACCTAGAAACCTGAAGAATTCGCGGAACCATTTCGGGACAAGTTAGAATTCGGAACACGTGTTTTTATATAACCTTAACCATTGGTCCACACGGGGTTTGAAACCTCCTGGGGAACTGTGGCCCAATCGTCGTCTTCCACTGTAACAGTAGACAACGAATGTGCAGTTGATATCGCCATATTAGTACATAAAACTGCAGAGTCTTGCCGGTAGGTCATTGAACTAGCGAATTTGTTTGGCTTCCAGCTATACTTGAATATAACGACGTAGCAAAGTTAATATAGCGAGCTCCACGAAATTCAGTGTATGTAGAGCCACGAGTATTTCGCGAATTCATTCGGAGGCGAGGTAAACTCCAAACACCTTGTTTTTTCCTCCTACTGTTGTTATTAGACGACAGTTCTTTAGACACGCCCCGTTTAACTGTGAGCCAATACTAAGCAGGAAGCAGTAGTGTGAGTGAGTGTTTAACAGTCCTGTACAGAGTCCTCACTTGGTCACAGCAACCAATAAGCAAACGATAATGTATCGCGTGTACAGAGAGCTGTCCTGCCTAGCTTGCTGCCAGCTCAATCCACGAAGTACTCGGGCCTCTACTTCATTGTGAACAAGGCTTAAGAGCGCTTGCCTGGACGGCTGGATGAAGCAATCCCCTGCGGGCCAGGGAGTTTTATGGATGACTGGCGGTACAAGAGTGTACGGGGGTTGTGCCGCAGATAACTTACATTCAAATTAGGAAGTGCCTCGACGGGAGCGGAGAGGCGAAACTCCGGTCTCGGATCTCCTGTCGCAGATAATTTCCCGCACTCCGGAAACCCTTACCTCTGCGGAAAGGCATAACATTTCAGAACCTTGCGTATGGAGGCGGCCCTTAACATCGAGGTCTTGAGAGCCGATGCTGGTGAAGCGAGATGAGTATGGAGATGCGCCGGAATGAAAGGGCGATCTTCGGAAGATCCCCGAGAAACCCCGCCGACCAGCGGCATCGTCCGGCTCGACTCCCACATGCGGAAATCCGGGAGCGACCCTGGTTCGCCTTCATGGGAGGCTAGTAGTCTAACCACTATACCACCGCGGCCCCAGCCTCGCGTGTAGATGCGCCAGGGCAATTCGTACGCGGGTCGGCTGGTGTTCACGGAATAAGATATTGTTTGACGTCTGTAATGTTAAATACTCTGTGGCAATATTTATATATTCTATTTGCCTGATTGAACATACGATTATGAAGTATAGTCCATAGATAAATGGGCACACGAATTTTTCTGGTCTCTATATGCTCACGGTAAAGTGAACACCTTTTAAGGCTCTGCTAAATGTTTCCTTTCAGCTAATACTTATATTTAAGCAACGTTTTAATATAAACACTGTCATGTGACTAATAAACACAGTATTTAGGTTTCACCACTCTAAAAAGTTAGCGTCTGATGCTGCAGTAAAATATATTCATTTGTGGTTGATGCCTGTTGGGAGGGCTTCAAAAAAACTGCTCTTTTTACAATGAATAGCCTATAGTTCGGGACCTGCAAGACTGGCGTTATCTTTTCGCATCATGATAAACTCCAACGATTGAAGGTTACGTTTAGCCATTAGTAGTGTCTCGACGGTAAGGCAACCAATCTGCTGTGAGGCGACCAGACAGGTTAATGACGCAGTATAGCTGTCAGTAACCAATGGAATCACGAATTTCGCTCAAGTAGGTGCAGTGCAGTGACGTATAGCATGTAACTAAATAATAACGCGAATTTTGCATGTCTCTACCTCTTGTTATAATCCGTTCACGGTAACTTCACACTTTCCTGAAGCCGTGCTTAAGTTCTGCTTCCAGGATATTCATACGCCTCGTGCAAAAACTAAGGAAAATTAGTTTGAAAAATTACACCAAAGGACAGCGCACCGAATACGTGCCCACTCAGTTGTAATAATATTTTGTATGATAACTATTTCTTACTAGGCGCTACCAACACTCGTGTTTCCTCGCTGGTTTTAAAGATATTTACTATAAATTAAATATTATAAATTATATATGAAATATTGATAAGATTTCAATTTAACGTAAAATAATATATTTTTATGTTAACAGATGTATAAAATGCTTGTAATACATGGCATATTTAGAAAATAACTAAACACTTCATACACGGGGTGGTTTTTTCAAAGGTTTTATTCAAAAAGTGCGAAGAAACCGCGAATATACTATATTGCGGAATATACGTATATCCAAGATGCTGGGGATCTTTCCTATTTCTCCCTCCCTTTGAGAGTCTCTTCGGCGAAAGGCTCTTCGCGATAAAGTGAGAACTTTTGAAACCAACATTAGAAAAAAGTCACTGCCCCTGCCTGCATATATTTTAACGGGCGCAATGAGTGACGCACGTCCAGTAAAGTTGGTCACGATAGAGGGGAAACTAGTTCCATATATTAACGTCGGACAAAATGTGTTAGGTAAACATTTGTAATAACTGAAATTATTTATCTTGATTCTGTATTTCTTATTACATCAAAGTGTAAAAATGAGCAGATGTGTACAATAAATGCTTTTCTATAAAATTCTCCGTTTCACTTATCTGGCGCATGAATAAATTGATGAGGCAAACGGTGATGTTAATTTTACATAAGGCGGTAGACCGTACAACATGTACAGAAGTAGATCTTTAGCATGGCTTTCAAAAGTACTCATTTTACCGTGAACGGCCTATGGGAGTTCGTACTTCCCTTGTTCTAGCTGCAGGACTCTGGGACACAGTACACGACGCGCGTAGGTTGTAACTAAACATACGATGTCGGTGCAACGATTTACCGATGCGCTGTTGTCATTGGCCGGCCCGTCGAGTTCATTAGTTCCGCCCGCTGCCGCGAGGCGTCGCGTGCGCGCACGCGCACGTAGAGTTGACAAATATGGAACGCCCACCGCAATCATACGAGGCGGGAGGCAGTGGGGTAGAGAGGGTAAAAGCGAAGAGTCCATTGTTCGCCCCAGCTTCCCATCAGGTCATTAAATTTCCCTGGAACTCGCGCTGCTCTTTTTTTTCAAGCACAGCTAAACGTGACCGCATCCTACATTCTTGTTTCATTCCATTTTTAATTAGCATTTTAATTTTCTCGCTCCGTTTTCCCCAATGAATGGATTTCACGCAGGGGGGTATGATAAGTTAGGAGTGGATTGGCAAACCAACAGAACTATGGCGTGAAAATGGCCATGAAAGCGTACTGTATAAGAGAGGTCTTTTATATTCTTTTATTAAGTGATCAGCAGAGACCTGCAAAATTCGCGTTATTATTTGGGGACACGTTAAAAATTAAAGCACATGTACCTTTTCAATGCGTATATCATTGGTGGGGCCAATGATTTTTCCTGAAAAAAATCTGAACACGTGGTAGATTTCAATACTCTAAGCACAAACAGAAGTTTTATTTTGCAATTGGTCGCGCTCTGCAAGAAGCAGTTTCTGTTTTCAATCAGGCCAATTAGAATTCTAACAACTTTGGCAGTGAACCTAAGTGATTAGCGTACGAGCAGTTAACGTGTTTCAAGACATGATGTAGCCATTCGAGAAAGGAAAACGACAGTAGAGTGTTTTGAAATATAACTTGTCTCGAAATCTTTTCGCGAAATTTCACTACCTCTAGTCATTGGACCAAACTTTATCTGATACGCCCCGGGTAACTCTGTGCCAATAAATGAACACTTCAAAACTGTGTGCCTCAATAACGCGCAGTTCTGTAAGAAAGGGCGTGACTTCCCGTATATGCAGCTGCCAATAGAGAAACGACGCCTGCTGAAGTATATACATTACTGTAAAGTTTAGCCTTATACCAAATAATATCGAGAAATTTGCAGGTCTCTATAATGATATACCATTACTAGTACTACATGTTTTTCGCGAAAAGATTTCAGTGCAATCAAGACTTCAATATTGTACGTGAACACACACAGCTTATTTCGGTCATTAGTCTCGTTTCTTTGTGAGAAGACTGAATGGGCTAATCAGATTTAGGGCACTCCTCTACCGAACGTCTTTGACTGGCAGGCAGACAATTTATACACGCGACATTTAAAAAAAATGATATCCAATCACGAAAGTTAATCTCGGCTAAAGTGTTTTGGAGTACAAGTCGTGGAAGTTTTTCGCGAAAAACAGGTGCCCCTAGCAATTACAACCGCGCCTCTGATTTCAAACTGGAATACCATAAACGAACAAATCATATTTAAAAAAAAAGGGTTTGACTGTGTTGGGGACACGGCCGTTTGTTTTGCGTGAATACGTCTACGTTGACGCGCTCGGACGCCTTGATGTTTTTTTTTTTTTACGTTCCCGCCACCGCTTCACTCGATCATAAGGGATTTTACGAGTATCACTGTATTGCTTTAGAGATGCTCTTTCCAACCGTATACGATTTCTGTATTTTGACTTAGCTTTTTAACGAGTATAGGCAGAAATTGTGTTAAGTTTTCTTAATTTTTATATTAAACTCAAACAATTTCACCCTAACCACGCCACACAAGTGTTTTAATACACGCAATCGATTGATATTGACGAGAGATGTCGATTGAAACTCAAACGAGCGTCGTAGCTTCTCCTAGTCCAAAGTTATACGACGCGGAATTTATGAGACGCGGCGAAACGAACTCAAAATTAGACACCTTTGCTCCCCCCCCCCTTCCCCCCCCCCTCAACCATCCTCGCGCGTTGCTTCGCAGTCCTCATTCAATGTAACATATTCTTTGATCCTTTGACAATCGAGTGGTGTAATTGAATTTTGAATATAGACGATACATTCGGAGCTGCAATACCAAACTCTATCCCTCGATTTTGTTATCATCGGATTTTCTGGATTGCCTACCAATATGGTCGCAAATTTAAAGACGTATTCACTTCAAAAAGAAAACAAGCGAACGTGCCTGCAGCATAACGCTGGGCCGATGCGAGAAAACAGACATCCAAGTATCTACTGAAGACGTCTTCCACGCACAGCGATTTCATGATCTCACATCTACACAGAAATAATCGAATTTACAAGAAGCTGCATCCTGTTGCTGCTAAGGAAAACGTTTGCTTCCCAACAAGAAGAGAGGTGACGAATTCCCGAGTTCAGTGACCTGTTCGCTAAACACAGCAGTCTCTTGTACAGACATGGATGTATCAAGGGCTCATTACTTGCCGGATGCGACAGGGCGGTGAATAAGTGCGCTTTGGTGCATGTTCATTATTGGCTCACGTTTCTTTCGGCGGTGTCATGCGGTTATGCGGGTTTGTAACTGGGAAGCTAAGAGGTAGGTAGGTAGGTAGGGGTTAGCCTATCGTCGACAGCGAGGTCCTTTGAGAAGGGGCAAGTTGTTCAGAGAAGCTGAATAGCAGGAAGTAACCATCCTAACATTTGTCTAGAGTGATTTAGGGAAACTTATCCAGTGGCTTAAAAGAGACCGAAAGGTAAAAACTCATATACTTTCAATACTAAGAATCATTTCAGATTTTCTACGTATTTTTAGTGTTCCCGAATCACAAATATAAGAAAAAATATTCACTGGATGCTTTTAACTAAAATTTAGTTAATTTATTTAGTTGCCTGATTAAGATTAAATCATAATCTACCGGAAAATACAATATTATTGGTACTGGTTTTCTGACACTAATTTATTTAACATCGATTTTACAAGCGTTATTAAATTCGAATCATAACTCACCAGTCATCGTATTTTCATTAAATATGTTAAAAAATATTAAAATGCGAGGGATACGTATATAATAGTTAATGCGGGACATGATAATTGCTGTCAGGCCCACGGGAGGGGAACTGGATTTGTCGGCTCCGGGCAGTGATTGGACGATAGAGTGTGAGTGACAAAGAGGTAGAGAGAGAAAGACAGAGCTGTCGTAGTTAATTCTCCGGCGCGGCATTGTGGAGACAGGTAGAGCGGACTGTGTTTTAGATCAGTTCCTGCTACGGGAGATTGTAATTAACTGCTCGCCTGTGATTAACTATTTCGCGCCTCTGGGGAGGGTCACAGCCCTTCCCTTCTTTTTTTTAGGCATCGACGTGGAAATTGCCGCCCGTCGGCGAAGAAAGACACTGGCACGTCTTAACTGGCGTAGAAAGTTGATTCGACTCTGGCGAGAGCTTTTTTTCTTCTCAATCTTATCTCTAACAGCAAGCGCTGCTAGGCGGGATCATGGCGCTCCTGCGTCCACGGCAAAATAATAGACGTGAAGTTTGTTATGGATTTTTCCACTCATTTATTCGTGTCGGGAAAATTTAGGCCAGCTTGGTCCTTTCTAGTATTTTGAAAACACACAAGTATAGCCTGTTCACGGTTAATTTAGCCTCTCTTAGGGACTACTTTCTTTTGATTTTGTATCCTTGTGCCATATGTGAGTTTAATATGATCAATGGCCAAATAACTTATGCGCCATCCTAGTAAAATCGTGGAATTGTTAGTAATTTAAATGTCTTTCTAGTAGAGCCACGAGTATTTCGCGGGTTGAGTTGGCAGCAAGCTAGGCTGGACAGCCCTCTATACACGCGAGACAATTATCGTTTGCTCATTGGTTGCTGTGACAAATTGAGAACTCTGTACAGGATTGTTAAAAACTCACTCACACTACTGAATTAATGCGTTTTGGTTACAACTAGTCGATGCTAAGAGCCGCCCAAATCTCTTCACTCACTTACTTACTTCAGTGATCATAACTTTATAAAAACTATACTCGCAACGCAACATTAAGTATTAGAACTATGTGTGTTATTTAGCTGCTTGCTTCACCGGAAGCCTGCCCGCAAGAGTGTAATTTGACACATATGAAGTTATGGGCATCAATTTTTTTCCAATGTTTATTTTAAAAGTATTTACTTTACCATGAACAAACTGTTAAGCTAGGTTAGTTCGATTGGTACTCAAGTACTTTCAAGCCCCCTTCACAGTTTTTTTGTTTATTTGTATTATATATCCTTCCGTTTTATTCGATGACTGATATTAAATTGACCTAAGGTGTTGAATCCTTGCGCGTATCAAGAGACATTTAAAACTATTAGAAACACAAATGTGTTTATACGATTTCGATTCTTAATTAACGTTAATAAATTAACAATTATTCAGTTTCACGGAGAACGCAGTTTTAGTTAGGACACTACGAACTTATAATGGTGGGTTTTGTGCATTATATATATATATATATATATATATATATATATATATATATATATATATATATATATATATATATATAATCACTGCCGAAACATCATGATAGTGACACACACACACACACACACACACACACACACACATATATATATACTTTGAATGGCCCAAAACATTGTATACATAGTATACCGTTTTTGGCCTACTTTCCGAAGGAATGAAAGGCTTATGAGATCACTTTCCTGTCTATGTGCTTGTGTGTATGTGTGTATGAATGTGTGTCTCTGTCCTTCTTGTATGTCCCCCTACCCCCCTTTTTTGAACGCGTCAACCGAATTTCACCAGACTCGGTATACATGTAATAGTTAGTAAGGATACCTCATTTCTATAGTTTTTCAACCACGTTGGAAACTAACTTTCAAAATGGCGGCCATTTTTCAATATTTGGTGTGATGTCATATCTCGAGAACCATTCAACCGATTTAAACCAAATTCTGTATAATGCCGTAGAGCATCGTGTAAGCCTTAAATTTTGAGATAGCCTGTATAATACATGACATAACAAGCTATTTTGAAAAATAGTACCAAATGAAATAACTTTGTTTTACATTACAACTTAAACTCTATTAAACAAATTCTCACCAAATTAGGCACTTAGGTAAAATGTGATATATCAGGAAACCGTAAGTGATTGAATTTTATTAGGTACTTATTTTCAAAATGCCATCCATACAAATATTTTAGGTTTATTTTGTATATCTATCATAACGTCTAACCAATTTCGGCCAAATTTTGTATGCTGAAAGAATACATATTACAAGTATTATATATGCCAACTCATAGCCACTTTTATAGAAGATTTTGTAAGCTAGTGACACATGAATAAATAAACATTTTATTTCATTTCTCGGTAAACATATAACCGATTCCTATCAAATTTGACAGACCAGTACTACTGCAAAGATGATATAAAATTGTATTTTTAAGTAGGCCTTCACCAGACTCTTATATTCAAAATGGTTGGCGTATTGCCATTTTAGCTTACAATGCTATATAGTCCGAAAACGGCTGGTATATATTACATCGACCAACAGCATCTGCATGAAACATCTTTTGGCTACTATTTTGTAAGTAATGCCACATGAAAAGATAAAAGTTTTTAAATGTAATAATGTAAAGTACACAAATGCCGTTCCCTCGCCTAAATTCGTCCCCATACTTTATTTCGTGGATAGTGTTGCGATCTGTTCCCGAGGCAACGAAACATTTCAGTACAATCTAGTAGAGTGTGGTCAGTGAGCTAGTACGGAAGTTCTGTGTTTCACCGTCATTGCTTGAGACAGTAGTTAGAGAAGTTTGATAAAATTGCTATTCAACTACAGAACAGTACTCTGATGTCTCAAGGTATGTTTTCCATTATGTTATGATTACTACTAGTAAATTACAGTCTGAACTTTCTGTACCAGATCTCGTTAGTTTCATAGTTGCGGCAGGAAAGGCTGTCATGTTGGTGATTATTATATTCCCAAATTCTTCCCCCTCACAGTTCTCAAATCCGTCCCCGGTACGGATTTAGGATCCCAACAATGCAAGGATCCTTGATTTTGACGATTTTATTCATGCTATTTGTTTGTATCTTTTTTTTTTTTTTTTTCATAAAATCTGTTAAACCTACGTACTTATTAAAAATTATTTCATAAGCAACATTCACTAATGTGGTTCAAAACTTATCATCGTTTCTAGGCAATTAAAACCATATGATTCTATGATTTAATATTATATAAATATAAAATAATTAAGTATTATATTGTTACATGGAACGCCAGAAGGGTGTATCAGAGTTCGCGATGGATGGAGGTCTTAATTAAAACCAAATAATTAAATTTGATTTCTAATTTATTCACACAGCTGTTATTTACAGCATTAAATTAACTATATTCACTTTTACTCTTTTTATTTAACAGTGAGCGCAATATTTGGTGTCTACTACAACTCTTAAAAACATGCTTATTAATGTCTCTGCTTGGTTACAGTCAATTAACTCATATTCGTCATTAACACATGTTTAATCTATGTGTTGCCATTATTTGTAATGTCTTTAACTGACGCATTTAGTACAATACAGCACAGCCTGCCAGCCGCACTCTTCACTGCTCCATTCTCGCAATCGCAGATATCCCTTCCGCTGGTCACTTCTCTCGCTACTCGTCGTCTATCGCTCGAAACACACGCATTCACTCATCAACTACTCGGTTCGGAGGCCTGTCGCACTCTTATATTGTCCGCCCTGATCATATGGAAGGTTCAAATACCCTGAGTCATGCTGAGAGAACGAGGCCAGTAATCCAGAACATTCTTCAGATAAATGTAGAAATGACTACAGCCTAGGTCAGCAGCGAGCGCCGTAAAAGCGATTATCGTGTCAGCTCGCTTTTTGTAACAGATACACGGTTCGTTTGCCTGCCATTAAAAACATTCCATTGACCTGATGCCCAATTATCATCACTACTGTGTCTTTCTCTCCCACCCGCTCGCGAGGGGCGGGCTAAGTTCAATGGCGCAGAGGTGACAGGGACCTACCTAATTAACTTGTTATTCAATAAAATTAAAGTATGAATATTTATGTAATTACTGTATTAATTTTATGTTGTACTCCACCGATGTTTCCCCGAAAATCTTGGGATACTGCTGCTATAGTGAAGACTATTAGTGCTGTGAGAAACAATTAAATGAGTTACAAAGCAGCTGCCAAATAATTAAGCATTCCAAGGGATACCCTGAAAGATTACGTGAAGTCTGTTAGCTCACCAGAGAAATGTGACAGTACTTTAATTTGTAAGACGACCAGTTTTAGTTTCAGATCTTGAGAATTGTCTCGTGGGATACTGTGTGGACGTGGCACAGCATTACTATGGTCGTACAATACTTATCAGATCTCAGACGAATGGCCAACCAGTTGGTTATTAGGAACAACATCCCTAATCTCTTTACGAGGGAAGTAAATGCTGCTGGCAAAAAGTGGGTCAGACTATTTTTTAAGTGCCATCCTGAACTTTCCTTGTAAATAACACAGAACCTCTCAATGACTAGGGCCAAAGGGTTCAACTAATGCTGGCAAGTTCTCTTCTCTCCTGAAGATCGAACATGAAAACATAAACTTCGATCCATGGAGAATATTAAACATGGGCTAAACTGGGATCACTGTGGTCCAGCACAGGGCTGCCAGAGTGATTACCAGCAAGGAGCAAAAACGTGCACGAACTCTCATCTGCAGAGCGTGGGGCAACAATGACAGTAATAACCTGTATGTCAGCTGCAGGCCACTACATCCACCTTCTACTAATATTTCCGCAGAAAAGGTGGCAGGTAGAACTGCTCGGTTTAGCGCCTTCAGGCTCGATTGGGGGAACCTCACATTCAGGTTGGGTTGCTGGATCTTTCCTCCTTAGGTGGTTTGAGCACTTAATATCTCTTGTTAAGCCTACAAAAGAGGAGCCAGTGGTACTGATACTTGATTGTCACAATTCCCATACCTAGAATCTTGAGGTCATTGACCGGGCAAGGGAATTTGGAGTGCCTCCTCACTCAACAGACTAGCTGGAGCCAGTGGATGTGGTGCTCATGTTCCCTCTGAACACTCTGTACGCAAATACCATTGAACAACGGTTGTCGAATAGCCCCAAACAGAATTGTGAGAAAACACCAGGTTTCCTCTATGTTTTGCGAAGCGTACCCTGGTACTGCTACACTTAAAACTTCAGAGAAACAGGGATTCACCCATTTAACCCTGATGTATTTCAAATAACATCATTTTGAGGCTAGAGCACTTGAGAAGGCGGAAGAAGCTGGCAATTACGAAACTGATGGTGGGATTGAACCTACTTATCCACCCAAAGCGATCAGTCCAAGAGACATCAGGGATGTTCCAATTATCCGAGCTTCCACATCTGCCAGAGTTGGCTCGTCATTCCTGGTTACAGGATCTCCCCACAAGACATCACTAACAGCCTCTTTGGAGAAACGACAGAAACGTGAGGAACGTCAAACTAAACAATCACAATCAAAGACCAAAAAACAACTCAAAATGGACTTCAAACGCCTGCCAGAAACATCATCTACGAAACCACCCAGGAAGATAACAAGTCGGTGTGATGTGAGTTCCAATGACAACGAGGAAGACACACAAGTACCACTCATCGACCTATGATGATGACAGCTCCGATGAAGGTGATGTGTCATGTCCTATTTGTGGGGAAAACTTCTCGCGGAACAAGTGAGGAGAGAAATGGGTTGAGTGCACCAAATGTTGCGAATGATGTCACGAAATGTGTTCGTCCTCACCAACAAACAAAAAAATTTTTTATGAGATTTCTGTTTTGTCGGATAATCAATTACTCATATTTTATCTACAACCAATGGCTCCTAAATAGGTGAAAATTCCTTAATTTAAATAAATTTTATTGGGAAAATTGTTAATTTCAACAAATTCTGTTGTGGAAAATTGTTATTTAAAATCATTTTAGTAGTGGAAGTGTGTTAATATAATTATATTTGCTTTTAGAAGTTATAAATGTATTTTTTTAATAGTTCCCAACTTCAAATAACAATTACAATTTATATAGAAAAGAGTGGAGGGAATTAGGTGCCCTCTGTTAGAATAGTTATAAACGCCTTATTTTTGTGTTCGTTTTGTCAGTGTCATGGATCCTTCATTCCATGCAGTTGCCATATAAGCATCGTTTGCCTTTGAGTTGAATAGCTTAAATTGTTTTTTATTATATTTGTATTCATAACTCGATAGTAACAATTACGATTTTCGCTTAGGGGGACGGTATATGGGGACTTTACCTTATCTCGGGACACAATTGACAGATTACTACCAAATTTCGAAAACAAATAGCACTGCAGCAGATGGTGTTGTGGCGATTGGAATATCGCCACGGTAATATTTACTTTTTTGGTACGTTTCAACAGAGGTTGGTACCACTGTCTAGTAAATTTTTTTACTTAGTTTTAGAATAAGTATTAATAGCCGGCTTTAAACTATATTAATATGTATTAACTATATCTAATATGTTTTTCATATTGATATGTTTTGTTTTATAATCAGGCGTGATTTATATTTATTGCTTGCAAATTGGTTTGTCAAGCTGTCAAACACTGTAAAGAGTCGCCGCCGTGTGGCGCTACTGGCGAGTGGGTGACGGCACCTGATCGGCGCTGTGCATAGTGCGCCGGCCAGGCGATAGGGCAGTCCTAGCTGAGAGCCGCCCGAGTGAGTTGCGTACGGGTGTTCGTGATGAACGGCGTACGTGAGCCCATGAACGAGTGCGTACGAGGGTCTGTCGTAGTGTGGACAAGAGTGCCTTGAGGAAGTAGGCGAATGTTCATCGGAGTTGGTAGTCAACGGAGTTCCGTATTGAGCATTCCTGGCCCGGCACGGGCGATCAGCTGTGGCGTATGACATACGAACGGGACATATGTGTGAGGCGGGAAGTATCTTATCGGCGAGTGGACAGTAGTATGAGCAACCTGTCCTACGCATCGTGCGCCGAAGAACCGTGATATTGTTGTCATGGCCCAGTTTTCACTGTGCAGCGACACGTGATTAGCGGGGAACGAAACTTTTTTGTGATACGGGCATTAAAACATTTAGTACAAGTAATTTAAAACTCGGGTAGAGTTTGCTAATGTCTCGTGATAAACTTTGGTTGGTGCTGCAGCAAAAAAATGCGCATAAATCAGAATGACGCGCGGGTGTAGAAATGCCCGATAAAAGTCGACGGAGTGTTAATTTTGAGGGAAAGTTTATTCCGTCGTTTCAATGTGGACTAAATTCTTGTCCGTGTCGTACTCACAAGCGGGACAGTGATGCTTGAACTCATTCGGTGACGTGAATTATTTTCCGTGGTGGTTAGGACGCCCGACCCACGCATTAACTGCGACGTTGCAATGAATGAAGACAAAGCGTTTCACGAAGTGGTTAGTGTGCTCTTCGGAAATCATCAAGTGCACGGGTTGGCGATCAGCAGCGAGACGTCTTCCTGACCATAATCGGGTCCGTTCAACAGATCGCCACTGCGCGGGTAACGCGTGCGGCATTGTTACGGTTCCTGGGTAGGTAATTGGACTAAACATCTCGTCGAAAGTGAGGTCATTAGAGACAGTGCATGTTGCACAGGGAAGAGAGTTTGGGGAAGGATTGGGAAGTTATCCGCCATGGCCTTTATTAGGGACGTATCCCATCATTCGCCTGGAGCGATTTCGGAAAACCATGGAAAACCGAAATCAGGACGGCTGGACCGAGGATCGAACCCGGGTCCTTCCGAATGCGAGTCCAGTGAGTCACCACTGATCCACCTCGCTCGGTACGGTTCCTGGAGGTCGCTTGGAGTCAGGTTGTTCATCGCTGCATTTCCACGGGCCTGTAGAAAGGCCACTGCCTAGGTATTTTATTGTAAGCTACGTGAAACGTCCCCAGTATAAGCAACGCAACGTATTTTGACGAAGTAGCGTAACTTTTGCGAAGATTGTGATCTCACTAGTGCAAAACCCGGTGGTAACTCTCAGTCAGGAACTCTGTATAAATAGTGACAGAAACTGGTTTTAAACATTTTATTCAGCTAGTGGTTTTTTGTACAGAGTGCAAACTTTTAAGGCACGTTATTGTGGAAAGCATGCGGACTTTTCGGCGTGCTTTAATTGTATTGGAAAATATAGTATTATTGTTTTATGGGTGGTAAAATGGTAACTATATTTTTGTATTGTTTATGCCAACCATAAACTCGAATTTCGATGAGCTGGATGTGTTAAACTGGAACTTGCGTGAATTGCTCATTAAATAGTGAAACCTACCAAACATAGTGTCAGCTAACATTATTTGTGTATCACTCGTAGTAACCCTTAAAAACTGCTCGGCTGAGAATTAAATCACTTCGCTGATGTATTATGAGTGTAGAAATAATTGTGTTGTTACTGGAGTGTAGTCAATGGGATTCTTAAGACGAGTAAGCTTTTTCTTCCCCCCCCCCCCCCCCGTGGGGACGGAAGGTGTGAATAAATTTGTGCTTAACACATGACACAAATTTGATATTCCTGCACCCCCCCCCCCCAGGAGGTAGAGGGCGTCACAGTGTAAACTTATATGCTGTAAATATGTCAGGCACTTATTTTCAAAATGGTGGCTATATGCATATGTTAGCTCAGTACATTTCATTAACGAAACAAATTCCAACTTAATTTTGTATGCTGGCGGTATTAATTATAACAATCAAATTTGTCTATACAAAGACTCGTTTTATCTGCCATGTTGTAAGTTAGCCCCTCAATAAAAATAAAGTTTTTATGTGATATCTCTGGAAACAATCAATCCATTTTTACCAAATTTTGCGAAAAGGTTGTACTAAAGTAGGTTATATAAATATATATATATATTTTTTAATGTGACATACACTTATTTCACAATGGCGACTATAAAATCATTTTTGCTTAATGTGCTATATCTACGGAACTATATCATCGGATTTAACTTAATTTTGTGTACTGACAGTATACAATCGTGGAATGTAATAATACATCATTTTTTGTCCTCCATTTATGAAGATGTCACATGGAAAATATGGATGTTTTATGCCATATCACAGGGACCTATCATACTATTTACACAAGTGGCGCTACGGTAGGCCATGTAAACTATCGTGTTTTAAGTGGCTCACTCACTTATTTTCAAAATAACGGCCGTGTTAATATTTTAGGTTAGTGAATCTATCATTCGAAACTTTAGACTAATTAAATACGAAGTTGATGTTCCGAATCCGACCTCGTAATGCAGTTTATTGCACAGTATCTTATGGAACGAGGTTTTCTGGGTTCGTGTCCCGGATAAGGCACGTGTTTATTTGTAATTGTTTCGCTAATGTTGCAGATATTTAGGGTTTCATTTCTAATGATATTGCTCCCAACGAAATTACAAGTACTACCTACCAAGTCAGGTTTTAAGAATTTACTTTAAAAATTATTGCACACACATTGAGTAAAATAGGCTCATTAGTTATATCAGTATCTTCTTGTTGTTAATGTTGCCTGCTTGAGAATAACAAATAAAACACATTTCACGTCCCAAGAGTCGTATCCGTTTTGTATGTCACGTACGTGCTGCGTCATATAGTCACGCTGGAACTGACCACAAACGGTTGGTAAAATACTTTTATCTGTAACAGAAAAAACTATAATGTTGTGCCACTACAACAGTAATTTGTTGTTGTCTTTGAGCCGTAAGTAACTTATGTTGCTGTTAATGTAATATACTGTTAAAGTTAATGTATTATTAAGTACTTTAGTGACAGCATTACCTACTTACTGTTCTGTCAACCCTAAGGCGGTGTTTATTGTTGCGGCAAAACTGATTTTGCGATTAATTTATGTTAACATTTGTGTTAAAAATTTTCTTGTACGTTCTTTGAATAAAAAAACTCCTTTGTGATGCAAATTAAGTAAAATTATTTTGTCGCAAAAAGAAATATAACCAAGGAAAAATATGACACACGGAAGGGGAATCGAACACTGAGTTTGAGTGTTTGAAATTCTCCACTTTATTAAACCTGAAGTCCTACCAACTGCTCTATCTTAACATGTCTGACCGTGTTTCATGCTGTGGGTATTCTGTGAAATATAACGACAAACTTCAGCTCTCTTTCGTTGTGTTGAAATACTTTATGCTCTATAAATATATGCATATTGGCACACGTAAACTACTTGGCAAAGCTTGAGAGCTGGTCTAAGCTGCAATTTGTTCTCATACTACGCTTCAAAATTTAAATACAGTGGTTTCATAATACGAGGTTATCGCTGTTCACTACTATCTGACATTTAAAAACGACAAGAGTCTAAGGTTGTGTTGGTTGGAAATTTCTTTGGTGTCGCAGTAACACAAAACTGTTAGTTCTTCCTGTTTCATTTAGCGCAATTAAACATTTAGTTGCGGCAACATTACTTAGAGGCTTTAAATTTAATGCTTCAAAAGTATACTGACATTACAGTAATATAAGACTTTTAAATTGTTATTATTACTAATTTTGTCACATTATTAATTTATAACATGAACGTTTAAAGAGATGCCTCAGTAGTAATTTTTTGTTGCAAGAACATTAGAATTTTTCTATGTGCTAGTTAATATTTATTTACTGCCAAACTTCGTTAAATAGTTCATCTATACGCTTAGTAGACAGCTTACACACGAATAGTACACAAACACTAACAGGTAATATTTTGTCATCGAGAAGTAAATAATGCATTGAGGCAACTGTATCTAAAACTACGTGGTTTTGTCGTCTCCTATCCGCCCCTGTTCAACCCGACCAACACGACAACGTCCGAAGTTCGTTTGCTGCCGCACGGAAAATTACTGGAAGTTTGAAAAATGAAAAATTTTATATTGGACTTGGTGGCATTTACCTAAAATTACGTATTTGCAAACCTGTTTGCTGCACACTGACCCTGGTGTGGCCCGGCGCGGCTGGAAACACGTTTTTCACAGAACTTTTAATAATGACTTCACGCCCTGCGTCGGCGCAACAGGTGTGATCGTGGCTCTGGTAACAACTGGGGGGCTGTAGTACCCGCTTCCGCATACGTAGGGGCGTGGAGCGCTATTGTTCCGCCTTCGCCGGCCGGCGGGTGTGACGTCACGTGCGCTCTAGCTAGCGTGCAGTTTGAACTGACATTCTTTCCGCCGACGAGTGACGCAGTGTCTCCCTTATTTGAACATTTTTGAAGAAAACAGATGTGATTGGCCGTTCTAATTAAGATCCCTCCAAGGCCTAATTAACTTTAGAACACCCCACTGCCAAGTGAAAACGATGCTGTCTCCTAATTTGGGCAAATGCGCTGCCATTGGTGGATTCATTTAAAGGAGAATAATAATGCTTCATTATTGGGGAATGATTTGTGTTCATTCCTCTAACAAGTAATTGAGTAGTTTTTTTGTATAATGTATGCAAATGCTCGGTCGGGGTAAGACGTTCGGTCTCGAGGGAGCACCCATCTATTTAAGTTATGTAGGCCCTAGCGGTAAATATACATCGAAGTAATGTTAGGTTATTCAAGCGAGAATGGGCCATGACGTCACTTTGACGTATAGATAATTGCATGAAAGGGCTAAAATTTTCAAAATACAAATGATTTTGCAAATATTGGTTATGATTGGAATCTGACAAGAAAACGACTTGTAGTTTTAGAATGCTTTCTGAGCAGTCGTTTTTGAGCAGGAACCTGATGTTTTTATAACAGTAAAGTTTCCTCGGAATTTAAGGATTGCCATTCGTGAGCAGTTGCTTTGTCAGTGGGATGCGAGGATTATTTCAAAATAATGTTTTGTGAGGTATAAATTTTGAGAGGCAGGCATAACCACCCAGCCTGGTGGCAATATTTTAAAAATGTTTTTAATGTTGCCATACCCTAAAACACGAGATATTATATGGTAAAATTGATTGTGAGGTTAAATGTTAAAATTAATGGTTAGATGGAATGGTTATTTTAAATAAAGGGGTTTTTGCCTGAGCTGGTAGCCAAGAGAAATAATTCAAAGTGAAAGTATTCTTATAGTGAATTTTGGATGGTCGGTTAGCCAGAAAAAAATAAAGTATTGTCAAATTAAAAATATATTCTCATGTTTCCTTGTTGGAATTTCCCTTGTAAAAAAAAGAGTTTATTTAGCATGGCCTTTGGATGGTCTTGAGCCAGAATTTAAATATTGTCAAGTTGACAATATTAGACTTTTAATATGGTTTTATAGGAATTTTGCTTTTGCATAGTTTTAACCAGAAAAAGTATACTGGTTGGTTTTTCTGATATTAAATGTACCTGAATTTCCTTGTAAAATGGAAAGTATTTAACTATAGCTGCATGTGGCAGAAAATATTGCGGGTTGTTTTCGAGAATATTTCTTAAGACATTTATATACACATACATGATATTGTATTTTCTCTTTAATGAGATTTATTTGCAGATGGAGTATTTCCCCAATAATGTGCTGTTTGTTGAAACAAAAGAAAATAACTAAAATAATAATAACCATGTTTTCCATATAATTCATGAGTTTTCATACTGTTTTGAATTTTTCACATAATAATACTCCTGCTCTGATCAATGGACTTTACTTGCTGGCATTTTGTGCGATTGTTTTGGTGTTCAGATTTTTCTGGGATTGGGGTAATTCCAGCCTTGCTACGTCCTTGAGTTCAAGGGCTTCGGAAGGGTCTGAGGCTTCATTGCACTCTGCTACTTGAGCAGCGGGTTTTGGAGTTGGTTTTTGAAGGATTGAAACATGGAGTATGTAGTGCTGAACCAGAATAACAAAGACAAAGCTGGCTCAACAAATAACTTCAATTGTAGGGTAATACAGAAATTTTTAGGATATTTATTGTGTGTGTTGCTAATGTGTATGATGTCTGCAGCAACAGTGTGGATTTAGCGTCTGTCCAAGCCTTCGCTTCTGCAGATGTTGACGGAAGCGGGAGTTGCGGTGGAGGAGAGCGAGGCGATAGATGACCTTCGCGTTAAAGCACGGTCTCTGGTACGGAAGGATGCGGGCAAGGAGGTCGGCGTAGGGAATACGGCTGTGCTTGGTGAGTCAGTTCCTGTTTTTAAACTTCTTAAGAATATGCCGCCAGAATTGGCAGCAACGATTCCGAAATTGGCAAAAGTAACTTTAGAGGCGTTAGTAAATTTTTTTTATAAACTTAATGCAGTAATTGAGTTATAGCTTTGTGATCGCCAGGTTTTATATGCCATTACTTTTTTCAGAGTCCCTGAAAATTTACAGCCTTTGTTTAGCCAGGTTCGGGAAGGAAATTGGAAAATTTCTCAATTAATAAAGAGCTGTCTCAATGAGTTTTCAAGTGAAATAGCCATTACTAATTTTCGTTTACGACTGTTGGAACGCAGGCAGATGTCTGATCAATCAATGCAGGATTTCGTTAAGCAAATCCTAGGGATAGTAAATGTACTGATGGGGTATCCATATGAGGAAGATAATTTTACACAAATTATTTTTCATTATCTCCATTTGTGGTATAGCCGGTATATTTTGGTTTTGCAACTAAACCTGCATCTTTACCAGAATTGTTAAAATTAGTGACAGAAGTCGAGCGAACCATTCGGGATTGTGTGGTGGATGTAGCATTGTCTGAAGCTAAGTATATTGAGAAGGAAAAGATTTTGCACAAATCTGCAAAATTTGGTTTTGTTTGTGGTAAAAGCAATCATGTCACTAAAGACTTTCTTCACCGCCAGTCTGTTGTTTCCATAGCTTCATCTAGATAAGGACTCTGGTTGTGCCAATATGACCACTCATTCTTGGTATTCCCAGAAACCATCATTTCAGGGGAATCAAGGGATCCAAGGTCAGACCCCATGATGGGAAGATAGATTCAGGGCAACTGGATTGTTCCAAGGACATTGTATTTTTTAATTGCCAACAGAAGTTTCATATTTGAAGCAGCTGTCGTTTGAGTAAGCATAACATTGTAGGAAAACATTCTTTGCGAGTAATGTCTTTTGAGCGCCACTTTGGCTTATTGTACATTCCTATGGCAATTGCTGACCAAATTGTAGTGGCAGCTTTGGTTGATTCAGAGGCCTCGTGTTCACTCATAAATCAAGATTTTTGTAACTTTTTGCTTAAAAATTTTTCTAAGGGACTTATAGAGGTATGTGAAGGGGAAGAACTGGGATTTTTAATGGCAAATGGGGGCGTGATAAATTCATAGGGTGCGGCTGTTTTTAAAATTAATATTGTCAATTTTTCATGGAAATTTTCCTTTCGAATTTTGCTTGGTCTTAGCCACGACCTCATGATTGGAGTTGATTTTTTGGGAATACCCAAGATTTGTTAAATGTAGCTCAGAAATAATTAATTTTGGCATTGTGCCCTTCCCAACCAACTGAAGTAATATCTGAGAGATTTAGTACCTTTGATATCTCTGTATAATCTGTCCAATAAAGGGACAATAGTCAAGAAAATCAAATCAAACTTTTTCAGAGGGAGTTTTCTGATGTGGTCACCAATAAATAAGATCACTATAGTAAACAGCCCATTATTTTGAAGCTTAAGGATCAGGACTCTGTACCATCAGTTCCATATAGGATGGTACCCCCAAAAATAAATATTTTTTATGAAAATTATTTCACACTTGCAACAGGAAGATGTAGTTGAGGCATCTGAAAATAAATTTTATAGTCCTGCCTTTTTGCTCCCTAAGAACACACCAGGAGAATTTTGAGTAAAATGTGACTTTAGGAAATTCAACAAAAAGATCTATGTAGATCCTTATCCATTACCAACCATCGGAAGCATGTATAAACATGTAGGCAATGCGAGGTGTTTTTCTGTGTTTGATCTTAATTCTGCTTTCCTACAATGTGATTTGCACCCCGAGTCACGTAGGGTGTTGGCATTTGTAACTCCAAGGGGACAGTATCAGTGGAAACGACTTCCAATGGGGGTCAATTGTGGTCCTCAAGAGATGTGTTGTGTACTGTTTTAGGTAATAGGAAAATACCAGTATAAATTTTTGTTTACCTACATAGACGATGTATGCGTATACAGTGAACCGTTCCAAGGCCATATAACACATTTGTGGCATTTTCTTTCGGCTTTGAGGGAAGCTGGATTAACTGTAAATCCAGACAAAGTGACATGGGCAAAAACCTATGTCAGATATCTTGGTTCTGTCATCTCTGAAGGGACTCTCTTAATTGACCCCGAAAAGATCCGTCCAGTGGTGAATTTTCCTGTTCCCAAAAATCTACGAGGTGTGCGTAGGTTCCTTGGCTTAGTAGGGTTTTATTCGAAGTTTATTTCCGACTTCACTGAAATAGCTGAACCACTAAACCCATTAAAAATGAAAGGGGGTTTACTTTTACTGGGGGGATGCTCAAAGGCATGCCCTCTGCCTTCTCAAGGAGCAGATATCCTCTCCCCCAGCTCTGCAGTTACCGCGCTTCGACCAGCATTTTATCTTGCAGGTAGATGCTAGTCGGAAGGCATTAGGGGCAGTGTTGTGCCAAAAGTTGAATGGTAGTTTGGCTCCAGTTTCCTGTGCTAGTCGCTTGCTAAGTCCAGCAGGACAAAAGTATTTCACTTATTAAAAGGAAGACCTTGCTGCCATTAATGAAATGGAAAAGTATAAGGATTATTTGGAATGTGTGGAGTTTACTTTGAACACCGATAACCAATCACTTCGCTTGTTTTTCTCAACTAATAAACATGTTGGGGGGGTTGGCCCGTTGGCTGGTGCGTCTTACATGTTTTAATTTCATGGTCCAGTATGTAAAAGGAGACAACAACGGGTTAGCTGATGCTCTATCCCGTATGTTTGACCCAGAGGAATTTTGTGTGGAGGCCCCAGAGCCTGTAACTGTAGTGCAGACTAAGTGCCTTCTCTTGTAATTCCTAGTGTTAGTGTTGATTCTTGCAGTTCTCTTGTAATTTATAGTGCTCATGTTGATTCTGGTAGTCAGGCTAAAACCTGTAGTGATAGTGTAATTGATATTGTGCCACCTAAATGTATGATTGATTCTCGTGTTAGTTGTGATAAATCTGTACAAACGACCCTAGTGGGACACATAGGTGAATCTGGGTTTTTGACATCTGAGAGTGGAGAGGGGGTTTTTGAAGGGGAGCACTTGGAGGTCCTCCTGGATTTTCCTCAGGCTTATGTGAGTTTACAGCATCACCAGAGGAGTGATCTTGAGTGTATACTGATTAAAGCTGATATTGACGATGGCAAAGGCAGATAATTTGAGGTGAGGAAAGAACTTATAGTATAGACCTTAAGATTTACGTTCTTCATTCTTATAGTTTTATGTGGCCACATTTTTCAGTATTATCATAATATGTATTTTGGGGGTCAACTTGGACAGGACATGACTGTATCCTGAATTAAAGAGATGTTCTTTTGGCCCAGGATGAATATGTAGATTGAAGATCTTGTTAGAGATTTTCTTTACTGTCAGAAGGTCAAAGCACGTAATATGAAGATCCTTAGTCCCTATAGTGCCAGGGTTGCTACTTTTCCATGGGAACATGTATACTTAGACGTTTTTCGTACTTTACCACATACCACAGCAGGGTTTTCATATATTCTTGTAGCTGCAGATAGTATCAGCAAGTTTGTGTTTTCCTTTGAGATCTATGAAATCGGTGGAAATTTGTAAAATTCTCAGTCAACGAATGTTTCCGTTATTTGGATCACCTATGAGTATTGTTACTGACAATGTTACTTAACTGCTGAAATGAAAAACCTTCTTTTGCCTGGGGGGTGAAGTTGGTGCAGACCACCTCTTACTACCCTAAGGTAATATGGTAGAAAGGTATAACCATAACCTCAAGATACCATTGAGAGCCTTTCAAACAGGATCTCATAAAGAGCGGGATCTTGTATTATACAAACTTTCTTTAGCTTTTAACAAAGTCATCAGTGATACCACTCATAAGGTGCCATCTGAGGTTTTCTTAGGTAGGAGTTTATTCCATCCACTCATTAATGTATGGGGTTTTCATAGTTTTTGTTGGGATGCTGCTAATAAAAGAAAGTTGGAAGAAGTGTGGACTCAAAGTCTGCGGCAGTATCATACTATGTTAGCAGCTAAGAAGGTGTACTCTAGTGGTACTGGCTTTTCAGGTAGAGAATATGGTGATGGTGGAAACTCTTACCTTAGTATAAAGGCTGCACAATTTAGTGCTAAGTTTGCCCCCAAGCACCAGGGACCGCTTCGTGTGCTGCAATTCCTTACCACCGTTACTGTGGTCCTCGAGGACATGGTTCATGCAGGTTTTATAATAAAGTGTAATGTAACACAATTAAAATTGTGTACCACCCAGTAGTTTGATGGACTTACCTTTGTTATCCACTGAAGGATGTTTATTGATGATGTAGAAGTATTTTTAGGTTTAAGAGTTTTTATATGTAAGGTATTTCATGTATTTTATTTAGTATTCTATTTTCTAATGTTTATGTCAATTTTGGGATGCTTCCTCGGAGCTGACACTGACCACTTTGTAGTATGTAAGAGGGTTTTGTATTTAATATTTGGAATATAATTGTGTTTCTTTATTGAATTGAATAATGTATGTTTTAATTGGAATTCTGCATTTGCATGATATTTCATCAAATTAGGGATTCCTCTCCCACTAGGCAGCTCGTCCGATTTTGGGATGATCCATTTGGGGACCCCCAATTATTAATCAGAGCTGAGAAGGTGCTATTTGATCTTGTCCTGATATAAAATACCAGTTACAACTTTTCACATAATAATACTCCTGCTCTGCTCAATGGATTTTACTTGCTGACATTTTGTGCCAACCTTGCTACATCCTTGAATTCAAGGACTTCACAATGGTCTAAGCATTGCTTTAATTGGGGTCAAATGTTTAAGAGTTTCAATAAATAATTTCTAACATTATAATAAATTTAATAAACTGCCTCTGTAGAAATACGTTATGAATTACTTTCGAATCACGACATTCTTGTTTAAAATTCCGGGCGAGACGTGGTTCCACCTGTTCTTTTATACATATATTTAGGTTCATTTATAATGTAGCACACCCTGCATTATGAGGGTCGTTAATATGATTCAAACATAATATACACCTGAATTCTTGTATGCTGGGCTTTATGTAAATCACTATTAGATCAAGTGAGTCTCTGTAAAAGACTTAAAATGTTTTTAATTTTGAATTTCTTTTGTAACGTTTACAATTTTGGTTTTTTTTTTTCAAACTTCCTTGACGTCCTGTTTTTGCTGCTTTTGAAATTCTAAATGAAATCCAGTTTCGTCACTTTCTGACGGCGTTCATAACAAGTCACTCACACGAACAGCACATTGCACATTGCCAGACTTCAGGGCTCCACTCAGCGCCCTGGACAATACCTCTTGTAACACATTGCGCCCCAGCAGCTTGTGGCCCTCAGACACTAGTCTCCTCAGACGACCGCACCTCCGGAGGACCCGACAGACCAGCTCGGCCTTGAGGCTAGGTCTCTTCTGTCCAGGATATCCCCGGCACCGCAGCATGGTGAGGCTATTGAGGTTGCGAGCATGCTTGGCGACGCAAGCCAGCAGATCGTTGGCGTCGCTGCGGTCTTGGATCTCCAGCCGCCTGAGGAAGCTGGCCCTCCTCAGCACACGACACACTTGCTGTGTGCTGCCCTTGCAGCCTGCCACCGTCATGTATAACCAGTAGTAAGGATCCTCCGCCACTCTCTGGAACTGCCTGCTCACTGGGGCCAGCAGTCCTCGCTCCTCAACGGGCAGCTTCTGGAAGATGCGGCCCAGAATCTCGTCCGGGAGCGACACTATTTCTAATTTTCTGGAGCACATGTCGACTCTTCGATTTAAACGTTGGAAACCTCGAATGTCTTGTTGTCGTGAGACATAAACAATGCGTTATTTTGTAGGGAAGTTAATTGTCAAAACTGCATTGTTGAAATTTCCTGTGGTGTGCACAAAATACGCGAAAAACAAAATAATAAAAAAAAAAATTTCGTACCCGTTTACTTTTAATGCCGTAGTAAAAGTATGACGTTTTAATCTGCGGTCGTTGAACTAATTATGTTTATTTGTACGGGTTGGAGTAAAAATTGATATATTAGTTTGCTGTGGTACAATTTGTAGACGCATAAAAAATATTCTCGAGTTCAAAAATATTCCAAATTTACATACGGAGGAAGGATAATATATGTGCTGAAAATTAGGCCCTAAGCAAGACTGTCAAACGTGCTCAGTCCATCACCAATAGCCACACACTCTCTCTTCTCCTTCAGGCAATTATCGGGACATTCACTCCGCGAGGGAAGGATGGTACTAAAATAGCTGTTCTTCGGAGCGAAAGGCAACGAACCCACTCCCAGTAAAGATCACTCCCATCACAGCCGCGAGATAATTATCGGCGCCCTGCGGCACCTGTTAATTGCCAGTGTCCGTGCTACAGACTACCCGAGCGTACAGATGCGCAACTGCTTCGCATACCACCACAGACTACTTGACGATACAGCGGTGAGACAGTCTCTAATATCTAGAGTCACCTGTTTATCGCGAAAAGTTAATGCTCTGGCTAGACTTCAGTATTCTATGGGCACACTTGTATCCCTCCTTTGGCTATTGGTTGCTTGTTCTTAAGTGAAGACTAGCAATACCCTCACCCGCTTCGCTGGGCATCTATTTATATTCTATATACATAATTAATAATAGCATTAATAGGTTTTATTATTTATTATTTCAAAATTTCGTAATTAAAACTTAAAGTAACCAAATCAATTTTAACATATTATTTCAAATAGCAACCACCCGCGACTTAGTTCGTTATTTCTTTCATAAGTTTTATTAAATTTACATTAACAGTTCAGGGGAGTATAATCCTCAAATTAACCTTGTTTTTTTTCATAAATAGGAAATATGAACTTCTTATTCCAAAGTATTTCTTTTCATAGGTTTTCTTAAATTTTCATTAGCTTGCTAGAGGTTCTCTGCATACTATGTTTATTGTTTTATTATTTTCTGGTAGCAAAATATATTGGTTTTCTGGAGTTCCGACTCTAGATAATCCGACATATAACTGGCCGTGAGTAAAACACCCCTTGATGAAATCTATTCCCACAAATTTGAAAGTTTGTCCCTGGGACTTGTTTATTGTGAGAGTAAATGATACCTTCACCGGAATATACAACCATGTGAAAGGAATAGGCAGATCCATTGGGATCATAGGGGACATGTGGAATATGCGCTAGCTGTCCGGCGACAGGTGCAGTTAATATTATTGCTTCGATGATGTTCCGCAAATATTTTATCAATAGTATTAGACATATTAGGTGGGTTTATGTTGCGCAGTAGCATTATTGGGATACCAATCTTTTATTTGAGGTCATGTGGCGGCAGTCCAGAAGGATTTAATGAATTTAAGAACTCTTGAGGGTAGTGCACACTTTCCTCAATGTCGGGGATAGTACCAATGGATTTGTAATGTTTAACAAGATCATTGTATTTATTTCATTAACTGTGTCTTTTCTGGGAACTACTATTGCCCTTGAACAGAGCCAATGAATGTCTCTCTGTAATAAATTTCCTAGATCGAGATATATGGCCTCTATAAGATGTTCTAATTTATGGACTATGCGACCGAATCCAGCATCAAGTATGATTTCAGTGCTATCACAATTTGCGCTTGGAAAAGGAAATTTTCCTTCTCCAAGCTCGAGCAATTGTTGTTGATAGCGGTTATCATTGTCTTCGCTTGAATGGGCTCTCATTTTAGTGCCCAAATTAAGTGTTTGATCTGAATCCCATAACGGAGATTATTTTAGACATGATTTTACAATGCCTGCACGTGTTCCTTTTGATATGACCGGAAGTGTTTGGCTTAAATCACCAGCAAAAAGAAAAGTGACACCACCCATCAGTACGTTTGAGTTTCTGAGATCTTGGAGCGTCCGGTTTACTGCTTCAACATGAGCTCTATGGACATAGTACATTCGTATCACATAATTAATGATACACCATGTAACAATTTGCCAAGATGTCCATTTTTACGCATGGAACATACCTAATTTTCTCCAAAGATACTGTTAGTGGTAGTTTAAAGGTTGAATGTACGGTATTCCCATCATTTAATAAGGTTGCAGCAATCCCAGAAGAAGCGACTGCCAGTGCTATTTTTCCCGATTGTCTCATTTTTGCTAATATTAGATTTGTAATGAATGTTTTCCCTGTGCCCCCTGGAGCGTCCAAAAAATATTTAACCCCTATTATTTGCTACACTATCAATTATATCTTCATAAGCCTGACTTTGATCTGTGACTAACTTTGGCAAATTTTTGTTAACAAAACTGAAAACTGATTGATATCATACGAATGTCTCAGCATCGAATAAAATGTCGCGTTATATGGCCGATTCGATTAGGCTAAGGTAAAACCAAAACCACTCATACTTCTCGTTCAGCTCTAACAGTTTATTTTCTGTTCAGATTAAACACTCATTGCACATATCCTCAATGAAGGGTAAATTAAAGTCCTGATTTTGTTGGTGAATTTTGTATCTAATATCTTCGCAAAGATCCTCTTTAAATATTTCCCACAGTTTAAGTGGTTCAGATGGGTTGCAAAATAATAGTACCACTACAAATTACTCCCTTAGCTTTAATATACAATGCGTATCCACTGCCTCCCTGAAAGTATTTTCCCAATGATTATCATTTTCTAATGAACCTCTATCTCGGCAAGCTGCTTGATACGTTTCCTTCACCACTCGATCCGCAATTCCTAAGTGCTGAAATGAGGTAGGACAGCGCACGTGATGAAGCAAATTTCTGAGATACAAACATTCTGACTGTGCACGATGAACACTGTGAACTCTTCCCAAAGCTGCATCTTTTTTTTTTTTATTCCGGGATGCCCATCGACATCTTCACCACGCTTTCTTCGTGAGAATTTGTTGTTGGCCCAAGTATTATAATAATGTGGAACTTCGTGATAAAGCAAGGACCTTGCGCCTTCGTCAGAGTTGCATAGATCGAAAACAGCTGTGCGTGTGTGTTTTCGTTGGATTTTCAACTACCTTTCTCACATTGTCCGGTGAAAACTAGAAATCTTTGTCCGTTTTCTAAGTGTACGACTAAATGTACTACATAACGTACAGCAAGGTCAAATATTCTATACTGCAAGGCTTAAGACAGGATAAAATTCGTAACTTTACAGATTTCAGGGTATATTTACATTTAGGCATTGACATTATTATTATATGTATACTTAAATAGTACTTGCTTATGTTGTCATTTATTTCGATATTCTATCCAAATTATGTTTTAAGAAATGAGTTAACAGTATATTTGGTTACTTTAATATTTATTTACATAGAGGTCCATTTGTTTCAAAACAGTATTCAGTATTAATGTTTGATATTTTTCATTTTCTACTAGAGGGAAGAAAGTAATTAAATGTTTATTATACACAAAACTATCCTGGTTGTCTCTCGTCTCCCCATTGCTGATTGGCTGAGAAACGTGTCATGGTGAAACAACAGCCAATCAGAGGATATGAGACAACATGAGTAAGGCTATGATAAAATGGAACAAGATTATTCTTTAGAATTAATTCTCACCATGCCCAGGATGTATGTGTGGTTCCTAAAATTAATATTTTAATGAGTAGAAATAATAAGATTTGCTGCAAGATGTTTGCGGGGTATGAAGAGATTATAACTGAGTTATAAGGAATAATAATTTAATCGTGTTGGAGAAGAATAGGTACGTATGTAATTATTCGATTTTAAAGATGAAGTAATTTGTTAAATATTGTTTGATGAGATGAGTGAATTTGTGTATGAATATATATTTATGTATTTAAGAAGAAAACAAGTTTCTCAGATGTAATTGGAGAAGAAGATAAGAGTAAAACAAAATATTGAGAATATGCAAAATTAACTGATATGTAACAACCGGCGCCCAACGTGACAAAGGGAATATTTGTTAATTGTACTGAAATGTAGAGGTTGTTCACGGTAAACTGAGCACTTTTGAAAGCCCTTGTTAAGATCTACTTGTATGCACGTTGTATGTATACTCTTCGGCCATATATAAAATTAACATGCCATGAGCCTCATCACTTTATTCATACGTCGGTCAAGTGAAACTATGAAGTAATTTTTGATGAAATTATTTTAAAAATCCATTTTCACATCCATGCATTAAAAAAAACGCAGGGCCAAATAAATCATTTAAGTTATAGAAGGTTGCCTAACGCTTTTTGTTCGACGTTAATATATGGAACTAATTTCCCTCCATCGTTACTAACTTTACTGGATGCATGCCATTCAGTGCGCCCGTTAAAATATACGCAGGTAGGAGCAGTGACTTTTTCCAATGGTTGAATTCAAAAGAACTCAGTTTATCTTGAACAATCTTTAGCAAATTTTTATGGGTGTAAGTGATTCGCAACCCCTGTTACTGTGTTCTAGGAAATGAACGATTATTATTCCCATAGCTGGAGCCTGCACCTCATTGATTGTGACAACAAAACAAATGCTCGCTCAATCACAGAGTAGGCAAGCGCACAGAGGCAAAATGGAGTGTCTTTCTTTTGATATGGGCGTACCTGTTCGCTGATTGGCTGCCGAAAACTTTGGGGACGGGCCTCGTGTCTGATTGGCTACTGCTCACAGCGAAAGGTTCCTTATTTACTGAGCTGCCAGCTGGCAAGTAAGTTACCCAGGCAGGCGCTGATTGGCAAACGGCGCTCCGGTGTGTTAGTGGCAAGTGATGCCATTTGACTGGCTTGTGCGGTTAATGTAAGCGGAATAATAGGTTGTTTCAACTCAGTATTATTAAGTACTCCGTAGCTCTGTCTGTTTTAAGTACAAAACGCGTGAAACAAATTGGGTTTGGCTGTGTTGGGGCCACGGCCGTTTGTTTTGCGTGAATACGTCTGTTGACGCTCTCGGACGACTTGATGTTTATTTTACGTTCCCGGCACCGCTTCGCTCACTCATAAGGGATTTTATGGGTAACACTGGATTTGCTTTTGAGATGCTCTTTTTTCCAACCGTATACGATTTCTATATTTCGACTTGGCTTTTTAATGAGTAGGCATATAGGCCGAAATTTTGTTAAGTTTTCTTAATTTTTTACATTAAACGCATACAACTTCACCATAACCACGCCACACAAATTTGATCCTTTAATCGAGTGGTGTAATTGAATTTTGAATGTAGACAGTAAACTCTGAGCTGCAATGCCAAACTATATCCCCCGAATTTGTTATCATCTGATTTTATGGCTTGCCTCCCATTATGGTTGCAAATTAAAAAAGGTATTCAAGTCAAAATTCGCTATTTGCTACACAGCAAGATATAAATTAAGCCAGGTCATGAAGCGGTAAAAATACTACGCGGAACCCCACAGTGCGGAGCACCACGAACAACCTAGCATCGTTGGAGGGGGAAGGAAAGGTCGTCCATCAGAAACGTAGATTAAAGTCTATTGCCAACCCTGCACGATGGGTACCGACAATGCCTCTTTTACGGGAACACGAAAGCTTGCGAGAGAATGGGCTTGGTACGCGGCGTGTAAGAAGGTCTTAAACGGCCAAGCGGCTATTGTCCGCCGAGAATTAGCGACGTTCAAACAATGGCATCTCGCTTACAAAGCTCTGTTGTTCGGCAAATGAACGAGGCACGCTCAACCGTCCTGACAAACAGAAAACCGATGTAGTCGCTTGGCGATTGAACAATTTTTGAACCGAATATTTGAATGAAATTCCTACTTGCATGCTTAAGTGGCATACACTAAGAACATATTTTTATTAATTAGTCTAAAAGGTTTTATTATAATAAGTTATTAAACACAATTATATAAGAAGTACCCAACAGTGTCGATACACAACTGAAGGGAAATATGGTTTAAAACAAATCACCGGAGCTATATGGAACCGGTTTTGGTCGGCGTGTAACGGCGTTGTCTTGAAAACCTACGAGGGTGAAATGAATTAAACTTGGAGCAGCGACCGAATGCAAGGACTGAGAGCACCATGAGAAAAACCGCTGGCATATGTCGACGTTCCCTACTTGTGAAGATCCGAGTGTCCCAAATGGGAATCCCACTCGGTTCGTCTTGTTGAGAGGCGAGTAGAGTTACTCCTACAGCACAGAAGCCACTTGAAACAAATTAGTAAAACTATACTGGACGTTCACGAGCAAATGATAATTAACAGTAGAAAGGGGTAGACAAGTACAAATGGAACATATTTCATCAAGGAACCAATATTATAATATCAGTGCAACGTGCAGGGGCGGGTATGCAACCTTGTGTGCGTGGCATTGTAACCAGCCCGTGCGCACGTCTTCGTACGTGATAACACCGCTCAGTACCGCATGGCCGCAGTCTCGGAGGAGCTACGTATCTACAGTTCTCGCAGGACGTGTTATGGGAATATTAGGAGGAAGTTCCTTTAAATGCTCGTGAGGTGATGTGGTTTCAGCAGGACGGGGCCCCGCCTCATATCGCCATTGCGGTTCGCCGGCACCTCGACATGAACTTCCCGAACCGTTGGATAGGTAGGGGAGACCCCACAGCATGGCCACCACGTTCACCTGACATCACCCCCAACTGACTTCTGGCTGTGGGGCCACATCATATGGATGGTGTATGCCACAGCACTTGACACAAGGGATGAACTCATTACGCCGGAAACCTTTGCACACGTGCGTTGCAACATGCTTCAGCGCTGCACCGCCTGTTTGACGGTGGCGGATAGTTTGAACAGACACTTTGAACGGGGATATCGAACAGACACTCTGTCTCCATACCTTCAGTCCAAAGGTGTAAATAAAATGTAATTTTATTGCAAAGCCTGTAGTTTCGTTATTGCGATTGGCTACCCGCCCCTGCACAATGCCACTGCAATTAGCGGGTTAACTATGGATGTTAGACAATTGGTTACTAGATTAAATATGCACCATTTGTGGTTATCTACCCCACTCTGGTGTTCATTATAATTTGTTCGTGAACCAGTATAAGTATAGTTTATTCGCAGTAACTTCACACCCTTTGAACCAAACCTTGCAAAAATGATATTGTGTGACATGTTTAGGTGTTTCCAAATGTTTCTTGGATCACAAGCTTTGTATACTTCTGTTAGCATAAATGTATTTTATTTTTTGTTAAATTTAACTTTTGATAGTATTTTTTTCTATGAACTACAATAAAAACAGAGATGAAATAGGTATGTTGGTAATACCTAGTATAATAAATAGCGCTCATTCAAAATATTATTAAAATGAGTGTGCATAAATACCACGCGTTGTTCTGTTGGTGTAATATTCTTGACTTAGTTGATCTTAGTTTGCATAAGGTGGAGGAATAAACTGAAAGTAGATCTTTGTCAGGGCTTCAGAAATGTTGGAAGTAACAGTGCATGGACTGTAGCTAGCCGTCAACACTCTGAGGCCTGCACACATTTACTAGCATTCACGACAAGTTAGAATTTATTCGCCTATATCCACCTTTGAAGGAACAGCGACTTTGTTGGCCTCTGTGCGCCCACGTACAACCGAACTATTGGCCCACGCCTTAGTGAATAGGAATGCCGCAACGTCAAATGTTCATTGTTGGTGGTTATTAGATGTTAGTAGGTACTGAACAAAATTGTGAAATAATTTACGGGAGTAGTAGGGGCAGGCCGGTCCTAGATACAAAGGGATGCCGCCTTTATTGATATCGAAGGGTCAAATTAATTGAAAAGGTTAATTAAATTGATGGAAAGGGTTAAATGTATTGAAAGGGTTAAGGCCCTTTTATGCATCCGATTCGTGTCGTACGACGGTATACGGCAAAAAGTCGGACGAATCATAAGTACCTACGAATAAATGAGAACTTTTATGAATTGTCGTACGTAGGGTCTGCCGGACATAAGTGAAAAACGTGCCGTACTGTTGTAGAATATGGATCGACAAGAAATGTTGTACAACTCGGATAAATACATGGTGGTAAATGGGTGCCATTATGCAGCCAGACGAGTAGCAGCCGGTCCGACAGCAACAATGTAGGGCTACCAATCACTCTACATCACCAGTCCATTTGCGTGTAGTATGTCATCACGTTCCATAGTGCAGTAGTGCTGTTTGTCACAGTGTTTGTCACAGTGTTTAACATGGAAGAGTTTTCAAAACCGAACAACTTGTAGATAAAGTTAAGAAGAAGACGTCACTGTGGGAAACATCATCAGAGGAATATAAGAACAGGCAGATAAATAAAATGCAGTGGACCTAAGTGTGTACATCGTTTTACTCAGACTTCCAAGAACTGGCTGCTAAGGAGAAAGCCGTCACATGTACGTACCAAGTCGTGACCTATTTACTTGTTTGTTTATATGCATTTAAAGGTCTTTTTTCCTTTCATTTCTGTATAATGTTTATTCCTTTCCTCTCATCAAACATTAATCGCATAGTTTGTAAATATTATGTAAGTTTAAATTATATGTTGTGTATATTATGTACATTCTTTATCCTATGTGGATGGGATATAATAATACTATAAATAGTAATAACAAAAAATTAAGAAAATTGTTATTGTACTCAAAAAGTTATACAAGTTAAAAATATATATTCATAGACACACACACGTGAAATTCAAAGAATTGCGATACAAAATTGAACAGAATATTATCACACCATCGCCCTCAATATTGCTGACAAAAATAAGTAACCTTATATGCTTATTTGTTCTATTAGAGATGTACAGTTATAGTTGCCAGTACTGTTCATCATATTACTAATGTTTATACAATTAATTTAAATATAGCAATTTTAATGTACGCTGTTGGTTTATTTATAAACAGTTATTTCGAAATCAAGTTACAAACACTTGGTTTCATGTAAGCCCACGGCTCCATTAAATCTTGCTGTATAGCCAGGCAACCGCACCTTCACTGCTGCTAAAGTATGTTGTAAACCGATCTCTGTAAACATATGATGCTTTGTTCCCACGATGCAAGTGATGGCATGTTTCTTCAACACTGTCATACAACCCAACAACTTCTAATGTACCTTTAAAGTGTACACCATCCCTTTCACGTACATAGTTGTGCAAAGTACATACAGCTTTAATTACAGCCAAACAACTTGTGTATTTTTAATTCATTGGGCATTGTAAAACCCTCCACTTTGTTCGTGATCATCCCAAAAGCACACTCAAACAAACGCCGAGCAGTACTTTGCCAGTAGTTGAAGATTCTTTGTGAGTCTGTCAGTGGTTCCCTGGATATGGCCGCATCATGTTCATGAGATTCCGAAAGCTTCGTCCGCTACAAATACATATGGCAAAGACTCTAACGCGTTTGTAACTGTCTCCAGATTTGGAATATTTAATCACCAAACGTCTAATGCCTTGCCAAAGGTAGAATCTTGAAAAATTGTGGAATCTGCAGCCTTTCCTATTGTCCCTACATCAATGTACTTAAACCTGTAGTTAGCATCAGCTATGGTCAATAATACTCCTGAGAAGTACTGCTTGCAACTGTACAAAGTGATCCAGAATGCTGTGGCTTTATAATGTTCACATGTTTTCCATCAATCGCACCTAAACAATGTGGAAAGCATGCATTGTTTTTGAAACTCTTGGTGGTTTTGTACCAGTAATCCTGTGTAAATTCTGGAAACACAACATTGCATAGAGCAGTCCACAGCACTTTACACATCTGTGGAACAATCATGCTCGCTGTTGCTATCCCAATTCTGAACATGTGCTGGAGATCCATAAAAGTACACTCTGATGCCAAGTACCTGAAATAAGTATTCACCAGTCGTTAAATCCTCGATAAATATATTCAGTAATGGTGAAAATACATGTTTCAATTACAGTGACTACAGCGTATTTGATATTTATTCTCTCCCAACATACATTATTTCAAGTGAAACTGCTGTGTTTAATTTCAATATTGTACTCGTGCTGCGCTGCCTTATGGCTGCATTGCTCATCTTCCAACAAGGCGAACCGCATTCCAGCTCTGGTGCAGGGTGACTCCCGGAATTCTGCTTGTGTAAAACATGCCTAGATGATGCTGTAGTTTGGCAGGTTACTCAGAATATCATGTTTCCCCTGTCCTTGCATTTCAGCTACTACACCATATCCATATCATTCCACTCCTCAATGGCTTTCACAACTATCTCAAATAGACACAAAATTTTCCCAATGTAAATATACTAATGTTGTACATTTGTGTTATATATATTGCATATTTTAAATTCATTCATAGCATAGAATAATTTATGTTGCTGATAATAACATAATTATTCTCCACAAATTTGTTTAATAATAGGGGAGAACAACATTATATATACACAGGACATACATTTCATATTGTTTTGTTTTCAGGCAAAGATCTCCAGACAAAGTGGAGGAATGTAAGGGATTCTTATGTTTGCTATCTGTGTTCAACAAGAACCAAGAGTGGTCAAGTTAGGAAAGATGTTAAAACCTACATTTACGAAAAACACCTCGACTTTGTAAATTGTGTTGTTAATCCACAGCATACAGAGTCATCCAGTGTAGCATCTATGAACAACAGTGTAGGTGGTGGAGGCGTATCTGACAGTAATGAAGATGATCACTCCGTACTTGATGAAAGAAACGAAGATATCGCACAGTCGGGTTTCTCTTCTAGCACCGATAATAGGAGGAAGATGGGGATGGTTGAAAGTAAAATATATGTGTACATAGACAACTGCCAACTAACAAAGCTTTGCAGCCGAGAATAACATAATGACGACATGGGTTTCTTCCGGTCATTGCTCCCAATGTTGAAAGACTTGCCGTTTCACGTAAAAATGGATTTTCGAATGGATGTCATGAGAACTCTCCTTAAATATTAACAAAATTCACAACCTGAATCTTCATCACAAAACCAAAAGCCTCTAACTTCACCTAATGTCGACATTCCCAGAAACCTCATCTCACAACCACAGGCCCCATTTTTGAACCCCTATCAACCCGTGTCAAAATCCATACCCATATAACCAGTCATACAGTGCACCTGTAACCTATGAAAATCTATTATCGACCAGTGCTCCCTGCAGCAGTAATTACCAACACAACGAAGAGCACACCTGCCTGAAAAGCACCAGGGGCCCGGGAGAAGTGTCCAAACAGCGGCAGGAAGGTGAATGTGGACCACATCTAAGTCCAGAAGGATATTCCCATCACAGTAACGATTCCTTAATCTCAAATGACCAATCTGATATAATATTCAGCAGGAATGATTTTACATGAGGTTTAATAGTGTTATTTTATCATTATATTAATTTGTTGTTTCAACATTAACATACAAAGGGAATACTCATTCTATTTATATTCTAGGGATATGTCAATTGGATTACATCAATGGTAATTTGTGGTTTCGGATTGTGGATATTTTTGTTCATAAGTGCATAATTTAATGTACCAACTAATAGTTAGCCCCTTCAGTTCTATGTTTTCAATACCTAAAAACCCAATAGATGTGGTAACAAATAAACTTAGTATTAAAATAAATTACAATAACACTTACCTGAGAGTTACTGCCATCATTTCCTGTACAGAAAACGATAATCCTTCTGCAGATCCCGTCTTGCTACAATTGTTTCTTGGTATTTGACCACCAACTCGACAAATGAAGAAATGGAAATTCTAAGATACATGAAAACTTATCGTTATCCTCTCTTAATATTCCATACAAGTTACGAAACTCACAATCTTCATAAATAGCACTGTTTATCGGATGCACATACCACCTTCTTTTCTGTCTATTCCGATACATTTGCTTATATGCAGCATACAATATTATTGGATCCATACCTAATGAATGTCTTGTCACCACTGCTTCAAGTTGTTCATTCCCCCTTTGCTGGAACGGCATTCTTCGCCGGTCCGTCAAAATTGACGTCGTGTAATATTTTAGCCTGTCCAGTTTCTACCCTATGCTGTTGTATGACACGAATCGGATGCATAAAAGGGCCCTTAATCCTTAATCGGATTTAATCCTATCAGAAATTTTCACTCCAATTTCAATCCAATAATTTTTTTTATCCGAACTAATTTTTTCTCTCTGCGTGTGTGTAGTTCTTTATTTTCTCTTTTAGGGGGTGGGGAGCGGCTCTGGTAGATGTTCAACCTCTGAGCTCTGGCAATCGACTGATGTGTAATGTGTTGGGGACAGGGTGTGTGTATGTATGTATATATACATATATAGTGAGTATTGTGCAAGAGTGGCATAAGTGTGTTTTTTTGGATGGTGGTGTGAGAGAGGCGATTTTTTGGTAATAATAATTAAACAGAAAGAGAAAACATTACATATAGTTAACACACAAGAGAAATTTCGGAGTGTTTAAATGAATATACTTCAAACGAGTTCTACCTATGCATAAATAACATGAGAGAGATTTTTAACTACGTGAATAACATCTGGTGTTGACATGTGCTAAATGATTACAATTATGTGAGTCTCCAGTATGAACTTAATTAACGAAGTAAAATGTCCCTGTAAATTAAATAGCTAACGAGTACAATAACATGGCGTTTGAAAAATTACACTACTTGATGCCTCTTGCACGAACCTGACATGATTTTAAAACATGTCCACCTGTGAGACTGGTGAGCAAAATTTTGAAATGGAATCCATACATTAAACAACTATTATTAAAAAAGAAATTAAACTATTAACATGCGTAAAAAAAGTTATTAGATATATGTCCATTCACTCAGCAGGTCGCTGCAGCACTGACTTGGATATACCAGTTATGTCAACTTATAAGCTGTGTTGTGAGCAAACATAACCTGTGTCGGCCTATGTTTGATAACTAGAGGTGAAAAACTGGGAGATTTTAATGAAAATACAAAACGAATGTATACATAAGGCAAAGGGTGTAAAATCTAACATGTTGCAATCACTCAGGTGTGAGGAGTATCGAGATTGCCTCGAAAAATGCACAAGGGTTTTGGGGACCCGATATCAGTTCCGTTCGTGTGCTCATGAAGTCTACACTGAACACGTAACCAAGGTGTGGATTATAAGCGGTACATTGAGGCAGATGGATTAATAACCTTAGTTGGATTAGTAGCAGTTGTAGCAGTAGTAAACAGAAATAGTGTTACGATGTATATAACTATGATGAAATGTTTGGTAATTAAAATCATAAAATGTCTTATTTTTGTTAACATGTCTTGTTAAAAATGTTTGGTAATTCAGTTTGTCACATGATTCTTGTATATTGCATTCTCTTGTTATGTTTGTTTTAAAGCATGAGAAAAAATGTGGTTTGTATATATTTATTTTATTTGATAAAATTTAGTGTGATTGAAAAAAATCGTTTTGTAAATTAAATTTTTGTATGAACATTGTGAACATTTAGTTTTAAGGATGATAAAAAAAAAAAAAGAATTTTGAACAAAATTTTTTATGTTAAAATGGAATATTGTAGTTGTTATATATTAGTTTGAAAATTCCACATGTCATTATATATCTTGTGAATGATTGGAGATGGGATGTGTCTGAAGATGAAGTACTTGTTTATTACTGGTTATTAAATAGAAAAAATTTTGGTAACTTGAGACGAGTAAATTAGGTGATGGTAAGATTTTCAGGCCTGGAACTTGAAAAGATTTTAAAGCCAGTCAGCAGGTTATTTGTTTGTTTGCTAACTTTCCCGAAAAAAAATACAAGTTGTTTGCTTTCTTCTCGACGAGGGAGAAAAAATATTATACATTGAAAAATTATCATTTACAATTGTTATTAAAGAAATGTAATTAAAAAACACACTTTAAAAGGGGGAATTACAAAAATGTTTGAGAAAATGGAACACATCTGAATGAATTAATTTGAAATGTGAGGGAACAGACTAGTATTTTCAGAAAACCTCTGTCAACCCGCTGGCCAACTTGAATAACCCTGGGAAATTTAACGAAACCGAGAGCCAAGTGACACAAATACCATTTCAGAGGGCAGGTAGAAAGACCTCTTAGTAACACACCACAATATTTCCCGCTGCCCTTCAACTCTACAGCTGGGAGAGTCCAACGAACTTTGAAATAAAAAAAAATATTTTGTCACAGCAATAAGATTACTACTACTATTGCAACTTGAGATTGAACACGGAGATGTCTCCCGGCAAAACATTATCATACTTTATACAAACTCAGAAAACACAATTAAAAGTTAACAAATAAAAAAATTCAACTATTTCACAAACATGCATTATTATTCTTACAATTGTGAAAAATGCATTAAAAATCAGGGTACGTTTTTAAAAAAATATAATTATTATTTTACTGTCTGTTGTAGGACGAATAATCTATTCAAGTTGTTAATAGTAGCTTGGTAGGGAAATAGATTCTGTCACTCGTAAATTTAAACTCAGCCATGCTCCACGAATATAACAGCTCATAAGCCGGCGCACATCATACAACCCAGTCATTCATTCACCAGCCTCCGAGGCGGATGGATGGGTTTTCGGGGAGCTCCTGGTGCGATTTCATTGCGTGTTTAGTCATTTTCATGTACTTGTGTTCGTTAACCAATTAATTTATTAGGAAACATTCGTTTTGTATTTTCATTAAAATCTCCCAGTTTTTCACTTCAGGCTATAATAAAACATAAGCCGACGTAGGTTATGTTTGCTCTGAACACAGCTTATAAGATGACGTAAGTGGTATAGCCAAGTCAGTGCTGCAGCGACCTCCTAAGTGAATGGACATATATTAAACATGTTCTTTTTTACGCTTGTTAATAGTTTAACTTCTTTTTTAATAATCGTTGTTTAATGTATGGATTCCATTTCAAAATTTTGCTCACCAGTCTCACAGGTGGGCGTGTTTTGAAATCATGTCAGGTTAGTGCGAGAGGCATCAAGTAGTGTAATTTTCCAAATACCTTGTTATTGTGTTTGTCAGCCATTTAATTAATAGGGACAGTTTTGCTTCGATAATTAAGTTCATACTGGAGACTCACGTAATTGTGATCGATTAGCACTTGTCGACACCAGATGTTATTCACGTAGTTAAAATTCTCTCTCACGTTATTTATGCTTAGGTAGAACCCGTATGAAATATGTTTCGTTTATATGCTCCGAAATTTCTCTCGTGTGTTAACTATCTGTAAAGTTTTATCTTTCTGTTAAATTTCTATCACCAAAAAATCGCCTATATCCCACCACCGTCTACGAGCAATATCACTACTAACCCAAAAATTGTACACTTACATCGCTCTTGCACAAAACTCACCATATATATAATCCGATTAAAGATTAACTATTTCAATACACTAAACCCTTTATATCCATTTAATTAGTACTTTCAATCAATTTAACCCTTTGATATCAATAAAAGCGGCATACCTTTGTATCTAGGACCGGCCCACCCGTACTTCTTACGGGCAAGCTAGACTCCTACCCCGTGTACATTTAAGTCACGTTTGGTATTTGATGACAGTTTATTAGACACGCCCAGGTTAACTCTAAGCCAATAACGTACCTTTCATAAAACGATCACAAAATTCCGCATGACTTGCTCTGAGGTAAATATGACTGTCTATATGATGTTCAAGGTTATTTGATAAATGTTTAAATCAACCATTTCAAAATGTCACTGTCGATTAAAGTTGGTAACGATGGCGAGAAAGTAGTTCCATGTATTAACGTCGAATTAAAAGTTTTATTTTAAAACATTTATGAGCACTGAAATTATTTCTTGGGCTTTTCGTTGATTTTAATGGACTTAAGGTCAAGATTACTCAAATTTGTAAATCGTTTACTTTCCTGATAATTTTACGGTTTCATTTGACACTCGAGGCCGATGGCGATATTAATGTTACTTATGGTGTAAGAATACACCGTGTGCATACAAGTAGGTCATAAGTAGGGCTTTCAAAAGTGCTCAGTTAACCGTGAAAAAACCTTTACACACCGGGGGCAGCAGCCAATGAACAGAATGCTGAAGCTTGAAGATGCATAGGACCGCGGAGTCTAAACTGCAGGTCGTTTGAAACGCAGAATTTTCCTGTCCTTTGCTATTGCATTGGGCTTCCAAGTTTATTTTACTCCAATAAAATGTTCGATACTGAGTAAACATTTTTATAATAAATCGTGTATTTTCAATAGATAAAAAATATTTTCAGTTAGGAATGTTTTTGTTTTTGGACAGTAGTGCTCGCGTTAGATTCTTTTGAACACTGACGGGACATCGGACAAATAGTTGTTCGAGTTTTGTTTTCAATAAGCAAGAAATTAAATAATAATAATATTATTATTGTTTGAAGTACCCTCGAGCGTGTGTTCAAGGTTTCAACAAATGACTATCGAAATCAACCTTTTCAAGAAACCGCTTACTACATATACTTGGACGGAGATAATCAATGTCACGATACCCGTACAGTTGGCAGCGCCCTAAGAAATGTGTTTCCATGTCATAAAGGAATTGCGTAAAAGCGTAGTCTTTAAATTTGTAAACACAGAGTTATTCATTTTTGTTTATATTTCTCAAATTCAGAAGGAAAAAAACCCCTTGAGGTGAGCTGAGAGATTTGGCGAGCTCTTAACTGCGAGGTATTGATCGCCGATGAGAGTGAAGCGAGGTGAGAATATAGCAGCGCCGGAATGCAAGGGCGTGGGAAACGTGAGATCCCCGAGAAAACCCGCCGACCAGTAGCATCGTCGGGCACGATTCCCACTTGCGAAAATCCGGAGTGGCCGGCCGGGGAACGAACCTGGTTCGCCTTGGTGGGAGGCGTGCAGTATAACAGCTCATCCACCGCAGCCCAAAACAAAAACTTATAGTATTTATATTATGTAGTAGAGTTCTACGACATTCGCGTTAATATTATTACAGAAATAGACCCCAATAACTGCGCATTTGTTTCGCTTTTCTCACTGGGCTACAACTTTTGACACGCCATGCACAATTGACTATATGTAAGTACATAGGAACGAACTCGAGTGGTGGTCCCCTTCATGTTGGCGAACCCCTCATTCTCTGATTGGCTGTAGGGGCCGCGGTGTTGCAGTGGTTAGATAACTAGCCTCCCACGTCGGCGGACCGGGTTCGATCCCCGGGCGGGGTGGCTCCCGGGTTTTCGCATGTGGGAATCGCGCCGGACGATGACGCTCGTCGGCGGGTTTTCTCGGGGATCTCCCGTTTTCCCCCCACCCCTTGCATTCCGGCACTGCTTCGTAATCACCTCGCTTCACCCTCATCGGCAGTAAAGGCGTCGATGTTAAGAGCCGCTCGAATCTCTCTTAACTTTACATCACTTCACGTCACCCTGACTGGATGTGCGTGTCTTTGGGATAGGCCTTGTGTTTAATTGGCTACTGTGTGCTGCGAAAGGTTCACTATTAGCTGGGCTGCCGGATGGTGAGCGCTGATTAGCGAACGGCCTTTTGATACGTTGCAGAGCAGTGACGCCGTATTACTGGCGTGTGCGTCTGGAGTCGGTGCAATAAGTGGCTCTTTCGCCTCTGTATTGTGAGTTACTCTGTGGCCAGGATGACCCTGAGCTAGTGAGAAACGCGTAGGCCTACAATTTTATTGTGTTTACCACACTGACAGATGATAACGCAAATTTTGCAGATCATCCTACCTATAAGTAGGAACCTGCAAAATTAACGTTATTTTCTGGCAGCATACTAGAATTTACAATCCTATACATATTCGAGTCGATGCCATTTTTTTTGTTGACTTCTGCAGTATTGAGGCCCAATTTTCCCTTTTGTCTTGGTTGGACGTTACTGGGCCAGGATATCGTTAGTGGTTTCCTATTGGTCTAAAGCCCTCAAGACCGTGTCCGAACAAACTGTAGTCCAATGACGAACACAGTACAAAAGCACAAGTGTTTGAAGTCTAGTCTGGCTTGAAATAATAACGCGAATTTCGTAGGTCTCTACCTATAAGTAGTGATAGGAAAAGTTCACGAATTAATTTTAAGACATGATAAGAGTACACTGAAGTAGTCTTTCAACTGTATCACAGCTCATTAGACACGACCCGGACGACTCTGAGCCAGTAGCGAACTTGCATAAAAGAAATTAGCGAATCCCATACTGCCAGGTATGAGGTAACAATCGCTAATCTCTGATACAGAAACCAATGAACATACAGCTGAGGCTCGACAACACAAACGACGGTAGAATCTAGCCTAGGCTTTCCTATCCCTACTTTTAAGTAGAGACAGGGGTTTTCGCGAAAATATTTATGGTCATACTAGACTTCAATATCCTACGTCCAAAACCACAACTTCCCTTGGTTATTGGCAGCCGGTATACGTGAGAAGACGTGTTCTTATTTTACTGGGCCAATCGTAAAATAAAGTGCTCCGACACCGAACGTCCATGATTCGCTGACAGACACTTGAGGCACGTGACATTTAAAATCATCCAACAACGAAAGTACATATGAACAAGAGTGTTTTGGAGTACAAATTATCTTGAAATCTTTTCCCGAAAAACACCTGCCCCTACTTAATAAGTGCCTAATATTTTCACTGTTAAATTTCAGTGGCGCATGTTATTCGTGCGGGTTATTGGCAATGTTGCGGCGGAAGGATAAGAACGGAACTAGACCATTAGTAAAGGCACCCATTTTTCGCGAAAAAAATTCTACAACTGTTTGTAGTCCAAACATTTTGGCTCATATCCGCTTCCATGACTGGGCGATTTTTAAACTGTCACTCGTCTTATAGGCTCTCAAGGCCTGGATTTTGAGAGCGTCCCAAAAATCCCCACTACCCATTCACTGTTATGCGCCTTAGATGTCTGCCTACAAATCGCGAAGGTCAATATCGGAGTATTCTCAAAGACACGCGACCAATGACCAAAGGAAATTTTAACGGATACACACAGAACATTAAAGCCTAGCCTGCAAATAAAACTTTTCGCCAAAATTAGTAAATCAAAATAGTTGGTAATAATTCCAAAAAAAAAAATATCACACTCAACTGCGAAGAGCATGTATCTAAAGAGCAGACAGATTTTGTACGCAGTATCTAACGTCGTCGAGAACATTCGATTCCGCTATCATTAAGTCTTCGTGGTGTTATGTTTTTAATATTTTATACTTGAGTCTACACTCTAATAAATTATTTGTAAATTTGCCATATCAGTGTATACGTAGTGACAAACCGCGAATGGTAAATTATTTCCCCATACATTCTTGGTACCATTCCTACAGCTGCTAAGAAAAGAGTCAAATGCGTAGGGAAGTTCCCAACTTTGTATAGTATCAATGCTAAATATTCCCATATTTTCAGCCTGATACGTAGTGCCATTACCATACACTGTATAGGTTAAAAATTTCCATTAAATTTTAGGAAGTTTAGCAGAATTTTTTTACAGTGTAGGGGCTAGGGAAGGTTTATACTAATATGAGGCATGAACTGGAGTTAATTATGAAGACAGAACAGGTATTTTATTGAACTATTATGAAATATATCAAATATAAGTTATTGGCGAGGGAGGTCCTAATCATTACAGTATATGACTAACCTGAATGATACTGTGGCCGGTGGCTGAGTGTTGAGTGGGAAGGTGACAAGCGGCACGCCAAGCTGCATTTTGATGGCTTCATCTCAGCGTGGGTCCTCAGTCGGACCCCGTACAAAGTGTTGCTAAGTATTATATAGTTTCTGGTGACGTAATTGTCCCAAATACCGTGCCGCCGGGAGGGGCGCTCCGCTGGCGCTTCGCTGATATGTTTTATAAACTATTATTGTTGTAATGTGTTTTGGAATCTTCGCCTGGCTTGCAGTTTGCTAGGCTTGTCCGCCTTTACTGAATCATAACAGTGAACGCAGAATGACAGACAAGTGACACGTGGTTTGTAGTTCTTCGTGGTTGAAGAAGATAGTGCAGGATGTGCATACTCGCTTGCAGAAGAATCGTACTGCATCAGTTAGTTTATAGAGTGAGGTATTTGACTTCAGAAAGAAGTATTTATATCTCCTCTTTGACAACTAATTATATCAACGTCTCATGACAGAAAATTTTTTTTTTCCCGTTGGAATAAGAATTGGTTCAGTTGTGTTTCTGATAATTTCACCAGTGACAGTGCATCGTTACTAAAGGCTGTTCTCAATAAAGTGAGCACTTTCGAAACCAACCTCAGAAAAAAGTTACGTCTCCTACCTGTACATATTTTAACGGGCACACAGAGTGGCATGTGTCCAGTAAGGTTGGTAACGATGGAGAGAAATTAGTTCCATGTCTTATCATCGAATAAAAAGTGTTAGGAAACAATTTGTGATACCTTATAATTTCTTTAGCTGCCTTATTTTTTTAAGCACCAAAGTGTTAACATTAGTAGATTTGTAAAATATTTACTTTTGTAATGATTTCACAGTTTCATTTGACTGGCGCATGCTTAAAGTTATGAGGCCCATGGCAAAGTTAATTTTACATAAGGCGGAAGAATACACACCGTGCACGTAAGTAGATCTTAAGGAGGGCTTTCAAAAGTGGTCACTTTACCGTGAACAGCCTATAGTCATTTGGACTATGGAAATTTTTTATATTTACACGTGACGAAAGGATACAGGTCGATGAGGTAAAGAAATATGTTGCGGGTTGGATGACCTTTACACCAGATTACTTAGTATTTTGTGTTCGCTAACTTCAAGATATTTGTCTATCTGCTGCCGTGCCTGTGAGAAGCCAGTTTCACCTATGACCATAGTAAAGGTTTTTTTCTTTTACAGGCTTGCTATAGGCTCAGAGTCGTCAGGGTGTGTCTAGCTACTGTAATCCAGCTGTGGGGCGAATTGTGCATACATGCAAGCTTTTGAAGTGTCGATATCTGTAAAGCGAATTCATAACGTTTTCCGTTTGTTGACAGTGACAGAAAGAAAATTCTCTCGGTTGAGTTCTCAAGGCTGCGCAGCAACCGGCCAGCAGAAAATATTGATACACGCTGTAAAAATTGATGTGTTTCAGAGGAGTTTGCAGATCTCTCGCATTGACAGAATCAGGAATGAAGTTATTCTGGGAATGTCGAATATCAAGCAGATTAGTTTGGAGAGTTGACGTAGACAAAGATGCTACAGGAGAGATGGCCTAGGGAGGTGACAGGTCTAAGAAGAAAAGATTACCACTACTTACATTGAATAATTGTCTAATGGGAGCGAGCTGAGTTGGTAGATTTCGGGGCAAAAAACAACTAGGATTTAGAGTCCACTGAGGTGAAGTTAAATGACGATGGAACAAGGATGGAATGCAAAGGCCGAGGTAACGACACTCCCTCCAGAAAACATGCCGGCCAGTGGCAACATTCTCCAAGTTTTCACATGAAACCTCTCAGCATCGAACCCGGATCACCTTGGGTGGGTGGCATGTGCACTATCAACAAAGATCTCAGCAGTCCTTATAACATGAACGATTATAGTCAGGGTACTGCATAACTGGTCGTGAGAAGATCGTCTGGAGTGGAAGCAGGAATTAATTACAAGGCACTTACTAGAAATTGGAGCAGCTTTTTGTGCCAATATGCATGTATCATTAAAAAAGAAAAGTGTTATGTAAATATGAGTTTGTGTTAGCCAAGATTAAAATCATTTATCGATTGTTGCCAATTTTCGCTTCTCTCCTATCATATATATTCAAAAAGAAAACTGTGCAAAGAAAGTAAAAAAAAAAAAAAAAAAAAAAAACGAAACAGGATATCTAGAGTTTGTTAGCGTAGTTTCTGAAAAGGAACGAGAATAAAAGAACGTGACAGTTCCACTTCAATCCATTGGCTTCCATCTTGCGAGGAATTTATCCGTAATCTTTTAAAAAGGTTGTTTCATGATGCTTGTTAATGGTTTGTATGTTCTTACAAAGCTTAAAGTTTAAAGACTGTTCACGATAAAGTTGAGCACTTTTGAAAACAACCTTAGAAAAAAGTCACTGCCGCTGCCTGCATATATTTTAACGGGCGCACTGAGTGCTATGCGCCCAGTAAAGTTGGTGACGATGGATGTTAAGTAGTTCCGTATCTTAAGTTAATAAAAAGTGTTAGACAACCATTTGTAATAACTTAAATTATTTCTTTCTTTTCCTGTTTTTTTTAAATTCAATGAAGTGTAAAAATTAGCCTATTTGTTAAATGTTTACTTTTCTAATAATTTCCCAGTTTCACTTGCCTGACTCATGAGTATAGTGATGATGCCCATGACAATGTTATTCTTACATAAGGCGGAAGAATACACAACGCGCATACAAGTAGATCTTATGCAGGGCTTTCAAAAGTGCTAATTTTATCGCGAATAGCCTATATCAAGAGGTAACCTTAAAATAAAAAGTAAACGAAATGAGGTTTCAGTCGGCCATCGCTTGCTGCAAGGGATCGTGAATATGTTATCGATGACTGGGCTTGTAAAATACACGGAGCGGATGGGACAGCGGGGGGTTGGAGATACACGCCCACGGGCGAGCCAGGCCCCACGTTGGCCGCCACCTGTCGCTCCCGGCGTGATCCCGCCGCTCCTGCAATTACCCCTCCCTCATAATTAAGACGACGACGCCCGGGCGACCAGCCCTGAGATGTCGGCGGTGGTAGGTCGTATACCCGAGCCCCGCGTTGCGCGGTAGCACTCCCCGGGCCTGGCCGGCGTAATTAATAGCCTCCTTCGCCCGACCCAATACCAGGAATGAACCGGCTAATGAGATGGATGTCCCCCTCTCCCCCCCCCTCCGTTTCACACCTTCATTCCAACTAGTTACACCTCCTCTTCCCTCACCCCCAGTGGAGACTCAAGATGAGTTTCTTGAGTAATGGTCCTGCGAGAAATGATTTGTTGGGTGCAGGCCGGATGAAATACTTCTGGTCGTTTGAAGATCACCGGGGGCTACCGTTCATCTCCGCGACAATAAGCTTCTGTTTAGAGAACCATCAGTCTCATTACATTGTCAACCTACGACTTTAACTTTTGCAAAAGGGGTCAGCTATAACTAGGGGCGCCTGTTTTTCGCGAAAAGATTTTAGGACAAGCTGTGTTCCAAAACACTATAGTTCAGAACCACTTAGGTGATTCGATTATTTTAATTGTTACGCGTATTATCTGTCTACCCGCGAATCACGGACGGTCAGTATCGAAGAAACTTAACTCTGATTGGCTCACTCATGTAAAAGACTCTCTTCAGACAAATGAAGACTGCAAGTGTGCACATAAGATAATGAATTCTTGCATCCGCGTTAATATTTTCGCGAAAAACAGGTGTCCCCAGCTATAACATATCGTTAAACTCCTTTAAAAAATTTGCAGTTCTACTTGAGAATGTGGGAAACATTTATTAAACATTGAAATTGAGTTATTTCTCCATAACAACACTGTTTCAGTGCTGATAGTTAATACCGAAGTGGCTTACATAACTGACCTAACCTAAAACTTACATCTAAAAATTACACACAATGAAACACACACACTCTATGGCTTATCCAAATTTGAATGTGGAACCCTACAGTTTGTAAGTTGCTTGAACATTATACAGGTACTTTATATTGAAACGTGTATGGTTTTAAGGTTTCTTGAACAACTTGTGTGGCAGTTTTTTTTGTAAATAAGAAGTTTATATTAATTGCTTGTGTACAGAGAATTGCCAGTTTTGCAGCATCTGACGATCTCAAACGAATTTAGTTTAACAAACTTTAATTTCAAAACAAATTATTAAGACTTTGTTTTTATTTTTCAAGTTTTGATGATAATTAGCTCTCTTAGTAGACATTAAATATAATTATCTCGAATTTAGTGATACAAAGTATAAGTCAAATATGACTTGCAGCATTCTTTTCTGTTTTAATTTATAATTTTTGTTTTAAAATTCAGGTTACATTCTGGGGATTTAGGGATTTTGAAGATTATTTTTCACAGTAATAATGGCAACAGACAAACTGCGAAGACTCTCACAAACAAACCTACTGAGACATTTGATATTTACAAAGAATCCTTAAAAAATATGCCATTAGAATAAATTTGACTGAAAATGGCGTTATTTTCACGAGTGTATAATATAAAAAATATATTATAACAAGACGCCAGAGGCGCGCATCCGTGTTCGTATAGGATGGGAGTATTAATAAAATTAAAATACTTGAATTTGATTTTTAATTTATTCACAAAAACTATTATTTACAACATTAAACCATCTTTATCTACTATTACTTTTGTTATTATCAGTTAGCACAATGATTTAATTCTATCTAAATTATATTTAAAGTCCTTATCGATGTCTCTTTATTGATTGAAATCACTTAATTCACTCTCACTATTTACCCATATTCAATCCGTCTATTCCATCACCCCAAACGTCTCTCACTCACGCAGGAACCACGGTGGTTGAGCGGTTAGCCTGCTTGCCTCCCACCTGGGCAAACTGGGCTCGATCCCAGATTTTCGCATGCGGGAATCGTGCCGGACGATGCCGCTGGTATGCGAGTTTTCTCGGTGATCTCCCGTTTCCACCGCCTTTCATTCCGGAGCTGCCCCATACTCACCTCAATCACCCACATCTGCTCTCAAGACCTCGCTGTTAAGAATTGAGTTCTGATTCGTTGTTTGGGTGACTATGTGTATATTAGTAAATAAATATTCTGGGATTAGGACTTTTTAACAGAATACGTTTTTGCTCATCTTGCAGTAAGTGTATTCAAAGAGGAAATAAGTCGTGAAGATGGTAAAAATAGTTACATTTTGGAGTTTGCCTAGTAAGTTTCCTTTAGAGATAGAAGAACAGTATAAGAATAATTAACGTTGTTTTATCTGTGGGTTCTCATCGTGTTAAAAAATGTAAACTCTTACAGGTCTAATTTCTATAGCAGGCCTACAGCGCATCAACCAAAACACCGTCCACCATGCGCGTATAGAAGCGCTGAGGCCCTAGGCGTGCAATGTTGATGTCGACCGTATAATTCCCTTGCTTCTATGTCTTGGACGCTTAAAAATGCCCCCGCGCTCGTGTACTCTTTTAAGAGTGGGATGGACCCTCGTGGGAACCCCGGGTCCAAGGTGAAGACGCGAGGGAGCGATACGGGCGACACTAACACGCACGCCTAGTGCCTCATCGCTCCTACGCGCAAGGTGTGCAGTGTTTCCGGCGTGACGCTGTACCGTGCAAATTAGATTTGTAACAGTGGGACTTTATTACGCGAGATGAAAGACCACAGATTAAACAACGTCCGTATCGTACTTTTCTCTTGCCGCTTAGGAAAACTGCATAGGGAAGTTTTAAGAATGCGATATTTGACCATTTCCACGAATTTTCTTCTCCAAGAATACACTTAATATGACAAATGTAAAAAAGTAGGGGTATAGATAATGTTTTTTTTTTCTGACCAAAAATTCGTATTTGTAGAACACTATTCGCGTAAACAACTATTTCACAAAAAATGCGGGGGTCCATCCCACTCTTAAAATTGACACTGACCGGCGCAACTTACACACAGCTTCTATATAACAGGGGGTTAATGATGTGCAGTGTTTTCTGCGCGCAGAGTAAAATTCAAATACACTAGGACGTGATGCGAGCGTTTTATTGGAGGAAACTTTTCAGCCAAGTTCAGTACAATTGTCTTAGTGCCAAACATCTAATTAGTGATAGAGAGTAAGTGAGGAGATTTGGGCGGCTCTTAACATCGAGCTCTTGAGAGCTGATGAGAGCGAAACGAGGTGAGTACGTAACAGCACTGGAATTGAAGGGCGAGGGAAACAGGAGATCCCCCCCAAAAAAAAAAAACCCGCCAACCAGCAGCATCGTCCGGCACGATTCCAACGTGCAAAATCCGGGAGCGACACCGTCGGGAATCGAACCCGGTTTGCCTTGAGGCGATGTGGGTAGTCTTGCCACTACATTACCGCGGCCCCTCTTATCAGTAGAGAAAAGAATTTGTCCATGTGCATCATAACAAACAAAAGTTTTACTATTGGGCACTGTGTTTTCTTTTACTGCTCAGCACGTTGTCAGTCCTGGCACGCATGTTTGGCTCAAATATTTAGTTACTAGCCTACAAACTCTGAGGCCTCCCGGTTCTGCCGAAGGAAGATGTAACTATATAGATCCTCCTTGGTTCTGCCCCAGACCCTTGCTGGCAGGGAATTCTCGGGCAGGGGGGTTTTCATGCGGGGAACGTGGTGGAAAACGTCGCGATGTGGAAAGGTTTTCTCGAGCTGAGCAATAACGGGATTAGTAATTCAAGTCGGGAAAAATGAGTTTTTTTTGCTGCATTCTAACAATGCTCTACCAAAAATGCAGAGCCGGTTGTTATAATTATTTCGTTGTTTGCATGATACATTCATCCATACAGCTATATACGTATATCAAGTTGCGGCACAGGCAACTTCCCAAACCATAACTTTTAAGTCTTAAGGCTTTCCCCATATTATTTATTAGTGTGCCGCTGTAAAAACTAAATTGTACCCGGGTGAAGCCGATCCGGGTCCTTAGTGATCAATAAATATATTTTATTGTAGCCTTAGCCGTTAACTGCCGAGTCCGGTGAAATATATATTTACACTGTGTTTATTACTTACATGGCGATATATATTATTTTTTTTAAGTGGCGTGAAGATAAAAAATGGCTGATAGGAAAAAAAAGTAACTAAGGCCTCAAAAGTGCTCACTTGACAGTGAACAACCTATAGTCCGATGACATTGTAGCTGCGTGGAACACAAACCACGAAATAAAACTAACCGCACATTCTCTAACGCGGGAGGCAAGGTCGCGGATAACGAGAGAAGGCCGTTGACAATCTAGCCGGTTTCTGGGGCATACCTGTCCTTCCAAACATCAGGGAGAGTGATCGCGTTAAGATGAGGCTGTGAGGTGTCGAAATTTGGAAGTGGGGGAAGCGGGGTTATGCCGAAAAAAAAAAAAAAAAAAATCACCGGCCACCGGAAGCGTCCGCCAAGTTTCACACGTGTGAAAATGCAGGTGTAACTAAGTACCTTATGTGCCAGCAGCGTGCACACTGCCTACCCCCACCCCCTGTTACGGATTGTTTGATAACAACGAAGCAATTCACGTTTATCTCTCTTTATTATGGCCCCTGAGCTTGATCCATTCCGTTAGTAGGCCTTAATTCTGTGATACTGGTTTTATGCAGCTTTGGTCTGCGCCTCGATTCGCCGAGAGAGTACACTCTGACCCACTCTTGACGTCACAGAGAGTCTTCCCTGCTGTTCCAACTCGGAGGAGAGAGCGCGAGACGGAGAGTGAACGACGACGTACACTCGGTGCTTACTCTCGTACCCTCTCATGTTGTTTTAAAGTCTAACCTCAAATATCCAGACATATATTTTTGTTTCTAAAGCAGCGTTAGAAATATTTTATCGACTTAACTTAATCATTCCGATTGTAAAATTTGTAATACCAACAACATTCCGTTTGAAATGGAACATTACAAATTATGATGTTACTATGATCAAATTTCATTTAGGTTGATTGAGCGCATATTATTATGCGCTTTGCCCATAGCAATTATGTTTTGCTCATGCAAAAATGTAAACATTAAAAATAATTTTCTATTCCATAAAACACTGTAAATTTATTCGAGGAAAGTGAAAGGCCAACAATATTTTATTTTTCACTATTTATTACCTTTTCTGTCAGAGAAATAATGCCGAAGCATTACAGGGGGCAAAATTCTCAATTATCTAGAGTGAGCCAGTGCGTGCCAGATTGAGAGTCGCGAGTGAGAGTGAGAATATTTTCAAGTTGAGACACTGCGTTAGTCATAGTTTTACAATCAAAGCAAATGTTGGTAACAGGCGCAGTCGAAAAATTCCCTCAAAAGGTTCACAAATGCACGTTGTTTCCGATGTGTGTACCGATTATCCTGCAGCCTTTTGAGAGACAGCATATGGAGAGACCTAAGACCTGGCCTAGGTGGTGGTAGGCTAACGAGCTAGCCGTGCAGTTAGCCAGAGTCCCCGGAACAAACGGTGAGAAATGTGTGCCACATACCTCGTACATCATGTGTTGCGCTCGGGTGGGCAAAAACATAAATTAGATTATTAAGCATCGGATTTCAGCCAAAGACTTTCACCATTTTTTGTCATGTACAGGGTCTCGAATTCTCAGTAGTTCTTCCAGGGAGATTGTAATCATACTGTTGGTACCGTTGAGGGAACGCGGGGTAGAGTGCGTGGGTTAGCTGCGCAGTAACTGCCAGCCATTTGGTCTGCTATCTACCAATAGAACCATCAGAACTAACATGGATGGCATATGAGGTTAGAAAACTGTTCATGGAAGTAAGTGATTTGAAACTGTTTTATATTCCCTCTGGCCTAGTCGTGACGCAACTAGAATACGCTCAAGTTAGTCAAAATATTTTCGGCTGATAAAAATGACGGGTCTGATGAAAAACGCAAACATAAGGAAACATACTCACCACTGTTGACCACGATATTTTTAGTTATATGGGCGACGGGTGATAAGGACGAAAATTGCTGTATTTCATCTTTAGTCTATGGTTTGAAGAGTCAGTTTCACTCTCTCACATTAAGTATGAGATATACAGATTATTCACTATCTGCTCCTGTCCTCGATACTGTTCCGACGATTTCCCACAAGTACTGTAAAAATCGAATGGTAAGAAACTGAGGTGGCGTTTTTTTTTTTTTTTTTTTTTTTTCTTTCTTGCCAACAGACCGCAATATATGTTGCGTAACTTTAAATGTATTTTCGTTACACGAGAACCCTGACACGCGAAATGAAACGAACTCGCAAACACTTATTTATGTAAACATCCATGCTAATCACGCATCTTCAGATCATGCGGTTTTGAAAGTCCTGTTGGCAAGGGGCTCAGAAATTTGTAAGCGAAGCAGTTTAAATGCGCACTCTAGCCAGTATTTCTTCTAAGTTCGTATATGGCACTCGTCAGAAACTAAAACTGTTGCACTTGTGGATTTAAAATGCGTTCCTGACGTACAACAGTAACTATAAATTAAATCTTTACACTTTCTTGTAAATATCACAGAATTTAAAGAATTTTTAGAGGCGGAGAAAAAGAGGGCGAGAGGATGCAACGACAACCATGTTAAAGCAATCGTCCAAAGAATCATCAAGGAGAGATCCTAAGAAAGGCTAACAGAATGAATTAATTAAAATTTTAAGGCAGATTAAACCGTTTATAAACTTTAAGAATACCATCTATGGTACAGAAGTTCATACGTATTACATTCCGGTTTTAAAAATATTCTCTGAAGACATTGACACAAAATCGTCTTTTTGGAGATCAGACATACCACTTTTATATCTGCATGGCAATGCAAATATACTTACACTTCAACAGCGGCTTTTGACAGTGTAGCTGTATTCTCTTTTTGCTTCAAATGCTTTATGTCTAAAACCGACAGAACACGCGTGCGATGAGTCACGTGGTTTCTTCTTTTGTACTGACTGGCTTGCTAATTGAGTTTCCCCGTCTAGTGGTCAGTCGTTTCTTTTGACTCATTAATTTATCTGCGGAACTTGCACGCAAACAGCGGAGGTAAATTTGATTTGTTGAGTTTTATGCAACAGCAATTAACACACGCGTAATTAACTTCTTGCAGATCGTAAAAATATACGGCCATACGATGCTCATTAGTTGTATGCGAGGGACAGCCATAATTCTTACGGGACACCAGCTGACACTAATGATCGCACCATTAATCGTACTGTTATGCCGTAGCACGATTGCATTCATAAGCTACAAATATGTGTTCCGATACATGCTTAAATATTGCCCCCACTAAATTTACTAAGCTAATGAGTGCGCAGAGGAAAGATATACACACTCTGGAAGACGCTTTTTAAGAAACGAATGAAGTTAAATCTCGGCGATGGCAAAATATGGACGAATAAAATGAAAGCGAAATATTTTTATTGAAAACTGATTAGATATTTTCACAATTTACGAAAAACATTATGAACTGAAATATAGCATTTCATACTGTAATATTATGTTGAACTCGATTCCCCGAGTAGAGGGAATTTTTCTTACCTGAACTACAATAGGCTTTTCTGGCTTTATCGTTGGTTGCGTACCTGTGTTTAAGTGTGTGTGTGTGTGGATGTATATATATATACACACATACACATACACCTACATACACATACACCTACATACACATAGATGTTGTTCGAAAACCCGCCTGAAATATTTTGGCAGGCCATTACTTGCGAAACGAAAAATAAGGTAGACAAATAGGATGCAACTTGTAGCCTCGCTCAATTTGTAAGGGAGATATATGCCCTTGAAATTCGAGCTTTGAAATTGTATTTTTGTACAATTTCAGAAACGATGTGAAATTAAACTATAGTTTTCCGGATAATGTTTCGTGCTATCGAGATCTTCACCATATGGACAAACTGGTGTTACTGCATACCTCCACCATTAAATTAATAGGAATGCCGTACCTTCTAGTGCATACTAATTTTACTTTCCAGTTAATTTTTAAGAAAATTTGATGCTATCTTATTAAGCAGCATTTCTTACTTTACAAAGAAGGCCCTCTTGTTGCAAGTGTCTAGGGCCCATACGTAGTCTCTTTTCAAACACACACAAAATTTTCATCGTCTACGGTACAATGCCTGGCACGTAGGTCAAAATATGACTTACCCGCGCAGGTAAACACATCGTTATCAACCGATAGTGGTCCGACTATTCGTTGAACCAAAGGCAAGACTAATCAAGGAGAATGCTGGGCTTACATATGTGTAGGCCCGCAGTGTACAAAGAATGTTAAGTTTTCCACAAGGGAGTTGGCCGACATGCATTTCACGTGCGAAGCGGCAGGCTGCGGTGGCCTGAGAACACGTGATTCGCGCCAGCAGAAATGCTCACACCGTACGGCCCCTAGCCTAGGGATGTTTGCCGAAGCTGACCAACACATAATGGAAACAGGTACATTGATTATGATAGTAAGTATTATACAATGCAGTTGTTTGGTGCCTTCTGACTCGTTTGGACCTTCATGTGAGTCTAAGCGAGATCACAACGACAAAGCATGTTAGTGCGTTTGCACGACATACAATTGTGTTACTTTAGTACATTTCCCAACTAAGTGTCGCTTAAGTCCACTTAATAATTGTCGGCCCAATATCGCTTGGTTACGATTTGTTAACCTCTGCGTGCAGGAAGTTTTGCCTAGGTGCCAGGCATTCTATCTTTGATGCTGAAAAAAAAAAAAGCGGGTCCTAGGAACTCGCTACTAGACTGCCTTTTTTGTTGGATAGAATATATTGCTCAATAAGACGGCATCAAATTTTTATAAAAATTGTATACCATAAGAGAATAAGCGCCCCTATTAATTTAATGTTAGCAATAGGAATTATCACCGTTTCTCTGAAGGGTGGAGACCTAGATAGCGCATAACATTGTCCAAAGAATTGTAGTTTAATTCTACGTGGTTTTTAAAATTTTGCCAAAATACAATTTCCAGGCTAGATTTTCAAGAGCGAAGTTCTATATCTCCCTCAGGATATTAGCTAGGTAATAACCCTCCGAAATATTCCGAGTGAGTTTCCGAGTGGCCTCTATATAAAGTACAATTTAATTAGATATAAATTGTAAATATACACACATATAGACAACCTTTTTGAGCTTACGTGCATTTTGTTCAACAAATCTGAGACATTTCCGCCGGTGTTTGTGAAGTGAAGAGATCTGGGCGGCTCTTAAGGTTGAATGGGAGTGACAATTAGTGAGATTCCGCCTCCAGATATGGCGTTGTTTGTGGCCATCTTCAGGATAAAGTTGGCCTGTATGTAGGCAACCAGACTAAACACTAACCGCTATGTGACTAAATGTTGTTTGGCCGACCATGGGGAGGGGGGGGGGGTGGTAGCGGTGGGTTGGGGAGGACCGAACCTTCTTCTTCTACCTTGCAAGGATAATGACCTGCCACTCAAAGAATTCTGAGCGTTTTACTGGGACAAGTGCATGCACGAAGTAAATCCAACCCAAAATAACTGTTAAATATTTATATTACTGAATGTTAATTAACTATGGTAGATTAGCTAAATGGGGGACTAACTTACATTCACATGATCTGCAGGACCTAAGCACACGCAAGAGAACTATTAGTGAGCTCCTAAGCTGTACCCGTGTTATCACGATGCATTCAACCTCTGTTCCATAGTTTGTTGGTCGTCAGATTCCAATACAGAAGGCCCAAGGATTATAAGATGGTGGAAATGACGACCTTAATTCGTAATTCATATTGTCAGAAAAAGTTGAATTCTCAACTCTCACATTAAAATTTATACATTTATGAGTAAGTATGGGGGCCGTATATGACATTTGTGGCAATACAGTAGCCAACGCGAAAAAATGGCTGCTCTGTAAACTATTCCGTTCACCCGGCGTTTTGCCATTGTCGATCACATGGGTTGGACTCTCGGCAGCATAGGTTGAAACTCCTGCTTGGGACTGAATGAATAGAGAATATCTAGACGCCCCTTTGTGTACATACATGAATCATTTCCAGTCACAGCAGGTGGCCACGTCTAGTAGTTACAAAATATGCTACCGTCCAGTGAAAGCAGCACTTCCCGAGGCAAATCAATAATTATTTTCGTAGTTCCAAGATCACGGGGAAACTACTTGTGATATCTGCATCAAACTGAAAGCAAATTAACATTCGTTTTTATTTCTATGGTTCTTGAAAGTTTCATGCATTCAAGTATAAAACGTTATTTTATATGGCCAAATATAAGGTTTTGTCAAAAACCCATTATTAAAGGGAATATTAAATTTTAGTGGTATTAATATGAAATACTCAATAACCATAGAGTACAGTGTGCTCTTACACTATAAGCAAATTTTGTTCCGTAATGTTTGTTAGAAAAAAAGTAATAGATGAAATGCTTTGCAAATTAGTGAGTTCAAAGTAATATTTTCCAATTTGTTATTTAATATTGACATGAAGAATTCGTCTTTAATAAATGATATTTGTAACTATTAATCATTAAGATTTCCACTTTGCTATGGAATTTTAATTGTTGAAATGGCTTCACTTATGTAAGAGAAATTGTTACAATGCAATGGAAGCTCTGATACCTCTCGGAGATTAATTTCAGAATTAAATACCTAGTTAAAGGCCTCATACATGAGTCACTGCCTTTTGCAGAAAAATAGCTGTATTTTTTTTTTTTTTTCTGTACGTCTTTTCTGGAATATTGTGTGACCACTAAGATTAGAAAAGCAACAGTGGAAAATATCAACAGCTGTACAGCGGAAGGAAAAAAAAAATCTCTAGTACGCTGAATATTTTGAAATCGTGTGATTACACTTCATGATACATTAATTTCAAGACAGTGGGGTGTTTTCGTGTAGTGGTCACGCAATATTCTAGAAAACACGTACAGAGGAAAAAAATGCACAATGATTCTTAACGAGGCAATTAAATGAGATAAATGCAGGTGATGTGCAGTGGACAACTAACAATCACACTTTTTGCCATTATGTTAAGAAGATATTATAATAACTCACTCATGTGGAAGAAATCAGAATGGGTCACAGTGAATTTTCTTACTTATACTGTTCCTTAACATCTTGGGAAAAAAAACTTATAACAGTGCACTTGAACTAGAAACTGAAGTGGTCGAGGATACACATAAAGTAATACGAATATTTTCGTTTTCAGGAACGCAGTAATTATTCCTGCCATGCCTGTCACTGTGGCGATGATATTTTACTAACTGGGATTATTACTAAACTCCTTTCAGGTATATGTTTCTCACAGTGGATAAAATTTCCATTTGAAACAGTTGCTGTCAGATAGATCAACTCGAAAAAGGCATGATAAAATAAAGAATAATATATTAAGGAGTGAACATTATATTACAGGGAACTGTTAAGCAAGTCCACAGTCTCATCTAAGGGAACAGTATTAGCTTCAAGATTTCGTTTTAATGACGAATAATTGAGCAACTTGTAACCCTAAATGTTCACTGCACTTATTTATAGGCTAAATTGAAATTGCAGAGCAACAAAAACGGTCGGCATGTGCTTCCGGACAGAACAAACATCTGGCAGGTATATGAAGATTCACAAAGCCTTGAAGAGGTTATCTGGTAGAAACTTCTGTGAAGAAATACCATGTACCTCAGAACTTAAGAACTTTCTTGCCATTAAACGAAGACTAACAGACACAGCAAAGCAAGTCATTTGTTGTCATGTTTGTAGTCAATGGAATGAAGAAAAAATAATTATAATTTTAATAAACCTCAGAAATTTAAAGCAGTTTTGTTGATATGAAGAGCTACAGCGAATTTTATAAAAGTTTTGTCAACAAATGAAAATCCACAAACCCGTATTTGTAGTAAGTGAAATGAAGAAAGGAAAAACACTATTGTAATATACCTTTTCAAGATTTATTGTCTCCATTAGTAACAAACGATTAATCTTAAACCTAGCAAAGCAGGTAATTTTGTGGTTGGCCTCTTAGTTAACTAGAATGACAGAACAAATATGTATGGAATTTACCTCAGTACGTTCTTGCCAACAAATGAAGATCCGTTGTCTCTTTGAAGTGGGGTGTCTTCTAGTGTGTGCGGCTGCAGTAAAACTGGGCTGATGATAACGCAGACATTGTTAGAATCTACATCAGGGCTTTCTCACCAATAAATGTATGCTCATGGGACCTATGATATGGAGTGCCTTGTAGTGTGCCTGGCTGCAATAAATGGGTTGAAAATAATTTTGACATTGTTGGGATCTACCTCAGGACTTTCTGGATAAGAAATGAAGACTCATGGGCCCTGTGATGTGATGTATCTTGTGGCTTAGGTGGCTGCGCTAAATGGACTGAATGCGGGAATTGTCGGAATGTACCTCGATAATTTCTTGCCAACAAATGAAGACTCAAAGGCACTGTTATCTGCGGTGTCTTGCGGTGTGCGGTGGCTGCAGTAACTAGTCTGAAGATAATGCAGGCATTGTTGGAATGCATGTACCTCAGGACTTCCTCACTGACAAATGAAGATTCATGGACCTGGTGGAGTAGGGCATATAGCAACGTGCCTGCCCGTATGGAGTGTGTAAGGTCTCTGGGGGTCGACGAGGAGCCAGTGAATCATATAGTACAGAAGTGTTCTCGCTGGGGAATCTGTCGGGTGTGCTGGTCCACGACGTCGGCCATATACAGCCGAGTAGAGATAGTGAAGGGGTGTCTCAGCAGGGATACTCGGCAAGGTGCTGCAGTACCCCGGGGGGCTCATTGTCGACGGCACTAACGAGCCCATTGTTGGCATATCCCGCACCAACGCCGGACACCCGCGGCGAGAAGGTGTCTGCTGCCTTCCTCGTTACAACCGGAGAGGTCAGACGAACACTTGCTTGGAGAGTTATTCGTCGCCGACGGCCCGTCCCAGTTCGAGAAGTCAACGCTTGCGAAATGCACTCGAGGCAGAAAGCTCGGGCAAATGCCTACGCCAACTGTTCATCTAATTTTACCGTGCACGAATGAACTTGTATCAGATGTGATGGGGCAATAAACAAGAGTGAGATATACATCAAGACCACAAGACTTTCCGACCCCACCTGTCAATTGAACCACAGTTGAGGAGGCTGGAAAAGCTATGCTGAAGAATAGAAAACATATGTACAGTTAGGGTTTTTTTTTTTTTGGGGGGGGGGGATAAAGTAAGTTAAAATGATGCAGTTTTCGGCAGTGTGTTTTAGAATGTTATTGAATGGGCTGATGTATATGTTTTTTATAGTTATTTTGTACAGTGTAGTACAGTAATTTAACATAAATAGAACATACAACCATACATTAGACTTGTATATCACCATGATCTATAGTATGTTGCAACTTGAACATTGCTGGAGTAATAATTATTCTGTAAAACAATTTCAAAAAAAAAGAATTCATACATTTCCTTCTACGACAACTGAACATCTATTTGTGCAGATGTGTCGTGTCTATCACCAGTACCTAGAAAATTTTCGCGAGCAGTTAAGAGAGCAATTAAGAAGTGGCAGGCCATGTTTCCAAGAACTTGTATTATGTTTAATAGCTTTTAGAGTATTCGCGGAAAGTGCAGAGGAAATTTTTTACACAAACGTTTTCAACTGAATAGATGCAATGTATGTAGTATATTTCACCGCAATTAAAAATTAAGCCTAAGGGTTACCATAAAAGATAGTATTTATAGTAAATATTCCTTTTGAGAAGTCCAGTTTACTGAATAAAAATAAAAACAATGGGAAATTATTTAAGTGTTTACTACGTATAACTTGTCCTGTATTGTTACCCCTGCTCTGATTTGGATCTACGCAAAAAATGCGTTTTTTAAAATAATATTTAATTAATTTAATGTTTGGCACATTCTTAGGGTTTCTTACCCCTGCAACGGAACCAGACTGTCCAAGCAAAGTTGAGTGAAAAAGAGTAACACCCATTTATTCTTCCCACTTTAGACATGTCCGATAGAAATAGCACAAGACCACGGTTACGGTGAGGAAGATTGGAGCTAACCGGAGCTGGTTGTAGCAGATGGACTGATCTACCCTGACACTACAGCCTGTAGAGCAAGCGACGGAATATATTGGTTAGAAAAAAAGTACTTCTAGAAATTCCTCGGCAAGCGGAATAAGGCTACCAAGTTTTCCACATGAGAAAATCCAGGACGACCTCTCCGGGAATCGAACCCGGATTACATTGGTACTAGGCGAACTGTGAACAAACGCGAATATGCCAGCCAACAACATCTGCAACGAAACCGTCGAGGTTTGGAGACTATTGCTTTAGCGATTGTCATTATTATTGTTTACGTAACAGCCGTGAGTTCATTTTTAAGGAAAGTGGTTGTTTGGAACACCACCCCGATGTTACAGAGATGAAACTCAGTTTTTCACACCTAAGCCTATATATATAATTTGTAATGTCTGGGCATTAGTGGACACGTAAGTGACTGCAATGTGTATGAGATAATAAATCACACTATTTTTTAATTTTGGTTTTTTTTTCTTTAAATGTTCAATTTCTACTATGTTGTACAGAATGATTAGAAATTCTAATTACATCGCACTAGGGTTGGTAGTACATTGCCAGTGGAACAACAATTTGCTAATAAACATGGGGTCGGAAACAAGTCCTTAGATTGTTACAGGATGTCAAAGTATGTAGGTAGGCTACCCGCAATAAACGTTATCTGCGCTGACCTTCTAATTAATGCAGTACAGCAGTTGGTCACAAAGTTCAAGAAACTGTTTCAAATGGTGGCCACCTTCACGGATCCACAATCGACAACGACTGAGCACGCTGTCTTCAGTCGCCGTTATGACGTTCTGAGGAGCCTGAACGTGAGCGCCAGAGACATGGATGCGCGCGATGAGGCTCATAAATTCTCTTATGCGTAATGTATATGTGTAAACAATAACTGTAAACATATTGTAATTACGTATAGAGTACTTGTAAATAATTATCTGTGTACGTGTTTTTTATGATACATGTTAATAACTGTCACACACTAATCGAACGAAGCTAGCGATAAGAACACATAATTGCGTCATTACGTGTTAGTGTATGTGTGTGTGTGTGTGTGTGTGTGTGTGTGTGTGCGCGCGTGTGGCCACGCGTGTTTATCGAAATCACTCGTTAAGAGGAAAACCCACCCAGAATTTAATTTAGAAGTTGAAAATTTTCCGAGTCGTGGAAATATCATCCCAGGTGATAAAAAATGTTACATAATGTTGCGAGTCGTCAGGAATTGGTAAGCCGCGTGGCAGAATTGCCATAGCGACTGTAATATGTCGACTACAGGCTACGATAAAGTTCGTATGGTTGGAGTCCAATATGGTTTCTGCGATATGGCAACTTCCGTATCATCCTTGGAACATTAAACGACATTTATATTTGTTTGTATTTTATGTCTCTATGAATGATACACATTTTAAAATTAGTTGTAATGAAGGCATGTCCGGTACTTTCACATCCTCTCAGGTCAGACTGGTTCAAGTATACCTATTAAGTAGTCCAAATCGAATTCTGTCTGGCATTTTCCTACACGGCAATACGAGGTTTCGGCATTTGTAGAATAGCCACGTTACAAATTTCGCTTCGTGAAATTATTGTAAATTTCGGGGCATGTTCTGCGTGGTTTTTTTCTGGTAAATGGATGATTTAAATTTTTCCACCGAACATACCTATACTGAAGCATACGACACATAATGTATACCTAGGCCCTGCAGTATTAGTAGTAATTTAAATATTTCACTTGAAGCGATCAGCGAGTATTTTAAAACATATGTAATAATTGTACTTGATGTCGTATAGGTTGACGATACCCTTGTGTAATATTTGGTTCTATGCTACTAAAATAAATCCATAGAAGTATAATAAGTAAAGTGTATTTGGCTATACTGTATTTTCGTTGTGTTTCTTTAAAATAAGAGCGTATTCATCTCGGCTATACAAGCTACACACTTTGTCGGTAGATGTAAGAACTATATATACTACAAATTTTAGAAAAATTATTTCTAACCCAGTTTGTCATGAAATGTTGCTTTACTGTGAAATTTTTTTTAAATTTATCATGCAATACCTTAGATTATTATTTTTCAAGAGCTTTAAAGAATTGTTATTTGTTTTATTTCTGGGGGGGGGGGAAAGCCAATTGCTGTTAATGTTGAATTAGGAAAATTAAGACTTCTGAGGCTTCTACACGTGAGCTGTATCTAGGCAACACCATAGTAGGAACTACAAATGTTACTTAGTGTGTGCATTTATGAGACGTCATCCTGCACAAAGCTTGTGCCATTCTGTCACTCCAGAATTCGTTATCTTTTTCGATGACTCATATGTCATCCAACGGGAAGTGTAGACGACAAAATAACAATACTTTGTGCCAGTTATGTGCAACTGCCCCTGCACTTGATAATAATAATTAGAACCACGCCTCAGTAGTGGTTTCCCGTTCACAATTGCGCAGTAACTCTTATGAAATTAGAAAATAAGTAATAATTATAATAAAAATACTGCACAAATATTATACAAAATATTACTTAAATTCTTGTTTGGCTAAGTGATAATTTTACTTGGCAATACAAAAGTGCTATACATAACACAGATATGGCTGAGCATTTTAACTCTCCATTATCGACAGCTTCTTTCGGACTTCCTTACTTATCTGCAGAAAGAGGGCACTTTATTTCCATGATGGCATCTTCACCCACCAAACCATCTATAATTATAGAATTTTACGTGACTGTATACGGATTAATCGGACTACATAAATAATACTAATAAAGTTAATACAAGCAGTTTTTTTAAAAAATGTAGCTACCTGGAGTTGCACCAAAAAAAGTATACACAGAATCTACGAATAAGCCGGATTCTATTGCCACTATTCCATGTTCCTCAGCCATTTTGCACTTTGCTACAGGTTCGTTAGCAATGCCGTACTGTGTTCCTTTTGTACTGAAGTTACCATACAATATGGAGTGGACTAAGTTTTTGAAAGATGTCGTTACTCTCATTTTACATACCCTGCCAAAATTTGAAGCAGTTAGTAACTTCCTTCTCTCTGCATTCCTCAGGTGACAGCTTGATTGCAACGCAGTCATTTTCTGTTGCTGATCTCTCTCTTCTTCAGTTCGCCCGAGTCCAATGAGAAAATTATTATTTTTTTCGTCAAGCCCTGATGCTGTTATTACACTCTCTGGTTCATCTTGTTCTACCTGTACCAAACCATAGTGCTCATCTGCAGCGAACAGTTTTTTTTCTAGCTTTCACTTGTTTGTTGGTTTTGTGCTACCTTTGATGTTTCCTGTTTTCCCTTGCACGTTTCTGCTGGTGGAAGATTTTTTTTTGTGTACATTCCTACAACATAAATAAGAAAAACATGTATGTGTTAGTATTTTTTAAAATTGACTCCATTAAATTTAGTACTGTACAATGACAAATATTTGATAGGCAGGTCATCGCGCAGAATTTTTTTTGTTGTGGTGTACGTAAAATAATTTTATATTGATCACAAATGTTTTGTAAGAACATTTCCATTATTTTGAACACACCACATAAAACATTTGGCACAAAACACTTCATGGCTGCAGTAACATCTTTCGTACAGTGCTCTCATCTGGATTGTTACCACCCATAATTGTTTTATGGATTACTCTCATATATTCACTCGCTTTGTTGAATTATACAGCAGCAGCAGAACAACGCGTTTTGTGCTGTCTTCTAAGAGCATAATTTATTAGCACTCCTGCATCATGTTTGTCTACGATACTATTGAAAATTCCGACAAATTGTTGTTCTGGTCTGCTATGAGACTTGAAACATGCCTGGAAACACTTCCACAAATAATCTTCATTATTTCTTGCAGTAAACCCCATGATTTGAGCTCAGAAATGTGGTTTATTTCTCCCTCTTTGTTACCATTGCAGAAATATGCATCGCAATCATGGTCACCGAATATGTGCAGAGGTAAGTTTTCGACATCTGCTTTCAGCATACATATCCGTGTGGTCAGTGGTTCATTTCCCGCAGCTCTGTATTTTATTGCCTTATCTACAGCAGTTCGGAATGTCGGTATTTGTTACTTCAATAGATTTCTGGAGGTTACCGGGAAATTTGTGTTTTTGATAACATCGGTTAGCTTATGACAGTAGATGCGAAGAGCGTGAGTAGTAGGAAAATGTATATTTGAGACCGCGGGCATCGGGTTTCGGAGCCGTAGCCGGAGGAGCCGCTATCTTGTTACGCCATCCGACCGCCATCTTGGATTTGACCTTGACCTTGATCCCGGACTTTTGACCTAAAACACACTAAAAAACATTTATAAATTCCAAATACTCCTCAAAATATTTCAAAAAATTCTAAAAAATTCCAAAAAAAAATTATTACTAAAAATTATTTTAAAATATTAAAAAATTATTAAAAGGATCCTCAAAAATAACCCTTTTTTTTCTCAGAAATTCTGACAGGGTTCGGCGACTCCGGTATCAGGGATCAGTGACTCCGAGCATCTAAAATGTAAATAAAATAAAATAACATTCACAAAAAATATGGTTTTTGAGGGTATAATGGGGCATTTTGAGTGAAATAGATCGATTTTAAGGGGAAAAGAATAGATTTCGAGGGGTAAATGGGTAGTTTTGTCGGTAAAATGGCCGTCCCATGCCACTGGCCGCAGCCACACACTCCCATTTAAAATGCATTGTCCCAGTATCCCCGTACACACACAACTTGCGTAATTATTTTATGACGCAGTTCAATTGCAACTTGGTTGAAAGTATTCTAAAACATACTGCTCTTATTTGTGTAAAAATTCTGCTCCTTTAACTAAAGCATTAAGGTTTTGGCCATTTTAATGGAGAAACTTCCGTTCCGTATTGCTACACACAAATCATTATTGCGCAGTCGGTATGCGCATTTTACTCCATATAACCTCTGGTTGGCCTCTTTGTTTCTCTTTGCTTACCTTTGGCGTGGTAAGGCCGCGGTGGCTGAGCGGTTAGACTGCTCGCCTCCCACTTCGTTGAACCAAATTCAATTCCTGGCAAGGTCATTCCGTATTTTCGACAAGTGGTTATCATGCTGGAGATACTGCTGGTCGGTGAGTTTTTCTCGGGGTCTATCGTTTCCCCCGCCCTCGCATTCCGGCGCTGCTCCATTATCACATAATTTCACCCTCATCGGCTCTTAAAAACCTCGTTGTTAAGAGCCAACCAAATTTCTCAACTCAACTCATCTTTTGGGTGGTGAGTTTGGATTTCTTACTGTACAGATGATGGCAAGTCATCACAACACACCTAATCCCTCTATTCTATTGTTTTTCGAAGAAATTTTCTAGAATTCAAATTTATTTATTGCATCGTAAAATTTGTAAATCTGAGAAATTTCATTATTTGTAATTACAGTATTATCAAAAATGTGGAACAGTCGTGTGTCACTGTATGGATTAAACCAAAATATACTATGCAGAAATCATAGTTTTATAACTGAGAGTTATTAGCGAAGAACGTAGTTAAATAACTTAAAAATCAAGTAACCAATTAATTCTCAAGAGTATCTCCAAACCAATGCCGAGACAGTTGAGTATTTAATATCCTGATATAATAGAATTGATGGAAACAATGGACGACATAAATTTAAAATAAAAGGAGAATTAATATCTCGAGCAATTTTCGCCTGTCTTCAGACGAAATTTCTTATGTTACTCTGTACTTCAATTGTAGTACAATTGATTAATAAGTGGATGGTATGGTATTGTCGATAAACTTTTTATTAATACATTTATTTTGGCTACTAATATTTCTGTACCGCTCCGTACAAATTTCATTATCTGGATACGATATCGTATTTTCTTAAATGATAAGACGATTACTCATTTCGCTCAGTCAGTTGTACAGTGCCACAACAAATTACATCATGGGCGTTGGATCAGTGTAAATATATCAGTTTAGGCCACAAAAAACACACGACCTTAATTTTATTAGTTTTGCTTCTGGAGGTGTATGTAGGGCAAACTATGAGATATCAACATAGATGAGTCAAATTTTCAGCCTGATCCTGACATGTAAAAACCCGTTAAACTTTAGATTAACCTTAAATTAATATTTTATTTACTTACATGTGCAATATTTATATTTTTTATATTTTCATTTGAGTACACATAAAAAAATGAGAAAAATCTTCAGCATGTTGAATTTTTTCATAGGACTATTCCCTCTTTAGACATCATGTTAGCTTTTGAAACATATACATTTAATATAATACTGCTTGCTTACAGGCAAACGATAATTTAAATAAATATTGAAAATACCATTAAAATAAATTATGAAATTAAAAATTTTCGTTATGAAATGCATTATGTTGAATGTAAGTTTTATTTTCATTTTTTGTATAAACTCAAGGACACGATCGGCCAGCTGGAGGTGGAGACGCGTACGTGCTCTGAAGAGATGGAGGACTTCGTAGAAGATCATCCTGGTGACAGAGAAGATGAGGTCCTTCCAGGACGGCGGCGACACGTGAGAAGGTGAGGCAGGATCTGGAGCTGGCTTGCGCGGTGCTGCGCAGGACCTCGGAGAAGCCGCCTCCCTGGAGCGACTACAACGAGAGCTGGACAGCGTGGAGGAGCTGCCACCAGCAAGGTTCTCCAGGAGACGGCAATGCTGATGAAGTGTGTGTTCCGCACTGAAAGTCGCCTGCAAAAGAGATGGTCTAAAAGCATGACGGATTTTTTACATCAACCATGATTAGAGATTTAATATTTGTCTTATAGCTTTTAAACATTATAGAATTAAGACATTTTACTCTAAATTATACTTATAACTTATCAGTTTTCATCATCATTTAAAATAAATATTTTGTAAATGCATGTAGATATCAATAATAGGTATAACATTAAATAATCAAATATTTAAAAATCGGATTACTTTACATCGTAAAATCTTACTTTGTCATATATAATAGAGATATTCGCAAACATATAAAAGCTAATTTACAGTCTGTACGGTTACCCTATTTTAAATATTTTATTTCATTTTTAAACGTTCAGACTATCTTTCCATGATTAAAATTAAATCGTTCCAAACTTCATAATTTTATCTCCGAGCAATATAAATATTTAACCATGTCCGTAAGGCATACGTGAATTTTAAATTACAGAAAGTAATTAAAAATAAAATTCCAATGGTATCGAGATATCTTTCCCCTTTCTTTCCGTGGCGTTCGCCATGTATCGAAATTCCATTTAAAGGCACACACACTTTAACCGTGCAGTAAACTGAGAATACACGTATGAAAGTGGAATACACAAACGGTTAAATTAAATATTATTGTCATCATTAGCTGTCAGTTCGATTAACTATCAATAACAAAATTTAAGTCAATCGATAGGAGTTATACCGAATATGATTTATGAGAATTGAGTGAGGGCAGGTAACATGCTAACGTATCCTAGCTTACATACAACATTTCCAAGTAAAACAGCCTGAAATAGAAGTATGACATCATGACGAGTGATCAGTACAGACAAGATTATATGGTAAATATCTATAAAACCTAAGTAACATCGAAAAGCATTTCAATACACAGTAAAACACCGAAATTTTAAGTTAAGATACTAAATAAAATAAAATAAACAGCAATACACTTTTTCCCAGTAAAACGTAACAATTTATATTCCAGGCATATTGTTTAGGAAGATCAACGTTTGTATTATAAATTACTTTATTACTTAAAATAGGATTATATATATATAATTTTATTTCAAATAAATGGTTTACTCTTGACTGCATATTCTTTACATGCTACGCATTACAAATTTTACGTGAATGTGTGTTTGAATGTGCATTTTTGTTAACGATCTAAAGTATTTACGAAAATAAAAACAATAACACCGAAATCTTAATTTTTTTTTACTTGAAATCTACCTAGAAATAAAAAATTACAAATGGTTCCTAATTATCAGGCATTAATTGTAACACAAATCTCCGGAGTCCCGATAGTTTTTCTGAGTACGTTAAAATCGATAAGTTACTAGAGACTTACACGAATATTATTTAAACGGAGTTTACATATACCTATGATATGCTTACATTACTATCTGTAAGGCACATACTTGTGATTCTTCGTACAAGTTACGACAGTTATCTCCCCTTATGGACATCTCTTCGAGGAAGTAAATTCCTTTATCCAACATTTCAGAAAGCAGACTGTCCTTTCTGGTCGATTGGTGGATCATTGACTCAGTTTATTGTTCGAAATGGCACTGAAAAATGTGTGGGTATTTTTTTATATCTATTTAAATGCTGAAGTAATTCTAACTGCTATGCATAACTCTTCAAAATAGAAATTTCTTATAAACGTAAACAAATAAATTTATAATATGAGTGGTAAACATGACGTTTTACAGTTAAAATCACAGATTAAAAAATTTCGCTTAATACTAGATATGGGAAAAAGAATAATGATGAAAAATGTGTATTTTAGTATAATTGTTTCATTTTAACAATGTTATTTCATTTTATTTTGGTAGGTATAGCAATTGTTAATGTGCCTTGCGATGTATCGTGAAAATCAAAATGTTAAGTTTGAAATAATTAATATTCGAAATATCCCTAAGAGTGTTAATAACGACAAGAAAGAAAAGGTTTCAATTATTAAAAAAAAAAACTAAATTTTCTTTTGTTAGGTATAACTTAATAATAACAACCAGATAGCGACGATGCAGATTGCGGCTCCATTATCGTTGAAGTCAAAGGCAGGCCTTCGTATTCGCAATTCATCTTCACTGTGTAAAGAGAAAATGCTTCCAGATCAATGTTCACCTCACGATGCCAAAACGACGACTAAGGTATCAGTTTTTTTTTTTTTTCTGGCGAGCCCCCAAATCCCGCTACGCCAGCGTGAGCACCTTCACAGTTCTGTGTGCCCTCCGGCATGCATGTTAGTAGCTAAGATGGTTGGAGAATGGGATGCATCTCAGGGCAAGCCCTTTACGCCTTAGGTCCGGTTGAATTAATAAAATGTACGCATGCATCGAGGCTGTAGCAGGGTTGTCGCGGCCATGGCCACAATTGTAGCCATGGACACACCCCGAAAGAAGAAGGGTCTAGTAAAGGGCATAGAAAACCAGGCAAAGCGGAGAGGGCCATGGAAAATCTACCCGACAGTCGCGGAGGATAAATGTAATTCTTTTGTTGGATTAGAGCTGGAGAAAGTAGGGTAGTGTTAGTTAGCGAACATAGACTTTGTAAATTTGATGTAGGGTGAAATGAAATGAGGTCGGAGCTGATTAATAACCAGGGTCGTGCTATGCGGCCCAGGGGGACAGAACTGAGTCACCCACCCGATAGATGCCAGCAATCTCTCTGCAACACAGGAAAGAGTATCAGTATGTTGCAGACAAATAAAAGGAAACTTAGAACCAGGGCCAATATTGTTAGAGCTACCACGCAGTCGGGGACAGACGGCCCGGCGCATGCGTTCGGGTCGCCGACTCCACCCCCCCCCCCCCTCATTTTCCACAAGAAGCATGCGATGGTAGAGCGCGCATGCCGATCGCACCACCCAAGCTGTACACGATATATTCACGACACTCACCGAGGCACACCGTACCATAACTTCTTACACACACAAACACATCAAAAAGGAAGCAGAGGTGCGCTGTTTCAGGGGTCAACTGCGTGAAATCTCGGGCAAGGAGACCTGCCCCTCCTCCACCAGGGAGTCAGGCCTAGTGGAGCACGCACTGGCTTCATATGGGGTGACTTCGCAATAATCACCATCATCATTGTATATATCACTTAGTTAGCTTTGAACACTGGACATAACGGGATAGGTAATTAATAATTCAAATTATGGAAAAATCATAAATAAATAAATAAACCGAAAAAATACACAAATAAATAAATAAAAATTTAAACAGGACAAAATATATTTCCACATAAAATAATATAAAAAAATAATTTAAAAATACAAAAATTCAAAAACAGCACAAAATACTTATATAAACATGTTCCCACTACGACGCACCGACTTGATAGTTTATTTCAGGTTGGGAGAAGCTGACTACCAAGAAGACACAGGGGGGAGCCCTACTTTTACCAGAAATCCGACTGGACTATGATACCTAGGGCTCCCCTAACATATGCACTAATAACGTTCACTTTCTATCAGGATTGCACCCTCAATGCTCAACAAAATTAAAGGGAAAAGAAAATTTCAAACTCTCTTCCCCCCCCCCCCCCCCAAATTTTGAATTTTTTTCTTCTTTTAAGGTTGCAGAATGAGAATATATGGCACACAATTAACATTACACTCAACTTATAATAAGATAACCAATTTGAGTCATATTTACTCCCGTTAAATTTAAAAAAAAAAGTGCCTTCAGCACTACGACAGAAGTGTGCCATAAGTAAAAGTCAATATAAATAAATATATCATATCTTTGAATGAGCGCCATCAGCGCAAGCACATATGATGATGAATTTTTCAATTCTCTCCTACACTACACATTGAATAGATGAAATTTACCTTGTGGGCTGCCCCCGGGAGACTAGGGACGCACTTATACAAGAAATGCGAGTTTAATTAGCACACTTGCAAACAACAGACCAACGCAGTAGACAGACATCGCGACACTAACATTCACTCCAGCCGTGAGGCTGGAGGGGAGCCTCACTCCCCCGCCGAATACAACCACACGTAACTTAATTTAAAAATAGGCAACAACTTAAACAGCCTTAACACGGGTCCGGCGCCCAAGAAACAACAGCTACACGGCGCCCCGCCGCCATACCCAATGATTTGAGTACGTGTCGGGGTGCATTTTGTCTTTACAAACACCCTGTGAGTTATGGGAGTCTAAGCTCCCGGTCTCACGACACACAGGCCATTCTATGGCGTATGAGGGTTCGTCGGCAGCGGGGCAATATTACTATCACCTTGCCTGTGACCTCGCATGCAGCTGAGTGTAGTGAGTGTCGATGTAGGTGTGAGTGTATGTTAGTGTAGGTGTGCCACTCTACAACCCTCACCAACTGCTGCAGAGAGCACACTACGCCACAGCCTCCTCTGTTGTTGCTGGTAAACTGACCATAGACCGCCTTGGAATCGGCAGTGACGACGGACCATACATTCAAGCAGCTGTCGGATGAGAGAAGTTTTGCAGCACATGTGTGTATGGTGCGGTATTAATGCAATGTTATTCAATTATTTTGTCAAATGGTGTATTTTGTAAGTGAATGTATTGCAGTAATACGGGTTTCCGGGATTAAATGTTATTCGGGTGCATGGCTGAGGGCCTGCATTTCGAATTTCGGTATTTTAGGGCGGCCTGCGAGCCTAAGGTATAAGCATGCATCACAGCTCTATATAAACAGTCTCCCATCACTTGATAAAACTGTGGCGGTATTTATGGGGGCAAGACAGATGGCAGGGATTAGCCTACCAAGAGCATTCTCCCCTCAATAACACCACAAGAACGAAACGCTCGAGAGCCAGGTTGCGGTGCAAATGTACATAATAAAATGTTAGTAAGTAAAACTATAGGCCTAACCCAAAATTCAGTTTCTTACGAATATCCCACTAGAACATAATAACACACATGTTACTCAAAAATAGAAACTTTCTATTAAAATATTTATGTATATGAGGTACTAGGTATATCTATCTTGTATACGAAGAAACACAACATAGATTCGTGTGACATCTCTAGTATATTATTGTTTTCAAAAAGATTTAATATTATGTAGCAAACATGGTGTATAATAAGAATTTAACAAATTCAATAACAACAAAAAATAATCTCTTGGATAAGTTGTGGTTTGAGTATATGTTTTTTCAAATGTGTTTTTTTTGTATAAATATAAAATTTCAGTTATTTTGACATGTTATTATTTTTATTTTATTTTATTTTTTTTTTTTTTGTTTTCCTGCTTTGGGGTCCCGATATATATTTCTTAAGTTACAAATTCAATTATCCTTAATGGCCATTTTGGCCGACCATACTAACACACACAGCATTACATTTCGTTTTCACAAAAAAAAATCTTTCTTTTAATATTTTGGTATTGAGGATCTTCTAGAATTGTTTTATATTAAGTATTGCAAACGAAACTTCGTTTCTGAGATGAACGAAGTGCCAGACAAACAATATTTTTCCGAAAGTCTATCCAAAGTTTATATCTGAGGGTTAGTATAACATGCTCATGCGAGATAAATAGACAATAAATTGGCCTGGTTATGCATGAGATGCAGATCAGGAACAGATCTAAAAAGAGGACGTTCCCGACGTCAGGAAACAGCCGTGGAGAAAGGGCGGCGAGGAAAATCCTCCAAAGAACGACCACGCTTCGTCTCCGAGGCCACATAAGTCAAATCGTGATCTTAGGGAAATCAATAGTTACGGCACAAATAAATAAGCAAATGCCGCGACAACCATAATGTACAGAATGTGACACGGAAAATTAGTTACACTATAAACAAACATGCTGCGTTGCAAGTGGAAAAATTGCTTTATGATTGCTGGATTACGATTTGCACCAAAAATAGAGACGCCACAAAGGCAGCATGTTGAAGAAGAAGGGAGTGACATACCGGAAATCGTCACAGAGTAGTATCGATTCGAGAAGACCGGTACCAACATTGATCTATTTACATTTCGCGACTTCTAAAACTTAGTTTACGAAAATTAAATTCAAACTATAAAGACAACAGTATTAGATAATTATTGTTAAATATGCCACCTTCTATGAAAGACCAAATTTCAAAGAGAAAAATACTCATACTTAGTGATACCTGCTAATGTTTGACATATCGGGTGGCATGGCTTGAGGATGTATTTTACCAAGAAAAACGGGATTTTTAACCTCAATTAAACATTACATAAGAAAATAAAATATTAAAAGCCTTTAAAATAAAAAGTATATTAGTGATAGTTAATACACCATTCACGTATTGATCCAATGATATAGTTGATGACATAACTATTATAAAAGTTGTTTTGTATATAATTCAAAACACGTTTCAAAATAATTGCTTTTCTGAGCAAAGCTAAAGCGCACACATGCTACAGAACAGTAAAACATAATACAATTATATGAATAAAACCGTTAACGAATTAAGTTACCACATTAACTAGTACTTAACAAGTACTTTACACTTAACCAATGCCTTGACAGATAATAGGATAACAACTGGAACTGAATTTTGTGGTTTTACCTATTCCTGAAAGCGGAATACGAGTCACTGACTCACACACAAAAAAAAACGAGAAATAAGTAATTAAGGAAGTATGAGCCACCAAGGCGACACAAAACCACCACGAATATCTAAGTCAACGAGAAAATTAAAAAAATTATTTATAACGATTTCGGTCCCCGAACTCAGCTCCCTACGTCGCACCTAACAGTTTCACATTGCTCAAAACTTTGTATCAGTTGCACATGAGTACTAAAGTATGTGAAAGTAATGTACGCATATCGTTAATATGCTTCCAAAACTGGGGCATTTCTCTTAAAAGAATCTGCAACAATTTTTCTAATTCTGAAGGTTGTATAATTTTTTTTATATGTTTCGGGTCTCGAACTCAGGTCTCTATGCCACATCTCGCCCTTGGAGATTGCTTAAATCATCGTATAAGGTACGCATTAATACAATTTTTTTTTCTTATTCCCAAAGGGAATTTTTTTACAATTTCGGTTCTCAAACTCAGGATCCTACACAGTACTTCACCTTTGAAGATGGCTTAGGTATTTACATCAGGTGCGTATAAGCACGTAAACCAACAGAAAATCATGTACAATTTCGATAAAAAATGGTCCAAAACTTGGGTCTGTATTCGAACCGTGGACCCTACATCTCACTATAGTATATTTATACTTCATCCCCGAAATTTGTCTAAAAGTCTACATTATAAGTTTCGTAAACCATATGTGTGTGTGTGTGTATATATATATATATACATTATATACATATATATATAAGTCCCATATATATATATATATATGGGACTTATTCCAGCGTTTTTAGCCTATTTTCCGAAGGAAAGGAAGTATCTTATGAAATCATTTTCTTGTCTGTGTATTTTTGAATTATATATGTGAGTAAGTACTGTACGTATGTGCCTGTGTGTGTGTGTGTTATTTCTATACACGTGCAATTCGTATTTTCTTTTTCTTCTTTTTTTTTTTTTTTTTTTTTTTTCAATTTATGGGAATGTCTAAGCGTTTTAAGTGCTCCTGACTATTACAAGTGCCTCAAGCTACTTTATAATGTTTGAAGGAATATATATTCGTGGATTAGATAAACTAACTGCCGCAGAAACAAAAATATACTGTTTCCAGTGGTAAAGCAAGCTTGGAGTATATTCAGCAATGTTCTTTACCGAAACGCGATGCCACGGGAAGCACGGAGACGTGTCGTATTTTGTATTTACAGAGCTCATCTCCGTTTTCTAACATTACGTATTTTTAACTTGTACATTTCCGTGCACTCTAAATCTGAATCAGTGAGAATTTCAATGCTTAAACCAGTTAATACAGTACTTGACTGATTCAACAGTCATTCCAGTAAATTTAACAAATGAATTAGTGAAAAAAAACGATATTTCCTTTATTTATTAATTAAGTGACATTTTACACTGATTCGTTAACCATTTTACTCACTGATTTTCAGTTATTTATTTTTTGACTGATGGATCAGTTAAAAAACTTGTATTAAATTGCGGTTGAACAACACGTATATAATAAAATAACAACGCATAAACTAATACAACTAATAAAAATATTTTCGCCTTTCATAATCCCATATTATGAGGTAACATGAACATCTAGTCTTACTTCCGTGTTTACGTCAGCCATGTCGTTTTCATGTAATTGTCATAGCGCTCGGGTTGAAAGTTCAAATTGAATTAAATGTGGTGAAGTGAGCGCACTCATGCGTACAATTTGTTTTAACAATCCTAACGTTGCCAATTAAACTAAAAACAAAAAGAAATTGCATAAAATTTAAAATTACTTACTTTATATAAAAATGTATATTTCCTATTTTCTTAACCGTCGTCGGTATCTTAGTTGGTAAGGTAGCAGTCTAATAGCGTGATAGGGACACTGTGGGTTCAATCCTGATCACGCGCAAGCTATTTTTTTTTTTTTTACTTATTTAAATTCCGCAATATAAATATTGAATATCGAAAATATGGTTAGTTTCCGTAATGATCTGGCTACATTGTACATTGAATAAAAACAATATTTAATTCACCGCTCGCAGTTTGCGGTCTCTTATTCGATCAGTAAAATAGTTTCGCGTCACTTATTCGATCGGCGAAGCTAGCTGTTTCACACACCAAACGCCGGGTGTCAAACTTATTCGGATTCAGAGTGCGCAGCCGGCCGAGGTCGAACTCGCGACGCTACAGGGACCTGGAGAGTCGTCACCCTTCGTTGCGATCTTCATCTTGTCGCTGACGGCATGATCGTTGCTCGCCGTCCGCGGAGTTCCTCCTCGTGCTCATTTCATTTCATCGTTCACCGCGGGCCGAGCGCTCGGCACGACCCAGCTACTATGGTGGTGGTAAATCACTTGGGGGCCACCCCCCCCCCCCCCCACACCCCGACGACGCAAGCCGACAAGTTAATTCTTCGTGCAGTGACTCTAACGAAGGGCCGCGACATTGCAAGAGTCGGCGAGGGGAATTCACGTCTTCGCATCAGGGCCCCGGGCGGTGCCCACATCTAACAGCCGTTCACGATAAAGTGAGCACTTTAGAAATGAACCTTAGAATAAAGTCTCTGCTCCTATCTGCATATATGTATGTATTGAAAGGCACACTGAGTGCCATGCGCCCAGTAAAGTTGGTAACGATTGAAGTCGAGCAGTTCCACGGCTCAGCGTCGAATTAAAATTGTTAAGTAAACATTTGTGATAGCTTAAATTATTTCTTCAACTTTCTGTAATTTTAATGCATCTAATTGAAAGAATTAGTAAATTTGTAAAATATTTACTTTTCTAATAATTTAATAGTTTCATTTGACCGACGTATGAATAAAGTGATAATGCCAAAACAATGTTAATTTTACATAAGGCGGAATAATAGACAACGCGCATATACGTAGATCTTAAGCAGGGATTACAAAAGTGCTCATTTTACCGTGAACAACCTAAAAGGTTGTTTTGCTCGACTGATGCACTGACACGATGAAGCGATAAGGACGAAACTTGCACGAACATCAGATGCTCCAGCGACTCTGTGCACGAGGCAATGAAATAGTGGGCCGCGTGCTACCACGGAAGTTAACCCTTCCAGACCCACTTCATATTACGGTTTCCAGTGTTCCAAGCAAAAAATTTTATGGCGCATTCTGTATTTAAGTCGACGCAACAATTATTTCATAATCACAGCCAGTGAGCTGTGGTCTATACAGGTTGTTGCAAAATACCATGTAAATATTTCGGGGAAATATTCCTCACATCTGGAGAATGAAAACATGTTATATGACCATAGGTCCGCAAACGCTTAGTTTCTTTACAACAGAGAACGTACTGTATATGGCTCGCGGGCTGGATCATGTTAGTATGGAATTCCATCGTACGACACTACATCTAGACCAGTAGAAACGGCACAAGAAGTAGTTACACATGTGTGAAAGCTTGTCGTCAACACTAGAGGAAATGTTCGAAATGCCCTCCATCAGCACGAACACATGCGTCAACCCACCATTGCATAAACACCCGGGTGCGCTGATGAATCCCTGGACAATTCCTGGTTGTTCCGCAACCCGTCGCAATACGATTACAGAGGTTTGCCCACATCGTCCACTGGGGTTGCATACACATGCGACCAATGTTCCCACAAATTAAAGTCTAGTGGATTCAAATCTGGGCACCCCAGGAGCTGGAATGGGATTGCCAATTACAGCTGCAATGGCATTCCACAGTAATATGATCCAGCCCGGGGACCATACGCTGTACGTTATGTATTACGGGCTGTAGTGAAGAAGCATTTGCGGACCTATGTTCATATAACGTTTTTTTTTCATCCGCATGATGTGAGGAACGTTTCCCAGGAATATTGGCATGCAATTTTGCAACACACTCTATGCTCGGCTACGGTAACATGAACCAGTACGGTTTGCGAACCATTTATCCACAGGTAAGATCATTGTTCATTGAGCTTCGCAGCATGCAGTAAATACCAAACATTACCTACACGTGCATAATATACACAATTGTGTACACTGGATCGGTATGGCTTAACGCTGTGACTCCATAAATTTTACAACTAAATATATGTTCTACTCAACTTTAAAATTTTTCTTGGAAAAGTTATTTTAAAAACACACTTATATATACTTTGAGACATTAATTAATCTAAACAATAGCATCCCATGCGAGTTATAATTGGTGGTTATATATAAATAGAGATTTATACTTTCATTAACACTAAAATGTCTTATTTTATTTTTAAATATTGCTTACACTTGTATTTTGTTTATAAGTTATGACATTTATTTCGTAACCAAATTATTTAAAAAAAACTAAACGATATAAGAATGTTGGCATTCGCAATAAATGGAAAATCGCATGAAGTATTATTTAAAAAAATGAGTTTAAACTTTTCTTACTGAGACATCTATCTTGAAAGGAATATCATTTTTCTAAAAATTTATTTACTGCAGATACATCGGACAACAACCACAATACACTTGTCCAACCTTCTGATAGCGCAGACAGAATTTCTCGAGTATGGCAGGACTTATTTTCAGAATGGCACATATAAAATCATTTTATCTTAGTGTCGTGTACTTGCGAAACTATGTAACCGATTTTTGCTTTACTTTGAATGCTGGTAATATACAATAGTCAGGTGTGCCAATACATAACTTTTTTGACCTCCATTTATGAAGATCGTCAAATGAAAGATATGGAGTATTTATGCCATATCTCTGGGATCAATCGACCAATTTTCTGCGAATGTCTCACACTAGTTGCGCTGTGGTAGGCCCCGTAAACGTATGTGTTATATGTGGCTCAGTCACTAATTTTCAAAATATTGGCCCTGTGAATATTATAGGTTAATAAACCCTGTAGTTCGAAACATTGGACTGATTAAATTCGAAGTTGATGCCCGAGTCCAACCTCCGTAATGCAACAGTTGATTGCACACTAGCGCATTCGAGGTTTTCTGGGTTCGAGTCCCGCGTAAGGCACGTGTGTGTTTGTAATTGTCTCACTACCGTTGCACTAATTTCTGGTTTTATTGTTGATGATACTGCTTTCAACGAGGGAAGAAGCTGTGCCTACCCACTCAGATTTTAAAAAAATATTTGAACGTTATGTGCACCCATGTTGATGAACGTAGGCTAATTAGTTAAATCAGTAACTTCTTATTGTTCATATTAACTTTAAATGAAATATTATAGTAGGTTATATGTATAATTTAAGGAGAAGTTCAATTAATAAAAAAAATAGATATTTTTGTATTTGCAGAAATATTAAATGCTTGGAATACATTATACATTTTGGAAACAGCCACGCACGTGGTGAAGATGCTGCGAACTGACATTAGTCGAAGACTTCTAAGTAGCACGCACGGACACAGAGGACTTAAACCTAGGTTGATTTCAGTTTAGATAGTTGCAATGGACTAGATAATACGGCTCTGTCCCTTTTGTAGCCAAGAGCGCTTTATGTCAAACGGCCAATCACAGCAGGCTCGTTGACTAGTACGCTACACTTCTGATTGTATCAACGTCTTCTGGGATAAGGGAACAGAACAGAAAAATGTACAGAAGCGACGATGCGTGTTGATATCTTACCGTGAGAATTCTCAGTTGCTGATTGGCTGTGCGTCGTTCGTTAAGGCGCAATCTGTGCGACTGGCAGGGACAGGTAAATTTCGCTTTTTAAACGACGTGTAGGCTAGACTGCACGGTCCTATGTATTTTCAAGCCTCGGCTTTCTGTTAATTGACTGCTGCCCTAGACCTACCTCTCACTAGATGGCACGGTGTTCGGAGATTGTTTCCTTGCAGGTTTTTATTAGCTCATGGTTCACCTGGGCGTAGCTAATAAACCTCTACCAATTGGTCCTATGTGCCATTTGTCCTGAGAACTATCCTCGCCCTCGTGTTATGCCGAAGAGATGGATCGCCGCTCACTGCGTCAATGCTTCGTAAGGCGGGAGCTTCGCCCTCCCAACTCTCTTTCAAATCTCATCAGTAGTGACACCCGAATTTCGCGAAAATATTTCCTCACATGCCATATTTTTCAATAACCTGCGGCCGTACCAGTGGTTTACTTTTCCTTATTGGAGGCTTGTCTTCGTAGAAAACGTTTTCCTTCACGACTGGCCGATCAGAGTTAGGTAACTTGCAATACTGCACGTCTGTGATTCGCGCGCACGCACCTACGACGCGTAACATGGAAGCCATCCAATCACGAAAGAGGGTCTGAGATAAAGTTCTCTGTGAAATACAACTTGTCGTGAAATCTTTTCGCGAAATCCGGGTGTCCCTGTTCATCAGTCATCAGAGGAACCCACTCTTGGGGACATTTATTAGTCCCGTTTCACTCAGTGTCATCCCTTGGCAGAGAAAACTATCTCCGCCTGCTTTCTTATACGAATGAGAACGAACGGGATTGTACTTCTACTTCTTCTTAAAACGATTATGACAATAAACGATGTTTGCGAATTTTTCAGTCCTTTTGAAAGCTCAGGACGGGAACAAATTTTCGCCGATTTTGTATCCTTACAACGCATTTATATCAACAGTGTTTTGTACCCAATGCCTTAATTTTGCGTCGTGCAAGCATAAGTGTGAAATTGTGAACAACCAAACTACCGCTAGGCAAAAAATACTAACATAAATGAAATATATTCCGTTTAGACAAATTTTAACGTCGCCCATTTAATAGGACCAACGCAATTAAAATACGGAAAATGCTTTTCATTACTTTCCAAACTTATCTTGGAGCATCGTGTACCCGTTAAAATAAATTCCGTAACGACCAGATGCATCATAATTCAAAAATCGATTTTAAAATTGCTTCAGTTGACAGTGAACCAGCTTTATTGACACCGCATTTCAGCCTATTTAAATCAATCTTAGTTGAAGAGAGCTGTCATGTATGTGTCAAGACATTGTAAATACTAGAAAAGTAAGGGTAAATGATACTTCATATGAGATAGAGGGGAGAGAGATACATAAAGAGAGAAACTAGAGAGATTATAAAATTATGTTTCTATTTCTTACCATTTCAATCTGCTGTCTCAAAATTATCCGTCCTAGGCAGTTGTATAGTTCACCGAAGCCTAAATATGCAATGTGACCCTGGAGGCACAATTTCTCTCTACTTGCCATCCACGGGACAAACGTGGCGACAGGGCCTTGAGATTTAGGAAGGCGGCTGGAGAGGGGAGCTCTCAAAGCGGAGCCGCCTGGGCGCGACCGCAAATCATTCCCCAGAGACCGCTAGCGTTTCAATTACGCTCTGCTGCGGTCCCCGGCGATAGAGAAGCAGTGGTAGCCTCTGCCGCCGCCTATCTGCGCGCTGATCGCGGAGCAGGGTTTCCCCGCGAGACCTATCTCTGTGGCGGGACTACGGCCCCTCCTACATCGCAGTGAAGTGATACACATTGATCATGATGGATAGGCCTGCTTAGCGACTGATATACGAAACGTCGATACATCCATGTTGCGATTTTATTCGCATGGCAATATAAAAATAATGGATATCACCGATAGCAGTTACGCACACAAAATTTTATTTTGGGAGCTGCTGATACTCTATTCTGAAGTGAATCTTAAGCTCGTGGAAGTAACAAACACGCCCTTACTAAGAACGCGAGGGAAGGCCCGTTATAAAATCTGATAAATTTGACGTTTCTCAGGTAATAAATATTTCAAGTGAATCGAATAGTTCGTCTCCCTTAATTGATGACATATCTGATGGCCCTGCTTCAGAAGTGTTTCCCGCCCCTTGACCGCTTTGCTGCCGGGCCTTCTGTTGCTTGCGATCACAATCCTGTTTCACCAACTGCAGAATTTTTTGATGGTAATGGCAATCTTGAAGATATGCCAGTAGGCCTAATTGCTCTCAGTATTCAGAAGACCACACAGATATGTAAATGGAGTTAGCGTCTGATATTATTTAAATGTGTCATCTATCTTTGTGTTTGATTGGGTTTATTTGTGTTGAATAGAAATATTGGTACAAATTTTTGTTTATGGAATGTTCGGTGTTGTTCTATTTATTGGTTTGATGGTTATAAAATCATACTTTTATGCATTTAAATTTCTGGTTTTAAAATTTTAATCATAATCAATATTTGGTAACTTAACATAACTAAGTTTTACCTAAATTAACCTATCTTTTTTGCTGTGTACATGTATAGTACGTTGTCGTTCGTTTACAGTAGGTATATTTTGGGAATTGTATGACGAAATATAGGTATTTTTTTGTAAATATTTTCTGAGTCAAGGTTTGTGTAACTATGAAAACTTTTATAACTGTTATATAAATAACTAATTAAGAGTGTTACAGACACACACACACACACACACACACACACACACACACACAAGATCACATTTTCAAACAGAAATGAACACGTATTGGTCTAAATAAAACGTTAACTTGTTCGTAGTATAAATGTTTATATAGTCCCTAAATGCTGGTGTCTGGCGTCTCTTCTATATACACTCAAAGAATACTGCTCCACAATATGCTGAAGCGATTACTAAAGAACATCGCAGTTACATATTGCAGAAGAGTCTACCGCATTTATGGAGGTCGCTATCTCGATGAGTTCTGATAATATTCTATTATTTTGCGGTAGCTGAAATCCCTCTAAGTTGTTTTGGAAATACTGAAAAATTTTCATTCTATAGGACCATCAGACCACACTTGTTCCACGCCTAAAGCAGTTTAATGTTTTATCTACGAAGTTTCTTGCTGTCCCATTAGGAAGTTGTTCGAAGAACAGTTTATTTGTAGCATTAATAATATCTCTGTTACCAATAATAACTTATGAAAAGTGACTTCATCCTATCGCCGTTACATTTAGGCGATTTTGCTATACACAAAATAAATAAGAATATTTGTAGCCTTGACTTAAAAGTGTTAATTTTAAAATAGCTTCAAACCTACACTTTATTTATTACTTCGGGTGAATGTCAACGTAAAGATTAAAGAAATTCTTAGTAAAATATTATACAATTTTGGTCAGAATTGCATAGCGTTGACACACATTTTTAGAGTTCTTGATAATTCAATATTTTTTTATTTACAGCCAGCTAAACAACGCAGATATTCCGTGAGTTGTGCAAGGCTTGAAATTTGAGGATTAGAAATTTAAAAGTTTCGAAATCGCATCTTATTGCACTTTTAGACGTGAGGTAAGACGCGACAAGTGTGAGTTGTAATTCAGCAGGTTAAGTTTACCAGCAGGTTCACAGAAACGAAACAGCACAATAGTTTTTTGATGTAGGTGCACTGGTGTTTAGGTTAGTGGGATTTCTACTTTCCAGTAGAGGTTCTATATATGACAATCGTTTATACAGCGATATGATAAACTACTCAAAGTAAAAAAGTTGTCAATACTTTGCATGGATATCTTGTATCTATTCAACAACTTTTCTGCTGAAACTAAAGTTGTACAAACTTCTCAAGGTTTCCAAAAACTGAAAACAATACAACATTTGTAAAGGAACACTTCCTGTGCCTTTCATCTACAAATAAACGTAATGAGGTGTAAAGCAGAGATGGTCCTTGAACAAGCTGGAAACAGCATGTGCACTCTTGTGAACTGTCGATAAGCTGTGTTGCCACCTCTTGCCTGCACCGCTACAGCACAGCGTCTTGGAATGCTCGTATCCCAGTCTTCGGATACACGATTGTGGAATGTGTCGCCTCTCCCCTCGTACAGCTTCCTCTCGCTAGGAAAGTGTCTGGGGAGGGTCTGGACATCCTCAACTTGCATTATCAGACTATCCGATATGTGCTCTATCGGGTTCAGATCAGTGATAGAGTACATATTGAATAATCTGAATATGCAAGTTGAGGACGCCCAGACCCTCCCCAAATACTTGCCCAGCTAGAAGAAGCTGTACGAGAGGAGTGGCAACACATTCCACAATCGTGTATCCGAAGACTGGTAATAATAATAATAATAAAACGTCTTTATTTTTTGTGGCGAAGTTAAGGTATTATCACCTCTTACGCTTAACCACTTTGCATAATAAAACATAACACTTATTTTTTTAAAAGAAAAAGAAATGAAACAATGACACAAAACGAAACGTCTACTATAAACTTAGAAAGAGTCTTACATGAAATTTATAAAAGCAACTTACATAAAATATAATTAACCTTAATAGACGATGTGCTGCGGTGGTGGAATCAAGACGTGGCAGCAGCTTGTTGGTAATCCACACGAGTGCACAATTACCACAGTCTGTTTCCGGTTTGTTCAAGAACAAATTCTGTTTTACACATCATTACGTTAATTTATCGACGAGAGGCACAAGGAATCTTCCTTTACAAATGCTGTATTGTTTTCAGTTTTTTGGAAATTTTGAGAAGTTTATAGGCCTATATCTTTAGTTCCAGCAGAGTGGTGTCAAATAGATAAAATACCTATATCCATCCAATATCATGACAACTTTTTTTATTTAGAAAGTGTATATCCCTTTTATATCGGTTTTGACTATAAATCGTGAAATATAAGACAAAATTGTGCGTGCGTATTTTTGGAAGAATCAACATTTCCAGTGTTATTCATATCGATATCACGAATACCGGTATCTCAAATATTGCTTAGATAGATGACGTAAAAATCGCTTATATCAATATCACCTCTCGATAAATAAGTCGATAATACCACACATGTGCACGTTTCCCGGCTTGTGTTTTGAAATATTGCATCGTGACCGATTTATGGCCATATCCCATGGTGTTGTGGGTACGTGATGACATTGAAATGCGTCGTCGGCAATGTCTGCTGTTGAAGGTTCGGCGGACGCTCGAGAAATTCGCATAAAGCGAACGATGTCCTGCTGTGCTGCAGCCAAATGACGTAATTTTTCCAGCTTGTGCGTGTGGTTTTAGGGGATAAACCAACAATTTCTCTTCTGATGCTATCATGGCACTACACTGGCGCTTATTTGTCCGGATGCTTCTGTTTATACAGAAATATTAATTTTTCAGTAACAAAATTATTCTCTCCAAAACTTAGTAAGGGTTTTGGTTAATTATTCTGAAAGGTATGTTACATAAATTAGACCATGTGTATAGACTAAATTTCAGTGACAAACTCAAGAATACAGTGGGCCTTTTTGAAGTCAGTTCTAGTACTGGGTTATAGAAAAAAACTGTTAAGAATTTAATAAAACTTAAAGTTAAATATTCGAAATATCGTATTAATCAGCAACAAATAAAACATGTGAAGAGGGTTATGTTAGCTCTTAAGATGAAACCCAAGTAATAAACTGAAACATGACGAACAATTTTTAGAGCAAATAGCAAATGTATCAAATCTGGATGAATTTCGCGATAAATTTAGAACCATAATTTCTACAACAGGTAATGACGTTGCATCTCGTAAACTACTGTCGTCTTCTCGTCTTGGACTCTGAGGTAATTAAAGGGGAAAAAAAAATGCTATACTCGCCTTGATGGCGGAATATTACACACCACTCCAAGCTCTTCGTTTTTACGCGGCACTACTTCCCCTTTTTAACAAGGTGCGTAATTTCACACTTAGCACAGGCGTACTTCTGCATCCCGAGGCCCCTTGATGACTATAATTAGAAACGATTACTGCTGTTTCTGTGGCTATGAATCCTTCCCAGGTAATATGGTAGCTTTATAGTTTACCTTGGGAATTTTTTCGACAGCTGTGAGTGCCAAGACAGTTCGCTGGCTGCTAACTCTCTTTATGCACCCTTCACATGTAAATATGTTCGATCCACACACCTACTGTTTAGTATTATCGCGTTGAAAAAGTCACAATGTAACTCTTTAAAATGTAATTTAATACAAAACATAATATCACAGATGAGATACGCAGGAGCAATGAAACGTTTTCGACGGTTGCCTTGATGTGGGCTGGCCCATTCGTTGATTGGCAGCTCAGGACACTGTGCGGGTGTCTTCTGTATGATTTACTATTGTGTGTTGTGAAATATTCCCATTTGGTTGGGCGAACGCTTGGCAAGCAAATATCCAGACGCAGAATGGCGAATGGCGTATGACCATATTGCTCATAAGTGACACCATTTTGCTGGCGTGTGCGGTTGTATTTAGCGGTACAAGGAGTTGTTTCGCTTCTGTAGTTTTACGTATGCTATTTTGCCATCACGAAGTATTCGTATTATGAAGTGTTAAAAAAAAAATCTTGGCTGCTACTTAAACGTGTGATACAATCCAAATATAATCGTCAGCATTTAATAATAACAATTTTGTCATGATAAGTTTGACAAAATTGTTCATATTTTACCAGTTTATCAGGTGACAAATAATTAGAAATATTTTTGTTTTAGGAGTATTTTACTTTCAAATTAGGAAGTGCATGTGTGTCTAATCACGCAAGGCCGTAGGCCGTATTATATTTTCTACGCCATTTTACATAACAAATAATGTCACGTAATTTTGACCTAGAGTTTAGGATAATCCTGTAGGTCTATAACTTAAATTAATAGTGTCTCTACCGATAGCTTGATTGGTGGAAAATGTATGGCAACGTCCGGGTTTTGCGGATTATCACAAAAATGTTTTTTAATATAGCGGTCGGAAAATTCCGTTTTATTGCTACGTTCAAGCACTCTGAAATAATGCTAGCAATACGTGAGATGTGTTGCAATTTGTACTGAGAACACACTGCGAATTCGTTTGGTAGTCTCTTTTAGAAACATGTAATCAAGCAGACGGAAGCCTCATCCCTTTCATACCGCAATGAGCTTACCATTGTACTGTTGCAAAGAACTAATTTATGGCGAGACACCGTATTTATATTGATGTACCGCTCTACACCAATGAACGTTGACTGTTTACGAACTGTTCCTTGCAGTAGACGAATATGAAACTGAGATCTAGTCTCGGCAACGGATAACTTTACCAATAGCTAACGGTCTTAGTTTATTGGACGCTTAATTCCTTCTGTGTACTGCTCACTTCAAGATCTCGCTTCCTTAACGGATTTCGAGTCTGGAAAGGTTTACAAGTGCATCTCCAGTATTCATATTATATCTAATATTGCTTGCTAATGAGCAGATACTAAAAAATTCGTGACTTCCTGTCACAACAGTCTATACATCGCAGTACTTAGTAAAATTACAATAATGGTCACATTTTGTTTATTAGATGCCGATTCGACGAGAAACCTTACAATCATAGCCTGTGTTGCATGTGCATAAACTACACAGCCGCCCAATGTTTATCACTTGTTCTGAGACATTCGCGTCGCATTTACAAAACTGTGGCCCAACAATACGAGTAATAAGATCACCACGAGTAGAGAGACTAACATTTCGTACCATGTTAGACGGCATACAAGTGATATATTAGTTTCACGTATTATTGGTAGCGGAAAATGTTCTTCGCGAAAATATAATTCAGAACAAGATGTGTTCCAAAACACTCTAGTTCAGGACCACTTTTGTGATAGGTTCATTTGAAATGTTACGTGTTTGCTTTTCTGCTTGGCAATCACGGACGGTCAGTATCGTGGAAACTTAATTCTGATTGGCTCACTCATGCAACAGATTTTCTTCACATAAAGACAAGCAACCGATAGCCAAAGGAGAGATGCAAGTGTGCACGTAGGTTATTGAAGTCTAGCCAGAGCGATAATCTTTTCGCGAAAAACAGGTGGCCCTAGTCATTGGACCTCCGATCATCCGACACGCCTTGCAGGACTTAGAACCAATTGTAAACGTTCAGAACTCTGATAGATTCGTTCTATGAGTGAGTGAGTGAAGAGAATTGCGCAGCCCTTAACAGTGAGGTCTTGAGAGCTGAAGAGAGTGAAGTGGCGTGAGCGAGGAGCAGAGCCGGAATGCAAGGGCGAGGGAAAAGCGAGATCCCCGAGAAAACCTGCCGACCAGCGGCATCGTCCGGCAGGATTCCCACTTGCGAAATTCCAGGAGTGACACGGACGGGGATTGAACACGGTTCACCATGGTGGGAGGCGAGCAGTCTAACCGCTCAGCCACCAATGCCCCTTCGTTTTGTTAGTGAAAATGATGACTACAATTTACATGGCATGACATGATTCGTCAATCAGCGCCCAGAAGCAATCCAGCCGAACACCGGACCAGCCATTATGAAGTCCTGGAACATTTCTTCGGAAAACAGGTGTCTCTATTCGTCAATAATTTGAGGGTGTTGGTTGGCAGATACGTTCGGGGGCTGTGTACGAATAATTGTGCGATCCGGCGGCAGTCTGACGGGAGGAAGGGTCTGCGGTGGCAATTAGCTGCCGAGGCGGGTTATTAACGTGTCGGAGCGATCCATTAGGAACGCCCACCTGTCGACGACGACGACGGGGATCCCTAGGTGCTCGGGACAATGGCCGCCGACAGCACAATGGCTCCCGCCGGCCCCCGGGTACATGGCACTCCTGGGTGGCTTCGGGGAACTAGCAACTATCAACTGCGCGCCTGAAGACTGCATGGAAAGACAGCGACAAAGTGCCACATATAAATATTGATCATTCTGGACTCCACTGCAGCACTTAGGCCTTCGGAAGTTTTTCCTTTTCACATGCCACCTTTTACATTTTCGGCCGACCCTTGGCTGGGCGGTTAGACTGCTCGCCTCCCACCAAGGCTAACCGGGTTCAATCCCCGGCCTGTTAACTCCAGATTTTCGCAAGTGGGAATCGTGCCGGACAATGCCGCTGGTAGGTGTGTTTTCTCGGGGATCTCCCGTTTCCCCCGCACTTAATTCAGGCACTGCTCAAAACTCACCTCACTTCACCCTCATCGGCTCTCAGGACTCGATTTTCAGAGCCGTCCAAATCTCTTCACTCACTCACTTTGGCTACCTCCCCCACTTGGCATATGTAGCAGCGACGTGTTTGTAGACTGTTGCTAGGTAAGCTGGTGCTTGCTCACTGCTGTGCATTTTCGGTGCACGTAGCAGGTACCAATAACCACTGTAAAATAGTAGGTATATGGGTAGATTGAGGACAATCCGAATTTAGACCCCAAAATCTATTTTAAAAATGACCAAAAAAACCGCCACAAAACAAGCAAATTTTTAATTTTCAAAAAAAAAAAAAAAAAAAAAAAAAAAAAACCGTGTAAGATTTATGCTAATTTAAAAAAACATCCAAATATAAGCTAAAATGAAGTAAATTTAAGCTCAAATCAAACGAAATATTATGTTATTGTAGTTTATATTCGAAGATCTACTAATTTTTATTTTTTTATTTTTTCTATATGCTATAGATTTTCGCCTATTTCTCGAAGGTCATATTTATCGTCAATGTTTTCTAAGAGTGTTAATTGTAAGTTTTGTAGATTTGAATGAGATTTGTCAACTAATTCTATTATTTCGTCAGACGCATTATCATCTAATCTATAGGGAGGTGGCTCATAATGGCTACCACCCTTCAAAATGTTAGTCATACAGCATGGAAACAAAGGCATTTTCCTTTTATTTATAAAGAAAGAAATTTATTAAAACAACTAAAACTATACATCTAAATTTGGTAAAGTTTTAAAAAATTAACTAAACGTCTCAAAATTTTTAAAAGTTCTGAATTATGTAACCATATAATTTTGCGTCTTAAACTTTGTTTTAAACTATCGGAACAATTTGTTGATTCCTCCATTTAATAAAATTAAAATTTTATATATCTTCAGTGATTCTTTCTTTCAAATAATCATAATTAAATTTTTTTGGCTAATGAGAACATTACAAATTTCATTAGCTCCAACAGCCTTATCAAAATCAACACACTAATTTTTATATTTGTTTTTTCTTTTACTACAGTTGTTTTTCTACATAAGCAATCAATAATATGCAAGGGTCTTCGACCTCAAAATGAATAATAATTGGTAGCAAAGTCAAAGAATTTCAAAAATCGTTATAAGCAAGAAACGCTTTATCACAAAAATTATTGCCAAAATCTAGATTCCAATTTTATTTTGGAAAAATTTCAATTCGTCCTTTTTTAACATAAATATTTCTCACATTACAATGATCAAACATAGAAGCGTGCACTTCCTGATCAGCACGATTTTTTATATTAGTTTCAAATCCTACAATTACATAATCGGCCATGTCAAATTGTAAATTATTAAACTGGTATTTTATATCAAAGTTAAAAACAGTTGATACAGTAGGAACTTCTTTTTCTAAAAATTGCCAATAATCAAAACTAATGTGTATTTTAGGGGGATTTGTATATTTTTTCTTTAATTACAATGGCTGTGTTAGATTTATATGCATCAATAGGCCACATAATTTCTAATTTTGAATAACAATTTTACCTGGATCAGCATAGTCTCTATCAAGTGAACCATCAGCCTTCTTATTTTGATAAACAAATAAACAATTGTTATCAGATGAATTACGAATAAAAGTAATTTTATAAACACATTTTCAATAAATTTCATTGTTATCATGAATAAAAACAAACAGATATCTAAGAGGATAGATTATTTCATTTGGTTTAACACTATGAGTAGCCCTCTCCCGATAATAATCAACACAACTTAATTCTGAATAACTGTGTTCACCTAGAGATCTTAACAAAGTATTCATCATTGTTGATGTTATTCCTGGATTATCGCTAGATTCAATAATATTTCCATGTTTTGAGATTTCTACTCTAGAAAATTGAAAAGGAAAAAAAGTTAGAACAAACATTAATATTATCTGATTTATCATATTTTGCTTCATTTCCTTCTTTATCTCTTCTTAGTTAACGAAATTTCTCTTAAGCATAAGCATCATTTGGAAAAGAAAAGACCTCTTCTATACGAATATCAAACACAATTCTATTATTGTAAATATTTAAAATTCCCCCTAGTTTGATCTGTTGGGCGAATAGTTTGTCTATCAAAGCACTCAATACTTTTTTAGCTCATTTAGAAGAAAAAATTATATTTAAATGAAAAATTCAAAGGCTGTTTCTCGATTTCAATTACTCATCGAAAAATACAGAAATTATAAAAACCATCATGCTTTAATTGACGAATTGCGCTATATTGATAAAAAGGTAGAATATATAAGTGAAGAAAATAAAAATTAATAAACACATTAGTTCCAGTAGCGGCAAAAAACTTAGATTATCCACCAACTCCAGAAGAAACATCACTTGAAAGAGAATTATTCCCAAAATCTCCTAATTTTGAAAAGCGAATGGGAATTGTACCATTGAAAAATTTGACGCAGCGCGCGTCTGTGTCTACTATAAATCTCGGAAAATAAATTGCAGAAAGAATAAATGTTGTTAAAGCACCATATGGATTACATGGAGATGGACTAAATTTTAACATTGGCGATACAGAAGTAAAAATAAATTATGATGAAATATTTGTTAAAGATAAAGAATATACGTTAAGAGAAGGCCTTTCTAATTTGTTAACAAAAAATAGCCTGAAGATTTAGAGGGTAAATACACTACTAATGACTATGAAAATTTCAAAGAAATTATTATAGCAACCAATGCCGCATTCCGAGGACATAAACCTATTAATCAAATAAACGCAAATGGAAATTGGAAATACTATAATATAATTAAACCATTTTATGAAACAATTTATGAACAGCATATAAAACCTAAATCAAATTCAGCAGCAAACACACCCCAAAGAATGATTTCTCCAAGGATTCCTAGATCTGGAGATGTTATAAATAAATTCAATATTCTGCCGAAAGAATACGTTTGGATGGGAGATGTTAGAAGATTGATCGACAGATTGTTAGTTATTAACGGCGAAGAAAATGCTGGAAATAATCCATTTTCACAATGAAGAAGTAAGCATAATGAATATGTTGAACAATAAATTTCCTGAATTTGTTAATAATAATCCCAAAGGAATCCCGTATCTTATAAGAGTTATAAATGCAATTCCACATTCATTTTGTAATTCTGAACATCATGTAAAAGGTATGATAAATTGGGCTTCAAACAATTTAAATTTACCTGAAATGCTTTTGCCAGGCTATAATTATTGTGGTCCATTTACAAAATAAAACGAAAGACTAGAAAAAGATAACACAGGAATAAAGAAATTAGACGAGGCCTGCAAGCAACATGGCACTGCTTATACAGACCACAAAGATGTAGACATGAAGCTGATAAAATTTTACAAAAAGAAGCTAAAGAGATTATGTTAGATAAAAATAATCCAACTAGTGAAAAAATTGCTTCTGCGGCCGTTGCACAACTACCACTAGCTATTATATAAACATCAATATCAAAAGCAGTTTCATTTATGTATACATATTCATTCGATGTAATTATTCTTTCGAGTTGATTAAGTAGATTTTCTTTCGTGCAGCTGAAATTGTATGGTGAAAATTCTGATTGTTTGCGTAAATTCTCATTTGATCACCTTGTTTATAAGCAGTTAATTTTTTTACTGCTTTCATTGTTTCATGAACAGCATTTCGAACAGTATTTATTTTTCTATCGGATTGCCTTGTAAATTTTTTATGTGAATAAAGTATTTTGTTTGCTAAATGTTGAAGTCTTCAATTAAATTACGTCTAATCTCGCGAATTTCGAATGGATTTTTCTCTTCCACACGCTCGTTAATTTTTTTTTGTTTAAAAGAAAAAAATTGACCTAAAAGTAAATTTCGATTAGTTTTATTTTTTTGGTTTTACAAATATCTGATAAGAAAAATATAATATTACTTTTAATACTTTTTTAGCTTTTCTTTTTGTTATATTATAACCTGAAAAGGGTAAGTGTGTAAAATTGTTCCTTATTTTTATTCTTTTTTTCTGATTGTTTGACTTTGTATAGTAATGCTTGTATTAAATCATCTTTCCTTAAACTATACGAATATTTAATTTTTAAATCTCTACCTATAATTCTTAATTATCTCACTCTCTTTTCATTCAACACAACTGCTATATTGCTCGCTGACATTTGAACTTTATTTAGTAAGAAAAACATTTTAATTATGAAATGAAAAATGGAAAATATGAGAAAAATAAAATTAATGGGATAAAATAGAACAAGCGATAAAATTATTAATAATAACGATATCGTTTTTAAGTAGGTAACTTTTTGTTAAGACGATAATTGTTAAGATATTCACTAAAACATTTTTTACATATGGTTGTATGTTTGTCCTTACAAGTTTTATTATAATAAAATAATTTTATATATTTATTCTCAAAACATACTATACATGTCTTTGCTGGGTAGTTATCATGTTGAATTTCATTTAGAATACTTACTACTGTATTGTGCGATTTACTGTTTTTGTGCTTTTCGAGTTAAGTATTATAAAGATATTTTACACAACCGCATAGTATTCCCTCTTTTTTTTTTAAGGCATAGTGATTTTCACCATATTCACTAAAACAATTTTTACATTTTGTTGTAAGCTTGTCTAAAGTAGCCTTATGAGGATAAAATGAATCAATAGATTTTTTCTCTTTACATACTACGCATGTCTTTGTTGAATAATCATAATGCTGAATTTCATTTAGAATATCTGAAGCTGTATTGTGTAATTTAGTATTTTTATGCTTTTCAAGATTTGCCTTACACACATATTTTTCACATTCGCACAGTACTTTCTATTTTTTAGGGCACAACGGGTTCTTTCATACTCTCTATGACATTATTTACAGGTGTTAATGTGCTTATCTTATGTGTGTTTATGTGGTGAAAAATATTCTATGTTTAATACTTCGCCACACTTCTAGCATTGCGTACATATGTTATTAATTTCCATTTCGTTAGAGAGCATCAATTTAACTTTTTGATTATAAGAAAATAAATTTTAATAAGATAAATTTTATTTTAATTTTAAATATTATATAAGATTTTCCTTTGTTTTTTTTATTAAATTTGTTTCTTTATAAATAACACAAAATAAAATGGAATCCCTGCACAACATGTTGAACAATTAATTAAAATTGACTAAACTACAAGAGCTATAAAAAATGGTATCCTGCTACAGATTTTCAAATTTATGAATCTAATTTTGGTAAAAAAAATTAATTGTGTTCTAGATGGTAAGTACAAAAGTTCATTGGCAGGGCGCTATGTGAAAATAATAGAATAAGTATTTTGAAACATTTAAACGAGAAACAAGTTTGTGTATCACATATGCATGATATAGAGTTCTCTTAAAAATGTATGAATTCTACTAGTTTGAATCTTTTTAATATTTCATTTGAATTTAGCTTAAACTTACTTTATTTTAGCTTGAGTTTGCATGTTTTTAAATTACCACAAATCCTGCGTGGCCATTTTTGATGTGTTTTGGGGTCTAAATTAGGATTGTCATCAATCTACCCATATACTACTCGTGAAGCCTAGGGAAACTGAATGTATTTCGACCACTCACAACGAGCAGTCATGGACCCATTACACACGTCCTGTGGCTTCACCCACCGAACTACGTTTTGGTGGTGGAAGTATAAACTAGCAACAACAGAGTAGAGCACAGCGCTAACGCCAGCTTAACTTGCAGCAGTTCACCACACGCCACTGGTACCTAGAGACCTACAAAATTTGCGTTCATTTTTTATCACGCTATTATTCACCATAGTGAAGATAGTAGTCCTGGTGTCGCTTTTCCATTGGCTGATGCCTAGGTGTACAGACACTCTCCTTCTGAAAGGACCGCCCATTATTGGGGAAGGCCATTATGACGTGTTTATTCACTGGCGTTGAGTTGTCCACTTACAAGATCTGAAAAATTCGCGTTATTTTTTTAGCGGCAGACTAAACTATAATGTGTTGTTCGCTCCAGTGACGTCCGTCAATGGCTAAGTGTATTTGTGACACGACGAGAGAAAGACTCGTTTAAACAATAGTAACAGTTCAGAGGTAGAGTGACCAATCGCCTGTAACGTAGTTGCACAGGCAAATGACCTCATATAGAAACCATCGGCTAATGAAATCACGGGTCGTGCTCATCTACTAATATGGCAATAACATCTAGCATATCGCAAAATAATAACGCGAATAATGCTTATCTCTATCCATGGTGTATCGTATAAAGTATTACCCAATGCCAAAAGTTTGTGCAAACGTATATGTGCTTGACTTATAACAAGTCTACAAATAATAGGACAAACATCGTTTCTCTCTAGGTATAAAAGCACTTCCTGCCTTGCTGATCATATTCTCCTGAACAGAAGAGGAGCTATCAATGATCTTCGTGAATTTTCAACCACTATCCGGAGGAGTCCAAACTTTGTCTGACCTCATGGGCGTCAGATGGGCTCCCGGGGATGACAAAGGCGACACAAGGATGCCCATCAATTTCTTCCTCGTCTCTACGCGCAATTGCCTCGCAGTCTTTTCCTTGCCGTCGGCGAATCGCCTCTACCGAACTTTTGAACGGTGACCGGGGACCCTACCCATGTAGCAAGCCACAGTCGGTCGACTGTGGTTTTACTACTGGCACTGCTGGATGACAGCTGGCACTGAATACTTATGGATTTACAGAAATGGCCCTGTTATGGCTGACTGCTGGCAACACGACACTTGGCATGTCATCAATGGCGCGTTAATGGGATGTTGATAGAAATGAAACTGATGGTTGAGAGTAGGTGAACTATTAATGACCGATAAATAGCTTACCAACTGTATTCTAGCAATGTCCGCATATCACCTATATGTATTGCTGGTGAAAGTATGGGTAACCATCTGTAGGTCATTAATTGATGTCTGTGAAGTAATACATCGATGGACCATTGCTGGTGAAATTTGGCTTATTATGGGAAATTTAAGGTTCCCACTCTTCGCAGATAGCTTTTTCAAACTACACACACTTATATGTATCTTTGTGTGCCTGTCTAATATAATTATGGATCAATTGATTCAATGGGTAGATTATTTGTAAACATACGGTGCTGGAAATATCTACGGCAAAATTCTGTAAATACATTATTATGTGTGACTTAGTGACTGGTATTGAATAATTTGACATATGTAATAATTTAAATGTACGACTGTGTCTAATTAAAATGAGATCTAAACAAAAAACAATATCGAACCACCTTTGAATAATTAACATTGAAGGGCTTTTTTTTTGTTTCACATCATTAAAATAATAATTTATGCCTACTGCATTTCAAAATAGATTAATAAAATCCAGGCGACTTTCATACTGAGAAGGCAAGGTTTTGTTTTAATATCGAAATTCAGGTACGAAATTTTCTATCAACAACAGCATTTATTTGTTTATTTGCAACTGTTTTACGAACAGATTTGTTCATATGGTAAATTTTAAGGCTATGAAATAACTGGTGTAATTTATATTACATTAGTGATTGTTAATAATTCAACTTCCAATATATCCTAAATTAGTTCATCAAAAGTCATAATACACAGTGGTGTAATGGTTAGCTTGCTGGGCTGTCACTGCAGGGGTCGCAAGTTCATGACCTCTTACCTTCACTGATAACCACGAGATTTTTGTGTCGTTTAATAGTGAAATAAGCGAAATTTGAAAACAATGAACAGTTGATAATGTGCAAAAAATATATTTATTTTTACGATGTAGTGTTTGACATATGGTAGAAGCATGGAGAGCCATCAGTAGGCCATCTGGTGGCTGTGAAGTCCATTGATGGTCCATTGCTGCTGTAATTATATGAGCCATGCTTGGGCCAATTATGGTCAGAGTATGGCTAGTTAGTGGTGTCACTCAAGACCATTAGTGTAGCCGGGAGCATGCCAGATGTTGGCCAACTTTTTGGCCTGCTTGGCACCCAAACTGTAAACCATAAATGGACCATATGCGTTCTGCTACATGGGTATTCTCTAACTTGAGCTCCAGCGCAACTCATTGCTCTTCCTCGTCATCTATCACTTAACGTCGCACAACCGCATAGACTCCCGACTCTCATTGACTCCTGGCTTGGAGACCCGCTGTGCTTGTATTGATTCAGTCGCGCGATCTGAAAGGTTCGACACACCCCGAGTCACACTGAGCGGCAAGGACGATCGATATCCAGAAACTTCTTCAGACAAACGTAGAAATTCTGTTGCTGAATTTCAGCAGCAGGTGAGCTGCAAAAGTGTTTTCGCGCACCAGGCGGAAGATTGGGCGGTGGCACACTTTGTAAGTAAAATTCCTGATTGGATTATGGCTCTCCTGTCATTCAAACACTCATTTATGATTCCACCCAATATCATATCGCTACTCTGTCCTCCACACACTCTTCACTCGCTCGGGAGATGCGAAGCACCGACACTTAACATGGTGAAGAAAAAAACATCTCAAGCAAGGTTTCCAAAATTATTCAATTAAGATTGAGATGGACCTCACATTTTTTGTGAAATACTTGTTTGCGCGAATACGCGTATCTCGGTAAATAAATGTTCTGCAAATACGACCTTTTTGTCAGAAAAGATTTTTAAAAAAATATTATCTGTGCCTTTTTTTTTTTTTTTAAGTGTATTTATGGAGAATAAAATTCAAGAAAATGGTCAAATGTCGCATTTTTAAAGCTTGCCTGTGCAGTTTGCGTAAGAGGGAAGAGACAAGTAAAAAGATACGGGAGTAGTTAAATTTGTGGTCTTTCATCGCGTGTAATAAAATGCCTATGTTACAGATCAAATATGCACAGTACAGCGTTACGGCCGAAATACTGCACGCAATGCGCGTAGGAGCGATGAGGCACTGGGCGTGCCTGTTAGTGTCACTCGTATCGCTCCCTCGCTTCTTGACCTTGGACGCGGTGTTCCCACTGGAATTCATCCCACTCCTAACCGTAAATAGCGTATAACAACGTTCACTATTGAGAATCTGCGCCCCATTGAACAATTGAAAAACTGAGACTTGTAACCACGCCTGTCATATTTATTGAGTGCTGCTCGTAAGCAGGCAGCACTGAGAAATCATTAGTGTAGTTTTTAGTATTGGCTGTTCACTGTAAAATGAGCACTTTTGAAAGCCCTGCTTAGTGTCTACTTGTAAATACGATGTGTAATCTTCCGCCTTATGTAAAATTAACATTGCCATGGGCCTCATTACTTTATTCATGTGCCAGTCAAATGAAACTCTGAAATTATTAAGAAAGTAAATACTTTACAAATCTGGTCACTTTTACACTTCGGTGCATAAAAAAACAGAAAGTGAAAGAAATAATTTTAAGTTACCACAAATGGTTACCTAACACTGTACCAAATAGGATAAAAGATTGGTACTTAATTAATATATTGCACGTTCCACGTATGGTCGGAGCCAGTTCTGTAGCCCCAAACTCGTCTTATGTTAAATATGTGTGCAGTCGCTAAGTTTCGTTCTTATGCGCCTCACGAATAAGGGACAAGTCTGCACCAGCCCAAATAGCAGAACTATTGATACATACTTATATCCTGTTTAGTAACTCTGTAATATCCTGTATTGAATATAAGAATTATAATGATTGGTACTTATGAACAAATAATAATATTTACCACTTTAAAAAATATATTATTAAGAATAGTTGTCCATATTTCACTTGCCTCGGTTATGCGAATCTTTAAGATGCAGAGCAAGAGTCAACATTATCTCAATTTTCTAAAGACAATTAAATCACGGGCTTATTCAAAAGTATATAAAAAATACTAAAATGAATGTTAAGCTCAAATGTTCCTTGACGTAGTTTATTAGGGTGAGTATGAAACAAATGAAATTTGAATTAACACGAAATGGATACTCCTTGGAATATTAGCTTTCTACCAATATCAATATAAATTAAACTATATATATATATATATATATATATATATATATATATATATATATATATATATAGTCAGCACACAAGCTTAAAAGATAGCATCGTTACAAGAAAATAATAGATGAGTTTTATAAGGAAGCTGTTTAACCTAGTAAGCATTAGTAAGTAAGGTGGGGCTCCAGCTAAATGTATGAATCACTCTGGTTTAGAGCACATTAATATTTAAACTTTGACAAACAAAGACAGTTCGAGATCAAACAGAAGACGCTGGACTTATCTGTTGTAGTATAATCAGGTGGTTCGCAGCTGAATCTGGAATCCTCCCATTAGAGCAGAACCTGGTTCTCCTTGCGTCCCAGCAGACTGCAATCACATGTCAGCAGTGGGCACTCCGACATCCTTCTGTCAGCTTAAGTCCTGTAGTTGACTCCCGTATGCAACCACTGAAGCGACGTACAACTGCGCTGACCTGGGCTCCAATGTTGAGACTTCTCCCGGTGACGAACCTCCTCCAGAATTAGACAGTGATGAATGTCTGTATGTAACTCGAAACACGAATGATGAGGCCCTCGGTTCCCTTGGAATTCACTGATGACATCTCGGCCTCTGAAGACTTACAAAAACGCCATTAATTTCTTGCTTTTGGAGTATTTTCGTGGCTCAATCTTGATTTCGTTTACTTACAAGTATAAAACATTCTTCCATTAAACATCGTCGTCAAATTACCATCAATCACGAATCACATAGAAATTGGAGACATACTTCTATCAACTTTCCATATATTACTTTTTTTTTAACCTTCATAAAACGTTCCAAACATTCCAAAACAAAACAGTTGTCCATATCCACCAACATTATTTATGTTTTAAAAGAGAAAGCATTTAGTAAAACAAAATATTTTCATAGGAAAGTACCTGATAAAATGTCACAAAGTTATAACTAAGGAATCTGTTTTAACATTTATACATCTAAATAGTTTTTAAACTAGATCAAATTTTACATATATGTAAAACTAGTGACATTCAAATTACGTTAATGCTATTCATCAAGTTAGGAAGAAAAACCAGGTGTTACTTTTAATACGACGTTAAGATATGGAACTACTTTCCATCCATCGTTACCAACTTTAATGGGCGCATGTCACTCAGTGCGCCAGTTAAAATATATGAAGGCAGGGGCAGTGACTTTTTTCTAAGGTTCATTTCTAAACTGCTCACTTTATCGTGAACAGTGTTTATAATGTTATGTTCTCAAGTTACCCACACCTATTGTGGCCACCTTAACGCCTGGTACACACGAACGATATTCTGTGCCTAATTCGTTGCAAGTATAGTGTTTTTTTTTTTCGAAAGCATCGAGAAGGGGAAAAAAATAATTACTCAATGCAGCACGAAGTAAAATACTAAAATTTGTTTTCTTAGGCATTAGAACTAATGTCTGTCAGTGGGAATAAAAATAATTGACTCTTAACATATCAACCCGAGTGTACTCGCTCAAGTGGGACATTTTCTATAATGTTGCGTGGTTGGTGCTTACAAAGCCAGAAGTTGGCATAGTCCCAGGCTACGCTTTTCCATGGGTAAGGTTGTTGGTTGCTGGTGGCAAACCGACATGTTATAGCAGGGTTGGCGCAGTTTATCCCACTGTGTGGAAAGTACTGGCAAATTCCAGGTTAAAACCGTCCCGGACTTTATTAGCTTTGGCAGTATTTTCAACTTGGTAGCGAAATTTACTTGCATTCACTCAATACTAAAGCAGTTAATAACGTACATTCAGATTAAAAAAAAAAAAAAAATCTTATAAGAACCACACTGTCTAATTTTATAAAAATCATGTCTCAAGAATGGCATATTTTTTTATTATAGTGACTTGATTTCATGTGGGATTATTATAATATTTTAGAATAGATGCTTGTAAGCAAAGTTATTTTCATCCATTATCTAGTGTGGCCACTTGGAATCATAAACATTAAATTTTCCAGCTAAACGCGGAAATTATCAGTCTTTCTTTTGAGTAGCCTACCACTGGAATAATTCTCATAGAATTACATTCTCAAAATTTTGATTGATAATTTTCAAACATAAATCAGTATACGTATAACACATATAATAATAAACAATTACACGCTGATTTATTCAGTTGGTATTAATAAGTAAAATAAAATGTTAATTAAAAATCAATAACTTTAACAAATAGCGTAATTTTTTTACACATCTAGGTACATACAGTAATTATATGATATTTGCCGGTAAAAACCAGTATTTTCTGCTTAAAACCAAGTTTTTGCTAGTAGCATGGAATTCACTGAAAATTGGTGGCATTTTGCCAACCGTGTGTGGCAGACCTAATTGGTTGCTTGCTAGCGCTGTGGACCAACAGTAACGTCTGTAATAGGTTTAATTGATTATGTTGTTAAAGGGAATTTGTACGTGTAAGTCAGATAAAAGATCTTATCTGTTGCGACAGCCGAAACGGAAAGTTTATGTATAATATTAGAGGTTAATGTGGAACTGTATAGCCCGTGCTGTTAGGGCATAAGGGCAACATAGCACGAGCAATAAATGTTCCATTGCCTTTTCCTGCAAGACAACAAATTTCCGGCTTCGAGTTTTGCTTAGAACTGTTATGCACAGGTAAGGACGACAGATCATATAGTGGATCTAAAACCTTTGTGTCTATGGGTGTTTAGAAACTAATTTATGCAGGAATTTGGGCGTGGAATATCGCCATTCTGGCCACCTCGTCATGACATCTTATGTGCACGGTCATAGAGAACTTCCCAATGAGATACTTACAGAAATATCTGTCATTGTAAGAGCACTTTGTCCTCGCTTGCTTAACTTACTCATGGCCGCCAGACACAGACGTAGTGTCCAGCTGGAGTCAGACGAATAGCACATGTACTGAGCAACAACGGAGCAATAACAACGGAGCAATGTTTCAGAGGAAATTAAAAAAAAAAAAAAAAGTTTGGCATTGTAGGTATCGAGTCTAGGCATTTGGATAAATTATAGCTAGGGACATAAAAATACCCACCAACTTCGAGGCATGGAGGTTCATTGCGTGGTCTAAAAAACAATCTTTTATTGCGAAACCAGCAAACATTCTGCAACGAGTTCTGGCTAACAATAACACTGAAAAAACTTTATACGTGCATATGCTCCATTATTATTGATCACTTTCTCTTTTGTACTCGAGAGCGAAAAACGTCTAAAGGGTCGTCTTCAGGAATATATTTCGGTATAGTAGTTACTGCGGAGAAAATCTTGGAAGTTGTGACATGTCCGTAGAGCATAAGCATAGCGTTATCTATATTACTGCTTTATAAAAAGGATATTTATCACGGCCTGAAATCCAACGCCTGCACACAAGATGGATGTAAAGACTGCTTTTCAGTTCAATGACTTGCGCGTAGATGCGATGAAGTGTTAGATGTAAACACCAGCGTAGCCCTTATCGCTCCAACAATACGAAATAGTAGCTACTAAGGCAAATTCACCAAATAGGCGGGTTACTCAAGGCATTATGCATATGAGTTAGAGTTGACCGTGAGGGTGAAATGAGGCAAAGACTGAGCAGCGCAGGAATGCAAGGGCGGGGGAAATGGGATTACCCGAGAAAAGCCGCCCAGACAACGGCAATGTCCACCACGTTTCCCACATGCGAAAATCCGGTTCGCCCCTCTCCCCATACCACATCTAAATGTAACAAATGATGACTGGGAATGTCCGTATTACTATTATATGATATTACGTAAATGCATCTGATAATACTTGCAATGGGGACGGAATCCGTCATAGGAAAAAGTAATTGTCCTCCGGAGTCCGGAACATAACACACGAACTGCGGAACGCGGGGGTCCCGGTGGCTGAGCGGTCAGCCTCCTCGCCTCCCACCAAGGCGATTCTGGTTCAATCCCCGGCCGGGTCCCTCCGGATTTTCGCATGTGGGAATCGTGCCGGACGATGCCGTTGGTCGGCGGGTTGTTTGTCGAGGGTCTCCCATTTCCCCCGCCCTTTCATTCCGGCCCTGATCCATACTCCCCTCAATCACCCTCATCGGCCCTCAAGACCTCGATGTCAAGAGCCGTCCAAATCTCTTCACTCACTCCGGAACGCGAGCAAGAGACCCTCTTCCGTTCAAAACCAAAACGTTCCAAGTTTGTTCTAAGCGCCAGCGCTGGCAGGTAACGTATAATCCAAGGAAAACATTGCCGGCCTCACAATTATTCACGGCGTATTAATGGCGCTTGCCGGATGATAAAAAAAAAAAAAACAGACCACGGCTATGATTAACTGGTAGCACCCAGGCAAGAAACGCGAGGGCATAATGCGCGAGTATTTCATGTGTGTGTTTTGACGTGCGTGTGTGGGTCAGCAGCCTTCATTTGTCAGCCGCCGCCGGCCCCGCCCCTCGACGGCCATCACCATACAATAGGCAAACATGTGACGTCACGCACCGCCACGCCCACAACGCCTGGTAAACGCCTCCGAAAGCCGACAACTGGCACTCGTAATATGGCACGTCATACAAGGTGTATAGGCTGTTCACGGTTACTTTCAACTTTTCTGAAGCCCTGAGGAAGTTCTACTTTCATGATATTCCTACGCCTCATGCAAACAAAGCTTAACCAAATATAAAAAATTACACCTAACGGACAACTCACCGGATTCGTGTGCACTCAGTGTAATATTATTTTTCATGAGAACAATTGTTTACTAGACGTTACCAGCATAGCTTCTTTATCCCTGTTTTCTTTATATTAATTAAAAATTCTATATTAAACTCAATAAAATTGTATAACTAAAAGTTCGGCTTAAGTAAATTTAAAGTACTTTTATGTTAACACGTGTATAAAGCGCTTACAAGTGGCACATTTAGGCAATGTACAGAAAACGATGAATTCCATACAGGAGCGGTGATGCACTCCACTTCAGGTGACAATTAAGAAACAATTTTGTTTCTGCATTAAAGCGTCGAGTTAAATAATGAACAACAATGTAATGTATTGGTGTAAGAAAGGTTATTATTACAAATGTTACATTCAAAAGAAGCATCGATGTATAACGCTACAATATGTGTATTTTACCTCCTGACAAATGTAGATTTTGCAGCAACGCCATTTTTAAAACGAGCGATTCAATTATTTGGGCGTAGCCAGGTTCGTGGAATGCTGCATGTTTTATATTTAATATAATTAAAGAAGAAATCTTAATCTCCTGAATGATTAATAAAATTATGTGCACATAATATAAACAAGCTTCGATTTTCACACTATTAAAAGTCTATAACCTCGAGACAATGGGAAATCGCGAAAATATTTTCACCCAACATATCTATCAAAGTATTGTGGCGTCCTTATCTTTTCATGATTCAATAGTGAATTTTTTGACTCGGCTTGCCACCTCGAATGCACGTAGGAAGGGCTTGACGTCTCGTCGACAACGAGGACCAATCATAAATATTCAGTCTATCTTAGAGAGTAAGAATTCTCATCGGCCCAGATGGCTTTGAAAGTTGATTCATATATACACGGCAATCAACAATAGGAGGACGTTTCTGACACGTGCGTAGATCATTGAAACATAGACGAGCAGTCAACATTTCTCACGATAAACCATCGTCTGTTCCTATTGCAAACAGAACCACAGCTATCCTAATCCCAATATCCTAATCCTAATAGTATTATAAATGCTAAAGTTTTTATGTTTGCTTATTACTCAATCACGTCGTAAAGGCTCGACAGATTTGGATGAAATTTGGTTAAGGGTAGATTGTATTCTGTATTAGCACATAGGTTACTTTTCATCACGGAAAAACGAACAGTTTCTTAGGGAATACATAAAATATGCCAACATATAATATAATTATAATGGATGTTTGATTTTTGAACGCGGGTGAAGCCGCAGATAACAACTAGTTTATCATAATAGTCGACACCAGAACCAAATGTATGATGTACAATCCATTAAAAACACTAACATTACTGTCTTTCATCTAACTCGTTCCACCTCCCCACTGTTCATTGGGTAGATCACAATCTCCTGGGCAAGCCTAAAAGCATCTCGAGAATTATGCTACATGCGTTATAAAAACTTTTTGCCACGACTAGCGTAGTAAAAACCTCACTCTAAACGATATCATTATGTGTTTTTTTCATGTTGGCCAACTTGTAACAAAAATATATATCCTGATTTTTTTTTCGACAGAAATTTTGCTACCAGCTTTGATAACAAGACTTTGACGGTACCGCGAAAGTAGCACTAGTGTTTACTTTTCACTTATGTATCCTTCCGCCACCGGCTGGTGAGTCAAGTAGCAGCTGTATTGTCTAATTACATGATCTCACAAGTTGATCCTATTGTCAGCGTACGTCCAAACAAAATTCCCGTTGTTTATGGATGAACTTCTGTCCCAAATTCGGAAATCGTAAATAAAATTAAATTTTTGCCTGCAAATTATAACATGGAATCATACAAGTATATAAGCAAACAAGTTTAAATCTAGGCACAACACAAAAATGTACGCTCATACAAAGGCTATGAAACACAATATTGTTATGCAGCAAGGATTTAATTGCTCATTGCAGCTGCACCTGAAGGTCATATATTTGTGGTTCCATCATCAGAAACCTGGAGACCATACGTTGCGACACTTTCAGCTGGCAGACAAATTTGTGACAAAAACTAAGGAGCACTGTTAAATTTGTTAAAGTCGTTACCATCTTAGGTTTTCACTGTTTTTGCCATAATTTCCATTTAATAATATTTAGCAAATTTTTCAAACGGCACGTCATAAATAATAGCCTCTTCAGCGTTATTAAACTATTTCATCTCAACTGCCTTAATTAATTTTTTACTTGTGATTGCCGGCGAGAAATAAGTAAACTTTTCTTGCGGGCGTTTATTGAAATTATACTATCAAGACTAGTCTAGTCAAGAAAAACATGCTGTATAACATGTGTAAAGCAATACCGCATGCTTTGTCGACAAAATAAATAAAGTACAACACCTGTGATGCAAGTTACAGCAAAAAATGACGTAAATACAAGATGATGGTGTCTGATACTCCCTGGATCCAGCATGCTAGTGTCTGCTGTAGAATAAGTGTAATTATGGTCAGCGAAATAATTTTGTTTCAGAAGTTGATGTCGGAAGTGCCTACTTTATTGTGAACAACATTTTACTCATAAGGGGCCGCGGTGGCCGAGCGGTTAGCCCGCCTGCCTCCCACCAAGGCGAACCGGGCTCGATCCCCGGCTGGGTCACCGGATCTTCGCATGTAGGAATCGTGCCGGACGATGCCATTGGTCGGTGGGTTTTCTCGGGGATCTCTCTTTTCCCGCGCCCTTTCATTCCGGCGCTGCACCATACTCACCTCGATCACCCACATCGCTGTTGAGAGCCGCCCAAATCTCTTCAATATTCACTCACTTTTAATCATAAATATTATTAGAACGTTTTCAACTAATCTAATACCGTGCCCTCTAACACATGGAAGTCGCCAATACAGATTTCACCATAACAGACACCGTCACAGAGTAGATACGTCAAACACAGTAGTTAATTGGCGCAGTGGTTCCTCTGACATATCAATTTTCTGATTGGCTACACGATGCTCTGGAAGTAGGCACTCTCTCTGGTTACTGTGTGCAGCGGAAGATATCTTATTGGCTGGGCTGCCAGCTGGAAAGTAATACACCAGTCTCTGATTAGCGAACAGCACACGTGTAGAAATTAGTTAGAAGATTACAGAGAGTTCAGAATAGATAGTTATTCACGGAGTAGATATCAATGAATAATTTAAAGTGTAACTCACACACTATTAGATACTAATTAGATACTATTAGATAATAATTGAGTGCAATATAAGAAGCAGTCATCATGAAATAATCGTTAAAGTGTGTAATTGACGTATATTACAATGAATCATCAATTTAATATCCATGAATAGTCTATATATATATACATTAATTTGCTGTATACAATAATGTAATGAATCTGACGTAATTTAAAGTAACATAATGTGTTTAACCTATCTAACCCTAATCTAACATAACCAATTTCAAACCTAACTTAACAATAAATGAAAAAAAGAAATGGAGACCTCAAAAATGCTAGTTTATGAGTGCGTACAAAAGGCTAAAGAGTAAATATTTGGTATGGACGAAAGATGCTCTCGATGGAACCAAATCAGCCTCGGAAATGTATCTCGCTGTCCGCCAATGGAGCGCATTTGTTTCCCCGCTCCGGCCGCTAGGGGCGCCACAGTTCGCCACCGCAAGCCCCGCCGGCTTGGTTGGGCACTTGTAATAAAGTGGATGGATGGGCGTGCAATTATCTTTTCCTTTTCCTCTATTTGCGCGCTCTCGTGATTGCAGGTTGAAGAAAGCCGAGCTGCTCTCGACTGATGGAAGTTTTAGGAGGGTCTTTGTTCGATGCTCCGCGAGCTTACATCAAATATTTCCTTTTTTTTTTTTTTTTTTTTTTCCCCCTCTCTTGCTTTCGTTTTGTGGGCGGTTTGAGATTACCAGTGCGGTGTACGTATTTTTTCGCTCTTTGCTGCTCTCCGTTGTGTCCAAGCCATCCTTATTGTTCGCGAACGAAGAATGAGTGTTCGTGATACATGAACGACCATAACATGTAACCGGGTAAAATAATAAATGGTCGAGGTTGCTCGGAACTGATCACAGCTTTAGCTATAAAGCCGAGTAATTATTTTTGACGTGTAAATGTCTTTGAATTTGCGACCATAGTGGGAGGCAATCCAGAAAATCCGATGATAACAAAATCGGGGGATATAGTTTGGTATTGCAGCTCTGAATCTATCGCCCTTTTTGGTATTACAAAATATCAATTACCACTATTATTACTCTGCCTTAATCAAGGCCAAGAAAGCCTTCACGGGGAGAATAGGAGCAATCTACAGTAAAGAAAAGCCTACCACAGCAAGGAATTCTCCAAGTACACAGCAGTGCTAAAGTGCTTCAAATATTTATTTTGTGAACAATTAGAATTTATACTGCTGTTAATAATGAAGTTCTGCCAAAAATATAAGTTCAGAAAAATAGCAATCCTATACTACCAACTAGAAATATTTGTATTTTCTCTGGCCAATTAACTCAAGGCCACCTTTTTTGAGATGACAAAATATTTATCTCTTACAGGCCTATTTTAACATTAAGGCCACAACTTACTGAATTAATTGCTGTAATTTTCTCTGGCTATAATGATTAATAAAAGCCAACAAATTATACATCAATGAATCGCAACTTCCATGATCTGGCAAAATTATTGAGGTTTTTTTTTTTTTTTTTTTTTTTAAAGCCATACGATATTGGCTAGTTGGACCACCAGAGGTCAACTTAAGATGATTCATAAATTACAATGCCAGGCTAAATTCAATTGTTTTTAAGAAAATTTGTCTTAAAATTCGCGGCTAGTTGAAATACAAGAGGCGAACAAATTATTTCTCATATTTTACAAAGCCAAGGAAAATTCGTTTGTTTAAAGGAAATTTTTCTTTAAAAAAATACGTTGCTAGTTGAACCACAGCAGGCCAACGAGTTATTTCAATCGGTTACAATGAACCATTTTACAAAGTGTTACCTTTAGAAAAAACAGCTTCCAATTAAAACCAGTTTAAATTGAATTTTCTCATTTCTTTGAAGTTATTTTAAAACTTCTTAAAATATTCAATTTTCTCACCTTTTTTAAGATTAAAGTATTTTCAAAAGTTACTTTAAATCTTTGATCACCAACATGGTGCCTTAGTCCTATATCAGGACACCGGCGCTGGCAATCGACCCCGATCCAGAGATCGCATCAGCTTTTATACAAAAGACTAATCAATTGCCCCTGGAAGGGGTGTTAAATAACAAACCAATAGGAAAACAGATGGCCATTTATGGCAACAAGCAGAATTGTCTGTCGAGGGTACACAATTCCCTCTAGAGGGGTTGCACTGAAAATGTCCAATCAGAAGTCGGCATCAAAAACATGTCCAAATATGGGTAGCACACGAGCTTCCACATAATCAAGCTTCCGCTGCTCAGGCGTGATGCAGCATGTGTCGTCACGATAAGCGCCACCTTTGCCTACAGCCAGGTAGCAAGCTAACTGGCCGGCTGGCGGGTGACGTCACTGGAGTAATTCATCAAGCAGCCACGTGACGAGGAGCAGCCCGGCCGGCAGCATCAAGCAGCCCGGCCGGCAGCTAACGGTGTAACAAGGTTCTTGACCAGGTAACAAGAAACTGGAGGTATGTGGGTAACACCATGTCTTTTTAGATTTTTTCCGGGCAGGTAGATAATGAATTTTTCATGTAGGCCACAGTAAATTTTCCAAGCACCCTATGCTCGAAGACAGCGTAAATTTTGTATAACAGCGTCCAAAAGGTGCGAGACATCACACATTTAATGTAAAAAATTAAGATACTTAACAAAATTTCGACCTATACTCATCAAAACACCAAGTCGAAATACAGAAATCGTATATGGTTGAAAACAGCATCTCAAAAGCAATCCGGTGATACCCATAAAACCCTACATGATCGAGTGAAGCGGTGCCGGGAACGTACAAAAAACATCAAGGCATCCGAGCGCGTCAACGCAGGCGTATTCACGCAAAACAAACGGTCGTGTCCCCAACACAGCCAAATCCAATTTTTTTCCGTGGACAGAGCCATAAGTTCCACGATGTTACAATAATATGAATATTTGCTGACTATTGTGAAATAAGAATAAATCGCCATAACTGGCCACAGGTTAACAGGTTTGTGAATCCGGGGAACACAATAAAAAAGGAAATAAGCAAGTAAAATACATGCCGATAAACGTAGGCATCAGTAGTGCCATATCATTGGATAAACACAATAAAAACACTGTGAAAACTTTAAATTTTATTTAGAAATTTAACAATTGGGAAAGACAATGTTTTTACCAGGCCTGTAGCATTATATGGAGGTAAAACACAGACCAGCAAACTTTGAAAAATATAATATACTTAAAAGAGTGTGTGGCCCATAAATATCCTTCTTTTACGTCGCCCTATCATCAGCCGAATAGATCGTTATTGATGGAACCTCCCCCCCCCCCCACCTTCTTCCTATGGGCATGGGGATAGAAATACGCCTGATCACCGCTGGTAAATTTAGGCTAACACGACAGTTTAGGCTAACACACTCCCGTGTGCCTTCGACCACCCTGTCAACATTTGGAGACCCTTGCACACAGAGCACCTTGGTCCAGCAACTGTGCACGATCCTTAGGGCTGTATACCAATGCTGACCGTAAAAGGTCAGTGGCGGAGCAGTGTTACCGACCCTTCTGTTCGGTTATGGAGCCAACCACAGCCACCCCGACTCCGACCCAAGAAGGTCTTCTTGTGGGGCCAACCGATAGTCCGTGGTATAGTAAAGTTCAGATGAGAAAATAATCTTCACGCATGTCTGAAGGAGGGAAGGTATAGGAGGCAGGGTAGGGGAGTGCTCTCCCCCGAACTCTTGCCGCTGGAGGGAGGGGAACCACGTGACACTGCTGGCGTTGTACACACCAAACTGATAACATCGCTTGCTACTACCGCGCTGCGCGATTTACGTTTTTTCTACTGACAGTATTCACACGCGGAGCAGCTTTCGCTTCACCCCTTGCGGGTGACGGCAGAGTGACGGCAGAGAACCACAACGTCCAGAGGGCGAACCCAAAGGAAGAGTACCTTTTCTCGACTCCCAGTCAACAGAGGTACGAAGCCGAACTGGCGTTGTGCTGGCAAACATAGCGGCTTGACCATCGTTGAGCGGCAGAAGTGGCAGCCCACCACAAAGCCAGTAGGACGTTTCTCCCAGATCAGTCGCAGCCCCCAAAGGGTGGTAGCCCCCGGGCCTGGTCGAAGAAGACCCACGGCGACCTGTAAACAGACCAGGACCCACATGAGGTCAACTTATGCTCGTTCCCAACCCCAACATGCGCCAAGCACCCTGCCACCTGAGAGGAGTGGCCCAGCTACAACACCGTGCATTCTCCTTTGCCAGTACCTTAAATTTCATCACTACGGAATACCGGTTTTGGGTCTCAAACAGCCTGCATGCGAAATTGTCCAACACACCACATAGTTATCGGCAACGAGCATACAAATACCACAGACGTCACTCAAGGCAAATCAGCGGAATGCTTATTTTGTTTACCCAGTGCAAATGTGCCAACGTCAAAGCAAAAGGAAATTGTGTTCACGGGTTGGCACTACTACACATGTACAGTGTTCAGTATAACATTTCAATCGTCTAATTCTACCCATTTTAGTAAAAATGTTTTCAATATTCACACTTACAATATGTGTAATTACATACAAAAATATACGGCCACTGTTAGCTGTCAAGTGTCAGTAAAAAACGCCAAATCGTTGTTAAAAAAACTAACTATAGTCCATTCACGCTTTCTTCGACCTTTTGGAATCAAACCTTTGAAAAATCACCCTACATGTAATATGTCAACCTGTTGTGTTCAATCACTTGTATTCCAAAATTATATAATCCTGTGACTAACGTTAAAGTACTGTGTTCTTGAATAGATTAATAATCTACTTAGTATCTTCTATAACTTGTAATATTCATTTCGTATTAAATAATAATTAACAATAGCGAGATCAGCGACGTGTTGGCAACGGCCAATAAGAAATAGTTCACAGTTACAATATTTTTTTAACTCGTTTTTATTTATACTATTTGCAAATTAAACGTTGCCAAATTATAGATTTGTTTTGTTAGGTAGCACTGACGGTAAAACATTTTATTGCTGCAGTAAAAAATATCAGCCGAAATTACCGTGCATAGGCTCGCTCTAGTGACACGGTGTTTTTTTTTTCCGCCCGGAAGAAAAGTTTAAGCGAAGCGGATCGTGTCGCTCTCTCTCGTTCTCTCTATTTTCTCTCTCGTTCTCTCTCTCTCTCTCTCTCTCTCTTTCTCTCGGGAAGTTCGTACCACCTGTGTGGCAGGAAAAGTATAAATCTTGTTATTTCTAGTTTCAGCACATTTTATACTAACTACAGCAAAAATAATGATGTTTCAAATTGTAATTCACAACTGAAACGAGATTTTATTGTTTAAATATATATGTTATTTAGAAGTGATGCGATGGCGCGACGCTTACAAATCCAGCAGGTTGGCAAACGTGGTGTGGAAAGGAGAATTTAGAATCACGCGCTTTAGAAACCACCGTATTGGCAGGCGATTATACCCATTTCCTTACGACTGGCAGTGATGTGGCATTGTGGCGACGTGTCAATGACACGGGTATTTCTGAGCGAAGGGTCAAGTTCATGTTCGTGTTTTTTAAACATCCTAGCAAGTTACAATGTTGTGTTAAAAATGTGTTTCCACGGCAGTGTTAAAAGTGTTGTGTTGTGATCGCTGTGTTTGAAAGGACGTGGTGGCTGCGTTGAAATCGTTACGCAGGCCGTGTGTGTGTGTGGATTTCAAATATGTGCTAAAATGTATACGTTTTAGACATGAACTGATGTTATGACGAAGTTACTTATTGAAATTCACGTCTGTTTATCACAACGCTGTACCTTTGCGCTAGGTGTTTGAAATATAGTTGTGTAACGAGCTTACGTTTCTGTGATTTGAATGTCTGCCACGATCCCATCAGGATACTAAGCCCAACCAGATAAATTTAAACAAATAATACAATAAACCTAGAAACCAGTAAGTACCGACGCATGTAAACATTGACAGAATAAACGTCACGGTAGTCCTATATGTTTGCATGTTCACCACTATCTTTTAAGTTTGTCGATGCTACAAACAATAAATACGCAACGAGAGTTGCGTGCTTGAATTTACTGTGTACCTTCGTTTTAATTTTTATTCCAAATAAGGCCGTCCTTTTAACGAAATAACCCAACATATATTAATAATAACAGGTTAAGTACTACTGTTGTTCCCACCACAGTTGTAACAAACACTGTCGTGGCAATATATTAATGTGTATTATGTTTAACGTGCTATGTCGTGTGTAACAAATAGTTATAAAGCCGACCTAAATATTGTTATAGGCCTAAATTGTGAAGATTCGTAGGAAATATGACAGCATTCTTTGAACAGCAACCAGCGCATTTGGCAGTTATAAAAGTAGACGTCACATGGCACTGTGCATGTTTACGTGTAGCGGAAGGATACGTAATCAGTAACCAAAAGTAGATATTTAGCAGGGCTTCAGAAAAGGCCGAAGTTATCGTGAATACAGTATAGCTCACATCAACGAGAATGTAATACCGCATCACCACTAACATCGTAAAAAGAAATGTGGATTTATATAATTCGTTGTACTTCAATCTCTACAAATAAATCAATATTACGGTATTTTTATGTTCAATTCCGTTGAAAAATATTCATAAAACGATAAGCAGGTTTTTTTTTTTTACATTATATCAAATAATTTCCCGTTTTCATATTGCCGATATTGAACTGGGCGACTAAACAAAATCGAATCGGAAATAAATTACGAGTTATGTTTACTCCTATATAGTGTCTAGGGGTTGGTTGTCGGAACTTGGTTCCCTCTGTGTCATCGACTATCAAAGATGCCTGTTTCCCGGAACTCCCAACCCTCCGACTACAAGTCGGCCACTCTGCCCCTGAGCTGTGCGGGCAGAGAATCCATTCACCCACTACGCTTTTAGGTACAATAGTGTTATAAATGTGATGTTAATAGTGTATGTAGTCATTTCAGAGTGTCTGCGATTTTTTTTTAATTTCAGGTTTACGAACAGGTGTAAGGAAACGAGTTTTGTTTTCGTAATGTATTTCACTGCGTATAACAGATACATAAAAAAGTTTAAAGACCTTGTCATCTAGTGGGATTTTTACAAGAATCGAAAAATTAACACCCGATAACTCGAACCACTCACCTACCACATCTCTACTCAAAGTATATCGTAAATATGAATGGACTTTACCTGAAAATGAGGAACGCACCTCTCTTACTTTCAATTCGTGTTAGAGCGCTTGATATTTTGTTTTATTTGTGGTTTATAAAACGAGGTTACGAAAAAATGTATTTTCGTTATGTGCGTGTTTCACTGTGCATACAGAAAGTTTTGTCCTGTAGCGGAATCTGAACAAGAATCAACGAATTTGCACTCCTAGAATGGTTCGCCACTCTCCTTCTATTATTTTACACTATTTTACATGAAGTTGTGGTGAAGTTGGGATTTTATACGCTTCAGGTATCATCGGTATTGTTCGAGTCTCAAATTCGTAATCATATGAATACGGAGAATTTCCGTATTTTATGTATTCACGGAGCTCATTTCCTTTATTCGTCATTACGGAGTGCATTTCCGTTAATTAACTCCATTTCTCCGTAAAAGTTTCTGTAAATCTACAGAAATATCTAACAGCGTGTTTATAACGCACCATCCCCCCCCCCCTTTTTTTTCTAGGGTCATGATTGATTACCGGGCTCGGATGCTATGGAATGGTACTTCCACTACACATCAAGGGTCTAGGTGCCTTTAGCCACAGGGAACCTCTACCTGTGGCACCATGATCCATATTCCCCATTGTGACCCAGGAATATATAGTCCCAACGGAAATTGGCGTATAAGTAAGCAAGGATTTCTAAAACAGCCATTTTTATAATAAGTAGGGATAGGAAAATTTCGCGAATTCATTTTGGGACAAGATATACGTCAAACGCATGCACAGTGAGGCCACCTTTGCAGTTGGATTACAGTTAGACACGCCCTAGACGCCTCTGAGCCAATAGCAAGCTTGTAAAGAAACAAGTAGCAAATCCCATACTGCCAGGTGTGAGGTAACACTGAGGCATCAGCCAGTTAACAAACAGCTGAGGCTCCCGTGTACACAGGACTGTGGAATCTAGCCTACAAATAAGATCGCCAAAAACTTCGCGGGATAGGACAACGCGTGAACTATGAATAAAATATACGAATTAGCACCAATTACATACAGAAGCGACCTCAAGACAAGCCAAGTTATGCTTAGAACAGTCAGTAAGATCGTGGACACCATTGTGTGTGGCTGACTACACTCGGGAGGCCAGTCCACGAACTCATTGAATTGGACTCCGTGACTTGAAGGAATTTAGTAACCTATCAGACTGACGCTATAGCGATATACATATTGGAGAGGAAGTGCGGGCAGTTTAGAAGAGGCTAAAACAGTATCAATGTTTTTGGGCTACACAAAAACTAAAGTAAGCTAGTTTAACAACTTGTGATGTCCAGTAACGGTGGTTTGTCGTTCACTGGCAGTCTACGTGGCAATTATCTCTTGGCGTGTCTACATTGCGTAAAAGGTTCGATGGTTATAGCTAGGGACACCCGAATTTCGCGAAAAATTTCCGCGCATGCTCGATTCCAAAGTCCTACGGGCGTACCAGCAGTTTTCTTTTACTTATTGGCGGCGTGTATCTGTGAGGATACATTTTCTAGCTTGACTGGCCGATCAGAATCAGGTTACTCTGATACTGTACGTCTGTGATTCGCGGGCTTGAAACCTGAAACACCTGGATCATCCAATCACGGAAGTGGATCTGAGATAAAGCGCTAAGAAATTCAACTGGTCGTGAAATCTTTCCGCGGAAATCGTGTGTCCTTAATAATGGCTCTCCTATTTCTCTTCCTAAATTCATCCTGGTTTTCGGACTTGAACCAGTATTATTACAATTTCTATGAACATGAAGCGTTCCGTGTGGTGTTTTAGTGAAATGAGCATTACGCTTCGAGTCACAAGCGACTCTGTCGAGACCATGGAGCATTGTGTGCAATAAGCTGAAATCCGTATTGAAATACAACGAAAGGCGAGTGATTTTTGACGACGGGAGCGCTGACGTAGAGAACAATTGACACGTAATTCATTGACACGTACGCCGTCACTCACTGTATTCATGAGTATCGAAAGATTTCGTCTCGTCGATGCAATCAGCCCCCTCTCTTTCCAGCAGCACATTCCACGTCAATCACAACTTTCACACTTAATCGTCTTCGTATCATCATTTTCATCACGATTTTATCAGCCACTCTCCTCTCATTTCACCAAGATACTTCTATGGTATTAACACACAGCTGGTATGCAACCCTTTTACTAAGATATAAATCTTCTCATGCAGGGGTTGCAAGAGAGGTCAATGTTGGTCTTGTAATCACTTTCGAATACCTAACACCGCCAATTTAAACAGAAGAAACACCGACATTATGTATTTTGCATAGTATTTGTTTTGTTGTTGCAGGACTACGGAGTCAGGAGTAAATCTGTACAGTTGCTGTTTGCCAGTAGCGGACAATAGCATTATCCACGGATAGTCAACTGTTAGTATCGGCATTGATTTCGTGAACACAATGTGCTGCAGGTTATGTCTCATCGTACAGAATCATTCAGAATATATCAAGGATTTTAAGTGAGGCGAATGAAAAGAAGTCTTTCATTGTTGAACGTTTATGCTAAACACTATCTAACTTGTAGAAATTACATATAATGTCATTTCTGGTAAATAAATATTATATTTTATAGTTTTGCGAAATAACAATGTATGATACTTCCTTTTTTTGATGAAGATAGATAACTTATAAGAAAATCAAACGATGTTATTAAACAATAAAGATAACCAATGTGTTATTATTATGCTAACTCTTACGTCTATGCGTATTAAACAAGAAATAACTCCAATGACTACCAGTTTAAAAAGTAAACGTTTTATAAGACATTAAATCTTCAAACGACTTGTAATTCTCAACCAACAGTATTGTAAAAAAAAATGGCGATGAGTGTTTACGTTGAAATGTTGTGCAACCAAAGTAATGAGTTTTAGAAGTTTTTCAATAACCACGGCTCAGTTTAAGTAATAGACGCTTCAAAAGGAGGGGGGAGAAATTAAAGAGCATCAGCAAATACACACGCGAACAAAACGGCTTTGCGTAATCGCCCCGTGTAATTGTACAAGTAACGCGGCAATAATTGCAAAGCGGTTTTCGCCCAAAGGTTTGCTGTTTTTGCCCCATCGTGCCGACAGGCGACGGGAAACCACTCATTACTTCGTAATCGACGCGAGCAGTCGGTGGGCCGGGGAATTCGGTCTGGTTTACAACCGTCACTTTGCAAGTTCCCCAACTGGCAATAAAATAGGCGCATTGATAAACGTTCACTTAAAAAGAAAAAAAAATCACTTCAGATGTTCTGTAGTGAGTACTTGGGAGGCGTCTCTCTCCATGACGACGGAATGGTAATTCATTCTGAACACATAGGCAGTTACAGACAGAGAAGACCATAATCGTCAGTGCTATCAGTGCTGCCACACAGCAAATAGGATGACTTAATTACCTACTTATTTCCTCGCCCCACCACTTGTTCGCTTCAGGTTCGAGTACAAATTGACTCGCTGGTAATTAGCAGATGTAAATATTAGACGAACTCTGTTACATCGTAATAAACCTGCCTCTTAGCTAAGCCGCATACGTACTGTAATCGACTTCTGCAACGGGACTTTGACTTGCAGAAAGTTCACGTTACCCTATACAGCAGCTGAAAAAAATCAACAGCGCAAAAATTACAGAATAATAATTCCGTAATTGACTGCAAGGGTACCAGTTACCGAACATACGTACTAGCATAGGAATGTACATACTGTTAGGTAATTTCAGTTCTAGCTATTGGAGGAGCAATCGAAGAATTGTTGAAGGCGTTTCTCTGAAGGAACTATCTGTTGTTTTGTGGGATCAGAGCTGGTCTTCTTTAGGAGCTACACATATACTTACAAGTAACAGTCACATGCATGATGACACAATGCTCAGCTTTTTTTTTTTTTTTTTTTTTAATATTAGAACATACTTGTTAAGGTAATTTAAGAGGAAGTAAAAAAAATTTCTTTACCTTGATTACATGTTAGATCCGTAATATGAGCTCGAATAATTTACGAAGTTCAAGAATTAGTCATTATAAATCACTGAGGGCATTATTTCATGACCACGACTCCGCATACTGCATGGAACATGTGTATGCAATCGCCTAGCTGATCACTTTACTGGTTAAGAATGCATGATCATTTATTTGACATTACTTTAATATTAATTAGTTAGTGATGCCAACATAACGTCTTAACATGTAAATATACATGTAAAACACATTTTACGTAGATAAAAGTACGAGATTTTATACCGTGCTGCACGTAAAAATGACAGCGACTCACGAAAATGTTAGTATGAGTATCAATATACACTAGCAAAACCAGCGCTGAGAAGTTGCGTCTTAAATAGATCAGCTGGCCCGGCCCAGAAGGTTGCCAACACCCCGAATGTAGCTGAGAGAGGCTAAGGTGATGATCAGAACATTCTTGAAAGCTAACCTCAGACATTCAAACTCCTCAAGGACAGAAGGCGGCACGTGTCCCGATAGTCCTATCGTGACAACGGCAAACGTGGCAGCATGCATTTGTAAATATCCGTGCATTTCTTGGGATACAAGTAATTCCATTGGCATCCTGCTTAGCATGCTCCAGCGTTTCCAGCGGTGCAAAACAATAAAATGTAACAATATCTATCGGTAAACATTTCTAGGCTAATCTAAATAGTTTGTTTCCTTTCGGCGAGAAAAAGCCTAGTACATCCGATGGTTACTGATCTAGCAAAAAACTCCGCAGCTTGATACGAATACAAATAACGCTGTTGGATAATATAATTTCAAGATTATTCGTAGGTCTTAGACAATAGAGCGAACATATGGGCTTATTATTTTGCATACAAGTGACACTGTTTATGTTTGTTACTAAGCTGTTCAACTTTTAGTCAACTATGTATAACACTTATTTCTCTGTAACGTCACTCGTATATCGCTATAAATATGCTTTCTGTAATGCAGTCTGTTTATAGCTCATGCATATTGATGTGAAATAAATTCTTATGGACAAAATAAGCAATGTGGGCCTTGACAAAAAATCCCGCGGAAAAGATTTTCACTTAAATAATTAAAAATGCACGGGACACGTCGTTAAAATTTCGCATAGGGAAAGTGATTCCGTAACTACGAAACACAGAACTTACAAAAATGATCTGAGTAAATACACAATACAGAACTTTACCCGTTAACCAAAACGAAGCGTTCGACTTCACTGTAACCAGAAAATGACGTCTCCTGCAACAATTAGTATGTAATTTTCAACATATGAATCCACATTTAATTTTTTTTAAGCATACAGTCCGGTGAGTAGCATTTAAAAACCAGCAATAGGAATCAGCATAAAACAGTTTTGTATAATTTTCTCACGGTTGTTAGATTGAGAAACACATTAGTCCGAAAGAAAATAAACTACAATTGTTTTGCAATTTTGAGAAATTTTCATGTATAAATAATTTTGGGTTAGTGTAATGACAAAAATTTTAATATCTTTCACACTAAAACATAAAAAATAAATAACAACATTAATTCGTAAATTTTGCAGAAAGGTCCGTAAATTTATAATAATTGTTTTACTAATAGCAAATGTCTGAATACACGTTACCAACGTAAATTAAAAGTCCATAAATTTAAGAAGAAATGTATAAAACTATTTGCCAGTAATTTTCCGTATTTTAAAGGAAATTTCCCCAGTGTAAGAGGTGTACGGAAGTATAGGCTATTAACGGTCAAGTGAGCACATTTGAAAGTCCTCTCATTTGGAATAATGGTCAATAAACATATTTTTTTATATTCTTCTTAGACACTAATTACTGAGTGCGGTGCTATATATATATATATATATATATATATATATATACACACACACACATACATACATACATACATACATACACACACACTGTGTTTATTACTGGCATGGCAGTATTTATTCTAAAACGTGGTTAAAGGATAAAACATGCCTAAAAGGAAAAAGTAAATAGAGCCTCAAAAGTGCTCGCTTTACCGTGAACAGTCTGTATACTCGCCGACAGACCGGCGCGGCCGCGCGCGTCGAGAGCAGAGTGCATTCTGGTCGGAGCACGGCTACGTGTCCACTCCGACACGCACGTGCGGACACTCGCGCGCCATCAGCTAATTGGGACGTGTTGCGAGCAGGGACGTGATCGACAGACCCGGTCGATCCCTCGAGCACGGGAGATTGTTTCCTGGAACAGTCCTCCTGGCTGGGAGCTGGACGCTCGAAGCTGCGCGTGCCAAGATGTCGCGCCGATTGCAAACATGTATTTATTGGTGGAAAAAAAAAAAAAAAAAATTACCGCAAGGCCTTGCCAGTCATAAATGTTAAGAAGGCTGTAAAATAATAACATAACTGATTAATTATCGATAGTAGCAGTAACGGGAATGTGTACGAAGAGAAGCACCTTATTGCCGGAATTATATAACCCCGACAAGCACGATATGGCAGTTAAAACAGAACAGCCAATGAAATAGAGACAGAAACCGACGTGATCCCCTACAAATTCAGTCGTATCATTAGTAGTTTTTGATTAAAATGATTTCTGTTCTCCCCAAACAGTGCGCGTAACCATGAAAAAAAAAAAATGTCAGACTAGCTTTCCCTACAGTGCCAAATATAGCCTATTCGCGATTTCTTCGCACTTTTTTAATCAAACATATGAAAAATCACACCATGTATGACATGTTAAATTATTTCCTAAATATACCACGTATCACAAACGATTTATACATCTGTTAACATGAAAGTATCTTATTTTTCGTTAAGTTGAAGTTTTTCGTGTATTTTATTTATAAAATAAGATAATTTATTTGTAATAAATACGAAGAAAAACAGCGAAAAATTATGTGTGTTGGTAGCGCCAAAATATAACTACAACTGAGTGCACACGAATTCGGCGCTCAGTCCTTTGGCGTAATTTTCTAGACTAAAATAAGCTTTGTTTGCACGAGGCGGAGGAATATCCTGGAAGTAGATCTTTAGCAGGACTTCAGAAACGTGTGAAGTAACGGAGAATGGATTATTCTACAGCTTAAATTGAAAAATAATCTGGATTAGGCGTACAATCCTTCGTTATAGCAACTCCAATATTCATCACCATCATGTTTTCAAAATTTCCTGTCTGCCCACCGCTTTTGAAATTAGCTAAGCGCTTTTTAGCGCCTTCTAGATGATTCCGATAAGTTTACTGCTCGTGTCGCGTGAGTAAAATGGTCGTGCTGCAAATTCAAGTAGTTGCATTCAAAATATACATAGAAAAAAATATTTTGTAGCAGCCACAAAAATATTTTGGTGGTATTCACCCTGCCAAATTTTTTGTGGTGTACACAAAAAGTTCTGTAGCTGCCACAAAGTAAGTGTTTGTGGCCACAAAAGTTTATTGGCCACTAAAAACTTATTTTGTGGCAGCTACAAAATATTTTTGTGTACACTACAAAAAATTTGGCAGAGTGAATACCAACAAAATAATTTTGTGGCCGCCACAAAAATTTTTTCGCAGTGTACCTGTAGTAGTTGTCGTGTCGTGGTTGCAATTTTTGTCGTGTCGGGCCGTGTTTGCCGGGGCTGTGTGTCTCCGTGGTAAGGACACCCACAGAGAAGCTGGGTGCTCCGACGCTGGTGGCGGAATGTGCGTGAAGGTGAAGGGGTGGGAGTAACCCGAGAAAACTCTCCGGTCAAGGGTGATATAAATCAGCAACGTTTCTCCATACACGAACATCTCAGAGTGTGTCCATCGGGAATCTAACAAGGACCACCGAGTAGTTACTATAGTATATTCGCGGTTCCTTCGCACTTTTTGAATTAAGCTTAGTTGGGCTTAACGTATCGTTGGCAGCGAGGTCATTAGAGATGGTGCAAGTTGCACAGGGAAGAGGGATTGGGGAAGGAATGGGAAGGAATCGGCCATGCCCTTTTTTGTTAGGGACCCATCCCAGCATTCGCCTGGAGTGATTTCGGGAAACAATGGAAAGCCGAAATCAGTATTGCCGGACCGGGAGTCGAACCCGGGTCCTTCCGAATGCGAGTCCTGTGACTTAGCACAGTTAGCTCCACCTCGCTCGGATTTTAAATCAGACCTCTGAAAATAACCCCATATGTGATGCGTTCAGTTAGTTCGTAAATATATCACCTATCACAAGCGTTTTATACTTGAGTTAATATAAAAACACCTTGTTTTTGGTTAGATTGTGCTGTTATTTGTATTTCATTCAAGAAATGTAATATTTTCCCTTATGATTTAGTAGAATAAAAACAGTGATAAAATAGGTGTCTTAGTAATGCCTTGTAATAAATAGTTCTCATGCAAAAAATTGCTACACTGAATGCGCACGAATGCGGTGCGGTGACCATTTGTTGAAATTTTCTAGACTCGGACAAGCTTTGTTTGCATGTGGCGGAGGAATATCGTGTCAGTATAGCTTTAGCAGGACTTCGGAGAATTCGAAGGAAACCGCTAATGGACCATGTATGCCATAACACAACGGATATACACTATCTACCAAAAAGTAATTGGGCACCTGTCCACAATGTTTGCTCGGTGGTTGTCACCCCGTTAGAATCTCGTAGGGCCCCCTTGCGGCTATAACAGCAGCCACCCTGTCTGGCATGCTCGTCGCCATTCCTCTTGCAACCATTCCGTGAGTTGAGCAATGGATTTTGGCCGCGTCTGACGAACCCTCACCCGGCGATCCAATTCGTCCCAAAGATGTTCTGTAGGGTTGAGGTCGGGGCTCTGGGCGGGCCAGTCCAATCGGCGAACATTGTTGTCGGCGTACCACTGCATAGTAGCCCTTGAAACATGGCACCTGGCATTGTCATCCTGGAAGTAACACGGGTCCATTCCGTAAATACGCCACAATGTTGGAAGCATTTCATTATCTAGAATGTCACAATAGGCCTCTGTGTTCATGCTACGCCGGACAAACACCAGCGGTCCTACGCCGGAGGCCGTGAAACACAAGTCAACTGACGTAATGAATTACCTATCTTCACGGGTGCCCAATTACTTTTTGGTAGATAGTGTGTGTGTGTGTCTATATATATAGTGGCAGCCCCAAAATATTTTTTAGAAATCACCTTACAAAATATTTTTTTTTGTGTACTCAGAATTAATTAGTTGTCGACAATAAACTTAAGTGTTCTCTAAAAATGACTTTGTTGTGTCTATAAAAAAGTTTGGCAGTGTGATTTCTCTACAATTTTTTTTCCCGTGTAAGTTAGTGCCAGGGCAAAAGACGAACCTAATTACGTTCTACTACAAACCAAAGCCAATCATTCATATGTTTTCTTCACCAGGGCTAATAAAGCAAGTTCGAAACGCACATACGTGATCTAAAGACAAAAGTAAAATTCCAACTTCTGCTTTATCGATTAAGAGCAAAACAGCACAAAAAATGATATAAAAGTACAGAACATAAATTTCAATACAATTCCATACTGACCATGTGTACACGGTTGTTGGTTAGTACTGTACACAGTGCCTGATGATCTTCCCTGTGGTACGGTCTCAGGTTATGAGCGGCACAGGTTAGTAGCCTATAGCTAAATGCTCATTGGCGTTGGCACGGAAATAGGTATTGTGTCGATGTAAGTACATCATTTATGAAAAAATTTCATGTCGCAACACCTAAATCCGTAGCCTATGAAAGTCAGTCTGAAAGCGTTTTGGAATTGATAAGCAAAAAAGTATTATATTATATTTCTTGTGATTTCGTGGAAGTAAAGAAATTGCAACAGGAACTGACACATGCTTATATAAATACAGAATTCTGCAGATTCAAAAATTATATTTTGTAAATCTACTTTGTTAATTCAACTGCACGTGTTCATTTTAGTTGGTGTTTCTACACGAAGTGCTCGCTCGAATTCCGTACCCAAGCAAAAAGTGTTTATATACGTGCAATTTTTTTCCTTTGAAATCTACAAGTGGAAAGTGTAGTGCTTTAATTTCATAAAACATTATCTAATGAAACGCACGCAAATTAATTGGGTACGGTACGTACATACAAAATATTACTTGAGTATAACACTTGAACCCACAAATTAATGCGCAACCGAAAGGATATATCTCGCTGTAGCGTTGTAGGTCGGCATTAAAAACTCGGTCCTGATTGGAAACTGTTAATCTACCAAATTTGGCGTCATCAATGATCATAGGCCTATACTACTAGAGAGGAGAACTCTTATTCGGGGAGGGGCCACGATGGTGTAGTGGTTAGACTACTCGCCTCCCACCCCTGGCGAACCCGTCTCTATTACAGGCCGGGTCACTACCGGATTTTCGCAAGTGGGAATCGTGCCGGACGATGCCGCTTGTCAGCGGTTTTTTCGGGGATCTCCCATTTCCCCCGCCCTTTCATTCCGGCGCTGTCACATACTTACCTGGCGTCACTCTTGATTGGCTCTCAAGACTTCGATGCCGCCTAAATCTCTCCATTCTTTTTAGGGAGAATGTGAGTTCGATTCACGCGAATGCGTCGAGGATCGTTCTTCACAAATGGTTTATCGATCTCAATTCTACCCGAACGTCGGTGAAATTCCTTAAGACCATGCTTCACCATGCATATGCGTATATGGAATTAAATGCTAAATTCGGACGAAGCCCTCTCAGCAATTTTTTTGTGGTAGTATTTTCAACTAAAGAGTTTTGTTAAGAGATTGAACGCATCTAGATTTGTAAACAGTTCAAACTTCGATTTTTTAAATTTTAAATTCATTTTTCAATTATTTACTAAATGTCACAATTTTATAAATAACAAAAAAGTGCATTTAAAATTAAAATAAATAAAATTTGAAAGGTTTACAATTCTAGATGTGTTCAATCTCTAGCAAAACGATTTAGTCGAGAATACCACAAAAACCGACTGAGAGATCTTTGTCCGAATTTAGCATATAATTTCCTATAAGCCTATGTATGGTGAAGCATGGCCTTAAAGTTGTACAAGAACTTTTTTTTCCTTTATTTCTAGGATATCCATGGTTTAATTTTATACTATCGGTGATAACTCGATAAAAAAACATTCATATAAAATATCAGTTTTTCTTTAATCATAAATGCGAGTAGGTATTTTAACTTATAGTTTCAGTTTGCAGAAATTTAAAAAATTATGTTCACACGAAGTTTGTTTTCGACCAAAGTGTATGTTTATGTCACAGGAATGGCACATTATAATTTCTCTGGAATTCGACACTTGGGTCACGTACGATAAGGGTTAATTACGTACTATTATGACTTCAAATTTTATCTAATAATTTAAGACTGAAATACGAGAGAACAGCATTAAAATACACGAAAATACTTCGTAACCCTCTAATAACATGGACAATTATTTTCAACTCTAACCCAATGTATCGATTATGTTCGATTCCTAATTCACTATGCTTGTTTCATTCGTTTTCGAAAGGTTGTTTTCCACAATTGTCACACTTTTTTCCAGGCTATTATTTCATGTAACAAGAAAAGGATGTAATATACTAAGAATGTATAAAATAATTTTAGATTTTTAAAGAACATAAATGTGAACCTCTTGACTGACCTATAATTTGCTCAGAGTTTTTATTTAATTATTTAATGTTTTGTGCTCGCAATAAACTCTAGGCCTTTTTGCAGGACAACACACAGTAGGGAATTGGAAGGCTGTAAATGCAGGAACTTTACTAGCATTCCTAAGTATATTAAACATTCGGATTTAATAAACGATCATGTTTGAAGAGAGGAGGAACGGTGCTTGCGAGCAAAACGAAACATGATTGGAGTTACACTGGATGTCTCAAACTTCGCGCCCACGTACACGTGAATCCTAGTTATAGGCTTTTCAAGGTAAAACGAGCACTTTTAAAAGCCCTGCTTGAGATCTACTTGTATACACGTTGTATATTCTTCCCCTCGTGTAAAATGAACATTGCCATGGGCCTCATCACTTTATTCATGCGTCGGTCAAGTGAAACTGTAAAATTATAAGGAAAGCAAACATTTTATAAATCTGCTAATTTTCACACACTGAGGCGAAAAAAAAAAAAAAAAACAGAAAGCGTAAGAAATAATTTAAATTATCACAAATGTTTACCTAACACTTTTTATTCGACCTTAACATGTGGAACTACTTTCTATCCATCGTTACTAACTTTACCAGATGCATATCACTCAGTGCACCTGTTAAAATATATGCATGCAGGGGCAGTGACTTTATTCTCAGGTTGATTTCATAAGTGGTCACTATCGTCGACAGTCTTGAAACGTACAAACGATAATCTCAGGGGTAAAGAAACTCCTCCCAGTGAAATTGTACTTGCGAGATCCCGTGGCACTGTATGCTGGAGCATGTGGAATAACGTAGCGTCTTATGGTCGGTATATATCGTGTTTCAATAGCTTATATTCTCAAGGAAAATGGTAAACAGATATAACGAAGATATATAAGTTGCCTTAGTAAGATTTTGACAACCAAAGATATGTTAGTAAAAACTGTCAATATTGAGCAAATGCCATACGAGTATTGTACCCGATACAGGTAATACAGCAATAATTGATCGATTCCTGCTACTACAGGACGGGAGGTACGTATTTGAAAAGGTAGGAAGTGTTTATCAAGCCTTGTTTGTGAAATATACCATCCGCTACACAATGGTGCCAGATTGTGCAAGGTAAAATGGCGGACGTAATGGTGTCATTATGATTTTCTTCTGGAAAGGAGGAACAATTTGAGAAAAAAAGGGAGTGGACTCAAGTAGGGAGATCAGTTGTATTTTTACAGAAACATTCGACAAAACAGTTGATTTGGGAAACTACGGGATTAGCTCCTTTTATTGACGTAATAGCAACGAGTCTAGGCTCTCAACATAAAAAAAGGTTATATAAATTGGTGCATATAAATTCAATATGAGGCAAAACGAGTAAGGGGTACTGGATAATTGGCAGTGTTAGAAATAAACTCTGCTTGTAGTGTAACGTTATATCACGCCATATAAATTCAATATGAGGTAAAACGAGTAAGGGGTACTGGATAATTGGCAGTATTAGAAATAAACTCTGCTTGTAGTGTAACGTTATATCACGCCATAAAATCTGGAACATTTGGATTTTCAAAATAATTATGGCACACATAATGTTTCTTTAGCCTAAGAAACTATATTTGTTACTAAAAATCCGAAATTTATACTTGTCTTCAGGGAAGAGACATGTCACCTACAGCTCCACTTGTAACTACACACGCTAAGCAGTGAGTGTCACTCAGAATTTTTGTATTTATTATCAGACAGAAATCATGTGGAATTGGCTGTAGGATCAGTTTAGACACGTTATATGCAAGGGCCGCTCATTAAAAAAACATACACAGTTTTATTTTACTCGAACGAACGATTATTTTCTGCGAGTTTCCCAGGGTCTGGCCAGGAATGCATCCTGTTGTTACTCGCGCATCCTCTGCCAGAAATACCGATCGATCTAGATGCGAAGTGTGAGAACTGGACTGCTGCGGCTCATTACCACGGATGCGAAGTAATTATTTTCCCGAGTCGTACGAAAAAAGAAGACGAATAACAATATTCTGGTCGTTGGTAGCCAACCATACACACATCTATCACTACACATGTATGGTATGGAACTGGGTATCGTAGCTTTCAGTGTGTGGCAGTACCTCTCCATCGTTGTGTCGAATAGAAGTTAATTGCTCTAATAATGACGGCGCCGGCGTGAAACTACCTGGTATCATTAGCGGTAGCTCATTTCTACGTCCTGCTATTCCACGAGCGCCTTAGTTTTGTTGCTTCTCAACTAGGGGGGGATCCGGGTTCAATTCCCGGTCACCGCCTTAAGAATTTTCATTTCCATTCTGCGAAAGTCAGCGGCTAACTACCGCAAAATTATTCTGCCTATCGGTTTGTTAACGTTAAACGGAGGCCCCTCGAAAGCCCTGCGTAAGATCTACTTGCATACACATTGTGCATCCTTCCACAATTTGTAAAATTAACATTGCTATAAAATTTGAATATTTACAAATGTTTACCAAAAATTTTTAATTCAACGTTAAGAGTGGGATGGACGCCGGCGTCGAAGGTCAATAAGCGAGTGAGCGATACGGGAGACACTAACACGTACGCCTAGTGCCTCATCTTTCCCCTGCGTGCAGGGCGTGCAGTGTTTCCGGCGTGACGCTGTACTGTGCAATTTAGACCTGTGACTGTCGGATTTTATTACACGACATTAAAGATCACATATTAAACTACGCCCGTATATTTGCGCATTCTCTCTTGCCGCTTGAGGAAACTGCATAGGTAAGCTTTAAATATGCGATATTTGACCATTTTCGCAAATTTTTTTCTTCAATAATACACTTAATATGAGAAAAGTAAAACACAGGGGCGTAGATAATTGTTTTCAAATCTTTTCTGACAGTAAGTCGTACTTGCAGAACATTTATTTAGCGAGATACGCGCAACCAACCCTTAAGAATCGGCTACATCTCTTTTGCAGAAATATTTCGTTTTCGCGTCATAATTTCGGATTCATAGTAACCACTGACAATGTAACATTATATTAAGTTTACATTTTATGAGTTGTTCAATGTTTCTGTGCTTAATTTTGATCGTGTGTTAAGTCAGCGTCATATTTATATATTATCGATAAGTTCCCAACTTTTTGCAAGCGGGAAGTAACGCCCATTGAAAATTAAATACAAAAGTATTTTAAAAAATATATTAAATTTTAAATTTCCTATAGTCAGACATTTGCAGCAATACCTCTGAAACTGAAATTGTGATACGGTAACAAAGAATTACTGCATGATACGTGAAGTGGAGCGCGCCTTCGTGTTCGGCGTCGAAAACTGGTCGTAAGGTGGATGTGTTCCCCATGGCTAGACCCCCGAGTATTTCGCGAGTTGAGTTGGCAGCAAGCAAGGGTGTACAGTACTCTATACACTCGAGACATTATCGTTTACTTATTGGTTGTTATGATCATCTGATGCCTCTGTACAGGACTGTTATACACTCACTCTCACTACTGCTTCCAGCTTATTATTGGCTTGCAATTAAACGGGACGTGTCTAAAGAACTGTCGTCCAATCATAACAGTAGGAGAAAAGAACAAGAATTTGGAGTCTACCTCGTCTCGGAATAAATTCACGAAATACTCGTGGCTCTACCCATGACTCACATCAAATGCGCGGACCAGCCCTGTTGCTTCTGTACTTGTGTGTGTTCTGCGGCTGTGCGTTGCGTAAGTCCTAATTCCCCGCATGCTCGCGAGAGCAGCGTCGAAAAACGGTAGAACAGAGAGATCCAAGGCCGACCCGACGAGAAATTAGCGATCCGGGGGGCTGCCACCGTGTCGCAACGGTTAACATGGTCTTTTCATTCTCTCGATAAATTATCCCCCGGCTATCCTGCCCCCCTTTTGTTTTTTGTTTTTTTTTCTTTTTTTTTATTCTCTTTCCCTCCAAGCTCATGGGCAGCCTTTCTTTCTGCCTCCGTTTGAGAATGCGGTTAAATACTGCCTTGACACATTGGGGAGCAAATTTAGTGTCTGCCAACGCTATGCGCAGACGGAATGCGTAGAAAAACGACTGGCTGGAGGCAACCATCTCAACTTTCAACCCACGTGGACAGATGTGCCAGTGGTCGGAAACTAAGTTACAAATGACGATTCGGACCAGCCCGGCTCGACAGACCTTTGAAAGAAGAAGCGTGGTTCTTGGTGTGGGTAATCAATACGTGCCTTACAGTCAAAACTCCAGTGACAGCTGTCGAGTATGTGCGGCAAAAATAATAAAATATAATAAACACGTGCCACCGTGGTAATGAAGCAATACCGAAATTCCACAGCTTAGCTTAGTCGTGACGTGGAGTAAAATTAACTTGAAACACCTTATTTCGTTTTCTTGGTAAACGAATTAAAATTTACAAACGTCCACGGATTTTCTAACATGGGCACACCCCTTTTGTATATCCCGTTGGTTATCAGATTTTAAATTAAATTACTTGCTCAGCTGGCGGGCGTACGATGATCTAAACTCAAGAGCACTGGTCTACTCACGTGAAAGGAAAATAGCGTCGCATATAAAATACTATGAGTGGCAAACGTAGTCGCAGTTAATGAAAGTCACGCAACAGCATGCAGGTTCGTCATCTTGAAGCATTATACTGTTACGCACTCGCAGCGTCACATCCCGCGCGAGCAGTGGAAATGAAGGACAGCAGTCCCATGATAGTGGTGGCAGCAAGTCTTAAGATTGTCTTCAATGAACAGGCGAGCGATAGGCCGGTGGCCGCCTATCTGTTACAGAAAGCGAGCCGACACGATAATTCTTTTTGCGGTGCGCGCTGCTGACCCTGGCTGTATTTATTTCTGCGTTTATCTAACGAATGCTCTGGATTACTGACATCGTTCTCTTAGCGTGACTCGGAGTGCGTCGAACATTCCGGAGAGTCGGGGCGAATTATATAAAAATGTGAGAGAGGCCTCCGAGTCGAGTAGTTGATGAGAGAATGGGTGTCTGAGTTCCGAGCGATAGAAAAAGAGCAGTGAAAAAATTGACCAGCGGAAGGGAAATCTGCGACTGCGAGTATCAGGCAGTGAAGAGTGCGACTGACAGGCTGGACTATTGGACTAGATGCGGGAGTGAAATACATTACAAATGGTGGCAACAATTAGACTGATCAGAGTGAATTTACTGTAACCAAAAAAAGACAATTAAGAAGGACGTTAATTAGAGTTGAAATAGACATAAAATATTGCATTCACTGTTAACTAAAAAGAATTATAGCGGAGACAGATGAGTTAATACTGTAAATGATAGCTGTGTGAATAAATTTGAAATTAAATTTAGTTATTTTATTTTTATTGACTCCATCCCTCACGAACTCAGATACGCCTCTCAGGCGTCTCATGTAACAATATGAAGATCTTGGCCCAAATAAATATTCTGAACTATAATATATGTAGCGAAGCCGCAAAAATCTGTTTCTAGCTCCCAACCTTGATATCATTCTATCTGCAGTAAAACTAGCCTACACGATGTCTCAACACATCCTGTTCGCCTATGAAAGGGCATATGTACACTCTTTACATGACGTACGAGTTTGCCAACGTCGGCTTAAAGGGCTCTTTACGGGAGCAGCCACCGAAGACTGTGGACTATAACAGCTGCTAAAGAACGCCCAGCAGGACACAATAATGTAACATTCTAGCCTCCACATTCTCGAACAATAACGGCCAACACAAAAAGGACTAACATACCGGTATTACACTCTAAATCTCAATCGGCGATTTCAATAAGTAGCATTAGTTCACCAAAATTACAATCAGTGTTCTGCTGCGAAACAAAAGAATGCACTAAGGTTTTACTACCGGCCAGTGCAATTCCCTACGAATCAAAATAAATCACCGTTTATTCAGTGAACTAAAATGATCATGAGAATTTTACTGAATTAAGTGGAGCAGTTGAAACAGATCTGCTGTCAAATTAGCTGATTTGGAGCAATTTTAACTGTTACGATGCCGCGCGAGAAATGCAGAGCTACGCCTTCCTTTCACGGCATCGTTTGTTATCTTGGTAGCACAATACTTATCTGTTACACGCTCGTCTTATCGTGGTTTGCCGCAGCACAAGTTTTATTTTTAATGACTACCAAGTAAATACGTTTTAAAAATCTCTGCAAAATTAGGAATAGAACAAGTAGGTATCATACATCTTTCTATGTTTATGAGCAAATTATTTTTAGGAATGATCTTCCCGCGAATTCCATGGTGTCTGTAAAATCACTAAATTATTTTTGTTGTTTGTGTTGCTATTGAAGTGTTTTGAATGGAAACAATATAATTCTATAGTGCTCGAGTTGCAAGGAATACAATATTAAAGATTAAAAAATCTCAATTTTAACACGCATTAAAATATCAGAAGCCTGCTGTCATAAATACAGGACTAGCAAGCATGTTTTATTAGTATAGCAAAATTTCCATTAAATTATATTTCCATTGTTTCCTACGAAAATTCGCATACTTTTAAATTAAAGCCGATTTTTGTAGGTTTTCGTGTTTGTTTTATATTTTAATTTCAAATTATCAGCTTTATAAATTCACGTCACAATGGAGAGAATAAGGCCTCGACAGAATACAAAACAAATTGTGAAATACTTTTAGACACATTTAGTACCGAATTTAGAAGCTTACAAATTAATGAACAAATATTTTTAACAACGCATATTATATTCGGCGAGTCCAATTTAGTCGAAACCGTGTTACTAACTGCCGATAGCTGGGAACGTTCTTCGTATGTTTTAGCCTCGCACACAGGGCTCTGAAAATCATCGGACTCTCAAACGCTTCTTAGAAGAGAGACTCACAAATATCGTTTATGAATTCAAGCTCGGTTTACGAGATATTTGAGAGACACCTTTTATACGCGAGGAGTTTGCGGGGCCACAAACGAAATGTTTGAGAACGGCACCCTTAAAATTGGGGAGCTTGAGAGCCGATGAGGATGAAGCGAGGCGAGCACGGAGCGGAGCCGGAATGCAAGGTTGGGGGAAATGGGAATACCCCGATAAGACTCACCAACCAGCGACATCGTCCGGCACGAGTCCCCCGGCGGGTATCGAACCCGAGGTTGGCCTTGGTGGGAGGCAAGAAGTCTGACCACTGAATCACCGCGGCCCCATTTGTCTCCACGGAATGGACGTTTATCGCGATGAATGCTGCCACAGAATAGCCACGTATATGGAAATTAAAATGCATCTTTAAAAAGAGTGAGTCGGTGAAATGTCATAATTTGCCAGTAACGTTGTGGTAAGATGCTATTCGCGAATCAGCGCTCGGCGATGAACTGGCCAGACAATCGGTAGAACCAATAAGGACGGTGATAAGACTGAGATGGACTCCCACATTTTCTGTGAAATAGTTGTTTGCGCGGTTACGCGTATCTCGGTTAATAAATGTTCTGCGAATACGACTTTTTGTCACAAAAGACAAAAAAAAAAATTGACTATGCCCCTATTTTTTTACTTTTGTCATATTAAGTGTATTCTCGGAGAAAAAGATTCGTGAAAATGGTACAATTCCGCATTTTTAAAGCTTGCTTATGCAGTTTCCTCAAGTGGCAAGAGAAAAGTTGAAATATACGGGCGTAGTTTAATCTGCGGTCTTTCATCGCGTGTAATAAAATCCCTCTGTAACAGATCTAATTTGCACAGTACAGCGTCACGGCGGAATCACTGCACGCCTTGCACGTAGGAGCGATGAGGCGCTAGGCGTGCCTGTAACTGTCGCCCGTATCGCTCCCTCGCTTATTGACCTTGGACGCTGTATTCCCACGGGGGTCCATTCCACGGCTGCACTGCTGGGTACGATGGAGCGAACTTGGTTGTTGAGCCCATCTTCCACTATGAGTCCAGGGGGCGGGCTGTGTGACACACAAAACGCGCGCGTGAGATAATGGTTAAAGGAGCGAGAGAAAATGGCCCTGTCGATAATGGAATCTTTCCTTACACTACAATTCTGTTGTAGCGGAGACTGCATGCCCTGCAAACGTAGAATTACAAGATGTTTCAGTGATGAACTAAACACTTCGTGTCTATGTACAATGTCGCAGAAAAAAAGTTGGCGATTTTCGAAAGGAACTATAAGTCTACGTTTAAAACCTTCTGTCAGAAGAGCGTCAAAAAGGAAAATTGTACTTTCTTTGTGGGAAATAAGAAGACAACAGTAAATGCAGTAAGTACACTGTTAAAATATTTGTGTTCTAAATCACGTACCCTGGTTTGTAATATTAATTGTTGGCAATGTAGGCAAGGTAAATAAGAGATTGTATGAGCGAGTGAATAAATTATTTAGTGAACTAATTAGACTCTCTATCAGGCGAGGTAAGTTTTGATATGTATTATTTTTGTTTCCAGCCATCCATTGTTTGTTTTAAGACAGGAAAGATATATATATATATATCTTTCCTAACACACACACATATATATGTGTGTGAGTGTATTAGAAATCGGTACTGTTCTCTGTGCGTCATGTCAAAATGCAAAGCAAACACCACCAAGCCACACGTGATTTCTTGACTGGAAAAAAAAGTGCGACTAGCATAGAAGCAGATATTATAGCGGATGGTTTCCTTAAAAGCGAAAAATTACTTGGCCTTTAATTCAACAAACTTATCGGTGAGATACTTACTTTTTGTTAAATGTTTGACTACGGTCATACACTTGTGTATTAGCTGTGATTATGTTTGTAAACATATTTATTTAACATGCTTTTTTGTAGACTAATTTGTATTAATGTCGGCATGTTATAGAGATAGCTCTGTACATAGTAAACGTCCTGAAACAATGTCCTATGGTCCTAATCTGCTGGTGGAAAAGGTGGAATGCAAGAATCACGTTCTTCGCAACTACTGCCATAAGCTAACCGATCTTACCAAAAACACAAAGTTCCGGGTGACCTCCAGAAATCTTTTGAATCAGCAAATACCGAGCTTCCGAACTGCTGTAGATAATGCAATAAAATACAGATCCGCGGGAAATTAACCACTGAGCAAACGGATATATATGCTGAAAGCAGATGTAGAAAACTCACCTCTGCACATATTCGGTGACCATGAGCATTGCGATGTATATTTCTGCAATGGTAACAAAGAGGAAGAAATAAACCACGTTTGTGAGCTCAAAACATGTGGTTTACTGCAAGAAATAATGAAAATAATTTGTGGAAGTGTTTCCAGGTATGTTTCAAGTCTCATAGCAGACCAGAACAACAATTTGTCGGAATTTTTCATTAGTATCGTAACCAAACATGTTGCAGGAAAGCGCACAAATTATGCTCTTAGAAGACAGCACAAAATGCGTTGTTCTGCTGCTGCTGTATAATTCAACAATGTGAGTGAATATATGAGAGTAATGGCAGCCATGAAGTGTTTTGTGCCAAATGTTTTATGTGGTGTATTCAAAATAATGGAAATGTTCTTACAAAACATTTGTGGCCAATATCTAATTATTTTGCGTACACCACTACAAACAAAATACGGGGTGGCCTACTTATAAGTTATTTGTCATTGTACAGTACTAAATTTAATGGAGGCAAATTAAAAAAAAACAACACATACATGTTTTTCTTATTTATGTTCTAGGGATGATCACAAAAAATTCGTCTACCAGCAGAAACGAGGAAGGGAAAACAGGAAATATCACAGGTAGCACAAAACCAAGAAACGAGTAAAAAAAAAAAAAAAAAAAAAAAAAAAAAAAACACTGTACGCTGCAGTTGAGCACTGTGGTTAGGTACAAACAGAACAAGATAAACCAGAGAGTGCAATAACAGCATCAGCGCTTGAAAATAATAATTTTCTCGCTGGCCTCGTGCGGACTGAAGAAGAGAGAGATCAGTTACAGAAAATGACTGTGTTTCAATCAAGCTATCACCTGCGGAATGCAGAGAGGAGGAAGTTTCTAACTGCTTCAAATTTTGGCAGGGTATGTAATATGAGAGTAACGACATCTTGCAAAAACTTAGTTCCTCTCCATATTGTATGGTAACTTCAGTACAAAAGGCACACAGTACGGCATTGCTAACGAACCTGTAACAAAGCACAAAATGGCTGAGGAACATGGAATAGTGTCAATAGAATGTGGCTTATATGTAGATTCTGTATATCCTTTTCTTGGTGCAATTCCAGGTAGCTACGTTTTTTTTTTTTTTTTTTTTTTTAAACTACTATTCTTAACTTTAATAGTATTATTTATGTAAAGGTTGTTTACGGTAAAGTGAGCACATTTGAAAGCCCTTCTTAAGATCTACTTATATACACGCTGTGTGTTCTATCGCTTTATGTAAATTTAACCTTGTTATTTGCGTCATCACTTTATTCGTGCGTTGGACAAGTGAAACTGTGAAATTATTAGAAAAGTAAATACTGTACAGATCTACTCATTCTTACACTTCGATACATTAAAAAACCAGAAAGCGAGAGAAATAATTTATGTTATCATAAATGGTTACTTAACAGTTTTTTATTCGACGTTAAGATGTGGAACTATATTCCTCTCCATCGTTACCAACTTTACTGGGCGAATGTCACTCAGGACGCCCGTTAAATTATATGCAGGTGGGGACAGTAACTTTTTTCTAAGGTTGATTTCAAAAGTGCTCACTTTATCATAAACAGCCTTTAGTCCGATTAATAGTATACAGTCACGTAAAATTCTATAATTATAAATGGTTTGGTGGGTGAAGATGCCATCATGGAAATAAAGTGCCCTCTTTCTGCAGATAAGTAAGGAAGTCAGAAAGAAGCTGTCGAGAATGGAGAGCTAAATATGCTCAGCCATATCTTTGTTATGTATAGCACTTTTGAATTGCCAAGTAAAATTATCACTTAGCCAAACAAGAATCTAAGTATATTTTGTATAATATTTGTGCTATATTTTTATTATAATTATTACTCATCGAAAAGGATAACGAATTCTGGAGTGACAGAATGGCACAAGCTTTGTGCAGGATGACTTCTCATAAATGCACACACTAAGTAACATTTGTAGTTCATACTATGGTGTTACCTAGATACAGCTCACGTGTAGAAGCCTCAGGAATTTTATTTTCCCAATTCAACTTTAACAGAAATTGGGATTTTTGTACCATAAATAACACAAATTACAATTAATTTCAGCTCTCGAAAAATAACAATCTGATAAATTTGAAGAGTTTTAAAGATAGTAAAGCAACGTCACATGACAAAAAAGGGTAGGAATAAATTTACTAAAATTTGTAGTATATATAGTACTTACATCTAGCGACAAAGTATGTAGCTTGTCTAGCCGAGCTGAATACGCTCTTAGTTTAAAGATACACAACAAAAATACAGCCGAGCCTAATACACTTTACTTATTATACTTCTATGGATTTATTTTAGTAGCATAGAACCAAATAATACACAAGGATATCGTCAACCTATACGACATCAAGTACAGTTATTACAAATGTTTTAAAATACTCGCTGATCGCTTCAAGTAAAATATTTAAATTCCTACTAATACTGCAGGGCCTAGGTATACATTATGTGTCGTATGTTTCAGTATAGGTATGTTCGGTGGAAAAATTGAAATCACCCATTTATAAGAAAAAAAACCACGCAGAACATGTCCCGAAATTTACAATAATTTTAAGAAGCGAAATTTGTAACGTGGCTATTCTACAAATGCCGAAACCTCGTATTGACGTGTAGGAAAATGCCAGACAGAATGCGATTTGGACTACTTAATAGGTATACTTGAACCAGTCTGACCTGAGAGGATGTGAAAGTACCGGACATGCCTTCATTACAACTAATTTTAAAATGTGTATCATTCAAAGAGACATAAAATACAAGCAAATATAAATGTCGTTTAAGTTTCGACATCACCAGACTTAACAAATGTAGGCAAATGATCCAAGGATGATACGGAAGTTGCCATATCGCAGAAACCGTATTGGACTCCAACCATACGAACTTTATCGTAGCCTGTAGTCGACATATTACAGTCGCTATGGCAATTCTGCCACGTGGCTTACCAATTCCTGACGAGTCGCAACATGATGTAACATTTTTTATCACCTGAGATGATATTTCCAAGACTCGGAAAATTTTCAACATCTAAATTAAATTCTGGGTGGGTTTTCCTCTTAACGAGTGATTTCAATAAACACGCGCGCGCCCACACGCGCACACACACACATACACTAACACGAAATGACGCAATTATGTGTTCTTATCGCTAGCTTCGTTCGACTAGTGTGTGACAGTTATTAACATGTACCATAAATAACACGTACACGGATTATAATTTACAATTACTCTATACGTAATTACAATATATTTACAGTTAATGTTTACGTATATACAATACACATAAGAGAATATTTCATGTTTTTTGTTACCTACAGGTTCTACAAGGAATGTCTGCTTGAGAAACTATTAAACCCCCAGATTTCGAAGAGGTTCGTCAAGGCGGATATAAAGGACCCCATCTACATTACAACAGCCCAACAAAAAGCCAAATCAGCAAAAGAAAGAGGCCTGATTAATGAAGAACGTTTGAAGAAATAACATTTAGCTGAAACAGTTAACTGAAAGAATGTTCCATTATATTGGTAACCACATTCATAAATATATTTTTGTTTAGGCTAACTTTTATTTACTCGAGGACAGTTATGAAATACTACATATAAATTAATTTGATCTTAAACGTAATTTTTTATGTAGGGTTGTATGTATAGAATGATTCGAAATTCGTGTTAAACCGCATTTTGGGTTGAAGTAAATGGCCAGTGGAACAACTAAGCTAAAAACATGGTGTAGGAAACGTGTCGCTACGTTGCTACCATACAGGGCGTGAAAGTAAGTTTACTTTCGCTTCCTCCGCAAAACACTGCCTGAGCTCATGGAAGAGGTAATTGCGGGTATCCGCCGCCACATGTGGTTCCAACATGATGGTGCACGAGCCCATTTAACACTGGCGGTCCGCGAGTTTCTCAGTGACACATTTGGATATCTTTGGATTGGACGGGGCGGGCCATTACCACGTACCGCTGATCTCATCAAGATAGAGTTTTATCTGTGGGGCTACATGAAGTGGCTAGTGTACGAGACTCCCGTGGATTAATTTATGAGCCTCATCGCGCGCATCCATGCCTCTGGCGCTCACGTTCAGGCCCCTCAGAGCGTCATAACGGCGACTGAAGACAGCGTGCTCAATCGTTGTCGATTGTGGATCCGTGAAGGTGGCCACCATTTGGAACAGTTTCTTGAACTTTGTGACCAACTGTTGTACTGCATTAATTACAAGGTCAGCGCAGAAAACGTTTATTGCGGGTAGCCTACCAACATACTTTGACGCCCTGTAACAATCTAAGGACTTGTTTCCGACCCCATGTTTATTAGCAAATTGTTGTTCCACTGGGCATGTACTACCAACCCTAGTGCGATGTAATTAGAATTTCTAATCATTCTGTACAACATAGTAGAAATTGAACATTTGAAGAAAAAAAACCAAATTAAAAAAAAAGTGTGATTTATTATCTCCTACACATTGCAGCCACTTACGTGTCCACTAATGCCCAGACATTACAAATTATATATAGGCTTAGGTGTGAAAAACTGAGTTTCATCTCTGTAACATTGGGGTTGTGTTCCAAACAACCACTTTTCCTACCAAAAATGGACTTAAGGTATGTTACGTAAACAATATTAATGATAATCGCTAAAACAATTGGTGTTTCATGGTAGTATCCAAACCTCTGCGGTTTCGTTGCTGGCATACTCGCGGCCGTTCACAGTTCGCCTAGTACCAATGTAATCCGGGTTCGATTCCCGGAGAGGTCGTCCTGGATTTTCTCATGTGGAACACTTAGTAGCCTTATTCCGCTTGCCGAGGAATTTCTAGAAGTACTTATTTTTCCTAGCCATTATTTTCCGTCGCTTGCTCTACAGGCTGTAGTGTCAGGGTAGACCAGTCCATCTGCTACAACCAGCTCCGGTTAGCTCCAATCTTCCTCACCGTAACCGTGGTCTTGTGCTATTTCAATCGGACATGTCTAAAGTGGGAAGAATAAGTGGGTGTTACTCTTTTTCAATCAACTTTGCTTGGACAGTCTAGTTCCGTTGCAGGGGTAAGAATCCCTAAGAATGGGCCAAACATTAAATTATTAATTAAATACAATTTTTTTTAAAGCATTTTTGCCTAGTTCCAAGTCAGCGTAGCTATAAAAATACTAGCCAAGTTATATAACTTCTTAATACATGTAGTACACTCTTAAATAATTTCTCATTTTATAAAATTTGTATGCAGTAAACCGGAAACTGTGTATATATATATATATATATATATATATATATATATATATATATATATATATATATATATATATATATATATATATATTTGAAACCTGAGTTAACACAAACAACATATACACTAGTAATGGTAAAGGGAGCACTTTTGTCAAATTCTCAAAAGGAAGATTTATTATAAATACTATATTTTAATGTAACCCTAAAGCTTAATTTTTAATTGCGGTGAAATGTGCTACATAAATTGCGTCTATTCAGATAAAAATGTTTGCGTAAAAAATTTCCTCTGCACTTTCCGCGAATATCCTAAAAGTTATTCAACATAGTACAAGTTCTTGGAAACATGGCCTGTCATTTCTTAATCACTCTCCTGACTGGGGATAGAAACTACAGATCTCCACAAATAGATGTCCAGTTGTAGAGGGAAATGTATGAATCTTGTGTTTTTAAAAATGGTTTTACAGAATAATTAATAAGGCTGCAATGTTCATGTTGCAACGTACTGTAGATCATGGCGATATACAAGTCTAATGTATGGCTGTATGCTCTGTTTATGCTAGATTACTCTACTACACTGTAAAAAAAAAAGAAGAAAAAAGCTTAATTTTCAAAAATTTTTCTTAAAGAAATTAAATGATTTTTATACATATCAAATACAACAGCCCATTCTTCCATATTATAAAACATACTGCCGAAAACTGCATAATTTTAACTTACTTCATTCCCCCAAAAAAAATCCCTAACTATACATATGTTTTCCACTCTTCAGTATAGCTTACCCAGCCGCCTTAAGTCTCAATCCCAGATTACAACCCAGCCAATCAGAGTGACTGATATACCTTAAGGTACCGCCACGCCATTTCACTCGTGTGCAACTACTTATTCCGAGGCACTGATTATGAGTTTTAGAGCTCGGTTTATATTTACGCCTAAGAGAATCATTGTTTACGACGTGGGCGCTGTAGAACTAGTTTCTAGCGTGAGCACCGAGCGTACGCCAGACAGTCTCGACGAGCTCCCCGCTAACTAGAACGTCCATTTCTGCGCCTCTGTCTTGCAAGGGGGTCGCTCGTAGTTTCGAAGTTCACGGCACGCTAATACGCGCAGCGCCTTATTTCTCGCACATGGTGACGCCACCGCTTTCAACTGCCATGGATTTGCATTCTTAATTAAGGGATTGTAGCCCCGCGGCGGACAATCCAGTAGCTTTCGCAGTGGTTTGTTACAGGCGACGGAGCGAGCGAGTTTAGTGGACTTGTTTGGATTGCCTGGACAACGGAGAAAGCTGCTTGTGACGTCAACACGAAGGCTGCGGTCACGAGTTGATAATTTTTTTTTAAATACCACAACTAATATATAATTAAGAAATGTTGAACAATGTGTAACATGCCTCGATATCTGTAATGTTCACAATATTAGCCATAAATCAATAACGCGACAATACTAAACTATCGATTTTGTAATATAGCGATTTTTGTGAAAATGCGACAAATTAATGATTAACGTTTATGAAATACTTTTTTATTTCTGTCATTAATTTTTCCGATGGCGGTGTTACTATTGTGTATACTGTTATACGGAGAATTACTATTTCGATATTTCAAATACATAGCTATATATTGTCAATATTTCATGACATCGATACTAATGCTATTTACATATATCAAAATGCTATTGTGTTAAAATGATTATCATAATGGGAGTGAGTGATTATCCGAACTATTATTATGGCCATACAAAATTGCCACACTTTGTTATATTTTCAGAGGTTTCCTGCAACTATAATAAAGTGTTGTAATGGCGTATGTCTTTAATAATAGTTTACATCATTGAAATGCTATTAAAAACTGGTTACCGCATAGCCCTTGTCAGTACTTCTCTCCAAATAAGGATTCTTCATTTTGTGTATCGCTTCTGTCAGAATCGTGCTCAAATTTTTCTCTGTAATTTGTTTGTTTTCAGTTATTTTATTATTCTATTCTGGCGGACTCTTGTTGACTGAGTTAATCGTATATAAACTTCTATTTTTAATATGCCTTCAAACAAAGAAATTAATAAATATGTTTTGTATCTTTTAATTGTTAAATATTTTCTCTGTTATTTTGTTTTCTTACCCGTTGATCTGTTTTGTCGTATACATAGGCAAAAAACAAAATACTTTATACTTCTTAATAAAATACCGTAGAACACTTGCACCTAACTTTAAAAACCCACCACCACGCCCATTACAGATCTTCACGAGTGTAAAATGTGCTGGAAGTTGCCTAATAACCGGCGTGGATTTTCTCGGGGTATTTTTGTTTCTCTCATCTGTGGATCCCTTTGCTGCTCCATCCTTGAGACACATTCAAGAAATCTCACGCAGCTGCGTGTCCGCCTCAAGGAGTAAACTGACTGGTAAGATTCGTAACTAGGGTTCATTACACGATGAGGTACATTTTTGAAGTTATTAAAATTGACAATTTTCCTGTAAATGTGTATATAAAGAACTTATTTTATATATCCAATAATTTTTTTCAGTACCTTCTTAACTTCATTTTTTCTTTTAATTCTAAATAAATCAACTAACATTTTATTTAACACCCATGAGGAAAATATAGGTGTTACTTATAGTCTAATATCAGTATTTTGTCTATATAAATATATGCTCGAAATTCCAGTTTTTATGTGAGTGTATACACATACTTATAGACATACACATTTAATCATTTTTTTAAATAAAAAAAATTCATTTAATTTTTTTTAGAAACTGTAAAACAGATATGATAAGATGGCATAAAGTTAAAGGAGATAATATCGGTTTTACAGAATGGTCCTTAACTACAGGTACACACGCTGTGAGATGATTCCCTATGAAAAATGAGATAGAAAACATTATACTAACTAGGTCGCACAGTAACTCGCAAGGGATGTAGCCACCCTTACAATTCGATATGTTAACTGTGTTAACTGAAAACAATAAAACCTACATGAGATTGAAGAGCAATTCTGTGCACAATGTTTTCTAACCAAGACCTGAAACCTGCGAACAGTTGTGGCATACTATAATCCCTTACATTGTGACACTAGAGGGTTGCGCTTTATAATCCTACCAATGTGTGTGTAACCCTCCGGTATTTTGTAAACAAGTCATAATTATTCGTTACTGCATAAAAACACGTTACCTTGATGTAACACTCAGGCGAACAGTGTTCGAGATAACAGACAAAGTTTGTAAGGGTGCATTTTGTGTACCCTTACAAACTTTGTCTGTTTTCCGTAAACTGTTTGTCTGAGAGTATTACATCACGGTAACGTTATTTGTGCATTAACGTACTGTACATATAATTGTGACGTCTTAAAGAAATGCCCAAGAGTTACACACACATTGTTAGGATATCAACATACCACCTCCTAGTGTCTCAATTTGGGGGATAATAGTATTCCACAACTATTCGTAGGTTTCAGGTATTGGTCAAAGAAAACATTATGCACAGAACTGCTTTTCCATTTCATGTAGGTTTTATTATTTTCTGTTAACACCGTTTTACATATCGAATTGCAAGTATGGCTGCCTCTCTTATGAGTTAGTGCACAAAATAGTTCGTATAATGTTTTCTATCCTATTGTGCATAGGAAATACTCTTACAGCGTTTGTACCTGTAGTTCAAGATGATCCTGTATATTTTAACTGACTGGCGATACTTGATTTTGAATTTGCTGAAACAGATAGCTCTACGGTAGCACTTTGGGAAGCTCGGATATATTCCCGTGATTTTCCATGGCTTTCCGTATAGTGTTCGTTGGCCGATTCTTTCCCAGTTCCTGCTTGTATGAGTGAAGAGATTTGGGCGACTCTTAACATCGAGGTCTTGAGAGCCGATGAGGGTGAAGTGAGGTGAGTATGGAGCAGCGCCGGAATGAAAAAGGCGGGGGAAACGGGAGATCCCCGAGGAAACCCGCCTACCAGGCATCGTCCGGTACGATTCCTACTTGTGAAAATCTAGATTGAACCCGGTTCGCCTCGGTGGGAGGCGAGCAGTCTAACCGCTCAGTCACTCAGGCCCCGCTGCTTGTATGAGGAACTTGTTCCGTCTCTAATGACTGCACCGTCGAAGTGACGAAAGCTCGACCATAAGGACACCAACTATTCGGTCTACTGCTTATGTATGCGTTTCTGTTAAATTGTGTTGACCCATTCACTCCCCGTATCAGCGATACCGTACGTATTTCACAAATAAAATATGTATGGCTGTAACTGTTTACACCAAGGACTCTACACCCACTGTATTTCTGAAAATGTTCCTGATTTTCTTAATTCACTGAAATTTAGTTCATCGACTCTTGCATAACATACTTCCTAACGTAAACTTATGCGTTTATATTTTCGTGTTGATTTCAGCACATGTTAGCGCAATATTATATACATATTAACATCTACATTATAACAAATACAAGTGGAAAAATACTTCGTCAAAATAAAACTGTTTGTTGAAAACTCTTAATTATTAAATCGACTCTGTTCGTGTTAGAGGGCATGCGTTTTTCAATCGAGCAATCTCCCCAGTATCTGGACTGTTGCAGAAAAACTAAGAACATAAAGGGAGTATAAAAAGCGGTTTTTGTGAAAAAAATTAAATTTGTATTTTTTATGACTTGTTAATATTTGGTTATTTCTGTTTAATTTGGTGTAGGTATATATCATCAATGTTGACTAACTATATGTTTTTTTAGTCATTGTTTTTATTATGGCACTGTATGAACAATTTTTTTATTCGTAAGCACTTGTTCGTTTAAAATGCAATAACTCAGGTACTATATGCTCTAGAGGTTGTGGTTTGTATTAAATTAAATTTTAAAAGTTATTTTCCAAACTTGGGTGTATTGTATAGTATAATATCTGGATGATACTCAAGATGATATGTTTAGAGTTCCAGAGAGGGTTCTGAGAGGTGTCTCAATTTTTAAGTTAATTTGTTAGGTGTGCGATTTCTGAAATAAACTATATTTTTACCTATGTTTCTCATTATCTCAGGAACGCTTTCAGCTATAACATTTAAAGTTGTGCCACTTATTCATTAAATGACTGTGGTACTGAGGATCAAAAATGGTGTCGGCAAGAGAAGCTATTCCACCATAAAAATTAAAACATATTGGAAAATATAGATATTTCATGGAAATAGATTAGTGAGAATACCAGGTACGGATACACATTGTGTGATAATTCTATCGAATTATTTTTAACCGTCTGAAAGAAAAAGGTAAATGAATTTGTTAAAGTCAGCATTGGAGGTATAAGCCTCTCATACGATATTGTTATATTAGTGACGATATTTCCTTGCAACTACAAATAGCCCATTTCTAGAAATGTTGTGTTGTCATTGATCGTCATACTTTTTTTTTTTCATTCCAGTGCAGATGTTCGTGTAGTGCGTTCGTGTAAAAGTTGTTCAAGTGAGCTCGTTTTAAATAAACATTAGAAAAAAAGTCGTTGCCCCTGCTTGCATACATTTTAACGGGCGCACTGAGTGACATGCGCCCAGTAAAATTAGTAACGATGGAGGGGGAATAATTCCATATCTTAATGTCAAGTAAATATTATTAGGTAATCATCAGTGCAAATTGAAATTATTTCTTTTCCTCGCTGTTCTTTTTAATGCGCCTAAGTAAAAGAATGAGCGGATTTGTGACATATTAACATTTCTAATTATTTCTCAATTTCACTTGACCGGCGCATGAATAAAGTGATGAGGCCCATGAACATGTTAATTTTATATAGGTCGGAGGAATATACAACATGCGTACAAGTATATCTTAAGCAGAGCTTCCAAAAGTGCTTATTTTGCCGTGAACAACCTATAGTGCAGGGGACAGACACAATTATCAGGACCTTCTCTATAGCGGATCACATATCGCGCGGAGCATTCTTCCGCTCCAAACGGCCCTAGTACACAGCCAGGCGCCATCACTAAACCTAACTAAAGCTACGAACGTGCAGATACCTTTCCGCTCCGTAACGGAAGCAAATAAAATAAAATAATGGGAGCCATTATTCAACCGGTTTTCCCTCGGCGCCACCGTGCGAGTGCATTAAAGCTGTTGCACTGTGTTGCACGCGATTATCACGCGAAAGAGAGACAGAAATGCGTAGGAGGGGAGGGGGAGATAGGCGTGGCCTTGTCATTCTTGAGAAGTGACTATTGTCTTGACCCACCGCGACGAAGAAGACAGTTTCGATCACGGAAGTCGTTAAAATCATTACAAACTTCCTGAAAAAAATAACTATTGGTCTGAGGCCTTTAGAGTGAGTGAAGAGATTTGGACGGCTCTTAACATCGAGATCTTGAGAGCCGATGAGGGTGATTTAGGTGAGTATGAAGCAGCGCCGGAATGAAGGGGCGGGAGAAGCGGGAAATCCTCGAGAAAGCCCGCCGACCAATGGCATCGTCCAGCACGATTCCCACGTTCGAAAATCCGGAGAGTGACCCGGTCGGGGATTGAACCCGGATCTCCATGGTCGGAGGCAAGCAGGTTAACCGCTCAGCCACCGTGGCCCCTTGAGGCCCTTAGAGTAGATGGAGATATTTTGGGTGGCTCTTATCATAGAGGTATCGAGAGCCAAAGAGGGTGAATTGAGATGTGTCTGGATGAGCTAGTACGGTGGAAGCGGGAGATCCCCGAGAAAACCCGCCGACCAATGGCATCGTCAGGCACGATTCCCACGTTCGAAAATCCGGAGAGTGACCTGGCCGGGAATCGAGCCAGGTTCGCTTTGGTGGGAGGCGAGTAGTCTGACCACTACCCCACCACGTCCCTCCTGAGACTCTTAGAACAATTATTTTAAAATAAAATGGGGGTGTGGCTGTGTCGGGGACCAGGTCGTTGGTTTTACGCAAATACGAATGCGTTTGGTTGAAATATTTTCTTTGATGTACGAGAATGAAAGGAGAGCGACGAAGTGGATACTTGACTTACAGATTAATCGACAGGTTCGGATGAGATCTTTCTTTTGGCACCAAAATCAGCGCCCTAGCTTATTGAAGTCACGAGATAGGTTGCCGGGAAATTCGGTTCAAATCAAACATTGTTCTCGTATACCATTTTAAAACTTGTTCGCCACAAATTTTAAGGTTTAAATGTTGATAACCCTACTAAAAAGGTATGCAAGAGTCGTTTTTAAACTGATTTGGCATTTTATCAAATATATATTGATATTGTATCAGAAAACAGCAAAATTTCTTTAGAATGCAAAAAAAAAAAATAGGCACTTGAACAGCCTTTGGGGGTTAAAGAGGGGAAGAGAGATAGATAGAGAAAGTGAAGAGGTGAAGACGAAACACCTACGGAATACAATCGTGGGGAAAACTTCACGGTAACATCAGCCCCGTTCGCTAAAATGGGATTTACTACAAAATTAATTTTGAACTGCAATCCCAGACGAATAAATGTACTACACGAAAACAATTACATTACGTTACGAAAATGTATTCATGGTAGGCCTATATGCTGTTCACGATAAAGTGAACACTTTTAAAAACCGTCTCATTTGGAATAATTGCCAGTATATATATGTATATATATGTGTATATATATATACACATATATATAGTGTTATAGTCTATTCGCGGATTTTTCCCATTTTTTTAAACAAACCTTTGAAAAATCATCCTATAGACTGTTCATGGTAAAGTGAGCACTTTTTAAGACCCTTCTAAATTTTTCCGTTCACCCGATGTCTATCTTCTTGCTGCTTTTTAATATTAACATTGCAATGTGACCAATAAATAGAGTGTATACGTTTCACCACCCTCAAAATTTAATGCCTGAGGCTCCAATAAGATATATTTATTTGTGGATAAAGCATGTTGGAAGGGCCTTAAAAAGTGTTCACTTTACCGTGAACAGCCTATAAAAATGAAGTGCTTGGTGGTCTCCTATATATGTCATTTATCAGAAGTGCTTTATACTTGTGTTAATATTAAATAACCTTATATTTTGGTTAAATTGAACTTTGACTTATATTTTTCTTATAAATTATAATATTTCATATATAATCAGTATGAATATAAATAGGGAGAAAGTAGGTGTGTTGATAATGCTTAGTAAGAAATATGCAAAATCGTGTTACTCTGACTGGCTGCGAATGCGGTGCGCTGTCCTTTGGTGTAATTTTATAGACTCGCTTAAGCTTTGTTTGCAAGAGGCGAAGGAATATCCCACGCTGTTAAAAAAAATTTCCTTCATTTTACGGAAAAGTGCTGATAAAAATTTATCCAGAAGTGTCCATAAACTCTCCGTAAAATTACGGAAGCATCGATTTTCAGAAACAGACTTCCCATAAATTTCACGGAACCTCTCCATTAATTTCCAAGTTAGATTTCTGTCCTATTTTCTCTTTAAAATAAAAAGAGATAGTAAAAATGTCTTTAATTTTCGTTGTGTGGGTGTTCTACCGTGTATAAAAATGATATTAAAAAAGTAGAAAAGATTTGCACTTAAGCAATGTTTGAACCCGAGTTAAAAAATCACCGGTCCACGTCTCTAACCATTCACCTATAACTCTCGCTTGAAATTGGTGGTATAACTTTTTATTTGTAGTGAAAAGGTAAAAGCAAAAATTCAGTTTCTATTAAATTTAATGTATTTTTAGTGTTGCCAAATGTTACAGACGCCTGGTGCTATTTTTTAATGTTTAAATGAATAGCCCATAGTCGTATGGCTAAACTTAACTGCCCCAGAAACGATCATTTTCTTGGTACAGTGACAAAGAAAGCTTTGCGTGGAATCGGCATTGTTCTTCTTCGTATCTCATAGCCAAAGGGAATACTGAGACTTTCCGTATTCTGTATTTACGGACATAACTCCGTTTTTTGTCATTACGGATTGCCTTTCCACACACACACACACACACACATATAATATATATATATATATATATATATATATATATATATATATATATATATATATATATATATATATACACACTGTACATTTCCGTAAAACATTCCGTAAACAAACGGATGATATTTTACAGTGCGGAAGTAGAACTCAGCAGTGCTTCAGAAAAGTGTGGAGTATCCGTGAATGGTGTATGTATAACATTTTATTTTTATTACAAAATAAAAAATATAAAAATACACGGGTGATGTGGCTCCGGCTGTTGCGGTGGATGGCTGGAGATATTTCAGCGTCCTTTACAATCGGTAGAACTTGCGTTGAAGTTAACAGACGCGCTATTGCCCTAGCAGTGCATTAAGGGGGCCGCCTGCCATGCGGCCAGACGTCACGCACACTATATATAAATATTGTTTCTAATCCCTCCGACATGGATATAAAAACGGCCTTTTTAAAACTGCTGTATCTCAAGATACACTTATCGGATACAAATAAAACTTAGATAAATACTGCACTGAATTTCTGTACAGACTTTCCACCAATAAAATTATATGGTCTCCGCTTAAAGTCAGATAGAATAAACCGTTCGGTGGAAAGGGTACATGGTAGTTCGGTGCCTTGCACCCAGCGGCAATGCGGCATTTGATGCGCATGCCAATGTGGACCTTATCCCCCCCCCCCTTTTTTTAGGGACTTTCTCTAGTATGGTGGCTCCATTAAAGTCGCTCGATACGAAAATAAAAACAGCGCAATGATTTTATTCTTATTGTGGTTTTACGAGTTTGTTTTATTTGCGAGGAGAATTTACGGTGATCTGTGCAGTAGCGAACAGTAGTACCAATACTTTATTTGAAGGAAATACCTGCGTATTTGTTAGGCAGTATCTCAATATGCAAAATTCTGCAACTTGTTTGTTATTACTCACTACCGTTCACGTGAGAAGATATTTTTTTCGTTCGACAAGCCCAGGGAAATATAGGATATGCTCGTACTAAGGTACTGACCTGTGATTCCCATGCAAACAACTACGCTGTGTCAGAAAACGAGTTAGAGTGCCTCAGTGTATTTATACGTTACGTACTGCTGTGACCTCTCCTGAAGAGAGGAGACCACGCACTTACTAGGCGGATGAAGGTAGTCAGAGGAAGGCACTCAGTTTTTACAAAAGCTCTACTTTATTCTACTCTCAAGCAATTACAATTACCGCCATGCAAGGGCGGTCAGATTAATGTTATACAATGGCAGCAATACTCAGAGTTACTTAAAATATATAAGCAAGCAATTACTTAATTACTCTTGCTTTTATTAAACTTAATATGGGCCTTCACCTGTCCCGAAACCTCACGTAGCCTAGGTCTCCTTAGAGGGAAGTATAATTATCCAGGTATTGCAGTCGGCAACGCGGAGGCTCTCTCTACGGCGGATGCGGTGGGCGTCGATCCCGGACCACGGACTGGTGGTTCTCTCGGCTGTCGGCCTCTGGCATCTGTGGCAAGATAGCGCCCTGAGCCGCCATTGTCCCATCCTTATATACCGACGGCTCCGACCTCATAATCATTCCCCCGGGATTGTTATTACAAACAGCTGGGTCGGCTTGCCGAGGTCGCGCTGCACCTCGCGCTAGCTCGTCTCCTTGCAACCCTCGCTGTTAGCAGCCACAGCAAGGCCCCCGTCTTTGGAAGATCCAGGCGTCCTCGTCTGGGAAAACTGGAGGGAAATGTACATGTGAGGTCGGGACGTCGCTGCTGTGTGGCGGCTCATGGCAAACGGGAAGGCCAGGTACCCCTGGGGCTGAAGAGTAGAGCCCGCCGGAGAGAGCCTGTCTTGTTCGCGGACGATGGCAGGGTAATGTTATAAAAGTGTCCTTCGCGCACTAAACTTTTCAGTTCCCTAGGGCGTTGTCAGCCGCGTGACGTTCGGGAAGGCATTACGCATAAGGCATTCGCAGGAACATAAGACTTCTATTGGCGAGTGTATGCCATAACTGGTATAATTGTTACCATTTTGAGAGTATTTATCACATGATTTAGCCTTTAAAAAGAAAAGGATTTTTCCTTACTATTAAAAATATGTGAGAGCATTATTGTAGTGCAAGTATATCAAGGTTTTTACCTAATTTACCTTGTTGCTTAGGTTGACTAGGAAATTTAACTATTTGCAATTTGGGTATGCGTTACATATCCGATGGGTGGTCTAAGTCCTTACGTAAATACTATTACATTAATTACAAGGGTATTTTAATGCATACTTGTTTGTGTGCCTGCTCTGACTTAATACTTATATTGGGTCGCTATTGGTTTGTGTTGACCACGGAGAGAGGACAGGATATGCTCGTCTCCGTAATATCACTATATCCATACTAGAAATAGGTAAAAAGTTATTAGAGCCAGCGACGAACACGGTGGGAAGGAAATGGAATTATGGTGTACCAATTACAGTCAACAGTTCGCAATAGCACCATTACTAAGTGTGGTATATTTTGTAACATTATGTTTCAGTATAATAGTATGTTATAATTACTTTCTAGGAGAGGTCAGTCTTACTTCTCTATACAATACGATATTTGGACAATTTGGATACAATAATTTACACAGTGAACCCTAGGTATCATATACAATTATTTTCTACCTTATACTTTTATTGGGAGTGTGGACATATCATTAACTAGATAATTATTAATATAAATGTAATATTGAAAAAGAAACACAAGAATGATGCAGTCAAAGGGCCATGTAAGAAAATGTTAAAATCTATGGCGTCCTCGTCGCATGGCTCTGAGCTTCCATCAAGTGCTCTCTAGAGCTGAATTGTGGAGCTCTCAATTGTACAAGCATAAGCTGCTACACTCTGCAGTTACAGTTTGCACTGTTTGTTGTCTACCCCCGATTGTCTCATCAGTGCTTTGAATACCTGCTACAAGGTAGCGCTGTGTGTGCTGTTGCGTTACTTATCAGATGTGCCAATAGTTCAAACAAACTACACCTAACTGGGCGTGCCATACATGAACTTATTTGAGTAACAGTTTAATTGTTCGCCACAATAGAACAAGGTTACCTCAAGTAGCTTTGGAAAGAAATAACTTATTCTATAACTACTACGTAGCTATTTACTTTTGTCAAGTGAAGCGAACTTGTGTTCTGACTTGGCCCTATAAAATTGACAGCGTGGCACATGATGGCTTCATGTTGATTTATCACGTGTGGATATTTATTTGCGGAGCCCACTAGTAAATAAAGTTAACATATTTGCACTTGAGTTGTGCCCTATTTATATTTTCGTATGCAATATTCAATCAGTTCGCACCACTTATGAATGTGCATTAGTTATTTGACAACTTTTACTACTTGCACATAGTTAAATAATTAATATCCTTTATGCTGCTTTACTATTGTATTATCCATACAATCTCTGAGCAGCCTGTGCCATGCGAGTCAATAAGAGGACATTTCTTATGAGTTTATAATAGACTAATACAAGAGCTATAGTAAGTACCACAATTGTTGATAGGCTTATATAATTATAATGCTCTTGAGATAAAATAGAAAATACCGGTGTCTGCATTAATGAAGACCTGCTGGCGACGTAATGAATTGTGGGGATCCCAGCGTGTGCTATCTTCCACTCCTTATTTAGGCTGTCCTTTATGGAATAAAACAAGATAGCTGCATTTAACTTAAGCTGTTGTGCCTCAAAGTTATAGTGTTGGAACCATTATATGGGCAATATCGTGTGTGAAATTGCAAGTTTTGGGCTTCTTACATCGCATGCATGTCGTGAATAAGCATCAACTGGTTTAACGTGAGTTCGCAATTGCATGGTATGTGGATTTCAGTGGTTCCAATCTTGGTGTTAAGAATTTCCTTACTAAGAGTTTTATTAATGCATCTCAAGACTAAGTTGCCAAGTGCAATGGTGATAATGTAATGGTGGGGTTCTATGGCTCGAACAGACAAGGGATTACCTGATTCACAAATAAATTTACAGTATTCAAACAGAGTTTCAATGCTAAGTTTATAGCTGCCTTCAAGCAAATTATTTGGGGGTTATCTGTGATCTGTTTGGACATAAAATATATACCATTTACTTGTTCTGGGGCGTTGTAAATTTCTCTTGTCTCCTGAGTAGTCATGTCAATGGCGATTATATTTTCAGGAGTAGTTATATGGCAGGTTTCATTTTTTTGAACAAGTAAGGGACTTTGGGTGTTAGGAAAAACTGCCACTTATTTTTAATATTCTGGATTGGAATTTGAATTTTCAACATTATTTGTGTGGGGCACAACATACATTCTGTTAGCGGCATAGAATAATATTTCAAAATATCTTTGATGGGAATGCTGATTTATAGTCCTAAGTCTTTAACTTGTGATTGCAGATCTAAAAGGTCTTTAGTTAAAGTTTGATGATTTACTTACTCTGACATTCAACCGATATTATGTGTGATTGTGTTAATTTTGAGTTCTACTTGGTTCTTGTTCAAATTTGTGTTAGAGGTCATTACATTAGCTTGTAGTTGTTTTAATTGTAAGGCCAGCATTTCGTTGTTTGCCAGGAGGGATTTTAGGTGGCGGGAGGTGAGGATGTCCCAACACCATGTAGCGATATCCCCCCAGAAAGGTAATTGCACACTTTATTCTGTTGGACATAGACACTTCAGACAAGAATTCTTCAACAATATTGCCAGAGGTTTCATTAAAAAACTGGCGTAATCTCTCAGCACTTTGGCAGACATTGCTGTTCTTCATTGTACATGCGCTGTGGTACCATATGCCAAGGTTCTCAGGCGTTGTGGGCTGGTGCAGTGGTATGGTGTATACTATCGGAACAGTCTCTTCACACTGTAGTTGCGGCGTCAGCTGCTGCAAGTACACCGCTGCATTTGTTTTGTATAATTGCATGCCCGCAGTATCCAATACAAAGTCAAGGACAAGGAACAGCGTACAGATTTGGGATGCGCCCATGTCAGGATCGTGTTACCTGTAACATAGAAAATAACATTAGTTCTTCATATTTGCGAGTTTTACATTCATTGTGCTAACGGTATCAATTTTTGTTTTCCCTCGCCTGCGTACTTCTATCGCAATTGTAGAAGGCCCCAAAATCTCATGTATGTGGTATGAGCCATGGTATTTAAAATTCAGTGCTTTTTGTCTAGCGTGAGTCTTCACCCAGGTCATTTTGCCAGGATTTTGTGTCAAATAACGCTTTTTGTTTCTGTTGAGAGGCGAATAAGTTGATACAGGCTTGCTCACGAACGTGTTAATTGTTTACACCAGTCGTTAGCATGTGGGAAAAATTGTGTGTGATCAAGTGAGATTGTTGTACCACTTCCACTCCATGTTAAAGGAAAAATGGGCTAAATTTTGTACTTCTGTTGACGGTGGAGTTGTAATTGAAAAGGATGTACGGTACATATTTGTTCCAGTGTGAATGATCCTCATTTGCGCAGGATGTGAGCTGTTGAGATAAAATCTTGTTCACCTGTTCCATTAGACCATTGCATTCTGGATTGTAAGATGTTGTTTGGAGTTTTTTTATTTGCAATTTGCGGAATAATTCAGTCATAATTTCATTATTAAATGAGGCGCCCCTATCAGTGAGGATGGATTTGGAACAGCCGTATTGGAGAATAACACCTTTAATAAAATTATGCATGTGATTGCGTCAATTGATTTCACCGGGCGGACTGCACAGCGGGTGAATAATTCAGTCATGACTAATATATATTTGTTTCCTGATGCTGCTGTTTGTAGCGGGCCTTTGGCATTGAGGCCCCAGGAATGTAATAAGAGGGGACCGGAATTGGAGTCATATGACCAATGGGTTTCTGGTTTCTGTGTTTGACTTTTTGGCATGTGGGACAATTTTTTATGTAATCTTTAATGTCTTTGGACATACTGTCCCAGTAGTATTGATTTTTAATTTTTTCTAATGTTTTAAAATGACCGAAGTGCCCTCCACCTAGTAAGGCATCGTGGTGATCAGTAATGATTTCGGGCACATAGTATTGTGGTACTAGTGTGAGCCTTTTCTCGCTCGCTGGCATACATATTTTCATATATATCTCCCTGTTCCCAGTAATACCATAACGCCTGGCCAGCCAAGGGTATTTGGTGGTCGCCTTTTCCTTAAGCTTTGTTACTTCCACACGTAATGTGTCGGTATCTGAGTGAACTGGGTGGTCCGTGATTACTTGGTTGCAGCGGAACAACCCGACTTCTACCCGTTCCATGTAATTTGCCCAGCTTGAGTTTGTAGGTAGTTTTCTAGCGTATGTTTGGCAGACCCTTTTAGGTAAAATATCAGCCTGCGACATTTTTCCGTTTCATCCTAGTTGTTTGTTTCCGCCTGGAAGATTGTATTGTTCTAGGAACTCTTGCATATTTTCGTTTTCATCTCCCGAGTATTTGGTTACTAGCATGGGGTGTTGAACTATTATGTTGGGAGGGGGGCTGGATTTGTCATGTTTGTGTGTTGTTAAGGGGTTGCAAGTGGTGTAGCTAACAGGGAATTTTCGTAAATGGGTTCTGTTGTGGTGTCAATTTGTATGGGTGTTAGGTAATCTGATGTGCGGTGGTGTACGTTTTTGTATGTGGGGGGGGGGGGGGTGGTGTAGTTGGAAGAAGGCCACTATTAGTTATTTTACTGACTAAATTATGTGTGAGTCGTGTGGAGCTGGTGTTAAACTGTTCTATGAGCTCGGGGTTTTCTTGTAATAATTTCTCTGCTGATGCTATGAGTTGTTGGAATTTTTCAGTGCTACTAATATTATGGCTTTGTAATTTCTTTTGTGTGTCCGAGAGGTCAATAGCGGCATGTTTTATAATATTTCTGGCTGTTTTGGTAAACGATGATGAGGGTTTGCCAGTCATGTATTATCATTGTTCTCAAAACAATGTTACGCGTGACCTTATATAGTAACATGCACACACAAAGATTAATAAGATTTGTTTTTCACTTTAGCACACCTTATGTGGAAATTTGGGTTAAGCCAAAGAAATATGGCCCGAAAAGCAGTGCCATGATTAAACATGCATTAACTTAAAAGCGTTAAGCGCACACACTCTCTACTCTACGAAACAATGGGCGACTGTACGGCCAAGGTTTTTTGCGACGCGGCAGTTTTGCTCGCGCCCTCTAAGCTTTGAATGGGGTTTTTCGCTGCCACTACTGTTTACTACACAGTTTATGTTGAAACGTGGTTTACGAGGGAATCCAAACCCTGTAGGGAAGTGAGAGATATTAAGCTTCTCTATAATTCCAGGTTCATTAACTTTACAACTTTACGTTAATTTTTACTCTAAATGTTATTGTGAGTATAAAGGGGGAGGTTGGAAGCGACGGTGCCTCCACCAATTGCTGTGACCTCTCCTGAATGGAGGAGACCACGCACTTACCAGGGGGATGAAGGTAGTCAGAGGAAAGCACTCAGTTTTTACAAAAGCTCTACTTTATTCTACTCTCAAGCAATTACAATTACCGCATTGCAAGGGCGGTCAGATTAATGTTATACAATAAGTCGTGGCAGCAATACTCAGAGTTACTTAAAATATATAAGAAAGCAATTACTTAATTACTCTTGCTATTATGGAGCTTAGTATGGTCCTTCACCTGTCCCGAAACCTCACGTTGCCAGGTAAGTGATGGAAAAAAATAATATCTTAACCTCTTCACTCACTCAGTTGCTAAGTGACAGCGTTGCGTTCTTGAATGTGCCGCTTGTATCACTGCACTCTGAACTTGAATCAGTGATAATCGAGCCAAATGAGAGAAAATAGTGAAAATTGGGAAACTGAAAATCAGTGCCACGTAATTAATTAAGAGAGTGGTTGAATTTCACTGATTTATTTTTGTTTTCCACTGAATGTTGAGAATTACACTGATATGTCACTTATACCCAGGTACTTTGTTTGATTTGCCAGTCAGCAGTAGCTTATCAACTGACTTTCAGTGAATGATATTTCACTGACTTATATCACTGTTTCAGACTTAGTGTGTGGGTCTGCGGCGTTGAGCAGGGTTTTGTACTGGTTCGAACAGCGATCGGGGAGTATCGATTTGCGCGATACAGCGCCATGTTGGGCGGGTATCGATGTGTTAACCTGTGGTTAGAGAAACATATGCACACTACAGTTTCACAGCTATACGCTTTGTTATTCTGTTACATAGACGTAATCACTGAAGTTTCGTCCCCGAACAACTATAGCAGCTCGCCAGGTGTCGAGGTGAGTTGAAGTTACGAGGGAATTGAATGCCCGTGGGGGTGAAAGGAGGCAAAGAAGCTACGAAATACAATGAAGTGCCCCGAGAACACCCGCCGGCTGACGGCAACGTCCGCCACATTCCCCATATACCTACTAAAATTACGGAGCGACCTCGCCGGGAATCGAACTCGGATCGACTTGGAGAGAAGCAGGTTCATAAGTCACTCTGTGGTGAACCATAGTACAGATTATGCAGTTATATTTAATATATTTATCATCCTTATAATAGTAATATGCACATTTTTAATGAAATGTTACTTATTCACTAATGTTACTATGTCAATATAACACATCGTTTAAAAATTTTATAACCCTAAACGCTTATATGAATTAATAATGTTATTGTTAAAGTACTGGAAATTTAACTAGGCCTATATTAATGTTCTTGTGGTCTCGATACCAACATTATCGACAGTTACGATATTACCACCTGTCTCGGTGTTATGGACCGTCCAGATTTTATCGCATGTCTGTATAATGTCCAAATTTCTCGATAGTATCGAGGTTACATATATTTTCAACGTTCTGTAAATGATATATAACGCAGAAGTTAAAGACTGTCTCGATACTTTCAATTTTCTCTGTACTACCGACGGTCCTGATATCTTAGATGCCGACAACAGTGCTGATAATGTTCGGTATTATAGGCTGTTCGCGGTAAAATCAGCACTTTCGAAAGCCCTGCTTAAGATCTACTGGTATGCAGGTTGTGTACTTTTACGCCTTATGTAAAATTAACATTGCCATGGGCCTCATCACTTTATTCAAGCGTCGGTCAGGCGAAACTGTGAAATTATTGGAAAATAAAATACCGCAAATGGTTACCTAACACTTTTTATTCGACGTTAAGATATGGAACTACTTTCCATCTATCGTTACCAACTTTACAGGGCGCATATCACTCAGTGCGCTCGTTAAAATATATGACATGTTAGTAGCAGGGTGACATTTTTCTTTGGTTGATTTATAAAGAGCTCACTTTATCGTGAACAGCCTTTATCGATGTTCATAATAATGAGTAATTACTAGGGACATCCGAATTTCGCGAAAATATTTCCGTGCATGCTAGATTTCCTTTGCTTATTGGCGGCATGTGTCTGTGAATTGACATTTTCTTACTTGGCTGGCCAATTAGAATTAGGTTACTCCGATGCTGTGCGTCTGTGATTCGCGGGCAGAGACCTAAAACGCGAAACACCTAGATCATCCAATCACGGATATGGGTCTGAGCTGAAGTGTTAGTTATGAAATTTAACTTGTCGTGAAATCTTTTCACGAAAATCGGGTGTCGATAATAATTACATAAAAGAATTAACAAAATGAACGACATTTAACAACCCTGGAGCGTCCGTCTGGGGTCGGTTTCGGACCTGGTGGGCAGTTTTGCTGGTCGGCTTCGCCTCTGATGACGTCAGGGAACCACGTGACCACGGCGGTCCTCTCCAGCCACTCCCAACAACAGCCGCGAGTGATGGGAGTCGCCGTGACCAATTCGGGCGGAGTTACCATTCCCCCTGTAGCTCAAGAACATTCCACACCTCTAAGACGGACCTGGCACATTCGGATCGAAATCACACACACACACACATACACACACACACACACACTTGCCGGTGAGCGTGTTTCTCTCTCTCTCGCTCTCTTTCTCTCGCACGCGGATGCGATTAGGTGCGCCAACTCCTCCCCAAACTTCATCGGGTGACAGGTGTTTTGCCTTACGATTGTTTCCCTACGGCATTTTGCCTAACGGCGTTTAACCTAACGGCGTTTTGCCTAAAGTGTTTCTTTCATTAACAAAAACTACGTTTTCCCTAAATGTATTTCCTTTAACGCCGTTTTGCCGAACGGAGTTTTGCCTAATGGTGTTCTGCCTAAAATGTGAAAACTGCATTTGACCTAACGGCGTATTGCCTAACGGCGTTTTGCCTGACGTTAGGCAAAACGACGTTCCTCAACTTCATCGAGCACTGCTGTCGCTCGTCAGGGTAAGGATTATTCTACTCAGATTCGGAAATTCAATACTTTTAGTTTCGCAACAAAAGTTTTTCGCCACTAGGTAAGCGCTAGTGTCGCATGTGTGCCGGATTTTCTCTATTTTCTACGTTGAAAAAAAAAAATCGAAATATTCTTAAATCAAATATGAAACAACTTCGTAACTAAGTAATATCTCTCTTCTTTTTGTTATTCACATCGATAAGTATTTTTATTAAAAGTTTTTTTTGGAACACTGCACAACTAGCGGCGGAAATTTTCCGTATGGCAAACTCTCCCATAAGAAATCTCGATTTGTTCCAAACGTGAGTATAATTAAACTTAGCCGGGATCAGAATAACCCTCGAGTGTTTTGTTATTTTCATCCGTTCTCCTTCCCTGCTTCGAGCAACTCGAACGAGAGGAAATTTTAAGATTTTTAAAATCAACCGTTTTTCAGCAGTCACATGTTTTATATGTCATTTCCAGAAAGAACACGCAAATTAATTCTCTTTAATGGTGTTACTGTAATAGCTTGACTTAATTGCTATTCTACATACTTTACGTCACATAATAACAGGAAAATAGAGTTACAACAGTGTTAATAAGAAAGGCAATTTGCGTTGTAAACCAAACCAAAGTGAGCGTGCGTGTTTGCATTCATGTATGTATGTATGTATGTATATATATATATATATATATATATATATATATATATATATATATATGCTTAAGAGTGAGATGGACCCCCGCGTCCAAGGTCAAGAAGCGAGGGAGCTATACGGGCAACACTAACACGTACGCCTAGTGCCTCATCTTTCCTACGTGCAGGCGTGCAGTGTTTCCGTCGTGACGCTGTACTGTGCAATTTAGACCTGTAACTGTCGGGTTTCTTTCACACGCGATGAAAGACCACAGATTAAACTACGCCCGTATATTTGTACATTTCTCTTGTCGCTTAAGGAAACTGCATACGTAATCATTAAAAATGCTATATTTGATCAATTTAACTTTTTTTTTCCCCAAGAATATACTTAATATGACAAAAGTAATAAATCAAGGGCATAAATAGATGTTCATTTATATTTTCTTACAAAGATTCGTATTTGCAGAAAATTTATTTACTGAGATAGGAGTATTTGCGCAAAGAACTCACAGAAAACGCGCCGGTCCAGCCCACTCTTAAAATAACCTTTTAGACAGGCATATGACATTGTAACACGTTTTTGTTAGTTTTTTGTTACTTGTTATGTTTGTCTGTGTTGTCTTCTTTTTAGTCCAGAGTTTTACAAAATTTCCATATACACTAGCCTAACTTTTGGTGATTTATCATTTTAGTCCTTATGTCTTTTTGCCGTAATCGAGTAAATCCCTTCTATGAAAATGAAAGAATTTGTAACATAAAATAAGTAAGTTACACTTTTTTTTTTTTTTTACAACTTCCAACATTGGCTGCTTTAATACAATTATTATTGTATCCTAGCGTTTATTTCATATTTCAATACTTCTGCTGCTTACAACATGCTATTTCGGGCGCCGTCTGCACAGGCCACCAAACTGAGCACAGGGATTCAGTCGTATGGTTGTCATTTAAAAACCGTTCAATATCTTTGAGCTATTTCTGTTTACGAATTTCACGTCCGAATACTAGTTATTTATAGAGACCTACAAAATTCGGGGTTTTTTTTGGTACCATGCTAGACTCTTCTGCCCTATACTACTAGAGAGCAATTCGAAATTCGATTGGTTACTGACACCTTTTCTGTGTCAATCATATAAGTGCCCGCTTCGCTGGCTATACGCTGCTTAAAAGTTGAGCCTTTCTGTTGGCTGAAAGCGTCCCTGGGACGTCTCACGCGGGTTGTCGGCCAATGACACAAGTTAAACGAGCATGCAGTGCCTTGGAGTTCAGCCTGCAGCTATAGAATACCGCGAATTTTGCAGGTCCCTAGTTATTTTCCATTTCTATTTTCGTCTTTAATTTGTATTTCTTTTAAAAGTTTTAGGTGTGAAACATCATCCACAGGATTCTTATCATAACATGGTTATATGCATCATATATTTATCTTTATTATTTCACCATTAATGATAGCTAGGGTTAGGGAAATTTCGCGAGTTAATTTCAGGACAAGCTAGATGTCCAACATGTGTACACTGAAGTCAGCTTTGTAATTGGATAGCAGTTCATTAAGCACACCCTGGACAACTCTGAACCAATAGCACAATTGCAAGGAAACACGTAGCAAGTGCCATACTGCCAGGCGTGAAGTAACACTGGCTATTTTATGGGGCAGCAGCCAATGAACAATTATCTGAGGCTCGAGTGTACACAGGACTGTGGAGTCTAGTCTGCATGTAATTGAACTCGCAATATTTTCCTATCCCTAATGATAGGGTAAACGATTAAGTCCTATGAAGGGAATCGTCGAGGGAAAGACTTCATATTGCACGTAATTTTAGTGCCTTGCGCGTAAAGGCGAGCAGATACTCGATGCTTGCACCTTGGTCGCCCTTAAGCACCTTTTACACCACGCGAGATACCTACATGCAAAACCAGTGTAATATGGCACTCTCGTACTAAATCTAACGCGAGAATATCTCGTGCAAGTCAGATCTCATAAGAAAGCAAGCTATAGAGAATGTGCTGTTCTCAGAAGAGACTTGCATGAAACGAGTAATTCTATTGGTCGTCCTCTGCTGGCCATGCGACCACCTATGAGCCAAAGGGGTAGGAAGAGTTGTTCACGACAAAGTGAGAACTTTTGAAACCAACCTTAAGAAAAAGTCACTGTTCCTGCCCGTGTACGTACACATATTTTAAAGGGCGCACTGAGTAGCATGCGCCCGGTAAAGTTGGTAACGATAGATGGAAAGTAGTTCCACATCTAAACTTCAAATAAAAATTGTTAGGTAACCATTTGTGATAACTTAAAAGTATTTCTTTCGCTTTCGGTTTTTTTTAATGCATCTAAGTGTAAAAATTAGCAGATTTGTGAAGTATATACTTACTTAATATTTTCGCAGTTTCATTTGACCAACGTATGAATAAAGTGATGAGGCCATTGCAATATTAATTTTACAGAAGACGGAACAATACACAACGTGTATACAAGGAGATCTTAAGCAGGGCTTTCAAAAAGAGTTCATTTTAACGTGAATAGCCTATAATTGCCGTTTCCTTGCCAATACAGCCCCGCAATGGAAGTGTCACAACTACATGTCCTTTCATACTTACAATAATATTCAACCTATCCTGTTAATTTGAGTGATTTACACTTTGTCTGTTGCTGGGAACCTTATGAGTAAGGCCAGCTATTTCCCACGAAAAAAAATCGGAGCACACAGTAGATTTCAATACTACATTTACACCTTGGCTGTTGTACCTACATTGGCTACTGGTACCGTTTCCCGTTCGATCGAGCCACTCAGGATTCCAGAAGTCCGTCACTGAACCTTCGTGATTCGTGCGCACGAACTAGAACATGTTTCAATCGATCAAAAAAGCTGGGAGACTCTGCAGTGTTTTGAATTGTATCTCGTCTCGGAACCTTTTCAAGAAATATCAGCGCCCCTACTTATGAAAGTCGCTGGCGAAGGAATATTTCTTCGCCCGAGTCTTCAACGAATGCGGATGTCGTAACGTTAAGCTGGCCACCACACACATAACTTAATTCAGGTGACGTAAATTTACGTCGGTAGCATTCTGAATTTTTCAAAATATACGTAGTCTTTATACAGCGAATTATTTCTGTAGTAAGTTTGCCGTTTCGTCACACTTTTCGAAACAAACATTTTATAAATCACTAGGGATAGGGAAGCCATGGTGACTGAGCGGTTAGCCTGATCGCCTCCCACCTATGCGATCCGGGTTCATTCCCCGGCTGGGTCTCGGGATTTTCGCATGTGGGAATCGTGCCGAACGATGCCGTTGGTCTGCGGGTTTTCTCGGGGATCTCACGTTTACCCCGCCCTTTCGTTCCGGCGCCACTCCATACCTCAATCACCCTCATCGGCTCTCGAGACCTCGCTGTTAAGACCCACCGAAATCTCTCAACTCACTAGGGACAGGAAAATTTCGCGAAATCATTTCGGGACAAGATAAACGCCAAACACATATACAGTGAAGTCACCTTCGGAATTGGATCACAGTTTATTAGACCCGCCCTGCACGCTCCTGAGCCAATAACACACTAGCAAGGAAACTCCTTGAGAATCTCAAAACTGCCAGGAGCGGGGCAACAGCCAATGAACACACAGCAGAGACTCCAGTATGTAGATGACTGAGCAGTCTAGCCTACAGGTCACTGAACTCGCAAAATTTTCCTATCCCCATAATTCACACAATGTACGACCTGTTTGGTCTTTTCCGAAATATGGCACGTATCACAAGCGTTTTACACTTCTGTTTAAACAAAAATATTTATTATTTTAGTTAGATTTAATTTTTCTATAAATTATAATATTTCGATTATAGTTAAAGGCTGTTCACGATAAAGTGTGCACTTTTGAAACGAACCTTAGAAAAAAGTCACTGTCCCTGACTGCATATATTTTAACGGGCGCACTGAGTGACATGCACCCAGTAAAGTTGGTAGTGATGGATGGAAAATAGTTCCATATCTTAACGTTGAATAAAAAGTGTTAAGTAAATTTAGTGATAACTTAAATTATTTATTTTGGTTTCTGTTGGTTTTTTTTAATGCATCGACGGGTAAAAATTAGCACATTTGAAAAATATATACTTTCTAATAATTTCACAGTTTCGCTTGACCGATACATGAATAAAGTGATGAGGCCCATGACTATGTTAAGTTTACATAAGGCGGATTAATACACAACGTTCATACAAGCAGATCTAAGTAGGGTTTTCAAAAGTGCTCATTTTACAGTGAATAGCCTACGATGTGCATAAAAACAGGGAAATATAGGTATGTCGGTAGTGCCTAGTAAGAAGTAGTTCCTATATAAAATACTATTACACTGAGAGCGCACGAATTATGTGCATTGTCACTTTAGTGTAATTTTATACACGTAGTTAAGCTTTAGCTGCATGAGGCGGATGAATATCCCAGAAATAGAACTTAAGGATGTTCGAGTGTCTACAATTTTCCCTGTATTTTTAAGATATTTTGCGGTTTTGCGGTAGAATATCAATAACTATTTGATAAAAATGCATATCAGATTGAAAACAACTTTCACATACATTTTAGTAAAATTATTATAATTTTAACCTTAAAATTTGTACCAAAGAAATCTAGAGAATTATACGAGAACAATGTTTTATTTCAGCCAAAGTGTTTTTCGAAGATTTAGGAACGCCACAAAGAAATTTCTTTGTAGTGTGGCTTCTTGTTCGCCTGCAACTGTAGATTAACTTGTGGCTATTTTGGAGTTAAATTTTATTGTAAAACGTAAGAAAAATTATCGCTGAACAACTGGAAGAAATTCCATGAGAATTTTTCATCTTATTCTCTGTGGTATCAATCAACAACTAATTGAAACTGTAGCCAATACATATAATTAAGTAATCCCGGTATTTTCGATCATTAATATTTTGTAAATTAATTTTGCATGGTTTTTGAGACTTTTATCAATGTACTAATTAATGTAATAGAACATGATTTTTAAATATCCTAAAAATATCGAACTTTTTTTTTTTGTACTTCAACACTCTTTAGCAGGGCTTCAGAAATTTTGAAGTAACCGTAAATTGACTATAGAGTTTAATTTTCAGTGAAGCATACATACATATGGACTGTTCACGGTTTTTTTTCACACTTGAACCTTTGAAAACCTTTGAAAAATCACCCCTTGCATTACATGTTTACTTATTTTCTAAGTGTTCTGTGTAGCGTAAGCGTTTTATACCATTGTTAACGTGAAAGTATATTATTATTCGTTACATTTAAGTTTGATCTGTATTTTATTTATAAATATTAATACTTCATTTATAGTAAATATGAATAAAACCAGTGAGTAAACACGTGTGTTGGTAGCGCCTAATAAATATAGTTCTTATGCAAAATATTATTACAACAGTGTGCGCACGAATTCGAAAGGGTGTCCTCTGGTGTAATTTTGTACACTTACTGAAACTTAGTTTGCACGAGACGGAGGAATATCCTGGAAGAAGAACTTTAGCAGGGCTTCAGAAAAGTGCAAACTAGGGCCGATGATTTTTCGTGAAAAAAAAAAAAAAACTAAAAATCGGAGCCCACAGTAGACTGCAAAATTATATATACACCTCGGTTCTTATTAAGACTCCATTGGCTGCGGGTGTTCGCTATCGCATTTGCCTTAGCCACTCAGGATTCCTGTAACACCGACACTGAACACTCGTGATTCGTACGCAAAAAGTTAACACTGGCCAAAATATGTTTCAGCCAATCAAGAAGGCTTGTTAAACCCCACAGTGATTTAAATTGTATCTTGTCTCGAAATATTTTTGCGAAATATCACTGCCACTAGCGCAAAGTAACCGTGAATGTATTAGGCTGTTCACGGTAAAGTGAACACTTTTGAAAGCCCTCTCATGTGGAATAATAGTCAATAAATATATTTTATTTTAGCCTTAGACGTTAACTTCCGAGTGCGGGGGAATATACACACTGGGTTTATTACTTATAGGCAGTTCACGATAAAGTGAGCACTTTTTAAGGCACTTCTAATTTTTTCCTTTCATCCAATTTCCATCTTCCTGCTGTTTCTCAATATAAACATTGCAATGTAACCAATAAACACAGGGTATACATTTCACGACCCTCAAAATTTAATGCCTTGTGCTGCAATAAGATATATTTATTAGTGATTATTCCATGTTGGGAGGGCCTGAAAAAAGTGCTCACTTTACCGTGAACAGCCTATACACGGAAATATTTATCTTAAAAGGTGTTTAAATGATGAAATATGGCTGGGAGGAAAAAGTAGCTAGGGCCTTAAAAGTGCTCACTTGACCGTGAACAGCTTATAGGCGCGCATCCTCGTCGACTCGGCTCCCACGGGTCGATGGATCGAGGGCGGAGAGCGGGCGAACGCACGTGTTGGGAAGAGGATTGGTCAAAGCACGCCTTGGAGTGGGGGGAGGGGAGGGATCGACGGCACGCGAAACCGGCGAATTAGCATAGAAATTGCCGGGTTGTCGTCATGTCTGGCCGCCGAGCGGGTCATGTTCCGCGGGGGCCGGGTCAGAGTTCGGCTGGGCCGAGGAGTGGAGTGATGGGGCAAGACAGCGGAAGAGAGAAAGAGAGAAAGGGTAGTGCCCCATTCAATCCTCCCATGTCTAGACGAGTATCACCAATATTGTCTTGGTAAAAAATTGCAATCTAACGGCTACCAAACTAGATTAACACCGAATTATATTATATTATTTTTGTGACCACAGATATTTTCAAATATGAGTGGAGACATGAAAATTTCGCTTTATTATTTGAAAGCACATTATATTTCAATGCCCTATATAAATTCGAATCGATGATACTTGCTTATTGGCTTCTGCAAAAGTGAGTACCCGTATACCCTTTTGAGTTGGTGGAACGTGATTGGCCTATGTTTTCGTTACTTGTTCTCGATTGGTTCAAGCCGCCAAGGGCGTGTCAACCCAACCGTAGCCCAATGACAAGAGCAATACAAACGTACATGTTTTTGAAGCCTATTAAGTCTTCAAACAATAACGCGAATTTTGCAGGTCTTTAAGTATCAGTGTTGGACGAGTTTCAATATTCTTCAATGTATAAAATAATTTTCGCATGTACGAAATGTGGCAGATTTGATTACCAGGAGGGGAGAAAGTCATACAGAAACCACCACCCACAGTTCTGCTTTGATATCAAATAACTAAGTACAATCGTAATGCCTTTCTTGTTTACTTTTTTTAAATCATTCTAGCGTAGGTAGAGGTCTTAACGTCTCGTCGACAGCGTCTTTACAGACGGAGCAACTTGTTTACAGAAGAAGGAACGGGTAGAAAATTGCCTCTTGTAAGGAACCATCTAAACATTCGCCTGGAGTTATTTCGGGAAACCGCCTGGAGAAAAAAAAAAAAAAAGAGGAAACCCGGACGGAGAATCGAACCCGGGTCCTCCCGAACACGAGTCCGAAACGTTAACCACTTTTTTTTTTAACCTTCATTTTGACGTTGTTGTGACATTTTTGACGTTGAAGAAGCTCTAGTGAGACCGACTTGTTGACGAATTCCCAGTGCGACAATCGAGCTGAGCATCTGCCACGTCGGAGGCGCCGGGGCGCGAGCCGGCGGCCCTCCGACTTGAGGTCGGCCACCCTACCCCTGAGCTATGAGGGCGCGTCACGTTGCTCGGTCAATTATTAGTAACAAATGTCTTCTAACAATTTGTTCTTTATGATAACATAAAGAAGCTCTTGAAATATGACGTTTAGGACGCTGGCAAGTTGACGGATATGGAAGCACAAGTAATCATGTTATTTTACTGTTTGCCTATGATTACTCAAAGTCAGAACCACTGCATCAGCTGATTATGTGCAGTCCTACGTGAAGTGAGAGATCGCTAGGTAACGTGGTGTAGCTTCGGCACTAATAAGCAGGAATGCTTAGTCAGTTGTAGCTTAAGAGATCTAAAAAAAAATCTTTTATCATAACCTGATACAGAATATTTCCAAAGTAATGCATGTCTCCATGTAAGCTTAAGTTTCTAGTGAGAAATTTCAGTATTTGTAACACACAATTGTTTATGTTTTAAACATCATTCTTCCCCCATAGCCTTCTCTGACAACCAGAAGGAAAGACAAATGGCCCTCTCTTTCTGCACCACAGTTGCGATTGGTAGGTGTGGCTTCTCGGGGTAGTCCCGTTTTCCGCATAATTTGCATACCGTCTCTGTTCGATCTGTACCTCATTCGACACTCATGGGTAGTGGAGACAGCTGTCAAGCACCGATAAAGTGAGCACTTTTTTAATGAACCTTGGAGAAATGTCACTGTTCCAGCCTGCATACATTTTAACGGGCGCACTGTGTGACATGCGCCCAGTAAGGTTGGTAACGAGGGATGGTAACTAGTTCCATATCTTAGTGTCGAATAAAAAGTATGAGGTAACCATTTGCGACGTCTTAAATTATTTCTTTCGCTTTCTGTATTTTTTAACGCACCAATTGTGGCGGTATTTATGGGGCAAGATATTTAGCAGGGGTTAACCTATAAAAGCATCCTCCCCTCAACAACACTGGAAGAAAGAAAACGCCGGAGGGTCAGGTTGGGTTCGTTTGTGCATAGTTGGATGTTAGTAAAGGATAGGAAATGCCTAAACCAAAATTCAGCTTTTCACAACTTGTATCACTAAACAAAACAATAGTCACTTGGTATGTACCTTTAGCACCTCAGGGTTTATGCAACTGAGGTGCTTGATATAGCTACGATATTTATTTAAAAAAAAAAAAAACAATTTCATCTCAGGTGACATTATTTCTTTTTATCTAAAATATCTTATCATTTCCAATAATCAACCAAAATCTTTGAGAGCAAAGGCTATAACAGATATATATATATATATAAGTTTATGTTATTTAAAATGAGTATTTTTGTTTCACATATTTTTTTCTTTCTTCTTTCTATTACTTTCGCATTACTTCGGGATCCCGTATGAAATTGAAGTTACTTAAGTGATTTATCGTAAGTGGCCATTTTGGCAGAGAAAATTAACATACACGCTACATTGCCTTTCTCTTCTTAGGCTTTCAAATCAAATTAATTAAGAATTAGGATGGTACTGTCACTGAGGAATCTGTCAAACAACCAAAAATAAATAAAAGGAACAAATATATTAATTGTTCCAAGATCAGTTAATTGTTCAAAGGTCACTCCAATACGATTGTTAGTAGCGCTGCATGCTGAAGATAAATAAAATGAAAAATTTTTGTCCTGGTGATCCACGAATAGCAGATCAGAAACCCATCTCTGACCGAGAAGTTAAATGAATGGAGAAAGGGCGGCGAGGAAGATCCTCCGAGAACGACCACGCCTCAACTCCGAAACCAAATTCAGGTCGTCATCTTAGGGCCATGATGGAGAACTGCTTTCGAGGTAAAATTGATGTTCCCACATCAGGATTGTTAGATTATAAGTTTAGGAATAAACAAGATGTCACAATTCAGATCATGTCGATGAAGAAGAAGGAAATTGACGTACCAGAAGTCGTCACAGAGTAAGATCGATTCGAGAGGACGAGTAGCAACATAAATCGAGTTACATTTCGCGACTTCTAAAACTTAGTTTACAAATATTAAATTTAAAGTAAAACAAAATTATAAATGTAACAGAATTAGTTATTAATTTTCAAATACACCACATTGTATGGAATACTAATTTTACACAGGATAAGTACTCGTTTTTCTTATACATGTTAAATCTTTGACATACTGGTTGGCATAGTTTGAAAATGTATTTTATAAACAAACGGAAATTTTTACCTCAGATGAATATTACATTGGCAAACAAAATATTATTAAAGTCTGTAAAACACAAACAATATTGGTGATTAACATATTTATCCGATGACATAGTTGACACAAATATTATGTTGTTTTACAAAAAATTCAAAAATAAGTTTCCAAAATAATCAATTGTTTTTCTGAACAAAACTGAAATATGCACATGACGCAGAACAATAAAACAAAATACAATTATATAAATAAAATCGTTAACAAATTAAGTTAGCACAGTAACTAGTACTTAACAAGTACATTATACTTAACAAGTACATTATACTTAACCAATTTTTTGACAGAAAATGGGATAATTGAAGCTTAATTCCGCGGTTTTACCGAATCCAAAAGTGGAATCCGAGTCACAGACTCACACAAAAACCAGAATTGAACAAATTAGAGGGCATCGGATACCAAGGCGGCACACAATGGGTATAAACAAACAGGGTTTGTAAAGTTTTTACTTTTCTAATAATTTCACAGTTTCACTTGACCAACGCGTGAATAAAACGATGAGTCCATGACAATGTTAATATTACATAAGGCGGAATAATACACAACGTACATCCCAAGTAGACCTTAACCATGGCTTTCAAAAGTGCTCATTTTATCTTGAACAGCGTGTAGCAGGGACACAGAGTAGATAGATATACAGAGACGAAATGGTTTGGAGGTTTCTATGATGTGTAAGCAGGCCCATTCACGGACTGGATTTGCGAATCTCTGGAAACGGGCGTCGTGTATCTGATTTGCTACCGCCTGCTTAGCGATTTGCAAAAAAATTCTTTATATTTGCATTTTTTTCCCCCCATAAATATGGCCTGTTATTTTGCGAATATGTGTCACGCAGTATACCACAGCATTATAGACTGTTCACGGTAAAGTGAGCACATTTGATATATGGAGTATGTTGGAAACAACAAAGCACGTCTTATATAAGGAAATTTTTCAAAGGTTTAGTTCAAAAAGGCCGAAGAAACCATGAATGGACTATATTCGCTGTTTCTTTACACTTATTGAATCTAACCTTTCTCAAAAAACATCCCATGTATGACAGGTCTGGTTCTCTCCTAAATGTGTCATGTATATAGGGGCACCGGATTTTCACGGAAATATTTCAGGATAAGTTGTGTTCCAACACGTTTTAGTTCAAAACCACTTTCGTGATTTGATGATCTGAATTGTTACGGGTCCTACATGTCTGTCCGCGAATCACGGACGGTCAGTATCAGAAAACCTAATTCTGATTTGCTCACTCATGTAACAGGCTGTCTCCGCACAAAGACGAACAGCTAATAGTCAAATGAGGTCTGCAAGTGTGCACATAGGATATCGAGGTACAGCATCCGCGTAAATAGTTTCGCGAAAAATAAGTTGCGCTAGCCATGTATCACAACAGTGTTATACACGTGTTAAAATAAAACTAGCTTATTTTCGGTTAAATTGAACTTCTGCCTATATACGGCCTATACATTATAATATCCCATTTAAATTTAACAAGAATAAAAACGCAGTAAAATGGTACGTTTGTAATGACTAGTAAGAACTAGTTTAATAGGCGAAATATTATCACACTGAGTGCACACGACTGCACAGTGTTCTATCTCTGGTGTAATTTTCTAGACATAACAAAACTTTGTTTGCATGAGGCGGAGGAACATACTGAAAGGAGAACTTCAGAAGGGCTTCAAAAAAGTTGGAGTACTGAACGATATCATATTGGTTCGGCTGGTGTCCGTTTGGTCATATTCTGCGTGCTAAACGGCGGGTGATCTAGCTCTATACTGCAAGGGAGATTTCGTCGCAGGGTCCGTGTGGAAGTTCGCAACCCACATACACACACGTAAAGGCTGTTCACGGTAAAATGAGCACTTTTGAAAACCCTGCTTACGATCTACTTATGTGCACGTTGTGTATTCACTCGCCTTATGTAAGATTAACATTGCCATGGGCCTTTTCACTTCATTCTTACGACGGTCAAGTGAAACTGTGAAATTATTAGGAACGTAAATATTTTTAAAATATGCTCATCTTTACACTTCGGCGCATTAAAAAATACAGAGTGAGAGATAAATAATTTAAGTTATTACAAATGGTTACTTTACACTTTTTGTTTGACGTTAATATATGGAACTACTTTCCCCTCCATCGTTACCAACTTTATTGGACACATGCCGCTCATTGCGCCCATAAAAATATATGCATTCTAGGGGCAGTGAGTTTTTCCTGAGGTTGATTTCAAAAGTGCTCACCTTATCGTGAACAGCCTTTACACACTAAAATTTCGCTTCTGTGTGGTTGGTTACTCTGCGACTTTAGCTGGTGTACGAGAGGACCTTGTGACTTCACGCCCTCCGTTCCCGGGTTACGATAGCCGGAGGGTGGGCCGTTTCGGCGCAAACCTTTCACTCCTCCTCCGCATCTAGGCGTCCACGCCTCCAGGTTAGGCAAACCGTCCTGGTCCAGGTCCTACATTCCCAGGAAGGATGGCTGCTGTTGTCTCGCATCTTCAGGAGGACTGATGGGAGGCCGTCGGGACTTTCACCCGACATCTCGTCCCAGAATGCGCGCATTCCACCCCGTTGGGTGGGACAGAGGTTTTTCTTTTTTCTTTTTCTTTTTTTTTTTCCTCCGTTCCGACACGAATTCCACCTCCCCGAAGCGGGGCGAGGCCCCATTATGACAACGCGAGATTCGCTTTCCGTGATGAGCCACACCTGTAGGTTGCGATGATCGACTATTCTGGCGAGCAAGAGTTTTGGTTTTCTAGACTTCAATAATATATTGTCTGCGCAATTGTCGTTTGCATATACAGTACATAATGTATGGCTATCTCAGTAAATAAATGTTCCGGGAATACGATTTTTTGTCAGAAAAGGTAAAAACCAGTATTATAAGGTCGTATAGTTTTGCTATTAGCATTTTACAAGTTGTTAAAGGCTGTCCACGATAAAGTGAGCACTTAAAAAATGAACCTTTGAAAGAAGTTACTGCCCTCTGCATGTATATATTTTGATGGGCGCACTGAGTGATATTCGTCCAGTAAAGTTGGTAACGATGGATGGAAAGTAGTTCCATATCTTAACGTCGAATAAAAAGTGTTAGATAACCATTTGTAGTAATTTAAAATTATTTATTTCGCTTTCTGTTTTTCAATGCACCGAAATGCAAAAATGAGCAGATTTGTAAAGTATTTACTTTCTTATAATAATTTTACAGTTTCATTTGAACGACCCATGGATAAAGTGATTAGGCCCATAGCAATGTTAATTTTGCATAAGACGGAAGAATACAGAACGTGTATACAGGTAGATCTTAAACAGGGCTTTCAAAAGTACTTATTTTTACCGTGAACAGCCTATACAAAAACGTAAAAATTGTTTATATATATAATAAAATAATAATATTAAATATATATTAGAGCGTTCTACTTGGAGACGACTATTGAAGTTCAACCTGAATTCGTAACTCTAAGAGGCCACATCATTTCATGATTGGACTGGCTGATTATATATATATATATATATATATATATAATAGAGCCTGCCTGAGGAGTTTCCCTCAGAGGTGGGTGAAAAGACAACTCTGTGTGTGTAGTTAAATATGTGGCCTTTCATCGCAAGTTATGAAGTCCAACAATTGCAGATCTAATCTGCACAGTACAGCGAAACGACGGAAACGCTGCGCAGGCCATAGTTCAGCGTCTTTCGCGCAGAGGTGATGGTGCGCTAGGCACGCTGGATAGTGTCGCCCGTATCGATCCCTCGCTTGTGGGCTTTGAACGCGCGAAACTATTTCAGTTGTACGCAGGAACCTCAAGGGTTCCGTCCATCCGTAGATATTTCGCGCGTTAGAGACCTTAAAATGCGTGAACTGCAAATGCGATTCTTGGATCACCCACCGTACGCGCTTTGACGCTCGAGCAAACATTTTTTCGCGGAAATATTTCAGGACTAGTTGGAACCCAAAATTATTTATTCCAGATCCCCTTTCCTAGTTGAAGATTTTTAATTGTCTCTACTCGTGGGTGTGTATCCACGAATCACGGACATACATGACACGTATCTTCAGGTAAGTAAATGTTCCGATAGTACTGCCTCCCCCCCCCCCCCCCCTCAAAATGTAAAAACCGATTTTCTAAACCCACCACTTCTTAGTGAATATATTTAAAAAAAAGAGAAAGAAATTAAAACTATTAACCCACTTAATCTGAAACAGTGACAATTTAGCAAAATCAATGGAAGATGTGAAAATTGAGCAAATTATGATCAGAGCCTGATAACTAATTAAAATTGTAGCTGGACTTCACTTATTTAATTGTGTTTCACACAGAATGTCGAGAATTCCCCTGCCATAACTCACTTATTCTCATTTAATTAGCTAGATTTGCCAGTCGGCGGTATCTCATTATAGGCTGTTCACGGTAAAGTGAGCACTTTTGAACGCCCTCTCATTTGTAATAATAGTCAATAAATATGTTTTGTTTTAGCTTTAGATGTTAGTTTACGATTGTTGTGGAATATACACACTGTGCTTATTACTTACATGGAATTATTTATTTAAAATGTGTTTAAAGGATTAGATATGGCTGAAAGTAAAAAGTAACTAGGGCGTCAAAAGTGCTCACTTTACCGTGAACAGCCTATAGTTGACATTCAGTGAGTGTTATTTCATTGATTGATATCACTGATTCGAGCTGAGTGTGAAAAAAATAGCATTTTTACAGCTTTCCTGTACAGTCGCCTAAGATTATAAAGGAAAAGTTTATTCCGTTTACTTTCACCGTGTTTGACAATGTTGTGCTGTTGAGAGATCTACGAAATTCGCTAGAAATTCAGCTTCACGGGAATCGATACACCAGTCTTGACAGGCCACTCCCGATGATTTCGTACGGTAAGGCGTAACAATGAGGGGCTAAAAAAAAAATTATTATTATTATATTCCAAACACGGTTACTTCCAACTTTTCTGAAGCCCTTCTAAAGTTCTGCTTCCAGGAATTTCTTCCGCCTTATGTAAACATACACTCTAAGAAATTGTTCGCAAATATACCACACCGGTGTATACGCATAATGAGAAAGACCTGGTGTTAAAGTTATTTCCCGAACATCCATGGTATCTTTTCTGGGGTTTCTCAGTAAACAATCAAACGCATAGGGAAGTTAGCAGTTATGCATTGTTGCAGTGCTAAACATTCCTATATTTTGCGGCCTGATATAAGGCACGATTTCCATACAGTGTATGGATTAAAAACTTCCATTACAGTTTAGGAAGTTTAGAAGGAAATTTTTGACAGTGTAGAATAACCAAGTCTGAAGAATTACACCAGATGGACAAAGCATCGCATTCGTGTGCTCTCCATGTGATCGTATTTTGCATAAGGACTATTTCTTACTAGGCATTACCAACACACCTTTTTTTCTCACTGTTTTATTCATATGAATAATAAATTAAATATTATAATTTATAGGTAAAATATAAATAAGTATTCCGTGTAACTACAAATAAGGTACTTCTATGTTCTTTAATGTCAACACACTTATAGAACGCCTGTGATACATGACATATTAAAAAAATATTTGATTCCGAAAGTGTGAAGAATACACGAATATACTATACTAGGTATTCACCTTAAGCTCGGCCTCCTCGACGCACGAGCAGGACTCCTCTGCAATCGCAGCCACCGACGAAAAAGATAAGTTTGTCGGACGAAAACAAAAAAAAAATGCTTACATGCTAATACAAGCCGTCTCCAGCTACCGTAATTTCACATTTCGGCCTAACTAAACTATAGGCGGCTGCCTTCGAGGTAATCGATTCATGGGGTAGCGTGATTACAGTCTTTAGAAACGAACTCTAATCGCTGGCATCGGTCAAGATAGTGGGCCAACATTATTACTCGCGCGGAATAGTTTGGTCGCTTCAGGGACCCGCCTACTTATAGCACGAAGGGACGCACATAACGTTTAAGTTTCCTGTTTTATTTGGAAGCTAATACACATTTTTCTGTGCGCAGAGTCTCGATGAAAATATAGCGTCATATTTGTATAGAAGCAGAAGTTATTTTATATTTAGTTGATTTGTAGACCTTACTTAATACAAAACAAATTAACTCACATGGTTTTGCATAACCAAAATTTTACCTCCCTCCCCCCTCACTTTTTTAGAACGGAAATATGAAGAAAGGAAACTTACTAGATTAAATTAAATGTTTTAAATTGGGGAAAAAATGTCTTAAGTACCTCAAGATAGCTAGTAAATTACGTGAAAAAATGCCTTACTTTATTTTATTGCTAAATTATTTGGCCCAAAATGTTTTTTTTTTTAAATGACCTTCTCTATAAAATTAACAGAAATAGTATTCGTCTTCCGTTGCTTATTTTAGACTATCAAAACGTTGCAGAATTTAGGTAATGCTATACGTTTATACCAAATAGAGGAACGTAAAACTTTTGTAGGAAACTACATTATATGTTAGTCTAACGCCTATAAATTAATAACGTTGGGAAAAATATATAAATGTTTTACTAATCATCTGATATACATTTTTAGGAACGTAAGCAAGAGTCACTTTATAGACCATTCTTAGATTCTGTTTGTGAAGTCAACCTCTTCAATATCCATGGCTTCACCTGAGAATAACTGATTGAGTATTGAACACGCGAATTTCACCCGCGCAAGCCAGAGAAATGGCTTCATTCGCCAGCAGCTTGGTGCAACGGCGTTCACCCACCAGAGTTTGGTAACTCACTCGTCAGGCAGCAGCCCAAATATAGAGGAATATTTAGCCACACCACTCAATAGCCAATCAGACGAAAGTGTTACTTGCAAAACCTCATCGAGAAAATTTTTGAAAGAGTGCGTTTTCACGTATGTTACGTATCTATTCTATATGGTTTCACGCTACTCAAACAAATAATAGAGAGCTTCTGTTTTACATCGTATGTTCATAACATGAATCTACTTTCTATTATCCGTTTGTACTTCAAGTAATACTGTGTAACTGTAACAACCATTATGTAGGCCTAAAAAATACTCCAAAAGGCCATTGCTGTGAAAAAAAGGAACTAACTTGTAAATCACAAGTTATCAGTTATTTAACGTCACATATTTTCCTTTACTCCAATTTTTGTATTGACAATTATTATAGTATTATATTTTTAATTTTTCCTTTCTAACCGATAATTTAAGTGAGCTAGCTTGTTCTAAAGAATTTCAGTTAGAAAGCATATATCAAATAACATATATCTTACTTACACGCTTTTTGTCAATAAAAATTTGCATGCAGGTAAATTAATTAGGCGTATTTCACATAGAAACGTAAATAAAAATGGTTTGGCTCTATTTCATATAACTTAAAATACTATTTTAGTAACTACAGAAAATACAAAACACAAATTTAACAATAATATGGGACGTGTGCCATTTCTTACTCTGTTGTGAAAGAAAGAAAAAGAAATGTTTCTTATTGTCAACCAACTAAGTAAAGTGCGTTGTTAATAAGACCTTATGGCGTAGAACTGATTACTTATACTTCGCTGCCAGCTTTATAGTCGATATATCTGTCAGTATTGCCACAACTGCGACGATATGACACCGACATTGTCACACTCAGGGGAAGTCAAATCCGCGTAGGTATGCCAGCTATGTCCTCCGAGAAAGAAACTCAAAAATTCTTCCTTTCTTTCATTCAAGGTGTGCGATATTCTAACTGAACGCCAACTACGACATTTGAATACGGGCGCCAGTAAATGAGGTTTAATAAGGAAGGTCGCTAGGGCCTAACATGATCGTGATAGGATACTTTTCTTACAGAAGCCAGAAATATATATATATATATCAATTTATATATAGGTATGCCCATATATATGTATATATAAATGGGTATGTATATATATATATATCAATTTATATATAGGTATACCTATTTATATATATGGGTGTTTATATAGATAAATTGATATATACGCATTTATATATATAATTTGTATATATATACCCATTTATCTTCAACTGGTGGATATATATATATATCCATCTATCTTCAACTGGTAGATATATATATATATATATATATATATATATATATATATATATATATATATATATATATATATATATATATATATATATCAATGTATCTTCAACTGGTCGATATATATATATACACATTTTTGAAGCAAATTCAATGCTATACAACTTTATCTCTGACAATATTTCTGTAAAACGAAAGAGTGAAGAGTTAAAAGGGTAAATTTAGCGTAAAAAAGGGAGGCAAAACAACTTTTTTCAAAAATTATCCACTTTGGCCGACGGACGTCTCGGAAACCATAACAGATAGAAACAAACGTATATATACAATTTTGTAGGGAAGTTAATCCTCTTTCATTTTGCTCCAGCACACATTTTCTGTGCGGCGCACCGTTTTCCAGTTATAAGAGAAAACCCGGAGGGAAAAAGGGGCCTTACACCCACCCACCCCCCTCCCACGGACCCGAGAATCGACGGGACTATATTTTACGTTGTTCAAGGGACCCACCCCTAAACATTCCTGAAACTTTTGGAACTACATGTTTTAGTTCTTCTATTTCGACTTTTTTTGGTCTAGTTTGCCTGGACTATAATGGTATTTTAATGTGTTAATTTATGTGGTTTTGTAAAAATTGTAATACGTATTTCATTCCGAATGTTCAGTATTTAAGGATCTTTTTTGTAATACGCATTGACTTTTTAAGCAGAAATTCAGTAGACTTACTCTATTATCTTAGATATTTGTAACTCGGATTGTTTAAATTCTTGGCATAAATGGAAAAAAGTGTAACTTTTCGAACAAACATAGAACATAGATTGATACAGATAAAAAAATATGTTGAAATCAACATGGGTGTGGTTACAGAAAATTTGAGCCTCCCCCGCCCCTCCGATCCAATCATGGGAAACTAAAATTCCGTATCTATGTTGCATTATGACAGTTAATTTATGGGTTATTGTTATTTAGCACACGGGCATATTTATTAAGAGTAAATAAAATACAGATATTTAATTTTTTTCTAAGCCTACTTAAATATCGCTGTAGTTATAATTTTATGCATCCCAGATATTATTCTAAAATAATCATGATCCTCTTGCCATCCACGTCGTATGCGATGGCAGCAGTTGCACACCTAAAGCCTTTCTGACGCCGAATGTCGTTCCTGTCACTCGTGTATATTATTCCTTCTAACTGTCTAAGCTAGCTAGAGGGTCTTTACAGCTAAAAATGTGTCCTGCGGCGATATTATCATTCACTTTCCTGCTTATCGGGAGCCGCTTTACGTCTTGGAAACAATAAGCGGAGTGGAAGTTACCATGGCAGCGAAATGTAGCGGTCAGGTACCTACCATAATATTGTAAACTCCACATTAATTATTAGCCTTTGCATTAGCGTTGTATAGTAACATAAAGTTGTTTTTTTTTCTACTCGTAACGTGGTCATCAACAAAATTTGGTTATAGAGGTCCGCAACTCAATAGACTTAATTTGCTGGAAATTTAAATTTTTGCAGTAGTACATCTTTGCAATTTTATAGATAATTAACAGCACATTGCTGTCAACATAGAATAAAACAGAGACAGTCGTATTTCTTATCGCCCATTTGTTGGGCTCTGATTTACTCTCGGGATTTTATTTGTATTTCCGAATAACCCCCGTTATATGGAACTAGCTGACCCGTGCGGCTTCGTTCGTATTAAATTTAGGACTTGTTTTCTTATTTTTGAAATAGAAATTTCGCTTCGCTTAGGTTTTATCAAGTTTTTAAAATAAAGCCCACCATAGTTTCACTAAGGTTTTATTTTTAAATAGTAATATTACTTCTTTCAGGTTTAATGGAGTTATTAAATTACACCCTGCCATCGATTCGCACATGTTTTATGGGTTTAATGAAGTATATACCTATATACCTATCACTGGGCCACTGCGGCCCCACATGATGTAGTTCTATCCACTAAGCCACTGCGGCCCCACTTGGAATAGCTCTAACCACTGGGCCACTACGGCTCTTGGGAAGGAAAGGAGGACAGCCCATGGACAAAAAAGAAAGGAGAAATGACGGAACTTTTTTTTAACCATGCTATTTTTATGCAGTAGTTCTAAGAAAAGTTTAATCCAGTACATATGTACATCCCTGATCACCATCATATTTTCGCAATCGTTTGAGATATCTCGATGAAACAAAGATTAAATTAGTCCGGGTGTTATTGTCTATAGACTATGTAGATTTCATGTCAATACCTTCAGTGGTTTTTAAGTTAAATACGGTCGGACAGCCAGACAAGAAAAAAAACAATATTAGATATGGCTTAGTACTCAATTATACTACATGAAAAAATAGTTAAAAGTGGAAAATTCGAAAATCACAGACAGACACTTCTTTTTTTATTTGTTTGTATAAATATGAAGGAACTAGTAACTACTGTCCCAGAGAATCGAGTACACAGCCTCCACTGTGTGGAAATTCTAAGAAGCGATATGCTGCTAACTGGTCATTATCTCCAGGGACACCTGGATCATCAGACATGCTACCCTCCTGCCCCCTCTCAAGGAGGCACATTACGTTCGGATTAGTGCTGGTTGCCTACATACAGGCATTACACTTTATGTAGCTGACATAGCCAATGACATCTCTGGAGGCAGAATCACACTAAGTTTCCTTTCCATTCAACCTTAAGCCGGTCCTTTTTACACTCTCGTGCGCAGAAACTACGTAAATGACTGTCCACAGACGATTATCCTGGCTGCAGAGGGATGAAAACTGTACTATAATTATAGTATGTGTACTATAACTTACAGCTTTGTATGGTGTACTATAAAAAATTCACTATAGTGTGCAAAAATGTTATAATTCAAAATGAACTATACTTTTCATATGACTCATTATACTATAAATTAACTTTTGGTCGCATAAAGCTATACTCACTTATTACTTCATATCTTAACATAGTGAGTATTCGGTCAAGAAAATGCTTAGAGAAATATTCCATGGGTAAATTTGAACATAAGTAATGATTGAAACACATTGTAGTGGTCTCCCTTTACTTAATTCATAATATAGCCCTTCTACTGTATCTCCGCAGCTCAGTCCTTACTGACTCCAGTTATTCTCAATACTTTATTAAATATCGCTTTAGGATTGAGAGACCTACAGGGGGTAAGTAGCTGTCGATGGTTAAAACAAAGAGTAATAATCCTTTATACAAAACACGTTTATTATAACAATCATATTACTGAACAGAACAATACATTTAACTTTATACTGAACAATAAACATAAATTACTTTACTTCGCTATACTCAGTCTCTTACGATGATTAACACAAGATGAAGTTTATCCCTGACCTTACCAGAATATTAACAGTTATTAGATTGCTAACACGGGGCGTCGAGATATAGGATGTCACCTAACCGTCTACCCGAAGTTATGCTCATCATAAACTGTAGAAAGGTAGGATGCAGTGCTGCCCAGAGCTCCTCCAGGCCCTGGTATCAAGTTGCCCTCGTCTTCGTGCCGCTCTGGCACTACACGTCGTCTCTTCTTGATCACTCTCTCAAGTCTGAAAAAAAAGGGGGGGGGGATGTACCTCGCGCTAAGCTTTTATAGCCGGGTGGCAGTGGGTCAATCAAAGTTTGTTGTATAAACAGGGGGTTCGTAAGGAATCTGTAGTGCATGCTACCTTAGCTTGTCGTGTGCGGCCCCCTAGGGTCCGGCACACTACCCCCCAGGTCGAAATAGCAGACCGTCCCGCCTGCTGTGGAGTAGGTTATCAGTGCAAGTCATCCTGGGAAGGCAGGGATGAAATGGTGGGGCCGAGGAGCTCAGGCACAAACGTCGACTTTTACGTGCTTGGTGGCATACACAGTTATACATAATTGCAGTGTCGTAGATGAAATACTAAAGTTGAGGCACCGTTTTGGTATAGAGTTTGAGCTCAATTGGAAATTGTTGATAAATGGCAAGGTAAGAAAAATGTATGAATCTTACATTGATCATAAAATAACATTTGGAAATTTGAAAGATTTGAACACAGTAAAAATGCCTATGCACTTTGCGTAGCGAGACCACTGGATAGAAGGTGGTACATCCATCGCCATATTAAACGTTAAAAAGCTCCCAAAGTCTAGGCGGTGGATGAGGATAAGAGGGGATTCAAATTTTTTGTGCCCGCTTCTGGTAGTAGTTCACTCAACAACGTGCTAGGATGTTACTAACTTTTACAATTGTTAATATTTGTTGTATGTGCCAGCTGGCTAAAAATGGAATTTAAACTTTATAATTGGTATTGATTGAGATACTAGACACAGTCATTAAGAACGCAATGTTAAACTGAAAAAGAGAAACTTAGATCCTAGGTAAGGTACTACCTGTGGGAAAGAGTGTTAGCACGCCGCAGTTGGCTGTGCAGCGCGCGGACACAGTGTTTTGTCAAGTACTGCGCAGCGAAATTACCACTGAGCTGGCAGCTTGCCGTTTGGCGGTGTGTTACTGATTTTTCAACTGCAACATTACTTGCACACTAGAATGGTTATTGAAACCTTATACTCATAAGTACAGGACACACATAAACATATACATTAATAACACCTTTTTATTACACTAAACATAATTCAATTATAGTTTATGTTGTTTGCCGTTAGTGCCATACGGGAAGCAATAACCTTGTCAGAAGACTATTTTAAGAACAATTTAAAGTTTACACGTAGGGAAACTACATCTTAGATGTGACAAGTTATTTACAATTTTAACAGCTATAAATAGCAACAATAGAGTTATAAGAGACATTGACTTTCCAAGGTGAATATATATATTTGGTTTGTTGTAGCATATGGCTCAATTTGCTCGTTGGTTGTGTTTTTGCACTTTTTGATCCACAATGTCTTTGGATAAGTTTGTAGCACTTTAACTAACATCCACTTTGAATTTCATGTAGAATGTCTTTCAGTGAACTGTAATACACTGTTTTTATGTTTGTGTGGACTTTGATATATATCACTTTGGAAGTCACTTATCACAGAGATAGTGTCTTTGCAAGGAGTTCCATACTATTACTTCATTGATAGCATATTAAATAAATAAAAAATCATAACTGTGCTTCAAGGCACTAAAATTATTCAACATAGTTGTATGCAAGGTTCGTGAAATATATATTCAAAAAAATTACTGGAGAATATTCCATATACATCTAATAATACAATCTTAATTTAATGAGAGCTCTCTTAAATCTACAATTTGGTAAGGTTTTTATTTGTTTCACATTGTACATATATTTAATAGATAAGATAGAGGTTGTAAATGCCTCTTAATAATTATTTGTGGTACTGGATTACCAATTACCTAACCTTAAAACTTTAAACATTAAAATTTGAAGAAAAACATCAGTACTTAAATGGATACTAGGAAATAAATGATTGGTTACACGAGATAAATATAAACACTGATTCAATACCTACACATATGTATATATGCCATCAAGAGGCTATCACAGTAGCAATTTTAGGATGCTTTCAATTAAAACGCCTTAATCCGGCATGGCATATTCGTAAAACATCATAGATCACTCAAGTAATTAACTTGCAATTGCAAGGAGTTATAATTTAACCTTGTGTTGTGACACATACTTCACTTGTAAAGACCCAGTGATCTTATACTAAAATATACTCATCATATGCAACACTACGTTCCTGATGAGAACTAATTAGGTATTCCTGAGATGCTAGGAAAACGTGTTCCATTTGTCAAATAATACTTTAATTAATTATAAGGCTAATATCTCCAAGTCCTATTTATAGGAGTGTAGTGCAAAACTGTAGTATACTTATATAAGGATGGTTATCTACATGCTAGATGAAAGCTCTGGAGTTGTTTAAGTAGGAGTTTGTAGGTGTGTCAATTTGTTTGTAAATCTGAGGAATTTGACATACAGGACGACCAGTGTAAATAAGAGGAGACCTATAATGCCTATTGAAATGCAGCCAAAATGAAGAGGGTCTAAAAGAGAAATAAGTTTGTTATCTCTGAACTTACCATATCTGAAATCTGAATGAAAGGTTGGCAGAACTGGCAACAGCGTATGATTTATTTGCCAGTTTGTGTCAAGCACTGAAGTAATGTTGTAAAACTGTATTCCAGATGTTAGTGTTAGTTGTTGTAAATTGAATGATTTCTGGTTTAACCAGTGCACCGGTACCAGCGTAAGCTGGTGGTGTACAGTAGGTGCTCGCACCTCACATAAGTGTGTAGCCTCTACTACTATTTGGTCATGTGTGGCAACATGACAGCCACACGGCATATGTAGTTCAACAGTACCCAATTTGTAATGCTGTACGTCGGCATTGATAGAGCTATTTGTACATCTTAGAACAGTACCCTAAGGAGGGTTGGTAAATGCATACTGGTGGGGAAGAATGGGGTGGATTGAAAATGAGTTGTCATGAGAACAATGAAATTCGCATGTCGAGAACGATTCGTTGGCATCTGACAGCAGAACGGCTGCTTTAATACATCTTGAATTTTCACACGTTAGCGATTCCTTGGGGATGGCTATAACATCCGGGGACATACCAGGGGATGGTAATATAGCTTTGAAAACGCCCTTATTGGGATCAATTGCCACAAGGGTAGATGGAACGTGAATTTTGCATGTATGATTGTCAAAACGATACGAAACTAGAATGACTTTATAAATTTGCCAGTTTGAGTGGGTACAAATGACAGGTATCTGTAATCTTATTACCAACTATGTACTTGCAAAACTACATTCAAACAAGTTGTTTGTATAGTATTTGAATTATTCTTTCGTGTCAATAGTTAAATTAAGGTTCATCTTGTTCAATTCTACCTCCAACTTATTTAAATCATGAGTCAACTGAGACTTGTTTAGAGCACTTAAGGGTAGTCGACGGATGTGGTAAGAGTGTATATAAGTTTGCATCAACTCCTCAATGATTACATTCTTTATTAATTGCAGAATGCTTGTAGATAGGAGAGTGAATTTTAGTTCAAGGTTATTTAAATTACAGACTTACAGCAGATTGAAGCCACAGCTATAAAAATTAAAAACAACCATACTCGCATCTAAATGACCGCAGTATATTGACCCCCGAAATCAAAAATAAATGATGAAGACTTATATAAAATGATGGGCGAAACAGAACACTTCTTAATCGCAGGATATCTTAACAGTTAAAATAAAGAATGGGACTGTTTAAATAATAATACAAATGGCAGAAAATTAAGCAGACATGCAGATAATAATAATAATGTAATCTTTCCACCACCTAAACCGACACACATACCGAATAATGGCCAGAGATAGGATAAATTAGACATAGTATTAACTAACATTCCCAACTCAAACATAGAATCAGAAGTATTAGACGAATTAGATTTAGACCACCTCCCAGTCTTTGTAAAATTAACCCTAAATACAAACAGATCTGATAATAAACATACTATAAAACGTACAGTAACAGACTGGGAAGGATTTCAGAAAGACATGATAAATAAAATGGAAACCCCACCTGAAATTAATGATGAATTGCAACTAAAAGTGCAAGTAAAACTATTCACCGATACGATAGCAGAAACATTAAAACAAAATACTAAATATTTTCAAAAACGTCAGTACACAAGAGTAAATTACCCAGATTTAGACTTCTTAATAGCCCTTAAAAGACAGGCGCGAAATAACTGGAAAAGAAATGGAAATCCCGCAAGTAAAACCGAGTACAATAGGCTTAAAACACAATTTAAAAGTAAGCTCGAAGAATTAAAAATTAAAGACTGGAGCGAGGCCACCAAAAACGCGGCTAAATATCCTAGAGAAATGTGGCGATTAACTAAAGAACTAACAGGGAAACGTAAAAAATTAAACACACCAGCAATAGAAACTCCCCAAGGATTTGTTTATAATGAAAGAGATAAAGCCGACATAATTGCAGAAAGTCTAGAGAATCAATTTTCCCCCAATAAAGATATACAAGATAAGCAATTCACACAATCTGTAAATAATGACATAAATGACTACTTAAAAATAAAAGAAACCTCTGAATACGAGCCTATCACTTTAAAGGAACTTTTAAAAATAATAAAACCGCGCCCCAATAATAAATCCGGAGTACCAGACGGAACAAAATACGAAGCATTAAAGAAATTACCTGTAAACGCCCTAGAATTCTTATTAAAAATATAAAATTCTATGTTTAAACTATGTCGATTCCCACAGGCCTGGAAGAAAGCTAAAGTAATTACACTACCAAAACCTGGAAAGGATCCCAGTAAACAAGTAGACAGACAGACTATAAGCTTACTAAATAGCATGCGCAAAATTTTTGAAAAACCCCTTTTATACAGATTACAGTTTCATGCAGACGTAAACAAAATAATTACAGGTAATCAGTATGGTCTTAGAGCTCACCACGGCACCATCCACCCACTAATTAAAATAGTAGAAGATATAACAGATGGATTTAACAATAAAGAACAAAGATACACGATAATAACATTATTAGATGCAGAAAAAGCTTCTGACAAAGTCTGGCTACCAGGATTAATATATAAATAGATAAACTATAATTTCCCAGCCACATACGTAAGTTTACTAGCACACTACTTAAATAACAGACGCTTTTACGTAACACTAGTTGGAACAGACTCCGATACTAAATTTGCAACAGCAGGAGTTCCACAGAGATCAGCACTCTCCCCTTTTCTATACAGTATTTATACTGCTGACATCACTATAACAGACGCCAGAACTAACGCTAATATTCAAATGTACGCAGATGACACTGCAATAATAAAACAACATTATAATCTAAAATATGCCTTAGGATCCTTACAGAGACAACTAACAACTCTGGAAAAATGGTACACCAAATGGAGAATTAAAATAAACCCTGGAAAATCCGAGACAATAATAATCACTAAAATGTTACCTAGATCACCTAAAGAACTAATACTGTTTAATAAAAATTTCCCGTTTGTTAAAACAGCAAAATATTTAGGCATAATATTGGACCATAGATAAATTTGGGAGCCTCACATAAATAACGCAAGAAATGCAGTACTAGGCAAACTTAAACTGCTATACCCCATTTTAAATTAAGATAACTTCCCACTAAGCAAAAAACTTCTAATATATAAACAAATAATACTCCCAGCTATGCTATATGGATGTGAGGTATGGGTACATGATGTACAAAACAAATATTTGAGAGTAATAACTAACCAAGACAGATTCACACCCAATCAAACTATCCACGAGCTGCTCTCCGCAAAATACATTAAAGAAATAATTGTAGACAAAAATAAAAATCTGTACAATAATTTAGAAGGGCATAACAATAAAATTATTAAAAACTTGGGAACTATGATTCCGCATGCATAAGAAAACTCAAAAAACCTAAACTAATCTGAACACTGCGAAAGTAGGAATGGGCCCGCCCGCTGGTTGGCCGGTGAAGCCGGCCAATCACAGCGCACGGCCCCGCGAGGCTATGAATATGACCTCGCTACCAAAAAATCTGGCAGTCGGAGAGCAGTGAGCCGCGAGGCGACAGCTGCAATGCGCAAAACTTAGCACACGCGGCCGAGTGGCTCTTCTCAGAGCTGCTCGTGCAATGAAAGGTATAGAAGTGTGGGTAGTTCTCGTTAGAACTACCACGCAGCCCGGGAAAGACGGCCCGGCGCCTGCGTTCGGGCCGCCGACTCCCCCCCCCCCCCCCTCGCCCCGCCTTAACCAAAAAAAAATCGGGTAGCATGCGTCGGTAGAGCGCGCATGCCGATCGCACCACCCAAGTTGTGCACGATATATTCACTACACTCACCGACGCACACCGTACCATAACTTCTTACACACACAAACACAACAAAAAGGAAGCAGAGGTGCGCTGTTTCAGGGGTCAACTGCATGGATTCTCGGGCAAGGAGACCTGCCCCATTTCCACCCGGGAGTCAGGCCTAGTGGAGCACATACTGGCCCAGGGAATAGTGTTCATGTGGAGTAACTTCGCAATAATCACTACCACCACTGTATATATCACTTAGCTTTGAACACTGGACATACCAGGATAGATAATTAATAATTAAAATTATGAAAAATCATAAAAAAGCAATATATGTATACATATGTATAAAATTTATAATTGGGAAAAAAACCATATTTATACAACAATTTTTTTTTAATTATAAAATTATAAAAAAAATCAAAATTTAAAATAAAAAAAAATTCAAAAACACCATAAAATACTTGTAATATCATGTACGCACAGTGACGCACCGACTTGATAGTCTGTTTCAGGTCGAGGAGAAGCCGGCTACCAAGAAGGCCAAGATGCTACGGGGGGGGGGGGGGGGCTGCTTTTACCAGAAATCCAACTGGACTATAGTACCAAGGGCCCCCTAGAATATGCACTAATAACGACCACTTAATTTTCAGGTTTGCACCCTCAGTGCTCAACGAAATTAAGGGGGGGGGGGGGGGAGGAAAGAAATCAAACTTTGCTCCCCCCCCCCTTCCTTATTTAACTATAGGAAAAAAAAATATTTTTCTTCTCAAGTAGCAGAATAAGAAAATATGGCACACAGTTAACATTACAGTCAGCTTTTAATAAGATACCCACTTTGAGTCATATTTCGTCCCGAAAAAAAAAATTAAAGTGCTATCAGCACCAAACCAGAAGAGTGCCATAAGTAAAAGTAAATGGTAATAAGTATATCATATCTTTGAATAAGAGCCATCAGCGCAAACACATTTGACTATAAATTTTTTAACTCTCTCCTACACTACACATTGAAACGATGAAACTTACTCTGTAGGCTGCCCCCGGGAGACTAAGGACGCACTTATACAAGAAATGCCAGTTTAATTAGCACACTTGCAAACAACAGACCAACATACTAGACAGACATCGCGACACTAACATTCACTCCAACCGTACAACCACACGTAACTTAATTTAAAAATAGACAACAACTTAAACAGCCTTAACACGGGTCCGGCGCCCAAGAAATAACAGTTACACGGCGCCCCGCCGCCATACCCAATGATTTGAGTACGTGTCGGGGTGCATTTTGTCTTTACAAACACCCTGTGAGTTATTGGAGTCTAAGTTCCCGGTCTCACGACACACAGGACATTCGATGGCGTATGAGGGTTTGGCGGTGGTGGCTGTTAGCCATGCAAGATCTCTGTTAGAACGTTAATGGTCTTTGAAAGAGAATTAACTTTGTCTGTGACATTATCTTCTAACTGATTTATCACCTTGTGGGTGACATTAAGCGTATTTTTGGTAAAGTGAATGTTGTCAGTGAGCTCGTGTATTTGGTTATCAAGTTGGGCATCATTATCGAGCAGTGAGCGGAAATACTTGTTTGTGAGCACATTGCAGCACCACGTGCCAATGTCACCGAGGACCTGGATTCCTCTCTTCTGGCGAAAACAAGTACTGACCTCATCCAAGAACTCGCGGAGAACTCCGCGCTCCACCGCCTGTAGAAGATCATACAACACTTTGCCATTCTTGCACGAGGTTGGTGTGCGATTCGCACATACAACATGCAACTACTGGTCCAAACTCTCAGGGGTCTGTGGGAAATTCAATAGGATTGTGTATACAAGGGGCAAACTATCCTCGTATATGAAGTCAACTGCTGCGGGTGTCCAGTAGATTCTGGTGTGGACTCGATAGGAAGCCGGCAGTGTCAGAACAGCTGGAAGGAGTACACAGAGGACAGTCAGGACCTTGAAAGCGCATCGATTGGAGCGGGTTCTCCACTCCTTGTCTCCAAGGTGGCCACAGGTTAGAATAGCCATCGCAAACACCGCATGCCTGCGCAGAGCTTGGCTCGTGCTCGTGCAGGACTGCCAACTGTGTCGTGCAGAGGTAGCAACTTCTTGTAGCTACTGCTACGGCACTGCACGCGGTGTGAGGTTGGCAGGATTGACACCCTTCTCCACGTGGTGGGTGTGCTGTAGAAGTATCGTGGCTTAGCAGCAGCAAGGAAGTCTGGCTGACATCTCGCGTCGCCTGCTCCCTACTACATGTATATTTTCTGAGGCCAAGTAGTCAGCAGCACGCCTCCAGGCGCGGCGTGAACAGGCGTTTTGGAAATGCTTGAACTGCTAACTCACTGCCTCATGTCAGTTAATTTGTCCAGAAATATAACATAATACACTGTAACACATATAAAGGAACATAATAACCACAGATAATATAAATTTTAAAACTAAGTGCGAAAAAGTACATTAAATTAGCATACAAAAGCAGGTTTTGTATGATGCGTGCACACTGTATCGTATTTTGGTGGCCCAGTTTTGTTAGTTCTAATACGTATTGTTGTTTCACCTAATCTGTCAAAAACCTTGAAGGTCCCACGATAGCGATGAGTGAGGGCCTTCTGACGGCCTATGTTTCATACACAGATGTAATCATTTATATGGACTGTACTATTCTTATGAGACAGGTTGAACTAATTGGCCTGACTTTGTTGGGAGTGAATTAAGTTCAGTTTGGCCGTTTCACGGTTTTGCATAAGCTTTCGACACAAATTGTGTGCTCAGAGAGAGTGTTGGATTGCAACCACTTGCGCCGGAAGAGAGGCTTATACTCCATGCAACAGATAAAAGGGTGTGAATTTAGTTGTAGTATCAATACTGGTGTTATAATTGAAGGAAATGAAATATACGTACAAGTCCCAGTTGGCTTGATCTATGTTTGCGCATGCAATGAGTTGTTCGCCAATTATGCGGTTCGACGCTTCAAGAAGCCAGTTACATCTCGGATTATAGGCTGCAGCTGTTCATTTTTAATGCCTAGAAATTTTAAGAGATGAGTAACCAATTCATTTTGAAAACTTGTGCTTCTGTCAGTTAAAATTTGTTCAGAGCAACCAAATTGGAGAACAACTTGTTTAATAAAGTCCGCACAAATTGCAGTGTCAATAGAGGGAATGGCCTGAGCAACGACATAGCGAGTAGCATACTCAGTCACGACTAGAATATATTTGTTTTTGCAAATAGTGGTGGGGAGGGGACCTTTAGAATCTAATGCCCACATCTTCGAAAGTAGTTGGGGCGGAATTGAGGTCATCTGCCCCATCGGTTTAGAAATAATAGCCTTTGTTTTTTGACAAATAGGGCATGATTTTACGTACTTTTTTACATCTTTGTTCATGTCATCCCAATAATATGATTGCGGAGTTTTTCCATGGGTTTTGAGAGTACCAAAATGCCCTCCTCCAAATATTGTATCGTGATGGACTTGTATAATTCCATCGACATATATTTGTGGGACAAGGGTCAACTCGGATGGGTCTTGAGGCGTATTGATATTTAAAAATATTTCACCATTTGCTGTAATCTCATATCTACGGCTCAAACTTCGGTACCTCGTATCGGCCTGATCTGGATTCAATAATGCTAATTTGAGCTTTTTGATGTGAGGGCCACGATCGTTGTCGCCTACAAAATTGGATGTGTTAACAGTGATGGGGCATAATTTAAAAAAAAATTAATCGTTATCAATTTTTATATATTCCTGATCAAGTGTGTATACAGGTAAAACACGTAGCATCTCTTACTTATTAACATGTCAACATGTTTTCTTTAACTGCGTAAGGAGTGTCGTTAACTGGAACTGTACGTGTTGGCACTTGAGGCACTTGAGGGGCAGTAGCGATTCTGCTTAAGGCATTGGGGAGGGTGTTCAGTTTACCTCGGACAATGTGTGCTTCAAAGTTGTGCTCACTGAGCGCTATTGCCATTTTCTATATGCAGATATTGTGCTCCGCCATAGAGGGCAGGCATCACAGGCTCGCGTGACCCATTTCAATTTAAATCGCCTACCATATAGACACCGTCGGAAGTGCGCGAAGTTCTCTCTCGGTAGTATTCCAGCACGATTTCTGATCTGAGAACTTCTTCGATGCAAAAGCAATAATAGAGCGTTGTTTCAACTGCGGGTCTACCTGTAGGAGTGATCCACCGACTGTGTCATTACTCGCATCGCAAGCCAGAATAATTCCTTTATCCTCATCGTCTATTTGTAATACAGGGGCTTGTAAAATTGCTTTTTTCAAGTTAATGAATGCCTCCTGATGGACCTCCGCCCACTTAAATGGTGTGTTATGTTTAGTCAATGAAATAGGTGGCTGTATTATTGGTACATAGCTCATGATATAGCATCGCAAATACGATATCAAGCTGAGGAAATTACGAAATTGCTTTAAATTTGCTGGAGGGGCCATTTTTTCTATTGTTGAGACTTTATCAGGGTCAGTCGAAATACCATTAGGCATTATTATTTGACCTAGTACTTTTACAGTTTGTTCAGCAAAGTTGCATTTTGTTTTTACTGTCACATTGAACATGCGTAAATGCTGAAAGACTTTTGTATGTTAGATAAATGTTCGTCAAAAGAGTTTCCCAGAATAAAAATTTTGTGGGGAGGTGCTGAGCCCCATTGGCATTATTTTGTATTGAAATAAACAGACACTGTCAATTGTGAAGGCCGATTAAAAATTATCCTGTTCCCTGATGGGGATACTATGAAAAGCTGAGAATAAATCCAAACTTGTTATGTAGAAGGAATTTTCCAGGGCGTTAAAAATGTTCTCCATTCTTGGTAATCGGTAGTGTACCGTAGTTAGATGGTGATTTAATCTTCTAAAATCTATCAAAAACCTTAATCCACCACTCCTCTTAGAAATCACTCAACTTAGCGCAGAACAGAGCGAGTTTGCTCCCTGAATAATTCCTGCATCAACCATAACTTTAATTTGTTTTAAAAGCTCATCTCTAACTTTGGGATTGATTCTGCAAGGGCGGGTCGCTATAGGTTTGTCGGTTGTGAGGTCTGATTTTATTGCAAAGTCTTTCGCCTCTGTTAACTCTAAAATAGAATTGGCAAACCAATGTCTGTAAGAGTGAATAATGCCGGCGATGGCGGCTGTCTGTGTTTCCGTTTCATTTTTGTTTATATGATGCAAGTTAGAATGATTTGATTCAAAAGTCTCTAATGCTTTCAAGAAATGTTGAAGGGAAGTATTCGAATGGACCATAGAAGACCCTAATTTTAGCGAAACCAGTAATAATTTATTGGGATCATGGCCATGCTATAACGTCATAACGCTTGATGAAGTCAACTCCGAGGATTAAGTCCTGCTGTAGGTTGTCAACAACTAAAAACCTCTGAGGGCATGTGTGCCCTGATATATTCAAATTAATATATGTTGTGGAGTTAAAACAATTGTAGCCCCAACTAAAGTTATTTGTTCCCTTAATGGAGAAAGACATTGATCTGATATCAGTGTACTAGCTACACTACTACGAGAGCATCCAGTATCCACTAGTGCATCTTATTTTGTCCCCTTAATTGTAACTGGGACGCAGGGTGTCGCTGTTGTGAGTACTGTATGCTGACAGTTCGCTTTTAGTGTAAGGTGTTCTTGTTTGTTTGAAGTAGTTGGAGGCGCAGGCTCGCCCAGTGTCTATTTCAACAACTCTTCATCGCGAGCTTTGCTCGGTGTGTTTTGAAAACACTGGTTATGGCTATGGTGCGATTCTTTGGTGTGCTCTCTATGCAAACAGTTCGTGGCATCAGTCCAATCTTGTATTTGAAACGCCTAAAACGGTCCTCGATGTCTGCAAAAAAACTCGAAATTTCGTTTCAGAAACAATTTGCAATGTCTGGCCTTGCGTCCAGCGTAGGAACAGTGAGTGCATGTGTCGTGCGCGAGGCTACATGGCCCGGCAACTTCCTGCTTCTTGGTGACACTTTCGTGATGTTTGGCAACATCGCGAAGAGGGTTGTGCTTCGGCGGGCGGTGTGGCAACGTTTGCCGGTCACGCAGAAAAAAAGGGGAGGGGGGACTGACGTGCTTGCGGTTCTCGCTTGTGACCGCCCGCGCACATGGTGTTTATTTTGACGCTACTTTGCCTGACCTACCTACAGCCGCTGGCTTCACAGGTGGTGCAAAAGTGCTTTGTTTTGTAGTAACTGGCTTTGCCGGTGACGTAAAATGTATTTGCGACATGGAGTGTTGTACTCTATTCTCTGTTGGCGCGTACACGTTTCTTTGCACACGGGGTGGATTGTGTGAGACAGGCAGGCTGCTACGGGAATTAAATCCAGCGATGTCGTCATATGAGCGCTGTGTCATGACTTTATTAAAAATGGCCCTGCAGGCATCACGGACTCGGGCGTCGTTTTCATGGGTGGGGGAGAGAAGTTTTTCCTTGTAAGTATCTCCACAAATGTGCCCCTGTACACGACCGTAATTTCTTGCTTCTGCCCTGAAGGGGCCTGCCTTGTTTTGTGCACAGCTTCTAAGGTCCTGGGTGTGATGGATGTTTGTATGGATCCCTATTCTGTGTCCACTCAATTACCGTGGGCCTGTTGTAGCGTGTCTGAATGTTCTTGTCTCTGTGGGTTGTGGGTGGGAGTGGAAATGTAGTAGTGTGAATGTTTCTCACTGGACGCGGGGATGGGTGAGGTATAATTGTTTGCGTTTTTAAGGTTGTGTAGTTGCTGTTTCAACAAATGTATCTCCTCTTGGGGTTTAGCGTGACGTGTGTGCTCTGTGAGTCCTGTTGTACGATTTGTTGGTGTCTGTACATACCCAGCTCAATGTTTTTGATGTTTTGTTTTAATTGGTTCGATGTGGTATTTTCAAAAGGTACAAGTTTTTCCGCAAGGGTGGGTGATAGAAAGGCCCAATTTATTTTGACAAACTCCGATTCGGGTAATTGTGGTTCACACTTGTTTTTATAAAATGTCAGATTTTCTATGTGTATTTGGCCTATGCGTTGTTTGGTTGTTTGTAATAGCAGTCTGTAGTGGTCTTGTGTTCCGAGTTTTCTGCATGTCTGTAATAATTTATCTGAAATCTGTTGCCACAAGATTTCCTGCGCACTGGCGTAATATAAATTCTCGTATGTTCTTCTGACAGTCCTTTGGAGGTACAACTTTAAATGCCGCCTTTTTTTTATAATCCTGTTGAGATGGGTGTCTCAATTTGCTGCTCACTTACGGCATTGAAGGTGTCTAAAAATTCCTCAACGTTTTCGCGAGTTTCGCCTGTGAATGCGGGGGTGTGGTGTGTCTCTGGTATCACTGCGTCTACTTGGTTCGTTGTATGAGGTGTTTGTGTAGGTTGATATGTGGTCGGGGCAGGAATAGAAATTAAACGTGTTTGGGTTTGTTTGAAATTTTTGGAGTGGGCGAGGTGTCAAATAACTACTTGTCCCAGGCTCGTTAAGTGTTGATTGATGTTGGTGTTGGGAAGTGTATTCAAGGGGTGTAATTTGTTCCATCGTTGAGGTGTATGCAGTGGTGTTTTCTCTCTTTAATTGGTTCCTTATTTATTCATGTAATTCTACAGCATAAGGCTATCAATAGGGTTTTAACTAGTTTTCTTATGTTTTGTGTGGTAGATATGTGTTCTGTGTTCATGACGTGGCGTAGTGTAATTGGTGCCACGCACTTAGTGTAACTTATAATTAATTCAAACTACAAAGAGAACAAAAGTTTGGAAAGCACTCCTAAAACACACAAACACAAGTGGAGTGTTTCTCGCTTAAAAAGGAACACAAGTCCCTACATGCAGTAGTAAGTAGAGTACATGCAGTAATTATACGGAAGCAGAAGAAGTTCTAAAGCTAGTGGTTTGGGCGTCGCCGTGACGTCACGTTGCTGGATTCGCAAGGCATGCTACGTTGATTGCTGATGCGCGCACGTGGCGTACTGACCTGCCGCACTATCGCTTGCTGCGCATGCTCTGTCTGCGATGTCTGACAGCTGTTACACGCTCGCGCTGGTTTACTGTGTTTTACACATTACTGACAATAGAATTATACTGTAATGTGGACTCAGTATTAAATTGAAAGCACAAGAAAATACTAGAGCAAGACGGGTGAATTATTGCGTCTACGCGCGTCGTGGTTTGCTTGAAGCGCGGCGACGTGTCTTTCTAGCTGCCTACAATTATCTACACGAACCGCAAGTGAAAATTCAAAATAAAATGAGCCTACTCGCCTAAGCGCGAGGTGGATCGTGACGCGCTCCGCCAGTGTAGTGGTCTCCCTTTCCTTAACTCCTTCTACTGTATCTCCGCAGCTCAGTCCTTAACGACTCCAGTTATTCTCAATACCTTATTATATATCACTTTAGAATTGGGAGACATATGGGGGGTAAGTAGCTGTCGGTGGTTAAACCAAAGAGTAAGAATACTTTATACAAAACACGATTATTATAACAATCACTATATTGAACAGAACAATACATTTAACTTTATACTGAACAATAAACATCAATTACTTTACTTCGGTATACCTACTCAGTCTCTTACGGTGATTAACACAAGATTTAGTTAATCCCTAACCTTGTCAGAATATTAAGAGTTTTAAGATTGCTAATGGGGCCACGAGATCTAGGATGTCACCTATCCACCTAGCCGAAGTTATGCTCATCATAAACTGTAGAAAGGTAGTGTGCAGTGCTGCCCAGAGCTCCTCCAGGCCCTGGTATCAAGTTGCCCTCGTCTTCGTGCCGCTCCGGCACTACACGTCGCTCTCTCAAGTCTGGGAAGGGGGGGGGGGGTGGCGGTCTAAGCTTTTATAGCCAGGTGGCAGTGGGTCAATTAAAGTTTGTTGTACAAACAGGGGGCTCGCAAAGAATCTATATTGCATGCTACCTTAGCTTGTATGCGGCCTCCTAGCGTCCGCCACAACATGTTGAGAATCATAGTAGAATTTTTAATAACATATTTAGTGTGACATAGCTAATTTATAAGTTATAAAACATTTTTAGAGTGGGATGGAGCTGCGCGTCCTAGGTCAAGAAGCGAGGGAGCGATACGGGAGACACTAACACGCACGCCTAGTGCCTCATCGCTCCTACGCGCAAGGCGTGCAATGTTTCCGACGTAAAGCTGTACTGTGCAAATTAGATTTGTAACGGTGGGGTTTTATTACACGCGATGAAAGACTGCAGAATAAACTGCTCCCGTATTTTTGTACTTTTCTCTTTCCGCTTAAGGAAACTGCACACACAAGCTTTAAAAATGCGACATTTGACCATTTTTACGATTTTTTTTTTCCCCCAAGAATACAAAAGTGATTTTTTTAAATCTTTTCTGACTAAAGATCCTATTTGCAGAACATTTATTTACCGAGATACGCGTATTCGCTCAAACAACTTTTTCACACAAAATGTTTCAATCCATCTCACTCTTAAGACTAGAAAGGTGAAGTTATTTATCAACGATACAACACAGAGTATATATTAATAATGAAAGGGGTGCGAAAAAAAGTTTTCGTCTGGGTACTACAATTTTGTACTAAGTGATATTATTCTTACAGACCTGGGCTACTTTTTTGGCTTCTGAGCTTCGCATCTCCCGCTGCACTCGTGTCAGGTTCCACTGTAGGGACTGCTGGATCGCTGTATTGCACACGTGCAATGAGTATGCTCGCGCCCGCTGGACACGTACATTGTGCCAACCTAACGAACCACGACACGCACACCTGGTGGACGTCACGTGATCGGAATTCTCGCCCGGTACATGCAGTCGTCCTCAGCGTATGAATACGGGAAAAAAAGGCCGACATCGAGACTCCTTTCACGAGAAGCGTTTGGATTACCTCCAGCGCTCGAGCAGCGAGACTCGCTCGCGGCACACGTATCGTGTTCCCAAGTCACGAGACATGTTCGACGACTAAGGTAATCTTCAACCAACATGTACATCACCCACACTTTGCGTTAAGAGTAACACGTAGCTAGCTAGAGGTTCGTTTAATCTCGTTATTGGCGCGTGTAGGTATTTTATCGACTCCTATCGCCTTCATCTTACTTTGAGTTAAGACGTCCAGTAGCTTAAAGACTTTACGTGGCGCGTAGACGTGTAGTTATAGGCTGTTCACGATAAAGTGAGCACTTTTTAAGGCCCTCCCAACAGGCATTAACCGCTAATAAATATATCTTATTGCAGCCTAAGGCATTACATTTTGGTGGTGGTGAAATGTATACACTGTGTTTTTTGGTCACATTTCAATATTTATATTAAAAAGCAGCAGGAGGATGAAAATTGGATGAAAGGAAAAATTATAAGGGCCTTAAAAAGTGCTCACGTTACCGTGAACAGCCTTTAACCAGCGTGATATCAACTGCAATTAGAATGATGGGATGGTATGTATGTACAACATGTTTTGTTCTGTGTCGAATTTATCTGGGCAATTTGTTATGACTATGTCTTCGGTTTGAGAATTCCGGTGCATAATATTCATAACGGCCTACTTGATTATTTGAGATGAGATAAAATATGCATCATGTGTAACCAGTACAGGCAGTTTTTAAGGAAGAAAATAAATAAATACATTTTTTTCTAGTGTTGGCTGCTATTTTGCAGGGGAATAAATGGCGGAATGCCCGAAGTGCATAAAAAAAAATATAATCATCGGACTATAGATCGTATTGCGGCCCCGTCAGTCATGCGTGTTGCTTAGTAATACAAAGTAAATTAAAAAAATATTTTCGAAACCGTTGTGTTAGCACGACTTGCATACACTAATAAAAAAATGATGAAATAAAGGACGAGATCCTTGTGTCAAATAGAATATAAAATTCGTTCTCACTGTCGTACTATCACCTGCGCATGTATTAATATGTAAGCGAGTATAAAATTATGTATTGTGTGCAGCGGGCTCACAGTTTGAACGGCTTAAAACATAAAAGTTTGATAAACCCATGTCGATCGAAAACGAAATCTTCTACGGGTATGTCTGAGCATTATGCAGCCAGCCTTATTATATAGGCTATTTGTGGTTAATGGAGCACTTTTCGAAATGCTGCGTAAGATCTACTTCTCTGCCAATGACATATCCTTCCACCAAATATAAAATTATCGTTACAATGGAACCTGTCACTTTATGCATGCGCCAATTAAGCGTAATTGTGATACTGCCAGAAGAATAAAAACATGTCACTTATAAGCAAACTCTCATACTTATCTGCACAAATATTTAAACATCACGCCGTCCAAAACGACGTTAGAACATGGGACTACCTCTCCTCAATAGTTGCCAACTTAACCATGAGTATTTAAACCAGTAGTTACGTTAAAATTACTGACAGTAACAAATTTCAAATGTTGATTTTAAAGAGCTCAGTTAGTTATATTATTTTTAGCCACACGGGCCACCATTCTTTCATTATGAATTCCACAAATTATCACGCGTAAGCTAGGTGCATATTAATAGTTCCGTGCCAGCCCGATGTCAGAGTAGTTCAGCTGCTTTGCCGCTACCCGCGCTTAGCGACTGTGCGCTGCTACGGTCACTGGAATGCCCAAACATCGCGCACATTTCCCATGCAGCTTAAACGATCCCCATACTGCTCTTATTCTGTGTAGGAGTGGGCCACATCTCGGCAGATATCGCGTGCCGCAATCATCTGAACGAGCAGTGCCTGTCTTGTGACGAGAGTGCTTCGAATGTTTATTATTTCTCAATGAAATATTCCATCTGAGTAAGTATCACTAACACTCTAAACCTGAAACAGTGAGAATTTGAGCCAAATCAGTGAAAACAGTGAAAATTGAGCGACTGGTATATCAGTGCCAGATGACTAAAGGCTGTTCACGATAAAGTGAGCACTTTTGAAATCAACCTTAGAAAAAAGTCACTGCCTCTGCCTGCATATACTTTAACAGGCGCATTGAGGGACATGCGTCCAGTAAAGTTGGTACCGACGGACGGGAAATAGTTCCTTGTCTTAACGTCGAATTAAAATTGTTACGTATATATCTGTAATAACTTTAATTATTTCTTTCGCTTTCTGCTTTTTTAATTAACATTAGTGTAAGAATTAGCAGATACGTAAAATATTTACTTTTCTAATAATTTCATATTTTCACTTAACCGACGCATCAATTAAGTTAACCGACTCATCAATTAAGTGATGAGGCACATCGCAGTGAAAATTTTACATGGGGCGGAAGAATGCACAACGTGCGTGCAAGTAGATCTAGAGCAGGGCTTTGAAAAGTGCTCAGTTTACCGTGAACAGCCTATAATGAATACGATGGCTGAACTTCACTGATTTATTTGCGATTCCCACTATCGTAAGTCACTTGTTCCCATTTCATTATAGCTTGATTCGCCAATTGGCATTAGCTTATCAACTGAATTTCAGTGAATGATATTTCACTGATTGATATCACTGATTCGGGCTTAGAGTGTATTTCTTGACGTAGAAGGAGGCGCCTTTGATGAGAAGACCATGCAAATATTAGTATTTGATTACCTTGCCATAGTACTCGCCCGGAAAAATTAAAGAGGTTGTGAAGTACATGGGCAGTGGTGTAGTACTGTATATAGTAAGTCGACTGTGTTGCTTCACGCAGCTTTGCTTCTGGTATAATATGCAAGCTGTTTTATTTATTTATTTATTTACTTTTACATTTAGCCGACCCAGACACCTGGCTTTCACGTCTCGACGTCTTTTAGTCAATGCAACATACCTCTAACTGAAAATAGGTTCTCTCAACTAGGCGATGGCTTCCGAATTATTTCGCTAATAACACTTTCTATTATTACCTAGTTTATGGCCTCGAGGTGTTCATATTCATACGTGATGATTTTCAGCGTTTTTTTTAATTAATGAAAATACAACCAAAATGTCTAGGATTCCTATTTACATTGGCCAAAGCATTTTTATTTTCAGATTGTAAAATGTTTACAAAGATGAACCCAAAAATTGAATTGTGGGTGATTCGTTTATATTAAGTACTGATGACTAACAGGTAATTCTGAATTTGTGGTTTGGGAAATAATTTATTAAAATATCAATTTAAAAAAATTAATTAAAAAACATAGTGTAAAACAAACGGCAACCTCGCTGCAGAGCTAAAGGACCCCCGTCAGTGTTTGCATGTGTTTTATCAATTTTACGCCATTTTTGCTACTGCTGCTTTCTAGCGTGAAACACTGCAACTACTCGGTCGGGCGGTCTCAGAAACTAACTAGAAGGGTACCTTTATTTCAGTGTTATAAGATGCCGCCTTTTAACAAATTGATTTTTTAAAATGTTTCATGGAATGATCCCATAAAAAAATAATAATAATTTTGAAGGCGCTTCAGCAACCCTGCCACCTGAAAATTGCCATTAATCTTCTAGGGGCAACACAACAACTTCATAGTTGAGGATAGAGTACGTAATTTAAAACTATTCTCTCTCACACACATAAGAAGCATCAAAAGTGCTGTTAGTTCCACTATAACTCTTACCCCTCAATTGGAGTGTCGTCATGGACCACGCAGACTGAGTCAATGCGTTCCAAAAACGTTCGTTGGGACACGTATTTGTTTCACGGGCGCGAATTGTCTTCCTTGCCCTTTGTGGTCCGTCGCCGCCCTGTCATTGTGGAGCGAGCGTCAGCTTAGCCGATCAAGCTATTGCCGGACGTCTTGCTTCATGCAGGCTTCTCCCCCCCCCCCCTGCCCATCCGACCATTTTCCCCTCACACCTATTACAGCGTAAACGTTTCTGTACCCGCGAACAAGGGGCTCATTCTGGGATATTTACTGAGCCGCTCTGGCCCTTTTAACGCAACCCTCGTGTATGCTATCACTCAGACACCCCCTTCCCCGGCCAAAAATTGACAAGGCTGTGCTCCCTCCTCCAATGCTCCATTTACGCTCGTGTGTAGTGGACCGCGTCCTGCCGGCCTCGAGGACAAGTTGCACGGCGGTAGAGTAACCCCGCGAGCCGCTTCGCCAGTCTCGCCCAGCTCCCTCCCACGCATGTGTTCTTGCCGGTGGAAGCGTATGGGAAAAAAATTTATCCTGTTTTCAAAGACAATACGTCGTCATCACCATGTTGTGGCGTCCCAAACACAACTGAAATTCTGATTTAAAGTTCACCCATCAGAATTAATGGTTTGTGCATTCAGATATTTCACCTCACGGGCTGAACTATTAAAGGCTGTTCACGGTAAAATGAGAACTTTTGAAAGACCTGCTTAAGATCTACTTGTAGGCGCGTTGCGTATTCTCCTGTCTAATGTAAAATTAACATTGCCACGGGCCTCAGCACTTTGTTCATGCGTCGATCAAGCCAAACTGTAAAATTATTAGAAAAGTAAATATTTTATGAATATAGTTTTTTTTTTTTACACACTGATGCATTCAAAAACAGAAGCCAAAAGAAATAATTTAATTTATCCCAAATGATTACCTTACACTTTTCATTCGACGTTAAGTTATGGGCCTACTTTCCATCCATCGTAACTAACTTTACTGGGCGTATGTCATTCAGTGCGCCCGTCAAAAAAGCATGCAGGCAGCGGCAGTGACTTTTTCGAAGGTTGATTTCAAAAGTGCCCACTTTATTGTGAGCAGCCTTAAACAGTTATGCTACAATCGATACCTAAACAGACGGTTACATTGTCTACGTTCTGGATGTCACAGCATGACAATGGTCAATAAAAAGTAGCTTTATGTCATATGTGTGCTCTTAAGGTTGGGATCATATTCCAATAGTAATTGCCCGTCGACGCGTCAATTGCGTTGTAAAACGTAAAAAATATTTTACCGAACATGTCTGCAATATGTTTTCATTCCAAAGAAACCAGACTTCGCGTAAGTTCAAAATATATTTTTCCAACACGTCTGTTATTTTATAAACATTATTTCTGGGAACCTTCAATATCGCCGAAAATAGCATTCCCGTGTCGTTTTATCATAAAATATCCCACTTACATATTTGTCAGGAACTTATAAAGGTTTTTTTTTTCTCCCGAGGCCAGTCAAAGACTGGTCACGCATTTTTCATATCACTCCCGTACCTGTGCTCTTTCTGGATAATACAGGAATATAGGATGTTCCTCTTATTTGTGTTTTCTTTTATTTGAAACTTTATTTTCCTATTACAGCCTTTATGGATTACGATTTTATATAATACTGCAACTGTCTACACCAAGTTGCCTGGGAGGTGAGAGTGGTGCGGTTTTCCTGCATTCCACCCTGGCTCCCCTAAACAACTACTACTACTTAGATTATATAATATTGCAACTGTCTACACCAAGTTGCCTGGGAGGTGAGAGTGGTGCGGTTTTCCTGCATTCCACCCTGGCTCCCCTAAACAACTACTACTACTTAGATTATATAATATTGCAACTGTCTACACCAAGTTGCCTGGGAGGTGAGAGTGGTGCGGTTTTCCTGCATTCCACCCTGGCTCCCCTAAACAACTACTACTACTTAGATTATATAATATTGCAACTGTCTACACCAAGTTGCCTGGGAGGTGAGAGTGGTGCGGTTTTCCTGCATTCCACCCTGGCTCCCCTAAACAACTACTACTAATTAGATTATATAATATTGCAACTGTCTACACCAAGTTGCCTGGAAGGTGAGAGCGGTGCGGTTTTCCTGCATTCCACCCTGGCTCCCCTAAACAACTACTACTACTTAGATTATATATCTGTCAATTACCGCCATTAGTTTTGGATTTTCCTGCGAAAAGGTAACAGGTAATTGCACCGAATCATTCATTGCAGATTTTCCTGTTTCGGATCTTCGGAGAGTGTAGAAGGTTGTGTTGCTCGACATGTTGCTGGCGAATGGCGCCATTCTGCTGACGTGGAGCTACTAGAGGTTTAGCGAGACAAGCGCTGTTTAAACTCTGTATTCTTAAGTATTCTGTGACCACGCCGATGCTCGGGTTTCCCACCAGCCTTCGGACTGCCCACACACTCACTCATCTTCACGAAGGAACTAGTTACGATGAAAGACACAATAATTCACATTCACGCGAAGCAGTGGATCGGTAATGGCGACTCTTGCACATGCATCAAATGCCTTAGAGCCTCTAAGAGCAACGTATTGTCCTACATATTGTTATGAGCCGTCAGTACTCCCAGCTGTAGTTTTGAGTACAATATACGTTAATTACAGTACTGTAAAAATATGTCAAGATAACAGCCTGAGTACATAATAGCCTATATAACGTTTAATATTCCTTGCACAGCTAGTCATGGTGAAGTAGTGTTACATATAAATCCATCTGCAGTGTTGTTTGGTAAAAAGCAAATTCGCAAGGGAAAAAGAGATAATCTGTGTGTGTTTAGTCGATCAAATAATTTTAAACCTTTGACTATGAGAGCAGTTTGTCAAATGGTGTTTGTTGGCTAAAGCCTGAAATGTGTAATGTGTTAATATATAAATTGTCATGTTTGTTACAGGAATAAAACAAACCAGTGGTCAAATTTCATTGACTACGTTGGTTACACCGTCAACTTGCACTCGGTTGGCATCACTACTGAGGTTGTTTTTGGAAAATTTTATGCGTGGCCACACTCCCCAAGTTCTGGAAATTGCATCACAGGGGAAGGAAGGTAGTTTAACTGACTTCTTCTAGAACATGGTGTATTCTAGAGATGGGACTGATGTCTGGGTGGAGAATGTTCTTGAGTGTGGCTGGAAAGGATAGATATTCCACGGGGTCAGGAGGTAGCAGTAACTTGAATTAACATAAGCAATACATATTTTAACATCTTTTGAACTGACAGAACTTTCTCTGCATATACTCTGTGCATGTATTTTCTCTTGAGAGAGATCTTCAGTGTGCTCTGCAAACATATATTGGAATAATATTTTTTTTCTAAAATATAATGAACGAAACAAAATATACAAAAATAACCTATAAATAAAAACAAAATTTAATGAAACTATTGAGCACAATCCGTGCAGTCTGGTATAGTAGTATATTTCCTAATACTTTACGTTTTTTAAAAAAATAGTGTAACATTAAGCACCTTTAGTACATACAGTAGTTAACAAGCACCTGCGATGAATATTGATTTTATTTCTAACAAAAATTTAGAGACGAGACAAACAATTTCCGAAAGTAAATGTATTCTTTTTCAGTGGTTTCTTTCGTGTGTCACAAACGCCACACGATAATACGTACCGTGAGAGGCAATTAAACCCTCCGTGACACTAGAAAAGACACGCATACACTACACGCGAGTTTAATAACGCACTTGCCTACAACAGAATAACGCAGTCGACAAACAACACAGTTCTAGTGACTGGTGTGGCCGCGGTGGCTGAGCGGTTAGCCTGCTCGCCCACCACCAAGGCGAACCGGGTTTCAATCCCCGCCCTGGTCACCGGATTCTCGCATGCGGGAATCGTGTCGGACGATGCCACTGGTCGGCCCGTTTTCTCGGGGTTCTCCCGTTCCCCCCGAACTTACGTTCCGATGCTGCTCCATACTCACCTCAATCACCCTCATCGGCTCCCAGGACCTCACTGTTTTTAAGAGCCGCCCAAATCTCTTCACTCACTCACTCTAGTGATTGGTGAAGAGCTTTGCTCCCGCGCCAAGAACACTGACGAGTAAATCTCTTCACTCACTCACACTAGTGATTGGTGAAGAGCTTTGCTCCCGCGCCAAGAACACTGACGAGTAAATCTCTTCACTCACTCACTCTAGTGATTGGTGAAGAGCTTTGCTCCCGCGCCGAGAACACTGACGAGTAAATAAGGCAGCACGCAAATAAACAACCTTAAATGCGTGTCCAGTGTCGAAGCAGAAGTGATACACAGCACCCGGCCGCTGCGCCGACCCGATGATCTCGATGATTCGAACCAAGACTTTGAATTTATGTACTACTCGACCAAGTCACGTGTAAACTAGACAAGGTCACGCAGATTTCTCCCTCTCCTCTTCACTTATTCACCCCCTTATTTCTCCAGGATAAGGCAACGTGCTTGGTTGCGGTTGTTATAGGCTGTTCACGGTAAAGTGAGCACTTTTGAATGCCCTCTCATTTCGAATAATAGTCAATAAATATATTTTATTTTAGCCTTAGCCGTAAACTTCTGAGTGCAGTGCCGTATATACACTGTGTTTATTACTTACATGGTGATATTTATTTTAAAAGGTGGTTAAAGGATGAGAAACGTCTGAAAGAAAAAAGTAATTAGGGCCTGAAAAGTGCTCACTTTACCGTGAACAGCCTATGGTGGCGTGACCGTAAGTTGTGGCACGGCGTTGACCAGTTCATGGTACCGCACAATAAGCTCATGTGGAAGTTGCATAAATTCATGTCGACAGGTATGTTCCACACCTTTAACCATTTCTCTAACTTTACTTAAGAGATACAGGGTGGGTCTCACGATAAATACTCTCAGATATAAAGCAACAAGAAAAAATGCGCGTCTCGGTAATAATCAAGGTTAACGAATAAGAGAACTTCTGCGCTTCATAATGTCATTACATTTCTGCAGGAGGACTGCAGATTTGCACAGTGGCAGTTTTATATTAGCATTATATATTGTTTCATGAACGCCCGTCGGGACAGCAGTTATTGGCATCAAAAATCTACAAAATATTATTACAGTTATCCGACTAAGACGAACTCATTTATTTCAGTTTATGAATCCTGTGTAGATATGTAACTGTGACACGAACAGCTAATGTGTAGTGGCGTCACGTATTTCAAAGTTGTCTTGTAACTTGAGTGGTTCCATATAGTTCGTGTTATTTACACATACATAAAGTTTCTTCGTTTTGCACGCATATGCGCTTTACTTCGCCCCTAGTTTATGCAGAAACTGCTATACACCGTGTGAGCTAGTTGAGTGTCCGCCATCTTGACTGAGTTCGTCGCTACTGTTCAGTGTGGCAAAAACATATTTTGAGTTATGTTAAAAACATGGACCATGTAATTTTGGAAAGGAAAGATTTTACACGAGAAATTTTTGTACTGTTATATTCGTGAAATTCATACAATTTCTGAATTAAAAATCACAAATATTTTTTACAGTGTACTTATTGCCAGTGCCACTGGCTGCTGTATCTCCCCCGCGCTAAAGAGGGTGAGAAACGACGGCAAAGTAGAACAACTGAGGAGTAAACCCAGTAGGCGGTGAGGGTAACAAGAGAAGTATGTAATAAGGTGAGTGTAACAAGGCACATACTATAGATACTAATACCGGACAGCTGGCGATATTCCGCGCGAAAAGTGATTACCCTGCGCTCTGCCGGCTTGAGGTGGCGAAACATTTGTTTACATTTACCGTCCTGCGTGTTCGGGGAATCGCTTATGTTTTATTTAGTTTTAATTATTTCAATGATTCACTTTCATTGAATTACCATGGCGGGTGGCATTTGCGCTGTGTATAATTGTTTCAGTAACACGATTAGTTCTGCAAAATGTATTCCATTTTCGGATTTGCTTTACCACTAACAAATATATTTGGAATGTTTTTACTCGCTACTTCCAGCACATACAACACGTGAAACACAAGTTTCCGAAGCTTAGTATCCATGTTCTGGTATTAAAAAAAAAAAAAAACCCTTACTTTAAATTGAAAAAAAAAGGGGGGGGGGGGGTTGCGAGCAAAAGCCAACTTTGCCTTCCCCGCCTTAAAAAAAAAAAAAAAAAAAAAAAACACACACAAATGCCTAGATCCAACACTGGACAGTAAAACCAAAATGTATGGCATTAATGTGTCAATATTACGATGCAACTTTATTGACACATCGTAATATTGACCTAAAACAGAAAAGTCCAGGATCAGCCCGCACCTTCTACTTTACCCTTCTCGCTCGGCATTTAACATGCGAATGGGAAACTGGGCCGCAACGAACCGTATCTCTATTCGTTGCCGCAACGTGCTGGGACCTTATCACCATATGCAATTACCGCCGGTTTTTTTGTGTTCTTACCTTGTTTTGAGGTATGTATCTGTGTTGTATTAATAGTTTAATTTCTTTTTGCATATTATATTAATTTATACGATTATTAACAGTATTGATTATGTGTTTTTGCAGATTTCATCCTGACATGAATCGGAGGCGAATTCGTTCTGGTTAATACCCGAGGAAGGTTTATCGTAATATTGTGTCTTTTACTAAGGATGCTACAAAAGATTATAGGTCTTGGACAGTTAAGATCCTTGATATAGAAGAGAGTTATATTTTGATGTCTTTTTTGTATTGTTTTGGTTTTCAAGGAATAACTGCTAAAGCTGGCAGTGGTTTGTTGGAAATGCGTTTATTCAGGTCTCGTGTCGAGAAGGAGCCTGCACCAAGGGATATTGGTGAGATTGATCCAAAGAGGATAATCTGTTAGAAGACTTTTCCAGTTAATGAGGGCAAGGAAGGCAATATTGCTGTAATTAGTGTTTTTGGAAATGCGTCTACGTATTCACGTAAGAAGCTTAAGATGGAACTTGGTACTGCAAAGTCGTGTGGATCACAAACACATAATCAGCACAACAGCAGCATTCAAGAAGCTAATTTCTAAAAAGGGTTTCCGGTTGGGAACTAAAACTATCTATTCATTTTAAATTTTTGATAATCATACGCTGGAGATACGCATTAAATCGGAATTTAACTAGACAGACTAAAACAAATTTGGTTTTGTCACTTTTTATTTTGGCAATAAGGAAGGTCACTAGTGTTATTTTTAGGACGTAGTTCTTATACGAAAAATACTAACACAATAGTATTAATACGCGATAAATGTTACGAAACAGTATGTCAAAAAAGTATGTGTGTTGTAGCATACACACATGTGCAAAAATTAAAAACAAATTATGTTTAATAACGGTGTGTTCCAGATCTTCAGATGCGTCCCGAACATTACAAGATAAAGTTTACAGTTATTATTGTAATGATTGTAGAGTTCACTTGTTATTCGATATTTTCGGCATTAAATATCGCCTTTTTTTTTTAAATCAAAAGTACTGTACACGCATAAAGACACCTGTACTACAATATAAAATAAAAAGAAAAAAATGTTCCAAACAAAATACTTTATAGGAATGCTGCATTTCGTGCACAAATGCACTCGTTGTGTCCACTGTGCCGCCTCAAGCCGCTAGCACCTAGCGGCTTGAGGTGCTAGCGGCTGCTGCTTCTGTTCACACGCTCGCCCGTGTTGTCCGTATACAGCTGTCAGTTATTAGTCTCTATAGTATCTGATCAAGTGATACGTCTTATAAAATCACTTGCTGAAGACAGTAAACCCCTTGGGATTTCAAGGTCCGTGCGACATGATTCTACTGTCGGTAACTCTGTAACCAGCCGATTATACGAGTTACCCAAACATGAGGATACAATGAAAGGCCTAACATTGGTTTGAATAACTGACACGTCGTGAAATTTTCATCACCATAAGGTCTCAGGAGTGTTATTTTTCCCTGCAAGAATTTGTGATAATTTCGTTTTGAAAGGTGTATTTTAATATTTTGCAGCACAGTACTTACGAAAAATATACGTATACAACTAAGTCTATATGTTTAAGTGTTAAGTATCATATCTTTAAAAACATTTCGTGGCAAAGTTCACAGATATCTTTATATATCTTTATCAAATCTGTATACAAAATATTTTTTCGTGATATTTTTTATTACAAAACTTATATTACAGGTCTATACTTAATTGGCAGGAAAGTTATAAGATGCCAATGTTATATGAGCATTAAACGTTTGCTTCTTTTAATTATATCAACTACTAACAAGTTTGCTAGCAGGAGCTGCTTTCATGAAGTTGTAAAAATAAACCCTCAGAATATTCTGAAGCATTAATAGTTTAACTCATTATCGATTATTGATTTTCGTATAGGTTACTCATAGCTATCCATAATTTGCTCCATTTTTCTATACTAACAATATCGCATGGAATTTTGCGAGCACATTTACCTGTAAGCAAGACCCCACAGTTCTCATCTTCTCCACCCAGTTGCCAATTATACCACAGACAAAGTAACATTGCACGTTTTGTTTTGCTAAGAGTTATTAAGTGTGTTTCCATATAAGTATTTATCACTCGCAAAAGTAACTGTAATTAGCCTGTGTCGATGAATAACTTTCCATGGAACATCAAGATGTGTTCTTTGTTACTATTAACAGTATAGCATTAACACTGTAATACGGACTCGTGGGTAAATACTGGTCCTTGCAGCCTCCCCTGGTCATGCGTGTGTGCATGTGAGCGTACCGCGGATCGCTTTGGTCCAGTAACAGCTGCTAGAGAGGCAATTTCAAGAAGCGGTTTTCACGTGTAAAGAAGTCTTGACGAAGAAAACGTCTGTCGTCTTGCCAACCGGTTGAAATCTTTCTGTTGATTTCACATATTCGCGTCCCGTACTTGCCGAAGTGTATGAAGACATTTAAACTAAAAAAATAAATAAATAAAGATTCTCACGGTTCTTGTATTTCTCGAACACAATAAAAGCTTAGTAAACTCTAAATATTAAGTTCATAGCAGCACTTCGGTTTGTTTTACGTGTTTCACTCAAACAAAATATGTTCAGACAAGTCACATTCAAAAAAAATCCTTGTAAATTTCAAAGACCACAATTTTTTTAAAATTATTTTTAGAAAAAATTTTATTCTACGTATTCCCCGTATTCACGATCGTGGATATGCTGCATGAGAATTAAATTTTTGGCCGGTAGTGTGCGCAGCAATGAAAATTCGCGTAGTTATTTGGCATAAGGCTAAACTTTACAGTACTGTATATACTTCAGCCGGCGTCGTTTCCCCATCGGCTACTACATATACGCGAAGCCTCGCCCTTTCTTACAGAACTGCTCGTTATTGGGGAACACAGTTGTGAAGTGTTCATTTATTGACGTAGAGTTACCCGGGGCGTTTCAGATAAAGTTTGGTCCAATGACAAACGCGTTGCAAGGGCACGTGTGATTTAATTTTAACTTGTCCCCAAATAATAACGCAAATTTTGCAGGTCTATAGGAATCAGTGTTCGATTTCTTTGAGTGGTTTCCTTGTGAGTAATATGATTGGTGAACGTTAATGCATCTTTCGTGTGCGGATGATTGACGGTAAAATTACGGATCCCACCACAGCAAGTTGATCACTGGTTGCAGCCAGCATGTCCGCGGACACAAGTACAGTGCAGACCGAAATGTTGCATGACTGCAGCACTTGTGCGTATAAGTGAATGAGTGAAGGAACAGGCTAATTGGAGTGGAGAGTTTTGGACGGCTCTTAGCATCGAGGTCTTTAGAGCTGATGAGGATGAAGCGAGGTGAGTATGGTGCAGCGCCGGAAAGCAAGGGCGGGGGAAACGGGAGATCCCCGAGAAAATCCGCCGACCAGTGGCATCGTCTGACAAGAACGGGTTAAGGTGTCTATTTGTATGCTGGAATTAAGCAACTTAAGTAACTTAAGAACGCCACGAATTCATTTTGAAAGGTTATATTTAAACGTAAGTAAAAGGTGAAGTGGATTAGAATTTTAATTTATTAACGTACCAAAATCTTTTTCCCGCTCTTTGTATTAATCCAATCTCGCTTTGTTGAAGAAAGTAACATTTTTTTTTTGCAGTAACAAACATGATTGATTTCTTCGCCGAGGTACGTGCACGTCGTTAGTTGAATCCTGTATTTCTTCAAATTATTTTCAGCACGTGTAAAATGTGTCATGTGTTATATCATAAAGGTTATCAAGATAACTGCGGGCATCGAAAAGTTTCCCGATGCCATGGACTTAATGCGCTTACGCGGCAGGCACCTGTTTGGTCGAAACTGTTATACCTTCAGGTACGTTAGTAAATCTGGATCTTTTATGCTGAGATACGCATACAAATAAGACGTGAGATACCTGCCTCCCCGTTATTACCTCCCGCCATTCTGAACATCGCGATTTTCAACATAGGAAAAAATACTGATTGAGTAATTTTTTTTTTCTGTAACATTCAAGACATTTACGAAGAAACGAAAACATTTTAAATCTTTTACGTTTGTTGGTTTAACATATAGGAATTGTGTTGAAGTAAAATTCTTGCAGGCATAAATAATTAAATTCATTCGTTACATTGTTAGTAAGTAGCACTTAGATATCGAAGCAAACTTCATAATAATGGTAGGTTATTACCAGTATTGATATTTCCACTCTCCCGCAGAAGTCACTTGAGGCCAGGGGAAATATAAAGTTTATTTTGACTTGCTTCGAAAGTAATAGTATCCCCGAGGATAGTTTTATGACTGAACATGTCGTATTGAGCAAATTTTCTTTATTAGCACTACCATAACGTAAAAAAAAGAGTTTGTTTGTAAAACATTTAATACAGGTATAAAAATTTTCGTAAAATCGCAGAATTTTGATCATAGTGATCACAATTAGGGACAGGTGTTTTACGCGAAAATATTTCAAGACCATATGCACTTTCGTTGTTGGATGATTTTAAATGTCACGTGCCTCAAGTGTCTGTCCACGAATCATGGGTGTTCCTTATCGGAGTACTTTATTACGATTGGCCCAGTCAAATAAGAACATGCCTTGTCAAGCAGACGCGCGGCCAGTAACCAAAGGAAGTTGTGGTTGAGGGCGTAGGTAATTGAAGTCTGCAAAGGCCATGAATATTCTCGCGAAAAACAATTGTCCCCAATCCTAATATTGTTCTTGCGAAAGTGAAATAACTTAAGATATAAGCTACGCATGTACCATAGTAGGCGATGTTACTATTTCTTTATTGGTCTGCAGCGCGTGCGGATAATGAATCGTGTCTTCTGATAGATTGTCACGTGATTGGTTCGCCTTTTCCAATTGAACGTTGATTGGCTTGGTGTCCCGGGAGTGTCATATTGCGCAGCGACCTCCGCAGTGGAGGACAAGTCAGGGGGCCATCCAACAGATTCCACCGCTGCTGGCACGTTCCCCATTTGACGGTCAACGGCGAGCAGTCTGGGCTTGCCAACTGCCCTGTATTGTACGGGACGGAACGGAATGGAACGGAAAGAATTATCCCGTATGGATGTAAGACGGGACGTCATATTTCCCGTGTCTCAGGCTTAAGCGAAAACCAACTGTGTATTAACAACAACAATACCAGTAAGTCACCCCTCCCACGTTTACAATTTCAACCACTCTGCTGCTGGAACCCAATGGCCACAGATAGTTACAATTAACGCTGACAGATGGCGTTAGTCTACAAGTGCGTTCGTCGACGTAGCGCTTGCCGAAATGTGTACAGTGTGTGCTGGTGTCGTCTGTTTAGCAGCCGATTAAACTATAAATTCAAATCACGCTGAATTATGCCTATAGCTGCAATTAATGTTTTTTTTTTGTTATGTTCATAGAAAATGGCGACTGTTTATAATACTGACTTTTGCACATTGCATACAGTAACTAATGCTGTTCTTTTTAGACCCCACTAATAAATAGCATGGTTTCAACATCTCTGCTCCCTGGAGCATTTATGTTATAATGCATGCAATGATTTTGAATTCTTTGTGTCCAAAGGGTTTTTAAGGTACCTATGCCGGTTTTTCCCTTTCTCTTGTTAGTTATAGTTTAACTATAGGCAGTACACTTAGGGAGGTAGTCATGGCCCCAAATCGCTGGCCATGGCTGCCCAATCCCTCTTTGCCGCGATGCATGTCCCCTTGCATGAATTCCTTCCCTTGTAGACGTATGGGGTTCGCCCTGAGAAGCCCATCCCTACCTCGGGCTTACACTAAACACTTATAAATAGGGTAGGTTAGGAGAAAAATCGTCCTTTTTAGACATATTTTCATTTAAACATTTCATCGGGGTCTTCATTGGGGTCAGATGTCATGAAATCAGTCGAGTTGTCAGAAGTGTTCCTTATGGCAGCTCTAATAAAGTTGGCAACCTTAGCGAGCACACGTAGACAATATTTTTTTTAGCAACGATCCGTGTTGAAGAACTATATACAAGTTTTTCCCCCAGTTTGTTAGTTTCACAGTTTCGCTTGACCGACGCGCATGAATCGAGTGATCGGGTTGATGTTAATGTTGATTTTACGTATGATGGAATCGAAAAAATTGGACAGGAAAAAATATCTTAATCCAGGATTACTTACCGCGAACAACCTGTACCATTTTGTGGCCTAGTAATTAGAATAGTGTGACAACATTTTCTACATTTTGAAATTTCATTTCATTCCTTTTTTCTACTTTAAGAAACGTGTTCTCAGGGACACGATTTTCGTTCGTGTGGCGCATGTCACCGCCAAAGTAGCTGCTCGCATTTTTTGTCCATTTCAGTTCCAGAACTTGACTCATTAGAAGCCAAGCTCACGGAACTCCCCGCAATTTTTTCTGGAGTACCTGGCCGAAGCGACCTCTACCTGCTGCCTATGGCCTATGGGTCTTGAGTTTATTTTATTTATGTGGGGTATTACCCCCTCCCTGGCGTATATGGTTATTGTTAATTCTAGAAAACTAAATATAAAACAAAGCTAATAACTACTAAGAAAAAAATCGATTTTTAATGTTTTGATTTTTATTTAGTTTTCTTAGAAATGGCCAATACTGGTGCTAACGGCCCCGCAATAAACACTTCCTCGCCTGAAGTGTGTGTTATTTTCGCAGACCAGCATATTGGATGCACGTTTGAGAGTTTCGCAGGAAAACGTTGATTTCTAACTCTCCGTAACGCAGTTCACGCAATAGGCCCATCTTAGATTTTGTTACAAGTATTCATAATAAAACCCATGACTAGATACTACAAATCAAAGCTCGCCAAGCCTCAAGCTTGAATGTTTTCACTTCTATTCGTATTTTCCCAAGTGGGACTAAAACAGCGAAAGCTCTATAATGGTGAACCTCTTTACAGCAAAAAAAAACCTCTCTATAACAGAATTTGTGTTCGGTCCGGTCAAAACTGTATTGTGACACAAGACATTTTCTACTCTTGATAAGGATCATTTTTCCCTATATGACACAAAACCTCTTTATAACAAAGACTGTAAAGTCTAATTATATATCATTTTTCACTTCAAATTGCTCCCTCTTTTTTTTACAATATTAAATTTAATTATGTAAAATAAACCTTAATTTTTTACATATTTCAGAGGGGAAAAAATGGGAAATATACTAGTGCTGTAGAAGCTGTTATATTTGCCTCGCGTTATGTCTACTACGCATTGTTTCTGCCATAAGAGTTTTTATTATTGAAGTTCTCGAAAGAAAATTAATTTGATTTTTTTTTCACAGGAAAAAAAAAAACAAATGAACCAATGCAATTCAATTTCAGCCGCAATTAGATTCAAAATCGTCTACATAATGAAAAAAAAAAGAAAAATAAAGAAGAAACTCATTGTAAACCACCCTCTACAAAAAAAAACACCTCTAAAACAAACACACAAAAATTTGTTCCCTTCAATTTTGTTATACGGAGGTTTTACCAATTTGCATCTAGCTGGCTGCAAGTAAAAATCTCGTCACGTATTGTTTAATGCGGTAAGTTCCTCTAAGTACTAAGGCCATAAACTTCTGGCACGTTAAGGTAATCTTCCTGTCGCGCTCCGCTGGAGCTGTGCAGAAGTTATGCTATTGTGTGCCGGCGTCCTGGTCCAGACGAGGGCTAAGCGTGCAAGGGAATTTTTTTTTATTTCAATTTTTATTTCGAGAGCACAAAGTCCGCCCGTTGGAACGACGCCCCGCCCTGAACGAGAAAGCACACACGTGGTGTTTCACAAATTGAGCCTTTATGGTCCATCACGTGACTGCAAGGCTTGACCCCTGCCCCACAAACCGCCATTACTCATGGTAGATTTTACGAAACCACCCGGCCGGCCCGAACGTTTCACAAACAGTAATTTGCGGCCCGGAGCGAACACTCTGCACGTGGGACGGCAGGGTCGTCATGCAAGCACGAGGTGAGGTCCCTCCCTCCACTGAGGCACGAAATACTTTTAAAATTGTTTTAAAGAACTCCCTTATGACTAAACAATTTTACAAATAAATAAATAAATAATTTCCCAAAAAAGGCCGTTCACGATAAAGTGAGCACTTTAGAAATCAACCTCGGTAAAAAGTCACTGCCCCTGCCTGCATGCCAGTAAAGTTGACATTGATGGATGGTAAGTAGTTCCAATTCTTAACGTCGAATAAAAGGTAATAGATAACCATTTGTGATGACTTAAATTATTTCTTTTGCTTTCTGATTTTTTTTTCATGCATCGAAGTATAAAAATAAGAATTGTAACATATTAATTTTTCTAATAATTCCAGAGTTTCACATGGCCGACTCATGAATAATGTGATGAGGCCCATGACAATGTTAATTTTGCGTAAGGCGGATGACTACACATCGTGCATACAAGTAGATTTTAAGTAGGGCTTTCAAAAGTGCTCATTTTACTGTGAATAGCCTATAGCTAAGTTCAGAGGTATTGCTCGGCTAAGTTAGATGAATATAGAGCAACGTCAGAATGCAACGGTGGGGGAAGTATGTGAAATTCCGGCACTGAACCCCGACGGGAATCGAACCCGGCTGGCCTTGGTGGGAGGTAGGTAGTCAGTATAAAAAAGAACCGTATAAAACATAATATTGTTACATGTGAAGGATGCCGGCTGAGGGGCGTATCTGAGTTCGTAAGTGATGGAGGTCTTAATAATAATAATAAATAAATAAAATAATATAAATTTTATCTTTAATTTATTCACAAGCTTAGTTTTTTAAATATCGACTCTGGGAATTAAATAATGGAATAATATGGGCCTACGCAAATCCGAGATGGCGATCACACTTTTACCTTAACCAATTAGCTGTCTCCACTTTTACGGTTTCTATTTAACAGCAAGCGCACTATTTAATGTTTATTTCAACTTTAGTTAATGTCCTTCTTAATGTCTCTCTTGATTACAGTCAATAAACTCATACCAATTATTAGCATGTGTTCAGTCTATCTATTTCCATCAGTTATAATTAGAGATGGGAAAATTTCGCGAGTTCAATGACCTGTAGGCTAGATTCTACAGTCCTGTGCATACTGGAGCCTCAGCTATTTGTTCATTGGCTGCTGCCACAGTGTTACCTCACACCTGACAATATGGGATTCGCTAATTCTTTCTTTGCAAGTTTGCTATTGGCGCAGAGGGCGTCTAAGGCGTGTTTAATAAGCTGCAATCCAACTGCAAAGGTGACCTCACTGTATATAAGTCTGACGTCTATCTTGTCCCGGATATATCTTGTCCTATTACTAGTCATAATGTCTTGCACTCACGCACTTGATCCAATAGTCCACGTCCTCCAGAACGACCACACTCGCAGTCTTCGCCTTCCCTCCTTCACAGCTGACCACGCCGCTCGCTCGGAAACACGCCAGTCATCCATTCATGCGCTGCAACTCAAAAACTCCCGGCCACAAGGTTCGTCACACTTAAATACAGTCAGGAAGGGGGTTAAAAAAAAAAAAAAAAACAAAAAAAAAACTCCAAGTTGCGCTGAGAGCTTATGTCGGTAATCGAGAGTAATATTTGATAAACAAGGACCAACACCACGACCAGGGTCACACAGTGTCTCACCGCAGAATATTATCTCGTCGGCCTGGCTTTGAAACTGGTATGCCGCTAATGTCGCTCGATCGACTGCCTGTTATCTCGTCTGCCCGCGCGGCGCCGACTGGCTTCTCGTAACAATATCCCAATACGCTTAAAATAATTCAACTTTTACCTAGGATTATTTTAAACGATACATTACTCGAAATAAAACATATACATAATTGCATGAAGTCAGTGCAATTTGACAACCAACCACTCAGGACGCTTTATTACATTCAGTTATAGAACATTCACGGTAAAGTGAGCACTTTGAAAGCCCTCTCATTTGTAATAATAGCTAATAATTATATTTAATTTTTGCCTTAGACATTAACTTCCTAGTGCCCTGGAATATACACACTGTGTTTATTATTTACATATAAATATTTATTTAAAAACGTTGTTAGTGGATGAGGAATGGCTGAAAGGAAAAAGTAACTAGGGCCTCAAAAGTGCTCACTTTACCGTGAACAGCCTATACCTATATGTTTTTTTGTTTGCAGAGAAGTGGAATTATCCTAATTTAATGCATAAGACCGAATGAGAGAGCCAATGAGCTTGAATCGAGGCGTAAAAGCGCATTGGAGGCGTATAACGACGGGAGAAACTGGGGTATTTCGAGAAAACCAACTAGTTAAGAGCAACGCCCGACACGTTCCCATTGTATGAAAATTCTCCCGGTTTCCAGCATAACTGGTGTACGACACTGCACAAACTGGTGTGTTTGCGTGTTTGGTTGAAAAGGGTTGGTATCTTTGACATCCAACATATTTCAGACTAGATTTGTGTCCGCGACAATTCCCGCCTGTACTACTCGAAATGTACACTCATTTTAATTTTTACCAAAGGACCTCTTTGTAAACCATATTAATCGTTTTCACTTCACTTTTTCAGTCTTTTCCGTACCATTTAACTATTTGTTGATTCACTTGAAACCATGCAATAAAGATATCTATAGTAAAATCATTTTTGTATTTTAAACATTTCTAGATGTAATGCTACTTTGATATTATTCAAGTTACGTTACAAATTATTTTAGTGAACAAAAGCTCAGATTTGTTGGAAAATCTTATATAAAACGGCTGTATAAACTGAGATTCAACCAAGTATACAGAACCTCATAAGGAAAACAACATATTGTCCGTTTCATATCAATTCAGTAAATTTTGTCAGTTCTCGAAAAGAAGTGCGGCCACTATGTATCCCTCCACCACAGCTGTTCTGTCGGTGAAGCAAACTATCTTGTAAACAAACTACGAATCCAATGGCAAGCATTGAAAGACTGACAATTTCTTTCCAGTAATTAGGCTACTATAGCTGGTTGCCATTCCCAACTGTTTTATTTATGTTATGATCACAATATACTAGTTAGGGTTCTGTTTTATTTTATTGGTGAGGTGGGGAACTATAGTTTAACGTCTTTCGTGAGACGTGATTTTTTGTGTTTCTTTTTATGAGAGAGTGGCGATCGGAACTTGAATTGTTTTGATGATGCAGTGGAAAAGTTTGTTCGTACGGAAATATCATTCTATTTACTATTACTCAAAAGTTTTAACCTCATCGAAAGAACTAAATGCGTTAAATGTGTCGCTGTTCATACCGACGCGAGAAATTCTAAACAGATTAATAACATTGCATTTTTTTAATATAATGAACTGTACTAAAAGGGCGCTTATTTAGGCCACGTACATTTGAAAACCCCCCGAAAGAACAAATTGCAATAAATACGTCACTGTCAATACCGATGTGCGAAATGCACATTGTAAACACGTTTAGCAAATTTAATTCCTACGTAAAAACCGTTAAGTGTCTCAGTCAAATAAAATTCAAAATATATTTCAAATATTCTAACAATAATTTAAGAAACTATTTACAAAACACACAAACCTGCTGTTCACTTTGCAATTCCTAAACACGTGTCGAACTTGGAATGATTAATTCACTAAAATCACTTGTCGGCTACCGATACGAAATAATTTATTTGCTGACTTATGCAGTCAACAAAACACTTGAACTATTTTTGAAACCAACAAATTCAAAGTTCACAACGTAAATAATTTATCGCAATGGTCACAGCAAATGGCGGACCACAGCACACAACAAACCCTTTTACAAAGCGGCAGACACCTATCGATAATTCATTCCACTGAGGGGACTGTTCCAAAAAAGCACCTACGACGAACTACATTTAATGAAATACGTAAATACAGAAATAATTAACTGCATATATAATATTCCGACATCACCAGCAAGGAATTCTCGCATACAGATGAATTACCACGGAAGAGAGCTGTAAACGGCTTTTCACCGGGCGGGTGGACACCAAAGACTCAACGGAGATTGGTGGAGACTTTCACATAACCGTGATGTTCGCATGCTCTGCCATAATATTTCTAAATATTTTTAAAGCCCTTGCTCTATAGCTCAGAAAAATTGTGTGTTGGTCTAGGAGCGTAATTTTAACCATGAATGTTGTATTTATCATCAATTTTCCACATTATAATTTTTAATTCCGAGTACTATCTCCTTTTACAAACAACGCAAATAGCGCCAACATAATAATACGAATTCTGTAACAATCATCACCTGACACAGTACTTTGCAAATGGGGGCGTTTACTGTTTACATACTGTTTAGGTTGGTCACAACGCCTGTCAAATTTTATTGAAGTTATATGAAACAGAGTATACCGTGATGTATTTCAATAAACACGCAGTCTACAATAATGAGTTATTTAATAATTTACCTTGTGCAGTTCAGAGGATTTTTCTTCTGATTAGAATCCAAAAAAATCGGAAATTACTTTTTACGTATTTACATAGCCAACATTTGAAAATTTTTATCTTATCGGGTTACTGAGCTATTGAGTCCTCTAAGACACATTATAGGTACCTCTTGACGCCCTGTAAGGGACTGAATTTAAAAAAAAATCCTGAAACGAGATTTCAGACATTTGTACAGTTAATAACAAACACATCTAAATTGGAAAGAAAAATATCACACAAATTAATATTTCATTCTTCCTGGTTCACGGTCAAGTGAAGACTTCTCTTCCTTTTATCCACTGGGAAGGTTTGTTCCTCATATAGTAATCAACATTCACATTATCATAACAACTGGGTACCATGCAACTGCGAGGGGCAAAGAAACGTGTTTAGAAATGTACATTTTCCAAATAAAAAACAACGAATAAATAACCAAACAGTCTGATTTCAGTTGCCCCCAGCTAAAAAAAAAGTTACAATTTAAATAATACGTTAAGATCTTTAACTAATAGGCCTATATTAATTTGCCGACAACATTTAATACGTCGTCTAGTAACTGATTCACCTATCAAGCATAGGTAATAAAAAGATAACAATATTTGCAAAGAAAAATTTTAAAAAGAATTAGGTATCCACTGACAATGAGAAGAACTACGGAAATATCGTATATAAGTTTGGTAGAGAAGTACACTTCTGTTAGAGGCTATTCACGGTAAAGTGAGCACTTTTGAAATATATCTCGTTTGGAATAATAGCCAATAAATATAATTAATTTTAGCTTTAGACGTTAACTTCCGAGTTTGGTGGAATATTATACCTATTGTGTTTATTACTTAGACGGCAATATTTCTTTTAAAAGTTGGCTAAAGAAAAAAATGACCGAAAGAAAAAAGTTACTAGGTCTTCAAAAGTGCTCACTTTACCGTGAACAGCCTATATATACACATAATTTCTTATTTCGTTATTTTGTGACTGTAGCACAGTTCTCACGACATACTGTAAGGATTCTGAGCCAGCGGCAAACGGATGATATCAGATTGACCAAAACAGAGTTCAGAGGGGTAAATTCCTTTGAACGAAGGATAGTGCATACAGCTGTGGTTCCCAAAATAATTTCCATTCTCGGTATGATGACGTACTACACGGTGAGTTCGCGCGACACAATGTTGCAACAACCACGCTTAAGTTTTCATTACTTACACAAATAAACTATATCGTAAAATGAATACGTTCTCGAAAGTTTCGCGGCGCTCGTAACGCATCTCACGGCACGCCCGTGTACAGAGGACTGTGCATTTTAGCCTGGTATCAGATGAATTCGCAAGATTCCACGGTCTCGCATAACGGGCAATAATCACGCTGCGACGCTGGAAGGGCGACACGGCACTGTCACAGAACACTTGAGAATCCAGAAGCGAAACGACCTGATATAAAGTGAACTCCAGCCGCACACGTCAGATAAATGGCGTCGTTGCCTAGCAACATGTCGGAGAGCTGTTCACCAGCCAGCGCCTGGTCACTTAAGGTGGTAGTTTGCCTTCCATCCTCGATTTTTCTTTTTACAAATCTTCATAATCAAAATGTATGACCAAATATTAAAAATAAAAGTATGATGTAGACGACTATTTAGCAAAAATTTTGAAGTTTGTACGGTTTCAGTTATTTCCGCAATTTTCTACGTTGGACTAAATTGATTAAATAATGAGGCAATTTTTGATTACGCTTACAGATCTGAAACGAATCACGTGCGAAAAGAAGTTGGATTTCGAAACATTTGATAAATCTTTCCCTGTGCCTTGACAAGCTTAGTTTTTTTAAATATTGACTCTGGGAATTAAACAATGGAATAATATAGGCCTACGCAAATCCAAGATGGCGGGCACACTTTTATCTTAACTGGCCGCGTGGCAGTTCGACCAGTAAGGAACCTTCCGCAGCACACAACAGTAACCAATCAGGAACTTCCAGAGCCTCGCAGAGACAATCAGCAAATGGACGCGCCTATATTAAATGAAGGCTATTCGTTAAGTTCCGAAAGCTCTCAAAACAATTAAAATATTTTAGCAAAGGAATTTCGTATTCTAAAGCATAGCCTATTTCGTATTCTAAAGCATAGCCTATTTCGTATTCTAAAGCATAGCCTATTTCGGTACAGCGCTCCAATAACTCCGTAATGTTCGGTTTTTCGTTAGCGAATTCACTCACACGAACTATATTCGATATATGAGAGTTTGTTTATAGAATTACGAATACTTAATCTTGAAAACATAAATAAATCAAAGCAGTAGAGCCCTTAAAATATATTTTCATTTAGTGGGTTTTAATTGTTAATTTAAACAATAATATATTTGAGGGAAAAGGTAAATTTTTTCATCGAGTGTCTCAAAATTGCTGTCCTCATCGAACTTGACAGTACTTTATGGATTCATACGTGAGTCGATAAAAGGGAGTAGAAAACTTTTGGTTATAAAATGTAAGCCATTTTGCTGTTTGGTTGCAGGCTGTTTACGTTCATGCTGTTCCGTTCCCGTTTTTTAATAACAACATTCCAAAATAAGCGATTAAAAACTAACTACATGCTCTCGTGTTTCTAGTTTATGTAATTATTTTCATTGTGATAAAAATGTTTACTAAATTATTTTAAAGAGACATCAATTTCTTCTAATACTCGCAAAAATATTTGCACCATTACAGTTATTTACAAACAATATAAAAAATAAAAAAAACAATGGTAATAAAATAAATGTTTATTTTCTGGTCTTTCTTTATAGGCAAAACTAATTAATTAAATAATTACGTACCCTTCAAAGAGTCTGCCTACACTGCTACTCTTGTGGTTCCAAAAATTAAAAAGTTTTTATGGTCTCCATAAAAATATTTTTGTTTTGATATGTATTTTTATGTTTTTGTGTGAATATAATACCTCACGATTATTATGTTTTGCAGTTACGTATAACAACCTGCACCAAGCACTCGCCATATTTTATAGTAAAACTCCTTCACGAAAGCCTGACTGGCTTCGTTATAGTTTCGAAAGTGATATCGAACATAGTGACTTCAGACGAATACTTGAAAACACTTTGAATACCTCCTTTCGCGAGGAAACGAATATTCGAGTAGTAACAAGTACATTAACTGAAAGGAAACGAAACGAATAACTCAGAATAAGCCCCTAGGATTTCCTTAATGATGGAATAGAAATATGGATTTTGGTATAACAATAAATCTAAATATCTTGCACTATACGTATCTGATGAATATTCAAATTTAATACAGTTTTTCTACTGTAAGTGCGCGGAGAATAAAATTTATCCTTGCATTGCCATCAAATTCACGAATGAATCCCGTATGTTTGCAAGCATTCATGAAGAATACATAAAAAGTCGTCGGTCTTCACTTTTGCATGGATATTCCCCGACATTTCAAAACGCATTCTGCTCGAATTTGGAAATACCGAGTATAGTTAATCGTTTTTAGCATGCCCATTGTGTACTCGAGTCCGCCTGGCTCCAAGGTGTTTAGTGCCCACCCGAAATATTAAAATTTGCTGTTATGTATTTCTTTTACTTCTGCAAACTCCTCTCGTTTTATACTGGGAGACTATTAAGGGTGGCGAGACAAGGATGGATATATATATATATATATATATATATATATATATATATATATATATATATCTTTTGCGGATATACACGCTTTCCACATATTTTCAGAAGCCGCAAAATAAAATGTTGTACTTAAATTTTATAATAAATTATATTTTAATATTGGGTTTTTGTAATACAACTTTATACTATATGTACAATCAGAGTCAATGCCACAGCTGTTTTAGACTTACAGCCAGCTCATTAAGAGTTCCTTTTTATTTTCTATGTAAAATATGGAAAACTTGTGATATCGTTTAGTATAAAAAAAAATTCTAAAACTTCGGAATTTCACAATTACTATTACAATAATACTACATAGCGGCTTATCGTATGCCACTGTTGACACACTCAGAAACTCCGCGGAATATAACAACAATAATTAATGCATTTTAAAAATTCTACTGTTTACAAACATGTTATATACAGGTATTATTACGTTCCAAACTTGGTTTGGCTAGACATTATCACGGGTCCTAATACCTCTCCCATAAGTTGAGCGTATAATGGTATCTGAAACTTGCGTATGGATACGATACCCTCATCCACGGCTTGTCCGGAGTTCGAGTCCGGAACTTGAAATCCTGAAGACCTCTTAGCGACTTCGGTTACCAACAACTCCGGAAGATTAACATCCTGGAAATAAGATTAAATTACAATGATATATATATATGGCTCCTTTTTTCTCCTCTGTTTCAAACGGTTTCAACACTACAACCTGTTTGTGGATTACGTTTTATTCCCGTCGTTCTACGATCTCTACAGTTCCAATGGCGCTGGTAGTATTTCGGACCTGCGCTGCTAACGCAACCTCAATGCATCTCCGATTATCTCGGAAAGAAATCCGGCAGCGACCTCATAAATCTGGTTGTTTTAGAGACCGGTAATTCAGCGTTCAAGTGTGCCCGTCCCTGCTGCGGTACTAACTCCGCTTAATTCAGCCGTGATTCTTGCGCACACTGGCCTTGAGCGCTCAGTACTGGTCGGTCTGCATTTTTATCATATCCGCGTGGTGTCTCGTGCTATTTCGTGTTGGACTGTTATTGGATGGAGTGACTTTCGACGCTGCTCATTCCACTCGGTTCTTATTCACTGCGGGCTAATTTCAGTTGCCAACAACGACGCCTAACCAGTGTACGGTACGGAATATGTTGCATAGTGTCCGTTACACACGTTTCAACCCTTTTGACTCCAGATGTCCGTGTTCGTGTATGTGTTGCACATAAAGGTTATATAAATAGCCGGCACTGTGTGCAGCGTGGCTTGGAGCCTAACGACCTTTCCTGAGGGCAGCTGATCAGCTATAGGCTGTTCAAGGTTAAATAATAACTTTTGAAAGCCCTGCTTAAGATCTACTTGTATGCACGTTATGTATTCTTCCGCCTCATTTAAAATTAGCGTTGCCGTTGGCCTCAACACTTTATTCATGCGTCGATCAAGTGAAACTGTGAAATTTTTAGGAAAGTGAATATTATACAAATTTGCTAAGTGAAAAGTGAAAGAAATAATTTAAGTTATAACAAATGGTTACCTAACACTTTATATTCGACGCTAAGATACGGAACTATTTTCCATCCATCGTTACCAAATTTATGGACAAATTTCACTCATTGCGCCCATTAAAATATATGCGTTCAGGGTTAGTGACTTTTCTCTAAGATTCATTTCAAAAGTAATCCATTTATCGTTGCTGTTAGTCTCTCATGACTGGTTCATATTATTCTCGCCAAACACCGAGCCCACAGATGAGAAGTTCTGATATTAAAACAAGTGTTGTTTACGTTTATACAATACATAACGGATCAAAATATTATATGCCACATCTGAAATAATAAATTAATGTCTCAATAAAATTACTGAAAAATTAACTGAATGTAATCACAATTTATTTTGTTAGAGAACTGAACATACACTGGCCAAGGAATCAACTTAAGTTCACACGCTTTTTTTGTGAAAATTTACTTAGGAGCACTTCATTTCCCAAAACAGCAATTGTTAAAGATCGCTATGCCATAAAACCTATAACTGAATGTTATAAGTAACTTGATTAGAATTTCCGTCAGTAAAATTTTAGGGCAGGCATGACTGCAAGACTGCGAGTCATTTAAGTGCTTACAGGTAAACGTGATGAGGTGATTGGTAATCGTCAGTGTTGATGTTGTTTATGTGTGGTAATAATAATATAAAATATGACAATGATGTAGTTACATAAATAAAAAAACACGTAAGCTTAAGGACCTGCAAAATTCACTTTATCATACGACAGCACGTTCTACTTCACCACCTTGTGTATATTCGATCACATGTTAATTTTTTATTAGCTCAGGGGAAAAAAAAAGGGAACTGTTTATTTTTTACTTGGTTGTGGACGTTAATGGCCGGCAAGTGTTAGTTAGTTGTTTCCTATTGGTACAAAGCCGTCCCTGGCTAGTCAAATAAGCTCTAGTCAAATACAAAAGCCATTCAATTACACACAGTTTTGAATTATTTTTAGTCCTCGAAGAATAACACCAATTTTTCAGGTTTCTCTATACGTAATCAATTACACAAATATAAAGATTAGTCACAAAAAAACATAAAATTTTTTTAAATACAGCTGGAAACAACGCCAGTACAAATTTAAGAAATAATAACTCGTGGTGAGATATAGTTTTATTCAATTACTATCCAGTGAAGATCATTACCATTGCAATGCTGAAATAAATACTGTACAGTTTATTTTTCATAAGAAAGCACCAAACATTAAAAATTATTTCTGTAATTTTGCTGCACTTATTAAGTAAATAATTCTTATAATGTAGTGTAGAAAAATCGTTGGACATTCTATGGTTATAGTTTGTAATCCCGATAAAGAAGACAAGAAAGAAAGGACTTCATAAAAAAAGTGCATCATATATAGAACGTACAGCGTAAAGAGACTGAGTTTTGTATCTAATAAACTCGTTACTATACTTAAATTTTAGAATGTTATGCGAAAACCTACAAAACAAACATAGTTGTAAAAATATAATGCAGTATGTTTCCCAGCCTCCTTATATCGGACATCGTATAATAATTTAAAATAACTGAACAGACTTCAAATCCCGATCCTACTATTGAGAAGTATAAACACAGTAAGGAGCCAGGCTTGGAAAGGTCCGAGAAAAATTATTTAAGAAGTGATGAAAAAGGAATTTGGAATCAAGCATCACTCTAAGATCACGAATATACTTAACTCAATGTAATAACATAATAATTTATCACATTATTTTACTGCAATTTCTCTTACCAATCTAGGATCGAATACAAAAAGGAATAATAGTTTACAAAAATTAAACAATATAACCTGAAGTGTATTGATTTGAGCTGTTAGGAACATGGTTAGGGGCTTTAAGAGATATAAAATAGGAAGGTTTATAGATTTAATGTGTTTAGGTATATTATGTACAAAGAGTCAAAATAAAAACCCCAATTAATTATTCACTCTTAACTCTGCATTAGTGTACACTTCAGATAGTGCTTGTTATGAGTACTTATTTCGTATTAATGTATATTTTCTATACACCTTGTAATGATGATAGGCTAGACTTGCCTGAAGATTCATTACTACCAGCTGAGACCAAATTCTTCAAAAAAGATACCAAAATATTTTTAGACATAAATAATTATTACTTGTAACAGAAAGAATTGTTTTTCATGTTTGTTCGTCATTATTATTACATGCTATAGTTAAATATGTATTTTGTTCGTAGCTTTTAAAGTATTTCTATAACCTTAATCAGACGTCACTCGATTTGTCAGACATGTTTCTTGCTGAAATTTCTGAACGAATAAACAAATATTATCAAGAAAGGTGGTAGGAACATAAAGAGAGCCAGAGAAGGCGGGTATAAGAGACAGACCAATAGCTACTGTGTTCGTGATGACCTTGAGAATCCCAGTGCAACCAAAATACGAAAGATCCCCTTACCAATCTTTCTCTTGTAGTGCTTGAAGCACATCTTCTGAGAAATTATATTATCATTACCCATCCTTCATTTCTAGTAGAAACCTTTTTCTACTTTATGAAACCGAGAAATCTTGCAATTCTTTCCCGTTGAACTTTTTTTTACGTTATCTTAGCCGGCTTTCCACCTCTCTTCGTAGTTCAGATTAAGATAACATGGGAGATAATCGTGACCCCAAACGCTACCAATCCCAATCCCAATCCCAGAAAAGCCGCGAGCATATGATCTTGTAGTAAAAATATTTCCTACTTGCCTAGGCATTTGGGGGCGTTGCTTTGAAACTGTGCCTAGGACACCCGACTCTCCTCTTAATTTTAAGATAGGTTAGAAAAATAATCTTAAACAAGTCACGCGATGAGGGGGTCCAAATGTTCGCTTCTGCAACTTACCTCAAATATCTTCTACTACGTTCACGTAGCTCAAAGAGCTCAATCGTAAGCGAATACATCCGTAAAATGTTAGTTGAAGTTTAATTCAGCATTTTAAAATCAAAATAAAGAAATTGCCCTGATTATCTATTTATTGATTTTAGCTCAACAATAACTGAAGTTTCTTATAGCACTGTAGTATGTAATGTCTTACTGTCTGATTTAAAAATGAATTTTTTTTTAAATTGATGCACGTGCAGTATCTTAAGTTTGGTTTTATACATATTGGAGTATGAATTAGTGCAATATTGACACATTTAATTGACAAACAATTTCCAGTGTCGCTTACTATAGGTATGAACACGAGTTACTCGCTAGCTCCGTGGAAATTTGAATTTCTGCATGTAGCAGAACAAAGTACAATATTTTAAAACAAGAAAATAATAACATATTTCAGAACTGCCAATTTAAATGTTAAACAGCTGTAGTAAAAAAGTGACACTATTTCGCAATGTTACTATTCTAGAAGAAACTTTTCGTTTGATTCTTAAATTAAATAAGCAATCACAGGTGCCGTACAGGTGTGTTTTGAACATTAGAAACAAAGATTATTATTTGTGTTGAAACATTCTCATCTTGATGAGAGGCGTAATGGAACTTTCAAAGGCTATTTAATGTAAGTATACATACTGTTACATGGACGCCTAAGGGGCGTATCTGAGATCTCGAGGGATGGAGGTCTTAATCAAAATGAAAGAACTAAATCTGATTTTAAGTATATTAACATAGTTATTATTTACAACATTAAATTATATGTCTCCACTCTTACTCTTTTTATTTCACAGTGATAGCAATATTTAATGTCTGTTTCAACTCTAATTAAGGGGGCCACGGTGGCTGAGCGGTTAGCCTGCTCGCCTCACACTAAGGCGATCCGGGTTCAGTTCCCGGCCGGGTCACTCCGGATTTTCGTATGTGGGAATAGTGCCGAACGATGCCGTTGGTCGGCGGGTTTTCTCGGGGATCTCCCGTTTCCCCCGCCCTTTCATTCCGGCGCTGCTCCATACTCGCCTCAATAACCCTCATCGGCTCTCGAGACCTCGATGTTAAGGGCCGTCCAAATCTCTTCGCTCACTCACAACTCTAATTAATGTCCTCGTTTATGTCGCTGTTTGGTTATTTGTCAACTAACTCACACTCATAATTAATACACGTTCAGTCTATCTGTTACCATAATTTGTAAAGTATTTCACTCACGCATCCAGTCCAATAGTCCAGCTTGTAGTCACAGATTTTCCTCCCGCTGGCCACTTATCTCGCCGCGCGCTTCTTTTCTCCCTAGTCGTATATCGCTGAAACTCATCCATTCAGCAACTGCCGTCTCGGAGTCCTGACGCACCTTTTATAGCCGCTGGCCTTGACCTGGAAGGTTCGCAGCATCCCGAGTCTAGCTGAGAGACACGAGGTCAGTGATCCAGAGCATTCAAGTGTCTCAAAGACACCCGATCGTTAGCGGTAAGTACCCTAATAGGGATAACAGGCATCTTTTTTAACGTTCCTTTGTGAAAAGGCGCCGCGTCTCCGGTTGCAACTGATATCGCGCGCGTCCGTAAATCATCTAACTGCTCTGTGTCCTTCACTTCCACTCACTCGCACTGGGCAAAGCAGCGAGAGCGTTCTACTAAACGGTTGTGTTGAGAAACTTAATCTTATCCTTTATTTTGGGGGAAATATGATGCATGATGTAATGAAACCCTCCCTTGACACATACAAAGAGTGACCGCTTTGACACTTAAAAAATATCAGATGTGTTCTATCAACAGGAGCAATATTCAATCACCAGTTGTTTTGGGGAAATTTTGCAGTTACCTTAAACAGTAAGTTAAATAAAGGCAAAACACTTACATTACTCAGAGAAATCGGTCAGACTGATGTTTATCCTGTTAACGATGATGGAGTATGCACAGACAAAGAGAGCCCTGGCCACACTTGAGCCTTTGTAACACGAGATCCTAATCACAGCGTGGGGCTCCAACATGTCGCCTTGTATTCATCGCCTCGCAGGGTGTAATTTGTGCAACGCAGTCGTGCGGAATATTAAAGGTGAGTTTCCCCTGCCCCATCCATCGCCATCAGTTACTAGGAGATTCTATCTCCGGAGGCCGGAGCCAAGTATGGCAGTGCCTCGCGTTGGGATCGGGGCCCCTTGCCACAGCTGTTAAGTGATTGTTTAAAATTGCCGGCAAGGTTGGCGGGCGTGCTGGGGTGCGCCTACCCCAAGCCTTGCCCCCATCCTTATCATTACTCTCGCTTGCTGCAGATCTTCGAGGCTCGCCGATACCTAGAGATCCCCTATCATTTGGCGTCATAGCTCACAAACAGGCTAGGCGTAGTAAAAATATACATTAGTTTTAAGTGCGTCATTCGACACTTCCTGTATGTAACTAGAAACCTGAAAATTTCGCGAATCAGCCTAGGGACAAAATAACATTTATCTTTTCTTTCGTAATTTGTTCACCTCCTAGATAGCGTTGAGGCAACAAATGCAGCCACTATTATTAACTTTCCTCTGACAGCAAAGGGGCCGCGGTGGTGTAGCGGTTAGACAACTCGCCTCCCAACAAGGTGAAACGGGTTCAACTCCCGGCGGGGTCGCAACCGGATTTTCGCACGTGGGAGCCGTGCCGAACAATGCTGCTGGTGTGCATGTTTTCTCCGGGGTCTCCCGTTTTTTTCTACCCTGCATTCCGTCGCTACTCCATACTCACATCGCTTGACCCTCATCGGCTCTCAAGGCCTCGATATTAAGAGTAGCCCAGATCTCTTCACTAACTCTTCTCCTGAGAGGACAATCAACCAAATGAGCAGATTATATTTGTTTCAATATACAGGAGACTGAATTATACCCTGCAGATTAATTAACACGCTGCCAACTTAGCTCTTAAGCAGCTATATTTTGTGTGGCCGAGCTGTGAATTGTTTATAAGATTACGGACGTATTTACCCGAGAACAAGACAGAATTTAAAAAAAGTAATAATCGTACAAGGAAATGAACTCCGAATCCCGTGAGGTCTGGTAAAGGATAAAGCGAACTACTCGCTTGAGCAACATACAGTTAACAAACAACTCAGACCGAGTGTGCACAGGATTTAGTAATATAATCTATAGTTAGGGACCTGTGATTTTCGCGAAAAGATTGCAATAAGTTCCAGTTGTACTCCAAAACACTTTTGCTCATATGCAATTTCGTGGTTGGATGATTTTAAACGTCACGTGCATCAAATGTCTGCCCGCGAATCATCGATGTCCAGTATCGGAGTACTTTATTACGGATGTCGCAATCAAATAAGAACATGTCTTCTCACGTACACGCGGCCAATAACCAAAGGAAGTCGTAATGGTGGATGTAGATACTAAAATATAGCATGGCCATAAATATTTTCGCCAAAAGCACCTGTCCCTATCTATAGGTATTTGTATCTGCGAAATTTCCCTCCCTATGTCATGACAATCGTAGCAACCACCAGACAAACGTCCGCCCGAGCATGTATGGGCTGTAATGTGCAGCATGGCGCCAGGTTACGATGAGAAATGGTATGTTCTCTGATATTTTTCTTAGTTCGTATGTTACATTAATAGTGTCGTGACAGGTGGAGAGAAATGGTGATTGGTAACTTGTCAGTAAATATTCTGCAGCTTATACGAGTATTTTGCGGATTGAGTTGGCAGCAAGCTAGGCTGGACAGCCCTCTGTACACTCGAGACATCATCGTTTGCTTATTGGTTGATGTGATCAAGTGAGGACACTGTACAGGATTGTTAAACACCTCACATTACTACTTCCTGCTTAGTATTGGCTCACAGTTAAACGGGGCGTGTCTAAAGAACTGTCGTCCAATCACAACAGTAGGAGAAAATAACAAGTGTTTGGAGTCTACCTCGCCTCCGAATGAATACGCGAAATACTCGTGGCTCTAGCTATCGGATTTTTCATTTAAATCATACATTTTCCATAATTCTGCTTAATTTTTGGTTAAAATTTTTTAATCTATTTAAAGATTTTTGCTGGATGACACGCCGAAGGAAGGGTTTTTAATTTTGACCTATCTTGTCGATGCAATTGACGTACTTAATCTTTTACTCGACATGTATTTAAAAAATCAAATTTTTTAATATGTACGAATTTAATTTTTTTTGTGTGTTGCGGTAATGTACAGTAGTAGCATAGTGCAAGATTTTTACTTTGGAACTCTCAGTGAGGCAGGTCAAAGACCAAAATTTTATTGAAAATTTAAAGGTTAAAAGATAATTGTTATAGCGTTTTCGGGGCCACGGTGGCTGAGCGGTTAGCCTGCTCGCCTCCCACCAGGGCGATCCGGGTTCAATCCCGGCCGCCAGCCAGATCACCCGATTTTCGTATGTGGAAATCGTCCCGGACGATGCCGTTGGTCGGCGGGTTTCCTCGGGGATCTCTCGTTTCTTCCTCCCTTTCATTCCGGTGCCGCTCCATTCTCATTTCAACCGCCCTCAGCGGCTCGCAAGAGCACGCTGTTAAGAGCCGCCCATATCTCTCCACTCACTTTTAGCATTTTCCATGATTGTGTTTGCGGCTACAACAGCGTGGAGTATATTCCATCACTACGGTATCAAGAAACCAATATACTTATCAAAGCCACAGACAGCTACGCAGAAGTTTTCACACGCCTTTATCTTACAGAAACTCAAGTAAAGGAGAAAATCACATCTTCCTTTGTGTCCTGCGTATCCCGAAGAGCTATATTGCGCAGATTGCCTCCGTCGCTGCTCTTGACAACGATCATTACTCCCACAGAACGCTAGCCTATATATACTGGCGTCGCGCTTGGTATAAGGAAAAACACGAAGAATAATGAGGGAGAAAATGTAGGTTGTGCTTGTCTTACACGACACACGAGTAAGTTGCAAAAAAAAAAAAAACACACAGCTTCTGTTTGAAAAATGTAGGAAGTCCCACACAAACGCCTCACAAAGCGTTGATATGTGAGTGTATTGTTACAAGGACGCCTGAAGGTCGTATCCTAGTTCGTGAGGGATGGGGATCTTAATAAAAATAGAATGACTAAATGCAGTAACTATGTTTATTCTCAATGCTACAAGCAATCAAACGTCTGTTATTTACCAGTCTGAGCGTCCTATGTACTCTAATTCGTATTGACCGCAATATTTATTTTCTATCTCCATTTCAATTAAAGTATTTATTACATTCGTTACTCCAGCTAATGTCCCTTAAACTGCTCCAATTATTTTCACACATTTAATCAAAACCGTCTATTTCCATCGCCCTGTACGTATTTTTACTCACCCATCCAGTTCTATTATGAACGAGACTTTGGAAAGTGATTACTTGTTCTGATTAGAAGCTAAAATTTTCGCTGTGTCCGCTCGGTATTTTAGACTCGCTTGCGAATCAAGCATATATGACCTTGGAACGCAAGCTCACGAACCATAACGCAGTTATGTGGCAACTGCGCTCCGTGAGTGATAAGTACGTGTCCCTGCGCGCTTCAATTCTCTTCTTCCCCCTCCCAACCACCCGAAATTCTTAACTCTTCTCACTCACTCTTTCTCTGGCCGAGGTAATCCTGATTGTCTTTGTGAAAACATTCCTCAATGAATTTATTTGTTTGCTGCTTAAATAGCCCCTCAAGTACTATTGCAATCTTAAACCTACTAGGAACAGTTACCAGTATAAATGATATTCCATTTGAGAAGCGCTAAACATTCACGTTTGACAATTATCGATGCCATTAACTTCAAATACAGACAACACTTTTTATTGATCCCGATAGTTAAAATAGTGTTAGTTAAATTGATGGTGGTAGAATTACAGTGAAATAATTACTTAATTCAACACATATAACGATATAATTTGCTTTGCACTGGAAAAGTTAAAATCAGATGGCTACAACAATTGCCAATTATTATTATACCCTATTTGGACTTTTCACAACACGCAACGATGGCATTTTACCATATCGATGGAGGTGAATACTTAGCGCTACCGAATTTCAGAACTGATTACAGTTATTTTCCTATAGCCATAAGTTCTAGTCATCAGATTGTAAATTTACAAGTTCACACAAATTCGTAAATATTGGCATAAAAAAAATCTACCAGCTCGATTCACAAACTTTTTTTTGCAGTGTGATCTTTTTAATAACGTGAAATTCTTTGTTTTCATCGTCCGTATTAAATTTAAGTGGCAGTTGAACTGAATAATGGTGGCTGTTAACGATACGTGTTTGTGCATTTATCACTCGTCCGTTTACTCTATCGCCCGAATGCGCCGCGACCAATCGCAAGTTGCTACTTTCCCGGCCAGAGCCGGGGAGGGTAACGGTCTATACTTTGGGGCGCGCAACTTTACACCCCAACCTTCCTCTTAGCCGACACCTGCGGCGTGTTGAACTTGAAAGAAGCGACGAGAACATCCGTCATTATCTAACGCAACGCGGTCGGTTTGTACCGCTCGACCCCGGCTCGGCGGTCTCGCACGGGGGAATGAGAAATGAAGGGGGTAATTCATTTTCTCCCTTCCGAACATCTGTGTCCAATTCGTTATTGCGCCTGTAATGGCCAGTTGGTGGAGGCTTTGCGGTCGAGACAGGCCGACCGCGAAAACGAGAAGAAGAAAAAGAAGAAGAAAAAAAACGCACGGTATTATGTGTTTCACCCAGGTGTCTTTTGACAGGCATGCAACCCAGGCCACTATTACCGAAGCGAGTCCTTGTTTATTACCTGAAGAACTCAGCGCGGGAAAAAAGAAATACGCACCCATGAAAAAGCGCTCTCTTTAATGTTGCTAATATAATGGCATCTTCACTTTACTGCTTGGGATATCTTCGTCTAAAGAGGCAGAACATGTTTGGTTCTGCAGATGAGACCTCTGTCTTGCTTCGGGAGTCCGCGAGCTCGAACTGTTATTTTTTGCTCCCCATTAAAGGCGAATACCAATCAAGATAGAAGAAGATGCCATATTCTAAAACTTCAACGAACTAATTGTTTGTTAGTACTATGCTTCTGTTGGGGCCACGGTGGCTGAGCGGTTAAACTGCTCGCCTCCCACCACGGCGAACCGGGTTCAATTATCGGCCGATTCACTCCGGATTTTTGCAAGTGGGAATCGTGCCGAACATTGCCGTTGTTCGGTGAGTTTTCTCGGGGATCTCCCGTTTCCCCCAGTCCTTTCATTCCGATGCTACTCCACCTCACCTCACTTCACTCTCATCGCCTCATAAGACCTCGATGTTAAGAGCCTCCCAAATCTCTTCACTCATTCACTCACTACACATCTATCAATATAAGGTTCTCCTTCTCGGGATAATATATCTAGTACTTGGTGTTACTGACAGTAGTTATTTACGTATTTTACAAAATGCTTCTAACAAATAATAGCAATCCCTGTTTGTCTATGGCCTACCCTATCGGAATTATATTTGATAGTCAAAGCTTAGATCTAAGACTTGCTTCCAGTGCAGCGTTCCCTATATTGTAGTCTGTGCACCAAGAGAAAATAATTTGGTATTAAGAACCAAAGTTTCATTGGAATTTGATCTATATGTCAGGGGTAAATAACGTTGAATTTCTTCTTTTACTAGCATCTCGTAAACCACGCATCCCATGTCAACATTTCTGTGTTAAATTTATTTTTTCTTAATTTTAATTTGACCTGGAATAATAGAGCATGAGGCGAAACGAAGTAAGCAAATCGAAAACCAATATGGCGGATGGCTCCGCGGCTCCCCCACTTTCCCGTGTCAGGGGCGAGAGAGAGAGAGAGAGAGAGAGAGAGAGAGAGCAGACGAGAGATGTAAGAAGGAAAGATGGAGCATGAGATGAAATGAAGTATGAAAATCGGAAACCAAGATGGCGGATGGCTACCTGGTTCCCCCGCTTCTTCCCCATGAGAGAGGCGAGAGAGATAACAGGTGAGATACATGTGCATGGAATTCCTAAAACAGCTTCCTGTAAGCGGGGCCTTCCAGGTGGTGAAATAGAAATGAGAGAAAGGTATAAACTGCAGCGGTCCAGCGAAAAAAAAAAAAAAAAAATCTGATAGCTCTGCGCAAAGTTTTCTTTCAGCCTATTACATACCATTCCGTCCAGTCGCGTGTTTATGCCTTCTTGGACTAGGCAGTTAATGGAGTGGCAATTCCTGCAAAACTCTAAAATAAGAATGTAAGATTGAAATAAGTAGAAATATCTTTTAAAGAACTTAGTGTTAATTATAAATAAAATACTGAAGTATTTTTAATTAATTTAACTTTCTATAACATACAGTTTATTTCGACATTACACATTACATCACCTCCCATTTGATAAGAGCAGCAACTCTAGGTTACTATAAAATGATAGAAGTCGCTGATTTCCTTTCATCTACTGAGGTAACAACATAATATTAAATTTTGAGTTCCAACTTGTCCCAAAATGAATCCGCGAATTTTTCAGGTGTCTAATAATTCGTCATCAAGGTGTTTCTCAAAAATGGGCGACATTTCCCATCGTCTCGAAGATGTCAATCGCCGCTCGTAGAGAGCCATCAATCAAACGAAAACCCTTCCTCTCTGCAATGCCTCATCTCTACGGACATGCAAAATTCGCGTTATTTAAATTCGAGTCGATGTGAGTTATTTATAGGCTTCTGCAGAAGTGAGTACCCATATTTCCTTTTGACTTGGTGGAACGTGATTGGGTTATGTTGTCGTTACTTGTTTCCGATTGGCTCGAGGCCGCCAAGCGTTTGTCAACCCAACCGTAGCCCAATGACAAGAGCAATACAAACGCACATGTGTTTGAAGTCTATTTAGTCTTCAAATAATAACGCGAATTTCGCAGATCTCTACTCTCATCTCGTACTCTTACTCAGTTCCTTGCAGTTTCACGGGTCACCGGAACTGCTGGCATATAGTCGCGTCCACCAACCGGCGGATGGGAGCATGCGCCACCAGTACGCAACATCATTATTGTAGGTTGTAACATCTGCGTAACTTCGTTCACGCTCGCCTTACAAGAAGTGGCAGAAAATATTTAAGAATATTATTGGCAATTATTTATAATCTTAAATTTTTAGTTGTTGATAAAAGTTTATGAAACAATTGAAAATTAGATTTTCTCGCCACATTGTTCATTCTTATTATAACCTTAATATCTGAATTTAATATCGACCAGCCTGGCTCTGCTTAGGAGCGCCTAGTAGCTAAATTCGAATTTTCCTCTGTAAAAACCAATGTCCCGATGGACTTCCAAAATTATAATTATTTCTTTATAATATCCTTTACTTTCAATTTGGAAAAATTATAAGGTTATGTCTTATTTAGAACACTAACAAACCTACATCTATAAACAATACATATACAAGACGAACGAGATTCGAACTAGAGATCTCAAGGTGTTTCACCGATTTCGACCAGGAGATCACAACGTCCCATGGAGCCAATAACAAATAGGCCTGTACATGTATCGAACATATAACTAGGGTTGTGCGAAAGAGACATTTTCTCACGAAACGAAAACAAAAAACTTTAGCGAAACTGAAGCGAAAATTAAAAATATTTTCACAAGAACTTCGTCTCAATGAAAGTTTAACGAATATCATAACATTTTTGCAGTGTTAAAATTTTCCGTATATTTACGGAATGTTTTACAAAAATGTACAGTGTATATGCGGAAAGGCAATCCTTAATGACGAAAAACGGAGTTAAGTTAGTAAATACAAAATACGGAAAGTCTCCGCGTTCCCTTTAGCTTCGCGTTACGGGGACGAAAAATGCCGATTCTACACGAAGCTTTCTTCGCCACTGTAACAAGAAAATGATCGTTTCTGTGGCAGTTAAGGTTATCCACGCGACTATGACCTATTCTTTCAAACATTAAAAAGTATAGCATCAGGAGTCTGTAACATTTGGCAACACTAAAAATACATTAAATTCAATAGAAACTGAATTTTTGCGTTTGTCATTTGAATACGAATATAAAAGTTATACAACTATTACAAGTGAGATTTGTAGGTGAATTCTTAGAGTCGTGGGCTGGTAATTATTTGACTCGGGTTCAAACCTCGCTTGAATACAAAATATTTTAACTTTTCAAATATCATATTTTATACACGGTAGAACACCCACATGACGAAAATTAAAGACATTTTCAATTCTAAAATAAAAAACTTAATTTTATGTGCACTTCTCAATAATGTCAGTTGTAACACAATGCTATCATTTGTAATATTACAAATAAATGTCTTGCAGATTTCACAAGAAAACTTTATCGATTTAAAAAGAATTATCTTGGCAACTGGGTTCCCAGGGTATTTTCTTGCATAAGTACACAAAATTGTTTAGAGTTTAGAGTTGGAAAATTCCGCATTTTAAAAGACCTGTATGCTAGACTCTACGATCCTGTGTATTTTCGAGCTTCAGCTATGTGATAATTGGCTGCTGCTCCAGCGTATAGACAGTTTCACCCCAGGTCATATGGCTTGGGATTCGCTGCTTGTTTTCTTGCAGCTCTGTTAGTGGCTCCGAGTTCACCTGTACGTACCTATATGAAAAACTGTGATACAATTCCAAACATAACTTAAATGTACGTGCGCTTGAAGTCTAGCTTGTCCTAAAATGAATTCACGAAATTTTCCAATCCCTATCAACAGAGACCTGCAAAATTACCGCTATTATTCGGCATAAGGCTAAACTTTACAGTGCTGTATACAATTCAGCTGGCGTCGTTTCTACATTGGCTGCCGCATATAAGCGAAGTCACGCCCTTTCTTACAGAACTGCGCATTATTGGGGCACAAAGTTGTTAAGTGTTCATTTATTGGCGTAGTGTGTGTCAGATAAAGTTTGGTCCAATGACAAACGCATTGCAAAGGTAAACGTGCTTTAATTTTAACTTGTCCCCAAATAATAACACGAATTTTGCAGGTCTCAATAAGACGTTTCGACGCAGAGAAAATTAAGGAAAAACAGAGTTAATATCAGTTTAAAAACCGCATATTTTGGAGGACGTTAACAAATTAATTATCTGTATTATTCGTCACCAAAATAACTGTACCTAGGACCCGTAAGTACGCATGTCAAAATAAATGTTACCTTTGGCGTACATTTTTAAGGCATATTTCAAAATACATATATTAATCGGTAAACAGTTATAAATTTGAAGCACTTGCAAAGCTTCCTCTTCGACATGGTGGTACAGTTTCCTAGAACTCAGTATTTCCCTCAAGCAAACAATTTTTCCTTGCGAAGTTTGCTGCCAAGACCAGGCGACAACCGACAAAGAGGTTTCGTAGATTAATGGCATGCTGGTGTCTCCAAGGCCACCGCCAGCAAAGCCAGCCTCAGCCTTTGCGTGCAGAATATAAAAGGAGATCTTTGCAGAATTGACGGGGGCCTCATTTATTACCGACATACCGTGCTTGCAGCTGAGCAACACATAAAAACCGCATAGCTGCTCAAGCTGAAAACATGAACACGTGTTTAAGGATGATGCCCGCCCTTGATTGCGAAATATGTACACAAATTCACAGCAGTTTTATAATGCCGGGTACTATGCACAGTAAGAAACTATTCGCAAATTTAACACATATCTCTATACGTGCGTTCTAACAGAAAGAACGGTAAGGCTCTTTTTTTGGAAGTTTACTCAAATACAATTTTTTCACAACGAAGTTTGCGTTTTACGGTTCGCCATTGGCCTATGCACACAAGGGACGGGAACTTCTCACAATAGAGGACACAGAACTACGAAGATATTCGACTCGGTCACAGAATACTTCGGAATACAGAAGCGAAACAACCCCCTTGTATAGACTCACGCGCCAGCAACATTCCGTTCGTAAATCAGCTTGTGGTATCTTACTCTCTAGGCGGCCGCACAACCAATGGGCGACTATTGTTACAAGATGCCAGAGCAGCGTAACAGAGTTTGTGATGGAATGAGATCTTAATAAAAATAAAATAATTAAATTTGATTTTTAGTTTATTCACTTAGCTATTGCAATACCAAATTACCTATACCAACTTTTACTCTTTTTATTATCAGTGAACGCAATAAGTAATGTCTTCCTCAATCCTAATTAAAGTCCTTATCAATGTCTCTGTAATGGTCATAGTCACTTAATTGACACACATTATTTATGCATATTCAAAATGTCTTTATTATTCATTCCAGTTCAGTTATCCGCCCATCAGTCTCACTCTCCACTGAACTGATGCTTGCAGTCCGCAGAAAAGACAACTGCTGGTTGTCGCTTTGCTGCCTCGTCGCTTCGCTGTTTCGCACACCCGGAGGCTCTCACGGTCGTCCAACCCTCCAAACTCTATACTGTCTGCTTGGAGGCTTATTGCAGCTTAAGTAGTCCCACTGGCCCGATCTAGAAGGTACACCGCGCCCCGAGCCACGCTGAGAGAGGCAAGGGCGATGATCAGAGAATTGTTACTACGATAACCCCAGAAATTCAAGCCACTGAAGGCCAGGAGCGCTCAAGTACCGATAGGCTTACCTCGCAGACGCTGTGGCTTGCCTTTGTAAATCACCGCGCACGGGTCAAGAGAAGCTATACAGACCAGCAAAATGTAACAATATTTTGCAGCACGCAAATGCCAATGAGACCAAAGGCCAACTTCCAGTGTTTCGCACTGCCAATCGCTAGGGACAGGTGATTTTCGCGAAAATATTTATGGTGATGTTAGACTACAATATCGAACGTCCACAGCCACAACTTCCTTTGGTTATTGGCCAGGTGTCTACGTGAGAAGACATGCTCTTATTTGACTGGTCAATCGTAATAAAGTACTCCGATACTGAACTTCCACGATTCGCAGACAGAACTTGAGGCACGTGACACATAAAATCATCCAACTACGAAAGTGCAGATGAACAAAATTGTTTTGGAGTGCAACTGGGCTTGAGATCTTTTCGCGTAAAACACCTTTCTCTACCAATCACATATTGGGTGCTCCTTCATCAAAAGAACCACCACACCATTTCACTTTATACGTTTACATGTCTTGTGACTCGGTGCTAAGTAGTTTTTTGAGCCATACCGAGAGATGTATTCTATCCTTCTCTCATATGAGCATGGCGATTTATAAGCGAGAACGTATACCGATAACTCTTGGAACACTGAGAATCAGCGTGATGTTTTAATGGATAACGATTTACAAATTATGACAAACTTCTCGGAGTGATTAACAGTGTTCTCGGGTTTCTGTTCTGATAGTGAAGATCCTTTTAAATTCAGTGACACGAAAACATAATTCGTTTACCAATGGCGTATTCTTAATCGGTATGTTAACTCGATGAAATAGTGTTCGTACGAGTTGTTACAACCAGTCCTACCGTGGTTGAGAAATTTTCGAGTGAATGTTCCAAACCAAGCAACCGCGCTACTCTCAATATGATCCGGGAGTTGCACCGCAGGGGATCTGATAGGCCACACGTATGTCGACTGCGAAAGAATTACACCCGAACGGCTGGAAATGTACCCATATAATGGTTCGTTTATTTACGAAATTGTGTACGATAAGTTAAGATCAGAGCAGAGCGCGGTCAGAAACCAACACCGACACGGGCAGTTTTCCTGTCTTAATCGCCGACGACTGCTGCTTGCGCGATATAGCATTCAACTCTTTTAATAGGTGAAGTTGGGTACTGACAAAAGTTGTTCACGATATAGTAAGTAATTTTCCAATAAACATCTGAAATAAAATCGCTGTCCTTAAGTGCATGCATGCTACAGTACACATTGGTAAAGGCTGTACACTGTAAAGTGAGCACGTTTGAAAGCCCTGCTAAAGATCAACTTGTATGTACATTATGTATACTTCCGCCATATGCAAAATTAACATTGCCACGGACCTGGTCACATTATTCATGCGTCGGCCAAGTAAAACTGTAAAATTATTACAAAAGTAAATAATTTACAATGTTGCTAGTTCATAAATTTGTATGCAATAAATATACAGACAGCAAAACAAATAATTTTAGTGTTATCGAATGTTTTCCTAGCACTTTTAATTCAGCGGAAGTCACAAAAAATATTTTCTATCTATCGTTAACATCTTTAGAGGACGCGTGCCAGTCAGTATGCCCGTTAAAATACATGCAGACAAAAGCAGTGACATTTTTCAGATGTTGGTTTCAAAAGTGCTCACTTTATCGTGAACAACCTTTATGCAAGCTCCTAGTTCAGTTTGAAACGAATCTATGAAAATAGTTCTAATAAATCTAATACTTGGGGCACTGTGAGTGTAATGTATACCTTTATGGTTATTTAAGTCAGCGTCTCATAATGTACAGTATACAGAGTGTTCGGGAATTACCTGTCGAAATTTAAAGTACATTATCTGTGGGCGAACAGAAACAAGAAACTCTAGTCACAAAATGTTCGGAAAGGCTATTTAGTATGTTGAAATTGAAATTGAATTTTGGCAAACGACGCCGGGTGTCCGCAGCCGTATGTACCTGCGTGCACAATGAGTTACATAACATGAAGGCGAACTGGTCCACAAGCGGTGCTGTACGCGGCACTCTGCGCCGCCTGTCGGTCGGACGGGTTGCCACTGTCCCACACACAGGCGTCACCGCAGTGGCAGGTGAGGTTGTGAAGGTATGGTTGCCTATACACAGGCGCTGGCTGCATGTCCCGCCACCGCCGTTCGCCTTCGTCTCACGCAACTTGTTGTGCACGCAGGTACATACGGCTGCGGACACTCGGCGTCGTTTGCCAAAATTCAACTTCAATTTCAACATACTAAATGATCTTTCCGAACATTTTGAGACTAGAGTTTCTTGTTTCTGTTCGCCCCCATATGCTGCAGTTTAAATTTCGACAGGTAGTTTCCGAACATCTTGTATACACACAAGAGCACGTATTTGCATAATATTAAGACATTTACTTTCCCCAAAACTCTACCGTTTCACTTTGATGACGCATGAATAAAGTGAGACGATCAATAGCAATGTCAGACTTACTCGTAGCGGAAGAATACAAAATGGAAAGAAAAGTAGATCTATAGCAGGGATTTAAAAAATGGTCAATTTAACGTGAACAGCCTGTACATAGAAGTACATGGTCAGACCGAAAGTTCCTTTGGGGCAACAGTTGAACTGGATAATTAATTTGTAAGTTAGAGTTACACACATCCTTGAACTATTTGTAGTAGGTGTATCTTCTATGATTGTTCCACAGTAACTAATGAAGGCTGTGCGTATCCGCATTCCTAGTGTATTTAAACGTGTGCTAGTTTACTAGCAGCTGTTAACTGGCTGTTAAAAGACCAGGTAACACAGGTTTCGGTACTTGCTTTCTTGCATGTTAATTACTGGCCGTGTCTTACAAAATGGGATCCAAGTGAAGAAGAAAGTCTAACTTACAGGTATTTCCAGTCTAGCTTGTCCTCGAATGAATTCGCAAAATTTTCGGGTCTCTAAGTGAGAATGAAATAGTACTGATATATAAAATATAAGTAAAATTCACAATTAGCGAAAAATAATATAGATTTATGTCAACAGAAAGAATAAATTCTTGTTATACTGACGTATCAGGAACCAACTAGCAAGTCATAATTATATGCTGTTATTTTTCAAAGGTTTGATTCAAAATGTAAGTATACCATGAATAGACTATGGCTACATTGAATGTGCAGCGTGTTTGACTGGATTTATCACGTTGCGTATAGTTTTCTATTGACCTGGTTAGCGTCCGGCAGGTTGGATGCTACGTACCAATTGGCGACTGACGTACAGTGACGCGTAGTGGAGTGGAGCTATTTAGGCGGTTCTTAACGTCGAGGTCTCGAAAGCCGATGAGGGTGAAGTGAGGTGAATGTGGAACAGCGCTGGAATGCAAGGGCTGTGGAAACGGGTGATCCCCGAGAAAACCCGCTGACCAGTGGCATCGACCGATACGATTCCCACATGCGGAAGCTACGGAGCGAGCCCGCAGGGGAATCGAACCCGGTTCACCCAGGTGGGAGGTGATAAGCCTGACTGCTACACAACCGCGGTCCCCTACAGCGACGTGTAGTTACGGCGGCGAGTCGCTCTGTCGGGACGAGAAACCGGAAGTGGGCAAGGCACACAGTGAGTTTTACCTCTGTATTAGTTAGTTACTCTGTGATCTCTTCCATACTCCTTCATCCCCCCCCCCTTTTTTTTCCTTCCATCCCCTCTACAAGTTCAAATGCGACGTCGCGTCGGAGCGACACCAATATACGCCCCTTCCATATTCTTTCAAACATTTCCCATAAACCCCAATGGCCTTGTTGCATCACGCGGGCGAGCCAATCAGCGCGGCCGGGGATTTGCAATGTAAAACAACTCTCTCCCGCTGCGTGCGATCAGAGATCTCCTTGAAGCGCTGCCAGAACAAGGTTGCGAGTCGTACCTGAATTATTGCACACGTGTAAGTATTTCGGGTCCACGTACAATAATACTGGGCAGGGTACTTATGTACGATAATTTGAGGTGGTGATTTATCGCGGGACAAGTTGATTGTTTGCTAGGATTAAACATACTGTACACACGTACGACCGTTTTCTTTCCTTATTGGCTGTCATGCATGTATGAAGATACTGCTCCTTTATACTGGACCAGTGAGGATTCTGATACTACTGCGTAAGGCAGAACGTGAGTGATTGGTCTGAAAACAACTTCGCCGATTTAAATCGTTTTTCATACAATCATGAAAGAATAAACTAGTTAAACTGTTCTAGAAGATATGTTAGCTAAACATTTTTTTCGTGATTCTCCATCATCCCTAATACCCAATGGCGCAGAAATGTTAGCATTTCGTGAAGTTTTCATTCTAGAGGTAGCATGGATTAAATTGCGCACGCCAGCTACGATCTCCGGTCCACTCTTTTCACCAGTAGCACTTTCAAAACAACATGAATGGGACTTTAGGTTAGAACACTGTTTCCGTAAGGAAAAAAAACGCTTTGAACATTTGTAAATTTCTTCCGAATTAGTTTTAACGCAACTAGAATATACGTTTAATGTTATTAAAAATATGTTATTCATATAACAGCGGGTTTGCTATAAAACCAAAGTATGCAAACACATTCATCGCTGTTGGCCACGTAATTTTGACAGTTTTACTGGCGACGAGTATTTCAGTTTTGACTGCAAACGCAGAAGAAAAATGTGAACCTACTACGTTTTTAATCTTATGCTTGTTTCTTCTGCAAAAGACGAATTGAAATGACGAAACTGACTCAAATAATTACTCGAACCAACAACCAGTTGTCATTCGCAATGGTGTGATCGCTTCTAACTTTTCTGAGGCCCTGATAAAGTTCTACTTCAAGGGTACTCCTCCGCCTCGTGCAGAGAAAGCTTAGCAGAGTCTAGAGAAATACACCAAAGGACAACACACCGCATTCGCGCGCACTTAGAGTAATTGTATTTTGCATAACAACTATTTCTTACTAGGGATTATCAACGTTGCTGTTTTCTCACTGGTTTTATTCGTATTAATTATGAATTCAATATTGTAATGTATACATAAAATATGAGTAAACGTTTAATTTATCCAAAAATAAGACAATTTATGTAAATATAAGTATAAAACTCTGCGATATATGACATATTTAAGAAACGACCAAAAACACGTCATGCATGTGGTAATATTTCAAAGGTTTGATTTAAAAAGTATGAAGACACCGCTAATAGGTTATAAATAACAATCGCTACAAAAATCACGTACAGGATATTTTAGACTATATAGGCTGTTCACGGTAAAGTGAGCACTTTAGAGACCCTAGTTACTTTTTACTTTCAGCCATGTTTTATCCTGTAACTAACATTTTAACTAAATATTGCCATCTAAGAAGTAAAAAAAAAATTGTGTATATTTCATCACACAATTTAATGTCTAAAGCTAAAATAAAATACATTTATTGACTGTTATTCCAAGTGAGAGGGCTTTAAGAATTGCTCACTTTACCGTGAACAGCCTACAGAAGTGCAAACTGTGTCTTGTATCGCGAACTCCAGCCACACGGGATAACGAAATTTTCCCACTCACGAGCAATGTTTGTGGGAACATCGTTGGCCAATCGGCGCCACGGAGAGTAGTTTCGCAGACGGAAGTCCGACGAACGGGAAATCCTTCGCAGCTCGCATTAGCCAATCGTACACAGCCTCGATCGACCAATCAGCGAACGGCCACGTCCACAGTCAAAGGAACCGTCCCGCAATTTAGCTTATGTTTGCTTACCTGTTCTGTGACGCAAGGATCGTGGTGTCGTGTATGCTGCTCTCCAGATACAGTCCATTCACGGTTACTTCACACTTTTCTGAAGCCCTGCTAAAGTTCTACTTCCAAGATATCCCTCCGCCTAGTGAAAACAAACCTTAACAGAGTCTACAAATTACATAAACGGGATAACGCACCCAACATACCTATTTTCTCAATATTTTTATTCGTATTTAATTATAAATGAAATAGCATAATTTATAAATAAAATATAAAGATGATTTCAATTAAACAGAAAAAAATAAGAAAATTTAATCGCAATACAAGTATAAGACGCTCGTGATACGCGGCATATTTAAGAAAGAACCAAACACGGCATACTTGGTGTGATTTTTCAAAGGTTTGATTCAATAAGGGTGATGAAAATGCCAATAGATTATTATCTTCAAGTTAGAGAAACTCTGCAAGGAAGTGCGAGAAAGGTTAGGCATCACTGGAGGTTCATCGAATACATTAGATATAATGCGAGGGGTTGGGGGTGTAAACGAGAATATTACAGCCTGCCACGCTATGCAAAGTAAAACTGAAAACATTTTCCGTGGTGACCCCTTAATATTTTCAAAGCGAGCTAATGCTGTAGACGATAGTACACAACTATCGTCTCTGCTTTCTCCAATAACGTTACATTGATTTGTTATTTTCTCATATATACTTTGAAGTTCGAAAACTAGACTACCTTCGCAGTTTTGTACTTACCGGAGTTAAATTTTTCTGATCAATAGGGTTGTGGGAATATTCGGTATACCAAAACGGAGACAAAAGATTTAAACTTTCATTTTCGTTTGTGTGAGAAATTTAGCTTGCCAAATCTTCTAACGAAACGAAAATCCCATATTTTGATTATTATTCTTGTGTTTGATGAATGTTCGTTTAGTGCACCAGAAAAAAAAAATTCGACTGTAAACCGTCTCTTTGGTTTCCTTTATTTTTATAACTAAAATAACTAAATAAATTTGACATTTAAATGCAGGCAAGAATACTGTGGTAAATAATTCAAATCTTCCAATTTTATGGCTAGACTTTACAACGAACTTGCAATTGTAAATAACTTGCAAAAATGTTTGAAATTCTGTAAACTTTCATTAAGACAAAGTTCTTACGAATTAATTTTAAAATTTCGTTTAATTTTCATGATATGTCATAGGATTTTTTTTTGTTTTCGTCTCGTGAGAAAAAGTCTCCCAACTACCGACCAGTCAGTAGGAAGAATCCCGTGTTGTGTTCTCTGGTTAAAGGCTGTTCACGATAAAGTGAGCACTATTAAAATCATCCTTAGGAAAAAGTCACTATCCCTGCCTGTATATATTTTAACGGGCGCTCTGACTGGCATGAGCACAGTATAGTTGGTATCAGTGAATGGGAAGTAGTTCCAAGCTTTAAAGTCGAATAAAAATTGTTAGGTAACCATTTGTGATGTCTTAAATTATTTCTTTCCCTTTCTGTTTTTTTAATTCAAGGAAGTTTAAAAGTGACCAGTTTTGTATAGTAATTACTCTTCTAATAAATCCACAGTTTCGCTTGACCGATGAATGAATACTGTAAAGTGATGAGGCCCACGGAAATGTTACTTTTACATAAGGTGAAAGAATTCACAACACGTATACAAGTAGATCTAAAGCAGGGCTTTCAAAAGTTCTAATTTTACCGTGAACAGCTTATACTACTACTGTTCTCCATCTCCAGATGACACTGGGAATTATGGGGATAGGGAGAAGCAAGAGCTAGGACACTCCTACACTTTGCATTCCAGCAGGGGTATCGCCTAGCCCTCTTGGGTTAAAAATCAATGACTGGTCAATACTTCACTTTGTAATAAGTGTTTACAAATTAATGTAGACTTTCCCCTCTTCCTTTAGAAAATATTTCTTGTTTATAGGTGTTTGTGTAACTGGAGATAGTAATACTTTAGTAGAAATCATTTTATTTAAATATTTAAAACTTTGTCTACCCGTAACATGTGTTACACCCATGCTTAATCACATGCTTAATCACATGCACAAATATACAACGCACAGCATGAGATAGGGTCAGTGAGTGAAGAGAGTCAATGAGGGTGAAGTGAGGTGAGTATGTACCGGAGTTCTCCGAGAAAACCCGCCGACCAGCGAAATCGTCCGGCGCGATTCCCACTTGCGAAAATCCGGAGTGAACCCGCAGGGGATGGAACCCGGATCGCCTTGGGGGGAGGCGAGCAGTGAAACCGCTTAGTCACCGTGGCTCCATGCGAGAGAGAGAGAGAAAGAGGAGGAGGATAGAGAGAGATAATATTTAAATGAACATGGGCACTAATACAGAAATCTTGAGACGAGCCCTCCTTCTGGAAACAAAATGTCGGTGCCTATGCACTCTCCTAGCGATAGTTTCCGATAGTAAGGTTGTTTGTAACTATCGTCCAAGCGCACAGTATACCGTAACCTTGGCCACTCCCGTACGAGAAGTGTCGTGGAGACGTCGCCACTGTCGCCAACTGTCGCGACAAGCAAGTCGCGCGCCCAGGGTCGCTGCCTCGCCGTTAATTGCGACCGACGCCCAATAACGATCTAATCGGCTCCTTATCAGAACCAGGGGCAGACTCCTGTCAGTTTGAGTGGAAGGAGATTTTCCTCAAGCCCCTCTTACCCTTACCCACGCAGTTTTAGGCGTCTGCGTGACCAGTCATAGTTATAAGCGGATCCCTTTCCCCCACCCTCGTCAGACGCTAAGGCCAAATACATTCATCACCCTCCACATTCCGATACCGTCTCAAGGATGCTCACAGAACAAATTACAACAAGTAGATATCACAAACCACCAAAGTCCCAGTAAATACTATTGTGTGCATATGTATGAAACATTCTCCCAGGAACAATTATAATTTTTCAATTGCATACAATTTTTTATTTTGTCTGCAAATATTATACCGAAAATATTTCAAATAAAATATTCCATTTTCTGAAGCATCTCTGCTGCGTTACGGCTTCAGCAGTGTTTTGGAATGCCCAGTGTTTTGCTTGTGTATTGTCTATGCGTTTATGTAATATTCGCACTTCATGATCCAGTCACCCAACGATAATAGCATGCGTCTAATTAAGTGTAAGCAGTGGTCAATCAATGATGCTTTGTTTTCTATCATCCTGTCTTGATGAACCAGGCATTCCAATTTACCAGAATGTTAAATAGTGTAACAGAGTTTCCAGAGATTTTTCTGTACACACAATACCGAGTTATTTTGGTAATACTAACGTGGCAGCATTCAATTTTGTAACGTCTTTATTTGTGGCTGTTCTAAAAAGTTATGTTGTCATTCATATAAGTTACACACTAGAGAATTTGATGGCATTGTTACAGACATCGATTTAAAGTATAGGCTGTAACTATTTTTGTATTACGTGTTTTGGACTAAACCTCTGGGATACACGTCATGCGCCAACCAGGCACATGTGGGTCTTATCGTAAGGAGTTGGGTCTATTCTAATTTTTAAAAAAGCTATGAAATATTTCAGTGTAGTTCCTTTTATAGCACAAAAATATAAGTAGAAATGGGTAGGGCTGGTGTGCTGGTTCTTGACCAAAGTGCATTTTTTTGCACATACGTGACCTTGAAAAGTGCATTTGTTGAACATGCATGACCTTGAAATGTGAGTTTTTGGACATTCGTGACCTTAAACGGAATTTTAGCACATGTGTGACCTTGAAATTGCATGCACGAAAAATCATTTGCAAAAATGCACTTTTGCCACTCTTCCACCTGATGTGCAAAAATGCACTTTCAAGGTCACACATGTGCAGAAATTCCGTTTAAGTTTACGTCTGCTCAAAATTCACTTTTCAATGTAATGCATGTGCAAAAATTGCACTTAGGTCTAGAACCGGCACGCCCGCCCTACTGACATTTTTTGCCCATTCTCGAAATTTGGTTACTGAAACATGAATGCGGTCGTCGGAAAGTGGCATATGTCAGCAAATAGTCGCTGTGCTGTGAGTAGCCCTCTTTTTACGATATTTATTCTTCTAAAACTATGACGACAATGCTGTATATTTTCTTAACAGCTTGCTGTGTTAAAACCCTAAAGTCACCGCTTAAAAATCTGAGGAAACAGAACACGCAAAACTTGTTTATGCTATCCATAGACTTCGCAATGCTTCGTTATGTCAGGATGTGACCTTGGAGCGTTTAATATTGTTAACTAGTCATTCGCCTTTACATGGTTATTCCATGATTAGTAGATACTCAAAATTCGCGTAATCTTGTTAGGAGAAGGAAAATTCCATAAGTCGAGTGAGCTGTATACTCAGGCATCAACTATGTTCTGAATTGGCCGCTGTCCCTGTAAGGGGCTATTTCAAACTCGGAACAGGTAGTACCTTTTTCGATGCCCTTTCCCGTTCAATATTTATTGTTGATTCGGATGACTCAAAATCGTGTCTATTAACTGTGATCAAATAGCAAACGTAACTTAAGTTGTCACGAATTTGAAGTATCTTATTCTAAAATTTATTCGCGAAATGTTCCGTACACTCGACAGATTACTTATGAACGTCATGTGCACAATCCATGATTTCATTCATTACGGCTCCGAAATTGCAGACATATGGTTGGTCACTTCGTTAATGAACTTCTCTCATTTGGACAGGATGACTGCGAGGGAGTAGTAGGAAATAGTTCCTTCTGGGACAGGAAACTGTTTAATCAGAGTCCGAAGTTGCCCACGAACTTGATTAACGTCACATCCGAGGTCACGCTCGACAGCCTGGGGCGGCTATGTTATCGAGAAAATTACATTCTTAACTCAATAATTACTTTTCAAATGGCTGATTTAGCCGAATAATAGCCCTTTTCCCCCAAAAGATGGAAAACTGTCTCAATGATGTTCTCAAATGAGCAAAGCATATTCAAGGCGTCTCGATGCGAGATTAAAAATGTCCTCAGAGCAACAAGTGGATTCGAGGCTTCTCAGGAAATGTGCCACATAGCCCTCAAACCAGTAAAGCAGATTACAGTCTCCTCAGGGAATGAGCCACGTAGTAATGAAAGCAGTAAAAGTGGATTACAGTTCCCTCGGAGAATAAGATGTATATACCTTTAAGAGGGAAGGTGGACTAAGGGTTCGAACCAGGCACAGCAGATCAGATGGGTTACCAGCCATGTTTGTTTACATCACTGACCCCGACTGTCATGTTGGATCTGGTTAACAATGATCACAGTAAATTTTAACTCAAAAAATTTAGAAAATCGGAAAATATCATTGAATAAATTACACAATTGTAGATATTATCATGTTGGATATGTGTGATCATGAAGGTTCCATTCCAGTGAAGCAGGCAGAGCATATCCACTATCTGGTACTACGATCAGCAAGTGACTAAATAGTTGGTTCACTTCATCCCCTGTGTCAATTAATCGTAGACAATATTGTCACGAATATAGGCTGCTTCATCTTACTCATTCGCACATGTGCAGCCCACATCATAACATACAGCTCTAGCATTCGCTTGGCAATTTATTATAACTTCAGCTATTCATTGCATCTGTTTACTGCGGGAGGTTTTCGTGGTAGTTGCTTAGTTATTTAAGACTTACACTTTTACACTTTCAAATCTTACCTTATACTTAAGGGCGGTTTTAAATCTTAAATAAGGCAAACTACTCAACTTCAAAGTTAATTCCTATTTAAATATTTAACACTTGACAAAAAAAGATTTAACATATAGCTTGCAGCTTAAAATATTGAATTAATTTAATCACAGTTTCCAAAATAATTTGCTGCACAAAACATTAGTTAAACACCAAAACGTTAATGAATAAAGTGGACTATTACAAATATTTAGTATCTCTGGTCGTGAATGCCGATGCCAGAGGGAGCCCTTTGAGAATTAACTACACACCTTCAATTTATGCTGATCGTCTACCTAAAGGGGACTTACATCAATCCCAAATTTACCAGATACTACATTATTGGCTAACCTGGAATACCCTTCTCATTCCTCGAGAAGGGGGCCACTCAAATGGCTGGACCGATCACACATCCACAGCTTACTACTCTTGGTCCCTGCCATTTTCACGTCCGCATTGGCACCTACACATTCCACATCGTACTCATATTTATTTACTCATAATTATTTACAACGCCCTAGGCCAGGACAAAGGGGACTGCCTAGGCATAAGCAATCACTGGACTCAGACCAGCACCTGAGCATCAGCACTGGCTGGTGCCTGGTCATCGACTCTTGTTCAACTCTCACCAATGTATGTTCCCATACCCCGCATCACACAACTGCTGAGTCCCAACATGCCAGCTGTGAACCCAGAGTGCCTGGCCAGGACCCAGCAGAGAACATGCATCTCGAATATAGGATAGGCTGCATCATGCCAGCCAAAACTAAATGATTTACAGAAATCAAGCACTGATATCCTGGGCAGCCAACATCCTCCACAAATTGTCACCTCAACATACACATCCATGGCCTGCTTGCAGTAAAATCTCTGGGTCCCGCACTCCGTAACTCATGGAAAAGAAAACACAACATAGAAGAGTGCCAAATATAGAACTCAAGAATTTCAAACACTGCAACTTTCCCCAGCCAGCTGAGCTTGTGTCCTCACATGCGACCCTGGAACACACTAGTGTGTTCATGTTTTATAACTTAAGCAGTGTTACGAACTAGGCGACAAAACAAATTCCATCAGGGTACCCATGGGGCAGAAGCCTCAGTCCCATTCCACTTCTAAAATGTCAACACAATGGCCTCAACTTTGACTCCACAATATATGACACTCAAGCCATTCCTTTTCCACAATTTAAACAAATACAAATTTTCAGCTGATTACAGTTCAATTCCCCATCTCAATTATCATGGCACCTCAACAAAAAAATACTTGAGAAAGTCGTACTTCTGTTGTTCCTGTACAATGACAAAATGTAATTCTTAAAAACTTCCCAAAGAAGCTGCCTCGGAGACGCACTGACCCCAGGGAAACCCCACAAACAGCAGCTGCTGCAACATGTTACTCTACATAACCTATGGTTACAGATATCTTATCTCACGGATCCAGGGTGGCAGACCAACAGCAACCATAACTACTCGATTTAAATAAATCATTACAAGCCTTAAATGCAGGATGTGACTTTCACACCTGGGAACACTATGAATCACTGCTGCTAGATGTAATTTCGGAAAATTTCACAATTCAAACAAATCAAACACGAGATCCTAACCTGAAGCATTTCATTACTTTTGTAACACTGAAAACGTTATCAATCAAAACAAAAAGCATTGAAATGTGCCGACCCCAACACAACAAACAGGAAAACAGGTGGGTGATAAGTGGATCTAACCCCGGGGGAGGGGGAGGGAAGGGCGAATTTCCATAACTCCGACCAACTCTTCGTCACCGCTGCGACCTATGCACAGATCACATCCACCTGCTGCTCCGGCCAATTCCAACAGCGACACCCATCATTCGTCCTCAGCGAGGACGTACACTAGGCCCCAGCCTAGCCGACAGGAACATCTTCATTGTTCCATGCTGCGCCGGAGGTCTCACTTGGCCTTGAATTCCATCACTCCCATGCACATGTCCTACTACAGCACACACCTCCTCTTCTTCTGCAGCAGCGGCCTGGAACACAGAGCGCGATGTCTCTTCCTACTGCACACTTCTAGTATCATCCCTGTCTAGACTCGCCTTTCGAGAGTATAGAAAATAAATTTCTAGTTCCTCACTTCACCACACCCCTGGCGTGGCATACTTCAATTTCCAAAACAGTCTCTAAATAGCAAGTCCAAATTCTTTTCAAAACTGTCTGAAACATATGGGTGTTCACACTTTGTTGTTTCACCAAACAGTACCCAAAAATAAAACTTCAAAAGTCCTCCCACTTAAAAAATTCTTAGTGCACTTTCCCAGTATGTGTGACACTGAACACTCATCATCTGGGGGGAGGGGGAGAATACGAAATGGCCACCCGCATCAAAAATTATACCACAGTGACAAAAACTGCAAGTTAAATCCCCTATCACTCATTAAATTTAACCCAGAATCTAGTCTCAGTTTACAATTTCTAACCAATTACTTGGGCATCTAGATCAGGGGTTATTTTACAAGTATCAACTAGTTAGTCCTACAAAAACATATATATGCATACACGCACAAAAGTAAAATGTTCAAAACTGCTTGACATAAAAAATTACTTTTTCTCTAAAAAAAACATTTGTTTCATAGAACTCAGAGCCCTTTAAAAAAAAAAAAGGTACATGCCTCGTCTCTGTATCTCTTCTCGTTGCCTCAGTCACCATGGTCAAGTAACACTTACAAGCATATAAACGCACTTCCAGGACACTGGCCCTGTCTGAAAAACCAAATAAACCAAACAGTCAAAAGAAAAAAAAAATTCACACTACCAAAAAAAAAAAAAATTAACACCCAGTAGTGCCGAGTTCTGAGGTCGCCTCACACTCTGGGGACTCCCAGGGTCCATTAACGAACCTTTCCTAGTATCAGCCTACTATACAATTTCTGAGTCAATATAAACAACAACAAAAAAACACACATCATCCCAGTAGTAGCTAGGTCCTGTAGTCTCAGGGCACCTCTCGTTCTAGGGACATCTGGAGGTCCAAAAATCCGACCCTATTACCAGTGACCTAGTCACACTGCTGAGCCAACAAACCACTTCCATGTACACCTGGAACCAACGCTAAAGTGGCATCGCATTCCCTCTGCCATACTTCAGACAGAACAACACTATCTGGTTCCAATTTATCATATGAGGGGATGGGGCTCCATCTGCCCATCTGCCACTTTCAGGACAGTACAATCTCGCTCCCTAAGCATTAAAAACGGATGTGCAGTGAAACGTGCACCCGCTGGTCACCCTGGTCTCTCTCACTCTCTAGTATCTCTAGTCTTGAGTGCCGATGCCAGAGAGAGCCCATTGAGAATTAACTACATGTCATAAACCTTGGCTGGTCATCTACCTAAAGGGAACTTACATTGATGAGTGAATGAGTGACTGAGCTGTGAACGATAGACGACGAGCAGCGATAGATGTGACCAGTGGAAGGGAAATCTGCGACTGCGAGTAACAAGCAGTGAAGAGTGCGTCTGGCAGGCTGGACTATTGGACTGGATGCGGGAGTGAAATACATTACAAATGGTTGCAACAGACTGAACACTTGTTAATGGCGAGTATGAGTTAATTTACTGTAACCAAAAAGAAACAATTAAGAAGGACGTTAGTTAGAGTTGAAATATGCATTAAATATTGTGTTCAATGTTAAATATAAAAAAAAAAACTAATAGTGGAGACAGGTAGTTTAATGCTGTAAATAACAGCTGTGCGAATAAATTAAAGTCTAATTTAGTTATATTGCTTTTATTATGATCTCCATTCTAAGATGTGTGAAATATGGCACAAAGTATAATGTTATACGAGCAACATTTACGTACACAGTCCGAGTCACTTGAGCGGATGTAAATGGGAAAGCTACTAGCTGTTGGAAAATCGTTTCAAAAGCAATCTGTTGGCGCTGGCACGAATACGAGTAAAACAGGTTCGACACCCACGGACGTCATCGCATATATTACAGAACGTGCCAAAACAGATATTCTCGAAGTGGTCTAGGCTCATTGACCAAGACGACGTTCTGAAAAGTGTTCCGTCTTCGCCGATTGCGTATGTTTACGTGGCTGGTGGGGGAAACCATGTTCGTTAGGTCGCTACGTCTGTTTATAGTTCTCAATAGTAGCACAATCAGTCCAGGTTTGATAAAATGATCTAGAAGCGCCCACTGCAGTCTGTTTAGAAGACAAATTTTCTTACGTTATGAAAACACTAAACATCGGAACCAACTTAAAACCATTTTTTTTTTCACAGTGTCCAGTTCAAAGTGAGTTTGTAATTTAAACTCTAAACATCACGAGAACTGTGCTGAAAAAGTGTAGTCCTTCACATGTGTCATTCGTTTTAAAGACTACGCCTTATATTCGCACCCATTTGCTGCCGATAGCAGTAGGCATGAAATAGTTTTTAATTGGTTCTGATATATGAGATAGCGTTATGCTGATACAAATACAGTCCTAAAGGAAGCAATTATTGTTAGTTGCATGATATATTCATATACGACTTAAGTGATTAAAGCGTATCTTAAGCACGAGATTTAAGGGCACAATTCACTGCTCTGGCGTGCAGTCTTGAAACCGCATAAGTTTGCAGAGGAACTGAAAAAAAAAAAAAAACATTAATAGTTAGCTATAATCACAAAATAGCTGTATACATATGCTTGTGTTATTGCAATAGTTTTATAATTTTAGTTGTTAATGTAATACAGTAAATTCTGCTCATATATATATAGCATTATAGACTCCAAACACGCTCCTATTTATTTAATTACCATCGCTTGGAACAATTATCTTTTGGACAAACACGGATCTGGATCCAGATATGATGAGGATGGTTTGTGCGAGGGGGGGGGGGGGGGGAATGGGAAATGACTCTCCGCCCAGAAAAACCGCATTGGCATGAAAGTGATCTGTCAATGCTTTAAAACTGAAATAAAAAATTGTAACAAATGTTTAAAATATTGATTTTAATTAATTACTCCAAGTGTTTCCTAAAATTATGAGATAGCAACCCCCCCCCCCCCCTTTTTTTTTCCCATGCGTTGAATTAGGAGCTAGACCTGTACCTACGCAATAAAAAATTTGACTTCCCCCTCCCCAACAAACCGCAAGTCTAGATGCACTCCTGCCTCCGAACAATCCTTTTGATTAGAGACGTGCCAAATTCACGTTATTATTTGGGAAAAGTTAAAATTAAATCACATGTTCCTTTGCAATGGGTTTGTCATTGGGCCAAACTTTATCTGACACGCCCCGGGTAACTCTACCCCAATAAATGAACACACTTCACAACTGTGTGCCCCAATAACGCGCAGTTCTGTAAGAAAGGGCGTAACTTCACGTACATGCAGCAGCCAATGGAGAAACGACGCCGGCTGAAGTATATACAGCACTGTAAAGTTCAGACTTATGTAAAATAAAAACGGGAAGTTTGCTGGTTGCTGGCCCTACTTACGAGCCTACGAGCCACTAACAAACAAGAGTGTGGCTAATTCATGTGCAATTAAATTCGGCAGCAAATTGTAGAATGTTAACGTTTGAAGGAGAGCTTTTGAAATCAACCTTTGAAATTTATCACTGTTCATACCAGCGTATATTTTAAATGGTGCACTGACTACCGCGCGCCCAATATCGTTGCTTACGACGGAATACAATTTGTTTAATGTCTTAACGTTGAATTGAAATATAACGTTGAATTGAAATTTTGTGAAAGCCGATATGATTTCTTTTGCTGTATGTCATTTAACGCTTAGAAATGTAATAATTAGCTAATTTTTAAAACGTTTACTTGTCTAATAATTTTACATGAGGCATGAATAAACTGACCAGGCCAATGGAAATATTCATTTTACATGTGGTGGAATGTGAGTGATGAGATTTGGATGGCTTTAAACATCGAGGTCTTGAGAGCCGATGTGGGTGATTGAGGTGAGTATGGAGAAGCGCCGGAATGAAGGGGCGGGGGAAACGGGAGATGTCCGAGAAAACCCGCTGACCAACGGCATCGTCCAGCACGATTCACACATGCGAAAATCCGGAGTGACCCGGCCGGGGGTTGAACCCGGATCGCCTTGGTGGGAGGCGAGCAGGCTAACCGCTCAGCCACCGTGGGCCTAAATTGTGGAAGAATACATTTTACGCATTATGTATAAATCACAGGAACTCCAGGTACATAAAATATTTATTTATTTGCTTTGTTACGTAAATTTCTTGTATTAATGACTGTTACTTTTATTAAGGTGCTTGTCTATCGGTAGGTGTTCATATGTATATAACTCCAAAGTCTCCCGCACTCTCAACGTGTATAAGTGTAGAGAACCAAACAAGACGAGTTGTAATCGTTTAACCAACGTGGCGTAGCCTGTGGATGATCAATATTCATAGGTTTACTAGTGGATTTTAATAGACGGGACCTAGTCACACACATTTGGTGCATTTTTCCGATTCGTAAGTCAGTAAATACGTACAAAATGTACGAATAAACGGTGACAGTCTCACTGATTCAAAACAATTATTTTTGTTTATAGTAGAACACCATATCGTCTGCTCATATAAAAAGGCGGTTCAAGACTAAAGGTGACTTGCCCGAATAACGTCCCAGAGTCGACTATAGGTCTAAACCCGGTTAGGTTGGGATTGTGCGTGCATTTATAGATGTGAGTTTAGATTATATAAGCCTTCCGGCACATGAGTGTGTTTAAAAGAAACAGGAAGTTACCAGTATAACTATTCGGCCTACTTTTTTTTCTATATATGTATGCGAGTAAATTTGATGAAGTAGACTCCATCCTTAGATTCAGATAAAAGAAAAATGCGTGTTAAAATAAAATACTGTCATCATTTTGAAAATAAGTGTTTGACTCACGGCCTATCGCCATAATTCTTTTTATTTTTTTTTATTTGAAGGAATTGATTTATTATTTCCCTAGATATGACACGAAATTATTATTATTTTAATTTGGAGCTATTTTACAAAATGGTGTACAGAAAAAAACTGTGTACAGATTTATTTCATGCTTCTAATTCATACTTTCAATACATCAAGTTTGGTCGAAATTTGGTCAAAGGGTAAGATATGGCATGAATACAAAATTAATCTTCATTTTTTACGTATCCTATCAATCGAAACCGCATATGTTATCTCGTACAATCTGAGTATTAGTAACCTGTCACATTGGGCAGGAGTCATATTTGTAGTTTCCAAGATATGATGCAACAATTTTTATTTTTTTCATGGATGATATATTCTAAAATGGCGAACAGTAACAATGAAACTCTATAAATTAAAAATGTACATACACGGCAGTCCATTAAAATGTGAGATTTCGTTTAAAATGGATAAATGGTTGCCAAGATATCAAATGGTACCCTAAGTGTGAAATTCGCCACCATTTGAAGAAAGGAAGGGAAAAAAAAGCACACGGCGTAGTCGAAAACTTAAAAAGTCAAATGTCCACACAAACTACTGTGAGTACCAAGTTTGGTGAAATTCAGTTAACAGGGTTCAAAAGTTTTTAGGGACACATACAAGCACACATTCCAACACACCTAACACATGCACATAGTCACACAGACAGGAAAGTGATCACATAAGCCTATTTACCCTTCGGAAAGTCGGCTAAACATTTAAACAATGAATGTAAATTTTAATTTTTACGTGGACAAATTTGTTTGCGTGTTATGAGAACTCCATCGCAGGGTGTTAGAAATGTAAGCATTTATAAAATTTTAACGATTAAGCGAACACTTTATAAAAATATATGATTGAAAATCATACATAGCCGAAACATAGGCACCTACTTAAATCTTCATTGTAATACTAACAGCAAATAGGGCACAGGGGATACTAGCCTCGTATAAGAATATAGGCTATTCACAGCAAAATGAGAACTTTTGAAAGCCCTGCTTGCATGCACGTTGCGTATTCTTCCGTCTTATGTAAGATTAACATTGTCACGGGCCTCATCACTTTATTCATGCGTCGGCCAAGTGAAACTGTGAAATTGTTTGCAAGGTAAATATTTCACAAATATACTCGTTTTTACACTTCGATGCATTAAAAAAATAAGAAAGCGAACGAAATATTTCAAGTTATCAGAAATGGTTACCTAACAATTTCTATTCGACGTTAAAATACGGAACTACTTTCCCATCGAACGTTACCGATTATACGGGGCGCATGTCACTCGGGGCGCACGTTAAAATACATGCAGGTAGGAGCAGTGACTTTTTTTCTGAGGCTGATTTCGAAAGTGTTCACTTTATCGCGAACGGCGTTTAACTGAGAGTACATACGTAAAGTAGCCACTTGTACCACGAACTCCAGCAGTACACTGGCCAGCAAAATGGCGTCTCTGACCAGCAAAACGGCATCACTGGCCATCAAAATGGCGGGATGCTGTTCGCCAATCAGCACCTGGTAGCTTGCTCGCTAGCCGGTTGCCCATACACTAGCGGATCTTCGGTGTAGTTCTTCTGCAGCCGCCGTCGGTGACGGCTCGGACTTTTAAAATCTCGGCGTCGGGGTTGCGACGTCATCTTGTGTGTGTGTGTGTGTGTGTGTGTGTGTGTGTGTGTGTGGCCGTTTGACTAATTAGGCGAGTTTAATGGATTTTTTTTTTTTTTTTTTTTTTTTCCCGCATTATTAAGATTATTGAGGTTTTGAGATTATGAAGTGAAGTGAAGTGAAGCCAATCACGCACACGGCTCGTCCCTGAGCTTCGCGAAGCCATTCAGCAAGTCACCGGGAAGATCCACGCCGTTTCACTTCTTTATATAGGCTGTTCACGGTGAAGTGAGCACATTTTAAGGCCCTTCAAAAATTTTCCTTTCATCCAGTTTCTATATGCCTGCTGATTTTTAATATAAACCTTGCAATGTGACCTATAAACACAGTCTATAGCCTACATTTCACCACTAAAGGCGGTTCACGATAAAGTGAGCTCTTTTGAAATCAGACTTAGAAAAAAGTCACTGCCACTACCTGGATATATTTTGACGGGCGCACTGAGTGACATGCGCCCAGTAAAGTTGGTAACGATGGGCGGGAATTAGTTCCATTTTTTAACGTCGAATAAATTAGTGTTAGGTAACCATTTGTGACAACTTACATTATTTCTGTCGCTTTCTGTTTTTTTTTTTTTTTTTTTTTTTTTTTTTCAATGCATCGAAGTATAAAAATGAGCATCTTAGTGAAATATTTACTTTTCTAGTTATTTCACAGCTTCACTTGTCCAACACATGGATAAAGTAATGATGCCAATGCCGATGTTAATTTTACATAATGGGGAAGAATACACAAAGTGTATACAAGTAGATCTTAGGCAGTGCTTTCAAAAGTGCTCATTTTATCGTAAACAGCCTATATCAAAATTTAACACCCAAGGTTGCGATATGATAAATTTATTATTGGTTAATACCTGTTGGAAGGGCCTTAAAGAGTGCTCACTTTACCTTCAATATTCTATACCTGACTATTTTGTGGACTCGTATTAACAGTGTGAGCTTAAGGCTCTTACCTACCTGGAGCTTTATTCCGCGTTTGAAACCGAGCAGCGCGGGAGCGATAAGGGTGAGACTGCCACGCACATCAAGTGTCCCATCGCCCCTAAGCGCAAGGCTCTGTACTGGCATGCAGTGTCCTCGTCACACTGCGTGTACATATGGGACTTTCAGCTGCGACAACTATTATTTTATTGACGGGAAGTCTGCAGGACGGTTCAATGCAGGACCCTTGAGTAGTTCTGAATATATCTGACGCGTATATTCTGGGATACAGAACTTTGGAAAAGCTGTTGTTAGCCTTATTGGAGTGCCATGAAATAGTGTTTCTAATGTGTGTGACGTCTTGAATGCACTTAACAGCGTAGATCAGCAAATTGTATAGTGGGAAAACGTGTATTTCTAACACACTTCAACGCATTTCAAGCACCATGCAGTAGGAAGCCTTAAATTTAATGATCTCATTTAATTTAGTTTCTGTTTTCTATGCAAATAAAAGTAAGGTGAGGTAATTAGGCTTAAACTATCGTCGACAGCGAGGTCATTAGAGACGGTGCAAGTTGCAAAGGAAAGAGGGATTGGGGAAGGAATGGGAGGAAATCGGCCATGGCCTTTGATTGGGACCCATCCCAGCATTCGCCTGGAGTAATATTATGCGTTTTGGTAACGAATGTAAGTATATATATAGACACAAATAACACAATTTCAGTCACACTCAACCGGCGCACAAATGAAGTGCAGTTTATCCACTGCAAAATTACAAAATATGCTTGTGATCTGTGAAAGTTGTAGAGAAGGCTGCAGTTCATTTCTCTGCAGACTTCCAACTAATTGAAGAGGGGCCGAACTGCTTCATCACTTGGGCGGAAGTTCCGCGTTTACACTTAACACGTGAGAAGTTCTGCAAGGCAGCTCAGTGGCTCGCGCGTTGCTGCGATGCGACATTTAAATCTACGTGACAACGTCGACCTTATCGGCTCCCTGTTTCTGGGCTTCAAACGTGCCATAAATAGCTCCAGGTTGACTGGCTCCTTAACATCTCAATCACTTTCCAAATCACCAGCATATTTTGTGGTTGTCCAGACGTGGCCTTGGGCAAAATTATTTTCCCCAGTGTCTCTCTGGCACAGAGATTTTCGGCGACAGTCAACGTGTTTTTTTTTCCCCGAAGGTGAACCACAAGTAACCGATTGATCATCATGTCTCTCCAAAAAGTTGCGCTGATGCTAATCTAACCGGATAGATAAAAGAGAGCCTCCACGCCTAATATGTGAAACATTCAATAACACATGCCAAAATACCCATAGTAAACAGTTGTGTGTTCTTCTATTAGACCATAGTAACTCATGGTTGTCTGTGGGGTCCTTGAAATTCTTGAAAACAACGTGTTTACTACGCTATTCATCTTGTTTTTTCATAGTGATCAAAGCATCGAGTTTCGTGGCCACCTGAAACATTATGTTAACAACTAATTTCTTAATAGATTCATGGCATGGGAGGAACTTAATCTTTCTATATATGGTGAGTGTTTCCTTCGGAGGTCTACAGTGAGCCTGCCGGATTCTTTTAGAGCTATACACCAAACCTTTGAATTCTCTTAGAGCACTACACCAAGCATGCCGGGTTCCCTTGCAGCTCTACACCGAGCACGTAGGGGTTATACACTGAGCACGTTGGATTGGGTTAGAGCTCTACACCGAGTCTTTCGGATTCTGTTGGAGTTATAAACCAAGTGCGTCGGATTTACTTGGAGCTCTACACCAAGTGTGTGGGATTCTTTTGGAGCTCTACACCGAGCGTGTCAGATTATATTAAAGTTCTACACCAAGTGGGTCGGATTTACTTGGAGCTCTACATCAAGTGTGTTGGATTCTCTTGGATTTCTACACCAAGCGTGTCAGATTATATTGGAATTCTACATCAAGTGCCGGATTCTGTTGGAGCTGTACACCAAATGCGTCGGATTCGCTTGGAAATCTACACCAAGCGTTATGTAATCGCGAGTTCGAACCTAGTCGGCTGAACTAGGGTTGATTCTCGTCGTATTGTTTTACTATCCATATTACTGAAAAACTCCGCTGCAGTTCTTCACGAGTAAGTATTCATTACAGCTGCTAAAACTAAACTCTGCAGACTCTTCTAACTGTGCAGTGTGTTATGGTTTCTATTGTGCTCCACAATACACCATACATATAGTTTGGAGGTGTAGCTTCTACACGCTAATATTAACTGCCAGAAAAGTCATATAAGACACTGATTTATTACGTGTTGTAACACAATAACTTACATATAATATTCCAATTAATTCTGTGACATTAAATGATGTGGAGCGCTACTGAATGATATTAAATTAACTGTATATTTAATCGGCTAGCAATTACGCCTTCTTGACTCAAGCTAATAAGGACAGTACCCACCTGAATCTTGAGACCGGAGGCTGTATCTGGCTCGTTCGGATCACGACGTACGACACACCCAAGGCAGCGAGCTCCACGCTGCCCGACGTCCCGACGTGGAAGCTCCTTCCGACGTCTTCAGCCGCTGTCGTGGACAAGGCCCCGACCCTCGCTTCGCGCCGGCCTATATCAATCCCTTGTTCTAGACAACTGGCCTCCTTCCAGTTTCAGGGGAAGGGGGTGTTGTCGTGTTGCAGTCTTCTGACGCAATCCCTGGCATCCTGGATTTATTTGAAGTCTAAGATCGGTTTCATACCGCGATGTACATGACAATTTATTAAGGTCCTCTTCAGGCTGCTGCAACAAGCGGTATGCATAACTTAATACTTCATGCATGAAAATTTCCATAAAGCTTAAAACATAGAAAATGCTTCAATAAGAGATTATTACGAATATATTCATTCTATTTTTGTTTCGCATTATTTTAGTTAATAATCGTATATAATTCTTTTTCTGGTGCAACCAGTAACTTTTTTCTAAAAATTCCGTTAAATTTTCTATTTAGTTTGGTTTAATAGTATTTCTGTTTCCTTCATTGTTGTAGCAAAATTTACTAAGAAAATCTATTTTTACGAAGGTACTGAGCACCTTACAAGATAATAATGAAAGGAGTGTAAAATTCGTGATGAACATGATGCAAGCCAGTGAAGTAATAGGAGAGGGGAGGGGAAGAGCAGAGTGGAGATATTTGAGTGGCTCTTAACATGGAGGTCTTGAGAGCCAATGAGTGTGAAGAGAGGTGAGTATGGAGCAGCGCCGGAATGCAAGAGCAGGGTAACACCAGATCGCTGAGAAAGCCCGCCGACCAGCGGTATCGTCCGGCGTGGCGAGTAGTCTGACCACTGCACCACCGAGGCTTCCGAAGAATATAGAAGTTGATCAATCTTATAGTGTCGTTACTCTTGTTCACGTGTTACGTATGTATTGTACACATGGGCAAAAGTGAGTGTGCGAATCGTTTTGTGTGTGTGGTAGTTTCAATTCGCTGATTGGCTCCGCGAAAGCTCTGGCAACGGGGCTCTGCGTCTGACTGGATAGCGAGTGTTGCCAAAGGTTCTTTATTGGCTGGGCTGCCGTGGCTTGCGGGTGGGTTTACAAGACCATGATTGGTGAACAGCGTTCCGACATGTTCGCTGGCCAGTCACGCCATATTACTGGAGTGTGCAGCTGGAATTCGCGGTTCTGATGACTGTTTCCACCCTGTATACTTACCTTCTCAGTGCGTTGGCCACAACACTGTTCGGAATGCACCAAGCCATCCGCAGTCCTTCGTCGGACACGATAAGAAATTTGCGAGTGTGATGAATCGTCTTAAGGTGTCCGCCTGTATTGGATATTTTTTTTTGTCTCGTGGGCAATAAGTCCGACACTACCATGAGCATCACGTACCCCATCGCCGCTACGCGCAATGCTCTTCAAGTGGCGAGCAATGTTATCTTCGAGCTACGGTTACCTTTGGTTTTTGTCGAAGAGTGTATTATGGTCTGGTATCAGATTCCGAAAGCTCAGTTTTTCACAACGCAATTGTACGCCACATTACAACTGCCTCGGCGTGATTTCGCTTGGCTCTGCGATCGAGACACGTCCATATGCACAGCCGATTGTAGACGGGCTTTTAGATTTTCTTCGAAACGGAAGGAGCTGTACCTTATGGCTAGGGCCACCTGCTTTAAGCGAAAATATTACAGGACTACATGAACTCCAAACCACTACAGCTTAGCTCTACTTTCGTGATTGGATGATTTCAACTGTCACACATTGCAGGCGTCTGTCCACGAATCACGAACACTCATTGTCGGAGTGACCTAATTCTGATTGGCCCAGTGAGGCAAGTCACTGTCTCCCAACAAAGACACGTGGCCAATAACCAAACGAAAACTGCACATACGACATAGGACATTGGAGTCTACCATTCACGTAAATCTTTTCGCGAAAAACAGGTTCACGGTAAAATTAACAATTTTGAAAGCCCTGCTTAATATATTGTGTGCACGTTGTGTATTCTTCCATCACATGACCGTGATGGCACAGCATCTAAGAGAGCTCGCCCCTCCTCCTCAGCCCCCCCCCCCACACACACAAAGGCGATTTTTTTTTTTGCGGAAACGAAATTCCCGCTTTTAAAACCACTGTTAAGTTCTCGGGATATTTCCAGACCAGGAGTTCGGAATGCCTTTGGAGCGCCGAACGCAGACATTCACTTCGCCTCGGGGGGAAAGCGTAGAGAGAGAGCGAAAGAAAGTAAAAGAGAGAACGTGATGAATCTGGCTGAGAGTACATAAAACAAATTCCTACCTGAAAATATTCTGAGTGTCTGATACACATGGACACAGATGGTAACAATGGCATGTGTGTCGAATGCCTCATTATTCTTACGTGCGGGGCTTTGGACCAGCGGTATGTAGTCTTACAGAAGCTATAGCAATTCACATATCATCACTTATGCCACAGATTAGTCTATTCGAGGTTAATTCACAATTCTTGAATCTAACCATTGGAAAATCACACCGTGTATGACATGTTTGGTTGTCTCCTAATGTCATGTCTCACAAGAGTTTTATACTTACCTCACTTTTTATCAAATTGAACTTGTGCTTATTTTTTATTAAAAAAATATAATATTTCATTTATAATTTATACGAATAAAGATAGGGTGAAAATACGTGTATTGGCAATGCCCAGTAAGAAACAGTTCTTATGCAAAATATTATTACACTAATTGTACACGAATGCGGTGCGTTGTCGCTTTGGTGTAATTTTCTAGACTCAGTTAAGCTTTGTTTGCACGAGGTGGACAAATATCCTGAAAACGGAACGTAAGCAGGGCTTCAGAAAAGTTGAAAGTGACCGTGAATGGAATATAGACAAGTAAACCTAAGCAGAATCGAAACGGTCCTTCATTTTGACAGTAGTTATTCAGTGTCATGTACATGAGGGTATCTTGTGAGAATATTTCAGAGTTCCAGAGTCAACAAGACTGCCTCAAAAAGGTAAACTTAAGGTTTTAAAGTGCAATTACATGTATGTGTCATTCACACCTAATATAAACATATAATTTGCATGTAATTAAGGTAGAAAACCTTAATGCAATTGCAGATATATTTTGGCACCCCTACGAGGGGCATTACTAATTACCTGCTCAACTAACACAACTTCCTCACATATTAGTTTTGGGCGCACAACGTAATGGCATCGAAGATTTAAGTCACACGCATTTGGTATTCATCTACCACATAGTATTTTTGTCACCTAACGTGGTGGTAGCCTAACGGATATTTGTCACATTGGTTCAGCCAAATCGTCACAGTGTGACGAGTCCTTTAATTTGTACGTGCCCACTCACTTGTCGTCTCTGAAGTGCTCTGGGACGGACCTCGATTCTGATTGGCTACTGCGCGATGTGAAAGTTTCCTGGTTACGTCTTGAGTGCGCTGCCGGCCGGCAGACAAGTTACCATGCGCGGATCGACGCCTTGTGGCTGGCCAGTGACGCCATTTTGCTGGAGCGTGTAGCCAGAGTTTGCGGTAGAAGGGGCTAGCTATTTCACTTTTGTATTCCTAACTGTTCTACGGCCTGGAGAATGACTTGCTAGAAGGAAGCGTGAACCAATACTAAGGTTAGGAACAAACCGAGTTTTCTTATGGGAGTTGGGCGTAGGGAAAATTTTCACCTCAAGGTGCGCAGTGTTCCAAAAGAGCCACTTTTAATTAAAATGTTTAGCTACATTAATAATAAAAGAGAAAGAGTTTACTTAGTTATGTAGTTATTGTATATTTGGTTTATGTATATTGAAATTATTTTGTTTTAATGTAAAAAATAGAGGAAATCCGGTACACATGCAACACTAGCGCTTACCTAGTGGCGAAAGACTTTAGCCAAACTAAGAGCATTGAGGTTTGAATAAACCTTACTAATATGAATCCCTACTTATCCTGGTGTAACCAGTTGTGCAGAAGCCCTCGCCTTTTTAATTGCAGACATACAATTAGTAGATAAGTGCATCCGCAAAAAAAAAGAACGTCAAGAAGTTTTATTTCTCTAAACATACACACTCTACTTTGTAACTTTACGTTAAGTTCTACGAATATTAAGTGCCTGTTCAGTTGATACAGTAGTTTTTAAGCGTCTTATATTTTAAGTTTTTGAAATGATGATTACTAATCGACTGACGAGCTCCTAGCCGTACCAAAGGGAAATTCAATTTGAAATAACTGAAATAAATTGCATACAAAGCGGCTACATAACTGACTTCATTCTTCAGCTATAGAACTAGCAGGCAACCATCGGGGTGACAAATGACACCAGAAGATGTAAAAGCGACGTAATGCGGCTGTGGGGGAAAAACCAACCGACCAATGGAAACACTCTTCACGTCTTCCGCACGGGAGAATTGAGCATCGGATTATCTTGAAATTGAACCCGGATTGCAGTGTTAGGCTGTCATACTAACCTTATGGGCACCGAGTATAGGAAAACATGCGGTGACCGCATTTAGTGATTTACCTTCTCAGACTGCAGTCTGTCTGAAAACATGCTGTGGCTCGTTCACGTGGACCCCCGAAGTGGTCGAGGTTGCATTCCGTTCCCCGCACAAATACATTTCTTAACTAAACACGTGTTCAACTACACATTGGAATGGAATAACAACAGTGCTCTTATTTCGTCATGTTGGCTGAAAATAAAGACAGAGATCGCACAACACGTAGATAAACTAAATAATACACTTTACTTACCCATTCTGTAACTAGACAAGTACGCATGTCTTCTAGATACAATCATACTGTAAGGAAGAGCACCTATGAAGATATTTAGCTTGTTAACCTATCTTGCGGTATGTATCCGCATTTGTGCTCTAAAACGCAGTTGATGGTCGAGATGTGGCCCGAAGTAGGAAGACGTAAGACGTAAACCGACGCACCTGCAACGAGGGTGTATGACAATTTGTCATGCCCAAAAACAAATTGCAGCGGTAGAGAGAATTCGTCTCTGAGTCAACAGTCATTTACAATGAATATAAGGAATGATAAAAACTTCCTTAGACCTACTGTCTCGTAAATTATAGTCAACTATGCTTATGAAAGGCTGCAAGGATTTTCGTGTCATACCTACATTCTCGGAGTCTAAAGTGATGCCTACATTCTGGTTTTCAAGGTGATGCCTTGAAAGTGATGCCTACATTCTGCTTATAAAATGTTGTAGGGCTCCACGTGTCTTGCGTACATTCTGGGAGTCGGAAATGATGCCTGTGTAATGAATTTCAAGGGCATGACCTGTATTGGTCGACAATTATTCCCAACTATGCTTTAAAAAAGGGTCGTGGGGCATAAGATGCCATACATAAATTTAGGGGTCGTGAGTGTTCCTTGTGGGCCAAACCCGAGAGGAAGGTTGACTACTGCCATCAGGCCTGCCGCTGCAGGCGCAGGTAGTGGAAGTCGAGCAGATGGAATAGACTTGGAAGCAAGCTGCTCTTAGAGAAAACTGACAGAAATATTTGTTTTTATAAGGCCAAATGTATATTTAGTTATCCTAACAAAATATGTTGCTGAGCAAACAAAATTTGAAAAGTAAAAAAAAATTAACTTTTGTTCGTCCTACAAAACGCATGTTTGAATAAACAAATTGTTGGTGTTGGGCCAAAACAAAATTTGACTGTCAACAAAATATTTTGTTTAATCAACTGTATATATTCTTCTGGCCACTCATTTGACTGCCTTCGTTCGAAAATACAGCTCAAGAGTTTGTTTATTTTGTGAAAATTAGGATAAATCGTGTTCGTTAGAGCATCTATTGATTCTTAACAATTGTACAAACACATTAATAAAACAATGCAACAAGAAACTGACAAGTAAAGGTGTAAAACTCGAAATATTGGCTTGTACATGTTGCCCAATATTTGCAGTATAACTTTTTAAAATCTTTCCAGCGTCATCAGTTGTCATTTTAACCGAGATTACTAATTCGTAGCGCTCGGACGCTGGTTATATACAGTAGGTTTTCGAAACTCGGTCGAACTTGTAATATATTTCTATATCGGCCCAAACTGTTTAATGCACGTGTAGCCAGACAAATCTTTAGTTGCACCAACCAAATCTTACAGTTTCGGGCAACCAAATTAGAACAACAAAATAATTTGGTTTTAGCAACAAAATATTTCACTGCCCCTATACAAACAAATAATTTGGTTGCACCAAAAAATCTTGTTTGAGTCAACAAAACCTTTTTCTCAGTGTGCTGTGCTTGTAGAATTTGGAGCCCGTGGTTGGAGGTGGTTGATGGCAGACGGGTAAGCGAAAAAAAAAAAAAAAGGGGGGGGGGACGGGGAGTTCGAGCCACAGAGCATGTAAGTAGATAAAAACGAGATGACATGGTCGTTCATGTGATGTAAGCGAACTCGGTCGCTCTAGAGCGCAAGGCTCTGGGAAAAGATCTCGTGCATGTTTGGCTGCTGCATGCCGTGAAAGATTCCCCACGTTGCTGGCGAGTGCGGCTGTACTTCGTGGTGGTACAAGCAACTGTTCCACTTCTGTGTTCTCTAAGTGTTCTGCGGCGCGGCTAGTTGGTCGACTCCTCACGGAGCCAGCCGCTAGCCGCTGGTGGCCTGGAGAGATGATGGATACGCCCTCAGCCTTCCAATTAGCATAGCCGTCGTCCTGCCGTACAATAACCCACGTCGGCCGGTCCAGGGGAGATAAACTGCCGGGCATCCGTCACTCCGCATCGGCCCAGCCTCCCTGCGCACGGGTGGATGGTAATTCCCGGCGTCAACGATCTGCGCCGGGCACGAAGCCCGATTTACACGCGCGGGCAACAACAGCACGTCGAGCACTACTCTTCCGTGTCACAGGAAGCCTAGCTGTAGAGGCGACCGAGGCACGCGCATGTTGAGGTCATGTTACATCAAAATACTAACCACTGATCCGATTTCGATCAAACGAAATGTATCGCCAAAAATACATCATCTTTGAGAACACCACCATCATCAACCATATACAAATTCGCAACAACATAAATCGTTACACCATAAAACAATATGATTATCACATGACAGAAAAACCAAATACAGAGTGTAAAATCCTGTATATTGGATGTGAAATCTAATAAACAATTACAAGCATAACACACCAAAAGGGTGTATTATTCCTAGTGAGTTCCCTTGACGAGCTATTAATCACTGCCAACTGTCACAGATCTGTGGATGTATCAATATTTTTATTGCATTAATGGTATTACTACATGACTATATCTCCCTGATCAATGGTGCAAGGCGATTGGCAGAGGTGTTGGGTTATAACAGGCTGATCTACTTATGTGGTGATTATACTTGCCTCTTTTGTAAGCACAGTTATCAACAATAACTGAACAATAACCAACATTAAATATTATTAAAAACAACGTAGGGGAAAACAATAATTACAAATGCCCGTTAAATACAGCAAAAATACTATTTATTATGGATTAAAAACAGCTTCTACATGACCAAGCACATGCATATTACCAGTATTACCAACCAGCTTATGATACAACCAAATTTGGTCACCGATTTCAAATTTAATTTTCTTTTTATAAATTACGTGGGTTCATTCGGCAACAAGCTTGACTCCACAATCCTTCGCGTACTTGAGCATAATTTATTTGTTTATCGGCTGTTTTTCGTGATTAACTCCAGATCAGGTAGCATGGATTCGGCTCTTGTTCTCCTTGTAGGCTCGTTATCGGCTGGGATTGCTCCTTAGGGGGAAGGGAGAGATTATCAAGTGTCTAACAAACTTTGGTCCAGTAGAAGTAGAAACCCAAAAGTACATGTGGTTGAAGTTTAACTTATTTTCACATGAATTAGCTAAATTCACGAGTCTCTAATTATTGTTAAAGACCTGCACAATACGCGTTACTAACTACTTGGCATCGCCTCAGACTTCATAATTCTGTATATACTCGAGTCAGTGTCGTTAGTTCACTGGCTGCTGTCTGGGCGTGAAATTATTCTCCTTCTCTCAAGTCTGCATTTGATTCGGGCACACCATAACCCGAAGTATACATTCGTTGAAGCAAAAGTTTTCCAGGGCGTGTGAAATGAAGTATGAATGAAAACTTAATACAAACTTACATGTGCTTAAAATATATCTTATCCCAGAGAAGATAACCCGAGCTCTGCAGGTATCTAATTATTGCCTCTACATGCAAGACACTGAACCTATGTGCAGTCTTATCGACAGGAACTAGCCTCTGTGATGCTTTCAGTAGTGACAATATGATTCTGTACCATTGCGTGTTGTACTTCCTGAACTTCTTTACATATTATGTACGTAAGTTCTCGTACGAAATTAATATCGTGTAAACCCTGCAGTTGTAAATGTTCTCACTTTAGATAACTACAGATTATATAGACTTTAAATGAAGATAGTACAAAAGAGAAAAAAATATTCCTTTGGAAACGTTAGACGTTAAACAGTTACTGTGCAAAACATTAAACTTTTTTTAAAAAATGAAACATAGTTCCTCTTGTTGTCAAGATATGCAGCACCCTATCCATTAGCTCAATCTTTGAAGGAAATACCGGGACAGGCGGCTAAATAGCGGCACTGCTTCAAGGAATAGCGATACACTCAATCTGCGCAGTATACTTCAAACCAAAAAGTCAGTCGGCGGGAAAATTTAGGGCTCCCTTCAGATTGCGCAGTAGGTAATCACCAGCCAGCAGTAACCCATGTTTTTTTTTTCTTCACAATAAGCAGTTTCAATTTAAAATATCGTTGCCACAAATGCAAATAATAAACTTGTTTGCCGTGGAAATAAATATAATGATTTCTGTAGATACTTAACTATTCTTCGAACTATACGAATATAGAATAATATAAATTGCAAGAAATACATTTGTAGAGTATTTACTTTATTATATAATGGTTTGTTTTCGTTATGAAATCATTAAATCAGTTTAAAGCTTATCATTTACTGCTATGTACCTTCGAAAGTAGTTATAGAAACAGTCCAGTTTAGGCTTTAAGTCTTCGTTTAAATTATAGTACAGGATAAAAACCTTACAAAAATAACAATATACGGGTGGCTACTGTATGACAACTTGACGTCTAGCAGTTAGCAGTCAAATTTGATCATCGCCGACTGCTGGACTGCCGACAGCCTACTGCACGACTACTCAGTGTGGAAGCTTTTTCAGTTACAATATGCATACATTGATATCCAACCTTCGACGACTGACTACACGACTGCCGACTGCATCTGGAAGGGCCCTTAGCCACAACATGGGTGCAGTCATGCGCCTTGTGTGCTCTCTCATATCATTCTGAGACGCTCATCGCTCAGAAATTCCCGTTGTCAGGTCGGAGGACTGTCCTCACCCCTATTGTCTATCAGAGAGCTATGTCACTTGTGCCACTTTGCCGACCTGTCTTTATGAGTATTATTTCCCAGGATCTCCTTCGGCATATGTTGTTTCAGTTTCATTCACTGCTACCACCGCTCCACCACTCCCACAACACTAACACAATACCGCCAACTTACTCCAATCCCAACCCCTACAACCGTCACCTCATCACTTCTACAATCCCCAACTCACCATTTCCACACATCACCTCCCCCACACACCACCACACCTCACACTCCACCACCCCACACCACCTTCCTCACTACAAAATCCCCACCAAGTCATATCACTATCCCACAAACACCCCACCTACCACCATCCCCAAAACCCACAAAACCACCACTATAACCAGATAACCACACCACCTTCCTCCACAAAACCTTTCACCACCACAATTCACAAATCACCAGACAAACATCATCTCCACCACCTCTGTAACCAAAAACTCACAACTAAAGCACCACTACCTTCCAGCATTACCACCATCCTCCCCCAAACCACATTCCTCAGATCATCCTTAATACCTCACCATCCCCACTCTATAAACATGACCCCCCCCCCCCCGCCGTTAGTCACACATACCCACACTCCATCGCTATCACCCCACTACTTTCCCCCACCCCATACCATCGTCCTTCATCGCCACACCAGCAACATCTTTCCTCAATATCATCCCCACAACATGTATGCCCACCACGAGTTCATACTAAAAGTATATTGTGGATAACCGATTTTGCCACTCTGCTTTTTAAATTTAACTACATCTTTACGTCGAACGGCCTACAGAATACATTTGCGTTTCTGCGTGTATTTTCTTAATCAAACCAATGCTAAAATCCCGGCGGATAAAAGTACCTATATTTACAGAAGGCCACAGTTTCTTACGAATTATGAACATACAGCCACATAACAGAAAATTCCACAGAAGTGACAATGCGTACGATGCTTTTGGTGTAGCCGTAGTGCACATAGCTACGTATTGCCTGCATGTTGCTCTGGAACGTGTAGTATGCCTGACTGGTTGTATCGTATAGTGTACGATTTCTTATTGGTTGCGCTAGCGTCCGACAGGTTGGACGATTGGTGGGTGACCCAGCTACAGGTTTTAAGGACGTTGAACCATTCTGTCAGGATGTACAGCTGGAGTTTCCAGACCTCTGGCTTCTGTGTATTTAGTAATACTGTGAACATAGGGGACCTAAGCATCGAAGGCGCCATCGAATTATCAATCTCCGGATTGGAGTCTTAATGAAAAGTTTTTCATAAAAATGATTAGACTATATTATACAGATTTCTACATAACATAGTTGTGTACACATTAACAGGCAATAAAATTAAAACCATGTTAGAAATACGAAACAAATATATATTTAAACTTTGAAAGGAATCCAACGATATTAAATATTGAACAAAGCGCGGGCATATGTGTGACATCACCAACCGTGTTTAACTTCTAGTACAGAATCTATTTCTGTAGCGTGGTATAAAATAACGAAGACACACACGTTCGTAAATCATGCTACAGACTGTCCACGGTAAAGTGAGCACTTTTGAGGCTGTAGTTACTTTTTTCTTTCAGCCATTTTTTTCCTTTAGCCACATATTAAATTAAATATTGACATGTAAATAATAAACAGTGTGTGTATATTCCACGGCAGTCAGAATTGTAACATCCAATGCTAATATAAAAAAATATTATTTTTTTGGCTATTATTCCAAATGAGAGGGCTTTCAATAAGTGCTCACTTTACCGTGACTAGCCTATACCAACAGTGCGCCGAGACGGGAACGGAGTGAAATGTGTTGAAGCGCGCACAGTCGCAGGTTGTGCTCTCTCGGGGCGTGATAAGTTCCACGTGTGAACCGGACATAACTCGTCGAAAGGCAGGTCTCGCGTGTGCGCGCGCGTGCGTGTGTGTGTGGTCGTACCTGGCGCAATTTCTCAGCGGGCTTACGTCGCTCGTGCCGCGTATTAATTATTACCCGCGTGAATTATCGCCCTGCGAGAGAATGGACTTAACTCACCTCATCGGCCTTCTAATTACAACGAGACAGGCAACGCTGAACGGCTAAGATTATTACAGAGACCTGCCTGGCGTTGCGGGGCTCTGACACAGAACAGAACACGTCAAAATGGACCAGTACCCGGCTGAAGGCCATTTATTGGTCTTATGAATTTAGAAAGAATTTTGAAAATTAGTCGAAACATAAAATTTGTTGTAACGTAAAATTAAAAATAGCGTTTGTACATTTTAAAATTCGCAGACGATTAAAATGAACTTGTTATATAATAAAACAGATAGTGTTACGTTGAAATTTAAAAATTTATAATTAGATTTCGAAGTCAAAAGTTTAAAATTCTTCTGCCTCCCCCTTTGAATACCCCACCCCGCCATCCCTGTCGGAGACACAGGGCCGACGGCTGATGTTTTTTGTGAGGTGTCCGTCGTGTGTTTGTTGTTTGTGCTGTGTTGTGTTGTGCATGTGCCAGTGTTATGTTCTTTGTGTTGGCGTTGTTATCGTGATAGTGTTGTTATTTTTTTTTAATTTTTGATTTTGTATAATTTTCTAGAATATTGATGTTTTTTTTATGCTCGGACTATATCAATAGCTGAAATTATGTTATTATTAAATATGGTTTGCTAAGCTCTGTTGATGAGGCGTCCAAGAGGGAGTAAATATCAATTTTGTTTTAATAGTAGAAAAATTTAAGATAAGTACACAAAGCGGAGTGGGGAGATTTGGGCGGCCCTTAACATCGAGGTCTGAAGAACCGATGAGGGTGAAGTGAGATGAGTATGGAGCGGCACCGGAATGCAAGGGTCGGGGGGAGGGAGATCCCCGATGAAATCCGCTAACCTACGGAGTCGTCCGACATGATTCCCACGTGCGGAAATTCGGGAGTGACCCCGCCGGGAAACGAAACCTGTTCGCCTAGGTGGGAGGCAAGCAGTCTAACTACTACACCACCGCGGCCCCATAAGCACACGCAAGTTAATGGCGTGGACGTGTCTTTGATGTAGATGTACCTACTCGCTGATTGGCCTCGTTAGGCTCTGGGAATGGGTTTTTGTCTAACTGGCTATTTCGTTCTGCGAAAGATACCCTATTGGCAGAGATGATGATTTATCCCGAGAAATGTCGACTGTTTGCTAGGATTCAGCGTACTGTACGCATGTCCGAAAGTTTTCCTTTTTTATTGGCTGTCATGCATGTGTGAAGATACTGTCCTCTTTTCACTGGGCCAATGAGGATTCTGATACTATAAGGAAGAACGTTCGATATTGGTCTGCAAACAACTTAGCCGAGTTAAAACCTTGCCCATCCCATCATGAAAGAAAAAACTAGTTAGAGTGTTATATAATATACGTTGGCTCTACCTATTGGTTAAGTCGCCTCCTGGAAAGTAAGTAAACTAGGCGCTGATCGGTGAACGGTGTAGCGACATGTTGCAGGCCAGTCACGCCAATTTAATGGCGCGTACGGCGAGGCGACTTTTTTTATTATAAGTTTTCGAATAGTTGCCCGCGGTGAGCCCCGTTGCGAAAGTTTTAGTTTTGAGTCACGGGTAAGGCGTGGGTGTAAATTCTTTGTGCGAATAATTAGTTCTGTATCGCTCAAACAGTTTACGGAAATCTTCACATTTATTTATGATGAGTTGGGCTCTATCAAGTAGAAAGACATTAAATGTTATTTTTCAACTGTTATAAAGTCAATGACTTAATACTAAAAAAAAAATATCATTTTGGCTTGGTTCACTTGGATGTTACCTATGGACTAAAGTATTACGAGTTCGTTTACTTAGAGGGCCATTTATGTAGGTGCCTTTTTAAAAATGTAATATGTTAGTCAAACATCTATACTGCGTTTCATATAACTTCAGCAAATTTTGACAGTCATTGCGACCAACCTACGCAGCATATACAGAGTAAATGCCTTCATTTGCAAAGTAGATTGCAAGCTGATGTTAGTTGCGGGATTTATATTGCGATGGTGGCGATCTTTAGGATGATTATGAAGAAAAAAAGTACTCAGCATTAAAAACTGTAAGTTAAAACTTTAATAATAGTTACAACATGTTTTTAGAATAATGTACCTTTATTTTTATTGCTATAAGTCATGGGATTTAAAATACCATTGTGCATTCTTTCGTCATGCTATATCTATTTGCATTGATGTTGGAATATTGTATCTGCAGTTAATTATTCCTGTATTTACATATTTCATCTAATGTAGTTCGTTGTAGAAGCCTTTTTAAACCAGCCTTCTCAGTAAAATGAAATTTAATCCTATGTCTGTCGCTTCGTAAAACGTTTGCTTGTGTGATTTGGACCGCCATTTTCCTTAACTATCATGAAGCTTGACGTGAGAGACAACGTATTTACGTTCTGAAGTTTAAATTTGTTTATTTCCAAACGCAGTCCAAGTATTTTGTTAATTATACTGTGCAAGTCAGCAAACACATTATTTCGTATCAGTGGCCGACGAAAGTAATCTTAGTCAAGTAATCATCCGAAACTCGCCACGTGCGAACAGTAAGTTTGTGTGTTTTGTAAATAAAGTTCTTCTAAACTGTTTTTGAACTATTTCTAATGTATATGACATTGTCGTTTTATACCCTAGTCAATTTGATTGAAAATCCAAGGATTTTACGCGTGAAGTGAAATTTACTGAAAATGTTTACATTATGCATTTCTCACATCGGTATAAATGTAGACAAATTTATAGCGTTTTGTTCTTGCCGGAGGTTTTTAAATGCACTTATGCACGTGGCATAAATAAACCTTCTTTTTAGTGGAGTTCGTTATATAACACGAACCTCTACATGGATGCAGATAATTTGGCGAGTTTCTTACAAGGTAAGATGGCAGGTGAGTCTTAACGTCTCAGTGATAGCGATATCATTAGAGATAGAACCTGAAACCAATGATATACCAGTGGGACAATTACAAATAAACACCCTTACCCAGGACTCGAACCCAGAACCTCTCGTACCGGTAGCTGGCGTTCAACCAACTGCATTACGCAGGTAGAATTTGGAACATCAATTACGGTTTTAATCACTATAAATTTTTGGTATAGGCTATTCACGGTAGAATGAGCACTTTTGAAAGCTCTGCTTGAGATCTACTTGTATGCACTTTGTGTATTCTTCCACCCTATGTAAAATTAACATTACAATCGGCCTCATCACTTTATTCGTGCATCGGTCAACTGAAACGTTGAAATTGTTAGGAAAGTAAATATTATACAAATCTGCTCATTTTTACACATCGATGCATTTTAAAAAAATCAGAAAGCGAAAGAAATAATTTAAGTTATCACCAATGGTTACCTAACACTTTTTATTCGACGTTAAGATATGGAACTATTTTCCATCTTTCGTTACCAACTTTACTGTGCAAATGTCCCTCAGTGAGTCCATTAAAATTTATGCACGCAGTGGCAGTGTCTCTTTTTCCTAAAGTTCATTTCAAAAGTGCTCACTTTAACGTGAACAACCTATAGACTGGGTTTGCCATACCTCGAATAGCCACAGGGACATCATTTTGAAAGGAAGTGGGTGACTCACTTGAATGACATAATTTTACGTGAACTACCATTGCACTATTTGTGTGCAGAATCTGGCGGTAATAGATCCACTGGTTTCCGAGATACTGCAGAAAATCTTAATTTTTTCATTTGGTACTATCGTACAAACAAGTCTAAAACAGGCGGTATATGGGCGTATCTGATTCTTCTAATAAATACTACCAGCATACAAAGTAATATTGTCAAATTACTGAATATATATGAAACTTTTCTAAGTAATATACATTGCTACCATCTTGAAAAAAATGTATTCTGATTCATTTAAATTATGTAAATATAGAATAATGCGATAAAATATTTATATCGCTACTACTTTGAAAATAAGTGCTAACTGCTTGCCCATTGTTAAAACCTGTCAGTTTACAAGGTTTACTGTAGTACTACTTAATTGCCAAATTTTGTAGCGATAGGTTGATTGTTTCCCGAGATGCGACAAAACTTAGTTAATTTGTCTGGCAATATCCTACAAAATGGCGGAAGTGTATTGGCACATATTATCCTTGTTATAGGTACTTTCAGCATAACAAGTTTGGTCGAAATTGATCAAATGGGATGGATATAGCAATCGAACATATAATATTTATATAGCCACCATTTCTAAAGATTATACAATTTTATTCCAGTTGCATATTTAACTATGGTCTACACCTTGTATGCCAAATTTGGTAGTAGGAATCGGTTGTGTTTTTACCGAGATATAATATAAACGATATTTTTTCATGTTGCACTATCTTAAAAAAAATTGCTGACCAATAAAATTTTTGTTTTCTGAATTCAGTGTTATCATGCACTGTCAACGAGCAAAATTCGATTTTGCTCGGTTAAATTATTAACTATAACCCCGAGATATAACAGTGTGCACAAAATGATTCAAATTTCGCCATTTTAAAAGCCAGTACTACACGTTTTCGAAACCAATGAGAGTAGGATATCCTTGCTAAGTTCTATATGTGTACTAAGTATGGTGAAATTCGGTGTATGGGTTTCGGAGTTATTAGGGGGGAGACAAACGTTCAATACAGATATTCGAGTGATTGCTTAGGCATATTATTCCTTCGTAGCTAAAAAAATCCAACGGTTTTATGTGCAAGTTTAACTTCTCAGAGAATAATTAGTGTTTCTTTCCCGCATAGGTACGAACAGCAACACCGCTATGGCATTTTGTTCTTTCGATGAAGTTACAACTTTCGAGTTATAGTAATTTAAATGTTATTTCTGTACGTGCAAAATTTTCCACTGCATCATTAAAATAATGGTCAGTTCATATTACTGCTCATAACAAGAGTCCCAAACAACCCATCTCACAAAATACGATAAACTTAAGTGTCCCCTGCCCCATCAATACACTAAACAGAACCCAAGAATCGTATGTATAGTACATGATTATAAAATAAATAAAATAGGTAGGAGTGGCGACGAGCTGTATGGCCATAGTACTGGATTGAAATTGTTATTTTCTCAGTGCGTTCCATTATATTCGTGAAATTTGTTTACAAACATTGTATTCCTTACATGAAAATGGCGTGGCGGATGTATACATCGTGGCCGCACTATTTTTCGAAAAACTGTCTAAATTCTGGGAAGTTATATTAAACGGAGAATAAGTTTCCTCGATTAGCCTAGGCTCATACAAGAATTGAAGTTAATAATCGCATTAAAATAAATTCGCAAAGTGAAGAATACTAATTTTAGTGTACTGTAGTGACTTAATAAATGGCAACAGATAATTCAGCGGTAGTTTCGATTTTTTTCTCATTAATTCTACGGACCTGAATAAAAAAAAAATTGTGATAGTTCTCGGATCGGGATCTCGTTTATTTATTCTTAATTTCAAACTGTTTTTTTTTAATCCGGTGCGTTTTGACTTGTACACGAGGTATAGTTTAGAAAAAAAACGGGATTTTTCCAGGTAAGAAAATATAAGTAGTTTTTACAGGTTGTGCCGTAAAGTGGCTGTACCTTCCTCCCAAATGACAGCGATGTGCTCTTATTTGAACGACATGCATTTACACACATTAAAAAATATTCGTGTCAATATTAATATTGTAACTGTATGTACCCCACTCTTAGTATTTGTTTGCGATCGAAAATTCCTGGCTAAAACACTTCTGTCCATATTTATATTCGAGCCCTCTACCCCACTTCGACAACTTTCCGAAAAAAAAAAAAAACAGAAGAAATAGTAGTTGTGTAAACAGGAACTAAGGAGCGCCGAGAGAACAATATAGGAAATCAAATAGGTAGGCAGTCGGAAGAGGCGTTACCTGTGAAAGGCACGTGAAGGCCACATGTCTGGAGCGCAGAGAAGAAAGGAACGAAGGCTGCAGCCAGCCAATAACCAAACCGTCCACCAACAAGACGGATACGTGAAGGAGAAACCTTGTGCTGAATTTTCTAATGATCCATTTCTTCATCTCAGGGTTATGCTTGAAGGCGCGCGCCTATAACCGGGCGAGAAATCTGCGTCGCGGCGTGCGATGGGATAGCTTTTAGAAGACATTCGAAACCCGTTACATTTAGGGGAAAAAACACTTCTTCCTGAAACCTTAGCAATGAAACATTTATAAAAGTATTGCTTACCGTGGAAATTATTTTGTTAAGTGGCAATTTCAGATTGTAATGTCGAAATATTCGGGCTTATGTAAAATTATAGGCCAGATGTCACAGCTCGATGTCCAACGGCTGCAATTATGCACGTCAGTTCTTTACCTTTAGCATAAAAGGTAAAAGGCATTTTATGCACGTAACAGCTTTGCCTATTCTCAAAATTCCGCTTTTGTGGTTCGAAACTGGAAAGTTGTTTACCGGCATTCGGATACTTGTCAGATACTGAAAAACCTTGTTTTAAAATTGACACCGCGAGTTCGTAGAAAATGGCGGCAGTTGCTGTGATAACACGAGCCAACATTTGTCTTTCTTATTTACTACGTCGGTCGCGTCGATTAATAAACATTTGTTAGAAAAATTTCTTGACCTATCGTTTTTTTTTTTGTCAGAACGACAATTTGCGAACTCTCGAATAATACATTTCACTATCAAGGTGTTCAGTGTGCAGTCTGAAGTTGTTTCTCTGAGATTTTCAACAAACTCGTATTGCTAGATGTTACGCACTACGAATGGCGCGAAGTAACATATTAATTTCTTTTTTTTTTTTTTTTCAACATAATATCTTCGTTGCCTGAAAAATGTCAACACCTTTCTTAATACCATGCCGAAAGAAAAGAATTCAAACTAATAAAAATTACGGACAAACTTCAAAAAATGTTTAATTCCAAAACTTTGTGAGCACCGAATCACTAAAGGTTCGAACCCAACCCTTAGCATTACACATGTGGTTCGGATGCCACTGATAACCAAAATGTTTAGACTCCCCTAGCTTTTAAGGACAGAAAACTTAAAACTCCAACCTCAGTATTTGTAACAGTAAAATTCTGCATTCATACAAATGTTCCTATCGCGGAATTACTCCCCGAATGACTGCAAAAAGTATATCACATTTGAAGTGAACATGTTCTCAAAAATATGGAATGAGACTGATGGATTATTAAGAATTTCATCAAAATACTGTAAGCACGTCGCGCCATGAAATAGCACCGACTATAATGTCTGTGCTAATAAATTGACAAAGTTTTCTTATAGGTATTAAGTCACAGGATTATAATATTATAGGAGATTCGCGTATACCATTATTAAAATGCTTACTATTCTGCATGGTCTGAGAGTGTTAAAACGTTATTGATTGAGAGGCTGTTACAAAGTTAGCTCGTCTGAACACGCCATTTTCCGATGACCACACAAGACAGCGTACGCTAATGTTCTTCTTCTAGCCAGGGTTTAAAGATGGGAATAATTCGAAGCACGTTCCTGAAATACATAACGTAATTTTAGGACCATTTAGAATTAACATAAACCGGCGAGGGAACGGGAATCTTGAATTAGTTTTCTGGCGTTGGCTCAAGTTGGTTTGATTAACTGTGGAAGTCGCTGTCAAAAAAAAGTGATGAATATAGAATGGTACTTCATTTTTTTAAGCTATCCCCAGACCAACCGGAATCTTACCTTAAAGAGCGAGTCGCGCTCGATTTGTGCGGATGGCGTGGCGGTAATATCGATATGCGCACATTTATCACGCGCGCTCTCCCCACTGTTTTAACCCGCCTGCTTTTCACGTGCCTTCGCTCTAAAATTATTGGCAAATTTATAACACCTGTATATACGTATAACAGTGAGAAAGCGGGAATGACAAAGTTATATTTCAGTTAATCCAAGGTTAGAGGTCCGAAAATTCGCGAGTTCATTTAACCTACAATAAACCCGACAATTATTTATACACCCAAGGCGCCGTCATTTCTGCATTGACTCATTCCTTCATGATAAAAACTTTTCCTTGCACTAGGTAGTACGTGATTGGCTCGGTCTCCTTACACAGGGGAGTCGCGGTGTTACAGTGGCTAGACTACTCGCCTTTCCACGAAGGCGAACCAGCTTCGATTACCGACGGGGTAACTCCTGGACTTTGGCACGTGGTGATAGTGCCGGACAATGCCACTGGTCTGCGGGTTTTCTTGGGGTTCTCCCGTTTTCCCCTCCTTTGCATTCCGGCGCTGTTCCATACTCACCTCGCTTCAGAGCCGTCCAAACTTCTCCAGTCTCCACACGCTTTCTACATGCGTATTACAGCTCACAGTCCAGCGGGGCACGTCATAGAATGAGTAACATAACCACAAAAGTATCAAGAATGTTCAAAGTATTTAAAGTATTTTCTAGCGCCAATTTAACTCGCTAAATTCCAATATATGTATCCACGGTAGAATTGCTACAGTCAGCCAGTAAAAAGTCAGATCATAGGGAAGTTTCAACCTTGTAGGCGCTCTGCATCCCCATATTTACAGCCTGAAATGTGATGTATAAATTTCCCTTACAGTTAAGCGAGTTTAGTAGAAGTCTTGTTTACAGCCGTTTTAATTTGTTCAGCGCTCCAGGCTAAACGAATATAAGCTTGATCTGTATTCCTCATCCAGTGTTTTCGTTCGTTCACAGCAATGATCCGTTTTTATTTTCGGAGTCCAGTTTTTGTAGTGTCGTGGGTTTATTCAGAGGCAAACGTAGTTTTTTGTCCTCACCACCGAGTCTTTAAACACTCAACATATTATCCCGAGTACACTTGTTCACTTCTGACATATTGAAAAGAGGTGAAATCACGGTCGATGTTGCATAATTCCAGAAGCTAGCATCAATTCGGACATTGATTTGTCCTTGGCAATGCTATTGGCTGTGGCGGACACACAAACTATTTTATAATTGTTTGTTTATAGTGTCATGGATCTGCTGAAACTCTTTTCGTTGGTTCCAACGTATAAGTTATTCTCACACCAAGAATTTCTTCTTTCGCAATAACTGAAACTAAAAATTAATATTTACGTTAAGGGGTTAAACGAGAGTCTATCGGTAGCAATCAGCTCAACCCTCGCCCTAAAGGACCACGATTTGTGTAAATTTACTCCCTTAGTACTCTCCAATAGTTTCTTGGTATTCCCTTCACTGAAAAACAAAAACACTTTTGTGGTGATCCAATATTTTTTTGGTGGCCAAAAACATTATTATTTCCTTATAGATACCACAACAGTTTTTTTTTGTCTCGAACAAGATTTTTGTCATTTCGGTATTTACTGCCAACCACAAAATGACGTTTGTGGTCGCCAATAAATTCAATGTGTTGGTAGACAATTCAATGTGTCCGTTAGTCGCAGAAGCAATGGAACGATGCTAGCAGAAATACTGTGCGGTGGTGCTCACAATAGTTGTTTTGCGAGTTGCGAGCTTTGGTAGGTAGGTATGATTTAACGTCCCGTCGACAGCAAGGTCGTGAAAGAAATGAGCGAAGGCCTTTATTAAAGTCCCAGCGATAACCTGGAGTAATTTCGGACAAATCGTTAAAGACTTTAAACCAGTACAACCCAGTACTGTTGAATGCGATTTTATTTATCTACCACTGCGCCACCTCGCAAACAAAAACATAGGCAGGCTGCACACGCGTGAATGAATAAGATCGCAACCTAATGCAAGGAGTGAGTACGTGAAGAGATGGAAGGCTCTTTACAGCGAGGTCTTGAGAGCCGATGAGGGTGACTCAGGTGAGTATGGAACTGTGTCGGAATGAAGGGGCGGGAAACTGGAGATCCCCGAGAAAACCCACCTACCAGCGGTATCGCCTGGCATGATTCCCGCATGCGAAAATCCGGGAGTGGCCCCGCCGGGGATTGAAACCGGTTCGCCTTTGTGGGAGGAGAGTCGGCACCGCTTATCCACGGCGGCCCCCTGGTGCAAGGAGGCCAACAAACATGGCGTCGTGGTCATGTACAAGGCGGCTACATCCAATACGGCAGCGCGCATGCGCAGAATATAACGGTTACAGTTTTGCAGTCACAGCAAAATTTTTTACTATGGGCAACGTGAACGCTATTGTTGCCAACCAAATATTTGGGGACAGCCAATACAGCGGCGTGTGGTGAAATGTTGCAAGGTAAGCTGGGTTTTGCTCCGTGCTGTACCTAATCGTTTGCTAGTATACACATCGGCCACTTAAATGTAGTATTGCAGTTGACGTCACAGCACGTGTGCAATGGGTGGGCTCGCCACTCTGTCGTGAGGGGTCGCAATACATTCACTTTCATTCAGCTCAACCCTGCTGCGTGCGCCGAGTGTGTGCAGCACTGAGAAAGCACCAGCTTACCTAGCAACATTTCACCACACGCCATTGAGCCAAACAATATTTTTTTTCCCCCCAATAAACAAGTATGTCAGTGGGTATTAAATGGCTTTGGTAGTTGTCAATCTAAGTGTTATGGGCCCTACACTTTCTTTTTTACCAACGAAAAAATTTCACCTAGAAAAAACCACCAACCAAATAGTTTTTGTAACAACTAAAAGTAGTATAGTAATGTTCCTTCGGGGGCACAGGATTTCAGTAGTCGGAGGTCGGAGTTGTCGGCCATGACATCACAGGCGTGGGCGGTAGCCTTGTTCATATCGCCCATCGCCATTCCCAAATCAGGCCGGCAATTCCAGCGACCCATGACCCTACAAATGAGTTAAAAAAAATATATATATTTTTGATAAAAATGAAGTTTCACTCTACCACCGTAGATTTTTTTTTGTTTAATTATATCGGTTTGGAGTGTCGCTGCAGCTCATAATACAATTTTTCTACTTTTTTCAGTAACGTTGCCTAGAAACTATTTTTATAATATTTTCTAAATTTATCGACCTGCCATTTCGGTACCCTGTACGCCAGGGGACGTATTTGTACAACATTTTCCATCATAAAATAAAATAATATTAAAATTATTGTTTCTTTATTTAAATTTAAATATATTTTTGTAATTAAAAAATTTTGAGACGTAAGTATTGAGTGTTATATATCACTGGTCTCATCTTTTCAAGGCGCATAAGATCGAGTTATCGTATCGATTATCCAACCCACTGACAGGACCACCATACTGTATTTTATAGGTATGCCCCTACCCACCAATAATCAGAACTCAGTACCATTATCCACATTACCAACACCCTTCTTCCATAAAAAAACCGTAAACAATAAAATTGGTAAAAATTAACACACGCCACCACTCATCCCTTCACCACACACCACCGCCCAAAGGATGTATAAGGGGTTGTGAGGGTCGGTGAAGGGAAGACGAGGGTGGAGGAGGTGAGTGGTGGGAGGGGGAGAGGTGGTTGGTGTGTGGTGGGGGAGGGGGTTGGTGAGTGGTGTGAGGGAGTATGAGGAGGAGAGGTGAGTGGTGATGGGATGTGAGGAGTGGGTGAGTGTTTGGGTGTTTGGTGTGTGGTGAGTGAATGAGTTGTGGTGTGTGCTAATTTTTACAAATATTTTTGGTTGAAGGTTTTTGTAATGTAGGTGGGATGTTGGTAAGGTAGGCGATGGAACTAAGTTTTGATTATTAGGGGGTAGGGGCATACCTCTTCAGTCCAATATGGTGGACCTGACAGTAGGTTACATAACCGATATGATATCACGATCATATGCGCCATGAAAAAACGAGTCCGGCGATATATAATTCTCAACACTAATGATTTTTAATTTTTTAATTATTAAATATTTTTAAATTAAAATTTGAAACAATAATTTTTAAAATAATTTTCTTTTGTGAGGGAGGAGGGGTGATTTATAGTCCCTCGATGCACTGGGTATCAAAGCGGTAGGCCGGTAAATTTACAACATTTTATAAAAATAGTTTCTAGGCAACATTACTCGAAAAAAGTAGTAAGATGGAATTATGATCTGCAGATACAATCTATAGTGATATAATTATTAGAAATCCAAGGTGGTGGACCAATACTTTTTATTTTGTTCTGAAATATTTTTTATTAAAATCATTTATAAAGTTACGGGTTGCTGGAATTGCCGACCGTGGTTTTTTTTTGCGTCGAGGGATTTGGGGGGGGGGGGGGCGAGGAGATGAACAAGGAAGCCGCCCGCACCTGTGATGTCATGATGGACAACTCCGACATCCGGCTCCAGAAATCCTGTGCCCCCGAAGTAACATTCCTGTACTACTACAAACAAATCTTTTCTTTCAGTATTTCCCAATTTTTTTGGTTTTAATCGACCTCCTATCCGCGAGGCAGCGAGGCAGCAGGAGCAACGCTTATTGCTTCTGTGCTTATTCTTCAGGCGTATCCTTGCCACTGTCACCCACTGCCGCAGCACAGAGTAGATAAATACACAGAGACGAAACGGCGTGGCGTTTTATTTGATGCGCGGATGCTCATCTCTCAGATTGGCTGCGTGAATGTCTGGGAACGGGCCTTGTGTCTGATTGGGTGCAGCGTACCGTGAGATTTGCCCTATTCGCTGGGACTGCATACCAGCAAGTAAGTTACCAGGCACTGATTGGCGAACGGTGCTATTCGATATAATGCCTAGTGACGCCATTGTAGTGGCTGAAGTCCGCGGAATTAGCGGCTATTTCGCCTCTGTATCCTGTAAGTACTCCGTAGCCATACTCTGATAATGTTGCCACCTCGGTTCGGGACTGCGTGTTCGGGTTAACCCTCGTTGGCAGTTAACCTTCATATCTGAGGGACGTTCATTCTCCGCCATCTGTGACCCTCCCAGTAGCTGAGGCTGGCCCTGGGGCAGTTCACGTGTGCAAAGTAATACAGGTTGAGTCGTTTAAAAGAGGCCCCGTGAGATACCGATGTCATCCCTGCAACATGTCCTCGCCCGTGCCTTTCACAACTTTTGGTGTCGTCTGCGCACCTGCCTTGAGGTCAATGGCGGCCACTTCCAGCACCTACTGTAGGCATTTTGTTGTCACACTGGACTGTATTTCCTCATTCCCTCGCTCCGTTACACACATGTCCCACGGGCCCTCTTTTAAAAGACTCATCCTATACATCGCTCTGAAATTTTGCCACAATAGAGTATAGGTACACACAGGAAAAAATTTTCTACGTTTCACATACCCTTTTTGGATTTCAACTATTGTAGTTGCATATAATTTCATTACAAGTGACATAATGTGTGCATGTGTTTGTTATATGTATATGTATATATATATATATATATATATATATATATATATATATATATATATATATATATATATATAATGAAACATACCATATCGTTTAAAAAAGTTAAACTTTATTGAACAGCATTCTACATTCATGTGTTATAAGGTATGCCTTAATTTTCTTGTACTGTTACCAATGGCATGTGGTGAACTGTTTCAAGGTAAGCTGGCGTTAGCTCAGTGCTGTACCATGTTGCTTGCTAGTTTACACTATCGTCACTGAATATTGGTTCGGAAGCTGAAGCCAAAGAACGATGAGTAATCGACCCCTTTACTGCTCGCAAAACAGAGAGAAAGGCGAAAAGCTAAATGGGAAAAATCTCTTTATTTACCCTTTCACGCCCGATTTAAATTATATTTGCAGATGCCACAAATTAGAATTGTTACGATGTTGAGCTGGTGGCTTTGTGTTCCGCTTTGTAAATATGAACTATTAATTTGCTAGAACAGTAACACAGTTTTTACGGATCAGTTGTCTTCAGGAAAGGTCACTATAGTCTATTCAACGTTACTTCCAACTTTTCTGAACATCCGCTAAAGTTCTGCTTCCAGTATATTTCTCCACCTGATTCAAACTAAGCTTAACCGAGTCTATAAAATTACAGCGGTGCCCAAAGGGGCAACCCACCACATTCGTGTGCACTCTGTGTCATAATATATTGCATAGGAACTATTTATTACCAGGTATTACCAATATACCTATTTTTTCACTATTATTATTCATACTAATTATAAGTGTAATACGGTAATTTATAAATAAATATAAAAATCGTTCACTCTAACCAAAAATAATGTACGTTCAAGTTCTTTTATGTTCACAGAAATGTGATAATGACATATTAAAGGAAAAATATAACACATTAAACATGGGGCGATTTTTCAAAGGTTTGATTTAAAAAGTCTAAATAAATCGCGAATAGACAATTGACACTGTGCCCTACAGTGTAAAGTGCCCGCTAAAAATAACCTTCCTGTGTGGTTTAGTCATTTATGTACACTGGGCCATAAGGTTAAGATGACGAATGTGAGGCTGTGTGTTATCGACTACCATCTCATAACTATTCACCAAATTACACGCCATTTTAACTAAACAAAATTACGACACTATTAAAAGCATAATAATAAAGAGAAAGATTCTAGAAAACAAGAATACGCATATGTGGTATCGCATGTGCATTTGTAACCATATATAATAAAGCTTTCAAAACAGAAATGTCAATAAAATATGACATTATTTATACTTTTATTTACATTTTTTTTGGGGGGCGGGGGGGTATGATAGAATGAAAATTTCTTTCATCTTAACTACGAATTCGCACTAAAAAACTTTAGTGTTTAGCTGGTATTTATGAAAGCAAGACAGATCTGAGAAAATAACTATTATGATAATTTATGTTATTCAAATAGACATGACCGATATTATAACGAAAAAATATAACCATAATACACACGTAACAGCAATTTCATTGGCAAACTGCTAGTCAGCCAATGGAGGTGGTTTACATATACCAATCGGACGTTTGAAGTGTACTGTACAGAAAGAAAACGATGCCATGCAGCAACTAATAAAGGTACCGTATGTACAGCAATGCGATGGATGTAGTACAGTATTCGTACCTTGTCTGGAATGCTAACAAATATGTACCAACCTCACAAAGTGTTAGTTTTATGATTCTTTTAGTATCAAAAAACTGTAAAGTATTTTAATTTTACGCAAATGTTAACGTGATACATTTTTGGGTAAATTGCGATTTTTAGTAGAATTTTTCTTCAAAGTTTTTCACCCTTGAATTCACACTAATTACGCAATTACGAAAGTGTTCGTGTTCTTTGAAACAAAACAAACACGGATAAAGTTTAACCACCAGCGCTATTGTTTATTAGGATCTCACAAAATAATTTTAAGACATCGACAAGAATTGTTACATATGAGAAATAAATGAATGCACGGTTACATAAATTAACACGATTTATTATATAGCGGAGGCGTGGAGTATACGTACATGACGTTCTTTGAAACTACAAGACGATGGTTAAGTGACAAAACTGAGGCCAAAATTATGTGTGATCACGAGGTAGCGACATTTAGACTATATTGAATTTCAGAAAATATATGCAGATCTCAAGGCGTAAAACACAAAGCAAAGCGCACTCGGTAGATAGCTATTAGTTATCAGAATTTCACGCAGCAGTGATATTTCTTCTTCCCCTTGCCGTATTTATAGACCGGATGTGAGAAAACAGTCTCTCGGGGGGGGGGGGGGGAAACTCTAAACCGCCCACACGGACGCAGCTAGCGGTCGGTAAATAGATTCACCACACCTACAATCACGCATGATACGTGGGAAAAACCTCCCCTCCTCTATCCCTTCCTACTCCCCCATCGTCCCTTCTCCGCACTCTTCTAGAGAGTCTTAGCAGGTTGCGCGGCGATTGTGCAAAGCACTGCGGCCGTTAGGATTAATTGCTTTTTGCACAATTTACGGTACTGATGCAATTCCGTTCCCTTTTGTGCGCCAGCGTGTGTGTGTGTATTTGTGTGTGGCGAGGGGGGGAGGGGGGGTTGCGTCGGCTAGCCTCGAGGCGGCGGGCCGTGAATCAACGCACGCGATGCTCGAGGGCGGGAAAGCGCTGCGAATGCCCGGGAGGGAGAACGAGGTCGAAAACTAGAGGCGTAGAATAGGCGAGTTCGCAGAAGCCGAAATGCCCTTTCTTACACTCCCATTCCGCTCTCGTCAGGGGGGGGGGGGCAACCCCCGCGTCCTCACTGCCCGCTTCAGACGTCGTGGCACTTGAGCTCCGTAGCCCTGCCATAGGCTATTCACGGTAAAGTGAGCACTTTTGACAGTCCTCTCATTTGGAATAATAGTCAATAAGTATATTTTCATTTTAGCCTAATGCTGGCTTTACACTGGCCCAACAGATGTGACGCCATAGGTGTGACGACACTGAATTTTGTGGTTGTAATAAAAACACTGTGACGCGACACGACACCAAAAACACTATTTTGACTACTCATGGCTGAAAATAAGAAAATTTTCCAGAAGACCATCTGTGTATTTACGAGAAGGAACGAAGAACAATAACTCTACTAGAAAGTAGAAACACAAACAACCTCTATGCAAACAGCCACATGAACGTTTTATGTTTTATCGTTTCCCAGTTGGAAAAATAGTATGGGTCTAATCATATAAATGTAGGATATTATAGATAGGTTGGCATATTCCAACCTGTTTTACTTTTGACGAGTTATGTTTGCATGGGTTCTGTTTATTTTATTTCGAGGGCGGAATTGGGAACAGAGAGGGGATGGGGGCTTTAGATTTACGTCTTTCATGAGACGACAGTGGCATTTTGAGTTGAATGTTTTTTGATGGAGCAGTGGAAAATTTAGCTCGCATGGAAATAACATTAAAATTATGGCAACTTTGAAAATTTCTACTTCAATTGGGGGGGGGGGGGGAAACGCGATACATACGTCGTTATTCGAATTCGTACAGCTGCAGCAATATAATCACACGCACACGCACTTTGTCCGAAGTTAACCTTAACACTCGTTGAATTCACGATACTGGCAAACAAACAAATATTTACACACTACAAGTGTTGAAAGGGCAGCTTTTTCAGGCACTGTTTGTAAAATTCGTAACCCTTTGGACACGTGTTCTACTATGGGAATCCGCAAAAGTTAACTTCACTAAAATCGTGGTTGTTCATTAGCATTAAATAATTTATTTACAGAATCGTTCAGTAAATTCAACACTGCGCAAGTTTCCTGGAACCACAGTTTTAAGAAGTGTTAAACATGTGCCGATTAATATTACATTTCACACAAGAAAACACACTACAGCGGTACCTACAACCAACTATGATTAAAGAAAGCAAATTTAAAATAATTAACTACAGACAAATATTCCGACACCACCAACAAAATAATATCTTCGTTTGTTATTACAAATGTGACCAACTTAACATGGCCGCCACTCTTGCAACAAGAAATTACACTCGTTTGTTGATGCTTGTCGCGTCCGCGGCGCGAGAAAATTAGAAATTATTTCGATTCAGAAAATCCGTCGCGCCCGAGATTTCTGCCGCGTTGACGTCACAAAATACTCGTCTGTGATTGGGTGAAGCATTACTTCCGTCGAGTCGCGCTCGTCGCGCCAATGTAAATTCAGCACTAGACGTTAACTTCTGAGTGCGGTGGAATATATACACTGTTTTTATTAATTACATGGCAATATTTATTTCAAAAGGTGGTTGGAGGATAAGAAATAGCTGAAAGAAAAAAGTAATCAGGACTTATAAAGTGCCCACTTTACCGTGAACAGCCTATACCAGCGCTGCCACTCACAGATTTATAAAAACCCCAGAATGCGTACTGGAAAAAACTCATATCTTAAAAAATTAACCTTAATCACACATTACATGAAAGAAAATCAGTTCAAATGTTATATTACACAAATTTCGGGAACACTTTTGAATTTTCCAAGACTGTCTTGACTTAAAAGAAAAGGTCATTGTTAGTAAAGACGTAAACAGGAAACATATGATCACAATACAAGATTTTGATGATGCCATTTCTTTCCAGCTAGCGGTGAACTTAATTCACTCATAATTAATGTCGCAAAAATATTTACGCCAACTACTTAACAACTTCTGCCACAAATATTTAAAGCTTGCAAGCAAGATGCACAAACACAAAAGTAGAGAAATAAAAATCGCGACAAAAAAAAAACTGTACCAAAGACTACATTGCACTTCACGAAGACGGCAAATAATCGAAAATAATCTGCATTCAAAACTTAGAGCTGCTGATGTTGCCAACGTGCTAATATTGTAAGTATCGCAAAGAACTAATCGAAACACCAAACTCAAACAGCAATTACATTCATATGTATTTTTATTTATTACGTACTATCGATTATCAGTGTCTGCAAAGTTGTTAAAATAAATATTCATGGTGTACGTGAAGAGCAGTTCAGAAGTTAAGAATTTATGGCAAATGCCCTGATGTATTCAGATAGTAATTTTAAAAATCGAGAAGCCCATGGGAATATTAGAAAACCCCCGTAGGATGAGGGAGGGGGTCGGGAGGTATACATGAGTGGCAGCGCTGCCTACTACATAGCAGCGCTCGGCACGGCCAGTCGCTTCAGCGGGCGGCGTTAGTAACGGCACGGTCGTCTACACTCTTTAATGAAATAAATTTCGAAGGGTTTCGGTTGGAAGGTTTCAGACGAAAGCCTGGTTCAATCTTATACCGGCCACGTCGAACGAAGCTGACCACATGCATGCAGACATTCTGCGGCATCGTTTTGATGCACGGTTGAGAAGTCACTTTACGACCGAACTGTTTGTTCGTTATTTAAAAAGGAGACTCCGATGTAAATGCAGCACAAGAAACTGGACATTACAAAATTATCATAAACTTTTTAAAAGTTATCATAGAAGCAAGTTACTTGCGAAAAGATTAACTGCTCCCTAATACAGTGTTTTGCGCATAGAAAAGTGGGACATGGGATGCGCTTGCCTGAGTCGACCTTAGTGCACCAGTGCTTTTAGTTCTCAGAAGCGCTAAATAAGTTCCAGTAGGTAGAGACAGCTCCTAACTGTTGTTCGATTGTGTGTGAAATTTAAAAAAAAAAAGTAATCGAAGCAATCCTGAAACCTGCGCATGCGCCAGTCCCTTGTCCGGGATGTGAAATATTGTTCTGCTTCACTCAGTAAGACATAGTGCAGCCGGGTTTGAAATGAAAGTTAAACTAGCAGTGACTGAAAGTTCGGACATTCATATATAGAATTACAATAGCTGATAAATTCGGGACAGCAAATCGCGCAAATTAATTGCTAGTATTTACGTGCATTACTGTATAGAAATAAACCGTGTAATAAACATGCATTGCGTGTTAAGAGTAACATAATTTTTAGTGTCCATTACAAAGTAAAATCGTACAAAATGCTCGAAGCATAATATAAATAATTTTTAACACTTGTCAGATTACAAGAAATTTTGTACGTTTTTTAGGTATCCGCCTGCTTAGATAAGCAAATGGTGTAAATAGCTTCGATTAAAATGTTTAACTCGGAAATTGTCCACGATTTATAGTAAGCAATGTCTGCTAAAGAGCAGAAATGAATTTAATAAACACTCCGCTTTAGAATACGAGTTTTCGTTTTCTATTTACTTTTCTGATATAAGTGTACATACTGAAAGCGAAAGGGCTAAAATGGGCATCTTCACAGCCATGGCATTACAATATGCATAATGTAGTAAGAGACGTGCAACACACGTGCGTCTTTATTATTACGACATAAAATGGTAGGACCATCTCTGAAAGTCTCTTAGAGGCAGGTTGCTGAAGGCCATGTTCAGTTCCTTGCGCGTAGAGACTGAGGTATGCAATGTGCGTGCCTGGGTCGCCCGCGTTTCTAGGCTTCTGATGTGCAAAACACGCCTTATTAGTAGGGACGTGCAAAATTCGCGTTATTATTTCAGGACAGACTAGACTCCAAACATTTGTACTTTTGTGTTGTGTTTGTATTTGGACAACAGTTTGTTTAGGCACACCCTGGACGGCTTTCGACCAATAGCAAGTAGCTACTGAAAAACATGGCCTAGTCATGCCCTATCAAGTCAAAAGGGAAAATGGGTCTTCAGTGCTGTAGAAGCCAATAAACAAATGGCACCGACTCGAATATGTATAGGACGGTGAGCTCTAGTGAGATGCCACAAAATAATGCGAATTTTGCAGGCCTCTACTTATTAGGCGTAACTCATATTCACTTTCATATGATAAGTGACCGTCCCATTAGATTCAACGTCATCGTGACAGCAAATTTAGGATGAGAGTAAGTATTTTACGAACGTTAAAATAAGCACTTTATTTTACGTTTTTACGTGCGCACCCCCCCCCCCCCCCCCCCCATCAGATCTTCTCGTTCATCACAGAAATAGTTTACTGTCTCGTTGGATGTTCTTGGCACTGTTCCCGTAGCCTTAGGGCAAATATTCAGGCTTGTGGTGAAACCAATGGCAGTTGGCTGTGGAGGGGGAAGGGGGTGGCTTTATTGGACTTCAGGGCCTCTCTTGGAGATTGATAATATCCTTAAAACAAAGTACAGTGTTAATATGCAGCATTAATACATACTGTATGATTAGTATAGTAACAGGAAATTTTAAAATATGTTTAGATAGCTTATCAACCATATTGAACTTTGTATGTAGGTCTAGAATTCAAACTTAATGCTTACTGGTATATGCCGTTCGCGGTAAACTTAGCACTTTTGAATGCCCTCCTTAAGATCTATCTGTATGCACATCGTGTATTCTTTCGCCATATGTAAAATTAACATTGCCATGGCCGTGGGCCGTGGTCACTTAATTCATACGTCGGTCAAGTGAACCTGTGTGATTATTAGAAAAGCAATTTTTTGTACGAAATTGCGAATTCTTAGACATTTACGGATTTAGAGAACAGTAAACAAAATTAATCATTTCAGTATTCACAAATGTTTACACAGCACTTCTGATTGAACGTCGAGACGTGTAACTACTTTACCCTTGTGTTGCCAACATTACTGAACGCATGGCAGTCAGTGTGCCTGTTGAAATACATGCAGATAGTGGCAGTGATATTTTTCAAAGGTTGAGCTCAAACGTGCTCACTTTGCCGTGGCACAAGAAGCGCAGCAGTGTCCCCGCGTATGAAGCTAATGTATTGCTGTTCACGGTAATCTGAGCACTTTTGAAATCAACATTTGAAAAATTTCACTACACCTACCAGCATATATGGTAACAGGCATACTGACTGCCACGCGTCAATTAAAGTTGGTAACGGCAAAAGAAAAGTAGTCCCGTGACTTAAGGCTGAATCGTAAGTGTTAAGTAAATATTTCTGAATTTTTAAACGGCTTCACTTTATTTCAGTTTATTTGAATACTTAGAATGGGCAAATTTGCAAAATATAAATTTTTCTGATAATTTCGTAGTTTTGCTTAACCGAAGCCTGAATAAAGTGATCAGTCGCGTGGCAACGGCAATTTTACATATGGTGGAAGGATACACGATGTGCATACAAATAGTTGTTTAGTAGGGCCTTTCAAAAGTGCCCACTTTATCGTGAACAGCCTATACCAGCGTAGTTGATTGCTCTTTCAGTTGTTTTGTTGGTCGGTATGTCTGAACGCTTGTTTTTAGCCTCGAGGTCACAGCTGTCACACATTTGACTCCTTCCCGGTCACCGCTGGTATAATATTTTTAGGTCGAATGCTACACAAGACGGAGCCGTGCGCACATTTTTTTCTCCCTTCACCCCAGCAGACCGACGCTCGCAACAAACATCTCTCCCCCCCTCCCCCCTCCCCACCCCAAATCGACACTTTTGCTTTGCTCATAAATCAAGCGCAACCATGTCTGGCGCATACAGTACATTTCTTCCCCGGATACAATGAGTGGACGGGGAACACTATATAATGCGTTTTAATTTATTTCAGAGAGTAGCAAAATATTTATTAAGAATTCATAAAACCGCAACAGCAAACAGTTGGCCCACTATAGTCTATTCGCGGTTTAAACATTTGAAAAATCGCCCCATGTACGATGTATTTGGTTTTTACTAAAAATTGTTACGTATCTCAAGTGTTTTATGTGTGTGCTAGCATAAAAGAACATAAAAGTACTTTATTTTTGGATAGATTGTAATATTATTTACATTTTATCATAAATTGTAACCTTTCATTTATAATTAATGCGAATGAAGCCAGGGGAAAAAAATAGGTGTGTTGGTAATGCCTAGTAAGAAATAGTTCTTATGCAAAATATTATTGAACGGAGCGCAGACGAATGTGGTTGCGTTGTACCTCTGGTGTTCTTTTCTAGATCCGATTAAGCTTTGTTTGCACGAGGCGGAGGAATATCCTGGAAGTAGATGTTCAGCAGGGCTTCAGGAAACTTGGAAGTAACCGTGAACGCAGCTTAAGAGAAGCGAAACGGAGTGGCAGTTCAAGTTGTTTTTTTTTTCTCGCAAGTTTTCATCTTAAATGTGAATCGCGAAAACAAGAGACTTGTATTCGGGTGCGCGTCAGGCAAATACTGCGCAATTCGTGTATATATATATATATTTTTTCAAATGTAAATCTACCAAGAGGAGTATCGTAATGCCAAAAAGGCAGTCGAGCTACAATTGTAGCGTGTGTATTGGGAGGCAGTCGACGGACTTTGAACGCGTTCTGCCGTGTCTGTTTGAGTTATAAAGGTGCTTCGAGCGAAAAAATGCGTGTCGTTGACTGTTTGCTTGTGACGTAAGTATGCTGGTCTCACTTCATGTTCAAAGTAGCTTAATTTTGTATCAGATGGTATTAATAAACGACAATATTTCTGTAATAATTTTACTAAACTATATAATATATCCCCGATGATTAACGAGAAATTACCTCCACCTACGTGGCTTATTTCCTACGTCACTTGTAGAAAATTATGTCATACATCCTGCTTGCAATATATACAGAGTAATTATAAAAATTAAAAACGCATTACGTGACATATTTCTGCCCGTTTCACTACTGCTGTGAACAGCATGTGGCATTAGCCATCGTGAAGTGTGTGTGTGTGTTTGTTTCACTGTGCACTACATGAAAACAAGGCGCGTTCTTGCTCATTTATTATGTTTGTGGCCTTTGAGAGTGACATTTAGTGATAGCGTAGCAACGCCTTGTACCTTTGCCACAGAGAAATACACCGATATGGTGTTCGATGCTTAACTCTGATAATAAATAATGTGTTTTTCTATTGAAGGGGTCACGGTGGTGCAGCGGTAAGGCTACTCGCCTCCCACCAAGGTGAACCGTGCTCGATACCCGGCGGGGTCCCTCCACAGGAATCGCACCGGACGATACCTCCGGTCGGCGAGTCTTCTCGGGGATCTCCCGTTCTCCCGGCCCTTGCATTCGGGCACCGCTCATTACTCACCTCGCCTCACCATCATCGATGTTAAAAGCAGGCCAAATCTCCTCGCTCAATTTACATCAGCATGGATTATTCTTTTTTTTTTCTTCGCGTTTCAAATCTTTAGTAAATGACTATAAATATTGAGAATAGGGCCTATATTTATATGACATATTTTGCTCTAAATGACTTAAGGAATATTCCCTGTGAGTGTCGGTAACCCCTCGTGAATCATCCTGTATATTCACTACTATTAGAAGACTTTGAACAGCCTCGGGTCTAGTAGCTCGTAACAACGAATTGAGTTTCGTATGAGGCAATTTCACGGGAGATAATTGTCCGTAGAAAGCTGCTCATCTAATTATAGCTGCTATTCTTGAATGAAAACCCTTTCGAAGAATACGGGCACGATATTGCCGCGCCATCGCGTGATTGCCAGTGGTCAAACCATGCTCCTTTCGAAGGTGGATCGGCAGTTCGGTTCGTTGCCCGTAAAGGCGATATGATATTTGACGTGGATGAAAATGCTGCTCTTAATGGTTGCCTTGAGTCTCGCCGTAAATTAATTCAAACTAGCTTGGTGCTGGACGGGATTCTTCAAAGTTCATTCGCTAGACTGGCGTCGGAAACGTGATTGCAGTACTGCAAGAGTAAAAAAAAAAAAAATTAAAAAAAATTTGAGAAGTAGTTCTTGATTACGAGCACACTGTCGGCGGTTCGTGACTGATCCAAGATTACAGTCTTCTTGAAAGTGAAAGTCAAATATGAAGCTCGTCACTATCAAGCGACACGAAAATATTTCTCAAGACACTAAGTTTTACTATTACAATGTTGAAACAAGATGTTTCGATTGGCATATTTATTTGAAATTTCAAAATACGTAACATTTATTACTTACGAATACCATTCAGCGCACTAACCAAATTGCAAAGATCATTGGAAATTAATTTAAAAAAATTTAAGTGACTTACATAACCAATACAGGTACGATAACTTGTCCTCTCTCTCTCTCTCTCTCTCTCTCTCTCTCTCTCTCTCTCTCTCTCTCTGTGTATATGTATATATATATACACATACATATACACATGTGTGTGATTGACTGAGTGTGTGTATGCGTGTATACACATATATATACGCACACACACACACAGGATGTGTCTAAATTCCCATTACACATTGCAAGTGCTTGTAGTGGAGACCAATACGGTTACGTTTCGCATAGGAACTTATGAGCGGAAACGTACCGTTTCCCCGCGACAAACAAAACACCGCCACATCACATGTTGACCTCTTCCATGTCTGCAACATACTGTACGTTGTTTATCTTCACGGTCCACTTACAATAAGGGCTCGGCGTGACGACCAGCGACGTCTACACAAACACGGTACCTACGTACCATGTTCTGGTACACACGATCGCCAATACCTGGAAGTTCAAGGTCCGCCGCAGCCATAATCTGCGCCAGCAGGTCCTCCTCTGATTCCACAGGGATATCGCAAATCACGCTCTTCATGTGGCCTCACAGGAAGTAGTCTAGCGGAGTCAAGTCGGGTGAACGTGCAGGCCAAACGACGGGGTGGATATGTCGAGGTGGCCCGATTGCCTGTAAGAGCGGGATGGACCCCCGCATTTTCTGTGAAATAGTTGTTTGCTCTGATACGCCTATATCGGTAAATAAATGTTCTGCAAACACGACTTACTGTCAGAAAAAATAATGAGCAATTATCTATGCCCCTAGTTATTAACTTATTTCTTTACTTTTGTCATATTAAGTGCATTCATGGGGCGAAAAATCGTTGATATGGCCAAATATCATATTTTTAAATCTTGCCTATGACGGCAAGATAAAAGTACAACGATACGTGAGTAGTTTAATCTGTGGGCTTTCCTCGCGTGTAATAAAACCCCACTGTCTCAGATCAAATTCGCTCAGTACAGCGTCACGACGGAAACACTGCACGCCTTGCGCGTAGGGGCGATGAAGCGCTAGGCGTGCGCGTTAGTGTCGCCCGTATCGCTCCCTCGCTTCTTGGCCGTGGACGTGGGGTTACTTACGGGGGGGGGGGGGGGGTGTCCATCCCACTATTAACAGGAGTGTCCATTTTTTAATACAAAAACTACAATAGCCATCAGCAAGTACTTCACCACAGTGGCTGAAGAAGTGCAATTGGCGACTTGTATTCGTGCGTTTGGCGGAGAAAAAACTGTATATACATATCGTGGAAGCGTGTCTAAATGTAATACGCGGACACGGCGAACATAATACTCGCAGGAGGTGTATTTCGATCGAGTGTCAGCCTTGGCGGCGAGTATAACAAGAGGCGTTCGTCATACCAAGGCCATGCGAAGCGAGTGTCTCTGTATGCAACGCGAGTCTCGAACGAGACACTGGGATCAAACGTACCACATACATCGTCTCCTTGCACAATGCGCATGTTCATGAATTATTGAATCCCCGACGATAGTTTCCCACGATATAGTAGATTACCCCAATCAGCGACTGCTACCACTCTAGTGTGTTGGAAATGTTGTACTTGTACACGCTTCGGATGACTAGAGAATTTATCTTTCAAGACGCGTCTTCGATAGTTTCCCAAGAGGGATTCCATCCTCATCCCAGATGAACGAGTATTATGTCGGATACCAAAATTATCCTCCCAAATTCCTGTTAGTTAATCTAAAGTTTTAGTCAACCTATATGAATACCAATGCAAATTCATTAACTTTAATTTAATTTCGTCCGAAGTGTAGTGGAAAAATTTGTTTTCATCTCATACGTGGAAAGTGCCCTTCTCCATACTTTCTCCATACTGCAGAAATCATCCTGCATAGTCGTGTGACAGCTATCAACATCAACACCGTTATTACCCTGCGTTCTGCAAATGTTGATTAGAGGTCCTCAGGAGCAACCACAAAAAAAAAAAACTTACATTTTGTACTTGTCTTTTCTGATAAACAAAGCTGGGTGTTTGCGCAAAACATAGGCAGAGACCTGGAAAATCAAGGACAAGCTAGACTGTAAAAGACTCGTATACGTTTGCGTCACGTTCGAATTGGCCTGCGACTTGTTTGACAGTCGTCAAATACCGAACAAGCTACAAAATTCTGGGCGAACTACGACCTTTAGCTGAAGGAAGGGGGGGGGGGGACCACTGGACAGCTCTGACACCTGACTGAGTAGGCCTACACAAACTACTGTGCAATCTAGCCTACAGATCAATGGACTCTCGAATTATTTTGGTCATTACATTACACCACATGTACAAAACAAACTTTGCATAGAAGTTACGGTTACTCCCATGTGTCATGTGTCCCATGTGTCGCAAACCGATTAACACTATTTGCCGATTACAACTATTTGTTTATTCCAGCGTGTAGGTACAAAAGAACAATAAATAAACGAGTGAATGAAGAGATTTGGACGGCTCTTAACTTCGAGTTCTTGAAAGCCGATGAGGGCAATTGGGGTGAGAATGGTGCAGCGTCGGAATGAGGGGGCGGGGGAAGCGGGAGATCCCCGAGAAGACCCGCCGACCAACGGCATCGTCCGGCACGATTCCCACATGCGAGGGCCCGGAGTGGCCCGGCCGGGGATTGAACCCGGATCGCCTTGGTGGGAGGCGAGCGGGCTAGTCGCTCAGCCACCATGGGCCCCGTAAAATAAATTAAACATTTGCGAAACTACAGACGTGCAGAACCCCCGGTCCGAAAAATGTCCCCCCTCCCCTTTCCGCCGGGGCAGGTTATCGAACCGATGATCTCAATTGTCGAGAAGGGCTTGGGGGGGGGGGGGGGGCAGTAACCTACCACTGAGACAAACGTGATTCCCGATCCTGTTGTTTGGGTACGGGAGGGGGGGGAGGGATGTGCGCAGTCACGGGCAGTGCATTTTCCGTCCACAAGGTCGCTCAGACACCTTCCGAGTGCCCACGTTCTGGGTTCGAGTGCCCGTTAGGACAATCACGTCTGTGTAGTTATCACAGCCGGCTCACGGTTATTGAAGAAGTTGCAATCTCGACCTTTGAAAACAAAATAATCCCTGCCTCGTAACAACATTACGGACTTTCTCGCAGTCAAGTTGGCAGTGAATTTAAAAAGTAGTGCCGTATCTTGAAGTCGTATCAAAATAACTTCGTTTAAACTTGTTGAAGGTGAATTTATTTAATTCATTTTCTCTTTGATATTTACGCCTAAGGTTAAGAATAGGCGTTGTAAGTAACGCATTTGGGTACTTTCATAGTAATATCACAGTTTCACTTGACAGACGTAGGTTATGAAGAAAGTGAGAGGGTCCATGGCAATTGAAATTATACATGTGCTGGAAGTATATAAAATCAGCAGGCAAGTAGATCTTAAGGAGGACTTCCACAGAAGTTCTTAATGAACCGCTAAGAGTCTACAGATGTAGCATGAGAACCGAGCCATTATCAGTCTCACAGATTAGAGTTGTGAAGATGATAGGCGTAATAAAAAAAAAGTCTGAAACATGAAGAAGTTCCAAACAAATTATCTGCAAGAGAGACCGCTTCCTTCCCGACGGCTGCAAGCTGTAAGGCCGTCTCTGCAGTGCTTCGGTTCGTAAAGGCGATAAGGGCACTTCAAAAGTTTGTTAGCGACGCCCTTGAAGTAACTCCCGTGCAGGTAAGCAAAAAACAGCACTACGCGATGTCGTTACGAAGCAGTTCGCGATGGCCCTTATAAGGCTTCGGCATTTACTGTCCATAGCCGGTTTTCTCCGTCAATTAGAATATTATTAAACGCGATGGAGGCCAGTGAATTATTCACGATATGGCAATTTGTGTTTTTTTTTTTTTCATTCTTAGTATCTATATCTCATGGACAAGGTCTGAATATGGGGATTTAAAAGATTGAATTAATTATTATCTTTATAAATGTATAAAATATAACAAAAATAAATAACATTCTCTGTATTATATTTAGGGGTAGTGAAATTTCGCGAAAAGGTTTCAAGACAAGTTATATTTCAAAACACTGTAGGTTTGTTTGCCTATCTTGATTGGCTGAAATATTTTTTTTGCCACGTGTTAACTGTCTGCGCACGAATCACATAGGAGCCGTGCCGATGTTGCTAAATTCTGAGTGGCCCGGTCAAATATGCTTCTCAAGCATACAGCAACCAATGGCAATAGACGAATTGCTGTTGGGTGCATATAGTATTGAAGTCTACCGCGTACTCATATTTTTTTCGCGAAAAATCACTAGCTCTAATTATATTGCATTTTTTTGGGTGAAAAAAAAAAAAACTAATTTTCCTTGAACATTTGTTTACAGAAAAATTTGTATGCGAGATCGCCATCCAAGCTTCCGGAATGGCTATCCATGCGCCTCCTAGATGGCGATCCGAGCTGCCAGGGTGGCGGTCTGGGTGACCAAGAGGGGTGGTACAAGGACCTAATATGGCGGCACTAGCTCGCAAAATGGCGGAACGAGCTCTGATCCTCGGCGGATCGGAATCACCATTTTTCGCACTTGAGGTACGTGACACGCGTGGTCGCTACCTGTGGGTTCTCCTGCAACGCTGCACTTGTCGCATTGCTGGAAGGATGGGCAATAACTACAGGTCCCACCCACCTCAGCATTTCGTCACATAAGCAGTTATCTCCACCACTAGGCCCAAAACTTGTACACTCGCATATCTTCATACAGTCAATAAATAGCAATCCGCAAAATAACCTACGTTTCTTTGCTTCTATTTGCGTTACTTACACCCTTTCGCACTGGTATGCACTCTGTTAACGGTAAAGTGAGCACTCGTTAGTGCAGTCTCTTAAGATATAATAACAAAAAAAAATACATTTAATTGTGGTCTCGGACTTTTGGTTTTGAGTAAGGTGAAATGTGTACACTGTGTTTATTACCCACATGGCAGTGTTTACAATAACACATGGCTTAAGTACATAAATTGGTCGAAAGAAAAATGAAACCAAGGCTTCAAAAGCGCTCACCTTACTGTGAACATCCTATAGAGTCTAGGGCCAACATGGCAGTGACTTGGCGATTTATTAGCAGGTCATTATTCATTTCGCACCGACGCAAAATACCAAATGTCGAAAAACGTCATCGCTTCTGCGGGCAAAATTGAGGCCACTTGAGTATGGCCACGGGTTCAGCTGCTGTTTAAACCAGCTCCCTGAAGGCCTTCCAGAACTGTCAAGTGTCAGGCAGTAATTAATTATTTTCGCCTGCATAAAAATGTGATCAATGCCAAAACGGGATTTGCGTTCATAATTTCTGCATTCGGAACTGGCTTTTACCATTTTCGTGACACAAGACTACTGTTATACTCAGTTTATAGTTTATGAGCCGAGCAAATAAAAAGGGTTAACCTGCATCAATAAGAAAAGGAAATCGGAGGGAAAAACTTGCTTTTACTACCCTGATATTTAACGCTGCAGTTATATTTTTAAACCATTTAATTATCCGTCTATTTTATGTGCATTGATTTGATTAGCATACCGGTCAACTAAGTCTAACAATATATTTCACCTCCTCCGATCGCAGTTATGCTAGAAACAGAAAAAAATACCTCCCAAGAAAAACACGTGATTAGTGCCTGAAAAGTGTGGGATGAAGTAATATATAGCTATAACCGGGATCAGGTTCTATGCATTCTGAAACTAACATTATATAGGAATAACGATAATTAAGGGCTGAGTCTGGCAACTATTGACTTGTTAACATATCTGAGTAATTCGTATTTATTAAGATATTTTTGGTTGTAATTATAATTTCTGAGAAAGTCCAAGCGCTCTTTAACTTGAACTTACAATTAATTTTTTTTTTAATACGCGCTTTTATGGGAGTGATTAAAGTCCCGTAGAAACTTTCTTTAGATTTTTTATAGGCACGCGTTATTTGAATTGACATTCTTAATTAGAGGGTTTACCGTTACATTCTATTTTCTTCTGTTTAGCCAACTGAAGTGTTATTAAGGAATGGGATACTTTTGAGTTTCTTCTTTTTACAAGTGGCAAGGATTCGAAAGGAATAATGAACATATGTCTTCTGAAGTGTTGTTCAATAATTAGCAAAACATATTTTATATTACGATACACGAGAACTGCAATCTGCAGCAAATGGTTTGTGTATTGTGTTTGGAGTTTTGATTTATTCGGATTTTTTTTAGCAACTGAATTTGCGTTTACAAATTAAAACACGGATATTGCTGCAGTAAATGCCCATGTAGTTCTTGGTGCCACCAAAGCTAGTGACAACATAACACGTCGCGACTTCTTAGTATCCCTGCGAAGGAATCTAATAAACGACCATCTCGCATCCAGATCTGCCATCAAAGACCTGCCGAGAGAGCAGCGTGCAACTAATTTAAAGAATAGCTGTTACTGCAAGAGATGGACAGTTGCCTATTCCTGAGAACCCTTCAAAAATACGTGGATGCCACATCTGCCCTCGGACCAAGGATCGGAAGAATTCAACCTGCTGTACCTAGTGTTGCAGAGGAGTTTGCAAATCCCATAGTGTTCAGAACATCACATGTAATGATTATGCTGACAGCTGAGGTAAGACGTTGTTTATTTGGAAGCCTTCAAAATAACATCATAGTTTCGGGAACTTCAAAACTATTATGCTAATTTTTGATTTTAGGTTACTTAAATCAGGCATTTAGAACTTGGGACTGTTGACAAGTGAAAATTTGTGGGCCCCGATTTGAAGGTACGAATCACTTTATTTTTTGTTGTGTTACTTGCACATTTTCTAATTTAAATATTAAAATCTTTAAATGTAATTTTTGTAAAAATCTGAATAACTCAACAATTGGCTAATTACGAGTGTAAGGAATGACTAAAATATTGTGCTTCAAAAATTTACATTGAATATATATATTTTTTCTATTTTAATTGGTGGGTTTATGTATGACCCACTATGGTATTTGTGTAACAAATGTATAACATGGCATTTAAGGGTTAAGAATGCATATCGTTTCAAACTTTTGTGTTGCAAACAAGGATTTATTTTCCAAAACATTATGTATTTTGGTTTCGATTAAGCTCTGATTAAATTTTAAGTGCTGGTTACCATATTTCAAAATGTTGTGTTGAATATAAGTAGCTGTAACCATTGGTTCTAACTCAAACACAATAACAGGATTCGATTACTCGACTGATCAGAACGTGTAAAACAAACGTGGTAGTTATTCATGGCTAATGTGGGGTTATGTATTCACAACACTTGTGAAGTTGGCATTTGATTTCATTTCGTTACTTGATGGCAAAGACACCTATATTGTTTATTAAACCTACAAACGTAATGTACTTATTCAGTGACAGAAGAAATAATTTTAAAGTGAAATATTATACTGTTTTGTAAGATTTTGTCTAACCGAGGAAACAATTGTGATTCTTCTTGAAAAGATACCTATTCTAGCTAAGAAAAAAAATTGTAGTTTGGAAAAATAAAAGAGTGCATTGGAAATGTTTTAGGTTATGATAACTGTATGTAGATTTTCGATGTTATTTCTTTGGCTATGTAGTAAATACAAAGATACAATGAGAAAATCGAGAATCTAAACATAACAATTTTCCACAAATCTGTATCTTATTCATATAATTAAAATTTAACCGAGGATAGCCCTGATTGTTTTTAAAGACTTACCAAAAATTTACGTACGATAATATAGTTTAATTACGCAGAATTAAAGGCCGCGGAAGAAATCCCTTATATTCTTTGTTCTTAGAGTGAATTGGTGATGCTGAAGCGACATGTAAAATGCATTTCAAACAGTACGAAATAAATATGTCAGCAATTCTAAAAATTACCAAGTTTTGTGAACACCTACTATGTAGGCCACTCAAAATCATACAATACCCACCAGCTTAGTTGGAGGTAGGGTTGCCAACTATTTCAGAATTGCTCTTAGTAACAACTCAACACACGACGTCTGATCACAATGAAATGATCAAGGAAAATTATTATTTGATAACAGTTTTCGATACTAATTGTAATATGCAATCAATCAATTGTATACGTAAATAAATACTTTCTCTGAACATATGCTACAGCAAAAGCTAGTTGCATGCAGAAAAGTCGTAGTTAACCAGTTCTGGGACTTCAAACAGCAGTTGTTCATCATTTTGTATTCTTAAAAAATATTCTGCTACTGAGTTAAAGCATTAAGGCAAACTGACTCGCAACCGTGGAAGTGATGACACTGGGTTTATTAATATTCAATTTATTTTCAAAGAATTCTGAGATACGAAATATATGACGACCCGTCCTATGTCCATACAGGATAATTGTTTCAGTCTCAGGATGCGGCAATACCCTACAATACGTCGCAGTTGGCAACCCTAGTAGGCGGAAGGCAAACAGGCTAGATACTTTACCTACGCGTAGTAAAAATATTAATGTTTCTAGTTAGGATTACTAATGTACTTGGAATTAGAGCTTTAAAGATGATTATACAATTTTTTGTGCCGTTATCTTTTGCTCATATTCTTTGAAAGCTACTATCCCCCCAACAGCCGCCAAACCGCTAAGCTGCACTGAGAAAAAGTAATTGCCTAAACAACCAAATAAATAAACGAACTATTTTTAAATTAATCAATTAATTGTTGAAGTAAATATAGTGATATTCTTATTTTGAACAAATAATTTCGTTGGTGAATTTTTTCAAATCAAACGAATGTTTTGCTGACTATACCATATTTTTCATGAATGGTATGCTCAACTATTTATCTATATCAATTTTGCAAAAAACATGTATTTGTTTTTAAAATGCCTACACATGCTTGCTTTCACAAAACGATTTATTTAAATCAACTATATATTTGTCAAACTATTTTGGCATGGTAAATTTAACCATTTTGATACGTTCGTCTGAACAACGAGCTTGGTTGGTAGTGAACGAGATCAAGATGGCCGACCAAGAAACAAGAATGCTCGTAATTTCATGGGGATTTTAAAAATTTACACCTGTTTTTGAAGGTATGTGAGGTTTTTTTTTTTTTTTTTTTTTTTTTTGCGTTCCTATTGTCAATATGGATTAATTTCAAAGACATTTCATAGTGTTTTAAAACGTTCGAGCTATACTGCCCTTGCTATAAACGTAACCTAGATTTAATGTAATAATATTACTTTTATTACGATTCCGAGGCGTGTTTCAAAATAACAGCGCCCAGAAACAAGTAGGAGTAACACACTCGTGTTATATATTGTTTAAAAGATCATATTTTTGTTACGTTGCCGAGGTGTGTTTACAAACAACAGTATTTAGAAACATGACGGAATAAAGTTATGTTATCCGAAAACTGCTATGAATTCTTAAAATTCGACACGTGGTTTGCGGCACATGAAGGGGCATCGTTTGCGCTCCTAGTCGAAGTGTAACTATTTGATAATTGTATACTATATATTTTCTACCTTAAAGTTAATTTTTGTTGTCTTCTCATACAAGCTGTCCAACATGACCCTCTTTATGTAATGTATAACTACCGCGCTCTGAAGTAAAATTACCGTACATAGTGGTGGAAAATCCCATAAATGGATGGGAAAATTATCTTACGACACGTGCAGCTCTTCAGCATTTTCTCAACAGCTAAGTGGGAGGACGGGCAGAAGAAACAGTCCTAAAACCCTAATATTCACTTCTAATATCATTTAGTCGTCGTGGTTTACTGGAAGGGACAGTCGCATCAGCAAGATATTTCTATATTCGGGTTTCCAAAATGTCGGCAGTCATACCATCTGTTGTGAATCGCACCCCAACCATCCGCTGGAGGCGCCCATGGAAAATACTTGCCGATCCTTCGGATCTTCGAGCTGCAGCATTCGGCTTCTACAATAATATTGTGGCAACTCAACAACGTAAATACAGCATTCACCTGACAGCTGACCCTGCATGCCCGCTGTGCGGCAAAACTAACACGGCCCTTCATAAGGTAATTTCCTCTGTTTATGCAGCTCCCATCTGGCAGTGGTGTCGCGTACGAGTACGAAAAATAATTCGCGATGAACATGGAGATTTCAGCGACAGGTACATGCTTCATTGCGATTTCTTCATCTTCCTCTCAGTTCGATGAAGAACTGCGGCCTGGTTTGTACTTCATGAGGTCGATTTTTTGGTGGAGCGTTCGACACCGGTGACAGTTCAAGACTTTGTCCAGCTTCTCGGACAAGATAGGTGGAACATAGCGCGGCGTGACACATTGCGTCAGTGGTACGGAAAATTTTTATTTTCATTTTGACGTTTATGTCTACAGGAAGTGCGTGTATATTACCGAGGTTGGGTGTAAGCCATGTGCTGCCGACCCCTCGGTCCTTACAAGTGTACACCTTAATGTTCCAGTAGTAAGCGCTGATAGGTGGTAGTGTTATAGGTTAGTGTCCCGTGTTGGGGTATACGTCGTGTGCTGCCCCTCACGTTAAATAATGTTGTGTGTATATCTATATTTGTGTATGTCTTTGTGTGTATTTGTATGTATGTATATATATAAAGTGGTTAGCATACAATAGAGAAATTTAAAACAAAAAAAAATGTGGCCAATACGTGCCCCTGGCATGTTCAAGGTCCTCAGTTGTGCCATGTAGCGGATTGTGAGATGCCTGCAAAATTGGGACAGTTTTCAACACCAGAGGATACCAAAACAATAATATTCCATTATTGTCAGAAAACACTGAAGTTTGATTCTTCGACTTTGTCAGTAAAACCAGTTCACCAAATGTTCATATCGTTTTGTGCCCCCATGTAAGAATTGTGTAGATATTTTATTGAGTATTTTGTTATTGTTTCTATTGTGTGTTTGAATGTGTACTGTGCAATAGGTTAAGGATAAACACATCTGTATATTTTTTGTGACAATAAATGCATTTATTTAAAAAAAAATGGATAGTTCGTGATACCGTGGCAAGTGTTGTTTCAAATGACACAATAATAATTTCTAACCATCGGTTACCTGAACTAAATTGTTTATTGTCACAGCTTTCGCCCGTGTTTGTGAATGAACTCGTCCAAGTGTTATTATTATTTTTTTTTTGGCGTCTACTTCAGTAAAGCTTAGAGATGATTTTTCGAGGAAAAGTGACGACTGTCTGCTAGGATTCAACGTAATTACACATGTCCGACGGTTTTCATTCCTTGCTGGCTTTCACGCATGTATGAAGATACTACCTCACTTCACTGCACCAATCAGGATTCTGATATCACAAGGAAGAGCGTTCGAGACTGGTCTACAAACAACTTAGCCGAGCTAAAACCTTGCCCATCCATTCATGAAATAATGAACTAGAGTGCTCTAGATAAAGACCTGTAAAATTCGCGTAAATATTTGGCACAAGACTAAACTTTACAGTGCTGTGCATACTACAGTCGGCGTCGTTTCTCCATTGGCTGCTGCACATACGTCAAGTCACGCCCTTTCTCACAGAACTACGCGTTATTGGGGAGCACAGTTCTGAGGTGTTCATTTATTGGCGTAGATTTACCCGGGGCGTGTCAGATAAAGTTTGGCTCAATGACAAACGCATGGCGAAGGTACGTGCGCTCTAATTTTAAGTTGTCCCCAAATAATAACGCAAATCTAGCAGTTGTCTTGTTATAGAATATATGTTGGCTGAAAAAAATCTTGCAACTTTCCGTCATTCCTAGTAATGCTGGTTGATACTGCTGGCATATTAACATTTATAGAGGGTTGATGCTTGTGCCTTGAGATAACTGACATTTATAGAGGGTTGATGCTTGTGCCTTGAGATAACTGACATTTATAGAGGGTTGATGCTTGTGCCTTGAGATAACTGACATTTATAGATGGTTGATGCTTGTACCTTGAGATAACTGACATTTTATCCGTCGGTAACATAATGAAAGTTACAATTAAAACATCCATAATGCCGGAATCACATAGCCCCGACGAGCACAGCACGACACGAGAAAAACCACATCCACGACCATTTTCAATGTGCCTGCTCGAATTCTCAGCCCGACAGTTTACTGACGCGACACAAAGATTAGAATTTTTCGGATCCATTTAGAAGGCGCTGATTAACTACGCTAGTTTCTAAGGCGGTGGGCGGACGGGAAATTTGGAATACACGATGGTGACAAAGTTTTATAGCATTTACAAAAGTTAAATATAATAATTTTCATAATTTGTTATTTTTTAAGCCAGGTATTTCCCACTGCAAAGAGAGCTTGTAATGCAATTCCATTTTGCAACGTTGTACACTCTGTGCGTCGTGCCGCACGACAGGACGAAGAATATAAATAATTTCTCATCCAAAACTGCTGGTCGTACGACAGAATTGTCGAGCTTACGTCAGATCTATCTTGTATTTCATTGGTTGTTTAGTTTTAAGTGCAGTGTCGTGCTTGCGGTGTCGTGCTTGTCGGGGCTATGTAATTCCGACATAAGTATTTGTCAGGCCAAACATGGCATATACCTTGAAACAGCTGAAACAGGAAAACTAGTAAAAATTTAGGGGTTACTGTAACTAGAAAATAAAGCATATTATGCCGAATAACTTTGCTTGTGAATAAGTGGAGACTGTTAAAAAAGCCAAACAGAAAACAAACATATACATTGAAGTTTGTTATGTAAAACTGGCCGTTTTTTCAAACAATTAGAGACACAGTACAAGGCACATGCGCACAAGAAAATAAGACTAACGAATCTTTGTCAACGACAAAGTTCACTGAAACTGCATTTCGACTGATATACAGTGTCCTTGAAAATTTTGTTGGTACTTCGGTTGCCTGTTAGGAAAATTATATTTAATGAAAGTCTGTTATTTTTGTTTTGCGTAGTACTACGCATTCCAAATACGTATGGCCAGTTATTGTTATTGGTCGTAGAAAAAATAATTTGATCTCATCAATTTTTACTTTGTTCGATACAGTTTAAAAGGAGTCAGATGATTACTTGAGGCGGGGGGGGGGGGGGAGATGAATATGGACACTTTATCCTACACAGTACTTTTTTTCTGATACTTTACAAGCAAAAGTTTAAAAAATTAATGTCAAATAATTTCTATCTGACACTACACGAAAAAATATTGGTAAATCTTAAGTGTTAGAAATAGCTTTAATGTAGTCAATAACGGGAAAAATCATGCATCACTAACTAGATGTTTAATGTAAAATATTTCCAACTTCTGCTTCAAGTCTGGGTGCGTTCTTTTTTCAGGGGTAGTTACCAGTAGTCTTTAAAAGCCTGTTCTGTTCGGCAAATAAATAGATTTGGTGACATCCGGAATGCGTGGAATTCCAAGAAACGTGATTTTCGGTTAGTAAGTTTCGGAACACAAACTTTATATTGGCATCTCCACATGTGACACTCATGTATGTTTAAGTACTATGTCATCTTATGTACCTACAAAAGATGCAATCATAGAATAATACGTTACTTCCAGTAACAGATTTTTTTTTTTACTTTATACGCCCTACGTTACAAATATTGACTTAATCTCAATTCTATGTAAACGAAGTTCGCGGATGTTAAGATACGGAATAGGTAGGCATAACGAAGTGAAATTGTATGAACTTTCATTTGACGTGGGCTTAAGCATTCGACGACTGACTGCGGATGATCTGGAAGCGGGCCATTCTTTCATCGGCTATTCTGTGCTGGGGAAGATTTCCCACTGATTGGGCAGCCGGCTGGGTATTAAGTTACCAGACGCTAATTGGCGACTGGCTTTTCAACATGTCGCTGGCCAATGACGCCACTTTTCTAGCGTGTGCGGCAGGAGTTTGCGGTGTAAGCGGCCGCCTGAGTTCTACATTTTAAAGTATTCTGTTACCTTATTAGCCTAATTTCCAAAGGAAAGAAAGGCTTATGAGATCACTTTCCTGTCTGTGTGTGTCTGCGTAAGTGTGTGTATGTATGTGTGTCTTACCGTGCGTGTCCCCAACACCCTTTAATTTTGGAACGTGTGAACCGAATTTCACCAAACTCGGTACACGTATAACACTAAGTAAGGACACCTGACTTTATAATTTTCGACCACACCAGTAACTTACTTTCAAAATGGCGGAAATGTTATAATTTATGTCGAAATGTCGTATCTCAACCATTCAACCGATTTTAACAAAATTTTGTATGCTGGCAGCGAAAGTTGTAAGCATTAAATTCAGGGGTGAATATTGTGTTTGGCATGCCATTATGGAAGATAGCGCCATATAAAGGAAAAATTTTTACATTATACATATCAAAAACTGCTCAACCTATTTTCGTCAAATTTGGCACGCAAGTAAAACTATTATTGGCCTGGTAAATGTAAGTAATTGGATTAATTAGCCACTTATTTTCAAAATGGTGGCCATACAAATATTTTAAGTTTATTTGGTGTAATTACCTTACCTTTCGGCCAATATCAAACAAATTTTGTATGTTATATCGTCGAAACCATGTAATTAATTCCACTGAAACTGTGTATGATGGCTGTACATATTACAACAATCAAATGTGTGCACACAAAATCTATTTTGTCCACTATTTTGTAAAATAGTATCACTTGAAGAATTAAAATATGTGATCTCCAAAAAAGCAACATATTTCTACAAATTTGAAAAACAATTAGTACTATGGCATGCTATGTAAACTCATAAATTTTGAGAATTCAAAATGGCGGCCATACGAACAATTAAGCTCCAAAAATTTTATCTACAACTGCAAAACAGATTTCATCTTTACTTTGTATACTGACAGTATAAGTTATATCCATCAAAATTGTCTATGCAAAGCCTAATATCTACGCCATTTTGTAAGATAGGCACACATGAAATAATATAGTTTTTATGCCGTATCTCGGGAAAAAATCAACTGATTTATTTCAAAATTGGCTAAGAAGTTGTAGGCCCTACTGTGGTAGGCTATAATAAATTTAATGTTTTAAGTTTGTACGTTAATTATTTTCTGAATGGCTCGTTAACAAACATATTATGTTAGTGTGCTATATCTAAGAAACTATGTAACATATTTAAATTTAACTTTTGTGTATTGTAATTATGACAATAATCGAATGTCATAATGTATAATTTTTTTTCCTCCATTTGTGAAAATCTTCACCCGAGCAGTGGAGGTTTTATGCCATATCTCAGAGACCAATCTACCGATTTCCTTCAAATATTTCACACAAGTAGCGTTATGGAAGGCCATGTAAACTTTTGTGTTTTAGTGACTCAGATACCTGTGTTCAAAATGTTGGTCGAGTAAATATTCCAGGTTAGTGAACCCTATCATTCAAATCATTAGACTGATTACATCCGAAGTTGATGCTCTGACTCCTACCTCCGTGATGATGCATTTGATTGTAAGCCAGCTTAGTTTTACGAGTTTTTCTGAATTCGAATCCCGGGTAAGTCAGTCGTATATTTCAATTGTCTTTTTATTGTCCCACATTTTTCTGGTTTCATATCTAATGGTTAGAGACACCCGAATTTCGCGAAAAGATTTCCGCGCATGCTAGATTTCAATGCCCAACGGGAGTACCAGCAGATTTATTTTGCTTATCGGCTGCGTGTGTATGTGGGAAGACACTTTATTAGTTGACTGGCCAATCACAATTAAGTTACTCTTATACTTACACGTCCCTGATTCGAGGGCAGCCACTTAAGAAGCGCAACATCTAGATCAGCCAGTAATAAAAGTACATCTAAGCTAAAGTGTAATGTAAAAAACTGGTCGTGAAATCTTTTCGCGAAATTTGGGTGTCCCTTCTAATGATATTGGTGTCAATGAGACGTCAACGCCTACCTACCATCTAAGCTTTCAAGAATACTACTAAAATTGATTTGCATCCATGCGGAGGAAAGTAGCCTCATTGGTCATAAGTATAGATCTGCAAAATTCGCGTTATTTACTGGCATCTCACTAGAGTTCACCATCCTATAGCCCTAAATATTCGAGTCGTCGCCATTTGTTTATTGTCTTCTACAGCAGCGAAGACCCATTTTCCCTTTTGACTTGATAGGGTGTGACTAGGCCAGTCTTTCATTAGCTACTTGCTATTGGTAAAAAGCCCTCCAGGGTGTGTATAAACAAACTCTTGTCCAATTACAAACACAATACAAAAGTACAAGTGTTTGTAGTCTAGTCTCTGTCCTGAAATAATAACGCGAATTTTGCACGTCCCTAGTCATAAGTAGGGATAGGACAATTTCGCGAGTTCAATGACCTGTACGCTATTCTCAGCTGTGTGTTAATTGGCTGTTGCCCCAGAGAGTAGCCAGTGCTACTCCACACCTGGTAGTATGACACTCGGAGCTTGTTTCTTTGGAAGTCTGCTATTGGCTCAGAGTCTTCCTGGGCGTTTCTAATGAACTGTGATCCAATTTGCAAAGGTAAACTTCTGTGTACACGTTTTGGACGTCTATCTTGTCCTAAAATGAATTCGCGAAATTTTTCTATCTCTAGTCATAATTAACTGCTTGTTACATAAACTGTACAGTCAATAGCCCCTAAGTTCGTCGACGCCATAATGTGTGACTGCCTACACGCGGGGTGCCAGTCCACGAACTTACGGCTCCGCCAATCTGGAGTTATTTTACGTGTCTGAAGGCCAGAAGAGCAGGAGTGATAAGGGCGACTACTGCCACGCTTATCAAGTGCGTCATCGCCTCTAAGCGCAAGGCTTTCAACTGGCGCGCAGTGCTCTCGTCACACTGCGTGTATAGGCTATTCACGGTTAAAGTGAGCACTTTTGAGGCCCTAGTTACTTTTTCCTTACAGCCATTTTTTATCCCATTACTACCTTTTTTTAAAATAAATATTGGCATGTAAGTAATAAACACAGCGTGTGTATTCCATCGCACATCATCTACGGCTAAAATAAAATATATTTATTGAGTATTGTTCTAAATGAGGGGGCTTTCAAAAGTTCTCTCTTTACCGTGAATAGTCTATACCTATGAGACTTTCAATGGCGACCCTGTTGTACTACAGCTGGAAAGTCTGTAGGAATGCATTTCCGTTTTGGATAGCAATATTACTTACTGCGGCCATGTGTATTAAAACCATAGTAATAGTATATTATATAAATCTTATAATTATCTTTATTTACGTCTGTTTCGACTATAAATTCAATTATAAAAATTATTTCCTAGATTATTAGTATAATTTTATTACACTCAATCGTAGTAAGCATTATGACGATATTCCACGACTATTTTCTTGCAAATTCTGCTTTCTGAATCATCCAGAATGGAAATATGCTTAAATTTTGTTAAGAATACAGACTATTATAATGAATAATTTTTTTACCTTCAGAAAAAGTATATTTTAGTAAATTATTTTACAATGTTGCAAAATATATACATTCTTCTTTCATATACAGCATAAATCGCACATTTTATGACGAATTTTTACGGTGTCTGTACTACTTCTTTACGAGTCCTTCACGTTGTATAGTCGAGTGCAGTGCTCCATAGGCAGTAGCTTTACTTCAACCTTAACAGAGGAAGAACGGACGAGAGAATAAATTCGCTGTTGTCGCAACGCCCTGTCAGCTGCAGAGTCTTGGCTTCCGCAAAGAAATTCCCACGCCCAGGCTCGAAGACGTGATGTAGAAGCGCCGACTGCGTTTATGACGCTCGCCGTTAGTCTTTCCTCAGGAATGTACATTCTCGTTCGCGGAGAAACGCACCCGTCTTCCACGACGACCGTTTCACGTGACGCAAGTTGTGTAACGGCTCAGACGTGGTTGCCATTTGATTCGTCTGCACTTTATAAACCAACGGCACAGACGCCATAATATCATCATCGCCGTTTGAGGCCAGGCAGCGACCATATTTCGGGCATTCTGCAGGTGCGCCAATTTCTCAAGTTGACCCGTCCCGCTCGGGGAGTAGACCCGGGGGGAGGGGAGGCACGGTGGCTGAGCGATTAGCACGCTCGCCTCCCACCAAGGCGAACCTGACTCAATCCCCGGCCGTGTCCCCGGATTTTCGCAAGTGGAAATCGTGCTGGACAATGCCGCTTGCCGGCGGGTTTTCTCGGGGATCTCCCATTTCCCCGCCCTTTCATTTCGGTGCTGCTCCATAGTTACCTCACTTCACCCCGATCAGTACTCAGGACTCGATGTTAAGAGCCGCCAAAACCTATTCACTTACACCCACTTCAAAAGACGCTTAGGTTGTAGTTGCTTCACGTTATTGTAGCATCTGTCCGCTTCTACACGGTCGTCTATTCTACGGCACGAAGACGCGCGAGGTAAAGAGAAGCGCCGTGTGAATCCAGCCTAACCCGTTGCCGGCGGGAAAGCTCCTTCTTTCCTACGCGCGCTTTAAAACGTCCGGCAATCACACGGCAATTTGGGATGGCCCAACACCGGTTTACATACCTAATGCGGCTTAATTCAAACGATTTTCTCTGCCTCCTTCCCCTCGACCCACCCATCAGGTTATGTTCCGCGGACGTGGGTGGCTTACTACCTCGACGCTGAAATAATCACGTGTCATGATCTCGTTTACAATCTCCCCCCGAGGCGCTGCATTTAGTGGCGCGTAAACGCGTGTGTTAAGGCGCCGGTCTACCTGCAGCTATTTCTCACGTTTCTAGCTCATGAACAAAAGAACGATAAGGGCGACGTCGGCGTGCAGGTCAATTGCCCCCTCACCTTTACGTGTAAGACGCTGAATCGGAGTGATGTTCTTTTAGTCCTACTGTTTATGATTAGAGGGCTACAACCGATTAATCTTAAAGATTTTAGGAGGAAAGTTTGCAAAAAAAAAAAAAAAAAACCAAACGTTGAGATATGTTTTACTTGAGCGCTGGTAAGGGTGAAGTAAGTCGAATATGAAGCATAGGAGGAATGTTAAAGATGGAATAAACGGGAGTGCCCCGGGAAAACCGGTCGGCCAAAGGAAACGTTGTCCGTGTCTCCCACATGCGAAGATGGGGTGACTTCCGAGAATCGAACCAGGTTCACCTTGGTGGGAGGCGAACAGTCTGACTACATGACCACCACGGCCCCACCCCATACTTTTCGCAGATATCCACATACAATATTTTAATATATTTCACTCTGTAGACGTTGTTTTTCGGCCAAGGGGGAAAAGCTACAAAGCGGAGTCTGCAATTCGCGAGATGTGTTTAATGCCGAAGAAGGTGAAAAGGTGCGGCCAGTCCTTCGAAGCGTGACGGAATCAAAGCAATTATACACCTCCTTCCTCGCCGCTCACCTCGCCTCAACACTATACGCGCATCCATTACTTTGCATTGGTTTGATTCCGCCACGCGTCACCTCTTTGCCCGCCGCGCCCCGCTCTCCTATCCGCTCGCCGCTCCACTATAAACGCAGATTTAGTTTCGGGACAGACTAGTCATGTGCAAGCCAGCAGCCTCTGCTAGTGCCCTCTGTCTCCAGTGACGCCGCTGGATATTGCGTGTGTGAGACTCCCGGGCGGTCCCCATTTCTGGTTTTGTCGAGAGGGATATCTGTCTACCTGGTTGTGCCTGAATGACGGGCGATCGTGGTGATAGTAGCCTGGTAGGGAGGCTAGCCGACTCCTCTACTATCCGGCCGTCTAGGCCTAATCAGGAGTTTTCACTATGAAGGAATCCAAACGGCATGGCAATGGACAAGGCTAGCTGGCGTGACGTGCATCGGCCTGTCTCCTCGGAACACCAGAGTTTGGGCTTAGCGGTCGTAGGAGTAAGGGGTTTACACAATGAAAGATTTAAGCATTAAGCCGTAGAACTTAAAAATTATTCAATCGCATTGGCTCAAGTCTAAGTACTACACAATGAAGTTACAACTTTATGCGGCTAAGTTTGACGGCAGAAAAAAACGGAAACTAGAAAAATAAACCCCCAAATCTTAAGTTTAGCTAATTACAGGGGAGCATATATTCAAATGAACACATGCATTTCAATTTTTATTTCAGATAACAAAAATCGAAACTTTTTGTCTGTTGACTTGCTGCTAAAAATAATTGTTGATTGCAAATATACTATTAAATAAAATCCTATTTCGATTCCAAATAAGTCACTGTTATATGTTTCTCTATCTGTCGAAATTAGACAGTAACATTTTGACCCTAATACTTACTGCCTAATGATTATTTGTCGATTTTTTCATTGTAGAAAACCCACTTTACGTCTAGTAAGCCGGTAAATATCACAGTGCAGTGAGAAGGAAGGATGAACAAGGGCTGACCACTGGACCAGTTTGAGTGAGTGAAAATATTTGGGCGGTTCTTAACAGCGAGGTCTCGAGAGCCAATGAGGGTGTTTGAAGTGAATATGGAGCGGCGCCGGAATGAGGGGGTGGGGGAAACGGGAGATCCCCGAGAAGACCCGTCGATCAATGGAATCGTCCGGCACGATTCCCACTTGCGAAAGTCCGGTGACCCGGCCGGGGATTGAGCCCGGTTCGCCTTGGTGGGAGGCGAGAGAGCTATCAGCGCAGCCACCGGGGCCCCTGTATCCTTTTGAGGTTCCTTTCTTTACTGTGATGGTGGATGGAGATGTGATGAAGGGGGGGGGGGGGCAGAGGTACAGTAGCACTGTCGGTCCGCCAATGTTAGTTGGTGTTGGACTCTTTCTGCTAGTGTGTTGAAATCACATCCAGCTAACACAATAGGCGTAAACACGAGCGTGGCAAATGTTTTATCGCAATTGTATATATCACATCAACATGACTGGAGTAACTATCATGCCAGAAACGCCTGGTGGTACTACAGGAGGGTCTTTATTATTCTGCAACATCCTTACAGTACCTTCATAATAATATAATTATAAAAATAGTACATAGTTAACACAGATATATCTAGACGTCGGGGTCTGTTTCAAGGAAAACCCTTTGTAAAGGCTGTTCACGATAAAGTGAGCGCTTTAGAAATGAACCTTAAAAAAAGTCACTGTCCCTGCATGTATATATTTTAATGGGCGCACTGAGTGACATTCGCCCAGTAAAGTTGGTAACGATGGATGGAAAGTAGTTCCATAACCTAAAGTCGGATAAAAAGCGTTAGTTCACCATTTACGATAACTTAAATTTCTTTCTTTCACTTTCTGTTTTTTTTTTTTTTTTTTTTTTATGAAGTCTAAAAATTTGCAGATTTTTCAAGTTTTTACTTTCTTAATAATTTCAGTGTTTCATTTAACCGACGCATGAATACATTGACGAGGCCAATGACAATGTTAATTTTACACAAGGCGGGGGAATACACAACGTGTACACAAGTAGATCTTAAGCAGGGCTTTCAAAAGTGCTCATTTTATCGTGAACAGCCTACAGTTGTTTCGCTTCTCTATTCAGTAATATTCTGTGTCTAAAGTGTGCTTTCTTTACATAGCATTAAAAGTGTATGAACTTCTGCTGTTTTCAAAATAACGTAAGCGCTTCGCAACGCTTTTCGCACGGCAGGTTTGCGGGTGCCTTAAGAGATTAGTCCTGGCACGTAAATACGTGGGAGAATGCGTAAGTGCAGCTGCGAGGACGGAATTGCTGACCAATTTCCGTCGCTTTGTTAAAATAACATAGCATTCCGCTTCGTGTGAGGTTTCGGAAGGAATAATTTTATTCGCCCCGGGGAAATAAAATAATATTAGTTCGCCCCGTAAAGAGCTGAATATTATTCATGTAGGGAGTTCAAACTATAATCATCTAAACAACTACCTTCCCTGTGCTTAGGAGTTTTTTCTCCACATCTCAGACCACCAGAACAGAATCATAAAGCATACAGAAGCAAAGCTGTTGTGAGTACCGTGAACCCCCCGACAAATCATCCAAAGCTCTTGTAAGAACGTCCTCCGAACAAATAACAGCGTTTAAGGCTGTCGTCTACCTGGAGAGGTGCTCATACCCGAGTCTCAGGTAATAAGGGCTAAACTGCCGCGGGCATCAAGTTCGCCTTCGCCGTTACGCGTAAGGTGGCTGTGATGGAAAATCTGTAGCAAAATTGAGCGCAGCTTCTTATCTCAGTTTCGTTCATGTCCGGGTAGTTTTCTAAGATACAGCGGTCTTAAAAAGTCGTTTTTGACAATGATGAAGGAGTCCAAAATTACACCCATAATAACACGCGTGAAATATCTTTATTCGTAAGAAAATATATCGGACACACGCGTGTATACTAAGTGCTAACTCGTGAAGTAGCGTGGGGTGAAATTTGACCGACAAACTTCGTGAGGTTATTATTTCTGCAAAATCAACTGAAAAATATATGTGATACTTTCTACTAAACTGAATATTAAGGCGCATGTAAGCATTTAAAAATTTATATTTTAAACTGTATTCTTTCGGAAAAGAAGTTAAATAAATTACAAATCTCCAAACATTGTTTTATGTTATCGCGATCTTCAACCTAAGAGCAAATTCTCCTTAATGTCTCCCCTCGGATTGAATGTAACGAGTGCCACATTTGACGCCCGGTATTATGAACATTTCCTGCTTGTTTACTGAGCAGTACGGCCTGATTATGAATAGTGTTGCAACTGTCCAGGGCTCATGCAAAACTTTCGGCGGCAGAGATACACTTCCAGGCACGTGGGGAAATGCCGAGAAGTACTTCACATAGTGACTTTGGGCAGTAGTGTAAGCTTGTTAGTGTATGGTACGTGCTGTTCACAGCAAGTGTTTATGACGTCCTTCATCATCGTCTGCGCAGCGTGCACGTCAGGATCACGTATACGCATGATGGTACAGCATTGCCTTATGGCCCAAGCATTTTATCGCTGCAGCCGAAAATTTTTCGTGAGATTTTTGCACGTAAATGGTGGGTCCTGGGAAGTTGCAACAAGAGGACAGTTTTTGTTAGTTAGGTCATACTGCTCAATAGACCAACATCCCAAATTCATAACTGCTGTTGGTAAAAATGAGGGTGGCCAACGGTTTTACTTTCATTGCGAGGGAAAGGTGTTGATGAACTTTGTGTCTCGGGTTGGAGAACCCGGCAAAATAAAAGGACATTGTTCGGAGAATTTTAACGTTATTTCACATTGTTTCCAATATTTTTCAATTTTCTTTTAAAAAAATTTCCATGTTAAAGGTTCATATCACCCTCACGAGTCAATGTAGGTTTTATGTGTATTGTATATATTTTCCACTTTATTTTGCGTAAGGAATAAACTCACGAGGGTCGTCGGTAGAATTACGCTAATTACTGTACACTGTACTTCCAGAAACGAATACGAAATCTCGTGATGCCTATCCAATCGTGAAACCGGTTACTCGCAGGGGCGGCTACCAATTGAAGCGCAGCTGAATATTGGCTATGAAGAGCAATGCTACAAACTCTTTGAGAATACAGAAGCGAAACGAAGGCGTGTATTTCAAACTTCTACCGCATGCACGAAGAAAATGGCCACGACGGCGTAGCGACATGGCGAAACGACTGCCAATCAACGCGTGGCGACTGCGGACTCGGCAGGTGGCAGCGTGATTAATAGCTAGGGATAGGAAAATTTCGCGAGTTCAATGACCTGTAGGCTAGACTCCACAGTCCCGTGTACACTAGAGCCTCAGCTGTTTGTTCATTGGCTGCTGCCATACACTCTTAGCAGTTACTTGTAAATTTACCATGTCAATATATACTTACAGTGACAAAGCGCGAATGGTAAAATATTTTCCCATACGTCCATGGTAACATTCCTACAGTTGCTTAGGAAAGAGTTAAATGCATAGGGAAGTTCCCATCTTTGTATAGTAGCGATGCTAAACATTCCCATATTTTCGGCTTGATACGTGGTACTATTTCCATACAATGTATAGGTAGGGATAGGAAAATTTCGCGAATTCAATGACCTGGTATTTAGACTCAACAGTCTTTGTACACACAAGCTTCATATGTTTGTTCATTGGTTGCTGCTCCAGAGAGTAGCCAGTGTTACTCCACACCTGGCAGTATGGCACTCGCTACTTGGGTTTTTTTCAAGTCTTCTATTGGCTCAGATATGTCCACGGTGTGTATAATTAACTGTGTTCCAATTACAAAGTTACTTCAGTGTACACGTGTTGGACATCTATCTTGTCATGAAATGAATTTGCAAAATTTTCCTATCCCTATGTGTAGGTTAATAACTTCCATTACAATTTAGGAAGCTTACAAGAATTTTTTTTACAGTGTAGTGTTATCTTACGCCTGGCAGTATGGGATTAGATTCTTGTCCCTTGCAAGTCTGCTACCGGTTGAGTCGTACAGGGCGTGTCAAATAATCTGTGATCCATTTGCAAAGGTATCAACAGTGTTCCCGCGTTTTAACTCTATCTTGTCATGAAATTAATTCGCAAATTTTTCGTATCTCTACCAATAGGTAGAGACCTGCGAAACTTGCGTTATTGTTTAAAGACTTAATAGACTTCAAACACATGTGCGTTTGAATTGCTCTAGTTATTGGGCTGCGGTTGGGTTGACACGCCCTTGGATTGACACGGCTTTGGACCAATCGGGAACAAGTAACGATCAACTTGGCCCAGTTACGTTCCACCAAGTCAAAAAGGAAATATGGGTACTCACTTTTGCAGAAGCTAATAAACAGTTGACATCGACTCGAATTTGTAAATGGCTTTGGAATATAACGTGCCCTCAAATAATAACGCAAATTTTGTATGTCCATACTAATAGGAAATCCTCCGCAGTACGCAATAGCCTCGGTTCCTACAATATTCGCATTCAGACCTCCCGGCATGGCGATTTTGGGTTCGATATTCGGCGTTTCAGTTTCTCGTTTTTCGCATGCGAGTTTTGTGGCGGACATTGCTTATTGCCAGTTTGGACTCCCATAGCGCTTCCATCTCTTCAGCCATAAATACATTCCGCTGCCTCTCCTCGCTCGCCACATCTTACCTCATCGATTCGTCAAGCTGGCTTGGTATGGATTGGGTGTCCATCATAATTTGTTAACGGCACTTCACGATAAAGTGAGCACTTTTTAAATGAACTTTCGAAAAATGTCACTGCCCCTGCCCCCATATATTTTAACGGGCGCACTGAGCGACATTCGCCCAGTACAGTTGGTAACGATGGAGGGAAAGTAGTTCCATATCTTAACATCGGATAAGACCCGTTCTACAAAGCACGGATACGTAAGAAAACGGACGCCGAAATGCAATCGGGACAAGCGAACGACTCAGGATGAATTTCAACCATTCTAAAATACGAAGAAACGCACAGTCTTACAACTTACGAAATAAAAAAATACTCAGCAGTTGAAAATTACTGATACAGGTTTCGTTATATACACGTCTAATTTCGTACATTTTTACAGTGTTTAAAAATACGTACATACTACTGCCGAACCATGAGAACTTATTTATTAAAACAAAAATTGTTGTAGAACGCGCCTAAAAAGTGTTAGGTAACCTGTGAAAACTTTCATAATTTTTTTTTTTTTTTTTCCCGAAGTGTAAATATTATCAGGTTTGTAAAATATTTCCTTTCCTTGTAATTTCACAGTTTTACTTTAGAATAAAGTAGTGAGACCCATATCAATGCTACTTTTTACATAAGGCGGAGGAATACACGACGTGCATACAAGTAGATCATAAGCAGGGCTTTCAAAAGTGCTCATTTTACCGTGAAAAGCCTTTAACCGTGTTTGCTCGTCTAGGTTATGAGTGGTTCATATTAATGTATCCTAACACCAAGTGTACAGTTCATTATTTGTGACAAAGGCAACAAGTGTTATGTCGGCTTAAGTACAGTACGCATCATAATATTTATTGTTTGCAACACCAGAAACAGTATGAACTAACCAAACCGTTTTTTGTCACTCTGAAGATATTGATGGTATCGTGATTTACCAACAAAAACGTGATAAAAATACCAAGATTTTTAATGTGAATAAGAAAATTCAACTTAAAACAGTGATTCGAACTAATTTCAAAAAGTAATTACAAAGAAATTTTGCTTTCAGCTGAAGTTTTCTTGACGTCAGAATTGTGACACGTTGAAATTCATTTTTTATCGCGTCACTTGTTTATCCAACGGTGTTTTACATCTAACCATTTAGACATTAAGTTATATATAAAATTATAAAATCTGAACTACGAGCGAACCTCATAACAAATTTTCAAGATAATTTTTTTAATGGCATTCTGGTGTAATGAACTTTAAACTTTAGCGCAACTGTTAATTTGGTTCAATTTTGATATTTGTGTGACGTATAAAAAGCCATGTAATTCCTTTAATTCGTTTTTAAAAGTAATCTTCAACAACTGTAATATTTTTTTCAGGCTAATATAGTGTATCACAACAAATAAATATAAATATAAAAAAAATAACGGTCTTCTTCCGTGCCCATCTCACCTTAATGATGGGAATAACTTGCAGATGCAACTTAACTTCCGCAGGAAAACTGCAAAGGCCAAGGCTAAATTATGCAGGTACTGTTTTAGTGGTTATGGAAAACTGGAACTTATTTACTCTTCTTCTGCGCAACTGGAGAAATATCTTCAGCGCCATAGTTCATATTGATGACTTAACGCAGGTGAGAAGATAAACGTTGGTAAAGGCTGTTCACGATAAATTGAGCACTTTTGAAAGTCAACCTTGGAAAAATATTACTGCTTCTACCTGCATTTAATTTTAACGGGCGCACTGATTAACATGCACCCAGTAATGTTAATCACGATGAATGTAAACTAGTTCCATAACTTAACATCGAATAAAAAGTGTTCGGTAACGATTGGTGATAACATAAATTATCTCTTTCGCTTTCTGTTTTTCATTAATCAATAAAGTGTAAAAATGAGGAGATTTGTAAAATATTTATTTTTTCTGATAATTTCGCAGTTTAACTTCACCGACGCATGGATAAAGTGATGAGGCCCATGACAATGTTAATTTTATACATGACGAAAGAATACACATCGTGCATACAAGTAAATCTTACACAGGACTTTCAAAAGTGCTCATTTTACCGTGAACAGCCTATAATGATTATGCGGGGATGCCCTATTGTCAGTACACTACATAGCGAACCGGGTTCGATCTCGAGCGAGAATTCTGTTTGCCGGGGAGGTTTTTCTCGGGGTACTCCTGCCTCCCCCACTGTAGCTTTTCCATTTTCCCCTATTTCCTTTGCCATCAAAGCTGAAGACTTCTGCTGCTGATCGCCGCCGGAATTTCTCTCACTCAGCAACTGTGCGTCCCTCCGATGGTATCTGCGTCGGAACACATCAAGACTCAATTGAGTGTCCTTGTCGGGACACTCTTGACGTCCTCTTGTAACAAGGTCCCAGCGGATCACACAACTAGAGCCGGAGGTTGCGTGCGATGCCTTGCCTCGAGAATACTTTGTCGAACGATGCGAGGGCAGAAACGTAGGAGGAGTGCATACGACGTCTTGAACCGTTAACTAGCACGGAGCAGCACAGATACTTCGAACCCCGATTGGAATTAGAAAGCGGGATGGTACGTAAACGAGACTGATTACGAAAAGCGTTATGGGTAATAATTATGGGGTGGTTATAGTTGTTTCGCCCACAACAAGTGTTAACGACCACGAAATAAGTTACGGGGGAAAGTAGGAAAAGGAGTGGGTAGTAGAAAAATGGCGACCACAATAAAAAAAAAAAAAAAAACTAGAGGACATCGTCTTACGGTAGCGAAGGACATTAAAATGACTATGCCGGGTAATACACGAAAGCCACGACTGGACATTTGTTCGTTGATGGGCGCTTATGCCTAGAGCTTGTTTGCGAGGGAGCACGGAAGCGCCATAAGGCATCATTAGCACGCACATCAATAACCGCAAAGCAAAGGAATAGACAGTGGTTCGAATCAGACTCAGAAAGTTTTTGTTACACCTCGATTGCCGAAGCTGATTACGAGAAAAGCAACGATAAAAAAAATACAGCATGCAATAAAAATGCAATATCCTGTTATAAATCTAAGAAAAAAACTAATAGTTGAGATTCAATTTATTCGTAAGTGGGGGTTGTAGCCGGTAGCGCAAACCAACTCATTTCAATTTTTCAAATAAAGGTTAAATCGTTTTTAACATCGAGTTATTGCTCAATTGCTTTTCTGGATATACGATTACTACAAATATCTTATAACTACTTCCGAGGAGCCAAATGCTTATTTAACCCTTTCAAACCTTCTTTATTTTACCGTTTCAGGTGTTGCAAACAAAAACATTTATGATACATGCTGTACATAAGTCGACACAACACTTGTTTTGCTGTCACAGCCAATTATCTGTAGGTTATTTGTTCGGCTAAGGTTATATGAACCAATTGTTACCTAGACCAGTAAGCTGGTCTGCGAATCATTTACCTACGGGTAAGTTAATTAGTCATTGAAATTCGCAGCGTGTAGTACAGACCAAAAATTACTACACGTTTGTAATGTACACAATTGTATACACTGGGTCTGAATGGGTTAAGGGGGTTCATAGTAAAGAGAGCACTTTTGAAAGCCCTGCTAAGTTTCTTCTTTCAGTCCGTTGGCTGTGTATCTTTCCGTGTACCTATCAAAATAAACATTGCCATGTCACTTTCAGTTGGTGGTTGGATCACATATCCACTGTATTCCCATTAAATAAACAACGAAAAGTAATAAATACTGTAATCAGCATTATTAACACGTACACGTTAATTTCAGTGAATACTATTGGTTTGTGAATGTTGACTGATGTTCACGATTCTTTTTCTGTTTGTATAAACATTGACGCCTTTCGATCGACACTTCCGATATCATAAGAAAATATGGTTGGTTTAGGTTGACAACAGAATAGCAGAAGAGTTAGTAATTGTCCTTTTTCCTGTTGTAGAAACAACGGTAAGACGTTTCGAAAGTTCAAGTTTAAAAAGTGTGAAAAGCTGAGACACTCGCCGTTATACGTCCGTGCCATACTATTAAGAAAGGCACACTTGTAGGTAATACGGTGTATTTATTCCTTCACACAGATGACAATGTGCCTGAGGCAATCGTTAAAAGACCTAATCGTTAGTTTAAAAACATTTGCGAGTTGTACAGTATTACACTCCACAAATACTTAAGAAGTCAATATTTCGTACAAAATTACGAGCAAGAAAATGGCGTGCATTGCTATTACGTTACGAGTAACGAAAACAATTTGTCACGAAATCTCAATGGCTGAAAATCATTAATTAAAATGGTTACACCATATTTTAACAGTAATATTTGCCATTTCGGGGACTCGAAGTCAGAACTCCTTTTACTGTAGGCTAGTGAGCGACTAACTATGACACGCAGGGTGTATTCCATAATACAATACTTAAGAATACATAAGTGAAACAGTCGCTGATTCCACAAACACTAAAGGCTGTTCACGATGAAGTGAGCACTTTTGAACTAAAACTTAGAAAAAAGTCACTGCCCCTGCATGCATATATTTTTACGGACGCATTGAGTTATATTCACCCAGTAAAGGTGGTAACGATGGGTGAAAAATAGTTCCGTGTCTTAACGTCGGATTAAAAGTGTTAGGTAACCATTTGCAATAACTTAAAATATTTATTTCGCTTTGTACTATTTTTTAAATGCATCGATGTGTAAAAATGAGCAGATTTGTATAATATTTACTTCCCTAACAATTCCAAAGTTTCACTTTACCGACGCACGAATAAAGTGATGAGGCCTATGCCAATGTTAGTTTTACATAAGGCGAAGGAACACACAACGTGCATACAGTTACAGTGGACCTCTCGGTCATGTATTTTGTATTTTAACGCAGCGCTCTTAGCCTTGCGGCCTTGCCGCGCTTCGGCCTCCCAATAGGCGGGGGAGAGGAATCACGTCCTCTCAAAGCAGAAGGCCAAGATTTATGCGACCGGTACCCAGACCCAACGTGCATACAAGTAGATCTTAAGCAGGACTTTCAAAAGTGCTCCTTTTTCGTGAACAGCCTATAGTCGCACACGCCATTATAATGGCGTCACTTGCCAGAAACATGTTTGAACGTGGTTCGCCAATCAGCACTCGGTAACGTGCTTATAGGCCGTTCACGGTAAAGTGAGCACTTTTTGAAGCTGTTTAATCAGACGTAATTACCAATCAATGAATTTCATTGTGGCCTCGGACTTTTGGTTTTGGGTATGGTAAATGTATACACTGTGTTTATTACTCACATTGCAGGATTTACATTAACAAGTGGTGGAAGAATATAAATTGGTCGAAAGGAAAAAGTAACTAGAGCATCAAAAGTGCTCACTTTACCGTGAACGGTCTATACCAACCAGCAGCCCAAGCAGTAGGGAATATTTTGCAGCAAGCAGTAGCCAGTCATAAGCAAGGCGCAATCTAGGGATTGCCGATCAACCTACGGATACGCTCTCATCGAAAGGAATCGCCAAGCTATTTTGCTTCTGTACACTTTCCTACTCTGTAGTCCTACTGAATCATAAAGGTATTTTTACAGTGTTGCGTGACTTATAACGTCGCTCTGCTCACGAAATGGCGTAACTCGAAAATATAGATTTTACAGGAGATCGACTTAAAGGTATTCGACCCTAAACAAATTACTGTTGTGACGAAACCGTTACAAATACCTTTATGTTTCACACATTCATTAATGAATATTCACTGAGCCAAAGGTCATACTGTATGAACTGTGGTGAATACTGCTGGGAAAAAAAAAAAACAAAGTAGCGAGTTACACGTCTTTGCGCGAGCGCACTATGAGGTTACACAAAGTAAGTTACGCCTATTTTACAAATAGTTTCTTGCATTGAAAATATGAGATATTCATGTTAAACAACAAAATAATAATACAGGTATACAGTATTCCTAAGACATACTACAAGTAAAATTGCTCACTGTCAAAATTACAATAAAAATTGGAATGTTCTTGTAATAAAATTACTGGAGTGACCCCAACACACATAAATATCGATACATTTCATTTTGTTGTTTGAATCTTTGGCTTCTCACTGTTCAGTTTCCGTAAAGAGAACTTAAAGGCAACTGCTTGTCTTTTTAATATGACACTTTTGTACGTTTCGTCAAAGGGGCTGTTCTTGAAGGAAATCTTCTCAGGATAACTTTTTATGACAATGAACTCAAGTAATTTCTATCCGATTTACACCCTGTTGATCTGTGTCTTCTTTTCTTAACGAGAGAACTCGCAGGTCTTGGGAATATCTTTTATCGTCCATAAAATCTCAGTATTCCGTCTTAGTTACTACATAAGGCCGTGCCCGTCGTGCAAGACAGGAAACAAGTAATACATGGGACGGAAAAAATAAACCTCCGTCATATTTCATAGTTCGTAGCACTGGAAACTGTACTGGGTGCTGAATCGCCCTCATTTTGGCCATGGAAAGGTTAAAAAAAAATCTCAAAGAAAGTTCTCTGATATTTCCACTACTGTTTATTACGTTTAATAACAAAGCAGCCACGACTGAATTTATATTCTGGCCACTGCAGCCATCAGCAAAGAGTGCAGTAGAGTGAACATCCTTTGACATCGTACTCCCTTAAGAATAACGAGGTGCACGTTGCTATTTCTGAAGAACAACTTCCGCTGTCAGATTCACTCCATGTGTAACAGGGACAGTCTTTCGACGAAAGCACATAAATATTAAAGTTGTGAACAGCCAGTCTTCTTTGTAGAAAATAGCACTATCTTTTGAAATTGCAAGGCAAATCACTTGTTGAAGATCAATTACATAGCAGAGAAAGGCATTGCCATTCGAAACTATGTCTTTACATTATTGCTTTATCTTTTCCTTTCTCTAATCATGCTGGTGGTACCTTTCCTGGAGATTCTCCCGTTTCCTTTCACCACAAGTCTTGTACGTCATACATAAGTTACATTGGTCGTTTTTTTTTTCGGAGTATTGAAGTACAAATTCATTTCAATGAACACACGGCCATGTGTGTCAGTACTTCCTTTTTTTATCATCTAGGCAGTTATTTATGTACATATCATATATTCTAGGGATTGTCAAATCCGGATGTAAATTCTGTCTTGATGAGCTTTAATGGCGGTAATGGGATACATTTTTGGAAAATATATTCATATGTTCCTTAATTATTTGGCATATTGCGTCGGCTTTCAGTTTCATGGACTGGTGACGGCCCTCTCGTTTATCTTTACCTATCACCCAAGTTGGCTGAAATTTTCCTAGCGCTATTCTCATGGCCATCTCGCTAATACTATGTGTATCTAAGAAAAAGTTTTGCAGACTTGAAATTGTATATTGTGTATTGTATATTGTGTATTTGTCATTTATCGTCTGGAATACGGTAGCTTTGTAGTCTTGTATTTCGTTTCTTCTGACACTACAAAACTTGGATATGGCCTAATCCACAAAATGCTCTCAAAATAGACTGTCTCTGTCCATCACTAACCTCACGTTTTTCCTATTTCTTGGCGGTTGTCTCCATTGCAACGTTCCTTTAATTGTTTACGGGCACAATTATCTTACTTATATGTCGGATGTACATCTGTCCAGTATGTCGACAATTTTGCAATGGTTTTAATAGTAGGCCTGCCTCCTTTTGATGTAGCTCTTTCAACTTCCCATTCACATGCTTATATCTGAAAATCTTCAGGCAGTGAAGCTTTGGTTTTTCCATTTGATGAAACTGTAGCCTATATATTTAAACTTCCTTATGTTGTTTCCCCACTACAACAAATAAAGTTGTTTGAAATGGTTGCAATGCATCCATCGGGATTCCTATTATGTGATGTTCCTTCACCTGGATTTGTTGACGTAATTTCTGGACAGCCGTGTACATTTTTTGATGATGATGTTGATGGCTCTTCGGAATTAAATACTGCAGGAGTTGATGTATATTCCACTGAGTGTTTTTTTAGGGAGCTGAAGGACATTCACCTAAGTTTTGTGATGATTCTATTTCTTCACCTGGTATTGGAGGTATTGAAGGGTATTCGGTTCGAACGTTTCGAGATCATTTTAATTTGATTGGGATCTGTGTAGGAGTATATGGACATACTTCGGGATATTGTGCAGGGGATAGGGGCGAGCTATCTTGTCACTTTTTATTTGAAAGTTGTGAAAGTGGCAATTCGTCCTCAGATGAATTATTACTGGTAGTAAATTCACAGTCTATAACAGTTTCGAAATACCGCTTTCTGTCACAGTTCATTCTTACTTTGGTCCCTGGTTTGAACTTTCTCTTCCTAATTCTAACATCAAATAGTTCATTTGAATTTAAGACGTTTTGGATATCGTCGTCCCGTAACACCAGCGCATCCATTGGTCTATCTTTACTTATTCTGGAAAACATATAGAAAAATATTCTTATTCATTGAAGGCGTTATTTAGTTTTTAGCTAGTAATATTGTTTGTGTTACTGTGGTGCACAACAATTACACAAAGTGTTCTCCAACGCTCGTTCGGCAACATGGAATTTCAACAGATAAGTCAATTATGTGAATGTGTAACATGAAAATAATGCAAGCTGATTGCGGACAGAAAGGCGTATATTAAGTTACGCCTTCCTCTTCTTGGCTAATTGATGATTCCTCTGCACACAAAGAGGCGTATCTCAGTTACTAGTAGTAGGAGCATGTCACTTCTGGCTCACTTCATTAGAATGACATGTGGATAGCGCAGATTATCGATTGTTCGATTAATCTATATATCGAATAGTCAATCATTTGCTAATCGAATGATGATTAGTTGCTGATTAAATAATTAGTGTAATTGTTTGATATCAGATTTCATTGATAACATTTTTATGGTTTTTTAAAATTATTTTATTGATGCTCAAAGGATGGCGGAGCAGGATAGATGTTTATATAGGAGTTGATGTTGGCGTAAGAGTGGTATAAGTAGCATTTTTAATTGTTGATGGAGCGAGGGCACGCATATCACTTCTTCACTTAGCGAGTGAAGTGTGAATGGAGCGATTGCACACAGGTATGTTTTAGCCCACTACGATTTATGTTCAAATAGCCAACTAAAATAAGTACGAATCATTAAAAAATTACTTTAATCGCGCAATTACCAAAACGCAACATTAAATCGAATTAATAGAAACACGAGATATTAAAATTTACTTTAATCACGCAATTACTAAACACATCACACGATAAATTAAAATTACTTTAATCATGCGTTTACCAGACTCGTTACAAGAGACAACTCAGTAAAACGACGTACCTCGAGCACGTCGCACACGACAGAACGGAACACAAAATTTATATTAATATCGTAATGAAATATGAAGAACGAATTTCCCTAACAATATTTCAAGTACCTGAATAAACGACACGAAATAACGTTGATCACACCAAACGAATTTTGCACATTCAAAATACGCAAAATTGTTAACGATTAGATTGAACACACAAAATCCTACAACAAACTATTTAAATACTAACATAATAAAAATATATTTTACACCCAACTAGAAACAAAATAACCTCCGCAAACTAAAGTACTCACTTATTGCCCACAAACCCAGGTGTAATAAATTCGCACTTCACAAAATCAATAAAAACACACAATTTACAATCAAAATTACAACTCCCCAACACTCCATTTTCCCCTCCCCCCAAAAAAATCCCTTTCCAAACTGACACACATATGCTCTAAAAACACTTTCTTTGCCACAATGCAAATTGTGTTGCAGCAAATTTTTTTTTTTATATGAACCACTGCAAAGTAGTTTTGCCACAAAGAATTTTTTTTGTTTAAAGCATATAAAAATGCTTACAAAAACATTGCATTACTGTAAAAATTATTTCACTAAAAAATAATTGAAGTGAAATTCCCTTACATGTAAGGGAAGCTAATTATCTCTACATGTAAGCTAAAACTACCTGTTAAATTTGGAGTAAATTTACATAAGATGTAAGGTATTATTTCCTGATCATACGGAAAAAAGTACCTGACAAAGTAGGCGAAAATCCCATGCAATTAAGGTAATATTAACTGCATTGAATAATAAAATTATATTTAAAATTATCCGGAGATATTAGTCCTGTTAATTTTTTTATTACTTATATACTCTAAGGAACAGCAACCGAACTCTAAAACCCTCTACATTTGCGGGAGGATGGGCGCGAACCACGGTCCTTTAGCACGATAGGCCGTTGCGCTATCCATTACACCTCGATCCACAGTACAGTAATTATACCTTACATAATAAGATCTATGTTGAAAAGCTTGCATGACTAAAAAATAAAAATTAATTTTAAGGCAAAAATATCTGTAAAATACCATTATCAAATTGTTACTAATGGACTAGGAGATCCACATGTCGTAGGGTAACTTTTCCATCCATATATGGGATTTTTGACTACCATGTATATGAATTTTACTCAAGAGCGCTGTAATTTTACCTTACACGTACGGAAAACTATGTTTCCCACACAAGTTTGCGAACATTAACTTACACTTGTCAGGTAATTTTACCATTTTTTTTACAGAGTTGGCACTAATCTTTAGGTTAAAGATAATTACATTTCTAGTAAAGCAAGATTTATGTTGCAGCAAAGATAAAATACTTGGTTACGTTAAGGTACAGAAAATTTTTACTAAAGAAAAAATGTAGTAGCGATAAAGATATATCTTTAACTCTTTTCTGTGCTGTTAAGCAATATTTCTTTACTGCAAACTTAAGAACCACAAAGAAATTTTCTTCTTTGCTTTAAAGAAAATATTTTTACTGTGTAATTCATCCTCATCAGCTTTCAAAACACGCATCGAAACCAGATGAACAATCTTCCACCCAACGCCTTACGAAACTGAATGAATACACCAAACTACTGTTTTTAAAACCAATTAAATTATTAGCATTTCACAAACGCGTCTTTCGCTAGCTCATACGACCATTACAATACTCACCCATTGCGAAAGCCTGCTACGAAAACCCGACACATGTACTTTGTTATATCTCACGCTCAAACGCACTACCGCGTTACTGTTCTTATAAAACGTATTCCATCGGACGTCGGTGTCTCAATAGCTCGCATAATTAAATAAAAACCGAAACATTTATGCGAACATGCGAGAGAAAACTGTAGTGTGTTGTAAATGAATCGGTTCCAATGCTCCAGCCCTTGCAGCCAGCTCGGCTATTCGTGTGAAGCTAACGTCTCCGGGAACTAAGCAGAATGGGAGAGTCACCCCTCCGACGCAGTCTCCCGACACTGTCAAAGAAGCCACCCCAATTTTTCACGCCTCAAAGCTGAGGTAGTCAATAGGGCGAGGAACAAAATCACCTGTCACGACAAGCCTGACTCGGCTAGTAATTTTCAAAGACTAGACACGTATTCCCAACACCTCTCTAACAAACTACGTTTATTCCTCCAAAAAATATTTTTAATCGAATTACATTCTAAAACTTTTACCCCAATTTCAAAGAAATATCCCGCAAACTAACCAATTTTAGTCATTCCAAGTAGCGACGGAAATATTACATTGTTCAATATTCACACTAAATATTTTAAAAATCCATTTTCCAGTCTTTAAACATTTTTTGTATCCAAACATTTTTGCTAGCTAACATTGTAAATGTATTTATATTTTCTAAAATACATGTTTGTTTCTTGATTTATTTAATAAACTATACGTTTTTAAACAAGCTTTGTATACGCAAAATATTGTATATGGCAAAAAAATGTACAGGAAATCACACTAAAAAATTACTTCCTCATCACTATCATTTAAGTCTTAAGTTTCATTAATCCCAAAATTTCCAAGAAATGAATTATAACACAAGCTCCATCAAAAACATATCGCAGTGAAAGTTTAAAATTCTCATAGCGAACACACTTAGACTATCTTCGGAAATCCTAGCTGAATGAAGCATGAATTATTTTAAATATATAATAGACGTATGAAAACATTCAAATGAGGGAAACGATTTTGCACACTATAACGTATCGCAATAAAATAATTAGACCTACAGCGAAATGTTTTACATAATACGTTAAAAACTTATCCCAATAACACATTTTAAATGATTATTAATTAAAAATTTCTCTTCCATGGGAAAAATAAATAATTCACTTATAGTATTTCACATATTTTCCTATCATGAGAAGACATCTCGGTATAATTATGATGAAGATTTACTTAAAATGGAAATCATACCTACTTGGTGGAAAATATAAGCATTATGTAACATAATTATTTGAATTTAAAAAAAACTCCAAATACTTGCTCAAAGAAAAAACTATAAAATTATTTAAAATCAATAATAAGTTATGTTAAAAAATTATAGATGCACGTAAATGTCTTTACGGAATCGCTCTTAACACAATATCTCACAATGACAGTTGAAATCCCACGAACTCTCGTAGATCAGATTCACAAACGTATTTCACACGAAAATATTCCCGATAATCGACGTTTACAAAAAGAAAAACAGAAATTATTTTATTATTAAGCGTTAATAATATTGAAATGCCTATCGCAGTTGATGTTACGAAGGGTAGGATATGAAAGTATAAATATATTCCATCTCCAGAGCTCTGATCTCTGCCATCGTCTAAAGTTTTCGTAAAACTAACATGACACAGAGTGAGGACAAGCCCGCTAGACAGTACACCATAATTTTTTAGAAAGTTTCTTTTTATTGTTAAGAGTAATACTTATTTATTAAGGAAACAAATTTGTTTTTTTAGAAAAGGGATGAGGTACATAAATATATATACCAATCAATCCACTTTTAACATACATATTTATATACATCACAGCAAGTGAAAAGAATTTGTCGGATCTCGAAAACGAGGTCTTGGGAGCTGATGAGGGTTTAGCAAATAATGGGACAGCATTGGATTACTTATCTTCTTATAGGAAATAATCTAGAATTACCTCTGCACAGCGGTGAACTGTCAGTATTGGGAGATATGCACACCCACTTTTGATATTAGTTGTAAAGTCTACCTGCTTACATGAGCACTAAATTCTTCAAGCCTGATTGTTAAGTAAGGCACTATGTTAGAATTATAAAGGTTATCAATATCTGTGGATTGTATAATGGGGAGGGTTTGTGTTTGAAAGTAGAAAGTTTCTGTAGAGGATTACTCCGCTGTAATGGATTTCAAATACTTAGAGGTTATATTTACACTAAGAGTTCAATAACTCTTAGTGTAAATATAACCTGTAAGTATGTCTGGGTGATGTAGTTAAATCTAGCAGAGTGGCTTCCTACACCTTCTAAAGAATCTTTGAAAGTCTAAATCAGTATCTGTTTGGTCGTTACATATCCTCACGTCAGTCAGTTTACCTGCAAAAGCTGTGTTTAGTTTTTCATAATTGAGCTGAGGCAGACCGAAAAGCAAATTACTTCCCAATCCTGAATTAAGGTAGTCCCATTTTCAAGGAAATATAGTGGGTAGAGCAGGAAATTTCAACTGTGGTGCTGACTGCAGAGTCAATTGACTAGCCAATTGCGGAGCCGGTGGAGCAAGGTGTGGAGCAGGTGGAGGCAACGTGTGGAGCAGGTGGAGCAATTTGTAGAGCAAGTGGAGAAAGGTGTGAAGCAAGATGTGGAGCAGGTGACGCAAGGTGTGGAGCATGAGGCAATTGCATAGAATAAATGCAGAAAATTTATAATGTGTTTTTAAAGCCTAACTCCGAGAAAAGTGTTCATGGCAGAATTTGCACTGAAACTGTATTCTTGAATTTTCCGTTCCACAAATAGTTCTTTTGTGACTTCTTAAGATGTACAGAAGTGTAAATTCTTTACTGCAAAAGTGAGACAGCAAAGCCATCATTGTGTTCATACTCTCCTAAGTCTAGAATGGAACTGAAAGGTTCCAACCTTTTATAGTTAAATTCCAGGAAGCAATTGGAGTACATTATTCGTTTGAAATGTACATTTGAATATAAAACCACTTTCAAACCTTTATTGTTAAATGAACGTAACATTTCATTGCCAGAATATGGGGATATTACAATCCATGCATTTGTAAAGTCAGTGAAACACAAGCAAGTAGTTTCAAACTATATATTTCGCTAGAAAGTACATTTTCATAACAATAGATGTTTACAAAAACACACATTTATGTCATTTCTCCCCTCTGACGATATTTGTAGTGTTTCCATCTGTTTGATTGTCTTGCAGTAGTATTGTACATACTGGTAAAAGTGTAAATTCATTTTTTCGATGTTAGAGTTGTATTCCGACATAAACCATTTTGTCAGACATGGACAAGATACTAAATAAATACAATTTTTCACCTCCTAATATACATTGGATATTTTTGAAATGAAACAAACATAAGTTTCCAGAAACGCAAATAGCAGTTTAATGGAAAGAAATACATTAATACTGTTAGTTTCCAAAACAATTTCTAAAAAGTTGACTCCAGTGAGCAATTAACTTGGTAATAATCAATTTAAATGAACTTTTTTGTAGAGAAAGCTAGATGCAATTCCATAAGAAAATGCAATTTCTCGGTTATAAACTAAAAATCCTTTGGAAAATATATGTTTGTTTAACATACTTTCGAAAAGGTGTTTGGTATAAATTTGAAATGAGTATCAAAATGTTTGAAGATTGTTTGGTGGATGGAAAACTGTTTATAATTGGTATCTCTGAATAGAAGTACTTTCATTTTAGGAGTATGTAAGACTTACATGGGTTTAGAAGTCTTCTGTTTTGTAGAATGTATTCGGAGAGTAGGTATCGATTCAGCCTTTGTTCCATTATAGCTATTAGTTTCAACATTGATTTGAAATATGTTCTGTTTTTAAACATGTTTATTTAACACAAAATTCGTTTTCTCTGTAAAATTGTTTTTTATATTCGATTCTGTTAGCTGTATAAATTATAAAATATGTAACTATTATGTTGGAAGTCGGAAATTAATGTCTTACTTATATAGTGTTTGAATCCAAAATGTCTGCTGTTTTCCTTTAATTTTGCCTAAAATGTGCTTTTTTGGGAAAAAGTTTGTTGAATCTTTGATGATATAATTTTCCAAAGGAATTTTTTAGAGATAGTCTATATATGTGTACGAATATTGGTTCAAAACTCATAGTTTCGCAAAAAAAACGTATTTTTGATACTATACGTTTGTTTATTATAGCTCCCAAGATCCTATCGAGATCGAAATGTTGAAAATATGGCTTTTTTTTTGTTAAAATATTGGAACTATACAACTCCGATACAAATTCCTATTGGTTTAATTTTCGATGGAAACATGATATTGACGTATATTTACTCAAATACACACATTTATGCTATAATTGGTTTGCCGTATTTGTAAAAGAAAAGTAATAGAATCATTCTTTATTTCCACGTATATGAAACTTTGCTTACATCGAATACAAGATATATTTTGTTTTGTAGAGATATCTAGACGAGAACAATTATTTTCTCTGCTATGCACAAATATTTAACAGCTTGAATATGTACTCTTTACCTATAAAAACCTTTGACTTGTGTAATGGTAGTATGTTTATAAATCAAATGATACTTATTTTAGAGCTATTTTCTGTAAAAACATAAATTATATAAAAAGTCTTTCGATTCTGTAAGATTCATATGTTGAAAATATCTCTTATGTGACATTATTCGTAGTTGTAGTTTCCTGGAAATACTTTAAACTTAAAATGTATTGAAAGTTTAGTGGAAATCGGGATAAAATTTTTGTGGATTAAAATAAAAATTTCTTAGAAACGCTTTATACATTCATTTATTATTTTTTTAATTAAAAATCTTTGGAACGTAATTCTTCATGATTAGGATGTAATTTTCCAGTGGGACTTGTTAAATTTTCATTCGTTGGTAGCAAACGGTTATACATTTGAGACGCGAGATGCGAAAATTTTTCAAACATACCTTGGCATAGGCTTGGAGCAGTTCATCGCCCTCCGGGCTTGTAGGGGGCTCAGGGTGAATCGTGGTCGGGGCAGAGAAACGATACTTACCACACCCTCATGCAGACAGTCTAGCGGGCTTGTCCTCGGTCTGCGTAATGTTAGTTTTACAAAAACGTTTGACGATGACGGAGGTCAGAGCTCTGGAGATGGAATATATCTGTACTTTCATATGCTACCCTTAGTAACATCAAATGCGATAGGCATTTTAATATTATTAACGCGTATTAATAAAATAATTTATGTTTTAATTTTTATAAACATCGATTATCGGGAATGTTTTAGTGTAAAATAAGCTTGTGAATCTGATCTACGAGTGTTCGTAGGATTTCAACTGTCGTTGTGAAAGATTGTGTTAAGTGCGAATCCGTAAAGACATTTAATGTTTCTATTATTTTTTAATGTAACTTAATATTGACTTTAAATAATTTTATTGTTTTTTCTTTGAGCAAGTATTTGGAGTTTTTTTTTTTAAATTCAAACCATTCGGTTAGATAATGTTTATATTTTCTACTAATTATGTATGATTTCCATTCATAAGTTAATTTTCGACATAATTATACCGATACGTCTTCTCACGATAGGAAAATATGTGAAATACTGTAAGTGAATTGTTATATTTTCCCAGCGAAGTACGATTGGAATTAATAATAATTTAAAACATGTTATTGGGGTAGGTTTTTAAAATTTCATGTGAAATGTTTTGTTGTAGGTCTAATTCTTTTATTGCCATAGGTTATAATGTGTAAAATAGTTTCCTTCATTTGGAAGTTTACATACATCTAATATATATATATTTTTAAATCAGTGTGTCATATGGCTACGATTTCCACAGATAGTCTAAGTGTGTTCGCTACGATAATATTAAGCTTTCACTGCGATACGTTTTCGACGGAGCTGGTGTTAAAATTCATTTCTTGGAAATTTTGGGATTAATGAAACTTAAGACTTAAATTATAGTGATGAAGAAATACTTTTTCAGTGTGATTCCCTGTATATATATTTGTTAGAGACAGTATTTCATGTATACGAATATTATTTAAAAATGTATAGTTTCTCAAAGAAATCAAGACGCAGACACTTATATTAGAAAATATACATACATTTGCAATGTTAGCTACCAAAAATTTTTGGTATAGAAATATGTTTCAAGACTGGAAAATGGATTTTTAAAACATTTGGTGTGGATATTGAAGAACATAATATTTCCGTCGCTACTTGGAATTATTAAAATTGGTTAGTTTGCGGGATATTTCTTTGAAATTTTGGTAAAAGTTTTAGAATGTAATTCGATTAAAAAATATTTTTTGAAGGAATAAACGTAGTTTGTTAGAGAGGTGTTGGGAATACGTGTCTAGTCTTTGAAAATTACTAGCCGAGTCAGGCTTGTCGTGACAGGTGATTTTGTTCCTCGCCCTATTGACTACCTCAGCTTTGAGGCGTGAAAAATCGGAGCGGCTTCTTTGACAGTGTCGGGAGACTGCGTCGGAGGGGTGACTCTTCCATTCTGCTTAGTTCCCGGAGACGTTAGCTTCACACGAATAGCCGAGCTGGCTGCAAGGGCTGGAGCAGTGAAACCGATTCATTTACAACACACTACAGTTTTCTCTCGCATGTTCGTATAAATGTTTCGGTTTTTATTTAATTATGCGAGCGACTGAGATGCCAATGTACGATGGAAAACGTTTTGTTAGAACAGGATCGCGGTAGTACGTTTTTAACGTGAGATATAATGAAGTATGCGTGCCGGGTTTTCGTAAAAGGCTTTCGCAATGGGCGAGTTTGTGATTGTCGTATGAGCTAGCGAAAGATGCATACTTTACGTGATTTTAAAAACAGTAGTTTGGTGTATTCAATCAGTTTTGTAAGGCATTAGGTGGACGATCGTTCATCTGGTTTCGATGCGTGTTTTGAGAGCTGATTAGGATGAAATATGTGTGTAAATGTGGGAGGGGATTTTTGTCAGGGGGAGAGGAGGATATGGAATGTTGGGGAGTTGTAATTTTGATTGTAAATTGTGTTTTTTTTATTGATTTGTGGAGTGTGAATTTATTACACCTCGTTTGTGGGCAATAAGTGAGTAATTTAGTTTGCGATGGTTATTTCATTCCTGGTTGGGTGTAAAATATGGATTTTCTTGTGATAATATTTAAATTGTTTGTTGTAGGATTTTGTGTGCTTAATTTAATCGTTAACAATTTTGCGTATTTTGAATGTACGAAATTTGTTTGGTGTTATCAACTTTGTTTAGTGGCATATATTCAAGTGTTTGAAATATTGTTACGGAAATTCGTTCTTCATATTTCATTACGATATTAATATAAATTTGGTGTTATGTTTTGTCGTGTACGACGTACTCGAGGTAAGTCGTTTTATTGAGTTGCCTCTTATAATGTGTTTGGTAAACGCATGATTAAAGTAATTTTTAATATCTCGTGTCTATATTAATTCGATTTTTGTTACATTTGGTAATTGCGTGATTAAAGTAATTTTTTAATGATTCGTACTTATTTTAGTTAGCTATTTGAACGTAAATCGTAGTGGACTAGAACATACCCACGTGCCCTTGCTCCATCCACACCTCACTCGCTAAGTGAACCAGAAGTGACATTGATGCCCTCGCTCCATCCACAATAAAAAATGCTACTTATACCACTCTTACACCAACATCAACTCCTATATGAACATATATCCTGCTCCGCTATCCTTTTAACACCAATAAAATGATTTAAAAAAACAATAAAGATTTGTTTACCAAAGAAATTTGATCAAAGGAATTTGATCTCAAACAATAACACTGATAATTTATTCAGCAACTAATCGATCATTCGATTTGCAACTGATTGACTATTCGATGTATCGATTAATCGAACAATCGATAATCCGCTCCATCCACATGTCATTATAATGAAGCAACCCTGAAGTGACATGCTTCTACTACTGTTACGATGTCTGAAAACATTATTTCTTAAAATCAGTTTCGCCTAAAAGTTTATTTTGCACATCAATGGAATGAAGTCAAATACAGATGTGCTCTTTTGAGAGCAGTTAGAGAGCACTCAAAGACATCGACTGATGGGCGTAACTGAAAAGCAGATTATTTTTAGTTACGGCCATTCATAAGGAGTGCGACGATAAGTGAGCGCTACTATAGCTAGTTTGCTTTTGAAAGAACACTTTTGAAATCAAACTTTTAAAACAGGAATCTCTTCTCATGAAAGCATTTATTTTAACGTGCACACTGACTGGTATTCCTTCAGTAAACGTTGGCAACAATGTACGAAACGTACTTCCAACGAGAGTTTGTGGAAAGCGACTCCGTACTGCACATTTTCTTTTTCACTTGTTATTTTTCAACACAGTAGGCCTAACTTAACAGGACCACCTAAACTAACCTATGATAGCGGGTAAATTCTGTTTTTTAAAGAGACCTTGCCTAAACTAAGATTAGTTCTACTCAGGTTAGGAACAAAACGAGAGTTCTTATTGGAGATTTTGGTATAAGGAAAATTTCCTCCGCTAGGTTCGCAGTGTTCCAAAGAGGTCGCTTATTAATTAAAATGTTAGGCTATGTGAATAATAAAAGAAAATGATTTTACTTAGTTGCGTAGTTAATTTATATTTCATTTAGGCCTATGATTATTGCAATTATTTAGTTTTTTAATATATATAATATATCAAAGCTGGTACACCTGCAACACTAGCGCTTACTTGGTGCGGAAAATTTTAGTATAATAAACGTTGCCTTATCTAACCTTTAATAATAGTTGAATGAGTGGTTTTTGCAGTTTTAGATCAACCTAAGGTGGTTGGCGAATAAATGACTCATTCCCACACACGCATACGCAGATGCTACAGCCTCAATGGTTCTCAGGAGCGTATAGATTCATGGCTGAACATCGTTTCCAAAGTGTAGTATTTAATTTTGCGGACACTAAATTGATTTAATTTAGATTCAGTTCATTTTCTGCACGGAAAATTAAGAATTAGCATATTAGCATGTAAACGTTTCCAACATATTGAAATATTATTAGCGCAAGAATAAGGTGACCAGGTCAGTGGCTATGTTTATAATAAATGTATGGCTGAAGGGTACACATGAACATGAAATTAGAGCCTAACTATCGCTAGATTGCGCGAGCAGCTTAAAGTAAATTTGATCGTATCTATTGGTAGGGACACCCGATATTGCGAAAAAGAATTCTAAGCAGGCTAGGTTTCAGTAACTCACGTGCACATCCTCAGTTTACCTTTGGTAATTGGTCACGTGTTTTTGTGAGCAGACATGTTTTATTTAATTGGGTCAATCATTATCGAGATGCTCCTACACTAAACGTTCGTGTTTCATGGGCAGGCATTTAAACGAGCAGCTGTTAAAACCATACAATGGCAAAACTGGAATCTGATCTGATGTGTTTTGAAATACACATTATCGCGAAAATGTCTTGTCCCTACGTACACTCTAAGACATTATTTGTAAATTTACGTTATCAGTGTAGAAGTACAGTGACAAAGCGTGAATAGTAAATTATTCTCCAATACATGCATGATAACGTTCCTTCAGTTGCTCAGGAAGGAGTCAAATGTATAGGGAAGTTCCCAACTTTGTATAGTTACAATGATAAACATTCCCATATTTTCAGACTGGCATGTAGTATTATTTCCTTACACGGTATAGGTTAAAAACCTCCATTAGAATTTAAGAACTTTACCAGAATATTTTTTATGGTGTAGGTGTGTGAAAAACTTCCACAGATATATCAGCAAATCAAATTCTCGTGCTAATATTAGGACATATTAATAATACACAACCACAAAATACACATTTCTATAAATAAGAAAATTTATGTGGCGGGTACGGTCAAAGGTTTTAGTCGTGCAGATATCCAACCTTCAATCTCCTTCTGTGTCAAGGGCAAGCCCCATTGTCATTAAAGGTAACACTTGCTTCATGGCGAAGTAATAAATATCCACACACCTTCGATACAATGCAGGGGTTGCCGATTGTATCTCGTAACGAGAGGCTTGCGGTACCAGTCTAGTAGATAAGCTTCGACCTTCTCGTGGGGGAAAAAAATGGGCATTGTTTGACGTGTATAATATGCGTTATTGATCTAACATTATATAGTGAAACAACAAAATGCGTGGCATTTCAAGTAGCCGTTGAAATTCACAGTGGCGCTAAGTGCATATCGTGCTTGAATATCGTGGCTATAGCCCCTGATTGCCATGTAGGAACCTGTCCATAATATTTCAGAAACACGAGATAAAACATTATGGCACTGGAAAAAAAAAAACCACACGGACCTGGGGCAGTACACAGTGTATTCCAGTGATGGAAACTTCTTAGTCACTAGAGCCATGTTTTTACGTCCAAAACACGTGATTTCCAAAACATAGATGATTATAACCTCATCAAATACCTGCCCTGGTTTTTCTTGTACAACAGTGGTCACGTAAATAAAGTCCCAAACAAATACTTAGGGATACCTGTTTCTCGCTAAAAACCTCCACAACTAGTTGCATTCCGAAACGATTTGTTCAGATCCTATTTCCTAAACTGATTATCTTAATTAACACGATTCTCTGCTGTCTGTCCGCAAATCGTGGACGTTCATTTTTAAAGTCGCTTAGTTCTGATTGGTCGAATTAAGGAACAATAATGTTTTAGCCCACAGACAGTGGCCAGTAAATATAATTCGAATTGTAAGCGTGCTCGTAGTATACTAATGTGTAGCCTGCGCGTAAATTTTTGACAAAAAAAAGAGTGGCGTTACAATTCGTTCGTATTGGCTACGCGGATTCATGGACACGTATGAGTTACGTGTACGTGTACGTATCACCATACTTTCCATGGTATATACAGCTTGTAGGGTGTAAAGCTGAGCTCACAACCTTTCATCCGTCAATTGAAAGCGATTCACAACAATCCGTCATCCGTGAAGCCTTCTGTACGGCAAAATCCCGCTTTGACAACGTAGCATCGTGATATTTCTTTAGATGGGGGTACATTTTGGTTGGAAATACATTTTCAAAAGAGAAACATTTTGGGGAAGAAATTTTTTTACCTGATAAGATTTTGTACTGAATTATTGTTAACTTTTCAAATTCCTGAATTTACCTCCAAAGACAATATACATAGATCCACAGCCTTGCATTTTCTTTCAAAGTGCGTATCCGCGTCTACGGAATGTCGCCAGAAGGCGATGGCCCATCCGTCGGCCCGTCGAAATTTAAGTTTGATAAATATTTGGCGGACTGGCGGATAGAAAAACAATCTGCCCTGCGATTGGTTGTAGATCATGTGACCGCCGGATGGACGGGCGACTGAAGGATAAAAAAGGATAGTTGTGAGTCCACCTTAAATCGTCCGAGTTCGCGCCAATGTAGTACAAGCCTTAATCCCGAAAAAGAAATTGAAAATTACAAAAACAAAATCGGCATAGGAAATGCGGATGAAGCATGTTAATGAAGAGATTTGTGGGGTCCTGTGTTAAAGGTAACGCGATAATTCTTACTGTGATCTATTCAAGGTATCTTCACAATTTTTGAATCGACCCTTTAAAAACTACCCTATGTATGACGTGTAGTAGTTTCGAAAATATTACATGTATTACAATCATTTATACTTCTGTTAACATAAAAGTATCATATTTTTGGTTAAATTAAACTTTCACTCTAAAATTAATGTGAATAAAATAATTTGAATTAATAATGTGTGTTGGCAATACCCCGTAAGAAATAGTTCTCAAGAACAATATGATTAAACTGCGTGTACACAATTGCGGTGCATTTTCACTTTGATGGTAATTTTCTAGACTTGTTTAAACTGTGTTTGCACAAGGCGGAGAAAGTATAACATCTACAGAGATTCAGAAAAGTTTGAAGTAACCACGAATCGACTATAGCGTGGCAATGCTATGTAAAGGCAGCCTCCGTCCACAAGTTCACTGCAGTTTGAAATCTCGCTGTGAGCGGCCCGGATTCCTCCACGGAGACACAGCAGCGGGTTATTTCCGGAAGGGAAATTTCGATTGGGAAACATGACAATTTGTTCCCCCTCACCCCGTCACGATAGAACTGTTTTCTCTCCCGGCGACCTCTGACCTCTGGAATATCCTTCCCCAATATTATTATTTTTTTTTTTGACTTGCCACGACGCGTCGCGGTCGAGTGGCGAGAGCACGGGTGTTTGCGACATCGACGCTGTCCTCCCCTGGGGCCGTCGCTCGTGCAGCTCTATCGGTGCGCCAAGGACACAGATTCATTAAGGGCCCCATCTACTTGTACCTGTTTCACGCGTTATAACAGGCTGATTCTCAATCAGGCCGACAAACTTCGAGAGGTGATTCTTCATGAAGAAGTAAAAGGAAAACATGTGTGACACTTTATACCTAAACCGAATACTAAGGGATGCATGAGCCCTAAAAAAAAAAAAAAAAAAAAAAAAAAAAAAAAAAAAAAAAAAAAAAAAAAAAAAAAAAAAAAAAATGCACAAACACGGTTTAAAACCTCGTTTTTTAAGGGCTCGTGCCTCCCTTAATATCCAGTTTAGGTATAGCGTGTCACATGTGTTTTCCTTTAACTTTTTCATGAAGAATTGCCTTCCAAAGTTTGTCGGTCTAATTGCGAATCATTCTGTATATAGGTCCAGAAACGCGGGAGCGATAACGACTATGATACATTCACGGTTACTTCACACTTTTCTGAAGCCCTGCTAAAGTTATACGTTCAGGATATTCCTCCGTCTCGTGTAAACAAGGCTTAACTAAATCTATAATATTACAACAAGGGACAACGCACCGAATTCGTGCGCACTCAGTTGTAGCAATTTTTTGCATGTCAACTATTTTTTGCTAGGCGCTACCAATACACGTATTATTTCACTTTTTTTATTCATAATTATTATAAATGAAATATTAAATTTATAAATAAACTACACATAAAATTCCATTTCACGAAAAATAAGATACTTACATGTTAACAGGTGTATACAACGATTATTATACATGGAATAATTAGCAAATAACTAAACACGATAAAAATGGGGTGATTTTTTAAAAGTTTGATTTAAAAAAAGTGTGAAGAAACCGCGAATAGACTATATACACTACTAACGCGCATCATGTGCGCCATCGCCACTACACCGTAAACATTTTTGTATAGTAGAGGTCCCGTGTTGGATAAGCAGTTAGACTGCGAACCGAGTTCAATCCCCGGGCCGGACTTCCGCATTTTCGCACGTGGTATTCGTGCCGGGCGATGCCGCTGGTCGGCGGGTTTTCTCGGGGATCTCCCATTTCCTCCGCCCTAACTAACATAATAACTGTCTGGGATATGGCCAAAAAATTCTTTCTTTATTGTTCCTATTTTTTTCCCCCATCTAAAGATAATCACAACACATGTGAGTTGTTGCAATGTGGCAGTAACGGTAAATGCGGTAGTCATGCCGTACCACTTTGCAAAGCGCTGCATATGCCAAGTTTCTCGATGATAGGAAGGTACGACGAGCAAGTTTCTCAGACAAGGCGGTGCATCTGATGTAATGTCAAACCAAACCTGGACCACCTCGACCTGAGTGTAAAGTAACCTGCGATCAACGATCGAAACAGGTAACCTTTCTACCAGCCAATGCATGTCGTTAATTAAGCATTGCGCATACGAGTTAGTAGGAAATAAGTACCTAGTAACTCACAGTTTGAACAGAATGAAAGCATAAATCAGTTATCACTCGTTTTTAAACACTGCGGTTCCGGAATTACTGAAAGCTGACAACTCGTTGGCATTCACAGAAGGGAGTAAACGGATGAATACTTGTGAAACGCCTAGGTAGATGAAGCATATTTATTTTAATAGGGTCGGCTCGGGCATTAAAGCTGCTTGAAATACTTGTACTACATCCGGCACCAGAAGCAAGTCTCGTGCAGAACGAGTTAAACACGATGCTACATCTACATAAGTGTTTACTTCAAAAATTACAAGTCCTGATTTTCAAGCAGACGATACAATGGCTTAACTGTAATGTCGACGGCTTCACAAAAATGACAGATACTATAGCATTATCGATGAAGAGCAACCTTGTATGACGGATTTCAGTTTCAGAATCAGAGAACTGAGGGTGCCACTGGCAAGCATTCTCTATGAGAAATTCCGTGCAAATAAGGCAGCAACTTCATAAAGTTTTCAGGGAAACCATATTTATCACTACAACATACAGGAACGTTCAATTAAATCTACCAAAAAATTTCCGGGGATCGAACGAAACGGGTTCAACTGACCGAGATGCAAACAGCGCAATATCTCGTTACACAACAAAATGATCCTTTATTGCATTATTTGCTAAAGCACCGCACTTTTTGGACCCAAAAACATACTGTTGCAAGTTGCCAAGGCAGGCGCCTATCCGAGATCATGTGGGATGGAGGTCTAAATAAAAAATAAGTATATTTATTTTTTCGGATTAATTTAAAATGCTATAAAAGAAATAATCCAGAACATTAACCTACCTATATGTACAGTTAACACGTTTTATTCTCAGACAGTGCAATATTTAATGTCAATATAAATTATTATTAAAGGACTTGTCACTGTCTTTATATTGGCTAGAGTAACTTTATTCATACTAATTATTTGTTCACATATAATCCAACTGTCCATCGCCATCACTCCAAATCTCTGTCACTTACGCATCCAGTTCATTACCCCGACCGTCAGCCTCACTCTTCACTGTGCCGATGCTCGCTGTCAACAGACTTCGCCGTTGGTGGTCATGGTCGTGGCCGCCAATGATCGCTCTGCTGTTCTCACAAATCTCGCGCTTAAGGTCGTACAAGGATACAGGCGCCAGATTGTCTACTCGGAAGCCAAACCGCGCTTATACAGTATGATTACGATCAATGTGCACAAACTGAAGTAGACTACCCCTGAGAGGACAAGTAGCAAAATAGATCATATGGACATATGTCCGGAAATGCATGGTTTCTATGCTCAAGACCGTTTACTCATTCATAATTCCTGTACAGCACAATGCAATGCACGACATGCTATCATGAGACCACCGTTAGATGATGAGTTCGAAGTTGCGCCCCTAGACGCATACGTTAAAATGTGCCATCCGGCATCCAAATAATGTCACAGGCAGCATGAATGTGTTGTTCCAGTGTCTGCACGTCTGGGATGGGCTTCGCATACATGACAGCTTTCAGCTGCCCCCCCCCCCCCGCAGTTAAAATCAAAAGGGTTGAGGTCTGGTGAACGGGTGGGTCATACATCTGTACCACCTCGTCCGATCCATCAACTGGGAAATGTTCTCGAGATGCCTCCGCACAGTAATGTGAAAGTGGGCTGTAGAACCATCATGGGGATAGGGTTGTGTGACTTCTGGGTGAGGCACTTCTTCGGGATTTGATATCCCTGGGATGTAATAGACAGGAGGAAGGTCCCGGGCATGATAAGCGGTGTGGCAATACCATGCTATAGTATGCCGAGCTATGTATTCACCGCACACAATCTGCATAGGGTGGATGATGCGTCTCTTATAGCCTCTCTCCACTTAAGGTGACCCAAGGCTTCTCGGGCCACCCCTGTTAGTCGCCTAACAGATTGGGCAACGCCGCTCGTTTCCTATGGGTTGCCAGAATCCTTGTGACTGGCGAGAGGTATCTGCCATAATGGTTGGACCGATAGCTGGTACCAAGGCTCGACCACTTGGCGGGGTGTTGGACCTCTTAGCACTCAGGCCGTTGGGGCCCAAAGTCTGTACTTCAAAGAAGAAGTACAAAGACATGGAAATGGAGTGTGGCTGACGCCGCACCCCCCTCCCCATACATGGAAATTGGCCACATAACACCTCGGTGGTTAAGGGAGTAATGGCTTGGTTGCAGTGATGAAATCATGGAGAATATATTACTATATATGATATAATTTCTCAATTTCAGAGCAAGGGCTTCTATCCCCGGTGAACCGCGGCACCGGGGAGGTGTCCTGACTGCTCTCTTGTGTCCGGCAGCCAGGGTGGTGGCCACTCTGAGTCATAACAATTCCCCGCCACTTGGGATGTGGCTCCCAGGGAGTGGAGTGTGACCGGCCTTTCATTGGCTGTAAGGCTATGCCCAGTGAGGTCTTCTCAACCACTTGTGGAAGGGATTTCCTCTTGCCACTCCATTCGGGGGATAATGTCGGCCATGAATAACCTACAGGTGCCATGGAAAGTAAGTGGTAGCAAGTAAGGATCGGTTGTCCCCACCATGAGGTTTTCTCTTGTGTCCGATCATAGGGTTGGACTCGTGCTGGTAGTGGTTAACTCCGTATGCTGGAGGAGGTCTGGAGAGATTCCCACTTTCAATGACAGGCCGAACAAGGAGCGGCAACCTGCTCCGGTTGTGCACTGGAAAGACACTGGGGGTATGGATAGAACCCCGGCCAGACCACATGCTTGGTTTCTGAGGGCGAGGATCTCAGAACCTCTGTGGTCGAGGAACGAGGATGTGCGGACATGCCAGGCTTGGGCTTTGGGTCTGGCCACCAGTCGCATTAATCTTGGCCTTCTTACATTGAGAGGACATGATTCCTCTTCCCCACCTATTGTGGAAGGACGACTGGTCCTACGAGGCGGTCGCAAATAATTCCTGTCCACACATTTAGACTCAACCGGTGCTGATTGTTCGCTGCCACCATACCACGAGGATTCTGTGTAGCCCACACAGATGGGTGTTGGGGAGGTTGACGATATCACCCCTCGTAAAGTTGGCCTAATCCGTGAATAGGAATACCCTAATTGCAGCAGGACCAATAATTGTCTTGTAATGGCAAAGAATGGTTCCCATGAACACAGAATTGTTTGTTTCCGAAACACCAAGATACAGGGGCACGGAGAGGTTCAGTATTTTGAATGTACGGATGTCGTTTCCGCTTTTCTGTAATTACGAACAACGTTTCTGTATATTAATCCTATACTTCCGTAAAAATTCCCATGAAAATACGGAAACTTAAGAGTCATACATTACTCTTGTAAAATAAGTACTCACACATTTGATAAAATATGTTATGTATGTTTCAGTTTTTTTAGTTTTCTGTTTGATGGTTGCCGACGGTCCGAAGACCAGTAAAAAAGTTTAGCATTAATTTATATCCCGCGCACTTGTAAGCTAAAATGTAGTCGCCGCAGGGGAGTGTGATCTGGGCGTAGCCCTTTATTACTGAAAAAGTAGACGACTTAGGAATTAAAACTGTTGTGCCTTGTTGAGAGTTGTCACAGAATATCCTCGCTTTGCAGTGGTAGATCTAGAGACCTGTGGAGGAGGGGGTTAGATGAGTGGTCGGGTACTTTGCTTTACGTTGAAACTAAATGCATTACGCAGTAAGTTATGATGCGACATATAAATGTCAACACAGAGGATACACTATTTAAATAATTTTAAAATTTCATATTGCCATACTTAGTGTATTTATTAATACATGCAATATTAACAATATACTTGGTTTCAAGAATCATGCAAGTTTACATAGTTCACCATAGCTCTGCTTGCCGAAGAATCAGGTGGAAATTGGTTCGTATGGCACAAATACTTTATTTTCCTATTTGGCACTATCATAGAAACTGGCCTACAAAGAGGCTCTGCATACGAAGCTTCAATTACACGACGTCAGCATAAAAAAATAGGTTGAATTTTGATAAATTGTTCAATTTGAATATAACGTTCTAATCTATGTTATTCATATGGCCGCCATTTTGAAAATAATGGTCTGACCCACTTAAATAAGGTGACATTACCTAGCCCTCTGTAACACTACTGGTGTGAGAAATGTGATGGAAATGAGCAGAATGGTTCTGAAAATATGGCCAAAATGTTTCAGTTCCTCATATTTCTTATGAAATGGCTGGCAGAAGAAAACCTCTGTATGCATAGTTGTTGCTTCAAGAGCATAGGTATTCTTAGATATAACATACTAAACAAAATTATTTATATTAATGCCATTTATAAAATGCTTACCATACAAAAATCATGTAAGTTTACATGGCGTACCGTGGAACAACTTGCGTGTAAAATTTGGTGGGAATAGGTCGATTGTCTCCAGATATGCATAAAACCACCCTTTTTCGTGTGGCAGTCTTTATAATTGGTACACAAAAAGGTTTGTAATATAACATTCGATGATTTATTGTCAAAGACAATGACAGCATGTGAAGTTTGGTTGAAATAGTTAGGGACATGTGGTATACTAACCAATGAAAAAAATATGGCTATTATTTTGAAGGCATGTGATTACCACCTTAAGTTTTATACTACCACCTTAAGAGGGTGATAAAGGGCATCATTTAGAGCTGTTTTAGAGGTCAATGCGACAGCAAATAGAGGTCAAACAAGTTTATGCAGAAGAATGTGAATTTTACAAGCCATTAAGGAAAGATAAAATTAGGAATGCCTGTTTCAAAAATTTCGTCAACAATCTTGTTAATATACAATTTTAAATAGTAAAAAGGGCTATATTAGAGCAAATTACACAAGTTGCAGAAAATAAAGTAATCGGAATATCGAAAAAGTAAAAACTAAAACAGTTACATGTCACCTTCGTTCATAGCAGATGGTTTATAGAAATAATTATTTTTACACAAAGGCGATTTATATGCATACGCGTAATGCACTGCAACACCACGTTTGAGCCGAAAATACCCCACTTTACTGCTTGGAGATAGGACACTTTTATCCTATCCCTTCAGCACGAAACGAGCCGAGTAGAAAATGCTGATCGTGTCATGTTACCTGCTGTGTACCTTCGCCATTGTTCACAGCATTGATGACAGTTGTTGAGGTTGGGGGGAGGTGTGGATAGGAAGGTCAGGTTCCCCAGGGGGGAATTACGTAATTTGCAGTTTTGAGATGTAATAAAACGATAAACATGAAAAGCAGCATATCCTATTGTAAGAAGCTTTACAGCGCCAGATATAACTATAGCAAAACCTTCGCTCAGTTATTGAGTACATGCGTGTTTAAAACATTTCGAACTGTTGTTAAATGTAAATGATCTGAGGCTGAATGAATGTGTACATTTGCATAGTATTGCGTCGCAAAAAATTAACAGCAATAAATTATTTTGAAATTTATTTCCTTGAATTGTCACAACTTGTAAAAATGTTATTTACAACTGGAAGTATTTTTTAAGTTGAGTTGAGATGTTTGGGCTGCTCTTAAAAATGTATTGTATTGCGATCCGATGAAGGATGGCATGAGATGAGCAGCGCCTGGTTGTCGAGTGGCTACACCGCTCGCCTCCCACCAAGATGATCCAGGTTCGAATCCTGGTGGGGTCGGTCCACTGATTTTCGTATGTGGGAATCTTGCCGGGACGATGCCGTATGTTGGCAAGTTTTCTCGGGGATCTCCCATTTCCCCCACCCTTCATTCCCGGAGCTGCTCCATATCCAAATCATTCACCTCTCATCGGCTCTCAAGACCATAGGGAACCACCCAAACGTCTCAACCCAACCTAGGAAAAGCCGCCAACTAACAGCATCGTCCAGGTACGATTCCCACATACGCAAATCTGGGTGACACCACGGAAGTATATTTAAGAAACCTATTTTGAACACTGTGGATAGCGTATTAGATTCTGTCATTTACATTATGCTCATGTTTGTGAAAATAAGTACAAAAATTATGTGAATTTCGGATTTAAAAATGCATGTAATGTCTTTCTAGTTTATAGTTAAAATTATCCGGACAGCTATAAAATGTATCGTGGCAAGATACGAATATTTTTTGTGAGTAATTAAATGAAATTTTGGAAACAATGTATGTATTACATTTTTTTTGATTAAATGTAGCATTTCATGTGAGCGGGAATTTAAACTGCGTGCTGAAGCAAAATTTCATAGACTATTCTGGTACAAGAGAGTTCTCATTCCCATAAATCCGTGAATAAAAAAATTCTCTTACTTATGTGGTGGTAATAGTTTTTATATCTTGTTACCTGTATGCTGTATAAACTCACATTTACAAAAAAAAATGTTGAAAATTTTCGTTGACAAAAGAATTATTTTAACAGCATGTATACTTTTTCATTGTATGAAATGCAATAGATTTTCCAGTTTTCTGTTATTGTACAAAAAAATGGACTTTGAAATGGAATTATTTTCTTTACAAAATCTGCGATACCGGGAATGGATTCATGCAGAGAACCAATGTTTTTTTTTTCCCGTCAATGCGAAGTGTAGAACTCTTTTTCCTGAGATTTCACAGCACACACAACTACAACTCTATGATAACTAGATGCATATAAATGAAACTATTGCGTACTGCAAATTGTTTTCGTGTGTGGTATTTTAACATTCATTACGTGCGGTAGCTACATGTGCAGTCCTTAGCAAATCTTATATGTGTATGGCAAACTGAAGTGTGCAAGCAGGAAATCCGGGCAAAGTGGAGTATCTATCCTGAGATGGATTATTGGACACCTTACTGATAATATAAGTTGCTGCAGTTCGTGAATATGAATATGTCCTATCGAAAATGATGTCACAAGATAAATTCACGTTACATGAGCGCCGCAGTGGTCGAGCGACTGCTGGAGCGTTCGTCTCCAACCAAATCGTTCCGGGTTCGATCCCCGGCGTGTTCACTGCCAGATTTTCCATGTAGGAATTGTGCATGAATGATTCTGTTGGTCCACGGGTTTCCTCGGTAAAATCCCCCCCCCCCCCCCCCACACACACACACATCCACAAAAAAATTGCATTCCTGGGGCTGTTCAATAACCATCTCATTTCTAATTTCATTCATCAGCTTTGAAGACCTCAAAAGGTGTTATTTGCGAGGTAACTTGGGACAGTTGAATTGTTTCCCCGTATGCGTGTTAAACTACAGGAAACTTAACACAAATTACACGTACGTTATTTTGGAAGGTAAACTAACAATTGGTTTTACATTAACATTTTCGCTAGCATGAAATCAAACATAGCTTTAAATGCCCAAGTTACCGCATGAGACATTATCGTTTGTTTAGAAAAGTTTTTAGAAGTACAAAAACATTAAAACCACAAATTACAAAATGTGTTTGCAGTGAATAGCGTTACATAATTTTAAAAAATAAGCTTACATAATGTTTGAAAAAAATACGTTTAATTTATTGACATTTACGCACAGCTTTCTAGCGTTTCATTAGTGTAACATATACTTTTCTTTATGGAAGAGCAACCACACTTCGCAATACTGTAGAATTTCATAACTTTATCTGCGTATTGCGTTTTTATGCTGACCAAAACTCTAACATTCCATAAACACTGCTTTTAATGTTCCTAGTACACTCCGTTTTCTTCGCACAGACAAATGCAATCTACCGCTAACATTGCCTTTTATAATACGTGGTTTTTTTTTTTTTTCGCCATTTATAAATCAATATCTATCAATACATTCCGAGCAAACCACAGTGGGTAAACTAATTCTGACTAAAGGCCGCTCACGACAAAGTGAGCACTTTTGAAATCAACCTTATAAAATAGTCACTGTCCCAGCCTGAATATATTTTAACGGGCGCACTGAGTGACATATAGTTGGTAATAATGGATGGGAAATAGTTCCACATATTAACGTAAAAAAAAAATAGTGTTGCGTAACCATTTGTGCAAACGGAAATTATTTATTTTCCTCCCTGTTTTTTTTTTAATGCGTCTAAGTATAAGAATGAGCAGATTTAAAACTTATTTACTTTTATAATAGTTCCAAAGACTCACTTTACTGACGCATGAATAAAGTGACGAGGCCCATGGCAATGCCAATTTTACATAAGGCGGAGGAATATACAACTTGCGTACATGTAGATCTTACGCAGGGCTTTCGAAAGTGCTCATTTTACCGTGAACAGCCTATATCTCGCAGTGCTATTCCACCCTTGTCAATCCAACGCCTATCTCCTTTTCCAAGAACTGTGGACGAGTAAAACCACAAAAGGTCTGCTATCGCGGCTGGCTCAGCGCAATATCCGTCTAATGAAAATACCAGGCACACGCGCTTTGCGACAAGAATTTGGAAATTCCTGTAGCTATTTACCGCGCTCTTAAGTAGTATGAATTTAAAGGAAATCAAAGGTTTTCAGTTGTTGCATGAAATTGTTGGGATTTATGTAGCCTAACTGTTTTCCAAGGTATGGCACAAAAGCTTAATTACCAATTTACCGCTACCTTCCAAAATAGCGGAGAAAGAGTGTATTTATCTTATTTGGTGCATATATTGGTACTGGTATGCAAAGTCAGGTTCGAATTAGTTGCATGATTTCGTAGATATAGTATACTAAGTTTGAATGCTTGTATCATCACCATTTTAAAAATAAATGTCCAAACTGCTTTAAAAATATAAATTGTTATGATTTACAGTAATACATAATGTTTGCCAAATTTGGTAGGGATCGGTTGACTGTTTCCTGAGATAAATCAGAAAACTTTATATCTTCACATGGCGCTATCTTCGAAATGACGAGGAAAAATATTTTGTGCGTAAAAATATTTGACAATTGTAAAAAAAAATTCCAATAATTGAAAATATGTTGAAATTGGTTACGTCGTTTCACAGGTTTGGCATAATGAGTTAAAATGTTTGTATGGTCACCATATTGAAAACTAGTGCCTTAATTAAATAAAATATTAAAATTCATATGGCCTACAGTGTTTGCCTACAGTGTTTGGGCATAGCGTAATTGTTCCCGAGACATGCCAAAAACGATATTTCATCATGTGGCACTATCTTACAAAATGGTGGGAATATAAGGCTCTGTATAGACACATTCTATTGTTGTAATATATACAGCCTGCAAACAAAGTTATGTTGAAATTGGTTACAAATTTTCGTAGAGTTATCATTCTAAATTAAAATATTGATACGTTCGCCACTTTGAAAATAAGTGTCTGACCCACATAATCCATATCATTTTATATGATCTATCTTAGTATTTCTTGTATTACGAAATTGGTAGTTATGGACAGATTATTTCCCGAGATATGTTATGAAATCTTTGTTTTTCGGGTGACGCTATCTTACAAAATGGCATACAAAAGTGGTTACGTGTTGGCATACAAAATGCGTGTAGTAAATACCTTCAGTATACGACATTTGGCATAACATAGCCGAACGTTATGGTAGATATAGGAAATAAATGTAAAACAGTTGTGTGACCGACGTTTTGAAATTTAAAGTTTATCCATTTAGCGAGAGTTAGCCAAATTTAGCGAGAATCGGTTGAGTAGTTTTCACGCTATAACGTAAAAGCTTTATTTGTTTCATTACGCGCTATCTTCTAAAAACAGCAAACTAACCTAAAATATCTATCTCTAAATTCAGTTTTTACGCGATACTCAGTCAAGCTAAAAAGAAAGAAAAAAAAATTGGTTTACTTCGGTTGAATGGTTCTCCAGATAAGATATAGCTCCATAATTTATTAAACATCTGCCATTTTAAAAATAAGCAGCCACGTGGCCAAAAACTTTAAAAGTTGTCCTTGATAAGTACTATGCGTGTACCGAGTTTGGTGAAATTCAGTAAACGGGTGCAAACGTTTAAGGGTGAAAAGGGGGGGGGGGATCATTTAGCGCACACACACACAAACACCTAAACAGACATATACACACACACCAACACACAGACAGTTAAGTGATCTCATAAGCCTACCGTTACTTTGGAATGAAGGCTATAAAGTGTCAATTGGAACATGTCTTAAAACGATGTTTTGATGATCGAGGCAGTAACGAAGCATCTGAAGACATTCTTGGTAATGTATTGAGTAACAGAATATAATTTGCTAAAAAACAGCAATATAAAACTTTCCAAATTTGAGTGTAAGTTATTGCTTTCGATTACTGTCTCTAAAATATTGTTACAATTTTCCAAAGTCTGTTGGGATAGTCATGTTCTTAAATAAAAGAGCCAATAATAATCTCCTCATTTATTTACAAACAATAAAAAAAACTCCAAATTTACTATCTCGGAAACAACGCCTATCACTTGCTGTTTAAAGCTAATATATACATAATCGTTTCTCGCCTCATCGAAATTAATGCAAAGAAACACTTAAAACCAGTATGTATAAACATTTTTTTTGATCGTCTATTGAATTATTATGAGAGTGATACAATTGCTGACACCTGCCGTAGGTACAATCAAGTCTGATCAAAAGGCCTGTAGAATACATGGAATTTTAATTCGAACGCTTGAGCGAAAATAAGATACAACTCGTGAGAATAATAATAATAAATTATTCTTAGATAAATGTAATTGTTCTTGGCTCTTTATAATGGCTCGGGTGTCGTGCGTTACTAAAATGAATCATACTGTCTTATGGCTACAACAGTGTGTTGCACAGAAACGTCATGTATATTATCATACAATGAGATGAAAAATCTCTGTACACTATGCATACCAGTCATCCGATTATTTTTACTTTAGTGCTTATTTTCATATAGTGTAAGTATTAGTCGTTACCCTCACAGCCTCCCTGTTTACGAAGTGGTTTCATATCACATCAGAAAAAGGCAGTACATCAGCGATATTGCCCGTTTCTTTTTTAACAATACGAGCACCGTTAGAGATGTCATTAATCTGATCTGTAACAGCTCAACGATTAATGTGCCACCTTATGTTTTGTCAAACGTAAAAAGTCACAGCTGACATAACCCTCGCAGAACTGTTAGAAAATTCAGTCCCACCCTATTTCAATGCAGATATCACCAGTATTTCCTGTCCGGAAAGCTCTGAAGCATCCCGAGTTGCTGCCGCACACATGCGCCCTCTACTCGTACTTACTCCATCGCTGTCGTGGACTCTCGTCCGCCGCTGTCTCTCTCAGCCTTCGACACTGGTTCTCTTCTTCGTTCACCGTTCGCCGCACTTCGCCATGTACCTGTCACAAACTCTCAACCCTCTGGCCGAGTCGGTATATATAACCACGGTGCCATACCCGAGAACGTGGGTAAATGCGAGACGCTTGGCTTCACGCGCAACCGCAATATTCCTAATCTCCCCCAATTAACTCTCTTTGGAGAGAACATTCCTTATAAAACTCAGGTTAAATACTTAGGCCACACAATGGATAGAAAGCTGTCATGGGAATGCCATGTGGAGGCCAGGTGAAAACTCGCTTATGGCCGCATGTCAGCTTTATATCCTCTACTTAACCGCTATTCTAGTTTGTCATAGAAAAATGGGATTCGTTTATATCAAACTATGATCCGACCCATTCTCACATATGCAGCCCCAGCTTGGGCCTACTGTGCCAATACTCACTTCAAGTCATTACAAGTGGTGCAAAATAAAGGCCTTAGAATGGCAGCAAACGCATCCCGTTATGTCCCATCGGATGCTTGCACGCAGAACTAAAACAAGAAATACTGCAAGAAGTAATTCCTAACAAGCTCAACATTTCTATGATTCTAATGTGGAACACACCAATCCACTTATAAATGCCCTCGGGGACTAGAATATCGAGGAAACCCAAAGCTATAAGCGACCTCGAATTGCTTCTAGCGCATCGGCCCCCTTAGCCCTGCGTGTAATACACTGCCATGCCAAGCATAATAGCGCCTGCGCAGGTTTGCCAGTCTATTGCAATAGTCTAATCGGAACAGTCATGAAGGGACTGCTCAGTCTAGATTAAACTAATTTATAATTTACAATATTACCTATTTCAATTAGACAATAATACACCTCTCATTCCCAGTCAGCTGAATGTAGGTATGGTCCGTTCGCCACTACCGATTCCAAGGCAGTCACTGTGCAGTTATACCTGCAAGTAATTTCAGAGGCTGTGGTGATAGTGTGCTCTCTGCAGCAGTTGGCGAGAGCCCCTACATACACCACTTAAATTAGTTGCGGTAGTGTAATCTGAACTGCACTGAAGGAACAGCTCAGCCTAATAAGTTACTATAGTAATTAGCTAAGGTTAGACTTAACCTCTCTTCCAAGCCAGTTGTTTGTAGGTATGGCCCTTCGACACTGCCGATTCTAAGGTAGTCACTAGGTAGTTATATCCGCAACTAAGTGCAGTGGCTAGTGGCGACGTGTGGTTCTCTGCTGCCGCTGGTGAGAGACCTTCCCTGCGAAGAAGAAAATCAATCATCTCTCTCCTATGCGAAGCTTCGTGCACTCGCAGCATATGGCCGTAGATATGCTTTGTTACAGCCATTGGCTACAGAGATTGGTGGCTGCGTGTTAGCACAGCAGTAAGTTAAGACATATGTCCCAGAGGACATATATCTCTTAGGCTAGCTAATTCTGTCCTCTCTCTTTCCACAGATCTTCACTGTCTCTCTTGATCAAGTACAAACCAGCGAGTGTTGGTTCTGATAACACTCACTGGAAGCTCACTTCCTTTTCTTTTTAGTTTAAGGTTTACTGGGAAACCGGAGGGAATGGCTCCATGTCACATATTCCCTCACCAGGGTGATGCTTGCATCACCATTGCTGGAGCCAGCACCAATTGAGGACTCCCAACTTCAGCACCCTCTCTCTACTAGTCTTTCATCTTTACTAATAAAGCACAAGTTCCAACCTCTGTCTCCCATAGCATTTCTTTAAATACACGAATAATTTTGAATTCTTTCTGTCAACTGGGTTTTTACGTTGTCTTTGACGGTTTTACCCAGTCTCTCGTTAGTTATAGTCTTAAATATAGGTACACTCAGGGAGGCAGTCATAGTGCCCAATCGCCGGCTATGGCTGCCCATTCCCCCTTTGCCACGTTGCATGTCTCCTTGCGTGATTTCCTGTCCTTGTAAGGTTATCCTTGAGACGCAATAAGTAATAAAAGGGGAGTTCTGGCGCAATGCATATTTTGAGGTTATTTCTTCTAAAATTACAACAAAAATGCAATACGCTAAGTAGGGTTATTTCTTCTAAAAGTAAAGGAATAAATTAAAACCTCAAAATCTGAAATTCGATGAAAAAACCATGAAAATCGCGTAAAAAAAAAGGCAAAATCAAGTTATTTGAGGGTTAGATTTAAGCTCTAAAAGCTTTTTAAAAAGGAGCTCTCAAAAACGGACAATTTTAAGCAAAAAAAAAAAAAAAAAAAACAAGAAAATTTTAACAGTTTTTTAAAATAGGCGCTCACTATTTGACACAAATAAAACAAGCAAAATTATGCAAGAATCAAGCAAATTTAAGATTAAAACAAGTAAATCAGATGAAAAGATAATTGATAGAATTTACACAATTTCATTCAACAAAAGTAAAACACCAACATGACTTTTTATTTTAAAGTCTAAAAATAAAGAAAGATCTGAAGCATAGCCATTACTGAATCCATAATCACAACCATCACAACAATCCAAACCATAAACATCGTCTTTAAAATTAGAAAATTTTTCTGATCTAAGATCATTTTTGTTGATTTTTAAAACAATTTTGAAATTAACAATGTCCAATTCTTTATCAATTAAAGTTTCTGTTTCTATAATTTCATATCCAATAGCCCAAACTTCTAAAAGTTCTATAATTTGACCAATTTATAATATTAAAAAATTATATAATTTTATAATTTTAATTAGAATTGTTATTTTTTATTCGATCAAATAATTAATCTGTATTTCAAAAAATTCGTAGAAATTTTAATGGCAACCTCTCAACTATGAGTCTAAAAAGTTGTATTAAAATATCGAAACAATTCCTTGTTTCTGTAAAATCGTTTACATTATCCATTTAATAAAATTAAAAATTTAAATATCTTCAGTATTATTTTCTTTCAAATAATCATACGTAAAATTTCATTGTCTAATTTAAACAACATTACAAATTGTACCAGCCTCAACAGCTTCTTTAAAATGAACACTAATTTTTATATTGGTTTTTATCTTTAACTACTGCTGTTTTTCTAAATAGGCAGTCAATAACTTATAAAGGTCTTCGTCCACAAATTGAATAATAATTGATATCGCCATGATAATTTGTGTTGGCTTATAATAATAAAGTTCATTATTTCTATATATAGTATCTAATTTTGTTCATGAATTTCTAAAATCATTAAAAGTCAGAAACATTTTATGACAAAGATCATTTTCGATATCTAGATTCCAATTTTCCTGTGGAAAAATTTCATTTCTACCATTTATAACAAAATATTTCTCACATTACAATGATCAAACATTGAAGCATGCACATATTGCTCGGCCCGATTTGCTTATTTTACCTGTGTCAAATAGTGAGTGCTCATTTTTTAAAAACTGTTAAAATTTTCGTTTTTTTTTTAAATTAAAATTGTCCGTTTTTGAGAGCTCCTTTTTAAAAAGCTTTTAGAGCTTAGATTTAACCCTCAAATATCTTGAGTTTGGCTTTTTTTTTTTACATGATTTTCATGGTTTTTTCATCGAATTTCAGATTTTGAGTTTTTAATTTTTCCTGTACATTTAGAAGAAATAACCCTATTTAGTGTATTGCATTTTTTGTTGTAATATTAGTAGAACTAACCCCAAAAACATGTGTTGCGCGAGAATTCCCATTTTGCATATACTGCAATAATATCACCCCCCCCCCCTTTTTTTACTCAACAGGCTTTCATTTATCACTCAAAAATAGTGTAGTTAGAAAAAAATCCGAAAAGATTATTCACAAATCGGCCTTCGTCGACTCTGGAGACGGCTAGAAATCTCATGTAATAATCCGCTGATACTGACCGCTCCCTAAGGGGTTGCGGGGAGGAATGGCGAAGATAGTCCACGCCAGCTATCAATTTCCCACCTTCCCGTTCCCCTTCCTCGGCTGTTTGGCGCCACAGCGATCGCTTAGGAGAAGGGGATACTAGGCAGTGAGTCAAGTCACGGTGACCTATCCCCATTGAGGTGTCCAGAATGAATACTTTTTCTAAAAGGGGAAGGGGGATGCTCCGCGCATAACACTGTCCCCTCCTCAAATCTGTTTGTCCCGAAGAGACTTCTCAGATTCTGGATCTCCATAAAGTACCAGTCGTTAGATGTAGACAACCTTAGACTTCTCCCTGGAACTGCGATGACAAATATAGAATTACATATACCTTACTTGCTCCAGAACTTGTTGAGGACCTTCCTAGCATCCTTGTTATAATCCATACTAACTGTCATTCTCTGAGTGGATAACCTAAAACTTTCTGTTTAAATCGAGTGTTACTCTTGACGCCAGTAGACAATGGGAGGTGTTCTTCTCCTGCTCTTTGGCTATCTGCCTTCCTCTGAGGATACTTGTGAAACTATGTCTCTTAACTCGACGTCCCTCGTTGTCTTGTCAACATTAACTGGGGGACGATTTATTTGGTCGTCCGGTTCCAGTATCTCGTTATTCTTATCATTCCTGGGGTCGGTGTTGCCAATAGTTTTGGCGGAGCTGTGCGCCGGATTATCGTTAAGATTACTGCAGATCTGGAGAATCTGTAATTTGGCCCATTTCTCAATGTTTGATATCATATAGCATCCCTGAACACTTGGCTTGCAAGTGCCCCTCCTTTCCACAATTTCAGCATTCTTGGCATGTTCGTCTACGAGGGTCAGCTGTCACTGCCTCTACACAATTCTAAAGTTACCCTACCGCCGACTCCAGCCTCCTCATCAAGCTTTCGGTAGTATTCACTTCTGGCTGTCGAGTCCTGCAGTTCCTTCGGAGATATTAGGCTATCAGATGCTCTGCTCGGCCACACTTCGAACATTTCCGATGCTAAGCTGGGCAAAAGCGAAACTCCCTTGCACAGGCTCGGGCAACAATGTCTACTTGATGGGACCTCCAACCTCCTCAAAAACCCTAAATTCTATCTCAGTTATCGTCGTGGCACTGTGTAGCTGTCTGTACCGTATGCTGGGGCGTCAGCAACTCCTTCGCCGATTCCACCTTCAATGCTAGGGCCAGAGCATACTGCACGCTATGTGGCGATGCCAGGCATACCACTCGGCATACATCCGCAACGAAGGAGCCGACTACGATGGCATCGGGTGCTTCCTCAGGGCATGCCTCCAGAGACAGATGGGGCAGCCAAACTTTCTCTTTTATTTCCTGCTCAACACTTTACACTCTCTCGCTCACGCTGTCCATTCTTTTATTAGACTATTACTGTCGGTTTTCTTATCCACACTTCCTGTTTTGTTATTCACTAGCTCGCTAATACCTTCTATCTCACATTCTACATTTTAATTGTAACTAATTTCTGCTCCACTATACTTCGCTAACACTATTTTTCTGTCCACTATTTCGCTAACACTATCAATTTTATTATCCACCAATCCACTGACATATTTGCAGATTCACTAATAGTACTGATTTGACTGTTTACAGATTCATTTACTTTCGTTATTATGCTCGGTTAGCTTCTCCATCTTCGCATCACATTATTGTTCAGCAATTGCGGTGTCTTTGGGTACTCCAAAGATAATGGTCGCTATGGCAGTGGCATCGACATCTTCGGGTAGGTCACCTACAGCAGTGCAGCCATCGAAGATTTCAGGCATGACGTTGACAGCGCCATCGACCTCTTCGGGTGGGTCTCCTACAGATGCTCCATCGGCATTGCGACCAAGGTCCACAGTATCAAGACTTCGATGCATGCAATATGACGAAGCCTTTGTGAATAGCAACAATGTTAAACGACTCGAAAAACATCAATGTAAAATGAACCCACTCCTCATGGCATGCGGTGTGAGAAGTGCCTTCGTATGTTTGCTCGTTCTGACAATATATATCAACATTCGAAAATATGTAAAGGACTTGATCCTCCACCAGCGAATTAAGATGTGTTGTCGTCGCCACAAACCTGTGATTAACTTACAAGTACTGTTGTGTGCAATGATGATACAAACGTGTCATCAATACCTTGTACATTAAGTGATGATGCAATGGTGGTAAGTGAGAATGTGCATGCGGATGGTATGGACAATTCGCTGTCGATATCGGGCCGATCGTGTCGCTATTGTGGGAAGATCTTCAGCAAAAGTTGTCATGCACATAGGCACGAGAAGTGTTGTAAATGTACGAAGAAGATAGCATGGGTTTATTTGACGCTTTTCTGTCACGCGTGGTCTTAACTTCACGTGTTATGAAGTAACAGACGTTCCAGACAACATGCGATGTGAAGTACATAACCATCAGGCAAAACTATGTTGTAATGAGTCGTATGATAACCATGTCAAACAGTGTAAACCTCATGCTTGAAAACCTGCGCATTTTCTAGGTAAACCCAATGCAAATTGATTTTTTCTGAAGCAATTTGTATTTAGCGGCGTTCTGAAAGATTGTGTTGCCCCGAATATGACAGCTTCATCAAAAGATGTTTGCTCATTCCTGTCAAGTATGAAACAAAATTTAATAAACCAACTTAAGGAAGAGATTGAAAAACAAGGTCCCCTAAAAAATAATATATGGCTGGAATGTATCTACTCGAAACCAGAACCGAACCAGGACGAACTTTGCAGAGGGGCATTCAAGACCCATAATGTACCCATCTGTACTGTATATGACATCTAAAAGATTGTAGATGCTAATATACAAAATATATTTTACGAGAAAGAAGAAATGATGATGAAAGGTTCCGGCTGGACACTCGATTCGGTGGATCATCTGCAGCTGAGAACGAGTGCATACCCACCTATTACGAATTAATGTGATGTTTTCTTTTTGTCTTTGGATAAATCGTCGCAAAGAAATGATTATATGTAAATTTTTTTTAAATAAATATATATTAAATATGTTCGATTTTATTTTTTAAATAACCCCTCCCCTTTGCATAGAATAGTAAAATATGATAATTATTTTTAATAAAATGCTTGCATTTAAAATACAACAAACAAAAAATGAAATATGGCAGTTTACATACTTTTCATGAATGGTGAATGTCACCATTCGGTACAGGCCGAGAACAGGTAGCATAATTAAGAAGTTAAGAAATTTGTGTTGAAAATATAAACCAATATGGAAGGTGTCATCATTACAGCCTATAATTTAAAAAATCATAAACAAGTATGGCTGCTGCCTGATGGGTGAATTAATACATTAGTGCTGCTTAGGTGATGAAAACATATTAAACCCAAGATGGCAGCCTCCAGCAATGTGAAAACAAATGAACGACCAACGAAAAAACCAAGATGGAGGCATATGATATAATGAGTATAGATGAGGGAGTTGGGGGTGAGGGAGTCAATCGTCTGCTGGGCGTGGTGCTGGAGAGATCTCCGAAAATATAAGTTTTTTAACATAAATATTTTATCATACATTTCAAATAACTTTTATTAATACATATTTGATCAATTTCTGGGATTTTTTTAGAAAGTTTTGAATATTTACAATTATTTTTGGTGTTAGTGGGTTCAAGGTCATTCAAGATCATGGGGTCAAGATCGAGGTCAGCTGCCACCAATATGGTGGCAGTAGTCAGTAATGTCTTATGCTTGCTGACTTTTACGGATTTGTTTTCGAGTTTTGGTTTTCAAGGTCATTCAAGGCCTTAGGGTCAAGTAATGGGTCACCTGCATCCAATGTGGTGGTAGTACATAGTCTGTAATGTAATATGCTTGCTTACTTTTGTGGATTTTTTCTCAAGTTTTTGTTTTCACAGTCATTCAATGTCGTGGGGTCGAGGTCAAGGTCACCTGCAACCAATATGGTGGTAGTAGTCAGTAATGTAATACGCTTGCTGACTTTTATGTATTTTTTGTGGATTTTTTGGAATTATTTTAAAGAAAAATGGAAATTCTAAATGGAAAAGAGAAATATTTAAGAAAAGAATGGATATTTTTAGGGATAACGGAAACTTTTAGGGTTAAAAGGGAAATTGCTACTAAGTTACCAAAACTTCAAATAATTTTTATTATTAATAATTTTTTATTAATTTGTTCGGATTTTTTAGAATTTATTTTAGATTTTTTTATTTTATTTTTAAATTGTAGGGGTTAAAGGTTAAAGGATGGGGGCAAAGTTACTGAGTACTGCTCTCCTGATCCAGGTCCACAAATCCTGGTCTTCTGCTCTGGGGAATACGGAAAATTTTTAGAAAAAAAAGAGAAATTTTAGGGAAATATAGTCAATTTTGAAAGGAAAAGGGGAAATTATTAGGGAAAAAGGGAAATTCAAGACAGCAACGGTTGGCTCCGAAGCTCCGATTCCCCAATCCCTTGGTCCCGTAGCCCCATTTCCCTTCTACTTTCAACGTTTCTATACCTGAAAAACATTATTATTTTCATCATAAGATTTTGTAAAATGATTATATTTGTATAATGATCAAATATAGTAACTTGGAACATATAATGATAAATAAGTGATTTACGTATCCTTGAAAATTGAGATTTTTAAATTACTGTATTTTAATATAATAACGAACTTCTTTTGATGAAACAACAAATATGAAGTGAATGGTATTATGAATTCTTGAATCGAAATGTAGTATTTGTATAAATATGGTGCATCATATAAAAACTATAAAACATTATCCGGCAGGTTTCGAAGCTCGCAAGCAAACGACAGCAAGTTTCGTTATTGTTTTTATGGAGAATCGTTTGCCTGAGAGAGTTACTACGAGGAGAATTTTTTATAATATAGCTAATTTAGATAATTAATTTTATTATGAAACTTTGACCTTATCCTAGAGTGTCAAAGCTTTGTTCTATAATAGCATGGCACCACCTATTTTCTTAATTAACTACGATGGTATCTGAAGTAAAACTTTCGTAGAATATTGGTCTCCAGTCAAAAAAAATATTTTTTGTTTCATCTCAAATAGTTTCTATTCATGAATTAAACTCATTTTAACATCTCGATTTTTTAAGGAGGTATTTCTCTTTTATTACTCGATTGCATTATTTTCTTTCTTTTTTTTTTTACGTAGGGGATTATCTCATAGCATTTTGCCTTGATGTTCAGAAAAAACCTTGATGTAAGTAATATACGTTTCTACGTATAAAGACGCGTAGAGATAATATGTTGTATCAATATATTCATACACATAAACACACACACATAAGTAGAGACGAGAGTAAGGTCTTGGCGTGTACGTGTGTGACACACACACTCAGAGAGAGAGAGAGAGAGAGAGAGAGAGAGAGAGAGAGAGAGAGAGAGAGAGATGGAGTTAATTACACCAAAATTACGCGTGGAAAAAAATGGCCTGGAACTGAGCTGCGTAAGGCCTCTGGAAAAGGAAAGGATACGGGCTACGACATGTTTGCCCCACACCTGCCACGCGTGATTGTATCAACAAAGACTGCACCGCCTATGGGACTTGAGATTTTTGCAAGTTCGTAGTAGCTGCTACGGCTTGGGAGTTATAGAGTTGTCGCTGTAAAAGGGAGCAAGTGTATTTCGCCACAAACTCCGTGCGTAGAGTAGGGAAGCCTTGCGCCTGAAGCGAAGCCGTCTTGTTTGTCTTAGATATCGTAACATTTCTATAGTCTATTCATGGTAAAGTGAGCACTTTTTAAGGCCCTGAAAAATTTATCATTTCATCAAATCTCTACCCCCCCCCACCCACACCTTTTAATATAAAACATTGCCGTGTGACCAATAAACACACTGTGTACATTCCACCACACCAAATTTGTAATGTCTGATGCTGCCATAAAATATATTTATAAGTGGTTAATGCCCATAGGAAGGGCCTTGAAAAGTGCTCACTTTACCGTGAATAGTCTATACAGGGTTAAACCAGTGGGCGTAATTGGGACGAACCGTGGTGTCGCAGACGCGATAACAACCTTGTAGTAATGCTATCACTATGAGTAGCTGGTTTGGATTAAATTGTCTCCTATCGACTTCTTAAACCTTTGAACCCAGTTCAGAGACCAAGAAGTATTTCGGATAGTACTTACGGCACGGGAAAATGGATATTTTACATTTGTCTTGGACATTGTTCTTTTTGTAAAGTATCTTAAGAAGTAAAATTTTCAGCCAGTATTGTTTGGTTTTTATAGTTTGCGCGTTGTTACCCTCTTCTAAACTTCTGTAAGTAATGTTCCGTATACGTAACAAAAAATGTTCGTATGCATGTAATCTACAACTCTATGCGAGTGTGTACATACATGAAAGTTTGAAATAGCCTATAGGTATAACTTGTAGGTAGCGAAAATATTTCCACGCAGTCTAGACTTCAATATCCTACGTGCACACGCGCAGCTTACTTCGGTCACTGGCCTCGTTTCTTTGTGAGAAGTCTGAATGGCACACCTCTACTGCACGTCTTTGATTGACAGAAAGACGGTTAAGAAGCGTAACAGTTCCTATTATCCAATCACGAAAAGTAGATCTAATCTAAAGTGTTTTGGAGTTCAGCTAGTCATGGAATCTTTCCGCAAAAAAAAACAAACAGGTGACCCTACGTATAGGGCTAAGTAGAACGAAAAAGGTGACTTTGGCGCAAGGGGATGGGGAATCAGAGCGTCGGAGCTGTACATACTCTGTCATTCCGGTCGCCCGGCTGCCATTTTCCCCTCTTAACTTTCCCTCTTCCCTCAAAGTCAACCATTTCCACCTCAAAATCGATTAAATTTCCCTCAAAATTTCCTTTTTTCTCACAAAATTTCCCTTTTTCCCCTCAAAAAAAGCACCGTTCCCCCCAGTTGAAAAAACGAGCCACAGAAAGACACTTTTCAATCCATCGAAAGGATTCGGGAGGTTCGCATCTCGAGGGCAGAGCACTGGATGCCTTATTGGTTTAATAGGCATAATAAAATAATAATAAGAAGAAATCGTCTTTATTTTTGGTGGCGAAGTTAAGGTATTATCACCTTCTCTTAAACCACTTTGTGTAATAAAACATAACACTTATTTTTTTAAAAGAAAAATAAATAAAACACTGACACAAAACCTAATGTCTGCTATAAACTTAGAAAGAAGCTTATATGAAATATAAAAAAGCAACTTACGTAAAATAAAATAAACCTTAGTAGTTAACTTACACGATTAACACATACATGTATGCACACAAACATATACACACCTGACATTTATCCATATACATATAATTGTACTATTTATAGAACTAAACTTCATGATAACATTGACTAGCAAAAGTTCTAAAACTGATATTTATTTTAAGGATTACTGAAGGACAGAAAATCACCGCATATAACTATTTAAACACGGGAAAAGAAAAAAAGATTAATTAATGTAAGACATTAAAAATTATAATACAAAACTTCTAAAATTACCAGCTACCTAGAAATATACATAAAATAAGATATTAATACGTCTACTCGCACACGCTCATTCACACATCTGCATACATTAACAATACATTTAATTACTTAAACAATGACATAAGCATCAGAAACATCACTACAATCGCATGAAGCAGAAAGCAAATAATTTACAGGTATTATAAAAGAGGAACCTTCACAATAAATATTTTGTTTGTTTATATCAAATCTACATTTCAAGTTCAGTTAAATATTTATAGCGTGACCAAGCTGTTATCACATAATTCTTTGAATTTAGTGATTGAAATTGTATCTCTGGCTTCCTGAGGTAATTAATTCCGAAGTTTGGTTGAAGGTGACGATGAAAGATGAAGCGAAAAATGAGTTGTGTTTTGGTACCAGAAGCTTTCGTTGATCGAAATAACGAGTGTTTGATGCATTGGGCGGTAAGAAACGAGACAAAAGGTATCGAGGACATCCTATTAAAAATAATTTATTTAACAAGCAGATCTTGTGCAATGATCATCGATCTTTAAAATCAAGCCATGAGAAAGTGTGTCTGTATTTGATGACATGGTCTTTCTTTTTAAGATTAAAAATAAGTCCTACACAGTTGTTTTGTATTCGCTGAAGTCTCTGAGCTAGATATTTATGCAGGTCACTGAAGACTATTTCAGCATAATCAAGGTGTGAAATAATTAATGATTCTGTTAAGGTTTTCATAAATTTCGTAGGTAAATTTTATTTTAGCCTTCTTAATGAATGTAAAGTGACATTTGTTTGTCTACATATGTAAGTGGCATGCTCTCTCCATGTTAAAGTTTCACTTAATATTACACCTAGGTTTTTTACGGACTTTGATAGAGGAATCGGCTCGCTATCAAGTATGATATTGGGGGTGCTAGTGACGTTTGGTGATGTGAGTAATTTCTTGGATCCAATTATGATGCTCTATACACGCAACTGAGATATTTATTGAACTTCAAAAATGCGGGGATCTCTCGTGTATTTATAGTATATCTTCAATCATTAGTAAACCGAAGGATCGGGTATATATCGCATGATGTGGAGAATTACTTTCTTCTGAAATTGTAATTACAAAATAATAATAATAAAATATTATTATCAAATAATTGGTTTTCCTTTATTTTTGTGTGTCGTATCTTTTATCCCCCAAAACTGTAAAGTGGTGCAGTGAGCAGTGGTGTCTTAACGGAAAGATTTGTATATAAAATAATAACAAAGACTTTAGTATAAAAATGCATGGATAGTTGACTGCATACAAAACATTAATTGTGTCGACATGTCAAATCTGGAGACAGTTGGCGAATGAATGAAATTTCTATATATATATGGGTGGAGGACAAACAGAATAATTGGCCGAAGGGTCGATCGAAGGATTGGGATTGATCTAAAGATGTGGATTGTTCAAAGGATTGGCATGGGGTGCTGTGAATTGCAGAGAAGGACTGCGGAGCGGAATGCTGAGCGGATTGCGGTGTGGATTGTGGAGACGATTGGTGTGGATTGGTATGGATTGGTGTGGATTATTGATAGTGTTTCTGATTGTGGTGCTAATTGCGGTGCTGATTGTAGTGCTGATTGCAGTGCTGATTTATGGAAATTTTGCGAGATTGATTGAAAGGTTGATAATAAAACAAGTATTTAATTATATTTTTTATTTTTTAAATTTTTTTTTGGGAAATTTTGGGTTTTATAAACTTTTTTAAAATTTCTTTCTGTGTTCATTGTTATCCAAGGCCATGGTCACGGGGTCAAGGTGACAGCTGTAGGGTCAAAGTGAAGAACACCCATATCTAACATGTTGGTTGGAGTCATCAGTGCCACCTAGGTGTTGAAAATGCAAACAAATTAAAAACCTATGTGGCGGTTTGAGTGCATTCGACAGAATGAGCAATGGTGAGGTGAGTGGAGGCCTGCCGACTAATTAACCAATGAGAAAAATTGATAGGGGAGGGGAATGCACATACAATGTAATTGATTGAAAGGAGCCATTCGTCTGCTGGACATGTTTAAGGCGACCAACCGTCCCTGATTCTGCGGGACATTCCCGCAATGGTAGTTGTATACCCGCATTGGAATAATTAATTAAACAGTCCCGGAAAACTCATAATTCGTCCCACATGTCCCGCATACTTATAATTGTTAAATTCCTAGTCTACGCGCACTAGAGATGGGCGTTATTTAAAGTAACGATTATAAAGAACTCTTAAAATTTGGTAACACGTCACACAAATAACACGTTCCACAGTTTATACCGTTATTTTTGGATCTTCTTCAACGCCTAACTATTGCGCATGCGTAAAAGTTATTTTCTAGAACTGCTTCGACGCCTGACTATCTACGCTTGCGTAAAAGTTATTTTCTGGAAGGTTTGATGCCTGACTTCTGCGCATGCGTATAAAAGTTATTTTTTTGGAACGTCTAGTATGGTTTACTTTTCGTAACCTAACCTAGCATACGACGACTACGCCATTAGTCGAAGATAGCTCATTCGACGAAGTAAGCTACGTCTCAAATTACGTGTACCACGATGTTCTGAAGAGATGGGAGGAGATGAAGAGCAGTACGGAGCAACGATGGTTAGAGGTGTTCGGAAAACTTAATAAACTGCAAATACCATACAAAAACTGCCTGGTCATCGGCCAGTACCTTCTCTGTTTGCCAGGGACGAACGCATCTACGGAACGAGTATTTTCGTTGATGAATACCATGTGAACATCAGAAAAATCGTCACTTAAAGTTGAAACCCTACGGGCAATGCTCATTGTAAAATTTAATATGGGCAGTTATGAAAACTTTTAAAAACTTCTAAACCAAAATACAGAATTAATTTAAAAAAAAAAAAAAAAAAAAAAGGCACTCAAGTGAGAAATATGATTTTAAAAATAAATGAATACTTCAGTGACACGTTTCTTTCCTAATTTCAGCGCAACCGACAACCTCAGTCACTTACCCTCAATCCCCACCCACATCCACAAGAATGTCCCGCATTGACTTTTCATAAAGTTGGCCGCCTTAATGGTACTGTGGGGGACCTATGGAAAAATAAGTTTTTTTAAAATAATTTTTAAACATAAACTTTAATAGTATTTTTATTAATTTTTCATAAATTCTTAGGAAATATTTTGGATTTCTGACTTTTGTTTGGGTTCAAAGTCAAAGGTCACCATGTCAAGATCAAAGGTCACCACGTCAAGCTCAAAGGTCAAGGTCACTTGGATCCAATATTTCGGTAGTTGGCAGTAATGTAATATATACTAGTTGAATTTTATGGATTTATTGAAATATTCAATTTTTTTCGCGTCTATGTTTTTAAGGTCATCTAATATCACCGTAATAGTATTAATTTCTACGACACCTGTGTCCATCATGGCGGTAGGGTAACGTTCTAAAATGGCTGTGGTCCGTTCTCTATCCCCCGTCCTCTTCAAGCCAAAACATCCGAAATTTAAATTTTTTTATAAGAATTTAAAAATAATTTTTTTAATTAAAACGTCGAAGTTTTAAAACAATTTTTAGCAGTATTTATATTTCTGGGGGAATTTTTAGAACAATTTTGAGATTTTTTTGGGTATTACGTCATCTAAGGTCATGGTGATGGGGTCAAGTTCAAAGGTCAAGGTCACCGACATCCAATATGGCGTCAGTTGACGTCACAACATTGCAGCCGGTTGGCTCAGGCTCCCACCCCAGCTCCCGTGTATCGATTTAGCATACCTTATGCGTATAAAACCAATATGGCCGCCGCTGTTCACTACTGTTCTGCCCTCAAGAAGCGAGCACACCCAAATCCTTCCGAAAGATTGAAATGCCTTTTTGCGGCACGTTGTTGCAATTTTGTGGAGGGGGGGGAGATCGAAGCTGTTTTTTTGGGGGGGGGGGGCAATTTTTTATGGGGAAAAATAAGGAAATTTTAAGTTAAAAAGATAAATTTAAGTGAAAAAGGGACATTTTGATTTTGAAAAATGGCCGCCGGGAGACCGGAATGACTCAGCATAGCTCCGACGCTCCGATCACCCATCCCCCCTCGCCAAAGTCCCCTTTATCCTTCTATTGGCCTATGTTGAGTAGAATACGTGTAATGTATGTGTGTAGTTAATTATATTAACATAATGCACGAAATTAAATACATGTATAATGTAACGTAGCGTATGTATGTAATTTATTGTATCATTTATGCTTCTATGAATATGCCACTACGCGAGTATGAAATAACTAAGTGTTAAGTCCAAAGAATATACTGAGAAAAATGAAAGTAAACATGTTTTATTTTTAAAACGTCTTTAAATTAACCCTTAATAATGGACGCGAAACCTTTATAACTGCAAACAGAAGGTTTGTGTGCGTTTTATTGGAAAACGGTTGGTCCTGGGCAGCTGCAAGGCTATTTTAGTTAATTAGGTCATATAGCTCAATAAACCACCATCAAACGTACATAATTCCTGAAGGTAATAAAGCAGTATACAATAAGATGGTAGACACTCCTGTCATACTCATTATGGGGGACAGTGAGTATTTATGACAGTTTGACCTTAGGTTGAAGATCCCGATAACACAAAACAATGTTCGAAGAACTGTAAGTTAATATCTCTTCGTTTCCAATATTTCGCAAGGGCTTATATTTCCCTTAATATTCAGATTATGTCGCGTGTCCCGTATAGGTACTTCCCACACGGGTGAGTGAAGAGGTTTGGGCGGCTCTTAACAGCGAGGTTTTGAGAGCCGATGAGGGTGATTGAGGTGAGTATGGAGCAGCGCCGAAATGAAAGGGCGAGGGAAACGGGAGATCCCCACATGCCTACAGCGTCATCCGGAACGATTTCCACATGCAAAAATCCGGGAGTGACACGCCCGGGGATTGAACCCGGTTCGCCTTGGCGGAAGGCGAGCAGGATAACCACTCAGCCACCGCGGCCTCTACTTCCCACACAATTTAGCATAAGGATTTGCCTCATGAACAGTGTTGGTCGAATTCCGCCCTTCTCTCTCTCTCTCTCTCTCTCTCTCTCTCTCTCTCTCTCTCTCTCTCTATATATATATATATATATATATATATATATATATATATATATATATATATATATATATATATATATATATATATATGTGTGTGTGTGTGTGTGTGTGTGTGTGTGTGTGGTGTGTGTGTACGTGTGTGTACGTGTGTGTAGGTGGTTACTACAGCAGAACACTGCAGTTTACTACAAAACAGATAGTACCTCCAACATGACACAACTTCAAATATATTTGGAAATGTTTTGTTGCTAGAACTAAACTGTTCTGCAATCGGATTTGTGTGTTGTAAGGACAGAATATTCTCTTAGGATATTGCAGTCCTAGTTGTGTGAACAATCCAAAAATTGTTGAAGTTATTCTGTCGGAGGTACTATCCGTTTCGTTAAAGGAATGCTGCGTACAGTAGCGAATTCAATAACAGAAAGGGAAACCACAAACAATTATGTTGGCATTACTATCTAAGTGACCAATATTTAAATGGTACCTACGAGCCATCAGATGACTGTCTCTATTTTCAGAGATTAGATGGTTCCGACATTCATAATTATTTTCTCAGTGCAAGCCTAGAATCGACTTGCTGCGGCAGTTCCGGGTTCGAGTCCTTGTGCACGCGCTGCATAGTCCTTCGCGTCGCCAAGGACTCCCGCTATCTCGCTGCATCTCTGTCTCCTTCCTTTCATCGCGCCGTGTCTGTCTCCAGCGCTTTCTCCTGCCGTCATTGCTCCTATCTCTTTTTTTTCCTCTTTATTTTATTGGCGTCTTATGACGCCCCCGCTTCGCCGGAAGGTTAGCAAGTGCGACTTAAGGTGGCCGCCTGGCTGAAGGTATTTTGCGTTTCTGAGTCCTACAAGCGCGAGAGCGTTAACCCTCCTGCCTGCCAAGCCGGCAGCTGCGAGCTTCAAATGGGGAATCAATGCTAAACGAAATTCCTTCCCATTGTGATAATTCTAAAGATAACTATTATAAACAAAAAGTATTCTACGTGAAATTTCTTAAGGAATATTGCTAAAGTCTGTTCACGATAAAGTGAGTATTTAAGAAATCAACCTTAGAAAACAGTCACTGTCACTGCATTCATATATTTTTATGGGCACACTGAGTGACATACACCCAGTAAAGTTGGTAACGATGGATGGAATGTAGTTCCATATATTAACGTCGAATAAAATTGTTAGGTAACCATTTGTGATCGCTTGAAATTAATTCTTTCACTTTTTGTTTATTTTATTAATCGAAGTGTAGAAATGAGCAAATTTGTAAAATATCCACTTTCTTAATAATTTCACAGTTTGTTTTGACCGACGCATGAACAAAGTGAGTAGGCCCATACCAATGTTAATTCTACATAAGACGGAAGAATACGCAAGATACAAGTAAATCTTAAGCAGGGCTTCCAAGAGTGCTCATTTTACCGTGAACATTAAAACATCTTGCTAATTGTTTTGTTGAAATTGTTTTTTTTTTTCGTAAAAGTAATATACAAATTTACATATGACAAAAAAAAAAAAAGATGTATAAGTATTTTTCATTCGAAAATTAGTTTATGTAACAATACACTCTGATAAATTCGCGCAAAATGGTTTCTGTTTGAAATAATTACCTTTAAAATTGACGCAATGAGAAGGAATTACGTTTAACATTGATACCCCATTTGAAATTTACGGCTGCCGGCTTGGTAGGCAGTCCCGTCAAGCGTTCTGTGTACTGAAACGTTTTCTATGAAATCGTTGTTTGCGCGTAAACGCGTATCTCCGTAAATAAAAATTCTGGAATTATGACTTTTTGTCAGAAAAAAAAATTATCTATGGCGCTATTTTTTTACCTTTGTCATATTAAGTGTATACTTGGAGAGAAAAAAATCGTGAACTGGTTAAATATCGCATTTATAAAACTTGCCAATGCAGTTTCCTTAAGCGGCAAGAGAAAAGTACAAATATACGGACTATTTTGATCTGTGGGCTTTCATCGCCTGTATAATAAAACCCCTATGGTACAGATCTAATTTGCACAGTACAGCGTTACGAAGGAATTACTGCACGCCTTGCACGCAAGAGCGATGAGGCACTAGGCGTGCGTGTAACTGTCGCCCGTATCGCTCCCTCGCTTCTTGACCTTGGACGTGCAGCTACTTAGTCCCCTTAAAGGTTGACCCAGGCACGTGCATCAATTGCCTCATCGCTTCGGTGTGCAAGACACTGAACTGGCATGCAACCTTTTCGTCGGTAACTCGTCTCTATGATATGTTCAACGGCGAGCATATAATTTCCCGATGCAGTAATAAAAATGAAATTGTGACTTACGTTTTTATATAACTTAAAAGATTCTGTACCGAATGTTCATGACCGAAAATGATCACGAAAACATACCATTTTCATAGGCATTTTCACCCATAAAAACACTTTTTTTTTTTTTAGAAAACTGTATAAACACTGGTATCGTTTCTTGAAAGCTATTCGTAAGCAGAAATCCTTCAGACACACTGGAAAGTACTTTTTAAATAAAGTGTTTTTTGCTGTAGCTCTGCACACTATTCCAGGCAGACGGCAACTTTAAACCTAATGCACATTTAAAAACGACACTAACAAACATAGACTATTTAGCTTGCCTGAGATTCAAACCCATAGAACCTTAATAATTGGAAAGCGCATTCGTGACCTTGGACGTTGAGGTCAACCCATATCTCTATTTTTTTCTGCTGTAGACTTAAGACTGCAAACGGTAAGTTTAGAATGCTGCGCACGATACCAAACAATACTTAATTACGAATCACTGTTAGAACTGTGAAAATTGCATGATCAGGAACGTGGCATTATATTCCTAATTTTGTACATTTATATAAAACATAGAAGTCACATATACGCGTTATGAAAGTATAACTTTGATAAATGAAAACTTGATCGGGGAAGTGTATTAAATTTTCAAAGTTACCACTTACGTGAAGACGAGGCTATGCTATTATGAAAGGTTTTCTGTAAAAAAAAAAAATCTGTATAATTGTCACGGGTCTCGAAAATATTGGTTTATGAGTAGATGGCATTGGATCGCTATTACATATTTCCTCTATATTCACTGTGTGTAAATAATTACAAAACTGCTAATAAAAATAGAAAAAAAGAGTATTTGGATAAATCTGTTGGCAGGTAATTTAGAACATTCAGAAGTACTGTTTAAAATTTATTTTTATGCTCCGTTCTATATCCTTCTGCCGTGTGTAAATCAACACTGCCACAAACTCTATGACTATTCACGCGTCACTGAAAAGTAATTGCTAAATTTTTAGGAACGTAAATATATAACCCATGTTTTAAACGATAATAACAAAATAATTCCAGTAACTACTTATTGTCAAGGTCACTCTTTTAATGCGACTTTAACACTTAGAGCATGCGATGCACGGATGATTTATTGACGTGCGCGCTATTAGTTGAAATCGCAGACGCAGCGGCTTTTCCCAAATGAATGTTTACAAAGCGTGCCGGTTATAGCCTATCAGGGCGCGTGCCGCTCTCGACTTTGGGTATGGGGTGTCTTTGAGACAACTGAAGAATGCTCAGAATTACTGACCTCGTTTCTCTTAGCTAGACTCGGGGTGCAGCGAACCTTCCAGATCAAGGCCAACGACTTTAAAAAGCGCGTTGGTTCTCCAGGACTCTCCCCACCTTCACCCATGGAATGGAGATCCTGGCATCGGCGCGGAAGGGCGAAGATGGAGTCGGTGTCATGACTGAGCTGTCCGGTTTTCCGACGCACTCGACGAGAAGCAGAGGGGCCCTGCCTCCTCAGTTGCTGTCGGTACTGCAGTGCTGGTTCGCCTACACGGCAGTATTGACAGTAGCTCAACTTCAAGGGTGCCTGCGCCCACACGATGACTGGCATCGGCGCGGGGGGATGTTCTGTCCCTCGCAATACGCACCAGCTGCGGACTCATTTCATTTCACGCCGCATCAAACCGACAGAAGTCTTTCTTCCGAACTAACAAATACCCTACTTTATTGAGCCCTAATCCAGTTAAAAGGAATTATTTTATCCTCCACGACTGTCGCATTGATTTTCCACAGCCTTCTCCGCTTTGCCTGGTTTGCTACACCCTACCATCTAGACCCTTCTTCTTTCGGGGTGTGTACATGGTTACAATTGCGGCCATTGCACTATGGCCCTGCTTAGCAGCGATGCATGCGGCCATTATAATGATTAAACCTGATCTAAGCCGTAAAGGGCTTGCCCTGAGACGCATCCTATTCTCCAACCTTCTTAGCTACTAACATGCATGCCGTAGGGCACACAGAACTGTGAAGGTGCTCACGCTGGCGCAGCGGGATTTGGGGGCTCGCCAATTTAAAAAAAAATCATCTCTGAGCCGGGAGTTGATGCGAGAATGAGTACATGGAGTGTCTGCAACAGACGAGCGGGAGAAAAACCTGCGACCGCAGGCAACGGTGCAGCGAATAGAGCGACTGGCAGACTGGACTACTGGACTGGATGCGTGAGTGAAAGACATTATAAATGGTGGCAGCAGACAGGCTGAGCACGTGTTAATAATGAGTAGAGGCCCGATAGTTTCGCGGTTTCATTTCTAGACAAGTTGGAATTCAAGCACACGTACGTTCATGTTACTTGTGTAATTGGTCTACGTGTTGTTTGTCACCTCCTGGAGATAAATGAGCCAACAACAAACATGCAAAAAATTGTGCGCCCAACCACCGCCTTTTACTACCACAACAAACAACTACTAAACAGTTGATATCTGTAAGGGAGTATATAATACTGTGAAGTCTAGCCTACAGGTCATTGAAATGGCGAATCTCTTGGGTCTCCAATAATGAGTATGAGTTAATCGACTGTATATAATCAGAGACAATTAAGAAGGACTTTAATTAAAATTGGAAATATACATTAAATATTGCTTTCACTTAAAAATAAAAACAGTTATAGTGGAGACAGATAATTTAATAACGTAAATAATAGCTGTGTGATTAAATTATATATCAGATTTAGTTCTTTTATTTTTTAAGACCTCCATCCCTCACGAATTCGGATACTTCCCTCAGGCGTCTTGTAACAGTAATTTGTTTGGGGTTGTAATTTTTTTTCCCCCCGAGGGTTGAATTCAAATATTTCTAACTGTTCAATAAAACTGGAACACCTAACTGCTAGTGTGCTATTGGAGCCGTTCGGGTGTTATCTTTTTCGACGAATAGAATAAGAAATATACCCAACTATTCATGCAATAATTATACACAGTTTATTGATGTTACATGTAATATAGTGTGAAATTTTGTGCAGTATTCTTGATAAGGCATTAAAAGAAATTAATAATACTGTGCATGTGTTAAATGAAGCCATATTCTGTGACTTATTTATGTCGGCTTGTTCTAGAAAGTTAAATGCTATACGACAGAATAAGCTCTCTGTCTTTTTTCGTGTGATAACTGACTGCCCCCCCCCCTTGTGGAACTACTTTAGTGTTGACTCGCATATTTGTCGACAACAGCCAACACTTGCCACGCGAATCAAGTGCCCAGTAGTCGCTACGAGCAAATCTCGTAACTGACGAGCAGAGTTGTCGTTCGTGTTGCGCGTACCTACCGAGACTTTCAGCAGTGACCACATCATTCTACTGTCTCCTATAGGATATTCTCGGTAAAGTGAGCACTTTTGAAAGCCCTCTTATTTGGAATAATAGTCAACAGAAGGTCAAGTTGTAGAGAGAGTAGACAGCTTTCGGTACTTGGGAGATAACATCACTGGCAAGATACAAAATAACAATAGTACTATAGACAGGGCACAGCTACTCCAGAGACTATAAGCTATGCGGCTAAGACAACCTACAGGAAGAAGAACTTATCGAGGAACGCCAAACTGCGACTTTATACTTCGACCATCAGGAATGCCGCAATGTATGCAACAGAGACGCTGACATTAGGCAAGAGAGCTTGTATACGCTTGGAGAGAGAGAGAGGAGAGAGAGAGAGAGAGAGAGAGAGAGAGAGAGAGAGAGAGAGAGAGAGAGAGAGAGAGAGATCTTGAGAACTACATGAGGCACCAAAAGGCAAGGCGAATTTTGGATCCGTAGATCAAGGCAGGAGCTGTACGAGATCGTAGAAGCCATTTCGAGTGTGATACGGAAGGGTTTAGATTAGGGGGGCACCTGATGAGGATAAACGACCACAGGTTGACCAAGAAGATCTAGAATGCGACATGCTTAACGGGAAACAGCTGGATGAAGTAAGTTAGGGAGGACTGGAAGGCAGTTGGCATTATGGATAAAAATCCTCAGACAATAGTACTAGAACACGGTGGAAGGTCACAAATGGACTGACACCAGGATCAAGATACAACTCGCAGAAGCACAGAGAAACCTGAGGAGTGAAAGAATGAAGAGATATTGGTAAGAGCGAAGGCGCGCTTAAGTCACTCGTGATCCTCATGGGTCATAACGAACTAGAAGTCAATAAATATATTTTATTTTACCCTCAGACGTTAATTTCCGAGTACGGTGGGATATGCACGTTGTGTTCATTACTTAGATGGCAATATTTATTTTAAAACGTGGTTAAGGGATAAGAAATGGCTGAAAGTAAATAGTAACTAGGGCCTCGAAAGTGCTCACTTTACTGTGAACAGACTATATCATAGTTTTGCTCGTCTCCGGGTATTACATTTTGATATACAGCAGTTTGAAAAATACACAATTTCAAACATAGCAGGAAGACTCTAAGATAACATTTATAGCATGCGTGTTATATTGGAAACACCATCCAGTCCTCGTTTGGAATGTATTTTCTTAATGTTACACGTTGTTTCCGCGTATCTCTTTGAAATAACTCCCGAGAGGCAATAAAGCAAGAACATTACATTCTGCAAACAGCTTTCCTTCAGAGATGTCATAAATCAGTGCGCGCGTAAAGTCATGCCCAAGATATATATTTTTTCCCCGTCGTCTTAATAGGTTCGCAGCTGTCTTTGGGCTGTCAGCTGATGCCCAAGGGCGCGTCTAACTCTCCCCCCTCCCCCACCCAAATCTGTTCCTCTCATGGAGGAACGGTATAAATATAGGTTGTTCACGTTTAAATGAGCACTTTTGAAAGCCCTGGTAAGGATCTACTTTTCCTCCTTATTTTGTGTATCCTTCTGCTTGGGCAAAATTAACATTGCCATGGACCTGATCACTTTGTTCATGCGCGCCGTACAAATGAAATGGTGGGATTAATAAGGATGTAAAAGTGTTACAATTATGCAAATTAATACTCTAGTGTGTATAAAGACGAAGTACTAACTTCCGTAGCTGTCAACATGAGCGTTGTACTACATACTAAAGGCTGTGCACGATAAAGTGAGACCGACCTCCAGTGGCGCAGTCGGTTGGTGCGCCACCGATCTGTGGTGCGGGGGGGGGGGGGGCTCTGGGTTCGAATCCCTGGTAAGGCATGGGTGCTAATTTAAGTTAGGTTATAAGTTAGTCTGTAAGCCGTCCCCTGTCAAGATTTCAAGCATAAAACCGGGGGACGTTAAAAAGCCCTTTACAGTACAATATACAATACAATACGATAAAGTGAGCACTTTAGAAATGAACGTTAGAAAAACGTCACTGCCCCTGCATGCATACATTTTAATGGGCACGACAAGTGACATTCGCCCTGTAAAGTTGGTAACGATGGCTGGAAAGTAGTTCCATATCTTAACGTCGAATAAAAAGTTCTAGGTTACCATTTGTTATAATTTAACATTAATTATTACGCTTTCAGTTTTCTTTTAAAGCATTGAAGTGTAAAAATGAGCAAATTTTTAAAGTATTTACTGTCTTAATAATTTCACAGTTTCATTTTACCGACGCTTAAATAAAGTGATGAGGCCCATGGCAATGTTAATTTTACATATGGTGGAAGAATACACAACGTGTGTACAGTACAAGTAGATCTTAAGCAGGGCTTTCAAAAGTGCTCATTTTACCGTGAACACCTGGTATTCAACTTGTGGATTAAAACAGAATTTTACTGTTTGTATAATGTTCAAATAAAATAAACCAAAATATTCGCAGAAATTTAACAAGGGCTGCTGAAAGCTCTTGCTTTAATGCTTTTTAAGGTGTGCTTAGCAAGGACATTTTTGAAAAATTCAGGGGCTGCTACAAATAAAGAATGATACAATAAATGTCACATTTTCAGCAATTTTTTAGGAAATTACAGAAACACATTCTTGTACATTTTTATGAACATCTTAAAGTATCTCTTGGCATCTTTTTTCAGTGTGATTTATCTCATTTCTGTACATGACTGAGATTTGAAAAATTTACACCTGTCGAAAACAGTTAAATTGTGATTTTGACATAGCTTTATGCGAAAAATTTGAGCTCAAAAATTTTTTCTTGTGAGAAAAGATTCATTATAATGCATTCACGATTACTTCACACTTTCCTGGTGTCCTGATAAAGTCCCACTTCCAGGACATTCCTCGACCTTCGTACAAACTAATCTCAACCAGGTCTAGAAAATTACGCCAAAGGACAATATACCGAATTCGTGCGCACTCAGTTGTAATAATATTTTGCATGAGAACTATTTCTTACTAGGCGCTACCAACGTACATGCTTTCTCAATGTTTTTGTTCGAATTAAATTATAAATGAATTATTATAATTAATAAATAAATATAGGAAATGCTTCAATTTAACAAAAAATAAGATACTTTTAGGTTAACAGTGATATAAAATACTTGCAATACGTGCAATGTTTAGCAAATCGCTAAACACATTATACATGGGATGATTTTTCAAAGTTTTGGTGCAAAAAGTGCGAATAAACCCTAAATAGACTATACTAATAATGTTTGAAAGTTGAAAATCATGTGGTATAAATATAAAATAACAAACATTCGTGTGGTCAATGCTCTAACTAGGAGCCTGTACTGTTGTACGCATGTGGTTTTGGACAGTGATATTTATGACGTTTTTTCTTCTTCGAAAGTGCTCAATTTACCGTGAACAGTGTATACCACAGCTGCGCTGGCTGAAGCTGAAGTGCAGTAAGCAGGATTTGCAATAGCCCGTCACATCTGTCCGTCTCCCAGCCGATTTACTACCAGTCTTCCACGTCCGTCGTCAGTTCATTGCTGCAAACTAATAAAAACAAAACTGTATACAAATAAAAATAAATTCTCCATTTGAAGTGAATATTTCTGAGGTATTGTGTTTGTAAGTACCAAAATGCCCATACACGTACATAACGAAAATTAATTGATGAAAAAAAAAAGTGAAATAGCATATAAAGCATGATTTAATTACTTTTAATATTACAAAGAAGAAAATCGTGTTTGCAAACGCAATTGCCAATAAATCTTAAGGGAAAATGTAACGTAATTTCATTTTGCAGCTACATAAACAAACGTATGAAAACAAGTGATGGCCAAAACAAAACACTGCACACACAACACAGCATTCTAAATAACTTGGTATGAACGGGTAACAAAACGCGCGAGTTTAGAAGGCTGTAATTTCATCCGACCGTCCGTCAGAAGTTAAAGCTTGCCAAGGTTTTGACGGACGGACGGATGTAATTAATGGCCACCTCTCATTGACTGTTAGTCTCGTGATTGGCGGACGGATGACGGACGGACAAGGTTTTGACGGACGGACGGATACAATTAATGGCCACCTCTGATTGGCTGTTGGTCACGTGATTGACGGAGGGCCGGACGTAACGGATTGTTGTAATTCCTGCCTAACTCTCCGGGGGATATAAAGGTTTTATTCATGCGTCAGGAAGTGATGGCTGGAGCCAGCACCGCTGCGCGAAGTCTGGCGGCAGTCGTTCATAATGCCGAAGGCTTGGCTTAATAAAAAAAAGTCGTATAGACCACGGGCGAGGCGCTTGAAGGATTGGCCGGTTTTCTTGACCGTGGGCAGTCTTGCTCTGCACTGTCATATCCATGAGGTAGAAAGAAAGCGGCTTCTAATAGAGCACTGCACTTAACTGTACAACAATCAGAACTCATTAAAATGTATAGGCCATTCACGGTAAAGTGAACACTTTTGGAAGCCCTCTCATTTGGAATAATTAGTCAATGGCTATATTTTATTTTGTCCCTAGGCGTTAACTACAGAGTGCGGTGGAATATACACATTGTGTTTATTAATTCAATGGCCAAATTTATATAAAAGAGTGGTAAAATAACAAAAATGGATGAATAAAAATGTAACTAGGGCCTCAAAAGTGCTCACATTACTGTGAACATCCTATAGCAGTTTACACACTCAATCAGATTTGTCAGAAAAGTACTATTTATGTTGCATGCGTAAGAAGAACGTGCATATTTTGTAACATTGTAACCTATTGTGGAGGCATTTTCATATCAACAGTTTATTACTAGGGGCAGTAATATCGTTCCAGGGGAAAACAGCGAACATAATATTATATCTTTTCACTTATAGCGCCTTCAAAATAAATGTGTTCTACAAAACAACAGGGAAACTGTCCTTACGGCAGCCTCCGGGGTCGATATTGTCCAGATGTCTTCGGGCCACAAGTCGCGGGTTCAAGTCTCAAGTAATCATTCACTTGTGTATTGTGTACAGATATGCATTTAGTTTGGTTAGCCATTTCCTTATTAGTCTCCCTTATAGAAATGAAGCGTGAATTCCATTAACCCTTTGCAGACGGAGCACATTTACTGACAGTCTAAGGCAGTCTGAAAGAATGTCGTTTATATCTTACACGGCAGGAATACCAGTCCCGTTACTCTCATCACAGACACCTTATTCGTCCTGTGCTTCGAAACAAATCAAAGGCTATTCACGATAAAGTGAGCACTTTTGAAATCAACCTTAGAAAAAAGTCACTGCTCCTACCCGCATATATTTTAACGTTCACAATGAGTGACATGCGCCCTGTAAAGTTGGTAACGACGAAGGGAAAGTAGTGCCGTATCTTTACGTCGAATAAAAAGTGTTAGGTGACGATTTGTGATAACGTAAATGATCTCTTTAGCTTTCTCCTTTTTTTTTGTAATGCATCTAAGTATAGAATGAACACATTTGTAAAATATTTACTTTACTGATAATTTCACAGTTTCAATTATGAGGTTCGCGGCAATGTTAATTTTGCATAAGGCGGAAGAATACACAACGTGCATACATGTAGATCTTAAGCAGGGCTTTCAAAAGTGTTCATTTTACCGTGAACAGCCTATACACGGGATACGCCTATTGTTCTGTGTAATGTTAATAACGACCGGCCCTCAACCAATGAAGTGGTGAGTTGAAATTGCCGTTATATAAGCTCCCTTACACATGTAACAGGATATACAAGCAGCCACGTTCGTCATGTCGCATTAAGGGAAACTGTATTTTATGGTAATGTTTTCACGGGTTATAAAACACTGCAACAAAGAAATGAAATATCTAAAATGTGCATATGTGCATTACCTTCAAGGCAAAGGAACTGTTACAAAATAGCACAGCCGAGATACGCTCATACTTCACTAGTGTTAGTGCTAGCTAGACCCAACGTAGAGAGTTCGCAGATGATCACTTTATAAAGGGGGGCCGCTGTGGTGTAGTGGCCAGACAACTCGCCGTCCACCAAGGCGAGCTGGGTTCAATACCCGTCGGAGTCGCTCCCGATTTTCGTATGTGGGAATCGTACCGGACGATACCGCTGGTCGGTGGGTTTTCTAGGGAATCTCCCATTTCCCCCGTCCCTCCATTCCAGCGCCGCTCCATACTCACCTCAATCACACTCATCGGCTCTCGAGACCTCGATGTTAAGAGCCGTCCAAATCTCTTCACTCACTCGAAAATTTCTTTGTGCACTTTGTCCAATAATTGAATAGTATGTATTCAAAAACATTCAGATTTTGTCTGTAGTCGATCTAGCTGAGATTTATAGGACCTAGCACTCGGCCTCAAATTATCTGCACAGTAAAAGAAAATTCTGCATTTGTTAAGCTGGAGTTACAATAGCCCGACGAACACGACACGACAGACCGACACGGCGTCAGAGCTCGAAGGAATTTCATATTATATTTTATTCAGTGTTCACAATAACCCGACGAAATCTGCCCGGCAATTGTGTTAGTTGGCTGTTGGAAAATTCTAAAACGGCAAGTTGTTCTTACGATATTAAATATTTACTTTTTAAAAACTCACGATAAAGTGAATGGTTATTTTTCTTTTGGCAATATTTGAATTTATACAAGAGAAAAAAAAAGTATTTAAAAACAAACCGGGGCGTTATCTGTACAGCCATGTCTTCTGTGCCGGCGAGACGTGTATAGGCTGTTCACGGTGAAGTGAGCACTTTTTGAGGCTGTCATCAGACATAATAACCAATAAATAGATTTCATTGTGGCCTTGGGCTTTAGGTTTTGGCAATGGCGACATGCATACACCGTGTTTATTGCTCACGTGCCAGTGTTTATATTAACAATTGGCTGAACGATATAAAATGGCTGAAAGAAAAAAGTAACCAGGGCTTCAGAAGAGCCCACGTTATCGTGAACAGCCTGTAGTAAACTTGCTAGGATAAAATTACGTGGAGTGCCTCGGTAGCGCCGGCGCGTAGGAGGGACTGCTGATTACTTTATGCCTCGCGAGAGGGAAGTCTCGTGCTCTTGGCGACGTCGTGTCCCAGCTCAATTACTGTTAATAACTGGTTCTATTTTCCCGCGCCGCAACCCGACGAAGACTGTATCCCCTTGAGACAGGCCACGTGCGTCTTTGCGATCTCCCCGATAGCGGCGCCGTGACACGAAACAGCCGAGCGTACAGAGGTGGAAAGACATGCAGAGGTTCCTCTGGCGTAGTCGCACCACAAACTGAAGATTAGGTATAACTAGAGACCCGAGAATTTCGCGGGTTCATTTCTAGACAAGTTGGAATTGACACACTTGTACGTTCATGTTACTTGTGTAATTGGTCTACGTGTTGTTTGTCACCTCCTGGAGATAAATGAGCCAATATCAAACATGCAATAAATTGTGCGCCCAACCACCGCCTTTTACTACCACGACAATCAACCAACAAACAGTTGATATCTGTATGAGAGTGTATAAAACTGTGAAGTCTAGCCTATAGGTCATTGAACTCGCGAATTTCTCTGGTTTCTAGGTATAGTTAGAGCCACCTTCTTGAACTCCAAAACACTAAAACTGAGAACCACTTTGTGATTGGGTGATTTCAACTGTCACTGACTGGACCAGTTAGGTAAGGAACTGTCTCCCGACAAATGCCCATGGACAATAACCAAATGAAAATCACACGTGTGCCATAGATAGAGACCTGGTAAATTCGCGTTATTAGTTGAAGATATGTTATACTTGAAACACTTTTAGTTTGCAATATGTTTTTCATTGGAACAGACTTTATTTGACACACCCCTGGTAACTCTGCGCCAATAAATGAACGCTCCACAACAGTGTGCCACAATCCAGTGCAGTTCACTCAGAAAGGGATTGACTTAACGCCAAGGCAGCAGCCAATGGAGAAACGACGGCGGCTCGAGTATATGCAGTACTGTGAAGTTTAGCTTGACGCACTAAAATAAAGCGAATTTTGCAGGTCCCTAGCCATAAAATATTGGAGTTTAACCTTAGCGTGAGTCTTTACGCGAAAAACAGGTGGCTCTAGATATAATTAAAAGACCTGAAGAACTCGCGAGTTCAATGACCTGCAGGGCTATATTCTACAGTCTTATGTACACGTATGCCGATATCAACTGCGGATTGGTTGTCTGCTGTCACAGTGGAAGACGACGATTGGGCCATCGTTCTCCAGGAGGTTTCAAAACACCGTGTAGGCCAAAGTTATATAAACCCAATTGTTTTGCGTATAGCGTGTACCAAAATTAATCCACGAGTTCTGCAGGTCTCCAGGTGTAACATATTCGCGGTTTCTTCACACTTTTCGAACCAAACATTTGAAAAATCATACCGTATACTACTTGTTTTATTGTTTCTTAATTATGTTAAGTATCACAAACTTTTTACTGGCGTTAACATTAAAGCACGTACCTTATTTTTGTGTTTGTTAAAACATTATTCATAATTTATTTATAAATTATACTGTTTAATTTATCATTACCATGAATATGAAAAGAGAGAAAATAAGTATGTTGGTAATGCCTATAGGTTTGGATAGAAAAAGTTCGCTAATTAACTTCGGGACCAGATAGACGTCAAACACATGTACAGTGAAGTTACCTTTATAATTGGATTACAGTTCATTAAGCACGCCCTAGATGCCTCTGAGCCAATAGAAAACTTACAAAGAATCCAGTAGCGAATCCCATACTGCCAGCTGTCAAGTAACACTTTGGCAGCAGCCAATGATAAAACAGCTGAGGCTCTAGTGTACACAGGACTGTGGAGTCTAGCCTATAGGTAGTTGAACTCGCGAAATTTTCCAATCCCTACCTATAGGCTATTTACGATAAAGTGAGCACTTTTGAAAGCCCTATCATTTGGGATAATATTCAGTGAAAATATTTTATTTTAGTCGTAGGCATTAACTTCCGAGTGCAGTGGAATCTACACACTGTGTTTATCACTTTCATGGCAATATGAATTTTAAAAATTGGCGAAAGGTTAAAAAATGGCTAAAATAATAAAGTTACTAGGGCCTCATAAGTGCTCACTTTACTCTGAACAGCATATATAGGCTACTCACGGTAAAATGAGCAGTTTTGAAAGTCCTGCGGAAGATCTGCTTGTATGCACGTGTGTGTATTCTTCCGCCTTATGAAAAATTAACATTGCCGCGGGCCTAATCACTTTATTAATGCATCGGTCAAGTGAAACTGTGTAATTATTAGGAAAGTAAATACACTACAAATTTGCTCATTGTTTTCACTCTGTTGCGTAAAGAAACATACAGCGAAAGAAATGAAATAAGTTATCACAAATTATTACCTAACACTTAATAATCGACAGTTAGATATGGAACTACTCCACATCTATCGTTACCAACTGTACTGGTAACATGTTACTCAGTGCGCCCGTTAAAATGTATGCAGGCAGGAGCAGTGACTTTTTTCTAAGGTTGATTCCAAAAGTGCTCACTTTATCGTGAACAGCATATAGTAAGAAACATACTTGGTTAAGCTTTATTTATACGAGGCTGAAGAATATACTGGAAGTAGAATTTTAGCAGGGATTTAGAAAAGCATGAAGTAATCGCGGAATGAACTACAAACCGATATCGCTGGCTGCGCACAACCAGCCTCCTTGTCCCGACACTGAACTGCTTTCCTGCCAACACGGCTGGCAAAAAATTGATCGGATCTGAGGCAGTGGCGTGTGGTGAACTGTTGCAAGGTAAGCTGGCGTTAGCTGTATGCTGTACCGCGTTGCTTGCTAATTTATAGTTTACACTTGCTCCACTGGGACGTAGCTCGACAGCTAGCCACCCTAGCTGCTCGTTTGTGAGTCGTCGGAATGCATTCAGTTTCCAAAGGATGCACGATGGTTACTGGCTCCTGCTGCGTGCACCGAGAAAGTACAGTGGTGTGCAAACTCCAGCTTACCTTGCAACATTGCATCACACGCCACTGATTTGCGGTTAAAATGATATTTATTAAACAAGTGGTCTGAGATGTTTTTACACTTTTTATAACTAATTTGTAATGTAATAAGATTAAAATCAGATTAATAACATTATTTTATTGATATAAAAGTGCTTGTCATTAAAAAAAACAACACACGTTCATCATGGTTGACCACGTGACTCTGGCAGTTGTATTGCTTTGTGGTAGGTCAGTGTTGAGTACATACGAAAAAGACGAATAATAGGTCTACCGCATCTTTATTCTATGGTCGTACTCACTCTCTTGTTAACGAAATAGAGGATGCTCGTGTTAAACTGAGCACTTTTGAAAGATCTGCTTAAGATATACTTGTATGCACATTACGTATACTTACACCGTATGTAAAATTAACACTACCACGAGCCTCGCCACTTTATTAATGCGTCTGCCAAGCGAATTCATGAAATTATTAGAAAAATACATATTTCACAAATTGGCTAATTGTTACACTTAGGCCTACGTGCATTGAAAGAAAACGGAGATTAAAAAGTTCAGTATTCACAAATATTCAACTGCCACTTTTAATTCGACGTTCAGACATGGAATGACTTTCCCTCCGTCGTTGACAACTTGACGCATTCCAGTCAGTTTGCCTGTTATAATACACGCAGGTATGGGGCAGTTACGTTTTTGAAAGGTTGATATTACAACTGTTTAGTTTACCGTGAACAGCCTATGATCGAGGCTTATGGGGATGTCTTCTTTGTCTGATTGGCTGAAAGTGCTAGTTACGTTGGGTTTCCGGACGCTGATCGGTGAACGGTATTCCGACATTTTGATCAAGGCTGTTCACGGTGAAATGAGAAATTTTGAAAGCCCTGCTTAAAATCTACTTGTATGCACGTTGTGTATTATTCCACCTTATGTAAAATTATCATTGTCGTGGGCCTCATCGCTTTATTCATGCGTCGGTCAAGTGAAAATGTGAAATTTTTAGAAACGTAAACATTTTATAAGTGTTCTAATTTTTACACACTGCGGCGTGTAAAAAAAAAAAAACAGAAAGCGTAAGAAACAATTTTAATGGTCACAAATGGTTACCTAACACTTTTTATTTGACGTTAACATATGGATCTACTTTCCGTCGATCGTTACCAACTTTACCGGGCGCATGACACTCAGTGCGCCCGTTAAAATATATGCAGGCAGGCGCAGTGACATTTTTCTGAGGTTGATTTTAAAAGTGCTCATTTTACCGTAAAAAGCCTATAGCCAGCGCCGCCATTTTGCTGGCGAGTGGGTATGGAGTTTGCGATAAAAATACAGAGCAGATAAGTACAGAAGTGAAACGGCGTGGCGATTATTTTACTGTGCCGATATCTAAAAAGAATAATGCGAATGTACTCACTGGAACGCCCTAACCAGCAGTTTTATTTTTATTGTTATCGAGTATTGTGCAAACAAGTGCACACATTTTCTGTATTAAGGTGGCCACCTGGGTAGGCCTCCAGTAGAAAAAAAAAATTATTAAAGAAAACTGTCCAACGTGTCTGGGTGATGTATGCTTACGAATAGCATTTAAGAAACGTTACGCACCTGTATACGTTTTTCAGTTCCTCCATTTCTCTTTAAAGCGTGGTTTTTTTTTTAAATAGCGAAAATGGATCAAACGGGTATTTTCACTACCATTCTTAGCTATGAACATTCCGGTACAAAACATTAAAAAAGGAATAGGAACGTGCATCAAATCTTTAGTTTTGTTATTATGTCACAAAATGGTAGGGTCTTCGCTGAAAGTCTCATAGAGGCGCGTTATCGACTGCAAGACTGCACGCCAGTTCAGTGCTTTGCGCGTAGAGGCGATGAGATATTTGGAGCGTATGTCTCGGTCGCCCCTAGCACTCCCACGCTATTAGTCCTCAAAAGTGCAAAATTCCTTCAACCAGGCGGCCACCTTAAATAAAATATAAAAAGTACACTGCTTCTGTGGTACATAGGATTTGATACGTCATTTCGTAATTGCTTATGTCTATGTATAAAAAATTAGAGTAATATTGTATAAATAACAGATAGGATAATTTAGTTATATTTCAAAAGAACTTTCTTAACAATTCACTTTAACGTAACTCATTTATGTATAAGAAAGTAAAAGCTGTTTTAATAATTTGCAAATACGAATTCTTTTAAGCTGAGAGTTCAAATTTGTTTACTTTAGCCTCCCTTAATTGAATTACAGCATAAAATAGAACAGAAGTACAAAAGGAAATATTTTGAAGTCGATACTGAGTAGTTTTGCAGTAACTACGATATATTTATTTTATCGCCAATTAGTAAACTATGTTCTTATTTCATATAAATTATGTGTTTATTTAATCAAATATTTTTGTGGCCGCTCATATTTTCTCAGGGCCCACTTATTTTTAAGACGTGTATTAATGTATGTGTGTTTATACTCGTCATTATATTTCTTAATTTATCCTGCCCATTCACTGCATTCCCCACAAATAAAATAATTTTATCGAAATTAACGCTACCAAATTTTTATAGTGAATTTCTAATTAACTTGCGGAGTCTGCAAAACTGTATATAATTTGTTATAAACTAATAATTTATTTTGTAAGTATTAAGAAACACTTAATTCATCACCATCAAATCATATTGTGTTCACCATAAAAACGTAACAATTTTTTTTTTTTTATGTTTAGCTGCCACATTTGAAAGTTTTGAAGTACATTAATTAGCATAATTATTGCTTAAACATCTTAAATGGCAGCCCTGTTAACGTTTATTTTGCACACGGGCTTTAAGTCACATTGGTTTTTGCGCTCGCAGATATCAATTTTCCACTTCTTGGAATGTTGACAGAATCTATCTTCCCTGGGATGATCATACGTTCATAGAAAAATACGAGTCTCGAGTCGGAAAAGAAATACGCTTATCACATGCAAAGTGTGTGGGCAAAAGAGCTGAGTTTACGACCGCATTACGGGCCCGCATCGGGCATGGAAACTCTCTCACCTGTCCGGCGAACACATCCTGATGCGAAGTTAGGTGGAGCTGTTATTGTATTTCGTCGGGGCCGAGAGGCGATTCGTAGCTTTTCGCCTGCAGTAAATTTGCGACGAGAAAAAATTCACGGTAACTGCGAGGTTTACATCCCTCAGACACTGTTTTGCCCCTCGCGCCGTTTCTCGGCGCGCGCTAATTGATACGAAACGGCGCGGCGAGATAGGCCTACACTGTAAAGAATATTTGTACTTTTACAAGAAAAATTTTTGGAAATCATTTCCCAATAAAATCTTTTCGTAGAATTACAAATAAGTTTTCTTGTAAAATCTACAGAACGTATATTTGTAATATACTATACATTTCAACTTTCATTATTAAAAAGTGGAAATAAGTCTATATTTTTGTCCTAGAAAACAAATGCGATGCATTAACAAGAGAGAAACGTAAACACGAAATACTCACTAAATAAAATTTACGTTTGTGTCCTAAGAGCACAGGGATTCGAGTCCAGGTCCTTTGTGTTACTTCTTCGCACCTTTCACCACGTGACCAATTTGCCTTACGAAACGTAAGGTTATTTTTCACAGTGTACACGAGTAGGCTGTGACTAAACAAGAATAACATAAAGTTGGCTGCATTAACTTGATCAGGTTATTTTGAGTTGTTTTAAGTGTTACTATATATATATATATATATATATATATATATATATACACACATATATATATATATATATATATATATATATATATATATATATATATATATATATATATATATATATATATATATATATATATGTGTGTATATATATATATGTATGTGTGTGTGTGTGTGTGCGTGCCCCCCCCCCCCCCTCTATTTTATATTGTAAGAGTGTCCGCCGTTTTAAATGAGTTCGTTGATACAGACCAGTGTAGAACAAACATTTCTTGAGGTCTAGAAATTGCAAACATGGCTCTTGTAAATTTTAAAACCAGCAATTCTACAAGATAACTTTTTGTACTGTTACACACGTTTGTAAAATTACAAGCAAATTCTCGATTCAGATTACAGTAAAATTTTTTGGCAGTGTACGGTCGTTATCGAGCGGGCTTTATCCAGCACAGGTAAATGTCCGAGACCACGACGGGGCGAGCCAGACCAGTTGGGGTTTTTGTTTACTGTCGTCGGACATCGCCCATCGTGGCCCGGCCCGAGCGAACACGAAAACGCGACAACGACCGCTTCAACGACGCAATTCTCAGACTTAACGACCAGCCATGGGACCTTGTCGGCTTTCGCTGAGAGCAGGGAAGATGTGGACGGGGTAACATTACATTACATCCACTTACCTATCTGCCTTTACGTACGTGTTCCGGGTTCGAATACACCGGTTCAATTAACGCTACGTTTCTGTGTGTGTCACTTGGAATTGTGCATTATATACTTCAGGCCGCTATTAACCTCCATGGATAAAGCCGGGCGTTAAAATTTATTGAAGAAAAAAAAACCCGGCACACTGCGAAGTTAGTGAAGAGGTTCGGGCGGCTCTTAACATCGAGGTCTGGAGAGCCGATGTGGGTGAAGCGAGGAGAGTATGGACCAGCACCGGAATGCAAGGGCATCCCTGAGAAGATCCGCCGGCCAACGGCATCGTCCGGCGCGATTCCCACATGCAAAAATCCGGGAACGACCCTGGCGGGAATCGAGCCCGGTTCGCCTAGGTGGAAGGCGAGTAGTCTAACCACTACACCACCGCGACCCCTCATACTATGCGAAGAGTTGAACGTTTCTCTGTATCTGACAATTATTATAAAATATACGTAAAAAACCTTTTAAAACCAACCTTTTATAAATGCATTAAAAAGAGAAAAATAATTATAATCGTTACACAATTTGTAGAACTTATAAGATGTGGTCGAACAGTCGTAATACATTTTCCTACAAATTAATATGTTTGTATCAAATTTATATTTAGGATATAAAAGCTTGGCGCGAATAGTCAAGAGCCTTACTCACGATATGTTCTTCCTATGCTTACGAAAATACGTTCTATATTGTGAATAGTTAAGAGCCTTACGCAAGATATGTGCTTACAACGCTTACGTAAATGAGGTATACGTTCTACATTGCGCCAAGCTTTTATATACTAAATATAAATTGATACATACATATTAATTTGTAGTAAAGTGTAGGCTGTTCGACCACATCTCACAAGTTCTACAAATTGTGTAACTATTATAATTATTTTTCTCTTTTTAGTGCATTTATAAAGAAAAGCTTGTTTTAATTTCTTTTATATTTCTTTTATTTTTTACTTTTTAGTCTCCAACCATGTGTTTGTATCACGAATATGGATTTCCCTTGCTTAAGAAAGATCCCCATGATGTATCGTGATCGACCAGTAGTTCGCTTTCATTCCGATTCGGGACATACTGTAGGAGCAAACTATAATAATAGTTTTCAGAACCATTTGCCGCTACAAAAAAAAAAAAAAAAAGCACGCGTACAACAGCAGTGACACATCTAATCTCAATCTTGCTGTAACTCGATTCTGTAAAACAAACTCGATAAGACGTTTACTGCGTGTAGTTGTAGAGTTCTTATGGCCACCTTCCGGCTCCATCATCATATCAGCTCATTGGCACCTTCATATTGTATTGTCATGGGAACTACACATGTATGCGAAATCTCAGTTCAATTAGATGACGGGAAGTGGTTTAAAATCGTGTTGCAAGATTTCACCCGAACGTACAAACGAACTAACTAACTAACTAACTAACTAACTAACTAACTAACTAACAAGGTAAGTTAAATAAAAGCCTGTAAAAACAGAAAACTTGCATGTTCATTCATGCATGATCATTCGCGTAGCAATTTAGGGAGTCTGTTTCATTAAGCAAATCATTGGTCGTTAGTTCGGAAAAATGTATAAATATGCTGTTATAAGTTGCGTCAAAAAACTTTTATTGATAATTATTTTAACTTTAAATAGTGTTAAATACGCTGTATAAACTCAGATTAATTCCACAGAAAAAGTTTAAAACATTAATAAATAACTGCAGATAAATTTTTGTAAACGTTCCACGTGCGTTGTTAATCTAACAATTTTGACATTTACCTTCTTAACGCAAAACATTAAATGAAAGAACTGACTGGTACTTATGTGGAAATGCAAGAGTAAAATTACGAATAGTATAAGATGTATTCATTACAATTACTTAAAAGTGCAATACTCGGCATTGCCAGCCATTGGAATCTATCAGGGGAAAACAATTTGCTGAACAGTGATGTATTTGTTGCAACAATTTGACACTAGTGTAAAGGACCGTGGTTCTGGAGGTACACTCAACGAGGAGGAATAAGGAACAGAACAGTCGTCAAAAGTGCCCTGTTTAACCGCTAACCAAAATTCGGCAACACTAGACCAGCAGGGCGAAAATGATCGGGTATAATGAGTTCTCAACATCTTTGGAAACGAAATATTTTCCAAAACACTGTGCAGCGTATTAAAGCAAATCTATTTGCAGGACTTTATTGTCTGCAGACGAGTTGCTCATGTTCGTCATGTGTCTGCCACATTTCTTTGCTGAGGGGCCGCGATGGTTGAGCGGTTAGATTTCTCGCCTCCCACCGAGGGGAACCGGGCTGAATTCCCGGCCGGGTCACTCCCAGATTTTCGCAAAGTGGGAATCGTGCCGGACAATACCGTTGGTCGGCGATTTTCTCTGGGATCTCCTGTCTTCCCCCGCCCATGCATTGCTGTGCTGCTCCAACATCACCTCTTCTGACCCTCGTCGGCTCTCCAGACCTCGATGTTAAGAGCCGCCCAAATCTCATCACTCGCTCATAATAAACGGTTAACTTTTCGTGCAGTAAATTATTGTCTATAGTCTATATCCGGTTCCTTCACACTTTTTGAATCAAACCTTAAAAAAATTACCCCATGTCTGACGTGTGTAGTTATTTCCTAAACATGTAATTTATCGCAAGCGTCTTATACCTCTGTTAACTTAAAAGTATCTTATTTTTCGTTAAAGTTGTATTTTAACTATATAATTTATAATATTACATTCATAATAAACATGAAAGAAAACCGTGAGAAAGCACGTGTGTTGGTAGCGTCTAGTAAGGAATAGTTCTCATGCAAAATATTATTACAACTGATTGCGCAGAAGTTCGGTGCGTTGTCCTTTAATGAAATTTTCTAGACTTAGTTAAGCTTAGTTTGCACGCGGTGGAGGAATACCCTGGATGTAGAACTTTAGCAGGGCTTCAGAAAAGTGTGAAGTAACGGTGAATGGATTGTAGTATAATGAGGAGCGAAGCAACTGCAAATTTCCTCAGCATTTGTATCACTAGTTTGTAGAACAGACACGAGGCAGCGATGTATGCTCGGGGCGTCATTAATTCTTAAGGGTTTCGCCTGCCTGCAGCATTTTGCGCGTTCGAGGCCTCGAAACGCGCGGGCCTTTAAGGCCGACTGTTGCTCATTCATCACTTGCCTCAACGCCGTTACGCATTTTTCCCGTCTGAAAATTTTACTCGCCTGAACGTGACTTTAAATTACTATCCCGTATTCCAATGACACGCTAATGAAGATGAAAGTATGATGACCATCTAAAGACAATTGTTAACTTTCCATGTACAAATTTTACCAGCTAAAATTGATTCCGGGGAAAAAATGTTTTTAACCATTTTCCCGGTCCAAAAAATAATCTTTGGAGTTGAAATTATCCCTTAAAACTTGTCATTAGGCGGCGAAAAGTTTCTCAAAGGCTGTAAGAGTTGAATAATCACTTTTGAAATTAACCTTTAAAAAAATGGGTTGGCCACTAAACCAGTGTTGTTCTCAATCGCACTGCAAATATCAACAATTTCACTCTCATATTAATTTACGGTTTCGTGTTTTTTTTTAATAACAACTTTTTCGATACATGTACTGTACATAAGATGGCAAATAACTGCTTTCATTATCACAACCAATAAACTGCAGGCACGATGTCTGGCGATCAGTAATATGAACCAGTCATATCGCAGTGTCATAAAATTTTTTTACGAATTAGTTATTCACAGTGACAATCATTGGGCATTGAGCCTCGCGAGTAAATTATCGGACAAATATGACTTCCTTGTGCAACATGTAGACGTTTAAACTACGGGCTGAAAGTTTTAACTGTAATTACAGACTCTCATTTGCATTCACATTTACCACAAGGGGACTGTGCTTACTACGCAGCAGAGTTCGGAGAAAGAAGTGATTTTTTTTTTTGCGTGCCTCCAATTCCGCTACGCCAGAGTGAGCACCTTCACAGTTCTGTGTGCCCTCTGGCATGCATGTGAATAGCTAAGACGGCTGGAGAATGGGATGCATCTCAGGGCAAGCTCTATACTCCTTAAGCAGGGTTGTAGTGCCATGGCCGCAATTGTAGCCATGTGCACACCCCGAAAGAAGAAGGGTCTAGATGGAAGAGCATAGCAAACCAGGCAAAGCGGAGAGGGCCGTGGAAAATCTATGCGAAAGTGGCGGAGGATGAAAGTAATTCCTTTTATAGGCTGTTCACGGTAAAGTGAGCACTTTTTAAGGCCCCTATACATTTTTCCATCCCTAAAATTTCCATCTTCCTGCTTCTTTTTAATATAAACATTACACTATGACGAATAAAAACAGTGCATATATTTCACCACCCTCAAAATTTAATGACTCAGGCCCTAATAAGATATATTTATCAGTGGTTAATGTATTTTGGGAGGGCCTTAAAAAGTGCTCACTTAACTGTGAATAACCTATAACTGTATTAGGGCTGGATAAAGAAGGGTATTTGTTAGTTTGGGAAGCAAGACTTCTGTTGGTTTGATGCGGGGTGAAATGAGATGAGACCGCAGCTGGTGTGCATCGCGGGGGACGGAACAGTACCCGCGCTGATGCTACTCTTCGTGTGGGCGCAGACGTCCTTGAAGTTGAGCTACTGTCATTACTGCCTTGCAAGCGAACCAGCACTGCAGCATTGACAGCATCAATTGGATGCAGGGCCAGCCCTGCTTCTCGTCAATTGTACCGGAAAACCGGACAGTTCATGCATGGCCAGGGACCTGCAAAATTCGCGTTATTTTATTGCGTCACGCTAAACTTCACAGTACTGCATATACTCGAGCCGGCGCCGTTTCTCCATTGGCTGCTGCCTTGGCGTTGAGTCAATCCCTTTCTGAGTGAACTGCACGGGATTGGGGCACACTGCTGTGGAGCGTTCATTTATTGGCGCAGGTTTACCAAGGGCGTGTCAAATGAAGTCTAGTCCAATGACAAACCTGCGGCAAACGAAGAGTGTTTCTAGTTTAACACATCTTCAAATAATAACGCGAATTTCGCAGGTCTCTTCTCATGGCACCTACTCCATCCCCGCTCTTCCGTGACACAGATACCAGGATCTCCAACCCGTGGGTGAAGGCAGGGACCAGCAATCAGGGGCGCTGCGGTATGTGTGCGTTCTGGGCGGTGGGGGGTTAGCTGAAAACCTAGGCAAGATGGCAGGTCCGGATTTTCTCTCCGAGCCCGCCTGTGGCAGTATGAAATGCGACGTCCACGGTCTGGGAAAAAAAGTTAAACCTCTGGACGTGTCGGGATTCTTCGTGACCCGCCTGGTGAACCTGGAAGTGTCCCGGATCCTACGTGACACACGGTCTTGCCCGGGCCACACGTTTCCGCTCGTCGGTGATTATTTTCCGCCGTGGAACCGGTGCGCTGCAGATGCTGAGTCGAGCGCCTCGTGAACAACCCGGTTTTTCCGCCTCCGTGCATCCGGCTCAAGTTTTTTTTTCTATTCGATTCATAAATTCGTTGGACCTTTTTTTTTTTTTTTTCCACTGTCGAAGATCATTATGACAAAAGCAACAAAATGCGATTTCTTCACGGTAAACTAAGCACTTCTGAAAGCTTTGCTTGAGATCTACTGATGTGCATATTGCGTACCCATGCGCTGTATGTAAAATTAAATTTGTTATTGGCGTAATCGCTAGGGATAGGAAAAGTCCGCGAATTCATTTCGGGACAAGAGAGACGTCAAACACGTATACAGTGAAGTCACTTTACTACCAGGTACCCATAATACCAGGTGTGAGGTAACACTGGGGCAGCAGCCAATGAACAAGCAGCTGAGGCTCCAGTGTACACAGACTGTGGATTATAGCCTACAGGTCATTCCTATCCCTATCCATTCCTATCACTTATTTCATGCACCAGTCAAGTGAAACTTGAGACTGTGAAATTATTGGAAAAGTAAATATTTCACATATTTGCTCATTCTTACACTTAAGTATGTGCATTAAAAACACAGAGAGCAAAAGAAATAGTTTCAGTATTCACAATTGTTTACTAAACGCTTTTAATTAAATGTTAAATACAACACTTTCGTGTTGTATTTATCAATTTTACTGGGTGCTTGCCAGACGTTATTCGCGATAAAATACAGGCAGGAAGGAGCTGTGACTCTTTAAATTGCTGATTTAAGAGCGGTCATGTAACCGTAAAAAGTCCATGAAAAGAATTTACGTATGTATTTAATGAGTATGTCTCTAATGAGTAGAGACCTGCAAAATTCGCATTATTTTCTGGCATCTCACTCGAGTTCACCGTCCTATAAATATTCGAGTCGGTGCCATTTGTTTATTGGCTTCTACAGCAGTGAAGACCCATTTTCCCTTTTGACTTGATAGGGCATGACTAGGCCATGTTTTTCAGTAGCTACTTGCTATTGGTCGAAAGCCGTCCAGGGTGTGCCTAAACAAACTGTTGTGCAATTACAAACAAAATACAAAAGTACAAGGGTTTGGAGTCTAGTCTGTCCTGAAATAATATCGCGAATTTTGCACGTCCCTACTAATGAGCCTACATTCCTCAACTTGGACGCAATTAACGATTGCTTACGTTCTTAAAAGCTGAGATGGTAGGTAGGTCTTGTCTCGTTGCACGGAACATAATTGGCGATGAAACCAGAAACGTATGCAACAGTAGTGAGAAAATTACGATTAAACACGTGCCCTAACCGGGACACGAGCACAGAATACCTTGTACAATATAATAGTGAGTGCAAACAACTGTACTACGCAGGTCGTATTAGGAGCATCAGCATAGGATTTAATCAGCCTAATGTTAAGAATGACAGGGTTTAATAAATTAAAAAATAATTACACGGCTGCCATTTTGATAATAAATGACTGAGTTACATAAAACGCGTAAGTTTACATGGCCTACTGTAGCAATACTTCTGTGAAGAATTTGGTGAAAATTGGTTCATTGGTCCCTGACATATGACATAAAAGTCTATATTTTTCATGTAGCGATCTTCATAAATCGAGGACAAAAATTAATGTATTAGCGGATCCGATAATTTTATACTGCCAGTAAACAAAGTTAAGTTAAAATCGATTACATAGTTTTGTAGATATAGCACACTAAGCTAAAATAATTTAATAGCTGCAATTCTGAAAATAAGAGTCTGTTACACTTTAAATAAAAATGTATTTAAATGCCCTACCACAATTCAACTTCTTCGCCTAACTTAATAATAGTGTGTTGATTGTTTCCCTAGATATGACATATCAACTTATTTCTTATTGTAGGGCTAACTTATAAAATGACAGAGAAATTTGATGGTTTTAATAGATACCACCAGCGTGCAACATTAGGCTGGAATTTATTTCGTTGATAAACTATAGTGAGACAAAATATTTCCATAGTCGCCATTTTGAAAATAAGGGCCTCATCTACTTAAAACAAGTCACTTTACACCACCTGCTGGATTACCACGTGTTTGCCAAATTTGAAAGGAATCTGTCCATTGTCTCCCGATATACTACATAAGAACTTTATTTTAATTCTGCATATCTGATAAAATGGCGGACAAAGATGCTCCACATAGACGCATTTGATAGCTGTAATATATACTGCCAGCATACAAAATTTATTTCGGGAATCGATTACATGGTTTCGACGATATAGCATCCTGAGTTAAAATGGCTGTGTCCGCCATTTTAAACATAAGTGTCTGGTGTAGTTAAAACATACATTTTTATATTATCTGCCACAGTAATATTTGTTTGCCAAAATCTGGTAGGAATTAATCAATTGTTTCCCAAGATATGACACAAATATTTATTTATTCAGGTGACACTACCTTGCAATATGGCGGATAAAATATGCTCCGTGTAGATGCAATAGATAGTTGTAATAACAACTGCCAGTATAGAAAGTTAAATTGGAAACGATTACATGTTTCGATGATATAACATTCTAAGCTACGAAAACCGTATGGCCACCATTTTGATAATAAGTGTCTGACGTACCTAAAACATATAGTTTAACATCATCTGAAGCAGTAGTACTTGGTTGCTAAATTAGGTAGAAATCAGTAATTTGTTTACCGAGATATGTCAAAAAAAATTTTAAATCATGTGGCGCTATCTTCAAAAATGGCTGACAAAATTGGTAATGTGTGTGTATTTTATGCTTGTAATAGAAACTTTTGCCATACAAAATTTGGCCAAAAATGGTTAAATGATGTGGTTGTTATATCAAATAAACCTAAAATATTTGTATGACCACCATTTTAAAAATAAGTACCTAATGTGTTGAATTTTTATGTTTACCTGGCCGGTTATAGAGTTCTTTGCATGCCAAATTGGGTGAGAATTCTTTAAAAGTTTTCGAGATATATAACTTAATTTTTTAAATTTAGTGCTGTCTTTCAAAATGGCTTACCAACATAAATATCATTCCCAAAATTCAATGCTTACTCTTTGCGCTGTCAGCATACAAAATTTGTTTTAAATTGGTTGAATAGTTTCCGAGAAATTACATATCATCATAAATTTTTTAATGGCCATCATTTTAAAAGTAAATCCCCCGGCGAATTCGAAAACACTAAATGTCAGTTGCCCTTACTTATTACTATATGTGTACCGAGTTTGGTGAAATTCGGTTAACGCGTTCCAAAACGGAAAGGCGAGAACACAAGCGTACACACACACAGTCAAATGCACATACAAGATGTTCACGATAAAGTGAGCACTTTTGAGGCCCTAGTTACTTTTTTCTTGCAACCATTTTTTTTATCATTTTCAAAATTAATTTTGTAGCTTTTCAATTTTTGTTTACTCAACAAAATATTTTGTTGTTTCAAATAAGTTAAATATATTATTGGAGCTATAGAAACAAGTATTTTGTTGGCGGTTTTCTCAGAGTTTTTTATGTTGTTAGTAACTGCAACTAGTCAGCTACACATTCCCGTTTGGTTAGTTTATGGCATGTAAAGTATGTAGTCTTACATACGTTTCGACGTTCGAGTAAAAAATTGGTAGCTAACTGCCGGAGCTTACTGCAGTGATTCAGATTTAACCTTTAGCTAGTATTTCATTGTATGAAGGTTAGAAAATAAGATCCCTTTTCTACGTCCCCGAGGGTGATAGAGCATTTGATTTATATTTTGCGGTGGGCAAAGATAAGATTTTGAACTCCGTCACTTAGGATATTTTTTTTTTGTAATCTTACTTTATGTATGAATAGGTAGCAAGCTCGTCAGTGCGGTAAGAGGATTATGTGTTCAACGCTTGAGTGCAAATTTGCTCCTGTATTTTGAACCTCAACGAAAACTTTACCGAGCCAACGTAGGTTCTATATTTTTTTATCACACCAGAGAGCCTTTGAAGTTGAATCGTATTTAACCTATTATCTAGCATTTGTGGTGTGTAGGAAACTTTACTCGGGAAATTTAATTCATTTCATCTTATTAATAATATCTTAATTGCGAACTTTTTACTGTCACATCGGGAACAAACATGCTCCAGCCTAAACTAATAGTCGTTAGAACTGCAACCCGAAAATGATTATTCCTAACGCAATCGTCATTCACAGCAATAATTCATTAATCTTAAAGTAATAATTTCCCTATACTGCAAACTAGTGATGGGATAATCGCTTGTAAAATAATCGATTATTGGATTAATTATTTACAATCGATTCATCGATTATTTAAAAAGAATTAGATTGTTTACGATTTTCAGCTGTTTATACTTACACAAAACAAAGCATTGCAGATACCTACATTTTTCACATTTATTAAAAATATAAAACATAATTTCGCAACAACAAAATAAAAAAAATCATAAATTATTAAAAATAACCCGAATAATGTTTGGAGAGAATAGATTTTAACAAATTTATAAAATGATGCATTATTCGCGATAAATTTTTATGTATGGATTAGAACAAGACAACCGATTATTTTACCGCTTAGTTATTCGATTAAAAAATAATCGTAATCGATTCATTCGAATCGCAAACTTATGCGATTGTCCCATCACTACGGCGAGCAGCCAAGTTATTTTCCGGCCGCTGATTGGCGAATGTCGTCCTGCCGACCTGCTAAACTGTGAGGCCAATTTGGCAGCGTGTGCAGTAGGAGTTCGTCATACTAGCAGCTTTTCCGCTTCTGTTTCTCTTAGCCATCATGTCGTTTGGCCACCTAAGGATAAGGCTGCCTTAATGAGCCGAAATCACGACCATGATATAACCTTGAACCTCACAGCGTGGGTTTGCGTCATTGACACCTGGACGTTCGCCCTTGTAGCCTCCTAATGAACCCAAATGAGCCGTAATGGTCGCTCGCCTTTCTGCTTCTCCCCCCCCCCCCTTTTTATTCTTTTCTAGCCATCACACTCACAACACAAGCAGGGCGGCCGATGTGCTTGCTTCTGTCAAGCCAATTACACGTAATATGAAGAAAAAAAAAATCGCTGCTTTCATTTAAACTCATTAAAGAAAGAGTTCCTTAATGATGTTTATCAAAATACGTACTTACCTGAATCACTATGATGCCAATGATAAAGCGATTATAGGCTATTCACGGTTAAGTGAGCACCTTTTGAAGCCCCCTCATTTGGAATTATAGTCAATAAATATAATTTATTAAAGCCTTAGACGTTAACGTTCGAGTCCTATGAACTATATAAACTGTATTTATTACTTGTTTTTTTTTTTTTTTTAAGCGGTTGAATGATAACAAATGGCAAATAGGGAAAAGTATACAGGGCTTGAAAAGTGCTCATTTACCGTGAACAGCCTAGAAGTTAAAAAAATTTTGACAGTGCAATCGAGTTGGAGTATTAGGATGCTACCTAATGCCAGACTGGCCAAGCGAAGAAGGTTTACACATGCATTATTATTTTAGGTAGTCATATCGACCATTGACAATATCTCTTTCAAACAAACAAACAAACAAAACTTCGTGTTGTTTGAAGTGAACAACCGCGCCACAAGAGAGCAAGTAGGGGTAAAATTAACAAGAGTTTAATTTTTCTGTTTTTGTTAAGTCTATAACTATATAATTTGCCCACGATTTTCAGGGTAATGAAATATTACCAAATACTAACTTCTTCAAAAAAATGTCCCCCGGGCAAATATGACCCAGGCACGTCCGAAATCATGTTAACATGTCAAAACCCCGTGGGAAGCCCGCGTCCAAGGTCAAGAAGCGAGGGAGCGATACGGGCGACACTAACACGCACGCCTAGTGCCTCATCGCTCTTACACGCAAGGCGTGCAGTGTTTCCGCCGTAACGCTGCACTGTGCAAATTATATCTATAACAGTGGGGTTTCATTACACGCGATAAAAGAGCACAGATTAAACTACGTTTGTATCTTTGTACTTTTCTCCTACTGCTTAAGGTAACTGCATAATCAAGCTTTAAAAATTGCTATATTTGACTATTTTCACTAATTGTTTTCTCCGAGAATACACTTAATATGACAAAAAAATTGGGGCATAGATAATTGTCTTTTATCTTTTCTGACAAAAATCGTATGTGCAGGGCATTTATTTACCGAGATACGCGTATTCGCGCAAACAATTTCATAAAAAAATGTTTCAGCCCATCCTCGTTTTAAGAATGTCGGAACTCAAAAAATTAATTACTTTTTATTTGTAGCAAACTATTTTCAACTGGTACGCATTTTCCTCGAATAAAATAAAATTACATTCAATTTTTTTTATTTTTTATATATTTTATGTGAAATACAGATTTCTTCTGTTTTATTGCAGCGATTAAAACCAATACTAAGTTGCACAGATGAAAAAATTTACATAGTAAACTAATTCCATGGGCTAGGCCCACTGCGTGATACATAAGAAATCGCCAAACAACAAGCCATATTCATGTATGGGAAAAATCCTAAATGTAAAGGCTTTCTTTTAAATATTTTAAACATTTTTTTAAATAACTGAACTGTTATTTGGTGATTTAATATGTGTCAAGCAGTAGCTCACGGCTTTAGTTAATGATGTGAATTTTTTACATTCGTACAACTTAGTTAGTATTTGTTACTACAGCTGCAACAAAACAGAAGAATTTTGTATTTGACGTAAAATTATTCAAAAAAATATACAAAGTGTAAATTTTTTTTTATGTGAGGAAAATATAATCACATACAATTCGTACGAGTTGAACAATGTTTGGCACAACAATAAAATAATTAGTTTTTTGAGCTTTGACACCCTTAAAAACTATACGGACTACTCGGTTCTGCACTCGAAATCGCCGCAGAGAAGTATTGTGGCTTCCTTCGGTAAAGCGGGAGCCGAGGGGAAATAGACATGTATAGTTCTATAACGATTTACAAGATTTACGACAAGCAAGATCAAGGCCACAAAACTAAACTGCTCTGCGGTAGCCAAGTTGTGTAGATACTTGAAAGATGCTGCACGATGGAACAATGCGATCTAAGGTCAGCTGTTGTATAATGTAGCCCTATTGTTTGCAGTTATTTTAACAGCTTTCAACATAGCCAACACATATAACGTTCCGGCCGTCATTTTAAATTGAAAACCATCCTCTCCCGGAGCCGCGGAGGCTGGGCGGTTCGCCTGCCCGCCTCCCACCTAGGCGATACGGGTTCAATCCCCGGCCGGGTCACTCCGGATTTTCGCATGTAGGACTCGTGGAGGACGATGCTGTTGGTCGGCGGGGCTTTCCCCGCCCTTTTATTCCGGTGCTGCTCCATACTCACCTCAATCACACTCATCGGCTCTCAAGACCTCAATGTTAAGTGCCGTCGATGTTAAGTGCCGACCATATGTCTTCCCTCACCCATCCAGCTTCATTTGAGTCCGACTATGTTACACAAACATACACTAAATCGAGAAAATCTTTGCCAGAGTATGTGCTGATAAATGCCTGTTTCAGTAGCATCAAGCGCAATTAAGATGATGAAAGTATTCAAAGTTTATTTTTGTAGGTATTTTTAAGGGAAGAATGGGATACCTCAATGGTTATTTCTTAATTTTAATAGCAATGGTTTAAGCGAATTAAATTCACAATACAATCACGATTTTTTCAGTGCTTTTTCGTCACTGCAAAATAGAACCATAGAAAAGCCACACATCAAATAGGGGAAGGAGGGATATTTGAAACAAACCACACAGAAATCGGTAAGTAAATTAGTAAAATAATCCACAAAATCCTCCTTTTTTCAAAGAGATGTTACCACTATTTTCTTTGCTGTATCTCACTTCTTTTACTGTTTCTCAACATTATATTTTCTTTGTTTTGTTTCGTTCGTTGTTAAACTTCATCGTAATAAATTATTATATTTGTTGCTATATGGTTTTCCTTCAAAACTGAGTTGTTCTGTATTTCATTTATATTGGGGCCGTTTTCTTCTTGAATGCTCGTCTAGAATTCTCAGTCAAACACTAGTGTAATATTAAAATATTTTATAATGTTCTCTTTCAGCTGCATGTTGTTTGCTTTCGACAATTTGGCTACTCAAACACAGATATTTATCTGCCAGGAAAAGAAAAGGACATTGATTTGTCAATTTGTCGTTTAAATTAGTTTTAAATATTTCTTCATTTCGGCGTTTTCTTCCACTGAACTTCAATAATAACTATATCCAATGAAAAATGTCAAATTTAATTATATATATATAGTGTTTAACCTCCTGTTTTAAGAAAACATCTTCTGCTAGAAAGCCCACCCTGGTATTACAAGTAGGCCTACTATAGGATATACTTACACAGAGAATCCATGCGTTAACAAAATACACTCGTAGCTAAAATAACAGGTAAGGCAGGGCCATGTGGATTAATTTACCTCCAAATATTGGTTTAATTTAGGACGATCAATTCTCTGCAATTCATTCATAGCATAAACAAAACAGCTTAAAATTGAATTTAAATTTATACCATTGCCTAGAACGACGAATACATGCTTTACAAAGAGGCGTATTTCAGGGTCAATTGTTTAAAATCTCTTTTTTGTTTAAAACGGTATTAGATTACCGCATATCCCAACACATCTAATTCACCGTATTATTCCAGTAAACGTTGTTTTAAAAGTCTCTGCTTTTATTGTTTGCTAGGACATGCTAGCCAACCAAAGCTATCTTTAGCGAGATCAATCAATCGCTTATTTAGTTATTCGCCTAGACCTACTGTAATTTATAATTTAAAATGCAGTATTTTCTATTCTTGGAGTATATAGTAGGATTGAGTGAAATACATTAATTTTTATAATCATAAATATAACTTCCGTGCGCTCAGATTTATTTGTATAAAAATATATATATTTTTTAGTATTTTTAAAATGTAATCAATCTCGAAAAATGACATATTTTCCCAGTAGATGTTAGATCTTTAGCTGCGATATTTAGTTCGTTTGATAAGTATTTATCTCCAGCTGTGTGGTGTAATATATTATTTACGGTTTTAAAAAGTGATAAAATAGAGTTTTGCTCAGAGAATAGGTGGGCAAAGGAATCTCTCAATCAGCAATTATTTATTTATTAATCACCAATAGTAGGACCGGGACGATAACAGTGCCATCACCAAAACATAATGTGCTTCTGAGGAACAGAATCCAATAGCGTGGCGGCCTTTTCGATTTTGACTTTCTCATTAGCTAATTGGCTATGCGTTGTTCTCGCAGCGGGTCATATGTCTTGTTGACTACTGTACTGCTTTGTTACAGCCGTTATAACAGATACTAAGAAAGTTGTACAGATGAAAAAAAAAAAAAAAAAGGAAATTACATAGTAACTAATTCGATGGGCTACCGCGTGACATAATTATAATTACCAAATAAGAAGTCATATACTTTATATATATATATATATAAATTTTAATAATATAATATTTTTTTCATACTTTAAACATTTATTTTTAGTATGAGCTGTTATTTTCTTATTACATATACGTTAAGCAGAAGCCCATGAAATTAGTTTATATTGTAATTTTTATTTTTTATTTTTACAACTTAAAATATGTTTTTATAGCTGCAGAAAAACAGAAAAATTTTGTATTTGACATCAAATTACTCAAAAAATATAAAGAGTAAATTGTTTTATTCGAGGAAAATGTCGTCACAGACAATATGTACGAATTGAACAAGGTTTAGTACATATATAAAATTATTTTTTGGGAGGCGTCCGACACGGTATGATCTCCCATTTCTAGAGCTTTTGTGAGAATTAATTTTTTGAACCCAAACGTGAGCGGACATTGTAAAATCGTCTGAAAATTTTGTTACAAATTGTTTTTAATTATGTATTCTAATTTTTTCAACACAAAAACTGTATAATTCTAACCAATTATTAAATAAGATTCTCACATCCTAACGTTGAATTAAACGTGTCTGGTAAACATTAGCGAAAACTGAAATTATTTCTTTTGCGTTCAGTTTGTTAGTGTTTACAAAAAAAAATTATTTTTACAGTGTATGGACAATACAGGTAATAGTGCGAAAAACAACCTTTAATAATAAGAGATGTCAGTACAATAATTTTAGACAATAATTGCTAAAGTAACGTATATTTATTAACTGTTTGCATACAATTATTTTTTTTCTTTTCGTAGTTCATATTTTGCGGTTTTGACTACAATGGTGCAAGAAAAAAATCGGAGAGAAAATAACAAACAAATACATAAATTCTTGCATATTTCTGCGTGGAAACCTGATGGTGGTGCTATCTCCAGTTATTAGATAACAGCATCTGTGTAAAGTAATGAAATGCATTCATCTAAGTGTTTGGATACCGATATAGTACACTTTTGAGACCTAACTTTCTTTTGTAGCTAGTAAAATTTTTCGTAACGACGGCCAGAATATAAAGACAAAATATTAAACTCGAAACGTCAAATGTGTGCAAAATAAATATGTATGAAAACAATTTATAAATATAAATTTTTGTAAACAAATTCTTGTGGGAGAATAAGTAATGCAACCTCTCGCTGCTAGATTATGTTTCGCAATCTGCCCGGTATTCTCCATAATAATGAAAAGGGAAAGAACTCTATACTCTGATGGATATTGTAGCCTGAACAAAGGAAAAGGTTCTTTACATGCTGCTAGATGCTATCCAGCTTTAAGTAAAGGAAAGGGCCGAGGTGGTGCAGTGGTTAGACTACTCACCTCCAACCTAGGTGAACCGGGTTTCTATTCCTGGTGAGGTCGCTTCCGGATTTTCGCATGTGGGAATCGTGCCGGACTATGCCGCTGGTTGGCCGGTTTCCTCGGGGTTCTCCCGTTTCCCTCGCTCTTTCATTCCGGCGCTGCTCCATACTCATCTAGCTTCATCGTCATCGGATCTCAATACCTCGATGTTAAGAGCCGCCAAAATCTCTTCACTTCACTTCACCTCAGTGCTTATAGTCTGAAGAATCATCCCTGGATCTACCGAGTGCTCCCATAGGCGATGAAAAAATGTGGTTACTGTGAACGAGCCAAGCAAATAATCCTCAGCATTTGAAGAATTAAAAAATAATACGAAATGCGTCGGCGTCTTCCTGTAAAAGGGTTTAGGAAAACAATTTTGGTGAGATCCCCGAGAAAAAAAAACCCGCCGACCAACGGCATCGACCGGCGCGATTACCACATGCGAAAATCCGGAGTGACCCGGCCGAGGATTGAACCCGGGTCGCCTTGGTGGGAGGCGGTTATCGACGGCCGGTCATCCCCATCTCTGTGCCTTCTCTTGACGATGACCTAATGAGGAAAGACGCAGCGCCCAGTATGACGCTGGCCTATATCGGTCGCCTTGTTTGACATATTCGGCCCCGTTTGCTGACCGAGGAGAGGATTTTGCAATTCGCTTCGCGGGGTGATTATTGCAACCCCGCTCGTGTCCTAGTGCAATGTTTGAATGTGTGATCAGGTGGGCCGCCCGCCCAAGGCCTGATCACATCATAACAAGGTGAAGCAAGGTGAGTATGGAGTAACTCCGGAATGAAAGGGCAGGAGAATCGGGAGATCGCCGAGAAAACCCGCAGACCAGCGGCATAGTCCGGCACGATACTACACATGCGAAAATCCGGGAGCGACCCCGCCGAGAATTAAGCCGTCGCACTGCCGGGCGTTACAGGCTGCTCACGGTAAAGTGAGCATTTTTGAAGCCCTAGTTACTTTTTTCTTTCAATTAATTTATATCCTTCCATCACTTGTTAATATAAACCCTGTCCTGTGAGTAATAAACACAGTGCACACATTCACCTTAAGCAAAACCAAAAGTCCGAGGCCACAATGAAATGTATTTTTTGTTAAGGACCTGCTAAATTCGCGTTATTTTTTTGTGTCATGCTAAACTTCACAGTACTGTATATACTCGAGCCGCCGTCGTTTCTCCATTGGCTGCTGCCTTGGCGTTAAGTCAATCCCTTTCTGAGTGAACTGCACGGGATTGTGGCACACTGTTGTGGAGCGTTCATTTATTGGCGCAGAGTTACCAGGGGTGTGGTGACAAATAAAATCTGTTCCAATGACAAACGTATTGCAAACGAAAAGTGTTTCAAGTATAACACATCTTCAAATAATAACGCGAATTTCGCAGGTCCTATTTATTGGTTATTATGTGTGATGAAACAGCTTCAAATGCATACTTGTAAATACTACGGTATATAATAGCTTTAGTTTACCCAATCGGGGTTACTTACACTTACGTGGCAACAAACAGCCAACATCAGGCGCACGTCCGGTTAAGCCTATATATATATTTTTTTTTGCGAAAAACCAACAAGCACGTACGTACGTGTAACGGACGAGTTCCCAAGGACAACGTCTTAGGAAGTGCAGTTGTTTGATCACGACCAGTTTCCCACGGCATGATGGCCTCTCCTCCTCTCTCCCTCTTTACCATTCCTTCCCCCCTCTTCCCCCGCCAGCGCCACACCCGATCGCTACATCTTGGCGAGCGATCACGTTCCCATCTCCCGTTGCATGAAGACGTCACTCAAGACGAGGGCTCGGAATCTTATTAAGGGTATTATGTACCTGCGAGTCCAATGTCAACAAGCGAGGGAGCGATACGGGCGACACCAACACGCGCTCCTAGCTCCTCATCGCTCCTAATCGCAAGGCGTGCAGTGTTTCCGTCGTGACGCTGTACTGTGCAAACTAGATCTGCAACAGTGGGGTTTTATTACACGCGATGAAAGACCACATATTAAACTACGCCCGCACAGTTGTACTTTTCTCTTGCCGCTTAAGGAAACTGCAAAGGCAAGCTTTAAAAATGCTACATTTGATCATATTCACGAATTTTTTTCCCCAAGAATACACTTATATGACAAAATTAAAAAAAAATTGGGGCATAGATAATTGTATTTTTAATCTTTTCTGGCAAAAAGTCGTATTTTCAGAAAACTTATTTACCAAGATACGCGTATTCGCGCAAGCAACTGTTTCACAGAAAATGCGGGGGTCCGTCCCACTCTAAAGCTGGAGTCCGACACAGCATCCCCGACTAGACGAAATTTGTGTAGCAGCCAATGAAAAGCAAGGTCACTGTGACAGTCCGACAAAATTGCGTCCCCGACAGCCCGACAATAGTAGGTTGTATGTCTACTTTCCGTCGTGTCGGACTCGTCGAAGCGCGCGCAAAAAAAAAAAAAGTAAATACAAAACCATAGAACAAAATTTCGTGCGTATTTCCCTCTGCTGTAGCAAATAATAACTTAACTTTCCGCCACAACGTTCCGGTTAGTTTTTGAATACATTTTTCTCTTTTGCAAATTAACATATTGTCAAAAACCAAATAATTATTCACTTTATCGTGAGTTTTAAAAAGTAAATACTGGATATTAACAGGATAACTTGCCGCTTTAGAAATTTCCAACACCCAACTAACACGCTTGTCGGGCAGATCTCGTCGCGGTATTGTGAACACTGGATAAAATATGATGTGAGATTCCGTCGCGCTCTGACGTCGTGTCGGCGTGTCGTGTCGGGTTAGTTGGATTATTGTTGAGTCCAGCTTTGAGAGTGTATGTAGCTGCTCTGTATTTGCCTCTGGCGTTTTTGTTCTTGCCCTCGTCCACGTAGGAGCCAGCCCTGGTGCGGCAACAGCCACGTGGATATTTATTTCCCATCGGTCCTTTTCCCGCCGCCACTGAAGGGGGAGAGATTAATCGGCCCCCGCGCCTCGGCACGACACGTGTTACCTGTCACCGTTTTCCCGAATGGACAAACTTCGCGCTCTCTTTCTGTTCGCGACGCAAGAACGACTGTGTTGCCCAATACATTGCGGCGAACTGGTCCGGTGGGTGTACGGGATACGTGACGCTTTTATTGACATCTTAATTGATCGCGGGAAAAAGGGGCGGGAATAAAAAAAATATATATATATCTGTTAAGCCCGCCAAACTTTCACCGCTCGCGACGAAATTCGACATCGGCGTGGATTCGCGTTGGGAAAGAATCGGGGATCTTGTCACAAGCTTCGTACGCCGGTTGTGAGTGAAGACGTATAAATCCCATTCTTGAGAGGCAATTCCAGCATTTCGGCCGTTGTAACCCCCCCCCCCCCTAATTTGTCCACTTTTTACCTTTACTTCAACTCAAATTTCTTTATAAAGGCTGTTCACGATAAAGTCAGCACTTTCGAAATCAACCTTAGGAAAAAGTCACTACCCCTACCTGCGTATATTTCAACAGGCGCCCTGAGTTCTTAACGATGAATGAGATGTAGTCCCGTAACTTAACGTCAAATAAAAAATGCTAGGTAACCATTTGTGATAACTTAAATTATTTCTTTCGATTCCAGTTTTTTTTAAATACATCGAAATGTACCAATGAGCACATTTGTTAAATGTTTACTTTTCTAATAATTCTACAGTTTTACTTGACTGACGCATGAATAAAGTAACGCGGCCCATGGCAATGTTAATCTTACATAAGGCGGAAGAATACACAACGTGCATACAAGTAGATACTAAGCAGGGCTTTCAAAAATGCTAATTTTACCGTGAATAGTCTATGCATATTTTTAACAATTAAAGTAAGACGAATTTAAGATATTTGGACTGTCGTGGCCAAAAATTATTGTGATATTAACATAAATTTGACTGATTACGTTCGAAAATTAAAAGTTCCATAGCAATTATAAAATGTGCAAATTACTGAAGGACTCATTCGTATTGGAAGAGAGAATAAAGTTTTCAAAGTGTTGGATACCAAAAATATAATCATTTGATATTTGCGGGGCCACAGTGGCGTAGCGGTTAGCCTGCTCGCCTCCCACAAGGGGAATGCGGGTTCAGTCTCCGAGGCTGGGTCACTCCGGATTTTCGAATATGGGAATAGCGCTGGACGATGCCGTTTTCGGTGCGTTTTCTCGGAGATGTCCCGCTTCCCAGACCCTTCATTCAAGCGCTGCCCCATACTCACCTCAGTCGCCCTCATCGACTCTCAAGATCTCGATGTTAAGAGCCATCCAAATCTCTTCACTCATTTGATACTTGAACCAAACGTTGTTGAACTTGTGCGAATTGTGCGTGATGCCATTTTCCTCGAATAAAAAAAAATCGCAGTCTAAATAATTTTTAATAATTTGATGTCAAATCGAAAATTTTTCTGTCGCCGCAAATAAATGAACTAATTGTGAAGCGTTAGAAATAACTTTTGACAAAAATGCATCACATTGACAAAATGTTTGTTTACTAAGTTGGCAAAACGATAACTCAGCACTGGCCTTTCTACGTTATGCTATATTGACACCCAGAAATCTGTTAACTTAAATTAACGTGTTTAAGAGTTAATTTTTGTCCCAAACATAACGTAGACTCACAGTTTATCTTATGACACGTGCTGCACTTGTGTGTCAAAACATGCTCACCTAAAAAAAAAAAAAAAAAAAAATTGAAAATTATGGAATTAGGAAATAAATCTGTATTGTACACAAAAAACTTTTTACGATAGGTGCAGTAAGAAAATGCTAACATAGGCGGAAACATTTTATTTAATGCAACTTCAAAAATTAACGTAAACATTTGCACGCTTCTGTATGTAAAGCTATGTTTATTTCGCATATTTAATAAATTAATTTCGATAATCTTCAGGCACAGCTGTCGTCTTTTACGGAGTTCGTGAAAATAAAAAGCAAGTCTTACAAACTACAGCAGTCTCCATAACATGTGGCCACATTTTCGTCAACTCCAAAACATTCTCCAAAAAACTATGACATATCTACTTTTCCGAGACGATAAAGAGTACTAGGCTGTGCCTGATATTGAACAAAGAGTCCATTGTTTTTATAAAAGTATGATCTAGACATTACTAGCGCTTATGTTTTACAACCAAACATATATGTGGTTCTTTTTTAAAGGTGAATTTTTCCCACTGTAACCACTGTAAACATACTAATAATTTATATACTTCTTTAAACCCATCTTAGGCGACTTATAAAGATTCACAATGAATTGCGCACACATAGTGCTTTCTAATTTCTCCCGAACAAGTAGAAGTTTACTGGCTGAATTTTCAGCGAGTATAATTTCAATGATCGCTATCACTGATCCATCTGTGTACTCCAATAGATTTTTTAAAGCTATAAAAATAGATTCAGATTTATATATCTCTCTGCTTTATGAATGCCTATGTTACTTCATTTTGTGCAGATAATTTTTTATTTTATATCTTTGCATATTATTATTTGTACTCAATTATGCAACAATGAGTATATAAATACGTGTTATAAAAATTAAAAAAAATTAATAATTCTATGAGTAGTATTAGTATATTTTCGCATGTGGGAATTATGCCCGATAGTGTCGCTGATCGGCGGGTTTTCTCGGTGATCTGCCGTTTTCCCCGCCCTTGCACTCCGGTGCTGCTCCATACTCTCCTCGTTTCACCACCATCGGCTCACAAGACCTCACTTTTAAAAGACGCCCAAATCTCTACACTCCACTCTCCATTATTACACTCTGTAAAAAAATTTCTGGTGAACTTCCTAAACCGTAATGGAAATTTTTAACCTATACGCTGTGTGGAAATAATACCACGTGTTAGACTGCTAATATAGGAATGTTGACCGTAGTTACTATACAAGGTTGGGGGACTTCCCTATGCATTTGACTGTTCCGTGAGTGAATGTAGGTACGCTACCATGGATGTATGGGAGAATAGTTTACCATTTGCACTTTCTCACTATCCGTATACATTGATAGTGTAATTTTACAAACAATTTCTTAAGTGTACCTAATGTATGAAATGCATTTAAGTAATATTGTCTTACATTAAAACCGTTAAATGTAAAATACTAAGAATTTATAATTTAGTAATATTATTATTATTTTTTATTAATTACCTACCTAGCTTATTTGTAAATGATATGTAAATGTAGTATAACTTATTTAGGTAACAACTACATTCGAAATACAATAAAAGCTTGCATGTATGAATTAATTTAAGACTCTCCGGTTTATGACATAAATAATTTCTTCCTTCCCGGTACCACGCTGGTGGGCAAAAAGATGCCCGGCGGTATTTCTGAACGCGGCGCGCCTGCGATATGATGACAGGGTAACGAATGCTTGCTCATTACACTTTCTCGAGATCCACGACCTGCTTCCCTCCCCAAGAAAACCAGCCAGCCATACCGGCGATTATTTATCAGTTCATAACAGCGCCCCGGACGGTCGTGTACACCCTCATTTGCATCTCGATGGTCGGATAATGGCCCCTCGCGTCTGGCGGTGCGGCGCGGGTCCCGGAGGTAACTTAGTTGCAGAATTACTCGCCGGCTGCTGTCCGCGAGATTTATTGAAACCCCTTTCCCCTCTTACCGCGCTTACACGTTTACCATGCATGAAAAAAAAAAATTAGTGACAAATATTTGTGTAGTAAAACAAAACAAAACAGAAGGTTTAATTATTTGGAGAACGCTGAAAATAATCGTATTTGATGCTCGTGAGAGTGAAATTAACTAGATGGAACGATGACGGAATGTGAGAGCGTAGTGTTACGATTTTATCTCACGTAATTCATACCTAAAAGGATTGGGTGATGGAAGGGGGGGGGGGGGTCGGTTTTATCAGATTATAACTCAGAGATAGGTTGAGCACAACAGTACGAGTTGAGGGTTTATTATACAGCAGCAATTCTACATAGATTACGGAATCGATTCGGAGGGGAGATTTACGTGAAATATCAAGATTTCAAGTTATTTTACTTAAATGGCTAATACTCCGTTAATAGTAAATTGAGCATAGTTTAAGATCGTGCTTAAAAGTTTCATTAAGCTAATTTGGTTTATTTTTCCAATTGCTAAAATAAAATTTGCCATGTGACTAATTAACACAGTTTATGAATTTTATAGCGGTCGAAAATTAACGTCTGAGGCCACCATAAAGTTTAATTTTTTGGTCATTGTGCCTACTAGGAGGGCTTTAAAAATTGGTAACTTTACTGTGAATAGCCTACAGTAAACAACTTTCTCATTTAAGTTGTAATGGGAAAGTCCCCGAGCACCTCGTTCATGTAAACGTAAGTTGAGTTCGGGTGGCGGTTAGCGATGGCCGGGTGCACCCGTCTCCAGACGTCTTCTTGGTACGATGCTTCGATAACAAGACGCCGCTCATAGCGTTATGCGGGAGTCGCATAGCCCCGACAAACACAGCACGACACGACAAAACCCGCAACCACGACACGATATTTTTATTTTTTTCAATATGTCTGCTCGAATTCACTGCCCGACAGTTTACTAACGCTACACGACGAGTAGAATTTGTCGGAACCGTTTAGAAGGCGCTGGCTAACTACGCTAGTTTTAAACGCGGTGGGCGGACGGGAAATTTGGGGTACATGATGGCGACAAATTGTTATCACTAATACTTACAAAGGTGAAATTATTATTTCTAAGAGTTAAATCCAGTAGTTTTCGGATTTTTTTCTTTTAAGCTGCGTATTTGCCATTCTAGACAAAGCTTGCCATACAATTACATTTTGCAAGTTTGTAGATCCTGTATGTCATCCCGCACGACACGACGGAAATAGAAATAATTTCTAATCCAAAATTTCTTTTCGGACGACCGAATTTGTCCGGCTTATGTCACATTTATCTTGTTTTTCATTGACTGTTTAGTTTAGAGAGTCGTGCCGAAGCTGTCGTATCGTGCTTGTCGGGGCTATGTGACTCCGGCATTACACTGTCCTATATCAGGAGCGTTGTGGAAGTGTCGGTCCCGCTTACTGACCAGTGTGGAGAGTATTTGTGCTGTTGCTTCTATCAGCGAGTTTCGGTGATCACAGCCCGTGTCCAGGTTTCAAATTTTAACTTTCCAAATTTGTTATCAGAAAGACAGTTCAGTTAAGGCCTGATCACAGTTCGTAACAGCGGGGAACACGAACAACATCACCGGCAACGTCTGCCGCGTTTCCCCACGTACGAAATTCGAGAGTTACCCCGCCCTGGAATGGAATCCCGATTTCCCTGTTCAGTGACTATGTTGCGCGCGAGGTTGATTGCTTTACAGTTTGTGTATTTTACATGCGGGTGATGGGTCCCCTATAAAAAAAAAACCGGAATTAGTTACGAATACAGAAAATACGGAATTTATCTCCGATGGGCACGAAGCTGATTACAATAACAAGCTCCATCCCATCATCGCTATTTTCATGAAATTTAATGTACTGCTACAATTAGAATATTAACACCACTTACGCATCTAAGCAAACTTTTTAAAATTTAATTAAAATTTCCCAATCAGAAATACTTTCCTCGCTCACAACATGGTCGTTGCCTAAACAGTTTGTATTTGTGTTCAAATTTTGTTTTGTATTGATTGTTTTGCTCAATATATCATAAAGATACAACTATTAAGGAATTAAAACAGTGAAACGAATACAATGAAAACAATTCAGCGGGCAACTGAAATTCCCACACATCTAAGGATGCAGTTATACTGGTCGTACATGAGTTTTGGAGAAGTTGTTTGATAAATTCCGTTCATTTACCGAATTAACGTCACAACTGTAAACTAAATGGCTGTTAGGTTACAAAGCGTTCAGAGAAGTATTGACTGTATATTTCTCCGTAATTTGTGGATATATTTTTAAGCATGTTTTGTTTGCACATTTGTCAGATTCGTAATTGCAAAATAAAAAAAAATAATTAATTCACTGAAATTCTCCTGATGGTAGGCGAATCTCACTGCTGAGAATTTCACTCATACAGAGTTACTTGTGCCGTACGATGACAGGGAAGATTCTTAAACCTTACAGGCGTAAATGAACAGTTATAGGCTGTTCATGGTAAAATTAGCAATTTTGAAAGCCCTTCATGAGATCTACTTGTATGTACGCTGTATATTCTTCCGCATCATGTAAAATTAACATTACCTTGGGCCTCATCACTTTATTCATGCGTCGGTCAAGTGAAACTGTAAAAGTTTTACAAAACGAAAATAAAAAAATACGCCCATTTTTACACTTCGATGCATTAGAAAAATTGTTTGGTAAAATAAACAATTTAAGTATTTATTTACTCGCCATTAAGATATGGGGCTCCTTTTCCTTCCTCGTTACCAACTTTACCGGGCGCATGCCACTCAGTCCGCCCGTTAAAATATATTCAGGCAGGGGCAGTGACTTATTTCAGAGTTTGATTTCAGAAGTACTCACTTTATCGTGAACAGCCTTTAACTGAGTTACAAATCACAACATTTGTGTAACTGCGCAGGATAAGTTTGGCAAACTGTATTGTTTTGAATTTCCACTATACTAATGAAAATTGTAAAACATCACTCACAGATGTAAATGTTTGTTATACAATTAATAGAAAAATTTTCTTGAAGGGATTTGCAAACTACTTTAAAATTCTAACTGATTTACTTCTTGGAAGCAGCAGTGACTATGAGGGGAAAATCTGTTGTGTTTCCAGTGCTGCTGTAGCTGGCTCATGTGTGATTCAACAATTTTACGTGGACATTCGAAAGTGAAACCAGTACACTAAACTGAAAACATTTCGTATTCAAAACTTAGTGCTGCCAACTTCATTGGTGCTGACTGTGAAATTGGACGTCTTAGTTGCATAACTTGACGCTTTATTTAAGGTGTAATTAATTAATGGCCAAATAAATTTTTCTTCCTTGTGTACATGTAATTGTAAAACATAGATTGGAAGTGAGGCTGCTCGATTGACACAACTCACCGCCATGGTGCTTCACGAACAACTGACTGCCTCCTCTCCGCGGCGCAGGGTTGCCAAATCTGCTATCCAGCGCTGGATGCAGTTCTGCCAACTGCGAAAACCACGAGAGGTGGCAGCGCGGGAAGTTCAAATGTCGAATGTGTCCAGCACGTGGGAGGAAGTCAATAGAAACATCAAATTTGTCCAGTACACAAAGAGTCACTCACATACGAAAATGGAGTATTCACACATTTACAGGTCCAAATAAGTGAGATTGTGGTTTTTTATACGCTGTTCAAAAATGTACTTATACTAGCGGGAATTTTGACGGAGATATAAAATTAATATACTGAATCGCGACATGTAACGAAAATTCGGAGCTAAGCTCCGTAAATACAAAATACAGAAACTCTCCGTGTTTCCTATAGCTTCGGGTTTCAGAAACGAACAGTTCCGAGTTTACACGAAGCTTTCTTCATTACTAGAGACATGCAAAATTGGCATAAGGCAAAACTTTACAGTAATGTATTACAATTTGGCAATCAAACTCTTTGTGTGAGTTTTCCAATTTATATGTGCAAAAAAGATACCACTTTTTACAACATCTTTAAAATTTGCTTGTAACAGAATTACTTAATATATTAAATATTACGTAAACATTTTTCGTGACAATAACTTCAACGGTTTAACCAAAAAATATTGGTTTTTTAAATTTTCATATGTATTTCGTGTGATTAATATTTTATAAAGTGGTCACTTAAAGTTTGATGACACCAACAGAAACGATAATCTATGTTTAAATAAACGACACGTATTCATGACTAAAGGTGAGTGAATGAACAGATTTGGGCGGTTATTAACATCGAAATCTTAAGAGCCGACTTGACTTAAGGCTTGGTAAACAATACTGATTACCCATAAATTAACGTTATCAGTTAGGTAGGCATTAAAATATGTATATGTTAATTACTATACTCAATTAGCGATGGAACACTGGAGAACTATGGCCGCGTTTGTAACAGCTATGTTAAAAGTGTTCAGGCCAAATGATCTTGACAGGACTATTGATGAAATGGCCTTTTAATGACGGGATTGAAAAACTGGTTACCCGTAGTTTGCAAGCGTGCTCTACACTGTACATACCTTGTATGGCATGAACCATGTGCTGCGTATTTCTACAGGGTTATTCATTAATAAAAAATAAGTATTTGCAACCGTGACAACATGGTGGCCAAAAATGAAAGTGTGACTAAACTCAACTATATTAAAAACCTAACAACGAAGCATACATTCTTATCTTAGCGCTTCGCTTAACGCTCTGCACACTGAAAGAAAAATATTGTTGTAGGAAACGTATTTCTGTAGCCGTTACCCTCCAAGACTGTTAAAATAGGGACAGCAGTCAGTTTGGATGTGGCTACACTACGAATATTGTTAAAGGTATATGGAAACGACAATAGAGCATATTGTAAAATGTCAGTGCATCACAAATCAGTGATGTCATTGTTTTATACGGAATAAAATGTTGCGATTACAAACGAGTAGAGTCCTGACTACAGTCCAGTATAGTATTCCCTACAATGCCGCTACAGAGCTGATTGTGCACCCAGCAGTAACATATGGTAGCGCTAACAACATCCTCTGTTGCCGTAACTGAATCATCTTGAGTGGCCTATTGTAATTCCCTCGTCGGCTCATGGGGTGCACTGCAATCCGTACTTATTTTTCAGAACTTGAAAACCTCCTTGCGGAAGCAGGCAACATCGAACTGCCGGAACTTGTGTTGATAGACGGACGCCTTAGACCGCTTGGCTAATGTATAAGTTATAACATTTGGGTTTTTTAATGTATTTATTTTAAATTGTTTAATTTTTTTTAAGCATGCCATAAGTTGTTTGTAGGAGAATCTCGAAGCGACTGGAATTCACATATGAGTTAGCTTATTTATTTAATAAAATAATCTTTCCTTTATGTTATATATAGGCCTATGTTTATATTATACATAATTAGGTGTCATCTGATATAAAGATGTTTTTACGTGTAAAGTTTGTGTATACATTTTTTTCCTTTCACATGATATAATTTGTAGTGCCAATCAAAATATGGCGTTAGTTAGTTCATTTTATGCCCTGTTTGTGTAAGTGATAAAAGTCTTATAAAAACAAATAAGAACATTCCAGCATCTTTGTTGCTATTATTACACTCGTGACAGTGTCTGTCAACACTTCAAAGGGTACACATTACCCTCACAGACTGTCACCAGTCTCCACTAAATAAATATTACTTCACAATAGGAACGTTTTCCTATTTATCTTCTGTATCGCCAACTCTAGTAGATCTATAATCTTTAAAAGAATTAGAGGGCGCCTTTATCAGTCCGCGACATTGCTGTAATCATCATACTTCTTTGTTAGCTCTACAACACTAGATCTGTAATCTTAACAGAATCGGGGAGTACCTCCAACAGTTATCGACACTGTAGTAGCCACCATACCTTTCCTGCAAAGTTTCGAAGAAAAGAAAAAAACTAATTGATTTCTACAGAACATTCTGTTGCAGCATTGTTCGGATTACAATATATTGTTCTGTTATCGTAACAATGCTATAGGATTGTATTCACAACTATCTGTATAGTTCCTACTACAGAGAACACTGTATGGCACTAGCGACAGCGACAACAAAAGCCGCAGATTTGTTTTCTCGTTTAGTGATTCACCTGCGGACACACCGCTTGCTTGGATTAAGCCGTCGGCGCAGTAGGAATTTCAGTCAGACAGGTCGTTGATGAATAATAAGCTGGAAAAGCGCCGCAGGGAACTGCTTATATGATCAAGAAAAGCTTCCTGGTCGAGGGGGAAAATCCATTACAGCGACTAGCTGTGAGCGCTCTGATCTGAAATGAACGGGAACATGTCCAACTATATAGTTTAATGGCTGTCGCCGAAGGCAAGTTATAATGATTACGTCGAACCCCGGAAAATTTTTCCTGCACAAGTTTATAAAGACTACCTGATTTACAGCAATATTGCCAATATAAATTACAGCTCGTAAGCAGGATATAGTCTTCAGATTTTAATTATAAACGAGTTTATCGTGAAATTATTCTAAATATTAGGTACTGGAACAGACATGCCTCGTAACTTATCCGAGAAAAATGTGTATCCCGGGAAAATTAATGACTCTGTCGAGAAAAAGGTTGTTTGTAGGCAAAGAATATTAATTTGAAAAGTTGCCAAAAGAAATTGGTTGAATGAGCAAGGTACACTGAACTCGAAAATTGAGTTTTTGCTACAAACATGACATATTTTGCATACGAATCAGCGTAATACATTTGTGGAGGAAACATATTATAGCCTAATATAAAATAATTTTTTTAAAGCATTGGTTAGTATTTTATTGCAGCTATTCAAACGAAAAATATTTTTAAAAAATATTTTTTCCGATATGTTTTTATAGGCTATTCACTATAAAGTGAGCAATTTTGAAAGCCCTCTTATTTGGAATAATATTCAATAAATACATATAATTTTATTCTTAGACGTTAAGTTCCGAGTGCGGTGGAATATATATTTACGCTGTGTTTATTACTCACATAGTAATATTTATTTTCAAAGTTGGTTAAAGGATAACAATTGCCGAAAAAAAAAAAATGTAACTAGGGTCTCAAAAGTGCTCACTTTACCGTGAACAGCCTATAACAGTGCTACCTCAAAACGTAACTGTAGGTAGGATAACTTTACTGTAAAAACAACACAGCAATCTTCAATAACATTCTATGTAATATGATTTTCTTACTAGTCGTTTCCAAAATACTTCTTTTCTTTTTCTTCTCAGTTTTCATTTAATTGTTGGGATGAAATAAATATTTATACAGACAAGCACACTTCAATTTTTTTTTCAACCAAAAACTAAGCACTTAAATGTAAACGGTAGTACAGAGCGCTTAGAATTTAAAGAAACATGTCACACGCGAGGAGATTCATCAAAAGTTTGGTTCACAAAATGTGAAGATATAGAAAATTGACTGTAGACCTAAGTGCTATGACTTTTTTTTTTTTTTTTTTTCGTATCCCTGCACATCGTTTGGTGGCATGAGCAGGCGGCGATACAAAAAAAATAATTAAATAAGACAATAGAGGACGAAGCACTCGGTGTCTGAGAAATAAGGAAAAGACTCGCGAGCAACTTGGACATTCCGCCCTCGCGGAGTGGGAGCTTTCAAACGGTCGGCATTGAGCGACTCCCATTATCCCTCGTCTGAGACGGAGCAGGAGTGCCAACCTAGTTAACGCCAAGGTGCCCGCTGTTGGCAGCGCTGTGTGTTGACTCGAGAAGGAAAATAAACTGCAAATAGCGATGGCGGATGGGGGGGGGGGGGGGCATTGTTGCCCGGAACAATACGGCGCAGTCCAGGACCTTCGTCCAGCTTTCAATCACTCTAATTAAGACGTCCGTCGACGGACGGCCTCGCACTTATCGGTACACCGCGCGCGCAAGGACGGTGTAAAAGTGCCGGGTAATGACGCCGTTTATTTGTCGCGTCTTTTGACTAGTGCCTATTAGTGCCTCTGTGAGCTGTGTTTATCGCACGGCCCCGTCCGGATATCACAGAACAGACTGCCTGTGACGTCACGAACAGCAGCCACTACGTGATCGGGGGTTCAAACAATAGTTCACCACGAGTAGATGACAAGTGATTATTGGGCGGAGTTAGCTACCTTCGGTGGCACTATGTTTTCGACTTGAGTAAAACACTTCCTTCGGCCATTATTATAATGTGCTTTCTGTCAGGTGCATAAACCTATGGGTCGACCAAGCGAAATTACTAGAACCACAAACATTACATTTTACAAATACACAACTTTGACGGAAAAGTGAATTTAAAAGAAAAGTAGCCACCTTCAGAGCCCATTGGTGCAAACATTACACTTTTCGTCAGATAACAGTATTGTATTTTACAAAACAGAATAACAAATGCTGTTACGAGCAAGAATATGTTTCCTAATTTGATTTCCAAAAGTTCAGTGACTAGAGAAGAATCTTTCACACATAGAGTTCATTGTACGAGGAGCAGTGTATAGGCGCCCATTATGGACTACTGTAAAGTATATGTTTTTTTTTCAAACATAACTAATGACAGTGTAATGATTATGGGCATTCGGGCGCAACGGGATCTTGGATAGGAGCCAGGACCCGGCCGGCCATCATGCTGTGACGTCATAAAAAAACAGGAAAATAAATAAAAATAAAAGTTGAAATTAGAAATTGGAAAACTAAAATTTCAAATTGTTGGCTATAGAGTGATCCGTAGCCGAAGCCGACATCATGCTCTGAGATTCTGGTTTTCGGTTGCCACGTTATGACATCACCTGACCAGCAATTAATACAAATGACCTTGAACTTGACCTTTGACATAGACCCCATGAGTTTGGATAACTTTGAACCCAAAAAAAATTCTGAAAACTGTTATAAAATTGAAAAATATATATATTTTAAATTAATTAAAAACTAGTTTTTTATTAAATTTTTGATCGATCACACAACCTTTCCATCAATTAGTACCGCAATCAGCATAGATATCAGCACCACAATCAGCAAATCACACCAATCCACTCCAAACCACACAATCCACACAATCCACACATTACTCCACACCAATCCTCTCCAATCCACAAACCAATCCATTCAAACTCACACCACTACACACACCAATCGATACCAGTCCACACAAATCCCCACCAATCAACACACCAATCCACACATCAACCTGCACACCAATCCACACCATTTCACTCCAGTCCACACATGAATCCACATCCCAATTCACACACCAAAACACCAATCCACACACAAATTCGTACCAATCCATTCACCAATGCACACACCAATATACACCAATCCACACCAATCCTTACCAATCCACACCAATCCTTCGCAATCAGTACTAATCCACTCCTATTCTTCGCAATCCACACCAATCCTTCCCAGTTCTCCGCAATCTACAGCAATCCACGACAATCCTTCGCAATCCTCCTATACAATCCACAGTAATCCACGAGAATCCTTCGCAATCCCCCACAATTCACAGCAACCCACGCCAATCCTTCTATCAATCCCAATCCTTCGATCAATCCCAATCCTTAGATCGATCCTCCGATCAATCCTTGTGTTTATCCCTCACCCATATGTATAGAAGTTACGGTCGTTCGCCAACTGTCTCAAAATTTGTACTATATGTCGACAGAATCAACGTTTTGTATGCAGTCCATTATCCATTAATTTTTATATTTAAGTCTTTATTGTCATTGTACTGAACATATATGCAAATATATCCGCTAATAGTCCAGTGCTCATAGCACCACTTTTAAGTCGTGAGGGCAAAAAGGATGCGACATTATTATTATTTAGCACACTGCAATATCAAAAGAAAGTAGTTCATCGCATCATTCAATATATCCCCGATCATTCAGTTCAACGATGATCGAATATATCTCAACAATGCGGGAGAGATACCCGCGTTTTTGCAGGGCAGTCAAATATCTGAGTCTATCAACACGTTCATTCTGGTCTTCGGGAAATATATAAGTAGCGTTCTTGACGTGCAGCAACAGGCATGCTAGCTTGATTGCGGGAGTACAAACATATTGCGAAGAAGTGAAACGAAGCCTTGAGCGCTTCTAAACAAGCCCCTCCAGGCAGGCCGATTGTGCCAGATATTACAGCTGGAAACCTGGCGAACGAGGTCTTTGTCGTAGTGAAACTGCGCCAGCAAGACGCCCAGAGATGGGGGCGTGCAGTCCGCCGACATTCGTCTAGTCTTCAGCCTACGGCACCATGGACAAGGCGAAGTCGGACAATAAAAAACTAGTCAGATTGGCTTATATATAAACAAGTAATTTAATAACAAATAATAATATTATCTAACACAATGTAACCAAGTAACCCTAACTAGAGATCCTACGATTTAATGAGTAACTCACATTTTGTAAAGATTTAAAAGGTTTTGTAACGAGATGTAATTGGTATCGATTTCGATACAGGGACGATAAACAGTAAAATGAGTTCACCTCTGAATACGTCTAACCCCAACACGTACGCTTAATATTACCTATAACTATCCACTTTAAAGTCACGCTCTTTTAAAAACGTAACACCACTTGTCGAAGGGAACTCATTGGGGGAAGTGTTTGGGAACGTTGAGAAAATTTGCATCATCTTCAACACTATCACTGTCTTCATATTCATTTTAATCAAAGCTGTCTTCATGATCGTCTTCACCTCGTGTTTCATCCCCAATATCAAGGTTACTTTTCTTTGCAGGAGTCGCATGGTCATCATCAGAATTTAGAACCGACGACCGTTTTATTTTGAAGTTCATAGATTTCACGTGAAAGTCTTTGCAAGCGTACATTTCGCGTGAACCTACGGTACTGCATTCATTACGTCTTTAGCATTAACTGTCTCATCAAAATCGTGTATCGAACAATTACCCATCGGTGCAGCAAGAGGCATTGGCAGCAACACTTGCTGGTTCCCAGTAGTTCACGAATTCTTGAAGATCTCGGCACGTTCTTTCAATGTATCGCCTTGCATAAACTGCATGGGAACAATGTCGTAATGCTTCATCGCGAGAGAAAATGATTCCTCGTACACGCCGTTCTCTCAGGCCGACGAGCATTTTGACCATACGTGAAAACACGATCGCAGAATCGGCACTGGTGACAACCAGTTAGCGATGATGCAGGTCGCGGCTCCATGAACGTCGAGGTCAAAGGCAAGTATTCGTATTCGCAATTCATCTGCGTGGTATGACGACAGAGCGCTTCAAAATCGATGTTCACCTCGTGGCATCAGAACAAATGTAATTTTTCTATACAAATTCGATTCTTTTCACAGTAAAGAATCTAGTTTGTGCCCACAAAAGACCTTATACGAAATAATTTGTATGTATAAACGATGTGGGAACACTTTGAGAAAACCCACACACTCGTTCGCCCCAAAAGAAAACACGCAGATAATTCCGCTTAAGATATAAAAGCATTATGCTTTTATCTCTAAGTCATACCTTAAAGTGGCAGTAGGTTGTACCAGAATATAACTCGGATTTTTGTACTGTACATAACAATAGAACTCGGGGGGTTTATTGAACATTTAAGTTACTTACGTAGGCCTACATTACTAAACCTATACGGGGGAGCTTTAAGTAAAATATCGAGTGGTTAGGTAATGGTTATCACTACGCCATTTTCGTACTAGAAGCTTAATTGGAGAGTCCCCGCCTTGTTCATGCGGCCGTAGACTGGGTCCAGTCGGCGGTTGGCGACGGCCGGGTACACACATCTTCAGACATCTTCTTTGTCCGATGCTCGTCGGTTATAGCGTTACATTGTCCTATATCGGCGGCGTTGTGTAAGTATTGGCCCCGCTTGCTGGTTGGTGGACGGGATTGCTGCTGTTGCTTCTCGCAGAGAGTTTCAACAATCACGGCCCGTGTTCTGGTTTTAGATTTCAATGTTTGAAGGCGTGATGAGGCAGGTCGTTCAGCTAAGGTCTGATTAAAGTTCATAACAGTATGCGCTACTATTATGTCAGGTGAAGGGGATGGGAGAGATAAGGAGCAATGTATTCCCGAAGTTTTTCACTGTGAAACGGAAACCTCATGCGAAGGATAATTACGGACACGTTGCCTTATCAAAAAACGGACATTTTGTGAATTCGCGGGATATCTCCGTAAATTGGTTAGTAGGCTCCGTTCTTCCGGTTAAGAAAGAATATTACGGGAAAAGTATTTAATTTTTTTTTTTTCGCGGGTCTTTCAATGTAAATAAAAAATAATTTTAACAAGTTGAAATATTTTGTTCTGGAACGAGATTAAAACACGATTCAAATTTTAAAAAAACTTATAAAAACCTGACTTTAACCACTACCTATAAACTTCTTACCAGGATTTGAGGTATCATTAAGTACTAAGCTTCTAGTAATGTTTGAATGGCCTTAAATGTTCCTGTTGCAGGTGCTTGAAGGTATTTTTAAAAAATTTTTAAAGAATAAAATAAATAAAGTGACTAGCCTATGCCGCAAAAAAAAAAAAAAAGATTATTTTCTGCTACAATGGCGAAGGTACCTTCTTGTAGACTTAGCATTGTTCCTTCCCGAAACGTAGAAGCTGTAGAAAACTTGGATATTCTCCGTTTCTTATTGAACTAGGATCGCATTTCCGTATAGGCATTTTTATAAATATTTATGTGAACATAAGAAAATTTCTAACAGTGTATTTGGGTGCAAAATGGCGCCACAGGCAAGCAAAAGCAGTCAGTGAGCTGCCCGTATGTCAGGCCAGGAAATAATATAAGCTTAGAGAACGCGGATGAATTTCTCGAAGAACTTTATTCCTTCTACAGTAATACTGACGGCTCCAACTGACGGTCGCTGCTTTACTCGTACAAGGCTTCGAAACGAGTGAGCTGTTAAGCTGGAGTCAAAATAGCCCGACGAACACGACGCGACATACAGATATGACGTCAGAGCTCGACGGAATTTCATATTAAATTGTATTCCGTGTTCACAATACCCCGATGAAATCTGCTCTACAAGTATGTTAGTTGGCTGTTGGGAAATTCTACAACGAAAATTTATCCTTTTAATATCCATTATGCACGTTTTAAAACTCGAGATAAAGTGAATGATTATTTTTTTTTTGAAAATATTTGAATTTATACAAGAGATAAAACGTATTTAGAAACAAACCAGGGCGTTATTTTGGCGGCAAGTTAGTTTACTATTTACTAGAGTAGGGAAATACGCACGAAATTTTGTTTTCTAACGTTGTATTTACTTTTTATGCACGCCCCGACGAGTCCGCCACGATGGGGAGTAGAAAAGAGAATCTACTTTTTTCGGGCTGTCGGGGCTGCAATATTGAGGGACTGACGTCACAGTGACCTTGGTTTTCATTGGCTGCCACTCAGATTTAGTCGTATCGGGGTTGTCGTGTAGGGTTCGTAGGGGTATTATGACTCCCAACTTAGGCTGTCTCTTGCTCACTAAACACATTCTTCATCCTTCATTCTTCATTCTTCATTCTTCATCCGGGTGCCCAACTGAGTTTCAGTCTTTCCGTCGGCGGCTCGCCTTAACGTGACTTTAGGAGGTGATCTTATATTTCTATTATAATGTAGATAAAAGTATGACGTGTGTCTAAAGAAAACGCTGAAGTTTCTGTATACAAAGTTAGCAGCTAAAGTTATTCTGAAAACACCCGTTTTACCGATTTTCACACTAAAAAAATCTTGGGAGCTGAAATGAGAAATACAAACTTGTCTTTTAGGGACGAAACGTTCCTCAAATTCCTTCCGTGTTTAGAGCCCACAGCGAAACATCCAACAATTTTTTCACCGCGTGATTCATAACTAAACCGCAACACATTTCGACCTCTAGACAGTAATTCCTAATTTATACGGAATTTTTCCTCTTAAAAAATTCTTAGGTCCCATATTTTTTGGATTATGGCATATCACTTTTAGTGTTTCTGGTACCTACAAATGGAATGAACGAAATTATTTACAGAAAATTTAATACGCGTGATTGAAAGGTCATGTCTCAATTAATTTTAAGGTATGATTCGCAAACCTTATTTGAAAAAGAAATCGTATAGAATGCTGCAAATTATAATTGCGCAATAAATTCACTGTTTTTAAAAATTGCTAAAAGATTTCACAGCAATCGATGCGTAACATTTCATGGCATCTCATTTCAATACTTATTATCTCATTTCGGAAAGTTGGTTAGTTTTGCTATCTGTACGTCCCAAAAACACCAAAACTGTGATTTTGAGACACCACCGTTTGAAATATATTCCGTTTAAAGTTTTTTTTAATGTGAGAAAATAGTACTTTGTATACTTGAGCAGGCGTCGTTTCTCCATTGGTTGCTGCCTATATGCGAAGTCATTCTGAGTAACCTGCACGTGATTGGGGCACACGATTGTGAAGTGTGAAGTGTTCATTTTTTTGGCGCAGAGTTACCCGGGGCGTGTCAAACAAAGAATGGTTTAATGTGCGGATTTTCGCAGGTCTCTAATTGTAGGTCACTGCTTAAAGAAATGTCCAGAAGATCGCTGAAGGAAATACTGCATGCCAATTGAGCGCGTTGCGTGCGCACTGTGCATAATTTCCGTATATTTACGGACATTTTTACGGAAATGTACACTATATATACGGCAACGAAATCCATAAAGGAGAAAAAAGGAGCATTGCTCCATCAATACAAAATAAGTAAAATCTCCTCATTTCTTACAACTTCGCGTTCAGGGAACGAACAATGCCGAGTCTGCACGAAGCTTTCATCGCCACTGCAATAAGAAAATTATCGTTTCTGCGGCAGTTAGGATATTCGCGCTTCTATAGGCTATTCACGGCAAAGTGAGCACTTTTGAAAGCCCTCTCATTTGGAATATTAGTCATTAAATAAATTTAATTTTAGTCAAGATGTTAACTTCCGAGTGCGGTGGAATCTACACACACTATTTATTACTTGATTGGCAATAATTATTTTAAGAAGTGGTTAACATATAAAAATGGCAGAAATAAAAAAGTAACTAGAAACCTCAAAAGTTCTCACTTTACCGTGAACAGCCTATAAGTAGAGCCACGAGTATTTCGCGGATTGAACTGGCAGCAAGCTAGGCTGGACAGCCCTCTACACACCCGAGGCATTATCGTTCGCTTATTGGTTGCTGTGATCAAGTGAGACCTCCGTACAGAACTGTTAAACACTCACTCACACTACTGCTCCTGCTTATTGTTGGCTCGCAGTTAAACGGGGCGTGCATAAAGAACTGCCATCCAATCACAGCAGTAGAGAAAAAGAACAAGTGTTTGGAGTTTACCTCGCCTCCAAATGAATTCGCGAAATACTCGTGACTCTCCCTGTAAGATCTACGCTATCAAACATCAACAAGTAGCATCAGGCGTCTTGTTACGAGACGCTGCATAGACCGGAAGGAACCGGCCGGGTTGCAGTGTTCGGGAGACGCGAAATAAACAGTTGAGTGGTCTTGAGGTAATCCAGGCCAGCAGGAAGATATATAAGGCAGGGAACCCCAAGGTCGACCCACCCAATACGTCACCGGGTCGCCGGAGCCAGCGATCGGCATGTCTGCAAGCAAGGCCGTGGCGGAGCCCTCCTGCGTCCGTCGTGCTGCATTACAGGAGTAGAAACGCCTCATTGAACGTGAGAAGGGGCATAAGACACAGCAGTCACAGTTAGGATAAAGTCAGTGACGCTGCTTGTATACTGTAGGATCACTGTATTGTAACGAAATGCTGTTCACGATAAAGTGAGCACTTTTGAAATCAACCCTAGAAAAAAAGTCACCTCTTCTACCTGCATATATTTCGACGGCCGCACTGAGTTACATGCGCCCAATAAAGTTGGTAACGATGGATGGGAAGTAGTTCTGTATCTTAAAGTCGAATAAAAAGTGTTAGGTTACCATTTATGGTAACTTAAATTATTTATTTCGCTTTCTCTTTTTTTTTTTTTTAATGCAGCGAAGTCCAAAAAATGAGCAAATTGATTAGATATCTTCTTTTAAATTAATTTCACGGTTTCACTTGACCGGCGCATGATTAAAGTGACGAGGCGCACGACAATGTTAATCTTGCATAAGGCGGAAGAATACACAACATGCATAAAAGTAGATTTTAAGCAGGGCTTTCAAAAGTTCTTCTTTTACTGTGAATAACCTGTATATAACTTGCATTGATTATTGCTTAACTTACTGGGCCGAATGCAAGTTATAGTAACTTGTATGTTTTATAAAGAAACGATAGTTAAAGTGTCTATTTACTGAACGACTTGTATTTGTCTGAGTAAAGCACTCGTCATTAAATTAATTTGTTAGAGTATTGATCTTGTACCCTCTTAGGAGGTAAAACTTAAAATACACTAGGTTTAACACAAACTGAGAAAGTAGCTTGTTTGATTGGATTAAAAATAACAAATGTCTACCTTTTATTTCGAAGTGAGGATTGCAGGTGAGTCAGTGGAGTCAAGGACTACTATTTTAATTTTACTTGGGTTCAAATCTCGCTTAGGCACAAAACACACACACACACACACACACACACACACACACACACACACACACATATATATATATAATGATACACAGCAAAACAGCCATATAATGAAAATTAAAGATTTTTCTTCATTATCTCCTTTTGATTGGAAGTACCTACAGGAACCGGACTAGGAAATTAACGTAGAGGTTATGTGAAAATACGGAAATTTGCGCGAAATTTAACGGAAGTCCGTTTTTTAAAATCAGTTTATACGTAATTTTATGGAGAGTTTACGGAAACTTTTGGATTAATTTTTACCAGCAATTTTACATAAAATGGAGGGAAATTTTCTTTTCCAGTGTAAAGGCGATGTCGTATTACATATATGCTGGTTGGAGTCGTCCACAACGTTTAATCGGTTTTGTTTTACTCACGCTAACAAACTCCTCACTAGGCGGCCGCCTTAATATTCAGCGACTTGACTACCACTATAGCGACTGACGATCGGCGGGTGGGTGGAAGAAGTGTCTGGGATGGAGGAGGGTCGCAGGAGTCGATCAAGGCAAAACAAATGAGAGCGAAAGGCGGAAGAAAATAAGATAACCAACTCCCGAAGGCCGCACACTACGGATTCAAGGATGCAACAGATTGCACGCAGTAGGTTTTTTTTTTTTTTTTATGTGTTGTTTACCTCTGCACAAGGGAAAATAACCATCGGGCCCGCTCGCCTAGAGAAGCTTGTGTGTGGCTGAGGTGATGTAAGGTCAGCATCCGCAGGTGGATGTAGCGCAAAATAATCTCTATGACTCGACAACTTAGAAGTGCAACATTGAAGAAGATGTACTTTTCACGTTTAATTGAGCACTTATGAAATGAACGTTTAAGAAATGTCCCTCCTTCAACCTGCGTAATGGTCGTACTGAATTAATTGTTTCCAGTAGGTTGTTAATGCCGAAGAAAAAGCAGATCCATATATTAATATTGTAATAAAATTTTCTTAATACTACAATGATAACTTTTGCTTTCTGTTTTTTTTAAATGCGTATGAGTGTAAGATATACCAAACGTGTAAAGCATATGCTTTTTTACTAACTTCACAGCTTTACCTGACCGACGCATTAATAAAGTGATCAGACCCATGGCCACGATAATCTTACATGGGGTGGAAGAATACACAATGCGCAAACAAGTAGCTTTCAAGAAGGACTTTCGAAGGTGCTCAGTTAACCGTGAACAGCGTATACCCACATCGATAAAATTGGCTACTGCAATTTGTGACAGAGAAATAAGCATGGAAGTGTAATCTGCATTTCCACCCGTCGCATCAGAATACGAATTTACGCAAGGGAAAAGTATGAAACACTTGTTCTATCTGTTTGTCCGTTAGCTGACATCCTTCTAATGTATTTTTGTGTCATAGAGGTTTCAACATTCACTGGTACCTAAGTACTGTTAGAATACTATAATATACTTAAACTGATAATATGTAACTACTTACTAGAATAAAAACGCGTCCGCGTCTTCTAAGAAGCCATTCTTTTCGGCATTAATATAAGTTAACCATTTAATAATACAACAAAAATACTATTGCAACCTTTTAAAATTTTTGGTTTATTGATGTAAATCAAAAGTACAAAAAAACTAATGTAAAACCGAGTAATAGCTGGGATAGTGCGATATATATAACAATTGCGTCACAATTTTCAGTGCATAAACCAGAAAGTGAATTTATGACGCTTTTTGCAATAACGCAAAAAAAAATAGATGGCCCAGAAGCTTATCATTTACTGAGAAAAGAAGATTTTTAACTCTGTATTTGATATTGGTGGCTGTTAGGATCATATTATTGTTAAAAAATACAAGGAGACAAAAATTATTATTTTATTTTCTAAATAATTGTGGCAATGCTATCCGAGTTTCCCAGCATGCACGCGTAGTATGTACGCAAACTATGGTGAGAAATAGGACGGGTTATATCTGGCAAATCAGCCTATCTCTGCTGTGGTGATATTTGCCTTTTACGAGGCCGTAGTTCTCTTCAGATTTAAATACGATATTAGTTTGTGTTCTAGGATTAAGAGTTGGCACTATAATTCTTTTGGCAAACATCCTGGCAACCACCCAGACGATAAATTTACCGCTATTTTCCCCCTGGACGTCACACTGTAACATGCCAGTGGAGTTAGTGCAATTGGTAACAACGGTTGCGCCCAGCAAGTTTACAGCCACAGTATATAAATTGAAAATCTATGTTAATGAATGTCCTTCCAATGCATCGATTTTGAAAGATAACTGCAAACCAATATTCAACGCCAACTTCTCAGAAAATAAAAAATACTCATAAATTAAATATACATATATCTATTTATTCAATTTTTTTTTGTGCGAAATGTGGGTTTTAATGGTGTATTTTAAAAAAGGAAAAAGTACTAAACATAAAAATTGGCAAGTTTTACTAACGTGCCAGTATTGCTTAAAAAAAACTTCAAATAAACGCTGTTCACGGTAAAGTGAGCACTTTTGAGGCCCCGTTACCTTTTCTTATCGGCTATGTTTTAGCCTTCCACCACTTTTTAAAATAAATATCGTCATGTACGAAGTATACACAGTGTATATATATTTCACTGGACACAAAAGTTAACGTGGTATAAGGCTTATGAGAGCGCTTCAAAAAGTGTTCGCATTACCGTGAATAACATATAAATACCGAAACGAAAACGAAAAATACAAGGTTCATTATCATTTTGGTAGGAAATTTGGTTGCCGAATGTTGGAAAAAAAAAAAAAAAAAAAAAAAAAAAAAAAAAAAAAAAAAAAAAAAAGATCGTGTTTTTAATTAATGTTCATTTAGTGCTCCAGTAAAAGGAAATTTTTACTTATAAAGAATTTTGTTTGTTTTCGTTATTTTGTAGTATAAATAATTAGGCCTACATAAAACGGAAATTTAAGTGTACGCAAGAACCCTTATGGTCAATACTCCATATACTACAGATCTTTCATTATGTTTATTATTTTCTAGTTACTGGTAGAATAAGTAGAATATTATTTCCAAAAGGTTCCATTTAAGTAAAACTAAAAAGGTTTTCTTACTGATAGTTTACTTTTGCTAATCGCTCAAAAATACTTATGTATTGTTCATTCTTTCTTTGTGATTAAGCGCTATCGGAAGAAACTCAGAAATATTCCGTCTGTACCTGCGTATATAAATTTATAACAAATAAGGACTAAAGTACTTAAAATATAGTTCCCAGCAATGCATTAAAGCATACCCATGACTCTAAGTCTTACAAAAAGGGCGATTTTCAAATTTCCGAATACTGAATTTAAGGGCCACCTATTTTTCGCGAAAAGATTTACGCAGAGGCTTCGCTTCAACACCCTATTTGCACACTTGCAGTCATCCTTTGGCCACCTGTATTTGTGTGAAGAATGACTGCTACCTAAGTTAGTCAATTATAATTAAGTTTCTCGGATTCTGACTGTTCGTGATTCGCGGGAAGACAGATAAGACGTTTAACAAATCAAATGATACAACCACGAAAATGGTACTGGAATAAACTGTTTTCGAACACAGCTTCTCGCGAAAAACAGGCGCTTCTACTGAATTGCTTTACTTCGTTTGGTTTTAATTGGAGAAATAATTTGTGTAATAATGGCTGTATATGTTTTGAACTATTTCAAAGTTAGATTAATTTTTCTTTTTCAAATGCATGGCAATGCTATTTTTCACACATGATGTAAGGATACACTGGTGATGGGAAGGGAAAGAGTGAAAGGTGAAACCAAACAGACCCATAAAACCTGCACAGAGTTTAAGTACACTCTAAGAAATTGTTCGGAAATTTACCATACCAGTGTATACGCTTATAGGCTGTTCACGGTAAAATGAGCACTTCTGAAAGCCCTGCTGAAGATCTACTTGTATTCACATTGTATATTCTTCCGCCTTGTGCAAAATCAATATTGTAATGGGCCTCGCCACTTTTATTCATGCGTTGGTCAAGTGCAACTGTGAAATTATTACACAAGAAAATGTTTTGCAAATCTGCTCACTTTTACAGTTGCACACATTAACAAAAACAGAAAGTGATCGAAATAATTTAAGCTATCACAAATGGTTGTCTGACCCTTTTTATTCGACGTTAAGACAGGGAACTACTTTCCATTCATCGTTACCAACTTTACTGGGCGCATGTCAGTCAGTTTGCCCGTTAAAATATATGCAGGCAGGGATAGTGACTTTTTTTTCTAAGGCTGATTTCAAAAGCGCTAACTTTATTGTGCCCAGCCTTTAGTCAGAAAGCGGGAGTGGTAAAATTTTCCCCTGTGCATTCATTATAGCGTTCCGCAATAAACAGTTAAATGCATAAAGAAGTTCCTAACTGTGTACAGCAGCGTCGCTAAACATTCCTACACATGCAGCTTGACGTGTGGTATTATTTCCATACATACCATATATTTGATTTTATTGCATGGTATCTTGGAATTGAACCAGAACGTCGCATGCGTGGTATCAACGGACTCGAAAACTGAACGACCTAAGGCTAGCAGAGCGTGGGGCGTAAGAGGATTCGAAAACGAACTGGGCCGGCGTAATAAATGTTCTTATGGCAACGAGCCTAAGATTTACGCTAAGTGGACGTTGGTACACAGGTTAGCAGGGTTGACAACGTTCGCACACCCATCGGATTACAGCTGGAAAGTTGTGCTGAAGACCGTTTATGGCGAAAAGGTATCCCAGTAAGCATGAGTTGTGTGATGTGACTTTCGTGATTTGCATTTTATTTAATGCTATGAGTATTTTTTAAGGTTCTTTGGTATTCAGTACTAAAGCCTTCTCCACCCTCTGTTATCAACGACAAGTAGCCTTTGATATTTCCTCGCTTGTGTCTTTCATGAACGGTTTAATCTGAGTGTATATCTTTTCCAGTTCTTCTGTGTGTCTGTTTACATTACACTTGTCATTATTTGCCATATACGGAATATACATTTTCTCTTGTCATATCTACCTAACAGTGCATACTTACTCTTCGACGAGGACTCTTTGAGTGCATCGGATTATATTATTTTTGTTTACAAAAAATTTCTCAAAGCCGGAAAAAACCTGGATCAGTTAATCGTTACCGATTTCTGTTAAAGGCTGTTCACGATAAACTGAGCACTTTTGAAAGCTCTGCTCGAAATCTACTCGTGTGCACGTCGCCTATTCTACCACAAGATTTAAAATTAACATTTCAATGCCCCTGACCACCCTATTCATGCGTCGGCCAAGTGAAACTGTAAAATTATTACTAGAGACCTGCAAAAATTCGCGTTATAATTTCGCATAAGGCTAAACTTAACAGTTCTGTACATACTTCAGCCGGCGTCGTTCCTCCATTGGCTGCTGCATATACGAGAAGTCACGCCCTTTCTTACAGAACTGCGGGTTATTGGTGCACACAGTTGTGAAGTGTTCATTTATCGGCGTAGAGTTAGTTACCCGGAGCGTGTCGGATAAAGATTGGTCCAATGACGATCGCATTGCAAAGGTACATGTGCTTTAATTTTAACTTGTCTCCAAATAGTAACGCGAATTTTACAGGTCTCCAATTATTAAGAAAGTGAATATTTTACAAGTTTGTTAATTTCTACACTTATTACGGATAGAGAAAAAACTTGAAAGCAAAATTAATGGTTTCAGTATTCTCAAGGGTTTGACGTAAAAATTATAATTCAGCGTAGCTACGTGGAACAACTTTTTTTTCGTTGTTGTAGGCCGTTCACGGTAAAGTGAGCACTTTTGAAGCTATTTCATCAGTCATAATAACCAATAAATACATTTCATTGCGGCCTCGGACATTTGGTTTTGGGTATGGTGAATCTATACACTGTGTTTATTACTCACTTGGCGGGGTTTAGATTCAAAAAGTTGTGGAAGGGTATAAATTGGTTGAATGAAAAAAGTAACTAGGGCTTCAAAAGTGCTCACTTTACCGTGAACGGCCTACGAACTTTACTGGGTGCACGTCGGCCAGTGTGACCGTTAAATCATAAGCAGGTAGTGGCAGTGATTTTCTCCTAATGTCGACTTAAAAAGTTCTCGTTTTACCGCGAACAGCCTATACTCAGGACCGCCCCGTTTTTCGCGGAAAAGATTCCAGGACTACTAGCACTCCAAAACATTAGCGCTCAAATCCACTTTCGTGATCGGACAACTTTAACTCTCAAGCATTGCAGGTGTCAGCCTGCGAATCGCTGACACTCAGTGCTGGGGTTACATAATTCTGATTGGCCCAGTCAGGCAGGAAACTGCCTCCCGTCAAAGACACGTGGTCAATAACTAGAGCAACGAGTACTTTGCTGATTGCTCTGGCAGCACGCTAGATCTCGCAAATCCCTGTACACTCCAGGCATTGTCGTTTGTTCATTGTTCGCTGCGATCAAGTGAGGACTGTTCAGTGCTAACTCACACTACTGCTTCCTGCTTGTTACTGGCTCGCAGTTGAGCGGGACGTATCTAAAGAACTCCAGTCCAATCACTATGGTGGGAGAAAATACTAAGTGTTTGATGTCTACTTTGTCAATTAATGAATTCTCGAAATACTCGGCGGCTCTACCATGAATGCTATAGGACATTGGGGTCTAACCTTTGTGTAAATGTGTTCTCGAAAAACTCCTGGCATTATATGTACTTTAATTTCACCATTTATTTGCCATGTGAGGGTTGGGCGAGGTGAAGATGGGGCAACCACGGTATGAAAAAGTAGGAGAAAGAGGAGTACTCCGATAAAACCCACCCACCAATGGCAACGGGAATCACGTTTTCTACGTGCGGATATCCATGTTCGATCCAGGCGAGAATCGAATCAGGTTCGCCGTTTAAAAATGCGAGATGTCTGATGACTACACCTACATAGAGAGTTCATTTTATACGTAAAAGAAATCAAGGTTTCATCTGACATATTTTATTATTTCTCGAACACCAACACACGTACTGTTCTTTACAAAGTTGGTTCGTTGCAGATTATCTTTTACCTGTGTACATCTCCACAAAGGGACGCTGTGAAATCTTTGTATGGGCATGTGGATATCTTACTATTTCGTTAATTACACTGCAAAAAGTATGAAATTTAGATAAACCAATTTCAGTGACAGTTTATTTACCCGCGCTTTTAAAGAAGTTCCAAAAAATTGCTGCCAATATTAGCACATATGTATTTGATAGTGTGAATTTAAAAAAAAAATGCTTCTTTACTGACAGGGGTGTATTTTAATGGTTGACTTTAACCGTGTGCAACATGCCATTAAAAACAGATACTCGGGTTTCCTAACGCGGCCTTCAGTAATTGTACGTACGCGTACTCATTGATTATGTGTAGAGGCCTGCAAAATGCGCGTTATTATTTCGGGACGCGTTGAACTTTAAACACGTGTACCTTTGCAATAGGATTGCCATTGGATCATACTTAATCTGACATGCCCTGGGTAACTGCGCCAAGGAATGAACACGTCCTCAACTGTGTGCCCCTATCACGTGCAGTTTAGCCAGAAGGGCGTGGTTTCACATATATGCAGCAGCCAATGGAAAAACGACGCCGGCTCCAGTAAAAACAAAACAGTACTGTGAAGTTTAGTCTGGTGCCGAATGATAAAGCGAATTTTGCATGTCTCTAATCATGGGTGTTCCTGAAATACTGTGGTGACGGGCGGAGAGGGGAAGGGGCACAGTATTTCTGTTGGCCGTCTCGTAACACATTCCTATAAGGGCTGCCTGTTTTTCGTGAAATGATTCACGCGAAGGCTAGACTCCAATGCCCTATAACATACCTTTAGTTATAGATAGGGATAGTAAAATTTCGTGAGTTCAGTGACCTGTAGGCTATACTCCACAGTCCTGTGTACACTGGAGCCTCAGATGCTTGTTCATTGGCTGCTACCTCAGTGTTACCTCACACCTGGTAGTATGGGATTCGCTACTTCTTCTTTGCAAGTATGCTATTGGCTCAGAGGCTTTTAGGGCGTGTCTAAAGAACTGTCATCCAATTACAAAGGTGACTTCACTGTATACGTGTTTGACGTCTATCTTGTCCCGAAATTAATTCGCGAAATTTTCCTATCCCTAGTTATATATAAGGCCACCTGTTTTTGCAAAAAAAATGTACGCGAAGCCGAAATTTCAATATCCTATGTGCACACTTGCAGTTTTCATTTGACTATTGGCCGCTTGTCTTCGTGCGAAGACGGTCCGTTTCATCAGTGAGCCAATCAGAATTAAGTTTCTTCGACTACTAACTGTCCGTGATTCGCGGGAAGACTGATACGACGCGTTACAATTCAAATTATACTATCACCAATCACGAAAGTGGTTCTGAACCAAAGTGCGTTGGAACACAACTTGTCCTGAAATCTATTCGCAGGAAAACAGGTGCCCCTAGTTATTGGCCACGTGTCTTTGCGGGGAGACAGTTCCTTTCCTGACTGGGCCAATCAGTATTAGGTAACAACGGCAATGATGGTCCTTGATTCGCGGGCAGACACCCGGATGCGTGACAGTTGAAATCATCCAATCACTAGAGTGTATCTGAGCTCTAGTTTTTTGGACTGCAAGTATTCTTGGAATCTTTTCCCCGAAAACAGGGTCGCCCCTGCACATTGCTCAATAATACGGACGTATAATATCAGCCGCTCAAACCACGAGCTAATATCGCACGTGCCAGCAAAATGGCGTCAGTAACCAGCAAAGGGGTTGGAGCGACTGTCGCCAATCAGCGCATGTTAGCTCAATGACAGCCAGCAGCACCAGTCAATAAATAATCTTTTGCAGCAGGCAGTAGCCAATCAGGCGCAACACCAGTACCAGGGCTTCGCGCAGCGTATCAGCGGAGGACTGCGTCCACATCAAAGTAACCGGCATTAATTTTTTTCTGTACATTTACCTATTCTGTGTTGACAGCAAGTAGAGACCTGCAAAATTCGCGTTATTATTTCAGGACATTTTAAACTTGAAACTCTTGTACCTCTGCAAAACGATTGTCATTGGACCGTTCTTTCTCGACACGCCCCGGGTAACTCTGCGCCAATAAATGAACACATCTCAGTTATGTGCCCCAATCACGTGCAAGTTACTCAGAAAGTGATTGACTTCTACACACTGCGTCATTATATATATATATATATATATATATATATATATATATATATATATATATATATATATATATATAATATATATATATATATATATATATATATATATATATATATGTTGTGTGTGTGTGTGTGTGTGTGTGGGTGGGTGGGTGGGTGTGGGTGGCAGCCAATGGAGGAACGATGCCGGTTCGAGTGTATACAGTAGTGTGAATTTTATCTTGATGCCAAAAAATAACTCGAATTTTGCATGTCCCTAACAATAAGATACATTAGTTACGTAACAAGCTATTCGCACAAGAAGGATAGGCGAAGGAGTCGTCCAAGATATGGGTTAAGGAACCATTCTGGCAATAGCTGGAGTGACTACGGGAAACCAGGAGAAACCGAAATATGCATGGCCATACGGTATTTCAAACCCCAAGGTACTTCTAAAGCGAGTCCCTGCCTGCAACAGTCTGTATAGACTATAAACGGAACACGCAGACTGGCGTGCTCTTTGTCCTGGTAAAGTTAGCAGCGACGCAGGTAAAGTTGTTCCGTGTGGTTAACGATGTATCAAAGTCGTGACTTTTAATTTTATGGACACCGAATTGACTGGTTTTCTTTTCCGTTTGTTTTGTGCAATTGGTAACAAGAAGCAAGCATTTATTTGAACTTTTACTTTCCCAACATTTACACAACTTCACTTGGTAGGCGCGTGAATAAAGTGATCGGGCTCATGGCAATGTTGATTTAACGTAAGGTTACTTCTAATACAAGTTAGGAAAATCAATGTTAAAAGTTTGGAAAAAGAGGAAATTCTCGTCAACAGGTAAGCGCTAGTGTCGGCAACGAACCAGATCCTTTCCGTTTTCTACATTAAAAAAAACATAACAATTGCAATAATAAGAAATATAAATTATAATATCTTCGTGATTAATTAAATATTCCTATAGGCTATTCACGGTAAAATTAGCACTTTAGAAAGCCCTGCTTAAGGTCTACTTGTACACACGTTGTGTAATCTTGCGCCTTATGTAAAATAAACATTGCCATGGGCCTCATCACTTTACTCATGCGCCAGTCAAGTGACACAGTGAAATTATTAGAAAACTAAATATAGTACAAATCTGCTCATTTTTACTCTTCGATGCATAAAAAAAGAAAGCGAGAGAAATAATTTATCACAAATTCTTATATAAAACTTTTTATTCGACGTTAACATATGAAACTACTTTCCTCCATCGTTACCAACTTTACTTGATACATGTCACTCATTGCACCCGTTAAAATATATGCAGGTAGGGGCAGTGACTTTTTTATAAGATTTATTTCAAAAGTTCTCACTTTATCGTCAACAGCTTTTATTTTATTATTCACGTAACTTAGAATTTTAACTTAAAAAGTTACCTATTGGAAAACTGCGTACCTAGCGGCGGAAGTTGTCCCTATGCTAAACTCTCCCATAAAAACCTCGTTTAGTTCCCAACCTGAATAGAATAAACCTTAGCAGGGCTTTCGAAAGTATGCCGCCTTACCACGATGCCTTCCGCAGAAGACCCACGCACCCTTGCTGTCTGTCTGCAAAAGGGGGCGGAGTTTTCGGACGGGCCAATAGGCTGCAGGCGTGACGGGCGATCCTTCACTGTCGCCTCTCATTAGTGGTGGCCGTTTCAGTTACGCGTAATAAACGCGTGGCTTTTAAGACAGGAGATAGATAGATAGAGAGAGAGAGAGGGAGTATACCTCTACAAAATTGTTCCTCTCGCCAAGAAGATTAATTAATCACTCTGTACTAATGAAACCTACGGCAGCGTGTTAGAGCCAGAATCCGTTTTTATTTCAGCGTGGACACACGAACTAACTGCATTTCCGGGTCTGATTTCCCAAATATTTTTCATAGTTATATTTGTGCCAGGAAATAATTTTTACCGGGATTATTTTAACAATAAACATCTTTGTGGATCGTTAGGGACCCTGTTTTTTACAAAAAGATTTCATGGCCAGTTGTGTTCCAACGCACTTTAGTGATTGCATCATCTGAATTGTTACGCGTCGAATCTGTTTTCCCGCGAATCACGGACAGTTAGTATCGAAGAAACTAAATTCTGGTTGGCTCACTGATGTAACAGACTGTCTTCGTACGAAGACAAGCGGCCAATAGTCAAATGAAGACTGCGAGTGTGCACATAGGATATTGAAGTCTAGCCTCCGTGTGAATCTTTTCGCGAAAAAAAAAAACAGTTGGCCTTATGGATAGGGATAGGAAAATCTCGCGAATTTGTTTTAGTACAAGATGTACGTGCAACATGTGTAGAATGAAGTCACCTTTGTGACACGCCCTGGACGACTGTGAGCCAATAATAGCACACTTGCAAGGAAACAAGTAGCGTGTGTTATATTGCCGGGTTTGGAGTAACACTGGCTTCTCTCTGGAGCAGCAGCCAATGAACAAACATCTGAGGCTCTAGTGTACACAGGACTGTAGAGTCTAACCAACAGGTCATCGAACTAGCGAAATTTTCCTATCACTACCTATGGACCTTTGCTTAGCTTTCTAACTTACGCGTTATTCGGAGGCTGTGCGGGTCGCAGCTTCATGTCGGACAGGCCAAAATTTCAACCCAAGCCTCAGTAATATTGGGCAATTTCCGAGCATTGGGTCCCGCTTCTGAGTGACTCGTAGATCTTAATGATATTGATATCTGATACTCTTGTAAGTAAGGACCACAGATTCAAAAGCATATAGTCCCAGTTTTATTTACTCTACTACTACGATGAATACATTCCAGATCAAATTCATTTCTGCAAAAAAAAAAAAACCTGAACAGGAACTTGAAATATCCTTGGACGTTCCACTCCTATTTTCTACGTATTCGGGTGGACCCGGGTTCGATTCCCGGTCCGGCCATCCTGATTTCAGTTTTCCATGGTTTCCCGGGATCACTCCCTTCCCATTCTTTGCTTCGTGCCTAATGACATCGCTATCGACGAGACGTTAAGCCCAACTACCTACCTACCATCCTATTTTCTAGCACCACTGGAAATCAATTTTTTGATCATATTTAAAATTAAAAATATAAACTGACGCTCTTGTAGTCCAATTATGTCTTCGGTATATGATAGCTTCTATTGTTGAAGAAACAAGTATTTCTAATATTAACTGCAAAGCGATTACTCTGTAAGTACAATAACGTAATAACAAATAATCCTGTAATGTGCTGTGCCATGGAGAAGTAATAAACGTGGTTGAGTTAACTGGAAAAAAAATTAGAGTTGGTCATTCGTAAAATAAAAAAAAAACCTGAAAATCAGGATAGCCAAACAAGGAATAGAACACTTATACCGCATTACTTATATAAGGTCACTAATCAGCCTTGGTATATAACAGGCATAATGGTATCAAATACGGCGTAGATTTATATTCAAATCTGTATAACATAGCATGGCTGTCAGATAATTCTAGGAAACTTGCTAAAAAAAAGTATGACCATTTTTTTTGTTGGTATTGGTAACTACTTTTAGTATGACTCAGTAGAGACTTTAACGGCTTGGTGTACCTTAAACAAACTTTCGCTTTAGAGACACTGAAGTTACTCGCCGGATAAGATCGACAATTCCACGGACATAAAATGCCTAATCCTCTCTGCTTTCAGCTCGCAACGACGAGGCGTAAAGCTTATGCATGACCTTTATGATTTTAAGATATGATCTCTTAAAATTAGAGCCACCTGTTTTTCGTGAAAAGATTCCAGGACTACTTTTACTCCAAAACACTGAAGTTGAGATCCACTTTCGTGATTGGATGAATTCAACTGTCGCGCATTGCAGGTGTTTGCCCACAAATCACGGACAGTCATTGTCGGTGCTACCTAATTCTGATTGGCCCAGCCAGGTAAGGTACTGTCTCCGACAAAGGCACGTGGCCAATAACCAAATGAAAATCATACGTATGCCATAGAACATCGGAGTGTAGCCTTAGCGTGAATCTTTTCGCGAAAAACCGGTGGCTCTACGTATAATGCTTTAAAATGTATTCGCCAGAAATGCTGTGACCAAACCATCGTCCTAATTATAATCATGCCCACATTTACATTTAAATAAAGGCTTTTGGTAAGTAACGAAAAAGCTGACGTTTATATGCATGAGTGTAACAATTCTTAAATGTTACTGGCAGCCATAGATCACAGCAGCATATTTATCGATTTCATAATAAAAGACGAATTTATAAATCCCTGTGCACATCTTCATGGGCACAGGCGAGTAGGTAAGAATTTTATTTATTCCGAGAATTATTTATTTTGGTCACACACCATAATTACAGTTTGATAAGAATACATAAAGTACGTTATTTATATAAACCTTAATTAAGAGAAATTAAAAAGTTTCCTCTTGAAATCTTGAAACAAATTTTCGATAACAGCAGAATAATAAAACGAAACTTCATCGTAATCCATGGTGAGATGTGTTTATATTTTGATTCCAACTTTGTCTAGAATATTTTATTTATCTTTTATTTAGATTCCTCAAACTTTCAAAACATATTAAAAATTTCGACGCAGGTATATAAGTAAGGGTAGGAAAATTTCGCGAGTTCAATGAACTGTAGGCTAGTCTCCACAATCCTGTGTTTACTCGAGCCGCAGTTGTTTGTTCATTGGCTGCTCCTCCACTGAGCAGCCAGTGTTACTACACACCTGGTAGTATGGGATTCGCTACTTGTTTCCTTTCCAGTCTGTTATTGGCTCAGAGTCGTCCAGGGCGTGTCTAACAAACTGCGATCCAATTGCAAAGTGAACTTCAGTGTGCACGTGTTAGACGTCAACATTGTCCTAAAATGAACTCGCGAAATGTTCCTATCCCTATATGTAAGTTAAAACACAAGTAAGGATAGGTATATTATATTTGATAGAGATTTCATTAAATGAAACAATTTTGTAGGGTTCATGACTTTTTCAGAGCCAGTTGTCAACGTGACAGTTTTAATGTTTGTGTAATGGAGGGATACGCAGAATTAAATGCTACTCTGAACTGAAATATTGTAAGAAATACGGCCTTTGCTTCAAAGTAATTTGCACAGTGACGTTTCTTTTACGAGATATGCTATTTGTAGCTGTAAATAAAATGTTTAAACGTATTTATACTGTTTTTAATTTATAAAGGATACTTTTTTTTTTTATTTACACAAAATTATTTAGGAACTAATTGCCAATATTTTTTTTTTTTAACTCTACAAGAAATTTTGAGAACATTTTTCAACATACTGTGGAAGTTTTAAAACAAGACTTTAATTTCAATATGAATCTACTGTAGACCTCACAATTATTACATATATATGGCGATACATAAAATATTGTGTATGTTTCATGAGACACTGAGTTGAAATGACATGCTATTTTACTTGTAGTGATAGGCCTACAATAAGATTATTGACAACTAGTTTATTAAGAATTATTTTGGAAAATGTACACAAATTTTGTACTGTATACGTATAATACATGAATTGTGATTTAGTTTAATATTTTAGTTGCTCTGTGTGCACTGCATAGTTATTTTGATAGCTGGAGTCCTTCTGACGCACTGTTAGTATTTATTCCCTTGGAAACGTATCACTAGAGACATGGAAAATTTGCATTATTATTTTGGAACACGTTAAACTCGAAACACGTGTAACATTGGAACACGTTTTTCGTGGGATCATGCTTCATGTGACACGCCCTGGGTAACTCTGCGCCAATAAATGAACACTTTACAGTTGTGTGCCCCAATCACGTGTAGAGCTCAGTCAGAAAGGACGTGGCTTCACATTTATGCAGCAACCAATGGAGAACTACGCCGGCTCCAGTACGAACAGTACTATGAAGTTTAGCCTGATGCCGAATAATAACGCGAATTTTGAATGTCTCTACGTGTCACGTTCGGTCACACATTAATTTCCGAGTTCAAGTGTTGCGGTCGGGTAGTTTTTAGGTACGCGCTGTACTTGTGCACTCGGCACTTGTCTTGTAAATAGTGAACAAAGTGGCGCGTGCTCGATGATAATGGCATTAACCATCCGTGACAACGAGGTATAGACTATTCACGTTAAAGTGAGGCCTTTTTAAGGCGCTGCTAAACTTTCTTTTATACTAGTTTCTGTCTTTCTGCCACTTTTTAATATAAACATTACCATGTTACTAATAAACACAGTGTACGCATTTCACCAATATAAAAAGTTAATATCTAAGGCTACAATAAAATATACTTACTAGTTGTTAGTGCCTGTCTGGAGGGCTTTAAGAAGTGATCATTTTACAGTGAATAGCCTTTATAGACAATTCCACACATCCGATTACCCGCAAGGAAGGCTTGGCACTGGTGCCTTTCTGTGTACAGAAGCTGTCATGAGTATAATTCACGTGCGACCTTTCTACGATCGTGGACACGCAGAATGAACGGGTTGACACTCTGCACTCTGTACATATTTACTGGCAATTCAAGGCGAGATACATTTACGTCGCTTAGCTTCATCACTATACGAACGACATCCTGTTCGTGTCTGCTTTCCCACTTGCCATTCTGCTATTGGTTCTCACATTTCATACGCTTACTCCACTGAATAAATTTCATCACTGGTTGGCTGTCGGCCAATGGAGTGAGGAGCAGTGGTGGCTTAGTGGTTTGACAACTCGCCTTACACCTACGCGAACTGGGGTTCGATTACAAGCGAGTTCGCTCCCGGATTTTTCGCATGTGGGAATCGTCCCGGACGATGCTGCGTGGTTGACGGATTCTCTTAGGGATATCCAGTTCCCCCCCTCCCCGCCCTTAAATCTCGGACGTAGTGGCGTGTTGTTGGTGTCCCCCCTTAATCATAATAAGGGATAGGAAAATTTCGCAAATTCATTTCAAGACAAAATAGACGTCAAGTAGGTCTACGTGTACAGTGAAGTCGCCTTTGCAATTGGATCACGATTCATTAGACACGTCCCGGACGACTCTGAGCCAGTAGCAATCTTAACATGAAAGTAATCAGCGAATCTCATACTGCCAGGTGTGGGGTAACACTGGCTCATCTCTGGGGTAGGAAACAATGAACAAACGTCTGAGGCTCGACTACGCATAAGATTGTGGGGTCTAGACTATAGGTCATTGAAATCCGAAATTCTGCTATCCCCATAGCCACCTGTTTTTCGCGAAACTATTTATGCTCTGGCTAGACTTCAACATCATACGTGCACACTTGCATCTCTTCTTTGGCTGTTGTCTGCCTGTCTTTATGCGAAGAAAGTATGTTACATGAGTGAGCCAATCAGAATTAAGTTTCCTCGATACTGACCGTCCGTGATTGGCGGGCAGAAAAATAGGACGCCTTACAATTCAAATGAACCTATCACGAAAGTGGTTTTGAACCTAAGTATTTTGGAACAAAACTTGTCCTGAAATCTTTTCGCAAAAAACATATCCCTAATTAAAATTTGACATGTAACAGGCAATACAATTTATAGTTTATTAGCGATTTCTTCACATTTTTTAAAAATATAACCTTTGAAAAATCAGCCTATCTATGACGTGTTTGGTTTTTCCCCCCTAAATTTGCCACCTATCTCAAGCGTTTTATACTCCTGTTAATGTAAAAATACCTTATTTTTAATTAATTAAAACTATTATTTATATTTTATCTGTATAGTATAAATAATGTATCATTTGTTATTAACGTGAATAAAAACAATGAGATAACAAGTGTGTTGGTAATGCCTAGTAAGAAATACATGTTATGCAAACTGCTATCACACTGAGTGCGCACGAATGCGGTGCGTTGTCTCTTTGGTGTGATTTTCTAGACTCGATTAAGTTTTGTTTGCGTGAAGCGGACGAATATTGTGGAAGTAAAACTCGAGCGGAGTTTCAGAAAAGTTGGAAGTAACCGTGAGTGGACTTTATATTGATCACTTCAATTATATTAAAAAAAAACTACTTATTATTTTACTAACGATAATTAGTGTTGAAGTACTTTAAAGTTATTTCAACATCCTGGCAAGCAATAACGGAATAATGAAACTGCACCCACGCGAATTTCGTTTTCAGTAGCAAAGAAAGTTTTTCATTTTAGTGTAGTTCAAGTTTAACTAGAGCGTAGCGTTCCATGTGTTAAATTGGTCAAAGGCTGTTCACGATAAAGTGAGCGCTTTTGAAATCGACGTTAGAAAAAAGTCATTTCCCCATGCCTGCATATATTTTAATGGCCGCACCGAGTGAAATTTGGCCAGCAAAATTGGTAACGATGGATGGAAAGTAGTTCCATATCTTAACGTCGATCAAAAAATGTTAGGTAACCATTTCGATAACTTAAATTATTTCCTTGCTTTCTGTTATTTTTTATGCATCGATGTGTAAAAATGAGAAGATTTGTAAAATACTTACTTTCTTAATAATTTCACAGTTTCACCTGACCGGCGCATGAATAAAGTGATGAGGCCCATGGCAATGTTAATTTTACATAAGTGGGAAGAGTACACAACGTATATACAAGTAGATCTTAAAGTTGTAGTAAAGCAACTGCCTATGGAGCACTGCACCTCTGGTTGTACAATGTCAAGAACAATTAAACTAGTACAGACACCATAAAATTGTCACAAAAGTGGTATTTATGCCATATATGAAAGAAGAATGTATATATTTTGCAACACTATAAAATATTTTACTAAAATATACTTCTTATTTATAAAAAATAATCGATTTAAATAGTCTGTATTTTTTACCAAACTTTAAGCGTATTTCCATTATGGATGCTTCGGAAAGAAGAATTTTTAAGAAAATCTTCGTCATGGAATATCGTCATAATGTTTACGATGATTGTGTGCAAGAAAATCGTAGCAATAATGTAAGGAATAATTTTTGTAATTATTTTTATGTGCGTCCAACTATCACAAACATTTATAGCTGAAACTGACATAAAAAATGTTAATTATAAAATTTATATGATACATTATTACTATGATTTTACTACACATTGTCACAATAAATATTATGACTACCTTTTTTGAAGAATATTTTCTTGTAAATTCTGTTTTCCGAAGCATCCAGAATGGGAATGCGCTTAAATTTGTTTTTAAAAAATACGGATTATTTTAATTAACAATTTTTTACAAATAAAATGTATATTTTGGTCAGATATTTTATAGTGTTACAAAATATATACATTCTTCGTTCGTATACATTATAAATCGCACTTTTATGACAATTTTTGTGTTGCCTGTAACTTTTTTTATGAGTTCTTCTCGTTGTGTAGCCGGGTGCAGTGCTCCATAGGCAGTTGCTTTACGTAAACTTTAAGCAAGGCTTTCAAATGTGCTCATTTTTCCGTGAACAGCGTTATAGAAATGGACGACTCGCGAGAAAAGTCGGCGCGACTAGCCTTAAGTGGTGTCGGCTGCTGGCTAGCCTGTCCCTTGTGTCGGCGAGTCGTGCGGCCGGACCGGTAAATCACGCAAGGCATGCAGTGTCGATGGGGCCTTGATTGACAGGGACTTGGGGAGGGGAAGTCTCGTTGCTTGATACGCATCTGGACGCCGTGGAGAAACCATTGTCGAAGAGGGAGGCGTGCACGATCTCGTTGAAGCTTCGAGCTGGACTCGGACTCAGAGGATCCTTTGCTGGAACGGGACGGGTTGGCGTTTTCGCTGAAGCCACTCAACAGGGTCGTCGAAAAAAAAGGTAATTTTTTTTTCAGACCGAAAAATCGTACGTTTCGCTAAAAATGGTAGTACCTTGTAAAAAATTATGGGGGGGGGGGGGGCTCGATTTTATGATAAGAAAATCGTGTGTGTACATTTATAACGTTCAGTTATAAATTAACTGATTTTATCAGCCTTCGTGCGAAATATCTGCGTCACGCCTGGGTGTGATAAACAAAGGGTTAGCTGCAAAAAATGTACTCAGTATTTTAATTTATAGGCAGCACTTAATAAAGTTATTCAGAAAAGAAACTTGAAAGTAATTTTGTGCTCAACGATTTGGCAAACTGCGCACGCACATCAGTAATTTGCTGCCCAAACGTTTAGAACAATCTGCTTTATCCGAATTTTCTCATATCCGAGGTAGGGTCAATCAACATCATCTCGAATTATAGTGGTTCTATTTTAAATAATACTTATCTATCATATGAGTGTAACTGATTTCATGTTTACTCTTTTTTCAAAAGTATTATTTTCTTTGAAGACAGAGCACGGTATATTACTTGCGGTATTTATTCACCTTTGTAGAGTCGTCAACAATCTTATTTTAATGTTATCACAGAGGAAATTATAGATTTACTAACAAGGTTCGAGGAAACACGTGAAAGGCTGGAACACTTATATTTTAATATATAAAATAGCAAACTCTAATTCCCTCGTTTGTTAAGTTATTTACGGTACCAGGCAAAAAAGAAAGTTCCCCCATTCCCAATAGTACATACTTACCGTAGAAACCAGCATATGAAATAAAGAATAGAAATAAAAAAACACTTTTCGTTTACTTTCTTCGAAACCAGAATATATTAAATATTGATTTGGGTCCATCAAAATAAATATACAGAACTTGTTATTTATAGAAATAAACTTAACCAAAATAAATAAGTACTTTGATAAACATGTATCAGAAGTGTTTTATATTTGTGTTAACAAAAATACCGCATTTTTGGTTTAGATTAACTTTTATTTACGTTTTATCTATAAAATATAACAATTAATTTACCACTAACATGATTAGAAACAGGGAGAAAAAAAATGTGTTGGTAATTGCTGGTAAGAAATAGTTCTTATGCAAAATATCATTTCACTGAGTGAGCACGAATGTGGTGCGTTGGCCCTTTGGAGTAATTCCCTCAACTTAGGCCGTGGTCACACGAATGGTCTAGAACGTGTTTATTCGGAATTTGTTCGGCATCCATGTCTGAACATGTTTGTGAACGGAAATCCTTACCTGCGAAACACGCGCCCGTGATTATTTATAATCGTTTCCACAACTCATCAAAGTCTGAGTATTTCATTAACTTGAACAAAACTTACCTTATTTTTATTCTAACAGCGTAACTAATACTATTATTGTTTAACCTGACATACCATGTATTTCAACGGATGCAGAAATTCCCGCCAAAAATTAACCAATTTGATTACAAATTCTGTACTTCTTAGCAGCCAACGAGAACACGACACAGGAGAAGAGTCGCTCCGATGTACTTACACGACGGGTTTACTTCGAACAAGACGTGACTGCGATCGGAACAAGTTCGGAGCCAATCACAGCTCTTTTGCTCTGAGGCATGAAACTCGTTCTTAGTAGATCCGCCAACCCTGTCCATAATCATTCTGAACATTCCTCGACAAGATAACACACGTCCGTGTCAAGACTTCTGCGCCGAAGAAAATTGCTCTCCACGTTCCCAGCTACGGATTCGCGTAATCTTATGGCCAACGACGCTGAAACTAGAGCCGCAAATTTTTTGCACGTTTTCCTCTTCCCTTCTAGCTCCCGCGGGTGAAAGTTCTGTCGCTTGTACGAAACGGTTCTCAAAGAGATCCGGAGAACGACCGAATGGCACGTAGCAAGTGTTTTTTTTTTGTACGAAACACAATTTAGGTTAATGTACCATTTTATTTTATAATGCAATCAAGCGCATAAAGAAGTTTAAAAGTTTATTCTACGGCACCGTACTGGATTCATCTACTACACTGTTAAAATATCGGCACAGAGTTTCACGAAAATGTACAGTTGGTATTCAGAACTGCGATCAGTAATGACGGAAGAAGTATTCAGAGCGGCACTTATTATAAACGGGTCCTATGCATCTTTTATTGTAACTACGGTGGTTGAGGGCGTACGATGCCTAAATTATAGTCTGTTCGCGGTTTCTCCGCAATTTTTTCAATCAAACATTTGAAAAATCACCCCATATATGCAGTGTTTAGTTATTTCCGACATATGCCATCTATCACAAGCGTCTTATACCCCATGATTACAGACCAGCAAAATTCGCGTTATTTTTTTTTTTGCGTCCAGCTAAACTTCACAGTACTGTATATACCCGAGCCGGCGTAATTTCTCCATTGGCTGCTGCCTTAGCGTTAAGTCAATCCCTTTCTGAGTGAACTGCACCTGATTGGGGCATACTGTTGTCGAGCGTTCATTTATTGGCGTAGAGTTACCAGGGGCATGTCAACTAAAGTATGGTCCAATTACATATTGCAAACGAAAAGGGTTTCAAGTTTAACATATTTTCAAATAATAACGCGAATTTTGCAGGTCTCTACTCATGATGTAACAGGAAGTAGATACTTTGCATGCGTAAACGTTTTACTGTATAATTTACAGTGTGTAGTTCTGAACTATATTTAAACCTCTGTGAAATTATTTACTTACTGAAAAGCAGGAAGAAACATCATATGATATGAGACCTGCCAATTTCGCGCTGTTATTTGAGGCAAGTTAAAATTAAGGCACGTGTACCTCTGCAATGTGTTTGTCATTGGACCAAAATTTATATGAAACGCCCCGGGCAACTCTACGCCGATAAATGGACACTTCACAACTGCGTGCCCCAATAACCCGCAGTTCTGTAAGAAATGGTGTGACTTCACATACATGCAGCAGCCAATGGAGAAACGACGCCGGCTGAAGTACATACAGGACTGTAAAGTTTAGTCTTGTGCCAAATAATAACGCGAATTTTGCAGGTCTGTAGCCATGTATCACAAGCGCTTAACACCTCTGTTAACATTAAAGTATCTCATTTTTCATTAAATTGAAGTTTTGTCCGTATTTTATTTATAACATTGTATTATTTCATTTATAATAAATGTGATTAGAAAAAATAGAAAAAATATGTGAGTTGGTTGCATTTACTAAGAAATTGTTCTCATTAAAAACACTAATTTGGTGAGTTCTCCTTTAGCGTAATTTTTCCAAACTTACTTCAGCTTAGTTTTCAAGAGGCGGAGGAATATCGTGGAAGTAGATCTTTAGCATGGCTTCAGAAAAGTGCGAAGTAACCATGAATCGATTATATCCAAAGTGTTCTTCGCAGCTGCAATTGAAATTATTTTTCTGCGGCTGTTAGGATACTCGAGACTTATACTGTACACACATACCGTCACCCATCAAGAGCTGGCATAGTAAACACAAAACATACATCATTACTACAAACATTCCAACAATATGTGCAAATGAATAGTATTGTAAGTCACTTCTCTTTAAGCTTGAAGATATTAGTAATTTTGAGAAAGTAAACAGAATATATAGCCTGCATTGTGACACATCCGCACGATGAGAGCGAATAATTTTTCTAAGGCTTCATTTATTGAGCTAAAGAAAATGATACAAGCAATATTCAAATTTACGGGAAATTCCAATAGTTAGCAGTGAATGCTATGTAATTCACGGGAAAAGTTGCGTTATGATTAATTGTTATTATTTTTACTGAAAATTTTTCATAGTTTATCGGATTTTTTTTCTGACGCAGCAGTTCACCGTAAAGCCGTGTCTACATTATGATATAGACTGTTAACGGTAAAATGAGCACTTTTGAAAACCCTGCTTCGGGTCTACTTGTATGTACGTCGTGTATACTTCCGTGTTATGTAAAATCAACATTTCCATAAGCCTCACCACTCTATTCATGCGTTGGTCAAATGAAACTGTGAAATTAATAGAAAAGTACGTAGTTCATAAAACTTATAATTTTTAGTCTTCCATTCATAAAAAAAATTAAGTTATTACAAATGGTTAACTAACACTTTTTACTTGACGTTAAGTCATGGAACTACTTTCTCTCCATTATTACCAACTTTACTGTGCGTAGGTAACTCAGTGCAGTCGATAAAATTAATGCAGATAGGATCAGCGATATTTATTTATGGTTGATTTAAAAAGTGCTCAATTTATTATGGACGGCCTTTACAAATATAGCTACTTAAGCATGGTCCACTTTCCTGCTAATGGCTGTTCACGATCAAATGAATACTTTTGAAATCAACCTTAGAAAAATGTCACAGCTCCTACCTGCATATATTTTAACGTGCGCATTGAGTGACATTCACCCAGTAAAGTTGGTAACGATGGAGGGAAAGTAGTTCCATTTTATTAACGTCGAATAGAAAGTGTTAGGTAACCATTTGTGATAACTTACATTATTTATTTCGGGTTCTGTTTTCTTTAATGCATCGAAATGTAAAAATGATCATATTCTAAAATATTTACGTCTCTAATAATTAAACAGTTTCGCCTGACACGCATGAATAAAGAGATGAGGCCCATGGCAATGTAAACTTTACAGAAGGTGGAAGAATACACAACGTGGAAACAAGTAGATCTTAAACGGGGCTTCCAGAAGTGCTCGTTTTACCGTGAAAAGTCTATAAAAATAGCCACGCCGCAATCAGTTTAGCACAGGTACCGCCCCATGGTGCGATGTGTCATGCCATCACCATTGCATAGGGAGATTCTCATTTTGTCAGTCTGTCCTGTGAACGAAATGAAAAGAAGACGACAACGTAATGAAATGAACAAAGTTACAAACATCACAATTTCTCGAAGGAAATATAAGATTTTTTTTTTAGAAAAACTGTTTCATAAAATGCTTTAGGAATTCTTTAGTTGTCAACAGCCATAATCACTACCCAAATTATGACAGAAAATGGCTTAAATATAAGTAATCCATAACTAAGTTGTAAACTTATATCATTGACACTTTTACTGTATACTAAGTAAAACTTTTAGTTTGGGCATCTTTAATCATTAACGTATTAGCATTTTCATTATTCGTTATTTTATCCTTTTAGAAGTCATAGAAAATATTTTGTGCCGTTACATTTTTGGCGTGGTTTATTATTAACACAATCAAATTTTGTAAGTTCTAATGAGCGATAATATGAAAACATTTGAATTCAATGATTTGGGAATAACGATTTTCTTTGACACTTACCTTCAGAATATTTTAATACACTACATTATCAACTATCTAATTCCAGGTCGTTAACAGCTGAGTAATTGAGTAAGTTTATTGTTTTCTTCCGAATTAAGATCGTGAACCGCGTTTTGCACCTACTGGATATCGTCTAAGTTACTAGTTTTTCTATAACAGGCTTTTACAGCAGCATTAGATTATTGCGTTAGCAATAAAATAATTCTACTGCCCATTTGTAAACGTGCTGACAAGCTGTTCTGACACGTGTAAGATTTCCTTTGAAAGTGGAGGGAAGATTTTATTGACTTTCCGAAATGCTTCCAGAACGAAAATTTATGTGCTTATATAGTGACATTATGTCTTGCTGTAAAGGTATTTAAAAATAGGTAACCATAGCATATTTGTCCGATAAACAGTTTCAAACTATGTGGAAACATCATAACTTAACCTAGCACTAATACAAAAATGTATTTTTAATCGCCCAACGTTTGTCATTAATATAATTACAAGAAATCTGATATAATTTACATGTCTAAATTAGTTTAGTTGTGTCCAAGCTCAAAGATATGACAGGAAGTCGATACTTTGCATGCGTAAATGTTTTTACTTTATAATTTACTGTGGGTAGTCCTGAACAATATTTGAACCTCTCTGTAATAAATTACTTACTGAAAATTAGGAAGAAACATATGACTAGGGACCTGCAAAATTCGTGATTTATTTGCGTGAGTGAGTGAAGATATTTGGCGGCACTTAACAGCGAGGTGTTAAGAGCCAATGAGGGTGACTGAGGTGAGTATGGAGCAGTGCCGGTATGAAAGGGCGGGGAAAACGGAAAAACCCCGAGAAACCCGCCGACCAACGCCATCGTCAGGCACGATCCCCACTTCAAAAAATTGAAGTGAACCGGTCGGGAATTGAACCAGGATCGCCATAGTGGGAGGCGAGCAGGCTAACAGCTCAGCCACCGCGGCCCTGTTATTATTTCAGGACAAGTAAAAATTAAGGCACTTGTACCTTTGTAATGCATTTGTAATCGGACCAAACTTTATCTGATACGCCCGGGTAAATCTATACCAGTAAATAAACACTAATAGTAGGAGCATGAGCGTTCTAATTCACCTTTTATTGACCTTGACCATTTAGACATAGTGTCATAAGATTAACCTAGTGTCGATATCACTGTACACTGTAACACACCTTGCTCCTCAATTGCTCTTCAATGGCTCTTCACTTTGCTCCACAATTAACGTGCCAATCCTGTGCTGTAATTGGTCCACACCTAGAACCTCAATCTCGTTCCCCCCCCCCCCCCACCTGAGCTGTGTTGTGATTGCTTCTGGAATTAATTGGTTTCCTACTGCGAGATTCTAGTCTCTCATATACTTCTCTTCATTATTCTGAATACCCGATACACTATCAACCCTCTGCCCGACCTACACACCCTCCACACATCATTCTCCTCTCCTCAGATATGGTTAACCCCCTTCCCACACCGCCCCCATACACTCCACAGCGAGGTAGGCTGTGTTCAGTTCCAAACTTGACATATAGGCATCACTGCTTCGGCCAACGGCCGCTATACCAGTTGTAAAGATGACCACCAAGAGCACTGATGTCTCTTGATGCCGTCATCGGCAGCTAGGAAGCGTGCAAATTCGATGATTCGATTACATTGAGGTAGCATTGCCTGCCAGAGAGTGCGCAGGTCGTTCGCCCTCCAAGAACAAATCTTGGTAATGGTATTAAAGGTTACTATGAACCCTGAGATCGGCTGGAAGCTTAAAACAATTCTCTCCATCGTATATTTAATGTGTTAGTACATTATAAAACTTTACTTTGGGTGATATTGAACCAGGGAACAACAGCTTGACATCTCGACACTTTTACCCACTTGGCCAGTGAATCATTAGTAGCAAAGAGATTTTAAATGCTGAATTTATAAATACCATCATTCCTACATACTTGCATAGTCAAAACGAATATGTAGTATATATCTAGATTGAACAATCGATTAGTTAAAGCATAATTATAAACAAAGTTAGGAATATAAGTATTATTTTGTATATTAAACATTAAAATTTGTAAAAAATACATGTACGAAGCAATATATTCACGAACTAGTATTTTAAAGGAAATTTAGTTTAGAGACTCACAACAGTCAAGTATTCAATACATAATTTTTTTTATAAAAAAAGTTATATGTTTTTAAAATAAAAATATTTATTAATTAAAACAAACACAATCGAGTAACATTTCAAATTATTTGTATTTATTAGCTACTTATGAATATATTGTTAGAAAAAATGATTATGTAACTACAACTGTCGCCATCTTGAATTTCAGGAAACATAGAAGCATGTTTTATTTTTAAATTAATTATGTAACCACTGCAAACATAAAATGCAACACATAGTTTACCTTTCAACAGTACATATAAGTCCTAAACCCTTATTAGCACGATCAATTTGGAGTAAAGCCCTTTTATAAATATAGGCATAATTTCCGAACAATTAATTTTATGGTCATCAAATTCGTAACATAGACACCATACTGACATACATTATATTTATAAGCTCATTTAAGCCCTAAGCCCTTTCTGACAAGGTCAATTTTGAGTTCCGCCTATTTTATAAGTATAGTTATTCATTATTTCCGAACCAGTGATGAAAAGTGATTAAATTCATAACACACACATCAACCCCATTAACAAACAAAACTACAAGATCAAACACACCTAAAGTCCTTTTATAAAAATTGTTACTCATAATTTCCGAACAATTGATGCTATAGTGATAAAATTCATAATACACACATCAACCCCAACAACAAACAAGACTACAAGGTCAAACATACATAAAGCCCTTTTATAAGCATAGTTACTCATAATTTCTCATCTACCGAAACTATAGCCATTAAACTCGGGCTTTAACGACTGGTGAGCAGATTGCTACTGAACTCGATTCCTATTCAGGATACTTACATAGTGTTCAGTTTATTAGTTTGTTCTTTAAACAGTGAACAACGAGCGAAACCCATCGAGCTAAATAGATTGATGTAATAAGCAATGGATAACTGTACAAAATAGAATTTACTTATTGGTTCGAGACTCATGCCTTACATTCCGATACAAATTGTGTAACACGTAATCACACCTCGCGAACAGTGCTCAAGGAACAGCTTCGTTTGTAAGGCGAGTTCACAATTATGCAAAGCCTCCACATAATCCACATGCTACACAATTTTCTCTACATACTCCACAGGTTCCACAGAATCCATATACTCCACATCCTAAGGCATCACCAAAAACATCACCCCATCACAAGCCAGCAACAAAAACACACACACACTCACACAACGCAGCTACACTTACCAGCCAACTGAAATATAACTTTACAAATGTATAAAATTACCATAATCTCAAATGAACCAAAACAAACACTATCATATTATGATACCATTTCATCCTATAATATTAACATCAGACCAACAGATCTAGTTTCCAAAACATTCCAACCAGCTAAGCTAACATTATCTTTAATTTGCATACCTTCTCCATCACATTGTGGAAGTCATTTCATTCGCCTGATACTCTACAACAGATATTTCTAAAAGATTTACAATAAACCCACCAATATTTTTTCCATCTTATGTTAGGATATTAGAATAATTTTCACTTGTAGATATAAACTCAGTACTCAATTTCGCAACAATAGAGAGACATACTTCATTTTCAAAAAGATACGACCTCCCACACCCTATCTAGTGTGAAAGTGAATGCTACTGGAAGGTGGATAACATTTGAGAAGTTACTGAAGTCATGCAATTATCTCCATATTAAAAAAAATTCAATAATAAGTAGGGGGTAGGGGGAATAAACTTCTCACCTTCAATAATTAAGTAACACAAGTTTCCTTTCTTTTTTTTATTTACTGACAAAAAATTCTTTCATCATGAAGTCACGTATATCTCTTCTAAATACTATTTAAATTACCAGAGAACTCCATTTCAATAGATATATCAATCTTAGCCTACAATGTATTTATATATCATAACACTCTCTACAGCCATCAGAAACAATTCTTACTTGATGGTAATATCTTCAGTTCACCTTTAACTCAGATTAGACTTAAAATGTTTCTCCCAATCAGTTAATAAAATGAGTGAATGAATAAAAACCATAGTATTTCATACACTTCTAATTTTATTTCACACAATAGTCAAAATTACATACATAAATACACTCAATCATATTCTCCACTTAACAAAACATTTATGTAAATAATCCAAACATTAATATTAAGACCATAAAATTATTTCATAAGATTATATTACCTAAACATATATACATTTTCCATGAAAAACAAACATTACTGCATTACATTGTGTTTAAATTTAACTACATGTTTGTATAATATAGACTTCCTTGTAAATATTCGTGCACACATCATACACCATTGTATTATACAGTCAGGATTTTCTATGCAATTGCTTGTCATATGACTATACATATTATTACAGAATGTAAATAATTTCAAAGAAAAGTAGTAGTTTTTTAAAGAAACCATTGGGTTATCCACTTCATCACTTTCGTTGCAAGTTAAGAAATGTTTCACAATTTGGGTATGATCATTAAACAGCAAATGAATTTTACTACACGAATATTTCTTTCTAAGTGTGTTTCCTGAACAATAATTTTTTTGTCTTCTTAAATTGCGTTATGATTAAATTCCTCCTCACAATTTTTACACTCGAAACGAGCTTGTGTACTCTCTTCCGAAGTAGCTGCCAATGATGTAATCAGTTCGTTTGATTGCAAAGAAATTTTACATTCTTTTTCATGCTTCTTTAATGCATTCTCTTTCTTAAACAAACATAGACATGCTCCACATTGCTATACATTCAAAGTAGGTTTCTTGGAACATGCCCTCTTTCCATGATGATGAACATAACTATATATGTTAAGTGTTTCTCCATAGAAATTACATAGTGGTGTATTTCCAGTGATGCATTTACTTTACATCTCGCTACATGCCTTGCTAATGCATATTGTCTTGTAAATATACATCCACAGATTGTACAGCAATAACTAACACACTCAGGATTAGTGACACAAATACTTCTTTCATGGCACCTCATACTCCGAATATGCTTAAAATTTTTATTGTAGTGCTGTCAGTTCAATCCAGGGGATGGTTCATCCATTGCAGGAGTAAAACCATAGCAGCTCATAACATGTAGATCTAGTTTATCGCTAGTTCCAAACAAAGATTGACATTTCACACATGTATGTAGATGGAGAGTAGGTTTACTATGGCAGTAGCATTCATGAGAACATAACTGTCCCTCATAGAAATACTCCTTTGCACAATAATAACACTTATGCCTCATATCTAATACTTGATACGAGGTTTCTTCTGAAGAATGCAGAGCCAATGTGTTTACCTCTATCATCCTCAACAGGCTAAGCCAAATACCTCAAGACAACGAGCTTTTGTACCTTTTGTAAATCTAGTAATATACGAGAGAAAAAAAGTAACCAATCGTTAGAGATCTAATCTACCAGTGATCCACTGAATGAAACAATGACAAACATTGTTTATCAATCACAATGCCAATACTGTTCGGAGCTCATTCGATCTTCAACTGCCGAAATATAAACATATCTCCACGATCCTATAATATTACTCTAAACACAACATACCTTTATACGTGCTCATGAAGTAACTACAAAGAGACAAAATTATATGTGAAAATCATTTCTTTAAATTTTGTAAATATTTTTTACTGTTCATCTTAAATAATTGTAAAACAGAAATGGTTCCGTAGGGTATATGGTTTAAATGTTATCACCCCTTCGAACGAATATAGGTTATAGGCTCAAATATATAATACATAATAGGTATAATTAATTCTTTTTTTCAAGTCACATATAAACATACACAAACATAATGGAAGACATAACACCTATTCACATTAACCATTTAGACATCTCATGATGTTAGTATTGTACGGGTAACAAATTTCGCAATCATACATTAACATCACCCCACACTATGTGCATTAGTTAAGTCTGATTCTTAATTAAGAAAATATCAATCCAACATTCTGTATCATGTTTATGGAATCAGCGAACAAACCATTCAACTTATATGAAAATCATCTAATATTGGTCAATTCGTCATATAAATTTACATTCATTTATAACTCTACTCAACACTCATCTAAACAAAACCAAGGGTAGAGAATGAAAGAAAATTCTCCCTCTTATACCACATTATATTTCCATGAGAGTGTCAAAATATAATAGATTCCTAGAGGTCAAAGGTTTCCCCAACTATTGCAAGTGAATATAATTTAATATTTGTTTGTATGCAATGTACATATCTGCTATATATGCAACATACATACATATTTGGTAAACTATTAACCAGAGGATACATGCAATTTTTTAAATTTACTTTAACTATACCAATTCATCCCTCCTAGCAAACAATTTTACAGCCTATCACAAAAATGTATCCCAAATAGCAGAGGGTATAGCCACTTTCAGAAGAAATTATTATACTTACAAGCAATTTCTGTTAAACAGATATATTTACAAACAAACAAATATATAAAACCCAAAATATTCCGAATGGCAAACCCACTCCACCCAAGACTTGATCGTAATTAACCAGATTAACCCAATACCACCCAAATCAATCCAAAATTAACCCAAAATGACCCAAATCTACTCCAAAAGATGCACACACATGCAGACACACAACTCATTTGCACATACCAAATCAGGTGACTGCAAAACCCCATAACATCAAACTTTAAAAGCAAAACTATATACCTGTAAACTATATAAACATATCATACAACACAAATGAACAAATCTCTATCATCTGTCTTCCAATACACATTAATGCAGATATTTAATTTACAGTATAATGACATACAAAAAGAAAAAAGCCTTATCAAGATTCAATTTTTCTAATTTACTATATAATATAATTTAAAACCAAATTAATAATCAAATAAAACACTCATCTCACTCAAATCGTGTTATCCCATACTACATATAGCATTCAAAACTTGTTTAATTCATAAAAAGCCCTTATTGATGAAGATTTTTTTGTTAAGATCTGGCTCTTTTTAGCACTTGATTTGATCCTCCTAGGATACTTAGGTCTTATCTGCATAGCAAGTATTTGCACAATTAAACCTTTTTTTTTATCACACAAGAAGCTTAAATGTTGTTTAAATGTAATTATATCTATCTACTTCGAAAAACATCAAAATTCAAGCATACATACTGATTTAGTCAAAACTTCAACCTAAAGGCAGGCATGAACAGTCATACTAACATATTCTTTGTTTCAATTCCCAATGAGGTAAATATGCATATAAGAATTACTGTGCTCGACATTTGTTTAAACCCACTCATCTTAAACATTAAATATTAAATAATCCTTTAAAATTATCGTTATTTTTATCTGTTCCAGGGCATACTATGATATATATAGTGTTTCAAGAGCCATACAGGACAAGTAGATATTTCTTTTAATCGTGTATCAAGTAAATTAACCAAAGTATTGGCATAATGAATATCCAACTGCAAAGTAGTATTAATATAACGAGATGACACCAAACACCCATCGACTGATGGAAAACCAAAAAATAAAAAAAATATAAAAACAAGAAAGGAAAACAACTATAGATTTGAGAAAATACTCAGTGCTTCATTGCAAGTCAATCTCACTTTTTAGTACTAGTACTAGTATTCATATTACTATAAACAAAACTAACATCCGGCTAACATATGTTTGATATTATGCATAACTTATATACATCACAGCTTGCTACAGACTACACAACAAGCACCTAAACAATATGCCTTTCCATTTAACTATCTCGCTCTATATTCAACTTCCATACAGCACTCATCATCTCTCTGCACCATTATATCACAGCTCATTGACAACAAAGAACCACATATACACACCCACACAGGTCTCCAGCAGTCAAGTGTCATTTCTGGTAGGAGAACAACATTCTCGCAGAAAGATGCAAGTGAGTGCTTTATCTAGGAAGGCTACACAACCACAAACTGCATAACACACACACACATATAATTATGTGTGTGTGTAATTAAAGCATACTGTTACAATTTTTTTTTCTTCAAAAATTCATACACTTTAGAAATGACACATTCAACACAAACATGTATGAAATCACTACTCTACATATCAATCTTCATTCTTCATTCCTTATTCCTCAAATATTGTTCCTTATTTTAAAAATGCATTCCTTATTCCTCAATAATAATTCCTTAGTTAAACAATGCATACCTTATTCCTCAAAAATCTTTCATTATTCTCCAAAAACACGTCAAACCAGCTATCGCAATACAACATAACATACATAGATCTATTCCAACACACACAATAACACAAACTCACACACAAATAAACTAAAATATTCCAGTTTGCAAACCCACTATACCCAAGACTTGCTCATAATGAAACAAATTTACCCAAAACAACCCAAAATTAACCCAAAATAACCTAAATTTACTCCAAAACACAAACACATATTTGTTTTCAAATTTAAGTCCATTTGGATATTACAACAGCGACACAATAACACACATTTTTTCACATGAAGAACGACAGTTTATTATACAACATATATTTGATGGTAAAAGAATACCATCTTTCTATTCAAGTACGTTTTCTTTCATATTTACAAATACAGGAGTATGTAAACCTCCATTTTTACACAAATATACAGCATAATGTTACTAATGTCATATAACATACTAACATAACATATAACATATAACATAACATAAAGTACAAACATAATATATTGTAACATAATGTAACATACCAATGAAACTAAATGTCATTAGTACAACACAATATGTTAGTACATCACATTACGTTATGTTATGGTACGTTATTTCATTATTGGTTGGAATGTTTTAGAAACAAAGTCTGTTGGTCTGATGTTAGAATAATAAGTTGAAATGGTCTCATAATATGATCGTGTTTGTTTTGGATCATTTGAGATGTATGGTAAGTTGATATATTTTATAGTTATTTTTTCAGTTGGCTGGTAAATATAGTTCAGTTGTGTGATTGTATATGTGTGTGTGTTTGTGTGTGTGCATTTATGGTGCTGGCTTAGGATTTTGGTGCTGTATGTAGTGATGCCTTGGGATGTGGAGCATGTGGAGTCTGTGTAGTCTGTGAAGCCTGTGGAATATGCGAAGAAGATTGTGGAGCATGTTGAGCAGATTGTGGAGCATGATGAGTATGTGGAGGCTTTGCATAAGTGTGAACTTGCCTCACAGGCCAAGCTGTTCTCTGAGCACTGTTCACGAGGTGTAATTACTTGTAATGAATTTTGTTATCAGAATGTAAGGTATGAGTTTCGAACCAATGTGTAAATTCTATTTATATTTATACATTGCTTATTACACCATTCTACTTACCTTGATGGGGTTTACTTGTAGTTTACATTTTAAAGTACAAACAAATAAACTGTATACAATGTTACTATCCTAAATGGGAATCGAATTCAGTAGCAATTTGCTCGTCAGTATTTAGAGCCCAAGTTTAATGACTATAGCTTTGGTAGATGGGAAATTATTAGTAACTATGTTTATAAAAGTATGTAGGTATGTTTGCCCTTGTAGTCTTGTTTGTCATTGGGGTTGATGTTAATGTTATGACTTTGATGTATGTAGCTTTGATAGAGGAGAAATTATGAGTAACAATGCTTATAAAAGGGCTTTAGGTATGTTTGACCTTGTAGTCTTGTTTTATATTTGGTTGATGTGTATGTTATGAATTTGATCACTATAGCATCAATGGTTCGGAAATTATGAGTAACTATGCCTATAAGAGGTGCTTACCTCAAAATTGACCTTGTCAGAAAGACCATGGATCTTAAATGCCCTTAGCATTATTGTATATGTCGGGTATGGTGTCTATGTTATGAATTTGATGACTATAACATTAATGGTTCGGAAATTATGAGTAATAATGCTTATAAAAGGACTTAAATGCATAATTGGCTTTATCATAAAAAGATTAGGGGTTTAATGACCTTACCCCCATTATGGATGTCGGGTATGTTGTCTATGTTATGAATTTGATGAGTATAGTTTCAATGGTTCGGAAATTATGAGAATCTATTCTTATAAAAGGGCTTAAATTCACAATTGGCTTTGTTAGAAAGTGTTTAAGTTCTTAATGACCTTGCCACCATAATGGATGTCGATTATGGTGTCCATGTTATGAATTTGGTCCCTATAGCTCCAAAAGTTCAGAAATTATGAGTAACTATTCTTATAAAAAGAGCTTAATTCAAAATTGACCTTGCCAGAAAGGACTTAGGGTTTAAATGAGCTTATAAATATAATGTATGTCAGTATGGTGTCTATGTTACGAATTCGATGACCATAAAATTAATTGTTCGGAAATTATGCCTATATTTATAAACGGGCTTTCCTCCAAATTGATATTGCTAATAAGGGTTTAGGACATAAATGTGCTGTTGAAAGGTAAACTATGTGTTGCATTTTATGTTTGCAGTGGTTACATAATTAATTTAAAAATAAAAAAGTACTTCTATGCTTCCTGAAATTCAAGATGGCGACAGTTGTAGTTACATAATCATTTTTTCTAACAATATATTCATAAGTAGCTAATAAATACAAATAATTTGAAATGTTACTCGATTGTGTTTGTTTTAATTAATAAATATTTTTAATTTAAAAACATATAACTTTTTTTATAAAAAAGAATTATGTATTGAATACTTGACTGTTGTGAGTCTCTAAACTAAATCTCCTTTAAAATACTAGTTCGTGAATATGTTGCTTCGTACATGTATTTTTTACAATTTTAATGTTTAATATACAAAATAATACTTATACTCCTAACTTTGTTTATAATTATACTTTAACTAATCGATTGTTCAATCTAGATATATACTACATATTCGTTTTGACTATGCAAGTATGTAGGAATGATGGTATTTATAAATTCAGCATTTAAAATCTCTTTGCTACTAATGATTCACTGGCCAAGTGGGTAAAAGTGTCGAGATGTCAAGCTGTTGTTCCCTGGTTCAAAATCATCCAAAGTAAAGTTTCTATAATGTACTAACACATTAAATACACGATGGAGTGAATTGTTTTAAGCTTCCAGCCGATCTCAGGGTTCATAATAACATTTAATACCATTACCAAGATTTGTTCTTGGAGAGCGAGCGACCTGCGCACTCTCTGGCAGGCAATGCGACCTCAATGTAATAGATTCATCGAATTTGCACGCTTCCTAGCGGCCGATGACGGCATCAAGAGACATCAGCGCTCTTGGTGGTCAACTTTACAACGGATATGGCGGCTGATGGCTGCAGCAGTGCTGCATATATGTCAAGTTTGGAACTGAACACAGCCTATCTCGCTGAGGAATGAATTGGGGGGGGGGGGGTGGAAAGGGGGTTAACCATATTTGTGTAGATGAGGATGATGAGTTGAGAGTGCAGGTAGGGCAGAGCCTAGAATCTCGCAGTAGGTACCCAATTAATTCCAGAAGTAATCCAACACAGCTCAGGTTGGGGAGGAGGAGATTGGGGTGTTAAGTGTGGACCAATCACAGCACAGGATTGGCACATTAATTGCGGAGCTAAGTGAGGAGCCATTGAGGCGCAAGGTGAGTTAGAAAATACAGCGATTTCGGCCCTATGTTCATCTTATGACACTATGCCTAAAAGGTCAAGGTCAAGATAAAGAGGCGAATTAGAACGCCCACGCTCCTACTACTAACACTTCACAACAGTATGCCCCAATAACGCTCAGTTATGTAAGAAATGGCGTGATTTCACGTATATGCGGCAGCCAATGGAGAAACGACGCCTGCTGAAAGTATACTGTATAGTTTAGTCTTATGCCAAATAAAAATGAAAATTTTGAGGGTTTCTACATATGACTTATGAAATTCAACGATTACAAAATAAGGCACGTGTCTTTGAAAGTATAGATTTTAAAACGCTTATTTCGTAGTAAACAAAAATTGCCTGTTAAAAAAATATAAAATGTTTAACTGAATTAGTAATTTTTTAAATTAAAATTTTATTTTCGAGAAAAAATTAGGTAAATATCATAGTTTTCCGTTCCAAAACTAAAATGCAGACCAAAATTTCACATAGCTAGCAGGTAAACAGTCGGAATAACTACAGATTATGTAGACGTTTCTCGTGCCCCTTTGCCTAAGGGTTTCATACGAATGCAAATCCTTATGATTTAAATACGGTAGTTCATATCCATCATAAAAATTTGATTTCGGAACATAGTTTACAAATTGTCTTCAATAGCAACACTGCACTCCGCAGAGGTTCCCAGCGCTATCATGTTTTCAACCATAGTTTGCATAGGAAATCTGTTAAGAGCAATTTAATAACCGCAGTGCAGAATAGTTTTCTGTATCTTCTTTATAGTAACAGTGAAATTGCCACTTCGTGTTGATGGGAATCGTTCCGGACGATTCCGCTTGTCGGCGGATTTTCTCGGATATATCCCGTTTCCCCCCACCCTTGCACTCTGGCGCTGCTAGGTACTCACGTCACTTCACCCTGTCTGTCTCTCAAGACCTCAACATCGAGAGCCATATTTCTTGGCATAAAATATTTTGACCGCCTAATTTTTTGTTCATTTACATGACAAAATCACAACTTTAGTGTTTATGGTCGCACAAATAATAACGGTTCTCCCTCTAACAGAATAGAGATACTTCACATTTAAATGAAATAAGTTACCATGAGTTGCTTCAATTGTGAAAACCCGCCGACCTGTGGCATCATCCGGCACGATTCTCGAGTGCGAAAATTTGGGAGTAACCCCGTCGGGAATTGAACCCGGTTCGCTTACGTGGGAAGCGAGTAGTCTGAAACTAAGCTGTAAAATATTCAAACCGGTTTTAAAAATTGCCATAAACAATTTTTGACATCTTTTAGTATTCTAGAGTTTTTTTGTAAAATAAATTTTGCTATGCACATCTCTCAGTCATTCTTTTTAAATTATGTGTGATTTTGTTCCTTTACTTAATAGTACGCCGAAAAGCACTTAAACTGTGATTTTGACACTCCACAATGCAAAGAAAAAACTATGAGCTTCATAAGTTGCTAAGCAAAGGAAACGTAATTACAAGAAAAGTCTACAAGTTAACGGTGTTTCGAACAAACATAAACTAATGAATTAGTTTGTGACCAGCGTGACTTAATTACATGCGTAAGCCAGTTAACGCTGCGAAATTATTATACCCATAAATGTAATACCAAGGAAATATGCACTCTGTCTTCAGGGCCAACAATTTCTCGTGTATAGGCTATTCACGGTAAAGTGAGCTATTTTGAAAGCCCTGTCATTTGTAATAATAGTCAATAAATATATTTCATTTTAGCCTTAGACTTTAATTTCCGAGTGTGTTGGAATGTACACATTGTGTTTATTACATGGCAATATTTATTTAAAAAGGTGGTTAAATGATACAAAATGGCTGAAAAAAAATGTAACTAGGACTTGAAAAGTGCTCACTTCACCGTGAACAGCCTATACGACCTAAGCAGTTGTGAGTAGTGGTTTTTGTTTCTGTAAGTTGGTTTCGGAAATGTTCGTAGGTTTGAAATCCTGCAGCGTCATAGTTATCGGCAACCTCCGACGTTCTTGTCACTCCTCAGTCCTTCGTTTTTACTTATCATCTCCTCTGACAGCTCAAACGGCGGAAGGGAAAGAAAAAAATAATTCTTCCATGCGCTTTAATAACAACATATTACCCGACGTCCTTGCTTGAACTGGTCAACGGCGCGTCGGAAATAAATCACATCGCAGATCGGTGCAAATACATAAATTTTTTTTTTTTTCGCCGCCTCCATTTTTTTTACGAACCTGCTGGCTTCCTCGCTGAGTGGCCGGCGCCCTGCCCACATACCGGCCGATCTGTCCATTTGGAAGTGAGGCCTGTTAGTGAGAAAATACATGATTTACTGGTCGAGGGGACGGAAGTCCCCGTGATGAAATGACACCTTCCATTAGTTCCGCTGGTCGCCGCCGCGCTACCGTCGTGCGACGCATAACTTGGCGGCTCGCTCTACCGGCCGCCGGCTATACGAACGGATCGTTTTTTTTCTTCCTTGCCCGGCCACCTGAGCTATTATTATTTACTCCCCACCCCCCCCCCCTCAACTTCGCAGACGCGAATGAAGAATTTATCGAGGGAAGCCGCACCGTGTCATTTTCTTCGCGGTAGTTGTTCTCATTCGTCTCCCGGGATCGCTTATGTGAATTTCCGGGTTCGAGTCCCGGATGCAAAAAATGTATATATTTACTCTATTGTCTTGTAAGTTAAAAAAAAAAATATATATATACCCTATCTCTCAGTAGTCCATGATAAATGAACACAGGGCATTAAATAAGTTAAGAGATTTATATCACACAATTGTGATTATCATGCCATCAAAATGTTTGAGACTGTTAAAAAAAGTTCCCTTCATTTTACGGAAAAGTACTGGTAAAAAATTTATCAAGAGATGTCCGTTATATCTCCGTAAAATTACTGAGACATTGATTTTCAAAAACGCACTTTCCGTAAATTGCACGGAATCTTTACATTAATTCCCTTGTTAGTTTTGTGTAATTCCAGTTTAAATAAATTTGAATTTCTCTTTTATTTTAATTTTCGTTATGTTGGTGCTCTACTGTGCATTATATATAAATTTAAAAAGTAGAAATATTTTATACTTAAGCAATATTTGAACCCGAGTCAAAAAGGTGCAAGTTCACGACCCTAACCACTAACCTACATTTTTTTTTTGCAAGTGTCGTTCGGAATTGTGATGTTGATTAGCTCAAGTTTGACCGACTTGCGGACAAATTCCTAGTACTCATTCACGCGACTAGCGAACTGAAGATCTGCCGCGGAAGGACCGGGTCGCGAAACCATCGACCCTCCGACTACAGGTCGGCCATCCTACCCCTGAGCTAAATGTGCAGGGCCTATGTAACTCTCATGTGGTGATAGTGGTACATCTTTTGTATTTCTACATTAGTCACATAAGCAACCTTTCTGTGCCTTCTAAAGTTAGTGCATTTTATGTGTTGCTAAATACTACAGACACCTGATACTAATTCTTTGATATTCGAAAGCATAGGTCTAAGACAAGTGGATAACCTAACGGCAGAAACGATAGTTTACTGGTTACAGTGACGTAACAAGACTCGTGTAAACTCGGAATCGTCCGTCCCCGAAACCCAAAGTTATAGGAAATACGGAGATTTGAATTTACGGACTTGACTCTTTTTTTCGTCATTACGGATTGCGTTTCCGTATATATACTGTACATTTCCGTAAAAATTTCCGTAAATATAGGTAAAGTTTTAACAACGTGGACGTAAGTAGGATCGCAGATTCGGGTTCTCGGCCAGTTCGAAATTTTACAATTGCGTGGTTAACTGGTGCACTTAATCCCAGCATCGCAGGAGGTAATCGAAAACTTCTACGATGTGAAAGAAATTCTAGACTTCTACAGAAATATTTTTTGGAACTAGTTGCCAAAATATTAGGAACACTTTAAGTATCAATGTGAAGTTTTACAAATAATATTTAAATCCTCTGTGTAAAAAAAAAAAAGCAAATTTTTGCACTACGAGAGCTATAATCAAAATACATAAATGGGAATTCGCAGGCAATTTTTTGAAACTCAGGCAAAATTATCCTTACGAATTGTGAGGAAATAGTCTCTTACATGACGCAGCAGGTTAGAAGAGGCTCTCGAGATAAGTAGAATTCTCATGCCATTAGCAGAATCTTTGTCTGCACTTGTGTTGTCCTGCTGGTCTTATTCTACTCTGTGTCAATACCATCATTTATCAGTACTGTTTCATTTTTTACTAAATAAATGTGACATTAAAAAAAATAAATATTTTTGTGAATAATGAATTTTTTCAGTTATTTCTTGATTAACTACTTTTTTTTTTAAATTAATTTCCTCCAGAGTGTCATCCTTCCGTTTGCAGTATTTCGGTGTGTTTATTTCAGTAGTAATTCTGCCTTCCAGTCACAATGATCACAGCTAATTTTAATCCTGTTTCTGTAATATTTGATTTGTTAAATACTTTTCTGCTCTTAGTTTTACTGGCCATGTTTGAAAAACTATAGGCTATTGTAAATAACACACGGCTCTTCAATACTTTCTAAAATCTATACCTACACTAAAGTAGGTAACATGTTTTGATTTTTCGGTTAAATCGTGAAATGCTTGTGTGCAGTTCATTTCGTAAAGCTGTATTATTAATGTGAATACAAAGAGTAGAAAATCAAAACCTGAATATTTTATTTCTTTCAGTCATGCTTAGCATTTGCCATTTATTTATTTTTTTAGAATATATCCTCTCGATATAAGACTAGGCTGTGTTACACGTGACTGAAACTAGACTAACCATCTCCCTTCTTCGATACACATTTACTTGTATTTCACGAGTGTGTCAGAAAATAACCCAACAATTTTCTAGCATCGTTTAAATATTAGATTCGCAAATGCTTTGAATGATTTTATTATATCACAGAATAAATTCGTGACAATGAAATGGGCAGCTACTCAGGTAGAAAAATATTACGTTCTCCTAATAAAAATTCTAAAATATTTAATTTCCGGCAACCTGTTTCACGGCAAGGGTCTATTTGCTGCCTCTCTTGGAATGTTGAAAAATTACTATACCAGTGTATACGATTATAGAGAAAGCTAGAATGTAAATTATTTATTCTATACATTCATTGTGGAGTTCCTACATTTGCTCACGAAATAGTCAAATACGTAGGGAAGTTCCCAGCGATGTGTGGTAGCGACGCTAAACATTCCTATATCTGCAGCTGTGATGTGTGGTATTATTTCCATAGAGTGTAGGTATAGGTTAAAAACTTACATTACAGTTTAGGAAGTGACAGCATAGAATTCCCGAGGACGCATGAGACACACCAACTCCAGCCGTAGCGAGAGCCGTTTTACAAGGACAATGGACTGCACCGTGAATTCCACGTCATTTGTCTCATCGTGACTGGCGACAACAGTCAGCGTTAACCCGTGAGCAGGTTTCCAAACAAATCTCCTGCAATGAAACAAGCCGTTGCAATGTTTCATGGCGTTCCCTCGGTCAGTAACTTGCATGTGTTTACCTGCCGTGTACTGGAGACATCTCGGGTATATGGTTCGCCCGATACGAAATTATACAGACTGTTGGTGGTTACGTGAGCACTTTTGGAAGCCCTTGCTTAGGGTCTTCATTTCTGTGGACTTTGTAACCTTCCGCAGTGTGTGAATGTTGCATCAGCGCTGGCCCTCTCACTTTATTCACGTGTCCATCGAGTGTAACGATATGATAGAGATGATGGTTTATCGCGGGGAAAGTTGACCCTTTGCTACACTATAAATCTGAATCAGTGAAAATTTAACTGTTTCAATCAGTCAACAGTCACTTCAGTGAACTTAACTGATGAATCAGTGAGAAGATACCAGATTTCCTTCACTTATTGATGATTCTTTAAAATTTCCCACTGATTCATCAGTCTTTTATTTATTGATTTCAGTGGTTTGTTTTTGGAGTGATGAATCAGTTAAACAGCGTGTAAAAATGGCCATTAAACAACGTTTAAAAATGGCAGTTAAACAACACGTGTCAAGTAAAATAACCACAAATACACTAACAAAACCAATACAAAATACTTTCTAAATTACGTTACGTTTTTCAAAACGCCATTTTACGAGGTAATATGAACATTCAGCCTTTCATTCCGTTTTTAGGTCTTCAATTTCGTTTTCATTTAATCATCACAGCGCTCTGTTTGAAGGCTTAAACTTCCTAAAATGTGGTAAAGGTGAGTTCACACATATATACTATTCGTTTTAACAAACCTAACGGTACCAATTAAACCTAAAACGGAAAGTAAGGGCAGACAATTTAAAACGTCACGATTTTGATGATTGCTATAACATAAATTTTCCTCACGCTTTTCAACTTGATTTGGTAGTGTAGATGCCTTCCCACCTTTGCTCAGGGTTAGGTTGGTAAACTTGTAGTTGGAGGGACATTGGTTCGCGCCCCTGTCCCTCCAACACAGATTTTCAGTTCGCCTGTCGCACAGAGAATTTGTCAGCAAGTCGGTCTAACAAGAGCTCGTCAACGTCATTTCAACACAACTACATCACAAACGACAACAAATAATAAGATCCTAATAACGGCTGAAAACACAGTGAAAAGGGTGTGTGAGTTCAATCCTGGCCACCTCCGAAAATTTTTTACTTTTTTAAATTACTGGCCTAATGCAAGTTTTAGAAAAATTTAATCACGAAAAGCTTATTAAAACATGTTTCTGGCATTGGTCCTATATGGCCATTGAATTGTTTGTACTGAAAATTTAATGTATTTTCGGTTCTCCCTGGCGGACATATTTTTAATAAGTATAAAGGCTTTACGATTTGAAAGTGCCCTTTTTACGATGTTTTGAATCATTAAAATTGGCTTGTAAGTTTATATACATTTTTGCATATATGTATATGAGTTCCAGTAAGGGGAGAGTATTTTGAGTAACATGTATTATGATAAAATTTTTACTCATAAATTGTAGTTTTTTTTTTAAAGAAGCTGTAGGTTTAACAGAGAGTCTTTAAAAGTTATGTGCCATCTAAATGTTTTCTCAGTATGGATGTAAATTATATATTCTTATACATATCAAATTATGTTTGAATACCAAAGAAAAGAAACAACATAAACTGAATAAAATGATACTTCATGCACACTTTATGTTTTCTGAACTTAGTTAAGCAAATGATATTCCAAACCTACTTGAAAAACAATTTATTGTTGGCTTTTGCCAGTTGTTTACTTATGTTTAATCAATTTTTAGTTTTGTGTGATTCAGTCTTACTGTTTCCTTGGGTCAAGGAAACAGTAGGTGCCTGAATTGTACCGCGTACCTTGTAATGCTGCAGTACTGTCTTTACTCAAACACTATAGACTATTCGGGTTTTCTTCACATTTTTTGAATCAAACATTTGACAAATTACCCCATGAATTAGGATAAGGTCTTACAGCACCGACCATGTCTAGTTCTCGCTTGGGACAACAGGTAGCAGTACTTTTCAGGCATTCGCGGGAGTGTATTAGCTTCATACCTTATATTCTTTGGCGACAAGTTTGTTCGTTTAGAGTTGTGAGAGCTACGAGACATTGAAGGTGGAAGGTGTTTGTTGTTGTTTTGAGAGTGTTTTTCTCCTTGTTAAGGTGAGTTAAGGTCCAGTACCGGCCAATGTGTAACGAGGCTACAAAGAAAAAAAAGTCTCATTTTCGTTTTTTTCTTCCTTTTTCAGAGTAAATGGCTGAAAGTGCGAGAAGAAAAAAAAGGAAAATGAACTGCCGATAATATGAAGACTGCTATTTCTGAAGTTCGTTCATACAGAATGTCACAACGACAGGCAGCTATGACGTTTTCGGTTCCGAAAACTACGGTAGGAGATCGACTGAGAGCCATTGAAGCTGGTAAAACTGTAATTCTAACCCCTCAGATGGGCAGATTTAACCAGTTTAACAAACAACACAAAGTTGCCGGGAAGCAGTTTTATTATGACTTTATGGCACGCCATCCTGATCTTTCTCTAAGAAGGTCTGAGTCAACAAGTCTCCAGAGAGCATTAGGTTTCAATAAACATCAAGTAGATCGCTTCTTTAAAAAAATTCTCAGAGCTGCTTGCTATGTACAATTTCTCCACTAGTAGAATACACAACTGTGATGAAACCGACATTTCCACTGTTCATGACAATGATGCCAAGGTGATCGTATAAAAAAGGGAAAAAGCAAGTAAGCAAGACCACATCGGGAGAGAGAGGGAGAAATGTGACAGTACTATTGTGTATAAATGCTGCTGGTGGTATTTTAGTTCCCCCTCTTTGTGTTTTCCTTAGCAGACAGCGAGTAGATGCAGTTGTGAAAGTGGTTGGATCACTGTTAAAGCATTCTTGAAGTGGTTGGAGCTCTTTGTTGAGAGAACTCGTCCCACTAAAAAAGAACCAGTCCTTCTCATACTTGATTGGCACAGCAGCCACAAGGATCTTGATGTTATTCTGTTTGCGAAAAAGCATTTCGTTCACATGTTAAGCCTACCACCTCACTCCAAACATAAGTTGCAACCCTTGGATCGGGCAGTAATGCAGCCTTTCAAAGCAGCCTACAATCAAGCATGTGGTGTCTGGATTAGGAAGTATCAGCCTATGAAAGTCACGCAAAGAGATGTAGCTGGGATAGTCAACAATGCCTACACTTCAATATGCAGGATGGATTTGGCACAGTCAGCTTTTGCATGTACAGGGCTTTGGCCTTTGAACCCGGGTATCTTCACAGAATTATATTTCATTCCTTCTGGGCACTTTCGAGAGGTAGAGCACATTGATTATGAATCTAGGCCATTAACTTCAGACGCTCGTCAGTCGGTTACCTCAACATCTTTAATAGAGTCAAATGTTATTGACTGTACTGTCTCTCCACCACTCATTCCAGCCAACCTGTTAGAACAGGGGACTGAATCAGCTCTCACTCCAATCAATCTCATCGAAACACAACCAGGGCCTTCATCTGCTCACATTTCAGAATCTCCCTTCAATCCGTCACTTCCAGTTTCTTCGGTAACATCCGATTTCAAGAAAATTTTGGTAAATATCTCTCCCGCAAACAGTTTTTCAGAGATTAAGTGAAAAGAAGAAGTAATTGAACACAGCAAACTGAGGTTCTTACATCGACACCTTAAAAAGACCAGCTTGAGGAAAAAAGAACCCGGCTGAAGATAAAAGGTTGAAAGCAGAGAAGAGAAAGGCTGAAAGAGAATTACGGAGAAATGAAGAAGTTAAGAAGAGGGCAAGGAAGTTCGGTGATTCTAAAATAAGAAAACAGAAGACAAAAAAACAGAGAAGCATGTTAAGAAATTAGACTTTGGTGAAGTTCCTAGTGAGCCTAAGCCTACATAAGTGAGCATAGAGTGCATCATTTGTCGCGACTCATTTGAAGCAGACTGGGCGCAGTGCATGGAATGTCAAGGTTGGGCACACGTCGAACGTACAGACCAAGAAAATATAGCCCATTTCACATGTGATGTTTGAAATCATCGAGCTTAAGGGGCAGTGGACAAAATTACGAAAACTATGTTCTTGTACGTGTTTAGTTATTTTATAAATATGCCATGTGTCACAAGCATTTTATACGCATGTTAACATAAATGTGTATAAGATTCCGTTAAATTAAAGTTTCACATATATTTTATTTATAAATTATAGTATTTCCCTTACAATAAATATTAATAAAAACAGCGAGAAAACCTGTGTGTTGGTAGCTACTAGTAAGAAATAGTTCTCATGCAAATTATTATTACAAGTGAGTGCGCAAGAATTCGGTGCGTTGTTCTTTGGGGTAATTTTTGTAGACTTAGTTAAGCTTAGTTTGCATGAGGCGGAGGAGTATCATGGAAGTATAAATTTCGCTGGGCTTCAAAAAAGTGTGAAGTAACCGTGAATTGACTATAGTGGTAATTACCAAGAACTTCGTGTATATTTTCCAGCAACACCACGCAACCTTTGTTACAAGGCAAATTGTTTTTTTTTATTCCAAGGTGATCAGGCCGGCTTGGACCTTGGACCTTGTGGTGACCCAAGACACGTGGAGTTTTATTCCAAAGCGCTGACTCTTAATATAAGGCATGCGCAAAACGTGTAAACTGCGAGACTACTTCTTAAATTATCACACAGTAAATTAATTTTGCAAGTGAAAAGGTATATATATATATATATATATATATATATATATATATATATATATATATATATATATATACACCTTTTCATATATATATATATATATATATATATATATAAAATACAGATATTTCTCAACATTAGTACACCTGCCGTATTTATGCATTATCAAGGATTATTACTATATTGCTATAGAAAAGAAGCTATTAATACGTACGCAAATGACGAGCAAAATAAGTTAACGGTAAGTAAAATACTGACAGAAAAGAACGGGGATACATAAAAGTTTTTCTTTTATAGAAAAGCACATAAATTTCACACGCTAAATATAATGTAGTGCAACAAGTTCAAACGTAAATCACTAATTTTTTTAATGGGAATATTTTATTTTCAGTGCTACTGTAAACAAATTTAAAGCACATATTGTCTTCTATTGTCACTGGACCGCCGTATTTTATTTATCGCTCCATTTTCGACGCAAACACGAAACATAGACGATGATAAACACTTAAATGTATCCTTTGCAAACGTTAATATTTCTCCTCAGAAAGGCAGTCAACCGTCAGACCAATGACGTAAGCACTATGATTTAATTTCCTTTGCAACTGCACTTCACAATGAGTAATATGTTAAGCTCCCGCCTGTATGGAGCGTGAACAGTCTTGCAGCTTGGTTTTTATAATAAACCTATCATCGTGAATTCACAGTGCCTTTTACTATAAAAACCACATGCAACTGACGCCAGTCTGAATGTAATTACCATCATATCCCTCACGTTCTAAACGTTATTAAACCGAAGCCCTTCAAAGTGGCAAAATAAATACGGCACATACCTTGTCTGCTCTGTCTGCACTCTAAACTTTAAAAAAATATGATTGGCGAATATCTGCGAATATTTCCCGTGTTATTGGACCAAAATGTTATGTTATTCGCTTAAAGTGGCTTAGTCACGTGCAGCACGATAAGAAAAGACAGCACGACAACTCGCTCCCTTGCGCGCAGAAGCTAAAAGGTATAATAATTGTGTGCTAGTGTCATCATTATCACTCTACCTCTAAATCAGAAGCAAACTATACTGCTTAGTGAAGCATTAAGCCATTTGCAGTAAAGAATACTTTGAAAGGTAACAAATTTTCCACTTAGCCTTCGTCATCCCGGAGTTCAATTAGTCCCTGTGTTTTGTGTGTTACTGGCTGAAACCAAACAATGCTTTTTTATTCACATAATTACACCTAACCGGAGTTCTAATTTGCCATTAGAATTTGTGCAAGCAAGACAGAAATTCACCGTGGCAAACATAGCTTGAATTTACACACTTCCGTTGTTCATAAATGTAAAGTGGATCTATTATACCCGTTTCGAAAAAAAAAATGTCTAAGATAAAAAAATTCCAGGGAAAAAAATCGATTGTATAGGATTGCATATTTTCCACACCCCAACTCTCTGTTGGTATACTGTAGTATCATAACACACACTGCCTGTCAAAGAAAATGCTACATTATGAAATAATGCTCAAAAATAGACCAAACTGCACATATATGTATCCCAACATCTGCTATAATTTTCACATACAGACGAAGCTTCAGTGACCTTAAAATAACGGGTGAAGTGGGACGTCCATGTTGGACGATATATTGTTGGAGCTGAAGTGGCATCGATTCGACGAGTGCCCGATTAATGTCCTCAGGTATCGTGGGCCATGTGTCCACAGTTCCAGTCCACAATGGGGAGTGGGAGGATATCCAACCGGCGTCTGTTTGTGTCTGTATAGAATCCCAATTGGCGAGAGACCGGGAGATCGGACCGGCCAACGAAGCATCTGCACACCTTTGCAAAGCTCTGACTTCGATCTGAGATGTGTGAGAGGTTGGACATTACGTTGTTGAAAACTGTGAATTTGGGACGCCCTGGGTGTGGTATCGGTGCGGGCTGTAGCACCTCATCAACATCGCGGCGTGCTGTTAGTGCGTCCGTAATGCGTACTAGATGTGGGTGGCTGTTGGTGCTGATAGCACCCCAAACCTTGACCACATGTTGACGGGTTGTGCGACGCTCAATCAACGGTAGAGGAATCTGCCGAATGGCCGCGTCGCTACCATGATCCGCGCACATTAGTAGATACCTAAAAGAAAAAAAAAAACGCGAGATCAATGACCTGCAGCTAGACTCTACAATCTTATGTACAAATTAACCGATGTCAGCTACGGATTGGTTGTCTGCTGTCACAGCGAAATGTGACAATTTGGCCAGCTTTCTCCAGGAGGTGTCAAACACCGTGTTGTCCAACAGCTAATGTTATATAAACACGCATATTTTGAATTCTAGCTTGTCCCGTAATGAAACCGCAAATTCTTAAGGTCTCTAACCATTAGCTATCAGCTGATCATCACTAATAAATCAGAAACGGGATCCGTCGCTGAAGATCGCGCTGTTCCATTGTGCATTCCACGCAGCTCTGGTGCTACACCATTCTAAGCGATGTTGATGATGGCTCGCTGTTGAGGGTAACCTTTGTTACGGACGGTCGGACAACAAACCTACCTCGACCAATCGGCACGACACTGTTCGTGTTGATAACTAATCATTCGAACCGGCCTGCACACTTCGTAAAAATGTCGCGAATTGTGGATCGTGTGTATGCTACGGTATAGCGTCTGATGCGAATATCTGTGCTGTCAAGTCCGTATCATATCCGGCCATATGCGGCCGCCAAGTGTGACATCACTAATGCCCGGTTGCACCATCGTGGTTCGAAACTCGATCCGAGATCGGATCTAAGGTCGACACAGAAAACTGTTGCACCATTCGGGTTCAGAGCTGGACTGGAAATCGAGATGAAGTACATTTCGAATCGCCGAAATTGGCGGTTCGAAATCTCGATCCGAGATCAGCAGCCATCGTCGATAAATGTAGTTTGAAAATACGCCGACAGATAGAACTACGTTAGATCGTTTTCTTGGGAAATTAAAACAACATTATACGTACTTGAATATTATTCAGTAAAATTAGTACAACAATAATTCACTTAAAACAGATCAAACATCGCACATCTGGTTCTATGTATAGTTAAAAACACGCCTACTTTCATGACGTTATATATTACGAACGAACAGCATTATCATTTCTCGCGCAAAACGACGCAAGGTCTTATTGGTAGTGGCGAGGCCTACCATAAAACATCTCGTGATCTCATCCGTTTGCCAGAAACGGTGTTAGAATGCATAACAGGCGTCTATAAATCCGCTCTCCACGTTTCATGGTACTGCAATCACGCCTTCGTGTAATTCAGGAGGTCCTAGCGGTTTTTAACCTTCTTATGCGTGAATATGCTTTATATATCGCAGGAATCACATTTAAGGTACAGGTTGTTCGCGCATAATTGAGAACTTTTGGAAACGTTGTTTAGCAGATACTTTTTGTACCGTTCCGCCAATATGGAAACTCTACACTGAGATGAGCCTGATTACTTTTTGCACGCCTTGATCAAGTAGAACTAGTAAACAGTTTCTAATGTATGTTACTAAGGGCCGTTGACGATAAAGTGAGCACTTTTGAAATAAACCTTTGAAAAATGTTACTGCCCCTGCCTGCATGTATTTTAACGGGCGTCCTGAGTGACATGCGCCCAGTAAAGTTGGTAACGATGGATGGGAAAGTAGTTCCGTATCTTCCATTTTTGATAACTTAAACTATTTTTTCGCTTTCTGTATTTTTAATGCACATATGTTTATGAATTAGCAAAATGATAAACTATTAACTTTTCTAATAATTTCACAGTTTTACTTGACCGACGTATAAATAAATCTACCAGGCCCATGGCGATGTTAATTTTACATATAGCGGAAGAATACGGAATGTGTGTACAAGAAGATCTTTAGCAGGGCTTTCAAAGTGCCCACTTCTTATTATTCAAAGATGCATTTTTAGTATGGTGTTAAGAAATGAACTACCTTTCTGACATCGCTGCCAACTTTCCAGGGAGAATACTAGTGCGTCCGTTAAAGTATACACAGATTGGAGAATGGTTTTTTATTTTAAATTTGATCTCGAAAGTGCTTAATTAACCGCGAGCCTGCTGTGTTGAAGTTTACTTGTGCCTAGTCTTATCGTAGAAAGATGCCTCCGCGTTAAATTGTGGTGTTGTTTTATGACTGGGTTTCCTACCTTCACAAAGCCGTGCTTATTATTTATGTAAGCTGCTGCTCGTCATGAGCCACTCACGGAGAAAGCTTTATAGCTGGATCTAACCGCACAGTAGACTTGCCAACTGTCTCGTCTTTTGCTGCTGGGGATGTCTGTTATTAATGCTACTCAACTACCTCTTTTTTTTTTTTTTTTTTTTTTTTGCTCGCGTCCCAAACAAGATACTCTACTTTGTTACAGACAGGAAGAGATGAGGGAGCATGCATGGCTTGCATTTTTTTTTTGTTTGTGGACACGCTGATTAATAAGCCCTTCATGTCACTCATTAGCAAACGATTCCCAGACCAGCGAGCCGTCCGGGCGATTAATCAGTTGGCAGAACTGTACCGTCCGGGGGCGGGAAGTGTAACCACACCACGCTGTCGGAAGTGCAACCAACACACAAAAAAAAATAGGCTTCTGCGTGCGAAACTGGCAGCGCGTTCAACAGAGGCGGCCTGGGTGTTTTGCTGAAGGAGTATTTTTTACAACACCACGGCCGACATATTTATAAGTATGTTCGTGGCCAACCATACAAAGTATGTAGTTCAATGTCTACTTGTCTCAATAGATGTACACGCTCATTTTTACAGGGCTTAAGGTCGGTGCAAATCCCATCACGTGCCTAGCCGTATTCGCCTCCCATCACGGCGGACCGGGTCAGATTCCTAGAGGAGTCACTTGAGATTTTCACATGAAGGTAACGTGGCGGCTGTGGATGACCAGCGGGTTTTCTCGCGATGCTCCCGTTTCTCCCACTCTTGTATTCAGTTGTCACTCTAACTCCACCTCTCTTCACCCTCGCCGGTGCTGGACTTAGTTGTTCCAGTATTTCTCCTGGTTATTCGAACTTCTTCCTTCTATTACCTAAACAAACAGCAAACCGCTCACCGTAGCAAACCAGCTGTTGAGAATTGGAAGTTTTTTCGTTAAACGCCCAATGGGCCCCTTTTTAATGTAAATACAAATATATAGTCTATTCATGGTTTCTTCGCATTTTAAAAATCAAACATTTGAAAAATCACCCTAAGGTTGACGTGTTTGTCATATACCACAAGTATTTATAATACTTTTAACATAAAATTATAAATTTTATTTATAAATTATAATATTCCAATTATAATAAATATGAACAAAAACAGCGGAAAACATCTGTGTCGGTAATGCCTAGTAAGAAATATTTCTCGTGCAAAATATTATTACAACTGCATGCACACTAATTCGGGGCGTTGTCCTTTGGGGTAATTTTCTAGGCTTAGTTAATCCTAGTTTGCACGAGGCGGAGGAATATCCTAGATGTAGAACTTCAGCAGGGTTTCAGAAAGGCGTGAAGTTACCGTGAATGGATCATGCACTGTTATTTCTCGCATTCTCTCGGCAGCAAGTTAGTCTCCGCAGCACTTTGCGCGTTCGAGCCTCAATCGGCTGTTCATTCGCCGTCTGTCCACTTCAACCCCTGACCACGTGGCACGGAATTCGGTCCTTATTCTCTTGCAGTTTCGTCATTGGTTGAAAGAGGGCCCGGGGCGGGCCCAATAGGTACATTACGGACCGATTATGTAGTTGAAGTTAATCGTGTTCTTAACGATAGTACGAATTTTTCCGCGTCTCTAGAAATGAATCACTTAAACTTAATCGGAGTACTATTTCAATGTATTGCAGTCTCGTAAAACTACCAAAAACTTGCCGATAATATAGCACCTACAATCGCAGGTTGCCTGCAGACTGAAAAATGTTATTCACAAGTTGATTGCAGACTTGAGTTTGGTTCGTAGCGCACTACTTCAGTCCACTTAGATTGTGTAATACGACTTATACTACCTGATGTAGCAGCTAAAAAAGTTCGCTCTAACTTAGCACTGGTCTACCGGTTTTTCTTAATTTTGTATGCAAACAAATGGGGAAATTGCAATTTTCGTAAAACAAACAATTCTTTTAAATTTCCTTTTTTTTTTTTTTTTTGTAGTGTTCTTCGCAATAGAGTATAAATGTAATGAAATATATACACACGGTGTTTATTATTATGCAGTGAAAATAAATATGACTAAACGTTATATTAACAAGTTATTTTTAATTAATGTGCCAACAGAGTTGATGTGATCTCTCTTTACATACATATCTAGAATTTTTAAAATCGTAGCTTTTTTCTTATTCATATAGCGTGATTACGAAAGATTAGTGCCGGACACAATTACAGTTTATATTTTTTACATAACAATTTTTTACATTGCAATATATATGTATATATAAGCTGTTCACGGTAAAATGATGACTTTTGAAAGCCCTGCTTAAGATCTACTTGTATGTGTGTTTTGTGTTCTTCCGCTTTATGTAAAATTAACGTTGTCATCGGTATATCATCACTTTATTCATGCGTCGGTCAAGTGAAACTTTGGAATTATTCGAAAAGGAATTATTACACAAAATTGGTCATTTTTACACTTCCGTGCATTAAAAAAAATACGGAAAGCGAAAGAAATAATTTAAGACATCACAAATGGTTACTTAACACTTTTTATTCGACTTTAAGATCCATCGTTACCAATTTTACTCTCAGTGCGTCCGTTAAAATATGTGAAGGCAGGTACAGTAACTTTTTAAGGTTGATTTCAAAAGTGCTCACATTATATATGAATATACACACACAAATTCTCCAATATACCGCCAGCTCAAAAGTGACCTCTTTAGAACAGAAACGCAATTTGCCGCGGAAAACTCTCCCAAAACAAATCTCGTTTATTAAACTTTAGTATAATAAACCTTAATACTACAAGGCACAATTCCCCCCCCCCCCTCCCCCGCCACATTCAATGCACAGCGAAACGGGCGACAATAATGCTGGTATCACAATAGCGCGACAGACGCTACGCGATGGGCGCGACGCGAATAAAATTATTTTCCAGCCAATCGGGATCCAGACTTCTGTGACGTCAATGCGACGAAAATCGCCCGCGCGACAAGATTTCCGAATAGAAAATGATTCTAATTTATTCGCGACATGTCTGTAAATCTGTCTAACCCGCCATATTTTTGGGGCTAAAGTTTTACGTGCGCTATTATTTACCGTATTAATAAGAAAAGAAATGCATTATAATACCTAGATGTAATTACAGCCATATTTTCCACCCTCAAATTAATAACGGATATGGAAATAAATTTTTGAAAGGATTGCAAAATAAGAAAATCATGGAAACATTAATGACCCTCGCAAAGAGAGGTTAGTTTGTAATATCAAGAAACTATTTATAAAAAAATTATTAGTTAGGATATGCTGATCGCGAGGCGTTAAAATATAGTGTTCGTATTAATGCGGATTTTTGTTGTCGCATCTCGCCCTTCGCGTCGCATCTGTCGCGCTATTGTGATTCCAGCATAGCTCGCACGCGCAGCGCCCCATCGCTCGTAAGCGCAAGGCGCTGAACCGATCTGCTATACTCAGTCGTCTCGATTTCCCGTGCGAATTAGAACTGTTAATCTGGAGTCACAATTACCCGACGAACGCTATACGACAGACCGACACGACGTCAGAGCTCGATGGATTTTAACATTTTATTTTATCCAGTATCCATAATATCCCGACGAATTCTGCCCAACAAGTGTCACAGTTGGCTGTTGGGAAATACTAAAACAGCAAGATATATATCCATATCATATCCAATATCTACTTTTTTTAAACTTACGATAGAGTGTATGATTATTTTCCTTATGACAACATTTGAATTTATACAAAAAAAATCATTTAAAAGCAAACCGAAAACGTTTCTTTTTGGCGTCAAGTTGATTTACGATTTACTAAATTAATGCTTTTTTTTTTTGTTTGCGCGCTTTGACGTGCCTGACACGACGTAAAGTAGAAATAGGACCTACTTTTGTCGGGCTGTCGGGGCTGCGATTTTTTCGGGATGACGTCACAGTGACCTTGCTTTTCATTGGCTGCGACTGAAATATCATCGTGTCGGGATTGTCATGTCGGGTTCGTCGGGGTATTGCGACTCCATCTTTACAGATGTATCTTAGACTGTACGATTTTACTTTCATTTTACTTCCTAAGAAAACTGCGCAGGTAGGCTCAAAAAATGAGAAATTTATTTTACCATTCTCAAAAATTTTTTCGCTTTGAATATACTTAATATGATAAAATAAAATCTAATTTCCGGAGATATGCCTAAACACGGAACCAAGGAATGTACTGAATGTGTGTCCTTGCCTTTAAGGCTCCTGCCTACCTGGCGATTCAACTACGTTGCAGTGTTACAGTGTATTTTGAAATACGCGTTTATAAACTAAACTATAGGCGGTTCATGGTAAAATGAGCACTTCTGAAAGTCCTGCTTAAGATCTACTAGTATGTACGTTGTGTTTTCTTCCGCCTTATGTAAAATTAACATTGCCATGTGCCTCATAACTTTATTCATGCGTCGGTCAAGTAAAACTGTGAAATTATTTGAAAAGAAAATATTTTACATATCTGTCCATTTTTACACTTCAATGCACGTAATAATACAGGAAGCGGAAGAAATAATTTAAGTGATCACAAATGGTTAAAGGTTGTTCACTATAAAGTGAGCACTTTTGAAATCCACCTTAGAAAAAAGTGACTTTCCCTACCTGCATACATTTTAACGGGCGCCCTGAGTGACATTCACCCAGTAGAGTTGGTAACGATGGATTGGAAGTAGTCCAGTATCTTAACATCGAATAAAAAGTGTTTGGTAACCACTTGTGATCATTTAAATGATTTATTTCGCTTTCTGTATTGTTACGCATCTAATTATAAAAATGAGCAGATTTGTAAAATATTTACTATTCTAATAATTTCACAATTTCACTTGACCGACACGTGAATAAAGTGATGAAGCCCATGACAATGTTAATCTTACATAAAGCGGAATTATACACAGCGTGCATGCAAGTAGACCCCAAGCAGGGCTTTCAAAAGTGATAATTTTACCGTGAACAACCTATACGTAACATTTTTTTTTACTCGACGTTAAGATATGGGACTACTTCACACCCATCACTACCAACTCCAGTTATCGCATGCCACTCGGTACACCCACTAAAATACACGCGACTTTTCTGTACGGTTGAGTTCAAAAGTGCTCACTTTATCGTGAACAGTCTTTATCAGACGTGCATCCAACGCGCTGATCTACAAAGAGAGAACACACTTCGGACGAGGGCTGTTGACGTGTCGCCGTCAATGGTGTTACCAAGACGTCACGTGCATTAAAAACACCATTTCAGAGCACTCCAAAATTCGCGTTAGGTCGATACAAAACTATTCAAGGGCCCCCGCATCCTACAGACTATCCACCAATAAACTGACATGGTCACTGATGAAAGTCCCATAGGTACACGTGGAGCGACGAGAACACTGCGCGCCAGTTCAGAGCCTTGCGCGTAGAGGCGATGGGGCACTTGACGTGCGTGGCAATGTCGCCCTTGTAGCTGCCACGCTTCTAGGTCTCAAACGCGGAGAAACCTCTTGGGTCTGCGGGAGCCTTAACAAAAGGATATAAAACGCGGGGTGTCAACGCGTGGGTTGACCTGTTGCCAGGCACAGGGGGTCGAAGCTCTATAGGGATTTCGCGGGCCATTGAATTATAGGATAGAATGACTTCGCCAACCTTTGAAAAATGAAAATATTGCTCATTAATATAGAAAGCTGTATATTCTATTAACAGTATATTTTTATTTTTAAATGTGCTTAAGTCACAAGTAAATTAAGTTTAATTATTTTTATCATCATTCATGAACTATATGATTTTTATGTAGGCAAGCGCTGTCAGCATCTGAGCCTTCAGTTGATTTGTTTCCGTTGTTATGTTCGTTGCTGGAGAAGGTGGAGCTGATGTTTGCAATCAACTGCGGGAATTGGAATAACTGAGCTTTATTTAGTTTTCAAATGCTGATTGTCTACGAATAAATGGTACAAGAGTTATTGATATCAGCGACAATGCCTTTTTAAAAGAAATAAATATGTGCAAATCGCATTTTAATGAACGATTGCGCAGTTAACAGAGTAGCCAACCAATGTATTCTCTATCATCAATTCCATGTTACTTTTTGAAGGAAAAAAACAGCATTTAATTAAAACATTTTTACCAAATTGTTATTAGCAGTAACTAAAAGTCTGTCTGGAAATTGAAATAATTATTTTTAAGAGATGTATGGTTGGCAGCAAATCCTACCTAATAGCCCAAACATAGAAGAAAATAGCATTGATCTTCGTCTCATTATCTTACTCGCTTTGTTGCCAGGCAACAAGGACGCTCGTGAGCGACGCTATAAATAGCAGCGGGCGCTGGAAGGCGAGGCAGACATATGTGTATGATTAATCGGAGCGGTTGTAATCCGATCAGGAATTCCAACGGCAAAAGGAGGAGTCTCGTTGTGCCTTCGCCTCGGCTTGCGGAAGTTGCAAGCAGCGATACATACCTACCGTAGGCTCGTAATTCACCTCGCGCGCCGTTGATAATTCAAGCTGCTCGGTACCAACCTTACGTCAATAAAGCCACTCGCTCACGTGCTGTTAAGGGAGAAGTATCCTAGTTATCTTGGATTTACGTATTTTCCTCATTAACTTAATTTTCGGAGTCAATATTTAAAAACCAAGCTAGTCATGACATTGGGAACATTTTAACAGTTATTTATAAATCCCATTTATTTTTCTTACATGATTAGTGTCGCATCTGTAACCGTAATCAAACATTATTTAATTATTTAATAATTTCAGTCCCACATGGGAAAATACAGGTATATTTGAAACCCTTAAATTAAAAAAATTTCGTTAAGTAGTCGTCCATGTCATGTCTAGCTTTGACTTTTTATTTCTGGTCATACATTTTCATTACGAAGATTTGTAAGAAAATTCGAAGATGGAGTGGATACTACCCCCTTAATCGCCATCACGACCGCCAGGCAACGAAACACAGTCTTACATCTCTATACGCTGTTCACCGTAAAGTTAGCACTTTTTAAGGCCCTTATGAATTTTTCCTTCCATCCAATATCCAACTTCCTGCTGCGTTTTAATACAAACATTGCAATGTGATCGATAAACACAGTGTATACATTTATCACCACTATCAAGATTTAATGCACAAGGCTGCAATAAGATATATTTATTACCGGTTAATACCTGGAGGGCCTTCAAAAGTGCTCAGTTTATAGTGAACAGCCTGTATCAGTGATTTCGTTCGGTAGAATTATTTTACTGAATATACAGGTAAATGAGTTGCTGTCTATGGTCACTTCGCGGTTTCTTCACACTTTTGACGTGAATAAGTCTTTAAATTTGCGACCATAGTGGGAGGAAATCCAGAAAATCCGATAATAACAAAATCGGAGGATACAGTTTGGCATTGCAGCTCCAAATATATTGTCTACATTCAAAATTCAATTACACCACTCGATTGCCAAAGGTTCACAGAATGTGTTACGTTGAGTGAGGACTGCGAAGCATTGTGTTTGACCCGGGGGGTGGAGCGGGGAGGCAGCGCAATTTTGAGTTCGGTTCGCCGCGTCTCATAATTTCCGCGCAAGATAACTTTTGGCTAGGAGAAGCTACGACGCTCGTTTAGGTTCCAACGGACAGCTCTCGTGAAGATAAATCGATTACACTTATAGAAATATTTGTGTAACGTGGTTATGGTGAAACTATATGAGTTTATTGTAAAAAACTTACAAAACTTAACACAATTTCGGCCTATATCTCGAAAGCAATCCAGTGATACCCATAAAATCCCATATGATCGAATGAAGCGGTGCCCTTAAAAAAAAGAAAAAAAAAAAAAAAAAAAAAAAAAGTTTCCGAGCGCTGCCCAAAACGTAAAATAATAATAATAATAAAAAATAAAATCAAAGTTTCCTAGCGCCTGAACGTAGACGTATTCTCGCAAAACAAACCTCGGTGTCCTCAACACAACCACACCCCATTTTTTGAAACAAACTTTTTCAAAATCACCCTATGTATGACTTGTTTAGTTATTTCCTAAATATGACAAGTATCACAAGCATTTTTTATACCTCTGTTAACATGAAAGTAAATTATTTTTTGTTAAATTGAACTTTTACCTGAATGTTATTTATAAATTATGATATTTTGTTTGTAACAAATGTTGATAAAAACAGTGGGAAAACACGTGTGTTGTTAGAGCCTAGTAGGAAATAGTCCTAATGCAGAATATCATTACAACAAAGTTCACACGAATTCGGTGCGTGGTCCTTTGGTGTAAATTTCTAGACTTAGTTAAGCTTAGTTTGCACGAGGCGGAGGAATATCCTGGAAGTAGAACTTTAGCAGGACTTGAGAAATGTGTGAAGTAATCGTGAATGGCTTACACCAAAAATAGATGAGAATCTCCTCCCACGTATAGAACACGCGATGTCTTCGGTGGGTTTATTGTTCCTGGAGTTACAAGATTCCTTACCGTAAATTCACTTCAGTAAAGTTGCAGCTTTAAGCGGAGTTGCGATTATTTCACGAAGATATCAGGACAATTTTCGCCCGTAAGTGGCCAGACTGCCCGACTCCCGCCCATGGCGAACCGGGTACGATTCCCAGCTGCGTCGCTCCCCGGGTTTTTTGCACGTGGTAATCGTCCCGAACAACGACACCAGTTGGAGGGTTATCTCGGGCATCTCCCATTCCCCCCGCTTTTTCCATTCCTGCGCCTCTCCATACTCACCTAGATTCGCTGTAATCGGCTCTAAAGTCCACGATGTCAAGAACCATCAAAATCTCTCCACTCTCCCGTAGTTTTGAGTAAATACCTATATATTTTAAAAGTGCACAGCTGGTACTCGCCAGATACGTCAGAGCAGAATGTTTAACTACAGAGAAGCGAAAAGGTGTGGTAGTTCCTTTGACGTATGGTGTATGTAAGTATAGACTGCTCACGGTAAAGTGAATAATTTTGAGGCGCTAGCTACTTTTTTATTTCAGCCATATTTTTATCCTATAAAAACTTTTTAAAATAAATATTGCCAACTAAATAATAAATACAGTGTGTAGATTCCACCGCACTCGGTAGTTAATGTCTAAGGCAAAAATAAAACATATTTTTAGACTATTATTCCAAATGAGAGGGCATTCAAGCGTGCTCACTTTACCGTGAACAGCGTATATTCGTTGGTTTATTGGCGTGGAGTGGAGTGATTTGGGCTGCTCTTAACGCCGGGGAGTGGCCCAGCCGGGAATCGAGCCCGGTTCGCCTGGGTGGAAGGCGAGTAGTCTTGACTACTACACTGCCGCGTCCCCGTTAGCCTATAGGCTACGCGGTGCTCTTGAAACGGACATTTTACTTGATTGGCTGCTGCTTGCTGTTTAAGGGCGTTCCTGGGTGCAGAATAATTCTCTATACTTTTAGCATGCTATATTTTTTCGTCATGATGAAAAGTATGACAATGGTAGAAAATCACTTTTCAAAAACGAATAAACCATCGAGGCCTAAAGGAAATTTTAATTTATACTTTTCCCAATACGACTGGACATAATGAGCACGTTAAATCCAGCTCAAAAATTTGTCCACGTCATAAGGACGTCAAAACTAAAATTAAAATTACCAGAAATAGTACACTTATCGATGACGAACCAACGGGTGGGTTTAAAAAAAATCGCAGGATACCACTCGCATGATTTCAAGTAACACGTCAGCTGTATTAAAATAATTATCAAATTCACGTTTAAAAAACATTATGAATAATTTTATTTTTTAAATGATTTTGGCATTTTTATCTGTCGAGATAGTCTCCGGACTCTGATTGACAAAAGGCATTCTGCCCATTTTGCTGGCTAGTGATGCCGTATTTGATAGCTCTGAGGCTTTAGTTCTGATATAAGTCCCCCCTCCCCCCCTAAATTCTATCGACATTTTTCTGTACGTCAGGGTCGATCACAAACATCTGCTTCAGAGAGTACACGATCACTCTAAATGTGAATCAGTGAGAATTTCACTTTTTCAATCAGTCAACAGTATCTGACTGATTCAACAGTCACTTCAGTGAATTTAACTGATGCATCAGTGGGGAAATGCCAGATTTACTTCACTTATTGATCAATGACATTTTCCATTGATTCTTCATTCATTTTTTTACTTTTTTTCAGGTTTTTTTTTTTTGACTGATGGATCAGTTAAAAAGCGTGTAAAAATGGCCGTCCAACAGCGTTTAAAAATGGCCGTTAAACAACGTGTATAAAAATCAATAACAGCGAATAAACTAATAAACCAATACTCATTCTTTCTAAAATGTGTTTTGTCTTTCAAAACACCATTTTACGAGGTAGTGTGAACATTCAGCCTTTCATTCTGCCTTAACGTCTTTCATTTCGTTTCATTAAGTTCCACGATTGGTTTTTCCACTCATTTTTTTTTTAAACTCTAGTTGGTAGTGCAGATGGTAAGGTAACGGACAAAAAACATGGAGGGGAAGGGATGCGTGAGTTCAATCCCGGCCACATTAGAAAATTTTTTTTACTTTTTAAAAATATGGTAATTTGGGCAATATAAATAGTAAATTATCGTAAATATGTTCATTTCACATAATTATTTGTCTTGATTCAATAAAAAACTATATTTAATTCGTCAGTGCAGTTTGCCGTTACTTATTCAATCAGTGAAATTGTTTCATGTCACTAATTAGATCAGTGAAATTTTTTCACAGAAGCAATCAGTGGTTGTCCACTGATTCTAAGTGGAGCCATTTTCACTGATTCGAGTAGTTGAATTTCACTGCGAAGCAGTGGTTTCCCACTGATTCGAGTTTAGAGTGATGTTCACGGTAAAGTGAGCACTTTTGAAATCAACCTTGCATGTGTGTATATATATATATATATATATATATATACATACACATATACACACCACACACACACACTTGACCGGTGCATGAATAAAGTAATCAGGTTCATGACAATGTTAATTTTACGTACGGTGGAAGAATACGCAATCTGCATGCAAGTAGTTCCTAAACAGTGCTTTCAAAAGTACTCAATTTACCGTGAACAGCCTATGGACAACCACACAGAGACGAAACGGCGTGGTGGTTCGTTTGATGTTAGCGTACACCATTCTCTGATTGGCTGCGCGAGTCTCTGGCAACGGATCTTTTCTGATTGGCTGTTACGTGTTGCGAAGTATTCCGTATTGACTCGACTGCCGGCTGGTGAGTCGTGTGCGGCTCTGGAGTTCGCGGCGCAAGTTTCTCATTTCCACCTCTGTATTCTTATGCACTCTGTAGCTGTGAACCCTCGCATGCCATTAGCTCGCGTTGGCACTGGCTCACAGTGTCCGGAGGGCGTGGCTCGATCCGGCAGCCAGCCTTGTGATTCGATAACGATCGACGGCCTTACTTGGCCGCGCTCCGGACACTCGGAGCAACAAGGACTGAACGCAGACCACACAATAAATACTGCTTGTGAAGGGCACCGGAAAGGAAAAAAAAAAAATCAAACGTTATTTTATGTTCCTACCAAACATTGTTTGCGTTGCAAACTTTGCATGCAATGTCAGCTCCAGCTAATAAAAATGATTGCGCAGTGCTGCATATTATTACGAAGTACGCGGGAGGGCGGGTTCAGGAGACGATATCGTTGAAGGTGCGTTTACGCCAAACATAACAATGTCCACAGGGCAGAATTACCACTCTACTGTTTTAGCATCACGCGTAAAATAAATACTAATCCACCCGCAAAAATGATTTTAATTTTATTTTTATTTAGAATTGTATGCATAATGATAAAAACCATACATATTATGAATTATTTATAAGCACCTTCATTTCAATATTATAGTTTAACAGATTAGATAAAATATGTGTTTAGTAGTTACTTTAGAAACTGTAAGTAAGTATCATTTGATTTCAGTACTAGTTTACGAATAGTTGCTGGTAACATTTTAAGAAAACACGTTTTTTTTTTTTTTTTTTTTTTTTTTAAATATTCGTCTTGAAATTTTTATACTTGCAAAATTATTTCTTGACAAAACTTGTTTTTCTCTATTGCATTACCGAATTACTTATTTGCATCAGTAATTCGAAAAGTACGTGAAGAAATTTCTGTGCAGCAAAGCTTTCCTTTTTTTCAGCAAAATACTTACGTAAAAATTTACTTAAATCGCCATTATAACTTATTATATTGTTAAAATGTTTTATGAGATGTTACAAACAATCACACGTTACATGAATTAGGGTGTAAGAACATTTTCCCCACCAATGTATTAAAACGTGCCTCTGTAGTGCATTACAGGCCTACTTAATATTTAAAAAAATTAAATAACGTGAAATAAATTAAAAAAAAATACCCTTGTCGATTTCCAAAGGGTTTGTCGAAATTTTTGGCTCGACAAGACTCAAATAATAATTTTCGACACCTTTTTACGTTGTTCGATATTCACTTCCGTCATTTTTCCGGGAGCACAGATGGAAGAAAAGAAAGAGATTTTGTTTTCATATCTTCATTCAGTGCTCCGAGAATAACCAACGCAGTGAATTCGTAACAATATAAGAAGGTGCTCAGAGTCGTTATTTACGTCTTGTCGAGCAAAAAAAAAAAAAAAAAAAAAAAAAAAAAAAAAAAAAAAAAAAAAAAAAAAAAAAAAAAAAAAAACTCCGTTTTAAAACCAGTTATGACATAAATGATATAAATATACGGTTTGCGTGCACCATTCCCCTTAATTGTGATCCTTTGCTCGGAAACAGCTTTATCACAGCCGCTTTGTTGTACAGCCTGAGCAGATAAAGTGCAACTTTTATCCCGGCAACAAGTTTTCATCATTTACATTTCCTGTACGTAACGCTTACGTAAGCGGTGCCATAATTCTAATTGAAGCACTTCTTTCCTGCTGGTAAATGCGCAAGGTAATGATAGCGTATGGTCAGCAAACGTTGCTCCGCTGTGACTGTGGTGCGCGAGGTGATTTGTTTTATGTCCTGGACGTATTAAACACCGCGAGGAATTACGATCACGAGGCGGCTATATCACTTGCGTGCCAATTAAGTTCGCAGAGAGCAGCAAAAACAAATGCCTGCCGTCGTTGTGAATCAGCTCGGTAATATTCAGGCGATCGTATAAACACTTATTAGTCGGGGGAGTTGCGAAGGCTCGCCCATAAAAAATATTCTAATAACGCCCCTACTCAGCTAGGCTTAGAAGGTCAGAAGTGGCAGTGAGGAACCAAAATAGGCGAGAGAATACGTCAACGAACGGCTACACAGTCTCTTTTAAATGCACAAAAAAAAAAAATTATTTTTATTTATAGAAAATTTTACGAAATGTTTAGTACTACATAGTAATGAATTGCACAGTAAAAAAAAAAAGTTCGAGTGGGGAGTGAATCCAGGGCGAGGCAACACTCTCCGAGTGAGGGGCTTTCCAGCTGGGACACGTGGGTGCTCGTCATGCCTGGATACGACATGAAGTGAGACCCTGGGATGGAGATGCGCTGGAATGCAAGGACGGGGAAACGGGAGTGCCCCGAGAAAACCCGCCGGTAAGCGGCATCGTCCAGCGCTGTTCCCACATGCGAAAATCCGGGAGTGAGCCCGCCAGGGATCGAGCCAGGAGCGCCGTGGTGGGAGGCGAGTGCCCTAGACACTGCGCCATCGCTTCCCCTAGTTACACAGTTATAAACAGTTCTTCAGTTGACCGAATCAGTGTATGTGCGTAATATGAAACTACGAACAGTGAAATATTTTACCCAGAAAAGATAAAATCCACAGTGACGTTATCAAATTCGCTTGATAACCGCAATAAAGGTTACGATACTTGTCGAGGTTTAATGGTCGCTATATAACCCGCACTTTTTATTCCATTAATACGGTACATTGAATGTCTAAAAATACTGACAGATGGTTCCCTATGTGTCTTCATACCTGACTTGTTATAGCCACAATATTCCTGGCAGTTCTAGATTATCAAAAGGTTTTTCAATCATTACAACCTTACTTTCCAGTGTCATGTGCTGCTGTTTTGCTGTCTTTGGCCGTTCATACTGGAGAATGACTCAGAATATGAGCATCGAGTGTATGTCGTGCGGTTAGGATCCACACGAGGTCCGGCACTTTCAGACTGTCTGTGCTTATTCCGATGGCGTAAAACTCCAGTTTAGGCCCTTTTTAACACGCGGAAAAGGGTTTTTGAAGAGAGAACTTATCCGTTTTTTATTTAGTTGTTTTTATAAATTTTAGGATGTTAGTCGGTACAGGTTTTGGTTTGTATGATTTTTAAATAACGGAAGAAATAAATGTGAGGGTGGTGAACAGTAAAGTTCTGGGTTAGAATCCCTGCCAGGTCATAAACGTGTGAGCTGTTCTTTGGCAAAGTGTTATAATCATTAAGCACTTGGATCCCCTCCCCCTTATCCACTCACGGCTTTCGTAATCAAGTATATGTTGGGGGCACCAGCCGACGCAATATAATTAATGCATTAATTTCATAAGTTGTACCTTCGAAATATTGCACTGAAATGTTGTTTATGTTGCCATACATTTGAAATGAAGCACACAGTGAGGCCATAAGGGCGTTCTCTTATTGATGTCGGTAATTTAATTAGAATGAATGTTACAACTTCTTATTTAAAATGAAAATAAATTTTGAGTTCATGTTTCTTCCTGGGTAGGCATTTTTTCTCAGTAATGACTAACTATTTTGAGTATTTATAGATTTCCTACAAATCTGTGTACACTACTGGAAACTACGAAACGCTGGTGTAAGTGTGTAAAACATAAACTCAGAATTTATTTTCATTTTAAATAAGATTTTAAAAGTTTTCAGTCAACTATGAAACAACTATAATTTATTTTTGTAAGAAAATATTGTCAAGCCACCTACCAACACGAAGCTAATGTGGATTGAGCTAGCGCGAAGGGCGAGTTTTGTATGCTAACGAAATGCCCCATCGCCTCTATGCCGAACTACTGAAATGTCGTCCCGTCTTGTAATGTTCGACCACGGAACTTTAAGTGGCGTGTGTAACTTTTCTTTAGCGAGATGTTTAGTTCAGTCACCTGCACATGTTTTGCATAGGACGACATTCAGTTTGAATAAATCGGTTAATATACGGAAACGTGCTCCGTTTTTCTAACAGCTAAGTTATTCGCCGCTTTAACCCCAAAATTACCGTTAATTCAGAAGCTTCCGCTGCTGCGATACAGTACTTAGCACGTAGGCAACATTACGTACATCGCGTCCATTGTATTCTGCTTACCCATTCCGTTGCACAGAAGATAGTGGAAAACATTTATAACACTTGTAAACAACATGCAAAGGCTGTTCACGATAAATTGAGCACTTTTGAAATCAACCTTAGAAAAAGTCACTATCCCTACCTGCATATATTTTTACGGGCGAACCGAGTGACATGCACTCAGTAAAGTTGGTAATGATGAATACTACCTTAATGTCTAATAAAAAGTGTCAAGTAACCACCTGTGAGAACTTAAATAATTTCTTTCACTTTCTGTTTTTTTTTTTTGCAAAGCATCGAAGTTATAAATGAGCAGAGTTGCAAAAATTTTCTTTTGTGATAATTTCACAGTTGCACTTGACAGGCGTATGAATTAAAGTGACGAGACCCATGGCAGTGTTAATTTTGCATAAGGTGGAAGAATACACAATGTGCATATAAGTAGATCTTGAGCAGGGCTTTCAAATGTTCACATTCATTTTACCGTGAACAGCCTATACCATACAATAATAATGTGACAGTACTGAAGCAACCTGTTTGTTTCTGGCGGCAGGCGGTGTGAGATTCCCTGCAGGAAGTGTTAGTATTGCCTAAGCGCCGCTTTTATCTGTATCGCTGCGCTGGAAGTTTTGTATGCGTTTTACACGAAAACGATGCGTCTTGGGCGGTTGCAATAAAAGGGCCGTTTTTTTGTTAACTAGGTCGTACTGCTCAATAATCCAGCATCAAACTTTCGTAAATCCTGACGGCAAAAATATCTCTGCAGTACACGTGTTGCCACTCCTGATATTTTCGTCATGGTGTGAGGTATTTATGAGAGTTTGCTCTTAGGTTGAATATCCCGATAACTGAAGAGAAAAAAAAAACATTCGGAGAATTGTAATTTAATTTCTCTTCATTTCCGGTTTTTAGCGAAAATACGCTTCAAAGACTTGATTTTCGATGGCGCGTATCACCCCTTAATATCCAGTTTACAGGTAGAAAGTGTTTCATACATTCCATACTTGATTCTACATATTTAAGGAATCATTTCACGAAGTTTGTCGTTCGAATTCCACCACATTTTGTATACATGCACACACACACACACACTAACTGGATGATAAAAAAAGACTTAGCACTATCATGGGAGTAAATTATATTGATGGTTACTGGCATAAGTAGGATTTCCTGATTATGACATGTAAACGGGGACCATTGCATCAGGAAGAAAACACATACAGTAATGTGAAGCCCGGACCGAAATATACCTAGAACCCTCGAAAATTTCTTATTTTAGTGGAGACACAGAGAGATTGTGGCACATAATAAAACCAGTTTTCAAAAATGCTACTATCAAGGCCAGTGAACTTGAAAATGTGTGTTAGTCCAAGTCAGGTTACTCATTGCTAGGGATAGGACTCGATAGACGTCAAACACATATACAGTGAATCCATCTTATCAATTGGATCACAGTTTACTAAACACGTCCTGGATGCATCTGAGCCAATAGCAGACTTGCAATGAAACACGTAGCGAATCCTATACTGCCAAGTGTGGTGTAATACTGGCTACTACTCTCTCTCTCTCTCTCTCTCTCTCTCTCTCTCTCTCTCTGAAGCAGCAGCCAATAAACACATAGCTGAGGCTCAAGTATACACTTGACCGTGGAGTCTAGCCTACAGGTCGCTGAACTCGCGAAATTTTCCTATCCCTACTCGTTGCAAGTCATCCTCTAGTTGGGTTCGTCATGCCGCGTGCATTTCGTTACAAACTGGAGAACTTTGAACAGAATAAGAGAAACATATTAACTTGACGAAAATATATTTATACATTAAACGTAAGTTTTTAACAATTAAAGCGGATTTAATCTGGGGAACATTGCACTTAATATATTTCAGCCTACATAGAATTTCATGAAATACATTAATGTTCTACTACTTAAAGGATTCTTGTTTTAAAACTAATCTCGAAGGCTGGTGAAAAATAATTGGTTTACGGCGGTCGGCGTGTTCACGACTGCTGTGGTAGCCTTCTGGAGCATCTTCGTAGGCTGGCATGACGGCAACAACAGACTCTGCGTGAGTTGTTACAATGCCCCTGTATTGCTGGAACATCACGCACTCGTGTCCTGGGTTCTCAGTCTGGGGAAGGGAATTCTCGCTTTTTCGTATAACAGCAATCTGCTCCGGTTGTGCAGTGGAGAGTTACTAGGGGTATGGATAGAACCCCGACCAGACCACACGCTTGGTTTTCTGAGAGCGAGAATCTCGGAGCCTCTGAGGTAGGGGGAGCTCGGATGTGCGGACGTTCTAGGTTTGGATTTTGGAACTGGCCAACGGTTGCATTAATCTGTAAGGGCCTCTTTGCCCTGAAATGACGCAGTTCCTCTCCCACGCCTATTGGTGGCCGAGGCGCGGAAGGACCTCACGACTAAGAGCGCTGCGTTAAAATACAAAAGTACGCTGACCGAGAGACCTTACTGTATGTTTCGAATAACAAGAAGTTAGCATCCCGATTACTCTAATGCCTGTTAGCCTGGTTGCAACTGTATGTCTGACATGAGGAGTCGACGATACACTCCAACATGTAATAATGCAGTGAGTGAAGAGATCTGGGCAGCAGTAAAAATGAGTTCTTGAGAGCCGGTATGTATTACTGGAGTGTATTAAGACAGATGATGAAAGAATGTGTCTAAAGGGGGTGACTGATTGGAGAGGACTGCAACTATATCTGAGAAGAGTAATGGCTGATGAAGGCATACACAAATTGTGGAATAGCTTTGCTGCAAAAATCGTCAAAAGGTTGGAGGAGTTTGGCCAGTGGCAGCAACAAAATTCCGATGACCCATGAGGGGGTATTCGGGTAAAGGCTCCTAAGGAAGAAGTATGAATACTTCCCATTGGAGAGGACAGGTTATACCGGGAAACCGGCAGAAAGCTGGGTATGCAATCAATACGACAGAATGCACTAGAAGATCAGAAGAGGAGAAAGTGCCGGCCTTCGGGCAGTAAAATCTGTACATATGCGTGATGGTGCGTTCAGGCAGGCTGCCGATTTAAGGCCTGCACAAGCCATCATAACAATTTGTAAAGTACTTGATGCGTCTTTGGCAATCAATTTACTACTACATGGGGTTCCAAAATGTCTTCCGGTTTACGCCACATTCTACTGCCAGTTGTCACCAGGTGACTCATCCAGCCCCACAAGAGTGGACAAGTGCTGCCAGATGGCAGCACCAACAGTCCACAAAACTGCTAACAAATGGGAATCGCAGTATTTCGGCAACAGGGATAGGATCCTCATTTATATGGCAATTTTGCTTCAAACGTACGGCTTCCCTGCATATTGCAGATTCCTTCTGAATGATCCTGTCGAATTGTCACTATTGACAAAAAAGTATTTTTTAAAGTTACATTTTGTTTGGAAATGTTAACAGAAAAATGTAAAATTTTATAGAAATGCAAAAGCGTACCTCCAGCAAAATGGCTTCAGTACTGTCTCTTGCTCGTAGAAACGACGGAGCATGCCAGTGTCGCCCTTAATGCTCTCCCGCTTTACGACTTCAAACGTGTAGAAAGTCCAGGTGAAGGTAGAACACCAATTAAAAACCACGCACTATTTTTCAAGGGCTATCTGAAATGTGAGATAATTTATACAAAAATAAAATAAAAAATGGCCTGCGTCGTTAGGTGGTGGTTGCGTTAAATATGGCGATACGCCAGCACTTCATCTCACTTCGTCAGGGAGTATAGTTCCCCTGCGCCTCTGTTCTTGAGGCCGGCTTCTGATTGTTTATGTTCTTGTTCGTCGTCCTCTGGGAGAAGTTACGCGTTGTTATTTCGGATACCGCGCCGAGACCGCTGGATATCCGACACCGCTCTAAACGATCCAGCTGGCGTTGTCGGGCAGACGGAACCTGTAAAACGGGCAGCGGGTGTTTTTTTTTTTTGTTCCAATTGCCGAATGTGTCGGTTGGAGGGCGCGGTTCCCGACTGCCGATGGAAAAGCTAGGTCGCCCGTTGGGGGTACGGCGATTAATGGACCTGGTCCCGAGGTTGTAATCTCCGGCCGAACATGCGTCCCGCGCTGGAAGGGACAAGTTGTGCGCGCATGCGCAGTTGGCGCTGCGGCGGCTGAAGGAAGCGACGTATCGACGTCATGTCGAATGAACTGCTTACACACACATCCAGTGGCGTGCGCGGGAGTTATTTCGCGTGGTGGGAAGGGGGAGGGGGGGTGAAAATCTAATACTTTCAACACGGTGGCCGTATGTCACACGGGCGATATTTTATTTATATCGACTGGGTTTTAAAATATATTACGTAGATATAACCAATGCAATTCTGAAATCTAGTCAGCAAGGAGCACAAGATGAAGAATCTCTCCTCCAAGTATTACAACAGCGTTGGAAACCATATTTTGGCCATAACATACTTGAAGGGACTTGATATATCCATGGTAACTCTTTATTAAAGGCTGTTCGCGATAAAGTGAGCCCTAACAATGAGCCTTAGAAAAAAGTCACTGCTCCTGCATGCGTATACATATTCTAATAGGCGCATTAAGTGACATTCGCACAGTAAAGTTGGTAACGATGGATGGAAAGTAGTTCCATATCTTAACGTCTAATAAGAAGTGTTAGGTAACCATTTGTGATAACTTAAAATTATTAGTTACGCCTTCTGCTTTTTTTTTTTTAAATACGTCGAAGTGTAAAAATGAGCATATTTGTAAATTATTTACTCTCGTAATAATTTCACGGTTTCCCTTGACCGACACATGAATAAAGTGATGAGGCCCATGCCAACATTAATTCTACATAAGGCGGAAGAATACACAATTTGTATACGAGTAGATTTAAAGCAGGGCTTTCATAAGTGCTCATTTTACCAAGAAAAGCCTATAGGTCAGCTGTTTTTTTACAGGTGAAAATAGTGGACCATGAACCACCATTCATTCATACTCCTGACAAGCTCTCCGCGAACAAGCGCGCAGAAGACATTGAGAAAGAAATATCTAGCCATCAACCGCCAATGACATTTTCAACTCTCCACGACCGCACACGCATAGTTCTCATCTAGAAGGATAATATCGCCAAGAAATTTGTCCGAGTGTTGAAAGTGATCGGTTTCAACCTGCTCAGTTACGGACAAAGTGGAAAAGTGACCTCGAATATGAGAATGGGCTTCGAGTCGCTTGGAAACCGAATGCAATTACTGACCTGGCATCCCCGCCACTTGAACGTAAAGTATAGCGCAATCACGTGAAAAATCTCCGGTCGGACCGGGAATCAATACCCGGGACCCTTAGTTCACACCTAGGTCTCCTGGTCTCTGCGTTACGGCGGTAATGGCATTCTAGACCACTTTGAAGTACTCAGAAAGAGCAAATACACTGCATTCAACCAGCACAAATTTTTGCTGTTGGAGCTAGATATAGAAAACCAGACTGTACTTTGTCACTACTTTTCCCTCAAGTTCAGAATTATGAACTGTGGACGACGCGTATTGGATTACTAGTTTTGCGCGTTCGAGCTCTTGAAGGCGTGCGCTCTAAGGCCGACTCTTCTTCACTCACCATACATCTCATCGCCTTTAGGAGCAGGATGCCCAACATGCATGCTGTATTCCCATCTGGACTCATCTGGACGTAACTTTACACGGTTACCCTATATTTTTATAGCACGTTTATAAAGATAAAAAAGTATGCTACGTGACTGAAGAATTCTGTATACAAATTTAGCGGTTAAAAAACTGATTATGGAAAACTCAATTTGAATCACTTTCACGCCCATAAAAATAATCCCTGGAATTTAAAAAGGACACTTGAAACTTGCCTTCGAGCACTAAAACTTTTCAAAATACTTTAAACGCTTTTCATGTTCAGACACCACTACAATATATACTATCGTTTTTTTATCATGTTTTTTTCTACCAAAACTGTGGAGTGTAATTCGTACGACGATAGCCAACAAGGCCATTAATGCGTGGTGAAAATTGCATGCCACAGCTTGGAATAATATTTATTCAAATAACATGATCACTGAAGTGTGGCCATATGGGCCCAGACAATTTGTATGGGGGAGAGAAGCTGAAGTCCAGATACTCTCATAAAACAGTTCTGAAGATTTGAGGTGCTCAAACACACACACACGCACACACACACACACACACACACACACACACACACACACACACCGTTTGACGAATTTCAACTGTTCAACCAAATTTCCACACTTTGTACACTGATAGTATCAACTACAAGTATCAAATGTGGTAACACATAGCTTATTTTGTGCTCCATTTGGTAAGAAATCGCCTTTGGAAAAATAAAATTTGTAAAATATTTTCGGAAAATAGCTACCATTTCCTACCAAATTTGGCGAACAAAAATAACTGCGGTACACAGTGTAGAGTGATATGTTATAAGTAAGTCAGAATTTTTCAAAATGGCGGATATATAAATAGTTTTTTTCCAATCCTAAATTTACGAAACCATGTAACCAATTTCAACAGTATGCTGGCAGGTAAATAGTACTATAGTCAACCTTGTGAAATGATGTAATTAAAATGAATAAGGTACTTATTTTCAATATGGCAGTTATAAAAATATCTTAGCTTGTTTTGGAATATATAAATACCTATCATACTGTTTGACCAATTTATACAAAACTCAATATGCTGATACATAGAATAACTTTTTTTTTGGTTCATCAAGAGAGCACCACATGAAAAAATATCACTTCTGGGTTATATCTCGAGAAACAATTAATTATTTACTAACGAATTAAAAAAAAAAAATACTACGGTACGCCATGTAAACTCATACGTTTTAAGTGGGGAGACGTATTTTCAAAATTGTGACCATATTAACATTTGATGACAATATAATACTGTACTTTATTCTAATATACATGTTCATTTGATCTCAGTCATAGATGAAGATCTCCTTCTTGAAGTTTAGTCCCATGCACATGTAGAGGTAAGTAGGCTAATTAATTATACTGGTAACCTCTTGTTACAAGTACCCGTGAGACCGCATATTTCTTCCATAGAGACACTACACACTTTTAAAGAATACAGAAACGAGACAGTTGCTTGTATAGCGGACTCCAGCTACAGACGTCAGCAGAACTGCCTCACTCGCCAGCGAAACGGCGTAAACGCCGTTCGCCAATCAAACGCTCGATAACTAGCTTGTCAGTCGGCGGTCCAACCAGTCGGGGGATATTCTCCTTTTCAAGGGCGTTACCTTGTGTCCCAGTCTGGAACAGAGGTTGGTTGGATTGCCCGGTCGAAGCGACCTCGACCTCCTACCCATTCGCGTGCTGACCCTTAGTAGACCTACCTTGTTTTGTACGTGCGCCAACAACTGGCGGTCACTCGTCCAAGTAGTGACCAAGCCCAGTGCTATTGAACCAGTGCGACTGGATGCACGCCAGGTTGCCAGCGTGGTATTGCCGTCGGGACATAAAAAAAAAAAAAAAGTCTCGCTTTCATATATTGACGCAGCCAATAGACGAACCGCGAGGGTTTTTCAGTTCTGTATCTTACGTATTTTGAAACAAAACCATTCGATTGAAAATTCAAGCGTAAGTTAAGGGGCTAACATGTAGTGGGGATAGGTAATCCCTATTCCCTCTAGACCCACCGTGGACGTAGGGAACCCAAGAACAAGCACTTTATGTCGTCACGCACACACAAACGTAAGCTGTTCGGTTGGAAACGACATTCCTTTGCAACCCCTGGACGAAATGAAATTTCCAAACAGCTGGTCGGTAACCTGGTCGTTCGGAGCCCACAGCTTTGCCTTTGTGCCTAACCGTGAGTTGTACAACCGATATTATGAAACTTTTATTCACTGTACCCCATTTCCCGTTTCCCCAAGTCCATCTGTAAGGACAGTATTCCTCAGGTGAGAAATTCTTTAAAGCCACTCTTCAACGTGGCATCCCTGCCAGTAGACGCGCATCTCACAACACACACACACAGGCACACACAGAGGGAGGAAGGCCATTACGTGACTGCCATCCCCTCTCCCAGGTGGATGGGGTCAGAGTTCAGGAATTCCTCAAGGTGCTGCATCTCGTCTCCGGTCCGTTTGCTTTTGCACTCCACGGCAGCGGTCGAGGATTAAGAGGCTGGCTGGAGGGGGGTGATGTGAGGTCGGGGAGTGGTTCAGGGGTTGAGGGGTCGCCGAAGCGAGACGATGACGCGAACACACAGCGGAACAAGCGAGGTCCTGTATAGGCACTCCACCGCAGGACTCGCGTAGCGCTCAGAGCCCGAGGTACGGAGCAGACTAGTACACAGGAGTGAAATGACGTGGCGGTTCCTTTGATGTAGTTGAATCCGTCCACACATTGGCCGCGCGAGGCTCTGGAGGAGAACCGTCCGCCTGAATGGCCGTCGCTTCCTGCGAAAGATTCGCTACTGGTTGAACCGCCGCCTACTGTGTACAGTCTGGCGAACGACACCGTTGCACCTAGTTGCCAGCCAATGACGCCACAAGCTGCTGCTGCTGCGCTTCTGTATTCACAAATATTCTGTGTTTGATAACAAAAAAAAACGGGAGGCAGATCCCAATTCACCCCAGTGGACAGACCATAGAGGTAAAAATTCAGAACATCTTTATTCGTTTATCCCAAAAGCTTGTGTGGAAAATTGATTTCCCCCTGAAGAGCGGAGTTCACCGACAGTTTTTAAAATCCCCACGTTCACGCATATTTTTGACTGATAAATAAATGATATATCAACTAAGATGGGTAAATGCATTACAGTCAACGACAGGTAAGTTCATACTCAGAAAAAGAAAATTGCAAAATTTGTGGTTTTACTTTTCGGGGTTTTTTATACAGTGGAGTAGTAATTTTAAAATATGTCTATACGAAGCACTAATGATAATCAATTTGTAAAATAAACTAAATTACATACACTTTACTTTAAGTTTAATGTAATAAAAGTAAGTCATCGTTTTCCAAACAATATGTGTAAAATCAAATACTATGTCTGTGTTTCTGCCCGGCATTTAATTAATTTGGGAAATTATTTTGTTGTTCTTATTTGGCTGACCTAAACATAAATTTGGTTGGGGCAAACAAATATTTATTTTGCTTTAGGTAGATTAAACAGTTTCGGCTATTGTAAAAAAAATAAAAAATTAAGAGCGACCAAGATTTGAACATACGCAAATAAGCGTTACCAACATCAACTAACCTGACTACTCGTATGATCGAAATGTTCTTGAACATAAACATTTCAAATACTGGACAATGTGAGAAAATAATTATTTCAAGTTTTACGGCTTTACATTTTAGTTTCCTCTTGAACTTGTTACATTAGGATGTTTATACAATTATTAAGCATCAATAAATGCACTAACAAATACTTTAGCTATCCTTATGGTCACAAAAAATACAAACAAACCTCGGAGTTGCATTTTTGAACGAAGGAAATCAAATGAATGGCCAAACTAATTGTTGATTCAACTAATTATTTTGTTCGCAGTCTACTTTTTTGCCCAACACAGAGGTTTTGTTAATTCGATAGTGTCTTTTGTTAGATGAACGAAATTAATTTTGTTGCTTTCCAAGTTTTGTTTACTCAACCAAATATTTTTTGAGGCAACTGAATATATTTTTGGCCCTATACAAACAAATGCTTTGGTGTTTTTTTCTAAGTGTAGCCTATATGTAGGCCCGAAAAATGACTGTAAAATACATTTGTTATATGCTTCGATTCTCGCCTTTCTCTACTTGGTTACAACGGCGCCCCGGTGGTGTAGTGATATGACCACTCGCCTCCCACCTAGGTGAACCGGGTTCGAATTCCGGCGGGGTCACTCCCGGATTTTCGCATGTGGGAATCATGCCAGCGATTTTTCTCGAAATATACCATTTCCCCCCGCCCTTTAATTCCGGCGCTGCTCATACCTCGCTTCACCCTCATCGGCTCTCAAGACCTCATGTTAAGAGCCACCCAACTCTTTTCACTTACTCACTCACTATATCTGATTCACGAAATTTTAATGTGAACTGAGTAGTGTACTGTGTTGTGTGACTTTTGTACCTTTATATTTATAATAATGTATTAAAATGGCAGCGTTGGTCTGGACCGCGCAATCATCGTGGAGGTAGAGACAATGACACTACTGCACTAGAAAAAAAAAATAAAAAAAATAGTTTTCAGATGGGTTTGCTAGTCACAACACAGCAGCGAGTAAGATATTCCGCATGTAGAAATATGTGAGAAAATCCAGTGATCCCGCGGCATTCCCCGTAACATCAACGATTCAGATAGCAACAGACTAAAACATTCGAATATAACGCCAACTTACGGTTGCAAAAATTTCACGAGCTGTCAAAAGTTATTTCCTATACGCTTACTCTACTATCTTCACAGCAATATATTTGTGCAAGGAATTCTTGGGGAACAAGTTGCCGAAAATTTCTTATAGTCAAAAAGTAAAATAGTGTATATTAAAAAAACGATAGTGTGGAATATATAGAATTATGTTGAATTTAAGAAACAGGTGTTGTAGATTTATGGTTTATTATAAATATTAGGCTACTAAAAAATTGTGTATGATGTCTAAAACAATGTGTTATACATATACAATTGTGTGTAACAATGACAGAAATTATTCACTGTGTGATTGGTCAGGCAAGAGTTTTATACTTTTACTTTAAAGCCGATCGTGGACGGATGATTTTACTTGTTATGCTGCGCAAGTAATGCTATTCAGGCCAAGTAGATAGTGGAAGGGGACTGAGGAAGGAATAACACTAACACGAAAGTAGGTTCACGTGACACTAGCAACTGAACGCCGAGTTTGAAGGTCGGGTTACGCTGATAAAAGAACGTAATAAACGTTTACGCTTCAGAATAAAGTTATGTATTTTTACGAAACAGTTCATAGTCATAGCGTACGTGCCGGGTAGGAACACCATCGATGTGTAGCCGTGAAGGAATTTGCGAGATTTCATTTCGTGTCTTGTACGTAAGGCCTTCAGCCAATATAACTGAAGGAGGAAAGACAACTAAGAAGTAATTTATTGCATTTTAATAAAATATCTTATTTCTAAAAGAAGACTTAAGTTTTTGTTTTCCTTTACTCGTTAAAAAAATACGTGTAAATTGTATGTAGTAATTAATTGTGTTTTAATTCTGCACCATATCATCATTTTTTTTGTGTTATATTATTGATAAATACTGTGCAGTAAATACTGCAAGAATAAGAATGAAACTATAATCATAGACTATTCGCGGTAAAGTGAGCACTTTCGAAGTCCTGTTTACTTTTTCTTTTTCAGTCAATTTTTACCCTTTAACCCCCTTTGTTAAATAAATATTGCCGTGTACAGATGTAATAAACACCATCTGTATATTCCACCGCAATCGGAAGCCAACATCTAACGCTAAAATAAAATACATTTATTGAATATTACTCCAAATGAGTGGGCTTTTAAAAGTGCTCAATTTACCGCGAATAGCCTATAAATGAAATGTTATTGGCTGCTAAATCGCTAATTCATTAGGACCAAGTTAATTTCCAGTCGCGTGTAACTGGTTGAGGACGATCCCTTTCACCATGAACCACGCTTTTTTTGTAAACGTTCTACGCGAACGTCTCTTACGTAGCGTGAAATTGATCGTAAACTCGCCTTGACATCGGTTCAACGGTCAAGCACACAGGCTTCACTAGAGGAAACCTGTCTCACAAGGCAAGGCGCTAAAACACATCCGCGACCCCCCCCCCCCCCCCAAATCACAGCTCCTCCCACGCGAGTCGTGCTCATGAATTATTTACGTTTTTGTTTTGGACACCAGTTACGCTTACGAGTGCCTCAAAAGGATCAACCACTCCTTAACTATTACAATTTTAGTTCAGCATTTTAAATCTTGTTTCTAAATAATATATTTCAATTTTTAATACATGTACAGTACAGAGCTTCAAAAACTAGGGCAGTTACCTTTGCAATTGGATTACAGTTCATCAGACACGCCCTAGACGTCTCTGTGCCAATAGCACACTTGCAAAAAAACAATTAGCGAATCCCATACTGCCAGATGTGAGGTAACACTCGGGCAGAAGCCAATAAACAAACCGCTGTGGCTCTAGTTTACACAAGACTGTGGAGTATAGCCTACAGGTAATTGAACTCGCGAAATTTTCCTATCCCTACACGTAGCTCAATTTATACTGGAAATAAAGAAGTTAGCGAACCTCTTAACATCGATGTCTTCAGATACGATGAGGGGGAAGTGAGGAGTGAGGTTAGTACGGAGCAGCTCAGGAATGAGGGGGCGGGGAAAAGGGAGATCCCAGAGAAAACCCGCCGACCAGCGTCATCGCCCGGCAGGATTCCCTCAAGCAGTAATCCGGGAGCGACCGCGATGGGAATCGAACCCGGTTCGCACAGGTGGGAGGCGAGTAGTATAACCACTACCACACAGCGGTCCCCGAAATTATAGACTGAAAAAGTGCCAGGCTGATTTTCGTCTTTCGCATAAGTCCCACGAAACTTCGTTTTTTCAGCTCATTGAAGAAACGAATACGCATTCCACGGCGGATGCGTTGGTCGAGTATTAAAACTAACTACGTAGTAAAATTATTTTAAATAATTTATTTTATGCACATTTGTTTGAGCTGTAAAAACAATAATATTCTTAATGAGATGTGGAAAGAAATATACATTAAAGGTATTTTTCTGAACATTGTAACTAATGTTTTGCATAGTGAGGAGTAATTATTATGTTGTTCTTACTTAACGAAGGATTATTTTAAAACGTGCTTCATTAAGAATCCAGAATAGAAACACACATAAGTTAAAAGAGTTTTACCAACTGATATCAAAGCATTTAAATATATAAATTATAGCAAAAGTTTACAGCATTGCAAAATGTATGCTTTCTCCTTTCAAATGTTATTCACCCTAAAAAAGAATCCTGCAGAGTTGTTTGTACCTACGGCTAAGAAAACAAATTCATTGAGGCTATTTTGTTCTCAGTAAGACAATATTAATTTGGTTCAATGTCACTATTACAGAAACATAGATTTACTGTTAGTAAACGTTTTGCTTATACGCTTTTGTATTGTGGTAATATGACTTTCCTTTATAGCAAATAAATTAACGTTATTTGCGATACTTTTATTCGCAGTAAAAAAATACGATTTTTTGTAAGTAATTATTGTTTCAACGCAAACATCCATCAACCGATATATTGTGCAGTTGTGAAACTGAAACTGAGCCAGTATACAGGATTTCATGAACAAGTGTTACAAATGACTAGTGGTGGTACATGAAATAAAATGGAACATAGTTTTTTTTAGAGTAAACATGTCCGAAAAGCCTCCTTATACCTAAAATGGCGATTATAGCCTGCAAGGGTGGTGTCAAAGATTAAGAAATATACATGTGAATCAGTATTGTAAACAGGTTTATTGCACACAGAGAGAGTACAGCAGCTGCTCAGAATTGTTTCCTCCGCATTCGATGCATGCTCTGCAGCGCTGCAGCATGTTGTGAAGCACATCATTGAAGATGGTCGGCATGTATGGTCGGCATGTTCTTGATAATTTCGAATGATGCACGAAACCTGACCTCAAGTTCTTTTCTTCTCTGGTATTCACAGGAGTGCCATACATCAGAGTTTTTACGTGGCCCCAAAGGTAGAAAACCAAAGGCGTTCGGTCGGTGTAGCGAGGTGGCCAGACAATGGGACCTCCTACTGTGCGTTAAATGGGGCAGTGCAAAATAACCTTCAACCTACACATGTAATACCCGGTACATGCTGCTATATGCACTGCTTGGCTGCTACCGGGTTGCCAACTAAACCGGCTCGCTGGTAAAGGCTGTTCACGATAAAGTGAGCACTTTTGAAATCAACCTTAGAAAAGGCACTGCTCCTATCTGCATACATTTTAACGGGTGCACTGGGTGACATTCGCTCAGTCATGTTGGTAACAATGGAGAGGAAAGTAGTTCTATATTAACGTCGAATAAAAGTGTTGGGTTACCATTTGTGGCAACTTATATTATTTCTGTCACTTTCTGGTTTTTTTTTTTTTTTCATGCATCAAAGTGAAAAGTAAGTAGATTTGTCAAATATTTACGTTTCTAAAAATTTCACTTTTTCTCCTGACCGACGCATGAATAAAGTAATGAGTTCCATGGCAATGTTAATTTTACATGTAGCGGAAGAATACACAACGTGCATACAAGTAGGGATTTTGAAAGTGCTCACTTTATCGTGAACAGCCGCTACCAAAGTAGTGTAACAACTACGAGACGGTGGTCGTGTGGTAATGTGCGTTATGCCAATAAATTGCGGGGCGCGGGTTCGAGTTCCACGTCTGTGCGAGCATTTTTCGCAATGAACATAATTCTCAAAGAATCGTCACTTCCTTCTTATTGACTAATTGCGGTTATCTTCAGAGCACGGGTTTTATTTACAACATGACTGACATTACCACAAAGACATCTGCTGAGCTACTGTAACGACAATGCGAGATGACCATAGCCATTCCTATACAGATCAAACAAAAATTATTTTCGTCTCAAGCCTACTGTTTCAGTGGTTCACAATTAAACAACTTTTACTTTGCGGCAACAAGTCTTTTGTTGCAGCAGAGAAAGTGTTTTTTACAGAGCATAAAAGGTACTTTTCTGACAATCTTGGGTGCGCGTGTTTAGTACTGTTGTAAAATCGCATATTGTCGGGTTATATTTACAGTTGATCATAGACATTTTGATTATATAAGTATTATTAAAGAGTACTTGCTTATGTTGTCACTTTATTTAATATGATTCCAAATTACGATTTATTACATGAGTTAACAGTATAACCTTTGGTTATCTTAATAGTTTATTTGGCATAGAGGCCATGTGTAAGCAATTTTCGTTTGTTTCTAGACAGCATTCAGTATTAATATTTTGTTTGTTATTTTTCGTTTCGTTCATAGAGGGTAGTCGGCATGAAATGTTTACGAAACAAAAGTACTAAACAAAATTATCCTGATTATTTCTCGTCTCGCCATTGCTGATTGGCGGAGAGATGTGTCATGGTCAGACGACAGCCAATCGGAGGACAGGAGGCAACATAAGTAAGGCAGGTGTAAAATAAATAGAACTAATTATTTCGTTAAAACAATTCTCACCACCTCCAAATATGGTCCTGGATGTTTGCAGGCGGTTTTAGTGATATAATAATTAAGAGTGTGGTGAATTTTATTGGGCTAATTGCAGCAAGATTTTTTTTAAGCTGAATGTGTAAGAACTGAAGATAAGGAACATTGAATTTTATTGTATTTGAGAAATATAAATACAATTGGTCGAATGAGCTAAAGAGGAAGATAGCTAAATAAAAAATATTTCTAATTTAATTGAAAACGGCACCCTACTTGTTAATGGTAATTAGTGAAATGTTTGAAATATGACACTGTATATTGTATAGTCGGATACAGTAGTCTACACTTTGGAAGACACTCTGCTTCTACTTTGCTACTTTTACTTTATAAAAAAAAGTGAAACATTTCTGTGGTACTCCGTCATATTGACTGTGACCAGCTGTCATGGCAACATCATCTATACAATATCACTCATTAGCAAAATTAAATTAGTTGCGCGGTGGTATCTCGTGATGGATGGTGAACACTACAAATTTTTCAGACTTTTCAAAATGTGCATGCATACACCTGCAGCAGAAGGATCGAAAGTAAAACCACCGAAAAAGCGAGCGGGCTCTCGGCGAGTCAAGAGAATTGTAGACCGTTCGCGTCACACAAGGTTGCCACAAAGCCAAGAGCATTAAAATGCTTTTAAGTTATAATGAGGCTCGGGTGAGAGTGCGTTTTGCAATGTCCTCTCGGGACGCTGACCCGGGGGGGAGGGGCTGGGTCGGATGTCTCTGCAGGTCGTTGACCTGCGACCCTGCGGGTTGTCCAGACACCTTGTCGCGAGCGAGGCGACGTCGTCCTCTGCGGTGTGTGAAAGCTGAGGTGTTGTCGCGCTCACCTGGCGAAGAAGGTGGGTGTGCCGCCCAGCCCTCCGGCGCGGCGTGGCTCCTCTATTTATGACTACCGCTTCGGTACCAAAAGCAAGGATGCCGATTTAAAATCGATTTAATCGGCTTCTGAAATAGATTTTTTGGATCGATATTTTTGCTGCTCATTTTTGTCGGGATCGATATATATCTTGTAGAGTCGTTTTCCATTTCACTAGCATGTTATAAATATTCTAGAGTTTTTGATATCGTATTTATGGATTGTTCGATTTTTATGTAATTTTATATTTGGGTCGTTAATATTTTATTAGTTTGTGGTTAATAGTATTTTTAGATGCATACGTTTGGTAAAGGCTGTTCACGATAAAATGATCACTTTTGAAATAAACCTTAGAAAAAAATAACAACCCCTGCCTGTATATATTTTAATGAGTGCACCGAGTGACATTCGTCCAGTAAATTTTGTAACGATGGATGGTAAGTAATTCTATATCTTAAAGTCGAATTAAAAGTATTAGGTATCTATTTGTAATAACTTGTATTATTATTTCGTGTTCTGCTCTTTTTTAAATGAACCGAAGTATAAAAATGAGCAGGTTAGTAAAATATCTACTTTCCTTATCATTTCACTGTTTTACTCGACCGAAGTATGAACACAGTGATGAGGTTCATGGCTATGTTAATTTTACATGGGTTAAAAAATAGACAGCGTGCATACAAGTAGATAGAAAGCAGAGCTTTCAAAAGTGCTCATTTTACCGTGAAGAGTCTTTATCAAGACCATGGTACACCCTATAGCATAGAATTGACGTTAGTACCGACCGGCCAGAAAATGATGGAAAATCGACTTGCTGTAATCCGATTTTTTGTCTAATTTTGTATGTGTATTGTTATACTGTGCCTTGATCTATACCGATCCAAGAAATCGATTAATTACTTAGATATCGGGATGCCTTACCACAAGTGCTGTCGGAGCGCAGTAATAATTTCGAGATCCAGCCCTCCTCAATCGATCCTCGCGCAACCTTGCCAAACGCCTTGTATTTGTAAAGATTAATCCGACAAAACCCTCTGTGTGTCCACGACGAGTTGCACGGGAATGCCGTACGTGAACTTGGCTGTACAGGGACATGATAATTACTTCAGATCAGTCAGTTTCTTTCTTGTATGTATCGTGATTCGTGTACGCTACTGTAGCTGTGTCTGCGAATGAATCATCCGAACATACATACCACAAATACAAAGTAATGACATTATTGCTCATGAACGCTCTTAACGTTCAATTTGTATTTAGATTATATGTTTCTTTTTTTCGAAATGACATGTCAAGGTCAAAATTTTAAGATTTTATGATTTCCATATAAAACAAACCAAACTACAGAAAATTTAAGACGGGCAACTAGACTTCATGAGTAATTCATTTTGATGTATGCTTAGCAAAGGTTATTTTACATAAATTCAGGGCATTCGCAAATCAAATAAATGCAAGAGTTTCCTCATATTCAGCAATCTTTTGAAATTGCAAAAACGTTTCCTTGTAAGATTTTGCAGATGCCTTAAGTAGCTCTTGGCATCTTCTTTCAGTGTGAATAGTTTAGTGACTGTATGCTAGATAGTATTCAGTGTTCGTACATCCCTAAAAAAGTAAAATCGTGACTGCGACATATATTTATGCGAAAATTGTGTGCTGGGATTTTTTTTTTTGCTGGGAGGAAATAGTTACAGAAAATGTATAAAAGTTTAACAGTGTATGGTACAAATAAAAAATAACGCTTGTCGTGGCCAACGCTTTTAAACAAGACATATGAAGACTGTTCACGATAAAGTGAGCACTTTTGAAATTAACGGAACAGAAATGTCGCTGCCCCAGCCTGCATATATATTTATGGGCGCACTGTAAAGTTGGCAACGATGGATGGAAAGGAGTTCCATATCTTAATGAAGAATAAAAATTGTTAGCCTAACTATTTGTGATAACTTAAATAATTCCTTCTGTTTTCTGTTTCTTCTTAAGTTCATCGAAGTGTAAAAATGAGCAGATTTGTAAAAACACTTTTCTAATAATTACACAATTTCTCTTGCCCAAACGCATGAATTAAGTGATGAGGCTCGAGGCAGTGTTAAGTTTACATAAGGTTGAAGAATACATAACGTACATACAAGCAGAACCTAAGTAGGGCTTTCAAAAGTGCTAACTTTGCAGTGAACAGCCCATACCTGTGATAATATACCCAACAAACATGAAACATACCGGCCGGAATTGGGCCGGTTGAAGATAGCGACAAACTCCGGCCAGACGATGTCGGCCGCTGTCTTATGCCGGAAGCGGCGCAATCGAAATATGGACTGGCGGCTGACTCTTTACCGACAGTGTCAAAAAACCACTGTACCGCTAACAGTAAGATACAAACTGTATTCCGTCCTAACATAGACGAAAAGTACGGGCCAGTATCGGGCCGGTAAAAGGTAGCCGACAAGTTTCGGAATCTGCAGTTGCTGGATGGCGGCAAGGCGCCGGGCGTGCAGCGACTGGATGACGGCAAGACGCCGGGCCTGCGGTGGCTGGATGGCGGCAAGACGCCGGGCCTACGGGAAATGGATGACGGCAATATGGCGGGCCTGGGGCGGCTGGATGGCGGCAAGACGCCGGGCCTACGGGGGATGGATGACGGCAATATGGCGGGCCTGGGGCGGCTGGATGGCGGCAAGATTCCAGGTGTGCGGTGGCTGGATGGTGGCAAGACGCCGGACCTGCGACTGCTGGATGTCGTTACGATGCCAGGCCTGCAGCGGTATGATGTCCAGAATTAAGCAGTATAACTATGGAAAAAACATTAACTTTTAAATAAAATATTTTAGTAATTGTTATTTCCTCTTTGCACATATTTACTTCTCACCACATTATACGATATTAAAGTATTTTGCTAGCCGAGTTCGGGATTCGTACTTATAACTCTTGAATTGACAGTCCAACATGCTAACATTTACACCACGGGGCAAGCTGCTGATAATTTCCAGTAATTTCAAAATTGATTATAAACGAATGTATAGATTCCATGACAATATAACAAATAATTTCAAAACATTTATTATTTAAAAACGGTTTCTTTGTTTCTTCTAAGGCTTGCAAACAAAAAAGATTTTGTTAGTTTTTAATATATCTGTCGGATGGTTGTACAAATTGCTGTAACCTCCCCTGAGGGAGCAGGACACATATTTACAAGGGGGATAAGGGTAACTCACAAGAAGAAGCACTCAATTATAAAAGACTACTTTTATTTACGTTAGCTTTACAAATACGCCTCAAGTGTCGATAAAATATAACAAGTATTCTGCTATACGAATCTTGAACTCAACAATGAATATATAATATTCTTCAAGAGGCGCTAATGACTTTACAGTCTTACAATTAGCGCGAAGCTATCAAGGCTAATCTGTGCTCAGAGGGAGCTTTCTAGCCTTCGCAAGTCCTGCACCTAGTGCGTCTTCAGTCGCCCTACCAGGGAATGGATATTTACCCTCCCGCTGTCGAAGTCTCGTAGCAGCTCTCTCGACGGCGGGCTCGTCGGGCGTCGAAGGCGGACCCACGAGATGTGGTCATCATCTCATAGTTCTCGGGGCAGAGCCTCCGGCGGCAGCTGGCAAGATGGCGCCCAGAGCTGCCATCGTTCTGAGCTTATATAGTCCTTTCCTGACTTCGCGCTCAATCCTCCTGAATTCGTTGTGTTAAAACAATGGTTCGGCTGGCCGAGATCGTTCTGCGCCTTGCCTCAGCACTTCACTGAGCAACCCTCGCAGGTGCCAGCCACGACACAATGGAAAGAAAATTCAAAGTAAAACATTTTATGGGCTACCACGTGACATATATAATCATGAAAAAAACATACTAACGGTTAACACATTGTCTCAAAAAAGACATTGTGCCATTAACAGCTAGCTAACATCTTGCCTATTCAAAAACACTTTCCAAAAGTTTGTCGGCAAAAAAAAACATCATATTTGTATCTTTATTGTGATAAAGAGACATGTCTAGAAAACGTTAGCGGGCCGGAATAAATAAGATGACGGCCAGCTTACCGAAAAAATAAAGATGCTATATCGGAATCGGGCCAGAATATAATTTTTGCTATTGGCGATTTGTTGGCTGTGAGATATCACGCCGACATAATTTAAGGGGTATCCATCTGTTATCCTTAAAAAATACAGTGGGCCATTGTCTTTATTTTTAACGACAATCATACTGTCTCAAAAAAGACGTCATGCTATTAACAGCTTGCTAACGTCTTGCCTATTCATAACACTTTACAAATGTTTCTCGGCGAGAATACATCATATTTGTATCTTTATTGTGATTAAGAGCCATGTCTCGAAAACGTTCGTGGGCCGGAATAAATAAGATGACGGCCAGCATACCGAAAATATAAAGATGCTATATCGGAATCGGGCCAAAATATTATTTTTACTATTGACGACATGTTGGCTATGATGTATCACTCCGACATAATTGAGGTGATATCCATCTGTTATCCAAATAAATAGAGTAGGCCATTGTCTTTTTCTAACGGCAAACATAGAGTCTCAAAAAAGACGTCACGCCGTTGTCAGATGGCTATCTTCTGGCATTGGAACTACAATTGCCGACAGTACAGGTATCGGGTCGACACTTTGCCGACAGATTGTGTTTGCTGGGACAGCACTGTAGTATTCCAGGGATTCATTCCGTTGTAGGGTAGACATAAAGTACTACTTCTTTTGTTCTAGAATTCCTATTGGACCGCAGTTTTTAAGATACGCTCTGTATTACTGTGAACCAGTCAAAAATAGAAAGCAACAGCGCGGCCAAGTAATGGACAGTTCTGTAACAAAATATTCTCACAGTGCATCAACCAACAGACAAACGAATTTGGCTATAATTCACACAAGACTGTGGAGTATAGCCTACTAGAAAATCAACTCGCGAAATACCTGGACTGTCTACAAAAAAATAGAAATGGCGGGTACACATAACATAAATCTACTGGGGGAAACCACGATCCCCCAGTGTAACTGGCCGGTATATAGTTTAAAAATCCAGAATCTCGGGTCCAGATCACGGATTTGCATTCTATATTTTCTCTTTACTCGTTCGAAAGTCATGTCGCAGTTTGCAAAGAGAGTACTCTCTTGTCTACTCTTGACGTTATAGATAATATTCTGTGCTGTCCCAACTGGAAAGAGAGAGAGAGAGAGATAGATAGATAGATAGAGAGAGAGAGAGAGAGAGTTGTGTGTGTGTGTGGGAGAGCGAACAAAGATGTACAATCGGTACTCACTCTTGCATCCTCAACGACAGCCATGTTGTTTAAATATCACCTCATATTTTCAGGCGTAAATTTTTAATATGCCTAGCAGTGTCAGACACATTTTATAAACTGAACGCAGTTATTACGATTGTGAAATGCGTAATGTATGCAATTTTTCTTATAACATAAAATACAAAGTAATTTATTATATTATTATGTTTAGGTTACTTGTGCGCAAATTATCGAACTATCAGCTTTGCATATAACAGTACAGTTTAAGAGCATGTAAAGTATTATGCAATCTAAACCAATATTTTATTACTTTTCCCGTTTGAGAAACAATGCCGAAGTTTCACAGATGGCACTCATCTCAATTCTCCAAAAGGGTGCCAGTGTGTGCAAGAGCCAGAATGCAGAATGAAAGATTTATTTAGGTCTCTATGGGCTCTCAATGACAGCTTTCATAGAAGCAATCTACAGTTACGTAATGTAACGCAGGCATCGTTCTCCAGGTTAAATGTCCGCTCATGTTTTTATCATTGCATTAATGTGGAGTATAATTTCCTTGGAGCTCGTAACCTGGAAACAAATTACATTTAAACTTCTGTTTCTCTTTGAGTAACCAGTATCGCCTTATTAAGGAAGTCATCCAGATCTCTCTACCTGTCCGCCTGACCCGTTGAAAGTATACCTAATTTTTTACCTGTCTCGTTCGACAAATGCTTGCTGGTCACGCCCAGGCTGTCAAACATGACAGCTGAAGGAGTTTCTCTGTGATGTTCTGCCTGTCATCAGACACGTGTATAACAAACGTGGGAGGCAATATTCAGCAACCTACACTCTGGTTCGCTACTCCGTTCTCAAATTACTTATTTTTCTCATTGTAGTTCCACACAGGACGAAGATCTGAAATCTTAGTCTGTCAAAATGAATAATGCAACAGTGTTCGCTTGGGCTAACAGTAAAAGCTTCTTTGTACTTTCACGAAGTAACGCTGGAAAACTAGTTTCAAAATATTTTCACCGAGAACTTTAGAAAAATAATGCAAGATTTGAATCCTCTTAAAATCTTGTCCATATTTTATTGACAAAACATTAAATAAAAGACTTAACTTAATTAAGAAGTTTGCATTAAATATAATTGACTCTTTAATCATCTCCAGTTGTATCTTCTGTATTAATAGTTAAATCACTCAAAAACTTTCACGCAAAAATTAATGCAAACGTTTTTAGTACACTTATGACAAGCCGTTTGCGAACTTCGGAACAGGCGAAACTCCGAGAAATGTTAAATAAAAAGCTTTACCAGTTTTCTGTTCTGCCAAAACTGGAACTTTCTGTGATATCCAACCTTTAGTTATCCTCTGAAGTGAACTTAATTAAGAATGCCAGCGTGTGAACAAAAATTATAGACTGAAGTTATATTATAATTCGTCAATTTCAAGTCGCCAAGGTTATTCGCCGTTCTGTTACGACTGAAGCCGAAATAAACATGGAATTCAATAATCCTCTCTAAAGTTTGCACTTTACACGAAATCTCAGAAAAATATTTCCAGGCATTTTTTTTTTGTGTAATTTCATTTGTATTAAGCATAAGTAGCACTCAGGATTCATCGCGGAGAAAACTCAGTACTATTCTTCCTAATTTATATGTCTTCACTGAAAATGTGTGAAATATTTTTAATGCTTTCTATAAAGCCAATTGAAAAAAAGCTATTAAAATTATTTTCTTAATTTTGTACATAATATAAATGATAAAATACCCGAAGAAAAGAATGGCTGGGTATGAAGTAAAAGGAAATATTGCAATTGGTTGAAAAGAGTGGCTCGAGTATAAGCCAAGTGATCTTAGAAGTCTTAGAGAACAATAGTTTGAGAGTTTTGAACAAGGACGCAAGGGTAACATGAAGCGGAAACAGTGACACAAGATTGCACACTTCGTTAGTTACTTAGTGTACTTGAGAACAAAATTGCTGTGTTTGGCCAGTTAAAAGGAGAAAGTGTTGAAACCAAAAACACGTCTAAATATTGGCGCTCCAAACTCTCCAGTTCCACATAGAGTTAACGTTTTCAAGTGTTGCAGCTAAGTAATTTTCGGTGTTTTATGTGCTCGTTTTAAGGGGCCCGCTTACCTGGCCCTCTAACTGCGTTGCTGAGTGTTCGAAGACTATTTTTCCATTGCAAAACCATTAAACGTGACCTTAAAGTGCTTATCTACGAAAAGAACACGCACTTCATAAAAAGCCGGTCGAGTGCGTTCAAGGTATCATGTACACAATTTCGGAGCACACGAACATAAATGAAAATGGCTTTTTCGAAGCTCTGTATCTAACAGTATACTATAATAGAAAGATAAATGCACTACCCCTCGCTACAGAAGTCCCAAAAAAATTAATGGATACGGCCACCGCTTAAAATCTCTTAGCTACTCGCTGTCAGACGAGAGTTCGTTGTCTTGCGTGTAGAGGTGATTGTGCACAGGAGGCGCATAACGGGGTCTCCCTTATCGCTCCCACATTTCTCTGCTTCGAACGTCGAGAATTTTTACGTAGGCGGGAGCCTCAAGAAGTCAGGAGGTTGCGAACTAGACTATCAGTGTTTATTGGCGTCAATCATTCTCGAAACATAACTGTAGCGATGTTCACAAATCGTAGAACCTGTAATAAAGACACAGGCAGCGTTGAGCTCCCATTCCTCGCTGTGTGCAACTCAGACAATAATTTTGACGTGAATACGTCTCTAAATTTACAACCATAGTGGGAGGCAATCCAGAAAATGTGATGATAACAAAATCGGAGTATACAGTTTGGGATTGCAGCTCCGAATCTATCCCCTACATTAAAAATTCAATTGCACCACTCGATTGCCAAAGGATAAAAGAATATGTTATGTTGAGTGAGTACTGCGAAGCATCACTCGTGAGGGAGGAGGGGCCGCCATTTTGAATTCGTTTCGCCGCGTCTCATAATTTCCTTGTGGTATAACTTTTGACTAGGAGAAACTACGACACTCGTTTAGGTTTCAATGGACAGCTCTCGTCAAGATCAACCGATTGCGTGTATAAAACATGCGTGTGGCATGGTTATAGTGAAATTGTATGAGTTTAATATAAAAAAGTAAGGAAACTTAACAGAATGTTGGCCTATACTCGTTAAAAAGCCAAGTCGAAATACAGAAATCGTATACGTTTAGAAAGAGCATCTCAAAAACCACCCAGTGATACCCATAAAACCCCATATGATCGAGTGAAGCTGTGCCGGGAACAAAAAGAAAAACATCAAGGCTTCCGAGCGCGTCAACGTAGACGTATTTATGCAAAACAAACGGCCGTGTCCCCAACACAGCCACGCCCATTTTTATCCCAATCCGACATAGTTCACGAACGTAAACATTCAGACTGAATGTGTTAAGATCAACGGTGAAGAGTTGACGGTTTCGACTAAATCAGCATTTGTTCGAATTAACCTCGCCCATATTTGTGTTTAAAAGTTTCAAACTGGCAAAACTAATGTGGCGGCGATTTGGTAATTTGTATCTGGTAATTTGTCAGCTTCGAACTTGACAAAACGCAAAACGCAAATCACAATAATACGCCACAGATTTTGTAGACCAAACAGGTCACGTGACGATTTTGTTAACTAGAAGTGCCAGTTGGAACACGGCCTTACAGTTATAATGTGACATTCTCCATATCCCTTTGTTCTATGAACAAGCGAGAGGTTTCGGCAGTATAAATAAAAATAAAAATAAAATAAAACCCTTCAAATTATTTTCACTTGGTGCTATATATTTCTCTTATAGAACACAACTACAGATTTGAATTCTAGAAACAATAATTTAAAATCTGGATATTATTTTACGTGTCATTTTAACGTAACTCCTTCCGATATTCCCTTTTGTAAAATTAACTCCAACGTTCTGTAATGTGTAAGACACATTATTTAGTAATGGGGCCCCACAAAACAGCATGTGTCTTGCGACGTCTGATAGTGTGTAATTGAAAAGAAAGGTTCTGTTGCAGAGCTACTGATACTACAGAGGCGACTCTAAACGTCTACTCCGAGAACTAAACCTTACACAACTAGCATTACTGCCCTCTAGTGACAGGCATGCAAATTGAATGCAGCACCATCAACTGAGCAGAATTCGTCACTCTAGCATTCCATTTCGTGTGGTGGTCCAACTATATTTTTTGTACCCAAATGGCATGTATTAGAAAAGTTATCAAACTTTCAGTCTTTTAAATCGTCACATTAAAGCCTTTTTAAATAACAGTTTACTAGATTGTGGTTAAAACAGCATCGTTCCGGACTTCGTTTCGCCTAACTGCGAATAGCCTAACGGCGTTTATCGTAACTGCGTTTAGTCTAACTCCGTTTACCCTAATATCATTTTGCTTTAACTTTATTTACCCTAATTTAGTTTAGCATAACCTCATTTGTATTAAAAGCGTATAGACTAACTTAGTTTACCCTGAAATGTAAATTTCGGGATATTCTGGACAGAAAATGCGTTTGTCCTAAAGGCGTTTGGCCTAATTTCGTTACGCCTAACTTCGATTAGCCTAACTGTGTGTATCCCAAAGTATGAAACTTGCATTTCACCTAACTGCGTTTACCCTAATTTAGTTTAGCCTAACTTTATAGGGCAAACGAAATTAAGGCCACCCAAAATAACTTCAACACTTAAAATTATGGCTGTGCCAAGTGTGTGTGTGTGTGTGTGTGTGTGTATATATATATATGTATATATATATATATATATATATATATATATATATATATATATATATATATATATATATATATATATATATCAATTCGAGCCAAATACGAACTTTTAAACACAAATAATTAAGTTAGAATTCCTAAGCTTAACGCCAGCTAAAAACGAACTCTTTGGATCACCAGCGAAAATTTTCTCTATACCAAAGTCTCCCATAAGAAACCTTGTTTTCTAACCTCAGTACAATAAAACTTATCTGAGCTAAAATATTCTGGAGTACTGGCAGTGCATGGAATATTTTCGTTTAAAACAGATACCCCTAAATATGAAACAACCGCAATAGTAACCTAAACAACCGTATCTACAGAAATAGCTTCCACTTGTTCATAGCTGAATCATAGCAGCAAATATAAAGTATTGATATTATGTCATCAGCAGCCGATAGCATCACCCAGGAACAGGAGCTCTGTGTACTGGTGCTAAAAACATATGACCTCGCGTGGTACCAACCATAATTTTACCTATTCCGCAACATGTAAGACGCATAAACGAGTATACTTGGGATAGTATTAATTTGTTTTTATTACTTGTCTTTGGCGTGTCAAATGACTAGCGTTTGTGTAGTTACCAGCAGAGATTATTTCCAAATTTTCTCGAAAGCCATACGAATTAATCAAGAACCGAAGTTTCTGCACAAGAAAAACTGTTTTTGGAGTGCCGCTGTCGGCAAACGGAAGGGAGGGATGTGAAGCCGAGCCCCCCTCCCCCCTCATGATCTCCCATAATTCCTCTTTAAAACCTCCCCCCCCCCCTGGAAGTGCCAGCCTACCCCCTGGGAGGAGTTAGAGGGACAAGGGGAGTAAGTTTTCCATTTTGTTTGATCTGCCAGCAGGGGGGAAGGGGTGTTTATAGCCTTCGAATCGGCCTGGAAAACGCATTTTTCGACCAATTTCCTTAGAATTTGGGGGAGGGGTGCATTTACGTCGCCCGCCTTCCCCCCTCCCATTGTCAATTAGGCCCTTAGTCAGCCTAAGGCCTAAGTATTAAGTCTTAAGTGTTAAGTCATAAGTGTTACGTCGTAAGTCTTAATTATTGAGTTTTAAGTCTTGAGTCTTAAGTCTTAAAGTTTAAATCTTACTTTCACCATAATTGCAACTGCATGTCGGGATGTGCGAGCGAGCACGTGCCGAAGTTCCCAGACGACATTGCACCGTAAATACTAATTCGTACTGTTACCTGCTTCACGTATGGTGGCTCAGCCCGCGGATTCTGCGGGCCGGTCCCCTGGTGTTCAATGAACCGCGGACAGCACACACCGTGTCGCTCCTCATGCCTCGAGGAAGACAGGAAGTTAAGTGGAGACGAGGTAACGCCAAAGAAAAAAAATCGTTGTAATGAATGCACGCTGTTACGCCGTCCGTGCATTACGCTTTTCGTTTCTTTTTTGTTTTAAAGCGATGTTCGCTCCGCCGCGGGCGTCTCGCGGGCGGGTGGGGGGGGGGGACATACGTCTCTCGGGGCCGCGGGGCGGTTGGTGCTCCGGCAAACTGGTTGTGGGGCGGCGCAATTATTCAGGCGTTCAGGAAGGGAGCCCCCCCCCCCCCCAGCGGTCGCGAGCTACACCGAACAAGCATAACTCTCTTATGAAGCGAGTACTCCTCTACTCTACCCCCACCCCCGGGCCAACCAAAGAAACCTCTGACAAGCACGTGGCCGCGTGGTGAGCTGATGCATGACGGGACGGTCCGGGTCACAGAGTGGGTAAGTTCACAGAGGCGAAATCGCGTGGCGGTTTTTTTTTTACGTGGGGCGTACCCGTCCTGTGGCTGCGCAAAGCTCTGGGAAAGAGCCTTGTGTCTGATTGGCTACTGCGTGCTGGCGGTCAGAGATTTGGTAGAGACTTTTAAATAAGTAGATTCTAAAATAGTCAAATATTGAATTCACCGGCGCCCGGACGAACTGCCACCTTCCTGTACCAATAACATCAGAGTGCAGAAGCCCTTAGAAAATTCCAGGCCCACATAGGTAGTAAAAATGCCATACAATTGAAATCCTTTCAATTTTCCAGTATAAATTGTTCTCTTGGCAGTGGTTTCCCATTATAAGTTTAAGGTAATTCAATTATACATTAAATTATAATTGCAGTTGTAATATAGTAGATAGGTTAAAGAATTATTAAATATTAAATTATATATTTCCTTCTAAATTAAAACCCCCTCCCCTAAAAATGATTTTTTAATTAATATATTGCATTATAAAGTTGTCCAAAGATCCCACTTTCGGCTACAATCTGATGAAGGAATTGAGTAATGTTAAATAGGAAGTCCATTAAATTTATTTTGTTTTAAATATATATATAATACAGGTCAGTTATGGCCAACAGCCTTGGTACTAATAAAACTTAATTTTGTTCTGTTCTGTTCTGCTGGTCTGATCCATTACAATGGGCAGGAGGAGCCAGATGATCTGAGAAGCGTCGGAGCAATTGCCAGCTCTAGTAACGGAGAGTAAGCTGAGTGTGAAACCAGGAACGGCTAGTAATGCGTCTCTTAGAGCCTCTCCTAGCCCAGGTGGACTCATTACCTCCTTGTGGTACCGCCGGGTAACCTCTTTTAGAGGTTAGCAAAAGTGAGAAACTGCCGGGCGTGCCCTATGCCTCTGCGTTAAACGGGGCCTCTGCCTCCCAAGCTAAGCTTAAATCTCGAGCAATCATGATGGTGGTGCTTGGTGTCAGACTGGTCCACTCTTTGATAGTCCGAGGGGCCCTTTGGGGAACACTCCGGGTCACGGGCGGGCCCTTTACGGGTGCGACTTCTGTTGCTACTGAGATTGTAATGCAGTTACCGTATCGGGGAGGGCCCGCGGACTTGGTTTTACAGGGTGTAAAACCCTATATGAAAAGTAAGGAAGAGTATGAGCTGACATCGTATCCCCGCTGGTTGCCCAGAGGTCAGAGTGAGGAAGGACTCGTGCGGGCGGTGTTTGGAAGATCGCAGCCGGTCTGCCGGTACGGTAGGTGGCTAGTGGACAACAATTCCGCTCCTGTAATAACATAATGCGAATGGTAAACTTGGAGCTGCTGAGACAACAAGCCTCCTGGTGTCGAGTGGTGATTTTTTCTTCGGTTGCCACTGGGCACCCTGTGTGGCCGTGGTCAAGGCGACTCCATTAGGTGGGCCATTACAAAATGGTACTCAAAAACAACAAATATTACGTCGCTATTCCAGTAATGGCTAACCACCAAGGATTGGAGTAATATAATCTCCAATGTTCTGTTCTGTTATGTGGAAGGTTCCCTACTGGCTGGGATGCCAACTGGCAAGTAGTGTACCGGGCGCTGATTAGCGACGCCATTTTGCAGGAGTGTGCTGGTGGGATTTGACGAGATTTGGGGCGGCTCTTAACAACGTGGTCTCGAGAGGCGAGGGAAACCCGCCGACCAGCGGCATCGTCCGGCACGATTCCCACGTGCGAATATCCGGGAGCGACCTCGCCGGGAACAGAACCCTGTTCGTTTTGGTGGGAGGCGAGTAGTCTAACCACTATCTTTTAATGACAAATGATCATTACAAAAACATAATATATATGACAAGGAAATTGTAGAAATAATAAATTAAAGTAGTTGTAAAATATATGATTTGGTAAAAGCTATGAATGATGATTTAACTTAGTAGTCTAGGGAGCGGATGAGTGTGTGCCTGGAACTAAAAGAATTGTTGAGTGATTGTTTATGTTTGTCTAGTGTTTTACCGTATAAATTAAATAAAAATTATAAATAACTCTCTCTTTTAGATAAGAAACAGAATTTTCAGTAAATATTAAAAATTGAAAAGCTCCAAACACGAAAAAGTTGTATAGAAGAACACAAGATCAGAAATGAATGTAAGAAGAATTGAAGGAAATATGGAGAACATAGAATAACAAGATGGAGGAAGAGAAGAAAAAGAAGAGAAAGAAGTATAGGGAAGAAAATTGGGAGAACAGAGAAGGAAATTAGAAGAACAACAGGAGAGAGAAAAAGAGGAGAAGCAGCAAGAAAGAGAAGATAAAAGAAGAACGGAAGGAACTGCGGAGAAGCAAATCTAAATGAGGGAAAGATGAGATTTGTGATAATATGTTGGTTGATGTCTGTGTATGTGTCTGTGTAAGAAAGGGGAGGGGGCGCCCAAGGAGCGGAGCTCCGTTCCCTCGTCCACCGGGAACCGAAGGTCTGGGTATCCAGAAGGGGTACTTCGATGTCCTGGACGATGCTTAGGCTGGAGCAAAACGGTGGGCATGGGGAAAAATAAAAACAACAAAATAGAATAGTACAGATAGGAAGGAGGCTGGGGGCCTTCGGATTCGTGGGCGGGGCCATTCGACCGATGGGTGCAATGACGGACCGGCCGAAAGGCTAGTTAGCTGTGTGCGGCGTCTGACCGCGCGGGCGGATTCATGGGAATTCCGGTCCCTGGTCTGTTCTGGCGGGGGTGGCCGAAAGGATACCCGTCGGGGAGCTGTCTCGGTCGGGGCAGAATAGATCACCACCTTCCTAGAAAGTGTGTGAATAGAAATAGCATTTGTAGCTTAAATTACGGGAGCCCAGACGAACAGCCTCCCTCCCAAAGAAAATGAATATATATATATATATATATATATATATATATATATATATATATATATATATAATCAATAATATAATATATATATAATCAATATACTGTTTGTTAAATTGTAGTAGTCATGATAGAATTGAACTCCCTGGATGGCTGTACTGCTAAGTAGGGTTACTGAAATAAAATAATAATAATAAAATCTAACCACTATACTACCGCGGCCCCCCAGGTGCAAAGTTCTGCTGACATTGCCGCTGCGTGGAGGATTTCTGGAGATGCTCTTGTTTTCTTCTCCGTCTTCATTCTGACGCTGCTCCATCACCATTTCATTCATCATTTCGCCCACTCCTCGTGTACACGGCAGCCGACTTCCCTTGGGGCGAGCCTAGCTTTCAAACAAGATGACGCTCCCGAAGGCGCGAACGCCATGCGGATTTAAACTGTATGTATCCTAGCTCTCTTTCTAAAACGGCCTCGTTTACATTACAACTCGTATACTTAACTCACGGATTTATATTTGAAGTTTGGCTTTGAACTCTCCAATTAGCGCAGAAACAGCGATATTTTTCGCTGCCCATTTTGTCACTTTTTGAATCGAACATCTGAAATGTTTGATTCAAAAAGTGTGAAGACACCGAGAATAGACTACAACAAGATGGTACATGTTTTAATGTCTACCTTAGTAGATTATTCGATTTCATGAGTTCGAATAGTACTAGGGTAGACTTTAAACACTTGTATAGTCTATTAGCTGCGTTTTCACGTTCTTTGAATCTAACATTTGAAAAATCAGCCCTTGTATGTCGTACTTGGCTGATTCCTAAATATGTCACGTATAAAAATTATACTTCTGTTAATATAAAAGTACCTTATTTTTAGTGAAATGAAATTTCTAGTTATTTTTAATCTATAATTTATAGTTTTTTTTAAACAGTTAATATGAATAACAAAAGAGGGAAAATAGATGTTTCGGTAATGCCCAGTAATAAATAATTCGTATCCAAAATATTATTACATTAAGTGCCCAGGAATGCGGCGTGTTGTCCGTTTGGTATAATTTTCTAGACTCGGTAAGCTTTGTTTATGTTAGGCGGAGGAATAACCTGGAAGTAAAACTTAAGTAGGTTTTTAGAAAAGTTGAAAGTAACAATGGCTGGACTATACTTTTGGATAAGAGACCAGACCTGACATTTTTACTATCGTGGTCACATATAAACTTACCCTGGAAGCGGGTTGTGAACCTGGTTCCTATTTTACGACGTCTCATCAATCGTGTAATTTATTTTATGCAAATTGCATAAACGATTTCTTCTATACTATTGTGTTCATATATTTAACGTTACTCGCCGACGCATAAGCTATAGAGCATTTCGGTGCAAGTACGTACGATGGACAGGAAATATAACTAAACAAGGATTTAAAATATGTTTATTCAGTTAACCAACTGTTGTTTGGACTTGAGATTCTTTAGCTTCGTAGTGCGTTATTGGAGTTTAAATAAAATTGAAACATATCTACAATCTCAAATCATATACTTGCTTAGGTTTTATGAATTTATTTGTCAGTGTAGTAGCATTTATAGGCCTAGGGGAAGAAGCATGTTCGTTCATAAGCCGCGAATCCTGAGTATTATTTCTTGAGTAGGAATTGGCCCATACTACGTCCTGTTTTTATTTACTCTGTTGAGTGGTTTCTATAGCTGTGTGTTTGGTTAGGGGGCCGTCTCTGCATACCCAGAACCCATAGTTTGGCCTGAAAGATTTTGCCTATCTTTAGTTGACTCAATATTTATTTTGCCTAAAATTCACCTGCCATTAATTACATTATTTTATCTAGCAAGCCAATTCACTTAAGTGCCATTTCTCTAAGAATTTATTTGCCCTAACTGACGTCAACGCAACCGAGATATGCGACGCTTTACAAGCATTTAGCGCGAAGTTGGTTTAAACCTGAACATTTCCCACCGTCCTTACATTCTAAACAGGTTTTGGTATACGCGATTTATACTAAGAGGCATTTCGTCTACAGGTATTTGGCATAAAAAGGCGCCTAAACCTACAAGTTTTAGTGAAATGGATATTTAGGTTAAAACAAAAGTGGTAGCTTTGAAATATCTTCCACCATTCGTATTTCCCAATAGGAGTATATCATACAAGTGTTTCAACTAACAGGCATTTTGATCAAATTCAACTGGCTTAAAATCGTTTAAACAAGCTGATGTTTGCTTGGAAGTGTTTCGTCTGTTTTGCAGACTGTTTTATTTTAGGTTCAAACCAGGGCCCACTTTACAACGATACCCTGCACTCCCTTTACTTATTTAATTAGACTTATTTACATTGGCGAAGTTAAGGCTTCAATGCCTTCTCTTACACTTTGCCAGGCATAAAATAATCAACACACACGTAAACATAAAGAGCAAGAAAAAATACTTAAATCAACAAGAGGCAAAACAGAAATAAGATAGCTCAAATAGATTAACATGGAAAATGGTCTGAGGTTTCATATTAGGCCTATGCACATATCTAGAGCAGGACTAAAGACAAGGGTATGTTTAATGAAATAAAAATTACAATATCACGATAATATGGATTTACAATAACACAATAATATGTTACATAATTCGCATTACCCAACTATACTAATATTATAAATAGGTAATGTGAGTTTGTTTGTTTATATGTAACGTCTAATCTCGGAAACTACACGGCCTGTTCTAATAATCCTTTCGCTGTTTGAAAGCTACATTCTTTGAGATGGACATAGGTTATGTTTGATTTTTTTTTAAATCTTTGAGAAATTTCGACATTTGTGCACCAAATCGAAAAAAAAAGAGCTATTTGGCTGCTTTCTAAGCACGCCCTACAAAAACTGCAGGACTGATTCTAATGATTCTTTCACTGTTAAGAAGCAACATTTTTCCAGATGGACATAGGCGATGTTTAATTAAAAAAATTCCTTGAGAAATTTCAAAATTGGTAAGCCAGGTCGGAGAAAAATCAGCTACTTGGCTGCTATCTAAGCATGTTCTACCAAAACCATTAAAGATAAATTTTAAAAATATTAGACTAAATTGTGTATCTTAATATAAACAATTAGCGAGTTGTCGTAGGTAGTCGCAAGTAGTCGCAGGTAGTCGCAAGTAGTCGCAGGTAGTCGCAAGTAGTCGTAGGTAGTCACAGGTAGTCTCAAGTAGTTGCAAGTTGTTGCAAGTTGTCACAGGTAGTCGCAAGTAGTCGAAAGTTGCCGCAAGTAATCGCAAGTAGTCACAGGTAGTCTAAATTAGTCGCAGGATAGTCACGGGTAGTCTCAGGTAGTCGCAAGTAGTCGCAGGTGGTTGCGGGTAGTCGCAGGGTTTTGCAAGTAATCGCAGAAAGGTCACAGATAGTCGCAGGTAATCGCAAGCAGTCGTAGGTAGTCACGGGTAGTCGCAAGTAGTCCTAAGTAGTCGCAATGAGTCGTAGGTAGTCACGGGTAGTCATGGGTAGTCTCGGATAGTCGCAAGTTGTCGTAGGTAGTTACAGGTAGTGGCAAGTATTCGCAGGTAGTCACGGGTAGTCGCGAGTAGTCGCAAGTAGTCGCAGGTAGTTGCAGGTAGTCCCGTGTAGTCACGGCTAGTCACAGATAGTCCGCGTAGTCGCAGGTAGTCACGGGTAGTTACGTGTTGACGCAGGTAATCACGGGTACACAGGTAGTCGCAGGTAGTCACGGGTAGTTACGGTTAATCGCAGGTAGTCTTGGGCAGTCGGAAGTAGTCACTGGTAGTCGCAGGTAGTCCCAAGTTGTCGCAAGTAGTTACGAGTAGTCTCGGGTAGTCGCGGGTAGTCGCAGGTAGTCGTAGGTAGTCACGGGTAATTGAAGGCAGTCACGGATATCCGTATATATAGCTATGTATTTCAATAACTCCATAAAACCTGAGCAAAGCGAAAACGGGTTGCTAGTCATAAGCCCGAAAGGAAATTAATAGATTGAATCTCAGCTTGTTAATATAAATAATCAGATCAATAATAAGTACTTACATATAATGAAACTTGAATGCAGCAACTCATTGAAATAAATTGTCGAATGGACAGCAGCAAATTACATATTGATTAAAGTGAATGTATAATTCAACAGGTGTAGGTAGGGTATACAAATAGTGAGGAAGGGGTCGGAGGGGGGGGGGGGACAAGCAAATTATAAATACTACTGAATAATGATACGTGTGCATGCGTGTGGGTGGAATTGACGGCTCATATTCTTAATGTACTTGGCAGCACTCCTCTTAAAAGTTGTTAAGTGTTGTTGAGTTCCTTACCTCTACGTGTAAGTTATTCCACGCTCTTGCGACAGAGGTGAAAGAATTTGCATTAAACCTGGGTTTTGCGAGCTGGAATATTTAAACGAGATGTACTTTTACCACGTGTGTTAATATAGTGGTGATCCCACGGGGTTTTCAGCCGAGTACGTAAGTATTCTGGCGTTGTAATATACGAGGATAGTATTTTGTGTGCTAGTTTAAGTTTGCAGGGTAATGTCCTGATTTATCATATTAAAATCTTTACTGAAATCTAATGAAACCGGTACAGTCACCTGACTTCTATCTATCGTCATTCTGATGAGTGTCTGCGATAGCTATAAGAGCAGCGCAGATGCTGTGTCCTGTACGGAAACCGGACTGGTATTTGTCGAATAATTTATTGTCGTTCACAATTTATACACTTGTTAATGTACTAGGAATTCTATACTTTCGACAATGCTGGTAAAATACTAATGGGCCGGAAATCGTCTAGAACAGTCTCACTGGTGCGCTTAGCAAGTGGTTTCAGAAGGGCATATTTCCAAGAAGTGGGGAAGAAACCAGATGACAGCGAGTCGTTGAAAATATCGGTAATGACAGGTAGTAAAATGTGCATTATTTTATTATTGAAACGAATACCAACACCATTCGATCCTTCTACTTTAGAATCTATGCGCATTAAGTTTACCTTAGAGATACACGTCGAAAAGAGAAAAAATCGCATCGAGATTCATTCACTGTTTCATGATGCTTTGTATTAGTAGTGTCCGTTCCATCCTCTATGGCCTGTTTACAACATAAAGACTACAAAGTAAAGGTTGCCATCTTCTGGAGAAATTTTTGAAGTCGAGCTAATATTTGCTTTACATTTACGGATCCCTCAGATACGTAGCCTTTTCCACAAATCACCAGAGGTTTCGCATGGACCATATGAGTTTAGCACGTCTTATCAACTGTGTGCATTTGTAGCGCAGTATGCTGTACTGTTCGGAACTGTCAGCTGCGGAGGCATTAGTTCTCATGTCCCGTTTACATCTTGAGTAAGTATTGTCTCGCTTTCTCGTCAACTGAACAATTTAATTCGTCAGCCATGCAGCAAGTGGTCTAGATTTAAGTGGCACTGTCCTGTTTTACAGATCTGTGATGATCTGACTGAAACGGGAAATTCTCTCGTACAGTGTGTCAATAACGTTTTTTTTTTTTTTGTGCTACGGCTTCAGTACCGCATCGCTGTGCAACTTGTCCGTCTCTATATATTTTTTTAAATATCTATAAGTAGGTAATTATTTTAGTTTTAAATTTAGGAGCACGGAGTTTATAGGATAGGAATAGAAGATCATGAAATGAAATACCTGGAATAGAGGTCTACCCGTGCGTCAGAATAAGTTCGGGTTTAGACGTAAACATCAGGTCAATCTAGGCTGTGTGGTGAGTGGCGCCAAGTGGGCAGACTGTAATGTTGATACACGACAAGGTATGTAGTTAGTAGCTTATTAGCCTTATTTGTGTTAGACAGAAGGTTAATATTGAGGTTTCCCATAGTAATGCAGTGCTCGTAACCAGCAATCAAAGTTGACAGCGTTTCTTCAAAGTCGGACTGATCTGCCGCCTTCGATAGCCGACAAACTACTGCTGGTAAAACTTTATTCGGTGGGATTGCTATCTCAGTGATGATCAATTCTGGCTTCCCTGTGTACTTGGAGGGTGTCGATGAGAGGATTTTTATGGTTAATATCATCCCTAAGGTAAATGGCCACACCACCACCACCCTCATTAATACGGTAATTGCGCATAATTAGATAAACAGGTGGTTAACGAGCATCGTTGAAAGGCTAGGTTTTAACCATGATTCACTTATTGAAATTTTCATGCGTACACAGTGGCGTAAAACTTCTCCTCGCTTCATCAGTGTGACGCAGCAAAGACCGGGAATTGATGTGATCAACCTGTAAAGAATTAGGATAGGGAGAAATAGCGTCAGCTGTGGAGAGCGGACACAGTTGGAAACCGGGGGTGACAGGACTCGACAACATAAAAAAACTGACTAACTCACATACTTTTTTGCCTGCGATTCCACAAACCATACACCTAGCCATATTTATACGAACGCGCATAACAAACACACACACACATAGTATGAAGCAACACAGGATAATATTAGATGTTAGGGACTAAAATAATTACTTATTAGTAGCTTAAAGACAAAAAAAAAGTACATTTGTGGCTAAATAAAGTTGCATTAGGAAATAGGAAATTAGCATTGTATCGTAGCAAATACTAAAAAATATAAATTAATAAGTTCAGTTATTTGTTAAACCCTACCATCACCAGTCCACACGTCGTGCAGGCCACACTTCGCAATGGCGACATGCAGCAGTGCAAGCTCCTCACGAATGGTCACGCCACTTTTTGCTAGGAAGCGTTTCGCGCGGAACACTCCATTACGCCGTCCATAAGAAGCGAATTTCACAATTGTTGGAAGAGGCTTACCTTCTTTTTTTATCAGCACCCATGCGGTGACTTCTGTACGACGTAACTGATGTTGACATGCTGTAGCTGCGGCTTGTTGTGCACCACGTCGAGGACAAGCGCGTCGGTATCACTTTGTTGCTCTCCGGGACGCCGAACACAAGTAGGCTGGATCGCCGCTGATATCGTTCCAGCTCGTCTTGTGCAAAGAAATGCCCGCGCTTCGCCTCCCGCAGTAATTCTTCCCATCACACTTACTACAGGCTGTTAAACGATCAAATGAGCACTTTTGAAAACCCTGCTTAAGTTCTGCTTGTAGGTACGTCGTGTATTCGTACACCTTATGTAGAATTAACATGGCCCTAGGCCTCATCACTTTATTCATGCGTCGGTCGAGCGAAACTGAAATATTTAGACAAGTTAATATTTAACAAATTAGCTTATCACTACATGTATATGCATTAAAAGTAACAGGAAATCATTTCAGTATTCACAAATGAATGCGTAGCGATCTTAATTGAACGTAAAGACATGGAACTACTTTCCCTCCGACGTTACAAACCTCGCTGGCCACTTGTTACTCAGTGCGCCCATTAAAATATATGCAGGTTGGGACAGTGAAATTTTCCAGAGGTTGATCTCAAAAGTGCTCACTTTATCGTGAAGAGCTTTTATTGTTAAGGTATTTTTAAAATAAGTCTCCCATACCAAAAAGGGGCTACAGGGGCAATGCAAGTTATTGATAACAGTTATTTAAAGAACACTATTTAAAAGGGCTTTATTTAACACTAAGTATTAATTAATTTTAAATTATAATTATTTAACCAGCCACATTCTAAGTAAAGCCTAATTGGGATGTCCACACCTTGTTCAAGATTCCGGAGGCTGATTAAGATGGCGAAAGTCGATGCCCGGACATACCCATCTTCAGTGATCTCGTTCCAATGACCCGACGTCAAAAGACCCTGCCCCCAGTGTTATGCTGACCTATATCGGGCGCGTTTTTTAGAAATATTTTCGGCCCCGTTTACCGGCCGGAGGAGGGGGTTTCTGCAACTGCATTTCGCAAGGTGTTACTGCAATCACGCTCGTGCATTGGTTAAATGTTTGCAGGTGTGATCAGGCAAACCGTACAGCTAAGGCCTGATCACTTCATAACACTATATCTTTGGAGCTAAGAAGCTCCTTGACCCGATCTTGCACTAACTGCTCCAGCTGACGCATATCTACCTGCTTCGCAGTCATGGCACACAAGTGTAGATGCTGAATACCTTAAAATCTCTGCGAAGATTAACGTTTCATACGATCGTTCTTCTACACTTGCGTTGTGCTTCACCTTCACAACAACCTGCTTAAGTTACGAGAAGTTGAGCCGAGTAATTCACCTGCAAGAGCCTTAAGAGGGCACGGGATATAAATTAATGCTATTGAGGTTTATCGTATTTTACAAATTTTATGGAAGCCGATAGAGAAAACAAAGAAAGGGCAACTATACAGAATAGTTTTTACTAGCTACGAGTGCAAATATTTTACCTGAGTGACGTTATTCTGCCGAGACGTTTCTGCCGCCGTGTGTTTTCGTAGTGCAAGACGCTATGCGAAATTTATACAGTAATACTGCACAATACTTGGTCGTTAAGTTGGCAAAATTTATTATCTATTATTGTCATTTTTACTTTTTGCTATGTTGGCTTTCAAAAACCATAAACATCAATTTACGTATTTGGTGTTAATTTATGTCCCACGCTCCCTTCAGACAGCTAAAGAGAGATCCTTACCGACTACCCACAATCCGCAATGACACAACAGGTTTCGTCTCACAGGAGCAACCCGAGAGAGACTTCCGAACCGTTTTGACAAGATAAAAAAAATAAAATATTGATATATGTAAGGCGAGTTGAGGAGAGAAGTCCTCTTAAATCATCCCCGCAGCTGTCTACTACCACAGGAGTGCACGTTCTACGTCCAGTGGGCCAGATATGAATTATGTCAGAGCAAATCTTATCAGATGAATCAACCGAACACCTAATAAATTTTCTAAGCAAACATGAAGTGTCTCTTAAAAAAAAAAGGCTTTGGTTTTAAGAGAGAGTGTTTGCAACCAATGCCATTGACTCCATTATCAGGGAAGATGCAAAGCTGCAACCTCAGAAAAAAATGAGTTTAATAAGAAAATATCAACTCCTAATTGAGCCTGAAAAAAAAGTTGAAAATAAATAACATAGGAGCAAAAGAAAAGAAATGAGCTAGACGCAAAGGTGGTGTTTACAATTAATATGTATGTATACAACAGATAGCTGAGTAGAATATCATTCATCATCTTCATTGGAATACCTCGAGGAACTTGCACGGTTGTCAGAGCCCTGAGTACTTCAAAGAAGAGTGTGTTGAATGTTTTGAGATTCACTCCTACACAAAATCTTTATCGCATTAGATTCAAATGCAGTGAGGCATGTTATACAAGAGACAAAAATATATGTATTAAAAATATATTAACACTACGGTATGGTGAATATTACTATAGGCTGTCCACGGTAAAATGAGCACTTTTAAAAGCCCTGTTTAGGATCTACTCGTATGCACGTTGTGTATTCTTCCGCCTTATGTAATATCAACATTGGCATGAGCTTCATCACTTTATTAATGCGTCGGTCAGGTGAAACTGTGGAATTGTAAGAAAAGATAAATATGTTACAAATCTGGTCATTTTTACATTTCTGTACATAAAAAAAAAACAGAAAGGGGAAGAAATAATTATAAGTTATAACTAATGGTTACCTAACGCGTTTTATTCAACGTTAAAATATAGAACTACATTCCAGCCATCGTTACCAACTTCACTGGGCGAATGTCACTCAGTGCGCCCATTAAAATACATATATGCAGGCAGAAGCAGTGACTTTTTTTTTTTTTTTTAAGTTTCATTTCTAAAGTGCTCACTTATCGTGAACAGCTTTTATTTTACACTTATTATATCTTAACGTGTCTTTCACTTAAAATTCTTTTAGCAAAAAATCTCAAGCTGCAGTGAAATGTATACATAGATTCATGGTGGGACGTAGCTAGACAGAAAAACTTCCCTATGTCAACACATTTCCTCACAAATTTGACAGGACCCCTTTCTTGTGTAATGGCTTCCAAAAACTTGTACACTTAAATTAATTAATTCAGACACAGTGTACACAAATGAGTGCATAATTCACACGTATATTATTTTTGGCTGACACACTATACTGCAAGGCTCAATGTTAATATATCTCGTGGACAACTGATTCATAAACTGTGCGACTGTTATATGTTATGAATGGATCGTTTTACTTTAGTACTGCTGTCATAAAAATATGTCTTGTTTGTAACACCACAAGCTTTAAACTGAAGTATGTACGTCTGTAAGGGTTAATTTAGCTATTGAGTGTCAATTTATGTTCCACGCAATATCCCGTGCACTTATTTGCAAAGTAGGTTTCTGTACAAGTGGAGCCGCGGTGGTGTAGTGGTTAGATATATCGTCTCCCACCGAAGCGAACCGGGTTCGATCCCCGGTGGCGTCTCGCTCCCGGATTTCCGCATCTGGGAATCGTGCCGGACGATGCCGTTAGTCGGCGGGTTTTCTAGGGGGTCTCCCGTTTTCCCCAACCATCCCATTCCGGTGCTGCTCCATACTCACCTCAGTCACCTTCATCCGCTCTCAAGACGTCGCTGTTAAGAGCCGCCCAAATCTCTTCCTCTCTCCATACAAACGATACTTAACTGAGTGTAGAAACTCACACCGAAGGGACACCGCAGCGAATTTGTGCGCACTTGGTTGAATAATATTTTGAATGTGAAGTAGGTATTTCTTACTAGGCATTACCAAAACTCTGCTTTTACTCTGCCTATACTCATATTAGTAATAAATTAAATATTATAATTTACAGATAAAATATTAGTAGAATTTAAATTTAACACAAAATATGTTTGCATGTTAACACATGTATAAAACACTTGTGATAGATATCATATTTAGGAAACAACAAAACACATCACATGACGTAATTTTTCAAAGATTTCATTCAAAACGCATGAAGATACCGTGAATAGACTGAAACTCGTGTCTTACATTTTTGAGTTTTCCCAGGAAAAGTGAGAATTGTTTCCTCAGGAATGTCATTTAATGATTTTGTGCTATTAGACAATTTCAAAGAGATAAATGTATGTGAAGATGTTTAACGAATGACTTGCTTAGAGTACATTCGAAGGTCGTTGCTTTTTACTTCCTAACGGTATGGCGTGGCACTCTGAAGTTTAAAAATTGTGCTATGATGTCGCCAAGAGTGCGACATATGCTCTACAGAACTTCATTTTCCTACTTGTCAAAGATAAAAAATGAAAAAAAAAAAAAAGACCACGTATTTATCATTCATATCTTTAAAAGCTCTGCTTAGAGGTAAAAATAAACAAAACAATGGTTCTAACAACTAGTACCAAAGTTCCCGTCAGGAAATTTTGTGAGCTTGCGTTTGAAATAAAATGAGATCAAATTAAGCACAGGCCCATTAAAAAGACACACGTATTTGCTAAGACGAAAAGAATAAGAAGAAGAGTTTTTCGAATTCGCTGTTAACATCACTGCACATTTGTCAGACAAATGTGCATTAAATTTCAAATTTGTTTTTCATAAGGTTATTTCTAAAATTTGTTAACTAACCAACAATTATCTAAAGAGTTTTCTTGTGAAAAAAATGTTGTTGGTAGAAGAGGAATCCTCAGCGGTTGCCCTGGCGGAAAACGAATCGCGACAGGAGATAAAAAAAAAAAAACGAATTTTCATTGGCAGGGGCAACGCAGTCTCTTAATTACGACCCTGGCCGCCACAGCAGATCGCGGGGTCAAAGTTCTGGCGACTGAAGCTCCGAGGCTGCCAAACTAGTCCCGCCAAGAGAGAAGAAGCATAATTACTTCGCCACTTAAATGCTAATGCTGCCCGCTGAATATTCAGGTCCCGCCCCAACTCGGTTTGTTGCCTCGTCACAGCACACGACGCCTGACCTGCGAGAACATCGTCTATTAGTCACGCATATTTGCACCTGTGTGCGTTTCAGATTAATAAAGGTTAGCCACTGCCGTTTAAGGTGCAATATTTCCATAACGCACAGCCTGAATGAACTTGGGCGTGTTCTTTCCTGCAGAACTAATATTATAGCCTTTCCGCCAATTAGGCTTTTTTTTTTTTTCCAATCTCCACTGAAAAATCCAGTGTCAGAGAGAAACGATTTAGCACACTCTTATACACTGTGTTTTGTGTGATTCTTTACGGGTTGCAATTTTTTTGCAGTTACGTATGTTTTACTAGCGCCACCGTGGACACTTTTGTCTACACACGGAAATTAATTAGTGAAATGTCCTCCTCATCAACGGAATTTTAGTTGAAAATTGCGAAAATTGCATTCCTGGAATCTTTTCAAGGGACTGGTTACTTCAGCAATTCGAGTTCTGTAGCAGGCATGTAGGCGATTTCTACACACGGACACATCTTTGCAGCACTAAGAGGGCGATTCTTGAAGATAACTGATTGAATGAAAATGTACGTATTACGACGGTCAGATACTCCAAGCTAGCTGACTGAAAACACTGAACTTACTAAGGAGCGAGCTTACGACATTTTGAGATGAAACCCAACTTTACGCTGCTCAACCAAAATTTGAGGTCACATGTATGAACTAAAAACGTAACCATAAAAGAAATCTAATTTCTAGTCACATTTTGCTTGCCAGCTATTTGGACTGTGTGGAGGTGGGTAATGCCACAACAATTCTATAGACTGTTCACGGTAAAATGAACACTTTTGAAAGCCCTGCTTAAGACCTACTTGCATGCGCATTGTGTCTTCTTCCTTCCCATGTAAAATTAACATTACCATGGACATCGTCACTTTATTCGTGCCCCGGTAAAGTGAAACTGTGAAATGATTACAAACGTAAATATTTGGCAAACCTGCTCATTTTTTTACTATTCGTTGCATTAAAAAAAAAAAATAGTTTTGGTATTTACAAATGGGGACGTGACTCTTTTTATTCAACGCTAAGATATAGAACTATTTCATTCTGTGTTACCAACTTTACTGGGCGCATGTTACCCAGTTCGCCCGTTAAAATATATGCAGGCAGGGGCGGTGACTTTTTTCTAATGTTAGTTTCAAAACTGCTCACTCTATCGTGAACAGTCTTTAAGCATATTCACCCTTGCCAGGAATTTGAACCCATCGCATACCGTACTGTAGACTGGAATTTCCAGCCAAATGCGGGGCATGTGCTAAAACTAACCTAATAATGTACTCTGCAAGCCCACTGTACATACCAGCACAGTGACGGTTCACTTTTAGGATTTTGTATACTCCAGTTTGTCACAAAAACAAGCTCACGGAGGGAAATAAAAAAAATTACTTTGAAAAAAAAAAAACGTGATCCATCTCAATAAAGCAACGTAAATACACCTTTTGAAGGAGTACATCATTATACTAATGAATTTTTATTGTTCTGAATTTTTGTTAAAACAATTTGTTATGCATGTCATAAAATGAGTAAGGGAACTTACTTCCAGCTTGATGTTATTTTTCCGTTCCACTGGGTTCGTTAATTTTATTTCTATGGCACGTGTAGCTGCAGTACTGACATCCGGCTATGCAAAACCTCAGGAATATTTTTCTAATTTTTTTTTTTTTGGTAATGACAACACAGATAATGTCAACAAAATAAACACTTTTCGGCACAAATTTAAGCTAACCAAATTCCTTGACGTTCACCAGCTTACATTAAATATAATATTTTAATAATTAGAAATACTATTGATAGTGATCTCACAATCTTGCATTATTGTTATGTGATAGACCAAGTGTCATAAAAGTGTATTTTAACTTGATGTTTGTCACTGGTCCTCCACTCTTCCTACGCGCTTTTGTGGACGCTGCATAAATAGCAAAAATTGAGCACTCGTGGAAATTTATTTAGTTTGACAGTGAAATCTGTTTTACGTAAATGACTGTGAAATTTAGCTTGGTGCTGTTTTATACCGCAAAATAATGGGGCCTCCAATTATTGATCATTTGGAAGACTAAAACAAAATTCCAAGCAAAATTTCAATTTTATATTATTATGTAGATTTTTATGCAAAATATTTAACAAAGAAAATGAATATTACTCCAACATACACTGTAAAAAAGACATACAAACCAAAGAATATTACTTCTTTGAGACTGTTGACAGTAACAAAATATTGCTTAATGTATTTTAAATGGAACAAAACTGACACCTGGCACCAGCGCCAGCCGGCCGACATGTTGTGACGTCACCCAACCACCATGTTGGATCCAGATGACTTTTGACCTTGATTCATGACTTTGACCTTGACCCTGTACCCGTGCCCTTGGATAACCATGAAGCTAAAAATTTCCAAAAAATTTGTATTAAAATTATAAAATCCCTACAAAATTTATAAAAATTAGAAAAAAAAATTGTGCAAATTACTTTTATATGTACATGTAGGAGGTCCGAGGTTCGACGGAGTTGCATCGACTAAGCTCCCGACAGGACCGACCCTCGTCAGGTCAGCCGGTGTCCATCTCGCCAGTCATGATAGATGTCGATGACCTTGACACATGACCTTGACCCCAGGACATAAAACCCTAAAACCCAAGACCCAAGACGTAAGACTCCAAAACCCAAAACCTAAGACCTTGTATGAAGTCTACTGTAGAGGTTACCTCTATGTAAGGCCTTCTCACACTGCTGGAAAATTACATGTCAAACAGTTTTGCTACAGGGGAAAGGATTTTCAGCAAAAACTCACATTCTCGGCGACATGAGAGAACCGCCCATACGAGGAGTCCTTTTTCGCAAAAATAAAGCATTACGACGAGGAACACATTCGGTTTATGCAAGGTTATGTATTGTGGAACCACATCAAGAACTGCAAGGATTTCGTCTTTTGAGAGCCAGAAAGTAATTTCGTCAATACCTCTGCTGCGTCGATGGGTACCGATTTGACAGGTGATTATGATGAGACAGATAATGCTAAAGACGGAATGAGTGTTGTAGAGTCAGTTTGTGTGGAATGTACACTTGCAAGACTTTCGCGTGAAGTCGACGACCTTCAAAATAAACGGTCATCGGCTCTAAATACTGATGAGCACACAACTCCTCCTACAAATAAAAACCAACTTAATATAGAATACAAAACAGGAGGTGAAGGTGAAAGAGAGTATTGATGAAAATTAACGTGAAGACAGTCATGATGCTGAAGGCGATGATGCTGAATTTCTCGACGCACTGACACATCCCTCCAACACATTTGCTGCAACAAGGGACATGAAGAAGGCAGAAGACGCCGATAATACTGGCTACTTATTTCTAGAAGACACGAATGAACTTGTTAACAGACTCAGATATTTGATTGACCTTCAAAAAAGCGGGGATCTCACTCACACTAAATAAATATCTTCAATTATAAGTAATCCGAAGAATCTGGTATATATCGCATTATCTGATGAACGGTTTTCTTATGAAATTGTAATTGTAAAATAATAATAATAAATTATTATAAAATAATTGGGTTTCTTTATTTTTGTGTGTCGTATGCTTTTTTCCCTCACAATTTTAAAGTGGAGCTATGAGCAGTCGACTATTAACAGAAATATTTGCATATGGAATGATAATAAAGATTTTAGTGAAAAATGCATAGATATATAAATGCAAACAAAACATTAATTCTGTCGAATTGTACAAATTTGGAGATAGTTGGTGAACAAACCGAAGGGTTGATAGAAGGATCGATCTGAGGATTGGAATTGATGGAAGGATTAGACGATAGATTGATGGAAGATTGGAACATTGTAGGAAAGATTGTGAGATTGATGGAAATATTGTAAGAATTATCGAAAGATTATTGAAAAGATTTAAAGATTGGACGAAAGATTGTAAGATTAATGGAAAGATTGCGAAATATTGCGAAAGATTGATGGAATAATTGTACGAAATACTAATGGGAAGATTGGAACGTTGAGGGAAATATGGGAAGACTGATGGAAAGATTGATGAGGAGGAGGATTGTGAAATATTGCAAAAGATTGATGGAACAATTGGACGTAAGACTAATGGGACGATTGGGACATTGAGGAAAAGATGGGAATATTGATGGAAAGATTGAGAAAAATTGTGAAAGATTAATGGGCAGATTGGAAGATTTACGGAAAGTTTTCGAGAAAAAAATCGATGGAAATATTGAAATATTATTCGAAATATTGCGAAAGATTGACGGGAAGATTGGAAGATTTGTGGGAAGATTGCTGAGGAGGAGGAGGAGGATTGTGAGAGATTGTGAAAGATTGCGAAATATTTATGGAATGATTGGACGATTGAGGGATTGATATTCAAGAAGACCCTGGGAGATAAGACGGGTTATCACCCTCGTACATTCCAAGTCTCAAGGGACTAGCACTATTGGTATTTCAATTAATGCCAAGTATGTCTATATTCTAGAGCATGATTCATACCATAATTATAACATGACTTGGACAGGTGGTTACTACTCGTATGAAGGGCTTGGATTGGTCACATATACATATATTTAAAAAAAACTCTCTGAGTAGCATAGTTATACATACATAAAAATCGATCTGTGTGCATGGTTAAAACATGTATGTGGTTATGTTTTAGAGCAAGCAGAACGACATGAGCAGCGATGTATGTTACCTCTTTTTTACATAAATAAATATCAATTTTATTCATTTTTATACGATTTCTATTCTTTTTTAGAATTTTTTCGGGTTATTTAGAATTTTTGAAATTTTTTTCGAAAAAAAAGGGGGGGGGGGTGTTAAGGTTAAAGAACAAGGGTCAAGGTTATTGGGTCTTACATCAAGGGTCTTAGTTCTAGGGCCAAGGGACAAGTCTTGAGTCTTAGGTCTTGGGTCTTCGGTCTTGGGTTTTCGGTCTTGAGTCTTGGGTCTCGGGTATTACGCTTGGGTCCCAAAAACTGTTACCCATTGTGAAACAGTTGCACAAAGAATGCACTCTACACAGATTTAGAGGATGATTTGCACAATGAACAAATAATGCTTTAGTATTAAGTTTATGAATCCTCACCTGGGCTCCAGAGTCATAGTCAGACCAAGTTATTAATTCATTAAAATTCACATTAAACAAAGTGTCGTGATTTCAAATAAAATTAATTTTTGCAAATTTGTCATCCCCTCAGTGATGACACCCGGGACGGCCGGCACGCCACGCAACCCCCTTCCTACGCCACTGGCCACAGAGACCCAATGGCTAGAGTGATCCCAAGTGGGGCCGCAGAGGTTAAGTGGATAGAAATATATTAAGTGGGGCCACAGTGTCCCAGTGGCTAGAGCGATCTAAATTGAGTGAGTTGAGCGATTACAATTTTCAAAATAAATCAATGACCAACGAAGCGGGCGAGGGTACAGCTAGAAAAAAGAATAATTTATGAAGGGCATGTATGAGCTGCTGTTGGGGACTTAGTACAGACTATTATTTACCAATGAAAATCTTCTTGTTTGCTAGGAGTGAACACATCGTACCCATTTCCGACAGTTTTCTTCCGTTATTGGCCGTAACCCTTATATGAAACTACTATTCCATTTCAACGGGCGAATGAGGATTCTGACACTCTAAAGCAGAACGTTTATAACTGATCTGCATACGGACTTAGCCGAGTTAGAAACTTGAACATCCAATCTTAAAAGGAAACCAGTTAGAGTGTTAATCGAGGATATGTTGGTTGAAAATATTTTTCACGATATTCCAGTGTCCCTAAGTATTACCTAGTTATATACTGTTTGTTTGACTTTGGAGGGGGAAGGCATCCTTTGGAAGCACCGATTGGATGATCAGTGGTCTATGCGAATTATCGCAGTGCACGTTGCTGTCTCCTGTTTCCTTTACCTGGGTGTTTCCTAATCGGAAACTGATTCGTAGTTGCGCAACTGACGTCACGTCACGTGTGTAATGGGTGCTTCGTCATTCGCTAGTAAGTGGTCGTGATACGTTCATGCTCTTCCGGCTTCACGGCGGATACTAATTCCTGCTGTGTGTACGGAGAGAGAGCAGCGTGACCATTCACCAAGTTTACTTTTCTGCCTTTCGACATCCGCGCATACAGGCGTCGTTCAATAGGTAGGCACGTCCTTTGGCTCTTCGAAACATTTTCTTAGTTGTAATGCACTATTTGTTACCACAAAAAAAGTTGTTAGTTAATATGAACCACAGTAAAGTAGGTTTACCACAAACAACATTTTTGTTTATCGTTACATTAAATGTAATGATAAACTCGCATTGTACTTATAATACCTGGACAGTACTCGCTACGCTAAACTCAGTTACTGTATTTGGAAGATTAAAAAATTACTCGATGTTCTAAGGCATTATTTATTTGGTAACATAACGTTTAATACGCTTCGTTACGTACAAAAATACATAAATTAAAACCTTAATGCAACATAACACTTTCCTTTGTTATACAGCTAAATTTCTTTACTGAAAAATAAATAAGTTCAAATAAATATTAGTCTTTGCTATACAGAAAACTGTTATTGCCAGAAAACAAAAATGTGTGAAGAAAAATGTTTAGAGCAGAGTAGAATGATTATGGCGAGTATGGCATAATGTATTTTTAATGGGACAAAACTGTCACCTAGCACCGGCGCCAGCGCCGGCCGGCCGGCCGACTCGTTATGACGTCACCCGACCACCATTTTGAATCCAGGTGACCTTTGACCTTGACCCGTGACATTGAATAACATTGAAAATAAATATATTTAAAAAAAATTGCAGAAAATTATAAAATTTCCTCCTCCCTCAAAAATAAAAAATTTAAAACAAAAAAAAATACGTGTAGGAGGTCCGGGGTTTGATGACAGGTGGAACGACTGACAATGACACATGACCTTGACTCCATTTCTGTGATCTTTAATGACCTTGAGCATAAAAATCCCCAACAAATTCAAACAAAAATCCCAAAACCCTTGACACTTCACTAAGTACACAAGACCCTTGAATCAAAGCCCCAGACTCAATACTCAAGACCCAAGAACTAAGATCGAAGCGCAACATTCAATGTATATTTCAACTCTAATTAAAGTCCATCTTAACCGTTTCTGTTTTGTTACAGTCAATCAACTCATACTCATTATTAGCACATGTTCAGTCTATCTGTTGACCCCAACAGTGATCTTTCACTCATGCATCTAGTCCAATAGTCCAACCTGCCAGCCGCACTCTTCACTGCTTGATACTCGCAGTCACAGATGTCCCTCCCGCTGTTCACTTCTCTCGCTGCTCATCTTCTATCACTCGGAACTCAGATACTCATTCACTCATTAACTTCCTGGCTCGGAGGCCTGTCACACTTTTATATCATTCACCCTGGCAATATGAAAGGTTCAACGCACCCCGAGTCGCACTGAGAGAACGAGGTCAGTAATCCAGAGCTTTCATCAGATAAACACATAAATAAATACAACCAGGTATCGTATACTCGCTACCTTCACTTCCACTCGCTATCCCGGGGAGCTAAGCAGCGAGCGCGTAACAATAGTTAACGATTAAGTTTTGTATTGACTATAGAAGTTCATCTTCTGAAGTTGTGATGAGATTCTTTGGCTCGAGAACTACAGACCAGGCTGATATAATTTCCATGTCTTTGCAGCGAGTCTCGATTTCTTGATAAAACTTGTCAATGAACTCCAACACCGATTACTTCAATTCTTCACTAAACGTGACTGTTACACCTTGGGCCTTTTCTCCAGACATAATTTTCTTCTTTCAGGTGGTTCTTCTTTTCACTAAAGCAATGCTCATCTCTTCGCAAGTGTTCGTTGCGAACTGCCGTGCTAGCTTCACGGTCTTATTATTTATTTCTTTCAAAAATATCTTCAGATTTCTTATTTTAATAACACACTTCTCAAAACTGATGTCATCATTCTGTAGGTATTTTTACTGTGATTTACTTCTTCTAAGACATTTTCCAGAAATACAAAAAGCATAAAAAATATCACATACTGCTGGCAAAAGCGTTTGCACCGCTCCTCTGGTTTCGACAGTTCTGTGGGATCACATAGTTCTTCTGTGGCATCAACAATATTACTTAAATTAGCATACGCAGCTTTTCCAGCTTCATGGCGAGAAAATGCAGTACAGACTTTCTAAGGCCCCAAAAACTATTACCCATTGTGAAACAGTTGTAAAGAATGCACTCTACACAGATTAAGAGGATGATTTATACAATGAACAAATAATGCTTTAGTATTAAGTTTACGAATCCTCGCCTGGGTTCCAGAGTCATAGTCAGACCAAGTTATTAATTCATTAAAAATCACATTTAAAAAAAAGTATCGTGATTTCAAATAAAATTAATTTTGCAAATTTGTCACCTCCTCAGTGATGACACTCGGGTTGGCTCACACCCCCCTTTCTTCGCCACTACCTCAATCCCCTTATCATACAAAATAATTTCCGGCTAGACTCCTGGTTGGGAGCCCAAGTGTGTCAACCTCATATTTCAAACTTACACAACTGAATTTGGTCCAAAAATAATACATGAAATGTAAAAAAATTCACAAACAGGCACTACGCAATACGGAATTAAGACAGCGCAAAGTAGTGCTAGAAGTCTGGAAAATTTCTTCCTGGCTACCGAATGTGCAAAGTGTGGTCTGGTACATTGACTTGAAAGAACTCTCACTATACTTCTTAAATTTTCGTATTTGAACTAACTTGTTGGCTTGAATTCATTCAATTTTAGATGGAAGAAAAATTGTTCGCAAATAAATTTTTTTATTTTATCTCTCTGACTGCTGTATTTTCTGGTGTACACATAACTTCAAAGTACCTACCATGCGCATTAATTTCACTTTTAATTTAATCTCACTCTGAACCCGGGATACATTCCACTGGTTTCTCTACAACTAGAAGCCTGAAGAATCCGCGAATTCAGTGGGAGGCGATGATTGAACCTGTACTTTGTTGCGGTTTTTATTATTAGCTTAGTGATGAACAAGATGTGTCAAAAAGAGGATGGACCAATCGCAAGACTATCACGACCGTACGAGTAATTGAATTATAGCATTTCGCGAACTGAATCTGCGAATTTTTCAGGTGTCTGTACTGTAGTCCATTCACGGTTACTTCCACACTCTCTGAAACCCTGCTTAGGTTCTACTTTAAGGATATTCCTCCGCGTCATGCAAACGAAGCTTAAACAAGTCTACAGGATGTTCACGGTAAAATGAACACTTTAGAAAGCCCTGCCTGAGTTCTACTTGTAAGTACATTGTGTATCCTTTCGCCATATACAAAATAAACATTGCCATGGACTTGATCCCTTTATTCATGCGTTAGTAAAGCGAAATTGTAAAATTATTATGAATGTAAATATTTTACAAATTTTCTAATCGATACACTTATATGCAATTTAAAAATCAAAATAAATATAAATCATTGTAGTATTGACAAATGTTTGCCGAATACTTTTAATTCGACGTTGATACATGGAACTATTTTTCCCTCCGTCGTTATCAACTTAACTGGGCGAATGCCACTACGTGTGCCCGTTAAAAAATGCACACAGGTAGGGACAGTGATCTTTTACAAGGGCTGAATTCAAAAGTGCTCTCTTTATCGTGAACAGCCTTTAGAAAATTTCACGAAAGATACTACGCACCGCATTTGTGCGCACTGAGGTATTTTCTATGAAAACAATTTCTTACTAAAGGCTGTTCACGATAAAGTGAGCACTTTTAAACTTAACCTTAGAAAAAAGTCACTATTTCTAACTGAATATATTTTAACGGGCGAATTGAGTGACATGGGCCCAGTAAATTTGGTAACGATGAATGGAAAGTAGTTCCGTATCTTAACGTCGAATAAAAAGTGTTAGGTAACCATTTGTGATAACTGAAATGATTTATTTCACTTTACGTTTTTTTTTTTTTTTTTCAATACGCCGAAGCGTAGAAATGAGCAGCTTTGCAAAACATTTTCTTCTGCGATAGCTTCACAGATGCACTTGACCGACGCATGAATAAAGTGACGAGGCCCTTGGCAATGTTATTTTGCATAGGGCGGAAGAAGACGTAATGTGCATCCATGCAGATCTTAAGCATGGCTTTCAAAGTGCTCATGTTACCGTGAACAGGCTATAGGCATTGCCAAGATACCTATTTTCTATTTGTTTTTATTTATGTTAAACATAAATGTCACATTATAATTTCTAAATGATAATAATGAATGACAGTTCAATTCAGCAAAAATTTAGTTAGATTGATTGATAATAACCTACGTATAAAACGGTTCTGATACAATATATATTTAGGAAACAATCTTCCACGTCATATATAGGATGATTTTTTTCCAAGGGTTTGATTAAAAAAGTATGACGATACGGTGAATATACTATATCAGGTAATATAAACTTGGATCTCATACATAGGTAAGACTAGCGGCCGCTAATTTGACATATCTGTTACAGAACCTCAATGTTTATGTGAGGCGTGGCTGCATTAATCCCTACCAAACTGTCAAATTTTCGCCTTCAAATGTATTTGACAATAAAATTTGAAGAATAATTTCGACAATTTTCCTTTTCAACAAATTGGATCAAATAATCCTGAGTGTATTTATAATCGTGTCACACTGTCGAATTAATGTACTGGGAGGTTCTAGTCTGAATTTTCATTAAAATGTTATTTTAGAAGTGAACTACTGATGTGAAACCGCGCAGTTCTGCAACTAATGTGAATTTATTTTAAGTTCTTAATTAAATTTGTTTTTCACTTATCCGAGATATTTCCTGCACAGTGAAATTTAGTGCCTCTATGTTCATAATATTACTGTCAACCAATCACTTCAGATATCATTCACGCTATTTTCGCGATGTTGGAAACGGCAATATTTGCCATGCACGATTCTAGTTGGCTGGATCCGCCAAACACAAAAAACATTTTTAGAACCTGTCCAATTTTTAAAACGTCTAATGGAAACAGAAATATTACAACTTTTCCAGACGAACATGACTGCAATAATGACGTTTCGATGACGTCACGTCCTTCTAACTTATTTGAAGCAGTTAAAAGGAAAAATTAGACAGTGTGGCAGGTGCTTTATGGACGGATGATGCCTGAACTTATTCCGACCCCACAGGAGCCTGGGAAGTGCGACCGCCAGACTGCGGTAAAGGCTATTAGCGATAAAGTGAGCACTTTCGAAATCAACCTTAGAAAAATGTCACCGCTCCTATCTGCATACATTTTAACGGGCACCCTGAGTGACATGCGCCCATTTAAGTTGGTAACGATGGATGGGAAAGTAGTTCCGTATCTTAACGTCGTATAAAAAGTGTTAGATAACCATTTCCGTTAACTTAAATTATTTATTTTGCTTTCTATTTCTTTTTAATGCATCGAAATGTAAAAATGAGCAGATTTGAAAAATATTTGCTTTTCTGATAATTCCAACAGTTTCACTTGACCGACGCATGGATAAAGTGATGACGCCCATAGCAATGTTAATCTTACATAAGGTGGAAGAATACACAGTCTGCATGCAAGTAGATCTTAAGCAGGGCTTTGGAAAGTGCTTATTTTATCGTGAATATCCTATACACAGGCGTCTCGCTGCTGCACGTTTTCCCTGGAGCGATCTATAAAGTCCGAGCGAGAAATAAACCTGCGATATTAACTCAGCGATATTATCTTTCCGCTATACAGTTCCTTGATTGCTGCGTCCTATTTTTACACTTATTTCTACTCCTCGGGCAGTTTCGAAATGTTTGCTCCAGCGCTGGAATTTTTTTCAAATTCAACATTTTTAATTTATTGCGTCTTCTTACAACAACACTTAAAAATTAACTTTTTCGTGGACTTAATAACAAGGACTCAGGAAATTCGCGAGTAAAATGAGCCGCGCGCTAGACTTCTATGAATGACGTTTCCTTGAAGATTTGTTGTTGACCCAGAGACCTGCAGGACGTGTACAATAAACAGAGACCAGAAAATCTCGCGGATTAATACGACCACCTAGCCTTCACAAAAATATACTTTGCGCCACTTTGTGCCAGCTTGCAACTTTACTTTGGTTACCAACCACTGTCTTTGAGCAAATAAGTTTTTTTTTTTGCTTACTGGGTCAATCAGAATTTAGTTACTCCAACAATAAACGCTCGTGATTCGAGGGTAGACACCATACATGCGGGACAAATAAAATCATCCAGATAGCAAAAATGATCTGTTTTGGAATGCAAAGAGTCGTGGAATATTCTCGCGAAAAAACAGATGCTTCGGGACACCCCATTTACAAGAGGAAATTTCTGAACATGCTAGATTTCAGTTCCCGGGTGACCTAATAACAGTTCTTCGATTATTGGTCGCGTGCCTTTGAGAGAACACATTTCCTCATTTAGCTGGCCAATCAGAATTAGGTCATGCCTATAAAGAACGTCTCTTATCCACGGGCAAACGCGTAGGATGCCTAAGGAGTAATTCGGACAAGTGGGTATGGTTCAGAGTGTTTTGAAATACAACTAGTCATGAAATCTTTTGGCGAAAATCAGATGTCCCTACAGATGCCCTGTGGATTAATTTAGGGGCAAGCTGAACTCCAAACAAACATGCTGTGTCCACTTACAAGACATATACGATTTGTCCACGACTTATTTGACGCGTTCTGGATGACTCTGATCCAATAATAAAGCTGCAACAAAATGCTGGTCCAGTCACAGCTTCCCACTGTGGCAGCTGCAAGCCAATTGAGCATTCGATATTTGCTTTTTTATATGTACATACGAATGTGAAGTCTATCCTGTAGGTAGATAAGCCTGCTAACTTTTCTGGTTGCTACTAATAAATAGTGACCCAGCAACAGCAATTTCTGAAACGTTCCTGTGTTTGAAGTTTAAGTTTTTCCTCAAATGAACTCGTGATATTTCCGAGTCCATACTCTGGACAGTTGAAGGTAGGAAATTCGTAAAAGTAGAAAAACGTTTCTGTTATGCCAGCGTTTACTCTATTCTGTACAAAATAAAGATAAACTCAGTTCTGTAACCATTAATTTGAATATTCCACACATTATAATACATTAAGATGTATAGCTAACTTTTCGTGATTAACTATCATGTAAGTACCTACTCCAATCAGCAATTATATTTGAAATGATACGCAGTCAAGGTTAGGGAAGATTTTCAGAGTTTCAACTTAAAAGTTGCTTTTTAACTACCAGTTCTTAGAACTATTGTGGATTGCTCCGGTAACTGGAATACCAAACTTAATATTGCTTCGTTCCGATATTAGCTCAGCGCTACCAGATATCACAAACGTATACCTAATACATGAAATTATTCATTTATTCTCCAGGAATTAAGAGTGTATCTTTTCCTGACAGCTATGATAACAGTTTCGTTTCTATAGGAATATCCGCTATCCCCTGCTGTTGTAATGAATATTATTGCGTGTTTTTTCTGTCGCAATGAAAACATTGCGATTATTGCAGTGAGATATTCTCGTGACAAAACAGTAGATTGAAAACGCTCTTGAACACGTTCTTTTGCTTTGTACACTGGTCACTATTCAAAGCCAGTTATTTCTGGGGGAAAAAAAAATGAACGTGGAAATACATTTTATCAAAATATTTATTAAAGTAAGCAGGGGAAATGCGATGGAAACTAAAAACTAGTGCATAATTTTAATTTTAATGGATTATTGCTCCCATGTACGACATAGTGTCACAATTTAGCTTAGGCGCGTTTAAACCTTTCCTCGTAGTGCGTATAAACACGTTGAACTCGAATAACTGATATGAATGGGCGAAGAAAGCCAGTACCGTTCAGTAGATAGTCAGTTATCCTTATAGGTCGAATGAACTTTAGAACAAGTGCTTCTGTGTAGCGGGGTTCATTTGAATTCAACGAGAACCATCACTGAATTAAAGAAATCTCGCTACTGAAATAATGGATAATCTTTGACCACTTTCGATGACGTGCAGCCTTTTCTACAATTCTAGGTTTAAGTATGTAATAAACTCTGATGCCATATACGGAGATCGCCGCCGAAAGGCAATTAGAGATGATTGCCACAATGTCTCTACACCGCAAACGGGTTGGAAGATATTAATAACAATTTCCATGTTATTAACCAGAGGCCGTCCCACTACAGGATAAGTAATGGGCCCAGCCTAATTAATTACAGGGATAACGTTACCTCGTGAGCCAGAAAAATGGATTTCTCCGTCGTGGATATTTATGTCTTCATTATTTTGGCGGTATTCCTTAATGCACAATTTCGCTTAAGGCGGGTGCGAGGAGAAGTAATGATCTCCTTTCGGGTATGTTATGAAATGTTGGTTAATTTCGTGTCGCGAAGGCTGGTTCCAGGGCTGGAGCGTTGCTCCAGGACTGTGGATCCACGGGTGATGCACGCGTTTCTGCCTCGGGCGACGGTGTCCGCTTTCCATTACCACAGCTCCATAAATTTCCTTCCGAACTGTGGAAGCGTGTGGGATAGCCGAGGGCGTCTGCTGTATCATGGCGTGTGTTAAGAGACTGGCGATTAATTTGGCCGGCCGTACAGGTACAATGTGTCTGTCACGGAACACGAATCCTCTTCTCGCCTTCTCCCTACTTTCTCCTCCCCCAGTTCCGCAACGTGTGTTTGATAACGTGGTATCGCGTGCGACTTGTACTCTGCAAATCGTGGTTTCGATCTTGGTGAGGTTGTACTGGAATAGGTTTGTTTACCTAGTATTTTTTAGCCTCTTTTGAGGTGAATTCTAGCCACTCAAAGAAAGTAATCGTAAATTTGCCATATCACTGTATAGCCTAGGAGTATTGAGAAAGCACGAATGGTAATGTTATTTTACATACATCCCTGATGGCTTTACTAAAGTATGGGTGGCCAATTATAAGCCTTTTGATGGCTGTGATTTGGTACCTCGATGGGCCATTGCTGGTGCAATTAGGCTTATTATGGGCAGATAGCTTCTTCAAATATACATACACATATGTGTATATAAGTGTGTCTAATATAATAATGTATTATTTTTAAATATATAGTGATGGAAATATCTATGGCAAAATGCTGTCAATACAGTGATTTGTATTGAACAATTTGACATGTTAATGTTTTCCCTGCATGACTGCATATAATTAAAATGAGAAGTTAAAAAAAAAACAATATATAACCACCTTTAAAAAATTAACATTGAAGGTCTTTTGTTGTTTCACATCACTAAAATATTCATAACCGGCCACTACTTTTCAAAACAGATGAATAGCATCCAGGTCACATATATTCTGCGAAAGATTACATTAAAGGCAAGTTTTTTGGTTAGTATCGCAATTCATGTAGGGAGATTTCTCTCAACGACCGTATTTTTCTTGTTTATCTGCATCTTTTAAAAACTGATTTGTTCGCATGGTAAATCTTAAGGTTATGGAATGTATTATAAATTAGTTTATCTAAACAAAAGAAAACACAGTGGAGTAATGGTTAGCATGCCAGGCTGTAACTGCAAGCGTCATAGATTCGATCCCTCTCTCCTGCAATAGTAAGTATAAGATTTTCATGTCGAATAATGTGTTTAATAGTGAAGTAAAGGAAATCAAGGACAAAGAAAAGTTAATATTGATGGCCAAAATAATTATTTTTAAGAGATACAGTTAGACATTGTGAAAGGATGGCTAACCATCAGTAGGCCATCCGATGGCTGTGAAATGGTACATCGATGGGCCATTGCTGTTGTAAGCATATGGGTCATGCTTGGGCCATTTGTGTTCACCACAACTGGGTCAGTTATGGGCAGAGAATGGCTAGTTAGTGGTGCCACTTCAGCACTAGTAATGGTGCCGGGTGCATGCCAGCTGTTGGCCAACTGTTTGCCGGCTTAGCACCCGACTGTAATCCATCAATGGGCCATATGTGGTTTGCTACATGGGTAGCAGTTTCTTGTTCGTAGCCTGAATCATGCTAGATTCTACGTACTAAATGTGGGTTAAAATCTACTACTTTAAAAAGTTTACTGGAAAAGTTCTATCCATTTACTTTAAATGTCATTAGATTAAAGAAAGTACGAGATTAAACTCAGTGCATAAAAAATAAAATTATATATATAAATACTATACGTACGTAAGTAATATATAAGGATAGGAAAATTTCGCGAGTTCAATGGCCTGTAGGTTAGACTTCCCAGTCATCTGCATATTGGATCATCAGCTGTGTGTTCATTGGCTATTGCTCCACACCTGGCAGTTATGGGGTTCGCAAGGTGTTTACATGCAAGTCTGCTATTGGCTCGGAGGAGTGCAGGCCATGTCCAATAAACTGTGATCCAATTGCGAAGGTGACTTCACTGTATATGTGCTTGACGTCTATCTTGTCCCGAAATGAATTCGCGAAATTTTCCTGTCGCTAGTAATATATGGACATGTATCTACATGCATATAGGTATACCTACGTATGTACTTATACATGCGTATATACATGCCTACATACATACATATACATGCGTACATACGTAGTTATGTACGTTCATGTATACGTACGTGCATTGAGATATTACTTTGATAATGAAAGTTACATGAGTAAGTTTTCATTAATTTACTAAACGAAATAAATACAATTATGTAGGCAACGTTTCGTAACAGAAGACGGAGCAAATAAATTGACAAGCACATCGGCAAACAGCAAGCACAAGAAGGGATGATAGGAAAAATAACCCTTGTAAATTTTTGTTGAAAATATTATATATTATATATATATATCATTGGATAGCTACAAATGTGGGCTACCTCCTCATTGTTATCGTTTCCCGAAACGTAGTCCATGTCATAGGCCATATACATTTAAAAATTGCTTGATTCTAGAAGAACGACCCTTGTCAGAATAATTTCTGATAAAATAGCCCTTGTCATATGACATGGGTTATTTTGTCAGGAAGTTGGCAACAGGTGTAAACACAAATTATTGCAGTGTTTTCGTAAACATGTCGGAGACTGGGGCTTGTGGCGACCTAGTGAAGCCTAAGAAGTGCAAGAGACAACCACATATAGAAGAATTGATTAAATATGCTAAAGTAAAATGCGAAGAACATATTATTCATGCAGGAAAAAGAATAAATGCTAAGACAGTTGGAGACAACTATAGGTAAGTTGAAAATCATGCTGCTAAACTCACCCTACAAATAATGCTAGTAAACTTTACCTGAAAATATATCTATTATGAGGACATGTGCAAACGAGAACCAAAATCTGGCAAGGAGAGTATATTGTCCGTTTCACGTATCTGTACTATTTGATATCATAGGGTACCCGTATAGCACAATGCCAGCCAAAATATTTCTTTGTACAAATGTAAAACTGGGACCTCTGACTTCATCTTCAGTGTTACATTTGGATTGTCATTGTGCTCAACGAGTATAACATCAAATAATACATATATACAGAACTGTCGACATTTAAAATAGTTACATGAAATGGAGTACATATAACATTGCTATGCTGTTCATCATGGTTGGGTCTGTGTACTTATTCTCATTGAATAGTGTCAGGTAATATATAACATAAAATTCCGTTATTGTTTTCAGGTGAAAAATATTCAGATGCTTCACCAAAATAGGGGCAAATGAAAGAGAATATATTTTCCTGGCTTTCTACAAAATACCTTCAAAGGAACTGCCAAGATGCTCATCTAACAGGTCTTATGAAAATGGATACTATTAAACATAGAAGATCTCGGGAGGTAACAGAAGGGCTATCTAATCAAGAAACCAACACAGATGAAGAATATGAAGTTGCAGTAGAAATGTCTACTAAGTTTTCTCGTGGAGCATCATTTGACTATAAGCTTCGACTAAGAAAGGGGGAAGACATGTTTGAAGAAATTCCAGTGTGTAGAGATGCGTTCATGAATATACATGGGATATCAAGAGGCAGGCTCAGACATATTCAGTCTTCACTGGTAAGCTCTGGAATGTCTCCTTTGGAACGTCGAGGTAAACATGTTTCCAGGTCCAACCAGACACCTACTCAAATCGTTAGTCTTGTTGAAGCCCACATCAGATCTTTCAAACCAAGACAGTCACACTACTCCCTTCGTCACAACCCACGTGCAACATATTTGCCAGAAACATTGTCTGTGAAGCAAATGCGTGCAATATTTCTTAACACCTACCGTATTGGGGTCCCATACAAAGTCTACTGGATAATATTCACATCAAAATGTAACATACGATTTGGAGTACCCCGTTCAGATACATGAACAATGTGTGATGAATTTCTTTAAAAATTTAACACCTGCTCCAATGAAAATGAAAAACGGCAAATAAATATCCAGAAAGAACTTCACTTATGAAAGGTAGAGGAATTCTATGCTCTGAAAAGGAATTGGAAGAGGAAGGCTCGTGAGGGAAAGAAACAGTAATTTCATTTGACTTCATGCAAAACCTACCACTTCCACATCTTCAAACCAATGCAATATTCTTTGCCTGGCAGGTATGGTACTATGCCACCATGGCGTTTCTTTATATGTATGCCACGAGTGCATAAGGAAAAAAGGTCAAAACGATGTTACATATCTGCTCCTTCATTACTTGTCCACGAAAGGCGATGGCCTGAAAGATGATCTTGTGTTAATATCAGATGGTTGTTCAGGATAAAATAAGAACTAAATCATGGTGCATTTCCTCTACATGTTAGTCCACTGTTTGAAAATGTTTCAACGAATAACCCATATATTTCCAATACGAGGCCACTCATATTTACCCAATGACCAGGATTTTTCCATCATAGAAAAAAAGAAAAGAAACGCTACCATTGAAATTCCAGAAGAATGGGATAACCTTTTGATACCATGTTGATCAAAGCCAAGCCAATTAAATGTTCTAAATATCGACCAAAGTGATTTGTGTAACTTCAAGCATGCAGTCCAACCATTCTTTTTGAAAACTCGTAGACCAGCAGTGATTTTGAAACCTGCCAGGATGTTGAGTATAACACAAGATCATCAGTTCTTGGAAATAAGAGAGTTACACCGGTCCATGGAGATCGTGCATGATACGTAACACAAGCAAATTACCAACGGAAATCACTGTGCAGACACTCTACCCAGGCTCTCTTCCTCGAACCGGGGATTTTTAGTGATCTGAGAAAACTGTACAGTGTTTTGAAACCAAGCAGTTTTGTGTTTTATAGCTCCCTTGGTGATCCTGTGTCAGACACAGCTGACTTTGAAAGCGATGTTGAGCTGTACATGTCAGACAACAGCAGTGGTGGGGAAGATTAGGGTGCATTATAATGTTTATATGTATGTTCAATTAAAAAAATATGTAGAAAAACAAAAGTTTGAATGTAATGTACTTTTTGTGACATCCTTATAAATATGACTTGGAAACAATGTGATGGGGGCTTCAAAACAGGTTGCATTTGAATGCAAAGCAGAAGTTACATCAATAACTAGCAGTGGTGAAGAATTTCAAACTATTTTCTTTTGTTGTGTGTGTATTGTAGGTTTAAGTAATAGTAAAATAAAGATAAATTGCACATTTGATCAACATTCGATTGGTTTCCATTTTCGTGTTTCTAGGAAAAAATGCCTTTGTCAGTGTTGAGGTCAACATTATCCCTCAAAAACATAACATACATGTGCATGAGAGTTAAATTCATACCAGTGGTGCATTTCTAATGAATGTTGTCATGGATATGTTGTGTTGCTAAACGCCTTTTCCTTTATAACAGTAAGCTAGGCTGTTTTTCCTTTCTCCTTAAAATTTATGTTTTATGATATGGGTTCTTTTTCCTATCACCCCCTGTTATCCAGGCCCACGACTTCTTGCCCGCTCAAGGGCAGTCGATCAGCGGCTCTCCTCCCACTAGTTGGTGTCAGTAGCTAGGGATGTTGCGATACCACGAAAGTATCGATACTGGGATCGAAGCGAAATCAAAAATTAATATCGATACTCATTTCGATACCGGTATCACGAGAAAAGTATCGATACGGGTTTGATATGAGTACCAGTAAGTATGAGAGACAAAACACTGAGTTTATGGGTAATGAATTACAGAACGGTGAAGTGTAAACCATAAAATATTGGTTGGGAATATCAAACTCCTTCCATGAAAAAAAACGGATAGACTGGAATCCCACATGTGCATTCACGTGGGAATTTCTTTTTGTTGTTCATTGCAAATTAATAATTGATCACACGTATTAAAAAAATTTCGCCTTGAATTTTCAAGAAAGATCCATGCAGAATTGCAACATTTGCAGTGTTAGATAGTAAATGCATTAATTTCTCGAAAAAGGTGGTGTTTAGTGTAAAAACACAACACGCTTTTTTTCCCTCTACCATGTGCAGTATATTACTAAGCGCCTGTAAGAAATAAGAAATATCTGACAGTTGCATTGTTAAATGTACAAATGTACACACCCGCCTTTGTGGAAGGGGGTTCATAGCCACGCCCAATTTTTTATGGTTTTCATTTCGTCGTTTAATAACGCACTATCCAGAAACTCTCCCGATATTTATCTTCACTTAGGCTTTTTTATTGGTAATAACAATCAACTTCAGATACATTTTCAAGTGTGGTTACATCCATCTGGAATAGACTAAGGTTGTAGGTCGTAAACATAGTTTTCGCCACATTTTGTGAGGAGGAAATAACTTGCCTAAATTTGTCGGTAGAGCTCAGTTTCATCCTGTATAACGTCTGGAGAATATAGATAAATTAATCCAAAAGTGGATGGAGGAATAAAATTTGTGCGGTACTAAGTTCTCCAAAACTGCAGGTATAAGATTTATTTTGCACCAAATAGTTTTAAATATATATAGTTTGAGAGAACTCTGTGGCATGCTCCTCTCTACGATTGTATTTCAACTATAAAAATACTCCACGAGTGTTCTGTTTTATTTATACCACAGAATAAATTTTTAACAATACCACTGCTGCAATATTTGCAGTGTTCTTGCAACAACACGTGTAACCAAAACAAATTACATAGTATTCGGTTTATACTACTAAAGTTTGGTTTGTGGTGCACTGAAAACAAGACTACAAAAAACAGCTTAGAACTTTCCCTTGCATATTATTCTCAGCACGTAAGACGCAGTCCACGCGATATTGAGCTCACGAATTTCCACTCTCCTTACATCCCGGGTACGCCGTAAAGGACACCCACATTTGGCCACTTCAGCCGCAGCAGGACAACGTTACGAGATCCTTGTTTGGAGGAGATTTCTCGTCCACTTCATTACACCCACCATTTAAATCACGGGACTCGTGAAAGTATCATGCTTCATATTGTCTCCCGGACAGCTTTCCCTTCGCTTGCACTTTCGAAACTCGAAAATTATGCCCGGAGCACCTTCGCTAAACCTCGCGGCATCGGTGACATAACGTTGCAGACTTGCGGAAAATATCAAGTACGCTGCTGAAACATCGTAGGATAGCTTAACTGAACAGCAAGCACCTATTGTACTGTACATATGACGAAAAAAAAACTTCACTTTATAGTTGTTTTTAGTGGCTTAAAAATATCTTCACAGTAATCTAATGTCCACTTCACCCCAAAATGAAAACTATTCTGTTTTCTCTCTCCCCCAACACATTCTCAGCAATTTTTTTAAAACATTCCTAAAATAACAACGTAAAATATTACATCAACTTAGAATAAACTTACAGAACTGTACCGGGGCCACAGTGGTGCAGCGGCTAGAGCGCCCGCCCACCAAAGTGAACCGGGATTGATTCCAAAACAGGGTCGCTTCCGGATTTTCGCACGTGGGAATCGTACCGGACGATGCCGCTGGTCGGCGGGCTTTCTCGGGGATCTGCCGTTTCCCCCGGCCCTTGCATTCCGGCGCTGCTCCATACTCACCTCGCTTCACCCTCATCGGCTCTCATGACCTTGATGTTAAGAGCAGCCCAAACCACATCATGCCACGCTCTACAGAACTCAACAAATTCTCGCACCAGATAATTTACAAAGTATATTACTAAGATCCAAAAATACTTCTCATGAAACAGTGAGCTCTTAAAATATAACCCGAACTTTATTATATCAATAAGACTACTTATTAGAGCTAAGTTTTTTTAAAAAATCAGATAACATAAGTCTAAACTTAACATGTCTGTGCATACATTTACGGTTTAAAATCATAAAAACTCGAGAAATATCAGTTATACTTATAGCAATGTTTGAAATTAATCATTTTGTAGAATAATTACCGTTGTGCTATTGACTCAGAACAATCTAGAACGAGTCAAGTATTCTACTGTTTACTTCCAGAAGCGACATAAAAAAAAAACACATACTGTTAAATTCCGGTTTCTAACCAAACACATTCGCGGATTTTCCGAACTTCAGCAGCAAGTGTAATCTCAGGGAAACACAATTTGAAACGTCCGGTAGCTGTCCGTATGAGACTGGCCACTGCTTCACGAGACTGGTGTAGACATGGACTTGTGCTTTTTCTTGTATTTGGCCTTTCACACCACACGATGCCAGTGCTGGCCATTAAACCGTTCGGAAATAACCATATGTTTCAGAATAAATCACGTCGTTATTACGTTCACTGTTCGCCACTGTTCATGAAGATAGATGTTAGCTCTGAAGGCCCGCTTAGCGCCCAAGGCGGGATAGGTACAGGATGGTTCTGCGGTGTTCTTCCATAGCAGTCGCACTACCCGCTGTACAATTCCAGTAACATATTTTTTTTTTCTATTTATACATCAAGATTTCTTTGTAGGCGTATGCTCTCAACATTGTTTTACATATTGTCAGCAAATATGTCAAAACGTGTATAATTTGTTATGTTTGTTTGGTTTACCAGAATAATTGAGTTTCATAAAAAAAAGTATTTTGTTTAACATAACTTAAGCATGTTCCAGCTGCATTAAAACTCGTTTATACGAAGCGCAAGAGTTGACGTAAGAGGTATTCAGAGCTGATGGGGTGTGTGAGCTGGAGATTTAGTGATAGAATGCGATGGTAGGATCAAACGAGAGCACCTCGAGAAAAACCCACCGCCAAATGGCAACATCCACCACGTTCCCATTATGCGGAAATCTTTCCGTGACTCATGGCCTGTTACACCAACGTGGTTCGAAACTCGATCCGAGATCGGATCTAAGATCGACATAGAAAACTGTTGCACCATTCGAGTTCAGAGCTTGTCTGGAAATCCAGATGAACTTTATTTCGAACCGCCAAATTTGGCGGTTCGAAATCTCGATCCGAGATCAGAGAAGAATACAAGTCTGTTGAATATAAGTTATGTGAATTTAAAAGCTCTGTTGAATATATTTATTTGCTAGAAATTAACTTAGTAATTTCTAAATCGTTTAAAAATAGATTCGGTTGTTGTTTACTGTTGTAAAATGTAAATTGAGACATTATACAAAGGTTTAAGATCAAATGCATTTATTTAATTGAAGATGTAGTAATATTTTGTAAAGAGAGAACGATATTCATGCTTATCGCTCCGAGTAAACACAACGTAAAACTGGAAAAGCCATTCTGAATATCATAAACTGTCCTAATTTTCCGCACAAGCTAACTACCATATCAAATTTTTTGATCACCAAAGAATAGCCGTCGCCGACGAATGTAGTTTGAAAATACGCTATCAGATATAACTAAGTACAATTGTTTTCTTGGGAAATTTAAATAACATTTTATAAATATTATTCAGTAAGATTTGTACAACAATAATTTATTTAAAACAGCTAAAACATCGCACATCTGGTTATATGTACGCTACCTTCTTCAATAACACTGGTATTAAAATAACGAAAAAAGAGTGCGTGTACTTTTCCTAACCAAAACAAAATAACTGAAACGGAAAATTTGCAAAGCATTCATTAAAAAACCTTCTGGGGTCTTCCATTCGTCATCTTTCTGATTCAAATAAAACGGGTCCGTTTTTTTTTGTTTTTTTTTTTTACATCTAATGGCATTCAATTTGTTTTCTATCAAGTTAATGATTACTCTTTTCTGCAAAAATATTTCGTTTCGAACCACTTGCAGCTTCATCCATATTTTGTCTCCATAAAATAAAATAATTAAGAATTGCGGAGACTTGATAAAGAATATTAGGTAAATACACAGATTTCAATACTGAAACAAGTAGTCAGATATTCTATAGCGAAAACTAAGCCTACATTCATGACGTCATATATTACTAACCAATAGAAAGATTCGTCTCATACTTAATCTCGATCTCTCACTTTGGAACCAATATCGACGAATCGGAGATCCAGAATCGTGCAGTTTCGTTGGTGCAACACTTTTACAGTGAAACCGAGATCACACTGAATCCTGGTTCGGAACTAGGTTCATTCGATCTCAGATCGGGGAAAGATGTTGGTGCGCAACCGGGCATCAGTCGTGAATCGAGACTGGTTCGCCGTAGCGGATAGGAGCAGTCTTGCAACTCGCCACATCACGCCCCCCCCCCCTTTTTTTTTCTTTGTCAGAGCTGCGCTTCTGTATGATTAGGTATTCCGTGCCTTCGTCACGTAAGGAAGTGTGCGAAACGTATCAGCGCGCGAAGCCCCGGATGAGAAACAAGACGGCTGGAAGAAATTGCAGGTGTGTAGGGAATACGCCGGGCGGATTATGGCAGGCGGCAATTTGGTCGGGCAATAGACTGCTTCGAAGCAGCCCTGGTAACAAGCCCCAGTTGATTGTTCTCCGAATACAGAACCTCGCTGCAGTAAGGGCCACCGCCTGCCGGGCGGATAACGAGGCGCACGCTCTTATTGCATCACGTCTTGCCGACTGCGGGAGTGTGATTGCAGAAGTGGCCGACGCTGAAGAGCCAGCCATTGGAAGTGAATCAACAGAACCCCTGACTTCGATGACTAGCGAGAAGTTGTTGAAGATATGATACGTTGGTTTATGTACGTATTGTATCACGGACAGCAGTACGCCTTCTTTATATCTGACCACAGTGCTCAATTGAGGAATAGGTGATTCAGCATTTTGGCTTCAGATATCGAGAAATCTGATACGGTTGAAGTTAATAGACAATTTTTTGTACATTGCGAACTTTATCTCTGCAATTTTGGTGAGAAAATACGATGAGGTAAAGGTTGTTCACGATAAAGTGAGCACTTTTGAAGTCAACCTTAGAAAAAAAATTGCTGCCCTATAGGTTGTTCACGGTAAAGTGAGCACTTTACCTTTACCTCCTACACATGCATTATCTACTTATAAATATATATTACTGCAGCCTCAGGCATTAAATTTTGAGGGTGGGGAAATGTATACACTGTGTTTATCGGTTACATTGCAATGTTTATATTAAAAAGCAGCAGGAAGATGGAAATTGGATGAAAGGAAAAATTTATAAGGGCCTTAAAAAGTGCTCACTTTACCGTGAACAGTCTATACCTGCATATATTATAACGGTCGCCCAAAGTGACATGCGTCCAGTTAAGTTGGTAACGATGGATGGGAAAGTAGTTCCATATCTTAACGTCGAATAAAATGTGCTAGGTTGTCATTTCTGTTTACTTAAATTATTTCTTTCGCTTTCTTTTTTTTTTAATGCATTAAAGTGTAAAAATTAGCAGATTTGTAAAATGTTTACTTTTGCTAATAATTTCACAATTTTACTTGACCGACGCATAAATAACGCTATAACGCCCATTCCAATGGCGATCTTATGTAAGGCGGATGAATACACAACATGCATACAAATAGATCTTAAGCATAAGAGCTTTCAAAAGTGCTCATTATATCGTGAACAGCCTATATATAAAAATACCGTTTAGAATGTTGACGCCTTACAAAATCAATTATTTGTACGGCCATAATGCATTTTGTCGTTGCAAATCTAGAAGCTCATTTCTAAACTCCAGTCACTCAATAACGCTCGAATTCATAGTCAACTATCAAAAAGTTTTCACTTGAAATTTTGGCATTTTTCTTCTCCTATTAAATAAGGTACCTTAACCTTATGTGAACAGTTCAAGAACGCTTGCACTCTAAAATCGGAACAGTTATATTTGCTCCAAGTCAGTGGATTTAACTAAATATATTTTGAAACTCATCATTTTAGTGTGCGGGTATTCACTGATTGGATAGTGATTTATACTGAATATTAGTGAATCACACTGTTATTGCAGTGAACCCTCAGATCATTCCACTGATTTGTCAGAAGGTAACAGTTCATTTACAAAATATTCATTCAGTAATATAATTTTACCGATTTAAATCACTGATTCAGATTTACTGTGTATTTATAGATTTTTTAACTACTGCTCATTTCTTATACCAATCAGCGTTAGGGCTTACCGCGTCAGATTTTAATGAAGAATTGCACTTGCAGCTGAGTATTTCCGATGCGCTCAAGTAAACTCTTTACCATTGTCACGTTTAAGCTGAGTGAAGTACAATTGTTTTTATGCAGTCAGCATTATGCGAGGTAACTACACATGCTATAAAAAGAAAACAAAATGTCGGAAGTGAACATAATAATGTAAAGAATAATATTAAACACTGCAAAACGTTGGACTTAAGAAGGCGATACCAGTCTGGGCGATTAAAATTGTAAGTAAATAATATAAATATCGCTGTCACGCTTGAGTGCCTTCACGATGTCCACGTTCGTGAGATTGTACATGTAACAAGGATACGTCTGCGTTTGTTCAGGTTAGGAATAAAGTAAGAATAAAATAACTATAGACTGTTCACAGTAAAATGAGCACTTTAGAAAGTCCTGCTTAAGATCTACTTGTATGTACGGCGTGCATTCCTCCGTCTTATGTAAAATTAACATTGCCATGGGTCTCATCACTTTATTCATGTGTCAGCCAGGTGAAACTGTGGAATTATAAGAAAAGAAAATATGTTAGAAATCTGGTAATTTTTACATTTCGCACCACAAAAAAACAGAAAGCGAAATAAGAATTTTAGTAAGCACAAATGGTTACCTAACACTTTTTATTCGACATTAAGTTATGGAACTATTTTCCATCCACCATTACCAACTTCACTGAGCGCATGTCTCTCAGTGCCCCCGAAAAAATATATGCACTCAGGGGTAGTAGCTTTATCTAAGGTCGATTTCAAAAGTGTTCACTTTATCGTGAACAGCCTTTACTGATTGGAGATACTTTCAAAACTTTGAAACTCAATCGAGCCCGTGTATTAATACACATGGTTTCGACGTGTTAATCACGTGAAGGAAATATGGGGTATATCTGTGAGGGGGAGATCTGTGCACATGCGAGCTGCACAGTAATAACTCTCTGTGTTCCAATATTGACCTTCACTTTTCCAATAGCACTATCAAAAAATGTGGGTGGAATTTTAGGCTAGAATATTCTTTTGGTAATCCGATACCAAGTTTGTACATTGCCACAAATAACGTAGTTTTAATGTAACTAGAAAAAATATCCAAGTTAATCAGGGTATTTTATTTATATTGCTAGGGGCGTGTCCACGATTGTAAAGTATAAAGGTCTAACTGAAAATAAACATGACCAAATTGTAATTTTTAATTTATTTATACTGCTATAAAGAGTCTCACACATATCATTTGCAACATTAAACCCAACACACACCACACACACACACATACACATATATATCGACTCTTGTTCCTACTGGACGGAATATTTAGTGCCAATGTCAATGTTAATTAAAGTCATTACCACCGTATCTATGTTGGTTACAGTGATTTAATTGACCCTCATTTGTTTACACATATTCAATATGTCTATTGCTAACATTCTAAATGCCCGTCACTCAGGCATCCAGTTCAATAGTCTCACCTGACAATCTCACTCACTCCTCACCGTACCGATGCTCGCAGTCCGTTGACTGCACTCCCGCTGGGTTGCTCTCGGCGGTATTCGTCGCTTTGCTGGCTTGTCGTTTCCGCTGTCTTCGCACACCTGGTGTGTAAGGCCGAGCGATCCTTCAAAATCTAGACTGTCGGGTCGGAGGCAACGTCGTGGCTTAAATAATCCCGCTGACCCGATAGAGAAGGTTCCCCACACACCGAGTCTCGCTGAGAGAGGCGGGAACGATGACCATAACATTCTTGCAACGATAAACCCAGGAATTCATTTCCGCTCAAGGGTCGGGAGCGAGTGAGCCTAGATAGGCTATCTGGCACAAGCGACAGCTCACCTATGTAAATCGCCGAGCACTTCTCGGGTTGCCGCACACACCTTCGCTAGCTTGAGTGGGATTGAGTAAGAGAAACGTTGTAGAACAGCGACATATTACACAAACACGTTCGCCACTATTAATAGATGCCTGAAGAATTCTTGGATTCATTTTGGGACAAGCTAAAATTGAAAACCCATGCGTTTATATGACTTTAGGTACGGGTCCGCGCGTATTTGACACTTCTTGGAGAATGCTGGTCCAATCGTCGCCTCCCACTGTGATAGCAGGCAACCAATGTGCAGTTGATGTCGGCGTATTTGTACACGAGACTATAGAGTCTAGCCTGCAGTTCACTGAACTTGCCAATTCGTCCTGTCTCTAACTACTGACCAAGTGATTTTGATGGATGAGCCAATGCTTAGGACATGGCTGGAGACAAATGTGTGCCTACCTCATGTTTAGTCTATAGTTAAGTACCGTGTAAATACTGATGGTAAGTATCATTTACCTGTCAGAACAGTCGTTTCCCAGGTGTATGTATTCCTTATTGTTCACGGCACCAAAGGTTCACAACACACAGGATTCTCCTACTACACTGAGGAACCTCCATTATTGACTGTCCATCTCCGTCAGGCGAAGCGAACAGTGCTGCTTTGAAGGTGTTATTTTTCTGAGGGGATGAATTAATCTTCCGGTTGTGCACTATGTCAACGTAAATTTCGTCCTCCGGTGCTCTCCAGTAAAACAATAGTCATTTCATTTCGGTAACTTATGTCTTGTCGTGTTAACGTCGATTAAAAATAGAGATGACAAATATTACCTCAATGCATTTATTGTGATATTTAATACAGATATTTATTGCCCACGAATAAGTAAAGTAAGATAATAAGACCCTTCTGCTCCGGTCTGCGGGAGAAATGGAGCGGGAGTCTCTTGCCGGAAGTAATTGTTTAAGAAAAAAGGAGGGGGTGAGGCGAGATCTCCCACATATGCCTTGAATAAAAAATAGTAGCAAGCAGAACTGTTCCACAATTAACTGTGAAAGGACTCACAAACTAACTTTTATAAAAAAAAAAAGTGACCACATATTCGACGAACTACAAGAATGGTAGAATTTCAAGTGGTGTAACACGTCACGCCATTAAAAATGTTGCATATTATTGTTCTAGGGATAATACAATTTTCTGAAAAGATATAAAGAATGAGCTGAATTGTATTATCAGTTAGAATGATGTGGCTATTAAGGTAAACTCAATCTGCAATAGGCTGTTCACGGTGATGTGAACACTTTGAAGGCACTCGTGACTTCTTCCTGTTATTCGCGAAAATATTTACGCTCTGGCTAGACGTCAATATCCTTCGTGCTCACTTGCATCTCTCCTTTGGCCACTGGCTGCTTGTCCTTATGTGAAGAAAGTATGTTACATGAGTGAGCCAATGAGAATTAAGTTTCTACGATACTGACCGTCCGGGAGTGGTGAAAAAAAAAAAAAAAAAAAAAAAAAAAAAAGTAACATTTCAAATGAAATTTTCACAAAAGTGGTTCTGAAGTAAAGCGTTTCGGAACACATCTTGTCCTGAAATATTTTCGCGAAAAACAGGTACCCCTACCTATAAGCCATTTATTATCGTTTCAACACTTTTAAAAATAAATCTTTCCATTTAAGTAATAAAGACAGTGTATTTATCTAAAACTAATAAACTATATTTATTCACTATTATTCTATATGATAGGGCTTCAAAAAGTGTTCACTTGCCGTAAATAGCTTATAGTGTGTATACGTGAAACCACGAAAACGCTAAATGTATATGCAATCAAATAACTGTTAACTACTCCGCAATTAGACTTGCACATAGCGGAATTTCGCCCTATCATTACTGAAGAAACATATTATTTTGACGGTTGTACGGGAAGGTACCTCATCATAGGAGTCATCAAACACATTTCAAAGCAGTTAGCCGTTTCTTCTCAACTGTCACAAACACAAGCGTAGTTCAGCTATTTTTAACTCAGTCAGACACAGTGTACACAATTGCGTACATTACGCAAGTGTATGCAATTTTTCGTCTCTACTGCACACTGCGAAGCTCAGTGACAAATAATCTTATCAGTGTGTAAATTATTCGCAAACCGTTTTGCTGCTGTGGGTTATAATTGTTTCATATGACTGTAGCCGAAGATAAAGTCTACACACAACTCATTGGCCGTGACAACGAAACACGTGTTACGTCGACTTAAGTACAGCACGCATAATAAAAATCTCTTGTTTGCAACGCACGAAACGGTAAATTAAAGTATGCCTGAAAGGGTTAAAACAAGAGAAAAAAAATTCTTACTGTCAGAGGAATTTTTGTTTCAACCAACCAAATTCTTGTTTGAAGGGCGAAAAAATATATTTAGTTGCCGCAACAAAATATTTTTTGAGTAAACGAAATTGAAATCCCACAGTAATGATTTTGTTCATTTAACAAAATACGCTCTTGAATGAACAAAACATCTGTGTTGGTCCAAAATACATTGTACTGTAAACAAAGTATTGGGTAAATCAACTGTTTATATATGTTTGGCTACTCATTTGATTCCCTTCGTTCGAAAATGCAGCTCGAAAATTTGTATTTTCTGTAACAATTGGGATAGTAACAGCGTTTGTTAATGCATTTATCAATGCTTAATAACGCTATAAACACTGTAATATGTAATATAACAAGTTCAACAGGAATATAAAGAATTATATTGTAGAAATTGTTATATTACAGTTTTCTACTGTGAGTGTGTGTGTGTGTGTGTGTGTGTATATATATCTACAGTAGAACCCTGTTATAACATTTATCAGAGGGCCAGTAAAATAAAATGTGTTTATATGCAGGAAAATGTTATAAGCAGGAAACAGTAGGTATTACACCTGCAGGAACACACCAAGCAAAACCAAATTATAAAGTAATAATTTTTGTAAATAAGTAGCTAGCCAAGTTCTTCAACTTCTCCGTCTGAATCATTTGATGCAAAAACATCAGTGGTCGGAATTCCATGGACCATAACATCATCAATCACAGTGACATGCTTTCTGCATGCTTGCGTACTCATCTACATTTGGTTGTATTAGTAATTTTCAGGACCAACTCCTCTAAAAATCATTAATATTTCAGGTATAAACAGTTTTCTATATCTGTTTGCAGGATACTGCAATGTTTATATCTGAAATTTCGTTTTATATACAGCAAGCAATACTGTTGTTATAAGCAGGAAATGAAAATTTGAACATTGTTGTATGCAGGAAATTAAAACCATTAAGCCTTATGGAGAAATGGTGGGATCATGAAATAATGGCCTTATATGTTATACGCAGGAAGGTTATAACACACCCGTTACATCAATATAATCCATTCACGGTCGCTTCAACCTTTTCTGAACCCCTGCTAAACTTCTACTTCCCGGATATTCCTCCGCCTCGTGCGAAGTAACTAAGTCTGGAAAATTACACCAAAGTAACAAAGCGCCGCTTTCCTGCGCACTCAAATGTAATATTATTTCGACATGAGAACTATTTATTACTGGGCGCTACCAACACAGATTTTTTCTCGCTGTTTTTTATTCGTGTTTACTAAAAAAGAAATATTATAATGTATACATAAAATATAGGTAAAACTTTAATTTAACGAAAAATAATGTACGTCTGTGTTCACAGAGGCATAAAACGCTTGATACGTGGCATATGTATAAAAATAACTAAATACGTAATACACGGGGTGATTTTTCTAATTCTCGTGTTAGTTTAGCTGAGGTTGCTAGTCCGTAGCGCTGGGGTTCACACGCTCATGTTCGGATCTCGGTCGGGTTTCAGAAATATCTTTTTATTTACCGTAAATGTTTAATGTATGGAGAGCCTAACAAACCTTTAGCTCTATAAACGAAATATTGGTTTGAGAAAAGAAAACATGGAACAACAAAATCATTTGATTTCAATAACAGAATAATTAGTTTTCAACAACAAAATTTTACTGCCCCTATGAAAAAAGAGTAATTTGGTTGCTCCAAATAATATTTGTTTGATTCAACAAAACCATTTCTCCTTTGCGTACTACAAATGATATCGCAATAATTCTTCGTACAGATGAACCTGCTCATAATGTTTCCTTTGCTCTGCGCCTTAACACATACAAGGCTCTGACTGCCATTTGGAAGGCCGCAAAACTGAAGACGGTTTTTTTAAGTGGTTTGACGTTCCCATCTCACGCGACTGTCTATGGCATGCGGGCCCTTCTAATCTTTATGTTTCGTTTATAAGCTTGATAATTCGACACAAGCATACATACAGGAACATTTATCAATTTTAATTTTTGATTTCTAATATTTTTTTTAAGTTGTGTTAGTTACGTATTTCCTGGTTTTCCAAAATGTTATCCGAATACCTGTTGACTTTCGGGAACGAGTAGGACGTTTATTTATTACGCATAGGCCTACTAGTCCATCTTGAAGACCAATCATCAATCAGGAAAGTTCCACTGCTTAATGATTACATAAGACGACTTTACGAGGAGAATGGCCAGATGATAAACATAATCCAAGCTCGCATAAAAAAAAATAATTAAGGCGACGGTTGGAAAACCGGACCGGACCCGCTGTGTCGCGCGTTGTCGTGTATCACAGCGACAAGTGTCGCCCTACAAGGACCGACCAGGAGATCAAACAAGCGGTAACACATTTCTTCGTTCTACCCCGCTGTGCCGATGACCATATTAGATTCAGTATCTTAGGCGTGACATACTGTCTCTGATGAAAATAAAAAATTCCCCCGGACACTCAGGTATTTTATGTCTTGATGCTTTTTTCTCCACATATGCATCACTATACGAAAAACTAACACAGACTTGGTTTGTGTGTCCATGCGGGTCTTTACACAGTATAAAGAATATAAATGTTACCTTTTTAACTCCATAAATACGTCAACTGAACACTGCGAAGTGTAATACTTAGCATATCACGCAGAATCTTTCACCTGTTATAAACTTTTTCAGTGTATTTCTATTTAATTTAAAGACTTAAGAAGGTTTTGCACTTATGGATATGGTAATTGAACATTTGTTTGCCAGACACATTTCACCCTTACCGAAATCAGTCGAACAATGGCGAGTTATTTGCCTTTGCGCTAACATGACTACCTATGGATATGTATATACAAATATTCAATTTTATGAATATTTGAAACTTTCATGTTTGGCCATACTTGCAAGGGGTCGCGGTGGTTTAGTGGTCAGACTACTAACTTCCCACCTATGCCAACCGGGTTCAAATATCGGCGGGTTTCTTCCGGATGTTCGCGTGTGGGGATCGTGCCGGACGATGACACTGGTCGGCGGGTTTTCTCGGGGATGTCCCCTTTCCCCAGCCCTTGCATTCCGGCGCTGCTCCACACTCACCTCATTTTACCCTTATTGGCTCTCAAGACCTCGGTGTTAACAATCTGTCGAACCTCTCCGCTCACACACGACAAGCTATAAGTGAACCACGTGTATTCACTACAACAGGAAAGCAAGTTCTATTGGCCCATCATCCTATTGGTCTATACCCATCACATCTTACTCAGTGGCCAGCTGTCAGCAAATAAAGTGCCAAATTCACAGTCTTACAATCAAATATTATTTTGTGTCTAACATGATTTACACCCCACTGTATTCATCTGCTCAGTCATGCAATAATGTTGAATATTGCTCACAAAAAAGTTTGCTGATGAGACAAAATGTTCATGTAAGTCCATGATAAAAACTGTGAATAAAATTAGTATGGGCTGTTCACGGTAAAATGAGCATTTTTGAAAGCCCTACTTAAGATCTACTTGTTTGCACGTTGTGTATTCTTCCGCCATATGTAAAATTAACATTGCCATGGGCCTCATCACTTCATTCATGCGTCGTTGAAGTGAAACTGTGAAATTATTATAAAAGTAAATATTTAGAAAATCTGCTCATTTTTACACGTCGATGCATACACAAATAGAAAACGAAAGAAATAATTGAAGTTATCAGAAATGGTTAACAAATTATTTTTACTGGAATTTAAGATATGGAATTATTTTCCATCCATCGTTACCAACTTTACAGGGCGCATGCTACTCAGTGTGCCCGTTTAAATATATGCAGAAAGGGGCAGCGAATCTTTTCTAAAGTTGATTTCAAAAGTGGTCAGATTATCGTGGACAGGGTTTCTGTAATAATTCGAGTGATTTTTGTCTTCAAGTGTCAATCTGTTTCCAGTTATTCCTCGCCCGAGCTACACTCAAGCCTAATCCTCAAATTAATAGCAGCATCATCAGTAGAGACCCAAAATTTTCGCAGGTTCATTGCTAGACAAGTTGGAATTCACAAATATGTCCATTCATGTTACGTTTGTAATTGGTTGACGTGTTGTTTGACACATACTGGAGATAAATAAGCCGATAACAAACATGCAATAAATTGTGCGCCCAGCCACCGCCTTTTCCTACCACAACGATCAATCAATTAACAGTTGATATCTGTATGAGAGTATCCATGACTGTGAAGCCTAGCCTAAAGGTCATTGAACTCGCGAATTACTCGGGTCTCTAATCATAAGATACAAAACGTGCCTGTAAAAGAATCATTAGAAAGAAATGCTTCAGTAGGTGCAACAATTCACTGCAAAAATTGCTCACAGGTAGGGCTATCTGTTGTTCGGGAAAAGATTTACACGCAGGCTAGACTTCAATATCGTATGTGCACAATTGTAACTGTGCTTATGTCGTTGGCTGCGTATCTCCGCGAGCTGACAGTTTTATTACCAGACTCAGCCAATCAGAAGTAAGTTACTCAGAAACTTAACGCCCGCGATTGGCGGGCAGATATCTGAGACGTATGGCAGTTAAAAATAATCCATTAACAAGCAAGGATCAGAACTAAAGTGATTTGGAGTACAACTTGTACTGGATTTTTTTTCCCCCGTAAAGCAGATGCTCATATTCATATTTCGTAAGATAATAGACTTCACTGCCCTGTACCTACTTGAGCTCACTTCTTAGTTAAATTGGTAGTTACTGGAAAATTTCGCTAATAAATCTTAGGACATAATAGACTTCGAACACGTGTATATTTCTATTACGTTCGTAATTGGATCCTAGTTAGTTAGACACGCCCACCTGTACTATCAGCCAATAACAGACATGTAAGATAAAAGCACCGAGTCAAATATCACTTGGTCTGGGATAAAACTTACTACACAATACGAGGAAGCCAATAAACAGAAAACTGTGACTCGAAAATACATAGGGCCATGGAGTCTAGCCTACAGGAAGTCTAAAACGCTTTACTGGTGATTGGCTGCCCCGCAACTTTGATCCTTTATAATTGGTTTTAAGTATCCTTGGGACGAGCTACACAAAATTTCTGCCAACAGCAAAAGTCGAAGGGTGTACGACATACTGGAGTTTGGTCCGCTGCCAGATAATAACGCAAAAATTGCAGGTCCGTACTCATATGTAGGAGACCCGAATTTCGCGAAAATATTCAACGACCAGTTGTATTTCATAAACTTAAGCTCAAATACCCTTTCTCGGTTGCACGATCTAGGTGTTACGCGTCTTAGGTGCCTGCCCACGAATCACAGACGTACAGTATCGGAGTTGACCTAATTCTGATTGGCCAGTCAAGGGTGAAAATGCTTTCTCAGAGACGCACCACCAATAAGCCAAGGAAAATTGCTTGTACGTCTGTAGGTTGGTGAAATATAGCATGTGCGAAAATATTTTCGCGAAATTCGGGTCCCGCTACTCATAAGCGAGGCCGATAATTTTTTCGAATGCTTTTGAGGACAAGCCAGTAGACAAACACATGCATGTTTAAGTTACCTTTGCAGTTGGACTCAAGGTATCAACGGTGTCGGACACCAAAAAATTAATTATTTTATAATTGTACCAAACATTGTTCAACCCATACCCATTTTATGTGAAAACATTGTCCTCAAAAATAAAAAAATTTTACACTTTACATTTTTCGAAAAATTTGATGTCAGATATAAAATTCTTCTATTTTGTTGCATGCCATTATAACAAATAGGCCTACTAATAGAGTTGTGCAGATGAAAAAAATTACAACGTAAAATAATGCGTAAGGCTACTGCTTGAAATATATGTAAACACCAAATAACAGTTCATACAATTAAAAAACCGTTTAAAAATGCAAAAATATCTTCATATTTATAACTTGTTTTCATATATATATGGTTTGATATTTGTTGATTTACACGTGTGTCACACGGTATCCCATATGATTTGTTTATTTTGTACATTTTTTCATCTATACAACTTAGTCAATATTTGTAATAACGGCTGCAACAAAACAGAAGAATTTGGCACTGAGGGAAAATCGAACAAAATATTAGGTTTCTAAGAGGGCCAACAAAATATGTTGTTGAACAAATAAAATTTTAACTACAACAAAATTACTTTTGTTCGTCTAAAAAAAATACCCATGTTTGAATATACAAAATCTCCGTGTTGAGCCAAAACATATCAAACTGTCAACTAAATATTTTGTTGAATAAACTCTATATGTTTGTTCGGCCACTCATTTGACTGCTTTTGTGCGAAAATATGACTCGAGAGTTTGTTTGAATTATTTTTGTGACAACTAGGATAGTAATAGTGTTTGTTAGTGCATCTATTGATGTTTAACAATCGTATAAACACATTAATAAAACAATTAAAAAAGAAACTGACAAGTAAAGCTGTAAAGTTAGAAATATTTGTTTGCACACGTTGCCCAATATTTACACTGGATTTGTTTAAAACCTTACCCGTATCATCAGTTGTTACATTAACTGACATTACTAAGGCGTAGCGCTCGGACGCAGGTGATTCAGGTTCGAAACTCAGTCGAATTTATAATCTTTTTTATATCGGTCCAAACTGTTTAATGTACTTGTAGCCAAACAAATCTTTAGTTGCACCAACCAAATACTACGGTATGGGGCAACCAAATGAGAACAACAAAATAATTTCGTTTCAGCAACAAAATATTTCCCTGCCCCTATACAAACAATTAATTTGGTTGCACCAAACAAATCTTTTTAGAATAAACAAAACCTTATTCTCAGTGTGTATTCGACATTAAATTATTTAAAAAACTTTAAGTGAAAATCTTTTTATAATATATATATATATATATATATATCTTTGCATACAATGCGTACGAGGTGAGCGATGTTTGGTACAATTATAACGAAATAATTTGTTTGGGGTCCAACACCCTTCAAGTGTACTTACAAAAGTGCACCGGGTAGCGGTATAAGGAGTAGTCGGCGGTTGTTGGCGCTTGCGACTGAAAAGAGACTGTTAGGCTGTTGTAAGCTTGTGTATTCTGTATCATTACCACGCACCGCCAGGAAAGGTAATCGAAATTTGAGATATCAGTTGTGAGGAGGGTAGTAACTCAACTTCCTAGCCAACCGTAAGACTTTGTTCGGAAAGGTCAGTTCTCCACGTTGCCGCAGTTAACTCTTTCCACGCCGTGCCCGCCTGAGGAAACCTCCATCGGCGTACGTCATAGTACGTTAGTTTTCTGGACGTGCTGAAATTGGCTTGAGAGCCGAACCGGGAAGATGAGGCTAGTCTCGTGGCGTGAGCGTGAGGAGGAGGAATGAGTTCCACGTTGTTGGCAGCACTTGTCAACTGAATGGCAGCTGAAGAGTTCAACGCCAGATTGCCTCTCGCTCCGCTTTACCCAGCCTTCTTTTCGGACACGCCGTCAGAAAGTGCATTAAGTTGATCTTCACGCCCGAAGACCGTATCGTGTCTGACAAGTGGTTTCATCCTGTAGCCCGTCCCTCGATTCCTGCAACCCACTTATCTCGGCGTCAATCACTAAGACCAGGAAACTTTGTCGATTTGCTTGTACACTATCTACCAAAAAGTAATTGACCACCTGTCACCCCGTTAGAATCTCGTAGGGCTACCTCGTGCGGCTATAACAGCAGCCACCCTGTCTGGCATGCTCTCTACGAGTGTTTGCAGGACATCCAAGGGGATTTGTCGCCATTCCTCTTGCAACCATTCCATGAGTCGAGCAATGGATTATTGGTCGCGCCTGACGAGCCCTCACCCGGCTATCCAGTTCGTCCCAAAGATGTTCTATAGGGTTGAGGTCGGGGCTCTGGGCGGGCCAGTTCAATCGGCGAACATTGTTGTGGGCGTACCACTGCATAGTAGTCCTTGAAACATGGCACCTGGCATTGTCATCATGGAAGTAACACGGGTCCATTCCATAAAAATGCCACAATGTTGGGAGCATTTAATTATCCAGAATGTTCCAATAGGCCTCTTTGTTCATGCTACCACAGACAAACACCAACGGTCCTATGCCGAAGGTCGTAAAACACATGTCCACTGACTGAATTACCTATCTTTACGGGGGCTCAATTACTTTTTGGGAGATAGCGTACTTCAAACACACAATTGGATCTCAGTTTACAAGACACGACCAGGAGGATTCTTGAATCAAAGTGAAAAACTACCTGACAACTAAGGGCATTAGACAATGGACAAATAGCTAAGGTTTCGAGTATGTATTGAGTTATTTACATGTCTCAGAACCTGCGAAATGTTTGCACCCTGCTACACGAAACGTATCAAGAGCTATAAAAATAACAATTTCAAAAGGCGAGAACCTTCAGCAATTTTTTTGCTGTTACGTCACGTGCGCGAACTGATCACCGACTCGATGCAATCTTTAAGGCCGGATCAGATTAAACGGCGGTGGTTTGGTGGGACAGTATTGCTGATTTTGCGAATCTTAATCCGAATTAGTTAACGGCCCTGAATGGTACCTAGTTTTTTCAATTTTGTATTTAAAAATAACGTTTACATTGGCCTGATGACTTAATATATGCGCCAGTGAAGTGAAACCGCGGGATTGTTAGCAAATTATTCAATCTTGATACATCAGTACATTATATATCAAAGGGGAGAAACTGTTAAATGCGAAAAAAGTTTAAGTGGCCAAATCAGTGGCCACTTTACCCGACATAGCAGGCCAAAGTTGCCATTTGGTAAAGAAAATTTTCAATTTAATTAAAAAATAATTATTTTCAATACTCAAAAAGTAATATATATTTTGTTGTTTGAAAAATAACATTATATTGTATCGAGGGTGATTTTATATTTCTGTTTTTCCTACAATAGGCTATTTAAATATCATTTTACCTTAGAGTGAACACTTTACCCTGCTCCCCCCCTGCAGGCCCACCACATGGGGAGGGATGGCTGGTACCACGGTCCCGTGGCCCGGGGGTCTGGGTGGTCCGCACCCACCTGACTGGGTTGATTTTGTATTAATGGCAAAGGCTGTTCACGATAAAGTGAGCACTTTAGAAATGAACCTTAGAAAAAAGTCACTGCCCCTGCACGCATATATTTTAACGGGCGCACTGAGTGACATTCGCCCAGTAAAGTTGGTAACGATGGATGGAAAGTAGTTCCGTATCTTAACGTCAAATAAAAAATGATAGGTAACCATCTGTGATAACTTAAGATTGATTATTTCTGTTTCTGTTTTTTTAATGAATGTAAGTGTAAAAATGACCAGAATTGTAAAGTATTTATTTTCTTAATAATTTCACAGTTTCATTTAACCGACGCATGAATAAAGTTACGAGGCACATACCAACGTTAATTTTACATACGGCGGAGGAATACACAATGCGTTTACACGTAGATTTTAAGCAGGGCTTCCAAAATTGCTCATTTTACCGTGAACAGCCTATATAAATGCAAGTTTTAAAACTTTTTCCCCAACTCGGATAGTTTACATTATTTGAACCTAATTTCGTGCAAAGCTGATTGACTGTTGATTGTTTTAAAGCAAATTATAGGACTACAGAAAATACGTAGAATATCTGTAACTTTTTAACAGTCAAAATTAATTAGTGCAGATTAATTGTGATGATACATGGTAGTCGCGCATCACTGCCAGCTCATAATACTCCGATACTTCCCCCGCGCCCTGCACCTGTGAAAGGTTGGCAGGACGGGTGGGGCGATACACTGTAAAAAATTTCCGTATATTTACGGAATTTTTTACGGAAATGTACATTGTATATACGGAAAGGCAATCCGTAATGACGAAAAACGGAGTTAAGTCCGTAAATAAAAAATACGGAAAGTCTCCGTATTCCCTTTGGCTTCGAGTTACGGGGACGAACGATGCAGATTCTAAACTAAACTTTCTTCGCCACTGTAACAAGAAAATTATCGTTTCTGCGGCAGTTAATGTTATCCACGCGACTATGACGTATTCTTTCAAACATTAAGAAATAGCATCAGGTGTCTGTATCATTTGGCAACACTTAAAATTCACTAAGTTTAATAGAAACTGAATTTTTGCTATCGTTTTTTGAATACAAATATAAAAGTTGTATGTTCCAAGGGAGAGTTGTAGGTGAAGAGTACAAAATATTTTAACTTTTTTGATATAATTTTTATACACGGTAGAACTCCCATATAACGAAAATTAAAGACATTTCCATTACCTATATTTATTTTAAAAGGAAAGTATAGACAACTAACTTGGAAATTAACGGAGAGGGTCCGTGAAATTAACGGAAAGTCCGTCTTTGAAAATCAATAAGTCCTTAATTTTACGTAGAGTTTACGGACACTTCTGGATAAATTTTTACCAGCAATTTTCCGTAGAATGAAGGCAATTTTTTTTAACAGTGTAGGAGAGGGGAGGGTAGGTTAATATTTCGTTCACATTGTTTACGCATGCGTGAAACGTGGCGAGCAACACATCTCTTCCACGCGCTCAAGCTCAACCGCTAGTCCTAGTCCTGCTGACTGCTGAATGCCGCGCTGGTTGTCGATTGTTGTATGATGCGAATGAAATCATGGCAATGGTGTATCAGTTTTCTCTTAAAGTATTTGCTAACATGTGTGTTATATTGCGTTCATTGAAGTGTTAATTATGTCTTCCTTTAAACTAAAATCTGGGGTACAAAAACGAAAACGACAAGCTCAAAAAAGAAGCGATAGATGCTATTGGTCGGCAAAACATTACAAATTTGTTTTTTTAAATCTGATAACGGTAGTGAGAAAACTATTGAACAAGTGGAAGGTAATACGCTCGAAACATCATTCATACATGACCTGATGCTTGCAGAACCCTCCACGAGAGGCAGCACGGGCACTGCGTAGGGAGAAGTTTTACTGCAGGAAGACAATAACATCAGTGAGACTTTATTTCAAAATAGTGGTGAAACGAGTACGGAACACCAAGATAATTTTCAATTAGATGCATTGTACTAATATATCCTGGCACATGGCCTGGTGTTATTAATGACCCTGTTCGGCAACAAATTGTGTCCTGTGCTTGTAAATGTGAAGAATTTGTTGAACATTCAAAAACATTTCCGAAAGATGTTACTCTAAAACCATTTTCTCAATAATTACTGAGCTCAAAGTCTATTAACAACAGAGAATCGTATCCCCGTTATTGGCTGGTTTGGATCACTTCAAGGGAAACACTTCACTGCCTCCCATGTATTTTGTTCGAAGAAAACATTTCTGCACCTTTTGTTATTCGCAGTAATTTAGCAAAAAGGGAAGGATTTTCTCGAAACAAGACAACGTGGGAAAAGTTGTATAATCGGTTGCCTTCCCATGAAAACAGCGCTGAGCACAGAAATTGTTATTGTTAAGTGGAACTAATTGCAACAAACCTTACTTTGTGAAGGGATAGATAGTGAGCTCCAAAAACAGATTGCTTGTCAAGCTGATAAGTGAAAAGTTAAAGTACGAAGGCTACTAGATGTAACGCTGTTCTTAGCCTCAAGAGGTTTGCCTTTCCAAGGGGATAGCACAGAGATTGGAGATGTTCACAATGGAAATTTTTTGGGAACTTTAGAATTATTTGGAAAATATGATGAGAATTACTCTTGAACATTTGGCTAAAGTGAAGCTCCTTCATTTATAAAGGAAAATCATGAAAGGTCATGCATATTATTTATCCTGGATGAGTTAGAATGAATTTATTTCTCTCTGCGGTGAGAAAGTTTTGAACGCCATCCTAGTAGAAAGACAAGCTGCAATTTACTATGGAGTGATAGTTGATGCAACTCCTGATGTTTCTCACCAAGAACGAAATGTTTTTATGTTAAGGTATGTTTCCAAGAACAAAGAAACAAGCAAATTCGAAATTTGCGAACAATTTGTCGAATTCTTAGACTTCAATGGGAGATCCCTGAGTAAACCCGCCGGGACGATTCTCACATGCGAAAATCCTCGGTCGACCCCGCCTGGAATAGAACCCGGTTCGCCCCGGTGGGAGGCGAGCCGTCTCGCCGCGGCTCCGGTAGCTTTATAGAAGTCGTCGCAAGTTCCGGACATTCATACAAATTTATGGAGAAATCGTGCATCTACCCTGTTTGTTTTTATATTATAATTATATCCGCATTCTTCGAGGAAGTTCGAAGTGGCGAGGATGGTTCCAGATAATGACTGTGGAATACCAGTTCGGAAATGCTGTAACGGTCTTCAGTTATGGCAATACCCCTAATCACAGACATGGTTGCAAATTTTCCCAACTTTCATTCGTACAGAATAGTTGGTCCGAAAGCTGCAAATCATCCGATACCGCAGGTTGGTAATGCAGGGTGAAATACCTGAGTAAAATCGGCATGATCTCAAACCGCAAACGAATTATACGCGAGGAAGCATTAAGAAAAGGCGACCGCGTAATTGCAAGGTTCGGCAGCGATATTCCTTTTGTTTGTTGTTCCTTATTACTTCCTCACACATACGCAGTTCTAATGATATGTTCCCAGCGCGAAGGTTTATCCTGGCCACTGATTACCTTCTCCACCAGCCTAATGAAAGGCGTGTGTATCACTCATCACTCGTAAATGCAAGAGCGGAAAATTACTCTATGGCTTCTTGCTTCGCTTTAATTCAACTATACCACGCTCACATCACAAGATTTGTTTTTTAACCATTACATAAATTCGTTTCAAGCATATCAATGGACGCTTTGACAAATTTTCAAAGAGAGGCATAACTAAGAAAAAACCGCCAGTCTAAACGACTTATAAGCTTCTAGTTACTTAAAGATCGCCATAGGTTGTGTACGTAAATGTGTACCAAAAACGTTATTGTTATTATTATCGAACAGATGTATACCAATTTTCTCTAAGCCACTAATCGTTTGTATTTTGATATATGATAGTTTATTTTTAAGTTAGTTAAAATAATGCTGCCGTCTCCTGTGTTCGTGTATTCGTGCGCTCGATTTCCCTACTCAAAAAATGATGGAAGACTCTTCAATTTTTTTTCCTTAAAACACTTTACGCCGCGATATTGGCATATTATTTTTTCCGTAAACATTTTCAGTATTTTCTTTTATTCCTCACATTCAGGATTGCTGTTCACTTCCATCATTCATTTTATAAGCATCCATTCCTTTGGATGTTTTTCTCTCTTTTAATAAGCATGTCATGACGGTTTATGAACTGTTTTAACGGTAATGCGACTAACAAAACACCGTTAAATTTCGCTAAACTAAATCAACAAAAAGGCAAGCATTGACGTTAGTAAATTAAGAATACCTAACTCGAAATCCGGTTATCATGGATTAAGACAGTAGTATAAAACTGGGAGTTCTAACTCACCTGGCGTCTGGCGGTGGAGCCATGGACCCAATTAGCACATTAAGATCCCTGCCCATAAAAAATTTAATAAATTATCCTCTCTTTCAGCGGACATTTCTAGAACGTATAGTTCCACCCCAATGGCGGCCATTTTATGAACCAGTAAAATGTGCCCTAAACATGTGGTGGCCATTTTGGCAGCCAGTGAAAAATTCCCCCGAACTCGATTTTGCTATTACCCGAATCAGCGTACACGTCGACGGCGGCCATTTTGGTGGCCAGGAAAAGTCGCCCAAAATCGATGGCGGCATGTTGGCAGCCAGGGGAATGTTTCCCCACCATTTGTCAAAAACCATTTTCTATTACCCGAATGAGCGCATACTTCAAAGGCGGCCAGCAGGGATTGAAGTTCGCATTTACCACTGCTGCCTGCACACACACACACATCCGCGACGAGGTCCCAGCCAGCACTGACCCTGTCCCTGAGGATGTCCTCAGGACGAAGCCATGTGATGGCCATTTTGGACAGACAGGATAAAACTCGTCCAGAAAAATAATGAGCCATGCAATTCTGTGTGGTCATGAGCATGATAAGCAGTTCTAGGTGTATGCATGTAAGAAGAGGGTGGGGGGAGAAAAAAAAAGGTGACACAAATCCATCGAAGTGCTCTCTCTGTGGCACAACCCGCATGTACATACTACTACTGTGATGGAGTACACAGGATCGGAGTGGTACCTCCTCCTGGCCTACCTTCACTGTGAGTGGTGTTGAGCCAACCTCCATTGCCCATGACACAGTACCCCAGTAAATACAATGAAGAAGCAGAGGAAGAGAAGCCATCCACAATTGTCTATTCAGATTTATTCTTCCAATACAATGGCCTCTTCATGACCATTGTTCACCTTTGATACCTCACCACCATCACAACCATCATCATCACCACAATCGCAACAACTGCAGTGTCCATCATCACTAGTTACTTCTACAATGTCTTCATCTCCCACCCCCTCTCAGCCTCCCACACTTACTTCCGTTGCTCTGATATGGCGACCAGCCCTTAAGTGTGGCTTTGGCGATTTAGCCTTCCCAGATCCCAAGAATGGTCTTCACAATTAAAGGAACTGTGCCCTCGATCCTTTCAGGGAGGCACAGGCATTCATCTGCAATTGGTGTGTGAAAACATATCTTGTTCCGACCAAAATAAGCTGCTGCGGACCGTTGTGTGTTCTGCAATGCAACCTTTCAATGTTCCTGCAAAGCTAGGCTACACAAATGTGGTTGTTGGGCCAATCCCAATGCCGAGTCCCTGGAGTGTGGGGGCTGTGGTAGGCAGTTTACCAGGCAATATAGCCTATGTGCTTACAGTGTGAAGTGTATGGGACCTGCACCACCACCTGATAAATGCTCATGCAAGACCAATGATTGGCCTTCCACCAACACTGCTATGCTGGGGCCTGCCATCTCACCCCAGCCAGGACCACAGATCACAACACAGACCTCGCCCTTCATGCCTGCATATGAGATCACTGCCATAGGACGATGCTCACACCCTACCCCATCTTTAGCAGGGCCATTGCAGCCAACTAGCACTGCTTTGTGGAGGAGGAGAGTGCATTTAGGGGTAAGATGTGGACATATGTCATGGAGAATACCTCGAGCAATGCCATCGATATTTGCAGCTACATCGAGAGTATGAAAGCTGACATCATTGACCAACTGAAGCAGGAGAGATTTGTACAGTACACCATAAAATTTAATATCTTCCTGGACTGTACTTATGGTAAGCCTGGACTACACAAGGATGAGTCAGATCAATGGGCCATCAAGATGAAGAATGTGCTGTTCTACAATGAAGCTGAAGTAGAAGATGTGGCGAAGACTGCCATAGCAAATATATACTAGAAGGAGGCAGACTACATGGGGAAGGGCAGTGGCTGGATGCTTACTGTGGTCAAGAGGCTCCAGCTATGCATCTATAAGCTCGACCCCCTTCGAGTCTCCTGCATCGCCCTGCCTGCTGTGATCAAATAGAAAAGGGTGATCATCAACCCACACAACTATGACCAGCAGTGCTTCAAATGGGTGATCATGGCATACTATGTAGAGGGGGTGCCCCTGTTCAAGTGGAAGAACACAGGGTTCATAATTAATATCTATGCACAAGAGGAGGACAAGACCGTGTTCCGATATGGGTATCGAAGGAGCAGTGGGCTACTTACTTCGATCTTTTCCTAATGATGATGGAAGATGGCAATGTGCATTACTGCCTTGTAGCCAATTTCTCCCATACTGTAGGCTTGTTGGTAACTGCCCACCATAGAGATATCTCAGTTTGCAAGTGATGTATGCCAACATACGATGATGTCCTGCAGTAGGTGACAAGGGTCAACAGTGCCAAGACTCTGGCCAAGCACAGGAGGTACTACAATGACCATGATACAGTGTGCACCAATATGCCTATCATGGAGAACAGCCAGCCCCTGTGCTCCAGTTTCACAACTTCCATTATTTCGACAAGGAACTTATAATCATGTATGTGTATTTCGGGGTGTACCTGCAGCCTGACCAGTCATGCGAGCAGGACCCTATGATGTTGTCACCTACAGGTATCAAAGGCACATGCCCTTCAGTTATGGGATGTGCCTCAAGTTGGACAATGATCTCATACCCACCACCAAGACCACAAGCTTCTCCACAGATAGAGTGTGTTACTACACCAGGTAGGGTGCAGCAAAGAAGTTCATGGAGATCATGAGGATTTCTACTCTGGTGAATGACATATATAGCCAGTACTAGCTGATACAACCATTGACATCAGGCAAATGGGCTGGCTATAATAGGGCCACCAGCTGCTATCTCTGTGTGGGCCATTTCACTGGAGCCACCGACTGCAAGGTGCATGATCACAATCACTTCATGGGGGCATTTATCAGGGCAGCATGTAACAACTGCAACAAGCTCCGCTGCCACCCCAAGCATCTGCCAATCCTATTCCACAAATTGGCATGTGATGCACATTTTGTCATCACCCAGATTGACTACAACATGAAGGACATATTTATCATCCCAGATATCAAGGAGAAATTAATTACTATAGAAAATGTCTTCATGACCATTTCATCATCCAGTTTATATATATATATACATATCTGCCAGCCTCGCAATGGTCGCCTAGAACCTGCCATCTGCCAACTTCCACACCATGGTCAGTGTTCTTCACCGACCCTCGACTGTTCGAGTAGGTGACTCAGAAAGGAGTGTTCCCATAGGATTACATCACGTCATTGGAGAAACTCAATGAGCCACAGCTGCCAGGGATTGGTGCCTTCGACAACAGACTCACTGGCCTCACCATCAGCGAGGAAGAGTACAGCCATACACAAATGGTCTGGGTGACCTTCAGCTGCACATCGTTAAAGCATATGCAGAGCTATTTTTGAAGACCGATATACTGCTGCTCTGCGATGTCTTCAAGAACTTCTGGTTGTTCTGTCTGTCCACTTACGGTCTGGACTGTGTCCAGTATGTGAGAGGCACGGTGTTCTCCTTCGATGCAATGTTGCAGAAGATGGGTGGGGAGCCAGAGCTCCAAGTAGACTATGACCAACCTGTTTATCGAGGCTGGTATCTGGAGAGGGGTGGCCCAGTGCATCACATAGCATGTGGTTGTGAACAAGAAGGACTTGCCTGCCACATATGATGCCACTTGGCCATCTACCTACCTCCAGTATGTGGATGTCAACAATTTGTATGGATGGGCGATGTTCTTGCCCCTGCCCTATGGAGGCTTCGAATGCACCGGCACTGGTATTGACGTGATGTCTGTGCCAGATAACGGTCCAATTGTATACATACTAGAGGTGTACATAGACTACCCTGCTATTTTACACAAGGACCATAGAGACCTGCCATTCCTGCCTGTCAGTGAATGCCCGCTCCCTCTGGGACCAGACAGCCCAAACTGATGATCACATTTGGGGGGAAGAGGCGATACATCATGTACTATGTCATCCTCAAACAGGCATTAGCTCATGGGCTATTGCAAGAGGTTGTCCACCGTGTCCTGAAGTTCCACCAGAAGGTGTGGCTGAAGCCGCACATACAACTGAACACTGAGAAACGTCAGGCTGCCATGAACACCTTCGAGCAGGACTTCCCAAGCTGATTAACTATGCTACAAACGGCAAAATGATGGAGAACAAACACAATTATCAGTGGGTGGAGCGCATCTGCAATGAGGTGTGGATGAGGAAGCTCATCTCCAAGCCAGCATACTTTTGTCGAACAACATACAGCAAAACACCGTCCCTAGTCAAGCTCGACCATGAGCATATATTGTTCGAAAAACCAGTGTATGCTGGCTTTGCAATACTGGACCTGTCGAAGACCCTAATGTTCTGCTTCCACTATGATGTAATGAAGGCATGGTATGGCCCTGACATGGAGTTGGTATACATGGATACCAATTCCTTCATCATGGCCATGTATTGTGATGTGGTTTCTACCATGACCTGGCCTCAGACCCAGCATTCATGGCCCAGTTCGATCTTAGTGGCTACCCTCCCACTAATCCTTGCTACTCCAATGCAAATGCGAAGGTCATTGGTAAGTTTTAGGATGAGTTCGGGGGAATAATATGATGGAGTTTGTCGGGCTGAGGGCCAAATTGTATTATTATGCATGCAGGGGCAAGGTCATGAAGCAGGCCAACAGGTTTAAGAAGATTGTCGTCCATCGAGTTATTACCATTGAGGACTACAGGTGCATTATTATGGACCACCAACTCATGAGGATATAGGTCCATAGCATTTAGTCACACAACCATGACGTCTACACAGAATGCAGAAATAAGCTCACACTGTCGTGAATGGACGATAAGCATCAGATCTTGGATGATGGAATACACACCATCCCCTGGGGCTACATTGGGTAAATCTTGGTGCACATGTGCCTGGGCAGGCACTTATCATCATATATGTGTCCACCCTTGGGTGCATAACCAGGTTGGGATGCATACTAAGAGGCAGTTCCTTGCTCTGGGACCATTGAAGCTGAAGTGCTTCTACTCCCCTGTCCCACAATGAACTACCTTGTGTGCATGTAGATTTGCCCTGGCATGTTATGGCTTCAAGTAGGAGTTGTATAGGATTCCTGCCATATATGCCAACATTTTCCTGCTCCAGTTCCAACACACTATTTACTGAGCAGGCGTACAATCAGTGTCCTGGTGCACGTTTAGCCATTGGAGGCACACTCGAGGATATAGTAGCTGTGTAATGATCCTACCATGTGCATTGCTGCTGTTTCATGAAGATGGTGCTTGTAGTATGTCGGCACCTACGGCAGGGGACATCACATCAATCCCTTTATGAGTGCATGGTACTAGCACATGCGATACATGTATTGTTTCATATTCAGTCACTATGTATCTGTTTATATATCTATTGCTAAGTATGTACATGTACTGTTCTTTGTTACTCACAACAACTGTCATTATTTTACATTTTGTCTTATTTTGGTTAGACTCACCTGCATTTTTGCACACACAAACACACACAATATCTACATGTAGATATGTAATCTATGTTGTGTTTCCAACCTGGGGAACTCTGTTTTCCCCCTCCCTTGGGGGCACAGCACATATCCTAACAGAGTGACATGAATGTGGATTTCATACATGTAATGTTTAAGAGTCTGATCGCCCATATCGATGCTGCATGACTTATTCTTACATGATTTTTTAGCCTCTACCTGTCCCCCTTGCTGTGTCCTTTGTTGTTTGTTTCACACTATGTCTGTTCCATTGTGAATGTGTTCAGTAATCTTTTCTATTTCGGCATCGAAACCAAACCAGTCACATATCTATCACACCAGCCTCACCATAAGCCTTGGTATTTGTGTCTTGTAGTACATCCTGTGTACATATGGCTAAAATGATTACCCGATGGTGGTGTTGGTGGCCTCTGGGACTGATGGTCGCTCGTCCAAAAGCTGCCCACGTGTTCTTTGGGCGGTAATCAGGGTACAGTACTGAAATATAAATGCATGTGCTTTTACAGGTGCAGGAGAGGTGGTCCTGTTCCAGTTGCAGGGTTTGTCTTGTCCAGGCAGCACCATGCCGACCTCGGAGCTGTGTTAACATCATCTTCATGGTCGCTGAAGACATTGGTGAGTTTGTGCACCATATGTGAGTTGGTGGTAGCCGACTTTGATTGTATGTATGTATATATTCATATCCTTAACCTATTCTCTGTTTATAGTCTGTGCCCATATGGCATACACACACTACAACAGCTCCAATACCAAGTAGACATAGGAGTAGTAGTATGGGTGACAGGGGCATACACACATGGAATGAGAACACACACATGTCTCATATACAAACTGCTATCTTTATTATATAAATATGTTTACAGCTCTCTCTCCTGAATAAAAAATCCCACACATAAAAAAGTGAATATATATATATTTATTTATATATCTCTAGACTACATACACTCTATATAGAGGCAAGCACTGCCTCGAAGAGATGCCTCAGCCCAACCTTCCTCTAATCCTGTGTGAGGAGACATACATCTGGGAGTGCTGCTGATGGTCTCTGCCGAGGCCATTGGGCAGGTGTCTCTATGGTCATCGACCTCCTCCTCACAGGGCAGGTGGAGGTGGCAGCATCCACCATCACCAGTCCCTCGGTGGAGGTGCCTGCTGCTTCTGCCTTGGTACAGGCATGGAGGGCATGGCCATTGCATCTGATGTTGTTGCCGCCGATGCTGCTGGATGGTGTCGCTTCGATGGTGGTGGTGGTAGTGGTAGCTCACTGGCAAATAGCTCCAGCAGCTCCAACAGTTTCACCATCATTTGCAATGCCTTGCTCAGCTGCTTCAAGCTTGGAAAGCATGCAACATCCAGCAGTGCCTGGAGCACCTCAACCTCCTGGATGGTCGCTGCTCCCTTGTTGTCTAGCATGATGACGACCAGTGGCAGTCGGGTGACCTCAGGAGGGGCCTGTCCTCCATGTCCTCGAAGGTTCGACAGCACCAAGGGGTAGTGTGTGTGCTGTTGTGGCAAGGAGTGTATCATGCAGGAATGCATATGCCCCTACCTCATCCGCACTGTAGGGCAGAGGCATATTGGTGTGCATGTGATGGATGCTGCAGAGCCCTGATGGGGTGCACTTCAGATGTTATTGGCACCACTCATATGGCGCCAGGGTTTGTGCAAACAACCAGTGTGCGACACTGTCGTACTCCTCCACATAGCTCTGCTACTCCTCATCCCCCTGGACGATATTATATGCCACTGTGCCCCATCCCAGCACCATACTGGTATAGCCATTTTTGGGTGCGAATGTGCTGCTCATGATGCTGGACTGAATGCAGCTGGGCTAGCTGCACCAGTTGTATAGGACTTCCTCAGGATGCTCCCACCCCTGCTTCCTTCACAGGCTCGTCTGGACTGGTGCAGCAGTAGGGTTACAACAAGGGCACAAACAACTTCCCAGCACCTACAATTGCTGTTGCATGTCAGCTCACACTCAGTCGTCCGTGCATCATCGTTCTCTATACTGTTCAAGTGAAGTACTCATTCTTACTTGTATACACAACATGCACATGCAATGGATGGTAGGTATCATTTGCTGTCCCCCATCGATGTCGTATGTATATGTCACATACATTCTTTGCCCCAATGACATGTCTTGCCATTTTTCTCATGGAAAGTAAAGTCGAATTGCCTGCATGCACAACGGTGTTCCATAATGTCTTCAAAGTCTGCAAGAGCCTTAATGATGTACCCAGCAGAGGGGAGGCGACTGTTGGGGTGCAAGTAGACGATCGTACATCTGACATACTTGCCACATGGTTGTATTGTGCTGTGGAATTCATACAAGGCATCCTGATAGCTCTATATGTGGTAGGTACGTTCACACCTAGACCTGCTTGTAACCAAGCTCTGGTTTGAACACAACTGGTTGATAGCCCATTAAAAAGAGTTTGTAGGAGTTATCATATTCTGGCTGGAACTGCACACAGTCATGTATGCTGCAGCCTATGGTTGAGGTGGTGAGGGTTGACTCATTCCAGCATGTAAGTCCGGTCGGCTGGTACAGCTCATATGCAATTGTCGCTGTAACCATAGCTGGCATACATCATCTTGGTTTGAATGTTCCACCAGGGCTGCTGTGGTACATGGTAGCTCGGAGTTCAGTTCTGGGTAGTAGACTGGAGCTGCAACAATACTGCATGGTGTTGGATAGAGAACGAGACAGTCTCTATCGCTGTGACTCACCCAATGTTCGAGCCTCATGCAGCATTCCACTTGCTTTGGCTGTCGGGCGATTCGAAGTGCACTTGGTGGTAGCCAAACATGACACTATTGTTCCTGTCCATGTCCAGTGGGTTAAAGGCATTATAAATTTTATGTTGAGAGAGACCTGGTGAGGTCACATTTATGTACATAGTGGTGGTCATATATACTTGTGGCCGGCTGGGTATACCAACCCTTCATACCTATACGTAGACATACTCCATCCGACGGTCATTGTTTTGCCGCCCTCCTGTGCTCAGGGACCACGAGCACAGTAGTAGTACGTTCATCTCTGGACATGCCCAGCTCCGTCCACACTCGATGCATGAGTGGCTCGGCGTGTTCCGAGACCCCAGTCCTTGCAACAAGGGGCAGTCGTACTCTATCTATACATCGTACATCCTCGTGCTGCTTCTGCAATGGATACTTAGTCACCACTTCTGTTCTTGTCCAGCATCATAGATGGTGCCCTTGGGCAACATACAGGTGAGTACATCATGTATCTTATTGTAGATTACATTGCTGTCTTCCAATGTAGGTCATGGTTATGTTTCTCCAGTCATGTATTTGTCACCTTACTCTTCTCATCAAGCACATGCCATGGGAAGGGTGGTAGGAAGGCACATGATGCCAACCCACCATCCTTGTAAGCTATCTAGATATGATTAACTATGACTAACTATGCAGCCCTGGATAGTAGTCTATAATTATGCTTTATTTCAATACCAGAACTGTGCAGTCTCGCACAATGCATGTTATGAGCTGGAATGCTATGATTATGTTCTGTGGCTTTCGCTTGGGAGGCTGGTTTTTACATTTCAGTTGACACTCATGGCCTGTGGGAGGCAGAGGTATGTTTCTAGACTCCACATGCAGAATACCATGTCGATGTTCCTACACTTCTCGACATACTTCAACAGTTTCACCCATTCCGACATTTTCACCTGCACATGCGGCAGAAGCCATACAATGGACCGGATAGCCAGCATTGTGGCTTTGGGTGCCGTAGTGGTATCCAGCAAGGCATTAGCTTGCATATTGGCCATGAGAATAACAAGTCCCTGCTTCGCGTTGATGATTATGTAATCCCCGGAAAAGCCCAAAAGCATGGCCAGTGGAATGCATTCTTCGAATTTACCTTGCGGGTAGACCATGACCTTGTAGTCCTTCTCGATACCTCAGTGGCCATTTTTGCTGTGGTAAGCTGTTTTTATGTCAGCAAGAGGTAATTCTTAATGGTTGCTGTGATTCCTACATCCCGCATTGCTTCTACTTCACTACCATTGAGCTCGTACGCAATGCAGCTTATCATGTGTAGAATCCCATTCCTAACTATTTTTGTTGTCACTGGTACAGCATTTCCAGCCTTAGTATCGTCCCCCGAAATCGCAAATAGGTATTACAGGGTATGATGTAGACATCTAGGTTTTGGACTGGTATCTGCACCTCGGACAAGGGGGCATACAAGCATGGAAGATAATGAATGTACACATGGAGTTCTGCCTTGGTGATCGAGTCTTCGAACAGCTCTGGATTTATCACATTTAGAATTTCTCTATCCATAATGCTTCACAGATTGTCCCAATCTGCGCAGAAAACTCACATTTGCTGATGATAGTATGCTTGATATTCGCCATTAGCTGATGTACCATTTAATGCAGTAAGCTGCTTTTATTACTTCCCCATGCTTAAAGTTCAGTCCCATATTTGCATAAATGTAGTCGGACCGTGATTTCTTCGGCTTGGAACTTGATCAGATGGCTGTCTTGGTCGACGATAGACACTAGCACTTCCTGTACACTCTCTGTTATGACCAGGACTTAAATTGGTGTCTACTACATGTCCACTAGTTTAAACATTCGTGGCACTGTCGCCGCGAACTCGTGCAGTATTTGGCTGAAAAACTGTTAAGGAATGAACCAGTAAGTAAATTGCAGTTTATTCATATTATTACATTCACAGGGAATATGTTTACAGGTTGGGTCGATTTGTGCAGGTTATTGGTTTCGTTCATTGTGTTTTCGAAACCCAACATAGCTGCGAGCATGTCGTTTCATTTGAATTCTATGTGGGCAGTACTGGACATTTGGCTGTGTACTGTGTTGGCATTGCCATGCAGTGTCACCTCAATGTCCTGTCCCAGTTCTTGCTTTAGGCACAATTCAATATCCTATACCTTGTAGGATCAGGTGGGTATGCACACCTCGCCTCTCTTTCCATTATCCTTGATTTAACAAAACATGCAGTTGCATTTGTCAATGTTTGGTAGGGAGAAGTATGCTTGAAAATCTATTAGCACGATTTTCCATGGCCCCTTTAGTTTCAGCAGCAGGAAATGCATGGTGTGCAGTTCTGAACTGTTGCCCAACAGATCAGCATTATGGACATAACTGATTGGTATGTATGGTGCATTCCGTTTTAAGAAGGAATTTCAGACATAGGTGTCCACAGTTCCATTACCATAGCTGCTGCTTGGCTCTGTGGTTGTAATAGGTCCTAGCACCTCTCATGTACATTTTCAGTTCGGGTGGGGCCCTTAGTTTTCCATAGCTGTCATAGAAGTTGACCCTACATCCTTGCTTCACATATGCTGTGAAGCATATGTGAAGCAATATATCCTGGCCCACAACTGGTATCTAGGTTTATTACCCCTGTCTTTGCTCACCATGGGTAATGGGGTATGTGGTCCCCAATGAAGATGCCCCTGAAGTTGGGTATTGGCAGTTTCTCAGCGCACTTGTGTATATCATTGTTCGCTAGCCGGGTACCGGGCTCACAGAATTTGTAGCCAGGAATATGCGCTTCGAACAGAAGGTTGTTGATCAGCTTATTCACCAGTCCACATCCTCTCTTGACCTTGCTCCCAAGATGCATTACTGCATACTAATGCTATGCGGTCGACATGAACATCATTTATATGTTTTGCACAACCATAAATATGTGTGGTTTAGTGGCCCCATCTCAGTACGATGGTGGTTGTGCCCCAAACTGCCACGTGTGAACACTGTTGGTGCTATTATCGCCGGTCCTAGGAACTGTTGGTAGATCTGTGTGCTCCTCAGCCTTCTGGAGCATCCCAATGGTCTCCACTTCGAGAACACGTATCTCTACTCGAAGTCTCTTCAACAGCCGAAATACCTTCGCCTGGCACAGGTTCTATAGGCTGTGGATGGACTTCAGTATTTCCCATGTTGCAACAATGCTGATGCCATGCCGCCGAGAAGTGCTAGGCCTAACTCTGTGTTCGTATTCGGTGATGTCGCATGTGAAAGCAGAACACAATACACCAGTACTACAGCATGGGTCGCCGTGTCGCTGTGGACACGATTTACCTCTGTCAGATGTACTCCCGTATGCCGAAGCAACTTCTGCGAAACAATGCTAATTTCCTCGTTCAGTTTTGTGTGGATAACCTGAATCTCTGTCATTTGTACTCCAATCATGTGAACATTGATGACTTTCGATAGTTTTAAATATGTACTTGTGTTGCTGGCATTGCCCACATGGGTTTCCCATCATCACCAAGGACTTTCCACCTCATAAGGGCTGGTTTCGACGTGGCTTCGATCAGTTCATTATCATGTACCAGTGAACTATGAGCTATGCCATTTCCAAGTTCAGCCATAGCGGCCTGAAACATGCACCGGGCACTTGTATAACAACCACTAATAATGGGAACTGTAGGTTTGGTGGGAAGCAGGCCAAGCATCTCTGGTGACCTAAGCACGATGCCGATGTGGCGAACGATTCCTTTGTCCGCAATGTTACTTCCACAGCTATGGAACCTCTATGGACCACATGTACCACCACTGAGTGTCATCTTCACTCCCTCAAGTCAGATGTGTCTTGCCTGGATGATGAGGGTGTGAAGGTCAGTGGCCTATCCTCCAAGACTGAAGGTTTGCTTGCAACGTTCACGAAGAAGCTGGTCGACCTGTAATCGAATGTCGATGCTGTTGGTAAGTCATCCAATCAACTGTCTGTCTAGTCAGATATTCGACCCTCGCATCTGATGTGCAGAACTTCGGTGGTTTGGGCGGTACACTTGCCAGTGTCGCGAAGAAGGTGGATAACTTGGGCTCTTGTATGGAAACCAGGGTACTGGAAGCCCTCTCTGCTAATGTGAAAGGTCATATGATCCTGACAAGCACCAATTCGAGCAAACTAGCTGCTCTGACTACACAGATAGAGCACGCCTCTGACATGGTCACGAACCCTGTCCTAATGGCCAAGCTCTCTGCTGAGGAGGCACGACTCAACTCTCTCTCTCTCTCTCTTTTCGACATTGGACAGTCGTTGTACTACCAGGGGTATGCAGCAGACAGATGTGTACACCTTAGATGCTCGCATCGCCAGTCATGTCGGGGGTGACTACCAGAATCATTGGTGACATTGCCATCAAGCTCATGTCCCGCATCAATGCTTTGAGTGTACATTTTTTGACATTGGAAGATGTTGTACGTTGCACACTCTCAAACTATATATCTGACATATGTGTCGGTAAGGACAAGTGGGCCCATTGCAACCATGTACAGGATGCTGTCATACGATGCTGTCATACGATGCATTGGCAAAGTGGAAGACAGCCTTACCAAGTTGATCGAGCATCACCACTATATATATATATATACTGTGTACATTTGACAGTACGTATCAGTGCTATGGCTACCCCTGCCGAGGATCTGAGTAGTGTCATTGAGAGCATTCGCAACAAGTATATGCTCCCCAAGAGGGTGCGCATGGTACATGATAGGGTATTGTCTGAGGTCTTCCAGCCGATAACATCGCGGATCGACACGTTGCAGCCACCATCATCACCCGTTCCCCCTGCTCTGAAGGCTGAACTTCACTTCGCACTGAAACACAAGACTGCAGCAGAGGAGGCGATCACTGATGAAGATGATGTGCCCCTGCCATCGCATATTTGAAACACAAGCAGGTGCGATCCAATGCATGCTTTATGGTGCTTCGCCATTACCTCACTTCATACACTACATGTCTACACGATTCTACTTATGGTGTGTTCAGATGTGGAAGAAGTGGTTCCTCGGCGACAAACAAGTTTTCTTTCTGCCCAATCATGTAATCCAGGTAGGGGAAGACGTTATGCAAGGCCTCACCCGGCCTCTACGAGCTACTGTTTAAACATGTGTCCGGGGATTGTTCCCATGCTGCGCTTCGACAGTTACCATCAGTTGTTGCAGCTCACATTCACATATTTGGTGGACAATGATGCTAGCAGTAATGCATATAAGGATGAGACCCACCCTAAAACTGCTATTATCACAGATCTGTTTCCAAACCACGGTGTGAGCGTATCGGGTCTGTAGCTTGGTGGTGGTAACCGGTTGGAATACGTGTATTGGGACGATGTGAACAAGTTTGTGGATCGTTTATGTCTCGTCTTTGCATCCCGCCAACCTGGTAATACTTCTCACACAAACAAAATAGTGAATATATTGGAAGAGCTCCACGAAGCTGGCTATATCCTGTGAAGGGTGGGCCTGACCTGCGACTATGTCGAAAACACACAGATCGCTGCCGAGTTGCATCGCTCTGCACGTCGAAACTTCGCCAGGCATAAGGCGCTTCTCTTCGGACTTCATGACGTGTTCCATGCAGACTTGGTGGAAATGATTCCTTTTGCACCCATCAATAAGGGCTTTTGCTACATCCTGACGGTTATCAACTGTTTCTCCAAGAATGTTTGGTCTGCCCCTGTGCACCAGAAGCGTGATGCAGATGTTGCTGCCACAATTAATTGGTTTTGAACAAGACGGTCATGCCGAGAACATCCAGACGGAGAGTGGGAGAATGGGTGCTAAGAATATTCATCACTACTTTACTTTCAGCTACCTTAATGCTTCGATCTCGTCGAACATTTCAACCAGACACTTAAGGGCCTGATGTGGAAGTCGTTCTTGGTACAGGGTAGCTACCAGTAGTTGGATCTGTTTCCTCGGCTGCTTACTCAGTACAATGCACGTAAGAATAGAATGACTCCTCTTCATCCATTTGAGATTACTGCTATCAACACCACTTCTCTAATGCAGACTGTATACCAGCACTCCAAGATGGCGGAACTGCAACCACTGAGGGTCAAGGTGGGCGACTATGTCCAATATCTCCAGAAGCTTAGGTGTCTTTGATAAGTTATACTATACGAACTGGAGTGTCGAGGTGTTATGTGTCGCCAAGGTGAGATGTTACACCACAACCTATACACTCACCAAATGACCGGCCAAGAGATCAGCGGTTCTTTCTACAACTACGAAATATATGTCACGAAGTATCCTCATGACTATTTAGTGGAGCGAGTGATCCTCAGACGTGGCGACCAGGTCCTCGTGAAGTTGTTGGGCTTCGATTCCCGTTTCAACCAATGGGTGCCCAAATCATTGCTTATGGCTATGTAATGTCTGTACTGCTTCTTGTCGCTATACTGGTTTTTTGTGAATAAATATCATTGTTCTTAACTGTGTATGTGTCTCCTTTGTTACCTCTACATGTACTCCTACCGTGCAAGAGGCAGGTGATCTGAAGTGTTTGGGAATCTCAGTTTTTTGTGACTTCCCCTGCCAGCTTCCCCTTATTGATAATGCTATTTGGCTCAGGTGTATACGTCTCATGTATGAGAGGGTGGTGGGGTGGTCTATTAGTATTCAAGTCCCACAGGGGTACATATCCTGTTCAGGTCTTCCTGGTTGGGTGGGTCATTATTCCTCTTGTCTCGTATCATTGTGCAGTGGCATTTATCTCTCTTTCCTTATTAACATATTCCAAGCAGGCCCGGCTATGTATCACATTCTCATCCACCTGCCTCGGCTGGGTCATTATTACTCTGGGTGGGTTTTATCTTGCGTGTCCAAGATGTCCGAAGGGGGCCCTTCATCCTGAGGACACCTTGGGGAAGAAGGGGTCAGTGATGGCTGGGACCTCGTTACGGACGTATGTGTGTGTGCGGGTGGCAGAGATAAATGCAAACTTCGATCCATGCTGGATGCCAATATGGCAGCCACAATCATTCCGACTGTCTACCAAAATGGCCGCCATCGAAGTATACGCTCATTCGACTAATAGGAAATAGGTTTTGACAAATTATGGGGGAAATTAATTTTCCCTGGGTGCCAACATGGCCGCCATCGGTTTTTGGTGACTTTTACTAGCCACAAAAATGGCCGCTGTCGATGTATGTGCTCATTCAGATAGTAGGAAAATCGATTTCGGGGAAAATCTTTCCACTGGCTTCGAAAATGGCTGCCGTTGGTTTCGGCACATTTTACTGGCTTACAAAATGACCGCCGTCGGATGGAATGATACTTTCTAGAATTTTCCGCGGGAATAGAGTATAATTTTTTAATTTTTTTTATGGGAAGGGGCCTTAATATGATAATTAAGTCCACGGATCCACCGCCAGATGCCAGGTGAGTTAGAACTCCCATTTTTATTTTACTTACGACCTGCCATACTGCACTACGGATACCTTACGTCACTAGGCTGTCCACCCTATTGTAAAGTATTTCTCGTGTTGTTTCACTTCTCTACTTGTTACGTTAAACTGTAAAACTCATGAAAAATGTAAAGATTGACTGTTTCGAGAATTTCCATGAGCACTGATAACTTCAAGCGGAGATATTTATTATTTATACGTTTATTTATTTTTCGTGAATCAGAAATGGGATCTTGCAAAGGAAAAGAATGTCGTTTTCGACAGCCCACCGCATCCTCTTCCACCAATCGGGTGGTCTTTCAGTAGCTTGATTTTTCTTCGAGCTTTATTCTCGTCCCTTTTTTTTTTTCTTTTCCCATCGCCCTCCTGACCCCGTCCGCATTGTTGTGGTGCGGGCAAGCCCTTGCAGTGGCGGTTACCTGAACACACTAGCACACTCCCCTAAAGGGAGCGAGGTAACGGTAGCGAAGCACCACCGCGACAAACAGAATACGAGCCGCAGGAGCAGTTTGCAAAAGGAGGAAATAGTAAACGGCTATGATATTTAAGGCCGGATAAGAGTTCGAGGGTCTATCTGTGTTACCACCTCGAGCAGACGACAGGGCACCATGGACCAGCAGATGGGGTTTCATCGGCCGCAATCGCAATAGCAAGCAGCCTTCCAGCAGTAGGAGATGAACACTTAAATAAATGCGTGGCAATTGTATAATTAGATAATATATAAATAATTTAGGAATAGGTTATGACTGTCCCGGTAGGGTTTTTCTTTCGGACTTTGAGCTGTCGCGTTTTAAGGGGCGAAGGAGATAAACAAAACGTCGTGTCTCCTTTACGGCTCTGTCTACGGGAAAATACATATGGTGTATTCAGTACTATAGACTACGCACGGTAAAATGAGACCTTTTAAAAGCTCTGCTTAAGATCTACTTGTATACACGTTGTATATTCTTCCGCCTTACGTAAGATTAACTTTGTCATCGGCCTCGTCACTTTATTCATGCGTCGTTCAAGTCTAAATGTGAAATTATTAGAAAAGTAAATCATTTATAAATCTGCTAATTTTTACACTTAGATGCATTTAAAAAAGCAGATTGCGAAATAAATAATTTAAATTATCAGAAATGGTGACCTAACACTTTTTATTTGACGTTAAGATATGGAACTACTTCCCACCCATCGTTACCAACTTTACTGGACGCATGTCACTCAAGGCGCCCGTTAAAATATATGTAGGTAGGGGCAGTGACTTTTCCTAAGGTTGATTTGAAAAGTACTCACTTTATCATGAACAGCATTTAAGCAAATGTAGTGTGCCTGCTCTTCATCAGTCTGTGATCCTTACGGTATTAAGATGAAACTTCAGTTATCGCGAACAATCAATGCTCTAATTCGTAAATAATTTGTATTAAGTGTAGGGACATTTCCGGTTGCTTGCAATATAAAAAAATTTATAAGTAAGAATAATTTTAAATAAATCTCTAAGAAGTTTGGATTATTTTCTCTTGAAGCAAAGAAATTCAGTGCACACAAATGTTTATTTATATTCCTTACTTTTAAAGTTTTATTACACATTTTATTCAATTAAACTCTTTAAAGGTTGTAAGTAATACTGACAAAATGAACAATATGTCCTTTAAAAATCTTCACAGAACTGAAGAACATCTCTAGACCACAAAGTAGCGGAATGAACTTCGTATAATTATACTGTTTATTCAGTTTGCTGTTGTTAAAAGTTGGAGTGAATATGCTCATGCCTTTAGACATAGTGGAATATTATAAAATATTCATCGAATCGCGTGATGAGTTCTGTGCGCACAAGTGAACAAAATACACGGGAAAAACAATGAGCCATGAACACACATATTGATGTTTGCATGTAGCTTGATGTTATCAATAATTTAGCTGCATAATTTCACCGAACGTTTAATTGGAGAGATAATTAAGTTTTTACTTTCGTTTGTGCATCTAAAACTAGCTTGATAAATCGCTAAATAAAGTTAGTTTCAAATCGTGGGTTGTTTAAACTAGAAAATAGTACGTAGGTTCACAATAAATATAGGAACAGGTTGTCATGAAGGCGTCTCTTAACGGAACTGAAATAGATCGCCAACAAGCTGGCGCCATAGAATATGTAGCTTCCCAGAAGATAAATTACATTACAGTTCCTTTGTCGTGGGCGTACTCATTCGTCAAAATGGCTATAAAAGGCATTTATTTAGTTATTTCGGTCCAGCTTTCTCCGTGTAAGATATTTACGATAAAGTTAATGAGTGATTGAAGAGATTTCGGTGGCTCTTGAGAGCCGATGAGGGTGATTGAGGTGAATATGGATAGGCGGTGGAGGGGGGGTGGGGGGAAGCGGGAGATCCCGAGAAGGCCCGCCGACCAGCGGGAGCGTCCGGCACGATTCCCACTTGCGAAAATCTGGTGATCCGGCCGGGTATTGAGCCCGGTTCGCCTTGGTGGGAGGCGAGCGTGCTAATCGCTCAGCCACCGTGACCCTGATGAAGTTAATCTCACTTTGTTGTACGTGGAGTCCTGTGGTTTTTGTGCGGGAAGGCTTTGCTCGTGTTACTTGTAACACGAGCAAGCTTAAACGCAATAGCAGACGTAGAACAGTCTGCGCCATGTCCCGTGCCAGAGAGGTATGGTCAACTGAGGTACCCGTGGAGGAGGTACGGACCGAACAGCCACGAAATATCGAGTCTGAGAGGGAAGTCTTCCTCCGCAAAGTACTCATAAGGAAATAGATGGCAACACCGGAAGAAGCCAAAACGACCGAAATTGACTGGCCGGATGAAAAAAACATGGAGGATGCCGCTGTACAGGCTTGGCCTGCACAGTCGGATCCAAGTGACCCACAATGGCTGCACAACGAGCTGATCAGGGGAGCGATGCCAAAGAAGTTGGAAGATCCGACAACGTTGACATCTGCTCTTGCCCTTGTCATAAGCAACATGTATGGGGGGGGGGGGGAGGTTTCTATTCCCTAGGATGGAGACCGTAGACAAGCTTGTCGTCGCCCAGGCAGGCTTGCCAACTAAACTTGCAGAGCTGGTCACTCTGATAAAAGAATTTTTCTGGCGTAGGGATGAAAGATTCGTTGAATCTGACGCCCTTCAGGATGCCATCCGCACATACGGGAGGCGTGCCTTTGATTACAGTAAGCCTTTCAACGGGTACACTGTGGTTAGGTATTAGTCCTTCTCTTCGGATGGCATTCTACCACCAGTTTGGTCACGCCACATAGATGTGACAAGCCCCTTACTTGGGAGGAGCCTGGCCGGGTGGAGGAAGGATCTGGGAGGAATGATCGGAGAGTTTGGGAATCTCTCTATAGAGATCAAGCAACGCAAGGTATTGGAAAACTGAATTCCTTCTCATTGAGCCTCCAACCACCTGGCCAGTAGCAAATACACCGATAAAGACAAACCCGAATATGATGACATGACGCTGAGCAAAGCTCAGGCATACTTTTATTGAGCTGACAAAAGTTGAATGCACCTGTATGTTTTTAAATATGTTGGACAATTGCAAAGCGGAAAAGAGCGCAGCGATGGTTTTTGTATGAGTCTGTGTGTGCATGAGTGCCGATACGGAATTAAGTTTTGGGTTTCGAAACAAGCTCCTTGCGTCAGGGGGTGAGGTGGAGGGGGATGTTACTGGTTACCGGATATCCCCCGAAACTTAGCCCGTCACAACCCAGTTGCACTGAGCCGAGATGGCAGTTATGGGGATACCATTATGCTTAAATTCAACTCGAGAAGGATTTGCGCTGTCGCGAATAGTAGTTAGTGTGTGAGTGAGTAGTTTAGTAGTAGTGTTCTTTTTCAATTTTCGGACAGCATGGTGGTTTCAAAATTGCAAAGTTCCTGGTGGTTACCTGAGATCAAAAGAGCCGATTTAGCTTTTGGTCTGTGGGGGCTAAAGTAGCTTGGCTAGAAAGTAGCGCTCCAGGTATGACCTCTTAATAGGTATCGGCCACCTGGAGGGGAGGTTTGGTGAGGCCAGCGCCGGTTCCACCGGGAACTTTGTTGTTTTATACCGTATCTTACTGCATATCCGCGATGAGCTTGGGTATCATTAAATGTATACCTCGGCCGAAGGGTACGTACGCCTTGGAAAAATATTCCACACTTTTATGGTAGCGTCTAGGCGTTAAAATCAGCCATAAATCTTGATAACGGATGACCACCTGTTATTTAGATTAACGTTACTTTCGTAAACGTGCTACAATTTAAAGAAAACTCGCTATAATTTTGTTTCCTCCTTTTGAGGGCCACAATTTTCGTAATTTTATTATTCGCATAATTACGGTGCATAAAAAAAAAACAAAAAAAAAAAAAAAACTTTATTTTTCGTCACCGACGTTTGAACTGAAAGCAAAAAGCTGCCGTTCCAGCTGAAATTTCCATGCAATTGGGAATTATATTTCAATAATGAAGCCGAAGTGAAGCATTTACAGTCCCGTCACGCACGCGTATTTTTGTGGTTTCTGTCTAAATCCGGAGTTTTAAGTGGCGCGCTCGTCTCGGGATTGTCTGTGCGTGCATAAAATTTTATTACCGACATAGGCAAGAGGTGTGAATTGCATAATCACTGCATAAATTATAATTTTCAGGTGGTGGCAGCTGAAGAATCTTCTTGTTGCATTAGTAATTCTTACCTACGACGTCACAGAAATTTCCGAGAAATGACGGAAAAATACCGAAAAAAAATCCAGAAAATTGCCTAATGTTAGTGACATTTAGTTGTTTTTCAATAACGGACGTTTCGGAAACTTAATAGAACTATCTTTGAATTCGTCGTTACTATGCCAGTCTCTCTCTCTCTCTCTCTCTCTCTCTCTCTCTCTCTCTCTCTCTCTCTCTATATATATATATATATATATATATATATATATATATATATATATATATATATATATATATATATATATATATATATATCTGTGTGTGTGTGTGTGTGTGTGTGTGTGTGTGTGTGTGTGTGTGTGTGTGTGTGTGTGTGTGTGTGTGTGTGTGGTTTTGGGGTGTGATATAAACACACAAAAAAGTATTTTGCTATTTATTTTCGGATTTGTTGATTTTTTCCAACACGTCCCTCCCTTTTTAATACTTCGAAGACTAGGTACTTAAAATCTTTCCATTTCTAAAGCAATGCGCGACTCGAAGGTGGAACCGTTCACACCATTAGGCGGAATGCAGTCAAACACGGCACCATATTCTTAAAGCATTGTTGAGTATAAATATCTTATTTGCACGGACAGTGAAACACGTGACTCTGCCAGTTTCTAGCAACTAGCAATGGATACAGCCACCTGTTTTTCACGTAAAGATTCCAGGACTACGTGTACTCCAGAACACTATAGCTGAGATCCACTGTCGTGATTGGATGAGTTCAACTGTCACGTATTGCAGGTGTCTGCCCACAAATCACAAACACTCATTGTCAGTGTTGCCTAATTCTGATTGGCCCAGTCAGGTAAGGAACTGTCTCCCGGCAGAAGCACATGGCCAATAACCAAATGAAAACTACACGTATGCCATAGAACATTGGAGTCTAGCCTTATCGTGAATAATTTTGCGAAAGCGGGTGGCTCTGGCAATGGAGTGTTTCAATTGTTGCTGTTACCAGTAGCTTGTGCTACTTTTTGGTGTTTGAAGGTATAGTTTAAATTGACGCGAATATACTGAATACCGCAGGAACTATAATTTCCTGTATTCAGCGTTGAAAAACGCTTCGTGTAGTCTTGGCTTCGCTCGTTCCCGAAATTCGAAGCTATAGTTAGGGATAGGAAAATTTCACGAGTTCAATGACCTGGTGGCTAGACTCCACAGTCCTCTGTACACTCAAGCCTCATGTGTTCGTTCATTGACTGCTGCTGCTCCAGACAGTAGCCAGTGTTACTCTACACCTGGCAGTATGACACCGGCTATTTATTTTCTTGCAAAGTCCTCTACTGGCTCAGATAGTCCAGGGTGAGTCTAATGAAGTGTGATACAATTACAAAATTGCCTTCAGTGTACACGCGTTGGACGTCTATCTTGTCCTGAAATGAATTCACGAAATTTTCCTATCCCTAGCTATAACTTATTCTCGGTTACATTCCAACTTTTCGGCAGCCCTGCTGAAATTCTACTCCCAGGATATTCCTCTGCCTCATGAAAACAGAACTTGATCGAGACTATAAAATTACACCGAAAGAACAACGCATCGCATTTGTGCACACTCGGCGTAAAAAGTATTTTTCATGAGAACTATTTCTTACTAGGCATTACCAACGCACCTGTTTTCTCTCTGTTTTCGTATGAATTTAATATTGAAATTTATAACGTATAGATAAAATACAAGAAAAAATTAAATTTAACCAAAAATAAGGTGCTTCTATGTTCAGCACAACTAAAATGATTGTGGTGACATGACTTATTTAGGAAACGACCTAGTACGTCATACAAGGGGCGATATTTCAATGGTTTGATTAAAAAAGTGTGAAGAAACTGTGAATAGATATAAATAAACTTGCCGTATATAGTGTCTACTAAACTCAGTCCCGTATTACTCCATGTGATCGCTTTCCGTATTTTAAGTGATATTTCAGTAAGAACTTCCTTGAACATATAAAAACATGCAAGAGTGTATGAGACATGACGTTACATAAAATACAATTATTCCATACAAATGGTACGGCTGAACATAACTTCTTATATATAGTCTATTCGTAGTATGTTCACACATTTTTAATCAAACCTTTAAAAAAATCATCTCACGTATGAAGTATTCGGTTGTTTCCTAAATATGTAATTTATGACAAGATTCCTGTACTTCTGTTAACACAAAAGTATCTTATTTTTGATTAAGTTTAACTTATCGTTATATTTTACCTATAAATCATAGTATTTAATTTATAGAGACAGGAAAATTTCGCGTTTTAAACTACCTGTAGGATAGACTCCATGGTCCTATGTATTTTCGAGCCTCACATTTCTGTTCATTAGCTTCCCCCTTTTATGTAGTCAGTTTTACCTGAGACCAGGTGGCATTTGATTCGGTGCTTGTTTACTTGCAGGTCTGTTATTGGCTTATAGTACACCTGGGCGTGACTAACGAACTGTGATCCAATTAGGAACATAACAGGAAGGAATGTACATGTTTTTCAAGTATATAATGTCCTAAAATGAATTCGCGAATTTTTCCAGCCCCTATTAATTTATAATTAATTTGAATGCAGACACGGAGAACATAGGCGGCAACGTCTATTACGAAGTAGTTGTTATTAATCATTTTAGTAAAATGAGTGCGCACATATGCGATGTGTTGTCGCTTGGCGAAATTTTTCCATACTATGTCGTAAATATCTGTAATTACATGTAACTACGTGTGTATAACTCCTGGAAGCCGGACGTATTCAAATGGCCTTACGTTGGCGCCAGTCTGTAGATAGTCCAGGTACATCCACAATGCCACCGGGTGTAGTTACACAATGCACATTAGATATGAAAAATAATAGTGCGTAGGTGTAGGTGCAAAGCCAACGAATGTGAATAATTAAAATGTTTGTTCACCTTTGTAGTAAGTGAAGATAAAATGTGTGATGCCTTTATGAGATTCTTCCCCTAGCATACTTTTACGACCATTCCTATTCTTTAGCTTTCTCTTACGAAGAACCAAACAGTAGGTAGCATACTAGCATAAATACCTTGTTGTAATTTATTCTCAACCAAGCGTGTTTCGCCAATCCCAGAGTTTTATTTACCTGGTCTGTGGACTGTCCTGCAGCAACACATCGGGCTGGAACTCTGCTATGTACACACTTTGTGCACACTAACATCTCAGGAACACTTGATACACAACTCAGTGTAACCAGAAAATACTTTACTAACACGAGGAGACACGGGCATAAACAATAGAAAATAATGTAGACGACCGTAATATAAAATCATTTTTAAAGTCCAGATTTATTGAAAAAATGTTCTTTAAACTTTCTTATTTTTATTTCCTTGTTTTATCTGGACTACTGCTAAATGAATCCGTTGTGGCAACTAGCAAATATGTAACAAGACACATCACATTCTTATCTGACGTGGGAGTGACCTTACATAGCTTAATAAAAAACCCTATGTTATGCAAGACGTAGACCTAAGTTCACTCGTATAAAATACTTTACAGTGAATGTTGCTCTCGGACCAGAAATATAAACAATACATTTATTCAATAAAACAGTTACTCAGTTCTTCAGTGTACCTAGTTCAGGAGAGTAGATTCTTTTCTCAAGTTATTAGTGGGCAAAGATTTGAAGCTAGTTTCTTAGTACGCTTAAAATCAACATGACGTCGCCGACAGGGTAGACATCTTCTAGAAGAATTATGGCGGACGCTGCCTACAGCACTTGACAGTAGTGCAATGAAGACTTATCTCACTAAAGTTTTGCAGCTCTTGGTGCTCCTTCTGACGTGGGACGACTTTGATTTGGCAAACCAACTACGACGTTAGGACTCGCAGGTGCAGGGTTAATTACTAAAGGCCTCGTCGTCATTAAGAAAAATACGTCTGTAACACTGGCGCTGTCGAGCTTCAAACTCCCATACGCTATCCTAGCAAAAGGGACTTCAAACTCCCATACACTATCCGAGCAAAAAGTGCTTAATCGCACTCTCAATTTGCTAGAAAAATTTAAATACACGAAAATAAAGAAGGACGCTAAGCCACCCAAAAAGTCTAATTAAAAACCCTACTCTGCACCCACCTTCAGGTGCGAGTCCTACCATATACGTCTAGTCAGTTCGGATGCCAGTTTGAGAGAGAGCTAAGCTCTCTTGGCTGGAGATGGCTTAAAAGGTACATAAGGTTTCAGCCAATGGGAAGCCAGGATTCGAACTTGGAGCCAATGGGTAACTAGAAAATAAATAACAGCCCGTATGTACCAATTTTCACGTTCTAGCTGTTAAAATAAACATAGAACACTGGGTCTCGAAACGAATACATATAAATTAAATAATAGGTAAGATTCGCAACATATGAGACAATAAAAATAAATAAAATTATTAACACAAAAAATATAAATAAAGTCTAACTAATTACCATATCCTTAAACATAATTAAATTGCCACAATACATCTAAGAGAAAATATCCTAACCGCATAAAAAGAAAAATGTAATAAAGAAAAATGAGAAAAGTATTCAATTAATTACAAATGCAAATTACATGGAAATAACATAGGCGACATGTGTGGAAAGGAATATTTACAAATGCAAATAACATAGGCGACATGTGTAGAAAGGAATATTTACAAATGGAAAAATCATAACGTGCAGCATGAAAATGACAAATATTAACATAAATTATGTAAATTAGTTATGTTAACCAGGGACGTAGCCAGAATTTTGGTTGGGGGGGGGGGGGGGTGATACTGTGGTACACCAGTCTCCAAAATAAAGCGGGGATTCCGGCGGCCCTTCCCCGAGAAAAATTTTGATTTCAAGGTGCAAAATGGTGCTATTTAAGCGTTTTTCGTACCTCAATACAGAACATGCCACTGGCAGAAAATGTAATATTTTTTTCTATGAAATTTTGTTTGCGTGAATGATTTTACAAGGACAACTTAATTAAACACGGAGTCTTATCTCCTCTAAGATAAATATTTTTTGAATATCAGGAGAAATTTGAATGTTATACAACTGCGATTTAAATAATTAGAATTTTCATGTTTATTTATAATATTTATTTAAAATTTTTGCGAAAACAAAACAAAACAAAGCAAATATTTTTGTGACCATTATTCTTCTTGTTTATAACAGAATTTTCGTATCTTAGCAGGGCAAAATCAGCACAACTAGCACAACTGTAATATAACTCGATTCACATATCATAGGCCTAAAAATTACTTTTCTGAAGGAATGTTCTACTCCATTACTCATTGCGTGATAAAATTCTACCACTAAATGAAGCACATTGTCTCCTCATGGAAATGCATGAATTTCGTGAAAAATATAAAATTTGTATCTTACAGCAATTATGGATATAAATACAACTTCTTTCACGGATCAAAATTCAAAAACTGCCATGAATGATAAATATATAACAATATGTAAATGTACTCTTCAGATTTAAATACATAAAGTAAAATACACTCGTCAAATCGGTTATTAGATAGTTAAAAAAATTCGTTTCTGTAAAATTGTAGAAAAGTACAATATAATTGACTGAACTAATTCGTTGGACGTACGCCATTGAAAAACTTAGTTGTGTGTCAAGAAAAAAACACAATCGTAGGTAGGTATGATCACATCTTTGTGTAATATTGCACCTTCTATTGTGCCATTGTGGTTTTACTCGACTCACAACTAAGTTCTGCAGTGGCGCACGGCCAAAGTATTGGTTTGATTAATCATATATTCCCATTACAAAATACATTCACTAAAAATACAAATATCATATACAATATAATTCATACAATTGCCATTTACAATACAATTGCCATTTACAATACAATGTCAAACTATCTTAAACACATCAATGTGAATCAGTTTCAGTACCCACTCGGCCTAACACACAAAGTATCAATTGTATAAAAAAATTTAAATTGTATCTAACGACAGTTAAATCATTACCCAAAATACATTATCTTCAAAGCATAAAAATTTTTAAAACAAATATGACTGGTAAATATAAAGCAATTAAATGTTAGATCGTAATATAAAGTCTACAATAAAAAGCTCACTTGAAATACCCAACTATAACTATACCAATAACCAAATATATACTAGAATGAATAAAAAATACAAATCCACAGTGCATAAAACATTTAGAAAAAATTTTTTTTAAGTACAAAATTAAACAGATACTCTTGCAAAACATATAATAAAAGGCAACCGCAAAAGCAAAATCGATGTATGGTGCAATAAATTCTAGACATACTGCATTCGTTTCTTTTGCTTCATAAATCTGCTAATTGTTTTATTCTATACTCCGTGAACTTAACTTAAGTTTCAAAATAAGTACATATCGTTACGGTAGTAATGCAGGTATGATGACTGATACTGTTCACGATTTGATTCATGCTTGTTGCCTTTTTTTTATTATATTTTAAAGACAAAGCATTTTACCATTTCACCACCGACACGCCAGGCTTATAAAGATAAAATTCATTCAGAACCATGCTCTACTCGCAATACAAGTTTTGCAAAAAAAAAGTTTTATGAACGTGTCTATACACGTACTTCACTGAAATGTTATATTACCTTAGATTTCTTGTCGAAATGTGAATCCAAAGTTCTTGCTAACGGGCGTTTCTTCATATTTTCAAGCCTACTTGGGCACGTTGCATGTCGCAGCACACTCTCGAAACAAAATGAGTTTGCGGATGACTCTACAAAGGCCTTATTAGCCGTTAGCTAGCTGTTGGCTCGTTGAGTGGGGCGAAGGGCAAAAGGAGGAGCGAAGGGAGTGGGCGCACAGTGTCGGATTTCAAGAGTACGTACAGACCCTTCCTAGTTCTTACTACTCGTCCTAAAAATATTTTCTTTCTGACACATTAACACACCTTTTTCAGAAAACCCGGGGAAAAAGGAAAAAAAAAAGGTAGGTATTTCGGTGGGAAGGGGGGGGGGGGGCTACGTCCTTGACGTTAAGGTGTTGAGGTGGAGGGATAGTCTGGAAATAAATATTTATGACGACTTCAGAACAATTTAATGTAACCGTAAATGCACTATATTCAATTGAGTCAATATTGTAGTTTAGTTTATAATACAGGGCGTAAATAAATCTTTCTAGAGGTCGGAAACACGTTCACTAGCTTGTAGTGATAATACATTTGCTTATGAGCAACTAGCTGTTTCTATTCTGATGGGATTTTTTTAAATTTGGGATATTATTTTTTTTGTTTGTTGATGCTGCACCGACCTGTCCAGTGTCGCTGAAACTGTCAAAAAGGGGCGGCTGACGATTTGTGCTGAAGTATTTTGAAGTGTGACATGTCATCACATTTGTGTGGTGACGACTGGTTTATCTTTGTTTGTTATGAGAAAATCTCTGTCCTCCCAAACGAGTTAACATGGGATACCATATTTTGTTTTTAACAACAAGGGCAAAATACTGTGGAATTTATTCAGAATATCTCAGGTCATGCTTCTGCTTTAACTGTGAAGGTAGATGATCAGGGATTTATATAAACAATTTTTGAAAATATTTTCCCTGTAGTTATACAACAAGTATATCTGTATTCGTGGGAAGTACAGTTGGTTAATATCATGTATACTGCTAACCAATATGCTCAAAAATGTCCACCACATGTAACTAAAGAAACGACTAATCAGCCAAATTTAAAGGGGCAAGAAAGCAGCTGTTTCAAATGTGGGAAGATGGGTCATATAGCTGTTAACTGTAAACTACGCAATCTTCGTGAATGCTTTTCATGTGTAGAAAAAGGGACATTTGCGGAAGGATTGTTATGTTAAGAAAAAAGTTGAAGAAAAAGGAGTTAAAGGCAAGTCCAGGATAACGTATAAAATATTGTATCCTTTGGGCCCAAATTGGGGAGAGCTAAAGATTTACTTTTTTACTTATGAATTAATGGTAAAATGATATCAGCGATGGTTGATACTGGGGCTAGCACTTGTTTTGTTAGTCAAGAATATGCGAGTGTCATCGTGAAGGAGTTCTCTAAGTTAAAAGAGAATGTGACAGTTGCTGAAGATTTTACACTTTTGGTAGGGAATGGTGTTACTTAAAAGGTTAATGTTAAAATTTCTATGAATTTTAAATTAGCTTAATGTTCTAGGATCAGAGACTTTTGGATTGTACCTGGTCTCAGTTACCCTATTGTGTTAGGCTTAAATGTTCTCACAGAGAGCAGGACTGTGATTTACTGCAAAAACCAAACCTTAATATTTTATTTTGATTGTAATAATGTAGTTAAACTAAAGAAAAGTGAAAAAGAAAAGTTGTGTTAGTATAAAGAGTGTCGGACATTATTGTAGTAAAGTAGTTGAATTAGAACTCCAAAAATTGTTAAAAAAATTTGAGGATGTAGTAACAACAAGAATAGGTAGATGTGAAATAATGCCTTATGAAATACCAGTTAGGGATTATGAACCCATCCATCCAGTACCATATCAATGGTCCCATCCCAAACTTCAGGTTTTCCAAAGAAATAATTACACCTTCAACTTCCCCTTATGCTGCTCCAGATTTTCTCGTAGTGAAAAAGGGACCAGGGAAGTATCGTCTTGTAGTGGATTACCATTTTCTGACTAATAATGTTAATGTCAATCCCTTTCCATTACCCAACATTGAAACAATTTTTGAGTACTTAGGGTAAGGTAAGGTGTTTTTGGTGATTGATTTAATTTCTGCATTTTATCAATGCATGTTACATGAGAATAGTAAAAGATACACTGGTTTCATCACTCCTTGGGGCCATTTTCAATGGGAGTGAGTCCCATTTGGGGTTAACTTTAGTGGTCAGTGTCTTTCAAGGATTTTACATAAACTGTAGAAAGAATATCACTTTGTGTTTGTATTAATATTTTTAGATGGGATCTGTGTGTTTTCGGATAATACAAAAGAACATCTTCAGCACCTCAGACAAGTTCTGACGAGACTTAGGGAAGCTGGGTTCACTGCAAATTCTGAAAAGGTAACCTGAGGAAAATCATAAATTAAATTCCTTTTGTTAAATATCTCTTGTGGTGAGTTGCTGATTGATCTAACAAATAATAGCCCTTATAGTGAATTTATGAAAACCAAAGAATATATGAGGTGTTATGAGGTTTATTGGAATTCTAAGCAACTTATCCAGGTTTATAGAGTGTTATTCAAAAAAGGGTGCTCCTTTAAATAAATTGAAAAGAAAGGAGAAGCTTTTGTTTGGGGATCAGACCAAGACAAAGCATTTAAACAGCTTAAATACGCCATCTCACATACACCAGTATAGCACTTCCGGATTTTAACAAGAAATTTGTTTTACAAGTAGATCATTCAGCATTGGCCGTAGGGGCAACACTATGGTAAGAATACGAAGGAGCAATGAAACCCATTGCATTTTCCAGCTGTACTCTTTCTAAAGCAGAGCAAGGGTATAGTGTTTTCGAAAACGAAGCCCTGGCATGCATTTTTGGATTTTAATGCTTCCACACCTTTTTGGACAATAATAAGTTAAATTTAATAACAGATAATCAAGCTCTCACCTGGTTTTTTCAACATCCTCATCAGCTAGGTAAAATATGCTGCTGGATTATGCATCTCAATAGATAACACTTTAAAATTGTATATCAAAAGAGCAAAGAAAATGATGTCGCAGACTATATCTCCCGCATGTATAACCCTAATGAATTTGAATCAATGGAGTGTGCTAAACTCGACAATGTTGAGGTTTGTAGTTTAATCCGTTCAATCCCAGAATTATTTCTAAACATCGTAGAATGGCAAGAGCAGGACAAGAAATGCGTAAATATTAAAAGGGAAATCTTTACCATATACAAAGGCTTACCGAGTACATAAATGAGTTTTGTAGTTTTTTAATCAGACGAGTAAAAAATACGTATGTTCCTGATAAAGTACGTCCTATGATTCTCAGATATTTCCACGATTCCACTTTAAGGGGTCAAATGGGTATTTCTAAAACCAAGAATCTGATCAAAAGAGAATTATTTTCGCCGACAATGAATTCTGATATTCAAGGTTATCTCATAGGATGTAGGACGTGTCAGTTAGCTATGCAACCATAAAATAGCAGAGTTGGGATGAATTCCTTGGAAACTCCAACAAGACCATGGGAAAAGGTTTTCATTGATATGTTTGGACCTTTACCTCTGTCGAGCAATGCGAATACTTTAAGTTTATCGATTTACCAAAATTGTCATTTTGTTCCCCTTCAAATATTCTAAACCTAGTAACATTTGTAGAATCTTGGTAGACAGAGTGTGGAAATTGTTTGTGGGTCCTGAAATAATAATGTTTCAGATAATGAACTTTTAAAGGAAGTAAATATAAATAATTCATTCGCTAGATACCTTGTTAATAATAAGTACAAAATGGCCAATAATAATATGCCTTTGTTGGCGCTGGTCTCAGGAGAGAAATAATTTTCGTGTTTAGGTTAACGATTGTTTACTTCCTCATGGAGCGACCCGGTTTGAGACCTGTGTTAGCACAGCTCAGAAGATGGCTTTCGAATATCTCTGCAGTGGTTAGTCTTACCACCAAGTTCCTATGATTTACGCGAGGCTCCGTAATATTGTACATCTATAAAAGCGCAGCGCTTGCATCTATCGCGCATACAAGCATTTCCAGGATATACAAATACTGAGAGTGGATCATTATTTATACGTTTGAACCGGTACCCAATTTCTGTGGCAGCATATAGATTAGAAATATCATATTTGGTAATGAAGTTATTGCAATTTTTGGCGCAATTAAAAATGCTCAGTGTTGACCAATGCAATGTAGTGCGGTTCCCAGTCAACTAGGTACATTTGAAACAGACTAAAAACAAAAATCTCTTCTTGTAACAGCATTCGTTTTAAATAAAGTATAGATGCATAGTTCCAGTATTATCTGTAGCGAACCGTAAAGTATATAGTTAATTAGTACTTTTGAAATCAACCTGCGAATAATTTCACTGCCTCTACCTGCATATATTGAAACGGACACGACTGATATGCGCCCAGTTAAGTTGGCAATGACGGAGTGAAAGTATTTCCATGTCTAAACGTCGAATTAAAACTTTTATATAAACATTTGTGAATACTAAGACGATTTCTTTTGTTTTTTGTTTTTATAACGCATGAAGATGTAATAATGAGCAAATGTGAAAAATATTTACTTTTCTAGTAATTTTACAGTTTCACTTGACCGAAATATGGATTAAGTGATTCGGCCCATGGTAATACTACTACAATGTGCATTCAAGTAGAACCACAGAGTGGCTTTAAATAGTGCTTGTTTTACTGTGAAAAGCCTATAGGAAAACTAATGCTTTGTACTAACGTTTTAACAAACATGCGATGCTTGGGTTTGTAATAATTAAGATAACAGAGTTACAATACCAAGATAGACAGATTTAAATTCTCTTTTCTTCTATAACGTGACTAAGGAATAACGACCAAAATCACAGTATCCTCAATGTTACAAAAACGCATAATTTAAAGTATTCTTCATAAAGATTTACTGCTGTGCCATCTCTTGCAGGTAGGTTATTTCTCTCTATTGTTCGTGCAGAACGGTCGGATGCTGTTTTATAGCTCAATTCCTTGGAGTGCGTTGTAGTGTGTTTGAAACCCTTCGTTGTTACAGTGTCTATAAAACGAATTTATTGTATAATCATATACGAAAATAACCCATGTTACACACAAGGTAATTAACACGCTCTTTAGAAACACTGTTTCGGAACTCTCTGGTATAGCTACAAAGGGTCTTGTATCGCTGATACTGGTCATATGCTTTCGGAACTAGGAATTGTAAATGTGTTACGTTTAACAACATATTTCTTAACAGAAAAAAAAAATTGTTCACCGCTTAAGGGCGTTTAAATGTCTAATATCTAGAGCCACCTGTTTTTCGCTCTGGCTAGACTTAAATATCCTACGAGCACACTTGCAGCTCTTCTTTGACTATTGGCTGCTTGTCTTTATGAGAAGAAAGTCTGTTACATGAGTGAGTCAATCAGAATTAAGTTTCCTCGCTACTGATCGTCCGTGATTGGCGGGTAGAATAATAAGACGCATAATAACTCAAATGAACCTCTCAAGAAAGTGGTTCTGAATTAAAGTGTTTTGGAACACAACGTGTCCTGCAATCTTTTCGCGAGATACAGGTCTTTTTAGGCTTTCAGGAATTTTTAGAAATTTCAAACGTGAGATCGACAGTAATTCAATTAAAATACCGAAAAGAGAAAGGCAAAAAACTAAATACATGCCACGTTATTTGAAGTAATTCTGAAAAAAAGTTGACCATAAATATTACTTAAAAATATTTCTTAAAACTAAAGAAACACAATTTGTTTGACATGGTTGAAATTGGGCCATAATAATACCACTGAGCAAATTGTTTAAAGTTTAACACTTGTTTTCCTTGCGATTTGGGGTTAAATACAAGATTTTCGATTCGAAATTTATCGCATAATTTAAAATGAATTTATATACCAACTGTCTAATGAGTTACTGAGAAACATCTTTATGGTTTTATGGTGATATTAACAATTGATTTGAGTTTTACCATTTTGAAACTTGTTTCAAACAATATGTAAAATTAAAATGTTCATATATACTTTCATTTTAATTTTTAAAATTATTTCCTAGTTTTATTTATTAATTTACTCGGCCGACATTCGAGACCACGTCAATAGGATATTAAATATACAATAAATACAGAAAGTCATTTTGACCAATTAAATGGCCTTCAAGTCCTAAATTCGCAAACTCCAGGACAGTTGTGGGGTCTACGGGATACGTGGTGCGAGTACAAGTTTCACCATTGCCGCTTCTTTCTCTTTGTGCCTGAAACGCGGAGTGCGTCCTTGAGGCCCGGGCAAGTTCCGATTCTGTCAACCCGGCTGTTCTATGCCTTGTCTATCTGGGCAAGCGAGGGACCCAGTTACCAAACGAAAGGGATCGCAGACGGTCAAGGATGCTGAAAATTGGTGGAATGCGGGGGGGGGGGGGGGGGCTCGCAATTACGAGGCCGAAGACGCGTGAGCAGTTCGTGACGACGAAAAGGGAAAGAGGGAAGAGGAAGGTAGAATCCCGGAGGTATTGGCTGTTCACGGTAAAATGAGCACTATTGAAAACCCTGCTTAAGATATACTTGTATACGCGTAATGTACTCCTCCGCCGTATGTAATATTAACATTGTCATGGGCCTCGTCACTTTACTTATACGTCGGTCTAATTAAATTGGGCACTTCTAAGTTAAGCGTTTACATATCTGCTCATTTTTACACTTCGATTCATTAAAAATAAAGCAGAAAGCGAAATAAATAATTTTGAGCTATCACAAATTGTTACCTAACACTTTTTAATTTAGGTTAATATATGAAACTACGTCCCATCCATCTTGTTACCAACTTTACTGGGAAACTGTCACTAAGTGAGCTCATTAAACTATATGCTTGCAGGGGCAGTGCCTTTTTTCTAAGGCTCATTTCTGAAGTTCTCACGTTATCGTGAACAGCCTTTACGTCTGGCCGGAGATCATGACCGAGGGAAATTGCAGCTACACGCTCACCGAATATCCCGCAAGCCTCGCGAGCAGTGTTGCCAACACCCGGACAGTGAGTGAAGAGATTCGCGGCGGCTCTTAAGAGTGGGAACCCCGCGTCCAAGGCCAAAAAGCGAGGGAGCGATACGGGCGACACTAACACGTAAGCCTAGCGCGAGTTCAGTGACCTGTAGGCTAGACTCCTCAGTCCTATGGACACTGGAGCCTCAGCTGTTTGTTCATTGGCTGCTGCCCCCAATGTTACTTCACACCTGGCAGTATGGGATTCGCTACTTGTTTCCTTGAAAGTTTGCTGTTGGCTCAGAGGCGTCTAGGGCGTGTCTAATGAAATATGATCCAATTGCAAACGTGACGTCACTGTACATGGGCTTGACGTCTATCTTGTCCCGAAACTAATTCGCGAAATTTTCCTATCCCTAGCGATAAGATTCCAAGACCAGTTGTACTCCAAAACATTTCCGTTCATATGCACGTTTGTGGTTGGATGATTTTGAATGTCACGTGCATAAAGTGTCTGTCCGCGAATCATGGGCGTCCAGTATCGGAGTACTTATTCTGATTGGCCCAGTCAAATAAGAGCATGTCTTCTCACTTAGACACGAGGCCAATAACCAAAGGAAGTTGTGGCCGTGGACGTGCGATATTGGAGTCTAGCATGGCCATAAATATTTTCGCGAAAACACCTGTCCCTATTCATCGCTTCTAAGCGCAATGCGTGCAGTGTTTCCGTCGTGACGCTGTACTGTGCAAATTAGATCTGTAACAGTGGGGTTTTATTACACGCAATGAAAGACCTCATATTAAACAAGGCCGTACCTATGTACTTTTCTCTTGCCACTTAAGGAAACTGCATAGGCAAGCTTTAAATATGCATTATTTGATCATTTTTACGAATTTCTTTTCTCCAAGGATACTCTTAACATGACAAAAGAAAATAAGTAGTGCCATAGATAATTGTTTTTTATATTTTCTGAAAAAGAGTGGTATTTGCAGAACATTCATTTGCCGAGGTACGCGTATTCGCGCAAACAACTATTCCACAGAAAATGCGGGGGTCTATCCCACTCTTGACATCCAGGTCTTGAGAGCTGATGAGGGCGAAGCGAGGTTGAGATATGGAGCAGCGCCGGAATGAAAGGTCGGGGAGAAACGGGAGACCAGAGGTATCGTCCGGGACAGTTCCCAAGTGCGAAAATCCGGGAGCGAACACGCTGGGAATCGAACCCGTTTCACCTAAGTGGGAGACGAGTAGTCTAAACCACTACACTACCTAAAATCCAGGCAGACATATCCACTAGGCCACAAGCGAAAACACACCAGAACCACATATGTTACGAAAAATCTGCTTTGGTAAACATTATTCGAAAAACGGCAACAGCACGCCTGCTTAAAATTAAACTGAAATTATTCGAAGCTCTTACTTTTTTTTAAACTACTTTTGGCACAGTTACATTTACATCGACGCAAATGATATGGAGTTGTAGTTCTGACAAAACTAATAAGGAACTGAAATAGCAACGGCAGTGTAATGAAATACTATCAATTCTTGGATAGCCATTAAATATGTATACTAAATACATTATCTCTTAGGCTATCTATTAGGCCCTAGTTTTTTTCAACCATTTTATATTCTTACATCACTTGTTAATTTAAACCCTGCCATGTGAGTAATAAACACACATTCACCATACCCAAAACGAAGGGTCCGATGTCACAATAAAATGCATTTATTGGGTATTGTGTCTGATGAAACATCTTCAAAAAGTGCTCACTTTACCGTGAACGACATATGCACATTTTAATTAGAGATGCTGGCACTCCAAATCATTTTTAATCGTATGTTTCCTTCTATTAAGACGTCCGTCACATTAAACAGGCTATTGTGAAAAACCCATCAGACAACAGTTTATGCACACCAGGTAGAATTTCAGCCAGATCCGGTGGCAAATTCACTGAGTTGGCAGCACTGCTCTCGAGACGCTCGCCACGTTGCGGCGGTTTGCGCAGTTCGCTTTTCGCGGGGGGCCAAAATATATCACGTAATATATATCTTCCCCCCCCCCCCTTGCCTCCCGCGCTCACCGTGTAGTGGTTGGGTTTCTCTCCTATCTCCACCACTAACACACCTCCCACGGTCTCCGTTTCGGATGCGCGTGTTGCTGGAATCACTTTTAATTGGCCCCGCGAGTGGCGAAACTTGGAGAGTTGCGCAAGCGGGCGGGTTTCACCAGCTCGAACAGATTCTTTCCTATAGGCGGTTAATTGGTAAAGTGAGCACTTTTTAGGTCCTGGTTACTTTTTCCTTTCGGCCATATTTTATCTTGTAACCGCATTTTACCATGTAAGTAATAAACACAGTGTCTATGTTCCACACAGCATTCGAAAGTTAACTTTTAGGGCTATAATATAATATATTTATTGACTGTTATTCGAAATCAGAGGGCTTTCAAAAGTGCTCACTTTACTGTGAACAGCCTATATCAGATCTTCTTCACGGTAGTCCCTCGCCATCTTGCATTCACATGTTTAGGATACTGCGTTAAAATCTTTCATGTTTTGAAAGGCAATAGGAAATGCAGCATAAATTGTAGGCGAACATGTAATAAAGGCTGTTCAGGATAAAATGAGCACTTAAGAAATGTACCTTAGAAAAATGTCACTGACCCTGCATGGATAAATTTGAATGGGCGCACTGAGTGACATTCGCTCAGTGAAGTTGGTAACAATGGATGGAAAGTAGTTCCATATCTTAACGCCGAATAAAAAGTGTTAGGTGACCGTTTGTCAGAACTTATTATTTATTTCACTTTCTGTTTTCTTAATTCGCCGAAGTGTAAAAATTAACAGATTTATAAGTATTTACTTTCTAAATAATTTCACAGTTTCATTTGACCGACGCATGAATAAAGTGATGAGGCCCCAGGAAATGTTAATTTTACATAAGGCGGAGGAATACACAACGTGTATACAAGTAGATCATAAACAGGGCTTTCAAAAATGCTCTTTTCACATTGAACAGCCTATATTAAATATTGTGTTAATACATAATGCAGTTTATTCGCACTATGTTTTGTAAACGATGTTCGAATGACAAGCCGCCATTTCTGACGCACATAAGTCATATGTTTCATCACGTGCTGGGTGAGTTGCGGCGTAATGTTTGCAATCTCTTGGCTTACTGCAGCTTCCAGTTGGTCAACGACTCGTGGACGATATCGGTAAGCGTTAGCTTCGAGGTTTCCCCAGACAAGGAAGTGGCAAGGACTCAGATGCGGCGACCGTGCGGGCTACCTGACGTCACAGTGTAACGAGACCACGTGTTCGGGGAACAATTCTCACCGAAGCAGGGATTATGCTATGCGAGGTGCAATTCGCGCAAGATTTTGTACGAGAAATCCAACCAAATTGCGTGCGAAACGAGCTCACACGCAGATAAATTAAATGAATACTGTCTCGCATCAAAATTAGTTGATAGCCCTGGTGAGTACCAAACAGCTGAGGTATTATAATACAAAATATGAAGTTGCTTACTTCAACAAGGTATTTGTTTCAAAACTATCCCTCCAAACTATAATTTCATTAATTTTATTATTAGTGACCTGTCTAAACTTAAATCCATGCTTTAAAGTTATTTTTCAGCAATGTTTTATTACCCCGTATTACTCTTCGCACACCTCAGATTATGATTTTCCTTTTACTTTATGGTTGCGTTTAAAACAGGTCACATGACCAGCACACAAGGACCAATGGGATCGTAACTTGCATCGCCTCGCACGAGGAAAATAGGACCCTGCTCTATCCTCTCAATTCGTGCAAGATGTGCCGTGCACACAAACTTGTGCAAGAAATTCTCGCGCAAGGTCGGCATCTCGCGCAAGTTTGGCACTCGTCTTGCATCGTGAGATCCCTGCTTGAAGCAGCCGTTGAGATCCGCGCTGTGTGAGCAGTAGCGCCATCCTGTTGAAACCACGCATCCGGGACGGCAAAGTTGCGGTTCCAGAAATATGCGTAGCATTTTCACATACCGTACGGCTTTCTTCTAAAAAAAATATAAATAAAAATAAAAAGAAATAATAGGACCAATAACACTGAAATTACCATTGGCTAGGGACTGCAAAATTTCGTGAATTCATTTTAGGACAAGCTAGATTTCATACACATGTATATTTATATTAAAGGCTGTCCACGATAAAGTGAGCACTTTTGAAATCAACCTTAGAAAATAGTCGCTGCCCATGCCTGCATATACTTCAACGGGCGCACTGAAATACATGCGCCCGGTAAAGTTGGTAACGATAGATGGATAGTAGTTCCATATCTTAACGTTGAATGACAAGTGTTAGGTAACCATTTGTGATAATTTATGTTATTTATTCCGCTCGGTGCTTTTTACCCCAACACAGTGTAAACATCAGCAGATTTATAAAATGTTGACGTTTCTATTAATTTCACAATTTCACTTGACCGACGCATGAATAAAGTGATGATGGCCCTGGCATTGTTAATCTTGCATAAGGCGGAATGATACACAACGGGCATACAAGTAGATCTTAAGCAGGGCTTTCAAAAGTGCTATTTTTACTTTGAACAGCCTGTAAGTTTGCAATTTGACCACAGTTTATCAGACACGCGCAAGTGCACTCTGAGCCAATAAGAGGCCTGCAACGAGACAAACATCGAACCCCGTGCCACCTAGTCTAAGGCAAAAGTGGCTGCACTCTGGGGCAGCAGCGGATGATGACAAAGCTGATTCTCGAAAATACATAGTACCGTAGAGTCTAGCATGCAGGCCTTTTAAAACGCGAAATGTTCCTGTCCCTACCAATGGCGCAGCACACAGTAACATGTGGGTGTGTGTTAAGGTCTTTCATGAAGCTGGCGAGGATTGATTTCAGCACACTAACGTATGTTTTGCTTGTCAACGGCTCCATAGTCGGAGTAATGTCGATAGAAAATGCGGGAGGTTCTCATCCTGTACTGTGTAATAGAAAACTGAATTGTGTCTCATATCGTACTGTGTAACAAACAAGCGTGCTTTTCTTATTGCCTTCAGAATTTGGGAGGTGTTTATGCAGGACCATGCATCTCTCCATTATTTAAGGCGCGGTTACACGTATTAACAGCTGAACTTGTTAATGTAAATATGTCACGGCAGCAGTATTTGAAAACGTACTTTTAAGACGTTAGCGAAGCGTGGTTGCACCCTTATAACTAAATGCAAACCATAGGAAATCGTTACCTCAAAAAACACTTTACAGTGGCTAGTTACAATCACCGTCAATTTCAACCATTTTAATAACGCAAAACAGAGGATAAGTCGTTGCGATGTACTAACGCGAACAATTTGCTTTGAACGAGAAGTCGTTACGATAGTAACAAGGTCGGAGACATTGTAACAGTGTACATAGCTGAACGTGCTTGAAGTGAAATTGTTGTCGCCCCCTTGTAATCGCGGCCTTAATTTGCAGATTCTGTGTATTTGAAAACCGAGCCTTTTATGGCATGAGGGACAGATTGTCAGTAATTTTGAACCTGTCTGGTTTTCTTCCCGTTATATTAGTCACATCTCGGGTAACAATAGGAGGTCTATCATATTTTCATTTTGTTTTGACACGAGCAAATTCAACCGCACGAAGTTCAGTATTTCTGTTCTGTAGCAGTAATGAATGCCACTAACAAACCTCTAGGCTTTAATGTCACGTCTTGAACATTGGTTACGAAAAGTTCTAAATAAATCAAATAGGAAATAAATTTTTATAATAAAAAAAAAAAGTTTATTTTTTATACAAAAATTATTATTTTTAAAATATAATTTGAAACAAATTTCATAAGGTTCCGTTGATAACTGAGTGCTATCGAAAGCTCTGCTTAGGATTGTATTTTTCTGCCTATTTTGCATCCAACCACCATGGGATAAATTAATATTACCACAGACCCCTTACCACTTTTTCATCTGTCGATAAAGTGTATTAGTCGTGAATTTCTGGTGAATTAAATACGTTAATAATATACCAATTATAACTGCCGTGTAAATGAAACGAACAAAACATAATTATCAAATTCAGTGTTCACGATTTTATTGTGAAGTAAAGATATGAAAAAAAAAAAAAAATCTTTCTTTGCTGCCAATTTTTCTGGGATCATACTAGCTAGTGTGGACGTTAAAGCACATACGTTTACGGGTAAGCGATTTTTTCAAGGGTCGATTCTAATAGTGCTCGGTAATTTTATCGCTTAAATATTTGTGATTGTTTAATTCAGACGTTTTGTCAAGAACTCCTCGACAGTCTTTCTATAGAAAATAATAATACCAATAATTTTAAATATACATCGAGGTAGCTCGTACGCTTGAGCTTGTTTCAGAGGTCTTCACAATGTCCCGTCTCGTGCGCAATCTTTATGCAATAAGTAGAGACCTGAAGAATTCGCGGATTCATTTCGGGACAAGATAGAATCCAAAAAACGTATGTTTATGCAACTTGAGCCGCTGGTACACGCGGTGTTTGGCACCTCCTGGAAAACGCTGGCCCAATCGCCGCCTTCCACTGAGACTGCAGACAACCAATGCCAATGCGCAGTTGATATCGGCATATTTGTGCACACGACTGTAGAGTCTAGCCAGCAGGTCACTGAAAACGTGAATTTTTCGGGTTTCTAGCAATAAGTATTGAAAACCCGAGAGCGAAAGTAACTGTGTTCTGATAAAAAAAAAATAACGTCTCTGTCGGTAATTTTTTTTTATTTTCGGCGTAACTCCTGCAATGAGTTGCCCACGTCTATCTGTAAATGAAGTATTTGGTCGTCTTTTGATTGCGAAACACTTGCCGCTGCATCACATTTAATGTGACACGCCTCGCAGAACTCCAGCGATGAGAATCTAGTAAGAGTACCACTAAAAATATATTACCCCGGGATGCACGTATAAGTGCGTTAGAACCGAGTTGGGTACATAAAACAAAACTGGCACCGATTTGGGTAAATAGTTCAACACTTCAACATTCTAATAACTGCGATGACGTTTGAACTGGTTGCAGGTAGAGTTGGTTTTGGGCTGGGAATACTTTCAGAAGTTAATTTTCAAAATCATTCCAACTATAGGCTGTTCGCGATAAAATGAGCACTTTTGAAAACTCTTCTTAGCATCTACTTGTAAGCACATTCAGTATTCTCCCGCCTTATGTAAAATTAACATTGCTTTTGGCCTCATCGCTTTATACATGCGTCGGTCAAGTAAAACTGTGAAATTATTAGGGAAGTAAATATTAAACTAATCTGCTCATTTTTGTTCTTCAATGTATTAAAAAAAAGTAAAGGGAAAGAAATCATATAAGTTATCACAAATGCGGTCCTAATACTTTTTATTCGACGTCAAGATATGGAACTATTTTCCATCCATAGTTATCAACTTTACTGGGAAAATGTCACTCGGCGCGTCCATTAAAATATATGCATTCAGGGGCAGCGACTTTTTTCTATGTTCATTTCAAAAGTGCTCACTTTATCGTGAACAGCCTTTAACAGCGGAACATACACGACTGCGTAGGAAGTCACTTCGTAAGACCTCCGACTGCATAACATGTCTGATAATTTGCGGAGGCCCGCGGTTACGTAGCGAACAGACTATCCGCCTACCATCACAGCAATAGGGGTTCGATACTCGGCGGTTAGACCATGAAATTTGTACGTGGGAAACGTGGGAAAAGTTACCGTTGGCCATTTGCTCCCGCCGTCACATTCCGTTGCTGCTCCAGCCTGACGTCACCAGCACTAAAAGAAATCAATTGTTACGTGTCGGAGAAATCTATTTTACTCACTCTGTCATTCTACATAGCCCCCTTTTCTCTCTCTCTCTCTCTCTCTCTCTCTCTCTCTCTCTCTCTCTCTCTCTACAGAAATGACACCGAGCGAGGTGGCGCAGTGGCAACTCACTGGACTCGCATTCGAGAGGACGCAGGTTCGATTCCCGGGCCGGCCATCCTGATTTCGATCTTCCATGGTTTTCCGAAATCACTCGAGGCGAATCCTTTGGCCATCGCCAATTCCTTCCCCAATCCCTCTTCCCTGCGCAACTGGCACCGCCTTTAAATAACTCCCTGTCGACTAGATGTTAAGTCCAATTACTTACCTACCTAGTGAAAGGACAACGTGGGCGCAAACTACCTCTGTTTGTTCTAAACCGATTTATGGTGAACGATTTGCGTATTTATTGAATGTGCACTTTATAGTGTAAATGAATATCTAACTACAAAAATTAAGAAATCACTGTGCAACATTTCTCGTTTATGTTTTTTACTATGTCCAGTGTATGGAATTTGTATACTGTAATTTGACTTGTCCAATATCTTTGTACAGCTATGTTATGAAAAAGGATCTTACGCACGCAATAAAACAAACAAACTAACTAAATGACGTAGAGTCAAGCCGGAGTATTCTTAAATACTAAACGACAAACGCAACCAAGGGTTATCAGGTGTTCGGACCCAAAACAGCGCAGACTCAATGTAAAATTTTCAGAGATCTCGGACATGGAATTCGCTCCAAGACGGGGGGGGGGGGGGGGAACAGTTATGTAAGACATGCTGTGCGATTCTGGTGTGGTGCTGGCGATCCAGTCCTATCTGAAATATCTGGCTGCACACAGAGAAAAGGTTTCTTCGAATCAAACGGAGTTTGTTTGGCGCAACCAGAAATGAACCGAATTATTTAGTTGTTCTTTTCGGTTGCTCGAAACAAATATTTGTTTGGTGCAACTAAAAATTGGTTTGGCTCGACGTACGACAAACCGTTTATGGTAATATGAAAAATAAAAAACCGGAAGACCTAACGTTTTTGAACCTACGTTGTATACTAGCAACCTCAGCTGAAGTGACTGTTATAACGAAGGAAATTTTAAATATATACCTTAAAAAAAATTGGATAACTTGCGCTGATAAATATATCAAATTTTACAGCTTTGCTATTTAGTTTCCTGCTGTGCTTGTTTTATTTGAACATTTATACCAATATTGAGAATAAATAGATGTTTCTATTTCAACTGTTACAAAATAAACTAACAAACGCGCAAGAATATTTTCGAGCTAAGGCAATCAAATGAGTGGCCAAACGAATATATACAGTTGATTCAACTAAATATTTTGATGACACTCTACTTTGGCCGAACACAGAGGTTCTGTTGACTCAGGCGTGTATTCTGTTAACTGAACAAATTAAATTATTTCTCTCAAGTTTTGCTCACTCAACACAATGGTTTGTTGGTGCAACTAAATATAGTTTTGGCCCTATACAATCAAACAATTTGTTTGGTGGATCAGGTTTTTATCTCAGTGTGGACAAAACGTCGATAACAATTGATCTTGGCTTTCGGATTAGAGTCTTGCCTCAAAGACTTTAGTAACAGAATTTCAATCGCGAAATTCAGGGGAAATCTCAGGCAGAGACGGTTGAAGGTATCCCTAACCATTAAGTTTCCAGAAAACTGAAACCAATAAATAATTTTTTGCACGATATTAATTTTGTATGCGTTGATCACCGGACTGTGGCTAAAAGACTCCGATCCACAGAATATAACATTCACAGTCCATTAACTTTTCAACCCATTAGTTCTACATCTTCGATTCTGACCTCGGATTAGTTTTTACGAATATCTATAATTAGTACAGTTATGAAAAATGTATTTTTTTTATCGCTACATAAATATTGAAATCTCATTAGAATATATAACAAATTCCTACCTTCTTCAAATAAATCATTAGGAGGACGTGAATAATTTTACGTACTCACCCGAGCAGAAAATCAGAAACAGCGAAAAAATTCTTATACACACCAGAATTTGCAAGTGAAAAGTAAGGAATGTAAATTTTCAAAGAGCGGACGGAAATCCAGATTTACATATGGAAAGTTGCCCAAGTGCACGTATAAAAGCTAACTTTAAAAGGTATAAGCCACACGATAAGTTTTTCAGTAAAAATATATACACTGGAAATATACCTCGAGCAATTTATACATTAGAGACACTGTTTTTTTATTGGCTGCTGTCAGTAACATGACTCAACCACAGTACTAGTTATTGTTTATTACTAGCTTAAATTTACTGTATACAGAATGTCCAACAAGTGGGATCCAATCACAAGAGTAAACTTAAGGAATAAGTGGTTTGTTTATATTGTCACTAAACCATATCGCTAAATACTCGGCTGATGAAGGACGGGGGGTTGGGTCAACCGGGGGGGGGGGGGGGGTGTTATAGTCATAACAGTTTGTACGGCAAAACACTGTTGCTTGTTATTCACTTTTAAAAGCTTTTATGAAATAAATGACTTGTTCTTAAACACTGGGGTATATTCTAGTATTAATTATTTTCATTCGTATCACTTTGTTTCGTGCAGTATTGTGCTTTTTGAGTAAACGCTATTAATTATGACTAGAGATATGCAAGTTTCCAAAATTAATTGAGAGGACAAGTCAAAATTGAAAAAACTTATTCGTTTATACTTCTGCTACTTGTTCACGTGCTATTTGACTCCCCCGGGAGGACCACGAGCTAATCATAAGCAGGCAGTTAAATGCAGGCGGGAGAAGTGAGCTACGGAAGGGATGTCTGCGACTGCGAGTATCAAGCAGTGAAGGTCGCGGCTGGCAGGCTGTGAAAACATTATAAATGATAACAGATATACTTACTATGTGTTAATGAGTATGAGTTAATTGAATGTAAACAACATAGACAATTAAGAAAGGCGTTAATTAGAGTTGAAATAGACATTGAATATCGCGCTCGCTGTTAAATAAAAAGAGTAAAAGTGAAGCCAGATAATTTAAAGCTGTAAATAAAAGCGGAGTGACTAAATTAGAAATCAAATTTAGTTTTTAAAAAATTTTTAAGACCACCATCCCTTACGAACTCAGATACGCCTCTCAGGCGTCCTTCATCTAACAATATTAAAAAAAGCTAGCGATTTTTACCTGTGACTTGTAACAAGGTTCGGAATTTTTTATGGAATTGCTTGAGGACGAATTTGACTCGAAACACATATAAGTCTAAGTTTGTTTTTGTAACCAAGCCAAACTTTTTTAGAGATATTCTGAAGGTGTATTTTAGTCATCGTCCTGCAAAGATGTAATGACCAAATCCCGTGCTACATCTTCATGGTGTAAAACTTGATACTCCACGGAGAAGCACGCAGATTGTGGAGTTCAGAATTAAGATCAGTGTACTAGTGAAATGCTTCTCTTTTTGCCTGACTTAGGGCATAGAGGAAGTTTTAATAGGCCCAGTAATGATTGTACAGCACATAGAAAAGTACTTGAAATTTACTTTACCCTAAAATTAATTTGCAGCTCTCCCTGCGCTGTACGCATTTTATGATCCTGTTGGAAGTTATCTCTTAAGGGAATTACTGGCATTTCGCAAGTTCATCAGACGTTAGCGCTTGAGTGAATGCGACGTCCTATCCCCCCCTCCCTCCTCTTCCTTGACACAGTAGTTATGTTGGCGTACGTTTCTCCATATCGCTGGTAAGTGACTACATTTGCGTTTTGGCGTGGTCGTTCGGAGATCGCGATGAAAGAGGATAGTTTGCTTCTGAATTCCTTAAAATTATGTATCCATGATGTGCACTGCTCTGTAGGAACCGTCTTAACACGGCTAACTTAGTATCGGGTCGACCGAAGGAAAGGATAGGATTTAACATGCTGTACTCTTACTCAGAATCAGGGATATCAATCAGTAAAATAGCATTCACTGAATATCAGTTGATAAGCTGCTGCTGACCAGCGGATCAAGCAAATTAACTGGGAACACATAATTTGCTACAGTGGAATTCTTGTGTCAGTGGTAAACAAATAATTCAGTGAAATTCAGCCACATTATTAATAAGTTAACTGGCGCTGATTATAAGCTGCCCAATTTTCACCGTTTTCACTGATTTGGCTCAATTCTCACTGTTTCAAGTTTTGAGAGTATATTATTTAAGTCGTAACTGGGACATCTTTCGCAACACCCCTTTCCAAACAACAGAAAACACTTTGTCCATTTCCGCCTGGGCCACATTTCTACAAAGTAGTATCTCATAAAAAGTTAAATATTAAAAAATGCGGGTATAGTTAATATGTGGTTTCATCGAATTTTTTAAATCAAACCATTGAAAATAAAATCCAATGTATGTCGTATTTGGTTACTTCCTAATATTTCGTGTACCGCAAGCGTATTTTACTTCTGTTAACATAATTACCTTATTGTTGGTTAAACTGAACATTTACTCATACAAAATATAATATTTAATTTCTAACGGATGTTAATAAAGACAGAGAGAAAATAGACGTGTTTGTAATGCCTAGTAAGAAATAGTTCTTATCCAAAATATTATTACACTGAGCGCGCACGAATGCAGTGCTTTGGCCCTCTGTTGTCATTTTATAAGCTTTGTATAATTTTTCAGACTCGGTTAAGCTTGTTTGCACGAGGCGGAGGAATATCCTGGAAGTAGATCTTAAGCAGTACCTTAGGATGTGTCCGAATTCGCCTGAAGTACATACTTGTGCGTACCTGCTGACGGCAGTGACGTCTTAAGTGCTGACCGAACTGCAAGTGAAGTATGCAAGTATACAAGTAACCACAGTTGTATACTTCTCGCATACTTGAGGAATGTGTGCTCCCATTTTGAGAAGCAATTCGTATGTTACAATTGATTTCCGACATAATTATTTGATTTAAAGTTTAATAGGCCAACATTCCTACTTCGTAGGTATATAATTTTGAACTGAATAAATAATTATCGCAAGTTTGACCTTGAAAAAAGGTCTAAGCAATAAATTCGTACTAGGCCTATGTTCCTAACCTACAGAAACTAAGATGGAAAATTGCAATCCAAAGTGCACTTACATACAATAATGCAAGGCAACAAATGTTAATGTAAATCAAATTTCAATATTATTTATACTTTATTAACCCCTAAAACCTTCGGCACCTATTAAATTCTTAGTCGGAATACATGAACATTTAAAGTGGTTAGCTGGCTAATATCTGGCATCGAAGCCAACAAGAGTGTCTGTCCGAATTCATCAAGTTTGGTGCCAAAGGTAAGTGAAGTATGCAAGGATGCAAGTACTCAAGTACATACCTAAGTTCAGACACGGCCTCAAAAAAGTTATAAGTAACCGTGGATGAACTCTACCTTGTGATCTGCAGACATAACGCAAAATAACTTTCGTTTTCGCTCGGGCGCGACTGGCAAACGAGTCGAAATTGCACACCAGTGGCGGCGTGCGGTTAATTAGCGGGCGGGGTGGGCGATATTCGCTGCCTTGTTTGGAACTGTGTAATGCTACATGAAGCACTGTGGAACAATGAACGTCGTGGGGTCGAAGTTCGCGAACCCCCGGCCCGCGCGGTGAAGAGGCGAGAGAAAAAAAAAAAAAACATATTGTGTAACTGCCAGCACGCAGAGCCCTTTTCAAAAAATTTCCTCCGTGCGAAATTTCCTTCGGGTAACAATCCGTGCGAAATCTCCCGGATTGTAGTCACGTAAACTAAGTTTACTTTACGCCATGCCACAGAAATCGCGCTAGCGTCCTACATAACAGAGAATTATGGAGATGAAAATATTAGCAATACATTTCCCATTCAACGGTTTTTTTTATGTGCACAATCGGGATACCCTGTGTACCTAATGGAAGATTTGTTAAAAATCCGTCACTCTTACAGCATTCAAAATGTTGTTCGATCCTAGCCCAGATATTTTAAGCGTATTTTTACGTAAACATTTTTGGAATAATCTGTTATTTTCCAATTGTGTGTGCCAAACTTTATTTTCGCAATCATTTAAACCTGAAATTGTGTTTCCCGTTAAACTTATGTGTGTAAGTTTTTATAGAGGCTACCGATAGGCCAAATATTTTCTATACATAAAACGACAGGGTAAATTTAAAACCCTAGTAATTTGAACTTACTCATGAACGTACATCAGACATTGTTATATACGTCCTGGAAAACCCTGAATTGGTATAAAACGTGCAAGTAAACAAAGGCCGTATCTCTTACTGCACGGCCAGATGTATAACTTGTTACTTACCAAGCTGAAGTGCACAGAGTTTATTGTGGGTTATGTTTCCCATGTTAATAGAACTTCGCGTTTGGTACTTACTTCTGGCATTCGAGATCCTCCAGATGCCGGTCGCCTATATAGGTCGCAGTAGGAACACCAGTTACGTCCGTCTGTCTCCGTTTAAAGCCTCTCTTTACATCTCACAATACGCCGGACAGTGTTCATTAAAGTATAAATATATGGCTTCCCGGCTTCCCGAAGAACACTGCACACACGACCATGCCATATACAGGACTCGTAATGTTGAACATACACACCGAAAATTTTCTGAAAAATACTATGTATGCCGCATATCAGTGGCGTTTGTTCCGTAGACGCAAGGTAATCAATGCTTACCCTATACATTTTGGAAATGTTTGACCCTTTACAGTTTTCGCCGTAACTATGAACACATTTAATTCTGAGTTTCCGATTTGAGAAACAGAGTTTTCGTAATTCCCGTAATGTACAAGCATAGAGCTGCTTTCTAATATTAGTTTCCACAAACGGGAGCGACTAGCGATGAACCGATCGCAAGCAACAACAGGCCACACGCTCGATCGCGTTCCTTCGGCAGGGTAAACAGTCGTTCTGTTTGCGTCCTCCAGTCCTACATTTTTCCTTGGAAAGTGTATTGAAGTGTTCGGTAAAACGGGAGTTTTCCTATAATTTGTAATATCTCTCAAAATAATATTCAGTTTAGTTATTATTAAATTCATTTCGTTTCCGTTTTTATGACTAATATTAGGTATTATAAACTGGTAAATACACGTGGAGGGTAAGCAAAGTTGGAAGTTGCGTTTGTTAGTAGAAATTTCTAAACCTGTATAATAACTCAGTATACGCCACTGCTACATATGAAAGAAGAAATCAACTATTCTGTGATCCTTTATAATATTTTGCTAAGATATACTTATTCAAAAATTTAACCAATTTTATAATTTATTTTAAAACTAAGTTTATGCTTCAAAGCATCAAGCAAAACTATTATTATAATTATTTCGATTGCATTGAATAAAAATATAACTATTACACTTTTTTTTTTACATATGGCATCCATTTATGCAGCGTAAGCAGTCGTTTTATAACTTAAATAAGCGTACGTAAAATCAATTATTACAAATATTTTTTAAAATTTTAAATATTAATTTATTGAATACAACAAGAATATTTATTATGATTTTCTTGATTGGTAAAAGTTATTTTTTTCTTTGCAAAATGGTTTTTATTACTATGCTTAGTGAAAATGCACTTAAATATGAATAAAATGCTCTTTATAAAAATTTATAAAGACACAAATCCGTAAATTCTTACAAAATATTTTCCAGCGTTCAAAATGTATGTAATATTCTTTTCTCCTATGCAACATAAATCGTACTTTTCTGACGTTTTTGGTGGTGTATACAACTTTATAATTAGTCCTGCACTAGGATGAAGCGTTTAGAATAAAATTTCCCTGCTCATTTGAGTAAAAATGCATCACTTATATTTATAATTATCAAATATATTGTTGATTTGCTTTAGTGTTCTTGTAAGATCCTTATAAACGTTAGCGAAACGAGTCTGTATCCTTGCGAAATTTGTATTCAGCGGCAGAGATACCTTCAAAGAAGCGTTGCTCTTTCTGCAACAAGAATAGCAATTGAAGTGTTAAAGAAGCCAAATTTTTCGGGCCATATTAAGAGGATTTAAGGCGAGGCTTCACCGTGCATAGGCGTATAGGAAATCCAACTAAAGATTATTTTTTAGAGATTGAACTCATCTAGCTTTGCAAACATTTCAAATTTCATTATTTTTAATTTCAAATGTACGTTATAATGATCTAAAAATTATGACATGTTATAAATAATAGTAAAAAAAATGCATTTAAATTTTCAAAATTAAAATTTGAATGATTTACAAATGTAGATGGGTTAAATGTTATACAAAAAAAAAACTTAGTTCAAAATACTATCACAACAAATGACAGAGATCTTTGTGCGAATTTAGCCTTTGATTCTCTATACGCTCACGCATGGTGAAGCCTGGCCTTAAGGTGGCGTGGTATTTTAAACATGACAGAAAATCATAACTGTAGTGGGCTTGGCACTACGAGGTAACTGACTCAGTTCTCTAATTCTGAGTCATGAAGTGGGTGTGGAACCATCACTGGGCCGGTCTCCGCTCGCTGTTAGCCTGACACCTTGACAACCAAGGTCCCTCCCGCCCTGTAATTGTCTACTGCGAGTGAAAGGATTAGAAGTCCGCCAATAGCGAGCAAGTTTGTAACGCACCATTTCCCGAACACCGCCGAGTCTTACGGGTTGCAGCTCTGTGGTTAGCAGGCGCACCCACTGTATCTTGCCATTCCACACACAATGCCCCTGAATAGAAAAAAAAAAAAAAAGTGCAACGTTTAAAACTCGTAACAAATAGTATTCGACTTGTTCACTTTACGAGGAGTTATGCTAAGTTCCAGGAAATAAAAATACGCCGTCATTTTGACGTGGCAACGTGTTACAACTTAGTCCCATATGTTCGGAAAGTGAGCGTCACGAAATGTTGCCGTCGGGTCCGTGGCAATTACTCATTGAGAATGAGCAGTACGTTAAATGTAAATGTGCGATTGTTAGGTCGGTCATTTGGCTTCGTGCTTCACACACAAACCTATCGTTCTGACGTCATCAGGACGCGGTGAGAGACGCGCTGCGAACGTCTAGATTTAGTGTGGTTTAGTGCGCTTAAGACCGCTGTATCGGCCGAACGGCTCATCCGATCGGAGAACTTATGGTGTCAGTTTGTGAGTAAAAAAATAGTGTATAAAAACATAACCAAGAATCATAAATAATAAACACACATAGTGAATTTCTAATCAATAATAACTTTCTCTTTGCAGATTACAAACCAAAATAGTTAAAAAGTAGGTACGAGTTAGGCGAAAAGGACACAAATGATATTAACAAAATGAATAGTGCTCGGCAACACAAATATAATACTGAAAGAATGACTCAGCTACATCAATCCATTCCGGAGTTATATGAGGAAGAAGTTGACAATTCTACGCGTCAGCGAAATGCGGACGTCACGAGTACATCATCACATGTCACATCACTTGACAAAACTATGACTAAACAACAACGGCACATTCAGCGCAAACGTAAAAAGCACCAAGATATTTTGCAACAACTCAGAGAATTAAAAGCAAAACGTAGGAAGAAGTCAATAGACAGGTCTCCAGCAAATACATTAATGACGTCTTAGCCAGCCACGACTCGGCGATACGAGACATCAATGACATTTCAGCCAGACACAGCTCAGCCAAACGAGCAGGATTCTACCTCTGAAACGATGAAGAAGCCCCAGATAACTACCGCAGAACGATCCAGAGCATACATTGGCATGGGCCTCATCACTTTATTCACGCGTCGGTCATGTGAAACTGTGAAATTATACGAAAAATAAAAATTTTACAAATCTGCTCATTTTTACACTTCGATGCATAAAAAAAAAACAGAAAGTGAAATAATAATTTAAGTTATCAGTAGAGATGGGAAAATTTCGCGAGTTCAATGACACGCAGGCTAGATTCCACAGTCCTGTGTACACTGGAGCCTCAGCTGTTTGTTCACTGGCTGCTGCCACAGTGTTACCTCACACCTGGCAGTATGGGATTCGCTACTTGTTTCTTCTTTGCAAGTTTGCTATTGGTTCAGAGGCGTCTAGGGCGTGTCTAATGAACTGTAATCCAATTGAAAAGGTGACCTCACTTTATATGCGTTTGACGTCTCTCTTATCCCGAATTAATTCGCGAAATTTTCCTATACCTAGTTATCAGATATGGTTCCCTGACACTTTTTATCTGACGGTAATACACGGAACTACTTCCCATCCATCGTTACCAACTTTACTGGGCGTTAAAATATGTGCAGGTAGGGGCAGTGACATTTTTCTAAGGTTGATTTCAAATGTGTTCACTTTAACGTTAACGGACTTTAGTGACGACCTATACCATCCACATCAAGGACAACAAGCAGACATAGTAAATGCAATATTATACGGTGATAACGTGGTTCAGTAAACTACTGTGATGTCTGCAGTAACAAGTGAATTAAACAATCCCTTACAGTCTATCATTTGTTTCCCTCTCACCCGCCCATAGTGGTTGTCACGTAAAAAATACCCACGGCCGCCGTGTAGACGACACAGCCTACCCCATTTTTTATTCATTATTAACTTACTAAAATTAAAATTTTACTGTTTTGGGATGTTCTTTCTGGTGGTGAGGGACATTCCTGTACTCGGCTTATATTTTTACACACTCAGGACAATTTAATAATGTGGACGGGAATAAGATCCGATTAGTTTAAGTCAAGTAGGTATATCGAAATTATGTTTTTTTTCTTTCGCGTATGTAAGTTAATCATGGCCACGAAGAAAACTGAATTGTGCGGAAAATGCTTATTACAAATTTTGCCCAATTTTGCTACCTACGGATAGGAAAATTTCACAAACATATCTGACGACACGTTGAAATTCAGCCATTTTTATCATTTAATAGCAGAGTACGACACAAGACCTGGACGACTAGGTTAATAACAGACATGTAATGAAATAAGGACCGAGTAATATGCTGCCCTAGTCTATAGTATGACCTGTTATTCACTATGGAAGCAGGCAGAGAAAAAGCAATAGATGATGGTTGAGTAGATTCAGGATTTTATAGTCTTACCCTACATGCCATTGAGCATACGAAATTTTCCCGTCTAATCGTAATTCATACCCAGTAGCTATTATACATGTTTAGCGTTTGCAAATACATAAAACTTGATTATATATATTTAAGGTATTCTGTATTTCTTTTCGAAAACGTTTATTACAAACACACTGCCAGCCAGGTCACACATCATGCATATTATCTTAAATGTGCACTATTTACCAAAAAGTATTTGGGCACCTATCCACAATGTTTGCTCGGTGGTTGTCACCCCGTTAGAATCTCGTTGGGCCACCTCTTGCGGCTATAACAGCAGCCACCCTGTCTGACATGCTCTCTACGAGTGTTTGCAGGATATCCTCGACGATTCGTCGCCATTCCTCTTGCAACCATTCCATGAGTTGAGCAATGGATTTTGGCCGCGCCTGACGAACCCTCACCCGGAGATCCAGTTCGTCCCAAAGATGTTCTATAGGGTTGAGGTCGGGGCTCTGGGCGGGCCAGTCCAATCGGCGAGCATTGTTACAGGCGTACCACAGTATAGTAGCCCTTGAAACATGGCACCTGGCATTGTCATCCTGGAAGTAACACGGGTCCATTCCGTAAAAATGCCACAATGTTTAGAGCATTTCATTATCCAGAATGTTACAATAGGCCTCTGTGTTCATGCTACGCCGGACAAACACCAGCGGTCCTACGCCGAAGGCCGTGAAACACAAGTCAACTGACGTAATGAATTACCTATCTTCACGGGTGTCCAATTACTTTTTGGTAGATAGTGTACTACTAGTTCCATTACAGCATAAATGAAGATGTGTTCGATACCGTTCACTGTAACAGATTGCGACGCCCTTATCCCAAGGACGTGGCAAAGGGGCATAAACAATGCCCAAAATTCAATCAGAAAAATGTGTGTTAAAAAACATTTTTCAATCCACACTTCTAAGGAGTGTTAAACTGTAAACCTTTCCCAACATATCTACCATTACTGAAAAAGCAGAAAGAACACAATACTTGGGTTAATGTTTCTTTATACACCAAAATGTTTCAAAACATAGTTCACAATTCATTCAGACAGGAATACTAAGTACATGCAAATATTTTATTAGGTTACAAATGTCGTGATACCCAATATTATTAGTTGTCTTATTTTAAATCTATATGAAAGAGTTCCAACCTCACGGATGTAAAATCAAGACGGAGGCATCCTTTTTTATTTTTTCTTCAACTTGTGTCCAGTAGTAGCCACGGCTAGCGCCCTACGACCTCAAACTGCGATGTGATTGGCCAGGTACGAGAGCCGTTATCGAACCTGCCACGAAATATAGGACGAGTCCAATTACCAAACCTGGTACGAAATCTGACCATACAAGACGTGAAATGCCATGACGGGTGCCACACTAGTCCGTATACCAGCCGCCATGGTGGATCTTGCACAAACTTTTACGTAATCTGGTATCGTATAATATCGCCTTTAAAATGTGTGCAGTTAAAAGCAGTGACATTTTTCAAACGTTAATTTCAAAAGCGATTAGTTAACCGTAAACATCCTTTATACGTACGTATATACTGGTGTGGTAAATTTGTGAGTAATCTCTCAGAGTACACGTTATACACGAGTGAGTTTATATATTTCTCATCATTGGACTACAGATTGTTCGGCACACCCTGGACGTCTTTGAATATATAGGAGTCAACTGACAATAGGATTAATCAATCACTTTCAACAAGACAAAAAGAAAAATGAGTTCTCACTGTTGCGTAATGAAATAAATAAATTGTACCGGCTCTAAAATATAGAGAGCATTGGAGACTAGTGAGCTGCCAGAAAAAAAAAAAAAACGCAAACATTTTAAAGTTGTTTACTTATGAGAAATAAGTAGAGACCTGAAGAATTTGCGGGTTCATTTTGAGACAGGCTACACTTCGAATCACGTGGATTTTCATATTGCTGCGCCCTTAAAAACCGGGTATCAATATAACTTCTGTCGTTGGTCCACACAGTGTTTGACACCGCCTGAAGAACGCTGGTCCAATCGTCGCCTTTCAGGCCTAATCCACAATAACTGTTCCGCGGACGGCTAGCTGCTGATTGGTGCACGTGACCCTCTGACGTCACAGCTCGTCGTCCCAATGTTCCAAGGTCCCATGTCGCAAGATCATTCGCCAACTTCAACTTTCGTCCGCGGACAGGTCCCAGATTGTTTTTGTTTACATTTTATCGCCCGCAAACGGTAAAAGTAAATTGCGGGTGTGTTATTATTATTTTTATTATAAAAACTCGCTATTTGTTAAAAACAATAACCTCCAATCTAGTAACTGCGAAAACGAAACTTTAATCAGTAAAAATACAAAAATTCACTGACTTCAGCTAAAAAATTAAAAAAATACCCGAAGGAAGTTCAATTAAAGCAAAATCAAAACGTACACATTCGCAAAACTCAAATTATAAAACAAAAGAAAATAAGCTAGAACGATAAATATTTGCCAGTAATCGCAGACAATTTATTGACATACCGATTAGGGTTCACTCTAGATTCAGTGTCTAAAAGCTTAGCTTCGGAAGTCGTTATTGTAGACACGTACGTTGGGACATACTTCTGCGGACGAACATCTTCAACTGCGGACGAGCTATTGTGGACTAGGCCTCACGTTGAGAGCAGCCAACCAATGTGCAGTTAATATCGACATATTTGTACATAAGACGGCAGGGTCTAGCCTGCAGGTCATTGCAAACGCGAATTTTCCAGGTCTCTATAAATAGGTTAGGGAGAAACAGCTATAAATAAATGCCAGTGAAGTGGGTATCCGTCAGCCAACAGATGCCCACGAGCGCTATGTTCAACACGGAGATGTTTCCTTATTACTGGGTGTTTACACGACCAGATGTGATCGTATCCGGCTCGCCTCTCATGCGTTACGTAACGCAGCCTCATCGTCGTCGCTGAGCGCGGCGCTACGTGGAGAGCATTTGGCTCCCATCCTTCTATAGGCTCTTCACGGTAAAATGAGCACTTTTAAAAGCCCTGCTACACATAGTGTATTCCTCCGCCTTATGTAAAATTAACATTGTCATGGGCCTCGCCACTTTATTCATGCGTCGGAAAAATGAAACTGTGAAGTTACTTACAAAGCAAATCCATTACGAATCTGCTAATTTTTTACACTTCGATGCATTAAAAAACCGAAAGATAAAGAATTAAATTTAAATCATCACAAATTGTTACCTAACACTTTTTATTCGACGTTAAGATATGGAACTACTTCCCATCCATCGTAGCCAACCTTAGTGGGCGAATGTCACTCAGTGCGCCCATTAAAATATATGAATGCAGGTGCAGTGACTTTTTTCTAAGGATCATTTCTAAAATGCTCACTTTATCGTGAACAGCCTTTAAGTACAACCCAGTGACCCTTTTATAACTCTTTGGTCGGTATCGCAGGTTTCCAAACTGGCATGCAATTTTCTCGTGGCGCTGCTTGTACCTATGGGACTCTCAGCGGTGATCCTATCATTTTGTGGGACCACGGTGGCTGAGCAGTTAGCCTGCTCGCCTCCCACAAAGGCGATCTGGGTTCAATCCCTGGACGGGTCACTCCGGATTTTCGCATGTGGGAATCGTGCCAGACGATGCCGTTGGTCGGCGGGTTTTCTCGGAGATCTCCCCCGTTTCCCCGCCCTTTCATTCCGGCGCTGATCCATACTCACCCCAATCACCCTCATCGGCTCTCAAGACCTCGATGTTAAGAGCCGCCCGAATCTCTTCACTCACTCACCCTGTCATTTTGTTGATGAAAGGTCTGTAACAAAGTTCAATACAGGCTCCTGTCGTGGTTTAGCTCGTGTCCGGATAGCAGGGAGGGCTCCAAAATAGTATTTGCAGCATATATTGCAACTTTAAAGTACCTCTCCTTCTTCTGACGTATGTCTTTTCGTAGGTAAACATACTGGGGGGGGGGGAAGTTTAATAGCTATGTTAAACAAACAATATTTATAACACTTTGCCAGGCAGGCGGAATCCTTATGCACATTATATTACGTAACAAAATATTACTTAAATGCAACATTTGAAACGATAAATGACTACGAAATCGAAAGTTAAAAAAAAGATTTTTTTCGTAACACCGAACTTATATCGACTATCGACACGAACACTATGCCCCTCAATGTCTAGTTAGAAACAAATACAACTGTTCTCTAACGTGTAATGACCGGATGACAACTTATTCAGTTACGTGCAGGCGGAAGACCACAGTACTTGAATAATCCAGCTTTAAATATTTTTCACATTTGCTGCAGTTCGTGAGTAGCCAGTTCTATACGAGACATGTGGCACAGGATCCAATACCGTACTTGTGTTCTTAGAGTTTATTTTACCACCTTTGTCAGCCGAGGTATTGCTGGATGAATAAATCATTTACCGTTGAAATTTGTGTTTAATATATAAGAGGGTTCAAAATTCACCACGTTTATTTAAACATTGCATATATACATATGTTTAAGGGCTGCAGTTAGGCCACCAACTACCGTTATGTGCGGCCAGCGTGTAACCCACCTCGGCTCTCCCCTTCCCATGGACTGACACGGTGCAAGATTGGCTGACGTCACATCCATTTCTCCTCGCCGCTAAAGAAGCCGACACAGGTACAGGAGACGCAAGAACATTCTGGTGAGACTGGCTGGGGTCACAGCCCCTCCTCCTCCGCTGAAGAAGCCGACGCCTGTAGGAGACGCAAGAATATTCTGAGAAATAGGACGCTCGGCGCAGCGCGCGAGTTAGAGAACATTATGGGTGATGGCCTACGACACTATAAATAGCACGGCGGTCCAGCGGCCAGCAGTCTCTGGCGAAGGCCATCTAACTGAGTGCAGGCACGAAGTCGAGTGCGGTACGACTGCGGTTGAGGTGTTCTTGGGGAGAATGCACGAGAGGGCGTAAAACCCGGCGAGTAAAGCCTACCGTGCGCGAGGGCGCTCGGAGAAGTATAGAACATTGCGGACAGGCGGGACATGGATTAAACTGATGTGGGACTGAGTGGACATGTAATAGGGATTTTATTGTAAATTTTGGAACTGTCAAATATGGACACATAATTTATGAATTAATTTAATAGGTTGATACACTGTCTATTGTTAGTGTTTTTTAATTAATTGTATTAATTGAAGTCATTAACTGTAAAAAGTAAGCGATATCGATTTATTGAGAGATATTGAGTTGAGAGAATTTTGTTTGTAGTTATTGTAAATGAAATTAGCAAATTATAATTAGATCTTTAATTTAATAATTACCTCCATCACTTAATGAACTTTGTCAGCCCACTGAATTTCGAGAGAGGAATTTATAACAATATGTATAGTGTTGCGGTCTGCTATTTCTCCTCCGTGGTCTTCTCCGCCTATCACGTCGTGCACACTTCACGCAGTTCCCCCAGGATCACGTCATCGGTACCTGGAGGAGAGGATTCAGAACCACTACACGGGCTGCGGTAACGCTAACGGGATGGTCTTCACTCTCGTGTCTCGAAGAATGAGCGACTCGGGAGAGCCATTGCGCGAATTTTCCGGTCGTCACCTGCCTCGGTGTGGCTCGAGATGCGAAGAACCTTTTGGGCAAGGTTATCTCAGTTAAAGGTTGTTCACGATAAAGTGAGCACTTTAAAAATGAACCTTAAAAAATGGTTCTTGGCCCTGCATGCATATATTTTAATGGGTGCACTGAGTGACATTCGTCCAGATAAGTTGATAACGATGAATGGAAAGTAGTTAAAGATCTTAACTCCGAATAAAAAGCGTTTGTAACCATTTGTGATAAATTAAATCATTTCTTTCACTTTCTGTTTTTAATGCATCGAAGTGTGAAAATGAGCACATTTGTAAAGTTTTTACTTTATTGATAATTTTCACAGTTTTGTTTGACCTACGCATGAATAAAGTGATGAGGCCCATGGCAATGTTAATTTTAGGTCTACATAAGGCGGTGGAATACGCAACGTGTATACAAGTAGATCTTAAGCAGGGCTTCCAAAAGTGCTCAATTTACGTTGAACCGCCTATACACGAGCTGTGGCGTGTTTCTGTGTCAGCAGTCTTGATTGGACATCACTGCCGGGTGTGCGAGATCATCGTGACGACAGGCGACGGAACAGTGACCAGCAAGTGTAGTGCGCGACCCTTGGGAAAGCAGAGTTTGAAACTGATAGACAAGACTTCAATAAAGCGGGACTTCAAGCGCGCGTGGCGGATGTAAATGTTAGGCATTTCACATTATAATTTTATATCTGTAAAATAATAAATGGAAATAAAGTATCGCTAGTATAAAGACAATAATCAAGATTTTGATCATAATAGGGATTGGCATAAAATCTGAGCTCAGAGATAGAGGAATAATAAGTGTTGATAGCATGGCTAGGCACACTATGGGCCTACACATGATTCTCAATTAGACTGACAAACTACGGGAGGTAATTCTTCATGAAAAAGTTAAACAAAACATCGGTGACACTTTATACCTAAACCGAATATTAAGGGAGGTATGAGCACTTAAAAAAAAAAAAAACGAGATTGCCGGATTTGTGCAAAATATCGGCTCTTACGTTGAAGGTCCCGATAACATACAATAATGTTCCGAGAGTTGTCATTGTATTTTACTTCGTAACCAATATTCTGCACAAACACGGTTTAAAACCTGGTTTTTAGGGGCTCGTACCTCCCTCAATATTCGGTTTAGGTATAAAGTGTCACTTTCTTTCCTTTTACTTTTTCGTGAAGTTTGTCGGTCTAATTGCGTATCACCCTATATACTGTGCATAGATAATAAGGGGTTATTGTAAGGTCCTTATAAACACCATTCCGTGATATAGTTATGCTCTCGTCAACGCGCTAGTGATTAAACGTGGCGGAAGTGTACGGAAGGGGCGCGGCAGGCCAAGAGAAACTCTGCAGGCATTTCGTAACTGTTTAGATAACCAACCACCAATCCACTTCTCTTTCTTTACCTATTATCGTTTCCTCGTCTCCCCCTTTCGCACTTCAATTGTAGTGTCGATCCCGGCGCTGTGTTGATTAGAGAGTCGGGAGGGGGGCCCTCGCCTGTGCCAGGGGTCAGAGGTCGTGACCCCACACCCGGGTGCCTCCATGCCGTGAGTGACAGTAATCCCTGCCGCACACAACGCGTACACACACACGTACACGCACACACACACTCGCGCCTGCGCACACACGACGTCTGTAGAAACTCGCCAGCTGGGTCTCCCGGCCGCCCGGCGAAAGTCTGTTACTCGAGATGCCCGCCGGCTTGTGAGCTTTTGTGCGGCTTAGGTTGGTACTGCAGCAGTCACATCTGATCGAAACAGACTTATGGGCAGTTCACTGTTAATTGGACGCTTTTGAAAACAACTTTTGTAAAATATAACTGCCCTAATAAGGCTATTCACTGTAAAGTGAGCACTTTTGTAAGCCGTCCTATTTGGAATAATAGCTTATAAACATATTATATTTTAACGTCAGAAGTTAATTTTCGAGTGTGGTGGAATATACAAACCATGCACATTACTTATATAACCATATTTGTTTTAAAAACTTTGTTTAATGATGAAAAATGGCTGTAAAGAAAAATTAATTATGGTCTCAAAAGTGCTCACTTTACTGTGAACAGTGTATACAAGCATGTATTTTAGCAGTCACGCTAACTAGCATGCACCAATTGAAGTTGGTAACTATGGGGAAAGTAGTTCGATGTCTTAACGTTCAATTAAAGGCGTTAGGCAAATATTTGTGGACACTGAAATTATTTATTTTCCTTTCTGTATTTTTTTTGATTCAGTTAAGTGGAATAATTAGCACAATTGTAGAACATTTACTTTTATTATAATTAGGGATAGAAAAATTCAATGACCTGCATGCTAGACTGACTCCACAGTCCTGTGTACACTAGAGCCTCAGCTGTTTGTTCATTGGCTGCTGCCAGAGTGTTAACTCACACCTGTCAGTATGGGATTCGCTACTTATTTTTTTGCAAGTTTGCTATTGACTCAGAGACGTCCAGGGTGTGTCTAATGAACTGCAATCCAATTGCAAAGGTGACTTCACTGTATATGGGTTTGATATTTATCTTGTCCCGAAATGAAATCGCGATATTTTCCTATCCCTTATTATAATTTCAGTTTTACTAGGCCGACGCATGAACAAAGCAATCAGTTTCATGGCAATGTTTAAGGGGTTTACACAATGAAAAACTTGAGCATTTATCATTACGGAGTATAACGTAGAAAAATTTCCATCGTTTTGTCTCCCACGGAAGTGTACAAACTGAAGTGTCTACTCCCTAGTCTACTTGTTCCAGTATTTTAAGTTGATTTTAGGAGTGGAAAGATTTGGGCGTCTCTTAACTTCGAGATATTTAGAGCCTATGATTATGAAGCTATGTGAGCATGGAGCAGCGCCGGAATGCAAGGTCAAAGAAACGGGATGTCCTCGAGAAAACCCACCGACCAACGTATACTACGGCACAATTCCCGCACGCGAAAATCAACGCGTGACCCCAACGGGAATCGAACCCGATTCGCCTTAGGAGGCGAGTAGTCGAACCACTACACCACCGCGGCCCCTACTGCTTAAGTTTCACAGAAGGGAAAATCCGGAAACATTAAAAATGAATTCCCACATTGTAAACTTAGCCAATGACAGTGAAATATAAATTTAAATTAACTCTTATTTTTATATATTTTTGCTTCAAAAAGAAACTTTCAATCTACTTCTGTTGGCCTGCTTCTAAAAACAATTTTCCACTGCAAAAATACTTTTAAATAAAAACCTGCTATCATTTTATTTTTAAATAACACACTGTAAAATATTTTTCTATTGATATAACTCAGACAAAAGGATCAGTTGTACGATATTTTAGCGTACTACTAACTTCCAACTGATTTTATTGCCTAATTTTTTCATTGTGTAAACCACTTCATTCTACTGGGGTTGGAAGCTCAATGCTAATGGCTTGGCAACTAAAATTGTTTTCCACCAGGCAGTACTAGCTTCGCACGTCTGCCCAGTTTTTCCTTTTTGTTTAACATAAGCAAATATCTTAACACATTCAGACCCAGTGTACACAGCTGTGTATACATTACGCACGTGTAAGTAATTTTAAGTCTGTACTGCACACTGCGTAGCTCAGTGACTAATGATCTTACCTGCGGGTAAATGATTTGCAAACCGTCTTACTGGTCTGGATCATAATTGGTTCATATAACTTTGGCCGAACATATACGCTGACGACGAAAAAAAGGGTTGTGTCGACTAAGTACAACACGCATCATAAAATGTTTTTGTTTGCGACACCTGAAAACTTAAATTAATGTGGGTCTGAAAAGTTTAACTGTGCACTTACAGGAATCATACATAAATAATTATGTATACTCCTCCTATTTGCAGTTTTTTTTAGAACCTACGAATGCATATTATTTTTCGCGATAGAATGAAAACTTAAGAAAACGCATCCACGTGTTGTTTAATATCCAGTCGCAGTACTGCAATTCGCAAAATTATGTGTTAAAAATAACTCAAACGAGAAAAAAAAAATCGAAAAATGTCCTTTTCATGAGACCTATATTTATTTCGCTCTTGGAAACGGTATTTTTTTTTCATTGAAATAAGCGAGTTGTAGAAAGCTAAATGCAAAACAACTATTGGATTTTTACTACTCACTCTTGCGAGGAGCACTGTAGGGTGTGTATAATAGCAATATGATAAAGTTAATACTTAATAATTTAACAGGGCTAAATATATCTCACAATTCGAGCCAAACTCGAACGTATGCACGCAAATATATAGAATTTCTCCATTTACGACCAACTTAAAAGCGACCTCGTCGTAAGAACAGCGAACCTTGCAAAAGAAATAATCCAAGTGGCAAAGTTTCCTATAAGGAATCCTAACTTGACTGGAATAAACCATTGTCTAGGTTTAACTCGTAGCTACGTCTCGTCTAAATAATCTTAAGGCATGTTAACCAATAAAAATGTTAATTAAGAATCATGCGGGAATCACAGTTCTCGCTCTCGGAAATACCTCTTGGTTTTCTGATTGACAACTGAAATGATAATTCTTCTTCCCAACCAATTAAAAGTATTGAAAAGCTTGTCCTGTTTACTTTTAGTGATATCATTAATATAACCGCGTAAAAATTGACAATGCTCAAGCACATTATCCTCTAAAACAAACACATTCTGTTATACAAGCTCATTAATGTGAATTTATTTCTCAAATATAATCATAAACGTGCTCATGCACAATTTTATAATTTAAATTTAAAACACAATAATTTTTTTAACGCTTATGTAAAACTCATTCACCCACACGAATTGCAAAATTTCTATTGTAAAACAACACGTTAAACAACACACGCTGAGACCTTAAGCAAACGTAATAATTTTTCAGTTAACGCTTTCAATTGTGGACCCAGATTTATTTCTCATGAAAGTTTTTAAGTGCCGCATATTGTAGGCCACGAATAAAAAAGATCTGGGCTATGAAAATTATATTTTTGCACGAAATACACTCATTTTTTAAATTTTTGTTATCGTTATATCTCTTAAAATAAGCAGCTAAGGCAGATTCCCAATGAAATTGTTGCCATACTCTGGAAAAACAGTTTTGTATAATTTTTTTTGAACGACAGAGTATAGAGCATTGTCTTAGTGCATTGTCTGATGTCAGTATTTCTTCTATACTGTTGATATATTGTCGCCTTTGTAATCGTTCGCAAGAAATAACCTCGCATTTCGCCTTGACAGTTATCAGCTAAAAATTTACAATCGTAGCGAAGCTGTGGAGTTTCGATAAAATTTGGGAAGCTGCTATTTAGGATATGTCATGCGGAAACTTTCAATACACCTTCTTAAATAGAAGCTTTTGCGTAATATCAATAATTCCAAAATGGCGGCTGGGAATCCGCCTAAACAGGTTGATGCTAGATCAGCAAACTCTACCAGTACTCAACTTTAACCCCTGGTTAACTGTTATAATATTATGTGTACGCAATAGCATAGAGAACTCTCTCTCTCTCTCTCTCTCTCTATATATATATATATATATATATATATATATATATATATATATATATATATATATATATATAGGCAATTCGCGGTTATTTCACACTATTCTGAGGCCCTGTTAACGTTCTACTTTTGGTTACCGATTACGTATCCTTTCGCTACATGATGAGTATGGCCCTGGAACAAAGCCAGAATGATGAAAGGGTGGGGGAAACGGGAGATCCACGAGAAACCCCGGCGACCGGCGGCATTGTCCTGCACGATTCTCACACCCGAAATTCCGGGGGTGACCCGGCCGGAGGTTGAACCCGGTTCGCCGTGGTGGGAGATGAGCATGCTAACCGCTCAGCCACAGCGGCACCAGCAAAATCGTGTAACGCCGCTCGGCAACGAGGGCCTGGTGACCTACTTGCCGAGTTGTAGCTTAACCAATAAGAAATATTTCGCAGCAGGTAGTTGCCAATCGGATGGCACGTTTCCAGAACCTCGTGCATCAAATCTGTGGAAGAATACTCCATCGCAAAAGGAAGCGATCCCGTCGCGATTTCATTTCTGTGCACTCAGCTATTTTGTGACGAAATTTTCACAAAAGAAAATAACTACATTTTTTAAGAAAGCAAATACGATGTCATTTATGAATATATTTGAATACCAAATGTCTTAGACCTATCAAAATACGTATTGAAGCCTCAGAAAAGACTATGGGTTTTCATTAGAGGTCTGTTGGGAGCCACGGTAGCCGAGCGATTAGCTCACTCGCCTCCCACCAAGGCGAACCGGGTTCAATCCCCGACCGGGTCACCGGATTTTCGCAAGTGGGATTCGTGCCGGACGATGCCGTTGGTCGGCTGGTTTTCTTGGGTATCTCCCGTTTCCCCGCCCCTTCATTCCGGCTTCGCTCCAAACTTACTTCAATCACCCTCATTGGCTCTCAGGACGTCGCCGTTAAGAGCCGCCCAAATCTCTTCACTCACTCACGTATTAGAGGCCCGGACGTGTCGTGAGAGTTTCACGGCATGGTACAGGCTTCACAGATCTTTGTACACTCCAGCCTCTGTTGTTTGTTCACGATTCCGATCATATTTTACCGCCGCGGCCTGGGTCTTCTTTGATTCGCTCATTATTTCTCTAGGGGTGAATACTGGCGAATCCTGAAGTTCCACCCCAATTGCCGACCTCCCGTGGCACAGTCAGTTGGTGCGCCGCCGGTCTGCCGTGCGGGATTCTGGGTTTAGATTCCTAGGTAAGGCATTAGTGTTAATATAAGTTAGGACATAAGTTAGTTTGGAAGTCGTCTCCTGATAATCCTTCAGGGATAACAGCGGATGACTTAAATAAGTCCTTTCCAATTCCAACTCCGATTAACCCCAATTCACAAACGTAAAAAAAATATGTCTCACAAATGCTCGAAATCTAAACCATTTTTACACGTTCTTGCGGACATTCCGGCGTTATGATTTTCGTTTGTTATCGCATCAGTAAGGCCACCTGCCCCCCCCCCTACCACTCATTAACCATAACCGCAAATATACGAATATCTTAAATTCCTTTGGTTATCGGCAGCATTCTTTTGCAAGAAGAGATTTCCTTACATGTGATGGCTAATCAGAATTAAGGTGCTCCGACATTGAACGTCCATGATTCGTGTCCACTCGCCGAAGACACGTGACAAAGTCCAATTACGCAAGTAGAAATGAGTTAAATGGTTTTAGAGTACAACTAGTCGCGGAATCTTTTCCTTCTCCAAAACTTAGTCCTTCGAGCGTACCTAGTCTATTTCTACCTCAGTGTTGTCGGTCAAAGACGTCGGGGTTTTTTTTTGTCCTGGAAAACAAACACAAGAAGTGAGTGAAGCATTCACGATCATCAACGAATTCCGAACGTCCAGCGAATACTAATTAGACAAGTGCGCTTGATGTTTGTTAATTATCTCTCAGTCTCAGTCGTCATATTATATTTTTAATCTCGAAAATCTAAAATTTTAGGAAGAAGATTTTCTAAAATATGACTAGGGTGTTTTAAGTGTTAGCCACGCCTCGCAATTCATTCAAACAACATCTGAAAAATTAACGTATAACTACGTTTAAAAGCAAGGTTAAATGATTACTTTAAATTTTGTATTACGTATGTTGTAACATTACTAAATTTTATTATATTATATGCAATGCGTAGATACTAAGTTAATACTGTCGCGTATTAGAAATGATTTTATTCGTTTAAAAGTTAAACTCAGTGAGAAATTAAAAGAGTCTTCTACGGCGATGGCTCATTGATAGGGGAATGCAAAAATCGCATTATCATTTGGAATCAGGCTAAAATTCACAGTAATGTATACACTCGAACTGACGTCAGTTCCCCATTGGCAGCCGCATGTCTGTGATGTCGCTCCCTTTTTGAGAGAACTGCACTCGATAGGGGCACAGATTTGTGAAGTGTACATTTATTGGCGCAGAGTTACCCAGGGCGTGTCAAATAGTCTAATAGAGTATGGTCCAATGACAACCGTAGTGCAAAGACAAGTGTGTTTTACGTTTAAAATATTCTCAAATAATAACTCGAATTTTGCAGGTCTGTACTCATTAACTATCGCCCCATGCTGATTTCATAGGCCTGTTTGGGTTGGCTACGCGGAATGGAACTACTAGAGTACTGGACGGTTACTGTTGATTCTGTGTTTGCCAGGGCGTGTCAGATGAGCGGAAGTCCAGGCAATAACATAAGTTCAACCTAACCCCTTTCTTGTACGCCGTCTAACTTGGTTGCAAATCGCATACTAATGCAGAATTGAAACAGTTCTTTACCCGAAAACTCTATAGCAAGCACACTCCAGCTAACTGGCGCCACAGACAAGCAACGTCGCACAACGCGATTCGCCAGTAATCTCCTGGCTACTTACTCGCCAAGTGGCATCCCAAACAACAGGGGATCTTTCGCAGCACGCAGTGGCCAATCATACGAAAGACCCACTTCCAGAGACTCGCGCAGCCAGTCAACGAACAGCTATGCCATCATCATGAGAACCGTCACGGCAATTTTCTTATGTGTGCTAACCTGCAAAATTCTTGTTATTATTTGGGATAAGGCTAAACTTTACAGTACTGTATATACTTCAGCCGGCGTCGTTTCTCCATTGGCTGTTCATATACGTGAAGTCACGCCCTTTCTTACAGAACTGCGCGTTATTGGGACACACAGTTGTGAAGTGTTCATTTATTGGCGTGCCAGATAAAATTCGGTACAATGACAAACGCGTTGCAAAGTTACATGTGCTTTAATTTTAACTTGTCCCCAAAAAATAACGTGAATTTTGCAAGTCTCTAATGCTAAATATTCCGTTCCCTGATACTGGATCATAGCGCCAATTGACAGGTTTGTCTGCACACAACGTAAACACGACTGGTATAAACGTGCTGTCGTGGTGTAGTGGTCGAGCCAATCACCTCCGTTACGGCAAACAGTTTACGATTGACGGTTGTGTCAAATCCAGATTTTCGCACATGGGAGACGTGGCGGACGATTCCTTTCGCCGATGGTGGTTTTTCTTCGGTGTGTTCCCATTCCCTCCTCCCTGGGGTTCCGTCCGTGTTCTATCATCTTCAGCTCACTTCTCGCCTCATTTAGAGAGACCCGGAAATCTCGCGGATTCATCTGAGGACACGTTAAACTACATTCACGTGTACATATGTGTTTGTGCTTCTATTGGGCCATAGTTTGTTATGCACGCCCCGAACCACTTTCGAATAATAACTGACATGGAAGGAAATTAAAAGCCAAATCCCATGCTACCTGGTTTGGGATTAAACTGGAGCAACGGGCCAATGAATACGAACTGATACTCGAATGCATGCAAGTTTTGTGGAGTCTTAGCTTATTTCAGAATGAATCTGAGAAATTTCCGGGTCACTATTAATTTGTTAACCTACGCCTTAACGTCTGAATAAAAATGTTGATTAAAAAAATTACGGTCCCTGGAATTTTGCAGGTTTCTGCAAAGATTTGAGTTATATAGTTAATTTGCGATTTATTTACACTTTCTTAATCAAAACTTTACTTTAAACTTTAAACTAATACTTACACTTACACTCAATTATAAAATTTCAATTGTAGTTAATATGAATTAAACCAGAGATAAAATAAGTGTGCTAACAATGCCTAGCAAGAAATAGTCGTTATGCAAAATATTATTATTCTGAGTCTGAACGAATGCGGTTTTTTGTCTCTTTGGTGTAATTTTCTAGACTCGGTTAAGCTTTGTTTGTATGAAGTGGAGAAATATCCTGGAAATATAACTTTAACAGGGCTTCAGAAAAGGTGGAAGTAACCTAGATGTTCCCCAGCCACACTTAATCGACAAATAATAACGGCAACAAATTCGTGGCAAGGTAGAATTTTACGTTTCGCAGATAGATACCCACTGGTTAGGTTATGACCGCCTTTTATTCGTGAAATATTTACATGCAGAATAACACTTCAATGTCGCGAGTGCAATCTTGCAAGTGTTCCTGGCTGATTAATTGGCCGCGTGTCTTCGTAATAACAAATCTTCTTTTATGACATGACCGATCAGAATAAATTTGGTTAATATTTAAAAATAATTTTAATAGGCATTTATTAACCCGTCACTAGCAGTCCGTATCTCGCAGGCAGACGCCTATGACGTGTGACAAACAAAATCTCCCCATCTTTTTTCGCGCTTTAGTGGTCAAAGAAAGCGAAAGGAGCAGGTCTCTCATAAATCGTTCGAGAGGTAAGAGAACAAATGGCGGCACATTAATATTACCCGGCCAAACTGAACAAAAGTAGTTCTACAGTTCCTCCCCTCCCCCCCCCCAAATGGAGACTTTTTATTTAGTAACGTAGTGTATTGCTTTTTTTTTTTTTTTTTTTTTTTTTTTAATCCCCGCTCACAACCGCTAATTTCTTCGAATTCTGCTCTCATTTGGGGCAGCCGTGCGTACTTACATCTACATTCTGTCGGCTGAAGGCGGATGGTGAAAAAAAGTGGAGGAAAAAAAATGAAGCGAATAGATTGCATTAAGTAACAGGTTTGCAAGCGCGTGCCACCGCGGGGCCAAGGTATCGCAACGGGGAGATCTAGCACGTCCCTGAATTTAATTTAATCCGTATTACGCTACAACAAGATCAGACACCGCAAGAAAAAAGAAAAGGGGGAAAAAAAAAAAGCTCCGGTAACCCCGCCTAAGACAGCTTTTAGCACAGCCTCCTTCAAAACGCCCGAAGCACGAGGCGGCGGACATCCACGACGCATGGGCTGTGGAGGGGTGAGAGGCGGGGGAGTAGAAAGCTCTCGTAATTATCTGATAGCCAGTTGAATGACCACGCTGCAGAGCGGCCGAATATACACAAGCGAAATGGCTCAAAGTTCGCTTTCAGAGGCACGGGATGTATTGGGTTCAATGTCGGTTGCTTCCAACTTTTCTGTAGCCCTGCTAGAGTTATGCTTCCAGGATATTCCTTCGCCTCATGCAAACAAAGCTTAACTAAGTATAGGAAATTACACCAACGGGACAGCTCACCACATTCATGAGCACTCAGTGTAATAATATTTTGCATGTGAACTATTTCTTGCTGACATTACCAAATACGCCTATTTGCTCAATGTTTTCATTCACATTAGTTGTAAATTATGTATTATAATTTATTAATACAATATAAATAAAATTTCAATTTAAGCAAAAAAAAAAAAAGTAACATTTATGTTAAAGGAAGTATAAAACGCATGGCATACAAGACGTGTATAGGATATAACCTAACACGTTATAGAGTGATTTTTCAAATGTTTGATTCAGAAAGTGTGAAGAAACCACTAGTATACTATAGCCACGTGGCCTATGCGTTGGCGGTAGTCCGTGTCAGATCATTGATTAAATCGTATTTCATTTCGCGTAAGCTGCACGTTGCTCCTGAAAGTGTAGCGCGTCTTATCGGTGCTTCTATGCCGCGAAAGACTTCCTATTGGTTCCGCTAGCTTCCGGCAGGTTAGATACTAGGCGCCGATTGGAAGGCGACCCAACAGTAAGCTGTACCTCGCAGCGCCACATAAGTCTATTTTTCCAAATGATGTTCACAATAAAGTGAGCACTATTGAAATCAACCTTAGAAAAAAGTCACTGCCCCTGCATGCATATAATTCAACGGGCGCACTGAGTGACATGCGCCCTGTAAGGGTGGTATCGATAGATGGCAAGTAGTTTCATATTTTAACGTCGAATTCAAAGTGTTAGGTAACCATTTGTGATAATTCAAAATATTTATTTCGCTTTCTGTTTTTTTTTTTAATGCATCAGTGTGTAAACATTATCAGAAATATAAAATGTTTCCTGTTGAAAAAATCTCATAGTTTCACTTGCCTGACGCATGAATAAAGTGATGAAGCCCATGGCATTGTTAGTTTTACATAAGGAGGGAGAATACACAACTTGCATACATTTAGATATTACGCAGGGCTTTCAAAAGCGCTCATTTTACCGTGAACAGCCTATAGATGTACAGTACAAGACTAAACGTTTAGATCAGACACAGTCAATTCAAATTTCATCAGATATGGTCAGTTCGCGCTTTTATTCACACATTTAAATCGAACCATTGAAAAATCTCTCCATGTAGAAGTATTCGGTTGTTTCTTAATTACATCATGTGTCACAGGCTTTTTATGCTTATGGTAACATGAAAGTATCTTATTTTCGGTCAAATTGAACTTTGTATTGTAACATCCTGGCCATTAATACAAAAAAATGTTTTCGGTATTTTTCTTTAAGTTTAAAGTTTGTAGTTAATGTTGGCTTTTATTTCTCCACCACTATAAAAATAATACATGTAAAGGAAGGAAATTACCCTTACATGAAAGGCACAATTACCTCTTAAAAGGAGAGTAAATTTACATAACAAGTAAAATACTATTCCCTAATCGTACTGAAAAGTACCTGGTAATAGTTAGGGAAAATCCCATGCAAGTATAGGCTGTTCACGGTAAAGTGATCACTTTTGAGGTCCTAGTCTCTTTTTCCTGTCAGCCAATTTTTATCCCTTAACCACTTTTTAAAAATAAATAATGCCATGTAAGTAATAAACGCAGTGTATAAATTCCACCGCATTAGGAAGTTTACGTCTAAGGCTAAAATAAAATATATTTTTGGACTATTATTTCAAATTAGAGGACTATCAAAAGTGCTCATTTTACCGTGAATAGCCTGAGGGGATATTAACTATATTGTGTAATAAGATTGTATTTTTAAAAATTGGGAAGAGTCAGTATAGTTTATTTAAATATTAGTTATTTATCTCATGCAAGCAGTAACCGAAATATCAACATTTCTAAAATCATCGACATTTTCCGGTGGGTGGGTGCGGACCACGGCGACAACGTTGCTTTGTTTGTGATTACAAGAATACTAAATCAATTCACCACGATAAATAAGATACTATTAGTTTAACTTACTTGGAACATTTTAAATTAAAATAGCTATACGACTTTTTCCTAAAATACTTTTTACTATCTTAAACATTCCCGCCATTCTAAGAGCAACTTCACAAATTAGTTATTCCTGGAACTGGTTATAACAATTAATTTGTGTAACAGATTGGTCAGTTACTCTTGTGCGGTATAAAGCCAAGTCTGTGCAACATTTCTTTAGCGGCCTTATTAGTGCTCTTATAATAAATCGCTTGACATGAAAATTATGCAGGTTAAGTTACTGGTTTATATCGAGATTTGAAAGCGGGAACAAAAAGCTATCCGTTTCCCACAGTCGCTTACGATTTTTTTTTTTCATTTGTAACTATTCGATAATTCCATTTTAAAGATTTTCTACCTTAAAATTTATTTTCATTTCTTAGTATTATCCTGCCCTCACAAATAAAGTCCTTATATTTTGTCCAACATGGCACCTAGTTTTGTTTCTTCCTCCCGTCCAGCTGTTGGAGACAATGATGAGGAAATTCGCACATCGTAAGGTAACTTTCCCATCCATGTATGGGATTTTCCACTGCCATGTGTGGTAATTATATCTTGCATATATATATATATATATATATATATATATATATATATATATATATATATATATATATCCGAAACGAGTTTGTGAATATTACTTTACAATTGTCAGGTAATTTTCCCAATAATTTTTACAGTGGAGATTTGTTTTGTAAAATATTTATTGATCTAATATAAGTCATAGGTAGCTGATTTTCGTGGCAATATTATTTCCATTGCTCCTTCAGCCTTTCAATAAAAGCCTTCGACGCCGAAATGAAATACCGTGTCGGTATGAGCGTACTGTAACACATATGCCTAACGGCCGTATGTGTTCAATAAGACAAGGGGTTTTATGGTTGTGATTCATGATAGGGGCTGTAGCTTATGGTAGAGCAAAGGGGTTGATTGACTGTAAGAATATCTGGAATAAAGCCGGAAGATACATTGAATGATCGGGAGGAGCAATATTAAACTAATTGTTAATTAACTGCCTAAGTAGAACCATATTACATTATACGCTGTTCACGGTATATTGAACACTTCCGAAAGCCCTGCTTCAGATCTACTTGTACGCACGTTATGTATTTTTCCGCCTTAAATAAAATTAACATTGCTATGGGGTTCATCACTTTATTCATGCATCGCCAGCCAAGTGAAACTATGAAATTATAAGTAAAATTAATAATTTACAAATTTTGTTATCTTTACATTTTAATGCATTAAAAAACAGAAAGCGAAATAAATAATTGAAGTCATCTCAGATGTTTACCCGAAACTTTTTAATTGGTGTTAAGATATGGAACTACTTTCCATCCATCGTTACCAGCTTAACTGGACGCATGTCACTCACTGCGCCTGTTAAAATATATTCAGGCAGGAGCAGTGATTTTTTTCTAAGGTTGATTTCATAAGTGCTCACTTCACCGTGAATAGCCTATACCAGGTTTGTCCCACCTTGCGTTGAGTCCGGAGGCTGTTGAACATGGCGGATACGTCGGTCGGCACAGCTGGTCTCTGGAAGGGTTCAGCACGGCCGACGTCACAAAGAAGGAAAGACTCTGTATTGTTCTATATTGGCGTTGCACGGTGCAATCTGGGCTTGACTCCCGGTTAGTAGTGGGGTGTTGCTGTTTACTGTAACTGGGCAATGCACGCCCTGCTTGCCGCAATCGCTGCCCTGGTTTCTACTTAAGGCGCCCGCCTACCTGGCTCGTGAACTGTTACAGCATTTTAAAAGAACATGTTTTCCTACGAAACCAATAAACGTGCACCCACTGTTACTAGCTACGAAAAGAACACGCACTTCAGATGATGTTTTTGTGGTCGATTCAATATGTTTACTACAAACACGATTTCGGAGCCTCTCAAAATGGCAAAAAACGGCTTTCCCAAAGTGCTGTAATTGAAAATATATGAACTAGACACAAGTGAAACTACCACATAAACACGCATTGAACTTTGCCTCAGACTCTGAGCGATTGAAATGATAGAGTCACCGCTTTGAATTTTTAATGGCGAATGATCTTCGAACAATGTTTCGCACTTCTGCCGCTTCTGTAGTGTGCTGCCATCTCCGCAAGTAGCCTGGCAGGCAGGTGTCCCGGTGGTGGGGAGCGCTGGAACCTTCAACCCCCCCCCCCCCGACGGAATGCACAGGATGCTTCATAAATGACAACACAACCATTTGGATCAGGCACCGCCACCACTGTTGATGGACACGGGAACAATCGCATGTGCGCATTAGAATACTGTATCTCAGCCAATGGAAGATGGACATTTTTGACAATGATACAAGGAGAAGGGTAAAGAAGAAAAGATTGAGACTGTCTGCAAACCACATTAAAAACAAATGGGGTAAAGGAAGAGTAAGATATTTCGACGCTAGAAGGTAAGAATTTAGTTAAATTTTTTTAACATACTTTTGTATATGCGAGGCTATTCTCTTTTAATTTTTGTAAAGAGAATAAAATATTGTTTAAAGAAATATAATATCGAGTGACGCAAATAAAATAATTTAACGATGGAATTAATAGTGGGTTGACGCCAGGGTAGCAGTACCCATTCGCTGGTTGGCTCTGTGAGGCTGTGTAAGTGGGATGTCTTGTCTGTCTGTCTACTGCACGCTGTGGCATTCCTTATTGGCCGCGCAAGTAAATAACTATGCACCTCACTTATAGCAAATCGAACAAAATATTTGTTTGTATAGGGCCAAACATATATTTAACTGCCCTAACAAACAATATTGTTGAGCAGGCAAAATTCGAAAAGCAACAAAATTACTTTTGTTCGTCTATCAAAATATGTTTGAATAAACAAAACCTCTGTGTTGGGCCAACGGAAATTAGACTGTCAACTAAACATTTTGTTTAATTAACATATATACTTGTTTGACCACTCATTTGATTGCCTTCATTTGAAAATACAGCTTGCGAGTTTGTTTGTAATTTTTGTGACAATTAGTATAGTAACCATGCTTGTTATTGCATAGATTGGCGCTTAACAATCGTATAAACACATTAATAAAACAATGCAACAAGAAACTGACAAGTAAAGCTGTAAAACTTGAAATATTCTGTTTGCACACGTTGCCCAATATTTGCAATAGGCTATATCTATTTAAAAGCTTTCCAGTGTCATCAGTTGCCACATTATCTGAGACTACTAAGGCGTAGTACTCGGACGCAGTTGATGTATGTGCGGAACTCGGTCGAATTTATGAAATTGTTTTTATCCGCCCGAACTGTCCAATGTGCGTTTAGCCCAACATCTTTAGCTGCGCCAACCAAATCTTACAGTTTGGGGCAACCAAATGAGAACAACAAAATAAATTGGTTTCAGCAACAGAATATTTCATTGTCCCTATAGAAACAGATAATTCGGTTGCACCAAACAAACCTTTTTCTCAGTGTGGTTGGGCGAACGGCGTCACGCCATGCTCCTGGTCTGTGACATCGTTTCGTTGGTGCGCGCTGGTCGGTTTCGCAGCGGAAAAGTGGAAAGTGCTGTTCGTAAGTATTAATTCGCGGAGGCCTGGTTGATCACCTGCTCCGTACATTGTTGTATAAAGTAACCTCTGGGTGTGTATTTATTCCGTGGCTTAGCTATTAAGTCACCCCCCCCCCCACCCCGCGGGGAGGAGAGGACGACACGGTGCGACCTGCATTCCTTCTGCCAGGAGACACAATGGCGATATATATCACCACGACGGGCCGCAGAAAGAAGAAAGGGTAGGTGCAACCAGGTAGAAGAAGGCTCGTGTCTGCCAGCGACCCGCGAGACCTAAGTCGCACTACACAGCTCGCAAATGAGTCTCGATAGATATTGAGTTTAAAAGGATTCATAACAGCTGCTATAAACTGCAGCCTTTTATACACTTGCAACCTGCGCGATGGTATGCATATAGTCTATTCACGGTTTCTTCACACTTTTTTTAAATATAACCTTGGAAAAATTACCCCATGTATGATGCATTTGGTTTTTTTCTAAATACGTCATGTCCCATGTATCACAAGCGTTTTTATACCCCTCTTAACGTAATAGTATCTTATTTTTCGTTTAATTATAGTTTTACCAATATTTTATTTATAAATTGTAATATTTCATTTATGATAACTGTTTATAAAAAACAGTGAAAAAACTTGTCTGCTGGAAGCGCCTAATAAGAAATATTTTTCATACAAAATATTATTACAAGCGTGTGCGCACGAATTTGGTGCGCTGTCCTTTGGTGTAATTTCCTTGACTTATTTAAGCATAGTTTGCACGAGGAGGAGGAATATCTTGGAAGTAGAACTTAAGCACGGCTCAGAAAAGTGTGAAGTAACTGCAAATGGATTATAATAATTAACACAGGAAATTTTCCTAGTGGTTGATCTGTGACGAAAACACAAGAGCGCAGACGATATCGGTTTCAAATCTTTTATTTATTTATTTTTTTTCAATTTCTGTAACTTTCAACTCTGTTCAAAACATACAAGAATAGTGAGATCATACTTTTTTTAACATTAAAGTATTTAAAAAGGCGATCGTGGCACCCAATGGCCGTCAAGACAGGGCGCTCAAACAAAATGATAAAAATACACATTAAAAATATAAATTGACTGAAATGAATACCAAACCAATGATTATAAATGCATTATCAGTTTTCACTCTATACACATTTGAAAGCAACAGCAGAGATTAAATAAATGAGTATCATAATATCTTATTGCCTCTCAATTGAAATAAATCGACTTACAAAAGGAGAATCTTCACTCTCAAGCACCCCTATGATCGCTAATTCATTTTAAAAGAAGAATTGATGCTTAGAATTATTAAACAGTTAATCTTTACATAGACCAAAAGACTCTTCTGTCAGATGTAGCGTCTTAGCTTGTCCAAAGCCCATCTGACCTAAAAATTAGACGTTCACGAAACATTTAAAAAATTTCAATTCAAACTTATTAAAGCAATTCAAGCACCGACGATATCAAATGAATGCACTTGCAGGTGGGCTCTCAAACTAGCGCAAGTCGATGCGGCCCCACTTCAACATCATGAACTTTTCAGACGACTAGCGGCAAAGAGTTTAAAGTTTATTTGTGAGGAAAACGTTTCAAAGAAAAGATACTACGGGCGCACCACATACTACAGGTTAATCCAAACTGAAATTTTGAAAACACCAAGAAAACCAAACAGAATAATGCAAATAATATAGAGCTCACATAAAACCCTAACACGAATTACCAGGAAATTGCTACAGCATGTCACGAACCCACCTCATCGTGCGAATCGTCCTGCATTGCTGGATACATTTCGGTTCGCTAACTCGAGCGAAGTTATGCCTGCAGAACAGAGTCCATCACGGACCTACGAGCAGGCAATACCAGAGGGGTATTATCGCTGAGCTGGCCTGAGTAGAAGTGGACGAGCCCTGCTCGAGAGCAAAGCCCGTTCGTACTGAATTTACAGCAACCAATCAGAGCTCAGCAACTCGCCCCATGCGCAGAAATGGAGGGGATTGCTAAGAGCTAGGCGGGGAAATGGGAAGGGGGGAAGGTATCCAAGGCAATCGCAGGTGGAGCAGCAGTTCAAGTCACACCACATCAACGCGCTCTACAAGCTGTGCAAATCAATACAGAATGTTTCAATCAACGACTCTTACGAAAATAACCATTCCATTTTAATATTTTCATTATTTTAATTTGTAATATAAATAACAGTTTCCGGGCATGACCGACCATTTTTTCTTCCAATTATGGTTCGATATTTCTTAAATTGACATCTTTACGAGGGCTGCTACGATGTTAAGTAGAATTTCTCTCTCGCTCTCTATATCTTTATCCCCTACCGCTGGTGCTGAAATTCTTGAGAAAAAACTGTTAATACGAAGAAACTGATTGCTACTGTGGTGTTGCTGTCCATGATCGTGATGTGAGCAGTAAGGTTCCAAATCATTTCATTCCGCTGCCGAACATAAGTTGAGGTAATTTAAGTGCGATGGATCCTTTTAAGGGCAATGGAGCACGAAAGCCGTATACTTATATATTTTTTCCTGGCAAATTGTTTTACAAGGGATTTTTGACAAATTTTGGCTCTAAAAGACATAAATAACAGTTTTGAACACATTCTTACATTGTTCGTTATTCTCGGAGCACTGATTGAAGATAAGAAAAATAAATTCTTTCTTTTCTTTCATCGGTGCTCCGAGAATAATAAAAGCAGTGAAATTGTAACAACGTAAAAAGGAGTTGAAAATTATTATTTACTTCTTGTTGAACCAAAACTTTCGATACAACCTTTGGAACACGAGTTATATCGAAAATTGGGTAAATATACTGCTTGCTTGCACCATTCCCTTAAGAGCACTAGTTAGCAAAAGTGTGTGATATTATGTAGGCGCCAAATACCGGCTGACACTTGCACACATTATTATATGTAGTGCTATTTTCCTTGAATATAGAAAACTATGTCCCATATACCTAATTACATGTCAAATTAGAGACTTCTTGTAATTTTTTTTCGAAACTTGAGAATAGACCTAAAAAAAAAAAAAAATAATAATAATTCAAAGGGAAGTAGTTATTCACTCTGAAAAAAAAAAAAATACCTTGACTTATTAAAAACACATATTTAAATACAAATAAAATAATAAGCGTTTAAATATTTTTCTTAATATTTGTAAAACTATTATTGTTGTGAATATTTTATAATAACTAAGAATAAATTCTGTCTGCTCCCATTATAACATTTTATAATATGCTTGACTTTTTATTTGTGTGCTATAAATACAGTAAAGTCATGATTTCAACAAATTATGCAGTTAGCGTGTGGAAACATTTTTTAAATTGAAATAAATTACATTGTTACGTATATTGTCTCCAAGCTGAGCAATATTTGAAAAAAAAATTGAATTTTATTCTTGCTATCCCAAATGAAGTCACTAGTGCAAAACGGAAAATTATTCCGGCTTAATGTTATTCAGGCTCGACCTCACAGTTAGTACAACACTTGAGCCACCTGATTCGAGTCAATGGCTGCTAGAGTCAATTATACTGTTTCCAGATATTCTTGTGATTTGAATTTGATCTTGTGACGTCTCGTTATTGGATCAGTGCCCTCTAGGTGACATGTCAAATAAACAATAGTCAACTTGGGGTGTAACACAAACGTTCAAGTTTTACCAACTGAAAACGAGAAAATATTTTGGTTTTAACAATTGAAGAACTGGTGAAATGCACTGCTTAAGCCGGTTTTTCTTTACAAAATATTCTGAATAAGGGATAGATTGATATATTTTATGTAAATAATAGCAATGTTGTACTCGTTTAGTAACCGAAATGTCACAACTGTTCTCATCGTATGAATCTTGCGTCTGTTTCCCTCTACTTTCTTCGCTGTCTCATCCACAGCAGTGTTAGCTATTCTGCTGTACACTGTTCTCTTTTTATAGGCTGTTCACGGTAAAGTGAGCATTTCAGATGCCCTGGTTACTTTTTCCTTTAGCCATTTTTTATCCTTTAATCTCTTTCTTAAATAAATATTGTCATGTAAGTAATTAGCACAGTGTGTATATTCCACCGCAGTCGTAATTTAACATCTAAGGATAAAATTAAAATTTACTTTTTGAGTATTATTCCAAATGAGAGGGCTTTAAAAAGTGCTCGCTTTACCGTGAATAGCCTATAAAATGCTATTTCTGAGCACACCAACATAAATAAAAACGGCTTTTTCACACTGCTGTATGTCATCTCGTCGAAAACCTGCGAAACAATTAAAGGGACCTACACTCAAATTTGCATCAGATGTTCCAGCAATAAAATAATACGGTCACCAATGAAAGTCGTATAGGTACACGCAGTGCGACGAGAACACTACACGCCAGTTGAGAGCCTTGCGCGTAGCGGCGATGGGGCATTTGTTGCGCGTTGCATTATCGTCCTTGTAGCTCTCACGCTTCTCGGCCTCAAACTCAGAACATAAGTCCGGGTAAGCTAAAGCCTTAAGACGGCTGCGCGAGGGGCCTGGGAACGGACTTTGTGTATCATTGGCTACGGCGTGATGCGAAATATTCCCGATTGGCTGCGCTGCCGGCCAGCAAGTGAGTTACCCGCCTCTACAGTTCACACATTTTGTCGGCGTGTTCGGTTCAATTTCGCGGCACACGCGCCTGTTTCATCTCTGTACACGTACCCACGCTGCGTCGCGGCTGTGCTGCCCCGCGAGACGATCGCAGCTGTGCCAACCGGAGTGAGATGGAGAGAGACAGACAGACAGAGAGAGAGAGAGAGAGAGAGAGAGAGAGAGAGAAGAGAGAGAGAGAGAGAGAGAGAGAGAGAGAGAGAGAGAGAGAGTTCATTCGGCGTGGTCCCACGCCCTGCAGGGGGGCGAGGATAGGGTCTCCAGGGCACCGGGGTCCTGAACCCACTCCTACCCCCCCTCCCCCTCCTTCGTCGTCGTGTTTCCCTGATGGCATAACTGGTTGCGAAACTGCAGGACCTCCCCGCGCCGCGACTTTAATTTAATGTCGTTGTCACGTTTCTGCGGCGACGAGGCTCGACTCGCCACCATTGTCCGGTATCAAGCTGTCAGAACTTGGCCTTCCCCCCGCGACCCGGCACGTCTGTTAACCCAACTGCACACAGCGCACTGTCAAACGAGTACTCGTCGTTTGACCTAAAATAGTTTTGCCTGAAATTAGGCTAAACGACCTTAGGCAAACCTAATGTGGAAAAACACTTTTATAGACTATTCACGGTAAAATGAGCACATTTGACAGCCATGCTTGATATCTAATTGCATGCACGTTGTGTATTCTTCTGCCTTGTGTAAAATCAACATTTCCACGGGCCTCATCACTTTATTTATACGTCAATCAAATGAAACTGTGATTATTAGAAAAATTAAATATTTTTCAAATCTGCTGATTTTTACACTTCAAGACATTAAAAAATAACCAAAAGGGAAAGAAACAATTTTAGTTATCACAAATGGCTGCCTAACACCTGTTTCGGACGTTAAGATATGGAATCAATTTACATCCTTCGTTACCAACTTTACTGTTACTCAGTGCGCCCGTTAAAATATACCTACGCATGCAGGCAGGGGCAGTGACATTTTTCTAAGTTTGATTTCAAAAGTGGCCACTTTATCGTGAACATCTTTTAGGCAAAACGACTTTGGGCAAGACAACGCGCTCCCCTGTCAAAAAATGGACAAACATATTGCACAAGACTCCAGAGGGGGGTATACTGGTTCGTGAGGAATGGAGATCTTGATAAAAATAAAATAACTAAAGTGGATTTTAAATTCATTCACACAGCTATAACTTAGAACATTTAACTATCAATCTACACTGTTCTCTTGTTATTCTCAGTGGGCGTATTAATTAATCTCTATCTCAAATATAATTAAGGTATTTCTCAATGTCTCTATGTATAACGGGCGACACTAACACGCACGCCGCCTAAGCGCCTCATCGCTCCTACGCGCAAGACGTGCAGTGTTTCCGTTGTAACTCTGTACTGTGTAAGCTAGATCTGTAACTGTGGTTTCATTACACGCGATGAAAGTGCACAGATCAAACTGCCTGCGTATAATCGTACGTTTCTCTTGCCGCTTAAAGAAACTTCATAGGCAAGCTTTAAAAATTTTCACGGGTTTTTCCTCCATCAGTACACTTAATATGATAAAAGTAAAAAGATAGTGACATAGACGATAGTTTTTTTATTTTTTTATTTTTTTAGCCTTTCTGGTAAAACTTCGTATTTCCAATCATTTGTTTACCGAGACACGCGTTTACGCGCAAACAACGATTTCACAGAAAACGTTTCAGTACACAGGACCCTTTTCTCCGGACTCTCAAACTCTTGGATTTTCAAAACAGTTGGTCCCGCACCGTAAATCTCGCTAAGAGGCAAGGGCAATGAACCAGAGCATTCTTTCAAGTAGCCGCAGAGATTCAGTCCACTGAAGGTCACACAGAAAATAGTCTAATGTCGTGGCAACAGTGTTAATGTTAATACACCATTTTTTTGTAATCTGTGAGCCGTCAGTAACTAATGTTGCTGTTAAGGTAATAAAAGGTTAAGCTATTAGTGTTACTGTAACATTAATTATTTTTATTGACAACATTGCCTACTTACTGCACTGGCAACATAAAGGTGGGGTTTATGTTGGGGTAAAATGAATTTTGTGCTGCGGAAAGAAAACTTTTGTGTTATGGCAAAACAATTATTGAGTTGAATTGGTGATGACCTTCGAGTTGAACATTTTTATATTATTTTTTTTTTTGCTTTAAATAAACATTATTTTTTTTTTCAATTAAGTAAAATTATTTTGTCACAAAAAGAAATATTACTAACGGAAAAAAAATTACGCTAAGCAGTGGAATCGAACTCAGGCCCAGAGTGCTTAGCGAACAGATATATCGTGGCATATCTTTTTCTGTTTCATATTGGAAGTATCGAATAGAATGTAAACGACAAACTGCAATTCTCTTTCGTTACCTGGAAATACTTAATGCTTTAGATATATACACATATTTGGCACACGTAAACTGCTTTGCAAGACTTGAAGGCTAGTCCAGGCTACATCTAGTTTTCATATTGTGCTTTAAAATTTAAATACGGTGGTTTAATTTCACGATGTTATCGCTGTTCACTACTAACCACCATTATACGACATTATTAATGTTACTACAACAGAAACTTTCTGTTACCTGCGAATCGTCAGCAACTAATTTTGCTGTTAATGTAATACACTGTTAATGTTTTCAGTTAATGTAACATTAAATTAATAACTTACCAACATTAAATCCTTTCTGTACTTTCAACTTTAAGGTGGTGATCATGTTGCAGCAAAACAAATGATGTGTTTTACTGATGTTAACATTTGTGTTAAAAAAAATATTCTTACTACTTATTTGCTTTAAAAAAAAAAACATTCCGATGAAAAATAACTTATGTAATATTATTTTGTAAAAATATATATATATATATTACCAGCCAAAAAAATTACCGTCGATAGTAGAATCGAACCCGCATTGCGGGTAACTATTATTCTCCGCTTCACGAGACCCCGTCGTCCTACTAACTGCGCTATCTTGACACATCAGAGACTTGTATTGTATTAGATGTAATGTAACGACAAACTGCAGGTTTCCTTCGTTGCGTAGAAATAATTTATGTTCTATAAATATGTGCATCATGGCCACACGAACGCTGCACTGCAAGTCTCGGGAGGTGGCCTAAGCTACATTTATTTTTCAAGCTCTGCTTTAAAATGTACATGCAGTGGTTTCATTTGACGAGGTTACGGCTGTTCGCTTCCATGCGCCACTCAGCAACAAGTGTAACGGACATTGTCTTAGTGTTGCAGTAATCCTGGGATCACGATAGCGCGACAGACGCAACGCGATGGGCGCGACGCGAATAAAATAATTTTCCAGCCAATCAGGATCGAGATCTGTGTTACGTCAACGCGACAATAATTGTCCGGGCGACAAGATTTCCGCGTGGGAAATATTTCCTATGTATCAGCGTCGCTGGTGCGACAGATCTGTAAATCTGTCCAACTCGCCATATTTTTTGTGCTGAATTTTTACAAGCACTGTTATTTACCGCATTAATATGCAAAACAACACATTTTTATACCTATATCTAACTGCTCCAGTATTTTCAAGCTCAAAGCACCAGCGGATATGTACAATATTTTTTTTTGAAAGGATGGCAAAATAAGAAAATAATGGAAACATTAGTCGCCATCGTAAAAGAGGTTAGTATGTATTGGCAAGAAACAATTTAAAAAAAGTAGCGATTTTAAAATGTTGATCGCGAGGCGGTGGAAAGTTAGTGTTCACATTAACGCATGTCGCGTCACGCCCCTCGCATCGCATCTGTCGGGCTGTTGTGATTCCAGCGTAACACGAAATAGTTTGTCCTTCCTGCTAGTTTTAGCGTAGTACAACATTTGATTGTGGCAACATCAATATAACGATAAACTGCATATGTGGAAATACTTTATGCTCTACAAATATAAGCATTTTTGGAACACGTAGACTGTTTTGCAAGGCTTGAGAGATGGTCTAAGCTACATTTAGTTCTCAGACTACACTGTAAAAAAAGTGTAAAAATAAATGTACAAGCTTTTGGAAATTTTACATGTTCTGTGTGTGATTTGTAAAAACAAGTACAATACGTGTAAATTTACACCAACGTACAACTTTATTCATAACATAGTGCAATGATATTATAAATATACACAAATGTATTGGTATATTAACAATAAGAGGGGTGGAAATTTACAAATTTTAAAGTACGTGTAAAAATCCACGAACATGAAGCATTAAAACCCAACTCTGTGTAATTTTACAACTACCCCAATGTTGTATTGAAACATGTACATCGGGGTAAAAGTACGTATTGTTCCATTTCATTCAAAAGTTAGTGCAATTTTAATGTAAAAAAAACACCAATGTATAACACCAATGTGATGTGTTACACATGCAGAAGTATGTGATTTCATTTTTCGAGACTTTGTAACATTGACACTTCAAAAGCATATTTGCATCACAGGAATATAAGACATTGTAAATGGTTAACATTAAATAATTTTGTCACAAAATAATTAATGTTACTACAACATAAACAATGAAAGAAGTGCCTCAGTAGTAATATTTTTGTTGCAGTAACATTAGACTCGCGAGTTGCGGCAGGATTATCGCGGAGGCACGCAGCGGTACGGGCATTTGAAAATCGCCGCGGACTTATTACGTTCTGCGAATCAGCGAGCACGTAACAATATAGGCTGTTCACGGTAAAGTGAGCGCTTTTGAAAGCCCGCTCGTTTGGAATAATGGTTAATAAATATATATTATTGTAGCCTTGGATATTAAATTCAAGTGCAGTGGAATATACACACTACGTTTATTACTTACATACCAGTATATATTTAAAAAGGTGGTTAAATAATAAAGCATGGATGAAAGAAAAAAGTAACTAGGGCCTCAAAAGTGCTCATTTTATCGTGAACAGCCTATACAAAAGCGACATCGCGTGTCGGTGCCTTTTGACGTGGGCATTCTCAGTCTCTGATTGGCTGCGTTGCCGCTCTTGAATTCGCATCTTGGCCGGGCCGACAGTGTCTAGAAGCGGTTTCGCAGAGGTACGTCTGGAGTCCGGCGTTGACTGGCGAATAACCTAGCGCCATGTTGCAAGGAAGTTGCCGGGCCTCGTTGTGGAATCGTGAGGTCGTAGTTTGAAAACACAACATGCATTCTGACTTAAGTAGGCTTCGTCATAAGTTGTGTGGCTAGAGTTTGTCCGGTTTATTAATGGGCGTGTCGTCGACAATTACGTCATTTCAAAGGTGGCACCAGTTGCTCAAAAAACAAGAGCTCAAAGAAATCGGTTTTGCCTTATATTAAGAAAACATTTCGGCATTCAACTATGGAGTTTTTGGAAAATTATGGATAGCCGAAACTAGGACGAACGGACCGAAAATCTAAAGCGGATTCAGTGTGTTCTCACATTTCCGACATAGCAAATGAACTCTTGGTTACGTTAGACGACGTCTGTAATTGATGGGAATAAACCCAAAAATTTTGCGCGCACATGTAAAGATAGGGTAGACCTCAATCACTTGCACTTTCTGCTAGTGTTTGTGATAGGGCAATTAGAATCTTTGACACCGTGTGTATGACTCTTTGGGCCAGAAATAACACCTAGCAATATAGCGAGCAAATCAAAGTGCACAAAATAATGCCTGAGTTGTGAAAAAGTGAAAAATCTCTTCTAATGCTGTTCTGAGATGCCAATGCTAATACTGTTTGGTTACTCATTAGTACGCACGTTTTGGGTCACGCGTTTATAACTGGTTGGCAGAAAGTCTTCTTAGGCGTGTAAAGTCTAACTTGTCGACATTTTTTTCCTGAAATTTTCTTGTCTGAAAAAATGAACTATTTTTTCCAGTCCATCACTGTCGTTCCGTTATTATCGTTAAGGAAATTTTTCTATCACATGTGGTTTTATAGAGAGCATCACTTGTAAGCCATTAGGCGAGAACATATCCAATCATGCCACCATGGGAGTATCCTTACAATTAAAATACTTCGTATTCACGAATTTCTATAAGCTAGTTTATATATCTTCTCTGGCATGGTTTATTAGAAACATTGAAACATTTCACTGCCAGCAGGAAACGATGCATGATTGCCTGTTTTCAATGCACTCTCCACATGACAGAATTTTTTTCTGGCGTTATTGTCGTCATCTGCGAAGAAAGATCTTTCCACATCACACAGGGCTAGTGAGACTTTTGGTTCTCCCCAAGCTGAACTTTTGTAATTCCTTTGAAAAAAGGGAAACTATGTCAATCAAGCCACGTCAAAACACATCACTTAACTGATCTTAAGGGAAGGAAGACGCAATAGCGTTACGGTACGTACGATGGTGTAAATGATCTCGTCTCTAAGTACGTTGTAAGTAGTGCTTATGACTTGTGTAATCCTGCCTCTTCCAGAATGAATGAAAAAATCCCATAGTGCTGGGTAATATTAGCAGTGTCTAGTAACGAGGCTAACTACTTGGGTAATACATCGGCCGGTACTGATGTCCCGAAAGGATTCTAAAATATTCGTTTAGGGATGTATCACCCAATACTGATCTTGTGAAAGGTTTCTAAAGCATTTATTAGTTATGTACACGCGGCACCATATACTTATAAATATACAAATACGTACAAGATTCTGTACATCAGTAGTGAAATACACACTGAAACTTGTCTGTGAAAAACTAAGCGGACTACTAAAAAAAAATTACTTTAAAAAAATAAACAAAACGAAAATACATAATAACCAATTTAATAGAAAATAAACCCCTTGTGTTAAAATCAGCTCAACTGACCACGCCTTTGTTGACAGCCAGCCAAAAACTAAAAAATGTATCTCTGTGATATACTGTAGATGCAGCAACCTCCGCGAAATCTGCTTCTGTAGCTTTGTGCACAGACTTCTGACGCCTACATGGTCGTATACTTCAATAAATTAGCACGAGCCCCAAAGTGGTTTAAAACTCTTTTCATGTTCCTCGTTTTACAGGACTCAAGAGCACACACGAAATATATGTGTATCTGTGTGCGCGTGTTTGTGTGTGGGCGCGCGTGAGAGCATGTGTGTGTGTGTGTGTGTGTGTGTGTACGCGGGCGCGAGAGTTCAGAGTTTCCAAAGCCAGCATTTCCCGTGCTGCAAACGAGCAATGTGTAAACTTTTTCAGAACATAGCTGTAATTTACGTACCAATCAACAGTTGACTTCGCTATCAATCTTCAAGCAAGCATATTTGCGTCAGTTGACGATATGGCCCTCATAACGTCTTGCAAGCAAGCCCTATAAAATACATAGTTCCCAGAAATTTTCCGAAACTAATTGATTTCATAATTGTATTCTTAATATTATCGTTGTGAGGTAGGTAGGTACATGTGACTGTGAGGAACAGTGGTAAACTTAAAAAAAAAAAAAAAAGTAATCCATTTCTGTTTCTGCATAAACATATGCTGCCATTCTATGATAAAACAGCCAAGTCAATAAAACAAAAAATACGGCGTACAAAGTGAGCTTCATCATCAATAGTCAGGGAAATGGCAGCACGTAATTCAGCAAACGAAGCCTGGAGAATGTATTAATAAAAACCCACCGAAGCAACAGGGAAGCTCATAGAATACAATAAGGGACTGTTTCCAGATAAATCATGCAGCCGGGTATCTCCTTTAAAACAGTGTTATACTCAGAGTATATCGCACACGACGTCGGTTGACGAAGCGAACTCTGCACAGTACGAAAATTGTGTTTAATAAAAGGAGTATCTCATGTGGGAGATCCCACGAGTCTTTGAAACCGTTACATAGGTGACAAGTAAAAAAAAAATAAATAAATAAAGGCATGATTCCCAAACATGTATTAGAAGATTCTAACCAATACAACGTATGCGAAATGGACCATACATAAGTCTTGCAACACTGCAATACATGTGTGGAGATTCTCCTATGCACAAATGGAAACATTGCCATACAAATATATGGTAACATATAACATATCAAAATTATTATAAATCATACCATACAACTTAAGTATATTTACCAGACACTTGTATAGGAACAATTTCAAACTAGATTAGCTGATGTACTAAACTAATATGGTACTCTTACTAGACACATGTATGGGAACGATCACGTACCATATTGGCAGCTGTAGTTCAAGCGTAAAGTAACTTTACCAGACATATGTATAGGAATCATCACATACTATATTGGTAGCTGTAGTTAACAAGTATAGTACCTTTTACCAGACACGTGTATAGGAAAGATCACAGACCATATTGGAAAGCTGTAGTATGCAATTATGGTAAATTTACCTTCCACATGTATAGGAATGATCACATACAATAATGCTAGCTGTCGTACACAAGTATGGTATCTTTTTACCACACAAGAATAAGTCATTTTGCACAAATAAATACTTCAAACATAAGGTGAGTGGCTTCCTGGCACCTGACTGTACAAAATACATAGCTCATCAAAATGTAGTACACACACTGCCAAAAATATCAGGAAAGTGTGATTTATGTTGCATATTAAAGAAGAATACTTATATTTTATAACACTGTAAAATATTGCTATAGAACTTAATTATTAAAATATTTTAAAAATCATATACTAATAAAAGTTTATTTTTAATAAAACTGTATGCATTTTTGCATTTTGGATGCTTTAGAAAGCACATCAAAATTCACTTATAAAACTTTTGTGGCTGAAATGGATGTGTAAGAAATGAATTTTAGAAATATTTTAAACATTACTTCTAATTTTTATTACAATCAGAGTAATTATGGTACTCTTACTTCGTATATTAAAAAAAAATGAACTTCCTAAAGCTTATAGAAAGAAACCCCGCTTAAATTTTGATTAAAAACATACTCTCATTATAACACTTTATAGCAAATAAGTAAACAAAATATATACGAATTCTTCTTTCATATGCAACACAAATGTTACCTTTCTGACAATTTTGGTAGTGTTGCATACTAACGAGTTTTATGTAAGTTTTATGTACAGTCAGGCGTAGTGCTTCATGCGATGCCCATCTCCTCTTGCCTGAAACCACTAAGGCTTGGATCTTTCTCATTTTTCTATCGCCTTGACTCAGGCCAAAATATGAATATTGGCATGCTACTCTCTACTGCTCATGTTTAATTTCAATTGTATACTTAAGAATGAGCCAAAGATTAGGAAGAATTTTCAAGTTCTGTGTCTTAATTAAGTCTTAATATAAGTTATGAACTGTGCAAACGGCCTAAAAATGACTGCACAGCATGACTAAGAAAATTGTTGCGATAGTCTGTTAAACAATTCTGAATGAACAGCATTATCTTGGATATAATCTGTATATATTAAAGATAGGAAAAAATACCTTACAATAAAATATGTAAATGGTTTAAATGGGCAGTACTAAATGTTACTGCAGATTTATAACATTAAATTTATGGTAAGTGTGATGCTTTTTATTTGTTTCAAATCATGTTTCTTAGATATGTTATTTGAAGTTTAACTGAAGTGCAATGCATCAATAAACAATTCTGAATACCGATTCAAATGATAAATAAAATTAATGTAAATAAAATAATTCTGATTATTTATAATCACATCGATTCCTAGATATCTGATCGTTTTGCGATTGATTTGACGAGGTCAGCCAGCCACCTGACCTGCAAGACTGGTGCGGGAAAAGGTGCCGGGCAGCGAGATGGGCATATCTCTTAAATCCAAAAAGGTTGTAATGACATTGGGTTTCATTATCGATGTTACATAACGATCGTATATGCTTTGAAAATGCGAGTCCGTTGATATAAACACTTAATACTTAATTGTTAAATTATTAAAATATTTTTAATTTATGTTTTTATTTTTGTGGCTTTTCTTAATTTTTCTTGATTGGGCAGAGGAAAAAAGGTGATCGACACTTTTCATGATTGTTAGGAGCCTGATGGTTGATGCACTAGTAGTAATAGGAGCCTGGGGGTGGTGGGCTAGGAGTAATAGGAAGCTGATTGGTGGTGGTTTAGGACAAATAGGGAATCTATCTAAATACAGTGAAAATAGCTCGGAATTGGATTTGGAGGGATCACAACTGCATAATATAGGGCATGGCTTTTTTAAAGGAAAAAACTGAACATTTTTAGGGAAAGAGGGAAAATAGTAGGCAAGACTGGCCGCCAGGGGACTGGGATTGTAGTTTTTGTTTTTGTATTTTTAAATTAATACGTAGAATATATATATATTTTAAATTTTTGCAAGTTTTATAGATTGTTAAGAATTTTTTTAGTAATTTTTCGGAATTTCAGGTCATAAGTCACCGGGCCAATGTCAAAAACCACGGTCGACTGGAATGACAAATCATTATTTCGGAATCCAATATGGCGGATGGTGCCTCGCGGCCTCTGGCGGCAGTCGTGTATGTCTGGTTCGGCACAACCCTACTACTGACGATATTCATCCAGCCATTTTTGAAAAATTCATAATACAAACAAATTTAGAGAGCTAGTAAAAAAAGTGTATCTAAATTAACATTAATGAATGTTTATTCTCATTCGCTACATTTGTGATTTTTATCCTCCAAACACAATTCTGAATTATTTTGAGTTGGTGCAAATTTTCTTTAATAAAAGGTCTTCTTAGTCTGCCACTGGTTCCATCCAGTAGTAGATCTAGGGGACATATTGGCCTACATAGTTAATTTGTAGTTTAGCTGAAGATCTCTCATTTATATATTTCTTTTTTCTACTACTTTGTCGGAATATGGAAAATTGAGTATATATTTTCCATGGAATACATTTAAGAATGATAGCAGTTCAGTTTCAGCAATACTTAACAGCAGGCATATAGCCCAATGCTCACAATATCTAAAACGAAGTAAAAATTTTTTGGCTTTTGTGGTTTGATTGGCTTTTTCGCTTTCAAAAATGACACAAAAGCTCTGGCCAAAGTTTTCAGCAGAGAAAAACTTTGTTTTTAACATTAACATGTAGTAGGCAACCAATATTGTTGCACATTTCGCAATACACATGATACAGACACACACTAGAAACAATTTTATGGCGATAGAAATGTGCTTAAGAAAAGATTTCTGGCTATCCTAAGCGATTTTGCAACGCAAGTGGGCGACTAAAATTGTGTCCTCTCTTCACTATCAAGAACCTAAATAACAGTTCACAGAGGATGAGTAAAGTCGGGAGTGTTATAAATACTGCGCACATATTAAGTGCATAATTATTACATTAATATAAAAATAATTTCATCACTGTTGTATCTACGCATTACTTTCGACATTTCCCCAATATTTTTTGGCTGGAATTTGGTATGACACTATTTCTTGGTTTTTTAATTGTTTCCTGAAAATTATAATAAGCATCGTGCTAAATCCGAGATACAAGTATAACGTCAACTGAACTAGTAAACATGAACTAGACATATTAACTCACACAAAATTAACTTCATTAAAGGTTTTAAGAAATTTTACAAGCTATCTCAAAACAGTGTCGTTTGAAATACTACATGCAATGATATGCGGGCAACGCTCTCTTCCAAATCTCGAAACCTCTTCCAACATTCGATATATCCGGTTGCTGATTTGTAGTTTTTTTTTTGGCCATGCCTTCAACAAGGCTTAGTTTACATTACGTGCAGCAATTCTTAATTGTCTTTTTGGAGTCATTTTGTTGTAAATATTATCGTTCGTTTACACCAGTTACTGAAAAAAATTAATTCGCGATTTCATTGGCCATAGTCTTCAGCATGCACGACCTGAAAAGTGATTCGTCAAATGGCTACTGCGGCGGCCAGAAACCAGTTTCCAAATCTGACTTGACTGCAACGAGATTTCGTCCTTCCCATGTCACAAGATATTTTTTTTCTGACTCTGTAGTCCAATAAGAGAGCGGCCAATAAATTGTCGGCCACTTAAAGAAACTGAAACTGCCCTACTCACACTTAAGAGTTTTAACTGCGGAACCAAATGAATCTGCTAAATTATGCGCCTTGTATTGTACGGCTAACGTGCTGCGAAGGTAGTTAAGTGTGCGTGTTTGTGCGAGAAAAAGGCATATATCGTGAAACCGTTGGCCCGTAATCACGACCAATAAATAAGAGAGAGAGAGAGAGAGAGGGAGAGAGAGAGAGAGAGAGAGAGAGAGAGAGAGAGAGAGAGAGATCTAAATAGTTTATTTGATGAAAGAACACACAGAAAATCCGTGAAGTAATATTTACAAGACAATCCTGTAATTGGTTTTTACGGGATAAGCAACCAATATTTAGTATTAGCATCAGAATGCACGAGCGATTCATTACAGTTAAGAGTTTTCAGCAGGGGCGATATAAATGCTCTCGAAGTCAAAGTTCTGTCGAAGGATCTGGTTCGCGGTGATATAGTGGTTAGACTACTCGCATCCCACCTAGGCGAACCGGGTTCGATTATCGGCGGAATCGTTCCCGGATTTTCGCATGAGGGAATCATGAAGGACGGTGCCGCTGGTTGGCGGGTTTTCTCAGTGATATCCCGTTTTTCCGTGCCCTTGCATTCCGGAACTGCTCCATAATCACCTAGTTTCACCCTCATCGGCACTCACGACCTTAGTGTAACGAGCAGCCCAAATCTCTCCACTCGAAGGAGCTATATTCTATGAATTAAAATCATAGTAGTTAAAATGAGTACATGATGAGCAATACGGTTCATGAATCTACAAATCTAACCCCGTGGGAAGAGTTGACTGGTAAGCGATCAGTGGTATTTGACGTCTCCAAGCTACTTTCACTAACTGCAACTACCGAAAAAAAAAGTATTATATTTATAAATACAATTACAAATAGAAAAATGACAGATATACTGTGTATTTGTGATCCCTGTATTACTGCCTTCACACAGAATCTCGGTAATTATGCCATACATCCAACAAACGAAAGTTTTAGCCATTTGCCTGCACAGTAATACACTACACTAATAGGGTCTGCGAATCTCTGTAGATGACATCTCACCACTGTTTCGCTTTATAACTGGCTACTGTGCTTAAAATGGAATAACAGTAAACGTTATTATTGGTTGCTGTCTGAGCTATGATTTGGCATTCATAAGTATCTGCATCAGAAAAAAAATTCTCGTAGCAAAACCTCAAATGATTTAAGAGAGAATAATTTCTTACGCAGAAGCGAAAGTGATTACGAATTCATTGACTCGTTGCATATTACTCTCGAAGGAGACCTCAATTTTGAATGACTACAACCGCCTGTGGAAAGTTCCTTATTAGTTCGGTTTGCGTTCAACAAGTTTCTAGCACTCACAAGTCACTAAAGACTGTACACGATAAAGTGAGCACTTTTGAAATCAACCTTAGAAAAAGCTCACTGCTCCTACTCACACGTATTATAACAGGCGCTCTAGTGACATGCCCTAGGTTAAGTTGGTAACGATGGATGGAATGTAGTTCCATATCTTAACGTTGAATAAAAAGTGATGAAGTAACAAGTTTGTGAAAACTTAACTTATTTCTTTGGTATTCTATTTTTAATACATCGAATTTTTAAATGAGCAGATTTGTAATATAGTTACTTTTCTAATAATTACACAGTTTCTCTTGACCGACGCATGAATAAAGTGATGAGACCCATGGCAATGTTAATTTTACATAAGGCGGAAGAATAAACAACGTGCACACAAGAAGGTCTTAAGCAGGGCTTCCAAAACTGCTCAGTTTACCGTGAACAGCCTAGACATGTGTGTATTGAAGGTTGTTATGCACTGCCCCATTTGATACACAGTAGGAGGTCCCATTGTATGGCCACCTCGCTACCCCGTCCTAAAGTCTTTGGATGTCTGCCTTTGGGGCCACGTAAAAACACTGGTGTACAACACTCCTGTGAATACCAGAGAAGAAAAGAACTTGAGGTCAGGTTTCGTGCATCATTCGAAACTATCAAGAACATGTCGGCCATCTTCAATGATGGGCTTCACAACATGCTGCAGAGCATGCATCGAATGCGGGCGAAACGATTCCGAGCAGCTGCTGTACTCTCTCCGTGTGCAATAGACCTTTTTTACAATACCAATTCACATGCATATTTCTTAACACTTGACGCCACCCTTGCACACTATAATCGCCATTTTGGGTATAAGGAGGCATTTCCGGACATGGATACCTTAACAAAATATGTTCCATTTCATTTCATGTACCACCCTTATTAATATGTAAAATTTATTCATTGACACCGTGTGTGTGTGTGTGTGTGTGTATATATATATATATATATATATATATATATATATATATATATATATATACACACACACTTACTTTTCGTACAAATATTTCGATCGTCTATTGTTGTCTCCCTGTGGATAATCATATTACTATTTTATTTTCTTACTTTACCGTATTTTGCGAAATGCTCTACTATATGCCAACTATAGGAATAGGACAATTAATACAACAGGAACAATAGGAATTAAAATTTCCCAGTATCGCGGCTGGATGAATTTAACTCGCACCACGTCTTAAGTTACTGCCAGCCAATTACAAAGTTTCAGAGGCTGGGGTAACTTAATTATGATTAGCCCAGTCGAGTGGAAAAAGTCTTCTCAAACAGACGTGCGGCCAATAACTGAAGGAAATTTGCCAGCTTGCACGTAACTACTTTGAAATGTAGCTTGAACACAAATCTTTTAACTAAAAGCAGGTGACCGTACTGATAGACACCGTTACGGTACATAGAACGGATACAACTGTAGAATGCGCAAGAAGTTATGATCTCACCACGGCGTGTCTAGCACACTCTGACACGACTGTAAAAAGAACTGAAATGTAAGTATGTTTTAAACCTGGTTTATAATCAAATGAACTTGCAAAATTGTCTAAACTCTTAAAATTTGCTATACTTACAGACCGGAAAAATTCGCGAGTTCGATTACCTGTATTGGCTGGACTGCACAATCTTGCGTACAATAACGCAGATAAATATACTAATTCGCGAGTTCGATGACCTGTATTGGCTGATCTGCACAATCTTGCGTACAATAACGCAGATAAATATACTAATCGGTTGGTTGCTGTTAGAGCGTAAGGCAATGGTTGGGCCTTCATTTTGTAGCGTGTTTCTTATTGATTCAGGATTCTCAGAAGGTGTTAACGCGTGGACCCATTGCTACAGATAGGAAAAATTCGCGAATTAATTTCGGGAAAAGATAGACGTCAAACACATATACAGTGAAGTCTCCTTTGCGACTGGATCACAGTTAAATAGACATGCCCCGAGCGTCTCTGAACCAATAGCAGACTTGCAAGTAAACACGTAGCGAATCCCATACTTTCAGATGTGGGGTAACATTGGCTACCCTCTGAGGCACCAGCCAATGAGTATACACCTAAAGCTCCTATATACGCAGGACTGTGATGACTAGCCTGCAGGTCATTGAACTCGCAAAATTTTCCTATCCCTAGCGATTACCTGTGAACAAGTTGGGTTGTACAATTCGCGAAGCGTTTCAATACACATTTATTACCTAAGTATGACGTATTCTTTGGTATGGAAATGATTATTGTTGGTTTGCCACTGTATTTTTTCTCGTCTTTAAGTGGATGAACAGAGTAATGAGTAAGATGATAGCTAAAGGTAGTGAAATTTGGCGAGAAGATTTCAAGACTGGTTATATCTGCAGGGTCGTTTAGCTACATCTTAATTTGATGCATTACTGTCTGCACACAAACCACGAAGGAGCCTTGCCGATATTGCAGATTTCTGAATTGCCCGGTCAAATATGAAAATACCTTCTCAAGCAGACAGCAACCAATGGCAAAAGACTAACTGCTGTTGGGTGCTTATAGTATTGAAGTCTATTGTGTACTCATATTTTTTTTCGCGAAAAATCACTAGCTCTAGTGATCGCCTTGCGAACGCATCATTGTGCATAGGTCCAAGCGGAGAGAATTTATAGAGTATACATTAAATATTTTTAATAACTAAAAAATCGCAGTTCGTGCCATTGATTGTTTAAATATTATTAAAGTCATCGCTTCAAGCACGAGTAAACAAGAAAGGATTTAAGCACACATTATATCGTATATCGAGACGACAATGAATACCACACCGTGACGATTTCCCGTTCTTTCGACTGACTGGCCAATCTGTAACGGTCTCTTAACTGACTGTTATCAGTGATTTGGATATAGAGTGTAACACCATCATGAAGTATTTTCTGCCATAGGCCGAGAACAAGGTTTCGCATTATTTCTTCGTAACGAACAGGGACATGGAAAATTCGCGTTATTTTCTGGCACCACGCTGCAGGACACCAAGACTCTGTAGGCTATCTCCATTTGACTACTCTAATTGGCTAACAATTGGCGTATCGTGACCCGACGGATTCTCGAGCCAGTAGTAAAGTTCAACCGTTGAGTGACCAATCCCGTTTAACGATCTCACTCAAATTAATGAATGAGTTCTGCCAATGAACTCATGGACTGATAACGAGAAGGCATAGGAAAATGACTCCTCATCCGTCCCCAAATAATAACGCGAAATTTGTTGGTCCCTAGTATAAAAAAAAGTCTATTCACGGTTTCGTCGGCCTTTTTGAATCAAATCTTTGAAAAATCTCCCCATTTATGACGTGCTTCGTTGTTTCCAATTCACGCCCTGTATTACAAGCTTTTTATACTTGTGTTAACGTAAAAATTACTTTTTTTTTTCTGTTAAATTGAAATGTTATTAATACTTTATCTATAAGTTATATTGCTTCCCTATAAATAATTGGAATAAAACAGAGAGAAAACATGTGTGTTTTGGTAGTGCCTAGTAAAAAATAATTCTTATACTAAATACTGTCCCAAGAGAGTGCGCACGAATCCGGTGCGTTGTCCGCCTGGTGTAATCATCCATAGTTAAGCTTAGTTTGCACTAGGCGGATGAATATCCTGGAAATAGAGTTTTGGCAGAGCTTCAGAAAAGGCCGAAGATAACGTGAATCAACTACAATGAACATGCAGCCGGAGTTCGTCGGGTGTTGTTCCGACTCACCTGCACGTAAGAAAAGAGAAAAAAAAAAAAAAAAAAAAAAAGTGCCCTTGCCGTGGTGGATATAGGCAATTCAATTATATCTTGTCTGTAATGCCAGCGAACATGTGTGGCACACTCGAGGTGTCCTCAGGGGGTAAAGAACAGTGATGGAGGTTTGTTTTCCTTGCAGAAATGTCGTCGCTACGTGAGCGTCGCCTTCTCGGCGAGGTGCTGTAGGAATAGAAGATGTTAATTTTGCGGTGGGGGGGATGGGGAGGGGACAGGACAAGGCAGACGAACAGCTGGCGATGCAACCGGTTCTGCGTGCAGCGGCACGAGTGCGGTCTCCCGTGTCCTTTATTGGCACCAGCCTCGGTCTCCCACCCCCTCCCCCTTTTTTTTTCCCTACAGCAACTGTATTCGGGCGACGTGTCTTCTGGCCGCCTCCGCGAACAGGTCTGCCGCTTGCGCAACCCCCCCTCCCCTCCCCCCCACAAACACACACACACCACAACATATCGCTGTCCACCTTCGCGATTACTTACAACTTTTCTTAAGCCCTGCCCAAGTTCTACTTTCAGGATGTTCCTCCGCCTCGCGCAAACAAATCTTAACCGAGTCTACGAAATTACAACAAAGAGACAACGTACCGCATTCATGCGCACTCAGGAGTATTGACATTTTTTCACAGGCCTAAGAACTAATTTCTTAATATGCATTACCAACATACCTATTTTCTCCTTCTTCTCACTCTTATAAAACGGTAAAAAGGGACAGGAGAATTTCGGGTTTTAAACTACCTGTAAACTAGACTCCATGATCCTATGTATCTTCGAGCCACAGTTTTCTGTTCATTGGCTTCCTCCTATTGCGTAGTCAGTTTTATACCAGACCAGGTGACATTTGATTTGGTGATTTTTTTTTCGTACATGTCTGTTATTGGCTGATATTACAGCTAGGCGTGTCTAACAAACTATGATCCAATTACGAACGTAGCAGAAATATATATGTGTTCGAAGTCTATTATGTCCTAAAATGAATTCGTGAAATTTTCTAGTCACTACTTATAAATAATAATTGAACTGCTTTAATTTGTATATAAAAATAAGTAAATGTTACCGTTAACCAAAAAAAAGATACTTCTATATTCAGAATACTTCAAAATATTGACGAAAATACTTGTTATACCGCCTCTTGATTATTCTGATATAGTTTACAGTTCCCCATATCTCTGAAGAATTGAACATACAGTTAATGATAATTAAAAACTCTTGCATTACAGTAATTTTCATTTAAATCACAAGGACCACATATCAGAATATAGAAAAGAACTTAATTGTCTTGATTTATAAAACCGCCGAATATTTCATTTACTTATGCTTCTGAAGAAAGTTTTGTTGACAGGGTTGCATCGTTATTTTTCAAACAGGTTCTGTTTTCTTCATATTAATGAACACAACCAAAATTATAGGTCACAAAATCTAAAGAAATTATCTTTTTCATCTCATAAAACATATTGTGATTCATCTTTCGCTGTAAGAGCGACAAGAATTTAGAACGTGCTGCCTCAGTCTGCAAGAGATACCCCATCTACTCGTGTAATTAGATATTTATTGATAAATTCCCTTAAAATAAGTAGCTGCATAATTACCTTGAAATACTAGGACGCAAGCATGCGGTGTGCTGTAAAACCAAATTATTAACCAGTCGTACATTGATGTTGGAAATAACTGTGTGCATTCTATCGCATTTGGCATTCTGCCGAGGTTGGGTACATGTGTGTGTATGTGTGCACGCTTGTTTTTTGTAGAGGTGTTCCTGTTTTGTAGATGTGTTCGTGTTTTGTAGAGATGCCCGTGTTTTGTAGAGGTGTTCGTGTTTTGCATAGAGGTGTTTGTTTGTGTTTTGTAGATGTTTGTGCTGTTGTTTTATGGATGTATGTTTAAATGTGAAATAGTTAATATATGTCTTGAATTGTGTACGTATAAAATAACGAAATTATTAGTTATTATTCTAGCAATTATTTGCTGAATCACTTGTAAGAAAGATCATAATTAATTTAACTGTCCAGAGATAATTTATGAACTTATATGGTAGACTTTAAATACAATTTTGTACTTTTAAGTGTGAATTTAAATTGTAAAATGTGGTTAAAGCGGAAGAGAAGGAATATTTCTTAACTTCGCCACAGTATTAATACAGACGTTATCATATATATTTTAAAACGCTTGTGATATGTGGCGTATTTAGGAAACAACCAAACACGACAAACATAGGGTGATTTTTCTAAGGTTTGATTCAAAAAGTTTGAGTGAACCGCAAATAGACTACACCATAGTCTTGTAGTAGGTAGGTAGCCCTAAACATTCATGTTGCCCTAAACTGCTTGCCAACCCTCGTGGCCGTTGCAGCCCTAGCCAAGCCGTCGGCTGGTACACCGACGAAAAAGTTTCGTTGAACAAAACAAAGCCTGTTTGGTGCACCAAAATTAATTATTTCTATAGAGCCAATTGAATATTCTGGTAACTAATATTTTGCGGAAACCAAATCTTATTAAAATTTTTGGTAAATATCTTGTAAGATTTTGTTTCCGGAACTGAAGATTTGTATTGCTTTAGTTTACGTTAAACACTTCGGTTATAAAGAAGTAAATTCACAACCGAGTCACGAAATACCATACCTTCGGAACCACAGCAAATATATATAAATTTCTAACGTAATACATTTACGGAAATAAAAGTTTAAGTTTAACAGCTGCACTTCTTTGTTTCCTGTTAAATTCGTTTCACGATGATTGTTGCTATGCCATTATTAAGCATCAACGAATGCACTAGTAAACACTGCTACTATACAAATTGTCACGAAAATTACAAACAAACTCTCGAGCTGTATTTTCGTACGAAGACAATCAAATGACCCGATGATCCTACAGCCACCCAAATAATTGACAGCAATGGCAACTGATTTTTGCTGCCACAAAGAATTTTTCTTACACTATATATCGTTTTCTTTCACGTTAACAAATATTCATTTACTTAAAACGAAATTTTTCTCTAACTTTACCGTGGTATGCATAATGTTTACGGTAAACAAATCGACTAATTGACTGTAGGTGTTCACTCAAAACTAAGGTCACGTGCCCTACACTCCATTTCTGTGAAAACAATCACTATCCCTGCAGTGAGTAGCCTACAGTCGCTAGCCACGCAATTTAAGTTCACTTAAAACTAAAGACACTAACTAACCCTACACTTCTTTTCAGTTAAAATAATCAGTATATTTACAGTCAGTAGTCCTACAGTTACTTGGTATAAAATTTCACTTCACTCAAAACTAAAGCCGTACCCTTCGTCAGACTCAGAACTATCAGTGTTAGTAGGCGTAGTACAGTCAATATAAATCATAATAAATGTCACTCAAAACTGTCGCTAGCTCTAACATTTCGTTTTTCTCAAAACAATAAGTAGCCAAGTCACAAGCCCTTATACTTAATTGTACTCACAAGGAAGGTTAATATCTCTAATAATCAATTTCTTTCAAAATTATCACGATAACTTAAACCGATAACCGTACAGTAATTACCCCAAAGTAACCCACTCCCCCAAACCACTAAACATTTTGCTTAATTTCACATAAAACTGATTTTATTTGAGAAATAATTATTAACCATTGCGGTTTACTTCTGAAGTCGTTTTGGGACCATGTACACCGCCAAATTATTTACGGAGGAAAACATGGATGTGCTGATAACACAACAAAATGAGAATAACGTCACTCCATCAAGATCTACAAAAAAAAAAAACATTGGAAACACGATTCATATTTTTTTTTTTTTTTTTAATTCTACATTAACATAACACAATATTTCACACAGAACTGGTAATTTTCCTTCTCAGATTCTTGTTTTATTAAAACTATTTGTTGCCTTAAAGTAACCCAAAATAGAGTTCCTTTCACTGAAAACTGGCATAACTCACAACGCCATAATCGTATTATCGTAAAATTTAATTGACTCAAAACTGGCAAGAGCGCTACAGGTTCCTTAAAATTTCAATACACTCTAAATTAGTAATTGTGTCAAAGCCAGTAGTTCGCCAATAATTAGCTCTGAGGTAATTATTTCTAAAATAACTAGCACTAATGTAATTGATTGTTAATAACTAATTCTGAAGTTACGAGACATGAACTATTCTAAAAGGTCAAACCATAATATTATCTAAATGCCTTTGACTTCATAGCTCATTTGCATCAAGTTTGTCGTGTAATCCTACCTACCGGTGTTACTGTGAGAGCCTTTGTGTAGACTTCAGTTAATATATTATTTACTTTTGTAAGCCGCAGCATCCACTATCACGTTCAAGCTTAAAGGGGCGCGTTTATAAATAACGCTAAAAATAATAGTCCTCTTTACTTGCTCTAAGTCCGGAGCTCGTGATACCTGCTGCACTTTTACTTCTGCATGTTACGTTAATATGTGCTTATGCGATAAATTTATTTTAACTACGTCCACTGGAAAATATACGTCGGCTTCCAAGGAAATTACAGCGGCATTTTTCACGCCTCGCTCTGGTCACGCGGCTCGCTTACTCCATTTCACGGTCTGTTATATTTTACATTGCTTGAAATATTTATGTTTCATAGGAGAGGTCTATATAGTAAAGATTAAGAAACTGTGGCAAGAAAAGTGGGACAAGGCTCTGAATTACATTGGAAAAGTAGTGTACGAAACGGTAAATTTATAATTTATCACCAGCTTTAAATCTGCTAGTTCCTGCCAGCTTCAGTGTGTTGCACTGTGTTGGAACTTTAAACGAAGAGATGCTGAAGTAGTTTAATCAAAATCTTGTTAATTTGTCGACGGATATTACCGCAAGCTTCCAGGGAATTTGATACGGAATCTTTTTAAATAGGTGATTTCATGCATATATGTAAGTTCCACTAACTAGTTCCTAGATATGTCAGAGACGTCTAGTTTTTTTTCGTCACTTCGACGAACTGAACCACACTGATGACGTGTAAATCGAAAGCGTGGAAAAAGTCCCGAACGTTATGTATGTCTTCTGCGCCACTGAATTCAAATAAAATCACTTCTGTCACTCTTGAGGGCTAGAAAATTTCACAGATTCTTTAGTAATAGGTACGGTTATATAGAACAGTAATTGAGGATTAATGGAACTTATAAATAACTGAGAATTACAGCCATGATCTTTGGATCTTTGTGTAACCACATATACATACTTGAACCCAAAATATTATATTATATTACTAGGAAAATACAAAATATGCAATGAATTAGAGCCAATATAGTTAAATGTTAGTTATCTGCTAATATGCTAATATAAAAGTCCAAATAAAATATCAGCAATAACTTATTTATCATTCCTCTACTTTAAGTTACGCTCTAATTATGAACAAGGGGAATTTCAATGTTTAGATAAGAGGTTTGTTCGCGTGGTATGCTTTTCCTACTATCTGAGGGCAAGTGATATCTTTCACGAGCAGTAAAGTAGCAAAAACAGCAGTTACTCTCGGCAGGGTGACACGAACGACGAACAGCAGAAAACTAACACATCGAAAGTAAATAAACAAAATGTTAATTAAAAAATGTATATAATCATTATTGTCTCTGTGCAATTTACGTTTATTAAAAATGTTGGCTACTCAAGGTAAATTACTTTCGTGAAACAACAACTCATAAACTAACAAAACTCGTTATACATATTATATGATTAAGAAGTAATCCCATCGGATTAAAAAAATCAGATTAAGGATTAACCACCCTTTTGATATAAATTTCATTTCAAAGGGTTAATCCGATAAATCAAAAGTGGGGTAGGATCGACACGCCCCTACTACTTTCGTCATTCAATTTTATTATAAAAGACGGAGTTAACATTTATGAATATATATATATATTCTCAAATGTTACTTCCGTATTTTATAGTAAAATTATGTATATATATATATATATATAATACAGGAAGGTTTGCTACATTCTCCGGCTCTTAGTTAACTCTGGTTGTAAGACTGTTTCTCTGGTGTATCCCGAATTTTCGAATGTAGGGTGTTGCATGAGTGAAATAGCTGTTCCGTGCAGGGAACACTCGGCAATGTTTGAGCTTGGATTGTGGTCTATGTTATCTAAGCAAGCAGATGTAAACAATGCTGTGTTGAGGTTTGGAGGACAAATCACTTGTTCAGTGGAGTACATACAGCACAGTTCATTAGCAATATCAGTAGAAACAGATCTCATAAGTTCATAAGAAATGCGCTAAGACCCAAATTGTAAAGAATGTCTACTAACTCCCTTTTCCTTGTCTCTGAACGAACATTGGCAGCAAGATACATAGATATGGGCATATTCCTGACATTCCTGGTATTTGGGTACTCGTCCCTTTTTTTCTTGTTTTCTTTACTCTATTGAAACCAATTAGTTGTGCGATGGCGAGTATTGCTTGGTTTCTGTTGGATATTTCTCTTTCATCTACTGTCACTGAAGGACCGTTTACAATGAGACTAAATGGTGCAAACGAAGACACTGGCATACTTTCACTTTGACCTGAAGTATCACTTTCATGCTTGAAAATATCCTTTCGAACTGTTCCTGCAGCTTTTACGAGATCTAAAGCTTCGATGTCAAAATTAGTGCAGGAGACATCCATTGCAGCTCCGACATCCCGCTTAAATGCCAACATCCATTCTTTTGCTTGTTTTCCCCATGCTTCAAGGTCAGGGCACATATTTAGAATGCGATATCTGAGTCTAGTGGAATGAATCTTTGTTTCAAGGTTAAATTCTCTAAGACGCTTGTCGTACATTATACAAATATCTGAAATTTTGAATATTGGTGCGACTTCTGCACCCTTTTCTCCCTCCTTCGTGGATGCAAAAATATCGGCATAACGATATAACTGCTCATTCTTCAAGGCCTTTTCTCCGCCTTCTGAAATTTTTTTCAACCTTTCTCACTCGGTTGTAAAACCTTGTTAAACATATAGAATTATATCTATCATTAAGTGGAGCCATACCTTGTGTGGCGATTTTCCAGAGGATTTTAGTGTCCCACAAGAGAGTAGCTCCACTGTTAAATCAGTTAAATCTACGTGTAATGGGGATTGCCTTGTTGCGGAGCCATCACAGAGCAGTCAGGTTTCTGGTATCTCTGAATCAGCCATTCGCCTCGTCTTTACAGGGGATCTTTTGCTCCTGGTGCAGATCAACATTCTTTCTTCTTTCTTGCTCTATCAAACTGGGTATTATTGAATTTGAGGTACCAGTCCTTATGCCAAGATGCATTGTAATTGTGCATAGTTGTTTCTACGCCTGAACAATTATCTAAACGCTTAAGGTCAATGTCCTATGGTACAGCTCGCACATTTTGAAATGCAATCAAGTTAGCTGACAGTACTGAGTTGCCATATTTTGTAGTTTTATTTTTATTTCGGGATGGATTAATAAGAACAAGACGTAGTATCTTCTTGACAAAGCATACACAAATTCCAATTTGTGGGCTTAGAATGCTTTTGACCTCTGTCATGTGGTGGACTAATAATTTTTTATTTCTTTTCGATTTGTTCCATTGTTGCTTCAAAGTAGGATGTCGATGCTCATCTCATATATCGTATCTGAAAAAAATTAAAATTATCAATAGCAGTAACAATAGAATGGATGTGAAATGGGAAAACTCACAGAACAGATATGCGAAATAGACAACAAATTAATTAACATAAACTTCTGTACTACAATTTTGGATTGCAGATCACACCCGAGCTACACTAGTGGAAGGCCAGTGTTCCACTCATGTAAGTGACAATTTGATAATAGTAAATATCTGGTTAAATTCGATAAGTTTGATAACAATAACCAACAAATAGGGTTGAATATAATTATTTAATAATAGTATTGGTTTCCAATGGTTGGTAATCTATAATCAAAATAAGTGATATATTTCCACCCACATTTGTTGTACGAAAAAATCGAACACACCCAGTTAATAGAAATTAAATTCTCTACCTTTTTCGTTTTTCTTATTAGACTTGTATGTTTAATTTAATTTATGCTTAAGTTCAATTCTTAGAGCCATACTGTCAGTAATAATTGACAAATCTACAAAGTTATGGAGAATATGAAAAAGGCATACACATAAAACAATGTACGGACAATAAACTTCAATTTAAAAAACTATAATTGAAAATCGCACAATTAGAAGCTGAGATATTACTGATTTCAAAATTGAAACTGCCGCCATGTTGAACAGGCCACCATCTTGAACCTGCAGGGTCTAAGTCAATGTCTCCACTTCCAGAAATATTCGGAAGGGTCTAATTGATTTAGGATTCAAAGCTCATTTTTTAATCACAAAATTCATAGTTCAGTCGTTTTATGCCCCCTGTCTACTGGACTATAAGGTGAGTTGTGGCCGACAGAGGTTTTCTCGAGATTTTACTGTTCCCTCTCCTTTGGTTTCAAATTCATTCAGATGTTGGATTCTTTTCTCCATCACTTTAGTAATTGCCCTCAGCCCTTAAAAGTTTATTTTTATTAAATTTTCATTAATTGGAATTTCATATTTTAATTTATAAACATATTTTTCTTCCTCATGAAGAGTGTAGCTGGTGACTTGTATTTTCTCATGAACAGACACTAAGTTACCTGAGTATAAATGGAAAGCTGGAAAGCTTACTACTAGTGACCCACTCGTTTCAAAGTTCTCTGCAATAATATTACATTTTTATCAACTGATCACACAGCAAAATATCGACATAAGCAATTACAAACTAATAAGTAACAAGTCACGCCACTCCTTTTTAACATTCAAATATTTGATTTTAAATATTATTTTCATAAAATCACCCTTTAAAACTAAATATTTAGAATTGCTCATAAAACAAACATTTTACAAACATTTAAATAAATTCTTATTATTAAATTCACAATCTTCATATTTTGCCAAAACATTTACTTTATAACAATATTCTTTCCACATTTGTATGCTGAAACAAAGTTCACAACAAATTTCATATTTTACCAAAAACAAGTTCATATGTATAATAAAAGCAAGAACAAATATATTCAAAAACATTTACCATAGCAAGTTCGTAATATATTAAAAACAAAGACTTAATACAAATATATTCTTCTTTATATAATGTATACAATAGCAATCTGATAAATATATTTTACAAAAATATATGCAGAAACAGAAAAATGATTAAGAATTAAAAACAAACAATCTTGAACAACTGTAGGTCATCTCTTTGAAAGTGATTATGTACAAAAAATTACAAACAATCTTGAGCGACACACAGAGGGGCGTTCATAAAGACGCACAGAGGGGCGTTCATTTGCCATGTCCAGGAATATATTTACTAGAAATCTACACAAGCCAACGACTGATTTCAACACACACACACACACACACACAGTTTCCAATGGATGTTATGGTAGATTGTGCATTTCTTATTATTATTTTTATTCGATAAGAGGAAAATATATCGAAGACAGTAGTATGAGGAGTAATGATAGTGAAGTTATATCATGCCTTACAGATGGGCAAACAGGTAGCAGCAGCATTGATGGTTATGCAAACAGTTGTATAGATTGCCAGCAGCTGTAGTTAGATGTGATGTTGACTGTGGAACAGGAGCTGCATGTCGTGCTGGCAGACATACGTCATTGGATGTGTGTTGCTGGCAGCTGTGGTGTCGTGGGTGGGCTGTATTTATTGTGGTGATGTAACTATTATGTTAGGGGGAAATGAAAAAATTTATGTAGGGATTTTGTAGTACCCCCAAGGTAAGTTTGGTACTCCATCTCCCTCAATGTACCACTTATCGTCCATACCTGACAACACTACCTTGGTTATGCGTCCGGTGTAGACTTTGTAAGCATGAAAACGGAACTGATATTGGGTCCCCATAACCTTTGTGCAATTTTCGAGGCAATCTCGATAAATCTTGTACCTGAGTGATCGCAACACGTTAGGTTTTACACCCTTCGCCTTACGTATACATTGCTCATTCGCAACAATGTATATGTAAAGCTTAGGACATAAACCCACAAAGTGTGAGATGGTGCGACAAGCACATTCATCTTTCATCACCCCGGTATGGCCTTTGTTCTCATGGTGGAATCCTTGTAGGTTATCGAGCACATAGTAGGATTTATCAAATTGCGCATTTAAATCTGGGGTAATTAATTTATAAATGTCATCACAAGCAACAGAATACACCAAGTAATTGGTATCACAATAGAGGAGGTGCAAGGCTGGCGGAGGATATTTGGTACGCATATACTGATAATGAAATTCATAGAGGGTTAATTTTGAAATATCAAGAATGGCAACATCAGTGTACAAAGGTTTATTGAACACAACAGAACTCTTTGACATCTCGATAAAAGACCAAGTTTTCATCGATAATCTGCTTTGCCTAGAATGTTGGACACCCTATCAACTAGCAGCCCCATAGATCGTGTCATACCTAGAAACGACTCTTATGTCCCTTTCCCGGTGGACCTTCTTCAACGTTTTTCCATTAACGGAATTATTTACTAGTAAAAAAAAAAATTTTTTTCGAACTCGTTTGCAGCCTGAGCACGTTTCGCAATATTAAATTCGATGTTTGGCTCCATCCACACCTTCTGCTCAAAGCGCAAAGTGCGATGAACAGTCAAGTTTGGCCCTTACATCAAATAGTGCTTCAGTGTTTCCCCATGAATAACATAATTCTTCCATGGTGCGAGTGTCAAAAGAGGTTTCTCATGCAAGCCATTCGGTGGTATGCCATTTTATGGGGCCAAAGGCAGATCAGATAATGCATCATGATATTCGTCCGGAAATTACAAATCCACTTCTGCGAAAAAAACAAGCATCACTGTCATTCACCGTGTTTGAAAAATCCTCAACCCACTCAAAATTGCCGATCGGAATCTTGGATCGGATTGTATGACTGTACAACCTGTTGACGTAGAAATAGCACATATACTTCGATGCCACACTGGGGTCGCAGTCTTCACCCATGCAAATATTGTTGGCTTCAGCACGCCTGCTTGAAACCTGGGAAGTACAGCCGCTAACTCCATGTCCTACAAAAATATACATGTCTGGATCAGTCAACAACTCTAGCCGCGTACGTGTCATTAACAGTAAAGTGTCCCATGCAAGAGATGGAGCTGTGATGTACATGGCAGGGTCAAAACCATACTGACCATCATACAGACCTGAAATTCTCAAAAACATCTGCCAGCAAACAAGTGTCCACACGTAAGAAGTGAATGACATACTTCAGCAAGTTTATGTAGTTGAATGTATCCTATGTGGCTTGGGTGTGAGCATAATCCTCTTTGCTATAGCCTTCGCCTCTCACCACATTATGGAATATGTCCTTTGGTGGGAGTGACTTACAGATCAGACTGTCTGGCGAGTTAACAAAATCATTAGAAAAAACTCCCTTCCATTCTGCCAATTCGAATTAGGAGTTTGTCTGGAAACATCGAGCAGGTGATACTCAATTGTGCAGGAAGTAAATTGCCTGCCAAAGTTTCCAGAGAGGCGCTTATAAATTGGAATGAGTCAATAAATTGTTACTTCAAATATTGTGCCTTTCCATTGAAATCAGTCCCATCGGGAATTTGTTTGGTAATGCATTTGAATTTTTCAAGGTTCATTCCAATCACTTGAATTTTACCTGGGTTTTCAATTACCATGGTTCTGTCTGGTTGCGTTATATGATGTTCAGTCAAGGGCTTTATGAGAAAGTGAGTATCATAGTTTTGCAGGTAATGAAAAACAGCAACAACTTTTGTCTCTTGGGCAGTCTGAAATTCAAGTTGAATTTATTATGTGTGCGACCTCTGATTTCGCCCAAATGTGACAACATGTTTGAGCCGCCAATCTAGCTTCATCAGCAGGGGATTTAGCATCATCAGAACAATCACACTGTGAATCCCTGCAACCCACTTTGTAAGTTCAACTAATTTATCTACTAATTGGTACATACAATCAGCACCCACAAACTCAAAATACTTAGAAAAACTTGGATTGTTGAGATGACCAACAAAATGCTATAGCACATGGATTGTTTTGTTTGATTGTAGTTGTATTACTCGTTTTATCATTAGGCGTGCATGTAGGCATGAATTTTAGGCAACTTTAAACATCGCAATAGGCGACGAACCCCAATCTTTGATGTTTGCTGTAATCTTTAAATTCCAAGTACTTGTTATTCCCAATGGGGAAAGTACTGCGAACAGCGTTTTGTTAATGGCAAAGAATATCATGACTTGTGAGTTTCTCCTCACTAACAAAGTACTGGAGACAACGATCACAAAAAAAATTCTTATGACCATGTTTACTCAGCTGATTACCAACCAGCCGTGAAAAAATTTATAATGCATACAAAATGCAAATGAGTGGCGCTTCCACTCGCACGAATTGCGAAAATATTCATGTGTTTGTCATTACATACATAGGAATTCACATGGGTACGACAACCCCACCCTTTTCGCAAGTGTCATCAATTATATTGCTATCTTTGTCCACCACACAGTAGACATTGATAGAAAAAGAATTGTTCTCCTCAAACTTACGAATATCCTGTATGACTACAGGTGTCGATAGACCTTCAGTATTCAAAACCTCGTGAGGTTTTGGAAATGAATTAGTTCTCTCAGCATGTTATGTGGGAGGATACAAAGATACTATTACAGGGCAGTGTACAGCGATACAAGCTGTCCTAACAGTAAAAAAACTTTGGTAATTTATTGTGTGCAGCATCGACGGTGAACTCTTGGTATTGTGACACATGTACATCCACGTATGGCGAAATTTGCAGACTCCAGCCTGATCCACACACACTGAACTCCTCAAGCCTGTTAGTAAGATAAGGAACAATGTCATCATCATAGATTAAACCCACATTCGATGAGTGTAGGACAAGGAGGGCTTTGCTTTACAAATAGAAGGTTTCTGTAGTGCCTACATCTGCTGTGAGGGATTACAAGTACTTGCCTGCTATGTTAACTGAAACTCTAATAGGTTTGGGTGATGCAAATATTAAATTTAATAAAGTCAGCATCACTGTTAAGCCTATAAATAACCATATGTGCGTCAATTAGCATGCCTGTGAACACCGTAGCCAATAGCTTGTATGTCAGGTCTGGCAAAGGCTCCACTGAAGCTGGGGACTTGGAAAACAAATTATTTTCCGACTCCCTAGGCAAAATATCTATAATTGACTCAAAAGTCGGTTGTGATACAGATGGAGAACTCTCCGAATAGCAAGAGTTTTCAGAGTCAGATAGAAATAAATAATCCATCAAAATATCAATCTTTTCTTGTTTGGGGAAGCAAACGCATTTCAACCTTTTGTTATTGATGATATCTTTGTAAGTGAATCCGTGGTCGAATCGCTTAAGTAGAGATCATCCTGTTGGAGATTAACTCATGTTTGCTTAGGTAAAGTAACACTGTCTCGACAGTTTGCTGTAGACTGTCTTTCCATCTGGTTTTTCAGAATCTGAATAGCTAATGCAAATATATTCCTGCAAACTGCCAATACTTTGTCGCTTACAATCACTCATTTTAACTAACTAAAGTTTCTTTTGTTTCCCCGATATAACAGTTACAACACCACAATAATTAAATTCGAAGTGCCTCGTTATTCTGAAAACAGAGAAAAGGAACCACAATTTATTCCCTCACCTCGTCATAGTTGAAATTAATCTTGTATTCCTAATATAAAGGAGAACATTCATTATTGTAAATATTATTTTTGAGGGAGGGAGAAAAGTTATGTTTGTTTGGGAAAGACAGAAGCGAGTGCTGTGTATTTCTACAAAAGATACCAGAAACAAGGGTTTCTAAAGCCTCCTGGACAAAGCCAGATAGTGGGCGGCCAAGAATTGAGTGCGTGGGGAGCAAGCTAAAGTCAGGTTACAAGAGCTAAAGAGGATAATGTGCGCAGGGAGGGAGCAGTGTAAGAAAAACCGTGGATAAGAGCTTGGCCTGTGTGCATGGTGACAGGAGCTGTTTATGAGATGAACGAGAGAATGAAACATGTTACTGTAAACTGCCACTAGCACCAGCGCACACCATTATGCAGGCATATTACACTTCCCCTACCTGCTTCCTTCTACCAGACAAGCCACCCCCCCTCTTCAATCACTAATGCTCAGCATGCAGACCCTGCAGTCGTCTGCACGCATGCGCGCCAGCAGGAAGGCGAGTTGTTACTTCCTCTCCAACTCTGCCTCTCCGACCACTTCAGTCCGTGATGTGAATTGCCACCATGCAGCATGCCTCCACTTTACACAATGTTCTGCAAGCTTTCTGGCATCACCTATCTCTCACAATTTATGTGTTTGGAGTGTGTGGACTTCGTTTGACTCGAAAAAAAAAATTAAATTTAACATATTTAATTAGTTTTTTTTTATAAATAGCAAGAATTACTCGACACCATCAAAAATAGTTTACACCATCAAAAATAGTTCACACCATCAAAAACTTTACATTGTCAAAAATACTTTACATCACCAAAAATAAGTACTTGGGTACACCACAAAATCCTTTACTCCATCAAAACTTTGGAAAATTTAATAATCAATTTCATAAAAAAAATTATTTGTGAGAGAGTAACACTCTATATTAATACTAACTAAACAAACAATCTTAAACTAAACATTTAAGACATTTACCTAATAAAATTTACTTAGATTTTAAAAATATTAATTTAAAAGTACTCAAATGTATCTACTTACAATGATAGAACAATAACCCACCCTAAAAGATCTCTAAATACTACTTAAAATTATTAACCCAAACCACCCTGTCACACAGATAAAAACATTTCATTCCTTAGAAGTACTCAATGTCCATTTATCAATGACAAAGACATCTATCTCCAAAGAACTCACTCAGAGCAGAGAATAGGACAGAAATGTGTGCTCTCCAGATACACTGTGGATATTATGGCATAGTTTCCTCTAGATTTTTTTCTCACTCCAGAATTAATACTTCAACAACACAACAACCCACCCTTAAAAATATTTTAAAACTATGTAAAACTAACTAAATTTAAAATAAATTGCAACACCTTTCCCCTGTACTCATACACCTACTCAATAATTTTTCTTCTCAGAGTACTTGGTATTATATTCTAGATGGTATTAACATATTTTTTGCGAACATTTGACAGTGTAGAGAAGGCCTGAATTTGTGATATTGTTGTGGCCTGCTGTCCATATTAATGACAATGTTGGCCCTACAGTATCTTCCTCTCTACTCCATTAAATAATCTCAAATATACATCCATAACCCACCTAGAATTACTTACAACACATTTCCCTCGCACTCATACTCATATTTACGCAAAACTCTGAAAACTAAATACCTTAAAGCTACTCAAAATTATAAACCCAAACCACCCCCTCACACACATCAAAACATTGCACTTGTTAGAAGTACTCAATGTCCATTTGTCCATCACACAGACATCCTTCTCCAAACAACTCAATCATAACAAGCTTGGGAGCTGAGATTATGCACCTCTCCCTTATGCTAGGTGTAAGTGGCATAGTCTTCCCTGATTTAGCTGTTTCATAATTCATACTCATCATACACACATCAACCTGCCCTTGAAAAATCTTAAAAACCACCTATAATACGTAAAAAGGCATAAAAAGTAGCTAACTAAACAAATAATGTAAGTGTGAAGTAAATTGCTATGAAATTTAACAATTTCATTCAATTTGGAAGGGCGTTGTAATGTTTTTAAGAAAATTTTATCCAAATTGTAAAGAGTTGAAACAATATTAAGAAAATTTCATTCAAATTTTAAAGAGTTGAAAAAAGTTAAGGAAATTTCATTCAAGTTCTAAAGATTTATTTAAAAAGTTAAATCCAATTTATAAAATTAAATTAATTGTAAACAATTAAAAAAAACATTAAACAATTTAATGAAAATGATTTAAAACACGAAAAGATTCTAGGTAAATTTAATTCAAATTGTAAGAAAATTTAAAAAAATTTAATTCAAATTGCAAAGATTTTTACTATTACTGGAAAAGAAGTTACACTAAAATTATTAAAAAACAAAGCGTAAATTTTTTTAATTAATTAATATAAAATCACACTACAATTTACATAAAACTTAGTAACCTACATAAAGTCTAGTAGTAAAGCTGGTAGGCTTGGAATGAGACCTGAACCGAGGTCAGAGAGGCTGAGCGGTTACCCGCTCTGCCAGGTGAGCGCCGGGCTCTGCGTTCCAGAAGGCAGGCTGCCGTATTCCCCAGTGAGCATTAAGCTAGCAGCTAGGCTGAAGGTATGAAGCGAGAGGTTCCTTGACCACACAACACCATCGTGGAAGACCCCGGCAGAGCTAGGCTAGCTGTGAGCGGGTTCCCGGGAGCAAGCAATTGACTCCCTTATAGTGAACACACGCAGCAGCTCCGGTAAGTGGAGGTGTGGTTGAGACCGGTTTACACCCATGCACTTGAGGGGAGATGTCGACCCCATGAAGTCAGAGCCATAAATGGCGAGATGCAGGAAGGATCCCTTATTTATAGACCAGACACCCCTCCCTTTTTGTCAAATTTTAAATTTCGTGATTTGTCTTAAAATCTTCACAAAATGAACAAATTACTTATTTGAAACATTATTAACTAAATTCTTACCAAATTTAATATAAATAAATTGATTTAATGCATTTTCTGATTTTTAACTTGTATATGTTGGAATATGTGTATTTATTCAGTTATTAGTGATTAGATGTGATTTACATCCTTATTTAACAATTTTATATACTAACCATTGTAATTCCGATAGGAGCTTTTCCTAATACGAGGTTTTTAACCCAGAATTTAATGTATTTTACTACAATTCAACACCATTTGCAACATTTAATGTACACAAATGAATTACTAACATTTTTTTTTAATTACATGATTCCGTCATTATTCCTTTTCTGTACTATGGTTGCTGCCTTACATTCATATATGTCTTAGCCAGGGCTACTCTAGAAACTAGATTACATTTGTACATGACCTATCTGAGACTCACACCCAGAAACTAGATTACAATTGTACATGTCTTAGCCAAGACTCGAACCCAGAAACTAACTAATATAAACCATGCCTTATCCGGGATTCGAACAAAGAACCTCCTGGCAAAAGAATAAACTCTTTTTTTTGTGTATGTATGGTGTGTTGTAAAATATTATTACATTTTTCAGTGGACATCTTTGCCAGGAGACAGGTTCAAATATCTTTAGTTAAATACTGGTTTTTTTTGGCAAAGAATAGGTTTTGTTTATCTGAATTTTTCTTTACAAAGATAAAACATGTAAACACAACATAGTTTCATCGACATCAAACCTCTTTTAAGAATCTCTCTCTTTGTTAAGAGATTTTTATCAACATTTTTTCATTTCTTAGGAAAACAAGTTCACTTTTCAAAAAGGGATAGCTTAAATAAACATAATAAAGTATTTCATTTTAAGACATATTTTACTGATAAAAATGTATACAAACACAACTTGTTTCACAAAATTTATGTATAACATTTTCAAAAGACAATCTCTCTCTCTCTCTTTCTCGCTCTCTCTACTATACTACAGTGTTCCAAAATATACACAAGCAGATACAGGAGATTAGACAAATTATGTAATTATTTATATATAAATAAATAAATATAAATATAAATATATACACACAGCATTAAACAAGGAAGTACAGGTTGCACCAAAATTTTTATACAATACTTTTAACACTAGTATAGATAGCATGATGCAAAACATATAATAAAATTAATTCAAAAATAAATAGATAAACAAGCAGTTACAAAAATTTAGTTTCAACATTTTAACACAAGTCAGTACAGGTTGATTCAAAATATATAAATTTTTCTTTAAAAAGCAATATTTTTTACAAACTATTAGTGACTTTTGTAAACAATGTTTTCATGAATGTTTTAAATATTGAATCCAGATCCCCTTCTTGAACTCTGCTTTCAAGGAGGGAGTGTTTGTTACACCCTGGCTTTAACCTGCTTGTTTGTAGACAAATGTTTTAACATTCTGGAGAATGTAAAACAATACTTTCAACCAAGTCTGGATATGTTTCAACGTAATGTAAATGCACATCTTCAATTATACATGAAAGAGGTTTTGTTGTAGCCATGTAAATCACAGGACATTTCGTGCTATTACTGCATTTTAACAATGCATTACCTTTCTTGTTTCCTAGCAGAAAATAAATTACTATGAATGGAATACACTGTCTTAAGAGTCTGTAAAATTTAGAGAGATGTCCAGTACACCACAGTGTGTAAGTTACATTAGGCTTTCTTGGTTTGACAATGATGAAATGATTTTCAGGATGAAAATATGCCATGTTACTCATTTGCTATCCAACTCTCGACTGAGAACCATTAGCAAGGAACTTTGTATATATGTTGATTAAATCATTCTTTATGATTTAAAGTTATTCAGTGTATTAGGGAAAAATTTTATTTTTGCTAATTTTATTGCTTGATGCATGTAACACATTGATGAAACACACCCAGTATGAGACATGTGACCAAGATTATTTTTGCTATAATGATATAAAGTATGAACATTATTATCACATTCTATGAACTACTGATAGGGTAAAACATTGTCTGTATTATAAATGAGATGTTTCAAACATTCTTCTTCCTTACAAAATGTTGTTACAATGCACTCACCCCTAAGCTTATGATCTACCCTATGCAGTCTGTACTGGTTTACAAGAGATTTCGAAATATTGCAATTAGTTAAACTGGAATCAAGCTTACATGGTTTACTACATGCTGTTAAAGATCAAGAGAAATACATACATTCGAAATGAATTTGTATGACTCACACATCTCCATAATAACAAAATGGGAATATGCTATGCTATAAGATACAGAATACAAACCTTTATTAATAAATGCATACTTGAATATCGGCGAGAACATTATTCAGAATTAGCCACTTCACAAACATATAAATTACACATTGAAGGAAAAACTAAGGCTCGTTGCTCGAGAATAATGCTATCGAGTCCTGGTTGCAGGTTTCCTTCCAGCAAATGGTGATTCCCTTGTGAGGTCTGGTGACTTGGTAAGCAATTACTGCATATCCATACTCCTCTGTAAGACTGGCAATGATAAAATATTCTAATGTTGATGGTAAGTCACTCTTGGGGTGAAGATATCTCACAGCACAATCATTGCATGCTATTCCTTTACTAAAGTGAATGCCGAGACAGTTATCGAAAGTGTTGTACCAATTTTCTATATTGTGGCAGAAATTATCTTGTAGAATACCATCATATGGTTTAAGAAAACTCTCCTGTATCATATTTGGAGGACTTTGTATACGACTGTAGGGTTGAAGATGCAAGCCATGACTGACAGTCTAGTACTAAAGGGACTCCTTTATATAATCTGGGTTATTGTCATTGAAGTGTTCTTACTAAGCCAAACTTTACAGTTCCACATACCCCACAGAGTAGTTAATTATTGTTTTCCTATATATGTAAAATGTACCTTGTTACATTGTTCACTTCATATAGTAGTAAGAGAACAGCAACTACATTCTTTGTGCATGATGTATATGATTTTCTTGAAGGGTGTACATTTCCTGATGTGTGCACTTTTAGTTTCAAATGCTAGTTGATCCTCACTGCAAGGTTGTTTACTGTCAGGGCATAAATTATACAAATGACAAGAACTTCGCCCATAACAAAGATTGAAAATTTTTAAAAATATAATAAAGGCTGATTAACGAGGAATGCCAATGTTAATATCCTTTGCATATCTGTATCTGAAGTGCACTATCTTCATCTTCAATTCGAAACCACACATGCCTGTATCCTGGAGTAACACTGGCATAAGGAATTGATGAATAGAACCTCTCCATTGTTATTGAAGCTCTGGTGTACAGTTCTCTTTCTTTATATACTGAGATTTTCTTCCAATTTGAGATACTATTAGTTCTTCAATGATAACTTTGTTAAATGAAATTTACAGACACAAACATTGCTGTTTCAGACCTCACGGTGCAACCTTTGAAGGTGGCTACTGCCTTGAGCGATATGTTCCTTATTACATGTTTCAGTCCATAACTAGAGGCTGTTGTAAAACTCTCTACTCAATTTGTATTTTATTTGTCTAAATACTGGGTCCTTGGTTATTTATTCACTTATATTTTTAAACCACAGATCCCAATATGAGCAGGGCAGTTCTCTACCAGGCCACGTATTAAAAACTGGCCAGTATTCTTCTTCATTACACAACACTCTTTCTGTATACATGTTTCCTTTGAAACATTTTGCAAAATTCCACTGTTCATGTCTGGTGCACATCTGTATTTGGAAGTATATGTAGTTTAGAGACTGGAACCATAGTTTCTTGTATACTCCAGTAATATTGGAGTACGTCTTCTCTGGGTAGAATTTATATATTTTTTGAAATTAATTTCTTTACATGTAGGTAGGATGCTGGTACAAATATTCTCTTAAAGCTTCCCTTTTGCATCGGGAACAGAATATTTTTCTCAAAGTGATTGGTATTATAGAGTTTGACTATTGATATTAAAACTCGAATAGTCGTGATATATTTTGATATTTATGAATTCAGCATTAGTTAAAATTTTTAAAATTTCTATCTGCATTTTTCCAATCACATATATTGGATAGTCTTCGAGGTGCGCATCATTTACATATTGGAAATGCTCTTTGTAAGCTATGATACCACAATTCCATTTTAGGTCATGTATCTTGTAAGTCTGTTCCCAAAAAATCAGTATAACTTCAGGTTTTAAACTATACCAAGGTCTGGGAGATTCAAAGTATAGTACTTTAGAGTCATTAGTATTGGTTGCATAATAAATAGCAAGCTCATTAATTACAAAGGAGTTTTCTTGGTATTTTTCGAAACCTTGTGCAAAGCACATAATTTTTACGTTATTTCTTTTTACATGATGTACAAAATGTCTCCACTCATCTTAATGATAAAATATCAGTGGTTGCCTCCGAATCCACTTCATCAACTCCATAATCGTCCATTACTACATCTGGGATAATCCTGCCTTCAATAAGCGGTTCCAGCCTGTGTGACATACAGTTCCTCTGGATATGTTGATTATTTCCATAATTAGTAAGGGCAGGCATACCGCGAGGACAGTCTTCACGTGGAAAATAAGACACAATATCCTCATCAGCTTGTAAATGTTTGAGAAGGAATGGATATACTAGCTTTATTCTGTGTCCCACAAAAGAAATAGTAAATAATGTCGGCAGCACCCACAATGGAGAGCAGTTTAAACTCAATAAAATTTTTGCCTTCCCATATGTTAGCATAGCATTGAATACTTTAACACATGCCTCATCACAATTATCACAACAGTGGCCATGATGCATTATACCTGGAGTGGCCTGATGCAAAGAGAGGTGTTGAATCTCCTGTAGATTCTGCATTGTAGATCTGGATGATGCAGTGGATGGTTGATGATGGAGTAAGCATCTGTAATTGTAATGGATGCCTGATGTTGATGTAGACATTGTAGTAAGCATCATTCTTGGTGTAGACGTCTGGTGCTGTTCTCGGATCTATTGCAGATTCCTAAGTCTTACTACTGTTAATGCAATGCAATGCAAATGCACATATGCACACAAAGTGACCTTGACAGTTGATGACTAAATACTGAGAAAATATAAAATTTATTCCTCCTTACATAGTAAAGGGATTCAAAATGGCTGCACATTTTCTTTAAATTTGATTAAATTTGGACTTTTTAGCAATTAAGTTGTAACATCTAGGAGTTTAACAGATTTTAGTTTCGATAGCAGTTATTTCAAGCTGGATTCGTGCTGTTTCAGTAATATTACATTGAAGAAGTAGTATTTGTAAATAAATTAATAAGTTCAAATATACACATTTTATGCTACACGGTACAGTCGAAATTCTAGGCTGGGAAGCTTATGGAGAAATCTACACATGAAATACGCATAAATATTCAAAATACATTGACTATGTATGTTTTTCATCACCCGTGAATTTAATGTCATTTGGTTTTAATGTAATTTTTCAATAGATGAAAAAACTTTTACTTACATATTGCTTAAATAGAAATATCTGAGTTCGGTAAAATAATTATGTTCTTTCAATGTTAAAAGTTTAGTAAGTGAAAAATATCTCTTATTGTTAGTTGTAGTTTCCTGGAAATACTCTAATCTTAAATTTTATTATAAATTTTCTGGAAAATGGGATAAACTTAAAGTTTATTGGATTAAAAATTCATATATTGGATTGAAATATAAAACTTCTTGGAATTCTATCTGGGGATTAAAATTCATTTACTTGGAATTATGATTCATTTTAACTTCAGGGGAATAATTTCATCAAAATGTCTTTAGTTTCAAAATTTAATTTCGCTGGAAGTAAGCCAAGGTTTAGAGAATACCATAAACCTCCCCTTCTGAGGAATCAACAGACAAGCGAAAGTTTGTATGGTAGAGGGTGAAGGGGAGCTAGCCACGCAGGGTCAGTTCAAAATTTGCTACCCCGAGGCATGTCTGGCATTTAAAGAGTTCCCGATGTGGTACACAAAGTCACGTTCTGGGATACAGATGTAGGGAGTTTTCTAACAGAGGCACTCCTCGTCTCGGAAAACATACGATCTTTACTATGGTTTGCAGGAGACGGTGGAATGTAGCACTAGGCAGGTTTTGTGGATTACGACATTGAATCGATAGTGAGTGCAAGGAACCTGTACATTTGGACAAAGATGCATTCTGGGGTGGAGGTGAGATGGAGAGTGGTCGCCAAGGAGGTGCAAACAGTCCTCGAGCTAACCGAACATGCAGTCTGGTGATGGGAAGGGTGAAGGGTGGAGGGAGTGTAGGCAGGCAGGAGCAATCTGAACAGTTCTTGCTGACTGGCATCATGTTAGTTTTACGTCAAACCTCACCCTGGACACCTACATACATCGCTCTCTCTCTCTCTCTCTCTCTCCTCTGAAGCACCTCTTCACCAGGTGGGGCATTCTGGCAGGGCCCCATTCCTACGATCGAGGGGCAGGCAGTCAGCAAACTTCGGTCAGCAGGCTTCACCACTCGTTAAGTGATAGTATCTGCTCCTGGCTCCAGCTATCGTTTTTATATAAACATTTCTTATAAGTTTTAATTTATCGTAATTTTAAATAATTTTTTAAGCCTTCATGTAAAACCTGTTTCTGAGATTGGTCTAATAAAGTTAATAGGATTTTCAACTTGTATTTCGCTAAGTAGTGCCTTGAATTTCACGTACTTAACGGAAATTAGTTTTAACATTATTCGGGTCAATGTAGTATGTCCGTAATTTTAAATAATTTGTATTCGAGGATATTTGATTGCTTGTTAAAATATGTACTATGTTTCCATAAAATGTTGCAGGATTACGCTTTCTGGGATTAAGTCCTTCTTCTTCACGTGAGCCTAGTCTCCTTGCACTTCGATTGAAATTGTGTTAAAAGTGAATTATTCTTACAATAATGAAATTAAATTTTCCCAAGGAAGTGAATTCTGTGTTAAAAATCTCGCTAAGTTTTTTTTAAATTTCATGTGAAATGTCAGGAAGACGTGGTTAATTTTTTCGTGGATATTGACTCATTAAAAGTACGGAACTAGTTTCTATAATTTATTTAGTAAGTCATATCAGAGTTTTTGCCGTAATTTCAACTCGGCCACAAGCTCCACGTCTCATTCCTTGACTAACCTCCCAGCCGGACAGACGTGTTTTGGGAGAGGTGCTTGTGCAATTTCATTACGTGTTTTTCAGTTCAAGTAGTGTACTTTATTTATTTTTAAAAATAGCCAAGGAATTAAGTCAATTGTTTAATTTATTTGGTAACACTCGTTTTGTATTTCGACATATTCGCATCTCTCTTTGTTCATTTACACATTTTTCAGCTCAGTCTATAATCAAATGTATGCCAATGCACACACAGGTTCTGTTTGCTCTCAACACCTCGTTCAGCTTATAAGTCGACGTAAGTGGTATATACAAATCAGTGCTGCAGCGACCTGCCGAGCGAATGGATATATTATATATATATATATATATATATATATATATATATATATATATATATATATATATATATATATATATATATACAAATCACTGACTCTTAAACGTTTATTTTTATTTTTATGTGTGTTAATAAATTAATTTCTTTTAACACGGGGATTCCATTTCAGAAGTTCCTCTACGAGTGTTAACTACTAGATTCACTAAACTTTTATTGTGATAGGTCGCCTGCCAAGCAGTGGTCGAAACAGCATATAGGAGTTCAGAAATCCTATACTGATGTCATTCATTCACAAGTCTCACAGGCGGATGGACGTGTTTTAAAGTCATGTAAGGTATGTGTAGAACTCAGTTGTATATGTGTCAAGTTGTATAATTTGCACATCTTTGCAAATCCATTGTTAATGTGTTTAGGAAGACTGCATTTTAATTAAAGTAATTATATATTGATAGGGATATTTTTGCTTCATTGTAGCTCGTTACTTAAGTTTCTTTATTGCTCATGGAGACTCACATAGTTGTGTCCGTTTGAAATTTGTATTTCCATTAATTTCTCTCGCATGTAACACCACCAGTTTAATTGCATTCGGAAACAGTCGTCTATTTAATTATTTACACTTAAATTCTTCTGTTTGTCATTACTGACATCCACAGCATAAATCTTATGTTTCAGAGTCGCCTATCTGCTAACACTGTCTACAAGCAATATCCCACTCTAAACCCAAAAAAACACATATGCCACTCTTGCACAAAACTCAACACACACATATGTATATATACATATACATATATATGTATACACACACACACACACCCTGTCCCCCAACACATCACACCTCATCGAGTGCCATCCGTCGTCAGAGCTGCTCCCCATCCCAAAAAAGAAAGAAAGAAATTAAAGAACTGCACAAAAATCCATAAAATAAATTTGATCAAATTTTCTCATCAAACTTATTTGGTCAAATTTATTTGATCACATTTTATCGTATCAAGATCGGATTAAGAATTAATCGCATCAGATTAAAATCGGATTAAGGATTAGCCCTTTTGCTATCAATTAGATTTGAAAGGGTTAATCTGATTACTCGAAAGTGGGGTAGGATCGTTTGTAAGTCTTTTTTTTTCGTTTCCAATTGACCATTGCAACGCTTGGTTCGAACCTAAATTTAAACTGCATTAAATGTGGTGAAGTGAGTGCATTCTTCTTATGTACTGTTGGTCTTATCAATCCTAATGTTACCAATTAAACTTAAAAAAAAAAAGAAAATACACAACAATTTAAAGCATTATATTTCCGATTGTAAATATAATACACATATTTCCTCCCATTTTATTAACGTTGGCTTCGCAGGTCGATATCGTATGGCAATGACCTGGAAGCGGATGCAAATCCTAAACACTGTTTATTTTTTTACTTGTTTTAAATTACGTTAATTTGCACAATTTGTACAGTAACTATTGGAAATATGTTTATTCCTCGTTATGATTAGGCTAAATTCAATGAAAACAATATTTTATTCGCCGTGCGCAGTTGGTTGTTACTTAACCAATCAGTGAAATTGTTTTACTTAAACAACCAATGGTTTTCCACCGATTTTATGTGGAGACATTTTCACCGATTCGAGTACTTAAATTTCACTTGGAATCAATGGTTTTCCTCTTGGGAAATGGCTGTTGCGAAAGGTTCTGTCGCAGCGTTTGGCTTGCTCATCTCTTTGTAAATATAGTCGAATGGAGTCTTGTCATGTTATTGGCTCGTGTGGACAAAAGTTCGGCATGCAAGAGGCATTTTGTCGTCTGTGTACTTTGTTATCATGTGGTGAAACCAGCTCTAGCCATTTTTGGCCGATTTCATTACATCCGCGATGTACGTTTCTTGTATGTTACCTATCCAGCATGATTAGATGTGGGAGTCCACCAGTGAGGAACGAATAGTTTCCACATTTTGATCTGGGCAGTCGCCACTCTGGACTCTTCAACTACATGTTTTTTTTTTTTGTGAAAAAATTATTGTGTCTAATTGGCTATGCTGTGCAAAGTGTGCTAAGTACATTTCCCTATTGGTTAGGCTGGTGCCAGATCGGTTCATCTCTGGACGCTGTTTGTTGGATGACCCCGTACTATGTTGCCAAGTCGTGAAGCCATTTTGTCGGAGCGTTCAGTTAGAATCAGTTGGAACCCAAACACAAATTTTTTATCGCGTGGGCCGTTCTATTCTTTGAGTCAGTCACAAACGTAACAATGTCATAAATGAGTTAGAACTCTATCCTTCCATCAACACACACGGAACATTTCTAGGTCCTCCAACAATTGATCATTACATTTAGAAATTTTCAGGTTTTACAGCTTTCCTTTTAGTCAGGAGCCACTTTGACCATGGGCACGTAATAACTCAGTTTATAGAACTGAAAACTGCTGCATGTGCTGCAAACTCCAACTGTACACTCCAACAAGATCGTTCAATGTCTTAAGGACATGGCAATAGTATATTCATCAATCAGCTCCTTGTCAGAAACCGTTCGAAATATGATATACTCGATCAGACACACGGCACATTCAGAACCAACATGCAACCAGTCGAGAAGCTGATTATACTTTTAGAATTGTTGCTTCTATATGCTGTTATGTTTTGTGTTCGTGGGCAATAACTCCAGTGGGGATGTTAAAAAAAATATTGACATATCATAATGACGAATGACGATATTATATCAACCATATATCGATATAAATCGTTTTTATATTTCAACGATATTTCCCCGAAATCAATATCCTTTTCCAGGTATCAGAAATAAATATTTTTAAACTGCTCTTTTAATAAGCTCTGTTTGAATACAAAAATCGAATTTAAAAAATTACTCCGTTTGGCTTCGGCGACATGCACCAAAAACAGGCGCCACATCTTTCTGCAATTCTTCGTGTACTCAATGCGTAATATTTAAAGTAATTTTTCAACTGTCAGGCACTTTAAAACACTAAATATCGGATTTAGATGTGCCGAAAATCAATATTCTTCTTTGAATAGATCGTTTCGTAAAATTATGCTTCTAAAAATAACCAATATAAATAACTATGGGACCCAGCCCGTGGCATTTTTTTTTGTATTGTCACCATGTTAAAAATTTTGGTTATCATACAAAGACTGAAAAACATATTGCGTACATATGTGCAGGTAATAATGAAATAATGTGAAAATAACTCAATATTGAAGCGACTGCGGTCCCATTTAATATTTCTCTATCCACTGTAACATCTGGTAATTTGCAAATATTTTGGATACTTGTTTAGTTAATTTTAGTTAGATAAGTTAGTAATTTATTGAATTTCTTTATGTTTTCAAAGTTATTATAATTTGTTGTTGATGCAGGAACGTTCTCTTTCACCTCTATGAGCAAATGCAGAACTTCTTATGACAAATTGATTTTGTTTGTTTGTTAGGAATATGATGATTCTTTTTTTCGGAAGGGCAAAAAGAAAGTTGAGAAGTCGGCCAATCTGATATAGAAAGTTAATAATCTTTTTGTCCTGCTGTCCAGCCCTGATTTAAAGAAGTGATTATTAAGATAAATTTGTCGATATTAAAATTGGGCAGCGTATGATTTAATGAAGGACTGTGAAGAAGTAACTGCACCCCGGAACCCGAGGAAGGAAGATCGTATGCCAGTGCTAGGGATCCATCGCTGCCTCTGGAGTGTAACGGCACATCAACACTTCGAGCCACCTTGGAAGTCCAGGGACCGGTGTTCGAGCAGAGACAGCTTGAGTGATCAAAGTACACTGAAGGATGTTCATCATTATTAGTCGGTATTATATTCAAGGTTCTATATGGTTAATTGAAAATTAATTTTATATTTTCTAAAAATCTATATTTTTTTCTTTCCTCTCACCATGTTAGGTAAATTATTATTTTTATCAAATTTGCAACAAGTAGTGTCGTCTCATAATTAATTTTTTTTGTAAAAATTTGCTTTTGAATATGGCTCGGATTGTGAAAATATGCCACTTTATTTCATAGGAAGACGTAAGAAAGAGAATCTACTAATTTTTTCTTTTGATAGTCATTAAAATCTTCTAATAATTTCACTTCACTCTAGTCCTTGTCGTGTTTAATTTTAAGAAGCGTTATTAATTATGTATTTATTTTTGCATGTTAGATGTATATTGGTATTTCTTTGTCCTATTGACTATCTTTAGATCTTGTTTATATGGTGTAAGGTTACTTACACTTGAATGAGTAACATTATTGTTTTCTCACTATTGAAATGTTCTGAAGATAGCCGTGGCTAAATTATATAGTAAAATTAAATATGTGACGTTTGGAAAGTGAAAGTTAAAACTCTCACCTTTCTCCGTTACATAGAAAAAGTGTCGCCGACCACACGTGGAACGTGCGACATATTAAGTACCAATCCCTTCATCCTATTTGGTACACCACTCCACTGCGGCCCCGCTTAACATAGTTCTATCTACTGAGCCACTATGGCCCCACCTGGAATCGCTCTATTCACTGAGCCTCTGTGGCCCCACTTAACTAACTCAACATTGAAGCGAGATATTTAAAGTAAACAAAAATGATATTCCATTACCTTAATATCTCTATGCATTAATACAAAACTTTTCATAAGGAAAAAGTAATTAAAAATGAGTTTTTAGGTTAAAAGTTAATGATTGCGTAATCTGATATTGCTGAAATTCGAACTTGACCTGCATTTGTCCCTGAAGATTCGCTCTGCAAAATCTGAAGAACTTCTGTTGAGTTTCAAGGGACTTAGAGGTATTAAAGACGGACAGGCAGACAGAGATCGTCTACTTATTATATAAAGAAGGATATCGATCTTTTTTTCCCCCCTGATATCGACATCCCCAACCTCCATGGCTGACTAGGTCGTGACGGTCTCTCTCCATCCACGCGATGCTGTCTCCCGCAGGCCTCAGCAACGACATGCCTGGAGAATTACGTCAGCAGGAGGACAACGCTGCAACTCCGCGCCCTGCCTGCCCAACCACGAATTGCCTTTTCGAGCATGGCCGCCAACCAGCTCTCTGCGGGCCCGATTGACACTTGGAACGTAGCGCCTTGTAATTCCAGTCTCGGGCTTCCGGGGCCCGCAATTTCTCTCCCGCGCGCCGATCGGTAAGAGAAAATTATAGCCCCGAGTACCTCCTCTTCGCCCCCCTTCCCCAGCCAACAAACATCAATTTAGAGTTGGCTGCCATCTGGTGTCGCCTACCTGGTGACCGAGGAAATTCGCCAATTCATTTTAATGACGCGCCAGACTTGAAATACTTGCGCGTTTTGAGTTCCTTTCGCAATCGGATCACGGGTTGTCGGACACGCCCTACAGGTGTCAATAACAGATCTGCGAGCACACAAGGGCCGAATCTCGTGCCACCTGTTCAATGATGAACCCGGCTACTCATTGGCGCAGGAGACACTTTGCACCAGTGGCGTTTATTCCATAGACGCAAGGTAAGCAATGCTTACCTTATACATATTGGAAATGTTTGACCCGTCATAGTTTTTGCCTTAACTTTAGATTTAAACACATTTAATTCTGAGTTTCCCGTTTCCGAATCGAGAAACAGAGGTTTCGCAACTCCCGTACTGTACACGCATAGTGCTGCAATCTCGTATTTATTTCCACAAACGGGAGCGACTAGCGATGAATCGAACTCGCAAGCAACAACACGTCACACGATCGAGACCCTCCGTCACTAACCGCGTTCCCTCGGCAGGGTAAGTAGTCGTCCTGTTTGCGTCCTCCAGTCCTAAATTTTCCCTTGGGAAGTGGATTAAAGTGTTCGGGAAAATTGGAGTTTCTTATTATTTGTAATATGCTCTCTAAATAATATTCAATTTAGTTATTATTACATTAATTTAGTTTCCGTTTTTATAACTAATGTTAGGTATTATAAAACGGTAAATGCAATTGGAGGGTAAGCAAAGTTGGAAGTTGCGTTTGTTAGTAGAAATTGAAAATGGGACCACAGCCCGGAACTAGCAAATGTTATCTAAAACACTCAAATATGTGAGGCTATTATATTGCTTACCCTGCAAAAAAAAAAAAATCACTACACCACGCCACTGCTTTGCACATAGCTGAGGTTCAAATAAAGTTGTTTGATACCAGCCTTTAGGTCACTAAAAACTGAATTTTTCTGTTGTCAACAATACCACATACCATTTTTGTTAATTTGGCCAAAGATGTGCAACAGCTCACCTACGTTCTTCTAAAATATTTCTAGTAAACTTCCTTAACTGTGGTCGAAGATGGAAATAATACTACATATCAAGCGGCAAATGTATGAATGTTGAGCGTTGCTACTATAGTAGGTTGGCAACTTTCGTATTCACTTGACTCTTTCCTGGGCAAATATAGTAACGCTACCACAGGTTTGTAGGAAAAAACCATTACCATTTGTGGTTTCTCACTTACCGAGTAATTACTTAGAGTGCAAAAAGTCACCTTGGTGCGCCGATATCATTTCGAAGTTACATATAGACCGACACGGTAAGTTTCAAACCAAGATTAAATTACGTTCATAAAGTGACTAAGACACTCCAGCCATACGCAACAGGATAATTGCCAAACTTTGTAGAAGTGTGGTTGAACGTCGCTTATCATTTAGTCAGTGCCTAGAAACATAATAACCAAATGGTAAGACGGTGACGCAGCCACTAATGTCCTTTTGAACCAAACATCTTCCCCGATCCGAGATCGAATGATCCTAGTTCCGAACCAGGATTCAGTTTGATCTTGGTTCCAGTGTAAAAGTGTTGCACCAACGAAACTGCACGATTCTGGATCTCCTATTCGTCGATCTTGGTTCCAAAGTGAGAGATCGAGCTTAAGTTTGAAACCAATTTTGCTATTGGTTCGTAATACATGACGTCATGAATGTAGGCGTAGTTTTCACTAAAGAAATTCTGACTACTTGTTTTTGTATTGTAATCTGGATGTTTACCTAATATTATCTAATAAATCTCCGTGATTGCTAATTATTTAATTTTATGGAGATAAAATATGTACGAAGCTACAAGTGGTTCTAAACTAAATATTTTTCCAGAAAAGGAGAAAAGAGCAATCGTTAATAAATAATAAATTCTTGTAGGTAGTGAACCCAGGGCGAGGCAACACCCTCCAAGTGACGGGCTTTCCAGCGGGGGCCCATAGGTACCCGTCATCCCTGAACATGACTTGATAGAAAACCAATTGAATGTCATTGAACGTAAAAAAAGGGACGGAATTTCACTTGTTCTGTTATTGTCTACATTCTGTACCTTAACTTCGTGTTAAGAGAGGATGCGCCATTAAATAAACTGTTTAACACTATTAAATATTCAAATTAATTTTTCTAAATAACTTATTTAATACATTTCGCAGAAAAGTTCTTTTGAGACATGACAGAATTGCATATTATGTAATAAAAACTCAAGTTGAAATGATTTCAGCTTTACTTAGGACAGCAAAATTTGACTTCAAACGAATTAATTTATTGAAACAATAGTTTACGTTTGGTTGAATATACTAATATAATATTCTGTTGGTTATAGCGAATGTTTTGGTTATCGCGATGTTCCTACCTAACGTAACAACACGTTGTAGAATTCAGTAAAGCTACACGTTCTCACGCGCAATTAATTCAAACCTGCTAACCGACACGCCTAACACATCTAGCTCTGATGACGACACAACATCTCACCAGGGAGCTTTCTACACAGCGAGGAACATCAATTCATTGGCCGATAATCCCGCAGGTTAGCACACTCTCTTCCCAACAAAGCGAAAGGGGAAAAAAATCCCCTCATTAATGTCCCGTGCTAGTCCAACGAACAAGTTGCGCCAGCCGTTCCCTCTTACACCCACGATCTCGACACCCAGCGTCCCGATGATTAACATCGTGGGCGTGTTTGTTAATCAACACACTCCCGGTCTGAGTTATGGCTCGTCCATATTAAATTCGATCTTTCTTTGTGGTTCCGGACACCAACCAGTATATCACCAGCGTGCAAACGCGTTTTTTTTCCCCCCATACTGGCTTGCCGGCGATTTTAATTAAATACTTTGGTTGCATATCGCAGGCCGAGAGGGGGTCCCTCATTGGTCGCGCGTGATTGCTATGGCGTCACGCTTCATGTAACGAAGAAGCCGGTTGGCGGATGCTCCTACCACCTTCGCCCTCTCTATCACGACCGAGAAGTTGAGAAACGTGTTAGTATACTGGTAATATAAAGACAACCAGAGGTTTTCATTTTTTTTTTAGTTTTATAACAATGATATAAAGAATTTACATTTAGAGCTTAATTAGACCTTTTCCAGTTAGTAGCCTGTCTGATAAATATTACGAATAAAGCACTGGAAAAATCCCAAATAAAAGAATTATCTGAGATTACAGCAAATAGAGAGAAAAAAAACTTACGATGAATAACCAAGCCGTGGAATATCAACAAAAATGTGTTATGAAAACAACAAAAATGGGAGAAGAGCGAAATAACAATTGATAGCAAACGTTATCTATCCCAAGGTTCGGAGCAGAATACAAGATCAGTATATAAAAAAGAAACGGGTAATAAACAAAAAGTATTAACCACAAGAAAAAGTATGTTATCGTAGAAGAATCAGGAGCAGATCTCCAACAACGGAACGTTTGTGAAACAAGCAAACAATGTAAGTCGAGTGGAGAGAGCCAGAGGCAGCGAGATCTTGAGCACCGGTTGGCGGTGAAATGAAGTGAGGATGGCGCGGTGGCGGAATGCAAAATCCGGGTGAAACGGGAGTATGAGCCAAGAAAGCCCGCCGGCCTAAGGCAACGTCCGCCACGGTGGCGCGGGTGGCCCCACCGGGAATCGGACTCAACTCGCCTGGGTGGGAGAGTAGTATTCTGACCACTGCAACACTGCGGCCCCTCACAACGTAAGGAACAGAGGGTTTAGGGGCAACGTTTAGCAAACTGCATTTCTTTCCTTCCTTGTATCTAACTAAAGTCTGTTCACGATAAAGTCAGCACTTCTGAAATCAACCCTAGAAAAATGTCGCTGCCCTGCCTCCATAATTTCAACGGGTGTGCTGAGTGACATATGCGCAGTAAAGTTGGTAACGATAGATGGAAAGTAGTTCCATATCTTTATGTCGAATTAAAATTGTTAAGTTAACTTAAAATACTTTTATTTTCGCTGTCTGTTTTCTTAATACACCCGAGTGTAAAAATTGCCAGATTTGTAAAATATTTACATTTCTAATATTTTCACAGTTTCAACTGACCGACGCGCGAATAAAGTGATGAGGCCCATGATAATGTTAATTTTACGTAAGGCGGAAGAATACATAACGTGCGTACAGGTAGATCTCATGTATAGAGTCCAAAAGTGAAAATTTTACCGTGAGCAGCCTATGCCTGCTTACTGTACCGTCATCATTAAGGTGGTAGGCCTACTTATTTTGCGGCGAAAGGAATTTTGTGTTGAATTGATTTTAACATTTGTGTTAGAATTTTTCTTGTATTTCCTTTGCTTTAATAAAACATCCCGATGTAAAATAAATAATTTCAATTATTTCGTCACAAAAAAATAATATTACAAACGGAATAAAAATGACGGCTGGGAGCGGCATCGAATACGCACCTTTAGTTGACGTTTTCTACTTTACCAAATCTAACCTCCTATCAACTGGCCTATTTTAACATAGCCAAACGTGTTTCATATTGTGGTTATTCAGGACAACGTAACGTCAAAATGCAGTTCTCTTTCGTTACGTGGAAATACTTTATGCTCTGGAAATATATGCATATTTGGCATACGTAAACTGCTTTGTAAGGCTTGATAGATGGTGTAAGATACATCTAGTTCCCATACTATGCTTTAAAATGTATATATAGTGGTTTCATTCTACGAGATTATCGCTGTTCACTAGTATTTGCCATCTTACAACAAGTCTGTATATACTTGTGTTGGTTGGACATTACTTTAATGTTGCAGTAATATAGCATATTTTGTTCTTCTTTATATTTTTAGCGTAATACAACATTTGGTTGGACCAACAATGCTTGGAGGTTTTATTAACATTAACACTCCAACAGAATATTTTCATTGTGGTAATATAAGATTTTGTAAATGGTTAAGATTTTTAACTTTGCAGCAACATTAGTAACTTTACTACAACATAAACGTTTGAGGAACTGTCTGAAATGTAATTGTTTGTTGCAACAACATGAGACATTGTTCTGCGTGATAGTCGCAGAACAGGTAAAAGCACAGAGAAGAGGTGGCGTGGCGAACCCAGTCTCTGATTGGCCGTGCGGAGCCCTGGGGAACCGACCTTGTGTCTGATTGGCTACTGTATTCTGCCGAAGGTTCACTATTGGCTGGGCTTCCGGGTGGCGGGTAGGTTACTAGGTGTTGATTTGCGATTAGCGTTCCGACGTGCCGTTTTCCAGCGACGGCATTTGGTTGGCTCGCGCAGCTGGAACTCGCGAAATAAGTGGGTGTTTCAACCCCTGTACGTTTAATTATACACTGTTCACGGTAAAATGAGCACTTCTGAAAGCCGTGCTTAAAATTTGCTTGTATTTACGTTGTGTGTTCTTTCGCGTTATATAAAATTAACATTGCAATGGGCCTCGTCACTTTATTCACGGTTCGGTTAAATGGAACTGTGAAATTATTAAGAAAGGAAATACTTTACAAATCTGCTCATTTTTACACTTCGATGCTTTAAAAAAAACAGGAAGCCAAATAAATAATTTAATTCATCACAAATCGTTACATAACACTTTTTATTCGACGTTAGGATATGGAACTACTTTTCGTCCATCGTTACCAACTTTACTGGGCGTATGTCACTCGGCGCGCCCGTTAATACAGTATAAAAATTTTTTTTGTATTTTTTACTGAGAAATTCTTTGTAATTTTACAAATACTTATAACAGTAGAACGATTTTCTTGTAAAACTACTCGTTTGTAATACTAAAATGTCCGTGATTGTAGTAGACCTTAGGAAAGGTTTGTACTATACTGAGCCGTATCAGCGAGCTTCAGCAAAATGGCGGACACTCAACAACGTAAAACCGTATATAGCTATATATTATTCATTATTTGTTAGTGTTTCCTAGCTACACAGAACTCTTAAATCGGTTCTCAATACCTCGTTAAGAGGCGTCCAAATCTCATAACTCAACAACTGAACTCTTAAAAAGAAATACTTGTACAGTACCTATTCTTCTTAACCATATAACTTCATTATTATTTAGAATGTTCTTGCACGTATATTTACTGTAAAAATGTCTTGAGGTTGAAGATGCAAGCTAGTAATATAGCGGGTGTGAATTCTAATCCCTGTTCTGGCGTAGTGTAATTTTTTTTTTTTTTGTAAATTGTATTTGGAAATACATTTATAGATGTTGGTCTCTGTTACTAATTCATCTGATATGTTTTTTAGAATAAAAATTAATTTTATGTACACTTCTCAATAATGTCAGTTGTAATACAAACTATCATTTGTAATATTACAAAGAAAGGTTTGCAGATTTTACAAGAAAACGCTCTGTACTTTATACAGGATTTTCTTGGCGACTGGGTTTCCAAGGTTTTTTCTTGTAAAAAAAAAAAAAAAGAGTATATACGCAGGCAGGAACAGTAACATTTTTCTAAGGTTCATTCTTAAAGTGCTCACTTTATAGTGAACAGTCTTTATCAATCCTTTTTCACTCGGCGACATAGTTAGTTTAGCACTCGGTATTCGGTAGGCTTATTCTTTTGAGGGATTCATAAGCAAGTCGCCTAGATCTAGAAATACAGTAACACAAGTACGGCTACATTTCGTCACAGTAATCCCACCTACCACCGTCCCACTGATACACATTTCTCATGACACGCTTATTGTACTGCCCGACTTTCGTTAGTGGCAGGCTCTCACCGACTGAGTCACGATGTGAACGTGCTCCAACCGAAGTGTCGTTTCTATATGTACGAAACCGATTGTGTTTATTTCAGTAGTTAAGAAAAAAAAATTGATTCGTGAGCTCAAGAAATTTGTTACCTACTTGTGTGCTGTATTGTTCTTGTAAGAGCACGACGAGATTTAGACAAAAATAACAATTTAACTATACCTTGGTGAATCACAAATTGTTCCGCCACTTTAGTGCCTATTGTTTACTTTTGGATCAGAATCCAGGAGGACGTGACTGATGAGTGGATGTCCAATGATAAACATCAAACTTACCCGTAGCCTACTTCTAAGAAGCTTAGCATGTTATAAAATTATGAGGCGAAATTATATACACCCTACTAAGAAACAGAGACTGCGACTTTTTTTCTTAAGTTAAATAATACTAGTGTGAGAATGTCGCCGATACTACATGTAATTACTTGCAGGTTTTCTTTTACTGTCTGCTGTTGAGAAAACATTTGCCTTGGGGAAACTGTTACTGCAAAGGAAGAACTGCCACCTCATCATGAACGTTGTGTCACACAATACTTATCCCTGTAGGGTACATAAAAAGAGACCTGCAAAATTCGCGTTATTATCTGAAGATATGTTAAACTTGAAACACTTTTCGTTTGCAATACGTTTGTCATTGGACCAGACTTTATTTGACGCGCCCTTGGTAACCCTGCGCCAATAAATGAACGCTCCACAACAGTGTGCCCCAATCCCGTGCAGTTCACTCAGAAAGGGATTGACTCAACGGCAAGGCAGCGGCCAATGGAGAAACGACGCTGGCTCGAGTATATACAGTACTGTGAAGTTTAGCTTGACGCCAAATAATAACACGAATTTTGCAGGTTCCTATACATAAGTACAAAAAAAAATAGCCACTCGAACCGCGAACACTTGCCAGAAAAATAGCATCGCGTGTCAACAACTTATCGGAACGCTGTTTGACTATCAGCGCCTATTAACAGTAGAAAATCCCTGGCTGCGAGCAACAACAACGAAACGAACATATGGACAGCGGCCACAAAAAATTTCAATATTATATATATATATATATATATATATATATATATATATATATATATATATATGTATACTGGTCATCTTGTAGACATTCGATTCGTATACTTGCTATTTAATCGCATGAAGAAATTTAGTTTCAGATAATTTTTTGCATGTGTCCATATCAAAATCCCAAATTTTAGTATTTTTGATACGTACAATTAATTAAAACTAACTCGCCAAAATGAGATTATCCACACTAAAATAAGATAACACTTCAAGAAATGTTTTAAATCATGCTGAGAAATGTTTTATGCTGTTTTTTAAAAATTTCTCACAATAAGGAATGTTTTGCAATAGTTTGATTTGTTGCAGTCTTATGATTTTTCGTAAATTAAATTTGGCTAAGTATGCCGTAAAATAAATTGAGACATTACCTCCCCGTCATTCTTTTTAGATGCTCTTTAAATGTTCCTGGTTATTTTATTTGTACTCAAATTGCGATTTTGGCAATCGTAAATGCAAAAAAAAAAAAAAAAAAAGATGGGATACAAAAATTTTTAATGTTAGGAAAGAGTAGTCGCAAGTAATGTCTAGAAGTTGAACGATATTTCGTGAAACTATAATATAATCATTATTTTTTGTTACCAGCGTCCTTAAGAGCTTTTACAGGGCCTCGCCCAACCAATCAGCCAATTGGCGCGTCCACGTCAAAGAAACCTCCACACCATTACACTTCTGTGTGTGTACTCACTCATCGTACTCTGTGTACTTACAGTGTGTGCGCTATTCACCGTTACTTCACGCTTTTCTAAAGCCTTGCTAAGTTTCTACTTCCAGAATATTCCTCCGCCTCGTGCAAACTAAGCTTAACTAATTCTAGAAAACCACGCCGAAGGTCGGCGCACCGAATCCGTGCGCACTCAATTGTAGTAATATTTTGCATGGGAACTATTTCTTATGAGGCGCTACCAACATACGTGTTTTATAACTGTTTTTAATTCATATTTATTATAAACAAACTATAGTTAAACTTCAATTTAACAAAAAAATATTATAATATTAAGTGACGGGAGGTACAAAAAATACTTGTCCTAAATTACATATTTAGTAAACCACCAGGCATATCGTACATGGGGTGATTATTTAAAGGTTTGATTCAAAAGTGTGATGAAACCGGGAATAGACTATATTCTGTAATTGGATGAATTTATGATGTTTGATGTTTATTATTCTGAAATTTTTTTCCAAAAAAAAAAAAAATGTTTTGGCTAAGGTTATTTCTACTACAGGTTTGGAACAAAACGTAATTTATTATGAAGGAGTTTGGCATGGGGAAAATTCCCGCCACTAGGTGCGCAGTGCTCCAAAAAGTAATTTCTAATCAAAATTTTAATTTACGTGAATTATAAATATATATTTGTATATACTTTCATACAAATTGATTTTATATTTGATTTATGTTAATTTCAACTGTCCCGGTTTTTTTTTTAAATTTTTTTTTTAACGTACGAAATATAGAGAATCTGGTGCCTTGCCGACACTAGTGAAAACTGGCGAACATTTTCCCTTTGCCAAACTTTTAACCTTGATCTTCCCAACCTGTAGTAGAAGTAACCTTACAATAGGTTGTTCACGGTAAAATGAGCACTTTTGAAAGCACTGTTTAAGATCTACTTGTATGCACTTTGTGTATTCTTCCGCCTTATGTAAAATTAACTTTGCCATGTACCTCATCACTTTATTCATCCGTCGGTCAGGTGAATCTGTGAAATTATTTCAGAAGTAAATATGTTACATATCTGATTATTTTTACACTTTGATACATTATAAAAACAATAAGCGAAAGAAGTAATATACGTTACTACAGACTGTTGTCTAAAACTTTTTATTTGACGTTAAGATGTGGAACTACTTTCCATCCATCGTTACCAACTTTACTGGACGCATGCTACTCAGTGCGCCCGTTAAAGTATAATGCAGGAGGAGCAGTGACTTTTTTCTAAGGTTGATTTCGAAAGTGCTCACTTTATCGTGAATAGCCTTTATAACGATTTACTTCTTGATGTGTTCCTGCTCGCTAAGCTCGAATCAGTGATATAACATTCTCTGAAAGTCGGTTGATAATCTATTACCAACTGATGAATCAAGCCAATGAACTGGGAACACGTGACTTATGGTAAAGGAATTCTAAAATTTTAGTGAGACTTACAAATAAATCAGTGTAATTCAGTCGCCATATGAATAAGCCGTCTGGTACCGATTACTAGAGACCCGAAAAATTTCGCGGGTTCATTTCTGGGCAAGTTGTAATTCACACAATTGTACGTTAATGTTACTCTTGTAATTGGTCTACGTGGTGTTTGACACCTCCTGGAGATAAATGAGCCCATAACAAACATGCAATAAATTGCGCGCCCAACCACCGGTATTTACTATACCACAACAACCAACCAATAAACAGTGGATATCTTCATGATAGTATATAAGACTGTGAAGTCTAGCCGACAGACCATTGCACTCGCGAATTTCTCGGGTCTCTACTGATTACTAGTTTTACTGATTTGTAGGGACATCCGATTTTCACGAAAAAAATTCCACGACCAGTTAAATTTCATTTCACTTTAGCTCAGATCCACGTTCCTGATTGGATGATTTACGTGTTCCGCTTGTTAGGTGTCCGAGGACGAATCACGGACGCACACTACAGCAGTAACTTAGTTCTGATTGGCCAGCCACCTAAGAAAATGTTTCCTCGCAATGACACCCGACCAATAAGGAAAATAAAACTGATATTATTATACCCGTAGTGTGTTGAAGCCTAACAAATATTTTTGCGAAATTCAGGCGTCTCTCCTGTTTTGGCTCCATTATTTCAAGTTTATAGTGTGGCAGGTAACTCAATTTTCTGCCTCGTGCCAAAGTAGTCCCGAATGCTTCTGTTTCCTTGGCTATTCTGTGCTACGGGCCTGTCAGCTTCGACTTAACCTTCACATCGACCTGGCTGGTATCACGATTCACTCGCGGTGGCTCTTTGCATGGCAAAACCCCCGTAGAGCACCAATCATCCGTCTGTAGGCGGCAGCCGTGGGCAACGCCCACAAAGCAATGGAGAGCCGATTGAATTGATGTATGCGAGAAGAAATTGACTCCCTTCGCAGATCGAAACCAGATGCCGGCAACAACGTACGCCAATAAAATCCGACCAAATCGGTACTGGTTTGTTAGTACTAAAGTAATATTTTTCCAGTAAAGCAGGATTTACAACGACCCGTCGTGCCCGTCCGTCATTCGTCCATCACGTGGCCAACAGCCAACCAGAGATGGTCATTAGTTCTATCCGTCCGTCCGTCAAAACCATGGCAAGCTTTGACTTTTGACGGACGAACAGATCAAATTACAGCCTTCTAAACTTGCAATTTTTGTTGCTCATTCATCCCGAGTTCTTTACAAGGCTGTGTAGTGTGTGCAGTGTTTTGTTTTGGCTGTTTTTTGTTTTCATATGTTTGTATATGTAACTATAAAATTAAATTAAGTTACATTTTCCTGAAGATCAATTGACAATTACGTTTGGAAACACGAGCTCCTTTTGTCCAATAGTAAAAATAATAAAGTCATGCTTCATATACTATTATTATTTTTTTACAATAATTAGTTAGTTATATAGATTCCGTTAGGTACGTGTATGGTTGTTTTAGGTTCCTAGAAACACAATACCGCAAAAGATTTTCACCTTTTTTAGAGAATTTTTTTCCTATTTGTAAACAGTTTTGTTTTTATTAGTTTGCAGCAATGGACGTACGATGGACGTACGAAATTTGGTTGTAAATCGGTCGGTTGGGAGACGCATTAACATATGACGGACGGGCGGATGTGGGCGGACGCGACGAGCTGTTGAAAATCCTGCCTTATATATATATATATATATATATATATATATATATATATATATATATATATATTGCCACTCAAGTCTAAAAGTTTTGTTTTGTACTCACAAGAGCACGAATTCGTATGTTATCGACATGTTTGCTTTCATAAGAACTCCTTGGTTTCAGCTTGGACAAAGAATCAATTAAATGATATGGTCCATGGCAATATTGCGGATATATACAAAATGAGAAGTAAAGTACATCCTCAGCAGGGTTTCGTAAGCGCTCAATTAACTATGACCAGTCCATAGCGTGTTATGAATTACTATTGGTCTGTAACGATTTTGTGGGGTTTAAAGGTTTGCCATTCCTATAATGTAATATCCCTGTACCTAATATATATATATATATATATATATATATTATATATATATATATATATATATATATATATATATATATATTAGGTACAGGGATATTACATTATAGGAATGGCAAACCTTTAAACCCCACAAAATCGTTACAGACCAATAGTAATTCATAACACGCTATGGACTGGTCATAGTTAATTGAGCGCTTACGAAACCCTGCTGAGGATGTACTTTACTTCTCATTTTGTATATATCCGCAATATTGCCATGGACCATATCATTTAATTGATTCTTTGTCCAAGCTGAAACCAAGGAGTTCTTATGAAAGCAAACATGTCGATAACATACGAATTCGTGCTCTTGTGAGTACAAAACAAAACTTTTAGACTTGAGTGGCAATATATAAATATTATATTTTCAATACAACGTCAGGTATTAGAATAATTTTTTATGATTTAGTTGCTAACTTAACTGCGTAGTGCAGTATAAAGTGCACTGTAACACTGTAAAAAAAATTCCTAGTAGATGTCCCAAACAGCCATGGAAGTTTTTAACCTATACACTGTATATAAATACTACCATACATCAGGCTGCAGATATAGGAATTTTAGCACCGCTTCAAGACATCATTGGTAACTTCCCTATGATTTCGGCAGTTTTCTGAGAAAATATAGAAAGGCTCATTGGATGTATGGGAAATTAACTTTACCACCCGCTCTTTCTCGCTATATGCTGTTCACGGTAAAATGAGCACTTCAGAAAGCCCTGCTTAAGAGTTAGTTGGAGCTGCGCGTCCAAGGTCAAGAAGCGAGGGAGCAATACGGGCGACACTGACACCCACGGTTAGTGTCTCGTCGCACCTACGCGCAAAGCTTGCAGTGTTTCCGTCGTGGCGATGTACTGTGCAAATCCAGAACTATAGCAATGGGGTTCTATTACACGCGATGAAAGCCCACAGATTAAACTACGTCCGTAACTTTGTACTTTTCTCTTGCCACATAAGGAAACTGCACAGACAAGCTTAAAAAAAAATGAGATATTTTACTATCTTCACGAATTTTTTCCTTCAAGAATATACTAAATATAACAAAAGTAAAATTATAAGGATATAGAATAGATATATATATATATATATATATATTTATCTTTTCTGACAAAAAGTCGTATTTGCAGAACATTTATTTACCGAGATACGCGTATTCGCGCAAACAACTATTTCACAAAAAAGTGCAGATCCATACAACTTTTAAGTTCTACTTGTATGCACGTTGTTTATATTACCGCCTTACGTAAAATTAACATCTAAATTGACCTCATCACTATAATCATGCGTGGTCAAGTGAAAATTGGAATTTTAAGAAAAGTAAATATTTTACAGATCTGCTAATTTTTACATTTCGATGTATTAAAAAAAATATTGATAACCACGCCATCTTTTTTGTTACAATATTCCTGAGCCGCGTATTGTATTGTACAAGCGTCGTTATTTCCCGGTTATTAGTCAATACAGTACTGAATCGACAGTGTCAAAATCAAAAGTCCTTTCCTATAAGCATACTTTGGCTGGGGAGTTTACGCCAATACTACTGGTGACGTAAATTACAAAGCACGGAAATACAAAAAGCTGCTGGTGACTTCATATTTTGAGGCCAAAGTCTTTAAGGGATGCGAACTTCGTAACATTGTTGTACAGTGCATATAACATGTATATCTAATTGAAGCGACATCATGTGAAGTCAGAATCACTCAAAAGTGTTTAATATAAGTTTCGACATATTATATTTACATCTACAATTTCTGTGTTATCTCGAAACTAGCAACCTGAAAAAATTCACGTCTTAGTTTTGTAACATTTTGAACTTTTAATGCGTCGAGATTAACCACTGGACAAACAATACTAAGTAGCAGAGTAGTTAAGAATACAGAGATAAAGAAACCCCTTATGCAGCGAACTTCAGGCGCACGCGCCAGCAAAACGGCGTCACTGACCAGGAAAACGTTGGAAAGCCTTTCTCTGAAGGGCTTCTTGGTAACCTACTTGACAAACGGCTGACTGACCAACCAATAGGAAACCTATCGCATTATGCAGTGACCAATCAGACATTAAATCCTTTCCCAGAACGTCGCTCAACCAATCAGAGAGTGGGTGTGCCCACATCAAAAGAACCGCCATTCTCTTGTAACTATTTATCTACACCGTGACTAACCCTAAAGTGAACAAAACTGTGAAGTCTCGAAATTTCTTCCAGATGAATTGGCTAAATGTATGCAGGTAAAGTAAGATATCTTTATTTCGGTAACCAGTAGCCGAGGCTTCACAGAATTTGTTATGTTTACATGGACGTGAATGCCGTTGTTGGGTTTGAAATTTCATGCTGTTTATTATTAGCTCCTAGTCTTCCAGTAAGTATTACTTAAGCCATATAGTATATTATACGCGGTTTCTTCAACAATGATTGGAAAAATCACGCCATATACGACTTGCTTGGTTGATTCCTAAATATGTAACACAAGAATTTTACTCTTCTTCTAACATAAGGTACTTTTTTTTTTTTAAATAAAATTGAACTTCCACTTCTATTTTATTTATAAATTATAACATATTTTGAATTGATATGAATAAAAACATAGATAAAATAGGTGTGTCGGGAATACCCATAGTAAGAAATAGTTCTTATACAAAATATTATTGCACTGAGGGCACACGAATGCGGCGCGTTGTTACTTTGGTGTAATTTTATAGACTTGGTTAAGTTTTGGTTTGCCCGAGGTGGAGGAATATCCTGGAAGTAGAACTTTAGCAGGGTTCCAGTAAAGTTTTGACTAACCATGAAATTGACAATAAGCGAATGGCGAAAAAGGATACAAGCGTACGCGAGTTGAAGTCTAGCCTGACCTCGAATGAATACACAAATTTTTCGGATTTCTGTGTATAGGTCTCTAGTTATAAGCAGTTCTTTGCGTGTTGTGTGCGCTTGCGTGTGCGGTTATCCTGCTCGCCTCCCACCAAGGCGAACCGGGTTCAATCCCCGGCCGAGTCTCTCCCGGATTTTCGCATGCCGTAATCGTGCCGGACGATGCCACTGGTCGGCGGGTTTTCTCGGGATCTCCCGTTTTTCCCGCCCTTTCATTCCGACGCTTCTCCATAATCATCTCAATCACCCTCATCGGCTCTGAAGACCTCACTTTTAAGAGCCGCCCAAATCTCTTCACTCAACCTTTGCTTCCTCGCTTTAGTGTGCATGGCCTACCAGTTCACTTCCAATATGGGTTACATTAATTAAAATAAAGCTATTTTCAGGTTACTAAGACACACTTCCTTAGCCCTTCACAGCTGCCACTCAAACATCTAATCAAATGTCGCAAGACGAGGCAAAACATTCCTAACGTGATACTTTCTCTTCCAGTATATTATTCTGGTGGCTGTCTCAACAGAGATTGTCTAGTCAGGAACGAGGTCACCGACAACCAACACATAAGTTAAAACCTATTACACATTTCCCTAATTTACAGGCAAGACGAGAGATATTCTGAAGTATTCTTCAGCTCCCAGTATACTTAGACACGAGTCAACAGAACTGATAACGCGAAACTTGTTATCCGCTGAAGCTATATATGTACAGTATTAGCTCATATACTGGGATCTGGGGAACGGCTTACATGACCATTAAAACTATGTTTATATAAAAAACGGAGTACACAACCATTGCTTATAGATAATTCTAAACAATTGCATTGTTTTAAGAATCTAAGGATCAACCTCAACTATTAAGAGCTCTGTCTACCGAGCCTGCACCAGTAAGTTTAAATGAGGAGTCGACGTTTAAAATAAATTCCCAATTCATCAACTGTGAAGATAACCTTTCAAATAAAAATTATACTTTTTTACATTTCTTGAGAGTGGGATGGACCCCCTCATTTTTTGTGAAATAGTTGTTTGCGGGAATACGCGTATCTTGGTAAATAAATGTTATGTAAATTCAACTTGTTGTCAGAAAAAAAAAAAAATTATCTATGCCCCTATTTTTTACTTTTGTCATATTGCGTATTCTAGCAGAAACAATTACTTAAAATGGTAAAATATCACACTTTTAAAGCTAGCCTAAGCAGTTACCTTAAGCGGCAAGAGAAAAATACAAAGATACGGGCGTAGTTTAATTTGTGGTCTTTTATCGCGTGTAATAAAAACCCCACTGTTACAGGTCTAATTTGCACAGTGCAGCGTTACGTCGGAAACACTGAACGCCTTGCGCGTAGGTGCGATGAGGCACTAGGCGTGCGTGTTAGTGTGGCCCGTATCGCTCGCTCGCTTCTTTATCTTGGGCGCGGGATTCCGATGGGAGTCTATTCCACTCTCTAGGATACTGACACGTTAAAAATACTTAAATATATATTTTTTAATTAATTTAAAAAATCGTATTTAAAAAAATTGTTTTTTTTTTTTATGTGATAATTTCTTGGCAACATTTTCTGAGAAAATTAAGTTAAACATTTTTTTAAAACAGCCATTTCTAAAATTGATGCACTGGAAAGGATTTTTTTAACAATTTAAACTTCATGTGCTTAGTAAGCAGATCCTTTATGACACCTTTATTTTTAACTTTATGTTTATCTTCGTGAACGTATTTTCATCGGAAGTCACGTTACGTAACAAGGGTAAACCAGCCAAAAGATGAATTGGGCTTTAAACAGATAAACAGGTATGCAGACGTGAAACGTCTGTGGTACTATCTGAGCGACGCTAAGGAAACGGGCCTCGTGTCTGATTGGCTGCTCCAGCTGTGGAAGCTTCCTAACAAGTCGAGTTTCCGTTCGTCGTGTACACACTTACATCCGTTGAATGTTAGCTCTCCTGCGGCGGTTACGCTTCTGTATGCTCAGTGGCTCTGTGGTCTAGGCTTGAAATTGACCGACAGGAACCACTGCACTACGAGTTTTGATGTCGAAACTGAAACCGTAGGTTTTGTAACTCGCCGCTTTTGGAAACTGAACGCAGAGGGGTTTGATGAGCTCAGAAAATGAATGAATACAGCTTAAGGGAGATAATTATCAATGCTTTAGTAAAATAAGCAATTTCATTCTTATGACGAGAAATTTTTCAAAAATATAATGTCCCAATCGTTTTGTTGTTTATACTTTGGTTTAGTAACCATACTAATGACACGTATATTAAGAGACATACTGGTTGTTTCTTAATTACACCTACAAATTTCGGCTGCAGGTTAATTACGTAAAAAAGGCGAATATATATTCACAATAGTTAATCCTAAACGACGGTACATATCTTCGAAGTTGTACCTGAAGCATTGGTTTATTACAACTACTGGAGATGGAATATCGAGTGTTTGTTCAATGTGTAAGGTTATTTGTGACATGCAGCTTACTAATATATCTTTTAAATCCCAAGTATGCTCCAGCGTCGTGGAGATTTAGTCTAAATAAGGGTAGTAACCGTGATTAATTTCCATAAAATAATTTTGATGACAGCTACAGACAGTTGCTGTGTTTACAGATCTTTGTTCTCATTACAGAATATCCAGACACACTATGTCCCATCTTAATGATATTCTCCAATATTTATTGTGAACTAGAGTTTCAGGCCCATCTTCAAAGATTTACACTGCCCTTAGGATTCACTTTAAACCATAAGTCGTATATACACACTAAATTCGAATGAGTGGAAAATCACTGACTGTTTCAGTGAAAAATTTCATTGATTGAATTAGTGACGTGAAACAATTTCAATGATTGAATAAGTGACGGTCTGCTACAGTAGCCAATTAAATATTACTTTTATTGAATTTAACCAAATAATTACATGAAATACACATATTTACGATAGTTTACTATATATATTGCGCAATTTACCGTGATTAAAAATATAAAAATTGATTATCGGATATGGCTGGGTTAGAACTCACACGCCATTTACACTTCGCTTACCAACAGCGCTACCAAGTCAAGTTGGAATGTAGGAGGAAAATATGTGTTACATAGCTGATCAAAATCGTGAATATTTAAATTGTATGCCCTTACTTTTCGTTGTTGGTTTAATCGGTACCGTTAAGATTGTTTAAACGAATAGTATATATGTGTGCATTCTCATCACAACATTATATGCAGTTTAAACCTCCAAACAGAGCGATGTGATGATTACATGAAAACGAAATGAAATATGTAAAAACGGATTGAAAAGCTGAATGTTCATATTATCTCGTAAAATGGTGTTTTGAAAGACATTTTAAAACGTATTTCGTTTGGTTTTATCAGCTTATTAGTTTTAATTTCACTTGATACACGTTGTTAAAAGGAAATTTTTAAACGTTGTTTGACAGCCATTTTTACACGCGGTTTAACTGATCCATCAGTCAAAAAACCAACCACTGAAAACCGGTGAAAAAAATGACTGATCAATCACTGGTAAATGTCACTGAATCAATAAGTGATGGAAATCTGGCATTTTCCCACTGATTCATCAGTTAAATTCACTGAAGTGACTGTTGAATCAGTCCGGTAGCGTACTGTTGACTGATTGAAACAGTGCAATTTTCACTGATTCAGATTAAGAGTGTAAGCCCATGTTTTATCCTTTTTCCATGATTAACCAGCAGCCGAAGTCTGTCGCTCTAATTTAAATTCATCTTGATAGTCTAACCATTTTAAAACCTGTACCTAACGAGAAATGAAATAAAATTTAATTTAAGTAAGAAAGACATTACATTCTAATGCCAAGTTATGGTTTTATAAAATTGCAAGTCTTGTATAAAAATGTCTGTAACTGGCATGCAGGCTGTAATCAACAAATGAAATGTGCTGAATTGTGTTAAATAAACACCAAACAACAATTTGCAATTTATCGAAGACGCAAGAAAAGTGACTTCGTGGTCAACACCAGCTGATTTATTTCTACAGTCTGTTGCTATTTATAATTTTCACAAGCAGTTTACTTAAAACTATTAGGCCCAAAATTTGGCATGGCAAACAAAAATATCCATAGGTTAGTTATTTTATTAACCAATGTATATTTGTCTGGTCAAGTTCTGAAATCAAAATTCTTTTATCATTGTTAACAGTGAGTATTAGCAATTATTTTTGTCGTATTACGACAACTGACTCCCGTGCAATTATTCTTAGGCAAAATTTCTTTGTGTATTATTTGTGTATTGCATATTTGAGTCTTGCCATTTTTACACACGTATTCATGATTTTTTGCTCGTCCACCTTCGTTTGTATCATTGCATGAGATGCAATATTTCGAGTTGTACTTACGGTAGTGTGAGCTTTCGTATCGTATCACAGCAGTTCTGCGTCAGCGATACGCCTAATAGCCTGTAACGAGTCGTTCGCAGTTTCTAACGTAATAAAATATGCTGTTAATTAAGTGCGTACAACAACGAAACATGCAGCAATGCATTTGAATTAATCTCTACGACACCTTGGAGGACTGAACTAATGTTGGAAACCACTTCCTGGATATCAACAGCTGTCGATAGTACTACAGCACAGAATACCCTATGATACAGAAGTAAATCTTCTGTGCATATCGCCACCAACCACTGCATTTACCAGGAGTGTGGTTGAACTTGCTAGCAACATGGCGTAATGACATTTATAAATCGGTGTCTGCAGAAAATCTTGTCAGATATCTAGTCAATACAGCCTAACGTGGATAAGCCATACAGGTGCACAACCTCGATTCAATCTACTTATATCTATTCTGTTGTTACAATATGGCGGTAGGCCAAAATGGCTCATTCTAGTTGTAAGCCCACATTCACGCGTGAGAGTGCCAGTCCAAACGAAGCTGATTTACACGCCAGGCTGCTGTAAATAGGGAAAATTAGCAAGCATTAATCTTCTGTTGCCTCGTGAGGGCGGAATTATTACATTTTCGTCCGTGAAAATTAAGCTGCGAGATCCCCATCTCCGGAGCAGTTCAATCCGAACTCTTGCCGCGTGGGCGACTAGCCTGTATATTTCTCCCCCGTTGACATAAATCCGAAGCCCATCGTGTTCAAACACCCCAGTTTGAGGATATGCAACGTGTAACTCAGTTGTTCTGCGACTGCTGGGCGCGCGAAGGGAAATGCAGAGACCGCAGGAGCACATAAATTAGTTACGTAAGTCGTATGGCAGTATATCACGTGATTCTTTTGCACGCAAATCAGACACGTTACCTCGGCCCAAGCCTTATCTTTCTCTCCCTCCTCATATTTTTTTCTCGTGTCTTCTCGCGTTAGAGAATGTTCCGGCACGACGGTTGAATAAAGCAGGATTAATGCCGTGAAACGAACGCAGCGTAAAAGAGCATGTTTAGATGAGCTATTTTGATTAGATCGCTAACTCTCTTGGCGCTCTTTTGTATGCACGCGCAACAATTCAGAGGTGAAAGTCGGCTGTCGCATCAATCTGCTGCGAACCTTGGATGTGCAGTGATACTGCTAGGAAACCGCACACAAGAAGGAAGAGATCACGACGTAGGAATGGCGTAATCTTTGGGCAGGGCGCCTCATGAGGAAAGCCGCCATTAGCTCTCCATTCGCTAACACGTTTACAACAGGCACAGCGGAGCTCCACACTGCCTTTCAGTCGCTTGAATTATATTTTTAGTCGACGTCGTGCTTGACGCTCCACGGGACCAATCGACAAAAAAAAAAGTTACCTCGTGCCAATGTTGGTAGCTTACTTGTGAATCTAAAGTTGTGGACTCGTCAGCAAAAGTCTTTACTCTCAGATAATGGATTAAAGTTAATTGAACTATTTCGTGCTGCTGTCTACAACTCACATCATTGTCCCACTTTCTGTTCAGCATGTCCTAGTTAGTGGACCCTTGGGTCGAAGGGGTTTTCGATGATATTAACCATACTGTGTTTGATACAACCTATGCAAAATTTCGGGAGTTCTAGTGATGCCGAGACAGGGTTCGACTCGCGAGTTATTTTCTTACGCTCGCGTTTACGTATGGTATTTGGCCTCTTAATAGAGAATTCGTGAGGCAGTAATAACTACCTAGCCGTAAAATAAAAAACATTGAACTACAAAACTTGCCAATAATAAAGAAAGAACAAGTTCTAAAAATAACAGGAGCTCGTATAAACAAAAAAATCTGCGAATTATAGCTTTTCCGTAGAATGGGCTTTCAAAATTCACAAATCTCTAATCGGAAATTGCACAAATTCGTCTGGTATAAAACTATACTTGAAGCACATAGCTTTGTTGCTAATTTTTAAAATACGCATCTGTTTACTGAGCAAAATCTCAATACCAATGTACATGAAGAAACATTATGTAAAATAAAACCTTAGAAAGATTCTGGGGTGATAGGAGTCAATATACAAGCACCTGAAAAATTTGCGAGTGATGGCAAGGCAAAATATCACAGCCTTCTGTTGTCTTTTGACAGTTATCTGTTGCCCGTTTTATCATATTTATAATTGTGATGTGTTATTTTTAAGGTAATTAGCTTATTTTATTGTATCGTTGCTATTGTCTCAAGTATATTCCAAGATGTGTCGAAAACTCGTCCTAATCGAAACATGGAAACAAAGTACAGATATTTGAAGCCTATCCTCTCGTCCAATGAACTCGTGTAATTTAGAAATCTCCAGCCATATGCCATACACACCCGTTACATGTTTCTTCTGCAGTTTTCAAAACGAGTTACGTTTGGTGTTTCTCTCTGTCGAAACTGCGTATCAGAACAGCTAACTTGTTTCCGATATCTTATGAAAATGCCATTTAAATAGCTGGCCTCGCTAATGCATATCTATCGCCATGCATCAATAACAGCAAACAGGACTGAAAATATACAGGCACATATGTTGTAGAAACTAGTGAACCATTTTTGCGTAACCTTAAAGAAATGCAAATTTCGTTTAAAGTTTATCGCAATTATATAAATTAAAGTTAGCAGTCCATAAATACAACCTTATTCATTTCATTCCGTGTTTCCACTAACGAGAACATATTGCAAAGTGAGCGGGCTCATGATCTGAGACGTACACAGCAGGAACTAGTCCAATAAACTAAGTACCTTACTTGTTGGAAAAGTAATTTATTAATGATACCACACCTCAAACACACAAACAGCTACTGCTAGTATTACTAGGCATAAAAATATGTTTTCATTAATTCTGCAAGGCATTATTACACTGACACAGGTAGAGAAGATTACCCAAGATGGCCCGCTTAATTTTCAAAATTCATCTAATTTTATATATGTGAGGCTTACTATTATTTGTTAGTTTTAATAACATGAGAATAAATAATATGTGATCTGTAATGCATAAAAACAATATATCAGAAAAACTATTTTAAAGAAGTCTGTTCGGCATATTTTATGGGTATTACGAATTCCCATCTTGGGTATCCGGTAACCTAAGTTGTGACAAGGGGTGTCCCAAGATGGGACTAGTTAATAACTGTATAAGACATCACTAGAATATGATGATTTTAGTATGTAATGTGTGTTAAATTACTGTACAATACAAAATGTATTATTAATCAAATGATGCCTACATGAAACAATTTTTCATAGCTAACAAATGTTCTCATTATTAAATATTTAGTAATGTTATGTTTGCAATTGCAGTTCTATATTAATTAGTGAAGGTCTACGTAAATCATATAGTTTCTAAATACTACATTGAATTCTAATGTTGTATCCTGAAAGTAGCCTACCTTTCCTAAGTGATAGGGGCATATATAGGCTATGTGAAAAAAAACAATGATGAAGGCACACATAATAAAATTACTTTCAAATACAACAAAATAACCAATTAGATTAGGATTATTAAATTCCAGGAAATGTTAACGATAAAATAATATGAAGTCATAACAAACAATTCGTGACATTAAAAACCATAGAAATACAGCTCGTCACAAAGTCCGCATGATTAATGCTCCCATTCATTGCACGTCTTACATTTCAACAGTCATCATCAGTCTTGGAATTGACCTTCAAAAACTGTGCAGATGCTGTCACTCAAGATTTTTTTGCATTGTTTCGTTGACTTGGCGTGCAGTCCTGGCGTTAGCTTCCCTCTTTTTGACACAGAAGACAAGTTCTTCTTAGCTGACGGTTGTGATTTCCCATCGGCTAGGGCATTTTTGTGTGGCGATTCTGTGAGAACGGGTGCTGTTGTAACTCTCTTCCTGCGCTCGGTGTTAGGCCTGTTACAAGTTACGACTGGTACTGGGCTAACTTGGACTGAAACCACTTTAGGCTTAGGCCTACTCTGTATGGCAGAGTGTATTTGGTCGGTTGGATTGACAGTTGAACAACTGGCTTCTTCCTCCTGTTCTAATGTAGTCATACTATAAGATGGCGGCCTATTAGTGTCCTCACTGTTTGGATCGGATGATGTATCATTTTCCAGGAATGGATGGTCTGTCGTTAAGGAAGGTGCAAACTCGTGTTTCAAAAATACGTGTGGATTCGATGGCCACAGTCTACATTTTCGAAACCCATTCGTTGCCTTACAGGCAACAGCAGTTCGTCCAAATCCATAACTAGGGACACCCGAATTTCGCCAAAAGATTTCTGCACATGCTATATTCCAATATCTTACGGCCGTACCAGCAGTTTTCTTTTCCTTATTGGCAGCGTGCCTTTGTGAGAAGACATTTTCCTACTCGTCTGGCCAATCAAAATGAGGTAACTTCAATACTGTACGTCTGTGATTCGCGCTCAGTCGCCTAAAACGCGTAACACGGAAGCTATCCAATCAAGAAAGTGGATCTGAGCTAAAGAGTTGTGGAGTACAACTTGTCATGAAATCTTTTCGCGAAATATGGGTGTCCCTATGCATAAACAATGGTTTTTGCTACCTGACACTCGTTGAATAATCTTCATGTGTGTTCTCGCAGCCAAACTGTTACGGTTTGATTGTAAAATGAATTGAAGGGGCCAAAAATGAAACATCTAGTGACTGCAGCTTATGTGTGGTGTGGGGTGGCAGACTGACTAAAATAATATGATTCTTTCTTGCAAATTCTATGACATGGAGTGATTTTGTGTGGGAGGCGTGTCCATCGAGTATTATCATGATAGGCTTTTCTGAAGATGGCTTGGCTTTACTGTGAAAATATTTAAGATATGCCACAGAAATTTCGCCGTTTGACAATCCTTTTTCTTAGAAAAATGCTATGGAGCCTGCTGGTACTCCATTGCACATCTCTTCGTTCCTTATTTTCCGCGGAAAGATGAAGGCAGGTGGGCTAAAATGATCTTCAGCACTCATCGCACAAATTATTGGTGTATTCCTCCCACGTTCTGCAACTAGTCAGCCCACCAATTTGTTTTTTACCTTTGGTTCGAAGAACTTTTCCTAGACCCTGGACAATTTTTATACTGCTTTCATCGACATTATATAATCAATCACCCAATATTCTATATCTCATGTAAGCAGCTTACAACATTTTTAAGAACTTATCCACGACGGGTTTGTTAAAACTGCACCGTAAAAAAGTTTTCTTTGCTGCAATACATAATTTGCTGCCGTAAAGAAAAATTTGTTTAAATATGAATTACTGCAAAGTAGCCTTGCCGCAAGTATAATTTTTGTTTGATCTGTATAGTAATGACTATGATAACCTTACATTGCCGTTACAGTAGTTCAGCCGACGCATTTGTAGTAATGTGAGTTACGTTGTAAAGAAAATTTTCACTCTGACAAGCAAACGTAATCTGTAAATAAGAGAGATGTAACACATATATCAAACGGTTACTCACAAAAAGAAACTAGGGTGGCATTGAGATTCGTACCCTCAAATCTTATGTTGATGACCCAATGCCTTGCACCACGTGACCACTTTTATCTTTCTGCATTGGCATTACTTTTGATAGGCATGCTATTTGAGGTTGTAGTGTGGACCCAAAAACAACGCTACCTTTTGGGACGAATTGAGATCAGTGGCATGGAGAATCACCGAAATTAAGAATGACCATAAACGTCTACAAAAAGACTACAGATTTGCTCAGTTGCAGTTTCGTAACTGCAGAATATATACTTAGTGATTCATGGGCGTTTTGTAAGGCGACAAAAAAAATTGTACAGCCCCCTTTTTTGACGTCCATTCCCTTTTCCTTGTTAAATTGATGAGGGATCTCTTTGGCTTCGGCTAAGTCGAACGCAAGCTTTCTAACTTCCGTACAGGACGAACCGAAAAAGCGCTATTCCATTAGCAAAATATGGTCCGTTATTTCTTGTTCTTCTTGGTCGCTGAATGCGGTTGTTACCCGCCCAAAATGTTTCTTCGTTTCTGTGGCGATCTTATTGGAATTGAGGACACGTTTTGCAAGAGTACTTTTAGGTATATAGTAATTAGAAGCAGCCTCTCGTATAGTCATTTCTTTAAGTCTTACTTTTTCAAGTGCTTGTGACATAGACACCCTCATCCCAGGATCCATGTGACGTTTTCCTCTTGTAGAAATATTTCGAAAATGTTGGCGCCATTTTCCTAAAACACACCAATAACGGTAGTGTTATTTCTTTATTTTTAGATTATGATACATGCCAATGCGCATTTAAACCGTAAAAGTAGTGTTATTTTAGCTCTTCTGTCTATTTATAATACTAAATCATAGCTACCCGTATTTTCAATAATGCATTGTTTTGGAATAATTGCCATAATATTGTTGCTATGTAGAGTATGTAAAACTAATTAAACAAACGATTAATACGTGTATTACAACAGTATGTATGTGATAAACAAATCTGAAAGTCATTCTATTACGGAAGGATATATTTATAAAATAAATTTCCCAACATAGGACGCTGTACCCAAGATGGAAATCTGTTCCGTCTTGGGTAATATACAGGATACCAGCTTAGGTAACTCGGCCATTTTGAGAAATTCTGTGTCGTGTCAATACAGCCAGCCATCAGCATACCTCGTAAATAATGTATTGTGTACATAAAACTATAACACACTCACGGAACACAACAACATTTTGATTCGACGAGCTATGCAGCGTACATCACTGTTTATATATATATATATATATATATATATATATATATATATATATATATATATATATATATCAAAGACTTTACATTATTACAATTTAAAAATGAAACTTACCTCTTACTTGGTACCAACCGTAGCAACTTCATTCAAACTACGTACGCACACTTATGAAGGAAGGACACGTTTATTGGAACATGTGCTTAGTTGCTATCTTGCAGGGGTTTAGTGAACTACGTCAGTCCAGTCTTAGGTGATCGGCCCATACAGCTCCTTTTAAAATTTAGTTTGTTGTAAAAAAAATGGTGATATCTGAGACTGAAAGGGCTACGCATTCTCTGAGTGATGCTCGCTAATTATGAACTGATAACACAAAAGCAACGCTTTAACATACATGCATTTCACCTTCAATAGCGGTTCAGTTAAAAATTTTACGTCTATTATAAATCAATAATATTGACTCACTTGGTCTATCTAAAATATTTATTTGTACTTTGTTTCAATCTGCCACACACCAAACTGGATCACAAATTCTGTTTACCAGCGGACTGTTTACACGCAAATGCTTCATTCAATCATTCCAACTTATTCTGTATAGTATACTGCAAGGCGGGGGCCACTTTGTAACAGGGTGGGTGACACTGTGACACTGAAGTCATTCACTATTTCAAAAATGTGCTTTCATTTCATGGAGAATTTAATCCTTATACCTTAAAGAGCCTCTATTTATGGTATTATAACTGTGGCTCTTGTGTGCGAAGATATTCATTCTCGCGGGGCGAGAAGACTGAACAGTTAAAGCCTGTTAACAATAAAGTGAGCACTTTCGAAATGAACATTAGAAAAATGTCACTGCCCCTACATGCATATATTTTAATGGGAGCAATGAGTGACATGCGCCTGGTAAATTTGGTAACGATGGATGGAAAGTAGTCCCGTTGCTTCGAATAGAAAGTGTTAGGCAACCATTTGTGATAATGTGTATTATTTCTTACGCTATCTGTTTTTTTTTAACGCCTCACTGTGTAAAAATTAACAGATTTATAAAATGTTTACTTTTCACATAATTCCACTTGACCGACGCATGAATAAAGTGATGAGGCCCATGTCAATGCTGATTTTGCATAAGAGGGAAGAATACACAACGGGAATAAAGTAGCTCTTAAGAAGGACTTTAAAAAGTGCTTATTTTACCGTGAACAGACTATAGCAGTTTGTAGCCTCTTTCCCATTACCAAACCAATTCGACTTAAAACTAGACACCCTCAACATTCGCGGCCATACATACACTGTAAAAAATATTCTGGTAAACTTCCCTAACTCTGATGGAAGTATTGAACCTATACACTGTATGGAAATATTAACACTCATCACGCTGCGTGTATAGGAATGTTTATCGTAGCTACTATACAAAGTTGGGAACTTCCCTACGCATATGAATGTTTCCTGAGCAAATTTAGGAACGCTACAATAAATGTATAGGGGGAAAAATTACCATTCCCGCTTGCTCACTAAGCGTATACACTGGTAAGGTAAATTTACGAATAATTTCTTACCGAGTACATTACTGTGTAACACACAGCTTGCTCATGGTATCATTGTTTGCTGCCATTTAGTTCAAGTCATTTACTTAAAAAAAAATGGACTGGAAATATTTGCGAGTTTAGATATCTGTAGGCTAAACATCTCCGTCGTTTGTAAACTCAAGCAGACTTCAAATTTCTATTGCCTCAGTAGGCGTGGAGATCGAGACTGGATTTAAATATATTTTAATTACGCTGGATGGTGCCAAACACATCCTCTATTAATTGCGGCTTTGGCACAGAAGTACAAGGTTTTTTTTTTAAGTCTAACTTTTTCGCGAAAGAATCCTCCAATTTATTATGCCTATACTTGTGTGTTAGTATCGGAAAGCGTTGCTAATTTATTAAGACGAACAATGCTTCAAGTACGTGCAAATTCAATTTACTTAATAGTCGTATTACATTTTATTATATACGGCCTGAAAGATTCAGAATTAAGAAAGGCAGTTCACGGTAAAATGAGCACTTATGAACGCCCTGCTTAAGTTCTACTTGTATGCACGAAATGTATTCTTCCGCCGTATGTAAAATTGGCTTCGCCATAGGACTGATCACTTTACTAGGTGAAACTATGAAATTATTAGTAAAGTGAATATTTTTAATTTGTTAATTCTTCCAGTCATAAATATTAAAAATATATAAAAACAAAATTAATGAATTACGTATACCGAAATGTTTACCCAACTATTTAAACTCAACGCCAAGACACAGAACAACTTTCCCTTCGTCGTTACCAACTTTATTGGGCGCACGCCAGTCAATGGGCCGTTAAAATGCATGCAGGTAGGGGAAGAAACATTTTTTAAAAGCAGATTTCAAAAGCGTTCAGTTAATCGTGAGCAACCTGTAGCAAATCTGCAATACAGCAAGACCAAATGCCGCGCTGGTCGTTCAGTTAATCGTGAGCAGCCTGTAGCAAATCTGCAATACAGCAAGACCAAATGCCGCGCTGGTCGTTCAGTTAATCGTGAGCAGCCTGTAGCAAATCTCCAATACAGCAAGACCAAATGCCGCGCTGGTCGTTCAGTTAATCGTGAGCAACCTGTAGCAAATCTGCAATACAGCAAGACCAAATGCCGCGCTGGTCGTTCAGTTAATCGTGAGCAGCCTGTAGCAAATCTGCAATACAGCAAGACCAAATGCCGCGCTGGTCGTTCAGTTAATCGTGAGCAGCCTGTAGCAAATCTCCAATACAGCAAGACCAAATGCCGCGCTGGTCGTTCAAGGGCAAAACTGTCTTATTCAGTGAGGCAGCAGAGAAGAACACATGACTGAGGCTCGAGTTAACAGACGAAGACAGTACAGTCTATCCAAAATACCATTGAACCAATGTCATTTTCCTTTCTCCGGCCGTTTGTCCACGTTACGGAAGATTTATCTCTCGATCACTGAACTTGTGTTGGTCTTACGAATTCTTTGAGACGTGCCAGGCAGATTGCTGGTAGACTGCAAAAGTCGATGAGAGACGGACAAAAGGCTTCGAGTACAGTCTGCCGTCTAATAATAAAGTTATTTTTTAGAAAGTCTACTCTCAATTACGAGCAGCGTCAAGGTAACACTGCCGATACAATTTACACCATAATTAAAATTCCCCGAAATGTTTTACTCTACAGTGCATAACTACGCGACGTAGAAATAAATTTTATTCTAATTTTTGTTCGCTATTTTTTAGGATTGCCATTTGCTCTAATCGCGACATTATCATCTAAAATTAATGGACGTAGTTAATGATACGGGGTTTAGATTAGTTGTATTTCTTTCACAAATAACGGAAAAATATCACGAGCCCAGTGACATACAGGCTATAAACTTCTTCGTTTGTACACTCAAGTAGAATCCATGTTATCACTTGCCGATTACTACCACGCGGAACGTAACGATTTGGTTTGCATTTCGTCTCTTGTGTATACTCGGCTGAGAGAGTAGAACCCATGTCAATGTGTGTTAAAGAAGTGGTGATAAAAAAAAAAACAGAGGTAACACAAATGTGTGAGTATTTTTGGAGTTTATAGTGTAAAATACTTCCCATTAAATTTCCTAAATAAACTCTAATGGAAGTTTTTAACCTATACGCAGCGTGAACAATTTCCCATACATCAGAATGCAACTAACTATATAATGCTGCTATATAATACATTCACTGTTACTTCACACTTTTCTAAAGCCCTGATAAATTTCTACTTCTACGATATTCCTCCACATCGTACAAACTAATTTTTACGAAGACTAGAAAATTACACCAAAGGACGACGCATTGAGTTCGTGCCCACTCAGTTGTATCAATATTTTGCATGAGAACTATTTTTTACTAGGCGCTACCAACACACATATTTTCTCACTGTATTTATTCATATTTATTGGAAATTAAATCCCGTAATTTATAAATAAAATAAAGGTGAAACTTCAAATGAACGAAAAATTAGATACTTTTATGTTAACAGAGGAATACAACGCTTGTAATACATTGCATATTTAAGAAATAACTAAACGCGTCATTTATGAAGTGATATTTTTCAAGATTTGATTCAAAACGTGTGAAGAAACTTCAAATAGACTATACTATAGGCTGTTCACGATAAAGTAAGCACTATTGAAATCAACCTTAGAGAAAATGTCACTGTCCCTGCCTGCATATATTTCTCGTGCGCACTGAGTGACATGCACCCAGTGAAGTTGGTAACGATGGAGGGAAAGTAGTTCCATATCTCAACGTCAAATAAAAAGTGTAAGGTAACCTTTTGTGATAATTTAAATTATTTCTTTCGCTTCCTGTTCTTTTTAATACGTCGAAGTGTAACAAAAAAAGAAAGTATCTGTGAAATATTTACTTGTCTAACAATTTCACAATTCCACTTGACCGAAGCATGAATAAAGTGACGAGGCCCACGACAATGTTAATTTTACGTAAGGTAGAAAAATACACGATGTGCATACAAGTATTTTTTAAGCAGGACTTTAAAAAGTGTTCATTTTACCTCGAGCAGCCTATAGTCATATTTACTCTGGCATTAAACGGAGAAATTCTATTTATTTGTGCGTAAGCTAAAATTTGTAAGTATCAACTTTATCTCGTATCTATTATTCACGTCCTCCAATGGTGTTTACAAGAGTAAACTGTAAAAACACTACTTTGTTATGCATTAACTGTTCATGAGCAAAGGTTAATTCAATGGAGAACGTTACGAAATAAAGTGCACCAAAAATACCTGTCATTAAAAGGGGTTTTTTACTTTTCTTCTTTAACTTAAGGGAACTTCGCAGTAAAGTCATAGGATTAGTATTGTCAAACATTTCACTACTATATTTTCCGATTCAGCTGTCGTATTTGAATAAAGTGCTATTGTGTAAGCCTACTTTTCGGTCAACCTAAACGACTGTAATTATACCATTTACTTGCATACAAAATAGAAGTACCTGGTGCACACATTACACATTTTAGTTGACAAACTAAACGCATTGAGCTTTCCAGTCTGAGTAGACTACATCTTAACTATAGACTGTGGAGCGTGGAGAGATATCGCCGTCCTGAGAGCCAATGAAGGTGAAGTGAGGTGAATATGGAGCAGCGCCGGAATGAAAGGGCAGCGGGAACGGGAGATCCCCGAGAAAACCCGCCGACCAGGGCGGCATCGGCCAGCATGATTCCCACATGCGAAAATTCGGGAGTGACCCGGCAGGAGATTGAACCCGGTTCGCCTTAGTGGGAGGCGAGTAGTCTAAACTGCTGCACCACTGCAGCCCTTCTCAATTATACAGAGTTGGGAAATTCACTACGTATTTGTCTCTTTCCTGAGTAAATGTAAGACGCTACTATGAATGTGAGGCGGGGAAAACTTTACCATTCGTGCTTTACACTTATACAGTAATCAGTAAAGTTGCGAGAAATCTCTTCGAGCGTAGCTTGCCCTAAATTTAATACGCGATTTTTTCGCGTTTCATAACTGGAGTAATCTAAAGTGGAAAATATTTCTCCAGTTACATGTACCATCAAGGCACAACATACACTTTTTTGGTATCTTTGTACACATTTGGCAATATTAGATTGTACCAGCAACTCGCCTTGTTGCTGGCCTTGTATTAAAGTGAGTGAGTGCAGCGAGGTCTTGAGAGCCGATGAGGGTGATTGAGATTCGCATGGAACAGAGCCGGAATAAAAGGGCGGGGGAAATGGAAGATCACAGAGAAAACTCGTCGACCAGTGGCACTGAGCGGCACGATTCCCGCATGCGAAAATTCGGGAGTGGCCCGGCGGGGGATTGAACCCGGTTCGCCTTAGTGGGAGGCGAATAGGCTAACCGCTCTGCTCCCCCCCCCCCCCTTTTCCCCCTCCAGCCTTTGTATTAAAGGACTACGGAGATTCCAAGTACAGAAATTCAATTCTTAATGTCATTTTTACTCAGTCTGATAACAACCCGTCACCTTTTAAACCAATAGTTAGTTGGCCAAGAAAACCTTTGTTTCCCACTATATAAGGACCGCTGATTTGAAACGCTCTTGGACACCCCTGCACGTCTGCTATACACTCTTAATCAGTCGGCAGCTCAGAAGGTGGTTTAATCGGCACCTAATCTCTCTGCCAGTTATTAAGTAATTGCTACTTAAAATATTGACCTAGCCGTCTCTTTGGGAAGGAGGCGAGTATGCGTGCGTGTGTGTGTGCGCGCGCGCGTGTGTGTATAGATTTACGCATCGCGTAGCCGAGAAAGAAGAGTAGGACGCAGGCGTAAAGAGAAAATAAACGAAAGGTCTGGGGGGAAAAAGGAATGAGAGAGAATAACACCCAGCGTGAGGAGTCGATTTATCTCGATGTAGGAGTCGATTGGTACAGAAAGCGCGTCGCGCATATCGCAAGGATGAACTTATTTTACCTAGCCTTAACTTCGTATTCGCGTTAAAGCTACTGCCTCCAAAGAATGAGTAAACCTATAGAGAAATATTATAAAACTCAAAAATCTCTTAGTATTTCTTATTAAGCTCTGCTTGCGAATAGCATAAGTTTTTTTTCCTTCGTCGGGAGTCTTGTTTTAGTTTTCTTATTTCTGTCTTGAATGCGGAATTCTGAGAAAGAAAATGGCTGTGATTGATATTTTCAAGATCAATTTTAGGTACGAAAGCACCGGTACAGAATATTTTAAGCTGTAACGAGCATATGAGGTTTTTATTTTTCATTACGGTATTAAATTGCACAGTCACAGTTTAAAGTCGTAAATATACGAGCTCCCCAAGGAAAGACTGCACGCTTGTTCGGCAATTTTCCCATACAGGCGCTGTCATACAATGCTCGTGATTGTGGCGCCCTTAACTATCTCGCTCTTCCAGACCTCAAACACGTAAAATAAATTCTGGTAGGCGAAACCAGAGCACTTAATTATAATTTTCAGGTTTTGGAACGGAGTATGATTTCATTAATAAATAAAAAAAAACACTTGTGTTAAGCAACCAACGTGTTTCGAGCCCCGACATCGTGTTTTATTAGCTCCAGCCATTACCACGGCAGAGCTTTATATGACTTTGTAAATCTTACAACCTGCGCGCGTTACACTGGCTGCGTTGAACCACATAATATTTAGAGGTACAGAAACCGAACGAACTGCAGACGTATTCGGTGTCTGATTGGCTGTGCGATTCTTTGGGAAAGTGTCTGTGACTAATTTACTGGCTCAAGCCGTGAAATATTCCGTATTGGGTAGGTTACAATCTGGCGTGTTCGGTTCCAGATGCTGATTGGCAAAATACGCTCCGCCATTGCGCTCGCTCGTATCGTTATTATTCTGTCTCATGTCGGCTGCAGTTTGCGTTAAACATTTAAGTTTACGCCGTGTCCGTGTTCAGTTATATACTTGTGTGTTTTGCCTCCTTGCATATTTTACGTACCCTTGCCACTATACTTGATGAATTCGGACAGGCAATCTTGTTGGCTACGGCAACATCTATTAGTAGGGGACAAGTGTTTTTCACGAAAAGATTTATGGCCATTCTATATACTCCAATATCTTACGTCCACAACCACGACTTCATTTGGTTATTGGCCGCGTGTCTACGTGAGAAGACATGCTCTTATTTGACTGGGGCAATCGTTATAATGTACTCTAATATTGAAGGTCCACGATTCGCCTGCAGATACTTGAGGCACGTGATATTTGACATTATTCAACCACGAAAGTGCATATAGACAAAAGTGTTATGGAGTACAACTGTTATTGAAATGTTTACACGAAAAACTCTTATCCGTATCTATTAGCTAGATGATCGCGTTTACTGAATGTGTATTCCTACAAATAACTTGATAATTGCTGAAACTTGTAGGTTTAAATAAAGGATTAAATAATATTTTAATTAGATTTACATAACTATTGTTGTCTTGAGTGCACGTGAGTTTGCAATTTTGATTACTTGTTTTACCGTAACATTTGTAGGCTACGAACACAGGCCTAGTGCGAATTTGTTTAGACTTGTATTTAAAGAGCACCTTACGAAAATTATCTACTGAGTTCAAAATTCGATACTACCAAGCAGTAAGGTTGTCCTACTAAATGTTAAATAAAATAATTACGTTGTATATCAATAGTGACATAAGAATTGCTTCTCGAAATAGCGGCACATGTACCGCAAGTACGCGAGAAGTATAGATCTCCGTATACTTGTATAGTTCCATACTTCACTTGCAATCCGGACAGCACTTGAGATGTCAATTCCGGGGACAGGTACGCACAAGTATATGCATTTCAGGCGAATTCGGTCACAGCCGTAATTAGAGTAACCTCTGCTATTGGAAATGGTATGGCATGGAAAAATTTCTCCGCAGTACAACACGTCCACGAGCGTGGACAAACTAACGGACTGAATGCTTCAATGAATTCTCTTCAGGAGTGTTACAAAGCAATTACAAATTGTGCAGCTACTTTGAGCATCTTGCGGGTGACATCCGCAGTTGTGTTTACTAAGGTGTTATTTTCTGCTTGTGAGGTTCATTGATAATCCATGGATGTGTGTACCGTTCGTAAGTGAAGTCTCTTCAACGACCACCCCCAAATTAGCGAACCAAAATGCGGGAACCAGTGACGTGACTCATTCAGTATACGGAACCCATATGCCAAAAGAATAGTAAATTAGTAATATTTGTTCAGTTATAAATATTTATACACATATCCACATTATGCTATTTTTCATACTCATGCGAGATGAACATACAAAGAAAACCCCCCCCCCCCCAACCAAATATAACGCGCGGACGAAAAAAAAGAACTGCTCCATATTAAAATCGCCATTGTATAGCTGAATTTGAAAATGACAAAAACCTCGAACAACTGGTAAGTTCTGTGTAAACAAAAATGAAACAGGCATCGTGAAAGCAAAACGAATGCTAAGAAAATGTCATGCTCTTCAAAGATACCTAAATACCTACAAGTTCCAGGACTAGCCTATGGAAATCTATGACTTCGTTGCAGAACTTCGCCTTTGGAGACTGTACATATAGTTACGTGCGGCCACTTCATCTTCGTTCCCTCCCCCTCATTAACGGACGGGCGTAGCACAGTCCTTCCAGGATGACATCAACGGTACTTGCAGGAGGGGGAAAAGGAGCCACTACGCAGGCTGCGATGAGACAGCGGTACTGTGACGTCACTCCCATCTCTGGAAGAACGAATGACTTGGGAAGCATTGAACGAATTTTCTGGTCATCACCAGCCCTCCGCGCTACTAGAGGTGTGAAGTAACTTCTGGATGAATGAATGACTTCGGAAGTATTGTACGGATTTCCTGGTCATCACGTCCCTCCGCGCGACTCTAGGTTCAGTGAAACGTATGGAAGAATGAATGGCTTGGGAAGCATTGCACTAATTCCCTGGTCATCACCTCCCTTCGAGCGACTCGAGGTGCAAAGAAACCTCTGGAAGAATGAATGACTTGGGACGCATTGCACGAATTTTCCGTTCATCACCTCTCTCCACGCAACTCGTTGAGCAAAGAAACTTCTGGAATAATGAATAACTTGGGAAGCATTGAACGAATTTTCTGGTCATCACCTCCCTCCGCGCGACTCTAGGTTCAAAGAAACTTCTGGAAGAATGAATGACTTGGAAAGCATTCCACGAATTTTCTGGTTATAACCAGCCCTCCGCGTGGCTCGAGGTGCAAATAAACTTCTAGAAGAATGAATGACTTGGGAAGCATTGCACGCAATTTCTGGTCATCACCTCCCTCCACGCGACTCGAGGTGTGAAGTAACTTCTGGAATATTGAACAACTTGGGAAGCATTGAACGAATTTTCTGGTCATCACCAGCCCTCCGCGCTACTAGAGGTGTGAGTAACTTCTGGATGAGTGAATGACGTCGGAAGTATTGCACGAATTTTCTGGTCATCACCTCCCTTCGAGCGACTCGAGGTGCAAAGAAACCTCTGGAAGAATGAATGGCTTGGGAAGCATTGCACTAATTCCCTGGTCATCACCTCCCTTCGAGCGACTCGAGGTGCAAAGAAACCTCTGGAAGAATGAATGACTTGGGAAGCATTGCATGCATTTTCTGGTTATTACCAGCCCTCCACGCGACTCTAGGTTAAAAGAAACTTATGGATGAATGAATGGCTTGGGAAGCATTGCATGAATTTCCTGGTTATCACCAGCCCTCCGAGCGACTCGAGACGCAAAGGAACTTCTGGAATTATGAATGACTTGGGAAGCATTGTGCCAATTTTCTGTTTATAACCAGCCTTTCGTGCGACTCTAGGTTCAGAGTAACTTCTGAAAGAATGAATGTCTTGGAAATGGTTGCAAGAATTTTCTGGTTATCACCAGCCCTCTACGCGGCTAGAGGTGCAAAGAAACTTCTGGAAGAATGAATGACTTAGGAAGTATTGCTTGCACAAATTTTCTGGTCATCACCTCCCTCCGCACAACTCGAGGTGCAAAGTACCTTCTCGAATAATGAATTACTTGTGAAGCACTGCACGAAATTTCTGGTCATCACCAGCCCTCCGAGTGACTCGAGACGCAAAGGAACTTCTAGAATAATGAATGACTTGGGAAGCATTGCGTGAATTTTCTCTTTATAACCAGCCCTCCGTGCGAATCTAGATTCAGAGTAACTTCTGAAAGAATGAATGTCTTGGAAAGGGTTGACGAATTTCCTGGTTATCACCAGCCCTACATGCAGCTCTAGCTTCAAAGAAACTTCTGAAATAATAAATTACTTGGGAAGTATTGCACAAATTTTCTGGTCATCACCTCCCTCCGTGCGACTAGTGGTATATAGAAACTTCTGGAATAATTAATAACTTGGGAAGCATTGCACAAATTTTCTGGTCATCACCAGCCCTCTGCATGATTGCAGTTTCAAAGAAACTTGTGTAAGAATGAATGACTTGGGAAGCATTACACGAATTTTCTGGTCATCACCTGCCTCCATGCGACTCGAGGTGCAAAGAAACTTCTGGAAAAATGAATGACTTGGGAAGCATTCCACGAATTTTCTGTTCATCATCTCCCTCTGCGCGACTCGAGGTGTAAATAAACTTCTGTAAGAATGAATGACTTGCGAAGCTTTGCACGTATTTTCTGGTCATCGCCTCCCTCCACACAACTGAAGGAGCAAAGATACTTCTGGAAGAATAAATGACTAAGGAGCATTGCAGGAATTTTCTGGTCATCACCTCGCTCCGCACGACTCGAGTTGCAAAGAAACTTCTGGGCCGGTACATCTCGGCTATATATAAGTCGCGGCATGCCTCTGTAATCATGTAAATGACGGGCGATGGGACAGTGTCCATCGAGTGCAGTGGGCAATCAACGGGAGAGCGGAGATCATTACTGGCCAGCTCGATTGTAGGAAAGTGGCACTTGATGCGTGAGTGGCGGGAATATTTTATTTATAATTTACGGCATCGAGAAAGCACAGGTAGGGGCAGGTGTTTTTTGCGAAAATATTTCAAGACTAGTTTTACTCCAAAACACTTTTGTTCATATGCACTTTCGTTGTTGGATGATTTTAAATGTCACGTACCTCAAGTTTCTGTCCGCGAATCATGGACGTTCAGTATTGGAGTACAAATAAGAACATGTCTTCTCACGTAGACACGTGGCCAATAACCAAGATAAATTTGTGGTTGCTGACGTTAGGTATTGAAGTCTAGCATGGCCATAAATATTTTCGCGAAAAACACCTGTCCGTAGGCATAGTTCAATGCTTACCACATGTTTTAAAATGTGTATTGTTTGACTTCTCTTGCTAGTATGGTTTCTGTAACCACCCATGGCAAAAATTTATTTATTTCTCGCTAGCAGTAACTAGTCAAATATGTATTAAGGCAGTAGTGTTACGGTAGTTTGATAATGCTTTAGGAGCTATTATTTATGTGTTGTGCGAAAAATGTAATTTAACATTTTAAAATATAACGTATGACAAATAGTGAAAATCCAAAATGGCGTGTAATGATACGTCTTTATGTAAGGGAGTGTATGTGTACTTAATAAGTGAAGATTAAGTTGGAACTTTCATTATAACTGAGACTGGAGTTAATATCGTGCTCACTGATAGCAATTACAAGTGTTAGTGGTAGCGTATCTTTATAAAATTGTAAATAATTTAACAAATCATATTTAGCTACTTCATTTATGACAAGACTTCCATTCCTCGTTAACTTGGATACGTTTCAAGCCACTTGTGTAATAATATTTACTGTTATTTAAAACAACACAGGGAACGCCTCTTCTGATGGGTTCTGTTGTCCCACTCTGACTAGTTCTATTGATCCGCACCACACCGGACTTTCTCGTTGCACTGTGAAACGTTTCTAATTGACTTGCTGGTAGTCAGTGAATGACAAATCGACAATGTCATAATTGAAGACTTCTTCCTAATAAAACTGATTTTTTAAATCCAGTGCGTTCATTTGAGACACGCCGTCTCATTACCTGTGGAAAATCACCAGCCCGCCGCCCTAGCCGACTGCCTGTCTCTATCGACGTGCAGCCTACCGGCCGGCCGGCCTGCTTGCCTGGCCGCCTACGTGTTGCGACGCCAAAACTTTTACAGCGATTATTATGTGCATCTACCCTACATACAGATTTATGATTAACTAAAACTGATGACTCTGTTTAAACTCGTTCGGTATCGTACTCACGAGCTGATATGCTATAACTAGAGACCTGAAAAATTCGCAGATTCGTTTTGGGACAAGCTAGAATTCAAAACACGTGTATTTCTGTAAATTTAGCCATTGGTCCACACGGTGTTTGACACCTTCTGGAGAACAGTAGCCTATTGTCGTCTTCTACTGTGACAGCAAACAACCAATATGCAATTGATATTGGCATATTTGTACATAATACTGCAGAGCCTACCCTGCAGGTAATTGAACTTGCGAAATTTTCAGGTCTCTAGCTATAATCATATTATAATATTTTGGCGTGGATTGTACTTTTGCGTATCGTGCTTCGCTACCGGCGAAAATGTACTGCATGCTCGGTGATATCATGAACCATTCATTTTCGAGAGGAGTATAAAAGTTCGTGAATCAGATAACTGACAAGATGGGCGCTCTGAACAACGAGCACTGATTCCTTGCGGCCAAAAGAAACTTTCATAAGTATGGCGAAAAGATTCCACGAACAGCTGTACTGCAAAACACTTAAGTTTTAAAAAAAAGTTTCGTCGTTGGAAGATGTAAACTGTCGTGCGTCTTATGCGTGTCTGCCAGCCATCCACGGACGTTCAGTGTTGGGGTAGCTAAAGTCTGATTGGGCTCGGTAGAATAGAAAATGTGTTCTCACGTAGACACGCGAAAGTATGGCAAGAATGCACGTACGAAGTTTGAAGTCTAGCATGCGAGTAAATCTTTTCGCGGAAAACTGGCGGGCCCTACTCACAAGAATTTTGCGGGTTCGTTTGCAGACAAGTTGGAATTCACACACATGTACGTTCATGTTGGGTTTGTAATTGGTTAACGTGTTGTTTGACACCTCCTGGAGACAAATGAGCCAATAACAAACATGCAATACATTGTGCACCCAACCACCGCCTATTACTATCACAACAATCAACCAATTAACAGTAGATATCTATATGGGAGTATATAAGACTGTGAAATCTAGCCTACAGGTTATTAAACTCGCGAATTTCTCGGGTCTCTACTCATAAGCATCCTACACAGTCATCATGACCCGATTGTGGACATGGAGAATAAATGGGTTGACAATTTTTTTCGGTAGAAAGACTTGGGGATATAAAAACTGTAAGTATTATATTAATTTTGAGACGAGCGAATCGCAGTGAAGATCGAATATCCTGTGGGGCAAACTGTTTTCTATAGCAATGGAATGCGCAGGGATAGTAAATTCTTTCCACGTCACTAACATGAAATTGAATTTTTTTTTTTTTTTTGCTAACATCAAACTAAAACATGAAACATAAATGCTGAAGATGTGAATTTCGAACCGTGCGTCTAGTAAACTAATTTTAAACTGTAACATTTTTCGTAGTTTAGCTTCTCGTTTCACCTGAGTAGCAAGGAAAGTCTGTATAAGTTGAAACCGATTGCTGCTGCTTACTCTATAAATAGAGACCTGAAGAATTCGCGGATTCATTTTGGGACAGGCTAGAACTCAAAAGACTTGCGTTTATTTGACTTTAGCCATTGGCTCATGCGGTATTTGACATTCCTTGAGAATGCTGGTCCAATAGTCATCTTCCACTTCAACTCGCGAATTATTCCGGTCTCCGTCTATAAATAATAAAAAAAAAAAATCCTATTAAATTCGTGGAATGAACCTCACTGCGTTTGATAGACGCGTCTATAAAATTGCCTATTTACGATTGACGCCAACGCTGTGCACTTAGTGGTTAACGTTGGTTTACGAAACTGTAGTTCGAAGAAAAAATGATTTCGAGGACGAACAATCGGATCACCCGTGCATACAACCGAATTTTCAGGTGTCTTCCAAATAATTAGGCAGAACAAATGCGGCAGTCAACCAGGTAGAGGGAAGTAGTGCCTCAGCATACAGAACTTGATAATCCCGAAGAGAAACAGCTACTTTTACCTCGAATTGCAATCGTACGCGCCAGCAAAATGGCGTCGCTGGCCTGGCAACTTGTTTGCCAACCGGCAGCCCGGTCAATATACTCCATTCGCGGTTGCTTTAACACTTTTATGAAGCACTGCCAAAGTTTCACTTTCAAGATATTCCTCCGTGTCATTTCAACAAGCCTTAACTAAGCCTATATAATTTCACTAAAGGGCAACGCACCGATTTGGTGAGTACTCAGTTGTAATAATATTTTACATGAGTACTATTTATAACTAGGCACTACCAACACACATGCTTATTCACTACTTTTATTCATAGTTATTATAAAAAAATATTCTAGTTTATAAATAAAATGTAGATAAAACTTTAATTAAAACGAAAAATGAGATAATTTTTTTTTAACAGAGTTATAAAACACTTGTGATACATATATATTTAGGAAATAACTAAACACGTCATACATGGTGTAATTTTTCAAATGTTTGATTCAGAAAGTGCGAAGAAACCGCTAATAGACTCTAGGAGATATTTCGCAGCATACAGCAGCCAATTAAACAAAAACGCCTACACCATAGACTGTGCGCACGGCAAACAAGGAACGAGTCTTCGTGTATCAGAGGAAACCCTATTTAATTACACTTCTGTGCACTTATGTATTCTATAGTAACCGCCGGACTGGCTGCGTGTTTCTGTTGCCACTGAGTAAGCGTTTTGCACAACTGAATTTTCTAAACGCCGTAGCGTGTTCCTAAATTCGTAATAACTGGATGATGTATTTTTGACACGCCTTGGCAATTTGGAAACAAATCACAGGGCTTTAATATTAGAATATCAGTACTAATCCCTGACTTCCGGGAAAATATTTTCACACAAGCTAGTATAAATACCCTACGTGTACACTTTCGTCATATGCCTCTAGTATTTGTGACAATAAATGTATTGATTTCAATGGGAATATCAGAGTTAGTTTGCCTCGGCAGTGGATTTCTGTGATACGTGAAGCAGTTGAATCCGTCTACTTGCAAAAGTGCACTCTAAATCGGAAACAGTGAGAATTGAGCAAAATCAGTAAAAATAGTGAAAACTGAGCGACTGCTAATCAGTGCCTGATAACTAAGGCCACCTGTTTTTTTTTTTTGCGAAGATTTACGCTCTGGCTAGACCTCATTATCGCACGTGCACACTTGAATCCCTCATCTGGCTATTGGCTCCTTGCCTTTGTGTGGAGAAAGTCTGTTACATGAGTGAGCCAATCAGAATTAAGTTCCCTCGATACTGACAGTCCGTGATTGGCGGACAGAAAAAAAAAAGACGCGTAACAATTCAAATAAACCTAGAGTGTTTTGGAACACACTTTGTCCTGAAATCTTTTCGCGAAAAACAGGGGCCCCCTACTGATAACTTATTAATATGACGGCTGAATTTCATTGACTTATTTGCAATTCCCAATGAACGTCGAGGATTCCACTCTTATCAGTCACTTGTTCCCAGTTCATTTGCTTGATTTGCAAGTCGGCGGTAGCTTATCAACTGACTTTCAGTGAATGTTATTTCACTGATTGATATCGCTGATTCGGGTTTAGAGTGTGGATCTGAGCTGAATTGTTTTGACATACAACTTAACAGGGTGCACCTGTAGTGGAGCTAGTAGGTTTCAGCGGATCTTAACATCGAGGTCTTGTGAACCAATGAGGGTGAAGCGAGGTATTGCCGGAATGCAAGGGCGAGGGAAACTGGAGACCACCGAGAAAACCCGCGGACCAGCGGCATCGTCCGGCACTATTCCCGCGTGCGAAAATCCGGGAGTAACCCAACCGGGAATCGAATCTGGCTCGCCGTGGTGGTAGGCGAGCCCTCTAGCCGCTGCACCACCGCGACCCCCGGATACACCTGTAACCCGACAACTCCACCAATAGGATCATTTCGGTGTGCTGATTGGTGAATGACCACATCACGTTGCGAAGGGGCGAGACCAATTAATCGGTGGGTGCGGTCGTAGATAGGCCTAGAGCTCCTCCCTACCTTTTCCGTTATTGACGTGAATACGTATTTAAATTTGCAACTATAGTGGGAGGTAATCATGAAAATACGATAATAACAAAATCGGGAGATATTTTGGCATTGCAGCTTCGAATCTATCGTCTAAATTCAAAATTGAATTACACCTCTCGATTGCCAAAATATCAAATAATATGTTATGTTGAGTGAGGATTGCGAAGCATCGGGCGCGGTTAGCTGGGGTGGCGAGGGGGGGGGGGGGAGGAATTTTGAATTCGTTTCACCGTATCTCATAACTTCCGCGAAATATAACTTTTGACTAGGAGGAGCTACGACGCTCGTTTAGGTTTCAATCAACATCTCTCGTCAAGATCAATCGACTGCGTGTACGAAACCATTTGTGTGGCGTGGTTATGGTGAAATTGTACGAGTTTAATGTAAAAAATTAAGAAAATTTAACACAATTTCGGCTTATACTCGTCAAAAAGCCAAGTCGAAATACATAAATCGTATACGGTTGGAAAGAGCATCTCGAAAGCAATCCATTGATACCCACAAAACCCCACATGATCGAGTGAAGCGGTGCCGGGAACGTAAAATAAACATCAAGGCTTCTGATCGCGTCAACGTAGACGTATTCCCGCAAAACAAACGGCCGTGTCTCCAACACAGCCAAACCCAATTTTTTTTTTACTGCGGTTTCTGTTCTGTACGTTTACTTATTCTGCGCCCACGCGGCCGGAAGCGAGCGACACTAGTGGGTGTGCATTTGTTTGCGATGTTCTTCGCGCCGTAGAAAGTAACGGCAAATATGTGGCAGCTTCGCGACAATCCATTGCAAGCACCCAAGGTAGCGCGGCCTAGCCTCTGTTACAGGCAAAAAGGGCATATCTCTACTCAAGAATTGTTCTCCGGTAATTTACGGAATTTTTTTTTTTAACTCTGTATAGAGCATTCATAATCACTCAATGACTTTTGAAGCCTTTCTTTAAAAATTATCCTTATAGTTACACTGCATCAAAGAACTAGCAAAAAAGAAAGAAAGAAAAAAAAAAGACAGGTACCAAATCAGGTTTCAAATTTGTTTCATTGCATTGGATTGTTGTGTAAGTTAATAACTGTTTTAGCTGTTGCAGAAATAACACAAATATTACTGAAGTAGTTTGGTCAAAGGAACTGTTTCTCTTTAGTGAGAAATCAGATAAGTCTATTGTAGGAACTCTATTATTTTTTGCAGAAACACTCACAGACAGGATCATAACACATTTGGTATTATTATCTATTTAAAAAATTCTTAACGTTGTCAACCCATCTAGATAAGATAGTATAATTTGACACCTTCAGGACCAGTGTGTACATAATAAACACTCTAAGAAATTATTAGCAAATTTACCATATCAGTATTTACGAATAGTGAGAAAAGGTCGCATAGAAAATGATTTTGCCATACATACGTGGTAGCGTTCCTAAATCCACTCACGGAACGGTAAACCGAGTATGGAATTCCTCAACTTTGTATAGTAGCGACTTTAAATATTCCTATATTTGTACCCTGATCTGTTTTATTACTCCCATACTATGTTTAGGTTAAAAACTTCCATTACAGTTTAGTAAGTTCACCAGAGACTTTTTTACAGTGTACATAATGTAAAGGAAGTTTATTTTTGATCGGTACAGTACATGTAGGGGCTCCAAGTCCAATGAGTTCCCTTCACTGATAACTAAACTCTGTTCCTAAATGATTGAGCAATTTTCAATTTAACATTTGAAAAGGGTCGCTTTCCCCTGCAAGCATGCAATTTAACATTTGAAAAGGGTCGCTTTCCCCTGCAAGCATGCATTTTAACGGGTACACCGACAATGGCGTGCGACCATTAAATTTGGTATCGACGAAGGGAAAGTAGTTCAATGTCTTAAATCTGAATTAATAGTGTTAATGAATATTGCAATTATTTGTCTTTTTTAAGATTTTTTAAATGCATGTAAGTGTAATACTTACCAAAATTTTTAAATATTTCTTTTCTAATCATTTCACAGTGTCAATTGGCCGACGCATGAATAAAGTAATCAGACCTGGGGCAGTGTTAATTTTCCATGCGACAGAAGAATACGCAGTTCGTATACAAGTAGATCTTCAGCAGGGCTTTCGAAAGTGCTCATTTTACCGCGAAAAGCCTATAAGTAGGGTGTCGACAGCGAGATCATTAGAGATGGAGCGAGTTGCTCAGAGAGGAAGGAACAGTGAAGGTGTCGCGTGCGGCCATCGCAGCATTCGCCTAGAGTGATTTCGGAAAACCATGGAAAAACAAATTCAGTTTTCGCGGACAAATGTCAAACCCTGGTGCCTCCGCGGGCAAGTCCAGTGATTTACCACCGCGCCACCTTGCTCGGTGGATTTCCAAACTATAAATTTACAGCAAGTTGGAGGCCTATGCAATCTATACGGTCGATTAAAACCAGCTGAAGGTATTACATATCGAATGCAGGCGAATAGTGCATTATTACGAGCGGATGTTGACAGTCGGGAATGACGTGTAGAGCACGCTAATTGGCGTCTCAAATCCCTTTCTTGGTATAGTCTGTTCACGGTAAAATGAACACTTTTGAAAGCCCTGTTAAGATCTACTTGTGTACACGTTGTGTACTCCTCCGCTTTATGTAAAATTAACATTGCCATGGGCCTCATCACTTTACTCATGCGTCGGTCAAATGAAACTGTGAAATTATTAAGAAAGTAAATACTTTACAAATCTGCTCATTTTTACACTTTCGATGCATTTAAAAAAACAGAAATCGAAAGATATAAATTTAATATAATTTTAAGTTATAACAGATGGTTACCTAACACTTTTTTACTCGACGTTGGGCTATAGAACTACTTTCCATCCATCGTTACCAACTTTACTGTGATAATGCCACTCAGTGCTCCCATTAAAATATATGAATGCAGGGGGCAGTGACTTTTTTCTAAGGTTCATCTCTAAAGTGCTCACTTGATCGTGAACAGCCTTTACCGAGTAGTCTGATTGCAAATGTGTCAGCAACAGATGACAAACACAGACAACATTTTCGCGAGCTCAGTAACGCCTGACTGATGGCACAGAGAGTCGCAAGTTTCACACTTGACGAGCAGTTAGCCGTGATTCGGTCCTGGTTTCTTTGCACGTGTGTTATTGGCTCGGAGCTCTCCAAGAGAAGGCTGACTTAGTAACACAGAAGCGAAACAACAGCGTGTATCGCGAACTCCTGCTGCATGTTCCAACAGAATATCCTCAACGTGTCAGCAATTCGGCGAAACGCCTTTTGCCACCAACGCACGGAGACTAACATAGTTGGCAGCCCAGTCGATAGAGAGTTTTCCATAACACACAACAGCCAATCATAAACAAGACCCGTTTCCAAAGTGTTTACTCGGCAAGTCAACGACCGAGTACGCCTGTACTCCAAACCCGAAATAGTGATCAGTGAGTAAAACACTAGCCGTTGAAAGTCAATCAAGAGACAGTCACAGACTGGCCAGTCTTCCAAATCACTGGTCAACGTGTGGTATCCATTGTCTTGTCTGGATATAGGCGTGCTTTTATTTTCATTCTCTCGTGCTTGACATTGGCACAAAAAACTTGTACACATAAATTACATGAAAATTATTTTCGTCCACGTTAAACAAATAAATTTAATTAATTCCCAGTACATAATTTCGTAGGTGTATGGGATCGTACATCCGTACAAAATGTATTCTACACCACTAGAGACTGGTGTTTTTTGCGAAAAGATTTCAAGACCAGTTGTACTCCAAAGCACATTTGTTCATATGCACTTCCGTGGTTGGATGATTTTATGTGTCACGTGCCTCAAGTGTCTGTCCGCTAATCATGAACGTTCAATATCGGAGTACTTTATTCTGATTGGCCCATTCAAATAAGAACGTCTCTCACGTAGACGCACGGCCAATAACCAAATGAAGTTGTGGTTGTAGACGAAGGATATTGAAACCCTACTGGGAATTGAGAGAGATGGAGAGAGAGGGACAGATGGAGACAGAGAGAGGGAGAGAGATGGAAAGAGGGGAGAAAGAGATGGTGAGGGGGATTTGGGCGCACAATTTCTTGTATGTTTGTTATTGGCTGCCTTATTTATCTCCAGGAGGTGTCGTCGTAAAAAATAACCGTGTCTATACATCACGCATTCGCAAGGAGGCCTTTCTAATAATTGTTCTGTTCCAACTTACTCTATCAGCGTTCACTTAATGTCGAGAAAAAATGATACCGGCTGTTCGGAAACTCGCCTCCAATATTTAGAGAGGTAATTCCTTGTGGAAAATCAGGTAGTACACATATGCCTGCAGGCTAGACTATACAGTTTTATGTACAAATATGCCGACATCAACTGTATATTAGTCGTCTGCTGTCACAGTGTAAGGCGCCGATCGGGCCAGCGTTCTCCAGGGGGTGTCAAACACCGTGTGTACCAGCGGGCAAACGTTTATAAACACACGTGTTTTGAATTCCACCTTATCCCAAAATGAATCCGCGAATTTTTCAGGTATCTAGCAATGTAACTTATAGCTAAGCTTACTTCCTACGGGAGATACACGCCCTTGAAAATCAAGTTAAGGAATTATATTTTTTAAGCAATATCAAAAACGACGTGGGAGTAAACTACATTTCGCTGGATAATGTTTTATGCTGTCGAGATATTCGCCCTATGAACAAACTGGTCTAATATATCCCATCACTATTATATTGATAGCGGTGCTTGCCCTCTTATTGCATACAATTATTTTTGCCTACATGTATGGAATTTAAGTGTCATTTTTTTTAACAGTAGATCATAATAAACAACAAGAAGTTATCGATTTAACTAATGAGTCTACTTTCCTCTGCATGGATTGAAATTTCACTTTACATGGGACACGAAAACAGAACCTCTGGTACCGTAAGTTGGCATGCAACCAACTACATTACAAAGGTAGGATTCAGATCATCAACTTCGGTTGTAATCAGACTAAAGTTTTGGTACACTGGGTTCACCAACTTTAAATATTTACGCGGGCATAATTTGGAAAAATATGTGCGTGAGTGACTTGGATAGTGTCAGTTTACGATGGCCTACCGTGGCACTGCTTGCTCACAGAATTTGGTGAAAGAAGCTTGACTGGTTCCCAAGATATTGCATAAAAAATTTTAGTTTCTCATTTCGCGCTATCGTACAAAACGGCCCAAAAACAAGCTCTGTATCGATTAAACAACTTAATAGTTATGACAAACTTACTTAATTTATTTAAATTGCAGCCATATTGTAAATAAAGACAGCAGCACATAAAACATGGCCTACAATATCACTACTTATGTTAAAAGTTCGGTAGGAATCGTTTGATTATTCATGGACATGTGATAAAAAAAAGTTCGATTTTCTCAAATGGTGGTATCTTTTCAACACTGGAGAACAAAACAGTTATGAATGGGCACTTTACATGTTTGTCACAGATAATGATGCAGGTTCAAATCAGTTTAAATTGTTTGGAACATTAACCTAAAATATTTACATAGCTGTTACTTTGAAAATATGAGACTACCTACCTATAACATATAAATTTAGATAGACAGCAAAATTACAACTCGTCGCCTGAACTTGGTAGGTTTCCGTCAGTTATTTTCCCGAGATAGGACAAAAAATCTTAGTTTTTCATGATCTTCATCTTCATCATCTTCCAAAATGGCGGACATGTGACTTAATATATCAGCTTTTTTGGTACCTGCATACATATTGCCTGCATACCAAGTTAAGTTGAAATTGGATACATTGTTTCGTTGATAGTTAGCTACCTACAGGTAGAGACAGGTGTTTTTTCGCGAGAATATTTATGGCCATGCTAGACTTCAATATCCTACGTCAACAACCACAACTTCATTTGGTTATTGGCCGCGAGTCTTCGTGAAAAGACATGTTCTTATTTGACTGGGCAAATCAGAATAAAGTACTCCGACAATGAACGTCCACGATTAGCGGATAGACACTTGAGGTACGTGACATTTAAAATCATCCAACGTCGAAAGTGCATATGAACAAAAGTGTTTTGGAGTACCATTGATCTTGATATACTCTCGTGAAAAACACCTGTCCCTACCTACAGCGTATCGTGCTAAAATGTTTATATGTCCGCTATTTTCTAAGAATAACTGCCTGGCCCTGTTAAAACATATCCGTTTACATGGCCTACTATACTACTACTTGTTTGCAAAATTTGGTAGGAATAGGTGGATTGTTTCACGAGATATAAATAACTTAGTTTTTTAATGTAGCACTACATTACAAAATGGTGTACACAAGGGGCTCTGCGTAGATAAATTTGATGACTGTAATAGATACGTTCAGCATAACAAGTTTGGTCGAAATTGGTCAAATGGTAGCTATGGTAGTTATTGAAAATTAACCTAAAATATTTATACTACGCCATTTTTAAAATAAGTGCTTTGCCTATTTAAATTGCATATATGAAGACGGCTTACAATAATATTAGTTAGTCTACATGCTAAATGAGGCAGGAATAGGTTGCATAGTTATCGAGAAATAATCGCAAAAGCTTTATTTTTTCATGCTGCAGTCTTCTAAAACTACGGATAAATCACATTATCACTTTCTAAAGTCAATGCTTACATCATTTACTGCCAACATACCCAATTTGGTTCAAATCGGATAAATGGCTACTGAGATATAACGAAAAAAAAAAAATTTACCAAATTACACTATTTTACGAAACAGTGGTCCAATAACATTATCGGCTTTGAAATACAGCGCCTACATCGTGTTCTGTCGATGTACTACATGTAGTTTAAACCCGTCAAATAGTTCCCGCACTGAGAAAAAGGTTTTGTGGAATCAAACAAGATTTGTTTGGTGCAACCAAATTAATGGTTTGTATAGGGGCAATGAAATACTATGTCGCTGAAACAAAATTATTTTGTTGTTCTCATTTGTTTGCCCGAAACTGTAAAATTTGGTTGGTTCAACTAAAGATATGTTTGGCTACACGTACATTAAACCCTTTGGGTCAACATAAAAAAAAATTTGACAAGTTCGACCGAGTTTCGAACGTAGATCACCTGCATCCGAGCGCTACGCTTTAGTATTATCAGAGCTAATGTGACAACTGATGACGCTGGAAATCTTTTTAATAGATATACTGCAAATATTGGGCAACGTGTGCAAACAAATATTTCATATTTTACATCTTTACTTGCCAGTTTCTTGTTGCATTGGTTTAATGATGTGTTATACGATTGTTAAGCAGTAATAGATGCACTAACAAACGCGGTTACTATCCTAATTGTCACAAAAAATACAAACAAACTCTCGAGCTGTATTTTCGAACGAAAGCAGTCAAATAAGTGGCCAAACAAATATACACAGTTGATTCTACAAAATATTTAGCGGATAGTCTAATTTTTTTTGGCCCAACACAGAGTTTTGTTTATTCAAACATATATTTTGTTAGACGAACAAATGTAATTTTTTTGCTTTTTAAATTTTGTTTACTCAACAATATATTTTGGTAGTGCAACTAAATATATATTTGGCCCTATACAAACAAATATTTTATGCTATATATAATTGATAAACTTTATTTTTCAATTTGTGCTGTCTTTCGAAATGGTAGGTCAACAACATTATCGTTTTTTAAATTCTAAACTTATACCATGCACCGTTAACGTACCAAATTTGCTTTAAACAGGTAAAATTTTTCCCGAGATACATCATAGTGCCTTTAATTTTAAAATTATCGCCATTTGAAAAATAAGTACCCAGAGTGATCGAAAACTATAAAAAGCCAATGTTCTTACTAAATATTACATGATTACCTAGTCTGGTGGAATTCGATTGTCGGGTTTAAAAGTTATTAGGGAGGGTGACGGGATACACACTTCAGACAAAGATTCCATACAGACATTCGGGTGATTGAATAAGCCTATCTTTCCTTCGGGAAGTATGCTGAAAATGTCCCTCTTGTTGCAAGTGTCTAGCACTTCGCCGTTTCTGTTTACAATGCACACGAATTTTCCAGGAGCAGTGACTCAAAGACTGGCTCGAAACACACGAAGTGAAACTCGTCACGAGACATGTGTATTGGTCCTACGTGTCTGTAGGGCTGCAGTGGGTAGCATGTCGAGAGGTTCGCTTGTGGGGAACTGGTCGACGTGCGTTTAATGTAAGGAGCGGCAGGCTGGAATGGCATGAGAGCATGTCACGTGTTCCAACATCATGCGACGTTTGTCGTAATTGACCAGTGCATAAGTGAAACGTGCACAGTACGTTAACCAACATATAGGGGGAACAGGTACATTGCTCATGCTAAGTAATTGCAGTACAAAATTATATTGTAATTGGCGTGTGGTTAAAACCTATATTGTTTTCAAGAGTGGGATGGACCCCCGCGTCCAAGGTCAAGGAGCGAGGGAACGGTACGGGCGACACTAACACGCACGCTTAGTGCCTCATCGCTCCTACGCGCAAGGCGTGCAGTGTTTCCGTCGTGACGCTGTACTGTGCAAATTAGACCTGTAACAGTCGGTGTTTTATTACACGCGATGAAAGACCCCCGGAAAAACTACGCCCGTATCTTTATACTTTTGTTTTGCTGCACAAGGAAACTGCAATCTTTCAAAATGCGATATTTGACTATTTTCACGATTTTTTTTTCTCCAAGAATACAATTAATGTGACAAAAGTAAAAACATTGGGGGCATTGATAATTGTTTTCATATTTTCTGACCAAAAAATTGTATTTGCAGAATATTTATTTACCGAGATACGCGTATTCTCGCAAACAACTATTTCACGAAGAACGTGGGGTTCCATCGCGATCTTAAGCGAAACCACAGACAATAGGTGTGTCAGTACGTAAGAACAACATAAAGTTGATTTACTTTATTGTTTTCTTCACTTATGTATGAAGAGGGTATGTTTTGCGCAGCCAACTGTTAGCTGCCCCAGACTTGTAGATGTGGACTCCACTTGCATGAAATTTGCGTACGTGCCAGGCGCTGCGTAGCTACAGCTGAAAATTGTGTGTAAGTTTTAAACGGAAAAGGTGGGTTCTAGGCACTTGCAACAATAAGAGAGTTCAATTCCGCACATCCTGAAGGCAAAAATTGTGGCTATCCCTATTAATTTTGATATTGGTGAGTGGTATCAAAACCAGTTTGTGCATATGATAACGATCTCTATTGGGCAAAACACATTGCAGAGAATCGTAGTTTTATTTTAAGTCGTTTAATGATATTTTGAAACAATTATATTTCTTTACTTGGTTTTTAAGGGCGTATTTCTCTCTTAGGAACTGAGTTAGGGTGTATATTTTCAAAAGGAATCACCTCCTGAAATAATTCCGGCGAGTTTTCTAACAGCATGTAGGCACAATGGCTAACTAAAAAAACCATTCTCGTTTCACGTTGAAAAAATATTCTATATTTCGGAAATAAATGCTTTTTAAAAATAACGGGTGGCTAACTAACAACGATGATTAGTGTTTCCGTAATATTTATGTATTCTGCAAAGTCTAAAATCTGAATTATCGACAGATATATGTCATTTTACAACACCACAAGGTTAGCGTTAAATCAGTGGAACTCAGCCACCATAATAACCAGTAATCTGCAGCCACTTTCAGTAGGGCCATTTCCACTGGTTTTTCTGATTTTGCTACGTTTTAACTGAAATGAAGATATTTGGACCGCTCTTAATATCGAGATCTTGAGAGATCTGATGAGGGTGATTAAGGTGAATATGGAGCAGCGCCGGATTGAAAGGGCGAGGGAAACGGGAGATCCCCGAGAAAACCCTCCTATCAACGGCATCATCCGCCATGATTCCCACATGCGAAACTCCGAAGTGATCCGGCCGGGGATTGAACCCGGATAGCTGTGGTGGGAGGAGAACAGGCTAAGCGCTCAGCCACCGTGGCCCTCTACGTTTTAACTATTTCATATTTAGTGTGTACGTCAGAACAGTCGCAAAGCTATTTCACATCTGTACGCGTACCTATTCTGTGTCCAGGGTATGTTTGATATACCCCTGTATTACCTCGAAAAGGCACAGGTACGGGGGCGACAAGAAAAATGCGTTACTCTCCTTAACTGCCCACAAAAAAACGCTTTAGAAAAGTTTGAAGTGACCACAAGACGTCTACAATTCACGGGCTTGTATAATCGGTTGATACTGGAAATCTGGAATGAAATTACACTATCTACCAAAATGTAAGTGGGCACCTGTCCACAATGTTTGCTCGGTGTTGTCACCCCGTTAGAATCTCGTAGGGCCACCTCTTGCTGCTATAACAGCAGCCAACCTGTCTGGCATGCTCTCAACGAGTGTTTGCAGGACATCCACGGCGATTCGTCGCCATTCATCTTGTAACCATTCCATGAGTTGAGCAATGGATTTTGGTCGCAACTGACGAGCCCTCACCCGGCGATCCAGTTCGTCCCAAAGATGTTCTATAGGGTTGAGGTCGGGGCTCTGGGCGGGCCAGTCCAATCGGCGAGCATTGTTACCGGCGTACCACAGCATAGTAGCCCTTGAAACATGGCACCTGGCATTGTCATCCTTGAAGTAACACGGGTCCATTCCGTAAAAACGCCACAATGTTGGGAGCATTTCATTATCCAGAATGTTACAATACGCCTCTGTGTTCACGCTGCCACGGACAAACACCAGCGGTCCTACGCCGAAGGCCGTGAGACACAAGTCAACTGACGTACTGAATTACCTATCTTCACGGGTGTCCAATTACTTTTTGGTAGATAGTGTACTATCGTGCAGCTGTTGAGCGAACCCAGTTCTGTATTCCTTCCAAAGTGTGCCAGACCGGGAATATCTACTTCTGCAACAGCTGGAACGAAGAATTAACGTCTTAGTTGGAGAGGTTAAGCAACATGTGATTTCCCAAGCTGGGGCGGCTTGGGAATCACGTAACTACAGACGCGGCGTAACGACGAAGCCGTAAGTGGACCGATGCTTCTTCGTTCTCGATGAGTAAATATACGTGGTTGTGCGGTGGGAAAGGTTTTTTTTGTGGGTTGGGGGGGGGGGGGGGGGGGAAGCAAACACTTATGGCGCTCGCTGCAGAAACCACTCGAGACGTAGTTGAGGTGAAAGCAGAAAGCCAGTTATGACGGCTGCTGATTGTTGCATCCGCAAACACGACGCCGCGTCTCTCGGGCGAACAACCGTCTATACGTCGCCATTGCAACCAGTTAGTGAATCTGCTCGCGGTAGTTCTGTAAATACTTAACTTGTTGTGGGGAATATGTGCACTCAATTATTACGGACACCCGATTTTCGCGAAAAATATTTAATGGCCAGTTGTTAAGTCATGACCCTTCAACCTAGATCCACTTTCTTGAGTGGACGATTTACGTGTTACGCGTCTTGGGTGTTTGCGCGTGAATCACAAACGCACAGTACATGAGTAAACTAGTTCTGATTGGCCAGTCACGTAAAAAAAAAAAATGTTTTCTCACAGAGACATGCGACCAATAAGCAAAAGAAAACTGCTGATATAGCCGCAGGGCGTTGCGTAGAGTCACTTGTTTTTCGCCAAAAGAACCATGCCAAGGCTAGACTTCGATGTTCTATAGCCAGGCATAGGAAAATTTCGCGAGTTCAATTACCTGTACGGTAGAATACACAGTCCTGTGTACACTAGAGCCTCAGATGTTTGTTCATTGGCTCCTGCTACAGTGTTACCTCACACCTGGCAGTGTGGAATTAGCTACTTGTTGCTTTGCAAGTTTCCTATTGGCTCAGAGGCGTCTAGGACGTGTCTAATGAACTGTAATCCAATTGCAAAGATGACTTAACACTATATGTGTTTGGCATCTATCTTGTCCCGAAATGAATTCGCGAAATTTTCCTATCCCTATCTATAGCATACGTGTCAATTTCACTCGGTTATTGGCCACGTGCCTTTGTCGGGAGACAGTCTGACTGGACCAATCAGAATAAGGAAACACCGACACTGAATGTCCGTGATTTGTGGGCAGACACCTTCTGTACGTTGAAATCATCCATTCACGAAATTGAATCTCAGTTTTAGTGTTTCTGAGTACAATTAATCTTCGAATTCTTTCTCGAAAAACAGGTGGCTCTAAACATGAGCGAAAAGAGTTTAGCGATTGCTAGATTTCAATGCTCTGTGGGCTTCCTAGCAGCTTACCTGTACTTTCTGGACGCGTGTCTTTGTGGGAAGACAACTCTTTCTTCGACTAGCAAACCAGTATTAAATTACTCCTATTAAAAACATCGCTGATCTACGCGTAATAAGTACGCCATCTAATCGCTATAATGGAAATGAGTTCAAAAATGAAATACAACCAGTCCTGAAATCTTTTCGCAGAAATCGCACGCCGTTATCAACACTGAGTGCTGCCGACATAATATTGCATCGCCTGAATTTCACTGACTTGCGTAGAGTTTGCCGTGACAATTCGACATCCGTATTCTTTGAAGGCACGAGCGAATGAATATTTCTTCACCGCCAGTTTTTATACGGTTCTCGACAATGCAATATTTTGTTAGCAATCCTCGAAGGGTAGAATGTGTATCATTCTGCGAAGGGAAAGAGTCTTCAAATGGGACACTTTTAAATTGGCAATATATTGGCGGAAAGCCGACTAGAGATAAAATTGTACAGTATACGGGTGTAAATGGGTAAATGGGTAAAAAATGTAAATACGGAAACCCCAGAACTGATGGTCATGAAGTCATAGATACAGGCGACTCGTTTCTTGATTGTCTTAATTGTCCGTAAATCGGCACCATAACCGAAATGTTAAAAACCAGAAAACTTTCAATCCTGGGACCCCATATGTTGATCTCATTTAACACTTTCAACTCTCGGCCGAGAGTTTTTTTTTTTCAGCCCTTTCATATGTTTGGGGCTCAGATTTTTCATCTCACAAGTTTTTATTACCAGATTTTAGAATAAAATTTATTGCACGCATTTATATGCTTTTAAAAATGTGGTGATATCAATAAATTACTATCCGTATGCCATTGGGGCATCGAGTTCGAAGTGTTATAGACATCCAAGTCAAAAGGAAATGACTAATAATTTAGCTGTAGTTGGTTCAAAGCCTAGATTAAACCGTCTATTTCCTGTGTGTGTGTGTGTTTATGTACTTGTACGGGATATAAATATATTTCCGATGCTGTACACAACCAGGTATCAAAGTTAAAATGCAAATAATGTCCACAGTACAGGTTGTATGATTCGTGGATGTCGCTACAGCTTTAGTTAGCGGGTTGGTTTGCGACAGTAAACACGATAAACAGGTTAGCAATTTTGCAATTGCTGATCATTGATATAGAGCAATGCTAATTTGTTCAACTTAATGTACCTGTCTCGCTAGTGCATGAACTTCACTGCAGAATCCCTGAAACACTCGTTCTTAAAAAAAAAAAAAAAAAAAAAAAAGTAGGCCATTTGTTTGTCGTCTATTGCCATACTAGAAGGAATCGCACTACTGGCTACTTAACAATACACATTACATCACAGTTAAGGTATTTGAAACATCAGTTTAGAAGTGCAGCGTACGTATGTGGCTGCGGGGACAATGAATTTTAAATAGGGGTGTGTGGCTGTGGCTGTAGCTAGCGGTCTTCGGCTAGACTCTGTTGGTGTCTGTGTTAGAACCCACCATCGTCCTGTTGGTCCATACCGCACCGGACACTATCCTGTACTTTACAGCGCTCGTTATTGGCCAGTCATCAACAAATGGAGAGCCGAGCTGATATTGACCCAATCAAATATCCTTTACCGTATAAAAGGATTTGTGTGGCTATATATAAAAAAAAAGTAATTCTATCGTTAGCGATACCATTGTAACTGAGCTATCGTGTCCTTCTGAGGTCATGTTAAACACTAGCCGAACAATCACTGAACATCCATCCGAGTTCTGTTCTGGACAACAAAGAAATGTTCAAATTAGCTTTGCTTGAGCTACACTCGAGCATAGTCTGCAAAGTGTTAACCTCTAACACAGACGTATGTACGTTAACATCATCGACCGTGTCCCCAACACGGCCACGCTCCAATTTCCCATTTATTAAACTCGCTCATACCAAGGGCCACCTGTTCCCCCCCTCCCCGCGAAAAGATGCCCGCGAAGGCTAGACTTCGACGTCCTACGGAGTGCGTGCAGGTTTCCTTTGGTTATTGGCCGCGCGTATTTGTCAGGAGACAGTTCCTTACCTGACTGAGCCAATCAAACTTAGGAAGATCCGTCAGTGGATGTCCGTGAATCGCGGGCAGACACATGAAATGCGCGACAGTTAAAATCATCCAACCACGAAAGTGGATCTGAGCGTTTTGTGTTTTGTAGTACAGGTAGTCGTGAAATCTTTTCGCGGAATAACTGTGATACCTGGGGATAGGGAAATGTCGCGAATTCATTTCGGCACAAGATAGACGTCAAACGCATATGCAGTGAGGTCGCCTTTGCAGTTGGATTACAGTTAATTAGACACGCAATGGACGCCTCTGGGCCAATAGCAAACTTGCAAAGAAACAAGTAGCGAATCCCATACTGCCAGGTGTGAGGTAACACTGGTGCAGCAGCCAGTGAACAAACAGCTGAGGCTCCAGTATACACAGGACTGTGGAATCTAGCCTACGTGTCATTGAACTCGCAAAATTTTCCCATCCTTAGTTATACCGTTTAATAGTGGATAAAAATACGTTAGCCTATGTTTTATTAGAAAAATTTTAATTTTTAATAAATACTGAATAAAGAGTTTCTGTACGCACTTCAACTTCTTACGTGCACTCCACGAATAGTTTTTTCAATAAATCTTCACAGACGAATGAAGCAGTTTTAGACAATATCACTTTACTGACGAGCGACAGGAGATCATTAATCCTTCTCAGCCAGTGACATGTACAGTCGCTGAGTCACAGGACCCATCACACACGTGTAAAGGTGCGTTCACGATTTCGCAGATTGAAATTCCCCGCTTGCATTTAAGACACAATGTCTTCGCCCGGGAAATTTTCGGCTATGTACACTGTAAAAAAAATTTCTGGTAAACTTTCTCAACTGTAATGGAAGTTTTTAACCTATACATTGAGATAGGAACATTTCGCGACTTCATTTCAGGACGAGATAGACGTCAAACATATGTACACTGAAGTTGACTTTGTAATTGTATCGCAGTTTATTAGACACACCTTGGACGACTCTGAACCAATGGCAGACTTAGAAGAAACGAGTAGAGAGTACCATACTACCAGGCGTGGTGTAACACTGGCTACTCTCTGGGGCAGCAGCCAATGTGTGCACAGGACAGTGGAGTCTAGCCAGTAGGTCATTGAACTCGCGAAATTTTCCTATTCCTACCTATACACGGTATAGAAATAATACTGCACATAAAGCTACAGATATAGGAATGTTTAGCTTCGCTACTATATAAAGTTGGGAACTTCCCTACGCATTTGTATGCTTCCTGAGCGAATGTAGGAATGCTACGATTGATGAATAAGGGAAAAATTTACCATTCTCGCTTTCTCACTGCGGGTATTCACAGGTATGGTAAATTTCCGAATAATTTCTTAGAGTGTATTGTTAAACAGTATAGCCACTACAAACATCAACATGCAGTAGGGAAGTACAAAGAAAGTACAACGCGTGTCGGTGCCTTTGATGTAAACTTAATCACTTCCCGATTAGCTTATTGTTGCTCTTGAACATTCAGACGTGTCTGATTGGTTCTTTCACACACGGTTTCGAATTGACATGCCTTGCGTTCGGCAAATGACATCGTATAATAGACAATATTTGAGATCTCAGAAGTGAAACACCAGCTCATGCCTCGAACTCCAGCCTCGCACACCCCGCCAGCAGAAACGCAGCACTGACCAGCAATATGGCGCCAATCAGCACCTGGAAACTTACTTGCAAACGGGCAGCCCAGCCAATTGTCGAGTGCAGAGATTTCGGCTGCTCTTAACAACGAGATCTTGGGTACCTTTGGCTGCATGGACCAACAGAAACGTTTTCATAGCGTTTATGACTTGCATATAAAAATTTTTTAAGTTGTGTAATTTAATATAATGTAGGCATATTTATAAGTGGAGCTAGTGACTATTCGCGAAAAAATATGGGTGCACATTAGACTTCAATACTATAAGCACCCAACAGCAGTTTGTCTATTGCCATTGGTTGGTCTGATTCAAAGGTGTTTTCATATTTCACCGGGCCACTCAGAATTCAGCAACATCGGCACGGCTCCTACGTTATTCTTGTTCAGACAGTTAATACGTATCAAAAAGTAATTCAACCAATTCCACCCTATAGTGTTTAGAAGTATAACTTGTCTTGAAATCTTTTCGCGAAATTTCACTACCCCTATTTATAAGTTTTTGCTAGATGAAAAAACTTATCTTGTTTAGCACTCGAAAATAAAAATTGTTGAGTAGAGTAAAGTCTGGACCATTTAAGAACAGCATAAACTTAGTTTCTAAGTGTAGTGCAATTACCCTGAAACGTTGGTTGTTTCATTGCCATAACTAGGGGCAGTGATATTTCGCGAAAAGATTTCGAGACCAGATACGATTCAAATTACTGTGGAGTCGTCCAGCTTTTTCCTTTGGCTGAAACATGTTTTGGTAAGTGTTAACCGTTTGCGCACAAATCACGAATGTTCAGTGTCGGAGTCACGGAATCCTGAGTGGTTCGGTCAAATGCAGAAACGACACCAGCAGCCAATGGAGGTGTGGCAACAGCCGAGATGTATATATAGTTTTGAAGTCTACTGTGGGCTCCTTTTTTTCGCGCATAATCAGTGGCCCTAACAATGACCTTTGAATGACGTGGTTGGTGCTGTACGGTGGTTGCATGAAACATTCGACAAGCAGAGCTGTAGTCAAATAACAAAAATAAAAGAAAAGCATATAAACGTATGACAGTAACACCATTAGGTATTGAGTTTTCTTTGCTGGGTACGAACGAACTTCCTGTACAACCAATTATTATAAATCCTTCAATTGGGTTATAAGGTGACACCAAGCTAGACTCCACAGCACCCGAGCAGAAGTCTCTTGATCATTGGCTACCGCTATTGGCTATATTTCACATATCCTACATGCACATCTGCATGTTTCCTTCGGTCATTGACCGCATGTTCCTGTGAGTACAGACATGTATTTGACTGAGCTGACCAGACTTAAGATACGCCGATACTAAAAGTACATGATTCGCGGGCAGGCACCTAAGTTGCACAGCAGCCTAAACCATCCAGTAGCGAAAGTGGATCTGAGTCGAAATGTTTTGGAATACAACTCGACAGAAAATATTATCGCAAAAGTAGGGTGTACATAATTATAACGTACCATTATAGGGGTTATACACATACACAATGGTGGAAACTGGTTCCGAAAGTGTTAGAGAAATCATGCGTAATTATTGCTGGTGTCAATATTACCATTGGTTGTCAAAAGTGTTTTGGTATATTTTTGTGTCCTGAGTTTTACTCTTAGTGTATTGCCCAATTATTAGCGTGAGTGAGTGAAGAGATTAGGGTGGCTCTTAACATCGAGGTCTTGAGATCCGATGAGGGTGATGTAAGGTGTTTATGGTGCAGCGCCGGGATGCAAGGGGCGGAGGAAACGGGATATCCATGAGGTAACCCACCGACCAGCTGCATTGTCATGCACGATTCTCACATGCGAAAATTAGGGGACGATCCCGCCGGTAATTGAACCCGGTTCGCCTAGGTGGGAGGCGAGTTGTCTAACAACTACAACTCCACCCCCCCCAGATATTAGCATTAGTTCTCGGTTCCACGCAATATCACAATGAATGAATAATTATTTATCATCGTGCCAGCCTCCTGTGGAGCAGTCGGTTGGTGCCCCACCGATCTGGGGTGCGGCAGGCTCTGGGGATGTAAATTTAATTTAGGTTATAAGTTAGTCTGTAAGCCGTCCCCTTTTAAGCTTTAAAGCATAAAAACGGGGGGGGGGGGGAGGGGGGAAATTAGAAATCCCTTCTAATACAATTCAATACAAATATATAGTCGTCATTATTATCATGAGCTAGTTATTATATCATTTGGCTCTCCATGCAGACGAAGGGGAAATATCGTTCTGGGTTTTCCCTCAGAAGCGTGAGTTGGGATTGCGATCCCGGGCTCGCGGCTCCAACCAAATGGTTCTCCGACCTTACGCAAGACCGTTGCCCAAGAAATAAACGCGCATCCATTTCTGCCAGACGTTCCTTCCACTCGGCCTGGTCCCAATTACCGGGTATCACAATGCACCCATCACGCACGCTTCTTGCGCTCCCCGTTCATTAAGTTACGCCGGCGCCCACTTCGTGCATACGAACTCCGGCGTTGCCCTGGCCTCTTCCACGCATGCGCGAGGGATCTTCAAGAAGGGGGGGGGGGTTATCTTCTCCGTCGAGGGGGGGGGGGGTACGATCCGTTCACGACTGCCGAAGGAGGGCGTTTCGGCGAGTAGGACGCGGAGGGGTCGTTCGGGTTTAATGGGGAGAAAGTGTTTCGCCATGGTAAAAACAGCAAGTTAGGGGAGGAGGGGGGGGGGAAGAGGCGAGCGAGCGCGGTTGTAGCAACGAATCTCGCGTGGGGGAGTAATTTGAAGAGTCTGCTCTTACGATTCGTTTTAACTGCTATGAGCAGCCGTGTCTGACCGTCTTGCCACCACTAATGCCCGGTTGCACCAACGTCTTCCCCGATTCGAGATCGAATGGTTCTTGTTCCGAACCAGGATCCAGTTTGATCTTGGTTCCAGTGTAAAAGTGTTGCACCAACGAAATTTCATGGTTCTGGATCTCCGATTCGTCGATCTAGGCTCCAAAGTGAGAGATCTATATTAAGTAATTTTGCCATTGGTTCACAATATATGACGTCATGGAAATAGACGTATTTTTCACTATATGTAGAATTAGATGTGCGATGTTTTTATCTGTTTTAAGTGAATTATTGTTGTACGAATTTTACTGAATAATATTCAAATGCGCATAATATTTTTTTTTGATCTCCCGAGAAAACAATCGCACGTAGTTCTATCTATTGGCGTATATTCAAACATTCGTGGACGATGGCTGATGATCTTGGATCGAGATTTCGAACTGCCAATTTCGGTGATTCGAAATTAACTGAATATTGATCTCCAGTCTAGCTCTGAACTAGAAACGTGCAACAATTTTCTGTGTCGATCTTAGATTCGATCTTGGATCGAGTTTCGAACCACGATGGTACAACCGGGTATAAGAGTACGAGAGACTGTTATGTAACCAGAAAGTTTGTGACTATCCATATGCATAGGGGCCGTGGTGGTACAGCAGCCAGACAACTCGCCTCCCCACCTAAGTGAACCAGGTTCGATTACCGGCGGAATTACTCTTGGATTTTCAACATGTGAGAATCGTGCCGGACGATGTCGCTAATCAGCGGGTTTTCTCGGGGCTCTCCCATTTATCCCCACCCTTTCATTCCGGGGCTGCTACATTCTCACCTCACTTCACCCTCATCGGCTCTCAAGACATCGATGTTAAGAGCCGCCCAGATCTTTCCACTCTACTCAAGACGTATAGGTAGAGACCTGCAAAATTCGCGTTATTATTTGGAGAAACGTTGAACTTTAAACACGTGTACCTTTGCAAGAGAGTTGTCATTGGATCATACTTAGTCTGGTACTTCCTGTGTAACTCTGCGCCAATCAATGAACATTTCACAATTGTGTGCACCAATCACGTGCAGTTCAGTCAGAAAGGGCGTGGGTTCTCATCTATGTAGCAACCAATGGAGAAACGACGCCGGCTCCAGTATAGATAGTACTGTGTAGTTTAGCCTGATGCTGAATAATAACGCGAATTTTGCATGTTTCTACGTATAGGCCTACCAATATTTCTTACAGGATAAACGAATAAGCTACACAACAAAATATTTACTATGCAGAATTTAAGAAAAGTAAAAGTAAAATATTCTTCGCCTAAGGCCGTGTCAGAATTCAGGTATATACTTGCGAACTTACATCCTTGCATACTTCACTTATGCTTGGCACCAAACTTTATGAATTCGTACAGGCAATCATGTTGACTTCCGTAACAGTTATTAGCAAGCTAACCACTTCTAATATATGTGTATCCCGACTAAGAATTTGATAATTGCCGAAAGTTTTAAAGGTTAAATCAAGTATGAAATAGTATATCAATTTGAGTTACATAAAATTTATTATCTTGCATTATTGTATGCGAGTGCAATTTTGATCGCTTTTTTTTTATCTTAGCTTCTGCAGGTTATGAACATAGGCCAAATACGAATTTATTATTTAGACATTAACTCAGTTCGAAATTATATGCTTACGAAGTAGTAATGTTGCCCTGTTAAACTTAAAATAAAATTATTATATCGGAAATAAATTGTAATCTACAAATTGCTTCTAAAAAGTGCGGCACATATTCCGCAAGTACGAGAGAAGTATGAGTTTTCGTTTAATTTACTTGCATACATCACTTGCAATTCGGACAACACTATCGATGTCACTTCCGGGGACAAGTACGAGCAAGTATATACTTCAGGCGAATTTGTTAACAGCTTTAATGAACAAAACCGGTTAACGAAGTGCTGTTTATGTGTATTTAAGTGTCACTGTGGACCAATGGCATGACAATAATGAAATAAACTCTAATAAAGTTACTAATAATACTAATAATCTTTGGGTTTTTAATACACGCAGAATGAACAATATTAAAATACTCACTGCCACTTTAGACCCCCTAGAAGCTATTCGTACATACCCATTACAACAGTTAGACTGTTTTCAATCTGTTTTTTATTTAGAATAAAGTATGGTAGTAATCGAGAACAAGTAATTTCGCGAATAAAGCTTAGGGAAGGCTAGCTTCAAAACACGTGTACACTTAAATCACGTTTTGTACTGTATCAAAATTTATCAGACATGCTCTCGTGTCAACCGTGGTGCCTGCTATGAGATATAATTGGCCACTCAGCGTGGCAGCAACCAATGGACGAAGAGCTGATTCTTGAGTGTGCATAGGATTACGGATTAATACATATAAGTAGAGATGATGGAAAGTCGCGAAAGTATTTTGAGCCAATATATCATCCATAACACTCTAACAAGTTTATTCTTCCATGATTGGATGAACAAGTTTTGATTCGGCTAAGTTGTTTGCAGACCAATCACGAATGTTCTGCCAAATAGTATCAGAAACCTCACTGGTTCGATAAAATGGGGAAAGAAACTTCGTGCATGCATGACAGTCAATAAGGAAGAAAAACTGTCGGATATGTGTACGGTACGTTGAATCATAGCAAAAAGTCAATTTTTCCAGCTATAAACCATCAATTTTACCTACAGGTCGTTGAAATCGTGAATCTTTTTTCCCTAAGTATCCATTACGTTTATTTTAGTAATCAAACAGTTTTTTTTGTTCAAATGCTTTTTGTTCCAGTAAGAGATTGATAAATAGTAAAACGATGAAACTGTATCTATTAATTTTTCCATTACACTCTAAATCTGAATCAGTGAGAATTTCACTATGTCAATAAGTCAAATGTATCTGGCTGATGCAACAGTCACTTCAGTGAATTTAACTTATGAACCAGTGAAGAAATGCCATATTTCCTTCACTTATTGATTCAGTGACATTTCCCACTGATTCATCAGTCATTCGAAACATCTGAGCAACTTGCTCCATCTCTAATTATATTTAACTGATGTATAAGTGAAACTGCGAGGAAAAATGGCCGTCGAACATAGTTTAATAATGGCCGTTAAATAACTTGTAGTAACAACGAATAAACGAATCAGACTAACACAAAAGACTTTCTAAGATGTGTTTTGTCTTTTAAAACGACATTTTGCGAGGTAATGTGAACACACGAAGAGAGTGCAGTCATACATACTATTAGTTTTAACAATCCTAATGTCACCAATCAAACCAAACACGAAAAGTATGAGCAAACAAATTCAAACCCACAGGATTTCGCATCCGCCTTTTAACACGTGTGTTTTCCTCCAAAAATTTCAACTTAGGGGTGACAGCGATCGCAATAATATGGAACAGCGCATGCAGTTTTTTCATACCTGCACTACCCTACAGTAAGGGCGCCTTAGCGTTCAGGCCCTTGCGAGCGAACAGAAAATGTGTGCCAAACGACATGTTGATGCCATACGTACCGCAGCTGGGACAACTTTGCGAGACCCAGTGTCAATTGCGGCTGCCTTCCTTGACCACTACTCACGCCTTTACTCGGAACAAACAACCGATAACGCCGCCGGAGCTCTCTTTGTGCGCGGCATTACAAGCCGTCTCATTGAAGATTCGAGTGATCTACTTCAGTGCGATATCACGGACGAGGAGGTTGCATTAATCGTACAACACACTTCTAAAAATAAATCACCAATCATCCAGGCGGAATTTTGCAACATGTTGTGAACAGCCATCAACAGAAACGCATTTTGACGATCTCAAACTGAAGGTATTTTGGAACTGATCCCTAAGAAAAAATCACCCGCTCCACCTTACTGATTACAGGCTTATCGCCCTGCTCTGCACGAACTATAACAATCTTGCGCGCCTGTTCGCAAATCGCCTGAAGCACGTCTTATCTTACATTATAGGACCTGAACAATGTTGTGCAGAGCGGAACACCTCTATCATTCAAGGCGTCGCAGTACTGCGAGACGATCAATTAAAAATCAAATCAACACCGGGACCAGTGTCTTTATTGAATATTTACCTTGACAAAGGTTTCGATCGAGTGAACTGCAATCTACTTGACAGGATTATGCTACATGTAGGCTTCCCACCACCAACTATCGCCATTTTAAAAACTCTGCGAAGAGGTGCAAACAACACAGATATCTCTTAATGGTAGGTTGGGAGAAAGTTTTACCATTCAATCCTCCGTACGCCGAGGGTGTCCCTTATCCATGTTTCAATTCGTACAAACATCGAACGCCTCTTACGGACACTCCACTCGAAACTCAACAGTATCAGTGTTGAGACAAGAAATCTAACATGCATTGGGTACGCGTATGACGTCACGTGCATAGTGCGGAGTGAAGACGACGTAGCAGCTCGAATTAATGACACACTATCCGGCTTCGCCCACGCGGCAACTCCCCAAGTTAACTCTGCGAAGACAAAATTACTCGACCTGAAGCCTGGGCCATATGCTCTGCGACAAGTGTCCCCATATGTCATGTCAAGACTGATAAACTTCGTACATTGGGAATATAATTTATGCAAAATTCCGAGTAAATGACTAAATGCAACTGGGACTCAGTGGTGCATAAAGTACGCGGCCGCCTTCTAACTGCTCGACTTCGTAACATCAATACTATACTAAGATCTTATATTGTAAACACGGACGTATTGTCACATCTATGGTATGTAGCGCACCTATTCCCCACGCCAAAAACAACCGAGGCACAAATACGGCAGAACATGGGGTGGTTCATGTGGCGTGAGTATCTATTCCAGGAAAACAGTGAGCAATTCCTTCTTCCTGCAGACAGAGGAGGCTTGGGCCTTGTGGATCAGAAACTGGAAGCTAGGGCTTTGTTTGAGAAAACTACCAAACAACAATTCACGTTTGAAAACCGCGACGTCACGGCGCTTCATCGCGCAGTATGGAGAAATGATCATATTCTCCCTCGACATTACCTACGGGCACTTCAAGCCTTGAAACAAACTCTCATTGAATTACTGGCCGGCGTAAGAGTCACTACTAGTATATTATACAAACATCATTGAAGGACTCTGAATGTAGTTCCGAGGGCGGAACTCAAATGAGCCAATTTGCACTGGGAAACAATACGGAGAAATATAGCAGATGTAGAACTACTAACCGCCCTCCGAGCGTCTGCATATTCCTTTGTCAACGACTTGACACCCACTAAGATTCGACGTAAACGTATTTTCCTTGACCCTGGTGACCGATGCGTCATATGTGATCACCGTGATACAGCACTTCATCGGGTTACCAGCTGTATATATTCCCATCCCTTATGGACCTGGTGTCGACGTCGCGGTGGCAGCTGATGACATACGTGAGGAGGCGCTCTGCTTCCTTGATTTGACAGCCTTCCCTACCGTCAGACGGAGAGCGATGGTCTGTCTTCTCATGAACTTGATTGACTTTACTGTCAATACGCCGACACCATTCCACTTACGTGAATTTGTTGACAGATTGCGTAGGGCGAGGTGGCTGATGGTGAAAGATAAAACACTGAACAAAAGATATGGACATTATTTGTTTTTCTTTTAAAGTGTATCCCTGAGAGTGTGTGTGTATGTCGTAACTACTTCATTTGTAATAACAAGTTTGTGGCCAGAGTAAGAACATGCGCACTTGAGCCTCTGTCCACTGTTGTATTACCTATTCTAAAATTCAAATACACTACTATAATTAAAAAAAACAGCTCAAATGGTAAGCCATCGGCCTAGAGTCGAATGGTGCGCGAGCTCAATCCCGTCCGTCCACCTGCGGAGCTTTTTTCTTTTTACTTTTTTAAGTTACGGTAAATTGCACAATATAAATAGTACGCGATCGTAAAAAATTTTGATTTCACGGAATTATTTGCCTACATTCAATAAAAGTATTATCTAATTCGCCACTGCAGTCGGCCGTCACTTATTCAATCAGTGGAATTGTTTTACGTCCCTAATTAGATCAGTGAAATTTTCCCGCTGAAACAATAAGTGGTTTTTCACTGATTCTAAATGGAGCCATTTTCACTGATTCGAGTAGTTTAATTTCCCACTGATTCAAATTTAGAGTGTAGCATTGCTCAATATTCACTTGGATATAGTTGCGAGAATGTTTATTTAAAAATTAAGAAATGGGAAGGTTTCGCATTAAGAAATTTCTGTGGTTTTAAAAAGTTATTTCTCGACCACAGTGGCCATTTGGATAAACTTTTCACTCTTGTATACAATAATAACGCTTACATCAACTGCTAATTGGTTGTTTGCTGCCACAATAAAAGGCGGTGATTGGACTTAAAGGCTGTTCACGGTAAACTGAGCACTTCTGAAAGACCTGCTTAGTATCTGCTTGTATCCACACTGCGTATTATTCCGCCATATGTACAAATAACATTATGGTGGATCTGCTCACTTTGTTCATGCGTCGGTCAAGTGAAACTGTGAAAATATATGGAAAGTAAATATTTCATAAATTTGCTAATTCCTACACACATACCTACACATTAACCGAATATAAAACAAAATAAGTAATTTCAGTGTACGCGAATGCTTACGTAACATTTTTGATTCAACGTTGGAACATGGAACTACTTTCTCTCCGTCGTTACCAACTTTACTGGGCGCTTGCCAGTCAGCATGTTCGTCAAAATATATGTAGGTAAAGGCTGTTTGCGATAAATTGAGCACTTTCGAAGTCAACCTTAGAAAAAAACTCGCTGTCCCTACTTGCATATATTTTAACGGGTGCACTGAGTGACATGCGCCCAGTTAAGATGGTAAAGATGGAGGGAAAGTAGTCCCATATCTAAACCTAAAAAAAAAAAAAAAACGTGCTACAGAACCATTTGTAACAATTTGAATTATTTCTTTCCCTTTCTGTTTTTTTTTTTTTTGTAAATTCACCGAAGAGTGAAAATGAGCAGATTTGTAAAATATTTACTTTTCTAATAATTCAACAGTTACGCTTGACCGACGCATGAATAAAGTAATGAAGACATGTCAATGTTAATTTTACAAGGCGGAAGAATAAACAACGTGCATACAAGTAGATCTTCAGCAGGGCTTTCAAAAGTGCTCAGTTTACTGTGAACAACCTATAGGGCCAATTATTTTTTTCAAAGGTTGATTTCAAAACTTCTCACTTTACTGTGAACAGCGTATACGTTATATTTTTATTTACTGTTGTCTTAGGAATCTCCAAAAGTTCTCACATGAGGCGAGTGAAGAGAGAGAGAGAGAGAGAGAGAGGGGAGGGAGAGGGAGAGAGAAAGAGAGAGAGAGAGAGTGTGTGTGTGTGTGTGTGAAGATATTTGGGTGACTCTTAGCAGCGAGGTCTTGAAAAGTCAAATGAGGCTTGGATCAACTACAAAATAACTAGACACACCCGAATTTCGCGAAGCGATTTCCACGCGTGTTATATTTTAATACCCTACATGCGTGCCAGCATTTTATTTAACTTATTGTTAGATACCTGCAAAATTCGCGTTACTATTTGGCACAAGGCTAAACTTTACAGCACTGTATATACTTCAGCCGGCGTCGTTTCCCCATTGGCTGCTACATATACGTGAAGTCACACCATTTCTTACAGATCTACGCGTTATTGGGGCACACGTTTTTTACGTGTCCATTTATTGGCGTAGAGCTTCCCGGGGCGTGCCAGATAAAGTTTGGTCCAATGATAAACGCATTACAAAGGTACATGTTCTTTAATTTTAACTTGTCCCCAAATAATAACGTGAATATTGCAGGTCTGTACTTATCGGTGGCGTGTCGCTCTGTGTGAAAAGATTTTCCTACCTGACTGGCCGATCAGAATTACGAAACATCAATACTGTACGTGTGTGGTTAACACGCGAAACACCTAGCACGCGTAACACGGAAACCATCCAGTCACGAACGTGCATTCTGAGCTAAAGTGTCGTGAAGTGCAACTGGTCGTGTGATGTTTTCGCGAAATTCGGAAGTCCCCAAAAATATTGTACGTGTGTACGAGTTCCCCGACACGCGTAATCGCACGTCCAAGCACATTTCGTGAACATCCCATGGGATCAGTTGGATTGAAATATTATATTAATACTGTTGTATAACCAAATTTCGATCTTCTTGGATAACATTCATAGTTTCAAACTCTGTGTGTATATTCATTTAAGGGCGAAGCGAATAGTGTCGTAATTGAACTCAAACCTTGACTGAGTCTCATTTGGGAAGAAAAAAAAAAAAAAAAAAAGTTCATATTTTACATCTTGAGCACATAATTAACTTTATTTGTTAAAACTACCCCGAACAGGAATGGATTTAAATTAAGGCGAATTTTGTTTTGACCTGAAGGGAAGTCGAAATTCGTGCGTTTCAGTTTACCAGTCTGTTATTTTAGCATGGTTGCCATATTACTTTAAAACGAAAGTGCTGTATAATACAGAAATTGTTTGTTACAACATTTTTGACATCCAATTTCCAACGTTGAACAAACATCTTAACACTGACTATGCTACCATGGAAATATGTTTGCCACAAAAAATATAACTCATACGAATAAATTTTTACCATCTCTCGTAAGTTAGAGAGGATCTTAGAACACGAATTGCCGTTAACACATTGAGGACTGCACATATTTACTGGCACTTAAGGCAGATTACAGATGAGTCACCTATATCCACTGCTGCAAGAACACCGGTTAGGTTGGTGTCTATGCTAGAACTCACCATAGTCCTATTGGTCCATACCACACCGGACACACTCCCCTGTACGTTACAACGTTCATTATTGGCCGGTCATCAACCAATGGATAGCTGAACTGGTATTAACCCAATCAAATGTCCTTTATTGTATAAAAGGATTTACAATCAAATTTGTCTCTTTGAGTGGCTATAAAAAACACATTCTACCGTTAGCAATATCATTGTTACTGCGCTGTGGCGTGTGTGTGTGTATATATATATATACATATTATATATATATATATACAATTTCGTTTAAATATGTTAGAATATATATATATTTAAATATGTTGGAATATATATATATTCTAACATATTTAAACGAAATTTACAGTGTTCAACTGCAAATATTGTTCAGTTCATGGCGACAGATTAATTTGCAGGCGTTTGGATCGCTTGCTAGGGCTTGATAACCAGTGTTAATATTTTACTTTTTAATATGCATCTTCAGTGCAGCATGGACTAATATCTCAGTGGCGAATGGAAATACAACAACGAAAGTCATTAGCATTCCTGCAGTAGTCAATATAGACAACTACGTTTTAGCTTGTCTGCAATTACAATAAGTAATGACTTTACTTATAGTGTTAAACAAGTAAATGCGGTTTCATTTGCAATGTTTATTGTCGTCGCGTGCACGTATTGCACTCAGGAAATGTTTTTACGGCCTCATTACTGTCATGTCCATGCCCTTGCAGCATTTAATGGACCTACATATTTAGTACTGCCGTAACCCAATTAGCATGGAACACACATAGGAGTTTTAAGTTATATGCTAGCTATTATTCATAGTTAATTACAATTATGTAAATTCGAAAGATAGGTATCGTAAAATATATTTACACCGGTGGTGTAAATCGTACCAAGAAGAAATATTCCAATGAATATTTCCATAAATATCCCAGAACTTATTACTTCCATTTACAGCTACGTTTTCTATGCAAAATACCTTCCTGAGACTCAGCGTGGCTTATAATACGGTGGCATAATTGAATTTCCGTCAAGAAGTCTCATGTTAAAACCCAGCTGACTGCACTGAGGGCGAACGATTACAGATTCTCCTTCTTATACAGTCCAAGAAAACGCAAGCACCGTTTCTGAATACGAAATTCCTTAATAACTAGTCCATTAAGTTAACCCCCTAACGCATTATCGCGTAAATACTCGTTTATGTGCTCCATATCCCTGCTGCGGCAGAAGTGAGCGAGTGAAGAGATTTGGACGGCTCTTAACATTGAGGTCTTGAAAGTCGATGAGGGAGATTGAGGTGAGTATGGAGCAGCGCTGGAATGAAAGGGCGGGGGAAGCGGGAGATACCCGAGAAATCCCGCCGACAAACGGCATCGTCCGGCTCGATTTCCACATGCGAAAATCCGGAGTGACCCGGCCGGGGATTGAGCCCAGATCGCCTTGGTGGGAGGCGAGCAGGCTAACCGCTCAGCCATCGTGGCCTCTACGTGAAAAGACATGTTCTTGCTTGACTGGGCAAATCATGATAAAGTACTTCGATATTGAACGTCCATGATTAGCGGACAGACACTTGAGGCACGTGAAATCTGAAATCATCCAACCACGGAAGTGCATACGAACAAAAGTGCTTTGGAGTATAACCTGTCTTGAAATATTTTCGCGAAAAGCAACTATCCTTATCAATCGGATACAATATCCATTTCCAGATACGAGCACGGTCACCGCAGATCTAAGGAACTGCCCAGTTATTTGGCTTCTATGTGCTTACCTATTCTGTGGTTGCTGTAATAGTTAAAGAGTAGCTACTCCGCACCAAGAGGGTACGAGTTCGAATCCCAGCACTCGCCAAGAAGTGGAGTGGAGAGATCTGGGCTGTTCTATACATCGACGTCTTGAGAGCCGATGAGGGTGAAGCAAGGTGAGTGGTGGTGGAGTGCCGGAACGAAGGGGCTGGAGGAACGGGAGATCTCCGAGAAAACCCGCCGACCAGCGGCATTGCCCGGGAATCGAACCCTTTTCGCCTAGTGGGGAGGCGAGTTGTCTAACAATTAAACCACCAGGGCCCAGTTCCAAAAAGGAATTTTTAAAATGTGGTGGATGGGGCCGGTACAGAGGACAATTATTGAAAAGAGGTCAAACGTTAAGAGGTAGCGATACTCCGTCCAGGGCACGGGGCTACCAGTTGAAAGGTGTCATTGCTGATTACTAATACACTGTAACATTTCGCGTTTTATAATTCAGAAGCAACGTAGACAGCATACAAATATGACCTAGTTGCTCATGCGTAAGAGACCGGAAAAATTCTCGAGTTCAATGGACTGCAGGCTAGACTCTACACTCTAATGTACAAATATACTGACATCAACTTCATATTGGTTGCCTGCTGTCACAGTGGAAGGCGACGGTTGGACCAGCATCCTCCAGGAAGTGCCAAATACCGCGTGGGCCAATGGCTAAAGTTGTACAAACGCAAGTGTTTCGAGTTCTAGCTTGTCCGAAAATGAATCCGCGAATTATTCAGGTCTTTACTCATGCGTCACAGGAACGCCACTCATTCAACATAATATGTAGGACTCAGAACCAATAGTAGACACTCAGCACTCTGGTGACTTTATTTTCTGTGGCCTGATCAAACGGGAAAATGAGTCCTGTTTGTGGCGATAGCCAATGAACAAATGACATCTTCTCGAGTTTGTAGAGGACTGTTGGCTTTAGCTTTGTTCCATATTATAACGCGAAACATAATGGTAACTGGTAACACTTGTTCTCGTGCTATGTCACTCCGAGGGCTGTGAAGCGGCCGCCTGGTAGGTCATGATCGTCTCCAACAAATATGCCACGATATTTTTAATCATTATACACTGTATTTCTTTCTACATTTACAACGGAAATTCTGATAAACCCTGCTGCCAAAATAATATTTTGTAGGATTACAGTAAAGTTTCTTTTCAAATATGTAGTACATATATTTGTCATATTACAAATTATAGCCTTGTATTACAAACTATATATTTCAAAAGAGGATATAAATTTATTTTTTCATTGTGTTCGCGGAAAAAAGTGCGATGAGTTAATGTTGTTAATGTGGCAAATCATTTTAGTTGTATTCAAGAAAATAAATAACGCTTTGGCAAAACCGAGACTCGAACCAACAACCCTCTATTTGTCTTTCAACGTATCAAGTTGTTTTGGTGGTGTAACAGAATAATAAATTGCATTTGTCAAGAAAGTAATGACGCCAGATCTTGAGAGATGCTCTTTTAAACGTATTGAAAATGGCCGGCCAGTTTCACCTATGACAAATGCTACACTAACGTAATATTTGACAAATGCATTCTCAATGCACCCATGGTAGCGTTCATAGGTCTACAGTTGCCCAGAAAACGTTCAAATGCATAGGGAATTTCTGAACTCTTTGTCGTAGCGATGCTCAACATTCATATATTTGCAGCTTGGTATGTGTTATTATTTCCATACTATGTATGGGTTAAAAACTTCCATTACAATTTAGGAATTTTACGACAAAAAATTTTGCATCTATATATTAATGCTGCGTTATAATTAGGGGCACCTGTTTTTCGCGAAAATATTTCAGGACAAGTTGTGTTCCAAAACACTTTAGATCAGAACCACTTTCGTGATAGGTTCATTTGGAAAGCGTCTATTTTTCTGCCCATCAATCATGGACGGTCAGTATTGAGGAAACTTTATTCTGATCGGCTCACTCATTTAACAGACATTCTTCGCATAAAGACAAGCAGTCAATAGCCAAAGGAGAGATGCAAGTGTACACGTAGGATATTGAAGTGTAGCCAGAACATAAATCTTTTCGCGAAAAAACAGGTGGCCCTAGTTATAGGTTTCCTCTTCATGGTTAAACTTTTAAGGGCTGAGCTGAATTTGAAAGCAGTGCGTATATTGTATTTCCTTGTAAATATTTTTCTTTTCTCAGAAAGCCTGAAAAGTACACCATAAAAACTAAATTTTAATTTACGTGTACAATTTTTTAAAACTTAAAAAAAATTTTGTGATGTACTGTGCAAAATAAACTACGGAATGTGTAACATTAGAGTTTACACAAGTATCCTTGAAAAATTTAGAGAGTGCTCCAAGTCTTTGACGAAAATACTCAAATCTATGGCTCTGTAAAAATCAAGATTATGTTAATTTTCACATTTTAAAGAATGTGTAAAAACACACCAACTTCTTGTACTAAACTCTTAAATTGTGTATTTTTATTGCTACACTATCATTGTATAGACACTCCTTATATAGTATCAGTAAGTGTTGAGTTGCACATACACATTTTCGGTAATTCTACATTTTTATGTACGATTTGGAAAAACAAGTAAAATATTTACAATTTCACATTAATATTACTAGCATTTTAAAGAGGCTGCAAGTCTTTATTTGAAAAATATGAATATATTAGATAGTTAACAGTAATGTTAAAACGACGAAATTTAGAAAAAATTATAATACTTCAAGTAATGGCAAATTTCACGTAATTTACAAATAGAATATTAATAGTATACGAGGCTATTCTAGCGGCAGGAAGCAGAACTATTTCGAGCTTCATTTGCGTATTCAAACGGAAGCTAAACTCGGGCTGATGGAAGAGCACTGCTGTTTGCATATTACAAATGCACATTTAGGAGATAATTTTATTACCCTTTTTGTAACTGTCAAGTTGCAGAACGTGGTAGTATGAAGTGAAAATTATAGTACAACTTCAATACATAGTAGCTACGTGTGTTAACACGGCACAGTTTCAAGACAGCTCAATTAGATAGTGAAATCACTTGAAGAAACAATAAAAATGTACAGAAATAGTGTATTTACAATTACAACCGCAGTGAATCTGCGATTTTTTTTTCGTGCATTGGTGACAGAAAGACACGCGTATTGTGGTGAAATTACAATTTATATGTCAGTGTAAATTTCCCGCGAATGATACTGTTTATTTTCTGCTAAAGTGTAATAGGAAATTTGCCTGCGATTCAGTGTACAATTATTAATACAGTGAACATGTTATTGTACTAACTTTTAGAATAAATTTGGATGCAGGACAAAAAAAAAATTTACATTTGCTATTCTAAAAATACACCGGCTTCTGAGGAAATTATTGCGTCATATATAGGCCTACCTATATTTGTGTAAAATTACAAAAAAAAAATTTCAGTGATATGGTATTACCATATTAGCAATTAGGGGTTGTGCGATTTGGTTCGCTACAGTTATGGTTTTCATGGCGCGTGATCTTCATTGGCAGTGGATCAAGTCCAATGGATTTCCGAGTCTATTTCATATCTACCGTAAGAGAAATTTTTCGTGATGTAAAGGGAAATTACTGATTAAAGTTACCCACAAATCATTATTTAATCTGGAACGATTCATTTTCTTCTGCAATGGACTGGCCGACAGTATCAACAGAGATTCCCGTGAGTTCACAGAATGAGTCTGCATATTGTCTGGGCATTTTTTCTGTACGTTTTATTTATAAATAAATATTAATAAAACGTATATTTTCGTTACGCGGGCGTTTTACTTTGTATTAAGAAGCAATTTAAATCAAAGAAGTTAGAAAATATGGTTCTGAATTGTAGTTTTAACACGAATCAATCATTTAAAGTTCGTTACCTGTGTACTGTTTGCGTACCTCGTTCTTACAAAAGGGTTTTTTTTTTTTTTAATATATATATTTTTTTACATACAAGTAATGGACGGTAAATATTTTTCCCCAGATTGTAATAATGTTTGCGATAAAGAAAGTGCGGAGATGTACCTTATTTCGTAGGCGTTAAGCTTAGTTTCGTTCTGATGGTCCAGAGCGCGTTTGCGTATATTAATTGCAGAATTCCGTAAAATTCTCCTAGGATGCACGGAAAATTGACAGTGCTTACTATTGCATTGAAATATCAAAAACATGACACATCTGTGCCTAACTATTTCGCAATAGCTCTTGCTCGATGGACAGGTGCAAGAGAATAATAAAATATAATATGAGGACAAGAAACACGCTTGGAAAAAAAAATATATATGTAGACTGCGATAAGATAGCAACAGTGGTTAATAACTATAAATACGAGCCCGGAGCCCAGCTAAAACATCAGTCCCGCCTCCCTCTCTACTAATATTTTCTCTACACACGAATAAAGAGCATGGTCCCTAAAGGCTGTTCACGATAAAGTGAGCTCTTTTGAAATCAACCTTAGAAAACATTCACTCCCCCTGCCTGCATATATTTTAACGGGCGCACTGAGTGACATGCGCCCAGTAAATTTGGTAACAATGGATGTAACGTAGTTCCATATCTTAACGTCAAATAAAAAGTGTTACGTAACCATTTAGGATAACTTAATTTATTTATTTCACTTTCTGTTTTTTTTTAATGCATCTAAGTGTAAAAATTAGCAGATTTATAAATTTTACTTTTCGTATAATTCCACAGTTTATCTTGACCGACGCATCAATAAAGTGATGAAACCCATGATAATGTTAATTTTACATAAGGCGGAAGAAGACACAATGTGCATGAAAAAGATCTTAAGCAGGGCTTTCGAAAGGGCTCATTTTACCGTGAACCGCCTATACCTATTTTTTTTTTACGGTGTCTATACCGGTTTATCTCTTACTCTTCTTAGTTATAGAAGTTTAGCTAGTAGACTCGGGGAGGTCGCCATTTTACATCACTGGGACGCTACTCCCTCAGCGCGGGGGTAGATCGGTCCCTTGTGAGGGACCTTGGCCACCCAGTTGGTTGTCAGTTAGATTGCGGAGGCGAGGAGAAGCTAACCCCCTCCCCCCACCTACGATCAAACATATTTTATGCTGCAAAGCTAGCATTCTTGTACAGGATTCCCAGGGTAGCGCCTGGGAGCTGTTTCTCGGGGAGGTTGTCATGGCCAAAACGAGGCCATGGCATCCCAATCCTTCGCCGCCGCGATGTATGTCTCCTTACATGATTTCCTTCCCTTGTAAGCATATGGGGCCTAGCCCTGAGACGCACTTAATTCCCATCCCTACAACGAGCTCACGCATAACATTCAGTTATAGAGTAGGTAAAAATAAAAAAGCGCTAAAACATAAACACGGCAGCCCGCCGCCGGCTGAATGATTTGAACCCATATGTCGGGCTGCAACTAGATTCCTGGTCTTGTGACAGCACGGCTTTCTAGTGGCATACGAGAGATCGATGGCGGCGGCGTAAAGTTAGCCAAAGTCGACTTATTGCGACCTCGCGTTGATGAACCTTTCTAGTTTGCGTATTCATTTAGCTGGGCTTCGCCTCTAGGCGGAAATCGTAAACGGTCGAGTTTAGCAGAAGCGGGCGAGAGGAAAGATGGGACTGAACGTGTGGCCCACAAAGGTTGGTAACGGTCGACTCCTAAACTCCGAACCCCACTCGGCGAAGCGGGCATCCTTCGTTAAGTATACACCCTTACGTCGCTGTGGGAAGCAATTAAGGCTCTTCTATGCCCGTGGGCCAGTTCTAGGAAGACTTCGAACAGGGCGTAATTACGACTTTCGTTCCGTGTCGGGATGCTGCGTCACGTGGTCTGGGGGTCCGGCTGCGTGCGCGCGTGGGAGCGTGTGCGTGTGCGTGCTTGCGAGTGAACACACACACGCGGCCATCGCCACACGAGGTGTGGCAGACAAGCACTTCCTTCTTTTACCACACTCCTTGGCGTGCACCGGAGATCCCCGGAGGTCCTTGTATGTACAATCGCACGAAGGCACGAAATTCGAAAATAACTTGGAGGAAACATCCGCCCTCGAGAGGGGAGCTGAAGTGACTGCTCCCTCCCGAGAAAGCCAAAATGTAAATAAATATAAACCCATTTTTGGAAAGTTGCCTGAAAATTATGTTCTGAAAATTTCAATAAACATTTCGCAACATTTTTTTCTTGAGTGTGAACTTGAAATTAATATATTTTTTTACTTTGAAAAAAAAAAAAAAAAAAAAAAAAGGCGTTTTCTAATTGCGCACGGTGCTTACTTCGGAAATCGAGATTCAGCCCCTCCCAAATTAAATTATTGTGTACGCGACTGTCAGGTTACAGACAGAAACAGTGTCTGGATTTCCCTGATATCACGATGATTTCCGTTGTATTACAGTATCTCCTATTACAGTACTCGCAGTTAAATTCAATAGCTCTTACAGTTGATGCGACGTAGAGTGCGTATGGCAACGCTGGGCATATGCTGCCTTCTCTTCAGAACCACCGAAATTGACAAATAATCTCAATTACCTGAATTTTATCTTTCATCACGCATATTAATCTCGATTTTCTCAGAATATCTAGATAAAATATTAACCCGCCGAATTTTGTGGTTTAAGTCACATTATCAGGATTAAACTGTAAAACATAAACAAATATCTTGGGAAGGTGACGAGAGGGCAAAGTTATTTAATCGAGAATTAAGAGAAAATGGCTAAGGCAATGTGCAATTTAATTTTTGAAGAGGAACGTAATTACGAGGATTTTATTGTTCGTCGTCCGCTATGTTTACGTGAAATAATAAATTATTTTGAACTTTACGATGAAGAGGTTAAAGTACACTTTCGCCTTACATCAAACATACGACTGTCTGTTCAAATCAAACACATGATTGTAAAAGAAACTATAGTGTTTTATTATTTTCCTTTACTACAACTATTCTACATTAACATTAGGTATAGATGTTTAAGTTACTTTTGTAGGCCTAATTCAAATCAAGAACATGACAAACAGCAGTAGGGTTTTCAATTGAAAAGATCTTTGAATTTAAGTACTCAAAAAACAGATGTTATGAAATAAACAACAGATAACACATTATTTACTTAGATCTGTCTTTAGCTTTAGGATCAGCAAAGTTAAGAGCTCTATTTGAATCGTCTTATGTTTAGTTCTTTCTTGTTCCTATTGTAACTTTAGTTGACGAATCTCTTTCATTGCCTCGTTTTCTTCAATTGTAAACATTTTGCTAACTCAATCAACTCAATTTTTTGCTCTATGCCAGGCACTTACTTCAGTTTTTTGTTTGAATGCATTGCTGGTCGTCGTTTACTAGTCCAAGGAGATGTGGCGATACAGTTTCTCACGTGGCTGGCAGAGACTGTCCTCCAACCATCGGACCCAGTCGAGTCATAGTTATCTGAAGCATTTGCAGGATTACTCATCTGAGCTGTGTTTATGACAACTGGGTCTTAACTGGAATGACATTCGGCTGGCTTTACTGGTGGCAGTATACAGTGATTGTGGGTGGTTATTTGGAAGGCAGAACACACTGGACACCTTAGCATGGACACATACGTCTACGTAGGTTCTTCGCATGTTTTTTTTTCTTTTTTTAGGTTATCCCACACCGCCTGTAGTGATCACGAGATGTGCAATTGTAACTATTTACAACCGTTTGCTACTGTTTCACTTTATTTTGTTGTGTCACAGAATCAGTTCATTTATTTTCAATGGTATTGAAATGTTCTGTTACTAACTCTAACGAAATGTGTTTTTTATGGGATGAAAGGTTTCTGCTTCGCTGTTTCCTTACTACCAAAATACCTTCATGACTTGCCATAATATTCTCAAAATGATTTCTCTGTACAGGTTCAAAGCAAAATCTCTAATGTTTACCAAAAGAAAATCGCGATTAAGTCAGAATATCGAGTTATTTTAATGAGATATTCTTGACGGCGATTAAACGTGGTGAAACACGCTCAACATTATCGAGATAAAATACGAAGTTAAACCTCTCATCTGGATAACATTATTTCAATATTCCGAAAAGTTATTCTTCGTTGGTGAAACCACCCCTAAGTATGTTACTAATAAAGTAGCGACATATAAGATTTCCGAGTTCATTTTAGGATAAGGTGCGACTTAAAAATCCTTGTATTAACGTTTCTCCTGCATTTGGTCTCCCGCGTTATTTTACATTTCGTAGGGAATGCTGAGCGAATAATAAACGTGAAATAGAATGCAGGACCAACCACCCCCTTTCCCCTATGACAGTAAGCAACAAATAATAAGTTGATATCTGCATTGTTGTGCGTAAGACTGCGAGGCCTAACCTAAAGGTTATTTGAACTCGAGAAATTTTTCTTGTCTCTGGTAACAAGCCTACTACTTCTTTAACGTTTATGAAGCAAAAACACAATTTCGTTTGCCATGAATGTAAACATTACGCTCGCTATAGAATGTTAGGATATGGAACTATTTTTCCAAACTTGCTGCCAACTTAACTAGGTGTCTGCATGTCAGTGTGCATGCATTTAACGAGCAGTGATTTTTTTTTTTTTTTTTTTTTTTTTCAAAGGTTGAGTTTAAAAATGTTTACTTTACCGTGAGCAGCCTGTACTGTGTAACATGTGCCGTACACAATTACGGACACCGAATCTTAATGTGGTGACTTATATAGGATGTTTTAAGGTCACGCTTTAAAAAATGAAATCACCGGCGTGTTGAAAAGTTAGAGGTAAACAAATTGTTTTAACGCATTATCTAGACAGTTCCGCGCGCAGTCTGCTAATATATATTGGTGACATGGGCAGGAGACGAGAATCAGTATGGTTCATCTTTGGTCTATGGGTTTGCAGTCGATACCAACTTCTTAACTGACATTCAGTGACTTCTAAAGATTACTAAGATTCTTCAATTGAAACCGTTAAAACCGTTCCAAATCAAAGAACTTTACTCCATATCTGTTGGAACTGATCAACTTGAATCAGTAACAATTCCACTGATTATTTCAGTTACTGGAATTCGCTGATCGAACAGTTATTTCTACTGATGCCTAGTGAATTGCGCTGATCTGGCAGTGAAACAGCAATACACTCCGTTGATTCGTCACTAGATAACAGCTCACTAACTGATAATTCAATAAAATGATAAAACTGATTAGAATCACTGATCCAGGTTTAGAGTGAACTCATATCACTTAGGTTAGTACAACGAAATGCGTGCCGCATTGATTCGATATACAGACTTACCTTTTTATTTTCAGGAACGAGGATATAAAAAAAAGCTGCAGGATGCAAACGAGTATTAAAAAAGTGAGAAATGTTACTTATGGGAAAATTATAAGCAGCAGAAATAAAAGGTTAACAAAAAAAATACATCTTTGGTTAGAATAGTGAGGGGGGGGGGGGGGTGGTGTTTATTTACTGTAGTTGGTTTTCACATCTCTTCAATCATAGCGAGTTATTTCTCTCCAGGTTTATAATTACTGTATTCCCGTTCCTTAATTAATTGCTGTTCCTTTTTATTTTGTTTAATATAGCTCGTTTATTTTATTCGTTCGTGTCCGGTCACTGCTACTTTTTGATGGTGACCAGGGATATTTTCTCACTTATCTTGGTCCAATTAAGTTTGCTTTGTATATTCCTTCCCTTGCTATTCCATGTTATTTCCTTGTGTTCCCTTTACCTCGGTACTTTCTTTTTTCTTTCCCTGTCGTTTGGTTATTTATGTTCCCTCTCCTACAACACACAGCAGCTATGGTTTTAAGGTGCCGTAGAACCTTACGATACAAGTACATTTCCCTTAGACTTTTCCTTCTCCTGCGTAGTATTTCTCTCCTCCCGTTTCCCTTTTATAGCGGTTCTATTTTCCTTTTCCTTTATTTCCTGATTATCAGTATTCCCAACATATCACACCTAATAAGGTGCAATTAAGAGCTCAAGACGCACATACTTTATATGTTTTTCTCCCTTTCGGGCAGTTTTCCTCCCATTTCCCGTTCTTGTTATTAACTTTAATTCTTGCCTTACTCCCCCTATTTTCGTGTTTTTTTCATAACATTCTACACGTACGGTTTCATGGTGCCTAAAAATTTTGCTTTACAATAACACAATAACACTACTTTGCTTTGCCTTAGCCGTTTCCTTTTTTTTTTTTTTTTTTTTTTGTTCGAAGATTTTATTCCTGGGATTTCCCTATTATTTTCCTCATCACTCTTATTACTGTTCAGTTCATTTCGTGTTGAACAAAAATTTCCTCGACTTCGTCCATTGTCGCTGTCACACGGCCATGTGTGCGGCAAAGGTATTTCTGCTTCATATACTTTCTTAATTGCGTGTTCCTGCACACATTTAGTTTTCACTTCCGAATTGTTGTATTCTGTCATTTTTTTTACCAACAGTCACTTTAATTTTCTTTTTTTTATCAGTATTGTTCTTCAGTTAGTTTTAAGAGTGCCTTTTGTTGTGTTTTTAATCACTTATGAGGTTTTGGTTAATTTCCTGATATTATAACTATTCTTAGTTTTGTTACATTCACTATCTAATTTGTTCATTTCCTGGCATCGGTTATGCATATTTCCTTCAAGCACATCATACAAGTCTGATATTTTGGCTGGTGTGTTGTGTCAATGTGACCTATTGTATTGCGTTGTTATTACTGGCATTGTCTGATTTTAAAAGTAAAAAAAAATACGAAAACTAAATTGTCGTTTTTACACTGAATCTCGCATCCTCGCGATATAGGAAAATAGCCTCATTAGCCAGCAATTTGGAAGGAAGTCATCAGTTCAGAGATTTTCTGGTCATTATATGAGAGGTGGACTTACATGCTTCAAGGAATACACCCGTGAAATTTTATTTTGTACTTTTACAAGAAAAATCTTTGGCAACCCTGTTGCCAAAAACATTTGAAGGGCTAATATGTATTCTTGTAAAAATGCAAAACATGTGTTTGTAAAACTCCATATATTAGGCTTGTATTTCAAGACATGTTATTTAAAAGTGGAAATGACATTATTTATTGTGCACTCAGAAACAACTGTGACAAATAAATGAGAGAGAAAGAAAAAAAAAGTTCGGATTAAATAAAAAATTTGCAGCCAGACTGGAATACACGCTCCTTGATTTTCAGGCCAAATCCCATTACCTCGCTACCGCACTATCTTATTGCATTTCAACTACTTTTGATAGCAAACATTATAATAAACGTTAGCTAATTCATGAATATTACGTCACTTCTTGGGAAGATACGAGGTTAGTAATTTAGAGAATTAATTCAATTCAAAATAAAATTAAACGTCTATAGGCGGAGTGCACATTTTCAAATTCACAGTTTTATAATAGCAGAATATATTGTTTTATAAATGTTTGCCTCGGAACAACAGTTACTGACTTTACATACCTACAAAACATTAGAATTAAAATCTTAGAAAAAAAAACCATTAAAAATAATCATTTGCACGATTTCTCTACTTACCAGTTCTCCTTACGGAAATTCACGCAGAATACTTTCTGTTTGAAACAGCAATCTTTAAAAAGTCCGTGGCTGCAGGCTTGGGTCAGTAGAAACAATTTTCTATGCGTGTTTCAAATTCGGCTTTAATAACACTACAAAGAAGAAATTTTACCAGGAGCATTATGTTGTTCTTACAACTATTTGCACATTGAAGGAAATTTCCATGGCAATGCCTAGTCCAGTGGCGGCCAACATTTTTTAAAGACGTGCACGCAGAGAATGTTTTACTTTACGTGTGCTACCAGAAATCTATACAATTATTCTAAAAATAAATAATAACTGAAAATGCTGTATACATAATAAATATTTTATAAGTGTAGAACAGTACACAATTTTTAATGAATAATTTGTTTCAATAACAATAAGATAATAACAACTTGAAACACATTGAGGTCTGCATACATTTACTGGCATTTAAGACAAATTGGAATTAAGTCACCTATTGACCCAATGAAATGTACTTTATAGTATAAAAGGATTTACAATCGACAATGTCCCTTCGTATGGCTATACAAAAGAAAAAAGAAATTCTATCGTTAGCAATATCGTTGTCACTGCGCTGTCGTGTTCTTGTGAAGTCATGTTAAACACTAGCCGAACAAAGACTTCACATGCATGCGAGTTTTCTTCTGGACAACAAAGAAATCTTCAAATTAGCTTTGCTCGGAGCTACACTCGAGCGTATTCTACAAAGTGTTAATGTAAATTTTGGTAAGACATAATAAAATGGTTCAAAATTTCCCTTGCCAAGTGCCACAAGTGGCACACGTGTCGCGGGTTGGTCACCCCTGGCCTAGCCAATGGCACAGTTTAAGTAAACGCGGCGGTGTTTTCGATGCTGTCACTTCCTTTCCCTGACTGGCTGGGCGAGGTTCTGGGAACGAGCTTCGTGTCCCATTGGCTACGGCGTGCTGCGTAAGATTCCCTATTGGCTGCGGCTTCCAGCTGGCGAGTCAAGTTACCAGGCGCTGATAGGCATTTTGAAATGTTGTTAGCCAATGAGGCTCTTTTGATGGCTCGTGCGGCTGATGTTTGCAAATATTGTTTCAACAGCTGAGACTTCTGGACGTGTCACTCTGCAGCGTGGGCCAGCTCGCGGTACTGCATGGCTAGGGCCACTGATTCTTCGCGAATAAATCGGAGCACACAGTAGCTCAATAGTAGTTCAATACCATATATGCAGACGCTTCGGCTATTGCCACACCTCCATTGGCTGCTAGTGTCGTTTCCACATTTGAACGAGCCACTCAGGATTCCGCACCTCCGACACTACCATCGTGATTCGTGCGCAAACCGATAGCACGAACCAGAATTAGCTTCAGCCAATCACAAAAGCTGGACCATCCCACAGTAGAGCTCCGAGTATTTCACAGGCTGAATTGGCAGCAAGCTAGGCTGGACAGTCCTCTATACACTAAAGATGATATCGTTTGCTTATTGTATGTTGTGACCAAGTGAGGCTTCCGTACAGGATTGTTAAACACACACACACACACACACATACACACACACACACACACTCTCTCTCTCTCTCTCTCTCTCACACACACACACACACACACACACACACGCTATTGCTTCCTGCTTATCACTGTCTCACAGTTAAACGGGGCGTGTCTAAACAACTGTCGTCCAATCACAACAGTATTAGAAATGAACATGTGTTTGGAGTCTACCTCGCCTCCGAATGAATTCGCGAAATACTCTTGGCTCTACCCCACAGTGATTTGAACTATCACTGCCCCTATTCATGGTTAAGGATGTGAGCTCCGCAAGCTACTTTTTCGAGGCGTTTAGTCCCTCGGCCAGTGTTATGTTGTTCTTGCGCAGATTCTGACCACTATTCCCTTTGAAAATCTTTCCATACCAATGGGATTGATTTTTGCTAGTTGCGCCAAAGAAGCTGTTCTGTACTGGTATTTTCTTTGACTGGTTCAGACGCACACCTGGATGGAATCCACTACGACCACCTGGGTTGGTAGTATCCATGCGCGTTTCCGTAGGAGCCATGATTATTTTACCCCATTAAAACAATGCCAAAAACTCGAGTAAGAACTTTCCTAACACCGAACAAACATAGAATACTGTGCACCATTTAACACAAAGTCAAAAAATCAGAACCCTATACCACAGTCGACGAGCAACCACCCACCACAGCGAATAACAATGCACTGTTTTATTTCCATCTTCTTGATTACTCTGTACCAATTAGTAGACACGCCTGACTTTCGCGTGCCTCGCATGCTAGAATCCAACACATCACCTGCTCTCTCGCAGTTTTAATTTTCCTAACGATGCTTGTCGTTGTGGTAATTAGGGACCTTAAATATTAGGGGTCGGTATGTAAGGGCGAGGGGAAACGGGAGATCCCCAAAAATACTAGCTGACCAGCAGCATCACCGGCACGATCCCTTCATGCAAAAATTCGGGAGTGACACCGCTGGGAATCGAACCCGATTTACTTTGGTGGGAGGCAAGCAGTCTAACCACTACACTACCACGGAGTCTCTTACATTTGCCCAGGAAAGAGTGAAATGCGTAAGTAAGTTCCCAACTGTGTAAAGTATTTGAACATGCCTATGTTTGCAGCCAGGTGTATTGCACTATCCCCTTCAGAGTCAGTGTACACAAATGTGTACATTACGCACGCGTATGTCATTTTTAGTTTGTGCTGCACACTGCAAAGTTCGATGAGTAGGAACAGGTGTTTTTCGCGAAAATATTTCAAGACCAGTTGTACTCAGAAACACTTTTGTTCATATGCACTTCCGGGGATTGTATGATTTTAAATGTCACACGCCTCAAGTGTCTGTCTGCTAATCATGGCCGTTCAATGTCGGAGTACTTGATTCTGATTGGCGCAGTCAAATAAGAACATGTATTTTATCGTAGACTCGCGGCCAATAACCAAATGAAGTTGTGGTTGTAGACGTAGAATACTGAAGTCTAGCATCACCATAAATATTTTCACGAAAAACAACTCTCTCTCTCTCTCAATGAGCAATGATCTTATAGCCTATTCACGTTAAAGTGAGCACTTTTGAAGGCCCTCTCATTTGGAATAATACTCAACAAATAAGATTTTAATTTAGCCGTAGACGTTAACTTCCGAGTGCGGCGAAATACACAAACGGTGTTTATTACTAACATGACAATATTTATTCAAAAAGGTGGTTAAAGGATAAAATATGTCTGGGCGGAAAAAGTAACTAGGGCCTCACAATTGCTAACTTTACCGTGAACAGCCTATACCTGTGGAATAAAGATTTGCAAACCACCTTACTGGTCTAGGTCATAATTGGTTCATAGGGCTGTGGCCAAACACATGGCCTACAGCTAATTGGCTGTGACAACGAAACAAGTGTTGTGTCGACCTAAGTACAGCACGCGTCATTATTCTTTTGTGTGAAATATCTCAATTCGTAAATTAAAGTGTACCTGAAAGGGATTGCCTTTGCTATACTATGTGTAGGCTGAAAACTTCCATTGTTGTTTAGAACGTTTACGCAAAATGTTATTGTCGTGAATACGTATTTATATTTGCAACCGTAGTGGGAGGCTATCCAGAAAATCCGAAGATAACAAAATCGGGGGATACAGTTTAGCATTGCATCTCGAATCTATCGTCTACGTCAAAAATTCAATTACACCACTCCATTGCCAAAGGATCAAAGAATATGTTACGTTGAGTGAGGACTGCGAAGCATTGCGCGTATCTGGAAAGGGGGTAGGGGGTGCTCTTTTGAGTTCGTTTCGCTACGTCTCATAACTTCTGTGTAGTATAACTTTTGACTAGGAAAAACTAGGACGCTCGTTTGAGTTTGAATCGACAGCTCTTGTCAATACCAATCGATTGCTCGTATAAAAGCATCTGTGTGTAGTGGTTATGGTGTAATTGTATTCGTTTAATGTAGAAAATTATTATAAAAACGTAACACAATTTCAGCCTGTACTCATCAAAAAGCCAAGTTGAAATACATAAATCGTATACGGTTGGAAAGAGCATCTAAAAAGCAATCCAATGATACCCACAAAACCCTATATGATCGAGTGAAGCGGTGCCGGGAACGTAAAATAAACATCAAGTTGTCCGAGCGCGTCAACGTAGGCGCATTCACGCACAACAAACGGCCGTGTCCCCAACACAGCCAAACCTAATTTTTTTTTACACTGAAGAATCCTCCAATCCCGTATCTGGATCTGAAACACATGATGAAATGAAATTTTCTCACGAAAAATCAGGCGTAGGTCTTCCTATTAACGGGTAAAGAGTCAGCGCAACAGGGAACACGAAGAAATGGAACTTCATCTTATTTGTCCTTCGGTGATTACCAAAAATTGCCCCGAAGTAACATAGTGGTTACAGGAGAGGTAATTTAGGTAGAAAGCAGTGCGTGCCAAGCGACATAAAAAAATAAAACAGAGGTGCTACGTCTTGGAACCGATAACGACCACCTCATGCCGTTTAGGTCGTACTTTCGCCTGTGTCGTCATAAACGAAGCCATCTTCCTGGATGACCAGCAGTTCCCATCTTCTTATATGACGTGACTTCCTTCAGGCAGATTTTCCCTCGCGCGTTCACACCACTCCTGTGTGCCGTAGTGAGTTTTTTACCCCCTTCTTCTTCGCTTTAACAGCACATACGTAGTTTTGTAGCCGTGGTAAGTAGTAATAAAAAAGAAACCGAGAGTTAAAAAGCCTTCCCCTACTCCCACCCGTCACAAAATCCTCTTACAGCTTCATTCATTAAAGATTCAAAAGGACCGTGGGAGATGTTTGCTCTCTCGTACTTCACAGTTCTCCTGCCTCTAGGTCCGTCACCCGCAATGTTTCCCCCCACTTTGCCTACAAGGGGATTCACCCAAAATACAAAATAAAAATAACAAAAATAAAAACCCGCGCTTTATTCCCGTCTTTACGTCTTAGAAATTAACTAATACTTTAAAAAGCTCGAAAATATTGTTCGGTGTGTAGAAATCGAACGTTGTGCAATCCTCTAATTCTTTCAGACACGTATAAAATATTTATTCGATGAGTTTGAAAAAACTCACTTTGAGCCTGGACTGTTATGTCGGGACCACTAAACTGTGTTTGTGTTTAGTGTTATTGGAAAACATGTTTATGTGACTACGAAATATACCTGGCCTAAACAACGAACGATGTCTCCTACTACGTTAGGGACTTTACTTATTGTATGCCGTTTCCAGCTGTGAACAGTGTATATCAGCAAATGCACTCTTGAAAGTCCACTATACCACTTGTTTCTAAAACATGGCGACAAACTTCAGCTGGCAATGCCTTGCGAAAATATAAGACGAAAATGCATGTACAACTTATTCCCTAAAGTGATTATTGAGAAAGCTATGCACCCCAAAAACTTGATTTTTAAAATATGCCTAGTTGAAAATATCGTGAACCACCAGCGATTAAGCAACAAATCGGTGAATGTTATTTTCAATAAAGGAGATCATACACCTTTTAAAACCGCGGTCGGTAATATCATCGCCTTCGTTTTGGACATGGCTGTTGGCACCCCATGTTTGCATCAAACTCTGTAACACTGCATCCTAAGAAATTTTTAAACATAATTTGTGAATCAGCATGTCTAAATTAACGCATGGTCATCTTGTAGGAACACTCTCATGTGTGAGATAATTCATGTTGAACATTTAATCAGATGGCGTGTTACATACCACTTAGTCAAACAACAATACGCTTACAATGTAAGGCAATTTAAATAATGGTTCTTCACTGGCACACAGCTCTCTTAATAATCACTTGATGGGGGAAAAGGTACTTACATTTTAGTCTTACTTTTTCGTCAGGAATACACTGCCAAAGTCGCATGTGGGGATCGTGCCGGACGATGCCGCTGGTCGGCACCTCCCGTTTCCCCCAAGCCCCGCTGCTCCATACTCACCTCGCTTCACCCTCGCTGGCTCTCAAGACCACGATACTAAGAGCAGCCCAAATATCTTCATTCACTGTTGAAGGTTGTCCCATGTTTAGAAACATGTATAGATCAATATGCCTGAAAGAGTTAGGATGTGGTTGTGCGTGTTGCAAGAGGTGCCAGCCAGTGTCTCGCGGGCGGCAGATCGCGCCAGCTTCACATGTCAAGTTTGCTACGTCCTGTAGTGCTAACCAGAGCGACACAAAGGGGCTCTGCGCACTCTGCTGGTTTCTGAAATTGTTATTGGGCTTTTGATTTTACCCCTTTGTATCACCCTGGTTAGTGCTACAGGGTATAGCAAAGAGGATTTCAAAACCTGAGGGACAAATAAACCAAACCTATGCGATTTGGGATCCACATACCCTATCAACACTTTTCGTACCTCAAAATGGTCGGTTTTACCAGCATCTGTGTCTGATTTTCTAGCAATGCATTCAGTATCAGTTCCCTGGTGTTGCTGCAACTATAAATATAAGTAATCGTCCAGCTGGTTTGTTCGTAGACAAAAACCAACGCTTGATTATAGTATGCAATTCAACTTCCCCTGTTTCCAAATAATCGGTTAATTTTTCCATGCAAAATATTGCTGCTAAGACTTCTTTTAATACAACGAATATTTCTGCTCAGCTGGTGTGAGCAACCGACTAGCATATGCTACAGGAATAAAGATGTCAATTTTCGGACTGACAGCACGAAGTGCCTTCTAACTAGCATCTACCTGTAAAGTAAAAGGTTAGTCAAAACTAATCAAATGGAGCACAAATGGAGTTACTAATTTTCCCTTTAACTGACGAAAGGCATTTTCCTTCTCTATCCCCCAAATAAAATCAACCGCTTTTCTTTTCCGGGTATTGAGAGGTTCAGAAATGTTAGCAAACTCAGGAATGGATATGGCATAAAATCCTACTATCCCAAGGAAACACCAAATTCCTCTTAAATTTTTAGGTAATGGAAAATTGACGATGAGCTGTATCTTCTACGGGTCCATAAGTAACTGACTATCTACGATTACCAGTCCCAAGTATTTTACATATGTTTTTGCCCAAGTGACCTTTTACGGGTTAACAGTTAACCCTGTTTCTTGCAAAGCTGTTAAAGGGAGATGCAAATGTCTCATAAGTTATTCGAAACTGTTACTATAAAGACAAACATAATTGATGTAGGTGAATAAAAACTCATATTGATATTTCCCCAACACTTGAAAACAAAACTCGGAACATAGCTTAAGGACCAAAATTCACCCCCATCGGTAGCCTATTCCACTGGTATTGACCCCACAGAGTCACAAAAGCTGAAATATCTCTTGGATAAGGATGCAAATCACATTGACTAAAAGGCGGAATTTAAATTATTTATGGAAAAATACTTCGCTTTCCCAACATGCTGAAACATGGACTGTATGGTGGACAAAGGATATGGGTCTACATACATTTTAATTAACCCTATGGTATACACACATAAGGCGATATTTTTCGGGTACTTTCTTCGGTAATACAAAGGCTGAACTAGAATATATACTATCTGAAGGTTCCAAAATATCCTGGTCTTGCAACTCCTGAAGTAAATGTTTGAAGGCCTTTAACTTAGGTGGTGCTACGCAATATGGTAGAGATGAAACGGGTTCTTGGTCTCTAAGCCTTAACTCTATCGGACACTTTATATAATTCCCTAACCATACTATTATAACATCCACAAATTCTGCTTGCAAGTCTACAAGTTGTTTTTCCTGATTCTCATTCATTTTCTTTGTGGTCATAACATAATAGCAAACATGTTTTGAAGATATGGCAACTGGTTGCTCTTTACAAAAGTCAAATGACTCAACTCTGGTAGAACACGAAATTCAAATTTCCAAAAAAAAAAAATTCCATTTTAATTTTAAATTTCTTCACACAGTGGGATCTAATTACTCCACCATTTGCAAGAGAAAACCCTATTGCTTCCCTCCTTTGTACCTGGATCAAACATTTTGGTAAATTCCAAAATAATAAATTACAAAATTCCTGGTTCACCAGCGAACATTTTGCCCCTTAATCTATAAGTGCCGACATTTTTACCTGATATGCAATAACTACGGGTACATATAATAAACCACACATTCATTCAAAAGCTTGACTGGTTGTATTATGGCGTCTTATCATCTTTTCCTTTTGGGGACATCTAGCTTCTATTGCCCCTTCTGATTACAGAAAATACACTGTAGGTCAAGAAATGCATTGACTCTAGATGATGTTACAAACGCTTCCCTTGTCTGCGTAGAAAAAGTCCTTTTCGATTTCGTCCCTACATTTAACCAATTTTCTTGAGTTATGGCCTGAATGGATTTTTATCAAAACAGTATTTTGCCACATGGTTACTTTTCCGGCAAACAAAACAAAACCTAGGCGGAAACTTCTTAAACTCCTCCTTTGTAAGGTTATTCTTAACACCACAAGATAGCTGATCCACCACACAATCCGAAATTGTCTTTTCTACTTCCATTACTAAAGCTAACAATTGTATTAGCGTGGTGGATTTCTTGACAAGCATGAAAAACCTACTATTCTGTGGGAGACAATTACAAAATATAACGTGACTCTGTTGTGATAAGACTCTTCTGAGCAAGGAAGACCTAAAACACCAACTAACCCAAGAATCTCATTCACGAAATCCTGCATGGACTGATTTTGCTATTGGCATTTTTTTAAACTTTTCATTCACATTTTTCTTACAACTAGGTATACGTCACTAGCAATAAGCTGGAAGCAAGTATTGCTCAGACATTCTGTATCCCAATTCTCATCCTTAGCAATACAAAAATTTGGTCCTAACAACTCGAGAACCTTAAATGCAACTGCCTCATTCAGTACTTGCTAAGGGCAAAAATTTTATGCTAAAATTGCATTAAGTGCCACAAAAAACTTTACTGCAGCTGAAAGACTGGTTTATTTTAATTCTGGGGTATTTTAGCTACTACTTCAGAGGGAACATGACAAAAGGCCCTTAAAACTAGACAGAACTCACCCTCACTCATAGCTGCCCGAGTGAAACCTTCTCCAGCATCATCCCGCTTCACGAGCACATGAGCCTTTACCCTAAATTTTGCAATATTGTCTGTATCCAACACTTCCTCTCCTGCCTCTTTGAGTAGCTGACTCGATGCTGCCTTACTAAATTGTTGGGTCTACCCTGTTGAAATGGTGAAAATAAACACCAAAATATAACTGTAAACTTGAATAAAATTAATTTTAAACTAGACCTGCTGGGACACAATCTCTTGTTTTGTTTGTCTTTGTCTTTCCCTATTTTTCTAAAACAGTTGCTACAATTCACAAAAAGCAACTAATGTTTATTACAAATATAAAAACTAACAAATCTGCACTCTGTGTTTCTATGGCGATTACGTTGCCTTTCGCAGTGCTTGGCGAAAACACTGCCGTGAGGAAAAATCGTTGTTAACGGAGTGCTAAATGTGTGCTAGGCGGGCAGGACGTGTCGGGTAGGTCATGTCTAGCAGATGGGAGAATGGCGAACATAATATGCCCCGCCTCAAAGTGTCCTATGCAGAAGCGGCAATTTCGAGTCATGTAGCACTAACCTGCCTCAAAACGATATCCAAAAAAGTTCAGGAAATTTTCCCCCCAGAATGCATTAGCTGCAAACAGAAATAATCCGCATAAGAAAATTAAAAAATGTAATTTTTCGGCTTAGATATTGTTTCGTTGATTCCCTCATTTGTATCGACAGATGCGGGAGTCTCCAAACAAGTTTTCTCGAGCAAAGGGGATACCAGCTGTGATGTTTTTTTCTCTCTCATACCCCATTACACACACCTCTTGCGAAATTCTTCGGTAATAAACTCACAGCCATCTTATCCACTTTCCATTTTCAATGCTCATGCTTTGACCCCGAAGCCATTGAAGCCTGTTGATCCGCGAATAATCTCGAATTATTAGGGATTCTTTTTTGATGCTCGTTGGAGCTGGTTAGTGCTGGCACATGCCTGCACAATGAAAAATTTTCTGGTAAACTTCCTATACTGTAATGGAAGTTTTTAACGTACACACTGTATGGAAATAATACCACATATTTAGCTGCAGATATATGAATGTTCAGCATCGCTGCTATACAATTGGGAGCTTCCCTACGCAATTGACTGTTTCCTGAGCATAGGTAGGAACATTACATTGAATCTATAAGAGACAGATATACCATTCCCACTTTCTCAGTAAGCGTATACACTGGTATGGCAAATTTCTGAATAACTTCTCAGAGAGAGCTATTTCCTGTCGCTGTAGGACTCTGCCATTGCTCATCATGTACCTACTTGAATTTTGCTGCTTGACTCTGACGCCCGAAACGGAATCTTACACAAGACACGGTCTGTAAAGACTAAGCCCGAGTTTAGCTTGGGATATCACTGTTAAAAATGTTTTCGTTTTGAAGGGGAAAAAAAGAGGTTAGAGTTTTAATGTTTCATAAATATTTTTCAGTGTCTTCGAAAACAGCGCAGCTCACCGAAAAGGAAATGTTTAAAGTAAAAGCAATTATTTCAAATTTGCTTATATAAGTGGTTTAGGTAGTATATCCCTTGACATATCTAAGGCTAGGATGACTGGAACTCAGTAAGCTCCACAGTTTATTGGCAGAGACCTGCAAAATTCGTGTTATTATTTGGGGAGATTTCAAAATGAAAGCACATGTACCTTTACAATACGTTTGTCATTGGACTAAAATTTATGTGACACGCCCCGGGTAACTCTACGCCAATAAATGAACACTTCACAACTGTGTGCCCCAATAACGCGCAGTTCTGTAAGAAAGGGCGTGACTTCACGCATATGCAGCAGTCAACGGAGAATCGACGCTGGCTGAAGTATATACAGTACTGTAATGTTTAGCCATAAGTCACATAATAACGCGAATTTTGCAATTCCCTATTTACTGGCTAACGAGCAGCGAATAAACGAAACTCTACAGAGAAAAATTAGTGTCAGGTGAAGGCCTATTGTGGACCAATAGGATGCTGGTAAAATAGAATAAAGAGAACTGGCATTAGAAATGTGGTGCATAAACGTTAACTGCTTATAGACTGTCTCGAATAGCCTCTAAGTGATGAATAATTTTGCTTCCATAGTTTTAACTTTGTTACCTGTCCAAGTCATGTAATTTCACTGCTCCTATTTCTAACGCTTAGCTTAGAAGGATATCATACCCATGAACATACCTACAAAACTGTCAGTTGGGCCACCTGTTTTTAACGAAAAGATTCCAGGACTACTTATACTCCAAAACACTAGAGCTCAGACCCATTTTCGTGATTGGATGATTGTAACTGTCATGCATAGCAGGTGTCTGTCTGCAAATCACAGACACTCAGTGTCGGAGTTACCTAATTCTGATTGGCCCAGTCAGGTAAGAAACTGCCTTCCGACAAAGACAATTGACCAATAACCATAGGACACTAGAGTCTGGACTTCACGTGAATCTTTTCGCGAAAAACAGGCGGCCATAACTATCAGACAAGTGTGGAGAATGGATTAAATTAGACGATGGAACCCAAACTGAGTATCCTGAGAAATCGAACGTGCAATCGGCAATGCACGCCTCGTTTCCCACATGCGAAATATTCGGATGCGTATCCGACGAGAACTAACCCAGAGCGTCAAGTTGGGGATCGAACATGTAGTTGGAAATATTCCACAGGGCTATTATACTTTTAAAGAGACCATATCTCATGAGAACACGCGTTTCAAAGCATTTATCCCCTGCTGGATAGGTAGAAACATGTAAAGTACCTATAATCTCGTGAAGTAAGTACACAGATCGGAAAAGGCATGGCAGTTCTTTTGAGTTGGATGTACCCACAGGTTACGCAGGCCTCTGTGTGTCTGAGGCCGTGTGCCAACTTGAAAGTGCGCTCTCTCTCTCTCTCTCCACTCGCAATCTGGCACACTCTGAATCACTTCAGTGAACTCAGATTTGTGCCCTCAGTGAGCATTCGGCATTATTTCTCTGATGGTAGAGGTAATAAATAGTGAAAAATAAAAACTGCATGTGAGTATGACGAAGCCGTCGATTGTTAACGACGTGAAGCGACACGGACAATCAAATGGTGTTGAGGAATTGAGGAAGGTCGCCTACCATGGAAGCCCGAGCATGCGTCCAGCCGGCATTTGTGCTCATAGCTGACTGCCTGGCGGACTGAGTTTCCTGGTGTTTCCGGCGGGCAGCACAACTATCGCCCAACAGCGTTGTATGCACGGCAAGTTAAAAAAAAAGTGGCTCCAGTTGAGCGTGTTTTTTTTCTGGAAAATAATTAAATTTCTAGAATGTGCTGCAATTCAGATGTGTTGAGAAAATGCCTTGTGTTTTGAGCCCGTTTTGTGGATGAGATGGTACATTAAAGCTTGGTATAAATACCTTCCTCGGGGTCGAGCTCTTGGAGAGCTGACTCCTGGGGATAAAAACATATAAGTGCTGCAGAAACTTAATAATAACACTAAGGACCTATAGGCTCATAGTTAGAAAAAATGCACCCTGAGTGGTTCATGTTTGGTAGCTAAAATAATAGAATTTGAAGATGCCATGAATTTGTATAGAGGGGGCATTTATTTTAAAAGTAGTTGCATTTTGAGACATTTTAGGGAAATGTTAAATGTTAGCATCAGTGAAGTCATGAATGATGTAAATTCGTGTAATTTTGTCCAAGGACAATGAAATGTTCAAAGTGATGAAAAAGAGAATGCCTTTTTGAAAATGTAACATAACTAGACATGTAATGAGTAACATAGAGTTGCACAAGGTCACATTCATGGAGATACATTTTTAATTGCAGGCTGTTTTAACTGTTGGAAATTGTGCCAGCATTAGTAGAATTAATATCAAGCGAAATGTTTGAGAACATTTAGTTATGTGCCAATACCAAAGATGAACAGGGAATGTATTTTTAAAGGAAAAGAGACAGATGTTAGGAAGACGTTTACTTGAAAAATGTTCTTGAGCGAAAATAACTCAATATCTATGACAGACTGATTCTAAGTGTTGTTAAAGTAAGAAGGACGTTCTATAACAATTATTGTCCATCTTGCAGTATGATTTGATTCGTGGGTAGTGGTTGTTTTTATTCAAATAGTGTCAGTATGTAAAAAATAGTGGCTCTTATTTTACGCAAAATATAATAGCACAAATATGAAAAGTATGATATGTATTTTTCTAAAGGGTTATGATAATATGTGTATTATGTAAAATGTTTTAACTATACTGTTCTGCCATTCCACTCATTGTTTTTTATGTGTACAACAAACTTTGAAACCAAATTTCCCTTTTGCTCTGCTGGTTGCATTTATGCTGCAGTTTTATATTTTGATATTTGATACTTTGTGTCGCCTTGTTAGCGCTACAGAGAGTAGCAAAGTTTTACATGCATACTCTACTTTTTTGTTTAAGAGGGTTTGTTTTCATTATTGCTTTTTTTAAGTTGTATGAGTGGTTTTGTACAATTTACAGTGATAAGAGTGAATATTATTTTATTAAAATAGCTGGGAAAATGTAAACTCCCTAAGCAAACGATGAAACATTTTGTTACAGAAGTTATTGGGGTGGTAAGGGTGTTAGGCGTGCCCTGCTATGAGAAATATTTTACTCAAGTGATATTTCACAGTTTGCTTCCCAAAAATAATAGATATATTTTTAATGTTCACAAACAAACCGACCAATTTGTCAAAGATCTTAGCCATTGTTACTAATGTAGATAAAACAATAGTGGATTGTTCGGTGGAACATCCGCCTGTTGATTTTAAAGCAAAAAGTGAGGAGCATAAAAGATTTTGTAACAGGTCTTGTTATATCTGTGGGAAAAAAATAATTTAGCAAAGGACTATTTCCACAAAAAGTCTTTATTTACCATTACCCCAAAAAAACCAAAAGAGTATAGGTAATTCTACGACTACAGCTACTCAAACAGGAAAATCCATCATAGTTTTGCACAAGGGATTTAAAGATGTTCAATGTTTTTACTGTCAGCAAAAGGAGCATATGAAAGCCAAATATCCCCAATGGGAAAAGGTAATGTACAGCAACAGTATAAATAGCTTATCTTTTGAGAGGAAACATGGTCTGTCATATGTACATGTAATTTTATTATAGCTGATCAGGTGGATGTGTCAACTTTGTTTGATTCTGGGCTACGTGCTCTCTTATTAAGCAGGATTTTTGTAAATTCATGTTGCGAAATATGCCAAAAGGATTAATCGGTGTATTTAAACGGGAGCAAATTGGTTTCTCTCTAGCAAATGGAGGGGTTATAAATGCTCAATGTGTAGTAAAATTAAAAATTAAAATAGAACAGTTTTATTGTAAATTTGAATTCCGTGTGTTGCCCGGAATTAGCCACAAATTGTTGTTAAGAGTTGATTTTCTCGGTAAAACTAGAGCTTGCCTTAATGTATTGAAGAAATAATTTCTGTCCGAGTTTTATAAACAGCCGCCAGTGCTTATATCTCCCAAGCTTTTTCACTTTCAGATGGTTACTCTTAATGGTAATACAGAAAATCAGGATAGTCAACTGGCAGAATTGCAGTCTGAATTTCCAGATGTTACTATTTCAGTGTTAGAGCACTATGAAAAACGGCCCATTGTATTAAAATCGAAGTACTTTGAACCTGTATAATCTTTACCATACAGAGTAGCACCACCCAAATTAAAAGGCCCATTGTGTTAAAATCGAAGTACTTTGAACCTGTATAATCTTTACCATACAGAGTAGCACCACCCAAATTAAAAGTTGTTAAGACCTAAGTGCAGGAATTACAAGACAGAAGGCACCGCAGAAGTGATTACTACAAGGCCAACAAAAATATATGTGTGAACCCTTATCCCCTTCCCACAACTGAATCTGTGTTCCAACATGTAGGCAAAGCTAAATACTTCTCTGTTTTTGACCTCAACTTAGCCTTATTACAGTATGATTTGCACCCCAATTCTAGGGACATTCTTGCTTTTGTTATGCATTGGAGTCAATTTCAGTGGAAGCGGGTGCCTATGAGGGTTAATTGCTGGCTGCAGGCCATGTCAAGGGTTTTATTCCAGGTATTTGGAAAATATCGGTATGAGTTTCTTTTCACTTACATATACGACGACTGTGTTTATAGTAACACACTTGAGGAGCACTTAACTCACATTAGACTTTTTCTAACTGCATTGCATGACGCTGGACTAACTGTAAATCCAGAAAACGTTAAGTGGGCTAAAACCTATGTGAGATATATGAGGGTTATAACCACGAATGGGAAGCTGGTGATGGACCCTGAGAAGATCCACCCTATAGTAAACTTTCCTGTACCAGAAATCTAAGAGGTGTCCGTAGGTTTTTAGGCATGGTTGGGTTTTACTCCAAGTTCATTCCCGATTTCACCAAAATAGCTGAACCTCTTAGTGCTTTAAATAGTAAAGAAGTTGAATTTGTTTGGGGAGTGAACAAGAAAATATTTGTTGTTAATTAAAAGAAAAGTTATCAACTCCGCCTGTAATACACCTTCCTCAATTTGACAAACAGTTTACCTTACAAATAGATGCCAGTTCTAAAGCACTCGATGCAGTTCTTTGTAGTCTGAAAACGAGAATGTGGTCCCACTAGCTTACACTAGTAGGCTGTTAACATATTCTGAACAAAAATTGTTTGCTTATGAGAAAGAAGTTTTATCAGCGATATTTGGGATAAAGAAGTTTTCCGATTACTTAGAGTCCGGCGAATTAAAGTTACACACAGACAACCAGGCATTAAATTGGTTTTTGTTAACAAGCAAGCCAACCCATAGGTTAGCGAGATGGTTAGTTCGTCACACTAAATTTGGATTTACTGTGACACACACATAGAAAGGGAGTAGAGAATGGCGTAGTTGACTGTTTGTCCCGCGTGTTCGACGAAGACGAGTTTTGCGATGTATCTCCACCTGTTCCGCCTAGTTACTTGGCGATTAGTCGTTTATCATACCGAGGTAAGAGAAAACTTTGTGGTGCACCCAGAAAATACCAAACCGGAAGAGCATGTGGGAGTTTTACAGGAGTTTCCCCAGGCATATTATACCCTCCAACAACATCAGGAAACAAATTCCGAGTGTGTGGCCATCAAAGCGGATACAAGTGCGGGGAAGGCTGGACCGTATGAGATCCGAAAAGGTTGGTTAGGATAAACTGATCCCAAAACTCGCCTTTTTTAATTTGTATGTACCCAAAGAGTAAAGGTGACAACTTTTCCACTACTACCACAATACGTATTTGGGAGGTCACTTAAGACAAGATAAAACTTTCGGTATAAGATAAATGTTTTATTGGCCTGGTCTGGCTAAAGAGGTAGTACATCTTGTCTGAAAAGTGTGAATCCTGCCAAAAGACAAAACCTCGAAACGTAAAAGTGGCAAGTCCATATAGTGCGGTAGTGGTAAAACTTCCTTGGGAATGTGTTCATTTGGATGTGTCTGGTCCTTGCCTTGGACCTCTGCTGGATTTACTTCCATCTTGGTGGCTGTTGACAACTTTAGTAAATTTGTATTTTTCTTCCCATTGCATTTCATAAATTAGGTAGAAATCTGTAAAGTGTTGACTCAGCATCTCTTCCTTATTTTTGGGTCGCCCGTCCATTTGGTTACCGACATTGATACTTATTTTGTGTCCACCGAAATAAAGAACTTAGCTTTTGCCTGGGAGATGAAAATGGTGCAGACCACTCCATATTATCCCAAAGCAAATTCAGTAGAGGGGTACAATAGAAATTTGAAAATAGCCTCAAGGCCATTTGAAACTGGGACTCATAAAGAATGGGACATAGTGTTATATTAGCTCAGTTTAGCATTTAACAATGTAATTTCTGATGCTACGAAAAAGGTACCTACAGATATCTTTTTTGGTAGAAGTTTGTTTCATCCCCTAATTCATGCATGGGATTTGCACGAATTTTGCTGAGATTCTGTCAATAATAAAAAGGAATTGGAAGAAGTGTGGGATGAGGCTACACAGAATCTTCGAAAATATCATGCAAAGCTTGCTGCTTGCTATGATAAAAATAAGGGTGTGATTTCTTTCAAGGTTGGAGATAAGGTGCTTCTAGAAGCGCACTTCTTAAGCACAGTTAGTGCTAAATTAGCTCCAAAATGTGTGGGAGCTTCTGTAACTAAAAGATCATTGATGCCAGTAATAGTGTTGCTTGAGGATTGTACTAATCCTGGGAGTTTTAACAAGGCCCACTTGTCCCATTTAAAGTTAAGTTCTAGTACTGACAATATCTCACCTTAAAAATTTGGACAAGTATTTTCCTTGGGGGTTATGGATCTAGTAATATTGTTAGTAAAATGTTTCTTACTGTATCACTAGTTTGTATCGTCAGTTTGTATCATCAGGGCGTATCATTATGTGTTTGGCCCTAGGAGTCCCTGCTTCAATTCATGCTCATTTCATTCTAGAGTTTCATTCTCATTTAGTTTGTAAGATGTTTCATGTTCGTCTTTCATTTCTTGTTTCTCATGTTAATTTAGTATATAAGATATTGTGTTTGTCTGTGCTGTGGAACATGCACTTCATTCAATAGATAGGGATTATTAAGGATAGTGTGTTCACAGGAGATTAGTCTTGTTTTTTTTCCTTACTGAGGAGATAAAGGGAATTTGCATCGTTTATGTCTACCTGCCGAGAGAGCCTGCCAGGGTACTGCTGCAATTGTTTTGTTTGTTCCGAGCTGTGGAAGTTTAGAGGAGATTTTCGCCACATCTGATAGTGGTCCTGGAGAGGAGATGGTCGGTGGTCCGGCCGAAAACCGGCCATTTTCGACGAGATTCCTGGCGGCTGCTGCTTAGAGGATTTTACCAGAGGTTTTCTTCAAGGGTGGAGGATGAATAGGTGGTCTCATTTTTCTACAAAAGTCCCCGTCGGTCCCAACGAACTTTCCCTATATGCCTGCACCATTTCGTGTTCCCGATTGCATCATGGTGAATCTACGTAGTTTTCACCGGCAAAATGTTGATAATCTTTCTGCGAGAAATTCTAAAGTTTGTGAAGATAACGTGTTCTTACCTTAAAACTGCATGTGGGTATGACGAAGCCGTCGATATTTAACGACGTGAAGTGACACGGACGATGAAATGGTGTTGAGGAAGGTCGCCGACCACAGGAGCCCAAACACGTTTCCAGCCGGTATTTCGGCTCGCAGCTGACTGCCTGGTGGACTGAGTTTCCTGGTGTCTCCAGCTGGCAGTGCAACTACCACACCGCAGCTCTGTACGTGCGCAAGTTTAAGAAAAATACGGTACCACTTGAGGATGTTTTTTTTTTTTTTTTTGTAAAATGATGAACTTCTACAATGTGCTGCAATTCTGATTGGTTGAAAAAGCGTTTTTTTTTTTGTGTGTTTTGAGCCCCGTTTTGTGGAGGGAGCGGGACATTAAAGCTTTGTATAAAAACCTCCTTCTTGGTTGGGCTTTTGGATAAGACGACACGTGGGGAAGAAATCAGATAAGTACTGCAGTAATTTAATAATTTCACTAAAGCCCTTCAGGCTCGTAGCTAGGAAAATGGACCCTGAGCGGTTCATGTGTGGTAGATAAAATTATGGAATTTGAAATGCCATGAATTTGTATTTAGTGGACCTTTATTTTGAAAGTAGTTGCGTTTTAAAGAAACTTTAGAGGGAAATGTTATATGTTAGCCTTGGTGAAGTCATAAATGATATAAATTCGCATAATTTTGACCAAAGATTATGGAATGTTCAGAATTCATTTTTGTAAAATGTAACGTAACTGAAAGAGTAATGATTGATGTAAAGTTGCGTAAGGTTACATTCATGGAGAGACATTTTTTATTGAAGGCTGTTTTAACTGTTGAAAATTGTGCCAGTCTTAAGATAATTAATATCAAGCCAAATGGTTTGAGAACATTTTTACTTATATGTCTGTACCAAATATGAATAGGGAATGTTTTTTTTTTTTTTAAGTAAAGGGGATAGATATTAGGAAGATGTTTGCTTGAAAAACGTTCCTTAGCGAAAATAACTAAATATTTAAGATAGAAAGATCCTGTGTGTTGTTAAAGAAAGAAGGGCAGTCTATAATAATTATTTTACATCTTGCTGTATGGTTTCACGCATGGGTAGGTAAAGGTTGTTTTTATTCAAATAGTGTCAGTGTTAAAAAAATGGCGGCTGTTATTTTGCTCCAAATATAATAGCACAAATATGACAAGTTTGGTATTGTATTTTTTAAAGTGTGATGATAATACGTGTATTTTGTAAGTATTTCTAAAATATATAGCTTTGCCAACCCACTGATTGTTTTTAATGTGTACAACAAACTTTAAAACAAAGTTCTCTTTTTGCCTAGCTGGTTGCGTTTATGACGCAGTTTATTATTTTGATATTTGATAATTTGTGTCACCTTGCTAACGCTACATGGCATAGCAGTTCAATATATAAAAACATGCAATGATATTTATGTGTATGGTAAATAGATAAATGGTAAATTGAATGCTATTTCCTCACGAACAAAATTTTCCACCATCAAAACAATATAATATTCAATCGCCACTCTCTCATAAGAAGAACAGCAAAACATTCACGTCTCACGAAAAGCACGTGGCATGCTGTATATTGGATCTGAAATCAAATAGAAAATTACAACCAAAATACACCACTGATGCTCGTGATACCAGCTTCACCAACATACCTGCTAATGCGCATGCACCAAACGCTTAAAAACAGTGAGTCACATATACGTGTGTGACAGTCACATGTACGTGTGTGACAGTTGACAGTGATCTGACAGTTCGTGAAGGGAACTCACTAGGAATAGGGACAGGTGTTTTTCGTGAAAATATTCATGGCCATGCTAGACTTCAATATCCTGCGTCCACAACCACGACTTACTTCGGTTATTGGCCGCGCGTCTACTTGAGAAGACGTGATCTAATTTGACTTGGCCAACCGTAAGAAAGTACTCCGATACTAAAAATCCGTGATTCGCGGACAGACACCTTGAGGCACGTGACATTTAAAATCATGCAACCACGAGAGTGCATATAAATAAAGTGTTTTGGAGTACAGCTAGTCTTGAAATATTTCCACGTGAAACACCTGTCTCTAACTAGAAATAATACACTCTTGCGGTGCATTGTGGTTGTAATTGTCTATTTGATTTCAGATACAATATACAATTGTTTCATACTGGCACACAAGTCCGCCATATTGTTAATACCTTGGATACACAACACTTGCGTGGGGCCCCTCACTATTATAACGCAAGGATTTTGGACCTACATTACTAATGGGAAGGGCTGTCGCTTGACTCACAAAGGGGAGTATTTCCCCGCCGTGGGGCCGCGACGGTGCAGTGGCCGGATCACTCGCCTCCCACCAAGGCGAACCGGGCTCTGTTCCCGACAGGGTCGCTCCCTGCATCTTCTCACGTGAGTATCGCGTCTGACGATGCCGCTTGCCGGCGGGCTTTTCACGGGGAACGCAGCTTCCCCCGTCCTCACATTCCGGCCCTGCTCCATGCTCACCTCGCTTCACCTTCATGGGCTCTCAAGACCTCGATGTTAAAAGCCGCCTAAAACAAACCACTCCACTTTCCTCGCCATGTAGTAGTCTTCGTTTTGTAGCTTGTTTATATTTTTAAAAAGAAAATTCCCAAATTATCCCCACACGTGACTAGTTATTGACCTGACATTGCAGTGCAGAGAAGACAAGGGAACTACGAACTCATGATTACGTCACAATAGTGGTTTTGCCAAAACGTGGCACAATCAGACATTTGACGTATGGAAATAATATTCCGAACTTATATATATATATATATATATATATATATATATATATATATATATATATATATATATATATATATATATATATATATATATATATATATATATATATATATATATATATAATGCATGTGTGTGTGCAAGTACACACGAGAACAGAGAATACTTTTCCATTAATAAAAGAAAATTGCTTTATGAAAATTAACACATTGATTCCAATGAATTTCATCAGCAAATAATTGACTCTAAACGTTTCGCAATAATCAACTCTGTGATAATTAATGTTAACAGTGAAATTTCTTTAAATTTCGTGCCGGCTGTGGTGTGTGAATGTGTGACTTAGTTAAGGACACTCAACAGAGCCAAATTTGTTATTTTACACTTGCGCCAAACATTACTCAACTTGTGAACCTTCCGTTTGGTGTCACTTCAACCACGTGGGAAAAATTGATTTTATGATTTTAAAATCCCAATCCATAGGTATTTTCTGTGTATTTGGAAGTCATAATCAAAATTTGTTATTGTTTTTGTCACAGCTAAGAAAAACCAACCTAATTTTAAAAGTGATCTTTCAGAAAAATATACGGCATCACTTGAACACTTATATGTAATGACCGTAATTTATTTTTAGCAGGCGAATTTTTGCATGTGGTTAATTTTTGTGGCTGCCGGCAACTTCGTTTCATAAACTTCTTTAAAGCATATCACATCTTAAAATAAATTGAAACAATGTGGTTTAGGTTCCAGTCTTCCATGTTTCTTACATAGGTAGCTCTGTTTTGAGATAAGCTTTCCATAAGCAGTAAATTTGGGATTTTGACAATGTACAATTAATCAAATTATGAATATATAAATTTTTTTTTTGTCAAATACTGAAAAATACAAGTTCAGCGAGAGCACAAATGGAATTTTCTAGCTAGCGAACTTTCCACTTACATCTTATGTTAACCATAAATTTAATGCTCCTAAAATAGTTAGGATCTAGAGGTACATGCGACCTGTACACCGACCTCCCACAACTGCCACAGAATAGCTGCACTGTAGCGAAATTGCGTTATCTCTCGTTTAATTTTCCGACAAATGGTCTTGTGTATAGCTTGCTGCTACAAACGATGAAACATTTCCTATTAGCTAGAACGCAGTAATACAATTTCAAACTATTTGCCAAAAACATATTAGAACTACAAGTGTATTATTGTACTTTTACGACGCATTTCTGCGAGGAATATACACGTTGCCTATTCACAGTATCTCCAAGTATATTTTCACTCAAACTAATTGAATAATTACCCCATTTAAGACGTATTTGATTGTTTTCTAAATATGCCATGTATCACGAGCATTTTATAATCTTGATAACACAAACTTATCCAATTTTGGCTAAATTGTACTTTACTTATATTTTATCTTTAAATTATATTTATTCATTTATAAATAATATGCGTAAAAATTAGGGAGAGTATGCACGCGTCAGTATAGGCTGTTCACGGTAAAATGAGCATTTTTGAAAGACCTGCTTAAGATCTACTTTTATACACGTTGTGTATTCTTCCGCCTAATGTTAAATTAACACTGCCATGGACCTCATTACTTTATTCATGTGTCGGTCAAGTGCAACTGTGAAATTATTAGAAAAGTAAACATTTTATAAACCTACTCATTTTTACATACTCATGTATTAAAGAACAAAAAGTGAATTATATCATTTAAATTATTACAAATGGTAACATAACTCACTTTATCGTCAACAGCCTTTAATGCCTAGTAAGAAATAGTAATCACGCAAACTATTACTAAACTGAGCGCACACAGATGCAGTGGGTGGTCAATTTTTGGCGTAATTTTCTAGACTTAGTCAACCTTGTTTGCATGAGGTGGAAGAATATCCTGAGAGTAGAACATTAGCAGGGCTTTACAAAAGTTGTATGGAATCGTGAATTGTACTATACCCGAGTAGACATTAGACCAGACTGTTTCTTAACAAACTGTGATGAAATTGTATAAACAATTTGAATGCACACGTGCTTAAAGGCTGTTCACGATAAAGCGAGCAATTTAGAAATCAACGTTAAAATAAATTCACTGCCGCTGCATGCATATATTTTAATGGGCGCACAGTGTGACATCCGCCCAGTAAAGTTGGTGCCGAGGGATGGAAAGTAGTTCTATTTCTTAATGTAAAATAAAAAGTGTTAAGTAGCCATTTGTGATAACTTCAAATTATTTCTTTCACTTTCTGATTCTTTTATTCGTGGAAGTGTAAAAATGAACAGATTTCTAAGGTATTTACGTTCTTAATAATTTCACAGTTTCATTTGACCGACGCATCAATAAAGTGGCGAGGCCCATGGCAATACTAATTTTACATAAGGCGGAGGACTGCACAACGTGTGTACAAGTAGATCTAAAGCATGGCTTTCAAAAATTGTTCATTTTATCGTGAATAGCCTATAGAAGTCTGGATTGTACACAAATTAAGTGACGAAATCTTCCTGTCAGCAGTCAGTCAGTAAACTATCAATGTGTTCTTTTTTCCTTCGGTGCTACTACAGGAAATAAGAAAAAAAAAAAACAGATATTCACGCAGAGAAAATGAGAAACTGTTGTGTAAGGAATTTCTCTCCGAAAAAAAATTATTTTCCTTTTGGTCGACCCGTATAACGGCGACTTTTTACAAACAGGTGTTTGGTGTCCATCTTAACGCAAGGACGTAATCATTCATCTCTTTTGAGGAAGCGGGGAACTTGTTTCTGCGCAACGTAACGACCTTGCAGACGGAATGAGAAGTGCTCAAGGATCAGTGAGGTTAAAAAAAAATATTCGCGGTTTTACGTCCGGAAAGCAAGTTGCCTTATTCGTCCGGTGACTTTGGGTGACAACATGTTCTCCCTCGTTGAGAGAGGCATCTTGGCCTCCAACGAGTTTTTTTGGGGGGGGGGGGGGTTGCAAATCCTTTGAAAACCGGGTGCGGAAGTGTCCTTCGCCCAACCCCGATAATACTTCTGTACTTCCGCGAGGCTGTAGTTTATTTACTGTTCCACAAAACGCTTAGTGCATGCAGTGCACGATGTTGTAGACTAACGATAACGTAGACAGAGTTCCATTCTCTAAACGTGTCCACGCCACTTGACCACGTATTGGTAGCAGCTCTGTCAACATGAAGTAAGGTTTGTTTAAACTGGATTTAAATCCTTCAGGCATATATAAAAATGTAATTATAGGCGATTCACGGTAAAGTGAACACTTTTTAAGGCCCTGCTGAACTATTCTTTTCATTAGATTGATATCTTCCTGTCACTTTTTAACATAAACATTGTCATCAGACTAACAAACACAGTGTGTACATTTCAACACTAACAAAAGATAAGGTCTGGAGCTGCAAAAAAAATATTTTTTAGTTGTTAATCCCTGTTGTAAGGGCCTTAAAAAGTGCTCACTTTACCGGGAACAGCCTATAGGCATTGCAACGAACGTATTCTTCGCTTAAAACAGTGTTAGTATCAATATAACACTTTGCCACATGTCGGGATCAAACAAAAATGTGTTTGCTTTCGATGTTATTGACACACTGAATAAAAAAAAATGATTGTAAGAATCTCCTAAACTGTTAAAATAAGGCCAGCAAACCGATGGGTTGCACTTATAGTCTAAATATTGTTAACATAGGTAGAAATACCAAGAGAACTGTTAGCTGTATTCCTGCCTGTGTTTGTATTTGCTACTGTACATACACATGGCTGCTACAGTAGATAACCGTGTTCTTACTACAACACAAATAGTACCTCCAAAAAAAACTGCAAAATTATTTGGATTGTTCCCACAACAAATTTGATCGCAGTAACATATCAGAATATTGTGTTGCTGCAACCCTCAAACTCGATAACATAACTGTTCAGTACTAGCAATAGAAAATTTTGTTAGGTTATCATAATACTGATTGTTGTGGGGGAAAATCCAAATCCAAATATTGTTGAAGTGGTTATGTTGTGGGTACTGTCTATTTTATAGTAGGAAAGAAGTTCTCTGCTATAGTACTCATACGTACAGTAACAAGTACAACTGTACAGGTGTTTTTCGTGAAAATATTTCAAGACCAGTTGTACTCCAAAATATTTCTGCTCATACTCACTTTCGGTGTTGAATGCCTTTAAATGTCACGTGCTTCAAGTGTCTGTCCACGAATCGTGGGCGTCCAGTATCGGAGTACTTTATTACGATTGGCCCAGTCAAATAAGAACATGTCTTCTCACGTAAACACTTGGCCAAGAACCAAAGAAAGCTGTGGTTGTGGATGTAGGATATTGAAGTCTAGCATGGCCATTAATATTTTCGCGAAAAACTCCTGTCCCAAATTATTGACAGCAATACAAAAAATAGTTCTGTTGGCGTGGCCATCTATGTTAACAATATTTATATGGTACGTACAACATGCGAGATGGCTGTCCCTATTTTAACAATCTACATGGTTCCTAAAAACACATTTATTTTTCTCAGTGAAGCAGCATTTTCTGCGACTACGGGACACATATTTGAACAACTATAAATGCATCCCTTCGCGTGAGACCCTCATCTGATGCTGACTTCTGCTACGTACAGTGCATATCATTATATCCACTACCTGCATAATGTCCACTATATTGACCACTATGATCGAAAGGCGTAAACCAACACAGGCATTTACAGATAGAGAAAATAATTGCGAGAATCGTGAAAATATTACAGACGCAATAAATATTTCTTATGTCGAGAATTGAATAAATTAAAGAATCACAACTATGATTACGGAGTCGTTCAGGTACTTAAAGGACCATCCAAGAAAGTTCTTCTAACACTAGTACCACGAAGCAGATTAGTACACAGCGACGAACTCTCATGCTGGTTCCTTTGATAAACGCGTACCTGTTCTCCGATAGACTACTTGAGGCTAAGGGGACAGGTCTTGTGTCTAATTGGCTACTGCTTTCTGGGGATGGTCCCCTATAGGCTGCGCTTCCTGCTGGCGGTAGGCTACCAGGCGCTGAGAGGCAAACGACGTTCCGACCTATTTTGCTGGCCAGTGACGCCATTTTGGTGGCGTGTGCTCTTTAATTTCGAAGAGAAAGTCTATTCGCGGTTTATTCACATTTTTTGAACCAAACCTTTGAAAAATCACACAGTGTATGACGTGTTTAGTTATTTCCTACATGTGCCACGTATCACAAGCGTTTTATACAGGAACGTTATACTGTAACGTTAAAATATATTATTTTTCGTTAAATTAAAGTTATGCCTATATTTTCTATATAAATTGCATTTCATTTATAATAAATATGAATACAAACAGTTAGAAAACGCGTGTGTTGGTAGCTCCTCGTAAGAAATTGTTCTCATGCAAAATATTATTATAACTGAGTGCGCGCGAATTCGGTGCGTTGTCCCTTAGGTGCAATTTTCTAGACTTAGTTAAGCTATGGTTGCATGAGCGGAGGAATTTCCTAGAAGTAGAACTTAAGCAGGGCTTCAGAAAAGTGTGAAATAACCTTGAATGGATTATATAAGAGGATGTTTAACTTCTGTATTCCTCAGTACTCTGGCTAGCGGTCTCCCTTGTGGCTCAACAAACTCCAAACAGGTGATGCATAGAACGAGTCTCAGTATATTTTCGTTATGTTTATTGGTTTCATTGCCAGTGATTTGTTTTTTGACTGATGGATCCGTTAAACAACGTGCGTAAAACGCATAAACTAATAAAACCCATATTTTTTTAACTTTAGTTTCATATTTTACGATATAATTTTACGAGGCAACAGTAACAATCAATTCAGAGTTTACATATTTTTTAGGTCTTTCATTTAGTTTTCACGTAATCATAATAACACTCGGTTTGAAGGTTCAAAAGTGCATTAATTGTGAAGTGAGTGTATCCATACGCACTATTTGTTTTAACAATTCTAATGTTACCAACGATATTAAAAACGAAAAGAAATTACAAACAATTTAAAGCACCATATTTTCGATTAATAAATATAATATATATTTTCCACAGTTGTAAAAGTTGGCTTGGTAGTTCGGTTAGTCAGGTAATGATTTGGAAGCAAGATGTTGTGGGTTCAAATCGTGGTTGTCACTTTTTTTTTTTTTTTTACTTTTTTTAATTACGTTAAATTGCACAATGTCTACAGTGACTATCAGAAATATGTTTATTTCTCGTAATGATTTCGATAAATTTAATAAAAAATAATATCTTAATCACCGCACGGGTTGGCTGTCACTTATTCAATCAGTGAAATTGTATCACTGAAACAATCAGTGGTTTTTCCACCGTGGAGCCCTCTTCACAGATTACAGTAGTTGAAATTCACTTCGAATCTGTGGTTTTCCACTGATTCGAATTTAGTGTGTAGTTTAGGAAGTTTACTATAATTTCTATAGTGTATATTTGTTAAAACTGCGGTGTAAAAAATTTAAGTATTTGTGTTTTACAAGGAATTCTTTGGCAACTGGTTATAAATATATTGTTGTAGCACTACACACAATGTAGGCTGAAATCCTCATAATCTTAGAGGGGAACACGTGAAACAAATATTGACTTCTAACTAGCAAGTAATGTAGACTTCGAGTTTATTTTACATATTGAGCTGCATTAACAGTTTTGCGTGTTTTCTAAAATAAATTTTGAATATACACTATCATAACTGAAGAGTTATAAAAAAAAGTTAGTTTTTGTAACAAGCACAGAATTTTTTTTACTCTGTGCATAAAAGTCCTGGTTCCTGGTGCAACCGTGATTTACCACAATACTGGCTAACTCTGAACAGGCCGATGTTTATCATAAGGGGAAGGTTTGTTGAATTTGGAACTGTATAGCCTTCCCTCCTCCTTTACGAAGAGCGAATAACACAATTCTGTAGCGATCGGCTTGGGTATAGCATCAGCCATCAAGAAATAGTAATTGTCACATTAGATGCCTGTATAAAACGTGATCACGATTTTTACCGTGTACATGTGACACCATAACATTCATTATATAATAACATGCACTCGATTGTATACCCGAGAAGTAAACAAGGGTTAGAAAATGTTGTCACGATGATTGCAGTAGAGTTCCTTCGGCTCTACTTTTAATATTATTCCCTAACCATAAACACCATTGGGATGCAACTCCCTCAGCGCGGGAGAATTACAGACAGAGGCCGTTGTATTCCCATGCGGTTATAATAATAAAGTCCTGGTTAGGGGTGGATAAGCACCTCCTCCCCCCACTCCGCTGGGCTGTCATCAAAAGGCCAGAGAAAATTACAGCAAAGCTGCAATTTAGTTTGTTCAGGGCTCCAGGGTAGGGCCTGGAGTCTGTTTCTCATTGCTGAAAATGTATGGTTGCAGGTTGAAGCCCAGCTTCCCCTGCCTGCGTGGTGATAGCGAGGATCGGTGAAGTTAAACTCGGGAGAATTTTGAATAATTTCAGGACTTGTAAATAGGGAGAGGATAATTTCGCGAGTTCAATATGACATCACAGTCCTGTGTATATAGGAGCTTTAGGTGTCTGCTCATTGGCTGCTGCCTCAGAGGGTAGCCAATGTTACCCCACATCTGGCAAGTCTGCTATTTGCTCAGAGACTCTCAGGGCGTGTCTATTTAACTGTGATCCAATCGCAAAGGTGACTTCGCTGTATATGTGTCTGACGTCTATCTTGTCCTGAAATGAATTCGCAATATTTCCCTATCTTTACTTGTAAATAAATGAAAGTCCCTGAAGAGAGCTTTTAATATTTTATTAATGTTAGAATTATGTGACGTTCCTAACCATAAACGTTTCAGATCCGCTTTAATTTATACTTTCAATAATGCAAATCAAAAGTCTTGACGGGAATACATCTTTAAAACCAGACCGACACATTGGCTCGTTTTCATGTACAGCGTCTCACATAAATTACAGCCCTCTCAGAACGGTCTTACAAATGCATATACGTCCTTTAAACACAGGCTGCCACAAAATAATAAAGAAAATTCTTCCCGTCCCTACTTACTAATTTTAAGAGGCAAAGAAGGTTTTAGAATTACACATATATCCGCCACCATAAACTGTATCAATCGTTAATATACCAAATTGTTTTTGTATTAGTACAGAAAGTGTTTAAAGTGGCAACCATTTACGAATATTTGTTCTACGCCTAGACACACTGGAAAATGGCAAACAGAAATTTTTAAACCAAGTTATCTTCGAAAATAGTGTGGTGTATTTTTTTCCCCCCTTTTTGCGTTTTTCATGATGAATTTCATCCATTTTACCTCTTGTAGACAATTAGTAATGGTCAATATTAATTCTCATGGGTTTAGTGAAAAGGAAAGTAGTTTCAGACTTATAAAAAACACTGTAAAAGAATAATGTTCTAATATGTTTAAGTTAACTTTCATTTAAAAATCAGTCAACTTTCAACCTGTCTGGGTCTTAATACTACTCTGAGCATATAATAGCTAAATTTGTGTTCACTGAAATTATTTTTCACACATTAGAGAGAGAATTGATGTCATAGAAGCATATCGATGTTTCTAATTATTTCACTTAAGCATGTTATCAGTGCAAATAATGCCAGTCATTCGATGCAGATCTATGTTACTATTTGTAAGCGGCGGGAGGATACACAGCGGCCAAGCAGAGGAAATATATACACTTTTCTTTCGAAAGCCTTCAAGTATGCCGTGTGCAGATCATAAACTCATGCCTGCGTGATGAACAGCGTGGAGAATTCTGGAGCCGTGCTTGACAACCAAGTCTGCCGAGGATGCAGCGTCGGCCGTCATTACAACACGATTCTCGGGGAGGGAAAAAATATTACTCGCAGCGGAGGAGGCGAGGTTACTTCATCGATACAAATTACCCGGCAGCCGGAGAAATAATTCTCCACGGCCGCCGTGATGCTGGGTATAATTTTTTCTGCAATTCCTTCACAGCTCAAGACAGACGCAACACAATACACTTGCCGTCAAGCTGGCGCAACTCCTGACGCCTGCGAAGAAGCTAGCAATCTTTTTCTACAGGTGATGCACCCAGTGGGAGGTTTATTCAAATGTATAAGGCACAGGCTCGAAGAAGCACTATGGAGGACGCAGGTCAGCACATTTACTGCGATATAGCGATATTGCGATATAGCATAGCACGAATTTTAAAACTCATGTATTTTTCAGATCCCTAGGTACCGTCAGACACACTGGAAACTCGTGAAATTTTACGAGCCAACTTATATTTGATAACACTCTAGCTGGTGTATCGTTTTATGAGTGGATGAATAAGTGTGTGGCCCGGATAAGTTCTTTACAGACCAATAACGAACATTCTACTTTAGAGAGTCAGAATCCTAATAGGCCCAAAGAAATGGTACCCTAGCTTCACATGCATGAGAGCTAACAGCGAAGGGAGCCTGTCAGGTGTTTGCAGCTACAAAGCGTATTAAAACACAACAATGAGCCATCTCTTCCTTCCATAATGGAGTTCGTTATAATATCATAACGACGCGCGCATACACTGAAGACATTACCGATGTCATACGACACCAGAAATTTTCACGAAGTTCACTACAGCGTAATGATGAGAGACGATGGTTTACTGTGGGAAAAGTTTGCAACTTCCTAGGACTGAACGTTATGTATGTAATACACACGTCTGACAGTTCCCATACCCATATTAAAGAAGAACAAACGTTTGGTGCTGAAAAAATGAGAAGTTTGGGGGCACGAATGCGCACATTACCTTGGCAGTTGGGAGAAGCTAAATCCATCAGTACCTATTTCCATATTTTCTCTTTCCATTCCATCTCTTCCATCGCACTCTCCATTCCCCTCGGATGAAATCGGTTGACGCAAGGGGTACATTTTGTCACGTCCGATGTTCTTTCTCAGGGACCCCTCCACACCACTCCACTCTCCGATATTCATTCCCAAAGCGAAATTTCCCCTCCATTTGGTAAGATAGCACCACAAAAATAAATAAAATTTTTATGTCATCTCGAGAACCAGTTGACCGAGTCCTATCAAATTTGGCAGGCCGGTAGTACTGCGCAGATTATGTAAAATGATTTGTTTTAAGTACATCAGACGTCTAGCCATTTTAGCTTAGAATGCTGTATTGTCTAAACCAGGCAATCAATTCTAACTAAATTTGTATAATGGCAGTATATATTACAACTATCAAGTGCATCTACATGAAACAACTTTTGTCCGAAATTTGGAAATAATGCCACATGAAAACTTTAAGATTTTATGTAATATCTCGGAAAAATTATCGACAGATTACTATTAAATTTGGCAAACAAATAGCACTGCAGCAGGTGGTGTAAACTGGTATGTTTTAAGTAGGTCAAGCTCAAATTTTTAAAATGGTGTCTATATAAATATTTTAGATCATTATATTTTACTAACGAAACAAATTTTAACTTAACTTTGTATACTGTCAGTATTTATTACAGCCATCAAATTTGTCTACACAGAGCCTCATTTCTCTGCTATTTTTTAAGGTAGCCCCTCAAAAAAAAGTTATTATGTCATATCTCGGGAAACAATCAACCCACTCCTAACCAAATTTTGCGAAGAAGGTGTGCTATGTTAGGCCATATGTGTTAGACAGATACCTATTTCAGAATGGCGAACATAAAATAATTTTAGCCTAATTTGCTATAAGTACGAATCTATGTAATCTATTTTAAGTCAACTTTGTAAACTGGCAGTATTCAATCATCTAATGTGCTAATACATAGCTTACTTGTCCTCCATTTAAGAAGATGTCACATGAAAAAAATGAATGTTATATGCCATATCATAGGGACCAATCAAGCGATTTACACCAAATTCTTCATACATGTAGCGCTACGGTAGGCCATGTAAACTGTCATGTTTTAAGTGGTTCAGTCACTTAATGGCTCTGTTAATACTTTAGGTTAGTGAACCCTATTAATCGAAACATTAGACTGATTAAATCTGAAGTTGATACTCCGAATCCGACCCAGTAGTGCAGTTGATTGCACGGTAGTTTATGGTACGAGTTATTTTGGGTTCGAGTCCCGGGTAAGAAACGTGTATATTTGTAACTAGGTGACCCAGTCCGTGGCCTTTTTTTTTTTATTTTCACGGGGCTAGAACAGTTGCCATGTAAAAAAATTTGGTTACCATACAAAGACTGAAAAAAATATTGCATTGATATATGTAGGTAATAATGAAATTATGTGAAATTAACTCAACATTGAAGCGACTGCAGTCCCATTTAATATTTCTCTATCCACTTAGCCACTGCAGCCCCACTTGATATAGTTCTATTTACTGAGCCACTGCGGTCCCACTTGGAATCTCTCTATCCACTGAGCTACTAAGTCCCCATTTGATATGTATCTATTCACTTAGCCATTGCGGCCTCACTTGATATAGTTCTATCCACTAAGCCACTGCGTCCCCACTTAACATAGTTCTATCTACTGAGCCACTAAGACCACACTTGTAATCGCTCTATCCACTGACCCACTGCTGCCCCACTTGGATTCTCTCTATTCACTGAGCTACTACGGCCCCATTTGATATATATCTAGACACTTTGCCACTGTGTCCCCACTTAACATAGTTCTATTCACTGAGCCACTAAGACTCCACTTGTAATCGCTCTATTCAATTAACCACTGTGGGCCCCACTTAATCAACTCAACATTGAAGCGACGCATTTAAAGTAAACAAAAATTATATTCCATTACCTTTATAGCTCTATGCAATATTCTCTATGCATTCATACAAACCTTTTTATGGGAAAAAAGTAATTAAAAATGAGTTTTTAGAGTAAAAGGTAATGATTGGATAATCTCATATTGGTGAAATTCGAACTTGGTCTGTATTTTACCCTGAGGATTCGCTCTGAAAAATTTTAAGAACTTCTGTTGAGTTTTAAAGGGATTTAGAGGTATTTAAGACAGGCAGACAGACAGACAGGCAGACAGACAGAGATTTTCTACTAATTATATAGGATTGTCTCTCTACTGTTGCAGATAGTTTGGGTTTCTTTTATTGTGATATTGCTCCCAACGAAACGACAAGTACTACATACCAACTAAGTTTTTAATAATTTATTTAGAAATTAATTGCACCCAAGTTGAGGAAAGTAGGCTCAATAGTTAAATCAGCCACTTCAGATTTTTAATATTGTCTGTTTAAGAATAACAATTAAAACACATTTCACGTCCCAAGAGTTGTATCCGTTTGGTATTTCATGTTGGAAATTACCCATAAGAGTTCGTAAAAACTTTCAGACCCTTGCTGATTCTTTGACCCAAAGATGCAGCAAAGCTGAGACCGAAAATATATCTGAGCAAATAGTAAACAAATGCAAGAGCCAACACAAATGTTTTCTCAAGTATGACATAAATATCATTAGTTTAAGCTAAGTTCAAAACATGAAGTGTGCAGAATGTTAATTTATTCAAATTCCATTTTAATTTACTTGTGTGCAAAAATAGACTATATATATATATAATTTATACATATTCTTGGAAAAACATTTCGATCTCAAACCTATTCTGTTACAATACATTTTCTTTGAAACACTATGATTTCAGAAAAATTCTCAGTTATAATACAGATTCTGTAGAAAACTACGATTTTAAAAATATTCTCTGGTATAATACAGATCCTGTGGAAATACTTTCCACTAACTGGATCTCGGGTACATATATGAAAAATATTTATGTGAAAATACAAGCCCATATTGACTTAATAAAAATATCATAAAATAGCCTTTTACAATAATAATGCCTCTGTAATAATTATCAATAATATTTCCAACACGGAATATATATATATATATATATATATATATATATATATATATATATATATATATATATATATCTATATATATATATATATCTTTATTTTCGTAACAAACAATTATGTGACTATATAATGCCAATCAACGGCTAATGCAAAATTGTAACTTGAATTCTAAATTCATTCACCTAACCTTCATTTTCATGGGTCTTACTTGGAAAAATCTCTCTTTAAAACCTGCATTAAAATTCCACAAGAAAGATCTTATGTAATTTTTACCATCTTACCATTCTTTGCAATTTACAAAATATGGCAATATTGAAACCTTAAAACTCCAGGCTGAGTTTGAATTGCCTGCCACTAAAATACATACTGAGCAAGAATAGATTTTAATTTTCTCCTCTCGTCCACTGACAAAAGCAACTGCTTGCAATTAGGGAGCCTTAACTTTCGAGGAGAAAAATTGCAAATATTAGAACTGCTCGACAGACATTCCAAAACATTGCAATGGTCATTCATTTCTTACAGTTTAATCATAGTAATATCTGCAAGCAAAATTTATCTTAGAAAATAGGAGGCAAGCCAGAGACAACAAAATCGCTTAGATTTTCTTGCAGTTGTCTCAACTTTTATCTGCAACAGAAATAATTTAACTGTAAATAGTTTTAATACCAGCCTTTTATTTATAAATGCACTAAAAAGAGGAAAATAATTTTAGTAGTTACATAATTCGTAGAACTTGGAAGTCGTGGTCCAATAGCAGCAATAAATTTTACTACAAATTTATATTTGCTATAAATTTATATTTAATATATTTAAGCTGGTGCAATATAGAACGTATACCTCATTTGCATAATCGTAGTAAGCACATATTGTGCATAAGGCTGTTAACTATTCGCAATATAGAATGTATACCTCACTTGTGCAAGCGTAGTAAATAGATACCATGCAAAAGGCTCTTAACTATTTGTGACAAGCTTTATATACCAAATATAAATTAATATAAAAATATAAATTTGTAGTAAATGTTATTATGGCTGTTGGACCATGTCTTACAAGTTCTACCAATTCTGTAACTACTATAATTATTTTTCTCTTTTTAGTGCATTCATAAATATAAGTTCGATTTAAAAGGTTTTTACAGTTAATTTATTTTTCACTTTTTAATCTAATTTTTTTTTGTTATTATTATATAGATAGACTATTTATACATTCTCAGACTCGTAAATGTATAAATAGTCTACCTATATATTAATGATAACAGAATTAGTGAGACTAAAAAGACTAAAAATGTGAAGTTAAATACTGGTGGCGCCTTTCATACTTCGGGCAGCAATCTTACAAACAATGATGCTAAAACAAATATATGAGGCTAAAAAGAATAAAAAATGAATTTAAACACTTGTGGCCCCTTCCACAATTCGAACTGCAACCCGACCAACAACACTGTGCTGCAGGCAGACTGCACACCAGTTCAGTGCACAGAGGTCGGACAAACATCTACTACACATACAAAGAAGGAGAGTTAAATAAAACCTAGTAAAAACTCTAATGCTGTGTCACTACAGCAGTAATTTGTTATTATCTGTGAGCCATCAGTAACTTATGTTGCTGTTAATTTTTTTATGTACTATTAAGCTACTAATGTTAATGTAACCTTTAGGCCCCTTACACACGGGCGACTCTGTAGCGCCATTCAGAAGCGGCACTCGGTCGCGGGGTGGTAATATCCCATAATCGAGTATTGTATAGGTGAAAATGCTTGCACACAGGCGACTGTGGCAAGCGGGGGCGTGTCCCCGCCAACAGGGGCGACCACAGAGTCGCGTAGAATCTTGTACACGAGCCACTTTTGGTGGTGTGTGTTAGCGACTACTGCCGTCAGTCTGTGCTTGCCCACTGCGTGTACACAATGTCGTCATTTGATTCCGACAGATTCATAATGTAAGTAGAATCACGTCCTGCAATTTGGGATACAAGAAGTGGTACGTATGGCAACAAACTTGCTAGAGGAAAAGCCTGGGAATAATAATGTGGTATATTCGTCAAGAATTTCGAAGACAAAAACAATGCAAGTTAGTTGATTTCACTGTAACTATATTAATAGTAAATACGTGCATTATATGCATTAATGGAAGAAAAGAAACCTGTCAAGACCATAGAGACACGATTAACATGCAAATATAAGATATTTTCTTGTGTATGCAGTTGACAAAATTGATTGCTATTCTAACAATCAGAAGTGTACCTAATGATAGATCTATACATTGCAAGATAACTTATAATGAATACATTGTTCTTCTACGTAGTACAGTCAATTGATTCGAACAATGTCAAATGTAAAACACAGTTTATACAAGAAAATGAAAACAACTATAAATGGTATTTTGTAAATTGTCTAGTATTGCATCCTATGCTGCCACGGCAAATATCCTTCGCTGGAAAAGTATTGCGCAAACTTTTCTCTGATTGTTAATCCAGATCGCAAGTTCACTGGTTGTATTAAAGCGTCCCCTTCCTCCAGTCCAATCATGCTCAAAGTACAGTCGAAGTATACACCGTCTCTTTGCCTGACAAATTTGTGTAGTGCACAACATGCCTTAACAAGAGTTGCAGTATCATTAACGTTAATATTCAATGCTCTGTGAAAGATGCGCCACTCTTGTTTGTGAGAATACTAAACGAGCATATTATGTACCGTCTCGCTCTTGAAAGGCGATAGTTGTATGTTTTCTTTTCCCGCGACAAATTTTTACCACCGTATGGCCTTTGCATCTGTCTGGAAAGGCTTCATCGCCAACGAAAGTGAAAGGAAGAGGTTCGCCACTCATTCTTATTGGTTTGTCACTTGGAATGTGTAAAGCATTTACCTTAAGTTTTTGGAACAGCAGGCTATTTTGATAAATTGCTGGATCAGATGCCTTACCATAAGAACCAATGTCAACAAATGTGAACCTGTAGTTTGAGTCGCATACAGCTAACAATACCATGGTGAAATATTTATTGTGGCAAAAATATGATGATCCAGTGCCAGCTGGTTGAATAAGCCGTATATGTTTACTGTCAATTGCCCCTAAGCAGTTGGGGAAACTAGCCCGTGTTTCAAAACCGTTTGCAATTTTCATCCGCTCATCTTCAGTTAGGTCCGGAAAACAAATGTCATTAAGATTATGTAAATTGTCTCACAAACTTCTATTACTATCTTCCGCTCAGTGGGAATTCTACATAGTAATATGTAATGTAGATCTGTAAAGGTGCAGCTGGTAGCAAGGTACCTGTAAAAAATAGTAAGTATTAATATTCTGCATCTTACAATAATGGGGTGTTTTTTATTTTCAGCTGTGGACCTACAGCGACGGTGGAAGAGTTTTCGTGGCTCATTTCGAAGGGAGATAGGCAAAATTAAAAAAAAAAAAAAAAAAAATAGAGAAATCTGGCTGGGCTGCAGACACTGCTGGGAAAGAGTACATTTACTACAAACAATTATCCTTTCTTCTTCCTGTCTGCGAGACAAAGCCACCACAGAGGAAACGTACGACGACCATGCAGTGGAAACACCTACGTCAGATACATTGCCTACACCACCCACTAGACAAAAGAGGAAGATAAGCACAGTGGATGCAGAGGAACAACAGCTTATTAACACAATATCCAAAAATATAGAAAAAAGAGCAGCACAACACTGTGATTTTACATATATTAAAACATATATTGTAATACTCCACATGCTGTTAATAATTTGTAAACAGCGACGTGTATTGACTACCTGTGCCAATTTGTGTGTGTGTATATATATATATATATAATGTGTTTGTGAATGTAGACCTAAAACCCTGTCCTGTAGAAACTCATTTATTTATCCATAAAAATGAGTCTCAGCACGTGCTTACATTCGGCCCTACTTACTTAACCTAGCCAATCTGATAAAAGTTAGTTATACCCTGCCAATTACGATGTGACTGTGGCAAATTAATAACAACTGTTCATGATAAAAACCAGTTGCCAGAAATGTAACTCATCAGCCTATGTTCTATTTATTTATAGATTACCATAATTTTGCTGAATTAGCTAATAGTACCCATCTGAGTGTAATGGCAAGTCTCTCCTCGGCTGGTATACTCTTCCTCATATTTGCATCAGCTTTCCTTATGTGAGTTTTCAGTAAGGACAAAAGTTCGTCGGAAGAGATTTTCGACATCCTGAAATAGTTATGAAACTTACACCTGTCTTGTTTTAATTCACTCATAATGGTGTGAAATTGTCCATTCGTCAATCGATCCGCTGTTAATGGATGCATCCACAACAATCGCTGTTGTTTACGACGATGGCGACGACGCCGCCGCCGCCGCCTCAGAAGGAGCACATGAAGAAGATTTTCTTCATCGGAGTCCATGTTTACAAGTGCGTCTTCTGCCGCGTGAATCTTGCACACGAGCGATGACGTCACGCCACAGAGACGCGCCACTTAGTCGCTTGTACATCCGACAGTGTGGCGTGGCGCAGTGGCGTGACCGAGTCGCCCGTGTGTAAGGGGCCTAAGTACTTTTGTGACAACATTGCCTCCTGACTGTTCTGTTAACCTCAAGGCTGCGTTTATTGTTGCGGCAAAACAAATTTTGCAATGAATTAATGTTATCATTTGTGTGGAAAATTCTCCTGTACCTTCTTTGATTAAAAAACATCCCGATGTAAAGTAAATTTAGTACAATTACTATGTTGCAAAAATAAATATTACCAACGAAAAAATATTAACAGGCGGGAGGGGGAATCGAACCCACGCTTTGAGTGTTTGTCATCCTCCACTTTACGAAACGTTATGTGATACCAACTGGTCTATCTTCACATGTCTGACTGTATTTCACATTGTGGGTAGTCTGTGCAGTATATCGACTGACTTCAGTTCTCTTTCGTTATGTTGAAATACTTTATGCTCTCTAAATATATACATATTTTGCACATGTAAACTGCTTTGCGAGACTTGAGAGCTCGTCTAAGCTACGTTTGATCTCATAAGATGCTTTAAAATTTAATTACAGTGGTTTCATGTTACGAGGTTACCGCTGTTCACTACTATCTACCATTTAACAATGCCAAGAGTGAAAGCTTGTGTTAGTTGGTTATTTATTTGGTGTCGAAGTAACACAAAATATTTCGTTCTTCCTAATATTTTCAGCATATCTAATACAATATTTGGTTGCGGAAACATTACTTAGAGGTTTCGTTAACATTAATGCTGCATAAATATATTGGCATTATAGTAATATAAGACTTTGTAAATGTTTAACGTTATTAATTTTGTCACATTATTTTTTATAATATAAAACCTTTAAAGAAATGCCTCAATAGCACATTTTTTGTTGCAAGAACATTAGACTTTTATTCTGTGTGCTAGTTCTGATTTATTTAATGCCGAACTTCATTAAATCGCTCACCCATGCGCTTAGTAGACAACTTAAACGCTAATAATACTTTTTTTTTTATTGGGGCTCACTTGAAGTGTATCGATAGATCATTTCTAACATTAGGAATATGTAAAGACTTACATTCTAATCACGTCATTCTCATTTAAAATTCCAGGCGAGACGTGGATCTACCTGTTCTTTCATACATAAGTTTAGGTTCATTTATAATATAGGCTAATCTGCATAAGCAGAGTCGTTAATAAATTATTCACACATAATATACATCTGAATTCTTGAAGGCTGGGTGATAATGTGAGTTTCTGCAAAAAAAATTAAAACTCTTTTTAATTTTGAACTATTTTGTAATATTAACAATTTTTTTTTAAATTTCCAAACTGCTTTGAGGTAATGTTTTTCCTGCTGTTGAAATTCTAAATGAAATCCAATGTTATCACTTTCTGACGGCGTTCGTAACAATTCACTCTCAAACTGCAGTCCAGTCCACTGTAACAAACGACAGGGCTCTACTCTGCATCCTGGAGTCTATTTCTTGTATCACATTGCGCCCCAGCAGCTTGTGGCCCTCAGACACTAGTCTCCTCAGACGAACGCATCTCCGGAGGACCCGGCAGAACAACTCGGCCTCGAGGCTCGGTCTTTTCTGTCCAGGATATCCCCGGCACCGCAGCATGGTGAGGCTGGTGAGGTTGCGAGTGTGCTTGGCGACGCAAGCCAGCAGATCGTTGGCGTCGCTGCGGTCTTGGATCACCAGCCGCCTGAGGAAGCTGGCCCTCATCAGCACACGACACACTTGCTGTGTGCTGCCCTTGCAGCCTGCCACCTTCATGTAGGACCAGTAGTAAGGGTCCTCCGCCACTCTCTGGAACTGTCTGCTTACAGGGGCCAGCAGCATACGGTCCTCCACTGGCAGTTCCTTGAAGATGTGGCCCAGAATCTCGTCCGGGAGCGACTCTATTCCTACTCTTCTGGAGCACATGCTTAGTCTCTTTTCCTGTGGACTCATCAATTTTAACGAAAAAAAAACTCGATTGCCTTGTTGTCATGAGACATAAACAATGAGTTATTTTGTAGGGAAGTTAATTGTCAACCTTGCATTGTTGAAATTTCCTTTGGTGTGCACAAAACAAAAAACACTATCCTCAAATGACGAAATTTTAAACATTGCGCTCGCAAACAACGCAGAGTCTGTCAGCTACTTATTTTTTGCTGCCAACTTAAATGGGAGCCAGCATGCCATCTTTTTCAAAGGTTGATTTCAGAAATGCTCGCTTTACTGCAAACAGCCTCCAGGACTCTTCAGTAAGTTTTCCCATCGGGCCACTTACAAGTACTTAGTTACATGCTTCTCGCACCACACTCGCTGCTACAAAGCCGTGGATTATTTCCCGGTTAACTGGGACCTTTGGAAATCAACCTTTAAAAAGTGTCACAGCCATTTACTGTGTATTGTCTAACAAGAAAGCGGACTGGAGTATGCCAAGTAAAGTTGGTAACGATGGAAGGGAAATTTGTTCCATGTCTTAACAATGAATTAAAAGTGTAAGATAACCATTTGCAAATTTTGTAACTAATTATATTATTAGCCTACTTTCCTAAGGAAAGAAAGGCTTATGAGATCACATTCCTGTTTGTGTGGTTGTGTTCGTATGTGTGTGTGTGCACATGTAGGTATGTGTTCGTGCATGTATCCCCTGTAACATACTTTTACATTGAAGGGAGAATACCAGGCACGATTCAACCACTCTATCGAAGCACCCCAAGATATGATAGTTACGACAAGTTGTGACAGGTCAATTCTATTTAATAATCATAACTACTTCAAGGTCCATTCAATTTAATAATCAAAACCACCTCAAGGTCAAATAAAGCCAAAACAGCTTCAAAGTTAAATCAATTTAGTAATAATGAGAAAAGTATAATTGCAAAAAAAGTTAAAGTTCGAAAAAGTTCAAAAATGTCCAATTTTAAGACATGTTGAAATTCAAAAAGGTTAAAAAACATATTTGCTTACATGTAAAAACCTTTGCACATTAGACAATGAAAGACTAGAACCAGTGAGAGCGTGGGTGGTTCTGGTGGCAGACCGATGGATGACACCCTGCCAAACCAGGTGCGTTAGCGAGCAGTGCTGCTGAGGTCTCTAGCTGCGGAGAGCGGAGATGTTGTCTGGTCAAAGTGTGGCTACAGATGAGCTCTAATCATCTCTAATAAATTGCAGATCCCAACCTTCTGGCTCGGCGGTTGCAGAGTGACTGACAAAGAACTGGGGAATTGTACTCCCTTTTTAACGTGTGTGTTGCATGCATGTGGTTGGAATGTGGAAAGTGGATGCTACAATAACTCTTTCATTTGAAACAGCATCGAATAATTATGAATGTTAAAATCGCATATTGAATGTTACAGCATTCTAAATGTAAATAACGTGAATGTCACATATTACCAATTTTATGTAATAAACCATTTGCAACATTTCAATTGGCTAGAAAGCAAATGTAATTATGTTTTGAATATCACAACTTTTAATCTCAATTTGCTACCATCTAAGTTTTATGCTTCAAGCCAATTGTATCATAAAGTATTGAACATCATGCTTTTTCATCTCAATTTACTACAAACTATCTGTAAAGTTTAGTGTTACATTTTGTGAAAGTTTATGTTACAAACATATTTAAAATTAGTAATTTTGTAATTGTGGATTACAAATCAATTTTAATGTTAGTATCATCATGCATGTGGGAAGGAAATTGCAAATCATAATGAAACAAGGAAGCAAGTTTTCAGACTATATATTATATAATAAAATTAAATGAGATACATAGTTTTGTTGCACTTGAACATTTTGGTTATACTTGAACAGAAAACATTTTGGTTACACTTGAACAATAAACATTTTGGTTACATACTGACATATATTACACAAAAGCTTACATACACACTTTGACAATTAAACATTTTAGTTACAGTTAGTTACAAACTGTTTGCAGAGTCAGTAAACATTGTTTTAATACATCTCTTTACAATTACTTCTACATCTCCTTGAAGAGTTTCAGGATGCATACACTTTCAACATTGCGGTGACTCCATCGCTTCTGGTTTGCATACCGACCGCCCGACTCTTGTTATTCATGGCTTCTTCTATGCTCGATCGGCCTCCCCTCCTACCTACTTTCAATCTCCTACTCCTTTCCCCATCCGTATTGCATCACGAATTTAAAAATCAAGGCATCATATAACTATTTATCTGTTTATTTCTCATCCGACCTTCTCATCACTATAAACTAACCTTGGCAACGCCGACCAACTTCAAACATCATGAGCTGCTATATTAATTGCTTAATTTGTGGCTCAGCACACTTATGCAAATATGCTTTGTCGGCTTTAATATGTAATGTTATGGATTTAGTAATATTATTATGATTTCCATGTGAGCCGGCGAGTGTGAGTAAGTTGTGGATGGATGATACATTTATTCTACTGGCATTCTAGATTGGTGTTTTGTTCTAGCTTTTTGTAGTGCTAATTTTTGAGGGTGTGAAGTGTAAACTTTATTCTAAAACATGTTTGGTAGCATGTTAGAAATTTCTAGTTTTGGTATTAAATTCCATTTAATTTCGGAAGAGCTTTTGTGTAATGTATGCTGTCGTATTAGATCACTGCCACCCCATTTGGCTTGGCTCGAGCTACCTTACTATGCATTGCCGCTTGCTTCCACGGTTTTCCATTTCCGCAGTGTCTTGTTTTAAATGTGCGTATTAATAAAATATTTCCTTTATGCCAATATTTTCCAAAAGTTAGAGGAGCCTTGTCATTCCATGTTATGGAACATTTTAATTGGACGTTGAAGAATCTAATCTTATTCTCGCTCACTTGCACATTAACATTTCTACGTATTGGTAAAATACGTCTACAAACTGTATTGGTTTATGCACAGTCTTTATACTGAGTTATGCCGTGTTAAATACGCGAAGCATTGGGTGTATCAACTGTGTTGGCTTGTACCACTGTGTATGCTATGTCTTAACTACGTCAATGACGTGGTCTTTATGCACCATTCATTGCTCTGGGTGCATGATGCAGACGTTATTAATTATTACATTTATAGGGACTATTGAGGCTGTGTTGAATAATCATGTACAGATTTTGCTTAAATGTGTTTTCACAACAATGCGTAAGGTGTAAATTGTCAATGCTTTTAGCCATATTGTGGCATAGCCAGTTCATATTAATTGGCAGTAAAGAATAATTCTATAATTTTGTTTTCTTAGCATTTTACCATAAATGTTATTTGAAATGCAAATACAGTGTACCTGAAAATTATGTACTGCTGTCATATTCTTATTGTTTAAAAATAAACATTTTTGAGTGCATATGTTTGTATAATTTGTTACTTCCTGCACATGTTTCTTACATCCAGGTTTAGGCTTCTCATAAACATATGTCTGAATACCGAAATCCTTACTACTGCAGTCGGGCGCGTGCAAAATTATATAGTTTCCACTAAATCGGGGAAAGTTTCTTGAAAGTAAGAGTACATTTCATCCACACTCGCAGGCAAAAGAAGTACTTTGTCATATGAAACACAGGGCATTTATTAAATTCTTGGCAATGTATTAATTCACGCGCCTTTTCATTCCCTAATGGGAAGTTCATAATTCTGAAATTAAACATTGAATCACAAGTCTTGCTAAACTCTCTCAAAAATCCTCTAGACCAGTAAGAATAGTCCACAATGCAGACACATATGGGTTGACGGTATGGAAGTATGTATTCCTTACCTTATGAAAGCCAATTCGCAACCAACCCTATTGTTTCTTTCTCAAACAACAACAAAATATTTTATATTACAAAAACCATCTAAACAACTTGGTAATTTTACAATTAGATTTTAATACAAGTACAATTAGATTTTTCAATACAGATAAATGAAAAATTGAATTCATCATTATCTTCTACCATTTTAAGTTGCATACGAGAACTTTGCACATAACCATTATAAATTATTGCAAAAGAAAACATGTTTCGAACTTGTGACATTATGGTGTAAACTGTCACATTTACTACTTATTAATTTGAAAATGGTAGTTCATACCTCTAAACAACATTCTGGACAAGAGTAGGCGATGTCACGCAAGTAGCTATTACACATAGATGGGAATAAAATACTTCCCTATTGAAAAATAAAGCTGTTGATATCTTAATCGCAAATTTCTTTCCAATGGATGGTGATCCCACAGTTTGGCCGAATGAGTTGCTAGTTGATCAGTCTATTTCCCTATTTTTCTGCAATCTCTTCATTATAACTGGCTACAATTAAGTCTTGTAGCGTTCATGGCAAGTCACTGTCGGGGCGCAGTTACTGCACAGCACAATTTTCGCAAGATATGCCTTCACAGAATCTGAGCCCTTGATACGTATCAAATGTATAACACCAGTGCTCATTGTACTTGCATGATTGTACTCGCAGTGCTCCCCTGTACAGTTTAAAATGTACTCGCCTATAACCCACATGCAGAACCTGGTACTCGACTGATGGAACGAATATACAAGTCATGACTGAAGCTCTGTTAGTCCCCTTACCTTTTTATATATACAGGATGACAGCCATATTAGATTATTCGAAACTAGAAGCACCCAGCTTGCTTAGCCACACTATGCAATCCCACATACCACAAGAAGAGACTAGTTGGCGATTTTGACTAGGTAATTCCATAATGTGTTGCATATTATCTCATTTTTCTGTCCAGGCTAAAGGTTCAGTGTAACGCTCTCTTTGCATTGTGTATTTAATTTGTTTATATGATGGGTATTTCGTTATTTCTTCGCCTTGAGTATCCCATACTTGTTCAGTTACACTGCATGGCAATTCGTTATCAGGTCGCATATTATACACTGAACAGTTGACCTCATTATAAATATCAAGTTCTTCATAGGTATTATTTGGATTTATTAAGTAAAGCTCCATTGCTCTTCCCCATCGCACATTTGGATTTGCAGAGTATTGTCATCTCTGAACCAGACTGTTCTGTAGCCTGGAAGAACACTTGCGTACTAGACTGCTGGGTTAAACTCTCCATCGCAAGCTGTACTGAATTAATAATGCGAATAGCTCCGCTATTTATACCACAATATTTCCTTCTCCCCCTCTTTATCTCCACTCTATATTAATATTCAACTGCACTCCTCCTCGCCATAGTCCACCAAGAACCATTTGAACATTAGTTGAGAATTTTAACCTGTGGTAATGAACGGGGTTTTACAACTGTACATTTCACTTAACTTTTTGAATGAGAGACTCTTGTGCTCTTTCTGCATATCTGTATATATTTCCGGTCCACACACTTGCTAGAATATGTTTTTGTTCATGTCCACACATGATTATCTCCTCGTGTTTAAAGTATGTGGTGTAAATATCCAGTATATCTTCGTAGTCCATACATCCATTCTCCCATACTAGAATGTGGTGGTTTTTCTAACCCACATGTTTGTTCATTTATATTTCCGACTTATGTATTTTCAGTCAAAAGGTTGTTTGAAAGTGAACACAGTGTTGAGGTTATTTAAGTTGGTAATTGTTAATTCCTTAATGATAAGCCTGTTTGGAGCTTGGAAATATTGTCTATTACAAAACATGTTTACTCAATAACAGTTGAGGAGGGACTGAATGCAAAATTATGTTATCACCTTGAGTAACTTATCTTGGAAATCATAAAAACTAACCTGTCATGTATTAATAATGTGTAAGCTTGAGTATTTGGGGGAATATGTTAATTTATGGCTTATTTCAATTTGTGAGTCAATAACATTATTGGTTACATTATCATTTTGCTTACTAACACCAAATATGAATAAAGGTGCTCTAGTCTTAAATGATTCAGGATGTAAGATCGGTGAGCTGTCTTTTGAATAGTGTGTTTCTTGAAACTGTTTATACACATTATATCAGATAAGGTACTCGACATTTGTGAAGTGTGTGTTAAATATTTGTATGGGTAAGCTTAACTGTTTAGAAAAGTTTAATGTTTTTTACTATTACAATGATCGAATAATGATCTGCTTGTCCTTAAATTATTTTGATGGTTTGTTTTGAAAACAGATAATCACATACCTCAGTTTTTCATTTGGGAATCTGATTTAACATTCCACACTATTTTATCAGAAGGAGGTATTAAAGGAAATGTCTGAAAACTCCGCTATCCGAATACAATATATTTAAGGAACTTTGCATGTTCGTGAGTGTTAATTTCAATATGCTGCATTAACTATTCTACACTATTTAATTCGAAAGTTACACCACATCGCATATAGCATTCAAGTGTGTATTACTGAATAGAATAACTAATTCTGGTTTTGTGTTTCCTATTATATGTTTATAATCTTCAGTGAGACCAAGTACTATACTTAGTGGTATAACTAATTCGTATATCCCAGCAGGATTGATTTGTAGTATATAATTGTCTGTGTGTTACCACCCAAGATAGTGTATGCATTAATATTGTTTATACTTTGCAAGCTGTGATTTTTTATTGAGAAAGTAATTCCAACAACACGTGTTTGGTCAATTTCGACCCCATTCAGTAGGTATGTGATTCTGTCTATCAAATACAGTATACAGTTTCTAACTATTCCCATACTTAGTGGAATATTCTCATCAGCTATCTTTGTGAATTTTCCTCTCAACAGCAAAGCCGATTTCGAAGGCAACATATAGATATCATGGTTCTGTACAGAAATGCGTATTTCTGACGGGAATGTATATGGTCTTGCTTGGAAAGGTTCATATAAATGGATCTCTGTGTCGGTGATAGCATCTTCATATGTTATGGGTTACTCTATAGTTAAAGAATGTCTTCCATCGCCATTGAAATTACATCCTAATTTAAAAAAAAACAATTCATTGCCTCAAGTTAAGTGCATGGGATTCTGAACTGAACTGAGCATTTTTCTTTCATTTATAGGTTTTTTTATACTTACTTTCTTGGAAGTATATTGTTGGTTCTTAACTGAACTGAACACTTTTTTTTTATTTTTGGTTTCTTTGTAACATATTGCTTTCACTATACAATACCCATTTTTGATTGTAATACACAGAGTTCAAGTGTTTTTATGCCATTTTGGTAACTACCATAACAACTAATTCGTTTACACAGCTTATTAATACCAGAAGATAAATTAATGTGTGTGGTGTTTCAAACACCTTATATCCTGGAGCGAGAGAAAACATGAATTCATGTAATGTGTTTGTTGGTTTTTCGTTCAAACACAACCCACCTACAATATTCACATTTACGCAACATACATCACCTGCTAATATATATTAACTTCGTTTGATGATTTGTGTATTTGATTCGCAGTGTAAACTTCGTTTTCATAACCTAATATACTTGCAATTGGATAATTTTCCATGAAATCAGTATTGGCATTGCTATGCATTAGAGATGAAAATGTATTCGGGTCACCATATAATCGGAAATTAACATTTTCAGGCACACTAGATTTCATAAAACTTCCCAAGTCTTCGAGTTTGTATGAACCAATAGGTATAATTATTTTATGTTACTTATTGCTAATAATGGATGTAAATGATTTATTATCCTTGTCCATGTTCAGAATACTGTTATAAGTTACGAATTCAATTAAACTTATTTGCTGTTGACTGTCTAATTCCAATGGTGCAAAATAAGCCGAACACAATTGCGATGAGTTACCACATACAATCATTGTAATTTATATTTTAATAACAGGTTTCACGGTGTGTGTATCGCATTTATTGCCAGTAATCTTAAATATAAGTGTCCGAAATTAAACATATTTGGTAATTGTTCCATTTCATAATTGTATTTGATGTGTGTGCCTTGTAAGAAATTGCATATTTCTAATGGAGATTTTAAGTCATCGAAATGGCCAAAGTAAACAGATAAATTTCAATTTTTAATCAATGCTACCCAACGTATTCTTTGTTGTGTTTTAAACCTAAACTAAAAATCAGACTCTCCTTAATGTATTTTATACGGTGAATCATCTCTCGTTAACACACTGTGAAAATATGGAGTCTTAAGTTTCCTGATAAATATAATTTCTTTAGTGGTAAGTGCATGGTGTGGGAGACCACTTAGAACTTTCTGCTCTTCGTCACACATTTGAGTTTTTCAGACTTCTTTTTCCATCTTTGTACGGGCGAAGATACGTGCCTTTGCCACTCAATTCAACTGCTCTACTAAGAGTCAAAACTCCACCTAAGAAAGATCCTCGGGCTTCTAATGTTGGAAATATGAATGGTTACAATCCTCCTTTTCATGTGACTTTTTGTTATGGCCTGCGAACTCCCATGCCTCTTTTGACTTTTGATCTCATTCTCATAACTTTATCTACTATCCACACACAGAGTTTCTCACCTGTTCATGCAGTGGAACTCTTTCTAATATTTGCAGCTGTGTCTGCCAAAATCGTGTCTGTAATATGCCTTTGTTTTGAGTTGTTTATTTGCGAATATGTGATGTGCTGCTTGCACACGTCATCCAAGGCATTTATTCCTTGAACATCACATGCTAATCTTTTTGCAAGTTTCATTCCTGGGTCACAGTAATTATATCTGGTAGATGTAACTCTAATGACAGTTTATTAATCAATGTGTTGAAAACTCTGCGACCTTTTTTGATGTGTTTCGTATGCATTATTAGTTACAACTGAATGCAAAGCTGTATACATATCTTTATTTAGTTTTACATTAGTACATTACAAACTTTACAAACTATGAATTTTATAAAGCAAATTACACAATTTTCCATAATTGTGGTTACATATAAAAATGTAATTGAACAGAAACACTTAATACTGTTACCTTCGAATATACAATGCATTGTAAGTGGATCATCATCATGCGGGAAGATATGTGTCATTATGTCACTGTTAGAACATCCAAACGGACTAAAGTTTGAAAACATGTATTTGTTTTTAAAAACATTACGGCAAGACAAGAATAAATGTTTAGCAACTATTTTATCGTCAATTTATGGAATGCAATTCTTCTCTTTCAGCAATAAAGACGAAACTATAAACCCGAATTAAGCATTGCCCAATTTATTCTTTATATTGGCGATGTCTAGAGTGTACCACAGGGTGAAATTCAAAAGTATTTTAGTTTTGATAGCCACTCAAATGTTGACTGTTTTTATTTATGTCAAACTTGTGCTAGTATTCCTAAACATAATTTGCACCATAATTAAAATATGATAATTATTTTCCATATGGACAATTTATGTCACAATATGTTTACAACGACAATGTTTTAGGGGAGATATCATTTGCAAAGTTTAAAGATGTTGGAAAGGAAAGTGTGGTTTCTTGTGGCTTTTCCTAAAATTCCACTATATAATGGTAGATATAGGTTTGGAATTGAGAGTTTCATACCACCAGATGGATAACATTGAGTATTTCAAGGTTTGGACATAGCAGAATAAGGAGACATTACAGTACAGTTTTAAGCAGAACACAAGATGGTAACTGCGATTTTAAAAGACTGTATTACGTAATGTTAGTGTACCAATGAAGGTTTCTGATGCGACAAATAAACAATTTGTGCGAAACTTACACAGTTATATATTGGGCATTTTAAAAACGCAAACGAGAGACACACAATAGAAGATATTAAAGTTAAGTGAAGGAGATGAACATGTATATAAGAACGCACCTATAATTTCGAATATTTTAGCGAATATATTGGAAGCATTGCAGAACATTGAACACAAATTACACAAACCTTTAAATAATTTAATCACTGAATTTAATATAATGCTAAACACTCTTATTGCATCACAACTTAAAGAAACATTGGAAGACTTGACACAATTTAAGTGGTGAAATGACTTGTAAATCATCGTCTTTGGTTCCATGCACAAAATTACAAAAACAAAGTGAGAAATTGAAATCACGACAGATTGTTGTAATTAATGGTTTGCGATGTCGGTTTGGAAGTAAATTAAAAGGCCTATTCAATAAAGTTGATAAACTTGAAAAGGCACATAGTGGTGTTCAGGGTACTGTTCCGGATACTCGCACTGGTGTTCCGGCTAAAAAACCAACTCATTAAGTATAGGTATAAGTATGCAGCATGTGTGTGAGAAATATATAAAATTCCTGATTTCCTGATGGTACTTCAGAGTTAAATAATGTTATAACTGTGGTAAAAGAGAAATGTTTGCAAGCCAAATGTGCGAGAATGGATCACAATGTTTTACATGAACAAATATTTAAGCCTGTTGCGAGTTAAATGGATGCAGCAATAAGTCCTAATGAAAAACAACTGAAATTAAGTTAGAATTGCATTTGAAGATTAAAAAAAACTCTAGTTGGCAGACTTTCTAAATTAACATACACGTATTTAGCTTTACAAGTTACTTCGACAGCTCTTTACGTGACATTTGGCATATATAGGCATGAAAACATATGGTTTCTTAGAGATTCCATAATTACAGAAGAAAAAATTCAAATAGGATTGTATGAATATTATTTAATAGATTTCCATGTGGGTATTCCGACATTGAGTTGGGGAATTATAAGGAACTTGAATTACGAACGAATTGATAAAATCGTTTAGGGAGTGTTTAAGATCATCCCAAATTACTTTTATTGAGTTACATCGAAGGCAGCAGAATTTTCAAAGACAAAGTTGGTGATAAAATTACCCCTGTATTCTGGAATAATCCCAATGAATTGGTTGCTAGATTAAGATTGCTTCTTGCATCAAGACAATCTGAGAAAAATTCTCACACAAACAAAATATCGTCAATTATAGACGAACTGACTGAAGAGGGATATATTTGTTAATATTGAAGTTCAGCAAGCTTTCCACAGAGTTGCATGCACCCGCACAAATTCGTTATCCAAGAAGAAGATTAATACTTTAGGAATGAACAATCTTTCTAAGGCGGACTTATGAGACATGTCCTTACTTAAAAAATACAATGGAGGATACAAGTAGAGTAATTGATATCTATTCAAAAATGGATGAGTAAGTCTTAAAAACAAGTTAGTTGTTCAATTAACTGTCTTAGAATAAAGAGGGCCTCGTAATCTCCACAGAGACCAGGGGACATAATCCTTTAATATTTATTTTAAAAAGTTGATGAAAGAGTTCGGAATCAAACATAATGTAAATTTTTCAGAGATTAAATATGCAGTTGCTGAGAGATTTAATAAATCGATAAAACAGCTCATTTATAGGTATTTTACTTCTTATACTTACAAGTGGGTGGATATTTTGCCTGAAGTTTTGAAGTTCTATAATTCTTGATTTCATAGGACTATCAAAATGTCGCCTCTCAATGTGAAAAATAATGGGTTTTTCATGACCATGCATAATAATACTAAAATATATGATAAAATAAAAGCAAAATTCAAAGTTGGCGATTTTGTCCGAATATCAAAAGTTAAAAAAGTATTTTAGAAAAATACACAATTAACTGGATTTTTTAAGTCTTTCAAATAATTTTAGGTATTCGAATCCCCAAGTTTATTACCTCGAAAGCTACAGTGGCGAAACAATAACATGTACCGTCTATGAATTTGAATTAAAGGAAGTTGAATCCCCATATGAGTATTTAATTGAAAAAGTAATTAAAAAGGGTAGGCAAAAATCTCCGGTCCGCTGGATGGGGTTTACAAAATCCCATGATACTTGACTTTCTAGCAGAGCAATTAAGATATTGAAATCGTTCAGTGTCACACTTTTACTAAAAGCTTAGGGAAGGTGTCTCACAGACAACATGTTTTGAAAAAATGCTTCATATATATAGAGGTCTTGCCTTTATCCTTCTTACTTTCCAACTCTAGCATCGGTATCACTCTACAACATGTCTGAGTTGGTGTCTATTGAGAAGTATTTCTGAATTTCCACACAAACATTTAACGAGCAGGTGATAGAATTGGAAGAGAAAGCATCAGACCTTCGGATTAGGTGAATGCTATGGTACACAGAACATCGGGGCACATAGCAGCAGGTTGCAGAGCAGTAGGTTTAGGCTGAACCACGTCCGTCTAGTTCGGCCGACCTGCCAGATTTCACCGAAGTGCAATGTGGTGAGCGACCTGCAGCCGCCCGTAGCCTTGACACAAGCACCAGCCCGCTGCAAGCTGATGTCGACCCTAGGCGAGGGCCACATTATTCCCCAGTATGGGAGGAACTTCATGAGTACCTGAACTTTGATGTTATGGATGTGCTGAACAATTTACAGTCACCTTCTCTATCTCCAACATTGTCTTGGTCGCCATTAGAGGTGCTGGCATTTCTATGGCCGGGCGATTGTGCATCCTGTAGATGTTGGAGATAGGTATGAGATGTGTACATACATTAATTCAACCACAGGTGACCCTCAATTTTTACAAAATTTATATACTCAATTATCTGAATAGTAATTTTTTTCAAATATATATAAATATTTTTATTTCTTATTTTAAATGTGTGTTGTTTTTGACAAACTGCTTTCTTCATGTTTTATTGCATTATCTTTCTTCCAAATTTTAAATGTGTACTATTGTTAGCACTTGTTAGCTGCTTTCTTAGAAAATTTTTTAGTTTCAAATGATGTAACAAACTTTTCATTCATTTTAAATGTGTAAGTAATTTTTCAAACCTTACTGTTTTTTTTTTAATACAAGGTGATTTTAAATGGTTAAACATAGCCATGGCATAGAAGTCTTGTTTGCAACAGTGCGTCGGGAAGGTTTTTTTTCTTTCAAATGTTAGAGTATATTTTGTTTTGTTAATAAATCAAAGGATGTCTTCACATTTATTTGGTGAGATGTTATTTATTAAAACACCTTATTTCCTTTTGTAACTCTTTTTATTTAAATATTAATTAAATAAAGCTGACAAACATGACAGTTGTCTCTTGGTAAAATATACCTTAGCGAGATTTTTTCACGCGTAAACATTTTAAATCAATTACATATATGTGGGTTTTCTTACACGATATATATATATACATTTTTGAATTTATGCACATTATTTTGACAAACCAGTGTATTTTTTCCTTATACATAACATGTATACACGAGTGAATTAAATATATACATGAGGGAAGTAAATTATATATTACATTTTTCTCTTTCAGTATTTACTTAATATGTTACATTTTCTCTTACAGTACTTAAATACTAGGTTATATTTTTCTCTTATGGTAACTGATCTGATACGACAGTGGTTTTGCTGTTACATCATGGAGCTTTACATATGACGGGTTTTGTTAGATAATTTCTCGTAACAATTGTGATTTACATCATGTGCATCCATGTGCATTATATTATTTCACTAACACATTAAAGTTAGGGCAACCATAATACTTTCTAATGTTCACGACTTCTGCAGTTGTTTATGACCTAAGAAATTTATTTTGAGACTTACCCAATATAAAAAGGGGAAAATATTCAACAATTTCTTCAAAACAGTTTCATTTTCAAAAGGGTTCGGTAATTGAAATATCTGAAAATCGGGATAGGGTTTTGAAGATGGATTGTTATATCTTGGAGATTTTTGTGATATTGTTTGTTTAGGGTTATGTATTTTTTTAAGGGTGTTATGTGTCATGTATTTGTTAGGGTATTATGTATCGTATTATCATCTTATTGTTAATTTGGGTTTAGTTTTTATGTAAAGGTTTTAACCATTTGTGCTGGGCCCCAGTGCCGGGCGTTCTCTCAATTAATGCTCATTTTTCATCTAGTGTTTTTCATCTCCATTTAGTGGTTAAGATATTGTTTTTGTTCATGTAAATTTGTTTAATGGATAACCATTGAATTCCAATAAGGAGTATAGATAATTGATAGGAACTCAGTTAAGGGAACTAATATATGGGTTTGGTCCCAGCAGTATGGCTAATTTTTTGGGTCATCTAGTGAGAAGGTCAAGGGAAACACTTTTTCTGCCTCTGGAATGAGTTTGCTAGAGTCGGTGAGGTGTTATAATGTAACTTTTGATCTGTTTCGAGCATTGGAATCCTGAGAACAGCACATTGGCTGATGGTGATCCTGGGAGAGAAGATTGGTCGGGGGTCCATCCAAGACTAGCTGTCTTGAATTGGTTCCTGGCTGCAGCTACCCTGGCTTCTTCTTCAGAGGAGCTGTTCCATAGGGATGGAGGATGACACGGGTTGTCTCATTTGCAACGGAAAAATACCAGCTGACCGCCATAGCTGACTGCTTCGCCTCGCCTCTACGACGTTATGCCTGCCAGCCGGCCTGCCTGCCCGCCTTCCTGTTGTGACACAATATTTTAACGGCGATTATTTCCAGCGAAAATCCTACATAAAAGACTTAGTTATGAAGGATAAATTTCGTCACCTTAAATGCTGCGACCGATGTGTGTTTTCGGCGAACGATTACGAGTACATGCTGCAACATGAAGTTCGTCGGAGCATGGTAGCGCGTGTACCCGGTCAGCAAGAATGCCTTGGCCTTTCTAAGAGGCAGCGGTGTTGGTTCGCACTCTTCCCGCCTTGTAGCGCTAGAGTCGCCAGCTCGCATATGCAGCACACGAGGTTTCGAAAATAAAGGTTGCGCCACATGAGCATGAATCTTGGAAACTGCCGTTTTCTCGAATGTACCATTGAATCTCATTGGTCAGACTTGAATTATGACAATTGTGGTGGGTGTTTTGCCCTGTAATATTTTGACATGAATAACCCCAGCAGCCAACTGATCGTCAGAGACTCGGCTGCTGGGAACTTCAGCAGACAACAGATAAGCAATGCTATAAGTATGTAGATCCCTTTAGGCCAAGCTAGTAGAATTGATGGTAGAATTATTTTCAAATAATTAAAAGACTGGACTTTAATGGTAATTCAAGGAATTAGTCAAAATATTAAAACTACAGAATTTTCAAGTAAGGCTGTTTGTGAGTTTTTTATAAATATCTCAGCCTCGTAACGTAAATGACACTTAAGTAAATATGCAGAATTTTTATCTAAGGTTGTTTAGCGAAACTTTGATATATGTTTCAGCCTTGTAACTCAGATATCGCATTTTGTAAAGTTAGGACATTTAAAGTAAATAAATGTTATTTACTTACATTTTAAAGGAACATAACGTCAGAAGTGTTATAAGTGATTCCCGAATGACATCTTTTAAAATTTTTTAATGTACAAAAAGGTTTTAGTCTCAAAGAATGTTTTTAAAAATGTCATTTGTTTTATGCCTAAAAGTTCTTTAATGAATGATTGTAATTTTTATACAAAATTATGTCGTGGCATGATTTTTATAGAATGTCAAACTTCAAGGCTATTTATTTATGGTAATTTTAATATCAGCCTTTAGAGAGGGAAATTACCATAAAGCGCGATTGTTAAAAGAATATAACATTTTAAGTATGTTTGGACAAAGTTATTAATTTTGACTGCAAGGTCATAAAATATCAGTAATGGTAATTTTAGAAGATTTGACTATATCAAGAATAATGTAGTGAGTATTATTCATTGTAGAGGTGTGAAATGTAAGGTAATTTTTCTAAAACATTCTAAAACATTGTATATGGTGTATATTTGTAATGCATGAACATTTTAGTGTTTTGCATTTGTGATTAAAATATAAATTAATTTTCCCAGAACTTGTGAGTTGCTTGTAGATTTTAAAAAATGTAAGCTCATTCTGCCCTTAAAAATTTCTTATTTGTGGTACGACTTTAGGGCCTCAAGATGATAACTCGCCTGAGACAGGCTCGCTTTTAGCAGAACTTGAACGAACATGTGGGTGAGTCAAGGCCAGGGTGGTGAGGTATTTCGACTGCTACCTCCCAGTCAAAACACTAGCACTCCTCTACATCAGCTTAAGAAGTAACAACATAACTGGTCAGACTTTTTCCTATCTCATGGCCACTCTAGTGTGTCTCTTTACTCAATGACTACAGTATGTTTCTATTATGTTTATTGATAGCTAGTCTAATGTTCCTCCCGCAAAATTACAGCGACAGTAAAGGTAATCATGCAAAGATTTGTATTACACATTCTAAATAATAAACTATATATTCCTAGCTAATGTAGAGCTTAGAGAAACGATAGCGAATACGTTCAAAAACAGACCTTTCAGTTTTGAAGAAATGTTATTTAAATGTGGAGTCGTTATCTAGTATGTATAGTTTCTATTAATTTTCTGCTACAAAAATGTGTTGCTTGAAATATTATCCACGTCATCGCATGAGGTGTGAGACGATACTCTACACAACTTTAGTAACTGTAACCTTCCTCTCATAACGCTTGAGGATAGTATGAGTTATCCATGTTCCTCTACTTTATCTACTCAGTTAAGTGTGAACATCAAAGACGGTAAACTTTTAATAACGGAACTATTTGGAAAAAACACTATCAAGCGTTCTCGTGATCACCAATTGCCTATAAATATTCACGCAGGAACGAGAAAAATGCAATTTTGACATTGGCTGCAAAATTGTACAAAAATGTATGGAGAAATGCTAAAACTTACTTTGTGCTCCATTTGCCAGACCTGTTTGTTGTTTTCAAAGACAAGATCAAAATAAATATCTTCCTTATCGAAATAGTAGAGCTTGGGGTACGCGATAGGGCCCAAGACATAGTTTATTTTGAGCATGGTGAAAGGATACAAATTTTGCAGTAAAGTAGGTTCTAAGCATTCTAAGCATGGCTTTCTTAAATACTTAATCAGCGACGAACAGCCCAGGGTGTTTTAAGTAATTGCAACACCAAAAATTCTTTCTGTTGCAACAGATTAAATGGTAACTTCATTTGTGCGTTAAAAGGTTGATTATGTAACTATGAGGTATGTAAGTATGTAAAAAGCAAAAAAGCCTTAAGCTCCAAGAATAATTTTATTCACACAATATTGTATGCGCGGTTAGTACATCACCCTGACGTCAAGGAAAAATTATGACAAACCTGTAACAATAAATTCTCCCAAAATAAGCACACGAGACACTGGGATGTAAATCGCATCACGTTGACATTGGCACTTTCACTGGAAAACGAGTTTACCCCACCGCGCATATAACGTAAGCCAATAAGGTACGTCATCTGTGAAGAGTGGGCGAGACTTGTGCGGCGCAAGCAAACAGCTCGTTGCGCAGTTGGAAAATTGACCAGCCCACTAAACAACACTCTTCTGTATAGGCTTTATGCTAGAGGCAGATGGCGCTCTATTGTGAACAACCCTGGTGTTCGCTCTGCCATGCACCTTGTTGGTCCCTATATTAACACATCTTCCACTAAAACGTAGAGGCTGTTCACGGTAAAATGAGCACTTTTGAAAGCCCTGCTTAAGACCTACTCGTATGTACGTTGTGTATTCTTCCGACTTATGTAAAATTAACATTGCCAGGGGCCTCATCACTTTATTCGTGCGTCGGTTAAGTGAAACTGTAATATTATTACAAAACAAAATATTTAAAAAAATCTGCTATTTTTTACACTTCAATACATTACAAAAACACAAACAAAGTGAAAGAAGCAATTTCAGTTATCGCAAATGGTTACCTAATACTTTTAATTCGACGTTAAGATATATAACTATTTTCCATCTATCGTTGCCAACTTTGCTGGGCGTACGTTACTCAGTGCGCCCATTAAAGTACAGTTATGTAGGCAAGAGCAGTGACTTTTTCCAAGGTTGATTTCAAAAGTGCTCACTTTACCGTGAACAGTCTTTAGTTCTGCTGCTGATGTCACACATATAGTTTATAGATGAGATAGCCCGATTTTGATCCCCTGCACATGCCCTCAACATTAACTCACAAGTCGCGTCGTAAAAGTGATAAACGCATTTGCTTACATATTCGAATTGTTTTTTTTTTTTTTTACTGCAACGAGTTGTTTTATATATTTATATATCCTTGAGAGAGTTTTATTATATAAGCTTGCGTTGTTTACCGCATCACTTTTATTGTGCAGAAATTGGCGAATGAGTGAGTGAAGAGATTAGGGCGGCTCTTAAGAGCGAGATCTTGAGAGCCGATGAGGGTGATTGAGGGGAGAATGGAGCAGCACCGGAATGAAAGGATTCCCACATGGGAAAATCCGGGAGCGACCCGGCCAGGGATGCAGAAATTGGAGAGAATCGATTGGTGAGAATCGATTGGTGAGAATCGATTGATTCGTCCCCGAAATATGACAAAAACGACATTTAGTAATTTGCTGCTTTCTTTATAAATTACGGACAAAGGGTATGAATTATCGCATTCGATGTTTGTCACTGATACCGCCAGCATATAAAGTTAGGTTGATATTGTTTGGACACTGCTTGTTATTCTGAAAAAAAAGTGACAATCGTCTTAAGTCATACATAGAAACACACAATTTTCGCGAAAATATTTCATGATCAATTGTATTTCATAACATTTTAGTTCAGCTCCACTTTCATGATTGGATGACATACGCGTTAAGCTTTTAGAGTGTCTTCCCATGAATCTCAGACGTACGGTATCGTAGTAAACAAATGCTGATTGAGCAGTCGAGTAAAAAAAATTGTCGTCTCAAAAACACACATGGCCAGTAATCAAAAGAAATTTGCTCTTATACCCGTAGGGTAATGAAAACTATCGTGAGTGGAACTCTTTTCGCGAAAATCAGGTGGCTTTAGTCATATAAATTTTCATACACTACAAATGTCTAACTTGCCGGCTCAATTTTGTAGGAATAAGTTCACTGTTTCCTAATAGAGGACATAAAAGCTTAATTTTTCGTTTGGCGTTATTTTCCAAAACGACGGACAAAAGTGTTTATGTGTTAGCTCAGTTGCGAGAAAAGATTTAGTAGTTTCCAAAATATAATGTACAATCTTTATTTTTCATATAGTGCTGTCTTCCAGAATATACCAATTACATCATACATCTCTAAATTCCGTACCTACATTGTGCACAATTAACTTACTGAATTGGGTTTAGCACTTCGAGTGCGGTACAGATTTACGTACAAATAATACCTGCTGTAAGTCACCTTTATGCACGACTGCATGAACATCAGTTCTGTTGGTCTCTCCATTCCCATTTACGACTGTCCTATATGCTTCAGACAACACTGGACACACATACTACACTGTACATCGTTTATTACTAGCCGGCTCTCGACCAGTATAATGCCGAGTTTTAAATGTCACAATAAAATGTTCTTTCCTATGTTCACACTGTTTATTTACGTAATGTAAACATTGAGTGTTGATGACGTAATATTTCGTCACAGAGAGCCTTACAAACACTGCCAGTGTCTTCAAACAATGCAGATGTTGTAATGTTTCACACTCTTAAACTGAATCAGTGATAATCTCAATGTTTCAATCAGTGAAACGTATCTTACCGATTCAACAGTCACTTTAGTGAATTTAACCTACGAATCAGTGAAAAAAAGTCAGATTCCCTTCACCTACTGATTCAGTGACATTTTTCACTGATTCATTAGTCTTTTTTTTTTTCCACTGTTTACTCAGTGGTTTATTTTTGACTGATGGATCAGTCAAACAACGTGTAAAAATGGCGGTCAAACAACGTTTAAAAATGGCCGCTAGACATTGTGTATCAAGTGAAATAACGACGAATAAACTAGTAAACCCAATACAAAATACTTCCTAAAATGTGTTTCGTCTTCCATAACGCCATTTCATTAGCTAACATGTTCTTTCAGTCTTTCATTCCGTTTTTACGTATTTCATTTCGTTTTCATGTAATCGTCACGGCTCTATGTTTGAAGCTTTAAACTGTATATAATATAATGAAGAAATTGCACTCATTTATACTATTCGTTTTAACAATCATAACGGTACCAATCAAACCAAAAACGAAAAGTAAGAGTGAGTGAAGAGATTTTTGGGCGGCTCCTAACAGTGCGGTCTTCAGAGCCGATGAGGGTGATTGAGGGGAGTATGGAGTAGCGTCGGAATAAGGGTGCGGGGGAAGCGGGAGTTCCCCGAGAAAACCCGACGACCAACGGCATCGTCCGGCACTATTCCCACTTGCGAAAATCCGGTTCGCCTTGGTGGGGAGGCGGGCGTGCTAATCGCTCAGCCACCGCGGCCCCACGAAAAGTAAGAGCATACACTTTTCAATCTTTTAGATTTCACGGCGAAACTATGGCATACATATTCCTCTTACTATTTAAACTTGACGTGATAACGCAGATAATAAAGTAACGACCTAAATTCCAAGTGGAGAGGGTCCGTGAGTTCAATCCTGGCCACCTCAGAGAATTCTTTTACTTTTTTTTTAATTGCGGTAAATTACGCAATATAAATAGTAAACTATCGTAAATATGTTTATTGCAAGTAGTTATTTGGCTACATTCAATAAAAAACAATGTCAAATTCGCCACTGTAGTCGGCCGTCAATTATTCAATCAGTGAAATTTTTTCACTGAAACAATCAGTGGTTTTCCACTGATTGTTAAGTGGAGCCATTTTCACTGGTTAGAGAAGTTGAACTTCCCTGCGAATCAGTGGTTTCCCACTGATTTAAATTTAGAGTGCAGCAAATTTCACACAACGCAGTTAAATTCAGGCGTCGCAACATTACGTCGGCAGCACCCAGAGTGTTAAATCGGATAAATGGTTCCCGAGAAATAAGTAAAGCACCTTAAATTTTTTAATGGCTGACATTTTGAAAATGAGCACTAGACGTGGTCGAAAAATATTAAAGCCTGATGTCCTTACTAAGCACTGGATATGTATCGCGTTTGGGAAAATTCGGTTCATATGTTCAAAACTTATAAGATTCGGGTGTGTTTTAAGAAGGGAGCGGCGGGGGAAGGAGGAGTATTTACTTCCGGACAGATATTCGCATGATTTAATAAATAAACCTATCTTTCCCAGGAAAGTAGGCCTAAAAATGCGTGCCAGTCAAATGAACCATGTAAGTTGACATGGTCCACCGTAGCATTCGCGTGTGCAGAATTTGATTGGTATTGGTTGGTTTGTCCCCGAGATATGACATAAAAGCGCCATTTTTCCGTATGCAGCATGCTATCTTCAAAAACAGCGGACAAAAAGTTTATGTATTTGAACATATAATGTTTATCATAGGTACTGGCATCACATCGAGTTTGGTTGATGTTGGTTGCTACGTATCAAACATAATATATATATATATATATATGATAATTTATTTACGGGAAAAGACATTTGATTCGAAGTTTGATTTGAAAATCTTCAGTGAACCGTGAACAAGATGCAGCACAGTTCGTATTTTCAGTGCCGTAAATAATGTGATGCAATTGATATCCGCTTATTTTCGCATTATTTACTTCATGTGCAGATGTATCGATTATGCGGTTCTAAATGCTACACATTCTATACACTCATGCCTGCGTAACAGCGTTCGCGTGTCAGATTGTCTGGGTCAAATACCACAATGTCTTCTCACAAAGAAACGGAGCATTTAACGAAAAGAAAACTGAACGTCTACACTTAGGGTTTTGAAGTTCTAGTACGTATGAATACCTATTCGCGATCATGAGGCGTACAATTCATTCATTGTTACTCCCAACTGTTCTGAACCTCTGGTAAACTTCTAGTGTCAGGATATTTCTCCGCCTCATGCAATCATAGCTTGAATGAACCTGTCAAATAACACCAGTGTTACTGCTCCCCGCATTTGAGCGCAAGAGAATTATTTCTTACTCACCATTACCAAAACACCTGTTTTTATTCGTATTAATTACAAACGAAACAATTTATCAATAAAATATAAGTAAAAGTTCAGTTTAATTAAAAATAAGGTACTTTTTTCTTTACAGAATTATAAAACGGTAGCGATAAATGACTAAAGACCTGAAAGATTCGCGAGTTCAATGACCTGCAGGCTAGAGACTACGCATGTGTACAAATATGCCGATACCATTTGCACATTGGTTGTCTGCTGCCACAGTGGAAGGCGACAATTGGACACCGTTCTCCAGGAGGTGTCAAACACCGCGTGGACCAATGGCTAAAGCTATATCTACGCACTTGTTTTGAATTATAGCTCGTCCCAAAATTAAACCGCGAGTTCTTCAGGTCTCTATAAATGACGTATTTCATAATCAACCAAACACGTCTTACATGGGTGATTTTCCAAAGAATTCAAAAAAGCTACGAATAGACTAAACAAGAAATATTTGCGAATTCAGTTATGTGTAGGCTAGACATCAGAGACTTCCGTGCACTGAAACAGGTAACTTTCTATTGATTACTTGCCGTCAGAGTGCAAAGCGATGAATGGGTGCTCATTCGGTTACGAATTATCACAAAATTGTCAAATAAAGCGCGAACTAACTGAAAAAGAAATATCCACGTACAAGGTTTTGAATTCTAGCTGGTCCATATTTTAATCTTCGATTTTCCTACATTTATTTTTAACCCCAAGACGTTTTCACTCAGGAGCGTAAGATTTGAGGTTTTAAATGCTGGCCAGGAAAGCAAAATCAAATGACAGATCCGTTGAACGAATCACGATCACAGATAGATGTTATTTTTAATTCTTTCATTCCATTTTTAAGGCTTTGGAGTCGGCGGACATTTACAGACATTCGCGATATGCGAGTTAGTCACCTATATCCGCCTCGACGTATCAGTTCTGTCTATTTCTCAAAGTCCACCTATTATTAGTAGCAAATGTTTTTCGCGAATAGTTTTCAAGACCAGTTGTATTCCAAACCACTTTTGTTCACATGCACTTTCGTGATTGGATGATTTTAAAATGTCACGTGCCTCAAGTGTTTGTCCTCGAATCATGGGTGTTCAGTGTCAGAGTACTTCATTACGATTGGCCAAGCAAATAACGACATGTCTTCTCGCGTGGACATGCCGCCCATAACCAAAGGAAGTTGTGATTGTGGATGTAGGATATTGGAGTCTAGCGTGGCCATAAATATTCTCGCGAAATACACCTGTCTCTACTTATTACCGTCCTCTTGAGCCACACTACAACCACTCTAAATAGGAATCTGTTATTTTTTACTGATCGTCAGTTGAAACTGCTCCATCCGGAATCAGTAGAAAAAGAAAACTACTAATCTCTTCAGTTAAGTGAAATCCACTAATACAAACAGTAGAAAATCAGTTATTTATAGTCGATTAATAAAATGCACAAGGATTAAAAACCGTGCATTATGGTTTGAAATAAGTACAATTATTTTGTCGCAAAACAAAATTATTACATGTACAAGAAAATTTTGGAAGTGGTTGGTATCTAACCGCCACCCCAAACAGGAAAATGTTCTTTTTCTTCTTTTGGCTGACGTTTTACAAACTGTGCTACTTTGCCACTGAGATATATGGTCTCGCCTTTACGTGGTAACATAAAAATACAATGGCAAACGGCTGTAAGTTTCGTAATGTGAAATTACTTCATGTTGGCGAAATATACACCATATTATACGTACGTAGGTATATGTCTTTGTAAGGCTCGAAAGTCATTTTAAGTGAAGTTTAGTTCTGATTGTGTGCTTTAAAAGAGAAATATAGTGGGTTTAACGGTGTTGTAGGTGTTTTCTATGTATATGCCATTTTGCAATGCAACGAGATTTTACAGAATGGAACTGTTATTTTGAAGAGAGAGATTGTCTAGTAATATCTGCACTAATTAGACAGTGGAACGTTAGAAACTATGAAATGATTTATAAAAATTTGGCGTCTCCTCATTATTCGATCTGTTAACTTGCAGACCACAAAACTTTTGTTGTGTAAATCCACATTTCTTATTAAATAACCGCACTAACGAGTCAGTAAAATTATCACTGATCTATCTGTCACTAAAAATAACAGTTTAAATCTGTAGTGTCTCGTTGCATTGTACAATAGGGGATACTAGTGGACATCGATAACCTTGTACATTGATACCACTATATTTATCTTTTAAAGCATAGAATCCGAACTAAACTAAACATAGATAGACTTTAGAACTTTGCAAAGACATTTACTTACGCAGAAAATCTATATATTTCGACAACAAGAAACACATTCAATTCACGAAAATTACAGGAATATTTGACATTACATTTCGTGGTTCAATACCTATAATACGAGCACACATTTGTCAGTGGTAAAGTAGGGTAGTGGATATGGCTGATCATGAAAGCTTCAGCATACTTTACTTTATGGGCGGAGGTTCGAGCCCAACCAAGTAAAAAAATGTTTTTGTGTAGACAATTTTGTGTTCTGCAACAAAATAAATCGTACTTAACTTACGTCACATAGGAATGATCTTTACTTATTTATTATCCAACTATAAATAAGTAATTTTCTACTGCTTGAATTAGTAGATTTCTCTTAACTGATGAATTAGTGATATTTTTTTCTACAGATTCCGGATGGAGCAGTTTCAATTGACAATCAGTAAAAAATAACTGATTCCGATTTAGAATGACGGACACGCTTACTCCACTGTTCAGTTGGGGCTGCGGTGGTTGATCGATTAGTCTGCTCGCCTCCCACCAAGGCGAACCGGGTTCTGTCTCCGGCCGGGTCACTCCCGGATTTTCGCATTTGGGAATCGTGCCGGACGATGCCGCTGGTCGGCGGGTTTCCTCGGGGATTTCCCTTTTCCCCCACCCTTACACTTCAGTGCCGCTCCATTCTCACCTCACTTCACCCTCATCAGCTCTCAAGACCTTGATGTTAAAACTTCATTCGCCTTCTACTGTGAATCCCAGCTGTACTCGCCAGCAAATTGCGTCATTGGCCATAAATACGGCGCTAACCAGCGTCTGCTACCTTACTCACCAGGCAGCAGCGCAATCAACAGGTAAGGCTTCCGCAGTACGCATATAGCCAATCAGACAAAAGATCTTCTTTCAGAGCCTCGGGAAGCGAATGGGCAAAAATAGTACGCTTAAATGAAACGAAACGTTACTCCCAATTTACTTCCTTCTGAAGGCTCTTCACGCGTCAAGTATGCAGTTTCAAAATCTACTTTTGAAAAAAGGCCACTGCCTTGTAACTGTGCGTATGCTAACGTATTCTCTGAAATGCAGACTCACACTCAATTTGGCAGTGAAGTAAATAAAATTGTTCTGAGTTTTGACGTTGCGTCGCGAGTGTAACGTTTGATATTTTCCTAACGAATCGTGTTTTGTTTTTTATGTACACGTGAGATTGAGAACTTCCATATTAGTAACACATCTAAGAGTGGGATGTAGCTGCACGTCCAAGGTCAAGAAGCGAGGGAGCGATACGGGCGACACTAACACGCACGCCTAGTGCATCATCGCTCCTACGCGCAAGGCGTGCAGTGTTTCCTTCGTAACGCTGTACTGTGCAAATTAGATCTGTAACAGTGGCATTCTATTACACGCGATGAAAGACCACAGATTAAACTACGCCCGCAATTTTGTACTTTTCTCTTGCCGCTTACGGAAACTCCATAGGCAACTTTAAAAAACGCTATATTTGACCATTTTCACGATTTTTTTTTCCAGTAATTCACTTAATACGAGGGGGAAAAAAAAGGGGGGGGGGGAATAAATATATAATCATTTCTGACAAAAATTCACACTTGCAGAATATTTATTTGGCGAGATACGCGCCAACAACGATTTCACGGAAAATGTTTCTGTGCATCCTCCCCTTATAGTCCCTAACACTTTCACGTCTTCATCTGACTGCGACACGAACAAAGTCATTAGGCCAATTACAATGACAATAAAAAAGAGGATACGAAATTAGGAGACATGTAGATACTAAGCAGGGCTTTCAGAACTGCTCAGTTAACTTCGAACAGCCTACTCTTAAATATTCTGTGGTAAATGTGTGCCGCTTGGATTTCGCGATATATACATATGTACGTACAATCGTTCCGCTTCTGCGTACTCATTGACTCTGTGCTAACGCCCAGCCGCACACTTTAACTACCGCAGCAGCCAGCTCCACGCCTTTAATGCTCGTGTCACAGCGTCCCGGTATGATTAAAAGCAGCCGTTAAGTTAAAGCGAGGTCAGCTCCTTAACAAGCCCCTCCCTCGTCCCTCCGCCGTAAACCCGCCTCTTTCACTTGTGTTCCACCGGATCCACACGCCCCGCCCGAAAACCGCACAATGCGTAATTTTTGTTGGGAAGCATCCGCCGAGACATTCGTTCTCGTCGGCCAAGCCCGTAAACAAGCTGCGTAACAAGCAGTGAATATCAGCCATTAAGGCTGTTGCCTGACTCGAAAACAGAGAAAATTGGATATAGCCTTTTCGCCGTTTCTTCGCACTTTTTTAATCGAACCTTTGGAAAATCATCCCATGTATTACATGTCTGGTTGTTTTCAAAATACTATGTAATGTATCACAAGTATTTTATACTTCTCTCAGCTGAAAAGTATCTTATTTCTAATTAAATTGAATTTTTACTTATGTTTTACTAGCCCCGGCCTCGCTCGGGTGCGATTAACAAATATGGCGTTGTTTGTGTTTACAACAAGTATACACACTAAATTCTTCAGTTAACTAGCATAGAAATAATACTGTGTTGTTCACAAAGTCTTCGTAAGTGAACACCTATTTTAAACCAAATTTTAAAAGACAAAAAAATTTACTGTGGGTCATCCTTAAAATCTCAACATATGCTGTCGGGAATTTTTTGTAGACCTTTTTGAGACCTACAAGTCTGTAGTACATTAACTTGGTCATGTAAGCGCCCGAAAAGTGGCTTTTTCCGACTTTATTAAAAAAAGTCGACATTTCTCTACTATACTTTCATTAAATACTAACGTATTATATACTTAATCCTTCATCAAGATATTCTCTAAATGATGGTGAATACCGCATCATAATCTATCCGTAGGGATAGGAAAATTTCGGGAATTCAATGACCTGTAGGCTAGACGCCACAGTACTGTGTACACTAGAGCCTCAGGTGTTTGTTCATTGGCTGCTGCCACTGTGTTACCTCACACCTGCCAGTATGGGATTCGCTACTTGTTTCTTTCCAAGTTTGTTATTGGCTCAGAGGCGTCTATGGCGTGTCTAATTAACTGTAATCCAATTGCAAATATGACTTCGCTGTTTGTGTGTTTGGCGTCTATTTTGTCCCGAAGTGAATTCGCGAAATTTTTCTATCCCTATCTATCAGGTAATTGAGAAGCCTTAGCCGAATACACATACACACGCGGCAGGGTGACTTTGTTTTATAATATGTATAGATAGATGTGCGCCATATAATATTTCACTTGTAATTAATATGAATAAAAACAGGGAGAAAATAGGTGGGTTGGTAACGCCTAGTAAAGAGCAGTTCTCTTGCAAACCATTATTACATTGAGTGTTCATTAATGTGGCGCGTTGTCCCTTTGGTGTGATTTGCTATACTCTTTTAAACTTCGTTCCTTCCAATGGGGCGGAGGAATATCCTGGAAGTAGAATTGGAAGTACAACTTCAGCAGGGCTTCAGAAAAGTTGGAAGTGACTGTGAATGGAGCATATAGACTATTCATGGTAAAGTGAGCCCTTTTGAAAGCCCTCTCATTTGAAATAATAGTCGATATTTATACTGTATTTTAGTCTTAAGGTTGAAGAAAAGCAACTGATTACGGAGCACTACACCCTACTATACAAGGTGAATAACTCATAAAAAAAGTAGTACAGACACTATAACAATTGTCAGAAAAGGGTGATTAATGCGGTATATGAAAGAAGAATGTTTATATTTTGCAACATTATAAAATATCTTACTAAAATATACTTTTTAAATGTAAAAAAATAATCCATTGATAGAGTCCGCATTTTTAACTAAATTTAAACACATTTCCGTTTTGGATGCTTCCGAAAGCAGAATTTTCAAGGAAATCTTCTTAAAAGAAAAGGCGTCATAATGTTTGCTATGAGTGTGTGTAATAAAATTGTAATAATAATTTAGGAAGTAATTTTTATAATTGATTTTATGTGCATCCATTTGTTACAAATATTTACGGCTGAAACTGACGTAAATAAAGTTAATAATAAAATTGATATGAGACATTATTACTATGATTTTATTACAAACAATCATAGTAAACATTATGAAGATCTTTCTTTTAAGATGATTTTCTTGCAAATTCTGCTTTCCGAAGCAACCAAAATGGAAATGCGCTTAAATTTAGTTAAAAATGCGGACTCTATCGGTCGATTATTTTTTTATATATAAAAAGTATATTTTAGTAAAATATATAATAATGTTGCAAAATATATACATTCTTCTTTCGGCCTACAGCATAAATTTCGCTTTTCTGACAATTTTCATTGTGTATGTGCTACTTTCTTACAAGTTCTTCGCGTTGTATAGTCGGGTGCAATGCTCCATAGGCAGTTGCTTTACTTCAACCATAAGACGTTAACTTTAGATTGCGGTGTAATCTACATACTGTGTTTATTACTTACGTGGCAATATTTTTTCAAAAGGTTGTTAAAGGATAAAAATGGCTGAATGAAATAAGTAACTAGAGCCTCAGAAGTGCTCACATTACCGTGAACAGCCTATATAGGGAAATACATGTTATATAAGACTCGGTGATTTAGGCGTTTCTGTTAAAGATTGATAGATGTATACCAGCAGGGGCATCTTTGAACAGACAAATAAGAGCTCCTTTGCTATCTAAGCCTTTTGTTACATTAATGTAAAGCCTATTTCCTGGAAAGATCAGAAAAATTAAATTATTAAATTAAAAATTTCTGATAAACAAACTGGAATATTTGCTTCTATATAGAGTTTGAGAGTATAATTTCTGACGCTTAGGTTTTTTTTCAAGTTTATATCTTCATAATTGGCTTTTAAAAACCGAATTTTACCAACATGTATCTCGCTATACAAAATTCTCACTGCTAAACAAGACAACAGCCTTAAGACGACAAATATGGTGCGACACTTGCGGTAAGAAACTCCTGGGGGGGGGGGGGGGGGGAAATAACAGAACGCGGAAAAAGGAAAAGAACCGACAATTTGTTAGTTCGAGAAGGCAGGAGCTAATGACAAACTTGTAGCATTGCCTCGCCCACAGATTATCTCCCGTTTAGGTAGCTAGCTACCAGCCGTAAGAAAATAAAAAGATTGCCCGTGTTCACACTCGAAGATATCTCCTTGAGAAATGCCGCACGTAGACATGCAGCCCATAACCAAAGGAAGTTGTGATTGTGAACGTAGGATATAGCTGTTGAGACTGTTTACGTTGCAAGAATTTATAGGAGACAGTAATTGTTCAGATACATTTCCTGATTACAAACTCTCATTGCACTTATAGCACAACTAGGTCGTGGATTTAATTTTCTCATTTTGTCCCTCCACATATCCAATTCAGTCATGATATCTCGGAAGGTGTTTGACAAATCCTCCCCATAGTATTCACAGGTATTTCTAAAAGACTGCATTACTTCTGGGTCATCTGCATTGCCTGGAAAAAGAGCTTGAAATCCAGACAAAACCGCTTTGTGATTTGTGAATCTGTTATTGATCTGCATGATAAACGAATCAAGGAAAGGTATGTACAGTGTAATTCTGAAGTAGCTTTCTGGGTCTGAATGAGACTGATTTGGTCTGTTTGTTTGCCTTTTTGAGACTCAAGGTACAGCCACTGGTACACCAAACTGCAAACTTTTTGAACAGCTGTGAAAACCTCTTCAAATGTCAATTGGGTATTTTACTCTCCTCTACCTTTTCGACTATTCTTTTAGCGCAGTGTTTTGCTTAAAATCCTTCCGAATGAATACACTTTTTCAGTGACGAAAAGTTAAATAAAAATTTACACTGAAGAATAGAGCTTCGTAATACAAAGGCATCCCTTGATGAATCTTCGTCGACCCACTGCGATATTTCTGTCAAAGCTTCAATTACAGTTGGCGTTAAGTTAATCCCTTTCTGAGTGAACTGCACGTGATTAGGGCACACGGTTGTGGAGCGTTCATTTATTGGCGCAGAGTTACCAGGGGCGTGTCAAATAAAGTCTGGTCCAATGACAAAAGTATTGCAAACGAAAAGTGTTTCAAGTTTAAAATGTCCTCAAATAATAACGCGAATTTTGCAGATCTCGACCAATAACGGAAGGGAGTTGTGGTTGTGGGCATAGGACTTTGAAGTCTAGCATGGCCACGAATATTTTCGCGAAAAACACCTGTCCCTATTCATCATGCGTGGGGATGGCATTGCGCGCATGCATGATCTTTGCGGCAGGAGAGATGGCGCACACACCACCCCTGTGGTCCGTGGGCAGGTGACGCCGTGAAACAGCCTCGAGGCAGGCATAGTATTTCGCTGCGCAAAGATGCGCCACGAAGTTCTGGGACATGCCACCATGCCGGGCATAGTGTGCTTATCAGGAACGGAGTGAGCTCCTGACGCCAGGGCCAGGCAGGGCAGGACACTGAATTGGCCATATGTATATGGTTGTGTCGTGTCTCTAAAAACAAATTAATTTGTCTTATGTAGGTTATAACACACGACCATGCATGCTCAAGCACACAAGTACACATCACTGACCTCCCGTTGCGCAGTCGGTTGGAGCGCCACCGATCTGGGGTGCGGGAGGCCCTTGGTTCGAAACCCGGGTAAGGCATGGGTGTTAATTAAAGTTAGGTTATAAGCTAGTCTGTAAACCGTTCCCTGCTAAGCTATCCAGCATAACACCGGGGGACGTTGAAAAACCCTTTACAATTACGTTTATAATTAGTATCCAAAAAATAATTAAATATTTTATATTCTATTGGTTACAACCCAACTCACTCACAAATGCAATCCAATTGTTAACCAGCAATATGGGTGATCATAAAGAAACTTAATTGTCGATATTTTTGCAATAACGAAATACTCGAAGAGGAAGAGTAATTATGTTTAAAAATAAATACCATACTTAATTGATTTCCGCAGGCCTATCCCGTAACACAAGTCCCATATAAATTGAGAAAATGGTTAGTAAAATAAATGTGGTCTGTAGTATCATTTTATGTGTTTTACAGTTTGTGTGTAGATTATTATTTAACTGAGTGTGCGTTAATTCGGATCGTTGCAATAAATTTTGTTTGCATGAAAAGTAGATCAATAGCAGGGCCTCAGAAAAGTTGGAAGCAGCCCTTAATGTCGTAGCAAGCACCTGCTCACAGATCGTAATATCCACAACAAATATACAGACGTAATGGTGAAAGATGTATGCACTGGTATACCTCGAAGCCACAAAATTCAGTCCGAAACTCCTGCATTGTAAATGTTCTCCGAGCCTTAATGTACAAACAGTCTTAAATTAAATGCATTTTACTGCCTTGAAACGTCGTTTTTAAAAATGAATTCATGTAGATCTTTAGAAGGCAGAAGTTCTTGTAAAAAATATGTCTACCATATGACTACGTGTAATGTTTTGCGTTACAACAGAGCGAAGTCATTTACAATTTGTGTTCAGAACACTGTAAAAATAAGTGTAGAGAACGCACTACTCTCACAATCTCTTTCACGAATACAGTAGAAGGAAAACTCTAACTGAACTCGAGCTGCATATTACTCGAGCAGATTACCGTAAAAATAATTCTGACGAAAAATGGGTGAATCAATCGGATAATATTGGATTAATGGAAATTTTTCCGTGGTGGAAGTTCCCAAACCATGCGTGTCATTCTCTTTTCAATTATATATTTGATCAGTATCGTACAGTAGGCCGTGGCAGGACTTGACTCTCCTCCATTGTGAAATGGGCATGATTCCCGGCGGGGTCGCCATAAATTTTTGTCTGTGCTTGAGTAGTTTTCTCGGGGGTCTTAATTACATTTTCTAATTTCACAATCAAATTTTAAGTACGGAATTTTTTTTCAATTACTATGCTTCTGCCCACAACGTTTTTGGCAACTCCAAAAATGGAGTATTTACTATTATAATAATTTTTTCTTCGTTAAAAAAAAATTTAAGATCAATCTTCAAAAATAAATAAAACACGACATATGTTTTACGCCAAATGTATTTGGTATTGCACAACATGAGGAAAACTCAAATACACATTGAAAAATTTATCTTGTAAACTTTTTTTTGTGTATTAAAGGGTACTGTACCCCAGTCAGTCCTAATTTATGTGGGTGATCAGTATAATGCTTAAAACACTGTTTGCAGACGTGAACTTTGTACCCAAGCGAAGTAATCTGCGATCACACCAGTCTTGAAAAGTGTTTCATGTAACAATAATATGAAATATTCTCCGTTTCGTCCTTCATCATCAGAAAATCGTTATGTTCAGGGTTCTCATTTTTAGTCACACATGTTAGTGCCACTTTTACCTTGGCATTTAGCGAGTACTCATTTGCAGACACACCAGGGTTGTTGTACTCAAAGACACTTGTTTGCTGTAGAGGAATCGGAAAATCCAGTCCGCTAAAATCAAACTTTTCTTCCACCTCAGCATACCTCTTGTCCACACACTGCGGATTCAATGGCTCGACAAATACAGCCAACAATGACCACTTGAAACTTTGATTGTCATAGTTGTGGGGATTGACTACGGCATGTTCGTGTTTGATAAAGTCCGGGAAGGTCAACATATGTCGATAGCTCTGAAGGTACTTCCTTTATGTTACTTGGAGGAAACCCCTTGCACCTATTCATATGAACCCTTAGACCATCCATCCGTGAAGTCGACACATCACACTTCGATCACGTGTGCCTTATTTGGGTGGGGCTCTTTGTACAGACATGCCTTTCATGTCTCCTACACCATAGCTGTAGGCCAATATCTTGCCATAGAAGCGAGATTTGTAATGCCAGAATGGTTCAGCAGGGGTGGTTGGCCATACAGTTGTTTCTGGAACAAGCGTTGATGGTCCAGTTGACGATGTGGTTGCCTCGCCTGAAGAACTAGATGTCACTTAGAATTTTTTGGTATTTCAAGATAAAAAGTCACTTGATCACCTGGGTCCAACATGGCTGATGGGTGACAACATAACATAGTGGCTGGTATCAATCGATTAGGTTACGTTGACAGATGGTCAATAATATTGTGATATGGGCTGACCTTGAAGGCATGGTTGCTTGGGGATACGCAATTGTGCCTGACTTTCTATATTGGCTACATTGAAATTTTTATACAATTCTACTTGATCCGACTGTTCATTTGTAAGTGTAAGGTCAATGTTAATTGAAGCGTTGATTAGTCGCAGTCTGTTTGAAATGTGCTTAAGATAAGTATAAATTTATCGGGACTATGGCAGGTTAGGTTAAGTTAGATTATTTACGATTTTTTTCTGGCCTTTGGTAGGTTAAGGTAGGTTAGTTCTTGACTTTAGTAGGTTAATTTATGTTAGTTTGACAGATGGTGAAAATGTTTGTGCTGCGGTTTGGTCTGGACTATAAATTTGCTTGGTACACTTGGGTTAACTAGAATGGTATGGTTGGTATGTTGGGTGATATGTTTTCCAGTATGCCTTTCTTGCGATTGTTGGTGTAAGTCGAATGGTGTTGACGGTATGTCTGTCGGTGAGTCCTGTAATGTTAAGGCATGCCTGAGTTAAAGTGTTTAGTATGGGTGGTTAGTGTATTTTGACTGGTGCCAGTCGGCAAGTTAGATGGTATGAGAAGTTGATTGTTTCATTGGTATGGGCTGTATGTTGGCTTTGTATGGTCTGCGTGGACGAATGGTTGAGTTATACTAGCGTTATAGTGGGTGGTATGGTTGATAGGTATAAGCGGTGTTGGTTCGTAGAGCAGATGGTATACATGAGTTACAGTGGGTGGAAAATTGAATTTTAAGGTGCCTGCTTGTGAGTATTTAAGCAGCTGGGAACCAATTAGGAAGCTTAGCTGGACAGTGGCAGTTGTGAAACTTTGTCGTGAAGAAGAACAATGTATGGCCAAAGGATCTGGTTGCACGTTTGCTAGTATAGACTGTCTTAAAGCATGTTATATTCACTTCATGAAAAGTGAGCATGCTGCTGTAAAGATATTGTGTGAATGGCGCGGAAATCTAAGAATTCTATTTTTATGTTTATACTCTGAAGTATGTAAATATGTATCTGATATAAGTAAAAAAGGTTTTAATTTCTTGCCGATGTTGTGTCCTGCCTTATTACCCTGACATAGAGAATACGACGGTGCTTGGTTTAGTCACATAAACATACATTAAAAATACGCCGAGTAGGATAGTTATGCCTACAAAACCTTCGATATAATGAATAATTAACAGATGCGGATATCGTGCAGAAATTAGACTTCAAGAGAGGAGACCAGAAATGAAGGCGAGAGAACGTTTTGCATTGTTCCGCTGTACTCTATGTACAATTTCAGTATAACAACAAAAAAATTTAATTAATTTTAAAATCGAATAATAAATACAGATTTGTTTATTTGACATACACCCTATTCCTATAAAAATAAAAATGGTTACCAGAAACAAATTCAGGGGGTAACATCATTTTATGGAGCTGTTTGACAGTGGCAGTCGTGAAAGACACTTCGTCTCAGCTCGTGTTAGAAATTTGAATGTATAAGGGAAACAATGGTTTGTTAGTCCATCATCGCCGTGATTGACAACATTAATGCCGTTTTATTCCTGTAACTCATGCGTTTTAATGCCTAAGGGTACGAATGTATAATTCAACAACTCATCAGCAGGTGTAACGTCTCTTTCTATGAAGAAGAAATCTTCATCCATGGCTCCTACTTATTCCGTCATGACGAAAGCCAAACCATCTGGGACCCCTAGTGTATCATCTACGGGACTTTCAGTGGCATATCGGTGTCGCTTCTGCTGCAAAGACTTTGCCTTCAAGCTTACTGCACGGAGGCACGAAGTTCACGAGTGTCCGAATAGTTTGTTTTGTGATAAATGAAGGACTGAGATTTTTATAAGGACGTAGAGAAACATTAATATTGTTGTTGTAATATATTTTAATAACATTTAGAACATTAATAATGTAATAATTTATTTCTTATTTTAATCCTGTATCGTAACCAGTCTGTTATAAACTATTTTTGTTAATAATATCGCTATAAAGAAAATATATTAGCTTATCCCTATGGTTATAAAGCGCTTTTACATACATATGTAAACATATACAAACATATATACCTGGAGATATAAATGATTCTTGCAAACATAATGTCACGAGCTTGGTCTTAATAGTTCACAAATTATATTCATCTACTTATAAATATGCTTACAGCCCAACTTGCGCGAATAAGGTTTGCAAAATAATTATTTAAAATTAATATTTAAAAAAATTATGTGGATTTAAGTACATGAGATTTAGAAAGTAACGAAAAGCTTTTAATACAACATCTAAACAACCGCCTTGATGTGAGCTTGGTAATCTAGTGGTCAGCATACAGGACTCCTATCCGATGGGTTGTGGGTTTGAATCCCGTCCATCCATGGGAATTCTTCCTTTTTTTTTAATGTCAGGAGCTGTCATGGCAAAGTGCAAAATTTTAAAAATTAAAATTTTTTAAAATGATATTACATTAAAAATACATTTTCGATACATTTTACTGTATTTTTTTTAATGATTTATACATTTTTCAAATGATAAATAAAATATATTTAAATAAAATAGTTTTAATTATCTATAAATACATTGACTCCTAGATGTATGATTGTTTTGACAAGGCTGTATAGCGGCGCGAGCGATCATGAAGTTCGTTCGCACTTGTCTTGGGGGCCATTTACACCAGCCGCCTCTTCCTGCACGGAGCCTATAGACGTTGCTACATACTTCGTCTGTCATAACAGGTGTGTCTGCCTCGTGTGACTGTCGGACCATGCATAGTTACGAGGGTAGCTGGCTTAATTTTAAATTAATTTTTTTGCACAACAGTATAAATAAAAATTAAATATAGTAAATACTAAAAACAGTATCTATTGAATTAATATCTAAAAAAATAACGTAATAAAATTATAATATTTTTTGCAAAGTCCTGCCTGAAATATACTTTACAATAATATTTTATACGCGTTCTTGTGTATGGAAAATTACATATTTAAAATCGTAAATAAATACACACACTGGGAATTCACACTCTCTACTAGGAGTCCTGCGAGTGGGAGTTTCTATTCTAAAATTGAGTTTTTTCCCTAGGAAAACCAATAAAATTCTGAGGTATTCAGACACATTCATTTAAGTTTTTACAAATTTCTAAATATTTTTTGGTTGCATATTTTTGTGAGGGGGTATCAATACGCCCCAAAGCAGCAAACAGAATTTATTTAATTTTTATTAAAATAATTTTTCCCTATACACATGCTATATACTTCTTTTAAACCCTTGTCCCAGTGCATCTCCCGATAGCTGTGTGGTCTAAGGCATCAGAATGCCGACCCGAGGTTCGGCAGTTCGATTCCACCCTCCTTCTGATGGCATTTTGAGCGCTAATAAAGCAGAGCTCCCAGCGACCAACCCTAGAACAAATATGGAGGTCGAGCGAGAATGACACCAGCGCCCCTAGCAGCCAACTCTATAACCAAGATGGCGTTCGAACAACTAGCGTGCCTGCTAGCAACAGTCGATGTAAACAAAAGACAATAAAAAACAAGACTGGTGGAGCGAATGTGAATGACAAATGAAAAAAAAAACCAGATGGTGGTCGAATAACAGTGAGACACAAACTCGAAAATAAATTGCGAACGAAAAAACCAAGATGGTGGTGGAGCGATATCGTGCGTGATAAATTGGTAGAACGAACGTAAGTAATTGGGGTACAAGAAATATAGAGAGAAAGAAAGGAAATAGAGAAAGAAAAATTGGGAAGACTCGGATGAAACACATGGAATGCAAGAGCTTGAAAAAACAGAATGATAGGTCGACAACACAGAATGATAGAGCATTAAGTGAAAAAATACATACTGGCTAACAAGATGACAGGTACAATATGGCAGTTCCACTAAGATAAGAACCCAAGATGGTGGTCACACGACCGGAATGACAGAGCAGGAAGTCGGTAATCCAATATGGCGGACAGATACTCGATACTCCTGCCCTAGCCCTTGTGCCAACTTCGGTATACCCATACTACTCATGCCAATTCCCAATGCCATTGCTAAAACGTTTACTATCATATGTAAATTCGAATTTTCGGCCACCTCGTACTAACAATGGTTATCGCGTTTTATAAATGGTTCAAGTTCCATCGGTGTAGGTGCGTATAACGGCGCAGATAATAAAACAATGAATATCTGTCCACGTAAAATTAAGCAAAATTGTCCAATTTTGGTACCATGTCCAGCATTATTACTGCTAATTTTCTTGCTGTAATGTACACCAGTTTCATGTTAATCACGTTTAACTGTAAGTACTCTACAGAGGAAAGGGAGTTTTTAATAAAGAGTTTAACTGTTATACATCTGTAGGTAGAACGTGCCAGCAAGAAAAAATTCCTTCACAAATACAAAACAGTGGTGCGTACAACATGTGCGCATTTGATAATGGATGGGGCGGGGGTCATTAATGCGATGGTGGGCGGAAGGGGGGGGGGTGGTTCAGCCTGCTAATGAAACTCGTTGTATTTCCTGTTGATGATTTAACAGGTGTGCGTGTTTAAATATTTTTTTCCCCCTTTCGACCGGGTCGTCGACACGGCGTAGTGAAAGAACGGAGGTCAGCTTGACCCGACTACTTGTTGATGGACCCTCGCTGATCACAAAAGCAGCGCCGACAGGAGAGGTGATAATGATTAATGTCCGGGAGGCTTCCTTAATGAGCTGCTAGGAAGTGGGGGTGCGAAGAAGGCGTGGCCATGTTTCCCAGGTGTCTGGTCTTCCCTTTGCCCCTCCGGGGCCACAGCGGTAGCGTGGCTAGGGCACCAGCTACCCGCCGAGGTGACCCGGGCTCGATTCCCGGCCGGTTCTCTCTCCCGATTTGCACATGTGGGGAAACGTGGCTGACGTTGCCGATGAACGACGGACTCTCTCGAGGTGCTCCCATTATCCCGATCATCGTATTCCACCCTGTAAACTATGTCTTTTACCTCTTTCCCGCAGGTGCTGAGCACCATGTTAAAGTGCGTCCAAGAGATTAATATTATATTCAGTATTTTGCCTTATAACATCCTTTTTCGTTGTGGTATGTAACAATAGTCTGAGAAAATTATGACAGTGGAAGAAAATGACTTTAAAAAAAAATAGAACGTGCTACAAGAATTTTAATTCGTTTTTTTTCATTTCCATTTTTAGTACATGCCTCTAAATGGCATACATATAATACGTTATACTACAGCTCAAAACAATAGTTCATGTTACTAAAATTTAATGAAAATTATTTCTTGGAAATGTATTTTTGAGGTTCTTCCGTATCTGAATTTCGCCTTTTGATATAAATTTAAAGTCCAAACAGCTAAAAGGCAAACCCTTACCGAAGGTGAACAAAAAGTAGGATTTCAAAGAATTTGCCACGAGCGATTTGTGTGCCTTCAATAAGCTCCTTAACTAAAGAAAAATCTGTGTTAAATAACTTTTTGAATTTTTTAGCGAATCGAGATTTCATGTTAAAATTAAAAGTTTTGCGCTAAAAATAGATGAATTTTATGTTGCAAATTATTAGGTACTTTTACCACGTGACCATCTATATTATGTCACGATACTATAAAATATCCTCAAACGTAGAATAAAATTGGTCCTTGATCTACCTTGTAGGGCTTTGATCCCCGTCATTGGTATATATATATATATATATATATATATATATATATATATATATATAACACTAAAATGTAATATAATCCATTCACTGTTACTTCACACTTTTCATGATGCCCTGCTAAATTTATACTTCTAGGATATTTCTAGCGCCTCATACAAACTACGCTTAACTAAGTCTAGAAAATTACACCAAAGACAACTCACCGAATTCGTGCGAGCTCAGTTGTAATAATACTTTGCATTAGAACAATTTATTAATAGGCGTTACAAAAGCACGTGTTTTCTCACTGTTTTCATACATATTTATAAAAAATTGAAGGTTGTAATTTATTTAAAAAAATATTAATGAAACTTCAATTTAACGAAAATTGGATAATTTCATGTTAACAGAGTTATAAAACCCTTGTGATGCATGGAAAATTTAGAAATCAACTAAACACGGCATACATGGGGTGATTTTTCGAATGTTAGATTCAAAAAGTGCGAATAAACCGCGAATTGGCTGTAGCACATATTTCGTACCAAGTGTTACGACCGACATTGCATAATGCTCTTCTTAATAAATTTTCTGGAGTCGGTATTGTATTTCTTGCCGTCGCTATTGTCATCTGTATAGTTGTCTGCTAAATAATGGTAACTAATTTTTTCTCAGCAGTTGTAAGTAGGTAAATAATTAAGGCAGTAAAGACAGTAAACATGTAAAAAAAATTTTCTAGAAGCAATTATTTATTTTCTATCGTTCTAAACACTGCCACACTTATAAAACACAGTAAATATCAATACACTTTCAGCGTACATTCAATCTTTCGATTCTCAAATTCCCTCTCTTTTACTTTCAATCTTGTTTACAGTAATTATAATCATCTCAAACAGGATTTGGTCAGTGGCGGGAAAATTAACTATATGATTTTCCGATTCGGAGGTTGGGAGTGAACAATAATATAATACATCATATAAACAATAGTATCATTATGTCATATAGACAATAATCCTCCATAGATGTTATTGTCAGCTATCACTTTTATCTTGGTCCCTTTGAAGTAGAGAGCAACGATGGAGTTGGTATTCGCATAGTAACCGCCCATTCTGCAGCATTTAGTTGGCGAATAGAGTTAATTCTTTTTACATCATTTATTATAAACAATATAATAGAAGGCGAAAATCCATTGCCTAAATTTTCTACGTTGTTGCTAGTTTCCTGGCAAGGCACAAGTCTAGTTGAGGTTATTTGAGGCCCTGTCACAGTCAATTTTTTTTCTCCAAACTGCTTCAAATAAATTGGTAAAATACAATTAGATGGTTTTGACTTCACCGAAAATATACTATCGCCGTCATTATTGAAAAGGAAAAGTTGGGTCGTTCTAGTTCCCATCTTGCATTTAGAAAGTTGGACAGGTTCTAAATTTTTTTTATGTTCGACGGGCTTAGCGAATTAGATTCGTGCGTGTTAAAAGTGGCCGTTTCCGACATCCCATAACTTTAAAAGGGCAGACAATATTGCTGGGAATAAAGTACTGCTATAAAGTTAGTTGGTTTAAAAATAAGCTCTTTGAGCATGAATACTATTTCAAGTGAGAACTATTTGGAGTCATAAAATTTCATTATGCAGGAAATATCTCTACTAAATAAAATTTAAATTCAGTAAATATGTGAATGTAAATTACAACATTTATTACATTTCATCCTTAAGTTAACTGTACGGGAACATAACAGCAGTATCTCACTTAGAAAATTATTTTTAAATGAAAATTCTAACTAGTGCCTCCCAGTAAAAAAAAAAAAAAATTAATATTATTATATTGACAATGCGACACATTTTCAATTACATTCAGTATTATTAGACACAATTTGTTGAATGGAAAAAGTTGGTGATCCTATTTCGTCTTCAAAATTTATTGTCAAATATATTTGAAGGCGAAAATTTGAAGGTTTGACAGGGACTTTACAACTTTTCTGAAGCTCTACTAAAGTTCTACTTTCGGGCTCCTTATTGCGTATCCTTCCGCCACGTGCAAATGAACATACACAAGTCTCTAAGAAAATGCTAATGTGTGCGCTCGACAAACAACGAAACCTTGAATCAGGTTTGGTTGTATCGAAAGTTGGTTCGTATAGGCTATTCACGGTAAAGTGAGCACTTTTAAGGCCCTTCTGAATTTTTCCTTTCATTCAATTTCCATCTTCCTGTTGCTTTTTAATATAAACATTGCAATGTGACCAATAAACACAGTGTATACATTTCCCCACCCTCAAAATTTAATGTCTGAGGCTGCAATAAGATATATTTATTATTGGCTAATGCCGCTTGGGAGGACCTTAAAAAGTGCTCACTTTATCGTGAACAGCCTATACTAGTAGTAATATGCATATACTTGGTCATGTAGAAGTTACTTTCAATCCATAATAAATTTTATTTTGCCTTAATAAATGGTCTTTTTTTTTAATTTTATGTTGTTACATTCTAATACTTTTAATTATTTTTTGCTCGTGTGTTATTGCGAATGAGGTAAGTATTTTGTCTTTGATGTTAAGGGGTTGTTATAAAACGATATTGCTGATATAAACACGAATACCTGCTTCATGCAGGTGCCTGCCCATCGCATTGCACCATATATTTGTAAGACAGCGATTCACATATACGCGTGTGACATTTGACTGTTAAATTATAGTTCCTGAAAGGAACTCATTAGAAGGAATACACCCTTTCGGTATGTTACGGTCGTAACTGTTCATTTTGATTTTAAATCCAGTATACAGGACGCTCCGTTCTGCATTTGGTTTTATTTGTGGCTGTTATAACAATTGGTTTGTTGTGTAGATTTGCATTTAGTTTTGTCTTTATTGTGCTGCTGGAGTGAGCGTGATGTTGTAACAGTTAATTCGACCGAATTCGGTTCATTTGTTGAGCCATAGTTTTGTTTTTACTTTTCAAGATTGGAATTTTCTTGCAAGCTGCTTATCATTGGGTTTTATTACTGCATTCCTGATAAACGTAAATATATCTATGACAAAAATTTACTTTACAAATACCGTGAAAAGCGCAGTTCGAAAGCAAATTATTTTACAAGTGTTATTTCTGGCCATGCATTACAAAGCATGTTTTTGTGTAATTGAATACGAAAATTAAAAATAAATTATAAAAAGCCTAAAGTAGTGATTTTTTACAAGGCTTTTTTTTTTTCGGGACAGAAGTGAAAGTCGATATTTTGGGGGGCCAATTCACAATTTTGGATGTTGAAAGATAAATGTGGACGGAGAAGACTGTCGAGAATCGCTGCAAGTAGCCGGTCTCCGTTTACGATACATAATCGTAGTGGCCGTTCTACCTCGACCGGTGTGTAGAGGCTGGAAACAGTTTGTATGGAGTGGAAGGTGGTGTGTGTGTGTTTATATATATATATATATATATATATATATATATATATATATATATATATATATATTATATATATATATATATATATATATATATATATACCACCTTCCACCTTCCAGAATCGGAACAGACTGCTGTGTTAAAACGCTATAATCACCGCTTAGAATCCCGAGGACGCCGAATACGCGCGAAGCTTGTTCCTGCTATCTTCCCTCGCCTTCACAATGCTAACGCTTCCTTATGGGTGGACGGGTCCTTGAAGCATTAAAAGATTTTTAGGAGGCCGCTTAATTTTTTTTTTTTTTTGTGATAGGTGGCCGCAAAACGCGGAGACAGTATTATGAATTGTTTGACTTATAAAAATTAGCACACGCGGTGTTACAGGCTGTTCACGGTAAAGTGAGCAATATTGAAATCAACCTTTTAAAAATGTCACTGCCCCGACCTGCATATATTTGGACGGGCGCGCTGACCGGGGTGCGCCCAGTAAACTTCGTAACGACAGAGGGGAAAGTAGTTCCACGTCTTAATGCTGAATTGAAAGTTCTAGGTAAACATTTGCGAATGCTAAAATTATTAATATTTTATTTCCCGTTTTTAAATTGCGTTTGTAAGTGTAAGAATTAGTCAGTTTGGAAAATATTTACATATATATATATATATATATATAATTTTGCAGTTTCACTTGACCGACGCGTGAATAAAGTGATGGGGCCCATGGCAATGTTAATTTTTCATATGGTCGAAGAACACACTAAATGCAAGTAGATTTTAAACAGAGCTTTAAAAAATGCTCAATTTACAGTGGACAGCATATATATATATATATATATATATATATATATATATATATATATATATATATATATATGGCTCTGTAATAAATATAATTTTGAAACATGTTGCTGCTGGAAATAAGAGAATTCCCGGACTACCAGGATGTGAATTACGTATTTCGACACGACGCATATCACAGTATTGTTACCTGTTACCTGTATTTAAAAGTTAGTAGTTTACTTCCCCTTTGTAAAAAAATGCTTATAAAATATAAAGTAAAATTTACAGTGTATCGCCATCTGTGTTTTATTGCCTGGATAGGGCAACCATTGTATTAAGACATATATACAGTTCAGTCGTGTTACGTACTGCATGTCGAAATGCTACACATAAATTATTCTCCGATTTTTACAGAAATCTTACGAATATTTTTAAGTGATTTACATAACATTGATAATAATCACGGCAAACTAGCTTCGTATCACAAGTGCCATAAATTTTAATTTCAAAGTAATGATTTCAAAAATTTGCAGGGAATTAATAGAAAAAAAATTTATATTCTATGGTGGAGATTATTGACATTATTTACTTGTTTAGATGTGTTATCAATGATAATTCACACCGCAATAATAAAATAAGTTAACTTTTCTACAAGCGCTGCTTCCATTATAGTCCATTCAAGGTTATTTAAAACTATTCTGAAGAAATTTAAGTTCTACTTACAGTATATTCCTCCGGCTCTTGCAAACAGATCATAACTACATCTAGAAAATAACACCGAAGGGACAACGTGCCGGATTCGTGCGCACTCAGTGTCAAAATATTTTGGGAAAGAACTATTTCTTACTAGGCATTACTAACGCACCTATTTTCTTCCCGTTTTTATTCGTATTATTTATAAGTGTGATGTTATAATTTATAGGTAAAATGTAATTTAAATATCAAGTTTACCAAAAATAAGGTATTTTTATGATACGGTTACAAAAAGCTCGTGATACGTGACATGTTTAGGAATCAACCAATCACGTTTGATTCAAAAAGTGAGAAGAAACCGCATAATAGACTGTAATCGATACGCTTTTGAAACAAATACATCCACATATCCACGTGTGAATTGCACATTAACGCAATTAGGCCTTGCGACATGTTAAAACTATACTTATTCCTTGACTGAAACGTTTCGATATATGCCAGCTCTTGGTTAGGAGTGACAGGGAAGTTCTAGGCAACAAATATTATATTTTGCAGACGTGTATATTGCAACCAAAAGGCACAATTTAGATTCTCGAATACGCAGCTTGCCTACGAAAGGAACTAAAGGTTGGACATGCGGGCCAATGTTTATGGTTGGAAAGATCCCGCAACATTTGCGTCCGAATTTATTCGGCTGTTATCCCCCACCCCCACCCCCTCACACACACACACACACACACACACACACACACACACACACACACACCATCTGCATTCTCCTTTATCTTTATTTTCTGTTTAACTCCACGAAAGTTCATTGAAAATAAAACACACCTCCCTTTCAAATTAACGCTACGCTCGCTTGGCCGACTGTTTTCAATTCGGCGAGGAAAAATAAACACTTGGCCTGAAGCTCTCTTACGCTTGGGCAACCATGACTCCATTCCTGAAATTTATTAATTTCTTTTTTCGTTTCGCCTAACGGTTCGGTGCGAGCTCTCCGGGAATCTCCTCCGTCCATAATGCGTCACCTCCGACCCCGGGTGTGTTGGAAGGGGCCCAGGTTTCTAAACCTCCTGTTTATACTGACGTCTCGTCCTGGTCGTTTAAAAGGTTGGCGAAGTTACGGAACGAGGAGAAATACCGCCGGGTCAGGTGTCTCTGGAGGTTTCTTCTTCCTCTTGTACATATATATATATATTTTTTTTTGCGTGTGTAATGAGGAGGGGAGTGGGAATGTGATGTGATGGGAAGTGAGGGGGGAGACCGGGTTCGGATATTTATTTGTTCACTGGCCCTATTCCCGAACGGCGAAACACAGCCAGTTGCCCTCTGGCGTCGCAGGCATGCTCGGTCGCTACCGGGAGATTAATAGGAGAAATCGTCCTGGGCCAAGACGATGCGGCATGCACTGCCGCTAACCTTTTCCCAGGCACCTCGGACTATGGGCTGGCTTCGCAGGGATAAATTGAGGCCCGGGGAACACAGCGAAATGCCAGGTGTGGCTCCTCACGGCAGCCCCGACCCGAAAAATAATTAACACGTCCGTTATACTCCTACACTTTTACTACAACTCTCTACCTCCCCCCTCTCCCTCACTCTTTCTCGTTCTGCACCTGTATTCGTGCGCGAGCTGGTCCAACGGTCGGCTGGTCACTTTCGGAATCTCTGCCCTGCAGTAGGCCAATACGTCTAGAGACGATGATCAGAGACCCTATCAAAATTTAATGCAATAACAAGTTCTGCAGCATACAAGTATTGGTTAGTTTAAACCCCCTGAGTATTTCGCGGATTGAATTGGCAGCAAGCTAGGCTGGACAGCTCTCTGTACACGTGAGACAATATCGTTTTCTTATTGGTTGCTGTGACCAAGTGAGGACTCACTACTGCTTCCTGCTTAGTATTGGCTCACAGTTAACCGAAGCATGTCTAAAGAACTGTCGTCCGATCACAACAGTAGGAGAAAAGAACAAGTGTTTGGAATCCACCTCGCCTCCGAATGAATTCGCGAAATACTCGTGGCTCTAGTCATCGGTAGGGGCAGTGAGATTTCGCAGAATGATTTCAAGACAAGTTATATTTAGAGACCGGAAAAATTCGCGAGTTCAATGAACTGCAGGTTAGACTAAAATGCCGACAACTTCACATTGGTTGCCTGCTGTCACAGTGGAAGGCGACGATTGGACCAGCATTCTCCAAGAAGTGTCGAATACCGCGTGGGCAAATGGCTCAAGTTATATAAACGCAAGTATTTTGAGTTCTAGCTTGTCTCAAAATGATCCGCGAATTGTTCAGGCCTCTAGTTATATTTCAACACAGTGTAGGCTCGTTTAACTATCTTGATTGGCTGAATTTATTTTTGACACGTGTTAACTGTCTACACACGAATCACCTAGGAGCCGTGCCGATGTTGCCGAATTCTAAGTGGCCAAGTCAAATATGAAAACGACTTCTCAAGCAAACAGCAACCAATGGCAATAGACAAATTGCTGTTTGGTGTATATAGTGTTAGAGTATACAATGTACGAATATTTCATCGCGAAAAATCACTAGCTCTATTTATCGGACCACTGCACGTCTGACGCGCTCTGCGAGACTCACAAGCAATAGTAAACATTCACCATTCCGGTACGACGTCATTCCTTGTTTCCGGATAGAACCGGAGAATGAGTTAGGCCGGTGTCATACTATGAGTTTTTGCCGCGGGATGGGCAATACACATTGTTGTAAATGAGAGGTGTCACATTTGTGTGCCGTTGCCGCACCGACTGCACGTAACCGCATCGTACTGCAGCAAGACGGGATAGCCGGACAACAGGAAGGGAAGCGAAGCACCTTTATATAGTTAAATGAGAGCTGTCACACTGTGCGGTAGTGCCGGAGCGTTTATGGTATTCTCTAGCTTTCAAATACATATTCATAATTTGTACTAATGTGTGGTATTTAGAGGTAGTGAAATCTCGCGAAAAGCTTTCAAGACAAGTTAAATTTCAAAACACTGTAGGGTTGCTTACCTTTATTGATTGGCTGATTTTCTTTCTGACACGTGTTAACTGTCTCCACACGAATCACGTAGGAGCCGTGCCGATGTTGCCGAATTCTAAGTGGCCAAGTCAAATATGAAAACATCTTCTCAAGCAGGCAGCAACCAATGGCAATAGACAAAGTGCTGTTGGGTGCTTATAGTATTTAAGTCTACCGTGCACGCATATTTTTTCGCAAAAAAATCACTAGCTTTAGTGATATTGCTAAATTCATTGAACACATACATGAGAAGCAAAATTTTGGGACAAGAGTGCGAAAGAGTGTGTAGATAAAAAGTGCCGGGAAAAAGTGTGGAACGAAATTGGGAGACTTATATATGAGGAATGGCTGCCTCCGCCTCGAGTACACGCACCATTTTCAATTTCGACAACATTACTACACGACACTGATCACCTCACCACACGCACTGCTTGAAGCAATCTGCCAAGTTCTTGTCCCGCTATGCGTTTTGACGGGAATAGTGTGACACCGTGAGGTCATCCCGTCAAACAGCATCCTGTTTAGCCGCAGCGGCAGAAAACGCATAATGTGACACCGGCCTTATTCTTGTGGTGACAGCCAATGAACAAGTGACCTCCGCTCAAGTATGTACATTAGGTAGATGACTGTGAAGTCTAACTTGGTGCCGTTTATTTTTAGCGCGAAATAGTAAGGTTTCTAACAATGGTATATCACGAGAATGTCTTGTTTCAACATAATTTTTCGAAATACGGAATTCGATTACACGTGACTTTGTTGTTTGCACTCGCAATACAGACGTTAGGTGCTACAGCAGAAAATCTCTCATTGGCTCGCTACCGATCTCGCTTGCGGGATGCTCTGGGTTCGAATCCCGGGTAAGGTATGGTTGTCAATTTAAATTAGGTTATAAGTTAGTCTGTAAGCCGTCCCCTGCTAAGCTTCCTAGCATAAGCAGGGCGACGTTGAAAAGCCCTATAAAAAACAATACAATACAGTATGGCTACATAAGTGGTTCCACTCCATATCCATCAAGGGTGCCGCGTGCATCAGAGCTGTTGGTCAACTTTTTAACATCTTGGTATCCGATTCTAAACCCTAAATGGGCAATACGCGTTTTGATACGCGGGTCTTATGTGTCTGCCCGCGAATTAGCAATGCCAAACACCAAAAATGTTTTCTCATAAAGACAAGAGGTCAGAAAGTACAGAAAAAATTCAGGTGTGCATGCAGGATATTTAAGTCTATAGGCAATTCACGGTAAAATGAGCTCTTTTGAAAGCCCTACTTAAGATCTACTTTTATGCACGTTGTGTTTTATTCCTCCTTATATGAACCTAACATTACCATGGGCCTCATCACTTTATTCATACGTCGGTCAATTGAAACTGATATTATTAGAAAAGTAAATATTTTTACAAATTTACTCATTCTTACACTTTGACACATTCAATTCAGAAAGCCAAAGAAAAAAATTTAAGTAATCACAAATAGTTACCTAACACTTTATCTTTGACGTTAATATGTGGAACTACTTCCCATCTATCGTTACCAACTTTACTGGACGCTTGCCACTCAGTGCGCCCGTTAAAATATACACATGTTGAAGCAGTGACCTTTTTCTAAGGTTGATTTCAAAAGTGCTCACTTTATCGTGAACAGCCTTTACCGGGAGTGGATCTCTTCGCGAAAATCCGGTGTCCTACAAATAATTCTTTCGGTCAAAGATTCGTGAAAAACGCACTGAAGTTTCCAACGCTTTTAAGCTCAGTGCTTCGAAGTTATCTAGAGATGTCGACAGGAAGCAATGTGTTCCCTAGAGCTAGTAGAAGATGTTGACGATGTCCTCCCCATAGTCATGTTCACCGCATTGCTCGGATACTAAAGCTGGCAATACCCCCCGACACATCGCAGAACGATTATAAACCTAAATTATATCATGACACGGAATGAACCAGGCAAGGAGTACAATGTAGGACTGTTCGAAATATCGATATATCGATCATTATCGATAAGAGAAATAATTTACCGAACGATAAACCTATCGGTATATCGATGTTTCGATAGTATCGAAGTGTTCGGTATTATCGATATTTTCGTTACTATTGCAAGTTCATGTATTATCGATAAATTCGTATTGTCGATGATTTCGTTGTTATAAATAATCTCGGTATCATTGATGATTTTGGTTTCACCGAGAATTTCAGAATTATCAATATATCAAAAATACCGAGTAACTGTTCGGAAAAATAGCCCTAGTGCAATGTGCTTCCTGGAGTCAACATAACTCCTCCCAGGTCAAAAGCACCATGACCCGTGAGCCAGGGGAGGGTCCGGGCGAGAGATGAGTTTTATAACGGCAGCAATATTCCAACCAGGTCTCAACGAGCGGTGCGAACAGCGGCGGGGATCTACCAGAAGATCTGTATGCTTCATGGAGTCATCACATTCAAACCAGCATAGCCTTAAGCCGATATTGCACGATACCTGCAGCCATACTTGGTTATTGTACAAGCTTCTGCTAGGCCAGGTGCACGAGCCGGTATACCAGCCGCCATATGAGCCGTCATGGAAGGGAAGATTCATGTTACACGGCAGCAGTTCGTGTACTAGCATATGGCACCCTCGGTGGATGCGCAGTGTATGGTTTGTAGTACATATGAACCCCATTCAAATAAATGCTACCAGTTAATATCTTGCGTAGTACTATGAAAAAAATAGCTAGCACATCTTAATTTTGCTATATTACTGTTCACCTTTTACATAAATTGATTACTTCCAAGTATAATTTCATTCATTTTCTTGAAAATGACATAAAGTCACTAGAGTACGAGTGTGATATTTGTAATTTTCACGAAAATTACTGGCTGGTTGCAAAAAAACAAATGGGTATTTATTTACGTGCCGGGATATTATCCGCATGTAAAAATTAATGTTAAAAATTGTTTTTTTTGGGTCCGGCGGAGTTTCCAGTTCACGCCCAAAAGTTACATACTACTCTCGGGAGCCGCTGCTTTATCACTGTACTACCAGTTACACACACAAGGAGATAAGTTTGTATACAATAGATATCTTTAATCATTGAATAAATTTATTTCATACAGTAGGTAATGTTTTAAATATTTAGAACGGTTTTAAAAAATAATTGAATTTGTCATAATCAATATTATTTGTCGTTGTCGTATTTTTAATCTATTTGAAAAAGTTTCAACCTCGCGGATGTATAACCAAGATGGAGACGTCCTTTTCGGTTTCTTCATCAACTCGTTTCAAGTAGTAGCCACGGGGAGCGCCCTACGCTCTGAAATTGCGATGAGATTGGCCAGGTACGAAGCCTGGTATCGGACCTGCCACGAAAACTAGGACGTGTTGAATTACCAAACCTGATACGAAATGCGGCCGTGCTAGGCGGGAGATGCCATGAAGGGTGCCGTAGTAGCCCGTATACCGGCTGCTGTGGCGGACCTTGCACAAGCTTTTACGGAATACGGTTATCGTGTAATACCGCCTTTATGCCCAGCTCACAATGGACGTGTAGGTAATGAATGTGTACGTACGTATTTTTTTACGAAATGGTTCATGACCTTCGTGTATCTGTCGTGTAGGTAAATCCTCGAAGTATAGACGTGTTCTTAAATGGCGATATTTTATTTCGTATCGACCAATTGAACTACCGTAGAAAACAGAATTAAGAAGTAATGTATTGCATTTATTTAATATATTATTTTTAAAGAAAACTTTCATAATTTCGTTTTAGTAGTTTTTAAAATACGCCTGAATTTTGTTTTACACTTAATAAATCCCTGCGTCACTAAACTCAAAATAACTTATACTCCTATGTGATTGGTTGAACATTAGACTGGCACATTCACTATGAACCAGACATTTTTGTACGCGTTCCATGCCGACGTCTCTTACGGCAAACCGAACTGATAGTGAATTACAAGCTTCACACCCGTTACAGGCTAGTTCCCCAGCCAAACCCCCAACCTTGATCTGCGCGCTATGCACGTCAATTCTTACAACAAATACGAGCTGGTTGCCCGCTGTGCAGGGGGCGGGCAGGTATAGGCTGTTTATGGTAAAGTGAGCACTTTTGAGGCCCTAGTAACTTTTTTCTTTCAGCCATTTTTTATCATTTAACCACCTTTTAAAATAAATATTGTCATTTAATTAATAATCACAGTGTGTATAATCCACCGCACTAGGAAGTTAACGTCTAAGGCTAAAATAAAATATATTTATTGATTATTATTCCTAATGAGAGGTCTTTGAAAAGTGCTCGCTTTACTATGAGTAGGCTATAAGAGCTTTGAAGGTTGAAAATCCCACCGATGCCATCACAGACAAATGCATGAAAGAAAGAAAGAAAGAAAAAAAAACTTGTTTAAAAGGAAATGTTAAAGAGTATGCAGCAGTGATGTTAACAGCCATGGGATAAGAGAACTACAAAGAAGGAAAGAAAAACGATCAGTAAGAGATGTTAAATATAGGCCAGTTTTAAACTCAGACTTATTTCCAGGAATCCTGGATAAACTTATATGGTCACTATTATTGTTTACATTCGAATTTCCATCCGGGATATTCTATGTACGCAATTCTGGATCCATACTGTTTCCGAAGGAGGCCTTGCCCCTATAAAGTCTTCCCTTGTGTGCTAATCATCACTTTACGTCCATTACAGACTGTTTCCAAAGCACTAGATTTTTGTGAAATGGGCGAGAGGACCAGGTCGTGTCCGAACTCTCTCCAAGTACACACATGTCTCTACTTGGCCCCGCCCACACATATTAGCACACTCCGAATTCCCAGTATAATATATTATTTTACTTACTTATTGCGCATGTGTTCGTACTTGGTACGATCGCATTACTTGTTTCGTTCTGAGTTCTGAACGTTTTGAAGAGGTTATGGAAAACTGTAGTTTAACATGTTAACAATGTGTTAAGTAATGTCACTTGGTTTTAAGTAAATACTTATAGGTTATGTTTTGTTTCCCATTATATTACTGCTCAAATGACCACGTCGTGAAATTAACAGGACATGAAAGTGTGGCCGGTTCAATTACCTGCATGCTCTACTCCACAGACCTATACACCCTCAAACATCAGCTCTTTGTTCATTGGCTCAGTGTAAAAATAATTGATGTAAAATTCCCTTACACGTAAGGGAAGCTAATTACCTCTGCATGTAAGGTGAAATTACCTCTTAAATGCAGAGAAAATTTAAATAACTAGGAAAAGTTCTAGTTCCTAATCGTACGGAAAAAGATCCTGGCAAAAGTGGGGATAAATCGCATACAAGTAAGTGAATATTAACTATATTGTATAATAAAACTATATTAAAAAATAGCCCGGACTATTATTACCATTAACTTTCTTATTGCCCATATCCAGTTATGAATAGTAACCGAAAGCTCAACTCTAAAATCGTCGACACCATCTGGTGGATGTGCGCAAACCATGGTCCTCTATCGTGATTGGCCTATGCGTTACCCATTACACCACGACGACAGCACGTCAATACCGCTGAATGTTAGTGTGTTAAAAGACTGTTTGTTCTCCCGTCCTGCTACTTAGCTGTTGAGACAATGCTGAAGAGATGCACGCGTCGTAAGTGTAATTTTCCCATCCATTTATGGGATTTTCCACCATTATGCACGTGAAATTTACCCCCAGAGTGCGGGAATTATACCTTACATATAAAGAGCCGTGTTGGACAGCTTGTACGACTAAACAACAAAAATTAATTTTAAGGTAAAACATATATAGGATATAATTATTAAATAGTTACAAATGGACGAGGAGATTCACGCGTCGTAGCGTAATTTTCCCATCCACGTATGGGAGATTGCATTACCATGTACGCGAATTTTACTCCAGAGTGCAGTAATTTTACCTTACCCGTAAGGAAAACTATGTTTTCCACATAAGTTTGCGAATATTACCTTACACTTGTCAGGTGATTTTCTCATTATTTTTTTACTGTGCTATTGCCGCAGTGAGTGGCCAGTTCTACCCCGGAACAGGTATCACGTAACTTGGCCTTGGTTTTATGGCAATGTTGCTGTTGATAGAGAGGAATGAAGTGATGAGAACTGAAACAGTTGCCTATACAACGAACTTCAGCCGTAAACACCAGCAAAATGTTGCCACAGGCAACGTCGTTCGCCAATCAGCGCCTGGTATCCTACTCTCCAGCTGGCAGCTCAGCCAATAAGGAAATGTTTGCATAATGCAGGAGCTAATCCGGCACAAGACCCGTTTCGCAGAGCCTCGAGCAGCCAACGAGAGCGTGGGACACAAGTTAGCGAGGCCTGCGTTCAAATTAATTATGGTGCCTTACTGCAAAGTCCGTTAAATGCTGCCAATCAATATGCAAGAGTGCCTAAAGGGATGTATAGGCTGTTCACGCTAAAACCCTCACTTTTGAGAGCCCTGCTTAAGATTTACTTGTATACACGTTGTGTATTCTTCCGCCTTATGTAAAATTAACATTATCATGGGTCTCACCAATTTATTCATGCGTCGTTCAAGTGAAACTGTGAAATTATTAGGGAAAGTAAATATCTTAGAAAACTGATTATTTTACACTTTGACGCACCATTAATAAACAGAAAGCGAAAGAAATAATTTAAGTTATCGCAAATTGTTACTTAACACTTTTTATTCGACGTAAAGATATATAACTACGTTCCATCCATTGTTACCAACTTAACTGGACGCATCTCATCCAGTGCACACCGTTAAACTTTTTCTAAGGTTGATTTCAAAAGTTCTCACTTTATCGCGATCAGCCCTTACCTAAAGGGACGTAACTATATAGAATCCCATAACTTTTTTTTTCCGGCCTCGCTATACTGCTCTGCCCTGGTCTGCCATATTTAGGATACATTTTGGTTTTCGACTATTGAAAATACGTCGGTTGTTCTTTGTGACATATTTCGCCGGTTCGGAACACCACGCCTTATTTTGTGTAGAAGAGCTGTACCAAAGTTGGCGCCCGTCAGAGAGAGTTTCTGCTTTGAACCTTCCCATATTTTCTTTACGTCTTGGGGAATACTTACCCCGATTTTTACTAAGGGCTGTTCACGATAGAGGGAGCCTTCTGAAGCCTCAGTCACTTTTATTATAATTATCTTTTACCCTTTAACCACTTTTTAAAATAAATATTGCCATGCAAGTAATAAACACAGTGTGTATATTCCACCACACTTGAAAGTTAACGTCTAAGTCTGAAAGAAAAAAATATATATTTATACATTACCATTATTCCAAATGAGAGGGCTTTCAAAAGTGCTCACTTTACCACGAATAACCTATATCAGCTATCGCAGAGGTATTGTGGCACTGAACCACGTCGCTTCGAAGGTAAACTTCTAGCCATTTATTTTCTGACATGGCTGTCAAACATGCAGATTGTACGAACTATAAGTGAACTAAATACGTACGTTTTACGTCCAAAAATATCTGCGAGAAAGTGTTAGTTTTTTTTTTTTTTTTTTTTTTTTTTTTGTCGACACCGGTGCCAAAGTTTTCATATGCCCCAGTTCAGTTTTTTAATGATGCGTATCAAAACGGTGAGCTATACATATTGAAACGTGCACTTACTTTATAGCTGTTCCTTTTTTAATAACGTACATTGTATTGTGAACCATCTGTTCCCACGTTAGAATCGTTAATTATCTGTTTTTATTTATATTTATTATAAATATTTTGCAAAATTATTAGAAAAGTAAACATTTTATAAGTTTGCTAATTTTTACGCATCAGTTGCATTAAAAGAACAGAAGCCGAAATAAATAATTTAAAATATCACAAATGGTTACCTAACACTTTTTTTTTTTTTTACGTTAAGATATGGAACTACTCTCAGGCGCATGTCACTCAGTGCGCTCGTTGAAGTGTATGCTGGTATGGGCAGTGACTTTTTCTGAGGTTGATTTCAAAAGTGCTCACTTTAACGTGAACAGTCTTTATGAAGAGTTTCCAGAGAAGTTTCCATGGCGGGAGTTTCTAGTGGCCGGATCTCTCTCGCACTCACAAGCCACCCGACAAGAAATGCAAGTGTGCAGAAGTGAAACTGCTTGCTAGTTCCTCTAATGTTGGCGTAAAATGTACGTTTATTGTAAACGCGCATCTTGTCTGACTGGCAACTGCGTGCTACGAAGGGTTCTGTGCTCTATGGACTACGGGTTGGAAATTTGAGTCGAATGCGCTGATCGGTTCCCCGTGTTCCGCCATGCCTATGGTCTGTTCGCGGTTTCTTCACACGTTCTTAATCAAATATTTTTAATTTCACACCACGTATGATGTGTTTAGTTATTTCCTAGATATACTACGTTTCACGGGCGTTTTATACCTCTGTTACAATAGAAGTATATTATTTTTCGTTCAATTGAAGTCTTGCCTATATTTCCTGTTATCAATTTTACAAGATGTTTATAACAAGTTTGAATAAAAACAGTGAGGTAGCATCTGTGTTGTTAGCGCCTAGTAAGAAATAGTTCTCGTACAGCTGAGTGCGCATGAATTCGGTGCGTTGTCCCTTTGGTGTAACTTTCTAGACGTAGTTAAGCTTAGTTTGAACGAGTGAGTGAGCGAGTGAAGAAATTTGGGCGGCTCTTAACATCGAGGTCTTGAGAGCCGGTGAGGATGATTGAGGTGAGTATGGAGCGGTGGGAAAGGGTGGAGGAAACGGGAGATCCTCGAGGAAGGCCCGCCGACCAACGGCATCGTCCGGCACGATTCCCACAGGCGAAAATCCGGTGACCCGGCCGGAGATCGAGCCCGGATCGCCTCGGTGGGAGGCGAGAGTTGTAACCACTCAACCATCATGGCCTCTAATTTGAACGAGGCGGAGTAATATCCTGGAAGTAGAACTTTAGCAGGGCATCAGATACATGTGAAGTAACCGCGAATGGACTATATCATATTGCTGGGAATTGATGCCAGATTTATTGTACGCGTGGCAGTTTTCACTTCTGTATTCATGCGTGTGGTGCCGTCACGCGTCAGCTTTCTTTTGTTCTTTGGTAAATCAGTCTTCCGGAAGGTGTCAATTAGACGTTCTCCATTTCAATCTGGCTTGTGCTTTTTCTCCGTCTGTATATATAGATGTCCCGTAAATACATCATACAAACACCGCATGCGCATTCCTCACGACAAAATAAGGCGAAAACGTGTATGCGACTAACCATCTAAAGTGCATCCAAAGTGTGGTACACCCTTTTGAAGTGGGAGCAATAAGACCAGGTAATTGCCCTTCCTACAAAATAGTATGTACAATCTAACCGCGAGATTTTGGGAACGATTAAATGGAAAACGTTATATTATCCGCGTGCTGTTTAACATAATCAAAAAATTTATTCGTGTCAAAATACGGGTTGCAACCAATAAAATTGTGTGTTGCCAGTAGTTCATTATTTTTTATGTGTCATATTACTATGTTACACTTTGAAATAAAATAAAAATGCCTGAGTCATCATTGCCCTAATCCCAACCGTTTCCGAGGAATAAATGCAGAAAATACACAACCACGAAATTACGTGGCCTGGTATGTAGGCAACATGCTGTTCACATGAGATGGTCGGAAGTAGCGTGGTATACGATGCCAACATAAGATCACAAAATACCATGTCGGTGGGTTAAGAAATGATTTAATCGTGTGAGGTGAGCGTGTATGGTATCCAAGTAAAACCGGTTAACTGACGAAACCTGGATACAATTCACGCTCACCTCATACACGATTAATTCATTTATTAACCCACCAACATGGCATTTTGTGATCTTATGTTGGCATCGTATGCCACGCGACTCACGATCATCTCAGGTGAACTGCATGTTGCCTACATACCTGGCCACGGAATTTCGTGGTTGCGTAACTTATGCATTTGTTCCTCGGATACGGTTGGTATTAGGGCAATGATATTTAAGGCCTTTTTAGCTTATTTTAACGTGGTAATTTATAAAATGCTACGTAACCTGGGGTGAACTACTGGTAACACATTCGATCATTTTTCAGAGTCTTGGGTTAGAGTGTGAATACTTTTTGTAGAAAGCTCAATTACCTGTTCTTATTGCTCCTACTTTATAGGAACGTGCCGCCCTTAGGAGGAACTTTAGATGCCTTATTTTGTCTTGAGGAATATGCATACGGAGTTTGTTCATGAATTTAAGAAACATTCTGTATATTTCACGATTTTCGGTATGGTTAAGCATTCCAGGATTTGATATTTTCGGTATGGTTAAGCATTCCAGGATATGTTATTTTCGGTATGGTTAAGCATTCCAGGATTTGTTATCTCCGTTTCATTTTTTCCATCCTTTTTTCTGTCAGTTCAAAAATTCCTGCGTGGTTCTCAAACCAAGATTTTTCCTTATACCTACTGAGATTTTTTATTTCTACTCCGATGCTCGTTAAAATGTATTTTTCCATTTCTTAGTGCGTTGGTCCATTTCACCGTGTTGACACCCACATTTAAACGTTATCTCAATACTTTTATACAGTGATTTTACTGTAGACGATCCACAGCCACAATTCGGAATGCGAAACTTACAATTGAACATAAGCAAAGAAATAGACTATTAAATACATCCTAGGTGTACCTTAAAAAATAAGGCATGTAGCAGCAACCTAATAAAAATAAGACTTGCCTGGATAGACGGCGGGAAAGAAGCAGAAGGTGGGACCAAAGGTTACCTATTGTAATCTGAAGTATCTGGGTCGTGATGTAAGTTACAAAAGAAAGGGGCGAGTTGGTTATGTCATATTCCGAACTGGAATTGTGAACGGGGATATGTGGTTCGAGATCGGAGACAAGAGATTCCTCACAAAGCGTCGCGGGGCGAAATTTAAAGGCCTGTCCAGGAGGTTTTGTTTTGAAAGTCCATATTTTCTCCCGGGCCTTTCGAAACGCGGTCTTAACCCCCCCCCCCCTTCCCCCCTTGATAGAACGAGTACGTATTCAGCATTTTGTGCGTGTTTGTACCGGTGTGCCGGGTTGGCGACGATCGCGATTAATGCTAACACACCATTTCTGGCCCTGAATTGTTTCGCTGCCCAGTTCGGTTGACCCGTCGCATCGCTGCGATTCAACTGCCCGCCAGATGTTATCTACCAGGCAAGAGTCGCTTAGTCACCACTCGACGTTGTGTAACGCGCATGCTGGTTGGTTGTTGCCGATGTCATTTGGTCGCTCGGGATTGCAATCGTGAACATGCGAGGGGCGAGGAAGAGAGACGAGCGAACTTGCCGGTTGAAAAATGAAACTTCCGCCATGATAAGTTTTGTATTGTCGCGGGAACAGCCCGGGTCAGTTTATCCGCCCGGGTTATGCAGGAAAGAGAAAGAAATAATGACGTCGGAAGTTTTATTAAAAGGCAAACATGAAACCACGTACGCACAGTCATTTGCTTTCGTAAAACAGACTTTCGTGTCTTAAGCCGGTGAACAGTGAACATCGTTTTTTAATTTACTACAGAAGTAATTATTTAATATACTCAGGCGTTTTAATATAGATGTCTGCGGAAAAACACGCCTACACTGTTAGAAAAGTTGGCCCTAAAATCACAGAAAATACCGGTCACAAATTATCCAGACATCTACGTTAAATTGCGGTCTCTTCGTTTTTTTTTTTTTTTTTCAATAACGTCCTCACCGAATATTTCACCTAAATCTCCACAAATTCACGGAATGTGTCCACAAATTTGCAAATTTGTTTTGTTTTCAAATCTGCTCTCTATAAAAAGGCGTAGCAAAAAAAAAAAATTTACTTTCGTTATGTGGGTGATTCACTGTGAATAAAAATGATTATAAAAATAAATAATTGTCCGGCGGCGGGATTTGAACTCTGAAAAAAAATGTTAGCAGTCCAATACATTATCCACCCACCTACCACGCTTTTGCAAGAAATGGAGCTGTAAATACGGTATTTATAGGGAATGATGCATATAATCTTAGTTTATAGTAATGCTAGTGTGTGTGCGAATTTTTTTTTTATTTCAGTTCTACAAACAGGGGTGCGATAAAGAGTTTTATTCTCATGACGTATTTCACTGTTTATAACCAAGAAATTAAAAAGCTTAAATATTTAGTCCTGTAGTGGGATTTGAACGCAAATCGAAACATTGACAATAACTCGAAATACTCACCTCTCACACACTTATAGGAAGTATTTTGTAAATATGTATTTTACATCAAAGTGACGAACGCGCCTGTCTTCGTTTCAAGTCATGTTAGAGCTATATTTGTGGTTTATAAAACGAGGTTACGAAAATCGTGATGTAGGTGTTTCACTGTATATTCCGAAGGTTTTGTCCTGTAGCGGAATCTGAACAAGAATCAACGAATTGGCACTCCATGAGTGGTTCGTCACTCACCTGCTAGTATTTTACACTAAGTAGTATTATGCAAATGGAATTTTATACGCTTCAGGCATCATCTGCATTATTCGTGACTCATTATCGAATCCCTAAGAATATGAAGAGCTTCCGTATTTTATATTTACAGAGCTCATTTCCGTTATAAGTGCATTTCTGTAAATTAATCCTACATGTCCGTAAAAGTTTCCGTAATCAACAGAGATTTCTAAGTGTACACACACTCAAGCACACTTGACATTGTGGTCGCAAACACTAGAAAAGGTATTTGTTATCTTCACTAAAGTATCGTAAAAAATTCTTTTTTATTTAAATTAGGGGAATTACGTTGTTATATATTATTGTACGTTTGTGCACTGCCGCCGTCAGCCGTTGTTTGTTGTTTAACAAAAACAGGCAGCATAAAAATACTTCACTCATTTTTCCAAGCAGTAAGTAACTTCTTGCCGTGCCACACAAGCGAAAATACACCAAATGCCTTTGGGGCTGCTGTGGCGCAGCGGCTAGAGCGCTCGCATCCCACCAAGGCGAATCGGTTTCAATTCCCCTCGGGGTCACTCCCTGATATTTGCACACGGTAATCGTGCTGGACGATGTCACTGGTCGGCGTGTTTTCTCGGGGATATCCCGTTTCCTCCGCCCTTACATTCCAGCATCGATCCATTTCCACCTCGTTTCACCCATATTGGGTTTCAATACCTTGTTGTTAAGAGCCACCCAAATCTCTCCACTCACCTCCGTACATTGCCATTTTAAAAAGGTCCGTTCATATCTAGGAATTCAATACTGTTGTGACCCCCGGGTCTCGAACCCGTGGCACCCCGATTGTTGTGCCTTACGTCGGCCATGATGTTGAGGTCATGGCTCCGGCTCCGAAGGTGGAAGGCAGGGCGTTTTGCAGAGTGGAAACGTCATATGGGCTACTATAAAGAGACGTTCAGTTCCGGGTCAGCCGCCACTCTGTATGACACTCAGGCGTGACGGACTCCAGGGCCTTAAAATACAGTTCCACATGATCAAAAATATGCATATCACCAGTAGTACCAACCAACTTCCGCTACAACCAAATCTGATCACCGAGTTCAAACTTCATCATCTTACGCGAGAACATGGACTGATTACCAAATACAGATGTTATCTATGGTTCTCTTCTTATCAGTTCCACATTTATAAAACGGTTGTAACCTCTTGGTGTACTTCATTTCGCTCCGTGTCATTAGAGAAGACACATCATTATCATGCCTCGTCAGACTCGGGTGCCTAGGTATTATCCTAAGAAGGTATACCGTAATATTTTGTCTTTCAGTAAGGATGTCAATAAGGACGATAGGTCCTGGACCGTTAAGGTTGTTGATGTAGAAGAGAGTTATACTTTGTTGTCATTTTAGTACCGTTTTGGTCTTCAAGGAATAACTGCTAAAGCAGGTAACTGGCTCAGCCAGTCAGCTGCGAGGGTACCTGGGCCATCCCACGACGGAGAAGCTTCGTGTGCGTGGTCGACGTATCATTCAGTTAACGGGTTAATCCCGTTCCCATTGCAGGTCGTCAGTTAGGGAAAGCTACGCGCAGCGTATTACGAGCATTGATGCATGAAAGTCATTTAGTATCTCAGCTTTAATATTTCTCCTTTTGCTTGCAGAATCTATTCTTACGCTTCAATCAAGCACGTAACTACAAGTCATTTTTGTTTTTATTTTCACATTATTGTATTCTATATATAATTGTAAATAAGCTGAGAATAAAAGTGTAGTTTTATATTAACAGATTATCATTTGTAAGTCTACCAGCTCGCACCCCAGGTATTTGCATAGTTAACTGAGAGTGGTTTAGAGTCTGGTCGAGGGACCAGAACAGTACGAAAATACTCCTCTGTCGTATAATAGTGGCCTTCCACACGTTCGTAACAATATTATTTGTATAAGTTTAAGAACGCGATTCGGTATATTAAATTACATTTAAAGTACACGTTTTCAATGCCTTTGGTGGTTTAGTTTTTACAAAGTGAGTGTCTCACTATTTCTGAATTTATGTGCGAAAGTGCAGCTGCTCGTATTCAGTCAGTTTTTAATGTAAACAGAGAGTAGGCTACGGTAATATCGACTTCATTTGTAAAAGAACAGTAGTAAGATTTTTAAGTGTGTGTTTATATATGCGTAGATCGCTACTCCTCATTTACAAATATTTTCAAGTTTTGTATATTTGCCTCTAGTACCACGTGTTTAGAGAATAGTTCCTTCAAATGCTTCAATTTTTTTTTTCTTCATAAATATGTATTTTCTGCACTTATCAGTCAGTTTTAATAATGATCCCTCCATCAATTTCACAGACATGCCACCTAGTTTTTTTCTAAAAATTATTTTCTTTAAATGACCAATTAAAGGAACTAGTACATTTCTTTCTTACGGTGTAAAATCTGATTAGCGTATTTTTCTTTTTAGTAGCCGGATTAATTTTGTTTTGCACAACTAATTTAAAACTACGTATCTCTTTTTGATAAACAAATTTTTCTATTTGCTGAGTTTCAGAACTTCGTTCAGTTCAATCTTCATTTCTTCGGGTACCTCCATAAACAATTCTTCATTGATTCCTCCACACAAAAACGCACTTAACCTTCCTTTCTGTAAACAGGAAAGTCAAACTTATTCGCAACAGTCAGCAGAATTCGGGAAATCAGCAGAATCACTGCAAGTCCTCGCTATTTCTGCTGAGGAATATAGGACGTTTGCTCAAAAAAGTAAGGTACCACGAGCTCCCGTAGTCTAAATTCATTATACAGGCAGATATACTTATACGCTGTAGTACTGCACGGATCTTCATCACTTTTCAGCGCAGTCATCGAAATTCCTCAACCATTCCAACGGTACACGAAAGCATCGATGCCAACAGAGAAGAAATTTGCGCCCAGTCCCTGAAGCCATGTTATTACGGCTTGCTTAACTTCCTTATCGATTGTGAATGGCCTACATCCCAGGCGCTTCTTCAACAGTCGGAATGGATGGAAATCACTGGCTGCCAGTTCGGAGCTGTATAGGCTGTTCACGGTAAAATGAGCACTTTTTAAGGACCTCCTTAATTTTTCCTTTCATCGAATTTCGATCTTCCTGTTGCAAATGTGACCAATAAACGCAGTGAATACATTCCACCACCCTCAATATTTAAAGGCTGACGCTGCAGTAAGATATATTTATTAGTGGTTAATGCCTGTTGGAGGTGCCCTTAAAAACTGCTCACTTTACCGTGAACAGCCTATAGCGAGGATGGGGCAGGGCCTCTTACTAGAAGCGCCGTAACAGTTCATGCGTGCCACTGGCTGTATGTTGACGGGCATTGTCGTGCAGTGAAGAGTGGGACTGATCTGCCAGACTGTGGACTGGATGCGTGCGTGAAAAGACATAATAGGACGCTCAGATCGGCAAATAATATATGTTTGTTTGTAGTATTGAGAACAAATATAATTATTGAATTTAGTGCCTTTATTTTTATTGTGACCTTCGTCCCTCGCAAATTCAGATACGCCCCTCAGGAGTCCATGTAACAGTATTTTATAACAATAGTAGCTGAACGTTGCTCCGCTTTTTAAAATTCAAAATCCGTAGTTAATAGTATTAACGCCATCTGTAGTATTTATATTGCAAATTATAAATTTAAAAAATGAAGTGTAAATTGCATGTGCTTTGTGTGTCATAGTAAATTAGGCGCAAATGCCATGTGTATTGTGTTTCGTAAAAATAATTGTTTCTACACATAAAAGTATTATATTTTACATATTATAATTACATTGAATTCATTTAATAAATTTGTAATTAAACATTTAACACCGCTTATGTGTAGTTATTCTATACGCATAGAAGTTAATAACACTAGCTATTTTTTTTTCACTTTCAGCACCTGTAGTTGGTTTTTTTAATTATTATTATTGAAATGATATCCATCTTCTCCTTCCCAGAATATAAGTGGATATTGTAAAGCGTCGTATGATCGACGTGTGTCTTGTTTGATTTGAACTGTGTTGTTCCTACGCATAAATATCTATTAGAATCTGTTTGGCGCGCACGTCATTCTCTTATGATCGTGCTGTGTGCTTCTCGATTTTGTGTTCGTGCCTCTTCAGTTTGTGCAGCGCGTGTTCACGTTCTATTTTTCCATCTCAATGCGTCCTCTCTATTACGTCCGGTACGTCGATCGACGTCTGACCGTGGTATCGCTGGCATTTTTCTCTTTTAGATCAACAAACATTTCCTGCAAGTATGAGCAAAATCGGCCCATAAATATAGAAGTTAAACTCCAGCGCCCCTATCGGAACCTAACCTACCAAACGCAAAGCACAATAAAACAATTTCTTCTAGATCAATAAACATTTCCTGCAAGTATATGCAAAATCGGCCAATAAATATAGATGTTAGACTCCAGCGCCACCTATCAGAATGAAACACAACTGGAAACCTTACTCGCCACCTCGATAACATATGGTGTGAATATGGTCTCAATTGGTCCAGTGGTTTGTCAGTGATGATGCGGTTTCCTCACGCACAATGGATTATATATATATATATAAAAACAGCAGTTAATGAAATACATTTAAATAAGATTTTAAGTCGTACTAAGTCATATACATCACTGCGAAGACAAAATAATATTACAAATTGTATAAATATCAACGCTTATAAGCGAGCAAAGTTATTTTTGGTGCCCATCAATGTCATTATGGTGCCCATTTATTACGCCAATGAGCCTCGGGATCCGGACGAGATAAAACAAGACAACAAACAGTTTCGCCACTTTCTTTTTTCATGTACTCCGTTCGTGACCGCACGCAGCCAAAACAGAGACTGACCGCGCGAGAGCGCCGGGGAGCGTTTCGCGCATGCGCCAGACAACCTGGTATCAAATTACCCCGCGCCTGGACGGGATCTTTTGTGGCGTTGCACAAGCCTGCGCGAAGCTGCCCGCTTCTTCCATCGACGGGGGAGTCGCGTGGCCTCCGCTGACAAAACACGGCCATAAGTCGGCCTTCTTCACGACTCGCGGTCTGGCCGTAATCGGCCGCATTATATTTCATGGCCATATAGTTTTTCTCCCGTGCGAAACCTGAGCGCGTATAGGTGCTCGTCTGTTTTCGTTTTGCTGGCGCCCGGGGCGCGAATTCCAAAGGGCTTCATGAACATAGTCCGTTCACGGTTACGTCCAACTTTTCTCAAACCCTGCTAAAGTTCTACTTCCAGGATATTCCTCCGCCTCATGCAAACAAAGCTTAGCCTAGTCTAGGAAACTACAACAAAGGGACTACACAACGCATTCGTGTGAACGCAGTGCAATAATATTTTGGATAAGAACTATTTCTTACTAAAAATTACCAACACGCATGTTCTCCCACTGTTTTTGGTTTTTATTAATGATTATTACATGTCAAAAAAATAATACATAAAATATAAGGAAAAGTTCAATTTAACCTAAGAAAAGGTACCTTCACGTTAGCAGAAGTATAAAACACATATTTAGGAAATAACCAAATTCGTCATACATGAGGTAATTTTTCAAAGGTTAACATTAAAAAGTGTTATGAAACCGCTAATAGACTATATTTACACAGACACCAAGACCACAAATGAATAAGTATTTACATGAAAAAAAAAATCAGGTTATTTGGTTACGTTTACGTTCAAACGTATCGCATTCCACGATGTGTCATTGCAATAATTTCATGCATACTCACATACGAGCTACGTACGTGTGTAGTACGAAGCCAACAACCAAATTTTATTTGCCGTATTCAGGTTCCAAACAAATATGGCGGAGGATTGAGTTTTGGTGTTTAGTAGGTATCGATACATTTGCATATGGGAAATCGATCAAGTGACAATTTAGAGAATATAAAACTGGCAATCGGACACGGCCTAAGACTAAATGCTAAGTCTTTGACCACTCTCCGAGACAACACCGCACAAGTAGTTCATCTGAATTGCCGCTATATGCACTCGGCACCGCCGCTACTGGAATACCACATCACTTGTTCGTTTATTCTCACGTGAGATCAGCTTTTCTTCGAAACCACCCAAGAGCATCGTACCCTTTAAACGAAGCATTCATTATTATTCCGTGAGGATAGCAGGTGTTATTATTCCGTGAGGATAGCAGGTGTTATTTCGACAGGTTACGTAAGCCCAATCAGTTGTTACGTGAGATTACGTACGTTTTGTTCTGAAATGGGCTTTTTTTTAGTCAAACTCCGTACATGATAGGTTTTGGGCGAGCAGCTGGATGGCAAGATGAGATGCTAGAGCTTTAACCGTTACTGATGGGGGTTTATTTTAGATATAAGACACGTATGACGACATAGCACTTACAATAACGCGATTGTGTAATGTTAAACACTCGAGGGAGCACTATTGACTGATATTAATTTAAGTCTACATTATTATGCTAATTCACGCCACCGCACGGTTAAACGTAATTGGAATGTCCTCCAATTTAAACATGTTTCTCCGGAGGCTGCTGTGGTAGAGCGGCTAGCGACTACCGGACACACCCTTTCTTGATCTTCCCTGGAGGCTGATCGAACGTGGAAATATGACGCGGTCCCGCCCCGTGCTGGCCTGTATCGGCGCGTTGTTCAGACACCCGTATCCCCGATTGCTGGCTGGTGGCGCTGATACAATTCCCGACGTCCTGATTTAAACTGAAGGTGTTAGGTCGGGGTTCGGACGGGGATGTTAGCTTAACGCTCTCCCATACATTTATGACAGTTCCTTTTATGAGCAGTACCTAGTGTTATCGTGTGAATTAATTGCACTTACTCGTTTGTCTTTGACTGGATTCTCCATCGCAACAAGCTGCCTTTAGCACTACGATATTTTCTGAAAAATAAGAGATGACAATACAGAGCAATAAGCAATACAGATGTGAAACAGTCGCTTATTTTGCGAATTCCAGGCGCACACGCCAGCAAAATGGCGACACTGGCCTGCGTAATGTTGGAACACTGATCGCCAGTCACCGCCTGGTAACATACCAGCCGGCAGCCCAGCGAATATAGTCTATTCACGGTTTATTCACACGTTTTGAATAAATCTTTGAAAAACTACCCCACGTCTGACGTGTTAGGTTATTTCCTAAAAACACGTTGTGACGTAGGGCGGGGTGTTTGTGACAAACCCCGTGTAAGGACGCCAATATTTTTTTATGTAACACCCGAATGAGAGCTCCATTTCAATTTGAAACATAGCATATTGGTGTAAATGATAATTGTTATATGATATCTATAGAATTTGCCTCGGCAATTAGCCAGCTTGAACATGAACAGGGAAACAACATTTTAACACCATTCAGTATTATAGGTTAACCACATAACCTCTACTGATGCTACGTAGCAATTGAAGTAACAAACATCTCACTCACATCAAAATACTAAAAAAAAATGTTCTACCAACTACAGCAATACTACTAACAGATAACTTCAGCAACTTTCCTGATTGAATATTCAAGAAAATAAATTTTTATCCAGTGTCATATTTTGATAGTAATTAAATGGTTTCTCATTAAATGCAATTAATCTTGAGGTACAAGACATGTAAACATAATAACTTAGTGAAATACAAGTAAAATAGAGAGAGGAAAGTTATTTTCATCAGCTAGAAATGATTTTCAAATTAATGTCAGAATTACTTTAACTACTCTAGCTCTGAATAAGGGACGACAAAAGTCTAGACATTAACAGCTTATAACAGCTTGGAAATTTAAAAATATTCCCAGGGTCTTTTGTAGCTGAAAATATTATTGTGATGAAAAAATTTTTGTAAGACTTATTATTTTGGGATAGTTAGGATTCAAATAAATTTAAGACTCATTTTTATAGCTGCTTTCCGTTTTGTATGAATTCAGTAAAACTTAGCCGTTGAAGAAGATTCATGCCGACGACTTGATGACGTAGGCCGTATATGGCCGTGTTCCATTATGACCATAACTAAAATATTAATCGGAATCAGCTACTAACTGACTCCTCTTCTCTCTTCTCAGATCTGCCCTAGCCATAAGCACATGGCCTTAATTACGTGCTTAATACTGTTCATAGCACGCCTATATACTATCTTATCACGGAAGACTAATTAAGCTACTTCATACGCGAAGCCGTTCGCCTCAGGACTCTTGCTTTCTTCATTGAACCGCGCTGGAACCCTCGGAAAACTAGAAAACAAACTATGCATTAAAATATCAGTATCTCGAACAAAAATACCTCTCTTGATTATATTATACAATAAATGAAATGATAGTGTCAATAGCAAAAAGAGAAAAATAAATTAAATAAAAACATTTACATAAACAGCACCTTTTGGAACGCAAATTACCAATAACGTATGCGCTGAAATATTAACATAGGATTAATGTGTTGGCCAGGAATAAAATAAAATAATTAACATAGATTAAAATCATGTGTACAATAAAAACAAAACATAACCAACACTCCAGGTGTTATAAAAATTTATCACAAGCGGTTTATAACTGTGTTAACATAAAAGTATCTTAGTTATCGTTAAAATTGTAGTTTATATTTTATTTATAATTTATAGTAATTCATTTATTATAAATATGAAAAAAAAAACCCGTGAGAAAACACGTGTGTTAGTAGTGCCTAGTAAGAAATAGTTATCATGCAAATATCATTACAACTGAGTGTATACGAATACGGTGCGTTGTTTTTTGGTGTAATTTTCTAGTCTTAGTTAAGCTTAGTTTGCACGAGGCGGAGGAATATCCTGGAAGTGTGAAGTAACAGTAAATGGATTATAGGAATTCTTTCGCAGGACATAGTAGCCACTCGCACTCAATCCCCCGTTCCAGAACTTCGCGAGGCCAATCACCGAATGCGTACGCCCACATCAAAAGTTACCGCTGCGCCATCTCGCCCCAGTTTTCTTACCTGTCCTCTGATAGTGCGATGAAATTTACAAGGGTTATTATATTTTACACAAAATAGTTTTCGTATTTTGTTTGTCATCAGGATAAAAATGAGTGTAGAAAGTAGTAATTTATGCTAATGTTTTAAAATAATTTTTTTCATATTTTAATTAACGGTAGGAAGGATACTCAGGTGAACTGTTTTGATACTAGGTTGCAAAAAGTGTATTTTCGGGAACCTTAGAAAAAAATTAAAATAATACTAACTTGTATTTTTAGGAATAGTATTTAAAAACTTCGGTTAGAAAGGACCACATCTAATTGTTATTGCAAGTAGAAAAAACGCTTTCGTTGACGTGCTCTTGCAAAACAAATCGCTCGCGCACTGAGGTCAGGTGAACGAGGGGGCCACATTGATTATTCCAGCTCACGTGCGAAGAGGATGTTTACGAGCCGGGAGCTGCGAGGCGTTTTCATCAGACGGCGGCGTTGCGTTTCATCACGAGGAAATAACACAGAAATCACTCGGGGGTCCCGTTTCATTAAACTGAAATATCGGCGTGTACGGAAGGCTTGGCAGTGCGAAATGGGCTGGGCGAGAAGAAGGGAGAGAGGAGGTCAGCGGGGTCCGACCAGATGCGAATGCAGGACAAGCGAAACAGATTCTTCTTCAGGTGTCGGAGACTTTCTCCGGGAAGAGGGGATGCCTCCCGTGTGAAATCCTTCTGGTGATGCTTTTTTTTTTTTTTTTGTTTTTCTCAGAGAAAGAGGATGAGTTGCGTAATGCTACAGTGTTGAGAAAGCGCGCTTGTTATCGAAAGAACGGCCCCCGCCATTCCGCCGAAACGTTCGGCTATTTCCGCCATACGTCTTCGACGGGTAGGTACAAGCTGTTCACGGTAAAGTGAGAATTTTTGAACGCCCTCTCACTTGGAATAATAGTCAATAAATATATTTTAATTTGCCCTTAGACATTAACATCCTAGAACTTCCAAGTGCGGTGGAACATACACACAATGTTTATTACTTGCAGGGCAGTATTTATTTTAAAAAGCGGTTAAAGGATGAAAAATGGCTGAAAGAAAAAAGTAACTAGGGCCTTAAAAGTGCTCACTTTACCGTAAACAGCCTATAGCCGACGTGGCTCTCCTCCTCAATGAAGCAAAAAAAGTGAGGTTGAAAGTAAAACGTGATGATAGACTAACACCTAATCCGGAGGGGCCGCGGTGGTGTGGTAGCTAGACTGCTCGCCTCCCACCCAGGTGAACCGGGCTCGATTCCCGACGGGGTCGCTCCCGGACTGGAATCGTGCCGGACTATGGCGCTGGTCGGCTGGTTTTCTCGGGGATCTCCCGTTTACCCCGCCCTTGCATTCCGGCGCTGCTATATTCACCTCGCTTCACCCTCGTCGGCTTTTAAGACCTCGATTTTAAGGGCCGCCCAAATCTCTCCACGCCACTCTTAATCGGGTGACGGGGGCGGGGGTTCAAAAAATTGGCGTAGCGCCATTTATTTGGTGATACAGTTAATAATATGCTTCACGAAATAAAAAAAGAAATTAAGCATTGTTTTCAAACGTGTTCAATTGACAATCCAGCATACAGAGCACGGAGTAGATAAAAAGTGCAATCCATTTACGCGAATTACCCAGGGCGTCACACTCGGAAACTAAAAGTTTGATTGTAAAGTGTTAGCTACCTCTTTCAAGAGTGTCTCAAATGTGTGAATATTTTTGTGTTTCGATCATGTTAAAAATGTATCCAATCAAATATATGTAAATTTTTCTTAATTACTATTTCTGATCTGTTGTTGCGGGTTTATTAACTTTAGCCATCTTGAAGCATTAAACTCCGTTATAAAATTCTGAATGTAATTCAGTAGTCATATAGCTTATTAATAAATTTAAAAAAACCAGCTTTAAGATTTCCGTACAAAAATATACAGTATACATGATCTGATTTTTCACTTTCTGTATTTTACACATATTTTCCTTGGCCCAAGTTAAAGCTCAATTTTGCAACGTTTTACTGGCATTTTTTTCATTAAGTTTCGCTCAATAAGTGTTTGAAGAAGTGTATATACACATATTTTTGGACAACTTATCTGGTTTACTTAGTTTTAATTTACTCATATAACCGAATGCGATCCTACTTGGTCTCTATCCATCTAATCTGAGGGTTTTGTGACAGACTCTGTCTTGTGCAAGTTTTCTCTCATTTGTCGTTTTTCTCTCTCGTCGTTCTGCTGTTGCTCCATGTCACTTTATCTTACCGGTATATTTTCAAAGTTTATTGTATTCTCCAATTGCATTGTCGGTTATAACGTAGGCACTCATATCTCAATAATCACCTGATTTGATGTGAGAGCATGATATTATTAACCAATACCAATGCTTTCATACAGAAAGTTAATACGGAATTTAATACGTTTTAAGTAAGCCATGAAAGTACATTATGTACCACTGCGTCAGCGTCAATCTGGGAACGAATGGATGACTGCCGAAAAATTATGAACATCCCCTTTTACCAGTTCCAGTGTAGCCGGTTGGGATTAGACTCGTGACCTCCTTAATGTGTGTGAACTAGCTCTATCACATAAACCAACACGCATTAAAAAAAATTGTGTAATTTTACACACATGTATATGGCAGCTAGGCAGCAGAATCGAACTGTAACATTCGCGTATTTTTCTGTCCATGGCAAACAAATTTGCACAGACATCGAAGTTGCAATTTCTTAATAGTGCATGAGACTTTTTTGTATAATACACTAAGGTAATTTGACACATTCACTGTAATAGTAAATACATAATTTCTAAATATTGTTCACTGTTTTACCGAGTCATTTTAAAGTCTGTATCAGTTCTTTTACAACTGCTTCATATTAATTTACGTATAATGTTTGTGTACTTTTACTCCATTTTGTAATTTTGAACCTAAATGGAGTTCTGAAAACTATCGCCAAATATGTGGAAAACAATTGACCTCTGTAGTAGGATGAAGTCGGTTCTGATACAAGGGATATAGGGAGTTGGAGCCTGTCGCCGGAGGAGGGGGGTCCTGTTGTGACGTCACCTGTCGGCCATCTTCTTTCCCTTTTATCCCTCAAAATTCACCGAATTTTTTTCCAAAAATTACCCGTTTTCCCCTAGAAATTTCTGATTTCCCTTAAAGTTTTCCATTTTTTCCCTAAAATATTCGCTTTTCTCCCAGAGCAGGAGACGAGGATTTATGACTCCGAGCTTGAAGAGCAGTACTTAAGAGAGACGGCTCTGTGACTCCGAGCCAGGAGAGCAGGACGCAGGACTGCTGCCATTTGCTAGATGGCTAGTGGTCTTCGGCTCGACTCGGACGTGTTCGGCAATCTTCGGATCGACTCAGGGAGGTGCTCGGAAGTCTTCGACTCAGGCTTGTTGGACGTGCCCGAAGGTGCTCGAATGTTACGCCCCACTAATTCTTCAAGCATATGTTTCTATCTGATAGCCATATAGGTGTTATAGACTTCGGGTATGTCAAATATTAAATATTGCAGAACATGCAAAAGTCTCTCAACTACATTTCCAGTACCTTTCTTGAAGTCTCATTATTCATGGTTTCCACAGTTTTTTTTAGGTATAAGTATGCTACTCAGATTTTTTGTAATGTTTGTATATATGTGAATAAACCAAGTCCATCATATGAGTAACGATTCTCTGCCCAAGTAATTTTACAATAATGGTATCGATCAGCATCAAATAACACTTTTATAGGCTTTCTTGGCGTTCATTTAAATGCCAATACTGTCAGGCCTCTGAAGACTTGGACTGCACGAGGGTAGCTAGGGCGATGATAATCATTCATGTTCTTCTCAGACACCAATCTTTCGATCAATCTCGCATTCAGCGCCACAGTCTTTCAGTATTTCACAATCTTTCCATGAGTCTTTCAATCTTTCCATCAATCTTCTGCAATCTTACCATCAATCTTCAGCAATACTCCTCCTCAATCTTCAGCAATCTTTCTCAATCTTTAGCAATCTCCCTCAATCTTAAGCAATCCTCTTCCTCAATGCTTAGCATTCCTCCTCAATCTGTAGCAATCCTCCTCAATCGCAATATTGCCATCATTCTTTAGCAATCCATGGGTTTGTTGTCTGCCTCTGTCCATACATATTAGAAAAACGATCCAACAACTGTCTCCAAATTTTGAATATGATAACAGAATTAATGTTTTGTATGCAGTCAACTATCCATATATTTTATACTTAAGTCTTTATTTTCATGCCATATGCATATCTTTAAGTTTATAGGCGAATGCTCATAGCACCACTTTAAAGTTGTAATGGATGAAAGGATGCAACATACAAAAATAATGGAAAGAACAATTATTTTATTATAATAATGTATTATTAATTTGTAATTACAATTTCAGAAGAGAGCAGTTCATCACATCATGCGATACAACCCCGATCCTAAGTTCTCTATGATCGAAACCACCTTTTTCATGTCCGAGTAATACCCACGTTTTTGAAGCTGAAGCAAATATGTCAGTCTGTCTATCTACAAGTTCATTCGGGTCTTCTGTAAACATGTCGTCACTATTCTCGGCTGCTTCTGCCTTGTTCGCATCACTTATTGAAGGAAACTTGTTGGGGATGTCTAGGTAATCATAGTCTTCACTGTCAACACTGTCATCACAGTCATCACCAATGCTGTCTTCATAGTGTTCTTTGCTTCCTGTTTCATCATCAATATCAAGATTACTTTTTATTGTAGCGGAGTTGTATGTTCATCGGTATTTGGAGATGACGGTCATTTATTTTGAAGTTCGTTGACTTCACGCGAACGTCTTGCAGGTGTATGTTCCGCACAAACTGACACAATCATTCCGTCTTTAGTATTAACTGTCTTGGCATAATCAGCTGCGGAAACAGTACCAATCGATGTAGCAGGAGGTATTGCCGGCAACACTTGCTGGCTCCCAGTAGACGAACCACTGCAGATCTCGGTATGTTCTTTCAATGTATCACATTTCACAAATTTCATGTGGACATTGTCGCAATACTTCTTCGCGCAAAAAAAAAAACTCTTTGTACAGGCCGTTCTCTCATGCCGATGAGCATTTTGACTATAGGTGAAAACTCGATCGCAGAATCGACACTGACTGCAACCAGGTAGCGATGATGCAAGTCACAGCTCCATGATTGTTGAGGTCAAAGGCAGCTCTTCGTATTAGCAACTCATTTTCGTGGTAAGATGTGAGATCGCTTCCAAATCGATATTCACCTCACAGTGTCAGAATGTCAACTATGGTATCTGTGTGCATCAGTACTCTATATATAAATGCTTCCATCACTCTGCAAAGTTGCCAAATTTGTCCAAAGTCGTATAAAAAATTAATATTTTTAATAGTGTTGGTTTTTGAACACAGGCCCCTATGCCATTCCTAACTGGTTGATATTGCTAACATATTTGTTTTGGGTGTGTGTAAAATTACGGCTGATTATGTACACCCGATATAAATGTGATAAACTGATTTGTTCTGAAATTGTAATTACAAAATAATAATATATTATTATAAAATAATTGTTTTTTTCCTTCACTTTGTGTGTATTGTATGCTTTTGTCACTCGCAACTTTAAAGTGATGCTATGAGTAATCGCCTATAAACTTAAAGATCTGCATATAGAATTAAAATAGAGACTTCAGTATAAAAATTCACTGATAAATGACTGCACACAAAACATTAATTCTGTCATCATGTACTCATTTTGGAGACAGTTGGTGAATCGTTTTCCTAATATGTATGGATAGAGGCAGACAACAAACTCATGGATTGCTAAAGATTAATGGAAAGATTGCTAAACCTTGAGGGAAAGATTGCTAAAGATTGATGGAAAGATTGTGATTGATGAAGAGGATTGCTAAAGATTGAGGAGGTGAATTTCATAAGATTAGGGAGGATTGCTAAAGATTGAGAAGGATTGCTAAAGATTGAGGAGGTTTGGTAAAGATTTAGGAGGAGGATTGCTGAAGATTGATGGTAAGATCGTGGAAGATTGATGGAAAGATAGAAAAATTGATGGAAAGAATGTTAAAGATTGAAACACTGCGGTGCTTATTGCAAGATTGATCGAAAGATTAGTATCTGAGAAGAGCATGAATGAGTATCATCCCACTAGCCACCCTCGTACATTCCAAGTCTTTAGACGCCTGGTAGTATTGGCATTTAAATTAACACCAAGGAAGCCTATAAAAGAGTTTTTAGATGCTGATCCACACCATGATAGAAACACGACTTGGGCAGAGAGTCGTTACTCCTATGATGGGCTTGGTTTATTAAAATATAAAAACATTACAAAAAAATCTGAGGTACATACTTATACCTAAAAAATCTGTCGAGGCAGTGAATAATGAGTCTTCAAGAGAGGGACTGGAAATGTAGTCGAGAGTCTTTTACATATTTCCACAAATCTCTATGCACAATTTCGATACAATAAAAGAAATATTTTTAAATAATAAATAATTTTAAATTAAAGAAATTAATAAATTAAATTTATCTAAATATATTTAAGAATGTAATAATAAATACAGACTTACGTTTTGGCATATCCTATGTCTATAAACTCAAAATATGGCTACCAGATAAAAACATACACTTGCAGAATTAGTGGAGCATAACTGTCGAGCACCTTTGGGTACACCCAAAAAACTCAACTTGACGGTATCCGAGAACCTCCCTGATTTGGGCCACAGATTGCCGAGCTCGTCCGAGACCAGCCGAAGACAGCCAGCCACCCAGGAAATAGCAGCAGTCCTGAGTCCTGCTTCCCTGGCTTGGAGTCACAGATCCGCATCTCCTGAGTCCTGCTCTTCAAGGTCGAAATCACAAATCCTGGTTTCTTGCTCTGGGAAAAAAAGGGAATTTTTTTAAAGAAAAAATCGGAAATATTTAGGGGGAAAGATAAATTATTAGGGGAAAAGGGAAATTTTTAGGGAAGTATAGACCATTTTTAAGGGAAAAGGGGAAAGAATATGGCGGACGGGTGACACCACAACATGGCGACCCCCGGCACCTGGTTCCTACTTCCTGTATCATTTGTGCCAGAACCGACTTAATCATACTACTGACTTCATATATAGAATACATAGTTATATGAAAAAAAAAAACAAGCATAATAACCACTATCGGTGAGTGTTAAGTTCCCGTTTTGAACACACAAATTGAGTTCTTCTCCTTTCCGGTAGATCAGATATTTGAAACAAATACATGTACTTAGCTTTGAATTCCTAAGAATTTTATTATAAAATTACGAACATTGTAGTTATTTAAGCAAATCACATATAAAAATGTAAAATTACCGAAAAATCTCACGTGTTACTATATGTTCGTAAAATTACGCAATGGATCTTGTTCGACTGAAATGTGTGAGCAAGTAAAGGGATTTGGACGGCTCTTAACAGCGAGGTCTTTAGAGCCGATGAGGGTGATTGAGGTGAGCATGGAACAGCGCCGGAATGAAAGGGCGGTAGAAACGGGAGATCCCTGTGAAAACCCGCCGACCAGCGGCATCGACCGGCGAGATTCCCAAGTGTGGAAATCCGGGAGTAACCCGGCCGGGGTTTGAACACTGTTCGCCTTGCGGGAGGCGAGAAGGCTAATCGCTCAGACACCGTGTCCCCAACTGATTTGACTTTGAGTTTTTGTACAACGACCACGTAACAGTAAAAATGCACAGCTTTATTTAAGATCCCCAGTGCTTCGATTGGTCAAGGTAATGCCACAGCCAACAACATTTATCTTATATTCTGAATATAGCCATTGCTTGTCCTAAAAGCGCTCAGCCTAGTAACCATATGAAATAAGAAGCTATATTCCTGAACACAAAAGTCCTTTCACACATTTGCCTGTAATGTTCACCCTACGAATGTTCAGCTTATAGGACGTTTAGAAATCATCAATTTTATCTTAAAGGATCGTGGTTTTAGTTTTTAGTAAATAACATGTTATATGGAAAAATATTTTTACAATTTTTCAAAGAGTATGGCCATAACCATGCTTGTTAAAGGACGGAGGTCTTTAATGAATAAAAGAGCAATCATAAATCCATAATTTGTTTATTAACAAAGCAAAAACACCGCAAACTTAATATATCGGAAAGAACGGCTATCACTGGCTTTTTACAGCTATCGTTTACATAATATTCCGTCCGTCTTCTCACAGAAAATAACACACTCAACTACCTTAAACCAGTGTTTATGAACAGTTTTCCAACACCTTGACTCACTCTTAAAAATAATATAATGTATTTAATATATGACAGTTCCAGTACTTACAATTAAGCCTGTATCACTCGTCTATTCTGTCCCACATTACTTCAGTCCATTATTACCAGTCTTTTATTTCCAAAATGTTCTATAGCACCCGAGCACTATCATACACCAAATCCCTCAACTCGTCGGGTATTTAGCTTTCCGCAACACTTGCGCACGCCCCTGCGTCGCGACTTCAGGCACGTGCCCGTCCACCGCTGTCTCTTACAATCACGTTCGCAACCGATCCTCCTCTTCAATGTCCCTCGATGGCCACAGTCTCGTTAACATTTCAACCACGCATCGCCAAGTTGCTATCACAGACTGCCAACACTCCATAGGCGGCGACATTTATAGAGGCAGGCACCCTGGTCCAGAGCCTTCTTCACACGTCGGGTTGAACCGAGGGAGGTGATGACCAGAAGGTTCTTGCACATGCTCCTGAAGTCGTCGACTCCTCCGGTAGTGTGGTCAACTGTCAATCATTCCTCACATAGCGGCGGTTGGGGCTGGGTCTAACTGGCGGAGAGGAGGGTAGTAGGTAGCCCCCATCCCCAGGCGCGCCGAGGCTGGCTGTGTGTTACACACGTATCACGGTGCCCGTCGCGGGAGTCCGTGCTTAGCAATATGTTTAGTCTACTCACAGTTACTTCGCACATTTTGAATCAAACCTTCAAAAAATCACCTCATTTATGGCATGTTTCGTTGTTTCCCAATAATCTTATATATAACAAGCGTTATATAATAGTATGTTATTTTGTTAGCATAAAATTTCACAAAAGTACCTTATCTTTGGTTAAATGAAATTTTATTTGTATTTATCTATAAATTAACAGTGATAAAATAGGTATGTTGGTAATTCCTAGTAAAAAATAGTTCTTTTATAAAGTATTATTAAACTGTGTGCGCACGAATGCGCGACGTTGGCCCTTTGGTGTATTTTTTATTTTTTTTTTACATGGGTTGAGATTTGGTTGCATGGGCTGGAGGAATATTCTGGAAGTATAACTTTATCATGACTTCAGAAAAGATAGAAGTATCGAGGAATGAACTCTACTAAGGTTATGTACTAATTTCGACAGATACAACTTCTCCAAACAGCTCAAGTCATTCCCTGTGTCAAAGTATGCAGATATGTAGCATAAGAAGGTAGTTTATTGTCGATATTCTATGTACACAGCAAGGTATCCCAGGTACAGGAGCTATAATATTATCTGCATTTTGTGTTGCCTATGATAATCACTACAACTCTGCACTGGGAATGGCTGGAGCCAGGTAACACCTAGAACAAATGTTCAGTTCACACGCAATTGCAACACACACCACGTTATTAGTCACCTGCCACACCTGAGAGCATATGTAAATACAGGCCCCGAAATGCTATCCATTTCGCAAATTTTTTTTTTACACAAAACGGCGCGTTTTAAAACATCATCCGAATTACTACGTATGCTGTACGCAGTAAAACATCACTCACGAATATAAGGTGTAAACAATGCCATTTCTTGATAGTTGATACAGTTTTCAAACTGTTTGCAATCGTACTAGCTACTGCCAATACTACCTTCCTAGCATCACGAAAGTATTTTGCGGGCTGTAAGAGTGAATGGAGAATTGGTTATTCGTCTGAACTATAATAACTATAACACAATATAGACCTGTCAATTTAAATAATTCTGAAATTTCGGTGATGGCGTCCTATCGGCCCACACGCGATGGTAGTCTTGTGGTTAGCACACCGGTTGGGCGACCCAAGGGTCGCCGGAACGAAACTGCACGATGCCAGTATTTTTCGAGTCCTCGCTTAAAATAATTTACCAGAGCTCCTGGCGGACGATGGGCGAACACAATATGGCCACCAGCGCTACTAGCTGCCACCCGAGGAACTTTACTCTGGTGGCAAATTCGAGAATCAAAGATGGTTGCGAGCACATTCTAGCAGCCAATGTGGAAATTAAAGACTGACTACAAACAAGACGGCCGCCTCCAGCAGACGGTGGCAAAACAAGATGGCCGGGACCAGCTGATAAGATAGACGACAAACAAGGTGGTCGACTCCAGCAGGTGAGATGGAAGGACGATGAGAAAATCCCTCTGAAAATATGACAGAACGAAGGAAGAGGACGATAAGAGAGAACGATAGGAAGAAGGAGAGATAACAACGGTAAGAGAGAGAGATGGAAAGGAAGGGAGGGAAAAAGGTGGGATACGAAAGAAAGAAAACTTGGGAGGACCCCGAGAAAACCCTTTCGGATTACAAGGGAGTGAAATCAAATATGTCCGCCGTCGGGGACGAATGACCGATCGGGAAGATTCGATGCGGAATGCTAGAGCAGGAAGGGGCGTACTGATTGACAGCATGGCCGACGTTACACGACGAACACCTCCCAAGTGTAATGCAAGAGCAGGAAGTTTCGACAGCGACATCCAAGATGGCGGGGCACCAGTCAGGTAGTCCGGCGCACCGCGTCCCTCTCCCACCACTGTCTATTTCCAACACTATTTTGAAAATATGTTTGCCCTCGAAAACAAAACTCGCGCGGTTATAGATTTGTTCTCCCGCTAGGAATCTTGCACGAACACTAAATTAGTCAATATTAATTTTCCTTCCTTAAAGAAATAATTTGTCTTAATCATTTTAAAAGACACGATTTACTGTACACTACTTTAAACAGCACGTGCTATCTGATAAAGGCAAAATCAAATAGGCACCTCACTGGCTGATGAATAGCCTGTAGTAAAAAGTTTTACAGTAGAGCAAGGGTGCCCTATGTGGACACCATTAGGGTGGTGGCGAGCAGACAAACAGAACCTATGTACCATCATTAGTGGATATAGGTGAATCATTTACAACTTTTTTAATTCCATTCAATTATCACAGTCATCAACTGTTTATCTGAATTGAAAACAAAACCTTTCCGAATTTGCCAGTAAGTTACCATAAATAACAATAATTTAATTAATGAAAGTAGTAGGGAGATGGGCATACTCTTGCAAGGTCAACGGGCATCGCAGCCAGAGCCGGGGGAGCCGCCATTGGTTACGTCCCCCGACCACCATCTTGGATGTTATTGACCTCTTACCCCTGACCCATGTGACATTTGACCTTAAACTTGACCTTGAGGACCTTTGACCTCAAACAAAACAAAAAATACACTTAAAAATTCTAAATACTCCTCAAAAAATTCCAAAAAATCTAAAAAAATCCGAAAAAAATTGTTATTAAAATTATTAAAAATTATTAAAAAATTACTAATAAAATTATTAAATGCAATTTCTTAAATAACACATTTTTTCCAAAAATATTGATAGGGATCAGCTACTCCGGTGACTGGGATAAGTGACTTCGAGCCAGGTGACCAAGATCAGTACATATGACCTATGCCGTTTACCTTTGACATTTAGAATGCAAAAATCCAAAAAATTAGAAAATTCACGAAAAATATATTTATTACTAAGAATTATAAAAAATGATTAAAATTAACCATTAAAAATTACTAACAAATTATAAAAAAAGAACTTAATTTACGAAGGTTCCCCCAGCACCACCATAAAAAAAATATTCATTCCATTCCTGACAGACGAATGAATCCCTCACTGCACTCCCCTTACCCATACTCATTCGGCCATCTTGATATTTTCGTTCGTCATTTGTTTACATGATAGTGGAGGCAGCCATCATTGTTTATATGTTACTGGAGGCTGTCATATTTGTTTTTGGTTTGTCATTTGTTTATACATTATTGGAGGCCACCATCTTGGTATATATCACCCATCCACCGTCTTGGAAGACAATGCCTATTAGCAATTGACCTTTGACATGTGACCTTGAGAACTAATATTCAAGAAAAATTCATAAAAGACAACGGGCATAATACATTACACAATACTACCGCCATAGTAGATGCAGACTACCTCGACCTTGACTCCGTGACATTGAAAGACTCTGAAAACAAAAAATTTCTAAATAAATCCTTATAACACCAAAAAAGTATTTAAAAAATTGTTATTAAAATAATTAAAATTGAACTTTTAAAAACTTGCATTTCCGAAGGTCCCCCTAAGTTTTTAATGACAACAATATGTATTTAAAATACTTAATGAATTTGGCAAGTAGTCAGATTCATGCATTATGTATGTAGCTGCCTATACCATTTATTTGAAATTTATTTTAAAAAAATAGAATGGAATATTGCAAAAGTCGCCACCTACCAAGATGGTGGTTGCCTACCAAGATGGTGTTCTCTAGTAATGTATAAACAAATGACGAAAATGAAAAAAAAAACAAAATATGGCGGTCTCCAGTATCATATAAACAAAGATGGCTGCTTGCAGTAGCATGTAAACAAATGACGAACGAAAAAATATAGATGGCGGAATGAGTATAGGTGGAAGGAGTGGAAGATAGGGAGTCAGTCGGCTGCTGGGAATTGAACGATTGTGACTAATGGTGGTGCTAGGGGACCTTAGGAAATGCAAATTTTTAAAACTCATTTTTAATGAGTTTAAAAATATTTCTATAAAAAATTTTAGATTTATAAGGATTCATTTTTAATTTTTTATTTTCAAGGCATGGGGTCAAGGTTAAGGAAGTCTACATCTAATATGGTGGTGTTCTTCTGTAATGTATTATGTTTGTTGTCTCATGCATTTATCTCGAATTTTGGATTTCAAGGTCACAGGTCAATTTCTAATGGCCATTGTCTTCCAAGATGGTGGATGAGTGATGTATACCAAGATGGTGGCCTCCAGTAGTGTATAAACAAATGAAAAACAAAAAACAAACATGACAGCCTCCAGTAACATATAAACAATGATGGCTGCCTCCAGTATCATGTGAACAAATTACGAACGGAAAAATCAAGATGGCCAAATGAGTATGGGTGAGGGGAGTGAGTTGAGGGAGTCATTCGTCTGGTAGGAATGGAACGTATGTCACTAATGGTGTTGCTAGGGGATCCTTCGTAAATAAAAAATTTTAAACTATTTTTTTAATAATTTTAAATAATTTTTTAAAAATTTTTAATAATAATTCGTTGGTAATTTTTTTGGAAATTTCTGATTTTTTATTTTTCATTTTCAATGTCAAAGGTCAAGATCAAAGGTCATATGTACTGTTCCTGGTCACCTGGTTCGGAGTCACTGATCCCAGTCACCGGAGTCGCTGATCTCTGTCAGCATTTCTAAAGAAAAAAATGGGTCATTTCTGAGGATCCTTTTAATAATTTTTTAATAATCTATACTATATACTTCTAAATGAAACAGAAGTGCCTGTCTGTGATTTTTGAATTTTTCAATTTTAATAATTTTTTCATCAAGTATGTAATTGATAACTAGCCATATCTAATGTTAATTCTTTTCGTATCTGTATGTGTGTCTGTCCGAACGAATTTAACTCAAAAACCACTAAACGTATGATATAAAATTTACACAGTATATAGATAATAACCCAGGACCAAATTACTCTTTGTTTCGTCGAGATACCTCAAACGGTTCCGGAAAATATGATGACCAGGGATGTAAATAGGTACTTGATTAAGCTTTTCTTAGGATTATTGCATAAAAAAAGCATTGTTAAATAAATTGTAATTTCCCCTTTATTTTTTGTCTATGGGTTGTAAACCTTTCCTTCTAAAAAGGCGTAGTGGCCCAGTGGCTACAGTTATTCGTAATATGGCCGTAATTACCCAGTGGATAGATATATATCAAGTGGGGCCGCAGTAGCTTAGTGGCTAGAGCACTCAATAAGGGAGCCGCAGAAACTGAGTGGCTAGAGAACCCAATAAGGGTGCCGCAGAAGCTCAGAGGCTAGAGAACTCAATAGTGGGGCCACAGCTGGTCAGGGACTAGAGAACCCAATTGTGGGGTCGCAGTGGCTCAGTGAATAGAGCACAAAATAATGGGGCCGTAGCTGCTCAGGGGCTAGAGCACCAAATAGTGGGGCCGCAGTAACTCATTGGCTAGAGCACCCAATAAGAGGGCCGCAGTAGCTCTTTGGCTAGAGAACCCAGTAGTGGGGCCGCATATGATCAGGGGCTAGAGCACCCAAGTGTGGGACCGCAGCAGCTCAGTGGCTAGCGAACCCAATAGTGGGGCCGCAGCTGGTCAGGGTTTAGAGCACCCAATAGTGGGGCCGCAGTATCTCAGTGGCTAAAGCACCCAAAAAGGGGGCCGCAGTAGCTCAGTAGCTAGAGAACCCAAGAAAAAAAGTGGTTAGATCAATTCAAAGTCCTTAATATAATGCTAACATAAAACATGTGTGAAGCGATGGCAGGGTGTAATATAATAACTCCATTAAACCTGAAAGAAGGAATATTAGTATTTTAAACATAATATCTTAATGAAAATATGGTGGGCTTTATTTTAACAACTTTTAAAAAAACTCATGCGAATGAAGTCGCATGGGTCAGCTAGTTTTTCTTTTAATTTTAATTAATTTTTAGTAATAAATTTTTTCGTAATTTCTGAGGACTTTTTAAGGATTTTTAAGGAGTTTTTGGAGTTTTTTTAAAGGTTTTTTAGTGTTTTTTGAAGTCAAAGGTCCTCGACGTTAAGGTCAATGTCAAAGGTCACATGGGTCAGGGGTAAAAGGTCAATGATATACAAGATGGCTGTCGGGTGACGTAACAAGATGGCGGCTCCCCCGGCTACGGCTCCGATGGTCGATGCCCTTGCAAGTTAATGCCAATTTCTCTACTACTAATGAAGAATAAATGACCAAATATTTGTTGATAAAAATAGTCGATTCGTGGTTTCTTCGCACTTTTTTAATCAAACCTTTGAAAAACCACCCATGTATGATGTGTTTGGTTGTTTTCTAAATATGCCATATATTACACAGGTTTTGTATGTCTGTTAATACAAATAACATTATTTTTAATAAAATTATACTTTTGCAAGTATTTTAACTGTAAATGAAAATATTTAATTTATACTTAATGTGAATAAGGCTATGGAGAAAAAAATAGTCTTGTTGGTAATGCCCAGGAAGAAGAAATAGTTGGCACACAAAATATTGTTACACTTTAAGCTTTATTTGCATGAAGCGAAGGAATATACTGGAAGTTTAGCAGGGGTTCAGGAAATCACGAAGTAACCATGTATTGACTATAAATGTTCGGCTTCACCTTTTGGGGCAGCAGACGGTAGTTATACTTAGCCCTGCGAGAAAGTTAAAATTCACACACATCCGTATTAAAACTCATAACCTTGTGACCCAAGCATTCTGAGCCCTGGATGTCGTAGGCAAGTCTTTTTTGGTCGAGGTGGGAAGGGGTAAATGAGAAGGCGGTTATCCGAATTTACAAAGTCGTTCGCGACGACCCGGGATTGAATCCCGACCTCTGTGACCAGACACCTATAAATCCTTGCGGGTCGCTGGAAGGCGGTGCGAACTCAGCTCAGGGGTGGCCAACCTTGATGTGCATAAGGCCAACAACTCGTCAAAGCTATAGGGGGAGGCGAAGCAAGCTGGGGTACTTAAGATTATATATAACACATAGGCTTATGTAATAAACGATTCGGTGGAAAATAGAAATTGTGCTTACATAATTTGCACAGTCTAGTCTTCTTTCAAATATACTGTGCAACCATGAATAGTCTATTACAATAAATATATACCCTAATAACATTGTTTTGGAATGTGTCAAATTCCCCATCTTACCCCGACACCTGGGGTATGATGGGGTGGTTGGTGGGGGAAAATGGGATATGAGTGACAATCTGTTATTTAAAGTTAGTTTTGCATGCAATAGTAAATCACAAAATACAAGATAACTTCTTCTTATGAAACTACATAAAAAGTATTCTAATGACTATCAAAATGAAGTAGGCTATTATCATTTGCAGACACCTTCGAAATGACGAATTTAGAAATATTGACGAATATTTAAAGGCCAATTTACAAAAAGAACAACAGCTTAAGATAATAATGTTCCATTTCAGTTTAGTAAAGGTAACTTTTCACGTGAATGAAACCCTTCAGTCTTGCTTAAACTGTTCACAAACAAAATAAACGTCATTATCTTGATTTTCCTCTCCAGCACAGGTACAGTGGGCAAACATCTACATGACACCCATCCTTCATTAGACTAGGTATACAAGTAGCTGCAATATAAACATTCCACATAGGCATTTCTTTCACTATCTAAACCAACGCCACCCTCTTCCGAAGTAGTCTTCTTAAATTCTGCTTTACCCTCTCTTCTGGACACATTAATCCTCTTACACTTTGACGCCGAGTTTTCTTCAGTTTTCTGTCCAGTAATAACTTCTTATCTGCCTTTTCCCTTTGTATTTTATCCTTCCTTGAAAGTTTGACTTCAATCTTTGTTTTATAAGGAGTATTTGTAATTACCGTTGTTCTGCCTTTTCGGTGTGGTACCCGCCGTACGTACATTTCTTCTTCCTACATGAGGTATTGGCAATATATGCTCCAAAGAAGTACCGATTCACTCGTGTTTACTGAGTCATTAAGGCTTGAGTTCTCTTGACTTGATGACACGTGATGATGGATGAACATGCAGCTTCGTTGTCGGCATGAGATGTACCAGTGTCAGCTGCTGTTGACATGCACAGTGGATGATCGTCACTGACAGTATCGGCGCCTTCTTTTTGTTTTCAGCCTAGTCAGTAGTGTTTCGACGCACGAGGAGCTGATTCGGGAAAAACATTTGAATAAAAAGCACAAATCCCTGTCATCTTGAGGCAGTTTATGGAATTGCTCATTGTCGCCACTCTTAGGGAAAATGTTTCTAGGATCTCAGCAATCTGAAACATAGCGACCCCCCTTCCTGGACGTGATCTCAGCCAATTTGTTGTCTCTTGGTCATGATATGTTCTGAGAGGTTTCATGACCGCTGGGTTTAGTGGTTGTAACCTGTGAGTGCAGTGTGGACGAAAGCACTTTATAACCACCATATATTCTCTGGCTTTAACGAGAAGACTTCAATTTTGAACATGGGTAGAGTGCACATTGAAGAAGAGGAGGACTAGCCGTTATTCTTTTGATCCACCTGAAAACTGCACGAATTTTTAAAACAACCTTTAAAAATGTCATTCTGCATCCAGAAATGTGGCATTCCGCTCACATTCCAAAAGAGCGACCATTTCAAAGTTCGGGCTTCATCCTTTGTCTAAGGTAGACCAGAATGGGAGACACGAATATATACAGGCTGTTAGGTAATTCGCGGATACGGACTGCACCAGACGAATATATGGCTTAAACTAAGAAGAACATATTCTTTGGTAAAAATGCGTAAGGGACTTAGTTTACGAGAAAAACCACATTAAAGTAGATAAAATGACTTTACTCCACTTTAAGCACAGAGTGCATCATCAGCATACAAAACGTGGAAACGTGTTTGAATTTTGCTCTGCCCATAGTAATGAACTTTTAAGCATGTTTGATGCATGCAGCATGCATGGAGCTTGGCAGCCGGATGCACCCATGCATGTACATTTCCACGTCCCAGTACTCACTGCATGTGATCTGTATGGCGTCCTTGGCACTACTGAGTTCGGCTCTATCCATTGCCGTGTATATTACGTCGACACATTAATTGCAGCATCACCACATCACCTTGCCCTTATCTAATTGGATTACCACATGTTTGCTACAATGGTTTTTGGGACTTATTGCTCTTTTTCTCGTAAACGAAGCGTCTAATATATTTTTACGTAAGAGTATTTTATACTTAGTTTTGACCATAGATTTGTATAGCGCAGTCCCATCCGCGAGTTACCTGACACGCTGTTTTCATACTCAATTCGATAGAAACAGTTTTCCCCCTATCAGCTTAAGTCAGCTATCCAAAATGATTTTCCCCTTGACGCAATGACTATAGATATCGACTTGGAGACAGCCGTAATTCGACTCTGGTCACAATTGCAAATTCTGTCTGGTGTAAAGTTGTAGCAGTCGTTCAATCCTCCCAGCGACGTATAAAACTGCGACTCATTCCCTTTGTTTAATGGTGTAGCTCGAGAAATCGATGTAGGTTCGGGTTTCCGAATCGATAGATCGGGATTCCTTTTCAGAAAATAGGCCAGCCAATCTGCGCCTACTTCCTGTCACGTTATTTTTTCGGGTAAATTAAAAAGTGTATATTTTTTCAAATGATTTGTTTTGAGGCCAAATAACTGACTTTATATAAGCTTTTGATAAGCTCATAACTCCTTTTATTCGTCTGCATAAAATTCGGCGATCTTACGCGCTAAATTTAGTCTCACATTTTCCGCATCTGTTACCTAATCCCTCTCATAATTTTTTGAACTGAACTTCCTTATCTTACGTTCGAGGGTGGCTTGTGGAACGTCGGAATTTGAAGCAGCTTTTTAGTGACCTATTCTTCCATTCAGTGATACATTCACGGCTGTCATCATGAATTCGTACGACCAAGCTCTTCTATCACTGGTCCGCTTGTAACTTCGAAACATTTCTGTAACAAATAGAGGAAATTCCAATGATATCCTTAAGAAAATTCCCTGCGCGAATGAAACAGAGCTATTTATTAACTGTGCCAATATATATATATATATATATATATATATATATATATATATATATATATATAAGGTTTATATAGGATATATATATATATATATATATATATATATATCCTATATAAACCTTGTTCTCTTAAAAGGATTTATTTATCATTTATATGGGAAAGTTATTGGGGTAAGATGGGGTACCTCGCCATCTTAACTCAGGTAATCTTCCCTGTCTTGCCCCAAACCACGTCATACAGGTTATACCGGCATAGATTAATAGCAAAGGAAAGTAATAATATAGTAAATAGTGCATTGTAATCTTTGATAATGACGCTATTATTATATTCTAAACGATATCAAGATATATTAATGCAACTTAACGATAAACTCCCTGTTTATCACTGCATGACACTGCATGACACTGCATGACAGATGCGAAAATGGCTTCGGCGCTGGTGCTGCCCTCTACAGCTACTTCTATTTAGTTCCAGCTGTCGCCTCTTGATTGCGGTGACTGACGTGCCCGGATAGAGGTCTGCATATAGGAGAGTATGGTCATTGATTGTCCACGCAGATGCCGCCAATAGCGCGCGGTGATTGGCTGAGACGTAGCGCGACACCATCTTGTTTCCAACTGAGCCCCCCGGTAAAATGTAGGCCTAGTTGTAATGGGAAAAACACTTCTTGCCCTTCGAAATTGATAACTATGCCGAGTTGTTGTGCTTACGGGTGTAATACGCCAGCTGGAAAAAGTATTCTATTTCACTGGCTAACTTCAGATGAGGGAAACAGTGAAGAGGTCCAATTTGGCTAAAACAATTCGAAGAAAACTATGGAAACAGTGCTGCTCTTTATTGAATAAAGTATCAGAATGACAAATTAACTTTTTTTTTAGTGACTAGTGCATATTGTATATCAATGTGCATAAGCAGTTTTATATATATATATAAAGATACGTATATATAATTTCTCTATCAAAAATGTGTTTATCATATCAACATATCTTAATGTCTCGTATGTTGGAGTAGCCAAAGAAAGCGTGTTTATTAAAGTAATCGTATAGAAACAGAAATAAAAATATCTTCGTATTTTTTATACATAAGACTGGGGATGACAGCACTTTTTTGATGGTTCATCATCTCATTTTTCTCTGTATTTAACCCGTCGCCGATTTATTTTTAATTCACGTGATGTTACAAACATAAGCTTTGATTACATGATCACTGCGGCAGTTTATAGTTGTCTTTTTCGGTGGCAAACTGACGGCTTTGCATTTCATCGAGGTCTAATGCATCCACACAGATTCAGAAGAATACAAATTGTGAACTGGAATTTGTTGCAATTAAAACTGATATTCAACATGTTTACGGTAAAACTTTACTATAGATGAAAACAACATTGTTAAAACCTTTAAATTGGTTCACGTGTTATTATATCCTATAATAATTATTGTAAAAAAAAAAAACAGTAATTTGACAAGAGAATGTAATTTCCGTATATTTGTCACAGGCTAGCTTAGTATGTAGAACGTCTGTACAAAGAACGTTTTTCTGTAGCGGCGATGTGTAGACATAAACCGGTGCGACATGTAAAACATTTCACCCCGCCTCGTAAAAACTATTCAACTTACATAACATTTGTTTCAGAAAATTTAATTTCGATATTTTCTCTAGGTTTCGGTAGTATAATTATCGAACTTTTCTTGAAACTCGTGTTTTTAGGGTGGTTTTTAACATACCATGTCCCAGCAGGTTTTTCGGTAAAAAATAGTTGCGAGATCTTAATTTTTTTTTACAGGTTAACTGTAACGCGTGGACAAAATATTACAATTCCATAGGAATCCCCACGATGTGTAGGACTAGCGAAGCAATTTTGATGATATTTTTTCAAAATGACATTCGAGAACGAGCGAGTTCAGTGACGAAATGCGTTCACTCTTTCACTGATTGAGGTGCGCTCCGCGAGTCTGGATGGGGACAAGATGGCAGTGACTGGTTAAATAATCTCTGTATACAGAGCTCTATGCCTGGAAGAGCCACTTCCCCCGTCTTGCCGCATATTCCTTCTCGAGCAATACCAGGAACAGGAAGGAAATTTCGCTACTATTTTGAGGACTCAATTCGAACGGATCTAGCTCGATTATGTCGTTAGTTTAAGGGTACTGAAGATATGCGTCAAAGGCCAAGAAGCGAGGGAGCGATACGGGCGACAGTAACACGCACGCCTAGCGCCTCATCGCTCCTACGCGCAAAGCGTGCAGTGTTTTCCTCGTGATGCTGTACTGTGTGAATTAGCTCTGTAAACTACACTCGTATCGTCGCATTTGCCTCTTATCGCTTAGGGGAACTGAATTGGCGAGCTTCAAAATTGCGACGTTTGACCATTTTAACGAACGTTTTCTCCATGAATACATTTGATGTGATGAAAGTAATAAAATAGAGGCATAGGTAAATAATATTGTATTTTTTTCCCCCTTTTCTAGCAAAGATCCGTATTTGCAGAACATTTGTTTACCGATATACGGGTATTCGCGCATACTCTTCTTAAATATGCAATAGAAACAGTCTATGTTCGTGAATGTTAGTCTCCAAGATAAAATATATTTTGTAGGTCAGACAAGCCCTACCTTTATTCGGGCGTTGCCTTCAAAGTGGCAGGAGATGATTTAAGACTTGTACCGAACAACCACGGCTGTAGGCTGTTCACGGTAAAATGAGCACTTTTGAAAGCCCTGCTTGAGTTCTAATTGTATGTACGTTGTGTATTATTCCTCCTTATGTGAAATTAACATTGCCGTGGGCCTGATAACATTATTCATGTGTCGGTCAGGCGAAACTGCGGAATTATTAGAATCTGGTTATGTTTACACTCCGATGCATTAAAAATACATAAAACGAAAGAAATAATTTATGTTATCTCAAACGGTTACTTAACTCTTTTTACTTGACGTCAAGATAGGGAACTACTTTCCATCCATCTTTACCGACATTACTGGGCGCGTATCACTCGGCGCTCACGTTAAAATATATGCAGACAGGGGCAGTGAGTTTTTTCTAAGGTTGATTCCAAAAGTGCTCACTTTATCATGAACAGCCTTTATACACTTAGTTTAAAACACTGCTTCTCAGAAGAATTAATATCGTAAACAGTGGTCTACTAACGGGGATTTTTGCTGTATTTGGCACTATTCAAAGACCACTTTATGTTTCAATATTCTAATATACAAATTGGCAAAAAAATACCGAATTTAATTTCTGTTCTGGAAAAACGTTTTACATTGAAATATTCCATAGTTGTTAGTTCCATTCTGATCCAGTGTACACAATTGTGTACATTACGCTCGTGTACACGCTAATTTCGAATCAGTGGAAAACCGCTGATTATGTCAGTTTAAATATTCCACTGATTGAATTAGTGATGTGATACAGTTTCATTGATTGAATAAGCGATGGCCGACTGCAAAGGCGAATTAAATATAGTGGTTATTGGATGTAGCCAAATAAAGACGCGAAATTAACATATTTACGATAGTTTACTAATTATATTGCACAATTTACCATAACTTAAAAAATAAAAGTTTTTTTGGAGGTGATCGGGATTGAACTCACGCATACTGCTCGCTGTTATTTAAAGGCGTAATATTACCGTCTGCACTACCAAGACAGCTTGCAAACGGAGGAGGAAAATATATTATTACTATCGAAATCGTGAACATTTAAATTGTATGCCCTCACTTTTAGTTTTTTGTTTTAATATATGCAGTTTAAAACATTCAAACAGAACGCTGTGATGATTACATGAAAACGAAATGAAAGACGAAAACACGGAACGAAAGGCGGAATGCTCATATTGCCTCTAAGTTGTTTTGAAAGACGAAACATGTTTTAGATAGTATTTTGTATTGATTTTAGTAGTTTATTCGTTGCTATTTCACTTGATACACGTTGTTTAACGGCAATTTTTAAACGTCGTTTGAAGACCATTTTTACAAGCTGTTTAACTCATCCATCAGTAAAATAACGAACCATTGAAAAAACCGTGAAAAAAATTACTAAAAAAAATCAGTGGAAAATGTCTCTGAATCCATAAGTGAAGGATATCTGGCATTTTTCACTGATTAATCAGTTAAATTCACTGAAGTGACCGTTTAATAATCAGTCAGTAGCTCAGTGTTGACTGATTGAAACAGTTAAATTCTCACTGATTCAGATTTAGAGTGTACGTAATTTGTTGTTCGTACTGCACACTGCGAAGATTAACGACAAATGATCTAACATGTAGGTAAATGATTTGCAAACTGTATTACTGGTCCAGGCCATAACTGGTTCATATAACTGTAGCCGGACATAGAGCCTACATTTCATTGGCAGTTACACGACGAAGCAATCTTTGTGTCGACTTAAGTACAGCACGCATCATAATTTTATTTTATTTTGAACACCTGAAACAATAAATATAAGTAGGAATTAGAATTTGAAAGGGATAATAACGTCCCCCAGGGTTATGCCTGAAGGTATTATCAGGGGGCGGCTTATAAACTAACCAATAACCAAACTGAAACTAACGCCTGTGACATACCGAGGATTCGAACCCAGAACCTCCCGTGCTCCAGAGCGGCGGCGCACTAACCAACTGCGGCACAGGACATCGGCCAAATTGAAGTAGACTGTAAGAAATTTTCTGCTAAACTTCCTAAACTGTGATGGGAATCATTAACTTATACGAAGTATGATAATAATAGCACACATCAAGCTGCAGATATAGGAATGTTTAGCGTCGCTATTGTACAAAGTTGGGAACTTCCCTACGCATTTGACTGTTTCCTGAGAAAATGTAGGAACGCTACAATGAATGTATAAGGGGAAAAACTACCATTCCCACTTTCTCGTTGAGCGTATACACTAGCATGGTAAATTTCCGGATAATTTCTTAGGGCCTTATCCATAGTCGTTTTTAGTCATGACTAAGGAAAGATCATACTCTGACCAATATTTTCGTTTCCAGAGAGCATTTTTATTGCTAGTCCGAGGATCATCTTGCTTTAGTACGGCCTAACTTTTAGTCCGGACTGAGGGTAGAATTAACGAGGTATTAAGGTCAAAAAGAAACGTGGCGAACATAAAATACGACAGTTTCGTTAGTATTATATGGCAGTGAAAGCTAGATAAAGTTTACGAAACATAAAAATTACGTTTAAAGCTGATTCTGTCAATCTGTATGCAAAAAAATATGCCAACCTAATGAATGAAATGTTCCGTGAACAACGATTCAAAGGAAATATACCTTATAAGTTTAATAAAACATGAGTTTTTAGCTAGAGCAATACCTTTATATTTTTTTGTGTCAATCAAATGCCTTCTCTGAAAACAGGTTCTTAGGAAATGTGATATTAAGATACTCAAGAGAACTTTAATACAAAATCGTGGGTTGATATGCTGAAGGATGCGAGGTCGAATCTTGTCTGGGTAATAGAAATTAAACATTTTTAAATGTCTTTTTGTAATTTATTGAGCATTAAAATACTCATTTAACATCATTATAAAGACAACATTGGCGTAATAAACTGAAACCAGCTTATATTACAATATATGATAGAGAGTCATAAAACACGGCTAAAAGGAATAAGGTGACCTTAATGTAATAAAAAACAACGAAATTGCTATTCTCGCTTAACAAAATGTTATGCACGAGTGTAATAAGAGGTAGTAAATTAAACTGTATGCATAATGTGACTCAAGCAGGCAGAAAATACTCAGCATACTATCGAGAGTAACTCTTTTGAAAGGAAATAATTAGAACCATGTAGAATCGAGACATTTTATATAACATTTTGCTTCTAAAATTACTTTGTGGGACTTACAAAACTTCTACTTTTATTTTCAATTCAGCACACAACAAAACTGATTATATATTATTTGTTCCTCCGCAGATTAACACTTATTGTAAATTACTATTCAATTTGAAAAGGAAAAACATTTATGTTTAAAATTAGTTATATTGAGTTTAGCGCTATCTAGTTACTATTTTGTCACGAGTGGAAATTAAACGTTTTATTTGAGGTGAATAATCTGTTATGCGCATGCGCGGTAAACTTGGCAACAGTGTATTTCGATGATCCTTCTACTAAAGTTAGTCTCGCTTTAATCGGGGTTTATGTGCATGATAAAGTTAGTCCACCCAAGTCCGGACTAACCCCAGACCAATTCCGAGGAAGATCATCTCTGGATCATCCTTGTGCGAAGCTCCGACTATGAATAAGGACCCTTAGAGCGTAGGCCTGAAATGGTTTCCAAAACAGAATAGACATAACTGTTTACGAAGAAACCCCACTGACAACTAAGGAGGTGCCTTAACTGACCGACGAATATCCGTTCGGGGCGACCCCCTGGTCGGTCTTGAAAGCTAGGGAGTGTCCCGCATCGCCTTAATTAATCGAGGCCGAGGGCAGCCAGCTTGCGTGCTATCCGAGCGGTCGTAAACTCGGCGCCCGCAACTTCCCGCCGACAGGAACGGCGATGAGAACCCGAACACGCCCGCCACCATCGTGCACACCCCTGCGGTGCGCGGGGAATGATTAAAACAGTGTTTAGCCGCTCCTCGGATTTTTATGCGCCTACAGTATTTCATATCCCTCGTGATTTAACGTCGAACATAAACCTGATTTAGGTGGTAATTAACGTTCCCACCTGGCTGCGCCGCCGAACTCTGAGAAGAGATTTAGTAAAAAAGAAAGTGTGTTCTACTCGAAAATGGCTCGCTATTTCTAAGTGGTGTCTCCTTTCGAATAACATTCAAGAAACATTTGACGTGATAATAAAATTGCCAGATTTTCTTTATGTATTTGAAATTTCCGGTAGCGATTCAAAATGGGTAAAGGCTGTTCACGATAAAGTGATCACTTTTGATATCAACCTTATAAAAAAGTCAATGCCCCTACCTGTATATATTTCATTGGGCGCCCTTAGTTAAATGCGCCCAGTATAATTGGTAACAGTTGATTGGAAGTAGTCCCATATATTAGCCTCGAATAAAAAGCGTTAGGTTACCATTTATGATAACTTAAATTATTTCTTTCTCTTACTGTTTTTTTAATGTATCGAAGTGTATAAATGAGCAGAATTGTAAAATATTTTCTTTTCTAATAATTTCAGAGTTTCACTGGACCGACGTATGAATTAAGTGATGAGGCCCATTACAATTTTAATCTTACATAAGGCAGAAGAATACACAACGTGCATACATGTAGATCTTAAGCAGGGCTTTCAAAAGGCCGCGGTAGCTGAGCGGTTAGGGTTACTCGCCTCCCACCACGGAGACCTGGGTTCGATCCTCCGCCGGGTTCCCCCGGATTTTCGCAAGTGGGAATCGTGCCGGCCGCTGGCCGTACGGGTTTTCTCGGGGATCTCCATTTCTCCCGTACTTGCATTCCGGCGCTACTCCATTCTCATTTCATCCTCATCGGCTCTTAAAACCTCGTTGTTATGAGCAGTCCAAATCTCTCAACTCAACGACCTATAATGATGTATTGGCGCAAACGCATAGCAACATTTCAGACTAAAATGCTGTACGCCAGTCCAGCTATAGGCTGTTCACGGTAAAATGAGCACTTTCGAAAGCCCTGCTTGAGAGCTATTTGTATGCACGTTGTGTGCTCCTCTGCCTTATGTAAAATTAACATTGACATGGGCCTCATCACTTTATTCATGCGTCGGTCAAGTGAAACTCTGAAATTATTAGAAAAGAAAATATTTTACAAATCTGGTCATTTTTACACTTTCATGCAATAAAAATTTGGAAATCAAAAGAAATAATTTAAGTAGTAAAATATAGGTACCCAACACTTTTTATTCAACGTTATAATATCGAACTACATTCCACATATCGTTACCAACTTAACTGGGCGCATGCCCCTCGGTACGCCCGTTAAAACGTATGCATGCAGGGGCAGTGACTTTTTCCAAGGTTGATTTCAAAAGTGCTCACTTTATCGGGAACAGCCTTTGAAATCTATAGGTCTATGTAAAGACTGTTCAAGATAAAGTGAGCACTTATGAAGTCAACCTTAGGAAAAGTCACTGCCCCTGCCTGCATATACTTTAACGGGCGCACTAAGTGACATGCGCTCACTGAGGTTGGCAACAATGGATGAGAAGTATTTCCATATCTTAAAGTCAAATAAAAAGTGTTAGTTAACCATTTGTGATAACTTTCATATTATTTCTTTGGCTTTCTGTTTTTTTTTTAATGCATCGAATTTTAAAAATAAGCAAATTGAAAATATATTTACTGTTTTAATAATTTCACAGTTTCACCTGACCGGCGCATAGATAAAGTGATGAGGCCATTGTAATGTTAATTTAAAATAAATGTTAATTTTACCGTGAACAGGCTATAGGTAGGTAGTTGGTTTAACGTCTCGTCGACAGCGAGGTCATTAGAGACGGTGCAAGTTACACAGGGAAGAGGAATTGGGGAAGGAATGGGCCATTGCCTTTGTTAGGCGATCCATCCCAGCATTCGCCTGGAATGATTTCGGAAACCATGGAAAAAAAAACCGAAATCAGGATGGCGGAGCGGGAATCAAACCCGGGTCCTCCCGAATGCGAGTCCAGTGAATTACCACTGCGCCACCTCGCTCGGTTAATATCTCTAGTGACATGGAAATTTCGCTAATAAATTTCAGGGTAAACTCGACTCCAAACATGTGTACATTTACGTCACATTTGCTATTGGATCACTGCTTATAAGATACTCCTTCGAGGACTCGCAAGTCTGTACCAAAGTTCAAGGGAAAAAATCGCTTAATATATTGCTGCGTATTCTGTTATTTTTCAAGCATTTGAAACTTTTCCCAGAATTTAATTTTGTGACCCCCAGATTAAAAATTTGTTACAGGTCACTTTGCCGGTCTGTTGAAACGTACCGGCACTGATTAGTAAAGGCTGTTCACGATAAAATGAGCACTTTAGAAATTATCCTTAAAAAAAAGTTACCACCCCTGCCTGCATATATTTTAATGGGTGCACGGTGTGACATTCGTCCAGTAAAGTTGGTAACGATGGATGGTAAGTAATTTTATATGTTAACGTCAAATGAAAATTAATAGGTTATCTTTTGTAATAACTTAAATTATTTCTTTCGCTTCCTGTATTTTTAATGCTTGGAAGTTTAAAGATGAGTAGATTTGTAGAATATTTATTTTCCCAATAATTTCACAGTTTCCCTTGACCGACGCACGAATAAAGTCATGAGGACCATGGCGATGTTAATTTTACATACGGCGAAGAAATACACGGCGCGTTCGTACAAGTAGATCATAAGCAGGGCTTTCAAAAGTGCTCATTTTACCGTGAACAGCCTAGTAACGTCAGATGTGTGGGTAATCGCTTGCCGGAACCTCAATGGAGACACTGTTGTTTCTCTCAATGATTGTTTGATCCCGCAATAGCGTGATGTTCCTTCAACAGAGTAACATCGAAAAGCTTAAATCATTAAAAAAAGAGAAGAGATGTGAAATTATGTAGGCTAGCTGATAACATTTCGTGCACCCTCCCCATGTTTAAATATATCGTAAGCTTTTCCTTTCCTTTCAGGTTTCATCGTTTGGTTGAAATAAATAAGCTTGATACACGAAACGGTGAAGATCACGCGAAGAAACCCGTGAAAAAGTAGCTCACAGCACATCGCATGCACGACCCAAGTGCCTCAACAATTTTCCTATTCACACTCGTAAAGCTTGCCTTTGCTACACTATACTGTTAAATGTATCCGATTATTCAAATTAGTATAAACTGACTTTTCTCCCACGGCTTCGCTGACGTGTGCTACACGAAAGAGATGCTATATATATATATATATATATATATATATATATATATATATATCGAAGAACCACCGCTTTGTAAACAATAGTAGCTAGCAATTCCTTCCCATAAAACCATTTGTATAGTAGCTCTCTAAAATTAAATATATCGTAATATCTCATCTGGTTTAAATTAAGATTCTGTGAATGCACAGTTTATATATTTTCACCTCGATAAGGTTTAAATTTCAAAATATCACGGTGATAATATTAGATTTTTGTATAGAAAACATTCTGTAGTACAAACAACCACGATATCTCATCGCTTTTAAGAAATATGTGAGGAATACACGAAAACGACTTTTACCCCTATTTAAACTCCTTAAAGTTTTGAATTTTAATAAAATACATTTTTATAGACGTCTACGCCTTAAGGGGAAAAACATTAAAAATATTATATTTATTTATTTAGCGGTATGTCCTGTGCGTTAATGAATTCATCCAGGGAGTAACGCCACCATATTAATTTAAACATAGAGAGCATCTCTCTATGTTGGTCCTTAAGAGCGCCATCTACTTGGCACTTGAATAGCGTTGGAGAGTGTTTTAAATCCTCTTTTTATTTACGAAACCATTAAGCGTGTCTCCATTATACTGGTATGCGAAAAGAAAACACACTCCAGACGAGTTACGTATAACACTTTCAATACACCACGCACATTGCACATCATAAATGCTATTCCCGAACCCTCCAACACAGCCAAAAACGGCCTATTCACACTGCGGTATCTCGTATTATTGTCCGTTCCCGGTTTCTTCGACCTTTTTGAATAAAACCTTTGAAAAATCTCTCCATGTATGACGTGTTTAGTTATTTCCTAAATATATCATGTATCACAAGCGTTTTATGCTTGTGTTCATAAAAGTTACTTTTTTCCGTTATATTGAAATGTTCTTAATATCTTATCTATAAGTAATAATGCTTCATTGATAAATAATTTGAATAAAAAACAGGGAGAAAATAGGTATGTTGGTGACGTCTAGTGAGAAACAGTTCTTATACAAAATATTATTACAACTGAGTGCCCACGAATGAGGTGCGTTTTTCCTCTGGAGCAATTCTCCAGACTTGGTAAGCTTAGTTTGCACGAGGCGGAGGAATATCCTGGAAGCAGAACATTAGCAGGGCTTCAGAAAAGGCTGAAGTGACCGTGAATGGATTATACTAGTCGGAAACATATGAAACGATTACAGGGAAGTGCGCTGAACTTTAATTCAGCCTTTCCACCAATAAAATTGTAGGGCCACCGCTTAAAGTTCCATAGGTACATGAAGCACGACGGAAACAATGCACGCCAGTTGGTCGCCCTTGCGCATAGGAGTGATGGGTTTTCGTGAAAATATTTCACGACCAGTTGACTATCGCAACACTTTAGCTGAGATCCACATTCGTGATTGGATTCTCTAGGTGTTTCGCGTTTTAGGCGTCTGCCCGCGAATCGCAGACATACAGTATCGGGGTAACCTAATTCTGATTGGCCAGTCAAGCAAGAAAATGTCTCCTCACAGACACACGCCGCCAATAAGCAAAATAAAACTGCTGCTACGCCCGTGGGGTATTGAAGTCTATCATGCACGGGAATGTTTTCGCGAAATTCGGGTGTCCCTAGTGATGGGCCACTAGGCACACGTGTCAGTGTCGCCCTTATTGTTCCCGCGCTTCCCTGCCTCAAGCGCGCTTAAAAACTACAATTAGGTAATGTTTCGCAGTGTGCGAATACTTGAAACATAGATTCAAGATGGGGATTTAAACTACTTAACATATTTTGACGGGGTTCAATTTTTTTACAAGATATTTTGCGATGTCTCAAATACGTCACTACTTTTTACATGCGCTTTTAAATACGACATTAAGTTTTTAAACTATTTCCCTACATTTTTTGTATGCATCTATATTAATATTTAATTATGTCGCCATAATTTGTGGCTTAAGTATACCGATATTATTTTTGCAATATGCGCTACAGTTAATTTTTTAATGTATCATTATTGAATTATTTTTAAACTTACACTTTTAATGTTTGGATCAATTACTGCTATAATGAATATTATAATCGTCTCTCGCACTGCTATTTTACGTAATTTTAATTATTGTCAGTATTCAAGTTAATTGCCTATATTCCGAGTTTTATCACATTGTCTTGTTACTTTTATTATTTTTATTATGATGGTAAATAATACTTATATTCTCATTTTTAACTACATATGAGTGGTTTGATTAATAAGCAAAGTCTATTTCCTATATATTTAATTATCTCCATTTTCATAAATTGTAACACTTATTTAGCTGGCAATATAAATCGATTCATTTTCTTGTTTCAATCTACTTCATGTGAGTTTATTATTAATATTTTAACATTTAAAGCCTTTTTCTCGAAAGTTTCACTTCTATGCTCCACAAGTTGGTACTTTCAAAGCTTCGTTTTCAATCTCGTTAGCGGCTTCCAGAACCGCATTTCATGCCTTGTTTTCCTTTTTCACCGGACGTGCAGTGAAACACAGCACATTCCTTTGACGTGCAGTGAAACACAGCACATTCCTTTGACGCGCAGTGAAACACAGCACATTCCTTTGACGTGCAGTGAAACACAGCACATTCCTTTGACGTGCAGTGAAACACAGCACATTCCTTTGTCGCGCAGTGAAACACAGCACATTCCTTTGACGTGCAGTGAAACACAGCACATTCCTTTGTCGCGCAGGCCGTAGCCCTCTTCAACGTGCTTTTGTTCTGCCGTAGCTCATTCGGCATTTTCTTTCTGTGTTCACTCAGTCAGTTCGTGATATCGTATTTAAAAAAACCGCAGTATTTTCACGTGCTCTCGAACATCGACGCAGCGCTCTACCTCCTTTTGTACAACCTATGCCTTCTAGCCGCGATTGCGGGGTTTTTCCCCTGTCTTCCAGCTCCACCGTACGTTCCTCTAGACATTTTACTTTCAGGCCCGTTGCCGTCATGGCGCGGTTGCACCATGCGGCGGCCGTGATTATCTTTTCAGGGAGTTGAAATTCTTTTCTGTGCATTTTCCACACACATCCTGACATCACGTAGTGGAGCCTAAAATGTAGTTTTGTGGTGTGGTGATTTTTTTCTTATTTTATTCTGGTGTTTCGGACTTCTTCTTTCACCATGAAAGAATATTTTGGTCACCCTTGTTGGTGAGTACTGGTCTAATTTATTTCCGTCGCGTTTACGTGTGCTTAGTCAGATTACCTTCATTAATTATTTCCGTTGCTTTGTGTTGTTTTTGAGAGGATTCCATCGTTCCAGAGTTCCATTCCATTCCATTCTACCCCATGCCATATCAAGGCTATTTACATGCTGCATTTTGGTTATGCATTGTCTTTCTAAGGTTAAGATTCTACATTCTGTACTACAGTATAACTTTTCAAGTAATGCAGATTGCCACTTCTCGCATCATGCAGGGCGTCTACTTCTCGCCTATTCTCGTTTGCCAGCTAAGTTACGAAAAAATTATTTAATGAACTTTTAATATCATACAATAATAATAATAATAATGAACTTCTAAATCCCTATACCAAAAATGTACGAGACAATTATATTCTTATTGTAAGTATTATATCATGATAATGATATTTTTTGTTGGTCATATGTAACTAACTTTCTATCGGCTGGATGCATCGGAAGGCTAAGTATTATCCTCTAAGTATTTTAAGATTTTAATGGCTTATTGATTAATATGAAATATTTCTTTCCTACAAACGCCTCCATGTGGCATTTTAATATACATTAATATATAATAGTTGTGTACATGAACTTTCTTGTCTGTGTACAGACATTATTCAAGATACTCTTTACCAACAAAATAATGTTAAATCTTTTATTATTATGGGTAAATCTAAATATATTTTATATTGGGACTATCCTGAGGTTCAAAATCATGTTTATTTAAAATTATTGTTACCCCAAAGTATAAGAACATTCATATTCATTTTTTTTATATTATTGTTTTCTGTGCTGATATTATTTCAACATTGATATTAATAATAATATTTATTTATATTCTTATGAAAGTTTTCATGTCCTACTATGTTACAAAAATAATTTTTAAAGAATGAATCCAATATTTTTACAAAAAAAAAAAACAGATTTATGAGACACCACCACGATTAACGTGTTTTTATTCGTAATTTCTAGTTGGCATCTGGACATAATATTCACTACCTTTTGACAAGCAAGTATTAAGTATTGTCTATTTTATAGGAATTTTCATCCTTTTGTGCCATGTACAATTCCCAGCATGACTAATATGTTTCTTATGCCACTTCTATGTATATGTTTCATTTCTCAGTCCTTTTATTATGATATTGTAGCCACTTTTATGCAATGTTATGTGGTTATTCTCCTACTAAGGGCTGAGTTACTTTCTTTTGAAGTGGATCCACTACTTATATTTTCCCCTATTATCGTACATTGGCACCATTTGAATACCGGTAGCTATAATATACAGTAATAGTTGACATTGTCTGTGGTTTTAGACTTAAAAACAGTGAACTATTAGCCAGAAATTAGGAATATAAACCACTTAAACAGTAAATAATGAGAAAATAATTGTCTTAAGCGTAACAAAATAATATTATTTACAACTATATAATAATTAATCTTGTATATTGTAAAGCAAAGATACTTTTTTATCACAATTTTTGTGCCGTTGTAAAATTTCCTTAAATTCTGTTGCACATATATTTTGTATATTTTGATATTTTTGTCTAATTAATAGTGTCAGTGTGTTGATAAAGTTTAAACCTATGGTAATTTATTCCAATTTTAGGGCAGTTGTGTTATTCCACGAATTTTATTTCAGTCAAGTATTAATGCATTGGGGTTAGTACGGAGTTAATTTCGCTGCCAAGGCTGGTAACAAATTAATAAATACCTTTCTAATATATCATTTATTTTGTTCTTACCAATCAATTCTGGAGATATAATCATATTTTTCTTCACACAGTGCCTGCAGTCTAGTGTCGTTTTTTTTTCTTCTGTAAATTAGCTCTGGAACTTTGCAATTTAAGGCTGATAATTTTCTTTCACTAATATAAAAATAAGTACGTTTTTCTCTTCAAATATACCCTAGTTTCTCAACAACTGATAAATACTTAGATAAATGTTCTATCTCAAACAATTTTAAATTATTTTTGTAAACTTTATTGCAAAAGAACAATATAGAGTGCAACCACTGTGGGCGAAAACCATTTACCTAAAAAAAAAAAAAAGTCACCAATATCAATCTCTCAAAATAATTCATTTTGCCGCAAAATATTATTTTTCTTATGGTATAAGGTATTTTTGAGAGCCTCCAGCATCGTAAAAAATACTACGAATATGTGCACTCGAATAAAGTTGGATCTTTAAGCATAGCTGCTACCACGTTCATGTGTTGGTATAAATCTGTTGTCGAGTGGCGTAATAATTGAATGCAGACTGGACATATACATAAGAAACAGCAGCTTTATTTGTGGGGCCCCTCTAGGGTAGGCAAGACGAGTTGCTGCATTAGGACATTTGCAAAGGGCGAGAATTTTTTATCCCGATGTTGGGAAATACGCCCTCTAAGATTTAGACGATCGCTATTATGATGTTATAAGGTTTGAGAAGTACAAACACGAATACCATTGTGTTAGCTTTCCGCAGAAATCTCACACTCTAAATACGAATCACTGAGAATTTCACTGTTTCAATCAGTCAACAGTGTCTGACTGATTGAAACAGTCAATTCAGTAAATTTAACTGACGAATCAGTGAAAAAATGCCAGATATACATAACTTATAGATTCAGTGACATTTTCCACTGATTCATTAGTCTTTTTTTTTTTTTTTTTCCACTGTTTTCAGTGGTTTGTTTTTCGACTGATGGATCAGTTGTGTAAAATGGCCGTCGAACAACGTTTATAAATGGCCGTTAAGCAACTTGTATGAAGTGAAATTACAACAAATAAAATAATAAAGCTAATACAAAATACCTTCTGAAATGCTTCCTCTTTCAAAACTCCATTTTATGAGGTAATATGAACATTCAGCCTTTTTTTTCCATTGTTACGTCTTTCATTTAGTTTTTATATAATCTTCACAGAGCTCTGTTTGATTCTAAGCTTCATTTGAAGTTTCACATTAATTCAAGTATTTATCTCCTCAACATTCCGTTAGTACTTTTGTACCAATCCGCCAAATTCGGACTATTCTCCAGCTTCTTGTGTTGGCCTGGAGAACTATCAGCTAAGTGTTACCTATATGGAACATTATTTATTAATATTGTTATCTTCTGGAACACGTCACTGCATTACATCATAATTTCTTGAACTCATTTCTTATAACGTTTGTGGCGTAAAATATTATTGAAATATTTTTTTGTCATGTATAATTTTTAAATGGGAATCATTGGCAAAATAAAAGAAAATACGCGTTTGCATTGAAAATTAAATATAGGTAGAATATGGTGCACTCCAAGGTTTTTCAAGGTTTCCAGGCCCACAAGCATTTCATTAATTGATTTATTTTGTGCTGCAATTATTCCTTGGATCTTCAACTCGTGCGTAACTTATTTTTGGCTATAAATTTCAAAAGAATTATGTTTGAAAATGAAATTTTATACTCTTTTCATTTATTAGATTTGTGTCTACCTCTGTACAATTAATAACTCATTGAAAATATAATTAGTAAGATATTACTAGAAATCAGTTTATAGGTAAAATGTGCGTGGTGTCCCATTTGCCAAGCAATGCTTCCAAACAATTAATCAATTATTTATGAAACCAAGTGGCTTAATAGCGTCTGTCTTTATGGTAGCAGAAGAATATTATATATTTTTTACGTGAGTGCCAACAGTATAATGTTTTGCTGTTAAGATGATTAATAATTTTACAACATAATTTATGGACTCTATTTGTTTGTTTATTTACCAGACAATGCGGTATTTTCTGCCACATTGAGCATGGTTGATTATCGTGATTTAAAATTATATTGTAAATTTCTGAAAGCAAACATATTATTAACAACCATGGTACATTTTCTAACATGAGTTTTGAAGTACTTAGATGAAATTCGTTTAGAATAAAGGTAGAAGTTTTTTTAATATGTTATTACAGGGTTTAAAATAATTAAATTTTTTATTTGAAAATTACCGGTATACACTGCATTGAGTATTCCTGCGTGTGAAGGTTTGTCAGATCAAATATACAGTCAATACAACACAAAGCCCACTGAAATACATTAAGTAGCTCAAATCAGGTTCTTGAGTTTATATTTCTGAAATACACGCTCAGAGTCACCTCACGAAAGCACTTAAACCTAAGTATCGCTCACCATATCGGATCCTTTGATTTCTTTCAAATATATGTTTTTCGGAAACTTGATGCGGGTTTAGAGCTTTAGCTCTTTAACTTAGGCTTCAGTACAGACCTAACGTAACGAACATATTACGGAAATACACTAATTACATCACAATTAACAGAATATAACATTTCAATAACCGACACTAGTTTTGTTGCTCCTGAAGCGGGGTATCCGAGTTCGGTTCTTTTTCCAGTAGTTCGTCGGTCTGGCTTCACCCCTCGCCCCTTACCTCTGCAGAAGGCATAAGCAAACCACAGCAGGTTCATTCAATTGACTTTCCTTCTACGCACCTTGGCCTCCTTCACAATGAGATTTCCTGGGGTTCCATCTTACATCGGAATTTTCAACTCGTCGTCGTTGCCGTCATCAAAATTACTGATTAGCAACCCGGCGCTTTCCGGAGGGCTCGTGTTCGAATCCCGGTTTGGCCACCCTGAGTTCAGTTTTTACATGGTCTACTTAAATCATTCCGGAAGAATACTGGGATAGTTCATTACTACATACACTGGCTGATTCCATCCCCGTTGCTTCCGCTCTGACACTAACTTTCTACGTCTCTAATGGCCTCGCCAAGTCCTTCTCAAAAGGGTGTTCACGATAATGTGAGCATTTTTAAAATCAACCTTTGAAAAAATACACTGCTCCTACCTGTATGTATTTTAACGGGCGCACCGAGTGACATGCGCCCAGTGAAGTTGGTAATGATTGAGGAAATGTAGTTCCATATCTTAACGTCGAATAAAAAGTATTATGTAACCTATTTGTGATAACTGAAATTATCTATTTCGCTTTCTGTATGTTTTAATGCATCTAAGCTTAAAAATTACCAGATTTGTAACATATTTACTTTTCTAATAATACCACATTTTTACCTGACCAATGCATGAACAAAGTGATGAGGCCCATGGCAATATTAATTTTACATAAGGCGGAAGAATACACAACGTGTATACAAGTAGATCTTAAGCAGGGCTTTCAAAAGTGCTAATTTTACCGTGAACCGCCTATACCTACCATCATCGAAGTGTAAAATATCAAAAAATTCCTATTTATTTCCAATATTTACTTAATAACATAGAGTAAAATTTTGTAAGAAATAACTGGTAGAATCTAACGTCATTATAACGCGAGGTTGTCGACGACCAACTTGAAACAGAAGTTGCAATGCAAAAATATGGGCTATGGCTGTGTTGGGACACGGCCGTTTGTTTTACGTGAATACGTCTACGTTGACGTGCTCGGACGCCTTTATTTTTTTTTTACGTGCCCGGTACCGCTTCACTCGATCATAAGGGGTTTTTATGGGTATCACTGGATTGGGTTTGAGATGCTCTTTCCAACCGTATACGATTTCTATATTTCGACTTGGCTTTTTAACGAGTATAGGCCAAAATTGTGTTAAGTTTTCTTAATTTTTTTTGCATTAAACTCATACAATTTCACCACAACCACGCCACACAGATGTTTTTGTACACGCAATCGATTGATCTTGACGAGAGCTCTCGATTGAAACATAAACGAGCTTCGTAGATTCTCCTAGTCAAAAGTTGTACTACGCGGAAGTTATGAGACGCGGCGAAACGAACTCAAAATTGCCCCCCCCCCCCCCCCACCCTTCACGTTTCACCCTCACTCGCGATGCTTCGCAGTCCTCGCTCGACGTAACATATTATTTAATCCTTTGGCAATCGAGTGATGTATTTGAATTTCGAATGTAGACGATAGGTTCAGAGCTGCAATGCCAAACTGTAACTCCCGATTTTGTAATCATCGGAATTTCTGGATTGCCACCCGCTATGGTTCCGAATTTATAGATGTATTCACGTTAAAAACAAAAAGAAATTATGCCATTTGCCCGTTGTATACCATTTAAAGAAACAAGGACTAGGTCAGCGATCAGCCTCCAGCTTCTCCCTTCTTTTGTCCTGTGTTTGGTGGCGGACACCCGAGTGATTTGAGGGGTTTTCTCAGAATATTCCCACTTACTGTTAGTTCCTCTGCTGTCCCATCACCACCTCATCTGCGTCACGCGTGTATTCAGGTTTCCCGCTAGCTGACACCTCTTGTTTCATCCATTTCCGTTTCGTTCCCACATTAATTTATGTTTTCACGAGTGTCAAAACAGAAATACTGTGATGATGCAAGCTGCACTAAAGCTGGCGAAGAATTTGTTTCGCTATCACAACCATTAAGCCGTGGGCTTGTTGTTCTGTGATCAGTGATTTGAACCAGTCGTGAAGTAGAACTACAGTCCATTCGACGTTACTTCCATCTCCTCTGACTCCCTGACGAAGTTCTGGCTCCGGGATATTCCTTTGCCTCGTGTGAACAAAGCTTTACTAAGTCTATAAAGTTACAACAAAGGGACAACGCACTGAATTTGTGCGCACTGGATAATATTCGGCATAAGAACGTTTGACGTGAATATGTGGGAAGTAATCCAGAAAATCTGATGATAATAAAATCGGGGCATGGTTTGGAATTGCAGCTCCGAATCTATAGTCTACATTCATGATTCAATTACACCACTCGATTGCCAAAGGATCAATGAATATGTTACGTTGCGTGAAGACTGCGAAGCATTCTGGTCGCCGGGGAAGGGGGGGGGGGTTTGCACCGCAACTTTGAGAACGTTTCGCCGCGTCTCATAACTTCCACGTGGTATAAATTTTGACTAGGAGAAGCTACGACGCTCGCATAAGTTTCACTGAAGAGTTCTAGTCAAGAGCAATCGATTACCCTTATAAAAACATTTGTTTGACGTGGCTATGGAGAAATTGTACGAGTATAATGTAAAAAAAAAAAAAACTAAGAAAAAACTTAACACAATTTCGACCTATGCTTGTCAAAAAGCCAAGTCGAAATACAGGAATCGTATACGGTTGGAAAGAGTATATCAAAAGCAATCCAGTGATACCCATAAAACCCCATACGATTGACTGAAGTAGTGCCAGGAACGTAAAGAAAATCATCAAGGCTTCCGAGCGCGTCAATGTATACTCTAAATCTGAATCAATGAGAATTTCACTGTTTCAATCAGTCAAACGTATCTGACTGATTCAACAGTCACTTCAGTGAATTTAACTGATGAATCAGTGAAAATATGCCAGATTTCCTTCACTTACTGATTCTGTGACATTTTCCACTGATACGTCAGTTATTTTTTCACTGTTTACTCAGTGGTTTATTTTTGACTGATGGATCAGTTAAACAGCGTGTACAATGGCCGTCAAACAACGTTTAAAAATGGCCGTCAAACAAAGCGTATCAAGAGAAATAACAACGAATAAACTAATAAAACCAATTCAAAATATTTTCTAAAATGTGCTTCATCTTACAAAACACCATTTTATGAGTTAATAGGAACACACAGCCTTTCATTCCGTTTTAACGTCCTTTTTCATTTCGTTTGTATGTATTCGTCACAGCGCTCTGTTTGAAGGTTTAAACTGCATATAATGTGACGAAGAGAGGACACTCATATATACTATTCCTTTAACAATCGAAACGGTACCAAATAAACCAAAAAGTAATAGTAAGAGCATACAATTTAAATATTCACTATTTCTCAACGTTAATTTAAGTAGTACATTTTCCTTTGTATATTTCAAATTAGCGTGGTAGCGCAGATCTCACTAATTCAATCAGTGAAATATTTTCCCTGAAAAAATCAGTGATCTTCTACTGATTCTAAGTGGAACCATATTCACTGATTCTAGTAGTTGAATTTCACTACAATCAGTGGTTTTCCACTGATTCGAATTTAGAGTAGTAAATTATATATGGGGATTCTGGACCACCTAACATTTCCATCGAAAAACCAAGCATTTTACCACTAAAAAGCAATTTTTTTTTTTTTTTTTTATAGTTTTCAAGCAACTTTTGCGGGCTTTTAACAATTTTAGATTTTCAAAAACAAGTAAATTTAAGCTAAAAATCGTGTAAATTTGAGCCAAACACAAGCAAATTTTCAATTTTTTCAAAAATTGTCGTCTAGGATTTTAAAATCAAAATCAAGCAAATTAAGATAAAAAATCAAATGAACTATTGTGTTATTATTCATTGTAGTTTATTTTCGAAGTTGTACTATTTTTTTAAGCTTCTTCTATTTACTCAATATTGAGACCCATGTCTCGAAGGTCATATTTATCGTCAATGTTTTCTAAGAGTGTTAATTGTAAGTTTTGTAAATTTGAATGAAATTTGTAAACGAATTCTCTTATTTCGTCAGATGCATTATGTAATCTATAGGAAGATGTAATTGTACCACTACCTTTTAAAATGTTAGTCAAACTACAAGGTAGAAGAAACGATGCCATTCCAACACCAGAAGAAACATAGTTTGAAAGAGAATTTTTCTCCAAATCACATAATTTAGAATAGCGAATGGGCATTGTACCATTGAAAAATGTTACGCAGCACATGTTTGATTCTATTATAAATCGCGGAAAAAAATTTCAAAAATTATGAATCTTGTTAAAGCACAATATGGTTTATGAGGAGATGAGCATAGTTTTTACATTGTAGATACAAAAGTAACGATAAATAATGATAAAACTATTTGTTAAGGATAAAAAACATGAATGAACAGAAGGGCTTTCTAATTTAACAAAAAATTATTAATCAGGTCTTGAAGATGAATGCACAGATAACGATTTTTAAAATTTACAGAGATATTATTTTATTTACCAACGCCGCATTCCAAGAATATAATCCCTATAAGACAGTAAACTCGAATAGAAGTTGGAAATACATACATATGATTAAACCAATTTATGATAATTATATAAGAGAATCAAGATCAGAGCTAAACACACCCAAAAGAATGATCTCTCCGAAAACTCCTAGATCTTGTGAAGGCATTATATAATACAACAGTTTACGAAAAGAATATATTTGAATGGGCGATGATAGAAATTTGGTCGACAGATTTGTAATTATTCACGGCGAAGAAAATGATGGAAAAAAAGTTATTACAATGAAAAAGCGAACATAATGAATATGTTGAGTAATAAATTGTCTGAATTTGTTGTTAATAATACGAAAGGAATAACTAATATTATAAGAGTTTTAAATGTAATTCCACATTGTTTTTGGAATTCTGAATATAATGGTAAAGGTATTATAAATTGGGCATTAAACATTTGAAATTTACCCGAAATGCATTTTTCTGGTTATTATTATTGTGGCCAATTTACAAAATTGAATTAAAGATTAGAAAGAGGTGGTACAGGTATAAATAAATTAGATGAATCATGTAGATACCACGATATTGCTTATAGAGGCCATAGAATCTTGACATGAAGCTGATAAAATTTTACAAAAAAAAAAGCAAAAGAAATTATGTTCAATTAAGATACTCCACTTGATGAAAGAATTGCTTCTGTGGCTGTTGCTTCAACAATGTTTACAGAAGGAAAATTAGGATGGGGTATTAAAATGTTTAATTAATTATATGTTTTTTCTATATAAATGAAGATTGCAAATATTATATTCGGTATACCCATTGATCAATTAAGGTATTTTGGTATAGATAATTTTTTTAACAAAATATAAAATTGACAGAAAAAATAGAAAACTGAAAGAAGGAAAAACTTTCCAGCTAACTTCATTAATACCAACAATCAAAAAAATTTTAAAGGAAAAATCAGGAAGTGTTTTATATCCTGGAAGATTTTTACTTTAGTCGGATGAGCTACTGCAGTGTATAATTCTGTAGAACAAACCAAAAAAATAAAATTAAAATTATTAGAAGAACAACAGCGACACTATTTAGAAATGGAAAATAAATCAGAAAGTGGTTTAGTTGCAAAAAGAGGATCACCAAAAAATGTGTATACATCCCCATTATCTAATATTGATATTGAAAAATATGTAAAAATACTAAACATAAAAAATTTCAGAAATATTTATATGATTGATGAATTACCAGAAAGAATGCTCAAAATGAATGTGCTGTTGTTAATTTTGACATTTCAACTAATCCTGGTACTCATTGGGTTTGATATTTTAAAGAAAATAATTATGTTTACTATTTTGATTCATTTGGAGGAAACATGAATATAATTACTTTAAAAATAGAAATTTATATTATAATGATAATCAAATTCAGAATTTTAATTTAGTTATATGTGGACCACAATAGTAATATTAATAAAATATAAAGATTGAATAATTTTTTACTATTAAACTGAGAATATTTTAGGCTTGAAGTGTAAGAAAGTCACCAATAATAATAATATAAAAAGTGAAAATACAAAAAATGGATGATTAGTTCAGAAAAGTAAATGTTCAATTTGTAATTATAATAAATCAACATTTAAAACAAATTGCCTAATGCAAGAGAAGGAATAATCAATGAATTATATAAACCAGAAATAAAAAATTTCCCAAGAAGAAAGGTAATTTCGTATGGAATTGATGATTTATAGCAAATTGATATTTTTGAGGTGGATGCTGTTAATTTTAAAGGCATAATAATGGATATAAGTCTATTATGAAACTTATTGATTTTATTTCAAAATATGCATTTCTTTATACCGATTAAATATAAAACAGCTAAAAATATTGATGTATATTGATAAAAAGAAAAAATCACTTAACATTCAAAGTGATGCTGGTGTAGAATATTACATTAAAACATTTAAATAAATTATACAAAAGTAACACATCAATCATTATTAAACATTCTGTGAACTTAAAAGCTATTGTTGTAGAGTGAACTTAAAAGCTATTATTGTATAACCATACAATGAAGAATAAAATGTGGAAGAAATTTGCTTTAAATGGAAATAATAAACAGGTAAATATATTACATGACTTATTAAAAGAATACAACAATACAAAACATAGAACTATTGTATGAAGACAACAGAAGTTAATAAAAAAAAAATTAAGACAAGATATTGCAAATATACTAAATGTTAAACAACTTCGAAATTTAGAAAAGATGTTAAAGATAGCAAAATTTATGATTACCAAAGAGAATAACTAACAGAATTAATAAAAAAAATCTAAATTAAAATTAGAGAAACCATTTTCAGATATAGAAATAAAAGAAAGTTTCGGAATTAAAACAAATAGCAAAGGATGATAAGATTCGAGGATATTAGTACGTTAATGGAAGCCAAAGTATTCAAAAAAAAAAAAAATTTAATTAATATTGAATGGGAAAGAATGATTAATAAAAATGCAAGAATTTAATTATGGAGAACCCTTAAACACGTTTTTATACAAGCAAAAATTTATAACAGGTTTTAAGAAGGCTAATCATTTAAAATTTAACATGGTTTAATGTACATAATATGTGTTCAACATTCATTCACCATTCGTTCAACACATATTTCACCTATGGTAATGTTTTTATTTTTAAAAATTGCAAAAAGTTTGCAGACAAGTTAATGTCTCACCAGGGATGATGTTTTTTTTCGGCCTTATTACCTGCAAAATTCTATTGGAGAAACCCACCACCTTTCCACTCGGCCATCCTTTTTTTTTTGTGAAGAGGCGAGGTTTAATTAATTAATTAATTTTATTTTTTGTACTCTCTCTCTCATATGGTGTAGGTGTCTTACACTATATGACACACTCCAGCTATACATCTGATATATTACAAGTTTAGTATGGACAGTAATTGGGTGGGGCTTGATGAGTACAATGATTTGCATCAATACTAATATGTTACTGTATGAGCAAATAAGTTAAAGATTTTAAGCTCAAATTTTGAATGACTTGGGTGATAATTTAATTCTGCAGGTGTCTTCACACTTTTAAATTATCCTCTCTGCCCAGGGATTCGATCCTGCGATCTTTGAGACTAAAGTCGAGCATCTTCCCAAAGATCCAATGTGGCAAGACACAAGAAGAGATACTTATAAAGCTTAATGGGGCAACTTATGGAGTGTTCATTGCACAACTACTAGATAGCGGCAGAGTTGTGATAACCTTCTTCCTGTTTTGGGTGAGAGTTCACTGAGGTCCAGTTGTGAAAAAAATACAAGAAAAACTCATATACAATTCACAAGACAGAGTGAGAGTATAAAATATTTAATTTTGTTTCTGTAATTTCCTTCTTTAATTTTTTTACTCAAATCTAAGGTGACAAAACCATATTCTTGATTTCAGCCATTTACACAAATCTCTTTAAATTTCTCATAAATCATGTCACCAGCAACAAAATCATTATAAATGTGCCATAAATTTGTATCATCTTGTCTAAATATACACAGAAAATTCGTATTATCTCTCACCAATTGCTTTGGCATTTTCGAATAAGTTTGAGCTCAATAAAATACATCTGCATTCTTGTGTTCTCCCATAGTAAAATATTCGCGAATGATATCCTGGTTGTCTAAAATAACATCATCAAATATAACTGGAGAATTATCTTCACATTGATCCAGAGGGATCATTTCATCAATGTTATGTTTTAAAAGTTAGGCAGTTTTTCTTTAAACTTGTTGGATGTGGCATCAAAATCGCTTTGTAACTGAATATATTTGGGTTGAGTTAAACTTTCTGAACAAACATACAGTTTATTAAAATTTAACCATCCTGCCTTATAAACAAGATTTGTCATCAAATTAGTTTTTTCACAATCACTCAGGCCAACTATTATAGATCTTATGTTATCAAGTAATAATCTGCCATTATTGTTATTTCTAGCATTTTGATCAGTAATTAAAATACCTACACCCCAATCAACTGTTCTCATTTAATTAGATAATTTGTGTAATAGATGGAGAATAAATTATTTCGGTTAACAACAGTTCTATACTAAAGAAGATTATACTATGATATAATTCATCAAAATATATCGATTGCATTGATTAGTTTCCATACAAAATTTGTATCACCTAATATAGAAAACAATACTATAACAAAAATTGAAAAATTGTTGCTGTTGTAAAAATTAAGTTATAAATATTGACAGAGGACAACACAATATTGAATCATTAAAAGAAGCCATAAATTCATTTGAACCACCTTCAACTAGTAAAAATTAAATTAACATCAGAAAGTGTGAAAAATAGAATACCTATTAAATATAAGTTGGATATAAAATTTGATGATCGATTATCCAATATTCTTGGTTTTGAAAGAAATATGTTTATTGAAAATGAAAAAAGTTGTCATTGGTACTAAATTATTTCATTTTGACCCATCTAATAAGATAAATGTTCATTGTAACTTAGCTATAGAATTTTTATATAATATGATGAAACTAATCATTTAGAAACAGATATAATAGCTGGTTTTTCACAAAAACATTGTTTAGATTTGGAGATTCTGTTGTTTATGTGCCCCTATACACAATTTTTTATAAAATTAATGAGCAGTTTAATTCTATTGGTTTAAAAATTAGAGATGAAAATGGTAAACTGATTGATTTTGATGGTACTGATAGTGACATTGTTTAGGAAATTAAAAATATTTAAAATGTAAAACTTTTCTTTCAGAAATTGGTGTGACGAAAAATTCGTCACACCTCTCATTAATGAAATGATATGTTTTGAAATCCATATGGTGATGTTTCTGTTTTATTTTCTAATGTAAGTCTTTTGCTACCATGAGGACTTAACGTGATTTTATTAATGTCTACTGTATATATTTCATGCTTTTAGCTTCTTATTAAATTAATTGTTCTGTATTCTTTCTTATCATTAATCAAACATTCTTTATAGTCGTCAAATGTCATTCTATTGTTAACTACACACCTTTTAAAACTTTTAGATTGTTTATTCTCTTTATTATCAACTTTATTTACACTTATATTTGCTATTAAACCAAAAAATGCACTCATTATTTTGCCATTACATTAGTTTTTCATTTTTCCTAAAACTTTTTTATTTATTTGAGGAATGTTATCAATATGATAATTTGGATAATCTCTTGTATCAAATTAATATCACATTGTTTCATTACTTTATAATGGAAATCGTACATCAATTCTTTTGATATGTCCAAAATGGACATACCCACATAAATGGGCTTATTAAATTTTACCTTTATCCTGTTCATATGTATATCTGCAAGATTATCATCAAATATAATACTTCGTTTGAAATTTGGTTTTGCTATTAATTTTTCACAAACTTTTTCACTTGAAACCAGTCTTATATGCACTCTGTTTTTATTATTCTCCATTGTTTTAGCAAGCACAGAATTATTCACCAGCTTATAAAAATCTTTTTTTAAATAATTTTTAGCATTAGTTCTCATTGATGTATTTGAATCTAATATACTTCTTCAACTATTCTGACTGATTAAACTGTAATATATTTTATATTTTTGTAAGTTTTATTCCATTATTTATACACTGTTTCAAATTGCAATAGTTTATTACATATTTCTGTTTGTTATCTAAAGTATGTTAATAATTTAGATTGACTTGCTGTAGAACAATTTTATTTTTTAGGCAAAATGGAAGATCTTTGTGCAAAGAATGCAATCTTTGTGGGTATTCTAAATGAACTTCTAATATGCAACAATGATCAGAATCATTCTTTCAATTTTATATATAATTTTGCCGAAAATCTAATTTAAATTCGGGATAATCAACCCATTCAAAACCAGCATATGATAAATATTGAGACATTGCCCATCCATTTTAATTATTTGCATCGAGTTATGCTGAATAATTAGACTATTTTTTGGATTAAAATGTTCTAAATATTTATTATTTGCTTTTACACATAGTGATTTTCCACTTCTCGTACACTTCTCTATCATTAAAATCGTATAATAATTATGCAATAAATGTAATGGTAGTTCAGTCATTTTTAACATTGCATCCTATGAAGATCCTGGTGCTGTAAAATACCATGCAGGATCTAAATCATATGCATGTATACATGTATTTATAACATTTTCAAATATATCTGCCAATAGTAACACATCACTTTTAAATATATATGGTGATATTCACCACGATTTTTAATATTAATTTGATTCCATTCGCATTTTGTATGTTCATAATCATTGTCACTTATATAAGATTCATTTAATTTGTTGTAAAATTCAATTTTTTGGTGGAAGTTCTTTTGCTTAGAATTTTATCCAACTATCCATATAATAATTTCTTATAACAAAATCTACTTGATCTTTTGGAAAATGCTTTTGTGTATGTTTCATTTGATCTTTAGTTAATTTAGATGATAATTTATTTAAACTACTGGCCATAAATTTAACTGTGTCTACAAATCTAATTTGTAAATTTTCTGGTTGTTTCCCAAAAGTGATAAACTTTTCTTCATTATTCGCAATTAAGTCTATATATCTATTGTCATACCCTAGCTCTTTAATAAATAAATGAGTTTCATATACAGCTAAATTATGAAAATAAATCTAAACAAAATAGGGTAATTATAATTTTAGGTTACAATTATTATGTACTGGGTTGATGAATATACCAGTTAAATGATCATGGTGATGTACTTTTTTATTATCTTTTGAATATTCATGCTGATATAGTGTACAAGTTTTGGATTTATTATAATAAGCAGTTTCTTATTTTGTTAGTGGATGCATTGCTTCTATTTGTTCATATTCTTGCGTATTCCATTCTACCTCATTTTTCATACAATGTATAAACTCCTTGTGTGCATTTGGACCTCGATATGCAATTGCTGGTTTATAATCAGCATATTTACATACAATATAACAACAAAAACCAGAAGCCTCATGTAACTGATGCTTAATTGTATATGATTCATCATTTAACTTTAAATCAATGTTTTTTATTTGATCATTAGAACAATTATATCTTTCTTTAAGTATTTATTTATAAATACCATTATCAATATAATCTTTTGCTAAAACAGGATATTTTTTCATTAATTAAAATTTTGAAAATTCTCTTGGGTTTTGTTTAGTGGTTGATTTTTTTCTTTAGAATTGATCCGAAATCAGCATACATTGTAAAAGGAACCTTCATAGAATTTTTATATTTTTTGAAAAATATTTTCTCCCCTTTCGAAGGTATATTGATTATTACTGATTCATTTTTAGAGCAGTCGTCTACATGTTTATTTAGTTTTTATTGTGATGTAAATTATTAAAGAAACATATCACATATATAAGTTTTAAATTTATGATTATCTCTTTGCATTGAAAGCAGCCTCGATAGATCTTTAATCCAACAGTAATGCGAATTTTTATCATCTTTGAAATAAAGTACATTTATACGCATATCCTTTTTATTTTTGTAAGCTTTAATTGATATACCAGGGATTCATTTCTTTCAATAGAGTATATATTCATAAATGTATCAATTTGAGTTTCTGTTTTTGGTATATCATCAATTATAATTGCATATTCATAATTATCTATTACTTTACCAATATTAAACCCCACATTCTTGTATTTAGTTACCCCATCTGAATGATTGTCTGCTGAAAAAAATGCTGATTTATTGCCCAAAGAATACATTTTTGATCATCATTCCTCACATTTATACATCCTTTTTTGTTTATAATTGCTTCTGGTAATTCTATATATGATGCACCATTTAATGGATTATACATATTTATAGTTAATTGTATTCCAATTGTTTTATTTAATGTCCATCCTGAACCTCTTTTTTAGAATTCATATAATTGTGTAAGTAATTCTTGTTTTCTAATTTTATAAATCTCTATAAATTCTCCTTTGTTTCATATTTTATGATTTAATGACTGAAATGCAAATAATTATACTTGATTCTTTTCCTGCTTGCTACAATTGGTATATAACTAAATGGTTGTTTTCAACCCTTTAAATGTCCTAAGATGATCACGTATTACCTCAAATACCTTATTTTTTACTGACATTAAAAATAGATTAGGCTGTACTAAATTAAAGGAATTTTCAATGTCATATGTTGATATTTTACTTTAAAAAGCTGTATTAACTCTGCAATTTTTATTGCTGCTTCTATTTATTTTGCTAACAAACACATTAATAGAATAGGGGAATATTTGTTTTAATTATTTTCTATCTTGTTTAAATAATCCATTGATATTAACTTTGAGATATAGTTTAGAAACATATTTTCCACGTTCACATAATACTTTCTCATTATTTAAATCATAATGATATCCGTCATATTCGGCGGATATTTTTTACATGTGTTAATATGTTTATCTTCTGAGTGCTTATGTGAGTAAAAACTTTCTATGTTTAATACTTCACCGCACTTTTTACATTACTTACGTATTTAATTATTTTCCATTTCATAAGAGAGTTGCATTTCCATTTTTATTTATATACAAATAATCTTAATAAGATAATTAAAAAAATAATGATTTTTTACTTAAATATGCTTGACTTAACTTTGCCTGATTTTGACTTGAATTTGCTTGTTTTTAGCTTAAATTGGCTTGTTTTTGAGAATCTAAAAATGTCGTTTCTAGAAGCGCTCAAAAGTTACTTGAAAACGATAAAAATAATTGTTTTTTGGTCAAATGCTTGGTTTTTCAATGTAAACGTTAGGTGGTCCAGAACCCCCATATATCATCTACTTACAGTGTAGACTTATTCACGCAAAACAAACGGCCGTGTCTCCAACACAGCCACACCACATTTTTTTTTACTATACATTACCAACACTCCTATCTTAACACTGTTTTTATTTATATTAATTATATATAATATATTACAGATTATATATACGTTCAATTTAACTTAAAATAACGTACTTCTATGTCTATACAAGAATATAACGCTTGTAATACATTATATATTTAGGATACAACGAAACACGATATATATAGGATGATTCTTCAAAGCTTTGATTCAAAAAGTGTGACGAAACCGCGTATAGACTATAGTACGGTTTACGAATTTGTAGAGTTATGCAAAATTCGCGATATTACTTGGAATAAGGCTAAACTTAACAGTACTCTGTATACTTCAGCCGGCGTCGTGTCTCCATTGGCTGCTGTATATGCCTGAAGTCACGCTCTTTCTTACACAACTGTGCGTTATTGGGGCACACAGTTGTGAAGTGTTCATTAATTTCCCTAGAGTTACCCAGGGCGTGTCAGATAAATTTTGGCCCAATAACAAACGCATTGCAAAGGTACGTGTGCTTTAATTTTGACTTGTCCCCGAATAATAACGCGCATTTTGCAGATCTCTACGAATTAGTTACCCCCAGAAAGATAATTTTACCGAGAACAGCCTATGCCATCTAAAACACGTGACGTGACTGCATTCATCATTCACCCACCTGGAGACTCGACTTTATAGGCGGCTGTCCAATCAACAGGTAATCTTCCGCGGGAAGAAATAGCCAATCAGGAAGAGGACCCATTTAAAGAACCTGTCTCAGCCAATAAACTACTTAGTTGTCCTAGATAAACGTAACAGTCACCTCGTTTCGCTTCTTTCTGCTTACCTACTTGGCGTCCGTTCGTGTATGATTGCGTTTCACAGTCCCCCCTTTTTATACGTTTACGTTAAATACTACCAAATTCTATGATTAAATGTTTTGAATGTGTTCTTACATTGCACTTTTTTTTCGGTGAATTTGCTTTACTGTGGTGATGATTTCTATATAAATAGTATGGGAACTTTACCATAAATCAAGCTGCAAACATAGAAATGACACTAGATAATGTTGGGAATTTCACGAAGTATTTGAATATTTCCTGACCAAATGTAGTAAAACTGCCATGGATGCATGGAAAAAGAACTTAGCTATTTATGATTTTTCATTAAGTTTGTACCCTGATGAAATGTATTTCCAAATAATTTCTGGGAGTGCATATGTAGCATCACCAATATCCACGTTATTCTTATAGTTAATATAATCGTCGCCAGAGGGATCGATGGGCAAGGAAACGTATTTCCCATGTGTTAAATTTCTCAGGAGAGTTGTGAACTTATTTGATTATGCACCACTTCCCGAAAGTGTTTCGCGTATTGCGAAAGCAGCAGAGAACCTTAAAATACTTTACTCGTTGCAGGAAAACCGAAGTTATAATTTTAATAAATCATTGCTTTCTGACTGGAGTTCTTGGAACCGTGCCAGTAATGCAAGTGTAGTAAGTATAACGTTCCACATCCGAAACAGCTATTGGCACACGATTGGCAGTGAGTTCATGTACACTTCGTTAATTACGTCACGATTTGCTCGCAGGTTTTCGCGTTTTGCGGTAGACCTCAAACGAGCGGCATACAGATCCTCAATACGGCTCGCCGTAACTGATCGTTATGAACCGTTAGCACTCGCGTTGACCAAGTGTGAAATGTTGAAACACGCGTGGTTTTGCCACGACTCTGAGAGTAATCTGCTGGTATAATGAGGCTCTGCTACCGCGTTTAGCCTACATTTCTCAAACGAGGGAGATAGATTTATGGACTTTTCTCTCAGTCCGGGTGCGTTTATGCAAATGTGCACATGTGGTCAAACGTCTGAGTGAGTAGGTGCGTCGAAAAACAGTTTACTTTCACTGAAACGATTTTCACCGAACTGAATAAGCCCACTTAGTTCGAGGCCAATAATATTTTGATAATTTTGATTTCAGCGGGAAAAAAATCAAGAAATGAAGCGAAATTGATCACCTCGCTGTACTTAAAAGAATCAGATTGCACCAAAGATTATAACAGAAAAGTTTAAGTTGTTTATTTTTTTGCGGCTTTTCGTGGACAATTTCATAAAGAACAGTTGGCAATGAAATAGGTCCATCAGCAATGTACTTCTGAAAAAGCCGTAAAGCATAAGTTATATAGGCCTTATATATTAGCACTTTTACAATCCACAACTAAATATTCAAAAAATATATATAATCGATCAAACATACTTTTACACGAGAATACTTTTACTTTTAGAAAACTTATTAAAAAAATATTAACTAGCCTATCTCTAATAAAAATACAATTGTTACAGGTGTTATTTAAGGAACTGACTAAATTTGACATGCGTATTTTTAAAGTATTGCAATGAATGTTACTTAAATCTGATTTTCATTTACAATCCAAAATTTTCATTCTGAACAATTCGTACTCTATTAGAAGCGCCAAACAGATAAGTCACAAACTGATTTTCTGGAATATAAATTCTTAAAATTTTCCATCATCATACAAGTGTTATAGGGATTGCGTTGCAAATAATTTGATACGTTATTTTGCCCATTTAAGGAATTTTTTAAACAAAATGTTCACGGCAGGGATTTTCCTCACATTTGAGAAACTTCACGTGTCCTCGCGTGATCTCATGATTCGCCATTAATGCAAATGTGTTATATCTGCAATCAAAGATTTTATAATAAATAGTGCACGCCAAAATGATGGTGTCCTTGACATCTGTTATATTTACAAAAGTACCCCTAAGTTAAAGGGAATTTCTTCGGGAATGATCAGTTAGTATCAGTAAACGTAATGTGTAATGCACTCTAAAACTGAGAATTTCACTGTTTCAATCAGTCATCAGTACCTGACTGATTGAACAGTCACTTCAGTGAATTTAATTGTTTCAGTGGGGGGGGGGGGGGGAAATGCCAGATTTCCTTCACTTATTGATCCAGTGATATTTTGCACTGATCCATAATTTTTTTTTTTTTTCACTGTTTTTCAGTTGTTTGTTTTATGATTGATGGATCAGTTAAACAGCATGTAAAAATGGCCGTCCAGCAACGTATAAAAATGGCCGTTAAACAACGTGCATCAAGTGAAATAAAAATGAGTAAACTAATAAAACCAATACAAAATACTTTCTAAAATGTGTTTCGTCTTTCAAAACACCATTTTACGAGGTAACAGGAACATTCAGCTTTTCATTCCGCTTTTACGTCTTTGGTTTCGTTTTCATGTAATCATCGCAGCGCTCTGTTTAAAAGTTCAAACTGCATATATTGTCGTGAAGAGAGTACACTCATATATACTATTCGTTTTAATAATCCTAATGGTACCAATTGAATCGAAAACGAAAAGTAAGGGCATACAATTTAAATCTTCACGATTTCGATAACTGTACAAGAAATATACTTTCCTTGTACTTCCAAATTGAGATGGTAGCAGAATATTAGTATTGCCTCATAGCTCAGGGGTAGGGTGGCCGACCTGTAGTTGAGGGGTCGTGGGTTCGCCCCCCCTCCCCCCAAAAGGAAATTATCAGTTCGCTTGTTGCACTGGGAATTTGGCAGCAAGTCGGTCTGACTAGAGCTCGTCAACGTCACTTCAACACATAAACAACAACAAAATACAAAGAAAAAAGGTAAAGTATGGGTCGAATTTAGAGTGTGACTAGAAACGCCGAATTTTCGCGGATTCATTCGGAAAGACTCCACACTATTTTGTGTACTCGAGCCTCAGTTAGTTAGTTGTTCATTGGTTGTTGGCCCCATTTAACTCCAGAGCAGATATCACGGTATTCGGTTCTTGTTTCCCTTGTAAGTTTGTAATTGGTCAAAAGCGATCCAGAGCGTGCCTAATAAACCGTGGCCCAATAGAGATAGCAATTCAAAGGTATACATTGATGAAGTTAAATTTGTCCTCAAATAAATTCGCGAAATTTCCGGGTCTCGTAATGATTATAAACGTAACGAAAATTTTCATCCTTAAAAATTCTATGTGTAAAAATGCACATATTTTTTACAGTTTGATTTTGAGCTCAACCCGTAAATGTTCCGACATTCGCGCTACATGTTTCTTAATAAGCAAGGGCATAGAGGTTCACCGAATATACTAAACATCCAAATTTAAAAAAAAATCCTTTTCTTAGGGCAGCAAAGTATGCAGTCAGCCGAAATTTCTCATAGCACCAAAGAATTCTAGTCGAATTTTTTTTATTCTTTACCTAGCAGTACCAACAATGTTAACCACACTGTAAGTTTACCTTTGTGGTGTGCTTGCTACCTGGAAAATTACAATATCCCTTTGCTGTCGAAACCAGTGGAAAATGTTGCATTATATTAATGGCAGCAACAAAGTAGCAAAGACAGCGGACACTGCAAATTTGTTGACATGCTATATGTAAGCTACACGTTGGTGTATACGAACAGCGCAAGGAGTAATTTGCTTATAGGCTGTTCCCGGTAAAGTGAGCACTTTTTAAGGCCCTTCTAAATTTTTCCTTTCATCCTATTTCCATCTTCCTGCTGCGTTTTAATATAGACATTGCTTTGTGACGAATAAACACAGTGTATACATTTCACCACCTTCAAAATTTTATGCCTGATGCTGCAATACGATTGGAAGGGCCTTAAAAAGTGCTCACTTTACCGTGAATGGCCTATAGGCCAATTCTTGCGCGAGTATCGACACTAAATCTTCTGGTGATAACAGTTTACCAGGAATGGCATTTAATTAAGTGGTTACACGCACTTTTATTTAAAGGAGATTTTTTTTTTCCTCTGGCGTGCCTGTGCGAGATATACTTAACCCCCTGCTCCAGCTATTGCGATATTTGCATCTCACTCCGTATACTTATTAGAGTTGCGACTAATGAATACGGTGCGATAGAAGCGGGCTGTATCTCGCTGTATGCCGTCACGAAGTACTTATTAAACTCGCGCGTGTATTGCAGGACTCGAAGTGCCCCGCCTATCAGGTGTTTGTAACTTGTGTTCCCGCGTGTTTCAAACACACGCTATCGCACGAGGGAACTACCGGCAATACTCACAGAACTTTTATCTACAAACAGAATACGTGCTTCGAACGATGAAGGCACGGAAGTTCCAATACATCACGTCAACTACAGGAGGAGACCTGGCAAATTAGCGAGTTTAATGACTTGCGTGCTGGACTCTACAGTAATGTGTGCAAACATTCCGACGTCAACTGCGCATTGCTCGTCTGCCGTCACGAGTGGAAGGCGACGATTGGGTCGGCGTTCTCCAGGAGGTGCCAAACTCCGTGTGGACCAATGATTAAGTTATCTAAACACACATGTTTTGAATTCTAGCTTGTCCCAAAATGAATCCGCGAATTATTCAGGTCTGTAACTATAGATCATATGTAACGGAGTTACACTGCCTCGCCGATCATGGGTAGGCCCTACCTACGTTTTGGAAGACGTTGCTTGTTGACGGCAGCCGAGAAGGCGTTTGACTCCATGACGCAGGTGCTCGGTGGTTCGATGAAGGTCGGGACTACACGGAGCGCGCGGCGTTTCTTACCACCTAGCGGCGGCTTAGGCGACTTAAGAGAGGGTCGCCTTGTGACGTCAGCACCATCTTTGAATTGGATTGGACGAAGATCTGCTTCCATTTAGGGGACTGTGTTCCACAGCTTCGGGGTGGACGGCGGTTTCGAGAACCTCACTATAAATACCCTAGCAAACTAAGCGACGGCAGAAACTCGGAGGAGGACACATCTAGATGTTTTGGTCTCTCTCGAGACACGAAAATGCGAAAATATAGTAAATAATGACTTGGGGATAATTGGTACCATTTAAGTAATTTTATATATTTCTGTAACTATGTGTTTTTTAACAGCACATTTTTATTGTAACTCCTAAATTTTATAATTTTAGAAAAGTTTTTTTTAGAATTATAATCTTTAAATATTTTAATGTTGTTGTTATATAAATTTTATAAAGCTGTTTGATTTCGAAAATTGTTTGCATTTTTCTTGGGGCGGATAAAAACAAAAAAAAATATACGTGATCGGTAATTAAAATTAAAGAAGAAAATTATATATACTTTTTTACTTTCTATAGTTACCCTCTTAAATTAAATATCATAAGGCTGCTACTGATCCACTTTTTGCTATCATTCCTATTAGCCTTCGTTGTATGTTCATCATGGATGACATATTTGAGAAGTTGGGGGCCAGTTTTTTTACATGTGATAGAGTTGTCTGGTGGTCACTAAGACACCCTCTGTTGCACATTCGCAGTTATTTGTGAGCACTTTTGAAATCAACCTTTGAAAAATATCACTGTCTTTCCCTGCATATATTTGAACAGGAATACTGACAGGCATACGCCCATTAAAGTTGGTATCCACGAAAAATAGTAGTTCCATGTCTTAATGTTGGGTTATACGAGTTAGGTGAAAATTTGTGACTAGTATTTTTTTTTCTGTCTTTGCAGCGCTTATAGTTGCGAGGTTTCGTCAAATTGGTCAAATATATACGTTTCAAATAATTTTACAATTTCACTTGACTGACGCACGAATAAAGTGATCGGGCTCGTGGCAACGTTGATTTCACATAAGGCGGAAGAATACCCAACGCGCATATATGTCAATCTTAAGGTGGAGTCCTAGCTGCAAATAGTTCAGCAATCTTCCGCTAGATAGCAACATCGTCAAAGCAGCTATGGCGTCATTTTGTCTGCTGGTGCTGTACACTCTGGCCGTGGAACATGGATAATTGCTAGGTGGTGGGGGGGGGGGGGATTCTCTACCCGCCTTTTCCTAATCCGCTCAGACCACTCAAGGCTCATTAGCGAGTGCGGTCAGATGACAGATAACACGCCAGCATAGCAAGACTTCCGAGCGATACAGACTTTTCCTCGTGTTCGTTGCGGATTCTAAAAGAACAATAAACACTCTTTTTCCATATTGCAAATTTATTACAATTTCAAAGGTTTTTTGGGGAAGGGGGGGCATGGATAAGGCATGTATTCCCAGCGCCTATTTAACTCGTTTAAAAAAAGGTTTAGTTTTAAACAACGAGAAAATAGGCAGTCTAATCTGCTGCGACTAACTGAAAATGTCATTCCGTTCGTTAATAAAGAAAATGGATTAAGGATTATTGCCATGTTGATTTAATAGAACATTTCAACTACATACTTAAAATTTATATAGTTATTTAGCATATAATGGCTGACGAATAAAGTAATTCCTGGTTTTCATATAGTTACATACCGAGTTCTTCTGTAGCCGCCGTCGATGATGGTTCGGGATTTTTGAACCCCTGCGTCGGGGTTGCAACGTCACTCGGTTTGTGACATTTGACGATTTTGCGTGTTTAATGGACTTTAGAATAACGGCTTTGTCGAGTTCTGAGGATTTTGCTGCCGTGCTTGACCACGTTTTTCCTTGTTTTCGGCGTTTCTTCTATTCGAAATTTGAATTTTTGGTTGCTGTACGGGTTGAGCCCAAGGCAACTTGCCTTTGCACGATTTAGGTGAAGAAGAAGTTACGTACAGTATTGTGAAAGACATTATAAATTGGTGTGCTACGAAACACTAACATAACTACTCCAAAATATTTCTTAGTCGTGAACGCTACATATAAGCAAGTAATATTTAATAATCAGTTTCATTTTTACCGACATACTATTCTATTCCGAATTAATAATCTTTCATAATTAAAGAGAAGTTCTAACCGCTGTTATGAATGTAATTATTTATAGGTACGCATGGCCAGATTTGACTTGGTGGCATTTGAACATTACAGTTTGTAATATCCTTTTTTAATGGCTTTAAATTAGAGTATATAAATTCCCATTAATTAAAGACGAATTTTAATTAACTGTGATTATTTGGAGAACTCTAAATAAATATATATCTACTTACCACATGTATGACACTATAAGATTTCCTACCATTGCACGCTGTCAATGCTGAGTAATTTACTAACATTTTCTTCAAAAATGTCTGCAAATAATTGAATTTATTACTATTGAGACTGATTTCCATAATCGTGCTCTCAATAAGCGAGTAGTATGAAAATAATGCACTATAAAAATCCATACAACGCTTTCTGTATAGAAAGGAAAAACATTTCTTGGAGATGTTTGGTTTTCAGTAACACAATATAAGTTTAGTTCAAAGAGAAGATTACAGATACATATAGGTTTCCTGTTATTAGAATGTTTCTTTAAATTTTTTTGTTAGTTGTAATACTACATTATTTAAAGCAAATACATATTATTTGAGCGTGTTTTGTTTAAAGTAAATAAATCTAACTTCATACGAAATGAAAAGGTTTAGCGATGTAAAAAGCTGCAAGTGTGTGTGTGTGTGTGTGTGTGTGTATGTGTGTATATATATATATATACATACATACATATATATATATATATATATATATATATATATATATATATATATATATATATATATATATATATATATATATATATACACACACACACAGTTTCATTTTTACCGACAAACTATTGTAGCGCAACCGAGTCATTTAATGACCTCCGAATTTACAGCTCGAGAAATCATTTGTAATTTTTATGACTGTTAGAAGTATTGTTGTGTTTATAGTGTATTTATTGATGTTTAACAGTGTCAAAAACAATAGCAATGAAACGATTTAAACCAAAAAAATCTGCATAACTTGGCATTTCAGCAAATCTACGTACATGCCATGCGTTGGACTTTCTATAGCAATAAAAGTAAGTAAATTGCAAAAAAAAAAAAAATACGATTACCGTGGTTGCCAAGACACAGATTCAACAGCAATGAATATAGGTTCGGAACCCTGTCCTGTTGGATCTTAAATTTATGACTGAATCTGTAGTATATGGACACCCATAAAAATCTTAATTTGCACCAACCAAATGTTATGTGTTTGAGACAGCCAAAAATGAACAAAACATAGTAGGTTTCAGGAATAAAATAGTTAGTTGCACAGATAGACAAAAAAAAAAAAAAACAATTTTACTGCACAAAACTATGTTCTTATCTTCAACATAATCGTTTTCTCATTGTTAAAAAACATAATACTACCATTTCCTCAACTAGCTTATAGTTCACAATCATTCAACCGGTGTACAGTGATGATAAAATATGCACATATAGGCTAGTTCGGAATATTCATAAATTCTTTTGGTGACACGCTAGACTCCTAACATTTGCATTTTAAAGCAAGGTTTGCAATTGAGCTACTAATTATTTTATGTAAGGGCTGTTATTCTATGCCGATTTAGGAATTACATCACAGACTAATTTTTGTGCAACCCAAAACGAACTTGTAAATACAGCTACACGACTGCAATGAGGATTGTTGGGTCTATCATATAGGACAATGAATGCGCAAAATTTTCCAGTCGGTAATTATAGCTGTAGTAGGAATGTATCCAGTAGCATCAAACGTTAAAATAAATAATATAATTTAATAAATTATTTCACTTTTCACACTGTAACGACTAGACAATAGCCACCTAATTTACACGCAGAAGTCAGACATTTTGGTAGTAAACACAATATTTTTATCAGAAGATGATTTATTATTTTTATTAATATCTGACGTGTTAGTTATTATTGTAATAGTTTTGCCTATAATAAGGATAGTTTGTTTTTATATTTTATGTTTTGCAATTATTTAATGCTAATTTTAATTATGTCTGTTTCTATTTGTTTGTGCATGGCAATTTTCAGTCACTTTGTAACTACGTTTAGGAGAGAAGGCCGTTGTCATGACAACCCATGTTTGTTGATTTGCTAAACGACGTAGCCGTCATGTGATTGACCGTTTTTGACTGGATTCGTTTTTAAGTTAGCTGGTTTGCTCAGGTTTTCAGTACAGAGGAAGAAGAACGCTAGGTGGAGCGTAACTAGTCACGTGCCTGGTAGGGATTTATATTAGATGTGTAGGGAAAGTGTCGCGAGTGTCGGGATTTGATATTTCAGCAGACGTGTTAATCATCGCGGAACGTTTTAAGATGAGAAGAAGAGGTCTGCAGTGTAAACGACTTACTTATTTTATTTAGTTTAGTTCGCCGCCCACGATGCGTCAAAGGTACATGATTGGACTGTAGTGCGAGTACCTAGTTCCGCGAACCTTAATTCCGGAAGGTTTCTGCTGACGTCCCGAGGCCTTGCATTATCCCTGCAGAGAGAGAGAGTGACATAATTTTTCCCAACCATTTATTCGCCCTCGTGAGTTGATTAACTACTACTTCAGCTTCGATTTTTTTTAAGTATAGCCGACTTTTGACTTAACACCAGTATAGCGTCAGACACCATCTTTAGTTCATAAACTAACGTCTAAAGTATTTGCAGTTGAATATTTTTATTCTAACCCAACGAAGTACAGTTCAAAAGCCCTGCTCCCGGAAACGGCGTGAGCGTGATATTTTATTGCTGAGAAGTAACATACATTCTAAATTGGAATCAGTTATATTTTACTGATTGTCAGTTGAAACTGCTCCATCCGGAATCTGTAGAAAACGATATCACGAATTCATCAGTTAAAAGAAATCTAGTTGGATAATAAATCAGCACAGATTGTCCCTATGTGATGTAAGTTAGGTACGATTTATTTTGCCGCAGAACACAAATATTGTCTACACAAAAACGTTTTTGGAAGTGGTTGGGCTAGAGCATCCGCCCATAAAGTAAATCATGCTGAAGCTTTCATGATCAGCCATAACCACTGCCCTACTTTACCACTGCCAAATGTGTGCTCGTATTATAGGTACTGAACCACAAAATGTAATGTCAAATATTGCTGTAAGTTTCGTGAAGTGAAAGTATTTCTTGTTGTCGAAATATATAGATTTTCTGCTCAAGTAACTACATGTCTTTCCAAAGTTCGAAAGTCAATATATCTTTAGTTTAGTTCGGATGCTGTGCTTTAAAAGATAAATATAGTGGTTTCAATGTACGAGGTTATCGATGTCCGCTAGTATCCGCCATTTTAAAATGCAAGGAGACACAGCAGATTTAAACTGCTATTTTTAGTGACAGATAGACCAGTGATAATTTTACTGACTCAATAGTGGGATGATTCAACAAGAAGGGTGGATTTACACCAACAAAAGTTTTGTGCTCTGCAAGTTAACAGATCGAATAATGAGGAAACTACAAATTTGATAAAATGTTGCATTGCTTCTAACGTTCCACTGTAATTAGCACAGTTATTATTATCAATCTGTCTCTTCAAAATAACTGTTTCATTCTGTAAAATCTCGTTGCATTGTAGAATGGCAGATGCATAGAAAACATCGACAACAACGTTAAAACCACTATATTTCTCTTTTAAAGCACACAATCTGAACTAAACTTAACTTAGAATGACTTTCGAGCCTTACAAAGACATATACCTACGTACACATTATGTACAATATGAAGTACTTTCACATTATGAAACGTACAGCCGTTCGCCATTATAAGTTTATCTTGGTTCGCAAATCTGAGACCGTTTATCTCAGTTGTAAAGTAGCAAAGTTGGTAGAACGTCAGCTAAAATAAACAAGAGAATGTGTTGCGTTTTGGTGTGGCGGTTCGATACAAACCACTTCCAAAATTTCCTTGTACTTGTATTAATTTGGTTTCGCAACAAAATAATTGTACTTAATATATTTCAAACCGCAATGCACGTGTTTTTAATACCTTGTGCTTTTTATTAATCGATTATAAATAACTGATTTTCTACTTTTTGTATTAGTGGATTTAATTTAACTGAAGAGATTAAAAGTTTTTTTTCTACTGATTCCGGATGGAGAAGTTTTTTCAACTGACAATCAGTAAAAAATAACTGATTCCGATTTAGAGTGTAACTATTTATAAAATGGCTATATTAAGAGCAGTATAAAATGAAGACTTCATCGCACCTTGCTTAAGTAACAGCCACTAGTAAATCATGAAGTATAAATTTGCTTAAGTTAATCAGGTTTTTTTGCATTATTTTGAATTTAAATATTGTGGTTCAGTAATCGACATTTTTTTTCTGGTTATGATTTTATTTTAATAGACGTAGGATATTTTTTTTATGAGATCATCTTTTCAAGTCGTTATCGTAGTAAATGTGTTCTGGATTGAAGGGAATATTTCGTCTCCCTGTGTTTTGTAGTCAGTCGGTTCCAGTTAAGTCCAAGTGATTTAATGGTAAGTGTGTTAGTTGAAAGGTCTTCCTTACACTAATGGTGTGTGTGGCTATTTCGTATTGCAAAAGTAAATTTACCCCACAAACCCCCGAGCCCATACCTACGCTCTACCTAACTTACACACTTATCTACATTCCTATTTCCACACACTGTGTACCACAATTTACTCGCTACATAAAAAGTAGCATATATATGTTTGAGCATTCCGTACTAGGCTACATAATTTACTCTCATACGTGGGGCTAGCTGAAAAGTAAAGTTTGCTTTACAACATATCATTTCTTCTCTGCTGAATATGCTTTGTATTTCTGCACAATATTGTAGCATAACGTGTTGTCTTCATCCTTTCCGCACTGCTTTTTGGGATTATGATTCATGTTGATTAGATTTGTGTATTATATTAATCGGCACATTAATAATATATCATCAATGCACGCAGTTATTATTTTAATCATAACGTAAGTTTCATTACAATACAGGCTAGACAATGACTAGAAACTATAATTAGTTTTGCAATTAAAATAAAATTAAAAAAAAAATGTATTGCACATGTAAATGTTTGCAAACTAAATATTTTTGGGGACGAATTCGTTTTAACTTTTCTTTTCATTCATTCTCTTGGGTCAGTAATTTTTGGAGTCCTTCTTTTGACCACGCTAGCTCACATCTGGAGAAATCCGAACCAGTGATGACTGGAACCCACTGCCGGGTGACTCATGACATTATCAAATTGTTGGCAATCCAGTGATTTGGTCTGTGCCAAAATAATTAAAATCACGACGTTCTTCCAATTTTAGCTAATCTTTACGTAACCAGGGAATGCAAATTTCAATGTTGCGTGAGTCCTTTTTCCAAAACTATACTCCCATAACAAAAAAAAAAGGTGGGGGGGGCTAATACGGTAGTATGTACGGATTTGTGTTTGTATATTTTGAAAAAATAAAAAAATAAAAATGCTTAAGCTCTTTCAAATGAAATGAGCAATGTACATTTTCATATATAATTTTTGTAGTACTTTATCGTATTGCAAGCCCATGTAAAAGATCCAAATCTAGTCATTTTAGTAGGCAGAACACAGTGTGTCATGCTGGAATCACAATAGCGTAACAGACGTGACGGGGATAAAATAATTTTCCAGCAAATCAGGATCGAGACTTCTGTGACGTCAACGGGACAAAAAAAGCCCGAGCGACAAGATTTCCGAATAGAAAATATTTCTAATTTATTCGAGTCGCGGGCACGACAGGTCTGTAAATCTGTCTAACCCGCCATATTTTTGGTGCTAAAGTTTTAGGTTCTCAATTATTTGCCGTATTAAAACGCAAAGCAACGCCTTTTAATGCCTAGATGTAATAATAATTACAGCCATATTTTCACACTCAAAGTACCAGCGGACATGGAAAGATCGTTTTTAAAGCATTGGAAAATAAGAAAATAATGGAAACGTTAATGACCATTGTAAAAGAAACCATTTATAAAAAATATTTTTAAATGTTGATCGCAAGGCGGTAAAATCTAGTGTGCACATTAAATCGCCCTTTGCATTGCATCTGTCGCGTTATTGTGATTCCAGCATCAGTCTGACTCGCGGACCAGCCCAGCAGCAGAGACCCGCAAACAGGTAGGAAACATTCGCTTCCAAGACAGTAAGCCGATCGGAAGGAGAGATAACGAGCTGCCTAAGTGGTCCACCGCCATTTTACATCACTGGGACGCTACTCCCTCAGCGCGGGGGTAGATCGGCTCCTTGTGAGGAACCTTGGCCACCCAGTTGGTTATCAATTAGTTTGCGGAGGCGGGGAGAAGCTAACCCCCTCCCCCCCGCACCCATCAAACATACTTCAAGCTGCAAAGCAACATTCTTGTACAGGATTCCCAGGGTAGCGCCTGGGAGTTGTTTCCATAACTGAATTTTACTCTTTTTTTCCCTGCCTGTACGGGATAAAAAGAGAGTGGTGAAGTTAATTGATTTTATCAGCGCGGAATTTTAAAGTTCAGGACATGTGAAGTACTGTCACGAGCTCCCTGTGAGAGAGCTAGCGACAGTTTGGTATACAAAGCGGAGGTTAATAGCCAAATGAAGTTAAATATTCGATAAAAGTAGCTTTCCCATGACTGGAGTGGCAAGGGTTCATATAATTAAATTAATTATATGTATATTGAAGTGGTGAATTTAAGTTTCGCGAAAATTTAAATCAGTGTAGTTGTTTCAGATTCAGTAATTACTTCATATCTTATATGTTAAAACAATTAAATAATCTGATTGGTGTGTGAATGCATGCCTGATTGTACCGTGACGAGCGGCTAAAAGTTAAGTAAAACATGTTAACTCGGGGAAGTCCGAGAGCGATATGGCTGGCGCGATGCAAGCGCCAACTAGTTTTGTTAAACATGGTAGTTTTTTGTCCCGGACCGATCGGAAAATTCCGGCCAGTTTCGGGGCCTTATTTCTATGAAATCGGGCGGTTAATTGCGCTGAAGGCGTGAATTTATATTTTAAAAATAGTTTTCAACTATATTCTGTATTGATAATTATTTAGACTTGTAAAATTCGAAAGCAGAGCCATGAAAACACGTCTCGTGAGTGAAGTTAAACAGTAATATAGGCCAGAGGGCTCTGATTGGCCGAGAGAACTTGGTGGGGCGGAGCTTATGAAGTTGCTCGAGAGATGGCAGCATGGTCGTTAATTTACCGTCAACAGCTTTTAATTGACACGGAAAAATTTAAATATATTAAAAGCGGTTGTAATTAAAGGTATTAAATCGTCTTAAATAAATAATTGGTGCTGCAAAACTAAAAATGCTCAGTTGTGTACGACTAGAAAATATACGCGATTAATTTCGCTCTTCATAGTGATTAATGTAAATGTAAAGTGTTTCGGAGTCGCTCCAGTACAAGTAGGGGAAAATGGCATATGCGGGTCTAGTTGACGGGCTAGGGGGCCGCAAATGACGCCATGGCTTCGAGAAGTAGCCAGGTTCTCTCATGTTTTTCTGTGATGTTGCGGAGTTTTAGTATGTAGGTGTGGAAATGAGCCATGAGCGAGGCGAAGTCGCATGCTCTAAGGAATTCCATGAGTTCATGGAAATCCTGCATTACGCTTCGCATCTCTCCCGGCGAATTTCGCTGGCGAGGGCAGGACTGAGGTTGTGTATTTGGCATTGCAGGGGTGTCAAGAGTGGGAGCTGGTTTGTGAATAGGCGCAGAGAGTGCCTGCGAATACGTTTTGCCAGGCTGTAATGTCCTGACTGTAAACCTGGACGGGGCAGGAGGTTGTTTTGCGGTTTTTGTCGCGATTTTCGTAGCAGCAGCAGTAGTTCTTTTCTGCACCAAGTCCAGGAACTTGGGGCAGGCTTTTGAGAGAGCTGTGTGTTCACCTGCGCAGTTACTGCATGTAGGCTTGGAGTTGTTTTTGTTTGTTTTGCAAGCACTCTCGGGGTGAGGGCCGGCGCAGTGAGGGCATTTTGTCGGCATGGAGCAATGATTTTTAGTGTGTCCTAAAGCGAGACAGTTGCGGCATTGTGCCACGTCTGTCGGCCGTTTCTGGTATTGTCGGGGATGAACTATTGTCATATTTATTCTCGTGACAGAGTGCAGAGGAGGGATAGAAGTGTCCTGCGCCGCCGTGACACAGAAAAAACGTTGCGGCTCCAACGTGAATTTGGTGGGGTCTGTTTGGTCTGTGATGCGTTTTTAAAATTGATAAATGTGCTGGATTGAGTATCCGGCACATTCCAGGTCTGTCTTGATGTCCGCAATGTCGGTTGTGGTGTGGAGGTCAAAAACAACTTTCTGTGGGAGCTCGGAAGCTTGACAGAAAGTAAAGTAATGTATGTAGTTCGCTTCTAGCATTGTGCGAGCAGCTGTGAAAAAGTCAAAGTTTTTAGTCAGGATTTGCGTTTCGCGAGCTGTGGGGAGAAGGGAGAACCCATCCCTACTAATGGCTCGCAGTTTCTGGATAAGTAGGTTGTATTTTGTGGCGTCAGGAACCACTAATCTATACTGGTTTTGTTTTTTCTGTCGTGTTTGTGGTGCAGCCGTTTGTGTTTTGTGGGTGGAGATGCTTGAAGAGCCGGGACGATTAACTGCTGAGGTTTTTTCTGTTACCTCCTTAAGCAGGGAAAACCTATTTTGTGTAGGTATGGTGTTTGTATGTGCCTCAGACGACACAGAATGGAGACGCATGTTCTCCTGCGTGATTGTTCTGTCACCTTTACGTTTTACTATCTGGAAGTCGGTTTCCATTTCAAATGTTTCATTTCCTGCGGCCGGTGTTGACGGTCGGGAGGAAGTTGGTGTGGTCATTGTTGGCGTCGTTGGTTCCGTAAGAGTAGCCAGGAGTATGTCAATGTGGTCGGGGATGCCTTGGGGAAAAATGTCGTTAACAGTTTGATGATTTGGTCGTGTCTTTGCCAGTTCTAAAAATCGCCTGTTGTCACGGAGGTACTCTAAAGAGTACGGGCCAGTTCCCGTCATCCACGACGGCTCAGTCGGTTCCCCGCCCGCCGCCATGACCCGCGAGGGAGGTGGGGGAGGGGTAGGCTCTGTGTGGAGCGACTCTCGATGTGGTGTTGTTTGCAAATTGCGAGAAATTGTTGTTAAAAAAGTACCTAAATCGGTGCTATACACTGTGACCGCTGACCCACTAGGGGCTAGGCTCGATATGACCTGTTTCCAGGCCGATCACAGAGTACAGGGTGTGTGCCACGAGCTATTAGTCGTATACTGCCAGAAGAAGCAGAGACGCACCCTCCTTAGTCGAAGGCGAAGTCAACACTGTGATTGCTGCCTAAGTGGTTTCCCTCCTCCTTCCGCTTGAACTCTTCTGCACTTAAATGGAAGAAATTCCAATTCTCACCACTGCCATCTTTTCTAGCAGCACTGCATCGACGAGAGAAAGTACTGAAATCTGAAGAGAATTGTCTTTAAAACGACCAATTTTATGCTTCTAAATGCACGTAGTTTTGCATTTTCGGACAAGCCATTGATGTGTGGCAGCAATAAAAATGCTGGTTATTGTTTCTTCTGTAGATGCCGTACTTATTACCCTGGCACACTGTGTATGTACGGAGTGGGAAACAATTTCCCACAACCCTGCTCTCATCGCCAGCGAAAAATTAAATTTGACGTTTTTTTATACAATTAGTTTGGCTTTCTCGGGTGTTGTACATTGACCTTATGCAGAGGTGCAAATAAATATTGTTTAATAACAGAAATATTTTACTTACGCAAACAAACTTCCATCACAACAAATCAGAAGGTTGTATGTTCACGTGATCAAAATCTCGTACACATCTCTACGACATACGGCTACAGTTATATTTGAAATGTAATCTACGTGAATAATTTTTTGACGTGAATACGTCTTTAAAATCAGACCGATTATTGGGCGTACTAAGACGGAAACGGCGACGTAAGGTCTGCGGGCACTTTTTAAAGCACTGCTTAAGATCTACGTGTATGCACATCGTGTATTCTTCCGCCTTATGCAAAATTAACATTGCCATGGGGCACATCACTTTAGTCATGTGTCGGTCATGTGAAATTGTGAAATTATGAGAAAATTAATCATTTTATAAATCTGTTTTTTTTTTTTTTACACAGTGATGCACTAAAAACAGAAAGCGAAAGAAATAATTAAAACTATCTCAAATGGTTACCTACCACTTTTTATTCGACTTTAAGATATGGAACTGCTTTCCCTATACCGTTACCAACTTTACCAGGCGCATGTCACTCAGTGCGTCCGTTGAAGTAGAGGCAAGCATAGGCAGTGATTTTTTTCTAAGTTTGATTTCCAAAGTTCTTACTTTATCGTGAACAGCCTTTAATAACACGACTGGAATTAATGTGGTCTCGTGCAACGAGTATACGACTGTAATGTGAGCATGAACTTGAGTTGGGTGGGGGCCCGCGGCCAATAGTGATAATTTCGAGCGTGGTCTAAAATTTCCAGGCAATACATATCGTGACTCCGATGTGCTAGAGTGCAGATTTTGATCCTAAATGAAAATCTCACCCGTAGCTGTCGATTTAAACCATGATAGCGAAGTAACCATTTCTTTCCTTTAATTTGATTCCCTGATCGTGAAGAAAATATTGCCCACTAACACATGCGTGTATTCACACAAAACCCAAGGCAGTGCCCCCAAATAAGCGTCCCCTCCCCCCCGCCCAGGATTTTATTTTCGTTTAATGTCCCACAGGTTTACGAGGCTCGTTTAAAAAAAAACTGCACTCCAGTGCGTACAGGCTATGGAACGTTAAATTCACCGGCCAGCTTTGCCCTTAATGTTCTTCGGTGGCACAAACAATTTTATTCCTAGAGTAGTTTCAAAGGAAGAATGTGCTGCGGCGGTAAATATTGTGACTTGCACTCGGAAGGACCCGGGTTCGATTGCCGTTATGGACACACAGTTTTCGATTTTTCGCAGTTTTCGGAAATCGCTCTAGGAAAAAACACTGGGTTGATCCCAAAATACATACCGTTGCTGAATCCTTCCTGTTTACTTTTTGTTTAAAACGCTTAACATATAGACTTTTTTTTTCATTTAAATCCTGTGAGCACCCACATACCTACATGAACCTGGAGAGGAGTTAGAGTATTGAGCGCTTCTTAAGGCCATTGGTGCATGACAGCAGTATATTTATGTAATTTGTATCATAACTTGTTTCACAGCGGATTTTTCAAAATTCTTGGCTCGTCGAGGCGTAAATAACAATTTTAGCACCTTCTTGCATTGTTACAAATTCACTATGACCGTTATTCTCGGGGCACTGATTGCAGATTTAAAAAAATTCCTTTCTTCCATCATTGCTCCCAGAATAATGACGGCAGTGAATATCTAACAACGAAAGAATGTGCTAAAAGTTATTTACGTCTTGAAGATACAACTGTTTTTAAAAATTCGCTCCGAAACAAGTTATGGCACCAATTATATAAATTTATTGCTTTCACGCATCAATAGCTTTAACATCAAGGTCTTGAGAGCAAATTCATAACTCCGAACTAACCAAATATGGGAGAGAGACACCACATGACTTAATTTAACATCTGTATGTTGTTTGCGGTTTATTGAACACTTTTGAAAGACCTACATTACATGAGAAATTGTCCCAATCACTATAGTAATGGATCGATCAATGCCACCCCTTATTTTCATGTGTATGAAAACATCAGTTTAAAAAATTTTTCCCGGTGCCCAGAAATTGAAACATGGCAGTTTATGAAGGTGGACTCACAAGAATTCGTCGAATCCGTCAGTCGCCCGTCCATCAGGCGGTCACGTGATATTCTACGAATCGCAGGGCAACTTTTTTTTCTGTCAATCCGTCAAATATATCTCAAATTTTGACTGTCGACGGACCGACATTCCGTAGACGTGAATACGCACTTTTAATTAAAATGCAAGATGGTGTATACGTGTTTTTAGTGGTAAATTCAGGAATTTTAAACGTAAAATATATATCAGTATAAATTTTTATCGCAAAAGAATTGTTTCCCCGAAATATTTGTCTCTCGAAAATGTATTTCCAACCAAAATATACCTTATACGAAAGAAATATCGCGTTTTTAAGTTATCGTACTAAAATTTTGCAGGACATAACGAAGGATTGTTGTGAGTCGCTTTCAACTGACGGACGAAAAAACAGACGGATGACCGACTGACTGACGGGTGCGACAGATGGTTGTGAGCCCAGCTGAATTGTTTTAAGATACAGGATACACAAGCGAAACAGCCTTTTATAATGCCAACTCCAGCCATACACTCTGCCAAGATTGCGTAGCCGACGAGCAAAATGGCGCAAAGAAGTTCGCCAGTAAGCGCCAGGTACTCGCCAGGCTGTAGTAAAACCAACGAAGAACCTTTCGCAGCACGCAGCAGCCAATCAGACAAAATGCCCATTTCAAGAACCTTGCACCTTAGTGACTTCAGCTAGGTTGTGAAAGATTTGGAGGGCAATAGATAATTGGTTCTGTAGCTCCATGGATATGTATCAGCGATAGAATGCCAGGGTTGGGAAAACCGGAGTTGTTCGAAAATATTCCCCTGTGAAAGGCAGCTTCCGCCATGTTTCCCACATACGAAAGTCAGGAGTAACTCAAAATCATTTTAATACTGTGCACAATAGTATTCAGTATAGGCTAGAAATAATTCGTCTATATCTATGATTGCAGGGATAACGGATTTGTTGGTTTCTGTACTCCTTATTAAGGATTGTTGTACTCGTTAAGGGTTGATATACTCGTTTGCACATTGTGTAGTCTTCCGCTATATGTACAGTTGACATAGCCATGGTCTTGATCACTTCAGTCTAGCTTCGCTTCGGTCAAATGAAACTGTGAAATTATTAGAAAATTAAATAATTTATAAATTTTCTCATTCATGAATTCATATGCGTACAGAAACAAACAGAAAGCAAAACAAAAAAATTTGTATTCACGAATGTTTACCTAACCCTTTTAACTGGACGTTAAATCATGGAATTACTTTCCTTCCGTCGTTACCAACTTAACTGGTCGTATGTCAGTCAGTGTGTAGGTTAATATTCACGCAAGTAGGGGCAGTGATATTTTTCAAAGGTTAATCCCGAAAGTGCTCACTTTACCGTGAGCAGCGTATAACGTGTTTCACCCGATCATAGAAAGGTTAAGTATACAGAATCTAAATGGCGTGCCAGTTCCTTTTATGCTGATGGGCCATTCGCCGACTGGCAGCGCGAAGCTCTTGAGGCGAGACTATCGTTTTGACTTACTGACAAAAATTTTCCAATTGGCTTAGGTGTCCCCTGACGAGTAAAGGTGGGCTCACATCCCCCGTCGCATCCGCCAGTCGCCCGTCCGTCAGACGATCACGTGATCTCCGACCAATCGCAGAGTAACTTTTTTTCCCATCCGCCAATCCGTCAAATATATCTCAAACTTTAACTTTCAACGGACCGACAGACGGGCCACCGCGTTCTGACGACATTCTGTAGACGTGAATACACAATTTGAAATAAAATGCAAAGCGGGGATGTGCGTTGAAATGTCTCGGTGGTAAAATACAGGGATTTAAAACGTAAACAATAATTCAGTATACATTTTTATCACGTAAAAAAATTATTTCCCCAAAATATTTCTCTCTTGAAAATGTATTTCCAACCAAAATATACCTTTTACGAAAGAAAGAGCACGATGTTCAGTTGTTACGCTGACATTTTGCCGGGACAGAAGGATCGATTGGCGACGGATTGTTGTGAGTCGCTTTCAACTGACGGACGAAAAACAGACGGACGACTTGACTGACGGACGGGCGACTGACGGGTGCGTCGGATGGTTGTGAGCCCAGCTTAAGCAAGAGTGGATTTATACTTCCGGTTTTGAGGAAGAGGTGCAGCTCACTTCCCTATTTTGGAAACATGGCGCTCTATCGTCATTAAATCAGGGAGCGGTACTTCAGTATTCAGTTTTTTACTATTATTATACCATTAAATTTAAATTTTAAAACATTCACATGAGAGTTTAATCTCAATGTAAAAATTTGGTGTAGCCTGTGAGGGGGGAGGGGGGTCCTTGTTCCCTGTGGCCATCATCTTACCCCTTCTTTCTGCCACACAGCAAATGAGTTTGTAAGGCGCAGCTTTGCCGAATGGCGTCGTTTCGACCCATTGCTAGATCACGGCTCCATATTGCTGGAAGGTGTGAGGTTTTCGCGCTATAAACGGCCGTTTTATTTCTGTACTAAGTATTCTCTGACAAAACACTGTATACGCTTACTGTGTTGTGTGACATAAATGCTGTAGACCAGTGAAGTATACTCTCACAGAAAACATGTATAGTATATCGTGTTCGTTTGCGTATTTATAAAGAAGTTTTGATTCATGAAATATGCTTGGTATGTCATCAAGTGTTGTATTAAGTCCGTGACAAAAACTAGGAAACATTACAAATCTGTCCACGAAAAATTGGTCTTAAAATGCGGAGATAATTTTCATATTGGCTTTACCCGAGCTAAACTCCAAACTAAGTCCTCTATATAAATAGTGGACTGGCATAAGATAGTTCACTGCGTACCGCCCTTTTGTATTCTCATGTAAGGTTCGTCACTCTAACTTAATATTTTTTTTTGCAACTGGATGGGTCATAAAGATCGTGTTGAAAAAACTGCGGCCCAAAGACAAAAACAGTGCGAACGTACAAGTGTTTCAAGCGTAGCCAGGGACCCAACGCATTCTCCAGATTTACGAGCCCGTGCTCATAAATATTAATGATATTCTTCCACGGGTCTACCAGCGTGGCCGGTGTTGTGATGGAAGACACGGTGCGGACAGCGCGAATAAACAAGAGGACAGCTCTTCACTGGGGGCCGTTGGAACATGGTGTTCGACTCGCCGTCCCCCCCCCCCTCCCCCAACACACGCGGGCGCTCGTGTGTGGGAATGCAGTAATGGTCACGATAAACTCCCCACTTCGTTAATTAAGTCTTACGTCGCGGCGTGCGTCGACGACTCGGAAGCAGACCCGTGCGCGAACAGGCAAGTTCGGCTCGCCGTTTTGTCTAATCTGCATTTAAATTGGCAAGTGTTCCTTATACAGCTGCGGCGCATTACGACCACACCGGCGAGATTATGTTGTCGGCGACCAACTTCTCCGGGGGTTGCCGCACCGAAAAGGAAAGGTAGCCCACCGGACATGTATTTTTTTTTTATTTGGTCAGCGGTTTTAATGTCTCCCTTCCGACCGGACTTTAACCTTCACACGTGGCACAATAAGCCATCTCATGATCTTAGCTGGGCTCATAAGAAGGAAGTGGTGAATTATCGAAGCCTATTAACTTATTATCATTGTTATTATTATGTCTTAATTGAAGGCGAAGATAAAACTTTCACTTTCTCTTACGCAGACTACATCGATATGTAACAAACTTGAAATTGCACTGGAAGAGGGGTGGGGGCTAATTTTTTGATGAGACTGATCTTTACATTAACACAAATTGCACGTAAATCGTTTGTCGCAGCCATATTAGTTGGTCGTATAGGGACAGTAAAATTGTTTGTTGTGGGAAGCATATTATTTTCTTGTTCTTAATTGTTTTACCCAAACAAAGATTTGGATGTTGCAACTAAACATTTGTTAGGCTCTACGAACAATCTGCAAGACTCATTTCACATGCGTCAGACGGCAGGAGTCAGTAGGCAGGAGTAAGTCTGCAGGAGTAAGACAGCAGGGGTCAGTCGGCAGGAGTCTGTCTGCAGGAGTCAGTCGGCAGGAGTTAGTCTGCAGGAGTTAGTCGGCAGGAGTCAGTCTGCAGGAGTCAGTATGTAGGACTCAGTCTGCAGGAGTCCGTCAGCAGGAGTCAGTCTGCAAAAGTCAGTCGGCAGGAGTTAGTCTGCAGGGGTTAGTCGGCAGGAGTCAGTCTGCAGGAGTCAGTCTGCAAGAGTCAGTCGGCAGGCGTCAGTCTGCAGGAGTCAGTCTAAAAAATTAGTCCGCAGAAGTCAGTCGCGGGAGTCAGTCGGCAAGAGGTAGTCTGCGAAAGTTGGTCGGCAGGAGTCAATAGGCAGGAGTCAGTCGACAGGAGTCAGTCTGCAGGAGTCAGTCTGCAAGAGTCAGTCGGCAGGAGTCAGTCTGCAGGAGTCAGTTGGCAGGAGTCTGCAAGAGTCAGTCTGCAGGAGTCAGTATGCAGGAGTCAGACGGTAAAGTCAGTCATCAAAGTCAGTCTGCAAGAGTCAGTCTGCAAGAGTTAGTCAGCAGGTGGCAGTCTTCAGGAGTCAGTCTGCAGGAGTCAGTCGGCAGGAGTCAGTTGGTAAAAGTCAGTCGGCGGGAGTAAAGTGTTTGTATTCATGTTTGCTAGAAGAAGATGCAAGCCACTGGCGATATGAAATCGTGTATGTCCTGTACGACTACGTGCATACCTTCAACGACTGCCCAAAAATTACATGGAAAACAGTGCTGTCCGGTATAAGTTGCGAAGCGCAGTAACATGGGAAGCGTGGCTGTTTGGATAACCATCTCATTCCTTTTCTAGCATTGATGAATGAATGGATGAATGGATTGACACTTTTCCTCGATTTGTTAAGCAGATTTTTTTTCTCTAAATAGGGAAGTTAATTAGGGAAACAAACTCTAATATTCTGTTCAATTACCATCAGTAGTTCAGTATTGAATATCGACGTGTAAGGAGACTGCAAGTTGAACGTAATGACTGTAGGAAAACGACACCACCAAAGAAAAAAAATATGAAAAATTAAATTGTTTCTAGAAATTGGCTTTAAAAATAATGTTAAAACACAGATATATGGTTATATTATTTTATAGAATTTTTAACGGTTTTTATTCGGTGTTTTGGTTCCGATTTTTTTTAAACTGATTGTAGTTAATTACATAAACAAATTGGTAATGACCTAAATACCTCACGTTAATCGTTACTAGTACGTGCAAATAGCAAGGAAAACCATATGTCGGTTTCCATTTCCACTAAGAAGTCAAGACATAAAACTCCTGTCCTAATTTACTGCTAACACTTCTGTAGCTTTAGTAGTCAGCGCATGCAGGTACGGGCAGAATTTTCTTCCTAATGTTGACTTATAAGGTGCTCCATTAATTGTGAGCTACCTGAAGACGACTCACGCAGTGAGTAGACATTGTGAATATAATCATGTTAAGTTGTTCCCACTTGACAAAAATATCGTAACCATGTATCTCCTCAGTTTATCCGCAGTTCCTTAGACCAAGTATGTACTTGGACGTCGCCAAGAGAAATTATTATTTATATTGTGTATAAATTCTAGTCGTATCGAATGGTCGTAGGAGTTATAAAGTGTACTAGGATGTGTACTGTGTAACTCCGCGATCGCCATCTTTCACACAGGAAAACGGGGGTGTGGAGTGGATTAACATACGTGTCTGATCGAGTGTTTGCGCACCGCGTCGACTCGAACACTTGTCGCTTCCCGCCCTGCTCGGTGTCAACTTGCGCGAGTTTTTCAAAACCCGGAGACTCCACACGGTCCAGCGATCAAGACGCTTCCTGAATACTAACTGCTGCTCCGCGTGAGAGAGCGACTTCGCTACACTATACTCGCGTCCTTCAAGAGTGCTGCAGGGCTGGACATGAATAACTGTCTCCCTCCCACCCCTTCGCAATTCATCTTGAAATACCTCTTCCTCCCGTAATAAAACTGCGCGCAGGTGCTAGCTCTTTCCCCGAGATGCGATCGGATAAGTCTCGTCTATGATGGAGCCAATAAAGAGCGGAAAGAAATACGCGCAGCTGCTCAGCGGAGAGAAATGGTAATACGACTGCATGAGTAAATGAAGCAGGAAAACGCACACATTTTATTTCTGCATGAGAGTCCTGACGAGAACGTATAAATCAAAAAGCTCAACAGAGGGCAGTGTCCTTCTAGCTTTGATTTTTCTTACAAATTTTTGTAATGAAAATTTATGACCAGGCGTAAAAAGTCAAAGCTAGACATAATATAGAGGATCTCTTCAAATATATTTTTTAAATTTGTGTTACAATTATACCTGTAACTTTCCCATGTGGAAACAACGTTATTAAATAAATACGTAATATTTCTTTACGGTTTCACATGTGAAACTAATCTTGTGATTAAAATAAGTTGCAGTTCGAAATAGCTGTTCAGATATTTGCTATGTCGTAATTAGCTTGTTTTTTAAATATTGACTCCGAAAATTAAGTTATGGAAGAAAAAACGTAAATGCAATATGGCAAGCATACTTTCCCCTTAAGAAGACCTACTTTCATTCTTATAGATCCATTTTGATTTATGGTTTTCAAGATGTGCATCTACGTAGAATATTTATCCGTGCTGTACCTAAAGTGACTCTCAATTAGCTTCATTACCACGACTAATAAACAACGTACTGAGTGGCTCGATAATGACCGAATTAACAATTAGTTAACCAGATTTGCAGCAAACGTCCTGAGGTCAAATATGCGACAGGGAAGACACTGATTTTATAGGGCCATGATTCTTACAATTCCAGGCATATATATATATATATATATATATATATATATGCCTATATATGCATATATATATATATATATATATATATATATATATATATATATATATATATATGTGTGTGTGTGTATATATAATATATATATATATATATATATATATATATATATATATATATATATATATATATTTATTTATTTATTTATTTATTGCATGTCAGTGCTTTGGGTAAACATTCCTCACATGGGGAGGAATAAAAATGCTATATGAATATGAACATAGGTCCGCAAACGCTTCGTTTCTTCACTACAGTCCGTAATACATAACGTACAGTGTATGGCCCGCTATGTATTATGAGCTGTAGTGAAGAAACGAAGAGTTTGCGGGCATATGTTCCTACAGCATTTTCTCATCCTCCACATGTGAGCAATGTTTCTCCGAAGTATTGACATGCAATATTGCAACATCCTGTATGTATGTATGTATGTATGTATGTATGTATGTATGTATGTATGTATGTATGTATGTATGTATGTATGTATGTATGTATGTATGTATATATATACATATATATCTTTATGATACAGGGGAACTAGTTTACACACTGTAATAACGTATTTTCTCAATAGTGTGCTCTTTCTTTTAAAAATATAAATCAAGTCTCGCACTTTTCTGCAGTGTTCGTGTAGCCCAAGCTACATATTTTTTCTGTTGCTCTTAAACTTGGCAATTTTTCTTATAATTCTCACAAGCCCTTTATTGATTTTTATGTATGTTTGCAAGGTTCAATTCGGAAATTAATAGATTTTATGTTCTGGTGGACGTCCACCAGATCAACCTACATTTCGAGCAGGTTGAACCGCTGGCCACATCGATTCAAACGAACTCGGCCAAAAAAGTAGTTTTCGAACGTCGGTGTACTCCGACTGATATAGGCTGTTCACGATAAAATGAGCACTTTTGAAAGCCCTGCTATGATATACTTGTATGCACATCGTGTATTCTTCTGCCTTATGTAAAATTAAAATTTATGTGGGCCTCATCACTATATTCATGCGCCGCTCAAATAAAGCTGTGAAATTATTAGGAAAGTAAATATTATACAGATCAACCCATTTTGGCACTTCGATGCATTAAATTAATAGAAAGTGAAAGAAATAATTAATTTAAGTTATCACAAATGGTTACCAAAAACTTTTCATTCGACGTCAATATATGGAACTATTTTTCATCTATAGTTACCAAATTTACTGGGCAGTTGCCACTCAGTGCACCCATTCAAATAAATGCAATCAGGGGCTGTGACAGTTTTCTAAGGTTCAATTCAAAACTGCTCACATTATCGTGAACAGCCTTTACATCCATGAATGTCCAAGAACGAGTATCGCATTGTTATTCGAGTTCAGACACTGATTGTAGAACGGCATTCTTTCAACTTGTACGTAATACCGCCCGCGTTCGAGCAGGGAAGTTTGTGAGGAATCGTAAGAATTTCCTGCTCGCTGGGTTACTGACCTGACGTACGCTCCGTCTAGCCTTGGTGTGTGTGCGATCTCGCCCCGCCGTCTGCGACCATCATCCTCTTGAGGTCACAGACTCATTGTCTAGGAGGGCGAAATAGGAGCGCGGAAGAACTCTGCTGTTGACAACGAAGAGGAGCAGAGGAGGGTGGACTTAATCAGCGCAGCTGACATCTGCTCGTGGTCGTTGCTCCTAGACAGAACATAAAGTCAAACTCTGGGTTAAACGTCACGCGGAATGTAAACAGGAAGTCTAAAGACGGAAACCACAAGCGTAGCAGCCATTTCCTCGCGGGGGTTTGGACCACCACTGGAATTATTATAAATCGCAGAACCCCGAATCATACTTATTATACCTATAGTATCATCTCTAAAAATAATAGCGTAGTTTATATTATTACTTCCAGAAAACTGATGAACATGTTTTAATGCATGAGTATGTAATGAGACGAACGTCATAAAGCAATGCAGTCGACAAACGTGGAAAGCTAAACATTTTTATTCGCCTGTCAAAACGATCAAATCAAAAGGCTTGATTGGAGTCACTCTATATACAAGGAAATTCATTTGTAAATAACTGAACGGTTAGAACAAAAATATTTTTTTAAGTAAGATTTTATTGCCAGATAATTTTGTACTTTAAATACGAATCAAAAACATTAGATGAAATCAGTATAGATAGAACCTTACGAAGAAGGCGACTGCATGAGGATCACTTCAATAATGCATTTTCACATATCTACGAATGGCTAATATTACATCACCGTTAGTTCAGCGGCTGACACTCAGTGGTTTTAAATGCACCCAACTGACTCGCGTGCAGAGAGAATGTCGCAGCTACTGTGTAATAAATTTTTTAGTTTCAACATCGTACTATTTCTTGCCAAAGAACGTAACTGTTTGGCAACGTAATTTAATTTTGACATTTGAATCGGCATTTCGTGGGATATCGTTGGGAAACATACCTAGAAGACGAAGAGGAACAATTTAATTTTTGTGATTGCCAACAGTTACGGAGAGTGAAGTGGAGAGATTTGGGCGACCCAAACATCGAGGTCTTGAGAGCTGATGAGGATGAAGTGAAGTGAGTATGGAGCAGCGCCGGAATGCAATGGTGGGGGAAACGGGAGCTCCCCGAGAAAACCCTCCTACTGGTGAATCCCACATGCGAAAATCAGGGAGTGACCCCACCGAGAATCGAACTAGGTTCGCCTACGTGGGAAGCGATTACTACATGCACCACTTCCTAGGAGGGAAGCGATTACTACATGCACCACTGCCTAGGAGGGAAGCGATTACTACATGCGCCACTGCTTAGGAGGGAAGCGATTACGACATGCACCACTGCCTAGGAGGGAAGCGATTGCGTCATGCACCACCGCCTAGGTGGGAAGCGATTACTACATGCACCACCGCCTAGGAGGGAAGCGATTACTACATGCGCCACTGCCTAGGAGGGAAGCGATTACTGCATGCGCCACCGCCTAGGAGGGAAGCGATTACTACATGCACCACTGCCTAGGAGGGAAGCGATTACTACATGCACCACTGCCTAGGAGGGAAGCGATTACTACATGCGCCACTGCTTAGGAGGGAAGCGATTACGACATGCACCACTGCCTAGGAGGGAAGCGATTGCGTCATGCACCACCGCCTAGGTGGGAAGCGATTACTACATGCACCACCGCCTAGGAGGGAAGCAATTACTACATGCACCACCACTGCCCCAACAATTATGGTACAGCCATTGTACTCACTAATAGATTTGCAATGTCTTTGTTTCAAATTAGTTGGCCCTATTTAATATGTACTTGTGTTAGGATCGAGTTGTTTATTTTGTACGCAATATAACCAGCATACGTATTTCGGTAGCTTAACTCTTGCAAAAACCTGTGACTTGAACAAACAATACTAATCAGTCATAGAAACAAGTTAATAAACTTTAGAATTAGTGTCTCAATACGTTTTAAACTTGTTGTTGTAAAAATAGCTCCAATGAAGAAAACCATCGAAAATAGATCCATTGTAAATTAACAGCTCTTAGAGACAATTACAGTAGCTTAGCGTCACAGTTCTAATGGTGATTACTGCTGTATTGATTATAGACATCCATGATATGATTAAGGCGAAAATGGGAAAGCTTTACTGGGTAAAAAAGTGAGAAATGATGTGTTGGAAAAAAAATTGGTAAAGAAAATAATTACGGGACGTAAGAAAAAGGTAAAAATAAATCGGATGGAGCATTGGATATCAAGGATTTTTTTTTTTTTTTTTTTTTAGCCTTGAACTGTTCGGTGAACGGAAGGACAATACGAGGATAAGATATAGTACGGTTGACAGCGTCGAGAAAGAAAGGAGATGTGGAAAAACGAAGAGTTGGCATGAAACTGAGGAGCTTGGTAAGGTGTCGCCTGGCAATCGTAGGTCTGCATGAGGGCTTAACGATTATAATAAATACCTACGGAATTAGTGCAAGAGAGAGCATCGAAGTTTGCAACGGACAATTGTAAATTGTAAATTGGTTCACCAATAATGTACACAGTTGCATTCAGCACGTGAGAGAACTGCACGCAGTTTGTTTTCCGCGTGAAAGCTACGAGAAACGTGTTTCACTTGCCCTAGTCGCTATCCTGCTCTTGTCCCTCAAACGCTCAACGTCTATCCAGACTGCTGATACAAGCCACTTCGAGAAATAGGACAACTACGAGATCATACATGAACAACGATCTCCGTTCCCTCGTCACAAATTTTGTATCTGTGTAACTGTAAAAAATTACTTCTTACAATCAAATAATAAACTGATCTGATGTAAGAAATTGCGTGAAAAAATTTAATATAAGATATTTATTGTTGACAAATAGGCAAATACATGCATACTATCTTTCTGCCCGCGCACACATGCGCTTACACTATAATTGTTCACCTTCCTATGGAATAAATTTCGGAAAACCTTGAATTAGTTTGTAGGTATTTCTATAAACAACATTTTGAAGCTAAGAGCAAAACGATATCTTATTAGATTATTTATGTATTGAGGAGTCCTAGAAAACACATTCTATCTCTTTATACCCTCTTAGGCGTCACTTTCCAAAACCCTTCCTTAGCAAGTGCCTGCATCTTAAGGGAAAGCCATCCATAAATTTTCATACTTTTGCATATAGCGGTTTGGGCTATGTGTTAATGTGTTAGCCAGTAGATCTGCCAGTTGGGTAAATTTACTTTATACAAAGAGACTTAATTGGCGCTCTCATTAATAATGTTATCATATACCCAAAAAAACTCTAGTTAGTATATAAAGGTAATATTCATTTCATTTTTGCCATTTTTTTGTTTTCTAGTTGGGGTTTGCGTCTGGCCAACTGCCGTTAGCTGGTGACGTGTGTCTGCGCTGATTGAGTGTATCTCAATCTTTTGCTGCCTCGCAAATATGCCTGTAGGGATTACTAGTAAATGCAGTGAGAATGTCTCCAACTTGCGAACCGAACGATTCCCTGTGCAAAAGATAGATGTTTATGTCATATCCGGGATACGAAGCCTATATCTAGGGACCTACAAAATTTACGTTATTGTTTGGTAACATGCTGGAATTCAGCATACTATACACACTTAAAAGCAATTATTGATTTCACTGGCTATTGGCAACTATGTGACGTCATTAACCTGTATGGCCACTTTCCTGGGTATTTGTATTTAACCACCGAGCTTTTACTGTTGGCCGAAAGCATCCCCGGAACTTGCCAAGAAGTTTATTTATTTTTTGCCAATGGCAGAAGTAAAACAAGTATACAACATCTTGGAGTTTAATCTGAAGTCACAAATAACGCGAATTTTACACGCCCCAATCTTTGGAAAAAAAGCTTATTACAAACAACATTTTTTTCCTGTCAACAAAATATTATGTATAAATATTGCCAAATAAATATTTTGTTGCTGTAGCCAAATGCTTTAGTTAAAAAATCTTCTTATCGGTTACATCCATCTGTTGTTTCACACGAACAGAGCAATTTGGTTCATTGAAGCTAAAATTAATTTGTTACGAAGAAAGAAATACTGCCGTGGGAACACTTTTTCTCAAGCCATTGTGTAAAATAATTACAATTTTCTTTATACTAGCGTAATGTTGGGTCATGACAAGCAGTTTATTGAATAGTAGAAGTAAGCAATTACACAACCGAAATCTTAACGGAGAGCACTGACTTGGGACACTGACACTATACACACCCTCCTACGATTACCAAGCAAAATATGTTGATATATTTTGTAGTGATACCTCAAACCTTACACACATATAAATTAAGTTTTATATTTTTTTCTTTCTGCTTTCACTTGAAATTATATCGTGAAGGTTGTTCTTGTCAACATTATGCTTTATCTGCCATACCGAATAGCACCATTGATTTCCTAATCACCACATAAATTGTAACCGAAAGCTCGAAGACTCCCTCACAACCAGATCATAGTACAGCCAACCAAATGAAAGCCGGAAATGAAACCATTTAATGTTGTTGTTACGGAAAATTGGCTTATTAACAACGAAAGATTGTTCCAGCCAACAACATAGTTGGGCAATTTTAAACAAATTAGTTAGTTAAATTAATGTACTATGGTCTATATAAAACTTGAAACCACAATATACATATAAGTTGATCACGTAATTTAGAAATCGTTGCGTGTTCTTAGTACAAGCTCATGATACCGAAACAAGTATACACATTATTTTTAAATACAGGGCGAGTCCTTTAAAAAATGCTCCATGGGCCATGTGTGTAACGGAGTGAGGGAATGAGGAAATACAGACCACGGAGCCTCTGTTAAAGGACTCATCCTGTACATTACCTGTTTTAATGTTCTTATGCGGATGTTTAGAGTAAGAACAAATTGGATGTTTTGACAAAATATTGATCGATGTAAATAAATACTTTCCGAGTAACTTTTTTTGGTACCAGCAACTAGCTGTTTTTATGTTTACCTATGTCTGACGGGAAACCGTTGCCACAAATACACTCACATGAAGAGGTCGACTCTTCTCTCTGGTGTGGCGCCATTTCACACGAGCATTTCACAACCGAACACTGAAACATTCCCCGAGTAAGTTCGTGAGAGTAAGTACTACGGAGGCTCTACTTGGCACGATAATGACGTTGCACTTTTCGCCTTGCAAGTGCTTCGCCGGACACGAATGCGGCCGCAGGCAGCAGGAGGAACTCTGATGATCGAAAGGTTAAAGAGAACAAAATATCAGTTTGTACATGCAAAAAGTTGCGTGCAGTAACTGTGTTAAATTGTTGGTTGCTTAACCCTCTCGTTATAATAGTATGTAGTTATAAATGGTATGTTCCCCGCACCAGCTGGTGGTCATCTTGGATGACGTCACGACCCGAAACCTCCCCCTCCGTCATTCCTCGCCAATGACAGCCATATTGGATGACGTCACGAATTCGCAAATGAAAATTCACCAATGCTAATTCACGTATGCAAATTACGTCAATGTTAATTGCGAATATGAAATATCTCACACGTCAATCACGCACACGTCAATCACCCGCCGCAGCCACCGATGTTTCCCTGGTACCCGCCAGGGGCGCCACTAGCTTCCCCGCTGATCACCACAGTGCACCACTAGCTGCGTTTCCCTGCTAGTTTCCCCCCTGACCACCAGAGCGCACCACCAACTGATTTTAACTCACCACCCACCAGAGTGCAGCACCATCACCACCATTCCAACACTGTCAGCTAGAGCGTGCCACAGGCGACCACCAACTTCGCTTCCGAAGTCTGCTGCTAGGCGCAGCGCTTACGGTCGAAGTCCGACGCACTATAAGCGAGACCCTTACCCTTTCGCACACCCATTGCATCGTAGGTTAGCTCAAAAAATGCAGGAAGCGTGCGGATCGGTCCAGCGCCACTTGGGTCAACAGTCTAGCGTCTTAAGTGCCAGACAACCGCGACATTCGGGAAAGGAGAATGTTAAATGACAAATACGTATATTACTGGCCAGACTATATATATATATTTTTGACATTGCATAGTTATGAGAAGAAATACTCGCATCGGTCTATGCACTTCCCAGATAATGAATGCCACATAAAAAATGAATGCGAGTTTAGCAAGCATATATATATATATATATATATATATAAGCCAACACGGGGCCCACATGCCCGAGAAATAATAATAATAACATAAATAAACAACCATAAAAAGATAATATTATTCCAGATGCCAACCTAAGAGTATACATGCTTGCAACACACCACGCACGCACAATAATAACAGCAGAAATAAATGGCTGTATTAAAAATTAGTCGCCAACATATGGTGAAATGAGCTATACACAGGCAACACCACGCGCTCATGCGCCCATAGCAGCATGGGATGGAACATAGTGTACACATTACCTCGCTGCAACGGCACAATAGCAAGTGTAGGGCACGTAAATGCAGAAGACATGCATGAACTGCAGCGTGGAAAAAACGATGTTACTGTACATGAGGACCACACGCTCGTATAGAGCAATAACAATATAAATAAACCACCATATAAAAAATTAACATAAAAGATGTCAACCTAGAACATAAACAATACTATAAGTACAACAACAAAAGGAGAGAATATAGAAGCACTTATCAGTTCACGATGACGATGACGGTGATAGCGAGCTCACTATAGGTGTATAAGCCGCCGAGGCGTACCCCAGACAGCCAGTCGGCACAGTTAGTCAGTTAGTTGTCATCATTGTCACTGCCACCTTGAAGTACATGTGGTCGGCGTCCTCGTCACCATCGCCATCATCATCATCGTTATAGTTATCGCCATGATCACCATCGTCATTGTCATTTTCGCTGTCGTTATAGCTAGCAGGTGGATTGGCCTGGAGGTCGGCCGCACAGCACACCAGTTAGCCTTGAATAGCAAGTACCGATGTGCTAGACTACTCATGAACTGAGTCCTCGCACGCTCAGCTCGATCTGCGAGGAGCACGTCGTGCAGAGTATAATTGCTAAATGAGTAGCATGAAGCTCCATGCTATTCCGAGCCTGAACTGCCATGCTTGCCTGCTCTGTATCCATGGCCACCTGCTGCATCTCGGCGTTCCTGTCGAGCACATCCGCCTATTCCCAGACAATGTCAGCTGGATCATTGCCGAAAGCAACACCGTCGACATCGACAACGTTGTCGGCCATGCCAATGTTGTAACAGACAACCTCGTCATCGCCAAATTCGGCGAGGTTCGAGAAGTCGTCATCGCTTGCCTCTTCCAGGATGAAAGTGTCTGCCTCGAACGTGGAAGGCCTCTGGTAGCAGTGCCATGACGGCCATAGGATGTACCACGCCTTGCCATGGGGCCAGCAGAGACCACGACTGTGCCCTCGACACACTCCTGCTATGGTAGCTGCGAGTGTGGGCATTTGGCGCGCTGTCACTGCCTGAGTCAGGCCAGTCGCGTGGTGGCGGAGGGGCCGCGAACAGCACGGAGTCAATGGCGCAATGCTTGTCAGTCGAGAGACTGTGTGATGGATCAGCTTCATCGAGAGCGTGGAGGAGGCGCTCGTCAGTGGAGAAGTTGTCTGTCATTGTGGATGCACAAACTGGAAGTGGTTACCGGGCTTGGGGGTAACAGGTATATACAAGGACTTACCAATCCTCCCTGCCAGTCTCCAAAAAAGAGAAAAAACATCCCCAAACATGATTCCAGCACCAAAAACAAAAACAAACAGGCAATATTCAAGTCCAAGAACGCAAAGTAGCAAAACAACCCTCCAATGAATAAGTGGATACCTTGGCATGAGAAAGGTATGAATACAAATTACCATCCCTGAGAACACATTAACCTGCACTGTGCAGTATTTTAAATCAGAAATACATCCTAACCTCAAATGCCCTGAGAAGTTATTTACAACAACTTTTGGCATCACTGTGCGAACCGAGGAGGATCAGGTGGTCATTATCATCTGTGGCCCAGACTTGCAGGAATTTTAACAAGTGTCCAATCTGTGAGAGCATGCTAAGTGCCTAGCTGAAAATAATCACAGGTGTGAGGCCATTATTAGCGCCCATCTATGCACAGATCCAGTCCACTGTATTACCAGCCTGTAAATAAATAAACATAGCTGTAGGCATATAACTCAGAAGGAGATTGGAAGCATAAGGTAATGATAGTGTGGATCGATTATGAATAAATTACACAACTCAAATTCATATATTTATAAGAATGAATTTATTTATACTTTAAAAAAATACATTTGTCGGTGGGACATACAGGTACAATCACAACTCTTGCAATGCTGTATCCATTTACACATCAGTAAGCACAGAGCATTTTATCCAGCTGTTGTAACGCAAATCTAATTTCGGGAGTGTCTTGTACTTGTAAGTGTTCCTGAAAGAGTCATTGTATACAAAATGGGCGCTCGTGAGGCTGAGTAAGCATTTGTTCTGGCGAAGCGCCTCGTGAAAGTACTTGCGAGGCTCGTGTTTAAGCAGCATTTCATAGAGGACTGGAGGTGTCCACATTGCTTCGTCACCAATCTGCACAAAAACCTTGGGAAGAAGAGAAATTTGTTTGTTCCCCAAGAACCATTTTTTTCGCGCCTATGAACACCATACATTTCATCATTAAACCTTGCTGTGTACAATGACAGGTAATTGCGAAATGTTGTGGTACGCAAGTTAGGCCCGTCTTTTATACACATCAATGCAGTTAAAGACAAATCATCTACTTCATCAGCCACAGTATCTTCCGGAAGTAACTTGCTCCTTCTCTCAGTCCTGGGTTCGATGTCTGGTCCAGTCTTCATTTCAGCAGCAGCAGAGGGAACAGTTTCTTGTAAATTATCAAACCAAAATGTTATCGCCCGGAATGCCTCTTCCAATATGGCATCGCGCTCCAAGCCCGCACGCTTAGCCAGTAAATACTTATTATGTACAATAATGAAACGATGCACTTTGAAAGGTATTGGTTGCCGTGTATTAATAAAGAAACACTAACAAAATTGAACATTAAGATTTGTATATATTTTCCCCCTTCGTAATTGTTTCCCAGTTTTCACATACATTGTAAAGAATATATCCTTACATGTCATGATTTCAAACACGTTTGTCAAGTATTTTTCCTTTGGACTCAGTGAATTATTCTTACCTATGTGACTTTTGTCGTACGTTTCTAAAGCTATTTTCCGCTATGCGAAAGTGTAATTGGATCCATTTTAAGTAATGTCATTTTCATAAAATTTTGTTTAAGTAATAACAGTTTTATCACCTTAATGTTTCGTGATATTGATGCATCTTAAGTATACTGGTTGATTCACAAGGAGCTACCGCGACTCACAAGGCTTATTCCTTACATCATGTGGGTCCTATTCCCAATATTTACAGAGCAATTCGAAACATTTGAAAAATTGACGTATAAAACCATAACCCTATCAGAAGTAAATACAGGGATGTATTATCAAACCGTATTGTTTACAGTTGAGCATCACAATATAATCTAACAAGATTACAACAGATGTTGAAAAATGTTTCCGTCTACTTCCATACACTTGGCCGCACGCTTATGAACTACACGTGTTTGCTCCACGTAGCTGCACACGGATGTTTCTTAATTCCTGTATCGGCATGCATGATATGCGCAAGTAGTTCCTCACGTGTCTGTGCAGTACTTTGGTAAACAATATCCTTCAGCCATCCCCATACTCGATAATCTAGTTGCGACAGATCTGGCGATCGAGGAGGCCAGGGGTGAAAACCGCCTCATTCTATCCACCTCTCAGAAAATGCATATTTAAGTATTCAACCACAGCACAGCACGGCGGAAGTGAGGAGGTCCACCACCGTGCTGGAAGATCATATGACGTCTCACTGGTAACGGAACATCCTAATGTAACAGAGGTAGTTCTTCTTGCAAGAATCGCAGATACACCACGCAAATCAAGCGTCCCGGGGAAATGAATCTCCCAATCAGCTGATCGCGTAGGACATCATACCACACACTGATACTGAAACGGTGTTCAAAACACCTTTGCACTATGGGGTGAGTATGCTGATTGTCGAATTACTCCATAAATATTGGGAATATGACCCACATTTATATGATATATTTTCCTCCAAATGATGTAAGGAGTAAGACCTGTGAGTTGATGTAACGCATCGTAAATCATCCTGTATTGTTATCTTTAAGTAACATTTAGTATGGATCAGATTATGGGTAAATATATTAATTACGATTTTTCTTATTAAAGAAGAAAAACACGCTGAATGCTGAAACAGACGACGATTTTACTATTTTTGACAGATTCAGAAAACATTTCAACCTTACTGGGTGTTTTTTTCATTAAATATATAGAGATAAATATTTATAGCACAAATTGGCACAAGTTTGTCGTCACCCAATAAAATAACTACATGAGTTACGATGTGGATTTCTGATAGGTCATCATTTTTGTGATGCTGCACAATATGTGAGTGAGTTATGGTAGGGACGTCGCATCAACAGACTACAGGAATGAAGCAGAGATGTTATCAAGTACGCAGAAGTATTTTATACTAGTATGGTGGACAGCGGAAGATATTTATGGACTACGACAGCAATTATCCAGACATTTATGTTGCTCCAGTTCTGTACAGTATGGATTAATCTCCCAGCCAGTAAAAACCACCCATGACTGACTTACTGCGACGTTGAAGTCATATTCCGTCCTCGTAAATATTTCGACGAAGAGAGAAAACATTAATAAATCCAATGATTACTTATTTTGGTTTGGTCACTTTCCCACGAGTAAAAATTGCATTAAAAATTGTTGTTCTTTTAAAGTCAACCTTTATTTACCTGGAACTATTCCGCGACTAAATGAGTGTAATAATCTTAATGGGATTATTTGAGTGACGGCCAGCATGACTGCTATGTTGTACAGATAAAATGTTTCAAGGTTAATAAAACCAAACGAAGTGAGTAATTTAAATACTCCGCTATCGTACAGCTGCTGATGACCTGCAGATTAACAGAACTAATTAAAATTTAATTGAGTTCCGCTATCCCGAAGATTATTCACAAGGCTCACAAATAAGACATATCGCTACACATGAGTACAGATAAAGTTTATTAGAGACACTTCCGTTTGAAAGGAAACAAATAAAATGCCAAGATTAACTCTCCGGATAAACCATCTTGAACTATACGATACCTATTATTGGAAGAATTTAATCCATCGAGTAGAAAATCTACAGCTAAAGACATTTATTATTTTTAAATTTAATTCGTTTGTTATAAAATATTTTGGACATTTCGCATATTAAATTTTACTTCCTAATTAAAAATGGTATGTTGAATGTTAAAAATATATAAGCTTTTAGGGTTAGTATTTTTTTTAAACACGTATAAGTTTTTACATTATTAATGTTATACGTTGTGTTTCGTTATGTATTTTGTGTTATTGAACAATATTGAGCTATATTCGTGGTCAAAAGCTGGATAGATCGTCGAAGGAAATAATAAAGAAAGACTTGCCCGTCTAAGATCTATTTGATCACTTGCAAGCACTTCAATAATGAGTTTTTGCCTTCTGACTGGGTTGTGCATGCTTTGGTTGTTTGTCAGTCCAGTGTTTTTATTATTGGCTTATATTCTTGTAGGATCTGTCAACTTGTAACCCAATCGTGAAATTGATACAGCCGTAGAAAATGTTGTCTGTCTGGCTTTTGCTAAAGGATAAATATAATGTGGAATGACTTTTGTTGTTAAAATAGAAATATTGAAAACACCAGGAATCCTTCTCTTTAAATGCATAAAGCACTAAAATTAAAAGAATTTAACTAATTTTTCCAAGGAATTTATTTACAACTGTGTGTGCCGATTTACTATTTGTAACTAGGAAATCACCCCGCTAACCCTGCTCTTTCCGACTGCGAATCCAGGAAATTTCCAGCGCGCCAACTCACTCAGTGTGTTACTTAAGCATTAAAGCTGTACAGAGGAGACATCTCCAAATCCTATGCTGGCACTTCAGTAGTTCAAAAATGCAGTAATCTACAAACATTAGATCTAATTTGATAGTCATTCAGACTGTATTTAATGCAAGATGCAAGCAAGAAATATTAAGGAAATAGAAAACCACAAAGAAAAAATCTCAGAACAAGGCGACAAAGAACAAAGAAGAAAGCGATGATAAAACATCGACAGCAGTGTGTAAGACTTAGGGCCTACGTTTCATAATGACACAGTCCATTCGAAATATCAAAATAACAATAATACTACACCACTGTCATTCATCTTCAAGGAACATATAAAATGATCTGGTGTACAAAATAAACACATTTACAGAGAAAACTGTCATAAAATTATAGTTTTTGTTCTCTAATGAAGGGTTTTAGAATAACTAGGTTGTGTTACATCAGACAACCACTTTACACATGAATTGTAAATTGAATTAGGGGATTCTCTATCGACTGATACATTTACACTCATTAAAAGTTATAGTTTTTCGCCTTTGTTTCGTCTTTTGCTCTTTCGCTCAACGATGAGTGATGTTTCTCCAATGGTCCACCGGTACGTTGTTTTCTCCCGCTTTATATTTTGCCAACCCTTCTGACGTGTTCACTCATTTTCTATCTTAAGATTATATAATTTTATCAATGAAACACGATAAACGTTTATTATTTGTAAATGTGTAGTATATATCGCAGAAAAATTGCCTGAAGATAATATTAAAGGAGTACTCTCGTCAGTTTATTTTGTAGAATATACGGTAGTATATTACCAATATAGACTGTTCACGATAAAGTGAGCACTTTTGAAATCAACCTTTGAAAAATGTCACTGCTCCCACCTGCACATATTTTACCGGGTGCCCTGAGTGGCATGCTCCCAGTAAAGTTGGTAACGATGGATGGGATGTAGTTCCGTGTCTTAACGACGTATAAAAAGTATCAGGTAACCATTTCTGAAAACGTAAATTATCTCTTTTACGGTCTGTTGTTGTTTTTTTTTTTTTTTTTTTTTTTTTTTAATGCATCGAAGTGTAAAAATGAGCAGATTTGTTAAATATTTACTTTATTAATAATTTCACAGTTTCATTTGACCGACGCATGAATAAAGGGATGAGGCCCACTGCAATGTTAATCTTACATAAAGCGGAAAAAATACACAACGTGCATACAAGTAGATCTTAAGCAGGGCGTTTAAAAGTGCTCATTTTACTGTGAATAGCCTATAGGTTCATAACTTTGACAGCATATATGATAACAGCACCAGTAGAGGTAAGATTTCTGAAAATCTATCAAGTTTGAAAATAACCCTGAAACGAAAGTAAACGGAAGAAAAATGAATTGAATTTTTTATTACGGCAACGTTTTCCTCATAAAAGTGCAAGGTCACGGGAGTCGTTTATGCATTCAAGTCATAGAAGCAAGGCAGCGATGCGGGCGACATGAACACGCACGCCTAGAGCTTCATCGCTCGAACGCGCGAGACGTGTTGTGTGTTTCCGTCGGTGTTCTGTACTATGCAAATTAGATTTTGTAACAGTGGGACTTTATTTCACGCGATGAAAGAACGCAGATTAAACTACGTCTGTATGGTTGTAGTTTTCTCCTACCACTTAAGTAAACTTCGCCCATGAGGTCGAAAAATGCGATTTATTATACCATTTTAAATACTTCTTTTAAATACATTTATGGTACAAGCAAAACACACGGGCATTAATATTTTATTTTTATCTTTTTTGCAAAAAAAAAAAACATTCTGTGTTCACTGAATGTTTATTTTCTGATATAGGCTGTTCACGGTAAAATTAGCACTTTTGAAAGCCCTGCTTATTATCTACTTGTATGCATGTTGTGTATTCCTCCACCTTATGTAAAATTTACATTGCCACGGGCCTCGTCACTTTATTCATGCGTCGGTCAAGTGAAACTGTGAAATTATGAAGAAAGTAAATACTTAACAAATCTGCATATTTTTACACTTCGGTGCATTAAAAAAAACAGAAGGCGAAAGGAATAATTTTAAGTTACCACGAACGGTTACCTAACACTTTTTATTCGACGTTAAAATATTGAACTAATATCCAGCCATCGTTACCAACTTTACAGGACGAATGTCACTCAGTGCGCCCGTTAAAATCTATTCAGGCAGGGGCAGTGAATTTTTCTAAGGTTCAAGCCATGCTAAAGTTTTACTTACAGGTTATTCCTCCACCTCATGCAAATAAAGCTTAAATTAGTCTGGCAAATTACGACAAATAGACAACGCACCACACTTGTGTGCATTCGATTTCATTACCAGCGTACTTATTTTGCCTCTGGCTTTTAATATAAATTTCAAGTGTTATATTGCTACGTGTCACTGGTCTGTATTGACGTATGCCCGTCCTGCGCGAGCGAACGGTAGAGGACAGAGAAGTTATATGATAACGGGTGGCAAGTCAACGGAATGTTCTGAATGACAAGGGGACCGAAAAACCAAGAATGCGTATCTGTTACACAATGCATCCATCCCACCAGGCGCTCCTCGAATTGGTTGTATTGAATTTCCGAGTTTATCTGGATAATGATCTGGATTATTGACCTCGTTCCTCTCAGCATGACTCGGGGTGCATCAAACCTTCCAGGCCAAGGCCAGCGGCTTTAGAAAGCGCATCGGGCCTCCGAGCCAGTAGTCGATAAGTGGATGAGTGGCTGGAGTTTCAGCGATAGAAGGCGAGCGAAACGAGCGACGAGAGAAGAGACCAGCGGGAGGAAAATCTGTGACTGCGAACATCGACACGATGAAGACTGCAGCTTGCAGGCTGGACTATTTGGCTGGCAACAGATAGACTGGACGTGCGTTATTGATGAGTATGAGTTAATTGACTATTATCAAACAAAGACATTAAGAAGGACGTTAATTAAAGTAAATAGACATTAAATATTGCGCTCGCTGATAAATAAAAAGAGTAATAGTGGAGATGTATAGATTAATGCTGTGAATGAGAGCTTTGTGAATAAATTACAAAAATCAAATTTGGTTCGTTTATTTTTATTAATACCTCCATCTCAAGCGAAATCAGATGCGCCCCTCAGGAATCTTGTAACAATATTATAATGTATAGATAAAATATGAGTATCATTTCAATTAAACCAAAAAAAAAATTATAATTTTATGTTAACAGAATTATATAACGCTTGTGATACGACATATTTAATAAATAAGCAAACACGTAATCTATGAGGTGACTATTCATAGGTTTTGATTTAAAAAGTGCGAAGATACAAATAGGCTACAATTCAAGGTGCGATAAATAAAACATGTCAGTTAAAATATGTAAGTAGACATTCGTGTGAGCATTTGAACATGTAATTTTAAGAGTTACGTAGGGATGTCGTAAGTCAATGCTGTTGACATGCGATTTCGTGGAACGAACAATTTTTTTAATTTCAGTATTTAATGGAAACCACTTAAATGATTACTGTGGGCCCCAAATATTGAATGTGCTAGTAGGCAATAATGTGTTCGTTAGTCGCAACAAAATTGTTTCGATGCTGGCAGCAAAACTGGTTAGAGTTTCTCACTAAAGTACTTTGCGTGTTGCGGGCTTTAGCAGGTAGGTATTGTTACACGTCTTGTCGACAGCAGGAGCGGTGAAAGAATCGACCAAGTTGTACGTTAGGAAACCAGCAATCGCCTTTCCCACGACTATTTAAACCGAGATCAGGACGGTCGATCGAGGGATAGAACTTGTTCCCTCGAATGCGAGGTATTGGCGTCTGTGACTTGAGCATACACTGACTGAAATATAAAAAAAAGTGGTAGGCCTACACGCGCCAAGGCCTGAATATCTCACCTCAGAGAAATTTTATTTTCGCAAATCATTTCTGTCTGACTCTTACTTGGAATGACGGAATTATGTAATCCGACCCCGATTTCCTAATGATATGCCCCATGAATTCGCTCGGAAACTGAAGCAAGGAGATAAACGTGGACAAATACGCGCCGTATCCAGAGCAGAAAGTGGCCGTATACAATAGCCTACGTCAGCCTCACATACGTGTGTGGTTTTGCAGTCGCAGAAAATTTTACTCTGAACGACGCGAAGGACATTCGTGGCAGACAATAAATATCTTTTCAACGCACAAATATGTCAGTGAGCACAAAATGGGTTCAGCACCTACCGATCTACGTGTTTTCGTGCACCACAATCTTTTTATCGCAAGCGACGAAATTTCTCACGAAATAGATTTCGTAACACTGTAGTCCATTCATGGCAACTTCCAACTTTTCTGAAGCTCTACTGAAGTTCTACTTCCAGGATATTCCTCCGCCTCATGCAAACCAAGCTTAATCAAGTCTAAAAAATTACACCAATGTTACTGCGCATCGAACTCGTGTGCACTTTGTGTAATAATATTTTGCGTGAGAACTATTTCTTACTAACCATTACTTTCTTCTCGCTGTTTTTATTCGTATTAAATATAAATGAATTATTGACATTTATAAATAAAACACTCATAAAATTTCATTTCAAGCAAGACTAAAGCAAGTTCATATTATTTTATGTTAATGCAAGAATGAAACCCTTGTAAAACATAACATAATTAGAAAAAAAAAACCTAACATGTACATAGTGTGATTTTGCAAATGTTTGAGTCAAAATGTGAGAAGAATCTGCGAACAAACTATATAAAATATTTTCTATTCAGTGCGCACTACATCGTTTTGACGTGACGACGTTTTACAACTCAGCCCCTTATATCCAGCAAGTGGGAGTCACGAGCTGTTGCTCTCAAGTCCGTGGCTATTACTCGTTGACAATGAGCAGCACGTTAAATGCAAATGTACGTAAGTATAGGTCGGTCCTTTGACTGCATGCTTCACACAAAAACTTATCGTTCTGACGTCATCAGGCCGCAGTGAGAGCCGCGCTTCGAACCTCTGATTTCGAGTGGTTTAGTCATAAACCGATTATTACGGCGAAACATATTTATCATGGATTAAAATACAATTCAGCATGGCCATGAATATGCATGTCACCAGTCGTACCAACCAGCTTGCGATACAACCAAATCTGATCACCAAGTTCAAACTTAAGTTTCTTACGCGAAGACATGGAAGCGTTACCAAATACGATAATGACAGCAGTAGAACTCATTAGGAGGAATACACCCTTGTGGTGTGTTATGGTTGTAATTTGATGGTTGATTTGTTATCCAATATACAAAATATCAAATCTGTATTTGGTTGGTATTTGTGATGAGTGTGACATAATTAATAATGCTTCAAATTTGCATTTATTAACGATGGTTCATGTTTGGATGTATTTATCGTCATTGTGTTGCTGTAATAATTGTGGTGGCATTGCTGTTTGTTTGACTTAATTCGGTACAGTGGTTCGGATTTTATAAGCAATTTTGTTTTCAAGAAACACGTTAGCAATATCTACGCGTTACAACTTCTCTACGTCCTCTATTTATCATACCACCAAGCCTCACAGGCACATTGTCATTCAGGTCCAACACTCTTTGAAAGTGAATATTAAAATACGTTCTTCGAGAACGCATTTCAAAACCAAACTCCTCGTTATTCCTGAACAAACCGTCTGCAGCATGTTATCTATGATCATCATCCGGTAACTGCGATTACACACTAACAGAACACGATGACATAAATCAAAATTATAACTATTTCCATAGAAAAATCCTGCTACTAACACTCTGTCCACATAGCTCATAAATGAGCTCCACATTGTAAGGCGCACATGATAGGGTATCAACGGCTCATCCGATCGGAGAACTTCTGGTGTCAGTTCGTGCGAAAATAAAACAGCAACTAAAAATATAACCGAAGATCAGAAATAATAAACACAAGTAGGGATTTTTTAATCAATAATAATTTTCTTTGTAGGTTACAAACCAATTTAATAAAAAATTACGAGTTAGGCGAAAAGGACACTAATGACATTAACACGATTAATAGTGCTCGACAACACAAATCTAATACTGAAAGGACGACTCAGCTACTTCAATCCATTCCGGAGTTATATGTAGAAGAAGTTGACAATTCTACGCAGCAGCGGAATGCGGACGTGGCTTTGCGTCATCACCACATGCCGCAACACGTGATGAGATGCGTCCTAGTACGGAATAAATTGACTTAAACAAAACCACAGAGTCTATCATTCATTTCCTTCTTACCACCCATAGACGTTGTCACGTAAAAATACCCACGGACGTGTAGACGACACAGCCCACCCCATTTTTATTTGGTGTAAGGTTCAAGCTCACTGTGGCGCTACAACGACTACACAACGACATAGTAATTACAAATTTGATCAGTGCTCTTTCTTCCATTGGTCATTACAGAACTCTATTTTTAAAATTAAAGTTAATTTACGTACTTCCTATATAAAGTCATTCATTTCTTTTATCGGGTAGTGGCCGAAAAGGCGATCGTTAGACATATTTCTAATTCCCCCCCCCCTCCCCCACATTGATCCAAATTAAAAGCTGTCAACTCTGTTACATAATCATTTAAATTAAATTATAATTTTGTTTTATTGGGGGGGGGGGGTTAATCTTGAAGGAAGTTATTTTAAATGGTTTTTTAAGAGATATAAAGAAAAATACATTTTTGATATAATTAAAATGATCGAGAAACCACTGTTAAGAGAACAAAACTACGGAGGTAATTGGGATGATGATTGATGGGTTAACATATAAATGGGATACTATCATTTGTATGGGCTGTGGCGCTTCAGCTATGCCCTGGTTGCCCGCGCACGCTCGTGTAGGCGGTAAGTCCTGAGAACAGAAGGACGTCTTGTCGGTAACGGATGCTGGGCGCCGCGTGGACCCCCCCGCAGGTACACAGTCACTGTCGCCGTCTCAGCTTCCAAGAGGAGGGGCGAACAATGAATCGGATTCCCGCGGAGGGAAGCGGGTTTTTACGATCGCATAAAACAAAACACCTGCTAGCCGCCAGTTGCCGCGTACGTACGGTACATCACCCCGCATGCCCCGCGGCTCCTGCTTTACGACGATTCGCTTCCATTCCTTCGTGAATTATCGGTATCCCCTCGGCAGTGTTTTCTTTATTTTTTTTTTTTTTTTTTTTTTTTTTTTTTTTTTTTTTTTTTTTTTTTTTTTTCCTCGCGCATTACGATGAAGGACAACCTGTCATAGCCTGGACGCTTAAGTTTGAACTGACTGGAGCACTGTACCTGACTATACGACGTGAAGAACTCATAAAAAGTAGTACAGACACCATAAAAGTTCTCAGAAAAGTGCGATTTATGCTGTATATAAAAGAAGAATATCTATAGTTTGCAACATTATAAAATATTTAACTAAAATATACTTTATAAATATAAAAAGTATCGATTAAAATAATCTGTACTTTAATCAAAATTTAAGCATATTTCCATTCTGGGTGCTTCGTAAAGCAGAATTTGCAAGAATTTCTTCGTCACGGAATATCGTCGTAAAGTTTACTGTGACTGTGTGTAAGAAAATTGTAATAATAATGTAGGAAATATTTTTTATGATTTATTTTATGTGCGTCTATTTGTCACAAACATTTATGGATGAAACTAACGTAAATTCAGTTAATTATAAAACTGATATGATACATTATTGCTATGATTTTATTACATATGATCAAAGTAGATATTATGACGATCTTTCTTGAAGAAGATTTTCTTGTAAATTCTGCTTTCCGAAGTATCCAAAATGGAAATGCGCTTAAATTGGGTTAAAAAATGCGGACTATAATAATCGATTTTTTTTTTTACATTTAAAAAGTATATTTTGGTAAAATATTTTATAACTTTGCAAAATATATACATTCTTGTTTCGTATACAGCGTGAGTCACATTTTTCTGGCAATTTTTATGGTGTCTGTACTAAATTTTTATGAGTTCTTCACATTGTACAGTCGGGTGCAGTGCTCCATAGGCAGTTTGCTTTACTTCAACCTTAAGGCAGCCGTCTTCCATACGGTTGGACTTCACTGAAGCATATTTCAAATAAGACTTCTATTTAACGAATAGTTTAGGCGGCTCTTAACGACGAGATCTTGAGAGCCGACCAGGATGAAACGAGGTGGCGACGGAGCAGCGCCGGAACGCAAGGGCGGGGGGAAACAACAGATCCCTGAGAATACCCGTCGATCAACGGCATCGTCCGGCACGATTTCCACGTGCCGAAAATCCGGGAGCGACCCAGCTGAGAATCTAACCCAGTTCTCTTTGTAGGTAGAAGAGAGATCTAGCCTCTACACCAGCACGGCCCCCAACTTTTTTGACGAAACTATTATGCGTGTTCCCAATGCGTTTACCAACGTAAATGAAACGTACTCCAAACGAGACAAGAGTGGCTTTCAAGTCCCACTATAAAGCCTCGTGCGTAACGTAGATGTGGCACTTGTTTGCGTGTAGAAATATAGTCCTTACTTTTCCCTTGCTTCTGTGGCTGGAATGCGAAGATAGTGCTAAGAAGTTGATAGGCGAGCATCTTAAGGTAGTTAAGTAGGTCGCTTTTTTTGTCCTACATTTAGAAGATATTTTGTGGTCACATACCGTGTTGTCAAACATAACTTTATTAAAATACCAGCTTATTAAAAAAATTAACTCATTATGATTTTAGCGTAATTATGAGCCTTTTCATTGAAAATATTATTCGTTTAAATTTCCAAAAAAATTTTGATCCAAGGTTTAGTTTTAACAGAAGTGGTTCATGTACTCAAAGAAATCGTGATGGCAATTTCTTTTAAACCCGACACTTGGTTTAACTGTGATAATGGTTTAACTTCAGGCTATTATGATTTCTAATTTCTCATCAAAAGTTAAAACTGAAATACTGATGAACAGCTTACAAAATTACTAAGAAGATTAAAAAGATGATATTCTAATGGCATAGAAAATTATTTTGAGCTATAATATAACGTATTGATTTTGTTGTTTGAGATTTGTACGGGAGAAAAGAACAAGTTTAAAATTCATAGCGTTTCTTTTATTAGTTTTTTTTTTTTAACAAATTTTCCATCATTTTCATACATTCCATGATATTTAATGTCTCAACAAAAAATTAAGTAATATGTTATAAATGTAGAAAATAATTTTTGGCTAGCGAGCGCCTTTAAGGCGTTTAGATGAACACTTGTGAAAAAAATCCTTCTTAATTATATATCTTGTGGCCATCAAGTAACTTGGCGATGAAACCGTGGTCATAATTGTAAATATTCGCGTGCCAACCAACCGATGAGACTACGCTGGCCACTCACCATGGCGATCCAGGTTCGACTGCCGAGTCTCCATTTTCGGGAGCGTGGCGGACGTTGCCGGTGTCTGGCGTGGTTTTCTCGCAGTGCTTCTAAATACGGAGGTGAACCGAAGTGCGTCCTCTGAGCAAGTACCCGACATGGAATCGCCCATCACTAATACAACTGTCGAAAGTCACGTGGTCAGTAGTGATTAACGTGATTGTTTAGGGCATACATATTAATTTTCAACAAAACCTACCTTTTCATATGACTCAGATATTTTGACTATTTTGGATATATTCTGGTTGTATTAAAATTAAGTCAGAGAAGTGTAAGAACGTGTAAAACCACTTCCTTGGATAATCACTGTTCTAACCTCATATGCCACAACCGTATTTTTATAACGTTATTGGCAGAAAAGCAGTCCAATGCTGGACTTAAAATCCAACGTACACAGACTATAAAATAAAGCATCATTAAGTTACTATATTGCTGTCTCTCTGTCAGTTAGCTGAGAATATTCATTTACGATTTAATGACTAGGCATGTTTTAAGAGGGTTCACACGATAATCGGTGTTTAGAAACGAAAATTACTTGGTTCTTACTTATAATTATGGTACTAATGTTAAACGCGAAGAAGAGTTATTTTGTTATTTATAATAATTACTGTCAAAAGAAAGTGAGGGCGGGTGGGGCATTTAGTTCGGGGGAGGTGGTACGATTTCACTTGGCTGCAAGAGGTGGAGAGGTTTAGGCGCCTCCACCAGTTGTTATGTTCTTATTGTTACAATCTCTCTCTCTCTCTCTCTCTCTCTCTCTCTCTCTCTCTCAAAATTAACCGGGCTATACCAAGTTCGTTAAGGGACGGAGGTCTTAATCAAATAAAAGTATAAATTATAATTTCCTTATTCACTTATCCATAGCTAGCAGGCGAGAGGAGGTCTGTGACCGCAGCAAGTCTCGCCGTTGTCGGCATTCACGGGATTCCCAGAAGGGAGAGTCAGGAGGCCGCGAGCGCATCGATCCAGGAAGAGGGGAGAGCGAGGTGGGCCTCCGATTACGGCACGGGGCAGCTTATTCGGCACCAGCTTCAGCACGTAACACTGCCCCTCCTTAAGTCTGTTCGTCCCGAACAGACTCTACAGAATCAGGACCTTCGTACAGCGACAGTCGGACGATGTGCACAAACTTAGGATTTTCTTCCCAGAAGTCCTGGTAACAGATCTGGAAGGAAGCGTCACTTACTTGCCTCAAAATTTGATAAGGACCTTCCCAACATCCTTGGCATTGAGATGTATTCCCCCGAAGGCGTTTCCTTTCATACAGCCAGACTAGCCGTCCTTCCCTGAATGCATCATCCGCAACTCTTGGACAACATCGAGCATTCCTATTGATGCCACTAGACACTGCGATATGTTCGTACCCTCCCCCTGGTTGTCTTCCTTCTTCTGAAGATGCATATGTGCAGCTCCATTTGTAAACTGGACTTCTCTCATTTCCTTGCCTGCATTTACTGCTGGGTGACTTCTTACATGTTTTGACTGCAATATCCTTGTTCGTCTTACCACCAAATGGCGATCTTTCTTCGTTCCCTCAGATAGGATGTTACCAGTTGTTTTGATGGGCCCGTAGTTTGGATGATTGTTACTGTGGCTGTCAGTTCCATTTGTTCGTGCAGCTTGACAGGTTCCCCGATGCCTAGTCTCGTTTGGGACCTCTGGACAGCAGGCTGGTAAGTGTCCCTCCATTTCACAGTTCCAGCATTCTCGGCGCCTTCGTCGACGAGGGACAGGTGTCGCCACCTCTACGGATTTAAGTTCTTCTAACGCCGTCTCTAGTCTTCTCAACAAGCTATCAGTCGTACTCGCGTCTGGCTGTCGGGTCCTGCAGTTCCTTTGCGGGTATTGGATACCCAAGTGTCCTGTCTGTTTACATACCCAACATTCCCGATGCTTAGGTGGATAAACACTGGGTTTCCTAGCACAGACTCTGGCAGCAATGTCCTTCATTGTGGTCTCCAACTTTCTCAAGACGTACAGGATGCTATCTCCATCTTCGTCATTGCACGGGGTAGCTGCCTGTACTACATTTTGGAACGACGGCTCGTGCTTTGCTGATTCTACCTACAATGCTTGGGCCAGGGCATCCTGAATGCTGTGTGGTGATGCCAGGCGTACAGCTCGGCGCACATCAGCATCGGTAATAGCAACTACGAAAAAGTCAACTGCAATTATGTATCGTACCTCCTCGGAGCACCCCTCCAGAGACAGGTGTGTCTGTCTCACAATGTCCTGCCACAACTCCTGCAGTGGTTCGCCGGGTTGCTGGATGCAGCTTCGCAGTTGTGCATGGTGGGCGTGCCACAGGTACCGGTCGCCGAATAGCAGCTCCAAAGCTGACACCAGTGTGGAGTATTCTAGACGATGTCGTTCCGGCAGCGACTGCAGTATGCTCAATGCTGGGCCCTTCAATACAGCCGCCAGGTAGTACACCCGCTGATCGTCTGTCCAGCCACTCAGGGTGGCCACGATCTCGAATTGGTGCCGGTACTCGCGCCAAGGTGTCTGTCCATCGTAGGGGGCGGACTTAATTGTGACGCCTTTACCCACACCTGGCTGGGGCGTACCCACACTGCAGAATGGCTGCGCCTTCTCTGCGATAGCTATACTGGAGGTGACCAATTTTGGCTCCTCTTCCGCCCCTGCATGCCGTCTCCCCTGCTGCTGCAAGAACTCCTGCCACTCCTTCTTGAGGGTGCTCACTTCTTGTTTCATTTCTTGCTCAACACTGTCCATCTTATCATTCACACTGTCCATTCTCTCGCTCATACTGGCGATCTTCTTGTCCACACAGTCTATTTTATTGTTCACCAACTCTCTCACAACTTCTACCTTTCTATCCACATTCTCATTCACACTGTCTACTTGTCTATCTACACTGTCTATTTTTCTTTCTACATTTTTGTTTACACTGTCTGTTTTCTTGTTTACTACTTCGCTAACACTGTCCATCTCCTTGTCTACTAGTTCACCAATTCAAATAATTTGGCTATTTACAGATGCACTAACACTATCTATTTTACTATTTACATTTTCATTTACGTTATTAGAAGATTCACTCATACTAATAATTTGATTATTTACATTTTCACTAACACCATTGATTTGATTATTTACGTTTTCATTAAAATAACTAATTTGACTATTAACAGATTCCCTAACACTTCTTATTTGGCCACTCTGCCCTTCAATCAAGGCACGAAGTGTTTTCATGTCTGCCTACATTTTGCTGGTTAGCATTCACAAATTTCTTTGTAATTTCTCGGCCTACTGCTCAAATATCGTGATATTCACAAATACTATAAGTTATTTTATTTTTATAAAATGCCTCCATCCCACTACTGACTCCAGTGTTACAATTCCTCTCTCTAGAAATTAAGTGAGCTATGCCAAGTTCGTTAAGGGATAGAGGTCTTAATCAAATAAAAGGATGAATTATGATTTCCTTATTCACTTATCCACAGCAATATTCTCTAAACTGAAATTCTCACAATAAATTGAAATCACATACTGTTCCCAACTGACACCAATTAATAAAATGTATAATTACGACAAAGAAATCAATGGAATTAAATAATGAAAGATCAGTCCCAATAGACAGTGTATCAACCTATTTAATTATTTATGTGTCCCTATGTGACAGTTCGAATATTTACAATAAAATCAGTATTACACTTTCATTCAGTCCCACCTCAGTTCAGTCCATGTCCCGCCAGTCGCAATGTTCTAGAGTCATCCAAGCGCCCTCACGCACAGTAGGCTTCACTAGTCGGTTTCACGCCCTCTCGTCCATTCAATCTACGAACACCTCACTCGCCGTCGTCCCGCAATCTCCAGTCGCCGTCCACACTTCACTCCGCTCACGCACACTCGGCCAGACGGCTTCCGTCGAAGGCTGCGACCGCTGGGTTCCGGCAGTATATATATAGTGTCTTAGGCCGCCACCTAGAATCTTCCCCAACTCGCGTAATGCGTCGCTGAGGGCTGAGGCACCAGCCAGTCTCGCCAGAGCATTCTTGCGTCGTCGCTAAACTTATCGGAAACTCTAGCAGGGGACAGGAGGTCTTTGACACCAACAAGTCTCGCCGCTGTGGCCATTCACGGAATTACCCGAATTATGGGGGGGGGGGGGGGAGGGAAATCAGGAGGCGGCGAGCAGCATCGTTCCATGTAGAGGGGAGGGTGAGGTGGGTCTCCGATTACGGCGCGGGGCATCTCAGTCGGCGCTAGCTGCAGCACGTAACACTAGTATGAGTGGAGTTAGCTCATAGCAGTCTCTTATGCACTCTACCCAACTTTTCCTCTACGGCTTCTCCCTTACAACTGCAATCCTTTGCCTTTCCGCCCAGTCATCTCTTGACCACGTCCGTTCTCCAACCAGCATGGGAACTAGAGTCCATTCCACATTGGAAGCAACTTTCTCGGAGCCCTGCTAAATATCTACTTGCAGGCCCGTTTCGTATCCTTCCGCCAAATCTAAACAAACATTGCCATGTGACTGGCATGTAGCATCTGTCAAAATCAATGTTTACATGTCATTGTGTGTGTACATGTGTTCATATACTTTAGCTACACATAAAAATAAACATTGAAATGTGACTCCTACTCTTATACCTTTCAAATGTGTTGTTTAATGTTTACAACTTTTCAAAGAATTCTGCCTTAGGTCTATTTCAAAAACCATTTCGCACGAATATTCACAGTTTAGGCCTATGGCATTATTTAGGTCAGCTTTATGACGTTTTAAAAATGCCTGAATTAACGATAGTTCTTACGGTTAGGTTGCATTAACATATTTGTTTTCCACGACATAGCACATTACACGTAATGCACGTTAATATTTTGCCGCGACTGAGTTAAACACTGTTACAACTGCGGGGTAATGAACTGTAGTATTTAACTTTCTGTTATTGATATGTGTTGTGTAATTTTTTTAAAAGGACGGCCTCAGTTCGAATAACGAAGGAATAGCCAGTCCAACAAAAAAGTGACATTAAAATCAAGCACGCAACTCGTCTCACTCATTTTTTGTTATAGAAACTTAAAATATAGCTGTGAATATGCACACAAATAAGTCTACCGTAACTTTTATTCCACTCAGATTTATATGTATTGCTAATTACTGTGTACTAGGTTTATTGAAATTTATTGGGGCTGGGCTTGGTTATTTTGTTAGGATTGGTGGTAAATCACGTTACTTGACTGTGTTTCAAACACCCAGGGCAAATGTACAACGTTATGATAAATAAACAGACGTGGATGTAAATAAATATCTTCGTCATAAAAACAGTTCACATTTACAACGTATAAATAGTTCACATAAAATATTTTTAATCACGCACACACACAGATTCAGCGTAACGATCATCACACAGCCACGCCACGCTATTTCACACGCAGCGGTTAACGAAACACACAGTAACTTTATGTTTATTACTGCCGCGGAAACACAGATTTATCACAACATCGTAACTTGCTTAGGTAGGTTTAAAAAACACGTCTACAAACGTGATGTGTTAATTTGAAGTGTTTTTTTCGGATTAAGTATAAATTATAAAGTATTAAGTATAAAGTATAAAAAATAAAAATAAACAGGTACAATTATTTTCGAGTACTAGCGAAGTAAAACTTCCCGAGTGTGAAACAGACAAAGACAGATACAAAGCGACAAGTCTCGCTCAGCAGACAGTAGCTTCAAAGTTGCTCTCGCTCGATAAAAAACACCGTACCATTACGGCCTACTTACGATATTTTCCACTGTTATTTGAAACTGTAGAAATGAGATATGTTTGCCATCGGGGCTACTTAAATATTTCAATATTTCAATAGGCACCGTTTCATTTACAAATAGTATACTAAAAAAGTAGGTTAAAATAATATTTTAACTGTGAACTATTTCTTACCGGCCTTTGCCAACAGGCCTCTGCTCTCGATGTTGTTAATTTATATTTAAAAAGAAATAAATATTACATGATATAGAAGATATTAAGGTGAAGTTTCATTTATTCAATAATACAGTACTCTAAAGCTAACCGCAGTGTTATATATTTGTGGAATACAGGTTATTGAAAAAAACAGGTTGACGAGTTTTGCCTAAAGTGTTTTTCCAAAAGTATATTTTCATAAGTCGCTTCGAATCGGGAATGGACTATACAGGTGTGTCCGTCGGGGTTCGACAGTCCGGTTTGTCTCATCCAACTGAGGGACGCTTAAACGGGATGATGAGGAAGAGGCTGGAGGATATCGCTCTCTTCTCCCTCTTCCTGATTGTAGTCAGAGTTTGGTAAGAGAAGCGCAAGGTATTAATAATTAAAACAATTGCATTAAAAATACTAAAAATTTTCCCTATATATCTAAGTTTGTAATGAAGGTACCTTTTAGTATGAAAATATTTTCCGTGGGCCTACGAAAAAATAAGAAATTGTGTTCGACGTCTTCTGAAACGACGCCTTTAATGTAGGAATTTTTCGTTTTCAAGTCATAATTATTGATTATGAAAAACTTACATTTAACGAGTTGTATAATATATTATGAAAATAATTTTGCCACGTGTTATTTGGAAGTTGTATACAAATGGCGGAAACGCGTTGATATTTCAAAGCTCGTCAGTAACATAAGCTAAGCCAGGTTACCAAGCGATCTCACATTTCACGAAATACTGACCCCACGCGGCGTCCCTGAGCTTTGCTGAGCATGCTGCAATGAAAGAATCGGACAGATACTTTCACCAAGTAGTAAAAAAAAAAAATTTTTTTTCGTGGTGACGAGATCGTCTTAAATTACTGTACGTGTGTAAGCACGTTCCTTAGCGGCCTACAAACGAGGCATTTCCGGCGGCCACACGAATCTCCGTGTTTTTTTGTGGAATAAAACGCCTGCGGTACGCCGTTTTATTTTCGTACCAAGAACTACCCACGTATTCCGTCACTTTCCCCGAAATCTCGATTGTATCTAGCGGACAAATCACGCGTGTTCGACCACGCGTTCGTTTTACGAAAGTAACTAGTCTCCACGCTTCAACGATCCTAGCAGTTACCGGTAGTTTTCTAAACGAATGCCTTAAACTCGTTAACGTGGTCGACGAAAATTGTTTCGCCGAAGACAACGAAAGTTTCGATTTTACTGCGGAGTCAGAAATCTTTAATACTGTGTGAAATATTACTCACTAAAAATATTATTCGTTGGCAAATTGTTGAAAATTGTGAAATGTGGTGGATGTCCCGGACTTACACATTAGTAACTGTATAGTTCTTCTATCACTGGTATCGCCAACGAAAATATCCCGTTATTCTTTGTATAGGCTTTTCATGGTAAGGTGAGCACTTTGAGGCCCTATTAAACATTTTTTGTTATTCCATCATTTTTTTTTAAATAAATATTGCTTTATAAGTAATAAACAAAGTGTATTCACCCGACTCGAAAGTTAACATCTAAGGCTACAATAAAATACATTTATTGATAATTATTCTAAATGAGAGTGCTTCAAGAAATGCTCACTTTACCGTGAATAGCCTATAGCACTGGCTGCGTGTGACTTGTGATGAACTCAGGATGTTCGGAAATGCTAATCGTCACCTGGTGTTTACTACACAATATATTTGTAGAGTATTAGGCGATGATATCCTTCTGTGAACAGCGAAAACCGCAAATATGTTGATTTTGCAACACGTGCTCATTCGTGACCACCTGTGGCGAAAATAATTAATTTCTTTCGACTGATAACTCTGTGGTATGCAACGGGACTCGCGACAAGGAGCTGTGCATTTCGTTGTACGGCAGCTGAAACAACCGTCAAACCAGCCGTGCTTCCAGTGAAGCAGTGATTTTGGTTAGCTTCAAACTTTTCGGGTGAAAAAGTTTCTCTGGTTACTTAGTGAACCAACTCCGCAGGTTCAGTTATTATTAATGGTGATCCACTGTGAACTCGACTACTTTATGTCATTGCATGTTTGTGCATTGCACAGCTCTACGCTGAGAGAAAGGCTTGTTACCACCAACCAAATATTTCCGCATGTAGCCAAACAAACATGCAATTGCTCTTACAAAATATTATGTTGAATGAACAGAATTTCAATTCGACGTTATATATATATATCTTTTTTTTTTAATTGGTTTAAAAGTTTCATATATATATAATTGTTCCATCATATACATATATTATATTTTTAATTGGTTTAAACAAACTTTCGTTGATCCACCAAATACATACAGATATATTTTTGGTTCAAACAAGCTTTCTTTTCACCGATATAAGCGATTAAAATAACTGATAAAGTGAAGAGCTTGTATTCTGAAAGAAACGAGAAATATTGCGTGAGTTTTGTTTCCCCTCTGAACACTGAGGCCCATTTGCGGTATCACAACGAAGTTCGAACAGTGGCGTCTTAACCAGAAAACAGTTTCTCAGCTAAATAATTAAGTCGAACACGATCTTTTTTGTTTTAAAAGAAATTATGTAATCTGTTTAACTCCACAGTCAGTTGACAGAACGAAGTAACTCTCGTTGTTCATCAGATCCTAGTCAGTTAATAAAAATATCCGCAACACCACTGGTGTCGCTATGCATGTAATTGACACTAATAATCATTCTTCCTTCACATCGACATGTTCAGGGTTTTAATCTCGCGTTGGCAATTGTTGTGTTAGTTTTTATATATAATCAAGTGAAAAGTATAATACATTTAACACGTAAAGTCTCCCTTTTCTCGTAATATACTTATCGAAAAGGAAGGGGAAGGGGGGCGTTTTTCGCTGAGTAATTAGATGTTTCGGTAGTCGGATTATTACTACGCCGGTCTCATATATACGGGCATGGCTCCTGGTTGAACCGAACCAGGATACTTCGCATGTCAAAATTGTGGTGGACGTTACCAAGTTATGTCTTAGGCATTCCCGCTTCCCGCCATCGACACTTTTGTCTCACTTTGTAATGTTACAAGTAATCGTGATTGACATGTGCTGGAAATATTTGTTTTCCGTAGATTTTTGGGGGTTTATTCAGGGTTTAGAACTTGGCAATGATAGTAAGTTGTATCTATTTTATATATTTTCGATTTTCGAAGTTTATAATTTCATTTCAAGTCATTCGACAATAGCAATAATCTTCGTAGGGCAATGCGACATCTTTTTCTTTTACCAGGAAGTTAAGGACACGTAGTTGTATGCTGCAGTATGATGCAATATAGGCAGGATGACAAGGGTCGCTCTGTGGCGACGTGAAGAAATACACACCCATGTTGCGATGTGTGTGTATGCGTGCGTGTGTGTGTGCTATTTTTAGATAAATGAACGCGCCAAGCGACGTCCCGATCCAGCGGTTTTATGTGGTGCAATAAAGCTTTGAGAATATACATGTATACGCTATGCATGGAAAAATTTACACTTTTGAAAGTCCTGCTTAAAATCTACTTGCTTGCACGTTGTGTATTCTTCTACCATACGTAAGATCTACATTGTCGTGGGTCTCATCACTTTATTCATGCGTCGGTCCAAGTGAAACTGTGGAATTATTATTATTATGTATTATATATATGCTCATTTACACAATTCGTTGCAATAAAAATAAACAAAAAACGAAAGAAATAATATAGGTTGTCACGATTGGTTACCTAATACGTTTTATTCGACGTTAAGATACGGAACTACTTTCCATCCATCATTACCAATTTTACTGGTAGCATGTCACTCAGGCCGCCCGTTGAAATATATGAAGGTAGAGACGACTTTTTTCTAAGGTCGGTTTCAAAAGTGCTCACTTTATCGTGAACAGTCTTTATTTCGCAGTGCCTTCGTCGTAAGCCAGACGAGTTTCGAGTCAGAGGGGACCCATGATGGGCGTTTGACGAGTACACGCTAGTCGCGATAGCAACTCACAGTGGCAGCGCCCACGACCTTTCTTGTTCATCATACTAGCCCCGAGCCCCGGCTTCACGCTGGTGCGATTTACAAATATGGTGTTGTTTAAAAATTGTTACTCTGGGTCATCCTTAAAAGATAAACATATGCTGTCGCGGACTTTTTTTTTATACCATTTTGAGATTCAGGTACAATTCTGTAGTACAGTAATTATGGTTTAATCAGCGTAAGCCATGTAAGCGCCCGAAAAGCGGCTTTTTCCAACTTGATTAGAAAACGTCGACATTTCTCTACTATCTTTACATTAAATATTAATTTATTATATACCTAACTCTTCCTCAAGAAATTCTCTAAATGATGGTGAAAACAGAATCAAAATTCATCAAGTAGTTTATAAGTCTTAGCCGAATATACAGACACACACAGCCGGGCGACTTTGTTTTATACAATGTATAGATTTTGGACTAACCTAAAACGACTAGATTATTTCTGACAGCGTGAGGGGTCGTTCATTCAGCAGGACGCCGGGATATTGTGTTTTTTTTTTTCTTCCGCCTTCGTAAATATCCTCACGATTCGAGTATTTTCGACTGCAGAATAATCGATACTGCGATTCTCATCTCGAGGCTGCTTGTTTGCTATGAAGTATTTTTTTTGTGCCTCTGCTGTAACTGAAGTGCAGAGTGCAATGGAACTCAGTCGGCTCGTTTGTTTATTTTATTGTGGCGCCTTTCTAAATTTGAGTCTCCGTGCTCATACCCAACTGAGTGAGGCGAGCTAATTTTCGACTGTGTCAAACCCGTCACGTATCGTATGTTACACCTGACACGTCAACATTACAATTTAATTTTTTCAATTATTCGAGGTTAGTCTCATTCGATAAACAGAGCTCTATTTATGAACCCACTTCTCTGTAGTTTGGCAGTTCCCCAGTTGTAACACAGCGGCACGATGATATAGTCAATGCACGATTACTTCCAACTTTTCTGAAGCTCTGCTAAAGTTCTATTTTCAGAATGTTCCTCCACCTCGTGCAAACAAAACTTAACCGAGTCTAGAAAATTACACCAGATGGACAGTCCACCGTATTCTTGTGCACTCACTGGAATAATATTTTGCATAAGAACTATTTCTTACTAGGGGTTACCAACACACCTATTTCCTCACTGTTTTTAGTCACATTCATTACAAATAAAATTTTATAATTTATGGGCAAAATAGGTATAAATAACATTTTAATTTTGATTATCCAATTAATACAGTAAATGGCATATTTAGGAAACATCCAAATAAGTCACACATGGAGTGATTTTTTAACGGTTTGGTTAAAAAAAATTGTGAAGAAACCGTGACTAGACTATAGTTCATTTTTCAATTTTTTAATGCAGGCTAGTATTTACAAAAAAAAATTTCTTCTCGAATCCATACCGATGAAAGCACTCCAATAACTAAGGAGATCTTGCTCGGCATGTCGTTTCCTTCTTACAGTCTATTCGCGGTTTCTTCGCACTTTTTTTAATCAAACCTTTGAAAAATCACCCCATGTATGACGTATTTGGTTGCTTCCTAAGTATGGAATTCATCACAAGCGTTTTATTTATACTTGTGTCAACATGAAAGTACCTTGTTTGCGGTTAAATTTAATTTTCACTTACATTTTATCTGTAAATAATATTATTTAATTTATAATTAATATGAATAAAACAGAGGGGAAGTTTTTTTTTGTAATACCAAATTAGAAATAGTTCTTATGCAAAATATGATTTAAGTGAGGCCGTACGATTGTAGTGCGTTATCCTTTTGGAGTAATTCGCTATACCAGGTTAAGTTTTGTCTGTACGAGGCGTAGGAATATCCTGAAAGTAGAACGTTAGCAGGGCTTCAGAAAAGTTGTATGGTTGGGAAGTTCTATGCTTTTAGTTTGGCAAGTAAAATTTTCGCCACTGGGTAAGCGCTAGTGTCGCATGTGTACAGGATTTTTTTTATATATATTTTCTACGTTAAAAAAAACTAAATAATTGCAATTATCATAAATCAAATCTAAAATAACTACTTAAATGAGTGACATATTTCTCTTTTATTGTCTACGTAGTTTAGAATTTTAATTAAAAGTGACCTCTTTGGAATACTAGCGCTTACCTAGCGGCGTAAATTCTCCCTACTCCAAGCTCGTATTGTCCCTAACGTGAGTAGGATTAACCTTCACTATAGCACAAGTGAACCGTGATTTTCCCATAGACTAAAGATGACGTAGACCGCTTATTCGTCTTCTGCGCATGTACCCAACATTTATCTACCCCAATCCTACAAAACTCCTACACAAATGTCAAATTTGCATGGTCAACAGTGATGTACGTGTTTGTTTATATCTTAATTATAAAATAACAAGCACTATTATATTGATAAAATAGCTTTACCAGTTTTAATATAGTCAAACTGCATCACAATTTGGTTAGAGGAAGTATACATTCATCCCAAAGCATTTGTTTACCAATCAGTTTTCTAATCTAAAATCCAAACCAGTCCATTTTCGCTAGACGTGTTGGCAGAAAAGCAGTTCAATGTTGGGACACGGAAATTATAGGCTATTAAAGATAAAAAGAGCACTTTTGAAAGCCCTGCTTAAGATATACTTGTATGCACGTCGTGTGTTCTTCCCCCCCTGTGTAAAATTAACGTTGTCATGTGCCTCGTCACTTTATGCATGGGTCGGTCAAGTGAAACTGTGAAATTATTATTATTATATATATATATATATATATATATATTACAATTCTGCTCATTTTTACACTTCAATGCATAAAAAAAAAAAAACAGAAAGCGAAATAAATAATTTAATTTATCACAAATGGTTACCTAACACTTTTTATTCGACGTTAAGATATGTAATTACTTCCCCATCATCGTTATCAACTTTACTGGGCGCATGTCACTCAGTGCGGCCGTTAAAATATATGCTGGTATAGCAGAAGTGCTCAGCCGTTAGTTGTGCGGAGCCAGCGATATCGGCCTACCTCGTCTTTAGTCTATGGCTTTGCCCGACACAGAACACTTCGTGAACGGCGTGCTCGCGTGTTAGTGTAAGGGGTTGGGTGGTCGAGGGTGCACGAAGTCGAGGCAGATAGCGGCTTGAGGGCCCGTGCATGTTCCGAGCCCACACTGTCAGACCTCTGGCCCCGAGAGGGGCAGCAACACGGGACCTCTTGACGTCGCCTCGACAGCGTACCGCGCGTGACCGAAGAGACGCGGTCAGAACAAGCGCTGAGTCATATTTTTTTTTCCCTTCGCGGCAGGTGGCCCGGGGCCAGTGTTGCCAACTCGGTGGAATTTACTACCAAATTCGGCGCATTTTAATTCCTATTCCTGCCTAGCACAGGCGTTACTAAAGAATGTTCACGATGAAGTTACCTCCTTTTAAATCTATTTTTTTTTTATAAATGTCACTGCCTTGACCTGGATATAAGTTAACGGGTAAGTATTTCTGTTTTGACGTTGAATTAAAATTGTAATTACTAAAACTTTTTGGTTTTGGTTACTGTTTTTTAATGCTTAAAACTGTTTAAGATGAGCAAAATTTTAAAATATTTGCTTTCTTAATTAATTTGCGGTCACACTCGACCGACGAATGAATGAAGTGATCAAGCACACGGCCATTTCAATTTTACATAAGTTGGAAGAATACACTATGTGCCTACAAGTAGATCTTAAGCAGGGATTTAAAAAAAAAAAAAAAACTAAGTTTATCGTGAATTGCCTATACCGGATGGTGTGTGTAAAATGATGGTTTTTTAAAAACACATTTATGTTCTCCCACGTGGTTCGTAACCCCCAAGCACTAGATAAATACGTATATAGAAATTTCCGCTGTTTTTGTTTTGTTTGTGAGTTTCATTGTAGATAGTAGCAGAAGATGGTCTCCAGTATCCTTAAAGGGAACATCATAATTTGCATATACATTCATGCTAGCCTTGTCCACACTAAATGTTAAATTTGGATGTTGTTTCTTGAGCCCCCTCGAATGGGAGTACCTGCCGCGTGGCCAAAATTTTTACACATACGCGAAAATTACAACGTTGTCCGTAATTCACCTTAGGGCTGGCCATATTTTGGTGAAAGAATTCAGTAAGTCGAGATACTTCTTATTCATCTGCGGATGTGTAATATTTTCCGTTCATAGCAGTACTCGTGTGCCCGCCTGTTTTTCCCTTATGAAAGTCGTTTATTTGTAAAATATGGAGTGCTACACATTTGAACATTTCCAATCTGTTCGGCCCGCCACTGATGTTCTCTCAAAATAATATTCTCCTCTTACTGCCTACAGCTCTCCTACTCTGTATACGTTGAAACAACATGTGTACGCTAAGACAAAATATACGCATTGTTACAGAAATTACTTACTTACGAACTTCGATATGTTCCCAGACTTAACTTCTATTTTATATGCAAGATATGCCTAGTCGAAGGCTGTTCAAGGTAAACTGAGAAATTTTGAAAGCCCTGCTTAATATCTACTTGTATGCACGTTATGTATCCTTCCACCATATGCAAAATTAACATTTCCCTGATTCTCAACACTTTATCCATGCGTCGGTCAAGCAAAACTGTAAAATCATTACAAAAGTAAATATTTTACAAATCTGTTAGTTATTACACTTATATGCATTTAAAAAAACAGAAAGCGAAAGAAGTCATTTCAGGCATTACAAATGGTTAACTAACACTTTTTATTCGACGTTAAGTGATAGAACTACTTTCCCTCCATCGCACTGAGAGGAAATCGAACAGAATATTTGATTGTATAGGACCAAATATATATTTAGTTGCCCTAACAAAATATATTGTTCAGCAAATCAAATTTGAAAAGCAACAAAATTAATTTTCTTCGTCTAACAGCATATAAGTTTGAATAAACAAAATATCTGTGTTGGGCAAAACAAAATTGGACTTTCAACTAAATATTTTGTAGAATCAACTGTATTGGCCACGCATTGGACTGCCTTCGTTCGAAAATACAGCTCGAGGGTTTGTTTGTATTTTTGTGACAATTAGCATAGTCACCGTGTTTGTTAGTGCATCTATTGTTGCTTAACAACCGTATAAACACTTCGATAAAACACTGCAACAATAAACTGACAAGCAAAGCTGTAAACCTTGAAATATTTGTTTACACACATCTACTTAAAAGCTTTCCGGTGTCATCAATTGTGACATTACCTGGGGTTACTAAGGCGTAGCGCTCGAGCGCATGTGATCCAGTTTCGAAACCCGCTCGAACTTGTAAAATTGTATTACATCAGCCCAAACAGTTTAATGCACGTGTAGCGAAACAAATATTTAGTTGCACCTACCAAATCTTACATTTTGGGGCAACCAAATGAGAACAACAAAATAATTTTGTTTCAGCGACAAAATATTTCATTGCCCCTATACAAACAAATGATTTGGTTTCACCAAGAAAATCTTGTTTCATTCAACAAAACCATTTTATCGGTACATTGCCACTTTAATTGGTGCATGTCAATCAGTGCGCCCGTTAAAAATGTATGCAGGTAGGAGCAGTGACTTTTTCAAAATTGCTCACTCAATCGTGAGCAGCCTTTACCAATATCTGAAGCTAACTTAGGCCGAGTCTTTACATTTTCTCTCTGTCTTTATATCTCTTTCTGTAGCGTGTTTTCCAGTTTCCAGTCGATCTCTTCCACGAAATACGTCTAGCCACGCCACTGTGTTTACCTTGCGCGTAGACGTATATTTAAGGCGCTAGGTGAACTGGTCGTTACAGTCCCCAGCCATGAATTCAGAGTCAGCCTATCCATAAGCCTTTTCGTATAATAGTGAGTTACCGTCAAGAATAACCTAGCTTTTTATGTTTAAAACGGGCAGCTTGCCTCGCACATGTTGCACCCGAAAATTTAAGACTATAGATAATAATATTTGCTATTAATTTTGTGCCATTGTGTGCCAATAGATTTTTCTGCAAGCGAGAATGCAATGGCTATTAGTGGTCAGTGGAACACGTTTCAGAGTTTTACTATTTTTTTATTTCTGCCTACTTCTTATCCTTCTGCCACGTGTGAACTTAACACATTATAAATTACAATACACCACATAACTGTCACATGTGTCAACCAACTGACGATGTGAAATTTTCAGAATTAAAATGTTGAAATCTCAGACTAGAGGATTTGGTAAATATATAAAATAGATAAATTAATGTTCCATTAATTCAAACACTTTCCTTTTGGAAAGACGCTAGTATGAGGAAACACAATTTTTTTTTTATTTCACTGCTTACTTTACTGGGCGTACAGCATTATGGTTTACCGTAAAACATGTTACAGATGGTGACTTTTTACTTTAAGACTGGCAATCAGAAGAGCCCTGCCTAGAACCTTCTAATCCTACACGCCCGTAAAACAAAAAAAAAAATAAAAAATAAAAAAGTTAGTAAAATTTTAAAAATCCTCTTCGTGCAGTTCAGTATACTGCATCAGGTATGCCGAACATCTTCATTGCGTCATTAGTAGATACATGTCCGGAAAATGAGGCTGTAAGGCCACTTTTCTAGCAAGAAATTGTGTTCCACACAAACTTTACTATTCTTATTCAACTTCTAAGCCATGTCTGCGGCAATAAATATCTTTATTAAAATAATTTTTATTATTTATATTTTTATGGGTATTTTTCTCCAGCTTGACAATCTGGATGCAATTTCAAAACCCAAGCAGAAAAAAAACCTTGGCTATTTACCATTTCGGTGTATCTTTGTCAACTTCTTTTGAACGCGTAGCTAAATCATCCGAGAATGCAAATAAACGTTGAACATACTTATATTTTTGCAATTTATCACAGGGAAATTACACAAGAACAGCTGAAAGAAATAAAGCCATAAACCACGAAGCCGCTATCGTAATTGGCATCCATTCTCATGATACAAGTATCACTACAAGAGAGTGGCTGAATGTACCAGGGTTAAAGGAACAAACTTGTTTTCAAGTATATGGAAGTATTCGGTTTCACAGATCGTAAAGCTTCAACTAACAGGCCTTTTACGAGCGCATGCCAAAAGTAATAATAGGAAAAAAAAGAGAGAGCACAACTTCGTCTGCATCCACAAGGTCCGCAGTGAGTATCCCAACATGCGGACCTCGTTCGTCTTGACCCTAATAGCTGAATCCTTTCCGCCTCTTCCCCTCCCACCCACACCCGCTTCAGGGTTCGCGTAGACGTGTTTCGGATTCCGTAATCGACCCTGAAACAAGGATCCAACCGATAAACACAGTAGTCTTAAGTGTTTAATTACACCCAATAGTGGGTCGGAAGGCATCCACTTCTTCGAGTTTACGTTTTAGAATGCCGCGATGTTGCTGCTGATTGTTGGTGTGCAGAGTTCCGTTGTGGATTGGAAGATTTCACAACTACAATATCTTCTCCTTATCAGACACGAAACGTGTCCTCCCTGAATCCACATGGTTAGCGATTAACTGAACTGGAAAGTTTTGAAAGTCGTAATTAAGTTTGACCCCTTCTGCTTGTTTTGTAATTCTCTTGCAACATGCGAAACACACAGTCTTTTGCATGTAGGTGAGACAATTCGGAGACTTCAATGCACTGAATAGGGAATTATTGTAAGACATGTGCATTGGGAAACGTGTCATCTGACACTTTATTCGCGGATAACCAAATACCAAAGGAAGCTATTTTATAGCCCATAGAGTATCCGCAGAAATTTCTGTTATAATCCATTCACTATTACTTCAGCCTTTTCTGAAGCCCTGCTAAAGTTCTACTTCCAAGGATATTCCTCCGCCTCGTGCTAACTAATCTTAACTAAGTCTATGAAATTACAGCAAAGGACAATGCACCGAATTCGTGCGCACTCAGATATAATATTTTGCATGAGAACTATTTGTTACTAGGCGCTACCAACACACTAGTTTTCTCACCGTTTTAATACCTATTTATTATAAATAAATTATTGTCATTTCATAAAAAAAATGTTGGCTAAAACTGCAATTTAATCAAAAATAATATACTGTTGTGTTAATAGAGGTATAAAACGCTTATGGCGAATGGCATATTTAGAAAAATTAAACACTTCATACATGGGATAATTTTTCGAAGGTTTCATTCAAAAAGTGTGATGAAACCTCGAATATTCCATATCTAAGCGTTTACACTGTGCGATTTTAAGAAACGAAAATATATCTCAATTAAAAAATACTTAATTTAATGTTTGCAAAAAAAATTTTAACCAATTTCTTTCGGCCCCCAAACTAAAAATTACAATTAAAAAAACACGACGTTATTGTTGCTGATTTTGCTCATTTGCTGCCAATGTTACTAAAGAGATTAAAGAACAGGGTTCACGTGAAACTATATTTAGTTATCGCAGAGGTATTTTTAAACGGTAATTTCAAATGTATTCGATTAACTTCCAGCCATCTATACCCAACTTATTGTGCCATACACAACCCTGCACTCGAAAGATGTGAATGACGAGACACTTGTATAGGAATCCGGGAATAGTGAGGCGTACATACACTTTATCCGCCTACTCTCCTGACGGATCCGTCGTGTCGTTTATTTCTATAACCCGGTGATCACTTGTTGCTTTGTTGTTTGTCTTTTATTTAAAATCAATATATTCGTGAGTTTCAATACGTTTATTATTCATAAAAACATCATCCAATTTTGATATAAAAATAAGTTAATTTGTGAGTTATTCATTAGTATTACTAATTTAAAGATAACCTCAGCTATGGTGATTTTTGTCAATTGTAATTTAGTAAAAGGTTCCTTGTTTTGAAGTTAAAAAAATTTCATTTTATAATATAGGCAATCAGCAAAAAATTATATCTAACAATTCAATTCCTTTGATATAATAAATATTATAATTCATGAACGCATATTTTAAAGGTGCCACGGTGCTGTGGTGGTTAAACTACTCGCCTCCGACCAAAGTGATCCGTGTTCGACTCCCGGCGGGGTCGCCCACATATTTTCGCATGTGGGAATCGTGACGGGTGGTGCTGCTGGTCGGCGGCCCTTGCATTCCGGAGCTGCTCTCCCTCACTTCAACCTCGTCGGATCTCGACACCTCGACTTCAAGAGCTGCCCAAATCTCTCCGCTCCACTTCACTCCACTCCTCTGCCATGTTCCCGTACGACTGCCGGCCACTGGAGCAGGAATTTGCCACGGGCCCCGGTAGCGCAGTAGTGTCCGCGGTGGCCCCAACACACCACGGAGGCCCTCGTTCTATTTCCGGCGGGGTCACCCTTGGAAAGGGAGCGGATGTTGCCGCTGGCGGGAAGGTTTACTCGAGGCGCCCTAGTTCTTCATTCAAACGTCGCATTCTATCACAGCTTCGCCTGATCTCGTTCGTAAAGAGAAAACGGGGTAGAGTGCAAGTACCAGGTGCGCAGTAACCCTTCTTCGGGTTCCGACAATTGTCTGCTTTCCTGACAACAGCGTCATTATAAAAAAAAACTGTGCAGAATTTGAGGTTAGAAAGTGGTTTCTGTTATTAAATGTGGACTCACAACCATCCGTTTCATCCGTCAGTCACCCGTCCGTTTGGCTTTCACGTGATCTTCAACCAATCGCAGGGCGTTTTTTTTCTATCCGTCAATCCTTAAAATATATCTTAAACTTCAACTTTTGACTGCCCGACGCACGGATGGTCCATCGTTCCTTGAACATGGCTGTCGGAAAACAGTTACTTGTTTATTTGTCTGAATAATTTTCTTTTTAAATACACAAGGCAGTGGAGTTTTTTTACGGTTTTACGTTTCACCTTTAAATTGAACTGAATATGACTTATACATTTTCAGAGGAAATGCCGAAAAATTATGTTAGGGAAAGAAAATATATTTATGCCATTCATTAAAAACATTTCTTTCTGCGCGATAAAGTTCGTGTTGTTGGGTGGTAACACTGGACATTTTTTGGCCGGACGGATCGATGGACGACGGATTGTTGTGAGTCGCTTTCAATTGACGAACGAAAAAACCGACGGATGACTTGACTGACGAACAGCCGACTGACGGGTGAGACGGATGGTTGAGAGTCCAGCTTAAATGCTTTGAAACGTTTTTAAACATATTTTGCCTAATTTTTAATATAAGTATAATAGCCTGATTCGTGTAAAAGGGCGAATCTGTTGAAAAACCAAAATAAAGCACAGTGTTCCATTACTGTTGAATCTGTGATTTTTAATGCTCTGTTGGCGTTGGGTGAGTCAATATCGGAAGCATGCGCCGAAGACGAACATTGGTCTACCTTAGCTTCAGCGGATGCTGTTATCATGGTTGTCCTTGTAGCTCTACGGAGTGTTAGGTGTGTGCCCAACATTCGTCTCTCTTGATGCTCTGCTCCCTCTTGTGCGAACCAGCTGAGTGGCGCAGTGTCACAATGGAATCGCACTTCCTGTCCGGCCAACCTGACTTCGGTATGGGTACCGTAAGATGGTCTCGTCGACAGCGAGGTCACTACAGACGGAGCGATTCGCACGGAGGAGCAAGAACTATGGAAGCAATCAGCCATGGCTGTAGTAAGGAACTGTCCCATCATTCACCAGGAGTGATTTCTGGAAACAACGTAGATCTGAAAGTAGGATGGTCGGACAAGGGTTCGAAATCCTCCCGAATGCAAATCCGAATGTTCACCTCGCTCAGCTTCTGCCGTAAAGACGTTTTGGCAGATTTCTCCCCTAGTTTCTTCTCATCTGAACAGTTTTTACCCTGACTCTATTAACCTTGCTGTAAATGAGAGATTACTCTCTACTTTTTGTCTACGTATTAAGTCGTGTGTATCTAGTGACATTGCCTTCTGCTCTTAAATGCGGAAATGTTAACTCTTACGTAATGAATCACATCCAAAAAAAAAAGTGATATTCGTGGTTAATTTAATACTTTTCGTGTACACCAATAGAAACAATTTGGATTAACATATCTGACATACACATTTGCTTTAATGTTGACGGTGAAGTGTAGAAGTATGGAAAGTATTTCACATATTACCATCTCATAAATGCGCTGCTCAGAATTACTCCTCCATAAATGTGTTTCGTATTTTTAACACCCATTACATTAAGAAGTGGAAAGTTTTAATATTCTAGAAATCTATTTGTTTATTGAGACGTACAGAAATATACATATCTTTAATTGAAGATCGTTCATAATGCCGCGCTCCCCGCACAACAACAGCTCCAGTTTAACCTATCATCAAATTCGCAGCTCGTGAGTTTCCCCTTGAGACCGAACACAGCTGATAATGAATCATTGATATTCCTAAATACACGAAAAAAAAACACACATGTAGCAGTGTTTAGTCTTGTACAAGTTTTATTGGTCTCAGACCATTGAAGTCTCCCATGTCTCGGTTGCATTCTAAGAACAGTGTGTTTCGCTATAGGATAAAAACACTGACAGGGACAAAACGAAAACACAAAAAACAATCCCCGCACGAAAATCCACGCTACATGGCAACCAAGGTTCTCATGGTAGGGAACTTTGATTTAAGTAAGAGACTTAAAACAAACCACTAGCCCAGTTAGTTTTAGCTCTCCAAAGAACATAGTTGCATTACGAAAATTTTTACAAAGGAAAATACAATCTACTCGCGGTAACTTCACATTGTTTTATCAAACCTTTAAAAATTCACCTCATGTGTTGTGTTTGGTTGTTTAGCAAATATTCTATGTATCATATGCGTTTTATTTTTGTGTTCACATAAAAAATATCTTATTTAGCGTTAAATTTAACTGTTATTCATATTTTACCTACACATTATAGTTTTTAATTAATAATTACTAAGTATAAAACAGATAGAAAATATGTGATTTGGTAATGCCTAGTAAGAAACAGTTCTTGTGCAAAATATTAATTCACTTAGTGCGAACGATTGCGGTGCGTTTTCGCTTTAGGGTAATATTCTATACTTCGTTAAGCTTTGTTTGCATGATGCGGAGGAATATCTTGGAAGTTGAACTTTATCAGGGCTTCAGAAAAGTTTTAAGTAACCGTGAATGGACTATACCAGTAATTTCATTTTATAGAGCGAGGTCTTAATGGTCAGTAAGTGTGAAATGAGATGATAATTGAGCAATGGATGAACTAAAATGGGGGGAAGCGGGAGTGCCTCGAGAAAACTTGGCCGTTAACTGCTACTTTTCCTACATACTAACATCCGGGTCATCCCGTCGAGAATCGAACCCGGTTCGCCTGCTCTGGTGGGAGACAAGTCGTCGAAGGTGAAGAATTTCCGGAAAGTAAGAGGTGGGAGAGATCTCATAGAGGCAGGTGACGAAGCCGCAATCAATAAAATAAGAGTAAGTGAAGGATTGAAGTCACTGGGACTTCGATTGGACGAACCAAGGTAAAAAAGCCCGAAAGAAATCATTTATGATGTCCCAAGGAAATAAGACAGCGAGTAACCGATATAAAGGATCTGGAAGTAAAACTTAGTAGAAAAAGGAATCAAGAAAGATATTTTCACAAAGGTTGGCGATAGTCCGTCTGAAGACTGGAAGGAACAAGGAGAATGCCATCATTGTTTTAGAGGGTTCTTGTATATACAGGAATTTACTGATCAGTCAAGAAACGATCTATATTGGTTATGCAGCATGCAAGGTCAGAGATTTTCTAGCTCCAATGAGTTCCTTTAAGTGCAGACAATATGGACATCAGAGCAAACATTGTAAAATCAAGGAAAGACTTTTGAAATGTGAAATGAAAGGGTACAAATGCAATGATAAAGTTAAATGTAAAGGCAATAAAGAAAAGCCTGTGTGTGCAAATTACCTTTGAGGCCAAAAAGAGTACAGTCATCGGGTCGAATCCCACAATACAAGAAAGCATTCTCAATGGAACAGGAAAGGACTGACTATGGAGTGCAATGACTTCTCCAATGAAATTTAATATGGGACAAATTAGCCTGCAAATATCTGCCGTTGCAACATCTGAAGTAATGATCATTGCTAATAAAATAAATCTTGACATCTTACTAATGCAAGAACCTTATACTTTACGCGGATAAGTGATTGGATTGCCAGCGACAGTTATCACATGTTAGACATATCACATACCAAGACAGCTATCTGGATGAGAAATAATTTGAACATAATGACAATGGACCAGTTGTCCAACAGTCATCACATCTGTGTTCATTTAAATTTGGAGCAACTAGTATATACCCAAGTAGCAAACAACAATCAGATAACAGTTGGCCAACTGTTGGCACAGGTGGTACATGTTCGCTCACATTACTGTAAGTGTTTTCTTATGTGGTACACAATAAGACAATGTGAACAATAGTGACTGTATTTACTTAGGAAGTATTTTGATGTGAGACATTAAACACAAAATGATTGGCAGATTTTAATGTATGGCCCACAAGCAAACATCAGTGAATCACCCACTGGTATCTTAGAACATGAAGAAAACATGTGACTGCTGTATGCCAAAGAGTATGAAAATAGTATAATTTTCCCATATAAAACCCTCATGTGGTAAACAGGTTTAATTCTGATAGTTGGGCATCATCAGATGGCCAATTACGGGCCACTTATCACAAAATTACTGACAGAATTTCATATGTGGCCCACAAGCAAACATCAGTGAAACACCCACAGGCATCTTAGAATATGTAAACAACATGTAGCTGATGTATGCCAAAGAGTATGATTATAAGTTCATATTTGCGCATAAAGTCCTCATGTTGTCGAATAGTTCATTTCTGATAGTTAGGCATCATCATGTGGGAAATTGTGGGACATTTAGCACAAAATGGCTGATGGAATTTCATTTATGGCGCACAAACAAATGTCTGTGACACACCCACAGGCATCTTAGAGTATGTAGAGAATGCGTGGGTGATGTTTGTCAAATAGTACATAATATAAGATCATGTTTGTACATAAAGCACTCACGTAGTAGAACAATTCCTTTTTGATAGTTGGGCATCATAATGTTGGTCCCAAGTAGCAAACAACAAGCAGTTAACAGTTGCCCAAATGTTTCCAATGGTCACAACGTTCGCATTAATGACTGTTAGAATTTTTTATATGGTTGACAATCAGGTCATATAAACAAAAGTGACAGTACCCATTATACAAATATTCGTAATGTGGGCCAATGCTGTCACGACGATTTTTAGATTTCAACAGACGCCCCACAAGCAGACGATAAAGTAAATGCTAACTGTTACTCGCTGTTGGGAAAATATTAGCAGCATGTTTATGGGTCATTTATGGCATGTCATGCTGGGGACATAATAGCAGCATTTACCGCCTTTTGTGGTATGCAAACTCTTCCTTATTACTGAGGAAACATGATCAGCAAGCTGATGTTCCATTTATGGCATACCGATTACAGTATATGTACTTGTGCAGTAGCAAATAGAATATGTTTATTCAAATTATTTTTTATTTCATGTATATATGAAGTAAAATTATCACGTAGCATTGCTAGTAATAGTAAAAAAAAATAGTTTTTAGGGCAGAAACTTGCAAAGCATAACATGAAAAAAAAAATCATTATTTTGGAATTTAAATTCTACCCGGAAGTAGTCCGAAACTAGAATACTAGTCTTCTGAATAAAACATAAATCCCAGTATTGACTCGTGATACTAACATTGTCCATATAGCAAAGCTAATAATGCATTATGTATGTGAAGTAAGTATGCAGCTTTACTCAAAAAGTCGTATATGAATACATAGCAGTAAAGTAGCTGATAGCATACTTAACTGTAGATTAAAGGTTTGTGATTTAGATTCAAGGCTTCTCCAAAGAAATTTACTAATTGTGGAATAAAGCTGAAGATAACAGGTATGAATATGGTATATGTCAATTTTATTTAGGTTGGACACCATTATTTTTGGGTTTTGAAAATGCATGGCAAGGTGTGTATATGTGGGCCACAAGTGGCTAATAGCTGGGCCACAAGTGGCTAACGAGAAGTGGTTTACTTATGGCAGGCCAGAAGCAGAAAGCCAGAACTGGCCCGCTTATGGTTAACTTATGGGCAACTTTTGTTTTCCCAGACATCAGCCAACAGTTCATCAGGAAGTGGCCCGCTTGTGTTGACTTATGGACAACTCTTGTTTTGCCAGACATCAGACGACAGTTCATTAGGAATTGGCCCGTTTGTGGTTGACTTAGGGGCAACTCTTGGTTTGCCAGACATCAGCCGACAGTACATCCAGAAGTGGCTCGCTTGTGGTTAACTTACAGGAAACTTTGGTTTTGCCAGACATATGCTGACAGTTAAATATCCGTATGTGGCTCACACGTAAACACATACCACAGCCATAATTCATAATGTCTGCCACAGTCATCTGAGGGTGCATTCCACTTCTTGGATGCCTGTGGATGCCGCATGTGGGCTGCTTGTTCACAATCAGATCTGCACTTGTGGGCCAACTATATTTTGTTACTTGGGTATTTGGCCAGCTCCTACTTCCAGTACTCGGATGATCTCCGATTGGAAAATATTCGATGAGGTACTAATAGATATTCTACAGAGATACTAAGAAGAATACGCGGAAGATCTCCCCCAAAGAGCATTAGAGTTAACAAAAGTTATCCAAGACACATGTAACAGAACACTACCAACTTTCAACCGCCGTGTACCACTAAACAGATGATGAAATGAAGAACTAGAAGAAATGAGATGAAAAGTGCGGAACATAAGAAGAAACCTGAAAAGAAGCAGAGATTAGCCTCAATGCCTAAGTCTGGTTGAAGAATGCAGAAATCACAAGAGGACATTTGCAAGACTGCTGAAGGACAAGAAGAGAGAATCTTGGAGAAGTGATGATCAGTCAGCAGTAAAATGCAGAACTCATCCAGGCTCTCCTGCCAGAGGACAGCGAAGAAGGCGAAGAAGAATTATAATGTATGAAGAGAGAAAAAATGACACAGTTTCCAGGCACTCCGAATACTGCATATTTTGATTTAGAAGAACTTGACATAATAGGAAGGAGCTGAAAAATAAGAAGGCACTTGGACATGATGGGATAACTGCTTAACTATTTAAGCGAGTGTACCCCAGAATATGAAAGGACCCACTTGCACTGATGAACGATTGTATATATAACGGATGCTTCCCAAACATCTGGAAAAATGGGATTCTCAAGATCTTTTATAAAGGGGGACACAAGGATCCAACAAACCCAAAATCATACGGAGCCCATACATTATTGCCGGTGCTCGGAAAAATTCTGGAAAAGTTCGTAATCCAAAAATGACTAGGATTTCTAGAAGCAACTGAGGTGCTCCATAAACAGCAATATGGTTTTCAGAAAGACAGAGGCACAGAAAGAGCTGTGCATGATGTGGTTCGGAAGGAAAAGCCTGTCGACAACCTTGTGTTTTGGAAGTTATCCTTGACGTAAGTGGAGCCTTTGATAATGCATGATGGCCAGGAGTGCTTTGGCAGCTGAGAGAGGAGTGCCCAGCTAATATTTATGCGATATTAATGAATTAATTTGCGAACATAACTGGATCATGACTGAATATCATCTGTCACAGATATTAACAGGAAATGATTATTACAAAGCACACTTCAAATTTGAATCAGTGGAAAAACACTGATTCGCAGTGAAATTCAACTACCCGAATCAGTGAAAATGGCTCCATTTAGGATCAGTGGAAAACCACTGATAGTTTCAGTGAAAGAATTTCACTCATTTAATTAGTGACGTGAAACAATTTCATCGATTTAATAAGAGACGCCCGACTTCAATGGCGAATTAAATAATGTTTTTATTGAATTTAGCCAAACAATTCCGTGGAATAAATATATTTACGTTAATTTACTATTTATATTGCGCATTGTAATTTAGTGATGTGTTGCAAATAGCAAAAAGTAACGATAATGTTTGTGAAAGAAACAGTATTTGCTGGAGTAATGAACATTTTCGCACTAGCTTGGAATAAGTATTTTCGTATTCAAATTTTTTTATAGACTTACTTTCATACATACAAACGTTTATACAGTTTTCATTTTTAAAGAAATGAGTTTGGCTGTGTTGGGGACACGGCCGTTTGTTTTGCGTGAATACGTCTACGTTGACGCGCTCGTACACCTTTGTGTTATTTGTACGTTCCCGGCACCGCTTCACTCGATCGTATGGGGTATCATGGGTATCACTGGATTGCTTTTGAGATGCTCTTTCCAACCGTATACGATTTCTGTATTTAGCCTTGAAATTTTGACGAGAATAAGCCGAAATTGTGTAAAAGTTTTCTTAACTTATTTACATTAAACTCATAGAAATTCATCATAACCACGCCACACAGATGTTTTTATGCGCGGAATCGATTGATCTTGACGAGAGCTGTCGATTGAAACCTAAACGAGCATCGTAGCTTCTCCTAGTCAAAGGTTATACTACGCGGAAGTTATAAGACAATGCGAAACGAACTCAAATTTTATCTCCCCCACCCCTAACCCCCCCCCCCCTGTCCCAACCACCCCAAATACCGCCACGCGCGATACTTCGCAGTCCTCACTCAACGTAACTTATTCTTTGATCCTTTGGAAATCGAATGGTATTGAATTTTGAATTTAGACGATAGATTCGGAGCTGGAATGCCAAACTGTATCCCCCGATTTTGTTATCATCGGTTTTTCTGGATTGCCTCCCACTATGGTTGCAAATTTAAAGACGTATTCACTTCAAAAAGTGTATTATTTGCGCAGGGACTATAATTAAAACATATTAACGAAAGTTTGATAACGACTTTGAAAGCAATGCAATGGCCAAGCATGATGAAATAAGAGGAAGATATTCAAAAGAGATCAACTACGGCACCGACCTTCATAAACCGATAATTTGCACCATATAATTTTGTCGATAGTGTTAATTGCCTAAACGAAGCAAGTATTTTTTTTCCATTGCCGTATTATTAAATAGTAATATATTACGAGAAAATTAATTTCGTTTATAAATTATGTTAGTTTGTACGATATGCTAAGGTAAGTGTATTGGCTGTTCACGGTAAAGTGAACACTTTCGAGGCCCTAGTTACTTTTTTCTTTTAGTAATTTTTTATGCTCTAGCATTCTTTTAAAATAAATACTGCCATGTAAGCAATAAACACAGTATCTATATTCCACCGCACTCGGAAGTTGACGTCTAAGGCTAAAATGAAATACACTTATTGACTATTATTCCAGATAAGAGGGCTTTCAAAAATGCTCACTTTACCGTTAATAGCCTATACACACAATCGTTAGTTCTCTGTAAGAACACTGTAGGGCCTAGCTAATGCCGGCCCTCTGAAAACATCAAAGGGCACCGACAGGTGTTGTCGCTACTGTGTACTTGCCTATGCACCATGCGTTGTCCGTGGTTACTAGCTGCAGGATGGAGAGTGCTTCAGGTTGGTGGTCCAGCTAACGCGGCCCTAGCTCCTACCTCTCCTCCTCGACTCGACAAAGCGATGCATCTACAGGGCCCAGGCACGCGGGGCTTGTCGGCGGGAGAACACCTGAAGCCTCGTGCCCGCGTGCAGCGAGACCAAGTGCGCGCGCGTCGAGCGAGAAACAAATCCCTCGAGGTTGCAGTCGCCGTCGTTAGCTTGGGCAGCGTCGAAGGAAGTTGCCGGTAGCCTGGCACGAGGGAGGTCGTGCTACCGGGTAATGGGAGCCAACACTGAACTACATCCGCCGTAAAGACGTCGTAAAAGGCGCGCTCGTAACCCGAGCCGTGCTCCGCCGCGCGGTGATCTTGCCCTTGTTTCGCGGCCGTCCGCCGCCAGAGCTCTCCCGCGTCGCAGGACGTCATCCTAAATTCACTTTCAGGCCAGTCGCGCGCCGCCGCGCGACGCGTAAATTCCGAGAGGTGCTTGCAAACACACATATGATTTATTACTTCAACATCTCCTTCACTCTAAATGTGAATCAGTGAGACTTTCACTTTTTAAATCAGTCAAATGTATCTGACTGATTCAACAGCCACTTCAGTGAATTCAACTGATGAATCAGTGAAAAAATACCATATTTCCTTCACTTATTAATTCAGTGATGTTCTCTACTGATTCGTTAGTTTTTTTTTTTTTTTTTTTTTTCTCAGCGGTTTATTTTTATCTTATAGATCAGTTAAACAGCATGTAAAAATGGCGGTCAAACAAGGTATAAAAAAGGCCGTTAAACATCGTGTATCAGGTGGAGTAACAACGAATAAACTAATAAAACCAATGCAAAATACTTTCTGAAATGTGCTTCGTCTTTGAAAACGCCATTTTATGAGGTACTATGAACACGCAGCCTTTCATTCCATTTTTACGTCTTTCATTTCGTTTTCATGTAATCGCCGCAGCGCTCTGTTTAAAGATTTGAACTGCATATAACGTGGGTAAAAGAGTTAAATCATATATACTATTCGTTTTAACAATTCTGACGTTACAAATCGACGCAAAAACGAATAGTAAGGGCACACCATTCAAATTATCATAATTTCGGTAAATTTGTAACACGTATATTTTCCTCTTAAATTTCAATTAGAATTGGTAACCTAGATGGTGAATTAACGGACTGAAAATTAGAGGGAAAAGGGCATGTGGGTTCAGTCCCGGCTACACCCGAGATGATTATTTAAATATGGTAATTGACGCAGTAAAGTAGTAAACTATCGGAAATATGTTTATTTCATGTACTTAATTGGCTACACTCGATAAGATGAAATAAATGTAAAACAACTTTTACAACCAAACTTTTATTTATAAATGCACTAAAAAGAGAAGAAAAAAAATTTCAATATTTCACAATTTATAGAACTTGTAAGATGTGGTCGAACTGCCGCAATAAACTTCAATACAAATTAATATGTTTGTATCAATTTATATTTAGTATATAAAAGCTTGGCGCAATGTAGAACGTATGCCTCATTTGCGTAATCGTAGTAAACACATATCTTACATAAGGTTCTTAACTATTCACAATATAGAACGTATATCACATTTGCGTAAGCACAGGAAGAACATATCGTGCGTAATGCTATTGACTATTCGCGCCAAGCTTTCATATACTAAGAATAAATTGATACAAACATTGATTTGTAGTAAGTTTATTACGGCAGTTCGACCACACCTTACAAGTTCTGCAAATTGTGTAAATATTATAATTATTTTTCTCTTTTTAGTGCATTTATAAATAAAAGGTTGGTTTTAAAAATTTCTTTACATGTACGTTATTTTTCATTTTTTAGTCTCCAGCCATGTGTTAGTATCACGAATATGGTTTTCCCTTGCTAAGAAAGATCCTCATGATGTATCGTGATCGACCAGTAGTTCGTTTTCATTCCGATACGGGACATACTGTAGGAGCAAACTATAATAATGGTTTTCAGAACCGTTTGCCACTACAAAAAAAAAAAAAAAAAAGGCACGCGCATAACAGCAGTGACACTTATAATCTCAATTTTACTGTTACTCGATTCTGTAAAACAAAATAGATACGACGTTTGCTGCATGTAGTTGTAGAGTTCCTATGGCCACCTTCCGGCTCCATCATCAGATCAGCTCAGTGTGGTACCACCACATTGTATTGTCATGGGAACTACACATGTATGCGAAATTTCAGTTTAATTGGATAATGGGAAGTGGTTTGAAATCGTCTTGCAAGATTTCACCCGAACGTACAAACTAACAAGGCAAGTTAGATAAAAGCTCGTAAAAAATATTTAATTCGCCATGGCAGTCGGCCGTCACTTATTCAATCAGCGAAATAATTTCACTTCACTAATTGAATCAGTGAAATTTTTTCACTGAAACAATCAGTGGTTTTCCACTGATTCTAAGCGAAGCCATTTTCACTTATTCGAGTAAGTGTTATTCTTCACGCATTTGCCACTTGTAAACTAAGTAAGTAAAATTTTACGCTAGTCAAATAACATCCTTACTGCAAAAACTTTTGATATGCGTAAAGAAAAAGGATCTGACCAAGGTCACGAGCAGGAAATTAAAAGTAGACTATTATTGTGAAGTACAGACTTTTAAATACATGTTTACTTCGCTTCCAAATTTTCTGTAAGTTTTTAATATCAAATAAATACAAGTAGGCCTACGTTCAAATGATTTTTAAATCTAATTTCGAAAATATTTAGGTGAGCATGAACTGGCTGTAATCAGCGCTATTGCTAAACATTACGTATGCGCTGAGCATCATTAATTATTATTTCAGATTTACGTCGACGTCTGTTCAAGTTTTTGACACCATTATCACTTCCAGTTACAAAGGACACTTACTTGGTTATGAATTTTTCGCACAATAGCCTGTCAAAAATTACCTCTTCCCTTCCTGCTATCATAAGCACGACAGTATTATGCATAAATTAGGGCAAATGTGTATATAAATCTGGTACATGTATAGGAATTTACTAACTTGTGTGCCTATATTTTGTTTAAGTAAGGCATTTTCATATTTAATCTGTTTAATTTATGAAGATGTGTTTATGTATGCGTGATATAAAAATTTACAGCTGCAATTTTGGCAGGTATTTATTCAAATAAATATTGCTTTCATCAGCTCAGATTATATTTATCACAATTTATACTCTGCAGCCGAGAGAAAAGATGCAGCAGTAACACCAAGAGGCCCTGGGTTCGTTTCACCTTCGGATACTCCGATTTACGTTTTCCGAAATTACTCACGGAGAATACCGGCATGGTTCATGAAAAAAATTAATTCTTCCCCCACTGCTATTAGTCTGAGCCAGTGGTTTAATCTACCCAGTATCGACACAGCGTTAGGCGATACATCATTTTAAAAAAATAATCCTTTAACTAAAATATGCAATTTTTAGCAATACGGAACACAAGAGTAACTTTCTGTGATTGTGAAAACTACAGATAATCTTGTTCCAAGCTCAAACGACAGGTAAGCCCTGGTTTTGGCTAGGTCTTGTTTATCTTTCCGAAAGTAAAGTTTAAGATGGTTTAGTAAATAAAACGTATTACCCTCCGTCCCGTGTTTAATCTTTGGGCGTAAAGAGGAGGCGTTAAAATGTAATAATGAAAAACTATGCAATTACAAAGCCCCTTCTCCCCCTACCATTTTGCAAAATTAATGTAGTTGTCTTTATAATTCATTCACGGTTACATCCAACTATTATGAAGGCCTGCTAAAGTTACACTTCCAGGATATTCCTCCACCCTACACAAACAAAGCTCAACCGAGTCTAGAAAACTGTCTCAAGGAACAATTCACTGCGTTCGTGCGCCCTCAGTGTGATCGTATTTTGCATAAGGACTACTTTTTCTCGGCATTACCAACACACGTATATTCTAACAGTTTTATTTGCATTTATTATTAACTGAATATTACACTTTATAGATAAAATATAAATAGAACTTCAAGTTAATCGAGGTGTTAGGACAAAATAACATTAAAGTACAAGTAGGCTATATAACGCTTGTTACAAATAACATAATTAGGAAACAGCTAGACACGTTATACATGGGGTAATTTTTCAAAGGTTTGATTCAAAACGTGCGAAGAAACCGCAAATACACTGTACTGAAAACTTTTGTACGTAATGGACAGCAACACCAACTGCTAAATATTTTTTTGATAGTGTTAATCATGCCTGATAATTAATTATTTCTTCTTTACGACGCTGTAACTATTGCAATTTATATGTAGAAATTCAGTTAATAAGGACAGTATCTAGTAACAAACGTTCTAAGACTGAAATATCTGGTTCAATTGGAATCTGCCCTCACTAGCCAGTAAGCCGAGAGCGATAAAAGTGAGGAAAATACGATCATAATTGAAATCGAGAAACACCTTTTGCAAACAAGACAATACATCGTTTTACGAGAACCATATTTCCGGGTGATAAAAAAATGATAGAAATGGTTTAGGAATTAGGTGTAAAACACATGTCACAGGAATACATTTCACACTAACACAGTACGGCGAAGCAAAATGTCGAATGGCCACTCAGTTTGTAACCTCGGTTTCCGCAAAATATGGTCGAGAAAGTTGAACTCTCACTTAGATTTCAAAACGCAGGAACATCGAACAAGCCTACGTTATCCATTTTACCACAAATTAAGCAATTAACAGAAGTGTGTGTGTATAAGCTGTATAATCAAAGTTATACAAGAAGAAAGACTTTCACAGCTCTAATGGGTTCGACTATTTTACGGTTATTTTGTAATACGCGTTAGATATCACTGAAAAATATAACAAAATTTCAAGCTCATCGTATTCATTTGCACGAAATTATTACAACATTAATTCCATTTTAGTATATTCAAATGATCGATTGTCGTCAAGCAGTTAATCTCTGTCGTGGTGCCAGACCACCTACAGGCACATGTATACGTAAATTGAGCTACCGAAACGAAGCACCGAAACGTTAACGGAGAATACCCGTCAAGCATTTGTTTCGCAGTCTGCTTGCGAACAGCATTTAAGGAGCTTTATACTTTTAGTTCACTCGGTTCGTCCGTAATATCTACTTTTTTTTATTGGAAAAAGATACTAAATAGGAAGGTTTTCACGATAATTTCCCGGCAGATATTCTTTGAAATAGGTTTGCGATGCGTCGCATTGGATTGTTTTTGCTATCACGCTATAAAATAATAAGGTCACAGCTGCAAGTGTCGCAGAGGTATTGTCGGGGACACTCGCACGTCAGTCCACAGTCCTTGCGTGTAGAGGCGATAAGAAACGTGATGCGCGTGGTAATGTCGCCCTCAGCGCTCCCGCACTTCCCGACTTCTCTCTGTTGCAGTTAATTGAACTTTTTTTTTTTTTTTAATTAAACCTCTGGAAATTGTTACCTCAGACTGCACGTATTTCAACGGACACTTTTGTGAAGTGAAGTGCAGCGATAAAGTTGGTGACGAGAAAAAAAAAATTGCACTCAATTTTTATTTGACTTGAATTTCAAGTTCAGTGTTTAAATTCGTGTACTTGCAGTTTTTGTTTGTTTCAGTCATTTATGAATGAGATTTAGAATGTGACATGTTAACGTTCGTAACAACTTCACAGCTTCAGTCGACCAATGCACGAATAAAGCGAGCCGGTAGACGGCAATGTCAGTTTTACACGCAGTGAAAGGATACACAATGAGCAGAAAAGTAGATCCTAGGCTGGGCTTTTAAAAGTGCCCAGTTAAAAGATTATCAGTATACAAACGAGATTCCGCGGCGCTTATGACAATAGAGGAAATGCGGAGTAGAAAGCGCACATCAGCTCCGCCGTTGCCACTGTTATATGTGCTTCAATATTGGACTGCTTGTCTATAGTCCATTCACGGTTTCTTCGACCTTTTTGAATCAAACCTCTGAAAAATCTCCTCATGTATGACGTGTTTAGTTATTTCCTAAATACGCCCTGTATCACAAGTGTTTTATACTTATGATCATAAGAGATACTTTTTTTTTTATTGAATTGAAATGTTATTAATATTCTATCTATAAATTATAATACTTCTTTTATAAATAATCTAAATAAAATAGGGAGAAAATAGGTATGTTGGTAGCGCCTAGTGAGAAATAGTCCTTATACAAAACACTGTTACACTTAGTGCGCATGAATGCGGTTCGTTGTCCTTCGGTGTAATTCTCCAGGTTTAGTTAAGCTTAGTTTGCACGAGGCGGAGGAATATCTAGGAAGTAGAACTTTAGCAGGGCTTCAGAAAAGGCCGAAGTAACCGTGAATGGATTACACCAATAGCATTACGAAAACAATGTGGGCAGGATTTTAGACTAGGATATGTTTATGTAATTAAGTACTTAGAGATTGTCGTACACTGCTACCAATCAAACTGTAATCTAGCTAGGTTATACTAAAAACGGCCAAAGTATTTTATTCGTGCAATAGGGTGCGTGTGTTGAAAATTCTGTTGCAAGGAAACGCGTTCATCGCTGTCGCCAATGCGACTATGACAGTCGCATTGGCGACGAGCGAAGGGACGCTGGGCGCATGCGCAGAAGACGAAAGTCGATCTACCTCGCGTTTAGTCTACGATCATGATCGCAGCTCCAGTCGCCAGAGAAGACTGGCACCGTCGATGTCGACGGACACCAGTACCCGAGGACGCGATGCCGCGACGCGTATGTGGCGAATTTATGGGCGAAACGAGCGGTATATTTCGCGCTCGGTCTCATCGCAGCAAGACCGCAGCCCGTCAAGGAAACAATAATTTTCGCCAGACGCGCAGAAAGGATGACTTACTTCGCACCGGAGGAATCGTGCAAGCTCCTTCGCGCGTCGTCCGCGGACGAGCTCGAGAAACAGCCGTGTACGAGAGCTTAACTGCGAAAACTGGTGAGACCCGCGAGGCCTCGTCAAACACCCATAGCAACGACCGCGTCCATAAACAGAACCACAACACGGTAATGAGACAGTATCGTAAAGCAGGCACGGTAAAGCTGGTTGTTCTGATTTCTTGCCCGATCGATAGGGACGGGAAAATTTCGCTTTTTAAACGACCTGTTTGCTGGACCGCACGGTCCTACGAACTTTCGGGCCTCGGATTTCTCTTCATTGGCTGCAGTTCAAGTATGTATAGGCTGTTCACGATAAGCAACGTCTGAGTTATTGACTTTTGGGTAGGAGCTTCCATTAAACATTCCCATTCTATGTAGGCCCTACTTGAAATTAAATATATCAATTGAGTCGATGGTAAAGAAACTGTAATATATGTGTACGTTATAAGATGTAGATATTTTTACGCAAGTATTTGATAGTTGAGCAAACATAAAATACCTTAATGTAATAATAGGCACTAGCGTGAAAAAGTTAAAAGTTTGCCAACTTCAACCGCGATTACGGTAATTTCGATGAAAGACTAGGTAAGGAATATTCATTTCTTATTTTTATTTTTGTTGTTACTGCTTAGAAGATATTAATTCACCTCTAATTTTTACTTGTGTTGTTATCGTTTGTTAAAATAGATATATTTAACTGTGTTTTAAGCAAATTCATAAATTGGACTAAAGCTGTAAAAGTATTTATGTCTGATATTCCAGTACGAGTGCAGAAATTATTAAATTATTCTTAAAGTATAAAAGTAATTCTCATACAGAAAAGATCCGTTCTGTAGTTATAGTTAACTTAAAGAAAGGAATTTTTTTTCGCTTTCAGATGCCAACAAGTTTTCCCTGTCAACCGCAAGGTGGTAGGAACAACTTAAATAACACAGATAATACGATGGTTTCCTACATTTTCTGCAAAATTAATTTCTTGTGAAGCAGCCAAACGTCCATCGTATTTATTACATCGATTAAAATGATAAATAGCGAACAACATTTGAAAAATACCTACGCGTTTATAGCGGGCATGATTCTGCATCAGTAGGGGCACCTGTTTTTTGGGAAAACATTTCAGGACAAGTTGTGTTCCAAACACTTTAGTTCAGCACCACTTTGGTGATCGGATTATTTGAATTGTTACGCGTCTTATCTGTCTGCCTGCGAATCACGGAGAAACTTAACTCTGATTGGCTCACTCATGTAAAAGACTCTCTTCAAACAAAGTCAAGCAGCCAATGGCCACTTGAAGATTGCTAGTGTGCACATATCATATTGAAGTATATCCTTCGCTTTAATCCTTTTGCGAAAAACAGGTGGCCCGATGGATCAGGTGATTTTAACTCTGGGCTAGGACACTTAACTTCATGCATCAGCGACTACAAATATATTGCCCATAAAATACAATTTACCTAACTGAAAAGTTAAACAGTCCCATACTGAGTGAGAAAAAAACATTATTTTTACAATTTTCGTTTAATTTGTTATAAAGCCTGAATATGTTATACAATGAGTATTATGAGGCGAAATAACAATTAAAAACTATTAAGACCCTAAAAATATGAATGTATTTGTATTTAGGTAATCTGTAAAAAAAAATTTATAAATAAAAGTTGTGCCAATGTAGGTTGCAATTTTCGTAAGGAAATCGAGTGTGGTAAGGCTGTATACACAGCACAGGACTTAAACCAGTTTGTATAGACGTGTTGGTATGCTGGTAATGGGCTCCCTGAGGCTCCTTAATGATTTGGCTCCGGGTAGCAAACTTCAAACTGCCACTATTAACACACTGCAGTGCTTCGTCCAAAATATAAAGTCTTCTCTAAAGTGAATAAAACTGTACCCGAAAGCTACTTACGTACTAACCGAAACCCTTACCCGAAGTACATTGTCACAAATACAAAGAAGAAAAAAGACCCGGGTCCTTACGCTCCCACTACTAAGAACGTATAACTATAGCCGTCTGCAGCTCTTCGCATAGAGTCGATATTCACCCTGTAGCCAGCATGACGACTTAATTCCTTCGTTCTTTTCTCTGGAGACCTCGCGTGGCTACCCACGAAGCAATAGCGATTACTCTGAGTCGTCAAACAAAAAGATCTTCACAGCAAAACCGAAACAAATTAACTTAGGAGAAGAAAAAAAAGTATCCTCGTGCGCTCGTAACTTAACTTTCAATTATCCAGGTCGAGCTTACACTGTAGCAGTTCAGAACCAGAAAGCCTGCCAATGATTGAATAATGAGACTTTCGTAAACTCCACGGCGAAAATTTTCGCTCGGAAAGATAATTGCGTAATGTATGTTGCCTGATGCGTCACTTCGATAGCAATCTGTTTTGCGATAATGGCTAACAAACGGCGTCGAGTCTGGTAGCGGGATGTACCTGCTACGACGTAACACTCGTGTGGATAAAGGGACAGACATGTGGTGACCACCACACCTATCCACGGTTAGTCAATACTAATTTACGAAGATCGGGACCCATAGTTGCTACGTCACGTCGGAAAAGTTTTACTACAAGTCATTCGAAGTGTCTTCGCATTTTTTGAATCAAACCTTTCGAAAATCGCCTACGTGTTATATGATTCGCTGTTTCGTAGTTATAATATATATTAAAGTATGTTATTTTCCCCTTAAAATGAACGTACCTTCTTTTTTTTTTATGGAACTCTCAAACAATATGCTGTGATCAGTATGAATTAAAAACACAGAGGAAAGAATAATTTTAGAAGTCACTTTAGTCTACTTCATACAAGTGGGGTAAAATTTGACAGACAATGTGACCAACCAACACACTATGTAAACAGTAATTCCTCTCGTTTGTGAATTATTGTATCAGCTGATGACTCGCTGCGGGATGCATGTCGTTAAGTTGAAGACGTTGATGATGGCTTTGGAAGAAAATAGTACTCAGGACTAATAATTTTAATTTCTTAAAATTATACTTACAGCAATAATGTTTTAAATTATGTTTTTAAAGCAATATTAAATTTACTTGGCTCTTAGTGACTGGACTTTAAAAACATATTTAGTAATTATGACAGAGTATGTAGACACGTACGAATAGTAAACATTTCCAGCCAATGGCTAGCCATGTTTATGTTTCCAGTTTCCAGCCCAGTGAACGCAGTTGTTCGTGTGCCTTTTTCTCGTCGTGTTTATACGAATATGTTGTTGGTGTTGTAGGAATATTTAACCGGCAGTTTTTTTTTCTTTCTTTCTTTCTTTCTTTCTTTCTTCAAGCATAGTTGGTGCTCGGTACCGCTGTAGTGCGTTTTCTTGAGTGAAATGTAATATTAATCGGCACGTGTTTGCATCTTCGTAAAATTGCTCGTTCCACCATTTCCCTTACCGCCGCCCGCAATGAAGTGACACGAATATAATTGACGAATCTAAGTTGAAGTTTGTTGGTTTCAGGAAACGTGCGCAGTTATGATTTTACTGAATGATTCTGCAAACAAATTATTTAATGCTGGTGACGAACAAACGTGATTTTAGTGAAGTAAACTTTGCAAGGATTGCCATAGAAAAACACGTTTTCAAGAGGTTGCGAATTTTACAAACAGTAAGTTTGTGTATTTTGTAAATAATGTATTTGTAAACCGTTAATATCATTATTGAAATGCATGTGGCCTGCCTAAAAAAACCACACTTTCAACACTTTTGTTGTGGTTGAATAATATTAGTTTATTTATCCGTATTGTAAATTCAACGAGTGTAAGGTTAACTTCGGTCAATGTGTGTGTCGAAATATTGCTGCATCTCTACGAATACGAACAGCGATGTACGTATCGCGTTTTTTTATTTTTATTTTTTATTTAAGTTAAAACTTTCGAGGTTAAATAATTTAAAAGTTATTTCCATACTAGCAGAATTTTCCACAGCTCCATCAAAACAATATACAACTCAAAATCCCACACACACTTAAGGACATCAAAATAATGCCGTCTAACGAAAGACGTTAAACTTAAGGCACCACCCTACAGTTTGTTTCCTTTTTCCCTCGAAATAAAATTAAGAGAACACCGACAAATTTAACTTGGTAATTACAAACATAAAACAGGTTGGGATGGCCAACCTGGCTATAATATCGTACATTAATTACTGGACGAAAGTTAGCTAACATTAGTCTTTCAGTGCATGTCACAACAGGAAACACGAGGAAAGAGGAAAATGCAAGTGTGCATTGGACTCAAACATTTCTTTACAAACGTCTTTTCCTTCAGTTACAAAACAACTGTAGTGGAAAGATACATTATGGCCGTGTCAAAATTTACCGCCGCCCCCCCCCCCCCTCACATGAAATGGAGTATAACAAGAAATTGTAGAATAAAATAGATGAGTCGTGTATAAGGGCACGGGGCACAGGAACAGCAGCCGGCCGAATTCATCTAGAACGGCCCTTTTTTTTCTCGAAATCAACCATTTTTCGCTTAAAATTTCTCTTTTTCCCTTAAAATTTCCCTTTTTTCTTTAAAATTTCCCGTTTTTCCCTCAAAAAGCACTTATCCCCTCATTTGCAAATAACGAGTTCATTTTTTTTTTTTTTTGCAAAATAAGATTCGTTGGAAGTATTGGGTGGTGGGAGGTGTTCGTCTTTTTCCCGGTGACCTTGACCTTGACTCATGACCTTAACCTTGGCCCGGTGCCCGTAAATTTAAATAGCCTTGAACACAACAATTTAAAAAAAAAATTGCAGAAAAATTATAAAATCCCAAAAAAATATATATAAAATATTTTAAAAACTGAAGAAGATTTACAAATGATTAAAAAAAAGTAATAATTTAAAGATTTACATGTAGGAGGAACGGGATTCGGTGACAGGTGGATCGACTAAGCTCCCGACACAACCAGCCCTCGCCAGGTCGGCCGGTGGCGATCTTGTCCACCATGTTGGATGTCTGTGACCTTAACCTTGATTCAGTGACTTCTAATTTTAAAAACCCATAAAATCCCAAAAATGTTCAAACAATTACACAAATCTATTAAAAATTTTATTAAAATATTTTGTAGAATTGTTTTTTAACATTAAAAATTATAATAAAAAAATTAAAATTTTTAATGGGCATAGAAGGGACTCAGAAAAGGGGTCTCCAAATTTTTTTTCTAAATTCAAAAGTGAATTAATAATTCTTTTTAGATTTTCGGTTCTCAAACTCAGGTTCCTACACCTTACCTCATCTTTGGAGATGACCTAAATCCTTATAACAAGTGCGCATGTATACTAAAAAGTAAAAAATTAGTGTTTGTGCATCGTTAAAAAGGCTTCAAAATCTCGGGTCATCAATCGATTTGCAAATCATATTATCTCACTTTGATCCCTATATCCAAACACTGTTTTTGGAACTCATGACAAAGAAAAACTATGGTTTTAGCTATCGGGTATGGTGCTCAGGGTAAGCTAAGTAGTTCGCAATTAACGACCCGAGTTTTTGAAGACTTTTTTTATTGATGTTAGCACATTAATTTTTCACTGTTTAATTTCCATATGCAACTAATAGAAAGTTAAAAACCCTTTACAAAGGTGATGGGTGGCTTAGGGCCCTGAGTTCTAAGTCTAAAATCGTAATTTAAAAAAATGTTTTCTCGTGGACGTAGAAACAACCTGGCGATGTTTCCGAGTGATGGGAGAATGTATATATAGAGCGCTGATGCACGCGGATAACTTAGTTGATGTTGAGGCGTCGAGAAGTTAACATCTACTTGGAAGCATCCTTTCGCTGTACAGTGAATATGAATTGTGAATACGAAGGTCTGCCTTTGACCTCACCGAACATGGAGCAGCGACCTGCAACATCGCTGCCTGATTGCCGATTATGTCGATTCTGCGATCGAGTTTTTACCTTCGGTCAAAATACTCGTCGACATGAAAGAATCACCTGTACGAAGAGTCCTTTTTTCATGAGGATGAATTATGACGATGGTCACGCACAGTTTATGCAAGGCGATACATTGAACAGCCCCATCAAGAACTATAACGATTCGTCTCTTGAGAACCAGCAAGTGATGCCGTCCATACCACCTGCTACATCGTAGGGTTCGGATTCCACAGACGATTGTGGCGAGACAGTTAACGCTAAAAACGAAGTGAATGCAGTAGAGTCAGTTTGTGTGGAATGTACACTTGCAATACGTTCACGTGAAGTAGACGAGATTCAGAACAAACGGGCGTCGGCTCTAAATACCGAGGTGCGTCGAACTCCTGCTACAAATAAAAGCAAATTTAATATAATATTGAGGACGAAACAGGAAGTTAAGATGATCATGAAGATAGTATAGAAGAAAATGAACATGAAGACAGTGATAATTTTGAAGACGACGATGGCGATTTTCTCGATGCACCGACAAACCCCTCCAACACATTTGCTGCAATGAGCGACGCGTAGAAGGCAAAAGACGATGAGAATACTAGCTATTTATTTGTCGAAAACCCGAATGAACTTGCTGATAGGTTCAGATATTTGATTGGTATTCAAAAACGTGGGCATTTCTCGCGCATTTTTTTAGTTATCTTCAATCATTAGTAAACTGAAGGAACGAGAATATATCGTATGATGTGATGAACTGCTTTCTTCTGAAATTGTAAATACAAAAATATAATAAATTATTATTATAAAATAGTTGTTTTTTTTTTGTGTGTCGTATCCTTTTAACCCTCACAACTTTAAAGTGGTGCTGTGAGCACTCGACTATTAATGGAAAGATATGCATATAGAATGATACTAAAACTTTTAGTATAAAAATGAATGGATATATGATTATACAAAAACATGTACAAATTTTGGAGACAGTTGGTGAATCTTTTTTTTATATGTATGGATAGAGACAGACAACAAACCCATGTCATTATATTGATGGAAAGATTGATGGAAGGATTTCGAAAGATCGATGGACATATTTAAATATTAATGGAAAGATTGCGAAATATTGTTGGAAATATTGTGAAAGATTGATGAAAAGATTGCGATGGACTGATGAAAAGAATGAAAGAGTGATGGAATGATTGAAAGAGTGATGGAAATATTCCGAAAGATTTGTCTAAAGATTGCGAAAAATTGATGGGAGGGTTGAAAGATATATGAAATTATTTAAAGACTGATGGAAATATTGCGAGTATTGATGGGAATATTGAAAGATTGATTAAAATATTATGGTGCGTACAGTGTTGATTGCGGTGCTTGTTGAGCTGATTGCGGTGCTGATTGATGGAAAGATTGCGAAAGATGGATGGGTAGATTTAAAATTTGAGGAGAAGATTGAAATATTGACGAAAAGATTGCGAAAGATTGATAGAAATATTACGAAAGATTGATGGAAATATTGATGGAAAAATTGTGAAATATTGATGTAAATATTGAGAAATATTGATAGAAAGTTAGCGGAAGATTGATGGAACGATTCGAATATTAATGGATTGATCCAAATATCGATGTAATGATTGGACAATTGACGGAATGATGGTCAAGAAGAGCACAAAACTTTAAGATTGTTTATCACCCTCGTACGTTCTAAGTCTCCAGGGCCTGGCAGTATTGGCATTTAAATTAATGCCAATTAAGCCTATTAAAGTGTCGGTAGCTGCTGATCCATACAATGATTATAACATACTCATGCATGTGGTCGCTATTCGTATGATGGACTAGGTTTAGTCATATATACATACTTTAAAAAAGATCTGAGTTGCACAATTATACCTACAAAACAGTCAAGGTAGTGAATAATTTGTAGATTGTGGCATCGTGCATTTATCAGTCTTCTAGAGAGGGGACTGGGAATGTAGTAATTGAGTGAGAGAGAGACTTTTACATGTTTCCGCAATTCCCTATGTATAATTTCGGAACAACATAAAAAAATATTTATAGTTAAAACTATTTTTTAAAATCCGATAATACATACAGCTATACGAATTGACACAGACCTACCTTATGCCAGAAATCCAATATGGCTACCAGAAACACATATGCTTGAAGAATTAGTGGGCCTAACTGCCGAGAACCTTCAGATATGTTCGACAACCTGAGTCGACGGCTTCCAAGCACCTACTGAGTCGAGTCGATGATTGCCGAGCTCGTCCGAGTCGAGCCGAAGACCGCAAGCCACATCCACAGCCACATAGCTATTATTTAAAATACATTGTGCCAGACTTTCTATTATCCTACTACTTACTTTATAACTTAACAGAGTGGCCACTGCATTATACAGTAACTCTATAACCTAGCATAATATACGGACTCATAACTAACGGAGTAGCTCATCAGGACAACAGAAATTCGTAACAGAGCGACGTACACAACGTCTCGAGAGCAAAAACCAATTATGAACAGCTGCATCATTAGAGCAACTCCACTCCGTTCTGACGTTTAGAAATCTCTTTCGTAGGTATTGCAAGTATGTTTTATTTTACATGCAACTATTATGGAGTTGTTTTCCAGTACTGCGGGTGTATATCATCATGATACGAATTGCACATAATACTTATATGCTGTTTCTTTCAGCCTGCAATTGCGGTGGCTATGTCTGAATGAATGTATTTCATCCCCCCCCCCCCAAATTGATTTAGAAAGGAACTGTATGCGACTTACCAAAAATTTACCATGGTTCAGAACCAAAAATATGACCGCATGTTCTATCATAATCAAACTCATTAAACTTTTCATAATTCTGCTATACCCAGCACCCAGTAGCAATCAGATTTGGTTACACATTCTATTACCACGTTGCAATAATTCCTTTGCTTTCTGCTTTTCTTGTAGAATGTGTTAAGTACAAATTAAGGTAATGTTTTTGTTACACCTACTAGGACTGACATAAGACGGGGAAGATAAGTTTTTATTTTATACGTATTTTATTGTAAAATAGTTAGTCGGATGTATTACGTTATAATTCGTTAGCAACCAGACAGTACGGTTTCTCAGAAATAACCGATAATGTTAAATTCAGTGAAAACTAAGAACTCCTCGAGAATTACCCTTTTTCTCAAAATATTTTTACTATAATAGTCTGCAAACTGCAGCCGAATAACATTTAACACAGTTTACAGTCTTCCATAGTCTAATCAGTAACACTGATAGTAAAGCCTTTCGGACAGAATGAAAGAATGTTTCGTTTTATGTTTTCAGAAAACACTTGCACAGATTTTTTTTAGCCTATGTCTTAGCAGAATGAACGCATAGACATTTTTATACTTATATATTCTCAGAAGCGAAGGGTAAAGGAGGAATCATTTGTAACAGAAGACGTATATGTGGCGTATGCAATGAATAAATAAAATTTGGCATTCTCGATTTAAAATTTTCTTACAGATATATGTTAAGGTTAAAAAAAAAAAAAAAATTGTTGGAATATTTTTTTACCTATTAACGAATATCACTTTTTAAATCTACAAAAGAGTACATAATACTTTTAATAATTCAAAACTCGTGTGAAGCTTAGTATTGACAACATATTTACTGTGGAATGGAAAGCCAGTGCACTCCTGAATATCTAACATAGAAATAATTAGTTAATTTTTAACGCAATAAAAACAGGCATTGTTTTGAAAATGTAATAAACATCTAGCAAATCCTTTGCAGTTTTATGAATTATGCCGCACCACTGTTTGATTCTCAGGCAGCTGCACTACTGTCTCTTCCCGTTAAAATAACTGCCGGTCTTGCAGCTAGTTAATTGACCTCACACATCATTTCATAATAGCTCTTATTACCTCCTGCTCCTCTGACATCATTGTTAAGTGGTGGCAACGCCGAGATAAACGACTCCTGTGCCCAAAGTTAACGCCCACGTTTGTAAATCGCATCCTGCGCGCATAATTCCACCCTGCGAGATTGTTACTAACTGCGTGTATGAAGTCGTTAGTCGCTCGTTGCGCAGTGATTTCTGACATCGGATAGCGGTCTTCATTAAACCCAAACTACGCGGTCGCCTGTAGTAATTGTGGTTTCCCGAACGAGGTCGACATTAAGGCCTGGCTTGTTTCGAATGGGCCCTGGTTAACTATGCCCTAATAACAGTCGTATGATTCGAAGATTAAAGTTAGCCTGCTATCCTATTTTTACAACCGCATACCGCATCTGCTATCTGATTGTAGATTGCTCTACAAACAACGACAGGCAAAAAGAATTTTATTGTCTGTGTGTTTGCATGGGAATCTTAGCATGAACATAATTGGCCGAACCTAACATTTTTATACACGGTTCCCGCTTTAATGGGGCAATTTGCCGCACGACTGATGGAGAGAAATGTTCCGGGTTCGGTACCTACCTAAGGCATACGTTGTGAAAACTGGTGATTTCAGTAATTCTTCTTCTCTACACGTGCAAATTTGGTGGGAATTTTTCAGGCGTATGAAAACTTCCGTCCTAAGTATATAGGCTGTTCGCTGTAAAATAAGCACTTTTGTAAGCCCTGCTTAAGATCTACTTGTATGCCCATCGTGTTTTCCTCCGCCTTGTGTCAAACTAACATTGTCATGGGTTTCATCACGTTTTTCGTGCGTAGGTCAAGTGAAACTGTAAAATTATTAGAAAAGGAAATACAAATCTGTTAATTTTTACATTTCTGTGCATTAAAAAAAACGGAAAGCGAAAGAAATAACTTAAGTTACCACAAATGGTTACCGAACACTTTTAATTCAATATTAAGATATAGAACTGATTTCCCTCCATCGTTACCAACTTTACTGGGCGAATGTCAGTCAGTGCGCCCATTAAAATACATGCATGCAGGGTCAGGGACTTTTTTCGTGAACATTCTTTAGGTGCGGTTATTGTTATGTTCCTTCTTTTTCGCACAACGGAAGATGAAAACAACCAGAAGTTAGTGATAGTTAATGAGCCTACTTTCCTCTACATGCGTGCAATTTAATTTCAGTGGATTTCTTAAAAGCTTAGATGGCAAGTAGGCGTTGCCGTCTCATTGACAGCAATATAATCACAGAACAAATTAGAAACATTTGAAACAGCACCAAGACAAATGAAATACACGAGTGACCTACCTGGGATTCTAATTCAGAAAAACTTGTAAAATTAAGTTAGCTTGCAATCAACTGCATCACGGAGGTAGGATTCGGAGCATAAAGTTCGGATGTGATCAGTCTAATGTCTTGTGTTCCGCTAGCGCTGGCATCGCTATGGTGGCGCTAGTGTAGACTAAGAACTTTCGCCTCGTGCCTGACTACAATCTCCTAGCCGACTTGGGTATCCCCTCGCTTTCCTACCTTCGCCTTACCCTTTGCTCCCCCTCCTCTACCTGCGCCATATTGCTTTTCTAAATTTATTTAAGACCATGCGCACTTGCTGTCGCCCTTCTTATTTCGGAAAACTTTGTTTGTTTAACATCAATAGGCCTTCAGCCATACTATGTGATTTCCGCAGTGTGCGAGGAAGACACGACGATTGCAGATTGCTAAGATTAGAGCAATGTTAAACATGACTGCAAACACCTGAAATCGTTAAGTCGTGGAGTGGTGCAGCAGTTAGCTGGAATTGATAAGAATGTAATGTGCTGGAATAGTTTGGGTGATTTTGTGGGCCAGTTAACCTAAATTGAAGTTTAGTATTTTGGTTTTAAGGAAAAATTCATGTTTGGCTATAAACTTAACTTTGCCCACTCTCGCAGGTTTTGGTATGTCACTGAGTTGAATTTCCTGAGTATAGGTTTTGCTTGACACCATAACTTGCTGGAGGTTAAAATAATCCGCTTGTAAGCAGAGGTATTGTTCATGGAGCTTGTATATAGGAAGCCGTCAGTATTGATATTTTCCACGATAGTTGTCATAAAATGTTTGTATGCACACCTGTAATGCGCCGTTTTAATGGAGAAAGTGTAGGTTGCCTTAGCTATTCTTCTCCTATATTTTTAATTATTAGTGTGGAGTTTAATAAATGAATGAAATTAAATTCTTGTCCCGTTATATGTTTTAAGGACATTATTTAATTGATGTGTGGAACTTTTATCAGGTTCCTATGTTTTAATAAACAAGTGTGTGTGCAGCTATGATACCATTATATTTATATTGAAATAATATTTTATGAGGCTTTCAATTATCTGAAAATACATATAGAATAACACTCTAATGCTTTGGAGTCTGGATATTAAAATTTGGCCCTGTTTGGTAAGTCTCTTCGTGAAGGCTTGGTAACCACAAGCGAGGTACTTATCACTGTTTTCTTATAATTGTTTGCACACATTCCAATAAATGAAGTTGGATTTGAATATAATCTTTTGCATAATGTTTGTTCCTAATACATGTACTTTTCTTGTAATAATACTCGTTTGCAAATTCAGAAAGGAATTCATCTCCTTTTATCTGTTGGTAAGGTGTGGTTTGAACCAGTTGAAAAATATTTCTGGTGACCTAAATTTCAGGTTGATTGGTTAAAATTTTGAATCAGTCCATTCAATAAAATGTTCGTGTTATTGATTGTGGTTGAGTACATGTTATGATTAGCAAGTTTTGGGTGAAATATTGCCTCGTTATCTAAACCTTTAAGTGACCAGTTATTCTTTCACTATTGTAGTGTAGTGCGAGAAGGCATACTTTTTTTAAGGGTTGTGGATCAATTCATCAATGGTTTGAAAATGTTTTGGGAGGCCTTTGCACCATACCAGTTTAATCAGCCATGCCTCTAGTAATGAACTGATATTTTTAATTGTGCCTTTAGTGGTAATGAAATTTTAAATTTTAGGTGCATCACTTGTAAGGAATGCCCCACTGGTTTTACAATGAATTGTAATGCATGAATTCTGAGATCCAAAATATATTGTATGCTATTTGATGTGAAATATAATTTGTTAAATAAATGTTCTGCCCCGATTTGAATGGAAGTCTTGTACAGCAGTGGCACAAGAAATCTGCGCTCGACTCTGCTCTCATTCTGTTTGTTCATATTTCTTTCATATTCCGAGTGGATTTCGAGATGTCCAGTGACTTTTGTTTCTTGTATTCCCCCAAGAAAGAGGACCTGATTAATTTCCTCCAAAATATGGAGTTCACTAACCTGAAAAATTTTCCCAATCATAATTTTGAAAATAAATGTCTGAGCCACTAAAAACATTATTTTATATAGCCTACCAAAACGCTACGTGTGTGAAACGTATATTTAGTGAGAATCGGTTGATTGGTCTCCGAGATATAGCACAAAAAATGTATTATTTTTTAACAGGCCTATCTTATTAAAACTATCTAAAAAACGTTTCTGAATGCGATGCTTCTAATAGAAACAATCAGCATAAAAAGTTTGATTGAATTTGGTTTAATTGTTAAAGATATATGCCAAACATATTTAAATATTAATATGAACTCAATTTTAAAGATCAGTGTTTGTCCCTATTTAAATCATGTAATTTTACATGAATTTCTGTAGTTGTAGAAAATTTGGTGGAAATTATTTGAATTGACCCGGAAATATGACAAAATGTTCAATTTACTCACCTGAAACTATTCAGCGAAATAATTCTGAAAAGAAGAATCTCTGAATATTCATAAATGATGAATTTAAATAATTATTGTTTGCATACAACATTCGATTGGATATGTTCAAATGATTTATAGACATAAAATTAAACTAAATTTATAATATAAACCACATTAAAACACGCCTGCCGCACATAACACATGTAAATTTAATTACTCTACTATAGTAATATATTGTAAAAATTCTTCATGAATCGGTTGATTGGTCCTAGAGATAGGGCATAAAACCTCAATTTTTCATGTGACGATTTTCATAAATGGAGGACAAAAAGTTTATATATTGGCACATTCGATGGTTGATCGTTGCAGATACAACATACAAAGTTAGATTTAATTCTGTTACATAGTTTCGTAGATATAGCACACTAAGCTAAAAAGTTAGTATACGTGCCATTCGGAAAATAAGAGATTAACACATTTAACGTTTTTTTAAATCATTGTTATTACTGTCAGTCATTCCTACTAATGTATACTAGCCTGCTGTATTATCAAGTGATCATTTAATTTGTACTTAAAATTATTGCATATTTATTGTTTTTGGTGGTGTTCTGATATTAATGTTTATAGTTGTTTGTATTCAATTTTTATTAAGGTGGTAATATTTCTTTATTTTATTTGGGTTTATGTCTTTCCCTTATTTTTATTTTGCGTGGGAAAAAGGGGGTGTGTCCCCGATAAAAATCCACGATTGTTTTGTTTTTGTGCTTCTGGGTTTTAGGCATTTTTCTTAGTATTCTGGTTCTTGTTGGGATGTGGGATCTTCTTCTGCTTTTACAGTTTCTTCTTCATCTGTATCTTCTTCATTATCTTCTTCTGTAGATTCGTTTCTTTCTTGGGTTGCGATTTGAAGAGTGGCAGTAGGAATCACCCTTTCCGGTCTGTCTTCTTTTAGGTACAAGGTTTTTGATCATGGGGGGGGGGGGGATTGGGGAGGGGTGCCGCGTACTGGTTGGGTTAGTTGTTTTTATTAGAGGATTTTGGTATATGGTTTGCTTGGTAGCGAATTGAGAGACCATGGTTTTTACTATGGATATTGGACTGAGACCGTTGGTTGAGTGCAGTAGATCTACGCGGAAAGTGAAAAGAGGGGGGGGGGATCTGTAATTACGCTTAGTCCTTTATAATATGTCGTATATATGGGTCGATGGTAGTATGCTGCGGTTGAGGCTCATATTTGAGGCAGTATATGTAAGTAATGGAGTGTTGAATGCCTTAAATAGGGTGACTCTTGTTTGTAGGTTGATATGAGAACAAGGGCTGATAAAAGAGGTGAGTCCTCTAATGGCTCCTGTAGCTCTACCTGCTGCCTGTTTGATGTGTTGCTTGAAACAAAGTTTGGAGTCGAGAAGAATTTCGAGATATTTTGCTCGGCTTTTCCATGAAACTCCTGTGCCTTTCAGATGAAGTGGTTGTGGTGGGTTGTCCAGGTTTAGTCGAGAGAAGTTGATTGCCTGTGTTTTTGCTGTGTTGAGGGAAATTGCTTAAAACACATAAATTAATATGGCTTGCCCCAGTACAGATTCTTCGCCAAATAAAGAAGTCGGTTGATTTTTTCCGAGATACGACGTAAAAATCGTATTTTCTCATGTAGAGCTTACAAAATGTTGGCAAGATGAGGCTTTGCATAGACAATTTTGATGGATATAATTGATACTGGCAGCATACAAAGGTAGTTGAAATTTGTTTTTTAGTTTCGTAGATAAGAAATTCTGAGCTAAATTGTTTATGTATCCGTCATTTTGAAAATATCTCTGTTTAACCCTCTCAAAGTTTATAGGTTTACATGGCCTGCCATAGTGCTACTTATTGCCAAAATTGGTAGAAATAGTTTTTTCCCCGGAGATACTGGAAAGGGCGTAGAGACGAAATTGTATGGGCAAAATATATTAATAAATGTTCCCCACGTATGTTTGTCAAATTTCTATAAGGGGTCATGACGACAAGGAGAACGTGTAACGTAATTGCTAACACATTGTGAAGCCATCTGTAATAATTGTGTTTATAATATACGTGTGGTCATCATATGTGCGATTAATATATATAGCAAACCACTTTTGAATATTTAGTGGTACTAGACATATGAATTTATGACTTAACTTAAAAAATACAGGACAACTTCAAAATGATAATATCCAGGAAATAGAATTAAATCAAGTGTATTTTTCTACTAACACATATTAACACACCAAATTCACAAACAAGACAATTCAAAACCCTTGAGAATCAATACTTATCCTAAAATATATCAAACCTGGCTGTCAGAAATTATAATATTACTGAATTTGAATTTAAAATTGGAAAATCAAAATATTCTCTCGAAAATATTAAATGTATGACACAGCAGTGAAGGTTATCATAATGGATTTTAGCATAGTATTCAAATTAGTTCTTATAGTTCAAAAACATTAAGTTGTTCCGGCTAGTTATCAAATCAGTAGTTCATCATGAAACTTTTTACACTTAGACTACTGAGTTTTGTTGATAATTGTTTAAGAAAAATCTTCTAAGAATCATATTAACGAATTTTGAATATTGTATAAATTCTGAATTATTCATCGTTACGTTAAATTATTGAAAGAGTTCAAAGGAAAAGTTTTTGAGTTTTAATAAAATTATTTCATTCGCTAATATCTTGAAAAGGCATGTTTCGACGATTTATTGACAGCAGGACTAACTGGCAAAACTCTGATCTTACTTGGAGACAATATGTAGGTGGAGATGGCACCTGGTATCCGACTACCTGAAAGTTGTGAAGTCCTCACTTAATTAGGAATCCTTCCCCAATTCTGCATCCTCCAGTAGTGGATTGTCGAACCGCGCCTCTGCAACACCGGATCAGGACTCCTGTCGATCCTGGGGCGATGCAAGCTTTCCCTCTCGTAGTCTCTGCGTCAAAGACGTCCTCCTTCCAAGACTTCATTCGAACTACTCCTAAAACGTTCGCTAGCCTTATTGCGAAAGTTCTCTTTTAACAGAAAGTATTTAATACATTGTTCTTGCGTTCCAAACAAACTAATTTTCTAAGACAAATTAGTTTTCTTCTTTGCCTGAACGTCATAGATATCAATATCGCACTTCTGCATTAACTTGATAGGTTAGTCAAGTGCAATTTTCATATAAATGTTCGTTTCACTTTAAATTAAAATAATGCATATTATATATTCAACACGTATGGAAATATTATGATTAGAAGACATTAAACAATAACACTGATAAATAATTCTAAGATATTTTAGTAATAAATTAAGCTATTAAATTTTTAAATAATTTTGGGTAACCTCTGGCAAGGCAACTCCTTACAATACCGAGTAATTTTAATTAGCCATGTGAAACTATTTTAGAAAATGGTGGACAGAAGAGATTTTGAGTAGACACATTTTACGGTTGTAATATATACAGCCAGCATACGAAATTTCATTGGAATTAATTAAATAGTTTTGACGATATAACATACAAAACTATAATATCTATATGGCCGTCATCTTGAAAATATGTATCTGACATACCTAAAACATACCAGTTAACATCACCTACGTAGTACTACATGTTTGACATATTTGGTAGAAATCAGTCAATTGATTCACGAGATATGACGTAAAAACTTTATTTATTCGTGTGGCACTATCCTACATAATGAAGGACAAAAGAGGCTCCGTGTAAACACATTTTATGTTTGCTATATATTCCTACATACAAAGTTAAATTGGAATTGATTGAATGATTTCGAAGATACAGCATACTATGCTAAAATAGCTGGATGGCCACCATTTTGAAAATATGTGTCTGGCATACTTTAAACATATTTAAACTTATCAACTGCCACTGCACTACTTGCGTACCAAATTGATAGCAATCTGTAAATTGTTTTGCGAGATATTACACAAAAACTTTATTATTTCATGTAGAAAAAATAGACAAAATGTGTTTTTTTTTTTTTTTTTGTTTATATAACACTTGTAATAGATACTGCCTGTGTAAAAAAAAATTGGTCGAAATTGATCAAAACGGTATTGTAGTTATAACAAATGAATCTAAAATATTTGCATGGCCGCAATTTTGAAAATGAGTAACTAATTAAGTTCAATTACTGTAAGCAGTTCCCTTAAAGTTGGTTCTCACTCATCATTTCGCTTAGTATTCATTAGATCATAAAATGGTTCACATATTAAACTAAATCATCATTGAGCGTATTACTAAAATTTCCATATAAAGTGTTTTGTTGAATTGTTATAAGGTTACTGTTAATCTGTGCAATTTATATTACATGGAGAACAATATTTATTTTTGAAGAAGTGCAGATATCGTGAAGGTAACCAGGCATAGTTTTTGTTTTTGTTTGGAATGTTTTGTGTGAACATGAATTGAGAGAGCACTAAATGGAGACGGCTGTAAAAAAAAAAAGTATGTTAAAATGAGTATGTAGTTGCAACTAGTGTCCTGCCGAACCAAATAATTTGTGGATGAATATGATGTCCTGCAGTCCTGGAGAGTATTGTCCACCCCTGATGACGGCTACAGCTAAGTGTTGAACCGATGAGTCACACATTCGAGAGTTTTCGTTGTTTTGTAAGACTGAGTTGCTGGCCGATGGCACATGTAGGAGTGCAGTTTCATGGACCATTTGATCGAGCTTAATATTCATTTGCATTTGTTCGTTGTGTAGCTATCATGGAATATTTAGGGAACATCCTAAATTTGATTTCTAAAAGTAATCATATTCTTATTCTCATCGTATTCATTTTCTGACAACAGATAGTAGTTCTGCCTTCTTTGATTATTTTTTTTAATTCTAGGATTGAAGGGTAGTTGTGACATGTTGTCCTGTGTAGTGTTAGGATTGTCTGTTAATAAAAAATATAAATTAAATTTTTTCACATGTGCTTTCTGTCGGTAGAGCATATCTTAAGGTTTGCATAATTACATACTTACTAGTACAAGTTTCTGCCATTATGATCCCAGTAAGCATGATGATTTAAGGTAATAATTCTGAAGATAAAATTTGTTTTGTTCTTTTTTTTTTTTTTTTACACTTCTTCAATATAATTAACAAGTTGATGTTAACAAATATACATGTGAAAATGAGTCCATATCTCTACATCCGTGAACTACAATCTTATAAATATTTCTGTTACGAAACTCTAGCCTATCATTGTTTTACATACGTGCCAAATTTGGCGAAAATTGGTTGAATGGTTTTCGAGATATACAATGTGGCCTAGCTTCCAAAATTGTGGACAAACAACAACAATATTCACCTCTGAATTCAATGCTCACAACCTATGCTGTCAGTACATAAAGTACACAAAATTTGTTACAAATCCGTTTGAATGGTTTCCGAAATATGACATGATCATCACCCCAAATATTAAAATGGCTGCCATTTTGAAAGTAAGTGCCCGGTGTGGTCGAAAATTATAACGTCAGGTGTTCTTGCTTAGTACTATATGTGTACCGAGTTTGGTGAAATTGGATTTACACATTCAAAAATGGAAAGGGGGACGCACACACGCACAGACACACCTACACATACACACGGTCCCACAGACAGGAAAGTGATCTCAGAAGCCTTTCTCCCCTTTGGAAAGTAGGCTAATAATATTATTATTTACAAATGTTCACCTTACACTTTTAATTCAATGTTAAGACATGGAACTGCTTTCCCTTCCGTCGTTACCAACTTTACTTGGAGTGCTTCAGCCAGCGTACCTGTTTAATAATGCGAAGTTACTGGCAGTGGCGTTTTCTAAAGGTTGTTCTCCAAAGTGCTCAGTGAACAGTGAGCCACGGCTTTGTAATAGTGAGTGTGACGTATCAAGCAGTGTAATAATTACTTGTCAGGGGCCCGATGGGAAAACTTACTGAATAGTCCTGGAGGATGTTTGCAGTACAGCGAGCATTTCTGAAACTAACTTTTGAATAAAATAAGTGTCCGTAACTACGTATTATACTATTTCAGAGAGCACATTGGCATGCGGCCTCCCAGCTAAGTTGGCAGCGATGAAATAAAATTAACCGCCAGACTCTGAGTTGCACACCCCAGGAAGTTTCAACAATGCAATGTTGACAATTAATTTCCCAACACAATAATGCATTGTTTATGTCTCACAACAACATGGCATTTGAGCTTCAAACGTTTAAACTGAAGGATCGACATGTGCTCCAGAAGAGTAGGAATAGAGTCGCTCCCGGACGAGATTCTGGGCCGCATCTTCCAGAAGCTGCCCGTTGAGGAGCGAGGACTGCTGGCCCCAGTGAGCAGGCAGTTCCAGAGAGTGGCGGAGGATCCTTACTACTGGTTATACATGACGGTGGTAAGCTGCAAGGGCAGCACACAGCAAGTGTGTCGTGTGCTGAGGAGGGCCAGCTTCCTCAGGTGGCTGGAGATCCAAGACCGCAGCGACGCCAACGATCTGCTGGCTTGCGTCGCCAAGCACGCTCGCAACCTTAATAGCCTCACCATGCTGCGGTGCCGGGGATATCCTGGACAGAAGAGACCTAGCCTCAAGGCCGAGCTGGTCTGTCGGGTCCTCCGGAGGTGCGGTCGTCTGAGGAGACTAGTGTCTGAGGGCCACTTGTTACTGGGGCGCAAGGTGGTACAAGAGATATTGTCCAGGGTGCTGAGTCGAGCCCTGAAGTCTGGCACTGTGGACTGGACTGTAGTTTGAGAGTGACTTGTTATGAACGCCGTCAGAAAGTGATGACACTGGATTTCAATTAGAATTTCAACAGCAGCAAAAACATAAAGTCAATTCTATTCGGAAATAACCATTAATGTTAAAAAAAAAATCGAAATTAAAAGCGTTAAAAATATTTTATAAAAACTTATTTGATCTAATAGTCATTTACACAACGCCCAGTCTACAAGAATTCAGATGTATATTATGTATGAATAATTTATTAACGACCCTGTTTATCAGCATGGCCTATATTATAAATTAACCTAAATATATGTATGAAAGAACAGGTATATCCACGTCTCGCCCGGAATTTTAAACGAGAATGTCGTAATTCGAATGTAATTCTTTACGCATTCCTAATATTAGAGATGATTGATTCAAACATTTAAAGTTGGCCCCAATTTAAAAAAATGCATTATTTACATCTTCATGAGAAAATATTGCTGGTTAGTATTTGCGAACTACTCGCGTGTAAGTTGTCTACTAAGCGCATGGGTGAACTATTTCATGGAGTTTGGAAGTAAATAAATCAGCACTAGCACACAGCAAAAAAAGTATAATGTTCCTGTAACAAAAGTATTTGCTATTGAGGAATTTCTTTGAAAGTTTATATTATAAAATTAATAATGTGACAAAATGAATAATGTTAACCATTCACAAAGTCTTATATTACTATAATGCCAATATATTTTTTGAAGCGTTAATGTTAACAAAGCCTCTAAGTAATGTTGGCAGAACCAAATATTGAATTATGCTGAAAATAATAGGAAGAACGAAATATTTTATATTACTTCGACACCAAAGAAATCTCCACCCAACACAAGATTACACTCGTACACTCTTGGCATTGTTAAATGGCAGACATTAGGGAACTGCGATAACCTCGTGAAATGAAACCACTGTATTTAAATTTTAGACCAGCACTCAAACCTTGCAAAGCAGTTTACGTGTACCAAAAATGCAAATATTTATAGACATAAAGTGTTTCAACATAACGAAAGAGAACTGAAGTTTGTCGTTATGTTGCACGAAAACTAACAATATGAAACATAGTCAAATATGTTAAGATAAAGCAATTGGTAGAATGTCAGATTTCGTAAAGTAGAGAATGTCAAATACTGAAAGCGCTGGTTCGGTTCCCCTCCCACTTTTTTTTCGTTGGTTATATTTATTTTAGCGACAAAATTCTTGTATTTCATTTACTTTACATTCTAATATTCTATTTAGTCAAGGAAAGTACAAGAAAAATCTTAACACAAATGTTAACATCAATTAAACACAACATTTGTTCTGCCGCAGCAATAAACACCGCCTTAAGGTTGACAGAACAGTAATGCCGGAATCACATTGCCACGATGTGCTGTAAATTCAAGTAGTCACATTGAAATGTGTTGTGGTTGCGTTTTTGGTCGTGCCGTGCTATGTTGGTCGGGGCTATGTGATTCCGGAATAAAGAGGCAATGTTGTCACAAAAGTACTTAATGTTACATTAACATTAATAGCCTAACAGTATATTACGTTAATAACGATATAGGTTACTGACGGCTCACAGATAACAACTAATTACAGCTACAGTAGCACACCATGGAGAGTTTTTTCTGTTGCAGATGAGAGTTTTTACGTACAGTTTGGGGTCAATTCCAACGTAGATGTACGACACAGCACATATAGGACATACAAAACGGATACAACTCTTTGGACGTGAAATGTGTTTTATTTGTTATTCTTAAGGAGACAGTGTTAAAAACAATAAGTTGCTGATATATTTTATGAGCCTACTTTCCTGAACTTCCGCTTAAGACACGACAGTTTGTATGGCCTAGTGTAGCGCCATTAATTTGTGTGAAGAATTTAGTGTAAATCGCTTGTTTGGTCCCTGTGATGTGGCATTAAACCTCTATATTTTTCATGTGAGATCTTCATAAATGGAGGACAAAAATGATGTATTATTTCATTCGATGATTGTATAGCCTACTGCCAGTACGCAAAATTAAGTTAAACCCGATGACATAGTTCTGTAGATATAGCACATTAAGCTAAAATTATTTTATAGCCGTTATTCTGAAATAAGCGTGTCACATACAAAATACATATATTTATATGGCCTAATATAGTACAATCTCTTCGCCAAATTTGTTTAAGAATGGTTTGATTTTTTTCCGAGACATGATATAAAAACTTTATTCTTACTTACAAAATGGCAGAAAAATGAAGCTATTGTATAGACATATTTGATGGTTGTAATAAATAATGCCAGCATATAAAGTTAAGTTGGAATCGTTCCGTTAGTAAAATATAACGAGTGTATATATAGCCACCATTTTGAAAATACTTGCCTGACCTACTTAAAGCATACCAGTTTCCACCACCTGCTGCAGTGCTATTTGTTTGCCAAATCTGGTAGTAATCTGCCAATTATTTTCCGAGATATTAATAAAAACTTTATATTTTCATGTGGCATTACTTAAAAAATGTCACACAAAAGAGGTTTCGTGTAGATGCACTTGATAGTTGAAATATATACTGCCAGTATACAAAATTTTGTTGGAACTGATTACATGTTTTCGACAATATAGCGTTCTGAGCTAACATGGCTATACGTCCACCATTTTCAAAATAAGTGTGTGATATATTTGAAACAAACCATTTTACATCATCTGTGCAGTACTACTGGCCTGCCAAATTCGATAGGACTCGGTTAATTGGTTCTCGAGATGCCATTTATTCGTGCGGCGTTATCCAACAAAATGGCGGGATATTTTGCTTCCTGTAGATACTGTTGATAGTTATAATATCAACTGCCAGCATACAAATAAAAGTTGTAATTGTTTGCATGATTTCGGCGATAAAGCGTTTTAAAATAAGAGCCTGAGGTACTAAAAACATACATTTTTACATCATGTGCAGCAGTAAAACGTGCTTGTCAGAGTTGATAGTATTGTTTCACGAGATATGACATAAAAGTTTTATTTATTCGTATGGCGTTCTCTTGTAAAAGGGCGGGAAAAATATGCTTCGCGTAGATATAGTTCACCGTTGTAATATCTACTGCCAGCATACAAAGTTAAGTAGGAATCCATATATATCTATATGTCCACCAAATTTATATTAATTATGTGACGTTCTAAAAACATAACATCATATTCTGCAGTATTACTTGTTTGTCAGATTTATGTAGGAATCAGGTTATGTTTACCGCGATATGGCATAAAGAATTTATAGCTATCTTACAAAAAGGCCTACAAAAGTGGCCTGTAATTAATTATTTTAGAATACAAAATTTGGCCGAAATTGGTTAAGCAGTATGATAGATAGACCAAATAAACCTAAAATATTTGTATGACCACCATTTTTATAATAAGTTACTAAAAAAGTTCAATCAATTATATTTACATGTCATATCATAATATTACTTTCGTGTCAAATTTTGTGAGAATTGGTTTAATGGTTTTGAGTTATACTGTAAAATAATATTCTTTTCATTTTGTGCTATTTTTAAAAATGGTCGACCAACAACTATATACTTCTCAAAATTAAATGCTTACACGATGCTCTGCCATCATACAAAATTTGGTTTAAAGCCGGTTGAATAATTCCCGAGATGACATATCACCCCAAATATTTAAGCGTCCGACATTTTGATAGTAAGTGCTCGGCGTGGGCGAATACTATAAAAGTCAGGTGTCCTTGCTATGTGTACCGAGTTTGGTGAAATTCAGTTCTCTCGTTCAAAAATTGAAGGGAATCGGGGACACACACGCACGCACACACACCGACTACAGAGAAAAACACACATGCATGCACCCTAGTACAGACGCACAGACAGGAAAGTGATCTCACAAGTCTTTGTAGGCTAAAAAAAAACTGCCTCAGGCGCCTAATTAAAACAATACATAGCCATAATTTACCGGCAAGATGTAATGACTAGGATACAGCTGCAGTCGAAAGTTTTACATCCGCAATAAAACTAAGAGTTGAAAGAAATATTAATAATGTTTCCAAGTGCTGTTTATTTTCTGGTTATATTACTGAGGAATTACGGAATGGCAGTACTTAACTCTTATATTTATAACCATCGTTTTAAGCAAAACAAACGCTGTACAATCCTGCTCAATGAATATTTCGCTCCTCGCTGACTCGCAGTCTAGTGTAGATTTTCAGGTAAAGGCTGTTCACGAAAAAAGTGAGCGTTTTCGAAATCGACCTTAGAAGAAAGTCACTGCTCCTACATGCATATATTTTAACGAGAGCACTGAGCGACTTGCACCCAGTAAAGTTGGTAATGAAGAATGGGAATTGGTTCTATATCTTAATGTCGAATTAAAAGTGTCAGGTAGGCCTAACCATTTGTGGCAACTTAAATTATTTCTTTCGCTTTCTGCTTTTTTTAATGCATGTAAGTGTAAAAATTAGGAGATTTGTTTAAATATTTACTTTTCTGGTAATTTCACTGTTTCACTTGACGGACACATGAATGAACCGATGAGGCCCATGGTAATATTAATTTTAAACAAGGTAGAAGAATACACAACATGCATACAAGTAGATCTTAAGCAGGGCTTTCAAAAGTGCTCATTTTACTGTGAACTGCTTATACTTTTACAGGTGTTCTCGTGATGCATATTCGACACATCCTCTGAACCACCGGAGAGATCAAATAATAATGGGGAAATTAGCAACATTAACATACATATCCTTTGCATTAAAAAATTGCTGTTTTTATTTACTTCGAGGTGGTAGAGAGTATAGACTGTGCAAGTAAAAAATTGAGACATCGTGAAATTTTATGTTTGGAAAGTTGTAACCAACGGAAGAGAGTTCTTATTTTCACAAATTAATTAGTTTGGTGTTCAGATTTTGTAACTCTAACCAAAAGGCTTTGATCCCCCAAACTGACTATATTGTTTTATAGTATGTTCACAGTAAAATGAGCACTTTTGAAAGCCCTGCTTAAGATCTGATTGTATGCACGTTGTGTATTCTTTCCCCTTATGGTAAATTGACATTGCCATGGGCCTCGTTACTTTATTCATGCGTTGGTCAAATGAAACTGTAAAATTATTAGGAAAGTATTTTATAAATCTGCTAATTTTTACACACTGATGCATTAAAAAAAACAGAATGCGAAATAAATAATTTGAACGATCACAAATGGTTATCTAACACTTTTTATTCGATGGTATAATGAACAACTCGTTCCATCTATTGTCATCAACTTTACCGGGCGCGTGTCACTTAGTGCGCCCGTTGAAGTATATGCAGGAATGGGCAGTGTTTTTTTTCTAAGGTCTATTTCGAAAGTGCTCACTTTATCGCGGACAGCCTTTACAACTTTGAACTTTATCTTTGCATTGCCGGTGTGCGCACGGAGGGTGTTGATACGACTAAACCTCGTTAATGGGTATCAGAAGCAGAAAATAGGTTTTTATGCCGTTGACTAAATACTTAGAGGAATCCTTCATATGAAGTACTGTTTTGAAAATTTGCTATAGAGAAGGGAAATATTGCAATAAAACAAACATACACACACAACGCCACACCCACACACATATTAAATATTTAATTTATATAATTTAATATCTGCAAACCTAAGTTTCTTTTACCTCCCTTTTGAGTATGAGTCAGATTTGGTCGCAGCCTATAAGCTGTTCACGGTAAAGTAAGCACTTTTGGAAGGACTCTCATTTGGAATAACACTCAATAAATATATTTTATTGTAGCCTTAAGACGTTAAAATTCCGAGTGTGGAGGAATATACACACTGTGATTATTACTTACATGGCAATACTTACTTTAAAACGTGGTTAAAGAATGATATATGGCTGAAAGAAAAAAGTAACTGGGGCCTCAAAAGTGATCACTTTACTGTGAAAAGCCTTTAAAAGGCAAGTTTTCTTAGCTATGAAAAGATGCGCAGTTTTACAGTGCAACTCCAAACTTTCTGCAGAAGAGTAATACCAGTGCGACAGAAGCCCATATTTAGACGCAACAAGATTCTAAGCAAACGTGCCAGTTCAGTTACTTACGCCTAAAGGTTGTTCACGATAAAGTGCACACTTTTGAAATCAACCTTATAAAAAGTCCCTGCCCTTAACTGCAGATATTTTAACGGGCGCAATGAGTCCCATATATATCCCATATATTAACGTCGAATAAAAAGTTTTAGGTAACCATTTGTGATAACTTAAATTATTTCCCTGGCTTTCTGCTTTTTTTTCTATGCGTCGAAGTGTTAAAACGAGCAAATTTGTACAATATTTACTTTTCTGATAATATCACAGTTCCAATTGACCGACGCATGAAGAAAGTGGCGAGGCACATGGCAATGTTAGTTCCACATAAGGCGGAAAAACACACTGCGTGTATACAAGTAGATCTCAAGCAGTGCTTTCAAAAGTGCTCCTTTCACCGTGAACAGCATATAGATGTCAGAAGTACTTGTTGCTAGCGCTCACTTCGTGTGACATACGGCGGTTTTCAAGAGGCTGGACATTTTTTCTATATTTTGGGGTTGTTTTGTAGTTTTGTGTGACATGATATCGATGACAACTTTATAAAAATGCAAAATTATTTCAAAAATTTTATTAATCGTGTTTTTTTAAGCGTGAATATGAACAGTTTAAGTTAAAACCTTGTTTCGTACAAATATCCAAAAGTTATTTTAACATTCAGTTTGGATTCAGCTGAAATTATTTTTAAAAGCACATGAGTATAACTATGTAGTTTCTTTGAGATCCAACAGCTGGTTCACTTGCGGTAAAGGTTTTGATTTTAAATTTTGATTTAAATTTGATTTTGATTTTGATTTATAATTGAAAATTTAATTTGGTTTCAATTTAAATTTGATTTTGATTTTGAATTTTATTTTAGAAATTAAAATTGAACAGTGGATGAACAGCATAACAAACGACCAAAAAAAATTTTCTTCGTGACATTTTAATACCATTAACATTAGTTTTGAATCATAGCCTAACGCGTGAGTTTTGATCTCTGTTCCCTTATGAGATTCCTAATAAAAATATATATATATATATTAAGAACTCCTGCAACCTATTTAATGCTTATTTGAAAATTAGAAAAAATCAGGTTCCTCTAATTCCCTACTTTTTTCAGACTATTGTTTCATTTGACAACGAAAAAGGATGTAATATGCTAAAAATGTAGATAGTAATTTTAACCTCTTTCATGATTTTAAACAGTGGTATTTCTTCAGGTTGACGAACCAATTGCTAAGTCACAGAAACGAAGTCCAAGGACTTGATCCGAGATCATTTTCCACATGGTTTGAGGTTAGCGGCCAGAAACATTGCATAAACCTTAACCAAGAGATGATCAAAGAGAATTTCGAACCTGACCGCGAACACTAGAATTTTTGTGGCTCGTATCATTAACTCAATATCAATTGATTAACACAACTTACAAATTTTAATTGCCAGTGAGTATTTTGTTGCAAATAATTTAATCCAAAAAAATTTTCTACTAAAAAGTTTCGTGTCGTGTATACTATTAGACTAAACTGCTTTAGTCTTTGCATTAAAAAATTTATGTACTGTAGGTGTACTTTTACTAATTTTGAATGTTCTTAAACATGTAGTTTAAGTGGAAAAATGCCATTTCAAAATATAATTATTAATTCTAACAAAACGCCTTACTGAATTTTTGCTTGTAAGCCCCTTGCACATAATCATACTATATATGGTGAAAAATCGTAAGTAGGTTACAACATATTACGGATAGAAATAACGTAAGATATACCTGTTATACTAACCAAACATAAAAATTAAATTTTAATGTTCTTCGAGTCTTTTCATCATATGCATTGATTGAAATAAGGTTTTTTTTCTGCTATTTCCTCTAGTTGCAAAGCGTACGAAAAGGAGAAAGAGTTTTACGTCACCCAAAAATAGGAAAAACGAAAAACTTCTATCTTTACGCCTCTTAATTTCTGTGTTTTAAATAACACTGTAAAAAAACACTGACTTCACGATAATTTTGCCAATACAAAATTGAGCAGCACTGTCTTGTACAGTGTTATCAGCTCAACTTCCGTTCATGTGATCTGATATCAAGGCACCTCAGATTTCGTTTGTGCAATGACTGTAGCTCTGATCCGGGGATCATTTTTGACGTCAGGTAAATCTTTTTTTGGTAAGGGTGTTCAAGGTAAGGTAAGCACTTTTGAAATCAAACTTGCGTATGTTGTGTAGAAACATTAGTAGTATTAGAGCAAGGTTTTCAGATACAGAAGCGGGGAAATAAAGGAGGATGATGTTTTGCGGGTTGCGGAGTTTAAGGGGTTTGTAATTGAGATGAAATCCTCCCTAGATTAATCTTATGGGACTACTTATGATTGGGGTTAGCACAATCTGCTCTGCGTGCTCCAACCCCTCCCCCTTAAAAATGGGACTATGTTGTGAGTAGTTTAAGTAAGATCGAATCTCTGCTCCGAGACTAAGCTAACCCTCCTCCACACCAACCCCATTAGTCACTGGCGCTGCGGCGAATGGGAGTTTACAAATAAGGCAAGGGGCTACTCTCCTCCACCCTATCCCCATCAATCATCGGCGCGGCGATCGGAAGGTTACAAAGAGACCAGCGCAACCCTCCTCTACTACTGCTACTGTGCCAACTCCGCGGCAGCTCTCCGTATCTCTAACCCTGCTGCTACATGCTGGGACCTTATCACCGGATGTACTTCTGGACCCCACCAAGCCGCCACTTCTGGCCGATATACAAGTTGCAATCAAGCGCAATGCACCATCGCAAATGATAACAACATCCTGTTACATGCAACACACACACAAGTGCAAACATTTTGGCCAACATAAACGTTTTATCCACCAATTTAACAAACATAATTACTCCTTTCGGGCATGTTAAAGGGATCACATAGAGAGGTCAAGAAGGCGGGGGGGGGGGTGAATTTAATCCTTCTCTCGTGTTTTTTATCAATCTAATGTTATTTATTTATATTTCGATGATAAGTTCCCAGCATGTAGTGGCAGTATTAGAGTTATGGAGAGCTGAAGTGGAGTTGGCACAGTAGCGTATTAAATGCCGAGCGAGTAGGTTGAAGTAGCAGGTGCGGGCTGATCCTAGACTTTTCTATTTTCGTTTTTTTTCGTTCTTACCTGGTTTCCAGGTATGTATCTGTATTGTATTAATAGTTTGATTCCTTTTTGCATATTATGATAATTTTTACGATACTTAACATTTTTATTTTTATTTTTTTCAGATTTTATCCTCACATGTATTGGAGGCACACTCGTTCTTTTAGTTACTACCCAAGGAAGGTTTATCGTAATATCGTGTTTCTTACAAAGGATATCAGTAAAGATTATGGGTCTTGGACAGTTAAGATCCTTGATATAGAAGAGAGTTATATTTTGTTTACTTTTTTGTACCATTTTTGTCTTCAAGGAATAACTGCTAAAGCTGGTAGTTTTTTGTTGGAAATGTGTTTCTTCAGAAGGTCTCATATCGAGGAGTCTGCGCCAAAGGAGATTAGTGAGATTGATCCAAACAGGATAATCTGTTGGAAGACTTTTCCAGTTCATGAGGGTAAGGCAGACAATACTGCTGTAATTAGTGTTTTTGGTTAATGCATCCATGTATGCACATAAGAAGATGAAGATGGAACTTGGTGATCAGAATTCTCAAAAAGCATCTGAATATGTTCAGCTCAATTAATTTCAGTTTTATCTTTTGGTAGAGTCCAGTCTCATATTGCTATGGTCTTCTCAGGGTCTGTTTCAATCCCAGGGTCTGTTTCAATTACATGGCCCAAGAAATTAATTTTCTTTTGGAAAAGGTGGCATTTCTTAGGAACCAATTTCAGATTGGCCACAGTCACTTTATGAAACACAGAATTTAAGCATGCCAGGTGCTCTTCAAAAGTTATTCCTGTGACCACAATGTCGTCTAGGTACGCCAGACCAATATCTAAGGGCATAACTTACTCCTTTGGTCATTTGAAGGTGGCAGGGGTATTATATAGCACAAAGGGTATAACCTTGAATTGCCAGGTTCCTTTCCCTTGGACACAAAAGGCAGTCTTTTCCTTGCCTTCCCAAGCCACCTCCCACTGCCAATACCCGCTCTTCATGTCTAGAAAAGAATACCACTATGAGCCTGCTAGGCTATTCAGGGTGTCATATCCTAGGGAGTGAGTAAGAATCTTTCTTGGTCATATTATTAAGTTGGCAGTAATCAACACAAAATCTAATAGAGCCATCTTTATTTTTAACAACCACAATGGTAGAAGATCATAGACTGGCTGATGGCTCTATCACATCTAAATCCCTCATCTCTTTCAGAATACCATCAACTACCTCATATGAAGCTAGTGGTAGTCACCTTGGCAGCTACTTTATGGGTCTGGCATCCCCCATATCGATGTGGTGGCATGCAACATTAGTTCTGCCAAGATCAGCGGGGTCGCAGGAGAAAGCACCTCTATTTCTTCATAACAATTCTGAAACTGCCATCTCCTGTCGCCAGTTGAGGTTTTCTTTTGTTCTCGTCAGCAGTTCCCCCAGAGCATCTGGAAGAGGACATTCAGTAGTTTGTGACAGTGAAACTTCTAGAACATTTGGAAGTACCTGTGAGACCTGCTTCCAAAAACTCTGTTGTTGCCCCCTCTTCAAGGCAAATAGCATGGTCAGACAAATTAATCATCCTAACAAGCAAACTGTCCGATTTTGAAGAAATCAATGTCCTGGCAACAATGACACCATAGGGTAAAATGCCACCTTTCTGAGCTGGTTCGATTATGCCCAATCGCCTGACAAATTTCCCTGGCATGTGCCTGGAATAACAACCTCGCTAGAAGAAGGGAGCATAGTTTATTGATTACACACTACTGGGCAGCTCATTGGCGAAGATAAATCTCGTTTTGTTGACACTACCAACTCGGTATTACCTACACATAACACTCCCAGTCTAGTATCAATACAGCATCCCAACTTATGTAATACATCAAGACATAAAATGCACCCGTCCTCCATTTCTGCTATTCAGTTATACCGAGCTGTAAGAGTACTCTTCTCTTGCCTTTGACTGGTGTGATCTCACCTGTTACTGTAGTTAAACAGCAGTGAACCATGCTCTTATCGGATGATCACTGAAGAGAAGGCCCATGAATGTCGGGTCTTACCACTATTATAGTCGCTCCTGTGTCAACGACCATCTGGCAAGAAACATCATCTAGGCTCCCCTCCGCCGATATGGCATCGGAATCTTGTTTCATTGAACACACTTTCAAAAGCACTGGGGCCTTCTCTCCAGCAATCGCTGACCTTTGCCCCTCAAGACCGGTATTTTTTCCCAAAGACATTGCACTCTCATCTGCCCCTTGACGCCTGCTCCGTGGTTGTTGCTGCTGCTATTGCTGAGGACAGTTGGCTCTCAGGTGCCCCAGCTGTCCACACATCCAACATTCCGGTCGTTCGGGTGGGGGACGGCGAGTCTCCGTAGTGTGCACCCTGGAAGCAATATCTCTCATGGTCGTCTGCAAGTCCTTCAACATCCTCTTGACACTGTCATCCTCCCCTTCATCAAGCATTACTGTCCGCACTGGACGTCGGGGCACTTCTGACTGCCGTGCTGACTCTATCTTCAGTGCTCGGGCCAAGGCATCCTGCATGGTGTGAGGCACAGCTTGCCACATGTCGGTGTCAGCGATAGCGTTAACGAAGAAGCCGACATCGATGACATCTCGTGCCTCCTCCGAGCATCCCTCCAGAGACAGGTGCGACAGCCTCACGATGTCCTGCCACAGTTCCTGCAGTGGTTCGCCGCATTGCTGGATGCGGCTTTGTAGTTGGGCATGGTGGGCGTGCTGTAGGTAACGGTCGCCGAATCGAAGCTCCAAAGCCGACACCAGTGTAGAGTATTCTAGACGATATCGTTCCGGCAGTGACTGCAGTATGCTCAACGCTGACCCCTCAGTACAGCCGCCAAGTAGTATGTCCGCTGTTGTTTAGTCCAGCTATTCAGGGTGGCGATTTCGAACTGGTGCCGGTATTCACGCCAAGGCATATGTCCATCGTAGGGGGCGGGTATAATTGTGACCACTTTACCCACCCCTGGCTGGAGCGTAACTACACTGTAGAACAGCTGTGCCTCCCCTACGATGGCTGCACTGGCGGCTACCTCTACCTTCTTGTCGTTGCCCGCACTCGTCGTCTCGGTGGTGACCAAACTGACCAAACTCGGTTCCTCTACTGCCCCTGCATGTCGTCTCCTGTGTTGCTCCAAAAACTCCTGCCATTCCTTCTTGAGGACGCTCACCTCTTTGTCCACTTTATACTCGGCACTGTCCAACCTTCTGTTAACACTGTCCATTCTCTCGCTCATATTGTCAATTTTCTTGGCCACACTGTCTATTTTATTGTTCACTAACTAACTTACACCTTCTATCTTTCTATCCACATTCTCATTCACACTGTCTATTTTTTCCTGTCTAGTTATTCACTAACATTAACAATAGATTCACTAACACTATTAACAGATTCACTAACAATATCTATTTTACTATATAAGTTTTCATTTTCATTACTAATTTGATTATTTACAGATTCTATTTTGCTATTTATCTGGCCACTCAAACTTTCTGTTAAAGAACGAAGTGTTTCCATGTTTACCGACATTTTTCTAGTTAGCATTCAAGAAATTCAAAACAATTCCTCGGCCCATTGCTCAAATATAGCGATATTTACAAATACTAATTACAATTGTTTAATTATTTTATTTTCGTATAATGCCTCCATCCTACTTCTGACACCAGTGTTACAATTTCTCTATTATAAATTAAGTGGGCTCTACCGAGTTCGTTAAAGGATGGAGATCTTAATCAAATAAAGAAATTGATTATAATTTCCTTATTTTATTTATAATAATTATAGCATAATTCTCTGAACTCTAATTTCCACAGTAAATTGATATCACTTACTGTTCACAATTAATTACTCCAATTCAATACAATTTATAAATACCACAAATAAATCAATTAAATTAAAAATTAAAGATAAGTCTCAATAGACAGTGAATCAACCTATTCAAATATTGTATAAAATATGTGTCCAAATTAACAGTTCCAATATTTACAATAAAATCCCTAATACCTATACTTCCATCCAGTCTCAGCTCAATTCAGTCCATGTGCAGCCAGTCGCTGTCCATTATTCACGGTTTTCCCAGAAAGGGGTGTCAGGCGGCAACAAGCGTGTCAGCCCAGCAGTGCTGGGAGGGGGGGGGGGGTGTGATGGTGAGGTGGGTCCACCGCCACAGGGCTGGGCAGCAGCGCGTAACATTTTATTTTTAGACCAAATGACTTTAAAACCAAGTGGTTTTTGGGCCAGGTTACTTTTAAGCGAAGTGACGTTTAGACCAACTTTTAAACCAAGTGACGTTTGAGCCAAATTAACTTCAACTAGAGTGAAATTTTAGACCAAAGCTCTTTCATAAAAAACCGAATAAGGTGTAGTATTATATACTATGTTCACGGTAAAGTGAACATTTTCTGTGGCAGTTTCATCAGACAAAATACACCAATAAATACATCGATTGTGGCCTCGGACTTTTGGTTTTAAGTAAGGTGAAATGTATACACTGTGTTTGTTACTAACATGAAGGTATTTACAATAACACGTGGCGGAAGAATATAAATTGGTTGAAAGAAAAGGTAACTAGGGATTCAGAAGTACTCGTTTTACCGTGAAGGGAGTATAATACACAGGAATTGCATTCATCGCTCTAGGCGAATTCTGGAACGGTTCCCTCATACAGGCCATGACCAATTCGTTCCCCATTTCTATTTCTCTGAGAAAATTGTTCCGTCTCTGAAGCTCTTGCTATCGACGAGATGTTAAGCCCAACTTATCTACATGAGATTTTATATCGGGCGAGGGTTAGGCCAAATGACTAAGCCAATTGACTTTTAAACCAAGAGAATTTAACGTCAAATAAGCTTAGGCCAAGTGGCACTTGGGCCAAATGACCTTAAAGCCAAGTGACTTTTATAGGAGATGAGTTTTAGGCCAAACTACTTCTGAGGAAACGACCCATATTTTGCTGCAATTTCTCGCTAAAAGTGACGCGCTCTATGTACATTAATGAGCAGAACAGGATTTCTTGCGACAATTCACCACCTGCCCGCTTGCTCGGCGACCCAGTTGCGAGATCACTATGACGCGCCAAGGGACTACGACGGCCGTACTGTATTCCGAACCGGTCGGCGATGCCCCCCCCCCCCATTCCACCCACGCGGACACCGTTTGAAATCCCCGACAATGCCGCTATGAAATACGACCCCTCCGAAAGGCCATTCCTGTTGCACATTTATTGTCCCAGAGCCGGGACATCCATTACGCTAAATAACACTACCGACCCCGTTTTTTTTGTCTACTCTCCGCGGGTCCTTGTTTACGCAACCGCCCGAATCGACGCATTATTTATGTAATACGCTCAGTTCCACATATTACAGCGCGTTCCGGAGCCGCATCGCGCGATGGCGAAAGAGAGAATTTACGACGGCGGTGGGCTATTTGAAGCGAATCCGAGATTGGTCCAGACCCTGGAATGGCCGTTACAAAAGACTCCGGTGATTTAGCTAGTGTGCCATTATCTTGGAAACGAATACCAAACTTTTTCTTAAGCCATGGACGTCAAAATATTCTACTACCACTACAGACCTAGTAGCATGAAGGGATTTCATATTACATCAAATAACAGAACCCCGATTACTTCCTTCCGACAAGTCTTGTTTCCACACACTATATAGATTCAGACCCTTGTAAGTAAAGGATTTCTAATAAATCGAAATTTTAATATCAAGTACGCCAACATAGATGTTATTGAAACATTTATAGCATAAAACAAATTGTTAAAGGAGGTCATAAATTTAAAGTTGTGTGTTTAGATTTGCAAAAGTACGTACTTTTAATCTTGGGTGAATTACTTCGATTTTTACATTTTCGGAGTAACTATATCTACAAAGTCAATGCTACAGTTTCGTAGATTGGTCATAAATGGTAGACCATGTTGTTTTAAACAATGCGTAGTCCTAAATTTGGATTATAATAAAGAAATCCAAGTTACTTTTAATTACGAAGGTAAAGATCAAATGACTTAATTTCCACTTTGATATTAGTGTCCCTTATAAATTAGGATGCGCCATGACACGAAAATTAAATGGTGTGCTGTAGGTTTGTGCGAAAACGTGTTATGACCCATTACTGTTGGTTGCGTCGAAGTACCGCTGGGGTCATTTCGCGGTACACGTTTGTAGGAAAATTACCGTATTACATAAACTATGTATTCCACATATAACACTGATACATCAGATTAAAATTCCATTATGATTGGTTTTATAGTGAGATAGGTTTATAGGAACACTACCAAAATATAAGTTAATGGTTGTTTGAAAATAATGCAATGGTCACCGGGTTGTGTACTTGGTAGGGAAGTTAACATACCGAATAACCAGTATGTTCTATTTAAGATGTGATTAAAACCTGTTTTATTCTATGTATTCTTTTATACATGTTGGTTCCCAATTCCATAAAAACTTAGGGGTTTAATAAAATTACATAAGATTGATTTTTGGCGTTTTTAGATAGCTAATTAATGATCGTTCGTTTCATGCATCCGCGCCTTGATGTTTAATGCAAAATGAAAGTGGTAAACCTCATTTTCAAGAAGTTATTTGAAGATTGAAAGATGTTTTGGAATAGTTTCAAATATTCATTCAGTTACACATTACCAATAAAATTAACATTCCCTTATAAATAATTTATCCAATACTTGCAATAAATTCGTCTATTAACCCCAAACGATATTATATTGAAAATCACATTTAAATAGTTTCGACTTCTTTTTCGTGATGAACCGGAAGCAACGTGTTGCAAAACGTTATTCAGTTATACCCTGCATTTGCAATTGCAAGCACAAACCCAAGCAGACTACAGCAAATAGTTCAATTGGGTTTACCATCTATGTCCATATATTTTGGTGTTACTAATTACCGCGCACTTGTGACAGCTGTTCCCAACGAGCATCTGCTCCTAAGGCTGTTTCTGTATGACCAGTCTTGAAGGCTTCTGGGAAGACAGTTTCATCGCTAGTTAGATCACCAGAGTCCATACCACCTACTTTGAAAATCATGATTGAGAAATAAATGTTAGAGGTAATATAGAGTACGTTACACATGTCAAGTGTGCAGTAAACATGTATTTCTGTGCAAAAGTTACAAAGACTTAAATCCGCAGTATACGTATTTGTTACAATACTAGTATTTAAATTTTTTTTCGGAGGAACTAAACACTATAAAAACTGCAACATCTTGATTTTAAATGGGCTTTATTCAACTTTTTATACCATCAAATGGTATAAATACGTTCACGAATAAAGCTATAGGCTACTTAGGTACCTCTTTGCACCATTTGTAAATAAAATTAATATTGCCATGGCTTTAATAAAACGTTGCGCTGAGGAATTTATAAACATGAATACTTTACTACTATGCCTATTCCCATTACATTGATACGAAGTTCAGTTACAATACACAAGGCGTTGCGAGAGGACACGAACATATCTCAGTTCCTTGCCGCGCTGTTTATCACTTTTCGTTCTTTGTTGTATGGTTTAGCTGTGGCTCTTTTCGCTTCGTTTCGATCGCGCTGCCTTCGTTATTTCTTACTGTATGCGAAATTTTTATTTGACCATTGCATAATTTTAGAATGAATTTATTCTTATAGTTTTGCTATGTGACGAATTTTGGGGTTTTTACATATATATTGGGGAGAACTGAAATTAACATGGTTTCGTTTCAAAGCAGTTGGAATATGTTTTTTCTGTCGTAAATATTTCCTTTTGTTTTACTGCTTCCAATCTTTAGTTTTATAATGCCTTTGGTTTGTTTTCGACAACTGAGTAATTTATGTCAAAAATTTTCTTTTGCGGTATTAGCTTCAAGAGTTATTGATTAAACACTTGTTTTTGTTTTGAATAATTATTTTAACTTGTAATTTGTCCCCCATTTGCTTTTTTTCAGCTTGGTTCTATTTTCTACTTCATAAGCAATGTAAAAAGCCCTGTTAAGTATTTAATATACCCGTATGTCATGTTTTTAACAAAATCTGTAAATAATTCCAAAACCCATTATAGCAAACGTTTTAATTTTAACATGTCGTTAAGGAATTTAAAATAAATTTTATAATTCACTGCCAACATTATTGTTCCAAAACAGTGCATCTGACTAAGGATCTGTTGAACAATTTTAGCCGGTGGTATTCACAGGTTAACTAGCGATTTTTACTGAGTTGTCGTGAATTTCACTGACTTGCCTGGCAGGAAAACCTCAGTGCATTCCACTGATTTGTCAGTAGATAACAGTTAATTCACTATAAATTCAGTAAAATAATTATATATATATGTCTCTGATTCCGATTTAGAGTGTGGGGGGATCTGGTTTCCGCGAAGAAATTGCCACGCTTGCTAGAATTCAATCTCCTACGCGTGCACCTGCAATTTTTCTCTGGTTACTGGAGTGCGTGTGTACGCGAGAAACATTTTGCTACATGACTGGGTAAGTCAGCACGTTATAGGCTGTTCACGGTAAAGTGAGCACTTTTGAGGCCGTAGTTACTTTTTTCATTCAGCCATACTTAATCTTTTAACCACCTTTTTAGATAAATATTGCTCTTCAAGTAATAAACACAGTATTTATATTCCACTGCACTTGGAAATTAACGTCTAAAGCTAAAATATTTTATATTTATTGACTATTATTCCAAATGAAAGATCTTTCATAAGTGCTCACTTTACGGTGAATAACCTATACCACGGAGACCTCAAGGCCTTATAACCTTTCTTATCCAAGCTAGTGACGCTACGACTACGAAGCAAAAATAAGTGGCGAATATCGCTGCCAGCTTGGTTAGTTTATGTGTGTGGCGGGTTGTATCTTAATTAAAACTGTGGCTTAGAGTGTAATGATACGCCAAGGTGTCATGTATTGTTCCGTGTCTTGGAAATAGTTGATATGCTGAAGTGCACGTCTTAAGTGTTCTGACAATGGTGAATGAGTAAATGCTTCGTTAAACGCTATTTTGAGACACAAATTCCTGCCCTTAAAGTTCTTCGTGTAAGAAGAAGTTTATAAGTGTTTCAGAAACATGTGACCAAACGCTGCCGGTGATTGCTGACCTGAAAAGTAGAAATATGAAATAATGCACCCATGGTCCAATTCATATAATAAGGACTGTAGAAGTCCATAAAGGCCGAGTCCGAAAAGCATATTATGTGGGATATTAGAAAAAGTGTTTTCGTTGGAGGAAAAAACTTTGGTATACGAATTAATTAAATCAAGATCGTCGATTACAGGAACGTATGGTATGTCGTACTCATTCCTATAATGTACAATATAGCAGTTTGCACCCAGTTATTCACATACGACTTGTTTACCTTGAGGTAACATTGATGTTTGATGCCGTTGTATTAATCAGTAGCAGTATGCCATAATTAGCCAATAAGACACTCTTGTTGCAACTCTCTAGGACCCACCATTTCCTTGTAAAACGCACATAAAGGTTTCAGTTGTAGAAATAATATGGCTTGGTGAGTAGGCAACATTTCCAACACTCGAAGGTAAACACATGCTGGTTTTAATACGGCTGCGCTTGCTGAATAATTATCGCCAAAAACCAACAGGTAGCAAACAAATTGCTTTTAGTAAATGCGCTACACTCATGTTTAGTTGTGTTTGGTGGCACATGATGATGCAAGGAAGAAGAAACGAAGACAAAACGTTTCGGTGAAACTGCCCAACTCTGGCCGTTCTACAGATACTGTAAACACATGTGTTAGCAGAAAATCGAAATGTGTGAACGAATTAGATTTCACTTGATCTGATAAGAAGAGAGTACGGATAATACATTATGGTGCGAGCAGTGTAACACTGTAATAATGCCATTAATAAATCTGGTTAGTCATAATGTGTTCAAAGATTTTGCATGTGTGGTGGTTAGTATGGGCATATATGGCACTGATTGACAGCAAAACATAATAAATATTGCATCGCATTATTGGAAAACAACGTCATACTAGCAAATGTTTGAAATGCGCACCTCCAGTAAGAGTAACAGTGCATTGAAGACTTGCTGGCCCTTCCAGAGACTCCTGGTGTGTATCGCACCATATCGCAGGCGGCCATGATCTTCGCTAACCAGTCCTCCTTGGTTTCGATGGGAATCTAGTATACCATTGCTTTGACGAATCCCCAAAGTCAAAATTCTAATGGGGTAGGGTCTGATGAGCATGCAACAGCCCGCCCCGTCTTATCCAGCTATCAGGATATACTGCGTTCAGGTGATCACGCACATTTCTCGTGAAATGGGGTGGAGCACCGTCGTCTTGTAGCCACGTTCATTGTCTGACGGCGAGCAGACCGTCCTCTAGTAAGTTTGGCAAAGTAACATACGCCAAACGGGTTGGCTGCATGGTTGTTAAAATTATAAAATACGCAGTGGCCTAAATAAGGGGAAAATATTAGCTCGTTTAGAATTATACATAACAGTGAGGAGTGTAGATGGGGGAGGGATGTGTTAATTGTAGAGACTAGAAAATATCGTGAGTTAATTTCAGGACAAATTAGGCTTCAAACACATGTGCATCTCAGTAACTGTTGCAATTCGATCACTGATTATTTATCAGCCACGTAATGTAGGTCTCTGAGATAATTACACACCTGCAAGAAGACGGGTGAGTACCGTGCTCCTTGTTCTGGGGTAAAACTTACTACTCAATGGAGCAGCAGCCAATGAACAAGCAGATGAAGCTCTATTGTTTATTTATGGTTTTTTCACACTTTTTGGAACAAACCTCTGAAAAATCACCCCATGTAGCAAACGTTTGGTTGTTTTCTAAATATGTAATTTTTCACAAGCGTTTTATAATTGTGTTAGGCCCTAACTTAAGTACCTTATTTTTGGTTAAATCCAACTTTTACATTTATACTCTCTATAAATTATTTTTTATTCATAAAAATTAAAATGACTTAAAAAATAAGTGCGTTGGTAATGTCTGATAAGAAATATTTCTTATGAAAAATATTAATACACTGAGCGCGCACGAACGCGGTGCTTAGTCCCTTTGGTGTAATTTTCTAGACTCGGTTAAGCTTTGCCTGCACAAGGCGGATGAATATTATGGAAGTAGAACTTTTGCCGTGGTTTCAGAAAAGTGGGAAGAAACAGTGGATGGACTATAGTATGCAAAGTATTTGAGGAGTATGACCTGCGGTTCACTTGAACTCGCAAAATCTTTGGGACTTTAGCAAAGGATATTTAAAATCACAAATGAGAAACGGGATGCGTTTTCACCAGCCACACTCGCCAACAGAATGGCTTCACTGGCCATCAGTATGGCGGAACGTCGTTGGCCAATCAGCGTCTAAAGACTAACTGGACAGGCGGCAGCCCGGAGAAAAAGGAATTTTCTGCAGCACGCAATAGCTAAGGGCACCTTTTTTCCCCTAAAATGTTTCAGGACAAGTTGTTTTCCAAAACACTTTAGTTCAGATCCACTTTCGTGATAGGTTCATTTGAATTGTTACGCGTCGTATTTACCTGCCCGCTAATCACGGACGGTCAGTATCGAGAAAACCTCATTCTGATTGGCTCACTCATGGAGAAGACATTCTTCACATGAAGACAAGTAGCCAATAGCCAAAGATGAGATGAAAGTGTTCACGTAGGATATTGAAGTCTAGCAAGAGCGTAAATTTCTTCGCGAAAAACAAGGGCCCTAGCAATAACCAATTAGTAGAGTCCCGAGTATTTCGCGGATTGAGTTGGCAGCAAGCTAGGCTGGGCAGCCCTCTATACACTCAAGACTTAATCATTTCTTATTGGTTGCTGTGATCAAGTGAGGCGTCTGTACAAGACTGTTAAACACTCACTCACACTACTGTTTCCTGCTTCTTACTGGCGCACAGTTAAACGGGGCGTGTCCAAAGAACTGCCGTCAAATCACAACAGTAGGAGGAAAGAACAAAAGTTTGGAGTTTACCTCGCCTCCGGATGAATTCGCGAAATACTCGTGGCTCTACCAATCAGACACAAGGACCGATTCTAGAACCTACGTAGCCAGACAGTGAATGGGTACGATCACGCCAAAGCCATTCCTCTTAGGTTTATTTCCTATTGTTAGAGATGATGGTTTATAGCGTAAAAAGTTGACTGTTTGCTAGGATTCAATGTAGGCTGCTGTACAAAAATCCGACAGTTTTCTGTCCTTATTGGCTGTCACGCATGTATGAAGCTACAACCCCACTTAATTGGGCCAATGAGGATTCTGATAATATAGGGCAGAACGTTCGTGATTGGTCCGCAAACAACTTAGCCGAGTCGAAACCTTGTTCATCCAATCACGAAAGAATAAAGTACATAGAGTGGCATAGAAGATATGTTGGCTCAAAAAATGTTCGCGTTTTTTCATCATCTCTACCTATTGTGTATCACTACTTTATCGCTACAGACTTGCTGACGTCACTCTTAACGAAGCGTGTGACTGGTTAAGCGATTTACAACTCTGGGCCGCCTCTGGACTGCTCCCATTGGGCGACCTTTCGCGTCACGGCAGTAAGTAAATGTGTTTCGAAAGCCCCGTTTAGTTCCTTTCTTTCGTCACACTGCTTATCCTTCCTCCACTTGCACGGAACAAAATCACTGGTTATCATACGTTGCTATAAAGACACTATGCAACTATTTTAAACAGAAATACGTTACCGCCACGCTAGTATTTACTTTCAAATGTACAAAACATAAAGAAACGAATGTAAGATACCAAAGATTTTATATTTAGTAGTGTCTTAACTTCGTTTTTGAGTGTAGCTAAAGTACTACACTAAAATATTAAAATGGCCGCCATTTTGAAAATATGCGTCTGGCGGACTTAAAAAGTATCACTTTCAATGGCCTTCCATAAAACTACTTGTTTGCCAAATTTTGTACAGATCAGTGAATTGTTTCTTGTGATATGACATAGGTAATAACTTTATAATGTGGTGCTTTATTACAAAATGGTTTACAAAATTGGTTGTGTATCGACATATTTCATGTTTTAATAAATATTTTCAACAAGTTTGATCGAAACTGGTCAAATGGTATAGTTGATATTTCAAATTAAACTAAATTATTATCTGAACTCCATTTTAAAAACACGTGCCTTATTCATTCAAATCATTTATGTTTACATACCCTACCTTAGTATTACGTGCATGCCAAATTTGGTGCGAATAGGTTAGTATTTGTCAACAGATAACTTAAAAGTTAGATTTTTTGTTTAGTGCTGCCTTCAAAATGCCGGCTCGAAAGCTATATATATATATATATATATATATATATATATATATATATATATATATATATATATATATATATATATATATATATATATACACACACACACACACACACACACACCTAAATTCAGTTCTTACATTCTGCACTCTCAAATTACCTAATTTGGTTTAAACCGGTAAAATAGATACTGATATTCGATAGAGCCTTCTGAATTGTAAAATGACAGCAATTTTGAAAATAATCACCCAGCGTGGACGGAAATTATAAAAGTCTGACAGCCTTACTGATTACAGTGTATAGAGCTTGGTGAAATTCGGGTCACGGGTTGAAAAGTTTTTTAAGTGGGAACCCATACACACAAATCATAAAGCGATCTCGAAAGCATATCCCTCATTTAAAAAGAAGGTTAAATATGCTCTTACGTTGGTGAAAATTCTGTTTTAAAATTTTTTATGTAAAATTATACACTTTTTTGCCACATTGGTCTAAGGAATGTGAAACTTAAAGAAAATACCTCCGAAAAAAAAATCCCTACTCATTCATGTTAACATAAAAATGGCAGATCTGTTTAGATGCCTTAACGTTTAACTCGAGGTGAATATTTTAATTGCTTGCTAATGATTTTGCTTTCTGTTCGTTCAAAACAACCTAACATTTCTGATCCATATTAATTCATGCTTTCACGTGCTGCAAACAAGAATAATACTGATCTTTGTTACACTTGCTTGTACGCAATGGTTTAACTGTCTCGATGAATGAACTACCTACGTGATTGGCGTTCGAAGAAATTCGAATCAACATTTTGCAAACAAGAACTTTAAGGCAAAGCCCACTAGTTAAATTAACTAATGGCATTGGTCAATGATACTCTTTGTGTTCAGTGTTGTCATATCACCTTCTTATGAAACGTCTACACTATCTTGGGCACTGGGACAGAACAGGTTTAAGTAAAAATTGTCCGAACAATAATTGAGAATCTATATGTTTACAGGCCTACATGTTTACGGAAGAACATGCGACGAGAAAGAAATAGATAAAAATTAAGCATGTGTGCCACAATATAATGTCCGGCACAAACTCCGGCGGTAGATTTCACTAAACCCGCTTTCCGAACCACCGTGCAAGAAGGTATGGATGGTTATATGGAATAACCCGTCACGCGATATTTGCTGCTGCTAAGCCATGCTTGTTGCCACTCAAAGTATACGCGATTGTAATTTGTTTTGATTTTACTTTTGCACCTGTGGTTCTAGGATACACTTCACTCATAACTTCTGCAGTATTCATTGATTCATAGATAAAAATCACGAGTGGTTGTCATTTGTTTTACGAGCGAGGTGGCGCGGTGGTAACTCATTTGACTCGCATTCGGGGGGACCCGAGTTCGATTCCCGGTCCGGCCATCCTGATTTCGGTTTACCGTGGTTTTCCTAAATCACTCCAGGCCAATGCTGGGATGGATCCACCTAACAAAAGCAATGGACGATTCCTTCCCATTCCTTCCCCAATCCCTCTTCACTGTGCAACTTCCACCGTCTCTAATGACCTCGCTGTCGACGAGACGTTAAGCCCACTTACCTACCTATCTACCTTGCCATAATTTATAAATAATGCTCTTATATCATGTGTAAATATTTTTGCGAGATTTTTTACCTACTGTTTATACTTGTTTAGCAGTGTTATCGCTGTTCCTCCAAACAAAATAGACATCGTCAATACCATACTCCACCAACGCTTTCATTGTTGAGCTGAAATTTCAATTTTGTAGGAAATCCTCCACGGTAAATTGCACACGACCGATTGCAAAAACGTCCATGAAACCATAGCCTAAAGATGTGGTAGAGCGATCTCGCTGGCTGTGCACAACCATTCTCCGTGTCCCAACATTTAACTGCTTTTCTGCCTACACGTCTAGCAAACATTGCGTGGATTGGGTTTAAGGTTAGAACACCGTTTAGTAAACAAGTGCTTTTGAGATGTTTTTAAACTTCCTCTAATCAATTTTTAATACTTATTGATTACATTCAAACTGGTAAAAGTATTTTATTAATATAATAGTACTTGCCATTTAAAAATTAAGAAGTAAACAAATACGTTCATCACTGTTGACCATGTGACTTTGACAGTTGTGTAGGATTGGGGTAGGTCAATGTTGGGTACGTGAGCAGAAGATAAATAAGCGGTCTGCCTCATCTTTAGTCTATGCATGAAACCGGCCAGCAGCCGGCTAAATTTTGCATAGAACAGTCCGTACAAGCGGTCATACGAGATTGCATGGAATCACCCAAGGAAACTCCCAGCATGGCAGATCGGCTTGGGCAAACTTTTGGAAAGCCGTTTCAGCTACCGGCGATCCAGATAGACTCGTGCTGGAGAGACTCGTTCCAGGAGTTGTTGGTAGGATGTGAGACATCTCCACCTGACGCAGGATGAAGGAATTCCCCCCCCCCCCCTGGCATCACCAAAAAGAACCATCTCACTGCAGTTTCCGCGATCCAGATCTGCGATTTCCGACTAGAGAAACAGGTTGGGTCACGTCTCCTCAGGCCCGTAAATAACACGCTTGTCTCTGTGGTCTCCTGGAACTCGTTCCTAAACGGTGCAGCTGCGCATCTGGAGAAGGCTGGAATTATTTCACATTCCTTCTGTAAGCATTTCCTGCTCCTGGTTGGTCGCGGTTTATTGAACGATTTCGAAAACCCTGCAACAGAATACTCAATGCTGCACCCGAGTTCTCTATACAACCGTACTGTCACCACGTGTGTATATATATATATATATATATATATATATATATATATATATATATATATATATATATATGCGTGTGTGTGTGTGTGTGCACACATGTATGGAGACCCGTAATTACTGCGAATTCGTTTCAGGACAAACTAGATTTAAAATACATTAAATGTGACTTTATTTTCCAACTGGATCGTATTTTTTAAGCCACGCTCCTGGACGAATTTAAGCCAATAACTAGCCTGCAAGTACAAAAGCAGCGAATATCTGCGCTAAATCTGGAGCATCGGCCAGTGAAAAACTTACTGCGACTGGACAACACGACACTGTAAAAAAATGTTTATTTTACACTAAATGTATGAGGCAATAGTGACATCAGTGTAATATTATACCTACATATGTCAATGATTTTTACTCTAGATAGAAGTAAATTTATCCTACAAATTAGTAAAATAACATATACTTTTTACAACTAACTTTACATAGAATGGTGTAAAATTAATATTACTGTGTAGCAGAAAATAAACTGCAACGTTCATGTTTTTACACAGACATCGCAATTTGTAATTTCACCACTGTGTATATGTATTTTGTTACTAACAAAAAAGTAAAATCGCATATTCACTGTAATTATAATTACACTAATTCGGTACATTTCTCACTGTTTTACTAAGAAATGTCACCATTCGCATATGTTCTTTTAAAACTGATGCATGATAATTCACATACTTCGTATCTGTATTTTTAAAATTGTCATGTTATTTTATTCCGTAGTTCTACTCCCTACTGCTATATCGCCTATTCTAAACCCATACGTGTAGTTATATTTAAATTCACAGGAACAGTAGTGTACGAATTACAAATACTATTCTCGTTTTAGCAAATTCAATTTGACTTTGTGTCTCCCAGGAATAGCTTCCGTACATAATTAAGGTTAGTAATAGTGCTTCTAGTTATTTTATATTCTAAGGTGATTTGCAGGCCTCTATAAAAAAGCTTAATTCAAAATGAAATTTTAATGTTATTTGTGTTGAACGAAACTGCATAAATTTTAGCTAAGAACTAAAACATCGCTCGTGGATCTATGCAGTGATTTTTTCTTGTTTCTTCTATAGTTAACTAGCGGTTTCTTCACGCTTTTTGGATCAACTTTTCGAAAATCACACCACGTAAGACGTGTTTTGTTGTGTCCGAAATAATACATGTATCACAGTCGTTTTATATCCGTGTTAACACAGAGTTCAATATTTGTGGTAAGATTGAAATGTTATTTATATTTTATGTATGTAAATATTAGTATTTAATTCATAACTAATATGAATAAAAACAGTGTAAAATGAGGTGTATTGGCAATGCCTACTAAGAAATAGTTCTTATCCAGAATATGATTACATTGAGTGCGGTGCGTACACGAATGCGGTGCGTTGTCCATTTGGTGTAATTTTCTAGACGCTGTTAAGCTTCGTTTGCATGAGGCGGAGAAATATCCTGGAAGTAGTACTTTATTACGGCTTCAGAAAAGTTGGAAGAAACCGAGAATGGACTATATTCCATTCACAGTTTCATCGGATGTTTTTTAAAATAATTTTTTGAAAAATTACCCTATGAATAACATGTCAGCCTGTTTTTTAAATAACTTGTTTACGACAACATACAACACTGTGATTAACTTTTCAGTCTTGTACTCTTGAATGAATGTAACTTTAACCTAATATCTTCTATAACCTGTAATATTGTTTTAACATATTTTTTTGGTATGCTATTTGTAAATTAAACATTGTCTGTTGAAATATTTAAATTTTAGGTAGCACTGATGGAAAAACATTTAATTATTACAGTTAAAACTATCACCGCAAATTACGGTTCGTAGACCCTAGTGACATGGTGTTTCCTTTTTCGTATGAGGAAGAAACTTGAATAGGTAGGGCATAGCTTCTCGCTTTTCCTCCTCCTCCTCTCTCTCTCTTTCTCTCTCGGGAAATTTCGCACCGCTAGTGGTAGGTACGTAGACGGCTGGCTGGAATCATATGTGGCAGGCATATTGATATTATTTGCCACACAGTGCCTCTTTATGCATTGAGCAATCCCTCCCCGGATACCAGCTTCGATAAACAAGTGTACGTTGTAGTCGTTAATCAGCTCAAGGTCTATCTTTGTCTTCTTCAGCATGGCGTCGAATGAGAATCCGGAGGTGCTCACATACCGGAGACAGTTTAGTCCATACTCAATCAAACGTAGCCCCCGGGAAGTTCGCGAAAACGTCTAACAGCCGTAGTATATCCATGTTGAGGTAGAGGTCACAGTAGTTGCCTAATGTACGACAGTTAAACCTCTCCCAGATCATCCGAGCATATATAGTCTTAGAGACTAATGTTGCTGTCGTTGAGGCAGTTGTAGAAAGCCTGAATGGGTAGTAGCTGTGTCTCGTCAAGTTTGACCAGATAGTCCACACAACGATATGGAAAGACACCATTCCTGGTCACCAACTCGAGCTTGTCGGGAGTGAATAACTGTGCAGTTAGCTTGAACTCAGACAGCGCTAGGTTCTGTACGAGGATTGCGAGGCTTGCTTACATGAATCGAAACATGTCGATTAATTGTATCGTGAACGTTTACTGAAGGTAATTAGTTTCTCCTCTGTGTGCGGGGTAATTGTATATGTCCTGTGTATCACAACCTCGCTGCTTAATTATTAAGGTTTTCGCTGTAGGTATGGTTGTGGAAGTGTATAGTCAGTCTCTTGGGGAGACGACGAAGCTTATTGCAATTATTACATGCCACCCCAATGTAGTTGCCAATAAAGTGATCGTGATCGTGATCGTGCAATTTACGGTGCGCTGGAGTCAAGGGACCGGCATAGTAGCAGTAGGTGGCTGCTAATGTGTATGCGATATTCTCGTTGCTTGTTAGCACTCTTATAGGCTCGGCCAGAGCATAAATATCCTTCACCTGATTGATAATGTGAACAATATCCTCCATAAACTTCTGTGCAGCATTTCCCCTCGATATATACTAACATCAAGAACAGTCTTTGAGGCAGGAACCGTACTATTGTCGATTTTGATGTAAATACCATATTTTGTAGGGTTCATGTTTTTGGTACCTGTACTTATTTGAGGCATCAGGGTTCGGCAGACATTACTGTGCCAGGACTAGAATTGCCTCAAAGTCGTAATATACCACTGTAGTTACTTTGTCTGCAATCTGGTAGTTGGCAAACTTGAACATAAGAGACCTGCTGTCCTCCGGTTCAGGCATTTCCACACGGACCGGTGCATGCTCATCGCAATACTTCCTGTGCTCAGCAAGTGTCTCGGTGCCTGCAATACTTGTCACTCGAGGTCGATTATCGTACCCATTGAGACATTGCTTGCAGATGTGCACCATCACAATGTGTGATGTCACCTGCGAATATACCAGGTGGGAAAAATAAGAAAGTGCACAGGATTTTCACTTCCTATATGCCTCGCCAGGATCGCCCATTTGAAACACTGCTGGTCCCATTTCCGAATGTTAATAATTACATTCTTGGCTTCAATGTGCGCAGGCATGGCGTTATAGGAGGAAGCTCTCAGTGTATCAAGCTTGTTGACTCGTAGTTGAAGCAATTTGACAGAGGCGAGGGTCCAATCACTACCCTTCCTCATTCACTCGTCCTCCTTTTGGCATATCTTGGCAATGGAGGTCATCACAGCATCTTCAATGTCGCCAACACTGTAGAGGGGTATGTTTCTGTCTTGAAGGTGTGCTGGTACGTCTCGTCTTCGTGTGGGTTATGTTTGCCAACTGCGCATTTGAGGAAGATATTATATTTAACCACTCTTTGGTCCTCGATCTCCTACTCCAGCTGGTCGATAATATTCTCCTTCATAAGTTCGAGTTTGCTGCAAGTATCAATGGCCTGACTCGAGGTATTCTCAGCGATGTATGTTTTCATAGCACCCCGAAATGCACTCTCTGCCTCTACAAACCCATACGCATTACTTCCACCAGCACTGGTGACGACAACCATATGGCGAGCCGGAACAAATGCTATGGGATGTGGTGCATTCGATGGCCCTGGTTGAGAGGCAGCATCAATACGCCGGTGCTTTGCTGGAGAGGTAGCACGGTCATTACACTTGGCACTGGGTACCTTCAGATTGTCAGCGCGTGTAAACTGCCTCCCGCAATTCCTACACTCGAGAGTCTCGACATTGGGGTTCGCCCAGTAACCACGCGCATGTAGTCTGGCATTGGTAGTGAGCCCAAAACTATAATTGCAGAACTTGCAGCGGGTGGAAGCACGCTGCCTGATTAGACCTATGTAGATTGTAAGGTGTCTGGAAAGTTCATCGGCACGGGCGAATGATGCCCCACATCTCTCACACGTGTGAAGCGCCTCTCTCTACGGATTAAGCATGCAGGTGCGTTCATGTCGCAGTCCAGTTTTAAGGACCTGAAACACCTCGTCGTAGAAACCACACTGCAGTGCAGATGGCCGCAACGTAGGTGCGTTAAACAACGAAGATGGCTGTGATGTGGAAGATGAAGCAGAACTTGATATGACTGTGAAGATGATGACGATGCGAAAGAAGTGAAAGACGAAAAGGAGGAATGGCCTGAATCCATCTTGACTGTGGATGCAATGGAGAAAATCCAATGACGATGAAGGACGTCTCGACTGGCAGGTATGGCGGAAAGCATGAATGGCTGCTCGACACCTGACGACCAGGAGGAAACCTGCAGAAAATGCATACCACTAAGCTATCCTGAAATCACGATGTTTGCGTGCCTCACGCCTAACATAACATATCGACATACTTCATGTTCCCGCGATACGACCCGCAAGAGCGAGCCGTATCGATTGAGTACCCACATACTATATGGAATGTAATAAAAATATTACCTAACATCCATACTAAACGAATAGTAGTAGCACGCGATGCAGTCACAAAGAACACATCAACATCACATAGTGTAACCCTATATCCCCGTGCCATTACATTCTGTCATAGCTCTGCCCACGCTCATCTCCATACAGTAGTCAACATGGTGCTAACCGTTTTCTTATGGTCGTCACACATAGTATTACTACCAGCTACAGAAGCCACTGTTCTGATTGACTCAGTCGAGAAGTAAAATATATATCCCCACATGTAGGTTATATTATATATACGATGTCGTAATTTAAGTGTGTAGATTATACAGTTCAACTAACCACTGTAAAACCATCTTAAGGGGCCTGCCTAGCTGTCATACGAATTTCATTGTAAGCAGTTGTGTGTTTATTCTATTTGTTTTACGATATTAAACTATGAAATATCTCAAGACAGAAATGAAAGAAACCATTTTTCTTTGTTGCCAACTTATAAATAAGGTATTGGAACATAAATGCGGTCATTCTAGGCTTTCTTGGGGTACTCCCATCTCCCTGCCCCATTACCTTACACCATAGCTCCTTCCCCTCCTCGTACGGTATTCTCCAGGAATGCCGCATGTAAGGCAGTTTTGTTCCAACTGCATTCACGAAAAGACCTGCCTAGTAAAAACAGTGTATGTAAAAACCGACTAGGAATACGCCTGCTGTTTCCAGGAAAGGCGGAACACGCACACACCGGCCTGATCCTTTCTGAACCACCACCCCAGGCCAACCCCACACGCGCCATAGATGTGGACCGCTACGAGGATGCCGACGACGTGGACATCGGAGGGTGGCGGTGACTACAACGTCGACTAACTGACTTACTGACTGGCTGACTGGCTGTCTGGCGAACTCATCAGCAGCATCGACAGTACTAGTAGGGGCGTAGGGGATGAAGACTTTATTGATATCAAAGGGTTAAATTAATTGAAAGTGTTAATTAAATTCAAAGATGGACAGGGTCAAATTAGTTAAAAGGGTTAAATAAATTCATTGAAGAGGATTGATAAAAATGGAAAGCTTAAATTTATTGAAAGAGTTGAATGTGTTGAAAGAGTTTATTTTTAATCGGATAATTTTTTTATACATTTTTTTGTGTTTGGTGAAAGTGTGTACTAAGGGTCTTCTATCTTTCTTTCCTTTTGTGGGGAGCATCTCTGGAACGTTCTCGCCCTCTGAGCTCTGGTACACGGCTGAGGTGTGGCGTGTTGGGGACAGGGTGTGTGTGTCTATATATGTGTGTGTGTGTGTGTGTGTGTGTGTGTGTGTGTGGTGAGTTTTGTGCAAGAGTGGCTTTAGTGTAATTTTTTTGTTTGGTTGTTTCTGTTATTATTATTATTATTGCATAAGGCGTGCATGTGTGTGTTGCGTATGCATACAATTTGAGGTTGGCTCCTTTAACGGTATTTTTAATACGATTATTTATTTCCATTATTGTTGCTTGGGCATGTGGGCCTCGTGTTGGGTTATATATATATATATATATATATATATATATATATATATATATATATATATATGCATACACACACACTAGATTCGCAATTTTTTTTGTGTGGTCGTTCATTGTCTGGGGAGTGCGTAGGCCAGTGAATGTATTTCTTCTCCTAACCATGCAATGGCGATTTTGTACATATAAATGTCGTTGCAGTAATAATTGTATACATATTCGACATTTAACATGCTCCTTTCCTGAGTGTTGTGGTGGTCTGGCAGTCAAGATGCTAGACTGCCGACCAAAGGGGCGCTGGGACGATCCCTCCTAAGGAAGCACTTTAGGCTATTTGTCATGCATGTAGTGTATGTAAATAAAGTAATGTCACAAAAGGAAAATAATATGACTTGGGATTCAGTTGGTGTATTTACATTCCACCTGCTTGAGCATATGCACATAATATGGGAGTTTATTTTACAAAACTTTCACACGAGCTTCTTGTGTATATCGAGTTGTGTTTAATCGATAGTGAAGTTACTCTCATGTGTGATGTAGCAGATCAGGAGTTATTGTATCAATGACAGCTCGAAGTATGTCCCGTAGATCTTTAACATTCCTTCATTTCAGGCTATATTTTTGTTAGGAATGACTTCCCGGTGTATATAAGTGATATTTGTGAACATTGTGGATACCAACACGTACTCTTATGCACGTAACATAAACAAAACCATTAATTGAACGCACATATATTTTAAAAAAAACTGCTGCTCTAATACGACACTGAGACATGGAACAACTTTTCTCACATAAATGCTTATTTGAGCACGAGTAGAATTAATATGTATAATAATGCTTTTCCCAACGTCAGCATAAATTGTGCAAATTTATGGGTACTTATATGTTACATGTCAGCGTAAGTTATTTTTAAAGTGTGAAAGTGATTTCTAATCAGGAGTTTATGAAGACTAATTACCAATGAGGACTACAAAACTCAAACCATGTCTAAACTTAATGACCGCAAATGGAGAGTGATTGAACAGTTTTTGCGCCCACAATTTTCCACGCATCGTTTCATAATCCTGGTGCGCACTGAAAGACATAAAAGGGCACGGAATTGTTTTAATTTGAATACATCGGCAATAATAGGGTTTTACTTAATCTGCATATTATTTTTTGAGATGAAGCCATTTCGCTTTCAAGCACCGTTAAAACACGTAAGCAAACGGGTCGTCAAATGCCGAGTCGAATCAGAATTATTCCCATCCCACGACAGTTCGCGAGAAGTTGTCTTCTTAACGTTCGCAGCCAGGAACAATAAATAAGCAGCGAGGCGATAGTTCAAGGAACCTGACGAAGGAAGCATTCTGCTCGGCTTCTAAGAACAATCCTCGTAACTCATCGACACGTTAATTGCATTTAACGGTAATTTGAAATGAGTAGTTGTACGAACTCGTTCCTCACGCCCAGGTGTTTCGTTCAAGAACTACTGATACTTTAAGAAAACTGGAACTAAAAATCAAAATTCGAAAATAATAATCGTAATTTTTAGAAGCTTCCATGTCCACCACGTAACAAAAAAAAAAAATACAATTAAAAAATTTATTGAATGTTCAGACCGTACAATAGGCTTAAAAATTGTTACATTGTTGGTAGGTAGCCTGGTAATTATTGAGATCTCTGGCTGCGTAAACGTTGACAGTTATAACTTCAGATTTATTGCAGAGCATTTCATTAACCCCTTGACATACTCTTTTGAACAGACCCTTTCACGTCTGAAATGTTGTATGAAATGTGAAATCCAGAAGCTAGACTCAATATGGACTTAGTCTTTCCCTGGGAAATGGTATTGGTTACTGCTAACAAGCTACTATTTTATAACTGCTTGCTTTTTGTGTCATTGATCTGCTGAAACTCTTTCCATAGTTTCCAAAGTGCAAGCTGTAAGAAGAAATTCGTAAGTAATATTAACACAAAAATTCCTTATTTTGCAACACCTGAAACGCAATGTTAACCTGTAGGTCAAGGGGTTAACATCTCATAACTTTTTGTTCTGTAAAATAACTGTAATAATGAAATGAATGGTTGTTTTCAGTTTTGGATTGGAATTCAGCAAACTAATCGACAAATATCACATGCCCTTGCATTTTATTTTGAGAACTAATAGGAACATATAAGCGAATAAAAACTGCCGATAAGGGCACCACCTGAAATTTAGGAACCAGCTTGAGAGGTCGCCATAAATGCGTTGGCAGCTGCGTTAGTAGCTACACATGACGTCTTTCGCGATATTTGTATCCGCAATGTCAGACTTAACAGTCTTCTAGATGTTCTTTGGCTAAAGTTTCTCACTCAGCCATCACGTCTCCTCACTTTAACCACCCACAATTTGGATACCCACGTTAAAAACGCGTGAAACTAGCTCAGATATCTGCACGGTGCATTAAATAAAAGATGACCCAAGTACAGGCTATTCACTATGAAATGAACACTTTTGAAATATGAAACTGCGAAGTTATTGAGTACGTAAATACTGTACAAATCTGTTCAAATTTTACACTTCCAAAAAAAAAAAAAAGTAAAAGGAATAAATATAAGTTATCACAAATTGTTATATAACACTTTTTATTCAACGTTAAGATATGGAACTATTTTCCATGCATTGTTACCAACTTTACTGGACGAATGTCACCCTGTGCGCCCATTAAAATATATGCATGCAGTGGCAGTGACTTTTTTGTAAGGTTCATTTCTATAGTGCTCACTTTATCGTGAACAGCCTTTAACATGAATTTTGTTTAAGCCCAGGACGTTGAGGCCGCGGTGGCAGAGCGGTTAGACTGCTCGCCTCCCACCAAGGTGAATCGGGTTCGATTCACTCCGGATTTTCGCAAGTGGGAATCGTCCCGGACGATGCTGCTTGTCGGCGGGTTGTTTTCTCTGGGATTTTCCGTTTCCAACGCCCTTGCATTCCGGCGCTGCTCCAGTTTCACCTCATTTCACCCTCATCGGCTCTCAAGACCTCGTTGTTAAGTGCCGCCCAAATCTCTCTATTCAACTCTCTCTCTCTCTCTCCAGGACGCTACCAGTACACAACTTTAATCAAGCATTGGGTATTGCAGTTCACACTGCCATAAATTCAGTCCACAATTTTTCTCGTGTCAAGAGTAAAGTTACTTATCGAACACTATCCAAAGAACATATGATAATGGCCTGAATACGCGCAGCACTGTAGTCCATTCTCGATTACTTCCATCTTTTCAGAACCCCTGCTAATGCTTCAGGGTATTCGTCCACCTCACGTGAACAAAGCTTAACCAAGTCTTGAAAATCACTTCAAAAGGACACCGCTGTGCATTTCTGTGCACTCAGTTTAATAACAATTTGCGTGAGAAGTAGTTCTTTCTTGGCATTACCAACACACCTACTTTCTCTGTATTTATTCATATTAATTACAAATGGAATACCGTAAACGAGGATGAATTTGGACCTGGGGCGTGACTTTGTGACAAAGGCTTTTTCACTGTTATTTACATTTCCTTCCATTTCAAAGAGGATATTTGTAATGTTCAGTAGTTCGATTGGCACCACTGAATTTCTGAAACATCCCGCTGCTACAGGGGGATATTGAAATGTGATTTATTGTGTCACAAAGTCACGTCAACTTGTCACAAAGTGACCCCCGCTTCCGGTGTTATAATATAGAGATAAAATATACGTGGAAGTTAATTATAACTTAGTATAAGATATTTTATGTCACCATATGTATAAAACGCTTTGAATACTTGAAATATTTAAAAATCAGCAAGACATGTCATCTGTGGGGTGACTTTCAAAGGTTTGATTCAAAAAGTGTGAAGATTTCCGCGAAATATTCTGTTTTCAAAAAAATGTCATAGATAGGTAACGAAGAAATTTAGCGAGTTCAATAACCCATAGGCCAGAATTCACAGACATATTTACAGTCATGCAGTTATCGTGTGCTTATTGGCTCCTTGCTGCCACAGTGGGAAGTCTTAATATGGTCTACGTTTTGTTGCATAATTATTATTGGTTAAAGAGATCTCCATAAGGTGTGAAATAGGTTGTGGGCCAATAACAGACGCAACACAGGCAAGCTGTTCACGGTGAGGGTGACGAGAAGTGATTATGGAGCAGCGCTGTATTGAAGGGGTGGGGAAACGGGATATCCCCGAGAAAGCCCGCCGATCAGCGGCGTTGTCCGGTGCGATTCCCACGAGTGAAAATGAGAGAGCGACTCCGCCACGGTAATCGATCCCGGTTCGCCTAGGCGAGTAATCTAACCACTGCACCACTGCGGCCCCAGAAGGGGTAAGGTGTTACCAAAACTTCAACCCTATAATTCCCACATTATTTTTTTCAATTTCTAGTGTTAATAGATTAGAAAAATTTTTTATTTGTCTTGTTTCGTTATCACAACCAATAAGGTGTCGGCTGAGTGTCTGATGATGAGTGGTATGAAGCAGCCATAACGTAGAGCTGTAGGAATCAGTTGCCCACAGGGAAGATCATTGGGCACTGAGCCTTGCAGAGTCATAGACTAAAGATGAGGTAGACCGCTAATTCGTCTTCTGCTCATGACCCCAATCTCTGCCCTCCCCCAAAGAAACACATCTGTCAGTCACATGGTCAACAGTGACGAAAGTGTATGTTTATATCTTAATTTAAAAATGACAAGCCATATTATTTGAATAAAATACCTTTACCAGTTTTAATTTAAACAAACTGCATTACAAATTGATTCGAGGAAGTATACATTCACCTCAAAGCATTTGTGTAGAAATCAGTTTTCTAACCTAAAACCCACGACACGCCATTTTCGCTAGTCGTAATGGCAGGAAAGCAGTTCAGTTTTGGGACACGGAGATTGGTTGAGCGCAGCCAGGGAGATCGGTCTACCTCATCTTGAGTTCAGAGTACAGTACCTATAGGCTGTTCACAGCAATGTGAGCACTTTTGAGGCCCTTGTAAATTTTTCCTTCGAGCCATATTTTATCCCTTAACCACCTTTTTAAATAAATACTGCCCTGTACGTAATAAATGCAGTCTGTATATTCCATATTCCACCGCACTCTGACGTTAACGACTAAAGCTCAAATAAAATGCATTTATCGACTATTATTCCAAATGAGAAGCTTTCAAAAGTGCTCACTTTGGCATGAACTGCCTATATGGAACATGACATTACTGTGGAACATGTTGATGATTGTCTATAATGGGCATGAAAGGTTTACGAGGCGGACATGTCTAGTTCCAAACCCGGAACCCGGGATATGACGCCCTTGACGGCAAGCGAGGAGTTAAAACGTCACGGTAGAGGGGTAGGTAGGGAAATCCGCGACCTTGCATAGAACCCAGGCACGACCCTAACTCAGGCGTGGCTAGACGGGGCGTGGAACATGGGCGATTCTATCGCAGATACTTTATAGGCGTCTCGTCGCCCCGTAATCCTCTTCGGAGAAGCGGCTGGCTGGAGAGTGGGGGGTTTATCTCGGGCTGGCATCTCGAGCACGAGAAGGGGGGGGGGGGCTGTCATCTCGGGGCTGCCCCCATCGCGGTCCCCGGGGACGGCAGGCGGTCCGGGATTACAGCATCATTAGGCCGCGGACACAGACTTTGGACCGACCTACCGGCGCGTGCGGGCCCTAATTGACGTCGCCTTCTAGCACCCGGCGCGTCCTTCCGCTCACAGGCCACGAGCGGATGGCATGTTCCACTGATAATTTTCTCCGACATTCTACATTGTACCCAAACACAACCAATGGGGGAAATTATTTATTAAGGCCATGTCTGAAGCAGGAGTTACAACCATAGACTAAAGATGAGGTAGACCGTTTATTCGTCTTCTGCGCATGTACCCAACATCGACCTACCCCATTCCTACACAACTGTCAAAGTCACATGGTCAACAGTGATGAACATATTTGTATACATCTTAATTTTTAAATGGCATCCACTATTACATGAATAAAATACTTTAACCAATTATAATTTAGTCAAACTACATTACAAATTGATTAGACAAATTATACATACATACAAATCAGTTTTCTAACATAAAATCCAAACCATACCGATTTCGCTAGACGTGTAGGCAGAAAAGCAGTTCAATTTTGGGACATGGAGATTGGTTGTGCGCAGCCAGTGAGATCGGTCTACCTCAGTCTATGGTTACAATGACCCGTCGAGTCCGTCCGTCCGTCCGTCATCCGTCCATCAATCACGTGACCAACAGCCAATCAGAGGTGGCTATTAATTCTATCCACCCGTCCGTCAAAACCTTGGCAAGCTCTAACTTCTGACGGACGAATGGATTTAATAAAAGCCTTCCAAACTTGCACATTTTGTTACTCGTTCATCCCGAGTTCTTTACAAGGTTGTGTAGTATGTGCAGTGATTTGTTTTGGCTGTCTTTTGTTTTCATGTGTTTGTTTATTTAACTGTAAAGTGAAATTAAATTCATTTTTCTTGAAGATTAATTGGTTATTACATTTGGAAATACGAGCTCCTTTTGTGCAATAGCAAAAATTATAAAATTTTGCTTTATATGATATTCAAATATTTTTTTCTGCTATTAATTTCCGTTGCGTAAGTGTATGGTTATCGTTGGTACTTACAAACACCCAAAAATTTTCACTTTTTACGGAGAATTTTTTTTATTTGTCAGCAGTTTCGTTTTTATTAGTTTACAGCAATGAACATACGATGGACGTACGAAGTTTGGTTGTAAACCGCTTGACTGGGATACGGACGAACATATGACGGACGGGCGGATGACGGATGGAAGAGATGGACTGTTCTAAATCCTGCCTTACCCGCCATACAGAATTATTTTATTTCTTGACTATTGTGGTTTTATGGTTTTATGAGCTATAATACACCAAACACTGTACTGTGTAAATTACAAGTAAAGCCTGTTCGTCGTAAAATTAGGACTTTTGAAATCAACCTTTGAAAAAAAAATGTCACTGCCCCTTCCTGCATTTATTTTGACGGACACATTGACTGACATTCTACCAGTACATGCGGCAACGATACAGGGAAAATAGTTACATATCTTAACGTAGACTTTAAAATGTTGCGCAAACATTTGTGAATACATAGATTCTTTTTTATTGCACATGTAAAAATTAGCAAATTTGTAAAATACTTCGCTTGATTAAAGTGAGCAGGTTTGTCATCATCATCGCCATCGTCATCATCAGCAGCAGCAGCATCGTCAGCATCATCATCATAATCAAGCGTTCGGACCCAGGAGATCGCGCGCAGCGACAGGGCTCTTCATCCAATGGCCTCTGTATCTTGTATTTCGTCTCCAGTCGTCCTTTATGCCTATTTGCAGTCGGTCCTCACGGATTCCCACCCCCCCCCCCCCCCCCCACTTACTTACACCACCCAGCGGTGTTCTCCCACCAGCGACAAAATCTATTTCTTTCAAAGACCCCGATGTGAGTCCGTTCGAGCGACATGACCTGCCCACACATGGAGTTAGCTTCTCATTAGTCCTACTATATTCGGGCTGTTGCATATCTCAAACAGTTCATGATTACGTCGGATCAGCCATGCTCCAGTAGTCGCACCTCTTACCGGACAGAAGATCTATAAAGAGAATATATCAAGTGCAGGCTGTTGTGATTCAGTAAAGGCGGACAAGCCTAGCGAACAGCGGTGACGCGTCGGTATCCAGGCCATGCGAAGAATACAAACACATTACAACAATAATAGTTTATAAAACATATCAGCGTAGCGCCAGCGGAGCTCCCCTCCCAGAGGTACGCTGTTTGCGACAATTACGCCACCAGAAACTATATAACACTTGGCAACACTTTGTACGGGGTCTGTCTGCACTGGTAAAAATTCCCGTATATTTACGGAATGTTTACGGAAATTTAAAGTGTGTATACGGAAAGGCAATCGGTAACGGCGAAAAACAGAGTTGAGTACGTGAATACAAAATACGGAAAGTCTCCGTATTCCCTTTGGCTTCGAGTTACGGGGACGAACAATGCCGATTCTACACGAAGCTTTCTTCGCAACTGTAACAAGAAAATTATCGTTTTTTTGTGGCAGTTAAGGTTATCCACGCGACTATGGCCTATTCTTTCAAACATTAAAATATAGCATCAGGCGTCTGTGACATTTGGCAATTCTAAAAATTAACTAAATTGATTAGAAACTGAATTTTTGCTTTTGACTTTAGAATGCAAATATAAAAGTTATACCGTAATGTTCAAGTGAGAGTTGTAGGTTAACAGTTAGAGTCGTAGACTGCTAATTTTTTGACTCGGGTTCAAACTTAGCTTAAGTGCAAAACTGTAATTATTTAATTGAGCCGGTTTTGTTTTTAAGTGTAAGGCATGACATGATGTTCCAGACAAAGAGGAATGAATGTGAACGAAACGAGGCTGTGAAAAAGAGACGACGAAGTGCAAAGTTTGGAGGAAATAGCATAACCCCGAGAAAACCCACCGATAACGTCAGCCAGAGCTACCACGTGTGGAAATCCGGATGCGAGACCTCCTGTTATCGAAACCAGATCGCATTTGTGGGAGGCCGGCCAATCAACTGTTCGGGAACTGGGGCCCATAAAATGATCCTTGTAATATTACTGAAAATTTAATTTGGCAACATGTTCCCAAAGGATGTATTTTTCTTTAAGTACTTATGGAAGTGTATTTACTAATTTCCGCTACTTTGTTACTTGAGAAAATCAATTTCTGAGAAATTGTAATTTCTCGGAACGTTCATCCGTTTTAAATATTTACTGTCCTCTTTGCGAATACTTGATAAATGAAAGGATCTGTGCCAGAATTATATTATGTGTGGTTGTTTCTAACAACTGTGTTCGTTGCGTGGACACAAAACTCGCCTCCGAGTTCCATCGTGTACACTTCTTCTAGGCCTACGTACTTTGATGTTTTCACTTTGAATTCAGCAGTATTTGAACATAACATTTGTAACACTGATGCGTACAGAAGTTCAGTATTATTCCTCACAGGAGCTGTAGAGAACTTAGACCATGTTCCACTTGGCTGTTCACGTGACAGGATTTAGTATACTAACACAATGACAAATTTGACAGTTAAGTATTTAGTTTTAAGTATGTAACGAAACTTACTGTATACTAATTTACCAAATCCCAAATAGTTTCCATAATTGTTTAGAATCTGACGCGGCAAAGTAAACTGCAGAAATGGCTATAAATACACGTATCCGGTCTTTTTTTTATGAATGCCCGTATTGAATTGCATAAATTTCTTTATGCATGAATTAATTCCAATTGGTCTTTGTGGGATGTGATACACTTGAATGTAAACGTAACCAAAAAGATGCCGTGCACCTGCGTACTTTTCATATAAATATTTATTTTTTACAACAGTCTCGTGTAAATGCCACCCCAGTGTGTGTTATGCAACGCAGACTAAAAACTTTGATCGACATATAGCATCGTCGTCTTAAACAGGTGACTATCAACACTGTTACAGTTGAACCAATCAAAATTACTCTTTACTGAGTTACTAAACTGTACATTGGAACACGGCCTTGGTGTAACAGCATCCAACATGCCATGAACTTCAACTGAACTTCAACACGCTAGAGACGATGAGCTTTTCGGCAACCTTCGTTTTTAGCTGAAAATATTTATTTATTCTCAAAAATTGTAAGGAAATTTTATTTCCCCTCATGTTAGATAATTATGAAACATTTTCTTTATCTAATAATCTTCTCATACATTACAGGCCTATTTCCAAATAATTGTAAAAATGTGCAACACGTAAGTGGACCAGGTGAATAGTATAAATGTTTAATGCTTTGCGGTTTGCTCTTACAATTTTGGTCAAATTACTATAAATACAGTTGTGTGTAGTTATACTTGCATGGAATTGTCGCGAGAAACCAGTGTGAAATTAAGGTATAGACTGTTGACGGTAGAATGAACACTTTTGAAAGCCCTGCTTGAGATCTACTTGTATACACGTTGTGTATTCCCCCACCTTATGTAAAATTAACATTTCAATGGGTCTCATCACTTTATTCATCTATCGGTCAAATGAAACTGTGAAATTATTAAGAAAATAAATACTTTACAAATCTGCTCGTTTTTACACTTCGATGCATTAAAAAAACAGAAAGCGAAAGAGATAATTTTAATTTATCGTAAATGGTTACATAACACTTTTCATTCGACGTTAAGAAATGGAACTACTTTCCATCCATCGTTACCAACTTCACTGGGCGAATGTTAATCAGTGTGCCCATTAAAATATACGCATGCCGGGGTAGTGACACTTTTCTAAGGTTCATTTTTAAAGTGCTCACTTTATCGTGAACTATCTTTAGAATAACTACCCCAACTTTAAGTAAATATACGTCATGCTATACAACGCAAGTGATATATTCATTCATCCAACTTCTCTACGATTTAAAAACGAACGTGTACATTAATAAATAGCAGGTAAGTAATGTAACAAATTCGAAGATGACTGAAACCTATATACACGAAGCCAGGCAATATGTTTCACTATCTGAAATGCCCGACGACTGACAAATATTTCGATATTCCTGTCCATTTAAATTGTGTTAAATTTTTGGCCATAAATGGAGGAAAATTTTTAGATACCCATAAAATTTGAAGTACGGAAAGATCCAAGCGAGTCTAGTTAGATTCTCAGAATGTTTTCAGTATAATCTCACACCATTAGTTTTTTTTTTTTAATGATCGCCTTACATCCTTATGTTTGCCTACGTGTTTGATTTTATACCAGGTATTAGAAGTGTTTGTCTTATCCCTGTTTAAAAATAGCGTTTAACGAGAGTGAGTCACGATTCCAAAGACAAGTTACGCAATGATTCATTAGGCTCGAGACGCCATCGATTCACCGGCTGGTCTGAGATGTTCGTGCACACGATGGTACCCAAATGAATTACAAGTGACGGGTGAATTACGACCACGCCCCCCCCCCCCTACCCAATTCGTGGCGATCGGTTCTGAAACATCCGCCGATAATTTCGGGTTGCGGGACCCTGCTTCGGCAACGCTGGCTACCAGCTCTCCGGCTATCCCCGCCCCCTGCCACCCTTCTCCCACAAATTCAATGTTTCTCTGACCAGAGCACTTGCATACGCAGCTGTGATTCCGAACCTCGGCACGTGATGATATCTGACTACGTTGTAAAAATTATTACAGTAAAATATTTGTAAAAGCTGTTCACGGAGATAAAGTGAGCACTAGCGTAATCAACCTTATAAAAATGTCACTGCCCGTGCCTAAATATATTTTAACGGGCCCACTGAGTTTATATGCGCCCAGTAAAGTTGGTAACGATGGAGGGAAAGTGGTTCTATATGCTAACGACGAATAAAATGTGTGAGTTGTCCATTTGTGAACACTTCAATAATTTCTTTCGCTTTCTGTTTTTTTAATACATCGATGTAGAAAAATTACCATATTCATCAAATATTTACTTTTCTAATAATTTCAAAATTTCACCTGACCGACGCATGAATAAAGTGATGATGCCCATGGCAATGTTAAATTTACATAATGCGGAGGAATACACACTGTGCATACAAGTAGATCTTAATCAGAGCTTTCAAAAGTGCTCCTTTTACTGTGAATAGCCTACACCAGTGTATAAAATCCGTAAGTATTATCCTTGAAGATTATTTGGATAGTTTAAATGGACTGTGCAACCGCTAATCATAAGTCAAAACCAATTTTTTCAACTGAATGAGGACAACCAAAGTCAACTAACGACCACAGGAAGAGAATCGGGGAGTCACCAAGATATCTACTTTTATAGCAATAAAAGTGGGGGAGGGAGAGGGATAAACAATACAGACGCAAAACAGAATCAGCACCAAAATAACCAATCTGACATACGTAACATCCTCGTGATTAAAAAAATAGTAATGTAACTGATGTGTGCTAGCGTTTGATTTTTTTTAGTAGGGATTTTTTTTTTTTTTTTTCCCCAGATTGCTTACTGTCTCTTGGCGATGGTTTTTCTAAACCCCTTTTGCATATTTCGTAGCTCGTCCATCCCAAGATTCGATAGCAGGCGGGTTTTCTCAGGGAACTCCCGTTACCCCCCGCCGTTACATTCTGTTGTTTACCCGTATCTACCTCACTTCTTCGCATCCGTTCTGGCGGCTGCCCAAGAGAGTCGGGTCTGTCCCTTCTGCTTCTGAGAGGAAACATCGCGTGGTTGGTTGTCATGTACATATGCAGCTCTCATACACTTGTTTATAAGCTATTCACGGTAACGTGAGCACTTTTGAAAGCCCTCTCAGATGAAATAATAATCAATAAATATATTGTATTGTTGCCTTAAACGTTAACTTCAAAGTGTAATGGAATTCACACACTGAGTTTATTACTTAAATGGAAATATTTATTTTAAAAATGTGGTTAAAGGATAAAAAATACCTGCAAGTAAAAAGTAACTAGAGCCCCAAAAGTACTCACTTTATCGCGAACAGCCTGTAGTAAGAATTGTAATGTATAATGATGTTAACGAATTCGTGTGTTAACTGCACCTAATGTCTACTCTCGTAGACTGATCATGTCACATTCATCACACCATGTAGGTACAGGATAAAAATGTTTTGCTCTACAGTATGTGCAGAAATTCGAGACTACGGCAAAATGCACTTTATTCCCTACTTGCAAGCGGAGATGAAAATTTTTTGCTCTGCAGTATGTGCAGAAATTCGAGACTACGGCAAAATGCACTTTATTCACTACTTGCAAGCGGAGATGAAAATGTTGTTTTCGGGTTTCGATATATAAAATTTGGTCTGAATTGTTAACAATGTGTGATGTATTTAGCAGCATTTCATCGCCATGCAGTGGCGTCTGAGATGATACCACAAACTCGAGACTTTAGGGGAAAATACAAACTACCCTAAGAAAAATTAATTTTAACGCCGAAAAGAATTAAACAAGTTGAACGAGTATTAAATCTGTAATGCATAATTTTTAATAGAATTGCATAGACACTCTGAAGTACGATTGAGTCGCAGATAAAGTGTACCCGAGTAGCAGACGTCTGGTAAACCTTTCATTCGTTATGCTATTTGACTAGCTGGCGCAAGCAATTAGTAGACCAGAACCATGCCACATGTATTTTCAACTCAGTTTCCATTTATGATGCACGAGGTGTTGGTCTCGGTGTGCGAATTTCAGGATGCCTGTATGTGGAGGTGAAAATGAACGTGAAAACCTGATATTAATTCCTGACTTCAGGCATCGTCAGAAACGCGTTTAAGATACATATTGGAGTTGGCTGACCTACCAGATGGACTCACTTGTTCCGGCCAGCCCAATGAATGAATAATGTGAGTTGTATTGGAGCGGTGGCGGAACGAGTCCGGAATAGGAATCAGGAGTACGCCGAGAAAACCCCTACGCCACAGCAGTATAAGTCGGCCTGCACGGGCCTGGGTTCAAACCTTTGGCCCCAATTGGGAAGGGTTGATGGCCCTGCCTGACTGGACCATTAAGTGCATTGCAGAGATTTGGTAGAAAACACGTTATTCAAAAAACGGTTGCCTACTAAGTAGTTGTATTTGAACACGAAAATAGTCCAAGAAACGTTTTATGTCCAAAGGCAATTCTCAAGTTCTATGCCAACTCCAAGGAGTTTTTTCTGGGCGCGAAAATTGTTTAGAACTGGTGATTTCAGAATCAGATTTATCTGCTAAATTTTCTATAGAGAAATTTGAGAGTTGTCTGTAGACACCCATCATACCTTCATCTTTATTAGCGTGCCACAAAAATATACCACGGTGGCTGAGCGGTTAGCCTGTTCGCCCCCCTCCAAGGCGATCCGGGTTCAACCCCCGGCCGGATCATTCCGGATTTTCGCATGTGGGAACCGTGCCGGACGATGAAGTTGGTTTGTGGGTTTTCTCGGAGATCTCCTGTCCGCCCCCCTCCGCCCTTTCTTTCCGGCGCTGCTCCATACTCACCTCTAACACCCTCATCGGCTCTCAAGACCTCGATGTTGAGAGCACAAACATATAGAGTGTCCGCATGAAGTCACGTTCGGTCAAGACGCCGACTTTAAGAGGAATAATGCGTGGAAGCAGTATATTTATCCAGTATCCGATACAAGTCGTTTCCAAAGATTTTATCGAAATGTTTGGCTCGACGAGACGTAAATAATAATTTTCAACACATTTTTACGTTGTTAGATATTCACTGCGTTCATTATTCTGGGGGCACTTATTGAAGAAAAGGAATAATTTTTCTTTTCTTATCTTCAATCAGTGCTCCGAGAAGGTATTCAAATTGTTATTCATGTCTTGTCGAGCCAAACATTTCGTAAAATCCTCTGGAAAACAAGTTGTGACAAAAATTATATAAATATACGGTTTTCGTGCACCATTCCCCTTAAGACTGCATGCTAGTAGCGCCTAGAGCGTAGAGGTGTTAAATCAAGTGGTTATTGAGTTACAAGTCGGCCTTACAGTTGCAGGCAGGCGAAACTTTTAAAGAGTACATGGCGCCTAGAATTTTTGACGTGAATACGTCTTTAAATTTGCGACCATAGTGGGAGACAATTCAGATAATCCGATGATAACAAAATCGGGGGGTACACTTTGGCATTACAGCTCCGAATCTATCGTCTACATTCAAAATTCAATTACACCACTCGATTGCCAAAGGATCAAAAAATATGTTACGTTGAGTGAGGACTGCGAAGCATCGCGTGCGTTTGTAGAGTGGTTGGGAAGGGGGGAGGGGGGAGAGCGCCACAATTTTGAGTTCGTTTCGCTACGTCTCATAACTTCCGCGTAGTATAACTTTTGTCACAGAAGAAGCTACGACGCTCGTTTGAGTTTCATTCGACAGCTCTCGTCCAGATCAATCTATTGCGTGTATAAAAACATTTGTATGGCGTGGTTATGGTGAAATTGTATGCGTTTAATGTAAAAAAATTGAGAAAACGTAACACAATTTCAGTCTATACTCGTCTAAAGCCAAGTCGAAATACAGAAATCGTATACGGTTTGGAAGAGCTTCTCAAAAGAAATCCAGTGATACCCATAAAAGCCCATATGATAGAATGAAGAGATGCCGGGAACATAAAATAAACACCAAGGCGTCCGAGCGCGTCGACGTAGACGTATTCATGCAAAATAATCGGCCGTGTCCCCAACACAGCTAAACCGAACTTTTTTTTCCCCCGCGCTTTCGAGGCACAGCTATACGGGCGATAATAACACGCACGTACAGCGTCCCGTCGCTCCTACGCGCAAGGCGTCGAACCTGCTTGCGGAGCTTCTGCTTGTTATGCTTTCCTGAGCACATGAGATATGTAACCGTGAGATTCCACTACACGCTATAAAAGCCCATTGATTAAACTACGGATATACAGTTTATATCGATCCTGCATATTAAGGAAACTGCGCAGGGAATCTATAAAATGCGAGTTTTAACTCACATCTTTTTTTCTCTTATAATAAATTAAATCTTATAAAACAAACCGTAGTGGGCTTAGATAATTGTTTTGTATATTTTCCGGCAAAGTGTCGTATTCCCAGGACATTTATTTGCTGAGAAACGAGTAAACACGCAATCGGCGAATATACAGAAAATACGTCCGAACTACTATAGCCTATGCCGGTTTCTTCGCACTTTTGGAATCAAACCTCAGAAAAATCACACCATGTACGTTGTGTTAAGTTATTTTCTAAATATGCCATGTTTCATAAGCGTTTTATAAATCCACTAACATAAAATTGCCTTATTTTTCGTTAAATTGAATTTTGGGCTTTATTTTATTTGTAAATTATAATGTTTCATTTTTAATAAATATGTACAAAAACAGTGAGAATAGTGTTGGTAACGTTAGGTAAGAAATAGATCTAATGGGAAATATTATTACAACTGAGCGCGCACGAATTCGGTGCGTTGTCCTCTGGTGTAAATTCTTAGGCTTATTTAAACTTAGTTTGCACGAGGCGGAGGAATAATCTGGAAGAAGAAGTTCAGTGGGGGCTTCAAAAATTGTGTGAGGTAACCGTGAATGGAATATAACATTTAACACAGTTGTATGGTTGAGAATTTGGTATAGGGAAATACATGTTAACGAAATTCGGTTTTTTGAAGACAATTTTGAAGATATAAACTTGTGTGAAAAATGATACTCGGAAGCTCTATATCCAGGAAAATATAACAAACTGTTTTTCGGTAATATATTATTTCATTATTAATTTTTCTGGTATTCTTTAGGAAACAGGCTATACTTTAATGTTACAAAAGTCATCAATAGAGAAGCAGTTATTTTTCTGCCCAAAAACTTCCCTGGTGGTATATGTTTATCTCGAACAGGAACACCAACATCTAAGCCAATCGTCGGTCCTGCACATTAGAATCGTTTTACCGAAACAGATTTTTACAGTGTAAAGGAACGCGGCTCACGGCGAAGCCTCGGCCGCCTCCGGCATTGATTAAACATGAGCTGCCGCGGATGCAATCAGCGGAATTACCGCTCATCTGCGCGAGGGGCTGAGGTGGGGGGGGGGGGGTGTGGAAGGAGGGCGGGAGCAGTGATATATGGGGGGGTCGTGGCGCTCCCGGAGTGGTCATTGTGCGCCAGAGGTCGGGTCATTCGCTTCCCGGTCTCCTCCCACAAATCACATGGGCCGTGGCCCCCGGTACCACATCTCGAGGAGGCCTTTGTCCGTGTAGCGCCAGCGAGCTGAGAGGCTCGCTGGCGCTCTTGCAAATCTGGTTCCGAAAACGGATTACATCACACGCATCTCAAGCGCGCAAACAGACACGATATCCATGCATCGTTTACGGGCACTGAAACATTTCTATATAGGCTGTGCGCGGTAAAAAGAGTTATATGGACCTGTACTTTTTTTATGAAATAGTTGTTAGCGCTAATACGCCTATCTCGGTAAATAACTGTTCTGCAAATACAACTTTTTGTCAGAAATGATAAAAGAAACCAATTATCTATATCTCTATTATTTTATTTTTTTATCATATTTAGGAAAAAATTCGTGAAGATGGTCAAATATCGCATTTTTAGAGCTTCCCTGCGCAGTTTCCTTAAACGGCAAGAGAAAAGTACAAAGTTATGGACATAGGTTAATCTGTGGGCTTTCATGGCGTTTAATAAAACCCCACAGTTACAGATCTAATTTGCACAGTACTGCATCACGACGGAAAAACTGCACGCCTTGCGCGTAGGAGCGATGAGACACTAGGCGTGCGTGTTAGTGTCGCCCGTATTGTTTCCTCGCTTCTTGACCTTGGACGCGCAGCTCCAACTAACTCTTAAGATCTACTTGTATGCACGTTGTGTATTCCTACGCCTTACGTAAAAATTAGCATTGCCATTGGCATCATCGCTTTATTCATGCGTCAGTCAAGTACACCAGTGAAATTTTTAGAAAAGTGCATATTTTACTAATCTGCTCATAAACTTCGATGGATAAAAAAACAGAAATAGAATGAAATAAATTAAGTTATCAAAAATGTTTACCTTACACTTTTTATTCGACGTTAAGATACAGAACTACTTTCTATTCATCGTTACTAACTTTACTGAGCGCATGTCACTCAGAGCGCACGTTAAAATACATGCTGGCAGGAGCAGTGACTTTTTTTTTCTAAGGTTGAGTTCAAAAGTGCTCACTTTAACGTTAACAGCAATTATTAAAAATAGCTGCTATAGTCCATTCACGGTTACTCCCAACTTTTCTGAAGCCCTGCTAAAGTTCTTCTTCCAGTATATTTTTCCGCATCATGCAAGCAAAGCGTAACCGACTCTAGAAAGTCGCGCAAAAGTTTCAGTGCACCGCGTTCATGCGTGCCCAGTTAGTAATATTTTACATAATAACTATTTATTACTAGGCATTACATACCTATTTTCTCCTTAATTTATTCAGATAAATTATAATTTAATATCGTAATTTATACACGAAATATAAATAAATGTTCAATTTAACAAAGAAAATAACGTACTTTTTATGTTAGCGCAAGTATAAAACGCTTGTGATTCATAACATATTAAGGAAACAACATCGTATGTCATACATGGTGTGATTTTTCAAAAGTTTGATACAAAAAGTGTGAAGTATCCGCGAATATGCTTTACTGCTAATATAAAAATATACCGACGTACCAACATCCCAGTTTCACTGGCAACGAATTAAGTTAAATGGTTCTGTCTTGATGTTGATGTTGCGTGTGGCATGTTAAAAATTATACCAATTCAAGTTTATATGTATTTGCTTCATTCATAGAAATGCAAGGACTTGTATGCCAGTAACGCATTTAGACCCGTGAAAATTTTCGTTTCCTCTTGAATGGCATATGAATAAAGTCATAAGCCCCATAGCAAAAAAAAAATACATATGGCGAAAGCACATAAAACGAGGAGACAAACAGAGATCAATCAGGGCTTTCAAAAGATCTAAATTGACTGTAAACGGCGTATACAAACACACAGTTAGTATGCTACAGTTCCCAAAATTCAACACCGAAGCCCTCAGAAACATTAACAGAACTTTTTCTACGAGAGACAGAGGAATGATAAGATTTCTGATGGTGGCTCAAATCACAACACATGATACAATTCCAGAAGACAGAAAACTACGAGTATTTTCCCGGAGAACATATTTTTCAACATCCTTTACATCCTGGAATTTTTGTGATTTGTGTACTTGAATAGTATTTGGTTTTTGCAGACAAGTCACAAAAATTGAGTATTAGTGAAGAAAAAATAATTGTTGCCAATAAAATAGGTTTATGGCTTCACTCACGCACAGTCGTCCGCTTATGCGGTAAAAAAAACCTTCAGATAAGGGCAATGTTATTATCCGCCAATTGTTCACAGATGGCAGATATAAAATAAGACTAACACTTTTCACTATATAGTTTTTTTTTTTGTTTAGTCTCACGTGGTTTTTACCTGTAGTTCAGGATAACCCCATGTGTTTCTATACATCTAAACTACAAGGGTTTTAGCACGGAGCAACTACTCAGAACATCACAAAATTGCGGATTCATCGCAGCACTATAATTTCTCCCTCTCTCGAGGTTGCGCCGGGAAAGGAGGGCAGGTAGGTGGCTTGCAGGGGCCAGCGCGCATAAATACTCGCCTTTACGGACGGAGGGAAGGACTACACGTTTCGGCGTGTCGCAACACCAACCGAACAGCCAACCGAACCAACCACCTCCCCCCCCCCCCCCCCCTCAAGCAAACAACCACGTGTTTGTCGTGCCCCGCCAACTGGGCGACCAATGCACCGCACGTCCACATTCAGATAGCGCTGCACTTAAACCGTAATGTAGGTCATGGCTGTTCTCCTTCCCCCTCCTCCAGCTTCCCCGTCCTCCTCCTCATCCGCACCCTCGTTCGTTCCCACAGTTGGCACTGCTGCTGCTGCTGCTGGGATGAAGTCGTGGCCTCGGAGGCTGCGTTGTGTAAACGCTGCGCCAACAGTCGAAATAGCCACGGCCACGCCAATAACAATAAAGAGGTGACCGACCACCTCCTGAAGAGCTGGCATTATGACAGTACGATTTAACACTCTGAGTGTAGGCTGTCGACTGTGAAGTGAGCACTTTTTAAGACCCCCCTTTTCCCAACAGGCATTAACAAATAATAAATATGTATTATTGCAGCCTCAGGCAGCACATATTGAGGGTGAGGAAATCTATACACTGTGTTTATTGGTCACATTGCAAGGTTTATATTAAAAAGCAGCAGGTAGATGGAAACTAGACGAAAGGAAAGATTTAGAAGGGCCTTAAAAAGTGCTCACTTTACCGCGAACAGACTATCGGTACACTTTTGCGGGCTATTCAACGGAGAATGGTGACGCAGTTGTCAATCGTTTGATTCGCATTCGGCAGGGCCTGGACTCGATTGCCTGTCCGTCCATGCTATTCCGATCAATCCAGGCGAATTCTTGGATGGGTCCTTCCTACATACCATGGCCGACTCCTCCCCCGCCACAGCTTGACCGAGTAACTTCCTCCGTCTCTGATACATAGGGATAGGGAAATCTCGCGAGTTCAATGACATGTAGGGTAGACTCCTCAGTCCTCTGCATGCCGGAGCGCCTCAACTGTGTGTTCATTGGCTGTTGCCCCACACCTCGCAGTTATGTGATTCGCAAAGTGTTTCCTTTCATGTCTGCTATTGGCTCAGAGGCGTGCAGGGCGGGTCTAATAAACTATAATCCAATTTCGAAGGTAACTTCACTATATATGTGTTTGACGTCTATCTTGTCCCGAAATGAATTCGCAGAATTTTCCTATCGCTACTAATACATCGCTGTCGACAAGAATTTAAGCTATACCGTAAAACGGGGTTACTTGAAACACTTTCAAACTTTACAATAATCCAGTTTTTACAGATTTTCAAGAAGGTGGACTGTATATGTACTGAAGTAAAAATGATAGTCTATAAAAAGGATATCCTATTATATAAGGAGACGATCTCTGTCTGTCCGTCTCTAATAATTATAAGTCCCTTGAAACTCAACAGAAGTTCTTCAAATTTTGCAGAGCGAATCCTCAGGGTCTAATAAAGGTCACGTACGAACTTCAGCATGATCAGATTACGCAATCATTACCTTTTACCCTAAAAACTCATTTTAATTACTTTTTCCCTATGAAAGTTTTGTATTAATGCATAGAGATTATTGCATAGAGATATGAAGGTAATGGAATATCATTTTTGTTTACTTTAAATTTCTCGATTAAATGTTGAGTTGATTAGTGGCTCAGTGGTTAGAACGATTCCAAGTGGGGCCGCAGTGCTTCAGTGGATAGAGCGATTTCAAGTGGGGCCATAGTGGCTCAGTGGATAGAACTATATAAAGTGGGGCCACAGTAGACCAGTGGATAGAGAAATGTAAAATGGCGCAGCAGTCGCTTCAATGTTGAGTTAATTTCACATAATTTCATTATTACCTACATGTATATATATTATATGTATGTAATATGTTTTTGCAGTCTTTTTATGATAACCAAAATGTGTAACATGGTAACTATTCTAGGCACATGACGATACTAAAAAGAAAGGTCACGGGCTGGGCCCCTAGTCTGTAATAATCACTAGAACTTAGAGTTTTAAATATTTTTTATGAATTTTTATGTTGGTGTTTCAAGTTAACCAACAGTATGGTGTTACTTGAAACACAAATTGGTTTCCATGAGAAAGATCATGCTATATTCTATGAAGTCTACTACTTAGAACACAAAACAGGTTTTTAACATATACCTATCACATATATAACAAATTTTATTCAGTTTCCTAGTCACTATATTCCTTTACGTCCACTCCATCTCTGAAAAGAACTTGTGTTGACAGAAAACATAATACAGTGTTATCACGTATCACTCACCGAAAAAAAAAAAAAAAAAATTGTAGAAGTATTTCAAGTTACACCACAATTTCAAGTATTCCTTTAGACATTCGCCATAGTCATAAGTGAGTAGCTTATAGGTACCACAGCAGAAACGCTCGCTAGTTCAGTTGGACACTTCGTCCCATTGGTACAAAACTCACACGATTACTCTAGCACACACCGTTCATTATTTCCTAGCATCAACCAATAAAGACGCGAGCTGCTAGTACCTCAGTTAATTAATATGTTTCATGAAGAAGGGAACACACTGGGCCAGTGCAATGTGGTTATTTGAGTTATCACACGACATGTATATTTTATCCACGAAATTTATAGCTGCTCTGATCTTATATGCTTCAGAAATTCTCACAATGACTATCGTAACTACGTCACTATACCCATGCGAGTTTTATTTTCAAGCGCATGGAAATTTTAAAACAATTGTAGTAGAAAGTATGTTAACACATTCAAAGCCAGTGTCTACAAATGTGCGTATGACGTAAAGAAAGGGTTGTCTTGTGTCAGCTCTCTACAGTATGAGACTCGCTGTCCAGTCATATTTCCTGAGGTTATCTGATTTGACAACCGTGTATAGGCTATTCGCGGTAAAGTGAGCATTTTTGAAAGCCCTCTCATTTGGAATAAAACATATGTTATTTTAGCCCTGGACGTTAGCTTCCCAGTGCGGTGGAATATACACACTGTGTTTATTACTTACATGCCAATATTTGTTTTAAATGGTGATTAAACTATAAGAAATGGCTGAAAGGAAAAAGTAAATAGGGTCGCATGTGGTAAAAGTGCCGTGTATGCTTCAAGTATATCACACATCATAAAATGTCTGACTTGCAACACGTGAAAACACAAATAACATCCAAAAAAGTTAATCACACAATGTCGTGCCTGCTTACCTGGCACTACTGATGAACGTTTGTTGCATTGGTTGGATTGTATTGGTAAGAGTTTAATAACATCCCCCGGTGTTATGCGTGAAGACTTATCAAAGAAGGCCTTACAAACTAACTTACCACATAACTTAAACAAACACCCATGCCTTACCAAGGATTCGAACCCAGAACCTCCGCCACTCCAGACCGGCGGCGCACCAACCGACTGCGACACGAGAGTTTGACGACGTTTGCTGCAGTGTCTTAGGCCGTACAACAGCAGAATTAACGGCTGTTTACGATAAAGTGATTACTTTTGAAATGAACCTTAGAAAAAAGTCACTGCCCCAGCCTGCGTATATTTAAACGAGCACATTGAGTGACATGTGTCCAGAAAAGTTGGTAAACGATGGATGGGAAATAGTTCCATATCTTAACGTAAAAAAAAAAGTGTTAGGTAACCATTTGTGATAACGTAAATTAATTCTTTGGTTTTCTGTTTTTTTATGCATCAACGTATAAAAATGAGCAGATTTGTAAAAAATGTACTTTTATAATAATTTAACTGTTACATTTGACCGACGCATGAATAAAGTGATGAGGCTCATTGCAATGTTAATTTCACATAAGGCGGAGGAATTCACTACTTGCACACAAGCAGATCGTAAGCAGGACTTTCAAAAGTGCTCATTTTATCGTGAACAACCTATATCTCCTTGTCTCTTCAGCAGTGTTTGCAGTGGAGTGACTTAGCCTATATAGAGACACATGAAGAATTCGCGAATTCATTCCAGGGACAAGATAGAATCCAAAAATTCATATGTTTACGTGGCTGTTGCAATAGATCCATGGTTTATACAGCTCCAGACATGTTGGCCAACATAGGCCCATGATCCACAAACCTAACAAACCTCAAATTATATTTTCGGCATGTTAAAGGGTCATATTGGGAGGGGGGAAATAACATGTATATTACACAATTTTTCATGCCTTTCGCTGAAACTAATACCTGAATGCAATACATACATAGCTCTCAATCTAGGGCATTTCCCTAAGGAAACTCATTAACGATCGGTATTAATTTTATAAGGTCATTTTGAAGGGTTCATTCTCATGTAGTACCAGCGTGTGAAAATTTTGATTTTAAAAAGTGTGAAGAAACCGCGAATATATTATATTGGCGGGATGTCTCTGGCAAGGTAAAACACAGATCACTCGAGCATTTTTGTATGTATCTGACTCGTGTACTTTGGGTTACAGCGCTTTGAAAAATGTCGAACTTGTGTGTGTGCGAGTGCCCTAAACTGGCGTTTCTAATGTGCGCGGCGTCTTCAAAGGGCCCGAAAAGGCCTCATTTGAAGTGTGTTTTCTTTTCGTAGAACAGCACCTCGGACGCGCGTTTAATAATTTCGCAGGAAGACGCGTATTTAAAAAAAAAAAAACGCTACGGGGCCAGAAGTGCGGGCCTCTGAAGCGGCCGAAGACGTGACGTACGCGTAGGGCCCATAAGCCTGCGTGGTTGACGGGCGAAATAAATGAATGTCTGTGGTGTTTCCAAGGTCATGTTACTCGAGGTTTCTCTCCTGGTCTCTCGCCCCGTTGCTTTCTTTGCGAAACACTAATGCCACGGATAAAAATAGCCACAGCCGTTGCCTATGTACTATGTACGTCTAGTCGTTCAGCGAGATTGTAACTCATTTCAACCGTCTTACCCAAGAACCGCAATGCAGCACTGATATCGCACACATCAGAATTACGTTTATAAACATTTCCATGGTTATTTTGTAGACGTTTATTAAACCATTTATTAATTGATTCCTGTTTAGTGCCCAAAAAATTAAAAACACAAATGTTAAACAACGCAGGATTTAAAAACAAAATGTTTATTGAGCGAAAACGTAAAAAGTTCATACAAATGACCTAAGCAAACCTAAGCAAAATATTTAAACCAGTTCACCTTACCTAATAACATCCGTTTGTAAGTGCAATCTCATTGATCAATGAATACAAATCTCGAGTTTTACAATTACTATTGAATTATCTTCGTGGATGCATTTGTGGTTACAGTTGCTTCAGGCTTAGCAAAGCCCGTGCGAAGGGAAAGGTGTGAAACAAATAAGAGCCAGCCTCAGTCAACACTCGTGAGTTACCGAAGCTAATGAAGACTCACTGCATTTCGTTCCGGTTTGGCGGCTTTTGTATGTGTGCCAAACGTCCCACTTTCCGTCGGCGCCAAAACGTCTCCCCAGCTAGGCGTGACCTTGAAACCTCCGCTTACGGTATCTTCAATGCAAATTAATTCACAGAAATGAATATTTATTTATTTTTCAACTAAATACCTTCATGGAGCGCTGGTTTTCTCGTTTTCAAAAATAGCTCGATCAATACAGTTCTGTAATTTTATTTACTTATTTATCTATCTATTAACGACTTATTTTATACAAGTGGCGAATTTAAGGCTTAACCGCCTTGACATACACCTAACCACTGATAGAAAGGAAATAAAATAAACAAAGACAACACACACCTACAACACAATCACTAAATTATAAAACTACGGGTAACAAGTCCATCACGATAAATTTAAATGCCACTTAGTAGCAGATAAAGAATCCTTAATTTATATTGTAATGATTTATAGACACCAAAAAGATATTATTACCAAATGACAATAATGTACAGTACAAAACATAAAGACAGAAAAAACCATAAAATCTAAAGCTAAAAAAAATTCACTACCGCAGTCACACTAAAAATCTCGCGAACGCACCCACACAACTTTCACGGTCGGTTGTCAGAATAAAATCATCTTCGTTACACGCCATTTTTTTATATTTATACATGAGAGGCACACGGTTAAAATGTATAATGGAATGCAATTACACTGTGAATTTTTTTTGGTAAACTTCCTGAACTGTAATGAAAGTTTTAAAATATCCATAGTGAATGAGAATAAGTATACCATACACCTGACTGCAAATATAGTCTTGTTACTATATGCAGTCGGAAATTGACTACCCATTTGAATCTTTCGTGAACAAATTTATTAAATATAACATTGATGTAAAAATTTTCACAACACCGAGAAAAAGGTTTTGTTGGATTAAACAAATTTTGTATGGCGCAATCAAATGAATTGTTTGCTATAGGAGGCAATTAAATATTTTGTTGTTGACACAAATTATTTTCTTGATGTTATTTGATTGCCCCAAACAAAGATTTGGTTGGGGCAACTCAAGATTTGCTTCGCTCTATGCAGATTAAACTTTTTTCATTAAATGTAAGATAAATTGGTAGTCCAATCAAGATTCGAACCCAGGTCGTTCGTAGCAAACCTCTACTCCGTAAGCAGTCTCAACTGAAGTGATTACACATGAAAAATAATGTTTTTACATATATACATTGTGAATACTGGTCAACGAGCGGAAATAAATATTTCGAGTTTTGCATCTCCACTTTTTAATTTCTTGTTGAACTTGTTTTGTTAGGATGTTTATACCTCATTAAGCATAAATAAACTCACTAATAAACACTGTTTCTATCCTAGTATCACAAAAAAAAAAACAAGTAAACTCTCCAGCTGTATTTTCGAACGAAGTCAAACAAATTAGCGGTGATACAAATGTATACAGTCTATTGAACAAAATATTTTGCTGGGGCAACATTTTGTTGGCGTGGCACTTTTATTCTACAATTTGCATCTACTGGTCGTAACTAAATTTAAGCTACTTTGATTTTGTTTCACAGAAATGCGACATGAAAAAGTTTTCATTCCCATGTAATTACGGTTGCCGTCGTTGCAACATATAACAATGCTGTATGGTAGTAACAATTTGATGAAATTCCCGGCAATATACTGGGAGAGAAAAATAGGCGAGAAATCATGACGGTACATTTGAGTGTCTGCAGAAGGGTTTCGCCAATCACGCCAAACAGAGAGAGAAAAATAGAGCGCAAAGTAAGTGCATGAACATGTAAGTAGATTTTCTGCATCGCGAGTTTGCTATTCGGTTGGAAGCTAATTTTACGGCCACTCTGGTTCGTTCGTTATATTAAAGCCAAGGTTTTCCAAATTTAAATGACAACAAACTAGACGCTGGAAGTGATTTCAACATGGGACAATTTTTTTTTTTGCTTAACTTTAAAATTTTTGTATCTGAAACCTGAAGATTGCCGGCGAATTCCACTCTTCTTGCGAGTAAAAATGTCGGATTGAGTTCTCAACTCTCAAGATCGCCATTGTGGATGTGTCCAATTTTCGTCATATCTGACATTTAAGTTGGTTTAGAGAAATTTTTCGCACGACACGGCATAAATAATAGCTTCTCGCGGTTTATAAAATGGTTAAGTTTTCACTGTATATATTAATTTTTAACTACTAACAGCTGGGAATAAGTAAATAATTGTTCCTTTGCTCGTTACTATATAGCAGTTAAACAAGCCACCGTAGAAAAGCTATGGCAACTTTATAAAATTCACAAAGGATTGTTTTTTTGTGTTCTTTCGTTCCTAAAAATTCAATACAACATCTATAATTAAGGTTTATGCGAAAATTCTATAATTACAAAATGGCAATGACTGATCCCCTCAAGTCTCACCAAAATCTCTTCACCCACTCACTCCGATTGAATTCATTTTTTTTTTAACCTGTCTCTTTGGAGCAGTGGCTAGCGCATTCGCCTCCCACCACCTCCGAGTTCGATCCCCGGCGGGTTCGCTCCCGGATTTTCGCATGTGGGAATCGTGCTGGATGATACCGCTTGCCGGCGGGTTTTCTCGGGGTACTCCCGTATCCCCCGCCTTTGCATTCCAGCGCCGCTCCATCCTAGGGCCTCATTTCATGTCATGTTCAGGGACGACGGGTACCTGCGGGTCCCGGCTGGAAAGCCCGTCACTCGGAGGGTGTTGCCTCGCCCTGAGTCCACCCCCCACACGCATTTATTATATATAACCCCTGTCACGCTGTCACATTTTCCCGTTAAACCGCTTCCAATAAGTTTGGTCAAATAAAGTTGGACAGTTATGACGTCGTCGAAACACCATAAACGCCGCCATTTTTGTCCGAAAAGTTGGATAGCTTTGGTTTCCATCAACTCAACATTTGGAAATTGGACCGGTTCTGAAATTTATTTGATGTTTGACGGTCTCGGCCAATCAGAATCGTGCACGACGGAAATGGACGTCAAGAAACTTAAAAATAACGAACTATTGCTGGAAACGAAGTAGGATATGAAGATAATTATTTTATGTGGAAGCTGCATGTGCATGAAAGCTATTTTTAACTAATAGTGCACTTAATATTACGAATTAAGAGGCACTCAATTTCATTTCATTAAATTTGTTAAAGAAGCGACAACGAATTACAACATTCCTTACGTTTCTCCCTGTAATGGTCTGCATGGAAAAAAGAAACACAGTATCTCACTATTAAAATAATTTTCATACAGTACTTCAAATTAGAGTATCCCAATAAAAAGAATCTGACAGTGTGAAACATTTTCAAACACGTTCAAGATTAGTTTATGAAATTTATTGGAAGGAGAAATTTGGTTTCCGTATTTAGTCTTCGAATTTTAATTTGACAAATATAGTTGAAGGCGAGTATTTGACAGTGTGACAGGGGCTATACGGAATGCAAGGAAGAGTTTTTTCCGACTGCTGCAGCATTCCTCTCTGTCTCGTTCGACGTGGATCAACGTGCACGTGAACCAGGCGTTAGCCTGAGAGTATAACGGCTTTAGGCTGTTCACGGTAAAGAGAGCACTTTTTAAGGCCCTTCTAAATTTTCCTTTTCATCCAATTTCCATTTTCCTGCTGCTTTTTTAATATAAACATTGCAACGTGACCAACAAACACGGCGAATACGTTCCACCGCCCTCAAAATTCAAAGTCTGAGGCTGCAATAAGATATATTTATTAGCCTGTTGGAAGGGCCTTAAAAAGTGCTCACTTTACCGTGTGAACAGCCTATAACCGGTCGGGAATAACGAGCTCCAGTGAAGCAGGCGAGGGTTGAAGCGCGACATCCGGAATGCGAGGTAGACCACCTTACGGTCTCGACGAAACGCGCTCGTGGCATGTAGTGACCGCCATTAGCTCGTTGCAACATACCTGAGCGACTCGAAGTTGCGGCAGATGCCTTCCATACCAGGGATGAACAAGCATGCCCGAGTCTCGTCAGAATATCCCGAGAACGAGGCCCTCGCCCATGTGATCTTCCTCGCGTCCATTTTTACAACTTTTGGAATGCACTGAAAAAAAAATATCTACACAAAAAAGAAACCAAACTACACTATGAAATTATTTATAGATCAACTAATGAAAACGCAAATGATTAAAAAAAATTATTATAGCAATTTAAAACGAATGTTGCTTTAATATAAGCTACTTTCTAATTTTATAGTAGACATTAATTCTTGTTTTTTTTTTTATATATATATATGTTTTAAAAAAAGAATTTTTATGTTTTACTATGTAAAGTGGTTAAGTGTAAGAGATGATGAAAATACCTATCGCTACGAAAAATAAAGCCGTTTTATTATTACTAGTACTATTATTATTGCAAATTTAAAATGGGGCAATGTTAGGTGTTACGCCAGGGTACGCGCAAAGCAATATTTACCTCCCGCCATGGTTCAGTTTTTTTTTTTTTTTTTTTGGCAGAACATACATTGTATCGCGAAGCCCTTGATTCAGCCATATGCCTCGTCGCTTAAAGCAAGCTTCTTGCAGATGAAATGTGGTGAATGACGCCAGTGAGTTTTCTCTGGGTGTCCAAGTCTCTTCCGTAGTTAAATTCCGCCACATCTCCGGCTTGACTCTCTTATTTTAAAAAAATATGCGAAATAAAGGAATAATATTTCTAAAATCCTCCAGAAAGCATATTAAAGTGTTGGGCAGTTTTCATCATAAAAACTTACTGTGAGATTCACGGAAATTCCCCGTGATTTCGCGAAACCTGTCCGTGAATTTGCTTGGCAGTTTTACTGCTTGGCAATTTAGCAATAAATTATAATGTACATAGGGTTCTCTTGTGCGCGATTTAAAAAAAAAAAATGGGTTTACAAAAATTATTTATTACAAAGTGAAATTTCGCCTAAATAGTTTCGTTCAATTGTATTGGGTTGTGAAAAATTAGCACAAATTATTTGAACAACAAAAGATTTAATCTTTTATAGCCAATGAATAAAGTTTGTATGGAGTATAATGGTTTAAATGCAGCCTTTTTTTTTTGGTAGGTGAGCATGTGCATACATGCTTGTGATATATACCACGTGGTTGGGAACTCACGAATATAGAATGCAGCAAACAATTATACGGCAAAATGAAAGGAAAAACCACCTTTATGTGGAATTGCGTTTCATGCACAGTTTCTGAGACAAACGACGTGAAATTAAATGAAAGAACCTGAATGATGTTACACACACACACGCACTCACTTACTTTACAAACATTTGCAATAGGAGTTCAAAGTAGGCTCCACGAAGTGCTATACATTTTTCGTTGTGTGTGATGCATGTGCCCTGCACACGGCCCAGCATGGGGACGTCAACCATCGTGGTAGCAGCATCTAGCCTCACGATGATGTCCTCAAGGGACTGAGGCGGATTGTCTGGTTGATACATCGGAGACTTCAGGTGAGGCCACAAAAAGAAGTCCAGTGGAGTGAGGTCTGGTAACTGCGGTGGCCATGCAACAGGTTCCTCACGGCCAATCCACTTGCCATGCCACGATCGTTTGCCAATGCTGAGCCCAACTGCTTTCTTCCACATTAACACTGCCTCATAATCTACGTCACAGTGTTCCCATACCACCACACTCGTCCCATTTACACACACTTTCTCCTCCTACTCGTTCCAGACATCTCTTGTCTGTTTCCTCAGAAACTGGGCCTCAAATGCAATTTCACCCTACATTAATATATATATATATATATATATATATGTATATATATATAATATATATATATACATATACATATATATACACATATGCATATATATGTGTATATATACACACACTATAAAATGGGTGTATGGGGGAGGTTTCTGATTTCTCAGCTCACTTCTGTGTTACCCACACCAAAAACAAAATGGAGATGTATTCATGCTTAGGAATTCTTAACCGATACACAGTATATACAAAATCAAGCATTTTTCTTTTACTCTATTTACCTGTAAGAAAATGGAAACTACATGGCGTCATGCAATTGTTGAACACTTGCGGCCTGAGTTTCCTGTTACTCATTTCCATCGCAGAATATTGTGTGTATTGTGTGTGCAGTTGTGCATACACGAACGGTAAGTAAAACTGGCATCGCGAGTGTAATTGCCCAACTTGGAAGTAATAAAATATATAATCACCTGGTGCTACCCGTTTGTTAAATTATAAGCTGAAAATCTTAATTAAATAACCAAGTGTACTACACAAATGTTGCCTTGATTACAATGAACTCCCTACATTTATTAGGGTTCCTCATATTTATATGCTAGGTTAAACATTCTTGTTGGCAATAAATTTGTGATGTGTTTACGATTTGCGGGTTGAAATGATTCCCTTGTACCACGCCAGTGTCACCTCTCTACAATGTCTAAACTGAGAATTGAAAAACAGTTTATGTTTGTCAACCATTAATGAAAACCAGTTTTAAAATTCACGTAAATTAAGTAAATTTACTTAATGACATAATTACCTGAATGTTTTATAGCGTATTATGCAGTATGTTCTGTACCTTTATGAAAATTATACTCTTCGAGACCTTCCAGTTTCCGTAAAACAATGTAATATATATGCACGTTTGCGGGTATTCAGTTCTTTGCTACAGACTATTTTCCGTAAAACTACTCATTGTGTTGGGCCCACGGTGACTGAGCAATTATCACGCTTGCCTCCCACTAAGGCGAATCGGGTTCAATCCCCGGCCGGGTCACCGGATTTTTGCACGTGGGAATCGTGCCGAACGATGCCGTTTGTCGTCGGGTTTTCTCAGGGATCTCCCCTTTTTCCGGCCCCTTCATTCCGGCGCCGCTCCATATTCACTTCATCACCCTCATCGGCTCTGAAAACCTCGCTGTTAAGAGCCGCCCAAATCTATTCACTCACATTGTGTTCCGTATATTTACGGAAATTCTGCTTTATATTTAATTCAAGTTTCCGTAAAATAGGGTTATTCATTCCGTACAATTACGAAAATTCTCTTTTTTCTTTTTTACATCAAGTTTCCGTGAACTAAGGTTACATATTCCGTAGATTTACGGAAATTCTGTCAATTTTTAGTATTAAGTTTCCGTAAACTATTGTTATTTTATTCCGTATATTTAAGGGAATTATGTTATTTATTAAATAATAAGTTTCAGTGAAACAAGGATGTTCATTCCGTATATTAACGGAAAATATGTTAGGGTAGAAAACGAAGTGTCAGTAATTATACGAATAAATCCGAATAATTTTTTACCAGTACTTCTTTCTGTGATTTTATGGAAATATTCTATCGGTGTATAAATCAATTAAGTGACTATAAAATTATTCAGTAAAAAATTGTTAAACACCTACTGTATATTTCACTAATTGGTATACAGAATGCATTATAAACAGTAAAAGTGGTGCTACTGAGCGTATATGGTGAAGCATATAGTAAAAGCGGTGTGACTGAGAGTACAGTATATGGTTAAGCATATAGTAAAAGGGGTGTAACTGAGAGTTTATGGTGAAGTCTATAGTAAAAGTGGCGTGACTGAGAGTGCAGTATATGGTGAAGTCGATAGTAAAAGTGGTGTGACTGAGAGTACAGTATATGGTGAAGCAAACAGTAAAAGTGGAGTGACTGTGCGTACAGTATGTGGTGAAGCCTATAGTTAAAGTGGTGTGACTGAGAGTAAATGTGGTGTGGTTGAGAGTATACGGCAAAACTACGGAATATGTAAGTTCACAGAAGCGAGATGGCGTGGCGATTCTGTTCGCTGTTTGTCCACGCGAGGCTCGGGAAACGGGAGTTTCTTCTGATTGCCTACTGCGTGCTGCGGAAGACTCCTTGTTTATCGGGCTGTCGTCTGTCAAGTTAGTCTCCAACCAAGCAGCAAAAGTTAGTTGGCTTACTTGTGCAAATCTGCTTGTACACGAGCAGTGCACAAACGGTTTCCATATACAGTCACCCTCCGTAATGCACCAGCAGATGTACGTGGTCCGAATGGTGCCTCTTTACTGGTGCGTGCAGTTGACTACACTCTTAAATTTGACTCAGTGAGGATTGAGCCAAATCAGTGAAAACAGTGAGAATTGAGCAACTGATAATCAGAGCTAGATAACTAATTAATATAGTGATTGCATTTCAGTGATTTATTTGTGATTTCCCACTGAATGTCAAGAATGACACTGCTATAAATCACTTGTTCCCAGTTAATTTGCTTGATTCGCCGGTCAGCAGAAGTTTATCAACAGACTTTCAGTGAACGTTATTTCACTGATTGACATCACTGATTCGGATTTAGAGTGTACATCCGAGCCACTGTTCAGATAACTTTCATGTAGCAAAGTACAAGCTGCCCATAATCGGCCCGAATCTGCGTAGCCAACTGTACCCCAAGCATGCCTGCGCCATTAATGGGCTATGGGTAGAGACCTGCAAAATTCACGTTGTTTTTTGGGGACAAGTTAAAATTAAAGTACATGTACCTTTGCAATGCGTTTGTCATTGGGCCAAACTTTATCTGACACGCCCCGGGTAACTCTACGCCAATAAATGAACACTTCACAACTGTGTGTCCCAATAACGTGTAGGTCTGTAAGAAAAGGCGCGACTTCACGTATACGCAGCAGCCAATGGAGAAACGACGCCGGCTGAAGTATATACAGTACTGTAAAGTTTATCCTTGTGCCAAATAATAACGCGAATTTTGCACAGGTTTCTAGCTATGGGCAACTGTGGTACACTGGCTTACTGCTTCTGGCCTGCCATAAGTTAACTGTCGTCGACCAACTGTTGACAACCCACTTTTAGACTAGCTATTGACCACTTGTAGCCGAGCTATTTGCCATTTGCAAACGAACTATTGGCCACCTGTGGCCCACTTAAGAGCAGCTTGCCATGCACTTTTAAAACTAAAAAAGTAAATAGTTTTCGCTAAATTAAAATTACATATCCTCTATCTTTATATATGTTATATTTAGTGTTACCTCACAATTGGTAAGTTTTTTTTTTTTTTCATGTAATCTAAGTCACGCCCCTTCAGTTAACAGTCTAGAACACTACCAACTACTCTACCATGTATTCACGTAGAAACTTCTTCATAACCCTGATTACGTTTCACAGATAAAAATTACATTACTAATTTTGCTATTGGCACAATAGTATCCCAAGTCAATACTGAGATGCGTGTATTTTGTTTAAAAGGCTATTAATTTAGTTTCGGGCTACTATTAGGTGATATTAAAAGTGCAAAATAAAGAATTTTTTGAGATGTTGTGCTTTGCAGGTTTCCATCAGAGAAACTAATAATTCGTACTACTAGTAATGTCCTACGATAATTTTACTTCACATCTGCTTGACATAAAAAAATTACGCAAATTCACATATACGATTTACTATTTCACAATAACATAGGCCCTATAACTGGCATGCAATAGATAGCCCATAAAATTGCTGCTAATATTTTCTCAGCAGTCATCATTTTGTATAGCGTCTGTTTTTGGGTGTTCTGTTGAATTCTAACAATCGTTGTGAGAGTATTAGCCCACATTTCGATTATTAAAAAATAGGTAATTTCATTTATATTTATATGGCCTGATCATCAACCATATAATAAATGCTGACAGTCATAAATGCGAACGTTTGCCACCACTGCCAACAGTTAGCTGACTGTTAACTGCTGGTTGTTTACTACTTGGGCAGGTGCTGATTGGTCAACGACGTCCCGCCACATTTTACTTGCGGATGTGGCTGGATATCGGTATATACGTCATAGTTTCACATATGCACTGTAAATCTGAATCAGTGAGAATTTCACTCTTTCAATCAGTCAAACGTATCTGACTGATACAACAGCCATTTCAGTGAATTTAAGTGATGAATCAGCGTTAAAATGCCATATTTCCTTCACAGAAAGATTCAGTGACATTTCCCACTGATTCATCAGTCATTTTTTCTGCTGTTTTCTCGGTGGTTTATTTTTTGACTGATGGGCCAGTGAAACATCTGAGCAACTTGCTCCGTCTCTAATTATTTTTGACTGATGTATCAGTGAAACTGCGTGTAAAAATGGCCATCAAACATCGTTTAAAAATGGCCGCTAAACAACGTCTGCCAAGTGAAGTAACAACGAATAAACGAATAAAACTAATACATAATATTTTCTAAAACATGTTTTGTATTTCAAAACGCCATGTTATGAGGTAATATGAACACATAGCCTTTCATTCCGTTTTTACGTCTTTCATTTAGATTCCATGTAATCGTCACAGAGCCGTGTTTGAATATTTAAACTGTATATATGTATTTAAACTGTATATATGAGTGAGCTCTTTCACCACATGTGGTGAAAGAGCTCACTCATATATATTATTGGTTTTAACAACCCTAACGGTACCAATTAAACCAAACACGAAAAGTATGAGCATACAACTCCAAACCACATTATTTGGCAGCAGAAAATAAGACATATATTTTCCTCTTGCAATTTTAGCTTGGCGTGGTAGCTCGGAGCCCTGCCCTCATAGCTCAGGGGTAGGGTGGCCGACCTGTAGTCGGAGGGCCGCGGGCTCGCGCCCCGGTGCCTCCGACGTGGCAGATGCTCAGCTAGATTGTCGCACTGGGAATCCGTCAACAAGTCGGTCTTACTAGAGCTTCTTCAACGTCAAAAATGTCACAACGTCAAATGAAGGATAAAAAAAAATAATACTGGCAAGGTAACGGCTTCTAGTTGAAGGGCGCACTAATTCGACCCCGGCCATCTGCGATACTTGTTTTACTTTTCTTTAAATTACAGTAAATTGCACAATATAAATAGTAAACTATCGTAAATATGTTTATTTCACGTAATTATTTGCCTGCATTTAATAAAACCAATATTTAATTCGTCACTGCCGGCCGTCACTTATTCAATCAATGAAATTGTTTCACGTCACTAAATCACTCAGTGGCATTTTTTCACTGAAACAATCAGTGATTTTCTACTGTTTCTAAGTGGAGCCATTTTCACTGATTAGAGTAAATAAATTCCACTGCGAATCAGTGGTTTCCCATTGATTCGAATTTAGAGTGTGAATTCTTAAGAATTCTGTAATGACGTTGAGATTTACATCCCTTGACAAAGGTAGCTTGCCATTAGCCATCTGTTGGTGGAACAAGTTAGCACGGAAGTTGGCTGCACTGCTTCGTGAAACGAGACGTGTCGTACTGTTGGCCGAAAGATAACAAATTTGTTTCTCTTCCTACCGTACCGCTCTTAATTTTATTTACCATATTTTTTTTTTATTATTTTCCTTTGTCACGCGCTGTGTTTTCTATTAAGTATTGTTCACACTCAATACGTATAGATAAAAAGTTTAATGTGGTGAATTTTTGCAGACAAATAACACGCAAATTTCTCATTTCCCTGCGAATATGTGTGCTCTGTTATTAAAAACGAATAAGTTCTCTCAATTTGATAAGTACTTTTACGCTTGATGACAGCAGTGGACATGACTTTAGGAGAAAGTACAATCAGAACTATATTTTGTGAGATGGAAAACCATTAATGCATTTTTTAATTGATGAGCCAACACTAGAAACTAATTCTCACGCCGAACTACCCGCGACAACCAACTTTCTCAACACAATAGCTCGTTAACTCAAGGACACACACACACACACACACAATCAACTTTTACTTGTCAACCCTACATTGATGATTCCTGGGGTTTCATTTCGTAACGCCACAACACCTAAATCATGTGATGCCTGTCAGCTAGGAAAGTAGTTTTAAATAAGAATCGTGTTTCCCTACCGTACGATGATTTGACCTCCTCCTGACTCTGAATAGGTGAATACACTCGAGTGGAATGCCTTGGCGGTACCTTTTATATAGTCGCACGCAGTCGTTTACTGACTTTGAAAACGGGCCTCGGCGTCTGGCTGGCTATTCCACGACGTTTACGGTCACTATTAGCTGTGCTGCTGCCATCGGGTAATTTCCGTCTCTAGGCGCCAGTTGTTGAAGGACATCCCACCACATTCCTTCTATTGCGGTTAACTGAACCTTTTTGAAAGCACTGCTTGTTATTCTCCTTTCCATATACTTCCGCCCCAGACGTAAAATATCAATATTACTGCAAAGCTAACGAATAGTCCTTGCAAAACACGTTCTTACGCTCACTTTTATAAGACAAGTATCCACAAATTTGATTGGCCAACAGGTTCTTTGCGGTATGTAACTACTGGTTTGCATTGCTATATGCGGATTCAATAATTGTTTTATAATTTTATTTCGCTAAAAGATTACCAGCTATAGTAAATGTGGCTTGTGTTCGCGATACATGTGACGGTTTGTCTTAGGTGTCCATGCTGAAGTATTATCTGCCTGGTTGGGGCAGCGGTGGCGCAGTGGCTAGGGCACTCGTCGCCCAGCACGGTTATCCGGGTTCGATATCCGGCAGATTCACTGCCGGATTTTTGCATTTGGGAATCGTGCTGGATGATGCCGCTTGCAGGCGGGTTTACTCGGGGTACTCCCGTTTCCCCCGCCCTTGCATTCCAGCGCCGCTCCATCTTAGGGTCTCATTTCATGTCATGTCCGAGGATGACAGGCACCTACGAGTCTCAGCTGGTACGCCCGTCATTCGGTGAGTGTTGCCTCGCTCTGGGTTCACTCCTCATTCGAGTTTTTGGCACACATTATGCAAGAAATCTGTATGGTGTATTGACAGTATCTTAACACTTCCTAAATCAAATTCCTGAATCAAACCTGTGAAAAATCTCTCATCTATGAAATAATAGTTTTGCTCATTAATAAATCACATGTCACAAAAATTTTATACTTCATTTTACATAACCACGCCTCCTTCATCGATTAAATGACACTTTCATTTAGTCAACTATAATTAAAAACAAAGACAAAAGAGGTATGTTGGTAGTCGCTAATAAGAAAAAGTTTTTTACGTAAAAAGTTATTTAACTGTGTATTTTTTTACGATTTTCGTAAAATAAGCCCTTCTTATTCTTATCGTATTTTGGTTTTAAGAAATGGAATACTGGAAACACGATTCCTTCTTACATATAAATTTGATTTATTTCATTTGGTTTTCCAGCGCACAAAACCAGGGAGTTGGTTTCTAATAGGCGTTTTCTTCCAGGCTTGTTAAATATTTTTTGTTTATAAGTGGCGGAGTAATACGTAGTGACTAGCCCAAAAGTGAATCTTAAGCAACGAATCATAAAAATTGGGAGACAATCAGGAATAAACTATCAGTAGACCGCCATTAACCCTGTAATTTTCACATACATTTTTCATTGAATCTGAACTAAAAAACAAGTAATTTTTAGTCAAAAGAGTAATTATCAAAATGTAATATTAACGAAGAGAGTGTGTAATATGAAAAAAAAAAAAATTAATCTACTAAGCGGTAGACAACCGCGTTACTAAGAGAAAGTCAACTAATTTTTGGCGCTCGGTTCTATCCGTATACAACGTCGAACACAGTTTTATTGGCCCACTGCATGCTTTATAAAACAAATGTATTCCATATAATATTGTAAATGGTTCAGTAAGTCCTTCATTTACTATTGTATTTCATTTCCAAATTCTTAGCAAAGTTAAGATCGCGCTATCTACTGTAAATAACTATTTCCTTGTAAATTGTCATACAGAAACGTGAGAAGTTTATTCATTACGTTCTCTCTCTCTCTCTTAGTGGGAGAAAATGCACTGAAAACGCCCGAAGTTATTCAGTATTAAAAATGCTGAAACTATCATAACAAGAGAAATAGTTTTGATTCCTACTATTGGAGTGTTATGCACTGCAATCATCAGGCAGGTTTGTTTATTTATAAGTATTTATAATCGCATACTTGAAGGAATATTTGTCCCTCGCATTTGGTTACCGTTTGTTAAAAACTTAGGAACTTCATCGCAACCGTACTGCATTTCTGACGGAGAAAATTCTTTTCCGCATCAGGCAAGATAATAATTCTCCTAGAAAAAATATTTCGCCATTTTAATAATACCAGAGGATAGAAGAGGTCAGTCGTGATGCTGCGAGAGCAACGCATTCAATGGGGGAGCAAATTACGTGATGCACGAGAACTCAGAGAACGCCGATAATTAGCGCTCATTCGAAAAAGGGGCAGCGAGCAGTACCAGAGCGTGTGAAATTTATGGACCATGTACGAGATTTCTCGTGCGTGAAGACCTTCCTTGATCTGCTCGAACACGACGGAAGGTAATACCAGCTTCAATGCTGCCGTAACGAGGTTCGTGTTCTATCCGCTAGTTGAAGTCACCATCTGCTCCCTTCCCCACGCACGTAACTTCTCCGCGCCAAGGGGCCCCTTAATTTATGGGCGGGAATTACCCAGCAGCCTCTTTGTTATAATCCTCTGCTGCGGGCTTACATGTTGATTTAGAACCCGTTCGGCGCGCTGTTGCGGTGTGGGCAGCAGACACGTGTTCGTTGCGATAAGGCAAACCGAACAAAAGAAGGGATCTCTAAGGTTCGAGAGAGACTTACGTCGTACGAAGGCTTCCCTTTCGTAATGCGAATAAGGCAACGCCGGGAGAAAATAAGTTGCGTCGTGTTTCCTGGATGCACAAGCCTCTCTCTGTGAGTTAGCTGCACTCGTTCGAAGAACATTTACTGAGTGCGTAAGTATCCGAAGGATAACACATTTTATTTGTTCATTCTTGAGAACTACAAATGCACGCAGCTATCTAATCTGTGAACTGCACTACAACATTTTCAAGAATATGATTTAAAACATTCTAAATGTTTTTGAAATATCTTTGGTTCTAGCAAAATGCAATGATTATTGCTTTCATAATGCAATTATAAGGAACTTAAAAATTTCATATTAAATACTTTCCCTGACTTTTACTTGAACTAAGGATGCGAAAATCTACCCGAGAAAATATATCTTGTCAAATTTGCCGGATTCGAACCCACAAGTCTCAGATCAGCAGTCACTCAAGTTCCAAAATTACCAAACATACTTGGTACCTTAGAGAAAGAATAAGTGCTATAAGGAATTCGTGAAAACATGGAAGTCACGATGGAAGTGCGTTATTAGGGAGATCACCAAATTACTGGAAAGCGTCGTTTACAAACTCATTTTTAAAATCAGACAAAATAAAACATGCAACACTTGTATACGTGAATGTCACTGCTCTTTTAACTAAACCAGATCACTCAGAAGCATTGTTTGATCCTTGACGTAAGTCCCGTATAGCTCACTATACGACGGGAAGTCTGCACTGCATGCATATTTGACGTAATTGCGAATCTTGCTGTCAGCACATGCTTTGCTAAAAGTCTAAAGAAAAATATAAGCAAACAAGTTAGTAATCGGCTTTGGAAGAGTAGCATATTTGAGAAATGAACATTCAAGATACGCTCAAGGAAACGAGTTATTTCCATCGCTCTGTCATAAGGAACCTGCCGAACCTGAAGCCGTTTCCCGCGTTTGCGTTGACGGAGAAGCGCGCAGGAGCGACAAACGCAATATTACTGCCACGCGCATCAAGCGCGCCATCGCCGCAGCGCGCTAGCCTCTGAAATGGCGTGCTGCGTTTGTGTAGCATTACGTGTATAATCCATTCAAGGTTACTTCAAACTTTTCTGAAGCCCTGCTGAAGGTATAATTCCAGGACATTCCTCTGCCACGTGCAAGCTAAGCAGAACTAAGTCTGGAAAGTTACACCAAAGGACAACGCGCCGAGTTCGTGCGCACCTACTTGTGATTATATTTTGCATGCGAACTATTCATTGCTAGGCGCTACCAACACACATATTTTCTAGCTCTTTTCATTTATAATTATTATTATTTCCGATTATTCCCCTTTAGAAGAGCGTGTGAACTTGACCCAATCACTGCTTCAGTTCCTTTTTCTCTTATCCTTTCTTCCCAAAACCTCTTTATAATTCACAATGTTTTTTTCTTACTTTCCTCTGTCCATCTTCTCCCTATCATTTCTTTTTTAGGTTCTTGTTCAATTTTCTTGTTTCTAATTATATTTCTGAATTTTTTTCCTGTCCTTAATTTCGTCTTCTGAGATTTTCAGTCGTTCCAGGTCTTCTTGCGTTTCTTTCATCCAATTCGTCTTTAATTTACTTGCTTTAACGATATTTAAAATTTTCTTCGTGAGTCTGTCTTCGCCAATCCTGTATAAGTGTCCGTAGAACTGTAGGCATCTTTTCCTAAACTTGTCTGTGATGGTGTCTGCTTTTTCGTATAATTCTTTTGTTGATCGTCTGACCCAAGTTCTATCTCGGAGGACCACACCATGAATTTTCCTAAGGATCTTTCGTTCTTGTTTCTCAATGTCAAACATTTTAGTCATTCCCCTGATTACTGCGGTTTCTGCCTCATATAAGGCTTCTGGTAAAACAACTGTGTTGTAATGCCGTGGTTTCGCATTACTAGATACTGTTCTTTAGTGATAGTGATTCCATGTAATTTTGTACGCCTTTTGTAGTTTGACTATTCCTTCTGTGTTGGAGATTGTGTTCAGTCCCGTGGGTTGCATGGTTTCTCCCAAGTACTTGAAGTGAGTGACTTGTGAGATTTTTCCATACTGTGTTTTCAGCGGGCGTTTTCCTGTTGATTTGGTGGCCATATATTGAGTCTTTTCATATGAAATTTGGAGTCCAGTTTTATAGGAGATTTCATGCAGTTTTTCTCATGCGTGTTTGGCTTCTTCTTTGTTGTTTGCTAATATAGCCAAGTCATCAGCAAAGGCCAAGAATTTCACACTGATTCTCTTTCCTTTCTCCTTTCCAAGTTGGATGCCTTTGACCTGCATCCCTTTCTTTGATTTTTTTTTCTCCAAGACGATGTTATATTCATATCTATTATAAATTTAATATTATAATTTATCACTAAAATATAGGCAAATCTTAAACTTAACGAAAAATAATAACATATTTTTATGTAAACAGAGTTATAAAATGGTTGAGATACATGGCATATTTAGGAAATAACTAAACACGTCATACATAGGGTGATTTTTCAAAGGTTTGATTCAAAAAGCGTGAAGAAACTACGATTATATTATACCTGTGGGTCTTTTAGTGGTGACCCTTTGATTTGATTGACGAAAAGTTTGTGTCAGAGTTCAGTACAGACTTGTATAACACTTTCGCTAGTGGCCGGGCAGTTTATTTTAAGGTAATTAAGATAAGTATAAATATTGCGCTCACTGATAGTAGTAATAAATATTAATAGTAAAGCTATGCAGTTTCATGACATCAAAAATAATATGAATTTTAATACAAATTGTAAATAGATAGAGAAATTAAACTTTATAACATTATTATTATCAAGACCTCCATCACTCACTCACGAACTTGGATACTCCATAGGCAACTTGTTACAATGTGTTTGTAGAAATATAATTTCTACACCTATAGCCCATTTGGAGTGTTATTATTAGAACAACGATCAAATGGGTTGTTCTTGCCATGTTTCTTCTTTGCTGCTTAACATAGGCGTCCAAGCAAAAAATTTATCCTTGGAAATTCGAAACTTTTACCATATTTATTTACACGCCCGGGTTGGAAAACCCAACTCAACCGAGTTCAAAGTCACTGGAACACTAACCGGACTTCAACCAAAGATTTAACTTTCCTCCTCGTAGTAAATAATAGCTCTAACGAGCTAGATTCCTTGGACCATAAATTTTCCTGATTCTTCCAACCGCATTTTCTTGAACACGACCGTAGCCTGTTTACCACCACTGAGGAATCTCAACATTGTTCTTTAATGTGCAGTAGTTCAATGTTATTTTAACGGAGTAGTCACAGCAATACCAATCGACGGACATAATTATTAATTTGTGTTACTTACAGACGTAGTTCTTACATGTCTAACGACAGTTTTCATCCTTACTAGATTCGCTGAAAACTTTCTTTATACGTCTCAGTTTATAAGATTACAGCCTTCAAAGCCTAATTTTTTTTTTTTTTTTTTGAGTTGGCCACGGGTGGAGAGGTGTGGGGGCGGGGAGGAATAGGAATTTCATATGAATAACAGAACGAACACAATTTTGTTAGTTGATTTCTAAGCACTTGAAAATGGAAAATGGTTGAATCGCAAATTAGGGTAAGGTTGCCTAAGGCGTACCATTTTTTACATTATTGCATTAATTTGGGTCAATCTTCAATTTACTGCTACGATATTGATTTAGTACGAAGCAGCATACATATATGCAAACATATATACATTAACATGTCTAGTTAGCTGAAATAGAGACCCAGAAAAGATTTCTTAGTGTAAGACTGCAATCGGTACGACATAGGAAACCGGTATCCAAAATCGTACCGCCAGTATCGTAAATCGTACCGTTACCAAACAGAAATAGTCTAATACTAAATGTTGTCCGTGGAAACAGCTATAATGATGTTTTAAGTGTATACAAGTACCTATTTCACCCTAAATAAAACAAACAAACAAATCATTTACACGCAACACAAATAAGACGTCTCAGGCCTGATTTAACCCCTGCGCAGGTTTCACGTACCCAGGTGTGACACTGTAAACATTGCACCATATTTTCTACGACATTTTCCTCACATACTGAACAAAACCAATCGTCTTGCACAAGTTCTATGGTTACATTGGATGCGAACGAAGTAGAAGGTGCATTGTTGTCTGGAGTTGTTCTTAAACGCTTGTTTTCACATGCAAAACGTCCCTTCCCTTTGTAGATTTATTATTTACTTTGCTGGTTGTCTTCCTTCTTCTATCTTTTGTAGCCATCAAATCACGTTTGTACGGACTACTTGTTTGTACGGACTGCTTGCTAATACAACAGCACGTTGAGCTCCCCACCTTGCTGGTGCGGACACATGTTTGAGGCGTGTGAGAATCGGAGAAATAGCTTCAATAGAAACATTCAATTTCGAGATTATCTCCTGCTGAGTAGGCATATCATTAAGACCAACTATTTCACTACCTGTTGGATCGCTGATGTTTTCTGTAGGCTTACAAGAAAGCGTATCCGTCTCATTTTCATCGGAGTGGCATTCGTGTTCTTCCATATTTGCAGCTGCTAAAAAGTCGGAATCATTAAAAATATTACGATCTACCAACCAGATTCTACAATCACGAAATCCGTTAATGGCGTTCTAAATAGTTGCAGCCCTTGCACAGGCCTCTGCTACAAGTTGGGCAACCTGATACTGGGTAACACACAAACCGGAATTTGTTCCAAACCATTTCTCAACTACTTGGGTGTAATACGTTTCTAATAGCTTGAAGAAGGACCTGTCCAGGGGTTGTAGTCGATGAGTTGTGTAGGCAGGCAACTGCAACATTAGGACGCCATTGGCTCTTGCAGGTTCCAAACCTTCTACATTCTTCGAATGTGTCGAATGACCATCTAAAATTAAGATAACCCTGTTGTCGATGTTTGGTTTGATGACAGCAATAAAATGTAACCATTTTACAAAAAGATCGCTGTTAATGTATCCTGTTTCCGATATGTCAACAAAACCTCCAGGAGGGGCACCAACCTGCAGTTCATACACCATTCTCATGAGTTTAAAGATTATCATAGGTGGAACATGAATTCCCGCCGACGTACTAGTACAACACACTAATGTTGTATTGACACCTCTTTCCGCACTTGTAATAGCTCCCACGTGACGCTTTCCTTTCATAGCCAACACTTTCTGGCACCTTTTTTGAACAGTGCTGAAACCCGTCTCATCCACATTGAACATACGAGTAGCATCAAATTTGTTTTCATCTATAACTCTTTCCAGGATATCAAAAAAGGGTGGTGGTACGGCCTATGGCTTTTACGGGTTCGTTAGCTACAGCATTCTTCCTGTCTAAGTGCCTCTTCAATGTTGGCTTTGGAATGTTGTATTGTATACAGCATTAATTAAAACCCATGTCCTCGCTTCTATAAGACGCAAGAGCCATTGCCATCTCCATTTCAGTCCAAGCTCCATATTTCCTTTTCGTCATTCTGTAACACACAATGGACATGTGTTTTAGTAATATTTTATTTACGGTGACTATTAAATTGTTTTCCACATGGTAAATATGGAACTTGGCAAATGTAAGGCGTGTTCAACTGAAACCCATTGTCCTTGGATGTTGATGTACGATTATTAAGAAAAATGTTCCGTAAACAATGCACAGATATAATGCAGAACCTATGCTGAAGTTTGTAATAAAATAACATCACTACATAAAACTATGCAAAAGGTTATTTAGATTTTTCAAAGTGTTTATACATAAAGTCAGCAAAAAACGGGTTTCATTGAACTTTCCTTTTAGTAGTATCATAAATCGTACCGGTACGATTTACGAAACTACGACGTGGTACGACTTAGGCAACTCGTCATCAAACAAAACAAACATATGAAACATAACCTCAAATTGTTTGTCGTTATATATATATATATATATATATATATATATATATATATATATATATATATATATAAGTTCAATATGTGAAGAAGAGTTGTCTTTACAATAATGAAAATATCTAAACAATAATTACTTACTTTACAATTTCGTTCAGGCTTACAACTGAGGTTCAGAAACTACATCCAGAAGTGCAAATAATCACAAACTCCAATAACATCGCTAAACGTGGTTCCACACTTACTTGGACTGGCCGGGAACTACAGCAGGTTCATCTTGTAGCCACAAGAGCGCAGTGGTATTCACATTTCCTGAAATACGGAGGTGGTACGATTTAGGAGGCGGTAGGCATTCGGCTACTTTCCACTACAGAAGTCAGAATCGTGACTTAAGAGGAACCGAGCAAAAACAGTTTTTATTTCTCAGGTATTTTCCTAAAGTTTACACGGTAAAGAAAAGTGTTTTTAGGGTAAACCCTGGAATCGAGCCACATGGTTTACTTGCGCCTTAAACCAAATACTGTATGAAACGAATTTGCGCAGCAAAGAGCTAGTGAAAATTAACATTTGCATGTTACTTCCGCCTAAATGCCACCTGAAATAACTACAAGCATTTTCAAATACCATCAAAACTAACAATCGTAACTACTCAGAATAGCTATTCATATGCTAGCAATATCATACTGATCAAATCTTCGTTGTTGTAATAAAATGCAGTTCTCAAACGTAATGTTGAAACCTGTCAACAACGTATACGGCACAAAAATAAATGTAATGAATTTCTTATAATTATTTACATTTTTATTTTCTTCTGTATCTCTTTCAGGTGAACAAAACCAAATAACTGTGGTGTTTAGTTCCTAAAACATCACTCTCCTAAGTAATTACTCAAAGTGGTTATATACAAAATCATTATGATAACAGTTATCTTAAAATGTTCTCTTATAAGCTCTATTATTTTAGTTTTTACAATTCCTATTAAAAACTACGTACTAAAATGTTAAAGCCTTAGAAAATAATTTTTGTTAAAATAAACACTGTCAAATGCATATGATCGTAGGAAGATTTTTTTATATCTAATACAAACGTTTTTGTAACAGGTTAAGTAATAATTACTCCTTTCGGATCCAGTAAGCTTGTCAACCAACTTATTTTCAGAAAAATAATTTGCTACTGGTACCAAATACTTGGCATGGTCTATTTTAACGGCATGCATGAAGATCATAAGATTTTTTTTTTTACAGTGGCATGGCACTCTTTCAAACAACTGTTGCTTATGAACTTTATAACCAAGCGTAGTGAATTCTCGACATGGTTCCCAAATAGCGCCAGTGAGAATGCTGTCTTTGAGAATTTGTGAAGCAATAACGTTAGTTCTTCTGGCTTAAACCCTTTCAGATACAGGTTAATTTACGGTTTCAAGTGTTGCAAACTAACAATTTTATAATGAGTACTGTACTTAGGTCGACACAACGCTTGTTTTGTTGTCACAGCAAATGAGTTGTTGGCTGTATGTTGGACTACAGCTGCATGAACCAATTGGGACCTAGACCAGTAAGACGGATTTGCGAATCATTTACCCTCAGGTGAGATCCTTGTTCGTTGAGCTTCGCAGTTTGCAGTACAGACAAAACATTACCTACACGTGCGTAATGTACACAATTGCGTACACTGGGTCTGAATGAGTTAAAGAGCCAGTCTGGAAGATCAAAAATTGTAACACTGTTGTTTTCGGATGCTTATAGAACCTTTTTACGGACAGACAAAAAAATCTAAGAGAAACGCAGACTCTCCACTTTCCCCTAGTAGATTATAGTCTATTCGCGGTATACTCTCACTTTTTGAATCAAACCTTTGAAAAAATCACCCCATGTAAGACGTGTTTGGTTGTTTCCTAAACATGTAATTTATAACAAGCGTTTTATACTTTTGTGTACGTAAAAATGTATTCTTTACGGTTAAATTGAACTTGAAATTTTACTTTATTTACAAGTTATAGTATTTCATTTATAATTAATAAGAATAAAAGCAAACACAAAATAAGAGGGTTAGTAATGCCTAGTAAGAATTAGTTCTCATACAAAATGTTATTACACTGAGTGTGCACAAAGGCGGTACTTTGTTCCTTTGGTGTATTTATTTAGACTTGTTAAAGTTATTATTTTCATGTGGCGGAGGAACACCCTGGAAGTGAAACTTAAGCAGGGCTTCAGAATAATTGGAAGTAGCTGTGAATGGACTACAATAGCGCGTATTTTGAATTTCTTAGAAATAGGAGGATCGGCGCATCCCCCACGAACATACGAAACTCATCCAATAAAACATTTTTCCAGGTCATAAAACGTAACGCCAAAAACACTGAGAAATCCTGAAAAAACTTTATTCTTTCTGTGTTATTGTTTACACTCAGTGACGTTACGAAACCACAAATTCATCAACACCGCTGCGTGTTTTTTTTTTCTCCGTACCGCTGGTAAACGACCTCTTGGTTTGGGGCCGCGGTGGTGTAGCGGATAGACTGTTCGCCTTTCACCTAAGCGAACCAGGTTTGATTCTCGGCGGGATGGCTTCCCGGATTTTCGCATGTGCCAATCTTGCCGGACGATGCTACTGGTCGGCGGGTTTTCTCCGAGATATCACGTTCCCCCCGCTCTTGAATTCCGGCGCCGCTCCATTCTCACCTCGCTTCGCCCCCATCGGCTCTCAAGACGTCTATGTTACGAGCCGCCCAAATCTCTCTACTCCATTCCACACTTTAGCTCGCTTTGATCCCTTGAAAGTCCATCCAGGTAGTGATCCCAGTGTGTTGCTGTTGGATTTCATGCAGAAGGAATAAAGTTCACCCTCGAAATACTCTTTGGCCAATGATATATGCTGTGATCTATTTTTTTTCCGTGCCCTGCTTTCGCTTTTAGTTAGTCAGCTATTTATATTTGCTAGAGTTATCAGGGCCATGTCTCCTCCTAATTTTATGAGCGCTGTTGTCTTTAAATAATAACTGAAAACAAAAAAGTTCTTAACTAAATGCAGCACACCCAGAATTTAAAAGTGTTTTTGATTTTGTGTGGCAGGTTCAATTTAAATCTAACAAACCTTTTGACCGCAGTTAAGCCAGGTAATCTTTAAAAAAATAAACCGTTTTTGAAAGATAGGACATTGCTCGTGCTTTTGGCTGAAGCATTTATTCAAGGGTGCATCCCTGCACATGGTTTGGATAGTTCGAATAGCAACAAACTGGATGTGTTAGATGTGATTTTGAAGACCACAAAGCGGGAATCAAACTAAAGGCACATGGCGGCTGAATTCGAACACAGCTCGAACCATGTACGTTTCCTGTATATGCCTATAAATTCCACCTATGCCCAAACTGAGTACTGCGGGAGCTCGTCCCAAAGTCCTTGATCCCTTCGTGAATTATGACCACTTATTCGCTACCTGACAAAGTGTCAATTTGTTAGTTAGAACGATCTTTTTCGTTTACATCTTGAGTTATATCCGATCGAATATCACTCTGCATGAGTTTCATTTGTCTTTGTGGCTGTAGCACGTGATTACCCAGCTGTGCAAAGTTTTGAACATCGATAAATGAAATACCTCAAATGTTAGAGCTTTGAAAACCAACCTAGTTTCCGAGAAGGTATGTATCACGTCCCCTCTGCTGAAGTGGACATTCTAGCGTGCATTCGTGCCCTTGCTGTGAATTTTGACAGCAGCAACTTGATGTCTTCACCTCGATGTATTTATCTAGGGCTTGATGCCAGGTTCAAGGGCCATTAGCTGGTTAACTTGGGCACAGCCTTAGTCATAGTCATTTGTGTGTGTGTGTGTGTGGGTGTGTGGAACACCCTCGCAAGGTTATAAAAAATGAAAATATTGGGAAGAGGGCTGAGTTCTAATGACGCGCAAACCCACTGGTCACTGCAGTGGCAATTCACTTAACGCAGACGCCGGAGCCTTCATGTAGAACCTGCGATCAAAAATACTCTCCAGGCAGACACGAGTAAGTGTTGAGTCGCTTGAAGACGGCCTGCGCTAAGCCCTTAACTTCTTATTCCGAGTATACCCGTTCACGTATGTGAGGTGGCAGATTTGGTGAGATCATTGCCGGCGCTGTTCAACTATAAAAGCTGACACCCATACGGATATCACATTTCCTTGGGAAATCCTGTTCTTTCCTACTGGCGCACAATATATTTTATAATTGGGTGTTTCTCGTGCCGTAGATCTACTGAAACACTTTCCATAAGTTCCAAAAGTACCAGTTGTTGTAATTTGGAATCACTTTAACACCAAAAATGTATGATATTTACAACACCTAAAACAAAAAAATAAATAATACGTAGGTTCACGGGTTAAAGTTGGCAAGCACACTTAAAAAAAAGTGGCTGTAAATTCATTTTCATTATTTCATTGTATGATTTTCGCCAACAGAAATACTTGTAGGATGTCTCAGCAATAGTCAGTGTTGGAGAGTACCAGTGAAAGTACTTCAGTTAGACAGGTTTTCTTTGCTCACACCACAGAAAGATTTCGTCTTGTGCACATGCCCGCAAAAATTGACTCACTACTCTCAAAGTTACACGTTCACAGCGGAGTTAACATTTGCATTTCCATCACACCCGCCCTTTTACACGAATAAAATTATTCGACAAGCTTGAATATAATATAGTTGCTTTGATACTATTATTTAGGTAGAGTGCAAACTTCTCAAATCACTTTCTTAAATACAAAATGTTCTAATCTCAAATCCATTCCAATTTGAGTTTGGCAGTCCTACTGGCAGAAAAGCATTCCAATGTTGTAACACGGAGAGTAATTACTGCGTAGCTCGTATGCGCACTCTAACCCATTTTTCTCTCCAAAGAGTGTGTATAACACTCTTTACCACTCTCTGCGCCGGCAGGAAATGTACAAGTTTCAGACTTAGTTAATAGCTCGACAGAAATTCATTTCTCATATTTATCCGCTTAAGGCAAACATTAATTTTTGATATTAGGTGCTTCATAAGAAGAAATTTTTGGCCTGAACAGTACTATGAATTTCTAATAACATCAGATACTTTGGAACCGTAGAGTGATTGTAGAGTAGAGCCATGTCGCTGGCTGTGCAGAACCAAATATCCGTGTCCCAACATAGTATTACTTTTCTGCCAACACGACAAGCAAAAACGACGTGGATAGGATTTGAGGTTAGAAAATTGTTTATGTAAACAAATTCTTTGAGGTGTTTTGGTACTTATTCTGACCAATTTTTAATGAAATTGGATTAAATTCAAACTGGTAAAAGTATTTTATTCATATAAAAGGTTTTGCCTTTTGAAAATAGAAATATAAATAAACACGTTCATCGCTGTTGACCTTGTGACTGACAGTTGTGTTCCTTTGGGGTAGGTCAATGTTGGGTACATGGGCAGAAGACGAATAATCGGTCTATAGACTGTTCACAATAAAGTGAGCACTTTTGAAAACCCTGCTTAAGATCCATTTGTATGCTCGTTGTGTATTCTTCCGCCTTATGTAGTATTAACATTGCCATGGGCTTCATCACTTAATTCATGCGTCGGTCAAGCGAAACTGTGAAATTTATATAAAAGTAAATATTTTACAAATCTGTTCGTTTTTACACGTCGGTGCAGAAAAAAATCGGAAAACGTAAGAATTAATATAAGTTACCACAAATGGTTACCTAACACTTTCTATTCGACGTTAAGATATGGAACTCTTTTCCATCCATCGTTACCAACTTTACTGGGTGCATGTCACTCAGTGTGCCCTTTTAGATATATGCAGTCACGGGCAGTTACTTTTTTCTAAGGTTGATTTCAAAAGTGCTCATTTTATAGTGAACAGCCTTTACCTGATCTATAGTCCATGTCTACAATCTATGTAAATAATTTCAATATATCCATGGCACAAAATGCATCCAATTATATAATAGTCGGTATGTCAGCAGCAACCAATTGTATTGCCCAAAGAAAGGCGCCATCACTATTGGTGCTAGCTTCCGGACCTGACAGGCACAGCCATGATTTCAACCATTCCGCAACATTGCAGATGTGAACGCGTATACTCGTAATAATATGCTAAGCGATTAATATTCGCTCAGAATGTTGGCAGAAACCTTGTATATAATTATTATATGTCGGTTTCCAAAAACCTGTCGGCTTCACCCAACGTGTTTAGCGTCAATTTACATCCCACGAGCTGTTAATTTGACGCAGAGTCGTGTGGAAATTGAGCTAGATTCCTCATCATTATAGCAAAAAGTTGTCATAATTTAATCGGTTTTCTTCCGTGACGTCGGTGCGTTGGCGTGAAAATGCGTAAAATATAACACGTCTCCAAACTGCTCATTCCAGCTTAATTTCCTTCATAAAATAAGCTGTTTAGAGGTCCCCTATGACGAAAACAAGGTTAACCACTTATGAATAATATATATCTCCACGGAACACGTGCTGAATGCAACAAATGTGTAGTTCACCTAAAACTCCTATGCAAAAGCGCAGATATTTTTCATTTTGATGTATATTTTATGCATTTACTAAGTACGTAAAACCTCTCTCAAATTACTATATTTCATATCCTTTAACAGTATTAATTATTTATCACCACACTTCACGACATTGTGGCAGATCATGACGGTATCAAAACCAGAAATTAATGGATACAGTTCTGTTGAAGTGAGAAAATGGATGAAGTTTTAAATTTATAATCCTGTTTGCAAGGCACAGGCAAATGTTACTTCGAACATCCGGCTACTAATATTAATAGGGAAAGCTTAACAGGTTTTTCTAAGTTGTGTAGATATGCCTGTTATTGCTGCCAGTTCTTTAACGATTTCTGATACAAAAAAAAAAGTTCAATTGAATAACTGATTCTTGCAGTTTACTAGTGACAAACTAAATGCACCGACCAATTTTAAGTAACGCCACCATTTTCAGTCACGTGACTGGAGAAAGGCGAAGCTTTTTAGAATTTACTTTCAAAAATACAAAGAATTGTCTGTCGTTCCCAGTTAAATGAGACTCGATGAATTCTTCGCCAAAAGTTCTATTTGAGAAAGTGTATCGAATTATTTGCACCATATAGCATGGATAATAGCTTTTAAGATATCCATTAAATAGCAGCTTCAACTGTCTATTATCTTAACTGGAAAAACCAAGTCAAGTTGTTGCAGCAGCAAGAACTTGGGCTTTCATGATGGAGGACCCACCTTCCATTCCCGGCCTGACAATTGCTATTTCGTTTCCATAGTTTTCTCAAAATAAATTGAAGATAATATCAGGGATGGTTCCTTGAGCCATGCCATAATCGAATCCTTATACATCCTAGAGGCTTACACTAAGTTTTTCGTTACGATTACATACGGCGTTACTTCTTCTTTCTCGTTTTGTCTCGACAGTTGCGTATTCTAAAGCTGGAGTCACATTACCCCGACGAACCCTACACGACAACCCCGACACGTCGAAATCTTGGTAGCAGCCTATGAAAACCAAGGTCACTGTGACGCTAGTCCGACAAAATCGCCGCCCCGACAGCCCGACAAAAGTATATCGTATTTCTACTTTCCTCCGATGTCGGACTCGTCGGGGGGGGGCGCAAAAATGTAAATACAACATTAGAGAACGAAAGTTCGTGCTTATTTCCCCACTGAAGTAAATAAAAAAACTAACATGTCACCAAAATAACCTTCCGGTTCTTTTTCAAATACTTTTTATATCTCGCGTGAATTCAAATATTGTCAAAAACAAAATTATCATTCTCTTTAGCGCGAGTTTTGAAAAGTAAATATTGGACATTGTAAAGATAACTTGCCGTTTTAGAATTTTCCATCAGCCAATTAACATACTTCTCGGGCAGATTTCGTCGTGGTATTGTGAACACTGCATAGCATATTATGTAAAATTTCGTTGACCTCTGACGTCGTGTTGGTCTGTCATGTCGTGTTCGTCGGGCTACTGTGAATCCAGCTTAAGATTCCTCTGACGTCATATTCGATGCCAACAATCTTTACAGTCATCGTTTAGTATCTACAGGGTCTAGACACAGAGTACCTAAGTACACAGATACGAAACAACGTGGCGGTTCCTTTGATGTGGGCGTGCCCATTCTCTGGTTGGTTTGCGCGGGGATCTGGGAACTGGCCTTGTTCCTGATTAGCTACTGCACGCTGCGAGAGGGTCCCCATTGGCTGGGCTGCCACCTGGCGCCTAAGCTACCAAGCACCGATTGGCGAACGGCGTTGCAACATGTTGCTGGTCAGTGAGGCTGGAGTTCACGGTATATATGTAGCTGTTTCACCTTCGTATTCTCACTTAATTTGTGGCCTGGAGTTGTAGAAACGAGTAAACATGGTCTAAACAGCATAATTATATGACGTAACATCTTTTTTTTTTAACTCCATACAAGAAAGGGTTAGCGGCACAGCTGGATGACAAGAGATGATATTGCAGAGTACTAATGTGAAATATTGGGTTTATTTGCCATGTCGATCGCACGATAACATATTACGTTAATATTACTCAATCGGGGGAGCTTATATTGAATTCATTACATATTTAATCTTATATGAAATAGTTACCACAGCCGCTACTATGACAGACTAACTAGAATGTCCCCACCTTAAACAAAGTTCCGGAGGCTGTTGTGGTAGGCGGCTATCGGCGATCGCACACACCAGTTTCTGCGTGATCTTCTCTTGTTGCTGGTCTGAGGAGGAAAGACTACGCGCCCAGCCTTGTGCTGGCCAGTGAAGGTGTGATGCCGTGTTCAGGCTGGCAGTCGAACTAAGGCTCGCCCACACCATCGTAGCAACACAACAACACGACGCGTGGACACATCTGCTACACGCCGGTGTTAGAGCGACAGTTTAACAACATAAAGTGTTATAGCTATTTTTTCTGTCCACGAGGAAGTATTATTTTCAGTTTCTAATAATTACTAATACATCCACGAGAGTATTTTTACGACGTCAAACGTATCTGCTGGGCAATGACTGCTTCTTCTGCACGTATTTTCCCGAGCAAATTGTTCCGTGTTTGGCGCCACGGTGGAGTAGCGGCTAGAGCACTCACCTCTAACCAAGGCGAACCGTGTTCGATTCCCGGTGAGGCCGCTTACCGATTTTCGCACGTGGGAATTTTGCCGGACGATGCCGTTGGTCGGCGGGTTTTCTCGAGGGACTCCCATTCCCCCCGCCATTGCATTCCAGCGCTGCTCCATACTCAACTCGCTTCACTCTCATCGGGCTCTCAAGACCCCGATGTCAACAAGAACCTCTCAAACTTTTCCACTTTCCTGTTCCGTTAAGTTGAACGTGGTGAAATCTAAGAGCTACTTTAATATGTAAACTAATTTATAGGAAAATTCTATTTTTTAGTTATTTTAATCTCCGATTTCGCTTCACATATTAAGGCACCAACCTATTTCAAAAGAATGGAAGAGAAAAAAAATACGATCAATCAATTGTTTAGTTGTATGAACAACGTTGTAGAGAAAAGTAGGCTTATTAGTAATTCCACTATTAACATCTTGCTTTTCTGAATACCACAATTACATTCAATTTAGTTATATTTAGGACCGTGCAAAAAGTAACCGACTTTTAAATCCTAGATCACACTCATACATCAATAATTTCCTCTTCAAAATATTTGGATAAAACGTAAAGTAAAGTAGACAAATACGGAATAGGGTGCTAACATGGAATACTGCTGTATCAACCGACACAAGTGGTGCCATCTAGCGCAAACCGGCACAACTTCCTTGCATTGTGCCTCCCGATGGGCTACTACCATTGCAAGTGTGTTGCAGCACAAGACGCATGTTATTTTGAAGCCTTTGTGAAACGCGAAATCTTGAGAAGCCAACAGGTAAGTTTTAGTAAATTTATATTTATTAAACCTCCCATAACTCAGCAAAGTACTTGTGTTCTATGTAAAGTAAACATTCGCAGCTGCCTGTTACATGTAACACATTTCTCTTTACGAAAATGTTAAAACTGTTTCCAAGCTAAGTAGTGCAAGATGACGAGGGCAGTAATATGAAATACCACTGGTGTTACAAATATGGAATCCTAATTTCAATGTTATAGACTGAATAAAGAAATTCATCTGTAGCCCGATTACTAAATGCATAGCTATGTTAGCATTTATCTTATCGCTGAATCTCCATTGTTACGGCTCGATGTTATGTCACCTTACAGGGGTGTACAACGAGCCCTTGTGTGGCCTAAGTGCACGGCTTTATTGCACATCCCAGGTGTCAATTTACATATTATTTTTTTGTGGCTTTTACGTCTCGTCGACGGCCCGATGTTATATTTCCTTCCAGGCGTGGAAAACGATCCCTTGTGTGGCCTAAGTGCACATATGGCTTGATGGAACACCCTAAGGTGTCAATTTATATTATATATATTTTTATTTACGTATCGTAGACAGCGAGGTTATATGAGACGATTACACACATTTACACAAGTGACAGGAACTGGGGAAGGAATCGTCCATGCCCTTAATAATAAACTACCCCAGAATTTACCTGGAGTGATTTCGGAAAACCATGGAAAATCCAAATCAGGATGGCCGAACCGAGAATCGAGCCCGTGTCCACCGGAATACGAGTCCAATGTGTTATACCCTTGCGCCACCTTGCTTAGTTTACATTTTAATGTTCAGCAATACTCGCTATTTATTCATCATCTAAACCTTGCTTATGTGGGTCGGCCTCCGTGGCGTAGTCGGTAGCACGCCGGCTTATGGTGCGAGAGGCCCTGGGTAGGTGCAATTTAGTATGTAAGCCATTGCTTTATTAAGCTTTATAACATGATATACCCTTTTAAAAAAATTGTCTAAGTGGGCTGATGTTATAACTGTCGCAAATTAGTTGCTGTCTTCTGCTTACAGATAAAAAATATCGTCAACCATGTTGAGCAAACGGAAATCAGTTGGTGAAAGAAGGAATGCGTGGGACGAAGATAAAATGGCCCAAGCGAAAATGGGGTTTTTGAAAGCATCTCAAGAGTTCGGTGTACCAAGAACAACACTTTTCCGCCTTGCAAGAGACCATTCCAAGGATCCACATCAGGCAGCCACAGCGAAACTAGGTAGGAAGACTATTCTCCCAACACATCTATAAGTATCAATAGTAAGATACTGTATATAAATGGAACGTAACTTCTTTGGGCTGACAAGAAGCGATGTGCGCAATATGGCCTACCAGTTGGCTGTGTTAAATAATAATCCACACCCATTTCGTGTTCTTGGCACAGCTGGAAAAGGTTGGCTTAAGCTATTTCTTAGACGTCACAAAGGTGTTATGTCGTTCAGGAAGCTTACAGGCACTTCATTTTCAAGGGTTTTAGGATTCAACAAAAAGAGAATTGATCAGTTCTTCACAATGCTGGAGTGTGAAATAGACAGGAAGAAGTATCCCCCAAATAGAATATACAATGTCGATGAGACAGGGTTGTCTGTTGTCCAACGCAAGGTTCCGCATGTTATTTATCCGAAAGGAAAACGTCAAATTGGAGCGATTGCTTCGGCAGAGAGGGAGTCCTTGATAACTGTAGTTTTGTGTATAAGTGCTGGAGGATCATTTGTTCCACCTCTCATTACATTCCCATGCAAAATGATGAGTCCACTTATCATGAAGGGTACACCTCCAGGGTCCGTTTCAGCATGCCATCCATCTGGATGGCTACAGACACACTTGTTCACATTGTGGTTTAGGCACTTTCTTCGGGATGTGAAACCCACCAGAGAGTCTCCAGTTCTTTTAATACTAGATGGGCACAATACCCACACCAGGAATATAGAGACACAAATCTGGCAAGAGAAAACAATGTTACAATATTTTGTTTACCTCCTCACACCACACATAAGATGCAACCACTAGACAAGACATTAATGGGTGCTCTTACGACCTACTATAGTGAAGAAGTGTGTTCCTGGTTGCGACATTCTGGCAGGCCTCTGACTCATTTCGATGTTGTTGAATTGTTTGGTTACGCATATTTGAAGGTTCAATCTGGAGCAATCGCAGTGAATGGTTTTAAGGCAACTAAGCTTTATCCTGTCGACAGGAATATCTTCAGTGACCATGATTTTCTTGTTAGTGATGAACAAAATGAGAATGCTATTACCACTTCAGAGGAAAGTCAAACTGATGGCACAGTAGTTCTACAGTGTGCCATAGAAAATTATCTAGAATCTATTAAACCCAATCTGAAGGAATGTGTACCCCCTTTGTCATACTATTCTTGCAGTAACCAAACTAGGGAACGAAATATTTTAACAGAATATGTTTCTATGCCATTTCAATCAATTCCAGGTACATCTAACATTCAACATATGAGCGCTGAGAGGAACTCTCATAGGAAACTAGGAATCCAGCTTCATCTACATTCAGGATCATTGTCCCAGCTCAAATGTTTCCCATCCCTAACATCAGGTCTAGTAAACAACAAACATCTTCGACTTCCAGACGTAGCAGAAAGCCTAGGACATGCGCGACAATCACTATATCACCGTACAAAGAACGAATACAGAACTTCAGCCAAATGTCTGCTGTCACAAAAGAAGAACGGTGTGAGAAGAGGACGGCGCCAAAGAAAGTCTACAGTTAGCAGTGGTAGAGGAGCCAAATCTCTTGGCACTAAAAGTCAGAGCAGTGTGCCAAATTAATCTAATTCTTCTGCTGAAAAATTACCTGTTCACAACTATTTCAGTGACATTGAAGTGGAACACAATGGAACAACTCCGGATAATGATGATGCATTGTGTATCTTCTGTGAAACAAAGTATCCAGAGGATACACAAGGTGAAACGTGAATACAGTGTGCCATTTACCAGGTTTGTTGTCATTCCGAGTGCGCCGGCTATGAAAGTTGTGAATACTGTAAATAAAATATATGCCTAGCTTGTAAATAGAGCAATTTCAAATCAATGTCCACAGTAGTAAACATATACGGTGTTTTGTCGATAGTGTAACATGATAGACCGCACATTATGTCATACTATATTCACTATTCCATATTTGTCACTCTTCTTGGGAATTGACGTTTTGTGCAACAATAAGACAAGTTATTTTTAAAAGTTTGGTTTTCCAAGATAGCCGTTTTGTTCTGCATTATAATTAATAAGCAAAAAGTACATGAATTATTCCTTGTATATTACATCATTGCAACTGGAATACAAGAAAGTTATTAATTAAAATGGAGTTGGTATTCCATATTAGTCTACTTTCCTGCTACTTGTCCAGAGTTATCGCTCGCGTACCGGCACTTAGGCTAATTCCCCAGTCAGTAGCAACTTACTAATCGGTTTTGCAGTAAGTAGCACAGCTACTATAAAATATTCGCGGTTTCTTCACCCTTTTTGAATCAAACCTTTGAAAAATCACCCCATGTATGACGTGTTTAGTTATTTCCAACATATGCCATGTATCACAAGCGTTTTATACTTGTGATCACAAAACTTACTTTTTTTCTACTAAATAGAGATGGTATTCATATTATTTCCACAGATTATAATGCTTCTTTTATAAATATTCTGAATAAAAAACAGTGAGAAAACACGTGTGTTGGTAGCGGCTAGTAAGAGATAGTTATCATACTAAATATTATTACAACTGAGTGCGCACGAATTCAGTGCGTTGTCCTTTGGTGTAGTTTCCCAGAATTTGTTAAGTTCAGTTTGCACGAGGCGGAGGAATATCCGGGAAGTAGAACTTTAGCAGGGCTTCAGAAAAGTCTAAAGTAACCTTGAATGGATTATATCCACTGTCCGCGGTTAACTGGACAATTATGAAAGCCCTGTTCAAGAGCTACATTTTTAACCATTTTGTATCCTTCCGCCATGCAAAGATTTTACTATGTCGTGGGCTCTGATCATTATATTCATGAGTCAATTACGTGTAAACGTGAAGTTGTTAAGTGCGTAAATATGTGATTCATACGATAATCCTTACTTTCATGTGCACAAAACAGTGTCCGCAAAATTTAAATACCATACTTTTAATGTGAACATTTAGTCGTAGAACTACGTTTCTTATAAAACTGTCAAATTTACTGGGAACGTGCCAGTCGTTGCATCCATTGAATTGTGCAACGTTAAGGAAAATATATTTTTAATATAAATTTTTTAATACTTTATTAATTACGAACCTGATATATGTTATTTGAAGTCGGTGGATGAACGTAGCAGCAGCTAGTAGTTATCAATGGAGGGTGGCGAGCGTTTTAAGATATACTGGCGCTTTCTATTTGCTGTGCCTGGTTCCTCTCTGAAAACAGTAAATAAAATGTTGTATGCTGACAAGCAAAAGCTATTAGAATGCCACCGAAAGTTTGACTTAGTAGGGCCTGTATCCACGCTAAGGTATGTGCAACAGTGAACTAAAAGTGTTTTAAAATTGTTCAAATAAACGGCCCGTTTTGTTTTGACGCGGTGATTAGTTAATTCGTGGCATCGTTCCCACTGCATTTGGCAAGATTTGTTTCATTTCGACGTCTCGTTCTGGGTTCGGATTACCTTAGTGATACGAATTGCGGTTCTATTCAAATATGACATATACCCTAGATCGTAGGTTAGACTTAATTGACATTATGTATTTTTCGAGCCTAAGCTTTCCGTTCGTTGGCTGCTACCTAAGTGTCTGTTATTGGCTCAGAGTCTTTAGGTTTGTCATTTCCAGGTACGGAAAGTTTTTTACTTTGTGGTCACATCACACTGCGTAATTATATGGTATCTCGCTGCTTGTTCGCGAGCGGTCGCTGTCCATATGTTCATTTCCCCTGTCCTCACGGTGGTTATCTAATCCTGCTGACTGCAACGAGAGTTAGAAAAAGTACACATTTCGGTTATGTTTGCAAATGCAGCTCGGTTTATCAGACGTGCCTATGGGAAACCGACGTCAGGATATCCGGACCGGGATTCGAACCCAAGTCTCGGATCGTTCGTCACGCAATAAAGGGCGAACGACGCTCCGAAATGTTTCCGACAATGGCCACCTTTGATTCCTGGCTGGAGCCGATTCTTCGTGGTAACTGAAGATTACTATTTTATGTACCTTATGTGAATAGGACCGTAATTTGTATTACTACCCTCATTTTGAATTAGGCGCACTCAGCTCCTCGATTGTGTGTGATTGGCTTCTCCATGCTACGAAAGCGATCCTATTTCTTTGGGTCTACTACTTGGAATGGCCGTGGTATAATCCATTCACTGTTGCTTCACACTTTTCTGAAGCCCTGCCACAGTTCTACTTCCAGGATATTCCCCTACCTCTTACAACCAAGGCTTAACTAAATCTCGGAAATTACACCAGGACAACGCACCGAATTCGTGCGTTCTTAGTTGTAATAATATTTTGCATGAGAACTATTTCTTACTAGGCGCTGCCAATACAGATTTGTTCTCACTGTTTTTATTCACGTTTATCATAAATGAAATATTATAATTTGTAAATAAAATAGACGTATAGGTAAAACTTCGATTTAACGACAAATAAAATACTTCTATGTTAACAGATTTATTAAACGCTTGTGATACATGGCATATTTAGGAAACAACTAGATACGTCATACATGTTTTTGTTTTCAAAGGGGTTTGATTTTAAAAAGTGAAGAAACAGCATACTGCCAATCGTATGGCATTCCCCGTACTTGCTGATGATCTTCCCCTCTCACAGCTACACTGGCGCTCGAGTCTTAAGCTGGAGTCACAATACCCCCGGCGAACCCGACACGACAAAATATGAGTAATAGCTAATGAAAAGCAAGGTCACTGTGACGTCAGTCAGACCAGATGATATTCTTTTTCTACTTTCCGCAGATGTCGGACTCGTCGGGGAGCGCAGAAATGTAAACACAACATTAGAAAACAAAATTTCGCGCTTATTTCCTTATTGTAGTAAATAATAAACCAACTTACCGCCAAAATAATGTCCCGGTTCGTCTTTAAATACTTTTTATATCTCGTGTAATTTCAAATATTGTCCAACGCAAAACTGTTATTTGCTTTATCGCGAGTTCCAAAAAGTAAATATTCTATATCATAAGGATAACTTGCCGTTTTAGAATTTTCCAAAAACCAATTAACACACTTGTCGGGCAGATTTCGTCGGGGTATTGTGAACACAGAATAATATATAGGGCCTAGTAATATGAAATCCCGTCGACCTCTGACGTCGCGTTGGTCTGTCGTGTCGTGTTCGTCGGGCTGCACCAGCTACACACTAGACCTGGTCGAGTAGTACGTATCGTCAGGGTTTCAAGCGGCTCCATTCCGGAAGCCAAGACATTCAGACTATGGTCGCGGAAACCTGCAATCGTCTGTGTTTCTGACAAGGTTTCCTCACGCTTACGGCAGGAGATAGAAACAAGCGCGGCATTTCCAATCTGTTTGTGTTTGTGTTGTCTTCCGAGCTTAGAAAGCTACAACATGCACAATAGGCGGTATGACGCCAGAACTGGAAGAAGTCATAACCACGCCTACGCAGGCCATAAAATCTGAATGACCTCGTTCGTACAATCGCGCAGTAGCTGCGTGGGCGGAGAACTTTTGTAAGTCGTTTGTTTATTTTCTGTTTGTAAAATTTCGAGTGTCATGTTTTTAATCTGTGAGAGTAATAATTTCCGCCCACCAGTTTCGTCCAAAAAAAAAAAAAGATTAACCTGTATGTAGTACAATACGCGCCTCCCCTGCGTAGTTTACAAACATGTGCACGACAGTAGGGCGTGGCGAGAGAGGGGACAGCCGGAAGTGACGTCATCATCCTACGTTGGCTGTAACTAACTGCAGTCCATGCCGGAGGTTGAATACACACTGTAGCATTTGACTCTGCGTATTGCACTACTGGAGTTCGGGAAATGTTTCGGTATGTTTAGAAACGTTTGAAAGAAAGAATATCTTATTCGCATACTTTATACGTAAACATAAAATTATCTGTTAAGTAGGAACTTGACTGTCATCTGATTGGGCGGTGGCGAGGGGAACATAAAATACATAATTTCTTAGTACTAACAGATGGATTATTAAAATTATATGACTTAATTTTTTTTAAAATAACTTGGTTTTAAAATATGAGAAGCAAAAAATTTAGTTAATTGCGTTCCTTCAACTGTTGCTGTAAAACACCTTACACAGTTATGACGCCAGACGCTCGTACATTTCGAGAAAATTTTTTATGATACAACAGAACATTTGTCTGAGCATTGATAAACAGCTTCAGACAGTTATTTAAACGAAATAGTTTTTCCCTCCTTTTTTTCCTACATAACCAAAACTTTAGTATGCTAGACATGTTTTTACGTTATGAACACCTAAGATTTATTATAAGCGAACTATAGTTTTTTTTTTAACAATAATTATAATTTTGAGTTAAATAAAATATCCTTGAAAACAACATTCCCGAAAAAAAAAAATGCATATAGTTGTTTGTATCTGAAACTCGCCCCCCGCACGACAAAGCGAGCTCTTTTTGTGGCGGGTAACGCTGGAATTCTCGGGTGAGAGGGGATTTCTTCCGAGTACTCCCGTTTCCTGCACTCTAAACTTGAAACAGTGAGAATTGAGCCAAATCAGTGAAAACCAGTGAAAATTGAGCTCCGGATAATCAGTGCCAGATAACTAATTAATATGATGACTGAATTTGACTGATTTATTTGTATTTCCCACTGATAGTCGAGAATTCCACTACCATAAGTCACCTGTTTCAGATTCACTTGCTTTATTTGCCATCTTATCAACTGACTTTCAGTGAGGGCTTAATCACTCAGTGGTATAATTGATTCTGGTTTAGAGTGTGCATTTCGTCGCTGATCCATCTACAAATCCCTTATCGGCGTGTAGATCTCAGCTATACAGAGTTACGTAAAGTTCTTTAAAGCTTGAAAATAAAACACCGAATGGCATATAGCACTGCAGTAACGTTAGCGGAGAATTAGCAAACTTAGCTGTTCACGGTAAGGCGAGCACTGATGAAAATAACCTTTTGAGAAGATCACTGTTTTTGAAATGCATATCATTATGCTGCCCATACACACATGCATGCAACCTCCCAGCTAAATCGGCTGCAAATCAAGTAAAATAGTTCTAAGTCTTGACACTGTATTTCTGGTATAGCGTGTAAATTAATGGCATATCCGGTTTATTATCGTTGCTTTATACACAATTATCTTTTAGCCGTTGCTTCGCGCGTGGCCCCTACTGCGGCCCCACTATCGGGTGCTCTACCCAATGAGCTACTGCAGCTATTGGGAAGGAATGTACGACAGTCCGTAAACAAAAAAGAAAGGAAAAATTGTTAACAATACTTTTTTATGCAGTAATCCTAAGAAAAGTTTAATCCAGTACCTACCCAACAAACACGAAAAGTACGGGCCGGAATCGGACCGGTAAAAGATATGTCCCGATGGATGGTGTCAAGACGCCGTTGGATGGTGTCAAGACGCCGGACGGCTGGATGTCATTACGATGCCGGACCTGCAGCGGGCATGATGTCCAGAAATAAGCTGTATAACCATGAAAAACCTTACCTTTTCATAATTTTAGTAATTGTTATTTCCACCTTACATGTACTCATCTCATTTACTTCTTAACACATTACATGACGTGAAAATCTTAACGCTTGTCGAGTGTGGGATTCGAACCTAAGACCCTTGAGTTGACAGTCCAGCATGCTAATCTATACGCCACGGTGTGAGTTGCTAGTAGTTTCCAGTAATTTCGAATTTATAATGACACAAATTATTATAAGTGAATGTATAAATTCCATGGCATTAAAACAAATAATTTTAAAACACTGATTATTTAGAAACTGTTTCTTCGTTTCTTCAAATGCTTGCAAACAAAATAGTTTTTGTTAGTTTTTAATATATGTATCGGATGGTTGTACAAATGACAAAAATTTCAAAGTAAAAAATGACATGGGCTACTACGTGACACATATAATCATGAAAAAAGAACATGCTGACGGTTAATACATGGTCTCAAAAAAGACATAATGCCATTAACAGCTAGCTAACATTTTGCCTATTCAAAAAAACGCTTTCATAAAGTTTGTCGGCAAAAAGACATCATATTAGTATCTTTATTGTGATAAAGAGCTATGTCTCAAAAACGTTAGCGGGCCGGAATAAATAAGATGACGGCCAGCTTACCGAAAAAATAAAGATGCTATATCGGAATTGGGCCAGAATATTACATGTTGGCTGAGAGATATCATGCCGACATAATTTAGGTGATATCCATCTGTTATCCAAAAAAATACAGTCTGCCTTTGTCTTTTTTCTAGCGGCGATTTCACTGTCTCTAAAAAGACGACACGCCGTTGTCAGATGGCTATCTTCTGGCATTGAAACGACAGTTGCCGACAGTTTGTGTTTGCTGGGTATGTACATCCCGAATCATCATTTTTTTTGGAACCGTATGAGATATTTTCTTGGGATAAAAAGTAGCCTATGTCACTCTCTGAACCTCCAACTATATCTGTGCAAATAATCACATCGATCCGTTGCTCCATTTTGACATGAAAGAAGGACAAACCAACAAACACTTTCGCATTTATATAGTAGTAAGGATAATGTACGAACTGCAATATTGTTACGATTTGCTCAAAGTCAGTGGGCTAAACCAGGTTCGTTAAGTAATGGAGGTCTTAATTAAATAAAATAGTTAATTATAATTTCCCAATTTTAATTACAATAGCTACAAATAAAATTCTCTCGGCCTGAATTCTCACAATAAATTGATTTATGAATTCAATCAATACAATTTTCAATTTCCTTAAAGAAATCAATTTGATTTAATAATAAGAAATCAGGCCTAATGGACACTGTATCAAAGCCTATACAATTATTTTATAAATTATATGTCCACATTTGATTGTTCCAATATTTACAATAAGAATCGTATTACATGTTCATTTAATCCCACGACAGTATAGTCCAGGTCCCATCAGTCCTCAATGTTATAGATGTAATAAGTATGCCATTTGGATATATTTATGCGTGCAATGAACTAGGGGCTTTATAGGTGTGAATAATGATAGGGTCTGTAGCTAGTGGCTGACAACGGTTGATTAAGTGTAAAACTGTCTAGGTTGAGAGTCATGTTATTATTGAATTACTGAACATTACAATTTCATAAATGCAGTTTAAATGTACCTGGGGATCATCTGAGGTAATGACTGTTTACTATTGCTTGGTTATACTCATGCTACACTATTGGGTTTGTCCCACCTTGAGTAGAACTCCGAGGCTGTTGGAAATGACGATACGGCGGTGGCACAGCTGTTCTCTGTAGTGGTCCTTCATGGCCGACGTCACGAGGATAAAGACAATGGCCGCCACTCCTCATAGCTAGATATGGGCGTCGCAGTGGTTCAATCTACCCTGGTCTCTGGTTAGTGGTGGGGGTTCCTGCTTACAGTAATTTGGCCATGCACGGGGCGTGAGCGGGCGTGTTCAGGCGACGATGTAACTGATAGGTGCCTTCACGCCGGCGTAACGTAAGAGTTCTCCGACCGCCCTCACGCACAGTAGCCTTCACTCGTCGGGTAACACGTCCCCTCGTTCATTCACGCCACACACACCTCATCCGCCGTCGCCTCGCATCCTTCCGTCGTCGTCTGTCCTCTTCGCCGATGTTTGTCGCTGCACCACGCCTCGCTTGATAACCGCACTCAGCCAATTGGCCTCCACAGAAATACTACCGACCCTTGGACCACTGCAATATTTATAGGGTCGTAGGCTATCGTCCGGAAATTTCTCTAAATGGGGCGTTGCGCCGAGGGTTGTATACCTAGAATTATGTTAAAAGTAAAAAAAAAAAAAAAAAGCGTTATTTGTTAAATTTCTCTATTTAAAGGAGTGTGCGTAAGTGGTTGAGTACTTTAACACCCACATAAATTACTATTTTCTGGCTACAGCTTAGAGTGGAGAAGTTTAGGGGACTCTTAACAGCAAGGCCTTGATATCCGATTAGGGTGAAACAATGTGGATATGGATCAGAGCTGGAGTGGAAGAATGGGGGAAATTGGGAGATCGCCGAGAAAAGTCGTCGACCAACCGTCCATTACAATTTTCACTTGCGAAAACCGAGAGTTACCCCGCTGGAAATCGAACCCGTTCGTCTTGGTGGGAGGCGACCGCTCTAGTCACTGCTTCACCTTGGGCCCTTCCAGCCCTGAGGGCCTTTCATAGTCTCGGCATGTTTCGTCTTCTACACCCGGAGCTACAGGAAATGAAAGAACACTCTTGAGTTTCGTCGTTGTGGAGAGCATTTCCTATTCTTGTGGATATTCTTAAGCGCATTATTTACCAGGCATGTGCTAAATTCTGCTATAAAACAATATACAAGCATTTCAAGGTTACTCCGAGGTAGGGATGTTGAAAAAATATCGATGTATCTATATCACGATATATCGATATAAATCGTTGTTATATTACAACGATATTTCATTGAAATCAATTACTTTTTTCCAGATATCGGAAATAAATATTAAATAGTTTAAAAATTATATTTTAATATGCTCTGTTTTGAAAAAAAAAATTGAATTAAAGAGCAATTACTACGTATGATTTGGCAACATGCACCAAAAACAGGCGCCACATTTTTTTGCAATGTCTTGTGTCCTCAATATGAAATATTGGAAGCAATTTTATATTTGTCAAGTCCTTCAATATACAAAACATCGTATTCCGATATACCGAAAATCGATGTTTTTTATATACATCGTTTCTTAAAAGAAACTTTTATAAATAACCAATATATATATATATATATAATGTCAATATTTTCTTCAGATATAAACATCCTTACTCGAGGGTTCGAACGCACAACCTCTTCACTCAGACGTGGCGTGTTAAGAACCTTAAACACATAGGTAATTTGCATAATCGGTTTGTATCATCAGGAAGAAAATTGTTCTCGGCCTCTTAATGCATCTCAGCGGCCCACGCCAGAGAAAATATCTGCGTAATCAACACGCAACGTGCTCAACACAGCTTCCTGCACGAAATGTGCAAACCCTAATAGCCTATGTAATTTGCCGGAGATGGGAACTAAGCCGAGGCCACTTACGTCACCATTATGCTTGCTTGTCCGGCAAACCGCCGATGGGGATTTATTAACGGTCGATTTAAATCCTCTTGTGAATTCGCCGGCCTGCCTTGACTTAGAAGGTCGGAATTCTAAGATTACGTGCGTAGTGATTTTCTACATTTACGTCTTAGGAAACAAACAGAATGATTATGATAATGAGCAGTGATTATTCCGAGAAGAATTTACGGTAGCCAATTTCTCCTACGTTTAACCACCTAACATAGCAACAGAGCTCCAGGCATTAAAAAGAAAGAGATATTAATAATCAAAATAACTCTACAAAGTGAGGATAGAACACACTGACACCTAATGTACCACTTACTAGCTTCTATAAATGACGTAACTTACAAACACCAATGAGGATAGGGTATGTTGATTACAAATATTATGCTGAAATCTTATATACCACTAACAGTCTTAAGTGTTTTCCTTAAGGACGATTTGTTATTTTCAATATCCAGATGAATATGAATTTGTTACAAACATTACAGTAAGTAATTTTTTGAAGTTAACTTCTAAAATGTCCAAATAATCAATAAAAAACAGGGAAAAAATTCGGATTCATTTGAAAAAAAATGTAATTTACTAAAAACTTCTTATGTTTATTTATTCGTCACATTACTGTTTTTGTATTTTTTCGCGTATTTTTTTTGACATCTCCGGATGATCCTTGAGTCAGAAACAAAATGCAGGCCAATATTGCCTCTCTCTGTGATGACAAGCAATAACCAATGGACAATATGTACCTGCTTGATTGTAAATATACTGTAAAATACAGCCTTAAAAGTCACCGAACTCGCAAAATTTTACCCGCTTCTATTACTTATGGAAGTATTTGGAAGCACCGTAAATATTTCGCCCAATAGCTGCTGATCTGGAAGTTTCTTTTTCAACGTCAAGAGTGTAGCAAAACCTTTTTTCAGTGAAACGTTTTACTATACTTCACTACTACGTTCACCAATAAATCGTTCGTGACGTCACAAAACAATATCATCAAACGGGATACCGAGGACAGATAACGTAAAATATTCCCACTTAAGTGTAACTTAGAGAAAATAAAGAAATGTGTTACTGTAAAGGAAATATGGGCTAAGTGCACACACCAAATGCGCAATAAATATCTTTTGCATTACAAACTGAAAATTTTTTCCCATTATAATGTCAAAATCATGTTGATTCAATTAGGGTTAATACTATGTTAAATTGAATAAAAGCTTTGACAAGGTAATACACTACTTTAATTAAGTTGTAAGACAAATATAATATAATAAGTTTATGCAAAATACTGTTACTACTCTGTTTTTGTAAAAGCATACAGGTAGTTTTGATCACCCACAATTACTCCGTACCGGGGCTCCAAATGGAAAAGTGTTTCATACAAAAATTGTATAACTGGATGGCGTAAATAATACTGATGGGGAGTTGGCCTTGTAGCAATATTTATTAATGAAATACGAATATTATCATAAGTTTTTTTAAATTCCACAATGTATCTATTCGCCAAAAGTTTAATGAAGCTCGTCAAGACCTATTTAAAAATGTATCACAACGTACCAGTCTAATAAACAGGTCGTTGAAACCCCCACATACATTGAGACTCATGAGGACTCATGAACTCCCGTTATTTGACGCCTTGCTGCACAATTGCGCCGCGTGGTACAGTACAGTATGACGTAGGCGCTCTGCATGGCATGGGATGTAGAAGTGATGTAAGCAGTGCAGGTGCCCAGAGTTGAGTAGCACATTCCACAGACGTTGCGCATCGAGGAACCACCGGAGCACACATGACTTGACGACCAATCAGTCATACGTGTGCAGTCGAATATAGTATGCTGCAAGGCGAGAGTTGTCGTAGCGGAAATGTACTGCAACGACGAGAAGGTAGAAATTATACTGATCTATGGAGAATGGAAGTTAGCAGATGAATGTGTTCGTATTATTCTGCAGTACACTGTAATACTTTCACGTGAGTCGTTCTGAAACACACACACCCACACGCAGCTTGGTTTGCTGGTCGGTGTAATGCTAAGTCAGACGGAGCAACTCTGCAGAGAGCGATATCCTGACAAGACCCCACCGTCCAGACGGGTGTTATCCAGGGAAATTTATTTTATTTTATTTTCCAATCACTGAGCGCCCAACTTCCAAAGAAACAATCCGCGATAGCACAATCGCCTTGAGTCAAGCGTGAATCAAACTTGTCACGGTAGTCCTATAAGCTTGCAGCAAGCCCGCAAGTTTGAATCAAGCTCAAACCAAGCTAACTTATCTCCATGGATGAAACTTTCAGCAAGCTTGATTAGTAAAACTTACTGTAATTTTTCCGTTGCAACTTGTAAGCATAATTGAAGGTTTACTCACGCATGATACTTGTGACAAGCTTATCCAGCAAGGCAAATTCAAGTGAAATGGTAATTTTACATGCTAACTGGGAATTATTCTTTGCCTTTCTTGTCGGCCTTAGAGCGGATATATGAATAAACGTCACCTCCCAGGATAGGATGGATACCTCTTCCAAGAAAACACAACTCTCGTCATTCTTCGTTCCGAGACCTCGCATGGGCGGCGCCACGCCTATCACAGCTTCTATTCTAGCGGGTATTATCTCACACATCTCGCGAATATATGTGACCAAGCGAAGTAGCACAGTGGTTTATCGTCGGGCTCACATTCGAGAGGATCTGTGTTCTATTCTCGGCCGGCTATCCTGATATTTGTTCTCCGTGGTTTTCCGAAATGACTCCAAGCGAATTCTATTGTAGTGGAAAGCACCGTTCTGCCATGGGGATTTGGTCATTGCCGGTTTAATTCTCGGCAAATTTCCACGTTTAACTTTTATAGCGATTTCTTCAAAAAGTGGAGTAGTATAATGGTTAGAATTTTATTACTTTCATAACTCTTATTTTGAAGTTATACCTTACTTCTCCTTCATTACTTTCGCAGTGTGGAATATTTATTTGTTATAAAGTCGTTATCTCGTGAAAATAAAATACATACTGTCCGCTCAGTGGCGGAACAACGGGACATTGAGATGTATGAACATTAAGTTTGTAGGAATGCATTAAAAAAAATAATTTCACGTCTTACAATTCGTCATGCCATTAGTTTGCTTATCATCCAAATATTCAAGTGTTGTACCAGTAGCTGGAGTAATACTTTAGACACAATCTTATCTTGACGAAGGATAATAGGGTTTAAAAGACCGCACAATAGAACGTTTTAATCCAGTCACACTTTAAACACTACACAAACTACATGAAAAAAATTAATCACATACCTACATAATAATTTGAAATCTGCCACGTACAACGGGTGGGCCACGTTAATGTATAAACATTATAAAGGCTGTTCACGATAAACTGAGCACTTTTGAAAGCCCTGCTTAAGATCTATTTCTATGCACATTGTGTACTTTTCCACCACGTGTGAAAATAACATTGCCATTGGCCTGGTCACTTTCTTTATGCGTCGGTCAAGTGAAACTGTAATATTATTAAAGAAGTAAATTTTTTTTTAATGTGTTAATTATATCAATTTTATGCATTAAAAAACAGAAAGTAAAAGAAATAATTTTGTTATTTACAATTGTTTACCTAACAATTTTAATTCAACTTCAAGACACGGAAATAATATCTTTCCACTATTGCCAACTTTACTGGGCGCATGCCAGTCACAGTAAGTCCATTAAAATACACGTAGGAAGGAGCAGTGGCATTTTTCAAAGGTTTATTTCTAAAATGCTCATTTTACCGTGAACAACATTTTACGATTCATGTGATTGAGGCCCTATGTTACACTAGGATTGTTCCTTATTACAGGCTGTAGCCAATTCCTCTCCCGTTCCTATTTCTCTGAGCAATGTACTTCGTCTCTAACGACCTCGCTGTCGACGAGACGTCGAGCTCTACCTACCTGGGCGCGGTGGCTGAGTGGTTAGCCTACTCGCCTTCCACCAAGGTGATACGCGTCCGAACCCCAGCCGAGTCACCGGATTTTTACATGTGGGAATCGTGCCGGACGATGCCGTTGGTCGGCAGGTTTTCTCGGGGATCTCCCGTTTCCCCGGCCCTTTCATTCCGGTGCTGCTCCATACTCGCCTCAATCACCCTCGCCTGCTCTCAATACCTCGCTGTTACGACCCTCCCAAATCTCTTCACTCACTCAATCTACCTACCACCAGTTCATGTGACCAATTCGTGCGGATTTCGAACATTGTTTAGCTTAGTGGACTGCAAGGTAGAGGACTGTTGACTTTTTTTAGGTTGCAGTGGATGTTAATTTCCGAAACCCTGTTAAAAAGTTCCCTGCCTTGCCTGCACGCTTATGTGTAATTTGACCCTTTTTAGAAGTTTTCCTAATTAATGAGTATTATTTTTCCAGTCCCTTAAATATATCACCATCTCTACGGATAGACTCCCCAGTCCCGCGTATACTCGAGACGCTATCATAAGTACGTTGTAAACTATCAGATAAAAGGGGGTCGTTTTTCTCTAATTATGGTTGAGATGACAAAGCTCATATAGACATATTTTCTTGTTTTCAATTATTTCAGGATTTACCGAACTTCTCTGCTTCACTTGTAAACATTTTATTCGCTTGAAAACTTTGCTGCTCTGAAATGAACGTTCTTTCTTTTCTCTCCCTCTTTTTGGTCTCCTCCAATGTAGCATCAAAAAAAATACATGGTATGTTTACTTAACCCTTTAAAACTAATTGTTATTTTCAATTTATCGTGTTGATCCGTGGTGTATCTACGGTGACACAGTAGGCTACTTGCTCCATTATCACAGCCAATGGGCTGAGAGCTTTGTAACGCGGATTTTGAATCAGTTACACGTGTGAAATATCATCGGTAGTGACCTAAAGAATTCGCGGATTCATTCTGGGATAAGCTAGAATTCAAAACACGTGTGTTTAGATAACTCCAGCCATTGGTTCACACAGTGTTTGACATCTCCTGGAGAACGCTGGCCTAGCCATCGTCGCCTTCCACTGTGACACCAGACAACCATTACGCAGTTGATATCAGCATATTTCTACGGAAAACTGTAGAATCTAGCCTGCAGGTCAATGATCTCGAGATTTTTTTAGGTCTCTAGTCATCGGGCATTTAGCCTTGCAGTGCGCAGTACAAAAGAAATATCCTCTTCTTCTGCAACATGTACACTACGTAAATGCGCACACTCGCTCTGTAGGGGTCTTTCCACTCCACTTTTTTCTCCTGGACGTGAAGAACGAATTTTGTCCAAAAGTCAGAGAATTCATAAGAATAAAGAAGCGAAAGAGCCCCTCCTACCACTAACTTTAAATTACACACTCTGGCAAAATTGCGTTACTGGCCAGCGAAATGGCGCACGGCCGTTCGTTAATCAACGCATGCTAATTTACTTGCCAGGCGGTAGCTTTAACAAATAGGGAATCTTTCGCATGACATAGTATAGTCTCTTCACACTTTTTGAATCATAATTTTGAAAAATCACCCTAGTATAACGTGTTCAGTTATTTCCTATATATGCCATGTTCATGTACAACAAACGTTATATATATATCTGTTTACATAAATGTATCTAACATTTTGTTAAATTGAAGTTTTACCTATACTTATTATATTAATAATAATCCATATACAATAAATGTGAATAAAATCAGTGGGAAAATATCTGTGTTGGTAGCGCCTAGTAAGAAATAGTTCTAATTCAAAATATCATTATAACTGAGTGCGCACGAATTCGGTGCGTTGTCCTGTAATTTTTTAGACTTAGATAAGCTTAGTTTGCACGAGGCGGAGGAATATCCTGGAAGTAGAACTTTAGCACGACTTCAGAAAAGTGTGAAGTACCCGTGAATGGATTAAAACCTATCAAACCAGCTCCCACTTAAAGAGTCTCACTCAATCAGCGAATGGGCGCGTCTAGAGCAAATGAACAGCCACGCAGTTTAAGTTCTGTATACTTACCTGTTCTGCGTCCAAGAGGAGACGTCTGTGAACGACACTCGAGCCGTCCATGTAAGTCTGGAGAGTACGAGATGGGGGATGGCCTTGCCTACGGATGTTCACGGGGATCTGAAGCCTGCTTTCTCAGCTTCGCCATGTTGACATCTAGAACATAAAAGAAAACCTCTATATATAATAATTACATCGTAAACATGACAAGTAGAATTTTAACTCTTTCATTTCCGCCTTCATTTACGGTGCGTTGCATGACAAATAAACTTTGTTTATGTGTGCTTTACATAAGATGAGAAATGAATTTCTCAGTTATGAAAAACCATAATCTGTAGACTTTGTGTTCGGCCATCAGTGATAAAGAATGTTCACGAGAGAGAGAGCACTTTTGAAATCGGCCTTAGGAAATAATCACTGCCTCTACCTGCGTATATTTTAACGGGTGTCCTGAGTGATGTGCGCTCAGTAAAGTTGGTAACGATGGATGGGAAGTAGTTCCTTATCTTAACGTTGGGGAAAAACAGTGTTAGGTAACCATTTGCGATAATTTAAATTATTTCTTTCCCTTTCAGTATTTTTAATGCAGTGTAAAAATGAGCAGATTTTCATATAGGTTGTTCGGGAGTTTTGAAGGAGCTGATTGGCATGAAGTTTCTGTCAGGCTTGTATACTTCCAGCGTATAAAAATTGAAATTGCACTAGACGTTATCACTTTATTCATTCGACCATAAAATGAAACTGTGAAAATGTCAGGGACATATTAATGCTACTAGTATGCGAAATCATATTCTTGCGTTCCTAAAAAATTACAAATTAAAAAATATTTCATAAGTTGAAACATTGCACTATTAATACGACTTTAAGATGTGGAACTACTATTCACTTGCCGATGCCAATTTGACTGCAAACGTTCCAGTCAGTGAGTGTGTGTGTTGAAATAAATGTGTGTAGTTAGGCGCCGGGGTTCAAAACAGCAACAGGCAGCCACGTGGGCAGTTTCGTAGGCGTCACAATCATGGAGGTATTAGTCTATGGAGTGAAAAGTCCAGACACGAAAGTGAAGCCGATGATGAAAGTCAAGGACAGGGCTAGTAGTGGCAAAAAGGTACATGTTTTACATTGCTTACTATGTAACTTATGTCACTCATAACATGGCGTCTGACGTAAACAATCTGTCTGCCCATGCGCAGTTGAAAGAAGTCAGACAAGGCATCGGCTTCACTTGATAAACGTGGAGAAGATAGGCTGTTGCCACTCCGTCATCTGTTACCTCCATGGTCACAACACTCCGGTGGTCAACAAAATTGGCTTCAGCAACTTCACAGCGAGCCGCCTCACTATTCTAGCCTCCCTTGGGTGCGACGAGGGGATGTGAGGGTGGGCCACTAACGAAGATAGGAGATGTAATAGGAGCGTCCTGAGAAAGCAATCCTCTTGTGAACTCACTAACCTCCGAGCCAAATGCTGTTTCAGTAATACGATGATAAATTCGCTTTTCCGGTGTCAATCACTGAAAGTCAAACGACGAAATCGAAGTGAAAGACTGCAGATTGATTCAGTGAGACATTTTCGCCTTCTTCGCCAGTCATTTGTTCTGGTTTGCAGGGAATTACGTTGCTCCAGATCACTAATCGTTTACGACGTATCCCTCACTGATTTGCGAATCAGGACGTGCACACTAACGGAGAGACTCGAGCCTCTAATCTGAGTTTCGACTGTCTTAAAAGTAAGTACATCAGGGCTGTAAATCCCATAGACGAGAGCATTAGTTGAATTATACAGAATTTTGGAAGCCAGCACAGAAAAACTGAAAATGGTGAATCTTGGGTAACCGATCTTTCCTATAGTTCGAGTGCAGTAATTTTACACTGTTGATGCACTAATTTTTTGAATATAATTTTGCACCACGATAATATAAAAAAAAAAAACTACTGGGCCAGAAATAGCTCGGCAGAAATACATCATTACTGAAAAATGGTTGCTTTCATAGTTGGTAAATACAATTGTAAGATTACACATTCCTCATTTTTTCCATATTGGCTTCCATAAAATTTAAAAAAAAATATTTTTTTTATAGGGTTAATAAATAACTAATTCCTTCTTATGTTGTAGGCCGTACTCCTTGATATCCTGTAATTCTTTTTGTATTTTTGCAAACATTTTATTGGAATATAGTTGCCTAAGATATTTTTGTAATACTACAAATAAACTAGAGTAAATATTACAAATCCTTAGTGTGGAACGTTCAAAACAAATGTTGAATTTTCATAACCAAATGCCGTAGACTTAAAATTTGTAATAAATATTGAGCTGCATAAAACATTTTTTATGTTTTATAAAATAATGTGTTGCAAATATAGGGTATCTAGTTACCAAAGAATCTTTTCTTACAAGTACATAAATATCTTCTGTTCATTTAATTCCTTCGCTGATGTTCCAGTACTTAAAATCGTTGAGTATAAACAGAGATATCATTTGTTTCCCGTTCAAATTTAAAAAAAAAATCTTTCTCGGAAGTAATAAAGCCTATTATATGGCTGCATAAGGACCATTATCGACAATATTGACAGCGAAATAGGAAAAGTAGTTGAATAATTTCACGCCTAAATGAAACTGAATTAAATGTGTTATTTAAACATTTGTGTAAAACTTCTTCTTTTACATTCTGTTTCTTTTCAATACACAAAAGTGTAAGAACGAGCAAATTAGCAAAAAAAAAAAATTCATTTATAATAAATTTTACAGTTCCACTTGGCCAACGTTTAAATAAAGTCATCAGGCCCAAGCAATGTTAATTTTGCATATGGAGGGAGAATAATACACGACGTGCAGACAATATCTAAAGCAGGGAATTTTAAAAGTGCTCAGTTCACAGCCTATAACAGAATATACGTTTTGCAAACATTTTCAAAATGTCGTTCTACCGACGAATGGATTCCAGTAGGAAATTCAATGACGAAATAAACCGTGAACTAGCTAACACGCCAGTCGCTTCACACGTTAAGATACTTTCTACCATCGTTCTGCGAATCCTGATGATTAGAGCTCTCCTGCGCGTGCGAGGGGGAGGGGGGGGAGGGACGAGTTCTAATGAAGAAATCCTCATGTACCGGTTATCCAGAACTGGCGTGCCATCCACCCCTCCCCCCTTTTCCAGGTAGGTGGTGGGGTGGAGAGAACAGAAGAAGACGAATGAAAGTTAAGCTGGGTTCACAATTGAAAATATATGAGTTAAGGGGACCATCTACCCGGAGCTCTAAGTTGCAGAGTGTTTGAAATAGGCAGGATTTACAACAGCCCGTCGCTTCCGTCCGTCATCCGCCCGTCCGTCATACATTCGTCCGTCTCCCAGCCGAGCGATTTACAGCCAAATTTCGCACGTCCGTCGTAAATTCATTGCTGCAAACTAATAAAAACAAAACTGTTTACAAATAGGTAAAAAAATCGCCATAAACAGTGAACATTTTTGGCGGCATTGTGTTTCTAAGTACCCAAATCGCACATACACGTACATGACGGAAATTAATAGATGTAAAAAAAATGTTTAAAAAGCATATAAATAATTATTAAAATACTTTTACTATTGCACAAAAGGGGTTCGTCTTTTCAGACGTAATTATCAATTAATCCTCAGGAAAAATCTAACTTAATTTAATTTAACAGTTACATAAACAAACATATGAAAACAAAATACAGCCAAAACGAAACACTGCACACTCTACACAGCCTTCGTAAAGAACTCGGGATACAAAACGCTCAAGTTTAGAAGGCTGTAATTTCATCCGTCAAGAGTTAAAGCTTGCCAAGGTTTTGACGGACGGACGGACAGAATTGATGGCCACCTCTGATTGGTAGCTGGTCGCGTGATTGGCGGATGGTAGGCAGGCGGACGCAACGGGTTGTTGTAAATCCTTCCGTTCACATAATTCCACGAAAAGAACACACACGTCAGACGAGTGCTGTTGATGCTTTTAACATATTACGTACATTGGAGACGCAATCTCAATGTGCTCCGAAATGGCTAGAAACGACTTTTCCAAAGCACTCTACAGTATCTGAAAATATACGAGCGTCAAATACATACACAACTTATTACAGATTTTCCACTAATAAAATAATAGGGTTGCCGCGGAAAGCCCCATGCACTGAAAAAAAAAAAATTGTAATTTTTACTGACAAATTGTTTGTAATTGTACAAACGCTTGTATCAGTACGAATGTATATCTTGTAATAATACTCGCTTGTAAAACTACAAGTGTCGTGTTTGTAATAGTCCTCAAGAAATGATTGTTTTATACTATCCTGTATCCACGAATTTTAGCAAAATGGCGGACACTCAACAACCTAAAACAGTATATAGCTGTTTGTGTGAATACTATGGGTGATGTAAAGTGTAGTTGCGTGTGAAAATTAATGTATTATAAGTTTGAATGACGTAAAACACTTAGAACATCTCAAGTATTCATCATGCAACGACAATTTCAATATAAAGCGTGAGCGTATTACTCATTAACTGTTTCCTAACTGCACGGAACTCTTAAATCGGCTCTCAAGACCTCGTTGTTGAGAGCCATCCAAATCTCTAAACTCAACAACAGAACTCTTAAAATGAAAGGAATATATTTTTCTTAGTCAAATGACGTTATATTATTTTGTAGGCATTTGCAACTATATTTACTACAAATATAAGTCGTAAGTCAAGTTGGTGTTGTGGTTAGGGTTGCGGGCAAATATAACTAGGTGTATGGATTCTAGTCCCCATGCTGGTAAAGTATATATTTTATTTTTTTGGTAAATTATGTTTTTTTTTTTTTTTTAGTTGCTCTCTATTATTAATTCATCACATTAGTTTTCTAGAAAAAAATTAAGCACACTTTTCCATAGTGTAAATTGTAATTCAATGCTATCATTTGTAATATTACAAATACACGTTTTGCACATTTTACAAGAAAACTGTTTGTAGTTTTACAAAGGATTTTCTCGGCAACTAGGTTTCCAAAGATTTTTCTTGTAAAAGTACAAAAAGGATATTTAGAGCGTAGGCACACGTGGCACGATGATATCACTACACGCCAGTTGAGAGTCTTGCGCTTAGGTGTTATTGCGCATATGATGCGCAGTAGCAGTGACGCACTTATCGCTCCCACACTTCTCGGGCAAGACGAGGAAAAGAGCTCCGGTAGGAGCGAGCATTAAATAATATGCAATGACAGCAGTTCTGACCCACGCAACTACATCTTCTGGATTGAAGGCTATTCACAGTAAATGAGCACTTTCGAAAGCCCTTAAGATCTGCTTGTATGCACGTTGTGTATTCTTCCGCCTTATGTAAGATTAACATTGTCACGGGCCTCATCGCTCTATTCATGTGTCGGTCAAGTGAAACTGTGACATTGTTAGAAAAGTAAACATTTCACATATAGGCTGTTCACGGTAAAGTGAGCACGTTTGAGGCCCTAGTTATTTTTTCCTTACAGCCAATTTTATCCTTTACCCACATTTTTATATGTAATTATTGCCATGTAAGTAATAAACACAGTGTGTGTATTCCATCGCACTCGGAAGTTAACGTCTAAGGCTAAAATAAAGTATGTTTATTGACTATTATTGCAAATTAGAGAGCTTTCAAACGTGCTCACTTTACCGTGACTACCATATATCTGCTCATTTTTACACTTCGATGCATTAAGAAAACAGAAAGCGAAAGAAATAATTTGAGTTATTACAAATAGTTTCTTAACACTTTTTATTCGACTTTAAGATAAGGAACTACTTTCCCAACCATCGTTACCAACTTTACTGGGCGCATGTCACTCAGGGTGCCCGTTAAAATATGTGCAGGCAGGAGCAGTGACTTTTTGCTAAGGTTGATTTCGAAAGTGCTCATTTTATCGTGAACAGCCTTTAACGATTCACGGTCCACGTGATGATTTTCAAGTCCGGCCAATGAAAACTTGCGACAAGATTGTCCTGTTAATGTTTTGTTAACAACTATTTCCAACCTAATTTCTTCTTCTAACACAATATATAAGCAGATCATTCATCAAGGCAAACTTTTTCTACCAGAGATTTTTTTCTGTAATCTGAATAAGCAAATATAATCATAAACATGCACACGCCTTCGTTTTTAATCATTCTAATACTTACGTCACCGTAAATAGTAGTTTCCCTCTACCATCATAGACCAACCTGTTAAAAATTGGTCACCGCCAAACAATTTTAACTTAATATATATAAATAAATAAATTATTAAAACGATGTAGTAAAACACAGCCATGCAGGCAATTTTCTTGCTCATCGCTATCATGAATCCACATGTTAAACAACACAGAGATCTTCATACGTGATAACTCTTAACTCTTTGAGTGCGGTGCATACATTCAAATTTGCATTACCATCTGTTCATTTTCTCTGTGTTTTCCCATTTAGAAGTGTCCTATTGATTCACACGGCACTGGAGCACGCTTAAAGGCTGTTCGCGGTAAACCGAGCACTTTTGAAATCCCTGCTGAATAATCTACTTGCGTGCACATTGTGTGTTCTTCCACCATATGTGAAATTATCATTGCCGTGAGCCTCGTAATATTATTCATGCGCCTGTTAAGTGAAACTGTCAGATGATTACAAACGCAAATATTTTACAAATCTTTTCATTCTTATGTAAGTGTATGCATCACACAGCCCTGAAAGTAAAACAAGTAATTCTGTATTCACAAATGTTTACTTAACACTTTTAATGCAACTTTAAGACATGGAACTACTTTCTCTATTTAGTTACCAGCAGCACTGGCCGCATGTAGTCAATGTGCAAGTGAATATATATGCTGGTGGAAGCAGTGACATTTTTCAAAGGTTGATTTCAACAAAAGTGCTCAAATCACCACGAACAGCCTATGCTATAAGGCTACTTAGAGACCTGAAGAATAGGCGGATTCATTTTGGGACAAGCTAGAACTCTAAAACACTTGCGTTTACATAACTTTATCCATTGGCCCACGCGGTATTCGATACTTCCTGGAGAATGCTGTTCCAATCGTCGCCTTCCACTTTGGCAGCAGGCAGCCAATCTGAAGTTGATGTTGGCATATTTGTACACAAGGCTGTAGAGTCTAGCCTGCAGTACATTGAACTCGCGGATTTTTCCAGTCTCTATCTATATTGTACAACGTTCATTAAAGGCCAGTTCTCTTCCAATATAACGCCCGAGTTGAAAGTGTCACAATGAAAGTATATTTTCTGTTAATTTGAGTGATTTACACATACGTGTTGGAGAGGAGTGGAGAGATTTGGGCGGCTCTTAAGTGAGGCCGATGAAAGTGATGTGAGGTAAGGTGAGTATAGAGCAGCGTTGGAATGCAGGGACGGGATTAACAGGAGGTTTCCGAAAGAAAAAAAACCCACCGGCCAGCGGCATCGCCCGGCGCGATTCCCACTTGCGAAAATTCGGGAGTAGCCCAGCCGGGGATTGGACCCGGTTCGCCTAGGCGGGAGGCGAGTAGTCTGACCACTACAACACCGCGGCCCCACTTCGAGTGTTGGTGACGTAATATTACATCACTGATAACCTTACGCAAACTGCAGACGAAGTAATATTTCTTTGCCAGTGTCTTCGAAGAGTGCGGATGTCGAAATGACACGGCAAACTGAGTTGAATTTAGGCGGCGGGATATTACGCCTGCAGTGCTCAAAAGTGCTCAAGGTTGAAGTAAAGCAACTGCCTATGGAGCAGTGCATCCGACAATGCAATGTGAAGAACTCATAAAAATGTAGTACAGACACCATAAAGATGGTCAGAAAAAAATATTTTATGCTGTATATAAAAGAAGAATATGTAATATATTTTGGAACATTATAAACTATTTTACTAAGATACATACTTTTTTAATGTAAAAATAATCGATTAAAATAGTTTATATTTTTAAAACAATTTAAGCATATTTCCATTCTGGAAACTTCAGAAAGCAGAATTTGCAAGAAAATCTTCGTCGTGAAATATTGTCATAATATTTATTATAATTGTATGTAAGAAAATTGTAATAGTAATACGTTAATTGTAATAATAAAGTATTAAATAATTTAGAAGATTTTCTCGTAAATGCTGCTTTCCGAAGCATCCAAAATGGAAATGCGATTAAATTTGATTAAAAATGCAGACTCTATCGATCGATTAGTTTTTTACATTTAAAAAGTATATTATAGTAAAACATTTTGTTATTTTGCAAAATATAAACAATCTTCTTTCATATACAGCACAAATCACACTTTTCTGACAATTATTATGGTGTCTGTACTAATTACTTTTTTATGATTTATTCAAATTGTACAGTCAGGCACAGTGCTCCACTGACAGTTGCTTCACTTCTACCTTAAAAGTTAGTTGGAGCTGCGCGTCCGAGGTCAAGAAGGGAGGGAGCAATACGGGCGACACTAACATGCACGCCTAGTGCCTCATCGCTCCTATGCGCAAAGCGTGCAGTATTTCTGTCGTGACACTTTACTGTGTAAATTAGATCTGTAACAGTGGGGTTTTATTACACGCGATGAAAGCCCACGTCCGTATCTTTGTACTATATTTTTTGCAGCTTAAAGAAACTGCGCAGGCGAGCTTTAAAAAATGCAATATTTGACCAACTTCAGTCCTTTTTTTCCTAAGAATATACTAAATATGACAAAAGTATAACAATAGGGACACAGATCATTGTTTTTTTTTTTTTTTTTTTTTTTTTCGGAAAAAAAAAAGTATTTGTAGAACATTTATTTACCGAGATACGCGTATTCGCGCAAACATCTATTTCACAAAAAAAAACTTGCAGGTCCATATAACTCTTAAGCGAACGCTGAATTTTCCAATCGTGAACCCAGCTTTGGTTCGCTTGGCTCGGGAGAAACGCCCACCCGAACGACAAGATAAGGGTTTTCACTTGTCGCGAGGCGGGGCACGAGATCGGAGGAGACAAGCGCAGGGGAAGAGGTCTTGGCGAGAGAAAGTGATCGTGACAACGATGGAGAAAGGTTTCTTGTAGCGGAGGAGAGAATGGAGGCTGCATTGGTGCACCGTTGCAGCGATGCTAAGTGACCGGCCAGACGACCCGACCCATTATCGTCGTTTGTCTACTCGTCTGTCTGTCTGTCTGTCTCTCTCTCTCTCTCTCTCTCTCTCTCTCTCTCTCTCTCTCTCTCTTTCCATCGCCTGCACTCGGCCAAGGTGACGAGGGGGCCATCGTAACCTACATACGCTCTCCCGCGTCGACGCTGGTTTCCCAACGGTGTGGAAGGATAATCCCTCCCCCCCCCCTCACGAATCACCGTCTCTGGAGATAAAAAAAAAAAAAAGGGAAAAAAACGCGCACTCGAGTAGGCGCCCCGCCGAGGCTTGCTGCACGACTATTGGTCAGGGGCCAAAAAAATTTAAAAAAAAAAAGATCTTCCAGGATGTGCGCTCGTCAAACGGCCCATTCTCCGGCCAGTCGACTCACGTGGGAATGATAACACGATACGAAAACTCGGGGTCTCTCCCTAATCGCAGCAACATCTACATTTATACGATTTTTACTAACGGGTGTCCACCGTGATGCAAGCGCTTTTAAAAACCTTGCATGTGATTTTCTTTTATGCACATAGTGTGTTCTAGCACCACATACAAGCCTGGTCGCTTTATTCATGCGTCGGTCAAGTAAATATGTGCAATTATTAGAAAAGAACAAAAAAAAAAAAATAGGCTGTGGCTGTGTTGGTGACACAGCCGGTCTGTTTTGCGTGAATACAGCTACGTTGACACGCTCGGACGCCTTCATGTATTTTTTTTTACGTTCCCGGCACCGAGTAACTCGATCATACGGGGTTTTATGGGTATCACTGAATTGCTTTTGAAATACTCTTTCTAACCGTATACTATGTCTGTATTTCGACTTACCTTTTTGACGAGTATATGCCAACATTGTGTTAAGTTTTCTTAATTTTTTACATTAAACTCATACAATTTCACCATAACCACGCCACACAAATGTTTTTATACACGCAGTCGATTGATCTTGACGAGAGCTGTCGATTGAAACCTAAACGAGCGTCGTAGCTTCTCGTAGTCAAAAGTTATACTACGCGGAAGTTATGAGACGCGGCGAAACGAACTCAAAATTGCAGCGACGTCACCCATCCCCCAGCCACCCGCGATGCTTCGCAGTCCTCACTCAACGCAACATATTCTTTGGTCCTTTGGCAATCGAGTGGTGTAATTGAATTTTGAATGTAGACGATAGATCCGGAGCTGCAATGCCAAACTGTATCCCCGATTTTGTTAACATCGGATTTTCTGGATTGCCTCCCACTATGGTTCCAAATTTAAAGGCGTATTCAGGTGGAAAAATTTCTTCCCGTTCTAACACGTGTATGCAGTTAAAAAAAGAGCAAGCAAAATAAATAATTTTAGTATTCTCGAAATGTTCACCTAACGTATTAAAACTTTAAAATTCAGCGTTAAGACTTGGAACTAAATTTAATTCCGTCGTTACCTGCTTTATTGGGCGCGTGCCAAGAGGTGTGTAATTTTATATATATATATATATATATATATATATATATATTATATATATATATATATATATATATATATATACACACACATAAATGTGTGTGTGTGTGTGTGTGTGTGTGTGTGTGTGTGTGTGTGTGTGTGTGTGTGCAGTGAACATTTGCAATGGTTGATTTCAGATGTGCTCACTTTGCCATGAACAGCGTCTGAAGTCGTGTTAGGTTATATTTGCTCACTTCGCGAGAGCAATAAACGAAGTATGAACGGTAAAGATGATGGTTTATTGCAGGGAAAGTTGACTTTTTGCTAGTTCTCAACGTACTGTACACATGTCCGACTGTTTTATTTTCTCATTGACTGTCATGAATGTATCCAGCTACTACCCCATTTCACTGGGCCAATGACGATTCCGGTAGTATAAGTCAGAACATTCGTGATCGATTTGCAAACAACTTAGCCGAGTCAAAACTTTGTTCACGCAATCATGAAAGATTAAACTAGCTAGAGTGTAATCGAAGATATGTTGGTTCAAAAAATTATCGCGATTTTCCATTATCTGAAATGATTGGCCTATTGAGACCTAGTGTACAAAATTGGATACAGGAAATTTTTTTCTAGGTTGCACAGTTGTACACTCGAGCCTCAGCTGTGCGTTTATTGGCTACGGCTGCCGAGAGTTACACCACACCTGGCACTATGGGATTCGCTACGTGTTTCCTTGCAATTGTTCAATTGGCTCAGAGGCTTTCAGGGCGTGTCTAATAAACTGTAGTCCAATTGCAAAGATAACTTCACTATATGTGTGTTTGACGTTTATCTTGGCACAAAATGAATTCGCGAAATTTTCCTATCCCTTGATATAGGTGTACACCTTTCTTTCATACCTGCGCGGGATTCTAGAATCGGGCCTTGTGTCTGATTGGCTACTGCACGATGGGAAAGGTATATTATTGGTCGGGTTGATGTCTGACGAGTAGGTCACCAGGCGCTGATTGGCGAACGACGTTCTAGCATTTTGATGGCCAGTGACGCCATTTTGCTGTACGTGTGTGCATGTAGTTCGCAGTATAAGCTATAGTCCATTCACGGTTACTTCACACTTTTCTGAAGCCCTGCTAATGTTCTACTTTTAGGATATTCCTCCGCCAAGTTCAAACTAAGATTAACTAAGTCTAGAAAATTACACCAAAGGATAACGCACCGAATTCGTGAGCACTCAGTTATAGTAATATTCTGCATGAGAAGAATTTCTTTCTAAGCGCTACCAACACACGTGTTTTCTGGTTGTTTTGTTAATATTTATTGTAAATGAAATGTTATAATTTAGAAACAAAAACATAGGTATACTTCGTTTTGGACGAAAAATGTGATACTTTCAAGTTAAGAGAACTTTAAAACGCTTGTGATACATTACATATTTAGGAAACAACGAAACACGTCTTACATTGGGTGATTTTTCAAAGTCTTTGTTAAAAAATTGTGAAGAAGCCGATAGACTATAACAAATGATACTCCTTGGGAGTAACTGATGCAAACCGTGTTATTTCCCTAGGTTATGAGTAGCGATACAGAAATTTCGCAGATTCATTCTGCAACAAGCTAGACTCCACAATATTTTGTGCATTCGAAAATTACTTAGTAGTTCACTGGCTGTTGCTCCGGTTTAACCCCAGACCAAGTATCACGGGATTCGATTCTTATTTTACTTTGCAGGCTAGAAAGTCGTTCGGCCGTGTCTGACAAACTACGGTCCAATGGACGCACAAGCACAAATGCACACGCGAGTGCAGTTTAACTTGTCCTCGGATGAATGCGCGAAAATTCCGGGTCTCTAGTTATGAGTGCTTCATAGTTCCATAGCCGAACACGAAGCCTATACAGTTCATTGGTTGTGACAACTAAACAAGTACACTGTTGGCTTACGGCACTGGTTGCATTAAAAAATAAATTCTGAGTTGCAATACCTTAAACTATAGAATTTAAGTGAGACTTTTAAGGTTAAGGACACCTGACTTTCGCTAAAAGGTGTTACTAGAGCTCCTATAAATCCGCGGATTAATTTCGCAATAAATGACCATTCAGAAACTCGCACGTTTTTGAAAATTTTGCAACCGATGAGTGTTTTATATATACACCATTGTACGTACATAGGCCTACGACTGTAATGTACACTTTACACGCCAATGAAATCGATAAATTTATTAAAAACTACACCCTATCCTTCGTTACCAATTTTACTGAGCACATGTCACTCAGAGCGCCCGTTAAAATACACGCAGGCTGAGGCAGTGACTTTTTTCTAAGGTTGATTTCAAAAGTGCTCACTTTACCGTGAATAGCCTCTATAAAGCTACTTTTGCATGAGCTGGAGGAATAGTCTGAAAGTAGAACTTCATCGCGGCTTTATAAAAGTTGTACATAACTGTGAATGCTCACATGCACGCAGCAAAATAATGAGGTATTGGTAGCTGCAAAATGCTCAATATTTATAATAATATATATGGAGGGCACTCAACAACACGTTATAAGCCTTAATGAGGGTTAGGTGAGATGGAAATAGAGAAAAGATGGATTTACAAAGCGAGGGAAACGGGAGTGCCTGGAGAAAACCCACCACGCAATGGTAATGTCCGATATATTTCTCACATCGAAAATCAGGTATACGACCGCAGTGGAAATCAAACTTAGTTAGGCGTGTAGGGAGGTCGTTAGACTGGTAATATTAATACCTACACAAATTTAGCTTGATAGCACCAAGCTTTAAACACGGAATCGATGTTTAAACATAACATAACATCACACACACAGAGAAAAGTCTAATGTTTTCGCAACAAATATTAATATTTAACATTTACAAAAAAGATGATGTATTAAAAATAGATAATTTTATGACAAAGTTAATGATGTTAATAATTTACACAGTGTTATATTAATACATCGCAAATATTCTCTTGAAGAGTTAACCTTAATAAAGCCTCGAAGTAATGTTGCTGCAACGAACCGTTGCATTACTATAAAAACAACAGGAATAACCAAATATTCGTGTTACTGCGACATTAAATTAATGTTCAACAAACACCAGTTTACACTGAATTGACATTGTAAAATGGCAGATACTAGTAAACAGCGATGACTTCGTACAATGAAAGCACTGTATGTAAATTTTGAAGCATAGCATGAGAACTAAATTAAATTAGTTCAGCTTTCAAACGTTTCAAAGCAGGTTACATGTACCAAAAATGCATATATTTCTAGAGCATAAAGTAATTCCTGCACATGACGAAAGAGTACTGTAGTTTGTCGTTGTATGTTGTATTATATCGACAATATTACGCATTAAACACAGTCAGACTCAGACATATTAAAATAGAGCAGTTTTTAGGACGTAAAGTGGAGAGCGCCATGCTCACAAGGCACGGGTTAGCTTCTCTTCTTTACATTTTTTTTTCTAAAGTTGATTTCAAAAGTGCTAACATTATCGTGAACGGTCTTTACTCAACTTGCCAGCGGGCAGCCCTGCAATGGCGAATATTCCGCATCACGCTCTACGCAGTAGCCAGTCACCCGACACAAGCTGTGACGTATCGAGACATTTTGCTTACATACGAAAACACGTTTTCGCCCCCCTCCCCACCGAAACCAGGCCTTAAATCGTCCCTGAGCGCACGTCGTATTTCTAGATTCTTGCGTTGGCATTTTGCCCTTGTCTCATACGTATCCACTCTGTTGTAGTAGCTGCATTATAAAATATTACGCTCGTTGAAGTGTATAATCTGCCTTGAAAAATAGAACGGGTTCAATTTGTCAAATTTAAATATGCAGCCATCGTTTCTACCGTTGTAATTGCCTAGCATTTGGTTGTAGTGTAATTTGTTCATCTCGAAATGCATAACGAATCAGAGAATTGTGTATGCGGTGCACCAGGTCTAAGAGGATCGATTGTATAATCAACATCACGCAATTAATCAGCGAGTGGGTAAGTTTATATACGAGGAACTCATTGCCACCTCGTTCCTGCAAACCTGTCCATTCTACAGAATAATACAAATGTCTTGTAACCCCCTTAATTTTCCTTGAAGTTGCGTATGGCACTTCTTTCTCTATTTCAGATGACTGACTCGGGCCCCTACGGCGTTGAAATTGTTGTTGCTGTCGTTGCTAGTGTTTGAGCATGCGAACGTACATCCTCGTTGGAAAGAGCGTGGAGAATGTGTGACGATGAGACTTCATGAGACTATTCCACGAAGAAGCTCCTCCTAAAAGGACAATACTGCGTTTGGAACAGCAGCTGCTTCTGGCGGGATCAGTTATTGCTGGTTATGTATGAGCATTTTCAGAGGGTGACAAGACATGTGGACCACCGTGTACAGTGACAGTGTTCGCGGTAGTGGACACGTTGCACGGAAGAAGCGTCGTGAACAGCGCAGTACTCTGCAAGGAGACGACGTCCATTGCACTTTTCCATTGGATTGTACTTTCTGAGTACGTTCGTGTCACTTTCAATTGATGCAAATTTCACTGAGATACCAGTGCGTAGACCTCTGATTGTGGGCAAGCACGGAAGAGCGTTTTAACTCGCGGACCAAAAATACCACTTACGGGTTACACCTGAATGCGCCAATCGATGCGTTGCTAAAGTGGGAGTATATTTCTGACCACACAACCAAAGTTAATCCCACAAAACGAAAAGTTTCATAATAAAGTATGTTTTTTTTAAATGTAAATGCAAAATAATTATTATTCGTAGTAAATTTCGTTTGGGTGTAACTCCTCAGAATATCTTGAGAACACAAAGATTTTTTACCAACTACCCTACTGCAAAAATAATTTAAAGTTCTCAGGGCAAACTAAAAAGAATACGCACAGTAAGTTACTTTATAATAAAGCAATTTTAGCAGTCAGGTAAATTGGTTACGTACTTGCAGAGACCCATTCACCATACTCTGTTCGTGGTTTAGTCACACTTCTTTAAATCAAACCTTAAAAAAAAAAAAAAACACCCTATGTATGTCGTGTTTGGTTATTTCCTAAATATGGCACGTATCACACACGTTTCATACTTGTCTTAACATAAAAGTACCTTATTTTTTGTTAAATTGAACTTCTACATATCGTTACGCGTTGCAGCTGGCGCCGGCTGCGATCTCCCGTTATGCGCGGTCCAGGGACACCCACCTCGACTCTCCCCTCACCAAGGCAGACGCGCTTGCCACCTCGTTGCCGCCCGTGGGGGAAGCTCCGGAATGATTGAAAGCGGCGAGACTTGGCTGATGTCACAGCCCCTCCTCCTTTTGAGTAGCCGACAAGCATTTAGAAGGCGCAGGAATATAATGGGAATTATGGTCTCGGCGCAGCTATGGGATTTAGCGAAACTTCTGAGTGATGGCCTACGACCCTATAAATAATGCAGCGGTCCAACGGCCAGCAGTCTGGCGGGCGGAGGCTATCTGGCCGAGTGCGAAAGCGAAGTAGAGCGTGGACTACAGGACGGAGGCGGGCGAGGTGTGTGTGGTGTGAATGTACGAGAGGGCGAGGTATCCGGCGAGTGAAGCCTACTGTGTGTGAGGGCGCTCGGAGAACCAGAACAGTGCGGCTAGGCGGGGCATGGACTAAACTGAGCTGGGACTGAATGGACACGTAACACGGATTTTATTGTAAATAATGGAACCGTCAAATATGGACACATAATTTATAAAATGACTGAATAGGTTTCGATACACTCTCTATTGGGATTGATTTTTAGTTATTTAATTTCATTGATTTCGTTGAGGTATTTATTAATGGTATTAATTGAAGTCCTTAATTGTAAACAGTAAGTGATATCAATTTATTGTGAGATGTAGAGTCGAGAGAATTTTGTTTGTTGTTGTTGTAAATAATATTAGCAAATTATAATTAACTTTTTTATTTAACTAAGACCTACATCGCTTAACGAACTTAGTCAAATGAATTTCGAAAGAGAAATTGTATCAATATCTTCAACCTATAACTTACGGTATTTAACTTATAACTAATATGAATATAAAAACAGGGAGAAAATAGGTGTGTTGGTAACACCTAGTAATAAATAGTTCTTATGCAAAAATTATTACACTGAGTGTGCACTAATGCGGTGCGTTAGCTGTTTTCTAAGTTTTGTTAGAGTGGGGCAGAGGAATATCCTGAAAGTATAACTTTTGCAGGGCTCAGAAAATCTTGATGTAACCGCGAATGGAGTATTGTAATTAACGTCCCATGATTTCTGCAAAACGTTTTCATCACCAAGGAGAATGCAAAATAACGAGTCGGCACTGCCGGGTTAGACATGTATTCTTGTTTGCTGGTTACTAATAATTACATATTGCCAACCAAGCAGTATGAAATCTTTTTCTTAATCGTTTACGGGAGTTTCATTTATAAGTTGTGGAATCAAAGCAAATAGTTCGTGAAAAAATGTCAACTGCTCGTCTGAGTGTGTTACTCATCTAATTATTTTTCTATGCATATTTTCTGCCAATGTTCGATAAAGGAAATTGATTTCGTCTATGCAGGGTGCCAGGTTGATAAAATTTACAGTACGAATAATAAATTTATTTTGAACTATATTTATCTGCACTAACTTTTATGAAACGATTGCTGAAGTCACATATTTATGAAAGCACGAGTCAGTAGGAGTATTATCTGAAGAAGGTGAAGTAGGGGTTAAAACATTCGAAACAAAGCATTCAAATTTTATAACATGCCTGTTTTCGTGCACAAACGTGTGAATACATATTAATCAAATAATAATATTCATTCGTTTCTCAACGAACATGCTTAAGAACTATTAACGAAGCTTCCAATACATCTGCCTTTGAAAAAGTTTAACAGAACAGTATTGTCCGTGTCCGAAGACACAAAATGAATCAATAAATTAAATTAACAGGGACGGTTCCAATACATATTAAATTTGACATTACGCTTCTTCAACTGAAAATGTTGTATAATATTATTTTCGTAATATTATTTATAAATAAATAAAGAGATATTTATTCATACGCAGGGACTTCTTTACCTTAACTAAATAATTCAATTCATAAATTATGCCAGCAGGCCTATGAATGTTATTCCAATGTTGGTATTCATACGATTGAAAACGCTCAAGAACTTTGTAGGCCTTATCTAGCTTCACCACTTGCCAGTAACTGTATAACTGTATTCCAAAACACCTTAGCTGAATTACACTGTCGTTATTTAATTATTTATATTGTTTTCGTCTGCAAACTTAATTCCTATTGGCCCAATTGATTACAGAAACAACTTTTCACAAAAATACGTGGTCATTATCCAAAGGTAAGCTGTGAGAGTGCACGTCGGTTATTGAATTTAAAAGTTTGATAAACTTTTATAAAATTAAGTTTTCTCAAATATAAAAAAGCCTTTCTTGACCATAGTTTTAAAAGTAAAACGAATTACCCACTGAAGGTGAAAAAGCGAATTTAAAAGTTTTGGTAAAATTTTACAATTTCAGTTTTAAATATTTTATTAAAATGAACACAGTGGGTAAAAAAAAAAAAATTTTAATTTTGATAAACTTTTACAAAAGTAAGCTTCCTTAAATATAAAAATATCCTTTCTAACTATAAGTTTTAAAAGTTAAAACGAATTACCCACTGAGGATGAAAAAGCAAATTTTAAAGTTTTAGTAAACTTTTACAAGGTGTCCCTTATATATATATATATATATATATATATATATATATATATATATATATATATATATATATATATATATATATATATATATATATATATATATATATATGTATATATATACGGGACACCTTGTAAAAGTTTACTATATATATATATATACATATTCCTGTGGTGTCTTAGTCAATAATGTACGAGAACAACCAAACACAAAGGCATGTTTCTGCAGTCGTGTGTACGGACGTCTCACTCTTTGTCTGTCGTAAACGCCAGTAATTTTGCTCACGTCTCACAGTGTTAGCACTCGGCACACAAGAGAAGCTAGAACTAAGTCATATGCACCCAGTACTTACGTTGGTATCTACTTTCATCCACTGTAGCTTCATATGTCCGCACCGCACGCGACTCTCCTGCAGCATTAGAATCCAGCAAAACACATGATTGCCATTCTAATTTCTTCTGGTTTAATTTTATAGATGCGAATATAAGTTAAAGGTAAATGAAACAGAAAAAAAACTCTATGTTTAATCAAGTATTAAATGCTTGTGGTACAATACATATTTAGGAAGCAACGAAACACATCATACATTGGGTGTTTTCTTCAAAGGTTTGATTAAGAAAGTGTAAAGAAGCCGGGAATAGACTATACATGCAATGCGCGTGTTTGGGTCACCCTTAGCGTCAGCACTTGTAGTCCTCAGACAAGCATATTGCTTCGCACCAAGTGGCACCTTTTTTTTTTTGCATATTTAATACCAATGTTTCCTCGAAAACCGATTGTCCCTTTATTGATGTCATTGGCATAGTGCAAAGTTTTATTCCAGCACGAAATTTATTTTTTATTTCATCGCGCTCTCAAAATATACAATTTTTGAACTCCTTTTTAAACAAAAAAAAGGCGGTTTACTATTGGCTAACGTGTGTGTGACGTAATTGTACAGTTTTGGTTCAGCCTTCTGAGCTTCACCATGCGAGCGTGTCGGCTGGTCGTCGTGGATCACAGCGAAACGTCCAACTGTGAAAGGGATGAAACGATTTTTGAAAAAATAGTCTTTTTTTCTTTTGCTAAAGCTATTGGTATTTTAAACTTGATATCGCTTTAACTACTGTATTCTTAGTTAACATTTGAAATGTCAGCGTTTCAAAATACCGTACAGCACTACACAATGAATTTACAACCTGGAAATATTTTATTTACGAATTTAACTCATAAGAATAATAACTGTTATGCAGTTTTATTCATCACTGATTTTAATTCATTACCTTATACAATTAAAATCTTTTACTGCAAACACATACCTCTCAGAAGTATCAAGCCTTATTTAGGCACGTTTGAAGAACGTTTTATTTCCGTATTGATAATACTTAGATACATTATTTTAGTATCCCAGTATTTTAAAGTTAGTGCTTAAAGATTTAAGGATAGGACTAAGCCACTATTGACTAGATTAGCACTACGCGGATTTTATTCCATAGTTGTTTTAAATACAGACCTATGAAGCAGGCGTAAGCAGGGGCATATGGCCTTAAAATTGTAAGGCAACTTTGAAAGATATTATTATTGTTAGCTGACAAAACAAAACTTTTAGCATTTTAAAAACAAAGTACAAAATCGCATTCTTGAGTTATAAGAACCCTACAAGTTTTTTGAAATGTAGTAGCGATCTATCGTTGGCCGTACACGTACCACCGTTAAAATTAACATAAATGTATTAGGAATTTTGCCAGTGCAACTACAGTAAGAAAACGATATGTATACTTCAAGCTAAAACGAACTTCGCAAACACAAAACATGCATTCTTGTCGCGAATTGCCTAGTGTTTCATGGCTCATACTATGTCTAGACATTGTTCATGCTTTGTTTATAGCTTACTTTCTGAAGGGAAGAAAGGCTTATGTGATCACTTTCCTGTTTGTGTTTGTGTATGTGCGTTAGTGTGTATGTGCATATGTGTGTATTAGTGTGTGTGTGTGTGTATGCGTAGGTGGTTGTGCGTGTCTGTGGATGTGTGTTCCCACCTCTTCAATTTATTAACGCGTGAACCGAATTTCACCAAACTCTGTACACATAGAGAACTAAGTAAGAACACCTGACCCTACTAGTTTTTTCGACAAAGCTGGGCACTTATTTTCAAAATGGCAGTAATTTTAAAATTTAGGGAGATATGTCATGTCTTCATACCTCGGAAACAATTCAAACAGATTTTAACCAAATGTGTTATGATGCCAACGCCAAGTTGAAAAAATTAAATTCAGAGCTGAATATTGTTGTGGGTCCACTATTTTGGAAACTAGCTGCACATGGAAAAAATAAAGCTTTTATGTTACATCTCGAAAACTACTCAACAAATTTCCTTCACGCCAATGCTATGTATTACAAGCATCGAATACGCCAAAGAACAACCGCTTTTGTAAGTCATTTTGAAAGATAGCGCACATGTAAAAATATATATTTTACATAATATCTCGAAAACTACTCAACCAACTCTCTCTAAATTTGTCACGTAAGAGATACTATGATAGGCCAGGTAAGTACGAGTTATTGGACTATATAAAGTACTTATTTTCAAAATGGCGACCATACAAATATTTAAGGTTTATTTGGTATAACTGCCATACCATTTAAGCATTTTCAACTAATTTTGTACGCTGACAGTATCTATTATAAACATCAAATAAGCAAAAATATCTTTTGACCGCCATTTTGTAGGATAACGCTAAATAATTAATTAAACTATTGTATAATTTCTCGGGAAAAAATCGAGATATTCCTACCAAATTTGTCAATCAAGTAGTACTGCCACAGTTGATATGTACAAATTTGTTTCAAGAATGTCAAACACATTAAAAAAATGACGGCCATCTAGCTATTTTTAGCATAGTATACAATATTTTCGAAAACATTGAATCAATTCCAACTTAACTTTGCATGATAAGTGTATATATACCAAAAATAAAATGTGTCTACACGGAGCCTCTTTTGTCCGACATTTTGTAATATAGTGCCACGCGAACAAATGAAATTTTTATGTCATATCTCGGGAAATAATTAGCCCATTCCTACCAAATATGGCAAACAATTAGTACTGCGGTAGGTAATGTTAACTAATATGTTTTAGATATGTCAGAAACTTATTTTCAAAATGGCAGATATATAGCTATTATAGTTTTGCATGTTATATAGTCGAGCCCATGTAATTAATTACAATGAATCCTTGTATAATGCCTGTGTATATTACAAACATTAAGTGTGTCCACACAAAATCTCTTTAGTCCGCCATTTCGTAAAAAATTATCACTTGACAAATTAAAATTATGTGATCTCCAAAAAACAACCGATATCTTCCAAATTTGGCTAACTATTAGCATTATAGCAGGCTATGTAAACTGATAAATTTTGAGAGCGTCAGAAACGCATATTCTCAAAATGGCAGCCATATAAACATTTTAGCTCCGAATTATTTATCTACGAAACTGCAAAACAAATTTCAAGTTAACTTTGTATGCTGACAGTATCAGTTATATCCACCAAAATTGTCTATGCAAAGACTCATTTCTCCGCCATTTTGTAAGATAGCCCCACATTAAATAATATTATTTTTATGCCGTATCTCGGAAAAGTCAACAGTTTTCTTTCAAATTTGGCAAAATAAATTGTACTGTGGTCGGCTATATTAATTTATATGTTTTAATTATGTAAGTTTCTTATTTTCTGATTGGTGCGTATCAAAATATTTTAGTTTAATGTGCTGTATCTACGAAACTATGTAAGAGATTTAAATTTAACTTCGCATATTGTATGTATGACAGTAAACGGATGTGCTAACAATTCAACTTTTTGACCTCCGTTTATGAAGATCGTCGCGCGATCAATCGAGGTTTTATGTCACACGCCGAGAACCAATCAGCCGATGTACATACAGAGATACTCCTTTGCCGGATTTTTTGCAAAGTAGTGTCAGGTGAGTAAATTGAACGTTTCGTCATATTTCCGGGACAATTCAACTAACTTCCACCAAATTTTGTGCAACTGCTGAAGTCCATGTAAAGTTACATTATTTAAATAGGGCCAGACATCGATTTTTGAAATGGCGGCCATATACATATTTAGATATATTTGGTATATCTATTTAACAAATTAACCAAATTCAATCAGACTTTTTAATCTGATGGCATCTATTAGAAACATTGTATAAATAATCTCTTCTTTGTGTAATGTTTAAAAGATATCCATGTTAAAAAAATATATAATTATTATGCCCTATCTCAGAAACCAATAAACCGATTTACACCAAATTTTTCACACAAGTAGCGTTATGGTAGGCCATGTATAATTGTCGTCTTTTAGCGGCTCAGGCACTTATTTTCAAAATGATGGCCTTGTAAATATTTTAGATTAGTGGAACCTATCATTAAAAACATTACGGTGATTACATCTGAAGTTAATGCCCCGAATCCTACCTCCGCGAAGCAGTTGATTGCAAGCTAACTTAATTTTACGAGTTTTTCTTCAAATTCGAATCCCGGGTAAGTCACTCGTGTATTTCAATTGTCTTTGAACTGTCTCACATGTTTCTGGCTTCATCTGTAATGATATTGCTGTCAATGAGACGTCTATGACTACCCACTACCTAAGCCTTCAAGAACTTCACCAAAGTTTATTTGCTCCCATGTGGAGGAAAGTAGGCCCATTAGTTATCAGTAACTTCTTGTTTGCAATTATAAAATTTAGGGTAACTTATCTGGAGCACATTTCGATATATTTTTCCATATTGTAGCAATGCAACAGTAATGGTATTCGGTATTGCAGTAAGAATATTAAAATTCCCCGAGACCACCAAACATGATAAAAATTTCAAAACGAATATGTAACCCGTTACGGCGCTGCATGTAAACAAGCGAAGAAGAACTCTACAGTGACGTCACAGGTTTAGGTCACCAGCACATCAGGACCGTGTCCAATTTTCCAGCATAAAATCGTAACCTCTTTTGAAATGTGATACAAAGAAAGGATCACAGTTTGAGGCTAAACATTTATTACACTATCCGCGGTAAGCCGATAAAAAAAAAGGAAATAAACTCTTTTAAAATTTATTATCTCGAGAAAAGTAGATGACATAGATCTGACAAATTTTTATGCGTATTAAAATATTTGTTAATATCTTCTGCTTTGAAAAACGCGTGATTTTCAAATAATTTCTCGTTATCGCCGAAAAAATTTAAAACAAGCCCACTTTCCTAAAAATGAGACAGTTTTCAGAACTTAGTATAGCAGAGAATCTTACTTAATTTCGAAAGCAAAGTTTCAAGAACAATAACGAATTGAATGAATTATGATGGCTTGTCCATTTCTTGCTAGTGTGCCAAATTAATTTACAAACTGGAATATGAAATACTTAAGTCTGCTCGTTATATGTTTTGTTGGTGGCAATGCCTTATTAGCACTTTATTTATATATCGTGTTCTTAGATGGTATCGGCGTTTCATTGCAAGCATGCAAGGTGGTAACGGAAAGTGTTATACTTTATAACTTCAAGAGCGTTTCCATACAGAGTGAGGTTTATATGATTTTTAGGACTAACTGACAACTTGGAATGAAATGTGTTGCTAAGGCAGCGATCTTCACTGTGTAAGACCATAAATACTTTTGTTTAACACTACTCTCTCAGACACAAATTGTAAAAGTTGAGTTGAGATATTTGAAGCCGATGAGGGTGAAATGAGGTGCTAATAGAGCAGTGTCGGAATGCAAAGGCAGGGAAAAGGGAGATACCCGAAAAAAATCCACTTACCAGTTGCATCGTCCGGCAAAATTCCCACTTGCGAACAACTTGTAAAATTCATGCCTTTTAAACCAAAAACAAAACTCAAAACAAGGAATATGGAAGCTTTAACTCCTTTTAAGACGACATTCGCATTTATTTACGAAATATTATCTTTTTCTAAATATAATATTTTTAATAAATATTTTATTGCGCTATATATAATATAAGAGTATATTTTGAGGCATTGTATTTCCTTTCTGCAGGCGGGCCAGTTTTTAACTGTTTGTGCTACGAGAACCATTATATAGTAGATTCTGAATGCAAATTTTATGAGTGAAACAACATCCTGTCAAATAAGAATTAATTACTTTTTTTTCTCATTATCTTCGAAGTCTCAAACCGTACTTCAAGGTGGCCTGGTTGTATGTGTAAAAAAGCAGGGACGAAAAATGCTGTCCCACTGAAGGCTGACATTAATATATTGCTAAAATTTTTCTTGTTTAATTACATGACTGGAAAAGTTTCGAAACGATTTTTTTTTCTCATAGCTCATCAAGTGATGTTCAAAAATATATAATTAAAAAAGGAAGGGGACGAAAAGCACTGACCCGCTGAAAGATGATATGGCTATACTGTATGCAATATTGTTATGCAGTTACGTGACTGAAGCAGTTTAGAAATTAATTATTTTTCTTCGAAATGAAAGAGTTCCGTACCAAAATAATATTCGAAAATAGACCAGCGCGGATTGATTCCCGCCTATAGGAATGCAAACTCATTACGGTATTACACACTACGGAGCTCGCTCAAAATCTACACTCACGGATAATGTATATTTTACACTACATCAATTGTACAGCTATACGTGTTTCACCAGTTTACTAGCAGTCACGTTAAGCTAGAAGTATATCGCCTACATACACAATAGCAATAACTCCAGTAATGCCGGTCTCTTTACTCTCACTCATCAACGACTTACTGGCCCACGCCACACAGGTCCCGCTTTCCATGTTGTTCAACGTTCACTACTCGCTGACCTTCAGCCAATGAAGAGACGGGCTGTCTACATTCCAATTTGAGTTCTTTATTTTCAATGAGATACACAAGCCATCGTGCTCATTAAATCACTTTAGCTGAGAGTAATCATTTTTTAGCAGTGCCAGTTTTATGGACTGTGGGTTGTAACACCTTCAAGTAGCACAGCGCACACAGAATAGCAAAGTACATAGAAGTAAGATGGCTTGGATGTTCTTTTTATGTGAGCATAGCCGTTCGCCGATTGGCTGTGCGAGGGTCTGGAAACGGACCTCCGTGTCTGATTGGTTGGTGTGTGTTGTGGAAGGTTTAGAATTGGTCGGGCTGCCATCTATCAAGGTAGTCTCCCGGCGCTGATTGGTTAGCGACATTCCGCCACATTAGTGGCCAGAGAGGCCATTTTGCTGGCACGTGTGGCTGAAGATCACCACACATGCTACTGTCTTGCATCTGTTTCCTTAAATATTCTTCAGTTTGGAAATAACTTATTCCATCTTAAACGATTGAAAATGTTTGTTTATATAATTAAAACCTTGCAAACCCAAGGACATGATTTGGGGTGAATAAGTGTTTAAATAAATTAAACTGGTTAATGACTGGACTACGTGTTGTTCACACTAGAGTAAGCGCTTTTGAACTCTGCCTTCGAAAACAATGTTTGCTCGTTAACTGCATATATGCTAGCATAAACACTGGCATGCAGGCTTTCCGCTTAAGTTGGCAACGAATTCAGCAAAGTAGTTTTCAAACTTGACATTGTGTTGCAAGAGTAATATTAAAAATTATGGGAAATAAATTTGACGTTTTATACTTTATTCAGGTTTCACTGCCCTAAACCAGACACATAAATCCCCCCAAACGGAAACTGTACTCTTGGTGAGTGAGACAGTTCACTGAAGTCTCCTCTTCTGTTCTTGGTGCCTTCTGATCCTTTTGTTCTCACTCAGCCTTCTGTCGGTTTTCGAAAGTAAAACCTGCCCGCCTCTCCAACCAATAGTAACCTGGCTTCAATTTGAAGCCTTTATTCGAGTTTTACCCTCATAGGCCATCCGAAATTTCATTTTGCCACTGGTCAAACTCTTCTAATCTCTTTCCAACTTTTGTGGCATATCGATTCCATATCTTACGCACTTATTAATTTTCCATCACCAATCTCGGCTCAAGCTGCAGTCCTCTCCGATCAGTCACCCACTGAAGCCACATCTTGATGTCATCTAACTTGATGCACTCCTTCAAAACATGTTCCAATGAATCGTCCAGTCTATGTGCATCACATAACGGGAAGGTGACTAAGCAATGACTATGCAGCTTGGCTTTGAAGTTTCCATGCCTAGTGTAAAGTTACGTGCTGTTATGATTTGTAGCCATCCACTTCCTCTTCATCCTTTCAGCAATGCTGAACAGTAATTCTTGTGTTTTTCTTCCTTTAGTCGAAGAATTCCATCTTTCTTGACATAATCTCAAGGTGTCCTGCCTCTAGTCCCTTCCATCTTCAACAGAAAGTCTTCCTTTTCTTCATCTCTCAGCAATACGTCCTCTGTCAGTACAAGCATATTCATGGGCAAGCCACCATCTTGTACTGGAAGTGATTCATTGGCAACAGTCTTGTAGACTTTTACAACAGTCAGCAATGCCAACCTCTGAGCACTGATGAGCATCTGGTTATGTCATATTAGTTCAGCTCGACTATGCCACATCACTGCAACATAATACTTAAAATATGGCTTTATATATCTTCCATAATATTGCAAAGTTCAAGCCCCATTTAGTGTTCTCAATATATTTCAAATTTTAGAATACCACCACTGGTTTTCTTGTCAAATATTGTGTGTGACTGAGGAAGTTCGTCTTTTCATCTAGTTTCACACCCAGATACTTAAATTCACTAACATATTGGAGTGCCTCACCGTTGAATATCACAGTAGGTGCTCTCTGCAATTTCCCCTTCAGCAGCATCAACTTCGTCTTGTTTGCTGAGAAGATCAGCTTGACTGTCTTGGTCCACTCCATAATGTGCTCCATGGGGAGCCTTCTCCTACAGCTGTATTATGGCTCTTCCAGACGCCAATATCAACCCATTATTTGTGTAGTTGAATATGTTACATCCATCTGACAAGGGCAACTCCAGTAGTACACAAAATAGTATGTTCAATAAGATTGTTCCTAGTACCGACCCCTGGGGCATCACTTCGTTAATTCCTTGTAGACTTGGATATTTTTCGCAGAATACCATGTTACTCTGTCCTTGAAGTAATCCAACAGCACTTTCTGTGTCTTAGCTAGACATTGTTTCCTTTTCAGATGCCACATCACCTCTGGCTACCAATCATTGTCGACGTCTCCTGCAATAACTAAAAATATTGCCATTACATATTTTGTCTTCACAATCAGTAACCGCCATCTTCACATCATGAAGAGCTAAATCAGTTCCTGCTCCTTTTCTAAGGTCATACCGTTTTCCGCTCAAAGTGCCATTTGCTTCACAGGCAGCTAAGAGCCTACTGTTCAGCAACTTTTCAAAGATTTTGTCCACTACTGGAAGCAACATTAACAGCGTATAGGACTTTGGTACTGTGGATTTTTACCATCACCTTCGGATAAGATTCTTACTATGCCTTTCTTCCAAGGATGGGGAAACACACCATTAGCTAAACAATAGCTTTTGATGTCAAGAAGCTTCTTTTTAAGAGGAGAAAAACATCTTGACAATTTCTGCTCCCATCTCATCTATACCTGGAGCTTTTCCATACTTTATACCATATAAAACATTTTGCAGCTTTTCCTGTTCAAACTCTGGTGCATCATTTGTAGTATATTAGTTTGCACTCATTTATTTGTTTGCAAAGACTGGTATGTGAGTAAGCACACGCTTAGTTTTGAACACTATGACACTGTATTTTGCACACGGTTTGAGAATTATTAATTAATTTTAACCCTCCTGTGCTTTTTATATATATTTTTTCAATATTTTTCATACTTAACACAATTTAGTAACCACCATACTTTCTATTTTATTAATGCTAATCTATGGTATAAGTATATATTATTCTGAGAAATTTGTGACGTAACTTGATTAAGTTTATAATTTATTATTTATATGTTTTTATGCCTCGGAATGTATTATTTTATTTTTAAAACTAAATGTTTTCTTTCTTGTGCAAATTTACATTGCATTTAATATTTTGACTTTTGTTATGCCATTTTAACCGGACATAGTTGAGCTCCATTTTATGATGAGTTTAGGATGAAGCCGGAAGTAGGTTTTTTCTGGGGAAGGACCTTACGGGGTCTGGACGGCATTTTTATCGCCGTGATTTAGGCGTGAAAAATCACCGGCATCGACCTATGTTAGTCAGTTTAATTAGTCCCCAGAAGTGAGTATATGTTAGAACTGACTTAGCCTATTAAAGAAAGGGCTAAAGTTGAGCACATTTAGCTTAACTTATTAGTGGTTGCTGTCGCCGAGGACGCATCACGACATCAGGACGCCTTCATGGAGGTGAGTGCGGCGAATATTAAGTAAGGCGACTCCATCAGTTTGAGCCAGTTACCATTTTCAACTGTATTCAGATGATACTAAGTTTTTAAATTAAGGAATTCACTCCAAATAAAGAATTAGTTGCTGATTTAAAGTGTTAAATAGCTCAGTAGCCTAGAGATCCAGCTGTTACCAGTATTAGCTTACTGTGATTTTGAAGCAATTAATAATCCTTTGTATACATGTGAGCCTAACAATAGCAATGCATATACATATAAATATAACAAAACATGAAGCATGCAGCTACTGTATTTATGTGTGCATTGACGCCGATATTGATCATGCGCACTTGATTTCAGACCTGTCTGCACAAGCAATCATCTACAGAAGTATCGATGCAGAGAAACATTTCATGGATGATATTGTCGATATTGCCAATAAAGTGAAGTCTATATACGAAACATCTTTACAAATGGCTCCTCTGACACATTACGAACAAGTTTCTTTTGACCAAGCCACTTCATGCTGCTACTGTTCCACGACCTGCTAACAAAACAACCGAAAAGTACGTGACCATAACCATTTTACCAGCAAATACATCGGTGCAGCTTGCAACAACTGCAACATGCTTCGTCGGTGGCCGGAGAAACTACCCATCTTCTTTCACAACCTGCCATATGACGAAAATTTCATTACCAGGGAACTGGGCTATGATAACAGGGACATCTTCATCATTCCACATAGTGAAAAAAAAATGATAGCTTTCTCCAAGCGCCTAAGTGAAAGGTTTGGTATGCAGTTTGTGGACACATTTCTCTTCACGTCGGCCAGTCTTGCCATTCTAGCCCAAAATCTACCATCCGACAAGTTCAAGAATACTACAAAATTTTTCACTCCTGAAGAAATGAAGCTCGTCACATGCAAGGGTGTATACCTATATGATTATAGATATTATTGGACGAAACTTGAAGACGTGCAGCTGCCGGATAAGGACAAATTTTACAATCCATTAACCAACTTAACCAACTCTGACATCTCCGATGAAGACTATACCCATGCACAGACCATCTGGGACAAATTCTAGTGTAAATTCCTTACATATTGAAAATTTCAGAGAGCTTTGCTTGGAAACTTACGCACTAGGCTGTGTACATTACGTAAGTGCACCTGAATTTTATTTTGATGCGATGCTGCAGATGACAAAGGTAGAATTAGAACTACTGTCTGATCACACAAAGTGCATGTTCTTCGAGGCAGCAATCCGCGGTGGTGTGGCTGAATGTATTAAAATGAGATGCAAAGCAAACAACAAACACCTGCTTGAAATGTCTGGCTCCTCACAGCCATCAGTCTATTTGCAGTATGTCGATGCCAACAACCTCTATGGAAAAACAATGTCGCTCCCGCTCCCGAAATGTGACTACCAATCGTGCGAGACAGACATCAATGTGATGAATATGTCTGATAACTCTAATACAGGATATTTTTTAGAGGTAGATTTAGAATACCCTACCTCCCTGCACGAATATCGTAGGGACTTGCCTTTCCTATCACTCAATGAGTGTCCTCCAGGCTCAAAACAGAATAAACTACTTACAACGCTGGAAATCAAGACTCGCTATGTTGTTCACTATCGAAACTTGAAGCATCCCTTGGAACATGGACTAAAACTGAAGGAAATACCTAGTTTTTTGCAGTTCGCCCAAACTCCCTGGGTGAGACCCTATATAAACTTAAATACCAAGAAACGACAAGCTGCTCGCAACGACTTTGAATGAGATTTCTTCAAGTTAGCGAATAACTCCACCTTTGGGAAGCTTATGGAGAATAAGCTAACGAGACAAAGGATGGAAATGCTATGCGATGAGCGATGCATCAAGAAGGTGACTGCGAAAACATTTAAAGACAGAACGATCTACAGCGAATCAGTTGTGCTGGTGAAATTGGACAAAGAAAGCATTCATTTCGATAAGCCAATTTACGCTGGTTTTGCTGTCTGGATTTATCGAAGACAGTGATGTACGAATTCCACTACAGTGTCACGAAGAAGAAATATGATAACAACAACCTCCACCTCTCCTACGTGGACACGGATTCATTCATCTACAAAGTAGCAACAGATGCCTTTTATCACGATTCGGCCAGTGATCCTGAGTTCCTCTTACCCTCGCTACTCATCCACCAACAAAAAAGTCATTGGTAAATTTAAATATGACTGCAATGTACTAGTGATGAACGATTTTGTAGGCCTGCGAGTTAAAAGGTTTTCATACAAATGTGATGGCAAAGAAGCAAGAAGGGCTAAAGTTGTACAAAAGTGTGTTGTGAAAAAGAAGATTACTTTTGAAGATTACCTGACTGTTCTAGAGAAACAATCATCTATCATATGCACAATGCATAATATAGGATCTCGTCATCGCACACTTCATTCCGAGTATTCCAATAAATTATCTGTAAGTTGGAGGGCGGATGATAAGAGACTTATATTGGGTTATGATGTACATACATTGCCTCATGGGTATGAAGAGGAACTGTAAATATGTGGAACATGAGATACTTGTAATAATTGTGTATATATATGTATACTTAAATGTGTATGTATATAGTACACATATAAGACATAAGACAATGAATGCTTCTACCCATGGAAAATAAGAAGCATGCGCTTCTGTCAGTGGCGGACAACTTGTTCATTTCTCTATCAAGACTTTTCGAAATTTTTTAATTTAGTAGAACACCATTGTAACCCTGCCTGCACTACATCATTATAGTGTTGCCGGTCCCCAGCCACGATAAAATGAGGAGGGAAAAGAAGATATATAAAAATAATTTTATATGTACATTGGAAAATAGCTGACTCCTCAGTGCTGAATCCTGTGTTGAATCCTCAGTGCTGACTCTTCAGAACCGCAACCTGCTCCACATGCTCCGGAATCGTCTCCCCACACTTCACATGCTCTGTATAATCCCTCCTGCCTCCTCATCTGAGATGCCTTACAATTAAGAACAGATATATTAAATCAATCACGATCAGCTTTGCACCTGTATACCTTTGATGGTATATGTGGAGGTATGCACATGCAAATGATATTGATTCATATGATGCTAATAATCCCTCCTCATATGCGATACCGTTTTAACAAATATATTAAATAAATCACAGTCGATTCGCCTAGCATATCATTAAGCCAAGATGGCGGTCAGTAATTAAATATATATTCCTAATGGTGACTGCTGGGATTGACATCATTTAATATCTCACTTCTCCATGTAGCTTGGTATGCGGGACAGGAATCCAGCAGTTCGATCCTACCCTCCTCCTCCCCAGATTTTATTTAAGTTTAGAACAACAATATAGAATTTGTAGCGCTCCTGGTGGCTAACTGCGGAGCCACAGAGCAGCACACCAATGCAGATTGCCCTAGATATAAAGGCAGAATGATAGAAAATGAAGAAATTTATTTCCATATGGCAGCTGTGAACCCTCAACCCTTGTTCCAGCTCCATTTGTCCTAGTGAAGAAATTAAATCCAATATGGCTTATACCAAGGCAGAATGATAGAGCATGAATAAATGAAATAAAAGACAGAGGCTGTGAACCCTCAATCCTCGCTCCAGCTCCATTTGCCTTAGTGAAGAAATGAGATTCAAGATGGCCGATGTCAAGGCAGAATGATAGAGAATGAAGCGATGGAATTGAGGATGGCAGGGCCATGAACACTCAACCTTCCCTCTGGCTCCTATCCAAGAAATGAAATACATGATGGCAGATGCGGAGGCAGAATGATAGAGCATGAAGTGCAAGATGGCAGATGCCAAGGTGAAATGATGGAGCATGAAGAAATGATATCCACAATGGCGGATGTCGAGGAGAATGACAGAGCCGCACACTTCCACCACTGGTCCTAGATGTCAAAGCAGAATAATAGAGCATGAAAAATTGAATCCAAAATGGCGACCAGAAACAATATGGCGGCGATGACGTAATCCAAGATGGCGATGTCATCCAGAGTGGTGATGTCATCCTGGGTGGTGATATCATCCAATATGGTGGCCTAGGTCTAGGTCACGGGGCCAAAGGTCGAGGTCATGTGACTCCAAGATGGTGGCCACAGAGCTGCGATTAGCATGCTGCTGCCGTTTGGTCCATAATCGGCTATATCCCCCTAGTGACTATATTTTCTTCTGCCTAACTCTACTGAAGTAAGTTTGCTTCTTTTACTTATATTCTATTGCAAATACTTCCCTCTATTCACCCCTTGACCTGTGATATCTTCTCCTTTCTCTTCACAAACTACTTCTCTCTTCAATTTCCATATCCCACCGGAAGAGGTTAAGAAGGCCATGCCATGTCTTGTGAAGTACGTCTTAATAGCTTTCATTGATAATTTCGGTGAAAGCAATGATCCTTTCTTGCAAGTTCCCTTCTTGGAAGTTTGACCCCTTGAAAACTATCCTCCTCAGCAAAGTCAGGTCAAGTGCTTTCCAATCAGGATTGTTATGGATGTACCTTGATTCAGGTTCCCATTCCATTTGCTGCCGTTGGTCTCCTGTATTTTCTCTCCCAGGAAGCGCCACTTCGAATATAATTAACCTTTCTCTACTGAGTTATCCTCAGTGAGTATCCAGTCACTTATCATCCCGTTAACTCTGTTATTCATAGGTGTCACATCGATGTTGTTCTCAGTTTAATGTGCTTATGACATGTATGTAGGTAGTTCCCCTTCCAGATTGTTGGTCTATATGTATTGACCTACGAGGTCACCCTTTTTTCATCTGTTTCAGTGGAATGACACATTTCAGATTTAGTATTGATGTCAGCCGAAATGACCACTGGTTTTCCTTGCAGGACATCCAGCACCACATCCCGTCTGTCTATGTGGACTTGTGTCTCACCACCATACTGAAAATATGAAGACACTACCAATACTTGCAGTTATTTATAGTGAACTTGGGCACATACATGATGTATGCCTGACACACTGTTCAGTATCACGATATCTGTTTCCATGTTGGCTCTCATTATACCAGCTTGAGGCATCCTTCCTGATGTTAATACAGTGCCTTTATGTCCAACCACCTCGTCAAATGGGACTTATGGTTACTGAAAAAGAACAGGTCCAGCTTCTGCTCCACCATTATTTTATTCAACTCAGAGGTCGCCAATGATGACCTTTGCAGGTTCACCTACCCACACCTTATTCTTCAAGCCATAATCTATTCTAGTGAGCTCCACAGACAGGTCTGTCTGGTAAGCTGGACATTCCCTTCAGTCCACTCTGTGGTCGTGATCTTCATACTGTCTTTAATTCTTGTGCTGACTCTTCTCAAATTTATGGCCTTTTTCGTCACATCTTGAGCAAGCAATTTCTGTATTACACCTTTTGGCCATATATCCCAATTGTTGATATTTATAGCATCGTAAGATAGATATGTAGTCTGTCATCCTACAGCTAGCCTAGCCCACAAAAATCCTTCCATCATTTATTAATTTGTTTCTTATCCTTGGATCACATTCCAGAACCATTTTTACCCTCCATGTGTCCCTTTTGCCAGTTCTATAGCTTATATTGAAATTTCACAGAAAGGTCTTCTTGTCTGTATATACAGACCTGAAGTTCTATTTGTAAACGGTCTCCAGCAGATTGTTGTTGTCATCAGCCCATTGTATATATCATATAGTATTACCTTCGGGCCTCTGTTTTCGGGACTTTCGATTTGAGACCTAATACCTTAATTTTTTGCCGAAATTTTAGCTTTCTAAGGTCTTATCATATGCAGCTTCAATCAACATTCCTCCTGTTCGGATTTTTTTTTATATTTATTATCTTAAGACCTTCTTACTTTGGGTGTAAAGATTTCTTTAATTAGTCTTTAACATGTACATTCTTTGGAGGTTTAGGCTTAATTTCCTCCCCTTTTGCTACCTGCACTTAGCTCTTGATACCAAGAACTGTACTTTCTTCTCCCTTATCAGTCGGTAACTTTCTATGGTATTTCAGACCTTGTGCCATTCCCACAATCTTGGCATTTTTCATTAGCAGCGTAACAAGTAGACTTTGCAGTATTTCTACCTCAGGTACACCCCCCCCCCTCACCGAGCATGTGAGGTGATGAATTTTGGTTTTTTGCTCAAAAGTCAATCAGTAATTAGTGCCACTATTTTACAGGCTTCTGCATGCATTTGTTCCACACTCTCTTCTGTGTTGGACAAAAGGTCTGTTCAAGCCAAAGCGGCATTACCCATATCCTTATATAGTCCATACTGGAGTGGTTTTCTCGGCCTCAATTCCACAATTTGTTCAGGGGCTTTTGAACTTCCTGCTCTTGAATCTTTTGCTCAGATGTACTCCGAAATCTTGTGCAGTTTCATTTACTGAATTCAGGCTCCTTCCTCCACATCTAACCAAAGTGAATTCTTGGACCATTTTATAGCTTTTCGAAGGTCTCCTTCCACTTGTGGAGTGTCTTCACTCTCGTCCCCGTGGACTTGCATGTACTGAGGATACTTTTCCTCAGAATCTGCCTCACTCCTATTGCCTTCATAACATTCACCAGCTCCTTCTGGTTCTGCATCTTCGTCATATATTTCGCCAGATGATGCCACTGGCCAGCAGGTTTATCTCGGGTATCTCACATTTCCCTGCCATTGCATTCTGTCGCTACTCCATGCTTACATCACTTCACCCTCATCGAACAGTTGTGGTATCTTCTGATATTTATTACTGCATCGGTATTAATTCAATAGTCAAGCGCTATAATACAAATCACTGTGAGGAAAAAACATCCTGTTCACAATGTAAAAGCGAAGCTTTAAGAGAATATTTGTACCAAAATTCTACCTATGTGTAGAGATATTAATTTTTTCGAAAAAATGCTTTGTTCCAGATTCATACCTGCGTAAGATTTCGAAATAAGGGAGAAATTCGACCCAGAGAATACGTACTCCAGTATTTTTCGAGGATAAAAGAAAGTATGATTGCAGTCTCTTGGGAACATATACTTCCAAACACAGATGTGCAACGGAGCTGAAAATTGGAATTTTGCAAAAAGTTTAAGCGAAGGCATGTACACAGAACGAGTGCTGTGTTATGAAGAAGAAAACTGTCCGGTTTTTAATATGCGGCCTGACAGCGAACTGCCCTGTTCTTCTTGGGACCTATGTTTTAAAAATCGCAGTGTAGAAATAACCAAAGACCCTGGTTTTCTTCAAATCAAATATAAATTGATTAGAGTATTTTATGACAACCCCACCTTATGGACTGAAACATGTAATAATAAGGAACACATCACACAAATGCAAGGTAGTGGCGGACATCTATGAGCACCACGTGGAATGTGGGACTGCGATGTTTGGAACAACAATGTTTGTGTTTGTAAATCTGATCTAACAATGTTGTTACTGAAGAACTAATTTTACCACAAACTTGAAGAACGTGTGACTATATAAAGAGAGAGAGAGAGAGAGAGAGAGAGAGAGAGAGAGAGAGAGAGAGAGAGAGAGAGAGAGAGAGAATCATACACCAGAGCTTCAGTTACGATGGAGAGGTTCGACTCATTACTTCAGTACGCTAGTGTTACTCCAGGATTCAAGCGATTGTAGTTTCGAATTGTGGTTTCGGCGTATGTTATGGGCGAAATTATTGTCCTATATATAATTTATTTCCTGACAGCAAACTACCTTTTAATGAAGGTCAACTAGAATTTGAAGCTCAAAGTGGATAAATCACCAAACGTGAGTCCTACAAGAAAATCAAATAGAAAATTCAGAAGGAGAGTAGTTGTGCTCTCTTACTACAGTTTGGACAGAAAAAACACTATGTATAACTCGCTGATATTATTTCTCTAATGTTTAATTGAATTCGGAAACAATCGTCGTCTATTTAATCGTTTGTCATTAGTAACACGTAAATCGCATCTTTCAAAGTCGCCTATCTACCAACACCATCTACGAGACACTAGATTTACACTTAGGCCACCCTTACACAAAATTCACCACACATACATACCCTGTCCCTAACACACCGCACCTCAGTCGATCTCCAAGGGCGAGGACATACCAAAGCTCCTCCCTAGCCATCAAAAAGAAAGAAGGGAAATTGTCCCTTAGTACACTCTTGCACCAAACAAAAAATAAAAATTGATCCGATTAAAAATTAACCATTTCAATAAATTTAACCCCTTCAATTTTTGATCGGAATAATGTCAGATTAAGGATTAACCGTTTCAATCAAATCGATAATCCATTAATTAATTACAATTAATCCAAGGTGAAGTGAAAGCGACCTGCCCCTATTACTAATAGCTATCCAGCTCAACGACACACATGGACCTATCACAATAGCAGCAACTTACATTCCCCCTGGCAGAGTATGCCCTGAAGCAGACCTAGAAGCCCTCTGCACCACCTACATAACACTGATCATCCTAGGAGATTTCAATTCATCACACTCATCATGGAACTCACCGCAATCAAACCGAATGGGATCAGCACTGGCACAATATATCTTAAACAAGCCACTCAAAATCCATGCACCCACAACCTTAACCTATTAAAGACCCAATAGCACCTACTTCTCAACAGTAGACTTCTTCATCTCAACAACCAACATAACCATCAAAACTATATCCAAGTTAACTATTCTGGCACATCTGGCCATTTCCCAGTAGTAGGATTACTAGATTCTTGTTGTCACTCAACACCTCTACTACCAAAATTCAATTTTCAGAAAGCCAACTGGGAGTTATTCCAAAACACACTATCAGAATCAATAGACCTGAACTTTTCACTGAATACCAGTGATATCGATAGCCATACTGAAACTCTAACATCACCCATTCATAATGCTGCAAACCTTGCTATTCTGAAGGTTCATAAATCAAATATACGCCACCAATTACCACCCTACATACGAAATTCACAAGCACAACGAAACAGATGCAGAAGACTGTGGCACAGGAAAAGAGACCCACTCCATCACGATCAATTCCTTCAACTACAAACTCTCGCCAAATAGGCATACAAACAATGGATCACAAAAGAAGCAGAAAACAAATTTAAATCACTCTCAATACAAGGAGGCACAATCGGGAAACAAATTCGCTCATTCAAGGCCAAACAACAGCACATTCCACCCCTCAAAAACTGTAGTAAAATCATTGAAATCATGCCATAAAAAGCAGACGAGCTATCCAGACATTTTAAACACACATATGCACAACCAAACCTTCCATATGAACTATCACCACTCCCAAGTAACAGTGAAGAGGAAGACAATACCTCCACAACACTACCAGTACTAAATCCCACCCCAAACGCAAGACTAGTGACACCAAGAGAACTCACCCATGTCCTCACAAAAACCCTCAAAACATCCACAACACCAGGAAATGACAACTCCCCAAATGCCATTATGATAATCTACCCCCAAGTAACAGCGAAGAAGACAATAGATCCACGACACAAGTACTAGATCCCACCCTAGTCACAAGACTAGTGACACCAAGAGAACTCAACCATGTCCTCACAAAAACCCTCAAAACATCCACAGCACAAGAAAATGACAACATCCCAAATGCAATTATGATTAATTTACATATAAAAGTCGTAATTCAATTAACATGCATCTACAATGCCGCTATCATCTACTCACAGTTCCCAACCAAATGGAAGAGAGCCACCATCGAACCCATAGCCAAACCCAACAAAAATCCCTCCATTGTTACTTCCTACAGCCCTATAGCTATACTACCCACACTCTCCAATGTACTGGAAAAAGTCATCTCAACAAGAATAACAGAAACAGTTAACAGAGGTCAACTTCTTCCAAACTTCCAATTCGGATTCCGCTCAGATCACTCCACAACACACGCCATCACTAGAATCACCAATACAGTATACACAGTCTACACCAAAAAACAAAGAGCAGGAGCACTCCTATTGGATCTCACATGAGCCTTTGACTCTGTTCATTACGGCGCCCTCATTGACTATATCTCTTCCACAAACATGCCATTACACATCATCTGCCTCCTTAACTCTTTCCTTGCAAACAGATCATTCCAAGTAAGAATCGAAAACCAACTTTCATCACCACATCCAGCAGAAACAGGTGTTCCACAAGGATTCCTAGTAAGTCCTTTCCTTTTTGCAATCTACATCCGACCCATACCCACCATGCCCCTATCCATCATATCATTATACGTTGACGATACGGTAATATTGGCGACAAGTAATGAAAAAGAAGAACTTTCTTACAAATTAACAACTTCATTCAACATCATCGACTCCTTCTTCACCTCCAGAGAAATCTCCCTCAACACAGAAAAAAAAAGGCAATCTATACCTCTCGACTCAACCAAGACACCCCACCACAACCCCTTTATTTGAAAAGTACAGAAGTCCCATGGAAAACCCAAGCAAAATACCTAGGAATTCTTCTAGACTACAAACTACGATCCTAAAAACACATCAAACAGGCAGGAGGCAGAGCCACAGGGGCCATCAGAGAACTCACTCCACTCCTCAGCCCCCACTGGCATATCAACCTACAAACGAGAGTCACCCTATTCAAGTAATTCATCACTACACTACTTACATATGCCGGCCTATTATGGGTCTCAACATCAGCTTACTACCATCGACCCATATATACAGTACACTGTAAATGACTACACCTAATCACAGCTCAATCTCCTCTCACCCATCGCATCGACTTACTCCAATCAACCAACGTACCCAATCCAATATCCGTAATAGAAACCATTGCTTCATAATTCACTTCTAAGCTCACCAAATACTTAAATCTGTTCATAAAACAACTAACACAATCAGTACAATGACTAAACACACACACACACACTGCCCCCCTCCACCAATATTCGAAACCCTACACCTAAAAGAAGCCAGACAGGAAAGGTTGATTCCAACTACCACCTCTCAAACCACAACCCAAGAAACCAATATATTTACAGAGGAAGATAATGAAGACGAAACAGAAGAAGAAACTCAAGAAGAAGAAACAGAAGAAGAAATTCAAGAAGAAGAAACAGAAGAATAAACTCAAGAAGAAGATCCCACATCAAAACAAGAATCAGAACAATAAGTAAACTGTCCATAACCCAGAAGCCCAAAACAAACAATCGTGAATTATTATTGAGGACACACCCCCTTGTTTTACACGTCCAATAAAAAAAAGAAAACTCACAATACCAAATGATACAAAGAAATCTTATCACCTAAATTAACAATCCAAGTCAAAGAAATAACACACCACTTTACACAATAACATCAGAACTCCACCAAAGATATCAAATATTCAATAATCTTAAGTACTAACAACAAGAACGCATAACAACAAAAGTAGGCCAGTATACATTCGTAGGAATGATTGACAATAATATCAATCATATTAAATTATATATGAAAAAAGATTTAATTCACATAAAAATGTGTAAACTATCACCAGTATTGTGTTTATCAAGCCAGACATTTATTTATTTTCAGCAAAGACATGCAGTACTCTGTAGATTATTAAGAACATTTGTGTAAAATTACACGTACTGTATCTGTTTTTACAAATTACACAAACAAAATATAAAACTACCAAAAATTTTACAGTGCACTCTATAGTTCACAATAAAAAACCATTTAATTTGGCACTAAACTCATTAATGTACTGCTCCCAGTACCAATTAGAACCATTTTATTTATCCAGTTTCTAGAGTTTTCTAATCAAATTTTCAGCATGGAGCAATTAATTCTGACGTAACTCAAATGAACTTTAAATCTCGTTCACACGAAAGCACGACTCTAAACTAGTTCAATTTTTCATAACTATTTCATTTTGGAATTTATGTATATACCGATAAAAATTTTCATGCAAGACTTTCTCTGAGATTTAGAGATTGTCACATACGTTGCATGGAACAGATTGTTTTTACGATGTTGCTCTGACAAAAAAAAAATTGTGGTAAAATTAATTTGATTTTTTTTTTTTTTTTTTTTTTTTTTTTTTCATATTTTGAATTAACTCTTATTATAAAATAATAATAAAACTCATTTTACGTTTCACGGTTATGTACAATTATTTGAAGATTATGGCAGTCCTTGATTGGCCTAGATCGGGCTTCGTACCATTTTGGAACCGAAGGCGCTCATAAATTACTCACCGGTTTGGTCTTTCAGCCAGGAGATCGCGATAGTTCAGCGAATTCGACCACCGACACCTTTTTGATTGTAAAAAAGTGCTTGTTCTGTAACAGAATAGATTGTTGACAGTTAGGTGAGCACTTCTGAAAGCCCTGTTTAAAAGAAGAACGATTTAGCCTACTTGAGTGCAAGGCCATGGGAGCGCTAAGCGCAGCAGCTAATCATTCTCTGTCATTCCGGTCCCCCGGCGGCCATCTTGTTCACAATTTGGATTTCGGTGACCTTGACCTTGACCTTTGACCTTTAGATGGCGATCTTTAGCCTTAAACCCCGCCCCCAAAAAAATTATAAAAAATACATATATGTTAAAAATATTTTAAATATTAATAAAAGTTAGTAAAGAATGTACTAACTTATTATAAAAAAAATAGTTAATAATTAAAATGTTGAACGTTTGGGTATAAAGGGAACTCGGGGTAAAAGACGAGCCGCCAACCGGTCGCCATGTTATTACATCACCCAACCACCATGTTGGACCCAGGTTACCCTGACCTTGACCCATGACCTTGGCCCTATAACCATGACCTTTAATGACCTAACAAAAAACCAAAGAAAGATTTTTAAAATTGAATAAATTCATAAATGCCAGTGAGCATATTACATTACTGACTACAACCATCATATTAGATCCAGGTGACCTTAGCCATTGACCTTAACCAAATGACCTTTGAAATTGAACCCAAAAATCCCAAACGAATCCCAAAAAATCCCAAAATTCCCAAAAAATTTTAAAATATTTATCAAAATTATTAAAAAATTAATTTCAAGAAATTGTAACATTAAATGTTGGTGTTTGGACTTAAAGGGGTCGAGGGACTCTAACCAACCAGCCACCAGTTTATGACATCACCCAAGTGCCATGTTGGACCCAAGCGATTTTGACCCGTGACCTTGACTATAACCATTACCTTGGATGACCTTGAAAACCAAAACTCGAAAAAAATTATAAAACTTGAATAAATTCATAAAAGTCAGCGAGCATATTACATTACTGACTACTACCGCCATCTTAGATCCAGGTAATCTTGACCTTTGACTTTGACCTTTGTAGAATTTTAACTTGAAAATCCAAAAAATTTGTAAAAATTTATAAATAATTACTAACAAATATTATTAGAAATAATTTCATTTTATTATTTGAAATCTTACATTTCCGGAGGTCTCCCACAGCACCACGTCCAGCAGACGACAGACCCCCATTGAATCAATGAAATAGTATTAACATTCCCCACCCCTACCCACTCACCATTGCTCATTCTGTCAAATACGCTACACCTGCCATATTGGTTTTTTTCGTTTGTTATTTGTTTACATTTTCAACGCCTAAATGGTACTGATGTCTCCGACCAACATTTTAGATCTGGATTACATTCACCTTGATCTCACAGCTGTGACCTTAACCCGTGATCAAGACCTTGGATAAACTTGCACCCAAAAATAAATTTTAAAAACTTTAATGAAATCCAAAAAATTCCAAAATAATTTTCAAAAAAAAATATTACATGCTTTTTTTTATCAATATTTCGATCACTCTCGCAATCTTTCCATCAATCAGCACCACATGCACCACAATCAGCACCACATGCACCATAATCAGCATCACACACACCACATACCCCACAATCAGCACAGCAATCAGCACCCCAATCAGCCCCGCAATCAGCAACCCATGCCAAACCTTCGACCAATCCCAATCCTTCGATCAATCCCAATTTTTCGATCAGTCCCAATCCCTCAATCAATCCTACCGTTTGTCCCCCACTCATATGTATCTATAGAAATTACATTCGTTCGCCATCTGTATCCAAATTTGTACATGTCGACATAATTAATGTTTTGTATGTAGTCAACTACCCACGCATTTTTATACTAAAGTAATTATTATCATTATATAGAGTGTATCTCAATCGACCGACAAACTTCGGGTGTAGGTTAATCACGAAAAATGAAGTTGGAAATTTATATACGACTTATGGTCTAAAATTAATTCTAAGGGAGGTTCACATTGTTGAAGTTGTAATAGAAGAAAATGTTTGTTACAGTACCACTGTAATGTACCTCTTTCTGGAATCTTGTGAATATTATTTTGAAAGTAAAACACGAAGTACTCGAAAACGATGAGGTTTAGGGTATTTACACAAGGTGGAATTTTCCTTAATTGTGACATGAGGATTAATAATCCATCCTTTGAATCCCGAATATGCTACCACGACATGGATGTTAGTTCGAAATAGGGGTAGGAACGGGGATTATTTACATGAAATAATGTGATGACAGCGACAAGTGTTGTGGTGTTTGGAGATCTTTGTTCGACTAACCATTATCCAGACAGTCGGTGTTCCATCTCAAATATTATCGCTAATATTTGCAATAGACAAGTGTTCCAGGTCCAACTTCAAAAATGTGCACCATCCTTAGTATTAGTTTTGGACCATAGGTTGCATGTCTGTTTCCAACTTATTTTTCGTGACTAACCTACAGCTGAAGTTTGTCGGTCGAATTTATATACAACCTGTATATGCAGATATTTCCTTTAATAGTCGAGTGCTCATAGAACCAGTTTAAAGTTTCGAGGGAAAGAACGATAGAACAATCAAAAATTAAGGAAACCAATTATTTTATAATAATTCATTATTATTTTGTAATTACAATTTCAGGAGAAAGCAGCTCATTAGATCATGCGATATATCCCCGATCCTTCAGTTTACTAATGATTGAAGATATCTCGTTAATGTACGTGAGAGTCAAATGTTTTTTGAAGGTAAATCAAATATCTGAGTCTACCGACAAGTTCATTTCGGTATTCGGGAAATAGGTACCCAGTATTCTCTAAGTCATCTGCCTTTTTCACGTCGTTTGCAGCAGCAAATATGTTGGAGGAGGGTGTCAATGTATCGAGAAAATCGTAATAACCGTCTTCAGCACTATCACTGTCGCCATGTTCAATTTCATCAATACTCTCTTCGTGGTCACCTTCGCCTCTTATTAAATTTGCTTTCCTTTGTAGCAGGAGTTGTGTGCTCGACAGTGTTTAGAGCCGACGACTGTTTATTTTGATGTTCGTAGACTTCACGCGAATGTCTTGCAAGTGTACATGCCACACGAACTGACTCCACTGTACTCATCCCGTCTTCAGCATTAACTGTCAATCGCCTGTAGAATCGGTACTCATCGATGCAGCAAGATGCATTGCCGGTAACACTTATTGACTCCCATTAGACGTATCCTTGCAGATCTCGGCGTGTTGTTTCAATGTATCGCCTTGCATAAACTGCATGGGACCAATGTCGTAATGCCTCATCGCGCGAAAAGTACTCTTCGTTCAGATCGTTCTCTCATGCCGACGAGCATTTCGACCATAGGTGAAAACTTGCTTGACCATTGCCAGCAGTTATTCCATTCCGTGCTTTTCAAAGTCGTTACGGAATAATTGTTAACGGAATTGAAGTATGTTTACTGTGCAACGAATACATTTTTTTTATTTAAATTGTATACGCCTTCTTTGTGTGCGCAAAATCTTTTAGTATAATAAGATTTCGAGTGTTTCGTTACGAAAATTCTTACCCCAAAATAAAAGCGAACAATTTTACCGCCCTCAGCAAATACTCTTGCAAATTCCTGGTACCATTGTATTTTTTGTGTACATTTCTTTCACAACCATTACAGTTGTTTCTTTTGTTGACATTAAAGCATTGATTTACATTTTTCATTACGCCAGCAGCTAACGAATACATGATGCAGGAACAAAAATAATATAATTTAGAAAATTAAAAAAAAATCATTGAAATATAACTGCTAATGTAATACACCGGAATGAGCCAATAATATTTCCTTATAAAATGTTTTCTTTAATTCCACATGTTATAAATAAAATTTTCGTTCAATTATGAAGAAACAAGAGTTCATGCTGGGTGGTTGGCGACAAATTATCGTTCATGGCCGCAAATCCGGCCAGCAAACAAGACTCTAAGCCTAACCTGGAAGTGCCAACCAACGCTAAAACGCTTTATCCTGCCACGCTGCTCGATCCTGCGAAAAACAAGTGAAGGCTGTTCACGATAAAGTGAACACTTTTGAAATGAATCTTAGGAAAAAATCGCTGCTCATATCTGCGTATATTTTAACGGGCGCACTGAGTGACGTGCGCCCAGTAAAGTCGGTAACGATGGGGGGAGGGGGGAAGTAGTTCCATATCTTAACGTCGAATAAAGAGTGTTAGGCAACCATTTGTGATAACTTAAATTATTTCTATAGCTTTCCGTTTTTTTAATGCGTCGAAGTATAAAATTTATCAGATATCAGATATAAAAAATACTTAATTTTACAGTTTCACTTGACCTATACATAAAGAATGCGATGAGGCCCATGGCAATGACAAGTTTACATAAGGTGGAAGAACACACAACGTGCATACAAATAGATCTTAAGCAAGGCTTTCAAAAGGGCTTATTTTACCGTGACCACCCAATAGCCCTCTATATCAGTGACAGAATGGGTTCAGTTGAACTCAGCCATGACGAACAAAGTTTGCAAATAGTAGTCGGATGAGGGGGGTGGAGGGATGTGTGGTAGAGGAGGGTTGATCACGTCGGATCCACACCCACAACTTGACCGGGAGCAAGTGTGTGTAAAGATGCTCGAATCCCCTTTTACAAAAAAAAAAAAAAAAAAACACATTTTCCCCTATTCGTCCCCCTTAACGCTTAACACACACTTCTTGCGACAACTTATGCAATGACTGTTTGAACGGGCTTTTCGACTGCATATAAAGTCACACACATCACCACACATACACACACACGCACGCAGTCACACGCCAAAGCTGGTGCGGCGAGTCGCAAGATTAGTTGGCAATCGGTTTCGTACACGCCTCTCTCCCGTACCCATACGCACACGCACACACACACACATACAGAGGCGTCGATAAATCACGCTACGTTTCTCTACTTCGCGCAACGGGAGGTATTTCAAACCACGTCACTATACTGTATTCAATCCATTCACCGTTACGTCACACTTTTCTGAAACCCTACTGAAGTTCTGCTTTCTGTGTATTCCTCCGCGTCGTGCTCAACTAAGTCTACAGGATTACACCAAAGGGCAACGCACCGAATGCGTAAGCACTCAGTTGTAACAATATTTTGCAAATGGAACTATTTCTTAATAGGCACTATCAACACAGATTTTGTTTCACCGTTTTTATTCGTATTTATTATAAATTAAAAATTATATTGTATATATAAAACATAGGCGAATCTTCGATTTAACCAAGTATCAAATACTTCTATGTTAACAGTAGTATAAAACGCTTGATACACGGCATATTTAAGAAATAACTAAATACGTTAGGTATACATGGGCTGATTTTTCAAAAAGTGTGAAGAAACCGCGAACAGGATATAGCATGTCCCAGGTGGAAAACAGTGGCACAAAGTAGATAAGAACAGAGAGACGAAATGGCGTAAAGCGGTTACTTTGATGTGCACGTACCGCTTTCTGATTGGTTTCGCAAAGCTCTGGGGACGGGCCTTGGGTCTGAATGCCTACTGCGTGCAGCTGATGGTAACCTATTGGCTGGGATGCCAGCGGGCGAGTAGTTTGCCAGGCGCTGATTGGCGAATGGCAGTCGAACATTTTGGTGGCCAGTGACGCTATTTTGCTGGCGCAATTTAGAAAAAAAAAAAAGTCCTTCATTTTAAGGAAAGTTGCTGGTAAAAATTTATCCAGAGGTGTCCGTTAAGTCTCCGTAGATTTACGGACACGTAGATATTAAAAAACGGACTTTCCGTAAATTTCACGGAATTAGTTAGTTAGTTTATGTGCTTAAAATAAAAAGATTAATGAAAAAGTCTTTAATTTTCGTTATGTGGGTGTTCTACTGAGCATAAAAAAAAACCATTAAAAAAATTTAACATATTTTATACTTGAGCTAGATTTGAACGCCCAGTTAACTAGCTACAATTTTACGATTCTAGCCGTTCACCTACACCTCTCACATACAATACGCGATATAACTATTGTATTTCTAGTAGACACATAAACAACTTTTTCACTTTATATTAAAGTTAGTGTATTTTAAGTGTTGCTAAATGTTGCAGACGTCAGATGATACTTTTTTATGTTTGAAAAGATAGGTCTCAGTGGCAATGAATAATCTTAACTATCGCAGGGACGACAATTTCCTGGTTACAGTGGCGAAGAAAGTTTTGTATAGACTCGGCATTGTTCGTCCCCGAAACCCGAAGATGTAGTAAATACGGAGACTTTCCGTATTTTGCGTTCACCGAATTAAACTCCTTTTACGGATTGCATTTCCGTACATTTACTGTACATTTCCTTAAAAAAATTCCTTAAATATACGGACATTTTTAACAGTATAGGTTGCTCGCGCCCCAAGAGGAATTGCGGGATGAAATTCACAATCTCTGTACATAGCACCATGCCAGGCCTGACGAATGTCTTTTTGTAATGCACTGACTGTTCTGGCTACCGTACTTCATGTGCAAACTATTACGTATAATGCAAACTTATTTTTTAGGCATTATTACGTCAAAAACAGAATTTCGCAAAACGCTGCTCGCAAAACTACTTAATTTAAATATGACAATTGAATATAAAAAAAAAATAGTGAATTCGAGCCAGAAACGAAATTTTACACACATATGCGTAGAATTTCTCCATCTACTTCTGGCGAGAGCCCTGCCTACCGGCTCTGACAGCTGCGAGTTTTAAGTATAATATCCCAGTAAACATACGGAAAAGCAATCCGTGATGACAAAAAACGGAGTTTAAGTCGGTGAACGCAAAATACGGAAAGTCTCCGTATTTACTACAGCTTCGGGTTTCGGGGACGAACAATGCCGAGTCTACACGAAACTTTCTTCGCCACTGTAACCAGGAAATTGTCGTCCCTGCGATAGTTAAGGTTATTCATTACCACTGAGACCTATCCTTTCAAACATAAAAAAAGTATCATCTGACGTCTGCAACATTTAGCAACACTTAAAGTACACTAACTTTAATATAAAGTGAGAAAGTTGTTTATGTGTCTACTAGAAATACTAGAGTTAAACTACGTGTAGTATGTGAGAGGTGTGGGTGAGCGGTTGCAGTCCTATAATTGTAAATAATTGACTGTAGAACACCCACACAGCGAAAATCAAATGCTTTTTAATTATCTATTTTTATTTTAAGCCCAGAAAATAACTAACTTATTCGGTTAAATTTACGGAAAGTCCGTTTTTTTTATCTATGTGTCCGTAAATTTACCTCTAGATAAATTTTTACCAGCAATTTTCCGTAAATTGTAGGACTTTTTTTTTTTTTTAACAGTGTACTAACGCAGAAATAACCGGTTGTGCAATACTTTTTTTGGGGCGCGTATTAAACAACACGTGAACATATTTTGTCATTTATCCACTCGTGTGCGAATAACGAAGTTTATTCTTTGCGCACTGAACGAGGCGCTGCAAAGGCCACAGGGAAGTATCCGGGGGTGCAGTGTTTGGGATACACAAAATAAAGTGAAGCCGGCGTGAGGTAATCTAGGCCAACCAGCAGGCGATTATATAAGTGAGGGGATCACGACCCCCCCCCCCTCGCACACACAGGTCGCTGGAGCCAGCGATCTGCATATCTGCAAACGAGGTCGTGGAGGAGTCCTCGTGCGTCCGTCGTGCTGCATCATAAAAGTGTCAGTGGTAAGTGAAACCACAGACAAAAGATGAGGTAGAATGATCTCGCTGGCTGCGCGCAACCAATCTCCGTGTCCCAACGTTCAGCTGTTTTTCTGCCAACGCGTCTAGCGAAAATGCCGTGGTTTGGATTTTAGGTTAGAAAACTGATTTGTAAATAAATGCTTTGAGATGAATGCATACTTCCTTTAACCAATTTGTAACGCAATTTGATTAAATTAAAGCTGATAGAAGCATTTTGTTAGTATAAAAGTGTTTGTAATTTTAAAATAAAGATGAAAACAAACACGTTCATCACTGTTGACCATGTGACTTTGACAGTTGTGCAGGATTGGGGTTGGTCAATGTTGTGTACATGCGCAGAAGACGAATAAGCGGTCTACCTCATATTTAGTATATGAATGAAACGCCCCATTGAACATGAGAAGGGGCTTTTTGAGAAGAATCCGTGGTTAGTATTACAGCCTATGTAAAAGTCAGATTTAGAGTCAGTAGTTGAGATACTATCTCTGCTCTGAAGAGTGTAGAGTTATTGCATTGTAATTAATTAACTTGTATTTATTTTTGCATAACTAATAGCTTTGGACGTGAAGATAACGTAACTTGTATCAGTTATAATGTGACGATAAGTAAAGAGCCCTTAATACCAAACAGCTAGTCTATCACTGAGTTTACGTCGCAGTCTTTAACGTAAGTCTTTGGAGTATTTTGTACCCCCTCTGGTTAGGTAACCAAGGGAAGTAGCAGTACGTTCTAACACAATACAAATCGGAACATCTTACACAATTATAGTTATTTTATGACAGTTGCAAATACATTCCATTTACTTGCATTAAAAACCGAGAAAACCGGTATACATGCGATACCACTGCACCCTGGCGGCGAAATTATTTAGTTGCCAAACTAAAAGAATAGGCTCCCCAACTTGATTGGTCAGTTAATATGCCTCTGCTAGAAACAGCGAAAGGGTACTGATTCTTCTCCGTGGCTGATTTTAATTGTTCCGAAAGTAACTTCTAATGATTTACGAAAAAATTACACAGTTTTTAGGCGCTGACTCGAAACTCATTTAATTGGTTCGTAAACTGGGAGCAGTGAACATCACTTCAGTAACATCACTGACTCCATTTTACTGGGTTGAGTTGATAAGAGTGATTTTAATGTTTGTTTGACTAAGTAATATTACGGGGAGGTGGTGGCGTGGAACATTCATTCCATAAGATGCTTCTTGATTGTTGTAGGCTCCTATGACTATAAAACTTACGATGATCATCTTATGAAGCGAATGATGTCAAGTTTAGGTTATTGTCGACTTAGAATAGCCTGCAGGTAACGCGCGACTAATTAGTCAGCATTCCAACAACCCAGAGGTTTATAACCAGCTATTTGAAATTTCACAGCACGGGAAATATTGTTCATATTAGCTGACTGTGTTTTATAACAAAGCTGGCAACGGTCGTTGTAATCAACTATTTGTACTGGACAGGTTAAATACTTTTAAAATAATTTTTCCTGCCTCCACTAGCCTATAATATAACGAAAAGCCGGCTGAGGAACATAATTTTATCGCTTATCATTGGATACCATTGAAAAAAAAAGTAGGCCTATTTGTTTTTTCTGTCAAATGAAATCGATTTCAGTTTGTTGTTTGTACATAACAGTAAATTTAACGCAATAAAACTGTAATCATGTGTAAGAATTTCACATTATATTACTTCGTTAATGCATACATGTTGTTCATTAAATAGATGTAATTGTGAATATATTTATACGTGTGAGTGGGTAGGGTGGGGGGAGGTTATAAAATGTAGTCATAGATAAAAACGAAGCAGGGCATATTGAGCGTTCAGCTGTGGTTGGCATATGAAACTTGTCGAGTGTGAAACGTTGGAGATCTTACAGTCTGTTGACTATATAAATGTTTTATACGCGTTTTACGACCACGAACTCCAGCATTCCTTTCGGAACGAGCCTGGTTCGCCTAGGCGGAAGGCGAGTAGTCTAGCCACCACACCTCGCGAGTGCTCTCAAGCCGATCCCCTGCCTAGCACTTGTAATGCGTTGCAGTGTGTTTATAGCATATTCACGGTAAAGTGAGCACTGTTGAAAGCCCTCTCATTTGGAATAATAGTCAATAAATATATTTTATTTTTTCCGTAGGAGTTAACTTCAGTATTTGGTGGAATATACACACTGTCTTCATTACTTACACTGCAATATTTATTTTAAAATGTGGTTGAAGGATAAATAATGGCTGAAAGGAAAAAGTAACTAGGGCACCAAAAATACTCGATTTGCCGTGAACAGCCTATAAAACACCTTACTGACCCATGTATCATATTTGATAATTGCCATTCTTTATTTAATAAAATATTTTCTTAGCACCACAAATGGAATATGGCGGCATAAGCATATTTTTGATGATGCCTCTCAAAATAATTTTGTGCATTGTGCTAAGGGTTAAGAATTGTTATAAAACATCTATGGTGACTTACGGTTTGTACGGCCATCTTGATCTCTAGTGATGAAAATCTAGCGTCTTTGAACAACCAGTTTCAAGGTAAGAATACGCAGCTTTTCTTGGCGAAACAATTCAACGTTCTTTCAGTAGGTTTGTTTAAGAGGAAAAAAATGACAATGATGGAATGGTACTTTCAATATATCGCGTACATTGGGAATATTATATTCATGCCTGCAGACATAGCTATAGTCTGTTCACGGTAAAGTGAGTACTTTTGAAGTCCTAGTTACTTTTTCCTTTCAATCATTTCTTGTCCTTTAACCATCTTTTAAAGTAAATATTGCTATGAAAGTAATAAATACAGAGCATATATTCCACTGCACTAGGAAGTTAACGCTTCGGCTAAAAAAGAACATGTTTACTGACTATTTTTTTTTTCTAAAATGAGAGGGCTTTCAAATGTGCTCACTTTACCACGAATGCCCTATAATATCTGTTACTGCAGACTGCGGCATATATAAATATACGAATGGGATTGCTTGCGAAACTGCAATGGAGGCGTTCACTGGATTTTCCTTGCAGAGTCACGTGCAATTAGTGTATCGGGTCAGTAGTTAAATTCCCGAAGCTCTACAATCACGACGAAGCCACTGCGCGCTAGTTCAAAGGCTTGCGTGCAGAAGCGATGCCGCTTTACAACCGCCAGCCGGCGTTCTCGTGGCGCTTCGTCGATTTTCACATCACTCACGCAATTAAACTCCTCACTAGGCAACAGCCTTAACGACTTGTTTGCAGGTCATATGCCTGGTGTAAGAGGTTAAAGACTGTTCACGATAAAGTGAGCACTTTCAAAATGAACCTTATGTGATATTCACGGTAAATGGAGCACTTTTGAAAGCCCCCTCATTTGGAATAACAGTCAATGAACATATTTTATATTAGCTTTAATCGTTAATATCCGAGTGCGGTCGAATATACACACTGTGTTTATTACTTGCATGGCAATATTTATTTAAAATAGATGGTTAAGGAATAAAAAATGGCAGAAAGTAAAAAAAATCTAGGACGTCAAAAGTGCTCACTTTACCGTGAACAGCCTATACAAAAATATCAATGGCCCTGAATGCATAAATTTTTATGGGCGCAATGAGTGACATTTGCCTAGTAAAGTTGGTAACTAAGGACAGAAAATAGTTCCATATCTTGAGGCTGAATAAAAAGTTACTGCATCGATCATCGATGTACAAAAATCAGCAATTTGTATAATCTTTACTTTCCTAATAATTTTACCGTTTTCTTGACCGACGCATGAATAATGCCCCTAGCAATGTTAATTTTACCTTAAGGCGGGGGAATACACAATGTGCACACAAGTAGATCATAAGCAGAGCTTCCAAAAGTGTTCATTTTACCGTGAACAGCTTATAACTTCAGTTAAAATAAACATTAAATTTTATAACATGCTTACTGTAACAAAAAATTACATCCTTGCAGCTATACGCTACGTGCTTTTTATGCCGGAAATATAATTTGACGAGTGTTGTCTTTGTTATTGCATCTCAACAAACGTTTGTTTGAAGGCTATCCAGGCACAATTGTGTGCTTTCGATGAAGTCAGCATTTTATTTCATCCGAGGAAACAAGTGTATACACACGCCAGGAACTAAATTTTTACCACGCCGATGAGGAGCAAAAAGAGAAAACAAATCAGCACGGAACAAGAAATCTTTAGATCCCGGGTAATTTACTGCCGCCATTACAGCCTGGCTAAGACGCTAAAGCATCGTACTGGCGATTAATGTGTCATTCCTGAGCTTGTTAGCTCCACAATAAAACTCGAGATTGGAAGATGACGCAGCGAGGTAGTGGCTGGAAGGGGTCAATTACTTCTGCCCCGAGAAGAGAGGGATGAAAAACTTCTGTTTTTTTTTTTTTGCCGCTATAATTAATTAATGCGGACTCCCGCAGTTTCCCCTTTGTGATCGGACTTATTGCATGGCTCGAGAGACGCCATATGTCTCTTCGCGACACGGCGTGCAAACAACGACGTGAGGCTGCCATTTGAAACGTGATAGGCACGCCAGGATCTTAGTCCATTCGCTGTTTCTTTGCACTTTTTGAATCAATCCTTGGAAAAATGACCCCATGTATGACATGCTTAGTTGTTAGTAGAACACGCGTAGGGGTACTAGACCATCCGTGCAAGAGTGGCCTAAGTTGCATTTGGTATTCTAAGGCTGAAGTGGCGAAAGGGTTAGGAAAATGTTAATTGTTTAGTAGCATCTGGATTAATTACAGGTAAAGGGTTCATTACAGGTTGATTACAGCTAATTACAGGTAGGAGTTAAACTTATTGAAATGGCCAATTCTTGAATTGAAGGGGTTAATTGTCATTGTTAAGTAAAGGTTTAAATATTCACCCTTCGATGTCTTGCAGGCGACTGAACTCTGCGGGTTGGGGACAGCAGTATATATATATATATATATACTGTATATATATATATATATACCCTTTGCCCTTTATATAATATATATATAAAGGGTATATATAATATATATATACCCTTTGCCTGTAATTATTCCATGTGAGATTAAACAATTGACCATTTCCTACTCATTTCACCACTTAAGCCTTAGAACACCAAATGATACTTAGGCCATTATTGCACGGATGGTCCAGAATCTCTACACGTGTTCTACTGTTGTTTCCTAAATATACAATGTATCACAAGTGTCTTATACTTGTATTAACATAAAAAATGCTTATTTTATTATATTGAATTCTACTAATGTTTAATTTATAATATAAAATTTCATTTAGGCGTCTTGGCAATACTGATAGTACGAAACAGTTCTCATGCAAAATATTTTTACACCGATAGCGCACGAATGTTGTGCACTGTTCCTTTGGTGTAACTTACTATACTTGGCTAATCTTATTTGTCGTGAGGGGGAGGAATATCTGGGAAATAAAACTATTTTAACAGCGATTCAGAAAAGTTTGAAGTAACAATTAATTGAGTACACAAGTCGCTTTGCGAGTCGTCAGTTACCACGGCGAAGGTAAATTTTTTTTAGGTTTCCCAGCAGTTAAGCAGGAGTCACGACATCCCGACGAACAAGGCACGACAGACGACCGACGCGACGTCAGAGCTCGACGGAATGTAATATTAAAATTTTATCAATGTCACAATACTACGACGAAAATCTGCCCGACAAGTGTGTTAGTTGGCGGTTGGAAAATCGTTAGAAACTAAGTAATCCTTATAATATCCAATATTTGCGTTCAAAACTCACGATAATGTCAATAATTTATTTGCTTTTCACATATTTGAATTTATGCTAATGAGAAAAAATAACATGTGAAAACAAACCGGGACGTTATTCTGGTGGCAAGTTAGTTTATATTATACTACAGTAGGGAATACGCACAAATTTGTTTTTTATATGGTATTACATTTTTGTACTCCCGACGACCACGACATGATGAAAAGTACAAATAGAACCCTATTCTGTCGGGCTGTCGGGGTACAATTTTGTCGGACTGACGTCACAGTGGCCTTGCTTTTCATTGGCTGTTGCTCTGATTTCGTCGTGTCGGGTACGTTGGGGTATTGTGACTCCGACATTATGATGTCAACAGATGTACAGTGCTCTTTGTCTGGATATCGGAAGTGCAGGTCGCCGAGTAACAACAGAGTAATTGGCTCGTGGTCCCTAGAAGACCCAAACAGAATAAGAAGAAGAAAAACAAGAAGAATGACTTTTTGAACACCACAGTATTAATCCTTACCAAATGAAACATGTTAGGTACACCATGTACTTTTAGGAGCTAGTGCAGATTCGTTAATTGCGTGCAACAAAATAATTACAACGGTCGAACGAGCTGAAGAGGAAATAACCATGACGTCACATTGCTCACCGCGCCCGGCTCTATTATGTAAATCGCACCCGAGTGACGCCCGGGGCGGGTCGCTAGTAGTGTATAGATTTGGTAAAGCCTGTTAACGATAACGTGAGCACTTTTGAAATCAACCTTATAAAAAAGTCACAGTTCCTACACGCATATATTTTAACGGGCGTACTGAGTGACACGCGCCCAGTAAAGTTGGCAACGAACAATGGAAGTAGTTCCATATCTTAACATCGAATAAAAAGTGTTATGTAACCATTTGTGATAACTTAAATTGTTTGTTTCCCATTGTGCTTTTTTAATGCATAAAGTGTAAAAAATGAGCAGATTTTTTAAATATTTGCTTTCCTAATAATTTTACAGTTTCACTTGACCGACGCATGAATAAAGTGACGAGGCCAGTGGCAATGTTAATTTTATATAAGCAGGAAGAAGACGCAATGTGCATACAAGTCGATCCCAAGCAAGGCTTTCAAAGGTGCTCCTTTTACCGTGAAGAGCCTATAATTGTATATGAGTCGCATAAGCCACTTTTTCAGTTTCTAGTCGTGTTTGTCTTTTTTAAATGTTGCGAACTCTTACAGATACCTGATGATACTTTTTGATGTTTAATTTAATATATCTAAGTGGCGTGTATATCCTGTCTGCTGAAGAAACAAAATTTTCTGGTTACTGTGAAGAAGAAAGTTTTTATCAGACTGGTCGTTGCTCTTTCCGAAAGCCGAAGCTATACGAAATATGGAGCTTTCAGTAGTATATGTTACGTAGTTATGGACTCCGTTTCCGTATATTTACTGTACACTGCCATATAAACTTCCGTAAATGTAGGGACATTTAGTGACACTCAGATAGGAAGAACATCCTACCCATAGGCACTTAGTTCTAGCTCCCATATTAGGCTCATACACTTGCTCGGACCGTATTTATCAGAATAACTATTATTTATGTTAGGCTATAGTTCCTGGGACGGATTAATCTATAGTTGTTAGATTTTGAATATCGTGTTAATTAAATTTAAGTTTATGAGATCCTTAGCCGAAAGAATTTGGTTTCCAAAAACACTGCGTGGTGATTGTCTCTTTTGGATTAGTTCGTCCTACCTCTCCCAGTCCCTTTCAACCCTTCTTGTAATTATCTCTGTTTACAAAAATTCCTTATTTGTTACTTATGAAAAATACTCACTTTTCAGTTGAAGCTCCGCGCAACACAAATTTCAATCCACTTCAAGTGTCATAAACTTAATCAAATAACGCGACACCTTGATCAAGAAGGTAGTAAATAGACTACAGAGAACCCAACCGCACGAGAAAGTGGATTCAGTACGTTGTAAACTCCCCCTTCCGCCTCCCAAGCCCAAAATTACTTATCTGGCATCTGCGTATCCAACCCCCGTTTATGTCCTGCACGTAGCGAGAGAATCTCAGGGTTCGTTACGAAAAAAGATATCTAAATATTCTTCGCATAATTTTGAATGATTGTTGTTGCACACCAGTAAGTTTATTGTGAATAGAGCACATCGGAATTCAATATCTTGAATATTATAATATTTTTACTGACTATCATATTTAGAGTAACGCAAGTAGCGTGTTATGAAGAGTAATCCCATATTTTAACATGTTTTTGATCAATGTTACGATTCAATTGGTGACCACTAGATTTGAATTATAGAAATTAAAAAAGTGGCACTGTGAATGTAGTGACGTATTTATATCTACACGATATCACTGTCACACTTGGTCGACTCATAGTTTCCCATCATCAAACCAAAGGCAGTGTCTAACTATGTATTGGGTGGAAGGATACAACACTTGCCAAAAGAAGGAAATAAGATGGCTTAAAAAAATACTAAGTTAAACGCGAACCAAACAACTACTTTGTATACCTCCTCTAAGGATACCGAAGTGGAGATATTTTCTTTCATTCCTTTCCCCTTATTTACGATGATTGCTACCCTCCGCGTTGAGGCAAACCATTGTGAAGTGTGATAAAAACCATACCACACTGGCTGAGCCATTTTCAAATTTATCTAAGCATACATACAGAAACAAATATTCTCATTTAATGTAACTAGATGAGCAACATTGCCCGTACTGCTGTAGGCACGATTAGAATAATGTTGGCGGGTTTTAGATGTGTTATAGATTTCTTGTTATTTTACCAGTCACTTCCCATCAGTGCTGATTGACCCACTGATCAAAGAATGATACGAGTTAAGAACTGTCAATGTCTCCTCTAACGTAAGGCAAATGAATTTCAGTTGAACAATGCCTACACGAAATCGGACTTCGAATTTTCACGCAGATTCCGCATGCTCCTGTCTTTGGTAGAATCACAATTATTTCCCAGCATGCAGTACAGCTGCACTTGAAGTTTTGGTTGTACTGCGTACGATCATGCGAAGAAAGGTTGAACATGCCGTGTCCTCATTTATTATATTCAGCTGCAAAACACACGTTAAACTGCTCGGTGCTCGGAAATTGGGTAGCGCCAGAAAATACGCGCGATCCATCACCGCTCCGGCCATACGAGATATACATCGCTGAATACTACTAAAGAATACAGGGGGCCGTCGTGTGTTGTAATGGTTAAACTACTCGCCTCCCACCTAGGCGAACTGGGTTCGATTCCGGGCGGGATCGCTCGCGAAAAATTCGCATGTGGGAATTGTGCTGTACGATACCACTGGTCGGTGGGTTTTCTTAGGGAGTCTCCCGTTTCTACCGCCCTTTCATTCCAGCGCTGATCCATACTCACCTCGCTTCAACCTCGTCGGTTCTCAAGACATCTACGACAGAAAAATGGCTTCACTGGCCAGTAACGTGGTGCAACTCCGTTCGTCACTCAGCGCCTGGTAACTTACTTGCTATACGCTGTTCACGGTAAAGTGAGCACTTTTTAAGGCCATCCCAACAGCCATTAACCACTACTAAGTATATCTTATTGCAGCTTCAGGCATTGAATTTTGATGATGGTGAAATGTATACACTGTGTTTATTGGTCACATTGCAATGTTTATGTTAAATAGCAGCAGGATGATGGAAATGGGACGAAAGGAAAAATTTTGAAGGGCCTTAAAAAGTGCTCGCTTTACCGTGAACAGCCTAGAGGTGTCAAAACCCAGCCAATAGGGCATCGTGTGCAGCACGCTAGCCAATGAGACGAAAGACCCACTTACAGAGCCTCGCGCCGTCTATCAGTTAATGAGTAGACCCCACACCCACCTGAAACAAAACGCTACGTCATTTCACTTCTGTACACTTCCCTACTCTGTGCTGTATCCCCTTAATCGTTTACGGCCACCAAAAACCCCCCTTAGAAAGTGAATACCGTAAAGAAGAACTAATAGGGAGGTAGATGTAAAAGGATGTGGAGCTTACACGAGTGGAAGACCAAATGATGAATGAAGAAGTCTTCAAGGCCTGGCTATATTACTCCATCAAAGTTGCCAAGCGACAAGAGCTTTCTGTTGATGCATTACGCGTGTAAATGACAACAGAATTAATGAGTACACAATTTTCTCCTTTGCTTGAAGCGGCAGCCGCAAGGTCAAAAGAAATGCATACACTACGAGGCCAAGTCAAGCATGCGCGGTAGTTAATCGCTACGTACATGAGGCTTAACGAAGCACGCACGAATGTCACACTTAATAGTGCCTGATATTTACAGCCTCATAGTGCAAAACTGTTTCTAGTAGTGTGCACCTTTACAATATACAAACTGCTCCATTTTTTTTTTTTTTTTTCGACATTCAAAACAATTTTGTTAAATAAAGACGTTAGTTCCATAACCGCGATGACGCATAATGTTTGCAAGTTATAAAAAATATTCCGTCTCTTCCTAAGTACGGTCATGTAGCAAAAGTTTGTGTACAGGTTTCAGCATTACTTTTCGTGTTTAAAAAAGCAACTCATAAAACCATTATTCGATAGCTTAACTTGTTGGCATCCGTTCAATCAGCATTAATCCATAATAATAAAATTAAATATAGTATTAATTCCATTTAAAAAAATGTGTGGCACTCTTTGTAAAGTCGCGTAGGATAAATCAAAAACAAAATTGCACGATTTTACGCCAGCAAAGTTTAACATTAGTAAAAGGGATGCAGCGTGACAGTTCTTCAGTTGGACGTAAAATTGCGTTAAGGGTGAGTGAAGAGATTTAGGCGGCTCTTAACATCGCGGTTTTGAGAGCCGGGGAGAGTGGAACGTGGTGAAAATGGGTGGGGGGAAAATGGGACATTCCTGAGACTATCCGTTGACCGGCGGCATCGTCCGGCAAGATACCATGTACGGAAATCCATTAGTTACCTCGCCAGGAATTGGATCCATATCGCCTCGGTAGGATGCGAGCATTTTAGTCTCCGCACATACTGCAGCTCCGACTGCACGGGAGACTTAGGCTATTTGGAGCTGGCTGCCCTGTGAGAAACAAGGTGGAGCATCAGCAGTAATATGACCGAAGAAACGGGAGCAGGTCAAAAAAAAAATCACAAAATATTTTCATTCCCGTTGGGAGCTGGAATCGATCAGCGAACTCTTAAAGTGAAAGGTTATTTCTTACTGTGAGGATCTCATCTCCTTCCCTTTCGGTTTTTTTTTTTTTTTTTTTTTTTTCACTCTAGAAAATACACAGAAATTTTCACATGATGTGTGCATCAACTGGCATGCTTCAAAAAGTAACCGTTAAATTGTTTTTAAGTTACAACACTCCGGAAAATTGGTTTTGTAGATATCACTACGAGACTTTGAATGTCATATACGCAATTGCAGTTAACGCACGGACTGGATAGTCATCCTGAACACGCGTATCTGGAGAAATTTTGCTGGATTGAGGATCCGGGTACAAGGAAATGCAAATGAAGTCTCTGGTGCGTTCATCAAGCACCCCGTCGCGTCTATGCATGAGACATTCAACTGATGCACAGTCTTGCAGTCATGCAGCGTGAAAAGAATCGGAACTTTAAAGTTGCGTAGAAATACATTTAGTAACTGAAAAGTAGTTCTTAGAATATCCGTACCAGAATATCTACCTGTCAATACAAATTTTAACAACTTTTACTCAGGACAAAATAAAAGTCCCTAAGGACAAATTCTGCAACTTACTTTAATTGTCCGCCGGAGGCCACGGCAGAGTATTAATTAGTTTATCAATTTAATGATTCCTAAGTAACTTCAACATTCTTCGTGACCAAAAACTATGCTTTTTGTATATGAGGACCACCATGCTACCGACAAAGGTTGAGGTCTCATAAGGGCCTACATCCTCTGGTTTTCCTCCAGCACTTTCGCCTTGAATACATTCCTGGTGTCGCCGGTCAGTCATAAATCATTTGACAATGAACAATCCCTGCCTGCCTCCCATATACGTGTAGGGCGGTCCACTCTCCACTACCACCACCGCCCTCACCGGCCACAGAACAACACATCTTCGGAGGATGGGCCATTTTTTAAACGGTCCTATCTGCACTTGTAATCGGGTGCTGTGGGGCGGGTGGGTGGTGGAACACGTCGCCGACCACGACTACTCCCGGGAAGAGGCGAGGAGGTGAGTGAGCCTTCAGGTCGCTGCCGTCGAGGCGGCGAACGAGAACGGACGACCGGGACGCACCTGTTGACAAGGCGGGAACGAAGAAGAACAAGCGTATGACCCATTCCCCTTCGCCCTGCCCGACCAGGCATGGAGACTTCGACGCCGGAGAGGGAACGGAACCTCGCGAGAGTTAGTGAGTGAGGAGATTTGGGCGGCTCTTAACATCGAGGTCTTGAGAGCCGTTAAGGTTGAAGTGAGGTGAGTATAGAGCAGCGCTGGAATGTATGGGGGGGGAAACGGGAGTTCCCCGAGAAAACCCGCCGACCAGCGGCATCGTCCGACACGATTCCCAAGTGCGAAAATCAGGCTGTGACCTGCCGGGATTCAAACCCAGTTCGACTTGCTGGGAGACTATTAGTCCAACCACTACTTCACCGCGGCCCCTAACGAAACCTCGGCGCGTGCGCGTGAACCCGAAAAAATATCTGCTCTGTCTCGATTCCCGCCTTCCCCTCACATTTCATTTCTCTAGGCGTACATTTCCTTCGAGTAAAACAAAATTATTCTCGAGATCGAAATCGTGACCACGAGGTAATAAGTTTTCCAGTCACCGTAGTCATCGTTTGGAGCGAATTTTTTTTTCTGTGGTTGCAAGGGCAACCTTTGTGGCCCAAGTACATTTTACAGAAAAATCGCACGGGATTCGAATATGTTGGACGGGAAGAAAGTTAATTTTTGTATTTGTGTCAAAACGCTGTTACACGTGTCGATAACACGGGTGAAGATATTTCAAGCAAATGGAAATGGATGTTCCCAGTTTTTAACGATAACGGTAAATCAGATTTAGTTCTGCTGCTTTCCAAAGATACCGATTAGAAAATTTTGCTCAGTTGCATAGATGAGATCATCTGTACTGGAAAAAACTGCCCTTACTTACTTTAGTACATGGACATAATTAGACCAAGAAAATTAGCTGCATTAATTTTTAAATTGTCAAATGAAACAAAATGTTTTCATATTTTCAATTAATGGCTCTCCTTAAAAATGTTTTAATTACCTTCTGCTAAACACACCTTTAAATGTATTAATATCTTTGAAATTCTTTTTGTTTAACTATTGTATACTTTTTCGTAAGTTACAGTAGACCCTATTTTCGGCATTTGAAATTTATAGGAAATATATCATGACCTGAATAACATTTTCGTCTCCCAAAGCTGTAGATATTAACAATATATTTAGGCCTACTGGATTAAAAGTTATTGCAAGTAATTTCAAATTCCTATGCTCGCCTTTTTTTTTTTTTCTGCCACCTCATCTTATTTTCAGCTTTTCATACTGCTGATTTTGTTCAATTGTTTCATATCAAAGCCGGCAAGCCATGTGAGAGACGACTTGGACACTGGAGTATTTAAAGCGTATAAGTATTTGTTCCCTTGTATTAGAACGGAAAATGTTTTCGAAGCTAACACACGGGAGATTTAGTTCACGGAAGTAGCCTAAAAATGTGACAATATTTATAAGGAGAAATATTCAGCAGTTTCTCTCATGGAAGATATTAACCCGTTCAGTCCGAAATTAATTAACGGGATCAAGTGTTGCAATCGTTCATTATTTTGACACGTGTTGTACTTGTGCTTCTCGCAAACTATGAAGAGTGTAGCCTACTGCGTGTTCGTTACTGTCAGCAGTGACCATTTACAAATGAGAAGCGCAGAAACTTTGCAATGGGTAAACGCCTATTAAATCTGTCTATAAATTGAAATACATTCTCGTGACAAAATTAAGAAACAATAAAATATATACAAAAATAATGCCGTTCCCTTACGTTTAGAGTTTAAATCTTTTGAGAGTATATAATATTGTTACATGGGACGCCTGAGGGACGTATCTGAGTTCGTGAGGAATGGAGGCTTTAATTAAAAATAAAAGAACTCAATTTGGTTTGTAATTTATTCACATAGCTATTATTTACAACACTAAATGATCTGTCTCCACTTTTACTCTTTTTATTCAACAATGAGCGCAATATTAAATGTCTATTTCAACTCTAATTATTTTCCTTCTTAATTGTCTCTGTTTGTTTACAGTCAATTAACTCATACTCATCATTAACACGTGTTCAGTCTATCTGTTGCCATCAGTTGTCATGTCTTTCTCTCAGCATTTAGTTAAATGGTCCATCCTGCCAGCCGCACCCTTCACTGCTTGATACTCGCAGTCGCAGACTTCCCTTCCGCTTGTCACTTCTCCCGCTGCTCGTCTTCTATCGCTCGGAACTCAGCCACTCATTCACCCATCAACTACTCAACTCAGCTCGCGTCCCGGAGGCCTGTCGCAATATTTACGCCCTTCGACCCGATCATCTGGACGGTTAAACGCACCCCGAGTCACACTAAGAGAACGAGGTAAGTAGCCCCGAGCATTCCTAAGATATACACAGAAATCAATACAACCAGGGTCAGCAGTACACGCCGCAAAAATAATGATCGTGTCTGCTCGGTTTTTGTAACAGATACGCGGCCACCGGCCTTTCTCTCGTCTGCCATTCAAAACTGTACACTGACATGCTGCCACCGCTGTCATATAACGACTCTCCGTTATCCTCCCCGCCGTCCGTCGTAATGCAACATAGCCACGTAAGGTATTTAAAAAAGAGAGCTGCAGCTATCTAGAAAGCAGGGGGGATGTAATTTCCTGGTTGCAGGTTCATTAATTTTGTCGGCAAGAATAACTCTTTTTATTGCGAAAATTTACGACTACGTGGAATGGTAGGCGTAAGATGGCTACTTTTTACCTTCAGACGACATGATCCCAGAGCTATAACCAAAGGTGTTTGAATGTAGAATGACCATTATATTTATTGCTGATTTACAAGCTATAATTTTAGGGCAATTAGTTCCGTCAGTGCATAAAATTATTGCCAGTGATGACAGGCAGTCTTTATGTATACTAGAGCTCTAACTAGAACGTTAATACCTGAGAAGTAGTATAGTGAGTTTACGAACATAGCTACCCACACCAAGGGTTGTAGTATATTTAAGTCCAGTTCCGCATTCATTCTATGTTCGGACCACATACAGATATCATCGGCCGTATGGACATGACGCAGAATAGGTAAGTACACAGAATTAGATTGTCGGAGCTGTTCCTTGTATGTGAGAGTACTTATGGCCGGTCGCACCATCGTGGTTCGAAACTCGATCAGAGATCGGATCTAAGATCGACTCAGAAAAATGTTGCACCATTAGAGTTCAGAGCTGGACTGGAGCTCGAGATGAAGTTCATTTCGAACCGCCGAAATTGGCGGTTCCGAATTTCGATCCGAGATCAGCAGCCATCGTCGACAAATGTAGTTTGAAAATACGCCAACAAATATTATTCAGTAAAATTCGTACAACAATAATTCACTTAAAACAGATAACACATCGCACATCTAGTTCTATTTATAGTGAAAGATACGCTTATTTCCACGTCGTTATATATTAAGAAGCAATAGTAAAATTTGTCTCATACTTAATCTCGATCTCTCGCTTTGGAACCAAGATCGACGAATCGGAGATCCAGAATCATGCAATTTCGTTGGTGCAACACTTTCACATTGGAACCAAGATCATTCGATCTCGGGTCGGGGAAGATGTTGGTGCAACCGGTTCATTGACGGTGAGGTGTTTTGAAAATATACCTTATTTCTGATTAACCATTTCCGGCCGCAAAATTGCCATTAATTTGTTGGACTGCTGTCAGGTATCTTATTCTTCATTTTATTTTTTATTCTTTAATGTTTTATTATTTTTATTTGTATTTACGATGTTAGTGACCATGTTTTATTATATGCTTCTATCTCATGTAGTCTTTATTTGATATGTGAAGCCTACACTCTAAGTTATAACCGATGGGAAACCATTGATTGGTAGTGAAATTCAACTACTAGAATTATTGAAAATGGCTCCACTTTGAATAGGTGGAAACTACTGAATGTCTCAGTAAAATAATTTCGTTGATTTAATAAATGAAAGCCAACCATGCGTGGCGAATTAAATATAGTTTGTTTTTTCCTCTGGATCAATCAGTAAAGGAAAACTGGTATTTTCACTAATTCAATAAGTAAAATTGACTCGAGGGACTGTATGAAAAGTCAGTTGCTGTTAACTGATATAAGCAGTGAAATTCTCACTGATTCAGATCTAGACTGTAAGTGGACTGATTTGAACTCTTTGAGGACTGTGCCAAAGTCACAGAGTAAATGCGTACGCACAGACGAAATGGTATGGCGGTTCATTTGATGTGGGCGTACCCAGTCTCTCATCGGTTGCACGAGGCTCTGGGAAAAGGCCTTGTGTCCGGTTGTCCTACTGCACGCTGCCCGAAAGGTTCCCTATTGGCCGGGCTGCAGGCTGGTAAGTAAGTTACCAGTAGCTGATTGGAGAAAGACGTCGCAACATTTTTGCTGGCTAGTGACGCCATTTCACAGTATAAGCAGTTGTTTAACCTCTATATCCTCAAGAGCCCGTGTCACCCACCATATTGAAATTTTAATTTCTTCCTTTCTGATTCAAACTTAGAAGGATTTATTAGAAAATGCGACACTAGAAGCTTAGCTAATTAGGTTACCCATCATACGGACCTATTAATTCATATTTCTCCAAAATTAACTTAATACAATATTTTAAGCCTGTATCAATTCATTTCCACCTTTTAATTGCAACCAAGGAACACATATTAAAAATAAAATGCACAAATTTGCACAGAACTATGAAATGTTATGCCTCTATAATGAAACATATTCTGTAATGACCTTGACTCATCTGCTATGACTTAGAGACCTGAAAATTTCGAGGATTCATTTTTGGTTAAGCAGGAATCAAAAACATGTGCGTTTGTATAATTTTAGTCACTGGCCCACACGGCATTTGACACCTCCTGTAGAACTGTGGCCCAAACGTCGCCTTCCACTGTGACAGCAAGCAACCAATGCGCAGTTGACATCGGCATATTTCCACATACGACTGTAGAGTCTAGCCTGCAGGTTATTGATCTCGCGACTTTTTTATATCTCCATATATGACACCAAAACGAACAATTTCTGTATAAGCGGTGATGCAGCCTCTTAAGTGGGTTCTGCTAACTATAGTTTTGGCTACGCTAGTATGAAATGTTCTCTGAGCTTGAAAATATAACTCTCAGATAACGATACATTGTTTTACTAAATGTTATCAGGTTCTGAAAATCGTTCTTCATAGCATTGACAATGATTTTTAGTAAAGGGCAATAGCAATTATCATATAATTACCAACATTACCACAATATAATGCTTATCCTGTTAAAGGCTGCTCGCGGATGATAGAACTTTTGAAAATCCTACTTAAGCTATACTTATTTGCCCATTTTGCAATCTACCGCCATATTTAAAACTAACTTTACAATAGACCCGACCACTATCTTCTTGCGTCGATATTCTGTAGCTGTGAGATTGTTACGCATATGAAAACGATAGTCCCATACCAGTTCTCACTTTGACGTGCATCAAAGTAGCAGGAAATATATTTTAAAAAATTATTTGTTCTATAATATGAGCATAGAAATACTATTTAAAGACCCCCAAATCGCATTTAAGTTATTTGGGAACACCCTATTTAGTGCGTTCTTTGCAATAGAGTTGACAATGGTAGCGTCCGCATTGTTTCCCACGTACGGAGATTCGGAAACCGAAACCGCTTGGTCGTGGTGAAAGGCGAGTAGTCTGATTAATATACCACCCGCGGCTGCTCGTGAGGCCCATTGAAGAATTTACAGTTAGTGTAAGGGAGTTCTGAGCAAAGACTGATTTCAAAACTACCCAGTTCACTGGAACCCTCTGTGTACACGAAGTGAAGATTTGGGCGGCTCTTAACATCGAAGCTTTGAGAGCCGATGAGGGTAAAGTGAGGTGTGTATGGAGCAGCGTCGAAATGCGCGGGCGGGGTAAACGGGAGATCCCCGAGAAAACCCGCCGACCAGCAGCATCGTCCGGTAGGATTCCCACATGCGAGACACGAGGACCGACCCCGCCGCGCCGGGAAACGAACCCAGTCTGCGGGATTCCCTTCTGTGTACACGAAAGAAAATTTTTTTCGGATAAGCTCAGATCGGCTGTTTCATTGGTAAGATATCTGCTCCTTCAAATTCGCTACCTCGTGAACGATATCGTTTAGCTAAACAAGACTTTAATTTGATATTGCTAAAACGAATATAATAACATCTCCATATGAATAGATTTCAAAAGTGTATAGGATGCTCGATAATTTTCCTTATGCTACTAAAATGGAAATGCTTACTACACCACATGGTGGTTTCAGGCTTATGGACATGTCATTAATCTATACTAATGGTAGATTGTTACAACTGGGTACCGTTGTTTACCTGCCAGGTGTGACATTAGGGAGTTAACTGTCTGCCCGTTATTACAGCCGCTTCCCTGCGTTATACGCCAGTGATAGCACCAATAAATATAATTACTTAATCACGTTTGTTATTTAGCCACAGTACAGAAATTTGATTAATATTTCACAATTATTTTAAGTGATCCTCTATACATATAGCAGCTGGCGATGTCGTTCATGCACCATTATAGGTGCCTTCAAAACTGTATCTCACAAAGCATGCTGAGAGAGAGAGAGAGAGAGAGAGAGAGAGAGAGAGAGAAACAGACAGAGAGAATGAGAAACCATATTGTTACACGCTTGCTTACCGTGATCTATGCCGCGCGAGAGAGCAGACGAGGAGAACAGATACTCGTGATGTGATAATGGGCTGCTAGTCAATGGGATGCTTTGACTGGCAGGTGAGCGATAAACCATGAAGCGTGTATCTGTTACACAAATCATCCCTCAGCCCACATCACCGCATGGCGCCGTGATAACGCTTTTGCAACGTGCTCTCCCGATCTTGGTTCTATTGAATTTCTACGTTTATCTGAAGAATGATCTTGACTACTGACCTCGTTTCTCTCAGCGTATCTCGGGGTGCATCGAACCTTCCAGACGGTCAGGGAGACAGCTATAAAAGCGCGACAGGCCTCCGACCCGGGAGTTTATGAGTGTCAGGAGTCTGGGCGATTGTGCGAAGACGAGCAAGAAGAGCAATGAGCAGCGAGAGAAGTGACTAGCGGGAGAGAAATCTACGACTGCAAGCATCGGCGCGGCGAATAGTGCGACTGGCAGGTTGTACTAATGGACTGGGCGCATGATAGAAAGACATTACAAATGATGGCAACAGGCAGACTTTACGTGTTTTGATTATGTGTATGAGTTAATTGACTATAACCAAACAGAGACATTAAGAAGGACGTTAATTAGAGAGTTGAAATATACAATAAATATGTGCTCACTGAGAAATAAAAAGAGTAATAGTGGACATAAATTAATGATGTAAATAATATATGTGTGACTAAATAAAAATCCAATGGAGTTGTTTTCTTTTATTAATTCCTCCATCCCTCACGAACTCAGACACGCCTCTCAGGCGCCATGCAGAAATGAGAAATCTTTGGATTTGCATTCAGGAAGACCGGTATTCGGATCCCGGTTCAGAATTCCTGATTACTGTTTTCCGTGATTTCCCCAAATCACTCGACGCGAATGCAGTTATAGTTCCTTACTATAGGTTATGACCAGTACTTCACTGTCCCTGCTTCTTTGAGCGACTTTTTCAGTCTTTAATGACCTCGCTATCTATGAGATGTTAAGCTCTACCTAGTCATCTATAACATGTTCGCGGTATATTGGCACTTTTTGGATAAAAACTAAAAAAAAAAAAAAAAACCTTTTTTTCTTGTTTCTTAAACACGCCACTTATTACAAGCGTTTTGTACTTGTGCTAACATAAAAGTTAACTACTTTATTTTTAGTTAAATTTAACTTTTATTTATATTCCATCTAAAGATTTACAATATTCCCTTTACTGGGTAAAAACAGTGGGAGGGGGAGGATAGGTGTGCTGTGAATGCCTAGTAAGAAATAGTTATTATGCACAATAATATAACGCTGAGTGCGCACGAATCCGTTGCGTTGTCCCTGAGTGGTTTGCCTGCTTGCCTCGCACCAAGGCGAACCAGGTTCAATCCCCGGCCCATGTCGCTCCGGATTTTCGCATGTGGTGACCGTGCCGAACGATGCCGCTGTTGGGCGAGGTTTTTTTTTCTGGGATCTCACGTTCCCCCCCGCCCCCTCATTCCGTCACTTCATCGTACTCGCCTCGCTTCACCTCGATGTTAAGAGACGCCCAAAATTCTCCACTCACTTAATAATTGGATGAGCTCTGTTTGCATGAGGCGGGGAAATATCCTGGAAGTAGAATTTTAAAAGGGCCTCAGAAAAGTTGGAAGCAGCGGAGAAAAGCCTGTAGTATAAATGCCTGGCCAGTTAAATCATTGGGTATCGGAACCCAGCAACAGTGGGGGCATAATTTTCGAAAGTGCTCAACTGACTATAAACTTTGCACGTTACGTGGCGAGTCTACATATATAGTCCATTCGCGGTTTCTTCACATTTCTAAATCAAACCTTTGAAAAATCACCCTATGTGTGGCGTATTTAGTTATTTCCTAAATATGCAATGTATCGCAATCATCCTATACTTCTGTTAACATAAAAGCGTCTTATTTTTCGGTAAATTAAAGTTGTATCAATCATTTATTTATAAATTATAATATTCCGTTACAATAAATATGAATATAAACAGTGAGAAAACTCGTGTGTTGGTAGCGCCTAGTAAGAAATATTTCTCGTGCAATATATTATTACAACTGAGTGCGCACGAATTCTGTGCGTTGTCCTTCGCTGTAATTTTCTAGACTTAGTAAAGCTTGGGTTGCGTGAGGCGGAGGAATATCATGGAAGTAGAACTTAAAGCAGGGTTAGATAAGTGCGTGAAGTAACCGTGAATGGATTATAGTCTACGGGGCGTCTCCTCGCGTAGCTACGTTGAAACCACTCCGCGCCTGCCTCGCGTTGCAGTCATAGCGAGGCGTGACGTCATAGGTGCTAGGCGGATTTCAGGCGCTCGCCAGTTGCCCGCTCAAAGGAGGTTGCACACCACGTGTGAGCCGCACATCAAACTATAGGCTGTTCACGGTAAAGTGAACACTTTTGAAAGCCCCCTCATTTGGAATAACATTCAATAAATACATTTCATCGTTAACTACCGAGTGCGGTGGAATATACACACTTACTTACATGACTATGACTATTTCGAAATGTGGTTATAGGAAAAATATGGCTGAAATGGAAAAGTAACTAGGGCCTGAAAAGTTGTCACTTTGCAGTGAACAGGCTATACGTTTGAATGTTCCCACCTAGCCGGAGAATTTTCGCTTGTTTGAGTCCGAGAATCACGGAAACGGTAAAGGCGAAACTGCCACGAGCGTCAAGTGACCCATCACCACTAACCGCAAGGCTCTGAACTAGCTTGCAGTGTTCTAGTCGCACTGTGTGTACTTATAGTTAGACTTAAGATTACACGGTGAAAAGCGATTAAACCGAAATAACACCGAAATGCGAGTTAACACTCCGCCAAACATCGAAATGCAAGTTATACACCGCCTGACGCCGAAATTTCAGTTGGAACGCAAAATAAATTAAATTTCTCCCAAATATATTATTTTATCTGTGAAACCATGACCATCAATCTGTATCCAAAAACGTATCAACTGCGTGATGATAAAAATAATTAAAGTTTTCAGATGACGTGAAGAGAAAAAAATTAATTTTTAGGTTTTGTCATATAGGCTGAGTGAATAACAGAAGTAAGTATTGAACACCGTGTGAATGATAAATGATCGTTTCATGATAATAGAAAAACTGTATAAGCAAATATAAAAATTATTTTATTTCCAGTATTGATTTTTTTTTCTCTATAAAAAATCGAAGACATTTGGGTAGACTGTAATAAAAAACCCACACTGATTCAATTACAAAAAATATATATATAATTAAAAAGTGATTTTTTAATCTATTGAAATTATCTGCGTTACTTTTGTTCAGGTCAATTGTTTTCTCTTCTTAAGAAATTGCAGGCAGTTATAAAATTTTAATGGAAATATGCATATAAGAATAAATTACTAACAACTTTCAGTAATAAAATGTGCATTAAAATAGCGCAGGACAATGCTGGCTATAATAACACACAATTTTAGTTATGACGTTTCAATTTCTAAGACTTTCACAATAAAACCGATAACACCGAAATCAGGTATTTTTAAAAACGAGATTTGCTTTATAAATAAACACCACAAAATCTTGCCCCTACCTACGGCTCTTTCAGCTGTTATTTTATTGCTGAAAAGTGTGTATGAAGGTTCAATGCAGTAGTTTTGTTTGTATCTTATGCGTATATTTCGAGCTACGGCGCTTTGAATAACCCGTTATTAGCCGTTTTTGGAGTACTCTGAAATGGCTATTATAACATGCGTCGCGTCTTGAAAGCACTAGACAACCTTCGTGCGAAGTGTGTGTTCCTGTCGTAGATCAGCACGTTGGACGCAAGTTCAGAAGTTTCGTGGAAAAACGTGTATTTCAACGTGGCTGCACATGAAGTTATTTCACCTTTTGCAGTAGAAGTTCAAGCTTGTATTAACACAAGTGCTACAGCGCAATGAGAATGGAGCGAAGTATATATAATGTGAGACATGCCCGTATTGTCACTCTGACAACAAAAGTAAAGACTTACAAAGTAATCATTTTTAGTTTGTGTATCAAGTGCAAAAATATTTCAGTTTCATCGCAGTTTTCTCGAGCGACGAAGATATTTTTATCCACTTGTTATCAATGTTTGAAAATTAATTCGTACCTCTAAATATTTGCATTTTTAAACAATAATCCAAAATGGCGACCGTTTGGTCTCGTAGATTATATTTCGAGTTCACTCTATGTGAACGGTCGAGTAAATTTTCAATTCGGATTTTGTAGGCATATTCTATTGTTATATAGTCCAGCCGACTGGCAATACATAGTATTATCTCACTTCGCTATTGGTTCAGCTAGGTCATGTAGTGTTTACTGTAAGAAAAGTTTCTAAAAAAACTTTTTTAAGACCGTAATGAAAGGTTTTACCCTGTACGGATACCAGGAAACAAATGCAGTATAAGTATGTGTGGGGTCGCTACGATACAATGATACGAATTTCCATACGTATTTTACTCTTTTCCAAGCAAATGTGGAAACTCAACCATAGATTTAAGGGGGAAAAAATTACTATTCTTGCTTTTACTCTTTATGTACACTCAAATGATAAAGTATTAAATAATTTCTTAGTGTGTATGTTGAGGTTTCAAAAAATATTCTCCAGTCCGGATTAAAATATTACCATTAATGATGTTCAGAGCGGATTGTGTATGCTACCGTTCTTTTTTTCATTTGATGAACTCCATAGTGTTTGATTTTATGCCAGTAACCGAAACGGGAGTTTATTGAAATGCTACAAACCTCATCTTTAGTCTATCACCCCCAGGCTAGTTTTTCATTCAAACTCCGGACTAAATTACGAACTTCAGCTAAAGATTGAATTTTAATAAGACATCTTTGGTAAAAGCCACTATTACTGATAGGCCTACGTGCACTCGCGATTTACTTGTAAATATGTATGAAACACGTCTACCGTACTGTAAAATCTACCAATGAATTAAAAACAAAAAAAAATTAGCGATCTATTAAGATTGTACAATATATTTAGCAAATTTAGTGCTATTATTAGCGTGCAGATTTAATTTAAAGCCTTTATAAGTTTGTTCGACTTCCTTTTGGTACGCATCTACGGAATCTTGTGCGAGGAATAGAACGATGAAGTGACCAATACTCTAACACGAACAGTTCGATAATGACTTAGGTTTACATGGTATAAGCTGTTCACGGTTAACTGAGCACTTTTGAAAGCCCTGCTCAAGATCTACTTGTATGCACATTGCGTATTATTATGCGTTATGGAAAATTAACACTGCTGTGCGCCTCACCACTTTATTCTTGTGTCAGTCAAGGAAAATTGAAATAATTATTACAGAAGCAAATAATTTAAACACCTGCGAGATAAATAATTTCAGTTATAATAAATAGTTGCTTAACATATCTAATTGGACGTTAAGATATGGAAATGCTTTCCCTCTAACGTTACCAACTTTACTGGGCGCATGTCATTCAGTGCTCTAGTTAAAGTATATGGAGGTTGGCACAGCAACTTTTTTCAAAGGTTGGTTTCAAAAGTGCTCACTTTATGGTGAACAGCCTTTATTAGGAAATATTATCATTGACTGCGCCCAGTCATACAGTACAGGGCAGTGAAGAATATAGCGTCGTCATAAACTGAACGCGACTTTTGCTTGTCCTCCACTAGCGTTTCTCTGTGTTATTGCAGTTTGATATCATGCAGCCGTCAACCAAGTTCAATGTTTGCAAACACTAGGCGACAACAAAAATATTTACTTGTTTATCGCAGAATTAGTAGCGACGCTATTATGGACAAGTTGAGAAACAGTGGTTAAATAGGACGAGTTCTGTCAGTCAGATTAACTAGGCATTATCGCTTCTATCGATGTTATTGGGTCACAGAGCAAGCTGAACAATGTGTAATTGCCGAATTAGGTAGAAAATCATGTGCAGTATGTAAATGACATTACAACTGAAAACGCCTTCTCCAGAATTCTAACTCTGGACCTCACAACAAAAGGATAATGCCGTTGTGACTTTGTTACCGGATGTAATCTTGTTCTCTTGGGGAGGGTAGAACACATCCCCATCCTTACAAATAATATTTCTTTATATAGTATGTTTTACAGATAATTTTATACAACAACAGTAAACGAGTGAAATCTGTGATCTGGACGGATGTTAATTAATCTGAAATACGCTGCTAAAGACACTGTTTCGTTATTTCCATAAGCGAAATTCGCCGTACTTAACAATTACTTGGGTAATATTATAGCCTTTAATAAGTTAAACTCTGCAATAGGGCATTAAAAAGCAACCCCTCCAGGAATTTTCTTTCCGTGTAACAAGCACAGGCTTGGAATTTATTCGCAAAGCCGTCTGACGGTGAAGCTACACTTAAGTTCTCTATTCCGCTCTAGTTTCTCCAGTGGCTGTTATTCTTATCAACTTTTTTTGCTCACAGAGCCTGAGTTTCCTCTTGACTCGCTTGTTCAAGTGCTAAGTATTTATTTTTAACTCAGGGTCCTCCAGTTAGTTTCGAATAGACCTGCAGTATCGAGCAATTGCAAACTGAACAAGACAGTACCAATTCCTTCAAATATATTCCACAATGAAATTAACTTCCTAAGTTTCCGCCTATCCGACCATTACTCGGCTAACGGGTTATGACTACCTGCTCGAACATCTGTTTCAGTAGAGTGCTTACAAAGATCGGTTGTTGGTCTAACATTTTGAGTACACGTCTTTCAACCTAAAAATCTTCTGGCTTAAACTACGCTGAACGATTTTAGGCATTTTCGGATGAATGATTTTGGGCTGACTGACATTAGGCTGAGTGACTAGAAATTTTTTGTGAGACGTGTATCTATCAAAACTTAACATTCACTCACGCACCGAAAACGTAGTAAAGTGTGTGATGGTCCACTGCACAAGAAAAATCTAATTATAATGCTTATGTGCGCAACCAGCGGCCATCTGCGTTATGCAAAAGTAATCAATTAATTTGTTGGCTCTTGAATTTTGACGAAACACAGCAGCGACCATAACTTTACTTAAATGTGCAGTATGCCGTAAATAAACAAATATTTTTGTATGTGATATAATTAGGGGGCTAATATGCACCACCATAATCCCCCCAATTAATTTCATATCCATTTAGGTCATTGCACATATCGTACGATATCTATAAAATATATCGTTTCCACGAGCGCCATATTTCGTGGACTAGGGATGGATTAAACCAAACTTGCTAACTCAGAAACATCTCTTAGAAAAATTCAAACTACTATAAACAATTAGAGAATTTATATATCGAGACCAGTAAGCGCCTCCTGCAGCTTATTTAAATATTATTGTGCAAATTTCGAAATAAACTGTTGTAAGTGCACCTAAATTGTCATTCATCCCCCTCAACTAATATGTGGACTCATGAGAGTATTTATATAGTTTGTAGTGGAAAAACGAGATTGAAATGTGCACCTCATGCTGCCTTACTACCTTACGATAAGCGAACTATAGTCCATTCATGGATCCTTCCAACCTTTCTGAAGTCCCGCAAAAATTCTACTTTCAGGATATTCCTCCGCCTCGTACAATCACAGCTTGACTAAATCTATTAAATTACAAGAAAGGGACAATACGCCGCATTCATATGAACTATGTGTAATAATATTTTGCATATGAACTATTCCTTACAAGGCATTGCCAAAACACCTATTTTCTCACTGTTTTTATTCATGTTAATTATAAATGAAATATTATATTTTATAGATATAAGAGGTACAAGTAAAACTTCAATTTAACCAAAAATAAAATAATTTTATGTTAACACAAGTATAAAATGCTTGCGATGCATGGAATATTTAAAAAAACGAAGAACAATGTCATACATGGGGTAGTTGTTCAAAAACTTAATTCAAATAGTGCGAAGAAACCGCGAATGGTATATAAGAAGAGAATGCAGGAGAGAAGAATGAAAGGCGTAATGTTTTCATTCCTTCGCACGAGAAAGGAACGCCGACATTCCATTCCGCTACCCGCCTCCCTGCACGATTTTGCAACACGTCCTGTTCCAGTAAGCGAGCGGCCGCCCCGTCTAGGAGACGTGATTCCACCCACACACGCGTTTCGTCATTTCGGATTCGCCCCAAAGACCCCGAACTCTTTAAGCCGGCAAGAGAGGGGAGTGTAAGCCTCTCCGTAATGATACACCCGCGCAACAATAAGGCGACAGGATTCCTCGGCGGGCGCGAGTTTCCGCGGCCCGCCGCCGTCCTTGAGAGCGCTGCTCTCGCTCCGTGTGGGAGGAGGGGGAGGCGTGGCCAAACGCCGGCGTGATCTGGAAGGCTGCGGGCTGATAGGCTGCCGACGTGGCGTCGCGTCGCGTGGGCGCAAGAGCGGTTTATGTGCGCCCTCCCAGTTCCCGAAAAGCTCACCCACATAGCCGTGAGTGAGTGAGAGATTTGGGCGGCTCTTAACAGCGAAGTCTTGAGAGCCGAAGCGGGTGAAGTGAGATGAGTTTGGAGCAGCGCCGGATATCCCCGCGAAAACCCGCTGACCAGTGGCATCGTCCGGCACGATTCCCACTTACGAAATTCCAGAAGTGACACGGCAAGGGATAGAACACGATTCGCCATGGTGGGAAACGAGCAGTCTAACCACTCTGCCAACATGGCCCCGTCCCCACCTAGGCGTTTAAACCTTCAGACCCACATTAATTTTCAAATTTACCAACTGTGTTTTCAGAGGTGTTAGATCTCCATTACACAAATCACTGATTTCTATAATTTTTAATATAATTGATTAAAAGCATTTCTAAACACGGTTTTCGGGTTGTGTAGCTCCTTTATCAATCACTTAACGTAAGAGTGGTACATACATTTTCGTCTTATATATTCAAGTTCCAGAGTGTGTCAGTGTTGTTTGGAAACATTATGAATATTAGCGGTTTTTGTAAATATAAATAGTAGGCATAATGCAGTCTTGCAAAATTTTAGTGAAGTTGTGTATCTGCTTAAAGAACTAAGTTTTTAACATTTGAACATGCATGATTTTTGCCGAAACTCGTGCTTCAAAATAACAGCATCGGGCTGTTTTTTTTTTTTTTTTTTTTTTTTTTTTCCCCAAATGTTAATGGGAGCTTCCTGCTGATTGTTTTTAAATCAGCCCCCTTCGTTAAGTGAATAGGGGTTGCTACCCTATGTTTGCACGAAACTTTGTGATACTGAGCTGTAAAATATTTATGACAAGTTGTGGAGCAGTATGTCTAAATCGACAGAAAAGTTCGTCCTGTCGAAACACTCTACAGCTCACACCTCAGTGGCCGTGAAAGCGAAACAAGTATTGTGTTGACTTAAGTAAAGCACACATCATAAAATATCTTGTTTTCAACTCCTGAAACCGAAGATGGTTTACTGTCCGCTGTGCTTCACAGTGTGCAGTAAAGACAAAATGTTACCTACATGTGTTATGTACGCAGTTGTGTACACTAGGTGTATATCCACATGCCACCTATAGTGACGTTCTTTTTTGTCAATAGTTGTCAGCCTACTGTAAAAATTATGCGATTAAATCTGTCCGAGTTCCTATAATTAATTGTTGTTCTTACAGGACAATGGAAATTTTTCTGAAAAGGCATCAGAATCCTTCAGCGAAAAAGAAAAGAGAAATCCATTTCTAAAATTAAGATTAATGGAATTATGAAAATTTAATTTTATTTCTTATGTCATGTGAATTTAAAAATGATACCTTGGTAAAAATAGTTCACTACCTACGAAAATAATGTTAAAGTTACTGCAACATCACAACAAATTGTTGGAGTGAGTGAAGAGATTTGGATTGCTCTTAACATCGAGGTCTTGAGAGTCGATGAGAGTGATTGAGGTATGGAGCAGCGCCGGAATGGCAGGGTGGGGGAAGCGGGAGATACCCGAGAAAACCCGCCCACCAACCGACATCGTCCGGCACGATTCCCACATGCGAAAATCCGGAGTGACCCGGCCGGGAATTGAACCCAGATCGCCTTGGTGGGAGGCGAGCAGGCTAACTGCTCAGCAAAAAATTCTTGGAAATTCATAATATGGTATATTTATAAATTGATTCCAATTTTCAAGACTCAAGTGTCAAGTTTAACAAAAAAAATTCTAAATTAGTTTGAATCAATATATATTGCCAAAAGCGTTATAATTACTTAAAAATCTGCATAGTTTATATTTAAATTGCTTTCTTGTTTTAATAATTAATTAACTATTGAAAATCATGTCGATATCACATTCAAAAATGACAAATTTCGTCAAATCTTACAAAAAAAATGCCTGCAGTTGAATGTCATTAAATAGTGACATGGTATTTGTTAAAATTTATTTTGTCAAACAAATCTGCGATTTTGTATTTAAAGATTATTTAGCTTGATTGCATCCTTGTGGCAATAAAAGTGTATCAGAGTAATGCACTTACATATCAAGGTATCCTATGTGTTTATGTCAACAATGTGCTCACTTTAGCCTAGCTACACAGTCTATAAGAAATAGTGGCATACCGCAGAAATCTTTGTGTCAATATAGTCTTCCAAACTGCTTTAGTGTCTTGCTGCTTCTGTTACCAGATGTCACATGTTTGATACGACCTAACTGTTTATGAACAAACCATAGATAGTTAGTATTAGAATATCAGATTTCTCCCATTTGTACAATATGATCTGAAAATGCACATAAACATACGAGATCCAGTAAAAGAACAAAACCTTCCCGACATTATAATAGTACAACAAAAACTAACAAGCAGTCAATTGTCTCTACGATAAATCACTGCTTATAATTATTTCATATATGAGCCGCAAACTTTAACTTGTATATTTTGCACGAAATGTCATTCAAAGCAAATAATATAGGTACTATATATATTCTATAGTTTGTATACATTCATAATCGCATACCAAAATTACGATTTAATAGTTTTAGAAAACTAATAAAATAAAAGCAACCATTTGCAAAGGAAACTGCAACGCATAAACTTTTTTTCTGCGTTTGAGGCTGAGAAGCGTGGGAGCTACAAGGGCGATTCTATCACGCGTATCAAGTGCCCCATCGCCCCTAGGCGCAAGGCTCCGAACTGGCATGCAATGTCCTCGTCGCACAGCGTGTAGGCCCTACCACAGTGGCGTGTATTTAGTTTTTTACAGTATAAACGATTTCTACTAACAAACGCAACTTCCAACTATGTTTACCCTCCACATGCATTTGCTGTTACATAATACCTTACATTAGTTATAAAAACGGAAAGGAATTAATGTAATAGTAATTAAACTGAATATTATTTAGAGAGCATATTTCAAATTATAAGAAAACTCCCGTTTTCCCGGACACTTTCATCCACTTTCCCAGGTAAAATGTATTACTGGAGGACGCAAACAGAACGACTGCTTACCCTGCCGAAGGAACGCGGTTCGTGACGGAGGAGCTCGAGCGTTTGGCGTGTTGTTGCTTGCGAGTTCGATTGTTCGATAGTCACTCCCGTTTGTGGAAATAAATACTAGATTGCAGCACTATGCGTGTACAGCACGGGAGTTACGAAAACTCTGTTTCTCAAATAGGAAATGGGAAACTCATAATTAAATGTGTTTAAAGTTAAGGTAAAAACTATAAAGGGTCAAACATTTCCATTTCCCACTACCTTGCGCCTATGGAATAAACGCCACTGGCGTACCTATGGGTCTTTCAGCGGTGACTATATTATTTTATTGATAAAAAGTCTTTAGGAATGTTTAACGCAGGGCTGTTCAGTAGTTTTGTATGGATCTGGTGTGTGTACTGTGAGATACAGCGCTTTGGAAAACCCAATTAGAGCCATTTTGTGCTACAAACACACGGCAGCGCAGTTCAAGCTATTTGTAGGCGGGAACCTTATGTTCCTATAAATGTGTTCTTAGCAAAAGCTTGTTTCCAAAATTTAACGTACAGTCTCATTCATAATGTGGCCACTTCTCTCCTTAACAGTAAATATTTAAAGTTAAGGTTTCCTTCAGGGAATTATTTCAATTTAAATGATTTAATTTCAACATACAATATGTTAGCACCAGTGTGTTAAAAAAGAAGTTATTGTTATTTTCTATTTCCAGGAAATGTCATAACGAGTAATATTATCTTTAAAACAAGATGTTATTGAGTTTTTATCTGATTATTTAAAGTCTGTTCATGTACCCGAAATATTTATCATGATTATTTATGCCCTCAGGTGTTCGGCTTACCAGATGCTATATGCTGTTCACGGTAAATTGAGCACATCCGAAAGCTCTACTTAAGATCTACTTGTATGCACGTTGTGTATTCTTCCGCTTCATCTACAGTTAGCACTGCAATAGGCCTCATAACTTTATTCGAGCGTCGGTCAGGTGAAAATATGAAGTTATTGGAAAAGTATATATAAATAAAATCTGCTAATTCTTACTCTTACATGCATTGAAAAGAAAATTGAAAAAGGAAGAAATAGTTTGAGTTATAACACATATAAACCTTACACTTTTAATTCGACATTAAGGCAAGGAATTATTTCCCCCGTCATCGTTACCAACTTTACTAGGCGCAAGCCCTTCATTGCGCAAATTAAAATATATAGATAGGAGCAGTGACTTTTTCTAAGGTTGATTTCAAAAGTGCTCACTTTATCGTGAACAGCCTTTAGGCTGACGTGAGCAGTCCTCCCTTAAATCTCTCCCTTCCACCTTAAGCGACTGTCCATGGGCCTCGCTTATAATCATAGCAAAATAAACCTTGAAGGGAAATTGCAAATCTCTTAAGATTTTAAAGGCTACTCGGATGGAATAAGTGGTATACGCGTTAGTAAAATTTATTACATCCAGTGAAGACTTTGGCCTCGATTACATCTTCTTACCAACCTTCACTTGACGCCTGGTGCAATTGCATCATTTTGGCGGTAACAGTAATGGAACTCCAACCTTGAGGAGAAGCTATGGTAGTGATACACCAGGAAATTCTGTTGATGAACTCCCCAGGGTAATGGATTGCATCATCTATTTTTATAACTGTGTCCGCAGATTTGTACTTTTCGTTTTACGGGGATACCGACTTTTACCACTCATATACACGACGGTTTTGGTACACAGGGAAATATAGATGTAATTTCTAATGTGCACGTGTGACATGCAAAACATTTCTCTTCGATTACTAGTGTTGTCTGAATGTTTCAAATGTTGCCAACTGTTCCATGCACCTCATGATATTTATTGATGTTTCAAGTAATCGGTTTAAGTGACGTGGATACCACAACTGTCACAGAACTATAATTTTCTGGTAACAGTGGTACAGAAAGCGTGGTGTAGACTCAGCATATTTTGTTCCCAAAACCTGAAGATGGAAAGTATGTAGACGTTCAGAATTTTGTATTTACGAAGCGCAGGTCTGTTTTTGGATTTTATGGGCCGCGTTACCATACATTAACTGTACTTTTCTTTAAAGAAGTTCGTGAAAATACGTATAAATTTCTAACTGTGTATTCTCAACCATTCAGGGCATATACAGCAAACTAATGCCATTTTTGAGTTACATAAATATAGATGATTGATAGCTTAACTTTTCTCAAATAAACATGTGAAAATTTCCGGTCATTACTGACTGGGTGATTATATCTCCATTTCATCTGACGAACTTATTATGATTTCAAAGAAAAAATTAAGCTTTCGATTTGCATAATTCCATGTGACAAAATTCGAACATAGGTTAAGCTTCTGGATGCTTCCACGCTCTTCACAGACATTCAGTAGCATAATTTCTAAATTACAAACGGCCCATAGTCATACATCTAAAGATATACACAGGCGACAAATAACGAAACATATCAAAATCTAACAACTCGCTTTTCTTTGCGATATAACACGTTGTGCAGATTCATTATTCAATCCATCTCTAACCAGGTTAAGTATTCACTGAACATACGGTTTCTCGTGTAATAAAGTTAGAAATAATCATTTGAGATCATTTTAAGCTACCCAGCGCGACAGCTGTAATGGCAAAAGGTAAAGGCTGCAGAAATTTTGACCTCATTCACGTACGAATCAGCCTCTTAAAAGCAATTTCTTCATGTTTTCAATATATTGCCTATTGTTTAGAGGCTCTGAATGTCTCGCGGAGTAAATATTTATTTGCATATGTTATATTTATTTTAATATTCACATGCTTCAACTTACGTGATTACCAGCTTTATTCCTTGTGACTTGTGTATTGTTGGGTGTGAATTTCTAGCTCGCGAGTCTTACAAGCCGTGTCAAGAAATCTTTGAGCGAATCTGTGAGGTCGTGACTTTGCAAAATATTTGCAGTCTCTCCTGCTGCCGAGTGAAATAGCAAAACGTTCGGCTATCTAATACAAGTTTTCCTTTCCCTCACAATTCAGCAGCTGGCGCAAAAATTGTAATGAACATGTGGTGGAAGGTATAAGGGTGAAATAAAAACCAGTAATAAAGGGCCGCGGACAAATGCACGGATTCATTTCTTGCTGATAACAAATTGTTTAATCATGCTCTTAAATGAGTTTAAAATTAAAATATAAAAATTTGGTTCGATGGCAAATACAAAAATAATAACGAATAGGGCTTTGAAGTCTAAAATCACACCAAATAAACGCTTTCGCTTTTGCCTTTCCGCAAACGTGTGCAAGTTGCAAAGTAAACAAATTTATGGTATCAGCTGTAAGCGGGAATAAATCATCACCAATTATTTTACAATAATTTTCGTTCGCCAAGATTTTTAACTGTTGATGGGCAGTAATATACTGATGCCATCGGATACGTTATTGATAGGCTGTTCACGGTAAAATGAGCACTTTTGAAAGCCATGCTTTAGATCTACTTGTACGCCCGTTGTGTGTTTTTCCGCCTTATTTAAAATTAACATTGCTATGGGCCTCATCACTTTATTCATGCGTCGATCAGGTGAGACTGTGGAATTATTAGAAAAGTAAATATTTTCCAAATTTGGTCAGTTTTACACTTCGATGCATTAAAAATAACAGAAAGCGAGAGAAATAATTTAAGTTATGACAAATGGTTACCTAAGACTTACTATTCGACGTTAAGATATGGAATTACTTTCCACCTATCGGTACCAAATTTACTGGGCACATGTCACTCAGTGCACCCGTTAAAATTTATGCAGGCAGGGGCAGTGACTTATTTCTAAGGTTCATTTCAAAAGTGCTCACTTTATCGTGAACAGATTTACCAATATATATTTTTTTTTTTTAGCGAATATGAGATTACAGAATGAAAAACACAGTTATAGTTATACATAATTGAATTAGCGCTATGAGAACGGCCAACGTTTGAGGATTGACGTCTCAGTGTATTTCGGTGCGCGAAGTATACAAATGTTTCACTGTTGTTGACGTCGAAATGCATCAAAAAGTGATTTAATTTTCGAATTAAAATAGTCCTCAATATTTTTGAAAACCTAAAGACATATATTTTTGACTGAACGTCAGCCAGTAATTTTACGATGCACTGCACATTAGGCGTGTACCTTATACATAGTTTGCGTCAAAAGAAGCGGGGTAGGTGGAGATATAAAGATCAAAAAAATTAGGTATTCATCTAGCGGTGCAGAGAATTTTCCCCTCTTGTACCAAGTCTTGAATGCAAGTAAACAAATACAAGCCTCAAACTTCCTTCGGCCTCCAGCCGTTACGAACTGTGCGTTAAAGTCTATTTATAGGTCATTTTAGATTTTTCTGAAGTTCTTCTTTCAGGCTATCGGTAATCTTCCACCGCACGTAGAGGAGGAGTAAACGAGTCTGTCAATAATTGAAAAGGAGAAAACAAACAGCTTTAATGCCCTCGATAAGCAGCCATAAATAAATAATGCACAAACATAAGGACGACGTATGTTTCAAACTATGTCGCCATCAATAAGTAAATATGACATTAAAAAAACTTTAACTTTACAAATTACATAACAAAACTCTATTTAATAATACATAATATAACAGTCACTACTAGTATAAAAACAATATACCTGTTTCCTCACCGTCTGTAATTCATATTGACCATAAAATTAATATTAAAATTTATAGACAAAATATTAGTAAAAGTCTCGTTTAAATGAAAATTTGAACTTTTTTTTTAATATACGTATAAAAAACGCTTGTGATACATGTTTCCTTTAGGAAACAACAAAATTTTCATTCATGGGGCTATTTTTAAAGGTTTTGTGTAAATACTGCCAACCGACCATTTCAGCTCACTACACATAGCCGCAGGCTGCGGTACCGGTAATGTACAACGATTACATGCAGCGATATAGGCTATTCGCGGTGAAATGGGAACTTTTGAAACCCCTGCTTTTAAGATCTACTTGAATGCACGTTGGGTATTCTTCCGCCTTATGTAAAATTAACATTGCCATGGGCGTCATCACTTTAATCATGCGTCGTTCAAGTGAAACTGTGAAATTATTAGAAAGTAAATACTCCACGAATTTGCTCATCTTAACACTTCGATGCATTAAAAAAAAAAAAAAAAACAGAAAATGAAATATATAATTTAGGTTGGCACACATGGTTATCTAACACCTTTTATTCTTCGATTTTAAGATATGGAACTACTTTCTATCCATCGTTACCAACTTTACAGTGTGCATGCTCTTCATCGCGCCCGTTAAGGTATATGCAGGTAGGGGCAGTGACTTTTTTTTTCTAAGGTTGAAGTGCTCACTTAATCACAGACTCGAATTGTGGGTATTACCTCTTTTTACGCGCGGTATTGCAGCGATACAGTTTACTGCACCAGTTAAGATACTGCTTGCACAGTTGTCCGCGAGTGCAGCCTTAGAATATCTTTCTGTTATCGGCATCACCCGAGTGCAGTACACCTTTGCAGCTTCTTAGGGAATGAATCTCGAAAAATCATTAAATATGTTTTAAGGTATTTACATAAAAAAAACCTTTGGAAGCAAAAAGCATAAGACTATCTTATCGTGATCATGAACTATCGAGGAGTCATCGAAAACACATTTTATACCTGTTCACCCTCTTGGAGCACGGATTACAAAAAAATTCTATCTTAGTGGGTGTCTGCGCCCTAAGGGGAGGCCATCCTTAAATGCCCATGCTTTTGCGTGAAGCAGTTTGGGCTATGTGTTGATGAGTGAGTGAGTGAGTCAGCCGGGACACTTCGTTTTATAGCTAGAAGTCATGGTTTACGTTCAGGATATTCTGTTACTGTTGGCAGTGGCTGGGGGTAATATTTCGTTTAAAATTGCATCGATTCTACTGTACATGTACACTGAAAAAGTAAATAAATTGAAATGACTAGGTAGTGTTAAATATTCTAATAAGGTATTAAATTTACAAATCCTGAGAGGATTGGGCGCTTGCGGAAGTCATACTACACCAGTTCCGCCATATATTCGCTGTTTCATGATGTGAGTTGTATCTTTATAATCTAATTTCCTTTGTTTCTATTGTTCGCCGTGCCGTGACGTACCTACTTCCCTTGACACCTTGCTGTGAGTGATGTGTACACGAGCTGGAAAATATGGTTCATAGAGCTAGAATCCATTCACGGCTAATTCCAACTATTCTGGAACCCTGTTAAAGTTTTACTTTCATGATATTCCTCCGTCTCATGCAAACAGAGTTTAAGAGTGGGATGGACCCCCGTGGGAACCCCGCGACCAAGGTCAAGAAGCGAGGGAGCGATACGGGCGACACTAACACGCACGCCTAGTGCCTCATCGCTCCTACGCGCAAGGCAAGCAGTGTTTCCGTCGTGACGCTGTACTGTGCAAATTAGATCTGTAACAGTTGCGTTTTAATTACATGAAATGAAAGACCACAGATTAAACTACGCCCGCATTTTGAATTTTTCTCTTGCCGCTTAAGTAAACTGCATTTGGGCAAGCATTAAGAAAAGGGATATTTGACAATTTTCACGAATTTTCTTCTCCAAGAATACACTTAATATGACAAAAGTAAAAACATAGGGGCATAGATAGTTGTTTTTAAATCTTTTCTGACAAGAATCGCATTTGCAGAATGTACGAGATTCACGTATTCGCGCTGACAACTATGTCCCAGAAAATTCGGGGGTCTAGCCAACTCTTCACGAAACCTAGAAAACCACACCAAAGGGACAACGCACCGCATTCGTGCGTAATCATTGAATTGAGAACTATTTATTTCTAGGCATTACAAACATACAGTACATAGATATTTTCTCCCTGTTTTATTCAAGTTAATTACGAATAAAATATTTTAATTTATAACTAGAATGTAAGTAGAAGTTCGATTTGTCCAAAAACAAGGTGCTTTTATGTTAACATAATAATAAAACGCCTGTGATTAATTGAATATTTAGGAAACAACTGAACATGTAATACCTGCATGGGCTGATCTTTCAATTGCTCGATTAAGAAAGTGCGAACAAACCGCGAATCGACCATAACACGTCAGTTATTGTTGCCGCTACCTCCAGTATGTGGGTGCGAAACAGCAGCGAGGGGATAAACAAGTCAGTTAAGTCATTGTTGTGCGGAGCGGGGGGTAGGAGACGGCGATTTATCCGCGACTGCGTATCCGCATCGCTGCGCGCGCACGAGCTTTCTGTGGTCAAGGGCTTTCGATGCACCCTTCCTCCACTTTAACCCCACCCACCCTGCCTCGCCAGCTTCCTTACTACCCCGCCTACTCTACGGCTCCCTGCGCAATGAGAGCATATCCCAGCCAGTTTGCCTCAGCGAGACGCTACACTGTAAAAATATTCTTGTAAACGTCCTAAACTGTCATAGAAGTTTTTAACCTAGACATAGAGACCTGCAAAATTCGCGTTATTATTTGAGGACTTTTTAAACTTAAAAAACACTTTTCTTCTGCAGAACGTTTTTCATTGGACCATTCTTTGTTTGACACGCCCCGGGTAACTCTATGCCAATAAATGAAAACTTTACAATTGCGTGCGCCAATCACGTGCAGGTTACTCAGAAAGAAAGTGACTCCGCATTTAGCCAACAGCCAACAGAGAAATGACGCCTGCTCAAGTATACACAGTACTGTGAATTTTAGCTTGATTCCAAAATATAACGCCAATTTTGCAGGTCCCTGCCTTTACAGTGTATTGAAATATTACAATATGTGAGGCTGAAAATATGGGAATTCTCAGCACCGCTACTATATAAAGTTGGGGAATTCCCTATAAATTTATCCTTTCCTGAGAAACTGCAGGATCTTTATAGGCTGTTCACGGTAAAGTGAGCACTTTTAGAAGCCACCTCATTTGGAAAAGGAGTCAATACATACCTATATTTTATTTTAGCTTTAGACGTTGACTTCCGAGTGTGGTGGAATTTACACACTGTGTTCATTACTTACATGGCAATATCTATTTTAAAATGGTGGTCAAATGATAGAAAATGGCCGAAAGGAAAGAGTAACTAGAGACTCAAAAGTTCTCACTTTACCGTGGACAACCTACCATGGATGTATGGGAAAATATTTTACTATTCGTGCTTTGACACTGTATGTTTACACAGACATTGTGAATACTCACTACTACATAAATGGGGAAATGTGATTGTTTGTCTTTTGACGTCAAAACGGAACAACGGATCAACGTGATTTTTTGCACAGATATAGTTGGAGGACCGGAGAGTGACATAGGCTAATTTTTATACCGGAAAATATCTCATTTCCTTTCAGAAAAATTTTTAATGTAAATAGGTACTGGATTAAGCTTTTCTTGGGATTGATTACTGCATAAAAAAGAATTGCAAAAAATCGTCATTTCTCTTTTCTTTTTTGTCTATAGGCTGTAAAAATTTCCTTTCAAAAAGCCGTAGTGGTCCAGTGGCTAGAGTTATTCGAGTGGATATATTTATACATCAAGTGGACCCGCAGCTGGTCAGGGACTAGTGCAGTAGCTCAGTGGCTAGAACACCAAATAAAGGGGCCGCAGCTGGTCAGGAGCTAGAGAACCCAAAGGTAGGGCCGCAGATGGTCAGAGGCTAGAGCACCTAATCGTGGGGCCGCAGTAGCTCAGTGGGTAGATGACCCAATAGTAGGGCCGCAGCTGGTCGGGGGATAGAGCACCAAATAGTCGGGCCGCAGTGTGGCTAGAGCACCCAAAAAGGAGGCCGCATCTTGTCAGGGACTAGAACACCCAATAGTGGGGCCACAGTAGCTCAGTGGGTGGAAAACCAAATAGTGGGGCCGCAGTAGCTCAGTGGCTAGAGAACACTTTTAAAAAATTTGGCTGGATCAATTCAAAGTTTACAAAAATAATCATGCGAACAAAGTCGCACGGGTCATCTAGTTAACAAATAATTCCTTAGAGTGTCGTATATATCATGTCGTTAACGCCATGGAATAAGAAAATATAAGAAAAGTTGAGAACTCCAACTCCCGATATTTGCTGCGTTCTGCAAGCGCCACTGTACTTCAAAACATTCATTATTTAAGTTGGATTCACAACATCCAAGTAGAGGGCGTAGTTATGTGTGAATAAAAGTTGGACATCCATTCACTTTCACGCTTAGCGTACGTACAAACGTAGAAAACAGACCGGAATTAACTCAACTTTCCACTGCTACGTACGTAGGTACGGCCGTATTCTCAATCAGTCAGTGTGTCCATTCTAATAATAAATACATCCGTTCAACTAATACTACTCAGGAAAAGTTATGAATGCTTGACATTACGTTTTCTTCGGTCAACGTTTCAAAATTGTACCATGTATTGCAACAAAACCTGCAAAAAAAAAAACACAAAATAAATAATCTCGCTTCTAAGAGCTACGTTTTTGTCTAAATGTCTGCCAACAGAATACGTACGTGCTTACATTTCTAAGAGATTGTTAATGTGCCATTATAGAGATACAAAAATTTCTTGAGTTCAAGCTGTACTGGGATACACTGAAAACACCTACTTTATTGTTAATTTTGTGATTAGGACGGTCGTTTTCTAACACGCCCTGCAGGACTGAGATCACGTAATAATTAAAGGCTTGCGAAATTCGCGTTATTATTTGGCATAAGGCTAAACTGTACAGTACTCTATATACTTCAGCCGGCGTCGTTTCTCCATTGGCTGCTGCATAGACGTGATGTCTCGCCCTTTCTTACAGAACTGAGCGTTATTGGGGCTCGCAGTAGTGAAGTCTTCATTTAATGGCGTGGAGTTACCCGGGGCGTGTCAGATAAAGTTTGGTCCAATAACAAAAGCATTGCAAAGGTACATGTGCTTTAATCTTAACTTGTCCCCAAATAATAACACGAATTTTACATGTCTCTAGTATTAATCATGTATACAAAGATAGCGAATTACGAATCATAAAAGCAGCAGCCAGTGAACAAATTACAGCGCCTGGAGTGAACACAGATTTTTTAAGTTTAACGTAGTCTTCTAATTTACTCACGAAATTTCCGGTTTTGTATACGTAACTGCTATTCTGATATATGAAAGTGCAAGTTAGCTGTTTGCCAATTGAAAGTGATGCTAACTTCTGTGTTGTGCTGAAGTGATAGATTTGACTACACGATCCTTTCCTCCTCCGAGCTGATAATTTGTTCATTAGCTGCTGACGCTGACAGAACTAGCTTTCCTTTTTAAATTCCCTACGTAAAGAACACTTAATAACATTCAACGCTGCGCAAAATTACGTTGCGAAATTATCGCTTGCAACATACGGTATGCAAAACATTTACCTAAGCCAGTGAATAGGTGAAGATTCCATTAGACGTTGTATATTTCTTTCGCTATGTATTTTATTCACTCGTCCATAGTTTATCTATAGCAGGTGTACCGAATAAACAGTGAAAAACAGTTTATCAAATTCAACCATGTATTTTATGGTCGAGCGGTATTTTCAGCCATATGATATTTTTGAGGGGCATTTTTTTCATCAATATTTACCAGACTTCAAAATAATATCGGCTAGGGCCTATATGTGTGGAGTGTAGTGGAATGGAGAGATTTGTCCGACTCTTAACATCGGGGGTTTGAGTGCCGATGAGAGTGAAGCTAAGTGAGTGTGAAGCAGCGCCGGAATGCTAGAAAGGAATAAAACGAGAGATCCCCGAGAAAACCTGCTGACTAGTGGCATTGTCCGGGCGCGATTCCCATAAATGTGAAGGTCCTATGTGATTGTATGAAATTTTAAAATCTAAATAATATAAGCAAATGTTTGTCCGTACAGCATACTGTAATTGTTCGTATATACAGGATAATTATAAAGTCCATGAAACATTAAAAAAAAAATCGGTACATCTAAATGGTTCAGAAATATTTAATAACTGACACACTACGGGAAAGACAAATTCTCCGAGGTTTTTTTTTTTTATGTGGTGCCGGCGGGGCAGTTGTGAAAACCGCCGACAGGAGCACCAGTAACCGTAGTTGCTATAATGGCGGCGAACCAGTTAGAAAAAGCGTTTTCTGTGCTATAGTTTGCTCGTTGCCAATCGGTAATCGGTAGTGCCAAGTGCCACAAGACACCACCAGTTTACAACAGCATTGTGAAGTGGTACGAGAAATTCGAGGAGGATGGTTGTTTGTGCGATGCAAAACGTTCGGGCCGACCTGGTGTGTCGGAACAGGCGGTTGATCGTGTGAGGGACGTGATGCAGCGTAGTCCCAGAAAGTCAACCTACGGAGCTAGAGCGGAATTGAACATCCCTCAGTCAACAGTGTGGAAAATCGAAGAGTGAAGCCGTACAAATAGCAGCTCCTGCAAGCCATAAGCCGAGACGACAAATTGGCCCGACTGCAGTTCTGCATTGATATGCCGAACCATCTGGAAGATGACGATTTCCGAAAACAAATTAATTTTCAGTGACGAAACAACTTTCCATCTTTCAGGAAAGGTCAACCGACACAACACACGAGTATGGGGAACAGAGAATCCGCATGCAAATCTCGAACACGCCCGGGATTCACCGAAAGTTAACGTGTTCTGTGCCATGTTCAACAAGAGAGTTTAATGGTCCCTTCTTCTTCATCTAGAGAACTGTCTCTACATGCTGCAATTGTGGCTTATGCCGCAACTGGAAACTGACAGCAGGGATTTCACCTTCCAACAAGATGGCGCCTCCCCTCCCCTCCATTCCCACAATTTTGTACTAGGTTACCTGAATGAGAAGTCGCCGCATCGCTGGATAGGCCGTGTGACGGCCGCTGACCAGGTGCTACTCCGGTGGCCACTGCGGTCACCAGACTAGACAGCCTGCAATTTTTTCTTGTGGGGTTACGTCAAGGATCAAGTTTATGGTCCAACTCTACCACAGAACCTCGATGACTTGCGTCGCTGCATCACCGCAGCTGTTCATACCATCACTCCTGATATGCTGGGTTGGGTATGGGCAGAAATGGACTACAGATTAGATGTGTGTGGTGCGATGAAGGGTTAACACATAGAACATTTATGATGACTGCAGAATAACAGAATAAACTCTGTTAGTTTGTCTTTCAAGTAGTGTGTCATTTATTGCATGTTTCTGAACCATTTACGTGTATCGATTTTTTTTTTTTCGTGGACTTTATAGTTATCCTGGTATTTATCAGTTAAACCATTCAGTTAGCATTTTAGGTTAGAAGTCAGTTAATCATAACGCACAAGATACAGAGTATAAAAAGTGTTACATTTAGAGTTGTAGCTGATTTAAATCGTTATCATACAATTGCATTTACTGTAAAACGTGGAGGGATATTTAGTTAGATAAGTGTCACATGTTCGGTTTAGTATAAATGCCCATTATGCATGCTCACCTTCTGTTGCGTCGACGCCGTAGGCTGGTTGTCATTACGGAAACTGCGGTCGTGTACGATGGCGCTGCGACCAGGGCAGCATCTTCTCGCCTCGGTGGCTGGCTGCAGACAGACCTCATATCCGCGTGTAATGTGCTTTTATTAACTACTAGGGGACCCAGCTCTTGATCTTTTATGTTTTGTGTTGTCACGGGGCTAGAACAGTTGACCATGTTAAAAAATTTGGTTACCATACAAAGTCTGAAAAAAATTTTGCATAGTTATATGTAGGTAATGTGAAATTAACTCAACATTGAAGCGACTTCTGTCCCATTTAATATTTATCCATCCACTCGGCCACTGCGGCCCCACTTAACATAGTTCTATCCACTGAGCCACTAAGGCCCCACTTAATTAACTCAACATTGAAGCGAGACATTTAAATTAAACAAAAATGATATTCCATTACCTTCATATCTCAATGCAATGTTCTCTATGCATTAATACAAAACTTTACATGGGGAAAAAATACTTAGAAAATTAGTTTTTAGGGTAAAAGGATATGATTGCGTAATCTGATCTTGCTGAAATTCGAACTTGGCCAGTATTTTACCTTGAGGATTCGTTCTGCAAAATTTGAAGAACTTCTATTAAGTTTCAAATGACAGAGACATTGAAAACGTACAGACAGACAGAGATTGTCTACTTATATACAGTAGTAGGATTGTGTATTATAAACTTGTCCTGGTTTCCCTTCGGCCTCGTGGCGAAATTGCTGAGAGCTTGTTTTGTTCCCGTAGGCCCGTGTTGATGTGTCCTTGCGGCTAGCATCGTATTGGCACTCTTTCGCCGCGTACTGAGAGAAAATCGAACAAAATATTTATTTGTATAGGGCGAAATATATATATATATATATTTAGTTGTCCTAACAAACAATTTTGTTGAGCAAACAAAATTTCAAAAGCAACAAAATTACTTTTGTTCGTCTATCAAAATATAAGCTAAACCCGGGATATATGACGCACCTTTTAATTTATGGCTTTCAAAGATACAAAATTAATTCTACCTTAAAAGAAACACCGGAGAAAAACAGTCACAGGTTTCGTGTATTTACAAAATAATTATGAATAGAAAATTATGTTGCCAACTTAGCAAAATTTTAAAAACACAAATACCATTTTTTTTGGCCGTATCTCCCATAAGGATGGGTGATATATGGGGTGGGAGATATGGTTTATGGCTTATCAATGTTAAAATTCTCAGCTACAGTATGAAAGGGTTTTCCGAAACGAAATTAATTTAATCTGTAACTAGTATGAACTTTAACTTTAAATTTACTATTTTGTTTACTTGTACAGCAAAATAAAACTGTTGTTAAAAAAAAATTACTGATATTTAAAAGAAATATATATACTTCTTTCATCACCCCTCTCAGCACCTCCCAAATCACACACATTAAACACTGGGAACCTTTTAGCCACATAAACACCAAACCTCTAAATTAATCCAAAACAGATGAAGATATGCAGAAATTGGTAAAAGTATTTGTAGTTGTTTACATGTATCATATTAATTTTGTTGCTCTTTTTTTCTCCAATATAGCACACATGTTGCAAATTAAACCATACACGGTACATGTTTCATGAAGCCACCTACTACATCTTGTACATTTAATCCAATCTGCTCTTGATGAAGTGTCTGTATAGTTCTCGAAACATTCACAGCACTCGTTTCATCAAAATTGTCACTATCTTCACTTGAAGCAAACTCCACCACAGTAATATCTTCTTCACTAGGAAATGAATAGTCAAGGCGTTTTTTTTTTTTTATAGATTGCTTGGATGTAAATTTACGGGTCTGACATTTCTTAGGCCTATCCGAGCCCTTTGTTAATTTTTTGGCATCCTATGCAGCAGTACGTTTTTTTTTTTGCATCCACCCTCGTCCTCTTCTTGTTTTCTATCACATCAGGATGGGTAACTAGTTGCTCACATAATTTTCTTGTTGGTCGTTTTCCTGGAGCACGATTTGGTATGGGAGATACTGTATTTAGCAATTTGGTTGGTGTCACATCTTGGCTGGGGATGCGTGGAGGCGAAGAAGCAGGAAAAGTAGTGACAGTTTTCATCGGTTTGAAAGCAGAAGATGTGGAAGGACATTTTGTAAGTTCGAAGGTAGAATGAGAGTAGGATGTAGCAACACCTGCTCGGAGAGGTTGTGAGAAACCATTACCCTCCTTAGGAAGAGGATCGTCATGGCGACTTTCAAAGGAGGCGTCACTTTATTCAGGAAGGAACTGGTCCATTGGATCAGATCCTCGTAAATATGCATAATCTGGAATGGCTGCGGGGTTTAGAGGAACTATCCGTGTAGCCCTGAATCCTGAAACACCATTCTCTACAATAGCACCACGAAGCCAAACACTCTTCAGGAGAACTCCAAAGTGGTGACGTTGAATGCTGGTATGACTTAGCATCCAGTTATTGCATGCGTCTCTCCAATAGGCCTTCAGTGTCTTGAAGAAGATCCGATCAAGAGGCGTCGTGTGGCTCTGCAGACACAGAACCGAAATATAATTATCAACAGCTTTTTGAAGTATGTCTGGAGAGTTGATATGCGAACAATGGCCATCCAACAGAAGAAGACATTTCCCTGCATTCTTGCGTGGAATGAAGTGGTTTTCGAGCCAGTCCATAAATATGTATTCATCTATGTATGCAGATTTCTTCCTCATTGTTATGACTCCTCCAGGCGGCATACTTTCTTCCCACAATGCTTTCTTGTTTACCCCTTTGAAAATGCAGTAGGGTGGTCAAAATGAGCCCTCAGCATTACAGCATGTCTCTACAGTAACTGTTTCACCCCTTTCCTTTGCTTTTCTTAAATGAACATCTTTGCTGCCTCGTACAGCCACAACGTGTCCAGGCTCATTCGTTAATGACAAACCCGATTCATCCTTGTTGTAGATGTTACCTGGTTTACACAACAAATTGTCTTCTGTCAAGGTTTTCTGCAATAGGTAAAAATGGGCTTTAACTTTTTCCTTGTCCATTCCTTCTGCACGATTATTTGATATGCCTTGAGATTTCCTAACACATAAATCTGTGTTTCTATTCATAAAAGACTTGTACCAATCACAGCCGGCTAACCCGGTTTCCTTATTGAACCTATGTGCCTTATTCATTGAAAATCCTAAGTTATAGGCGATTCTTCTAAGGTTTTTTTTCTAGTTGGAGCGAATCCTGCTGCCTGAAGCTATTTAACATGGCTAGCAAGCTTCCTTTCAGCATCTCTCCTAACAATGGAGGTTGACCAAGTTTGCATTTTATGAAACATCCGGTAGTTAATCTAGTGCGCAGCGTTTTCTCCGGGATGTTGTTTTCCCTCGCAGTTTTCCTTGCTGTTATTTTTTTTTACATATGGTACTGCACTAATGGCCTTATCTAAGTCTTCCTGTTCCCATGCTGCCCGATTGCTTTTTCTAGCTCCATACGTCGTACGCATTTTCAACCATTTGAACTGGAAGAACAGAGAGAGGAAATAGAATTACTTATTAATCTAAATAGTTTTTTTTATTAATTTTATACAAAATTAAGAAGACTGTCTACTTTCCCATTTCTAAAACAGAACAATAATTTCTTTGTAGCACCCAGAGTAGTGTAACCTGTGACTTACTTAAATTCATAATTATCCAAGTGCTTACAGACACACATAAGGAAGGCGTGGGAGCGTGGTCTCTATTACTAACCACGGCACACACGTCTGTGACTCATGTCTGCTTAGCTGTCCGTGTAATCTTGATTGCCTTATAGTGCATCAGTAGAAGCAGACAGCTGACTACAGTTTCGCTTGTTATCTTGTGCGGTTCAGACAGTGTAACCTTGAAGAAAACGTGCGAATGTTCCCCGCCGTATCTACTACACAGACAAAGGACTTAACGGCTTGTCTTTTTCACGAGAACAATTATTTTTTTAAGGACATTTGTTTCTCTGTAATTTTCATTATCATAAAGTCACTTTCGCTAGAGTACATACAGTAAAGAGTGCCAATTGGCTTTTCATTAATTAGGTGCAGCATTCAAATAACCTATATGACATAAATACTGCGTGGACATATAAGTTTTTTAAAAATAACATTTACGCACATGGGTACTTGATATTGTTTATATTTTAGTCTTTTGTGTTTTTTTACATCGTACAACAAATAGTCACATTTTTTACGCATTCTACTTTAAGTAGGCCTTATGCAATTTTTTAAGTCGCTTTTAAGTATTCAACAAATTCGACTTAACGCAGCATGCATTTTACGTAACTAATATCAAGACATGACCTTCTACATCAGAGTGTTACTGTATGTAGATATACGAATGGATACTTTTTTTTTTAAATTAACTATGCGTCGTATCTCCCTTTCACTAAATGCGTCGTATCTCCCAAAGACATGGGAGATACAATGCAGCCCCTAACTGTGGTTTAAGATGGCGGAACACGCACGAGATGGCGTGAACACAAGGTTAGCTAGATACCCTTCGCAACTACACACCACGATTTGCTCAAATCACAGAAATATGAGCTAAAGTAAAATTGAATAACACACTACAAAACTTCCAGTACTTACCAATGGTGAATTGAGGAAGAAAGTGACGTACCATTTTAAAAACAAACTGGACGTGCTCGAAAACACAAACGTACACTCCCGCAGACTAATGGCGACTGTTGCGCACAATGACTGCGCATCGGTCCGTTCCCTTCCGTCCAATTCTGGGGATGCGTCATATCTCCCGCAGTGGCATATCTACCGGATTTACCTTATGTTTGAATAAACAAAATCTCTGTGTTGGGCCAACAAAAATTAGACTTTCAACTAAATATTTTCGTTCGAAAATACAGCTCGAGAGTTTGGTTGTATTTTTTTTGTGACAATTAGGATAGTGCCCTTGTATGTTAGTGCATCTATTGATGCTTAACAATCGCACAAACATATTAATAGAACACTGCAACGAGAAACTGACAGCAAAAGCTGTAAAACTAGAAATATTTGTTGTCACATTAGCTGAGAATACTAAAGCGTAGCGCTCGGACGCAGGTGATCCAGGTTCTAAACTCGGTCGAAGTGGTAAATTTTTTTTATATCGGCCCAAACTGTGTGTAGCCAAACAAATCTTTAGTTGCGCCAACCAAATCGTACAGTTTGGAGCGACCAATTTATAGCAACAAAATAATTTATTTTCAGCAACAAAATATTTCATGGCCTCTATACAAAGAAATAATTTGGTTCCATAAAGCAGATCTCCTTTGTTTCAACAAAACCGTTTTTTTTCGGTGCGGGTCCTGAATACTGCGGTGGCTACATAAGGCGCGTTCAGCGCGTATGTTTTTTTTTTTTTTTTTAAGGCAGGTGCACGTCAGTGTTTACCTTAACAACACGGACTCCGTGTGGAAATTATTATAATATACAGGAGCGGAAGAAGCGCTGACCTCGCGAACTCCAGCTGCAAGATGGCGAAACTGGCGAGCGACACGTCGTGACGCAGTCCGTCCGTCAGTCGCCGGCTGCCAACCGTCTTGCCAGCAGTCAGGCAGTGCGGCCAATAGGGAACCGTCCCCAGCACGTGGTAGCCAGTCAGACATAATGCCCGTTTCCACACTGTGGAAAAGGTTTTGTCGAATCAAACAAAGTTTCTTTGGCGTAAATGAATGAATTGTTTGTGTAGGAGCAGTGAAATATTTTGTTGTTCTAAGCAAATTATTTTATTATTCTTATCTGGCTGAACGAAACAACGATTTGGTTCTTGCAACAAAAGATGTGTTTGACTCCGTTTGGTTAAATATATAAATGCAAATTATGTAGAATACTGGCCAAAGAGTGAAAATAAATATTTCAATATTTACACACACACACACATATATATTATTTATTTATTTATTTGGCCAAAGTGTGGCAATAAATATTTCAAGATGTACAGCTTTACTTTGTTGTTTCTTGTTGAATTTGTTTTATTAGAATGTATATACTATTATTAAACGTCAATAAATGCACCAATAAGCACTGTTACTATCCCGTTACAAAACATGCAAACAAACTCTCGACCTATATTTTCGAATGAAGTAATCAAATGAGTAGCCAAGCAAATCCGTACAGTTGATGCAACTAAATATTTTGTTAACAGTCTAATTTATTTTGGTCCACAATTGAGGTTTTGTTTATTCAAGCGTGTATTTTGTTAGATAGGCAAAAAATCATTTTGTTCCTTTTAAAGCTTTTTTTTTTCAACAAAATATTTTGTTGTGACAACCATGCATATCGTTGTCCCAAAGCAAAGGAAATTGTCTTGTCTAGACCAAACCTTTTCCTCAGTGCACGGCCTCGCGCAGGAAACCAGATAACGGGCACGGCCACATCAAAAGAAATTCAACGCATTTTCGCCTCTATTTACCTATCTACTCTGTGGCCACGGATTTCAGCCACCCAAACGTTCGACGTTGATTCACAGAGATAAATATTTGATCCACCCAACAAACAAAATATTTGTTTGTATATGGCCAAATATTTATTTCGTTGCACCGATAAAATGTTTTGTTGAGTAAAAAAACTTGAAGAGTAAAAAAAAAAAAAGTAATTTTGTTTCGTCCAAAAAAATATATGCTTGAAGAAACAAAACCTCTTTTGGGCTAAAAGGAATTAGATTGTTGATAAAATATTTTGTTTAATCAACTATATATATTTGTTTGACCACTAGTGTGATTATTTCGAAAATATAGCTATAGAATTTTTTTGTTTTTTGTGACAATTAGGATAGACGAAGAGTTTGTTAGTGTATTTGTTGACGCTCAGTAATGGTCTGAATCTCCTAGTAGAACATGTTCAACATAAAATCAAATGTAAAGGTGTAAAACTTGAACTATTTATTTGCGCACGTTGTCCAACATTTGAACTGTGTTTATTTAAAAACATTCCCGTATCATCAATAGTCACGTCAGCTGAGGTTGTATCACACGCGAACTATCAATATGGCTCCGAAGCTCGATCTTCAGTTGCACCAACGAAATCTTATTTTCGGGCAACCAAATAACGAAAATAAAATAATTTTGTTTCAACAACAAAATATTTTACTGCCCCTGTACAGACAATTTTTTTTGTTGCGCCAAAACAAACTTTGTTTGATGCAACAAACCCCTTTTTCTCAGTACACAGGTCGAGTATCGAGTATTTCGAAAGTTGTACGGCAGCAGGCTAATTCACATTCTTATTTGTACTTCAATCAATGCCTTCAATAAAAAGGCTGCTGCGAAAGTAAAACAGAATACTTGTTAATAATACGTAGGGCCACTGATTTTTTGCGATTAAATCGAACACACAGTAGACTTCACTACCGTATATACGCCTCGGCTGTTGTCATACCTCCATTGGCTGTTGGTTTGGTTCCCGCATTTGACCGAGCCACTCAAGATCCCGTACCTCCGACACTCTACCTTTCGTGATTCGTGGGCAAACAGTTAACACGAACCAGAACTTGCTTAAGCCAATCGCAAAAGCTGGACGACCCCACAGTGCTTTGAACTGCATCTTGTCTCGAAATCTTATCGCGAAATATCACTGCCCCTAATAATACGGCATTGGAATGGCGTATCGTCCACGTTCTCATTTTAGCTCACGGAGGAAAAATGTATCTGTCCATGTAGCCTGTACCACAGTGTTTGAATGAAAAACCAGAGTTAAATTAATTAATTCTCAATGCTTTAATTTTATGGATAAATGTTCCAAAAAAATATTCAACACATACACACTAGCAAGATTTCGCATCTTGCCAATATTCCTTGATAAATATCACGTATACTAGGGTACTTAGTGTTTGAAACTGTTATCATTTAAGTTGATGTAGTGATCCTCATATATAAACTCTGTGGCTGAAGGCATGGTATGCACAGCCCTTAAATGTGCGCATCTAAAGAATATTTCCTAGGTGCGAAAGATGATTTGACCATCTTCCTGCGCCCGAACGACGTGGCGCAGTAGCAACTCACTGGACTCGCATTCTGGAGGACCCGGGTTCGATTACCGGCCCGGCCATCCTGATCTCGGGCTTTCCATAGTTTTCCAAAATCACTCCAGGCGAATTCTGGGACGTGTCCTTGGAAAAGACTATGGCCGATTTCTTCCCATTCCTTCACCAATCCCTCTCCCCAGTGCAACTTGCTCCCGTCTCTAATGACCTTGCTGTCGACGAAACGTTAGGCCCTACCTACCTACAGTCATTCTGTGCTGAAAAATACAATTTTTTGGCTCATTTCCCCTCCTTTCGCTAAATCAATGCGTTAGGGTTTTTTTTTTGCGCTTAAGATTTTTCCGAATTTTTCCGAGGTTTGTAATAATAACTATTTCCTTATTTAAAAATGTGATGGCAACATATACTACACAGTTTATATTCTGATGGAGAAAGTTAATTTATATTTCACAGAATTTATGCACTAGGCCTACTCGTTGTTAGTATTATATTCAATATACCAACTTCCAATAATATTAAAATATGTTAATATAAAAAGAGTGCCGAAAATTTGTAGTAAAACATCACGACGTCGACCACCACCCAAACTAAACATGTATTTTAATATTTTTGACAAAATGTGACGATAATATTGTTTTAACACTACCAGGGCGAACCGGGTTCAATCCCCGGCCGGGTCACCGGATTTTTGCAAGTGGTAATCGTGCCGGACGATGCCAATGGTCGGCGGATTTTCTCGGGTATCTCCCGTTTACAGCCCCTTCATTCCGGCGTCGCGCCATATTCACTTCAATCACCCTCATCGGCTCTCAAGACCTCGCTGTTAAGAGCCGCCGAAATCTCTTCACACTCACTCACTCATCCTCCCAATAATATTGTTTTATATGCTGTTAATACTAGTACATGGGATTAGACCTATTTTAAATATTTAGCAACATATTCCGTGTATAGGTAACATTTTACTCTAGGTAATACGTGCTTATTTTACTTTTTTCCTTTGCGATATTCTTGTAAACGTCATTGAGAGTAATTTTGATATTGAGTAACCTTGTCCCTTCCCATTACAAGTTATCATACGTATGTTTAAACTCTAAAAGAATTAGCACCTAAATTCAACTTAAAAATATATGCATTCAAGTATATATTTATAAACACCCACACACAACATATATATACAAAATGGGCAGAAATACACCGACATACTTCCTGAGGTGATTCCTAACGCAAAATCAACTGGAAAATTAATTAAATACTAAGGGAGATATGAGAGCTCGAAAATTGATATTCAAAACAATGGTTTTTTTGCAAAATTTCTTGAACGAAATGAAATTGTATTACAATTCTCCGAACAATGTTGTATGTTATCGAGATCTTCAACCTAACAGAAAAAGCTCTTTAATACCTCCCACCGAAACGAAAATAACATAGGTGGCCTCCCTCATTTTGCAGAAAACATTTTACCGACAGAAATTACGAAAGTTTGATGCTGGTTAATTCAGCAGTATGATCTGGTTAACAATATTGGTCCTCTCATTGCAACTGTTCAGGACCCATTGTTTTCGTGCAAAATGCATACGAAAATTTCGGTGGCAGCGATATCGTTCCATACGCGTAGGCAATAGTTGCTACTAATTACTGCAGGGAATCACATACTGACTGTCGCCAGAAACAGTCAGCTCCAGTACTGTAACCTCATTAATTTAAGGTAGAAGCTGTTTACAGTGTGAGTTAAAAATGTGGTCCACCATCATCTGTGCAGTGGCCACAACAGCATGCCACTGTTGCATGCATGTAAAGGTTGTCCACGATAAAGTAAGCACTTTTAAATTCAACCTTAGAAAAAATCCACAGCCCCTGCCTTCATACATTTTAACGGGCGCACTGAATGACACACGCCCAGTGAAGTTGGTAACGATAGATGACAAATAGTTTCATAACTTAAAGTCGAATAAAAGATGTTAGGTAGCCATTTGTGATAACATAAATTATTTATTTCGCTTTTGGTTTTATTTTTAATGCATTGAAGTGTAAGAATGACCAGATTTGTAACGTATTTTATTTTCTTACAATTCCACAGTTTCACTTGACCGACGAGTGAATAAATGATGAGGCCCGTGGCACAGTTGTTTTTACATGAGGTGGAGGAATACACGACGTATATACAAGCAGATCTTAAGCAGTACTTTCAAAATTGCTTACTTTTTCGTGAACAACCTATAGTTATGGCTACGTGCTAGGTGCTGTATCTGTGCAGCTGAAGCTGTGTGTGCGTCTTATACGAAAGCGGTGGGCAGTGAGTAATTGCAACAAAAGGAGCAGTTTTGTTAGCTATGTAATTCTGCTCAATATTCCAGCATCAAAAGTTCGTCATTCCTGGCGGTAATAAGAATGTGAAAAGAGTGTGGCAATCCCTGTTATTCTCATTACGGTGGGGAGTTTTAATGAGAGTTTGCTTTTAAATTGACGATCTCGATGACCATAAACAATGTTGGGAGAGTTGTTAAATTTCTCTTCGTTTCCGAAATTTTGCAAAAATACATCTTAAAATTACAAATTACAATGGTTCGTGTATTCCCTAGTGTTTAGTTTAGGTATTAAGTGACGTCTACGTTTGCCACTTTATTTGGGCTATGGAATCACCTCACGAATTGGTAAAATATTATCTACATATACGAATAGTTAAATTATATTCCCTTTCTTTTTTATTTATTTAATTTACTCCAGCTGAAAGGTACCGTATACCATTTCAAATTTCGTATAACTCTACAGTTGAATTCGCGTCATCATCATTTCGGCCTCCACGCTGAATGACACGGAAGTGCGAATTGATTACGTTTAGGTCATCTTTTTTTTTTTCTTTCATCGGACCGGCACGTTCTCCACGACGTACTCCTTTCAAGAATTTCCCAACAGCAGCCTTTGACGGTTCCACGCGCCTTTCTATTACGAGCCAGTCTATAATTCTCTCCGTCTCTTACCTGCGGGTGTTTCGAACGCCGGGACCTTGAGTCCGTTTTACCTTCTGAGATCCTCATTTCCGTCGTGCGCGCGATCCCCCGCGGATGAGTATTTTATACTCTGGTTAGGAATCTCTAGAGACCTGCGGAATTCGCTTTACTATTTGGCATAAGTAGAGGCCTGAAGAATTCGTGCATTCATTTCGGCGCAAACTGGAATTCAAAACACGTGTGTTTATATAAGTTTAGCCATTGGTCCACACGGTGTTTGACACCTCCTGGAGAACGCTGGCCCAATCGGCGCTTTCCACTGTGACAGCAGACAACCAATATGCAGTTGATATCGGCATAATTGTACATAAAACTGTAGAGTCTAGCCTGCAGGTCAATGAACTCGCGAATATTTCAGGTCTCTAGGCATATGGCTAAACTTTACAGTACTGTATATACTTCAGCCGGCGTCGTTTCTCTATTGGTTGCTGTATATACGTGAAGTCACGCCCTTTCTTACAGATCTGCGCGTTATTGGGTCACACAGTTGTGAAGTGTTAATTTATTGGCGTAGAGTTACCCGGGACGTGTCAGATAAAGTTTGGTCCAATGAAAAATGCTTTGCAAAAGCACATGTGCTTTAATTTTAACTTGTCCCCAAATAACAACGCAAATTTTGCGGGTCTTTAGAAATAGGATTCAATCGATTGACGTAAAAAGTTTTATAGAAAACAAATTTAAAAATTCTCGAGCCGTACTGCGTACGGGCACCGTTTTGATAGTGTTAAAGCTTACTGCCTAAGATTTTTTTTACCATGCAAACCCATTTCAAACGACCTGTACCCAGTCTGAGTGGAACAAACCTTACCACGGATAGGCAAGCAGGCTCTGGGCGAGTCGGAGGACACTCGTCGTTCACCGCTGCTAACGTATTGGTCGCGTCCGGGAGATTAATGTGAGGTTGGGCCTCAGCGGCGAGGGATACGATCAAAGGCGAGCGGTTGAAGCCCTAGGAATGTTGTGGGAGCCGAGCTGACCCCCCCTCCCCCTCCACCATCCATCCTCTACCGCACGTCTACACCCTACACTGAAGTAGCGTGAGGGTCGCGTTGTCTGCATACCGACTTGGAGGTCGCGAGTTGCAATCCTCCAGAGAACGTGCATCTGTCTTGTAGCAACTATGATCGCTATGGAGCGCCTAGCTATATGCTATTCGCGGTAAAATGAGCACTTTTGGAAGCCCTGCTTAAGATCTACTTGTATGCACTTTGTATATTCTTCGGCCTTATGTAAGATTAACATTGTCGTGGGCGCCATCACTTTATTCATGCGTCGGTCAAGTCAAACGGTCAAATTATTACAAACGTAAATATTTTTCAAATCTGCTCATCTTTACACTTCGGTGTACATTAAAATTTAAACAAAGTGAAATAAATAATTTAAGTTATTACAAATGGTTACATGACACTTTTTATTCGATGTTAAGATAAGGAGCTATTTTCCATTCTTCGTTACCAACTTTACTGGGCATATGTCACCTAGTTCGCACGTTAATATATATATATATGCAGGTAGGAGCAGTGACTTTTTTCTAGGGTTGATTTCAAAAGTGCTCACTTTATCGTGAACAGCCTTTAGCTAAATTCACATATCAGTGAAGGTATTTTACATTGCCTTCTACAAAAAATCGCATTTGCCATTCATCTTTACAGTTTCAGATACTACCATGGGTATAAAATTATGAATTCTTCCACAGATTTCGGAACATCTGTTAAACCTTTTAAGTGAGTGGAGTCCTAAGAGCCGATGAAGGTGAAGCGAGGTGAGTATGGAGCATTGGGGGAATGCAAGGGCGAGCGGAACGGGAGATACCCGAGAAAACCTACCAACTAGTAGCATCGTACGTCACGATTAACACGTACGGAAATCTGGGGGCGACCCCGCCGGGAATCGAACCCTGTTCGCCTAGGTAGGAGGCGTGCAGTCTAACCACTACATCACCACGACCCCTTTTAACATTTCGAGGATAGTGGAAACATACTGATCCTATTTCAGAAACTCCTTTCCAGACGAATGTCTGCCCGGCTATAGAAAGCAATACATTATTCGGCTTTTATTTTTAAATACACACTGCGAATATCTTTAGTTATCATGTGAACAGAATAAATTTATTTCTAGCATTCATTCTTTCTTGTTACGCTTATTACAGAACTTCAGAGGCCAATCTATAGCGACAATACGCAACATGTATTATTTCCCTCGAGATCGGCTTTAATTAATTAGTGTGAGTTTAATTTTCATACACGCCATTATACTTCAAAATCCGTGGTGAAACGGTTCCTTACGTCTTGAGCACCAACCATTTCGCTAACTGATTTGGCTTGGCAATCCTATTTAGGCTTGAGACACCATATGTTTATTTTGTCTGATTTGCTATTGCGTGATGCGAAGGATTCCCTATTGGTCGGCTAGCCGTTTGGAAAATACGCTATATTTAGGACCCCTTGTTTTTCTCGAAAATATTTTACACGGGTGCTAGACTTCAATATCGTATGTGCAAACTTGCAGTCTTAATTTGACTGTTGGCCCTTTGTTTTTGTGCAGAGACAGTCTGTTACATGAGTGAGCCAATCAGAATTGAGTTTTCCGATACTAGCCGTCCGTGATACGCGGACGTACGGATAAGACGCGTAACAGTTCAGATGATCCAATCACGAAAGTGGTTCTGAACTAAAGTGTGTTGAAACACAGCTTATCCTGAAATCTTTTCGCGAAAAACAGGTGACACTAGCTATAGTCTATTCATGGTTACGTCCTACTTTTCTGGAGCCCTGCTTAATTTCTACTGTCATGCCTTATGCAAACAGAACTTAACTTAGGCTAAAGGGACAACGCACCGTATTCTTGTGCACTTACTTCAGTAAGATTTTGGTGCACAAGGTGGCTGAGCGGTTAGCCTGCCCGCCTCCCGCCTAGGCGATACGGGCTCAATCCCCAGGTGGGTCACTCCCTGATTTTCACATGTGGGAATCGTACCGGACGATTGGTTTTCTCGGGGGTCTCCCATTTACCCCTCCCTTTCATTCAAGCGCTGCCACATTCTCACCTCATTTCACCCTCATCGGCTCTCAACACCTCGTTGTTAAGGGTCGCCCAAATCTCTCAACTCCACTACTCATTATACCTATACACCACTTAAGTGGATAGTAATATAATTTTATTTTTACCATTTGGTGTTTCTGAATAATACGAGCAGAACATTTATTTATTTATTTATTTATTTATTTATGCCAAATACTTATATCTGAAAAATAAACAATTTTAAATACTATTACGTATACCTACAATAGTCCAAATATGCACAAATCAACATACCATTCGACAATATAACATTATACAATAGTCTATATTTCTGCCTATCTCTTTCTTGTAACCATTTTTTTAACCTTTTTTTTTTTTAATTATGATAGAGTTCCACACTCCTTTATCTCTTCAGATAATATGTTAAATTATAACTGTAGACTAACCATTTTGTAATGTTGTACGTAGTGACTGGAAGTATTACAAAAGCATGCATGCAATCAGGCGCGGACGGCGTCAAGACGCTGCTGCGAAGTGGGTCGAGAAGACACCCTGCCGTCTGCGGCGTGATGTGCGTGCGAGCTGAACCCACCCCCTTCCCCCCCACGCGAACCGTGAGAACACAACCCACGTCCGAGATTTTCGCTCCTTCTTCTCCTTCCCTGCTCTGCGCATCCTATCTCTCCTCTTCTCGCACGAACTGCTCTCCCACATCCTTTACTCCAGTCGGTCGTGATATAGCCGGTTCGCTGGTAGGTGAACACTTGAAATCTACATTAAAAAAAAAACTCTTTCTATTAGCTAGAGACGCCTGATATTCACGAAAGTAGTTTCCTGCGGGCTGGATTTCAATATCCTTCTTGCTTACCTTCAAACTTTCTTTTGGTCAGTATACTGTAGTAGCGCCGCTGTAACTTAAAACTTGGTCGCTCTGCCAATGGCGGGACACTTCTCCCCGGGGAAGATATTGTTACATGCGGAGACGCCTGTGGGGCGTATACGAGTTCGTGAGGGATGGGTGTCTTAATAAAAATAAATAAAAAATAAATAAATTTTATTTCTAATTTGTTCACTCCAAGATTATTTACAGCTCGAAATTATCCGTCTGCATCTAACAGTGAGCGCAATATGTAATGTATATTTCAACTCTAATTAACGTCCTTCTTAATTGTATCTGTTGGTTACAGTCAGTTAACTCATACTCATTATTGCCACATGTTCAGTCTATCTGTTTCCATCATTTATAATGTTTTTTTTTTTTTTTTTAATTATACATGTAGTCCAATAGTCCAGCCTGCCAGCCGCGCCCTTCACTGCTTGATACTCGCAGTCGGAGACTTTCCTTCCGTTCTTCACTTCTCTTGCCGCTCGTTCTTCTATCTCTCGGAACTGAGTCACTCATTCACGCATCAACTCCTATTCCACTCCTGGCCCGGAGCCCTGCCGCAATATTTAGGGGAAGGTGGGGCAATCGTGCGCACCTCGGTTTCTTGCAAATGCGTGGATGTTATTGAGTCCAGCTGGTGCTGCGCTCTACCGATGGATAAGCCACCTAGTACCAGGAAGGAAAGGTCGCGCCATTTCTCTAGTTGTGAATGTGAGAGATGGAGAAAGACAAGTGTGCTGTTTCATGTTACTTTTTACTGCCAGGAAATAAGAAGGTGAGTGTTCAAATATTTCTAATAAATACATTATCAAAGTGTGTAATTTACTGGTGTGGTTACATGCATGCCACTTGTTAATTTGATAATATTTTTCGCGTGATGGCCATGTTTCATTCCAAAATTGTAATCGGGTAATGGTGCGCAGTAAGGCAGTAGGTGCGCACAATTCCCCCTCGAAGGAGGGTTAGGAAATGCGCACGATTCCCCCTCATACGAGTCAATTAGAAACGACATTGATGCCAAGTACTCGCTTTTTTTTTTGTTCTCAGATGATAAGAACGTACTCCCGAAAGCCGAACATTAACTCCTACACTCCAGAAAATTTACAGAGAGCTTTGCAAGCGATTAGAGATGAGGGTAGTAAAATAAGGGAAGTAGGGAGATGTTATAGTATTACGGAGTCAACTCTTAGAAAAAAACTTTTGGAAACATGGCCTGTTCCAACTCGTTTAGGCCGTAAAGCTGTGTTACCAAAAGAAGTTGAGACAGAGTTGAAGGAATATATCCTGACACTTGCCAAATTATTCTGTGGTTTTACACCAACCGAACTCAGGCGCTTGGTATTTAGGTATGCTGAAGAGAAAAACATCGCTCATAATTTTAATAAACAGAAAGGTTTAGCTGGGAAGGATTGGCTTTATGGATTTTTAAAGATAAATCCCGAGGCAGTACTGAGACAGCCAGAAGGAACTAGCTTAAATAGAATTGCGTCGTTTAATGCTGCGGAAACAGGCCTATTCTACTCTAACCTTCAGAAAGTTATGGACATTCAAGTTCGAACAGTGTAGAATATTTAATGTTGATGAAACGGGACTTTCAACTGTTCAAAATAAATGCCCAAAAGTCTATGCACCTAAAGGAGCCAACAGAGTAGGGGTTGCTATTTCTGCTGAAAGAGGTCGCACTATAACGGCTGTTTTTTTATGTAAGTGCCTCTGGGAACTACATCCCTCCAATGCTAATATATCACCGGAAAAGAATGACTCCTACACTTTAAAAAAAATGGGCCAATTGGTGCAACCTACAAATGTTCGAAGAACGGTTGGATAAATGGGGACCTTTTTCTTGAATGGTTGAATCATTTCACAAAACATGCTAAGCTTACTGAAAGTGATCCGATTCTCCTCATTCTCGATAATCATAGCAGCCATATTTCTGTTGAGATCTACAACTTCTGCAAAATAAACTTCATTCATATGGTATCACTTCCACCCTACACATCGCATCGCCTTCAGCCATTGTATTTGACATTTTTCGGCCCTCTAAAGGGTGCTGTTTACAGGGAATATGACCTTTACCTAATTACATCAGGTCATGAAAAAATTACTGTATATTATTTTGCAGAGCTCTTAAACAAGGTATTTATGAAAGTAGCCACAATGGAAAAGGCAGTTGCAGGTTTTCACTCTGTTGGAATATTCCCACTAAACCCCGATAAGTTCAATGAAGACGATTTTGCTCCTGCTAACCAAGTACGGACTGTCACAGTTGAAGGTAGTCCAAAGCCTGAAACTCCGAAATCTGCACCACCTCTTGAACCTGCCCATGATTCAGGCAATGAAGCTGGACCATCAACATGTGTCGGACGAGATAGACAGCCAGATGAACAACCTGTTCAAAATTCCGAACCGTTAGGATCTACAACCAACACATTCTTGGCTCGTATATCTCCTATTTCAAAGAAGTAAGATCATAAAAGTCAAAGACAACCAGGAATAAAGTCACATAAAGAATAACATTCAGAAATACTGACAAGCACACCAGTGAAACGAAAATTAGAGGAAGCGCAAGAGAAGACGGAAATGAAGGAAGAAAAGAAAGCATAGAAGAAAGGAAAACCTACAAGTAATGTTGGAAGGGGTATTGACCAGTCATTGTCAGCAAAGAAAGTGAGAGAAAGAAACCGAAGAAGCAAACAACACCAGTGTCATCTGATGCATCTGAAGAAGATGTTTTCTACCTCTGTGATGATGGTGATGATGAACTGGATTAAATGTATTGCAGTGTTTTACCCACACCTAGCAAAGAACCTAATGAATTATGTTGTATCAGTGGATAAATAGGGAGGGACAAAGAATTGTGGTATAAATGTGTGTTGTGTTCTTCGTGGAAGTATGCAAATTGCACTGGTGCGGATACCCCTAAAGATTATGTGTGCGATCAAAGTGCATCTGCAAAATGAACTAAAAAAGGAATAATATTTTAGTGGCTTAAAATTTTTAGAACTTGTTTGATACTTCTTATATGTGTAGTTGAGCCTATATAAAATCAATAGGTGAGTTGCCTTTGCACTAACCTATTACTTTATTAAAGTATTTTTTCCCCATCCCAATCCTAAACTTGGCTTTTATTGCGCACCATTACCCAACCCTTGCCCATAATTACCCCATGGGGTGGGGAATCATGCGCAAATGCATGTTTGTACTTTTTTCATTATCGTATAATTATATTCCTGTTAGGACGAAATATGCTTAAACACAATGAAAGAAGGATAACAAACGTTCACTTTCTCCTTAATCACATGTATGCTAAATACAATTACTTTACCTTTACTACCGATCTCGCTTATGTTCGCACAGTGTCCCTATAGTGTTCGCTTGGCCATCTCGAAGGTTCAACGCACCCCGAGTTGCGCTGACAGAACGAGGGCAGTAATCGAGAGCATTCTTCAGATAAACGCATAAAACAATACAACCAGCGTCCACGGCGCGCATCTGTAATTCGAAACCCGTTATTGCCTTGCCTTCCGGCGTCGCTATCATATAACGACTTTCTGTCCTACTCTTCGCTCTCTCGCGCTGGTTGCGAAGCAGTGAGCACATGACGGTATCAATTGGTTGATGATGGCACGGCGGGTGGGAAACAGCACATGCAGAATCATCTGCCCGCCTACCAGCTACCTATGCTGGGCGTAGAAACGTGCAGAATTAGCGTTATTTTGCGGTGACATTATATACTTCACTGCCTTATAAACAAGTGGGCACAGTTTGTGGTTTCATTGTCCGCTGCACTGTAATCAACGTCACGCGTCTGCTTGATGTGCTCAAACGAGATCGGCCACTCCACTGCTGGACTTGTGTTATTGGTGCAAGAGTTCTCCGAGGCGTGCCAGACACATTATTGACCAACGGCTGAAGTTGGTTAAACGCACAGTAACTTCGAGTTCAGTCTGTCCTTGAATTACAATGCGAATTTCGCAGGTCTCTAGTTGGGCTTTTTGAGTGGTTTTGCCGCTTTCTTTCACTAAGACAGGTAGAGCAAGTCCGTTCTCAGGCCGGCGCGACTATAGTAGTGTGTCTCCGTCACAAGACAGCGTGGTGTTTGACTCGCCCGATATAAATAAATTTGACTCCGGTATTGAATACCTGTGATCCGCGCGCGGGCAGGCAATTAAGGCCCGCGGCAGTTTCTCGCGAAAATCAAGTGTACACACTTATACCTAGAGACCCGGAAATTTCCCAGATTCAATCGGCAACAAGTTAGATTCCATAGTCCTTTGTGAACTAGAGCCTCAACTAGTTTATCATCAGGTCAGGGAGAACGTGATTCGGCCTTTGTGATGCTTGTAAAAAGTTGTCCGAGGCATGACGAACAAACTGTGGCTTATTAGAAGCAGCAATTCAAGTGTACATGTGGTTGAAGTTTAACTTATCCTAAAATTAATTCGTGAAATTTCCAGGTCTCTACTAATAACTGCGTGTTTTATAACTTCAATGCTATTATAGATATACGTGGTTCGAGGGTAATTAGTTTTTTTTCAAAATCAACCTTTAAAAAAAATTGCTGCTCCAAACTGCGCGTATTTTTATCAAACACACTGGACTCGCATTCTCCAGGTAAAGTTGGCAGCGATGTGTGATCCGAGATTCTTTGTCTCTTCGTCGTACGTGGAGTGTGAATAGTTTACGTTTATGGACCCTGAAAATATTTCACATGCGACTGTAAGATTCGCGAAATAATTTCAGGACAAGCTAGATTCCAAGTGCATTGAGTCACTTTTGCAATAGGACCATAGTTTATTACATACGCTCAGTTGAACTCCGAGGCAAACAAGAACCGAATCCTCTACTACACGCTTTCTGGCAGTAGCCAATGAACAGAAAGCGGAGGAGTCTAAAGTTCGTAGGACCGTGGAGTCTAGCCTACGGGTCGTTTAAAACGCAACGTTTTCCTGTCCTTAGTTATATCATAAGCAGGGCTTTCAAAAATGACAATATAAACCGCGCATGGCCTATTGAAATCACTGCGCTTCAGCTAGGGACATATGACTTCGAGAGAATGTTTGCTGTGCAGGCGATGGATCAGAATTCCACAGACACACATGCATAGATTTTGGTTGGTAACTCGCCACGACTTTGTGGTGAGTCATCTCATTTATAATTAGCAGGGACGTGCAAAATTCGCGTTATTATTTCACGTCAGACTAGACTCCAAACACATGTGCTTTTATATTGTGTTTGTCACCGGACAAAAAATTTCTTTGGGCACGCCCTGGACAGCTTTGGACCAATAACAAGCAACTAACTAAAGTTTGGTCCAGTCACATCCTATCAAATCAAAAGGGAAAATGGGTCTTCAATACTGCAGAAGCCAATAAACAATTGGCACTGACTCCGATATGTATACGATGGTGAATGCCAGCGTGCTACCACAAAATAACGCGGATTTGCAGGTCCCTATTAATTAGGTTACTCTGATACCAAAGGTCTGTTTTTCGCGGGCAGACACTCAATATATGCGGCAGTTAAAATCATTTAGTCCTGAAAGTGGCTCCCAGATACGAAATCTCTTTTTGTAAATGAAATTCCCGTAGTTAAAACCTCTTCACAATCGTTTACATTACATGGGTAAAGGTCATTTCTTCACTGGCTAATGCCAAAATCTGAACCCTCTAGACTTTGCCACACAGGCTGCTGAAAAATTTATTATTGATGCAGAATCCTCCAGTACGTGTTGGTACAAATTTTGAAATATACCGTTTGAAAAGTATCACTGCATTTATTTCAATGGGCACACCGACCGACATGAGCCCAGAGAGGTTGGTAACGACAGAGAGAAAGTAGTTCCACGTCTTAGCGTTGAATAAAAAGTATTAGGTGACCATTTGTGATAACTTAAATTATTTCTTTCGTTTTCAGTTTTTTTTTAAATGCATCGAAGTGTAGAAATTAGTAGATTTGTGAAATATTTACTTTTCTAATTATTTCACAGTTAAACCATACCGAAGCATGAATAAAGTGGTGAGGCCCATGGAAACGTTAATTTTATATAAGGTGGAATAATACACAACGTGCATACAAGTAGATCTTAAGAAGGGCTTTCATGAGTGCTCATTTTACAGTAAACAACATACACTGTAGGCCATTCACGGCAAAGTGAGCGTATTTAAGGCCCTCTCAACAGGTATAATAACAAAGAATGTTGTATTTTATTGCGGTCCCAGACTTTTGAGAGGTGTAAAATGTTTACACTGGGGCTTGTCAGTCGTATATCAATTTATATGTTAACAATTAGCGAAAAGATACAAATGAGATGAAAGTAACTTTTAAAAACGGCCTTAAAAATTGCTCACTTCACTGTGAAAAATTTATATTACACGAGGCCACGGGCGATAGAGTAAATGAAGCCCGATTTTTCAGAGTGCCCGTTTAATGGCGAACTAGCTATACCACTCTCTGTACACGGCCTGCCGTTTCTCTCCTCCGAGGGAGGAAAAAAAAAAAAACATAACACTCGCACGTGTATACAAACAAATGTTCACTCCGCGGAAGTGTGTCGCGACTGGCAGATATATATATTTTTTTACTCTCCGCTAAGAGGGAAAGAAGCGCAATGTGCGTACGGCTACATGAGGTCGCCCGAACAAGCACCCCGAGATTTACCGAGCACGCCCGAAGTGATGACAACTTATTTTTTACGGCGCATGCCTTTTTAGAGTAAAAAAGAATACATGGCCCGAAGTACGTATAAAAATTACGTGGTTTAATTACATCTTCTCTTCTAATTGAGATGATACCAACACACATAATAAAGTTACTCAAATGGTAGAACGCGCCACATTACTTCCAGACGTTTCCTAGCTATAGGCTGTTCACGGTAAAGTGAGCACTTTTGAGGCCCGAGTTACTTTTTTATTTTAGCCGTTTCTTATCCTTTAATCCCCTTTTTAAATAAATATTCACATGTAAGTAATAAACACTGTGTCTATAATACAATGTATTCGGAAATTTAGATATAAGGCTAAAATAAAATATATTAATTGATTTTTATTACAAGTGAGAGGGCTTTCAAAAGCGTTCACTTTACCGTGAATAGCCTAGATGCAGCAATTACCTACACTATCCAGGTAAAAGAATTTGAAATCAGACAAAAATATTTGTTTCTGTTAAAACATTACTTTGTTATAGGACAAAAAAAAATCATCTTGTAGGCGTTACACGTGTAGCCACTTTCAAAAATACGTATTTTTCATAGTTTTTGCGTAACTTCATGTCCAAGTCACAATTTTGTTTTTGCGACAGGAACCAAAGGAACTTGGAATTTAGTAACTGAAATAGTTTCGAGATATATTTCCCAATTTTGCTTTCTCGAAACTTGAGGTATTGCTACAGATACGTTACAGATTGCGTTAAAAGATTCTTCATTATTATTAACAGTATTCTCGTGTGATTACATTTATATCTCCAGGTAGATCGTGCTTTTTATAAACAGACTTGCTCTTAACGATAACTCAATATAATGCATGCTCACTTGCAATTTTCGTTTGGTTTAACGGCCATTTTCTTAGTGTGAAAACTATTTTATTAACAACTGGGCCAATCCGGATTAAGTTCCTACGCCAGTGAATGTCCGTGATTTGTGAACAGAAGCATAAGAGACGTGACAATCAAAATCATCCAATCAGGAATAAGGATTTGAACTAAAATGTTTTAGAGTACATGTAGTCGTAAAATCTTTCCGTGGGAAAAAAAAAGTTGCCTAATGAGTTTGCTTTTTGTTGCGTGTTCATGCTTAGCTGGGAAAATTATGCAAACATATGAATTTTTAAAGTGTAGTTTGTTACGCAAGTGAACCGACAAATTTTCTAGACCGCTATCTGTCATTAATAGGGTTATAGGGCGTTTACGGTAAAGTAAGCACTATTTAAGGCCCTTCCTAATTTTTCTTTCAAACCAGTTTTTATGTTAAAGCCACTTTTTAATATCATTATTGTCACGTGACTAATAAATGCGGTGTATACTTTCACCACTCTCAAAAGTTAATGTCTGAGGCTGCAATAAAGCATATTAATTAGTGGTAAATACCTGTTGGGAGGGCCTTAAAAAGTGCTCACTTTATCGTGAACAGCCTATAGGAACATTTCGCGAGTTCATTTGAGGACAAGGCAGATGCCAAGCACGTGTACACTAAAGTTGGGTTTGCAGTTGGATCGCAGTGTATTAGACACGCCTTGGACAACTCTAAGCCATTATTGGACTGGAAAGGAAACAAGTAGCGAGTGCTATACTGCCAGGAGTGGAGTAACACTGGCTACTCTCTGGGGCAGCAGCCAATGAAGAATCATCTGAGGCTCGAGTGTACACAGGACTGTGGAGTCTAGCCTATAGGTCATTGAACTCCCGAAATTTTCCTATCTCTAGACATTGCATTAAGTACACGTGATTTTTGCTCAGAAAAGTCCCTCGCATGCTAGTCTTTTTTATTATCCATGCACACACGCAGTTAAGAGTTCTTTAATTACTGGCCGTATGTCTTTGTGAAAATACATTTTTGGAACATTATTAAGGGTGGGGGAGGGGGTGGAGTGGACATATTTGGGCGGCTCTTAACATCGACGTCATGAGAGCCGATGAGGAAGAAGCGAGTTGAGTGTGAAGCAGCGCCGGAATAAAGGGGTGAGGGAAGAAAGGGAGATCCCCGAGAAAACTCGCCGATCAGCGGTATCATCTGGCAAGATTCTCACATGCAAAAATCCTGGGAGCGACCCCGTCGGGAAACGAACCCTGTTGTGCTTTGGTGGGAGGCTAGTAGTGTAGCCACTACACCACCGTGGCCCGGTACTCGACTGGGACCATCTGAATTTAAGTTACCGCGCTACTAATTTGCCTGTGATTCAAATGGAGATATCTAAGACGCGTAGCAATTAAACCCATCCAATAGCGAAACTGGCCGTGTTTTGAAATGTAACTAAATAAGAACTATTTTCGTGAAAATCGGGTGTCTCTAGCTATTATGTGAAATCTATATAACTTAACGCAGCTGCCTAGTGCGGGACTAGAAAAGCGAAAAGAAATTCATTTTAAGTGTTAATTGATTTTTAGGCGCGCCTCGGCCAAATTTCACGATATAGTTTTCAAACAAAATCAGTTACTGATAACTAATAAGCCTAATTTCGTCTACATGCATGCAAATAAATTTTATTGAAATTCTTAAAAACTTAGACGGTAGGTGGGCGATGGCGTCTCATTGACAGCAATATCATTACAGATGAAACCAGAAACATGTCAAACAATACCAAGCAAATAAAAATACACGAGTGACTTACCCGGGATTCGAATTCAGAAAAAAACTCATAAAATTAAGCCAGCTTGTAATCAACTGCGTCATTGGGGTAGGATTCGGAGCATCAACTTCGATTGTAATCAGACTAATGGTGTGAATGATAGGTTTCACTAACCTGGCATTTATTAACCGAGATACGCGTATTCGCGCAAACAACTATTTTACGAAAAATATGGGGTCCATCCCTCTCTCAAACCCTGTTCAAACTCAGCGAGATTTTTCCTATCCGTAGTTAATGGCCACTTCTTCGAGCGAAGACTTGTTTTACTTCACCGGACCAATCAAAATTGTTTTACTCCGACAATGAACGTCTGTGACATCTCCCAATCTGAATAGTGAATCTGATCTACAGTTTTCTAAATAATAAAACTGCAGTAGTAGGGGAATATTATTGCAAAATACAGCTGCCTTGCAATATACTAAAGATTTTACTTTTTTAATCCAACTACCGTTAGCCGCACCCAAGTCCCAGACTACGAGGCCAAACCCATCTCTCCCTGCAGTTCGTGACGGGCCGAAGCGCGTGCGACGTGGTTCAAGGCTTGCCTCAGCTCTCCCTTCAGATCGCGTGTTTGGATCTGCCCATCCCCTCACCATACCACGGCCACGCAGGGAGGCGAGAATACCTGAGCATCTTGTGCTGACAACACACATACGCCGGATGTTCATTTATCGAATTAAGTTCGTCACGGGCGCCGTCGACTGATGAGTTTTGGTACGCCAGTTATTTATGGCCTCGGCTAGTTTATTATGCATTGCAGTAAGCGTTCGTATTTACGTCCGGGTGGTCGGAGGTTCGAGCCCGAGCAACCTCCAATAAGATATGGGCAGGGATAATGATTAATCGTGGGAAAAGTTTACTGTTTGCTGGGATTCAACGTACTGTACACTTGCCAGACTGTTTTCTTTATTTATTGGCGGCATGCATGCATGTATGTAACTACTGCCCCATTTCACACTGCCAATGAGGATTATGATACTATCAGGCAGAACGTCCGTGATTTATCTGCAAACAACTTAGACGAGTCAACACCTTGTTCATTCAATCACGAAAAAATAAATTAGTTAGAGTGTTATAGAACATATGATGGATCAATCAGTTTTCGCGATTTTCCATCATCTCTGGGTATGGTTTTCACCAATGTGGTATTATTTCCTGATTCTTTCCAACCTTCACTTCCTATGTTTCTGTTTCACTTCCCTGCCCATATTTTAAATTACTGTTTTTAGTAGTAAGAGTGAACTAATAGTAGAAATATAAGTCGTAGCAAAAGAAGCATTGGTTTCAGTAATGGATTTAATAGTAGAACTATAAGTCGTAGCAAAAGAAGCATTGGTTTCAGTAATGGATTTAATAGTAGAGCTATAAGTCGTAGCAAAAGAAGCATTGGTTTCAGTAATGGATTTAATAGTAGAGCTATAAGTCGTAGCAAAAGAAGCATTGGTTTCAGTAATGGATTTAATAGTAGAACTATAAGTCGTAGCAAAAGAAGCATTGGTTTCAGTAATGGATTTAATAGTAGAGCTATAAGTCGTAGCAAAAGAAGCATTGGTTTCAGTAATGGATTTAATAGTAGAACTATAAGTCGTAGCAAAAGAAGCATTGGTTTCAATAATGGATTTAATAGTAGAACTATAAGTCGTAGCAAAAGAAGCATTGATTTCAGTAATGGATTTAAACGTGTTAGTAGTAGTGGTACTGGTACTGATGGTAGAGAAATGAGTAATAGTCTGTTGTTATTGGTGAAAGTAACCATGTAAGTAGAGTAATTTTGGTAGTGAACACATACAGTATTTCAAAATATTATCTACAGGAAGATGGCGTTGGCGTTGCATATCAGTTGGTACAGCACCGTGCCCAGGATTTTTGTTTGGGAGGGGCCCAACCTCTGAACTGTTATGAATATAATAACTACGTGCAAATGTATTTAAATCAGAATTTCAACAGATACATTTTGCTTACTTAAAGTAAATTTTCGTTTAAAGTATTTTCCTTAATTATAGAAACTAACAGTTTTATGTGGCGAAATTAAAAAATTATAACCACTAAATGCTTTTGCACCAAATATGCTTTTGTGGCTTGGTAACAAATTAATTTAACTTTGTAATGTCTGTTGTGGCTTTTCTTCCTGTAAGAAAAACAGAACGGGCTATTTTATGGCAACACACAGAGTCCTGATCGGTCCGGATTATGGGGTTTTCCCCGACTTTGAGACCTCTCATTTATGTGGAGAGATGGGATAGGAGGGAAGACTCACTTCTAGTGATCAGGGCAACTCTGCCTTGCGGATGAAAGAAGATTTAACTGTATAAAAAACAGCTTACCTTGGCAGCCTTCCATCTGCTCCAGCAGTATCGCACATTACAGATATTCCAGCGTTGAGTGGAAATTAATCTATTTATTCGTCCTCGAGACGGACCCAGTCCCTCTCGCCACACCACTGAGTCAGTATTACGGACTCAAGGAATTCCGCGAGTTCAGTTGTTAAGGTTAGTCTTCAAAAACCGTGATTTACTCTAGCTGCCTCTATTTGTTCATAGACTTCTGCCCTTAAGGCTGATGCCTGATTTGAAAGCAGTGAAAATTTGGTATAGGGAAATACATGTTAATTAAATTATGTTTTTGAAGCCAATTTTGAAGATACGTATAAAATTGAAAAAAAAAAAAAAAAAAAATTCCAAGAGTGATATGGCACTCTATGGTTCTGTATCAACGCAATTACAACATTTGTTTTTAATTAATTTTTTGTTTAATTATGAAATTTTCTGATCTTTCCAGGAAACAGGTTATACATTTATATTATAGGCTATTCGCCTTAAAGTGAGCTCTTTCGAAAGCCATCCCATTTGCATGAAAAGTAAATAAATAAATTTTATTTTAGCCTTAGACGTTAACTCCCCGGGCGGTGGAAAATAAACATTGTGTTTATAACTTACGTGGTAATATTTATTTAAAAAGTTGGATAAAGAATAAAAATGGTGGAAATATGAAAGTAACAAGGGCCTCAAAAGTGTTCACTTTACCGTGAACAGCCTATACAAAAAGCTTGGATAGCAAAGATGCAAGAATTTTTCTGCTCAAAAATACCCCGGATTATATATATATATATATATATATATATATATATATATATATATATATATATATATATATATATATATATATATATATATTTTTAGCAGAAAAATTCATGCATCTTTGCTGTCGAAGGAACGCAAAAAAATAATCGAGTTTAATGAACATGTATCTCCCTATAGCAAATTCTCACTGCTTTCTAACCGAGCAACAGCCTTAAAATCAACTCTCTTCTTCGTGGTCAAGGTTTGTACTCGATTCGTTAACTCTGTATCCAGCAGGTGTTTAGTGGATCAAGAGTCTCTCGGATCTTCTCAGAAACTTATGGTCCATTCACTAAAGTACAGACAAGTACCCTGTATGCGAAAAAAATAATAATAATTTGAAGTTGTCACATATTGTTACCTAATTAACTGGGCACATGTCACTCAGCGCACTCGTTAAAATGTATGCAGGTAGGCGCAGATACATTTTTCTAATGTTGATTTCAAAGGTGGTCCCTTTATCGTGAACAACCTTTAACTACCTATATGTATTTTAACAGATACGTTGAAATTATCTGTGATGTGTAGAAGTAATTCCATTCCATAACAGCGTTTAAATTTAATGATAATGGATTAATTTATAATAGCTGATTTTTATTCTCAGCAGTAACATCTAGAACATTAATAAAATATTTGCTTTCCTAAGAATATCAGATTTATACCTGATTGACGCATGGGTAAAATGTTAATTTTACGGATGGTAAAATATAGCAAAGTGGGCAAAAAAATAATCGCATATATTTCCAAACACTGTCCGAATAAGAACATTACGTGTGATTGCACTTCTAGCAAATAAAATATTATATATATGTATATATATATATATATATATATATATATATATATATATATATATATATAAAGATTCCTTGGTTTCTTTTTCGAAATTGTTCATATTATTTATTCAAAAAAAACTTACTGGCATCTGATCACACAGCATTAAATTGCTCTTAAGATACATAAATACATTTTAAACGTTAAGTTTATTGCCTCAAGTCGGATTTTAAAAGCCAATTTGAGAAAACTAAAAAATGTAAATATATAATCATTAATGGCGCAATGAATATTTCTCCGTTGATACTTATGACTTGGAATATTTAATAATATTGTTAAAAACATATTCGAAACGAGTGTGTTTGTAAAAAGTATGATGATTACAAGAGGAATGCACGTAATAACTTTGCTCGTGACAACCTGTTGCTGTAAATGGTAAAACGTATACCGTTACAAGATTCCACCGCGACCTCTTGAAGCGTTCTAATTTCTCGTGAGTGGACGGACAATCAATCCCCTGGGGGTCGGTGGCTCATCGGGGTGCTCCCAACTTTTGGGAGCCTTCCGGGAGCTTCCATTGTGTCGTCGACGCCGCCGACGCGAGGAATAAATAACTGCTGTTCAGATGGCAGGCGTCCTGCGGCGCGATGCTTCAGCCATTGTCCGAGTGATATTCCAGGGCCCCTTGTGTCGAGGGACGCCCGCGGTGCCTAGGCGCGTGTGCTGGACCGTCTTCCGAGCCCAGTAGGATTAAGCAAAATAGAAAACTTTAGCATTTGACTTTACGTTTCCTTTCCTCTGACGAAACCACCAGTACACAATACAATTATAAATTCAGAGTTCAGATAATTGAACATCGGTTCTGCGAGCTTCGTAAAAATTTGTATCTTGTTGTGTTAATAATTATGATATTATCCAGGATTGCATTTTACGTACATTTCATAAAAATAGGCTTAAAACTTATATTAAAAGTTTATTTCAAAACAAGTACTCATTTGTTTACTTTATTCAAATATGTCACTTCATATATTTTCTCTTCAAATGATATTTGTTTGCAATTTTTTAAATTTAAGACGAGCTTTGTTTAATACATCGAGATTAAAATCGCCCTACAGTAAAATAACGCACTTTCCACATAATCTCTGTTAGATTCTCGGCAAAATGGCTGCTTGATTTTGACTTTAAATTTCAACTTTTCGAAATCGTAAAGTCCAGAGTGCTTGACTTTACCTTTGACAGTTCCATTGTGTTGAGCTTCATAAGAAACAACATGTCGGAAAACAAACGTAAAGTCAAATCGTAAAGTCAAGTATTAAAGTTTTCAATTGTGTAATGGCCTTTACTCTCATCTCCGGTTGTGGTTCTGCGAAGATGGCGCCCGCACGACCGACATCCTCGTCGCAGAACATCAGAGCCTACAGAAGCAGAGCTGCCGTAGTGTGGCCACACAGAGGAATACTGCTCAGCGCTGCCAACCAGAATAAAATGAAAATCCCGTTCTGAGGGATTGTATATAAGAGTTTATACACAATGTTATTTATCTTAAATTAAGTTTATATTATAATATTTAATTTATTAGTTTATAAATTATTAATTAATTCTAATATATAAAATAATTAGTGTACATATATATTAAATTCTTATTTTATTTTAATTATCTCTTTAATTATATGTTATTATATTAAATTAAGGTATAGATATAACTATAAGATCTTATATATTAAATAATTAACTGATAAAATAACATTAAAACCCATACCTAGAGACCTGAATAATTCACAAATTCATTTTAGGACAAGCTATAATTCAGCCATTGGTCCACACGGTGTTTAACACCTCCTGGAAAACACTGGTCCAATGATCGCCTTCCACTTTACAGCAAGCAACCAATGTGCAGTTGATATCGGCATGTATGTAAATAAGAGTGGAGAGTCTAGCCTACAGGTAATTGAATTCACGAATTTGTTCGGGTATCTACCCATACCTAGAGATAGCAGAAAACAGCGTGAAATTTTTGAGCCAACATATATTCTATGACACTCTATGTATTTTATTCTTTCATGATTGGATGAAAAAGGTTTTGACTAGACTAAGTTGTTTGTAGACCAATCACATACGTTCTGCCTTATAGAATCAGAATCCTCATTGGTACAGTAATAAAAGGTAGGATCTTCATACATGCATGACAGCCAATAAGGAAAGAAAACTGTCGGACATGTGTACAGTATGTTGAATCGTAGCAGTCAACTTTCCCCGCGGTAAACCACCATATTTTCCTATACCACTACTGAATTTCCCGCAGAGTAATAACTAGAGACCCGAGAAATTCGCGACACTCATGCAGATATCAACTATTTATTGGTTGATTGTTGTGGTAGTACAAGGTGGTGGTTGGGAACACAATTTATTGCATGTTTGTTATTGACTCAGTTATCTCCAGGAGGTGACAAACAACGCGTCGACCAATTACAAACGTAACATGAACGTATACGTGTGTGAATTCCAACTTGTTTAGAAATGAACCCGCGAAATTCTCGGTTCTCTAGTACGAACACAGTGAATAAAAACCATAAAAACAATGACTTAAAACTAGTTAAAATTTATAGCAGTCTTCTTACATTTCCCGGGCTGTAATATTACAAGATCAACCTCAGTGTCTATAAAAATTCATAATTTCTGGCTTTCAGTGTTAACAAGCATTTTCAACACTGTTCAGGTTCTGTATTACATATAAGTATGTGTGGTGCAACTTTATATGATTTTCCTGTAGTCTGAAAGCTGTGCAATCAAATCAATTGACTTGAAATACAAACTTGAATACACATTCTGAGTTTAAGCTCGCCTCTTCTAGTAGCACTGCCTCTTTCCATCACAGTTTCATTGCATTGGCAATTTTTCGAGGAATAAACACAAATTACACACCGTAACATCTGATATCATTTTAATTAATTGTCATGCATTGTCTTAAAATTGTGACCAAATAAAAATTTCTCTAAGAAACTTATAACTTCAAAAATTACTTTCGCTCTCTCAGATTTTCCCTAATTTGAGATATTTTCAAGTTAAAATTCCCTTTTCCCTTTTCAAAATTGTACAGCTTAGAAATCCCACGAATATGCGCAATCACCACCCAAAGAGTGTAATGAAATGTAGTTTTTAACGAAACACTGAGATGTATAAATTCTACTAGAAGAAGAAAGTCGAGCTATTTTGTTGGCTGAGAGAAACAAATTTTCCCGAAGTGCCTATTATTGCCCTCTTTCGGGGAAAGTAGGAGTGGCGATATTGGTAAGACACGACCTACGTAGCACGCCCGGTTTTCTCAGCGAAGAAGGCTGACTCGCAGATGTGAGATCAGATCCAATTACGGAAAATGGAGATTGATGCGGAGAGCATCTTAACTGCGTTGGCGATATTTCAAAGTCGCCTTCCATCAAGCAGACCTCGCGAACGGCAGGTTCTGTGCCGGGTCGAAGAAGCGAAGTAAAAAATAATAATAATTTAATCATCCGCAGTGCCGCTCCGTACACGATTTCATTGAAATCAGCTCGGCTGCAATTAAAATTCCTGACGCGACACACAATCGACATCGTTATTGCACGCGAGTGAAAAGATGAAGTGATTGCGATCTGGCCGGGAGATAGAAAGCACAGGAAAGAAAGAATCATATTTTTTTTTTTTTAATAATTCTGCCACCACGTTCGCACAAAAGTGATGGCGTTATAATTAAGAACTATGAAACGTTCCATTACAATTTGTGGTAGGGTAGACCCCACGAGCACGCATCTATGATTAGTAGGGACACGAACATTTCGCGAGTTCAATGACCTGTAGGCTAGACTCCTCAGTCCTCTGCACACTGGAGCCTTAGCTGTGTGTTCATTGGCTGTTGCCCCACATCTGGCAGTTACGGGGTTCGCAAGGTGTTTGCTTGCAAGTCTGATATTGGCTCAGAGGCGTGCAGATCATGTTCAATCAACTGTGATCCAATTACGAAGGTGACTTCACTGTACGCGTGTTTGACGTCTATCTTGTCCCGAAATGAATTCGCGAGAATTTTCCTATCCTTAATAACCACACTACAGCCACTACCAAGTGTTTATTGGCGACCCTATCTGTTAATGATTATTATAATGATAATAGGGGCCAACACGTCCCCAACACTTAATAGGGTATGTTTACAAATGAGAATTTATTACTTATGAATTAAACAGTAACTGCCAATCGCAGTAACAGCCCACCATGCATACACACCACGTCTTCTGTACAAACGACTCACAATTCAACAAGTTAACTTTTAGTTCCAGCCAGTGGACACTCGCAAAATGTGTACTTTCTATACAGACTGTTGTTGACTATAGTCCATTCTCCAATACAAGAAACTTTCTCGGAGTCCTGCTAAATATTTACTTGCAGGCCCGTTTCGTATCCTTTCGCCAAATTTAAACAAACATTGCCATGTGACTGTCATGTAGCATCTGTCGAAATCCCTATCTACATTCCATTGTATGTGTACATGTGTTCGTATACTTTTGCTATACCTAAATATAAACATTGAAATGTGACTTCTACGTTTATACCCGTCAAATGTGTTGTTTACTGTTTAAAGATTTCAAAGAATTCTGTTATATTGCAAAACCATTCCGTACGAATATTCACAGTTTAGGCCTTTAACATTATTTAGGTCAGCTTTATGACGTTTTAAAACTACCTGAATCGACGACAGGTCTTATGGTTATTTTACACTTACATATTTATTTTCCACGACATAGCACATTACATGTAATGGACGTTAATATTTTGCAGCGACTGTGTTTAACACTCTTACTAAAGCGAGGTAAAGAACTGTAGTATTTATTCTTTTGTTATTGATATTTGTTGGGTTAATTCCTTGAAAGGACGCCTCATTTGGAATAAATATTAAAACGAAGGAACAGCCAGTCAAACGAAAAAGGCACATTAAATTCAAGCACGCAACTCGTGTTGCTCATTTTTTGGTCTTACAAACTTAAAAGATGGTGGTGAACATGCACACAAATAAGCCGACGGTAACTTTTATTCCGCTCATATCTCTCCGTATTGCTACTTACTGTTTATTTGGTTTATTGAAATTAATCGGGCTGGGCTATTATTTTTTTTTTTTTTGGGACTGTGGCCAATCACGTTATACAACTTTGTTTCAAACACCTAGGGCAGAGGTACAACGTTGTGGTAAATAAACAGACGTGGATGTAAATAATGAACTTCGTCGTAAAAGCAGCACTCATCTAAAAAGTATAAATAGTGCACATCAAAAATTTGAAATCACGCACACACACAGGACCAGCGTAACGACCACGACGCAGCCAGGCCACGCCGTTTCACACGCAGCAGTTAACGAAGTACATGTAACAGTGCATTTATTACTGCCGTGGAAACACAGGTTTATCACAACATCGTAATTTGCATAGGTAGGTTTAAAAAACACAACGTCTATAAACGTGATGTGGTAATTTGAAGTATTTTTCGGAGGAAGAGAAATCAATACTTCGTTGAGTACACAACAACAAAACGCCTCGTCATGTAGCCACTCGACATGTCTGCCAACCTAAGATTTTCAATCCACCTTCCTTAACTTCTAAATGCTAAATGTGCTAAATTAAATATTCAAACATTAAAATCTTTTTCCAGTTGTCAATTCCAAATTCATACATAATTATCTTGCTGTAATAAGTATGACATATGCTACAATTTTAAACATGTAAACTTTACGATTACTAGCGATGGGAAATTTCCCGAGAGAGAGTGACAGAGAGGGAGGGAGAGAGAGAGCGCGCGCGGTAAGCTCCGCCCAGCCGACAGTTTCGCCGGTCGAAAAAACAAACACCACGTCACTACGGCCTTCGCACGTTATTTTGCGCTGTTATTTTTAACTGCAACAATGAAATATGTTTCTATCGGGGCTACCCAAATATTGAAATATTTCAATAGCAATATTTAATTTACAAACAGCATACCAAAAAACTATGTTGAAACAATATTTGCACTGAGAACTATTTCTTACTAGCTGCTGCCAATACACAGCTGCTCTCGATGCTTTTAATTCGTATTTAATACGAAATAAATATTACAAGTTACAGATAATATTAAGAAAAGTTTCATTTATTCAATGATACAGTAATTTAGAGTTAATTACAGTGTTATATATTTGTGGAATACAAGTTATTGAAACAACAGGTTGACAAGTTACGTCTAGGGTGATTTTTGAAAGTTTCGTTTCATGAAGTCTCTTCCAGTGGGGAATGGACTGTGCCTCACGTCAAAATAATCGAATCAGCATCTAGTCACGTCGTTCTGCAAGGCTGGCATTTTCTAGTGGACTCTTCTTATTGCTGATGACATCAAAAAAACTTACTCATAAACCTGCTAACATATTTGAACTTTTGATATTTTTAATGTTTACCTACAACTGTAAGTATTAGTTTCCCGATCACACCTACTGCCATTTTCCGGTTCCAGAGAACTTGTACTTTACACATAAAAACAAGCTTTCTCGTAAGAGCTTAAACAAAGCCCAAAAACGCACATGATCTGTTAAGTCTATTGTAAACCACCATATTAAAGTAAACACGCGATAACTCCGATTTTTGCAGCTGGCGCATTATTATAAAGTATATTTTATTTCTTCCAGTTTCTTCACGTTGAACGAGTTCTCCGATATCGTGATTATTAATGGTCTAATCGCAGACCTGAAGAGTCAGTACAACATACAGTTACAAGGATTAAGATTAAATATTTTATTATGCCTAGTTTATGATAAAGCATTTCATATGTTGGTGCATGTACACTAAGTGGGTTTTAAATACAATTTCGTGGGTTCTAAAAATTTGCACAGATACTTTTTTTAAGCAAATGCAATTGTAGTGTTTCTGTGCCATTTTAGGTGTCTGATGTTACCCGACCTTCCGCTGCCCACGTGACTCTGCGTACCAAGGCCATATTTCCGGCTGATAGTATTTCCGTTGCAAACTGTTCGGTTTGGCTACAGTTTATGTTACTATTACCAGTCATCAACAGCGCATATATATTGGCTCATTTCAAATGGGGGAGTGTTCAAAGCACTTCCTGAAGTCTCATGTAAACGAAATCACCTACTTTTCCAGTGCCTATTTAGTAAACAAATTTCCTGTCACTAACCGAAATGATTATCAGGAACATTCGGAATAAACACTTTCATTAATTAGCTCTTTAAATTTATCAGGGATAGGGTGAGTGAAGAGATTTGGGCGCTATTAAAAGCGAGGTCTTTAGAGCCCTTGAGGGTGATTGAGGTGAGTACGGAGCTGCACCGGAATGACAGAGTGGGAAAAATGGGAGATCCCTGAGGAAACCCGCCAACCAACGGCATCGTCCGGCACTATTCCCACATGCGAAAATTCGATGGCCCGGCCGGGGACTGAACCCGGTTCACCTTGATGGGAGGTGAGCGGGCTAACCAATCGGCCACCGCGGCCCCTATTATATATATATATATATATATATATATATATATATATAGGGCGGTTGTCTTAATTCCCATGAAATATAGTGGTGATTTTCCTTTCTGCATCTTAAAATTCTTCCTTTTTTTTTTTAAGCGTGTAATGGAATCATTAGAATTAATTCGCATTTACTAGAATACTTCCCATGCATTTCAATATAGTGAATTACAATATGTTGTCTTTATTACTTTGAACATATTCTGTAGTTACAATGTCATAGCAAATATTTCAATACACTTTCTTATGAAAGGTAAAATTTCCAGTTGTACAACATAATGCAAAAAAAATCCAAAACTATGCCAGCGAATGTGTATCTTTTTTTTTTGCCGATACAAGTAATCAAAAGACTTCCTTGGAGTTTCATGCCACTATATATATATATATATATATATATATATATATATATATATATATATATATATATATATATATATATATATATACACATACAAACCAGAATATTTGCGTAATGTTTGTATAGGTCTGACGACCTCACGAAAAAAATTTTGTATACTCACCTCTCTTTCAGATATTATTTTAATTTTTACGCTTCTGCAACAAAGCATACTGCATGCAAAAAAGTGTCCATACGTTGATGTACACTCACTAGCATAACACATTTGGGCACAATGTAAACTTTTCTAAAACTATACGTAATATCCAAACGATAAAAGTTACATGCAATGGCACATGCACATACTTTATGCGATTGCGCCCACTTCGAGTGCCTTACACTGTAAAGACGTTTCCCTTGCTTGAATACATAATTAGTTACTGCAAAGAAAAAGTTGTTTTAATATGAACCTTTGCAAAGTATGCTTACCACAAACCTAATTTTTGTTTGATCTGTAGTAATGTCTATGATAATCGTGTATTATTGTTTCAATAGCTGAGCAGACGTCTTTGGGGTAATGTCACTTTCACTATAAATAAAATTAGTGCTATGAAAAACAACCGTAATTAATAAATAAGAGAAAAGTGTTTTTTTTTAATTACATATATTAAGACTGAATAAAAATAACAAAATGCTTGCGAGACTTCAAACTGCATCCCTCGTGTTACTAGCCTGACGCTCTTCACCACACGGATACTATGTCTTATTGTGCTTGGATTACTTTTGATAAGTACGTTGTGTAAGGAAGTAACAGGGGTTAGAACATGACGTTACTTCTTGTAAAAAATTGACGTTGGTGATGTGGAGAATCACTGTACTCCTAATGTACTCAAATATTTGCCGGAGGACCATTTGCTCAGTTGCCGTTTTGCAACTACGCAATATATTGGTTTATGAATGCTTGCGTTAGGAAAATAGTTGCGTACTAAAGACAGAAAATATCACTAAAACGGTTACCTTAGTAAGCAATTTTTTTTTAATGTGAACAAAATCAGCTCAGATAGTGTTTATTTCTTGGCTTTACGGAATGTACTATAGTAATAAAACAAAACGTTCAAATGAAACGTTGATTAACATAAATCTATTTTTCTCTAACATTTTCTTTCAACCAAAGCAATATTGGATTAATGTAACCAAAACAGCTGGAAAGAAATGGTTTCCTTTGCCGTAAAGAAAACTATGAATGGATTATTTTAGTGTGTACACGAACTGTCCTCAGAACGTTGTATGTACTGTAAGGTCCACGATACCTGACAGGCGTCATTAAGAAGAGATGGGCATGATACGAAGACGCACGTCTCACTCACACGAACAACTGATGGAGCCTGAGAGAGCCCGCATAACAGGGTCGTTAGGGGAAGAAGGACAGTGTCAGTTATTTCAGCCTTCGAATTTTATAGTTAGGTTAAGTCAAGTGCACATGCGACATTTTGTATGATTCCAACATGTCACCATCGGGGAGAACTATTCGGCTGTCATTCCGGTACGAACACAGCCAGCTGTGGCAGCTTTTGTAGAGCTCCGTACCTCTCCATAAAAGTTTCCGTGAGCCTAGCAAAGGCAGATACACGATTCCGGTTAACTGCAGGCGCTCTGCCCTCGATAGTATCAGCAGGAGAGCTACGTTGTACGCTACGGAATGGTGATTTATTTCCGTTAGTGACGAACCACGCCTCCGTTTCGAAACGGACGATCACTTTGGCAGAGTTTTGAGAACCGAAAGTGGGTAGTGCAATAATTGTCCCATTTTACAGCGGTACTCGTCCCCTACTAATGACAGGATTGTCTGGGGACCCACCGCATATAACCGCTGTTCTCCGCGGGCAGAGACACAAAGGTAACTGATGACAAATCAGTGGTTTTTTAGCCCATGAGTAGGGAAAGGAAAATTTCACGAATTCATTTCGGGAAAAGATAGATGCCAAACACGTATAGAGTTAAGTCACCTTTGCAATTGTATTACAGTTCATTAGACACATCCTAGACGTCTCTGAGCCAATAGGAAACTTGCAAAGCAACAAGTAGCGAATCACATACTGCCAGGTGTGAGGTAACACTGTGGTAGCAGCCAATGAACAAACATCTGAGGCTCTAGTGTACACCGGACTGTGGAGTCTAGCCTACAGGTCATTGAACTCTCAAAATTACCCATGAGCTACCTTTCTTCGCCGAGTGCCCAGGTATCAGCTTCCAGTACGACAACGCTCACTCGCTCACAGCCACAAAATAAATAACTACACAGAGACGAAACGGGGTGGCGGTTCCAGTAGTGTGCCATATGTCTTATAGGTAGGGACATGCAAAATTCGCTTTATTATATGAGGGCACGTTAGATTTAAATGCCCTATATAAATTAGATTCTGTGTCAATTGTTTATTGGCTTCTGCAAAAGTGAGTACCTATATTTCCTTTCGTCTCGGTCGAACGTTATTGGGCTATGTTGTAGTTACTTGTTCCCGATTGGTTCATGACCGCTAAGGGCGTGTCAACTCAGCTATAGCCACAAGAGCAATACAGACGCACATGTGTTTGAAGTCTATTAAGTCTTCAAATAATAATGCGAATTTCGCAAGTCTGTACTTATAGGTAGAGACACCCGATTTTCGCGAAAAGATTTAATGACACTTTAGCTCAGATCCACATCTGCGATTGGGTTATCTAGGTGTTTCGCATTTTATGTGTCTGCCTGCAAAACACAGACGTACATTATCGGAGTAACATTAGTCTGATTGGCCAGCCAAGGGAAAAAAAATGTCTTTTGACGAACACACGCCACCAAGCAAACGATAACTGATTGTACGACCGTAGGGTGTTCAAATCTAGCAAGTGCGGAAATCTTGTCGCGAAATTCGAGTGTTCCTACTTATAGATAGGGATAGTAAAATTTCGCGAATACATTTAGGGACAAGATAGACGTCAAACACATGCACAGTGAAATCGCCTTTGCAATTGGAATACAGTTCATTACAAAGGCCTTAGACACATCTGAGCCATTAGCAAACTTGCAAAGAAACAAGTAGTGAATCCCATACTGCCAGCTGGGCGGAGGCACTGGTGTAGCAGTCAATGAACAAACAGCTCAGGCTCTAGTGTACACAGGACTGCGGAGTCTAGCCTGCAGGTCATTGGACTCGCGAAATTTTCCTATCCCTACTTATAGGTAGGGACACTCGATTTGGGCGAAAATATTTCCTGTCGATATGCATTTAAAAACACTTCAGCACAGATCCATGTTCCCTATTGGATGGTTTAAACTGCTGCACGTCTTAGGTGCCTGCCCACAAATCACGGACGTTGTATAGGAGTATCTCGATTCTGATTGGCCCAGTCAAATTCAGTATGTTTGCTCACAAAAACACGCGGCCAATAACCAAAAGAAAACTACAGATGTGCACGTAAGATATTGAAACCTAGCCTGATTAGAATTCTTTTCGCGAAAATCGGGTTTCTACTTATAGGTAGAGCCACGAGTATTTCGCGAATTCATTCGGAGGCGAGGTAGACTCCAAACACTTGTTTTATTCTCCAACTATTTTGATTCGACGACAGTTCTTTAGACACCCCCTGTTTAACTGTGAATCAATACTAATCAGTAAGCAGTAGTGTGAGTGTTTAACCGTCCTTTACAGACTCCTCACTGGGTCACAGCAACCAATTAGCAAACGTTAATGTCTCGCGTGTACAGAGGGCTGTCCAGCCTAGCTTGCTGCCAGCTCAATCCGCGAAATACTCGGTGATCTACCTGTGGGGTACCGCGTGCTACGGAAGGTTCCCTACTGGTTAGAGACTTGCAAAATCCGCGTTATTATTCGGCCCCAGGCTAAACTTCAAAGTAATGTCTGTACTGGAGCCGGCGTCATTTCTCCATTCGCGGCTGCGTGGATGTGAAGCCTCGCCCTTCTGACTGAACTGCACGTGATTGGGGAACACAGTCGTGAAGTATTCATTCATTGGCGCAGAGTTACCCAGGGCGTGTCAGCTTAAGTGTGATCCAATGACAAACGTATTGCGAAGGTACACGTGTTTCAAATTCAAGTTGTCCCCAAATAATAACGCGAATTTTTCAGGATTCTGCCTATTGGATGTGCTGTTGGCTGACGAGTAAGATATAAGGCACTGATTGGTGAACGGTATTTCGACATTTTGTTGGCGCGTGCGGCTGGGGTTTGCGGAATAAGCGGCTAAGTTCACTTTCGTTTTTTCTATTTACTCCGTGGTAGAGCTTTTGTTTCCCTCGTAGTGTTTATGATTACGGTGAGTGAGTGAAGAGATTTGGACGGCTCTTAACAGCGAAGTCTTGAGAGCCGATGAGGGTGTTCGAAGTGAATAATGAGCGGCTCCAGAATGAAGGTGCGGGGACTATGGGAGGTTCCCGAGTAAACTCACCGACCAACGGCATCGTCCGGCACGATTCCCACTTGTGAAAATCCGGTGACGGGGATTTAACCCGGTTCGCCTTGGTGGGAGGCGAGCGTGTTTATGATTAGGGCCACCTGTTTTTCGCGAAAAGATTTACGCGAAGGCTAAACTCCAATGTCATACGTCATACGTGGCGTTTTTCTTAGGTTATTAGTAGAGGTAGTGAAATTTCACGAAAATATTTCAAGACGAGTTATAATTTTAAACATTGTAGGGTCATTTACCTGTCTTGGTTGGCTGGATTACATTTCGACACGTGTTAACTGTCTGCACACGAATCACGTAGGAGCCGTGCTGATGTTGCCGAATTCTGAGTGGCCAAGTCAGATATGAAAACGTCTAAGCAGACAGCAACCAATGGCAATAGACAAATTGCTGTTGGGTGCTTATAGTATTGAGGTCTACCCTATACTCAAATTTTTTCGCGAAAAATCACTAGCTCCAGTTATTAGCCACGTGTCTTTGTCGGGAGACAGTGACTTGCCTCGCTGGGCCAATCAGAATTAGATCACTCCGACACTGAGTGTTCGTGATTCGTGGACAGATGCCTGCGATGCGTGACAGATGAAATCGTCCAATCACGAAAGTAGATCAGAGCTCTAGTGGTTTGGAGTACATGTAGTCCTGAAATAGTTTCCCGAAAAACAGGTGACCCTATTTATGATGTATTCACGCACTTTGGTGACCTGCCTGTTGTTTCACCTGAGAGCAAAGATTTGGTAATACTCACGGTTCATGAATCAGTTACTCTCAGAGAAGATCATTGGGCATTCAACCGGGCAGTGCACGGTAGTGGTCAAATATACCCTCCCTGTGCAATATGCAGCCAACTGTAGACAATAAGCATGAAATGGTTAAGATAGAGCACTGATATTTCGCGAAAAGATTTCGAGATAAGATACAGTTTAAAGCATTGTGGAGTCTTCCAGCTTTTGCGATTGGCCGAAACATGTTCTCGTTCCTATGAACTGTTCACGCACGAACCACAAAGGTTCATTGTCGGAGTTCCGGAATCCTGAGTGGCTCGGTCAAATTCGGCAACGACACCAGCAGCCAATGGAGGTGTGACAGAAGTCGAGGTGTAGGTATGGTATTGAAGTCCACTGTGTGCTCCGATTTATTCGCGAGAAATCACTGGCCCTAGGTTAAGAGCATTTGTGTAAAATTACACATACTCTAGTTGTTTTTAACTATACAAGGAAAATGTATATTATTAGAATTTTGTATGCGTACTGTACGTTAGAGGGACTGCCATGATATTTCGTGTTGCAAGCCTACATTATACATGTTATGTCTGGTTTCTAAACGACAGAAGGTCGCGTACATTGCTCATGTATCAGGATTATCTGGTGCCATTACTGCATCTGTGGCCATGGGCACGCCCAGAAAGAGGAACAATCGTAATGAAGGCCGCGATATACAAAAAAAAAAGACGATGAGAACGTTGGGAAACTTTACAAGTCGCGAAGGTTATTTCAGCAGTATAGGAAAACAGCAAGCTAAATATTGGGTGTTCGCGGCTAATTGAGTCCTTTTGAAAGTCCCGCTTATTGCTTACTTTTGAATTAGTTTTGTATCCTACATTCACAAGTAAATTTTACCTTGCCATATACCTGATCGCTTTGGAACTGTTTGGAACGCAAGCATGCTGCGTCTTTGCGAAACCTTACACTTACGTGCATAAAACAACGTCGAACTAAAGTGAATGAATTCTGGGCTCACAAAATAATAGTCACACATTTAAAACTTTGATACCCGAGCGCATTTTGGGAAAAACTAGTATGAATGTTTCTCTGTCGATAAAAAACAAAAACTGGCCTTGATGTAGTTACTTTGTTTCCTTGTTTCTATCACGATTTAATCACGACACATCATATCACTTAAAGGTTATTTTCGCAGATAAAACGAAAATGTTCTACAGTGTCTGAAAAGAACACGATGGACCGTATATGCTGTTCAATATGATGGACCATTTAGTTAGTAAACTGCCAACTTTGTACTTCGTCCGCTGATATACGGCCAATAACGAAAGTCTTGGGGGGGGGGGGGGGGGGTTGACTAATGGGCGTCGGCAATACAGAAGAGAGAACAATGCAATATTGTGTCCTTGTCTTTAACTCTGGTAAAAGTTTGCCGACTTCAAAGTGTTCGGGTAATTCGCTTCTTCAGGTAAAACTCACAGTTGTGTTTGGCCATTACCACTGCAGTACAAGAACACAAACACGTCTCATTAGCTCAACTGTATAGACTGAACGTAGGCATTTTTAAACTCTTCCCAAATTGAAAACTTATCTTCTTGTACGACATTTGAATTGAAAAATTCATGCCAGAGCAAAACGTTTGAAAAATGTGTCGTAACTTCTGTAGACCTAACCAAAATATTATAATTAAAGACTGTTTAAAATATGTGTTACCTCAGCAACGCACGACAAGTTCTGAAGTAAGTTAGTGAGTGAAGAAAGTTGGGCGATGCTCAGCATCGAGGTCCTGAGAGCCGATGAGGGTGAAGCGAGGTGAGAACGGGATTTCCCCAAAAAAATCCCGCCGACCAGCGGCATCGTCCGGCACGTTTCCTGCGTGCGAAAATCCGGGAGGGAACCAGCCGGGGATTGAACCCAGCTCGCCTTGGTGGGAGGCGAGCAGACTAACCGCTCAGCCACCGTGGCCCCAATAAGTCTTGGGAGAGCCGACGGGAGATCCCACGCTACGCTCCAGGCTATTCGTTAACGTCGAGGCAGAAGTCACGGATCCCTTCAGAGAGATTCACATGGTAGGAGCGGGTCGCCCACATTCGTGCCAGTGGTTGGAGGAAGGGGGCGTACATTACCGAGAATTACGCACCTGGAACGTTTGGTCACAAGTGCGCGGCACTTGCTGGACTAAATTCCCTGGAGCATGTTTGCAGCAAAAGAATACCCTCCATCACTGCGGCGTGCTGCTAGCCTTCGTTCTGCTAGCTCATCATACGCAAACACGGTAGCAACTTTTGACGTGAATACGTCTTTAAATTTGCAAACATAGTGGCAGGCAATCCGGAAAATCCGATGATAACGAAATCGGGGGATACAGTTTGGCATTGCAGCTCCGAATATATCGCCTACATTAAACATTCAATTACACCACTCGATTGCCAAAGAATCAAAGAATATGTTACGTTGAGTGAGGACTGTGGGGCATCTCGCGCTGCGAGAAGGTATCGTGGGAGAAGAGCGAGAATTGAGGAGGGGGAAGGGAGGGGGTGTTTCACCGCAATTTTGAGTTCGTTTCGCCGCGTCCCATAACTTCCGCGTAGTATAACTTTTGACTAGGAGAAGCTACGGCGCTCGTTTAAGTTTCAATCGACAGCTCTCGTCAATATCAATTGATTGCGGGTATAATAACATTTGTGTAGCGTAGTTATGGTGAGCTAAGTGAAAAAAAATTGAAAACTTAATACAATGTCGCCCTATACGCGTCAAAAAGCCAAGTCGAAATATAGAAATCGTATACGGTTGGAAAGAGCATCTCAATAGCAATCCAGTAATACCCATAAAACCCCATATGATTGAGTAAAACGGTGCCGGGAACGCGAAAAAAAAAAAAAAAACATCATTGCGTCCGAGCGCGTCAACGTAGACGTATTCACGCGAAACAAACGGCCTTGTCCCCAACACAGCCAAAGTCTAATTTTTGAGATAATTTCTCTGTAAAATATGCTATTACTCATGGTTAGTTGTTGTTTTTCTTTCACCATTCATCTTCTCTCCGTTCCTCTTAAATTGCAGTCTAATTTATATAGAGAGTGAACATTAGAACGAAACTTAAGCTGGACTCACAACCATCCGTCACACCCGTGTCAGTCGCCCGTCCGTCCGGCGGTCGCGTGATATGCAACTAATAGCAGGGCAGCTTTTTTTCTAACCATCCCTCCGTCAACAATTTACCAAACTGTAACTTTCGACGGACAGACGGATGAGCCACCGCCTTCTGATGACATTCCTTAGACGTAAATACGCACTTTGAAATAAAATGCAAGGCGTTGGACCTGTGTTTATTTATATTTGGAGGTAAAATCAACACTTTCAAAAGTAAAAAAAAAAGAACGAGTGTTTTTCTTTTCTCCTCTTTACGCATACTTTAAAATGGTAAAATTAACTCCAACATTGTGCTTATGAAGTCATACATTCAGGTATTTTTTACCAAAGACTTGTAGTACTCTCTGGATTCTTAACCATTTCATTCCCACGTTAATTGATAGTTTCTGTTGTTGCAAATAGAAACAATTTTGAAGGGTGCTGTACTGAAGCTGGCAAAGAACTTGTTTCGTTAGTATGACCAATGAAATGTAAGCTTTGTGTTCGGTGATCAGTGATATGAACTTCCATTTGTGAACATTGTTTTAAAAACAGGTGGAATTGTGTTTACTTTAAGACGTGCCTTGAAGAACTTCTGTGCAAGAGATAGAAAATAGACGGTATTTGTACGATGCAAAAGTATAAGGCCTGGCTGCAGGTGTCTAACAATTTCAGCGTCTAAGGTTTGGTTTACGTTACAATACAGATCCTAAAAATACTACCAAAACAGTCTTTATTTGTGTGTTTTCAAATATCACTCGGCAGATGGCCGGCTACTTCAATTTTTTGACGAGAATACGTCTTTAAATTTGCAACCATAGCGGGAGGCAATCCAGAAAATCCGATAAAATCTGGGGATACAGTTTGACATTGCAACTCAGAATCTATCGTCTACATTCAACATTCAATTACACCACTCGATTGCCAAAGGATCCAAGAATATGTTACGGTGAGCGAGGACTGTGAAGCATCGCGTGGGGCCAAGAAGGGTAGGTTGATTGGGAGACGTTGGGGGGGGGGGGGGGAATTTTGAGTTCGTTTCGCCGCGTCTCATAACTTCCACGTAGTATAACTTTTCACTAGAATCTGCGACGCTCGTTTAGGTTTCAATTGACAGTTATCGTCAAGATCAATCGATTGCGTGTATAAAAACATTGATGTTGCGTGGTTATGGTGAAATTGTATGAGTTTAATGTAAAAAAAAAAAAAAAGAAATCTTAACACAATGTCGGCCTATACTCGTCCAAAAGCCAAATCGAAATACAGAAATCGTATACGGTTGTGAAGTGCATCTCAAAAGCAATCTAGTGATACCCATACAACCCCGTATGATCGAGTGAAGCGGTGCCGGGAACGTAAAAAAAAAAAAAAAACTCTAAGGCGTCCGAGCGCATCAACTTAGACGTATTCATACAAAACAAACGGCAGTGTCCCCAACACAGTCACACCCCACTTTTTTTTTTTTTCCGCCAGCTGTATCGCGTCGCGCTATTGCAAAGGGCACTGCATGCGATACTTTTGTCGCCGCCCGCCGCCCGCACGTGCGGATCGGCACGGGCGCGTGCAATCCGCAAGACGGCGCGCGCATGCGCACAACACCCGCCTTCTCCCGCTCCACGCCGTGCGCAGAAGCGACGCCGTCTCGCCCTCGTTAAAGTAATGGTTGTCCCACGGTAATGGGAAGAACGCTCTGGGGATCCCCTCACAGCACGACAGCTGGGGGAGAGAAACCTTCACGTTCCGTCCCGAAATTACGAGCTGCGGCTCGCAAATACGTTTCATTACTCTCGCAAATGATCACGCCTCGCCGGAGGAGCGTTACGCCTTCGAGGACCCGAGGTGAACACCTTCCCCCGTTGAAGATCTGCTACCGCGAGTTCTGGCGGGTCATCACTTGCGCCGAGCCAGGTAACGGCGTCGTTCCACGCGATGGGAAAACCACCTCGGCGGAAACTCGAGGAGAGAACTTGCGAAAACATACACTGACAGAACATATTCGCCAAAAACTGTAATCATTTGGTATCCCTATAGTTTGCTCGCAGTTTCTTTACAAAATTTTGTAGTCAACACTTTGAGGACGGCACACTATTACCAGTGTTAAGGTCAAGCTAGACGTTAATCACCTATATCCATACCGCTGTAGGGACACCCGTGTTCTATTGGTCCCTATTGCGAGTTCACGCCATTCTACTGGTCAAAACGACACTAGTCTTTCGTATTAGCCGGCTGTCGACCAATGGTGTGCCGAGTTTACTGTTTTCCAACCAAATGTTCTTTCGTATGTAAGAGGATGTACGTCCCATCGTGTTGGTTTACGTAACTATACAAAAATGTGCCGTTCGTTCACTAAGTTCGTTGTTAATGTCTTCCTAATTAAAATCCTCATGAAATAGGGAATTGATGTGAGTATACCCGGAGCAGTTTTGTTTTATATGTGGAATGAAATATCCAAACAAGTTTTGCCCGAACTACACTCGAGTATAGTCCTCAAAGTGTTAGAACTTTGAAAAAGCATCACATGTACGACGTGTCTGGGTTGTTTCATAAATATGTAATTTATCACAAGCGTTTCTTCCGGGTTCAATCCCCGGCCGGGGCACTCCGGATTTTCGCACGTGGGAATCGCGCCGGACGATGCCGTTGGTCGGCGGGTTTTCTCGGGGATCTTCCGTTTCCTCCACCTTTTCATTTCGGCGCTGCTCCATACTCGACTTAATCACCCTCGTCGGCTCTCAAGACCTCGATGTTAAAGAGTCGTCCTAATTTCTGCACAAGCGTTTCATACTTCTGTTAATAAGAATCTATTTTTGGCTAAACTAAACTTTTACGTGTATTTTGTTTATAATTTTTACCTTTATTTATAATTATTACGAACTGAATAAGGAAACAATAGGCGTGTTGTTATTGCCTAGTAAGGAATAGTTATTATGCAAACATTATTGAACTGAGTGCGCACGAATGCGGGGCGTTGTCCCTTTGGTGTAATTTAATAGACTTGGTTAAGAGTACCTCTACTATAGGATGGGAAGATCGATTTTAAAAGTTTGGCAACGAAACATTTTCGCCACAAGGTAAGCGCTTAGTGTCAGCAAAGTACCTAATTTTTCTCAGTTTTCTACGTTAAAAACGGTATAATTTTAATATTCATAAATACGAAAAAGAATAACTTCGTAACTTAGTAACATATTTTATTTTATTATTCACGTAGCTTAGAATTTTAATTAAAAGTTACTTTTTGGAACACTGCGCACCTAGCGGCAGAAATTGTCCCTATGTCAAACTCTTCCATAACAATAAATCACGTTTTGTTCCCAAACTGAGTAGAATTAACCATAATTTGGTTGACCGGATCCCGAGATATGGCATAAAAGCTTTATTTTCTCACGTGGCGCTATCGTACAGAACCTCTTAAAAACAGGCTCTGTATAGATATATGATGCTTCTAATATATACCGAGTTATGTAAAATTATTTACTAGATTGGGTAAACTTCTCTAAAGTATTTATATTGCAGTCATACTGAAAATAAAGCCAGACACGCTTTAAACATGGCCCACTGTAGAACTATTAGTGTGAAAAATTCCGTGGGAATCTGTTGATTGGTCCCGGACATACGACGAAAAAGCTTGGTTTTCTACTGTGGTGGTGTGTTCATAACCGGGGAAAAAAACGGAGATTTATCGACACATTTTAGGTTTGTTATAAGCTATCATATTGTTACACATTAAGTCGGTTGAAACTGAATAGTTTTCGTGTTCGCTCATTTAATGCTTGAGTCACTGTCAGCGTACAAAGTTATGTTGAAATTTGTTACATCGTTTCGTAAATACAGAAAGTTATTTTTAAATGTTTACACTGGCGATATTTAGAAAATAAGCACATCGCCCCCTTGCAACAAAGCCGACCTATTTATATGACCTACGACGGTATTACTCGTTTGCCAAATGGAGAAGAAATAGTTAGATTGTTTCGCGAGATATGACAAAACTTGACTTATTCGTGTTGCACTATCTTCCAAAATTGCAGGTTAATAATATTGTCACTATTCAGTGTGTACTTCACGCACTGTCAACATACCAAATTAGTTTTAAATATACCAAATGGTTTGTGAGATATAATGTAAGAGCTTTATTCTTTCAATTTGCGCGATTTTACAATAATTTTAATTTCGTAGAAAATAATAGACCTTCGCAATTGGGAACACTCCGAGAAAACCGAAGACACGTTCACCAGGAAGAAAATATGTTTTATGTATACTCCTACTTATAGATAATTTATATAACCATATATTATAGTTAATTATTTATAATCCTATCTTACAGATATATATATATATTCCTAAGTGTTTTCTTCCGGTTGATCATGTCTTGGGTTTTCTCGGAGTGCTCCCAAATTGCGAAGGTCTTGTGGTTTTTTGCAAGGTTACAACTTTGCTAAAAATTATGTTTATTTTTGTTTTATACAGTAGATATTGACCATTAGGTTAAGATCCTGTGATGTCATCCTATGACGTCACCCAAGGAAAAGGTTAAAACTTTTCAGTATAATAAAACATTTTCTGCAATTGTCGGGTTGGTCGAGCGGCCTAAGATGCCAGATTTAAGCTATAGGTTCCTGTACGTCAGCGTGGGTTCGAGTCCCACACCTGACCAATAATTTTTCAACACGAGTGTTGAGATTGTGTTATTCGCAGTTCGTATGTCGATCGAGGACGAGCTCTCTTTCTCTGACACTTAAATCAATTGTTCTGTCGTGAAAACAGTATATAAGCGTGAATTCGGTATTAATGTTTTCCCTTCTTCGACAGTTGTGACGGGGGGGGGTAGATCGCCACGAGTGGAATCATCTGATAATATTGTAAGCTTTTGTAATAAGACGGTAATAGTGGCTGAAGAGTTCCCATCTGTAACACCATCAGCAAGGGTCTCTGAAGAGTTTCTAGAAGGATTACAGAAACAATGTTGTTATTGAGGAAATACTTTTACTACAAGTTGTCATGCACGTCGACATGAATGTAGTTGTGGTTTGTCCAGTTCAGCATACCAGTCGTTCCACTGTGATAAATTGCGAAGCTGTGTTTACTCATAGTAATATCCTATATAGACATAAGAAGAAGTGTAAAGGTAGTTTTTGTCAAACATCTGGAAGCGATTGCGAGTGTTGCTGCAAGACATTAGCGACTAGGTTTAGTGCCAGCACCACGAAGATGGTAACTGTCAATTTGCCATCAGATACAAGACCTACACATGTGATAACTGCAATACTGTGTATGCGAATAGGAGTATCTTGAATGTTCGCTGCAAGAAATGTTCCATAAAACTATACTAAAGAATAAATATTTTTTGTTGAATGGAGAATATGTTTGAGTGTATGTAAGTAATACTATGTAGTGTTGAAAATTTGTGAAATAAAGATAAAGTGTATGGAATAGTCTTATTTTTATCCATTTTACCATCAAATATACATTTTTTTACTCTGTGGTATGCGATGTTCTGAATTATACAAAACAAGTATAAGCTGAGGATATAAGAACATTAAATATATGTATATATTTAATGTTCTTTGTTTGGTGTTTGGTGTAGCTATTGAGATGGGCTTCTCTGGCAGTTTAAATGGTAATTAGAAGAAGAGACATATAAAACATTTTTATGAAATTACTTTTCCAGTAAAGAGTCATCTGTGAACGAAGGAAGGGAAACCTCTAATAATGAATGTGAGATGGGACATGTTATCCACCTCCAGTAGTAATTCCTTTGGCACTATATTGCGTGTTTGAGATCGTATCTGACTGCAGATGAAGTAGAAGTTTGCATGATAATGATGTGATAACGGTATGTTGTTATGATTATGTGATTATGCTTTGATGATGTGATGTTATTATGTTATGATGATGTGATGAAGTTATGATGATGTGGTGATATGATATGATGATGTTGATCTGATTATAATGTGATGATATTATGATGTGGTTTACCAGAGAAATTCGCTGGGCTATTAAATATGAATGCATGATTGTTTTGCTGCCCTGGATGATATGAACGGAAGTGTTTTGGTAAAACTGATGGTGTAATGGAAGGGATTGTAGGCATTGTTGAGGTATTTTGGGATATGACAAGTTAGAATATTTTTGACTGGAAGAATTTTTATTATTTGATTTTTGGTCTGTTTTTATCAACAATGACGATACAACATAAGGTTATTATGAGTTATTTTTAACATTTTTCGATGTATAGATGTAGGTTTGGGGTATATAGTTGGTTGATATCTCGTTAAATTATGATTGGGTGATGCGTAAAGTTGGTCGATATATTTAATTAATAATATGGCGAGCTCTCTGTTTCTGAAAATGAAGCAATGATATATCGTGATGTATGACAAAAAATAAATTACTATACGAAAGTCTGAAAAATAAATGAATTCATCAATCAAATACAATATAATGTGTGTTTTTAAAAATGAGGTTTACAAGTGAATGGTGTGTAGGAGATGGGATGGTTCTAACACAACTATTTGTTATGGCAGATATTCTCTACTTAATTGATTATCTTGGGAGTATTTAGGTAAGGGCTGTTAGAATGTTCGAACCTACATCCTTCCGAATACAGGTATTAGTCTTCGCATGGTAATAAGCTAAGTCATAAACATTGTTCATTTCTTGTATGTGAACTGTATATAGATATAGTTTTTTAAAAGAGTTTTGGATAATTTTTTTAAAGTAATGCATTATAAATCTTATATGTTTAATTACCCTGGGATTGTTTTAAAATATAATATTTTCTTCCTTGTATATTTCTATGTTTAAGAAAAGTGTAAATGGTAGGTGTGTTTATGTAGACCAGAGTGGTATAAGGTAATGAATATTTAAGTTTTTACTTAATTCTGTGTGTGTATGTTTTGGTGTCAATTTTGGGTTAATTTGGTTCAATAGGAGCGGGTTTGCCAATTGGAAAATTTTAGGTTCTTTGTGTGTGTGTGTGTGTTATTCTGTGTGCGATAACTCGTTAGATTTGTTCTTTGAGGAATAAGGTATAATTTTTTAGGAATAAGGAACGATCTTTGATGAATATGAAATGATTTTTGAGGAATGAGGACCCATTTTTAAGGAATAATAAATTATTTTTGAAGAACAGGGATGATTTTTGAGTGATAATAAATAATATTTGAGGAATAAGGAACAATTTTTAAGGAATAAGGAATGATTTTTGAGGAATAAGGAACAATTTTTCTATGATATGTACAGTAATAATTTCTTACATACCTATGTTGAATGTGTTAATTCTGAAGTGTATGACTTTTTGAAAAAAAAAATTTCCTTATCTGTTATGCAGTTTGTTATTGTGTAGCCTTCCTAGATAAAACACTCACTTGCGTCTTTTCCACGAGACCGTTCTCCTTCTCCTTCCATAGATGACGTTGGACTGATGGCGACCTGTGTGGGTGTGTATACGTAGTTCTTTGTTGTCGATGAGCTGTGACAGATTGGAGTAGAGAGGCGATGTAGACAGAGTGAGATAGGTAATGGAAAGTTATATTGTTTAAGTGTCTGTTGTGTAGTGTGTTGCAAGATGACATGTATATATGTTATGCATAATATCAATGTTAGTCGGATGTTAGTTTTGGTTATGGTAAGATGTGTACTTAGAGTGCATTTAATTATGTTAGTTAATCAATACATAAATAGAGCTAAAAAGTCAGTTTATCTTGCAATGAAGCAATGAGTATGTTCTCAAACCTATAGTTGTATTCCATTCTTGTTCGTTGTGTATCAACGGTTGATGTGTTGTTAGTTTCGCCTCATTACATGCATACTACTTGCATTTGGATATTCACTACACTAATACTTTAGTTAATTTACTTGCTATGTTATTAAAAGAAATAACTACGTACCCTGTATGGTTCTTTAACAACTATGTATATACTAATTATATGTAAATAGTCAGGGTCAGCTGTTTTGTCTGCATGAAAAGAGTGTAACTTCGATACTGTAGGGAGGATGGTTTAATTGTGTGATTAGTTTGTAAGAGTGGAATTGTTTTATGGGATGTTTAGTTATAACGAGAGGGGCAGAATGCTTGACTTTATGGTTGGTTAGTATGACTGGATGGTATGATATGGTATCTGTGAAATAAGTCCTTGTGGGTGTCATATATGATTAAATTAATAGTAATAATCTTATGATAGCATGGTTGGAGCTTATAATTGGAATATTTGATTAACTCGGCTGCTGGTATGGCTTGTTTTTATGTGTAACTGGTGAAGTGAAATGAGGTGAAATGGTAGTGACTATAGTTGACTGAGATGATTTATTGATAAGTCTGAGGTGTGGTGGTTGACATGGTCTGTATTGTTAGCAGCATGAATAAGGTATGCTTGGGTTAGAGCGAATGATATGATTTGGGCTGTATGTTTTTTTGGTTGGTATGGTTATCTGCTGTGGTGGTTCATTGTTATATTCTGATTATAAAGTATGTTAGTATGCTGGGTTGTATAGTGTTGGATGACACATGGCTGAGGCAAGGTAATGTCATGGTGAAAGTTATTATATCTGTATTTGTACTCAGTACCAATGTGTTATCGATATGGTTGTTAAGTATGCTGCAGGTTTTTGTTTGGAGCAGCTATTAGTATGAGATGGCTGGCATTATTAACTGGTTTGTTGGTTAATGGAGTGAATTATATTAATGGTCGGTATGTTGGAGAGTTGTTACCTACTATGTTTTGGTTGGTGGGGTTAATGGATGGCAATGGATTGGTATGAAATGAATAGTTGTTATGTTGCCTATACAATGTGATCTGTTTGGCATGACTGAAGTATGCTGGGGTTATCGTTGGTATAGTACCCAGTACTCGTGGTCTGCAGGGTTACTCATATTTAGTTTTGAATATCTGAGGTGTGGTGGTCAGCATTTTTATTGGCATGGATGGTTGATATTATCAGGTGGTTTATTTGATGGGTGGTATGATATTTGACTGGTGTCTGATGGCATGGCGAACATGTAGGGCTTGTGATTATTTTCGTAAGGTGAGTGTGGACTGAGGCCTGCTTGAATTCTAGTAAACGGTGCATATATTTAGTCTGATGATGGTTGGTAGAGCAGATGGCAGGGATGTTTGTGTTTCGGCTGATCTGAACTCTATGGTTTCTGTAAACTTGAGTTACGATGAGCGGTATTGTGCCTTCTTGCGAGTATATATATATATATATATATATATATATATATTTATTTATTTATTTATTTATTTATTTATTTATTTATATTTATATTTATATAAGCAGGCGTGTTCCAGTTAGGAAGTTTAGTTTAACAGTGGCAGTCATGAAAGACACTTTGTCTCAGCTCGTGTAAGCAACTGGAATATAGTATGGTGCCTAAGGTTGCTGATTCATCAATGCCTGATGTTAGCGCAGTGCTTTCGACTTCTTCGAATGGGATACCTGCGGCAGCAGCATCGCCATCGGTTCTTCAGGCATGGCATCGGATGCACCATCGACTTCTTCAGATGGATCACCTACAGCAGTGCTGTCATCGACGACTTCGTCAAGGCTTCGTTGTTGCTACTGTGACAAGATATTTGCCTACAGCCACAATGTTCGGAGACGTGAGGTCAACTGTATTCAGAATGTGGAGCGTGCTACTTTTAAATGGGAAAAAAATGCAAATCGCAATTTGGTTGGCGAAGTGAAAACCTGAAAAGTCATCTTGAAACCTGTACCGGTCTACCTTCACTTCCTGCTAAGCGTTATCTGTCAAAATTGCATCGAAGCTGTACTGAGGTGATAACTGACGCGACAAGCACTGGAAAATCATCGAGGCAGAAAACTTCGGCTGTGAATGCTATCGGCAGTTCGTTGCTTTCGTCAAGATTTCCATGCCGCTACTGCGACAAGATATTCGCAAACGTCAATGAAGCACGAAGGCATGAAAAGAATTCATGTGTAAGGAGTACCGTTCACATGGGATATCGGTGTGAGAAGTGATATAGACTGTTTGCATACATCGACAGTTTAAATAGACATTAAAAAAAAATGCAAGAGTGATGTATCATCTACCGATGTTGAACGAGCAGATCATCCTTCCACTGTGCGGTTTACAGCGAAAACTGGTCCTAGTGCAGCTTCGACTGGCGAATCAGATGCTATGCCTATCAATTCGTCATCACAACCTACGAAAATAACCTGTGAGATGAAGTCGAATGCAAATGGATTTTTCCTGAAGCAATCTGCATTCAGAGGTCTTCTGAAAGATTATGTTACTCCGAATCTGACAGCAGCGATGAACGATATTTGTTCTTTTCTGACATACATGAAACTAAATTCAATAAACCAACTTACAGACGAGGTCGAAAAATATGCCGGCATGAAATATAATATATGGTTGGAATGCAGCTGTAGTAAACCAGAGCCATACAATGATGAGCACGCAAGAAAGGCATTCAAGACGTCTAATGTGCCAATTTACAATGCGCATGACATCGAAAAGAGTGTTGAAAACCGCATAAAGAAGGCGTGTCGCGAAGAAGAAGAAATGTTACTGAAGGGCTCTGGCTGGAAACTCTATTCGGTTGATCATCTACAGCTGAGAACGAGTGGATTCAGTCCACTCAACACATAGGCTATATGTTGATATCTTTGTCTTTGGTATGGATTACGAACACTTGAAAATATTCACAGTTCATGATATCACAAAGTGTGTATGTGCAAGGAGCCTAGGCAAGTGAGAAACCTATGGATTGATGATGGATACGTCTGCAAGAGACCTACAGTGCTGAGAAGTTTATATCTGGGTTGCTGCAACTTTCATTATCGATGTGATCGACAACTTCGTTCCTGGTTCCTGCTCCTTCCGACGTGACGACAGGCGAACCATCTGGACCTACCAGTGTATCATCTTCATAACTTACAATGGCTAATCGGTGTCGCTTTTGCTGCAAGGACTTTGCCGTCAAGCTTACTGCACAACGATACGAAGTTTATAAGTGACAGGATTGTTGGTTTCATGTTTAACGAAGTACTGAGATTTGTAAAAGAATGTAGACGAACATGAATTTTTTAAAAGTGTTTTTGTAGTATTATATTTTAATAAAATTTGAAAAAACGAAAATACTTGGATATTTTATTTCTTATTTTAATCCAGTATCTTAGAGTAAGCAACCATTATGTTATAAAAAGACCTCGTTAAAAATGCAAAACATTATTTTAAGCTAATTACTATCATGGTTACATAGTGCTTAAACATAAATTCCTGGAGCTAGAAATGTTACTTGCTAAATAAAATTTTGCGAGACTGTCTCCTAAGAGTTTGCAAATTATACTCACCTATGACTATAAATATTCACACCTACATGAGATTTTTTTAATGTTACCAGCTTTCATGGGAAAGTGTGAAATTTACATAATTTTATGTTCTTTAAACAGATTTTGCATTAGAAATGAATTTAAAATACATTTAACTGTAATTTTTTAAGATTCCTTTTTCGGCATTTTTTAAATTATAAATAAAATATATTTAAATATTTCTCCTTATTTAAAAATGTATAGGTTAATAGATGCTTAATTGTCAAGGCCTGTCAGCCGAGTGCCTCACGATCATTTATACTCGGCCCCTCCCTCTCCTCCCGTGGTGCTTGACTATGTCACTGCACTCTTGGCCTGTCACAGCTGGTATGTCTGGCTCCCGTGCCTGTCGACGCATGCGTGCCTGCATGCATGTGTGGTTACAAGGCTAGGCGACTTAATTTTCGTACAAAAGTACAAACAAATTGGATAAAGTTAAACATTATGAAAAAATATTGATTAAAAAAAAAAAATGAAGTATTGAAAATCGAATAGTTTTTACAAAGTCCTGCCTAGAATGTGATTTACAGTAATTTTTGTATGCCTTCTCTTGTATGGAAAATTACATATTTAAATTCCTAAATAAATATACACACTGGTGATTCGCATACTCTAGAAGGCAATGAAGGAACTATGTAGACGGTGGTGACGAACAAGTGTCAGTAAATCAGTGGAGCAAATGTGACTAATCAGGAACGAATGCAGAGACGGAAGATGAGAGAAAGTGAGAAAGAAAAGATAAAGACCAGACCGAATGAAAGTAGAAAGAATGCAAGAGATGGTAACATGGAATGATAGAGCATGAAGTGCAAAACAAAATGGTGGTAAAACTGGCTACCAAGATAGCGTAATCAAGATGGTGGTCGCGTGACCGGAATGGTAGAGCGGGAGGGTCCGTAAATCCAAGATGGCTGCCGAAAATTACGCTATCCAAGATGGCGGCTGGAAATGGCGTAATCCAAGAATGGCGGTGGTTGGAGCTGGAGCCGCCTCCTGGACTGCTGGTGTCAGACATCGGTACTAAATTATATGCTGACATACATTCCGACAGACAACAGGTGATTGCATAAGCCTACCTTTCCTTTGGAAATGGGCTGAGAAATGTTTTATATTAAATTTTTATCATGACATACTAAATGTTATATGGCCATAAATATTATAATGATTGTATTAATAAAAATTACAAAATAGATGAATTTAGCACATAAAAAACATAAATAGGTAAATAAAAACTTACACAAAAGATGGGTATTATGCACTAAAAAACAGTTTTGGGGTCATAAAAAAATTTTTTTTTGATGGTCACAAAATTCTTTCTTCATACTGACCTCGTAAAAGATTTTGTAGCACCAACGTTGTTTTTTTTTTTTTTTTTTTGTCATTTCAGCGTTAGTGGCAACCACAGAAGGATCTTTGTAATCGTCAATAAATTTAGTGTGTTGGTAGGCAATATTGTGTTCTTTGGCCATAGGAAACGTTGCGACGGTAGCAGAAATACTAATACGAGTGTCCCACGAAAGCGGTTTTGTAAATTTTGGGCGTTGTTAAATACACCCGGTTTAATGGTACAAAGCACAACGAGCAGATCAGGAATTGAACACATATCCGCGCGATTGCGAGTTCAGTGCGTTACCACTGCGCCACATCTCTCTATGTTCAACACCATGACTTGATCAATTTATACCTACAAAAATATCACATTCGTGGCAGAGACACCGATGTATGACCATAGTTTGTCTCTCGGAGAATAAATATTCTGGAATCAGTGTATGTAAAATTTACTTACTTGGAATAAAGAGATTATGTAATCCAGCTATAATTTCTTAAGAATTTTCGTAATCAATTAGTTCGTAACTTAAGGCCACAAACCTTCATTTCTACAGCTATTCCGAGAATTAATTTTTTTGTGCCCAAACGGGAGCTATGTTGTCAAATCCTCTTACAATTTTATTACAAATAGTTTTTATTATGTAGTCGAATTTTCCCAACACAATAAAATGTATACTTTTATGAAATTAATTAATTAACGAAAATTTTGTTTATTTAATAATTAGTTCAAATTATACAGTTTTTTTGTGTAGAAAAAATTAGACTACATAGTAAAACTAATTTTTAACAAAACTGTAAGAAGATTTTACAATATTGGCTCCCGTTTGGGCACAAAAAATTAAGTCTCCCAAAAGCTGTAGAAATGAAGTATCGTGGCCTTAATTCAATGAGGACCACATGGCCGAGCGGTTAGCCTACTCGCTTCCCAACTAGGCGAACTGCATCGCCATGACTCAGGTATTTTCTCTGTTGGAAAACGAACCGCAATTATTCCCCCTGAAGGGGGGGGGGGGTGGTAGTTGTCATCTGCATTGTCCCTTCCGTCTCTTGTTAAATTTAAGTGGAGGCTGTAAACGAAACCGCGTTTATGCCAGCACGAAGTGAATGCTTCCAACTTCCTTTTTCGGAATGCATGACATTAGGAACACCTTGCACAACAGTTTGAAGTAATTAAATGCTGGTATATTTTTGCAAAAGGAAGCAGTGGACGCGGTATAAAAACAAGACTTTAAAAAACGTCTTAGTCAAGGCACTTGTAATAATCTTTTACAACTCGACTTGGTTTGTTCCTACGACAAATAACGAGCGTCGGAAAATTGCTGTGTGGGCGGCGAAACCAATCTGCATTAAAATTAAAATATCCTAATGAAACACGTCACGCGAAACTTGCAAAATGTTTCGCTCGAAGGTAACATGACCGCACAATCTCTTCGTGAAAAAAAAATCGCAAAGAGGTATTGGTGTCCTTAAAGTTCATTTTAATATCAGTTACGTGTACGTAATATAAATCTACATAGAACGTTTACAAAAATACGTGGTTCCTGGTGTAAGTACTCGTGTTATGTTCAACCAATCACATACGACTAGAAAACAACTTGATTTTAGTAAAATTGTGATTTATTGGCAAATAGCATTTCATTTTTATTGCATCCTTATTCTCTCAGAACTTACTGCACATGATTTGTTAATCATGCAAGTTATAGCAAATCACGATACTACACTGAAAAATTTAATTACAGTTACAGTAAATGAATTATTACATAAGAGTTAGACGTATTTTTTAAATTGGTAAAAAAGAAAAAAATGCAAACGTAATTTTTCTTTTAGAAGTAAGATATTCTATTAAATGCCATCAACCACCTGTAAATCTTTTCCACTACAATTCTAATAGCTGAAGGCCTTTCGTATACGACACTAAATAAAATATCGCAATTTCCTACACGTCTACATCTAGAAGCTGTTCCTGCATGACACACACGCGATAATCATTGTCCGTTTCATAAAAATATCTTAGTTCACTCCGATATGTACGCGTTCAATACGTACTCTTCTTCCATAGTAAAGTGACCTTTAGTGGTGTCAAATAAATTCCACATCGAACACGTCTTTCAGCTGGTGTCCCGGAAGTTAAGACTAGGTCAGTTGACGGTAAGTGTGAGCTTGACAATTCTGTGCGTAACTTCAGTGCTCTCTGTTTGTTCGTTGGCTGGTGTATTCATGACGAGTAGGGGCGCCTGTTTTCCACGAAAAGATTTCAGGAAAAGTAATGTTCCAGACTGCAATTTGGTGATTGGAACATTCGAATTTTTACGCATCTTGTCTTTCTGCGCGCGAATTACGGACGGTCATTATCAGACAAACTTAATTCCGATTAACTCACTCATGAAACATATTTCTGTCTAGCATAGTCAAATGGTAAAACAGCTTCACACAGACCGTATCGAAACAAAAGATTCTTAAGTATATACAATTATATATAAGTATATACGTATATATAACTATAACTATATTATATATATATATATATATAGAGAGAGAGAGAGAGAGAGAGAGAGAGAGAGAGAGAGAGAGAGAGAGAGAGAGAGAGAGAGGCAGGTTTCCCTCGAATAAGATACTGCAAGAAATTTTTGTACATGAATATTTAACGTTCGAACATAATAACATTAATTTGATGGAATTTTTCAAAACAAACTTTCAGCATTAAAATTACTTTTTAAATTTTTACTTTTACTTGTCAGATTTGACCTGCAAAATTGCATGCCTTGGTTACTTGGAGATAAGCAATTTAAAATTAGTAATCATCATTATTTATGTGGTCAATATTTTGTCGCCTTGTCCTTGAGGAACGAGTAATGAATAGCTCGATTTTAATAAAAGTCAATTGAAGGTTTATTTCGTACTGCCTACATACCCGCAAAATTAATTGATATTGTTCTCGAGAGCGCCAAATGTTGGAATTATTCTCATGACAACTGATATTTGAAAATGCATTGGAATCCTGTGTAGATATACGAATTTAGATGGGAACTGGACAAAATTACGTAGCCTGCATTCAGTCTAGAAATATACTACACAAAAAAAAATAACACTACTTAGCTTTGTAATTTCATGTAACACTTGCATGCAAAAACTTCTTTTAATTTCGTATAAAAACTAAACCGATTGTCGTAATGGAATTTGAGTCATATTTTTTACTCAGCTCCACGATTGCATTTCCTGAACTATCTAACAAACTACATTTCTTAGAACCATATATGCCAGGTCAGTCTGCTGTTGGATGATTTCCTTCTTACAACCAGTCATTAAGCTTCTAACAGCTATATTTACTAAGGCGTCCATGAAAAGGCCATAACAACTTTATGCTTTTATTTGCAACTCTCTCAAGATTTGCCTCTACAGCCCACCGACAATCCAGCTGAGTAGTTACCGTGAAACGCATGTGTGCTGTCAATTACATGCATTCATTTCTTTCGAGTGTTTTTTTTTTCTACTGACGACGACGTCACGTTCATTATGTATCCGGATATTTCGCGAGGTCACGTTCCGAGAGGATGGGATTCAAGCACTGGTGCATTATAGTTACGTTACTGGGTTACCGTGGGTTTTTCAATGCACCCTGGCCACACAATACTTTACAATACAGTCTGTGAAACAGTCATGCCTTTCGCGAACTTTACTCGCGCGTGCTAGCTTGGTACTAGTAATTTTGCGGAAATTTTATTTGTCAATGTGTGCCTGGAGAGAGACTTACCGGGCGGTAAACACACCAATAAGGATTTTCCTTTATTACACACACTAGCCAATCAGACACTCTAGTCTCGTCCCTGAGCCTCGAACAGCAAAAACGCCAATGACTGAGCTTGCAGCAAATGAGAGAAGCATCGTGGCTACTGTACGCATGCGTGTACCAACACCACTGTAAAAAAAAAAAAAAACTCTATTTTACGGGGTCGCGGTGTCTGAGTGGTTAGCCTGCTCACCTCCCAACAACCGGAACCGGATTCAATCCCTGGCTGGGTCAACGAATTTTCGCAATGCCATTGGTCGCCGGGTTTTCTCGGGGATCTCCCTTTTCCCCCACTCCATTCCGGAGCTCCTCCATACTCATCTCAATCACTCTCATCGGCTCTCAAGGTCTCGCTGTTGAGCCGCGCAATCCTCTTCACTCACTCACTTTATTTTAGGAGAAAGTGCTGGTTAACATTTTGTAGACTACGCTCGAGTGTAACTCGAGCAAAGATAATTTGAAAATTTCTTTGTTGTTCAGAACAAAACTCGCATGGGCGTGCAGTCTTTGTACGGCTAGTATTTAACATGATCTCACAAGAACACGACAGCGCAGTAACATTGATATTGCTAACGCTAATTTTTTTTTAATAGCCACTCAAAGGGACATGATTGATTGTAAATATTTCTATACGATAAATGAAATTTGATTGGGACAGTATCAGCTCGGCACTCCATTGGTTGATGACCGGCCAATAATGAACGCTGTAAAGTACAGGGTAGTTAGTGTCCGGTGTGGTATGGACCAATAGGACGGTGGTGAGTTCTAACACAGACACCAACAGAACCGGTGTTCTTGCAGTAGTGGATATAGGTGACTCACTTCTAATTTGCCTTAAGTGCCAGTAAATGTGTACAGACCTCAATGTGTTAAAAATGCTCCGTAACTTACCTATACTACATAATCCAGTCTCCCAGCGAGATCAGTCTGCATCGAACTAATGTAAATCAAGGTGTACTTTCTTGATAATTGTTTTTTCTCATGCAGCCCTTATGAGCCGGGCAGTCAAACTCCTAAAACTGTTGAACTGTGTAATGCAGTTTATAGAGATTTTTAAGTACACGCAATACCGAATTATTTTGGTAATACTAATCCGGCAGCATTAAATATTCGTAACATCTTTATTTGTGGCGTTCTAAAAGATTCATAGTGTCGTCGCATACTTTATACACGTCACATGCTAGAGAATTTGCCGTCGTCACACATCGTTACACTCGAGTATTTGGCGGCCAGCATGTTACAAGTCACTAAACGAGTGTTCCTGATAGTTTAATTTTGTTTGATTCGCTACCCATTTTACCCTTGTTTGGGGTCGTCAGATGTAATGTTTTACATGGAACAGTTTCTGTTTCTGCTCATATTGTTCCGCGTAGTGTTCTTGACTGCAATAGAACTCTGTCTTTTTTTCTATATTAACTGCCCAGTATTACAAAAATTGATCCAGTTTCAAAATTATTCAATAATAGAAGCGTAATTTGAGTAAGCGTGAATTCTTTAGAGATTCTTTAAAAACACGACGATGTCTGCTTTAGCGCCACACATTACATTCAAATGTGTGAGCCGACAAAGGCAGTTGGGGAATGACGGAAAGTTTGCCACTTACGGATATTATATATAAGTTTATTTTGTGTGTGTTGTATGTTCTTTGCAGCACACGATTACTTCAGACGCACTTTTACACACTTAGCCTTCTTTTTTCATATCGCTATCGTAACCGTTTTTCTCTGTGCTCGTGGGTTTTTTTTTGCGCTATTTGCTGTTCTATTGCGATACGATACAGCTGGCATACAGAGTATTTATCACCCGCGTACAGGTGTATCTCACAAAAGAATAGTTTTATTATTCCGCCAGCTTATTTATACTTGCATTTCTCGAGGAAGCATGGTTTTATTTAATATAATTCGGGATAAACATTTTAATAATCTATTTTCTTCCGCTACGGTTCTCAAGCTTCATATACACTCTAAATTCGAATCAGTGGGAAACCACTAATTTGTAGTGAAATTCAAGTAGATCTACGCGAATCAGTGAAAATGACTCCACTTAGAATCATTAGAAAACCAGTGATTGTTTCAGTGAAAAAATTGCACTGGTTGAATTAGTGACGTGAAACATTCTCACTGATTGAATAAGTGACGGCCGACTGCTGTGGCGAAATAAATATTGCTTTTATTGAATGTAGAGAAATAATTGCGTGAAATAAACACATCTACGATAGTTTACTATTCAAATTGTGCAATTTACCGGAATTTAAAAAAGTAAAATTAATGCGCAGATAGCCGGTATAAAACTCACGCACCCTCTTCACATCACTTTTAGGCCAATTGTTTGCTTGCAATCTGCGCTGCCAAACCAACTTGATATACTGGAAGGAAAATATTTGTGTTATACTTTCGTATCGAAATAGTGAAGATTGAAATTGTATGCTCTTACTTTTCGATTTTGGTTTAATTAGTACCGTTAGCATTGTTAAAACTTATACTATGCATATATGAGTGCGCTCTCTTCATCACCTTATATGCAATTCTAACCTTCAAACAGAGAGCTGTGATGATTAGGTACACATGAAAACGATATGAAAGACATAAAAACTGAATGAAACGCTGAGTGTTTATACTACATCATAAAATGGCGTTTTGAAATACGAAGCACATTTTAGAAAGTATTTTGTATTAGTTATATAAGTTTATTCTTTGTTGTTTCACTTGTTACACGTTGTTTAAAGGCCATTTTTTAACATGGCTTAGCGGCCATTTTACACGCTGCTTAACTGATCCATCAGTCAAAAATAAACCACTGAGTAAACAGTGAAAAAAATGGCTTACGAATCAGAGGAAAAAGTCACTGAATCAATGAGTGGAGGAAATTTGGCATTTTTTCACTGATCCAACAGTTAAAATTCACTGAAGTGACTGTTGAATCAGTCATATACCTTTGTCGGAATGAAACAGTGAAATTATCACTGATTCAGATTTAGACCGTGAGTTGATTAACTGGCTATCTTCATTTATTTCATGCTGTCTCTTGCCTTAACAGAACTCCAGAGGTCCTGAGATTATTATTATTATTTATTTTTTAACCTCGCTGCTTACCGGGCAATAACTTCAACTGATCATAGGTGCCAGTTTTGAAACGGGAGTTACAGGACCAGACAGAACAAGTTAGTATACAGAAGAGAAACGCCATGGTGGCTCCTTTGTTGTAAGCGAACTCGGTCGCTGGTCGGCAGCGCTGAGCTGCGGAAACGGGCATTGAGTCTGAATTGCTGCCGCACGTTATGGAATATTCAGTGGCGTGTGGTGGACTGTTGCAAGGTAAGCTGGCGTCAGCTCTGCGCTGTACCCTGTTGCTTGCTAGTTTACACTTCCACCACTTAAACGTAGCTCAGCAGCTGACGCCACAGGATGCGTGTAATGGTCCCCTTGCTGCGCATTCTTGAGTAGTTGGAATGCACTCAGTTGCTCTAGGATGCACGATGGTTACTGGCTCCTGCTGCGTGCACCGAGAATGTACAGCAGTCAGCAAGCTCCAGCTTACCTTGCAACATTTCACAACACGCCACTGGGAATATTCCCTATTGGCCGAGCTGTCGTCTGGCAAGTTAGTCTCCAAGAGCTGATTGGTAGGGTCACCTGTATTTCGCGATAAGATATACACTCTGGCTGGACTTCAATGTCCTACGTCCACACTTGCATCTCTCCGTTGGCTATTGGCTGCTTGTTTTTATGTGAAGATACTCTGTTATATGAGTAAGCCAGTCAGAATTAAGTTTCTTCGATACTTACCGTCCGTGATTGGCGGGCAGAAAAATAAGATGCGTAAAAATTCAAATGAACCTATCACGAAAGTGGTTCTGAACTAAAGTGTTTTGGAACACAACTTGTCCTGAAATCTTTTCGCGAAAAACAGGTGCCCCTACCGATTGGTAAAAGACGTTCCGCCATGTAGCTGCTGGAGTTCGTAGTCATGTCACTATTTCGACTCTGTATTCTCTGTGTTACAGACATACACCAATTTATTAAGCTTTCCCCAAAGAAATAATAAATTATTCATAAAGTTTAATAGATTACTTTATATTTCTTCTTTACTACGCTATTTGCAATCTAGTAATAATTGTATCAAGTTTTGTTCAATAGAATAGGTAAATCTAATTTAACACTAAACTGCTTAAGGGGCTCTTCTACACGGTTCTTGAACTATGTTGCACTGTGTCTGAAAGTGTCGTTATCCCAGGTGCGTTCAATACGCTGACCTGCGAGAAAAAAAAAAACACGCTTACGACGATACCTGCTGAGTGTTTTCAAGACGTCACGCCGTTTCAGAGCACTTCAGAGTTTTCTAAAACCAGCATTTTCAAAGAGCTGTATCTTAAAATGTAGGCGTCAGATACATGAGAATAAACTCAAGGGCCCTGCATCCAAATTTGCCTATAGGCTGTTCACTGTAAAATGAGCACTTTTGAAAGCCCTGCTTAAGGCCTACTTGTATGCACGTTGTGTATTCTTCCGCCCTATGTAAAATTAAAGGCCTGTCTACAATCGCCCGATCCTGTGGACGTGGACGTATCCGAAACTCTGCGTCAAGTGACGTCACATTGACGCAGTCCGAATATGGTGTACATATGCGTTGTCCGAAGTGAGCTTTCAGAATCTGACACTAGGTCGCAGTAAATTCGGCACATTATTTATTGTTACGTACTGCTGTTTAAATTTGCTGAAGTATTGATTATTTAATGTTTACGAAATGGTTGTTTTGAATATTTATTTGTAATAAACACCTTAACGGTTTTATTTTTAAAAAGTTCGCCAACTGACATCCAAATTTTATTTTTTAAACTTTAAGTTTTAAAAGTTTTAGCCTTCAAATAAAATTGTCAGATCTAACGAAGACATCATTAATTATTTATTATCATTTCATCATATTTGTATTGAGAAAGCCCACCTTGCACATCCGTTGTTCCCATTAATAACATAAACACTCCACACATGCGCGCGAAAGTATTTGAAGTCTTCTTCTTTTCCCATCAGCTTAGGAGACAACTTGTTACAAAAGTTTTTTCCGAATGCTTCAACTTGGGACCCAGGTTGACTTGGGACACGGCAGCTTGGGACAGAGCCATGGCGTCAGAGGGTCACATGCACCAATCAGCGCATCCTTGTCCTAAGAGACAGGTTTTGGAAAGCGTAATTGTAGGCAGGCCCTAACAATGCCATGGACTTCATCACTGCATTCGTGCGTCGGTCAAGTGAAACTGCGAAAAAAAAAAAAAAAAAAAAAAAAAAAAAAAAAGTAGTTACTTTCCAAATCTTCTCATTTTTACACCTCACTGCGTTAATAAAAACCAGAAAGCTAAATAATAATTATGTTATCGAGAATTTATTTACTCGACGTTAAGAAACGGAACTATTTTACATCCATCGTTACCAACCTTACTGGGCCCACGTCCCTCAGTGCGCCTGTTATAATATATGCAGGCAAGGTCAGTGAATTTTTTCTAAGGTTGCTTTCAAAAGTGCACACTTTACTGTGAACAGCCTTTACAGACTATTCACCAATAAAACTATAGGGACATTTCTAGGAGCACCTGTTTTTTCGCGAAAAGATTTCAGGACAAGTTGTGTCCGAAAACACTTTCGATCAGAACCACTTTCGTGATAGGTTCACATAAAAACAAGCAGCCAATAGGCAAAGGAGAGATGCAAGCGTGCAAGTAGGATTTTGAAGTCCAGCCCGAGCGCAAATCTTTTCGCGAAAAACAGGTGAAGCGACACGTGTCCCACACAGGTAGACGCTGCAGGACGAAGAACGCTGCGCGCCAGTTCAGAGCCTTGCGCTCAGTTGATGCGCGAAGGGGAGTTTCGCCCTTACGGCTACCGCGATTCGCGGCCTCGGAGGCGGGAAATAGCTGCTGGTAGGCGGGGCCCAGTAAGTCCCGCGTGATGGGCTGTAGCAGGTCGCTGGGTTTGCCAACTGTCGCTCGAGCTCCTGGTCGCGGTAATGAGTCCAGTGCGTTCACCGCCTCTGGCGACTCGTCTGAAAGTGGAGCGTTTAGGGGCCGGCTCGCTCGCCGCGGCGTTGCCAAACCACACTTCCGTAAGCGGCGCGGGTGGACCTGTCTCCTGACCGCCCCACGTCATTGCAAAAAAAAAAAAAACATTTTCGCAAGAATTTTCGACGTGACGATGTTTCTGACCCATTCTGGCTCAATGTACACGATTGTGTACATTACGCAAGTGTAGTTAATTTCTGGTCTGTTTGCACACTGCGAATTTCAATGATCAATGATCTTAAAGGATGTTCACGTTAAAGTGAGCACTCTTGAAATAAACGTAGGAAAAAAGTCACTGCCCCTGCCTGCGTATGTTTTTATGGGCGCGCCGAGTGACGTTCGCCCAGTAAAATTGGTAGCAATAGATGGAAAGTAGTTCCATAAATTAACGTCAAATAAATATGTGTTAGGCAACCATTTGTGATAACTAGGCGCCTGCAAAATTCGCGTTATTATTTGGGGACAAGTTAAAATTAAAGCACATGTATCTTTGCAATGCGTTTCTCATTGGACCAAACTTTATTTGATGCGCCCCGGGTAACTATACGCCAATAAATGAACACTTCACAACTGTATGCCCCAATAACCCGCAGTTCTGTAAGAAAGGGCGTGACTTCTCGTATATGTAGCAGCCAATGGAGACACGGAGCCGGCTGAAGTATATACAGTACTATAAAGTCTAGCCTTATGCCATATAATAACGCGAATTTTTGCAGGTCTCTGCCGATCAGATATGATACAAGTTAGTTTTCACTAAACTAGTTAAATTCCAAAATATACGTGCTAATTCATACTTGGAAGAAATATTTGCGTTAACTGATTTAAGCGCATGTTTTAAATCGTAATGATAACTTTTCTTGTCAGTGTCTTGCGTATGCAAGACAGGAACAATCCCAACCATTGCTTTGCGATTATTGCAGACTTTCTCTCAACACACTCTAGCCTTAAATTCTCATTCGAAAGCGTAGTTGATCTGTAAAATTAACCATCAGTTTTCGTCGTCCTTGCAAAATTATTGTTCAAATGTTTTTCTATGAAAATAAAAAACATTGATAGGAACTTTTCAATAATTTGATATTTGTAAAACACAAAAATATTCACAAGTAAATTATGTTAGATTTGCATGACGCACAGATGAGATTAATGGCTTTCTGAATCAACTAAGTTTTTTTTTTTACTATTGCTTCGTAGAAAAATTTAAACAAATGTTAAAATAACTCATTTTGTATTGATTTTTGCCAAAAGCATCTATAAACTTTGGGTCCACTCCTTCAATTTTAGCGTCTTTAACTGGGTTGCAGTATATTGAGTATTCTTTTATCGTATCTCCGAAGGAAATATTAGGTTTACGAGATAGAGTTCACTATTGTGTGTGCACGCGTCCACACACATGAAACATCAACTCATGTACGCCGAATATGTCTACCAAAATCGGTACACCTAGACTACTCAGTAAGGACATTCATAATTTCAACCACGTTGGATGCAGTATTTTTTTTTTCCGTCATTTTAAAATTTGGGGTATTGTGTCTTATATCTTCGAAACAGATTTTCACCTAATTTGATAAATTTGACAGTCCATTATGTCAGTATCCAACTCGCAATATTGTTTCCTCATTGATCCTGCATTGTGGGAGACATCAAAACGAGAAAAATTAAGCTCTTCTGTCAAATCTCGGAATGTCATCAAACGATCATAATCGAATTTGACATAAGTTGTGTTGTGCTAACTCATCCCATACAATTCATTATTTTACTGTATAACGTACCTGTTATTAAAATGGCGGCAATATATGTTAAGTCAAACAAGTTGACTAATTTTGCCCGATTGGTACGTTGGCAGTACCTAGTACGAGTGTTAAATACACTTATAAGTATCATTTTTGCCCGCCATTTTTGAGAAAAGATTTTATGTAAAATCCCAGGAAATAAAACAAGAGTCCATCGGCAACTAGAGGCGCGAGGATTTCCTCAGGCCTGAGGGCGGGGAGACAAAGCCCAGTTACCGAAATGTCACATCTATTGTTTTGGCGTCGTGTCGTCTGTGTACATATGTTCTAGCTGTTGTGTTCGTCTGTACCTACTGCCTTCGTTGCGTCTCCTCGTTGTGTAGCATGTGTATACATCCGTTCTAGTCTTTGCACTCGTTTTTGTTGACATGTTCATACCGTTTGTGCATACATATCAAAAAGCCATTACGTTCGCTATTTCGTTTCGTTTGTTTTTTGTTCGCATCTATAGAACAGCCAACGAACAGTTGACGCTAGCTGTGATTATACACAGCACTGTGATTTCCATTCTGGTGTCAAACAATAACGTGAAATATGTAGGTACTTAGTTGATGGTAACCCCATAATACCCCATACACACAATGGTTTATGGCGGGAAAAGTTAACTGTTTCCCTGTATTCAACATAAATTTTAGTGTGCACGTGTCCGATAGTTTTCTTTCGCTATTGGCTGACATGCATGTATGAAGCTACTATCTTATTTCAATGAGCCAATAAGAGTTTTTACACTCTACAGCAGAACGTTAAAGGATAGGCTAGTTAGTGTGTTATCAAAAATACGTTGGATCTATATATTTGTATTAATACATAATTAATATATACATGCTACACATGTTATATATGTATTAATACATAAGCAATGCATATATACGAACTACACCAAACGAATCTCTGATCAAAGCTAAGTAGAAAATACTTTTTGGTAAACATGCATAGATCCTTCGTTTACTAGAAAAACAACATGAAAGGTCCAAAACCGTTGTAGCAATCATGTGGTATTCCATTTAGATAAAGGCGAGGTGATGTGGCAATTCTGCAACTAATGTATCGGTCGTAATGTATACGACAAAGGAACGAGCCGAGCTCCATAATTCACAAGAGGCCATGGAGATAGCATGCATCACATTTGAAATCAACCTGAAGGAAAAAGTCACTGGCCCTGCCTACATATATTTTAACGGGTGCACTGAGTTACAAGCGCCCAGTAAAGTTGGTAACGATGGTTGGAAAGTAGTTCCATATCTTAAAGTCATATAAAAAGTGTTAGGTAGCCATTTGTGAGAACTTACATTATTTATTTCGCTTACTGTTTTTTTATACATCGGAGTGTAAAAAACGAGGTCAAATTAGAAAAATATTTACTTTTGTAATAATTTTACAGTTCCACTTGACTGACGCATGAATAAAGTGATGAGGCCCATGGCAATGTTAATTTTACATAAGGCGGAAGAATACACAATTTCCATACAAGTAGATCTTAAGCATAGTTTTCAAAAGTGCTCATTTTACCGTGAAAAGCCTATAGTACTGCGAGATGGCAATGGCCATGGATGCATCCGGCGGCTAAGCTCTGTGCATGTTGCATGCATCCAGTGTGTGGGAAAGTGCAGTGGCAGAGTAAACTTCGAATACCTGTTATGACTTTTCGACGTTTTGCTTGCTGATACTGTATGTTGTGCTTAACGTGAAATAAAGTCGATTTATCTACGTTTTTCTCGTGAACTATGGGACTTGCGCTTTTTTACCAAAGAATATTTTATACTTAATTTTGGTCACATATTCGTGTGGTGCAGTCCGTATCTAGGAATTGCCTGACACTCTGTATGTATTTGTTTATGTATAAAAGTATCAATTGTGTATTTATATATTTGATATGAGGTTGAATTAAAATTCAGATAAATGAACTTTGTGTAAACTTTTCAATCTAAAAATAGGATATTTTGAAATAAACAAACATTAATATATTGCTGTGTTTGACGATGAAAAATTATTTAATTGCACAACTAAGCAATTCTAAATAATATGTACACATCTATTCAGTTGCTACTCCAGAGCATACAAACAACAACCAACATAATATTCAATATACACAAAATAATATAGCAGTACTGCCATTGCTGTAAACAAATCTGTAAATTAATGACAATCGCAATTAATAGGTTAGTAATCTTTCGATTCCTCGTCTGAATAACTATTGTATTAGGAATAGTTCATTCAATATCAAGCATTACCTAGTGTTATTTTTTTTTTTCACAATTTTCTTTTGACAAATTAAAAACAGCTCCGAATAAGTGTTCTGCAATGATTAACATATTGCGATTTTCCAGTGTGGCTGCTCATAATTTCACGTACCATGACAAAAAAAAAAAGAATGCACGCAAGTTCGTAGAGGCGATGTGGCATTTGATATGCATCGGAGTGTCTCACTGATCTGTCCCTGCTTCTCTGCCTCGAACACGGAAAAATAGTTCCAGGTAGGCGGGCGCCATTAGTAGTTTTTTTTTTTTTCGAACCACTGATATGGGAAGCGCTCCCACGACTTATTTTTTCTCTCTGCTACCGTGTCGAGGGTGCCGAGAACGTGCAAAGTCACGCTTAACAATCGCCCAGGCCAGGCCGGGATTATTATTCCTCGACGTTGCCTCGCCCAGCTGAACGAGTCTTCAGAGAGTCGTGTGGCAGCTCGGTTTATACGTAGAGGCTGTTCAAGATAAACTGAGCACGTTTGAAAGCCCGGCTCAATACCTACTTGTATACACTCTGTTAGGGACATGCAAAATTCCGAGGGCACGTTAGATTTCAACGATCTATATAAATTCGAGTCGATGTCTTGCCTTCTGCAAAAGTGACTACCCATATTCCCTGTTAACTTGGTGGAACGTGATTGGGTTATGTTGTAACTTGTTTCCGATTGGTTCAAGGCCGCCATGGGCGTGTCAACCCAACCGTAGCCCAGTGACAAGAGCAAAACAAACGCAAACATGTTTGAAGTCTATTAAATCTTCACATAATAACGCGAATTTCGCTGGTCTCTACACATTGTGTATTTTCCCACCGTGTGTAAAATAATTTTTCCTGTGGGCATGATACCTTTATTTATGCGACAAGGTCACGGTGGCTGAGCGGTTAGACTGCTCGCCTCCCGCCAAGGCGAACCGGGTTCGATCCCCGGTCCGGCTCTCTCCGGATTTTCGCAAGTGGGAATCGTGCCAGAAGATGCCACTGATCGGCGGGTTTTCTCGGGGATCTCCCGTTTTCCCTTGCCTTTCATTTCGGCGCTGCATCATAATCACCACCGCGTCCAAGGTCAAGAAGCGAGGGAGCGATACGGGCGACACTAACACGCACTTCTAGTGCCTCATCGCTCCTAATCGCAAGGCGTGCAGTGTTTCCGACGTAACGCTGTACTGTGCAAATTAGATCTGTAACGTGGGGATTTCATCACATGCAATGAAAGACCACATATTAAACTACGCCCGCATCTTTGCACTTTTCTCTTGCCGCTCAAGGAAACTGCATAGGCAAGCTTTACAAATGCGATATTTAACCATTTACATGATTTTTTTTTCCTCCACGAATACATTTCATATGACAAAAGTAAAAAAATAAAAAATAAAAAGCTTATATAACTGTTTTTTAATCTTTTCTGACAAAAAGTCGTATTTGTAGAACATTTATTTGCCGAGATACGCGTATTCGCGCAAACAATTATTTCACAAAAAACTCGGGGTCCATCCCACTTTTAAACCAAGTCTAGAAAATTATGCCAAAGTGACAATGCACCGCATTCGTGCCAACTCAGTGCAACAATATTTTGCATGAGTACTGTTTCTTACTAGGCATTACCAACACACCTATCTTCGCTCTGTTTTTATTCATATATAATAGTAAATTAAATATTACGATTTTCGTTAAAATATAAGTAAGAGTTCAAATCGACCGAAAGTATGACACTTTTACGTTTACACATGTATAAAACGCATATTGCAAGTGAGATATTTAGGAAACTAACGTACATGTCATACGTGGGATGTATATTCAAAGGATTAATTTAACAAGTGTATGTAACAGCCAATAGACTATACAGGCTGTTCACGGTAAAGTGGGCACTTTTGAAGCCATATAATTACTTATTTCCAATCAGCCATTTTTTTTCCTTCTGCCATTTTTCAAAATAAAATTTCCATGTAAGAAATAAACAGAGTGAATATATTTCACCTGGTTCGAAAGTTATTGTTTTAGGCTACAGTAAAATATATTTATTGACTGTTATTTGAAATTAGAGAGCTTTCAAAAGTGCTCACTTTACCATGAATAGCCCATACAGGCTGTTCACGGTAAATTAAGCACTTTTGAAAGCCCTGCTGAAGATCTTAAGATCTACTTGTATGTACTTTGTGTATTTTCCGCCATATGTAAAATTAACATAGCCGTGGACCTCATAAATTTATTTATCCATAACTCAGGTAAAATTATTATAAACATAAATATTTGACAAATTTACACATCCGTACACTTATATGTAATTAAAATATTCAGAAAGAAAAATTAATTAATTTAGAATTACGAAATGTTCACCGAACACTTTTAATTCAACGTTGAGATATGGAACTACTGTTCCTCTATCGTTACCAACTTTACTGGGCGCATACCACACATTGTGCCCGTTAAAATATATGCACGTAGGAGCAGTGACTTTTTTCTAAGGTTGATTTCAAAAGTGCCCACTTTATCGTGAAAGGCCTATACCAACTTTAATGGGTCGCATGCCTGGCAGTCTGTCCGTTCAAATAAACGCAGGTAGGAGAGGTGAATATTTTCCAAAGGTTGATTAAAACAGTTCCCGGCTAGTGGTGAACAGATTATAGCTGCGTTGCGGCTGGTTGAGCCTCTATTCTTCGCTTCGCGGGGATCGTTTGCGCCGACAGAGTGCGACTTGCCGCGCTGCAGTAACAAGGTGGTTGTAACGGCAGGTACTCCCGCCTTCACTCGTCGCTAATTGGTTGGCTCTTCAGGAACCTGGGAGGTCGTGCGAACCATGCACTATGTTCCCCATCGGGTCCGAGGCTGCGATGACTACAGCAATATCAATTTGTCGACGTGGCATTCCTGTGAAGTATCGTTTACATCCGCGGTAAAGTGAGCACTTTTGTGAAATCCCTGCCTAAGATCTACTTGTATGCACGTTGTGTATTCTTCTGCCTTATGTAAAATTAACATTGCCATGGGATTCATCACTTTATTCATGCGTCGATCAAGTGATACTTTGAATTTACTAAATAATTAAATATTTCACATACCTGCTTTCTTTACAGTTCGATACATTGAAAAAAAAGTACAAAGCAAAATAAATTATTTAAGTTGTTTCAAATGGTTACCTAACACTTTTAATTTTACATTAAGATATGGAACTATTTTCCATCCATCTTTACCAACTTTACTGGGCGTATGTCGCCAAGTGCGCCCGTTAAATTAGCTGCAAGCAGGGTCTGTGATTTTTTTAAAGGTTGATTTCAAAAGTGCTCACTTTATCGTGAACAGTCTTTACTTGTATACACGTAGTGTATTCCCCTGCCTTATGTAAAATTAATATTACCATGGGACTCATCACTTTATTCATCTGTCAGTCATATGAAACTGAAATTATCAAGAAGGTGAATACTTTACAAATATGCTCATTTTCACACTTCGATGCATTAAGAAAACAGAAAGCGAGAGAAAGAATTTTAAGTTATCACAAATGGCTATCTAACAGTTTTTATTCTACGTTAAGATATGGAACTATGTACTTTCCATCCATCGTTACCAACTTTAATGGTCGCATGTCAGTCATTTCGCCCATTAATACTTATGCAAGCAGGGGCAGTGTCTGTTTTCTAAGGTTCGTTTATAAAGTGCTCACTTTATCGTGAACAACCTTTAATGTATATATATATATATATATAACAGATATTCAAAGCGCACTGAGGCCCTCCCAACCGCTAATTCCTATAAACGACGCTAAATGGATATTGAATAATAGCTTTTGTGAAATATGCTCTCTGCACGTAAAATCATATGTATCGGAATCACGTCTTTGTCAAAATATCTTCACTATTACCCGTAACGTAGTACTGGCAATGTCAAATTGTGATATTATTCGCAGAAATTTCTCTGACATATTACAACCGAGTGATGTTACGAAATATCGCCGAGTCTTAAGTTAAGAATGAAATGTTCGTATGTGGGAAGTGGGGCAAACCTTGCTAATTGCTGGCGGGTTTTCTCGGGTTATTTCCGTTGCAGCTGTCAGTGCATTCCACACTTACCACTTTTATGGTCTCCTTTCAGCTTATGTCTTTGGAATTGATTTATTGGGTACATTATCCAACTAGAGGGTCTCGCATCAAGGCGAACCGGGTTCAATCCCCGGCTGGGTCATTCCCGTATTTTAGCATGTGGAAACCTCGCGCCGGACGATAACGCTGGTCGACGGGTTTTCTCGGGGATATCCAGTTTCCCTCGCTCTTTAATTTCGGTGCAGCTTCATTCTCACCTCATTTAACCGCCATCGGCTCTCAAGACCTCGATGTTAAGAGCTGTCCAAATCTCTCAACTCAGTTACTGTGTGGAGATACTTCTCTAAGAAGCGTCTTCCACACGCTATTTGTTTCTTGCTAGTTCTTAAAGTCATTCTGTATGTTTAAAGTTACTCTTATTGGCATATTTAAAAGTGTGACTATTTACAATCATTGTAAATTATATTTAAATGAAGGCAAAATGAAAAGTGGATCGTCCCTCCTCTATTCGCACGTTAAAGACACCGCAGAAAATTCGATATTTTTATAAATGTATTTACAATGATTGTTCTTGACTTGAAAACTGCTCCAAATGTGATGACTGTTTGGTGATAAATATTATACATTTAAAACCTTGCATCCAGATATGAGATTGTCAATAACTTTGTGGTGTAAATTCCATTTTTTACAGCTCTGTCTTAGACAATCATTTCTCTATCGACGTCTTGTCTCCAATGAATCACTGTAACAAAAAATTAAGGAGAATTATTACTCCACGTAAATGATCAAATGCACATAAATTACTTCGCCCACATTTAATTTTGGCAGATACGTCTTTTGCCTTTTTTTTTACTAATGAATTTTGTAGGATTAATATTTCCCACGGAAGTCTACTCAGTTTGAAATGGCTCACAACTATGTTTTTCTTTCCATTGTAATTGATCATATAGGCTTTTTTGTGCCTCTGATTTTCGGAAAATGTCTTCTTGTTTATGAAGCTGGTGATCGTTCGCACAAGTAACGCATAATATTTGTTTAAAGTACTGCTTGCTTAGTTGTTGTATCAAGCCCACGAACTTTGACGCAAGGAGTGAATTGATTAGCATTTGAGTGTACCGCAGTACGGTGCGAAATTCTTATTTTTTACTTCTTTGCGTGATGCGTAAACTTCTCAGTGTTAGGCTACTTCCAAGCTTATAGGATGGAGCAGCGGGAGAGATTTGTCAGTGTCTCGCTCTCTGTCTGGATCTCCTTATCTACCTTCGTGACCTGACAGCGGCTAAATCGTGCGTCGGTATTTCCGAGTTGTTCTTATTGAGTTTTCACATCTTGTCGATAGTGTAAACATTAGGACGAAATAATATGCTCATGCAGTGGGGGGAACGAATCTACCACGTACTGTACTAGTTAACCATCCTGACATTCGGCAATCAGAATGGCCGGACCAGGAATTGAACCCAAGTCCTCCATAAAGCTAATTCGGTACCTTAGTGGACCAACCATATTGCGTACGAATCTCTGTTGGTTCGACTAGCGTCGGGCAGGTAGAGGTGATGATTGTCGAGTGACAAAGTGCCGTATTAACAATTGAATGCACAATTACGGGTTCCACATCCCACAGTTTTGCACAGGAATATTCGACGCTTGGAACCTCCCCATTGCCCTGGCCTTGATTCACCTGAAATCTGACTCAATTACAGAAATGCTTCAATCGTTACAAAAGACTGGGCTTTAATTGTCGTTGGTAATAAATAACTCCTCTCCACCCAAAGCCCATGTCCCTTGGTCTTTAGGGCCTTTCACTCTTTGCCTCAAGTCACAAAGGCGAATGAACCAATGGAATGCCATAATTCAGGTGTCTAAAGATGCACCAGACAGTAGGTACGTTTCAAAAAATGAAACTAGCGTGCAGTAAATTTATTGTTAACTTTCGTTAATAATTGTGGTATGTTAAAGTGTTTGGAATATCGATATGTATCTTTTACATACAATTTCGTATGTACGTTAAGTAACGTACTAGCATTCAGTAGGCTAAATCAAAGTCCGTTCAAAAATGAATTCACTTCAAATAGTGAGTTAGTTGACGCCAACTGTTCTTGTAGTCAGTATTTACATCCATTTCAGTATCGGATCATCAATGACCCAGTGTTTATTCTTCTTTTCCTACAATAAAACCCGAGAAAGGTAACATTTATAAAAACTAACCTCATCCATGGGACACGATGGGGACATCATGGGACACGAGTCATGACGTCACACGGTCATGTGAATCAATCGGTGCGCAGTGCCCAATGCACACTGTTAGGGGCAAGTCAATTGCAGCAGCCCCTTAGCCACCTAGTACGATATGATCTTGTGGTGTTGGACAATTACGTGGAAGTGTGCATCCGCAAGTTGGCAGCACATAATTTCTCCCCTGCACACTCGGTTGTTCTGAGCCGGACGAGGCGTCCAGCAATTTCAGTACCGCGCTAAACACGACCAAATTAGGCACGCATGGGATCCCGCTTTCAGTGGTGGTAATTCGTGGGTTCCCCCAAGGGGGTCATGGCAGGTGTGGTGAAGGAGGGGTTCGGCCGAACCGCGCGGAAGGCATGCAAAGTAACGAACCATCCCACCAGGGAGTTTGCACGCCAAGACAGACGCGGGTGAGGCGCGGCCACAGGCCGCCGGCTATTTCCGACCGGCACGCGAACTTTTTTTGGGGGAAAAAAAAAAAAAAAAAAAAAAAAAATCCTTCCGCGTCAGCTAACGAGATGCGAGGGTGTCAATTTGTGTGGCTTCACCCCCTGACCTCTCCACCCACCCCCTCCCCGCGAAAACCCGCACACCCATCGTCGGAGTAGCTTCCCATGCTCTGCGACCCAGAAATCCACCTCGGCCACCATCATCATAGCTGCCGCGTCACGACGTGGCGTTGGGAACGGACAGGCCAAGGAAACAGTTATGCGCGCGCGTAGTCTGTTCCTCGTCACGAAATCTAATTCCACTAGAAGTAAATGGAGGGGAGATATGCATCGGCTTGCTGGGGCCCCGTCGCTGTTGCAGCAACGATCGGCAAAGTGGAAGAATGGAAGGGATGGCTGAAGGGAAATACATAGTCGCAGGCGTTGTGAAACACACGTTCTCTCTCTCTCTCTTTCTTCGTGAAGGAAGAGACGACGTTCGCTGATCGTGTCACGGTTAGTTGCGTAAAACATGGGTCACACCCCGTGCTTGCGAAAAATATTACAAGGAAAAAAAACCGTCATACTTTTTCGCACGTTTGTCAATAAATTGCTTAATAACTAGTTTCCAAAACTTGCCACGAGATGCTACAATAAACACGTTATAAATGTTTGTTTTGTTAAAAAAAATTCTTGGTGACTAATAAATTAAAAACTTTTTAACGGATTATTTTGTTAACTGTTATTGCATTCTACGATTTATCTCAGTTTTTATCCTGATTTCCGGAAAAAAAAAGAAAGGCTTATGGACTCACCTGGTTGTCTTTTATAGTTTTCGATCACTCCGGGTACTTATTTTCAGAATGGCGGATTGAAAAAATGTATGCTATTACGTTATATTTCGGGAATCAACTATCCGATTTAAACCAAAACTAATTCATTGACAGTGCATCATACAAGCAATGCATTTACAAAAGCTGTAATTTTATTAATCAGCCATTTTGAAATATATTGCAAATTAAAGACATAAAGTTTTTCCATTATATCTCGGGAACCATTTACCGATTCAAACCAAATATGACACTCAAATAATACTACAGTAGGTAATGTAAACTTACATGCTTTAGTGGATTAGACTATTTATTCCAAAATGCCGGCCATATAAACAATTTCTAATATACTATGCTTTATCTACGAAACCATGCAGCACATTTCAACTTAAATTTGTATGCTGGCTGTATCTATTACAATAATAAAATTTATCTACCCAGATGTTTCGTGTCCCATTTTGTAAGATAGTGTCACACGAATAAGTAAAGTTTTGTGAAACAATCTGACTATTCCTTCTAAATTTGGCAAACGAGTAATATTGGCTTAGGCCACATAAATTGATAGTCTATGTTTTAAGAGGGCCGTGCGCTTATTTTCATATGAGCCAATTTAGACATTTTAGCATAGCACGTTTTATCTACGAAACGATCTAACCAATTTCGACCTAACTTTGTATGCTGACAATATACATGCAATCATCAAAAGAACTAGTACATTTGTTCGCCCTTTTTGAAGATAGCACCACATGAAAAATTAAGTTTTCGTGTCCTGTCTCGGGAATTTATTGACTGATACCCACCAAATTCCGTCGACAAATTATGTTTTTGTAGTTCATCTAAATTTATATGACTTACGGTGGTAGTCACATTTTAAAATTCACAGCAATGTCAGTATGCCACATACGCTAAACAATCTCAACCGACTTAATATGTAACAGTATCTATAACAAACCTAAAATGTGTAAGTAAATCTCCGTTTCATTCCCCAGTAATGAATGGCTATACCATCACATTAGAAAATGGAACTTTTCATCACATGTCCGGAACCAATCAACCGATTACCACTGAACTTTTCACACTAGTAGTATTACAGTAGGCCATGTTTATAGTGTGTCTGGCTTTACAATATGGCTGCAATATAAATAAACTATATAAGTTTACCATATCTATTAAATTATTTTACACATTTGACTATCAATTAAAAGCATCAGATATGCCTACAAAGAGCCTGTTTTAGAATGTTTTGTACGATAGCGCAAAACGAGAAACTAGAGATTTTATGGCATATCTCGGGAACCAGTTAAGCAATTTCCACCAAACTTTGCCCAAAAGTAGTAATACGGTAGGCCTTGTTGACTAATGTGTGATTCACACATTTGTTTTTAAAATGATATCCCTGTTATTATTTGAAGTTGATAATCCTAGTCTTCCAAAACTTTAGACTGATTATTATCGAAGTTGATTATCCTAATCCTAGCTCCGTGGTGTATGTAGTTGGCATAAAGACCAGCCTTCTGTACGTGGTGTCCTGTGTTCGAGTCTCAGGTAAGGCACGTGTGTATTTGTAATCGTCTCACTAGTATTACGTTTGTTTCTGGTTGCATCTCTTATGGTATCACTGTCAACGAGACGACAAGATCCACCTACCATCTAACTTATTAACAACCTCATCAAAATTAATTACACCCTCGTAAAGACGGTTCCGATAAAGTGAGCACTTTTGAAATCAACCTTATAAAATGTCACTGATCCTACCTGCATACATTTTAACGGGCGCCCTGAGTGATATTCGCTCAGCGAAGTTGGTAACGATGGATAGGAAGTAGTTCAGTATCTTAACGTCGAATAGAAAGTTAGATATCCATTTCTGATCATTTAAATTATTCCTTTCGCTTTTTTTTTTTTTTTTTTTTTTTGTGCCTCGAAGTGTAAAAATGAGCAGATTTGTAAAATATTTACTTTTCTGAAAATTTCACAGTTTCGCTTTACCGACGCATGAATAAAGGATGAGGCCCATGACAATGTTAATCTTATATAAGGTGGAAGAATACACAACGTGCATACAAGTAGATCTTAAGCAGGGCTTTCATAAGTGCTCATTTTACCGTGAATGGCCTATAAAGGAAAGTAGACTCATTTGTTATATTGATAACTTCTTGTAATTTTTTGTAAATTATGAAAACCTACCAACGTTTTTGAAACACGTGGAATCAAATAATTTTACTCCCTTTTTTCAGTTGCGTATATTGTTTTATACAAATTAGAGTATAAGTTTGCAAATAAGTGACGTAATTACATTTCTAACAGTTCCACGGCTTTTCTTATATAGCGCATGAATAAAGTGATCAATCCCATGGCAATGTTAATTATATATGCGGTGGATGAATACAGATCTCGCAAAAAGTAGATCCTAAGCAGGAATTTCACAAGTGCTCAATTCATCGTAAACAGCCTATGCCTAGTTATTAGAGCAGGACGTCCAGATTCTCCATCCACGTGTGTTCCTTTGTGTCCACGGAAAAGTCTTTTACTATTTTTTTTTTGTCATCGCCCAATAATGCGGTGCACGGAGAACATTTTCTCGTCCAGTTCCAAGTCTGGCTGGCTTCTTGCGTTCGGGAATTCGTTGGTTCGTTGCTGTCCTGCTGTGCCGTGTGTTATTTTTGCCCCCAAATACCCGTTCAGTTCCGTAATACATTCAGTTAGGTACAATATCAAAAATTTCCTTACATTCCCGGAAATTCTCTCAAAAAAATACAACTAACGTACGGAAACACTATCCGCGAGCTAATTTCTGTCAATACGAAATGTTGAACGATTCCATATTTCCTACAGCTTCGGAGGTACGGGAAAGAACAATGTCGAGTTTGGACGCTGCGTTCTTCGCCACAGTTAGCAGTAAATGAATCGTTTATGCAGTACTTAGGATACCCACGTCACGTGTATTTATTCCATCAAACGTCAAAAAGTAGGACCAGGTACTTGTAACAGCTAGCAAGCACACATAGAAATATTACTATAGGCTGATGTTCACGGTAAAATGAGTTTTTTTCAAAGCCCTGCTTAAGATCTATTTGTATACATGCTGTGTATTCCTCCACCTTATGTAAAATTAGGTTTAACATTGCCATGGCCCGCATCACTTTATTGATCAGCCAGTCAAATGAAACTGTGAAATTATTAAGAAAGTAAATACTTAACCAATATGCACATTTTTACTATTCGATGCATTATAAAAAAACAGAAAGCGAAATAAATAATTTTTAAGTTATCGCAAATGGTTACCTATTACTCTTTATTCGACGTTAAGATATGGAACTACTTTCCATTCATCGTTACTAACTTTACTGGGCGAATGTCTCTCAGCGCGTCCATTAAAATATATGCACGCAAAACATACCATAGTGATAACTAGAGACTTGAAAAATTCGCTTAAATATTTGAGAACAGGTTAAAATTTAAAAACTTTTAACTTTGCAATGCGTTTGTCATTGGACGATACTTTATCTGGCAAGCCCTGGGTAACTCTGCGCCAGTAAATGAACACTTCATAATTGTATGGCCCAATCATGTGCAGTGCAATCAGAAAGGGCGTGGCTTCACATCTATGTAGCAGCCAATGGAGGAACGACGGCAGCTCCGATATATACATTATAGTGAAGTTCAGCCTGATGCCACTTAATAACGCGAATTTCGCTTGTCTCCAGTGATAACATATTCATAACTTCACTTCAGCGAACCGAACCACTTGGCGCAGTTTGTTGCATGCCAGCTTACGGCGCGATAGACCCTTGGTTCGGGCCCCGGGCAAAGCATTGTTGTCAGTTTGTGGTCGTTCATGTTGGTCGCCGTACGTGGGGGTAATGTTACGAAACTGTATCAACACTCAAATAAACGTCAATAAAGTGTCAAAAAAATTCTGGTAAGTGTTACGGCACATCAAGCCTGACTCCTAGGTAAGGTAACCATTATTTACATTTTTATATACGTTAAAATTTTTTTCCATTGTCGATTTTTTTTAAACTGGAGAGACGGAAAATAAACTAGCATATTTACAGAGAGGTTGCAATAATTAAATGATGTTTTAATATGCGAAATTTTTACCTTCAAAAAGAACAACTGTAAATTTTTACTGATCTAGCGGTGGACCTATTTGACACTTAATTACAAAGAGTACGTTGGTCGAACGTAAAAAAAAAAAAATAGTAACTTTGTGCATTCGAGAAAAAATGAATGCTGCCTACAGCTGCCGAATTTTTCGAACTGTCTTTATTTTCTTTATTGTTGTATTCTGTTGCTTACGTTTGCCACTCTATAAAAACGTCGTACGAATACAAAAAAAAATGCACTAAAGAATAATTCTGAATATTTCTTGAAAGGTTGAAGAGAAAAGTGCATATTTTTACTATATAAACTAAATTACATAAATTTACAAACCCTGGGGTGAACTGTTACAAAATTAATGTAACCAGCTCACAATTGCTAGGGACACCCAAATTTCGCGAAAAGATTTCACGACCTGTTGTATTTCAATACACTTTAGCTGAGATCCACTTTTGTGATTGGGTGATCTAGTTGTTACGCGTGTTAAATGTCTGTCCCCGAATCAGAGACGTGCAGTATCGGAGTAACTTAATTCTTATTGGCCAGTCAACTAAGAAAATGTCTCTCACAGACACACGCCGCCAATAAGCAAAAGAAAACTGCTGGTACGCTCGTAGGGTACTGAAATTTTTGCACGAGCGGAAATCTTTTCTCGGAATTCGTGTATCCCTAACAATTGCTGATCGCATACTTTTCAAACTCAGTCAACATGAACTTTTCAGTGTCATCCCAGGTGAGAAGAGGCTCTTATAGTAAGCGGATTCTCGGAAGTGATTACTCATCAGCTATTAGCATACATATTAATAGGACCCCTGAGATGGTATCAGCACTTTACTGAATATCAGTGTCTCTGCCAGAATATGTATATAGCAGTGAAGTTATAGTTCTTATAAGTGTACAAATACAACATGTTAACAAGATTTATTTTTGTAAATTAACAAAAAATTATTTAATCACATAAAATATTTCAGCGCCGTATACAAAAAAAGGTTTTACTGTGCAGTTGCATGCGGTGTATCCTTGGACTGCATGCCTGTTCAAATGTCACAGAAGAATTTTCCTAAAACGCATCAACTGGGACAAAATATTATCTTCTAGAAAATAAGTTTCTACCTAGTCTCTCAAATGCGATATTTGAATTTTACACAAGGCTCATAAAACTACATCGATAGTGTATATGTGTGTAAGTAATAAAAACTACAAAAATGCACACAAATTCCCCATATTGGGAAAAAAGAAAATCAAACAGTTTATTTTGACGAATAGGTTACTTACGTCAGCGTATTTATTCTTTGAAATCTGTAGCTAAGTTACCCTGTATTGTCATTTTGTGTGTGTGTTTTGTGGTATTTCCCCAACTCTCATAATTAAATTCTTCAGTCAGCTTGTCGAAGGAAAAGTCCTACAATTATTGTGAAAAAAGTAACATGTTCTGGTAATGGTTACCCTAACTCTAATAGCGTATGCAATTTGTTATGCAATATTGTTAACCTGTACAGTGGACATGGCTCTCTCGTTTTCAAGCGCAGCTAACATTTTTATTTAATTTAGGTTTGACTTCCATTCGCAGACACATTCTTACCAAAAGCTGCCCTGTGTCGAGATATGAAATTGGCAGATGCCAGGAAACGTTAACCTGTCAGCAATTAAATATTCATGAGAAGCTTAGTTTGCGCTCATGGGCCTTCAACCTACCAATTGTCTGTAGGAACTGGTATACCAGTCACGAATCACCTCGAGAGATCTGTGGACCCCATTATTAACCGAGGTTGATGTGCCACGTACAATGTAATCTAGAAACCGAAAGTTGGTGAAAACGGCCCAAAAATCTTCTTGTCGGCATTTGGCCTAAGAGAGTTTTCGTAACACGGAAACTCCCGAATCATGTATAACTGTTGCGAAATAACATCACATGAAAGCACGCATATTATGCAATGTTCTGGTTCAAAAGTAAGACAGTATATTGTGTAATATACCGGATGAATCGCCTAAAACTTGCACCGCAAGCGACGTTTAGACAAGGGCACATAATTACAGTCCAGTAACAGATTTTAATAATTATTGGAATGTGTATTTCTTGAACAAAGTTACACTTTCTCAAGTGGAAAAATGCTTAGTCACGACAAGGAAATTAAACTAGAGGAAACTAGAAAGCCAATGATGTTTTTTTTTTGCAATATTCTAGTACAATTAGTTTGCGTGCTTTTTTTAAAAAAAAATATGGCAGTTTTGAATGCCTACAGAGGCCTCCTCCATTTAACTGCTTATTTACTAGGCTACGATGTTCGTATGTTTAATTTTCTTTTTTGGCGCGCGTTGTTTCTTCGGAATGTGCAATAAAACCCAGGTTACGTCTTGTACATTTATGTGATTTATTGTACCATGTATCAGCACTCCCATGTAAGGAATACAAAAGTGAATACTAAAATTCTGAATACGAAGAAGAAAGCCAAAAACTGTCCTTCACGGGTTGTGTTGAAAATGAAGACCACTAGCTACAACAAAAGCTTAGAGTCTGTCACGTAAAGATTGCTGCACGGGTTTTAGCATTTCCGCAGAAATTTCGGAACAAGCAGTTGCAATAAGTTGTTTCGTATCTTCTGGTGTACGAAGAATGCCCTTGTAGACAAGCGGTCCCCACAGAATAAAATCTAAAGGGGTCAGGTCTGGCGAACGGGCAGGCCAACGACCCTTCGTCCAATCCAATGAGTTTTTTTTTTTTTAACAATCAGTGAAAATAAGGTGTAATACATCTCGAACTATGCGCTGGGAAACCATCATGTTGATACCGCAGTATCCTCTTAGTATGCAGTGGGAGGTCTTACATCTGTGGAAATTCGTCTGTTAGGAGGTAAACTTTTGGGAATCCAGGGTTCCTTCTATAAAGAAAGGGCCTATTATATGATGGTTTTGTTATTCCGCACAACACATTTACACTCTGACGTTCCACTTGACGAAGCCAATGGATATTGTTTACTGACCAATAGTGCATGTTACTTGACATGGCCATGATTTGTAAATGTTGCTTCGACTTCAAACAGGATACATGACTAACCTCGTGTATCATGCCTTAGTGCCATGTACAAAAGTTAACACGAGTCTCCAAATCACTTCCATGTAGCTCTTGATGGAGCGATACATGGTACGGATGGAACTAATGACGATGCAGAATACGTAATACACTTGCCTAACTCGTACCATTCCCTCTTGCAACTTCACGGGAGCTAACTTGCGGGTTTACCGTACCAGCAGATAGAACATTAATTTCAACCTCTTCTCCGGTTACCCGTTTGTCTCTGTTACATTTCTGAGGTGTTACATTTCCAGTTCCCCGTAATTGATTAAAGAGGTTCGCAAATAACTGCCCGAATGGTTGACGTCTATCGGGATTTCGTTCAGCGTACACATTATAGGCTGTTCACGATAAAGTGAGCACTTTTGAAATGAATCTTAGTCACTGTCACTGCCTGCATATACTTAAATGGACGCACTGAGTGATTTTTGAACAGTGATGTTGGCAACGATTGATGGAAAATAGTTCCATATCTTAACGTCGAATAAAAAGTGTTAGGTAACCATTTGTGATAGCATAAATTACTTATTTCGCTTTCTGTTTTTTTTAATGCATCGGAGTGTTAAAAATGAGCAGATTTGTATAATATTTACTTTACTTACAATTTCCCCGTTGTAGTTGACCGACGCATGAATAAAGTGATGTGGTCCATGACACGGTAATTTTACATAATTCGGAAGCATACACAAAGTGCATACAAGTAGATCTTAAGTAGGGCTTTCAAAAGTGCCAATTTTACCGTGAATAGCCTGTACTAGAACGAACAGCATACTTCCTACATTCGCCATACACCATAAAGATGTCAGCTTGTCCATCATAAGTATACACCATCTTCCAGCACGTCCTACGAGGAAACAGACTCCACACAAACATACGAGCATCGTAGCCTAGCGGTTAACAGGAGCAGACAACTATAGGTATTTAAAGTTGTAATATTACGATGGCACATAAAATACTTGTACTATAATCCTGCAGAAAACACCATAGACATTCCAATCTCCTCTAGTTTTATCTTCTTGATGTGAACAAGCATAGTTCTATTTGAAAAAAAAAATGTAACTTTGTTCAAGAAATACACGTTATAAAACTTAGTAAAATCTCTGTCTGGGCTACAATTATCAGCCCTTGTCTAAACTTCTCTTATGTGAAACAAGCGCAGCACCTTTCATTTCCGAAATATTCTCGGTGCAAGTTTTAAATGATTCACCCTTATAACTTTTTCAAAAATAAAAGCAGGATTTATACGAGACATCGAAACAGCTGTAAATAATTACCCAAACTCATTCAACTGTATATAACTTCTGTTTGACGTCATGTCAAAGTCGAAATTTTACTGTTTCCATCGCACACAAATAATAAACACCTGCTAAAGTGAAAGAGGCCGATGGAAATAAATTCCCCTCGTCTGTACCAAGGTGACTAATTAACAGAAAAAAAATGTAAACTTTGCAATTTAGTAGTTCTGTGAGCATATAAAAATGTTTGCGCATTTTATCTGTGCACATGTCTGAGTTTAATTGAACAATTTTTAATACATATTATATACTGGGAATATTTTTGTCAGTAGAAGATATGAACGGCGTTCAACTGCTGAGGTCTTCAGCCCCTTTGGAGATAGGAGAGGTGGGAATTGAGAAGTGATGGACTGTAACTGCGGGGGGTGGGGGGAACGGAAGTACCGCGACAAAACCCATCGTCCAACGGCAATGTCCACCACGTTTCCGCACATACCAGTTCACCACCGTTTCGCCTTATATTTTATTTCTCAAACTAATTGATTTTTTTTTTCGTTGGTGAAATATCATGACTTAAAACTTACGAACGGGCGTAAAGTATCTAGCGGCATCGTGGGGGGAGGCGGGCGTCAGATGGGCGAGTTGCGTGCTGGTACGGGTGTTGGCTGAAAGGGCGTTGGGGTCAGGGGAGGGGAGTCCAGCCTACCCGCCCCACCCCTTGACGGGTCACGGAGCCCCCCGGTCACGACTGCTTGGCTGCCCCGGCCGACGCTGACCTCCAGCCCCTAGCAGCATTACATCTCCTGCCTGCGCGGTCACCTCATGCGGGTCCAGTGTTCTCCAATTGTTTCCAGGCGGCAGCGTGCTATAGTACAGCCGTCAAGTCACTACCCATTAAGAGTGGAGCGGACCCCACATTTTTTTGTGAAATAGTTGTTTCCGCGAATAAGCGTATCTCGGTATATAAATGTTCTGCAAATACGACTTTCTGTCAGGAAAAAAAAAAGTTATCAGTGACCCTATTTTTTTACCTTTGTCATATTTAGTGTATTCTTGGAGAGAGAAAAATTCGTAAAAATGGTCAAATATAGCATTTTTTAAGCTTGCATATGCAGTTTCTTTTAGAGGCAAAAGAAAAATGCGTAGTTTAATATGTCGTATTTCCTCGCGTGTAATAATACCCCTGTGTTACAGATCTAATTTGCTCAATACAGCGTTACAACGGAAACACTGCACGTCTTGCGCGTAAGAGCGATGAGGCGCTAGAAGTGCGTGTTAAGTGTCGCCCGTATCGCTCCCTTGCTCCTTGACCTTCGACGCAGAGTTCCCACGGGGGTCCATCCCACTCTTAGGGCTGTTGCCTGGATTTAAAGCAATGAGAATTTGGTGTAAGGAAATACATGATAAAAAATGAAGTCTCTTGGCGTTCCACTGACTTTTTTAAGTAAAAAAAAAAATACGTGCTTCTTTGCTATCGAAGTATTTGGTAACATAAATTTTAATGAACGTTTACGATCGGCAAACGAGTGTACGCATTTATTACACCGTGTATGGGAGACAGAGTGCCAGAAGTTTAATATAATCTATTGGCGGTTAATTGACACTTTTTCTGAACCCCTTCTAAGGTTATAGTTCCTGGCTGTTCCTCCGCCTCGTGAAAACTAAGCTTAACTAAGCCAAGAAAATTACACCAAAGGACTACTCACCGAATTCGTGCGCACTCAGCTGTAACGATGCTTTGCATGAGAACTATTTCTTCCTAGGCGCTACAAACACACATGCTTTATTACTGTTTTTATTCGTATTTATTATAAATGATATATTATAATTTATAAATGAAATATACGTAAAACTTCAATTTAACGAAAAATAAGACAATGTTATGTTAATAGAGATTTAAAACGCTTGTGATAGTATATTTAGGAAATGACTAAACACGTCATACATGGGGTGATTTTTCAAAGGTTTGTTTCAAACTGTGTGAAGAAACCTCGAACAGACTATAGCTCGCCACCCCGCTTGTGGAATGGTCTGTAGAGTAGGCAGACGTATCCTGTGTAGTTTGAACAAACAGGACATCAGCGACTGGAAATACAGCAACCAGATCATCGGCTATTCCTGCAATAAGCAGTGGGTGTAGACTCACCTCCAGCCGGCCTTGGTTGCGAAGCGATATATAAAGACTTTACAAAGTTAATTAAGTTCAAGATGTACGACTTTTTCCATTGACTGTTAACTAGAAGACATAACTAAGGGAGAAAAATTTATTAAAGGTAGAATAAATTTTCAGCCAAAGTAGCAATGAAAAAAAAAAACGACATAAATAAAATAATTTACCCCGCATAGGCAAGTTATTAGGGAATAAATATAAGCAAAAATAAGCCAAGGCGTTGAAAAAACACCAAGTTAGACGATAAGGAATAGAGCAAGTAACACAGCACAAGAAATCTAAAGAAAGAAGTGGAAATATGTCCCGACATTATTCATTATTGTTATTATATGGATGAAATGTAAATACACATAATTCCATTTATTTCCCTTTTTCGCTCATACATTTAATTTACTTTTTCATTATTTTCCACGACTAATCTAGGCATATACAATTTTGTTAAAAAATTTGTTACATGTTTCGACATGTTTATTTTACCGTAAATAAATAAATAAATAAATAAATATATATATATATATATATATATATATATATATATATATATATATATATATATATATATATATATATATATACACTTTATCCCCGACCCCTTGTACCCATGTTGAAGTGAAAGTGGACAGTAAACGAAGTAAGTTAAACGGTAAATTAAGTTCAGTTATACCACTGCAATAAAGCTTCAAAAGAACATCTAGTTTTATTTCGGGAGGTTACTTCATTGGCCCAGTGGAAGCTGATTCAGGTGCTACTTATTATGAGTTCTTCTTCCAAGATGCGCGAGGTAGGTTATTGTGCTATTTTTATTGCTTTCATTAGAAGAGCGGTAAAAAAAATGAAAGCGTGGATGTGGCGGGACAATAAGAGAACGAGTCATTGTACCTGGAAGAAAATGTGCTACTAGATTTAAATCTGTGCAAGCTATGGATGAATCTGTCTTTAACCCTTCCTGCAATTATCATCCCGTGTAAATATTGAAATTTACATTTAAAAAAAAAAAAATTGATAAATATGTATATTTTTTCAGAAACAATTTTATGTAGCAATATTTTCTGAGAAATTCGCGTTAACGTGTTTTCGGTCTGATATAGTTATCTTTACAATTGACGCAATGAGAAGGAATTTCGTTTAACATTGATTCCCCATTTGAAGTTCGCGACTGCCGGCTTGGTAGGCAGGCCCGTTAAAAGGCAATAATTTAAACACATAAATAAGCGTTCTAAATTGTTCATAAATGTTTGGTAATTTTACGAAGAAGTGTTTGTAAAAATTATATTTAACTTTCCTTCAGTAACGGCCTTTTCTTAAATAGTACAGAATTCGCCGCAAAATCTCAAAAAAATCTCCAATAATTTGCTAGTCATTTTTACATATTTTCGATTTAAAAAGAGAGATTACGAAACATATCCTTAGGCATTTGTTATGCGGGTGTTTTACTGCATATAAGTTTTTTTTAAAAGTTAAAATAATATTTCTAACGAGATTTGAGCACGAATAAAAAATTTCTGAGCCCATAATTAATAAGCATTTTTCTTAATAATTTTTTTTTACTTGGCACTAATTGTGCTTTACATTTGACAGTTATTAATGACACGCCCTCTTATAAGGCGACCCGTACAGGTGTTTCGATTATAGTGTTCTCATCTCGCACTTGCGCGAATAGAATATTTTAACAATTAAATGAGATAGCCGAATAATGAAAATTCAAATTTTTTTTTCGCACTATATATGTTTTTAACGGGTTGTACAGAAAAACTAATTAGCACATTTACCATAGGTCCAGTGAAATTTTTGGGAATTCCGTAGTTAAAAATGCAACGTGTCTGCAGTTTTACGACGGAAAATTATTTTAACAATGTAGCAAAGTTTGCGAATCATCACTCACAAGGAATATTGTATCTCTGAAAACCGAGCCTCGCAGATTACAGTAGTAAACTGCAGGAAGTAGAACTTTAGCAGACTTCAGAAAAGTTGGAATTAAGCGTGAATGGGCTATATGTACACAATGTGCATACGAATCGATCTTAAGCTGAGTTTTCAATGTATAATACATTTGCGGTTACATCACTTCTGAAGCCCTGCTAAAGTTATACTTTTGCCTTCTGCAAACCAAGCCTAGCTAAGACTAGAAAGTTACACCAAAGGACAACGCGCGGAATTCGTGCGCACTTAGTTGTAATAATATTATTACAATTTCTCTCTCGAAATTCAGTGGGCTAAACCAAGTTCGTTAAGGGATGGATGTTTTAATTGAATGAAAGGATTAATTATAATCTTCTAATTTTATTTCACTTATATTAAGTACAAACAAAATTCTCTCGATTCAACATCTCACAATAAATTGATATCACTTACTGTTTACAATAAATCACTTCATTTAATACAATGTATAATAACTAAAAAAAGTCAATGAAATTAAACAATTTAAAGTCGTTCCCATTAGACAGTGTATCGAAACTTATTCAATTATTTTATAAATTAAGTGTTCATATTTGACCGTTATAACATCTAGAATAAAATCCGTATAACATATCTATTCAGTCGCACCTCAGTTTATTCCATGACCCGTCAGACCGCAATGTTCTAGAGTTCTCCGAGCGCCCTAACGCACAGTAGGCTTCACTGGTCGAATTTCACATCGCTTCGCTCATTCACCCCACGAATACCTCGTCCGCCGGCGTTGTCTAACGTCCTGACCTAACTTCACTCCCGTACTCGGCCAGATGGCCTCCGCCAAGACTGCTGGCGGCTGTGCCACGGTGGTATTGATACAGTCGTAGGCCATCATCCTGAAATTTTGCTAGTTCCCTAGTTACGCCGAGTGCCCTAATTCCCAGAGTATTCTTGCGCCTGCTGTACATTTGTCGGTTTTTTTAGCGAGGGGAGTAGGAGGGGCTATGATGCTTGCCAGACCTCGCCACTAGCAATCATCCATGGTCTTATCAGAAGAAGGGAACCAAAAAGGCAGCGAGCTTGCCGGTCCTAGGGGAGGGGACGATCGAGGTGTCAACCCCCCCCCCCCCCCCTTTTTTCACGGGTGTCGGTTGACGTGTAACGGAAGTTCGCAGCTCGTGTGAGCTGTAGCGTGTAACAATATTTTGCATGAGCGCCATTTATTACTAGGCTCTAACAACACATGTGTTTCCTCAGTGCATATATTCATTCATATTTATTATAAATAAAATATTTGAATGTACAAATAAAATACAATCAAAACATTAATTTAACGAAAAATAAGACACTTTCATGTTAACAGAGGTATAAAACGCTTGTGATATACGGCATATTTAGGGAAATAATTGAACACGACATATATAGGGTGGTTTTTCGATGGTTAGATTCAAAAAGTGTGAATAAACCGCGAATATAGTATAGTTAGAGCCACCGGTTTTTTTTTTTTTTTTCGCAAAAAGATTCCAGGACTTCTTATACTCCAAAACACTAAAGCTGAGATCAACTTTCGTGATTGTATGATTTAAATTGTAACGCATTGCAGGTGTCTGCCCAAAAATCACGGACACTCATTGTCGGTGTTACCTTATTCTGATTGGCCCAGTAAGGCAAGGAACTATCTCCTGGCAGAGACACATGGCGAATAACTAGAGACCTGAATTATTCGCGGATTCGTTTCGGGACAAGCTAGACCTCAAAATATTTGCGGTTGTATAACTTTAGCCATTGGCCCAAGTGGTATTCGACACTTCTTGGAGAATGCTGGTCCAATCGTCACCTTCCACTTAGACAGCAGGCAACCAATGTGAAGTTGATGTCGGCATATTTGTGCACAAGTTTGTAGAGTCTAGCCTACAGTTCATTGAACTCACGAATTTTTCAGGTCCATACGAATATTCACATGAAAATTACACGTACGTCACAGTACATTGGAGCCTTGCCTTAGTGCGAATATTTTTGCAAAAAATATGTGGCTCTAGCTATAGTGAGTTGACCGTGGACAACCTATAAGACTGGTCCGTGCATGGGTGGATGCCCCCAGCCGCGATGGAATAGTCGTTGGGGAGGGTGAGGGAGGGGCGAAGCAGCGGCCGCAACAGCGTCAGGTGCCTGCCTGCGCGCAACCTGGGATGGTTTCGCCACCTCCGCGGTTCTCGGCGAGACAATGGCCGGGTCGTGATGTCGCCCAGGGCAGGGGGCACCTGCCCCCCCTTTTTTTCCTACAACCCCTCCCCCTCCTACCTTCTGGAGCGACCATAACGGGCTCCGATACGCGAGGGAGGCTACACCCAGCCGCTTTCCAAACGACTTACGACACATTACGTCGAACTCCCTACCTGGTTGCCATCGGCCATGGGATACGTCCCCACAGCTGAACATTCACCCTTAAGAGAGAGAGCGAGAGAGAGAGGAGGAGTCATCCCCACCATTCTGAGTTTTTAGAACCTGTATTCTAGTTTTGGCGTTGCGTTTTACCAAACGACACGACACAGGACATTTCTTTGTACATTTTCTGAAGTTGGTACTGCTTTTTGATTACTGTTGTTTGTTGAACTAACGGAACCGCCGGCAGGAAGACACACTTGCTTCTTTCCAGCTACTACTAGTTATAGGCTGTTCGCGGTAAAATTAGCACACTTGAAAGCCCTGCTTAAGATCTACTTGTATGCAAGTTGTGTATTCTTCTGCCTTATGTAAAGTTAACGATCCCATGGGCCTCATCACTTTATATATGCGTCGGTCAAGTGAAACTGTAAAAATTACTTAAAAAAGAAAATTTCACAAATCTGCTCATTTTTACACTTCGATGCATTAGAAAAAAACAGGAAGCGAATGAAATAATTTAAGTCATTATAAATGACTACCTAACACTTCTTATTCGACGTTAAAATATGCAACTACTTTCCCTACATCGTTACCAAACTTTACAGAACACATGTCACTCAGTGCACCCGTTAAAATATATGCAGGCAGGGGCAGTGACATTTTCCAAAGGTTTATTTAAAAAATGCTCACTTTTTTTTGGAACAGCCTTTAAAATAAATAAAGGCAGTGATAACCTAACAACTCGATAAAGCTTAAGAAGCTCTCATTTATGCTGTGCCTTGCGAAAAATACCGTTAAACCGACTTAAATACAAGTTATAGTTAAATATGGATACATCCAAGATAGCGGTGATTGACTCTCCTTAAGGGGGGGGGGGATCGGTACCTGCCATCTTGTGTTTACGGGGAGGATACGTCCTACCACTAAACATTCACCCTTAAGGGAGATGAGTAATCGCCATTTCGGATTTACGGAATTTTCGTCCCCGCCTGCATCGCAGATTTTGTATTCCATGTTAGGCATCGAAAGGGCATAAGACATTATTTGCACATGTTGTAAAGCACGCACAGTATTGCTTAACTACCGTTGCTAGTGTCATTCCCGTAATTTATGCTTATTTATTGCCAGCAGTCAATAGTCAAAAATTAATAAATGCGGTACAGCTGTAACAATGTATCACATGAATAGGGACCTGCAAATTTCATATTATTGCTGGCTGCAGGCGAAACTCCAAGATTCTGTACGCTCGTCTGACTTCTGACACTGGACGAAAACGTATGTGGTACTTCTCAAGGTCTCTTTCAGCCAATGGTAAATTTTCATCGGTTGATCGACCATAATGCAGTAGAACATTCGAACTGGCATATGACGTCGTACAGTTGCCAGTATCGATTGAAATCACGGATTGAGCTCAAGCATGTACGGTCTAGCATGGTGTTACACGAGTGAAGAGATTTGGGCGGCTCTTAACAGCAAGGTTATGAAAGCCTATTAGGGTGGTTGAGGTGAGGATGGAGCAGCGCCGGAATGAAGGGACGGGGGAAACGGCGATTCCCGCACGCGAAAATTCGGGAGTGACCCGGCCGGGGATTGAACCCGATTCACCTTGATGGGAGGCGAGCAGGCTAACCGCTCAGCCACCGCGGTTTCATGGTATTTAATAATAAGGTAAAATTTGCATGTCCCTACTTATGACACATAGTGCGAGAAATTTTGTTAAACTTTCTAAATTAGAATGTATAGCAAAAAAATTAATAAAAAACTAAAATGGAGGGGCCTGATTTCCCTGAACTCGCCTACCTATAACTAGAGACCTTCAAAATTAGCGTTATTATTTGGAGATAGAATAGACTTCAAATACACGCGCGTTTGTTTTAATTTTGCCAAAGGTCTACGGCTTGTTTATAGCACTTAGAACGGTTTAAAACCAATAGGAAAAAAAAACTAACATGACTACCCAATCATTTTCAGCTGATTCAATAAGGACAGTTTCCTCACAGTTGCATAAGCGAATAAAAAAATACTAAGAACTGGAATATATACAGGAAGGCGGAATCTACCGTGCTACCATAAAATAAATCTAATTTGCAAATTTCTCACGTAGTTTTTTCACGAATTCGTGGTCATAGAAAAAATCAGGCTTAGCAGTGTCCAGGACACGATCGTGGGACTTATGTGAATACGTATGCTTAGGGATAGGAAAATTTCGCGAGTTCAGTTACCTGTAGGCTAGACTACACAGTCGTGTGTATACTCGAGCGTCAGCTGTGTGTTCATTAGTCGCTGCTCCAGAGAGTAGCCAATGTTACACCACACTTGGCAGTACGGGATTCGCTACGTGTTTCTATGCAAGTCTGCTATTGGCTCAGATGGATCCAGGGCGTCTTTAGTAAACTGTGATCCAATTGCAAAGGTGACTTCACTGTATATGTGTTTGACGTCTATCTTGTCCCGAAATGAATTCGCGAAATTTTCCTAGCCTTACCTCGGCGGGTAATATTTTCTTAGTGATATGGGGAACGAAATTGAATGTAAAGAAATGGCTACTTGGCTTTTATGGCTTCCATCGACGAATAGTATAAACGAGGTCGTACGTCTGGCATTAAAATCAAGCGCGATATGACATCGGAGTGTCGCGAAATAATTCGGCCGGAAAATTTTCGCCCCACTCGCAAAAATTTCCGCAAGTCGCCGCGTACGCGCGACCCTCGCCTCTCAGAACGCGCGACACCAACTCGAGATCACGCTCGCATCGCAGCGAACTATCTGAACAACGAGCGAGACCAAGTTTACTTCAACTATGTTGTTAGCCTCGGCGTAATGATGTCGGAATGGAGCATCCTAAAACGTTACATCACTGTTTATGTCCTGGTATAGGCTATTCACGGTAAAGTGAGCACTTTTGAAAGTCCTCTCATTAGGAATAATAGTAAATAAATATATTTTATTTTAGCCTTTGGCGCTAACTTCCAAGTGCGGTGGAATCTACGCGCTGTATTTATTACTTACATGCAACATTTATTTTAAACCCGGTTAAAGGATAAAATATTTACTCAAATAAAAAGTAACTAGGTCCTCAAAAGTGCTCAATTCACTGTGAAAAGTGTCGGTATAATTTTAACAACGTATTTGCGTAAATGCAATATGTTACTTTGTTCTACATGGGTGTAAATAATTTTTAATAATGATCTTAAAAGCTTGGATGGTAGGTAGGCGTTGACGTCTCGTCGACAGCAATACAATTTCACTACGAGATGGAACCAGAAACATATGCAACAGCACCAAGACAATTAAAATACACACGTTTACCACCCGGGATTCGAACTCATAAAAAAATTCCGGAAAATTAAGATAGCGTGAAATCAACTGCATCGCGAAGGTAGGATTCGAAGCATCAACTTCATATGTAATCAGTAGAGACCTGAAAAATTCGCAAGTTCAATGACCTGCAGTCTAGACTCTACAGTTTTATGTACAAATATGCCGATATCAACTGTGTATTGGTTTGGCTGCTGTCACAGTGGAAAGCGCCGATTGGACCAGCGTTCTCCGCTAGGTGTCAAACACCGTCTGGACCAATGGCTAAACTTCTATAAACACACGTGTTTTGATTTCCAGCTTGTCCTAAAATGAATCAGCGAATTCTTCAGGTCTCTTAGTAATCAGTCTAACGTTTCGAACGTCAGGGTTCATTAACCTAAAATATTTACACGATTATCATTTTTAAAATATGTGTCTGAGCCACTAAAACACGTAGGTTTACATGGCCTACCGTAGCCCTACTTGTGTGAAAAAGTTTGTGAAAATTGGTTCATTAGTGTCCTAGATATGGCATAAAAACTTTTTTTTTAACGATGCTATCTTCCAAATTTCCCAAGAAAATATTGTGTATACGATGTTTCTAATGGATACTGTCGGCATAAAATACGATTGAAATTGGTTAAATTGTTAATTAGATATGCCAGACATATCAGTATATATATGGCCACCATTTTGAAAATCAATGTCTAATTCCATTTAAATAACATAACTTTACATGACCTTCTGTAGGTACGAAAATTTGGTGGAAGTTAGTTAAATTGCTTCAGGAATATGACAAGTTGTTCAATTTATTGACCTAACATTACATTATTTTGCAAGAAAAGGCCTCCAAAGAGGATTTCCACATGCACAATTGATGCTACCAATAAATACTCGTAGCATACAAAATTTGGTTGAAATTTGTCAAACTGTATTGTAGCTGTACCAAATAAACCTCAAATATTTGTATGGCCACCATTTTGCAAATACGTCCTCAACAATCTGAACTACATACATTTACAAGGCCTATAATAGTACTACTCACGTACCAAATTTGGTGAGAATTTGTTTAATAGTTTTCGAGATATAAAGTAAAAGCTTTATTTATTAACGTGGCGCTATCTTGCAAAATGGTGGACTAACAACAATATCCATCTCAATATTTAATTAATGTACAATTATCTGTCGGAATACAAAATTTTGTTTAAATCGGCTGAATGGTTCCCGAGATATGACATATCATCCCAAATTCTTAATGGACACCATTTTGAAAGTAAGTGCCTGGCGTGGTTGAAAACTATATAGGTCAGATTTCCTTACTTAGTAACTATATTTGTACTAACTTTGGTGAAATTCGGTTTACGGGTTTGAAAATTTAAGGGGGGAGGGGGTGGGTTCACATCCACAGACACGCCAAGCCACAAATAAATACACACATATAAACACACATACACACCTACAGACATACAGACATTAAATTGATCTCATAAGTCTTTTCGGAAAATAGGTTTAAAAAAGTACTAGTATACAAAGTCGTTTAACAGCAGGGAATATACTTACTTAGAACTACATTTGTGTGCTTAAATAGAAAATTATCAAACCCTTATAGAAATTATTTCTGATTGCTCTGAAGTTAATTGTTATCGCCACTGTGGAAGTAATTTTTATTACTGTATTTGTAACTATGAAAATAGTAAAATTACATATACGTAGTATGTGGATTGACATGACTGAGTCGTAGATGATATTATATTGATTGCAAAATTACTTGGCGAACCAGTGAACAATGTATAGGCATTGTGTATTTACGGCTGCAGTGAATCTGCTGTTTTACTTTTGTATTAATGAAGCAAGAGACAGTGGTAAAATTAAAATTGCGATGCGTGAATAAAATTTGTTGTCGTTGAGAAAAAATATATAACTATTACGATTTACTTTCTTTTACATAGTCGTCTAATAGTAATTTGACACATTTCAGAGAATGATATGTAACGGGTGTTCACAATGAAGTGAGCACTTTTGGAATAAACCTTAGAAAAAAGTCACTACTTCTACATGCATATATTTTTATCGGGCGCACTGAGTGATATGTGACTAGAAAAGTTGGTAACGATAGATAGGAAGTAGTTCCATGTCTTAACGCCAAATTAAAAGTGTTAGGTAACCATTTGTGACAACTGGAAATATTTCCTTCACTATCCGTTTTATTTAATGCCCCGAAGTGTAAAAATGAACAGATATGTAACATCTTTACTTTTCTAATAATTGCACAGTTTCACCTGACCGATGCACGAATAAAGTGACGAGGCCCACGGAAAAGCTAAATTTACATAAGGTGGAAAAATACACAACGTGCATACAAGTATATCTTAAGCAGGGCTTTCAGAAGTGCTCATTTTACCGTGAACAGTGATTAATAAATTATAATTGTAATTTTAGTTATTTGAAAGATAAATTTACTCGGATGCAGGGTAAAGAAAACATTGAGGATTGTAAGTGTAAAAATTACATTATCTTCGGTGGATAATCTGCTGCCACATGCATTCTTGTAAACTTATTAATTATAAATTTGTTATGGCATTGGATAATCAGCGGTAATTTGCTTCTCCCGAACTCGCGCTTCTTCGCGTGACTTTTTCTTTCCCTACTCCTCCCCCGAACACACGCGGAGGGGTCGTTCGTTACCCTCGCCTCCGCGGCCGGTAAGTAACAGAGACAACCGACAAATGAAACAGGGAGAACTGTTTACAACGGCATATTTTACGGCGACGCCACAGGACATGCTCAGGTAAAGGCTGTTCACGATAAAGTGAGCACTTTTGGGATGAACCTTAGATAAAAGTCACTGCTCCTGAATGCATATATTTCAATGGGCGCACCGGAGTGATATTTGCCCAGTAAAGTTGGTAACTATGGATGAAAAATTATTACATATCTCGACGTTCAATAAAAAGTGTTATTTAACCATTTGTGATAACTTAAATTATTTCTTTCACTTAGTTTTTTTTTTAATGCAACGAAGTACAAAAATGAGTAGATTTGCATAATATGTACTTTCCTAGTAATTTTACACTTTTAATTGACCGACGCATGAATAAGTGAAGATGCCCATAGCAATGTTAATTTTATATAATGCGGAAGAATACACAACGCGCATACAAGTAGACCTTAAGCAGGGCCTTTGAAAGTGCTCATTTTACCGTGAACAGCCTATATGTAGATGTAGGCAACGACTACACTCAAAGGAATTTTTTTTTTTCCAGCTAACAAAATAGGCCTACTTGTTTCCATACTGGTGTTATGATTTGATTTATGATTCTTTCACCATACCTTAACGGGGCTACAGAGGCAATGCCAAATTATTGATAAGAGTTATGTAATGAACATTATACAAAAGGGGCTTATTTAACATTAAGGTTGTACAATATTATTTCAATATAAGCTTGGTAGAATATTCGCGGAGGGAGCTATACAAACATACTGCAGTATTAATTTGTATTAAATTACAAATATTAAACCAAACACATTCTGAGTAAAGTCTAATTGGAGAGTCTCCACCTTGTTCATGATTCCGGAGGCTGATTAAGATGGCGGAAGTCGACGGCCGGAGACACGCCCATCTTCAGTGGCCTTCTCGTTCCAATGGCTCGACGACAAAAGACACCGCCCACGGGCTCCACTGGTCTATATCGGCTGCGTTGTCCCCATTTACTGGCCGGTGAAGGGGGTTCCTGTGGTTTGCGATTTTATAAATAATTCCAGCAATCACGGCCCGTGTCATGGATAAATATATGAAGGTGTGAGCAGGCAGCAGGCCGCTCAGCTAAGGCCTGATCAGTTCTTGTATAGGCTGTTCACGGTAAAGTAAGCACTTTTGAGACCCCAGTGAATTTTTCCCTTCAGTTATTTTTTTTAATCCTTTAACCGCCTTTTTAAATAACTATTACCGTATAAGTAATAAACACCGGGTTTATATACCACCGCACTCGGAAGTTAACGGCTAAGGCTAAAATAAAAAATATTTTATTGTCTATTATACCAACTGATAGGGCTTTCAAAAATGCTCATTTTACCGTGAATAGTCTATAACAGGGTTTCCCCATACAAAGATTTGGTTGGTGAAACTAAAGATTGCTTTGTCTCTGTGTACCTCGTACACTATCGGTTAATATAAAATAAAATTATGAACCCCGACGAGGATTCAAATCTTTGTCATCTGCGCCTGAGTGCTACGCCGTTAAAACTTCAGCTAAAGTGACATTTGACTAAAGTAGAATGTTTGTCTTCATACACACACACACAAACACACAACACAGACACGCGTATATTCCAGATCTGGATAACATGCAATGCTACAGATTTGCTTTCTGTTTCCTGTTGAATTAACTTACACTGCCACTTCCCTAATTATCACAAAAATTCTAACAATTTACAGAGATGTATTGTCAAACGAAGAGAAATCAAATGAGCAGCTAAACAAATAAATACAGTTTGTACAACTGAACATTTTGTCGACAGTCTAATTTCATGTGGCCAAACACATGGGATTTTTTTAAATTCAAGCACGTATTTTTTTAGATGAGCTAAATTATTTTTTTTCTTCCCAAGTTTTGTTCATCTCAACCAAATATTTTGTTGGGGAAGTTAAATATATTTATGGCCCTATAGGTAGAAACAAGTACATATCTTGTTGGGTGAAACTGACCTTCCTCTCAGCGTGGGGTTGCGAACTTTTTCAGATATGCCACGTGGGACACTTCCGCCGATTCAACACACATCTGACAGAAACTAAATAATCAAGGAAAATTATCTTTATAAAGAACGATTTTAAATACTATTTCGGATGTACGAAGTTCAGTTTTATACACCTGTTAACATTTTCTCTGAGCATATACAATAAAAATTATGAGTTGCAACTATAGTCATTATGCAGCGTGGTTTGAATTTTTTTTATTTAACCGGCTTAAAACAGACGATTCCTAAACACATTGAAAGAAAAGCTACCGATCACATCTCAGCAAGCGCTTTCTCCACGAACGCGCTTGTTGACGAATGTCACCTTTTGGCGATAATTGTAACTATGGGCTATTCACGGCAAAGTGAGCACTTATTGAAGCCTTCTCATTTGGAATAATAGTCGATAAATATATTTTACTGTACCAGTCCGGTAAAATATATACACTGTGTTTATTACTTACATAGCAATATTTATTTTAAAAAGTGGAGAAAAGATAAAAATGTGTAGTAGAAAAAAAGTAACTAGAGCCTCAAAAGTGCTCACTTTACCGTGAACAGCCTATGTTTGTGGCTATGTGGTCAGAGCATCAGAGTACACGTATATGTAATTGCGGGAGCGGTAAACTGCTGACACTGCGTTTATTAACATTCAGTTTTTTTTTCTTCAGACAAGTTTGAGATGACGTCCCATAGTGTGTCCCACAAGGAGAAAATTATTTGAGCCCCAGGATACGAGGAATTCTGTACAGCACGGTACACTTGGCATCACTGGGCCAACGACTTCTTGTGTCGACAAGACGTAGGCCTACCCCAAACGCACGTACATCCATTCGAGCTGCTCCTGCAGTTGCTTCAGCGTTTATTAGACACGCCCTGCACTACATCTGGCCCAATAAGCTAGTGCCAGTGATATTTTCGGAGCACACAGTAGACTTCAATACCATATCGACACTACGACTGTTGTCATACATCCGTTGGCTGCTGGTGTCATTTCCGCATTTGCCGAGCTACTCAGGATTCCGGAACTCCGACAATGAACCTTCGTGATTCGTGCGCAGAAACAGTTCATATGAACCAGAACATGTTTCGGCCAATCGAAAAAGCTGGAAGACTCCACAGTGCTCTGAACTCTATCTTGTCTCGAAAACTTTTCGCGAAATATCTGTGCGTTTATCAATAACAAACCTGCAAGCAAACGAGGACCGAATCTCGTGACAAAAGTCCCGGGGTCACAGAGTTCTTTAAACAAATACTAAGGTGAAACAGCAGTTTGTACCACGAACTCCAGCACCTTATCACGTCAGCAGATTGGCACGAGCAACATGTCGGGACATCGTTCGCTAATCAGAGCTTGGTAAACTACATGCTAGTCTGGAGCTAGGCCAATGGGAAAAATTTGCAGCACGCATTCATAAATTCAGACACAAAGCTCGTTCCCATATACGCACGTAGCCAACCTGAGGTCGGGTATGCACACATCAAAAGAACCACCACGTCGTTTTGACTCTGTGTATTTATCTACTCTGTGTTTGGGTAAAAATGACTATAGGCTGTTCAGGATAAAGTGAGCACTTTTTAAGGCCCTGCTAAATTTTTACTTTCTATTAATTTCTACCTTTCCGCCACTTTTTAATGTAAACATTGTAATACGACTAATAAACTTAGTGTATACATTTCATCACTCTCAAAAGTTAACGTTTGATGTTGCAATAAAGTACATTTATTCGGGCATAATGCCTTTTGGAAGGGTCTTAAAAAAGTGTTCACTTTACCCTGAACAGCCTATAGGCACTGGCACTGAAGGCAGCAACCAATAGAGAAATATGGAGGCTCGAATTTAATACAAAATAGAGTTGAGAGATTTGGGGCTCTTTAACGACGAGGTCTTGAGGACCGGTTGAAACACAAAGGACAACGGAGTTTTGCATTATGGGAACTGAACACGCAGAATTCCCCCATCCCTTAACATTGGCAGTGTTTCTGGCTGTATCTACCATGCTGTATACCGTTTCCTATTGGTAGGGACAACCGAAGACACTTTCTTATTTGACAGGCCAATCAGAATTGGATAACTTCAGTATTGTACGTCTGTGGTTCGGGTGTGGCATTGATCGTGGCTTGTGCTCCGGTTGCATATACCCTAATGTGATCCGATCCAAGGGCACTGCCAGGCGGGGAGTTTGACTGGGGCGGTACATCTGTCGAATGATAACGCAGATGTACTAAGACCAGCTCAGCGAGGACAGAAATCTCGCGTGGAGCAAAAGTACAAATGCTGGCTTGATCCCGACACTCAATATGTGAAGGGACTGCTAAAGAACGGCATATCAATCATTTTGCCTTGAGAAGTTTTCAGCAAGAGGTGTCAGAATATTTACCATCCAATAGTGAAACCGGATCTGAGTTAAGATGATGATACGCGAAAATCGGGTGTCCTTACCTATTAGTCCGTCTAGCGTCAACTAGGTTGCTTGTTCGTGGATGACCTGCAATTTATCTATTCTGAGGTAGCTTCAGAGATGACCTTTTCCAGCGATGAAGCAAAAGATTTGTGGTGGCTTTTTGGCACTCGGGACGATTTCACCAGAGAATAAATGGTCCGACGTTATTTTTCCATTCTTGGCGCTTTCGACACCGGATTAAGTTTCGAACTGGAACCAACACTTCCAACAGGTTTTACGCCAAACTTCTACACGTGCCTGTGAAGAAGTGAACATTTTATTAGCCGTTGCACTTTGCCTACAACGCATCTTCGTTCGTGTTACTCGCTCAGAAGTCACCAGCTGTACTGGCCTGCTGTGTCGATGGCCGTGGCCAGCTTCCACGTGAATATGTAACACTGTTCACACTTGCAGCTAGTGTTTGTAATCTCACCATGACCATTAACAAGGGGCAGTAATATTTCGTGAAAATATTTCGAGACGTGATACCGTTCATAACACTGCAGAGTCTCCCAGCTTTTTTGATTGACTTGAACATCTTCTGGTTCGTGCGCACGAATCACGAAGGTTCAGTGTCGGAGTTCCGGAATACTGAGTGGCTCGGTCAAATGCGGAAACGGCACCAGTAGTCAATGGAGTTAGGACAAGAGCCGAGGTGTAGATACAGTATTGAAGTCTACTAGTGTGATCATTTTTTTTTTGCGAATAGTTGCTGTGCTTATAAGTAAAGTATTTTTAAGTTTGGCTGGTTTATTCGGCCGAAAGATATCTTTTAACGGACAAACAATTCTTTTTGTGCTCTTTGTTTACGAAATTAAGCATTAAAATTGAGTAAATGCTGCTGATGATCATTTAAGCACATTTGAAATTAACCTTTGAAAAATCTCACTGCTCCCACCAGCAAATATTTTAAAAACTGATATTTTAACAGGCGCACTGACTGGCGTGAACCTAATAAAGTTATCAACGTCGGTGGGAATATAGCATTTTGTCTTAACGCTGAATAAAAAAAAAGTGTTAGGTAGACATATGTGACTAATGAAATGTTTTACATTGCTTTCAGTGTTTTATGCATATAAGTCTACGTACTACCATATTTGTAAATCACACGTACCTACTATTGTAATAATTTTATAGTTTCCCTTGGCCACCGCATGAATAATGTGATGAGGCCCATGGTAACGTTAATTTTACCTATGTCGGAAGAATATACAATATATGGAGAGATTTAGGTGGCTCTTAACATCGAGGTCTTCAGAGCCGATAAGGACGATTGAGGTGAGTATGGAGCAGCGCCGGATTGAGGGGGCGGGGGTGAAACGGACCAATGGAATCTTCCGGCACGATTCCCGCATCGGGGGGTGGCACGGCCGGGGATCGAACCCGTATCGCCTTGGTGGAAGGCGAGCAGGCTAACCGTTCAACCACCGTGGCCCCAATATACAACGTGCTTTCAAGTAGATCTTAAGCAGAGCTTTCAATAGTGATCAGTTTACAGCGAACAACAAGTACGTGCATGCGACTTTAAAACTAGGGAAATATTAATAAGTCTTTACCCGTACGGTACATACAGGTAACATGTAGGAAGAGTTAAGGTCAAACGTAATCATTAAAAAAATCGGGAACGTCCTTCAATGTCCAATAATATTACACTAATCTTAGTGCACGAAAGAGTACATGTTCGCAAACCTTGAAAATATTTTTATTTGTTGTTTTGTTTTGGAGTAGCACATATAAAGTAACCAGCGTTGTTAAAAATGGCGGACTGAATACATCAGGGTACAGTTTCACCATGTTCGCATGTGTTCCAGTTGCCCTTCCGCCCTTATGACCGTCACATGCAATCCACATGCTGCCATAAAATAAATAGTTCGTATTCTGTAAGGCTTAATGCTGCGACTAAAAATGTCCATGCCTTGTTATTAAGGAAATGGGCGTGATTGTCATATTCCTGATACACTTTTATCCATATCTATAAACTTACTATATTGTATTAAAATTCATATTTGTCGCCTTTGATTACACATTAAATTTTTTTTTGAGAAGGCAGGGAATAGTGAGAACCTACCATGAAATAATTTTCTTTACAGCAAATACAAAACCGCGACTAAAAAAACTGATTGCTTGTAAGTTTACTTATTATTGATTTTTTTTTCTCGAACAAAATTTGCAGGGTGACTATCAAAAGAAATACTTCGTGGCTTCCTCTTTAAATATTTGTTTCTGGTTTTAAACAATACATCGATAAACTTTTCTTACGAGTACTAATAAACACGTAAATGGGATCAGTGAGAAGAGTTTATGTTGGTTCGTTGTAGAAGCATCAGTGAGTGTTGTAAAGTTAACGGTTTGCTAATATCAGAGAGTTTGATTCTTTGCACATATTCTATTGCCGTATTGGTAGTGTTTTCTGACTACAGCGAATGCCATAATTTTACTTATTAAACGAGCCGCTAATAAACGGGTATGTTCGCGATTTTATGTTAAGTATTTAAGAACAATAAAGTCCTTTGACGGCGTTTATACTTTTATGCAGATATCGCGTGCAGCGTAAAAAGTGACACTGCATTACATCATATGCTCGCGATTTTACTGTCGCGACTACACGTGAAATGTATTTGGTTTTTATAGTGTCCACATCGTATTCATTGCCGTCATGTTAATCAACCATATATTTATCTTACACATTTATACACCCACATAAGATATGTTTATGATATTATTTCTATCAGATAATTTTTCAAATTTTCCGATATTCTGAAATTGCTATCGCACTTTTGCTATTAATAAATAACACAACTAATAAATACAAGCACAGCTGTCGAAATCAAATAATTTATGTCGTAAGACCAATGATATGGACAATTTGAAACGCTTGCCTATTAATTCACATAAAGTAGTTGTCTACAGTTAATTAAAAACAAAGAGGCGGTTTTTGTATATTTGGTATCTGTCCTACAATATTTTCAGCCATCTCCCAATATATAATTATGTAATTTTTTTTTTGTGCGCCAAAACTGTGAAATTAAAAAGACGTTCAGAAAACTGGTTTGCTTATAACTCAACTTCCTTAATTAAATCATCTAAACTAATTTCTCAAAAAGCAATTTCGAATTATCACATTTTTTAAATAAGAAAATTTAGCCAAAATTAAATCTTAATCTCTAAATATAAATGTTACTATTTCGTTAATCGCCATTATATACACTTCATTAATCTTCTTTTTGCGTACGAGAAGTAGTGACAAATTCAGAGTTAAACTGTAAGACTGAATCAGTGATATAAATCAGTGAAATAACAACATTCACCGAAAGTCAGTTGATAGCTACTGCTGACCGGCGAATCAAGCAAAATAACTGGGAACAAGTGACTTTTATATAGCAGTGGAATTCACGACATTCAGTGGGACTGATTATCAGTTGCACAATTCTCACTGTTTTCACTGATTTGGCACAATTCTCACTGTTCAAAGTTTACATTCTATATTTCGCCTTTACTAAGACAAGGAAGTGAAACATGAGAAATTGGTGGCTGTGAATGAAAAATAAAAGCAATAAGACAATTATGCGGGTCCTTCAAATTGCTCTCCTTATCCGAAATTGGATCTCTTAAGAGTCAATCGAGTGATGCATGTCGGTGATTGTGTGTGCCGATAGGGTGATTCAGTTCATAAACCTGTCTTGCAATAGGAGTGGCCCAAAAAAAGTCCTTGGATATTTCGGTCATAAATAGCCTTTTAATTGTGTGAGCTTAATACATGTTTGCACACGTCTCTGCCGCCGAAACAGCTCTGAGAAGATCAATCGCGCCGACGAACATTAGTAATTATAATTGCAAAGTCGTCACTACAAGCAAGTCTACAAAGACAAATTGTTTCCGTCTTCGCAGGAAGAGAGAAACGTTTTACTCAACAGGCCCTATAGTGTAGTTCAAATCTGCCGGAACAAATCTATGTTAAATTTTATTGAAAGAATAATCATCAAAATTGCGGTTGTCTGGCAGTTTTTCGAAACACCGTCACGAAAAGCGTAAATTAAAAATATTTTTCATTTAACTCATGCAAGTTTCATTGCGACGCAAATAAGTGCTAAAAAAAACCACTATCCCAAGTTTCTCGAAGATTGGCTGTTTAGAAGGAAGTTATTTTGAATTATATTAACTTCTAAGAAGAGTTGTTTCCAAATTCTCGCGTTATTGCTGGAGGTACAAATGGGTGCCACAATCGCCATTTTGGCTTAATACGTAACTCCTCTAGTGCTATTTATATTTTAAAGATTATACTTTTTATCAAAGGGACGTAATTTTAATTAAATTAAATACTTCGATTTTTTTATCTGATACTTATCAGGACAGTAATCTGACGAGTATGGAATTCGGTAGACGTATTTTAGGGAACAGCGACGTAATTTAACTAGAGAAGGACGAAACACCCCTATGGAAATCCACCCCATGTACAGTCGGTTGAAATGAACTCACTATTCCTCCGAGTGTATCGTTATCGCTTTCAAAGTCTGTATGTGAAAGCACTGGTTAAAACAGATTTCCTAAAGTTGTCGAATCCAATACGCATTCCCTTTTACTAATTTGTCGGTCAAAGTTAAGTAAATTTCTAAACATGAATACAAGGGTGGTAGCAATAACATCGGATAGGCACAAGGCCTGTTTCTAGAGCTTCGCGCAACCAATCAGCGAGAGAGTACGCATACATCAAAGGTAGTTTTCTACCCTATGCTATAGCTATGAGGAGGCTAACCGCTGACACCCAGCAGTACTTTCGCAATTTAAAAAAGCTCTCTAAAATATTAAGGAGAAGAGGTTGAACTGATGTTGACTGATTTTTAATATCGTTTTGTACACCGGAAACATGCAACCGTATTTTCGATACAATATTCTTATATTTATATTCCACAATCCATCGATGAGCAAGGTAAATCACTTTACGCTGACGTTTCCGTCTTCTTAAGCAGCTAAACTGAAAGAAGCCCAGTTCAATAAATGTATTTTTTTATAAAACTTATCAATACCTCTAATGTAAGTAAGAAGTGTTTAACTAACTTCCGATTGTATTTTCCGTTTATAATGTGTGTACATTATAAACGGAAACAGGACATTTCCTGAAAGTGAGAATGGCTAAAACGCTATTTTCCCAATCACTTTTAGGCACGAGAACTCTTAGTAGAACATTTACAGTAGTATACGAGTTTCCAGCAAACATGTCTCTTTAACATCACACCATGAAAATATTCGGTCACCGCTGAAGGCTGCACATCAGTTCAATGGTTTGCGCACAGAAGCCATGACGAAGCAACACGTAGGCGTGTCTGGCTTATATAATTCAAAGCTCATTAGAGCAGCTAATGTAGAAAAGGTGTAGGAGACTATTCTTTGAAATTTTAAACGTGTCAAAAATTTCGTTATGCGCTGTGAAACTATGAAAAGCTAGTTGCAGCGACCCATATTCCTGGATTATACAGATAACACTTTCACCGGGTTCGATTCCCGGCGGGGTCGCTCCCGGATTTTCGCATGTGGGAATCGTGGCGGACGATGCCGCTGGTCGGCAGGTTTTCTCGGGGATCTCCCGTTTCACTCGTTTGCATTCCGGCGCTGCACCGTATTAACCTCGCTTCGCCCTCATCGGCTCTCAAGAACATCGATGTTAAGAGCCGCTCTTGTTTCTGGAGTATAGGCGACACTTTCACTGTGAATACGCCACTAGGTGAATTAATTTCTCTCGAAACACATTGTTAGGGGCTCGTGTTTTCCGAGAAAAGATTTCAGGACAAGTTATGTTCCAAGCCACTTTGCTTCAGAACATATTTCGTGTTAGGTTCATTTGAATTGTTACTCGTCTAATTTTTCTGCCCACCAATTACGGACAGTCAGCATCGAGGAAACTTTATTTTGTTTGACTCGCTCGAGTAACATACATTCTTCACAAAAAGACAAGCGGCAAATAGCTAGGGACACCTAAATTTCACGAAAAGATTTCCGCGCATGCTAGATTTCAATATACTACGGACGTGCCAGCAGTTTTCTTTAGCTAATTGGTAGGGATAGGAAAATTTCGCGACTTCAATGACCTGTAGGCTAGACTCCTCAGTCCTCTGCATACTGGAGCCTCAGCTGCTTGTTCATTGGCAGTTGCCCTACATCTGAACGTTATGAGCTTCGCAAGGTGTTTCCTTGCAAGTCTGCTATTGGCTCAGAGGCGTGCAGGTCGGGTCTAATAAACTGCTATCCAATTACGATGGTGACTTCACTGTAAACGTGTTTGACGTCTATCTTGTCCCGAAATGAATTCGCGAGAATTTTCCTACCCCTACTTATTGGCGGAGTGTGTCTGTGAGTTGAACATTTTCTAACTGGACTGGCCAACCAGAATTTGGTTACTCCGATACTGTGCGTCTGTGATTCGCTGGCAGACACCTAAGTCGCGAAACAGCTAGATCATCCAATCACGGATGTGGGTCTGTGCTAAAGCGTTATGAAATTCAACTGGTCGTGAAATCTTTTCGCGAAAATCGGGTGTCCCTACCAATATCCAAAGGAGTGATGCAGCCGTGCACGTAGGAGATTGAAGTCTAGCCAGAGCGTAAAATTTTCGCGGAAACAGGTGGCGCTAGGCTTTGTGGATGACGGTGAAGTGTGGGTGATGGAAAATCAAGAACCGTGGGCCTGGGACCGCTGACGTCGCGAACCGTCTTAGTACGGAAGGACAGACAGCTTCGTGGTCGCGGAACAAAGCAAGTAAGATAAAGAGAAGAAACACACCGCTATTTTGGTGTGTCGTTATTTTCCTCTATGTATGGGCTATTAGGTGGAATTTGTTGCTAACCGAACAACTCTTAAAAATTATTATTTCAATTTTCAGACAGACGTTTTAGTTACTGCTAATAACAATTTGGTAAAAATGTAATAATTAAATGCTGTATTTACAAATGGTCAGATGGAACTATATGTGTGTTTAACAGTTTATGGTAGACAATACATAGGTTGGCTACTATGTTAACTGCATCATCGTTTATTAAGATGTTAATTGAACACATTTTTTTTTAAGGCATGGGTGCTGATATCAATAACGCTTGTACAATTTATTATTAGGCAATAAGAATTTGAAAATACTGTAAAGCTCAATTATTCCAATTTCTGCAATTGGTTACGAACATCAACTCCACCTTCTCCAGCAACGAACATAACAACGGAAATGAAACAAGTGAACAACTCAACGCTCAGGCGCTGACAGTGCATGCCTATATAAAAATTGTATATTTTATGAATGACGAAGATAATAAGTAGACTTAATTTGTTCGTGAATTAAGTATATTTAAAAATTAAATTATATTGTTGATAAAATATAGAGCTTTCTTTATTAAAGAGTATTATTTTGATTTTTTCAACAGTTGGCGAAGTCATTCTACCTAATAGTTTAGTGGCCCTCGAAATCCTTTTAGAATTTCGACCTCCTGCTTCGTGGAATGACGATGGTAAGGGATTGGGTGGGGGGGGGGGGTGTAAAGGAAGGGGATGAGCGCACGACGTACTTTCTCTCCTCCTCTGTGGTCGGGGTCCTGCCGCGCCCTGGGCGGGATGCGTCTGCCACAGCTTGCGCAATCACGTCTCTCGACGATTGTCCACCTGTAACCCGCTCTCTCTCTCTATCTCTATCTCTCTCTCTCACACACACACACACCAGGCGACGACTGTCCTACATAGCGCCCAGTCCTGTCTGGTCCGCCCGCCTTCCCTCCCTCCCACCATCAAGCCTTTCGCTTTATTCCGTACTTCTTCGCGCCAACACACCTCCCTCATCGGCCAAGGACTAATGGCGGGTTCACAATAAAAATAACATGGGCACAGGGCATAGTACATAACACTAGAACATTCACTTGAACCGAACTCGTGACAGAACTTGATTCCCAATTAAGTACCTATGGCCGACCTCCAGTGACGTAGTCGGTTGGTGCGCCGATCTGGGATGCGGGAGGCTCTGGGTTCGAATCCCGGGAAAGGCATGGGTGTTAATTTAAATTATAAGTTAGCCTGTAAACCGTCCCCTGCCAATCTTTCAAGCATAAAACCGGGGGACCTTAAGAAGTCCCTATCTATGTACAGAGACCCGGGAATTTCGCGGAATCAGTTGGCAACAAGCTAGACACCACAATAGTTTGTGTATTCGAGCCATAGTCAGCTGATGCTCCCGGCTTAACGCAGGCCAGGCAGCTCGGTATTCGGCGCCTTCATACTTGCAGGTTCGTTATTGGCTTAAATTCGTCCAGGTGCGTGTCTTACAAACTACGATCCAGTTTGAAAAATAAAAGTCCATTGTAGGTGTGTTTAAAGTCTAGCTTGTCCTGAAACGAATTCGTGAAAATTACGGGTCTCCACTTGTGTATTATTTTTAAGCAATTACATTTCGTAGCGAATATGACGTCATTTGTCAGTACCGGTAAATAATTGGTTTTTGTAGCAGATAGTGAAATCGTGTGTTGAAAGTGGACAGCAATTTCAAATACTTTAGATTATTACTTTTCTCAAAAAAAAAAACTTTCTTTTGCGATCGTTAGCATGTGGATAAACTTTAAAGTGTTCTGCTAGTAAACTGCCACATGTTGTTCCCTGTAAATTTAGGTATATATTTTAAATTTTTTCTCCGTTTCTGCAGCATAGCTGTTTTTCCATTTTAAACAAACAACTTCGTTGAAAAATTAGTGCTCTGCTCTGAATGGCTGTTGCTCCATGTTCCTAAACAAGAAACGAAATATAACCATTTCATCTTACGAGCAGTTGTGTACAATGACAGGAAATATCATGCACACGACCTCTTACGAGCAGTTTGTGAATCAACAGGATCGAAAACATAGCCGTCAATTCTTGCGCACAACGGTTCATTTTTTGCGGTTACTGTTATGCTTTCAATTGTGAGCCAAATTATAAATCGTTCCAAATGGTACTTCGGAATGCAGAGGTGGAATACCCCCTTAACCCACCCACGAACTACAGCTGCACATGCCAGCGAGATGACGTAACTAGCCAGGAACATGTCGGAACGCCGTTTGCCAGTCGATACCTAGTTGGTAACCTCAGCAAAGCCAATAGCGAACCTTACGTAACTTGCAGTGGCAATCAGACACAAGGTCCGTTCCCAGAGCCTCTCGCAGCCAATCACAGAATGGGTACGTCCATATCAAACAGACCGCCAGCCATCAGTCTCTGTGTATTTGCCTATAACCCATTCAAGGTTACTTCGCACTTTTCTGAAGTCCCGCTTAAGACGCAAAGGAGTCGTATAATGAGCGGATTTCCTACTGGTTACCTTACGTGCCTACAGGCTATTCACGGTAAAGTGAGCAATTTTGAAAGCCTTCTCAATCGGACTAATATATATATATATATATATATATATATATATATATATATATATATATATATATATATATATATATATATAAGAGTATCTTTAGACGTTAACATCGGAGTGCAGTGCAACATACGCACAGTGTGTATTACTTAAAAAGCAAAATATTTATTTATAAAGTTTGGTCATTGATAAAAAAAAAAATGGCTGAAAGGAAAAAGGAACTAAGGCCTCAAAAGTGCTCACTTTATCGTTAACAGCCTATAGTAGAAACAAACTAGTTACTTGCATCTCACGACCCTGCACAAACCTGTGAAACGGGCAACTAGACACATTTAACACGCCCGGTCATGCGTGGGAAATTTAATGGGCATTACAAATGGGCATTTTTTTTTTCTCCGGTATCCTTCACATTCGCACTCCATCGCCGTTCCCACGACTGATGCCTTACGGCCTCCGCCTAGAAAGCTCCAGCAACATGAAGGTGCAACCCTGGCCTAGGGCTCCGACTTCCATTATATATTATTATAGTCTGTTCGTGGTGTATTCACACTTTTTGAATCAAACCTTTGAAAAATCACCACACGTATGACGTATTTAGTTATTTCCTAAATATGACGTGTATCAAGCGTTTCGTACTCTATTAATCACACAAGTATCTTATTTTTCGTTAAATTGAAGTTTTACATATAATTTATTAATATATTATATTATTTCAGTTACAATAGACACGAATAAATGCAGTGAGAAAAATACGTGATGGTAGCGCCTAGTGGGAAATAGTTATCACGCAAAATATTATTACAACTGAGTGGTCACGAATTCAGTGCGTTGTCCTTTGGTGTAGTTTTCTGTACTTAGATAAGCTTAGTTTTCACGAGGCGGAGGAATATCTTGGAAGTATAACTTTAGCAGGGCTTCATAACAGTGTGAAGTAACCGTGAATGGGTTATATACGAAATTCCCGGTTAACTAAACTGGCGGTAAATGTAAAAATTATGTTCATTTGTGCGTAAAAGTTCGTGTTTGGTTTTCGATTGGGATATATACTTGCCCGAGGCAAAATTTTTATATGTAACTTTTTTTGTAACTATTATTTACGCCCTCGAATGGTGCTGACTAGAGAAAACAGTAAACACACAACAGTGATTGACATTGATTGTTTATAGACAAGCTTATTTCAGTGCAAACACGTTACAGATTTAAGTGAGAAATAAGTATAGCTATCATTAAAAACACTTTCCATTTTTCTCATTTCCCTTAAGGAAACTGCACAGGAAAGCCTTAAAATTACATTTTTTAAAATAATTTTCACTATTAATTTTATTATTTGACATTCACTCATTTTCAAAAAAAATTGATCATCCTGAAGGTGCGACCGCAAGGGTACGTAAGGGGATACAGGCATAGGACACGGTAGTACGTATGCAGAAAAAATAAAATATTGCACAAACCAAGAATGTATTGCAGGGGTCCAACATTTGCAAGGCGCAATTAGTATGGTGCTGGGCCACCCATAGCACGGAGGCAGACGTCGATACGGTCGGGCATGGAGGCATACAGACCTCAGATGTTCTCCTGAGGAACATTCTGCCACAGCTGGAGCAACTGACCCTACAAATCCACCATAGTTTCCCGCTGGCTGAAGAGCGCCGTCCAAACTGCACAGGGATTCTGTGACTAACTTTCACCTCACCTCGATCCAGATCGTCTTTAAATTCGATCGAAATAAAAGGGCCATCCGGTAACTTGTTTCGTTTCAATTCGATCGATTTCCGGTGTTTCGATCGCGTTCTTAAGGGGAGAATATCAGAATCCATATTTGCTTGTAATTTGCGCGCAGAGCTGATACAAGGGCAGTTACAAACGAAATTGCACGCACGCAGTTCACGAGTTTCCCGCTAGGTAACACTGTCATCGTTTGGATGGGACAGAAGCTACAAAACGTAATAAAAAATGAAGTGTAGCACGGACGCTGTTGCCAGTTCTCCTACAACTCACTCCCGACCGGCCGGAGGACATTCCTCGGCTCGCCGCATAGAGAATATAATTAATTTATTGTGCTTGTCATTCATATTTCAAAACTTACAAGCTCCGTGTAAACCAGTACAAAATACAGACATGGCATAGAAATATGTTTCATTCTAATTAAATAATAAATTCTTATATATATTTACAGCATATAATTGTATACACTTGTACCTTCATACGAAATGACATATACGGAGGTAGTTAAATACTAATCCAAAATCGAAATAAATATAATTTTTAACGTATCTGTTCTAGGCATACATGTGTCTATTATATACTTTCATTTCTTAAACGCCAACAGAGTAATGTAATGATTTTCACAAAGTGATATCGCAACTTGAAATGTCTTGTTCGAATACGGTTTATATATTTACATTGATATACGTTGTTATATAGTTTTTTTATAGTGTAGGAATGTTGGATATGCATCGTAGGCTGTAACTGGTGTACAAATAAGTTTTACATTTTTTACATTTCTGAAAGAAATAGTTTTTATTTTCCAGTAAAAAGACAAGAAATAATTTTATTTTCTTTGACGATTTGTGTAAACTAACTTGGTTGGTTTGCAGTTAACTTCTAAATCCATCTTTTCTTCTTTTGGACCACCGCGTGCCCTTCAATCACATGTAAAAATCAACACTGCCTTACACATACTACTGCTGAACAGTACACTTGTATGACGTAGCCTATGTAACACCGAGACATTAAACTGAGATAGGTGTATAAAAAGAAACTAAACCGGTCTGAGTTGCAGCCAGTTTGAACAGTGTACTTTTATTTTGACGTTAAGATCTCGTATAATTTACTGTCTCTCAGTCAGTATTTCTGATTTCACGCGGGAAGGAGGGGGGAGGGGGTATTTATGTGAGCGTATATGCATTTCGAAGCTGTGATTTCTTTGTAAAAGTTAATTTTTAGCAATGCTCAGTTAACCGCAAACTAGCTACAATTAAGCGCTTCTTCTGCGTCAGCACAAAGGTTTCAACGTCTCAAAACCAAACAACATAGGATTAACGTGCCTTATTAACTATCGTCAAAGCTTTAATAAATTTAAAGTGCGAGGAGTGTGACCTGGGGCACATTAATAACTGTATACAGTCAAGTTGAGGTGACTGCTAAATTTAAATATTATCGCGCGCAAAACATTTATTCACTTACCATGTTTTCGTACAGGATTATTTATAAAGTAAATAATTTGAAGATATTTGCTCCGACTCGAATACAAATCTACTATGCAGCTGATGTCCGTCTATGACTAACAGAAGTGCAGTTGTTGTAGGATGATGTCTCCTAAATCCGAACTGGGATTCAGTTAACAGATTATGTTTGCTTACTTGTTAATATATTTGTCAATAGGATGTCTCGACCACTATTCACATTTCTGGAAAAATATAGGAAAGTTAAATTTATTTTTAGGGGATTGGGGGTAATGAATAAAGCCAAAGAAGTATATACTTAATGAAACAAAAAATGTGTATATAGAGAACATTTTGAAATAATGAGTGTTTTGGGGTTTATAAATGGACCGTACCATTAAATTATGTTCACTGTGCAACTGATACTGATAACAAAGTTGCATAGCATTGTCCCTACCACAACCACCACTTCTCATTTTCATATCCTGTGCACGGGCCTGTATGTATGTGTGATTGTATATATATGTGTGTGAATGTATGCATACGTATGTATATGTGTGTATAGATGTATATTTTAATGGGTTTAAGCCTAGTTTTCCATTAAAAATTGTGTGACGTTTAGCAACTGAATATAATGAATAGGAACACTTTCTGTTTCCAAATGATACAAGCAAGGATGATGTATTATACTTCATCCGACATGTCTGTTATCTTTCATTATTTCACTTGAAAACTTATGGCATTGAACCTGCAAGTGTAACTATTATTAGCCCACTTTCCGAAGGAAACAAACACTTTCCTGCCTGTGTGTATGTATGTCTGTGTGTGTGTCTACATGTGTGTCCCTCCTTTTAAATTTTTTAACGAGTCGAGCAGATTTAACCAAACTCGATTTATACATACATACAGTACATATTTAGTGAGGTCACCTGACTTTTATAGTTTTCGACAACGCCAAGAACTTCCTTTCAAAATGGCGGTCATTTTATTATTTATTGTAATATGTCATACCTCGGGAATCATTCCATCGATTTAAACCAAATTTTGTATGTTCGCAGAACATCATGTAAGCATTACATTTTGAAGTTGACGTTGTTAGACCGCAATTTTGAAAGATATCATAAAATTAAAAAATAAAGGTTTTACATAATATATCGAAGACTATCACAGCAATTCTCTCACAATTTGACAAGTAAGTTATACTATGACATCAGGTAAACGTGCATAATTGAACTTGCTTAGATACTTATTTCAAAATGATGGTCATACTACTATTTAAGATTTATTTGGTACTAGCAGCCCGCCATTGCTTCGCTCAGGTTTTAAGGAGTTATTGAAATGCATACCTATATATGCGACTACCCGTAAATACCTGCGACAACCCGTGACTACCCGTGACTACCTTAAACTACCCATGACTAACCGCGACAACTTGCGACTACCTGCGACTACCCGTGACTGCCTGCGACTACCCGCGACTACCTGTGAATACCCGTGACTACGTGCGACTACCCGTGACTATCTGCAACTACCCGTGACTACCTGCAACTACCCGTGACTATCTGTGACTACCCGTGACTATCTGTGACTACCCGTGACTACCCACGACTACCTGCGAGTACCTGTGACTACCCGTGACCACCTGGAACTACCCGTGACAACCTGCGACAACTTGCCACTACCTACGACTACCTGCGACAACTTGCCACTACCTACGACTACCTGCGACAACCTGTGACTACCCGCGACTGCCTGCAACTACTTGAGAACGTGCGACAACCTGCGACTACCTACGACTAACTATGACTAATAGTGATTACATGTGACCACTTGCGACTACTAGCGACATCCTGCGACTACCTGTGACATTTTCTTGTAACATTGTTTCAATTTATCTTTAATGGATTTGGTAGAGCATGCTTATAAAACAGCCAAGTAGCTCATATTTCTCCGACTTGGTTAACAAATTTTGGAATTTCTCAAAGAATTTTTTTTAACTAAACATAGCCTATGTCCATCTGGAATAATGTAGCGTAAAATAATTAGAAGAATCGGCCCTGTAGTTTTGTAGAGCATGCTTAGAAAGCAGTCAAGTAACTCATTTTTCTACGACTTGATTAACAAATTTTTTAATTTCGCAGGGATTTTTTTGGAATCAAACGTAGCCTCTGCCCATCTGGAAGAATGTGGCTTTTTAACAGTAAGAATTATAATAATCGGCTCTGTAGTTTCCAAGATCAGCCATTACATATAAACAAGCTCGACCAATTTTGTATGCTGAAAGTGTCTACTACAAGCATCAATGTGCCAGCACATAGCCATATTTGTCAACCAGTTTGTAAGTTAGTGCCACATGAAGAACATTTTTATGCCATATCTCAATAAAAAAAAAGCCGATTCATAAGAAATTTGACAAATAAGTAGTACTGCTTCCTCAGAAGCTTATTTTCTATATGGCGACCATGTCGTTAGCTTAGCTTAGAATGTTATATAGTCGAAATCATGTAATCAAGTAGATATTGCAACTATCAACTGTGTCTACACTGATCATATTTTGTCCTTCATTTTGTAAAATAGCGTCACATTAATAAATAATGTTTTATGTAATATCTCTGGACACAATTGATCGATCACAACGAAATTGATCAATCCGTTTGCACTGCAGCAGGTGGTGCAAACTGCTATGTTTTAACTATGTCAGGCGCCTATTTCAAAATGGCTGCTCTAAAAATAATTCAGCTTAGTGTCTTTTATGAACGAACCAATTTCCAACGTTACTTTGTATGCTGGCAGTATCAATTACAACCATCAAATTTGTCTATACAGAGCTTCACATCTCTGCCATTTTGTAAGTTAGCCCCACAATACAAATTAAGGTTTGTCATATCCCGGGAAACAATCAAACAATTCGTACCAAAATTTGGCGAAGAACTGACATTGTGGAAGGACATATAAGTATAATAAATTTTTTCAGTGTGACAGACATGTTCAGAATGGCTACAAAATAATTTTAGGTTAGTGTGCTATATCTGTGAATTTATGCAATCGATTTTAGCATTACTTTGTATACTGGTGGTATACAATCATCGAATGTGCTAATACATAACATTTCTGTCCTCCATTTGTGAAGATCGTCATATGAAAAACATGGTGGTTTTATGTCATATCTCATGGACTAATAAACCGACATTTACCAAATTCTGCATACAATAAGTGCAATGGTAGGCCACGTAAACTTAAGTGTTATAAGTGGCTCGGTCACATATTTTCAAAATGATGGCCCTGTATATATTTTAGGTTAATAAACCCTGTCATTCAAAACATCAGACTAATTAAATTCGAAGTTGATGCTTGAATCGACCTTCGTAATACAACTTGATTGCACACTAACTTATAGTACGAGGTTTTCTGGGTTCGAGTCCCGGATAAGGCACGTGTGTATTTGTAATTGTCTCACTACTGTTGCATATGTTTCTGGTTTCACCTCTAATGATATTGCTTTCAACGAGGCGACAAGTCCTACCTACCATCAAGATTTTAAGAAATTATTTAAAATTTAAATGCACCCATGTTCAGGAAAGTATGCTCATCATTTTAATCAGAAACTTCTTATTTGTGTTGACTATGAATCCAGCGATAATTTACGTGCACTCATTAAACTACTACCAGGTAATATAATGATTCTTGCAAAGTGATATCGCAATTTGAGATGTCTAGTTCGAATACGGCATCTATATTTACTTTAAACATTAATATACTTAACGATTACTTGTTTATGTCAAGAGTTTGTAAAAAAAAATATCTTGCCTACAAATATGCAGTGTGTCTAACAATATAGAAACTTTCTGAAGACGCGAATCTTTTTAAGGATGTCTTACACATGCTTTCAGTGTCTAATGAGTAGGGTCACCTGATTTTTGTGAAAAGTATTCCGCGCCACCTACAGTTCAATATCATATGTGAGCAACTTCAGCGTTCCTTTGTTTATAAGACATTTATTTGTCTTGAATAGAAAACATTTGTTAGTAGACCAAGCCAACCACATTCAGGTTATTCTAGGAGTAAACGTCTTTAATTCGCTGGCAGACGTTTTAAACCAGCGCCAGTTAAAATCATCCAGTTATGAAAGAGAATCTAAGATGAAGTATTTTGGAAATACAGCAAATCGCTATATATATATATATATATATATATATATATATATATATATATATATATATATATATATATATATATATATATATATTGCGAAACGCTGGCATCTCCGCTAATTAGTGTATACATACATTGGGCTGATTAAAGCATTTCTGAAGCAATAAACTATACATTTATACGGTGAAATATGTGATGTTAATTTTCCTTTCACGCTTTGTGACAGTTAGGTGTCTGTAAATATTTAATTTATAATATTTCACCACATTACATAAATAATATATCCACCCAAAGAGTTATTTTCAAATCTGAGTATCAACAACATGATATGAATCTAGATATATGTCCCGATCAAGACTCGCATTAGTGATTTAAAATCCACTTGGATATTATTTTAGGTTTTTAAGTAGTCTTGAAAATACTAATGTGTACTAGAATTATAATATTCCTAAAATACATTTCGTAATTCATTCTGTGTGGAGGCAGCTTCGAGTATTGATTCATTGGCATAGCCATAAATCTCTCAAGAGTGTGTTTACACAGACTGAAGGAAAGGAGGGAGGTTACACTGGCATTAGTGGTGCTGACATGTGTTAAGACCAGGGTATCCACTGAACTTATGTTTTGGAATTCCCTAAAAGTTGAGCCATTTTCACTGATTAGAGTAGTTTAATTTCACTGCGAATCAATGGTTTCTCACTGATTCGAATTTAAAGTGTATATCTTCTGTTTGTGATAATTTGAAAGCAATTCCGACTTGCAGTATTTGTGGTATATAATGCAAATACTGAATTCCATTAGACAGAAGAAAATAAAAGGAATGCATTCTGAGTGCAAATTCTGCCAGAATATTGTCACTTCAAACCAACTTTAGAAAAGTCGATTTACTGTTTCAAAAGACGGGAATATCGCTTCGAAATACACCACCATGATGTTTCTGAGATCACAGCATTAGTTTATTGAATGTTGTTGAAATTATTCCATTTACTTACATAAAAAACGGAAAATCCTGTATACACGCGACACTAGCGTAACCAGGCGGCAAAAATTTTAAGTGCTGAACTAAAAGCGTTGAGCTTCGCAACTTGTGGAGGATAAAGCTTGCCTATGCTAACAAATACAGACCCGAGTAATGTCGCGAATTCATTGGACGACGAGGTAATCTTCAACTAGTGCACATTCAAGTTATGGCTTCTGTTACACCATCGCTTATTAAATATACTCCAGGCATGCAAGTTAACAAGGGCCCAATCCCGTGCTACCTTGTCTGGGGTTAAACTGGAGCAACAGCCTACGAACGATTAATTGATGTTCGAGTGTACAAAATCTTAGAGTCTAACGTGTTGCCGAATGAATACTCGAGATTTCCTTGTTCCTACTTTTATCTAATCTTCTACCCATTTCATATCTTTCCTTCATACGCGAATTTAATATTGTAATAGACCAGATGGCTCCATGATTGCGGAAATGAACTGTGTGAGGCTGTAAGGAACGTAAATATATTCCTGACGTTCTAGTTATTAAAAGCTATACGCGGTAAAGTGAGCACTTTTGAAACCTCTCTCATTGTAATAACAGTCAATAAATATGTTTTTATTTTAGTCTTGGACGTTAACTTCCGAGTGCGGTGAAAAACACACCCGGTGTTTATTACTTACATGGATATATATATATATATATATATATATATATATATATATATATATATATATATATATATATATAAATTTAGTTAAAGGATGGAAAATGGCTGAAAGGAAAATGTTACTAGGGCTTCAGCAGTGTTCACTTTACCGTGAACAGCCTATACCCACATGCGCAAAGAATAGACAGAAACAAAGTTAAAGAAATTCAACGTTCATAAATTTAAACGTCACACCTTTAACACGCGCTGCGATCTTTACTGGAAGTATGTGCAGTATGTCCGTTAAATAATGTAATGTTGTTGGAGAGAACATTTTTTTTTAAATTCCTTTTCAAAAGAGCTTTAGTAATTGCGAACAATCTGTGGGTTTTAATGATACTGTACAATTATTGCCAAAATTTAAAAATACTGGCGATAACAGCACCTTCAGCAATGTTTGCGCTCGAATGAAAAAACGAATTTTTAAAGAGCCCTCTAGGAGTTTTAAAATGTAATCTTAGGACGCCGTTTGATGTCCCTTGCACGTGGCCGCCTTACCACGTTTTACAGTTCATGAACCGAATCCAGCAAACTAATGTCACACTCTCTACGTTGTTCCCTGCGTATCGAATGTGCTAAGCACACCAGGTTCTGGGCATAAATTTTATTCCTCGAAACCAACCATACATATGCATGAATTGCGTCAGTGAAGGAAAACTGCTGACTTCTATTCGTGGTTTATTTTCACGCCTATCCCACCCGCTCAAGGCTAGCGCGCATATTCTTGCGGCGGTACTCAGTCCAGGATACTAGAGGCGGTACTCAGTCCAGGATACTACGGACACGGACGGGTTACCGGAACCAACCGGCAACGGTGACGTATGCCTCTGACCTCGATGACGTCACGCGCTTTGTTGAAACTGCCTGCCTTCGTGGAGAATGTAGGGTGATGCATGTCGAGGAAATTACCGTTTCATGATTTTCTTTTTACGGCAAAAACTCATGACCGTAGGAGGTGAAATACCACAAAATAAAAGAGCCACGGCTTATCTTATTTAAACCACTCTAATCCGCTCTGCATTTATGACTGGGTGCTTTCTTATGTGTTGTATACATGCAAGTATATGCATTTCACGGTAAAATGAGCACTTTTGAATGCCCTGCTTAAAGATCTACTTGTAGATACACGTTATGTTTTCTTCCACCCTATGTAAAATTAACATTGCCATGGGTCTTATCACTTTATTCATGCGTCGGTCAAGTGAAACTGTGAAATTACTAGGGAAGTGAATATTGTACAAATCTGGTAATTTTTACACTTCGATTCATTAAAAAATACAGAAAGCGAAAGAAATAATTTAAGTTATCACAAATGGTTACCTAATACTTTTTGTTCACCGTTACCAACTTTACTGGACACATGTCACTCATTGCACCTGTTAAAATATATGAAGGTAGGGGCAGGGACTTTTTTTCTAAGGTTGAATTCTAAAGTGCTCACTTTATCATGAACAGCCTTTAGCAGGCATTAAGTTAACGTAGAAGTCGGATACGGGGAAACTCAGTCAATTAAAGCTGAAAGCGGAGAAGTTGAATGTTTTAAGGATCCAGGTACTCAAACACGCAGACGACAGGCGATGACCAGGGACAAAGATTTGTAGTCGAAAGTGCAAGGCATCTATTTAAGGTCCCTTCTCTCTGTGCACACGCTACTGGTTCTTGTGTTACTGGCTGCTGTTTAGAAGAGATAATAAGACTCCATTCGACTCAGAAAAAGAGAGAGTCCTGCTGCCTTAAAACTACAGTAGATGTCTGTGATTAACTGCAAACACCTAAGCGATGTCAAAGCTATACCTACCAATAATTAATACGACCAGATTTACATTGTTTTTAAATTTTTATCGGCAAAAAACAACTGATTTTTACAGCGAAGCAAATAATTCCGTAGACGGAATTAGGGATGTCGCATAGCTTCACACGGCATGAAGTCGGTTTTCAATTCGTAGTCCCCAAAAGTTAACAACATTATTCATTACCACAGAAATTACGCCAGCTTTAGGTCGAGATGTGTGTAGTCTTCATGTCTCTCCGAACATTAATTTATGACTCGTATTATTATTTAAAGATGTTACATAACGTAATCCTATAATTTAAAAGCAAAACATCTCTGAAAACGAATAAGTGTTTGAAAACTGCATGTAAGGTTATTTTGTCTGTCTGAAAACAACTGAACAACTGATTGGACACAAAATACCTCAATGTAGATATTTATTTGATATCCCTGCATTTTAATTTGATTTGAAATAACATTTATTTTTTCGTTATCGAAAGTTTAACACAAATCTAAACAGCAGACAAACCCATAGCATGCCATAAATATATCAATAATCTATACAGGCAGTAACTTTTTAGAAATCATTAAAAAGGTAGCTGCCAGTATAATCCCCCCAAAAACATAGCGAAACAAACTTTAATTATATCAGAGATTCTTGCAGGTGTCAAAAATTCCTGTTGTGATACGTTATACATAGCATTTTTACAGAATGTTTAAGTTTTCCCAATTCGGTACTTATTACACGTAGCAGGGAAACTCCATATCAGATTTCAGTATATGTTTAATCAGATATCAGTATATGTTTATTCAATATGAAAAATGAAATCAGTGTAAAGTAAATGAACTTGATGGTGTTTCATTCTAAAGACGATACTTGACTCTCAAGATGGCATCCTTTGCTCTGGTTTCTCCATCCTAACAATTACCAGATTTAATTAATTAAATATATTTTGAAAAATTCTATTGTAGAATACTTTATAGAGTATTTAATTTTGACCGTTCCTAGAACCGAATAACTACAATACGCAAAATATTTAAAAAGTATAATCGATAAAAAATAAATGAATAAAAACTTTAGTTTACATATTATTAGACCATGACTAGGATTCGCATAAAATTTCTGCTCGAATGTTGACCGAAGCTAAAATAATTAATATAATTGGGATTTTTGAACATTAGTCTCGTATACAAAGTCTTGCGGCGTTAACTTGGACATTACTCTGGAACGCATGCAGTGGAGTGATAAGTTAGACCGCTATTTTAAAAAGCAAGAATTCTATTTTGTGCTCAAATTTCATTGCTTATATTATATTTTCTGTACGTCTTGACGTATCTAATGCAATCGTAAAAAGTATTGCCAAGCTAAGAAATTTTGCCGTCAAAACAGAGTGCATTAGTCAACGCACTCTAATGGTATAGAAGTAATTTTGCACAAGCGCGGTCGCTGAACCCTTTTTTGTAATATGTATTATAAATTAAAGTTGCTTTGCTACACGTCAAAAGTTATGTTCTTAATTGTGGCGTGGTAATAAACATTAATATGAGCTAGTCGAGATTATTTCACTGGAATCAGTCACAGCAGTGATTAAATTTCACTGGTTTAACGGTGATTCATGCTGTTTTACAGCGAAAGTCAGCTTCTCATAGGTACAGTTTCCCTGGCAATTCCACATATTCACTGGTACGTAACGCCCTGTTACAGGTTGTTAGTAGCTGAGCACTTTTGAAATCCCTGCCCAGCATCTCTTCGTCTGCCTAACTCGCATCCTTCCACCAGATGTAAAATCGAGGAACCGTTCACTATATTCTTGCGTCGCTCAAATAGAATTTTGCAATTGTTAGGAACGTGATCTCGTTACTCATGCATGACTAAAGGCTGTTCACGATAAAGTGAGCAATTTTGAAATCAACCTTAGAAAAATGTCGCTGCCTCTACCTGAGTATATTTCAACGAACTCACTGGGTGACATGCGCCCAGTAAAGTTGGTAACGATGGAAGGAAAGTAGTTCCATATTTAACGTCGAATAAAAAGTGTTAGGTAACCATGTGTGATAACTTAAACTATTTCTTTCGCTTTTTGTTTTTTTTAATGCATCGGATATGTAAATATTGACCGATATGTAAAATATTTTCTTTTGTAATAATTTCAAAGTTTCCCTCGACCGACGCATGAATAAAGTGATGAGGCCCACGGCAATGTTAATTTTACATAGCGGCACAAGTATACACAATGTACATACAAGTAGATCTCAAGCAGGGCTTTCAAAAGTGCTCATTTTACCGTGAAAAGCCTTTACATGTTTATATGGTAGTGAAAGAAATATCAATTATCGGCTGTTTACATCATAGGTAACACTTTTCAAATAGCCTTAGCTCTTCCAATGTAAAAAAAAAATTAATATGTAGACCCTAAGTAAATAGCCTAAGTTAGTAAATATTTTAGTATAAAGCCCCTTAATTTAGTACTTATTTTATATACATCAGTGTTTGAATTTGCATTTAAGTGACACATTTACCTTCCTAACAAATCCACGGTTTTATTTGGTTGGCGCAGGAAATAAGCCAACGTATTGGGAAAGTATACAAAATTTAAAGTAAATGAAGATCCTCAACAGGGACTATTTTTGGTAAATCGCTGCCAACTTTACGGGAAGCATGCCAATTAATACGTCCATTTAAATATATCACACCCTGAAAATAAGACAATAGTTAATCATAAAATTGAAATTTTGTAATTTTTGTGCGGGAAGGAGGATAATTACTTGTCACTTGACGAAGGATAACAGCCACAACTTTATGTTAACGTTTACTGGACGCACCGCAGAAGAATGGGTTTCGCATTTCGGATAACATAGTAAATAATCAAATATTACATTTAATATTTACACAGACGCAGCTACAATACTTCGAATTCACTTGCTACCACAGTACTCTAAAAATTTTACAAAAAGTGGCCATTTTTTTACTCTCATTTACCGTATGTGGGGGACTTTGAGTTTCGACAATCTTTCATTCAAGGTGCTGTATGTAGTTTTGAGGCTGGGAATTTTTTCAAAGGTTTTTTCCAAAAGTGCTTAAATAACAGCGGACAACAAAATTTCCAGTTACTGTAATCCTTAATGGACCTTATACTATCAATCCAGTATAATTATTGACTTTGTAACAGAATGAATATATAAAGAAAAAACTTCCGTCGCTATTTTCCGCAGCACACTTTGACAAAATATTCCAATGTCTTAGCCAAATTCAATTTTCATTTGATGTCCAAGCAGGAATTCGCCCTACGTTAGTAGTATATATAAAATGTCGGTTCGGGTACAGGTTTCATGCATCAGGATTCAGGATTCATCCGCCTGCGATGACGTCACAGGTGAAGCTGGGGACGGTCATGTTATCGACAAAATTTGCCCGTTTAACCCCAAAAATCACTTCCGAAATTAATTACAAACAAAAAAAAAACTTTTTTCTCCAAAAAATTTCCAAGAAAAATGGGGAAATGAGAAAAAGCCGATCCGAAGCTCCTCGAAGCAAGAGCCGAAAAATCCTCGTGCGAGCAAGAGGATTAGAAGGCTCTTAGTAGGATGGGTCATTTAATCCTCAGAGCAGCAGAGAAGGATTCGCGACTCCGAGCCAGTTGCAACAGACCGGGGAGGATCAGCGGACATGGCCGCCTCCCCCGACCCAACATCCTGCACCTACCACATCCAACGCCTTCCGTCCTCCCCTCTCAACACCCTTCTTCGCCCACACATCGACTCTTCCTCTCCCCCAAATCCTAACAATAGTTAAAAATAATCACAAAAAAATATATATATATATATAAAATCGAAGAAACATATAATGTTAACATCACACTCACCTCACCACCCTATCAACCCCCTTCCCCTGGCAATTATTATAAAATCGAGAAAAGTCACAAAAAATCGAGTAACATATAACATTAGACCCCCTTCCCTTGCTCATCCCTCCACCTTCAACCTCTCACCCAACCCTCCACAAATTAATCATTAGCCTTACATAACAAATTATTCATCCACTCATATCAATCGTATCTGCCAATTGGCCACTAAATTACGACTTTAACAAGTATTTTTCTCTTTTACAGTATTGGACACTATATAGTTTGCTAGTTATTTATTTTTAGCATCTATCACCAGAGAGCTCCATGTCATCCATTTCCAAACTTTTCTTTTTGGTGACGAGAAACTCCTTCAGACCCGGAGTATAATTAATCTATGCTAATTTAGCAATAATTAAATTTTTAATAGGTATTTTTAAAAATAAATAAAACACGCAATATTTCTTATTTGATAAAATATATTTACAACACGTACAGTAAATATCTTTTATACTACGATGTCTATGTTATGTACAGTATATATGTTGATCTTACTTATTATATATGTTTATGTTTTGTACTTCCTATTTTGTTCATTTTTATGTTTTATATCACAGTCATTAAAATATTCATTTAATTAACATATGGTTACTATTAAAAGTTGATTTATCATTTTGTGTATACTACAGTAGAATGTAATATTTACATTTACATTTGCCTTGAATTTACCTTGGATAACCTATCCTACAGGATTTCTTTTTATTTCTATACACAATTTATTATTCATGGCAAATGTGATTGCAAACTTATATCTATGTATGTACATGATTTGTCATGTTGCCACTGTGTATACAATCTTACTACATTTAAAGATTTTACCGACTTTTTGCTTACATAACCATTATTATTTGCTAGTAATGCTAATTTACCATACCAAATTGCTATAACGTGGTTACCTTGTAATATTTCTTTACAATCCTCTCAACGATTATTTGTAACCTGTAAGTTTCGTGCCTTACATTATTGTGTTGACAGTCTAGTTACTAGTGTGTACAACATAGGATCTCCTACTGGAATATTACTCTCTGCAATAAGTTGTTCTTTTGGTAACATATCAAAAGATATAAATATAAATGTACAAATGTTGTCAATATATTCATTAATAAACTTAAACTGTATCCCTATGTCTAATCCTAACTGAGTAGCGTCAAAAGATTTCTGTTTTATCCAATGAATTGGTATCACAATTTGTGCATGCGTTATATTCATGGCGCTTGCGTCACACAGATACATTACTTAAACTACAATAGACTTTTGTATTTCATATGGCAAACAAGCACAAGACAGTTGTACTTCTACTCCTTCAAAATTTGTTGGTGTAATTACTCTATTAAGTGATCGATTAGTGCAAGTTATCACTAAAGCTGATTGTGCATTTACAACTACGTACTGATGTGGGAAAATATTCCTAATTTTGCAAAGCACTATCATTTTTACAAGCAAACTTACAGTGAACAGTGATGTAATACTTCTTGTATACTATTTAGTAAAATAGCTACTTTAATACATTCTTGCTCTCTAGTTAGTATGCTTACTTTAGGAATATGATAAATATTTTCGATATTTTCTGATGCATTAATGATCTATTTAATCTCTTGTGATTTGATTTATAAAGCAATCTTAACATTATCCTGTACCATACATGTTTGATTGAAATATATTTAGGGTGTCGGAATAATATTATAAATTTTCCATATTCTGGTACTTGTTATCATAAGAATTTAAACTTTAATGAGCATTTGAGAGTCTGAAATAATGCATTGGATAATTGGACTTGAATAATACTTATCTATATCTCCTATCGGTATAGCGAGTTCTAGCTTTTGTGGTCGTATTTGCTGTTCAATGTTTTTGAGATCAACTGTAAGTTGTTGTCTACTTATTACATGTAATGGCAAATGGTTTGCCTTGTAGTGAGATATATAAGTTAATATTTCCTGTTCTCTTTTAATTGAGTTTAACAAGTGCAACCTAATCGTCCTGGACAATTGTTCTAATGCAATTGCTAGTTCTGCTTGATTTAGAGATATAACCTGCCTATTCAATGTCCTCATAATCGTTTTAATTGCTTCGCCTAAGGCGTTAATTCTGCCTTCTGTCTGATTTTTAATTTTTATGATATTCTCTATGGTAGAATTTAATGCTACGTTAGATATTTGAATCCTGCCTTGCAAATTAATCAACTGTTTTGCTAAGTATATGTCATTTGTAACTAGTTTTTTGAAGTATTTATCGTTTAAAACATTGCAACGCCGATTTACTCAATCTCCTAGGGTTTGAATACCTCTAATTCTACGTACTGGAATTTATATTTCGTTGAGGAATTCTGTAACTAGATTATTTTGAATAGACTGTACATAATACCCAATTGTTTTTGCATTGTCGCATACATGCGACAATTTTAACTTACATAATTTGTGTACCGATATATCAAGTGAGTCGGGTTATACCGGTTTGCTTAAAGGTACCGTGTATACCAGTGGAAAAGATTCTTCATACAGGAGTGTGCGCTCGTCAGCGGCGTCCAGTGGACACCTGCGTGCATCCAGATTGTTGTACGTGGCTGCGTCACCTGTATTGCACACAGACTAAGGACGACAATCGATGCTTGGCCACCTGTCATTTTTATCGTGGACCACTGGAGTATTGTATTGCTGGGCCTCAGGATCCCCTTCTTGGGGGATCGTCTCCTCTCGCGTTGACGTCTCTCGACTCTGGAGCTCGAAGGCGGTCAGCGGCGGCAGCACCCTGCACCGTCACTGACCCGGAGTGTGGCGAAGGATAAATATGGCCGACACACTGGCTGTCCCGTTTGTGTAGTCTGGCCGCGCCCCCAATTCCCCTCCTCTCGTCGGTGATTGAGTGGCACCCTGCCGCTCGTATCGAAGCTGGCACCCAGCAACACCTCGTTGCCATACCAATATGATCGGGTCAACAAGAGCTACAAATACTTGACAGTCATCAATGTCCATAGCAAATTCGCCTGGGTCAGGCCAGTCAAAACGAATAATGCATGCAATGTCGCCGAGGCCATGGTAGATGTACTGCGCGAAGGACACATACCGAAAAATCTAAAAATCGACCAGGGCAAGGAATTATACAATGCGAAGTTCAAGGTCCTGGTGAAGAAACATAAACATTGATAATTATTCCATACATAGCAAACTCAAAGCTTCTATCGTCGAGAGGTTCAACAGGACTCTGAAGGGTAAGCTGTGGAGGCTTTTCGCTGCGAATGGCAGCTACAAGTGGCTGAAGCTACTGCCGCAACTCGTTTGCGAGTACAATTCTAACATTTATTCTACCACTCGCATAAAGCTCGAAGACATCAAGGACGACTGCCTGCTTCGAACAGTGTACTCCAACCACAAGAAGAGGGAACCATGCAAGCCTAATGCCAAGATCAGTGACCTGGTGTGCATCTCCGAGAAAGGTTCACAGAGAATTGGAGCCGCGATGACATACTATCTCGAAGATCTGAACAACGTACCCATCCACGGAGGTTTCTACGGCGAGAAGATCTAGCAGATGATGATGTGTATCTGGTCGAGAAAGTGCTGAAACAACATAACGGAAGGATGATGTCAAATGGTTGGGTTTCTCTGCCCACTATAATTCCTAGGTCGCTGAACCCGACATCGAGAGGTGAACTCGCTATGAAAGAGGACGATGTGTGTGTGTATATATATATATATATATATATAAAGAATTCTATTCCAGCGATTATGAGTTTCCTCGTGTCATTTTAAATAAAATTCATAGAATAAAAAATATTAATGGTTTAATTTATTTTTAAAATAGATTGACTTAAATAAATAAATAAATTGCAATATAGTAGAGATTCATTACACTCCAGGTATGTAAGAGTGTCTCGTCACCAAAAAAAAATTGTACAATGGACGACATGGGACCTCTCTGGTGGTAGAAGCTACAAAAGAAATAACCAGCAAACTATTTAGTGTCCGATACAGTAAAAAAAAGTTGTGTTAAGTCGTAATTAAGTGGCCTATGGGCAGATGCGATTGATTGGTGTGGGTGGAGGGATAATTTGTTACATAAGGCCAATGTGGAGGGGTGGATGAGGGGTTGGGTATGGAGGGGAGAGAAAGGGAAGGGGGTCTAATGTTATATGTTACTCGATTTTTACGAATTTATGTGACTTTTCTCTATTTTGTAACAATTGCTAGGAGAGGGTGTTGGATAGGGTGGTGTGCTGAGTGTGAGGTTAATGTTATATGTTCTCTGATTTTGAAGATTTTTTTTGTGATTTTTTGTAATAATTGTCAGGTTGTGGGTGGAGAGGAGAGATTGCAGGAGGTTATGGCGAGGGATGAGCGAGGGGCAGGGTAGGGTAACATTATACGCTCTTCGATTTTTTCAATTTTTTTTCTCGATTTTTTGCGATTTTGTATAATAATTTCCGGGGTGTTTCGGTGAGGAGGACGTTTGGCGAGGGTGAATAAGGGTGTGGAAAGGGGGACGGGAATAGGTAGAGGGGCTGGGACGTGGCAGGTAGGGGGCCATGTCCGCCGATCCTCCTCGGTCCGCTGGACCTGGCTCGGAGTCGCTTCTAATCCTCTTGCTCACCTGAGGATTTTTCGTTTCTTTCTTCGAGGAGCTGTGGATCCGCTTTCCTCATCTTCCCATTTTTTTTTTTGGAGATGTTTCGGTGAAAAAAGTGATTTTTTGGTAATATAGATAATTTTTAAATAGTTACTTTTGGTTGAAACGCGATTTTGTCGATAACATGGCCGTCCCTAGGTAGCCGGCCGCCGCGACCTCCGCCTGTGACGTCATCGCAGGCGGCGAACCCTGAATCCTGATACATGATACCTGTGCCCGAACCTACATTTTATTCATATGTACTATTAGGCCATATCTTCGTTGTCCCAGAGAGTAGTCTCGTGGCATCACGCTCCCTGGTATATCAGAAAGACGCCGTAGAAACAAACACGGGTCATTTCAGTTTGCTAAAGAGAACGCAAAAGTTTAAGAGCGCAGAAGTGGGTAACCAGCTCGCTGCACTCTAGTGTTGTTCTCTGGCGTAAACTACGTTCATTTGCAACTGTTAGTTGAGCAGTTGTTGAATAGGTTACGTTTTGTAATGTGGTATATTTATAAGGAAATATGTTATTTAAATTGTACTTCATCTACAGTATTTTTAATGTGTGGTAACGTGTAACAATTTTGGTGAAGTCAAAAGTTTAGACCCATGTAAGATGTAAAATCAAAACTTCAAATTTACATGATATAGTAGCCTACGTAAATCAATAACAAAAGTGAGAAAATTCTGTGGAACCATTTGATACATATTAAATAATAATAATAATAATAATTAGGTAGCACATGAACACGCATTGATAATTTTTATTACATTGTTTTCATATGCGTGTTACGCTCCTGTTTATTCAGCTGCGATTTCTTGTTGTGTTTTGTTACACTCACTCACTCCAACAATTTACCACTTAGTAATCGGTAGTACACTCTTTCCTCATACAACAGCACGAAACTACGACTGCAACGGAATGTCTCAGCATGGACGCGGCAATGATCGGCGAATTTACAATTTCCCGCAAGAAACCTGTAATTTTATATATCGAGAGGAAAAGAAATAACTAACCCTGGAAATCCCGTCTCGCTAGCTCAACTGACGAGCAAAATAATTAGTTTTCAATTTTAATGAATTTATAACTAAATTTCTTTAAAATGTGATTTCAACTACCAAATTTAAAAACTTGTTTGGAAATTTTACGTTGGTCCTTGTCAGTTTTGCTCCTTTCTAGTTTATTTATAAAGGCAATTAAAAACCATATCATATTAAAATATTTGTTTAATAATTGTGTCCATAATAGTTTTTTACATAAAAATGTGTACGATTTTCGAGATTCATGTAATCATTTTAAAAAAAATGATAACTTGTAAATTATTTGGCCGTATTCAACAACGTAATCATGCTAAAATGTGTTTTGACAGCAACAATATTAGAAAATTTTATAACACAGATTGAAACAAAATTTAAAACCATGCAAGTAGTTTATCATATTTACTACTGGTTTTAAACGTTCAATGGTTTCTGTATGTGTTTATATCTCTCTATACATAGGAATAAGGCTAGTGTAGTGGCTAAGTATTAATGTTACTAGAACATTAATTTTTTTGTTTTCTGTGAGCTGTCAGTAACTAACGTTGCTGTTATTGTTAAGCTATTAATGCTACTGTAACATAAGTACGTTTATGACATCATTACATCTGTACTATTCTAGCAACATTAAGGAGGTGTTTATGTTGTGGAAAATAAATATTGTACTGTGGCAAGACAATTTTTGTGTTTCGGCAAAACAAATTTTGTGTTGCATTTATGTTAACCTTTGTGTTTAAAAATCTTTCTTGTGCTTTTTCTCTTGCTTTAAATAAAAATTGCAGTGTAAAATAAATTAAGTAAAATTATTTTGTCACAAAAAGAAATATTACTAATGGAAAAAAAGACTGCAGGCGGGGGAATCGAACCAATGTCCTAATTTCTTGACACACTTCACTTCACAGAACCTGGCGCCCTACCAACTGCTTCACCGTAACATATCTGTTTTTAATTAATACTGCAGATATTGAATATAATTTAAACTACAAACTGCAGTTATGTTTCGGTATTTGGAAATACTTATGATCTAGAAATATATGCATTAATTTTACGAAAACAGTAATTTTTTGTTATCCGTGAACAGTCAGTAGCTAATTTTCTCCTAACTGTAATATACTGTAAATTATTATGTTAATGTAACATTAAAATATTAAAGTAACAACATTATATCATTTCTGACTATCAAATTTAAAGTGGTATTTATGTTGCACCTAAATCAATTTTGTGTTGAACTGATGTTAACATTTGTGTTAAAAAATTTTCTTGTAAATTTTTTGTTTTAAAAATAATAATCCGATGTAAAATAAATTAAGTTCTATTATTTTGTAACAGAAATAAATATTACCAACGAAAAAAAGAAACAGTATTGCAAATGGGATGGAATCGAACCCGCTCAGTGAGTGCTAAACATTATCCACTTCACATAACACGACGTCCTACGAACTTTTCTTTAAGCTGCCTTTATTGACCAGGTCTATATAGACCGATACATTTGCCATTGTAGGCTACAGAGCGTGAGTGTCGTTTGTTAAGTGTGTGTGGAAGTGACATTCAAGTTAGATCGACCTGATGGCAAATTCACAGTCCAGATACAGTATGTGCGACACGCAAACTAGAAATCTGCCGCAAAGGAACTGGGGCACGTATTCCGGACCCTCCGACTGCAAGTTTGCCGCACTGCCCCTCAGCTGTGGGAGAACATCTCCAATTGCGCTATCTTGACATGTTTTCCTAAGTTTCGTACTGCGAGTATTAGGTAGAACGTAATCACAAGCAGCATATCTCTTTCGTTGCGTGGAAATACTTTATGCTCTAGAAATATACGCATAATTGGAACACAGTAACTTCTTTGCAAGGCTTGAGAGCTGGTCTAAGCAACACTTAGTTCTTATAATATGCTTTAAAATTTGAATACAGTGGTTTCATTTTGCGAGGTTATCGCTGTTCACTACTATCCGCCATTTAACAATGCCAAGAGAGTAAATCTGTGTTGGTTGGTCATTTCTTTGGTGTCGCAGTAACACAGAACATTTCGTTCTTCTTATTATTTTCAGCGTAATTCAACATTAGTTTGCGGCAACATTACTTAGAGGCTTTGATAAAATTAATGCTGCAAAAATATATTGGCATTATAGTAATAAAAGACTTTGTAAATGGTTAATATTATTAATTTTGTCACGATATTAATTTTATAGCATAAACGTTTAAATAAGTGCCTCAATAGCAATTTTTTTGTTGCAAGAACATTCTGTGTTCTGGTTCTGATTTATTTACTTCCAAACTTCATGAAATAGTTCACCCATACTCTTCGTAGACAACTTACAGGCGAGTAGTTCGCAAATACTAACCAGCAATATTTCTCATGAAGATGTAATAAAATGTTTTTTTTTAATTGGGGCCCTCTTTAAGAGTTTCAGTATATCATTTCTAGCATTAGCAATACGTAAACAATTACACTCGAATCACGACATACTCGTTTAAAATTCTGGGCGAGACGTGGATCCACCTGTTCTTTCATACATATATTTAGGTTCATTTATAATGCACGCCACCTTACATAACCAGGGTTGTTAATAAATTATTCACACATAACACACAGCTGAATTCTTGTAGACTGGGCTTTGTGTAAATGACTATTATATCAAGCGAGTTTCTGTACAATATTGAAAAAGCTTTTTAATTTCGAATTTTTTTTTAACATTAATGGTTATTTCCGAATAGAATTGACTTCATGTTTTTGCTGCTGTTGAAATTCTAATTGAAATCCAGTGTCATCACTTTCTGACGGCGTTCATAACAAGTCACTTTCAAACTACAGTCCAGTCCACAGTGCCAGACTTCAGGGCTCGACTCAGCACCCTGGACAATATCTCTTGTACCACCTTGCGCCCCAGTAACAAGTGGCCCTCAGACACTAGTCTCCTCAGACGGCCGCATCTCCGGAGGACACGGCAGACCAGCTTGGCCTTGAGGCTCGGTCTCTTCTGTCCAGGATATCCCCGGCACCGCAGCATGGTGAGGCTATTGAGGTTGCGAGCGTGCTTGGCGACGCAAGCCAGCAGATCGTTGGCGTCGCTGCGGTCTTGGATCTCCAGCCGCCTGAGGAAGCTGGCCCTCCTCAGCAGACGACACACTTGCTGTGTGCTGCCCCTGCAGCTTGCCACCTTCATGTAGGACCAGTAGTAAGGATCCGCCGCCACTCTCTGGAACTGCCTGCTCACTGGGGCCAGCAGTCCTCGCTCCTCAACGGGCAGCTTCTGGAAGATGCGGCCCAGAATCTCGTCCGGGAGCGACTCTATTCCTACTCTTCTGGAGCACATGTCGACTCTTCAATTTAAACATTGGAAGCCTCGAGTGCCTTGTTGTCGTGAGACAAGCACAATGAGTTATTTTGTAGTGAAATGAATTGTCAACATTGCATTGTTAAAATTTCCTGCGGTGTGCACAAAAGAAAGCATATACTGTTCACGGTAAACAGAGAACCTATGAATGCACTGTTTTGAATCTTCTTCTCTCATTACATTGTATTCTTTCGCCATAGGTACAATTAACATTGCCATGGGCTTGAACACTTAATTCATGCGGGCCACCTAAGTGAGATCCTGGAATTGTTAGGCGTGTAAATTTGTCATATACAAATTCACACTAGAATGCAAACAAAACAAAAAATACTACAACTTCACTGGACAACCTTTAAAACATTACTATTGCAATACAACGCAGAGTCTGACAACAATCTGCATATGTGGAAATACTTCGTGCTCTATAAATGTTGTTGTCTCGCCTGGTGATCGAGTGGTAACGTATCAGTTACAAAGCCAGGCCGACACGATAATATTTTACGGCATGACGCTGCGTGACCCGGACAGTATTGTTTTTTCGGCCGATAATTGGAGAACGCTCTGGATTACTGACTTTGGCTCTCAGCGCAACCCGGAGTTGGTTGAATCTTCCCGATGGTCGCCCTGACTGTATTTAAGTGTGACGTGCCTCGACGCCGGGGTTTTGAGTTCGGAGCGTCTGAATGGATGACTGGCGGGATTCCGAGAGAGTGGCGTGGTCAGGTGTGGGAAAAGGAACGTGGCGACTGCGAGTGTCGAGTCAACGTTTTGAAGGACGTGGCTGGAGTCTGGACAATTGGATCATGTGCGTGAGTGAAACACGTTATAACTGGTGGATACAGATAGACTCAACTCATGCCAATAATTGGTATGAGTTAATGGACTGTAACCAAGAGAGACATTAAGGACATTAATTAAAGTTGAAATAAACATTAAATAGTGCGCTCACTGTCAAATAGAAAGAGTAAAAGTGTAGAGAGAGTGTAAAGGAGCTTTGTCAAATTATCGTTGATGTGCCACTTTGCAATGGTTGTGACCTAGTATAGGTTTAGGAGAATGAAATACTCGAATGGGCTCCATGAGATATAACCTGTATGTGTTTAATGAATAATAGTGTGAGACAAAATATAGTATTTGCACTGAACCTTATTATCTTTCACCTTAGGTAGATCACCTTGTTGACTCTGGAAGTCTTCGATGCTTAGGAAGGATAAATTCATGCACATGAACACTGTGATAATTTTATTCCATAAAATAAACCACTGGGATAAATTGATTTTAACTAAAGAAATATTTAACCAATAAAATAACCATTAATAATTCCAATGACCTTGTATAAAAAATACTTTAATAAATAAAAATTATGTGTCTGTCAAAATGAATTAGATGTAACAAAATTCGTTCAATTAACGTGCAAGAAATTAATATTTTGTGTGTATCAGATTTTATACCACCATCCTTTCAAGGATGAAAAATTAATGAAACATTCAATATTAATTAAGATGAAAACCAAATATTAAAATCTGCCACAAAATAAAATAACTTAAACTTGCACAAATAAATATAACTTTAAATTATAGTTTCCCAGAAGCAGTTGGCCTAAAGTTCTTCCTTTTCTAACATGCGTTTAAAGAGCTCCAAATCAGTTCCATTTAAAAATCGTTAAACACATTCTCACAATTACTGTAGCTTTAAAATCGATTATTCACAAAGAAGTATAATCTCTGATAAAAATTTATATTATAGAAAGTTCAGTACTCCTTAAACTTATTGGGCTCGTTAGATCATTAATTAGTATTCTTTGCTACGGTGCTTAACTTATTAGTAAAACTGGACTGCTGGGTAGTACTCCTCCAATAAACATGAAAATCACAAATGAACAAGTCTGTCGTTAATTCTGACCAAAAGTACAGTTAATCTAGTATTCGCAGAACACTTCAACATTCAACACGTAATCAAATAAATATTAGACCTCGGAAATAATGTAGCGTCACCTGGACGAAGGCCAAACTTCAAGTGTTTAGCATGGCGTCTACAAAATCCTTTGCGTCTCTTCTTTGGACTAACACACTCATAAAAACAACAAACGATTATAAGAAGTTCAGCCCTCTTCTTCACTTGGCTGGCTCTTAAAATAATAACTGGAACCTCTGAGCAAAAAAAACTAGTCTATCCTTATGCAGATACTGGGGATTTTCCTAGTGGAAACCCCGGAGAAAACTTATGATGCTGGACCCTTCAAAGGTCCCACCCAGAAGCCAGCCCTTCCAGCAAATTTCCTAAAACGCAACGTGATAGGAGCTTAACTACTTCCGGCTACTAAAGCGAAGAACATAATTAAAGCCTGAATGGCTTTCAAAACAACAAACAAAAGTAATAAATACGTTTCAAAATTAAAGAAAATAACTATGCGAACATGTAAATTAATCAATAAATAGAAATTAATAGGTCCAAGTTATAACCTCTTACCTCAGAATACATGTATAATAGAAATATAAGAAAAATTTGGAATGGTGGTTTACAACAAAAATAATATTACGTGCGTGAAATTAAAATATTCAAAAGCCTAGGAGGGTTAAAATAATTATTCTTATCCAAAACAACACGTAAATTGACCTGTTATAGTGTCCAAAACACATATGCAAATAATCACGATACCTATCAGCATACATAAACACAGGTGTAACTTGAAACCACGATAAAGGCTAATTGATGCTGTACATAGTAGCAGAGTGAATAAATTAGAGTTCAAATTTAGTTCCTTTTATTTATTTTTTTATATTATTAAGATCTCTGTAACACGCCTGAATAATAAAATAAAAGAAAACAGAGACAAATGTCAGATATGTAATACTCCTGCTAGCTTAATTAGATTATGCACTGTTACATAAAATATGTTTCCTCTTTGTAGAAACTGATCGAGGAACATATAGCTTGACCAATTTATCATTACTTATGATACTCAATTTGCATAAGCCTCCATTAACGTATCAGTCAGTATGGATCCTAAAGAATTACTTCAATAGCATGCTACTTTCAAATTTTGCTCTTGATTATAGACTTTACCAGGCCAAGGTGCGGATATCAAACAAAGAAAAAAATGAAGAATTGAATTAGTAATACCAGTAGTTGACTAAGATAATCACACTTAAAATTATTCAACAAACAATAAACAATTATGATTGGGATTTATTATTTAGAAAATTGAATCTGCATGTCATATTTTTAATGACTCTCCTTGGTATGTTTCGAATATGAATTATAGTTATCAAACATAATATTATCAACCTTATGAACGTATTAGAAAAGTTAGTAAGGCCTACATTTGTCTGCTACACATGCAAAGGCATGTAACACTGACGCACTATGCGTACCGGATTCATCCATATCTTAGCTGCTTCAAAATGATTGGCCTTTTTTTAGTGTTCATGCAGCACTAATTTGCATAATTATATGCGCTGGACTTAGCTCTGGACGATACGCCACTGTAGTAGTGTCTAGAACAGCAATGCTCATCTGGTAGCTGCTACTGGAATGACCTACTACTAAAACGAATCTCGCCCCTCGCCAACAGGAACTGGCCATCCTCGGCCGCCTACTGGTACCGTGGTCCTAGCGTCGACTCTCGTCCAAGCTGCCTCGTTGTGGATTTGTCGTTGCTGTTCGAACTCCGTGAGCTGGCTCCTTTCACTAGTCGTACCTCTCCAGGCCGGGGCAATGGAAGCTGAACTCCGTATTGGGATTCTACGCTGACTCAGGCCGGAGTCCTCTGACGATGTGCGGGCACCATCATCTCTACATAGTCAACTCCTTGTAATGCATACAAATTATATTTGCAGCTTTACGATGCAGAATTAAATCTTTCTCTATCCTGGATTGATGGCTTGTGGTACAGTACAAAGGCTTATTTCAATATTTATTCTCTTCTAATCAACATTTACGTGGAGCCTTATGCTTATGCTGCTGCCATACATATAAAAATTTTTAGAAGAGCCACTAACGTTCGATTTTTTCGTCCCTAATAAAAATCGCCGTTGTCAATGCCAACCTGGCTTGTTTATTCTCTACCAAGGAAGAATACTTTAAAACATTCAAAATTGCAAGGATAAAGTTACATTTGTATATTAAACTACCATCTGCGAAGGCTTTCCAAAACAGTTTCTCACATACACTTTGCATGCTATCATCTGACACAATTGATAGCAGGACATAAATTATGGCAATCAAAGATAATATTATTTCCCTGCATAAAATAAAACAAGTTAACACAGCCATGTTTTACACCTCCATCCCTTACGAGCTCATATACGCCCCTCAGGCGTCATCCTTCACATGTAACAAGATATACATATGTGGTACACGTAAACTGCTTTACAAGGCTTGAGAGATCACCCAAACGACATTTAATTCTCATGATCTGCTTAAACATTTAAATGCAGTGGTTTAATTTTACGAGGTTATCGCTGTTCACTACTATCCGCCATTTTTACAATGCCAAGTCAGAGTAACCCTGTGTTGGTTGGACATTTCTTTAATGTCGCAGTAAGACAAAAGATTTTGTTCTCCTGATAATTTGAGCGTAATACAACTTTTGGTTGCAGCAACCATACTTAGAGGCTTTGTTAACATTAACACTTCAACAGCATGTTTGCATCACAGAAATATAAGACTTTGTAAATGGTTAGCATTAAGCAACTTTTTCACAAAATTATTAATGTTTCTACAATAATAAACGATTAAAGAAATGCCTCAATAGTAATTTTTTGTAGCATAAACGTTTTTCTTTGTAAGAGCATTTGTTGCGTGTTAAATGTGCAAGAATTTGCAAACGAGGTCCAGGATAGATTTAGCTGTCCATGCATAAGTTCGTGTGTATCACAAGCGCAGTTTAAAATAATCCCATGTTTTCGTCGTACGCTGTATTTGCCAAATATAGATAGTATCGTCCCGAATCGAGGGAGCGAAATATGGTGAGCGCAATAAAGAGTCCTATCGCCAGGTAATGCGAAAGAGTGGTCTCTGAAGAGACTCTTCTTTATAAACCAAGACAGGGCTTTAAATAACCTAATTACTTTTTAGTGAGAAGAGAGTAGGTTCTAGGTACTAGCCTGTCTACCGACCTACGCCCCCTACAAACAAAGATGACTGTGTAGGAGGAACGTGCAGCAATGGCTAGGAATGACAAGTCAGCGTTCGCAGACTGACCCTTTCCTCTGATAAAACTAGGTCGTGCTAAACCGGCGAGACTGTGTTGTGAAACAAGTGACGATGGGCTGGGCGGTTTTTTCCAGGAAATCGTGCAGTGTAAAGATACAGCTGAGTTAGTGAAGAGATTTGGACGGCTCTTAACATCGAGGTCTTCAGAGCCGATGAGGGTGGTTGAGGTGAGTATGGAGCAGCACCGGAATGAAAGGGCGGGGGGGGGGGACATCCTCGATAAAACCCGCCGACCAACGGCATCGTCCGGCATGATTCTCACATGCGAAAATTCGGAGTGACCCGACCGGGGATTTAACCCGGATCGCCTTGGTGTGAGGCGAGCAGGCTAACCGTTCATCCACCGTGGCCCCATTAAACGTGCAACTGTTGGTTTGTATAAGAAGGCGAGAGTATAAAGATAGCACGGTTAACAGAGTAGGGCTCGTAAACCAACTGTTAAAGAATTAATGTAATCAGTTACGTAGTCCTGGGGCAGTTAGCCGAGGGTGGCCGAGGTTTCATAACATCCATCCCGCAGCTCCAATCTGCCATCTTGTGGGCAGCATGATGCATGTTGGGGGCAGTTTGTAGACTGCTGATATATCTCCGCAACTGCCCGCCGCGGGCGCCAGTGTACCGGCAAGTCACGTAACAGGTTGGCACGAAAGACTGGACAGAGATCGGCCAAACTGTTCCGTCTTGCGAATGCTAACGATGCTACACAAGTTAGGAACAAAATGAGCTGCCTCGCATAATAGGTTGACATTCGAAAAATTCCCACCTCGAGGTGCACTGGTGTCCCAATGACATCACTTTTAAGGTGACAATTAATATTTCGCCCGAATTCTAAGTCATTACTTGCACCAGCCAAAACTTTAATTACAAATTTATTTTTTAACCGTATTTATTCTCTTCAACTCTGTTTACGCGAATAGGCAAAAAAATACAATGGTTTTTGGCATTGAGCTTTCGTAAACACGCTTACTTTAGCGGGAAAAAATTATTGAAAATTTAACAGTGAAGGAAATATAAGTGTCAACAAAAGGAATTTTTCGATTGCGATATCAAATATTTTGCTGTATCCAGTTTTAAGATCAAATATGAAAAATTTTGACATATTACTGTTGTTTCCACTTTAGTGTGAAAAAAAAAAAACAATGCTTATTGCTTACGTAGGTTATAACATGATACAAATGGGAACAGTTCAGAAATTATGCATCTATAATGAAAACTGCAATCTTCCCGTAGGTATGTTTACAATTATAGGCTGTTCACGGTAAAATGAGCACGTTTAAAAGCCCTGCTTAAGATCTACTTGTATACATGTTGTGTGTTCTTCCGCCTTATGTAAAATTAACATTGCCATGGGACTTATCACTTTATTCATGCGTCGGTAAAGTGAAACTGTATAACTATTATGAAGTTAATATTGTACAAATCTGCTCATTTTTATACTTCGATGCATTAAAAAATACAGAACGCTAGAGAAATAATTTAAGTTATCACAAATGGTTACCTAACACTTTTTGTTCGGCGGTAATATATGGAACTACTTTCCCCTCCAATGTTCCCAACTTTACTGGACGCATGTCACTCATTGCGCCCATTAAAATATATGCAGGGAGATGCAGTGACTTTTTTTTTTAAGGTTGATTTCAAAAGTGCTCACTTGATTGTGAACAGCCTTTAATCGGAAGACAACAAGTACACGTGCAACACCAATGTTACGAGGTGGCAGAAAGGTTTCAGTGGTCTAACTGTCAGCATTGTGCATCTCAACCTGAGATGAATACACGATAATGATGTGTGGCTAATGTTGAAGACTTTTCCTGGAAGTCTCTTGACGAGATCCGCCGTTTCTGAGGCCCACGCTCGTTCAGCTCGGTCAGGGAGCTGAGCTCAGCAGCCAGACTGGTGGTTTTATTGGGATTTATGCGGGAGTCAAGTAGACCCGACAAACACAGCACGGCGCGACAAAAACCACAACCACGACACAACATTTACATTTTCCGATGTGGCTGCTCGAATTTCCAGCCCGACAGTTTACTGACGCGACACGTAAAGTATAATTTTTTGGAACCATTTAGAAGGCGCTGATTAAGAATGGGATGGACCCCCGCGTTTTTTGTGAAATAGTGTTTGCGCGAATACGCGTATCTCGGTAAATAAATGTTCTGCAAATGCAACTTTTTGTCAGAAAAGATAAAACAATTTTCTATGCCCCTGTTTTTTTTTACTTTTGTCATATTGAGTATAGATATTGTTTGAGAAAAATTCATGAAAATGGTCAAATGTAAATATTTTTAAATCTTGCCTATGCAGTTTCCTTAAGCGACAACAGAAAACTACAAAGATCAGGGCGTAGTTTTATCTGTGGTCTTTCATCGCGTGTAATAAAACCCCACAGTTACAGATCTAATTTTCTCAATACAGCGTCACGACGGAAACACTGTGCACGCCATGCGCGTAGGAGCGATAAGGCACTAGGCGTGCGTGTTAGTGTCGCCCGTATCGCTCCCTTGCTTCTTGTGACCTTGGATGCGCGGTTCCGACGGGGGTCCATCCCACTCTTAACTACTCTAGTTTCAAATGCGGTTGTGCAGACGGGAAATTTGGAATACAGGATGGTGACAAAATGTTTTCGCTAGTGCATACAAAGGTAAAATTATTATTTTTAAGAGTTGAATACGGTAATAAAAAAAAATTCTATTTAGCAACATACTTGCTATTGCAGGGAATTCTTGCCATTCAATTTAATTACGAGGTTGTACACTCTGTGTGTCGTGCCGCGTACGACTCGACGAAAATAAAAATAATTTCTAATCCAAAATACTGATCGGATGACAGAATTTCTCAGCTCTATCTTATATTTTATTGGCTTTTTAAGTGTCGTGTTGGGATTGTCATGTCTTGCTTGTCGGGGATTGTGTGGATTTTTACGCAGGAGGCGTTGTCTGTCTGTTGTTTCTCCAGTGCATCTCGTGATCATATATCCCCAGTCCTGATACCCGAGGATTACTTTCGCTGACGGGTGATTTGTAGGAGACCGTCAAAGAACTGGGGGATATTTTATCTGTGCATGTAGTGACGCAGTGAGGATTTTATTAGGGCGCTCCTTCAGCGCGCCTAAATCCTGAATCTGAATCAGCGATTTCAATCAGTAGAACTGTTTTCCCGAATATTCGGGCAATGAGCTGTCGTCTACTGGCAATTCAGTGTAATGCGACGAGGTTTTACTGCCATGCCAGCGCAATTCACTAGGAAGCAATAGAGCTCACTGATTAAATCACTGAATACCTGCAGACTAGAATGGACAGTAAAATTTTACTCTTTCCAGTGTAGCAGTTTCAACAGATAAGCAGCGAAATTCGCTGATTTTGAGCAGTTTTAATTGTTTCAGTTTTTTATAGTGTAAAAGCTTTTTTTTTTTTTTAATCCTAAGTAAGGCAGGGGTAGAAACGGGAAAAATTCGCTAGTTCAGTGAACTGTAGGCTAGACTCTATACTCTGAGACAACTTCTACAAAACTAACGTGTTTCGTTGTCTCTCGCCCCGACCCGTTCAATCCGACAACGCACGGAGTTACGTTTGCACAGAAAAATACTGAAAGTTAGTCGATAAAAAACATACCTGGAACTTGTTTAAAACACCTAAAAACTTACTTTTTTCAAACCTGGTTGCTGCACGCTGTGTCTGGTGGTGGCCCGGCAGCGGCTGAAGTACAGTTTTCGACACTTTAATAAAATAGCGTCACGCACACCTCCCGCACGACAGGTGAGGGACGAGGGTCGTCTAGTACTGTGGCGGCTGGTTCCGCCTGCCGCATACGAGCGCCAAGGCGCGCCTCTGTTCCTTCCTGGATGGCTGGTGGCTGTGACGTCACACTGCAATCTGATCGCCGAGCAGTTTGAATGTGTTCTGAGTGACGTACTTTCCGCTGACGTGTGACGCAGTGGTCGCCTTATTTGTACAAAAAGACAATGACAGGATGGGGGATTGAAGACCCCTCTACAGCCTAAATTAATTTTTTCAACATCCCTCTACCAATAAATGTGTGTCGTTGCCATATTAGGTAACTAATGTCCCGATTGGAGGGCTCAAAGCGCGCAGGCCTCTAGGCCAGAACGAAAAATGTACAACTGTGCTGCTATTGGGCAATGAATTGCATTTATACCTCTAGCACTTAAATGTGAGTTTGGTGTATAAATGCTCGCTGTAAATGTTCGGTTGGGGTCAGATGATCGGCGTCGAGGGAGCATTCATCTAAAGTTATGTGTTGTTAACAAACATTGCTTTAAAAACTTTAAAATGGCAGGCTCTTAAAGCAAGGAAAGGTTCATGACGTCACTTTGATGTGAGATTAGGGGCCAAAAATGGCTCATTTTACATGCATTAAATATTTACACGTACTCATTTTTAAAGGCAATTGACAGCGACTTAGGGCAAAAATTTGTCTTCCTAGCAGTCACTTTGGGCAAGAACCTTCGGTTTTTTTTTTATATAATTTTTCTCGGAGGTTAAGGCTTGCTATCTACGAGCAGTTACCTTGTGTTAATTTTGACTTGAGGAAGCATTTTGTTTACGGAAGTTTTGGAGGCAAACATGTCAACTAAGACTGGGTTAAACATTTGAAATAAGGGCCTTCTTCTCAGGTTATGCATATGTTACCTGAAAGTAATAGTTTAAGATGGAATGGCAAACATAATTTTAAAGAGATCTTGTGAATGGCCTCTGCAAGGCTTGTAAGCCAGAATTTTTTCTTTCTTTTTGTGTCAAGCATACCACATTTTTAAATGTCAGTTTTTTTTTTATTTAAGTTGGATGGTGTTAGCCAGAACCAATATGCTGTGTGTTGATACAGTCTATAATGCACCTGAAAATATTAAAGTTTTGGTAGGTTTGGTGGAAAACTACTGTCCAGTATTAAATTTAGCTATGTTTTGTAACAGATTATTGCATGTAATAAGTTACCTGGTTCTGGGTTTCTTGAAAACTGTTCCTTACATGGATATATATATATATATATATAGTGTATAACCAAAAAGCAAATGGACATAAGGAAATTAATAAAAGGTTTATTCATACTTTATGAGTTTTTGTGTGAGTCTGAACTTATCACCCTTGACTTACTCAATGGATTTCCATACTGCTGGCACCTTGTGCCATTTTGTTGTTCAGGCATTTTTGCTGGGATTTTGTGTTAATTCGAGCCTTGCTGCATCTTTGGGTTCAAGGGTATAACAAGGTGTGAACTCTTATGTACAAATATGTCCACATCAATTTCATATTTGTTGCCTGCTGCCACAGTGGAAGGTGACGATTGGACCAGCATTCTCCAGGATGCGTCAAATACCGCGTGGGCCAGTGGCTAAAGTTATAAAAATGTGCAAGTGTTTTGAGTTCCAGCTTGTCCCAAAATGAATCCGAGAAATCTTCAGGTCTCTGGGCATGGGTGTTAGTCTAAGTTAGATCATAAGTTAAATTTTAAGTCGTCTCCTATGCCTTCAGGCATAACACCGGCGAACGATATAAATACTATCACATACAATACATAGAGACCTGCGAAATTCGCGTTATTATTTGAGGACATTTTAAACTTAAACAAACTTTTCCTTTGCAAAACGTTTGTCATTAGATCATTATTTGTATGACACGCCCCGTGTATCTGTGCGCCAATAAATTATCACTTTACAATCGTGTGCCCCAATCACGTGTAGGTTACTCAGAAAGAAAGTGACTTCGCATATAGCCAGCAGCCAATGGAGAAACGACGCCTGCTCAAGTATACACACTACTGTGAATTTTAGCTTGATGTCAAAGAATAACGCGTATTTTGCAGGTTCCTTACAATACAATATTTTTGGAGCACCTCAAATGGGCAACGTGACAGCGATTTGCCCCCAAACAGGGGAAGGAATTGTAACACTTATATTTTTAATAGTACGGCAATCATGATTGATGTATGAAATTAAGTTTGGACTATATGATACTTAAGATGTTTTATCTATGTTTGCATACATTCTGCTTAATACGTATTAATTATTTATTTCTTTTTGACAGTTGTGCTGCATGTGAATTAAGTTTGTTACTGATATTGCTATCAAGGTGTTGTTTACATACCTCAGAGGTATGATTTATTGTGTTTGATATCTGAAATAATGTTATTTTCTCTTCGAAAATGAAGGCTGTTTATGTAATATCGGGCAGCACTAGCTAGACAATGAAAAGTTAAAAATTTAAATTGATATTGTTGCAAATTTTAATTTATTCTAGAAAGTTTTGTTTGGAGCTTAACAAAAATTATAGAAGTTTTTGATTTCCCGCTAGCGCTGAGTCAAGTCATAGCCGACTGATCAGCTAGGATTTTATTAATATTTTTAGTTTAAGCGCGAGTTAGCAACGCATATGCCAAGCTGGAATGAAGTAAGAAGACGGGCACAGTAATATCAAGAAAAGAAGAGGTCTTGGTCGGGCTACCTCGTGGTTATTTCTGATAGTTAGAATTCGCCTCCCGCGTATGTGGAATGTTAACGTGTTAAAGTACTTTAGAGGCACATATAAAGCCCGCCAGCTTTAAGTGAGGGAGGAGCGGCAACATGAGAGTACTTGCTACAGCTGCGGAGATTTATCCGAGTTCGACTCCGAGGCGTAGTCTTCTCTACCGTCGTCTTTTGACTGATATCAGAGAAGTCTGAGTACATTTCAAACAGCGTGCAGCTCTTGTCATCAACGAATTACCATACCATTAATATTAGATAATTAATGTCAAATGACTAGCTGGTGTCGGCCTACACATTTACTTTAAAATAATAATTTCATCTGTCACTAGTTTATTCACTATATTCTGGGTTTTGATTGTTAATGTTCTGAACCTACAAAACTAAACGTAATTGATGCTGTCATTTTCCAACTTATTCTTCATTAAATGCATGCTTAAGCTGAGCTGCTACTGTTGTACTTCAGTATATCGAGAGAAGTTAGCAGTTGCAATGTATGGTGTAGTATCATATGTGTTTTTTTTCAGCTTTCCATTGATTGGTGTTAATTCCCTCTATTAGTGAGTAGAAAGTATTGAATGTGTTAGGTATATTAAGAGGTAGATGATTCCACTGAAGATTCAGTAGGAGCTAGTCGAGGCAAACGAATATTTAATATCACATGTTTTTAGTTGTGTGGTACTATATACGTGTATGTTGCATAATTTACTTGGCAACCAAAGTAAGGGCGAATTTATCGTTGTGTGCACCATACAGAATACTTTATAAGGGTCGCGAAGAGCATAATTTCTACTCTTAAAGGCTGTTCACTATAAAGTGAGCACTTTTGAAGTCAACCTTAGAAAAAAGTCACTGCTCCTACCTGCATATATTTTAACGGGTGCACTGAGTATCATGCGCCCAGTAAAGTTGGTAACGATAGAAGGGAAAGTATTTCCATAGCTTAACGTCAAATAAAAAGTGTTAGGTAGCCATTTGTGATAACATAAATTATTTCGATCGCTCGCTTTCTGCTTTTTAATGAGACGAAGTGTAATAATTAGTAAAAGTTTTAAATACTTACTTTTCTAATAATTTTACAGTTTTACTTGATAGGCACACGAAGAAAGCGATGAGGTCCATGGCAATGATAATTTTGCATAAAGTAGAAGAACACACAACATGCATACAAGCAGATCCTAAGCAGGGCTTTCAAAAGTGCTCATTTTACCGTGAACAGCCTATAGCAAGTAGATTGTTTAGCAATGGCTATAATTGAGAGAGACTAGCATGGTGGTATGTCACATTTTGTTTGATGGTGTAGTTTGGAGTTTGATACAACACCCTGGCATCCAACTTTGATTCGATCTAGAATGTTTGCAGCAAATAGCCTTAGGCTAACTGAATTTCTCAGGGATCCTGCGAAAACCACGTCCCGACATCCATTTTGATGCGCCAGTTTCTGAACCAGTTCATCGTGATACCAGTACGGCTTGCACTTTGATTTTTGTGAACAGGGCCTGTTGAGAGTTTTAACGACCAAGCCGCCAGGCGGGCCAATAGAAAATCTTGCGCAACTTTTCAGAGGCACTCGCAGCCGATCAGTAACTAAGAACTGTTATGACCAAAAACACCAACACTAGTTCTATTCTGTGCCGGAATGTTCCTATAATCCATTCACGGTTACTTCACACTTTTCTGAAGTCCTGCTGAAATTCTATTTGCAGGATAGTTCTTCGCCTCATACAAACGAAGCTTAACTCAATCTAGAAATTCACACCAACGAACAATGCACCGAATTCTTGAGCATTCAGTTGTAATGACATTTTGCATGAGAACAATTCGCTACCAAAACACGCATGTTTCCTCGTGTTTTTAATCCATATTTATTATAAATTAAATATTATTATTTATAAATTATATACAGGTATAACTTATGTTTAACGAAAAATAAAATTCTTTCATCTTAACAGCTGTATAAAACGCTTGTGGGGGAAAAATTAAACGCCTCATCATAGACTATATCCATACAATACCACATTAATATTCCGTTCAATGATTTATGACGCGGAAGACTCAGCGCTGGGACAGTGCTGTGTTGCCAATTTTGTAGTCACACATCCTCGTGGCACTTGCTCGCGTTAACAGCTGTATTCTTCCTTGCATTGCCCGCGGACATTTTCTCCACTGCCGTAAATCACGAAGAATTCGTTGCGGGTTCTCGGCGGCACAATGGCAAGAACTTGCAATGCGAGGGCCGACGACACATGAACAATGAAGCATTGCCGCGTGGGCTAGGAATGAGGGGGCTGGCGCGATCACGGCAATCAGATGGACGAGAGAGATAGCTGAAACATAATCGCACTAGATGGGAGGCCGCAATCCGATACTTGCACGTCGGATACCCTTCGCTTCCATATTTACAACGAAGCGCCGTGTTTGAAGCGCTCTGCTTTATAGCTAGAGAAAGAATACGCAGTAAAGTCAAAGTGAAAAGAAAAAAAAAAACGCCTCGGCATATTATTGGTTTCATTCGCCTGGACTCATTATAAACGCTGCGGCGAGGCGAAATATTTATTAGAAATACACGCCCCGCCAAATGTTCTGTGGCGAGAAACGAATATATTATTACGTATTACTGAAGGCTGATTGTTGTTAGTTGAGTACTTTGACAGCCTTACTTACGAACTACTTTCTTGATAATGTTATATCCTTACACGATACGCACAATTAGTGGTACCATGGGCCCATTCATTTTATTCATGAGCTGATCCTTTGGATACTATGAAATTGGTAGTTAAATCCCTATTTCTATTCTTAAATACATAAAACTAACGGAAACGAAATTATTATATATACATATATACATGTAACAAATTTTTCTGTCGCTGCTAACCTGATTGGTAGGATGTTATTACGTGTAACTGATAATAAATTATTCCTATAGGAGCTAGGACTATTTTCGAGGTTTGTTTCAAAAGTGAACAATCAACCACCAACAGCCTACACAAAAATTGTTTGGTCGAAGTTAAAAATATTCCCTCCGTTTGTGTGAATAAAAGACAGTTTTTCAGGGGACATAATTTTTTTTTATTACATATCTGTGCACTGTTTACGGCTTTGAGACAAGTATGAAAGAAAACGAGGCATACCCAGTTGGAGACAGCTGTGAGGGACATACACATGTTTCATTCCCAGCCAGCTCAAAGGAAAGATGAGACACGGCAGTGTGGGTGAAGTGACAACGGAATACAATGGCGTGGGGAACTGGGAGTACTCCGAGAAAACACATCGGCAACGTTCACTGCAGTTTCCACGCGCCCAAAATCCCGATCAGCCTCCGCCCGGGATTTGACCACTGTCTCCGTGGCGTGGATGGGAAGTTGGTAGGGTGCAATTTAGCAAAATATAGTGTAGCAAGAAAAATGTTCGCGTACGCATCGGAAACACGAAGTCAAAACGTATCCAGCAATGACTGGATATTGCATATATGCGAATATTTAGGAAAATATCTATACTCGGTTATCCATTACTAACCACATTACACCCCGTACCATTGCAATTTGTAGAGAATCGTAAATTTTTATATTCTTTATTTGGACTTGCAACCGTTTCTGAATCCCTGCTTAATTTCTCTTTTCAAGCCACCCTCTATGTATCCTTCCATCCCATGTAAATAATAAACACACAAGTCTATAAAATGGAAAATAAACGTATTTGTGCGCTGGACAATGTAAAATTAATATTTTATTAGTAACAATACAATGGGTTTCCAACAATGCTACCTGAAAACACAAACGTGTGGGTAGGAAACATTTACTTTGCTCATAAAATAACGAAACTTATTTTAAAGGTATGTTAGTTAGAATTTTTTTTTTTTTTTACTAACCATTACCAACACATAGATTTTAAATCATCTTGAATATTCATTTCCACTAAGAAATAAACTTAAATTCGTTTGGGGAAAAAAAGTGAAATTTCATTTAACCAAAAAAAAAAGATACATTAATGTTAAAGTAATTATAAAACTCTTGTGGTAACACGTGACTGTAAACAACCAAACCTGTCACACATGGGCTACTGTTTTAAAGGTTTTACTACTCAAAAAGTGTAAAGGTACGGTGAACAGACTATAAAAATTATTGAACTATTGAGGAAGAAATGAGAACGTTCGCGACTCTTGTCAGACTAATCACATTAAATCACGTAGGAGAGAATTGAACCAAATTTTGAAAATATGCACGAAGATAACAGCAAATTTAATGAGATCTGAGAGAACTTGAGCGAAAATAGGCCATGGAAGACTGAGGCATAGATAGAAAGGCAATCTGTAATGTCCCTGGAATGCAGAACGTCTAATACCTATGAGGAGATATTGGACCTTTTAAAATAAAATCCTTTCTGTGATCTACTGACTACACACGTATAAACAAAAACCCTTGCACACTAAATGTAGTCTGGTAATTTCAAGGCCATTCCGACTTATATTCGCAATAAATAAACTGTTTATAGAGATGAAGTTAACTGAAGAAAAATTTTAGAAAACGTGAAACGACCTTTATTTCGCAGGTAATGAAGGTATCGCCTTCAAACTACGTGGAAACTGACTGGGTTCGGATCCCGGGCGACTCGTAAACGTGTTTGCCGTTTATATAGCTTAGTTTGGTGTAAAGGCAGCCTCTGGTCAGCATTCCTGCGCTAAAGTGGAGGTGCTAATCCTTACAGTCACAGGTAAATATTTGATTTTAGGCGTCGCAAGGAGCGGATGTTTTGTTCGGAACTGTACTAAAATCAGCGTGACGTCCTGTCATATGTCGGAGTAGAAAAAATGTGCCTGTTCTTAACGAGGGGCAACAGCCGTTATTTAGACTAAGGAATATACTCTCAACTACAAATGATAACTCACGCAGGTATCAATTAATACCATTCTCATTGGACGCTGTATTCTGCTGTTTGAAGTTCCATATGTTGGACTTTGTGACCGAAATGGTTAATAAGCCCTATTAAATACAAAAAAAAATTCCGCGAAAAATTAGATTTCTGTTTTTTGCACTTTAACGATGTCCGAAAGTAATTATTCAGAATGTTGATCTCAACGAAACTACAACCGAGTATCTCACATGAACGCAGACCTCAGCAGAACGCAACTGGGCATTTGCGTAAAGAAATCTATGTAAGTATATCTGTGAGTGAAATACAGGAGATATATGGATGTAAGAATCTAATTTTTGTATCCATAAACTTCAAACTGTTTATAAAGTGAAAGAAACAACGTGAGTTGTTTGCACTATATAAATAGTTTTAAAGTAGATAGCAGTACTAGCAGAACTGTTTATTATGATTCAAACTTTGATTGTGCCTGCTACTAAAAAATAAAATTTTAGAAGCAAAGCATTACGTTTTTACTGCAGAGTAAACAGTCGCTTTAACAGAATAATTTCAGCTATATTGAGATTATTCTGATATTATGAACGAAGTTGTTGCAACTGTCCCAAAAACCTACTTTGCAAAATTCTCTCTAGAGGTTTCTCAGTGGGCCTGTCATTCAGACTTCTTCAGGTTACTGTTTATGCGAGTTAAACAACCATGTCTGCACTCTGCGGTGTACAATTAGAGGGAAACTACTGCATGAATTATCTTACGTTGCATCACTGAGTTTTTCTTTTCCTGGTTAATTAGCGGCAACATATCATTTGTTTCTGATTAATGACCTACGCAATGATTACCATAAGCTGAACATAAGACTCTTGGGGAAATCAAGGTTTTAACACCTTTCTTCACAGAACAAGATTTTGTTCAAACGAAATACACTGTAGTTGTTTAGGAGGCCAGCTTTAGGATACTCTTTCTCTACTGGTGCAGAAAATCCTATTGGCTCCTACACGCGGTAAAGTTCGAAAATTTATAGAGTCCTCTGTACCCTGAAGGAAATCGCCAATAATTACTCTATAAACGTGTCACTTTTTTTATAACTGTCCTAGCTAGTCTGTTTGTTTCATTACTTATAACAGGAAGTATACAACGATGGAAAATGGAAAGATGAACACCCGGACGCAATGGTCCCACATGAATGGAGGTTGTAGGTTACATACAGGTTGTATACTGTATATGATAAAGATCACAGGGCCGTAGACCTGTGGACAGAGGTTGCAGAGTGTCTTGAACAAGAATTTGAGTATCCTATGTAGCCTCCTTTAGTGACAACGTAGTCCTGCAGTCGTCCGTAGAGACGATCATAAAGGTGTTGGATGTCATCTTGGGGAATAGTGTTCCATGCTAATACCACCTGTTGTTGCAATTGGTGGAGGTTTATTGCTGGTATTGCAGACCGCACCAAATGCAGTTCCATCATGTCCTTCACATGTTCAATGGGGGATAGGTCGGGTGATCGTGCTGGCCAGGGGAGTTAACGAACACCTTCGAGAGCACGTTGGGTAACACGAGAGATGTGTACACGGGAATTGTGCTACTGGAAGAGGAACGGCAACAAAATTGTCTGGATGATGTTCTGGATGTAGCGTCCACAGTTCAGTGTTCCCTCAAAAAACACCAGAAGCTTACGATCATTGTAGGCAATTGCCCCCCAGACCATGATGACAGGAGTTGGTCCTGTAAGTTGCCGCCGTAAACACTTTGGTTGTTGCCGCTCTCCTGGTAGACGCCGCACTCACAAACGAGCGTCATTGGCGCCAAGTCAGAATCTGCTCTTATCACTAAACACAACTCCGCGCCATTCATTATTCCAGTTACGTCGTTCGCGACACAATCCGATGCGGGCTGCACGGTGGTGTGGTAAGAGAGGAAGCCTGGCTAACGGCACCCTTGATCGTAGCCCAGCATCCAGCAAACGGTTGGTGATGGTCCTAGCTAACACACTGAGTGCCACAGTGGCCCTAATATGTGCGGCGGTCGCCATGCGATCAGCAATGGCTGCTCGTCTGATGGGGCGGTCCAGGAGGGAATCTGTATGCCGCTGCCGTTCGGAACGAGGTTGACGAGCATGTACACCATCGTTGGACCGCGGCACCACCAATGATGCACAGCAGAGACTTCACCTCCTACGCGTTAGGCAATTCTTTGTAAGGATACTCCAGCCTCCCTCATGCCCACAATACGACCTCGTTCAAAGTCCTTTAATTGCACGAAGTGTGGTCCTCTATGCCATCTCGGCATATCTACAATGCTTACTACACACAGGCCGATGCTTGAAACAACATAATCTTTAACCGAGTCATCTACAGTTGTATTGGGCTCAGCGGTGTTATGCCTAGTGCGTGGTCCCTACTTTGTCCACATCATATCACTGTTAATCATTGCATGTACTGGTCTCTATCAGTGCCCCATGCGCATATGGTGTTTCTACGTCACCGCTTTAGTGGTATTCATTTTTAATTTTCCACCAGTGTATTAAGGCTGTTTCTACCCAGGCCGCTTATTAGTGAACAGAGATTAAATAAAAATGTTTTTTTATCAAATGCTGTTTAATTTTTTGTGGTATTTCCTTAAGAATTGGAGTGAAGAAACCGTTTACGTCCGAATAATATATTATGTTTTCTATTCCCATTTTAGTTTTTAAAACAGAAAATGGCTGTTGTCAGGTAAAGGAATTCCGGGACGGGATATGCAAAGTAATTCTGGGACGTAAAGTACATCCTTATCCGTGAAGAGATAAGGTTGCCGCTGAAAAACTTGTAGAGGTCACTTTGCCGACGGAAACACTACACGCCAGTGAATTGCGCCTATTTGACCGGCATACTAGTCGTCACTAGTATCGTACATGGTAGGTAGCTGATTGCAAATGAGATGGCAGACGGAAACAAAATATAAAATACAATCGAAAAAAAAAATGGCGGTCGAACTCATGCAAGTAATCAGCATTGTCCAGCGGGAAATTATAGAAACTAGGTGGAACAAGATTCAATGTGGCGGCCGGGAAATAATAAATCTGCCGGAAACAAGATGGCTGACCAATCTAAAAAAAAAACGCAGTCATCCACTCGGTACCTGTCATTCATTACAAAAGCCAGCCGATACGACCACATGGATATAGGCCATTACGGCACTGAAAGTTTGCCATTGGCTAACGGTCCTTTGGCGTGTACCTTTAACCTTATTCCAATCGCACAAGTATGACAGGGGTACAGTAATTTCAGACTAGTCTGGAAACAAAAAAGGGCCCTTGGCGATGAGGCACCCGATGCGCGTGACTTTGTAGTCCTTAATGCACCGGTTTTTTAAGCCTCGGATACGCTAGATACATCCTTGTATAGGCTGTTCACGATACAGCGAGCACTTTTGGAAACGACCTTAGAAAATAGTCACTGCCCCAAACTGCGTACATTTTAACGGGGGCACTGAGTGACATGCACCCAGTAAAATTGGCAACGACGGAGTGCAAGTAGTTCCGTCTCTTACCATCGAATAAAAAGTGTTAGGTAACCATTTGTGATAACATGAATAATTTCTTTCGCTTTCTGTTTTTGTAATGAATCGACGTGTAAAAATGAGCAAATTAAATATATATATATGTGTGTGTGTATTTTTCCAATGATTTCACAGTTTCACTTGACCGAAGCATGAATAAAGTGACAAGGTCTATGGCCATGTTAATATTACTTAAGGCGGAAGAATACACAACGTGCCTACAAGTATATCTTAAGCAGGATTTTCAAAAGGGCTCATTTTACCGCGTACAGCCTACGGGTGAGACACTTGACACCGTCCGCTATCTGACGCTTGAAATGTGTTGCACCATGTTTGAAAAGTACGTTTTTATTTCTTTACAAATCTTTAATAATGTGTCTCCGACTATGTTTACCAACGAACCCATCTTATTGGAGACAACGCTTTTACCGTCCGAGGAAATTATGAACTTTCGATTCGAGTTTTTTGAACACTATGACCTAATTAACAACATTTGTCGTGTTGAAACTGCCGAGGACAAACCATTTTCATGTAAAACACGCATCAAATTACTCCCGATAGCAGCGATACATTTCGAGGCAGGTCGAAATGTATCGCTGCTATCGTAGGCATAAGTAATGCTACCTGATTTTTTTGCGAAAACATTCCACGGCTTGTTGTACTGGAAAACACGTTAGGTAACTAGGGCCGCAAAAGTGCTCACTTTACCGCGAACGGTCTATAGGGGGGCTAAAAACATGTTCAATGGCTTTGTGTGTGCGACTTTATCTGCGAGGAAAATGTCTTTCACTACAAGAATATAACTATGTACAAATCAGGCCATTCTAACTCAAAACTTAATGTTCGAATGCAAGAATTCATTGCTAAGAATTCAATCGAGCTCATTTACAATTTTAAAAGTTTATCATTGTGATAAAAAAAACAGTAAACTTTGCGAGAAAAAAAACGTTCCAGTCAGAAAACAGATATTTCGAAATAAGCTAATACCAGATTCTGCTAAACGGCTGTTCTAATAAATTTCTAGACGCTTTTTAAAAAAACCTGAGGATTTTAAATATTTTGAAACTCAGTTGCATAGTTTATCAAAGGTAATTTTTTAATTCGACAGCGTTGTTGGCGAGGGCTTTTAGTTAAACTATGGTTTTATATATAAGTGTGTGGTATAGAATGCTCTCACTCAGATGCGGGCAGCACGTACGTAGGCCTACGTCACAGAAGAATGCTTCGCCGGGACTGAATATGAGCTGCAGCGAAGATAATTCCAGAAATTCACTCTATGTCTGCTGCGTCGAGTGTCCCTGTGTTGAATACAGTGGTTTGCTTTCAGTCAACTGACAAGTTTATTTTATACATCCCCCCCCCCTCCCTCAAATCGTCATTATTTACTCCTCCGCAGAGAGCGTTTCGCATCGTAAATAAATATTATCGCCCCGGGAAACTCTGTCGTTTAGAGACATCAAACAATAAAAATATGTTTAAAAAGAGTTTTTGGATATAAAGGTGTCTGTCGGGGAAAAAGTGTAGCCGTTATTATTACACACTTCGTGTCTCGCGAATGTATTTGCGGGGAGTTAGCAAATTGAATTTGCTCAACGAGAAAATAAATGTTTTATTACTTTCGCAGTCGGACATGTAAAACTGGAAATGGAACACTAGGTAAAACAAGGCAGTAACAATTTTTTTTTCATTTTGGACGTAAAAAAAAAAACAGATATTACAGAGCTGTTTAACCAAGTCGAGCCGCACATCTGTTCTGATCCTTGCTTGAATTTGAATTTCACTAAATGTTTCCTCTTCTTCAGTGTTGAGTCCAATGATGCGTTACTCATCACAGTCACTGACCCTTCATTAAAACGTGTTACACTAATATCATTAATAATTGAAACGAAATGTGTTTATTCTTTTTAATGTGCAAGTGGTTAAATATGTTCTCAAAGCATTATAGGTGAGGTTAGTTCTCAAAGGTGCTTTCAAGGCACTGGGCCATATGTTCGAATACCGGACAAATCAAAGATACGCTAATAGCCAACGTATACCTGCTTCTATACACGTAGAATTTTGATGTTCGTCCTGCGCACAAATCTTTTCGAAAAAAAAAAAAAAAACAAGTGGCCCTATGCGCTAGGAATCCCCTCACGAAGTTTGTCGGTCGAATTCCGTTCCAATCTGTCTATCAACAAGTACCAAACGCAGTGGTACTGGTTGATGTTCAGTTCCACACTGGGATATCACTGGACTTTGCGCCTCGTAATGTGCAGTACCAGGTAAATATGCTCTTCCTGTACTTCGTGTTTTCACCGAGGAGTAGCGAGGTTAAGGCGGCTCTTAACATCAGGATCTTGAATGCCGATGAGGGTGAAGCGAGGTGAGTGAGGAGCAAAGCAGTAACGCAGGGGGATAGGAGACCCCCGAGAAAACCCGCCGACCAGCGGCATCATCCGGCACCATTCCCACGTGTGAAAACCCGGGGGGTGACCCCGTCGGGAATCGAACTCGAGGTTCGCCTTGGTGGGAGGCGAGTGGTCTAATCACTATACACCACCCGGTGCCCTGTTCTCTGGGCCTGTGTTAAGGCGATGTTTCACTTTTTTTTATTTGGTTACCTGAAAGACCTTTCGAAAAGTGTCCCCTTAATGCAGTTATTAGTTGTCAAATCACTATAGTTTTAAAAATATAACACTCAAAAGCCTTTATTTCCTTTTGCTCCTAGATATTTTTTTTTTCAATGAAATTTCATTTAATGTAATCTGTATGGTGTGCAGAACATGCTGATTCAGTACGAGTGCAATTTATAAGCAGGTGAGCGAGTATTGACACTCTGAATTTTGCTGAAAAGAGGGGTCAGACTTGTCGTAAATATATTTTTGTTCGTTCAAGCGAAACTGTTAACATTCATTCAATAAATAGTTTAAACCTTAAACTGTAGAGGAAAAGTGGTTTTTGTTCCTTTTGTAGTTTGTAACACGAATGCAGTATGCCGCGCTTAGACTCTTAATTCAACACTTTGAACCTGCCTATAACACTCTTGTGTCAGAATTTAAGTGTTATATTTTCGAAATTATAATGATTTGACAATTAACGACTCTACTAAGGGGACATTTTTCAAAACATCTCTCAGATAACCAAATTCCAAATAAATGAGAAATATCGCCTTAAGCCAGCACGTCACGAGCTACGTGTGTTGACCGAGGGCCGGCCAAGTTCCCAGCGAGCGAGGTTTGCTGGGGCCTCATCACGTAGTACTCCCGGATGCACGTCACGTCTGGCGGGGCGACCCCCGGTGACCCGGTGACTCGTGTCTGGAGGGGCGCCGACACCGTGTTCCCGAAACGCGGCTCATAAACAAGGCCCCGAGAAGAGCCCGACATCCAGCCTCGCAGACTGTCCGATGCCGGATACATCATCACACACCACTTACAGAGGTTAACTCATGCAGACCTTGTGTACACAACTCTTGTATAGACGTAGTCTATTCATGGTTTCGTCTGTCGATTATAGCAGTCTACACTCTAAATTCTAATAAGTGGAAATCCACTGATACGCAGTGAAAAATGGCTGCACTTAGAATCAGCGAAATTTTTCCACTCAAACAATCAGCGTTTTTTTTTCTTTTCCACTAATTATAAGTGGAGCCATTTTCACTGTGAATCAGTGTTTTCCCACTGATTCGAATTCAGAGTGTAGTTATAAGAACTACAATGTTTTGTTGTGTAAAGTCCTCACAAAGGTTGTCTCCTGGGAGAGAATTTAAAAGGGAAGGTTCCAATCGCCAAATTACTGACGTTGTATTTGCATTCTAATTTCACAGATTCGGATAGTTCGCTGTGGGGCGAACAACTTATTTCGTAAGTCCCAGAGCTCTAAGTCATGCAAGAAGACGATAAATACAAAGGAGATTGTTGCAGATGGCCAGCAACAATACATTCAGATTTACGAATGACAGTTACTTCGAGGCACAATGTACGTTCGTAAAAAGAGATAAATTGAAGTGAGCTACATACACACACACCAACAAAATACCGTGGAAAAGCTCTGTACGACACATACACTCTAAATATGAATCATTGCCATAATTCAATGAAATACTGATGTCTGAAAGTCTGTCAGTTAGCTACTGTTGAATGGCAGGTATACATATCAGCCAAACGAACTGGAAACAAATGCCTTGAGTAGCCGGATTCGGTTGGATTCGTCGGGAACAACCATTTAGGTAAGTGCATTTCAATGTAAAATAATCAGTTGCAGCTAATTTCAGTAAGCACTTTTTGACTAGGTTGAGAGTTTTCGTCATTCGCCATTGCGATGCAGTTGTCTGTCATGGGTAAACAGGACTGAACACGATAAAATACTTAAATAAGGCAAGCAACCTATGGACGAGTAAATAAATATATGTATACAACACTGCAAAATTCCAAGCGGGGAATAGTGTCAGAAACAGAACAGTAACTAATTACGATGAATAGGTTTATATATACACAACCTACAGATAACACATAGCAGACAACACCGGCTAGAAACCTGCTTGAAAAAATTAGGATAACACTGACAAAATAAGTTTTCCCATGACAAGACATCTGCATCGCATTGTCGAATGTCCAAAAATCTCCATCTAGTCATTCACCCCCATTGCACTATTCATTCAAATAAGTACTTTTTATTGCTTCCCCTGATTTGAAGAAAATGTTACTATTCCATATCTGTGTTAATTGTATTCAGCGCTGTAGTCACGTTTTAAGATTTAATTTTACAAGCACGTTAGGCTATTTTGTTTGGTTGCCGTAAAATATCATGGTAGTAAATATAATATGTTAAGCGTCAAATGAATATTTATTAGAAGTTAATAAGCATTTCGTCAGCTGGAACAATTTTAAATGTCTATTACAGAATAAGTGGAGGAAAAAAAATCATCTTCGTCCAGTACATGCGTTAATTTGGTTGGCTGTAGGATAATCGGGTCATTTAATCTCCGTCATTCACATTTACAGCTTGAAAGAATGGTGATAACATATGTGACAGCGATGCGCTAGTAGGGCAAAAACAATGGCAACAAAATAAATTATTTTAAAAGGAAATTAAAGTTTGAGCTTTAAAACTTGAAAATATTCATCAACTTCAATGGCGTGTACAATCTATACCAATCCAAAAACATGTTTGGTTTAAGAATGGTCAGTTTGGCCTATTTCGCCGAGGCGTAACGTGCGGCTATCAAGTTTACGGATTCGATCCTCGGTTTTATTTTGACAATTTTTAATGACCGAAACTTTAATTTACGTACAGTTATATGCACGAGCTAAGTGTTACATGTCTGGGGCAACCAAATGAGAACAAAGTACTCTCTAAATATGAATCATTGAGAATTTCACTGTTTCAGTCTGCCAACAGTGCCTGACTGATTCAACAGTCACTTCAGTGAATTTAACTGGCGAATCAGTGAAAAAATACCAGATTTCCTTCCCTTATTTATTCAGTGACATTTTCCAAAGATTAACTGTTTCTCTGTAGTTTGTTTTTTGTCAGATGGATCACTTAAACAGCGTGTAAAAACGACCTTCAAACAACGTTTAAAATGGTAGCTAAACAACATGTATCAAGCGAAATAACAACGAATAAACTAATCAAAACAATACAAAATACTTTCTAAAATGTGTTTCGTCTTTCAAAACACCATTTTACATGGTAACATAAACATTCAGCCATTCGTTCCTTTTTAACGTTTTTAATTTCCATTTTCATATTTATCACAGCTCTCTGTTTGAAGGTTTAAACTGCACATAATGTGGCGAAGAGAGTGCACTCGTATATACTATTCGTTTGAACAATCCTAACGGTACCAATTAGACAAAAAACGAAAAATAAGGGGATAGAATTTAGTCCTTCAAGATTTAGGCAAAACTTGAGTTCGATCCCGATCAACTCCGAAATATTATTAACTTTTTAAATTACGGTAAATTGCGCAATGTAAACAGTAAACTATCGTACACATGTTTATTACACGTAATTATTTGACTAAATTCAATAAAAACCATAATTAATTCGCCACTGCAATCGACCGTCACGTATTCTTCAGTGAAATTGTTTCACGTCACTAATTCTATCGGAGAACGTTTTCACTGGAACAATCGGTGGTTTTCCACTGAATTTAAGTTGAGGCATTTTCACTGATTCGATTAGTTGATTTCACTGCGAATCAGTGGTTTCCCACTGATTCTAGTTCAGGGTGTACTTTGGCTTCAGCAATAAATATTTAACCGTCCGTAAAAAAATTAATTATGTTCTGGCAAAAAAATGTTGTACATTTGAGAAAATCTCGTTGTCAGTGTTGGGTGTACACGAACCTCAGTACATACGTATACAACAAACTTCATAAAACTAGGACGTTATATTTTCACGAAGCCTGCAAATGGCGTCGCCGCTTCAAAGACAACCGAACACACAACCACAGCAACTATAAGGTACGAACTTGCGTGTTTTTCATGACTACATTCATTGCGATTATATTTCTTAAGCCCACACGTTCATTGGTTTCGGTTTAGGAATAGGGTTTAGACATGTTCTGTATAAAACCATATTAACCGATCTTACGTGTCGCTATTTTAAACATTAGAGTTTAATTAAATCTTGAGGAATTGAATTACTTTCCTAATTTGGTGGCTTAGGTATATAACACTTCCGTCTGTGTTAACGTCGAATCTTGCGCAGCTACGGAAAAAAAAATCCTTTTTGAATGTTTATTTTAAAAAATTCCCGCGGCCGTAGAAGACAGGTCTGGACACTCCTCTACATATTTAACAATGTTAGCGATTTGACACCCTTATTGACTGATTTAGTTCATGCAGTAGTCGCAGAGCCCTGCAAACAAACTAGTGCTGTTAGCGTTGCTGGTATAGGGATAACACCATAGAGATATGAACGCCATTTCCCCATTTTAAGAAAAAATAATAGTAGCGCTCTGCGGCTGGGTTTATGAACTAAACGGGTCAATAAGGGCGTCAAATTTTCAAGCTTAGTGTCCAGGCCTGTCTTCTACGGCCGTGCTCTGGAGTATTGTGTGTACAGCTGCGACCACGACCACGAACACGAGCGCTCAGAGCGTTATGACGACCGATCTACACTCTGAAATCGGAACACTTCAAATTGCTCCAGATCAGCGAATTTTACTGCAGATCTGTTTAAACTGCTTCACTTGGATCAGAAAGAATGCTACTAATCGTTTTAGTTCCTGGTATAGTCTGTTCACGGTTTCGTCATACTTTTTAAATCAATGCTTTGAAAACTCACCTCACGTATGATGTGTTTAGTTATTTCCTAAATATGCAATGTATCACAAGCATTTTAAATCTCTGTTAACTTAAAAGTATCTTATTTTGTGTTAAATTGAAATTCTACCTATATTTTACTTATAATTTATAGTTATATTTTTTATGAATATTAATAGAAGCAGTGAGAAGATATGTGTGTTGGTAACGTTTTGTAAGAAGTAGTTCTCATGCAAAATATTATTACAACTGAGTGTACAAGTACAAGTGTACAAGTAGCCCTATGTTTCTTACTAGAGGGACGCTGATCCCAAAATCTGAGCCCTCGACGGCGCTGCATTACTAAATCTGAATAAGCGATTTCAAACAGTGGAATTATTTTACTGAATATTCAGTTAGTGAGCTGTTATCTACAGACGAATCAGTGAAACCACTGTGTAATCAGTGAATATAATCCATTCACGGATGCTTCACACTTTTCTGAAGCCCTTCTTAAGTTCTACTTCCAGGATATTCCTCCGCCTAATGCAAGCTAAATTTAACTAAGTCTATAAAATTACGCCAAGAGACAACGCATAAATTTCGTGCGCACTCAGATGTAATAATATTTTGCATGAGAACTATTTCTTTCTAGGCGTTACCAACACACATATCTTCTCACTGCTTATGTTAATAGGTCTATTTATTAAAAATATAATACTATAATTTATAAGTAAAATATAGGTAGATTTTCAATTTAACAAAAAAAAAAAAAAAAAAAAAAAAGTATACTTTTAAGTGAACAGAGGTTTAAAATGCGAACTTATAAACGAAAAGCCAATGCTAGTGATTTACCTACGAAGAAACCTGAGAGCTACGTAGATTCCACCGCCGCAAGTTGTGATTCGCTAGGCAATTAACTGGCATCCACATGCGGTGCATCGCACACAAATTAGAGACCTGTCTCCTCTCTTTATCCTATTTTCTTACTTCACGGGACAAGGATTATAATTAAAGGCGCTTATTGTTCTCGCAGTCAGCAGGCACTTTTGTTCGGCTGTCCAGGCATCCGTAATTTAAAAAATAAAAGACAGTAACTTATGGCTGGCCCGTGTGCATGCTTAGCTCACATTGCTCGGGGTGATTTTTTAATAGAGGAGTCTTCCCGGGCTAGAATCCGGCGTCCTGCCGTTTTATTTATCCTGTACGTAATCGGCGACACTGTCACCGACATATTCATACTTGTTTATCTTCTGTTTTTTTTATGTTTTTTTTTTTTAACTTCAGGGCCTCGTGTCCGTAGTGCATCCACAGAAATGGTGATATGTCCTCCCCTCCTTCCCAATTCAAAGACATTCTTACTGCCAGAAAAAAAAAAGCAAGACTTATAAGCTGTATAATCCTACGTGCTATAGAGATTGAAACAGACCTGTCGTTAAATTTGAAGCTAAGGTAAACCCACCAAAATTATCACATTTATTAGGGAGTTCCTACGGAGATTTAAGGATAGGAAGCGAAGTACGTTGTGCATGGCCTGCACTCTCGCCGGACCTCAATCGTTACGATTTTTGATGAAAGTGCATGTCAGAGATGTCGTGTACCTCACCGGGGAGAAACTGATATTACAGAGCTAGGAAGCTTTACAACCAATCTTAAATTGTCCTGTCACATGTACGTACATAATACGAGGTCAAAGTTGGGAAGATGTAATTAGTTAAAATAAGTAGAGGAACGCAATTTGAACATAGTTTGTAGTAGTGTTGCCTCGATTGTATGATCACGACTGTTGAATTGCACGCAGGCTCGCATCAATAATTCTAAAGTATAGGGCACGTAGCTCTTCAGAAAGACACGCTGGAGCACATCAGCGCCCTAATGGGTTCTGCTACAAATGAAAGTTGCTAACAATGGCCGTGTTACATCATGTATAAATACAAGGCGATTCGAAATTCTTACGATTGAACTTTTTGATAGACTCAGGCATTTGATTGACCTGCAACAAAGCGGGGATCTCTCACGCATTGTTCAGATAGCTTCACTATCGATGAACTGAAGGGTCGGGGTTATATCAGATGAGGCTGTTGGCTACTGTCCATGATATGCAAACATATAAGAAATGTGAAGATAGAATGTACAAAATAATTAGAATGATAGAATGTATATAATAAGTAAATAAATTTAATTTATGTATACGTAGTAATGTATGTTTATTTTCTCATACAATCCTTTCTGCTTATCTGGAAGATTTAATTCAATGGTGTAAGCAATCGATTGTGAGAGTGTTTTAGATAAAAGTTGTGTGAAAATGTGAAGAAGGAGTCTATGGTCTATTTTTATTTCCATGCATCGACGATAAAAACTACCAGTTTTTATTAAAAACTATGTATATTTAAAATTTAAAAAAAGATATATTTGCGAAAGATTGTAAGGGAGAGGAGATGCGACTAATAAACCAATGAGAAACATTGTTAAGGGGTCAGTGGTCTGCTGTACATGGTGCTATGTGGGCCTTCGAAAAGTTATGTTTTAAAATACATTTTTAAAAATAATTTTTATTATTGTTTATACACATACCCACACACCACACACACACACCCACACACACACACCCACACACACACACTCATAATATATATATATATATATATATATAATATATATATATATATATATATATATATATATATATATATGTATGTGTGTGTGTGTGTGTGTGTGTGTGTGTGTGTGTGTGTGTGTGTGTGTGTGTGTGTGTGTTTCTAAACATTTTTTGGATTTTTTTGGAGAATTTTGCGAAATTTCCGTTTTAAGGTCATGGGCACGGGATCAAGGTGAAGTTCACATTGATCCAATATGGTGGTTTGATGACATCATTACATGATGCCTGGTCGGCTTTGGTTCCCCATACCCTCTAAGCACAATCATTCGAAATTTTGATTTTATAATTTTTTTATGATATTTTAAATAACTTTCGTTAATTTTTTTTATTTAAAATAAATTTTTAATAAAATTTCAATAAATTTCCTGGTTTTGAAAGTAAATTGGGATTTTTTGTGTTTTAAATGTCACCGCTCACTGGGTCAAGGTCAAAGGTCAAGGTCACAAATACTCAATATGTCGAACAAGACAAGCAAACCGGAATGACAGAGCATGAACAGCTTCGGCGCTCCGGTCCCAGGTCCCTTTGCACCAAAGTCATCATAATCATTCTACTATGAAACTGTCTCGACAGTTAACTTTTGTAATCTGCCAACTGTGTAGCCGGAAAAACTGTTTTAATAATGGAAGAGCCTGTTGACTAACTAGAAATCGATACAAAACTCGTGAAATGTGTGCAATAAATTTGTCAGTGTCTTAATAAAAATTTACTGCTGTACGTGTAAGGACTAATTATAATACTTTCGTGATAAGAATCTCCAGGAACACAACACTATTGATCATATACTAAAGCACAAATTTAAGGAGTGATGAGCTAGCAAACATAAGAAGGAGGTAAACTGTAATTGAAGGTATTAGTATATGGCTGACTAATTTAAAGACAGTAAAAATATGATCAGTCTCTAGCGTATCCCCCATTTGAACTTCCCGGGAACTTTTCAGCCGGAGGTCCTCGTGTGGGGGATATGTTTTATCCTGCTGTGTTGATGAGGTTTATTGTGGCTGCTCCCGATTACTCTATATAGTCCATTCGCGCTTTTTTCAGCCTTTTGGAATCGAACCTTTGAAAAATCACCCTAGGCGTAACGTGTCAACCTGTTGTGTTCAATTACTTGTTTTCCAAAATTATATAACCCTGTGATTAACTTTAAAGTACTGTCTTCTTGAATAGATTAATAATCAACTTAGTATCTTCTATAACTTGTAATAACCTTTTCGTATTAAATACTAATTAACAACAGCGAGAGTAGCGACGTGTTGGCATCTGCCGGTAAGAATAAGATCACAGTTACAATATTTATTGGCATCGTTTTTATGTATACTATTTGTAAATTAAACATTGGCTATTGATATATTTATATTGTTAGGTAGCACTGACGGAATCAAATTTTATTGCTGAGGTTAAAAATATCAGCGCAAATTACCGTGTATAGGCTCTAGCGACACTGTTTTTTTTTCTATCAGGAAGAAAAGTTAAATTAGCGAAGCGAAGCATGTCACTCTCTCTCTCTCTCTCTCTCTCTCTCTCTCTCTCTCTCTCTCTCTCGCTCTCTCTCTTGGGAAGTTCGTACCACCTGTGTAGCATGAAAGGTATACATTTTGTTATTTCTAATTTCAGCACATTTCATACTAATTACAGCAAAAATAATAATGTTTGAAATTGTTATTTATAGCTTAAACGAGATTTCATTGTTAAATAACTATTGTATGTTATTTAGATGCGATGGCACGATGCTTACAAATCCAGCAGGTTGGCAGACGTTGTGTAGAAAAGAGAATCTAGAATTTGATCAGTTTTCCCCTACCCTCGCACTTGCCCCAATACGGCGGGCGATTATACCCACTTTTTATAGCGCCTTATGACTGGCAGTGATGTGGCGACATGTAAATGACACGGCGTGTTTCTGAACGAAGCGTCAAGTTCATACTCGTGTTTTTTTTAATCATCCTAGGCAATTACATCAGGGTTAAATGTGTTGTGATCGCTGCGTGTAAAATGCCGCGGTGACTGCGTTGTAGTCGTTATGCAGGCCAGGTTTGTGTGGATTTCAAATATATGCAAAATTTATACGTTTTAACCATGAACTGATGTTATGACGAAGTTAATTAGTTAAATTCGCGTCTGTTTATCAGAACGTTGTACCTTTACACTAGATGTTTGAAACACAGTTGTGTAACGAGCTTACGTTTCTGTGATTTGAAAGTCTGCTGCAATCCCAACAAAATACTAAGCCCAACCAGATAAATTTAAATAAATAATAAAAACAATCTACAAACCAGTAAGTACCAATGCATGTAAATATTAGCGGAATAACTATTACAGTAGGCATATGTGTTTGTATGTTCACCACTATCTTTTATGTTTGTCGATGCTAAGTACAATAAATAAGCGACACGAGTTGCGTGCTTGAATTTACTGTGTCATTTCGTTGGACTGGTTGCCCCTTTGTTTTAATTCCTATTCCAAACACATATTAATAACAACAAGTTTAATACTACCGTTGTTTCCACGACAGTTGTAACAAACACTGTCGTGGCTAAATATTAATGTGTATTATGTGTAACGTACTATATCGTGTGTAACAAATAGTTATAAAGCTGACCTGAATATTGTTATAGGCCTAAATTGTGAACATTCGTAGGAAATGGTTTCTGCAACGCATTTGGCAGTTATAAAGGTAGATGTCACATGAGAGTGTTTAAGTTTACGTGTAGCGGAAGGGTACGTAATCAGTAACCAAAATTAGAAATTTATCAGGGCTTCAGAAAAGGCCGAAGTTATCGTGAATCAACTATAGTCTTCATTCCGCCACTGCCCCGTTCCCTCACACAAAATCGCTTCATTCACATTTTGGGCTGGCTGGAATGACAGGCTATGGATCTCGGTCAGTGGCGGCTGCTGAGGTAGGGCTGCAGAGTGCAGCCCTCCTAATAAAATCTCAGAACGTATACATCTACTTATCTGCTACTCAGTAAATAATACTGCGTAAGAATACGGAGGTTATTTCGCAGCCAATGTTTGTGAGATGGACGAGACTCTTGTCACGAGAGAAATGTTTTTGGAAATGTCGAATGGTGGGGCGGCAGATTCTTCGCCCCGAAGTGGAAAGAGCTAGTAGAGAGAGATGACCGTAACACAAATCTAGGGGTACTACGGGAGGGAGGGAAGGCTTCAGGGGCTCGGCCCTTTTCAACCAATCGCACACTGTAAATCGGAGAGAGCTGGGCGCGCCCCTGCTCAAACAAAAAAATAGTTTCCTGGAACTTGACAAATCTACGAAAAGTACATGTTTTGGAAGCACACTTTCGCGCTCCACTCTTTCGCAGTTGTTAAACACATTTCTTAACAATGCTTGTATTTATTTCGAATATTTTTTATTTATAGATATCGTTCAAACTCGCGTGAGCTTCAAATATAGTGTGTAATACTCTGAATAAGTTTGTTGTAAATTATTGATGAGCTATGAGCATCGATCAGAAGCAGGGTTGAATTGTTGTTAAATGTAGTGTTGTGTAAACTTGTAAATAATTGTTAATTCGGCGGGTAACATTTTAAATCTTATTACGACAAAGATTTTCAATTACGAGAATAATCTGGAGCTACAGAATCTGGGACCAGCAAGGCCACAATTAAATATAATTCAACAACAAAGCTAAGGTAGTAAATGGTTCGTACACAAGAAAATTCGACTTAAGTACATACAATTTCGCAGACTGGCTCATACAATTTCCCAGGTTGGCTATGCGGGTGTGAAGTTGGAAATGTGTTGTTTTGTATAATTTTTTTTTTGCTAATGAAACCTAATGATCTTCCGTGCACTGTTAATGGGGGTAAAGGATTTAAAACATTTCGAAGACAAAGTTAAAAGACATAAATCATGTTCACAACATATAAAAAATGCCAACAAATTTTCATTACTTGGTAAGGTGAATATGCATTGCCAGTTAGATAGCGCGTACAGGTTGACAAATGGATTTTTTTACAAATATATTAATTAAGATATGCCACTTTCATCCTCTAATTTAAATTTGACATTAATTTTGTATGTACTGTAGGCTATGTAAATTAGTATTTGGTTTTAAAAATATTTGTTTTAGTATATTTAAGTTATTATCATCATTAGTATGGTATAATTGGTATTATTATGTTATCTCTCGTCATCTCGTGTAATGTACCACACCATGTAGGTACTGGTTGGAAGGCATATAACCTAAACAAACTTAAAACCAATACATACCTATGGTAGTGATTAGATCCGAACCAGCAGCCACAGTATGTTGACCATTACAAATCGGGCGATGATACATTTTTCTTCAAACAACTACACATATTTTTTGTATTTAGCTACATAAGCTACACTTACTTAAGCCTGTCGTACGCAATATATTTATCACTGTACCTATTTAAAAAAATGATATTTGTAATGATATGAGTTAGGATCTCTACAGCCCTCCCAGTTTCAAAAGTCACCAGCCGCCACTGATCTCGGTTCGAGGTAGAGCAGCCAGTTCCTATTAGCTCTCGCCTTATCTTTATCATTTTGACTCTTGCCGAGCGACGTGCCGATCTGCCCCATAACTGACGCAATAAAAATTACTCCCAGAAAGTGAAACTTGACTACAAATAAGTGAAAACTGTTCCTCTTGTGTGACGACTATTGCAAGGACTGTACTCCACTGACCAGGCAGTGCCGAATACTTTTCTCATTTAATCGCCACTTGACTCCACGTGGATGACTCCTTTGCGTAAGAAAGGAGAGATTTGACTGTAGTGATTAGGCATACTCTTCCACACCCCTCCCTCCTAAAAAAAAGCGTGAGGTAAGAACCACTTTTCTTGTCGTTGGGGATGATTCGGAAAGAAGATGACAAAGCTGTGTACCGATATGCGAACTGGTAAAACGATCTTGGTGTTTACGCTGTCCTTGTGGTCAAGTGGGTGACTCGCCGGGTCAGAAATTTAAGCTGAGAGGAAAATATCCTCATTTATATGCCTGAATAAAGAATAAAAAAAATTACCCATGCCATTTCCAAACGCTGTTGTCGAAAATATGCCAGAGGTTTATTAATTTTGCATTCCAAACACTTCGGATGCATAAAGGATGTCGTGTAATACAACTATGTCAGATCTCGTCACAGCGGCATGTACGATTTTGGATTTTCTTCCACCTTACATGAAAAAGTTTGTTATGTTTTACATGCATGCACAGTCATACCTTGTATTTTAAATATGTCCGATATATTCTAAATGAAAATATCTGCAACCTTACAGTAGGTAGAAAATGACAGTAGGGTTTTACATCCAAGATCTGCATCTGCATCGGTATGTGGAAATGTGTTTGGCATATTTGAAGTTGAATATTAAGTTTTCGAGAGGTGTGTGGGTCAAATAGAAGATTGACAGAATTCGTGAAAGCAAAATTACATATCAAAATTTTCAAGTAAGGGAAAGGAAATATCAACTCGGAATTTGACTGGTTGGACATTATGCTCTCAAAGTGGTAAGATATTTTTTTTTTACATACAGTGACCAGAAATAAAGAAGGAAAGAAATAAAAGCTGAGCAATTATTGTAAAAACAAATTTGAGATTTTCCTACGAAAATTACGTTTTCATGTAAAAAAGTTGATGCCCTAAAACACACCTCTTTAGTTTGACCATTTCCTCCTCGGAATTGGAACACGGGTTGACCAACATCGTGGCTGCGCAGGAGAAATTCCTCGTTCTTCATTGATGACAGGCGATAGGGCTGACATAAATTCGATTTTACTCCCGGGCTGTTAAAAAATGTCTGTTCGAGTCGGTAAATCGATAGTTTGAAACGCACTCTAATCAGGAGTTTCTGTCAACTATGACATCTGTGTATAGCATTGCGACCTAAAAAAAACGAGACTTTGACTTGGACTTCTTTGTCTGGCCGGTCTTCAGCCGCGGGCGTCGACCACGGAGGTCCGACAAACCTCCGGCTAATAATTTACGACAGGATGTAAACTGTGACTGGTGCGAGTGTAATCGCGATCGGCTGATGGCGCCAGATTAATATGCACCTCTCCATTACACACCAGGAAGTGAAAGAGTTTGTGGAGGGCATGCACACTGCTGGCACGAAATATTGATTCGTACACAGCCACTGATATCTTCTCTAACCATGAAAGAGTTCACCGCCCGCAAACTTGAGCCAGAAAGCTGTCTGTCCCCTTTGTTTCTCACCACTGAGTAGGGCGTTGGACTATCGAGGATTCATCTCTGGAGGGCCAGAACCAGAATATCACTGTGAAGAACCCGGAAGAGGTTTTGCCCCAGAATAGGTATTTAAAAAAAAGCGAAATGGCGTGGTAGTGGAGAGATTTGATCTGCTGTTAACATCGAGGTCTTGAGAGCCGATGCGCCTGAAGCGAGGTGAGTATGGAGCAGCGTCGGAATGGAAGAGTGCGGGAAATAGGAAATACCCGAGAAAATCCGCCGACCAGGGGCATTCTCTGGCACGATACTCACGTGCGAAAATCCTGAAGCGACCCCGTTGGGAATCAATCGAACCCGATTCCCCTAGGTGGGAGGCGAGAACTCTGTCCACTACGCCACCGCGTCTCCATCAGAAGAAATAAAGGAGCGTTTTTGTCACCACAATCCGAAAACACCCACTCCAAATTTTTCAAATCTGTCGCTATGCCTAGACGCTGTTTTTGAGGTGAATACGTCTTTAAATTTGCAAACCATAGTGGGAGATAATCCAGAAAATCCGATGATAACAAAATCGAGGATAGAGTTTGGCATTGCAGCTCCGAATCTATCGTATACATTCAAAATTCAATTGCACCACTCGATTGCCAAAGAATCAAAGAATATGTTACGTTGAGTGAGAACTGCGAAGCATCGCGGGCGTCTGGGTAATGGGGGACGCCGCCGCAATTTTGAGTTCGTTTCGCCTCATCTCATAACTTCCGCGTAGTATAACTTTTGACTAGGAGAAGTTACGTCGCTCGTTTAGGTTTCAATGGACATATCTAGTCAAGATAAATCGACTGTGTGCATAAAAACATTTGTGTGGAGTGGTTGTGGTGAAATTGTATAGGTTTAATGTAAAAAATTAAGAAAATACGTCACTTAATTACCGCATTCAGCTAAATAGCTTCTACCAAAAGACATATCGAAGCCAAGTCGAAATACAGAAATCGTATACGGTTGGAAAGAGCAACTCAAAAGTAATCCAGTGGTATCCATAAAACATCATACGATCGAGTGAAACGGTGCCGGGAACGTAAAAAAACATCAAGGCGTCCGAGCGCGTTAACGTAGATGTATTCAAGCAAAACAAACGGCTGTGTCCCCAAATCAGCCATGCCCCATTTTTTGTTAGACATGTGACCACATTGAAAGAACAAGAAATGTAGAAGTAAAACAGAGAGCGTAGTTTGACGAAGAGGAATGAAGCGAAAAATATTCATCGTGAAGGACTCTTGAAAATTTTGTTTTGGAAATGGAGTGTTTTGAGATTGTTGGACAAGTGCAATAAATATCCTGTTCTGTTTTATAGCCACTACTTTAACAAAGCGTGTGTTCCTGAGATTTTGTAATTAACGTTATGCTTCGTTATGACTTATGAGGCCACCAATTATTTTTTTCCTTTTTCATGCAGGGAGGTATTTTCTGCAAGTTTGTTCTGTGGACTCGTTTCTCGTGGGATTTTCCTGGTATTTTCGAACGAAATTCATCGCATAGAAGCAGCCCTGGAGCCGTTTTCCATGTCTGAGGCTGAGAGACTCGGTAGCTGTTACGGGCGGCATTACAATACGCATCAAGTGTGCCATCACTTCTACGTGCAGGGCTCTGAACTGGTATCCGGTGTTTTCATAATGCCGCGTGTACCTATGGTATATTAAGACGGTGAACCTATTATTCCATTGGTGAGAAGTTTGTAGCAAAGTTTAATTCAGCGCCCCCATTATAGTTCCGCAGTATTTCGCTTGAAATATTTTAAGCTTTAACGGCTTGAAAATGTTTTTTGGCCATGTTGAAGAAATTCAAAACAGTGTTTTCAATAAACGTGATCTTTTTAACGATGAATCCCGCCCTAGTCTGAAGCTTTATTCTCATCGCGTGTGAAACAGACTGTGTAAGCGTGAAATAGTTTGTATTACCAACATTTATTATAAACATACTGGTACCCAGTTCGGGAGCCGAGTAGGCTAGATGGGTGCCTTAAGACGACAAAGCAATGCATTTACACAGTGTAAAGAATGTTCAAGATCAAGTGAACACTTCTGAAATCAACCGTAGAAAAAAGTCTCTGCTCCTAGTTGCATATATTTTAAAGGGCGTACTGAGTGATTTACGCCCAGTAAAGTTGGTAACGATGGAGGGGAAAGTAGTTCCAGATCTTTACGTCGAATAAAAAGTGTTAGGCAACCATTTGTGATAACTCAAATTATTTCTATCACTTTCTGTTTTTTAATGCGTCTAAGTGTAACAATTAGCAGATATTTAAAATATATACTTTTATAATAATTTTACAGTTTAACTTGACCGACGCATGAAGTTAGCGACGATGCCCATTGCAATTTTACACAAGGCGGAGGAACACTCGACGTGCATACAAGTATATATTAAGTAGGGCTTTCAAAAGTACTCATTTTACCGTGAACAGCCTATACTTGAGAATACAGAAGTAAAATAACCGCTTGCTCCGCGGACTCCAGCCACACAAGCCAGCTAAATGGCGTCACCTGCCAGATACATGTAGGTGCGACATTCGCCAATCAGCACCTGGTAACTCACTCTCCACTCGATAACTCAGCCAATGGGGAATATTCTGCAGCACGCAGTAGCCAACCAGGTACGAGACCCGTCTCGGAAACCTCCGCGGCCATTCAAAGAACGGACACGCCCTCATGAAAGGAACCGCGATAAAGTTTCGTCTCTGGGGACTTTCCTAGTTTATGGTTAGAAACTCGAGCATTTCGCGAGTTAAAGGCTGTTCACGACAAAGTGAGCACTTTAGAAATTAACCTTAGAAAAAAGATCACTGCCCCTGCATGCATATATTTTAATGGGCGCACTGAGTGACATTCGCCCAGTAAAGTTGGTAACGATGTATGGAAAGTAGCTCCATATATTAACGTCGAATAATAAGTGTTACGTAACCATTTGTGATAACTTAAAATTATTTATTTCATTTTCTGTTTTTTATTTGCATCGAAATATAAAGATGAGCAGATTTGTAAAGCATATACATTCTTAATAATTTCACACTTCCATTTGATTGACGCATGAATAAAGTGATGAGGCCCATATCAATGTTAATTTCACATAGGACGGAGGAATACACAACGTGCATACAAGTAGATCTTAAGCAGGACTTTCAAAAGTGCTCATTTTACCGTGAACAGCCTATAATAAAATTACATGTTAAACTGTATCCGCATGTACCACGAAGTTTCGCTTCTATTGGACCACAGTTTGTTAGATGCGCCCCAGACGACTTTCGACTAATAACTAACCTGTAAGGAAAACAAGGACCGAATCACGTGCTACATCGTCAGTGATTAAATTGGAGCAACAGCCAATGAACAACTAACTGTTGCTCAAGTTCACAAAAGACTGTGGAGCCTATAGTCCGTCTAACTCTTAGATTGCAGTGTGCGGTGTAATGGACATTCACTCTCTCTTCCCAATGCACGATTTCTGTCTTTAAAGCTGTCCTTTATCCTGCGGGCGGCGTTGCCTGATAAGTTATTTTTTTTACAACTTCGAAAAAGAAAACTATCTACGTTGCTTGCGCGCCTTCCAGTCACAATGATGGGTTTCTCACAGGCTTCAGTCTCAAAGTATCCGCTTAGATTTGCGTCTCAGGGAGGTAAAAAGAAAAAAATTATCTTAATCGGGCAGTTTCCTTCACCGCCCATTTGTTTCTCAGCTTGCCAGTTACGTCACAAAGCTGAAGCAATCTGGCAACATTGAGCGCCATAAGCCCTGTACTGCAATCTGGAAACAGCGCGAGCCATGCACACTTTACTGCGATCTAAAAGTGAGGCGCGCTATAGCTTGTTGCCAAATGCATCCGCGTAATCCTCCGGTGTCTATCTACGGTGACCGCCGCCAGGTCGCAAGCAGCGACCCCAGCGCGACCTCGAGTTGAGGGCGAAGAAGACTAGCCGGGAAAGGCAGGCCGGGGTGCGGTGAGATAGCTGGGGCGGCCGACATATACGCAGGCCCACCCACGACGGCGACTGGCGCCATAAAACACCCCGCGCCCGCCGCGAACACTCCGCGGCTCGCGGGGCAAGCCCGTCTGAATTTATGGCTACTTATGTCTCGCCCTGTCATGCCACTCCCGTATCCTGCCCTGCCCAACTTCCATTCCCTCCACTCCTCGCTATCCTGGTACTCGTAGCTCGTCTTAACCCCTTCCTTGACCTGCCTCGCCCCCGGACAAACCGAGTTCTCTTATGGTGGCACTTGTTCCGAATCCCAGTCAAGTGCTGACGGACAAGCCTGTCCATCTTGAGCCATCCAGTTTACCTGAGCAGTGGTGAGTGGAGGGCGGGTCTTGAGGTGGCCACCTCGTTGAAGGAATTTTGCACGTCTGAGGCCTAAGAGCGTGTGAGCGCTAGGGGCGAACGAGACAAGCACATGAACACACTCATCGCCCCTACGTGCCAAGCACTGAACTGGCGTGCAATCTTGCCATCGATAACGTGCCTCCATGAGACTTTCAGTGGAGGCCCTACAATTTTATGATGCAATAAAATTAAAAGTTTGATGCACGTCACTATTCTTTTTTTTTTTTTTTTTTTTAATGTTATGTACCGGAATGTTCACGCCTGAAGATGACCATGAAAATAGCGTTTGAGCCATTTTCATTTACACAAAAACATGCCTTAGAAAGAAGTGGAGGACTGGAAAACGTATAGATACGCGTCACGTTTTTTGAAAATGTTATTCGTAAGCAGACCTCACTCGGACACGTTGGACGGTTTTTTAATAAAACGTTTTCTGCTGGAGCCCTGCACACCGTTCGGTGGCCTAACCAGGTGGCCACCTCAAAGTGAACCTTCACCCGCCATATTGGACTCTTAAGATTTTTGTCTATTTTTTTTAAAAGAAAATTCCGAAAGTTCTCCTGTGCCCAACTAGCGATTGATCTTTTACAGCAGTACAGGCATAACGTATGAACTACGAACTAATAATATTATGCCACGAATCCAAAGTGTAGATTTGCAAATACACAACGCTAAATTGACTCACCCGAAACCAAAAGTTTAGATTAGGTTAGTTAATTGTGCTGGGCGCTTCCCCAGTTAACCATTGGGCATAAACGGAGGACGTTAAAAAGCCCAATAAAAACTCAATTTTCATACTTTATAAATTATAATTTTCAGTGCTCTACTTGCTAACAAGTAAAAAAAAAATACCTGGTTTGATTAACCATAGCGAATCCGATTAATGTTAACCATTTTAATCTTGTTTCTTGTAATTTTCAAATTTATGCATCAGCATTGTATTAATGGATGATTACGCCAACCAACCTCTAGAGTTTTTCTTTTATTTCGCACTTCTTTCTCATATTTTGTAAGTCATTAAAGTTCATTGGATTGGTATTTGTTTTGGGGTAGTATTCCACCGTACAACCTTTTTTTCTGCTTAGAAGAATATAAGTTTTCTATTCATTAACTAACTGCAGCATATCAAGATCGTTTAGAATGCAAATTTTGGGCGCTTTAGTAAATTTTAATAAGGATTTTTTTTTATATGGATGGTAATGGGAAAAGTGACTAAAAAGATTTTTGACGTACTGTAAGTCTGGTGTTTTAGGTTAACGTTAGTTAAGCTCTCGTGACTGCAAGTAAGATGAAAATCCACCAATTATTTCCTTCACCTAGACTATTATTGTGGTTATGATGATGTTGATTAACTAATTGAACTGCTGTAATTCATATACCGGCTGTACAACCAATATCTATTTGCTACCAAAGGCTATACTTAAAGTTATGAACGAACAGTAGTATTTTCAAATTAAATAATTCTTAACTACAAGATCTTCATGATAATCGTTGTATAATTTTGGACTTAAATAGTACTATATGAACGATTCACAAACTGACATAAGACTGCTGCGACGTCGATTTGCATTGCTAATTGAAACTGAGCCACGAATAATTGGTCACTATTAGGAGTTCTTAACATAGTCATCCTATTAATTTCGTCAATTTAAATAACTTACTTTACAGTCAATTTCATCTAATTTTAACAAAACATCTTCAGAGTTTCCCAAGTGTGTAGACTATATAATTTTATTGTGTTAATTTTTATTTATTGTCACTTTACGAGACATAATCCAGTAAAATATTCCCACATAATTAAATGCTTAAACAAGATGTGAGTCCCGTAGAGGTGTTCCACCATTATTACATAACATTGCAGCATCTAATACGTTTGCACAACCTCACTTCAGAATCTCCAAATAAGGAGCAGGCATGTGAATCAAATATAAATGCCATGCAAAGAAAACAAGCCAATAGATATTAACATAAGTGTTCTGTATTTCTCTGATGTGACGTAATACTGTATCAAAATGTGTTTCTGTAATATATTCCTACTAGTATACGAGGGGTCATTTTTAGCAAAACATATGTTCGATATCCAAATTAAAAGTAAGAAACCAAGAAATTACAAAAAGGGCAAATAAAATGTCGCGCTGAAGATAAAAATTATGGTAAGAGTAAAAAGAAATGTCTTGCTTCCTGCATGCACACACAATAATTATCACCATTTTTACTTAAATTTTTCCTGCCATATTTCCCCCTCACATTAGAAACCACAGTTTTATTTCTAAGATAATTGACGAGTTATTTATTAAAATTAAATACTAAACATGTAATAATGAGAAATTCTGCAGTGAAACAGAGTATATTTTATAATAAATGAACATAAGACAGTTATTCTTAACCACAAACAGAGTTAGTATTGTTTACTAGGTTACATGTGCAGGAAATATTAATGGCACGGAAATTCACTATTTTTCTGAAAATCACTGTCGTTTATTTACAAAGGTAGAACTCGGAAGCAGAGAAATACGGCTGCAAAATATTGAACGCATTTCGAAATGGCTGTCACAAACTTTAGATTAAACGACAAGTATTAGATTTATGGACACGAAAGGATTTTTTTATAAATGACGAAGACAAGGCAAATGAACCAAATGCAAGTGCACTGCAAATTATCTGTCGCGAAAAATGTAATATAAAGCTGCAATAAACATTTATCCCGTATAGTGGTGGGAATGCGGACTCCTTGAGTTCACTGTCTACGTTGTAAGTTCAGGTAGACAAATAATTGTTGTTATCGCCATGATGACGATACACACTCATCTTCTCGTCTAATGGCCTACCTCGATCGGATAAGTTATCAGACTATTTGAAGGCCAATGACCGAAAAACAAATTCTTAATGAAGGCAACGAAAGTAAACAACTCATAATCTTCCACCACTCCGATGGAAAAGAGAAAAAAATTGTTTGGGTAAGTAATATTCAAGACAAACTGCCAACACAGGCATGTCTTAAGTCACATGTGCCATTAAGTAGAAAGCAAAAAAAAAAAAATACATTGATTACCATATTATAGACACACATGATGAGACTAGTCTAATAATTTAAATTGACAATTTACAGAACGCCTAAGAAGAAAATTAACATCCCTGTCATCTTATACACCATCTCTAAAAAACTATAAAGTCTAGAAAACCCACAGTTGGACCTACATATCGGGAAACCCAGCCAAGTACCTGAAAAAGAATCTCAAAGTATATTTTCGTCAACAAATAATAGAATGTACATTCTTGGATGTATTGATAACACACTACCTATACCGGATAGATTATATGCAATAAGATAAAAATGCAAAAAAAAACATATTACCAGCATTAGTGTGCACATCAGACACACATTAAAATGCCGGGACTGGCACAGCTAAGTGAATGATTAAAAAAATGTTTCTAGTTTACAAAAAATTTGAAACGATTTAAAGCAGACCACGTGTTCTTCTACAGGTTTCACGCAGACAGCGTGTACCGGTTAGATAAGAATCCCAGGACTTCAATTACAACAGGAAATGCAATATGGGTCGAATGTTTGCGAATCAAATCTCGGCCATCTCGTCCGGAAAGACAAGCTGAAATGCATATGTTCGCTCTGTATATAGAAACTGGAGGATTTTCTGTCTGTAGAATATTTTGGTGGCATTGAACAACTAAATCTGGAGTACAATTTAGTCACAGAAATGGAAAAACTCTCAGTATGACATCGTCTGTCTAGGACTATATTCTCTGCCATCTGTTACATTGGTGATCTTCTATTGTTTTGACAACACAAAGCAGACGAAGGACAACAATTTCGTTAATATGAAAACTAAAAAGCATAATGCAAAAAAAATATTGTCCAATGAACATAGAACATTTGCGCAAAAATGTTCCCTCTTTAACCACGTTTGGCATACCGACCTGATCTCAAGTATTGGGTAACTGAGATACTAGCAGATAAATAATCCATCTTGTGGTAATGTCAGCAACAAACACAGGCATTACACAATCAGGAGTAATGGTCTGACATGAGGTTTCAATACAGTTGTACTCCAACTCCGATTAATAATTATGATAGTACAGTTGTTTAAGAAAACTGTAAAAGTAGTTAGAAATAGAATTTTCGAGCACACATGGCATATGGCAGTGTACCAGTAAACTAGCAGCTATCTTGGATCCACCATCTTAGATGACCTTGACTTAGATCTTGGATAACCTTGACCTCCACCACCATCAGTGGTCTATCATTTTAGATGACCTTAACATTTCACCTTGACCAGCATCCGCCATTTTGGATGTTATAATGACGACCATATTAGGCGCCAGTATGTCACCATCTTGTTTCTAGAATTTTCCATTTTCCTGCTTTGTCATTTCCCCTTGGTACCTCCTGCTTTGTCTTCCCTCTTGCCTGCTCCCTCACTCCAACTGGATATCATCTGATATTAGCTGCCATCTTAGATGTCTGTAGGCCGCCATATTGTTTCGTGTGCTGCCATATTTGTTCTCATATCGACTGATAGGTGGTGCTAGTATCGGCCACCAACTTTAAAGTTTCATTTATTACCTATCAAGGCCGCCATATTGGTTCCCCCACTGACTGCTAGGCAATACTAGTGTCGCTTGATGTCATTATCGGCTGCTAGGAGTGCTGGTGTCGGCTGGAGGCTAAAGGCGATGTTCCATGTGCTGTATGCAGACACTCCCCTCTATTGATGTTATGTATAATTTAATGCATTATTAAAAGCTGTGGAGATAAGGAGTGGCGAACTTCCGGACCTTGGATTGGTAGACAAACGCCCTAGTCGACTGAGCCACCAGAACATGGGTGTCAGTGCAGGTCTAAATGATGTGAATATAAAAATATTCACAGAAATTTTCTTCGCATTTTATAGGCATGGGTATGTCTATTCGAAAAGAAATATGTATAGCTTACATTATATTTTATTTATGGTCAACCACTGTGGTCTGATGCCAGAACCATCTGCATATAGCCATCAAATTTATATCATAGACTTTGCTCCTGATGCCAGTCAGGGTGGTAGGGTCAATTATTCCTTAAGCCTCTTACATGCATAGTTAGCCACAATTTCCGAGCTGTTTAAGATATAGCTACCAAATTCATAGCATAGGCATCACCCCTGATGACGAACAGGGTAGTTGGGTTAATTATGCCTTAAACCCTCTTACAGGCATAGTTAGATATAATTTCCGAGATGTTTAAGATGTAATCACCAAATTCATAACATGACAAACAGAGAGGTAGGGTCAAGTATACAAGTATACTCTAAGCCCTCTTATAAGCATAGTATGTTGGCATTTCTCATCAACTAAAGCGTAGTCACCAAATACATAATATAGGCATCACCTTTAATGACGAACAGAGGTGTATAGTCAAGTATATTTGAAGGCCTCTTATAAGCATAGTTGGCAGCTATTTCCATCTGCCAAAATTTCAGCCACCAAATTAATATCATAGTCATTACTCCCGATGATGAACAGGGTAACAGGGCATATTTGACCCTCAATTGCCATCTGCTGAATCTATAGTCATAAAATTAAACTCATATAAATCGCCCCCAACAATGATCAGCATGGCAAGATCAATTAAATCTTAACCCATCTTATAAGTATAGTTGACCATCAATTGCCAACCACTGAAGCTATAGTCACCAAATTCATACCATAATCTTTGCTTCTGACAGACAGCTCAGCTGGGTCAATGATGCCAAAACCCATTTTATTAAGCCTTCTTATAAACATACATGTCTGCAACTTCCTTATAAGCATAGTTGACAGCCATTTTACACATTCAAGTTATAGTCACCAAATTAACATCACAGGTATTAGAATACGAAGGCAGAAATCTTTATTACTTGCCTCCCTATCTCAGTTTCCGCATTCTATTAAAGAGAAATACCTGAAATGTAGCTATGAGTTTTTCAAACATAACTATAGCACATAATGTGTCTTCGGTCGTGAATATTTTAATAATTTGTTCTATTATAATGTTAAGTACTAATACATTTTTATACATTAAGTATCTTATCTACTTAATTCTTAAGTTTTATGCTTAGAGACCTACGTATAGTCTGTTGCATGTCTAATGGCACATATTTTAGAGGTGAATTCAAAAATGCCAGAACGACGACTGCATGTTTGTCTCCCCACATCATATTGGATTTAATAGGAATACCTATGACTGAAGAATTCAAAAGTATATATGGAAGCAGCTCATACGTGGACTCCAAGCACAAAAACTATTTGTCTCAATTGTATAAAGTTTCATTAATATAAACTACTTTACATTCATAGGTATTTTTACAGCATGTATACCAATAAATATGTCCGGGGAACTGAACATTGCATTGTAAATGCTTAAAAGAAATAGTCTCGAACATTTTAGCCACTACAAGGGTTCGGCAGCCGATATTTTTCACCGACCTTATACACAGAGACTTTTTCATCCACCTGGTTTCTGTCAACCATATTGTGTCTGGCAACTATCTAGGGTCCTGGATGTCGACCAGTGGTCATTTTGTGTTTGTCCATCATCTACGACATGACATTTGGGTGAGGACCAATGGAATGGTCACTATTAGGTATCTCTCCACCATCTTGTTTCTTTCCAACCATATTGTGTCAGAAATCCATCTAGGGTGTTGGCCGAGGATCAGTGATCATATTGTGTTTGCCTATCATCTAGGACATGGCAATCGAGTGAGGACCAATGGAATGGCGACTATTGTGCATCTCTCCACCATATTGTGTCTGAAAACCATCTAGGGTCCTGGGCGAGGACCAGTGAACTCGTGGCCATAATGTGTTTATCTGTCATCTAGGAGATGGCACATGGGTGTGGACCAGTGGCCTGGCGACCATATTGTTTCTGTCCAAGAATATTGAGTCTGGAAACAATCTAGGTCGTGGGTTGCAGGTGTGGACCAGAGTACTAGCGTACATACTGGGTCTGGTAAACATTTTGAACGTGGCATGTGGGTGTCGACCAGTGGACTGGTAACCATATTGTATCTGTTCAACATCTTGTTTCTGCCCAAGCATATTGTGTCTGGAAACCATGTAGGACATGAGTCGCAGGCGTGGACCAGAGGTCTAACGACCATTTAATGTCTGTCCAATATCTTGTTTCTGTCCTCAATATTGTTTCTGGGAGCCATCTAGCACATAAGTCTTTGGTGTGGACCAGTACTAACTATCTTGGCACAATAGCATTATAGTCTTTGGGCAGTCTGTGAAGGTGTGCATGCAGTTGTACTCAACATACTCGATTTCACATCGCCAGTTGCTTGTATCATCCTCAAACATGCACGAACTTAGACTCCTGCTGAGACTTACTCCTACCGAGACTGACTGCTGCCGAGAATGACTTTTCCCACTATGTCAATTCGCAAATAAGTAAGAAAACTGGAATATTTAAGTATGACAGGGGAAATAAAACATGGAGACGAGAAAAAAATCTACTCTCTTAGCTATGCCACAACATATTTTTTCGTGATTGTGATACACAAAACATCACATTTCGTCCATAATTTTTTTATATTACTAGAAAAAGTAAATCCGATGATACCCACAATTTAGTTTATTTTTCCGGCAAAGTATCTCCCAAGACATTTTTGTTATGGGCCACCCGTGTGTTGGTTAAGAGGCTGATCAATTCTTGTTTGGAATTCATAATTAAGTGCATGTAATCCTCTGCAAAACCCAGCACCATGGCTAACCCTTTTTCGGTCTATTAAAGCAGCTTGTACCACTACAAATAATCCAGAACTTCTTTCTCTCATCGAGAGGACATTGTGAAAACTATGGGATGTTATTCTAGCGGTCAGAAATTCTTATAATCTATTGTACCATATGGAACGATTAAATCACTTGCATCACTCGACAAAGATACCGAGCTTGCATATTTGCCTAAATAATTTCTTCTCGCATATGTACGAAATGAAATTCATTATGTTTACAAACACTGGCCTGCCTATCTGCAACAGAACCAAATTATAATCGATTTGTCGAATGAAGCAAGAGTTTGAGTGTGTAACTACTATAGTATTTTTTTAGAAGTATGTAAAATAAAGGTAAAATATGCAAATAAATTCTGTGTTATTCGTTTATTTTTATCACTGCCTATATTCAGCTGTTCGGAAGAAAAAATTAGGACTGATCTGAGGGACACGTACATCGAAGATGTTATTCTTTTTAGCATCAAATATTCATTTTTTTCTGTAAGCTGTGATGATAAGAGCAATTTAAATATATGTACATGCATACTTAGTACCTATAGCCATTGGCATAGATTTATGTGTAAATTCATTTATGATTTTATTTAAACAAATGTGAATGCATCACTTAAAAAAACACTAGAACTTTATTACTGCTAATGTAATACACATTCAGCCTTATCATACGAAAAACAATTGTACAGCCATGGAACTTTTCATTTAAGCTGTACCACTAGTTTAAACAACCTTTTTTTTCCAGTTGTGGACCGAATCTCCTTTACACTATAGTACAAAGGGCTGCTATCGATCATTACATCCCACCCCGCACATCCGAAATATAGATGGGTGATGCTTCGATTCAACATCGATTAATAATTTTTTTCAGTTCATATGATCCGATTTATAATTGCGATTATCAAATTTCCGATTAATAGAGTATCCGATGTTGACCACCAGTGTTTTATCATAGTACAGTACATTCAAAATAATGGTGGCGCAGTTGACTAGGGCGTCTGTCTACCAATTCAAGGTCCGGCAGTTCACCGCTTCGCCCCTTTTATACTGTATTTAATCATCAAATGTTGCGACTCAGTTATCCAAGGGCATGACAAAGGGGCTCAATACCAGCCTGCAATTCACAAACAAAACTTCAAAAACTTCAAAGAACCTTTCAGAGAGCCATTATTTACGATTAACTGGCAAAGAACAGATAACACATAAATTATTCTACAGAATGATTTTTTTTAATTCTTTCAGATTATGTATTATTTCATTTATTTGAGCTAAACTAACAAAATGTACACAAACATATATAAAGTAGAAACTTACATTTGCTGAAACAGATAAAATTTATTTTCTTTCAAAATATACATATAAAAGAATAAAACTGAGTGAATTCCTTTATTATGTGCAAAAATAGTTTGAGGCCATAAAAATATTTAAATGCGCAACTCACAATCTGACACATCCTGGCGAAAGTTTCTAATGTAAAGGCCTTTTGAAAATATGTTTGGTTTTCTTGTACAGCTTAAGTCTCAAAATATTTCTGTTTTCATTTATCACCATTTAAACATATTTTCCTTAGAAATTTTACAATTGACGTAGTGAAATTTTACACAACATGGATTTTCTCAAAACTATACGCCATTTTCTGAACAATGAATACTTGCAGAATAAAAGTATATTTTACACAACATGGCTATACTCGCAACTATTAGCCATTTTCTGGAATTCCTCAATTATGACTACTAACAGAATAAAGATTTATTTTACACAACATGTCTATGCTCAAGCTATAAGCCATTCGAGCCATTTTGTGATATTTCTCAAACTTAGGTTTTTCTTTAAACATTTAATTGCAAAAATTTCCTTGATATAAAACATTATTTCCAATAACAATTATTTTATCAGTTACAAAATGCATGATTAAATTCATAATACATTTTGAAGTCACTTTTAAGCATGGCAGCACAGCAAACATTAATTTGAACATTAATTAGCCGGGTTGCAAGGAAATAGACAATTTATGTTATTTATGTTCGCAACAACATCTGTCTACTGGACATAAAGTATGTCCTGTTCTTCTGACCAGATGGGTCATCACTAATTTTTTTTTTTACATTTTACAAAGTTTTATACTTAACTAGTATCAGAAGTACCCAGGATGTGCTATTCTACAAGAATCAGCGAGCTCCCGAGTATTTATACTCAACATTTGGCAGTTAGCCCCTTCACCAACAGGGGTAATTTAAAGTTACAACCAATGAGCTTTTAACGAACACTCTCACACTTTCGATAAAGTTCATAATTTCTGTGGAAACAACACTTCCGGGGGCGCTGACGTCAGTGTCCATGAGTGCCACGTGTCCCAAATGCCACACTCCCAAGACTCCACCACAGCAGCGCTCCAAGCAGCAATTAGGGTAAACTGCATGCAGACGAACGTCAGTATTGAGGAAACTCATCGTTCTGCTGGACGCATATGCTGGTGCCCGCTGCCGCATCGGTCATCACCTTGTCTAGCAAGGCTACATCGCAAAACTTCAAGTACTCGTTGGAAATAAGGTAGGGGTATATAATCCAACATACATAGTTGTAGAAACGCATGTAGATTCACATGTTGATATTGTAAGCAAATTCCATGAAGTGGTGAGTGTAGCTAGGCATTGCTGCACAGTTAGGAACACCCAGGCAGGGCGAGGAAGCTGCGCCAGATCAGGCAGTAGAACAGGAGGGGAAAAACGTTCAAATTTTGAGATGCCCGTCTCAATGTCGATAGAAGCGAGTGTCTACATACAGCACATGGAACATCGTTCCATAGCCTCCAGCCGACACCAGTACTCCTAGCAGCCGGTGACATCAAGCTACCCTAATGCTGCCTAGCAGTCAATAGGGAACCAATATGGCGCCCCCTGGTAGGGAATAAATGTAATTTTCAAGATGGCAGCCTATACTATCACCACATAGCAGACGATATGAGAACCAAGATGACAACAGACGAAATAATATGGCGGCCTGCAGACATCCAAGATGACAGTCAATGATAGATGATATCTGGTAGGAGTAAGAGGGAGCAGGTGAGAGATAATGACAGAGCAGGAAAATGTAAAATTCTAGAAACAACATGGTGATGTGGAATGATAGAGAATGAGGTGACATATAAGATGGTGGTGTTCTGGCTCCCAAGGTGTCGGCCATGTTAACATCCAAGATGATGATGAAGGTCAAGGTCAAATGTAAAATGTCAAGGTCATACAAGATGGTGGACCTTAAATGGCGATTGGAGGTTAAGGTCAAAGGCATACCAGATGTAGGTCAATGTCAAAGGTCAAGATCATATAATATGGTGGATCCAAGATGGCAGCTAGTCTACTGGTGCACTGCCAGATGTCATGTGTGTTCGAACATCTTCATTATGTGTTTTCATCCATTCAACTATAAAAAAAATTTGTGCTGGAAAAGGTAAGTGCTTTTTATCAGTCTTGTCAATAGATATATTGTTGTCCCTGCTACAGTTGGCAAATAGTTATGTCCTAACAACAAAATGGGCCGATAGTATTCTATCTTAGACAGAGTAGCACACAATTTATGATCTTGACGTGTGCCACTTGTACAATTAATCTAATACGATTACGACTCATCGCCTACAGTATCTCTTTTACCAGTACAGACGTGATCAACACGCGGCCTACCCTACAGGCAGCAGGAACTATGAGCTATACCTTCTCACCTGAAGGATATGTAACCCAGGAGGCATGCCCCCCCTTTTTTTTTCACCACACTCGGAGCCTACAAGCTGCCCAGACCTCGGGCAAGGCCGAGCTCCTCCGACGAGACAAGACGCAGAATCGCTGACCAGAGTATTGCCTCGCCAACCAAGGTAGGAGGACGTCACACCTTCCATACACCTCGTGTCTGCAGCCCACAAGCTTCCACTATATAAGTCCGGATGCTGCAAGGCTTAGTGGGATTTGGGGGCTCGCCTGAAAAAACTAAAGAAAGGCACGAGCAGACGAGCTAAGTTGTTGTGGGATGAACATAGTGCTCGTGGTTGCTAGCTCGCTGGGAACTGCCCGCGACTTGAGGGCCAGTGAAAGCGAGGTGCATCTATGAGTGCGATGGGATCATGGCAGCTTGGGTGCGGTGACCATCCACAACTCGTTGTGTCCCCAGGTGGTGGATAGGGGGGATTACCAGGCTCTGGGGTGGTTGTAAATAATCAAATACCAGCCCACGAACCAACTGACCAGTGCGAGAGCATAGCGACGTCGCCGTGGACGCCGGGAACCTGGGCATCTCAGTACGAGATGGCGAAGCGCATCTGCTGAAGGTGGCCCAACGATCAAGGCGGAGAGGGGATCTCAAGGTGCTCAAAAATGCGAAGTGTAGCGATCCTCACTGCAGGATTCTGCGGGCTGCCGACTGCAGGTGTGTGATCAATGGATTGGAATGCATTGGACCTGGATGCAGCCCGATATCAGTCTTCATTCCTGGACCAGCGGATTCGCCACCACCACTCGTAGGCCCCGGGTGTCTCGCATTTCCCAGACCGACGGGCTATTTTGGAGGAAGGGGAGGGAGTGGATCCCCGAAAGATCTCTCTCTACCTTCATCCATGGATTGGAAATCCTGACATCGGTGCGGAAGGGCGAAGATGGAGTCGGTGTCATGACTGAGCTGTCTGGTTTTCCGACTCACTCGGCGAGAAGCAGGGGCGCCCTGCATCCTCAGTTGCTGTCAGTACTGCAGTTCTAGTTCGATTACACAGAAGTATTGACAATAGTTCAACTTCAAGGGTGCCTGCACCCACACAATGACCAGTATTGGCGCGGGGGATGTTCTGTCCCCCGCAGTACACACCAGCTGCGATCTCATTATATTTCACTCTGCATCAAACCAACAGAAGTCTTTCTTCCCGAACTAACAAATACCCTACTTTATCCAGCCCTAATCGGGTTAAAAGGAATTATTTTATCCTCCGCGACTGTCGCATAGATTTTCTATGGCCCTCTCCACTCTGACTGGTTTGCTATGCTCTTCTATCTATACCCTTCTTCTTTAGGGGTGTGCACATTGGTACAATCGTGGCCATGGCACTATAACCCTGCTTAGCCGCGATATGTGCGCCCATATTAATAATTAAACCCGACCTATGGTATAAAGGGCTTGCCCTGAGATGCATCCCATTCTCCAACCGACTTAGATACTAACATGAATGCCAGATTTCACACAAAACTGTGAAGGTGCTCACGCTGAGGTGGCAGGATTTGGGGCATAGCCAAAAAATACAAATTAAAAAACTAATTGGCACGAGCAGTCATTCTTGTTCCATCTCTTGCATTATCCCACAGCACTGCTGTCTGTGCTGGGACAGCCTGAGATCTTCGAAGCATTGAGTATGCCCCCTGTGGCTACTTCATCGTCGACGACCATTCAACCCGACAACCAGTGAACATGCTTATCAACATGTTAAATTCACTTTGTCACCTCAAGACATTTTCTTTATACAGTTTAGTAGTGTTATATATTTTCTTGTTAATCTCTTTTTTTCCTATTCCCCATTAGAACCAGATCGCCTACACATGGCCAGGGCAGTAACCTTCAGCCTCAATTGCCTGGTAGGAGGTAGCACGCATCGCATGTTTATTGGTACTTCAATAAACATACTGTTTCCTACTTCTCAGCTTTTCTTTATTAGAGCATTTGCCTGTTTACCCACTACATACAGGTTGCTACGTACACCTTTGACGAGGACCGGGGAATTTATAACTACTGAATTAATTTCAGCCATGGGTGCCCTTCAGGAGTCTGTCATATTTTCACACACCCACTAGATGGCCATCTGTTGCTTCCCAAACTACCATAGTATTGCTTCCAGTGCCAGTGGGGAGATACAGAGGAGCCACGACCATTAGCAACATGTTCACCCAGAGAGGGGTGACAGTATCAAGTTATTGCCTTATCCTACACCACTACTTCCAGTGCCGTGATATACCGTGGCTTGAGATCTACCATCCATTACTGTGTCGACACACATCCAGTGGCAATATTGGTGACCCAAACAGCTCCACGTCTCTGATCAGGCCGTATAGTGTGGGGGTTCAGTGGAGACTTTACAGAGCCTGGTCAGCAAGCCAAAACCAGACTTACGCTATAAATTGTGTTCAGTATTCGAGTCAAGGTATACCCAGTAGCCTATGAGTGGATAGTTAATGCCTTTCAGCCAAAGGTACGGCTGCAGGCATAAGGAGCGACACGCAGTGCTTCTTGCTGCCAGACAGTTGAGTGCACTTCGTCAGCCTACACCAGAAAGGCAGGCGGAATGGAACCGCGTCGCCCAACTCAGGCGCAAGTCAGTGTTGTGGTATTATTAGTTTCTCCGTGCATACACATTCACACGTCGTGTCATATTATCATAAGATGATTGTCGACCAGTAAAGAAGTGAGGTTCTTTTGGGATAACATCCACTTCTGGACAAACGAATCTCACACATGGAACCACAGCCACAGTGTGGGCCAGCCTCGTTACAACTGGACCAAGTACACCACCAACATGGCACCCAAGAAGTAGGAGTAAGTGAGTACTAGCCAACACTCAGCGCCTCTTGTCGCCTAGCTAACTCAATCAGCCAGCATTTGGTGTAGCGGACAGAATCTTCAACTGTTGTGACTATTAATCTAGCCGATCATGCGACAATCTAGTAAGAAAAAAATCCACTCATTAATTTCAAACCAAATTCTTTAGTTCAGAAAACCCCCGGAATACAAGAGCAATGAAACAAATTACCCATTTTTGTGAAACTGGAATGAGTAGAAAGAAGCAAAGGTGTTCCAGAATATTTAAATCACTATGTTTGTTAAACTGCAAAAACTAATCTCGAATAAAACTAATTGATACGATGTTTAATATGCGAGCTTCGACCACTCAGAATTTCATATCATTTCTCATTTGAGGTAATTTGTATTGGATCTCGAACCAGTTAACAGAGGCCTGTACCTTGAAGTATTCTTGTAATGGGTCTTAAATATCAAACAAAACATAATTTTGGACCTATTCCATTGCAGTGGGTCTCGTAGAAAAACAGAATCCTAGGAGTAAAGAGATGTAAATTTTTGGGAACTGCAATCCGTTTCCATGTTCAGGTTTCTGGTTTTAAACGAGACTCACAGCAGTGTAAGTATGTCCAAAATAACCTTTAGATTGATAAATTAAGAAGGACCTTATGTATGCTACCACAAAGTAAAAATAATAATATTTAGAGATTATAACTGCAAAAAATATCTTGGGTTGCCAAAAATACAATTTGTATAAAAAATATAACTATTTATACTTCCATTTTAGGCACACCCTCACAGTCTATGGAAATTTACCACATCTTGCAGGCATTTAAGTATTTATCATATTATACCAAGGAATGAGCTCACAGCGACAAAGATGTAAGGTGTTCGAGGAATAGTTATAGGTTGTTTATGCCTAACTGTGCACTTTTGGAAGCCCTGCTTGTGATTTACTTGTTCTCTCACTTTGTATCTTTCCGCTATATGTAAGATTAACTTTGCCATATAGTACCTCACTTTATTCATGCATCATGCAAAAGGAAACCAGGGAGTTTGCAAGAAAGTAAATACATTATTAGAAAGCAAATTAATGATTTCAGGTTTACCAACCAAAATAGTCACAGACTTCAGCAGTCATAAATTGACACATTACATTATCAATACAAGGCTAGGAATTAAAACTATTTTCATTAATTCGTTTCCAAAATAACAAGCCTGTGTGCCAATGGGTGCTGTAGTATATGCATGGTAAAATAATCAACTATGAAATCAACCTTTTTGAAGTGTCACTACCCTACCTGCAGGTATATTAACAGGCACACTGTGACTGGTAAGCGCCCAATAAAGTTGGCATCAACGAAGGGAAAGTATTTCCATGTCTTTACGTAGAATTAAACCTTTTAGGTAAACAATTGTGAATACCGAAATTATTTCGTTTAATTTCTGATTTATTATTGCTTATAAGTGTAATAACTAGCAAATTTTTAAGCTATTTAATTTTTTAATAATTGCATAGTTTTACTTGATTGATTCAAGAATGAAGTGACTAGGCCAATGCCAATATTAATTTCACATGGTAGAATATTACACGACGTGCATACAAGTAGATCCTAAGCACTGCTTTCAAAAGTGTTCAATTTACCATGAACAGCCCACATAGGCAGTGATTTTTTTTTCAGTGGTTGATTTCAAAAGGGCTCACTTCAGCACGAACAGCGTTCACATGAATGTGGGTGTTTTAGGAGGAATTTAAGAGTGGGAGGGGGTGGATGTGGGCGATACTCACACCAACAGCTGCGAGAGACCGCAGACCCAGGAACGGGCGACAAGCAACAATGGAACCGCAGATCCGGGCCACCTGATACAAACAGCGAGCGAAACCAATTTATAAGGGAACCCCTTCCCCCGTGCTTCCCAGAACCCCGTCGCTCGTACTACTTCGCCAACCCTGACGGCAAGAGGGCGGATATCGCCGGCTGGAGATCTGCCGTCGCCGCGGGTCGCCTCACGTCGCACGGTTACACCCACCCGGGTATTTCCTCATCGTCGTCCTGCCTGAGCGTGCCTGCTGATGCGGTTAGCTTGCTTGACTCGCGCCCGGCAGGTCCCGAGATCGATCCAGAGTTGTAGTTTCTCGAGGGTGGTCTGAACCAGTCATCATGCATCCAGTTATTCCAACTTAAAAGTATAAGGGTTTGTCGGGACAAGCGTACTTCGGATTAAGAATTCTAAGTCTGGTGGTATATAATTCTGCCAGTTATCAGCGCAGGTTGTATACGGGTAATGACTTAAGTGTTACTACTAAATTTGAGTCAAATTAGTTTTATGGTATGTACCCTTAGGGATGGTGAGTGAAGAGATTTGGGTGGCTCTTAACAGCGAGGTCTTGAGAGACGATGAGGGTGATTGAAGTGAATATGGAGCAGCGCCGGAATGAAGAGGCGGGGGAAACGGGAAATCCCCGAGTAAACCCTCCGACCAACGGTGTCGTCCGGCTCGATTCCCACTTGCGAAAATCTGGTGACCGGGCCGGTGATTGAACCCGATTGGCCTTTGTGAGAGGCGAGCGTACTAATCGCTCAGCCACCGTGGCCCCCTTAGGAATGGTGTTTTTAAGTAAATATTAACTGCAAATTTGGAGTGAAGTTTAATGTTAGAAATGATAACGAAGCATACTTTGACAGCTATTTCAGTGTTAGCTGAAATAAATTTTCAGTAACACTCATTTGCTATGGACTTTATGGCCTGCAAGTTAAGGGCCATTAAATGTAGGGCCAGTGATATAAGGTATAGTGATTTTAAGGCTACTGTTCTTAGCGATCGAGGCTTTAGATGCAGTGACTTTAGAGCTACTAACACTACGGATATATTACAGGTTTCAGTTGACATTAAATTATTTGGCCAATAGCCTTGAAGTTAGCCTTAAAGGCTGACTTAATGGCTACTGTTGATCATCCAGTTTCATCCTGAATGAAGACGAACTTTCGCGGATCTCTGGGGATGGAATTAGTCTTCAGCTTGCATGGATAGAAATAAACAATAAGTTTGACGTCCACCTGGAAATCACTAACAACTCATTCTTTACAGTCATAATGCTGAGCATTTAAAAAAAAAAAGTATCTGCGATGTTTATATTTAAAAAATGCTTTCTCGTTGTAATAGATTACTGATGAAATGTCGTAAATCAGATATCAAATATTTCTGCAAGTAGATTCTTAGGTAGCATAAAAATGTAGGTTAGAGTGCAAGGGTAGTGGGTATCGTATTCTGGATTTATCCACCATCTCTGATGATGTCACAGCAGACATGCTGAGGTCGCACTCGACTGCCATATTGTGATGTTACGAACGCCAAAATTTCCATTTTATTCCAAAGAAACTACAGAAATTTATGGGTTGACCCAAAAAACACCTACTTTCCTACAAAATGTTTGAAAAGCAGAAAAATTTAGACTCCTTAGTGAGCTCTTGTTTGAGCCACAACAATACCTCAGATCAACAAGTAGGATTCAAGACTCCAATCCGAGACTTGTGGATATGGTAGGACATCGTCCATGTTGGTTTACATGATTAAAAGACTGCCACATTGAATGATGTAATTTTATGGTGTCCATGCTCGCCATTTGACCATGTAGTTACTTGGAAACCGTGAAATCTTTTAAAAATATGTAAAATGTCCAATTTTTGTAATTATTAATATGTATAAAAGAATTTAAATATAAAACTTATCGATTTAAATTTAAAAAGGTAATACACATGAAAGTTACGAGAAATTTTGTTTTAAATAATGTTTAAAAATATGTTTCGAAAAAGTTGGAAACAATTAAATCATTATTTAAAACATATATGTAGTTTTTGTCGCATGCGCTCAACTCCAAGGACCATCATTACAAATATGATGGAGCACACGACCAGCCCCTCCCAGTACAGCAATTAACAGTCGACTGATCCTTACCAATTAGTCATTGGCTATTTAGTTTGCTAATCTGTCGGCTCCCCTCCTACCTCACCAATTATTTAATGATTTTGTTGGTCAATCTTTGGGCTCCTCTTCCACCCTCTACGACTCCAACCAACTATTTATTTTATATGTACATCACCCATAATCCACCCGCCCAAAATAATTGCCTTTGCTCCATCCTTATAATTAATTGCGACAGTTAGATCCTCCACTACCATTAGTTGTTTCGGTATTTGCACACTAAAAATCACTGGTAACTTGTGTGGAGTGGACCATACGTCACAAATACAATACTCTGAAAATTATGAAGCATGCAATGCCAATTTAAATAGTATTCTGCACAAATATAGAAAACCACAACCTTTACACAAAGATTGTATGTCTATTACTTTTACAATAGTAGTATAAATTGTAGGACGAATTAGTCAGACATCTTAGACGATGTCACAGCAGACAGGCAATGGGTTCGTCTTCCTTGGATTCCGAACGAATTTTGGTCAGTGGTACATATATCTGTGAGCTCTTCAATGTGCATTCCACCATCTCATCCTCCTAAGTGTCATCCAACGATACTGCCTCCAAGATAATATACATATTCTTTTCCAAGTCCGTCAGCACTCTTCCTCAGATCTCAGTTATATCACATTCTCTCACTTTTTACTATCACAACATCAGACAAACGAAAAAAAAATATATATATTTGTTCAAGTTCCGTCTAATTGATGCCTATGTTTTACTTGTGTATCCCTTAGATAACTGCTATCATCAGGCCCCTATCCAGTTCTTGTTCTTTGTATGTGTCTTCTTGTGACTTCTTGAAACAATCTGTTCATTGTTAGCATCTTCAATCTATTTCGACAGTTATTGTTACTATTTTTGACCTAATAAGATACCCGAACACATGTCTATTAATCTGTTGTACATCGATGAAGGTCCGTGAGTGACAGATAAGAGGTTTTACGAATCCGAAGCCAGCAGCGCCCCATATTTGTCTGTATAGCTCAATTACACAGAAAACCATTAAGGCTAACATCATAGTTTCATCTCTCTTGGTGTTACCTTAAATGTTATTCTACCGACATTCTCGAAAATTGTGTTCTCGCCGATTAACGATGTTCTGACTTGGTACATTAAACCTTTTCTCGAATACAGCCTCACGAGTTAACTAAATTGCTGCTTTTTTTCCATATTCTCCTGGAGTATTTTTCAAAGAACCATTCAATATTTGTTGTCAGTTTAAAGCAGACTACGTTATCGTATTTCTTTTTCAGGAGATTTAATCATGGAAATGTTAAATTCTCTAGAAAATTAATCTTCTTTCTACCGCCTACCGATAAAAGAGAGAACCACAGAGTTAATATTACTGCTACTACCACATTCAGTGACGGATGACAGCCTAAAGCCACTACCTTCCACAGTGACAAGTGGAGGCCAAACATTCAGTTTATGAATGGTTGGCTATAATGGCAGTAGTAGATCGGGTGAGTTCTACTTCACTTTTGATTAATCGGATTGACCATTTGATATCAAATGGGCTAATCCTTAATCAGATTTTAATCATAACAAGAGTATTAATCCTTAATCTTAATCCGATTAAATCAAGTGTGTTTGATTAAAGAAATTTGATCAAATTTTTTGATGAAAAAGTTTGATCAGATTTCTTTGATATTTTTTTGTGTGTGGGTATACTTTATTTTCTTTTCCTTTATTTTTGGGTTGGTGAGAGGGGGAAGCAGGAGCTCTGTACGATGTTGATGGTGTGGTGTCTAGAGGCGATTGATCAGAGTCTCATCATTGCCGAAGCTCAGAGTGGGGGGTGTGCTCGGGCCCTTGTGAGGGCCCTTATACCACCCATACGGTTGCAGCAGTTGTATCTCTCTGTGGGCTGAGGAAGTTTCCCTCACCAGACCGCAAAGAACACATAGCCCAGAGGTCAGGACGCCCTGCACGTCCCGGCCGATTGACCAGAGTGGTGGGGTTGTAATGTGTTATATAGGTGTTGAGTTGAGTGTAAGAGTGTGCTAAGTATCATTTTTTCAAATTTTATCTAATTTTGATGTGTTTGTAGGGATGTTGAAGGTAGATAGGCGATTTTTACGAATATATTTAACACACAAGAGAAATTCAGAGACTTTAAACATGTTCTATGTATGAAAAAATTGCACACATAGAATCGCAAATTTCAAACAACTAAGTGAATAATAAGTTCAATTACTCCAGTATGGAATTCAACGTAATGTGAGTCCCGAGTTTAGAAATATAATTTACACAAAAGATAATTTGAACTACATGAATAACAGCTGGTGTCGACAAGTGCTAAACAATCAAAATTGCGTGACTTTCCTAAATGAATTAATTAACAATCGACAATAAAATGTCCCTATAAATTACTTTGATTAAATGGGAGTCTTCTTAAAAACATTAACAAGTTTACATGTACAAATTACACGTACCTGACATGATTCAGTCTGGTGAATGATATCTTACAGCAAAGAAAACTCTGAATACGATTTCAACCAGACACAATCATGTACTTGAAATGATATTAAAATAAGTCTTTTCGATGTATGAATGGGTAGCACCTATGTCGAGCTGTGAGTAGATAAATGTTGCATGTCTGATAGGCAACTGTGTTTAAATTACAGTAAAAACTTGTAAATGAAGAAAATAAATATTACTGTTTATGAAATTCACTGCACTTGTTAACACAAATGTTATTCTTAAACTGCTAGGAATTTTTGTAGACCGAGCTCAGAAACATGATTTGAAAATCTTATCGCAATATTGACTTAACACACAACAAATGTTTCCTGACAAATTAAAATAATATTTCACACTATAGTTTACTTATACTGTGAACGAAAATCGTGGCTAGCACTAGAGATGAAGGTAGGTAGAATGGTCACCAGTTCGTAGTTGCGATAACCCACAATCGTAGCCTCGTTGTCTGCCACGTTTATAGAGGTACAGTGAAGATGAGAGAGATAATGGGCTGTTGAGGTATACATCTGACTAGTCCAAGCATCAATGACCAACTGAAGATGGCAGCGGACAGCGGGAAACCTCCGAATTGCTCTGTCGCCTTGTAGCCAGCCCCCTCCCGCCCCTCGCCGGACTGCTACCCTATGCTGCCTGCGATTTTCAATTGTTTGGAAATGTAGCAAGATGGCATCAACTGCCTAGTTGCATAGAGATCGGGGCTGCCTGCTTGTAGCCACACCTTCCACCTCCACCCCTCAGAACTGGCCCAAGTCCAGGATGCCAGCCACCCGCTACACCCCTCCACACCAAGCCATATCTGCAAGGTCCTAGGGGTTATCCACCTGTCTGCTCGTGATTATCATTTTTCGCAGCTGACTCAAGATGGCGACAAATGGGTAGAGAGCTTCTCATCATCACCTGTGCTCGCCTGCAAGTATTCCCTACCCTCCTCCCCTTGTCCAGAGAAACGTGCCCCGAGTCAAGAACCCAGACCATCCCTGCCGCCCCATACTCCATAAGCTGTCTTTATGCAAAAAGCAAGTTTCTTTTCCAACGTCATGGCTACGTAGCCCAAACCCCTGCCTTTCACTGTGAGGCCAAAGCGCGTGTTCTGCTGGCTGGGGAACTCTAAAAATCCAAGCACCCCACCCTCGCTGCCGATCCAAGGTCACACAAGAGCCTGGAATATTTCCAGAGAATTAAAAAATTTCACAACTGCTGCCGATTAAATTTTATAACCCTGAAATTTTATATCTCTGAAATAGTTTCTTTAATCCCTGAGATAATCCCCAGATCTAACATTTCAACAAGTTTATTCTTCAATCAAGCAAACTATTATTTGTAAAATCACACAGAAATACAAGACATATATTTATTCGTCTAGTAGACAAAAAATATGTATTTCATGTGTACTTTTTCCTAACATATCATATAGGAAAATTTTATATAATCTTTCTAAAGTTTATTTGGGAAAGGCAGTTGACTACAGTGATGTGTTTTGACAAAATATACCGATACAAGTCATTCTAAAACCTCATGTACAATACCAGCTAGCATATAGCTGAGAATCGAGGGAATGCGGGAGCAGGTGAAATTTAGGTCTCAAGAGCCGATGAGGGGAAACCAGGTGAGTATGGAGCAGCGCCGGGGCGAGTCACACATAGGCAGGAGATGGGCAAAGCGCAGAGCCGGTGAGGTAATGAGAGAATGGTTGGGAAAGATGATTCAGTCCGTGCCGCACGCCACTATCGACACCCGCCTGCTTCCATCCGCCCGACAACCTTCCTTTCAAGCGCAGAGTGTGATGGTCGCCTCCACGCATGCCCAACAGCGGGAGGGAGATTGGACTCTTCCCTTCCTACCCCACATTGCCAACAACTTCACTCATCGATGAGCGTCGCCCTCCCTGTAGCTTGCGTTCACTATACAATTCAACGTATCCCGGGACCTGGCCGCCCTCACCTGCCTTTCACAAGTTTAAAGCAAGATAACTGCATTAATTACGAAGCAGAGACAGGCATGTTTGATTAAGTTACATTATATTCAAACTACTTATATATGAATTAACTTGTTGGTTTACTAACTGATGCAATATGTCGACTAGTTTGTACTTTTTCAATCCTATCGACTTTACTTAAAACATCTAATTTTTCTATAGTTTTAGCTTTCAAATCATTGATAAAATAGTTCATTTGTGTTTCCAAATCATTATTTTGTTTTCTCATATCTGTTTGCATAACTAAACCAACATATTTATTAATAACTTAATCTCTTATATATTGCATTACTTATTCCATTCGTGTTTCGAGTTGTTTTGTAATAGCCACGGTGCCCCTGTCTAAGAGAGTGTCCACAGCACCGTCAGCCTCTGCATCCACATCTTCCAAGTTTGCAGCACCATCTGCCACTGTGCTCCTACCTACAGAGTTTGGAACTTTAGTCTTAAGAAGAAGAAAAACAGGTAAGCAACAACTGCCAAAACCCAAGATTTGCTCCTGTTGTAAACCGTAAGATTTAACGTCTCCCTCTCTAAACATCACTCCAAAAGTTGTATTTACCAATGATAATTTGTTGCAGGAATTAGACGAAAGTTTTTTAATTTAATTTTGTTGTATAACCTGCTCCAAGTCAGACATCTATTAAAATATTGTCACCTGAAACACTGCGACGTAAATTAATTTCTCTGCCTCTGCGTATATTCAATCTGTCATTACAATAAATAATTTATAGCCCAATATCGTTACCTACTCCACTAGTTCTTATTCCAGTTAAGAAACGCAAATTATGCTTAGGTCTTAATCCTAGATGTAAATTGTATTGAAAATTCACATTTTCAGTGATGAATGATTCCTTCTTCAATATAATTGCACAAATTTTTTCATTATTAAAAATTATAACGATTTTTTTTACTTGTAATAGGGTGAAAAGTTTTTACAGTTTAATGATTGGAAATATAAAGTTAAAAAGATTTTTAAAGAAATTTCATTCGGTTCTAATGATTTTGAAAGAAATTCCATTCAGGTGTAACTATTTTTAAAGAAATTTCAATCAGTTCTAACGATTGTTAACGAAATTTTTTTCAAGTCTTAACAATTTTTTGTTAAAAGTTCAACGAAATTCATAAAATTTACAAAAAAGTTTAACGATTTGTTTAAAAGTTTAAAAGATTAATCATTTAATTTCTATAAAATTTAACGATTCTTAAAGACGTGTTTAACGACTATAAAGAAAATTCATTCATTCAGGTTGGAAAGTTTCTTAATAAACTTTATTATTATGTCAAGTTATGTAAATTTTTTCGCTGTAAACACATTTTGACAGTATAATGGTGAACAGGAGAGCTTTACAGTATTCGAATATTTTTGTAGTCGTACCAGGATATGGTGCGATTATTTTTAACAGTTTTAATGACGTAAGACTGAGTTTGTCTTATACATGTAAATGTTAACATGATGAACAAAAAATTATTGCATTTATTTATTTCTAATTTGCAATGTAATATACATTATCAATTTAGGTATGTGACGTTTTTCAGAAGTCAGTGGTAAACAAAGTTTGTATTTAATTTAAGGTTTGTGATGTAACATGAAGTATCAATTCTAACTAGTGATGTTTTTCAGAAGGCAATGGCAAAAAAAATGTTTGTATTTCATTTAAAGTTTGTGATGTAATATGTTTAATGCTAAGATGTATAGTAAATTCTGTCTTAAACGTTATTTTAATTTTTTTAAATTTTTTAATAAAACTTTCTCTTTCAAGTTATGAACAAATATTGTGACTTGTTATTTATTAATTACAAAGATCACTAACTTTTTCCAATAATATCTTATGTATAATGAGTGATGAGAAAACAATCTTTTATTGAATGCTATGAGTGGGTATCTATCAGTAACGGTAAGCTGATAATTTGTTTTTAAATTCAAATTGATTAACCTTTTGCTTGCTTTCACAAAGAAGATGCAAATTTCTTGACTTATAAAACTTACAATTATTTAAGTTAAAATTGGAATAAAAAATAACTTTAAAGGTCTGAGGAGAAAATCAAACATAGCTGTATGAATGAATAAGATTTTGCAAAGGAACGAGCCAACAATCAGGCTATTCAAGTTGAAAGTAGGAGTAGGAGACACGGCTACTGCTGGCCAACTTTTGTGACATCCCAAGGGAACAAATTGAAAGCGAGCCTGGAATGCCTTTACAGATGCAGGCAGCAGAGACCTCTGACCATTCTGCCTACAAGAAAGTTTCACCAGCTAAAACCTTTACGTCTGCACCAAACATTTTAAATATAACAAATATTTGTTTTACATATACACAGATTACAGCTCTTCAGGATACAACACAATGATGTCTAGAGAAGAAGAATACAAACACAATACAATATATATAAACTAGTATTTCAATTAAAAGAAAGATTCAACTCAAGTTATTTAAAAATACTCCTATATTTCCCGTAAATTTTCAAACATTTGGACCTTTTAGTATAAAAGTAAGAATAGTGTTGAAAATCGCTATATTCCAACTCTGAAATACATGACTTCCACCTGTATTCATACTGTTTCACTAAACTCACATCGGAAACTGTTAAATTATTAAATTAATTCATGCATATAAATTTTATGTTCAATGGAATACATTTTGTTGTTGGTTAGACATAAAAAGACAGGGATTATGTTGGTTGAGCTGTTAGCACACTCCCATCCCCGGGCAAGTCACACCATAAAAACAAAATACTGGCAACATGTTGATGTCATGTTATATGTTGCCATTGATGAAAGAGTTTTATCGGAGATCTCTCTCATTTCCTTATTCTCAAGCTCGCGACCCGGTCCGGCCCGGCGCTGTTCCAACTCCGAATGTTTTCCCTCATTGGTACTCGAGATCTCGTTGTTAAAAGAGATGGCCAATTTTCTGCTATACAAATAAATATATGGCAAATTGATAGTAAAAAAAATTATCATCTAGTGAATAAAATGTCTTGTTTGAATAGTTGTAAAAAACAATCCTGTTTTAACGAAAAAATAAAATAAGTCTCTATTTCTATATTATTTTTTTATTTATAAGTTTCCAGGATTATAGTTAAAAGTTGATGTTTATATTTAAAAAAAAAACTGCAGCTTATTTTGGGAACTTGACTTCAGGGACTTGTAAAAAAATTTCATTTTGCTGCTCATATAGTCAACCTGTTGTGTAAGGTTGAAACGACAGAGAGTCAGGTGAAATCTCTCAGGGGAGGGGTGGGTTTTTGTGAAACAGATACTGCAGGATCGGCAACTCACAAAAAATACGAAAAAGCTTTCTCACGGCTGAAATGGGGTGTGTAAAACTGGTTTTTGCGAACACCAGGCTCGATCAATAATGGAGCTCTTCAGAAAACTAGAATTTCAAGGCAAGTCACCTTTGGGAGTAGGGGTGGGAGAGGTTCTCGACCCCCAGGACCTGGCAGACACCGCTTGGAGGGAGTGTAATGGGGTGGCTAGCACCCTGGACTCGGGCCGGTTCTGAGGGTTAGGAGGGTGTGGCTACCAGTAGACAACCCCAGATCTGAGCACAGCTACTCGGTTGTTGTCATCTTGAGTCAGTTGCGAAAAATGACAATTGCGAGCAGATGGGTGAATGACTCCTAGGACCTCGCAGACATGGCTTGTTAGAGAGGGGGTGTAGGGAGTGGCTGGCATCCTGGACTCGGGCTGGTTCTGAGGGGTGGAGATGAGAGAGAGTGGCTACAGGCAGGCAGCCCCCGATCTGAACGCAACTAGGCAGTTGATGCCATCTTGCTACAATACCGAACAATTGACAATCGCAGGCAGCCAGAGGTAGCAGTCTGGCGAGGAGAAGGAGGGGGTGGCTACCAGCAGGGAGATCGATGCGGAAGTTTCCCACTGCCAGCCACCATCTTCAGTTGGCCATCGACGGTTGGACTAGATGGATGCATATCTCAACAACAACTCTCTCTCTCTCTCTTCTCTCTCTCTCTCTCTCTCTCTCTCCTCTCTCTCTCTCTCTCTCTCTCTCTCTCTCCTCTCTCTCTTTTCTCTCTCTCGTTTTCACCGCACCTCTAGAAACTTGGTGGACGATGAAGCTACGATCGCAGGTTATTGCAACTATGGACCGGAGACCTTCGCACCTACCTTCATCTGTAGTGCTAGCCACGACTTTCGTTAAGCGATATTATTTGCCCCGGGGTAGAACTCGTTTAAAGACTCTGGATTTCTCTCGTGTTTTAAATATATTCGTAAAAATTGCCTATCACCAACATCCTTACAAACACATCAGAATTTGAAAAAATATATAAAAAATGATATTAGTGCACTTTTGCACTCAACTCACCATCTATGTAACACATTGAAAACCAGCACTGTGGTCAGTCGCCTTCAGGACATCATACCATTAACATCGTACAGAACCCCTGCTTCTCTCTCCTCCCACATGAAATGAAAGAAAGAAAATGAAATATTCCCATACACAAAAAAATCATCAAATAAATTTGATTAAAATTTTTCATAAAAGAAATAAGATTAAATTACTTTAATCAAACACGAGCTATTTAATCGGATTAGTATTAAGGATTAAGAATTTTTGATGGTATTAAAATCGGACTAAGGATTATCCCTTTTGATATATATTTGATATCGAAGGGTTAATTCGATTAATCAGAAGTGAAGTAAAACTCGCCCTCCCCTACTACTATTGGCCACATGGCGTAGGTGCTGGAAATATCGGTGGCCCATGCAGTGACGAGTAACAGTGACAGCAGACTCTGATACGAGTTAGTAAAGAATTACAGGTATCTATTGGTTTTGCCCCATGCATTGACATGTGGTAACATCTCATCCAGTATATGGATGAGTTTCCATAATATATTATTATTGCAGCGATGATGACTTCTGCTGCAACCATTTATGGGTGACAAGTTGGAGTCGTGTTGCCCCACATTCACAAATATCAGCATCTCCAGTCCAGAAGTCGATAACCTTGAATGGCCGCCGCCGGACCAGGCAGTGATAGGTTACCGTGATAATAGTATCAGCTGCAGTTACTGCTGTGCTACAAATTCTACTTCCAATGCACCACGCAGTGACAGGTAAAAATACTACCACCAATCTATAGGTGGATTCACTGAATGGCCGCCTCGCATGATGATCAACAACACCGGCGTTCCATGCAGTGACAGGTGACAGCGATGGTGGCCTCTGCTGCAGTTAATGACGGATAAAAGTCTGTCTAGCACCTGTTGTGTCACGTAATGACGTATGGCAACTGCCTCCGGACTATGGGTGGATGGCTTCAATCACCGTTTCGCACAATGGTTTACAGCACAATGGTTTACAGGTAGCAAGAGCGCCAATAGTTTATGGGTGGGTGACATGAATAGCTACGTCCCACGGCGGCCATCGGCTCTTGTGATCCACGAAGTGACAGGCGCTAGCAATTATGCCCTATGCTGCAGTCAGCGACAGGTGACAACTACACCTCCGGTGTACGTGTTTGTGCTGGACGTTCACGCTGATAGGTGTCAGCGAAGGCCACTCCTTCGTGCATCGCGACCCCGCCTTTGATTTATCGGCGTTCGGTCGCCAGCGATCCGCGATTTGCATGTAACGAGCGGACATCAATTACAGTTGCCGTGCTGTGGGAGGGGGAAGGTGAGGGGGAGGGGGAAAACAAATTGCGAAGCGCAAATCCGTGTACGCGTACTCCTTGGCCTTGCAGTCCTGCCGAGAATAAAAAATAAAATAAAAAATAAACTTAAAAATTATTGGAGTTCCTGCATTTCGTTTTTCGTAAACCGTCCCTATACACACAAGGGTCAATGCAACCCAAATAAATTATTTCCTTTACTTGGTGCAAGCGTTCAGAAGAAAAGCTGCTCAAATCCCGTATGTCATGTTTCTATGCCGTCTCTAATACAATCAAAGATTATTAAGTTGTGTATTGTGATGTTCAGTGATGCCCTTATAAAGAAATTGAGATTTGATTACAGTGAAGGAATTGCCGCATAACAATCTTCAATCGAGAAATTAGCAGTAAGTGAAGAATTTGTTTAATTTATTAAAATGTCGATAGTCATGATGAATTCCGGCTGTTCTCCAGCCATCTCCTTGGAACACACTATTTTCTTTTTTTCATTTTTAGAGACAATTTTCTAGGATTAATGTAGAGAAAGCCCTTACGACCAGCGACATCGTCCGGCACGATTCCCATGTACGAAAATCCGGGAGTGACCCGGCCGGGGATTGAACCGAGTTCGCCTTGCTGTGAAGCGAGCAGTCAAACCGCCCAGTAACCACGGCCCCTTGCGGAAGAAGGTATTCACGATGCGGTGCAGGAAGATCACGCGACTGGAGCTTGGCAATTACCTTGAGGAATGCAGGTCTTGTGCGTGGTCGGTGGGGGAGGCCATAGAGTACCCCGAGGGCCCACAGCTCTCCGGGATCCGCAGGTCTCCGAAGGACGGTTCATCATCGGCGTCCCTGGGTGCTGGCGCGACCTTGGGCGGGACCCGCCCGCGCGCGCGAAATGTCGCTCTGTGGCGATGATCGTCGTCGTGGCCTCAGACGCGGGGCGGGGCGCCCTCTCCTGTCCGACGCGGGAAGGCTGCAATCACAGAAGAGGGAACCGCTCTTTTGCAATAACGTCTCACCTGGATGGATCTCGAGTCGTCTCGTACACCCGCCGTGCAGCCGGTGGGTCGACGTCCCTCCTTGGCATCGATTCGAGTGGAGTGGAGAGATCTGGGCGGTTCTTAAACATCGAGGTCTTGATGCCCGATTTTGGAGTATAGAGCAGCGCCGGAATGCAAGAGCGGAGGAAGCGGAAGATCCCTGAGAAAACCGTCCGGTACGATTCCCACAGCGCGAAAATCTGGGGGCGACCCTGCCGAGAGTTGAACCCGGTTCGCATTGCTGGAGACGAGTAGTCTGATCAGTACTTCACCGCGGCCCCCGGAACCGATTCGAGATACTACGGCTTATCAACCCTTCCATAACCACTTTCATAGGTGCTTTCATGTGTGGTGTTTGTGTGTTTGTGCTTAGGCCGATACAGCTCTTGTTTCGTTAACATAAATCAACGAGCTGGAGGCTTCGTATGTGGCGATAACGGTAGGAACCAGCAAAAACGTAGTACAGTAGGTCGTCAATTTACGACTCAGTTGCCTACAGGGGAGATCATTTGGCACTGAACATCGCTGTGTAAATATTTTTTCCTTAGAACATAACCAATTCTGTACACAGAGTCTGGATGGATTAACATTACAGATTAGCAAAGTATACCGAAATGCAACAAATTAGCCGAACGCCCTTAGAATTTGAAGCTAGGTCACCCCCTAACCACAACCTACATTTCGAACGCCAGGCGAACCACACAGCACCGGGATATAAATATAATTTGTGTGAAAAATGCTCACAATCGTGAACTCGTTTACAGAACAGGTTAGGTTAATAATATGGGAGAATAGATTAGGATATTAATTTTAAGAGACTGCAAAGACTTTTCATGGAATCGAGAAGGGAAATCATTTGGAAAAGCTACGCCTAGTGCTGCCGGCTAGGATAAAACCTACGACCATCCAAATGCGGGTACTACAAGCTACTGTGTAGGCTAACCTGATACATTGGATATAGCTGTAAAATTGCCTATTCAGACTGCTCCTTCTGGAACTTCAATAACCAGATGCGTGTGATCCTATAATGGACGACTGCTACAAATTTTCCATCTTAAAAGGTAACCATTGTGTAATTTTGTGGTTACTACAAATTTGTTTATCTTTGGATTTTATATAGTACAAATATAATCAGTTCTAACATTCCCGGATCAATAAACTATGTATATTTGGTGAATATAGAACGTATACCTCATTTGCGTAAGCGTAGTAAGCATATATCATGCGCAAGGCTCTTAACTATTCACAATATAGAACGTATATCACATTTGTGTAAGCATTGGAAGAACATATCGTGCGTAAGACTCTTGACTATTCGCACCAAGCGTTTGTATACTAAATATAAATTGATACGAACATATTAATTTGTAGTAAAGTTTATTACGGCTGTTTGGCCACATCTTACAAGATCTTCAAATTGTGTAACTATTATAATTATTTTTCTATTTTTAGTGCATTTATAAATAAAAGGTTGGTTTTATAGTTTTTTTTTACATTAATTTTATTATTCACTGTTGACGGTAAACTGAGCACTTTTGAAAGATATGCTTGAAATCTACTTTCATTTTCATTGTTTTTTCCTTCGTCGTGTGTAAAACTGAGATTGCCAAGGGCCTGATCGATGCGTCAGTCAAGATAAGTTATAAATTATTGGAAAAGTAAATATTTCACAGATTTGCTCATTCTTACACTTACGAACATTAAAATATCAGAAATCATAAGAGATCGTTTCGATGTTCACGAATAGTTATTACTTAACTTTAAGACATGAAACTACACATTTGTCTCTATTGTTGCCATATTTACTGGGAGCATCCCATTCATTGTGCCTGTTAGAAAATTTGCAGGTATAGTAAAACCGAGTGAGTTGGCGCACATTTCATAATAAACGATTTATCGTCATAAGATTAATGTTTATAATGAAATATTTACTATCGCCCTTTATCTTTAAGGAAACACACATGCAGCCAAAATTTAACTTACAATATTGCTTTAATAATTCATAATTACACGCCAGAACCCCACAATTTAATTTTTTGGATCTCGTAAAATATACCGTGCCACCTACAAAAATTAAAATATAACCTTAAAACCATTACTTCAATTTAACTTAAGTTATACTTAGCCAAAAGAGCATTACAAAATTTAAGGGAACGTTACATAATGGAAACACAGAAATATTTTGCTATACGTAGAGCCACCTGTTTTTCGCGAAAATATTCATGTGGATGCTAGATTTCAATATCTTATGTGCGCACTTGCAATGTTCATTTGGCTGTTGGCCGCTTGCCTTTGTCTGAAGAGAGTCTGTTACGTGAATGAGTTAATCAGGATTAAGTTTCTCCGATACTGAACATCCGTTATTAGCGGGCAGACAGATAAGACGCGTAACAATTCAAATGATCCAATCACGAAAGTGGTTCTGAACTTAAGCGTTAAGGAACACAATTTGTCTTCAAATCTTTTCGCGAAAAACGGGTGCCCCTGGTTATACGTTGTTCGACAAATTATGGAAAGGACATTTCTAGCTGTGTTTAAATAAAGATTTTAACGCCATCCGTTAAAATAATGTATTACATACTTTTTTTTTACGTTGGTTTTTTTTATTTGTAGTTTCCATAAAGGCAGGCAAGTCGTGACTTTAGTGATGTAATTATGAAAAAAAATATATAGAAACATTTTTTGTTTCATTTAGAGAAATAACACGACTCGCAATGCCTACAAGTTTCGAGAAGATTATATTCTCAGCCATATAAAAAAAATGAAATGTTTTTCCGTACTCCGGCCTTAAGGTGGTTTTCCGTTCGCCGCGGCCTACGGGTTTTCTCACGGCCTTGCGGCCTCCGCGCTCTTCCAATTAAACGCTTCAGTTCGGAGAAGGAGGAACGAAGGCAGGTCGGTGTCCTTGGGGGCGTCATCGGCGAGGCTTTCACTTGCATCAGCTCCCCCTCGGGCGTCGGCCGTCACGCCACGAGCAGTACACTAGGCCACGTCGCCCTTACGTCTCCGCGGTTATTACCGTCTATTTCCGTCCGCCTCCAGGCCAGCCACGCACGCCCGACCTCACGGAAATAGTTTGGAAGCCTCCCGCGATTCGAGTGTACCGCTGAGGCACCGCGGTGGTGCAGTGGTCAGACTACTCGCCTCCCACCTTGCCGCACCCGGGCTCGATTCCCGGCGGGGCCGCCCCGGGATTTTCGAACATGGGGATCATCCTGGACGATGCCGCTAGTCGCCGCGGTTTTCTCAGAGATTTCCCGTTTCCCCAGCCCTTGCATTCCGGCGCTGCTCCATACCCACCTCGCTTCGCCCTCTTCGGAACTCAAGACCTCGAAGTTAAGGCTGCGTCTGAATTCGCCTGCAGTACATACTTATGCGTACCTGCCCCCGGAAGAGACATCATAAGTGCTATCCGAATTGCAAGTAAAGTATGCAAGTATACAAGTACTTGCGGAATATGTGCCGCCATTTTGAGAAGCAATCTGTAGGTTGAAATTTATTTCCAACAAAATTGTTTTATTTAAAGTTTAATAGGGCAACATTTCTACTTCGTAGACATAGAATTTTGAACTGAGTAAATAATTATTGCAAGGTAACATTAAATAAAAAGTCTGAACAATAAGTTCGCATTAGGTCTGTGTTCCGAACCTACAGAGGCTAAGATGAAAAAAAAAATTCAAATTGCATTTACTGAAGTATTATTTAATACTTGATTCAACTTCTGAAACTTGCAGCAACTATCAAATTCTTATTCGGAATACATGTACATTAAAAGTGGTTAGCTGGCTAATAACAGTTACCGAAGCCAACAAGACTGCATGCCCGAATTCCCAAGTTTGGTGCCAAGGGTAAGAGAAGTATGCAAGGTTGCAAGTACTCAAGTATATACCTGAGTTCGGACACGGCCTAAGAGCCGCCCAAATCTCTCCACACCTCTCCACTACTGTAGGTTGGATCTCTTGTGATATTGCTAGAAACCCTCAAAATTCGCATTATTTTCTGATTGCACGACGTACATCGCCGTCCTATATATGTATATTCGAGTCAGGGTCATTTGTTTACTGGCTTCCGCAGAAGTCAGGTGCCATTTTCCATTTTGACTTGGCTGGACGCAACTGGACAATGCTGTCGTCAATTGTTTCTCATTTGTTGAAATACGTCCGGGACGTGCCAGACAAACTATATAGCCAGTAATAAAACCACTAAAAATGTACAGCATTTCAAAGCTTATTCTGTCGTCGAATAATAACGCGAATTTTGTACGTCTCTAGATATTGCTGTCAACGAGAAGTCAAGACCTACCTATCACCTAAGCTTTTAAGAACTTTGTGATATGATAATTTGCACCCACGAAGGTGAAAGTAGGTTTAATTTGTTATATGAGTACCTAGAAAACAATGCATGTTCAAGAACAGGCAATAAAGCTTCCTTTAACCCCTTCAGACACGCATCGTAAACAACCAGTGTAATGTGTGATTGGTACTTACAGTGTTAGGGATGTTGCAAGTAAGTTTTAAGCTCCTCCCCGAAGTTTTGATTCACGCCCTAACGTCATTTACGAGATCAAAACCGCTCGCAATTCCATTCGTTAAAACTTAATTGATAGCAAAACTTGTTAGAAATAGCATACATACTTTTAATTCTGAAACCAACTCTGTGTCTCCGAGTACATATATTGGGTTTACTGAAGAGGGTTCAAGTAATCCGTTCCATTCCACCAATATCGTGTGTTGGCTACACTTTGGTTAAACCTATACCATCCATCGAAACTACAGGTATGGTATAGTCAGGGGCATTGATATTTCGCGATAAGATTTCGAGACAAGATGCAGTTCAAAGCATTGTGGGGTCGTCCAGCTTTTGTGATTGGCTGAAGCTAGTTCTGGTTCGTGTTAACTGTTTGCGCACGAATCACGAAGGTACAGTGTCGGAGTTCCGGAATCCTGAGTGGCTCGGTCAAATGCGGTAATGACACCAGCAGCCAATGGAGGTATGACAACAGCCGAGGTATATATACGGTAGTGAAGTCTACTGTGTCCTCCGATTCATTACCGAAAAATCAGTGGTCCTAGGTATAGAGGAATTATTTTGCCAAAACCAGGCGACCTAACTACAGCTGTATTCCAGAAGATAACAGAGCACCAAATTGTTTCAACAAATGCCAATGCCTGAGTAATATTTAATGTGAACTCCCGCGTAGCTGAAACTTATTTGAAGCTATTTGTTCATTTCTGAGAGCCCTGCAAGGGTTCTACCTTCAGAAAATTACCTAGCTTCTCGCCATACGTACGAATTAGCAGTAGGCTGTAGTATATTCGCAATTTACTCACGCTTTTTGAATCCAAGTGTTGAAAATTCGCCCCACCTATCACGTGCCTGGGAGTATCATAAACATGCCACGTATCTCAAGCTTCTTATAGTAGTGTTAACATAAAAGTACCTTATTTTTTGTTTAGTTCAACTTTGACAAATATTTTATCTGTAAATTATAACATTTCATTTATATTTAATGCGAATAAAAACAAGGAGAAAATATGTGTGTCGGTAATGTTCAGTAAAAAATAGTCCTTATGCAAAATCATAACACATTGAGTGCGCACGAATGCAGTACGTTATCCCTTTGGCATAATTTTTTAGACTCGGTTAAGCTTTGCTTGCTTAAGGCGGAGGAATATCCTGGAAGTAGAACTTTAGCAGGGTTTCAGAAAAGTTGGAAGTAACCGTGAACGAACTATAGAAAAATTGTTGGTTTTGTCACGGACTTTAATTTTTAGTGATCATGCTTATATGTTTTTAAATACAAAATGTTTGTTTACATTTATAAGGGTGAACCGAAAGTGAAGGCAATTGTGAGATTACGTGATAACATCAACAGGTAGGCGTTGACGCACGGCTCCACTTACGCACGATTTCTTAATGTTATGTATTCTTCCGCCTTATGTAAAATTATCATTGCCATGGGCCTCATCACTTTATTCGTGCGTCGGTCAAGAAACATGTGAAATTATTAGGAAAGTAAATATTATACAAATCAGCTCATTTTCATACTTCGATGCATTAGAAAAACTGAGAGTGAAAGAAATAATAGAAGTTATCACAAATTGTTACCGAAAACTTTTTATTCGAGTTTAAGATACGGAACTACTTTTCATCCATCGTTACCAACTTTACTGTGCACGGGTTACTAAGCACGCCTGTTATAATATATACAGGCAGGAGCAGCGACTTTTTTCTAGGGTTGATTTCAAAAGTGCTCACTTTGTCGTGAACAGCCTTTAGTAATATATTAACAAGTTTGTTAAATAATTTTTATACCATATGTACATAACACTGATTAACGTAAAAGTATTATAATTCTTATTAAATGAAACTTTAACTTAGTATCGTCTACAACTTGTAATATTTTATTTCGTATTCAATACGAATTAAAACATAAGCAGCAGCATTCTGTTAGAAATGGCTGTTAAGAAATAGTTCATAGTTAAAATATTGTTTTAACCTAGCTTTTTGGTATACTTTATGCAAATTAAACGTTGCCTATTAAAATATTGAAGTCTTTAGGTAGCACAGATGGAAACATAATTCATTGTTACATTTAAAAATTCCAGCGCAAATTATGATGCGCAGGCCACAGCGACATGTTTTTTTTTTTAGTCTCAGGAAGATACTTAAATAGGCGGAGCGAAGCTTGTCGCTCTCTTTCTCTCTCTCTCTCTCTCTCTCTCTCTCTCTCTCTCTCTCTCTCTCTCTCTCTCTCTCTCTCTCCCCTCTCTCTGGAAGTCTCGCAGCGTGAGAATCAGAAATTATACATGTTTTCAATTTTAGCATATTTCATACTTATTACAGCAAAAAAAAATGGTATTTGAACTTTTAAATTAAAACAGAAACGAAATTTAAATTTCTCAGTACGTATTATAATATAGCTATTTATATGTGATGGCGGGATGGTTACAAATCCGAAGTTGGTATAAATGGTGTCTGGAGACATGATATAGTGTGTTGCTTGTGGCTGAACGAAGTATTAATTTTTCTTCCTGCAACAAAATACTTAAAATTACCGCATCAAATTTGTACGTACACGTTTAGATTTTTAAACTTACTAAGGCACGTTACGATCTTGTGATAAATCTGTGTTCATACGGCAGGAACGAATATATTGTAATGTGTGCCGTGACCGCTGTGTATGAGAACTACGTTGGACCAGTGTGTGAGTGATTGCGAATTTTGGACGCGGGAAATTTATACGTTCTAACAGATTATATGACGAGATTAATCAGTTAAAAGTCACGGTACCGTTTATTTATCACAACTTTGTAACTTTGGTCCATGTGTTTCAAAACACAATTGTGTAACGTGCCTACGTTTCTGTGATTTGAATGTTTGCCACAATTCCAACAAATGACTAGGCCCAGCCAGAAAATTTTAAATAAATAATAAAATAAACCTAGTAAAAACCAAGTATCTATGCAAAGAAATATGAGCGGAAATTTAAGTCACCGTAGGCATATTTGTGTGCATGTTCGCCACTATAATTTAAGTTTGTCGCCAGAAACATTTTGAATAACAGTTCGAATTGCATATGTGAGGAGAACGCTAGTACCTTTAATAAATAAGATTCTCTTCAGTTGCCATCCGTGCGAAACAGCGATCCCCTGAAGACATGGCTTAGGACGACATCCTACGATGGGAGTAGAGATTTCTTTCTTTCTTTTTGTATTAGTTGAAGCAGAAATTATACATATTAATTATTCTTAATTTTCTTGCCTTACAATTATGCTCATCTTCAGCCATTTATTCGGGTCCTTATGAACTAACTAACTCAACAATTAAAATCCTAGCAGAAAATTAAATAGAACATACAATACTCATTATAGGAAAAAGTGTGAAAAACCTATAGTACAATGACAAGTTAAGGAATCATGAATTGCAAATAAATATCTTATAAAATTTTAATAATTATAACTGCAGATTGAATTAGCATTTAATAGAACTTAAGTTTTAATATTTACGCTAAACATAAACAAAAATATATAATGAACAATAACTTTCCCTTAAGGGTCATTCTAGTGTCCATAGGAGTCTTTATATTAAAGAACTATTTACTGCTATATGCATATATACATGGGATGACTAAAAACTCTCTTAGTTATTTGAAGGTTTGAACCTCCACTGGGTCACATAGCTCAATAGTACTGACAATAATAGATATATAATGCAGCGGTTGGGAAAACAGAAGCACTCCGAGAAAATCCTAGCCTGCCACGTTCCTAACACGTGACGATTCAGATACACAGTCCGCAGGGGAACGAAATCCCAATGGCTGTGTTTGTTTTGTTGGCCTGATGAATGCATGGGGCCTTCAAGAGTCCGCTCATTTTCGTAAAAAGGCTACATTTTTTTTCTCAAAGAATGCTTTTTCTTTTTACGTGAGTTGTTTCTGCAGGGCGAAAAATGGGTTTCATATGGGCATATCAGAAAAACTCCATGAGAAATGAGTCCACAGAACAAACTTGCAGCAAACTACTTCTTAGCGTTTAAAAAGTTTATGGCCTCCAAATAGCCAGATTAGCCTAATTAAATCTCATCATAGCTATTTTAAAATAGTGGCTATTAAATAGAACAGGATATTTCTTGTACTCGTCCAACAATCTCACAACACAATTTCACAAAACAGAATTTTCAAGAGTTCTTCACAGTGAATGGGAGCGCGGTGGCTGAGCGGCTAGACTGCTCGCCTCCCACCAAAGCGAACCAGGTTCGATCCCCGGCCGGGGAACTCCCGGATTTTTACAAGTGGGAATCGTGCCGGAAGGTACCGCTGCTCGGAGGCTTTTCTCGGGGATCTCCCCTGCCCTTGCATTCCGGCACTGCTCTATTCTCACCTCTTTACCCTAATCGGCTAACTCAATTAACAATTAATATTTTTTGCCTAAATCATCTTTACGCAGATATATCCTCTTCTCTTCTCCTACCTCTCTGGTAGAAATATGTGACCATATTACCATAGGCTGTTCACGGTGAAATGAGCACTTTTGAAAGCCCTGATTTTGATCTAATTGTATGTACGTTGTGTATTCCTCCGACTTATGTAAATTTAAAATTGTCATCGGCCTCATTAATTTATTTATACGTCGGTCAAGTGTAACTGTGAAATTAGTAATAAAGTAAAGACTTTACAAATATGCCTACTCTTACACTTCGGTGCATTAAAAAAAACCCAGAAAGTGAAATTAATAATGTTACAATTTCTCTCTCTAGAAATTAAGTGAGCTATACCAAGTTCGTTAAGGGATGGAGGTCTTAATCAAATAAAAGAATTTATTATAATTTCCTTATTTTATTTACAATAACTACAGCAAAATTTTCTAAACTCAAATTCTCACAAAAAATTGAAATCACTTACTGTTCACAATTGGCACCAATTAATAAAATTTATAATTACGACCAAGAAATCTATGAAATTAAATAATGAAAGATCAATCCCAATAGACAGTGTATCAATATATTCAATTATTTTATAATTTATGCGTTGATATTTGGCAGTTCGAATATTTACAATAAAATCAGTATTACACCTCCATTCAGTCCCACCTCAGTTTAGTCCATGTCCCGCCAGTCGCAATGTTCTAGAGTCTTCCAAACGCCCTTGCGCACAGTAGGCTTTACTCGTCGGTTTCACACCCTCTCATCCATTCACGACACGAACACCTCTCTCGTTGTCGTCCAGTCGTCGTCCACACGTTCTTCGCTCGTGCACACTCGCCAGGCGGCCTCCGTCAAAGACTGCCGGCCGCTGGGTTGCGGAAGTATATATAGTATCTTAGGCCGCCACCTAGAATCATCCCCAACCCGCGTGATGCGTCGCGGAGGGCTGAGGCGCCAGCCAGTCTCACCAGAACATTCTTGCGTCGTCGCTAAACGTATCGGAAACTCTAGCAGGCGAGAGGAGATTGACGCCAGCAAGTCTCGCCGCTGTCGGCATTCACGGGATTCCCAGAAGGGTGGATCAGGAGGCCGGGAGCGCATCGTTCCAGGAAGAGGGGAGGGCGAAGTGGGTCTCCGATTACGGCGCGGGGCAGATGAGTCGGCGCCAGCTACAACACGTAACAATAATTTTAAGTTATCATAAATGGTTACCTAACACTTTTTATTCGAAGTGAAAATATGGAACTACTTTCCAGCCATCGTTACAAACTTTACTGGGCGAATGTCACCTAGTGCTCCCATTAAAATATATGTAGGGAGAGAGAGTGGTTTTTTTCTAAGGTTGATTTCTAACGTGCTCACTTTATCGTGAACAGCCTTTATCAGAAAACGATTAATAGAGTCACTCGTTTCGAAGAAAACTCTCCTGAAAATAGTACATGCTCTTATCTTCTGCTTTCGTATGCGATCTGCCTCGCACGAGATATGCTCAGTCGCATGAGATCTAGCGAGTGCCATCTCGCTCTGCTTGTTTTGCACGTATCTCGCGTCGCGTGAAAGTTACTTAAACATCGCACTCGTGATCCTAGGTCAAGTCCTGACCTCCACGGCGTCTTGGAAGACGTTTAATCCGCGAGCGACTCGCTGTCCTTGAGTTGCCAGACATCTCCGCTGACAGGAATAGGAACTGGTCGACCATCTCTTCTTCTTCCTACTCCCCCTCCCCCCCCCCCCCCCAATACCATCCGCCTACTCATGAAGCTAGCATCACTTTTCAACACCGCTAGTCAGATGTTTCCTCATTTCTCGATCCATCCACTACCTGGTCTCCTGCCTTCGCCTCAAGAACACACAACTTGCCGTCATCTCCCCGTTCTCCCAACGGCAGTATAAACTGTTCACAGTAAAGTGAGCACTTTTGAGGCCTGAGTTCCTTTTTACTTTCAGCCATTAGTTATCCTTAACCACCTTTTTTTTAAATAAATATTGCCATGTTTGTAATAAACACAGTGTGTATATTCCATTGCACTCGGAATTTAGCGTCTAAGGGTAAAATAAAATATATTTAGTGACTGTTATTCGAAACTAGAGGGATTTAAGAGGGTGCTCACTTTGCCGTGAATAGCCTATACAGATACCTCGCACAGAATAGACGAGCATACAGAAGACCGAACACGTGTCAGTACCGCTCATGTATCTCGGATGCGCATATTGACTGCTGTTTCTTTTCAACCCTTATGGCGTGGAACATATTTACATTCCGTGCAAGTTGGAAGTGAGCCAATTACATGCACCGCTTCATAAGAAGTAAATATATGTATTGGGGTCCTCTTAGCTTCACAGCCCTCCGGGTTTTCTATTCTTCATTTAAGATGATAAAATAATAACCATTCGCAAAATTGCTAGTTTCATTTTATTTTCGCCCTTTACTTACCTTACACAGCCAAGGGAACTTAGCATACATAAATTACATTTAAACATATAAGCATTGATCAACTTAAATATCAAGTCTAAGACAAAATTTAAAAATATTATTTAATCCAAAAAAGTTACAATGATAAAATGTATTCCTACAGAATATTATGAAATTAAAAAAATATATTTAAATTCATTTTTAAAAATTAAATACCTAACTTTGTAGGCTTGGGTATCTCTGCAGGAGGGAGGGGTGATATGTTTAGCCTGTTATATAAACAGTTTCCACGGAGAGCCACGGGACGTCTGCCCCCAGACACTTTTCTCCACCCCTCCGTCCCCCCCAACCGGAAATTATTCCTTTTTAACATTTTAAATTGAACACCAAAATTAAAAATCTATTGAAATAAATATAAAAAATTCGTTAAAATAGTGCACTTAATACACCTAACACCAAGATAGAGACTTACCTGAACAAATCTATCTTCTCCATACACCCAATTATTCTCACTATGCACGATAGTGAAGACCTTCCCATCCTGTTTTTCTTATCCGTCCCAAAACAGGGATTTCGTGGGTTCCGCGCCAGTCTTGCCAGCAACCGTGGCGCTACTAAAGCCCTTGCCAAATTTCTTATGTGCCTTGTTAGTCTCGCCTGACACGCCAATCTTCTACTAACCCTGTCACCCCTTTTATTCACCTTCCTACTCTAACGAATCTTCATTGAAAGTCTGCATTATCCTGTACATTTCAACGATATAATCTTTACACTGTAAACTTGGAACGGTGAGAACTGAGCCAAATCAGCGAAAACAGTGAGAATTGAGCAACTGATAGTCAGTGCCAGATAACTATAGGATGTTCATGGTCAAATGAGCACTTTTGAAAGCCCTGCTTAAAGTCTACTTGTATGCACTTTGTGTATTCTTTCGCCTTATGTAAAATTAACATTGCCATGGGGCTTATGAGTTTATGTATGCGTCTGTCAGGTGAAACTGTGCAAGTATTAGAAAAGTAGATGTGTTACAAATCGGGTCGTTTTTTTACACTTCGATGCATAAAAAAAAAAAAAAAACAGAAAACGAAAGGAATTACTGAAGTTAACAGAAATGGTTACCTAACACATTTTATTCGACGTTAAGATAGGGAACTACTTTTCCTCCCCTCGTTACCAACTTTACTGGGCGCATGTCACTCAGTGCGCCCGTTAAGATATATGCAGGCAGATGTAGTGATGTTTCTCTAAGGTTGTGTTCAAAAGTGCTCACTTTATTGTGAACAGCCTTTAATCAATATAGTGGTTGCATTTCACTGATTTATCTGTGATTTCCCACTGAATGTCAATAATCCCACTGCTTTAAATCACTTGTTCCCGGCTAACGTTCTGGATTCGCCGGTCAGCAATAGCTTACCAACTGGATTTCAGTGACTGTTGTCGATACCACTAATTCGGACTTACGAGTGTAACATCATCATAAATTTCGTCATCGTATATTTGATTTCTCCTTAACGGCCAGCTTGCATTAACCTGCACTTATTTGACCCTAAGTTCTCTTCTTTCATTTTCTAACATTTCACATTGAATTCGCCAGTTCTGTTGGTCACTGTTTTCTCGCTTGCTACTGTCGTATTGGTCTACACTTCGCCAGAAACGCTTACTATACTACCAAGCTGTCAGCCAATATAATGCCGCGTCGACGGTGTTATGCCTGGTTCACATGTACGCTGATCACTCTGAACAGACAGAGCGGAATACTAGAACAGCCAATAAGAAGCCGCCCTCGGTGAAGCGAGGTGAGTATGGAACAGCGTCGGAATGAAGGAGCGGAGGAAACGGGAGATCCCCGATAAAACCCGTTGACCAGCGGCATCGTCCGGCGCGATTCCCACTTGCGAAAATCCGGAGTTAACCGGCCGGGGATTGAACCCGGCTCAACTTGGTGGGAGGCGAGCAGTCTAACCGCTTAGCCACCGCCGGGCCCCATATTCACGAGAGTTTTACTTCATCTTACAGACGGGGGAGTTACGACACTCATGTGAATAGTGGACGAGCGGTAACCAACGGGATACCAAGATGGTGACGCAGGAGTTCTGTCGACCAACTTCTCCCCGCTCGGCTACCTCGTCGAGATCAGGTACGTGTGAATCAGGCTTTAGTCGTTTCCTTTCCTCGCCGGCTTTGCTCACGAAGCTGCTCTAGCTAGGAATTGCTATTACACGCACGGCTCGGAGAAATTCCTATGTAAACAACGGCGTGACTTGAATATTCATGCGGGGCGGTTTTCGCGTAAATGAACGTCTCGTGTTAATTGAGTTTAGTGGCGTCCTTACAAAATCAACTCCCTGATGTCCTTGCGTTTATTGCGTGTTCTAAGGACTAAAGTCCCTCGGATACCGCTTTTAATATATGTTAATTGACTTGTGTTCGATACGCCTGCCATGAAAATTAAGTATGTGGAATATAATTCCAACCAGGCATGAATATTAATGGAAGCGCTACAGGAAACGTATAGGGGTTTGGAACATTTACTTAACTTCAAGTATTATATCCCGCTTCCGATAGTCCAAATCACTGATTACGTATCTAATGATCCAGCGCTGCTGACGAAATATTAAGTCGCAACCCTGAACCCAACCTATGATATCTTAAGGGCTATGTAAGTTCGAGGCTTAGAAGTGCTGGAGAGCTAAAACACAAGCATGTATATCACATTCCCAGTATGTTAAAGGCAACGAAATCGTTTATTTGCCTCTGCTGGATTTTCAGTTCGTGATCATCTCATTTACTTGTGCAGTTACTAAGATGTGTGCTTCTTTCAAGTCTCTATGTACCGTTTCAAAGATTCTTATTAAAATAATTTTAAACATAGACAACGGCACATGGACAAACAAACTCTGTAAACTGATTACCAAATGAAGACAAGTACAGGTGTAAACAATTCAAAACTCCATCGTTAAAAACGAAATTCCTTCTTTCTAGGCTTTGCTTTGTTTCAGCCAAGTAAACTATTTTCGTACTTTAGCAACCGCAGAAACTAACTGTAGTCTTCAAAATTTGTCGATTCGTGTAAAATGAGTTGAATGGGTGGTCATCTGTAGTTCTCATGTATATGAATATTCACTACATATTTTGAAGCCAGCAAGGGAATCTTTGTGATAAATTGAAATTTAAAATTTTCCAAATGATTAAATTTTATGTTAATACCAAGCTGATGAAACAAAACATGGATATTGCAAACTTCCAAATAAAAGCAGATGTGACTCGGAATTTTCAACAAAAAATAATTTTATATTGTTACATACGAGGCAACTATAGTTATCCATTTTTCTACAACATATTGGAAATTTTAAACAAACCTTCATTCGCGCGTAACTGCATGTAGGCCTATAGCTATACAGTGACATATATTTAAGTAGTGTTCCTATTTGCAAGGCACCAAAAGGCTCCAACGGTAATATTTTATCCCTTGATTTCTTTACGCGGCACTCAGAAGTACTGACATTATCCAGCCAAATCTAATTTATGGATCTTCGTACCAGATCAAGGCGACTGAATGTTGGAACGAAAATCCCGGATTCGATTCCCGAGTGATTCAAAGACTTCTTACGACCCTCAGACTGCAGAAGACAATGAAAATCACACCAATGGATAATAATTAGTTGTTGAAAACAGAGTTTCTTGAAGGATCCCCAACATTCGTGTTCGACACCTCATCACAGCTATTTATTCGGAAGAAGCAGGATTCGATCCGAAGTCCGACTATCCTGATATCGTTTTTCTATGGATTTCCGAAATCACTCCAGGCGAATACCAAGATGGTTCGTTACTGCAAGCTATTTCCGATTACTTCCCGCTTCCGAGAGTCCAAATCACTGATTACTAGAGATGCTGGAATATCGCGGAAAAAATTTTTGGGCCAATATATCTTCTATAACTCCCAAAATCGTTTCTTTTTTTCATGATTGGGTGAACAAGGTTTTGACTTGCCTAAGTTGATGGCAGACAAGTCACTAACGTTCTGCCTTATAGCATCAGAATCCTCATTGGCGCAGTGAAAAAAATGTGGTATCTTCACTCGTACATGACAGCCAATAAGGAAAGAAGACTGTCGGACGTGTCCTAGCAAACAGGCAACTTTTCCCGCGATAAACAATCATCTCTACTGATTACGTATCGAATGACCCCACGCTCTTGACGAAATATTAAGTCACAACCCTGAACCTAACCTGCGCTTTCTTAAGGGCTGTGTAAGTTCGAGGTGTGGAAGTGCTGGAGGCTAAGGCAGACACGGACATGCGTATTCGCATGCCCCATTTCCTACACGTGAAAAGCCACGAAATCGTTGATGCGCCTCTGCTAGGTTTTCAGTACGTGACCATCTCATTTATTTGTGCAGTTGCTCAGACATATGCTTTTTTCACGTCTCTGTGTACTGTTTCAAAGATTCTGCAATGAAATTCCGCTTATTATAATGGTCTTAAAATACCAATTTCAGCCACTTACACTCTAAAAAATCACCCAGAGGGAAATAATACTATTATACAAACATAAACGGTTCCTTATGTGCTTTTCGTAACCAAACACTATAGATTGTTTACGGTAAAGTGAGCACTTTTTAAGGCACCTCCAACAGGGATTAACCACTAATAAGTATATCTTACTGCAGCTTCAGGCTTTAAATATTGAGGGTGATGGAATGTATTCACTGTGTTTATTGGTCACATTGCAATGTTTATATTTAAAAGCAGTAGGAAGATCGAAATTGGATGAAAGGAAAAATCAAGAAGGGTCTTAAAAAGTGCTCACTTTACCGTGAACAGCCTATACACAAAAATACTGAGTATATTTAGGTAAAACATTTCGCAATGAATCAGGCTCTCAGTATGAGAGTTGGAGAGTTCGTTCTAAAACCAACTGGCAGACCAAATTGAGGCCTCATTGGTTTGTCAACTGCTGGGTTGGCTGAAGTTTCACTTCGATGACTCAGCGTATCCAAATCGCAGTGTTAATAAAGCCTTACAGGTTTCAGTCGGAAATGGGTAGTTGTACACAGCGCTTATCACCTGCACACCCACAAACTTCTGAGTCCCAAATTTGTCAGTTTTTTTTTTTGCTACTACAACGGACAAAATCACTTGACCTTTACTCAGGATAATTTAATTGTTCATACGCGTGCGGGCTTTGAGATAATTGCATTAATTAATTTTAATGGCCCCAGGACTGTTAAACGCGCTCTAGTTGAACATTTGAAAATAACACCCATGCATGTAATTTTGTCGCTTTTCGTTTGTGGAGAGGAAGAAATTTCAAGTACGGCAGGTTTTGTCTTAAGAGCAGTTGATACTCTTGAGGTTCTGGTGTCGTGAGCCATGGCTAGAAGAACGGAAGAGCTTGCGAATTCCCTTCAGACAGTTTCGCAATTTTTCAAGACACGCACTGGAGGACACTGAGAAAGAAAAACCTTCGAAAAAAATGAAGGACTTCCGTTCTGTCTGGTCAAGGACAAAACTTGACACACGATGGGGGCAACAGCCAACTGGCCAATAAATACTCGAAGGTCGAGTGTAGTGAAGACTAAAGATATTAAACTTGAGGTCGCTTATTGATTTTTATAATTTTCTCAGCTCCTAGCAGTTTCTCCGTAATAAGTAATTTCTAGGAGTCTGCCAATATTAACTTCATGTCTCAATCATTTATTTCCTAGACGTCATTATCGAGTTCACATATTTTCACATCAGAAAAAATGAGCACTAGTTATTATTTTTATCACAGTTATCCAATAAAATTCCGAAGTCCTATTAGTAAACCCAACGTAAGATTTTTTTTTTTACATTGGTACTTCGTTTCTAGTTACTATATTAATTTTGAAAAGAATAGACGTATTCGCTCATTATATCACACATATTCAGTGTTCTTAAATGTCTGTAATTAAATAATACAAAAGAAATGAAAACTGGAAATAATTAATGAAATTTAGTTTAAATAAACAATGATAAACCAATGAGTAAGGAGAGAGAGTCTTATTTTACCAAAATCAATTGAGAAACTGTAATACACACACACACACACACACACACACACACACACACACACACAAATATATATATATATATATATATATATATATATATATATATATATATATATATATATATATATATAGTAAGCGTTAGTACCCTGATATTTTCCGTCAACTACTGGTTATATTTATTAGTCCCAATGAAAATTATTTAACAGTGTGAATTATTTAAGCTAGGTAGCAAATTAAAAAATAATAATATTAAAAGAAACAATAAAATTATTTGAAATGAAATATACAGAACCTGTGTATAGATCGCATGCCAGGCGATAAAATCCAAGAGATAAACCATGACAATGATATTTACGATGCATTCGCTAACTAACTGAATTAATATTTGGGGTTCTCTGTTCAAGATGTGGAACTAAGTTTCATACGCATAGCTTATAGTAATCGAGTCAAAGCAGGATGAGTTTAGGGACTTTCGTCGGTGCTTAGCAGCCGTGTCCTGGGGGTTAAATGAGCTGAACATGGCGTAGTAGAGGAATACAAGGGCGGGGGGAAACGGGAATGCATCGAGAAAACCCATCTGCTAACGGCAAGTTTCGCCACGTTTACCAAAAACAAAAATCCAGGTGACCACCGGGAATCGAACCTGGCGACTACTACACCATCGCACATAAAATTAGATCCTCAAGCTTAAAGTACAAATGTTTTGGATAAAATACGGACACAGCTGCACATAAAGTAAATGTTTTGCAAACAAAGTATTAAGCTATAGGTATTTATACGTTAACTTGAATACGTAACACTATGCGTATGGCTGAAGCGGTCACATTGGGACCTTCAAAAAGAACCACTCACCGCAGAGGTCGAGGCAAGACTCTCCGTTATGCAGGTTTTACATCACGATGCAGCGCACAGTGGAGCCAATTGCACGTAGCGGTAATGCATCTGAACTACTTCCGGAAGCGTAGCTGCTGAGACAGAGAAGACGCCAAGCTAGAATTGCTTCTTTAAGAGTAATCATCACAACTGCCAAAATTATACGCTGTAGACTCGTGCAACTTACGTAATGGTGTGCCTAACACTTCATACTGGGGAAAATTTCGAATCTCTTTCAGTCAACGATTTTAATGAAATTATCTTTCGAGTTTTATATTCATATTAGTTTCATTAATAATCTAAATGGGCTGTTTTCGGGCGTAATCGGTAATTTTATTCACAATTCTAACTAGATACTCCTTGAACTTAGTTCATCAGGAGCACTGCTGCAAACTTAATAATAATAAATTCTCATTTTGTCTCCCGTTGTAATCGCTGAAATTTTTGAGGAGAACGAATGTTACGAGGACATTGCACACCTTACAGGAAAGTAATGAGAATTGTGTAATGCGGGAGCACAGTGATGCAAGCGAGAGAAGCAGTTGAGGGAAGAGAAACTGATATAGTCTATTCGCGGTTTATTCGTGTTTTTTTTTTAAACAAACATTTGAAAAATCACCCCACATGTGTCGTGTTTGGATGATTCCTAAATACGAGGTGTATCACGAGTGTTTCATTCTTGTGATAACATTAAAGTACCTTAATTTGTATTAAGCTAAACCTGTATTTACATTTTGCATATCAATGATAATATGACTATTATAATAGTATAAGCAAAAACGGTGAGAAGATAGGTGGGTTGGTAATTTGTAGTAAGAAATATTTCTTATGCAGAATATTACTGAACACACTCCGCACGAATGCGGTGCGTTACCCCTTTGGTGTAATTTTCTAAACTTGGTTATGCTTTGTTTGCATGAGGCGTAATGATATCCTGGAAGTAGAACTTCAGCAGCTTCAGAAGAGTTTGAAGTAATCATGAATAGAATACAGCTATAGGCTGTTCACGGTAAAATGAGCGCTTATGAAAGCCCTGCTTGAGATCTACTTGTATACACGTTGTGTATTCCTCCGTCTTATGTCAAATTAACATTTCCATGGGCCTCATCACTTTATTCTTGTGTTGGTCAAATGAAACTGTGAAAATATTTAAAAATAAAATACTTCACAAATCTGCTCATTTCTACATGTCGAGGCATTAGAAAACAGGAAAGAAATAATTTTAAATTATCTCAAATGGTTACCTATCACTTTATATTCGACATTAACATATGAAACTACTTTCCATACATCGTTACCAACTTTACTGGGTGAATGTCAGCAAGTGCGCACATTAAAATATATGCATGCAAAGGCAGTCAAAGGTTCATTTCTAAAGTGCTTACTTTATCGTGAACAGCTTTTGCTGTAGTGATACTGCGTTGATAGGGGCATCCGCAGAAGTGTCCAAAGCCATTCGCTGCATACCACTAAGCACGAGTAGAAATTTTCTGCTCGTGATGAATCCACTTAAAGATACAAGTTACCGAAATAACCTGCCAGCCTTCTTCGCTTCTGGTGTTGAATCTATCGCCTACATAACTTCATTTTTAAACGCTAGACAAAACGTGTGGCCGCTATTAACCCGGGACAACCCGGCGAGTCCAGTTTCCACAAGGATTTACTAGCCCTGGATCCGACTGGACCTGAAAACTCGATTCGGAAACCTCACACCACTGGTGCCTGATGATCAGATATTCCGTCGCTGAAAAACGTGTTCTTTAATTGGCGCTTGTTAACAATTTCACATCCAGAGGAGCTCGTCATTCTTTATATTAACGTACAAATAAATATTTTTTGACGTGTTTAATTTTGTATTGAAGCAATGTAAGACCAATTATCAACGAATCTGTACCTAGTATATTACCAGCAGATGTTTGTGATTATTAACTGGCGACACAGCAATGAATGCCTTCTTCAATTGTTTGTTAGTTTCGTTTAATGTAATCATGTAAGGACATGATGCAGAGGAAATGAATTTGTAATCTGTCATGAAGGAAGAGTGCGCCCATTAAACGAAACTAACAAACAATTGAAGAAGGCATTTACGTTTAAAGTAAATATTCTGATTGAACTGAACTCGAACTGGAGTAAAAAGTAGCTATTACAAAGCGAACATGGGCCGAAATTCGCGGTTAAGTTAAGGTTTTCAATTCGAATCGATGTATAAACAAGAGCGATAATTAAGTTAACTTGTACTGAAATCTGTGTAGTGACATCTTTATAGGCAACTACGTGAACTAGAAAACAAACGATACTTGAAACATGTAAGAGACTGTAGTTTATCAATTGTTTTGGTTTTGATTATCTTGTCTCGTTATTTCTGCGACGTTAAGCCCTTTTTATTTTATCGTAATTTGTTCCGTGGTTTTAGAAGCCGTTATTTCTACTTTATTCACTTACCAAATCAAGGAACTCTCCCTTAAAATATTTTTTTCTACAAACCAATTATTTTTAATATTTGTATACTTTCAATAATTCTATAATAACTTCTATAGTATATTTTTTAAAGGGTGACATTGGTTTTGCTTTCATTTCCAGTGCGTCCCCGTCTGGCAGTGTTAACAGTAATATTTCAATCCTGGTTCTATAATCCAATCTACATTGCCGACTGAACTGGATTATCTGACTAATCCGGGTGTGTTTAAGATACAATTCCAATAGGGATTCTTCAGTCCTCTCCGTGTTCAACCCGGATCGAGTGGACTGGAGTGGGGAGATTTGCGCAGCTCTTGACATCTAGATCTTGAGAGCTGACGAGGGTGAAGTGAGGTGAGTATGGAGCTGTGTCGGAATGCAAGGGTAGGGGGAACAGGAGATCCCCGAGAAAACCTGCCGACCAGCGGCATCGAGGGCAAAGATCTTCCGAAACGGAGATCTTCAAGGATGCCGTCCGCACATACGGGAGGTGTACCTTCGATTACAGTAAACTCTTTACGGGGTGTACTGTGGTCAGGTATTAGTCCTTCTTACCAGGCGGTATCCTAAACCAGAACAAGACATTAAGCACCAATCATGACAGTTCCCCAACAGTGAAGCCAGAACTAAGACAGGGACCTATGGGAGGAGGGGGATCGAAAAGGGGTCAACAGGCTCCCCTCCCGGCTGCCACCTGACAAGATGATGGAATAATGTGAAAAGGGAGAACAAGCAAATCCACATCGTTAATGACCTGTAATTAACCAACAACAACTACCCAACTACGCCTACTGCCTCGGACAAAGACAGGCTTTGTCCGAGGTAGTTAATCCAGATGACGACCAAGGCGATGCCACCAGAATGCAAGAAGGGATGTGGAAGCTAAGCTTCCAAGATGGCAGGACCGGACTACGAAATAGTCAATAGAAGAAGGAATTGGATAAGTGTGTGAGAGGGAATGAGATCAATACGATTGACTGCAGTATGGTTCAACTCGCCCTTTGCGCCTGGTGGGGGGGGGGGGGGTCGAGGAGGAGGGGAATGATTCTGGGTTACCGGTCGTTCCCCGAATCTAAGTCTGTAAGTACTTGTGCGCACTGAGCCGCGTAAAGAGTTAAAAGGGTACTGTCATGCTTATTTTAATCGTGAAAGAAAGGCAAATTGCGGACGCAATATTTAGTGAACGTGTGTGTGTAGAATAGTGTAGTTAGCTTAAAAATATTTTCGGACGGCATGGCGGTTTCAAAATTGCAAAGTTCCCGGTGGACCCTGAAGACAAGAGAGCCAATTTATCTTTGTTTTTGCTGGGTTGGTTAACGTAAAGTTAGAAAGTAATGCTCTAGGTATAGCATTTTTATAGGTATCGGCCACCTAGAGGTGAGTTGGAGAGGCCAGCGCCACTTCCACCGGGATCAGTGTACATTACTTAACTCGAAAGCATGAAATTTTATATCACCGATCGCCATAAAATTAACTGTTCGTTTCACTGTATGGTTTCTGGCGGCTCTCTGTTAGCTGTTGACGTTTTCATGTTTGCGCTTTATATTTCTTGGTGCTTCTTCCTAATGGAGGAGTCTTCCAGAGTCTGCGGAAGAATTCTCGGTCAATTTACAAATGTAATGAAAAGTGTAGTCAATTTTCAAATGGTTTTGATTTTTTTTTTTTTTTTTTTTTTTTTTCCAGATTATTATTTTTAAAAAACTGTAAACTTTTTTTGACCTATGGGGAAGAAATAGTACGTGCAAATGCATTGGCAGCTTTCGTTCTTCTAGAAGTTGCTGTTAAAGGAAGTAGACTCACAAAAATCAGCAGAAATCGGACCGACGTTTCGTAACAACAAATTAATTCTCGGAAGCGTCCCGGACGTTTTTAAACATTTACCCTGGCCGGCAGTTGGTTGAACATGTTTTGTGATCAGCGATAAACTATTGACGTTTTGAACACTCGAGATAGTATAGAAATACATTTGCACTTAGCGTCAGAAAAATGTGATTTCCTTGTTTGCGGTTTTTCCAGTCGCTACCGCTCTCCTAGTCAGAATAACACAGAACTCATCCTATTGAACTGAAGAACATTCATTACCGGTTAGCCCTTTTACTATAACGAAGTAAGCTGAATCGCTATTTCAACTCAACAGCAGAAGTACTGAAAATAAATTGGCCGTCTCTGATTGTGTAATTTAGATCACCTTAGTACTCGGAATGTCGTTTGTGGATTGTAAGACACTTCTGTTTTTTTTTAAATATCTGAATTGATTATACTTGAGCAAGTAAGTAAAGTTTCCTCGGAAGAAAAGCCCGAGAGCTGATGTATGGTAAAGATGTTAATATCAGAAAATATATCGCTATTACTTATATTAGTTATTTATAAAAGCATCGGTTTACGAAGCTATATACCGAGAGAAAAATTTCGATTTTCGGTACATTGGAATACTATATTTTATCTATTTACCTTTGACTATTGTAAAATTGCTTCGAATAATACATTGGCCTACTGAGGAGACAAATTACTGCAGCATGATGTGGCAGCTGTTTTTGGTGGTATGTAGCCGACACATACATCGTAAATTTTTAATTCAATTTTGTTTTTAAAACAAAACTTCTCAAAAGAATTTTTTTTATATATATTTATTTCCAATACCTGGAAAGAGATATTGATTTTGATAAAATGTCGTTAAGCACCCGGAAATTTCCCGGATTTATTCGTTTCGGCAAGAAACTAGACGTCACAATCCTTTGTGAGTACTCGAGTCTCAATTAGATTTTGATTGGCTGATGCTTCAAGGTAACCCCAGACCAGATAGCGGAAGACTTGGACTAGCCGAGTTGTCGTGGGATGAACATCGTGTTCATGGAGGCTCTCTCCGGGATCTGCCCGCGCCTTGAGGACCAGCGAAGGCGAGGTGCTTCTGCGAGTACGATGCGACCATGGCAGCTTGGGTGCGGCGACCATTCCACAACTCGTCGCGTCCCCAGGTGGAGGATAGGGGATCCCCAGGCTCTGGGATGGCTTGGAATATTCCAATACCAGCCCGCGAACCAACTGGCCGGTGCGAGAGCGTCGTCGTCGTGGAAGTCGGGAACCTGGGCAGCTCAGTACGAGATGGCGAAGCGCATCTGCTGGAGGCGGCCCAACGATCAAGGCAGGGAGGGGGATCTCGAGGTGCTGAAAAATGTGAAGTGTAACGATCCTCACTGCTGGAGTCTGCGGGCTGCCGACTGCGGGTGCGTGAAATGGATTGGAATGCATTGGACCTTGGAAGCAGCCCGACGTCAGCCTTCACTCCTGGGCCAGCGGATTCGCCACAACCACTGGTAGGCCCCGGATGTCTCACGTTTCCCATACCGACGGGTTATTTTGAGGAAGTGGACGGTGTGGCTTCCCGAAAAAACTCTCCCCACCTTCACCCATGGAGTGGAGACCCTAGCATCGGCGCGGAAGGGCGAAGATGGAGTCGGTGCCATGACTGGGCTTTCCGGTTTTCCGACGCACTCGACGAGAAGTAGGGGGCCCTGCATCCAACAGTTGCTGTCGGTGCTGCAGTGCTGGTTCGACTGCATATTGACAGTAGCTCAACTTCAAGGGTGCCGGCGCCCACACGATGACTGGCATCGGCGCGGGGGCTGTTCTGTCCCCCGCATACACACCAGCTGCGATCTCATTTCATTTCACCCCCACACATCAACCAACAGAAGTCTTTCTTCCCGAACTAACAAATACTCAGCCCTAATCCAGTTAAAAGGAAATATTTGATCCTCCGCGACTGTCGCATAGATTTTCCACGGCCTTCTCCGCTTTGTCTGGTTTACTATGCTCTTCCATATAGACCCTTCTTCTTTCGGGGTGTGCACATGGCTACATTGCGGCCATGGCACTATAACCCTACTTAGCCGCGATGCATGCGTCCATTATAATAATTAAACCCGTCCTAAGGCATAAAGGTCTTACCCTGAGATGCGTCCAATTCTCCAACCGACTTAGTTACTAACACGCATGCCGGAGGGCACACATAACTGTGAAGGTGCTCACGTTGGCGTATCGGGATTTAGGGGCTCGCCAATCAAAAAAATAAAAAAAAATAATAAATTAGGAGACTTGGTCCTTCCTTTTCTTGCAGGTCATTTTGTTGCTAAAATTCGAGGGCGTGTCATACAAACTTCGATCCAACTGAGAAGGAAGTCAACGGTGCACGTGTTTGGAGTTTAATTTGTCCTGAAATGAATTCACGAAATCTCCGGGTTTCTAAATATCGTTTAAATATATCGACGATTTATGTCAATATATCGTCGTTTCGATATATCGATATTTTTTTAACATCCCTAATGTGTGGCCAGATACTAGTGATGGAACAAACAAATTATTTTGTAACATCGATCAATCGATTCTTCATATTTAGCTTAATCAATTAATCGATTAATAATCGATTATCAATCGATTATTTAATTGAACTATTCAGTATATTACACTATCTAGAGTTTTGGATACAAATTTCAACACGAACGAACACGCAGTACGCACATTTGCACTTATGTTGTTGAATGTTTACTGTTATACAAAAATAATAAATAATCATCATTGCAAACTTAAAAACATAAGCTACATATTAATAACAAATTTTTACATACACTGGAGCAGCGCCATCAGACTTTTCTTCAAAAATGATATTGTCAAAAACCTTAGGCCAATATTGAAAAGAGAAGAAAATTAAATATATGTGTGTAATACATGAGTTAAGTTACTGTTTTGAGTGCGCAGTTGTCTTCATTCCAGTATTATTATTAAAAAATTAACTAAGCAATGACGATTAATTTTTACAATCGATTATGGTTTCGATTATCAAAATCAACATTGATTACTTACGATTATTGAAATATAATCGATTAAACGATTTTCAAAATCGATTATCCCTATCACTACCACATAAAAGACGGTTCATGTCCGACCAGAAATATATCGCTGCCCCGTCGTCCTCGGTCTCGGCGTATGCTCTCCTCCTTCGCTGCCTCCTCTCGCGCTGATTCGCGGCATTCCTCCACGACCGGGGCGCGGCCATTAAGGCTCATTACTACGTGTGTCTGCAGCGCGTCCCGGGGGCAATTACAACTCGCGGGGTGCCACACCGGGGGCTTCTCCGGAGGGTCATTACGCCCGACGACCGGGCGCCACGCCAAGACTCCGGTGCGCACGGCGAATTAAACCTCCATTCAATTCTTTCATCTCGGGCGCCTCAAGGCGTCGCCGCCGAGACATCAAGGCCTCGCATACTATTCTAGACAAGCTACCGAGCGAAATGGCGCAGTGATTCGACTTTGGACTCGTATTCGGGAGGATTTGGGTTCGCATCCCTGTTCGACCATCCTGATTTCGGTTTTCCATGGTTGGTTGATTGGTTGGAAAGGGATTATTAACGTCCTCCGGTGTTATGACTGAAAATGTGGCAGGGAAAGTATTACAAAATTACTTATGACCTAACTTAAACTAACACCCATACCTTAATTAGGATTCGAACCCAGAACTTCAGTTTTTTCATGGTTTCCCGAAATCAATCCAGGAATGGTTCCAAACTACAGGCCATAATAGATTCCTCCACTGTTCCAACATCTCTGAGCAACTCGTTCCTTCTCTAATGACCTCGCTGTCAATGAGATGTTAAGCCATACCTACCTACATTCTAGCCAAGTCAGTGACGTCAAGACAAGTAGGTCAACATAATTAGCCAATATGGCTGGCAACTTGATTAGTTTAGGCATGTGGCAGATTGCGTTTTAGTTAAAACCGTGGCTTAAAGTGTAATGATACACCATGATATTAAAATTTTGTGCACCTCAGTGCCTTGGAAATAACCCATATCCTAAATTGCGGGTCATTCCGTTTCGTAAGAATGAAGAAAGAGTAAATGCCTGATTAAAGGCTATTTTCCATTTCGTGCCTCGAAAGGTTTCACATGTAAGAACAATTTTGCTTATCTGTTCTATAAACTTTTCAGAATAAAAGTTAGCACTTAAGCATAATAGCAGTGTGCGTGTGTCTTAGCATGAGCAACCTTGAAAGAAATATGTTAAAGCCTACACTGGTGTTATGGCTTCATGCACCTTACGTAAAGGCGGTTTTTTTTTTCATGTTCCAATAAATCCGTTCTCAGTGATTTTTAAACAAATTTATTAGAAATATTTGAACGTTTCATTGGTTAGTTTCTACGAGCAATTTCAAGCACCGTAGACTTTTTACGAATGCATGAAAAGATATCCTCAAAAGTGGTTATATTTACTGTGTTTTTCTCATTGGATAAACATTGGTTATACGTTATAAGATCTTTTCCGTAAAAGAACAATTAAGAAACGGTTGATATATCCAGAGCATATATTATTAAGTAATATTTGTCAACATTGTTATGACTTTTCTATTCAATCACAACTGAGTCAGCTCAAGGAAATTTGAAAAAAAAAAAAAAAGCCTTTGAGTTAGTTGAAGTAGTCAGAGAATGTATCATTAAATAATACATTTTAACGTCATTATTTCTTTGTTTATAGGCTGTTCACTGTAAAGTGAGCACTTTTGGTGCCTTAGTTACTTTGTTCTTTAAATCATGTTTTATTTTCTAACCACCTTATAAATAAATACTAGTATGTAGGTAATTAACATAGTTATGTATATTACACCGCACTCTGAATTTAACCTCTAAGGCTACAATAAAATATATTTATTGACTATTATTGGCAGCAAGCTAGGCTGGACAGCCCTCTGCAAACGCGAGACATTATCGTTTGCTTATTGGTTGCTGTGACCAAGTGAGGGCTCTGTACAGGACTGTTAAACACCCTCTCGCACTACTGCTTCCTGCTTAGTTTTGGCTCACAGTTAAACGGGGCGTGTCTAAAGAACTGTCGTCCAATCACAACAGTAGGAGAAAAGAACAAGTGTTTGGAGTCCAACTCGCCTCCGAATGAATTCGCGAAATACTCGTGGCTCTTCCTGTAAGCGACAATGGACTGAGTGCAATGAAAGTGTTGTTTTTAGTACAGCCCATTTTAGTTCACCGCGCTGCTACATGTTCCGAAACAACGTCGCGTGGCAATTGCGATGCCTACTGCCAGTGACGTCACATAGAGGTCGTAGTCTCGGAGGTGACACTCAAGGTCGCCGTCATGCCGAAGTAGTACATGGCTCCCGGTGCTAAGTGTTCGGCCGGGCCGCACCCGGAGGGGAGCCCGCTCACGAGCAAATTACAGCGAAATGCGCTTATTACCGCTTAATAACCTTAATCATATAAAATGTTATCCACCGGATGACTCACGGGCTTCAGGTGAAATCACGGAATTCCTTTGGCACAGCATTGGAGTGCGGTTTTCAGTGGCGAATTCAGGAAATAAAGATCACAAAAAACACATTTTCGAACGCGTTCTCAGAAAAGGTACCTTAGGGTAACAACGCAAGTATTTCAGGAAGACCACAAAATGTTTGAAAATTCGACAGTTTTCGAGATATGAACGGAACATGCTGAGAGTATAAATGCTACAAGGGTGCGGCTTGTTTCATTGAATTCTTCGTAGGTGTGTCTACACTAACCGCCCAATACCCGAAATATGCGTTATCACACTAAGGTACCTTTTCTGAGAACGCGTCACATTTCTATTATTAAAACTTGGTAAAGCTCAACACATACTGCGATGAAAAATCCATACTCTTAAATAACTGAAAACAAAAAAAAATATTTTTAATTTTTTTTAATTTTAGGATGCAATAAGATTTTTTTTTTTTATCTAGCAAATAAAAGCAATAAAATACCTCAAATAAGTGGGTGAAAATTGTAACTTGCACACAACCGAAAGCTTGTATCACAGTAAACACTGGCATCCATTCCAGCTCAGCATGCCACTTGACACGGCGCACCTGTAATGAACAATTCTCTGCAAAGAAAGTCAGTCGTGAGTGTTCCTCTGCACAGCATGCTAATATGCTCAAAGACCTCTCGGCCCTGTTTTAATATTTTATCGCAGCTATCTTAGCCGTCAGGCCCTTCCGCGCTTCGGCCTCCCAGTAGCCGGGGGGTGGGGGGAGAGGGATCACGCCCTCTCATCGCAGGTAACCCAAACTCATGCCTGCATTGACCAGATTCAAAGCCCCAACCTGATATTTTTGGCACATAAGCAGTCACCCTACCTCAAGGTTCTGAGACCCTCGCCCTCGGATACCAAGCGTGAGGTCGAGCCAGGGTTCTATCACTTGCACGACAGGTTTAACGGCCCGAAGGCCGGCACACCTTCCATACTCCCACACTGCAACTGTACTCCGATGAGTAAGACAGTGCAGGGCTCTTTCTCCTCTTCTGTCTTAGTGCCTTGTGCCTTTCTTCTTGGTCTCACACGGCTTCCTGCAGGTTTTCTCAGTTAAACCTGCCTCCTCGCCTATCAGTTACGCCCTGACTTTAAACATTAAAGCCTTTACCGGAGCACTCCCTTATGGTTCATCGGAATGCTCTAGTTACCACTGTTCAAACTCCCCGAGCCTTTTCCCAACTATTGTTGCAAATCTGTTCCACAACTTGTGGATTTCCTGATTTTCCATTACTCTTCCCATTTCCAACTGCAATCCTCTTTGTTCTACCATTCCCTGCAACCAGTCTCTTAGATCTTCAATTTTAGGGCAGTCCATCAATACATGTTGTACCGTATCATCCACACCACATACCTCACATAGTGAGGATGTTACTAGTCCGAGACTGTGCAGCTTCGTTTTAAAGTTGCCATGACCGGTGTGCAACAGAGCGCTATAATTGTTCATCGTAATCCATTCATTTTTCATTCTCTGCTCCACACTTGGGAGGATCTCATAGGCGATTCTCGCCTTGGTTGACTGATCCCATCTTCTTTGCAACCAAGGATCTCGGCATATTTCCTTGACCAACTAAACTTTTATTTCTTCCTCTTTTTCTTCAGAGGTCTGGGCTCAACTTGAGAGTTCAGCATTAGGGTATCCATTGTAGTTTGCTTGAACTTCTTAAATTTAGAAGTTTTGGACGCCATCGTGCCCCAACTATAGGCCACCACACAGCATCCTTCTTCTTCCTGTAGCTTCACTGAAGAAGCCACTGAATAAAACCTTCGCCACAGGCTTCACTGAAGAAGTCCTCCACCTTTCACTACACTATGGCTACACTGGAGAAGTCCTTCTCACACCTTTTCAGTAGATAGTCTCTCACTGTAACACCAAACACAATTCATACAAATCCATATTATACAAAGTCACTCTACATTCTACTAGGTAAGGCTTTGATGTCTCAACCTCTAAGCAATGGGGCAATGGGGCAATGGCCCGTGGCCTACTTCTTTCTTGCTCCCTCTTCGCCGTCCATGAGGGATCTCAGAAGAGAATTATGACCACACACAGTCTATATTGGCATCAGACGGGTGGACTGATAACCCCATGACTCGTTGATCTACCTGGCCACGCAGAGGTGGGGAGCTGGCACACCTTGTCCTCTTCATTCTCTCTTGCGATCGCACTCCTAGGATTACCCTCTCCACTCTCTTCCGTCAGTGCCCAATCTTATGCACCTTTCGGCGAGTTAACCTCGGAGAGGGGTTTGTGTCAGGGTGGCCTTTTCTGGGAAATGCTCTGATAAAACCTCTTTTGCACGGCAGGAGAATGCTGGGTTCTGGACAGTAGAGTGTTGGCACCCATGAGTTAGTCATCTGCTAAAGAGTTGTTCGTGTATGCCAGGTTCGCCACGCCACAAAAGATGGACAGCTATGGTCCATTCGCAATAATTTCCACCTTCTCTGGAGTCCTGTATAAGATCACGTTATACAGGTGGTGATTTTTCAAAGGTTCGATTCAAAAAGTGTGAAGAAACCGCGAATAGATTACAATAATGAACACGCCTCTGTTCTGGACAGCAAGATACAGGTGGCAACTGGGAAATCGTACAGGGAAGATGGTGTAGCATGGTAGGCACTCCGTCTCCCAGCTATGGACTGCTTTTCTGACAATATGACTATCAAGGCCTGTCTACAATTGCGCTATCCCAACCCGTGTCAAAAGACAAGGATGCGTTGATTGGCGCACGTGACCCACTGAATTCACGGCGCTGTCCCTAGCTGCCTTGTCCCAAGTTGAAGCATTCAGAAAACTGAACTTTTGTCCCAAGTTGTGCACTGTAAAAAATAATGGGAAATTTACCTGACAAGTGTAAGATAATATTCGCAAACTTGTAGGGAAACACAGATTTCCTTACAGGTAAGGTAAAACTACCCCACTCTGGAGTAAAATTCACGTACATGGTAGTGTAAAATCCCATACATGGATGGGAAATTCACCTTACTACGACGTGCATCTCTTCATAATTCTCAACAGCTAAGTAGGGAGACGGGCGGAAGAAACAATCCTTTAACACGCTGATATTCACTGATACTGTCACGCTGTCGTCGTGGTGAGTACTCGCAACTCTAGTAGAACACTTACTGGTAGGGACAGTCGCATCAGCGAGATATTCGTACATTCGGGCTTCCAAAATGTCGGAAGTCATACCATCTGTTGTGTCTCGCACCCAAACCATACACTGGAGGCGCCCATGGAAAAATACTTGCCGATCCTAACCTTTCTTCGGATCTTCGAGCTGCAGCATTCGGCTTTCACAATAATATCGTGGCAACTCAGCAGCGTAAATACAGTATTCACCTGACAGCTGACCCTGCATGCCCGCTGTGTGATAGCACTGACACGGCCCTTCATAGGGTAACTTCCTGTGTTAATGCAGCTCCCATCTGGCAGTGGTGTCGTGTACGAGTACGAAAAATAATTCGCGATGAATATGGAGATGTCAGCGACATGCACATGCTTCATTGCGATTTCTTCATCTTCCTCTCAGTTCGATGAAGAACTGCGGCCTGGCATGTACTTCATGCGGTCGGTTTTTTGGTGGGCCATTCGACACCGGTAACAGTTCAAGACTTTGTCCAGTTTCTCGGACAAGATAGGTGGAACGTGGCACGGCGTAGCACATTGCGTCAGTGGTACAGCAAATTTCTGTTTTCATTTTAACGTTTATGCCTACAGGAAGCGCGTGCATATTACCCAGGTTGGGTGTACGTCGTGCGCTGCCCATCCTTCGGTCCATACAAGTGTACACCTTAATGTTCCAGTAGTAAGCGCTGATAGGTGGTAGTGTTATAGGTTAGTGACCCGTGTCGGGGTGTACGCTATGCACTGCACCTCATGTTAAGGAATTTTGTGTGTGTGTGTATAAATATATATAATATGTGTGTTAAAGAATTTTGTGTGTATATATATATATGTTAAAGAATTTTGTGTGTGTATATATATATATATACATATTTAATATATATATATATATATTTTGTGTGTGTGTGTATATATATATATATATATATATATATATATATATATATACACACACACACAAAATTCTTTAACATGAGGGGCAGTGCATGGAGTACACCCCGACACGGGACACTAACCAAATTTTTTTACATGGTAACTGTTCTAACCCCGTGACAATACAAAAAAGGTGTGTGTGTGTATATATACATATATACATATATATACATATATATACACACACTAGAGGTTAGCGCGTGACTTTTTTTTTTTTGTATTGTCATGGGGCTAGCACAGTTACTATGTAAAAAAATTTGGTTGTCATACAAAGACAGAAAAAAATATTGCATAGACATATGTAGGTAATAATGAAATTATGTGAAATTAACTCAACATTGAAGCGACTGCGGTCCCATTTAATATTTCTCTATCCACTTAGCCACAGCGACCCCACTTAACATAGTTCTATCCATTGAGTCACTAAGGCGCCACTTGAAATCGCTCTATCCACTGAGCCACTAAGCCTCCACTTTATATAGTTCTATCCACTGAGTCACTGCACCCCCACTTGGAATCTCTCTATCCACTGAGCCACTAAGGTCTCACTTGTAATAGCTCTATCCACTGAGCTACTAAGGCCCCATTTGATATATATCTATCCACTTGGCCACTGTGGCCCACTTGATATAGTTCTATCCACTAAGCGACTACGACCCCACGTAACATAGTTATATCTACTAAGACACTGTGGTCCCACTTGGATCGCTCTAGCCACTGAGCCACTGTGGCCCCACTTGGAATCTCTCTATCCACTGAGCTACTAAGGCCCAAATTGATATACATATATCCACTTGTCCACTGTAGCACCACTTGATATAGTTCTATCCACTAAGCCACTGCGGCCCTACTTAACATAGTTCTACCCACTAAGCCACTAAGGCCACACTTGAAATTGCTCTATCCACTGAGCCACTGTGGCCCCAGTTAATTAATTCAACATTGAAGCGAGACATTTAAAGTAAACAAACATGATATTTCATTACCTTCATATCTCTATGCAATATTCTCTATGCATTAATACAAAACTTTTCATAAGGAAAAAGTAATAAAAATATTATTTTTTAGAGTTAAAGTTAATGATTGAGTAATATGATATTACTGAAATTCGAGCAAGACCTGTATTTTACCCTGAGGATTCGCTCTGCAAAATTTGAAGAACTTATGTTGAGTTTCAAGGGACTTAGAGGTATTAAAGACGGACATACAGACAGAGATCGTCTACTTATTATATGGGGTATATATACACATATATATATAAGTGGTTAGCATACAATAGAGAAATTTAACACAAAAAAAGTGGTAAACAGGTGCGCCTCACATGCTCAAGGTCCTCAGTTGTGTCATGTAGCGGATTGTGAGCTGCCTGCAAAAGTGGGGCAGTTTTCAACACCAGAGGATACCAAAACAATAATATTCCATTATTGTCAGAAAACACTGAAGTTTGGTTCTTCGACTTTGTCAGTAAAACCAGTTCACCAAATGATCATATCATTTTGTGCCCCCATGTAAGAATTGTGTAGATATTTTATTGAGTATTTTGTTATCGTTTCTATTGTGTGTTCGAATGCGTACTGTGCAATAGTTTAAGGGTGACTACCTCTGTATATTGTTTGTGATAGTAAATTTAAAAAAAAAATGGATAGCGCATCGGTCTATCGTGATAGAGGACCATGGTTCGTGTCCTCCCATCAGCAAGTGTCGAGGATTTTAGTTTTGAGGTTTCGGTTATTATTCGTTAGAGGATATGAGTAATAAAATAATTAAATTACTAATACTCCAAGGTAATTTAAAATAGATTTTTAATGCACATTATAATAAATTCTACCTTACATTTTACACCTTACATGTATGAGATTTTCCTTCCTCTTTTGTCAGGTACTTTTTCCGTGCAATTAGGGAATACCTAGTACTTTACTTTATATGTAAATTTACTCTACATCTAAGAGGCAATTTTAACTTACATGAAGGGGTAATTAGCTTCCCTTACGTGTAAGGAAATTTAGGCTGATAGAAAAATAAGAAGACTTCAAATAATTTTGCGTGCATTCGTGGAATGTTTAGTTTTTAATGTAAACAATGGATGTGCAAAGTGGGCTTTCTCAAAACAAATATGATGAAATGTTAATAAATAATTAGTAATGTCTTCGTTCGACCTTATTTAATAAGAAGGCTGAAACTTTTAAAACATTAAGTTTAAAAAAGAAAATTTGGATATCAGTTGGCGAACTTAATTAAAATAAAACAGATAATACGTGTAATATAAATAATTAATCAACTCACCGATCTCGGTAAAAATAAAAAAATAAAAAATTCAGCAAATTTTAAAATTACCGCATAACTACAAATAATGTACCGAATTTACAGCGACCTAGTGTCAGATTCTTAAAGCTCACTTCGGACAACGCATTTGTAAACCATATTCGGACTGCGTCAATGTGACGTCACTTGAGGCCGAATTTCGGACACGCCCACGTTCACAGGATCGGCCGAATGTAGACAGGCCTTCACAATCAACGTGGGTTGAATTTGAGGACAGAACACTGTTAATCTAAACATGTGCTTTGTGATGTTGCTATATTTCCCCTAGCCAATTTTTAGTGCAATAAGATTAAATTAAACTTAGTGAAATTATTTTATTTATATAAAAGTAATTGCCTTTTTTGTAAATTAAGATATAATTTAAAATTTTCGAAAGTACTGACCATGTGACTTTAACAGTTTTATAGGCGGGGGTAGGTGAACGTTGACTATAATCCATTCACGGTCGCTTCGCGCTTTTCTGAAACCCTGCTAAAAGTTCTATTTCCAGGGTATCCCTCCCCCTCGTACAAACTTAAACTTAACGAAGTTTAGAAAATTACACTAACGTACAACGAACCAAATTCGTGCTCACTTTTTAAGGCCCTGCTAAAATGTTCCTTCGAACATATTTTTATCTTTCCGCCTCTTTTAACTATAAAAAATGCAATGGGAATAACACATGCAGTTTATATATTTCACCACTCTCAAAAGTTAACGCCTGAGCCTGCAATAAAACATATTTATTAGTGGTTAATGCATGTTGGGAGGGCCTTAAAAAGTGCTCACTATAACGTGAATGGCCTATACTAGTAGACGGCGAGCCATTCTGTACTGAGGAATACGCATTTATTATTCCAATTTGTTATGCCAAGTGCAAGTAATTAGTTATTGCACTATTTAATTATTAATTCTCTTTATACTTATTTGTGTGTTCGGAACAACAGCGCAGTGGTGAGAGGGAACACAGCTATATGCTGTTCACGATAAAGTAAGCACTTTTGAAATACATCTTAGAAAAAAGTTACTACTCCTACATGCATGTATTTCAACGGGCGCACTGAGTGACATACGCCCAGTAAAGTTCGTAACGATGGATGGCACGTAGTTCCGTACCTTATCGTCGAATAAAAAGTGTTAGGTAACCATTTTTCATAACTTAAATTACTTCTTCCGATTTCTGTTTTTTTTTTTTTTAATGCATCGAAGTGTAAAAATGAGCTGATATGTTAAATATTTACTTTCTAATAATTTCGCAGTTTCACTAGACCGACGCATGAATAAAGTGATGACGCCCATGACAATGTTAATTTTACATAAGGCGGAAGAATACGCAACGTGCATACAAGTAGATCTTAAGCAGGCTTTCAAAAGTGCTAATTTTGCCGTGAACAGCCGTGTACATAGCCGTGGACCTGATCACTTTATCCGTGCGTCGGTCGAGGGACACTTGTAAAATTATCACCGTACTGAATATTTTACAAATTTGCAATTTTTTTACGCGTGCATGATTGAAAGAACAGAAATAGAAAGAAATAATTTGAGTAATAAAAATGTTCTACTTTATATGCTATTCGCGGTAATCTTCGACGTTAAATTCGGAGTGCGATATAATATATACACTGTGTCTGTTACTTACATGGTGATTAAAGGATAAGAAATGGCTGAAAATAAAAAGTAACTAGGACTTCAAAAGTGCTCACTTTACTGTGAACAGTCTATACGACATGGAACTACTTTACCTCTATCGTCACCAACTTTCTTGCGCGTATGATAATCAGTGCGCCCGTTAAAATGCATGCAAGTAAAAGCAGAGACATTTTTCAAATGTTATGACCCAGTAAATGTGGACAAGCCTAGCGAACTGCATGCCGGGCGAAGAATCCAAAACACATTACAAAAAATAACAGTTGATAAAACGTATCAGCGACGCGCCAACTGTGCTCCCCTCCCGTCGCCAAGGTATTCGGGATAATTACGCGAATCAGAAACTACATGATTGTTGGAAACACTTTGTGCGGGATATATGTCTGTCTGAGGATTCACGCCAAGAAGAAGCCCTCAAGATGCAGCTTGGCGTGCTACTCGTCGCTTTCCGACACAACAACACCCAGCCTACGGCAATGGTAAAGGCTGTTCACGATAAACTGAGCACTTTTTAAATCAACCTCTGAAAAACATCACTGCCACTATAGGCTGTTCACGGTAAAATGAGCACTTTTGAAAGCCCTGCTTAAGATCTACTGGTATACACGTTGTGTGTTATTCCGCCTTATGTAAAATTAACATCACCATGGGACTTATCACTTTATTCATGCGTCGGTCAAATGAAACTGTGAAATTATTAAGAAAATAAATACTTAACAAATCTGCTCATTTTACACTTCGATGCATTTAAAAACAGAAAGTGAAAGAATTAATTTTAAGTTATCACAAATGGTTACCTAACACTTTTTATTCGATGTTAAGTTATGGAACTACTTTCCATCCACCGTTACCAACTTCACTGGGCGCATGTCACTCAGTGCGCCCATTAAAATATACGCATGCAGGAGCAGTGAAGTTTTTCCTAAGGTTCATTTCTAAAGTGCTCTCTGTATCGTGAACAGCCTTTATCTGCATATATTTTAACGGGCACACTGAGTGGTATGAAGCCAGTGCGGTTGGCAACGAAGGTTGGGAAGTAGTTCCATGTCTTAACGTTGAATTAGAAGTGTCAGGTAAACAGTTGTGAATACTGAAATCATTTTTTTAGTTCCCTGTTTTTTTTAATGCGTAAAAATTTAATGGTAAACAAACTGGAAAAATATTTACTTATCGAATTATTTAACAGTTTCACTCGACCGACGTATGAATAAAGTCATAAGGCCCAATGTTAATTTTTCATAAGGTGGACGAATATACAACGAGCCTACAAGCAGATCTTAAGCAGGGCTCTCAAAAGTGCTCAGTTTATCATGAACAGCGTATAGAATCCAAGTTAGTCATAGAGACAGTAATAGATTAGGACCTCCCTCGTAAGTAGCTCATATTTACTATTAACTCCTTATAATTCTATTAAACACATTTTCTGTCTTCATAATTAACGTCAGTCATTCCGTCATAATAGCATAAGTATTCCCTAGTCCGTAGGGTAAAATAGTTGATTTCAGAAGTCCTCCCTTAACTGCGAGCAGACTATGCTTGTAGCGATACACTTAAAATTTTTGCAGCTAGTTTCAGATGAATTACATGTAAAAATTAAAAACAAAATGTTACCGTGTTCGTACGAAGGGAGTTAGAGAGGGATAAGTGGAGAAGGAATTCAGAGGTTGGCCAGACGCAGTGACATAATGCGTGGTATTAGCTGCGCGCGCAGCAGCGACGACGCCTCGCAGTTTTGCAGATGAACGTGCGTCTGGCGGGTCCGGGAGATGCGATCGCGCTGTGGTTTACGACGGAGGCTCCATGGAGGCGTGGGGCCGTGGGGTGGGGGAGATTAAGCGCAACACGAACCGACGAAGAAGAGCTCTCCTAGCGCTGGCGGGGGGGGGGGGGAAAGTGTGCCCCCCTGCGGCACGCCCTCGTATCTCGACGACGGTAACACACATGGCGTGGCCCGGTCACGTATTCCCGCGCAGAGGTCCTGGGTTCAACTGCAGTCCCTCGCGCATTCGTCTTCCTTCCCTGCTAAACCAGGATGGCTGGTGGAATCCGAGGCATGCTGCACTGTAAAAAAAATTAGAGGTAAAATTCCCTTACATGTAGGGGAATCTAATTAGCTCTCATATTAGTAGGAATAGGAACATTTCGCGAGTTCATTTCAGGACGAGATAAGACGTCAAACACGTGTTCACTGAAGTTGACTTTGTAATTGGATCGCAGTTTATTAGACACGCCTTGGACAACTCTGAACCAATAGCAGACTTGCAAGAAACAAATAGAGTGTGTCATACTGGCAGGTGTGGCGTAACACTGGCTGTTCTCTGGGCAGCAGCCAATGAACAAACAGCTAAGGCTCTAGTGTACACAGGACTGTGGAGTCTAGCCAGTAGGTCATTGAATTCGGGTAAGGTAAAATTACCTGTAAAATGTGAAGTAAATTTACTTAATCATGTAAGGTACTATTCCCTAAACGTACGGAGAAAGTACCTGACAAAAATGGGTGGAAGGGGAAATCCCATACAAGTAAGGTAATATTAACTATATATTGTAATAAATTTATATTTAAAATTACGTGGGGTATTAACCCTGTTAATTTTTTTTCATTACCTCCACATCCTCTGATGAAGAGTAACCAAAACCTCAACTCTAAAATCCTCGACACTTGCTGGTGCGCGAACCACGGACCTCTATAACGATAGGCCAATGCGCTATCCATTACACCACGACGACAACATGACGGGACGAGCGAATATTATTGTGTTAAAGGATTGTTTCTTCCTCCCGTCCTCTCACTTAGCGCTGAAGAGATGCACGCGCCGTAATGTAATTTTCCCATCCATTTATCGGATTTTTTTCACTACCATGTACGTGAATTTTACTGCAGAGTGCGGTAATTTTACCTTTTATGTAAGGGAAAACTGTGTTTCCCACACATGTTTGCGAATATTACCTAACACTAGTCAGATAATTTTACTATAATTATTTTACTGTGTGGTGTTTGCATGGTACGAGCCAAAATCTGTTAAAGAATTAAAGGGTGATGGGAAAAGGCTGAAACTCAAGTCTGCTATTTTTAGAACAGTATGAAAAAATATATTTCACTTCTAACTGAAAAATATTGGTAGAGATGTGAGAACAGAACAATTTTGTAATCTGTTGTGAGGGTGTGGTAGCAATCATGGTACCGCCATCAGAATACTTTATTAGTTAATGAAGTTCTGTTTGCTGCAGAAACATACCGACATATAGCTTAAGTTGTTCTGTTGAATAAACTGTTCGTTCTTTAACAATAACAGACTGCCCTGTTCTAGGAACTATACGTGCATATAATTACATGTACGTACAATCACAGACACAACAGACATTTATGTTATTACTTTCTACGTTAGCAATTCTTCGATGGTACCATCTATAATACGCAAATAACTGCACAGTGCAATCGGCTACCTGTGGTTTTCTTTATTTGGTTTTGGTTTGTATTATTGCTATTAGACAAATATATTTTAGAAATAAGCGTTTTCTGGCAATAACGTAGATTATAAAACGCAATAGTGTATCACATAAAAAAGCTAAAAAAGAATTTCACTATACGGCGGAGATTTGAACTTTAAACCCTCAAATTATGCCCTGCGCTTAACACACAGCATCGAAAACGTGTGCAAAAGGTTATATATACGTTAAATGTCCATAATTATCACGCATTTTAAATTCGTGTTTATTGTTTTATTATGACCGTGGGAGTTAATTTGAACGTTTCCCGTTACTTATGCCTATATTAAGTTTCACTTTGTACATACACAAACACGTTTTACAGAACCCGAAGTGTTTTCGCAAACGTACATGTACGGCTCGAGGTTTGTTACTCGGGTGTGCGCCATCTTGTCTGTCGCAGCTCCGTGGGTATAGCAGAAGTTTAGGACACGTTCTGTTACCGTTTCGGGCATGCCCACGGGTAATAAAACTGTTATACCCGGTATCATACCCCTCCTGAGGGGGCTGGATTGTAACCTACACGGGAGCAGAAACGCTAACAGAAAATGGGTAGGAAAACTGCTTTGGAAATGGGCATCGTGTAAGGCCGGCTTTAGCAGCGCGAGGACCTGCGACGTGTCTCGAGTGTGACTGGCTCCTGCGTGCTACGAATGGTTCATGTGCCGGGCTGCCGGGCGCCGAGCAAGTTAACTAAGCACTGATTGGCGAAGGGCGTTCCCACATGTCGTCGGCTAGTGATGCCTGTTTGCTGGTGTGAGTGTCGTCGGCCAGTGATGCCTGTTTGCTGGTGTGAACAGCCGGAGTTCGCGGAACAAGCGGCTGTTCCACCTCCGTATTCTTGCGTATTCTGCGAAGTGGAGAGATTTATCAAATACGCGTATCTCGGTAATAAATGTTCTACAAATACGACTTTTTGTCATAAAGATAAAAATAAAAATAAAAAATTATCTATGTCCCTATTTTTTTTTACTTGTCATATTAAGTGTATTCTTGAAGAAAAAAATTCGTGAAAATAGTCAATTATCGCATTTTTTTTAAGCTTGCCTATGCAGTTTGTAGCTGCGCGTCAAAGGCCAAGAAGAGAGGGAGCGATACGGGCGACAGTAACACGCACGCCTAGTGCCTCATCGCTCCTACGCACAAGCCGTGCAGTGTTTCCATCATAACGCTTTACTGTGTAAATTAGATCTGTAACAGTGGAACTTTACTACACGCGATGAAAGTACACATATCAAACTACATGCGTACAATCGTACTTTTCTTTTGCCGCTTAAAGAAACAGCATAGGCCAGCATTCAAAATGCGATAATTTGACCACGTTCACGAATATTTTTTCTCCATTAATACACTGAATATACTAAAAGTAAAAAGGTAGGGACGTAAACAATAGGTTTTTTTTTTTCTGACAAAAATTAGTATTTCCAGAACTTTTATTTACCGAGATACGCGTTTACGCGCAAACAACGATTTCGCAGAAAACGTTTCAGTACATAGGACCCTTAAGCAGCAGGAGAAAAGTACAAAGATGCTGACGTAGTTTAATCTGTGGTCTTTCATCGCGTGTAATAAAACCCCACTGTTACAGATCTAATTTGCACAGTACAGCGTCACGACGGAAACACTACAAACAAGCCTTGCGCGTAGGAGCGATGAGGCACTAAGCGTGCGTGTTAGTGTCGCCCGTATCGCTCCCTGGCTTCTTGTCCTTGGACGCGGGGTTCCCACGAGGGTCCATCCCACTCTTAAACATTCATATGTATCCACGAAGGTTTCGAGACCGCCTGTAACCAGAAAATCATCGTTCTTACATTTATGAATGTTCACACTACTTAAAACTTTGCCTTTAAACACTAACAAGTAGCAGAAGCCATCTGAAACTGACAGAAAATATTTAAACGTTCTGACATTATTAGAAATCTAAAATTTATGTGTACCATATAACAAAAAAAAAAAGTGACATATTTACACCTTACGTTCTTATCAGGTCTCGACAGACGAGTGGTTGATATTACAACCAACATTTTGTATTCGTGTTAAAATCTTGCTTCAGAACCAAACATATTTTTCTTTGCTAAATATATTTTTAAGCAATTTGAAACGCCAGCTTAGAGGAAATAACCCGCTTTTGTAATCATTCTTTATAAACTGGAAACAAAAAATATAACCAGCATATTTATGGAGGTTTCCTTGCACTCACGAAAAGTTCGTTACAAAAATTAACACTGGATCTGTAATTTAAAAAAGATTTCTAAACATTTTTACAAGTATATTTTCGTTATTTCACGGAATAATTGTTACGAGTGTAACAATAAGCATTTCTTAGCGCAGTAGCAAATACTTGTGTGGTCTGGATCAGTGGCATGTCGGCAGTGGGAGTGAATATCACAGAATAACTACGTGGCATGGTGAGATCATTCACATTTAACATGTTTAAGAGCGAAATAACATCGTACGGGCATACGAGCAGATACCAAAAGGATTTTGCATGTTTCGTTGGAGACACGGGTACATTTAATGTTACTTTTGTAAACACATTATGCTAATATGATATGCTCACAGATTTTCAGTAAACCGCATTCTAAAGAACGCTACATTTGTCAGTAACTTGAACAAGAATGAAACTTCCCTTTTCTTGATGAGGTAGCAGCCAATAAAGAAAAACAGACTAAGGCTCGAGTCTGTTGATATAGTGGCCAACGAACTGGCATACATTTTTCAATGTCAACGAGTTACGAAGGAATTTTTTTTTGCCCGTCATATGTATTTTCCATTTTTGCAAACAGCTTGTAAATCTGCAAAGAATTACGGCCGATATCGCGTCTTTTTCATCAGCTGTACATTCAGAGATTCGGAGTCAGAAATTAAGTCCGCGGAGAACGTAGCAGTGGTAAATTACTGAGTTTTATGCGCACGTTTATAACCGGCCGTAAATTATTTCCCAGACAAAACTGCGCTGATTTCATCGGCGATAGGAAATAACGAGTGTTTGAACCGGTACCCCGCGGACGAGCGGCCGCGTAAAGAAAATAAATTACACGCTCGCAAGTCCAACGCACACCCATTTAATCAAGGCAGATACCTGCAAATGAGTTTCTGCGAACCCTTAATAGACTTATAATTCAAGCGATATATTTCCCTTTCCACTGGAATGTTAAATAGCTTTTCTTGAATGTTCCAAGTCCATTTCGTTTGTGAGATTATTCAATTGTCCACGTTAGCATCTATTAGTAAAGCGCAGTTAACGGTATTATAATTCTGCTTCCATTTTGAAAATAATAATAAAAAAACACTAGAGTGAGTGAGTGAAGAGATTTGGGCGGTTCCCAACAGCGAGGTCTTGAGAGCCGATGAGTGTGATTGAAGTGAATATGGAGCGGCGCCGGAATGAAGGTGTGGGAAAACGAGAGACCCCCGAGGAAATCCGCCGACCAACGGTATCGTCCGGCACGACTCCTACTTGCGAAAATCCGGTGACCCGGCCGGGCATTGAAACCGGTTCTCCTTGGTGGGAGGCGAGCGTGCTAATCGCTCAATCACCGTAGCCCCAAAAACACTAGCGAACTAGCACTTAATGTAATTACTTTATTGCTTTAACAAGAAGATCTCTGGTATACTAGATTGGCTTTTATAGATTTGCAGCACACCTAACATAACCACTTGCTTCTGTAATTCGTCATCGCCCTTCATATCGAAAGATGTAGCGTAATGGTAACACATTGTGCTCACATTTTGGAAGGTTCCGAGGTCGATTCCCTAACCCGCCATCCTTATTTAAGGTTTGTGCACGTTTTATAATCAGCAAATTCGCACAATGCCCGAAATATTTACTCAAAATGCAACATGGGTCGGTTGAAATGTCCGCAACACGTCCCTCTGCAGTTATTTCGGTAACTGGTCGTCAAAAAATACGCATTATGCATTGTCGCAAATTCACTTTGCTCAGGAGCCGAAACAATGTTACTTTTCCCCTTGTAGCAGCTATAAATCAGTTACAAGGTGTTAGTATTCCACTTTTACCGATAACACATTGTGATGGCTGTAGTTCTGATGTGAAAGTGTATGATGGAACACTTTCTTGAATTATTAGATGCAAAGGTAAACGAAGTGAATTTTAAATTAATGTAAAGCAACATAACTTAACCTTACCTTACGTAATCTAACGTAATATAACTTCGCATAACGTGTCGTAACATAACCCAATCTAACATAACCTAAACGTGGAAAAATGTTAATATATTTTGTCAACAATATTTAAAAATTTTGCATGAATGGCATGTTTGGGTACAGTTCAAATTAATTATTCATATAATTATAAAGAGAGAAAAAAATATGAAATTTTTTTTGCGAGTTTCTTTGCTCTCGTATTAAAAACTAACACGAAAAAACTTTAAATAAAACAACTTTAGACGAATTATTTTAGAGTAAACATAATATACGGCCAATTTCCTTAAGTACAAATGAATTTAAAGAAGTTCAAATTAAGACAAACGATATTACAGCTAGTAAATACGCAAAGGTGATTTAAACTATGTTTTATTTTAGGGCAACCAAAATTAGAAAACAATAGGACAAATATATTTACAGAATAATTAAATTTTAGTAATCTACTTAAGAACAGCCAGTATTAGAAACATGCTTTGATTATAAACCATTTTTAGACACACGAATTTAGAACAGATGTGTTAAGTATAGGTGGTTCGTGATAGAATGGCCGCTGGACAAGCATTGCATGCAAGGCAAGTGGAAAGCCAGGACATGCAGTGGAAGCTGTACAGATGCACGTGACTGTCAATTTTGGGCTTTGGAGGGGGAGGGGGATGGTTGTGGGGAAGACAAGTTTTATCGTCGGCGGGCCCGCCGTCCAACCTCCTGTCAGACAGGGCAAAGCTACTTCAACCCACCCTGAGGAGAAAACACGGCTGGCTGATATCTCGCAGCTCGCCTGTCGCTCGGCGGGGAGATAAAATTCGCGGACGACAGACGTCCAGCGCTGACAGCCTGGATACGACCAAGGAAAGCAGGCTTCGAGCCCAGTTACCAAACCTTTCAAGTACGAAGCTTCAGCCAGTAGAACCAGAATCCTCGTTCGAAAGAAGGGAAAAGAAATTCACTTGGTGGAGCAGGCAGGTCATCGACCCATCCCTCCGAGCGATGACCGTAAAAGGGCATACTACGAGCAGTAATTTAAGTATTGCTTCATGACGAACCAACGGGAGTTCCGCGGTCTAGAAAATGTGGTCACAAACAGCAGTCTTCGAGGCAGCTGTTGCAGTTCCAAAAACCCGTTCATCCATGCATTGCTTGATAATTCCAGATGCAGCAACCAAATAATATCTTAATTCTTCCTGCAAATCTGTATTGCACCCAAGAAAAACCCTAACATAATATAGCTGAGAAAACAAGAGGCTAAATTGTTATGTTTTGCGGACTTTGGTTGAACTTCTCGGGGAGGGGGGGGGGGAGCTCCATCGCACTTGCAATACGACGCAAGGTCAACCATCAACCACCACCTAAAACTTACCAAATGCTAGCCGAACCAACAGGAAATGTATGTATAGGCTATAAACGGTCAAGTGAGCACTTCTGAAATCCGTGCTTAAGATATACTTGTATGCACGCTGTGTAGTCTTCCACCTTATGTAAGATTAACATTGCTGTGGGCTTCATCACTTTATTCATGCGTCGGTCAAGAGCAAATGTGACACTGTTTGTACGCTGGTCATTTTAATATAAAGGCGCCAAGTATGTCCATGTCTATCTGGACAGTGACCTTGAACAATGCGTGATCGAATGCGTGGTTCCCAACTGACATTAGCTAAGCTTAATGCTTGCCCTTTACGAGTAGTTTTATTTACATGTTGGCAACTTCGTTATGCATGATTTATACATTTATCATAAATGCGTATGGGGTTGGAGCCAGAGCGAGACAACACCCTCCGAGTGACGGGATTTCCAGCTGGAGGACCCATAGGTGCCCGTCATCCCTGAACATGACACGAGACCCTAGGATGGAGCGGCGCTGGAATGCAAGGGTGGGGGGAATGGGAGCACCCCGAGAAGACCCGCCGACAAGCGACATCGTCCAGCACGATTCCCACGTGCGAAAGCCGGGATCGAGCCCGGATCGCCGTGGTGGGAGGCGGGTGTGCTAGCCGATGCACCACCACTGCCCTACCCTACCAGTCATCACTAATGCAATATATATATATATATATATATATATATATATATATTTAGCTTGCTCTCTCACTTAGCAAAAAATAATGTACTGTGAAAAAGAAGACCCTTTTTTTCCTTGTTTGGATTATCTGAAACATGCTGTCGTTCTGTTTTCAACAAATCTGCATCGAATGAATTTGTAACTCAATCTCAATTGGCTGTACTGCGAGAGCTGCTTGTACAACTCATTCAATGTTACTTCACACTTCTCTGAAGCCCTGCTAAAATTCTACTTCCAGGATATTCCTCCGCCTCGGGCAAACTAAGCTCAACTAAGTCTATAAAATCACACCGCAGGACAACGCACCGAATTCGTGAGCACTCAGTTGTAACGGTAGTTTGTATGAGAACTATTTCGTACTCGGCGCTACCAACGTACATGTTTTCTCACTGTTTCTATTAGTATTTATTATAAACGAAATGATATTATTTGTAATAAATCAGAGGTTAAATTTAAATTTAACGAAAAATAACATGCTTTCAAGTTAACAGAACTATATAAATCTTGCGATATATGGCATACTTAGGAACTAACTAAATACGTGATATATGGGGTGATTTTTCAAAGGTTTGATTTTTTAAAATGTGAATAAACCGCGAACAGTTCCTTTCCTCGATACGTCCCTGAGTTCTTGCAAGGCCTGATCCATCGTTGAGCAGGAAACCGACGAACACAAACACTCGTCAGCCACGAAATTTACAACTCCGCAGAACTCCTGCCTTGTTCCCATAATGTTTACGGAATATTTAAACGGTTGCCAGAAAAAAAAAAAAAACGAGTTTTCGCAGTCGTGACGTAATTAAGTCGCTGATTTCATTCGAACTCGCCTCTCAGTGCCTGATTAACTGTTTTGTTGGGAGGAGTGGAAATGTATTTTCACGTGTCTTGTAGTTTGCGCGAGTCTCATCAAGGACCCGGACGCAACACTCCCCCCCCCCCCCCCCTTCAACACCTTCCGCGTTCCTTTTTTATACCGCGTAGTTACTTTTTCCCTGATGAGGTGGTTAGTGTAATACCACTTTAAACGATAATCTTTCCAGAATCGTGCACTTCTGATTCGTTATCAGTTCCGCCATGCACCCCAACTCAAGTCTTTCTCGGATATTTTCCGGCAAGATTTCAAGCGGTGACAACCATTTCACACAGTTCTCGCTACAAGGCTGTGGGGGATTCAACGTTTTTTGATTCAAGCGTAATTTCTTCTAGCTACAGTGTTACGAACCGCATTTTAATTCATACACTTTACGTATCACCATGATTGAATAAGTACTTTTTTTTTTTTTTTTCAGGGAATATTTGTAGGACCTAACTGTTAGATTTTAAGCCAACAAATTAAGTAAAAATAAATTATTTAAATATATTATAAATGAATGGTGTTTTAAATTAATATTTATTTTATATCTGCTAAGCTTAAATATGTCTATAAAGTTTTCACCAGAGGACAACGCACCGAATTCGTGCGCACTCAGGTGTAATAATATTTCGCATGAGAACTATTTCTTACTAGGCGTTACCAACACACATGTTTTCTCACTGTTTTTATACATATTTATTAAAAATGAAACATTTTAATTTATAAATAAAATATTGATCAAACTTCAATTTAACGAGGAATAAGATAATCTTATTTTAACAGAGGTGTAGGACTCTCGTGTTACGTGGCATATTTAGAATGTAACTAAACACCGGCATACGTGGGGTAACTTTTCGAAGGTTTGATTCAGAAAGTGTGAAGAAACCGCTAAAAGACAATACATTAATAATTAAGAACAAAACTGTATTTGGAACTTTTACACTTGGAAACGGCATGGGACACTGGATCTCGCGAGAGAACGCTAGTTGAAGTTTCTGCTTTGAAGGGCTGTCTCCTCGATTGAATGTGGCCACGATCGACCGGACAATTTAGCCTGGAATCTCAGCACTGCTACACGTGGGGGGGGGGGGGTGTGGCAACTTGCAAAGTGCTCCTTTACTTTAAAAAATAACACGAGGGAAAAGTTTCCACCAGCAGCAGCCGGGCCAGCACGGCCAGCCATGTGACTTCCTTGCAGGGGCAACAGTCGATCATATGAAAACAGCATATCGATATATGAATTTTCTATTGTAATTTATGCTCTTGGTAACATTTGGAATTATTCGTAAAATAAATGTAGGATTTCATGTTTGGTCGAGGAGTGATGAAGAAGACCTGCCCTCTTATTAGCTCAAAGAATGTTGGAAATATGCTGGCAGTGTGCTAATTAACATTTTAAAAATCTTGTAAGTTGCTAACCGAACGTTTCGATAATTGCGGAGTACAAGTTCGTGGGTATATTCGCCGTAGAATATACGGAAGGGTTTCCGAAATTCAGTCGCGACGCGGTCGCTCTGAGCATACCTGGGAAGTTAAGGCTGTTCAGTAAAAAATTAGTATTTTTAAAAACCCTGCTTAAGATATACTTATATGCACATTGTGTAGTCTTCCGCCTTATGTAAAATTAACATTGTCATGGGCCTCACAACTTTATTCATGCGTCAGTCAAGTATAACTTTAGAATTATTAGAAAAGGAAATATTTTACAAATCTGCTAATTTTTACACTTCGATGCGTTAAAATAAAATTTAAAGTGAAAGAAATAATTTAAGTGGTAACAAATGGTTACCTAACACTTTTTATTCGACATAGTTCCCTCCATCGTGACCAACTTTACTGGGCACGTGTCACTCAGTGCGCCCGTTAAAATATATGCAGACATAGACAGTGACTATTTTCTAAAAGTTGATTTCAAAAATGTTCACTTTATCTTGATCAACCTTCGTCAATTTAGAACCCAGAGCATAACTATTATTTTAATAAGAGTTCACGTAGCAATTTGACAAATGAAACCACAAATGCTTGTACTAAAGGAATATACCAACATTAATTTAATGCATGTAAAAAATTTTTTCAAGTTTTTTAGTGCACACTTACTTGTGACCGAAACAGAAGGTGACAAACCATAACCCGTCTAGGCTTTATATTAAAATTTAAAATTTAAAGTGATGTTTTAGAACATTAACGATCCTTCAGGCATCGGAAAAAACTATTGTCTGAAGGTAGGTAACATTGATATAAATTTGGACTCCAATTATTATATCTGCGAACCATTTACGTATGTTTTCAGTCCTTTGTCTCAGCTTCTCGTCAGTTTATTTGTTATGAAGTACAGAAATGTTATTCTTCTTATTCCCCGACGCTGGCGACGAGCGCCAAAACCACTGTTCGTCGTTCGTGCAACGTTATAGACGCTCGACGCTGGCGTCAAGCCTCTGATTGGCCGATGCTCGACGCCACACGTCACGTGGCATCGTTATGCCGGAATCACATAGCCCCGACCAGCACGACCCGGCAAGCACGGCACGGCACTTAAAACTAAACAACCAATGAAATACATTATAGATCTGACGGAAGGCCGACATTTCTGTCGTCCGACCAGCAAATTTGAATTAGAAATTAATTCTGTTCTTCGTCGTGTCTTGCGGCACGACGCACAGAGTGTACAACTTTGTGGAATGAAATTGTATTATAAGCTTTCCCTACAATGGGAAATACGTAGCTTAAAATGAAACAAATTATGAAGATTATTGTATTTAACTCTTATAAATAATAATTTTACCTTTGTATACATTAGCTATACATTTTTTTCACCGTCATGTATTCCGAATTTCCCGTCTGCCCACCGCCTTTGAAATTAGCATAGTTGATCAGTGCCTTCTAAATGGATCCGAAAAATTCTGCTCGGGTCGCGTCATGCAGGCACTTTGAAGATGGCCGTGGGTGAGGTTTTTGTCTGTCATGCTGTGCTCGTCGGTGCTATGTGATCCCGGCATAACTCTCTATTGTAAAACCCGCTTTATTGCCAGCAGAGGCAATGGCGTGCAGATACTTCGGAGGGCGAAGCAGTGGCAGACGAGGTGGAAGTCCATGTCCAATCCGAAACACGTTTGAGAGTTAGCTGCGCGCGCATCGGCCCGGTAATGAATTGCAGTCCTCATCTCGCGGAACCACGAATTTGGAGAGGGGGGGAGGGAGGACAGTAAATAAACGTGTCCGGAACTACCGAACCCACTGATTGGCCCGCCCTGATCAAGCAGGGATATCACGTTCCTCCAGCAAATGGAAAGAAGTATTTACTCTCTAATTGGCGGAGTGTCACTGACAAAGAGAGGGGGGGGGGCACACGTGGTTATCAGCAGGATCATGTTGAGTGCGTTCCCCCCCCCCCCCCCAACAACAGATTTTTTTTTCTCTTCTTCTCAGCATATGAATAAGGCAATCAAAACCAGCTCACGACATTCTTGCAAGCTGCTTCACGAAATGTTTTGCAAGACATTAATGCTGTTCACGATCAAGTGAGCACTTTTGAAATTAACCTTAGGAAAAAGTCACTGCCCCTGCCAGCATATATTTTAATGGGCGCACCGAGTGACATTCGCCCAGTAAAGTTGGTAACGATGGATGAAAAGTAGTTCTACATCTTAACGTCGAATAAAAAGAGTTAGGTAACTATTTATGATAACTAATATTATATATACTTTGCTCTATGTTTTTTTAATGAATGGAAGTGTAAAAATGAGCATATTAGTAAAATATTAACTTTCCTAATAATTACACAGTTTTACTTGAATAAAGTGATGAGGCCCATGTCAATGTTAATTTTACATAAGGCGGAAGAATACACAACGTGATACAAGTAGATCGTAAGAAAGGCTATCGACGGTGCTCATTTGACCGTGAACAGTGTTTAGTTTTTTTTTTTTTTTTTCTGACATTTAAAATGGATGTAATACAAATTTAGAAAACAAGTAAGGAAATTTTCTACATATTTTATGTTAGATACAATTAAGAGCTCCTTCAGTAAAAAACAAATTGCTCGTAACTTTAACGCGCTGATGCCCAAGGCTTATAGGAAACTAATATTGGTTAATTTTGTGACTTTAATTCGTGGTAAATCTCCTGGGTTATGAAATTATTTGGATGCATAATAAAGTTACCAATTCCGTGTGGTAACACGATTCATCACTTATATGTTTTCAGGATGGTGCACGGTTAAAACTTCCATTACTTTTTTTTTAAGTTAACCAGGGAAAATTTGTGTACAGTGTGGGCAAATAAAAGTATGATGGCTTTAAAAACAGTGGCTGTTCGTACATTGATGTGTGTTAAAGAAAATAGGGCATTTAGCTGATCAGGCAGAAAAAAATGCATGTGTTCAAATGACAAGTATGTAGCAAATTATACTCAATGAAATAAGACATGCGAAGTTAAAATTCAGAATGGGGTTTGCCCATTAACATTCGAAAAGTAATGTAGCAGATTTTTTTTTGCCACAGGCATAAATTGAGACACGTAGTTGATCGAGGAATTTTGACTACAATAACTCTGTAAACATTTGGAGGCCAGTGTTATCGAAGATGGTGACATTGGAACTGAAGCTCCGAGCTTCATTGGTCAGTGGAGAATAGTTATAGGGTATTGTTGGATACAAAAATAGAAAATAAACAAAATTCATCGTCACAAACCCATCGTTGAACGCATTACGATTCATGGAGTTGAATACTGGGGAATAAGTGAACAGGTGGAAAGAAAGTTTTTGACAACAGATGTGGGATTTTAGAAACTTTATTGTAGGTCAACATTACTAGATAAAGTTAAAAAGTGAGGAAAATTGGAGAAAAATTAATGTTGAAGTAAAATGTGTTCGTGTATCGTGTATCTTTTAGGATAAGTACCGTGTCGTGTAGTTAAGGTATTTATCCTAAAATATTGGGTTCCAGCAGAGAAAACAAGACATCTTAGAAGAGCAAGGAAATATGTAGAGCCACGAGTATTTCGCGAATTCATTTGGAGACGAGGTAGACTCCAAACACTTGTTCTTTTCACCTGCTGTTGTGATTGGAAGACAGTTCTGTAGACACGCCCCGTTTAACTGTGAGCCAGTAATGATCAGGAAGCAGTGGTGTGAGTGAGTGTTTAACAGCCCTGTACAGAAGCCTCACTTGATCACAACAACCAATAAGTAAACGATAATGTCTTGAGTGTATAGAGTTCTGTCCAGCCTAGCCTGCTGCCAACTCAATCAGCGAAATACTTGGGGCTCTAGAAATGTGATTTCAGGAGAGCAGTGTCTGAGAGGAACCCACAAGTTGATAACTAGATAAATATAAACCTTTCGAAATTAAGACATAGAAACAATTTTAAAGTTCTATAATATAGCAAATTATATTTCTTGTATTAGGACATTACGTAAAAAATTACATATTGCGGATCTAAAATTAAATATTAACCTAGAAAATATGGCTTTATATTACTGTATATCTTTCAGGCTTGATGAGGCAGGGTGTCATAAGATAAGTGCAAAGCTGATTGAAGAAGATCGTGTGTGTTCAGAACAGATATACGTTGTTCGCCTTGGCGCGCTAAAGTTAAGGAACATTTTATACGTATGAATTCTTTTCAAAGTCGAAACGGAAATTTTGCGAGCTCAAATGAGCGTAGGCATAGACATCGTGATACTTTTGCAACTGGGTCATGGGTTTTTGACACGACCTAGAAAACTTCTTGAACCAGAAATAAAGCCTGCCGTGAGAGATGCTTACGCTAAACTAGACCTCGAGATAATAGTGTCATAGGGTAGCATCCCTTCTTATGAATTACAATATGTATGGAGCACGGTTTCATCTCCTTGCTATACGAGGTTGATACCATGTTCCTGTAGAGTTTCTTGTCCAGGGTAATTGCTGAAATTTTTCCCTTACACCGCAAATGTTTTTAAATTTTTGTAACTATCAACCATAAAATATTGCCTTGTGATAGGCTAGACATCATAGATGTTACGCTGGTCCCACGTGTATCATTTGGACTCCTCTTCCGACATGCCCTGCAGGAATCTGAGAGAATGGTACTCCCGAAACTTTCGCCACCCAAATGGTATAATCTTGTGTGTCCGATAAGAACAGAAGGATAAGTTCCGGCTGTCACAACAGCCAGTGAATAAATGATCCCTACTTGACTATGTAGCAATTTGTGAAGTCTAGGAATTGAATCGTTTTGTAAAGCTAGAAGGTGGTGCCTCTAGCTAAACATACACAATTTTTCCTGGTAAAACAATGCCTAATTTATTAATTTTGCTTTACGCAGTAACTAAGTATTTTGATAGGTTATACTAAAAAATTAAGTAGTATGATAATGTGTGATTATAAAAAAGTCTAATCAGAAGGAATTTCTAACCGGATTTATAAAAATAATTTTAAATATTCGTGAAACACAAGAAAGGATGGCAAGACCGTCCGAAATTCTTACGACATTTAGTGGTTTAAGTAAGCAATTCAAAACACCAAGATTGAATTGAATCAGTTTAGGCAATGGTACCAGAAATATGGCATATAACAGTAGAGTAACTGCTCTGCTATTAAAATTTTTTTTACAAATTATGCCATTTTTTGGAGGCCTTGGTATTACTGTTTCGATGCGAAATATGGTGGGAATTATTTACTAAGTTGCTAATTTCATATGTCAAATAGTAACTTTTAGCATGACAAGAAACTAATAAATCAGCGCTATTAGTGCATACAATAAAAATATGAGAATGCCAAGCTAAGTGGTGTTGGGATCGGTTTAGTTTTCCCACAGATGTGATGTAAGAGTAATAAAAAGCGCATTTAGAACAAAGAAATATAACTTGAGAAATCATTTTGAAAATAAGTAACTCGGCGATTGTAGATTAGGCCTAATTGATTTATGCTGCCTGTAACTCTTTGCAATCTCACCGGCAGTTTCAAAACACCATATTTAAAACATTTTGTCTCACGGCCAGTGCTAATTAATACATTTTCATATTTAAAAACACAAAAAAAAAATTGAATTTTTTTCAAGCGGTATAAATGTAAAATAATTCGTTGGAATAATTCTGAATATTATGTAGGCCCTAGTCTATATATAATTATAAATTTATACATGGAATACTAGCCCAAAATATTTAAATGACCCTCATTTTGAAAATGACTGGTCTACGAAGAAAAAATATGGTTACGATTGGCGAAGATTGGTTATGTAGTTATCGAGCTATGGCGTAAGAGCTACAGATATACAGGTAACTCTTTCTTTCAAAAGTGGCTAAAGAAGCTGGGAATTACAGATGTTAATATTCACAATAAAGTAGCTATTGTCAGTAGAATGGTTCCAAAGATTTGACACAGCAACCAAGAATATTAATACACACCATTTTGAAAGTTAGTCTCCAACATTGATGGAAACAATGCAGCTTTTGTGTCCTTAACAAGTACTGTAATAGTACCTAGTTTGATGAATTCTATGCAAGGATTCATAAGTATTTATAGGGACATACACAGACAGTAAAGTGATCTCTTGAGTTAAGTTTTCCTTCTAGAGAGCAAGCAAAATATCGATTAACTATTTTTAAACTGTGAACTGAATGTAACTGTGGTAAACAGATACAATTTCATTCAAATGCACCTTTTTAAATGTATTGTAGCGGTGGCGATAGCAAAATTATTTGTAGTGACTTTTTGGAATTAAAAAAATACTTTTTAGCCATAAAAAGCGAAATTTTTTCAATAAGTGTCCTCGGGGTTATCTCATTTCTCCGATGAGTTACTCTCCACTCCTAAATGTCTTGGCGGGTAATGATCACTTACGGGTACCATCTAAAATTCCCATCATTTTGCCCTAGAGTGTAACCTCCATATTCTGTCTGTAAATCTTAACTGAGCCACTCTATAAATGCTTGAGTTGATAACAGTGCCAACTTCTTTATATCTAGGATGCGACTGTTGTGGCAGAAGTTGCAATTGCGTTTACTTCCGATCAGGAAGTTCCTAAATGAATATTTAGGAAAATGTTTCGATGGATGTGTGTTTCAGTTGTGGGTGTATGGTCGTTCTATATAACATGTAAGCTATTCCCTCATTCACCTGAAACAAAGTTAGCCTATAGTCTCTGCACTGTAACTTCACACTTTCCAAATCAAACATTTGACAAGATTGGTTATTTCCTAAATAAATCACTTGTCACGAGCGTTTTACAACTTCGTCAACGTTAGCGTGCAATTCATTTCATTTTGTTTACAAATTAAATATATATTTCATAGTCAGTATGTCTTAAAAAACAGAGAAAACAGAAATACGTTGGCAATGCCAATTAATAAATAGTTCTTGCACATAATATCAATAACCATTGAGTTTTGTTCGTAATTTATAAGGTAAACAATCTTACTACCATAGTGAAACTTTGTAAACATAATTAATTGCTATTCTGTGGCTCCGGAACGGTGTAAAATTTGGGGGAGTCAGGGTGCAGGTCGAGCCTCGAATGAAACAAACATGTATGTAGACTACAGTTTCAAAAAGCTGCTATAACAAATGAGCAAGGAAATGGAAAGTGTATTCGGGAATATCTTAGTAAGGGCGTACCTACGATCCATTAAATATAGCCTAGCGGTATTTGGAAAAAAAATTGAGCGCAAATATTTTACACAAACATGCTTTCGCCACATTCGGGGAACGTCACACGAAATTGTCGTGAGTATGCGCTCTAAATCTGAATCAGTGAGAATTTCACTGTTTAAATCAGTTAAACAGTGAAAAACTGCCAGATTTCCTTCACTTATTGATTCAGTGGTGTTTTACACTAATTCATCAGTCATTTTTTTCACTGTTTACTCAGTGGTTTATTTTTGACTGATGGATCAGTTAAACAGTGTGTAAAATGGCCGTCAAATAACGTTTTCAAATGGCCGTTAAACAATGTGTATCAAGTGAAATAACAACGAATAAACTAATAAAACCAATACAAAATACTTTCTAGAATGTTCTTCGTCTTTTAAAACGCCATGTTACTACGTAATGTGAACATTCAGCCTTTCATTCCGTTTTTACGTCTTTCAGTTAGTTTTCATGCACTCATCACAGCGCTCTGTTTGGAGGTTTAAACTGCATGTAATGAGGTAAAGCGAGTGCAATCATATATACTATTTTTTTTAACAATCCTAACGGTACCAATTAAACCAAGAACGAAAAATAAAAGCATACAATTTAAATCTTCACGATTTCTCGGTGAAATTACAAGTCTCATATTTTCCTCTCGCTTGGTAACTTGGCTTCGTGGCGAAAATGGTGAGATAACGATTTAACAGCGAAATGAATGAGGTACGTGGATTCAGTCCCGACCACATGCAAACTTTATTTTATTTTTTAATCAAGGAAAATTGTACAATACGAATAGTAAGCTATCGTAAATGTGTATATTTTACGTAATTATTTGGCTATTTTCAATAAATACTATATTTAATTCACCGGTGCAGTTGGCCGTCACTTATTCAATCAGTGAAATTATTTCCTGTCACTTATTCAATCAGTGAAATTATTTCCTGTCACTAATTCAATCAGTGACTTTTTACACTGAAACAATCAGTGGTTTCCCACTGATTCGAATTTAGAGTGCGTGTCTTAAATTTTCTTCAGCGATTTATTTTATGAAAAACTTTCCATTCTTTCCAAGTCGAAAACAACATTTAGTTATGAAGATTCCAGTTGCTACAGGAAATGAAGTAGCAGGATACTGAAGCAGGATTATGTCAGTAGGAGAGATGCAGAGAGAAGAGGCCAGCCTTTTACCCCAACAAGTAGGATTTTCCCATTTTAAGGAAGCAAAACAGGATAGAATTAAGTTTTTAGTAGAAGATCGTAAAATTTTTCTGGTATAAGCTTTCCAAAGTTCACTGAGAGCGCATTTTAAATCAACCTTTAAAAAATGTCACTGCCCCTACTTGCATATATTTTGACGGGCACACTGAGTGGCGTGCGTCCAATGAAGTTGGTAACGACGAGAAGAACGTAGTCCCATATCCTAAAAGTGTAACTAAAAGTGTGAGGTAAACATTCACGAATACTGGATATACTTATTTTCCTTTTTTTTTTAATGCATATAAGTGAAAGAATAAGAGAATTAGTAAAATATTCACTTTTCTGATAACTTCACTGTCTCACTTGAACGGCGGATGAATAAAGCGGTCAGGCTGATGGCAATGTTAATTTTACATGGTGAAAGAATATGCAATGCGCATACAAGTAGGCTAAATCTCTGGGAGGGTTTTCAAAAGTGGCCAGTTTGCATCGAACCACCTCGATCGTTGCTGCTACATAATTTGTACAGGTAGCCTACCGTAGAGAAAGGCACTAAAATTGTTCGGGGGTGGGGGGTGGGGGGGACTCGTGTTTTACAAATACCATGTAGTACCCCACCAACAAGATTTGGGAAGGGTGTAAAATGTACCCCAGTACACCCTTCCGGTTCCTGCGCTCTTGTTGTTATGTATACAATATATTTATTACGTGCTCTATTTTATGTCCAGCACACAAACACGCACCGTGCTTGGTTTGTTAGGCGTTTTCGTCCGTGCAGACTCGTGTACGTTTTGTAGTGTCGCTGAGTGATCAGTAGTGTGTTGTCCGATACCAGGACACAAAGGAAAGTTGAAATTGGTTTCGTTGTTTCGTAAATATAGCATGGTAACCTTAAGTGTTTAAATGTCCGAGATTTTTAAATTAAATATGCCTGGCCTACTGAAAAATGTAATTTTCATGACCTACCCCAGTATTACTTGATTGCTATATTTTGTGGGAATCGGTTGATTTTATCACGACATGCAAGCTTTGTTTTTAATGTGCGCTATCTTACAAAAATCGCACACAGTTCAAAACTTTTATGCCCGCAGAAAAGAAATACTTACTTCAGAAAGCTACTGCCTGTAATATAACAATACGTGAATGGTTCAAGGTTAACAATATTTTTTATGAAGAAATTTCTAAAGCAGAACTACTTTACGTTGTTAAATGCCAACGTGCAGCTCTCCAGTGTTATGTAGACGAACTTCTTGAGGTGGCCACGAAGTAGTCATGCTGCCGTAATATCAATGTAATTTGAATGCCACAGAATATATCTGGAACACTGTCAAGTGTTGTGTAGCTGGTAAAAATGTATCGCAAAGACCCGACCAGATAAAAGCGTTGGCAGACGAAGTTATAAACTGTATTTTAAAAAAATACCGAAAATGTTTCTGTGGTTCCAGATTTGCTCCTATGGACTATTTTATCCTTAATAAGATTTTTGTATCATTTTCAGGAAATTTTCCTAATCATATTGGTATGCATGACAGTTTACGCATTTTGAAACAGCATAATGTAAAAATAAAACATGATAACAGGGGTTAAAATATAAATTTTGTGTATACATTGAACGCAATTTATTGTTAATACAAGATTGTTTTCATGGCAAATAATTTTTTTAAGTCAATCAAATTAATTCAAATTAATGTTTACTGTGTATATTATTAAAAATGCTTCAGATTTGCAGCTTGTCCTCTCTCGTATTTATTTCTTATCATCAGGCAGATGTTTTCTTGCAACTCCAACAAATCTACCTTTATTCACTGAACATTTAGGCCGGTCTTTTGATATAATATTCTTATTAGCCTCGAACGCACACTATACAAGATGTCACTATGTGATATAATTGTGTACTCGGGGAGCATCGAAACACTGAAACCTCGTATAAACGATAAGGAAACCACGCCACCGTTTTCGACATTCCCGAATGTGTCGCAAACGGTCCGTAGTAGTATCCACCGAGTGTACCTGTCCTCCCCACCACGCGTCGCGCGCGGAGTGGGAGAGCTGCACATTCCCCTCATGCGATCGTCTGTTAACTAGGTCGCACAATACCTTGTGGAAGTTGATGCATCCAGTCCCTATGTCGACGATCGAGGACATATCTCAAATGAAGGATATATATAAAGCCAGAACTGTACACAACGAGGAATCAGAGGACGGTGTTCTGAGCATTTTCCTTGTGAGAAATCTTAGCCCGGGAACACACGGCACTGGAAAACGCCCGGCGCACATCCCCGGGCACCTGGCCGGGCCCGTTTTAACCTTGCGCCATGCCGGGCCCGGCCCGTGCCCGTGTGTGCTGTCCAGTGCCTATCCATGTATCATTATGGGCCGGCTCGATCGACAGGAACAGTATGCGAAATACAGGGATTTCGATTAAAAATTGTAGGTTGCATTACGCAGTCAGTTTACATGATTAGGGATTAAAACAAAAACCATAATACACGTTTCGAAAACGACGAACGCGCTGAAAGGCGAAAATAACGTCATTATTGAAAGTACGTTTTATTGGAAGTTCAAATATTAAATCCGCTGCACGTTACAGGCTATGCAGTTTAATGATTTAAAAATCAAACAGCGAACTTCGTTACTATGAAACCAACGAAAAAGTCAGTGGTGGCGTAACTGTATTTCTTACAGGAAGGGCGTAATACGTCAGGACGTAAACGAAATATTCGCGAAGTAATGGGTCACCGCCATTTTACATCATTGGGACGCTACTCCCTCAGCGCGGGGGTAGATCGGTCCCTTGTGAGGGACCTTGGCCACCCAGTTGGTTGTCAGTTAGCTTGCGGAGGCGAGGAGAAGCTAACCCCCTCCCCCCCTCCGCACCCACCAAACATATTTTATGCTGCAAAGCTAGCATTCTTGTACAGGATTCCCAGGGTAGCGCCTGGGAGCTGTTTCCATAGCTGAATTTTACTCTCTTTTTCCCTGCCTGTACGGGATAAAAGAGAGTGGTGAAGTGAAGTTAATTGAATTTATCAGCGCGGAACTTTAAAGTTCAGGACTTGTGAAGTACTGTCACGAGCTCCCTGTGAGAGAGCTAGCGACAGTTTGGTATAAAAAGCGGAGGTTAATAGCCAAATGAAGTTAAATTTTCGATATAAGTAGCTTTCCCATGACTGGAGTGGCAAGGGTTTATATAATTAAATTAATTATATGTATATTAAAGTGGTGAATTTAAGTTGCGCGAAAATTTAAATCAGTGTAGTTGTTGCGAAGTAATGGGTGATGTGTTGGACGGCGCGCGAGCACACCGAGAGGGGGAGCGGGGGAGTAGGGCGTGCTGACGTAGTTGCCATGTCTGCCACAGTGCGGACCGAGCGTACATGAGCAATTATGCTCGCGCTCGTCCGTAATCCCGGCTGCGCTCCAAGAAGTTGACGGCCGCGCGCGAGTGTTGTAGTCCCGCGTGCATTTATCAGGCAAACGATACACTATGGAAGAAGCAATACGTAGAAACAATTGCCGTGTGTAGCGAAAGGAAGTCTGCAAAAAGGAAAATGCAGCATGTGCGTGCAGCTAAATTTGCCAGTTATGTTTGCACCACACAAACAAGGTTCGAGACTGCGACAGTGCAGTTGTAGCTACCAGATATGAAACAAAGCATGAGTAGGCCTACTTTGTTGATGTACCGTAGGAGAAGTGATGTTAATATTTTCTGTGTAATACAACAAATACATGTAATTTAAATGCAAATCGCAAGAAAATAAGAACAAACTATTTTGTATGCGTGAAATTAGGTACTAGGATATACTTAATTCTAAGAATCCGTAGGAAGTCCGAATTGTCCGAAAGGGGAAGGAGGTTTCACACTCAAGGCAGTTGTATCCCGTCTGGCTATTTTTCACTAAGCGACAAATACTTTAAGGAGTTTGATGATAGATGAAGTTGCATAAAACATTAATTTTCTTAAAAATGTCCACAATAATGTTTGAGCCTGGCAGACCAAGTGGAGGGGGGAGCGGAGCTAGGTAAACAACTGAAAGCGCTTGAAAAAAAAAGTAATTGGATAATTTTCAAGGTTCCTGCTAAAAACAAACTCCCGCATTTCGTTACAAATGGCAAACAAATTATGTATTATTATACGTAAAATAATGCCTGACCAATGCACGAGATTACAGACTAACTTACAACATAGCTTAAATTAACACCCATGCCTTAGCCGGGATTCGAACCCAGAGCCTCCCGCTCCAAAGATCGGCGGCGCACCAGCCGAATGCGCCACCTACAAATACCTACAAACTAATATGACGTTATTAGATCAAGAAAAATATATTTGTTTAATTTTAAGAATTCTGTTGTTGAGTCTAGAGATTTGAGGGCCGATTCAAGAGTTCTGTGTAGTTAGGAAAATGTTAATGAGTAATACGGTAAGTTTTTTAAATTGTCATTGTATTATGAATATTTGAGTTGTTTTAAGTGTTTTACGTTGTTCAAACTTTAAATACATTTCTTTTTGCGCCCAACGACACATTTCACCACCTATATTTTTTGCACAAATATCAAAATACGGTTTTACGTTGTTGGTCGAGTGTCCGACATTTTGCCGAAGCTCGTGTATACGGATCGGTGGAGTACAGACATTTCTCGAGTTCTATTACAAACACGGCCCTTGCAGTTTTACAAGAGATATCTTTGAACTGTTACAAGCATTTGTAAAATTACAAAGAATTTCACAGCAAAAGTTTACAAATTGTTTTACAGCATAGAGTAATAAATAAGGAATTGTTGTAATTTTAACGTCGTAGTAACTGTTTCATACACAGTGTTTGTATGTATATGCTGTTCACGGTTACCTGAGCGCACTTGTAAAACAAACCTTTGAGAAATGTCACTGTGCTGCCTCTAACTGCTGCATATATTGTAACGGGCACACTGGCTGGCGTGTGTCCAGTAGTGTTCGTAACGACGGAGGGAAAGTAGAGTCTTCCAAGCCTCTGATGAACGTCAGGCCGAAATCCCCATGCATATAACATATGAATCTTGCCCTCATCGACATAGATCTCGACACCTAGGAATGACGAGAGCTGCCAGGAATCTCAGTTACCGACAACTTACCTCACGTACCTATCATGCTAAGAAAACCGACAACTCTATAGTTCACACAAAATATATCACCAACATACCAACCAGACTGACGAAACATACAGGCGGGCCATACTGACGAACCATACCGCCAATACCATGGTTCGTCGGTATGGATCGTAGCAATTGCTGGTATTGGGGTTATTATGGCTGTTCGTGTGAACTATAAAGTGGCCGGTATGGTTGGTACGAGAAGTCAGTGAGGTCATTGTGATTAACTGACATGCTGGACAGCTCTCATCGCGTTATGTTACCTCAGGTGTGATTATGTAGAATCCCGTGTTTTTTTTTGCATGGAAGCTTCGACCTTATTTGTGGCCACAATGCTAGCTCAGCCTATTTGGTAAAAATGTAAACTAACATGGCACCCTGGGGGACTGAATCGCTATACATAATGGCCACTGTAACGGCATGAGTAGTAAGTTATAATTTTTTCTGGTGCAGGAGCATAGGAGCAGGAATTCGGGATTTTGGCCCCCATATTGGATGGATTCCGGACTTCCTGCTATGTCATTCCCGTCACACGACTGCCATCTTGGGTCCAGGTGATCTTTGACCTTGACCTTTGAAAAGCATTGAATCTAGACACATTTTCATTACAGAATATTACATTTTCATTTTTTATTCAGGTTTACGAGGCTTAAATATTGCATTTAGACCAATACCCACGATTTTAGCATACTTTTTTGTGGACCATGTTAATTCAGGTTTTTGAGTAGAAGACTTTATTAGGGTACTAATTTTTTACAGGTCAACTAATGGATGTGCATGAATATTTACAATTCCATACGAAGCGCCATTATGTGCAGGGCTAGTGATGAAAGTCCCATGATTATTTTTTCAAATAGTTTTCACGGACGAGCGAGTTGGGTGGTTGATTGCGTCAGTTCTTCCTGATAGCGCGCTGATCCGCGAGTCGTTCGACAAGCAGCATGGCTGTCGCCGGATGTTTGGATATATACTGTCGTCAAGGTCTGCTCTGATCTCCGCAGGTGCTGACGACTTGGCAACAACATACGGTTTTCCGCATGCACGGCGTAGCACCATACGTCCGAGCCTGCACCGCCTCCTTCCTTACTCCTTCCCCAGCCTACCTTCTTTATACAGCAGCAGCACCATCTAGGCGGCGGTTTCGACAAGCTACGCGCTCAGAGCCTCCCGTTAGAACTGGGCGGGCCGGACCCGGGCCGTGGAGCTTGCCGCGTGTTCCCGGCTGTATTCGTCGAACTTTCTGCACCACTCGTTTGTGGATGGTTAATGACGGAATCGACGAACAAGCAGTTGTTTGTTCATTGGTTGCGAGAAGCACGATCGATACAAGTATTGATCACATCAAAAAAAAATTAAGCGATTTCAACACATACGCTCTTTAATGCATTTCTGACTGAAAGGGTTAACGGGGTAGTATCCACTCCATCTTCGAATTTTCTTACAAATCTTCGTAATAGAAATGTATGACCAAAAATAAAAAATCAAAGTTAGGCATGACATGGACGACTACTTAACGAATTTTTTTTAGTTCGTTGGGGTTTCAAATATACGTGTATTTTCCCATGTGGGACTGAAATTATGAAATAATTATATAATGTTTGATTACGATTACAGACGTGACACTAATCATGTAAGAAATATGACTGGGATTTAGAAATAACTGTTAAAACGTTTCCTATATCATGGTACTAACTTGGTTATTAAATATTGACTTCGAAAATTAAGTTAATGAGTAAAATGCGTAAATCCAAGATATCAAGGATACTATCCCCTTAAAGGATTAATGCACTGTGCAGCCCTGGGTGGGTGAGGGGGATAGAGGGATGCGGGCAGGTTCAAAGTGACGTCACTGTGGTCGCGTGCGAGGGAGTTTCGGAGTGACGCTCGACGCCCGCAGACGCGACATCGCGTGTGCCCTTGGGGCGCGGTCCGGCGATCCGCGTGATTATCCGTCGCGAACTGGTAATGGGACGCGCCATCTGATCCTCCCCTCCCTTCCCCTCCTCCACCATAGGAGTCCATCATGACCTTGAGAATCCGGGTCCTCGCACACGATGTCCCAGAAAGGTGGAGGGAGGGGGCGTCGCACGACGCAGTTCCTCGCCGTCAGGGTCGGTAACAGTGGCGGATGGAGGGTGAACTACTTCTAAAGGCTGTTCACGATAAAGTGAGAAATTTAGAAATGAACCTTAGAAAAAAGACACTGCCTCTGCATACATGTATTTTAATGGGCGCACTGAGTGACATTCGCCCAGTAAAGTTGGTAACGATGGATGGAAATAATTACATACCTTAACGTTAAATAAAAAGTGATAGGTAACCATGTATGATAACTTAAAATTATTTCCTTCGCTTTCTGTTTTTGTAATGAATCTAAGTTCAAAACTGAGCTGATTATGTTAATTATTTATTATTTCACAGTTTCATTTGACTGACGCATGAATAAAGTGATGAGGTCCATGGCAACGTTAATTTTACATAAGGCGGAGGAATACGCACCTTATATACAAGTAGATCTTAAGCAGGGTTTTCAAAAGGGCTCATTTTACCGTGAACAGCCTTTACTAGAGCCAGATCAAAGCAAGAAGCTACTGATGTAACTAGTGAGCCTACTTTTCTTGACTTGGATGCAATTAATTTTTAATAATTTCTTAGAAGCTGAGTTGGTAGGAAGGACTTATGCAACATTAGTGAGATAGTTGCAAATACTACACACATACCTTACCGGGAACTTGAACCCAGAAAACATCGTACTATAAACTAGTTAGCAATCCACTGCAGTACGGAGGTCGGATTCGGGGCATCAACTTCGGATGTAATCAATAGAATGTTTTTAATGATAGGGTTCTCTAACCTGAAATATTTACATGGCCATCAATTTGAAATTAAATTATATAAGCCACTAAAAACACACAAGAAAATAAGAGTCAACACACTTAAAAAACATAATTTAATATGGCCTACCACAGCATAATTTCTTCGCCAAATTTGAAATAAATCGTTTGATGTTTCCCGGAGAAACGGTACATAAAACCTGTATTATTTCGTAAGGAGTTATCTTCCGAAATGGTGTAGAAATGAGGCTCTGTATAAAATGTTTTGATGGTTATAACTGATACTGTCAGCACACAAATTTAAGATGAAAGATTTCTGCAGTTTCGTGGATAAAATTTTTGAGCTAAAGCGCGTATAAGGCCGCCATTTTGAAAATGTGTGTCTCCTCTCAACGTCTATCAGTTTACATGACCTGCCATATTGTGATTTGTTTTCCAAATTTGGTATAAATAAGTTTTTTTTTTCCGGAGATATAACATAATTTTCATTTACCATGTAGGGCCTAATACTATTTTACCAAATAGCAGGCAAGAAAGATTTTTTGTGGGCACATTTGATGGTTTACAGTAAGCAAGAACATTTCACTGGAATTAATTACATGGTTTCGACGATTAAGCATATAAAACTATAATAGCTACATGGCCGCCATTTTGGTAACACATATCTGACATACCTAAAACATTTCAGTTGACATTACCTACTGCAGTACTACTGTTTGCCATATTTAGTAGAAAGAGATCAATTGTTTCCCAAGATGCAACAAAAAATTGTATTTATTCGCGTGGCACTATCTTACAAAATGGACAAAATAGACTAATTGTAGACACATTTGATGGATGTTATATATACTCCCAGCATACAAAGTCAAGTTGGAATTGATTAAATGGTTTCGAAGATACAGCATACTATGCTGAAATAGATAGATCGCCGCCATTTTGAAAATAATGTCTGACACATTTGAAACATATTTGTACGTACATATGAACTGCCGCAGTACTACTAGTTTGCGAGATTTGGTAGGAATCTATCAATGGTTTTCTGAGATATTACACAGAAAATATATGAATTCATGTAACACTGTCTTACAAAATGGTTGGTGACAAAAGTGGATGTTATTTAACTTGTATGATGCTTGTAATAGACACTGCCAGCGTACGAAATTTGGTTAGAATTGTTCAAACAGTATGGTAGTTATACCAAATATACTTACAATATTTGTATGGCCACCATTTTGAAAATAAGTACCTAATTAAGTTCAATTATTTATATTTACCTGGCCTATCATAGTGATACTTGGTGAAAATTTTTGTGAAAGTCGGTTGAGTAGTTTTTGAGATATAACGTAAAAGCTTTATTTATTCATGTGCGCTATCTTACAAAATGGAGAACCAACAACAATATTCACCTCCAAATTTAATGCTTACACCATGCGCATACGAAATTTTTGTTTAAATAGTTTGAACGGTTTCCGAGATATGACGTATCACCCTACATTTTTAATGGCCGCCATTTTGAAAGTCAGTGCCCGGCGTGGTCTAAAACTATAAATGTCAGGTTTCCTTAGTTAGTAGTATATGAGTACCGAGTTTGGTGAAATTTGGTTCAGTCTTTCAAAAATTTAAGGGAGGACACACACTACAGGCTCACACACAGAAACATTCAGACACACACATATACACATACACACACGTACAGGAAAGTAATCTCATAAGCCTCTTTTTTTTTTTAACTACCTAATTCCAAGTGTTGTGTGAAGTTAAGGCCCGAAGGTAGGGCGGGATTTTATTGCGTCTCAGGGCTAACCCCTTACACCTACTAGGAAGGAAAATCATGCAAGGAGACATGCATCGTGGCACAGAGGGATTGGGCAGCCATTGCCTGCAGTTTGGGGCCATGACTACCTCCCTAAGTGTACTTAGAGCTAGTCTTTAACTATGAAGAGCAAGGGAAAAACCGTCAAGAGAGACGTAAAAACCCTTGCGACAGAAGTAAAAATTTCAAAAAGTATAGCATGCATTCAATTAAATTTAATTTAATAGAATGCTACAGGAGACATAGTGTTTGGAAAACATGCTCTTAGTTCTCATAAACCTCTCTTTCCTTCGGAAGGTTGGCTAAAACGTCACTGCTCTTACCTGTATATTTTGTCATGGGTGCACTGAGGGACATTCGCCCAGTAAAATCGGTAACGATGGATGGAAAGTAGTTCCATATCTTAAAGTGGAATAAAAAGTGTTGGGTAACCATTTGTGATCACTTAAAAATATTTCTTTCGTTTTCTGATTTTTTAATATGCATATGCGTGTAAAAATGAGCATGTCTGTAAAGAATTTACTTATTTTAATAATTTCATAGTTTCATTCGACTGACGGATGAATAAAGTGATGAGTACCTTGGCAATGTTAATTTTACACAAGGCGAAATAATACATAACGTGTATAGGCTGCAAGTGGAGCTTAAGCAGGGCTTTCAAAAGTGCTCATTTTACCGTGGATAGCCTATAGAGGCCACAGCGGTGAGCCTGGAGATGTTTGTTGCGTAAACGAAAGGTCGGCTAGCTCTCCGAATAGTATGCAATTTTTTTTTGCCTGCTGCAGTAGGGTTAATCTCTCAGTCACGCGGGAGCCATCCGATGAACATACAGCGCATACAGCCATCTCTCCGGAGCTGGCGTAAACTCGTGAGCTGTTCCGTCTCGTAACTCTGTCACGACGGCATCGTGGATTTGTTACGTCTGGTTTTCCCTATATCCACTCCCCCCCGCCATTTTTTTTTATTCCTGTGATGGCAAGGGGGGGTCAGAGTGCACGCCCACCGACCGGGAGGTCGCTGTTTCGAACCCCGCGTGGGGCGTGGATGTACCGCGGTGTTTGACGTATAATTCACGATTTGCGCAAGCCACCTTTGTGCCGAGCCTGTTTGTGCCTGCAGTTGTATGCTTATCTCGAACTTGAGAGGTCCTGGTTCCCAACCCGCAGGAAGGACGGGGGATTGGTTCTGTTTTGCCCTTGACTCACAAAACAATGCGTAAAATAATAACACCTTCAGGACTTAATTCGGTCAATACTAGTACGACAATAAGGCTCGGTATCACCTGTAATACAGAAACCTTTGTTTTCGTGTCATGATTTCATTTCAGAAAAATTATTGAAAATGCTTGATAATAGAAAATCTGCATTTTAGGAGTTGTTTAATATTTTGGTGTTTTATAGTCACTATATGTTATTGGCTAGCTGCCAATAATACCCAGTGAAAATTAGGTACAAAATTACTAAACAACTGGTAAAACGTGAATTTCATATACTAATTCAAAACCGAAATTATGACACAAAAACGAAGAAGTTCTGTAAAAAAAAAAAAAAAACATGATGTCGGGACTTAAAGACAAAACTCATACCAATATGCTTTCATTGCCCCGCTAGTTTGTATGTCGGTTTTACAGCAACACGTTACATCTGTCGTAATACAGTGAACATAAAATTTAACTCAGAGGTTTGTATGTCGTGTTACACAAGACGGGGCATTTTTATTGTTACACGGTCAACACGCCAGTCTGTTGGCTGACAGCTAGCCAGTAATGTAATTTGTCACTAGAGTAGATATGTCCTGCGCGCCCCCTCTACACTAGCCTTTCTTTCCCCCTAATAAAGAAGATGATTCCGAACAATCTGTTTCCTGTAGCATTTCTTTAATCCATGTAACAGTTTTTTAATTGTTTACTGTCGAAAGGGTTTTTACGGTATGTGTCTCTATTTTTCCCCTTATCTTCTTAGTTAGGGAGGTAGTCATGGCTGTCCAATCCCTCTCTGCCGCGATGTATGTCTCCTTACACGACTTCCTTCCCTTGTAGGCGTAAGGAGTCAGCCCTGGGACGCGATTAGCACCCGTTCCTACCTCGGGCTTACACTAAACACTAAGAAATGGTGTAGGTTAGTAAAAAAAAATCCTGCGTGGCGTAGACCAATAGAACCGAGGTAAGTTAAAATACAGAGGCAAACATAACTGGTGTTCCTCTAGTGACGTGTGCAGGTGCAGACAAAAAAGACACAACTAGTTTGTGTTCATCGCCAGTAAATGTTCGCCGACTTCTAAGTGTTTAAGATATACGACCACTGATAGAACTGTAGTAGCCATTAAATAACTCCCATTCTTGCTTTGCCTCACCGCCGCAAGGGTTTGCGGAGTATGAAGACTCGATTAAATACGAGAGATAATTTTACTTTCACTATTTCTCACTTTATTACTGTCTTCATTGAAAAAGCAGTAAATCAAGATACTATTTCATTTAATTGAATTAATAAATTAGTCTTATATTAAAAATTATACGGCCGTCTACATGAATCAGAGTGCGCAAATTGCGCCAGTCTATCGTGAACTTCTCCTCAGCTCCACTCCATCGGCTAGGTGGATGATATAAGTCGGCCACTACAACTACACAGGGGAAGGTGCAGCGCTGCCGCTCGTAGAGCGACACGCCCAGGGGGAGAGTGATGCACTCAGGACAGCCTACTGAGGATCGTCAACAGTACATTGGTACTCACAAAGGGCAGTGTAGTTTCCGTGAATCTCGTAGTGTTGAAAGTTGTTTACGCGCTTACACAACAACCTGTAGAGGCCCCCCGGCGTGGTGCAATTCAACCAGCACAGTTAGTTCCGCACATACGGTACATATATATATATATATATATATATATATATATATATATATATATATATATATATATATATATATATATATTAACAACATAAATCTACGTAGCTTGGCATGATAACGTTAACAGAATATACAATTAAATATAGTTGCAAATCACCTACGAACAAATTATATTTACTACACACGTTCCTCGCATTTATGCCTTGTCCTATTATTCAATGCGCACATTGCTGTAAGTGTACATATAATTTAAACAATTGATAGATCAATATTTTAAAAATACCCCAGAATAGCAATAATATGGTTCCATACATAATACAGTTACAACGGATAACGTTACAAATTATTAGCAAAGTGTCACGTTAATAACTACTTACCTCGAAACAAGTGTTGTGTATATTCTGTCTCCCGGGAAGGTACATTAGTATGCGTTCCTGGCATCCACCCGTGTCGATAAATGTACACTGAGAAATGCGGACTGTATGAAAGGAATGTGTCACAAATTACCGAAACTCTTAATGATATAACGTAAGCTGTAAAGTTACGCAGCATCGGTAATAAATGCTTAAGTCTACTCAAGTTCTTCGATACCTGAAAGTTCACCATCGGCTATCAGCTACACTTACATGTACACTACTGTCACTGGAGCTGTCGGTGTCATGGCTACTGTCACTTTCACAGTCACTATCACTGTCACCACCTAAACTAATTACTATCTTCTCCATTTCTTCTCCCATGCAACGATCATTTTTCCAATACTGCTCTTCTTCCCTCTTCACATGTAACACTGCTGATTTCCCATCTTTTTTAGAAATACTGTTTATGGCTTCATCTGTCAGTGGCTTTATTTGGTCAGCTCTTTGCGAAACGTTGCTCTTCGCCACACGAGACTTTGCAATATTCCATATATATTCGATGGCATTTAGGTTCCAGTGATATGGCGATAGCCTGACTTCTTCATGACCATGTTCTTTAAGAAGTTCGTCTAAACAATACTTCGGAACCGGTCGTTGACATTTCACGATGTGGAGTAGTTCTGCTTTAGTCATCTCTTCCTCATATACAATGTTACTCAACTTGAGCCACTCTGGTATTTCTGCCTTACGTGATGTCATTGTAGGGGCTTTGTTTGTCTACGCCGAATGATAGGATGCACTATACATTACAATTATGCATCTACGGGACAGATTGGGTAAGAGTTTTTCGGATACCCATTTTGAAAAATTCGCAAAATTCATATCATCATGGTAGTCGCCACTTTAGATTTTAGACTTAAAGATGAGATACGCGCCAGGAACAAACCCCGCATCCGAACCAGCATGCACAATAATCCGTCGTTGGTTTTGCCGTGTTGTTCTTCAGCACGCCTGACGTGTGCGGATCTTGCCAACATTTGCTGACTGTGTACGCAGCATGAATCCACGTTTCGTCAACATGAACCACCGGTGACCAGTTCTCCCCCAGACTACCATTTTTTTTTTTTTTCGCATTCTCCTTAAATACCTTTCCCTCCATACAACAATGTACGTTCTCTCCGTTAATACAAGTCTCTTGTTTTTTGCATTTCTTGAATCGGAAGCCAATCTTCTTTACGTTTTGCCGCAACGTTTCATTGCTTCCGCGGAAACGAATTTCTGTTCGTAATACAGAAAGTAACTTCTTTAATGTAGGCAGTTCTTTCCTACGAGCATAAGAATTTTGGATTTTACGTCGAGCAACACAAAAAATCAAAATCATCAAACACAATTTTTTCGTGGCGTTCCTCTTCCGTTTCTTCCCAGGCGTACACACAGTTTTTTTTGCCTGTCAGTTTTCCTTCACTGATTTCCTTCCGTATTTGACATATTGTTGCCCAAGAATTTTTCCTGTTGCAGCTGCTGCTCGCTTCGTTGCGTTTTCAACTGGATACGTATGTTTCCCAGATAGCTTCTCTTCATCAAAAAACGAAATAACGTTTCCTATTATTTCGCGGCCTTCGCTATGAACAGTGGCACGTTTTTTACTACACGAAGCCGTAACGTTATTAACATCTAGACTAGCGCTCACATATGTGTACACGTTTGGAAAGATCAGCTACTTGCGTACTAGTTCTAGTTGTATTTATACTACGTTAAAGAAAGTGCATAAACATCTGAAAGCACTTACCGAAATACTTTCTTAAGAAATTATTCGGAAATGTACCATTACAGTGCATACGCTTAGTGAGACAGCGAAAACGGTAATCCCCTATTCATTAGTTGTGGCGTTCCTACATTATAAATATTATATATACATGTATACATACATATATATACACACATTGTATGTGTTAAACACTTTCATTGCTGTTTAAAAGTCTACGAGAAATTTTTTTTTACAGTGTAGTGTTCTAAACTCAAATCACAGCCACGTTGTTCTTGGTGTCGCTGTTGCCAGAAAAGGAGTCCAATGTTGCAACATGGTGAGTGATAATGCGCAGCTAGGAAGAGCACTCTACCCGTTTTCCCTCTTGCGTCCGCAACAGACGTAGGTCACCAAATCACGAGGAATTATCGCCAGACACCGCCGTTTGCAGTATACACTAAAAACTTTCTTCGGCGGGGGCAAGAGCTGCAGGTATTACCTGCGCTTATCCTTTCTAGAATATCCTGAACGTACAAACTCCCGGAGATGGGCGTAATTCAGCATCGAGACATTTCTAAACAGAAGAGGCAATCTCCGAACTTCTCGGAGCGGTTAGTCACATGGCCAGATGTGAGCTGTCATTCAAGTGCGGGCAAAACCCCGTCACTTGTCCTTCACTCCTCACACCACGCAACCTGTCATTCCACGATGGCGGCGTATTTTTTTCAACCTCACGTGTACTTGCTAACAATCTAAAAAAAAAAAAAAAAAAATGGAGAAATGAATCTCCCAGCCGCAACACCATAGAAATTACTTCTGCAGAAACATAACTTCATATTAAAATTGTGTACCACAGTATCACAGCTTGTTTCATTCACGTCGGATATAATAATCTTGAAAACAAACACAAAAATGGTCTCCCTTAAGGGCTCCGCCTGGATGGCAAACAAGTGAATAGCAGAGGTTAAGTAGACCTAACAAACATATGGCTCAGAAACATTAGGAAATTTTTAAGTTGGGTCTGCACACAAGATGCATTTCAGAAACGTTTCGTGCACAAATACAAACTCCAAGGTCTCATTTCAACTCCAAAGATTTTTTTGGGCGTGAAAATGGCTCAAACGTTTTCTCTTCTTCTTCTTCTTCTTCTTCTTCTTCTTCTTCTTCTTCTTCCTCTCTCTCTCTCTCTCTCTCTCTCTCGTTCAGAAATAGTTTTAGCTACTACGTTTTCCATAGAGTAACTTCCGATTTGTCTCTGGACACGCATCATACTTTAATCTTCATCACCGTGCAATAAAAATACAGGATCACCGTTCGTTTAAAGTCACGTTCAGACTAGTCGCCGCCTTGCGCGCTGAGGCGATGGAAGTCGTGATTAATATGGCAGGATGTAAAACAACCCGTCCCGTCCATCCATTCGTCATCCGTCCGTAAATCACGTGACAAATAGCCAATCTGAAGTTGCCACTAATTCAATCCGCTTGTAAGTCAAAACCTTGGCTAACTTTAACTTTTGACGGACGAACGGATGAAATTACAGCCTTATAAACTTGCACGTTTTGTTACTCGTTCATCCCGAGTTCTTTAAGAGGCTGTGTAGAGTGCGCAATATTTTGTTCTGGCTGTCTTTTGCTTTCATATGTTGGTTAATGCAAATGAAAAAGAAATTAAGTTACATTTTTTCCTGAAGATTAATTGATAATTACGTTTTGTGCAGTAGTAAAAGTAATAAAATAATTCTTTATATGCTGTTAAAATTTTTTTTACACCGATTAATTTCCGTTACGTACGTGTATGTACGTCTTGGTTACTTAAAAACACAATACCGCCAAAAAACTTTCGCAATTTATGGAGAATTTTTTCCTATTTGTAAATATTTTTGTTTTTATTAGTTTGCAGCAATGAACTTACAACGGACGAACGAAGTTTGATTGTAAATCATAGACTAAATATGTAGACCGCTTATTCGTCTTCTGCGCATGTACCCAACACTGACCTACCCCAAAGGAACACAACTGTCAAAGTCACATGGTCAACAGTGATGAACATGTTTGTTTACATATTAATTTTTAAATGACAAGCGTTGTTATACGAATAAAATACTTCTACCAGTTTCAATCTAATCAAACAACATTACAAATTGATTAGACAAAGTATACATACATCACAAATCATTTGTTTACAAATCAGTTTTCTAACCTAAGATCCAAACCATGCCGTTTTCGCTAGACGTGTTGGCAGAAAAGCAGTTCAATGTTGGGACACGGAGATTGGCTGTACGCAGCCAGCGAGATAGGTCTACCTCATCTTTAGTCTATGTTGTAAATCGCTCGGTTTGGAGACGGACGAATGTATGACGGACGGGCGGATAGCGGACGGACGCGTTGGGCTATTGTAAATCCTGCCTAAGTCGGCCTTAAAACCAGCGCTTTTCCAGGCTTCGAAATAGCTGCAGGCAAGCCAAGCCCTTAACACAATAGCTTCCGAGAAATTCGCCCATAAATTTATTAACAAAGTCTTGAAGTGCCCGCACGCACGTAACACGCAAAACAGTGGAGCTCATTTAACAAACGAAAGTAGAAACTTGTTTAGTACGTGTCCAAAACAAAACTCGATTTTAATTATCGTTGCGCACCAGCAGGCATTTTACGTCAGTTTAAACGAATGTATACGTGAGTTCCTTGAAAACGGTGGGGTTTAAAGAAATATTGCAAGGGTACATTTTACTTTAAAACATGCTGGAATCCAATAGTTCTTTTAAAAAAAAAAATCAATTATAATTCTGCGTCATGAATTTTAAAGCCAAATAAAGGTGCAATGTTACTTGATAATCAAAATAATCTAAACGTATTAACACGTTTTGCAGCGGGGCGATAAGGTTCTATTTAGCATTTTCATAACATCCAGTGCTCCAAATTATATAATGTTTTTAATGAATACATTAAAATATGTTTCAGTGATACTTTAAATGTTAATACAATCCTTCAGGTACATAGCTTGTATAGACCTACTAGTTTTCGACTTTTTTCTTTTTCCGTGACGAATATATATCCACGAGTTGTCGGGTTATCAAGATATAGAGTAAGGGTGTATTCATTTAAACAATTATTACTAGAAACCTGCAAATTTCACGTTGTTGTTTGTCTTCACGATAAACTACGCAGTACTGCATACATCCCAGCCGATGCCGTAGGGGCCGCGGTGGTACAGTGGTTAGACTACTTGCCTCCCACCTAGGTGAACCGGCCTCGATTCCCGGCGGGGCCACCCCCGGAAATTACTCATGTGGGAATCGTGCCGTACGATGCCGCTGGTTGGTGGGTTTTTTCGAGGATCTCCCGTTTCCCCCACCTTTGCATTCCGGCGCCGCTACATTATCACCTCGATTCGCCCTCACCGGCTCTCGATGTTAAGAGCCTCCCAGATCTCTTCACTCGCTCACTCCACCATCTATAAAGTTAAAGATGCCATGTGTCTGATCACTTTATTCATGTGTTGGTTAAGATAATCTGTGGAGTTATTAGAAAAGTAAACATTTTACAAATGTGTTGGTTCTTACATTTTAATGCATTTAAAGAAAAATCCGAAAGCAAAAGAAATAAGCTCAATGCCCACAAATGTTTACCTAACACTTTTAATTCATCGTTAAGACATTGACTATTTCCCCATCGTCGTTAACATCGTTACTTAGCACATCGTTAACATAGCTACCTCGTAACGTTGTTACTCAGCGTAAGCCAGTAAGTTTGCCCCTGAAATTATACAAAGACTGTTCACGAAAAAGTGGGCACTTTTGTAATCAACCTAAAAAAAATTTCTGCCCCTACCTGCATATGTTTTAACGGGCGCTCTGAGTGACTTCCGCCCAGCAAAGTTGGTAAGGATGGATGAAAAGTAGTTCCTTATCTTAAGTCGAATAAAAAGTGTTAGGTAACCATTTGTGATACCTTAAATTATTTCTTTCGCTTTCTGTGTTTTTTAGCACATCGAAGTGTAAAAAGGAGCAGATTTCTTAAATAATTAATTTTCTACCAATTTCACAGTTTCAATTGACTGACGCGTGAATAAAGTGATGAGGTTCATGGCAATGTTAGTCTTACATAAGGCGTAAGAATACAAAACGGGCATACAGGTAGATCTTAAGCAGGACTTTCAAAAGTGCTCATTTTACCGTGAATAGCCTATACAAGTCATTTTGCACAGGTTGATTACAAAAGTGCTCAGTTATTCTTGAACAGCCTATAAAAATCTTCTCGCAGGCAAATGTGAATGTGACGTGTTATCAGTTTTACTTTTCCTGCGTTTCATAACTGACAAATTAAAAAAAAAAGTTTTTGTATTTTTGGTTTAGCATAGTTATGTTTTGTCATTCGGTTCAATTTTTTTTGACATAAAATCAAGATCAGAATCTCTTCGGAGAACGTGATGCCAAGTGACAGACTGTCGTGCTCCAGAAGAAAAAAAAGGAACGCGCTCCAAATCGCAAATTACGACGTAAACACGTCGCTGACAAAGCAATTTCGGAACGCAGCCCTGAGGGGGCTCGGGCGAGCGCGCGCGACTGAATTATATTTACAACTCACACGGCCGCGTACCGGTATTTATCACACGTCGCTGGCGGGGATTGGCCAGGCTTGCAGGACTTTCTTTATTTTTTTTTAAACTCCCGCTTCCGGAATGACGATGAAGACACCTTCAGACAACGAACTACTTTGTCTGGCGGGACAAATCTGGATAGCCATCACGCATCGCGAGGAGGGGGGGGGGGGGGGGACCCGCGAAACTGCAGAAGAATTTTTTGTAAGGCCCAGAGAGCAAAAATATTCGTGTTCTTGAATCGACTGACACAGAGTTGAAGCTGTCATGCCGGTATTCGCCCGAGTAAGGGGGTTAAAATACTAACCACTTCCTGTACTGTAGGGGCCGGGTTTGAAAGATTAATGGATTGATATCCAAGTTCGAATATGCCCTCGGCATTGATACTATGAATATTTGTTCACTCCGTCTGGCTTTTCGTGCACAGATATTGATTCTCTGTCTCGAGTGATATGTGAAATAATCGTATAAGAACACCGAAGCTTTTAGACTTGAAGATGACAACTTAAATGAAAAGTGGTCGGAAAACTTTTTCCATTCAGGAATAAAGAGATCCTCGCTTTCCGTATTAACTGAGGCTTCAAATTCAATTACTAGAGCAAGTGATTTTTCAAGAATAAATTTGAGTACACGGTAGACTCCAATACTATCAGCACCCAACAGCAGTTTCTCTATTGCCATTGGTTGCTGTTTATTTGAGAAGGCGTTTTCATATTTGACAGGGCCACTCAGAATCCGACAACATCGGCACGGCTCCTACGCATTCGCGAGCAGAAAGTTTAAAACGTGTCGAAAGGTAACTCAGCCAATTAAGATGTGTGAACGACCCTACAATGACAAAGTTTTTAATTATAACTTCTTGAAAACTTATCGCCAAATTTCACTACCCCTACCAACTACAGGGAAAAATTTTTTTTGCCGTGGAGTAGGTGTTGCTGGTTCGGAACTCACTGTTATCACGTTTCATTTTCTTTAGTTTATCATAACCGTTCGACGGCAGAATTCGAATTTATAATATTTTCCCCTCGATAGGATAGATTTCAAACACATACACAGAATGCTCAGAAATTGCCCTTAAGAACTCCTAGGACTTGTAGAGGAGACTGAGTAGACTATCTTTTGAATAGGAACCCATGTCCTGAACCGTACCGTTTCCGTGCTACACCCATTTCAAATCAGGTGTATCACTCGTCCACTTCCGCTGGGGGAAAGAGCAATGTCTCGGATGTGCCTGTGTTGGTATGCAACCGGGTAGGCAGTACATTACTTCAGACAATCACCTGATGGCACGCGACGTCTACCCTGCCTCGAGCCCAATTCACGTGCGTTTGTGTCTCCGATTAACATGGTTGAGTACATGTTATCGGAATACACAGACATTATCCTCGTGTATGGCACAGCTGAAGGTAATGTAAGAGCAGCTCGTCAGCTGTATCAAGAGCGTTATCCACAACGTGCGACACCATCTCATACCCTTTCTGCCACAGTTACGCAACGGCTCCGAGAACAAGGTACCTTCAACGCCGACAGGTACGACTGTGGTGCTCCAAAGAGATGCCGCACTCCTGAATTGGAAGAGGCTGTACTGCATCATGTTGAACAAAGCCCGTCAGCGAGTACGCGAACAATTGGAGGGTGGTGTAACATTATATGTTCCTCCTATATATATATTTTTTCCGGTATTTCTTGATTTTATAATTATTGGCAAGAAGTTGGGTGTGGAGAGGGAGTGAGGTGAATGTGATGGGACGAGCAATGGGTAGGATAGTGTAACATTATATGTTCTTCTAATTTTAGAATTTTTTTTCGATTTGTCTTGATTTTATAATAATTGCCAATACTGGTGTTGGAGACGGGGTGAGGTGAAGATGGTGGGGTGAGCAATGGGTATAATGTGGTAACATTAAATACTCCTAGATTTTTAGAATTTTTTCGAACTTTTTTTATTTTATTATAATTTCCAGTGGGTAGGGGTGGAGAGGTGTAGGGTGGAAGTGATGGAAAGGCGAGCAGGGTTAGGGTAATGTGATATTATATAATTCTCGATTTTAAAAAAATTCGGTATTTTTTATTTTACAATAATTGTCAGATAGTAGGGGTGGAGAGGTGTGAGGTGAAGGTGATGAAAAGGCGACCAGAGGGTAGGGTATGTAATATTATACTATACTCAATTTTAAAAAATCGATATATTTTTATTTTATAATTATTGTCAGGAGGGGGAAGAGGTGTGAGGTGAGGGTGGTGGGATGTGCAATGGTTAGGGTAGTGTAACGTTATATGTTCTTCAATTTTTTATATTTTTTTCCGGTATTTTGCGATTTTTTACAATACTTGCTTGGGTATATATGTGGTATATATGGGGTGAGTGAGGTGTGGGTTAAAAAGTGTATGATGAGGGGAAGGGGTGGAGGAAGAGGGTGCGGATGTGGCAAGTGCAGTATGCTGGTCGCGGGGGGTGGCCAGGTCATCCGATCCTCTCTGTCCGCTGGACCTAGCTCGAAGACTCGAATCTTCTTTTACTAATCTGAGAATAAAATGGGTCATTCCGCCAAAAACCTCGAATCCTCTTACTCGAATGACGATTTTTCGGCTTTTGCCTCAAAGAACTTTGAATCCGCTTTCCTCTTTTTTTTTCCGATTTTGTTTCGTCATTTTTTGGTTAAAAATAGATTTTTTGGAAAAATTATTGTTTCCGGAAGTGATTTTGGGGGCCAAACAGGCAATTTTGTCGATACAAAATGGCCGCTGGTCAACCGTAATGATAGAACAGGAGGTGACGTTATCCAAGATGGCGGACGGCTCTTGGCTCCTACTCAGAATCTTGTGTAGGGACACCGGATTCCCGCGAAAAGATTTCACGACAAGTTGAATTTTACAACACTTTAGCTCAGATCCACATCCGTGATTGGATGATATATGTGTTTCGCGTTTTAGGTGCCTGCCCGCGAATCACAGACTTACAGTATCGGAGTAACCTAATTCTGATTGGCCAGTCAAGTATGAAAATGTCCCCTCACCGACACATGCTGCCAATAAGTCAAACAAAACTTCTGGTACGCTGTACGGTATTGTTACGGGCTGCAGCTTGCACCGGCCACCGGCTCCCATTAAACGTGGCTCAGGGTGAACCACCTCATTCCTCCCCTCCCCAGGACTGACACGTTCGCTGCTTGGTTTCCCTACTTCTTCTGGGAAGTCCGTGGATGATTGACAGCGACGGTCAAGCTGTCTCACGCCGCTCGGCTCTTGGCTGACGTCGCGGCCCCCTCCTCTCCCCAGCAGGAGATGCCGGCAAATGTAGCGACGAAGCAAGAATATTCTGGTGAGACTGACTGACTTCACAGCCCTTCTCCTCCCCCCGGCTGAAGAAGCCGACACCTGTAGGAGGCACAGGAATACTCTGGGGATTATGAAGCTCTGTGCAGCGCGCGAGTTAAAGAAAATTCTGGGTGACGGCCTACGACACTATATATACTGCAGCGGTCCAATGACCAGCAGTCTTTGGTGAACGCCATCTAGCTGAGTGCAGGCGCGATGTGGAGTGTGACACGACTGCAGACGAGGTGTTCTTAGTGTGAATGTACTAGAGGGTGCGAAACCTGGCAAGTGAAGCTTACTGTGCGTGAGGGCGCTCGGAGAAGTCTAAAATATTGCGGACTGGCGGGACATTGACTAAACTGAGGTGGGACTGAATGGACATGTAATACGCATTTTGTTGTAAATATTAAAATTTTCACATTCGAATACATATTTTATCAAATAATTGAATAGGTTGATACACTGTCTATGGGGACTGATTCTTAATTCTTTAATTTCATTGATTTATTTGAGGTTATTATAAATTGTATTAATTTAATTTATTAATTATAAACCGTAAATTATCAAATTTACAGTGAGATGTTGAGTCGAGAGAATTTTTTTGTAGTTAGTCCTAATGTAAATAAAATTATAATTAAATATTTTATTTAATTAAGACCTCCGTCCCTTAACGAACTTGATTTAGCCCACTTAATTTTTAGAGAGAAATTGTAACAGTATGTAAATCTTGCATCCATGGAAATATTTTCGCCAAATTCAGGTGCCTTAATCATGACCCAAAAGGAATATTCCTATACTGCTGTCCTGCCGGACTTTTTTTGTTGTCCAAAAACGCCCGGTTCTTTCACTTCTTAAACGATATCTTTTGTTTACAAATATTTAGATTTTATTAGTTTTTTGTGACAAAATTCGTTATATATAATGTGTGAGCATTCACTTTGTTATTCGTATAAAACCGTCTGTGTGTTCTTAGATAAACCATATAAATTATATTTACGGTAAACCTCCTTCCCCGCCAAAACCCTTCATTAAAATTTTTCCTGTGTAGATTCAATTTTGACACTGCAGTGTGTTGGTATTAAAATGTTATTTGTAAAATATTATTTGTAAAAAAGTTATATGTTTACAAGTTTGTCCCTGACTTAACCTGGATATTTCGTGTTAACTGATATCATGAACATTACCTGATTTTATTAATTGAACTTCAAAATTCGTTTCATTTGTACTCTGTATATTGGATTTCAAAAAATTTCAACATTATTAAGATTTATATGATTAAACTGTATCCAGAAGAAAACATCTGTTGTGTATTTTTCTTCACTACACCTATAAAAGTTTCGGCGCTAATAAACTTTTTATTGAAATGTCCTCCTTTTCAAAGTGAATGTCCTCGTTTTATAACCTGATGTCTGATAATCCTGCTCAGAACCATTCTTTATTATCGGCCCAATAGCTTCAAGGTCATGCAGACAGAAGAAATATGTGCGCACGGGTCGGATGCAAAATGAATACTTTTCTACCTGCCTACCATCAGTAATAAAAACAGGAAAAACGAAACCACACAGGGCAACATACACGCCAGATTAGTAGAAAAAACTGTGAGGCAAGAAAAAAATATTTTGTTATAATTTTCTTGATTTGTGGGTTTTTGGAACATGTTTATTTTTGAAGCACACTATCCTTTCAACTCACCAACCTTCCAGCCCACCCCCCCCCCCCCCCGGCAACTCAAAACTAAAGCGGTACCAGGCGTTTTTTCTAACGCCGTTTTGCCTAAAGACGGTTTCCCTATGGCGTTTTTCTAATGACGTTTTGCCTTACAGTGATTTGCCTACCAGCGATTTGCCTACCAGCGATTTGCCTAACAGCTATTTGCATAACGCCGATTTGCCTAACGGTGTTTTGCCTAATCACGTTTTGCCTGATGGTTTTTTGTCTAAAATGATACTTTCCTGAGAGAGCTGCGTTTTCCCTAACAGCATTTTGCCTAACGGAGTTTCGCCTAACGGTGTTTCACCTAACGGCATTTTACCTGAAATATGAAAACTGCATTTATTCCGACGGTGCTTTGCCTAAAGAATGTTTTGCCTATCGGCGTTAGGCAAAACGACGTGTCCCCAACTAAAGCCGGGCCACACTGAAGGTGACTGCAACGCTCATACAAAAGTATTTACCCAATTAAAACCTTAAGCATTTGACGTTATGTTTATGCTCCTTTTATGAAATCACCGATACACATTGCATCGAGAGGTTAAAGTTCAGGCAAAGAAAATCCGTATTGCAGCCGTAATGAAAATATGAATCGTGTTGTACATCACCAAAGAATGTATTTTATGCTTCTATATATTAAAATAATGCTTGGTCTTAAAACATGTTTTTTTTTCTCTGTAGCATGCATATATGTACGATAAAGTGAGCACTTTTGAAATCAACCTTTGAAAAATATCACTGCCGTAAAGTTCGTAACGACGCTGGGAAAGTAGTTCTGCCATTTGCCTTAACGTTGAAATAAAAGTGTAATGTAAATATTTGTGCAAACTGAAATGATTTCTTTTACTTTCGATTTTAATGCATGTAGGAATTAGAATGAGCAAATATGCAAGATATCTACTTTTATAATAATTGCAAAGTTTCACTTGACCATCGCGTGGATAAAGTTATCATGCCCATGACAATGTTAATTTAATGTATGTAATCCATTCACGGTTACTTGACACTTTTCTGAAGCCCTGCTAATGTTCTACTTTTAGGATATTCCTCCGCCAAGTTCAAACTAAGATTAACTAAGTCTGAAAAATTGCACCAAAGGATAACGCACCGAATTCGTGCGCACTCAGTTTAACAGTAGGTATATTGTATAAGAACTATTTCTTACTATGCGCTACCAACACACATGTTTTCTTACTGTTTTTTATTCAAATTATTAATAAATTAAGCATTTATAATTTATAGGTAAACTATTAATAACATTTCAATTTAACAGGAAAAAAAGTAACTTTCATGAAAACAAGTATAAAACGCTTGTGAAATTTGGTGTATTTAGGAAATAACTAAACACTTCATACATGGGGGAAAATTTTTTCAAAGGTTTGATTATAAAATGGTGAAGAAACAGCGAATAGACTATAGCGGGAGAATACACAATGTTCATACAGGTAGGTCTTAAACAGGGGTTTCAAAAGTGTTCAGTTTACCGTGAACAGCATTTAACAGTACGTTCGTACGTTGCCTCGGGACTTTTGTCGCTTGGCCGGTTGTCGCTCGTTTGCAGCCCGCACCCCCCCCCCCCACCTGGAGACGAGGGCGAGAGGAGAAACTAGGTCAGGGCTGGGAGCGCACCCTCGCCAGTGCACTCGTGCACACTTCGCCGCGAGCCAAGTATGGGAAGGGGGATAGAAAAAAATAAAAAAGGAAGAGGAGCAAGCATTCCGAACGACACGACAAAAAATAAAGTATGAGGTTGGCTATTGTGGAACGTTAATTCTCATCCATCTGCAGCTGCATCTGCAATCGTGCCACAGAGCAACTCGAGTGTACGTAAGTGAAGGAGTGAAGAGATCTGGGCGGTCTCTTAAGATTATATTTCTTTTCTTTTTTTTTTCTTCTCTGAAAGTGCTTTCGAAAAGTGTCCCCTGAATGCAGTTATTAGTTGTCACATTACTATAGTTTTCAAAATATAACACTCAAAAGTTTTAATTTCCCGAATTCTACAGCATACTAGGCTTTGCCCTAGATACTTTTTTTCTAATCAAATTGCTTTAAATGCAATCTGTATGGTGTGCAGAACATACTGATTCAGTATGAGTGCGATTTATAAACATATGAGCGAGTATCGGCACTCTGAATTTTGCTGAAAATAGGGGTCAGACTGTAGAGAAAAAGTTGTTTTTGTTCCTTTCGTAGCGTGTAACACAAATGCAATATGCCGCTCTTAGACTCTAAATCAACACTTTGAACCTGCCTATAACACTCTTGTGTTGGAATTTGAGTGTTATATTTTGAAAACTTTAATGGTTTGAAAATTAACAACTGCATTAAGAGGGCATTTTTCGTAACCTCTCTCAGATAATCAAATTAAAAAAATTAAAAAAAAAGAAAGAAAGAAATATCACCTTAACGGCGCTGCTTGGTTCGTTCGCCCTGCCCTCTTGTAGCACAGGTTGCATTTTCGTGTATGACAAGTTGCAGCTCACAGACTTGCAGGCAAACTTTCGGAGAGTAACTTAAATGGAATCTAAACGCACAGAAGGTGGTGGACTTCGACCCACAACCTGTCCTTTGGTCGTTCACAAAAATAAAAGTCTAAAAGCAAGACGTTTTAACTCTGTGCCTCCCCTGCCCGGTTACGGCCAACTGCTGCTGGGCCGGTTGAAGACCTGCAGACTCAGTATACTTTTTCTAACCCACCAAAGTTGAGTTGATTCACAGGCGAACCACTAGCCATTCAGACTGATTATAAAGTTGCAAGTAATTTGGTTAGTGATTCTCGCGTCATTCGCAAACACGAAGCAACATATTGAAGAAATTTGTGTAGCCACCGGGCGATGCGTAAATCCAACAATAAACGTTTGACTTTTAAACAAAAACAACACATCTAATTATTACACATTTATATGTTTACAAGAACTATTATACAATTAATGACATGTTAAAACAATCATATTTATTTTGTAAACATCTTTTAGAAATTTCCAGCAATATCTATTGTTAACGTAACATAAACATGGTGTATAAACAAACACAACCAACGCGAATAGCATTGCATTAGAATACTAAAATTCATAACGTAACACTTGACGAATTTAGCATGGCTATCAATTTACATGCTCTAGTTAAAAAAAGATTTTCCTTCAGAAATGGGGATGTAACCTATGCCAATAGAGTCTTGGCGATTTCAGCTCATACACTTTAAATGGTTTAAGAGAATTTAAGAAACAACGTCATAAAGAATTGGCTACGTTACAAAATTAATAAAAACAAAGTAAGTAATGCATTATTGCTAGTGTAAGTCACCCACTTAGTTTAAATTCGTCGAAGGGATGTATGAATTCCCAGTGCCCACAGTGAGAAAAAAAATGGTTGTCATCAAACTAATTAAGCCAGTACCAAAACTTTATTTATAAAATCAGTAATAAATACTACATAACATAGCGTATTATTTATTTTTTAAGTATAAACTTCGATAGTAACTTAAAATGACTGTGATGATCTGAAATTTGCTATAAATATTTATCTGAACCAAATCTATCTGCCATATCCAATCCCCATAACTTAAAAAAAAAAAAAAAAACTATATATTAACTTGTTATTTTCAGATAATAACTTAACCTTTTTGTTTCGAGATCAGTCATCTGTACACGTTCTAAAATTTAATTTGTGATAACTGCTTCAAACTAGGGAAATGTATCTGCAAAACACTGAAAAAGCATCATCTGAAATTACTTAAAGACTAATTATCATGTCAGTAATTCGAGTCCACAATATTACCAATGATGTACACTGATTGATAGTTATTACTACCGCTTCATATCACAGGTAAGTCGCAGCAGTATAACTGCATATCCAGTCAGTAGTATTTCACTGTTTGAAGTCACTGATTTCGAAGGGCATATGCATTCATAGGGAACTAAATGTGCAATAAATTGCTTCATTTACTTTTATTTCTTTAAAAATCATTAGTCAAGTCTATCATTTGGTACGTGGTTAAACATTTTTGTTTTTAAGGGCACTTATGCATTAAATAGCGCTCGAAAATTTACAAACATTGATATTTTTCACTATAAATTGTACTTGTGAATGGCGAGAATCAGGAAACTAAATCACATGTAAAAAATTTAAAAATTTAGTACATTAGTAACATAGATGCCAGCAGAAAAAAAAATGTTGGCCTAACAAGGTACAGATATATTAAATAATCAATTTTGTCCAAATCAATTAAAAATGGTTATTTTGAGTCGAAATAAGACGAAACCGTTGTCTACCGTTGAATAAAGCCTTCTTCCTTCAGCGCCACTTCGAAGAGCAGCACCTTTTAGTGTCAGAAGCTAGTCATTGGGTACAAACTCTCTCACGACATACGAAACGTTATCTCTGAGGTTAAAGCAAAGTAAACTGCTTAGTGACAAATATTTGCGTTCGTGGTAGAGGATAAGGCTCTCGGAATATACCCCGGCCCCCACAAGACATTCGAAAACTCTCACTACTGGCGGGCTTGGTTCTAACTCGGCCCTCTCGATCACGTATCAGTCACCTTGATGATTGAATAACCTTAACGGAAACTTTAGGTAACGAAATTAGAAAATATAGCAACTGCAGAATATGAAAAATTCTAATATTAACCTGTATTGGGAAAAACTACTGTTTTATTTTAAATTGGATCTGGTGAAATTAATTTAATTAGTAAGAAAAAAGCTATGGTAAAATGTTTGCTAGCAGGCTGTGATTTATGCAACTTTCTAATTCTTCTGATGAATTTTTTTAAAGTTGTAAACCGACCAAATTTATAGAATGATTATATAAAGTACATACACAATAAGGACTCCCATATTTAAGTACCATACAATCGATCTGTGTGTTAGACCATTCCGTTTGTATTTGTTTATGGTCAAGTTGTGGGGCATGTTAATGTAATGTAACTTATACACTCTTCGATAGTGTGTAAGCATGTATATATTACCCTGCTAAACGAGATGATAATAAAATAATTAAAATTTATATGCCTGCCTGGCTTAGGAATACATGTAACAATAAAACTCTTAAAGATAGATGTACATAAATTACTTGCAATCACCAAACTCATCTTTGTGAAATGAGACACACAACTGAAAACTATCATACTAGAATATATATATATATACTGAACGAAAGAAAAAATAGGCACGACATTACGCAATGAAACATATATAGAGGGTTAAGACAGAGTTTAAATGACTAAAATATTATCCACCAGGAAATTACCAAAAAATTATGAATTCAGAAAAATTAAAATCAAAGAAAATTCAGATATGATGAAAATTAATTAATTATTTAAAACTCTATCAGCAACACTAGCCAAACTTCCTTAAAATTTGCTTTAAACTGAATTACATTACATCAAGTGAAAAAAGTTAAACCATGTAATAGTTTACCTAGTAATGCAAACAAGTCTTAATTTCGGCCATGGGTCAAATTTTAAAACCAGTAAAAAACAAAAGCAGTTACTGAAAATAGGCGTTCAAGTTTCTCTGCTTTATATGAACTAATAGCGTAGACTTTAATGACATAATTCTGAATGCTGACGTTATAAATTTTCGACAAATCTTCTCTTGGAACAATTGGAAATAAAATATTAAATAACTTGGCGTCCTCCTCTCTGTTGAAATCTACTCTATCCCAGGCTCTTGGGCCTTGCGTGCCTTTTTAAGTCCATGCCACTAATTACTTTGAACTGACACGTATAATAAACTATAAAAATAACGCGTTCGTCGTACGTTCTGGCCCTCTTCTTTACTTGATGTTTCGTACACGTCTTCTGCCACAACGGGCGGCCTGAGATCGATCCCGGACTCTGCGTTTACTTTAACACTTGGTAAACTCCCTACCAGGGTAGACAATTGCGACTCCCTGACCCTACATCAGAAAATCAAGATAGCTATTTCTCTTCAATACTCAAAAGTCCTCATTATCAAATAGGCAGTGTAGGCAATAGGCCCCGAACAGTTTAAGGACCCACGACAAAGCATTAAACTTTCATTTCATTAACAGATAACAAAGAAGGCGAGCAGTCTAACCGCTCAGCGACCGTGGCACCCTCGTGTATACACAAGCGAAAAGTTTCTCTGTCGCGGGCTCCAGCCGATAAAAGTCCTGATGCCTTGTGCCAGGATCACAAGTACGTGGATTACGCCACAGCCAATCAGAAACCGTCATTGCTTTCCGCACGAGCCACACAAAGAAGCTGAGCTCACGTCGATCTTTATTCTTTCTTTCAATTGGCCTTAGGCTTGCTATAGGTAGGGATAGGAAAATTTCGCGAGTTCAATGACGTCTTGGCTAGACTCCACAGTCCTGTGTACACTAAGAGCAACAGATGCTTGTTCACTGGCTGCTGTCCCAGAGAGTAGCCAGTGTTACCCCACACATGGCAGTATGGGATTCGCTACTTGTTTCCTTGCCAGTCTACTATTGGTTCAGAGTTGTCCGAAGGCGTGTCTAATAAACTGTGATCCAATTTGCAAAGGTGACTTCAGTGTACACGAGTTTGACGTCTATCTTGTCCTGAAATTAATTCGCCAAATTTTCCTATACCTAGCTATAGGGAACACATGATTTTTCCATCACTTTAATCTTATTCTAATACCTGTACATCCAGGTTGTCTGGAGAGGTGGTGTAAAACACTCTTAGGTGAACGCCTTTCGTGAAAATCAATTAAATAATTTTAATAGTTCCGGTTGTTTCCCTGCTAGCTATGCAACTTGTCACGAAACGCTTTATAAGCCCGATAAAAGTAGATTCTATTAACCAATGAAAAAATGGTCGAACTATGATATTTTTATTTTAAGATATCGTTACTTTATTCGAGTGTTTGCACGCTTTCATTATAATAAGTTGCTAACGATATTTAAATAAAATCATTCGAAAAATTACTATTTTCAACGTTTGTTTCAGGTCATAATTTATATCGTTCATTTATTTTTCATTTTACATAAGGATTAATCGCGCAACGAATTAATCTGGACTTTAGAATGATCCTGTTTAAAGCGTGCAAGGATTTACGTCACCGGAATCTAAGATTGTTTTTACGTTTCTGCGCTCGTTATTAGACGCTATCACAATATATTATACAGCAGTTACAAACTAGTTTCGGCCTGCGACGATGTTTCACGGGAAGCGTCCCGCACTCACAAATTAATTTCATTTTTGACAGCGGGTGGGGATTATATTTTTTTCTTGAAGGCGCCCGGCCTGAAAGCCACAGACAGGCGAGCCTGATGAAAATCCGCGCGCTGTTCATGAATATGTATAAATCGGTGGAGAGGAGAAAGATGTTCGAAAGAAGCCAGTTTGTGGGGGAGGGTAGAGGAGCTGGCCGGGGGGGGGGGGAGTAAATGCGCTCCTTTTACTTTTGTGCGTTTCGTTCTAATTTGGCTTAATACCCTGCAATTATGTATCTCCGCCCCCGGCGAGCCACGCTGACAGAGGCCCTAGTCACAGAGCACGTGGGTGCAGTAGAGAAATTGCGCCTGTGTTCCGAGCTCCGAACCGGTTGCTAAGGCATGAAATAAGTTCATGACAGAGCTTCATATGCTTCAAATAATCTTGTTGAATAATAGGTAGGGATAGGGAAATTTCGCGAATTCATTTCGGGACGAGGTATACGTCAAACGCATAAACACTGAAGTCACTTTTGCAATTGGATCACAGCTTACTAAGCACGCCCTGGATGCCTCTGGGACAATAGCAGACTTGCAAGGAAACACGTAGCGAATTCTATACGGCCAAGTGTGGTGTAACACTGGCTACTCTGGAGCAGCAACTATGAACAAACAGCTAAGGCTCGAGTATACATACGACTGTGGAGTCTAGCCTACAGGTCATTGAACTCGCGAAATTTTCCTATCCCTAATAATAGGACAGCATATTAGTAGAGACCAGCAAAATTCGCGTTATTATTTGGCATAAGGCTAAAATTTACATTACTCTATATACTTCAGCCGGCATCTTTTCTCCATTCGCTACAGCATATAGGTGAATTCACGCCCTTTCTTGCAGAACGGCGCGTTAATTGGGGCACACTGTTGCGAAGTGTACATTTATTGGCGTAGAGTTACCCGGGGCGTGTCAGATAAATATTGGTCCAATGACAAACGCATTGCAAAGGTACATGTGCTTTAATTTCAACTCGTCCCCAAACAATAACGCGAATTACGCAGGTCTCTACACATTAGACATCTCAATTGTGGGATAAGCAAATTTCATGGAAGTAGGTCTTCGTGTTACGCTCATTCCATTTTATTCCTCCACATTCAGAAATCTGAAATAATTATTACATAGGAATTAGGTTAGTTTATGTTAAGATAACTTAGATTAAGTTAGGTCAGCTCAGCTTAATAAGTGTAGGTGGGCTTAGGTGAATATCACCACATACCATTTGACAAACATATTTACCAAATGAATCGGGAACGCACATATCTTTTCATATTTTATTTTATATAATTTCTCCATTATTCTACAACCACATTAATTTCTGGTCTCAGATGTTTCAGAAAATAATTTTTTTCAAAAGTGCTGTATTTAAAGGTGCCTCCCTATTTATCATAACGCTCTCGTAAGAAGCAGTGTCTATTTTAAAAATAAAAATGTAATGTTTCAAGGTAAATCTTTTTTCAGGGCGGAAATAAAAGTCAATATTTTTGCTGCCCATTCATAACTTTATAAATTCATAAATTTGTTGCCCATTCATAAATTTGGTTATTAAAACGTAAATGTGACGAGGGCTATTTACGATAAAGTGAGGACGTTTGAAATAAACACACTAAAAATATCACTGCTCCTACCTGCATATATTCTAACGGGCACATTGAGTGGCATGCGCTCAGTAAAGTTGGCAATGACGTAAGGGACGTTGTTCCAGGTCTTAACTTTGAATTAAAAGTGTTACGTAAAAATGTAATTACACCGAAATGATATCTTTCATTTTTTTTGTTTTTTATGCATATAAGAGTAAGATTTAGCAAATTTATAAAATATTTACTTATATAGCATTATCATAGTTTCACTTAACTGACGAATGAGCAAAGTGATGTGACCCATGAAAATGTTAATTTTACATGGCGCGGAGTAATGTACAAGACAAATACAACTAGATCTTAAGCAGGACTATCTAAAGTATTAATTTTACCGTGAACAGCCTATAGTTCAAAATTGTATAAGTCAGCACAAATCACTGTAAGTGGTCCTCTGTATACGGTATTTATTTTATTGTAAAACGGTGTTTCAAACTATAGCGAGAGTGCTGTTTCCTTCTGAACATCTTGCTGTATTAAAACACTATATTCACCACTTAACATCCTGACGAAACATGACACACGCGCGCCTTATTTTCCGCTATTTCCCATCGCCATGGCAACGCTTACTTATAGCCGGGTGTGACCTTGAGGCATTTAATATCGCTGAGCAGCAGGAAGGGTTACAAATCAATTACCCTTGAGACAAATAATTAGGCACTGGGCATTGCGGTTTACAGTACGTGCCAAATGTCACCTTCATATCCTTCATGTGCACAGTTAAGTACTCCAAGGTTGAATGGGTTAAAACTACAAAGGTGAAACAGAAGCTTGTTACCGCGAACTACAGCTTCAAATGCCAGATAAATCGCCTGAAGGCCGTTCACGATAAAGTGAGCACGTTTGAAATCAACCCTAGAGAAATGTCACTTTTCCTACCTCCGTATATTTTAACGGGCGCACTGAGTAACATGCGCCCATTAAAGTTGGTAACGAACAATAGAAAGTAGTTCCACATCTTAACGTCGAATAAAAAGTGTCAGGTGACCATTTGTGATAACTTCAATTATTTCTTTCGCTTTCTGTATTGTTTAATTCATCGATTGTAAAAATGAGCAGATTTGTAAAGTATTTACTTTTCTAACAATTTCAAAGTTTCACTTGACCGACGCATGAATAAAGTGATGAGGTCCATGGCAATGATAAATTTACATAATGCGGAAGAACACACAACGTGCATACAAGTAGATCTTAAGCAGCCTATAAATGCTCTCTAAATAAGTTTCCAGTGAACTTCCTAAACTGGACACATGGTATGTCAAATTTTCTATAGGCCGTTCACGGTAAGGTGAGCACTTTTCGAGTCCCTGCTAAAATTTTCCTTCGAGCCAATTTTTTATTTTTCCGCCTCATTTTAGTATGAACAATGCAATGTGACAAATTCAGACCGTGTATACAATTGAATACTCTCAAAAGTTAACGGCTGAGCCTGCAATAAAACGTATTTATTAATGGTTAATGCATGTTGGGAGGACCTTTAAAAAGTGCTCACTTTACCGTGAGAGGCCTATAACGGCCGTCATAAGGCTGCAAAGACATAAATGTAGCTATACACAAGTGGAATTTTACCATCCGAACCTCGCTCTTTCCTGAACAGATGTAGAAAAGCCACTAATGTATGAGGGAAAAGATTTATCGACCGTGTTTGTCAGTGCGCGCTTTGATAGTGTTGCGGTTAATCAGAGAAGAATTTCTTAAGAATGTGGTTAGAAACATGTCAGGAAGCCTTTCGCCAATCAGCGCCTCCGATCTTACTTAACCACATTGTTGGAAAAAATGTCCGCAAAGTTACAGAAAATACCATACAGCTGCGTTAAATTACGGTCTCTTCGTTTTTTTTTTTTTTTTTTTTTTCCAATAACGCTTTCTGCGTAAATTTCACATAAATCTCCGTGAATTCACGGAACGAATCCACAGACTTGCAAGTTTATTTTATTTTGCGCTTTATAAAAAGGTATGACGAAAAACGTTCTGCTTTCGTTACACTGTGTATAAAAATTACTACAAAGAAAATTGTCCGGTGGCGGGATTTGAAGTCGGAAAAAAAGCACTAGCAATTAAACATGTTATCAACTCACCTACCACGCTCTTACATATAGAGGAGTTCTAAATACGTAATTTTATACAGAATGATGTAAGTACCTCTTAGTTTCTAGTCATGTTAGGGTGTGTGCGATTTTATTTTTTTAATTTCAGGTTTACAAACAGGGCTGAAAGAGAACAGTTACGTTCGCTATGTATTTCGCCGTGCATAACAGAGAAACTATAAAAGTTTAAATATTTTGTCCTGTAGTGGGATTTCAACACGAATCGGAAAAATTATACTCAGTTAATAACTCGAACCACTCGCCTTTACTCAAAAGTATTTCGTAAATATGGTTTTGACAAGAAAGTGACGAACGCACCTGCCTTAGTTTCCAGTCTTGTTTGAGCGCTTGCTATATTTGCCGTTTATTCAAACGAAGTTACCAAAATGCGGTTTTATTTTCGTCATGTACGTGTTTCACTGTGTAAAGAGTAGGTTTTGTCCTGCAGCGGCATTTTAACAAGAATCAACGACTTGGAACTCCATGAGTAGTTCACCAATCACCTGCTACTATTTTACACCAAGTAGTATTGTGAAGACGGGATTTTATACTTCTCAGGTATCATCGACATTGGTCGTGTCTCAATATCAAAGCCATGAGAACACGAAGAGATTCCGCGTTTTATATTTACGGAGCTCATTTACGTTGTTCGTCATTACGGAGTTCCTTCCCGTAAATTTAAATTTACATCTCCGTATCAACTTTCCGTAAATCTGCAGAAATGTCTAACAGTACAGGCAGTATTCCCAGCCAGTAGAGAATATTTCGCTGTATAAGCGTGTGTGATCCTCAGTGAATTGAGCTGTTTACTGAGCATGTTTGACGTGTGTAGGCTATTCATGGCAAAGGGGGCCACGGTGGTGTAGTGGTTAGACTGCTCGCCTGCCACCTAGGTGAGCCGGGTGTCGCTCCCTGATTTTCGCATGTCGGAATCGTGCCGGACAATACCGCTGGTCGGTGGGTTTTCTCGGGATCTCCCGTTTTCTCCGTCCGTTCATTCTGGCGCTGCTTTAGCTATACTCACCTCACTGTAAGTATTATTTTTGAAAGTGCAAATGTCAATCATGTGTTAGTTTGAAAATTAAACTATTAACCTTACCGCCTCAAATGTATACTGTGATTGTAGGTAAAATGTTCTGAAACATAATTTGAGGCAATAATGTTATGTTTATTGTAACGGGCAGATGAGAACTGCTTGCAGTGAGTACTGCACTTACAAATTGTCGCTGTGGGATTATTTTGTTTTTATTCTCAATTTCATGTTCGTTTCATATTAAACGAAAGTTCTTTAATTTAGTTATGTAAGCTTTATTTAACTGTGGCGAAGTAAACACAATATGCTAGCAAATATAAATTGTGTAAGTGTTTCAGAAATAAAGTTATCGCCTACATATAATATTACCGTTTTATGTATTGCCTTGCCCTACGTATAGTTTCAATAAACAAGATTTTTTTGAAAATATATACTCACTGAAGGGTGTATATGTAGTACTCATGCTGGTGACATGGGGTGCCAGCCTATTGTTCGTAAGGTAAAATTAGATAACTTGTATTTCAAGTAAATGCATGTTCACTTATCAAACACTCCCAAAAATACTCGTTATCAGGCATAAAAACAGAAGTTCTGAGAAAAACTTATAGCCTACTTTTTTGTACTTGAATAGGTCGTGACATAGATATGTCACATTTATGAATTAACATAATGATAAAACGTTGAAGTTTTGTCACAGAAACTTGTTTTTAATAAACCAGAGAGTGTTAACTACTTGTCGCAAATCTATATAAAGGATCTTAACTGGAACTTTGGATTACCAGTGAAGTTATTTACAATTCAGGTAGATAAATCATCCACTCTCTCATAGGTCTAAAAATCGGTTAGTAAAAATAATAAAAGTCAGGTGCCCTTATTAGCAGTTGTGTGTGTACAAATCCTGTGGAATTTTTTGCAGTGGCTCAAAATTTTTTTGAACACACATTGACACACACATACAGGGAGGAGATCTCAAAAGCCTTTCTTTTATTTGGAAACGAGGCTAATTCGTCTATTGGACTTTCTATTGAAGTCGGTTGTTGACATTGCAAACACACCATTTTGGTACTTCTCATGTCACATAGATGTTATTTCAAATGTGGGTGCTTTCATTTGCTTCCACGAAGTACAAATAAGTTATTGTATAATGGTTACCGTAAATACCTTGCGCTTTCGCTTACATTTTCCCAGTTTTATCAATACCAAAGCAAAGCATTAATAAAAGCCATTCACAATAAAGTGAGCTCTTTTGAAAGCCCTCTCATTTGGAATAATAGTCAATAAGTATGCTTTACTTTAGCCGTAGTAGTTAACTTCCGAGTGTGGTGGAATATACACACAGTGTTTATTATTACTTACATGGCAATATTTATTTTAAAATATGTTCAAAGGATAAAATGGATCAAAGGAAAAAGTAACCAGGCCTACCGTGAACAGCTTATAACTTTGCCATGGAGACTTCGCTCACTTATACCAGAATAGGAAGACAATGTTTACATTAACGTATGATAAACCTACGTGGCATAAGAATTTAAAACCTTTTTAATACAGAACTTTAATTGCCAGACTTGGTACTTCAGAAGATGTATAATAAAAGTACATAAATTAAATCAAAATATACCCAGCTCGCCGTTCATTTATCGGAATCTAAGAAATGGTTATCTGCAAACATTATGAATTGTTTCCTTGAATAACGAAATCGACATCAATTTTAGTAAATTCTTGTCGCGGAAATAAATTGCGGGCTCTAATAGGTTGTTCACGAAATGCTTAGGCGTGTATAACGTCTTCACAATCTCCTGATTACACCCAAACTGTAACATATAAAAGCTCTCAAAAGTACTGCATAGTATCTGAAAGAACTTTGCACTAGCGTTCATATTTAATTTTAAACTAAATTGTTTTCAATACATAGTTGAATTAAGCAAGTTTACAAGATTTAATTGCTTTTTTTTAACTGTATTAAAAAAAGTATATGCGTACAATTATACTATGCTCAGTTATAATATCCGCTCATCATATTATATATATAATATATATATATATATATATATATATATATATATATATAACAGCGTGCATTGTGATGATTTTAATTCTTCGTGTACGTATTCCTTGATGTCGTTTAAACACAAAAAAACAATTGGTCTGTGTAAATAGAGTATGTGTTTCACTGGCCAGTTGTTAACTCCATAAACAAATAAGCCTTAAAATAAAATAATATATTGATCTGAATTACTGAATTCAAAACTGCAGAAACAATTAAGGAAATTTTACGCGCATATGTTACGTGAAAATGGATCTAATCAAAATGCAAACGCAAGAGTATGCAGAAACGTTTATTTCTGGCTGACGAGGAGTGTGTGTCAGGGAGTGCCGAACATTTAAACATCCAACTAGCAGGTATAGAATCTTCCCCCTTCCCCCTGTTGTATCTTCAAACTATTCTCTTCCTCCACCCCATCCCGCATTTTGGTTACATTTGTCGTGTCTTCCCACCACGGACTAAACCTACATCCTGCATACAGACCCTCGGTGCTACTCCTAGCGGACCCTACCGAAACATTATTCTCGAATTCAACTCGCTACCTGGTGCTGGTTTGAGTAACTACTTCCACTGCCTCTGTATTGCTCAGTATGAAGAACTCGAACCCGTGGTCTTGTGCGGGAATTCTTAGTTTTCGCGCCATCATTTCGGGTTCATAGTAATTACTGACAATGAACTATTATAGACGATTTAACATTTTATGGGTAGTTTAATATTTTTATGTGCAATTTTAATTGTTTCTTATCTGCTTGTCGTAAAAAGCAGAGATCGTATTTATATTTTATAAATAAGTCCTCGACTTTTCACAACAAGCAGACAACACAATTAAAATTGCGCACAAAAAAATTAACACTTCGTAGAACATGCTCAAGAGTAGCTCGAGCAAAGTTAATTTGAAAATTTCTTTGTCGTTCAGAACAAAACTCGCATTGATGTGCAATCTTTCTTCGGCTAGTGTTTAACACGACCTCACAAGAACACCACACTACAGTAACAATGATATTTCTAAAGGTAGAATTACTTATTTTCATTACCACTCAAAAGGACATGATTGATTGTAAATCCTTTTGTACGATAAAAGACGTTTGAGTGTGTCAATATGAGCTCGGCTCTGCATTGGTTGATGATCGGCTAATAATGAACGCTACATAGTACGGTATGGTATGGACCAATAGGACGGTGGTGAGTTCTAACATAGACATCAAGAGAACCAGTGCTCTTGCAGCAATGGATATAGGTGACGCGCTTCTAATTTTTCTCAAGTGCCAGTAAATGTGTGCAGACCTCAATGTGTTACACAACTCGTAAAATGTACATTTGTTATGATCGTGCATTGTCAGTAGGGACACCCGAATTTCGCGAAAAGATTTCACGACCAGTTGTATTTCATAACACTTTAACTAAGATGTAATTTTGTTATTGGGTGATATAAATGTTACGCTTCTTAAGTGGCTGCCCTCGAATCAGAGACGTACCAGTAGAGGAGTAACTTAATTGTGATTGGCCAGTCAAGTAAGAAAGTGTCTCCCCCACAGACACACACCGCCAATAAGCAAAATAAAACTGCTGGTACAACCGTAGGGTGTTGAAATCTAGCACGCGCGGAAATATTTTCGCGAAATTCGGGCGTCTAATCGTCAGGAATTTTTACGGATCCTAAATTATTACGCTAAAACGAAGATTTTTTTGCCCAAATATCTTCATTCACTCATTATTCATGGTAAAGCGAACACTTTTAAAAGCCCTCCAAGCAGGCATGATAACCAAAAAGTTATATTTTATTGCCGCCTCAGACGTTATCTTTTGAAAGCTATAAAATATATATACACTCTGTTATGAGTCACTTGGCAAAATCTGTATTAACAATTGGCGAAAGTATACAAGGAAGCTGAAGGTAACTTTACCGTGAACATCCTGTTAGCTACACTCTTTATATTTGTGATCATGGGCTTAGCAGGACCAGAATCCGTTCAGTTCCATTGTAAACATTATTGTACAGTTTGTATTTTACACCGCGAAGTTATATTTTCTGGTACTGCACACCGCGAAACCCAGAGCTCTGTGGTCTTCCGTGTATGTAACATATATTTGTTACATTGCTACTGATCCAATCGTTAACAATTCGTACTACTATAAGCTGTTCAGGGCAAAATAATCACTTTTGAAAGCCGCACTGGTGATCGACTTGTATAGTCTACTCGCGGTTTCTTCGCACTTTTTAGATCAAACCTTTGAAAAATATCCTCATGTACAACGTGTTTAATTACTTACTAAACATACCATGTATCGCAAACGTTTTTTACATCTGTTAACATGAAATTGTTTTATTTTTCGTTAAATTCTAATTTTATTTGTATTTTATTTATTAATTATAATCATTCATGTACAATAAATACGCGGGAAAACAGTGAGAAAAGGCGTGTGTTGGTAGCGCCTAGTAAGAAATAGTTCTCTTGCAAAATATCAAACTGAGTGCGTACGAATTCGGTGCGTCGTCCATTCGTGTAATTTTCTAGACATGGCTAAGTTTTGTTTGTATTAGACGGAGGGATATCCAGGAAGTAGAACTTTTGCAGGGCTTCAGAAAAGTGTGAAGTAACCGTGAATGGATTATATCCACGTTGTGCTTTCTTCCGCCTTATGTAAAATGAACACTGCTATAGATCTAATCACTTTATGCATGCGTCGGTCAAGAGAAACTATGAAATTACTAGAATATTAAATATGTTACAAATTGACCCATTCTTACAGTTATGAGCATTAATAAAATAAAACAGAATGCAAAATAATTCATTTCAGTATTTACCAGTGTCAACCTTATACTTTAAATTCGACTTTGAAACATGGAGCTACTTTACCCTCGTCGTTACCAACTTTACAGGACGCATTTCAATCAGCGTGCCCGTTAAAATACATGCAAGATAGGGCAGTGCCATTTATCAAAGGTTGGTTTGAAAAATGCTCAGTTAATCGGGAACAGCCTATACCTAGAGGTAATGGAAAATCGCGAAATCTTTTCGAGACAACATATTCTCGATAACGCTCTTGCAGTTAATCGTGAACAGCCTATACCTAGAGGTAATGGAAAATCGCGAAATCTTTTCGAGGCAACATATTCTCGATAACGCTCTTGCTAGTTAATTCTTTTATGATTGGATAAACAGGGTTTTGGCTTGGCTGAGTTGTTGTTTGCAAACCAATCACAAACGTTTTGCCTTGTAGTATCAGCGTTCTCATCGGCCCAGCGAAATGGGTTAGTATCTTCATACATGCATGGCAGCCAATAGGGAAATTAAACTTCGAACATGCGTGCAGTACGTTGAGTCCTAGCAAACAGTTGACTTTTTCCCGCTATAAACCACCATCTCTACCTATGCCCCATCGAGCAGAAAGCCTTCAGCTCATTGATAAAGGCAGGGAAATTCCGTGGGCTTCACTAACCTGTGGGCTAAACTCCACAGCCCTACGCACACTCGAGCGTCATTTTGACTGCGGTCGGTGAGGGGCCATTTCTCTCCCACAACAGACAGCAGGGTATTCGGTCGTTTTTAAGGCCGCTATAGTCTATTCACGGCTACTCCTAACTTTCTTGAAGCCCTGCTGAAGTTCTTCTTCCGGGATATTCCTCCGCCTCATTCAAACAAAGCCTAGCCGAGTCTGGAAAATTACACCAAAGGAACAGCGCGCCGCATTCGTGAGCAATAGGTGTAAAAATATTTTCCATAAGAACTATCATTCTTGTCAGGCATTGCCAAACATCTATTTTCTCCCTGTTTTTATTCGTATTAATAATTATGAAATATTATAATTTGTAAATAAAATACAAGTAAAAGTTACATTTTACACAAAACGTGGTATTTTATGTTAACACAAGTTTAAAACGCTTGTGATACACGACGCATTTATCAAGAACGTCATACGTGAGGTGATTCTTCAAAGGTTTGATTCAAAAAGTGTAAACCGAGAATTGACTATACATACCAAGCCTACAGCAACCGATTTTCAATTGGGAATCCGTGATACCTGAAGTAATTCCTTCTCAATGCATACATTTTAAAGTAATCGTTTAAAACAAAATATGTATATATATATATATATATATATATATATATATATATATATATATATATATATATATATATATATTCTACGCGACATTTCTCAAGCAATACTGACACGTTAAGGAATGTTGCAAATTTGTGTGTTTTAATATTTCTTCTAAAATTAAACATTAATGTATTATATTTTTCATTTGGCAAAACTCTCTGAGAAAGATGCGTTGAATTTTTTTTTTTTTTCGTGTGAAACAGCAATCTTTAAAATTGATGAATTGAGAAGAAATTCCCCACTTAAACTGCGCGGCTGCAGGCTTCGGTAGGTAGAGACCTAAGACGCCGCAACAGATGTCATGTTTACTGACTGAAGTGCAAATCGTTCACCTACTGATCAAAGTAACGGGCCATCACTAGTGTACCTTCCTACAGTTCGCTATTCGCCACTATAAATAAAATAATAAAAAATTACTGCCACACACGCGTTGGTATAGGCTGTTCACTGTAAACTGAGCACTTTTGAAAGCCCTGCTTAAGATCTACTTGTATGCACGTTACGTACTCTTATGTAAAATAAACATTGCCATGGGCCTCATCACTTTATTCATGCGTCGGTCATGCGAAACTATGTAATTATTAGCAAAGTAAATATTTTACAAATCTGCTCATTTTTACACTCCGGTGGGTTAAAAAAATAAAATAAAATAAAGAAAGCGAAAATAAATAATTTAAGTTATCACAGATGGACACCTAACACTTTTTGTTCGACGTTAAGATATGGGACTACTTCCCATCTATCGTTACCAACTTTACTAGACACATGTCACTCAATGCGCCCGTTGACATACGCGCCAGCAGGGGACAGTGACTTTTTTCTAAGGTTGGTTTCGAAAGTGCTCACTTTATCGTGAACAGCCTTTAGTGACTAGAAGCTAAGCGTGCACGGGACAGCTGTTGGGAGATGTCGAACACATCGAGTTCCTGCGTCGAGGAATTTTTTTTTTTTTTTTTTTGGTTCCTTGGTCGTGTCGAGAAGCGAGGGGGCGATGACACTAGTCGACGAGCGCTTGTACGTCGTCGCCCTTCAGACGGCTGCGTCGCTCTCTTGTCTGCCACTGGAGTGGAGTTTTTATACGCAACATCCTAACCCCCCCCCCCTTTTATCAAAGTTTACCACCAGCTCGTTCATCTACTGGCGATCATCAATGGACATGATTACGTCACCCTAGTGTGGCGATGAGACCAGACCCATGAAATTTCCTCCTCTCTAGACTATTCATGGTTACTCCCTTCTGAAGCCTTGCTGAAGTTATAATTTCAGGCCTTCCCTCCGCCTTGTGAAAACAAAGCTTAATCAAGTCTTGCAAATTATAACAAATGCAAAACACACCGAATCTGTACGCACTGAGTGTAATAGTATTTTGCATGAGAACTATTTTCTTATAGGTAGGATCACCTGTTCTTCGCGGAAAGATTTACGCTCTAGTTAGACTTCAATACCCTACGTGCTCGTCTTTATGTGAAGAAAGTCTGTTACATGAGTGAGCCAACCAGAATTAAGTATCCTCGATACTGGCCGTTCGTGATTGGCGGGCAGCAAAATAAGACGCGTAACAATCAAAATAAACATATCACGAAAGTGGTTCTGAATTCAATTGTTTTGGAACACACCTTGTCCTGAAAGCTTTTCGCGAAAAACTTATAGGCTATGCACGGTAAAATAAGCACTTTTGAAAACCCTGCTTAAGTTCTACTTGTATGCATGTTGAGTATTCTTCCATCTTATGTAAGATTAACATTGCCATGGGCCTCATCACTTTATTCATGCGTCGGCCAAGTGAAACAGTTAAATTATTAGGAAAGTAAATATTTTACAAATCTTCTCATTTTTCCACCAGTATACATAAAAAAAAGGGAAAGCAAAATAAATAATTTAAGTTATCACAAATGATTACCTAACACCTTTTTTTCTACGTTAAAATATGGAACTACTTTATATCCATCGTTACTTACTTTACTAGACGCATATTACTCTGTGCGCCCGTTAAAATATAAGCAGGCAGGGGCAGTGACTTTTTTCTAAGGTTGATTTCAAAAGTGCTCACTTTATCATGAACGGCCTTTAGAATTGTTTCTCTCGTAAAAAGTTTTTTTTTTTTTTTACAACGTATGATTGTTGAAACTGTGGGCGTGACGCAATGTGATGTGCAGGGGTGTATTCTCCAGGATCTGGTGCAGGTAGTTGATGAGGGGAAGCAGGTGGATGCCTGCTTCATAGGTTTTGCGACGGCATTTGATAAGGTGCCACATGGGACGTTGGTGAGGAAAGTGGAGGCGCTGATACCGGACTGGAAGGTAGTGGAATGGATAGGAGACTTCCTCAGGGGGCGAAGGCATATGGTGAAAGTGGGGGAGACAATATCGGAGGAAGAGGAGGTTTACGTCAGGGGTATTACAGGGAAGCGTGCTGGGTCCTTTGTTATTTACCATAATGGTAAATGACGTGGGTTTGGGAATTAGGGGAAAAATAAGATTGTTTGCTGACGATTGTGTTGTGTACGCTGCAGTGGTAGGGGAGAGGGCGGAAATTTTCAGGCGGACACTGACAAGATATGATTGTGGACCAGGAAAAATAAAATGAAGATAACTGTAAGAAAAACTAAGGTAGTGAGGTTTACAAGGAAGAAGGCGATAAGCAGGGACATGTACAGATGGGAGGGACAAGAGATAGAAGACGCAGCAGAATATAAGTATCTAGGGATTGTACTGCAGGAAGACCTCAGGTGGAAAAAATCATGTAGAGAGGGTGGTTGCAAAGGGAAGAAGAGCTCTGGGTATGCTGGGAAGGGTGCTGAAGGGAGTCAACTGTGAGGTGAAGGAGAAGGCGTATGGCACAATGGTACGGCCAATGTTAGAATATGCTGCAGCAGTATGGGACCCGTATGTGGAGGTGGAGGTGCGAGAACTGGAATAGGTGCAGAGAAGGGGAGCAAGATGGGTGAAGGGTAGGTGGAGAAGGCAAGGACAGGATGATGAGGAAGAAGGGAACTATAGGCCATTAGTGATGATGAAAGAAATGGGGTGCAGCTCATTGAAGAGAAGGAGGAAAGTTGAACAGCTAGTCAGGATGTACAGGATGGTGAATGAAGAGGGAGGATGGTGAGGGCTACACTGCAAGCCAAATAAGGGGGTGTTTAGAGGAAGTGGAAACAACAGTGAGAAGCTTCAGAGGGTTTGGAGGAGAACGGAGCGGGGTAAGTAGTCCATACTTGTGAGGTCTGTGAGGGAGTGGAATGTGTTGAGGGAGGAACTGGTATCTGTGAGAGGGGTTGGTAAGTTCAGGAAAGGAGTGGAAAAGGAGTTGGTTGGGTGAAGGAGAGGTGAGAGAGCTCGCCACCGGGCGGTAGCATAATTGCGAGTGTATGTATGTATGTATTAAGTTTGTATGACAAAAATTGAGCGACACGAGTTGCTTGCTTGAATGCAATGCATGCAGTGCATGCTTTAATAAAATTAAAACGCTAACATATTTCCTAACCATATACTTCCCATTTTTCTTTGAAATAAAAGTAAACTTTCGTTGGCGCATGGGACTGGAATGCACCACTCTCTTTTCCTAATTGTTACTCGAAAAGTCGTAGCAAGGCGCTGAGGGGTGGTGCGCGCGGTTCATGTTTCGATAATGATTGTAATAGTTCTCTAAAACGTCGAGGCATAGCATTGTGGTATTCTCAACAATCGTTCAGCTGGTGTGACGTCACATCAAGTCCACTCGAAATGTGTGCGAGTGCATGCACAAAGTGACACTGCATTCAGCGTGCTAGCGAGTGATTTTATATATCTGTATTCACTGATGGGTTGCGTGTATTACTGTTACATTTGAACTAGAATTTTAAACAGTAGTTTCACAAGATGAATGATGACTGTATAAGTGGCATTGTAATAAATGTATTTAATAAATCTTTACATTTATGCTCATTTAGTGAGAAGTTAGAACTTGTTAAAAATGGGAGACCTACACCTGTTCTCAACAATTTAGACGGAGAACTAAGTCAGAAACTTAGTACGAATATTTAATCCTGACCATTATAAAAGAAAAAGTTTGGTTGTGCGATAGCGAAACATTGTGTAAACTCTTCTGTTGAGCATGTCTGTCGTTTGAATGATTACTTACAAAACAAATGATAAATATTACAATAGAAATTAACCTTTTAAACTTAAAATTCCAAAAATAAATTATGTTTTGAAACTTTCAGAGGTAATTTTAATTTTTAATTACGTATCAAGACATTCAAACATTAACATTTTTAACAGATTTCAAATTATTCTTGTTAACAAGCGTACTTATAGATTTGCCTTTGCCCTACTTCAAGTGACTTTCTATTAGCGAATTTAAGTGTTTTATGGCTTTTGGGTGTTAAACATTTGAAACTTTTCAACTTTTAAATTAAAAATTATTATATTTGACCAGTGAATATTGTTATTTGACAGTTGAATTAAGAGCGAGAGGAAAAATGGTACTAAACCACTTACAAATACGTTTCCGGCAACCTTTAATTTTCATTTTGGTATTATAAATATTTATTTCACATGTGCAAAGTGAACTGCCAAAGTAAGTTTCGTGTTGCATGCCTCGCCAAAATTTTCAGTATACGCCCCTGGTGATGTGTCTACGATTTGTTCTCCCGAGGGTCACAACACCTGCTCAGGATCGCAATGTGAGAATTAATACATCCTGGAAATATATCTCAACAGCAAGGGAGATACGAGATCGTCTCCGAGCAGCCTCGAGTGTACAACTGTCTCACCAGAACATGCGCAATCGTCTTCTAGAGGGAGGCCTGCGTGCTAGGAGACCCACGAGACGCTGTTATCGACAACGTCGGCAGAACTGCTTGTAAAGGACACGAGATAATTGAACAGCTGGCAGCTGAAGAATGGTCCCATGCAACTGTTCACTGATAAGACGAGGTTTTGTTTGTAGGCTAGATTCCAGAAGGTTGAGGATATGGTGAAGACGAGGTGCATAGGCAGGGTGTCGTGTTGTGCAAGAAATCCATGCATACCGAAGTGGAAGAATCCTGGTCTGGGCAGGAATCATGCTTGGACGTCGAACGCCTTTAGTTCGTAACTGAGGGCACAATGACAGCTTGGTGATACATCACATATGTCCTTCAGTCTGTTGTGCACCCTTACCGACAGGCATTTGGTGAAATGTTTCTGGTTGCGGATGATAATGTCCGCGCACACCCTGCAAGAATCGTTGATCAATACAGTCAGCATTCCGGTATTCAAAGAATGAATTGCACGTGAACATGGTTTAAGTGTAATAAAGTGAAGTTCATATTTGTAACCCCATCTTCACAAGGGTTTCCTGCCCTTAGGAGTGGTTTCCTAGCGTTCGTTGTCAGACATTTTCTAACTGAAATTTTTCAAGGAACGTCCTCTCACCATTTGTCGCAGAGCTGATGATTCACCCTGTATAATCATATCATAGTTACTTCGCACTTTTTAGAAGCCTTGCTAAAGTTCTACTTCCAGGATATTCCTCCGCCTCGTGCTAACTACGCTGGAATAAGTCTGGAAAACTATACCAGACGACAATGCACTGAATTCGTGCGCACTCAGTGGTAATGATGGTTTTGTACAGTCAATAAGTTACAGTAGTTGGTTGACGTTGGGGTGTGTGGCTGCTTACACACTGAGCACCCTTCTGTCCACGAACTTACTGACTGTATATATATTTTATACAGCCTAGTGTATGTCAGTTCTTCAGTTCTACAACCTTCTTTTCCTCTACATTCAATATTTTTGCATTTTCTACAATTAATTGTATTATTTAGTTGGCAAGTTAAATTTATGTGGAGCTTACATATTATTAGTAACAATTAACTTGCAGCGGCCAGTCTGGCAGCACTTATTTTAAATGTGTCATAAATTCCACAAATGTTTCCTGTATTTTCCTTTGTAAGTATTGTTCCGATCAGCATAGCTCTCCTACTGTTGGTGAATTGTCCTTAGAATTTTTTGTGGTTGATTGGAAGACAAGACGGAGTCGCCTTAAATTCACCACATGTAGAAATAACCTTAAAATAAAATTATAAACACCGTTTCAGAGATGGGTTGCCTCAGCGACAGAACTCCTAGACAGTATGCGTGAGATAGTTCTTCGGCCGGAGCAGAGTATTCTTTTCTTACAGTTGAGCATCTCAGTAAGATGCAAAGATTAAATGAGAAATGTAAAACTGTTTACGTACTTGCAGAGTTTTCCAAAATCAATTTGTAACCAGTAGAGACATGCTACATTCGCGATATTATTTGTCATCAGGCTGAACTTCACAGTATTGTATATACCAGAACTCGAGTCGCTTTTCTATTGTCTGCGGCGTAGATGCGAAGCTACTCCCTTTCTGACTGAAGTACACGTGATTGGGGCGCACAGTTGTAAAAAGGTGTTCATTTATTGGCGCAGAGTTACTCGGTGCGAGCCAGATTAAGTATGGTCCAGTGACAGACATATTACAAAGGTGCACGTGTTTCAAGTTTCACGTGTCCTCAAATATCAACGCGAATTTTGCAGGTCTCTAGTAACCAGGCACCATTTAAAACGTGGATATTATTGTGATTATTGGTTTTTGTAGTGCTGCGAAAACAGTTTTTGCAGCAGGTAGAATGAATCTGGACACGGGACCGTCTTCTGCATCCAAGGACACGAAGTGGATACCTTGGCCCTGTTTTCCCTCCAGACTTTCTATTACGTGCCGGAGGCGTGGTTCAAGCTGCCAGCTCTAATTAAATAATTACGAGCGAATTTAGTACACGTTTACTGCCGAGGAAAACCATTTTGGCAAACCTGTGGCGAGCACGGCGTAGTGGAAATGTCCGTTAATCTCCAGCAATTACAGGGTCGTCTTCATCCATTCACGGAAAAACATCACGCTCGTGCAGACTGGGATGGTTCCATTCCCATCAACGGGAGGTCGCATTATTTACGAGTGTCGGCTATTTGTCCTCGTGGTTTGAAGCCCATAAAACTTAGAGATATCGATACGTTCAAATCGTTAAAATACAAAAATATCTATTTATATCTGTTAAGGATATTTTACGATTTTTGTAACATTATAACAGTAATATATTTTAAAACAGCAAATTAGAGAAAAAATATATTTAAACCCAGTTTTGTTCAATTTTAATTCGTCCTTTAACCAGTTCAGTCCCGAATTCATTTTCGAGATCGAGTGTTGCAATCGGTTAATTTTATGACGTGCACTATACTTGTGTTGAGTGTGCTTCTCGCGACCAGCGACCAACGTTATATAGTCTATTCACGGTTTCTTCGCACTTTTTGAATCAAACCTTTGAAAAATCACCCTTTGTATGACGTGTTTACATATTTCCTAAATATGCCGTGTATCACTAGCGTGTTATACCTCTGTTGCCATGAGAGTGTCTTATTTTTAGTTAAATTGAAGTTTCGCCTGGATTTAATTAATTAATTTTAATCGTTTATTTATAATAAATACTAAGGAAAACAGCGAGAAAACATGTGTGCTGGTAGGACATAGTAAGAAATAGTTCTCATGCAAACTATCATTACAACTGAGTGCGCACGAATTCGGTGCGTCGTCCTTTAGGATAATTTTCTAGACTTAGTTAAGCTTCGTTTGCATATGAGGCGGAGGAATATCGTGGAAGTAGAACTTTAGTAGGTCTTCATAAAAGTGTGAAGTAACTGTGAATGGTTCATATGCGTGTTAGCTGATGTCAGCATTCACCATTCGAGTACCAGAGGTGCTGAAACAGCACCAAAATGGGTTTATCGCAAGAAAGGCGCTCGAAATTCAGGCCACTGATTCCTTGTTGTGTATAGAGCCGATCATAATATCCTTCATGTGCAATATGTCCTTGACTATGGACACGGGAACAGGAAGGGTTAACCTTATAAGATAAGTCACTGCCCTTCCTTGCATAGATTTTAACGGGCTCACTGAGTGACATGCGCCCAGTAAAGTTGGTAACGATGGGGGGAAAGTGGTTCCATAGATTAACGTCGAATGAAAAGTGTTAGGTAAACATTTGTGATAAGTTAAATTATTTCTTTCGCTTTCTGTGCTTTTTTTTTAATCATTGAAGTGTAAAAATTAGCATATTTTAAAATATTTACTTTCTTAATACTTTCACAGTTTCACTTGACCAACGAATGAATAAAGTTAAGAGGCCCATGGCAATGTTAAGTTTACATAAGGTGTAAGAATACGCAACGTGCATACAAGTAGATCTTAAAGCAGGGCTTCCAAAATTGTTCATTTTACCGCGAACGGCCAATAGTTAAGAGGATGCAACAATGTGTAGTGGAGTGGATAGCTTTGGGTGGCTCTTAACACCGGAGTCTTGAGAGCTGATAAGGATGAAGCAAGGTGAGCAGCGCCAGAATGCAAGGACGAGAGGAAACGGGAGACACCCGAGGAAATCCGCCGACCAGTGGAATCGTATGGTACGATTTCCACTTGCGAAAATAGGGGAACGACCCCACCGGAAATCATACCCGGTTCGGCTCGACGAGCCTAGGAGGGCACTCTAGTCGCTAGTCCACCGCTGTCCGTGTTAATAAAGCGTCGCTGATAAATTTTCTGCCCGATGAAAAATTCGCATACGATTCTCAAAAAAAGATTTAATTTACTCCAAGATGGAATTAGAATTAAAAAAATTTCGAGAAGTGACTTTAATAGTTAGCGCATTTATTTGGGAACTATCTTGACGTCAAAACGTTCAAGTTTGTGTTATTTCTGGAATTGATCCTGCTGAAAGACTTTGGGCAAATAATAAACACGCTGTGAAATTCAGGCCCAATCACATCCGCGCCCACTGTGAAAACAAGTAGCCGATGAGCAGCAGAAGTATGTTTGAGTATACAAGTGAATATGAAGTCTGCAGTGACGGATTCAAAGACCCACTGTGCCTTACGTTCAAAACGCATCACTACCAGTAAGCATTAGTTTTAAAGCTAAATATGAATGTTATGACTTAGTGGAGAGGTTATAAAAATACTTTTTTTTTATTCTTCTTATTATATTGAGTGATTCAATACCTACTAAATTATTGACCAAGTTCGTGGTTTCAAAAGTATATATAATTTATCCCCTGTGAAAACAAGCTCCAAGGTAAGAGCCTAATGCCATCTGAGGTCCCTGTCCCCTCCTTTCTGGTCCGACCTGACTCTATCCTACAATTGCTCAAACTCGTGAATTCTCTTCATCTCAGGGCATGAATTAAGGCTTCTTCTATTAGCGCCGATTGCGCCCAAGGAACCAAGTCTTGTGTATTCAGAGAACTATGTACTAAAATATTTTCTGTAAAATAGTCGTTTGCCCGAATATCCGTATCTAAGTAAATTAAATGTTCTGGGATTACGACTTTTTGCCAGAAAGGATAAAACCAAGTATCTAAGCACGTAACCTTATTACTTTTATCATGTTAAGTGTATTAAAGAGAGAAAAAATACAGAAAATGGTAAAAATGACCAGAGTTTAACAGTTTGTCGGCGCAGTTTCCTTCAGCGTTAGGAGAAAAATACAACCATATGAGCGTAATTTAATCTGTGGACTATCATTACGTGTAATAAAGTACCATTCTTACATATCTAATTTCCAGAGTACAGCGTGCAGACGGAAACACTGCATGTCTTGCGAGTAGGAGCGATGAGGCGCTGGACATGTGTGATATTGTCGCCCGTATCGCTCCTTCGCTTCTTGGTATTGAACGCGCAACACAGTTCCAGGTACACAGTATCCTAAAGATTCACAATTTATTAGTTAATTATTATTCCCAGATGAAGAAAACCCGCTATAAAAAACTCCTTTTCAGTTTTTAGAACTAACACTTGCCTAACTCAGTTAGCATTTAGTCACGCTAATTTTTGAGATATAAATATTCTGCGGTGAACTTTGAAACTGGGATTACAGGTGAAATCATGGACCTAATTGCTATCGTAATTTTTAAAATTTACATGCTGACTTTACTGCAGATTTCCCGCCAAGCATTCCTAAATTAAATTTAAAAAAAATAAATAAATAAAAATAATAATTTCTTTAATTCTTGATGAAACTCCGAAACCGCACATGGCTTGTTACATTCTGTTATGAATGAAGAAACAAACCGTCGCGTTGTCAATTCTTAGCTACATATTTCATTTAAAACAAACAGAGCGCTAATTTAGTAGAAACCAATTCACCCATCGCAAGTCCTTTGTACACTCTAAACTCGAATCAGTGGGAAACCACTGATTCGCAGTGAAATTCAACTACTTTAATTTGTGAAAATGGCTCCACTTAGAATCAGTGGGAAACCACTGATTGTTTCAGTGAAAAAGTTTCACTGATTGAATTAATGACGTGACACAATTTCACTGATTGAATAAATTACGGCCGACTGCATAAATATTGCTTTTATTGAATGTAGCCGCATAATTACGTGAAATAAACATATTTACGCCAAGTCGGAATTATAGAAGGAAAATATATGTCTTATAGTTCCGCTGCGAAATTGTGTAATTTGAAGTTGTACGCTCATACTTTTCGTGTTTGGTTTGATCGGTACACTTAGGATTGTTAAAACGAGTAGTGTATGAGTACACTCTCTTCGCCACATTAAATGCAGTTTAAACCTTCAAACAGAACGCTGTGACGATTGCATGGAATAGAAACAAAAGACTTAAAAACGGAATGAAAGGCTGTGTTCATATCACCACGTAAAATGGCGTTTTGAAGGACGAAACACATTTCAGAAAGTATTTTGTATTAGTTTTATTCGTTTATTCGTTGTTACTACACGCTGTTTAACGGTCATTTTTAAAGAATGTTCGACGGCCATTTTTACACGCAGTTTCACCGATACATCAGTCAAAAATCAACCACTGAGAAAAAAAAAAAAAAAAAATTACTGACGAATCAGTGGAAAATATCACAGAATTAATCAGTGAAGAAAAATGGCTTTTTTTTCACTGGTTCATCAGTTAAATTCACTGAAGTTACCGATTTATCAATCAGATACGTTTGACTGATTGAAACAGTGAAATTCTCACTGATTCAGATTTAGAGTGTAGGAAATTTCTGCAGTGCTCTAGACAGCAGTAGTATAATAAGAAAATATCGAAGTCCCGCGGGAGGACATGTGTTTGCATTTTATCGGGCGATGCACCGCTGCTCTCTCGCCGGCCTTCAGCTGTACGAGTCTTTAAAAGCACGCCGAAGAGGAAGGCCATTCCGCAGACTAAACACAAGCGCCCGCTGCAACTCTAAAAACACGAAGCCTTGCAACGTTTCCAGCTGCAAATAACCCTGCACCAGCAGGATGACATGCTATACACGAGAGCGTGAGCTTCGCACGGTGTTATGATCACCCTTTCACTAGTATAGTCATTCGCAGTGTCTAAACACTTCAAATAAAACTTGTTTTTTTCTAAAAACATGTCACTAGCATAGTTATGTTTCAGAGGGAGGGGAGGGGGTGAGTGTATTTTTTAAATTGGAGTTTTGCGGCCGCGTGTGAAAATCGCTGGAACATATACCATATAAATACGACCGCCTGTTTTTTCAGGGAAAGATTTCACGACTAGTGTTTACTGGGAAACACGTTAGTTCATGAAACAATTCCGTGGCTCGATGATTTGAACTCTCATGCGTTTGAGGTGTCTGTTAGGCGATCACGGAAGCTCCGAGCCGGAGTAACTTAATTCCGATAGGTCCAGTCGAACGGAGAATGTATCCTCACACAGGCACCCGGCCAATATCCAAAGGATACATACTTGTGTGCAAGTAGAATGTTTATGTCTATCATGCACACAAATCTTTCCGCGAAAAACAGGTGACCCAGCATATAAGTAAATGAGTTATGGAACATAATTTACGCTGTAAGACAAGTTTTTGACGAAGAACAGAAAAGCCATAGTGAGACCAGAAATCCACTTTTCGAATACCGTCCCTAGATTCAAATCATTAAATTTATTAAGTTTATTTTCGCACGTAAGTGAACGAATTGGCGTAACAATAATACATTTACGTCCCTAAAAGTTTCACAGTCGGAAGTGATCGACGCATTATTAAAGTAATCAAGTTCGTAGTGAAGATAATTTTACGTACCCACTGTGTGAAAGGATACAAAAATGACACGAAATAAAGTAGGGACTCTGGATACTCGAGACTAGAAACGCAAAACAGTCGCTTTTGAAGTGAAGTGAAGTAAGTGAAGAGATCTTGACGGTTCTTAACATCGGGGTCTTTAGAGCCGATGAGGGTGATTGAGATGAGTATGGAGCAGAGTCGGAATGAAAGAGCCGGGGAAGCGGGAGATCCCGAGAAAACCCGTCCGAGCACGATTCCCACATGCGAAAAACCGGAGTGACCCGGTCGGGGATTGAACCCGAATCGCTTTGGTGGGAGGCGAGCGGGCTAACTGCTCAGCCACCGTCCCCCCCCCCCCTTCTCAACCTAGTAAAGCGAATTCCACCGGCACACGCCAGCAAGACGGCGTCACTGGACCGCTACGTATCGGAACGTCGCTCGCCAATCAGCGGCTGGTAACTTGCTAGCAAACCAACAGTCCAGCCAATAGGGAATGTTTCTCGGCACACAACAGCCAATCAGACACAAGCCCCCTTCCAGGACTTCATGCTGCCAGTCAACGAATGGGCACGCCCACACCAAAACAACCATAACGCGATTTCACTACAGTAACAATATCCAAGATAAATATTAATTTTAGACCTACATAGCTGAATAATACAGAATGGTATGAAAACATTTAGGGGGACGGGGGTCAGTTAACCACGAAATGGTTGAAATTCCTTTCTATATATACAACGTTTACGTATAACAAAGTTTACTTTTCTAAAATATAGAAATTTTTACTTAATAAATGTGATATGCTAGGATACATAAGTACTCTTAGAAAACCTAGGTTGTGTTGGGTGAGAAAAAGTTGTGTCCTCTTAAATTTGTACTCTACACGCAGAATGAGATATTTTTTTGTGAAACGATTTGAGCAAACGATAGATTCCTGCATCGTATGTACGCAACAGGTCTGCTGTTTTCAAGAAAACCCATCTCCATTTCTTTCCGAGCCGCTGTGAATTTGGTACCTTTCGCACTCGACGCCTATGGTAGGTGTGGAAACAGTAAACACATGCCGAATGGTTAAGGCCGAAACAGCGTTGTGGCATAACTGAAGGAACCTTTAGTGTTCGACATGAATGTGAAGAGAGTAGGCGGTTACAAGCGGATAGATATATCTTTGCCAGACAGTATTGAGGGGGGGGGGGGGAAGATTAAAAATAAGAATGGTAAACCGGGAGTACCCTGAGAAAACCCTGTCAGCGCGACAATTTTTGCTGGGCTCCAACCAGGGACATTCACTGACTACAGGTTAGCGACATAAATATAAATTATTTTGGACCCCTGATTATTGTAGGAAAATTGTTAGGAAAAGATCTCGTGTAAAATGGGTATGTAAACTTGATCATCGTGAACAGATTCTCGCGTAGACTAGATTTCGATATCCCACGTACACACCTGCAGACTTCCTGTCAATGTTGGCCACATGTCTTCGGGAGAAGGCATTTTCTGCTTGACTGGGCCAATCGAAACTAAGCTTACTCTGATACTGAACGTCTACGATTCGGCAGGCAAATCCGTAAGACGCGTAAAAATCAAAAACAGATACTTACACTCTAAATCGGAATCAGTTATTTTTTTCTGATTGTCAGTTGGTACTGCTCCATCCGTAATCAGTAGAAAAAGAAAACTACTAATCTATTCAGTTAAGTGAAATCCACTAATACCAACAGTAGAAAATCAGTTATTTATAGTCGATTAATAAAAAAGCACAATGATTAAAAGCGCCCATTACGGTTTGAAATAAATTAAGTACAATTATTTTGTCGCAAAACAAAATTATTACATGTTTAAGGATATTTTGGAAGTGGTTGGTATCAAACCGCCACCCCAAAACGCAACGCATTCTCTGGTTTCTTTTGGCTGACGTTCTACCAACTCTGCTACTTTGCCACTGAAATACACGGGCTCGCATTTGCGTGGTAACATAAATTTGCAATGGCTAACGGCTGTAAGTTTCGTAATGCGAAAGTACTTCATACTGTCGAAATATACACATATTATGCGTACGTAGGTACATGTCTTTTTAAGGCTCGAAAGTCATGAAATAAACGTATTCTTCTTAATCAAATAACTTCCCTTATATTTTGTTGGTACTTGAAGCTATATTTAATATAAAAATAAGTATTAGTCATTTAAGTCAACTTGATTTTGTGGTTAAAGGTGAGGGTTGTTAATACAAGGGGCAAAGTGTGATGTTTTTTCGTAAATTATATATTGAAATATTTTTTCTAGACATTCTTTGTTATTAATTCATCTTATTGGTTTTCTAGAAGAAAACAATGATTTTATGTACACATCTCAATCATGCAAGTTATAATACAAGTCTGTCATTTGTAATATTACAAATACATGTTTTGCAGATTTTACAAGACAACTGTTTGTAGTTTTACAAAGAATTATCTTGGCAACTGGGATTATTCGAAAGACTTTTCTTGTAAAAGTACAAACATTTTTTTTAGAATGTAGGTGGCTCGAATGATCCCTGGAGAAAACGCGACAGTAGTAAACTATCCTAGTATTTCGCTCCTGGCACAAAAGGTTGGCTGTTCTTTCCCTGAAACCCCATTATATCAGTGTTTTTCTCTTGTCAATTCTCTGGTGATCATTTTCGAGTGTAGATTATCATTTGCTGTCTGCCCCATATTGTCTCCACGGCCAGCATCGAGAATGAATGAGGTGGAGTTAGAGCGGCGACGGAAAGAAGATCAAGGAGTACTAAGGGAAAACCATCGTGCCATGTCAGTTGGCGTCCCTTGGTCCACGTGGCGGTTCACAACTGAAATATTCTCGACCACTGAACCCCGGAGGCGCTGGAATTTTTCTAAAGAGAGAGTAACGACGCAAGCAAAATTTTGCCAATTTTTTTCCCGTTTCCACTAGAGAACTTGGAAACCATTTTCTTTCCCAGCACAAACCGGGATCTATTTCAAGAAAACGACATTACCTAACGCGTAGTTCCGACGATATAGTTAACTGCTTATTTCAATACAAAATTAGAAATACATCTTTATTCAAAAAAAGTTTTAATCATTTTATATACAAAAATGTCGTTTTCTAGAAACCCGTGCGATTTTTTTCCTTAAAATCTAGTAGTGAAAAATATTATAGCAATATTACAGAATGGGCCTGCCACCACCTAAGACGAAATCCACTTTAGCAATTTAGATAAAGGACGATAATTGTTTTTTTAATTCGACGTGCCTGCTAGTTTGACTTCAAACAAGGCTATCACTAATCTTTTGAAAGTCAAATTTCTAAACGAAGTAAGAGTATAAAAAGAGTACCTCTGAAAGTTATGCTGATATTTTTCGAAAGCGAACATTACGGTGGCTAATTAGTAGGGAGCTTAATTTAATACACAACGAGCCTCCTAAATTTGGTGGCAATTGTTTGAACCGGCTCGGAACTACTGGCTACACAACTCTTAAATCAGGGTAATCGCAATATCCCAATATGGCAGAGCAAGTTAATACTCACGTGATACCTTTTGAGCCATTATTAGTGAAAGATGGCCTTCCAACTACGGTTTAAATCGGATTTGCTGTACGAAACACACTACTAGCAGATTTTTCAAAAAAAGATCGTAAATTCACATTTTTTTATCACAGCGTATTTAAAAGAAAATGGTAGCAAATATTCTCATTCTCTCTCTTATCCTGCATGAGTTATACATGTTATCATTTTCCCCGAAATTGGCGAAGAAATGGAGAATTATTTTTAATGTGTTTGCTGATCATGAAAAAAGGTTCTGCTGGGGTAGAATATTTAGGTCAAATCACTTTAAGTGTTCTAAAAACTTGAAACATGACTGCAAATTTCTGTAGCACCTACGTCGAGGGCACGGTGACCGAGCGGTTAGCCTGCTCGCCTCCCACCACGGCGATCCGGGTTCAATCCCCGGCCGGGTCACTTCGGATTTTCACATGTGGGAATCGTGCCGGACGATGCCGCTGACCGGCGGGCTTTCATTACGGCGCTGCTACATACCTTAATCACCCTCGTCGGCTCTAAAGACCTCGATGTTACGAGCCGCCAAAATCTCGACTACGCCAAATCTCCTCACTCAGAACGACTTGCGGGGTGGCGAAGTATGGTGTTATTCAACAGAATGGCTGAAAAAAAAAATCAATAGGATGGTACCAAAGATACAGCGAGGCCACAGCACAAGTGTCTGCGAGCCTAATTTTTTCCCACGAACATCGGTTGGCACGCGTGGGTGCGAATGCAAAGGATTCATTAGTATAGGCGATTCACGGTAAACTGAACACGTTAGGAAGCTCTGCTCAAGATATACTCGTATGAACGTTGTGTATTCTTCCACCGCATGTAAAATTAACGTTGCCACGTGCATCATCACTTTATTCGTACGTCGATCAAGTGAAATTGTGAAATTATTAGGAAAGTACATATTTTACGAATTTCGGTAATTTTTAATCTTGCATGCGATTAAAAACTTCACGAAAAAATACATTATTTCATTATTCACAAATAGTGGCATAGCACTTTTAATTCGACGTTATTACATAGAACTACTTTCTCTCCGTCGCGACCAACTTAACTGGGCACACATCAGTCAGTGTGCTAGTCAAAACATACTTACGAAGGAACAGTGACATTTCTCAGGGGTTTATTTCAAAATTGCTCACTTTACGGTGAATAGCCTATAAGTAGTTTACACGTGTAAAGACTGTTCACAATTAAGTGAGCATTTGTTAAATCAACCTTAGAAAAAAGTCACTGCTCATACTTGCATATATTTTTACGGGTGCGCTGAGTGACATACGCCCAGTAAAGTTGGTAACGATGGAGTGAAAGTAGTTCCATATTATAACGTCGATTGCAAAGGTTAGGTAATTAATTGTGATGACTTATATATATTCTTTCGCATTCTGTATTTTTAATGCATCAAAGCGTAAGAATTTGCACATTTGTAAAATAATTACCTTAACAACAATTTCACATTTTCACTCGACCGATGCATGTATAAAGTGATGAGGCCCATGGCAGTGTTAATTTTATATAAGGCGGAAGAAAACACAACGTGCACACAAGTAGGTGCTCATTTTAACGTGAACAGACTATAACCAAAGGAGCTCCCGGATTTACGACGGGACGGTGGTCAGACTTTTTAAAATTTATTTCATTAACCCTACTTAGTACAGCCATCCAGGTTGTTTAGTTCTATAATGACTACTACAATTTAACAAACAGTATATAAGTTATATAAATTAGCTATTTTTTTTTGTGAGAGGGTGGCTGTTTGTCTGGGAGCCCGTAATTTAAGCTATAAATTATATTTTATTCAAAATAATCATTCACACTTCCTAGGAAGGTGGTGAGCTATTCTGTCCCGACCGAGACAGCTGCCCGACGGGTATCCTTTCTGCTGCCCCCGTCGGAACAGACCAGGGACCGGGATTCCCACGAATCCGTCCGCTTGACCAGACGCCGTCGGGCCCGCACAAAGCTAACTAGCCTTTCGGCCGGTCCGCCATGGCACCCAACAGTCGAATGCCCCCGCCCACGAACCCGAAGGCCCCCAGCCCTCTCCCTATCTGTACTATTCTATTTTGGCCTTTTTTTTCTCCTCGCCCACCGCTCTGCTCCGACCTAAGCATCGTCCAGGACATCGAAGTACCCCTTCTGGACACCCAGGCCTTCGTTTCCCGGCGGACGAGGGAATGGAGCTCCGCTCCTACGGCCCCACCCCCTTTTTTAACAGACACATACACATACACAGACATCAACCAACATATTATCACAAATCACATCTTTCCCTCATTTAGATTTTCTTCTCCGTAGTTCCTTCCGTTCTTCTTTCATCCGTTTCAGATCTTGTCTTTCTTTCTTCTACTTTCCTTCTCTGTTCTCCTCCCCGTTTTCTTTCCTCTTCTTCTAACTCTTCTTTTTCTTCTCTTCCTTCTTGTTCTTATATCTTTCTCCATATTTCCTTTAATTCTTCTTGCATTCATTTCGGATCTTGTGTTCTTGTTTATAACTTTTTCGTGTTTGGAGCTTTTCAATTCTTAATATTTACTGAAAATTCTGTTTCTTATCTAAAACAGAGAGTTATTTATAATTTTTATTTCATTTAAACGATGAAACACTAGACAAACACGAACACTCACTCAATAATTCCCTTAGTTCCAGCACACTCTCATCTGCTCCCTAGACTACTCAGTTAAATTATCATTTATAGTTTTTACCTAATCATATATTTTACTAATACTTTCATTTATTATTTCTACAATTTCCTTGTCATATATATTATGTTTTTGTAATGACCATTTGTTATTAAAAGGTTTTAATTTCTGTTCTAATTCTTTCCTTTCTTCTATAAACATGTCGCACAAGTACAGAATATGGTATACCGTCTGGGCTCCCTTTTCACATTGACAACTGTCGTCTTCTATTTTATTTATTTTATCTAAATATTCTTTAATTTGACAGTGTCCTGTTATTACTTTCAAAGCACTATTCTTTACATTGCTTTTAATTTCGTACCACTATTGCATATTTTTAAAATAATTGTTAGTGTTTAGGCCGGTTTCTATTGCATCGTACTCTGTTTGCCAATGTATAACACTTAGTTTATAGATTTTTTCCTTTAATTCTTTTAAACTAATAGGTTTAATACTTATATTTTTTCAATCCAAATATTATTGTGCTCTACTATCTTATTATATGTATTTCCGTTGTGTTCTATCTCGTCTACTTCATTTTGATTTGATATATCATATTTCTATCTTTTATACTACAGTATGTTGGGATTTCTTTACTAATAGTTATCGCGGATATATATGATGTTGGTGTTAAATTCATCATTTATATCAATGTATATTTTTGTGATGCTCTTAGTATTCTTTTAATGTGTGTATTTTCAATTTTATTTTTGTAACAAGTGCTAGCATATTGTATAATATTACGGTATAATGCCTGATATATTATTTCCTTATAATTATTATCATCATCATATTTGATATTCTATACCGTTTGTTTTAATTTTAAATTATATATTCTTAAATTTTTCGGTTATATATTTAACATGTGTGACAAAACTTAATCTACTATCCAAAGTAATGCCCAGGTATACTATTTCCTTTTTAAGTTTTATTGTTTGTTTGTCATATTTTATCACTGGCGGTCTTTTATCAAATTATCCTTTTAAAATGATGGCAACTGTTTTCTCTACTGATACTACTCGCCTCCCTCCACGGCGAAACGTGTTCGTTTCCCGGCCAGGGTCACTACCAGATTATCGCATGTGGGAGTAGTGCCGGACTGTACCGCTTGTCAGCGGATTTTCTAGTGGATCTCCCATTTCCCCCGTCCTTGCACTCCAGCGCTGCTCCATACTCACCTCACTTCACCCTCATTGGCTCTCAAGACTTCGATTTTAAGAGACGCCCAAATCTCTCCACTCTCCACTCGGATTTACGATAGCCAAACACACGCAACACGTATATGCTAACACACACACTATAATCCACCCGAAACTGTTAAAGAAACAACAGATGCTGTGAAATTTAATGCGATCTTCGCAAGTTCTCTATTGCGTAGGACAGCAAAAGTTCAGTACATTATACTGATCTTCGGCTTACATCTGAACGTTTTAAGCTAATTTTTTTATAATGTTCAATTCTGAGTGAAATTTGTGTGTACTTCAATGCGCATCAGTTTATGAAAACTTTCAACTCTGCTCTACGTCATGTTGTTATCATTTATAAGTAATTAAGCTTCGTATATTATTTTCTACTCAAAATATTTTGCTATTATATTCCATACTCATAAGAAATTTTAGAAGTAAGCCAATGGCAAATGATGATGTTCAACATATATGTACTCAATACCAAAGACTTCGAAAACAGAATGAACTTCAAAAACAAGTGAGAGCGTACTGCGTTCGTCATTGGACAACGCTTGCTTTGACACTCACTAGACAGTTTTTGACCAATAGAAAACAATCAATGATATATTGGCAAATAAAGCTCAACCAAGTCCGAAAAGGAAATTGATCTTCACTCTGGTAGAAGCCAATAAAAAAAAAAAATGGTATTGACTGGAATATGTACCAGACAGGAAAAGTAGTATGCTGTCGGGTAATAAAGCGAACTCTGCACATCCCTGTGCATTCTACATCATGCCCCTTTCAGAAAGTTAGAAATGTTTGACTCCAAGTTTTTTTTTTTTTTTTTTTTTTTTTTGCAAGCTATTGGACACACGCTTCCAGCTGCAGTTAGGCGGGGCGGTTTCCAAGCACTCGTAGACGCCCCACCTGTTTGAGGGTTGTGCAGAGCGTCCCTAACCGTCCGGCGATAAGGAACGACGGCGAAAATAATCGCGATTAATCACGGCCTGTCGGGAAACCGGTGCCACAAGACTCGCACACGCCGGCCATCCTCGAGATGTCAGCTTGTCTTCTGGTGTCGCCGCGAATGGTTTGTGCGAAGGAGAGAAGGGAGGACGGAATCTCAAGCACAGCGAGTGAGCGAAGAGATTTTGCGGGCTCATAACATCGAGGTCTCGAGAGCCAGTGATGGGTGGAGCGAGGCGAGTATGGAGCAGCGCCGGAATGTAAGAGCGGGGGAAAACGGGACATCCCCGAAAAAAAAAACCCGCCGACCAGCGGCGTCGTCCGTGCACGATTCCCACATGTGAAAATCTGGGAGCGACTCCGCCGGGAATCGGACCCAGTGCGTCATGCTGGGAGACGAGTAATCTAACCATTACACCACCGCGGCCTCCTGAAGCACCGCAGTTCCTTAATCACAGAATAGTTGATGACACAGAAGCGAAGTTGCCACGTGTATCTTGGACTCTACCACACGTGCCAAGGAAATAGTCTTCTAATGTTCCAATTATCTAATCAGTTGTAATCCATTCACGCAAGTAAAGCTAACGTCGTAGTGTAGAAGTCAAAATGTTAGAAGATGAAATTGGTTGCTTACATATATTGTATAGGCTGTTCACGATAAAGTGAACACTTTTGAAAGCTCTCCTTAGGTTCTCTTTCACTGCCTATTTCGTATCCTTCCGCTGTATGTGTCGTTACCGATTGCCGTGGAGCCACTCACTTTATTCATTCGTCGTTATATTGTCAGGAACGTACTGTAAATATGTGGTTAAGATACGAAATATTACTCTTACAGGCACTGAAAGTTTAGAAACAAAATTTAATAAATTCAGCGTCCACCAATTCAAATACAAAAATCTTAATGGGACGTTGAGACATGGAACTACTTTTCATAATTCGCTGCTAACTTTTACGTTAGTATTTTACTCAGCGCTTACATTACAATTAATGTAAATAACGGCAGTGAGTGTTTTCAAAGGTCGGTGTTGGAAATTATCAGGTTAATTTGAACAGACTATAACCGTTAATCTTATAAGATACAAAAACAAAATAATTTTATTAATTTTCAGCTTATAAAATTAAAAGTTACATTTTAGAACGAAGCAGAGGTAGAGAACTATAGGCTGTTCACGGTAAAGTGAGCACTTTTTAAGGCCCTCCCAAAAGGCATTAACAACTAATAAATATATCTTATTGCAGCCTCAGGCATTACATTTTAAGTGTGGTGAAATGTATACACTATGTTTACTGGCCCCATTGCAATTTTTATATTAAAAAGCAGCAGGAAGATGGAAATTTGATGAAAAGAGAAATTGAGAAGGGCCTTAGAAAGTGCTCACTTTACAGTGAATATCCTATACTTCGTCTATCTTGCTGCTAACGTGACTCTAACCGCAGCAATCAATGTGTCCGTTACAATATGTATAGTCACGGGCAGGTATTTTCGCACGTAGGTAGTTATTCAAAATGCCAAATTAAACGCAAACTATATATAATTGCCACTAGTATGTTGAGAAGTTGTATACAAATCAGCCGCCAGAGACGATATTGTCGGATGCCGGTCTTTCTGATAGGGATCCTTATTAATCACCGTTTATCCAGACAGACGTAAGACTTTCTTCCAGAGAATCACTTAGCAGTGCTCTTATACCAAAGACGATGACTCAGGTTGTCGCTTCTGTAGATATAGGCTGTTCACGGTAAAGTGAGCACTTCTGAGGCCCTAACCTTTTTCTTTCAGACATTTTTATCCTTTAACAATATTTTTAAATAAATATTTTCAGGTATGTAATAAACCAAGTGTGTATATTACACCGCTCTTGGAAGTTAACGTCTAAGGCTAAAATAACAATTATTCACTGCCTATTATTCCAAATGAGAGGGCTTTCAAAAGTGCTCACTTTACCGTGTATAGCCTATATAATTGTATGTTCTGTGCTTCTACCGTATACGTTCTGCGACCTGTTTCCGGTCACTCAGAGTTTTCGCTAAGGCCGGCCACAGAACACAGGAGCTGCCAGAAGTCAGATGGCATGGCGTACCCGTTCGCTGATTGGCTGCACGAGTCTTCAGATCTGGTACTCGTGTCTGACTGGCTACTGCGTGCTGAGGCGAGATTCTCTATTGGCTGAGCCGCCGTCTGACAAGTCAACTACCGGCGAACAGCGTCGCGCCACGTCATCAGCCAGCGACACCATTTCGCTGGCATGCGCAAGTGGTGTGCGCGGCAGAGTAAGCTGGTTCCGCGTGCGTATTCGTAAGTACTGAGTGCCCCCGACTTAACCAGGATACACGACGAGGGATTTGCGTTTATTTAATTCCGCGCTGGACGCGTTCCCCTCGCGGGTGTGAGATCAGACTGCCTTGTCGTTTCTACCCACAGCCAACTGCGTCGCATTCCGGTTGACAAGGTCGTCGAAGCCGTTACGTTCGGACATTGAAAGCCCGGGTTCGAACACTAGTTCAGCTACTCCCGTGTGTTTTCTTGCAGATTTGAATCTGGTTTGATTTTCACAGTTGGTCAGCAGTTACTTCGACTTTTTTTTTTTTTTTTAACCGAGCGAGATGACACAGTTGTAACTAAAATTTACTCGCATTTAGGAGTACCTATGTTTGATTTTGTGTACGTAATTTGGTCAATCCAACTGCTGAAAACTAAAATTTATTTGACCGTTGTCGATTCTTTCTCTGGTACGTGCAAATCAGAGCCGAACCCATTACACTTTTATGTTTAACAACCTTCATTAGTTGTTGCTAACACAACCGTGGCAGTCATTTTTTTTTTTAAACGTTAAAATATACGCCGTTATGGTTACGGGTATTATTTCATTCCAAATGTTTATTTAAAACAATTCAGTTAACCGTGAACGGGCTACGCGTGAAATTTCTCTGAATCACGCGACGAAATGAACTCGCAGAATAACACTGTGTCTAATCCGCTAAGTTGCATCCGGTTTGAAAACCTGACGCTGTGAAACGTACACCCGTCGCTGCCAATCTGAAGGCTGAATCCGTCATAGGAGCCAAGGGCGTGGTCTCGACATGACAGCCGATTTCTGATTGGTATATAAATAAATGACCTATAGTAAGGGGGAGGGGGGAGTCTGGGGGCGAGGTTAAACCCACCTTGTGGCGGCGCCATTCATCCTAGATGATGGCGAGATGAAAGGTAGGCGATAGAGGAGTGCAATGAGGAAACTCGCCGCCCGACAGCAACGTCAGCATTGTTTCGGACATACGAAATGGCATACCCATGTCGTCTGGCTGATACTCCCGCATCTGCAATAGTGCGTTCAATTGCGTTTTATTTCTGAGCTATCGTGTTACATAAAGGATATTCACGATAAAGTAAGCACTATCAAAATAAATATTGAAAAAAAAAAAAATACTGCCTAGAATTACATACTAGAGTACACGGTAAAAAAAGAAATGTAATTTTACACTAAATATATGCTGCTGCAGCGTCTCCCCTGATGTCGGTGTAATGTTAGACCTACACATGTCAATCCTTTATTACTCTACATGGAAGTAAATCTATCCTACAAATTACTCAAGTAACATGTACCTCGTACAACTAATTGCACACATACAATGGTGTAAAATTACAATTACTAAGTGCCACAAAATAAACTGCAACATACCTATGTGTATTTTTTCTCCACTGCGAGTAAATTTACACGGACATCGCAAATGTAATTTCACCACTGTTTATGTGTCTTTGTTCACTTACAAAAAAAGTAAAATCGCGGATCACTGTAATTATAACTACTCAATTTCAGTACATTTTTCACTGTTTAAGAAAGCATTTTTTTTTTCCTTCAATATATGTTATTTTACAGCTGCGCTATGTAAATTCGCTTACTTAGCGTGTGCAATTTTGCAATCTTCATGTTATTGTACTCCGTTTTGTAACTTGGCAGTTTAACAGAGTTATAAAAACGTTATCTCCAAAATGTGGATAACAATTGACTTCAGGTACTTATGGAATACGCCGTTATATGGAGGAAAAAAAAAACAGAATATTACATCAGTGGGAGATAAGTATTCATTTTGAACACGCAAATCGAGTTGGAAGTAATTATACCATCTACCGCTAGATCGCATGTTTTAAACAAACACTTGTAGTTATATTTGAATTCCTAGGAACATTAGTGTAAAATGACAAATACTGTACTCGTTTTAGGAAGTTACAAAAAAATGTAAAACTGCCGAAAATTTGTATGTGTAAAAATACGTTTACAGATACTCCAGAATATAATACAAGTTTACATACACATTGTCTCTGTAAAATCACACAATGGAAGATGTAAACTACACACTGACATTGAGTGTTCATACAAAAATCATGTAGCAGGGAAAATACACAATTTAAAGATTTAATTCAGGGATAGGGTGTGGTTTTACACATACTTCAAAATGTGTAAATTAATACCAATGTAATGTTTACTGATCCCTATATGAATTTAGTTTCACCAAAGACTGGCGTTACTCTTTGGATTATTAACAACATTGTGTAAAATTACACGCACTGCAGTTTTTTTTACAAATCACTCTTACAAAATATAAAACTACCAAAAATTTGTATGTGTAAATTTACATTTGTTTTTTCTACTGAGTACACGTTGGTATGCATGGTCTGAAATAAGTTAGCAGCGAATTAAATGGAACAGTTCTGAGGTTTGATATTATATTACCAATGTAATGTTTAAGTGTATGGCAAGTGACTTTCATATTTCTTGTTTTATACACCAAGAGAGTACGAACTTGCATACTAGGAGGTATTATGGGCGAAGCAAGTATAATGGGGATGCTAATATATTGTTTATTTCATAACGAACGCGGCGCTAATTCATGGCGCCCGTGTTTATTATGAAACTAGCGACCCGCCTTGGCCTCGCCCGAGTGCGATTTACAAATATGGCGTTGTTTAGGTTTACAGCAAGTATATACACTAAATGGTTAGGGTATCTAACATATAGGATTAATACATCGTTGTTCAAGTGGTCTTTGTAGGCAACCCCTTATTTTTAATAAGATTAAAAAAATAAAACTGGTTACTGTGGGTCGTCCTTAAAAGATAAACATATGCAGCCATTGATTTTCTTTTAGACATTTTTGAGATTTACAGTTATGTAGCACATTTATTTGGTGTATCTCTTATGGCTTAATCAGTGTAAGCCACGTAAACGCCCGAAAAGTGGCTTTTTCCGGCTTGATTAGAAAACATTGACATTTCTCTAGTATCCTTACATTAAATATTGATGTATTATATACTTAAACATTTCTAACAAGAAATTTTCTAAATGATGGTGAAAACCGCATCAAGATCCATCTAGTAGTTTAGAAGCCTTAGCCGAATACACAGACACACGCGGCCGGGCGACTTTGTTTTATACTATGTAAGAAGAAGATAAACTAAATCTCAGGATCCCCATTATACCTGCTTCTCTTAAAGCCCAGCTGTTGACAGTGAACAGTAATTACAATTGATGGTAATTTTTAGGAGTCGTACACCCCTGTGGTGTATTGCCGTTGTAATTTACTTTCTTTGTTTTCAATCCCTTAGTTTTATTTGGATGGGGCATGAATATCGTTATGAAGCACATGGCAATGTTAAATTTGCATATGGCGGAAGGATACAAAATAAGAAGAAAATTAGACCCGAAGCTGTATTTTCAAAAGTGCCCAGTTTGACATGAACAGCCTATACATAGATTTATTTTTACAGTCATAGCTTTCAAGAAAACAACTACTCATATTAAACAAAAAGTATATTTTAAAAAGATTGAGTTGATCTTAGAACTTCTCACGCGGTAGTGCAGGTAGCGTAACACGTGACAAAAGCAGAAATAACAAAACTTGTTTTATTCTGTTAACACTTACAGCTGAGGTCACGGAAGAGTTACCTTCGGTTGACGGAGTCTTAGGTCGCGGTTTCAAATTCCGGAAAATGTTAACACTTACAGCTGAGGTCACGGAAGAGTTACCTTCGGTTGACGGAGTCTTAGGTCGCGGTTTCAAATCCCGGAAAACCTGTAGATGCAATTAAATGCGACGTTCTTAAAAGTTAGCTAAGTTTATAAGCATGCCTCTAATTGCATGCTTATACAAAGCGGGAGAGAGGAAATCTTATATATATATATATATATATATATATATATATATATATATATATATATATATAATTCTTCTGTGAGTGTGTATGTCACTGAACTCCTCCTAAACGGTTGGGCCGATTTTGATGACATTTTTTGTGTGTGTTCAAGTGGATTCGAGAATGGTTTAGATTCACAATTCGGTCCACTAAAAAAGGTTTTTTTAATAATTTTTTTTATTTATAAGTTATTGTTGATCTTGGAATGTTTTACATTGTATCCGGCAGACAGCGCTGCGATCGCGGTGTCGAATATCCAAAAATATTTCATTTTACTTCCAGTTTGTCCCGATAGTGGCGCTGCGATCAGATTCAGGAGAATTTCGTAACTTTGTGTTGTTATTGCGTTAAAATAAATCGCGTGCTAATTGAAATATTACATTCGGATGTAATTAGTGTGTGAAGGGTTTTGAAGTGTAGATAAAAACTATACATTGTGCAAATTCGGTGCGGTATTGAAGTGAGTATTTTACATAAATTCCTATCAAATTTACACGTGCGTTGATTAACAATCATCCTAACCTACAAATTTATTTGTGTAGTTAATTGTTTTCATAACAAATTATATGTTGCGTGTTCGAGGGTTGGCAAACCATCGAGTTTGTTTGTTTATACCCCTCAAGGATTAACCAAAAATATTGTACATTCAATGGCATTACGATAAGATTCAGATTCAGAAATTCGTTAATAATTGTGTTGTTATTCTTAAAATAAATCGCGTGCTAATTAATATTACATTCGATGTAATTAGTGTGTGAAGGGTTTTGAATGTAATAAAAACTATACATTGTGCAAATTCGGTGCGGTATTGAAGTGAGTATTTTACATAAATTCCTATCAAATTTACACGGCGTTGATTAACAATCATCCTAACCTACAAATTTATTTGTGTAGTTAATTGTTTTAAAAAATTATATGTTGCGTGTTCGAGGGTTGGCAAACCATCGAGTTTGTTTGTTTATACCCTCAAGATTAACCAAAAATATTGTACATTCAATGGCATTACGATAAATTTATTTTGTACATTAAAAAAAATATACCTGTATATGAAAATAGCTCGAGTTTTACTTTTTTACCCTTTAATTAAAACAAGTTTAAGTTTATATTCAACATAGCTTCTATATTCAACTAGCTCATAGTATATACATATTCACACGCAATCGATAGGTCGAATTGTGGTAACTGTACATGTGATGACGTCAGGTATTGTAATAACTTTTTTTATAAAAATTTTCATCAAAACGGTCCTGATTGTTACAACTTATTAAAAAAAGTTTGAAATTTTCGGATTTAAGATATATGTACAGGACGTCTGTTACTTAAAATAATAACAATTAAAAGAACCACAAAAATTTATAACTATCAAATGAATGTTCTGTGAGTCATTTCTTACGGAGACGTAAATGGAAATAAATATTACATGCCTACAGAGAAGATCGGTGGCGATATCCATCTATGGAAGAATTCACAAATTTATTGAATATTTTGAGTAAATATGCAATAAAAATGTTGTATACTTGTGTCACAATGTGTGTTTAACATCATATCTTTCGAAACAGTCAGTCGCATTCAGTAATGTATAGCCACGCTGAAAATTATTTTAAACAAAAAAAAATAGAACATGTCGCAAAATACTTTCATGTGACAAAAGGCTTTTTCCAGCTGGAAAATATTGATTTCTATTTACGTGAAGAAGTAGTTTATAAATTTGCTCAATGAATGTGGATGAGAAGATAAAAACCGAAATTGGAAATTTAACACAAGAAATATGGTTAAAGCATTTAGTATTCAGATATAAGCATGTGGAATTGTTTGTAATAACACAGTAAGAACCAGTAGAACAAGTAAGAAACAAGTTATGAATTGATAATGATAAAGCAAACGGGAAGTTTTTTCTTTAATAACGACACGATATTACCTAACGATTACATTTAAGAAAGTATATAATTATTTGAACAACGTAACCTCAGTATCAAACATCATATAGCAACAATAACAGTTGTAAGTACATCCATTCATTACAAAAAACACAAAAATGTATACACACTCCGCAGACTAAACCATTATGCACCTATAATTACACTACATATCACCATCAAAAAACATTGTTATCAGATTCGTGTTTACAAAACAGACGATTTAATTCACGCTGCACCCGTATATACAATAACAAACGATTATTGAGGACAAGCAAGTCGAAAAAAAAAATGAAAAAAGAAAAGGTCCGGCAAATTATAACCCATAGCAGAGAACAGAAGGCAGTCGGATAAGTTACCTGGAGAAGTAATTTACATACAATGGGTCACGAGGCTTTCTATTTTCGGCAGATATGTGCGAGGCGATCAGTTGGGGGGGGGGGGGGGCTGGTCCTCACCCCTTCATGCGCCCCCCCCCCTTTTTTTTCAAGCAACACTTTACGGCCCTAACATGTCGGGCGCGCTCACGACCAACCTCGTAAGTTGAGGATGGATCACCGTGTACACTCCAACCCGTTATTTTTAAATTTTCGGTCGCAAACTTTGGACCCCTGGATTGTTCACATGTTAGTCACAGTGCTGAAGCACCTGATTCCATTCCAGGCCCTTGAGGGCGGGGATCCTAATGCGCAAAGTGTGTAGGGTACGGCCGCGCGTGGGTGAGTTCCTTCGGGGTGCTCCCATTTTCTCTTCGTGTGGATATGTTCTTCGGGTAGGTCAGACGGATACAGTGAGTAATCTCATCTCATTTATGATGACTGGTGGCGGTAACAAAGCGCACTTCTGAAACCGCTTACATATTTTTATGAACAACTGGAATATTCAGTATGTATGTATAAATCAATATTTATTTAAAATCCGTATGTTCTAGTAGCACACAGCACAAAAGTACGTTCAAAATGGCCCAGGTTCGAAAGTTGCACATAAATATTAAGAAATGCTTATATCTGAATACAACCCTATTATAGTATAAAGCACTATAATTTTTACGAAATAAATAAAAAATATACAACATACGACACCCCCTGGCCGTATACTGGAATACAACCTGGGCTTCCACATTCACTTCAGCTGGCTCCTCAGCTGTTTTACACACTCCAGTACCATCATTACCAGATACAAACCCAAAGGCAGCGTTAGGAATCGAATCCAAGTACCCCTAGGGAGTGGACTGGAGAGATTTTGGTGGCTATTAAACATTGAGGTCTTGAGAGTCGATATGGTTAAAGTGAACTGATTCTGCAGCAGCGTCAGATTGCAAAGGCCGGGAAAACGAGGGATATCCCCGAGGAAACCCACTGAGCAGCTGCATCGTCCGGCATGGCTTCCACATGCGAAAATGCGGTTATCACTGGTCGAGAGACAATAACGCTACACCCTAAACTATATGTATATATACATGCAAAGTGTTGCAGTATTGCATATCAATACTTCGGGGGAACGTTTCTCACATCTGGAGGTTGAAAAAATGTTATACGAACATAGGTCCGCAAACGTTTCGTTTCAGTACAACAGCCCATAATACATAACGTACAGTGTATGGCCCGCGGGCTGGATCATGTTACTGTATAATGTCATTGCATCGTTCGTTTGCATGATGCACAACACCTCACGTTACGACCTACACCCAGAACAGTGGGAATTGCACAGGAATCCGTTACACATGCGTGAAAGCCTATCGTCGGGACTAAAGAATGTTCACAATGCCCTCCATCAGCACGAACATATGAATCAAACCGCCATTGCATGGACGCACGGATGCATTGACGAATCCCTGAAAATTCTTGATTGTTTCTCAACCCACTACAAATTTGGTTATGGAAGGTGTCCATATCGTCAATTGGGGTTGCATACAATAGTGCCTTTAACTGTCCCCACAAACAAATGTCTAGTGGATTGAAATCAGAGCTCCTCGGAGGCTGGCTTGGGGCTGCCAGTTACAGCTGCGATGGCATTACACAGTAACATGACCCAGCCCGCGGGCCATACACTGTACGTTATGTATTATGGGTTGTGGTGCGGAAACGAAGCGTTTGCGGATCTATGTTCATTTAACATTTTTTCATCCTCCAGTTGTGAGGAATGTTCCGCCAAAGTATTAACATGCAATATTGCAACATTCTGTATATACTGCTCACAACATGTTTAGCATATTTCTCGCTGCTCATAAAAAGTTTAGCGTATTCCCCGTTCGCCAACGAATACGAAATATTTATGTTTCTAGTAGGAGTGGATCGTACCTGCGTTATGTGAATCATGTAAACATTGGCGTCTTCTCCACGCACTCAAACACAGCAGGGATCAACCTCAGCCCTTAAAAACAGCCGCAATGTGACAATTCGCCTCAGGAAATGCTTAATGGTCTAGTTTTTGGCATACGTCATCGGATACAAGCGTTCCTCCGGAATAGTTGAGGTCCTACGCGTTATTGACGTTTGTCAATGCATCCGAGAAGACCATTTTTGTTGTAAGAGAAACTTATGAGATTCCTTTATTTAAGTTGTTTTTACGTTTATTTCTTTTGTTTGTTTCATGCTGGGATAATGTAAACAAGTAGGTATTGTGTATTTTTCTTCACTTTATGTGCTATTTGGAGTACAGAATGACATGTAAATTACTTTTACTTAATATAACATCCTGGATTCTGATATATGATAAACTTTTTGTGAACAATATATATATATATATATATATAAGCGTTTAAGAGAATACATGCGAAGATGCCGTCCCACCAGGCTACGGGAGCACGTATGTTTTCGACAGCAGAGCCGCTCAGTACGGAATGCGTCATACCGCGGCCTGTGTTTACTGGTCCGCTTGCCTGCGAGGAAGGACGTACAGCTAGTGTGGCCGGGCCTGCGCTCGCACGGGATGCGCTAAGCCCGGGCAAGGGTAACGCGGATACTACAGAGCCCCGGGGCGCGCTACTGGTCCATTCCGGAGCATCCGGTCGCCACGCCGCGCCGCTGTGCCTCGCTGCCTACCGTGTTACCTCGCGCCGTTCGCCGCTCGTGGAAAAGAGAAAAAAAATTAACGTTACGCAAGCTTTACATAAGGCCGTGGCCGCGGGGGTTCGAGTAGCCTATGCGTGCATCGACGCAGGCTAAGCGTGCAACTTCCAGCCCCTGCCAGGTCCCAGTTGCACGTGTCGCAGATCCTGGAGTCTGCTCGTTGTATCCTGGCCACTTCTGGAAGCACCGCTTGGAATATACTTGCATGCACGATGTGCATTCTTCCGCCATACAGTACGTAAAACGAAGGTTTATTCTCCTCAGGTTGAGAAGCCCAATGCTTTTAGTTTGACAACTAAATCTTTTTCGCCGCCAGGGTTCACTGATCACACATGTGTACCGGATTTTTACATTTTGAATGTAAGTGAATGGGATAGTTTCAATTTTCACAAAATAGATACCATTGTGTAAAATATTCCTATTTATGTTGTGTTAGATCCCACGTAAAATATTCGCATTGTTCTTCGCAATTATATTCACATATGTTCTTTGATATTCTCTCGTAAATCTGAACATAGCAAAATGCAGGCTTACAAAATTAATTTATTAAATTTACCAACTGAATAAAAAATATATAACGTGAAATGGTAAAAAAAAATATTTTTAGTGCATTCCCGTCCGTACGGAACAGAGGAGTACATACATATTACTTTTGGTGAGGGCTGTATTTCGAAATTAAATTATTTAGGTTTTTTTCATTGAAGCAAGTTTGCTTATGTACTATCACTGCCAAACACATCTGTGTTATCACTGTTCGCTCTTGTAGACATTATTGGAGGGCGTGAATAATATGCAGTTGCAGAATAAAGCTACTGCCTGAAATTCGGTGCTGGGGCAATCGTAGGCCTATATCACAGTTCGGGCAAAGCACGAACTATAGCTCACAATTGAATAGAATATTCTCGTTACCGATAGATTAAAATTGACATATATTCGGAAGAGCAGTGAACTTTGCTGTGAAAAATTTTCCTAAGCCAAATTCTTCCATGAGAAATCTCATTTTGTCCCTAATTCGAGTATAGTAAACCTTAGTAAAACTAAAATTCCCATGGCCCTGTATACTTTATAAATGAGTCTTTCAACTAAAACTGTAGTATTATTAGAATAGTAAATATTTTACAAATATGCTAATTTTTAGTCTTACTGTATATGAATAAAAAAAAGCAGAAAGCAAAGAATTCTTTTCAGTATATTATCAACTTTACTACGCGCTTTCTATTCTGTGTGCCTGTTAACATAAACGCAGGTAGCGAAAGTGACATTTTTCAAAGTTCGATTTTAAAAGTGCTTATTAAAACGTGAACAGCCTAGAGGCGTGCATACTTAAAAGCATAATATCGTGGAGGCAAAAAAAAAGTACAAGCTGGGGATCAACAAAGGCCGTATTCCAATATCGTAACGGTGTGTACTGTGCGCAAGGAAGTTATGCCAATCCCTCACAGGTGGCGCATCAATCTAAAGGTGTATACACACTGGAAAACGCATTGTTACGAGTAGTGATCAGGCCTTAGCTGAGCGGCCTGCTGCCTGCTCACACCTTCATATATTTATCCAGGACACGGGCCGTGATTGCTGGAATTAGTTATGAAATCGCAAACCACAGGAACCCCCTTCACCGGCCAGTAAGCGGGGACAACGCAGCCGATATAGACCAGTGGAGCCCGTGGGCGGTGTCTTTTGTCGTCGAGCCATTGGAACGAGAAGGCCACTGAAGATGGGCGTGTCTCCGGCCGTCGACTTCCGCCATCTTAATCAGCCTCGGGAATCATGAACAAGGTGGAGACTCTCCAATTAGACTTTACTCAGAATGTGGCTGGTTTCATCTGTATAATTTAACATAAATTAATACTGCAATATATTTGTATAGCTCCCCCACGAGTATTCTACCATACTTATATTGAAATATTATTGTACAACCGTAATGTTAAATAAGCCCCTCTTATAAAGTGTTCATTACATAACTCTTCTCAATTACTTGCTACACCCCTATAACCCCGTTGAGGTATGACGATGAAGCATAAATTATATTATAACAGTATGCACAAAGCAGTATAATTCAGAGTTTTCCATCGCCTTGGTTCATATCGGAAACTATAAACTCAATTCCCAAGTCTTATGTTTGGCCAGTTACAGAGGAGCGTGCATTTAAATGAACTCATATTTATTTTTTGATTTCAAATAAAATACTTCTGAAATATATTCCTGGTGGTATGCTTGTATAAACAATTGTCGACTGCAAAAAAATTGCGATTAAATAAAAAAACTGCTTCTATTTCCATTTCAAGTAACACTCTGTAAAATACCTTCCTGTTGGTCGAATTAAGGCAGTATGATAGTTATTTTGTCAATTTAATTTTTTGAGTATACTTCCTGCTGTTTACATCTTACTGCTTGATTCTGTTACTATGTTAACCCCTTACAACGTACGTCACTCTAGATCTGGCCTATCTAGCAATTCAAGCACTTGTGGTCTGGAGCACAAGTGTTTCCTGCTATGACGTCATACTGGAGAGTATTTCTGGAGTGCAAGTTAGGTTATAAAGCTAAAAGAACTTCGACGGTGCCTTTAAGTAGTATATATGTGTATATAGAAGATATATTTGTGTAGTTTTGATTATATTTAGGCTAAGTTACGCACATAGCGTGCATTAATAATAAACTACATATTCCATCTTTATTTTCAAACGACACACTTAAAAGAGCACATGGCAGTTGATTCCTTCCCCAGCGCAGTCATTATCGTACGACGTAACGGAATAACGACTGATGGACATGCAGCTGGCCTCATTAGTGCAGAGAACCGAAAAGGCCCAAGCGTACAGAAGATAGGGATTCAGAAAGTATGTAAAAGTAGAATGAAGATGGCAAGGAATAACACAGAATTAAGGAAGCAAGAAAAAATGCAGGAGTGAGGCAAGGTTGAAATGAGCTATACGGAAGTAAGAGTGTAAAAAGAAATGCAGAAGATGAAACACGGGAGCAAGCGAGGAGACAGAACAAGCGAAGAAATATGAAAAAGAAAACCGTGAAAATTAGCTACCTCTGGTTTGCCATTAATTAAGCACTTATAAAAAAAAACCTTTGAAAAAGAAATTCTCCGCGTGTAAATCATATAATTTAAAGAAGGTACCCGCTTAACAGAATGCTTCAAGTTAAACAAGCAGCAATTTTGTAATAGTATTGTCCATTTCATGTAAGTGGTCTCAAATTTGACAGACAATGTGACCAACCTACACACTATGTAAACAGTTAATGCTCTCGCTCCTACAGTATTGTATCAGATGATGAACTACTGCGGGTTCCGTGTTGTTAGGTTGGCTATTTTGATGATGTCTTTGGAAGAAAATAGTACTCGGAAATAAAAGTTGTAATTTAAAATCTTAGTTATACTTACAACATTTATGGTTTAAATTATGTTTCTAAAGCAATATTAAAGTTTCTTGGCTATAAGTAACGGGACTTTAAAAACATTTTCAGCATTTATGACTGAGTATGTCGACACATACGAACAATAAACTCTTCCAGCCAATGGCTAGCCATGTTTATGTTTCCAGTTTCCAGCCCGGTGAAGGCCATAGTGGGTGCGCTTTTTTTCTCATCGTGTTTATTATACCAATATATTATTAGTGTTGTCGGAATATTTAACCGGTAGATAATTATTTTTTGTTAGATTTTTCCAAACATAGTTAGTTGGTTGTAGGTACCGTTGTGGTGCGTTTTGTTGAGTGAAATGTAATATTAATGGGCACGTCGTTAAAACTGCTCGTTCTGCCATTTTCCTAACCGCCTTCCACAATGAGTGACGCGAATATAATTTCCGTATATAAGATTAAGTTTGTTTGTATCAGGAAACGTGCGCAGTGTTGATTTTACTGAATGATTTTGCAAATAAATTATTCAATGCTAGTGACGAACAAACGTGATTTTAGTGAAGTAAACTCGCAAGGGTTGCCATAGAAAAATGCTTGTTCAAGAGGTTACAACAGTAAGTTTGCGTGTTTTGTAAATGTGTCTGCAAACCGCTAATACAATTACTGAAATGCACATGGCCTGAAATATGTGCCACACTTTCCACACTTTTGTACTAAGTGAACAATATTTGTTTGTCTACATCGTAGATTCGAGTGTAAGGTTAACTTCGGTCAAAGTGTGTGCGTGTATATATTGCTGCATCTGTACGAATACGAACAGCAACGCATGTATCGCGTCTTGTATTTTAATTAAAGTTATAATTTTCGAAGTTAAATAATTTAAATGTTATTTCTATACGATCAAAATTTTCCACTGCTCCATCAAAACAATACGCAACTCAAAATGCCACACACTCATGCCGGAAACACAGCACTTCACGACCAGAAACGCAACCACGACACATTGAAATGTGACTACTTGAATTTACAGCATGACCGACACCACGCTCTTAGCATTTAACCTAGCTATTTAGAAGGCACTGATGGGCTACATTAGTCTCAAAAGCGGTGAACAAGAGGGAAATTTTTAATACATAATGGTGAAAAATTGGTATCGCTAATGCACGCGAAAGTAAAATTATTATTTTTAAGTGTTATAGTAGTTTTCAATTTACTTTTCTTTTAAGCTGGGTATTTACCATTGTAGGGAAAGCTTGCCATACAATTTAATTTTGCAATGTTGTACATTCTGTGCGTCGTGCCGCACGATACGACGAAGAATAGAAATCATTTCTAATCCGAAATTGCTGCTCGGACGACAGAATCGGTCGGGCTTACGACGATCTATCTTGTATTTCATTGGCTGTTGGCCGTCGTATCCTGCGCATTGGTGCTATGTGATTCCGGCATCGTAAGAACATCAAAAGAATCCCGTCTCATGAAAGACGATAAACTAGAGCCCCCCCCCCCCCCACTCTGCTCACTTTTTCCTTTTTTCTTAAGAATAAAATTAATATGACACCCTAATTGGGCCCATATTTCATTGCTATGAAAATTTCTCGAACTTCGACAATCCAAAATTTATCGCTGAGGAAAATGAACTTTATGAGATCTTCAATCTTGGGTAGGTGGAGTATCTTTTTAGTTTGTAAGTAATATGTTCGTTTTATATATTGTTGCTGTGGGTCACATCTGCTTCTCTAGAGTGCTTTGTAACATCTCTGAAATGAAATACAGTTTTTCCTTAGGTACCCGAGAACAAGCCTAAGGCTGTATTCACAATTTTGAGGAGGGAGGTTGTGCGACTGAACGTCAGTGTATATATCAACACTGAGTTAGTCAGAACTAAGTTTTTATACGCAGCATGACAATCTGAACACGTAAGTATTTAAGAAAATTTATTAAAGTATATTGTATGTAGACCTGCAATACTTAACATTTGAGCTACTAAATGAGAGTTATTAAAATTACTGAAATTAAGTAACATTTGCGTAAATATTATTTTGGCTACCTACATACTTTTAACATCCTGAGAATTATAACCACCATAAAAGTATCAGGCTGTACAGAGTTTGCTGTCACATCAAACCACAAAGCTGAATTATGTACTTTTAATGCAATAGTAGGCATAGCCTGCGTCTAAGAATGTATACTCTCTTTGAAAAGAAAGAGAGGAAGAGGGGCGGTATTTCACTATTTGTGCATTCCTGGGGAGGGGAGATCTTGGTATTTGGTGTTCGTGGAAACCATGCAAAATTTTTATGTTTACAAGAACTTACTTCAGGTAAGTGTGACAAGATTAGTTGTCATTAATATATTTCGAGTGTATTCAAAAACAGTAAAATATCTTATTCGTTTGACAGACAAAATACAATTTCATTTTCGTGCATCCTGGTTACAAATTTCTTGCAATGTAAAAAAATTATCAATTTATATACTTATTACATGGGCTGTTAGTCATTTACATAAAATATTTACAAACTAAAAAAAAATGGGATTTTTGCCAAGCTGCAAATGTTTGAACAGCCCTTCACAGCTTCTAAAGGTCATTTGGAAGGAGGCACATGCAGTTTGTTTACAAAAACAGTCAGTCATATGTTGTTTGTTTACAAATACTGGCAGTAACATGGTGTTTGTTTGCAAACAGAGTCACCTTCAATGACAGTTCAGCTGTGGTGGAAGGATGCCATTGGCACTACTTTCCTAGAACTGTCAAATTTGAGCCCACTTAGATGAAATTGTCAATAATTCCATGCCATAAAGTCATATTAAAAGGGTTTTTTTTAACTTTGTAGGGACTTAATTTATGGATTTTAATTTTTTGTTAGATTTTATTGTTCAAAGTATTTACATCTTTAAGCAAGTCGTAATTACACTCCCCCGATGCACGAATGAAGTAAGACGGTCCATGGCAATGTTGAATTTATATTTGGTGTAAGAATACAAAATATACAAAAAAAATGTAGATCCTAAGCAATATTCTCCCCAGTGCTCAGTCGCGAATAGCTTTTGGTAAACACACCGAAGCAGAAACGAGGGATCAAGTTGCCGTACTGAAGAACAAGCGATATAGCAATAAACTATAGGATTTACAGTTACAAGCAAGGAAATAAACATTATATAACATACTATACAGTGGAAAGGAACTAGAACACTAGAATTTCCTTGCATGTCTATATTTGGATATAGCTTTTCTTAGCCTATCATTGAAGTTTCCGATTGAATCATGGACATTCAGTACGACAACAGCAGAAATCTCACTTCGGCAATTAAACTAGGTAGTATTTCTTCACACAGAGAAATTTTGTAAGCATCGGACGCTGAAATACAACAAGCAATCGAAAAGTTTAGAGAAAATAAATAAATTTCCTTATTTGATTTTCAAGGGTTAATGTAAATATTACCTAATAGATTTATCATGTTATCATAAAGTAATGAAAAATAACTCTGGGAAACAGTTTCTCTTTTCAGTCCCGCGAGAAAATATGTCGGAGTGCGGGTCCTACCACATGCGTTTATGTAAACACGACGAAAACGACGAACCCCCGAATTATCACGAGCACCGAAACACTCACCCCTTCAGAAAAAAATTGAGTTCTGAAAGGATTTTGGTTCGATCCTTCGCTAGTCCTTATTGTCGTATTAGTGCAACGACTTAAGCGTGGACGGCGGTCCATTACCCATCAGCAGTTGTCATGTTGAGCCCGTCTCATGTGAAAGTAAAGTTGATGCACATTTTCGGCTATAGTCTACTCGCGACATCTTCAAACTTTTCGAATCGAACCGTTGAAAAATAGTCCACGTATGTCGTGTTTCGTTGTTTTCTAAGTACGGCATGTGTGTCTGTCGTTTTACAATTCTGTTAAAATAAAACTATCTTATTTTTGGTACTTTGTACTTTTACTTATATTTCATCTATATAGTATACTATTTCACATATAGTTAATGTAAATAATGCCAGAGATACAATAAGTGTGCTGGTAACGCCTACTAAATGTTGTTCACAATAAAGTGAGCACTTTTGAAATCAACCTTAGAAAAAAGTTACTGACTGCTCTTACCTGCATATATTGTAACGGGCGTACCGAGTGACACGTACCCAGTAAAGTTGGTAACGATGGAGGGAAAGTAGTTGCATATCTTAACGTTAAATTGAACGTGTTAAGTAACACTTGTGATAATTTAAATTATGTCTTTCGTTTTCTGATATTATTTTAATGCATCGAAGTGGAAAAGTGAGCATGTTTGTAAAATATTTACTTTTGTAAGAATTCCACTTTAAGTTTACCGATGCACGAATAAAGTGATGAGGACCGTGGCAATGTTAATTTTATATTAGGCGGAATAATACACAACGTCCATACGAGCAGATCTTAAACAGAGCTTTCAAAAGTGCTCATTTTACCGTGAACGGCATTTAGTAGATAGTTCTCATGCAAAATATTATTACACAGGATGCGCACGAACGCTCTGCGTTGTCCCTATGCTGTAATTGTTTAGACTTGGTTAAGCTTTGTTCGCACGAGGCGGGGGAATGGCCTGAAAGTAGGACTTTAGCAGGGCTTCAGAAAGTTCGGAAGTAACCATAACTGGAGTATATCCCAGACACGCGTATTAATTCCGTACCTGGCGATTGTTCTAAAAGGTTGAAATGTGGCATAGCTTCCGTGGGCAAGAAACCGAGGCTAGCTTGGTCAGTACTGGAAACACATCAGTTGTCTGGATAGCAAAAGCCCGAAGTGAGTGCATTCGAGGGTCTTCAGTGCCCGAACACATCGTGCAGAGGTTGTCAACCCTCAGTGTTGGGGCTGTTTCACAGCTTACTGAACACGTGCAGGTTTTACAGCTATAATTCCATCACATCGTCCATTATCTCTCCCGCGCAGAAATTTGACTCCGTTGAGTAAGACTGTGTATGGCACTTTCTCTCTTCTTCTTCTCTTCGTTTTTTCTTCGCTCCTTGGTTCTACATCAGCCTCTAGTAAAACCTGTCCAACCGGTCAATCATTAAACATCCCAGTTTCAAAACGAGCACTACCGCAGGGTTATGCAAAATTGCTTATTTCTTGCAATCACCACCACTGATCGTATTCTTCCAATATTATCCTAATCTTTGAGGCGAATTAATTTGATAACTGGTTAGCTGTCCTTACTTCACTCGCAGTCTCTAATTTCATGCATCCACTTTCTGCTTCATCCCCCAGCTATTATCTTAGATATGGCATCCTGAGGCATCCTTGTATCACGACGTATTTCAGTGAGTCACACACTCCACATTCACAGCGTAAGAGTGATTATACGATTCCAGTAAGCGGAACGTATCCACTTTCATCTTAAAAATTATTCTCAGGTGATTAGTAGCTGGACACAATGGATGATATGAATAAAACCGAGCATATACTTTTGCTCACTATTTATGGAGTTTAATCTATGTTTTGTATAAATAAAAGTTTGAAGTATAAACTCAGAGTTGAGAAGATACTCAAGGAGTGGGAGAAATGCTCAACCACTTAGTTTATACTTCAAAGAGATACGAATAAGGAAATCTTAAACTCAGTTTGTTAAGTTTGAACTCCCTGTTTCTTGAGTGTGGTATCGAGCAGTTACAAGTTGTTTATAATGGCAGAATTTATGAATTAGCATGATTTAAGATAGACGAAAGTGTACGGTGTGCGAAGAAGAGTTACAGAAAGAAACTGTAAAATACTGTACAGGTTTAATCCTGAAAATGTATATGGTTAGCCAACTATTTTCTCGGTGAGTATCCTGAGACAAGAGGTAAATCCCTATTAAGCGAAGAAAAAATGAGGGAATTCCTTCGTTATGTTGGTGACCCAGGCTTCCAGTCCTGTGCTGGTGAAGACATAGGCATTAATCAGACATCTGTGTCCAAAACTGGTTATGTTACAAGCAAAATAACAGAGAAGTAAAATGTATGGATTAAATTTCCAATTACTCAGCAAGAACTATAGGATGCAAGGATGCATGGCAAGATAAGTATAGGTTTATATGTGCTATAGCAGCACTGGTTTGTACACATATTCCTATACACAAGCCTCATGTTCATGGAGATGAATATATAAACAGGAAAGGTGTGGCTACCTTGAATGTGCAAGCTACTTGCAATAGTAAAGAATTATTTACAAGTGTAGACTGTTTTGGCCAAGATCAGTGCATGATTCAAGGATTTGGAGGAATTATGCATCTTCCAGGGTCATTAGGGAACATACATCTGGTGCATTAATATTAGGAGACCAAAGATATGGATTAGCACCCTGGCTAATGACCCCATTCCGGAACCCAATTACAGCAAAACAACATTTTTACAACAATTCACAGCGGTGTGCAAGTGAAAGGTGCTTTGGTAAGATTAAACAACGATTTCCAATTCTTCAACATAAAATAAGACATGACAGAATACTATCAGTAGTTCTCTCATGTTTTGTTTTACACAACATTGCAAAATATTTACAAGATGAAGACTTTCCTGTTGAAAACCTTCCAATGAATGAACCTGGAGATGAAGTCATAGAAGAAGTGAATGTTGATGGGAGAGGTGTGACTCGAAGACTGGAAATTGCTCGAATAATCTACGAATTTGTATAAACACCATATTCTGTAACACATAACCCAGACTGCCATGCATTTTCTGTTAAACTGAAAAAATGCGTGAGTATTACTTCAATTCCACTTTATTTTTATAGGCCCGTTACTGTATCAGTTTTGCACTGTACTTTAGATTGTAAGAGTCGTAGGACATGGCATAGCAGGGCATTACTCACTTAACCTATTACATTAAGGTTGACAAAAGTTTCTATAAACTTACCAGTTCTTTTGAATCATGTCATTATAGCAGGGCTGTATAAATTCTTAATAAAGACACATTATTGTAAATACAATTTACTTTATTCATTCTTGAACAAACATTTATATATGGTTTGCTGTAGATGTGTAACAACACATTCAACAGAATTACAAACATGATTCGAAGCTGAATGAATCCCCACTCCTTGCATAATTTTCCTTTTCTTCAACTCCAGTACCTCCAACTGTTTAAGACGCACCAACCGCTGAAGTTCTGAATTTGATAAATTGGCAGTTTCAGCAGTCTCACAAGACGCAAGACAATTGGAGACTTCCCGTTACTTTGGCAAAGCTGGTATAATATGAGACACAGGCAAATCAGCTTCTTGCACAGATGTTGATTCCTTTGGCCGATTCCCTTCCTCGCCACAACCCACTGATACAGAGCCTTTAAAAATCCAATTGAAAGCTTATAAATATACTAGGGGACACAGCCCGTTACCTTTTTTTTTTTTTTTTGTTATTGTTACGGGGTCAGAACAGTTACCACGTTAACAAATTTGGTTATCATACAAAGAAGGGAAAAAAAATATTGCATAGATATATGTAGGTAATATTGAAATGATGTGAGATTAACAAAATATTGAAGCGACTGCGGTCCCATTTAATATTTCTCTATCCACTATGCCACTGCGGCCCCACTTAACATAGTTCTATACACTGAGCCACTACGGCCCCATTTGATATAGTTCCATCCACTAAGCCACTGCGGCCCCATTTGAAATCGCTCTATTCACTGAGCCACTGTGGCCCCACTTAATTAACTCAACACTGAATCGAGACATTTAAAATAAACAAAAATGATATTCCATTACCTTCATATCTCTATGCAATATTCTCTATGCATTAATACAAAACTTTTTATAAGGGAAAAGTAATTAAAAAATGAGTTTTTAGGGTAAAAGGTAATGATCGCATAATCTGATCTTGCTGAAATTCGAATTTAACCTGTATTTTACCCTGAGGATTCGCTCTGCAAAATTTGAAGAACTTCTGTATAAGTTTCAAGTGACTTAGAGGTATTAAAGACGTACAGATAGACAGAGATTGTCTACTTATTATAGGATTACTCTTTGTGCATTTAACCTAGGCTAGCAAACATCAAATTGAGGTTATGTCATGCTGTCAACAACTAAAATTCTTATGTCTTTCATTCTCATTACTCCATACATGTATGTTCAACTGGTATGAAAAGCGAACAAATAGCCAAACAAACCAATGCCGGCAAATAAAAAGGGAGAACTGAATTATATTCAAACATATAACCACATAAAAAGCAGCAAATTCTAATTTCAAACACTTCACCTGTTTCTCACACCTTGCACAACACTCAGTTGTTATTATCTTCAATGCCATACAAATTAAATTAAATATTCTGAAATGTTACATGATAATCTAAAATGTAGCACTTATTTTCGTATATTTAATGGCTTTTCCCAAATTTGTACATTTATATTGCACAAGTTTTAAAATATTAGTTTTAGGATTCTTACCAGGAACTTGCTGCAAATTGGGGTTACTCTCTCGTTGCTGGGCATTAAATAATAATTCCTCCTAATCTTTCAGTATTATCTTCTTGTTGACAGTTTTTATCATGTCAGCTTTCGCCTTCAAATGAGCTTTCGTGTTATTCATTTTCTTCAGTATTGGTGCTTCACTGATTTCTTTTCCAGACACACCAACACATTTCTCTAGTATGGATTGCAGACTGCTACGCTTACTTTTCCTTAGTTCTGGAGTTTGAGATTTTATGAAAACTGCAGGATAGTTACAAATTATTTTTGTTTTACAAAGCTAACATCACGAACTTCCCCATATTCTTTGGCACATTCACTGCCAGAAGATTATTCATCTGCCATTCTTAGGTTAATGTAGGCCTGTGCGTGTTTACAAGGCAAATATAAACATAAACCCCAGGGAATAAAAAGAATATTAACAATTTCGCCGACTTTATACTCAAAAAGTAGGGGAAATCGCAATATGTACTCTGCCATTCTTATTCATACTAACGAGAGAATAAACTTAAACGAAATGCTCGAATTCAAGAGTATGTACTACGGAGTTTATACTCATTTTCATTCATATCACCCATTAGCAACACATGGTGAACTACTTTCTCTTAAAAAGTTCCGTCACATCAAGAAAACGTTTACTCTTTCCGCTGCAGCCCACCTCTATACGCATGTTTGCAATGTCTTCTACCTTACTTCTTTTCTCTCGTGTTTAGTGGTCGTTACGTCTCTGGCTCTTTTTGCTAATACCTAGTCACATCCTACTAGCAAATTCACTGGTCCCGGCAACAAGCCAAAGGCCAACAAAATGTAAAGTTAACAGGAAAATGAAAAGAAAACTTTTCTATAGGCTGTTCACGATAAACTGAGCACTTTTGAAAGTCCTGCTTAAGATCTACTTGAATGCGTGATCTGTATTCTTCCGCCTTATGTAAAATTAACGTTGTCATGGGCCTCATTACTTTATTCATGCGTTGGTATAGTGGAACTGTGGACTTATTAGAAACGTTAATGTTTTAGAAAACGTGCTATTTTTTTACACTTCGATGCATTAAAAAAAAAACAGAAAGCGAAATAAATAATTTCAGTCATCACAAATGTTTATCTAACACATCCTATTCGACCTTAAAAGTTATCTAACTACTTTCCCTCCATCGTTACCAACTTGACTGGGCGTAAGTCACTCAGCGCACCAGTTAAAATGTATGCAGATAAGAACAGTGACTACTTTACAAGGTTGGATTGATTTCAACAGTGCTCACTTTATCGTGAACAGCCTTTACCACTGCATTTCCAAGGAAGGGTACAGAGCGGGGGTTATAAAAAAAACCTGTCCTTCATTTAGTTGGCCACGTAAAAAAAAAAAAAACTGAATTTGTAGAGAATACAGTCGAATCAACGGCACAGACACGAATTTAAAGAATACTGTGCTGTCTAGCATGCTGCCGAAAAATAATTCCAATTTTGCACGCCTCTACTGATAAATGAAATCCGCTAAAGTTCTTCCTCCAGACATTCCTTCAGGGGCAGAGTCCTCAGGCGGCCTTGAAACGCGCAGGTGGCTGTTGTCAAATCGCCATGTCGCTCAAGATGGTGTTCGTCGGCCGACCAGTGACGTAGTCACCAATTTCTTACGAGGGGGGAGGAGGAAGTTGCACTGACTGAAGAAAAAGGGGTGGGAAGGTTACATCAGAATTAGAGGCGCTGACACGTGTCAGTCATGACTAGGGCCACCTGTTTTTCGCGTAAAGATATACGCTCTGGCTAGACTTCAACATCCTACCTGCACACTTGCATCTCTCTTTTGGTTATTGGCTGCTTGTCTTTATGTGAAAAAAGTCTGATCATGAGTGAGTCAATCAGAATTAAGTTTCCTCGATACTGACCTCCGTGATTGGCGGGCAGGAAAATAAGACGCGTAACAGTTCAAATGAACCTATCACGAAAGTTGTTCTGAACTAAAGTGTTTTGGAACACAACTAATCCTGAAAACTTTTCGCGAAAAACAGGTGGCCCCCCAGTTACGACAAATAGTAAGTGAAAAACTTCTTCACGAAATAATAAAATGAATTATAGTTAACGGCAATTATATATTTTATTACAATTTAATGCTTATTAATAACTAGCTGTTCGACCTCGTCCGGGTGTCTTTTACCTATTAATAATTTTCAAATATGGGCTTTTCAGAAAATTAATATAACCTCACCTTCAAGACACAGTATCAGAAAGAGTTTAATAACTTATTTAATCACAAAATTAGGCGGTATGAACTATTTAATGCAGGTAACGTAGCCGTCCCTGAATTAGCAGTAAGCGGGTCTGCCTGGGTTTTGAGGAGGTTCAAGGTGGGTCAACCTCCACAGCGCCGGGTCGGCGTATAACCAGGTAATCACGTCGCCCGCGTCTACTGAGGGAGTCCCGCGTAACAGTACGTAATTCTGCTCTCCAAAAAATTCTAGACCATTCGACGGATCTGCACTAAGTTGCACGTGCAACTCTACAACTAAGCTTGCAGTGGCAGTAGCTTACATACGTATGCATAATTACGTTGATTATCTACATATGAAAAAATTTCACTGCCTACAAATAATACATATAACTATTTTATAACATCAAAACTACGAAGTATTCCAAATACCGCGGTTTGCGAGGTGACTGCAGCACTCGCCACTGACAAAGGTGAACCGGGTTCGGCTCCCGGCGATCAGGGACTTAGCGACAGGCGACCTGGCTGCCATCGCAGCCCCCTCCCCCCCCCCCCTTTTGCTAGAGGAGTTGACGACTTGAAAGGATAAGCAAGTATTTTCTGGTAATCATGTCGTTCGTCGCAACGCGGCGTTTGGAGAAGTTCCTCACCTATGGCCGATTACACTATTAAACACCTCCACAGCGCGAGGGTCGTTGGTTTTTTTGCCATAGCCATCTGGCTGAAGTGCGGTAATCGTGTTCAGTTCGGTGCAGCGAGGGACATGCGAAGAGGACATGCGAGTATTTGAGCGGTGTGGAATGAAAATAGGGCATAGTACACGACGAGTAGAGAGAGCTGTTGTGAAAAGGGCGCTCGAAGCACTTTTCAACATTATGGACTGGTGCAACATTGATTGAATTAAGATGACCCTGTGTGAACAGACACGGACTTTACTGTAAATATTGGAACTGCCAAATACTGACATTCAGTTCACAAAATAAATCTGTAGGTTTTGGCACACTGTTTATTGGGACTGAATTTAATTACTTGATTGCATTGAATTTCTGTGAAGTGATTAACTACTGTGATAAACATTAATTGTAAATAGCAAGTCTGAAATATTAAGTAGTGTGTATTTTCTGTGTAGTGTTTCTAGATAAATTACGAAATAGTTATTATATTATTTTATTAAGACCGCCTTCCCTTATTTATATATATATATATATATATATATATATATATATATAGGCTGTTCACGATAAAATGAGAACTTTTGAAAGCCTTATGTAAAATTAACGATGTCATGGGCCTCATCACTTTATTCATGCGTCGGCGAAGTAGAAACTGTAAAATTATTAGAAAAATGAAATTTCACAAATCTGCTCATTTTCACACTTCGATTTCATTAGAAAAAAAAACAGAGCGAAAGAAAGAATTTAATTTATCACGAAATGTTACGTGACACATTTTATTCGACGTTAAGATCTGGAACTAATTTCCCTCCATCGTTACCAATTTACTGGGCACACGTCACTCAGTGCGCCCGTTAAAATATATGCGGGTTTTTTCCTAAGGTTCATTTCAAAAGTGTTCACTTTATCGTGAACAGGCTATATATATATATATATATATATATATATATATATATATATATATATATATATATATGTGTGTGTGTGTGTGTGTGTGTGTGTGTGTGTGTGTATAGACACACACTAAACTGTTGAGAATCTTGGGGTTAAAGGATGGCGGGTTACAGCTCCCAGACCGACGACCAGCGGCAGGCAGGGGAGGACGGGTGGGCCGGTCGCGTAGTTGACGCGAGTCTTAAAACCCGTCCATTCCCCCCCCCCCCCCCCCGCCCCTTGTAATAGCCGGGTTGGCAGTAGTCGCGTAGGACCACACCTCGACCGGCAATTACCTCCGGGCACCACAGAGCACTTCGCAATCCGCCAGCAGCTCTAATGACGGCCTCCCTCTGCTAGAGAGGGACAGGCCACCTCTTTAATTACCGTATCAGGTTCCCTGGAGGGGTGACGGCGTGAGCGCGTTGTTTGTCCGCAATCAGTAGGCCGGCACGAGCGACCACCCCTGAAGACGCCCCCGTTGTCGTGGCCTCCTGGCTTCCGCCTCTCCGCCCTGGGTATCGCCATAGACTGAAGACGAGGTAGTCCGACCTCGCTGGCTGCGCACAACCAATCTCCGCGTCCCAGTATTGATCTGCTTTTCTGCCAACAAGTCTAGCGAAAACGGCGTTGTACGAATTTTCGGTTATAAAACGTATTTCTAAACAGGTGCTTAGAGACGTTTTTATACTTCCTCTAACCAGTTGGCAATGTTTTTTGATTAAATTCAAAATGGTAAAGGTATTTTGCTAGTATAATAGAGCTTGTCATTTAAAAACTAAGATGTAAACAAACACGTTCATCACTGTTGACCATGTGACTTTGACAGTTGTGCAGTTCAATTTTAGGTACATGCGCAGAAGACGAATAAGCGGTCTACCTCATATTTAGTCAATGAGTATGACCGATTCCTCTCGTTCTACTACTTTTCCGACCTGCGCTTCCATCTCTGCCGTCAGGACAAGCGCCGTAAAGGCTTTTCACACTAAATCGAACACTTTTGAAATATATCTTTTAAAATACGTATATTTATAAGGGCACACTAATTGGCATGCGCCCAGGAAAGTTGGCAACGATGGAGGTAAAGTAGTTACATGTCTTAACGTAAAATTCCAAGTGTTAAGTACACACTTGTGAATACTCACATATTTTATTACGAGTTCCGTTTTTTAATGCACATGAGTGTAATATTGATATTCGTAAAATATTTCCTTTCGTGGTAATTTCAGTGTTGCCCTTAACCGACGCCCGAATAAAGTGACCAGGCCCACTAAAATGTTAATTCTTCATATGGAGGAAGAATACACAATGTGCATACAAGTAGATCTTACGCGGGGCTTTCAAATATTCTCAGTTTACCGTGAACAGCCTATACATACAAGTGCAGAACGCACTGTCTAGAGTCAATTCACCGTTACTGTAGGCTGTTCGCGGTAAACTGAGCACTTTTGAAATATCTGCGTAATATCTACGTGTCTACACATTGCGTATTCTTCCGCTGTATATAAATTTATGCAGGTGAGGGCAGCGACGTTTTCGAAAGGTTGATTTCAAAAGTGCTCTCTAAACGGTGAACAGCCTATACCAACTTATCTGAAACCCTGCTAAAGTTCTACTTCCAGGATATTCCTCCGCCTGATGCAAAAAAGCTTTACCAAGGCAAGAAAATTACACCAAAGGGACAACATGCCGTATTCGTGCGCACTCAGTGCGATAGTATTTTGCAAGAGAACTATTTCTTACTAGGCGTTACCAAAACGCCTATTTTCTAACTGTTTGTATTCACATTAATTATAAATGAAAAATTTAAATTTATGAATAAAATAAAAATAAGAATTCAATTTCACGAAATATAATGTATTTTAACACTGTTATAAAACGCTTGTAATGCATGACATTTTCAGGAAACGACTAAACACGGTAAACATGGGGGGGGGGTGATATTTCAAAGGTTTGATTAAAAAACTTCGAGAAAAAAACTCGAATAGGCTATATTTAGCATGACGAAGTTTGGAACCAATCTACACTTAGTATTGTCACGTTTCGGCTGTCTAAGAACGAAAACATTCACGCATGCATAATTCAAAATAAAATACTTGTAGACCTTGTCTCAAAAAGAATCTTTTCTAGGGCTGCTAAAAGTATTTATGTGAAAGGTGCAAAACCCTACTAGGTAGACTGAAGACATGTGTTTATAACATTACAGGACAAATTAGTGGCTTCTATTCAAACGTAAACTGTTGAGAATCACTAATTAAATTAATCTAATCTATGCTTTTGATGTAAGCTATGTTGAATAAGTAGGAACTAAGTAGAAAACAAATACAAATAATGTATACGAGATAAAAAAAAAAATCTTTGGAAGGATCAGAAGATTAAATAAAACAAGCATCTCTTCCGTACAATCTAAAGCATTTTACAGTGCAGTTTCTTAGTCATTGGAACAAACGGTTATCTTTTGGCGGTATAACAAAAGAAAATGTGTAGAATAATTCGGAGAAGCTTTGTGAAAATGTCACTCCTTCATAATGATTCAGGTCTGTGATTTAGAGAATTACTGCATCTCGGAAAGACATTTGAAATCTACAGGCGGATTGCATGTATCACCAAACGAAATTTTATAATTGCCGAATATATGGTTTTATGAATGTTTTCACGGGACGATAATTATCGATACAGTATTACATTCATTAAAAATATTATGACAGTCTGTTAGGCAGGTCACAAAATTTATCGAACGAGGAGGAATGCGCGTAGTCGCATGCTGTTAAAAAAAAAAATCCGCTACGTTACAGAGATTTGCTGGGAAAAGTGTCACCAGGGCTCTTCGTAAAATTACGGACACATGAATTTTTCAAAAGTGGACATCCCGTTAATTTTACAGAACGTTTCTTCTTGAAATCATATAACCTCTTCGTAATATTTCTATAATCCATTCACGGCTACTTCACAATTTTATGAAGCCCTGATAAAGTTCTACTCCAGGATATTCCTCCGCCTCATGCAAGCTTACCTTAACTAAGTCTAGAAATTTACACCAGAGGACAACGCGCCGAATTCGTGAGCACTCAGCTGTAATTAAATTTTGCACGAGAACTATTTCTTACTAGGTGCTACCAACACACATGTTTTCGCACTGTTTTTACTCATATTTATTATAAATCAAATATTATAATTTATAATTATAATACAGGTAAAACAGCAATTTAACGATAAATAATATACTTTCATGTTAACAGAGCCTATAAAACGTTTGTGATACACGGAATATTTAGGAAATAACTAAACATGTCATACATGGGGTAATTTTTCAAAGGTTTGATTCAAAAAGTGTGAAAAAATCGCAAATATACTGTATTGGATGTTCACAGTTAAATGAGTACTTTTGAAAGCCCTGCTTAGGATGTTCTTTACTCCTCATTTTATGTCCTTCCGCTATATGTAAAATATACGTATCCACGGGTCTAATTATTTTATTCATGCGTCAGTCAAGTAAAACTATGAAATAGCTGAAAATCTTAATTTTTTAAAATTTAATATATTATAATTTAGTTGCACATCAACCGTACACACATCCTTTTATTGAGTGAAATAATGATCATGGATCGTAACAGTTTGCAACTTTGACTTGCCGTTAGAGATCTATAGTCACTATAAACATTTGTCTACATATATTATAAATGCGGCTATTTTAAAGTTACAAACAAAAAGTTCTACAAGTGATATCATATAGTTTTTACGAAATGTGTTAATTGTGCAAAGAAAGTCTCAGTATAATGTTAAAAAAAATTTCAGTGCAGCCTTTTAGCACATTCGTTTGATACATTGTAAACAATGTGGTACTTATTTGAGGAAAATATCTTAAGTAATTTTACAATTAAAAAGAAGTACATCCACTTCCAAATAAGCTCCGCTAATATAAATATTTTGCAGTATGTCTACCGAAATAATTGTACTATGATGTAGAGTATTTCGTGAGTAAGTAGGTATACATCTACATACATTTTTGCCTATTAAATTAACATTTCAAGTATAAATAATTTGCCTTAGATTTCAAAATTTAGATATTTTAAATCTTTTAGAACTGAAAGTGGCTGATACATACAAAATAACGTTTAGAGAATTGTAATACCTTAACTGCAGATGAAGTTATGATTTTTTGTTTAGTTTGTAAAATATGCTTTACCTAACTGTGAAGTCACAAAAATTTACATTTTCATTACAGCTATTACTTCCCGTAACCGATAAGTAGAAATAATATTTTATTTTTTTATTTTTTATTTTTTTTACACAGTTAGATGAAAGTTATTTATTTACTTCTACCAAAGTTGAGATTTTACAACGCTTTAAATGTTATCTTGTAAAACAGGTAATTTTCAAAAGTTAACTTTAATGCAAAATGCACGTAATTAAAACGCATATTTCAAATACGTCATTGGTCGTAGTGACTGAAAGTTAGATAGACTAAATGTAGAAATTAAATTATAAAAGTAGAAATGCAGTCTTCCTCTCTTCCTTCTCCCACCTACAAATAGTGTGTTCCACAACCAATTGTCCCGTACTCGCGTGTGTTGAAAAGAGATTCCTTGTTCTTGAGTTCGCAGATCACGTTCCTGATTGGCCAGCGTGACTTGAGCGGCGAGCTGTACGTGTCGTCACGAGGCGCGTGAACCAATCTCAAACCAGTTTGCATGTCTTTGACGTGGACAACACTTTCTTCCCCAACAAGTTCGCTACAGGAGAACTTCAACTGTGTTAACCACTTTTTGTTTGTTTGCGTGTTTGGTGTATTGCGTCAGTAAGATCATTTATCAATACATAACTGCCCCGAGCAATGCATTCATGAACCGCTTACACATCTGCATGCATATTAGTTAAGACCAGCTTAATTTCTTTGCAAAATAGACCTTCCTATAATCTATTTACAATAAAAAATTGTGGACATAGTGATGTATTGTATAAAAATAATTTAGAGCATAATTAATTAAAATAATTGTGTAAACATAACGATTAATAATTATAAATCTTTATGTATAATTAAGTTACCTGACTGACTCACTCACTCATTAACGTACAAATCAAACAGCTGGACGCAAAAACGTGAAAATTTAATAATGGATATCCCTTAGGGTACAGACACCCACAAAGATGGTTTTTTTAATTCAACCCCCAAGTGGATAAAAATAGGTCAGATATAATTTCGCGGACTCCTCGAAAGCTCATTAATACGATGAGACATAGTTATTATCTTAGCATCAAAATAATGCCTATATAAATACATAAAAAAGAAATTTATACTTTTTTTTTAATTCAACTCCTAAAGAACTAAAAAGGAGTAAAATGTATTTCGAGGACTTCTCAATAGCTTCTTAACCTGATGAGATATCGTTGTGCTCTTATCTTCAATGAGTTGTCTATACATTACAATTAGGTACTTAAAAATAAATTTCAAGAGTTCTTTTGAAATTTACCCATAAGAGGGTGAAAATGAGATAAAATTTGTTTTCCAAGGACTTCATAATTAGCGCATTAACGCGATACGATGTCGATATTTTCTTAGCTTCAAAAGGCTACCTATATAAATGAATAAAAATTATTCTTAGGATTTTTTTAAATTGCAACTTTTAAAGGGCGAAAAGACTTCTCAGTACGCCAGTAACGCTATAATATATCGTTGCGCTCTTTGCTTTAAAATACTAGCTATATAAATATCTAAATATTTTATTTCACGAATTTTCTTTATTAAAATCTCTAAGAAAAATAAAAAGTTTCGAATGTGCTTACGTTGATATGTCACCTGTGGTACGTACATTGTTTCCATGCATGTAACATTCAAACCAACTTATTTTGTACGAACTAGTCAAACGAAAATTATGAACAGAAATGAGACTGTCTCTTAATGAGAAACAAATTATATCCCTTTGTCCCAGAAAAAGTCATAACTGAGCAGGATTAATATTTAAACAGCTTATTTTCGTAAACTGTGCAGTCAGTAAAAATATATCGTGTTATGTTCTCTTCTTCATGAGGTTCTGTATACGTATTTAAATCATATGTTATAGCACGATTAGTAATTTCATACCTCATTTTGGATGAAGAGTGAACAGGGATATAGTGCTCATTCCAGCGCAGAGTACTCAGCTTTCTATTCCTAAATGTGATTAATTTCTTGTTAACAGAACTGTCAAAATCACATGTTATATAAATGAAAAGGCAGTTTGCTTATGTCGGTTTTCCAACAAATATGAGCTTGTATTCACTAAAATAATATTTAACGTAGCATTAATATATTTCTTTAACATTACAACTAGAAATGCTCAGAAGACAAAAATAGATAGAAAAAATGTCATCGAAGATGTTAGAGTGAGTGAAGAGATTTGGGCGGCTCTTAACAGCGAGGTCTTGAGAGCCAATTAGGGTGATTGAGGTGCGTATGGGGAGGGACCGGAATGAAATGGCGGGAGAAGTGGGAGATCCCCGAGAAGACCCGCTGACCAATGGCTTCGTCCGACACGATTCCCACATGCGAAAATCCGATTATACGGCCGGGGATTGAACCCGGATCGCCTTGGCGGGAGGCGAACAGGCTAACCGCTCAACCAAACATGTTACAATAAATTATGAAAGTTTACATGATAAATCATTGGCATAATTGGCTTAAGTTGTAGAATGTTTGATGCTGTCTATTATCTTTTGTAGAGTACGTCAACAGCATCTACTTTCCTGATCTATCACCACTTCTCCTAAACACTGGGCCTCCATTACGACCTATAGCCTAAGTCTTTTCCTTTTCCAGAAGGGAGTAACCACCTATGAACGTAGGGCTGGAGCTGACGTTTACTGCTAGTAACACAGACAGAATCAAAGACAAATCCCTGAGTTCCTGGATAATGTTTTATTGAACGACGATGTGCAGACCGTAAAAACTTGGGTTGGGTGCGGTTATCAACCCTCATCCATGAAAACAGTTGGGTTGTAATCACATTTTTTGCTTTGGAAAATGTAACTTTGTGGTATTTTCAGTTTTTCCTTGCGGCTTGGTAATCTACCGCACATGGTAAATGAAATACACGTCGTGCGTTTTTATGCCAAACGCCACTTTTTTTTCGAGAAATTAATGCAGTGTGGTATAACACTGCAAATATTACAAGTCAGTGAGTCGATCTCTCGAAAACGATGGAATGTACTGTTAAAACTCAAGGCGAACTTCTTTTAATGTGTATCATCGATCATTAAACCGGCGGCAATTTCTCAAGAATGCTGTATAGTTACATTTGTAAAGGCACATGAGAGGTTCCAGTCTAATCGTTTTTATGGAAAGGAGTCGATAACCTCAACCAATTTTTTTATGACTTGAACTTCATTGTTCAAAAATGCATTTTCCAGAAACTGAGAGAATACTCTCTAATTCTTGCTAGATTACGAGCAAAAAAAGTTCAGCTTCAGCTACACTTTCAAGGGCGAATGAACCCTTTGGGAATACACCTAACCACTTGGTCGTATACATATTTTCAACATCCATTTTTTATGACTAATCACCTTCCTTGATTTGTCGATAGAGTTCATAATAACCACCTGTATTCACGTACTTCCGTATAAATAACATGAGTATCAACGTTATAACAAATCCATATCAACAAAATCTAAAGCGAGAAATGAAAGAACCGATTTTGCAGGAACAACTATAAAAACATTTAATTCTGTTGCCTTATTTCCGTATTTTTACAAGACGCCTAAAGGGCGTATTCGAGTTTATCAGGGAAGGAGTTCTTAATAAAAATGTAGGAACTAAACATGATTTTATTTATTAGCACAGTTTTTATTTAAAACATTAAACTATCTAACGCAATTGATCCTTTTATTTTTCTTAGTGAGCGCAATATTTAACGTCTACCCCAATTCTAATTAAAGTCCTTCTCAATGTCTCTATATTCACTTAATTCATACTCATAAACACACGTTCATTCTTTCTGTTGCCATCGTTTGAAATGTCTTAACTTTCGTATCCAGACCCAGTTCAGCAATCCCGTCTGCGAGTCGTACCTTCACTGCACCGATACTCGCAGTCCATGGATTTTACTCCCGCTGTTCACTTCCTTCGCCACTCGTTGCTCTACTGGCTCATCGTCTATTGCTTGAGGTCCCACTATTTTTCAATTTCTCAACTCTCAAAAACTATCGGGTCGGAGACCGTTGCAGCTTAAGTAATCTCGTTGACTCTGATCTGGAAGGTTCCCCGCATCCCGAGTGTCATTCTGAGAGAGGCACTGACAATGACCCAGAACTTTCTTTCAGATGCCCTCAGAAATTCAATCTGCTGGAGGTCGGGAGCGCACGACATGCGACAGGATTATCGTGGCGGCATGCATCAGTATGCGTGGCGGTTGGCCTTTGAAGATGGCCGCGCTGTTCTTACGTTACAACTCTCACCTTCAAACATTTATTCGCTCTCGTGAGCAGGAAGGGGGGAGAGGGAATGCGATGCAGACCTGCGGCCCTATAGCCTGTTTGCAGTAAACTGAGCACATTTGAAATACCTGCTTACGCTCCACTTCTCGGATTACATAGTATCCTTCCACCACACGTAAATTTAACATTGCCATGGGCATGATCACTTTATTCACGCATTGGTCATGTAGAACTGTGAAATTATTAGGAAATTTAAATGTTGAACGAACGTGCTAATTCTTAAAGGCCCTGCTCACTGTCGCCTATTCTTTTTTCCCCATTGTATCATTTTCCTCCATGTAAAAACTAAAGTTCCCCAAACCTATCAGCTGATATCTACATACGTCCCGATGTAAACAGCAGATGAAGAGACAGTTGCTATGTAAACGAAACAGCTGAGTAACAAAGTCAACATTCCATTACACGATAACAGACTTGCTGCCTACCCCGTGATGAAGCCGGGATTAATTTATGAAAATATCTCATGCAGTGGGACACGAAGTAAAAAATATAATTGTAAATTGACTTGAACACTTCTTTTAAACTATTGGTACGTATTAGAGACATTGCGAAAATATTTTACTGCATCTATCTCGTTTGTATATTTTAAAAAGTAGCATATTTATCACTATATCAAAATTACCGCCCATAACAGAGAAATGCATCTAGCACCTGGCAGCTCAAACCTAACACCTCACCACTGGCATTAACACATAGTCTGTTCAAAATTGCTTCCAACTTTCAGATGCCATGCTAAAGCTCTACTTTTAGCAATTCCTCTGCATCATGCAAACAAAGCTTAACCGAGTCCATAAAATTACACCAAAGGGACAACGGACCGCATTCACGCACACTCAGTTTGAGAATATTTTTCATGAGAACTATACATAGCATAGCAACACTCCTAGTTCTTCTCTGTTTTGTCCATATTAATTATTATTGACTATCATTTATAGATAAAATATAAGGAAATGTAATTTTTAACTAAAAGTAAGATTTTTTTTTGTTTTGACACGAGTATAAAACGTATGTGATACATGATATATTTAGGAAACAACCAAACACGTATTACATGAATAAAAATAACTAAAAAGTGGCCTGAAAAGCACTACTCTACCTGCATTTTTAGTAGTCAATGATATGTTAATGACATGGCAGGCTCACTTTTGAATATTTTATTAGTAAGTAATGCATTGTTCGAAAATAAAATTTTTAACGTATCACATACTTGTGATTATTTTATTTCTTTGCTTCTGGTTGGTAAGCCCTACACGGGTGTCATCAACCCTTTCAGAAGTTAAAGAAATTTTTTTATCCTTAAAAAAAGTTGGTTTTAAGTCGATGAAACCGTTAGTGCTACATTAATTCCCCCTCAAATTGCCGTGAAATCTTGGAGTGACATAAAGTTTACGATACACAACAACACTTCATCATCAGTCCTTCCAGTTCCAAGAAAGTCTCTTTCATTCCATTTAATCTTCACTGTCTCTGAAGATGTTTTTTTTAAACTTCATTCCGAGCCACATGCACAAAGCTCGTCGCTCCTGTACCAGCGAAACCGTGCGATGTACGCGCAGTAGTAAGCCGTCATTCTCACGATTGGGAGGATTCGGGTTCTATTCCCTCTCCGGTAATCCTGGTTTCTGTTTTCCATGGCCGACATTGCCCGTTCCTACTCGTCTGATACAATTACTTCGTCTTTAATAACCCCGCTGTCAATGAGACGTTAAGCTCTACCTCCCGCCCTACCAGTAAAACAAAATCACCTATAAATGTTTTTTTTTTTAATCAAATGAACATTTCGTTACCAACAAGCATGTTGTGTAGGTTAGTAGTGGGAGCGTGGTGGTTCTGGATCAAAAGTGCAAGAGTGGCACAAGTGCATTTTATTAACCTGGGAGTGGTGGGGGTAACACCACTTTGTATCCTCCCCTCCAAAAGGGGTAGAACCAGTTACTATCCTCCCCTCCAAGCCCCCCTCCCAGGTTAATCAAATGGCACTTGTGTCACTCTTGCACTATGGTCCAGAACCATTACGCTCTCACTTTTATGATGAAAACTGATACAACTTACGTTTGGAGATGTACATGGAATTGTATACATTTTCTATCACTCTTAAAATCAGCAAATATATTCTGTATGGTTCCGTAATACTGGAGATAGCTAGTATAGAAACTAACAGGTTAAATATTATGACAACCTTCAATCCATGGTACTTGGCACACAACGCCATTCCAGTATATTTTATATCGGTTGCCATCCGTGCAATGCGGACGTCACGAATTTGCTGACGTTACACATCCGTCAGGTACTTAGTAGCCCACTTAACATATAATCACGACCATAAGTCACCGTGCTCTCCAGTACTCATCCAGGAGGAAATCGTGTCCACGCCACCGTCTCAAAGGCTCGCGTGCGTGTTCCCCAACTGTATTAACATGCAGCCTCTCCTCGTTACGGCCGGCCGAGCAGTAACACGACGTCAGCCACGGACAATGGTCGGCGTTATTAGAGCAGACATCGCCTCCCGCTGAGAGCAGCATCGCGTGCTTTGTCTTTATGTCGTGCCTCAGCTTTAATTGACCTGCCAGCCGGCCGCTTGCCCGACCCGACGAAACCGTCTGGGTGCACCGAGAAAAAGGTTTTGTTGGCTAAAACAAGATGTGTTTGGTGCAACGAAACTATTTGTTTGTATAGGAGCAATGAAACATTTTGTTGCTGAAACCAAGTTATTTTGTTGTTGTCATTCGGTTGCCCCAAACTGTAAGATTCGGTTGGTGCAACTAAAGATTTGTTGGCTCCACGCGTACGTTAAACAATTTGGGCCGATATAAAAAATTCTTCAATTTCGACCGAGTTTCGAACCTAACATGCCGGCCTTAGTAACCTCGGTTAACGTGACAACTGTTTAAGTGATAATGCTTTTAAACAGATTTACAGCAAATACTGGGCAATGTGTGGAAACAAATATTTCAAGTTCTACAGCTTCACTTTTCAGATTCTTGTTGCATTGTTTTATTAATGTTTTTACGCGATTATTAAGCATCAATTGACGCACAATCAAACACGGTTACTATCCTAATTGTCACACAAAATACAAACAAACTCTCGAGTTGCATTTTTGAACGAAGGCAGTCAAATCAGTGGCCAAACAAATATATACATTTGATTGAACAAAATATTTAGTTAGCAGTCTGATTTTTTTTTTTTTTTTTTTTTTTTTTGGCCCAACACAGAGATTTTGTTTATTCAAACATATATTTTGTTAGACGAACAAAAGTAATTTTATTACTTTCAAATTTTGTTTGCTCAGCAATATATTTTGTTTGGACTACTAAATATATATTTGGACCTATACAAACAAATATTTTGCTTTATTTTCTCTCAGTGTGAACGTCGTAGACAGAGCTTCCCCATTAGTCCTGTTATCTTTTTGAGGAGGGACTTGGGAAAATCATGAAGAGGGAGATATCCCGCCATCTTAAGTTTACGTATATGCCTCCATAACTTAATATCCAGGTTCAATATTTAAAACGTTATGAGGTGCCGACGAACGCCGCCTGAATGTAAGAGCTTTGGGCACGGAAAATTTGTCATTTTATATTTATTATTTTATATTTGTACCAACATGTTGACATTATCTGTGGCTACCTTTTTCTCACGTAAAATTTTTATATAGCGTGATTTCTGTAATATTAAATGTTAAAATCAACATTTTGCTGTTTTTGAAATGTACAAATAAAATTAACAAATCTTATGCAGAAAATTTTAAAAGGGCAGCTGAAAGATCTTGTCTTAATTCATTTTAAGGTATGTTTAGTAAAAAAATTTTTATAGGTGTACAGACAGCCGCAAATCATAAATATGGAAAGAATTTTTCTTACTTGCAGCAATCATTTTTTTGAAATTGCAATAATATTTTCCTTGTGCAAGTTTATCGACATCTTGAAGTAGCTCTTGGTATATCTTTCAGTGTGATTTATCTCATTTCTGTATGTATTATGGTTTTCAAAATCTGTACATTTCTGAAACAGAAAAATTGCGATCTTTGACATGTATTTACGACAAAACTATATATGAGAAGTTTTTTGTTTCGAGGAGAGAGTAGTTACTGATGATGTCTAGAAGTTGAACAATTCACGGTACATATATAAAACTACACATTTTCCCGTGGCGAACACCCTTAAGGCTTAAGCCTACCTGACACATGAACTACGTTGTGGAGTGTCTGGAATACTCGTTTCTTGACGAAACTAAGTATTAACGTGCGTTCGGCACTCTGGTATTCTATAAGAACACACGCACACCAGACAATAGCCCACAGGGCCTTAAAAAGTGTCCATTTTACCGTGAATAGCCTATATTCAATAGCAGCTATCCCGGACTGTTTTTTTTTTCCTGTGGCCCGGTTACTTCTAAGATTATTTTTAGTGACCCACAAAAACTTATTGCCTATTTTGAGATTTGTAGGTAAAATAAAACACTATTTGGATGTGAATAAAATTTTCATATACTTTAATAATGACATTATTAGGAAAAATAATTTGCAAAAATAAAATTAAAATAGGATCAAATTATTATTGAGAAGTGTGAAACTGTTTCTTGCAACCAGCAATTTTTTTTCGTGATTGGTCACCGGGTCGCGACCCACCATTTGGGAGACGCTGGTCTATAGGCTATTCACGGTAAAGCAAGCACTCTTTAAGGCCCTCCCAACAGGCATAAATCACTAATTATTATGTTTCATTGCAGCCTCAAACGTTAACTTTTGAGACTGGTAAAAAGCATAAACTGTTTTTATTAGTCAGATGGTGATTTTTGTATTAAAAGTTGGCGAAAAAATAGAAATTGGTTGAAACGAAAAATTTAGCAGGGCCTTAAAAAGTTATAATTTTAACGTGAATTGCCTATAGGATTGTTTGGTGCCCTCGAGATGTCACACACATTGCAAGCGCCAATCAAAGTACTCCGAAGCAGCTAGAAATGACTTTGTCAACGCGCTGTAGCTTGAAACATACGCGTAAGAAACATACAAGACTACTCAAGGGCCCTGCGATGAAACTTGCCACAGACTTTCCACTGATCAAACAATAGAGTCGCCGCTGAAAGTCCCATATGCACACGCAGGGCGACGAGAACACTGCAAGAACAGTTCCGAGCCTTGCGCTTAGAGGCGATGGCGCACTCGATGTGCCTGGCAGAGTAGTCCTTGTCGTTACCGCGCTTCTCGGCCTCGAACGCGGGAAAAAAGCTCCAGTCAGGCAGGAGCCTTGACTGACTTGTATAGAGAGAGAGCCGTTGACATTAAGACATCCACGTTCTTTGAAGACGTGAGCGAAGAAATACTGTATCGCCGAAAGTTTTCAAAATGATCTCTTCGATGTAATATTACGTCAGCAACACTAAAAGTGAAAATTAAGCTCTAAATCTGAATCAGTGAGGATTTCACTGTTTAAATCAGTCAACTGTACCTGACTGGTTTAACAGTCCATTCAGTGAATTCAACTGGCGAATCAACGAAAAAATGCCAAATTTCCTTCACTTATTGATTCAGCGACATTTTCCACTGATTCATTAGTCATTTTTTTCGCTGTTTTTCAGTGGTTTGTTTTTTGACTGATGGATCAGTTAAACTGCGTGTGGAAATGTCCGTTAAACAACGTGTATCAAGTGAAATAACAACAAATAACCCATTAAAACCAATCCAAAATACTTTCTAAAATGTGTTTCGTCTTTACCATTTTAGTTGGTAATATGAACTTTCAGCCTTTCATTTCATTTTTGTATCTTTCATTTCGTTTTCATGTAATCATAACAGTGCTCTGTTTGAATGTTTCAACTGCAAATAATGTGGCGAAGAGAGTGCAGTCATATAAATTATTCGTTTTAACAATTCTCAACGGTACCAATTAAACCAAAACGAAAAGTAAGGACAAAGTACAATCTAAATCTTTACGATTTCGATATCACTGCAAGTACTATATTTTCCTACGGTTTTTCAACTTAACTTGGTAGTTCATATGGTAAGGTAGCTACTTTATAAGTCAAATGGAAATGGCGTGTGAGTTCAATTCTGGCAACCTCTGAGTATTTTTTTTTTTTACTTTTTTTAATTACTGTAAATTGCGCAATATAGGCTATAGTAAACTATCGTAAATACGTTCATTTCACGTAATTATTTGGCTAAATTAAATAAAAACAATATTTAATTCGCCACAGCAGTCGGTTGTGTCGCATATTCATTAAGTAAAATTGTTTCACCTCACTAACGCAATCACTGAGAATGAATGGTTTTCCAATGATTCAAATTTATAATGTACTAATGAACAGGATGGAGTGTACATTATGCGGAGGAAAGAACACTGATTGGAACCACTTTCAACTCGGCATTATTCTGGCTAAGAGCCGGCTCGTAATGAACGTCCACTGTCCAAGTGTATAGGCTGTTCACGGTAAAGTGGGCACTTTTAAAAGCATTCTCATTTGGAATAAAAGCCAATAATTATATTTTATTTTAACCCTAGACCTTAACTTTTGAGTGCGGTGGAATATAAACACTCTGTTTATTACTCACATGGCAGAATTTATTTAGAAAGATGGCTATAGGATAAACAATCGCTGAAAGGAAAAAGTAACTAGGGTCTAAGAGGTGCTCACTTTACAGTGAATAGGCTATAGTAAGCGTTGCTGGAATTTTATGAACCAATAGGATTGTTACAAATGATAATACAGAGACCAACAGAGCTGATAAAATCTGTTCCCGATAAAGTGAGCACTTTTGAAATCAACTATATAAAAAAGTCACAGCCCCTACCTGCATGTATTTTAACAGGCTCATTAAGTGACATGAGTCCAGTAAAGTTGGTAACGATTGACGAGAAGTATCTTAACGTCAAATAAAAATTGTTAAGCAACCATTTCTGATCACTTAAATTATTTAATTTCGCACTGTGTTTTTTTAATCCATCGGAGTGTAAAACTAAGCAGATTTATTAAATATTTACTTATCTAATAATTTCACAGTTTCACTTGACCGATGCATGAATAAAGTGATGAGAGCCATCACAAATGTTAATTTTACATAAGGCGGGAGAATGCACAACGTGCACACAAGTAGGCCTAGATCTTAAGCAGGGCTTTAGAAAAGTGCTGATTTTACCGTGAACAGCCTATAGTCATTTAGTCGTGTATATAGGCGACAAACTTCTAGTTAGTCTTAATTGTCTGTAATCTGTGCCACACTCAACGTGTTAAGAACCAAGCTTGTCAAGGCACGGGTAAAGTTTTTTTCGTAATCCAACATTTTTTCTCTCGTTACTCGCTTCGTATCCATTACAGTAATTACAGTAATTACATTACAGTCATTAAAATCTGCCGCATTATTTAATAACAGTTGTCCCAAGTGATAAAATACCGATATAACTGAAACAGCGCAAAATTTAAAAAGAAAAATCTGTTAAGTTGCCGTGTCAAGCATTGATTTTTAATGTCCGTTCACAGAGTTTGAAAACGAAGGTTGTTGAAAGGAATTTAACTGGAATGAGATCAGTCCACCATATTTCAACTTTTTCAGGACATTACACATTTACCGTTATTCATATACCAGCTTGAAAGGTAGAATAAATTTGCCTATATTCACCACTGCACGAGCAACAGTTCAGTTAAACGATACTGTTCCACGCTGCACTAAACACCCATTACATAGCATGCAACCTGCGTTACTGGCTGACGTAATTTACTGTAGATAAAATTACACGTATCCGTGGTAACTGTACGCTAAATTACTTCAGAACTAGTTTTACCTTTTACAGCAGCTCAAGCGCCAATATGCCAAGCGCCAGCATTTTTAATGACTTGCAACATTTTTTTTTTTTTGCAATGTTGAAACTGCTTTGTACGTCTTAAACTACCTGATTAATTTTTCAACATTGTATTGACTTTCACAGGCGAATCACAAACGTTCAGTATTGGAACAGTCGAGATCTCACAGAGTCAGTCAAACCAGAAAATAGTTCTCTCACATACCAGCCGATAACGAAAGAAACGTTCGCTGAGCATCTAGGTTTTTAATGTATATAAACGAGAAATTCGTGTTTTTATTTCGGGACAAGTCAGAAAATTCAAATATTCGAAAATTGGTGGGTTTTTTTTTTTATACTGGTTCCCCAGTTCATTGATACGTCCTGTAATATTTTGAGCCAATCACACGCAAGCGAAATAAAACTGCATCGGCTGTCACAGCCTTCCGTCCTGGTCGCAAGCAACCAATGAGAAATTCGACTTATACTTCATTAACATACACCGGGGAAGTTAACGCTGCAAGTGACTAGACTCGCGAATTTTCAGGTGTCTGTTTATTATAGTACGTTCAAAGCTGTAAAACACGCATGTGTTCCCAGGAGATATAACCGTTTCTTATAGGCTATCCACGGCAAAGTGAGCACGCATGAAAGCCCCCTCATTTGGAGTAATAGTCAAATAAGTATATTTTATTTTAGCCTAATGCCGGAATCACATAGCCCCGATCAGCACGACCCCGCAAGCACGACATGACACTTAAACTAAACAACCAATGGAATACAAGATAGATCTGACGCACGACCGACAATTCTGTCGCCCGACCAGCAAATTTGGATTACAAATTATTTCTATTCTTCGTAGTGTCGTGCGAAACGACGCGCAGAGTGTACAGCCTTGCAAAATGAAATCGTATGACAATCTTTCCCTACAGTGGGAAATACGAAGCTTAAATAAAACAACCTATGGAAATGATTGTATTTAACTTTCATAAATCATAATTTTACCTTCGCATGCTTTACCTATAAAACTTTGTCACCATCATGTATTCAAAATGTCCCGTCTGCCCACCGCCTTTGAAACTAGCGTAGTTAATCAGTGCCTTCTAAATGGACCTGAAAAATTCTACTCGTTGTGACCTGTTGGGCTGTAAATTAGAGCAGTCACATTGAAAATGGTCGTGGTTGCGGTTTTCGAAGTGTCGTGCTGTGCTCGTTGGGGCTATGCGATTCCAGCATTAGACGCTAATTTTAGAGTGCGGTGGAATATACTCATTACGTTTACTACTCACACGGCAATATTTATATAAAAATGTTGTTAAAGGATAGAAAATTTTTGAAAGAAAAAAGTAACTGGGGCCCCAAAAGTGCTCACTTTACGGTGAACAGCCTTTAATTATTTTTAAGTGTCGTGGTGGCCTAATTTTTACAGTAAGGGGGAGGGGGGCGATTTCGATTACTTCCTCCTTCCCCTACCCCAAGAACCGACTTGTGAGTCCGTCCGGACCAGCAAGTTTTGATGAATGGCACGTGGACACCACACGGCAGGACAGGCTATGGATGAAAAGGCAGCTGTAGGTGTGAAGAGGATGGCAAGGAGTCAAGGGGAAGTGTTGGCGGATGGTTACACGTACCTCACAATGGGCTTGTGGCCACGTACATCACTCCTCGGCGACCGTTTATCCCCCTTCCTCCTGCGACAGAGCCGAGTAAGGGGCCTCGCGAGACACAGGAAGGCCCCACTGAATGTGTAGTGGCGGTTAATGAGGGGCGGCGCGCCCGCTAATTGGCATGGTGGCCGCGTGGCAGAGCTCAGGTGCCCGCTGCAGGAAACTCTCGGGAGGGGGAGAGGGGGATACGTTTCAAGGCCACGTCGCGTGCCCGCCCTGTCCCTACATGGGCTTCAAGGTCAGGCGTGAATGACGCGCTAGACACTCGAGGGAATGGGAATCGGACGACGTTTAGTAGACGTTGTCAGCGCTGGTGGAGTAGTGACGAAGTGCAAAGGAGGGGGAAATGGAAGCACTCCGAGTAAATGCACCGGCCGCGAATCGAGCTCACTTCACGATGGCAAGGGACCGCGGTGGCTGAGCGGTTCGACTGCTCTACCTCCCACCCGGGCGAACTGAGTTCAATCCCCCAGCCGGGTCTCTCCCGGATTTTCACAAGCGGGAATCGTGCCGGACGATGCCACTGGTCGGTGGGTTTCCTCGGGGATTTCCTGTTTCTCCCACACTTGCATTTCGGCGCTGCTCCATCCTCGCCTCACTTCACCTTCGTCGGCTATCAAGTCCTCGTTGTTACGAGCGGTCAGAATCTCCTCAACTCGACTCTCTCAACTCATTAACGATGGTAGGACGCAAAGAAACTGCAAGGACGAAACTGATAGGAACATTAAATACCTCATCACCTCTAAGCGTTAAATACTAAACCGTATGTGTAGTATCCTCGTTGTACTGCTTGCAGGTACGAGACCACGAACGGTTCGTCTATCTCGTTATTGTCGTTGTGTATCGTCTCTAGCAGAACTCACTGCTGACCTACACAAGTTTTGCAAATAATCGTGTGGAATATTGTAACATACAGCAGTCTTAAAAATGACGTTTCTGGCCACGTTGAAAGGTTTCTAAACAACACTTATTTTTAGAACTTGTGTCTGAAACACTTTGAAATTCGTACACACGTTAGGTATGTAAGCGCCTAAACCTAAAATTACAGTAGCGACACACGCATACACAGATACACACACAGACACACGCGCCTACACCTAACACACACACGCACTCTCTCAAAATTTGATTTTTAAAGATGGTTACAAAATTGTGAAGCTATCGTGGCAAGTGCCACGGTGACTGGTTCCGGTGATTCAAGTTTACAATGTAAGGTAAGTATAGGCTGTTCACCGTAAAGTGAGCACTTTTTAAGGCCCTTCCAATTGGCACTAACCGCTAATAATTATATTTTATGACAACTTCAGACACTAACATTTTGGAGTGGTGGAATGTACACAATGTGTTTCTTGGTCAGACGACAATGTTTATATTAAAAAAGTGGTGGGAAGATAGAAATTTGACAGAAGGAAAAATTTAGCAGTGCCTTAAAAAGTGCTCACTTTACCGTGAACAGGCTACACTCAGTAGATAAACCGAGTGGCTACTCGTTTTCGAAGACGCACTAGGATATTTATGGGCCTTGCACTATTTAACTGGGTATCTCTGGCCGTTATTGATTTGGCTAACCTTTGGCAAGGTTATCTCCAGCTCTGGTTGGCGAAACGACGCTCCGCCATATGGTTGGTGCGTGAGGCCGGGGCTCGCCAGACACGCAGCAGTTCCGTTCCCATAATTCACGTCTTCTGGGGCCGCGACTGAAGCAGTGCTGCCACCACACGACAAGCACGCTGAAACTTCTGCCACATCAGAGAGACTCTTCTCGTCTCTGATTTCACGTAAGGAACCGAGTGTCTTCTGTCACGCGGTTCCAGGAGTTTCCTAGATCCTATTCTAGCAGGCTGAACTGAGAATAATCCTTCCCATGGCGATTTTCTGTCACCGTTCCAGGCGACTGCAATCACAGTTCCTCAGTACGATGAACCTCTCCAATGCTTACGCATAGCGACAGGTGTTCTTCGCGAAAAGATTTCAAGACCAATCGTACTCCAAAACAGTTTTGTTCATATGTAAATCCGTGGTTCGATGATTCTAAGTGTCACGTGCTACAAGTGTCTGTCCGCGAATCATGGGCGTTCAGTACCGGAGCACTTTATTACGATTGGCCCAGTAAAATAATAACACGCCTTCTCAACTAAACGGGCGGGCAATTACCAAAGGAAGTTGTAGTTGACGTAGGATATTGAAGTCTATCATGGACATAAATATTTTCGAGATAAACACCTGTCACTACTTATGCATAGGGATAGGCTAGACTCCACAGTCCTGTACACTCTCGAGCCTCAGCTGTTTGTTCATTGGCTGCTGCCCCAGAGAGTAGTCAGTGTTACGCCACAAGTGGCAGTATGGCACGCTACTTGTTTCTTGCAAGTCTGCTATTGGTTCAGAGTCGTCCAAGGCGTGTCTAATAAACTGCTATCCAATTACAAAGTCAACTTCAGTGTACACGTGTTTGACGTCTACCTCGTCCTGAAATGGACTCGCGAAATGTTCCTATCCCTACTTATACATTAAAACAGGACACTGTTTAACCCCGAGCGCCGAATACTTAAGAAAACAGCCTTGGAACAGGCCCTTCTGCCGCGAAATCCAACGGTATAAAAGTTATACTTGTTTTTAAGCAGCAGTTTTAGAGCAATTCCATTCCTGATCCCACCATGTCGGACCGGGTTCAATTCCCCGGAGGGCTCATTTCCCGGATTTCCGCACGTTGCAATCATGCTGGACGATGCCTCTGGTCAGCGGGATTTTTTTGTTAGTTTACCGTTTCCCCCACTCTTGCATTCCGGAGCCGCATCATACCCACCTCGTTTCTCCCTCATCGGTTCCCAAGATCCGGATGTTAGGAACCGCCCGACTCTCTTCACTCACTGTAATATTTAACAATCAAACAAGTCTGTCATTTTTATACTAGCGTGTAGTTTATCGTTTACTTTTGAAATAATATTTACTTTAAGTATTTGGTGTGTGCGATTTATGTGATCACTTTGGTTCACTTACAAGATTGTTGAACTATTACTGGCCCGGTTAAAAACAGAAACTGTATCTCATGTAGCGAGCCACCAATGGCAAAATAAACTTTTCTGTTTGTGTTTAGATATCATGTGCTCAGGTGTTTTCGCGAAAAATCACTAGCTCGAGTTATTGGCTTGAAATCGTCCAGAGTACGTTATACAAAGTGCGATCGAATTGAAAAAGGAAGTCGGACGTACACGTGTTTGAAATCTAGTTATAGGCTGTTAATGGTAAAATCAGAACTTTTGAAAACCCTGCAGAAGATCTTCTTGTATGCACATTGTGTATTCTCCCGCCTTATGTAAAATTAGCATTGCCACAGTCCTCATCACTTTAGTCACTCGTCGGACAAGTGAAACTGTGGAATTATTGGAAAAGTAAATATTTTACAAATATGCTCGTTTTTTACACTCCGATGCATAACCACAGAAAGCGTAAAAAATAATCTAAGTTATCACAAATAGTTTTTGTTTGACGTCAAGATATGGAATTACTTCCCATCCATCGTTACCAACTTCACTAGGCTCATGTTACTCATTGCGCCCGTTAAAATATACGCAAGTATATTTTCTAAGGTTGATTTCAAAAGTGTTCAATTTATCGCGAACCGCCTCTAATCCTCAAAAGGATTCGCAAAATTTCCGGTTCAAATCATTATTTGAAATACAAAGCTTGGAATAAAGTAGGAGATACTGACCTACACGTCTTAACTATTTAGAACGCTATCTTGTCACAAGGGGTTCTGTGTTTGTATCTCGTATACGGAATGGGTGTGCGTGCTGTTCACATGTATGCTTAAGACGAAGTTCAGTTGGTAAGATCCTCCTTCCAAAAAATCCGGAGCAGTCTACCGTTTGAAAGACCGAATACGTAAATAAGCTACAGTAAAATGACGAGATAGAAAATGTCTCAATTTTCCATTGCAAGTCAATAGAACTTGCGGTAACCTGGCGAGTTTATTGGAAAACATGGAGTGGGGAGATTTATGGCTCTTAACATCGATGTTTTTGAAAGCTGATGAGGGTGGAGTGAGGTGAGGATGGAGCAGCGCCGGAATGAAGGGACCGGTTAAGATGGGAGCACCCCGAGAAATCCTGCCGACCAGCCGCATCGCCCGACACAATTCCCACATGCGCAAATCCACGAGCGACCCCACCGGGAATCGAACCCGGCTCGCCTATGTGGGAGGCGAGTAGTCTGACCACTACACCACAGTGGCCCCATTGTAAAATATGAATTGCGGCTGACAGAACCACTCCGTAGGGTCAACAAGACCTGAAAACATAGTATTTTGTGTTTAGGTGAATGAAGTACGCATACACATATTAGAATTTTGTTCGTTGAAATCAGTATTTTAATGTGTATCTCATCTATGAAGCTGTTTAACGTTCCTAATACTCTGTAAAATTTATTTTCTTCAATGGTTCAAAGACTACAGGACTAACAAAAAACATTTGACAAAATACTCGTGTCTGACTTTATTGCATTCACTATGCTTTACATGTCTTGAACGGAAATCATCTTGCATCAAGTGAATACTGCTTTGAGTTTGTTCCGTCTGTCACTACTTTGTTTAATTTATAATGTTTAATTATAATGACGTCTGTTAACAAATCTGGCAAAATTGTTTTGCCTGTTTATATTAATTAATTAATTGATTTTTTTTTTCCAGTGAAGCTAGACTTTTATTCAGGACCTAAAGACTCTTGTCAATTTTCTTAACACAAAATCTACGGTGTATTGAGGACATGCAATTATTTTGTTAATGAACTACTTATTTCCAAAAAGAAACAATCTCATACATAATTACTCAACTGACATTTGCTGATTCGGAACTTCTTAACATAAGTCGAAGTATGTTGTCCTCATGTGTCTGTCAGGAAGGTGAGAGAGTGAGCGTTACCTGTATTTCGCGAAAAGATTCCATGACTACTTGTACTCAAAATGCACTAGAAATCAGATCCACTTTAGCGACTGGATGATTTTAACTGTCACGCATTGTAGGAATCACGACCCTCAGCGTCGGAGTTACCTCGTTCTGATTGGCCCAGCCAGGTGAGGAACTGTCTCCCGGCAAATACGCCTGGCCAGTAACCAAAATAAAATGGCACATACAGCATGCCATACGACATTGGAGTCCAGCCTTCGGGCGAATTGTTTCGCGAAAAACAGGTGTACCACTTGTCAAAAATGTTTTTACATAATTATAACTTGTTTTTTGTAAATGGCTTTAATGAACATGTGAATCCCGGCGCATATCTGAGAGGATACTTCGATTGGGCAACAGTATACTCGAAACAGCAATTAATGAACATATACGGTAAGTGCTGCGACCATCGTACTATAGTCTAGACCAGTAGAATAGTGGTAAGTGTAAATATAGCTGGCAACAGAACAGACGATTTATTTTGCAGTGGCCGGTGTCTTGGATGAAAGCTTAATGTGTACCGAACCTCGAAGTATTGACCATGCATGTTAATACTTCGAGGTTCTGTTGCCAGCTATATTTACACTTACCACTATTCTACTGGTCTAGACTATAGTACGATGGTCGCAGCACTTACCGTATAAGTTCATTAATTGATGTTTCTATTGTCCAATTGAAGTATCCTCAGATATGCACCGGGATTTACATGTTGTGTATTCTCCCGACTTATGTAAAATTAGCATTGCCACAGTCCTCATCACTTTAGTCACTCGTCAGACAAGTGAAACTGTGGAATTATTTGAAAAGTAAATATTTTACGAATATGCTCGTTTTTACACTCCGATGCATAAACACAGAAAGCGTAAAAATTAATCTAAGTTATCACTAATAGTTTAAAAAAAATAGTTTTTCACTACTTTATGATTTATGGTATTTACTTATTTTACTTAGGTGTTAGTAGTAGGGGCATGTATGTTCTAGGCTAATTCTTTATTCGGATCATCTATTTGATATAAACCTCATTGATCCAATGAATCCAGTAATTTATCGGTAATCCATTCGATCAAAATTTGGATAATCGTTGATCCGCTAATCTCAATCCGATAAAATTAATGCAGTATTTGATCAAGGAAATGTGATCAAAGGAGTTTGATAGAATACTTAACTTTTATATAATTTCCTCGATGATTTTTTTGTGTGATTGTATATATTTGGTATGTGTGATAAGACTGTTTTTTTTTTTTTTGGAGAGTGGCAGTTTGAGACAACTTACGCCTTCCGTCTCAAATAAAAAATACAGTAATGAAAAATAATAGATGCCAGAAAATGTTGGGAAGGTAGCCTGTGCGTTAAGTGAACTTCGTAGTTTATAATGCATTCGTAGAACTGGTAAAACTTATAGCAGTCTGTCTATTTCTGTCTATTTTTTAACGCGCGCAAGCCTTTTTCTTCCTTCAAAAGGTCCGGCGGGATGTTATTATAAATATTTTTTACTTCAATATTTAAAATAAATATTTATTGCCCATAAAGCTAATTTTTAATATTTTTCGCCAAGCAAGAAGAGTTAATCATCATTTTAATTTTTATGCCACGTACCAGCCAAATTCAATATTTCCTCTACTCAGTATTTCATACAACGTAGCCTTCGGTCTGATTTAATTTGGACGGATTTGCTCTATTAGCTGTTCCTGGAATGAAAATTTACGTAAAACTTTTGACTAGTTTATGTCATTATAACGGTTTATTTTTGAAGAAGAAAAGTTGGTTCCAAATTTGAACTGTCTGTGGAGCATTTTAATGGACTTTGAAATCTGCCTTTGAAAAAATGTGGCTGCTCGTATTTCTATGTATTTTACCTTAACTAGTGACTGAAGTACTTTTATAATGTGACAGTGAATGATGCTTAAAGTATTGTTTTAATTATTGCCATCTTAATACTTTTTAATTTTATGAATTGCTAAGGAAATGAATAGACGTAATAGAAACATGTTTGTGTAGATAACAGTTTCATCGGGCTATACGATAGACCCGTTTCACGTATTAGCTTTAAAGGTACTGTCAAATGTTACACGTAAAGAATGAATTCTTCCAATGGCGAGGATGAATACACTAGACAACGCTTGTGAAACTGCAGAATGTTATTTTAATATGTAGTATGTCTGAAAATGCCGTTTCAAGCTGTGTGTAGGAGATTATCGAGATATTTTCATAGGGCATTAATTATCATGAGTTAGTAAGGATTTTATATGGTTATTTTGCAGAGTCCGCAAGAAATTTAAATCTTCGTTAGAGAGCATCTTGAAAACGGAAATCAGTTACAAGAACAAGACAAAAAAGAAAAGGTACAAATGTGATTTTTTTTTCTTTTTAATTTGTCAGGGAGAAAAATTAATTTTCATACTCGACTTCGTAATTAAAATCTAATTACTTCCAAAAATTTCCTTTCTTTCCTTATTTACCGCCCTCACGCAACTTGATTAGACGTAAGTGGCACTTTGTGCTGCGGCTAATTTTTTAATCTCCTTTTTTATTTCGTGTGCGTCTTGCTTGTCTCCAATTACCGGCTTCTGGACGAAATCCCCTTTTCCTGCCTCTCCCTAGCTGCGAAGACGCCATCCTCTCTCCCTTTCCCCCCTTTTTTTTGCCTCCCTCTCTCTTTCTCTCCGCGCCCGCTCACCAGCTTTGTCACGAGTGTCCAGACGTCTTGTCAACCTTCCAACGCACAGTTGCGTTTTTCTGCCCCGCACGTGTCAGAAACTTTCGAAAACTCCGTGAACACAGCAAAAAGTGTGCATATCTTATAAATAATTATGTGAAAACTTATTGCCAAAATTATTTCTGTAACACTACAGATAGATGAGAATAAATTTTACTAGGCTGCACGGTACTGTGATGTGTACTAACACATTAAATAAGTGCGTGGCTAAATTGATGCCGGATATAGGCAACAACCGCCACGGCGTCCACGAAGTTATTGACTGCACTACGTTTAAAATCAACATTGAATTTTAAAAAGGACACACTGCAGACTCAAAGTATGTTATAAACATGTAGATACTGTAAATAAACAAATTTGCACAATTAAAAAAAGGGTGTTAAAATATAGCGTATTTCACTTGAAGTGTTACACAAAAATACAATGAACAGTTTGTAAAAACTACAAAAAAATTCTTACAGTGAAATCAGTTTAAAAAATAATAGGTGATATGCTGAAAAGTCTACCAAACGGTGACCAGGTGCGTAATAAAAATACGACTAAATATATATTTTTTTTGTAATAACTGCATGGGAAAAGAGCTTTTTCACGTCCGCGTAATTTTTTGATACAAACATGGCTAGAAACGATTTTTCCATTTTCAAATTCTGGTATGAAAAGCAGGTGTAGAATACTAAAGACATGCAGCATACTGGTAATTTCACACTAACAAATTGTCACTCCTTTGAATTTATCGTACATATATGCAGGGTAGGAAACAGATGCGGCTGTTCCCCACATCATAAATAGTTGCCCTATAAAATTATTAATTTTTCTTGGGGTAAGAAGCATAAGTAGGGCCTTCACACACTGTTAAGATGAAAATATATTTAAACTCTGAGTGTCCATTATTTTTCTGGAGGAGAAAACCTTCCCTCGGCCCTTTATTCTTTTTCAATGATTCGCACAAAACACGCTAGCAGCGCTGTATTTTTTTCTATTTGTACAAAGAAAGCTTTGGAAACCAGTCGCCAAAGATATTTTGGTAACGCTAAAAATATTTTACAATAAATTTCGCAAAACCTTAGAGTGAAATGTGTGTAACTAATGTTGAAATTTAACAATCAAGTGGTAATTTTGTAAGTTTTCTAAAACATTGCGTTTTAATTATAGTCTATTTGCGGCTTCTTAAAACTTTTTAAATCGAACCTTTTGAAAATCACCCCATGTTTGACGTGTTTGGTTTCCTGAATATGTCACAAGCGATTTATACTTGTGTTAACGTAAAAGTGTCTTATTTTAGTATAAGTTGAACTTTAAGTTACATTATATCTGTAAATTATAATATTTCATTTATAATTAATGAGAATTAAAAATAGGGAGAAAACATGTGTGTTGGCATTGCCTAGCAAGAAATAGTTCTTATTCAAAATATTATGTAACTGAGTGTGCAAGTATGTGGTGAACTGTCCCTGTGGCGTAATTTTCTAGACTTTTACTAAAGCTTTGTTTGCAAGAGGCGGAGGACTATCCTGGCTGTATAACTTGCGCAGGGCTTCAGAAAAGTTGGAAGTAACAGAGAATGGACTATACACATTACTTAACATGTATAGTTACAAGAAAATGTTGGAAACTAGATTCCAATGAATTTATTGTTTGTAACAAGTACAGAAATATTTTGCTGTGCGCATTAGATGCGCAACGGAAAGCCAAACTGCGAAAAAGTGAGACCTGCGAGTGGTACGGACCACTTTCCATCACCCTCATAAGTAGTTTTTTTTCATAAGATAGGGAATTTAATACGCTGTTATTTCTGACATCGTGGATTTTTTTTATTTTCAAGCGGAGCAAAAAAAAATTCGAAAGTGACGTGTCTGAGTAAAGAATGGATAAAACATAATTGTGGGAACAAGTGTACTTCAGGATTGCTTTTTAACATATTTCAAAAATACATACCAGCAGCGTCCACGCATCAAGAGTATATAAAGAAATGGTATAACAATTTAAAATTACAAATATGGGGGGGGGGGGGCTTACTTAGTAGTAATGTATTTATGAAATCGATTTATTCCTTTATCTTTAGTCTTACTATCGATCCGCATTTCTTCCGGAAATTTAATCGTTTTGTAACTCATAATTCCAACTGGGCTAATGTATACCTACTCGCGTCAGTCACCAAATTTAGGCTCACGGAACGGCCAGTTATTTATAGAAGTGGCTCTCGCGGTATTTTCAGTAACAGTATGAACATAATGTTCCCAAACACGCAGGAAGTATTCGGGAAGTGGAGGCAGACATTGTACCACACGTATTATTGGTTATAGTTAGGGACCTGCAAAACTCGCGTTATTATTTGTCGTCTGACTGAACTCCCAAGTTACTGTTCATTTGACTGACTTCTGCCATATGCCTGCAGTATGTCTTGCACGCCAATAATTAGAGGTAGTGAAATTTCACCACAAGATTTCAAGACAAGTTGTATTTCAAAACACTGTAGGGTCGTTTACCTATCTTGATTGGATGAATTACTTTTTGACACGTGTTAACTGTCTGCACGCAAATCACGTTGGAGCCGTGCCGATGTTGCAGATTTCTGAATGGCCCGGTCAAATATGAAAATACCTTCTCGAGCAGACAGCAACCAATGGCAATAGACAAGCTGATGTTGGGTGATTATAGTATTCATGTCTACTGTGTACTCATATTATTTCGCGGAAAATCACTTGCTCTGCCAATAATGTAACTTCAGAGGTGCACTGGTCAGCATTTTTTTTAACGAAATCAAACAAGTAGGAGACGCTACTTAAAGATAAGTGGCAAATAAAACCACTGGCTGTCCTCACTTATGTATAAGGCAATGAAGTTTGTCCTGTCACCGAAAGATAACGCGAATTTTTCAGGTCTCTAGTGATAGTTCTTGAAAATATTTCGAGACAAGATGTAGTTCAAAACCACTGTGGGTGGAGTCGTCCACGTGTTTTGATTGGCTGAAACATGTTCTGGTCTGTTAACTGTTAGCGCACGAATCACGAAGGTTCAGTGTGTGAGTTACCTGAGTGGCTCGGTCAAATGCGGTAACGACACCAGCAGCCAATGAAGGTGTGACAGCCACCGTGTAAATCTTAACTAGATGTACCTGTTAATGTGATCATATAAGCTGTTATGGTGCGAGTGTTATTAGCTGTCCCATTGCACTGTTGACAGCCGACTCACGTCGAATACTATGCGCTTAGAAAGTGGGGGCATCTCGAGGTCATTGTTTATGCGACTCCAGTTCCGGACATTGCCCTCGAGGTTGCCAGCAGATGCGTGAAGTTCCTGGAGTATCTGAACGCGTCAGACAATCAATGACGCAGCGTGTTCAGGCGTGAATTCAGGCACAATGTGGCCATTTTTAACACTTCTTGTAGAGTGACATGTCACTGCTGGTAAAGGCTGTTCATGATAAAGTAAGCACTTTTGAAATCAACCTTAGAAAAAAGTCACTGCCGCTACCTGCATGCGCCAAGTAAAGTTGGTAATGATGGAGAGAAAGTAATTCCTTATCTTAATCGTAAATTATTTCTTTATATTTTTGTTTTTTTTCTTTTAATGCATCGAAGTATAAAATAAGCAGATTTGAGTTTTTCTAATAATTTCGTATTTTAGTTTTGACCGACGCATGAATAAAGTATTGAGGTCCATGGCAATGTTAATTTTACATAAGGCGGAATAATGCACAACGCGTATACAAGTAGATCTTAAGCAGGGTTTTCAAAAGTGCTCAGTTTATGGGGAACAGCCAATACACGAAAATGGTTACAGCTACTCGATCTGGAATATGTCAGGAAGACTATTACGAGTACAGCCAGTACAACATTAGATGGTCTGTACCTAGGAAACTATCGACTTTATGACATATGTTCATAGAGGCATTTCGTGTTACTTTGGGGTGTACTACCCACTCCCTGATTACTTCCCATATATTTGGGCACATTCTGTATACGGGAGTATGAACTTGTAGCCTTGCTCCGCCTTAGCAGAAATATCATGCACGTGACAAACTCTTGTCGCACGAGTGGCGTCGAGTCACTTCACTCTGTATCGTAAACGAAGGAGCATCACCATGTGTACTCTACACCCGCCTTTAGAAGAAATGTAGCAATCGCGAGGTATCACTCTAAAAAAATTTCTGGTAAATTTCCTAAACTGTAATGGAAGTTTTTAACCTATACATTGTATGCAAATAATACCACACATCAAGCTGCAGGTATAGGCATGTTTAGCGTCGCTACTATACAAAGTTGGGTAGTTCCCTACGCATTTGACTCTTTCCTGAGCAAATAATGGAACGCTGTAATGAATGTATAGCGGAAAAAATTACCATCCTTGCTTTCTCACGGGTATGGTAAATTTCTGAATCATTTCTGAGACTGTAACTTCCTAAAAAGGATACTTACAACATGCCGCGAAAACAGTTCAGACGAAGAATAGACTGTCCTCGTAAGATTTTTAGATCAGGCTTTAATGTGGGCATTATAATTTTATCTAATACCATGTTTCAACAAGTTTCTCAGTTTCAAGATTGTTATATTCTCGTGTCTTTTATTTGTCGCTTTGATTTTCAGGGTGTAAATGTTAACCCTGGCGGTGGACTTACAAACATGTGGTTATTTTTCTCTACGGCACGTTATTTAGCGGCATCTACTTTTGGCTGTAATAATGAATTTTAATATCAGAGATATTATTTGTTGGAAAACATTTGAAGGGCACAGGGGAAAAAACAATGAATGTCATTTTTTTAAGTTCTTGGGGAAAATGGATTTCAAAATTTGGAACGTTATTGCGCGCAAAATTACAGGAATATAAAATCGTCTCTGGTTTATTGGTTTCTCCAACATATGTACTTCAAGTAGATGTACCAAATGATAAAAATACGTACATAGTGTAATCATCAGCATCATTGTTTCATTCAAACTACATAACTCACACGGGAAAAACAATTAATGTCATGCAAAAAAGTTAAATAACAGTGAATGTTGAAAACTAGTGAAAAACAATGAATGTCAGTGTCAATCCATAATAATGCCATATTAACTCATGTTTTTATCACATTAATGTATCCAGTATCACTGTTTCATAACAAAAGTAAATAAAATAAAACATGTGGTACTGGTAGGTTATTAATGTCTCTTGACCGATCTGTTGGTTGTCAGCAAACATAATTTTGTAAATGTGGTAATGCACACTAGTCTCTGTTCATTTGTACATTCACAACATGATTGTTTCAGAAACAAATTGAATAGCAAATAAAAATAACGCCGCAAACAGAGCACAGGTAAGCACATATATTTACGTACAACTCTCTAGTCATTACTTCCTCGAGTAGTGTGTGGTAAAGATGCAAAGTAACATTTTGCTTCATCTTCACAAAAATTCTTCAAGACCTGTAAGTATTTGTACTTAGCTTCGTTTATAGGGATGAGCTCTTCATATGAAAGAGGAGGAAGTCTAAATTCACAAGGTTGAAGGTCTGGTGTAGGCTGCTTCTTCTTGGGCGGAACCACAACTGCAGTATCATTCGTACCATTTTATGTCAGTGGATATTGAATGGGTCGTGGATGATCCTGTGAAATTGCCAAATTTTTTATTGGCCGTGTTGCAAAAGGGCACTGTGTAGCATACAAGAGAGTCAAGAATTTTGTCCAAGCTAGAAACGCACACTGACTTTCACACGAAACAACCTTGAATGGTTGAGTTTTTACACGTGCTGTAAGAATTTCCTCATTCCAGCCTGACGGAATCTCAGCAATCGCCTTCTGGATAATTAAAGCCATATTGCTGTCGCATTCCATATATGAATGACCATGTTCAGGGAACGTCATAGTCACTTATTTCAAGTGTTTTGTATAGTGTACCACATAATGTAGAAAACGAAAGATAGCGTAATTCTTGTTTTGACCACAACAAGAATCACTGTAAATTTCCAACTCTTCTATGTTATCATCCAAGTGATTACAGATGAAATCCCATGCATTTCAATGTAGGTAAAAAATATATATTCAGAGGATGACAGAATGTGAATATTAAAAACGTAAACAGACAACTGTCAGCGATAGTAAACACCGTTTGTTGCTATATTTGGGACATCTAGATTTTTCTGAAAATCTATGCAAATGGCTTCTCGTTGCATCGTTTTTCGACAGTCAAGTAGTGATTTTCGCTTGCTGCTGTAAAATGCTTGAGCTTTGCGTAAATGTAATTCATGTTCTGTCTCCATCTTCTTTAAATCTCTCGTTATTTCATGTGCTTTGCACGGATCCACTGCTAATACATCTTCGTTACCAACTAGTAGTTTTTCCCATTTAATCTTCTAGACTCTTTTATTGACTTTGTAGGAATCACATGTACTGCAAGTATATTTTCTTGGATAGCCAAACGAGATATTGTGTTTAGTGTTAAATAGATCCCTATGTGTCTCGTATGAAACTTTATTGTTTGTATACTTCTCGGTGTACAACTGATGCATTTTCTTTAAGTTAAAATTTTCGGAAAGATATAGCTGTTTGGAATCATTGAAACTATGGTGTGAATGCCTACCTTTAAAAGAGTTTATATGCTCATTGAATGCTCACTGTTGTATCATTCGGAAGCATCTGTGGCCTATTTGTGTGACGACCACGACCATCTTTAGGGGCTGTTCCTGTCGATTTCATGCTTTTCTGTATGTTTTGTATATGGTGTGCTGTAATTCCATGTAGAGCCAGCATGGCTTTGTAGCAGATTGGAATGTCAACTGCAGAGCCATCTCGTTTCACTCTAATGGTGTATTTATATGATGCTGAGTGAAAATCGGCTTTATCCTCTACCTTTCTGGACCGCCGAGTAGCTACTTTACATACTGTAATCAGTCCTGCCAAGTATGCAGTTTGTTAATCACACGACTTTAACACGTTAAAGTACTTAATTACCATAATCCTTTCAGCTTCACACACATTTTCGAAACACTCAAGTCTTTTGCATTTGCAATTTCCACCAGTCTCGTGTGTTTGATGTAATTTTTTCGCCGCAACAGTAACCCGACCATGCCGAGGTCTCTTTTTTAGGGGTTAAACCTGTATTACTCACGTCGCTGGTATCTTCTGAACCAATCATGTTTGGCTCGTTGATTTCTATAACTTCAAACGCCTCTCTGGCATTAAATGACAGGCGTCACTTCAATAAAACGGAATGAAATTTATTTATGTTTGACGTATTGAAAGGCAAGAACCCGATCATTATATTTGTGTACTAACTTAGAAGTATAGTAGTTGCTTGGTTCCAAAATCATGAATATAAGCAATAATTAGCACTAGCGGAATTGCTACTATAGTCTATTCACGGTAAAATGAGCACTTTTGAAATCCATGCTTAAGATCTACGTGTGTGTGCGTTTTGTATTCTCCCGCCTTATGTAAAATTAACATTGCCATGGGTCTCGTCACTTTATTCATGCGTCGGTCAAGCGAAGCTGAGATATTATTATCAAAGTAAATATTTTACAAATATGCCCATTTTCATACGTCAATGCATTAAAAAAAATGGAAAACGAAAGAAATAATTTGTTATCACAAATGGTTACATTAGATTTTTTATTCAACGTTAAGATATGGAACTATTTTACACCCTTCGTTACCAACTTTACTGGGCGTATGTCACTCAGTGTGCCCGTTTAAATATATACAGGCAGGGGGCAGTGACTGTTTTCTAAGGTTCATTTCTTCAAAAGTGCTCACTTCATCGTCAACAGCCTTTACACATAAGTTCCGATGATGAGCTTTACAGTTCGTTTAAAATGCACGCAATTTTTTTTCTTTCAGCAGCACAAAATCTGTTTTGTTCGTCACATGTACGAAGGGAATGTTAGTTTTCAAACTTTTCCTCAGTACAGTATTCCACTCCTTAGATTGGCAAATGTTACAACAAATTCTGAGGTGTTGTGATTGGTCTGGGTTGTCCAGCCGAAAGTCCAGAATTAAAAATCTCTCACACTCCGAAATTTTTAACGATTGCACATAATTATATTTAGAGTTTTATTACAATTAACGTTTTATTTTGTGTTGATTACCTCTGTAGCTTTGTACCTAGGCCTACATGTTGTTTTATTCTGAGATTAGAATTGGCAGGTATTTTATTTTAGTTTAATACGTGAGACAAAATTACAATATGCAAATTGAGTACAATTAAGAATTATTATATGTGTATCGCCTTAGGGATATCTACTTGCAAAAATTACACGGTGTCTGGCTGGTACTGAATTTAAACATGCGCCATGATAAAAAATTATTTATTAAAAGTTTTGTTACGTTTGAAGTCAGGCTAATGAGTATGAGATAAATTAGCATACAAATTAGAGCTTAAATAAGATGGGAAAATTTTATTCAGAATCTTTATTGATGGATTTTTGCACTTAAGGTAATAATAAAAATGGCTTTTCCCGCGAAAATTACAACCTTAAAAAACGTATGCTATGAATGCAAACGTTTTTTAATGCATAAACCGAGAGGAAAAGTGTGTTTTAGTTACGAGGCAAAGGTGTTAATAGGAAACCATTTTTTTTTTCAGGGCCGTCATTAAATTTGGTTCATTTTATTGTGACGATTTCAATCTAACGGAAACATATAAGTGTGCCTTTACAGAATTTTAGTGTTCAAGGCTTATCTCTGTTAATTTTTCACAGAAGTTGTAAAACCAGCTTCTGGTAATACGTACTTTTTTTGGTTTAATCGTTCCCTTGTGATTATGCGTTCAATCTAAGAACTGATCCAGTACTTGACAGACGCCATTATTAATAATAAATTAGGTTGATGATCAATAATTACCTATACGGCAGTTACTTGGCCATATGAATGATAAGCGCTTAGCAGAAGAAGAATACAAATGCACAAAACGTGTAAAGAATAAAGTAAACATATTTGTTGTAAACTTTCGATTTAAGGATCCCTACAACCTAAATATGTATTGTGTTTGATGTAACAGAGCAGTGCAACATCTGAGATTTGGTGTGTGTTTTGTTTGTTTGTGTTAATAACTTAATGTATGATTAGTTAATTAATTGTTTTGGTTCTTCCTGTATTCAAAATAATTTTGCCGCGCGAATGTTGCCAGCAGATTTGAATTTCTAAAGAAGGCTTTAATTGTGTGTACATTTTACTATTGTCCATTTTTATTTGCCAGCTAAAACTGTCTTACCTTCCATACTAATTCCTATTACTTAAATAAATATGTTATTCTCTGGTGTATTTTTTGTTAAAAAAAATGTTTTCTTTGCTTTTAAAAGGAACGATACTACTCACAGCAATTTCTCGTCTGTTATGCATTTGTTTGTTTGACTTTTAGAAATTATAGACAAAAAAAGAATTTTATAAGGCTATAGAAGTCAGAAGTAAGCTATGCTAAATCGCTAATTACTTGAATATATTATTATTATTCTGACGAGCCCAAAAGTACTAAATGCGTAACTAAATTATCCTACAAGAGGAGAAAAGTGTTAACTTATTTAAACAGTCGAGATTCGAGGACATTCAACTCTACACCGCTGCAAGGGACCCACCTACGTCTCCTGATGACAGCAGCCCACTAGTGTTCCAGCAACTGCAGGAGTTTCGACACTATCATCCAGTTCCATGTTCATTTGGAAATCGTTTGGACTTCCGAAGGATGCCATCTCCACCGTGGACACGGCGGTTTGCAGCTAGGTACCTTTTGATCAGAAAGTAAGTCTAAAGTTTTCTTTTAACGGAATTAATGGTTTAAGAGTAGTAATTTCATCTGAAATGAGACAAAAGTATGTTTGGGAATGGTTGAATGGTGTCGTTTCTTTAAATGATTGATTTGGCAAATGACATTCAAATTGATCAGCCTTGAGTTGCTTCTTTAGCTTATTAACACAATTAATAATCATATAAACTGTCTAACATTGAGTAGTTTCTTTATGTTATTGAACAAGGCTAGTGATTATAGACTTGTATCGCATGTGAGTAGTTGGATTGTTTAGGAAATAATAAGATTTGTTCTTTATAGATATTCTACTAACAAGATTATTATCCTATTGATAGTGTAGTAATACTGTAAAACAGTATAAAATTTGTCTTCTTCATTGAAAAGGTCACTGCCACTATTGCGTATGTTCTTGTCCATTTATAATTTTATGCTAATTACCGAGAAAGTGTAGTTGTGGTTGTAATGTGTAATATTTATTTTCAGCTCATTCCTAAATATTAGCAGAATAAATGTTCTTTTTCACATTATTATTAATAGTACAAACTACTTTGTTCTCATGCCAATATATTAATTAAAGTTAGCTGAGGCATAGTTATATATTTTTGATTTTTGGTAAGCCGCACTATACAATAAACGACAACACACGTGTTGTAAAAAATGCTCCCATACGTGAGGTTTATAATATAGTCGTCCTGGAGCTATGCTACAGCAGTTTGTCTATTAGGACGCCACTGGAACGCACATGAAACTCTCTATAGCCGAAACGCGTAACACTTATCTAACGTACAGTCTTGCAATATACACTCCTGAGATTTTAATCAATGAGATGTCTACATGTCCACAGCACCTGCCAGACGATCACTTGGATTCACAGGTTTAATTAAGTTAGTTAATATAGGTATATAAATCTAACGTACAGTCTTGCAATATACACTCCTGAGATTTTAATCAATGAGATGTCTACATGTCCACAGCACCTGCCAGACGATCACTTGGATTCACAGGTTTAATTAAGTTAGTTAATATAGGTATATAATACCCTCTTCCATGAAGCATATAGTGATAAAAGTTACGGGTTATATACAAACTACACAAAATCCGCGATATATTACGAAATACAGGGAAAGAAGTCTGACAGTGGCAGAAATTGTTTTACACTTAACTTTTCCACACTTGTAAAGTAATTGTTTACTCGCATACGATTTACTGATTTCATTTATTGTTAAAGTAACAGAGCATTCAACGGGGGAATAGAAGGCAGAATTTATCAGTTCACAAACACGAAGCGTAAACCACAAACTTTTAGGCGTGTTCGAATTTGCTTGGAATACGTTTTCGCATAGTGATTCCTGCAGATCAAGAACCCAGAAAGTCTTTAAGTTAAGAATTAGAAAGTAGACACAATTTTCGTTGCTGTCTTGAGTATTTACGTTTAGTATATCAGTTGTTCAACGTTAACTGAGCTTTGAAATAGCCCTACTAGGGGTTCACTTTCTTTGTCATTTTTGAATTTTTCCATGATATGTGAGATCAACATAGACAGGAATAACCTCACTTAATTCACGTGGCGTCGATGGATTATAACTCAAATTCTTATCAAAGTATACCAATGCATGTAAAATAAGCAGAAACTAGATTACACAAATCTGTTGTACACAAATTTTAATGACGCGTTTTTTAAAATAAGTTAAGACATAGAACTACTTTCCTTATGTTGCTATGGAAACTTTACTACCGGAAATACGAGTCAGCGTTTCCTTTGAAATTAACGCGATTACGGGAAGAGGAGTTACAAAATGTAGGTTCTGCCGCACCTGGCGTCCGGCACTGGTTCCATAGCGCCACGGCGGCCATATTGGATAAAGTCTCGGGGGTAACCTCATGCTGTGTCATTCCACCTCAACAACGGCCATATTTTCCAAGTCAATGCTCTTTATGCAATAACCAATTATTCAAATTGCAAGTATGCAAACCACATTAATGCAGATCGCGCATACGTCAATCACCTGCCATGTTGCTGCCCACCCGCCATATTGGATTCCCCGCTGCAATAGGTACTGCCATTCGTGGCCGCAACAGTGCAGCAGTCGTCTGCCCATCCTGCCATCTTGGACCGCTCGCTGCTATAGGTACTACCATTCGTGGCCGCAATAGTGCAGCAGTCGTCTGCCCATTATACCATCTTGGACCCCTCGCTGCTATAGGCACTACCATTCGTGGCCGCAACAGTGCAGCAGTCGTCTGCCCATCCTACCATCTTGGACCCCTCGCTGCTATAGGCACTACCATTCGTGGCCGCAATAGTGCAGCAATCGTCTGCCCATCCTGCCATCTTGGACCCCTCGCTGCTGTAACGTGGTTCGTGACTGCTAGAGCGCAGCACACCGGAGTGTCCCCATTCGCCTGCCGCAAGGCGCTGCGGTCGTCGGCTAGGAGCAGAGATGTCGTATTTTAGTGGGAAATGTGAAGGAAAGAGGGAAATTTTGAGGGAAATTATGGCGATGTTGAGTGTTTTTGAGGGAAAAGGGGCTATTTGGAAGGGAAAAAGGGGAAAAAGGTAAATTGCAAGATGACGGCTCGGCACCACACCAGGACGCCTGCAGCAATAGAAGGGGCATTTTCCTACTTAGTATCACCCATTCGACTATAGGCTGTTTACGGTAGAATGATAATATATGACAGCCCTAATTAAAATCTACATTTGTACTCCTCCTGTATCTTTTCGACATATACAAAATTAACATTACCATTGGCGAGATCACTTACTCACGCGCCAGTTAAGTGAGAAAGTAAAATGGTTCGGAACATAATTTATCTCTAATGTGCCAGTTTGTACTCTAATGTGTATAGAGGGGGGAAAAAAACTTTAACTTGATTTGCTTTAAAAATTATACTCACAGTACAAGGCCAGGACTTGGAAATATTTTACTTGATTTGCGGCCAACTTAATTGGGATGCCGCACACCATTGTGTACGGAAGTGTATTTGCGGTTAACCAGCAGTGATATTTTCTCGAAGGTTAACTTCGAAAGAGCTCACTTTACCTTGAACAGCCAATACTATTCTAGATTAGTATATGTTGAAAAACCATGGGTGGAAATACGCATGCGCAAAATCCACGGCACCGGTGGCCCACAGGCTCTCGTGTCCGCCACGGCCTGACTCAGCCAGATCTACCAACGGCTTGAAAATTTCCCAAGTTTGGTGCCAGTGTAACCGGCGAATTTTACCCCCAGGTAGGAAAGTATGGATACCCTCGCTATCGAGACAGGAAAAGAACGTGTTAAATACATAATTATACCAGTGGTGAGATTTCGGAACAGTGGGGTGCCGCATGGAAAGCAAAGGGGTGCTCAGAATAGGGGCTTTTCGGAAAATATTTTTTTTCCCCGAAAAGTGGTGCGATTCCTGCTAATTACACAGAACACGAAATTACTACGCTTGTAAATCATATCTGGGGAAACTCCAAGCTTCGCTGATGCATGATCGCTTCGCGGTCACCACCTACAAAAAACAACCGGCGTGCCTTGAATCACTGTTTTGGAAATTAACTCCCTGCTGGTGCTGAGGACTCTGGCTCGGTGCGTAATTTTTAGCTACGCTTGAACAGCATTTTATTTGCGATGGGCTACACTTGTTCCTTAAATTGTTATTCTACCAAGGGACACTGTCTGGCGAGAAAGTGACGAGAGTAATGCTCTCGGGGATTAGTGTCAACATAATGTATTGTGGTCAGCCGAGGGTTGTAAACAGTGTTATACTATTGTCGCGTTTGTCAGCAGACCGCCAAGCTGCTTTGATACGTGTCGTGTCGCCACACAGACATTCGATGGGGGGGGGGGGAAATTCTGGGGGGGGAGGGGTAATAATCGCCTGGGTAAAATTCACCTGCTACACCGGGAATATAACCCCGGTTCTCCTGGGGCAAAGGCAACAACGCGACATAGTGCAGGCGGCTGCGATTTCAGCAGTTCTCCTGTGCCCGGTCACAGCAATTGTATGATGCCACGGCAACTGCATATTGCCACGATGAGTATGATTCACAGCACAGCAACACAACTCGAATGATACGCGCCAACTGAAGATTGGAAGCAAGTGTAGTGAATTTCGATTTCCTTGCATGGAACCTTTCACTTCGCGTCATTGTTAATTAAATGTGAATTCGCTGCTGCATGATATGGGCCTGAGCACAGCAAATTCAATTCAAAAGTCTTCGTGTTAAATAGAATGTGAATAAACCTCGAGCTTAAAAGCACTCCTGCCGGTCCATGGGTATTTATGGGAGGAGGACTCTGAATGAGCGGGGCTGCATCTCTAGTCACATCCAATGTTAAAAAAAAATTTCCTTTATTTTACGGAAAAGTTTTCAGCAAACTCTCCGTAAAATTACGAAAAAGTTGTTTTTCAAAAACGAACTTTCCGTAAATTTTACATAACCTTTGGCGAATTCACGGGAGGTCTCCGTAAATTTGCTAGTTTGTTTTCTGTGCTTCCAGTTTTAAAAAAAAAAACAGATAAAGAAAAAATCTTAAAAGTTGTTATGTGGATGTTTTACTGCGTAAAAGACAACAAATTTTAAAAAGTTATAATATTTCATACTTGAGCGAGATTTGCACCCGGGCGAGAAGTATATGAATTACTGACTCTTTGACTACTTACCTACGAACGGCTTGAAACATCCGAGGATATAATTGTCATATTTCTACAGTACTCACACAAGCAACGCTCTCAGATTCTATTAAAGTTTGCGTATTTTAAGTGTTGCTAAATCTCACTTACACCTGATGCTAATAGTCGATGTTTGAAGGAATGAGCCTAAGTGACATGGATTTCAAAACTGCGGCAGAAACTATATTTTTTTCTGGTTATAGTGGCCGAGAAAGCTTCGTAAAGACTCGGCATTGTTCGCTACCGAAACCCGGAGCTATAGGAAATACGGAGCCGGATTTTGTATCTGCTGAGCTCAGCTACCTTTTTTTCGTATATTTGCTGTACATTTCCGTAAACATGTATGTAAATATACGGAGAAATTTTACGCTTGGATCGAGCGTATCTCAATCTTCCACCCACGATGAACGCGTGGTGCAGAATACATGAGCACACAGAAGCGAAATCGCGCGGCGGTTCTTTTCCGCGTGTCCGTACCCATTAGCTGATCGGCTGAAGGAGTCTCTGGAAGTGAGTCACGTTAAATGATTTCATCCGTGTCTCATCTACATTTTACGATACAGCTTACAAACAAAAGCAACTTCGTCGCCTTTGAAGAAAATAACCTGTTACATTCCATACATTTTACAACTCTGTCATTGGTACGTTGGGCGCCTTTTATAACATTCCAAATAATCATTCAAGTCCTCAGTTGTTACCTTTAAGTAGAAATCAAAATATTGCCATTAAATTCTAAATGTATTTTACTCGTGCTTATTCTTCTTCAACAAAATTGTACATATCTCTCTCTCTCTCTCTCTCTTTTTTTTTTTCAAGCAAAATAAAATAAGTATTCTTTCTTGTTCAATTAATAACTATTCATCTTTATAAAATATCTTGCATCAGACTTATTTTGTTTTAAATCATTAAAATATTCGTCTTCTTGGACGCACGTCCGTCGTTTGAGGCGGTGAGAAATGTTCTAAAAAATAAATTATACATATTTTACATTTTTCTTACTTACGCTATCTCCTATTCTCCGATTGGCTGTCGTCTGACCATGTCACATCTCTCCGCCAATCAGCAATGGCGAGACGAGAGACGACAAGAATAGTTTTATTTAGTACTTTGATTTAGTAATCATTTAATACCGTCCACCCTCTAGGAAATAAATGGAAAATAACAAACAATATATTAATTGTTAGTACTGCCTAGAAACAAATGAAAAATATTTGCACGTGATCACTATATTAATAAATCGTTAAAATAACGAAATATTATACTGTTAACACATGTAACAAAGCGACAATTGGAATAATATTAAATGAAATGACAACATAAACAATAATGTATATGACTATAGTTTGTTCATGGTAAAGTGAGCACTTTTTTAGGCCCTTCTGAATTTTGCCTTTCACCCAATCTCTACCTTCATGCTGTTTTTTTAATGTATACAATGCAATGTGAGCAGTAAACATACTGTATACATTTCATCACTTAAAAATATTAACGTCTGGGGCTGCAATAAGATACATTTATAATTGGTTAGTGTCTGTTGGGAGAGCCTTAAAAAGCGCTCACTTTACCGTGAATAGCCTATAACTGTAATCATGACCCCAAAATCTACGATGTTAAAAACCTTGCTAAACGCTGTTCACGCTCGTTTAAGAACTTTTGAAATCAACCTTTGAAAAACGTAACTGCTCCTACCTGCATATATTTTAACAGACGCACTGTCTCGCAAGCGCTCTGTAAAGTTGGTAACGACGAAGGAAAAGTATTCCAATGTTTTAGAGTTGAATTTAAATTTTTAGGTAAACATTTGGGAATACTGAAATTATGTATTTTGCTAACTGTTCTTTAAATGCATGTATAGGGTGTAGGAACTAGCAAATTTGTAAAATATTGACGTTCCTAACAATTTCAGATTTTCACTTTACTAGCGCATGAATAAAGAGATCAGGCACGTGGCTAAGTTAATTATACATACAGTGGAAGAATACATAATGTACATACAAGTGCTCGGTTTACCGAGCATAACCTTTACAAGAGAGCAAGTAGGAGTAAATTAAAAACAGCTTGTGTTTCTGCATTTTTGTCAGGTCTATAAATATTAATTTACCGTAATTTTATTGTATAAAAATTTTTGCACAAAAGTTTTGTATAAATGTGGCCAGGGCAAAAAAGGACCAAGTTTTTTTTCATTGGAAGCGATGTCGGAATGGTGGCCTGGACACGCGTCAAATCATATATAGAATTTTCACACAAAAATGAGCACTTTTGGAAGCCCTTCTTAATATCTACTTCTATGCAAGTTATGCCTTCTTCCGCCTTATGTAAAATTAACATTGACATGGGCCTCATCGCTTTATTCATGTGTCGGTCAGGTGAAACTGTGACATTAGAAAAGAAAATATTTTACAAATCTGGTTACTTTTACACTCCGATGCATTAAAAAAACAGAAAGCAAAAAAAAAAATTAAGATATCACAAGTGGACCCCTAACACTAATTATTCGACGTTAGGATATGGAATTACTTTCCATCCACCGTTACCAAATTTACTGGGCACATGTCACTCATCGCGCACGATGAAATATATGCAGGCAGGGGCAGTGACTTGTCTCTAAGGTTTATTGCAAAAGTGCTCACTTTATCGTGAACAACCTTTAGCACGTAAAACCTTATGAATCAGCCTGTCTCGCACTAGGCAACCGTGGCCTGGATTTAGCCCTGAAGAGAAAAGTTTCCAGGCGCGGAAATATTTCGCGTCACAGAGTGGCGATTACGGGTTCCCGCCTTCCTGACTGGCGCTTGAAACGTGTTACAGGATGTTTTAAATACACGTTTTCCCATGAAACTATTAAGGAGGCCGCCTGGTTGAAGGAATTTCGCACGTCTGAGGCCTAAAAGCGTGGGAGCGTTACATTGTAAAAAATAATGGTAAAATTACCTCAGACGTGTAAGTTAATATTCACAAATTTGTGTGGGAAAAACAGTTTTCCTCACGGGTAAGGTGAAATTGCCGCACTCGGGAGTAAAATTCGCGTACATTGTAGTGGAAAATCCCATACATGGATGTGAAAATTACCTTACGACGCGTGCATATCTTCAGCATTGTTTCAAATGCTAAGTGGGAGGGCGGGCGGAAGAAACAACTTTTAACCTGCTAATATTCACTGAATCTGTCACGCTGTCGTCCTGGTGTAATGGATAGCGCATCGGCCTATCGTGATAGAGAACCACGACTCGCCGCCACCCACCAGCAAGTGTCGAGGATTAGAGAGTTGAGGTTTCGGTTACTAGGCAATTAAAAAAATTAACAGTGCTCATACTGCGAAATACATTAAAATATAATTTTGTCATACAATACAGGCCTAGTTAATATTCCCTTACTTGTATGGGATCTTCCCTTACTTGTATCGGATTTTCCCCCACTTTTGTCAGATATTTTGCCGTACGATTAGGGAATAGTACTGTACTTGTTATGTAAATTTACTCTACATTTAAGAGGTAGTTTTGCCTTGCATGTAGAGGTAATTAGCTTCCCTTACATGTAAAGGAATTTTTCCTGAAAAATGTTTGTGGCGTGTAGGGGCGTCGGAGACAAGCACATCAACTCTGTCATCGCCTCTACGCGCAAAGCAGTGAACTGGCGTGCAGTCTTGTGTCTATCGATAACGCTTTTCTATGTGGCTTTCAGCGGAGACCCTACCATTTTATGACGTAATAATAAAAATTAAGGTTTGACGCATGTCCCTATTCCTTTCCTAATGTTTTGTACAGGAGTTCTCATACATGAAAAAGATCGTGCAAACATTTCTTTGAGTCTTTTTCACTAACACAATAAAGTGTTTTAGAGAGGAACTGAGAAACGTAAAGAGACGTGTAACGTTTCTTAAACGCTATTCGTAAGCACGCCTCCCTCAGACACGTTGGATGATTTTTTTTTTAGTATAACATTTTCTGCCAGAGCTCTGCACACTATTCGGCAGCCTACCCAAACGGCCACCTTAAATATGCTTCCACTGTGCTGATCTACGAAAAGAACACACATCTCAGACGATGCCTGTTAAGTAATTTCAAAATGCCACGCACATAAGATACACCATTTCAGAGTACTCCAAAATTACTACAAATAGGGTTTCCGAAAAGGTCATATCTCAAAATATACGCGTCAGATATATGCTTTTCACGGTAAAACGAGCATTTTTGAAAGCACTGCTTAAGATCTACTTGCCAGCGCGTTGTGTATTCTTCCACCTTATGTGAGATTAGCATTGTCATGGGCCTCATCACTTTATTCATGCGTGGGTCAAGTGAAACTGCGAAATTATTAGAAAAGATAATATTTAACTAATATGCTCATTTTTACACTTCGATGTATTTAAAAAAACGAAAGAGATAATTTAAGTTATCAGAAATGGTTACCTAACGCTTTTTATTCTACGTTAAGATACGGAACTACTCCCACCCATCGTTATCAACTTTATTGGTCGTATGTCACTCAGGGCGCCCGTTAAAATATATGTAGGCAGGGGCAGTGACTTTACTCTAAGGTTAATTTCAAAACTGGTCACTTTATCGTGAACAGCCTTTACATACAAAACCACTCAAACTGCTGCACTGAACCTCTCTACTTGCTTTTCACCAAAAAAAATATAATGTGATCACCGTTGAAAGTCCCATAATTACACGCAGCGCGATGAGAACATTGCACACCAGTTCAGAGCCCGGTAGGTCGTTGCCCGGTTGAGAATTTCGTACAGGGAAATCAACGTTAATGAAGTTCTGTTTTTGGCATTCCTGTTACAGATATAAATGTATCACCTGCGACTTTTTTGATCAGGAAAATACATGCTTCATTCCCATAGAAGCCTTTGATAGCATTTTTGTATATATAGCCTGTTTTATTGAAAAATCAGAATAATTATAATTTAAATAAAAAATTATTGTTCCGATACAGACCATGAGGGAGTAATTTCTCGCACTCGGGTTTTTGTTTCAAGTTTGTATCTTCAAAATTGTCATCAAAAAAACCGAATGCCAAATGGCCAAACAGCCTTAAGTAGTTCTCGCCCCCCACTTTCTACGGACTCGTCTCGAGCCTGCCTCCTCGAGAGACTGCTCCAGTTTTGCGACTTGTCGCGCGACGCTCGGCTCGCATATGGACGTCGGCGGGAATAACCATAACCAGAATGGTCCTCGCAGCAGGACGTCGTCGCGATCACATTGCGACACCCTCGGTGTCCGCACCTCGTCTGCGAGCACGGCGCTGCTGCCCGACACACGTCATCAATGACGACTTACGGGAATGAGCCCGCACGCAGGCCGGCAACGCGACGCGCCGCCCGCCTGCTTGTATCAACCACGGCCGTGGGCGACAGGTCTGGACGCCATAGACTAAAGATGAGGTAGACCGCTTAGTCGTATTCTGCGCATGTACCCAACACTGACCTGCCCCAGAGGAACACAACTGTCAAAGTCACATCATCTACAGTGATGAACGTGTTTGTTTATATCATCATTTTTATATGACAATCGCTATTATATTAATAAAATACTTTTACCAGTTTGAATTTAATCAAAAAGCATTACAGATTGGTTACAGGAAGTATAGAAACATATCTAATCACTTGTTTACGACTCAGTTTTCTAACCTAAAATCCAAACCATTCTCTAGACGCGTTGGCAGAAAAGCAGTTCAGTGTTGGAACACGGAGATTGGTTGCGCGCAGATGGCGAGATTGGTCTACCTCATATTTAGTCCATGGTCCGGAGCTGTATTCGACGGCCGTGATATCAATTTTCTATGACCAAGGAATATTTACAAGCACTTGCACATTCTCGTACAGTCACCAGTCGCCAGTCACCAGCTTCTTACTTGAGAGGTCGACATTCCAGATTCCGCACGAGAATTTTTTCCAGTCTAAAATTATTGTGCCGCAGACCCACCTCGCGCTCAGACCCCGATGTGTACAGTAGAATGCCTGTCATGACGTCACCACGCTCACGACCATACTCATCCCAGTTGGCGGGAACTGAGTGGCAACTGCACTGACTAAAAAGGTTTTGTTGAATCGTACAAAGTTTGTTAGGCGCAACCAAATTAATTGTTTATATAGAAACGATAAAATATTACGATGTTCGAATAAATTCTTTTTTCTTATTTGGCTGCCCAAAATGCAAGATTTGGTTGGCGCAACTAAAGATTAGTTTGACTTTACGTAAATTTCGGTTAATATAAAAGAAAAGTGAAAGCGCGACCGTGATTCGAACCCACGTAAGGTGCACTGGAGCGCTAAGCCCTAGCAACATCAGCAATTCTTTCTTTTTTTTCTGGCTTGAGCTCGTTCGCAGTTATGAGTGCCCTCCGGCATGCATGTTAGTAGTTAAGTCGGTTGGAGAATGGGATGCGTCTCAGGGCAAGCCTTATACGCCTTACGTCGAGTTTGTTACGTTAAAATGGGCGCATGCACAGCGGCTATAGCAGGGTTGTCTGGTGCCATGGCCGCAATTGCAGCCATCGGCACAAGTAAAAATGTCTAGATGGAAGTGCACGGCAAACCAGGCAAATCGGTAAGAGCGCCGTGAAAATCTGTGCGACAGCAGCGGAGGATAAATGTGATTTCCTTTAACTGTATTGGGGCTGGAGAAAGTAGGGTAAGCGGTTAGTTCGCGAAAACCTACTCTAGTGGGTTTGGCGCGGGGTGATATGAAATGAGTACGCTGCTGGGATTCAACAAGGGTCGCGCTATGCGGCCCTGGTGGTGGGGGACAGAACTGAGCCACCCTCCCGACAGATGCCAGTCATCCTTCTGTAACACAGAAAAAGGCGTTAGTGTGTTACAGGCGTAAGAAGGGGAATCTTATGATTAGTGGATCAACCTCAGCTAGAGCGCCTGCTGGTTAAATACGAACATTTTTTAATATAGATACTATTTAAATACTGCACAACGTGCGTAAATAGATATATCAAGCTTTATAGAGCTTTATTTTCTTGTTGAAATTGTTTTATTAGGAATTCTGTACAAATTAAACATAAATAAACTAACTTATAAAAACTATTACCATCCTATCTGTCATAAAAATTACAAACAAACTCTCGAGCTGTTTCAGCTCTCAGTACCTCGGTGTTACGAGCCACCCAAATCTTTTCCAAACTAAGGCAATCAAATGAGCGCAGTGGTTCAGAGAGGAAGGGGGGGGGGAGGGGGCAAGATGGGCCGAGCCCCCTCCCCAATACGTATAAGTAAACTGAGAATATAATTCCACCCAACACTGAAATATATCTGTAATGTGTTCTTAGAGCAGGTGGAAGACCGGCAAGCTAAGCTGTGTGATTCTATACAGCTTTGCTTCTCAAAACAGTGTTCCCTCCCATCTCAACGTAACCAAGAGTTCTCAGTGTCGGGAAAGTCCAATAAACTGATGCTAGCAATATATCAGGACTTTGTATTAATCAAATCGCCCGTTCTATTTTTGTTCCAGAAAATAAATCCACGGCAAACATTACAAAGTTTAGTTATTTTGTTACGAAGCCTAAAAACAATTTGGTTAATTAATTATTACAAATTTTAAATTTTAGAAAAACGGAACTTTTATTTTCTACGATTAGGTTAAACACTTAACACGAAATTTTACTGAAAGAAAGCAAAATCAACCCTCTCATTTTCTGCATAATTTAAATAGATTTGAAAATATTTATTTTATAACAATACAAAACCTGACTACACTACTGGGCCAAAAATTTATAGGCCTACAGCTTATTCAACTATAAATATTTTGTTGGAAGTTTATTGTTTTTGATCCAAAACATAGGTTTTGTTTAATTTTTTTCGTTTTTTTTTTTTTTCCTTAACAAAATATTTTGTTGGTTCAACTAAATGTATTTTTGGCATTATATAAACAGGTATTTTGTTCGTTGGAACAAACCTTTCTCTCAGTGTGCTACAGAATATAATCGTGCTATCACAACACTCAAAATATATCTGAAATAAGGATTGGAGAAAACTTATCAACATTCATCGAGAGAAAAAAAAATATTGGGGAAGTACAGATGATTTATTGCAATATCATATCATTGATCGTGTACAAAATTTTTTTCAGAGTTCGAAAACAAGTTGGCTTACACAGTCATACTTCTTATACTGCATTTTAAGTATTAGGATTGTAATGACACTACTGGACTTAGTTGCGGGTATCGAACTATCGGGCTAGTCTTTGCAAACATCAGCGTGTGACGAGAGATCGATTACTGTTGTGGTGTGCGTACAATGTTGAAATATAACGTGTGCTCCGATTTGTCCGCGGGTAACGTTGACGCAGTGCTTGACTGTGCGTGTACTGGATCACGTGCCTGACGTCTTCCTTTTGCAACTGACTATATAGTCTGAGTGCGGAATAGTAAACCCATTTAAAAGAACCAGTAGGCGTGTTCGCGTGGTTTCCTATTCTGCTAGTTTAGTGCTGTTTCTGCTGTGTTTCTGGATGTTACCGCTCGGGTTAGCAGAAGCACACTTTCTGTACGCTGTTCAGGTGACGGTGGCAGTTACTATTTGTGCTATGAAATGCATATATTTCTGCTCGTTCTCGCCGAGGTACGGCAGAAATATCAAAATGAATAATCGGAAAAAAAAAAAAAAAAAAAAAAATTGCTGCCAAAATATAATTACAAACGTCGAAGAGTCTTGAAAGTGACGATTACGAATATTAATTTGCTTTTACGCAGATGTTTGGGTATCCTGTAAGAAGTGCAAATGGGAAATAAAAATAACTAAGGCGTATTCATCTCCGAAAGTAAGTTATTTTGAGAAGCCGAAAATTTTTAATGCACGTAAATTCGTCGTTCGTGTCGTCCTGCTGAGAGTGACTCCTGTCGTTGCTGCCTTGCGGCTCGTGAAAAATATCACTTGCTCTCAGGTAGTGGACAAACTATACCGCGCGAACAAACATGGCGAGAGCTCCGTTTGTGGCTCGTCTGGGGAAAACCGAATCGCGTCAAAAATGTATCACCCAATCATAAACGTTGCAAAATGCTGAACTGTTTTCGAAAACTATTTTGGCTAAAGAGTTCTTCAAGATTTTTAGGGCAAAATAATGAATATTGAGATACAACTCTTATCACAGTTGAGCTAGTAGAGGGAGAGGATATATTGTCATGTTATTTGTATTACATCGTACTTGTAATATTTCTGAAAGATCATACGTGAACAATGTGTCGAAATATCAGTCATAATTTTTGCCAATTGACTTCAATTTATTTTTGCCAGAATAGTACTGCAGATTTATTTTGTATTTCCTTACTTACGTTGTATTTATTATTGTTTAGTGAAATAATTAAGTAAATGCACAAACTATACGTAACGAATATCTTACATAATTTATGGTCTAACTTCTGGCTTAGTTAAAACCTGGTATCTGTGATAGCCTAGTGTATTTTAAATGTTTCAGCATTAGCCTATATATTTTTTTTAATGAACTCTTATTTTTAATTTTCACTAATAAGACGTAAATTAACATTTAAAGAGACTATATAATTAAGTGGTAAATGTTTAATAAATTGATATAAAACCTTTAAAATAATTCTGAACATTTTTTTTAAGTTGTGAAGCTAAAATTTTAGTCCGGATTTGTGTATTTTTTGAGGAATTTTTTTTTACCCACGTCGCAAATTTGAAGGTATCAACGCCATTCTGAAGGAACACGGCTAATCAAGAAAATAATTAGAATTAAAAAAATATATTTAACCAATATTCTTAAAAAAATTAATTTCATCAAACGACACTCTATAAAATTTTTCTATATGCAATAAAACATACATCCGTCTGACCTCGTTCACGGTCCAGGATCTGTATTAACGTTCTTACGTACTACCATTACAGCAAAAGTAATGATTAAAACACTCTATTTGTCTTTATCATTGTTAATGTATGTATGCTTATATATATACACATATATATACATATACATATATATATCGCAGCCTATAAACAAGGGGTGACTATGTCCTATACCGTGGCAGTGTTAACAAGTGAAGCCAGTTTATATCGTGAGTAAGAAGGTTGTTTTCCAATAGAAAGATCACATGATCAATAGTAGCCAAAAACATTGTATCGGCCTATCTTTCACGTTTATTTTTACTAGTATTAAAATCGACATAAATTAACATACAACCCTTTTTACCTTAATGATTATATATATATATATATATATATATATATATATATATATATATATATATATATATATATATATAAAGCGTGTGTGTGTGTGTGTGTTTGTCTCGGGTAACGAACTATACATTTCTCCGTTAAATATGTAAAGTTATGAATTATTTACATTTAAATTGAACTCTTGTAAACAGCGTTTTGGTTGATTTGTTTCCCATTCCCTAAATATTTGCCTTGAAAATATGCCACGAAATAATGTTCTGACGACTACAGAAGCTTTTAACAGTTATGATAAATCTTTAACCTTACTAAAATCGATTATAATACGCTGTTGAAGTCGTCTGCGAGTGCGTTTCAAGTGAAGTAGCCATACTGGAGAGAGACAACATTTATTTACATTGAATAGCCTTGCGAGTGCTGTATGAACTCACTAGTTGTTCTGAATCTTCTCTAAATTTGTGTTATTCTTGCGTTTGTGAATTGTGAATTTGGCATGTAAACACGACTTTTAAAACTATAATCTATTTTTTATTAATTCGGTGACGAACGAAAACTAATATTTATGTATGAAAATGCCTACGAGCCAGGCCATGCGAGTCCAGAGGTGCATATTCTCGAAAGTAACGGTGTTTAGGGTATTCGTATATACCGTGGATACATTCGTGAAAAATATCGCACAATTATTATGTGTATAGGGGTATGTTATCTGTGTAGGTTTGTAAATTAACAATTGCAGTGTGTTTAATTTTTGCAAGTGCGGTTTGGATTACTTGCCAAGTTGCGGACTCGTTAGAGGTACAGGCACCTTTATAAAATTGCAGAAACATATTTTTCTAAATGCAGATTAGCTATTTCAGTGTAGGAGTTTATGGAATTCATTCATTAGTATCTAAGTCTGTGAAAGTTTATGGAGTGAAGGTAAACAAAAAACGTGAACAACTGATGCAAGCATGTTTCAAACATAACCTTTAGCTTTCCTCGTGATAAAATAGCTGTTTGCGGGCATTAATGACCAATCACCTCGTAAATCAATACAAGGCTACACCTTATAAAAACTCCACTCTTACAATTTTTTTCTCCCCAAGTCAGCAGAGTTCTTCCCGATATGAAATTTTTTAGCATGTTGGCTACTGACTGACTAAGTCCTTGGTACTAAATTGCACTTTTGGAGAAAGATGAAACACAATTTTTGTATATATATTGAATAAAATTATCCAGAAATGTCTCCTATCCCCCTTTCTTTTTCTTCTGAAAAGTTGTTAAAACACTTGAGTGTCCAGTGGAGACAATGCAGTAAAAAATCTTTATTTCTGTGTTTTACTTATGTACCACAGGTAACATAACCCTATCCAATATTGTAGATGCAATTAACAAAACTGTGCCCTACAATAAGGGCTAAATAAATATAAAACTGTATCAGAATAAAAGAACTAATGTAATGTAAAAAGTGCGAATAACTAAAATCGGATTTGAATTTATCTACCAGAAGCCATTTTCTATATTAACAAATATGTATAAACGAGATGAAGTCATATTAGAAACATAACTCTCGAGTCATTGTCTCAGTGTTAGGAATTTAAATATAAATGCCAGCAAGTAATTATTTATTCGTGGCTCAAGAACACGTGAAGTTTGCCTCCCAGAAATTCAATTAGGCTGCTGGTCGCTGTTTTGTTGCACTCATTACTGGTACGCAACCTGCAATACATTACACGACAACGGTAGCACGCTTGGTATACATTATTTAATCATTTATTCAAACATAGTTTTCCACAAATCCTGATATATGGGCCGCTGTATCACACACTCACGATCGGTAGTTTTATGAGGAAATTATTTGATTGCACAACTAGCAGAAGCCTTTAATAAACTAGTGAAACTTCATACGTGAATTTTAATATATTCATTTATTTATTTATATTAATTAATTAATTAATTCATCATCCTCTTTGTTCAACACGAACTACTACGAAAATAACCTTTATGTCAACGTCATTCTAATGTAAACACAGTGTTTTGGGCTACAAATTATGGCGGCTAGTGCGTCCATAGTAAAACCGTCTATCTCCAGCGGCTTCATCTGCATCACAGCATGCCTTATCCTGTATACTCCTAACTCCGTGTTTATAAATACCTAGATAATATTTGCCTTATCTGAATATCCTAGTCTGTAGAGAAAGCTCTCCTGCGCTAAAATTGTTCGTAAAACAGGAGTGATTTTATCATCGACTTTTATAGCCCTGTTTACGATCTGCGAGCTTCAAGGTTGGCAAGATTGAATATGTACTACGCAGTTTGCTTTCGGCCGTCAACTTCCTGAAAGTATTTTTACTCAATTATTGTTGTAATGACAACGTTCTGCGTCAATAACCGTGGAATTTGAGGGAAGTAAAATAATATTATTATAATATACTTCGTTTCGTATCCATGTACAGAAATTATTTTTAATAATACCACCTGAAGAAACGTTGTACTGATTATAATCAGTTATTTTATGTACCTGTTAGACTTGGTAATCTTATATATTTTAACATAATTTTATAGCCATTTTAACTTGACAAACTGCGATCGAACCAGTTGTCTTAGTTGAACAATGTCATTGCTTTTGTCTGATTTTAAATAAATGATTACTATAAGAGAGCATAATGTTTATGTTGAATTATTAACAGTTAGGCGGCAAATACAGAATACTGTGACGAAATTAATATTAATAATATTTTTGAAGTTTACATCATTAGTTTTAGTAGCAATCAAACTATACTATAAAAATTACGAAACGGAATACTCGTTTCGTAGTAAATAAATGAGTCTTGTGGTCTCTACCAAATAATTCTTGTTTCTCAACGAAAAGAATAATGGGTTCAGTGAATAACCACAATTTTTTTGTTGTAGTATAAAATTTACAAGTAGCTGATATGTGCATTTCATCGCTAAATGAGTGAAATTAAGTACGTATGCACAACAATCGGCTAGCTTTTCTGATTCCAGTGGAGAAGTAGTCTTTGGTTGTCGGACAATTTTAACTTATTTCCATTTTTTTTAATTATTTATATTCTAGGCCATGTTTTTGTATCCTGCCAGCTGCTTGGAAGCAGCCTTGTTCAGTTGCGGCAGGAAATAATTACTATTCATACAGACGTTTAAAAAAAATAGCGGCAGATGATCAGCTAAGGAAAGCAGTATAAATCAAACCATCATAAAAGGAATGAAGAAGTACACTGCTCAAAAAATGAAATTCGGTCATGTATTCAGATGTTCATAGCCCCATTATATGCATACATATTGAAATGAAAACATGCAGTCAATAAAAACAAACCCTATACTTTGCAACAATTAAAAATTTATATGAAAAGTGTTCTTTGGACACTCAATACACGACATAATTGCACAACGTGTCAAAAAACAAAGTGGTGCCTGTTCATACACCAAAATGGCTACGTGGTAATTAAGCATCTTAATAAGATGTATTGCCACCTCTCGCATTAATAACAACTTCACAACGATGCCGCTGATCAGCGGGTTTTCTCGGGAATCTTCCCTTTCCCCCGTCCCCTCATTGCGACGCTGCTCCATACTCGCATCAATAACCCCCTATCGGCTCTCAAGACCTCGATGTCAAAGCCGCCCAAATCTTACTGTTTTCCAATAGATGCAAACGACATAGTCCACGTTAACTTGGTATTTCGCTATTATCCTTAATTTTTTCACCTAAGTGTACGTGAACAAACTTGTCGGACATCAACTGAAAAAAAATAAGCATCCAAAAACTAAAATAAAACAAGAAAGAAATAAAATAAATTGAACCCAAGAAAACAAATTCCCATTTCCTTGCTGTTCTGCGTAGAACACAGGCCATAAGGTTATTTGTAACTGCGTGTAGCTAGAATAAAAAATAATAAATGTAAATGATAAATTCCTTTCGAATGGCGATGACCTTCAGCACGGACATGCCAGATGCATTTAAAAACAAGTATTGATAGTTTGTAGGAAGAATAATCACCGAGAGATGTCCGAGTAACTTGGCCTTGGGAGGAAGTTGCAACCTGTTCCAGTACGCAGGGGGGCCAAGTTGCGATTAAGGAGTAATTTAGTCAAGCAGGTTTTACGAAGGCCAGCGCGCGCCCAGACAAACAAATTCTCCGCAAATTTTTTTTTCTCCTCGGGTGGCTTGTTCTGGAATTTTTTTTTTTTTTTGTTCGCGAGTAAATACACCACTGTCAGCGTAACATCTGGCAGGATGGACCATTACTGACGGAACGGCAGATTAGTAATCTTTACTAGCTTTGTGCGTGTTTTACTTCCACGCCACTCATGTTTCAGTGATGAATACGTACCTTATCAGTGAATTGATCCTAATTTTTGTAGCTAACATACTAAGGTTCTCATGAACGATTTTCCAAATTTTTTGTTGAAATATTTTACTGCTTATTCTTTTTTAACCGCCCACAGTTTGCATCATTTGCCGCTATTAGCTCATAATCAACTGAAAGTGACTTCGATTTACATGGGGATAGGTTTACATTAACTTTGCAGAGTTACTGATAGGCTTCATGATCCGTTATGCGATAGCCTTTAGTGGAATTCCACCTCGTTTGGAGAGACATTAAAGTCCTACGTGCTTACATGGCAACGTAGTCCGGTTTATACTCTTGTTTGCATCGTGACTTGATTGGGTGCCCAAGCTATTTGACATTTCCCTTATTAATTGACGGCACATGATTGAGTCAGGCTATTTTAGAGCGATTCGCAGTCATTTATAGCGGGGGAAAAAAAACTTTGATCCAGTGGAAAACACTACGGCGTACACTGTTATAGGCTGTTCACGGTAAAATGAGCACTTTTTAAATGAACCTTAGAAAAAAGTCACTGCCCCTGCCTGCATATATTTCAATGGGCGCACCCAGTGACATTCGCCCAGTAAAGTTGGTAACGACGGATGGCAAGTAGTTCCATATCTTAACGTCGAATAAAAAGTGTCAGGTACCCATTCGTGATAACTTAGATTATTTTTTCCGGTTTTTTTTAATGCATTGAAGTGTAAAAATTAGTAGATTTGTAAAATATTTACTTTCCTAGTAATTTCACAGTTTTGCTTGACTAACGCATGAATAAAGTGGTGATGTCAACGGCAATGTTAATTTTACACAATGCGGAAGAATACACAAGCAGATCGTAAGCAGGGCTTTCAAAAGTGCTCATTTTACCGTGAACAGCCTTTAAGTTATATATATTACACGGTGACCAGCGTTTCAACTGAAAGGGAAAGGAGCTGGAGAACTTCCCCCTTTTTTTGGATTTCGAGTTCCAGTTTCTATATTCCTGTGTATTACACTCCCAACTCGGGGACAGATAACCTTTTTTCTCTTCAAATATAAGTTTTAATATCCTGAACCAGCATTCCCGAAATTTTACTTTTATTTTCTGCACTGTAGTAAATTCCGTAATACACCTGTCTGCTGCTAGTAGCACGATATTGCCAGTTTAGTGATCCGGCTTCCACTGATTTTATCATTGAATAGTGTAGCCAAGTCTTTACTTAAAGGTCCATTTTTTTCCCCCAGTATTTTTCTCGGTATGTCAACATTAAAATAGTTTCCAAACAATCCTTTACTCTGCGAAATATTATATTACAACTACACTTTTTTTATTGTTTTCACAAACCTAAGTTGTTCCTGTTGTATTCGTAATACAATTTTAATCGTGTAACTGATCTGTGGAATATCAAGTTCCTGTGAAGTCGTAAGGTAAGACCAGAAATTAAAAAAAAATACCATTCCAAGTGCCACAGCAATTTATTAGGATGTCAAAAACAACAATATTACTGGTGCATAAATTAATAGCGATCAATATTAAAATCTAATATTTAATAAATATTTTAAAAATAAGACGTTGGTTTGGTCATACGACATATTTCCTTTCTTTTATTATTTCCCCAAATCGAACACTGCCAGAGAGGCCTGATTTTGGAGCAATAATATCTTACGAGAGGTTGTATTTCAATACACTTTATTTCAGATCTAATTTTGTGAGAGTTTATTTTATTAGCCACTTGCCTCATGCGTCAGCCCTTGATTCGGAGCAATGTGATTCCGCATGGCCCATTAGAGAAACAAAATGACTTCTCGCAAATACGTGCGGTCAGTAATCGAATGAGAAATGCAGGTTTGCGGGTACAGTGTTGAAGTATAAGCTGTCAGCCAGGTGGCCAAGTTTTCGCGAGGTTAAATAATTTGTGAGGGAACGCTTTGTGCTACAATCCTGCTGCCTCCCGTGCTCTGCCATTAGCATGTCCATACATGAAATGGATGGCGGCCATCTCTTCGTTAGAAAACGTGTGTGGAGCCATGCCAGCTTCTTCAAATGATGTTACGAGTGTCCACTTCTCTTGATAATCAAGGCGAGGGCTGGTACCTGGAACCTAAGACATGAAAACTGTTGTACAGGCTATTCACCGTAAAATGAGTACTTTCGAAAGCCCTGCATAATATCTACTTATATGCACATTGTATATTCTTTTCCTTATGTAAAATTAACATTGTCATGGGCATCAGCACTTTATTCATGCGTCGGCCTATTGAAACAGTGAAATTATTAGAAAAGTAAATATTTTTCAAATCTGCTAATTTTTACTCTTCGATGCATAAAAAAAAATAGAAAGTGTAGGAAATAAGTTGTCACAAATGGTTACCTAACACATTATAGAACGTATACCTCATTTGAGTAAACGTAGTAAAGTTTATTACGATTGTGTAACAACGTCTTACAAGTTCTACAATTTCTGTAACTACTCCTATAATAATTTTTATCTTTTTAATTCATTTAAAAATAAAAGCTTTCTTTAAAAGTATTTTTACAGTAAATTTATTCTTCACTTCTTAGTCTCGCCTATTTTTTTCTTATTATTATCTTATAGGTAGACTATTTATACATTCACAGACTCGTCCGTCATAGGTATCGCTTGCGATTAGGCGAGTTTCAGTGCACTCCTTTCGCGGGAAGTTGGACCGTCATGCTGAATATTCATTACTCATCTTACACGTGTGCGTAGGTCGATGTATTTTACATTTTAATACGAGCTCACGAAGATCGGACTCTTCAAATGGTATTTCACATACACACGCGCGCAGTAGATCTTTTGAATTCCTTCTCGTGTTTCAAAGTTTGGATGGTCTTTTACCCACACAACCAACCATGTGTGTAAATGAGGACTTGCCCAGCACTGGAACTCTACACGCCACCAGTAATCGACAACTTGTCCACCAAATACATTCTGATTGCTAGTGATTCGGTGGGCGCCGGACAGAAACCTCGCAGACACCTACCGTACATACAAACGAGTGAAGCTTTAAATAAAATCTTGTAAAAAATGACAAAATAAAAAATGTTTGCATAGACTGTTCACGGAAAAATGAGCACTTTTGAAAGCCCTGATTACGATCTACTTGTATGCACGTTGTGTATTCCTCCGCCTTATGTAAAATTAACATCGGCACTTTATCCATGCGTCGACCAAGTGAAACCGTGATATTATTATAAAAGTAAATATTTAACAGATCTGCTCATTTATACACTTCGATACATTAAAAAAAAAAAACAGAAAGCGAAATAGATAATTAAATTTATCAGCGATAGTTACCCAACACTTTTTATTCGACGTTAAGATACGGAACTACTTTCCCATCCATCATTACCAGCTTTACTGGGCGCATGACACTCAAGGCGCTCGTTAAAATATACGCAGGCAGGATCAGAGATTTTTTTCTAAGGTTGATTTCGAAAGTGTTCACTTTATCGTGAACAGGCTTTAACTCGTAGGTGGTTTGCGGTAGCTTCGCTTACAGGTCGAAGTGTAGCGTAATCTTTTCAGTCGACTAATTAGATGCGAGCATTGGTTTACAGGGGCTTCGGACTTGCGGTAGGAAGGAGAGATAGTGCGATATATCGTGCGCAATAGCAGCAGCATGATCGAACATAGGAGAAGGTGAATGTTCATAAGCGGTAATGCGGGGCGATCATCTACGACATACGACTGTTTGTCGACTGATTGGAAGGCGACCCATGAGTTATATTTGCCACGCCACACCAGTTAGTGTTTTTCAAATATCCGTACGTTTACAAAAGTTTTTAAGAAATAAAATTTAACTGCCCACCAACCTCTCTTCGTAATAAGCGTCGTCACATAAAACTATTGGTTTTTTATTTTTTATATTCGCAGTCCGTTTTCAAATAATGATAATAATCACTGCTAAGACTAGTTCTGAATACAGATTTCGACAAATGCAACCCACCAGGCCTACTATGAAGACAGGAGCGAGTGAACTGATATTGGAAACTTACGCAGAACCGTTATACATTGTTAATAATTTCCGCGCATTCCCGTTAAAGCTTACGGAAATATTAAATCAATATATGGAATCGAGCTCCGTAATTTTGAGAAACAGAACACAGTTATGTGCTTACATAACATGGAATCTCTCTGTATTTCCTATGGCCTCGGGTATCGGGATCAAACATTACTGGGGCTACATGTTTCGTTCTGTGTAACCAGAAAATTATTGTTCCTGCAGCAGTTCGGATCCTCAAAACACCAAAAAAGTGGACCATGTCACCTGTAACTGGCAGAAATTACGTTTGTAAGTTTATTTAAAATTTCATATCTACACCGTGCATTGAAAGAAAGACGAAGCATAGATGAATCCATGAGGCGGAGAGGGGTAGGGGGCGTGAGTCGGTTGCTTGGAGCTTGCTTTTACTCTGGGTAAAATGAGTTTATTCTCGAAACCAATAACTAGACACATCCGAATTTCGAGAAAATATTTCCGCTCATGCTAGATTTCAATACCCCACGGGTGTACTAGCAGTTTTATTTTCCTTATTGGCGGTGTGTGTCTGTGAGTTACTTGACTGGCCAATCGGAATTAGGTTACTGCTATACCGTACGTATGTGATTCGCGGGCAGTCACCTAAAACGCGAAACATCTCAATAATCCTATCACAATAGTGCATCATAGCTAAACTGTTATTGAACACAACTGGTCGTGAAATCTTTCCGCAAAAATCGGGTGTCCCTACCAATAACATTATTAACAATTTAGTATTATAACAAACACTTAGACGAAATATTCAAAAGTATTTAGATAGCTTTTCCACTAAGTACTGAAGTTCGTATTTATTACTAAACTTGCATTTACTGGTAAAAAAGTGGTTTGAACGTAATGTACAGAACCCACCCTCCTGTAGCCCCCTTTTTATTGGGTCTCCAGATCCGCCACTGCAACAGTAATTAGATTCACGAGCTCTAATGTGTTTTTTGTATTCATATCCTGCAATATGTTTAGATATACTAATTTTAATATGTGTATTGTTTGTTCAAAGTGAAAAACCCGCACAACAAATAAATAAAAATCAATTTTTGCAACCCCTATAATCCGGAAATATATGAAAACCGTACTAGCATTTAAACGGAGAAGTTCCAATGAATTACCGGGAAGTTCTTTATTAGGGTAGGGGGTGGAGCTAAATTACCGTTAATTTTTTGAGGGTTTTTGGATAGTTTTTACTAGTAATTTCCCGTAGCCTAGCGGAATTTTTTTTTAACAAAGTATCTGTATATTTGCCCAGATCCTTTCTGTAACTTCGAGTGCCGGATGTCGGAGACAAATACTGCCGAGGATACATGGAGCTGTCTCCTCGGTTACAGCCAGACAAGAATCGATTCCTTGAACAACTCAAATTTAAGTAAAGCAATACGTGATAAATTACTTGGATGTCAAGCTTGATGATAAAAAAAAAAAGCATACGTGACTTCGAAGAACCTCATCAGTGTTCAGTTATTCAAATTGTAAAACTTATTTTGAGAAGTTTCGCTTTTTATTTGTGTGGTTGTCGCATCACAGCATACAAACATTATATACTATTTAGGCCGCATGTTTCCGCGGCCATTGCCAACGTGTTATTCTTTTTAGACAATGCCTATTTTATTATTGCCAAAGAATAAGGCCACTTTTTTTTTTTTTCTAGACGGTTTCAGGACTACTTGCACTCCGAAACACTAGAGCTCAGACCCACTTTCGTGACTGGACGATTTTAACTGTTACACATTTAAGGTGTCTGCCCGCGAATCACGGATACTCAGTGTCGGAGTTACCTAATTCTGATTGGCCCTGTCAGGTATGGGACATGTCTCCCGACAAAGATACGTGGCATATAATCAAAGGAAATGCGCACGTCTGCCGTAGCACATTGGATTCTATAGCCTTCCTGTAAATCTTTTTGCGAAATACAAGCAACCCTACTTACGAATCATAACTAGAGATGACGAAAATTCGCGAAGATGTTTCGTGCCAACATATGTACTATAACGCTAACTAGTTTATTATTTCATGATTGGATGAACAAGATTTTGACTCGGGTAATTTGTTTGCAGACCAATCACGAACGTTCTGCCTTATAGTATCAGAGTCCTCATTGGTCCAGTGAAATGTGGTTAGACTCTTCATACACGCATAACAGCCAATACGGAAAGACAACTGTCGGACATGTGTACAGTACGTTGAATCCTAGCAAACAGTAAACTTTTCCCGCGATAAATCATTACCTCTAATCATACGGTTTTTTGTCTGTAGACGTACTGAGAATAAAGGAAAAAGGCACAGGACATAATTAGAACAGTCAAGACAAGAAATATTTCGTCACGCAGACTCCACCAAACGTTTGTGAGTATATCGAAATACAGAATAAGTACAATTTTTATAGCCAACACTAAATTGTTCACCTTCGCTCTGTTAATCATAGTATTTACGGGCATGCCACAAGATCTACTGTAGAACATTCCTTATTTCTAAAGACGTGCAAAATTAGCGTTTTCATTTAGTAGTATGCTAGACGTCACTGTCCTATACTTACTTGAGCGTAGTTGTTGATTTAATTTGCTACTGGCAACTATACGGCGTCATTAAGGTCATGATCTTCCATTTATCCAGCTTATGCGATAATTAGAGCCCCGAGTATTTCGCTGATTGCTTTGGTTGCACGGTAGACATCAAAGTTCTCTATACACTCCATACATTGTCGTTTGCTCATTGGTTGCTGCGGTCAAGTGCTGACTGTTTAACGCTAACTCACACTACTGCTTCCTGCTTATTACTGGCTCACAGTTAAAGTGGGCGTGTCTAAAGAACTTCCATCCAATCAGTATAGTAGGAGAAAATATTAAGTGCTTGAAGTCTACTTCGTCCGTGAATGAATTCACGAAGTTCTCGGGGGCTCTAGCGATAGTTAGTTTTTTTTTAACACAAACGGTAGCCGACATTGTAAAATAGCTCTGGCCATTTTGTTAAGAATTGTTTTTATTAGGTAGTCTAATTTTTTCCAACACAAAAACTGTATAATTTTAACAAATTATTAAATAAACGAAAACATCGTTAAATAATTAATTAATTAGATATAAATATGCCGTTACTGTGTTGAAACAATAAGATGCATGATAAAAGTACTTTTTAACAAAATGGCCAGAGCGATTTTATAATAGCGGCTCCCGTTCGGGTTTTAAAAATTAACTATCGCAAAAGCTGTAGAAATGGAAGATCATGGCCTTAAACTGTGCTACAGTGCACTATAGATCGGTTCTCGAACCCCGCCCCCCTCCTCCAACCTTACCCGCTGGTTAAGTTGTAAGCCAATGGCAGAAGTCAAGCAAGTTTAGCCTGGAACCGCACACAAAATAATAACATAACATTTATTGAACATCGCAAGTTTTTCATAGTAAATTTAAACGGCATAGTCATGTTTTACCAGAAACTGGAATCTCCAGCTGGTGGCCTCCGAAACAATGCCACGGAGAAAGGCTTTCTCCACAAAGACAAGAGGATATAACGAGCAAGAGACACCTGGTGACATAATTTTCTTACGAAAATATGACACTGATAGGAATGGCGCTTAATCGGGAAAATTTTTTATAGTAACATACTTTTCAAAACACCGCTGTATTTGTGGTTGAATGATTTTTTTGACGCGGCCTATTGCTGTTTACAAACGAATCAAAGGTGTTTTTCATAAAAGAGTAGCGTAATTTCCATTGGCTCAGTTAAGCCACGAAGCGGGTTTACGTATATTTGAAACCCAAGAGTGGAACTAAAACTTCAGACGTGTGCACAGTGCCTATTAGTAAAGACCTGAAGAATTCGCGAGTTCAATGTCCTGCAGGCTAGAGACTATAGCCTAATGTACATACAAATATACCTATATCAACAGCACACTGGTTGCCTGCTGTCACAGTGGAAGGCGACAATTGGACACCGTTCTCCAGTAGGTGTCAAACACTGTGCGCACCAACGGCTTAAGTTATGTCAACGCATGTGATTTGAATTCTAGCTTGTCCCAAACTTAATCCGCGAATTCTTCACGTATCAACCTATTAGTAATTGTAACATATAACCCACTAAGATAAAAATGAGTTAATGTCTGTATTTATTATTAAAGGTTGTTAACGATAAAGTGAGCACTTTTGAAATAAACGTTTGAAAAATGTCTCTGTTCCTACCTGTGTATATTTTAACGGGCACACTAGCTGTTAGACGCCCAGTAAAGTTGGCAACGACTGAGAGAACGGAGATCCATGTGTTAACGTTAAGTTACAAGTGTTAAGTAAACATTTGTAAATACTGGATTTTTTTTTTCTTTTTTTAATGCATATGTTTTTCGCGAAAAGATTTGCGTTCAGGCTAGATTTCAATATCCTAATTGCACACTTAGAGTATTAATTTGGCTATCAGGTGCTTGTCGTTGTTTGAAGGCTGACTGCTACACGAGTCAGCTAATCAGAATTAAGTTTCTCCTATACTGACCGTTCGTGATTCGCGGGCAGACAGATAGGACGGGTAACAATTCAAACGATTCAATCACGAAAGTGGTTCTGAACTTAAAGAGATTTGGAACACAACTTGTTCTGCAAATCTTTTCGTGAAAAACATGCGGCCCTACATATAAGTTAAATTTCAAAATAAAAACATTTGTAAAATATGTATTTTTCTAAAAAATTTTACAGTTGCCCTTGACCGGCGTTCGAGCAAAGTGGCCAGGCCAATGGTAACGTTAATTGTACGTAATATGCGTACAAGTAGTTCTTAAGCAGGGCTTTCAAAATTGTTAATTTTATCGTGAACAGCCTATATTACTGTAAGTTTACTATAGTTATCTGTCAATGGTATAATTTGAACTAGTAATTTTTCGCCAAAAAAAACTTGAGTATAGGGTAGACTTCAATACTATAAGCACCCAACAGCAGTTTGTCTAATGCCATTGGTTGCTGTCTGCTTGAGAATACGTTTTCATATCTGACTTGGCCACTCAGAATTCGGCAACATCTGCATGGTTCCTACGTGATTCGTGTGCAGACAATTAACATGTGTCGAAATGTAATTCAGCCAACCAAGGCAGGGAAATGACTCTACGGTATTTAGAATTATAACTTGTCTTGAAATATTTTCGCGAAATTTCACTACCCTTAGGTATAATATAATTATGTAATCATTAAAATAATATTATTGCTCTTTATCAAATTCATTGAATTAATATAATTTTATTTGAAATTCTTTACACGTTCAACAATTAGAGATGTACACCGCATAATACTCCGTGATGCTCAGTAGTAATTACTTTGTTATTGTGTTAGGCCACTCATTTCAGAAAAACGGAAGGTATTAATTGCCGTAGCTGCTCTCGTAAAAAAATACAGGAAAAGAAAAAAAAAAAGTAAAAAAATATATATATTGTTTGTGACACACAAACGAAATCAACGAACTCTAAAATTTCTATCTCCCAGTTTCATCAAACACGACAATGACCCCAATGGCGGTACGTAACTCGCATGATCTGAAGACGTAATTCGGGTTTACTGGAATGAAGTGCCATGAAAGAACCGGTATGTAATTTTCGGCTGGTAAAACGAATATTACTGTAACACACGCTATGGTAATACCGTAAACTAACTTTATTTGGTAGTATTTACCCGACTGCATGTGAGTTCTCTTCTAACTCTTGTTATCTGTTATCAAGGACGCAAATCTTTCAGCGAGTAACTCACTTAACGCGCGCAACACTTGGGTGTTGGTTTTGCGCTGTTGAAGCACATAAGCAAAGAGTTACTAAAGGCGATAACGACTCGCTCATCAGGCGATGCACTGACCTTCGTGTATAAGGTCGTTAAAGTGTTACTTTCGGAATACACTGGACGCTATACGTTGTATTCTACAGCTTTATTTATTGGATAGCCATCAGTCAATGGAAGGCCGAAATGACTTATTACCAATCATTTTGGCCTTAACTATGTAACATGACTTACAATCCGTCACGTTTATTCAAGCAAATTTACGGAAATTCTTTATTCACTTAAGATATTTACATTTAATGTGCATAACTGTCGTTGAAAGATATTATCGAACATTAATGAAACAGTGAAAACGTAGGTGTTCTGTCTTCCTAAACGAAAACAAGAAATAGTGTTTAGTATACTCCGACCTACACTCGAGCTTTGTGAGTGAATGAGGAGATATGGGAGGCTCTTAAGAACGAGGTCTTGAGAGCTGATACTGACATTTACAACAAGCTAGAAGTGAGCTGTCTTTACACAAGACTGCATGACCATCACTTTTATGTACAAGTTACAACCATCCTATTTGTTCACACAGCACCGGACTTGCTCACTACACTGAGTAAAAGGTTTTGTTGAATCAAACAAGATTTGTTTGGTGCAACCAAATTATTTGTTTGTATAGGGGCAATGGAATATTTTGTTGCTGAAAACGAATTATTTTATTGTTCTCATTCGGTTGCCCTAAACGGTAAGATTTGATTGGTGCAACTAAAAATTTCTTTGGCTGCACGTACATTAAACAGTTTGGGCCGATATAAAAAAAATTACAAGTTCGACCCTAGATTACCTGCGTGTCCGAGCGCTACGCCTTAGTAATATCACCTAATGTGACAACTGAAGACATCGGAAAGTTTTTAAATAGATATACTACAAATACTGGGCAACGTGTGCAAGCAAATATTTCAAGTTTTACAGTTTTACTTGTCAGTTTCTTATTTCATTGTTTTATTAATGTGTTTATACGATTGTTAAACATCAACAGATGCAATAACAAACACGGTTAATATCCTAATTTTCACAAAAAATACAAAATCTTGAGCTGTATTTTCGAACGAAGGCAGTCAAATGAGTGAGTGAAGAGATTTGGGCGGCTCTTAACAGCGAGGTCTTGAGAGCCGATGAGGGTGATTGAAGTGAATATGGAGCGGCAGCGGAATGAAGGGGAGGAGGAAACGGGAGATCCCCGAGAAAACCCGCCGACCAGTGGCATCGTCTGGCACGATTCCCACTTGCGAAAATCTGGTGACCCGGCTGGGGATTAAACCCAGTTCACCTCAAAAGAGTGGCTAAACAAATATATACAGTTGATTAAACTAAATATTTAGTTCTCAGTCTAATTTTTTCTGGTCCAACACAGAGATTTTGTTTATCAAACATATATTTTGCTACACGAACAAAAGTAATTTTGTTGCTTTTCAAATTCTGTTTGTTCAACAATGTATTTTGTTTGGACAACTAAATATATATTTGACCCTAAACAAACAAATATTTTGTTCGATTTTCTCTCAGTGTATACTGTAAAACGTTGACTAAACGCCGGCTTTCTGCCAATATAATGCCGTGTGTCCAAACCAAAATTCTATGTTCCTCTCCCGTGTAGAATAATATACAATATGTTACAGGTTGCCGTTCGCAAGAGCTGCGAACTTCCGTTACACGCGGTCCGGTACTGGGGGCAGGGGGGTGACAACCTCGATCCTCCCCTCTCCCCGGACTGACACGCTCTCTGCCTTGTTGGTTCCCCTTCTTCTGTGAAGCCCGTGGATGATTGACAGCGGCGATTCCTGGCTAGTGTCACGGCCCCTCCTCTCCGCCTCGTTGGAGAACCCGACAATCGTATAGCAGGTGCAAGAATATTCTGGAGAAATTAGGACACTCGGCGCAACTAGGGAATTAGCGAAAGTTCTGGATGACGGCCTACAACCGTATAAATACCTCAGCGGTCCAGCGGCCAGCAGTCTTGGCGGAGGCCATCTGGCCGAGTGCGAGAGCGCATGACGAGACGCCGGCGGACAAGGTGTGTTGTGGTGTGAATGGACGAGAGGCCGTGACACACGACGAGTGAAGGCTACTGTGCGTGAGGGCGCTCGGGGAAGTCTGGAACCTTGCGGACTGTCGAGACATGGATTGAACTGAGGTGGGACTGAATGGACATGTAATGCGGATTTTATTGTAAAAATCCGAACTGTCAAATATGGACACATAATTTACGAAATAATTGAATAGGTAGGGATAGGAAAATTTTGCGAATTCATTTTGGGACAAGATAGATGTCAAACACATGTACAGTGAAGTCACCTTTGCAAGTGGATTACAGTTCATTAGACACGCCCTGAGCATCTCTGAGCCACTAGCAGACTTGTAAGGATACAAGTAGCAAATCCCATACTGCTAGGTTTGGGGTAACACTGGCTATCCTTCGAGGCAGCAGCCAATGAACATACACCTAAGGCTCCAATATACACAGGACTGTGGAGTTTAGCCAACAGGTCATTGAACTCGCGAAATTTTCCTATCCTTCTGAATAGGTTTTGATACACTGTCTATTGGGACTGACTTTTAATTGTTTAGTTTCATTTATTTATTTGAGGTAACTATAAAATGTATTAATTGACATAATTAATTGTAAACAGTAATTGATATGAATTTATTGTGAGATGTTGAGTCAAGAGAATTTTGTCTGTAAATGATGTAAATAAAATTAGAAAATTTTAATTAACTCTTTTATTTAATTAAGAGCTCCATTCCTTAACGAACTTGGTTTAGCCCACTGAATAACGAGAGAGAAATTGTAATAAATCTGTCCTCTTCATTACAGTAAATTAAAGTTTATATGTCGCCAATGAAATCTTATGTTGTAGATAACGTTATGAAATCTGCTCGCAAAGTAATATTTCTTCGCCTGCATCTTCGAAGAATGCTGATGTCGAAATGTTAAATTCACGCAACGTAGGGGTTGCGGTGGCTGAGCGGTTAGACTGCCCGCCTCCCACCAATGCGAACCGGGTTCAATCCCCGGCCGGGCCACTCTCGGACTTTCGCAAGTGGGAAACCTGCAGCACGATACCGTTGGTCGGCGGGTTTTCTAGGGGATATCCCGTTTCCCCCGCCCTTTCATTCTGGCCCTGCTCCATTCTCACTTAATTTCGCCCTTATCGACTATCAAGACCTCGTGGTTAATCCTGTTTCCTGGTTTCAAAGCAGTGAGAATTTGTTATAAGAAAATGCACGTTAGGGAAATCCGAGTTTTTTGAAGTCAATTTTGAAGATATAAACTTTAAATAAAAACCTAATTGAAAGAAATGATATTGTCAAAATCGGTATCGACGCAAATATATCAATTTGTTTTTCAGTAATTTTTTATTTAACTATTTAGTTTTCTGATCTTTCCAGGAAACAAGCCACCTGCTTTTCGCGAAAAGATTTACGTGGATGCTAGACTTCTATTTCCTACGTGCACAGTTGCAGTTTTTATTTGACTATTGGCCACTTACCTACGTGTGAAGACAGTCTGTTGCATGAGTGAGCCAATCAGTATTCAGTTTCGCTGATACTGACCGTCCGTGATTCGCGGGCAGGCAGATTAGACGCGTAACAATTCAAATTATCAAATCTCTAAAAAAGTTCTGAACTAAAATGCGTTGGAACACAACTTGTCCCGAAATCTTTTCACGGAAAACAGGTGCCCCTAGCTATACGTCAATGTTACAAAAGGCTTCAATAGTAAATAAGTGCCTATTTTTCTGCTCAAAAAAGTCTCTGGTGGTATATATCTATCTTGAACAGGAACGAGAAAAAACCTCATTTAATTAACACGTATTTCCCTCTAGCTAGAGACATGTATTTTTCGGAAAAATATTCGTGGCCATGTTAAACTTCAATATCTTACGCCCACAAACACAACTTCCTTTGGTTATTGGCCACGTGTCTTGGCGTAGAAAAGTTCTTATTTGACTGGACCAATCGTAATAAAGTACCCGATACGGAACGTCCATGATTCGTGGACAGGCACTTGAGGCAAGTGACATTTAAAATCATCCAACCACGAAAGTGAGCATGAAAAAAAGTGATTTGGAACACAACTGGTCTTAAATTATTTTCGCGAAAAACACCTGTAGCTACCTATATCAAATCCTCACTGCTTCCAAACCAGGCTACAGCCTTAAGACCAGCCCAAATCTCTGAAGACAACAACAATTCAAGCAAACGTAATAGCTAGAGACATGCAAAATTCCCGTTATTATTTAGTAACATGCTAGGATTCACTGCACTATGCCTACTTGAGCGCTATTCGTGATTTCATTGGTTACTGTCAACTATACGGTGTCATTTACCATTGTGATCGCTTCACTGTAGATTGGTTGCTCTACGGTCGAGACTTTACTATTGGCTAAACGCGACCTTGAAACGTGCTATGTGAGTTGTCGACCAATGGGAGAATTAGAACTAGCATAGGCCTACAATATGTTGGAGTTCAGCTTACAGCGAAAAAATAACGCGAATTTTGCAGATCCCCGGTAATAACTAGAGGCAAGCAAAATTCGCGTTATTATTTGGCATCATGCTGAACTTCACAGTACTCTGCATACCAGAGTCGGCGTTGTTTTTCCATTTACTGCTACATAGATGTGAAGCTACTCCCTTTCTGACTGTGAACTGCCCGTGATTGGGGCACACAACTGCTAACTGTTCATTTATTTGCACAGAGTTACCCAGGGCGTGTCAGATAAAGTATGGTTCAATCACAAACGATTGCAAAGGTGCACATGTTTAAAGTTTAACGTGTCCCGAGACAACGCAAATTTTGCAGGTCTCTAGTAATAGCTAGGGGCACCTGTTTTTCGCGAAAAGATTTCAGGACAAGTTGTGTTCGAACGCACTTTAGTTCAGAGCCTCTTTGGTGATTGGGTCATTTGAATTTTTTAGTCGTCTAATCTGTATACCGACGAATCACGGATGATCAGTATCAGAGAAACTTAATTCTGATTGGCTCATTCATGCAACAGACTACCTTCGCACAAAGACAAGCGGCGAATAACCAAACGAAGACCGCAAGTTTGCACATAAGATATTGAAGTCTAGCCTCAGCGCAAATCTTTCCGCGAAAACCAGGTAGCCCTAGTAATAATCTATTACGTCGAATCTCTCGAACTGTTAGAAATTATCAGGATTACAATGCGCAGACGCGCCACAGCAGCCCTACTTCTCGAAGACGATATGCACGCCGCCGCCGCCGTCGGGTCGATGAACCCGAGAATCTCCGTTGTCAACATCGGCCGCGGGGATCTACTAACAGCCGGACAGACCACCGTGCAGTTTCATAACTTCTGTCTCTCTCCCCCCCCCCCCCTCCACATAGGTGTCATCGGCGCGGGAAAGGTGCCACGACCTCCACTGTTGACCCGACAGACTCCCCTCTCCGTCCACACACTGTAGTAACGTATGTTCGACCCGAAAGCTCGTCCCGGTCGGTTACGCCGCGCCCGCCGCCTGAGAAATTCATCCACTGCCTGCTCACCTACTTTCCGAGCTCTATGCCCCCTCCACCTATCCGAACCTGCGTCATTTCAACCTGCAGTGTACTCGTGCACGTGGGATGTAGCAGTTGGGGTTGCATGACCGAGGACCGGGTTTGAAGGCAATAAAACCTACAGCCGTGTTTTAGAAAGCAGTAGACGAGGTCGCCGAGGCGTTCATCTCTGGAGACTAGTGAATTTCGCAAATAAATTTTAGGACGTGCTGGACTCCAAATGTGTTTGCTATTGAATCGCAGCTTATACAAGACACTCCCTTGAGGATGGTGAACCAATAATAAACCTTCAAGAGAAAAAAACAAACACCATCCTAGATGTTCTGGGGAGCATTGCCCTCTCATTGGGGTATCGCCTAATGAACAAAGAGCTGGTGCCTGAGAATGCATAGAACTGTGGGGTATAATGAGTGAATAGATTTGGGGGGGGGGGGGCTCTTAACATCGAGATATTGAGAGTTTATGAGTATGGAACAGCGCCTGAATGAAGAGACGGGGGAAACGGGAGATCCCCGTGAAAACCCGCAAACCAGCGGCACCGTCCAGCACGATTCTCAATGGCGAAAATCCGGGAGTGATCCGACCGGGGATTGAATCCAATTTGCCTTGGCGGGAGGCGAGGAGTCTAATCACCCAGACACAGCGGCCCCTTACAGATCTTTGAGTTTTTTTTTATTTTTTGTTTTTGCATTTTTGCGACGATTAGTATAGTAAAAGTGGTTGATGCTTATTAATGGTATAAAAGTCCTAATAAAACAAGTTCGCCAGGTAACTAAGAAGAAGAGCTGTATAACTTTAAATTTACGAACCCTGTCCAGTATTTGAAATACATAATATTTTAAAAGATTCCAGTCTTGGCAGTTGTCACTTTATTTGAAGTTTCTAATGCGAAGTGCTCGGGTGCAAAAGATCTAGGTTCGTATCTCGATCGGGTTTCGAACTTCTTTTAATTAAGGAAAACAGTTTGTTGTGTACGTAGAGCCAAAAACAAATATTTTGTTGCGCCAACAAAATATTTGTTTTAGAGCAACCTAGTTAGAACAACAAAATAACTTGGTTTGAACGATAAAATATTTCATTGCCCCTATACAAACAATAAACTTGGTTCCGCGTAACAAACTTTTTTAATTCAACAAAAATCTTTTTGCGCCCGTCCACGTCAGCACGCCGCGGTGGGCCCGCACCCTCTCATACCTACATGTTTTGTCCACGGCGGCCAAATGCAAGTTTTCACACGACGCGCGCTGAGAGAAAGGTTTGGTCGAGTCAACGAAACATGTGTTTGTGCATCGCCCAACAAATCTACACGGTTGGTTAAATCAAATATTTTGTCGGCATGCAGATTTTGTTGGCCCGACGACATTGTTTACTCTGTTCGATTGTATACTTCGTTAGCTGAACGAATGTTTAGGTGAAATGATTTGAAATTCATGTTTGGTTTACGCAACAAAATATTTTACTAGAACAACTATATATTTGTTTGGCCATATACTAACACGCATTTAGCTGGTAGAAGGTGCGCCCACACTTATACGGGAGCGGGCTGCACGGCCCATACCTGATTTCGTGCCTTGGAAAAGTGCATCGAGATCATGACGTCGTATGCCGCTGTTCGAATTAATTAACAGCAAGTTCCCTTCAGTCAGTAACAAGAATAACTAGTGATAGGAAATTTTTGCGAGTTCAATGACCTGTTTGCTAGACTCCACAGTCCTGTGTATACTCGAGCCTCAGCTGTGTGTTCATTGGCTACTGCTCCAGAGTAGCCAGTGTTACCCCATACTTGGCAGTGTGGGATTCGCTACGTGTTTCCTTGCAAGTCTGCTATTGGCTCAGAGTCATCCAGGGCGTGTTTAGTAAACTGTGACCCAATTGCAAATGTAACTTCCCTGTTTATACGTTTGACGTCTATCTTGTCCAGAAATTAATTCGCAAAATTTCCCTATCCTTACTAATAACTTACACTTCTCGAGACCTAGAACGTTTCACGTTTCTCTGCTGTTTGAAACATGTATTTTGAGGTTTCTCTCCCGCGATGGCAAAACAGGATAAAAACCGAAGAAATGTAAGTATTCATTTATCAAGCTTTCCAAGACGCTAATGATTTATCTTTTTAATTGTGATTGAGGTGGAGCGTAGATCGGCTGAACACAAATATACTATACAAACGGAATAGGATATCCTAATCCACACGATTCACAATCCGTCAGGAAGGGAACAAAGGCTTGTCACAGGGGAAGGGAACAAGGTGACGTGTGATGAAGGGCACTTTGCAGTGAAACCAAACACGTCTTCAGTTTTCTCGGCATTTATCTTAGATTTTCAGTGGAACCACAGAGTCCCAGCGTGAATTCCTAGACGTGAGAGGAATTTTGGCTTCGCCCACTTGACATTGGTAGAATTGGTCATTTCATCCCTGTTTCCAGACTGGAATATCGCCTCTTCCGCCTCCTCCTCTCCTATAGGCCATTCACGGTAAAGTGAGCACTTTTTAAGGCCCTCCCAACAGGCTTTAACCACTAACAAATACATTTTATCATAGCTTCAGACTTTAACTTTTGAGAGTGATTATAGTAAACACTGTGTTTATTAGTTACATGGCTAAGTTTATTTTAAAAAAAGTGGCAGAAAGATTGAAATCGGCTCAAAGGAAAAATTTTGCAGGGCCTTAAAAAGTGCTCACTTTACCGTGAAGAGCCTATAAGCAACAATCAAGCTAATTTCCTCACTTGTAAAACGCGAAAATCTCCCTTTTCCCCTATGTAGCTTTCGGTGAGAAGAATGAACTGTTCCGACGTATATAGGTTGTTCACTGTAAACTGAGCTCTTTCGAGAGCCCTCCTTGAGATATACTTGTATGCACATTGTGTATTCTTCTGCCTTATGTAAAATTAACATTACTATGGGCCTAACACTTTATTCATGAGTCGGTCAAGTGAAACTGTGAAATTATTAGGAAAGTAAATATTTTACAAATTTACTCATTTTTACATCAGTAAAATTGGTACATTAAAAAAACAGGAAGCGAAAGAAATAATTTAAGTTCTCTCAAATGTTTACCTAATACTTTTTAATCAAAGTTAAGATATGGAACTACTTTCCCTCCATCGTTACCAACTTTACCGGGCGCATGTCACTCAGTGCGCCCATTTAAATCATGCCTTCGACACGGCGGATTTTCAGTTATCTTGACGCACTGGGAATTAGTCAGTAAGTTGGTCTCACTAGTGCTTCCTCAACGTCAAATGCCACAACACCGTCAAATTATGAAGGGCGGGGGGGGGGGGGGGAGACTCGGTTGAACTTGTAATTTTTTTTAATATTTGCCCAAACTGTTTAATGTACGTGTAGCCAAACAAATCCTTAGTTGCGCCAACCAAATCTTACAGTTTAGGGTATCAAATGGAGAGCAACAAAATAATTTGGCTTCAGTAACAAAATGTTTCATTGCCCCTATACAAACAAATAATTTTGTTGCACCAAACAAATCTTGCTATAGGCTGTTCATGGCACAGTGAGCACTTTTGAGGCCTAAGTTACTTTTTTCTTTCAGCCATTTCTTATTCTTTAGCCAACTTTTAAAATAAATATTGCCATGGCAAGTATTAAACAGAGCGTGTTTGTTCCACCGTACTCTGAAGTTAACCTCCAAGGCTAAAATATAATACATTTATTGGTTATTATTGCAAAAGAGGGCTTCCAAAAGTGCTCACTTTACCGTGAATGGCCTATAAGTGTGTGTTCCTACTACGAGTGAAGGAGAAATGGTCGAGAGGATTTCGCATTGCTGAAGATAGGTTTTGGGGGGGGGGGGAGGAGGGGATAAAAGTGGAAAAAAAAAAAAAAAAATAGTTGCTTAGTGTAACGACGCCCCATGGGTGGCGCGATTCAGCCTGGCCGCTCCGCCCGTTATATTTCCCTGGCTCGCCGTCACAGCCGCCCTCTTTTCACCCGAGTGTGTTTCTCTGCCTACATCTAGTCACGATCTCCTCAGCGCATTTACCTCGCTCCACCTTCTCCATTGTGCGCTTCACAATGAGCGGCGCGACCGCCTCACGACTCTCGCAGCGGCTTTATTTATTTCAGCTTATTACCACATTGCGAGCTTACGTCCTGGCCTGCCACGGCCGACGTTAGGTGTATATTACGTCTCCTGAATTTGATCTAGCTAATGTCTATTCCCGGTTTCTTCGAACTCTTCGAATAATACCTTTGAAAAATCATCCCATGTGTGACGTGTTTGGTTGTTTCTTGTATATGCCATGTATCACAAGTGTCTTATACTTTTGTTTAAGCAAAAGTCCATTCTTTGGCTTAAATTGAACATTTGCTTTAAATTATAATATTTAATCTATAATTGAAATTAATAAAATCAGGGAGAAAATGCCTAGATACCTGAAAATTTCGCGAATTCAATGACTTGTAGGTTAGAATTCGCAGTCTTATATTCAAACAATCAGATAGCAAGGTCTTATTGATTGTCTATTGAATGCGTGAATGGCGTTGATTTGGCATGCATTCTGTTGTAAATTTGTTATTGACCTGGATATCCGAAAGAGGTGTCAAATAACGCCCGAGCCAATTGAAAACGTGACACATATGAACACGTTTTTGGATTTATAGCTTGTGCCGAAATGAATCCGCGGATTTTTCAGGTCTCTAGTAATGCAGTGGCTAAAAATAAATAGTTCTTGTAAAAAAATTTATAACACTGAGTGCGCACGAATGCGGTACATTGTCCCTTTGGTGAAGTCTTCTACACTTGGTTAAGCTTTGTTTGTATGAGGCAGAAGAACATCCTGAAAGTAGAACTTCAGCAGGGCTTCAGAAAATTGTGGAGTAACCGTGAATGGACTATACGAGGAGTTTGCAGCGACATTACATCAGTACTCTTTGACGACACCGGCGATAAAAATATTAATTCGACAACAGTTTTCATGACGTCTTCTTCAAGGTGTTAATACGTCGGCAACACTCACAGTGTGAACTCTAATATGGGCTGTTCACGTTAAAAGGAGCACTTTCGAGAGTCCTGCTTATGATCTACTTGCATACACGTTGTACCGAACATATATTCCTCCGCCTTATGCAAAATTAGCATTGCCATGGGCCTCATTACTGCATTCATGATTCAGCCAAGTGAAATTGTGAAATAATTAGAAAAAAATATTTTTAATAAATCTGCTCATTTTTACACTTCGCCGCGTAAAAAAAAAACATAAACCGAAAGAAATAATTTAAGTTATCTGAAGTGGTCACATAACACTTTTTATTCGACGTTAAGATATGGAATTACTTCCCATCCATCGTTACCAACTTGAATGGGCGCATGTCACTCAGTGCGCCCGTTAAAATATATGCCGGTAGGACCAGTGACTTTTTTCTAAGGTTGATTTCAAAAGTGCTCACTTTACCGTGAACATAATTTAGTTTGTTTAACTGACAATAAATTTAAGGTTTATTTTACTCAGGCTTAGTTTGGCAACCAGAAATTTTCCCCTCCAGGGTGCACTGTTGTCGTATGTGAACCCGTTTTTTTTTCCGTTTTGTATGTAAGTAAACGGTATAAACGCAATCTTAATAAAATACATATGAGCGTGTAAATTCCTCACATTTGCACTGTGATAAAACCTGAGTAAAGATCAAGATTTCTTTTTGAAGCTATAGAGTGGAAACATAGCGAAATATGTTCGCGTGTTGCTTAATACTATGTAGTAAACTGGCCACAGCAAAACGTTGGCTCACACAGTTACTTTATTTAAAGGCTGTTCACGGTAAAATGAGTACTATTGAAAGCCCTGCTTAAGATCTACCTCTGTATGCGAGTTGTGTATTATTCCGGGTTATGTAAAATTATTATTGCAATGGGCCTCATCAACTTATTTATGAGTCGATCAAGTGAAACTGTGAAATTATTAGAAAAGAAAATATTTTACAAATCTTCAAATTTGTACAATTAGATGCATTAAAAAAACGGAAAGCGAAAGGAATAACTTTTGTTCGACTTTAAGATATGGAACTATTTTTCAACCAACATTGTCAAATTTACTGGGCGCATGTCACTCAGTGCGCCCGTTGAAATACATGCAGGCAGGGGCAGATACATTTTGCTAAGGTTGATTTAAAAAGTGCTCACTTTATAATGAACGGCCTTTAAATATGAAAACTGACTCGAAAAAAATTAGTGGTATGGTAATAAATATTATTTTTAAGGCATATCTGTGCAGTTTCCTTGAGCTAAAGTACATAGATCCTTTTTATGATGGCTATATTTATTCTCGCACTTCAATTCTTAATGTTTTCCCTTTGAAATAAGCTTGCTTATGAAGGTCCAATGCCAATAATGGTTGTATATTTACTGCTTGCTCTTGTATACAGCATTGTATGGCTTGAATAAATGTTACGAAGTGAAATTAATACTTAAAATTTTGGCTGGGGTAAGTATATATCACAATACGAGGCCAAACACGAACTATTACGCAGAACCAAACAGAATTTCGCCTTTTACCGCCACCTTAAAAGTGATTATAGGCCATTCACAGTAAAGTGAGCACTTTTTGAACCTTTTTCATCAGACATAATAACCAATAAATACAGTTCATTGTGGCCTCGGACTTTTGGTTTTGGGTGTCGTGAATGTATACACTGTGTTTATTATCTACATGACAGAGTTTACATTAACAAGTGGTGGAAGGATATGAATTGGTTGAAAGAAAAAAGTAACTAGGGTTTCAAAAGAGCTCACTTTACCGTGATCGGCCTATACTTTGGAACACCAGTTCACCATGAGGCGGAAATGTTCCCTATACCAAACTTTCCCATAGTAAATCTCGTCTTGTTCCCAAATGAGTATAATAAATCTTCGCAGATCTGTACCGCACTCAGGGAGTTAAAACTTTGAGTTCTATACACACTTATTTAGTGGTATTCAAAATAAGTCAGAAATCGGTCGTGTGTGCCCACCACAGAAGAAGTATAAAGAAAGGAAAAAAATGGAACATAAAAATGAAAACATAGCAATTAGAAAATACTAGGAATATCGATACAAAACGTAAAATTAAAAGTATTTCTAACAAAAAAAATTTTCCCAATATTACAGACAAATATCCACTAAAGAACAACAAAATTATCTGAATGGTGTCTCCGTCTACACTCTAATAAATTATTCGTAAAACGATCATATCATTATATACAAATAGTGAGAAAGTGCGAGTAGTAAACTATTTTCCCGACATCAGTGGTATTGTTCCTAGATTTGATCACGAAACAGTCAAATGCGTAGGGAATTCTTATATTTGCAGTCTGACATGTGGTATTATTTCCATACACTGTATAGATTAAGAACTTCCATTAGAATCTAGGAAGTTTACCAGGAAATTTTACAGTGTAAGGAGGATTTCCTTTCTTTCCGCTGCAGCTTAGTACCGTGTATGGCCTCCATGTGCATTGTACAGGTCCCTAACACGCCGTGGAATGCTTGTAATCAATGTGTTGATGTCAAATCAGGACGAAGGTCCCATTCCATTAGGACAGCTCTTATGAGATCTGCAAGGGTTTCTGGAGGCTGTGGATGATTGTAAACTGCCGTTTTCAACGTGTCACTGGCATGTCCAATGCAAATCATATCTGTGGACTACAGAACTCCTACCACCTAAACGGCCTTATCTCGCAATATTCCAAAATTTTTGTGAGGTGTTTATTACCATTCGCCGTCGTTTATTGGTCCACGCCACATCCAAACACGCTCACTGTACACGACAAAGTTCGTTATTGTTTGCTCATCAGCTGCTGGGGTGCTGAGTTCATTTTGCCCGAATCAAATTACTCTCGCCGCGCAAAATTATTTTCAATTAGCTGTGTTCTTTTGAGTGTTTATAAAATTACATTTATTTTTAGACAGAGAAATTGTTATTGCTTAGCTGTAGTGATCACATAAGGTCCTGTTTAGTAACGACCAACTTGGTCCAATCACGTTTCACCAAGCCAAAAGGGAATATGAGTACTCACTTTTGCAGAAGCCAATAAACAATTGACATCGACTCGAGTTTATATAGGGCGTTGAAATCTAACGTGCCCTCAAGTAATAACGCGAATTTTGCAGGTCCCTATTTATTGGGCGTTGAAGCAAGGACACCAAAAAGACACTGCGTTCCCAGAGCTTCGCGGAGCCAATCAGCATGTGAGTAGGTCCACATCAAAGGAGCCGCAAAGTCACTTCGCATCTATCTGCTCAGTGGTCAAGGCCGAAGGATAAAAATTTGCGGGGAAAAAAAAGTAGATCCTTTGTAGGAAGATGAAAGGTGTTCAATTAAACTTGCTAACAGTGTATACGTATGGCATTGTAAACAATACCCCCCCCCCCCCTTCCCCCACACAGACTCTTCGAAAATTGTATCCATCGGGACACAGGCCTCCTAATGAAGTTTGACAAACTTTCCTTCTACAAAATAACGGGCGTGATTACACACTTCTTTTGTGACGCCTTCGGAGAAATCTGCCGGTCACGTGTGGCCAGCTGGTTGTAAACTTCTGGGCGAGGGAGCGTGTGGGAAGCGTGGGAGAGACATCGCCCCACGCCGACAGGGACATCCGATATTCGTCCTTAACGGCTTCTGGCAGAGGCGTGAGAAAACAAGAGGTGTCCGTGTCTTGGACGCCTATGTCGATGGCCGTCTCCGCTTCGTGCTTTCTCCGAGGGTCGCCATAACCCTCTCCCTGTCCTCCCGGATAAACTGAAAAGGCCGAAGCGGGCGGTAATTAAACACGCCCATGCTGGAACCGAAGACGTCACCTCGCCGCGATTAATGGGCAGAAGTTCTCACAGCTGCGCGTCCTCTGGAATTTACAGGTAAGTTTCTCGCTCGCGCCGACAGGTATGGCGGCCCCCGGAGGCGAGTCGGCTCCGTCGAATCCTGCCTCCGCGGGAAGATACGAGCCCGTCCTGGCCGTGGCTGGGTAGGTCGCCAAACAGCGTGCAGAGCTCCAGGAGAAAACATTCTGTAAAAAAAAAAAATCGTTCAACGTGTCTGAGTCAGGTTGCTTACGAATAACATTTAAGAAACATTACGCGTCTGTAAAGGCTGTTCACGATAAATTGAGCACTTTCGAAATGAACCTCAGAAAAATGTTAGTGCTCCTGCGTGAAATATATATTTTAACGGGTTCAGTGAGTGCCATGCACCTAGTAAAGTTGGTATAGATGGAGGGAAAGTAGTTCCATTATCTTACCGTCAAATAAAAAGTGCTAAGTAACCATTTATAATAACTTAAATAATTTATATTTCTTGCTGTTTTTTTAATGCGCAAAGTGTAAAAATGAGCAGATTATCAAAATATTTACTTTTATAATAATTTCACAGTTTCACTTGGCCAACGCATAGATAAAGTGATGAGGTCCATGACAACGTTAATTTTACATAAGGCGGGAGAACACGCAACTTGAATACAGGTAGATTTTGAGCAGGGCTTTCAAAAGTGCTCAGTTTACCGTCAACAGCCTATATAACTTTTTCACTTCCTCCATTTCTCTCTAAACTATGTTCCTATGATAAAGAAAAAAGGCTTAAACAGATGTTTTCGCGGTAATTTTTAAGTATGAACATTCCGGTACAAAACATTAAAAAAGGGATAGAGACGTGGGTGAAACCTTTACTTTTATTACTAGCCTTACGTCAATAAAATGATAGGATCTTCGCTGAAAGTTTCATAAAGGCACGTTATCAACAGCAAGACTACACGCCAGTTCAGTGCTATGCGCGTAGAGGCGATGAGAGAGTTGATGTGCATGTCTCGGTCGCCCTTAGCGCTCCCACGCTTTTAGGCCTCAGGTGTGAGAGATTCCTTAAACCAGGCGGCCACCTTAACCTGCTCACTCGCACTAAGGGAGCCTCGAGAGTTGTGTTAACCACATAAAATACAGATTAGTTTTGTAATATTTTTTCTCAGATGCGCAGTACAAATGTGTTTCTATCTGAGGAGGAGTATAGGCTCTTCACCTTTTTCGCAGTTCTGCTCATAATTCACTTTTCTGCTTTTTTTTGTATTCTTTTGCCTAAGAAAAATTAACTTAAATATTTCCTAACGACAGTATTATTACGTTGATGAACTGTGTATTGTTAGATGCAAAAATGTTTCGCTAACTAACAAATATAAATACAATTATTTCAGTGTCCACAACCCTAATCATTACTTACATTTTTAATACGACGTTAATTCATGGAACTGATTTTCCTACATCGCTGCTAACAATACTGGGAAAGGAGTGGATTGGTTTTGGGTGCCTCTTAAGAAAGAGATCTTGAGAGTCGATGCGAGTGAAACGAATTGATATGGCTCAGCACCGGAATGCAACGGAGGGGTGGAGGGGGGGGGGGGATCCGCCGACCAGCGGCATCGTCCTGTACGATTTCCACGTACTATAGTCCGGGAGTGATCCAGTTGGAAATCGAACGCGATTGGCCTTGGCGGGAAAGGAGAGCTCTGACGGCTGCGGAATCGTCGCCTCTGACTAGACTGGGATCATGGAGGTCTGTGTGCTTGTAAGGATGTGCATTCGTGAGTAAGGATTGTTGTTTTATGTACTGATTTCAAAAGTGCTAAGTTAATCTTATAACAAAGTTTCTGGTAAACTTCCTGAACTGTAATGGAAGTTTTTAACCTATAAATAGGGATAGGAAAATTTCTCGAATTCATTTCGGGACCAGATAGACGCCAAACACATTAACACTGAAGTCACCTTTGCAATTGGATCACAGCTTATTAAACATGCCCTGGATGCCTCTGGGCCAATAGCAGACTTGCGAGGAAACGCGTAGCGAATCACATACGACCAAGTGTGGTGTAACACTGGCTACTCTCTGGAGCAGCAGCCAATGAACAAACTGCTGATGCTCAAGTATACACAGGAGTGTGTACCTACCTATAAACAGTATGGAAATAATACCATAATTCAAGATGCATATATGGCAGTGTTTAGCGTCGCTGCTATACAACGATGGGAACTTCCCTACGCATTTCACTGTTTCCTGAGCAAATTTAGGAACACTGCTATGAATGTATAGGAGGAAAAATTTCCATTCCCATTTTCTCACTAAGCGTATACACTGGTATGGTAAGTTTCCGAATAATATCGTAGAGTGTATACTCATACATACCTAACCGTATCTTACGGAAAGGAACCTCGAGAAGAATTTCTATTGACCCATAGATATATCATTGAGTATTTCACGAATTACTATTCTTCCAATTGCCACAATGCGAAGCCTTTACATTCGGAATTGATCATGACTCGGTCTCTCAGTCGCTTTTTGGTTGTTACTATCTCATAGTTGCACAGGTTGTGTCTAAGCAACTGCGGTCCAATTGTAAATTCAGGACAAAACGAGTGTTAGGATTCTACCCTGCCACCGACATAATTCCCGAAATATTTGGGCCTCTTGACCATATCACAAGCAGCTGCCAATCACAAATGCCGATGCGTCAGCAGCGACCAACAGATCTTTCCATATAAATACCATGGCTTTACTGGTACTAAATTTCCGATCTTCCACGACAAACGCCCATTGTTCTACTTGCTTTGCATTGTACTGTAAATAAATTGATACACTCCACACGAAAATGTTACCTCTCCTCTATAATTATTATAATCAAGTGAGGAAGAGTAATTGTAAACCTCCGAACTCCCGTTCGGAACAAATAAGTTCTGTTCCTGGTCTGGCCATCCTGATCTCCGTTTTCTATAGTTACGTGCATTTCACTTATTCAACAGTCACTGAAGTAAATTTATCTGATGGATCAGTGAAAAAATGCCCGCTTTCCTTCACTTATTGATTCAGTAACATTTTACACTGATCTCCAGTCATTTTTTTTCCACTGTTTTTTCAGTGATTTGTTTTTTAACTGATGGACCAGTTAAACTGCGTGTAAAAATGGCCGCCAAACAACGTGTATGAAGTTAAATAACTACTAATAAACTAATAAAACCAATAGCAAACACTTTCGAAAATGTGTTTCGTCTTTCAAAACACCATTTTAAGACGTAATATGAACATTAAGCCTTTCATTCTGTATTTACGTCTTTAATTTCGTTTTCATGTAATAGCGCTCTGTTTTTGGGTTTAAACGGCATATAATGTGGCGAAGAGAGTCCACTCATATGTAATATTTATTTTAACAATATTACGGTACCAATTAAACCAAAAACGAAAGCATGGCCATACAATTTAGAACTATACGCTTTCGATGGGGTAATAGCAGACTGATATTTATTTGCAGTTTATTTCACAATACAGCTTAAGCATTTTGTACATTGCACAGGCGTATTATGGTCTCACAGATTTTATTTACAGTTGTATTTGCACGCTTCTTCAGAAAATCCACAATACCTACTCATTCTCTCAGAAGCGTACTGCTTGGACGGTTATTGACGGAACGTATTCAGTAAACTGCCAATGAAACAATTTTCGCTATTAATGAGGATTACTAGAGGTTTGCAGTTATATGGTGGCCCGAAAAGTAGCTTTTTCTAATATTACTTATTTTTTTTTATTTTTTTTTTTAGAAATTTTGGGAATTGTTATCAGCACAATGAAATGAACCGTGATAAAATATCGATGTTCTTGCGAAAGCTGTAAAACTTAAATAACAGTAACCATAAAAATTTACAATTTTTCTTTCTCATACTTAATAAAACTTTTTTGGGAGCCGTTTTGCGATTTTTATTTTGTTGAAGGTACAAACAAATTTCCCTTCACAGTTACCAAGTGCTTGATCTTGATTACGTAACATAACTTTTATCTTATAATCACCGAAAAAAGTGTTTGTAATTACTATAAAATAATCTGAGAAGACAAAGCGTTTGGCATAAGCCTTGTGATATATGTATATATGAATATATTTATTTAATTTAGCCTCCATGATTCCCAGTACATACTGGAAGGGAGTTGTCAAGTTTACAGCAAACATAATACGAAACACAAATATACAACCCATGACAATACACCCAGATTTATATACTATTATACTATAGATATATACTATGCATTCTACATAACCACATCAGTCTCGACTACCTTTAAAATATTCATTTACAGAGTAAAAAGGGTTTTTTTTATTGCGTACCACTTAAGCATTTTTAAAAAAAATGAGTTTGTATTTTCTGTAATTTTTATTTCCAGGGCTAGATTGTTCAATAGTTGAACAATGAGAGCAACACGAATGGCAGTATTATCCTTCGTAAATGTTAACAACCTGCTGGAGAAATTGGCTGAAAGTACAAAGATTCGCGACACACAATGTCGCGCGCATGACTGCAAGGCGGTGCATCCTTCTCGCCTCGGCGAACCCGGCAATCACGACCGACTCCCGCCCAGACAATGTGGGCGAGTGATGACGGCCTGAGGAGGTGCGCCCACATGACACCGGGAACTGCTCTAGGGCAGGTGGAGATGAAGTCAACGGTTCGATCCCCGAAGGGTTATCGTAGACTTGTGAAGCTGGATACCGCCGGACCGTGTGACTAACTAATTATAACTAGGTTCACCTGTTTTTCGCGAAAAGATTCACCCTAAGGCTAGAATTCAATAATCTGTGATATACTTATAATTTTCGTTTGGTTATTCGCCATGTACCTTTGTCGAGAAACAGTTCCTTACCTGACTGGGCCAATCAGAATTAGGTAACACCGACAATGAGTGTCCGTGATTTATGGGCAGACACCTGCAATGCGTGACAGTTGAAATCATCCAATGACGAATGTGGATCTTAGCTTTAGTGTTTTTAAGTGCAAGCAATGCTCGAATCTTTTCGCGAAAAACAGGTGGCTCTAATTATAACTAGGGCCACCCGTTTTTCGCGAAAAAATTTACGCTCTGGGTAGACTTCAATATCCTACGTGCACACTCGCATCTCTCCTTTGGCTATTGGCTGCTTGTCTTTATGTGAAGAGAGTCTGTTACATGAGTGAGCCAGTCAGAATTAAGTATCCTCGATACTGACCGTCCGTGATTGGCGGGCAGGAAAATAAGACGCGTAACAATTGAAATCAACCTATCGTGAAAGTGGTTCTGAACTGAAAGGTTTTGGAACACAACTTGTCCTGAAATCTTTTCCCGGAAATCAGGTGTCCCTAACTATAACCTATTCACAGAATTTTTTTTTTTATTAAAGTCTGTAAATACTCATCCCATATAGAACGTGTTAGGTTATTTCCTAACTATGCCATGTATCAAAAGCGTTTTATACTTCCGTATGACAAACGTATCTTATTTCTAGATAAATTGAACATTTTGTTATATTTAATTTATAAATTATAGTTTTACATGTAAGTTATAATTAAAACGAATGAAAACAGAGAGAAATCAGGGGAATTGGCAATGCCTAGCAATAAATAGTTGGGAAACAAAAACAATTTAAGTCAGGTGCACACGAATGTTGTACATAGTCCCTTTGGTGTAAATTTCTGGACCTAGATAAGCTAAGACCAGTAGTAGTGGACTTTTGCTGGTTTAAAGTGAGGCAACGATTGCAACGTCCAATTACAGTTTCCCAAACTCTGGAAACGGTTGTCATTTGTCCGTCGCTAAAGGAAATATGTCTCCACTCCAATAGCATTACACGTTGCTCTGTGCTGTCGTCCCCAGAAAGGAAGACGACCGTGTTTTAGTATCAATGGCCAGAACACAGAAAGTCATCGGGAACGCTTACTTCCCTTTGGCAGGGTTCGGTAGAGATACGGGGCTCTAGTGAAGTTACACGTATCGCTGTGCGGTGGACAAGAAAGCCGTTGGCCTGTTCGCTCCCATCTGACAACCGAGAGATCCTCTCTTCTGTTGGTTTGTCGGGTTCGTCCAGAACCGCTCTGCCATAAACAGGATGTTGCAATATTGCAAGCCAATACTTCGGGGGAACATTCCTCACAGCTGGAGGATGAAAAAATGTTACATGAACATAGGTCCGCAAACACTTCATTCCATCGCTACAGCCCATAATACATAACGTACAGCGTATGGCTCGCGGCTGGATCATGTTACTGTGGAATGCCATCGCAGCTGTAATTGGCAGCCCTATACCAGCCCTCGAGGAGCCCTGTATTGAATCCACTAGACTTTTATTTGTGGGGATATTAAAAGGCACGTGTGTATGCAACCCCAGTGGACGATTTGGTCGCCCTTCGTAACTGTATTGTGTCGGGTTGCGAAACAATGAGGAATTTTCCACGGATTCATCAATGCTTCCGGGTGTCCATACAACGGCGGGTTGATGCATGTGTTCGTGCTGATGGAGGGCATATTGAACATTTCCTTTAGTGCCGACGATAAGCCTTCACACATGTGTAACTACTTCCTGTGCAGTTCCTACAGTTCTAGGAGTAGTGCCGTAGTGTGAGGTGTCGTGTATCATGCAAACGAACGCTGCTATGGCATTCCACAGTACCATGATCCAGCCTGCGGACCATACACTTCACGTTATGTACTATGGGCTGTAGTAAAGAAACGAAGCGTTTGCGGACCTATGTACATAAAACATTTTTTCATAATCCAGATGTGAGGAATGTGCCCCCGAAGTGTTGACATGCAATATTGCAACAACCAGTATATATGAGAACCTTCCAATGTCCATTGCTCCTGATGCAGCCTGTTTGTGAATTACGACCGGTAAAAACTACGGTCTGTTTGATACGCCGTCCGCTCGGCCAGTCGTAGCGCCATAAACCACCCTCTCTCAAACTCCTTCATTTGTTCGTACGGCTGTCTTGCACGTCTTCTTGTCATACATTTGGCCCATTAACTATACCTGGTAGGACTATAGGCTGTTCACGGTAAAGTGAGCGCTTTTGAGGCCCTACTTACTGTTTCTTCTTAGCCATCTTTTAAACTTTAACCACCTTTTATAAATAAATATACAATGCAAGTAATAAACACAGGGTGTATGTTCCCACCGCACTCGGAATTTAATGCCATAGGCTAAAATGAAATATATTTACTATCTATTATTCCAAATGAGAAGGCTTTCAAAAATGCTCATGTTATCGTGAAATGCCTATAAGCACGTATCGTGCATATGTTGTTACATGCGCTGTTTTGAAGCCTGTTTGTTTGTATTACACGAAGAGTGAAGGTAACGGCTGTGTATGGCTTATAAATTCTATAATTCATCTATAAAAACTTCGTTTTTTTTTTCATTATATTTACTTATTTTAACTGCTACTAAATTTAATGGCTTTAAGTGTATGCATATTTACGGACCTCCTTATGCCTCCTCATCCCATTTTTTTTCAAATACTCACGTTTGCTAGATTATGAATTTTAATAAAAACCCCCATTTTGTGTGTAACGTCTGTATAACATTGTCACTCTAATTCGGAATAAGTTATTTTTTACTGATTGTCAGTTGAAACAACTCCATCCGAAATCAGTAGAAAACAAACTATTAATTTCTTCAGTTAAACGAAATCCACTAATTAAAACTGTAGAAAATAAGTTATTTATAGTCGATTAATAAAAGGTACAAGGATTTAAAATCGCGCATTGCGGTTTGAAATAAATTAAGTACAATTATTTTGTCGCAAAACAAAATTATTTCATGTGCAAGAAAATTTTGGAAGTGGTTGGTATCGAACCGCCACCCCAAACAGCAAAATGTCCTCTTTCTTCTTTTGGCTGACGTTCTACAAACTCTGCAACTTTGCCACTGAAATAAACGGTCTCGCATTTGCGTGGGAACATAACCTTACAATGGCGAACGGCTGTAAGTTTCGTAAGGTAAAAGTACCTCATGTTGTCGAAATATGCACCATATTAGGCTCGAAAGTCATTCTAAGTTAAGTGTAGTTCAGATTGTGTGCTGTAAAAGAGAAATACAGTGGTTTTAATTTGTTGTCGGTGTTTTGTATGTATCTGCCATTTTACAATGCAATGAGATTTTACAGAATGAAACTGTTATTTTGAAGAGACAGATTGACTAGTAATAACTGTGTGTGTCGTGTCCTCATTATTTGATCTGTTAACTTGCAGACCACAAAACTTTTGTTGGTGTAAATCCACCTTTCTTACTGAATCACCGCACTATCGAGTCAGTAAAATTATCACTGATCTTTCTGTCGCTAAAAATTACACTTTAAATCTGTAGTGTCTCGTTGCATTGTAAAATGGCGTATACTAGTGGACATCGATAACCTCGTACAGTGAAACTACTATATTTATCTTTTAAAGCACAAAATCCGAACTAAACTAAAGATAGACTGACTTTCGAACTTTGCAAAGACATTTACTTCCGCAGAAAATCTATACACAACAAGAAATACTTTCTCATCACGAAACTTACAGCAATATTTGACATTACATTTTGCGGTTCAATACCCATAATACGAGTATACATTTGGCAGAGGTAAAGTAGGACAATGGATATGGCTGCTCATGGAAGCTTCAGCATGCTTTGCTTTATGAGCGGAGGTTCGAGCCCAACCACGTAAAAAAACGTTTTTGTGTAGACAATTTTGTGTTCTGCGACAAAACAAATTATCTGTGCTTATTTATTATCCAACTATAAATAAGCAGTTTTCTACTGCTTGAATTAGCAGGTCTATCTTACCTGATGAATCAGTTAATTTTTTTTCTACAGATTCCGGGTGGAGCAGTTTAAACTGACAATCAGTGAAAGATAACTGATCCCGATTTAAAGTGATAAAATGTACTGTTTAGGCCTACCTACAGACCCGATCAACATCGTCTGTCCGGCATTTATTATTGCGTATGGGTTGAAATCGGAGGAGTTGGAGGGTCCACGTTCGTGAATCAACTTGAAATAAAACCACACAAGCCTATCCCGGACAGCAACAAGGTTAGAAAACACGTCTTAGGAGAGATACGCCGATATAAATGAAGAAGTTTCAAAAGTCGTATATTTTACAGCCATTTGTTTCCACCTCGAGTCCCAGCGAGAGTGTGAAAAGGGGGACCTTGGGGGGGGGGGTATGATTTTTTTTTTTAACGAAAACTAAACGCGCTGATCGAATCTGAAGAGAAGGTTTTCCCGATACGTTATGTAGTTTGTTTTTATTAAGACTTTAGGGGGCTTAAATTTCGTTTTTAGTTTTTACTGTTATTTTATTATGCAAATAGCGAAGTTTCATTGGAATGAATTTTTCCGTGGAAGATTTTTTTCAATTTTTCTTCTTCTTCAAAAAAAATAATTCGCCGAAATTCGATAATGCTAGAACCAGATTAGCGGTATCCGATTCCCGTTGGAGGACATGTTCGGTAACAATTTACGGCCACGTTCAGGTCGTATCGATGGTAAAAACTTGCCCCTCCTCCCTCCCTTCCCCCCACCACCACACACCGACGACTGTCGCTAGTCGGCTCTGTCTGTGCCTTAGTGAAATCGCCGAAAGTATCCCGGGGTCAAGAGTCGTAAAGCCCGGCTTGATGGACGACCCGATGTCCCGGCGAGGTGTGTAGATACTATCATGACCTGATGTCCCGGCGAGGTGTGTAGATACTGTCGGGCCGGCGGCGAGGTCGGGCGGGAAGAGAAACCCGGTCGCAGAACAGCCGAGCACTACAGAAGAGAAGCGACAACTAGCGTATCGCGCGGCCCCGACACGCTGCCGGTGTCGGCAACATGCACGCTGAGAATTACACTAGCTCACGTAGCTTGCGAAAACTAAGTATTTTAACACCTTTCGAGAAATGACATATTATTAATTCAACTTATAACAGTTTAGCATATTCTAAAAATTTTTCTTTGGCGCTGTTAAATTTTTTATAAATGCGCGCTATGCCATTATAACCGTGACAAAGTTAGCAAGAAACTAAAATATTGTTACAAGACACAAGAGGCGCGTATCCAAGTCCGCGGGGATGTAGGTCTTAATATAAATAAAAGAACTAAATTAGAATTGTATTTTTTTTGCGCAGCTGTTATTTACAACATTAAACTATCTATAGGCTGTTCATGGTAAAGTGAGCACTTTTGAAAGCCCTCTCATTTGGAATGATAGTCAATAAATATATGTTATTTTTGCCTTAGACGTTAACTTTCGAGTGCGGTGGAATTTACACACTATGTTTATTACATACATGTAAAAATCTATTTAGAAAGTTGGGTAAAGGACAAGTAATGGCTGAAAATAAAAAGTAACTAGGGCGTCAAAAGTACTCACTTTACCGAGAACAGCCCTATATCTCTACTATTACTCTTGTGATTCTCATTGAGTGCAGTGTTTATTGTTTATCTCATTTCTACCTTAAATCCTTACCAATGCCTCTATATTAGTTACAGTCACTTAATGCATACTCATTAGTTACACATATTCAATCTGTCTATTGCCATAATTTCAAATGTCTGTCGCTCACACATCTAGTACAGTCGTCCCACCCGCCCGTCACACCCTTCACTGCACCGATGCTCGCAGTCCGCAGACTTCACTCCCGCTGATCACTGTCGCCACTACTCTACGCTCTGCTGGTTCGTCGTCTTCGCACACTTGTCGCTTAAAGTCGTACAATCCTCCAACCTTTCAACTGTCGGTTCGGACATCCGTCACAGGTAAAGAAAAACAAAACTATATTTTGCAAACGGTTAGTAATTTTCGTCAAAACTTAAAATAACACACTCGAACTCTAGTGATTTCGCATCGTTTTGAAGATCATTAATGTAACTCTGCTAGTAAGCAATAAATTTATGTAAAAGGCGAACAGTGATATAGCAATATTAAGATGTGCTAGCAATTTTTACAGGCCTACGCTTAAGTTACTGTATTTTAGCTGTTCTACGAATGGGGTTCAAATTTTTTTTACAAACCACACACTGCGCACTTACCGAGTGTGTCAAATGCTAGTTAGTACGCGAACTTCTATCGTGTAATAAGAATCTTCCATGGCGGGTTATATAGCGGCTGGTATACCTACTCGTGCATCAGGCCTTGCACGAGCTTGTACAAGAGCAAGTACGGCGCAGATATCGTGAAGTATCGGCTTATTGAGGAATCTTTCACAGCACGCAGTAACCAATCAGGCAAAAGGCCCATCCTCAAAGCATCGCGGAGCCAATCAAAGAACGAGCACGTCCATATCAAAAGAACAGCCACGCCATTTCGTCTCGGTGTATTTGACGTACTGCGTGATGCTACAGCTTTAGGTAACGAACTGTTTATACCACCACTATCGCAGACCACAGAACCTAATGCCCATTGTCTGTGATAACTAGGGCGACCTGTTTTTCGCGTAAAGATTTACGCTCTGGCTAGACTTCAATATCCTACGTGCACACCTGCATCTCTCCTTTGGCTATTGGCTGCTTGTCTTCGCGTGAAGAAAGTCTGTTACATGAGTGAGACAATTAGGATTTAGTTTCCTCGACACTGACCGTCCGTGATTGGCGGGTAGGAAATTAAGACGCGTAACAATTCGCATGAACCAATCTCGAAAGTGGCAGTGAACTAAAGTGTTTTGGAACACAACTTGCCCTGAAATCTTTTGGCAAAAAATAGGTATAACTAGAGACCTGCATAGTTCGCGTTATTATTTTGGGACTAGCTAGACGTCTTTGCCCTATAAGTTCCTGAACCCGACCCGTGATTTCGTTGGCTGAAGGCCACTATACGACGTCATGTGCCTGTGTCTCCGTGTAACAGGTGATTGGTCACTCAGATATTGGACTGTTGCTATTGATTAAAAGAATCTTTCACGTCGTGCCACAAATACTCTCAGCTATTTATAGATCTCAATAGCACGCATAACACCTTGTAGTTCAGTCTGCTGCAGAAAAATAATATACATTTTGTAGGTCTCTAGTGACAACAAACCATTTAATATGAGTGGGGGTTGAGTTTCTTATATACTGCACGATAGAAGTTGATAAAGTCTTATTTCCAGTGTTTGACTCCGGCAAATCATGGCAATATACCACTCAAATTTAAGTGTAATTAAGAAAATCAACATGCCTTTTGTAATATTCCCGCGCGTGCCCGGAGAGAACGAGTAGCGAGTTAGTTGACGAGCGCAGATGGGTATAGTCGAACATCAACAGACTTGGGAAATCTACTGACTGTCTCACAATAATTCAGAAATACTTGCCGTGACAAAATGCGATCAATCTAAGGCGGTCTCGATGAATACGCTTTTAAGTGGAGCCACTGTGCAGCTAACGCTTGACGCCCCGGATGAGCTCACGATTTTTTGTACTGTAAACGAACCTATAACTTTGCGGAAACGTGTTTTTATCGACCTAAACTTTGCATTGTCTTTACAATAGTTCACCAAACGTATTTGACGTTATCTCAGTTACACCGTGAAGAAAATTTGTGCTCTGAAAAACAATCGCGATTAATAAGAAAGAAGTAACAAATCATTTAAAATTATATTTAAAAAAAAAACATCACCTGTGCGACTTCCAGACTCGAATCTGTCCCACCTCCCCCCCCCCCCCCCCCGTGTTATTACCATAAGTCCTTCATCACATGACCACACTGTGTTCAAACACTAGACTACGTTTGATAGGTAGTTTATTACAGGTAATAACATGGACTACAATATATATATATATATATGTTATTTTCACATCTTTAGAAGAATTTAAGTTAATGAGTTGGAATATCACTGCACTTCAGTGAAACTACAATGTACCACAGAAAACATTGGATATCGCAAAAATGCTACCTTTGCTACGAAGTAATCTTTCTCTACTGCTCAAATAGTGTTTATATATTTGCGTTAAAAAATATGTAGATTTGCCAAAGAAAACGTATAAAGAAACGATTTACTAACACCAGACGTCTCTGTAACCTTCTCTTTGAATTAAAGCAGCATTGTGTTACTTTAAACAAGCCTCGAATAAATGATTTACTTTGCTGGAAAGAAAAATTTGTAGCGATTCTTTTTAGAGTGTTGTTCATTGGGTAATGCTCCAGTTTAACTACTGACCAAGTATCATGTAATTTGGTCCCATATTACTCGCAGATTAATTATAGGCTGAAATTGAAAGCGGGATTTTCCGTGCCACTAGTATATCAGTCAATAATTTTTTTGGGTAAATTGGTTTAAGGAATGTTTTAGATTAATCATCAAACTGCGACAGTAATTTGAAACTTGTTGTTAGTGATGTGAATCACACAAAAACAAACACAGCAACCTGTCACATACGAGCAAGTGTTGCTTCCTTGCAACCTGTTTTGCTACGGAGAGAGGATACAAGTTTCCGTACGTCGAACAGGAGAATTTATAGAAAAGTCGTCAAGCACTAAGTGGTTACAGCCAGGGTTTTAGTCGCTGAAGAAGCAATCACTTTTTTGCGAGGCTGTCATTTTTGTCACGATCATTTTTTTTTTTTACGTCCAGCTACACTTAATGGCTTTGAAGTGCGTCCCTTTCGCGTAGTTACCTCCCGTATTCTCCATTGTACTCGTAATTTATTATCGCCTTTATCACCGTGTTTAACTCTGTCACCGTTGTCACTTCATCACGACTGCCGTGGGCCCTACTAATAGAAGATTACAAATATGCAAGAAACCCGCAGGAATATATCGTCATAGTTAGATTCATCATTGAACTTTGAACTTCCTACCACAACATGTACGCAGCTAACAATTTGTATGAACTTGTACCTCCTCACACACAAAAAAAAAAAAATGTAAACCGAAGATAATTTTTTTGTGTAAAAATACAAACAAATGTTCGTACTTTAACAAAACATTTTGTTGTAAACCTGTTGAATTTTTACTTGAACAAAAAAACAGAATTTGTAGAATTATTGCGAATTTCTCGCAGTATTAACTTGTAACGGTTAGGGACAGGTGTTTTTCGCGAAAATATTCATGGCCACGCTAGTCTTTAATATTCTACGCCTACAACCACTACTCCCTTTGGTTATTGGCCACGCGTCGACTTGAGAAGACGTGTTCTTATTTAACTGGGCCAATCGTAAAAAGGTACTCAGATACGGATCATCCATGATTCGTGGATAGACACATTGAGGCACATGACATGTAAAATCATCCAATCACGAAAGTGCATATAAAAAATGGTTTTGGAGTATAGTTGATTCACTATAACTTCGACCTTTTCTGGAGCCCTGCCTAATTTCCACTTTTGGTTACTGATTACGTATCCTTCCACTACACGTAAACATAAACACTGTTATGAGACTTCTACTTTTATAACTGTCAAATGCGCTGGTTGCTGTTTACAGCTGTTCAAAGAGTATTAATGTATAACTATTTGTTACACACGATATAGGACGTTATTAAATTTTTCAATGGCGGTGTTTGATACAACTGTGGCGGAAACAACAGTAGTATTTAACCTGTTGTTATTAATATGTGTTTGGAATAAAAATTAAAACGAAGGGACAGCCAGTCCAACGAAACGACACAGCAAATTCAAGCACATAACTCGTGTCGCTTATTTATTCTACTACATAGCATCGACAGACGTAAAAGATAGTGGTGAACATGCAAACATGCAAACACAAAGGCCTACGGTAACATTTATTCCGCCAATATTTACATGCATTGGTACTTACTGGTTCGAAGGTTTATTTTATTATTTATTTTAATTTATCAGGGTGGGTCTAGTATTTCATTGGGATTGTGGCAGACATTCAAATTACAGAACGTACATTCGTTACACAACTCTGTTTGAAGCACCTAGCGCAAAGGTACAATATTGTGATAAACAGACGTGAATATAAATAATTTACTTCGTCATAACATCAGTTCATGGTCAAAACGTATAAAACTTGCACATATTTGAAATCCACACGCCTGCGTAACGATTACAAAGCAGCCACCACAGACTGAAATGACGGCTACGCCCTTGCACACGCAGCGATCACAACACTCGTTACAGTATATTAATTGACCCTGCCGTGCCGAGGAAACATATCTATTACAACATTGTAACTTCGCTAGGATGTTTCAAAAACACGAGTACGAGCTTGACTCTTCGTTCAGAAACACGCCGTGTCATTGTCATGTCGCCGCACCATTGCCAGTCATATTGCACTGGGTATAATCGCCCGTCGCCCGCCATATTGGGAACGCTGATCAAATTTTAGATTCTCCTTTCCACACAATTTCTGCCAACCTGCTGGATTTGTAAGTGTCGCGCAACGAGCTGTGTCGTGCCATCGCATCTAAAATATGTCGTATCTAAATAACATATAATAGGTAGAGCCACATGTTTTTCGTGAAACGATTTTATGACAAATTGTACTCGAAAACACTAGAGCTAAGATTTACTTTTGTAATTGGCTGAGTTTAACTGTCGCGTGTTCTAGGTGCCTGCCAGCGAATCACGGACTCTCAATGCTGGAGTAAACTGATTATAATTAGTCCAGTCAGGTAAGGAACTGCCTCCCAACAAAGATGCGTGGCCAATAACCAAGCCAAGATTGCATATATGACGTAGGACATTGGAGTCTAGCCTTCGCATAAAGCTTTTCGCGAAAAACAGGTGGCCCTAATAATAGGTATTTAAATAATAAAATCTCGTTTCAGTTGTAAATTACAATTTCAAAACTATTCTGTATATGTTGCTGAAATTAGATGAAAAGTCTGAAATTAGAAATAACGAAATATATACTTCCTACACAGGTGGTCGATCTTCAGAGAGAGAGAGAGAGAGAGAGAGAGAGAGAAGAGAGAGAGAGAGAGAGAGGAGAGAAGAGAGACAAGAGAAGAGACAGAGAGAACGACAGTGAGAGACACGCTATACTTCGCTTATTGAATCTTTATTCGGACAGAAAAAAAACACCAGCCTACACATGGGATTTGCGCGGATATTTTTAACTGCAGCAATAAATGTGTTTCTGTCAGTGCTACTAAAAATGCAAATATATCAATTGGCAACGTTTAACTTACAAATGGTATACATAAAATCGAGGTTAAAGATTATTGTAACTGTGAACTATATCTTACCGGCCATTGCCAACACGTCGCTGCTCTCGCTGTTGTTAATTCATATTTAATACGAAATAAATATTACAAGTTATAGAAGATACTATGGTAAAGTTTCATTTATTTAATAATGCAGTACTCTAAAGTTAATTACAGTGTTAAATATTTATGGAATACAAGTTATTGGAAAAACAAGTTGACATAATACGCCTAGAGTGATTTTTTTAAAGGTTCGATTCCGAAAGGCCGAAGAAAGCGTGAATGGACTATACAACTGGTCTTGGAATATTTTCGCGAAAAACACCTGTCCCTAGTTATGGTACCAGTTTCCAATTTTTTTTGTAAAGTTACAAAAAAAAATGTTGTGTCCACAAACAGGGATTTTTTATCGTCGTTAAAATTCTCTTCGTATGAATTGACCTAACTAAGATAAATCTGGCACCTAAAGTATGAGAATATCTGTAAAAATAAACTATCGAGCGTGATAGAGTGTAAATTGCTTTGCGCCGGCACCGACAACTTTATTGGCTGTAAGTTCCCACGCTTTGGAGAGGGCCAGACACGAAACACTCGTGTTTTCTGGACCAGTAGTTCATTTCTAGACAAGTTGAAATTCACACCCTTGTACGTTCATGATATTTTTGTAATTGGTCGGAGTGTTTTGTTAGACACCTCCTGGAGATAAATGAGCCGATAACCAACATGCAATAAATTTTGCGCCCAACCACCGCCTTTCACTACCACGACAATCAAGCAATAAACAGTTGATATCTGTGTGAGAGTATACAAGACTGTGAAGTCTAGCCTACAGGTCATTGAACTTTTGCGAATTCCTCTGATCTCTAGAGATACACAACGCGGAATAATAGAGGAGCACGAGAAAGTTGTTTGCGAATATGTACTCCAGCAGCATGCGCTAACAAAACGGCCTCACGTGCTAGCAATATGGCGGAGCGTCATTCGCTAATCCGCGCCTTGAGATAAAACTTGTCTGATGGTAGCTCAACCAACAGACGACCTACCTCGCAACCCAGAGGCATACGCAGTCAGTAAAGCCATCCCTACACGATACCCAATTTCTGCTACCTTCTGTTATACCCATGAGCACAAAAAAAAAAGGCATAGATATTTCCCTAGCAGAAGAGAAGAATGAATCCATCAGTTCATAACCACACATTACCTAAAGTGCTAACAGAAATTTTTAATGGCAGTCAAAAACAACTCGCAAATGGCAGACATTCCGCAGTTGGCAGGGCTATAAATGCAATAAAATATTATACGTAGGTTCTTTGTAATACATCCAAAAAGTACGAAAATTATTATTTTTTTCCTGAAGGCGTGCATTTATGAAGTTTCTGAATACGAATACTAGACTATTAATATATGGAAAATTATATTAGTAACGACATCGTTTATGTATACGGTTCTGTATTCACATTTATCTACAATGGACATTTACGTAACTAATTAAAACACTATTTAATTATTTAAATATTTATTTTTAACAGGCATAATAATCTATCTTGTGCTTTCCGTGATTAAACAAGCTTATACGTTTGGGAGCCTAAAAAATGGCAAAAATATCAAAATACTGACAATAAAGCTTCAGTGTGTATGGGTTAACATCACTCATGCTACACAAATCAAATTATGCTATTACACTGCTAATATGCAAGTTGTGGGTGTAGCTCAGTATGCGTGTTTGCATCGCATAGTTTTTGGTTTTTAGAGTTCAAATATCCGTCATACAATTAATTTTTTTATTTTGCTTATATTTTATGTTTTTGTAAGAAAAGGTTTATTTCTAGAATTTCTTTGTATAAAAGCAATAAAATGCAAATAACTGCACAGTGCAATCGGATGCATGTGTTTTTTTATTTAGCTTTGGTTTGTATTATTTCTTTTAGACAAATAAACGTTTTCTGGCAATAACTTAGACTGTAAAACGCAATAATGTAGCTCATAAAGTAACAAAAAAAACTTCGTTATACGAAGGGGATTTGAACTCTAAAGCCTAAAATTATAAAGCGCATAGCCGCGCACCAACTCTCTGCACTACACACGCACCTTGTAGAGTACAACGTGCAAAAGGTCATATGCATAATAATAGATCATAGTAATCACGTACTTTTAAAGTTGTGTTTATTGTTTCATTATAACTGTGGGAATTAATTTAAACGTTTCCCATTACTTACGCTTACATTAAGTTTCATTTTGTACATTAATACGTTTTAGATAACCCGTAGTGTTTTCGTAAACTGATATATACGACTCGAGGTTGTTACTCGGGTGTCCGCCATCTTGTCTGTCGCAGTTCCGTGGGTATAGCAGAAATTTAGAACACGTTCTATTACCGTTTCGGGCATGCCCATAGTTAAGAAAACTGTTATACCCGGAGACAGACCCATCTAGAGGGGCTGGATTGTAACCTACACGGGAGCAGAAACGCTAGCATAAAATGGGTAGGAAAACTGCTTTGGAAATGGGTATCGTGTAAGGCCAGCTTAAGTGACAGAGCAACTTGCGTAAAAGAAAAGGCCACACAATTTGGCATGTTGGTATTGTTATTCCAGTAACATTTAAAATTTCTGAATGCAAATATGTGATCAATTGTTTTCACAGATCTCCAGTTCACCTTACTCTACAACATGCTGAATTTCACTACCAATATAACTGGAGCTTCAGTCGCCATATTAAAAATTGTGGTGAAAATTTTCTTTATCAAAATCGAAATTTAAAAAAATGTATTTTTGGTATATTATGTAAGTATTTACATACTCAATATTGAAGAAGTAAACATCCGTCAAAAGAATATAGAAACAATAAGGTATGGAAATATATTGGTCACTGTTTTAAAAATAATCGTGATTGAAAACATAATTTTGGGCGAATATTGATGTACTTCGTTGTAGATTGTTGAGTAACTTGCAAAGTCAGGTCATTTATAACATGTTTTACTTCGACAAAGTAAATGTGCATGTTTTTATTTTTTGTGCAATGCTTCCGAAAATATCAATTTTCCTCTAATAAAGAGTGTGTTTTTTTCACATAAGTTAAAGTAAATATATCACCATGTTAATCGCAGAATACTGAATCTTTTGAATAGATGCCTAAAAAATTCAGACCATTATTTTTCTTTTATAAATAACGGTTTTTAAAATTCCTTTTATTTTTTGGTGCAATTTTTTTTGGGCATCAGTAGAATCTTATAAAGCAATTACATGGCATGTTTCTAATGGGTGGAAATACGCAGAATCAATAAGGCAAAGTCCTTATTTGAAATTATTTAGAGTAAACACAGAACTTAGTTATGGCTGAATATGTACAACATGAAAATTGCAGCAAAGCGATTATTAAATGTAATCGAAGAAAGTTAATTTCATTTGATTATCTGGTTTCATCTGAACTACAGCGAACACGTATATCTATTTGTGTACTGTTTTAGTTGAGAAACTGACTATAGCGTGTCTTTTCAAAATTAATATTTAATTTGTTAGCTTTAATTAACACATTTAATTCACTTAATGTGGTACTGTCTGACTTCACCGACAGAATGACAGCCATTTACTAAAATACTGGTGTAGTCTGCAAATATAATGAGAGTGGTACTAGAATAGAGGCATAAAAACAAGTCGTTTGTACGAAAAAGGAAAGCAGGAGTCCAAGAAACTTTTGTCGGGAACCTTTAAATAAGCATAGGTTGTGTTGTTTTATGTTGCAATTTGTGGGATGGATATGAAATCATGTGTCTGTCAATTTGTTTTTCTAATGCATATCTACGACCACTTCATAATTTACGTAATCGAAAGCTTTCGTTTAGAACATAAAAAATCCAGTTTACGGCACTTTTTATATAGAAAGAAGATACTGGTTTTTGTTTATATATTACCTCAATTGTGGCAGTTTTTCTCTGGAGACAACTGTAATGAAATATATAGGCTACCTAATTGGCTACACTCGTTTTGTCATACCTATTAAACCATGTTAACTCCGTTTCGTATTCTAGGTCTACCGAGGAATACACATGTAATTAGAAAGAGAGTTCTGAGTTCATAGGGACATCGCTTTCCTAATTTAAAACTTTAGTCAATCTAAACTCGAGATAATTTTGTTTCAATAATTTTATTTCTTTTTTACTCCTGCACGTGCATAGGAAAGAGTATTATAAAGGTATTTTATATTCCGTGGTATTATAATACGACACTTATCACTGTTATTTTATGTAAATCTAGGTGAATTTGAAAATTTATTACTTCCAACTTTTAGATGTATTTCTGCATTAAATTCTAGCATATTTGTTTTTCTTTTTTCAATTGACCGTGCAGTTCTGATTTTATTTCCTGGGATGTGATTGAAGGGCATCATTATGTTAAGATCGACACAGACGCTAACAGTTTTTTACCCTTCCCTTCCGCACTGGCAACTAATTTTATATATTTTTTGGTGTTCATCCATAATTTTTTGACTTTTATTCAGTGTAACAGACTAATTACAAAGGAAAGTTGTTTCCAAAATGAATAATAACATAGTTAGAACATTAATTAGGTTTTTAATTTGCTTCGATTGTGTTTCCTGCAGTGTGTTTTATAGCGTGGATTTTTTGTATAAGTATCATTGCAATTTTCGAGTCTCTGATATGCACTCAAGAGTCTCCGACAATGTAACTTTCTAGTTAATCAGAATCCTGGTCTGCTTACTTATCTTGTATTTCTGTGGCTTCTCATTGTGTTCTTTGCATTTCAGCGGAATCGACTTGTCTTCTTGTCTCCCATACTCGTTAACGTACGAAAATGCCCCTCAATAACTTAGTTTTGAACATCATGACATAATTTAGCATACTTGCAGCTGATCAGCTCCGACATAGGTACTGAGTGGAATAAAGGTTGTGCACTTTTACAGGCACAAGCATGTTGTTAGGTTTTCTCCAGCCTATTGGTAGGGGTAATGAAATTTCGCAAAAATATTTCAAGGCAAGTTATATTTTAAAACACTGTAGGTCTGTTTGCCTATCATGAGTGGCTGAATTATTTTTCGACACGTGTTAACTGTCTGCACACGAATCACGTAGGAGCTGTGCCGATATTGCCGAATTTTCAGTGGCCAAGTCAAATATGAAAACGTCTTCCCAAGCAGACAGCAGCCAATGGCACTATACAAACTGCTGTTGGGTGCTTGTAGTATTGAAGTCTACCGTGTACTCATATTTTTTCGCGAAAAATCACTAGCTCTACCTATTGGTTCTGCGGTGTTTTTAAACATTACATGCGTTTTACACTTGGTAGTATACTCGTTAGGCGTGTTATCTCGCAGTTTCATACATTGGTTGAAGTAAGGAAATGTTATGCTTTTCTACACGTGTATGGTAGAAAAGTAAGTCATTCAAAGAATTATGGTTACTAGAAACTCCATACAAAACACACTCTAACCGTAAAACAGCGAGAACCGAGCCAAATCAGTGAAAACTGAGCGACTGATTATTAGTGTCTGATTACTAATTAATATGGTAGCTGAATTTCACTTATTTATTTCTGATTCTCACTAAATGCCGATAATTTCACTGCTGTAAATCACTTGTTCCCAGTTAATTTGCTTGAGTCGCGTGTCGCCAGTAGCTCATTAACTGACTTTCAGTGAACGTTATTTCACTAATTGGTGTTACTGATTCGGGCTTAGAGTGCAATAAACCATTGGTAGCCTACTTCAAAAATATAATTATGTGATGCATTTCCATCCTTAAACGCTCTCAGTATTCACCATATATATTTTTTCGTTGTTTCAGTAGCGTTTTTTTTTATTACTCACTCACTGCATACGTGCTGTTGCTTCGACAGCACAATTGGGAGAAGTTTGTTTGCCTGATTTGTATCACTGGTTTCAGAAAGAAAATTTCGTTCTTAGGATGTATCAGTACTGTAATCAAGATAAATAAATTCACATACTCTCCTACGTCTGGTTGATTTTTTGATTTCATTTGCAGCTTGAACTAATAACGCATTTCCATAATACTTCGCTGTTTTCACTAGCACACTTTGTTCAGCGGAGTTGTGGGTGAAGTTTCGTTTGTGTCATTTTCCCAAAAACTTATTTTGAATTGATTTGTACTGCCACGTTTTGTTCCACAGTGAATTAATTGCATTTACTGTTTCAGAACAGCTGTACTTTGCATTTCCGCAATAACCGTGCTGCTTGTGGTGCTCCAAATAGCCCTCAAAGACACGGCATTATGTACATATTATACATATTATACATATATAATACATATATAAGAGATTAATATTTTACTAATGTCATTAATTTTCTTGTGTTCTAAATGACACAGAGAAGCGAGAAGGCAATATAAATAACCCGAATAGTACATGCTTCATTAATAATTTTGTTCTTAAAGTCTCACAAATCATCTAGACAGGGATTTTATGAATTTTTTTTTTTCGCATTTCACTCCCAGTAAAATCATACAGAGAAATGAATGATAGATAGTATTCCAAATACTTTTTCGGTTCTCGGTCACTCTTCCTGATAACCTACAGTCACTGGAACAGAAATAGCGGATCTGCAGGAGTGATTTTATCTTGAGTTTCACTGCAGAATTCATTACAGCTAATGATAAAAACATGTTTAGATCGTTTCAGTTTCACATCATTAAACTTTTTTCAATCAACGTTAAACGTTGTTATTTTTTTCCCCCATTTTATACGTGCAGTTAATTTCTTTTGTGTCGTACAACTCCAGTTTCTGTTTACGTGACCAATCATTAACTGAAAAAGGCGTGCTATTCATTACAGCCTCATCAACTCTTTGGATGCGAGAGTGTCTTACGTAAATGCCAAAATATTACCTTATTTGTTTGGTGCAACTAAATATTTGTTTAGCTGCACGTACATTAAACAGTTCGGGACGATATAAGAGAAATTTACAAGTTCGACCTAGTTTCGAACCAAGATCGCCTGCGTCCGAGCGCTACGCCTTAAGTAATCTCAGATAATGTGTGAACTGATGAAGCCGGGAAGCTTTTAAATAGATAATATGCAAATATTGGGCAACGTGTGAAAACAAATATTTCAAGTTTTACAGCTTTACTTGTCAGTTTCTTGTTGCATTGTTTTATTAATTTATTTATACGATTGTTAAGAATTAATAGATGCACTTAAAAACACGGTTAATATCCTAATTGTCACAAAAATACAAATAATCTCTCGAGCTGTATTTTCGAACAAAGGCAGTCAAATGAGTGGCCAAACAAATATATGTATATACAGTTGATTCAATAAAATATTTAGTTGACAGTATTTTTTTTGGCCCAAAGCAGAGGTTTTGTTTATTCAAACATATATTTTGTTAGACGAACAAATGTAATTTTGTTGCTATTCAAATTTGGTTTGCTCAACAACATATTTTGTTAGGGCAACTGAATTCATATTTGGCCCAATACAAACCGATATTTTTTTCAATTTTCTCTCAGCGTATATTAGGTTGTGTACGTAAGAGTTCCTGACGTAGTGCAGAAAAAGGAAATGGTTATATTTCATTTCTTGTGCAGGTGTATAGTGAAAAAGCCAATCAGAGCAAACCATAAAATCTTCGACAAAATTATGAAGGAACAGTTATACTGCAGAAACGAAAAAATGTCGCAAGGAATATATTTAAGGGATAAAACACTTAACAGTTCACTAACAGGATTTTTAAACGTTTTCCTCATTTTTATGGTCGCAAAAAAAAAAAAACAATTTTTTGAAAATCATTATTATGATTCTAAAAAGTCGATTTTATGTGTAAAGGCAACCAAAACAGTAGAACATTTTCCCCCTAACAAAACTGATTCCTGGCAAAATTTCATTAGCTAAAATTAATATATAATTATATTCAAATGTGAATCAATTCTGCTCAAGATTTCAGATCGTGTGAATGTTATACTATTGTGTCCTATGCTCTATGACTATGATTTCAGATTGTGAGCTAATCGTTTTGATGAGAGACATGATGCGCGTGCCTGAGTCGCCCTATAGCGACCAGCATTTCCAAGACTCGGATAACCGAAATACCGCAGTTTTGCTTCTGCAAAATTGTGTGTTCTGTGATTCTCTCCGGCGCGGCGCGGCGCACACACGCTGCACCAGAGTACCAGGGATCGCTCGAGGGAACTGAACCGTGGCGAAACAGGTACTTGATGGACGCCGCGGAAATTCTTAACCCTCCTCTCCCCCCCCCCCTCCAAAGAACTGCGAGTTTAATCTTTCTCCCCTGTCTGCGGCAAGCAATTACAGGAAGAATGCTATATTTTTTGCACGTCCCGGCTGATGGCTCGGCGAGACGACCAGAGCCGCCGGCCTTGCCCAAGGACCCGTCCGCTGATGTGTGTCACTCCCCCTCCCTCCCCCCTCCGCGGCGAGAGGAACGCCGGCGAACACTTGGGGCCGCGAGAGGGGAGCCCTGCTCCGAATATGGCCTCTGGTTTCGGACTGGATTCGAAAGTGGTTGTTATAGCCCCCCCCCCCCCCCCGGGTGTGTTATGCCTGAAGGCTTATCAGGAGACGGCTTACGAACTTACTTATGACCTAACTTAGACTAACAGCCATGCTTTACGTGGGATTCGCTCCCAGAACCTCCCGCGCTGCAGAGCGACGGTGCACCAACCGAATGCTCCCCGGGAGGTCGGCTGGCCGCTGATGACTGCCTGTTGTGTGTGCGTGAATATATATACCCATACATAGTTGCAACTTTCCTAAGACGTATCTAAATTTCGTGAGGGGGGGGGGGGAGTCTTCCTTGAAAAACTTATATTTTTTTATTAATTTTTTTACAATGCTATTAAAACAAACGCAACTACCATTTACAAAATACAACTGCCTATCCCTGTTAAACACTTATTCCTAATAGTGTTCACAATTTTTTTATGCTATCTGCAATCATAATAATATATACTCTAATAAATTATTCGGAAATTTACCATACCAGTGTATGCGCTTAGTGAGAAAGCAGGAATGGTAATATTTTCCACTATACATTCATTGCAGCGTTACTACATCTGCTCAGGAAACAGTAAAATTCGTAGGGAAGTTCCCAACTTTGTATAGTAGCGACGCTAAACATTCCTTTATCTGCCGCTTGATGTGTGGTATTATTACCATACAGTGTATAGGTTAAAAACTTCCATTACAGTTTAAGAAGTTTACCAGAAAATTTTATTGCAGTGTACCTACGATCAATAGGTCCATGTTTTATTGTAATTCTGACTTTCCTAGCTTCCCGGATTAGCGACGGTGGCGCAGTTTGGAAGTTATCTTACAAACTAACTACAAAAACATTAAAGAAGAGGCATGCGTGGATGGCCAATCGTCCAGGTGGTGCCACTTACACACGCATGCTAGAGGTGATTTGGAGCTGTCAGAGAGAAATGAGCAAATAGAGATGTAGGAAATCAATGGGTAGAAATCTCTACAAGTACTACCAAAAATATTCAAATTACGTGAATTAAATGTAAATAGTTAAAACTAATGGGTTACAAACAAGAAAAATAATAATTGTTCTAGTATTATTGTACTTGTACAACAAATTTCTTTTACTACACTTCCAAATTCCCCTCCCCGCACACACACACACACACACATGTATACAAGCACAATTATTCATCTTTTACAAAACCGCTGCCGTTTTTGTTTATAATTTAGTAACACGTCACATTAGTAGCGTGTAAATTTACACTTGAATTATATCGATAATCAACGAAAATAAAAATAATTTCCACCTTGAGAAATATCGTATAAGAACGTGACAGAATTAAAAGTGGCGCCGTTCCAACGAGCGAAGAATTCATGTCCCCACTGCTATGAATATGTGTTTTTTTTCTTCCTGTTTATATATGAAACGCTATAAAATTTTACATGTTGCATAACCTTTGAGAAGTTCATAAAAATACTTTCCAGCAATGTTATCTTATTAATGGGAAACTATTGTGGAGTGACGAATGAGATACGGCTTCGCAGAGTACCCATCCTGTAGAAGATAGAAAAGTATAACACGTCAGTGAAGTAGGAGAAACAAATTTTGGGGTTTACGTCGCATAGCTGTATAGTACATGTAGAGGTTTTACGAAAAGAGAACTCAATATTTGTGTTGGGCTCCTAATCATTTGCGTAACATGTCAATATCAGTTGTCGTTGTCGTTTAATCGTTCAGTAGTGTCCGAATCTTCGTGACCCTGTGAACCATGTCTCTCCATGATTCCCTGTCCTCCGCCACTACTTTAAGACTTTCCAGGCTGCAGGCTCCTGTCCGTTGCCTTTACCACTCCAGTCATCCATCTCATTTTCTGTCGTACAATAGGCCTTACATCGTTCCCAGCATCAAAATCTTCTCCAGTGGATACTTTCCCCGCATTATATGGTCGAAATATTTAACTTTAGCTTGGGGTATTTGCCCTTCCAAAGAGTAGGTAAGTTTGATTTATTTTAGCACTGACTGCTATCTACTCATAAACAGATCTTCTTGAATTTTGCAAATTCGTTTACCATCACCATAGGCTTCATAGTCTGTAAACATCACCGTGCCACGTTCGTTTAATCATCGACTGCTGCCGTTGTGAAAGAAATATTGTTTTTATTAAATTGGGTTACACATGCTACGATCTCGATTTTTCCTTCCCGTTTATTACTGACTCAGAATCTTTCAGATGATGCCGAAAAAATCGTGGTCGAACCGAAAACGTAGCACTAACGTATACTTGCTTGAAGTCTAAATCGTCAGGGTAAGCGCACAGAACTGGAACGGCGTGGAAGTTCCTTTGATGTAGATGTATAATACATTAAACCGTTATTTAACACGTTCCTGGCGCCCTGACTAAGTCCTACTTCCAGGATATTCCTCCGCCTCGTGTAAACTATGCTTAAATAAATCAAGAAAATTACAAGGGACAACGCACCGAATTCGTGCGCACCCAGTTGTAATAATATTTTGTATGAGAACTATTTCATACTAGGCACTACCAACACACGTGTTTTCTCACTGTTATTATAAATATTTCTTATAAATGAAATATTATAATTAATGAATCAAATGTAGATGAAACTTTAGTTCAACTAATTATAAAATCCTTTTACGTTAACAAGTCATGAAACGCGTGTGATACATGACATATTTAGTAAACAACAAAACACGTACGTCATACCTACACGGGGTGATTTTCCAAAGGTTGGATTCTAAAAGTGTGAAGAGCCCCGAATAGTCTATATACATTCCCTGATTGGCTGCAGAGTTCTTTGATATTACAGAGGAGAAACGACCTCTTATTCCGTGAACTTCAGTCACACGAGAAAAAACAAATACGTCACTGGCCACCAAAATGTTCGAACGCCAGACGACTATCAGTATCGGGACATGTGTTGTCCGCGAAAATATTTATGGTCATGCTAGACTACAATTTTCTACGTCCACAACCAGGTTATTAGCCAGGTGTCTACGTGAGAAGACATGTTCTTATTTGATTGGGCCAATCGCAATTAAGCACTCCGATACTGAACGACAGTGATTCGCAGACAGACACTTAAAGCGGGTGAGATTTTAAAATCATCCAACCACGAAAGTGCATATGAACAAAAGGGTTTTGGAGTACAAATGGTCTTGAAATATTTTCGCGGATATCACGGTAGTTCACAATAAGTGAGCACTTTTGAACTCAACCTAATAAAAAAGTTACTGCCCCAGCATGCATTAATTTTAATAGGGGCACTGAGTGACATTAGCACAGTAAAGTTGGTAACGATATATGTAAAGTAGTTCCATAGCTTAACGTCAAATAACAAGTGTTAGGTAACGATTTGTGATAACTGAAAATTATATATATAATATTCTGCTTTTTTAACGCTTCGAAGTGTAAAAATGAGGAGATACGTAAAGTATTTACTTTCTTAACATGAATAAAATGATGAGACCCATGGAAATCTTAACTTTATATAAGGCGGAGGAGTACACAGCGTTCATACAAGCAGATTTTAAACAGGGCTTTCAAAAGTGCTCATTTTACAGTGAACAGCCTATACCAATCATTGCTTTGTAAATTACTAGTCAACCGGCAGTCTGGCCAATAAGAGATCTTTTGCATCACGCGGTAGCCAATCAGACCCAAGGTCTGTACCCAGAGACTCGCGCAGCCAATCAGAAAATGGGAACGCGTACATCAAAGTAACTGAACGTCATTTTGTCTCTGTATAATTATCTGCTCTGTGGTGAGGCTCTGGAATGGGACTTGTGTCTGATTGGCGTGTTGTGATTAACTCCTTACTGGCCGCACTTTAAAAATTTTATGTTTAGCCTATCCATGAAACTTTTTACGGAAACGTAGATACAGTTATCATACGGAAAACGCGATCAGTTATGTCCAAAAAAAGGTATCTTGAGTTCCGTAAATAAAATATGGTATAGACTGTTCACGCTAAAATGAGCACTTTTGAAAGCCTTGCTTAAGATCTGCTTGTATGTATGTTGTGTATTCTTCATTGTCATGGACAGCATCACTTTATTCATGCGTCACTCAAGTGAAAATGTAAAACTTTTAGGAAAGCGAATATTTTACAAATGTGCTAATATTTACACTTCGACGGCTTAAAAAATAGGAAGCGAAATATTTATAACGAAGAGGAGAGACAAGAATAGTGAAGTAGATGTAGTTTATTCGCAATTTCTTCGCACTTTTTAAATCAAACCTTGACAAAATCATCCCATGTATGACTGTTTGGTTCTTTCCTAAATATGTCATGTATTACAAGTGTCAACATAAATGGGCATTGTTTTTGGTTGAATATAACTTTTACTATTATTTGATTTCTAAATCGTAATAGTTCATTTAGAGTTAATGTAAATATAACAGAGATAAAGTAGCTGTGTTCATAATGCTTAGTAATGAATAGCTCTCATTCAAAATATTGCTACAATCTGTTCACGGTAAACTGAGAACTTTTAAATACCCTGCTTAAGCTCTACTTGTATGCACACTGCGTGTTATTCCGCCATATATAAGGTTGATATTGTCGTGGGACTCATCACTTTATTCATGCATCGATGAAGTGAAATTGTAAAATTATTTTTAAAGTAGGCCTAAATATTTTACAGACGTGCTAATAGGTACTCTTACGTGCATCAGAAAACCAGAAAACAAAATAAATAGTTTTAGTTTTCACAAACTTTCACCTGACAATTTAAATTCAACGTTAAGAGATGGGACTAATTTCCCTTCGCAGTTACCAACTTTGCAGGTCACATCCCAGTCGGTGGAACCGTTCAAATATATACGCAGTTAAGGACAGTTGCATTTTTCAAAAGTTGATTTCAGAGTTGTGAACAGTGAACAGCATACACACCGAGTGCCCACGAATGCGATGTGTTGCCCCGTTGGTGTAATTTTCTACAGTCAGTTATGTTTTGTTCGCACGAGACGGAGGAAAGGCCTCGAAGGAGAACTTCATCAAGGCAGCAGAAAAGTTTAAATTAACCATGATTAGACTATACTAAATTATGACCAACAATGAGAGAGAGATTTGGGAGGCGCATAATAGCTAAGGTCTTTAGTGAAGCGAAGTAAAGGCTGTTCACGGTAAAGTGAGCACTTTTGAAATCAACCTTACAAAAAAGTCACTGCCCTTGCGTACATATATTATTATGGGCGCACTGAGTGACATACGCCCAGTAAAGTTGGTAACGATCGATGGAAAATAGTTCCATACCTTAACATCGAAATAAAAGTGTTAGGTAACCATTTGTGATTACTTAAATTGTTTCTTTATCTTTGCGTTTTTTTTAAATGTATCGAAGCATAAAAAAGAGGAGAATTGTGAAATAGTTACTTTTTTGATTAATGCACAGTTTGATTTGATAGACGCATGAATAAAATGACGAGGCCCATAGCAATGTCAATTTTACATATAAGGCGGAAGAATTCACAACGTCCATACATGTAGATCTTAAGCAGACTTTCAAAAGTGCTCATTTCATTTTGAACAGTCTTTACTCAAAGATGATTAGTCCGCAAACGGCAAAGTTCACAACGTTTCCTACAGGCGAAATGTATGTGACCTCGACGGCAATCAAACCGAGGATCACGGTATCTAGAGGCGAATGTTTGTCTTGCCACTACACCATCGCGGCTCATATGATGACCAACAGATGCCTCGAGGTTGAGTGGGATGGAGGAAGTTTGAAAGCTATACAATGGCGAATAACTTAAAATTGCAAGGTTCGTATAAAGTAACCCAATTAATTTTCTACTTCCATTTCAAGCGAATGACTGTAGTAAAACATGCGGGGGGTTTCCAGATACAGAAGCGAGGAACGATGTCCTGGACAATCTTGCAACGATAACCCCAAACATTCAGATCACTAAGCGGGGCTACAGGTCCTCGCTTCTGTATCTGGAAACCCCCCGCGTGTTCTACTGACAATGTCGATCTTCCCAACCCACATGCATTACGTTCAGACACTAATCAGTGTTATTGCATTAAATTGAACCGCGGTGATCGAGTGGTTAGACTACTCGCCTCCCAATATGGCGAACTGGGCTCAGTCCTCGGCCGGGTCACTCCCTGATTTTGGCCAGTGGGAATCGTGCCGAGCGATGCCGTTGGTTTCAGCGATTATATCTCATTACCCCCTCCTTTGCATTCCGGTGCTACTCCATTCTCACCACACATCACCCTCGTCGGCTCTCAAGACCTCATTCAGAGTCACCCAAATCTCTCAACTCAACTCTTGCATAAAAGGAAATACGTAAGGATGGCGTGAAGAAGTGCCCCTTTTGTCATCTAGGGCTTTACCACATACAGGTAATTATGAAGCGAAATGACGTGTCGTTTCTTTTGATGTGCGCTACGGGTGCGTGCTTCTGTAGTTCGCGGCAGCGGCTGTTTCACTGCTGTATTATTGAGAATCGCGCGGTTTTTATATTGACCAATAAGAAAAGAAAAGTAATTAGTAAACCGTTTGTTCAGCATTATTATCTGATAATTTCCTATTGGTCATTGTAGGTCATATTATTAGAAATGTGTCGTTGAAGCACAGTTAATAAGACAGACTCTACAGAGCTCTGAATCAACAGTAAACATTCAGCACTTGGATAACATAATTCCGTGAGGTCAAATACAGGAGAATAAGTTCTGTGTGTTAGCGTCCAATCAGAACATGACTTATACTTGAGTGTGCATGAAACTGTGGATGCTAACTGGGTATCTTGTAAACCACAGAATCAGTCAGAGGAATGGAGTATCAAATTTGGTGGGTAGGAGTTGTGTCTCCTGCCGCTAGATATTCCGTGAAATTCGACGTGCATCGAGGTCGGAAATCAAACACTAGTTGGTAAGAACTTAAGTCAGCGGAGGCAGGCGATCTAGTTTGGATGGATACGCGAAGCCTTTATTTGGACTCACAGAGATGGGGAGTCTTTCCCGAGTTTCCTGGGTACCGCATGTGTGGCATAGTCGCTTCTCTGGGGACACAATAGACTCGTTGCCTGCCTCGTGGGACGCACTCGCGAGGTGCTAGGCGCCGAACTTGCCTGGCGCTTCATTAGGCCGCTTGTTCCGGATCCACTAGGGTCGGGCTGGGCCTCCGCCAGACCCTCGGTCTGCTCTTCTTTCTGCCTCGATCGGTGCAGGTGACTCTACGTCATGCTGAGTGGTTAAGCTCGTTCTCTTTTTGGACTTTCTTAATGGATCTTTTGCATTTTGGCTCGGCTTGGCGACACGTTTTTAACTTCTCGTCCCTGTTACTTCCAAGTTTCTGAATTAAATTACACGAATAAAGTACTCGAAGATAGAGAACTTATCAGGCTGCATGATGGTAGAATTATGTTTCCTAAATTCGCAAAAATAAAGGGGTTATTCAAATTTTTAATCAGATTGTCCGTCAGATTGTAGCGATTTTGATCACTAATTTTAATGAGTCGCCACAGGAAGTGTTATTTATAAATACGAATGGTTTAGTCGCCAGATGGTTTGCGCAACCTTAAGCCCTCGAACGGCACATGTGTCACACTGGACCGTAGGGAACTGACTGAGCTGTGGGCGTCGCCGAGGAACGTGTTTTCGTCCCGCGCACTTTGGAGCGCGGAACCTCCCCCTCCCCCCCCCCCCCCCCCCCCGCGTCATAGTGACCGACCGAGAAAGTCGTTCATTCGAATTTCTCGTCAAAAATTATAACAACAAATAGAGAAATGTTCCTGCAAAAGGACATCAGCGTAGGCTAGACCCCAATATCATGAGCACACACCTGCACATTCCTCTTGTTTCTGGCCAATTTATTTGTGAGAACACACTTTCTTTATCGGCTGGGCCAGTCAGAGATACATAACTCTAATAACTGAACGTCATTCGTCTGCGAGCTGACACCTAGCTGTCGTAGCAATTTAAACTATCCTTCAGCGAAAGAGGATCAGAGCTACAGTCAGTGAGTGAAGATATTTGGGCGACTCTGAACATCGACGTCTTGAGAGCCGATTCAGGTGAAGTGAGGCGAGTACGGTGCAGTGCCTGAATGCAAGAGCTGGGGAAACGGAAGATTCCCGAAAACCCGCTGACCAACGGCATGGTCCAGCACTACAGCCACAAGCAAAAATACGAGAACCACGCCGCCGGTAATCGAACCCGGTTCACATTGGTGGGAGGCGAGTAGTCTAACCACTAAACCACCGCGGCCCCACCAAAGCTGTAGATATTTGAGTTCATCTAACCCTGAATACTTTTCTTCTAAATTTGGGGCCCTTTTAATAAAATACATTTTTTTGAATGGGTTCAGGTGAAGCTCTATAGTACACTGTAGCCCTTGTACATAGCAAATTGAACAAAGTACGCGTAACACGTTAGCTAAGATACTGTGATATTTAAACCTGCAAGGGAACGAAAACCATCATTAATCTCTGAAGCACTGCATAATGTAGAACAGCCAATCTGAAATCCAGGAAATGAAACTTTAAAAAGTGGAAGACCATTTGCATAACCATTTCGGCAGAAGAAGAACGACTCGCCATGATTCGATTTCGTGCTCTGATAATTTCGGATTCATCACGTCCTTACCCCAAAATAACGATAACATTTGATTACCCTCTATTTCTTTAACAACGGGCAAAACCTCTTTAATGGCGTGGCTAGTCGATTTTAGAACCTCCCACCAAAAGGTACCGGAGCCTTAACTCCTTATCTTAAATCCTTGTCTACCAGTATTATTAAGCTTTAATTAATACAAAAACTCGCCACAAGACGATTTTACCGATATTTCTTATACACGCCTGATAAACATGCCAGTAGCGATAACAATTTTCAAATACAATACTAACTGGATAGTACGTTTCTGGGTATGAAGTTTACGCAGGTATTTTTAATGAAACCAGTTCCTGGGGGGGGGGGAACTAAAAGACACAGATCTCCCCGATTCAAGTAACTTTTCAGGTGTGCATGGTAGAAATCACCATCGCAGAGACTGGTTTAAGCGACGTGATTTGTCGACGAGGGATGCATATTTCTCTGCATGGTGGCTTCACTAGGTACTTTGTTTCTTATCTGAATTTTAAGAGAGAAAAAAATCACATGGTGCGTGGAGAACTTGAGAATTTCTTACGTCATAAATATGCTAAACATTTTACAGCGTTTAATTTCTGTGCACGGGCGAGTTTAAAAATAGAGGAAAGCCTTTTTGTTTTACTGCAGGGTCATGCCACGTACGGCCGAGAATTACCGACCTTCGAAGGCTGTGCACGCCGGAGAATATCTACTACAGTGAAGTTCGCGAGGTATTGGCAGAATATTCGCGAGGTTCCGGGAGACAACGAAGAAGTCCCCGCAACAAATTCGCTGTTTTATCGACCTGACCCCGGCGCGGTGGTTTTCGCGAAATCTCTCAGCAGCTGCATGTGACGACGCACAGCCAGTCGCATCGCGCAAAGCGGCTACGAACCAGTCGACCCTGGATCGTGAAGGGGAAGGGGGGGAAGTGTGAAACACGACACGGCATCAGAGAACAACCTGAGAACTGCGGGGATTTTGTGTGTCACATTGCGTTACGTGCGGCGCAGCACGTAAGACGCGAAGCAGGTCTTGAATTGCGATGAACAATGAATCCCTGTTTCACCAATATTTTCAGGTGGTGGGCAGCTGTTCATTGCAAAAATATTTCACGTCTAGTTGTGATTTAGAACACTTTAGTTCAAATTCACTTTCCTGATTCGGTAATTTTATTTGTCAAGCCACTTTGGTGTCCGTCCGTGAATCACGGGCAATTTTTGTCTGACTAAATTAATTCGGGTTGGCCAAGTTTAAGTTTAACACATTCATACCTACTTTAATTTACTGTTTCAGGTGTTGCAAACAAAAAAGAATATGATCCGTGCTTTACTTAAGTCGACACAACACTTGTTTCGTTGTCACAGCCAATGATCTGGGTGGCTATACGTTCGACTACAGTTAAATGAACCAATTGAGACCTAGGCCAAAAGCTTTGCGAACCATTTACCCACAGATAAGATCGTTGGTCATTGAGCTTAGCAGTGTGCAGCACAGTCCAAAAATTACCGACACGTGCGTAGTGTACACAATTATGTACACGGATATAATGGGTTTAAAAAAGTCTTCGCACAAAAACGGTGGCCAGTAAGGTAACGAAAGTTGTAAACGTGCACTTATTATATAGAAGTGTAACCTACGCCCACAATATTTTTTGCGGGAAATTAGTGACCCTTGTTATAGGTCCGAAACTTCCGTGTCAGTTTAGACTCCATCCACGCGTACTTTTGTACGTGAGCTCTACCAGGCGATGTGGTGCTGGGGTTAACACACTCCACTCACATCCCAAGTGACTCGTGTTCGATTCGCGTTTCTGCCTACCCAAAGTTCTTTCTTTATTCTGTTTTTCTGAGAAATCATTCCAGATGAATCCTGGGATGTTTACTTCAGGGCGCCGTCTACCTGGCACTTTAACTGCGTAGTGTAGAGTAGTGAATAACACTAGTGTCTACCGTAGTAGATACTACTAGGTTAGGTAGCGTTAGCATCGACCCTAAACGGTGTGAATAAACAGAAGCTAAAACTAGGTAGCAACAACTATCCTAGAAGTAGTGATATCGAGAAAGTCTGTAGTTACAACTACCACTAGTTGTAACTAGAGGGTAGCAGTAACATGACGTCAGTCATCACTGTTGCAGCTTCGCGTCCCCCTCCCCGCACAGACATCACCCCCCCCCCCCCCCCCCCAATCACAGACCTCGCAAGATACACGTGGTCGGTTGAATAGGCGGTCGTTATCAGCGCCGTATTGACCTTCGATAGCCTGTGTCTTGTGAGAAGTGTTACGTGGGTAATCATGTCTTATAGAGAATCGACGGACGATGGTGTAGACAGCAAAAAATGCGCTGACAGGGATTTGTTTGTTAAGTTACCGTGTGAACACCCGGTATTGTTACAGAAATCCAGAGTACCAAAAATAATGAACGAGAAAAAACTCGCTTGGTATGACGTAACGGAATACAGTCATGCTACCGGAATGAAAGTCACTCATGCGCAAATGAGTGATACACTTCAGAACATGGAAAGTCACGTCAAAACAAAAACGCGTACAAAGACCACTGGAAATAAACAGATTAAGTTGAATGAGTGGGAGGAGCAGTTAGTTGTTACTTCTGGGGGCCGCAGACAATCCGATATTTACTAAAGTCCAGGTAGTGTTGCCTCAGGTGGACCTGAAGCAAACCGTGAACGTGAGCGGCACCCGCAGCTGTGCAGGACAACTGGATGTCAGCGACGGATCGCCTTCAACCTCACCACATAACGGGAACGTGAAAACCAACACACAGCGGAGTTACATGCGACCGGGCGGGAAAAAGGTGGCGTGTTACGAGAATGACGAAACTGCAACTGCAGAGAGTTGTACTTTTGCAGCAGTTAAAACTGCAAAAATTACAAATCGAAAAAGAAGAGAAACAGTTGGACATCCTTAGCGAAATGTACTACGGTAAAGGAGTGCAAACAGACGATATAATTGTAATGTATACTACGGAATATATATATATTTTTTTTATCTATTTATTTATTTATTCCGTAATATCCATTACAATTACTTATATTATAATTATATATATACACAATTACATATATTAAAATTACATATAATTATAATATATTTGTAACGCTGGGAAATGTTACTGGGTGCAGTTATGACAACTGCGAAGCTCCTCGTGCGAATTGCTCAGCAGTTGTGGCAGTGCGGCAAGCCGAGGCAGCCGGTGGCGGTGCGGCGTCGCAGCAACAACGGCCAGACTGTCCTATGCCGCCGCGCCGCAGCCGTTCGCAGCAACAACGGCCAGACTGTCCTATGCCGCCGCGCCGCAGCCGTCGCCAGTCGCTTCCCGTCGTACAGTTCTCGCGGGACGTGGCAGCGACACACCGCTACGCCAGCAAACATGCACTTGACCACACCCCGAGGACCTGTTTGTCGAGTATTCACACATAGGTACAGTAGGCTTGTATAGGTCGACTGTACCACTTTGTCATCTCCCAGATGTACAAACAGATCCTACCGGGCTTTGTTTGTGCTACGTATATGCATATAACGCTTTACTTGTTTTGTTCGTCGATTCGTTTCTTCTTTTAGAACGAAGGGTGCGTTTATTTGTTCAACTACACAAACGACGTTCACATGCATGTATTGACGTCATACACTACAATTGTTACTACATAAAATGCATCATGTCCTGACGCTTTCGTTCGTTCTCCTTGTAGCTTTGGTTTGAGGAATCTAGTTCATTCCCGGTCCAACGTCTTCATCATCTAGGTCTCCGTTAGCATCTACTTCAGGCTCGTCGTCCTCGAACTGGTCGTTCAGAAGCACAGCACAGCTTGCTACCACTTTGGGTACTTTCTGTAATGGAACTCTTACACAGTTACCCAATAAAGGGAACCTCTTTTTATCTGGCCGAATGCTCTTTCTATAACTACTCTCTCACTTGCGTGTGTTATGTTGAATCGACGTTGTATGTCGTTTGCTGCTGGCTTGAATGATGTAATAAGCCAAGGATATATGCCGTAACCCCTAGTCTCCGAGCAAGCAAGCAAGCTGAACCATCATATCGTGATATTGCGCCCCTAATATCGCTTCGTCGCCATATTCTTGCATCATGTACGGAGCCCGGCCACTCGGCACACACACTAGTGAACTTTTCTTGCGCCTCACAGGTGGCCTGCTTGTTGATACCTTCCGGTTGATATACTCGTCGCCGTGTGTTGCTGGTTCCTTCATTTCAATGTGAGTGCAATCCAATGCACCTATGACAGTCAGTAAATTATAACGAGTTTGCCACAACATCTTTGCAGAGTTAGGAAAGCGAATCCAGTTGTGAGCTCTGTCAGGTATATGATCCATGACCGTGTTACACGTCTTACTCACTGTTGTCGGTTCAACGCCAAAGTCTTCTGCCACACCGCTCTGGAATCCTGGGTCTGCAACGTAACGCAAGAATATTTCCATCCGATTTCTCGGGCTTAGTGCTTTGCCTCTTGTTACATCACTTTCCGGAAAAAATTCAGCGCTTAATAAATCTATACTATCACTTTCAAAGCGCATAAGCTGCTGGCACTTATCGACGTCTACCTCTCGTCTTTCACTATAACGTTTTCTTCTCATCACGTGCATAAACATGGCCATGGCTACGACAACGCACTGGTTAACAATAACCTAGTGTGGTCCCTCTCGCACTCGGAAATAAGCTAGTGACAACTAGTCTACCTACCCAGTGTTAGCCTATTATTCACGAGTTAGCACTAGGTATTCGGAACTTCCAAGCTACAACTAGAGGGCTAGTGGTATCTCATTTTTATTCACACAGAATGTAGTTACAACTTGAAGATGTTCTAGTGTTAGCTTTAACTACCTTTTATTCGCTCCAATAAACGTTTATAATACACGTTACGTTTTTTTTTTTTTAACGAAACCACCAAACGGTGATGTTCCCATTATACCGATATACGAAAAGATAGTCTTGAAGAGGGACGAACATTACTCTCAGTACATCACCTACATTAGAAATGCTGTTTTAGAGCCCTCCAACACGACTAAAAACGGCTCCCCATACTGCTGCACACCATAATATTGTTACAAGATGCCAGAGGGGCATGTCCGAGTTCGTGAAGGATAGAGGTCGCTTGTCGCATTGGGAATTTGTCAGCAAGTCCGTCTCATTAGAGCTTCGTTAACGTCAAATGTCATAACAACGTCAAATGAAGGGTGGTGGGGGTGGCAAGGCAACGGCTTAGAGTCTAAGGGTGCGTGAGGTTAATCACGGCCACCTGTGAAACATTTTTACTTTTATGAATTACGATAAATTGCATAAAAATTTGGTAAACTTTCGTAAATATGTTTATTTCATATAATTATCTGCCTACATTCAATAAAATATTTAATTCGCCACTGCAGTCGGCCGTCACTAATTCAAAATGGATTTTTTTTCACTGAAACAATCAATTATTCGAGTAGTTGAGTTTCACTGCAAATCAGTGGGAAACCACTGATTCGAATTTAGAGTGTAGATTTAACTTATAATTTAAATTAATATTAAAATAATTCTGCTAAAATACACTCTTTAGACCCACTATGATTACACTTTTAAAATTTAATTTGACTCATAGAAGCACATCAAACATTTCTGACTAATCAATTTTAGAAGCTCATTTACGATTTCTTTTATATGATTTTTCACACAACGTCTTCTGAGTAGTAACATAAATTAGTCGCGTGGGAAGAGAGATAAATTCGCTATTTCAGTTTAGGTTTTTTTTAATACTTTACAGTCTTCTGTGTATTCCGACCGCTCTGTCGCGAAAAAGCAACTCGATTTCAGCTGGACTGCCCGCGACAATGTCCCTCTGTTGTTGGGTATGACGAAATCCTCCATGGAGCGTGAAAACAGGTTTTATTCGCTTAAACAGCACAAAATTACGTGTTTGGAAGGCCAAATACATCCGCCGAATAGTCTCCCTTTTACAGGATGCAATGTGAGAGCCCACTTGTTAAGTTAATTTTGGTTTAATGCCATCTTGTCGCTGGATAAGATTGCTCAAGGCAGTATAGTACGGCAGACAATAGTTTCAGGCAAAGAAGCAAGTACACTCTAAAGCCGTGTAAAGGCTGTTCTAAACTGAGTTCGTCGTGTGAGTCGCAGCAGTATCTCAGTATAAAGACAATGTATGTACTGTACATGCATTATTAATTGTCAGAATACGAAATCTGGTTTTTAAACTGGTTAAGTGGTACCCTAGACACGAAATAGCAATCCTAATTTTTAATGGCCACCATTTAAAAAATAAATGCTTGGTGCAGTCGAAATCTATAAAAGTATGATGCCCTTACTACGAACTATAAGCATACTGAGCTTGGTAAAATCTAGTTCACGTGTTCAAACGTTTTTAGGAGGGGTGTAGGGGACTACACTTAATAGCCTTCATTTACAGACAAATATAGAAAAATAAACATATGGAGATAAGGAAATCCGTCATCAAAAATGAACCAAATATGAATAATAAAACAAAAAAAATTAATGAATGTGATAGGAAGAAAACTAGAAAGTAGGACGACTAAATCCATCTATATTCGAGTTCGAAGCACATGAGTCAAGTATGCAGAAAAATACGACACCGATACACAAGAAAATGTTGATCACCGCACAATATAACAAAATCCTTATAAACTACATACATAAAACAAATGTAAGCGTATATGAAAGACTCATCATCCATTACAACGAACGACACGAAACAAAATAAAGACAACGCAGTGACACGTGATTGATTAATGAGGTGAGGAACAGATACAAAAGTGTGATAACAGAATGAAACAACTTGTCAGTCACTACATTATGCGTGTAGTTCACTGATTACTCGCTAGGTAGCAGCTGTTGTCTTCACTTCGTTCTGTTGTAAGAAGATCTCACTTTTCGCGGCACAAAACAAAGACGATGAAGAGTAATCATTCTCTCATCTCAAGTAATAATAATAGTATACTGTTTTCTTTTACTACCGTGACAGCTCCATTGAAGTTTCTGCTAATAGGACTACGCTTATATTCACTTTACTACTAAGCGGTAGAGTAAGTTTTTGTCATTGCACAACAAAAAATGCAAATGTTTAGTGACTGCTCAATAAACAAGATGCAACTGCTAAATTTAAAACAGTAGCTGGTTTTTTTTTTTTTAAGATAATTTCATAGCAACAATAAATCTTAAAACTACTAATGTACATACAAAGAAACTGGACAAGTCGGGTAATACATGACATTATATTTAATTCTTACGATGCACTGAATCTCTTATACAACTTAGACCAGGATAAACTGTAACACATTTAGACTCAACGTTATATAGTAGTCCATTTCCAACGCGTCCCTTGTTCGCAAATGTGACAATTTCCAATAATGGTCCTGTTGTTTCCCCCTAACCTTTACTACGATATGACAAAAGTTTTACATGTCCGAAACAGAGCGAAGGCCGTTCACACGAAGTTTTAGAATTCATTCCATTTCCAAAGTAGCCCTAGTCCACAAACATTAAACACAACGTAGTGGCTTCTTACAACATGCCTTGTACAGAACCAAAATGTTCCTCGTCCCAGCGGACATCATGATCAGATTTACTCGATAGTGGCCTTTGGCCTGGATATTGCGAAATTTGTAAAGAAACTCAAACCTTCAAGATGGCTTGAGCTCAGGATGCAAACCTGGAACATTAAGTGAATTTGGTGTTGATCCGCTGTGTTCAAACAAGTATTATTAATTAATAGTGCGCAGTATCACATACCTTATCTGTTAATAACATGGCATTAAACGTAATTCCCGACCTCTACGTCGAGTTGTTTTAAGTGTTTCTTTCGAAAATCATTTCTTGAGTCCTGTAAACTAAAAAAGAATTACTCAACTGTGCTTTCTTTCATATTTTAAAAAATTTTACTTTGTATTTTGTTGCAATTGTTATATGATTTATTGCCATTTATTCTGCTAAAGTCAATTTACCCGGGAGCCGATCATGTATAAACTAGAGTTTATTGAGTAGAAACTCTGGTATACTCGGTATATCAGTTTTTGAACGAGCAGTGTAAAAGTTCTACTCTAACTGTGTTAACCTTTGTTACATTTTGTGAACTGCTTACACCGTCAGGAAACAGGAAGCACGAACTACCAAAGGCAAGGAGTATAAGAGAGGCAATACGGGCTAACTACTGAAGAGTACAAACACTACAAAAAGTAATAAAATAATGTAGTTTTCAATTCGGCAACCGATTGTTTAGCATTCGTGAAAACAAAAATAAAAATGAATATTTTAGAAACTTCAATTCTGGAGAAAACAAACGTTATTTAGAATGGCCTCCAAAATACATATACCGCTGCGATTTCCAAAAATTATTACTAAAATAATATAATTGTTCCAATAAATGTTAACGAAGACCAATAGTCCTTGTCATGCAAAACATTATTCATGATCACTAATAAGGCTGTGATTTTGCGTTTTTGCTATGTAGAAAATCCTCCGTTTAGTAAGTTTCGTTATATCCTAAAAGTGACATACTGAATCACCAAATGTGTCCACATTTTAGTATTAAAAGTTCAATTCCCGGGAACATTAAACTATCAAAAATATCCAGTTTGAACACGGCCGCATAATCGTGAAGCACGAGGTTGCCGAAAGGCTGTGCAATCCTCTAGAAACCAACCATGTGTCTGATTGGCTACTCGAAGTGGTCAAGGATTCCCTATTGGTTGTGCGCGTTGATCTCTGATCTACGATTGGTGAATGGCTTCCTGCCGCGTTGCACGGCTCGTGCGGTTGGAGTTCGCGATTCAAGCAGCAGTTCCTCTTCTGTATCCTTAGGCATTCTGAACTAACGTGTATAGGCTATTAACCCCATTTAATAATACCTACTTGTACACACGTTGTGCATTCATCCGCCTTGTATAAACTTAGCATAACCACGGACCTCATTACTTTATTCATGCGTCGTTCAAGTAAAACTCAGATTTTTAGAAAAGTAATTATTGTTACAAATCTGCTCATTTTTACTGGTCGATGCATAAATAAAAAACAGAAACTAAAGAAATAATTTGATTTACCACAAATGCCTACATACTTTTTATTCGGTGTTAAGATGTGGAACTACTTTCCATCTCGTGTTACCAACATTACTGGACGCGTGTCACTCAGTACGCCCGTTAAAACATATGCAGGAAGGAAGCGTGACTTTTTTACAAGGTCTATTTCAAAAATGCTCACTTTATCGTGAACAGCCTTTAGAAACACGCACTTATGAGTTTTCAGACACAAAGATCGCCCGATCGCGAAGTGAGAGTCCTTTATTGCCGTTCGAATCAGACGCGAAGGAAGGGCACCGGAGGTCGTGCAGAGAATCCATCAACATAAACTATCCCTAACAGGTCGACGGGAGAAGGTCCTTAGAGCATCTCTCCTCCTCTCCGCGGGTGAGAAACGAGGCAGGAGCATCTCCTGCTTGTCTTCCCAAGCGCGATCAGCGGCAGCGGCCGGGGCCGTACAGAGAGATGGGTTGCGGTAGGGCGAAAACGGCATTTTGCGCGAGCCGTTCCCAGCAGACGACAAGGACATGCGCTTGTGCTGGGGATGCCGTGGCTACGTTCGCTCAGATACGGCGACCATTACAAGGGAATGCCTCTCTGCGAAAACACGTGCAATGCCGTACCAGCAGTTTTCAACTGGCGGCCTGCAATTCCATAGTGTTGCACTTGTTAGAAAATTGTCCGGAAAATTACGGGAAATGCCGGTTATAGGCTGTTCACGGTAAACTGAGCACTTATGAAAGCGCTGCTTTACATCTACGTGTGTGAACATTGCGTATTCTCCGGCCTTATGTAAAATTAACATTGCAATGGGCCTCATCACTTTATTCATGCTTCGGTCATGTGAAAATGTGGAATTATTTGAAAAGTAAATATTTACCTATTTAGTAATAAGACGCATTAAAAAAAACAGAAAACAATAGACATGATATTTCAGTATTCTCAAATGTTTACCTAACAATATTAATTCAACGTTAAGACATGGAACTACTTTCATTTCCCTCATTACCAACTTTACTAGTCGCATACCAGTCAGTGTGCCATGATATATATATATATATATATATATATATATATATATATATATATATATATATATATATAATAATAAATATCACCCGCATAACTAAAGTAAAACAACTTTTTTGTTGTTACCCTTTTATAAAGAGCAAAACAAAACAAACTTGTAAGTTTGTTGACACATTTCCGTGAATTCACGGAGATTAGGTGAAATTTATGGAAGGGCGTTATTGAAAAAAAGAAGAGAGAGTAATTTAACGCAGATGTATGGATAATTGTAAAGGCCGTTCACGATAAAGTGAGCACTTTGAATTCAACCTTTCAAAAATATAATTGCTCCTAACTGTATATATATACATACACACACACACTATAATTATAATATATATAATATATATATATATAATATATATAAAATATATATATATATATATAACCTAAATCTCCGTGAATTCTCGGAATGTGTCAACAAATTTACAAGTTTGTTTTGTTTTGCTCTTTATAAAAAAGGGTAACAAAAAAAAGTTTTACTTTCGTTGTGGGGGTGATTCACTGTGTATAAAAATGACTATAAAAATAAAAAATGTTGTCCGTTTGCGAGATTTGAATTCTGAAAAACTTTCGGCAGCCCAATACGTTATCTATTCACCTACCACGCTTTTACAAGAAATAGTGTTGTAAATACGGAGTTATATGGAATAATGCACGTACCTCTTTCTAGTCATGTTAGTGTGTGTGCGATTTTTTTTTTAATTTCAGGTTTACAAACAGGGGTACGACAAAGAGTTTTATTTTCGTGATGTATTTCACTGTGTGTAACCGAGAAATTAAAACAAGTTTAAATATTTAGTCCTCAAGTGGGATTTGAATGCGAATCAAATTTGTGACGTATCACTTTTGCGCATATGATTTGCACACCAAGTAACATGTAATACTACGTGCATATTTCACACATTTGCATATTTAACTGATGACTTTCACGTAATATTTATGATGTGGGACATTTATGTTAATTATTCAGGGTTTTTTTTTGTTTTGTTCGTTATTATTTATGCAGCAGCTATTTTATTTATTTATTTTATTTGAGTAGTTTAGTTGTGATGTTAATGTTACGTTCATCGAGGTTGGTAGTGACTTATGACGTCACACCTGAGGTAGCTTTTATGAATGTGACTGATAATTAATCCAGGGTAAATTTAATTTGTAACAATCAATGAAAATGATATGTTAATTAATGGACCTCGTCTTCATCTTGTTTTCCAAAGATCACAATGTAGGTCAGCCAGGGCTACAGATCCTCGTTTATAATAGGAGATTTTAAGTGTTTTATTATTGCATCGATAAGTGAAATATTGCTGAAAATGTCATGCATAGCTGACGGAGCGAGCGGAATCTTGAAGAAGAGGGCTAGTGAGCAAGTAAGGTATAATAAACACTGAAATACGGGAGGTATTTTTCATCGGCTGCAAGTAAGTTACTAATTATCCAGTGGTAAAGTTTTAAAGTGCAAGTAAACTTTTGAACAGTCTATTTAACACCTTCCCAGATTTACTACGAATAACTTGAGATTTTAGAGCTCTGATCTACCGACTGGAATAATTTTAATCTAGCCAGGCAAAGTTAATTTTAAATCAAGTTAATGAGTAACTTTATTAATTTTGTGTGAGATTTAAGACCACACTCTGTACTGTTTGATTTCACTGAAGAATTTTTTTTTTAATTGGCACTATAAAAACATGAATTCATCAGCTTTGGTATAATTGTTATGTTGCAACAGATATAAGGGTGAAGGTGACTTTTCTTAAGATGCTGAATATTTTGCTACGTAATAAGTTGAAGGTTTATTTTTGAGATAACTTATAAAGTTTCTATTAAAAGCATCACTTCACCAAAGGGCAGCTTTTATTAGTAAAATTGAAAGTAGTATTGTTCATCCTTTGTCCCCCCAGTGTCAATGTTTTGTCAGTGTTCTTTATGTATGTTGGAGTTCGGTGTAAGGGAAGTTGTCCCTAACGAAGTATTGGTAAAGCAGTCTTCTTCTAATCTCTTATGGTAAATTAAATAATATATGTGCATATCTATACTAATATAATAAAGAGGAAATGAGAGCCTATTTGTTAATTTGTTTATGGGTAACGGCTTAATTCGGAAACTACAAAGCCGATTCTTATAATTCTTCCACTGTTAGGAAGCCACATTCTTCCAGATAGCCATAGGTTATGTTTAATTTAAAAAAAAAATCCTTGAGAAATGTTAAAATTTGTGAACCAAATCGGAGAAAAATAACCTACTTGTCTGCTTTCTAAGCATGTTCTACCAAAACTACACGGCCAATTCTTACAATTCTTTCACTGTTAGAAAGCTACAGTCTTCCAGATGGATATAGGCATGTCTAATTCAAAAACAAAATTCCTTGAGAAATTCCAAAATTTGTAAAAATAAGCCGGAGAAAAATGAGCTACTTGGCTGATTTATAAGCATGCTCTACCAAAACTACAGGGCCAATTCTTATAGTTCTTTCACGGTTAGAAAGCTACATTCTTCAAGGTAGACATTGTTATGTTTAATTTTTAAAAAATCCTTTAGAAATTCGAAAATTTGTAAACCAATTCGGAGAAAAATGAGCTGCTTGGCTCCTTTCTAAGCATGTTATACCAAAACCATTAAAGATAAATTGAAACAATGTTACCAGAAAATGTCGCAAGTTGTCGCAGGTAGTCGCAGGTTTTCGCAAGTTGTCGCAATTAGTCGCAAGTAGTCGCAAGTAATCAAGGGTAGTCACGGGTAGAAACAGGTAGTCCGGGTAGTCGCAGGTAGTCCGGGTAGTCGCCGGTAGTCGCAGATAGTCACGGGTAGTCGCATATATAGGTATGTATTTCAGTAACTCCATAAAACCTGAGCGAAGCGATAGCGGGCTGCTATTGTCCTAAGTATATTTGTCATGGAGTGTTGGTGTATATATTAGCATATGCCATGTTAATTGAGTTCTCCACACATACTTATCCAGTCAGTAATCTCTGCTAAGCGCACTGTGGTTATGCTAAATTCCACCTACATGTTCATACGTAAGCGTGGCCATTTTAGATGGTTCCTTCTATACACCACACACTTAATCCCACTAATATTCCCGATATATTACATTGGTTTACCCCTCTTAGGCCATTTACGTATTTTTATTTTTATTTGCATACACTCACAACTCTCGACATATTTCACAATATTGACAATCAATAAATCGCAAGACTCGCCTATCACAAATTTACACGAAGTATTTTGTAAATATGGATTTTTACATGAAAGAGACAAACGCAAATTTCTTAGTTTCAAGTCGTGTTAAAGCGCTTGCTATATTGGCGGTATATAAAATTAGGTTACGAAAAAATTGTTTTATTTTCTTTATGTGCGTATTTCACTGTGTATGCAGAAGGTTTTGTCCTGTGGCGGATTTTGAACAAGAATCAACGAACTGGCACTCCGTGAGTGATTCACACGCACCTACTACTATTTTACAGGAAGAAGTATTGCGAAGATGTGATTTTATACGCTTCAGGTATCATCTGCATTATTCGTGACTCAGAATCGAAGCCATGAGACTACGAAGAGCTTCCGTAATTTATAGTCTATTTACGGAGCTCATGTTCGTTATTCGTCATTACGAAGCGCCTTTCCGTAAATTAACAGCACATCTCCGTTAATGTTTCCTCAAATCTACAAAAATTTCTAAAAGTGTACACACCAAAAAAAAATCACAAACGATATTGGAAAGATATGATAATGACATCACACGAATGACTTGTATAGCACTTCCAAATATTCTTGAGGCCTGTAAAATTTCTACTTTCAGATTATTCCTCCGCCTCATGAAAACAAAGCTTAATCGAGTGTACAAAATTACACTAAAGGTACAACCCACCGCATTTGTGTGCACTCAGTTTAATGATACTCTACATTAGAACTATTTCTTAATGGGAAACACCAACGCACCTATTTTATGTGTGATTTTATAGTGTTAATTATATATGGAATAATATAACTTATACACAAAATATGCAGTAAGTAAAATTTCAATTTGACCAAAAATGATATACTTTTATGTTGATAGTTTATTAAAACACTTATGATACATGATATATTTAGGAGAAAAAAAAACAAATGCATCACACACGGCGTAAAGGCTTATGAAATCACACGAATGTCTGTATTGATGTATGTCCTCCTTAATAACTTTTGAACCAGTGAACTGAATTTCACCAAACTCGGTACACGGTACTTAGTATGGACACCTTACTTTTATAGTTTTAAACCATACCGGGTGCTTATTTTCAAAATGGTGGCCATTTTAACACCGATTTAAACTCAGATCTATAAGTTGGCAGTGCATTATGTAAGTATTGAAATTATAAACGGATATTTTCATCGTTAAGCCAATTTGTAAATACGATTACAGGAAAATTAAATATTTTGCAATATTTATTGGGAAATACTTAACTGATTCCCGCAAAATCTGGCTTTTAAACAATATTATGAGGTAAAGGCGGTTTTCGAGAATATCTCAGGGGCAACTCAAACGACTCTCGACTAATTCTGTACACTAGTGATATGATAGGCAATGTAAAATTATATGGTTTATGTGACTCACGCGCATTTTTTTTTATTTCAAAATGACAGCCCGGTAAATAGTTTAGGTCGTAAACCCTTTCTACCATAACATAAAACTGTTAAAGTCTGTTCACGATAAAGTGAGCACTTTTGAAATCAACCTTAGAAAAATGTCACTGCCCCTACCTGCATGTATTTTAACGGGCGGACTGAGTGATATGCACCCGGTAAAGTTGGTAACGTTGGATCGAAAGTAGTTCCATATGTCAACATCGAATAGAAAGTGTTACGGTAACCGTTTGTAATAATTTAAATTATATTTTTTTCGCTTTCTAATTTTTTTTAATGCCTTGGTGTGTAAACTTCAGCAGATTGAAAAAATTGTTTCTTTTCTAATAATTCCACAGTTTCACTTAACTGACGCATGAATGAAGTGACAAGGCCCATGGCAATGTTAATTTTACATAAGGCGGGAGAATACACAACGTGCATACAAGTATACCTTAAGCAGGGCTTTCAAAAGTGTTCATTTTACCGTGAACAGCCTATACAAGCGAATCCTACCACCGTAATGCAGTCAGTGGCATGCCAACTAACGAAGCGAGGGGTTCTGGATTCGAGAGACATTCAGGCCTTGAGAGTATGGGTTCGAGTCCCGGGTAATGCGCGCCTGTATTTGTAATTGTCACACTCGTATTGATTGTGTCACTGGTTCCATGTCTACTGCTATGACTGTCAACAAGAAGTCAAGGCCTACGTATCGCGTAAGCATTAAAGAACGCCATTAAAATTGTGTGCGTGCATATAGAGGAACGAAGGCCCGTTATTTTCATCGTTAACTTCTTGTTTTATATTTGCGCGAAACTATGTACCGTAAATATTAATGTTATACCATTCACGGAAAATAAATAAACCAACTCTAATTTTAGCATAACGACGTGTCGCACTCACAATTATATTTTTTAAAATAAATTATAGCAAAAAAAAAAAAACAAATAAAGTTCCAAAACATAAAAAATTAAGCTGGAAAACCTTATTTTATTTGTTTATTGCAGTCATGTTTTTCAAAAGACATTTTACGAAAATAAAAACAGCTGAAGATCAAAACTATGAAAAAATTCTTACCTCAAACCAATTAAATAATTCGTTTTATTTTATTGATATTTATTGTGCCACCAAACAGTTGGAAACCTTTAAAAGGGGGGCACGTTTACACAAAACATATAAACTAACTACAGACAAAACACATAAAAATACACAACACACACAATTTACATTGGACTAAGACAATGACAGTAAACATACAAACACAAGTAATGTCATTAGAAAATATAATAAGATATTAAATGACAATCGAATAAAAAAATAGTAATAGTTATAAGCCACAAAAATACATCACTAATGTTTAATATAATGTTTATATAAATTACTAAATATAATTTTTCTTCCTATAAATTGATCATAATAAAGAAATATTTATCATAATTATCTACGCATCTATAAACCAGATCTGGTCTAAAATTTAAAGAAGAAAACGTGTCTGAAACTCTATGTTTATAATTTGGAACCCTTAACGCTACCTTATTTAAAATATATGAGAATTGCACATAAGATTAAGATGAGTTAATTAAAAATAAGACATCACAAATTTCTCTACATAATTTAAGAGTTTGGTTCTTGTATCTTATAAGTTCATTACTATAAATAAAATCTTGACCTGTGGAAAATCTAAGACATAATAGCTTAAATACATATTTTTGAACATTTTCTATTCTAGTTACACCAATGTTTGTAATGTTATTCCATATTACAGAGCAGTACTCAAGCTTCGGCCCAATTAAAGAATAATACAAACATAACATCTAATCAAGTGTGGAAGCTGTAAAAGTGGCATATCTAATTAAGCCAAAACTAAAAATTATATTACTAATTAAGCTAACGATATGACAATGAAAGAATAATTTACTTCCTTAAAATCACTCCTAAATCACGTATGTAGCCTACTTTGTTGATTACAATATTACTAACAAAATAATTATACATAATAGGGTTAGTTTTCCTAGTGAAAATAATGCACATAGTTTAATAATAATAATAATAATAATAATAATAATAATAATAATAATAATAACAAAATTTCTTGTGGCTGCAAACGTTTATTCTTTTTCCAGTTGGAAATAAATTGATTTCAACTATTGAGTTTGCTTGTTTGTGAAATGTGACGTTTACATACGTAAGCAGTGTTCAAAACAGCGAAATGAATAATAAATGCTCGTAAATAAAATAAACGTAACCGTCTCTGTTAGAAAGTATCTTCGCTGAAGCAACGCAAATAGTGTATGTCCCCTACAAACGAAATATGGGTTTTCCTGTGATAGCCAGGGCAGTTCCACTGCTTATATTTATAAGTTAAAGTAAATAAGTCAGCACAGGTACCCCGGAACAGACGGCAACACTCCAGAACGAGCCACAGTACGAAAAACTGACACTGCGAAGATCAGCAGGCCACGGTTTCCCATTTGGATATCTGACGTTACTTTTATAGGCCAGAATGGTTCGTATTACTATGGCCGAGCACAAATACTACACTACATTGGTTGTGATAACGAAACAAGTGTTGTGTCCGCTTCTAAGTGCAGCGCTTATCAAGAAACTTTTATATGCAACACTTGAAGCCACAAATTAACTAATGTCTGAAAGGACTAGTGTTAAAAAAAAAAACGTGTAATAGCACGAAATTATATTTTTGAAAATCGAAGCACACATTTCAGTAAAAAAAAATATTTCTGTGGCATTTTTAATAACCAAAATTTGGCGAAAATTCCCCATCAGCATTGATAACAAACTAATTTTTCGAGAATGTTTGACTTATTCGGTGTGTGTTTCCTTGTTTGTAGACATGATTGATAGTAACAAATATTATTATCGGTGTTGTACCCAGTGAGAAATCATAACCCAATGAGTACAATGTAAAAAAAGTGTAAAAATACACGTACAACCATTTGGTAATTTTACATTTTCTGTGTGTAATTTGTAAAAACAAGTACAGTACATGTAAATTTAAAGTAACGTACAACTTTATTCACAACATAGTACAATGATATTATAAAAAACACCAATGTATTGGTATATTAACAATAAAAGGGGTGTAAATATACAAATTTGAAAGTACGTGTAAACATCCATGAACATGAAGTATTAAAACAGAAATCTGTGAGTTTTAACAACTACACCAATGTTGTATTGAAACATGTACATCAGTGTATAAGTACATATTTTTCTATTTCACTTACTAGGTACTACAATTTTACTGTAAAAAAAACACCAACTTACTCGCACATTGGCATTTAAAAGGGTATAAAATTACACATGCAAAAGTATGTGTAAAAATACATTAATACAAGGCACTAAAACACTAGGCTTGTGTCTTTTTGCAGCCACGCTAATGTTGTATTAAAACACGTACATCAGTGTGAAAGTACATATTTATCTATTTCACTCACTAGGTAGTACGATCTCACTGCAAAAACACAAATGTACTGGTATATTAACATTAAAAAGGGTGTAAAATTACCAATGCGAAAGTACTTGTAAAAGTACACTAATTCACGGCACTAAATCACCAAGTCTGTGTGTTTTTACAACCATGCTAATGTTGTATCAACTCGTACATCAGTGTAAAAGTACATACATATTTCATAAAATTACAAATTAGAAAGTACATGAGCGTATATTTACACGTACAAGGTAACTTGACATTTTAATGCGTAATTTCCTAAAACGAGTACGGTATTTGTAATTTTACACTAACGTTCCTGTGAATTTAAATATAATTGCAAGTATTTGCTTAAAACATGCAATCTAGCTGTAGGGAGTAGAACTACTTCGAATTCTTTTTGTATGTTCAAAAGGAAATCTTAACTCTCACAGATGGAATATGCTGGCTTTTGTATATAACTACCTATTCTATATCTGAAGTCAATCGTTATCCACATTATGGAGTTAACTTTTTTTAACTCTGTTGATGTATGTACATAAATTTTGTAATTAAAATTGCAGTGAATCTGTGATTTTGCTTTTTTGTTAGTGAAAGAATACACATACACAGTGGTTAAATTACAATGGCGATATTTGTGTAAATTTGCAGTGTGTGGCTGGAAATCTATAATTTACATAGTCAAATATCCATCCACGGAGTGCATGTTATTTAACAACGTAATAAAGTAAAATTACACCTACAGTATACATGTAATTGCGTATGATGAACATTAAACAGTAACAGACTGGTGTAGTAAAATTACCATAACAATGATTGTGTTAATTTACAATGTGCGGTGGAAAATTATTAGCAAGTATAGTAAAATATCATGAATAGAGTACAAGTGATTTAATGTGATGATTAGTAAAAGAAACTGACTTGTATGATAAAATTACACTAACAAAGTCTGTGTAAATTTACATTATGTGATTTGATATTGGTAGCAAAAAATGTAAAATGACACATGGAGTACGTGTGATTGAACATAATTATCAGTAAAAAGGATAACAAGTATAGCAAAATTACACTAGCATTGTATTTGTAAATATACATGGGAGACACAGTAAAAGTACACGTACACACGAACATGTGTGGAGATTGTGCTGTCATGTACATTCGTGTAAAATTACACAACTTTTTTTTACAGTGTATGTATGATATTCGAAACTCGCTACAACCACAAAATACGAACAATACATAAGCGAAACAGCCACTTGTCTGTCATCCGTTAATATGCGCCTGGTAACTTATTTTCAAAACGACAGATCCGCCTACACAACGTTTGTTCTGGGGATCGTTGGCGCAATTGAACACCTTAGTACGAAACACAGATCATTGCTTGCTTAACACAAGTGTAAAATTATCTGAAATATTACGAAGTTGATACGCTTGGAAACATAAATCAATGTGGGACCGAAATGTTTAAATACCCGTGGTGAAATTATATATATATATATAAATAAATTAATACATATATATAGTACTTTCGTACGTATGCGGCTAGTATATTTTCATTTTAAAAGCGGCAAAAAAGACTGTTTTAAACTAATTTTGCGAAAACAATAATATGTTTCTAATATGCAAGGTGCCTACAAAATTCCATGTGATTTTTTTTATTTGCAATGGGGATTAAGTGATTATCTCAACTATTGTGATGGACATGCGTCATTGCAACACTTTGGTCGTAATAGTTGCAGAAAACCCTGAATCGAAATGTTTTAATGACGTATCTCCGAAATTATAGCGAAGACATTCAAAGTTCCGCTCCAAAGCAGTCTAAAAGTGCGAGTCGCAGGTAAATACACCGGTAGCTCTCCAGTGTCGTCATTTATACAAGAGCGGTGCAATGAAGTTCAAGCACAACGATGCAGGCCGGCGTTTCGACCACTGCTTCGGGCACCATTAATTAATTAAGAAAGGCTCTCGGCGTCAAACTGCTGCGAAGAGGAGACGCCGAAACTCGGTGCTCTCCCCTGTGCTGAATACCGAATACCGCGACCGTAGCGCTAACTCGTCGCTGAACTTTTAGAATTTCCCCCCCCCCCCCGGGCACCACTGTGCCCGCGAATGGTTTACTACTGGTCACCTGCGTTCCTGGATTTAACAACTTTCTTGTACAACCCTCACAACAGCAGTAGTAATGGCTTTTGTCCATCCATTACTCTTCTCGTGTCTCTTAATTTATTGACGTCCGCGCTTATTTTCGGCGTCAATATATTTTTTTTTTATTTACGTTTCTCGCTTACCAGACCCCGAATTAACAGGATCGTTAGTTACAGGTTCAAGGCCGAGTAAATCCACGCAACGTGCATCATAGCCTCTTGTTAGAAACGTATTCTCATTATACAGTCGGAGAAAGACAAGTTACCAATGTAAACCTTTTACGATTTATTACCTCTTTTCGATTTACGTGTAGTATCCTCCATAGGTGCGGTCACTAATACCCAGGTTCGAATACGCTGTAAACCATAAACAAACATAGTGTGTTCATCTTTAAGTTGAGTTATTTTAATGTAAAAGCCGCCGCGCCCTAATCCAAACGCCAACCCAGCGTATAAATGAAGCAGTTAATAATCCAAGAGAAGTTGATCCATGTATCACATATAAGTAGGGAACCTGCAAAATTCGCGTTATTGTTCGGAGACACGTTAAACTTGAAACACGTGTATTTTTGCTATACGTTTGTCATTGGACCATACTTCATGTGACACGCCCTAGGTAACTCTGCGCCAATAAATGAACTCTTCACAATTGTGTCGGGGGTTCAGTCAAAAAGGGAGTGACTTCACATCTATGCAGCAGCCAATGGGGAAACAACGCTGTCTTCGTTACGTACAGTACTGTGAAGTTTAGCCTGATGTAAAATAATAACGCGAATTTTGCAGGTCCCTATAGCATATAAGTCAAAAAGGCTTAAGTACCCAGACACAAACCGAGTTTCGTGTGTTCAATACATAACGGAGTGAAAAAAAAAAAGGAATTCCCATTCCGTTGTATTAGTTTTCGTTAGGTGTAGCGTAAATGCGAATCCTGGATCACTATACGATTTAGAATTTCAAAACCCGGCTCTGCCCATTCACCACGCTGAGAGGAAAATGTAGCAGCAGGTGCCAAGTAGTTTTACTTAAAGATTATTTGTTCCCTCTGAATAATAATTTATCCACACGAATAAAATACTCGTGTCTCAAGAACCTGCATTCGTTCCTTGGAGCAAATAAAATATTTTTAAATATTTTGTTTAGCCTCCGGCATTTGGTTGTTCCGCACCATGGGCGTGCCTGTATTTATTGCACACACAACCAATTGACAAATAAGTTCAGTTGTTCTGTTTGGTTCTTATGAACTTTATAAACGCCGTGATATAGTCAAAAGAATATTTGGTTTGGAGTGCATAAATACCGAATTTTTGCCAACAGCAAAATTAGCTGGATCTAGTACTGGCATTCATTTTGTAGTCGTACAATAATCGGGTTATCTCTCTTGGCTCTAAACTTGAGTGTTTGTTTATAATTTTTGTGGTAATGTGGATAATAGCTCGAATCTTTGGTGTATTACATGAATATTTACTAGCACAAATAATATCAATAACACAGTTTCAAAATGCACGTAATTGTCGTGTATTTGATGTGTTATAAATTTGAAATCATTACTTTCAACAAATTAAAAAACTCTTTGGCTGAGATCGCCAAGGTTTTAACCTCCGAAAACTCACTTTCGTGCACTCTAAATCTGAAACAGTGAGAATCGAGCCAAATCAGTAAAGAAAAAACAGTGAAAATTGAGTAACTCTTAATCAGTGATATAGAACTAATTAACACGATGGTTGAATTTCACTGATTTATTTGTGATTCCTCACTAAATGTCAAGAATTACACGGCCATAAGTCACATGTTCCCAGTTTATTTGATTCATTTGCTAGTCGGCAGAAGCTTATCTACTGAATTTCAATTAATGTTATTTCGCTGGTTGATATCACTGATTCGGGTATAGAGTGTGGTAAGAATCTCGGCCAAGCCTTTATCGTGTAAAGAAAACCGAAATTATTTTCATACGTACAGCCCAGCCACAAAAACGTCCAGTTGCGCCGACAAATTCTTATACGTTTGAGGAAACCAAATAAAGACCGCTCAAAAATCTTGCCAATCATAACTTCAGTGCATTTGACTATGCGCAGTCATAAACTTGTTTCCATATGTGCGTATCCATTGGCTGATCGGCAGCGCGCAACTCTGTGAGTAGGCCTTCTGGAAAATTGACTTTTGGGTGCTAAAGGCTGTTCACGATAAAGTGAGCACTTTTGAAACCAACCTCAGAAAAAAGTCACTGCCCCTACCTGCATATATTTTAACGGGCATCCTGAGTCACATGCGCCCAATCAACTCCGAGAGCTTGAGCAAAATGGCGGACATTCAACAACGTAAAACCGTATATAGCTGTTTGTGCAAAAACTATGGGTGATGTAAAGTGTAGTTGTGTGCAAAAGTAAATGTATGTATGTATGTATGTATTACAAATACTAGAAGCCTAGCCCGTGACTTTTTTTTATTTTATTTTATTAGTATTGTCACGCGCATAGAAGAGTCACGATGTTACAAATTTTTGTTATCATACAAAGACCGAAAAAAAAAAAAAGTGAAATTAACTCAACATTGGATATAGTTCTATCCACTAAGCCCCTGCGGCCCCACTTGACTCTATCCACTGAGACACTAAGGTCCCACTTGGAATCGCTCTAGCCACTTGTGGCCTACTGTGGCCCCACGTATTTAACTCAACATTGAAGTGATTACAGTAAACAAAATGATATCTCTCATCTCATTTACCTTCATATCTCTATGCAGTAATCTCAGTGCATTAATACAAAACTTTCATAGGAAAAAGTTATTAAAAAATGAGTTTTTAGGGTTAAAGGTAATGATAGCGTAATCTGATCTCGCTGAAATTCGAACTTGACCTGTATTAGACCCTGAGGATTCGCTCTGCAAAATTTGAAGCACTTTTGTTGAGTTTCAAGGGATTTAGAAGTATTAAAGACGGACAGATATGCAGACAGAGTTCGTCCTCTCAAACGACAATTTAAACGAAAGTTACAGTATTACTCATTAACTGTTAATGTTTCCTAGTTAACATAGAACTCTTTAAAATGAGATAAATGTATTCTTTTAAATCAATTAACTTCCTCAATATTTTGTAATTTGCAGGTATATTTAATATAAAAATAAATCTTGAACTCGGAAGTCAAGTTCGTCGTATGATTAAAGTTGTGGACTAATAATGCAAAGGGCATGGATTCTCTCTAGACCCCGTCCAGGTGAAGCTTTTTTTTTTTTTTTTTTTGAAAATAATATTTTGAAATTTTTTTTAAGTTATTTTTTGTTATTAATTGATCACATTTGTTTTCCAGAAGAAAAAATTTTACGTACACTTAAAAAAATGTAAGTTACAATACGAGGCTATCATTTGAAGTGTTACAAATATATGATTTGCAGATTTTACAAGAAAGCTGTTTGTAGTTTTGTAAAGGATTTTCTTGGCAACTAGATATACAAATATTTAGCTTGTAAAAGTACAAAAAATAATAATTTTGATGTGGAAGTATTCCGTGACTAGACGCTGGCTCACGCTTGACCCAACTCGACAATGTTGTCAAGTGCTGGACATGTTTTGCCGTAGTGTGCAGCCGGAGTTCGCAAAACACACGACAGATTGGCTTCTGTACACTTGGTTATTCATGCTTCGGAGAATCGACGTAATCAACTTCTTCTCTGCCGCACTGACTATGCTAAGTCACAGCGAATTTTCGCCGGTAATCTTAAAATTCACCGAACGACGGGTCGTCCTCCCTTCATGAAATACGTTGATTATTGCGTGTGAGCTTTACGATACAGCAGGCTTTAAGCTATAAACACTGGTTTTTGATGCAGACGAGTGTGCAAATTTGACATGATCAACTTCCCAACCCACCCTTTAAAAAAAAAAAATGTGTGCGCGATACTAAAAAGCACATAGCGTGCCACGCAACGCATCGTTTACCAGCTAGGAGCAAACTGAAAAGGGGAAAGTCTAGACATTTTTAATATTTGCACTTTATAGTCTTGCGCGTCAGTTAATTTGCTTACTGCATGGCAAGGCTACTCACAACCAGATACCGAGGGAGAAAAAAAAAATTAGCGAGGTCAATGACTGGCCAAGCTAGATTTCACAGTGCTGTTTTTACAATTGCCGCTCTTTCAGAGAGGAGCCTGTTTAATCTTTAGCCGGTTTACGAACACATTTCGAAACAACCTCTGAAAAAGAAAGTCTTCACAAGTACGAACTTGCCTTCCGTAATTCGTGTCATGTTGGCAGCAAGTTAACTCTTTCGCTTCCAAAGACGTCCGGCACGGTGCAAATTGATGTAGCTGCATGGTGAGTGTTGTTCTTGCAGCTTACAAACCTCACTTCACTCTTACATCAAAACGAATATTTCTGCTGTGCTATGTAGTATAGGCTGTTCACCGTAAAATGAACACTTTCGAAAGCCCTGCTTAATATCCAATTTTATGGACGTTGTGTATTCTTCCGCCTTATGTAAATTAACATTGCCATGGGCCTAATCATTTTTTTCATGCTTCGGTCAGGTGAAAGTGTAGAAGTATTAGAAAAGTAAATATTTTTCAAATCTGGTCATTTTTAGATTTGATGGATTTAAAAAAAGAAACAGAAAACAAAAGAGAAAATTTAAGCTATCGCAACTGGTTACCCAACACTTTTTATTCGATGTTAAGATATGGAACTACGTTCCTCTCCACCGTTACCAACTTTACTGGGCGCAAATGACTCACTTGACCGACGCATTAATAAAGTGATCAGGCCCATGGCAATGTTAATTTTACATAAGGCAAAAGCAAACACAACGTGCATATAAGTATATCTTAAGCAGGGCTTTCAAAAGTGCTCATTTTACCGCGAACAGCTTGTATGAAACGTGCATTGGCTGTGAAGAGACCGGTGTACACGGTCAGAGGTGCTTGGTTGTGCGCTTGTTTCAGCCGTGACGTGGTTTCATGCCTCGTGTATGACCGGCCTAGCGAAAGAATAGGATTTTTTTTTTATGTTAAATGATTTTAGACGTAACTTGCCTACCTTTTACGACATCGTCTTCAAACAAAAAACGTCTTAACCCTTGAAGAGAAGAACCGTTCTACAAGACAGCAAGAAGGAGCAAATTAACAAGTGTTTGTGTTTTTGCGTTTCTGATGAGTCTATAAATCTTAATTTACCTGCAATTTTCAGGCTATTGAAATTTCTACGTAAAACTTTACGTAGCAAATGTGGCCCGGGAAAAGATGCACCGAGTGTTTTTTATTTGTTTGAAATCTATATCGTGAAAGGTAGCTAAACTGCTTCTAAAATAATTAACATGTCAAACCCTATCCTTCCACTTGGCATCCGCATTAAGCACGTTCTCGGATGCTACAGGAATTTCGTACGCTCATGTAACATGCCCACCTATAAAGGCTGAGTCAAACGCGCACCGCAGCCAACTAGTCGCGCTTAACTTTTCTGGAACCCTGCTTAAGTTCTACTTACAGGATATTCATCCGCCTCACGCAAACAAAGCTTAACCAAGTCTATAGGCTGTTCACGGTAAAGTGAGCACTTTTGAAAGCCCCGCTTAGGATCTACTTGTATGCACTTTGTGTATTCTTCCGATTTATCTAAAATTAACATTGCCATCGGCCTCATCACTTTATTCATGCGTCGGTCAAGTGAAACTGTGAATATTTTACCAATCTGCTCATTTTTACACTTCGATGCATTAAAAAAGCCCGGACGCGAAAGAAATAATTTAAGTTATCACAAATGGTTACCTAACATGTTTTATTCGACGTTAAAATATGGAACTACTTTCCATCCATCGTTGCCAACTTTACTGGGCGCATGTCACTCAGGGCGCCCGTTAGAATATATGTAGGCAGGGGCAGTGACTATATTCTAAGGTTGATTTAAAAAGTGCTCACTCGTGAACAGCCTTTGGGAAATTGCACCAAAGTGACAACGCGCCGTATTCGTGCGCACTCAAGTGATATTTTGCATGAGAACTATTTATTACTAAGCATTACCAACACACCTATTTTCTCACTGTTTTTATTTGTATTTATTAAAAATCAAACACTGAAATTTATAAATAAAACTTGAACGTAACTTGAATTCTACTAAAAAATAGGACACTTTAATGTTAACGAAGGTATAAAACGCTGATTATATATAACATATCTAGGAAACAACCAAACACGTCATAGTTGGGGTGATTTTTTAAAAGTTTGATTCGAAAAGTGCAGAGAAACCGCAAATGGACGTTACGTGTCTTATGCAACCAATCTCCAGAATTGTCCATCGATGCCCAGAATGATCATACCGGATTTGACGAACGTGTCAAATAAATACGGTGCACTGTGACGTACAGTTTCAACACGCATTTGAAATGGTAACATTCAGTTTTTAAGTGCGTTTAAGAAAACTGATCGGGCAATCTGAACTCGGTCGAGGGGTTTGCACAATCAGAGATATATTTTACAAGCGTTTCCGACCGTTTTCAGGCAGGCAGTAAGGTTTAAACTTATGGGCTTACAAAAAAAAAAACTTAAGACTGTGCGTTAAGTGTATAAGTGCTTAGAGTATTCCACACCACAGTCACAAAACGCCCAGTTTTAAAATTATTATTATTATTATTATATTATTGATTATGTTGTATCACACAGGATTCTCCAACTACAGCACAGGAAGTAACCAAACCTAGTAAATGTGTTACAACAAAGATCGCTGTGTTCTGCACGAGTTCCCGGTACTGCACAAATCAACTTTTTTTTTTTTTTTTTTTTGTACAGAAATTGATATTGGTAATTCGGACATGTTTCCGGGAGTAGGTTAACTGCAATGAACAAACTTTCGGAAGAGAAAACTGAAGTAAGTGTCTTACCTGGTCCAACTCAATCAATTCCTTTATCGTGGCTGTAATTACATATATAATGTACAGGAAGGAAACCTACTATAATGTGCAGGAAGGAAACCTACTGTCGGTTGTGCACACGGCCGAGTCGCAGACAAGATAAGCATCCAGAAGTGAAATTACTGTGTGGTTATTTTCATTTAGGTGACCCAGTTCTCTGATTGGTTGAGCTGCGCGAGGCTCTGGAAACATACCATTGGTCTGATTGGCTATTGCGTGCTATAAAATCCACTGGCTGAACTGAGAGAAAGTCAACAAAGCATATTGTTGAGTAAACAAAACTTCAAAAGCCGCAAAATTGATTTTGTTCGTCTAACAAAATACGCGTTTGAATTAACGAAACCAGTGTTGGGCCAAAAGAATAACGGTCAACAAAATATTTAGTTGAATCAACTGTATACATTTCTGTGGCCATTCTATTGATTGCCTGCGTTCGAAAATATAGCTCGAGTTTATTTGTATCTTTTGTGAAAATAAGGATAGTAACATTGTTTGTCAGTGCGTTTATTATTGAGTCTTAAAAATAATATAAACATTCTAATAAAACAAGTTCAACAGTAAACTAAAAAGTACAGCTGTAAAACTTGAAATATTTATTTTCCCACCTTGGTCATAATTCGACATGTATATATTTAAAAACATATCTGTTTCATCAGCAGTCACTTGAGCCGTGGCTGCTCGGATGTAGCGCTCGGGCGCAAATGATCCAGGTTCGAATCTCGTGACAAGATGGAGATTTTTGGACATTCGCTATTGCGATGCAGATGTCTGTCGTGGAAAAATCAGGACTGACATCTGCATGACAGACATCTGCGTCGCAATGACGAATGTCCAAAAATCTTCATCTTGTAATTCACTCCCATTGCACTATTCATTCAAGGATCACTTCGAATCTCGTGGTATTTTTTTATTGTAAAAGATATCTGTTTGATTTACGCAGAGCCAAAATCTTTAGATGCACCAACCAACTCTATGTTTGGAGCAACTAAATTAGAAAAAATAAACTAATTTATCTCCAACAAAATATTTTATTGCCCATATACAAAAGTTTATTTGATTGCTCTAAAAAAAAATGTTTGTTTAATTCAACAAAACTTTTTTCTCCGAGTAGACTGTCGCCTGGAGTCCATGTTGCTGGCCAGTGGCGTTATTTTTCTAGTGCTTTCGACTGACCTTCGCAGTGGAAAGGGCTGTTCATCTCTGTATTCTTGTGCTCGGTGTGAGACACTAATGCAGTCAGTTCATTTCGTGTCGCTCTATGGTCTGCGGTCGCAACTTCAGGAATGGTTGGCGCCAACGAACACCGCGAGCCGGTCTTGCGATTCCTTGCCTGCTTGCCACGAGTACAGGATCATCATCGCAATTAAATACCATGGTTTATTGCGAGAAAACTTGACGGCCTGCTAGAATTTTGCGTAATGTACATACACATGTCCACCTGTTTTCTTTCCTTATGGGCCGTCTTATGCGGGAGTCACGTAGCCCCGACAAACGCAGCACGACAGGACAAAAACCGCAACCACGACACAGCATTTATATTTTCAATGTGACTACTCGAATTTGCAGCCCGACAGTTTACTGACGCGACAAGAGTAGAATTTTTCGGAGCCATTTAGAAGGCGCTGATTGACTACTCTAGTTTTGAAGGCGGTGGGCAGACGGGAAATTTGGAATATATGTTGGTGAGAAAGTGTTAGCGCTAATGCATACAAAGGTAAAACTATTATTTCTAAGAATTAAATACAGTAATCCTCAAAATTTATTTTCTTTTAAGCTGCGTATTTGCCATTGTAGGGAAAGCTTGTCATAAAATTTATTTTTGCAAGGTGGTACACTCTGTGTGTCGTACCGCACGACACGACGAATATAGAAATCCATTCTAACCGAAAACTGCTGGTCGCACGACATAATTGTCGGACTAACGTCAGAGCAGGGGCGAGGTGTTGGCGTGCCTGGCTCGCGTCTCTGGAGGTCGCCCGTTCGATCCCAGCCAGCTGCGATAGATTTATTAATGCCCGGTTGCACCAACATCTTCCCCGATCCGCGATATAGTGGTCCTAGTTCCGAACCAGGATCCAGTTTGATCTTGGTTCCAATGTAAAAGTGTTGCACTAACGAAATTTCATGATCCTCGACCTCCGATTCGTCGATCTTGGTTCCAAAGTGAGAGATCGAGATTAAGTATGAGACAAATTTTGATATTGGTTCTAAATATATGACGTCATGGAAGTAGGCGTATTTTTCAGTATAGATAGAACTATATGTGCGATGTTTATCGGTTTTATGTGAATTATCGTTGTACAGATTTTACTGAATAATATTAAAGATCATGTAATGTTGTTTTAACTTCCCAAAAAAATCGAAAGTAGTTATATCTGTTGGCGTAGTTTCAGACTACATTTGTCGACGATGGCTGCTGATCTCGGATCGAAATTTCTAACCGCCAATTGCGGGGGTTCGAAATGAACTTTAGCTCGATTTCCAGTCCAACTCTGAACTCGAATGGTGCAACAGTGTTCTGTGTCGATCTTAGATCCGATCTCGGATCGAGTTTCGAACCACGGTGGTGCAACCAGGCATTAGGATCTCCTTCTGAAGAATGCTTGTACAAGCATTCACCGCGGTCTACATCCCAGTAAACGGTGGGTCCACGAATAAGTTGCTGCGATGCCGTGTGACATTGTTTATGATCATGCGATAAGATCACGACCCACATGACCAGTGTTAATAGTTAACCTCCTCAAGATCTTGGTCAACCTGCACTGCTCGTTAAGTGTTTTCCACGACCCTCGGGAGGGGTTTTCCTGACGTCTAACACCAGATTACGCCCGCCGGGGTGTAAAACAACCAACGAACGCATGCCGAAGCAGACGCACCACCGCCCATTACCATGAATATGAATTTCTCCACGGGGAACCCCATGCTTTGTGCCTGAATGGTCTTACCGTCAAGAAGTCAATCAGTCCGCCGCCGGGATAAACCCGTCACGATTGGGCATGTTCAAGCTCAGTCTAGGAGGCAGACAGATACTACTCCCGGTAGAACCCGGCATGGGGACTGCCCGGCAGTTTCTCGTGTTTGATTGGTCCCGCACGGAGGCATTAGTTCCCCCTGTATTATCTGAGACCATCATATTGCCCAAAACTATTCTTACCCTTAACTATTAAAGCACTTGGTCACCGATATGAGGACCCACAGTGGCCCCGATACGTTCACGACCAACTGATACACCCAGATAGAGTCATAGTTAGGGACATCCGTATTCCGCGAAAAGATTTCCGTGCATGCTAGATTTTGATATGCTACGGCTGTACCAGCAGTTTTATTTTGCTTATTGGCAGCGTGTGTCTGTGAGGAGACATTTTATTACTTGACTGCCCAATCAGAAATAGGTTACTCCAATATTGCACGTCTGTAAATTCGCGGGCAGACACCTAAAACGCGAAACACCTGGATCATTGGATCATGCATTCGCTGATGTAGCTCCGAGCTAAAGTGTAATGAAATTCAACTGGTCGTGAAATCTTTTCGCGAAAACCGGGTGTCCCTAGTCATAGTTATATCCCCCAAATTCATTGTCTTTTTTTTCCTTGGTTGCAATGCCACGTGGAGAAAAATTCTGGTAATTTCACAAGAGCACCTGACTCGCAGCTCATTACCTCTATCCCAGCTGGCTGGATTGCGGGTTGCTTTTCCGAAGTACACGTTCCATCCTCATTGCTCTCATAACCCATTACAATTAAATTCATGTAAACCTTGTTTCTTCCAACGAAGAACTGAAGACCATAATTATTACCATCAGTATAATGCAGTGCCAGTTGAAGTACTGCACCTAGCAGTACTCGTTAAATGTTCTTATGAAAGGTTGTAGTGAAGAATATGTGGACACTTGGGCTCTATATTTAACAAATAGTTTTCTTCATGTTGACAATAAGTTGCTAGTTTTTGTCAGTGTATGTGAACAAGGACTGACTAAAAAAAAAAAATGTTACTGTTTTTCGTTTGTTTTTTGCCTCATCCATTACTTAATATGTGGGGGATTGATATCTGATTTATGCGAGGCGTCGATTCCAAGGCAGCAGCAGCAGGTATGACAGAAGGCCTATGGAAATTTTGAGGTGCCCCTGCCTAGATTCCAAACGCCAGGTGGGGCGAGTATTCTCAGTGGGTATTCCTCGTGTGAGCCACAGAGCACTAAATAATACAGAGGTGAAACAGCCGCTTGTATAATGAACTCGAACCGCAGACGCCAGCAGAATGGCGTCACTGGCCAGAGGAATGTTGGAACTACGTTCGCCAGCCAGCGCCGCCCGGTAACCTATTCGCCGGCTACACAGGCAGTCCAGCCAATAGCTAACATGTCGCGCCATGCAGGAGCGCGTCAGGTCCAAGGCCCGTCCCCAGGGCCTCGCGCGGAGAGGATAGGTACGAGTAGTATCAAAAATAGTGAAGGCTTATTAAAGATTTCAATGCTAATTGTTGATAACCTTAGAGGCAAAGAAGGAGGGTTACAACCATAGACTAAAGATGAAGTAGACCGATCTCGCTGGCTGCGCACAACCAATCTCCGTGTCCCAACATTGAACTGCTTTTCTACCGACACATCTAGCGAAAACGGCGTAGTTTGGATTTTAGGCTAGAAAAATGATTTGAAACTATTGTTTAGAGATAATTTTATACTTCCTCTAGCCAATTAGTAATGCTTTTTGATTAAATATTAATATAATAGTACCTGTCATTTAAAAACTAAAACGTAAACAAACACGTTAATCACTGTTGACCATGTGACTTTGACAGTTGTGTAGGATTTAGGTAGGTCAATGTTGGGTACATGCTCAGAATATGAATAAGAGGTCTACCTCATATTTAGTCTATGGTTACAACACCCAGAACCCTCTTCTGCCCCGCCCCCTCTCTGGCTACGTCATTGGCCAATTTGTGCGTCCCGATTGTGAATGGCTATTTTGCCAGTGGAGCTGTCAAAACCATATGACTCATACTAGAGATCAATACACTACTTACACAATCGCATGCTTTGAAATGTTAGTCATTTTCTGGTGGGCGAGTTTTTATGCAACAAGGATGTAACTAATCAGACCAAGAACAATATTTTTATATGACATCATAGAGCTGGTAGAAAATGAAATGAAAAGACAAGTCAGGTTACTGCTTGATCAAATATATTAATATAACTGTTGGCAATTGTTGACAAAACTTGAGCCAATATTATGGATATGCGCAGAAGAACGGAAATCAGTCGGCCTTATCTTTCGTCTGTAGGAAGGGCATATCCGGCTTCGTTTGGCTTCTCATGTACACAGTCCACGTTCACTATTCCTCATGTACGAACATGGTGGTCCTCTTACACACGATTTTTTTTTTTATTCTTTCATATCCTCACTCGGTCAGTTTTGTATAGGAAAGATAAGAGAAAATGGTTGCCTGTGATGTGCTTTGACAAGCGATTGGGAGGTATTTCCATAAACCAAAGATGAAGTGCCCAAATTTTCGTCTTTGGCGCATGTTCACAACTTTGACTTACGAAACGCCACAACAGTGATATTCCGTTTGGTTAAACTGTATTATAAAATAATTAATTTCAACTGCCATAGATCTAAACGTTACACGGCATTAAGACGTAGATAACTGTTCGCAATTCACAGAAAACTTTCGTATAAATGTGGCTAGCGCAAGGCAAAAAAAAAATTAATATTTTATGTCTCAACCAAACAGTTCCTTAAAAAAAAAAAAAAAATAAGAGACTCGAAGTCACTTTCTTTACTTATTCTTAGGTATAGTTACAAAAATTTCACAATTTTTAAGAACGGCAAACACAAACTAAATTTTTGTTAGTTTTCCTTATGTCAAAAAAACTTATTTTAATGCAGAACTTTTTTTTAATTACTTATATTTTTAGAAGTTGTATATATATATATATATATATATATATATATATATATATATATATATCAGGTAAACATGTCCTATTTCTAGGAAAGCGTTATTTTTTAGTTTTTTTTTAACAGCATAACTATGCTATTGACCTGTGAAAGAGCAAAAAATATTAAATCTATTTTTTATATTGAAAAAATTTGCATGGTTTTTAACGAGTGCAAAGAGAAGAGTGCTGGGTTCAAATATAAAATAATTATTTTATGAATTCTGGCAAATGAATTCTGGCCCCGTAGTGGGAGGCAATCCAGAAAATCCGATGATAACAAAATCGGGGGGTACAGTTTGGCATTGCAGCTCCGAATCTATCGTCTACATTAAAAATTAAATTACACCATTCGATTGCCAAAGGATCAAAGAATATGTTACGTTGAGTGAGGACTGAGAAGCATCGTGTTTGGATTGGGGGGAGGGGGGGCAATTTTGAGTTCGTTTCGCCGCGTCTCATAACTTCCGCATAGTATAACGTTTGACTAGGAGAAGCTACGACGCTCGTTTGAGTTTCAGTCGACAGCTCGCGTCAAGATCAGTCGATGGCGTGTATGAAAATATTTGTGTGGTGTGATTATGGTGAAATTGTATGAGTTTAATGTAAAAAATTAAAAAAAACTTAATTCAATTTCGGCCTATACTCGTCAAAAAGTCAAGTCGAAATACATAAATCGTATACGTTTGGAAAGAACATCTCAAAAGCAATCCATAGATACCCATAAAACCCCATATGATCGAGTGAAGTAATGCCGGGAACGTAAAAAAAAAAAATCAAGGCGCCCGAGCGCATCAAAGTAGACGTATTCATGCAAAACAAATGTTCGTGTTCCCAACATAACCAAACCCAATGATTTTTACATGTTCTGGTAAAATGTATATGTCTAGAACATTGATTTAGTGAAATACGCCCACATATGGAAACAGTAATTATACACGAACTATTGTATTTATATGATTTTACGTTAAGTGTTGAGTATATATCAAAATCTGATTTTCAAAACTGCTCACTTAGCAATGAACAGTGAACCTTGGGTATGTTTGCACATGCCTGTTTCCAGATTTAATGAGATGGTGACCTCGAGGTATCAAGCACGCAGATGGCCAACGATAAACTCCATAGTATTTTTATTTCCGCGTCACACAGTGTATTCCGTCGAAGTGGCCCAGATCCCTCGTCACACAACCACAGCCGGAGTTTTCATCCCTAGATCCTGATTCCTCCGAGTCGGGATGCTGTGTCGTCACACAAGATAAACCTGCCAGCGGGATTGCTATTTGGAGCTGCGTTATCTAGCTCCACGATGACAAGCACATTAAACCAGGAGATGATGAAAATGTAATCAAATCTGCGGATAAGTAGATAAGCGAGGACGGCGAAATTCGTTATTTTTCTCCCCTTGACCCCAAACGAAACACAACATTTTTTTACGCGTTTATCAATTTCTGCTATTATCCGGCAATTTAACTGGAACGCTCCGAAGGACTGCTGAGCCAGTTATGTAACTTCAACGGTGGAACAACCACGTGAGAAATGTTAGCTTACAAACTGTTTTCCGTTTTATTTTTCAGGCTTGCAGGCAAGTGATGAGCTTGTCTAAATCTGCCTTAGCGCTCCTGAACTTCTGTGGGATGTTCACGTTTGAGCGCCTTTAAAATCAACCTTTCGAGAATGCCTCTGTCCCTACCCACACACGTTTCAACGAGCACACTAATGCGTTGTGTGCTCCATGCAAAGTTCATAACATTGCAGTTTTTCGGGGTTATGTTTATAGTTAGCCATAGTCATTTTCACTATATATGATTACAGAGTACTTGGTTATGTTGTCCATTCATGTAACATCGTTTCCAAATTATGATATATTATATGAGTTAACAGTGTAATCTACTTTATTTGACATAGACATCACGTAAAAATATCTTTGACGTGAATACGGCTTTCAAATTGCAAACATATTGGGAGGCAATCCAGAAAATCCGATGATAACAAAATCGGGGGAAACAGTTTGTCATTACAGCTCCGAATCTATTGTCTACGTTAAAAATTAAATTACACCACTCGATTGCGAAAGGATCAAATGATATGTTACGTTGAGTGAGGACTGCGAAGTATCGCGAGTGACCTGTTAAAGAGAAAGGTGTTTGGGGGGGGGGGGGGTGTGCTCGCATTTTTGAGTTCGGTACACCAGGTCTCATATATTCGGCGTAGTATAACTTTTGACTAGGAGAAGCTACGACGCTCGTTTGAGTTGCAATCGGCAGCTCTCGTTAAAATCAATCGATTTCGTGTATAAAAACATATAAGTGGCGTAGTTATGGGGAAATCGTATGAGTTTAATGTAAAAAATTAAGAAAACTTAAGATCATATCGGTCTATACTCGTCAAAAAGCCAAGTCGAAATACAGAAATCGTACACGGTTTGAAAGAGCATCTAAAAAGCAATCCAGTGATACCCATAAAACCCCATATGATCGAGTGAAGCGGTGCCGGGAACGTAAAAAACCATTAAGGCGTCCGAGCGCATCAACATAGGCGTATTCATGCAAAGCAAACGGACGTGTCCCCAACACAGCCAAACCCAATTTCTCATTTGTTGCTAGACAGTATTCGATTTATTTTTTATTTCTTTGCTAGACGATAATCGGCGTTAAATGTTTATTAAACAAAAGTATAGTCTGTTTCATATAACTTCAATAAATTTTGATAGTTCTCGAAAAGAAGTGAGGGCACAGCTGTTCTGTCGGTGAAGAAAACGATCTTTGTAAACGAACTACGAATCTAATGGCAAGCATTGAAAGACTGGCAATTTCTTTCCAGTAATTAGGCTACTATAGCTGGTTGCCATTCCCAGCTGTTTTATTTATGTTATGATCACATAATATACTAGTTATGGTTCTGTTTTATTTTATTGGTGAGGTGGGGAACTATAGTTTTACGTCTTTCGGGAGACGATTTTTTGTGGTTCTTCTTATACGAGAGTGGAGCTTGGAACTCGCATTGTTTCGATGATGATGAATTGTAAAATTTTATAACTGAAAAGTTGTAACTTTACCGAAAGAACTGATTGCGATAAATGTGCGGCTGTTCGTACCGATGCCAGAAATGCTCAAGAGATAAATATGATTTCGTTTTTTATATAATGAACTACACTAAAGGGGCGTCTATTTAGGCCACGTACATTAAAAATATTCTAACGACAATTTAAGAAAACATTATTTACGAAATACGCACGGTAACGAACTTTGGACGATTAATCACGTGTCGGCTACTGATACGAAATAATTTATTTGCTGACTTATGCAATTAACAAAACACTTGAACTATTTATTGAAACCAACAAATTCACACTTCACAACGAAAATAAATTTTCGTTCGCGCTTCGCGACGGTCACAGAAAATGGCGGACCACAGTACACAACAAACCATTTTACAAAGCCGCAGACACGTGTCGATAGTTCATTTCACCGAGGAGACTGTTCTAAAAAGGCACCTACGACGAACTACACTTAATGAAATACGTAAATTCAAAATTAATTTTACTGCATATATAATATTCCACATCACCAGCAAGGAATTCTCGCATATTGATAAATTATGAAGGAAGAGCACAATGGCAATGGCTTATCACTGAGCGGGTGGAGACCGTAGACAAAGACAACAGACTCAACGGAGATTGGTGAAGACCTTTCACATAACCGCGATGTTCGCATGCTTTACCATAATATTTCAAAATATTTTTTAAGCCCTTGCTCTATAACTCAGAAAAATTGCGTTTTAGTCTATGAACGTAATTTTAACCGTACATGTTGTAATTGTCATTAATTTTCCACATTATAATTTTTAATTCCGAGTACTATTTTCTTTTACAATCATCGCCAAGAGCGCCAACATAATAACACGCATCTTGCAACAACCATCAGGTGGCACAGTACTTTGCAAATGGGGGCGTTTACTGTTTACATACTGTGTAGGTTGGTCACAACGCCTGTCAAATTTTACTGATGTTATATGAAACAGAGTATACTAAATAAAAGTATCCTGGTTGTCTCTCGTCTCGCCACTGCTGATTGACGGATAGATGTGTCATGGTCATACGACTGCCAATCGGAGGACTGGAGACAACATAAGTAAGGCAGATGTAAAACAGAACTAATTTTTTCTTTCGAACAATTCTCACCACCTCCAATAATGAACGTGAGTCGTATAACATGAAAGTTTTAAAGATGTAAAATATAATTAGATTGTTGCAATACGTTCTGAAAGATGAATACTTATTAATTGAAGAAGAATAAATATTAATTTGATTGTGTTTGAGAAGAAGAAAATTATTAATGTATAGTTTTGATAAAGACGAAGAAGCACGAGTAACGAAAAATTTTGAGAAGACTTTAACTGCAATATCATGATTTTTAATTAAAGGTAACAAATGACAACGTGGATATTTATTTGAAATGTTACAAACGGCGCCGAACGTATGAATGGCAGAGTTGTAAAAAGTCTGAAATGTAACAAGTTAATAACGACGGAGAGAAAGAAGTTCTGTGTGTTAAGAGTTTAGATAAACCTCTGTGAATACTGAAATTATTTATTTTGCAACCGGGAGAGGTGGCGCAGTTGTTGAACTTTGGGCTCGCATTCGGGAGGACCCGGGTTTGATTCCCGGTCCCGGCCATCCTGGTTTCGGCCTTCCATGGTTTCCCGAAATCACTCCAGGCGAATGCTGGGATGGGTCCATAACAAAGGCCATGGCCGATTCCTTCCCATTCCTTCCCCAATCCCTCCCCTCTGAGTATCAACTTGATCCGTCTCTAATGACCTCGCTGTCGACGAGACGTCGAGCCCAACTATAGATTATTCACGGTAAAGTGAGCACTTTAGAAAACCCTCTCACTTGGAGTATTAATATATATATATATATATATATATATATATATATATATATATATATATATATATATATATATATATATATGGCTAAAATAAGGCTAAGGCTAAAATAAAACATATATTATATATATATATGTTTTATTTTAGCCTTAGACGTCAACTTCCGAGTGCGGTGGAATATAAGCACTGTGTTTATTACTCACATGGCAATATTTATTTGAAAAGGTGGTCTAAGGATAAGAAATGGCTGAAAAGAAAAAGTAACTAGGGCCTCAAAAGCGCTCACTTTACTGTGAACAGCCTACACCAACCTATAAGAAAGAAAAACTTATGGGATCCTTTCCTGTCTGTGTGTGTCTGCGCATATGTGTGTCTCCCCCTTTCAATTTTTGAACGCGTTACCGAATTTCACCAAACTTGGTACACATGTAATACCACGTCGGGTACTTACTTTAAAAATAATAGCAATTTTAAAATTTGGGGTGATGTGTCATATCTTGAAAACCATTCAACCGATATAAAACCAAATTTTGTATTCTGGCGGAGAATAAATTAAGTATTAAAATTAATGTTGTTATGGATAGTGTTGTTCGCCCGCTATTTTTGGAAAAAAGCACCGAATTAAGAAATAAATATTTTACATTATATCTCGAAAACTATTAAACTAATTCTCACCCAATTTGGCAGGTAAGATATACTATGAGAGGCCAAGAAAACGTAAGTGATTGAACTTGATTTTGTATTTATTTTCAAAATGGCAGCCATTCAAATATTTAAAATTTATTCTGTATATCTTCCATACCATTAAACAATTTCGACCAAATTTTGTATACTGAAAGTATTTTTTACAAGCATCATATATACCAACACACGACCACTTTTGTCGGCCATTTTGGAAGATGGCCCCATATGACTAAATAAAGTTATTCTGTCATATCTCGGTAAAGAATTAACCGATTCTTACAAAATTTTGCAAACAAGTAGTGGAGATGCAGATTATGTTAAGTAATATATTTAAGCATCTCAGAAACTTATTTTCATAATAACGGCCATATAGGCTAGCCATTCTAGTTTAGAATGCTATATCGTCTAAGTTATGTATTCAATTCCAACATAACATTGTATGCTGATAGTAGATATAATAGATATCAACTGTATTTGCACAAAACAGATTTTGTCCGACATTTTGTAAGATAGTGCCATGCGAAAAAATAAAGTTTTAATGTCATATCTCGGGAAACAATTGATCATTTCCTATCAAATTTGGTAAAGAAGTAGTACTGCTGCAGATGAAGTAAAATTACATGCTTTAAATACTTCATAGACGTACAAGGCTGACTTTTAAATATTTTAGCTTTTAATGCTATAGCCTATCGTCGAAAACATGTAGTAATTTCCAACTTATCATTATATGCTGGCAGTAGATATTACAACTATCAACTGTATCTACACAGAGCATCTTTGTCCGCCATTTTACAAGATAGTGCCAAGTGCATATTTAACATTTTTATGTCATAACTCGGGAAACAATTGACAGATTCCTACCAAATTTAGCAAGAAAATGGTACTGTTGCAGGTGGTGTAAATTGGTATATCTTAAGTAGGTTAGGTGCATATTTTCATAATGGTGGCTGTTCAAATACTTTAGCTCAATGCATTTTACCAACGAAACAAATTCCAAAATAACTTTGTGTGCTGACAGTGCCTATTACAACCATAACATACGTCTATGCAGAGCCTCATTTCTCTGCCATTATATATGATAGGCCCGCCAATAAAAATAAAGTTTTTATCTAATTTATCAAGAAACAATCAATCCATTCTTACAAAATTTGGCGAAGATGGCGTAACTGTGGAAAGCCATATTAATATGTGTATTTTTTATGTATGACACATATATTTTTAGAAAGACGGCAATGAAATCATATTAGTTTTGTGTGTTGTATCTACAAAGTTATGAAATCTATTTTAACTTATGTTTGTATATTGTCAGTATATAATCATCGAATGTGCTACTAAATCCCCCCCCCCCCCTATTTATGAAGATCGCCATATGAATATTGTGGATGTTTTATGCTATATCTCGAGGACCAATCAACCGATTCCCACCAATGTTACACTGGAACATGTCAACTAAATTTTACCAAATTGTGGTTACTATAAATGCCACAGAAGTTCCTGTAATCTTTCATGATTTAAATGGGTCATAAAAACTATGTTAAAAATGGCGGCTTCATAAATAATTTAGGTAAGTTGGCCAAATAACAGTTTAACCAAATTCAACCAAAATTTGTATGCAGGCAGTATTCATTAAAAGCATTTAAATATCACTCCTTTTTGTTTAGCAATTGTGAACAATAGCATCAAATAAACTAATATTTTTTATGCCATATCTCAGAGACCATAAGACGATACCACCAAATTTTTCACACAAGTAGCGGTATGGTAGGCCATGTAAACTTAAATATATGGCTCAGACACTTATTTTCTAAATGATAGCCCTCCAAATATTTTAGGTTATTAAACCCTATCATTCGAAACATTAGACATATTAAATTCGAAGTTTATTCTCCGAATACGACCTCCTTAATGCAGTGAATTGCACGCTAGCATTATTTTCCGAGGTTTCTTGGGTTAAAGTCCCGGGTAAAGCACGTTTGTATCTGTATTTGTCTCACTACTCTTGCATACATTTCTGGTTTCATTTCTAATGGTATTGCTTTCGAAGAGAAGTCAAGTCCTACCTACCAACTCAGTTTCTAATAACATATTTAAATATTAATTGTATCCATGTTGAGGAAAGTAGGCTTATTAGTTATATCAGTAACTTCTTGTTAATACGTAATAGTGTAAGAATGGGCAGATGTGTAAATTATTTACGTCTTTAATAATTTCATAGATTCACTTGGTTCTTCCATGAATATATTGATGATGGCCATGCTAATGTTAATATTATATATGGCGGAAGAATACGCGGTGGTCTCGGTAGCTCAGAACACATTTAACCAGACCACAGAGTACTACGCCGAGACGAAAAGGCAACGCGGTTCCTTTGAAGTAGAAGATCGCATACTCCGATAGGCTGGGCGAGGTTTGGGAACGGGCCTCGTTTCTGATTGGCTACTGCACGCTGCGAAAGATTTCTTGCTGACTGGCCAAGAGGTTACCAGGCGCTGGTCGGCGAATGGGGTTCTGATATTTTGATGGTCATTGGCACCATTTTGCTGGCCAGTGTGTGGCTTGAGTTCGCTGTATAAGTAGCTGTTCCACTTATGTTTGCAACCTGTTTTATACATTTAAAAGATACCTCTTCATGCAAGACGAACACTGCAAAAACTGTTTCGAAAACGTTCAGCTTAAACATTATTGTTTTGATTCTGTGCCCATATCTGTGAACCTTACGTCGTGGACTGCAGGGAAACTAACTAAACATTTCAGTAACAAAATCATACGGATAGAAGATAAAATTCCCGTAAATACTCGGAGAACGACGGAAATCCGGCAAGCCAGTTCTGTACCATTTGGCTAAGCGGTAACGAATGGATTTAATGCGCGCAGCAGTTTCTCCAATAACGCTAGAGAGCTGTACATTTCACGTTATTATGTGAAGACAATAGATGCCACATGGGTTCGTTTGTATTCTTTTTCAATTGGACTACACTTCGTTCGTCACGTCCTGAAAGTCTTTGAACCAATAGGAATCAACCTAGGCACGTCCAATCATGCCAAAAAGAAAAATGAGTTCCCAGTGTTGCATAAGCCATTGAATAAATTACAATAACTGGAATATTCACAGGACAGTGTAGTCTAACGAGCTGCCAAAAAAATAGCTCGAATTTTGCACGTCCCTCCAAATCGCGTACTTTCTTTAGCGCCTTAATAGCTGGAACTATTTCCAGGTGTGAGCGGGCAGTTAAAAGAGCGGGATGGACCCCCGAGTCCAAGATCAAGAAGCGAGGGAGCGATACGGGCGACACTTATACACACGCCTAGTGCCTCATCGCTCTTACGCTCAATGCGTGCATAGTGTCCGTCGTAACGCTGTACTGTGCAAATTAGATCTGGGGCAGTTGAACTTTTACAAGCGATGAAAGTACTTAGATCAAACTACATGTGTATAAGCGTACTTTTCTCTTACCGCTTAAGGAAAACACGTAGGCAAGCTTTATAAAATAGGCGATAATTACTTTTCCCAGAATTTTTTTTCTCCGAGAATACACTTAATATGACCAAACTAAAAAAAATAGGGGCATAATGGGGAGCTGCAAAATTCGCGTAATTTTTTTGCGTCAAGCTAAAATTCACAGTATTGTATATACTCGAGTCGGCGTCGTTTCTCCATTGGCTGCTGCCTTGGCGTTAAGTCAATCCCTTTCTGAGTGAAATGCACGCGATTGTGGCACACTGTTGTGGAGCGTTCATTTATTGGCGCAGAGTTACCAGGGGCGCGTCAAATAAAGTCTGGTCCAATGATAAACGTGTTACAAACGAAAAGTGTTTCAATTTTAACATGTCCTCATATAATAACACGAATGTTGCAGGTCATAGATAATTTCTTTTTATCTTTTCTGAAAAAAAGTCGTATTTGCAGAACATTTATTTACTGAGATACACGTATTCGCGCAGAAATCTATTTAAAAAAAGCGGGGGTCCATCCCACTTTTAAATGGCGTGGTAATCTGTTAATCGTTTCGCGGTCGCTCGTCAGATGGAAAGGCGATCACTATAAACAGGTCTCCGGCAGTGACGCCGTGCTGCCGGCGGACATTCTGCTGACGGGCAGTTGATCCCCGCTGCCAACCAACCCGCCTGCACGTCGACAGATGGCTATCGCCGAGAGATACGCCACTGAGCCCTGGGTCTTGCAATAAGCCCCGTGGTGACAGGTCTCTCTTCGACGCCGCACGCTCGCCAACCACGCGTGGAACTGCGATCTGTAGCGCATTGTTCTTTAGAGTACCGTAAAAAGGATAATCAGTCCATCCGTGGTTACTTTCAACTTTCCTGAAGCCCTGATATAGTTTTACTTTCAATATATAAGGGGCTGCGATAGCCGAGCGGTTAGCTCGCTCGCATCCCACCAAAGCGAACCGGGTTCAATCCCCGGCCGGGTCACCGGATTTCCGCATGTGGGAATCGTTCCGGACGATGCAGTTGGTCGGCGGGCCTTCTCGGCTCCCTCCCCTGCCCTTTCATTCCAGCGCTGCTCCATATTCATCTAAATCACCCTCATCGGCTCTCTAGACCTCGCTGTTACGATCCGCCCAAATCTCTTCTCTCACTAACTCACTTTCAAGATATTCCTCCGCCTCATTGAAGCAAAGCTTAACTAAGTCTAGAAAATTACACCAATGGGACAACTCGCTTGCATTTGTGCATACTCATTTTAATAATATTGTACATGAGAACTGTTTCTTACACTCTAAATCTGAATCAGTGAGAATTTCACTGTTTCAATCAGTCAAACGTATCTGACTGATTCAACACTCATTTCAGTGAATTTAACTGACGAATCTGTGAAAAAATTGCCAAATTTATTTCACTTATTGATTCAGTGACATTTTACACTGATTCGTCAGTCGGTTTTTTCACTGTTTACTCAGTGTTTTATTTTTGACTAATGGGTGAGTTAAACAGCTTGGAAAAATGGTTGTTATAAATAGCATGTATCAAGTGAAATAACCACGAATAAACTAATAAAACCAATACAAAATACTTTCTAAAATGTGTTTCGTCTTTCAAAACGCCATTTTATGAGGTAATGGGAACACACTGCATTTCATTCCATTTTTACGACTTTCATTTCATTTTCATGTAATCGTCACAGCGCTCTGTTTGAAGGTTTAAACTGTATATAATAATGTAATGAGAGTACATTCATATATACTGTTCGTTTTAATCATCCTTATGGTTTCAATTAAACCAAAAACGAAAAGTAAGAGCATACAATTTAAATCTTTACGATTTCGCGGCATCATTATAAGTCATATGTTCTCCCCTTCATATGTGGAGTTGGTGTGGTAGTGTAGATGGTAAGATAACAGCCTAGGATCGAAAAGTTTGTGAGTTCAATACCGGTCACCTCCGAAAAGTTTATAAATTACGGTAAATTGCGCAATATAAATAGTAAACTGTCATAAGTATGTTTATTACAGGTAATTATTTGGCTACATTCAATAAAAACAGTATTTAATTCGCGATTGTAGTCGGCTGTCACTTAGTTCAATCAGTGAAATAATTTAACTTCATTAATTAAATTAGGGAAATTTTCTCACTGAAACAATTAGTGGTTTTCCACTGATTCTAAGTGGAGCCATTTTCGCTGATTCGAGTAGTGGAATTTCACTGCGAATCGGTGGCTTCCCACTTGTTACGCCCCTTTAGACCGTAGCAGGGCTAAAGGTAGGCAAGGAGAAGGACGCACACCATTAAAAAAATCAAGAAAGCATGGACACAAAAATTCCAAAATAAATACAAATATATTGAAGCCCATCTATACATTATCACCAAGAACAACTTTTCAACTTGATTTGAAAAATATAAATTGCATCTGAGAATTTCTGTTGCTTGCTACCAATTGGTGAACTAGGGGAAGGAGAGAACACACATGCACTGGAACAAATAGAAAAAAAAAAACAATATTAATATAGCCTTAGAAATCACCCAACCTGAATAAACATTTGTGAAATCCCATTAAAACAGGTCAAATGACTCCCTGAGTAAAGCAAGCACCATCACAACAAATTTTAAAGTAAAGTACGCCTGATGATTCACTAAAAAGTTCAACATGGAATATTATTTTCAAGAATACCATTGGGAAGGAGCAAAAACCCTCATTACATATAACCATGAGCATAAAGGCACGCCATAAAATATCCACCAAACACGTTGGCATTAAAATTCTTTTGACAAATCGTAATCAAGGAGACCATTCCTACAGGGGGGGGGGGGAAGGAAGAATCCACCTCTTACAAACATTCCCATTAAATACCATATTGAAAATTCACACAATCAAAACAGTGAAGAAACACTACCCTACAAAAATCCATGTACACAAAAACCGCTAAAAAAAAAAAAAAAAAAACACTACTAAAAAGGAAACTCTACCCCCAGCGTAACACCAACTACGTTCATTACAGTACTTAACTTGCGTACTCATATTACACGAAAACGCGTCTAGCATGCTGAAGCCCCAAAGTACGAAGTGGTGTAGACATGATCTATCGTCGGCCAGCCCATTTAACTCGAAGAGGAACACTGCACACTTGCTCGGGCTGGGGACGAACATTTATACGCGAAAACGCGGCTCGGGAAGGTTAAGCAGGCGACGGGAATACCGGAGAGGCGTATGGAAGTTACCAGAGTGTGCGAGGCTGAACTCGTTGCCAGTAGTAGCCACCAGACAGCCCTCGGCCGCGCCAGGAGCGCCGCGCACCTCTCTTCAGTATAGTTCAGCGCTTGGAAGCGTTCAGACGTTCTCCATCCCGCCGGGGGGGGGGGGGGGGGGCGAAGAAAAACAAAGTACCTTTTTCTTCAGCAAATATATTGCCTCTTCAACTAGTAAGCCCTCTTCAAACAAAAAACAGTTTATTAATCTGGGTTACCCACTACAGACGTGGCAAATAAACAAGTTCATTAACGTAATGTAGTTCTGTAAACACACCAGCCCTATAATAGCAGCATTTAATCGTAATAGGCATGACACGTTTCACCAGCTGGCGGGACGATAAATAAATCGTTCAGGCAGGATAGTCTTTGGCAGGAGAGGAGTACTCACATAAAATTGCCCGAGTTTGCTAATTGGCACGCGTGTTAGACTTGAAGCAGGGCTTCACGCTGATTGGAATTTCGATTACACTAAGTAATGCCAAAACACTTATTTTCTTTCTATTCTTACTCATAGTGTATGTAAGTGAAATATTATAATTTTCAAATAAAATAAAATGAAAGTTCAATTTAACAACAATAGAATACTTTCCTTTCTAACAGAAGTTTACAAGTGACATGTGATAAATGATATATTTGGGACACAACCAATCACGTCATACATGGAGTGATTTCTCAGATATTTTATTCCTAAAGTGTCAAGATACTGCGAATAGACTTTATTTTACACTAGCTAGTGTAATTTTGCACCACTCAGAATTTGGTTATGGTGCCATTTTGCAAAGAGATACAGAACTGCAGCTAGGTATTTTTAATTTCTTATTTTATCCACCGGAGTAATGTTTGGTAAACCTTCACAAAATGGCATCAAAAGAAACATTTTTACTGGTGCGAAGCTATCCCACTAGGTGCAAAGTAACCCCAGTCTACGGTATTGGTTAGTTTTATTTAGTTAATACCAGGGGATACTGTTATTACTGCAATGCAATTACATTAAAATTGAAAAATGTTAATAGACGTCATCAATAATCACCTCACACCCTATTCCCAACCATAATTTAATGAGCATAATATAAACGAAAATTGTGTTGCGTATTTTAATTACCCTTTGCCGTGGTCCCATATTTTTGTAAAGAAAATGCAATAAGAATTTATTACAATTAATTAAGAATAAATACCGATTTAACAAATTTTAAAATTAATTACATTGTAAGTCTTGGAGGGCCATTCGCTATGGTGGGTAAGGAATTTATTAATATTATTATCATTATTAATATTATTATCATCCATTCTTATTTTCTGACTGAATATTGTGTCCCTTCTATGCCCTAGTCGCTGTTCAGAGATATTAAATAATTACCAAATAAATAAACAAAATTATTTATTTTGTCAGTATATAGTCCATCAAAGATTTAAACTGCAGTCTAGCTATATTTATTTTGCGCAACTTATAGTTAAAAGGAAAAGTTATTTGGAATATAAGTATGTGCCTAAGTGTCCTCATCTCCAACTTCCTTGGCGCAGATACCTGGCATTCTAATCTCCCATGCAAAGGGTTCTGCGTTCAAATCTCGAGAAAACATGGGTGTTTTAACATATTTAAGATTAGCTTTAGTTCGGTTTGTGCGTAAGTTCCTTTATTCCCTCCGTGGTCTGCTCCAAATCACTGCATTAATAATAATAATAATAATGTAACGTCTGGCTATCTAACACGTGCTATTTGCATTTTAACATATTTTAAGTTAGCATGTAAATTTATAATACTAGTACGCGCACGTTTATTTTGTAACCAAAAATTACGAATGTCATGTGTTTCACATGTAATATTGTTATATCATAATTTTATTTTCTTAATTCTACTTAATAATAATGTACACGCAGCAGCTGAAATGTTAATTTTTCCATATCTAAATTGTTGTAATTATATTTTGTCTTATCAGGTTTCAAGTAACTTGTTTATTGTGTGCAAGTTGGCAACTTTTAGGCGCACCTTTTTGAATTGTCACGGTATTGGAAAGCACCCTGGGTTAAGCCCTATGTACTCTGTATTAATTTGAATATTTAACCGCTACCGATAATGGATGGTGACGGAATGTTCCATACTCCACCTTGAATTAAGTGGGTCACAACGGTAGCAGGCCAATGAGGCCTTAGTCCTACGTTAAAAGTATAAATTAAATGTTTTAAGGTTAATTAGACCCAAAAAAAGTATATTAAAATTTGAGTGATAAGGCAACGGTACATGGTACTACCGTAAGAAAAGGTCTACATGTAAAATAAGTGAGAGAAACTCTACATTTATATAAGGTATGATCCCACCTTAATGTATAGTGACCGTTTCACGTACTTGAGAGTGTTTAATAAACTTTTAAAGTAAGCAGCATCATTTTCCGATACTTTTCAGTCGTCACAAAGTGCCTGAGATTTAAATAAGTATCTGATTGCTCTACCAACATAAACTGTGCTAGCCAGGGGCATTTTAAGTATGTAATTATACAAGCACGTGATTTATTGTAACAGTCAAGTGTCAGAACATTAGCGACTTTTATTTTGAACTGAATTAAATCTACTCTACAAAACTTTAAGTGTGTGCGACATTCAAGACTAGATAATATTTTTTTCTTACTTTCAAATACTCTATTCACTTAATTGGCATTTGTAGCAGGTATAATGAGAGATATCTTTATAGACCTAGTCCAGCTGCTGCGTGCATATCCCTTGCTTTTTTAACACTGCCAAGGAATGGAACTTTCAGGCTATTTACTTCTATGATATTTTCTACATTAAATTATTGCTTAAAAACTGGAAGCCTTTCATTGCTTTAAACAAATACATAGTTGGTTCCTATGTCTTCCGGTATGTCTTGTAGTGTCGTATTGCTATGCAGGGGGCTGCACATAACCTGATTGTGAGCAGGGCAATCCAGGTAATTGAAATTCTGTTGGTGTGAAATACCAGCAACTTCGACAGTGGTTTGCAGTATGCAAAATAACTGCCAGTTGGCTAATGTTTGATGTTAATATTATTGCTATGGATTTCTCCCAGATCGTTGCACTTTAATTATGCAGTTCTGCATGTATACATTACATTTGACTAGAAAACCATAGCAGGGTTCACCCGTTTTATTAAGGGGCTGATACTCATACTTGGGGCATACGTAAACTATTACGCTTAAGAGTATTTGAGCTTAAGAGTAAACTTATATAACTTCTCTTTTGATGTATAAATAGGATATACATACATGAAAAGGAAATTATTGTTACAATTTCTCTCTCTAGAAATTAAGTGGGCTGTATAAAGTTCGTTAAGGGATGCAGTTCTTGATCAAATAAAAGAATTTATTATTATTTCCTTATTTTATTTACAATAACTACAGCTAAATTCTCTGAACTCAAATTCTCATAATAAATTGAAATCACTTACTGTTCACAATTGACACCAATTAATAAAATTTATAATTACGACAAAGAAATCTATTAAATTAAATAATTAAAGATCAGTCCCAATAGACAGTGTATCAACCTATTCAATTATTTTATAATTTATGCGTCCATACTTGACAGTTCGAATATTTACAATAAAATCAGTATTACACTTCCATTCAGTCCTACCTCAGTTCAGTCCATCTCCCGCCAGTCGCAATGTTCTAGAGTCCTCCAAGCGCCCTCACGCACAGTAGGCCTCACTCGTCGGTTTCACACCCTCTCGTCCATTCAAGCCACGAACACCTCACTCGCCGTCGTCCCGCAATCTCCAGTCGTCATCCACACTCCATTTCGCTCGCGCACACTCGCCAGACGGCCTCCGTCGAAGGCTGCGACCGCTGGGTTCCGGCAGTATATATAGTGTCTTAGGCCGCCACCTAGAATCTTCCTCAACTCGCGTGATGCGTCGCGGAGGGCTGAGGCGCCAGCCATACTGACCAGAACATTCTTGCGTCGTCGCTAAACGTATCGGAAACTCTAGCAGGCGAGAGGAGGTCTGTGACGCCAGCAAGTCCCGCCGCTGTCGGCATTCACGGGATTCCCAGAAGGGAGCCAGACAGCCATGAGAGCATCGTTCCAGGAAGAGGGGAGAGCGAGGTGGGTCTCCGATTACGGCGCGGGGCAGCGGAGTTGGCGCCAGCTGCAACAAGTAACATTATGTTTATATATGTATGTATGTATATATATATATATATATATATATATATATATATATATATATATATATATATATATATATATATATATATTTAGCGATGACGCAAGAATGTTCTGGTCAGTATGGCTGGCGCCTCAGCCCTCCGCGACGCATCACGCGAGTTGAGGAAGATTCTAGGTGGCGGCCTAAGACACTATATATACTGCCGCAACCCAGTGGTCGGAAGTCTTTGACGATATATATATATATGTATGTATATATATATATATATATATATATATATATATATATATATATATATATATATATATACACATACATATATATATATACATATATGCACATACATCATATAAACAACCACATGCACATTTATAATATAATATATAATTTGCACTAAGGATGTCTGAAGGAAAGAAAATCACAGAAAACAACTATTTAAGCACCGGAAGAACGATATTACGGGATTGTCTACACGATAATAATACCGTTAAAAAATTAATTTAAAAAATCATGTATAACATATAATATAGTAATTATAGTTATAAACTAATATAAAACATATCACATGACATATATTATGAATGAGGCGAGTTTTGTGGTTGAGGTCGTTTTCAAATCACGAGGTACGTCATTAAACAAGTGTGCCGTGTTAATTTTCTCGCAGATAAGAATTTTAATGCTGGGATACAGTGAATAAAACATTTTCAACTAGTGCCAAATACCCACTTTAATCGTATGTACTTCCAGAAAAAACTTAAAAACTTAAAAAAAAAATATTTTGATATATTTGCAGTTGTACATATACAGTAGCAGTCATTAAACGCAGTGGTCGCTCTAAATATTTTGCCAATTATTTTCTTTAAAAATGTTAGTACTGAAGCGTTGTCCAGCTCACCACCTCCTGTGCAGACGACAGCCTTGCACGCACATTGTAAACTGTCCGTACCTACAGCCTCGTTTACATATTGGCTATAAACTGAAATATCGTAAAAGTTGTTTCCTTCCATATCCTATTATTATTGATTTACATCTCGAGTTCTGTCTGCATGGTTGCACATATGTACAGTCGGTGTTTCACGAAGAAGATACTAAGCCTGTAAGAATGAAATATTGCATTTCAGGCCTCTGTGATGTACTGTATACGTAAATGCAAAGATACTTGGTCCTTCACGAATCAAAACCTGTAAAAAAGGGAAATTTTAAAAAAAGTTTGAAATATTCTCTTTCCTATAGGCAGCAAAAAAAATATTTGGAAGTAAATATTTAGTAACTTCTATTACTAAAAATCGTTGGTATGCAATTACTGTTTTTCCTGGGAAAAGTTATAGATGTGATTAATCTGACGGGAAGAAGGAGGGGTGCTATTAGCTTTTGAAGCCCTAGTTACTTTTTTCTTTCAACCAATTTATACCTTTCCTCCGCTTGTTAATGTAAACCTTTCCACGTGAGTAATAAACACAGTCTATATATTCACCATACCCAAAACCAAAAATCCGAGGCCACATTGAAATGTATTTATTGATTATTATGTCTGGTGAAGCAGCTTCAAAAAGTGCTCACTTTGCCCTGAACGGCCTGCCCTTAGCTCAAAACAATATGCCTTAATGTGTTTTCTGTATACTCTTCAACACTTTGACCACTACTGTGCATGAGAAATGTAGAGACCTATAGATGATGTCAATTTCAAGCAATAAAGTTTCACTTCAAAATAAATTCATACTTCATCGAAACTTCTCGAATTATTTTTGACATCACTTTAACATCACAGTAGCATTCATTTCACCTTTCAAACAATCTATCTGCCTATATTGCCTCCAAGTTTTCATTAAATAATGTTCTTAACGACAACCAGGTCCCTATTTCATAAAACGTGACAGGTATGACATGTAAGACAATTGTGTCATATCTGAAAAAGTTGTTAGTATGTCATGACAATGTTATGTTACATAAATAATACAAGTTCCCCTTATTTGACAAGCAAAAGTGTCCAAATTGCCAGCCTTAAAACCGCAGTTTCAGAAACACGACAATTATATGTCAAACCGTAAGTTTCATTTATTACACGCTAGATAGTTCTCAAATACGCTTACGGTAATCAATCGCAACCTTAAATGTGATTCATGAACAGCCTATTCCTACCGCAAATAATTAAGTGGTAAATAATAATTCAACCCACATAACTTTGTTCACTCTAGCAGCAGAATGTCGAGTAATGTGGATAAAATTGCTATAATAAACTTGATCCGAGAGGAAAAGGTTGTGCTACTTGGCAAGCAATGTTTTAATTCACACAATATTGAAACACACAATTGCACTGCCATGTTATATAAACATTACAAATTACTGGTTACATAGGAAAGCTTGCCTGTCACTTCTGCAGTGGTAATTCTACAAATCTGTAGATATGTCACGGAGTGATTATACTTACCTGTTTCATAAAAGAGTCTGTAGTGTAATATTTGACACATTTGTCGGAATTTTACCTGTCAGCTCGAAACTTTTGTGAAACTACTAGTTGTCAAACTGTCATACAATTCCACAAATTTGTCATGACGAACTTGTAAACTTGTCAGTTTTTATGAAACACACACTTGTCGGATTGTAAACATGTCTGACAATTTCCTGTGACCTGTCGAATTGTAACTTTTATGAAATAGGCCCCAGTTATAAATATCCTGGTATTACTAGCGGGGAAATATACATAGTCCGTTCACGGTTACTTACTGCTTTCGGGCTGGCCACTACGTATCCTGCCACTACTTATAAATAAATACACGGCCATGTGACTTCTACGTGCTCAAATGTCAAATGTTTTGTTTAAATGTCCGAACAATGCTTGAATGTATTTAAATATTGTGAGTATTATGATCTATAACAAGTTCTGCAATGATAGAGAGTTTTCTACTGTGAATGTATTGCCAATTAATAAAATATTTGTATAATTTAGTATTGGCGTAAATAAGATATTTTACTCTCTTCATAACCTCACTGAAACTTGCTGCAGTAGGAAGGGAGAATAGGGAACGGGGTGCGTGAATGTAAAAAAAAAAAAAAAAAAGTATTTTATCTTTGTATATCCACACATTCGTGTGTGAGCGATAAACAATATTCCAAACGCAAAATACTCTTCTCTGTACTATTTCATGTGCAGGCTTTCATTTCACCAATTTTAAACCAAAAGTTGACTAAATTTGTTTTTAGCTTAAGTATGCTTTTTTTTTCTCATTCGCTACTGTGTTGTCATGTTTCTCCTATAATTCTACGATGTGAATTTTTTTTTTCCAACAGATTAGTTTATGAGAGAATTTTCCTTGTCTAGAAGTAGGGCTGCGTGCATTGCGATTGGCTGAGCACGTCCTTGCCTAAGAACGCAATTTACTGTAAGACTATTCGGCAGACAAGAGAAATCAAGTAACCCCTACAAACGAGGGAATGTACAGCTCGGAGACCAACTCTGCAATGTGATATCAGCCAGCATGTACTGATCACACAGTTAATCGAGCAGCATGCCTGGATATGGCTACCCATTCAATAAGTGACGAGATTTTGGACCAGATGATAAAAAAAGTCTCCAAAAATTTGCTATTAAAAAGCCACAATACACTCTCTTGGCAACACACGGGAGTTTTATAATATTAGTTCCGCACTGGAACAGCTGTGATTGGCTGAAGAGGAGCTGGACTTCGCCACAGCTAACCACGTTACGGTAAACGCGCAAAAACAATCTAAAATTTAACACAAATTAATGCAGTGTTTTATATAATATATAAAAGAAATTATGGATCACTCCCTAACTCTCAACTTAGTGCATTGGAATTTAATGTTAGCCAGAAACACGTATTTAAATATGTTACAGTATTTTCATTCAAATGTATGCCTACGAAACTGAAAACAGAATAGCAGGACGAGATTGAAAGAAAAAAAAAAAATATGTTTTAGCATGTTGTACTAGAATTGCTAAAATTAGTAGCTGTAGAATTATTTACGGTATTAAAGTACTCAACTAGGGAACTACAGTTTCCGTATGAAAATGACACATGTCAGTGACATTTTTAGTCCTAAAATCTACTGTTTCGCAACGTAACTTCCCTATAAGCTTTTTAGTGTTAAATATTTAACTGGAACATTAATTCAGAGGGGAGAAATATCAAAAAAATCTTTTGTTAGAGTAATATATTATAGTAGTGAAAAGGAAAACCTCTTTTAGGTCCACTACTAAAAGTTGCATTCGCTATATTTTCATCCAGATGCCTACATGTGAATGAAATTTACCTGAGAACGCGTACACTTTGTCAAAACCAAACTGTTAAAGTTTCGTGCTATTCGCACAGCACTTCCTTCAATTCGCTTTGTCTGATCAAAACGTATGTATTATCGGTAACGTTTCTTGTTTATTTCCCCGAAGTTAGTGACCTATCATTTCTTTTCAATTTTACTACACTCCCAATGCACCTACTCCAAATAAGCACATCACTTGCATCCAAGACGGAAATTAATTAGGGAAACGAAACTTTAGTAACGCGTGCAATATTAAAATAATAAAATTAAGTTAGTAATAACAAATTCTGAGACGTTATACACTGGTGAGCTTGGAGATTTATTATAATGCAAACGCCATTAGCAGTGTGAATTCAGAAGCCAAGATAATCGTCAACATAAACAAAGCAGGTCTGGATAGGAACATCACGTACAAGAAACGCTCCGTGTTTGTACACTGAGCTGCAAAAATTTCATCATATACAACAACCAAAAGGATGTCCACCATAGAGTGAAAAACTAAATGTCAGTCAGAAACAAATATTTTACATATACGGTACTTAAAAAAACAATTGACTAATACCTCTTCCAAGACGATCTTTCCCTCTGCCGCTAGTAACATTCCAATTGTCTCGCTGTTTCTCACTTTTTATCATTCACACCAACAAATAAATTAAACAATTTATAGAAAAACTGCCAGTAAAAAATTAATTTAACCAAAAAATGAGGCATTTAATGTTACACTCAAGGAAAAATAATTACGATACAATTGGTTTTAAGGAACAACTAAACAACTTACAATTGCCGTGATTGTTCATAGGTTTGATTAAAAAGTGTGAAGAAACCTTGAATAGCATAAACAGCATGTCCGAATTTAAAAGTATGATTTTTACGAACTTGTCTTGAGAAGAAAATGGACATCAAAAATAATTAATGTTTGTATTAAGCCACCCATTTTCGTACAGTGACTTGCATTTTACTTTGTAGGTATATTTAATTGAAGGTTGTATTGTTTAAAACACAAGCGAAATTTCTTTCAAGCTTATACTTCGAGTAATTTGTTGAATTAATTTCATTGGATAGTATAAATGTAGTTTTTCTAAAACATAAATTGAATTTAACTTACTGGAGAATCTTCCCAAGAAGAAAGTACGCGGAACCAAGAGATATTTTTGCTTTTGCCAACAAAGTATTTGTTTGTGTACGACAAATTATATACACAGATGATCTAAACAAAATTATTGGTAAAATTATACTTTAATACATGATACGCATTTGAGTTGGAGCAATATTTTCACGGAATTAAAAATATATGTCCGAAAACAAAGTATAAAAAACTCAATGTTAGAGTTGGTTCTTCTGTTACATGCTTTGAAAAAAAACCCTATTCGTAACTATCTGACGTACTCACTATAGTACTAACAGTTAAGCTGACAGCGATGTCGAAAAAAAAAAGTATTTATGTGTCTTAACGTAATATGAAAAGTGCAATGTCTAAATTTGTAAACAGCGGATACCGCATATTAAAGTACCTAGAAATTTTACATTCTCACTTTATCATAAGATAGATAAGTACACTGGAGCGAAATGGCGCTATATTCCTTTTATGTAAGCGTAGCCATTCGCTTACTGGTTGGGCGAGGTTCTCGAAGTGGGGCTCTCATCAGGCTGACTATTGCGTGCTGTGAAAGATTCGTTATTGGTTGGGCTGTCGCGTGGCAAGTGAGTTACCAGGCGCTGATTGGCGAACATCGTTGCGCCGTGCTCATGACCAATGATATTTTACTAGCGTGCGCAGCTTGAGTTCGCGGCAGGAGGAGATATTTGACTTCTGTACTGTTACGGGCTGCAACAACAACAACAAAGAAATAACAAATTTTTTCAGTGCTCGGCCATTGGCCATAACTGAACTCATAGTATATTACAAAAATCAAAGCTAATTAATGTGCTTCCTATATAACGTTATTCAATTCTCTTAACGGGTAGTAACCGAAAAGGGGATCGTTGGCCATCTTTTTGATTCCCCGTTCCCCACATTGATCCCAATTAAAAGTCGTGAGCACTGTTACATAATCAGTTAAATTAATTTAAAATTAGGTTTTATTTGGCGGGAGGGGGTTTAATTTTGAAGGAAGTCATTAAAAATATTTTTTTAAAAAGACATGAAAAAATGCGTTTTATATATAATTAAAATGATTGAGAAACCACTGTCAAGAGAACATTATCATAGAGGGTATTGGGATGATGAATGATGGGTTAACATATAAATGGGATACTATCGTTTGTATGGGCTTATAATGGGTCATGAACTTTAATGTTGTGAGTTCAGGAGGGCATAGTGGCCTATTTCAGCTTGTACTAGCTCGTGTGTATTACTTAAGGTTCTATTTCGATGTGTCTTAGTCTATCTGTTCCGAAATGATGGTCATATATGCTTATAAAACTGCCGAAGACATAATGGCCTAAAGCAGCCGTAAGATATGATTATAAGATGACTTAAGGCCTAATGGCCTGTATCACCTTGTTGGTGTAGTAAGCATTACGTAAGATTCAATTCTGGCAATTAATAAAATATAAAAAAAATGAAATATATTTATATAAGTGGCGTACCGGGGTGGCTTTATTTAAACTTTTCTTACTGCACAACATATTTATTTTGGGGATTAAACAATCACTAGGGAATTTTTGCTTCCCCACTGTGCCAATTCGTTACGTATTAGAGTGCTTTCCAATTCAGATGTGTGAGGGATTAAAAATTCCACAGTGAATTTTTAGGGGGTGGGGGAGGTGTAAACAATCACGGGTAGTAAAATGCCACGGTTACACCATCACAGGTGTTACGGGCTGCAGCTGGCACCGGCCAGCAGCTCCCGTTATGTGCGGCCTGGGGTGAAACCTCAATCCTCCCCTCTCCCACACACACGCACTCGCCGCCTCCTTGCCACCTCCCCCCTTCTGGGGAAGCCCGGGAATGATTGACAGCGGCGAGACCTGGTTGACGTCACAGCACCTCCTCCCCTGCTGAGGAACCGACAAACATACAGTAGGCGCAAGAATATTCTGGGAATTAGGACACTCGGTGTTACTAGGAAGTTAGCGAAACTCCTGGATGACGGCCTACGACACTATAAATACTGCAGAGGTCCAACGGCCAGCAGTCTTGGTAGAAGCTTTAGGGCTGAGTGCGGTAACCGGGACATTGGTGAAGAGGATGGACGACGACGGGAGAGTACGAGGCGTCGGCGGACTAGGTGTGTGTGGAGTGAATGGACGTGAAACCCGACGAGTGAAGCCTACTGTGTGTGAGGCGCTCGGAAAACTGTAGAACATTGCGGACTGGTGGGGCATGGACTAAACTGAGCTGGTACTGATTTACATGTAATACGGATTATATTGTAAATTTTGGAACTGTCAAATATGGACACATAATATAGAAAATAATTGAATATATATTTTGATACACTTTCTATTAAGACTGATTTGTATTAATTTAATTTAATTGATTTCTTTGAGGTTATTACAAATTGTTTTAATCGACGTCATTAATTGTAAACAGTAAGTGATATCAATTTATTGTGAGATGGTGTTTGGAGGGAATTTTGATTGTAGTTATTGTAAATACAATTAGGACATTATAATTAACTCTTTTATTTAACTAAGCCCTCCATCCCTTAACGAACTTGGTTTAGTCCACTGAATTTCGAGTGAGAAACTGTAACAGTACTTTTAGTTTTACCGAGACTTAATATATGCATAAATTAGCTACTGCACTAGTGATTGGTAGTAAAACCGGCACATGAAAGTGTTCAATCAATGTGTAGTTTCTATCTTCTGTTCCTTTCGCTGAAGTGAGCATTTTCTCACAATGCGTTTCATTTTATACAGCGTACTGTAGGCGCCACGAGTGATGGCGGCTCGCCACCCTAAGATGCCTGCGCATGGGTCGCCGGCACGGCCCAGCCGGCGGCAGATGACGCTAGTGGCTGTGTATAAACTGTTAACCAAAACATCGGCAAACGCACTACTGATGACACGGAGACTGATGTTTTCAGCGCGGCATTCGGCTGCGCGCGCACGTACCTCTCCTCTCGCCGGACGCACTCCACACTTCGTAAACTCGCCAACCAGCATTTGTGGCGCGAACAATAGAGGCGATGATCCATTTGACGCACGTGCCATCGTCTCTCTTGCTACCGTGAGTCGGAAACACCGAAATATCTTTAATAAGACAGGCGCTTTGAGAGTGTATATTTTTTTCATCCGATCGTAATTAGTTCCCGTGATATTGAATGAAATAATTTCCTCCCACCGGCGATCGTGTCTCGCTAGTTGGTCCGGCGATAGCGAGGCGTCTCTTCGAGTCACGTGGGGTCGGTCTCGTCTTCTGGTCGACGGGTATCGGAGCTCGTGGATCGAGAGTCAGGCCCCCCCCCCCCCCCCCCCATTTTTTCTTCAGAAATATCCTTCCCACAACCACGTTGGCAGCAGTGCAATTAAGGCGCCTACCTACCTCGGGCGTGAACCGGGCTGCAAATTGTCGTCGTTTTATTTATAGGTAGGGGCAGTGATATTTCGTTCGTGAAAATATTTCGAGACAAGACACAGTTCAAACACTGTGGAGCCTTCCAGCTTTTTTGATTGACTGAAACGTTCTAGTTCGTGCGCACGAATCACGAAGGTTCAGTGTCGGAGTTCCGGACTCCTGAGTGGCTCGATCAAATGTGGAACCGACACTGGTAGCCAATGGAGGTACAACAGCCGAGGTGTAAACGTAGTACGGAAATATACTGTGTGCTCCGATTTTTTCGCGAAAAGTATAATTTTTCATTCATTTTGCAGTTTCACTTAATCAGCACACGAATAAAGTGTTCAGAACCCACGACAATGTTAATTGTCGTGGGTTCTGAACACAAGAAAATTACGTATTCTCATCGGTCCCGGACGCAACTTACAATTCTTGTCCAACACAGCGTTACGACGGAAAAACTGCACGCCTTGCGCGTAGAAGCGATGGGGTGCTAGTAATGTGTGTTAGTGTCACCCGTATCGCTCCCTCGTTTCTTGACCTTGGACGCGCGATTCCCACGGTGGTCCATCCCTCTCTTAAAAGCTGGTAAACACCCGCAAGACGAAAGTTAATTTTTTTTCTTTCGCAATCTCGCTTTAAAGCCGGGATATACTAGAAAACCTCGAAGCAAATCTGCAAAGAGATTCCGTAAATTCACGGAAGTCTTTGTTAAATTCACGAAATGTCCGATGCTTAAAAAACCTTGGGTATTTTAATTTACGATAATTTCTGGACGATGTTCATCCGGTAATTTTCCGTTATTTCACGAAAACTTTCAACGGTGTGCTGGCGTCGCCATAACAGCCAGCGAGAAATATTTGCAGCACAAAATATTTCAAAATACATCAGTGAAACGGCTGCTTGTTCTGCGGACAGCAGTAGCACGCGCCGGCAAATTGGCGTCAAAATGGCACAGCGCCATTCTCCAATCAACACCTGTATGGTGACTTACTTACCACGTTGCCGCCCAACTATTAGGTAGAGGCACGCAAATTTCGCGTTATTATTTGGCATCATTCTGAACTTCGCAGTACTGTATTGTCCATTTCATATAAGTGGTCTCAAACTTGACAGTTCTAGGAAAGTAGTGCCAATGGCATGTATCCTTCCGCCACAACTGAAATGTCATTGAAGGTGACTCTGTTTGTAAACAAACATCATGTGACTGCCAGTATTTGTAACAATTGACTGCATGTTTTTTTAAACAAACTGCATGTGCCTCCTCCCAATTGACTTTTAGGAGCTCTGAGGGGCTATTCAAACAGCTGCAGGTTGGCAACAATACCATTTTTTTTTTTAATTTGTAAAATTTGTATGTAAATGACTACAAGCCCATGGCTATAAATTGATAATTTTTTTACCTTGCAAGAAATTTGTAACTAGGATGCATGAAAATGAAATTGTATTTTGACTGTCAAATATAAGATATTTTACTTTTTTTTTAATATACTCTAAATATATTAATGACAACTAATCTTGTGACACTTACCTTAGGAAAGTTCTTGTAAACATAAAAATTTAGCATGGTTCCCACGAACACCAAATACCAAAATCCCCCCCCCCCCTTTTTTCCCTCAGGAATACATAAATACAGAAATATCGCCCCTTTTCCACACCTTATTTTCAAAGGCAGTATACATTCTTACATACAGGCTATGCCTACTATTGCATTAAAAGTACATAATTCAGCTTTGTGGTATAATATGACAACAAATTCTGTACAGCCTGATACTTTTATGGTGGTTATAATTCTCAGGATGTTAAAAGCATGTAGGTAGCCAAAAAAAATTTAAGAAAATGTTACTTCATTTCATTAATTTTAATAGGCCTAACTCTCATTTAATAACTCTAATGTTAAGTATTGCAGGTCTATATACAATATATTTTAATAAATTTTCTTAAATACCTAGTCTTCAGATTGTCATACTGCGTATAAAAACTTAGTTCTGACTAACTCAGTGTTGATATTTAAACTGAAGTTCAGTCGCAGAAACCTCCCTCCTCAAAATTGTGAATACAGCCCTAGGCTTGTTCTCGGTTACCTAATGAAAAACTGTATTTCAGTTCAGAGATGTTACAAAGCGCTCTAGAGAAGCAGATTTGACCTACAGCAACAATATATCAAACGAACATGTTACTAAACACACTAAACGGATGCTCCACCGTTGGGTGCTTAAATTGAAAGAATTTTGTTTGATAAGCATGTTGTAATTTACTTGATATCAAAAAGTTGACTTTCCAATGTAAATCCTGTTTATGTGAATTATTCTTATGTTACTCTTACAGTATTCTTAACAACTTAGGTATGTTAAACATATATGAGCGCTTTTAATTTGCAAAACAAAAATGCTCAAAACGTTTATGATAGACTCCAACGTTGGGACCTACATGCCATTATGTTACTTTCAAATACAGCCTTTAAAAACAGGAAAATCCTTTAAATTTATTAGCTAACAATTACCCTTGCATAACAAGTTTGACAAATTTTATATACGTTCTAAAAAAATACAAGTGATACAACTTACAAGTTTGTATTGACAGTAATCTTTGCATTTTGAAACCCTCCAGAACCAGAGTGTTAGAGTTTCAATCAATAATAGCGCAGAGAAATGTCCATAGCGATTAAATGTGGGCCCAATTAGGGTATCATCTTTATTTTATTTCGAGGGAAAAATGGAGCTGTGGGGGAAAGGGGGCTTTAGTTTGTCGTCTTTCATGAGACGGGATTATTTTGATGTTCTTAGATTTGTTAGGGCGCCTGAGATTTCTACGACTTCTGCTCTTTTCTTGCTCTTTTTCATTTTCAGCGTTCGTTTGACCGGAAGTGTTGTTTTGGTCGGCTGTTCGGGCGCCAGGAGCACTGCTACTTTTCTCACAAAGAGTATGATCTTCCTGCTCTTGCTGTCGAGGAAGAGCAGAGGAGCAGCGAGATATAGAGCAAGCAAAAAAAGGGCGCCAAATTTGAGTGTTTATAGTCTGGACTACGAGATACTGCTAGATTTGGTTGAAATTTTTTTCTGTCAAGTTAATTTTTTTAAGAATATGTTTGGCCATCGTTTGAGAACTGCTGTAGGGCACGTAAATGTAATTGTAGATAATGATCAAAATATGATGTTTATCTTTGAAGGCAAGTGTTAAAATGACAGTCGCAGTGATTATTAAATACTTGTCATAACCAATCACAGACCACTCTAATGTGCCAAGCAATAAAACTGACGCTGAATTATCACTAATAACCAATAACATTGGCCATAAATCCAGTTTTTATTTTATCAGGCATCGCAAGGTTAGGGTTATGTCGAAATTAATACTGTCATTGCATAACCCATTTTACAGTACTTGACGCTAGTAGGGTTACCAACCATCCTCTTTTAACCGGACATGCCCTTTATTTGCCGCCTAGAAACTGTCCGTCGCCCTACAATGCCATTCCCAATTATTGTTTTGATGGAACAGTGGAAAATTTTGCTCGTATGGAAATAACATTTAAATTATTTAACTTTGAAAATTATAACTTTAATGGCAGTTCAAAACGCGATACATACGTCGCTGTTCGTATTCGTATAGATGCAGCAATATATACAAGCACACGATTAGACCCAAGTTAACCTTACACTCGAATTTACGATGTAGCCAAACAAATATTGTTCACTCACTACAAAAGTGTGGAAAGTGCGGCATTTTTCAGGCCACGTACATTTCAATAATTACATTAACGGTTTACGAATACTTTTACAAAATACGCAAACTTGCCGTTGTAACCTCTTGAACACGTGTTTTTCTATGGCAATCCTTGCAAGTTCACGTCACTAAAATCACGTTTGTTCGTCACTAGCATTAAATAATTTATTTTCAAAATCATTCAGTGAAATCAACACTGCGCACGTTTCCTGATACAAACAAACTTAAACTTAAATACGTGAATTATATTTGCGTCACTTTATTGTGGAAGGCGGTTAGGAAAATGGCGGAACGAGCAGTTTTAACGACGTCCCGATTAATATTTTTCACTCAACAAAACGCACTACAACGGTACCTACAACCTACTATGCTTGGAAAAAGAAAATATAAAATAATTATCTACCGGTTAAATATTCCGACAACACTAATAATATATTCGTATAATAAACACGACGAGAAAAAATACGCACGCACAATGGCCTTCACCGGGCTGGAAACTGGAAACATAAACATGGCTAGCCATTGGCTGGAAGAGTTTATTGTTCGTATGTGTCGACATACTCTGTCATAAATACTAAACATGTTTTAATGTCCCGTTACTAATGACCAAGAAAATTAAATATTGCTGTAGAAACATGATTTAAACCATAAATGTTGTAAGTATAATTAAGATTTTAAATTACAACTTTTGGTTCCGAGAACTATTTTCTTACAAAACCATAATCAAAAAAGCCAACCAAACCACACTGATCCCGCAGCAGTTCCGTCAGCTGATATAATACTGTTGGAGCGAGAGCATTTATTGTGTGCATAACATGTAGAATGGTCCAATGTCTGTAAAATTTGAGACCAATTATATGAAATGGGCAATATATACCGGAGTCGGCGTTGTTTTTCCATTTGCTGCGGCATAGATGTGAAGCCACGCCCTTTCTGACTGAACTGCCCGTGATTGGGGCACACAACTGTGACGTGTTCATTAATTTGCACAGAGTTACCCAGGGCGTGTCAGATAAAGTATGGTTCAATCACAAACGATTGCAAAGGTGCACATGTTTAAAGTTTAACGTGTCCCGAAACAACTACGCGAATTTAGCCAGTCTCTAATAATAGGACATCTGCAGAGACCTTAACACTTCGCGATTAAATATGGCACCAAGATGGACTCCACATTTATGTATGTATATATTCGAGCAGAGGTCGCATTTCTATGACTGATGCCACTCGCTGAACTCATTCTCCTTTTTCACCCGATCATACGTAATGAAGGTACAGACTATTCATGGTAACGTGAGCATTTTTGAAAGCCCTCTCATTTGGAATAATAGTCAATGAATAAATATTATATTTCAGCCTTAGCCATTCTTTTTATTCCGGTGGAATATAGATACTGTGTTTATTACTTACATGATAAAATTTATTAAAAATAGCGGTTAAAAGATAATAAATTACTAAAAAAGACTGGCCTCAAAAGCGCCCACTTTACCATGAACAGCCTATACCAGAGTAATGAGTGTTAACTACTGGTTCCGAGCCCTCCAGGACGTGCTGCATCAGCGGAGGTCCGCACGCGTGAATTTAAAACGTACTTTTATAACACTCAACTTTGAATCGAACTATTGCATGAAATTCAAGATCGTCCGCAAGGGGGCGGAGATTGAATGGGTTGCAGCGCCTTTCTAAAAAAGTTAGAATATAAATACGTATGGGCGCATTTTGGATAATTAAAGGAAAATATTATGTACCGAAAATTGGAACAAACAATTGCTGTAAGTTTTCCTTGAGTGTGCACTTGAAATTGAATTATATATATATATATATATATATATATATATATATATACATTACTTTGGGAAAATGTGTTTCTCTTATTGACGAAGGAGCCACTTCAGAAGTCGAGGTTCATCCCATCCCTAAATAACATCCTGTCTATAAGCTGTTCATAGTTAAATGAGCAATTTCGAAAACCCTCCTTAAGATCTACTTGTATCAACGTTGTGTGTTATTGCTCCTTGTGTATAATTAACATTTCCATGACCTCATAGCTTTATTCACGCGTCGGTCGAGTGAAACTGTGAAATTATTATAAAGGTAAATATTTTACAAATCTGCTCATTTCTAACCTTCGATGCAATACAAAAAAAAACACAAGGCGAAAGAAATTATTTACGTTATCAAAAAAATGGTTATCTAACACTTTTTATTCTACGTCAATGCATGGAACTACTTTCCAACCATCGTTACCAACTTTACTGGACGCATATCACTCAGTGCTCCCGTTAAAATGTATGCAAGTAGGGGCAGTGACTTTTTTGTAAGGTTGATTTTAAAGTGCTCACTTTATTGTGAACAGCTGTTAATCAAATATAAATTTGTCACGGAGTATAAAAGACATACAAAAGGCTCTCACCTTGAGAGCCTCGCGCAGCCAATCAGTGGATGGGTACGCTAGCATCAAAGGAACCGCATTGCAGTTAAACTTCTGTGTGCCTGCCTATTCTGTGGCTCTCGAGGTAGTGAAGCGCCTTAACGGGTCGACGCTACCGAACCGATAAATCTGCGGACAGATTAATAGCGGACGCCATCTCCCTTCCCCGCTTGCAACCCAGCTACCAGGGAACATGGACCACGAACTCACTGTGCGGGATCGTGAAGGAGGGAGGGGGTGATGCTCCCATCCGTGCACTTTCTTCCTCCCACGCATCGACCAACTATGGTCCTTCCGAGAAACGGAAAGTCACTTTTTCTTATTTTTTCTTTTTTATCCCTGTGATTTCACCGAGAATACATATTTTGGCCTAAAATTATTTGTGATAGTAAGATGTACAAATTAACTTAAAACAAATATTTATTTAAAGAATTTTAAAGCCTTCCCAATTTTATGTTGGAGGACGAATCTGGACTGGTTCCCACAAAAAAAGTCTTAATACTGTTAAAAATTCTTCTTTGATTTACGGTAAACTGCTGGTCAAACAGTCTCCTGAACTCTGCGCAGAATATGGACACTTTTTTGTGTGTTAATAATGGACTTGTAAATTCCGCAGAAAATATCCGTAAATTTGCAAGTTATTCTTGATGTACTTCCGGTGAAAGAAAGAACTATTTCGTGAATATTGCGTTTTTATTCTGGCATTCCTTCAAATGAACTCTAATTTTTTCAGTCTGTAGTAATGTTTGAGTTTTCAAGTGATGCGAACTCTCACAAGTCCATAATGTTACTTTATATATATATATATATATATATATATATATATATATATATATATATATATATATATATATATATATAGAATAAATATCTAGTAACGTGTATATCGTGACTGGTGCAAAAAAAATGTTTTTTTTTTTTTTTTTTTTTTTTTTTCCCAGCAGTGAAGAAAGCTTCGTATAGAATCAGCATTGTTCGTTTCCGAGACCAGAAACTCTAGGAAATACGGAAACATTCTCTATTTTGTATTCATTTAGCTCAGCTCCCGTCTTTCATTATTTCGGATTGCGAATAAGTAAAGTAACTGAAAATGTACGCAAACTTTCCGTGAATACACAAACATTTTTAACAAAAATAATTTTTTTACCAACACGATTTTTTTTTTCATTTACTGCCAACATTTAATTTTTCAGTATTGGTATGGCTGGCGCAATATTTAAACACGGACCCTTCTAATGGGAGGACGTTTAACGGCCTGGGCCACTAAGAATACTTATACGATTATCAATTTAGATAAAATATATGATAAGCAGAGACCTGCAAAATTCTCGTTATTATTTGGGGGCACATTAAACTTCAAACAATATGTTTGTCATTGGACCATACTTCGTTTGACACGCCCTGGATAACTCTGAGCCAATAAACAAACACTTCACATCTGTCTAGTCCAAAGACGTGCAGTCCAGTTAGAAACGGAGTGGCTTCACATTTATGCAACAGCCAATGGAGAAACGAAGCCGGCCCGAGTATATATAGTAGATACTGTGAAGTTTAGCTTTATGCCAAATAATAACGCGAATTTTGCAGGTCTCTACTGATAAGGCCACAGCTTAAGACGAGCTGTTTTTACAACGATTTGCAAGTCAAACTACACCAAGATAAAAATGGCGTTTTTAGAAATCTAAAGTAAATTAACCTGTTTTAGACGGCAGCTATTAAGGTGAAAAACCACGCTGGAAACAGAGGAAAAATATTTCCAGAATAAGTGAAACAATGTAAATGCCTTTGGGGCGATCGTTTTCAATAATAATAATAATAATAAACGCCGCGGTTCCGCAGCAACGAGGAACTGAAGCAAAATATTTGAGAGGCTCTTAACAGCTGGGCACTTCAGCATCGATGGCAGCGAAGTGAAGGAGAGATGGAGCAGCGGCGAAACGCAATAATTGGGGTGATAGAAGTACTCCGAGAAAACACACTGGCAGCGTTTCTCACGTGCAAAAGTCCGGGATGAGCTCGCCGTAAATCGAAACAGTGAGTGGCGTATGGAGCGGCGCCTGAATGCAAGGGTGGGTGGGGAGGGGGGGAACGGGAGATCCCCGACAAAACCCACCGATCAGCGGCATTGTCCGGTATGCGAGAGTCCGGGAGTGGCCCCGCCGGGAATCGAGCCCGGTTCACCTGGGTGGCAGGCGAGTAGTCTGACCGCTACACCGCCGCGTCTCCTTCCGAGAGGGCACGCCTTTAATCTTCGTGCTTAAGATAAATTTTTGTTTCTTTCGTAGATTTCGTTTTGAGAAGATCAAAACTTCAATTACGTGCTGCATAAAAGATAAAGAAAAGTCAAGTATCCAGACGCGAAGGAAGTATACGAAATATGTTATAATATTTCTTTAGAGGTTGTGTACGAAATATTAATGCATCTCGGTGAACAACAGAAGTTTGGGTGTCCATTTACCAACATTCTCCCTTCACTAAATTTAGGGAGGTTGAGTGTATACAGTCCCCCCTCTATAGACCGTCTCATGCTTAGATTGCAGTACAGGGCTTATGGCGCTCACTGTTGCCAGATTGCTTCGGCTTTGTGACGTAACTGGCAAGCTGAGAAACAAATGGGCGGTGAAGGAAACTGCCTGATTAAGAGAATTATTTTTTCTATTTACCTCCCTGCCAAATCGTAAAGGAATCCAATCCTGCAACGCGAAGCTAAGCGGCTCCTTTGAGACTGAAACCTGTGAGAAACCCATCATTGTGATTGGAAGGCGCGCAAGCAACGTAGATAGTTTTCTTTTTCGAAGTTGCAAAAAAAAATAACTTATCAGGCGACAGCGCCAGCAGGAGCAAGGACAGCGTTAACGACAGAAATCGTGCATTGGAAAGAGAGAGTGAATGTCCATTACACCGCACACTGCAATCTAAGAGTGAGAGCTTTATATTTGTTGCGTCACTGACTTCGACCCCCGTGAAAGAGAATAAACGAGCGATATGTAAGATGGTGGGTCATCAATTTTTCAATATCGTTAACAAACATAATTATATCGTCACCGGCACTTTATTGCCCCCCCCCCCCCCCCACAAATTAAACATCACACTTCATTAGCAAGAAATTGTAAATATCAACCCTCCAGATACCGATATAAAATTTTCAATATAGTTATCTATATCATTATAGCAAATATCAGAATTATTCTAATTGACAGTTAAATTACTCGCTCTAATCATATACTGATAACATAAACGAACAAACGTAATATTTAAACATCTGTAACGCTGCAAAATTTTGATATCGTAATTTTGTCCTTATCATAATTTAAAATACATTGAACATTCAGTGACTTACAGGAACTATGTTTTGTCTCTTGCGGAATTATACTTGAAAAGAAAAATCATAAGCGCGATATCAAAATATCGTACAGAATTCGTTTGCATTCCAGTCTGTCGTTTATCTGTAATCCTATCGACATAGCTACACTAATGACCAGAGTTTAAGAAGCTTCCAAGCACATTTTTCATGAGTTACTTTCGATGACAGGATAAATGTAAAACAGCTTAGTTCTTAATGTTACTTTCTTTTCGTGCGAGGATAGAGCGTAAACGGAGAATTGTTATGTATACCAGTTATCCAAAGCAACTTAGTATCCATTGATCACTGTCAGTTCCACATATATTGTCTCTGTGTTTAATGCTACAAAAGTCTCGGTTAGACTACACTTGAATTATTGCCTGATATTTGCATTTTGTTCAGGCAGTGATTATTACCTTGCCATTAATAAGAATTTTTTTTCGTGTAGTAATTTTCTTGAAAAACAATTTTTGTTGGTTTTAGGTCTGGCTATGGAAATTCATCACTTGTTGTTTTGGCGTTTAATTCTAGGCACACTTATTCAATTTAATTAATAATTTAGTGGGCGTTCTCCAGTTCTGAGGTAAACCACAAGGTAGGACCACCACTATCACTGGAATAACCATTTAGCTTACTTTCATCTACAACATATTTTATACAGCTACTTAGAAAAAAAAAACATTTTCTCGGTGCTAAGAATATATAATTTACTTTCGATTCATTTTCATTTAGAATTATTTTCTTCACGAGATTGATTAGTTAAAATATATTCACCAGCACCTCGTCTAATTAAATAAACTGTCCCAGCGGAAGGTGAAGATAGCTTGAAATAGGATAGGTTATAGGAAACGCATCACTATTCTGCGCACGTGCTTTATATTATCTTCAATATTCCGTGTTATATTTATCGCTGAGAAAAAAATATAATTATAGGAACCATCGAGACTGTTAAAATAGGGACATGCATATTATTGGCTGCAGGTACCACCTAGATATTGTTACTGTAGATAGTATACCTGTCTGTTATTGTATTTTCTACTGTAAACATGGTTGCCGCAGTGGAGAGCACTGTCTCCTACAAAACTGTGTTTCCGACAGAATAACTTCAACAATATTTGCGCCGACCTCCCGTGGCACAGTCCGTTGGTGTGCCACCTATCTGGGATTCTGGAGGCTCTGGGTTTGAATCCCGGGTAAGACATGGGCGTTAATTTAAGTCAGGTTATAAGTTAGTCTGTAAGCCGTTCCTTACTAAGCTTTCAACCATAAAACCGGGGGAAGTTAAAAAGCCCTTTCCAATACAATAATACTTGCATTGTTCCCACAACAATCAGAATTGCAATAACCGAACAGAATGTTCTGTGGCTGGTACTTAACCGTTGTGTAATCAGGTTTGAGGGTAGCAGCAACAGAATATCTTGTTAGGTTATTACAATCCTAGTTGGTGTGGAAATTATCCAGATATTGTTAACATTATTCTGTCGGAGGTTATATTTGTTTTGTGGCAGGAACTCAGTGCTCTGCTGTAGCAACCATATATACATTATAGCAAATACAATCACAGAAAAAAATTCATCAATGATTGTGTTGGTATTACTGTCTGTGCTGTGAGGGTCATGCAGACGAACACTACCAGAATGGCCTACCACGTGGTAATGGCCCTATGTAGAGGAGTCAGAACTGTAAGGGTATTGTCGATCGACAGAGCTGTTAGTGTGCTCTAGGGAATATATTAAACAGGGACATGTGTATTTATTATGTTTGCCCTGTTTTCACCTGTACTAGCAAAATTCCCCAATAGCAGAGACTCACAGATTAAAGTTTAGAGTATAATTGGAGAGGCCTGAGGAAAATTAATTCGAATGAATGTCAGTGTGCATACACTAAGCAACAGGTATTTTCTTGTAAAAGACGGAAGAAGTGCATGTATAACGATATCCCTCAAGACACCAATTCTTACTTGCCACATATTAAATATAACGAAGTGAACATGAGAATATTATTTGTGTTAGTAGCACTCTCACCAGTCACAAGATAGGATCAGCTATGTTCTTTTTGACAGAATATTTACAGAAAACAAGAAAACATTTCTAAAATTAACAAGAAACCCTTTTAATATTAAACTAAATAACACAAAACATAGCACTGACGTGATAAATCCTCAACACAACTGCAGACAAGACATACATTATTCAATACACACACAAGACAACAGAAGATAATACACAGAAAACTTGATATTACAATACTTTATAATAACATGTAGATTGATCAATAATTAGGTAGTTCAAGAAATAAGCAGGACCTTCTGAAAATATTTCATATTTTTCCTAAACACAACATTCAAAACTATATCCATGTTAAAAATAATACCTTTCTTATTCACACAATCATAAGAAATCTTTTTATCAGTAAAGTTTTTTTTGTACATAGTTACCATCATTGACCTCTATGTTCCTTGTCAACCAGCATACATTAAAAACTTTCCTGCTAAGAGAATTGACAACTATATTCCAAAGTATGTTATTAACTCTACAATAAAATTATTCTGCATTGGAATCAAATTTACATGAAAAATTAAGATAAATAACATGTGATTTCACACACATATAATGTGCGCTAGAAGTGTGAAATTATTTAACATTTTTATGCAATAAACTACTGGGGCTTTCTATTACTCTTTTACCAATATATATTTACTACATCGTTCTCTTTCAAATGTAAACAAACAAGTCTGTGCTCGGTGACAACAAGTTTTAAATGACAACAAAGCTGTGGTTTCTAGCACCACAATGTTAACAATATTTAGAGGGTACCTACAACCCATCAAATGGCTGTCCATATTTTACAGTTTAGAGGGTTCTCATAACCACTTTTTTCAGTGTATTTAATTTATATATATATTTATAGTTACAGCTACTAACTTACAAGAAATTGTGTAAATATATAACTCCCCAGCTCATGTTGCTTTTTGTCAATTTATTATTTTTTTTAAGAAACTTTTATTTATCCTTTTAATTCTTTTAGTTTTAAAAATACTGTACTGGCATATGCAGCAGTTTTCCTAGTGGTGTAAATGTGTACATTGCATTAATACCCAGATAGGCTCTTTAAATAAGACACGTAAGCTTACATGATAAACTCTCAATGTATGAAATGTGGTTTAAACCTGTTAAATTTCATATCGCCGACATTTTTAAAATAAGCGCATAGCGTAGTCAAATATTATACAAGTCAGATGTCAATACTAAGTACGATATGTGTATCGAGTTTGGCAACATTCAGTTCACAGGAACAAAAGAATTTTTTAGGGGGAGGGGACATACACACTTGCACACACACACACATTAACCGGATATTGATATCATAAGTCTATCTTTACTTCGGAAAGAAGCCTAACAAGTCATGTATTGGAATGTAGGTTAAAATAGTGTTCACATAAATTTAGATATTTTTTACGCATTCTCTGGCCAAGTTGAATTGCAGACGGCATACATCAAAGTTATATTTAATACTTTTTGTGAAGCGTTATTTGAGAAACTAAATGTAGACTGTCATCGCGACCGTTTGACCAAGTGATTTTGACAGATCTGCGGGCGATAAACATGTCAGTGTAGGGGATATGTGCGAAAGACGTAAATCAGTAAATGGTAAAAACCACCCCGTGATCTAACACACGATCTCCCGAGGTCCGAGAAAGGAGTAAATCCCAAAAGAGAAAATAGCAGAACGACTTAAAATATTACAGCTCGAAAATCCGCTCTGTTTGTATATTTACTACATTATTATATATATATATATATATATATATATATATATATATATATATATATATATATATATATATATATATATATATATAGTTACGTGTCGCTGGTCCGTTCTGTTGACCTTGGCTCCGCTTCCCGCGCGAGCGAAGAGAACAGAAAGTCGTTATATGAAAGCGATGGCGAAGCGCATATCAGTTACATAAAGCGAGCCGACACGATATTGTCTATCGGCGCACGCTGAAAACCCTGGTTGTATTGATTCCTGCGTTTATCTGAAGAATGTTCTGGATTACTGACCTCGTTCTCTCAGCATGACTCAGGATGCGTCGAATATTCGAGATGTTCATCGCAAAGCTACAAATATTGCGACAGGGCTAAGGGGCCGAGAGTTGAGGTGAGTGGAGTTTGCAGCTGATAAGCAAATGAGTGGCTGAGTTCCGAGCGATAGAAGAACTATTGGCGAGAGAAGTGAACAGCAGAAGGTAAGTCTGCGACCACGAGTATCAAGCAGTGAAGGACGCGGCTAGCAGGCTGGACTACTGGACTAGATGCACGAGTTAAAGACATTATGAATGATTGCAACTGATAGACTGGACACGTGTTAATAATGAATGTGGGTTAAATGACTGCAACCAACAGAGACAATATTAAGGATATTAACTAAAGTTGAAATGTACATTAAATGTTGCACTCACTATTAAATAAAAAGAGTAACAGTGGAGACAGAAAATCTAATGCTTTAAATAATACCTGTGTGAATAAAGAAGAAATCAAATTTAGTTTCTTTTACTATTTTATTCATACCTCCATCCCTCACCTACTCAGATACGCCCCTCAGGCGTCTCACCATATAACAATATGTAGGGACACTCGGATTTCGGGAAAATATCTCCACGCATTCTAGATTTCAATACCCTACGGGCGTACTAAAAGTTATATTTTGCTTATTGGCAGCGTGTGTTACTCCGATACTGTACGTCTGAGGTTCGCGGGAAGACACCTTAATCGTGAAACACCTATATCATCAAATCACGTATGTGGACATGAACTAAAGTATTACAAAATTTAATTAGATCTTTTCGCCAATATCGGGTGTCCCTACATATATGTACATAAATTATATATATAATTTATGTACACACATATATACATATAAATATAATGAAATAATAGTGTGTATATATACACATATATAAAGAAATAATTTTATATATATATATTCTATTATTTCATTAAATCTAAACAGTCTGTTTCAGTAGCCGTCTTCTTTTTTTTTTTTTTTTTTTGGCTGAACAGTGCGACAACTTCATCCACTTCATTGTGGATTACATAAAAAAATCATTAAGAGCGGATACCTGACGCATTAAATAAAAATTATCATAGTAATTGTACCACTTCGTGCTCATTAATAAAGAAACATAATTTGTATTTTCCCCCCTTCATTGTATATTTTTAAATAAAAACAATACATTTTGGAAAACTAAATTTTATACAAAATCTATAATAACAAGATTCTTTAAGAATTCTATTGGGAACAAACTATGCATTCAACAACATATCTTAAAGTTAACCGTTTTAGAGAGAAAAAAAAAACAACTTCTCTGTATAGTGACCATATCTCCTATATTGTACACTAACATAACTATTCGTCGTTACCCGGGCATACTAGGGCAATAAGAGATACACTACACTGTTTTAGGGGTTTCGTACTCAATACAGTAAGAGTCCGGATATTCACGAACCGGTTTTAGGGGCTCCGGGTCCAGTGCAGTGCCGGATCCATTTTGGCATACACAGTATTTTAAGTAGGGTACAAAGGGTATACCTACTACATTTGGTTAAGATCCGTTGAACTGTGGTGCCGCGATGGCTGAGTGGTTAACCTGCTCGCTTCCAACCATGACGAACCAGGTACAATACGCCGCTGGTCGGTGGGGTTTCTCGGGGATCTCCTGTTTTCCCCGCCCTTGCATTCCGGCGCTGCTAAATACTCTCCTCGCTTCACCCTCATCGGCTCTCAAGACCTCGCTGTTAAGAGCCGCCCAGGTCGCTTCACTCACTTCACTCTTCCCGTGAACGGTGTAGAATTGTACAACGAACAAACACACATACTTACATTCACACATACACATATATTTTGAATCTTATATATAAGTAGATAGTTGGCCATTTTGAAAAAACCTAACGTGTCCAAACCAGGACTGATCCTTTAACAACACAGCACGCATCGCACAAGAGAAAATCCTTACTCGGCAATTTCCCATCAGACATGTAGCTGGCTCCCGGATTACGAGTAAAAATATGTTGGAAAAAAATATATACAACGTGTTATAAATAATACCAGCGGCATGTGGAACACACGGCTTATCCCAATTTTATTAATGGCGTAATGACATCCATAACCACGCTTGTCACTTCTCAGCTATAAGAGCGAGTTCGCCACATTCAGAAATGCCAGCCACCATTCTAGGTCCCTCTTTCAAATATTACCAGTTCAGTAGGTGTTACTTTGTTCTGCTATCTAATTAGCAATTTTGATTTTATTTATTTAGTCATACATTAATTTATTTCAAATTTTGGTCACGTATTCAGAAACCAACTCTAAATTAAAATTTTGTTTGTATTTTATTTAGGATTTACATTAGTGGGAACAATAAATTTATAATATAAATTACCAATAGAGTGCCTTTACTTTCTCGGGTTGATCTCGCTGAAGGGGAATTGAGACTTACAGAGAATTAAGTTTACATGAAGCAGAGTAACAACGCTAAGAATTTGAAATATGTAGTAGAGTTTCGCCCTTTTACAGGAAAGCAGGCGGAGTAAGTTCGCACATTAAACAGGTTGACTAAGTGGCTAATTCGAATGAAATTGGAATAGCTAGTTTATGACCGTGAAATTTAGTGGCCATGGGTAAAGATATAAGATTATAAAAGTGTTTGTTATCATCGTCGGGCGTTGAGTAGATCTTGTAGAAGAGGTTATAAACGTCAAGTTCAAGGATAAAGCGCCACGATGAAACATGATTAAAAAGGTTGTGTTGTAATCGTCAAGTGTCCAGTGGGTCCTACGGAAGAGGTTATAATCGCCAAGTAGAAGGGTCGCTGTGGAAGCAGATAAGAACAGGTGAGTAATGGTCATGAAATTTTCGGCAGGTACAGTGGAAGAGGTTATAATCGTCAAGTACGAGGTCAAGGGTTGCGATGGAAGAAGGATATTAGAAAAGTTGGGTTATATGTCAAGTGTAAAAGGTTGTGATCGTCAAGAACAAGGATCAAAGATCCCGATGGAAGGAGATTAGAAGACGTGGGTTATGATTATCAAGTGATCGGTGGGACCAATGGAAGAATATAAAAAATATTAGGTTATGATCGTCATATGCAAGGGTAAAATGGCCACGACGGAAGGATATTATATAAGGTGAGTTATGATGGTCAAATATCCAGCGGGTCCGGTGGAATGGGTTATAATCTTTAATACAAGGGACAAGTGTCACGATAAAAGGACATAAGACAAAATGATGCCTTTCTATGATGATCCCACCCGAGGCACATCATCAGGGTCACCAACTAGGACGTAGAGATCGCTGGTGCCACCCCTGCCTAGCGTTGTCGTCGGGATGCCCAGCGTCTATTCCAGCGAGTAAGGTCTCTACCGAGAGATGTTAGGGACGTCCAGCCACCCACCAAGCACTTCCAGAGGGCCCAGTGTGTCAAGTGCAAGGGCGAGGACGTAATGTGATCGTCACCAAATGTGAGGAACTCTGGGGGTCTCTGGGGAAGCAGCCACACTGGAGGCAGCGCAGCCCTACACTGTGTGCACAGGACCACTTTCTCTCGCCACACGACGTCTTCGTGCTGCGCGGTCACGCCACGCCCAGGTTCACTGCCGCCGACGCCGCCGTCGCCGCCGCCGCCGTCGCGGATACACTTGTAAGGAGGAAGTCAGTCGCCTCCGCGCGAGGCGCTTTCTCGCTCTCATCGCGACCGTAAATCAACGAGCCGCGGAGAGAAACGGGCGCCCGGGTGCCCATTGTTCCCTCCCCTCGGCGCCGCCCGCCCCCGGGAATTAACAGTCCCTCGCCCCCTCGTCGCGAGAATTAATTCCGGGCACGAATTTTTTAATAAATGGGGGCGAGCTGACACCGATCTTCTGCGGCCGATAACCGCCCGAGGCGGTTTGTTCCTGAAACTGCGGAACTTCCTGACTTTCTGCACCGCAGACTGCCGACTGAGGACTTGTCTGTGTGTGGCCCAAACAAACAAGCCCTTTCTCAGGCGAATTATTTTCTTGGAATACAACGAAGATTTAAACGTAAACTCGTTTATGGGTCTGGAAAATATTTTTTGTTGAACTAACTATTTTTGTACAGGCTATTCGCGGTAACACGAGCACTTTTGAAAGCCCTGCTTAGAATCTACTTGTATGCGGGTTGTGTATTCTTCCGCCTGATGTAAGATTAACATTGTCGTGGGCCTCATCACTTTATTCATGTGTCGGTCAAGTGAAACTGAAAAATTATTTGAAAAGTAAATATCTAACAAATCTGCTAATTTTACACTTAAATGCATTTAAAAATAAACAGAAAGAGAACTAAATAATCTCAGTTATCATAAATGGTTACCTAACACTTTTTGTTCCACGTTAAGATACGGAACAACTTCCCATCCTTCGTTACTAACTTTACCGGGCACATGTTACCCAGGGCGTCCGTTGAAATATATGCAGGTAGGGGCAGTGACTTTTTTTATAAAGTTGATTTCAAAAGTGCTCACTTTATCGTTAACAGCCTTTATCAAACTAAACATGTTCTATCAGCTTGTAAGTAAATATGAAATATTGCGAACGGCAGAGTTATAACAAGGGTCGTAATTGCTGGAGGAACTTCTGGACTGGGGTGGAGAGATTTTGGCGGCAGTTAAAATCGAGGTCTTGAGAGCCGATGAGAGTGAAGTGAGGTGAATATGGAGCAGAGCCGGAATGTGAAAGGGCGGGAGAAACGGGAGATCCCCGAGAAAACCCGCCGACCAACGGCATGGTCCGGCACGATTCCCACATGCGAAAATCTGGAGTGACCCGGCCGGGGATTGAATCCGGATAGCATTGGTGGGAGGCGAGTAGGCTAACCGCTTAGCCACCGCGGCCCCAGGAACTACTTGAGCTCTCGATATGTCGTCACAATTCTTTGTTCTCAATTCCTTGAGAAAAATGCGCTCTCTGTCCGTGCTCGCTATGGCGTCACATACATGTGGATAGGACATTACTCGAATATTTCTGAGCACCGGGTCGGAATTCACAGAGTTCGGAGTCCTTCGAATCTGGAGGCCCATTCATCTTCAGCCTCCTTGAACTGTGTGAAGTAATATCCTAACATCTACATATTTCTTTTAATAGAAGTTCAATGGCCACAATCAGTAATGCGCAGACCCTGTGTATAGCAGTTGGCTTGGAATATTCGACTCTCCTAGAATTAAATTACTTCTGCTGACAACGAAAATTAATTTTGTCTTTACCGTTACTCTAGTTTCGTTTACCGAGCGCAGTGGCGCAGTGGTAACTCACTGGACTCGCCTTCTGGAGGACCCGGGTTCGAATCCCGTTCCGGCCAGGCTGATTTCGGTTTTCCATAATTTGCCGAAGTCTCTCCAGGCGAATGCCTGGATGGGTCCCTAACAAACGCCGTGGCCAATTCCTCCCTATGTATCTTGCACCGTCCCTGATGACCTCGCCGTTAAGCCCAATTACCTACCTCTTTTTTCACTTAATGCCTTATTACGTCGTAGTCGTTTATTGCTCATCAGTAGATATATGCGTATTGTAAAAGGAATTATTAAGTATTTTATTGTTAGTAAAATTTTAGTTTTCTTTTTTTGTGAAGATGTTTTTTCTCATTGTCTTTGGTTAATGTACAGTTTATGTGACATCTAATAATTTCAATATATGGTCTGATGGCCTAAAGAGAGTAAATGTAAGCATTATTACTAGTAACTAAATAAAACTTATTAATTAATTTTATGTTTTTTCTTCACTGCTCCCTTTTTGTAGAAGCGCTTTTCTCTCCCCAAAATAGACATATCAAGACATGAAAACTACTTTTAGAATTTTGTTTCGTATTTCGGTTTAGCTGCTTGTCAGGCTTATAGCGTTTTCCCTGATAAGTGATGAATCAGCTGAGATCCGCGGGGAATACTTGCAGTAGCCATATATTTTATTCGATTTGGCGTTTGTGCGTATAAATGTAGGCATGAATTTGGAGTGTCTCAATGTTTTCACGGAATCTTCTAATGACTATCGAACACGATGTGACACCGCGGTGCTTCTTAATTCAAAATATTACACATACAAAAGCCAAAATTTTGTTTTCAGGATTTGAAAAAAAAAATCAGCACTTCAGGCGGTGAAAAGTGGTAACATATATAAATACTCAATATATGTTAAACCTGTTGAAATATCAGCATACTTCTTGCTTTAACATACTCAATAAAAACCGATTGTAGGAATTTTGGAAATTCAAAATTTAATGTCAAGAATACTAAAATAAAACTACAGTGTTTCTTGCTTAGGAAAATAAATTCAACACGTATGATAAAAATCTAAATTAATAGGATGCAGTGTAGCAACGGGGCAAAACTCTGTATAATGTTTGTTTGCCTCACATAAATTCCAGTAAGAATTCAAACTACGGGAAAAAGTAGCCAGAAAAATTTTTTTAAATCATTTTCCTGATACGCGCTACACCGAAGTCTTTATAAATAATAATTCACAGATTACACTTAACATTTTTTTTTCCAAACGTTTCGCCAGAGAAATGATGACGTCATCGTCTTAACCCCGTGTCCACAAAGATATACACGTCATGTAATAATAAGATGTATGCTACCTACTCTACACACAGGCAATTGCAGTAAGTGCCTTCCTTGTGGAAAATAGTGTTTGTGGAAGCTGACTAAAACACTGGTTTACGAATGTCTCATGTCATTGCCACCGAGCACCATACATAATTTAATAGTTGCAATTGTTTTGTAAACGCATAGTGAATATTGTTCAAAATTATACTTCGTTGCAACACATGAAACCGTAAATTAACGTGTTATGGAACGGTTAAGTCCCATAGTTACACGCAGCAAGTCGAAAGACTCCAAACCTTCAGTGCCTTCTACGTAGAGACGATGTTAAAACTTAACTGTCGTAACTTAGTCGTCCTTATTGCTCCCTTGTTTCTGGACTTTAGAAGCGGGAAATACTTCCAGGCAGGCGGGCGCCCCATACTCTAGAGATTCCAAATGTGTACACTGTTCACGATAAAATGAGCACTTTTGAAAGACCTGCTTAAGATCTAGGCCGACTTGTATGCACATTGCGTATTCTTCCGTCTTATGTAAAATTTACATTGTCATGGGCCTCATCGCGTTATTCATGCGTCGGTCAAGTGAAACTGTAGTTAATAGAGAAGTAAATATTTTACAAATCTGCTCATTTCTACACTTCGATACAGTTAAGTAACAAAAATCTAAAGAAATTATTTAAATTATTCTCAAATGGTTGCCTAACACCGTTTATTTGACGCTAAGATAATGAACTACTTTCCATACATCGGTACTAACTGTAACCGGGCGCAAGTCACTCAGTGCGCCCGTTAATGTATATGCAGGCAGTGTCAATGATTTTTTTCTAAGGTTGATTTCAAAAGTGCTCATTTTATCGTGAACAGCCTTCATAATACATGCACGGTTACTTCTACCTTTTCTGAAGCCCTGCTGAAGTTCCACTTCGAGGATATTCCTCCGCCTCTTACAAACTAAGCTTAACTAAGCCTGGAGAATTACACCAGAGGACAACGCACCGCATTCGTGCGCACTCAGTTTACTAGTAGTACTTTGGATAAGCACTATTTCTTATTAGCCGTTACCAACGCACATGTTTTCTCACTGTTTTGGTTCAAATCATTTATAACTGAAGCATTGTCATTTATAGATAAAATATGAATAACATTTCAATTTAACAGGGGAAAGAATTAACTTTTAGGAAAACAAGTATAAGACGGTCGTGATACATGGTGTGTGTTGGAAATAACTAAACACATTATATGTGCGAAGATTTTTCGAAGGTTTGATTTTAGAAGGTCAAAGAAACCGTGAATGAACTATAGCGACCTGCCCCGGCCTCGCTCGGGTACGATTTAGAAAAATGGCGTTGTTTAGGTTTACAGTAAGTATATACATTAAATGCTTAAGGTAACTAACATAGGATTAATATTGTGTTTTTCAAAAAGTCTTCGTAAGTGCATGAAACCCTATTTTTAATCACTTTTTAAAAGAGAAAAATGTTTACTATGTGTCATCCTTAAAAATTAAACACAAGTTGTCGAGAACTTTTTTGTAAACCTTTTTGAGAACTTCAATTCTGTAGTACATTAATTTGGCTATCTCTTATGTTTTAGTCAGCGTAAGCCATGTGAGCGCCCGAAAAGCAGCTTATTCCGACTTGAATAGAAAACGGAGACATTTCTCTACTAGCCTTACATTAAATAATAGTGTTTTATATACTTAACCCTTCCTGACGAAATTCAAAATCCATCAAGTAGTTTAGACGCTTTAGCCGAATACACACACACACACACGGTCGGGCGACTTTATTTTATACTACCTACATATATTTTATTTATAAAGTATAATATTGCATTTATAATTCATATGAATAATGAGATAGGGGGTGTGTTGGTAATCTCTAATAAGAAACTGTCTATGCACAACATTATCCGACTGAGCGCGCACGAATGCGGTGCGTTGTCCCTTTGGTTAAGCTTTGTTTGCAAGAGGCGGAGAAATAGTACGGAATTAGAAATTTTGCAGGGCCTCAGTAAAGTTGGGGGTAACCGTGTATGGACTACACGTGTCCGTACTGTATAAAGGCTATTCACGATAAACTGAGCACTTTTGAAGTCAACCTAAAAAAAAGTCACTGCTACTAACTTCATATATTTTAACGGGCGTACTGAGGGACATGCCCCCAGTAAAGTTGGTAACGATTGATGGAAAGTAGTTCCATATCTAAACGTTGAATACAAAGTGTTAGGTAACCCATTTGTGATAACATAAACTAATTCTTTCGCTTTCTGTTTTTTTTTTTTTTACTTTTTTTAAATGCATTGAAGTATAAAAATATCCACATTAGTAAAATATTGTATTTTCCAATAATTTCACAGTTTCGCTTAACCGAAGCACGAATTAAGTGATGAGGCCACCCATAGCAATGTTAATTTTACATAAGGCGGAAATATACACGACGGGCATACAAGTAGATCTTAAGCAGGGCTTTCAAAAGTTCTCATTTTACCGCGAACAGCCTATAGCAGTGAACCAGCAGCAGTCGACGTTTTCACGTTCGCGTCCACTGGTAGCTGCTTACGCGACGTGAATTCGAAATGCTTATTTTTCTCGCCGTGTCGGAGACGACAATTAGGACTCTCAAGCTGCCGCCGAACCGCGGATGAAGTCGTGTTGGCGTGGCGGATGAGGCCGAGCGCTCCGTGAGGTAATTACGGGTGCATGCCGTCGGGTAATTAGCCGGATAGAGATGTGCATTGATTACAAGGCAGTCTGCAGCTAATGACCGCGTAACTGCGAGCGCGGTTGGCGGAGGGGGCATCTGATTTCAGTCCTCTCTCTTTCATACACACGTTTAAAGTGTAGTGGCCCAGCTTACGACAAAACTTCTCCACGGTGTCTCAGCTAAAGGCTGTTCACGATAAAAACGAGCACTTTTGAAATCAACCTTACAAAAAGTCACTGCCCCTACGTGAATGTATTTGAACGGGTGCAATGACTGACATGTGTTCAGTAAAGTTGGTAACGATGTAGGGGAAAGTAGTTCCATATATTAACGTCGAACAAAAAGTCAGCTTAACACGTCCTGGATGCCTCTGGGCCAATAGCAGACTTGCAAGGAAACACGTAGCGAATCACATACGGCCAAGTGTGGTGTGATACTGGCTACTCTCTGGAGTAGCAGCCAATGAACAAACAGCTGAGGCTCGAGTATACACAGGACTGTGGAGTCTAGCCTACAGGTCATTGAACTCGCTAAATTTCCCTATCCATAGTGATAACTTAGATTATTTCTCTCTCTTTCTGAATTTTTTAATGCAGCGAAGTGTAAAAATTAGCATGTTTGTACAATATTTACTTTTCTGATTATTTCACAGTTGCATTTGACCGACGCATGAATAAAGTGATGAGGCCCATGGCAATGTTAATTTTACATAAGGCGGAAGAACACACAACCTGTGTACAAGTAGATCCTAGGCAGGGCTTTCAAAAGTGCTTATTTTACCTTGAACAGCCTATAAAAATAACGTTTTCAAGGTATTTCAGGGTCATGGGGTTAAGATCAAGGTTAGGGGTAATGGTCACAGGTTAAAGTTCAATTACTAATGTGCATTGGCTTCCAAGATGGCAGACAAGTGATGTATACCAATATGGGGTCACCTACCAAGATGTCGGTCTCCAGTAATGTATAAAAAATGACGAACGAAATAAATCAAGATGGCGGAATGAGTATAGATAAGGGGAGTGGGTGCGAGGGAGCCAGTCGTCTGCTGGAGATATAACGAATGTGATAAATGGTGGTCCTGGGAAACGTAAGATAAAAAAATATAATTTATATGATTTTAAAATAGTTTTTAAAGTAATTTTTAAATAATTTTTAATAATTTAGTTCTAGTAATAAGTTTTTTGGGATTTTTGCAGTATTTAGCTATTTCTTTGGATTTTTTTATTTTTGAATTTCCACGGGTAAAAGGTTATGATCGGGATTAAAGGTCATGGTCGGGGTCAAAGGTCATCTTCATACAATATGAATGCAAGATGGCTGATGCTTTGGTCTGAACCCTATCCTCCATACCTTGTATAGATATGGTATAGGATGTGCCTATAAAACCAGCATGGCCGAAGTAGGTCCGAAGGAAGTCCCACAAATTAATTAAATTGGCGAAAATTGAATTTCGGGACCTTGTTTTTGCACTCGATAGGCTTCTACCATTTTTGCGGGCTTCTAACGTTTTTTGAGGGGAGAAGGGGAATTTTTAGGGAAAAAAGAAAAATTTTGTGCGAAAAAGGGAAAAATGGCGGTCTGGTGACCTAACAAGATGGCGGTGGTTTGGCTCTTGCCCTCCTATGCCCGATGCTCTTGCGCTCAACTTCCCATAATCCTACTACTGACATTGTTTTAAATTACGATAATGTAGTACATACGTTTGTTTATTTAGAAAAATTGTTAACAATGTGGATTGATTTGTTCCTGGAACTACCTTATTTTCTGGGCAAAATAGTAGATCTTTATGAAAACTATGCTGTTCTTGTGGGTATTCTAAATCAACTTCTAATATATAACCATACTCAGAATCATCCTCCAAATCTAGTATTTATTTACTCCAGTAATATAAATCATTTAATGTATAATAAACTCAGTCAAAACCACCATATGGTAAATATTGAGGCATCGCCCATCCATAAAGATTGTTTGCAGCGAGATATGCTAAATTGTTGAACTCTTGATTTGGATTAAAAAAATTTTAATATTTGTTATTGGCTTTAACATGTCGCTTACAACATTGCGATATTCCACCTCTAATTCCTTTTTTTTATCCTTAAAATCTTATTATAATTGTGTAATAAATCTAATGGCGGTTTAGTCATTTTTAACATTGCATTCCAAGATAATCCTGGTGCTGTAAAGTACCATGCAGAATCTAAGTCATATTCATTTATACATATATTACTAAAATTTTCGAATACATCTACTGATAGGATCACATTACTTTTTAAATATAAGTTGTGGTATTCACCAAGGTTTTTTTTAAATTAAATTGAGTCCATAAAAGTTTTGGACGATCATATTCATCGTCAGTTATATCAGATTCACTTAATTTATTGTAAAATTCGCTCTTAGTTGGAAGTTGATTTTCTTAGAATTTCTTCCAACTGCCCATATAGTCATAAGGGTAAACGCCTTTTCTAATAACTAAATCTACTTGTTCTTTTGTAAAATGTTTTTGTGTGTTATTTGATTTTTAGTTAAATTAGATGATAATTTATCTAAACTACTGGCCAATAATTTAAATGTCTATAAATTTCATTTTTTAATTTTCTGTGTTTTTCCCAAAATTAATAAACTTTTCTTCATTATTCGCAATGAAATCTATATATTTTTTTATCATCATAGCCTAACTCTTTGATCAATAAATGCGCATCATAATCAGCTAAGTTATGGAAATAAATTGGAACAAAATTAGGTAATTTTAATTGTAGATCACAATTATTACATACAGGATTAATGAATTTTCCACTATGTGATCATGATAACGTACTTTTTTATTGTCCTATGTATTTTCACATTAATTACAATACTTTTTTTTAGTTACTATATAATAGGTTTACTTCTTTTGTTAGTGTATGCATTGTTCATTTTGTGAATATATTCGCCCAATTTATTCTACTTCCCTTTTTATTGATTGTATAAACAACTTATATGCAAATGGACCTCCATAGACTACTGGAGACTTATATTCTCCATAACTAGATACAATAGAATAGCAAAAATCAGATGATTCATGTAATTGATATTTCATGGTATATGATTCACATCCAACTTAAAATAAATGGTATTTATTTGATCATTAGTAACATTATATCATTTTTTTAAAGTATCTCCTTATAAAGACCATTATCAATATCATCGTCAGTTAAAATTAGATATTTTTTGATGTGATTAAATTTACTTAATTCTCTTTGGGTTGGTTTAGTGGTTGAGATTTTCTTTAAAATTGTTTCAAAATCGGCATATATTGCGAAAGGAACCTTCATTGTATGTTTGTAATTATTGAAAAATATTTGCTCTCCTTTCGAAGGTATATTGACTCTTACTGATTCATTTTTAAAGCAATTTTCTGTATTTTTATTTAATGTATCTTGCTATGTAAAGAATCTAAGACACATATCACATATACAAGTTTTATGCTGTTGATTTTTTTTTTGTGCTGTAAGCAGTTTCGATAAATATTTTATCCAGCAGTAATGTGCATTTTTATCATATTTAAAATAAAGTAGATTTATGTGCTTATCTCTTTTATTTTTTGTAAGTTTAAATGGATATACCGTCGATTTCTTACCCTCATATTCAATAGAGAATTTCTAATGTATCAATTTGATTTTCTATTTTTGATATATCGTCAATTTTAATAGGATATTCATATTTATCTATTGCTTTATCTTTATCAAGCTCTACGTTTTAATATTATATTTATATTATAATTATAATTATAAATTCTCCTTCGTTTAATATTCTATGATTAAATGACTGAAATATAAATCGTTTTACTTGATTATTTTCTTGTTTACAACAATTGATATACATTTTAATGTTAGTTTTTACCCCCCTAAATGTTTTAAGATTATTGTGTATTAATCTCAAATACCTTATTTTGTACTGAAATTAATAATTGGTTGGGCTCTACAAAATTAAAGGAATTTTCAACTTTATATATGTTGATATTTTACCTTTAAAGGCTATATTAATTATGTAATTTTTATTGGTTCGTCTGCTTCTTTTGTTAACAAATAAATTATTATAGAATGGAAATAACTCTTTTAATTCTTTTCCATCTTTGTGGTATAATTAATTGATATTAGCATCAGCTTAAGGTAAATTTGTAAAATTATTCTTTGTTATCCATTTTGTTACCCGCTTACATCTATTTCTAGGCTGTACAAATAGATTATTAGATAATGGAAATTTTTTTTCAATTTCTTTCTATCTTCTTATATAATTCATTGATATTGATAAAAGAAAATGGCAAATTTGCGAAGTTTCTTCTTCTTTGCTCACCAATTCTTCTTCTTTGATCGTATATAATAATTGGTCAAATAAATGGTATAATAGTTCTAGTTAAATCATCTTTCCTTAGCCTCTTATATATATTTTATTCCAAGTTCTTTGCCCAAAAGTCTTAGCTCCCACACTCTCTCCCCACTCTACACAGCTGTTAGTTTTGCAGCCTCCATTCTTATAGTTATATTTATAATGAAAAATATTTATAATTGATTAATTAATGAAAATACAGATTATTGAAGACTTCAGAAAATCTAAAGATGGTGTAGAAATGCAATAGTAATGAAAAAATAACAATGGAAAATGTGTTTAAATTAATTATAACAGTTTTTTCTAAACTATTTATATTCTTGTTATGATTATATTTCTCATTACAACATTTTTACGTATTGATTTGTGTTTGTCCTTAGTACTTTTATTAGGAGAAAATAATTCTATATATTTATTCTCATTACAAACTGTACATGTTTTTGTTTGATAATTACCATTTTGGATTTCCTTTAGGATATATAGTGTAACATTGTGTGTTTTAGTATTAGATGCCCTTTGAGTTATAGTTTACAAGCATATTTTACACATTCGCATACCCCTTTATTTAATGCATAATGATTATTAGAATATTCACTCATACATTTTTACATGTTGGTACAAGCCTATCCTTTGTGCATTTATGGCAGTAAAAACATTCAATGTTTAATACTTCACCACACTTTTCGCATTGCTTACATATGGTATTATTTTCCTTTCCGAGCATCGATTCCATCTTATTTATGTATAAATAAATTTTTTATGAAATGATACATTTTGAGAATATCGAAATGTATAAATTCTATTTATTTGACTCTATTCTGCTTGACTTTAGCTTAAATTTGCTTGTTTTAGATTGCTTGCTTACAAAATTGACGTTTCTAGAAAACGTGGAAATTTTCTATAAAAGCGAGGAATTTGCATGTTTTTTGCATAAATTTCGCTGGTTTTTAATTGGTGCAAATCCTGCACGACGACTTTGAAGAAATTAAATTTTTTTTTTATTAAATTTGTTACTTTTTTAAAACTTTTAGGGCATAAATTTAGGCTCAAAAACCTTGATTTTGGGGCCAAATACCTCGATATTTCGATGAAAATAAGGAGTGCGTCAGGATCGGCATTATACATCTACTAAAGTGAGCACTATTTAAGGCCCTTCCAACAGGCATTAGCCACTAATAAATATTTTTTATTGCAACTTCAGGTGTTAACTTTTGGGAGTGGTAAAATGTATACACTGTGTTGAAGAGTCGCATGGCAACGTTTATATTAAACAGTAGCATAAAGATAGAATTCGACTGAAAGGAAAAATTCAGCAGGGCCTTAAAACCTATAACACTATTTAGTGATCTCCAGCTTTATTAAACGTACGTAAAATATGAAAATCTACATTTATACTATGTGAAGTTTTTGGTGCTCCTTAGTGATATTGGGGAGTAGTAAGGGCCCTCTTTCCCCCTCCCATCACCGGCCGTTTCTTTCGATACCGCCGATGGCGGAAATTATTTTAGAAAATAATAATTGAATAATTAATCTGAAACTGAGTGTCTAAATTAATAAACAACCCCTAGACACGATCACTGGAACATAATGGTTTGGCACTGATCATGCTTTCCCGACGTCATATTAAAACAGCCTACCTACACATCCGGTATATTTATTCAGAAATGAAAATTACATGACCAACAATAAAACGAAACTGTAATAAATTATGGTTAATACGGTGTCCAAAAGGCTACGCTTGTGATGAGCGAAGAGATATTGGGTGGCTTTTAACAACGAGGTCTTGAAGGACGATGAGGGTGAAGCGAGGTGAGTGTGGGGCAGAGCCGGAAGGAAGGGGCGGAGGAAGCGGGATATCCCCGAGAAAGCCACCCGACCAGAATCATCGTACGGCACGATTCCCATATGCGGAAGTCCGGGCGCAGCACCGTCGGGAGTCGAACCCAGTTCGTCTTGGTGGGAGACGAGTAGGCTAACCACTATACTACCCTGGCCCCGCTACGCTTATGAATCGTTTATCAGAAAGGCTTCTACCCTAAAGTTATGGTAGTTATCCCCTCCTGCATTGACCTAATACGTAATTGAGTAACACGAGTTACTTAATTTTGGTTCTCCAGAAATAGTTGTATGTCAACGCACGGATGTGGGGTTGCATTGATGAATCAGGGGTCCTTATAAGGAAGGAATTGTTAATACAAAGTGCGTTAGGAAGCTCCCATCAATGGCGTCGTGGGTCAGAAGAAACGGGCTCCGGCTGATGGCGGGTGTGGAGCCCTACAATTTTAATTTCTAATTCGGTAGCGCAGTATGCTTCGCGATCCCTTCCCGTCCTCCAGTGGTGGTAATTTGCTCGACTCGCCAGCCAGAGCCCCGCCTTCAAGACACGCTCGGCGCCAGGGATCTCGCTCACGCAACATTCGCATGCGTCTCCATGGCATGGCGCAACATAACCTAAGAATCATAGAAATGTAAGTCAGCCGTCTACAACCGGCGTTAACTTAAACGAGAACTGGTTTGTTTGACCAATCAGAATAAAGTTCAGAAACAGTATTATTTTAGCAGGTGTGGAAATGTTGCCTTCTTCAGTTTTCTGAGAGCTGCTGTGATGTAGTCGTTAGCCTGCTCGCCTCCCACCAAGACGAACCGGGTTCGAATCCCGGCGATGACCCGCTCCCGTATTTTCGCATGTGGGAATCGTGCAGGACGATGCTACTGGTTGGCGTGTTTTCTCGGGGATCTCCCGTTTCCCCCGTCCTTGTATTCCGGTGCTGCTCCATGCTCACCTCGCTTCGCCCGCATCGGCTCTCAAGGCCTCGATGTTAAAAGCCGCCCAACTCCCTTCGTTCAGTCACTCATTCAGTTTGCTACATCAACTCTCAATGTTTTGGTTTTCAGAGGGAACACACGGCCCAAAGAAATTTGTTTGATGTTAAACTGGAAATGCAGTATTTTATATTGTGATACATTTTCGTACTAGAACGATGAGCTACTAGCTAGACAAAAAATCACTCTATTCATGGCGGGAAAATACATTCGAACTACACATGGAGTCGATTTGCCATATTTTTCTTGTATACAGATCTCATTTGACGGCAGCGGTGCCTATGGTGCCCATCTGATTGGAGGGCGTCAAAAACTTTCGATAAGAAGATGAAAGTCGTCCATCTTTAGTCCAAGCCACGTCACGTTACGCCGGTTATGCTATGTCACAAACTAGTCTCAAACGCTAGAATTTAAAACTCAGGAAGCCTATTTACTTCTTTGTATGGCGACTTAATGCCACGCTGATTGTAGATGACGCTTCGGAGTCATAACAGGTAATATTAAAGAGTACAGAAGTGATAAACTCCCTTGTATCGCAAACTCCAGCAGCGCAAGACATCAGAATGGCTTCACTGGCCAGCAAGATGGAGGGGCGTCGTTCGCCAATTAGCTGATGGAGATTCCACGCCCCCTCATTCTATTTGTTTACTCATTCTGTGGTTCTGCTGGGGATGGGAAAAAACATAAATAAAACCAATGTAAAATTATAAATTATATATTACAGAAACTTATTTTAAAAACCTTTTTTGAGTATTGAATTTTAACGTGTTCGCTTCGTGTAAATAACCTAAAAGGGAGACAGCTTACACATTAAGAAGGTCTAGTATTACATCTGAAAACCATATGTCACGCTCTAAGGTACGACGTTTTGACATTTATATCGTACCAAAATTACGTTTAATTACTGTGAATATAAAGATAATAACAAGTTGTTCGGGAACAAATGCCGTTTTTGTACCTCGCACAGCTACTGACTTTTCGAATGGACTTGTCATATTTTCATCATTCGAAATATTCGCCCTCTGCTGCGACACATCTCTGTCAACCATTAATAACGGTCTCAAAATCACCTTTGAAGAACATGGCTTCCATTAGGCCAGGAAGTTGCGGTAGGCATATTTTGTTCTGCGCTCTCCATGTCGTTCAGAATTTAGTCATTCAGGATACATCACACCTCAAGTCATTCAGTTTCTGTTTTTTTTTTTTTTAATTTATTTCTACGAGTGGTTTGGTGCTGTCTGCCATGAGTAGAGAACTCTTCATATTGACCACCGATTGCGACATTTTTACACGACTGTCAGTATATTTCGTCAATTTCTGCGCAGTTCAAGATAGTTGGCAATGGCTCTACTAGGTGGAAAGAACTTTCAAAGATCAACACCTAGTACCTGTCCACCATACGAACAGCAAGATCTTGTGTGGTGTCTTCCAACTTTGCTTTTTTGAAAGTGTTTGGGAGTTTCGTCAACATCCAACAACCGCCGACTTCACAGTCTGTACACTGTACAGCATTAAGATGGACGCGATGGACTTGATATACATTTAAATTAGAAACAACATTTTATTGGGAAAATGTCAACTCGACACTTTTTTAACTGAGTATTTTTCAGTAAGTAAAAAAGTTGTAAATTATATTAAGCCCCTGTGGTGTAGTTTAGACCAAAAGCACGGTATCAAGCGCAAATGTAAAGTCCAGCAGAATTGGTGCTCATGCAGAGGTGGATGTGGGCGACAAAATTCTAGATTTTTACCTAAAATGTATGCCAATGAGCCCTAACCTCAAAGTCATATCGGCATCCTCATCCTATGCGCATTCTTATCGTATCATCTTCCATATAATATCATCGTCATATCCCCAGCTTCATTCTCGTCTTCTTTCTCGCCATAATCTCATCCTCCTGATATAGTCACATCATTAGGTCCATGGAAATGTCGATTATTATTTTTGTAAGTGTGCACACTAGACGAAAATTAAGATGTAGACAGCTTCAGGTATAAAAACTGTAGTAGTACAGATCCTTGTTATTTGTTTATTTTGAGGCTAGAGTATTTTCTGTTTATGTTATGATACTTGTATTGCAGAAACATAATGTTTACTTATTTAAATTTCATTTCTTTTACCCTCTCCAGATACCAAAATATATACAAATAGTTGTTTACAATTTTTTTTGTTGACATTGTCAGATTTCTTTCAATTCACAAGCAGTAGACTAACTCAGATATAGAGGACAGTATGAGCAAACCCTACTAAAGACTTTTGATCCGTCATAGCAGTTGTAATTTAAATTCAATATCCTGTTACTATATTTTCTCTGTGTGGTAAGAGTAACAGTTCAAAGCATAAAGTTTTCTCTTTAATGTTTTCTCTGAGGTACTTTTTGAAATAACAATCAGAACGTGACAACACCAGGATTGCTACAATGTAAGACAAAAAGGTTCTTAAGCTTAAAGTTTCTTCATCATGATGGCATGGTAGCAAATGGATGTACGTGAAAGAAGCTATGTTTAGTCACCGAGTTTGGCTGGCGCCGAACACCACTGCAACTGAGAAATGACCGAGTTACTGATGCCCAGCTTCCCAGGAGACGCGGACGTGTTATTTCCCACTCGTAACCCAGATTATGGTATCCTGAAGGATGAGAATGTTGGAGCTATGCCATCGCGTCGATCTTTCATGTAAGCTCTGTCCATGATAGCTTCGTGGTAGTCTTGCTGTGCGTCAAGCTGTTTCAATTTTAATTCTCGTCAAATACAAGAACTTTCTAGTGTGAGTTTCATTAAAAGTTTAAAAATTTAAAGAATTCAATTTAAAGAAGCCTGAATGATCCCATATTGAGAAGTTAAAATTACATATGTAGAACAATTTTCCCGAAGTTCCCTACCAAGTGTACAATCAGGAGTCTCGAATCGTTTATTATTGACCTGAGATATATTTAAATTAGGTAAACTGACATTAGTCCTTAAGTAGTCAGTTGTCTGTTTGAAAATTGTTCCTATCTGCAATCATAAATGTATGAGAGTACAATTAATTCAGTAATGATTTCTCTCATATCACACACAAATCTTGAACAGAATGGCTGACAGCAAATTAATATTAGTTGCATTTGATGTGTTTTGTAATTTTAAAATTATTTGTTTTTCCTTCGTTAAAATATAGTTGTCTGAATTTTAGTGTATGTGTAATATTTTTGTAGTGTTTGAAATTTTCTGATTAATGATGAGAGTTGTGAACTAACTATTCAAGTATTTGGTTGCCACATGTCACTCCACTGTGATAATCTAAAGATATAAATACTATTTTTCTTTTCTTTCAAATGGTCAATGAACACCTAATCAAGTGTAAGAAACTGCATTGTATTACATGTAAACTTCATAAATATATTTGTATGCATGTCTATAAAATAAGACAATTTTAACTCATCCTCTTTGGAATGTCTTGCCCAGTATAATTCTCGTCGCATGCTCCCGCAGCAGTATGTGTATAAAACAATTTGTATGAAAGGACTAATCTTCTCGTGGAATCGAAATACTTATGTTCCTCTATTCACAACACACTACAATATATATACATATATATGTTACATAATTTTTATATTCTTTATAAAACACAAAGGCTTGTTTGGCCGAGAGCCTAAATACATAACATATTTTAGACTTAAACACTTTACATATTATTACGGCGCAAAATTGAAAGAATCCATCTAAATACGATCTCGTTGCGGTATTGTGGTCGTTGTTTCTGTAACTACTCCTCTCTACAATACAAAAAATTTTCTTAAACTAATTGAAATAAACTAAAAAATACGAAAAACATTTTCTTTAGTTAGGCTACTTTTGTCGAAATACTGTGGCTTTCTTTAAGCTTTGTTAAAATGTTGTTTCCATTTTGTAAAAGACTTGCAAAATTATAAAATTATTTCCTACATATTTCATGCTATACGAGATTGACTTCAGCGGGAAGCATTTATCAGTATTTTCCGAAAAGTCATACTAAAATATATCCGCGGTATAGTCCGTAATTATTTAGCTATCCTCGGATTGGGTAGGATACCAAGAAATAGTGACAGACATGACATATTCAGTTGCTCACTAAATCTATGCAACAACAGAAAGGTTTTGTCATTAAAGAGACTGCCATGTCGAGTAATAACACTGAACCAGGCAAGCCTTCACTGCCGCCTGCATACTGAGAAGAGGTGATTTATTTGTTTATCAGCTCCTGCTCCTACAGACTGTTCACGGTAAAATGAACACTTTTGAAATCCCTGCTTAAGATCTACTTGTATGCACGTTGTGTACTTAACCGCCGTATGTAAAATTAGTAATATATTTGTCCTCATCACTTCATTCATGCGTCCTTCATGTGAAACTGGAATTATTGGGAAAGTAAATATTTTACAAATCTGGTCATTTGTAAATTTCGATGCAAAAAAAAAACAGAAAGCTAAATGAATAATTTAAGTTATCATAAATTATTACCTAACACTTTTTGTTCGACGTTAAGCTATGGAACTACGTTTTATCCATCGTTATGAACTTTACTGGGCGCATGCCACTCAGTGCGCCCACTAAAATATATGCAGGTAAGTGCAGTGACTTTTTCCTAAGGTTGATTTCAAAAGTGCTCACTTGATCGTGAACAGCCTTTACAGATACAGCTCCTGCTACCATTCGATTCGGACGCATGGAATCAAGCAACCCGAGAGTTGATGGATGTTTTAATATCGGCTGAGAATACTGTGAGTCATGTCTGATAAGCCGATATACAATGACACCTGTCAGACCAAGACACAGTAATATGGAACCAATAGCATATAATACATTATAGCGCAAATGGTACGCTTCCTGTGTATCGCTACCCACAAAAATCGGATATTCGCACTATTTGATTTTGTATACAAACAAAACTATGTAGGTAGATAAAAAAAAAAAAAAAAAAAAAAAAACAACACGCAATTTGACGATATCAAATCTTTTGCTACACCGAGAATGTCCCATGATAAAAATTCGTGTTAACCGTTCATCAGAGATATTTACAGATCGATCTAACACAATAGGCTAGGCGTATTTGAAACGATTTCCGTGCTGCTTAAAAGACAAAGAGAGCTGAAGTGAGGGGCTCTGTTATTGCTTGCGTAATGAGTATAGTTTATTCGTGTTTTCTTAACACTGTTTTAATTAGGGCGCCCTGCCCAGGCTGGTTACGTGGAATTTCGTGAAAGGTGGGCAATAGCCCCAACCACTACTCGTCTTCAAGGTCGAGAGACACACATGCCAGTCGAGGTAGGGGTCCAAGGGCTAACATAACATAACACAGTTTAATTATGTCAAAGTAAATTAAATTAATAATAATTGGACTTTTGTAAATATTAGTAGTAGTAATTAAAAAACAAAAAACAATAAAGCAAATAAAAAACATAAAAAAATGTAAAATAGAACACACACACACATATTTGTCTTTCTAATCGCTGAAACGATGAAACGTACCCCGTGGTTGACCCGGGAGACTAGGGACTCACCTACACACTACACGCGAGATTAATTAGCACACTTGTATACAACAGAACAACACGTTAGACAAACATCACGACACACATTCACTCCAGCCGGAAGGCTGGAGAGGAGCTTCACACTCCCGCCGACAACACAAGCACGTAAATTTACATAAAATAGGCGACAAACATAAAACAGCCTAATTGTGGGTCCGGTGCCTTAGAAATGCACTTACACAGCCCCCGCCACGGACCGTATGACTACGCCAAGTGTCGGGGTGCAATTGTTTTTAAAATCACCTAGTGAGTTATGGGAACCTAGGCTCCCAGTCTCATGGCACACGGTGGCATATGAGGATCGACGGCACACTGTTTTAATCAAACATTTGAAAAATCACTCTATGTACGCCGTGTTTGATTGTTTCCTAAATATGTCACGTCTAGCAAGCGTTTTATATTTGTGTTAACATAGAAGAACCTTATTTCCGGTTAAATGAAACTTTACGTTTATTCTATCTATAAATAACATCTCATGTGTAATTAATATGGGCCTGGATAAAAACAGAGAGGAAATAGGCGTGTCAGTAATGCCTAGTAACAAACAGTTCTTACGGAAATTATTTTTATAGTTGATTCACAGTATCTTCGAACTTTTCTGAAGCCCTGCTAAAGTTCTACTTCCAGGATATTCCTCCGTCTCGTGCAAACTAAGCTTAACTAAGTCTGGAAGATGACACCAGAGGGACAACGCACTGGATTGGTGCGCACACTGTTGTAACAGTATTTTGTATAAGAACTATTTCTTACTAGGCCCTACCAACATACATGTTTTCTCTCCGTGTTTTATTCAAATTATTTATAAATGAAGCAATATAATTTATAGATAAAATACGAATAACATTTCAATTTAACAGGAAAAAAAGTAACTTTTATGAACACAAGTATAAAACACATGTGATACATAACATATGTCGGAAACAACCAAGCTCGTCATACATGGGGAGATTTTTCAAAGGTTTGATTCAAAAAGGCCGAAGAAACCGTGAATAGACTATACATTGAGTGCGCACGATTACGGTGCGGTGTGCCTTTGGTGGAATTGCCCAGACTTGGTTATTCTTTGTTTGCATGAAGCGTGCGAATATCTTGGAAATATAACTTCAACAAGGCTTTAAAACAGTTGGAAGCAACTGTCTATAAACATTTACTTTTGTTGCCATGAGCCGCTCCTTTGTAGTCGTGGAATTCACATTCATGAAACTGTTTTAAGAGCATAAACTATTTGTTCTTTATATAGCAGTCCTTCGAAAATTATGTGAGTAATGGTAATTTCAAGCTATTTTCTTAATTTTTTTTTGCAATAATTGGTCAACCAAAATTGTAATTCTAAAAGAAAATACTAACCGACTTTCCAAAATAATATAAAACTGACACACATTGATTTTCATTCGTAGTCCAGGACAAGACTTATTACAACATCAGTGCAATGTGGCGCCAATTGCAGGTAGCGGCTATGCAGTTGAACTATTTGAGCAAAGTGTCTGTGGTAGCGAGTGGTGCCAATGTGGTACCCTCTCTTAAAAGTCCCTGTAGTGTAATGGCTTGATTACACACATAAAATTTTACATGTCCGAAAGGTGGTTTACATCTTTCCCACACATACTCTTAGAACTGAGTCAATTACATCATAAAAAACTCGAAACAGGAGCCAAGCATGTCTAATTATCTGCTTCAGCCCCGCCCAACTCATGTAAGTTCTACCTTAAGCGAGAGGAGACATGTGCCATTCCACTAATTCTCTTAAATAAGCGGTTAAGAGAGCGATTAAAATCCCCGAGCATGGGCTTTGTCTGTCGGTAATTTCCTCGCCCTAGAAAGCTTCTATACTTCCTTCAGAGATAAGATGTATAAAACCATAATTTTATTTGGTATGCGGTTAATTAAATTCTTTTGAAAGCAACTTCTCTCTTTTCATCTCAAACTTATTTGAATTATTAAATGGTGATCCTCCACCGGTGTGTCCTTCGCTAGGTCTTCGAACTTGGACCAGGGCTTGTTCCGCATCTCTCTACCTTCTAGATTCAGCCTCCATGTAAGCCTTGGTCCACCTCCTAGGGCATTATCGCCTCTATCATACGTTCTAAATTATAACCAGTAGAGAGTCACTGATTCGCAGTCAAATACAACTACTTTAATAAGTGAAAATGGCTCCACTTATAATAAGTGGAAAATCGCTGATTGCTTCAGAGGGAAAAAAATTCACTTAATGAATCAGTGAATGCTTTATCTAATCAGTTACTTAAGTCATTTTTTTTTGCTTTTATTCTGTTTCCACAAACGTGTGAGATTTGGTTGGTCCAAATAAATATTCGTGTGGCCGGCTGTAAAATACAATTTCAGCTATTTAAAACCTCCTATTTTCACCGCGTTTCGAATCCATGTCCTCTAGACCAGTAACGCTGAGCCTGTGCCACATCGGCTACTGACAGATATCTTGGATTGCTGATTTTTATATTTATCGCTAGAGTAAAACATGGCGTGTACGTAGATCAATATTTTCACGTTTCAAAGGTTTGTTCTTTTTGTTTTCTGTGAAAATTATTCCGTAAGGATTGATTTTGCCCTTGTTACTGTTACTAGGTATCATGACTGTCAGATAAATTACAAACAAACTCTAGAACTAACGCACATGGTTTAACTTATCCATCAGTCAAAAAGAAATCCGCTGAATTACAGCGAACGAAATGGTTGAATAATCGATGGAAAATTTCACTGAATCGATGAGTAAAGAAAAACGGGAATTTTTTTCACTAATTCAATCAGTTAAAATCAAGTTAAATGACTTTTGAATAAGTCAGACGCTGTTAACTGATTCAAACAGCAAAATTCTCACTGATTCAGCTGATTCAGATTTAGAGTAATAGATGTGTCCCGGAGGATTGTCAAAAACAAAACTGCAAGAAACAAAAGTACCGTACCACGTACTATGTGGAAAACTAGCTTCTTAATGAGGTAATAGTAAATATGACACAGCTGAGTCTCTAGTATATGGAGGAAAGAAGAGTATACACTGCAAGTCACATTTCTCGCACAATGTTCCTACTATCCACATAAATCAACCGACAAGAAATAATATTAACCGCAAAACAGAATCACAGAGAATCTACTACTGACCTTGTACACTCGCCACCATTAACTTGCAGACGCTGTAAAGTGAAAGGCAAAGTTATTTCAAACAACAGGCGCCTTAATTGTATATAGTCTATTCGCATCATCTCCACTCTTATCGCCTCACGAGTAAAGTGTTTGGTTATATCCTATAAAGATAATGAGTCACGAGCGTTCGTTTTATAGCTCTGTAAACGTATGTGTTTTATTTTTGATTAAATTTGACTTCTAAACACACGACCTACCCCGGCCTCGCTCGGGTGCGATTCACAAATATGGCGTTGTCTAGGTTTACAGGAAGTATATTCGCTATATGGTTAAGGTAACTAATATAAGATTAATACTGTGTTGTTCAAAAAGTCATCGTAAGTGAACTCCTGTTTTTAAAAAGACAAAAATGGTTACTGTGGGTCATCCTTAAGAGATACACATATGCTGTCGTGGCCTTTTTTGTAGAACTTTTTGAGATCTGCAATTCTGTAGTACATTAATTTGCTGTATTTTTTAATGGTTTAGTCAGCGGTAGCCATGTAAGCACCCGAAAAGCGGCTGTCCTTACTAACGTATTATATAACTAAACGTTCCTCAATAAATTCTCTAAATGATGGTGAAAACCGCATCAAAATAGATGAAATAGTTCACTCTAAATCGGAATCAGTTATTTTTTTACTGATTGTTATTTGAAACTGCTCCATCTGGAATCAGTAGAAAAAAGAAAACTATTAATCTCTTCAGTTAAATGAAATCCACTTACATAAACAGTAGAAAATTAGTTATTTATAGTCGATTAATAAAAAGCACAAGGATTAAAACCTTGAATTACGGTTTGAAATATATTAAGTACAATTATTTTGTTGCAAAACAAAATTATTCCATGGACGCAGAAGGAAATTTTGGAAGTGGTTGGTATCGAACTGCCACCCCAAAACGCAACACATTCTCTTGTTTCTTTTGGCTGACTTTCTACCAACTCTGCTACTTTACCACTGAAATACATGGTCTCGCATTTGCGTAGTAACATAAACTTGCAATGGCTAACGGCTGTAAGTTTCGTAATGTGAAAGTACCTCATGTTGTCGAAATATACACATATTATGAGTACGTACATGTCTTTGTAAGGCTCAAAAGTCATTCTAAGTTAAGTTTAGTTCAGATTGTGTGCTTTGAAAGAGAAATATAGTGGGTTTAACGGCGTTGTCGGTGTTTTATATGTATCTGCCATTTTACAATGCAACGTGATTTCACAGTGTTTAAACTGTCATTTTGAAGAGACAGATTGACTAGTAATAAGTGTGCTAATTAGACAGTGGAACGTTGGAAACAATGCAATATTTTATCAAATCTGTTGTTTCCTCATTATTTGATCTGTTAACTTGCAGACCATAAAACTTTTGTTGGTGTAAATCCACCTTTCTTATTGAATCACCGCACTATCGAGTCAGTAAAAGTATCACTGATCTATCTGTCGCTAAAAATAACAGTTTAAATCTGTAGTATCTCGTTACATTGTAAAATGGCGGATACTAGTGCACATCAAAAACCTCGTGTATTGAAACCACTATATTTATCTTCTAAAAACAGAATTCGAACTAAACTAAACATAGACTGACTTTCGAACTTTTCAGGCATTTATTTGCGCAGAAAATCTATATATTTCGACAACAAGAAATACTTTCACATCACGAAACTTACAGCAGTGTTTGACATTACATTTTGTGGTTCAGTACCCATAATACGAGCACACATTTGGCAGTGGTACAGTAGGGTAGTGGATATGGCTGATCATGAATGCTTCAGTATGCTTTGCTTTATGGGCGGAGGTTCGAGCCCAACCACCTGCAAAAACGTTTTTGTGTAGACAAGATTTGTGTTCTGCAACTAAATAAATCGTACATAACTTACATCACATAGGAATGCTCTGTGCTTATTTGTTAATGATAAATAACAATTTTTTTTACTGCTTGAATTAGTAAATTTCTTTTAACTGATGAACTTGTGATATTTTTCTACATATTCCGGATGGAGCAGTTTCAATTGGCAATCAGTAAAAAATGATTCCGATTTAGAGCGTTTAGAAGCTTTAACCGAATACACAGACACATGAGGCCCGGCGACTTTGTGCTATACTATGTATGGATGATTTATAATTAATATGAATGAATACAGGGAGAAAATAAGTGTGCTGGTAACATAGTAAGAAATTGTTCTTATGTAAAATATTCTTAAAGTTAGTGCGTATAAATGAGATGCGTTTTACCTTTGCTGTATTTTCCTAGCTGTAGTAAAGTTTCGTTTCCACGAGGCTAAGGACTATCTGGAATGTAAAACACTAGCAGGGCTTCAGAAAAGTTGAAAGTAACCGTGAATAGACTATAGCTAGATTTATAGTCAGTTTTTTAGTGTTGCCGTGCTTAACCAAATGTGAGTTCGCACGCCACAAATCTCGTCGGGTAGATCCCATGTATTGGCTACGGAGACTAACATTGGTCAGAGGGGTAGACACTGTCATTGTCAGACACTTTTTCCCAAACATTCTCGCCTCATGCTTGTCTTCATTCCCTCACTCTCTCGCCTTCATTTCAACCGGCTCCCATTGTTCAGCACGAAATACAAAATCCTACAATCCGGGATAAAATTTCACGATGAAATCAGTGCTTGGCACAACGTCTGTCAAGCTAAACGCTTTGAGGCGCAACTGTAAAACAAAACATCTGTGAAGCAAAAGTGTGTTATGGGCTGTTCGCGATAAAGTGAGCCTGTTTTAAATCAACCATATACCTAAAAAAAGTCACTGCCCTTACCGGCAAACATTTTAACGGGACCAATGAGTGGCATGTATCCAGTAAAGTTGGTAACGATGGAGGGAAAAGTAGTTCCATATATTAACGTTGAACAAAAAGTGTTAGGCAAACATTTGTGATAACTTAAATTATTTATCTCGCTTTCTGTATTTTGTCATGCATCGAAGTGTAAAAATGACAAGATTTGTACAATATTTACTTTTCTGATAATTTCACGGTTTCGCCTGACCGACGCATGAATAAGATGATGAGGCCCATGGCATTGCTAACTTTACATAAGGCGGAAGAACACACAACGTGTATACAAGTAGATCTTAAGCAACACTTTTAAAAGTGCTCATTTTACAGTGAACAGCCAATAGGAAAAAGCCTATATGCTAAATAACGCCCTAAAAAATGTGTAAATGATTGTTGAGTCGGTGGGGGGGGGGGGGGGGGCGCATTGTTAACTAAATGAACGTCTGGCGCAACGTGTTTGATTAATTAACACATTGAAGTTTAATTAGAATAATTTAACTAATTGAATCCAACTTGACATACTGGCCATCCTCGTACTGTGAACTAGATACGCTAATTGCTAACTTCTTTATTGTTCCATGATAAAATTTGTCACGTGAAGTGTGAATATGAATGACATAGCTCATGTAAATTATCAATTGATTACCGTAATATTCTACTTGCAAACAGTATTATGAAAGTCCGTCAGAGAATTATAAAAATAGTTTTTTATTTTCTTTTTAAAGCAGTTGTACTATCATTTTATTTAACGAACTACTCGGCCGAGTGGCCTACTATCGAATCTGGCGGAAAGTTCCTTCTGATTAGACTTTTTCTTAACTTACGAAATCCCATTGCCTAAGTCTTCGAGAACTTTATCAAAATTACTTGCATCTATGTAATTAAAAGCTTTTCACGATAAGGCCATAATTTTTTAAATCAACATTAGAAAAAAGTAATTGCGTCTGCCTACATATTATTAACGAGCGCACTGAGTGACACTCGCCTTTAAATTATTCATTTCGCTTTCTGTTTTTTTTTTTTTGTTACTGCATATAAGTTTAGAAATGACCATATTTGTAAAATATTTTCTTTCTGAATAATTCCAGTTTCACATGACCCACGCATGAATTAAGTGATGAGGCCAATTATATCCCTAATTTTACATAAGGCGGAAAATACATAACGTGCATAAAAGTAGATCTTAGGCAGAGTGTCCATTTTACCATGAAGAGTATATAGAATAAATTAGTTTATTAATTATGTTGGTAAGAACCTCTAATTATCCGCAAGAGTATCAAAATTATTTCCAACAGTGTATCAGGTCGTGACGTCACGCTCACCCAAATCTTCTTCGTGCTCAAAGCGAAACACGCACCACGTTTAAAGGAGATGTTTTCGGGTTTTCAGATCATCAGGCGAGGCACGGAGGCACGGTAGGGTCGACATTCCCACGCTCGGCGAGCGTCGTTGTGCCCCTAGGCACGGCTCGCCAAAACCAGCGCTCAGCCTTGGACAATGCCCGACTGTGTGCAGCCTGCGAACCCCTGTAATTGCCGGCAATCTGGCCTGCGCTCCCGTTTCTGCGGAAACTTGTACAACTATTTTGCGAGGTGCAAGTTGTGCTTACGGCTTATTCATGATAATGGCACTCTGTTTTCTCTCCCCTGCGTCCGCGGCGAAGCCTGAACAAATCACGCCGACGACGCAGTGTCTTATTGGAAGCGAACGCGTATGATTTCAATTCCTGTCGTGTCAATTCCTGTCTTATCAAGCGAACAGCAGGGGATTATAACTCACTTTAAAATATATCTATTGCGAACACGTGTCAGTCGGGAATTGGTTTTTGGCTGTTGCGGGGCTCAGGTCATATCGGTACAATTCACATGCGGTTTTCAGTTTTTGTGTGTATATTAAAGTGAAGCCAAGCACATACACAGAGCCGGTTTCCGTTGAACAGAACTCGTTTTTCATATTGCAAGTTTATTTCCTATGCCATGATATTCCTGGCTTAAGTGCCCAAGAACACTTGAATCACAAGATTTCTTAGGCTCAAATCTCGACTAAGCCACCTCAGCGTCGTTATTAAACGTATGTCTTGGTTTGGTTACAGTATATTAGACGTCCTTATATAGGCACCAGTATTCTGTGCAATTACAGGCCCTTCTAATGTGGTTAATCATACTGATAATGGTACCGCGGTGGCTGAGCGATTAGAACGCTCGCCTGACACCAAGGCGAACCGGGTTCAATCCCCGGTCGGGTCACCGGATTTTCGCAAGTGCGAATAGTGCCGGACAATGCCGTTGGTCGGCGGATTTTGTCGGGGATCTCCCGTTTCCCCCGCCCCTTCATACTTACTTCAATCACCCTCATCGGCTCTCAAGAACTCGCTGTTAAGAGCCGCCCAAATATCTTCACTCACCTCACTCACTCACACTGATAATCTGATTACAATACGAATACCTTATCAGTGGTAGGGCGCTAATAATGAGACAGTAAGGTACATAACGCCTAGGAACTTGCAGAACTTTGAATCATTTATACGAGTTTTAGGTGCTCTGTCCTGGATGTTAAACAGTGACAGCTCTTCGACCACACTGGTTGGCCTCCTTCAAAGTTTGCTCAACCGAGTAGTTTACTGTACTGTGTGGCGTCGAGATGTCAGGGCTTACCGTCACACACGTTTGCTACTTATCCAAGATAAGCTACTGCTCCAGTTATTCAATTGATGAGGTGCAGAGATAAAGAGTTTTTTTTTTAAACGTGAATACGTCTTTAAATTTGCAACCATAGTGGAAGGCAATCCAGAAAATCCGATGATAACAAAATCGGGATATACAGTTTGACACTGTAGCTCCGAATCTATCGTATACATTCAAAATTCAATTACACCATTCGATTGCCAAAGGATCAAATAATATGTTACGTTGAGTGAGTACTGCGAAGCATCACGCTGGGGGAAAAAGAGGGGGGGGGGGGGGTCCCCGCAATTTTTAGTTCGTTTCGCCGAGTCTCAAACTCCCACGTAGTATAACTTTTGACTAGGATAAGTTACGACGGTTGTTTGAGTTTCAATCGACATCTCTCGTCAAGATCAATCGATTGTGTGTATAAAAACATTTATGTGGCGTGGTTATGGTGAAATTGTATGTGATTAATGTAAAAAATTAAGAAAACTTAATACAATGTCGGCCTATACTCGTCAAAAAGCCAAGTCGAAATACAGAAATCGCACACGGTTGGAAAGAGCATCTCAAAAGCAATCCATTGATACCCATAAAACCCTATGTGATAGAGCGAAGCGATACCAAGAAGGTAAAAAACAAACATCAAGGGGTCCGAGCGCGTCAATGTAGACGTAGTCACGCAAAACAAACGGTCGTGTCCCCATCACAGCCAAACCCAATTTTTAACCAATTTGGACCCAGTATATAATCTCGTGTACGTAACGCAAATGAGGGTAATTTTTTATTTGTGCCGTTCACTGCAATGCACCGTCACCAGTGATCTTTCCTGTGTGTAATTCACTCGTAAACCGTGCTACTGTTCTGGTTTATGAGTTGTTCATATCACAGTAGCCTGACTCAAAACGTTCACCTCATTGGTTCTGAAACGAAAAGAAAGTACTTTGTCTTCCAAAGTACAGCGAAGATACAAAAATATCTGAGTTGCAACATCGAAAATCATTTATTAAAGTAGGTCTGAATGGGTTAAGTACATTCAGGTATCCATATCTCGCGGGCACTGGTGTACACCGGATGCCAACTAGTTAGAGTGTTGCAGAAGGGAAGGAAATTGTGTTTTTTTCGAAATTGATCTACAGACGTACAAAGTACATCGAGTTTACAGATTTCGTAGAAGCTCGTTATCTACACACTTAGTGAAACGCGGTCGTCATGCTCTTGAGGGAATTAAAGGACAATTGGAGTGCCTTCGCAACGAAGAAGGCTGGAGCAGCATCTGTATTGTACAAGGCGCAGAATGTTTTTTTTTTTCCGCGCGGAAGTAAAATACAAAATAAATATCCGTATAGTTGGTTTTTGGTTAATTAAGCATTTAGACCTACACTTTGAAAACATTCTATGCCCATAACTGCGTACGTTTTAACGGACTCACTGGCTGGCTGCCACCAGTTAAGTTTGTAGAAATGTAGACAAATGAATTCCATGTCCCAACGTCAAATCAAAATAAGTGTGAAGTTTAAATTTTGTACACTATTTATTTTTACTTGGCCTACATTTTTACACTCATAAGCCTAAGAATGAGCATATCCGTGGTATTAATTTGCAGGTGTAGAGCAAGGACACGCAACGGACATAAATAAAAATAAAGAAGGATTTTCGTAACTGTGGAACAAGACAAACTAATACCTATGACCATAGATACACAGGATGGTTAAAAATACAGAAGTGAAACAGTGCTCTTCCTGTGTTTAACTTCAGCCGAACACGTCGGCATAAACTGTTTCGCTGGCCAGCAACATGGCGCAACACCGTCCGCCAATCAGCGTCTGGTATAACGTATACAAACCATGGCTACCTTTTATTTAATATCTAGGTGTAAGGTGAATTTAAACTCTGTCTTATGAAACCTTTTGTGTGCTCTGCTGTAGTGAATATTATTTCGCGGTTTATGTTTGGAGTTATGGAGATTTCTGATTTGTGGTTTCGCCTTGTATGCGCAGCCAGGCGTGGCCACACAATTCATTGAAAGGCAAATGAAGTGATTTTTTAGTTCAATAAATATTTGGCCGTGTGAAATGACCTTAACACTGAAGAAGTTCCTAATGCGGACGTTCTCAGCGATCAGTTCATGGATAACACAAACGTTCATGTTACAATGTTACAGTATAGTTCATTAATTGCATGTCCGACGCCACGCCCAGTATATATACAGATCACCATTCTTGAGAGGGTTAAATCCAATTTGTGACCTAAATGACGCATCATGGACCGCTAGAAACGTTTCGCATGGACAAGAGGTGTTGGCCAACCCGGCGCCGCTCACCGAAGTCAGCGGCTAATTGCAGTGTAATTATCGCGCACCATCCGTCTCGTTGCAGAGAGCCCGAGGTCCACGAATGCCGAGTCATCAACTGAACACGCTTTCGTTACATGCACCGATGCGCTTTTTCACTTCTGCGCTGTTGAAATGTCCATAAATTCACGTCAATTTTCACCAAAAGTACCACCAGGGAGGTGCGCAAGCACCTCTCTCACCAGAGAGGTGTGCAAGCACCTCTCTGGTTACAAGCCAGTGTCTCCCTCCAATTGCCAAGACGAAAGGAAATATAGTTCCCGTCCCCTCTCTGCTGGATTTTTCATCTCTACTAACACGAGCATGTTACAAATACACTCTGTCTCCGGTAGCATTTCTGATTAATGCATGAATATTTTTTATTCTATCTTGTCGACTGGGTTTTTACGGTGCCTACGCCAGTTTTTCCCAGTCTCTTCTAGTGATAGCTTGGCTATAAGTGCACTTAGAGAGGTAGTCATGGCCCCAATTGCAGGCCATGGCTGCCCAATCCCTCTCTGTCGTGATTCACGTCTTCTTACATGATTTCCTATCCTTGTAGGCGTAAGGGGTCTATCTAGCCCTGAGATGCAATAAAATCCTTCCCTACCCACTGGGCTTTCACTTAACACTTAGATATAGGGTAGTTAGAAAAAATTGCCAAAACGTATAGTTATAACACCGAAACGGAATCCTTAAGGCTGTTCAATGGTTTGAAACCTGTGGGAACTTGGTATGAAATGTTAATGAAATTATTTTTCTTGGCGTTCCTGTTAAAGGATGTTGAAAAATTGCATGCCAATACTTTGGGGATACATTCCTCACGTCTGGAGATTGAAAAATATGTTATATGAACATAGGTCCGCAAATGCTTCGTTTCTGTACTATAGCCCATAATACATAATGTACAGTGTATGTCCCGCGAGCTGGATAATGTTACTGTGGAATGTCATCGTAGCGTTCGTTTGCATGATATACGACACCTCACACTACAACACTACACCTAGAACTGTAGGAACTGCACAGGAAGTAGTTACACATGTGTGAAGGCTTATCGTCGGCACTAAAGGAAATGTTCAATATGCCCTCCATCAGCACGAACACATGCATCAACCCGCCGTTGTATGGACACCGGATGCGTTGATGAATCCCTGGAAATCCTGATTTTTTTCGCAGCCCGCCACAATACGGTTACGGAGGATGCCCACATCGTCCACCGGGGTTGCATACACAAGTATCTTTAAATGTCCCCACAAATAAAAATCTAGCGAATTCAATACAGGGCTCCTTGGGGGCTGGTATAGGGCTGCCAATTACAGCTGCGATGGCATTCCATGGCAGTATGATCCAGCCTGCTTGCCATACACTGTACGTTATGTATTACAGGCTGTAGTAAAGAAACGAAACGTTTGTGGACCTATGTTCATATAACATTTTTTCATTCTCCAGATGTGAGGAATGTTTCCCTGAAGTATTGACATCCTGTATACTGCGAGTAATTTGTTAGAACATAAAAAGACGCACTTCTTTGCTATCGAAGCCTGTAGTAGCAATAATGTATGTCTGTTTCCCGGAAAGATCAGACAACTTAAAAATTACTGAAAAACAAGCATTTATATTTGCCTCAGTACAGAACTTATGGGTGTCATTTCTCGCACTTAGATATTTGTTTCAAATTTATAGCTTAAAAACTGTCTTCAAAAAAACGAATTTCATTAACATGTATTTCATCATACCAAATTCTCACTGCTTTTAAAATAGGCAACAGCCTTAATGACGAAAAGCAGAGCAGGGATCCGTAAATACGAAAAAAATGGAACGTCTACGTATTTCCTGTGGCTTTTTGGTTCGGGAACTAATAACGCCGATTAAACACGAAGTTTTCTTCGCCACTGAAACCAGAAAATTATCGTATCTATGTCACTTAGAACTATTTTTCCAAGCATCATAGAGCAACGTTAGACTCTCAAATCTCACAAAAATTGGAAACAAATCCTTTACACATTAATAATGATAGTAAAAATAATAACATATTCATATCCAAAATTCTCACGAGAAGGTCCAGGACATAATTTTGTAACATTTTAAAGCGACTTTTTTTCTATATGCACACATATATATATATATATATATATATATATATATATATATATATATATATATATATATATATATATATATATATATATATATATATATAATGTGTGTGTGTGTGTGTGTGTGTGTGTGTGTGTGTGTGTGTAATCAGTTTTATAACAGGAAGTAGGTAGGTAGGTAACTGGACTTAACATCTCGTCGACAGCGAGGTGCAAGTTGCATAGGGAAGAGGGATTGGGGGAAAGATTGGGAAGGAATCGGTCATGGCCTTTGTTAGGTACTCATCCCAGTTTTCGCCTGGAGTGATTTCGGAAAACCATGTAAAACCGAACCCAGGTCCTCCTGAATGCGAGACCAGTGAGATACCACTGAGCTACCTCGCTCGGTTATAACATTAAATAAAGAACACCAAACTAGACTATTTATAGAGAGGTTTCATGAATTCACGGTAATTTCAGTTGAATTTACGGAAATTCAGTCGTTGTAAAAGAAACGCGTCGGCAATTTTACGGTCCTCTCGAGGATTTTAACCAGCAATTTTCCAAAAACGATAGGTAGAGACACCCGAATTTCGCGAAAAGATTTCCTCGCATCCTAGACTCTAATATCGTGTGGACGTACCAGCAGTTTTATTTTGCTTATTGGTAGCATGTCTCTGTGAGAAGACATTTTATTAATTGACTGGCCAATCATAATTAGGTTACTCCGATAGTGTACGTCTGTGATTCGCGGAAAGGCTCCTAAAACTCGAAACGCCTAGAGCATTCAAACACTGGCGTAAATCTGAGTTAATATATTATGAAATTCAACAGGTCGTGAAATCTTTTCTCGAAAATCGGGTGTCCCTCACTGTAAATTTTTTTATTTTATTTTACACTAAATGTATGTGGCAGCAGTGTCTCCACTGATGCCAGTGTATTTTTACACCTACGTATGTCAATGTTTTTTTTACTTTACGTCGAAGCGAATTCGGCCTACAAATTAGTAAAATAACATATACTTTGTACAACTAAATTTACATAGATTGGTGTAAAATTACTATTAATATGCAGCAGAAAATAAACTGCAACATTCATGTATTTTTCTCTCCACGGCTAGTAAATTTATACATATATCGCAATTGTAATTTCACCACTGTTTATGTTTATTTGTTCACTAACAAGATAGTAAAATCGAAGATTCACTCTTATTGTAATTACATGATTTCTGTACATTTTTCACTATTTTGCTAAGCAATTTAGCCCTCGCCATATGTTCTTTTACAACTGCGTCATCTTAATTCGCGTACTTGTAAGTGTATTTTTATTATTTTTATGTTAATAAACACCGTTTTGTATTTTGGTAGTTAAACGGAATTATAAAAAGTAATTTCCAAAATGTGGGTAACAATTGACTTGTAATATAGAATACGTAATACGTAATACTACAGAAAAGCCACTCCAGAATGTAATGCAAGTTAACACACACACACGGTCATTATAAAATTACACAATTGAAATGTACAACTATACTGATAATGGGTATTTATACAACGAATATGTAGCACTAAAAATACATAGCTTAAGGTTAATACAGTGAGTAGGTGTATTTTTATGCATACTTCAAAATGTGTAAATCAACAACAACATTGTGTTTATTAAGTCATACATTAATGTATTTTCACCAAAGACTTGTAGTATTCTCTGTATTATTAAGAACGTTCGTGTAAAATTACACGTACTGTAGTTGTTTTTACAATTTAAACATACAATATTTTAATTTACCAAAGATTTGTATTTACACATATTTTTTTACAGTGAGGTAATATACTGTATGCTTGAAAGTGTGCTTACTTGTCTACTGCATGTCTGCAGTTTAGACTAGCGAATTCATGACGGGAGGGGTTGGAGAAACTACGCGATGAAAAAACTGAAACAGAATACCCTGAGGAAACCCACATATGAGGGCAGCATCTGCCATGATATCTAGGGATACCCTGAGATTCCTGAGTAGGCTAGGTGTCAATTCGTTGTTCGCCCTCAGGCAGCTTTACTTTGCTGATTGATCGCGTGTCTTTGTAATAAGACATCTGCTCGCTCGGCTGGCCAATCAGAATCAGGTTACTCCGATAATGAACATCTCTTATTCACGGGGAGGCGCGTAACACGCGTAACACGTAAATCGGTCAAATCGTAAAAGTGGATTTGAATTCGAATTTTTTTTTTTTTTAATACAACTAGTCATGAAATATTTTTCGCAAAATTCAGGTGTCCCTAATGATATCTACCTGGAAATTAAAGGCAAGGTCGAAACCAGGAAACACTGATGTGAGAGGTTATGAAAGCCCTTCTTAATTCCCCCCCCCCCCTTCAAACTGTTTCCTTCCGCCTTATTTACAAGTAAACTTTGCTAATAAATAAGGGTTTGAAAAAAAATCCGATATTCGTTTGACGACACCACGAAAATTAAATAAGTCGTATGTTCGTGTTACTTATTCCAATAGTTCACGCCTTATTTGACACATGGAGAACTCTGAGACAATAACAGACATGCAACAAAATACAGGTCTTCATATCTGCTGCATTGTACAATAGGCTACGAAGTATAGCCTGCCTGGCACTGAACCCGCGAATTTTTCCAGCATCCATTTATGATCTAGTAACAAGAATTTTGTGTCTGTATCAATTATCACTTAAAAATTACACTGGTGGCAAATATAAAATGAACACCTAGACGCAATGGTTCATGTGAATGAAGGTTTTATGGAATAATTATACAGGCTTTACGCTGTATATGATCACAGGGTCACACACCATGACAGAAGCTACAGAGTGTCTTGAACAAAGAATGTCAACATCCTATACAGCCTCCTTTAGCGACGATGCAGTTCTGCACTCGTGTGTAGAGACGATCATAAAGATGTCGTATTATACACGGGTGATAAAATTGCATTTGCAGCACGGTATAATCTACAAAAGATGGGGAAATCAGTATTGTGTGGCTCCACCACACTCGTAAATAACCTCCGGTACACAACGCAGCTTTGAGTGGAAGAGGTCCATCTGGGCTATATCCGCCCGTGGTGCTTTGCCAGGTGCCCAAATTTCATACATTGTGGCCAAAGGTGTCCTGTGACAGGCCAGCCGTCGTATGACCACGGAACCACACGTTTTAGATGGATGAGAGGTCCGGTGAAAGCATGCCAAAGAAGAAGTGTGACATGGTGGCCTTCCAGGACCGTCAGAGATGTCGCCCACATGCGGTCGTGCTTTGTTGAATTAGAACAGTAACAATTGCTGGTATAGGCTGTTCGCGGTAAAATGAGAACTTCTAAAAGTGATACTTGAGATCTAATTGTATGCACGCTGTGTATTCTTCCGCCTTATCTAAGATTAACATTGTCATGTGCCTCATCACTTTATTCATGCGTCGGTGATGTGAAACTCTGAAATAATTAGAAAAGTAAATATATTACTACGCTGCTCATTTTTACTCCTCGATGAATTTAAAAAAAAATAGAAAGCGAAAGAAATAATTTAAGTTATCAGAAATGTTTACGTAAAGCCTTTTATTCGACGTTAAGATATGGAACTACTTCCCATCAGACGTTATCAACTTTACTCGAGGGCATGTTACTAAGTGCGCCCGTTAAAATATATGCAGGTAGGGGAAGCGACATTTTTCTAAGGTTGATTTCAAAAATGCTCACTGTATCGTGAACAGCCTTTAAGCATAGGTACCAATGCTGCGGACTAGGCGCGAGCAAGACAGGAATCCGATGGCACCCCCATAATCAGGTGCCAGGTTGGGATGGCGGTGTGTAATGCAGAGCAAAGCCAGGCGTGCGCCGTCAGACACGAGTACGACCATCGTGGTGCTGCAAGCGGAAGCGGAATTCGTCGCAGAAGACGATGGCATGCCGTTCGCCCCTCCACGCCCAATGCTCCGCGCACCACTACAGCCACATACACCTGTGATAGCGGTGAGCGGCAACAGCAGGCGACATTGAACCGTGCATGCAGATACATATTGATATGCCAAATGTCTGGACTCTTGTGCTAGGGTTTTCGATGAGGCTGTACGCTCCGTATCGTCATGCGCAGCAGTAGTCTGCCCTCGCGTTCGTTGGTTCGACGAAGCAGTTGACTTCCTGTACATCGGCTCATCCCGTTCCTCCTCGACCCACCTATTTCATATCTACTTTACTGTGGTGGCAATTTTTCCAACACGAGAACCAATTTAGAGGTAGGATCGTCCACAATCCCGATAGGCCACGTATTCCTCCGTGGTCAAAGGCTGGGAATTGTTCGTATGCTGGTCGTGTTTTTCGACGCAGCATGTTCACTCCGCACGTGCACACGAACGGCGGCGAAACCCAACTCCACTGAGTCTCAGCAGCTCCCAGACCTCCATTTTTATACCGCTTATCAGTTTCGCCATTGGCTGAAAAAACTAAATACGTCATTGCCATGCCCTACTCTACACATTCCCCAATGTGGGGTCCTTAAGGTGCGTCCTTCTTGGTGTCGCAATTTTAATGGCCACAAGTGTACTGGCATATCAAGGTACTTATTTAAGTAAAATGTTTCAACCTTATATCGAAGCCATGTGTTTCTGACAGTTGTGTAGGAATAAAAGCAGTTTAATGTTGTGACACGTAGAGAGGTTAGTGTGCAGCTGACATGAGCAATCTGCCCCATATTGTTTCTATAGCGAGTTTGCTTCCCGGTGCATGAAGTCGAATCGGACGTTCGTAACGACGGAACTATGTGGGTCACTCCTACCGGCTGCACATCTCGCCGGGCCAGCGTGCAGCGGGAACACCCCGCGGGTGTTTTGAAACACTCGGGGGGGGGGTGTCCCTCCACCAGCGGCACAGTCACACGCAGAAAACACTTTCTACTCGCCGGCAGTTATTTACGTGGCGGCCGGTCGTATGGCGTTTCGTTAATAGGCCGGGTAGTGGCTCTCTGGCGACACGTTTCTGCTTCTCTGGTTCTTTATTTTCCTTTTTATTCCGGGACAGAACATACAGCCTTCGGTCGCGATCCGCTGGCTGGCGGATCTTCACTCGGATTTCACTTCTCCTCCTCCTCCTTCTCCTCCTCTCCCCCCCCCCCCCCAACACATTCTCACAGCCTAGCACGTTGCGCCTCCAGCTTGCTGGTCGAGAGACGAGAAGTGTGTTTCACAACACGTACACTAAAGCCCGAGTGTTTAAGCGCAGCTCGTTCGCGAAGAAATCCGCGAATATTTCAGGTTTCTGTTTTTAGACGAGCTAATATGAGGCCCGTTTTTAAAGTGTTGTCTAATCATCCCCCAGCCGTTTAACACTTGTGTACTTTGTCTACTCTGTGAACATGATCGACACTGTAAATCTGAATCAGAGAGAATTTCATTGTTTAAATCAGTTAGAAGTGCCCCACTTATTCAACAGTCACTTCAGTCAATTGAACTAAATAATTAGGAAAAATAAATAAAATAAAAGAACTGACATTGGCAACTAATTTTTCAAACATTCCAATTTCTGTTCTTCAGTAAATGTAGTGCACTAGAAGCATATTTGTAAATAAACAAAAAATTGAAGCAATTTACAGAGGTGATGCATGTCGGAGGGACCTGAGTTCGAAGCCCAACAATATAAAAGAACTATTAATTCACTTTCGGTCTTAGAAAATATCAGACGACGTTTTTCCGAGCGACGGGAGAACTTAATATAGAGCATGCTGATACCCTAGTATCAGGGGAATTTGGAAACATTATCTCTCGCTATACAAACAAGTTGAATTGTGAATATGAAGGGCTGCCTTTGACCTCAACGACCATGGAGTCACGACTCACATTATCGCTAACTGGTTGTCTCCAGTGTCGATTATGCGATCGGGTTATCATCTATGTTCAAAATACCTGTCAACTTGAGAGGGCGGTCCAAACGAAGAGTCCTTTTATTAAAACCATGTAATATTTTAATTTTAATTTTGTAAACCAACAAACAAAAGTTTATTTATATTTTTGTTGTTCTATGGCATACTGATATGAATTCTGAGATAAGAGGCTATGATCTAAATATGTTAATTTCAACATATTTTTGTTTATTTACATGACTGTATAATTATTTTCTTTTACTTAAAAACATAATTATTTCTTTTATTTGTTATTTCGTGAGAGAATTAATGTTTTAGTTTTATTTCCATTTAGTTTTACCGGAAGTAGTTTCTCTCCAATAAGATAAGATTTTTAGGAAGTTGCCGGAAGTCGTTGCTTCTGGGGAGGGCCTTTGAAGGGTCAATTCAGTTGCAGACTTGTAATTGCTCTGGCATACCAGGTATCCAGAAATGAACACTACGGTAGCCTATGCTAACATCACTGTATGTAGCAACATCTTCAGGTCAGAACTGCACAGACATGATGGGATGAAAATAATACTACGAACTATCTCCTCCTATTTTATATATCAGATTCTCCCTCTCTACTGATTTTTCCCACTCCACCACCATTCTAAATGGGCCAGTGTTCAATTCAGTTGCAGGCTTGCGCTTGCTCGAGGAGCCTGCTGACTCATTCTCTTTATTTACCTGGCACCGTGCAGGTACAGACCAGCTAACACAGCTATTCCCACGCACATGGTCATCCGACACCATCCAGGTGTGAAAACGACTTGTAAGCACGTACAGACTCCAGTTACTGCGCAGTTACAGACTTGCTCTGGACATCTACAAGGTCAACTGGTACTCGGTTAAAAAGGAAGGGGGCGTTGAGAGTTTAAATCTAGCAATGGTTCGTTCAAGATGTCTGAACTGTGGGCTGTGGTCTACTTACCTTCTAGTTTGAGGTATGAGTAAATTTAGCCTGGTGTTGGTTAGTAGAGCAGATATTCTGCAAAGGAATGCGGTGATCTATCTATTGAATATATGTTTATATGTGAATAAAAATTTTATATAAATTCATAATAGTATATGTATCTGCTTCTCTGGAGCACTTATTAATTCAGTTTAAATCAACATTTATGCGAGTGCATGGCATAGGAGGGCTATAGTACTCATTCTAAAATGACCAAAGGTAGCTGCTAACTAATCATCATTGTCTTGCCAGTGAATAAGTTCTTTTTAATGTGAAAATATATTTCGCTCAGCTTGAACTCATAAAGCTGAATACTGTCAGACGGAGCACTCACAGGACTGATTATTGACCCTTGACTCTTGACTCTTTGACTCCTAAATGACTCCTAAAATGACTTCTTAATGGCCCAACATGACCCCAATATGACTCCAAAATGACTTCAAAAGAGTTCAAATGACTACAAAATGACTCCAAAATGATTCCTAAAGATTCCAAATAACTCCAAATGACATATTCTTATCTGCCTGAAAAATACGGATCCATAGACTCCTCACTCGATATACTTTAAAGTTTAATTAAAAATACTTAAAAATAAAGGTATATAAGCCAATTCTTAAATAATATATATGCAAGTTAAACCAAAATAATATGAATTAAATTAAAAATGATGTAATAAAAAAATTCCAAAAAATTATATACATTAAATCTAATTAATATATATGTAAGTTAAAACAAAATAGTAAGAAAATTAAAAATAATAAAATATAAAATTTTTTATTATAAATAAATAAAATAAATTTAAGATACTTAACATAATTATATGAGAAATAAAAATTATATAATAGAAATATATACTTAAAAAATTATCGAATTGAATATAAACATAAAAAAAGTATAGAAATGTAAATGAAATACTTAAAATTTATATTGTAAAATGAAAATGTAATGTCTTTAATTAGAAGTCAGATATTAATTATTCGGCTACAAGCTATAGACTACTTATAGACTCTTGTCGCTGCATATGTCGCGATAGCTGAGCTGTCTGAGGAGTAAGTCTGGTGACCAAGGTCCGGCAGATCGTATTTTGAGTTCTAAAAAAGCAGTGCCCCTAGTGGCCAATTCCAGAACCAATATCGCGGCCGAATGCATGCGAGATCGAGTAATGGAACGAGAGCGACACCAGTGCTCCCAATGGCTAAAGCCAGAACCAATATGGTGGTGCCCCTAGTGGCCAAAGCCATATCTAATGAGTGGAATCAAATGACAAACTAAAAACCAAGATGGCGGCCTCCATGTAAATGTAAACAAAGATGGCAGCCCCAGAAACAAATATGGCGGCCTCCAGCAACAAAGATGGTGGCCTTAAGTAACAGCCGATGTAAACAAAGAAGATTAGAGAAAGAGAGAATGAGAGAGAAAGGAAAGAAGAAGAAAGAAAGAGAGAATGCAAGACAAAGGAAATAAGAAGGAAATGAAGAAAGAGAAAGAAAAAGGAAAGAATGCAAAATAGGAACATTACGAGTACTCGGAGAAAACCCTCGGAATGCCTGAAAAAAATGACATACTTTTTACCAATATGGCAGTCGAACGAAAGTAAGTAACAAGATGGCATGTACTGGCTAGCAACATGGGGGAATCCGAAATGGCGGCACGTGACCTTGGCATGACATCTTCCAATGTCAGAGCCAAGAGACATAAGCCCCAGCCCATGCCCTCAGAGGAACTATATACCACTACTCATGTTATTATCTCATTTTATCTATAACCTTGTTACGAGTACAGAGAGTGAACAACTGGACCATCTGACAAGACTACGAACAAAACGCGACATGTTGAACAACGCAGGATTGATGAAACTGATACTGTGTGTATCTACTGCTGTGGAATTTTGGATGACAATAATGGAGAAAAATGGGTTCATTGTTATGGTGGTTAGACTGGTGTCAGGAAAAATGTTTTGATAATGAAACTATGGATTTTGTATCTGATATTTGCAAATCCTAATCAGTCTCTATTTTACGCATATTTATAGATAGTGTGTTTCGTGCGCCTTATTCTTAATTTGGTAGAATATTTTCTTGTGTAGCAAGAACACGTTCTGAATGATTGTAGTGATAGACTGTGTTCCTTTTTACTATGTTAATTATCATCATTTATAACTTAAATGTGTCCAAAACATGCACCAACTGACACTTGCATACAATAGATTAACATTGGGATTTAGATGTTTTAATAATTTATAATGGGAAAAGTGGACTTGTGGTTGCACTTTACCCGAACATTGCGGGCAAAGTGGGCCTTTTCCGACTTGTACGAATATAAATATATAGTACAAATATTTAATTAAATGCTTAAGTCATATGTATACCGTATACCGACGTATCAAGCTGTAATATACCATGGACGAGTGTAGATTTTTCTAATTAATTTTCTGACAAAAATTTGAAAAACAAAAGGGGGATCCACCATACCCATACTTCCTCTAAACAAAAATTATCAAATTTAAAAAAAAATGCAAAAATTAATAAAATGATCAAAAATATATTTAAATGTGAGTTTTGTCTTTTATATTGCCATTTTACGAGTCAGCATGAACATTCAGTCTTTCATTTCGTTGTCACGTAATCATCATATCGCTCGGTTTGAATGTTTAAACTGCATTTAAAGTAGTGAAATAAGTTTATTCATACGTACTACTTGTTTTAACAGTCATAATTCTACCAATTAAGCTAAAAACGAAAGTCAAAGCATATAACTTAAAGCTACATATTTTTATTAAAAAGTATAGTCAATGTTTTTTCCCCTCTCTAGGCAATGTTTGCTTGGTAGTCCGACAGGTAAGGCAACGGTGTAAAAGCAGAATGCTGTGGGATCGAATCCTGGACATAGCGGATTCTTTATCCTTATTTCTAAAATTACTTTAAATCGCAAAATATAGGACTAAACAGTAACTATCAGAAATACGTTTATTTCTCTTAATTGGCTAAATTCAATATAAACAATATTTAATTCGTCATACGCAGTTGCCTGTCACTTATTCAGTCAGTGTAATTGTTTCACTGGAACAAACAGTGGTTTTCCTCCGATTCTAAGTGGAGCAATTTTCACTGATTCGAGTGTTTGGTTTACCACCGATCCGAATTCGAATTTATAATGTAGGCCTACCTCTATTTACTCCACTGAGAGAAGAATCAAAGCTAGCCTAAGTACAGGATGATTCAAAAGTCACCAGACATAGGTGTTAACAAAAATCTGCAATTCATAGCGCAGAAGGAAAGTATGTTAGGATGCCATTACAAAACATGATCAATAGCCCCCTGTTGTTGCGAATGCACATGTAAATCCGTTGTTCTCATTCAACTTGAATGCCATGCAATGTTCCGACAGGAATTTGAGCATAAGCGTCATATATGCGGCGTAGCACGGGTCATGTGACCTAAAACGCAGAAAAAATCGATAGATTATTTGAATGGTGACTTTTGAATCATCTGACGTAGCTACCGAGCTACTCTAGCGCAAGAGCAAACGAGAGAGACAATATAAACACGGGACGCGTTGTGTGTGTACAGATTGTATTTAGAACTTCCAAACGGTACATAAGCACAACTGTTCTGCTCGAGTGGCGGCTAGGAACTGCCAGCTACTCTTTTGGTCGCGAAGGACCTCGAGCTAGGAAATTCGTCGTCGGCTTTATAAAAACTGTACAGTTGACGTATGGTCTCTACTTATACATAATATTATGACACAATGCTTAAAAAAAAATGTACGAAGGAAAGTTGTGCACAGTATAAGTAAACTGTATGTATTAGTATTACTGAATAAAATGATTTATCGCAGATAATATGACTGTTCGATAGGTTTGGATGCTCTTCGAACTTATCTGGCATCTTAATTTTCTTAGTGGCTGTTGACTGTGAGCCCCATTTCACTCTGCTGGGTTGAATTCTGATATTGAAGTATTTAATGATTCTGATTCCTTTGTAAACAGCTAATTTTATTAAAGGAAGTATAACATTACAGTGTTTTTCTTACTATGTTGGAACCAAATTTTTTCGATATCTTCCGGTATATCTAAAATCTATTTATATATGTTTACTAATTTTAAGATTAAGCCCAGGAGCATTACAGCTTAAGCTAATACGAAAATTGATTTGCCAAACTTTATCAGAACTTTACAAGAACATCGCAGTTCACCTACAAAAATTGTCCTCAAATGATTTTTTTTTTTTTTGTATTTTCGAATGGGCACTATGTTATCTGAATCCTCTTACAAACAACAGAAGTCTCACTGTCATTCCAGTGCCAACGTTTACCATTCGCTCACGATTCTCAGAGATTTGTCAGGTTTACTATTGTTAGAGACCCGGAAATTTCATGACTTTATTTGGCGGTTTGGCTATAAACTTGACAGTTCTGTATACACCTCAGGCGCTCTCATTTGTTTATTGGCTGATGCATTCATCACGAGCATTTTGTCTTATGTACTTTGCTATGCGTGATTTGTCGCTTTCTTCCAAGATGTGTATTAATTGGTTCACAAACCAGCGGGACTGTGATAGAATACGAGTGGTTTATTCACAAAAGTAACAAGAAAATGGGTTATACCAGTGTTTAAAGTTTATCCCAGCAACACTTAAGTCACTAAATTCCAGGTTAAAAAATTAGTGCATTTATTGTCGTGCCCAGGCTAGATTTTGTATTCAAGCAAATTTCAAATACTTATTTGATTCGTGCTGTGGAAATAGAAGGCAATGACTGCGCACGTATTTTGTTGCTTACTATTGGCTCAGAGCTTTCCTGGGAATGTAAGTTTGTAAGGAAATGTAATTGCAAAATTAACACTAAGGTACGATAGTTATTAATTATACGTAGTCCCCAAATAAATCAACAATTTTAAGGTCCTATGACTGTTATTCTATCACCGAAGAAGGAGAATTTTGCGGATTCATTTCGGAACAAGGTACAATTAAAAACTCAGATGGTTATGTTCATTTTTACATTCGTCCCAAGTTAATTAACACCCCCGTTAGAATTCTGGGCCAGTAGTAAGCACACAACATAGTGCACGCCTAACATCGTCTTCCATTGGTATCTGTTTGCAGGAATGTGGACTGTAAAGTCTATCCTACAGGTCACTGAACTCGCCAATTTTTCTGATTTATTCTACCTTCCAGGCATGTCAAAGGGACATGCTACAGATAAAACCCTAGCTTGGCAGCAAAAATATAGCGAAATTCTAGCATCTATACCTGTAGAGACCTATATATGAGTAGAATTATTTGGAATATTTTGGCACATCGGTGTCTGGTGTAGGAGCTGGCTACCACCATCATGAATTTTTCTTTTTTCCCCTTTTCCTCAAAATTTATTTATTTTTCTCTAGAAATTCCTCGTTTTTCCCTCAGAAAAGCACCGATCTCCCAGTTGCAAAAACGAGCCGCAGAAACACACGTTTCGATTCATCGGAAGGATTTTGGAGGCTCGCTTCTCGAGGGCAGAGCAGTGACGACCATATTGGTTTTATAAGTATAGAGTATGCCAAATCGATACGTGGGGTCCGGGATCAGAGCCGGAGTCAACTGTCAACCAGCTTGGTTCTGTCAGCCATTTTAACAGGAATTTTGGACGTTGGTGACTTTGACCTTGACCTCAGTAACCTTTGATCTTCAAAACAAAATTTCCAAAAGAAATTACTAAAAATCCCACAAAGATAAAAACTAAATATTTATAAAAATTATTTAAAAAATTATTTAAAATTTATACAAATAAACATTTATTTGTTTTAGCTTAGAGGGGTTGAGGGACTCGAATAGACCAGTCACCATGTTATGACGTCACCCAACTACCATGTTGGATCCAGGAGAACCTTGATCTTGACCCATAACTTGGCCCAATAACCGTGACTTTGGATGACCTTGAAAACTAAAACTCGAGAAAAAATGGCAAAAATATAATACATTCATAAAATTTAGCCAGCATATTACATTACTGACTACTGCCGCTATGTTGGATCCAGATGACCTTGACCTTTCGCTTTAACCCAGTAAAATTTGACCTGGAACCCAATAACTCGTCAAAATATAAAAAATTTCCTAAGAATTTGTAGAAAAATTATAAAAAATATTATTAGAAATTTTTAAAATTATTTTTAAATCTTATATTTAAATCTTATATTCTTATATTCTCCCACAGCACCGCGTCCAACAGAAAACTGATCCCCTTCCAATCAATCACATTGTATTAACATTCCCCTCCTTTACCCACTTACCTTTGCTCATTCTGCGAATTCACTCCACCAACCGTATTGTTTTTTTCTTTTCGTTTGTCATTTGTTTACGTTTTCAACATCTAGGTGACACTGATTGCTACGCTCAACATGTTAGATCTCACATATGTGACCTTTACCCTGTGCCCATGGCCTCGGATAACCTTGAACCGAAAAATAAATTCTAAAAACTTTTATAAAAACCTGAAAATTTTCAAAGAAAGTAAAAAATAAAATAATTAATTAAAGACTGTTTTTCATTAATCTTTATATTAATCTCACAGTATTTCCATCAATCAGTATTGGAATCAGCACCGTAATCAGCACCACAATCAGCACCGCAATCAGCACTACAATCAGCACCTCAATCAGCAATCCACACACCAATCCACACCAATCCTCCTCGATCCAAAGCAATCCACTACGGTCCTTCGCAATCCTCCTCCTCCACGAATCACAGCAACCCATGAAAATCCTTCTATCAATCCCAATCCTGCGAAAAATCCCAATCCTTCGCAATCCTCCTCCACAATCCACAACAACCCAGGCAAATCCTTCGATCAGTCCAAATCATTGAATCAATCCCAATCCTTAGCAATTCTCCACCGCAATCCACAGCAATACCTGCCAATCCTTCTATCAATCCCAATCCTGCGATCAATTCCAATCCTTAGGTAGACCCTTCGATCAATCCTTCGGTTTGTAACTTACCCATATGTATAGGAATTACATTAGTTCGCCAACTGTCTCCAAATTTGTACAGTACATGTTGACAGAATTAATGTTTTTTATTCAGTCCACTATCCATGTATTTTTATACTAAAGTCTTTATTATCCTTTCATGTGCAGATATTTCCTTTAATATTCGAGTGCTCATAGAACCACTTTAAAGTTGTGAGGGAAAAAGGATACCACACATAAATATTAAGAAACCCCAGCTATTTTATAATAATTATTTATTATTATTTTGTAATTACACGTTCAGAAGAAAACAGTTCATCACATCATGCGATATAACCCCGATACTTCAGTTAACTAATGATTGAAAACATCTCGTTAATGTGCGAGAGATCCCCGCGTTTTTGATGGTCAATCAAATATCTGCGTCCATCAACAAGTTCATTCGGGTCTTTGGGAAATAGGTAGCCAGTATTCTCGGCGTCTTCTGCCTTCTTCATGTCGCTTATTGCAGCAAATGTATTCGAGAAGTGTGTCAATGCATCGATAAAATCGCTATATCGTCTTCAGTACTATCAATGTCCTCATGTTAATTTTCATTAATACTCTCTTCATGACCATCTTCACATCTTGTTTTGTATTCTATATTAAATTTGCTTTTCTTTGTAGAAGGAGTTGTTACGTCATTAGTAGTTAGAGCCGATGACCGTCAATTTGAAGTTCGTTGACTTCACGCGGAAGTCTTGCAAGTGTACATTCCCCACAGTAGAGTCTACTGCACCCATTCCGTCTTTATCACTATACGCCGTTCACGGTAATGTGAGCACTTTTTAACACCCTCACAACAGGAATAATAGCAAATAAATGTGTTTTATTGTAGTTTTAGATATTAACTTTTGAAAGTGATGAAATGTATATACTGCGTTTATTAGTTACATGACAATTTTTATACCAACGAGTGACGGAAAGACAAAAATTGGCTGAAAAGCAAAATTGAGAATTGCCTAAATAGTGTTCACTTTACCGTGAACAACCTATAACTGTTTCACCATAGTCGCCTGTCGAATCGGTACTAATCGATACAGCAAGATGTATCGCCGGCAACAAGTTACCGCCTTGCACAAATTGCATGGGACCAATGTCGTAATGCCTCATCGCGCGAAAAGGACTCCTCTTCGTACAGGCCGTTCTCTCATGCTGACGAGCATTTTGACCATAGGTGAAAACTTGATCACAGAACCGACACTGGCGACAACCAGTTAGAGATGATACTCCATGATCGTTGAGGTCAAAGGCAGGCCTTCGTATTCGCAATTCATCTTCGTGGTATGACGAGAGAGCGCTTCCAAATAAATGTTCACCTCACGGTATCAGAACGCCGTCATTTTTTCTATATAAATGCGGTTTTTTATATTAAGGAGCCTAGCTTGCGCCCACGAAAGGCCTTCCACCACAAAATTTTTACGTTAAAACATATGGGAGCACTCTGAGAAAACCCACAAACTCGTTCGCCCCAGAAGAAAACATTCCGATAATTATGTATACAAAAATATTGAAATATGAAATTATTTTTTATTTATTTTATACATAACTTTGTATAGATTTATAAATGTGCAAATATAAAATTATTTTTAACTAATTACATACGTAATTGTGTATATATAAATATTGGAATATGATTTTTTTAAATAAATATATATGCCTACAAAAATATTTAGACAACTTATTGTTCTGTAAGTAATGTTAAATGATAGGTACACATAATATGTTTTATTTTACTCTTTTAATATTTTTATTAACAAATAAGCAGTTCCTCAACACGTCTAATGAATTGAAATGAAGAAATATTTGAATACAGCCAAAGATTTAATGTTATGTCCTTACTGCTAGGTTATTTTACCGAAGTTCGCACAGAACTATCCACTATTAGCCTCTAGTGTATTTTCTATATTCTATTTATACTGAATGGTGTAGTGGAGCGGGTGAAGCCCTACCTCTACATCAGCGCCAGACAACGTAGCGAGGAGACTTGGACGCACGACCAGCGCACGTCCCCAGACGCTGAGGTTTCGTAACCGGTCCCCGGGTTGGTGCGGCGGGTGAAAGATGGCTCGCTGGGTCAAACCCTCGGCCCGGGCTCCCCGCGGCTCCAGACTGGACTGTCCAGGTGGACAGACCGCCTCTTTTGAGGTCGCCGCTTCGATTTACGGCGAGGACAGCGCGCGGCTGGCTACCCGCCTACCGAGAGCTCAGCTCGTCTCCCCTCGACCCACCGCGCCGCTGGGAACTTTCCACCTCTGTTTCTCTCCAACCACATTGCTGCGGCTATCTCCGCACGTGATACGGCATTTCGAAAGCCAAAAATTTATTTATTTTTCTACATGTTAGGAATATTTGATTGTTACATTACATAATTTTATGAAAACTTGACAATAATATCTAATCATTAAAAAAATAATTCATGATATTTACTTAGCGTAAATATGGGACTGTTAACTTAAAATATTAATTTATGAAAATTTGAAAAAAAAAATTTAGCGCAAAATTTGGATTCAGTTAGAGTCACGGGAATGGCATGTTGCAATTTCTTTGAAATAAAAAACTTGGTTCATTCGCGGTAAGAGTTTAAGATTTAGCCTTTATGAAATATAATTTTTTATTAGAAGTTAAAATGTAAAAATGGAAGGACAGCATAACAAATTTGCAAGAAATATTCTTCAAGACATTCTATTAATGTCTTGAATAAATCTTTTGAGGTCTAACATAGTGTATTAATTTTTTGTTCCATTCTGAGATATGTGTGTGTACTGTATGTGTGTATAAGTACTTACTAATTCTTATAATTAGAAAAAATTAAAAGACATTTTTACTACCAAGCGTTCACTTTCAATCTTTAACTTCGTATAACATCGAAAAAGGATGTAATAAGGAAAAAAGAATGTAGAAATAATGAAAGAACGTTCTTAAGAGCGTATCATTGTTTTCTACATCTACAGTAGAATGCATGTTTTTGTTTCAATATAAAATGATAATATATAAATAATATGACAATATCGACAGCATGGTGTTTGGAAATCTAACGAAAAGAGCTACAGTGACTTTATATTTACATAAGTTTTCGTTAAAATCACGAAATTGAATAAAATGAATACGTTGCGCTACAGCACAAAATTATTTTACACGTCAAAATGCAATAAGGAGTATTATCTCGAAAATTAATATTTGCGGTTCATCCGTAGGCCTACTTCGTTTTTAACACTTGAGGTAAAATTTACAGTCAGAATAGCCGAGCATTTGTGCATCTTCAAGATATTGTTTACATTCTATATTGAAATAATTTTTGGCTACAGATCCAGGAAATGTAATTTCTGGAATTGGTATCGACTGAATTGTATCCTTAGTTTATTACGCGACGTGAAAAATAGTAAATACTTAACCCGATTCAGATTATTTTGCAGTAACAGATAATTTATTCCGTATGCATTTCATAACATGTTGAAGTGCTTCGAAATAAAATCTGCAAGATATTAAATCAGCCCTGTTTATCAGCTTCTGTGTATCGACCACGTATCCTTATACCGCAACTCAAAACTAACATTGTTACAGCTAACGCATCACGTCGATCTGGTGTCAACTGTGTCATATGATTGGAACATTTTTGGTAAGAGACCAAAGCACTGAGCGACTCTTCGTAAATAGCTGAAGCATTATTTTAAGGAGCCAGTACACATGGAGCTGTTTTCCATGTTTGAGGCCGAGATGCGTGGGATCGGTAAGGGCGAGAATGACACGCGTTTCAAGTGCGCCATCGCCGCTACGCGCAGGGCTTTGGAATGGCGTGCAGTGTTCTCGTTATGCTGCGTGTACCTATGTGACTTAAAGCTTTGGTCATATAATTTTATTGGTTGGAAGTTTCTTAAGATTTTTGAAACAAACCTTTTTAAGAATCATCCCATTTAACATGTGTTTAGTTATTTCCTAAGTATGCCACGTATCTACATGCGTTATATACCTCTGTTAACTTAAAAGTATCTTACTTTTCGTTAAATTGAATTTTATCTGTATTTTATTTATAAAATATAATATTTCCTTTATAATGAATATGAATAAAACTGTGAGAAAAGATGTGTGTTGGTAGCGACTAGTAAGAAATAGTTCTAAAGCAAAATATAATTACAACTGAGTGCGCGCGAATTCTGTGCGTTGTCCTGTGGTGTGATTTTATACTTAGTTAAGCTTAGTTTGCATAAGGCGGAGGAATATCCTGGAAGTAGAATGTTACCTGTACTTCAGAAAAGTGTGAAGTAACCGTGAATGGATTATGCCAGTTTCGCAGGCACTCCAAAATTGAGTTTTTGGCCATTTTGATGAGCTTAGAAATAGTTTTGGCAATAAGCATGTTGTACTGAAAGTTATATTATGTTTCTTTTCTTGTGCACACGTGAAATGGTTTGTTAAAAAAAAACAAACGTGCGTTACACACACACACACTACAGCCCAGTTCGTGCACCTGCGTGAAAGTTGAAATATACCTACGCAAGCACTGAGAGAAGTTGTTTAAAATTTTGCCGTGGAAGTTTCTAAATGAACAGAATACGACCTACAGTGAAGTCTGGCGTCCTCCCTGTGCTTTCAACGCGTGAAGAATGAAGCCAGCGATGGGAGTTACGTGTTTGCGTGTATCTCTCCTACTCATGTTTACAATCCCAAAGTAACATGAGCACGCGAGTGTAACTAAACGGGCGCAGACAACGTAACATGCATAATGGTCGCCAGGCACTGAAACTTTCACATCACGCTGCAGACGATTTATTTACCAGTGGGAGGAGGGTTCCACTCTCACGTGAGTACGAGTAAATTTTCTATCCCCTTCGCGACAGCACTGCGCTGTATTCGAAGATACCGACTGCTTCCAAACGGCGTAAACATCAAGAGAAATAAAGAAAGAAATTACTGGAGAAGACTTTTATAGTTTTTTTTTTCTAGGGTTGCGGAAATTTAACTTCAGTGCTAGTATAAGAAATTTGTGTTAGGTTTGTTATAGTTAATTGGCTGCAGGAACGCTTCAGATATTGATGCGCCTCGTAGCAACATATTATTATAAAAGCAAATATTGCATTTAAATAGAAGTTTGTGTGCTTGTGTGAGTCTCTTACAAAAGTTTCGCTACACGCGTGATCCATGTATGCATACTTCATTTATGTCTATGCATGTACATATAAGAGGTACATCTTAAATTCTCTAAACAACTATAAGCTGTTCACGGTAAAATGAGCACTTCTGAAACCCCTGCTAAAGCTCTACTTGTATGCACTTAGTGTATTATTTCGCCAAATGTAAAATTAACACTGTCATGGGTCTCATCGCTTTATTCATCCGTCGGTCAAGTAAAAATGTGAAATTATCAGGAAAGTAAATATTTGATAAATATGGTCATTTTTACATTTCGATGTATTAAAAGAACAGAAAGCGACATAAATTATTTAAGTTATCACGAATTGATACCTAACACTTTTTGTTCGACGTTAAGATATGGAACTACTTTCCATCCATCGATACCAAATTTGCTGGGAGAATATCCCTCGGTGCGCCCATTAAAATATATGCATGCAGGGGAAGTGACTTTTTTCTAAGGTTAGTTTCAAAAGTGCTCACTGTATCGTGAACAGCCTTTATACATACACACTGTATGACTGTCTTGGTTTCCGGGCTGCAGCCGCGTCTGGCTGATTTATGGAACCGACGTCACCCTGATATACGACAGAGAGCCATAATGATACATGACTATGTTGTTACGTGTCACTGGTCCACGCCGCTGATGTTGGCTTCGCATGCCGCGCGAGCGAAGAGGACAGAGAGTCGTTATATGATAGCGGAGGCAGCGCGAGCGATGGCGGCCGCGTATCAGTTACAGAAAGCGAGCTGAAACGACAATCTCTTTAGCGGCGCATTCTGCTGGCCTTAGTTGTATTGATTCCTGCGTTTATCTGAAGAGCGATCTGGATTACTGACCTCGTTCTCTCAGCGGGACTCGGGGTGCGCTGAACCTTCCAAATGGTAGGGTCAACACTATAAATATTGCGCTAGACCTCCAGGCCAGGAGTTGAGATGAGTTGCAATCAACAAACCCGCGATTTTCTTTTCCAGTCCTCACTTATTGCTTTACCCGCGTGATTTGTTTAATGGGAAACAGTTTCCCTGCTGCGTGAAATCTAGCTCCTAGATACTCCGCGCCTCACGTTCGCTGTGGCTTGTTGAGTTGAAATGAAGATTGAAAAACTTCGTCCTTCGGGAGGAGAGTTAATATTCACGATAAAGGACCCAAAGACGTTGATGTAACGTGCCCAGTTCTTGCGGCCAGGCAATAACATACTTCAGCTTTTATAACCGACAGTAGCCCTCCTGTAGTGTGGGAAATGTTCCTTGGGCGTACCGGTTTTATGTTATTAAATTCTGCCGAGAAGAAAAATGTCGAAAATGTGCTTCTATTACCCTGCAGTAGATGCGTGAAGACCAAACTACAGAGAAAAAATTTTGTGAGTAACATTAATTTTTACTTATGAACCCTGTAACACGTTTACGGTGCAGGGCATTTGCAAAGAGTTTTTTGTGGGTATAGCTATTGGCTACTGCGTGATTTGATCGACTGCTGGTACGAGGAGACAACAGACTCTCTTTTCTGGCATATCTCAGTACACTTTATGTTCAAGTACCTTATCGAACAAAAACCTACCTGAAATATATTTTTTAATACGAGCAGATTAAGAGATTGTACAGATATTTCCGAATTCGCAGAATTATTTCTTCTTAAACGTGAATGAAGAGATTTGGGCGGCTCTTAACAGTGAGGTCTTGAGAGGAGATGAGGATGATTGAAGTGAATATGAAGCGGAGCCAGAATGAAGGGAACGGGGGAAACGGGAGCTCCCCAAGAAAACCCGCCGACCAACGGCGTCGTCGGGCACACAATTCACACTTGCGAAAATCCGGTGACCCGGCCGGGGATTGAACCCGGTTCGCCTTGGTGGGAGGCGAGCGTGCTAATCTCTCAGCTACCGTGGCACCTCCTCTCTTCTTAAATCTTCACGATTGTACACTTAAAACAACAGCAACTTTATCACTTCATTAAAATACTGGCATTAGTAATGATAGTTATTGCACTGCTGACGTGTTGGAAGCAGAAGCAACGTCATTGTATAGATGGTCTATTCGCAGTGTCTTCACATTTTCTGAATAAAACTTTTGAAAAATCACTCCATGTATGACAGGTTTGGTTGTTTCCGAAATATGTCATGTATCACAAGCGTTTTATATTATTTCTATTAACGAAGTTGATTTATTTTTGTATAAAATTAACTTTAACTTACAATTTATATATAAATGCTAATATTTCATTTACAGTAAATATGAATAACAACAGAGCGAAAAAAGGTGTGTTAGTAATGCCTAGAAATTGATAGTTAGACCCGCAAAATTCGCATTATTATTAGGGGACAAGTTATAATTAAAGCACACGTACCTTTGCAATGCGTTTGTCATTGGACCAAACTTTATCTGACACACCCCGAGTAACTCTACGCCAATAAATGAACACTTCACTACTGTGTGCCCCGATAAGGCGCATTTCTTGTAAGAAAGGGCTTGATTTCACGCATATGCAGCAGCCAATGGAGAAACGATCCCGGCTGAAGTACCTATTTACAGTACTGTAAAGTTTAGCTTATGCCAAATAATAACGCGAATTTTGCAAGTCTCTATAAATAGTTCTCATGTAAAATATTATTATAGTAATTGCACACCAATGCTGTGCGTTGTCTCTTTGGCGTAATTTTCTAGACTTAGCTAAGCTTAGTTTGCATGAGGCGAGGAATAATCTGAAAGTAGAATTTAGCAGAGCTTCAAAAATTTGGAGTAACCGTGAATGAACTATAACTGTAGATTAAGAGCTTTGATAATGATCTCCCCCGAAGAGTCGCTTGTGGTCCACAAGACCAGGAGAAACACATAGGACGTAACTGCAGCACTTGTGTTATCTGAGCATTCTCACAGCTACTCAATCCAAGCTGAGGAATTTCTGTTGATTAGATCTGCCATAGTACAGAAATAGAAGTCTATATTACATTACCCATACAGGTAAATAGTTGTCGCAACAAATATTAAATTGGTTTGTTACATCAATGAAACTATATTTTTGGCAACTGATTACCTTACTTTGAGGAATTTATTTTCTGTTCACATAACCTTATAGAAAATAATTATAGCCACCTGTTTATCGCGAAAATATTTATGAGGTGGCTAGGCTTCAATATCCTAAATGCACACTGGCAACCTTCGTTTGGCTATTGGCCGCCTGTCTTTGTGTGAAGAATGACTGTTATACTAGTGAGTCAATAAGAATAAGTTTCTCCGATACAGCCTGTTCGTGATTTGCTGGCAGACAGATAAGACATGTAAAAGTAAATTAATTATAAAAAACTATTTTAAAACCAACCTTTTACTTATAAATCCACTAAAAAGAGATAAACAATTATAGTAGTTACAGAATTTGTAGAACTTGTAAGACGTGGTCGAAAAGCCGTAATAAACTCAACTAAAAATGATTATGTTTATATCAATTTATATTTAATATACAAAAGTTTCGCGCAATGTAGAACATATACTTCATTTGCGTAAGGGTAATAAACACATATCTTGAGTGAGAATCTTAACTTTTCACAATATAGAATGTATACCTCATTTGCGTCATCATAGTAATCACATATCGTGTGTAAGGCTGTTAAATATTAGCGGCATAGGAGGGTTAACTCATTTTCGCAAGCATAGTAAGAACATATCTTGTGTAAGGCTCTTAACTATTCACACCAAGCTTCTATGCACTAAATTGCTTTTCAACCACGTCTTAAAAGTTCTACAAATTATATAAGTACTATAATTATTTTTCTCTTTTTAGTGCATTTATAAAAACAAAGGTTGGTTTAAAATATTTTAATAGTTAAGTTATTTTTCAATTTTTAGCCTGAACAATTCTTTTGTTATTATAATACATGTAGTCAATTTGTACATTCGTTTATACACTAGTGAGACTAAAAATACAAAAAATGTGCAGTTAAATACTGGTGGCCCCTTCCAAACTTTGGGCTGCAACCTAACGAACAGTGATGCAAAAAAGTAGGTGAGGATGAAAAGTCTACAAAAGTGAAATCAAACACTGGTGGCCCCTTCCACACTTCGGGCTGCAACCTGACGAACAGTAATGCTTTGCAGGCAGACTTCATACCAGTTCAGTGCATAGAGGTCGAACAGACACCGTACGCACAAACAATGCAAGTTACATAGAAGGTTGTAAAAAATCAAATTATCCAACTACAAAGTGGTTCTGAACCTAAGTGTTTGGAACACAACTTTTTCTGAACTATTTTCGAGAAAAACAATCACGGGTGTGGATATCAGCTAAAGTGTTACGAAATTCAACTGGTCGTGTAACCTTTTCGCAGAAATCGGGTGTCCCTAACCAACGGCTTCCCCGGGAAAACATTGCCACAAGTCGATCCGTACGGCGACTTTTAAATCAAACTTTCATGCTTCCTCGAGAGTAATCAGGTTTATCTAATCATTACAAGCTATCTCCGAAAGTTTCTATCAAATCTGGGGTTCTCATATCAACCCCCAGCAATGCCGTATCATAACTGTTACCCACCTCCATCATCAACCTTCCAAATAGTTTTTCATTCTCTTTTGCCATAATTGTGTTATTATGACAACTAAAAGTACGTTATTATAGACCTTTCACGGTTACTTTGAACATTTCTGAAGTCCTGCTATAGTTCTGCTTGCAGGTTATACCTCCACCTCATGCAAATAAAGCGTAGCAGAGCCTAGAAAAATACACCAAATGGACATTGCACTGCATTCGTGCGCATTCAGTGTAATAATATTTTGCATAAGAACTACTTCTTATTAGGTATTACCAAATGAACTATTTTCTCCCTGTTTTAATTATATTAATTCATTATTAGTGAAATATAATTTATGTATAAAATATAGGTAAAAATACAACTTAACTAAAAATAAGGTACTTTCGTATTAACAGAAATATCAAACGATTGCGATGCATGATATACTTAGGAGACAACCAAGTATGCTATTCATAGAGTAAGATTCGAAAAGTGAAAAAATCGTGAATAGTCTTAATTCGGTTAGAATGCTGTAAGCCAGTGGACAAACGTTTCCTGCAAAAACAAAAAGGTTAATTCGCCATTTTTTCTCCCGGTTTACGTAACCCGTTAAGTGAACCTACATATTTTCCCCTCAGTGGTTTGCATAACTCTCCAACCCCACCGGAGATGTCGCAATGACCCTTGTCCCACGACGCAGACCTCGTGCCGGGACGAATAGCTGTCGCCGCGTGACGAGACCGCGTGGCCCAAGATTGGGGCGTTTCCCCCACGTAGAAAAATCGATTACCTCCCCTCCTCCCCCAAGACTCGTGGCGACCGACCGGTCCCGAGGTTACGAGAGTCGTGATCGCGGCGTTCCCAGGTCGATTCCGGGTATCTTCGATATCATCACCACTTTCTCCTGCACCACCTTATCCTCCCTCCCCTTCCCCTGTTTACAATCGCCCTGGCCGGGACCCTTCCAGAGATCCCAGTCGATATGTCTGTCGCGTCATGGAACGCCCAAGTATACAGAAGCAAATACACCACGGCATGTGTTATGAACTCGGACCTGGCGTCAAAGCATGCTTGTTAGGACCATAAAATAAATATGAGGTAGACCGCTTATTCGTCTTCTGCATATGTACCCAACATTGACCTACCCCAATGGAACACAACTATCAATGTCACATTCTCAACAGTGGTGAACGCATTTGTTTTTATCTCGATTATTAAATGACAAGCGGTATTATTAGGATAAAATACTTTTACCAATTTAAATTTAATCAAACTGCATTACAGATTGATCAGAGTGAGTATACATACATCTCAAAACGTTTGTTTAAAAATCAGTTTTCTAGCCTAAAATCCAAACCATGCCGTTTTCGCTGTACGTGCTTGCAGGAAAGCAGTTCAATGTCGGGACACGGTGATTGATTGTGCGCAGTCAGCGAAACCAGTCTACCTCATCTTTAGTCCATGGTTAGGACCAGTAACTAAACACCATCACAGAAAGTTCTGAATAGTGTGAGATGTGGCAGTTTGGATGGTATGAGTTATGTAGTTCTTTTGTGACCACTAACTGATTGAGCATGCCTGGTACAAGCTGAAAACAGCCGTTTATAATCGTCCACAGCGTCCATAAACACTTCCAGATCTCTTAAGAGCTGTCCTAATGGAATGGGACCTTCGTTCGGAATATGACATCAACACATTGATTACAAGCATGTCACGGCGTGTTAGGGACCTGTACAATTCACATGGAGGCCACACACGGTACCAAACTGCAGTGAGAAGAAGGAAACCCTCCCTTGCCAGAGACACCGTTGAGTTAATTTTGTCCGCCATTTCTAATCACTGCCGAAGCTCAGAGCGGGGGTAGCCCGGGCCCTTGTGAGGGCCCTTTATCACCCAGGCGGTCTCATGTGAAATGCAGGAGAAAGGAGAAGCTAACCCTCTCCCCCTCCCACACCCATCAAAATATTTTAGGCCAGTGCTATAGTTCTTATAGGGTAGCCGAGTATTCCCAGCAAACCCTGGTTCCCAATGCTGATAACCCCCCACTCCCCTGCCTGCACAGGTTCGTGGGAGGAGGTAACAGTGAGGCTGTTACCTATTGTTGTCCCTTAAATTTCGTTAATTTTGAAAAATGCAGGTTAAGTTATAGACTGGACGAGAGTTTTTAGACTCCCGGCCAGTCTTTCCTTGTTAAAGCTGAAGCTAAGCCTGAACATCCCGTGAATTTATTCGCGAAGGGTCTGGGTAAAGGCGTTGCCTGCAGTGAAGTGAGGTGAGGTGATTGTGTAATGAATTGTGAATTAATATTAATTATTCTATAATTACTTGTTCTGTTTAATTAGTTATATTTTAATCAATCAGTCTCATTCCCTGAGGCGCTGTAAGTACCCGAGTCCTAAGACAGGCTGGAAACGTACGGTGGTCGTATGAGATTAATTAAATTTAATAATATTAATATGCCTCAGCTAAAGTCTTCTATATTTAAGATTTATTACAATAAAACTTAAAATAGGAGGCGATAATTACTAATTGCGGGTTTATCACGTCTGAGAGGAGACAGTGCTGCCATCTCTGGGTGGGGAGTTAATTTTGTTGTCCTTTCGTGTTGTTAGAAACACTTTGAATCTCACGTTTTGTATCGGTACTGTTGATAACGTTGTCTAATTGCTATGCTTAATTTACGTAAACTCCATACGTTTGTGCATTATGTGTGTGTATATATATTCAAAACTTGTTGTGAGGTGTTTAGTATATGGCAATCTTGAGAAACCCATAACTTCGTATAACACAATGCTTAACTGCAAGCCCAATTTTATAAATGGGCATAGTGGGCACGTACCCAGAGACGCAAAAAAAAAAAAAACTGGCAATCATTGTTGTCCTATGCAAGAACTTAAATGTAATGGAAAATGGGGGGGAGGGGGGGGGGGCTTTCTCATGTCGTTCCCAGGACGCTGTTGACGTTAAAATTGGGCCTGCTTGACTGACGGGTTTGTTTGCACGTTGCAGGTAGGCAAATGACTTCTGAAGGATGCATGAACCGATAGCAAGAGAAAACCCGCTAATATATCACTCTAAACCTGAGTCAGTAAGGCTATCTCTTTTTCAATCAGTGAAGAATCTGACCAATCATACAGTTACTTTATAACACTTTTTCTGGAAATTCAGTGAAAATACGCCCGTTTTTCTTCTCTCACCGTATACGTGACATTTTCCGCTGATGTATAAACCAAATGCGGCACTGGTCCCTTAATGATATAGATTTAGACTGCTCTATAGTAGGTAATACGTTTGTAAGTTAATGTTTTCAATTAAAAAAACGCAAACAACAAATGAACTAATAAAACGAATGAAATATACGTTACGAGTTGACGAACATTCAGACTTTCGATTTTATGTAAACATCATATCGCTCGGTTACGACGTTAAAAATTGATGAAATATTGTGATGTAATTGTGTGCATACGCACTATTTGTAACAACACTCTTAAAATGAAAAAATAAAAAAAAGTTATATATAATTTTCAGTTAAATAATTAATGCTCTGTTTTCCTGCCAAAGTCAAGGCTAGCTTTACAGCACAGAAGGATAATCATGACTAGATATCCGAGAAATTCGTGAGTTCAATGACCTGTAAGCTGTACTTCACAGTCTTATATACTCTCATACAGATATCAACTGTTTATTGCTTGATTGTTGTGGTAGTAACATGCTGTGGTTGGGCGCATAATTTATTTCATGTTTGTTATTGGCTTATACATCTCCAGGAGGTGTCAAACTACACGTCGACCAATTACAAACGTAACATGAACGTACATGTGTGTGAATTATAACTTGTCTGGAAATGAACCCGCGAAATTCTGGGGTTTATAATCATGACACAATGAATGTCAGTAAATTGTTAAGAAAAAAAAAAGTATTATTAAGGAGACAGTCTGGCAGTAGAGCACTGTGGGTTCAAATCTCGGCCAAGGCAACTTTCTTTTTCTTAATTTACGTATAATTGCACATCATCAATAATAGTTACTTTTTGAAATATGTTTATCTCTAGTAACGATTTGGCTAACTTAAATAAAACAGTACTTAATTCATCGTACGCTGTTGGTTGTGACAACTACTCATTCAGTGGAACTGTTACCCTCTAACAACCATTTATTTTCCACTGATTCTCGGTGGAGTCATTCTCACCTATTTGTGTTGTGATTGGCTGTATACCAGTGACTTTTCACTGTTTCTTATTTGGAATGTAGGAAATTATAAACAATACCGCATTCAGCTTACTTGAAAAAATGAATTGTTCTTAACCCTTTACATTGAGATCTGAAAATTTTAGGATTAATTTGGAAATAAGCTAGAACTTCAAAGCTTGTGCTTATATTTTACTTTTACTATTGATTTACGGGTTACTTGCCACCTCTGAGAGAAACCTGAACCAGTCTAGAACATGCAAAAAATGAGGGCCTAATTATTTGTGGCAGCAAGGAACAAATTATAATTTTTTTAATCTATTCGTAGTAAATCCACACTTTTTGAATCAGACCTTTCGAAAATCATCTCATATATGTCAAGTTTGGTTTTTCCCTAAATATGTCATGTATCACAAGCGTTTTATATTTCCATTAACATAAAAGTATTTTATTTTTATCAAAATGAACATTTACTTATATGTTATCTATAAATTACAATATTTCATAGTTATTATGAATAAAACAGAGAGAAAAATGTGCGTTTATAATGCGTAGTAGAAAATGTTCGCATGCGAAATATTACTAAACAGAGTGTGTTCATTTAGTGTGATTTTCTAGACTTACTGGAGTTTTTAGTATACTCGCCTCCTACTCAGGAGAGCTGCGTTCAATTCCCGGCGAGGTGGCCCCCGGATTTTCGCATGTGCAAATCGTACCGGACGATGCCGCTGGTCGGTGGGTTTTTCAAGGGAGTTTTTAGTTTCCCACGCCCTTTCATACCGGTGCTGCTCCATACTCACTTCGTTTTACCCTCATCGCCTCCCAAGACCTCGATTTCAAGAGCAGTCCAAATATCTTCACTCACTCACGTTTCTTTGTAACTGCAAAAATCTTTGATTTATGTGAAGTTGCGAGAGTTAATGTACACGCAGCTAAATTATCTGATTTCGGAAAACCATGGAAGATCGAAATCAGGAGAGCCGGACCGGGAATCGAACCCGGGTCCTCCCGAATGCGGGCCCAGTGAGTTAGCACTGCGTCACATCGCTCGGTCTCTTGCTGGAGTACATGACACGCGTAATTCGAGAGCTATCGACAGTGTGGCAGCAACTGCAGGTATCAAACACCGGCGGGAATGGAATCAGACGACCGCTCCAACTTGACGTCAGCGCACTTGGGATCGTCGCCGACTGCGTGGCGTGTCGTAACGGCTCCCCGTGATTCAGCGACGACGAGCAGGTACTTACGTGACACATCCGTCGTAGGCGAGCAAGAATCGGGAACGGCCGGGAGGGCGACTGATACAGAGACTACGGCAAACCGAGAAGAGGATCGAGTGGTTCGTTGCGAGAGCACTCCGTGAAATAGACAGTTTCCTGCGTGTCGTAAGCGACAACCGGAGAGTCACAGAGAAGCTGAGCATACAGAAGAGGATACGCTGCGTGTGCGCGGCGCCCTCCTAATTCACGATACAGCAGAATACCACACATATTAACTGGACTGAAAAAATTTTGGGACTACATTTGCGGTGATTCATTTCGGGAAAAGGATACCAGTCAAAATTGGCACGTTTATGTCACTTCTGCAGTTTTCTCCCACCGGGTTTTGACACCTTCTGAAGAAACGTTAGCTAATGACAAACGTGCAAAAGATGCAGGCCCAATCGTCGCCGATCTGGGGTGAGGGATGCTCTAGATTCGAATCCAGGATAAGGCGTGGGTGTTAATTTAAGTTAGGTTATAAGTTAGCCTGTAGTCCAACCCCTGTTAAGCTTTCAAGCATAAAACCGAGGGAAGTTAAAAAGCCCTTTACAATACAATCCATAATCTACCGCAACTAGCATCCAAAGAGGAGTTGAGATTTGCACGATTGTGCATAAAATTGCAAAGTCTCTCCCACAGGTCACTGAATTCATGAATTTTTCAGGTTGTAGCATCGCCTAGATTTAAAACTCTTGTTGAATTTAATTACTCAAATATACGTCCTTGTTGCAAGAACAGGCGAGTTTACAGAAGGGAAACTGTGCAGTGGTTCGTTTAATGTAGGCGTACACTTTCTCTGATTGGCTGTGTAAGGGCTGTGGAACAGGTCTACTGGCTACTGCGTGCGGCGAAAGACTCCTTTATTGGCCAAGCTGCCTGCTAACAAGTAAGTTACGAGGCATTGATTGTTTACTGGCGTTCCGACATGCTGCTGGGAAGTGGCTGTTTTACTTCTGTGTTGTGAAGTATTCTGTATCCTGATCCACTGTGAGTCCACAAATCTGCAAGCAAACAAATATGGAATCCTGCCCTACCTGCTTAAGGGTAACACTACAACTGGAATCTCAAGGAGGCAGCAGGAAAACTACAAACAGCTGAGGTTCGAGTATGCCGAGGGGCCGCCATGGTGTAGTGGTTAGACAACTCGCGTCCACCTAGGCGAACCGGAATCGATTCCCGCGCTTTTCGCATGTGGGAATCGTGTCGGACGATGCCGCTGACCGGCGCGGCGGGCTTTCACAGGGATCTCCCGCTTCTCCCACCCTTGCATTCCGGCGCTGCTTCATACTCACCTCGTTTCACCCTCATCGGCTCTCAAGACCTCGATGTTAAGAGCAGCCCAAATCTCTCCCCTCCACTCAAGTATGCCGAATATTGTGGAGACTAGCATTCAGGTGTTTAAGGACATTGAATTTTCTTGTCCCTAAATAAGAGGAATAGGCCCGAGTCACAGAACAGACGAGTTCAGGAGAAACAGTATGCGTCAGTGCTTTTTGATGTCAACATACTCAGTTGCTGATTGCCGCAGAGCATCTTTTGAATGTGCCTCATTGTATTTGCCGTGTGTTGTACGGTGACCTAAAGGCTGCTCATGATAAAGTGAGCACTTTAGAAATGAACCTTAGAATAAAAGTCACTGCCCCTGCATGCATAGGGCCTATTTTTTAATGGGCGCACTGAGTGACATGCGCCCGGTAAAGTTGATAACGATAGTGGGAAGTAGTTCCATATCTTAACATCAAACAAAAACTGTTAGGTAACCATTTGCGATAATTTAAATTATTAATTTCGCCTTCAATTTTTTTTTAATGCATCAGTGTGTAAAAATCAGCAGATTTTTAAAAGGTTTACTTTTCTAATAATTTCACTATTTAACTTGATCGATGCATGAATAAAGTGATGAGGCCCATGGCATTGTTAATTTCACATAAAGTGGGATAATACACAACGTGCACACAAGTATATCTTAAGCAGGGCTTTAAATAGTGCTCATTTTAACGCGAACAGCCTAGAATGTCATGTTTTAAGGGCGCTGTGCCGATTTGTTGGCGTGTGCTGCCAGAGACTGTGACTTGTGCCACGATCACAGAATATTTAATAATACAGAGCGGAACTTCCTCCTTTACCCCGAGCTCCAGCCACTCAAGTCAGCAAAAAAAAATGGGGTTTCATTTGCCGCTACCATCGCGCAACTCCGTTCGCCGAGCAGCGTCTCTTAACAAACTTGCCAGACGGCACGCCAACCAGTACAAAGTGTTTTGCAGAATGCAATATAATCCATTCACGGTTACTTCACACTTTTCTGAAGCCCTGCTAAATCTCCATTTCCAGGATATTCCTCCCCTTAGTGCAAACTAAGCTTATCGAAGTCTAGAAATTTACACCAAAGGACTACGCACCGGATTCGTACGCGCTCAGTTGTAATTATATTTCGCATGAGAACTATTTATTATCAGGTGCTACCAACACACATGTTTTCTCATTGTTTTTACTCATATTGATTGTAAAATATATATTATAATGTATGAATAAAATACAGATGAAACTTCAATTTAATGAAAAGTAAGATACTTTCATGGTAACAGAGGCACATAACGCTTGTGATACATGGCATATTTAGGAAATAAGCAAACACGTCATACATGGGGGATTTTCCAAAGGTTCGATTCAAAATATGTGAATAAGCCATGAATAGACTATAGTCATTCAGACTCAATGCCGTTTCCAGAGCCTTATACAACCAATCAGCGAGTCAGTAAGCCATTTCGTTTCTGTGTACCTATATGTTCTGTGCCACAGTTCCGCTTGTGCAAAGTTAGTTGATCTGCAGCTCGGACTATATAGTTATGAAAATCTCTACGCCCGTAATGAATATACTCGTATAAATATTTATAATTTTTTCGTTAATGTTTTTAAGAGAAGTTACTATGGTATTACCGCTAAGCTACGACGAATTTAATAATGAAGAAACTTTTAATTTCAAATGCTTAAATTGGATACGATTGTTTATGAATAAGGTGACGTACACAACATAAATCTCATTTGCTTACATTGTACTTGTCTCGCCATTAAGGAAATGAATACAGTAGGGTAATGCTGGGATCACAATTGTGCAACAGATACGACGCGATTGGCGCGACGCGACAACAAATATTTGCCTTAATGTAAACATTAGTTTTACCACATCACAACCATTACCAAGAAAATGTTATGTGTAAATTCAGTGAAACTCTGCTAAGAGGTTTCCTAAAGGGACTGAAAAAAAAACCATGGAAACCCTATTAAAAGGGTCAATTTATACATGTGTGCAGATAAGGTGTAAAATTAATGAACTTATTAAGCAGGAAACTTTTTAAGAGGGTTTCACTGCAGCTTCCTTCCACTACATATTAACCTCTTGTACGACAGCCATTAATGTATACATAATTTTTCTTATACCTCTGTTTGTTCAACAATTTTTTTTCCCAGTGTCATTAATACTTTACACTTGAAAATATGGTCTAAATTACGCCTAGGCGTAAAGAGGCTTTACGGAAGATAATCGCGCAGGAAGAAGTTAGAGCTAAGAAGATGGCGAGTTAGATATATTTACACGGCTGTCACACCCGCGACGCGAATAAATTAGAAATATATTCTATTCGTAAATCTTGACCAGAGGGCGAATTTCGTCGCGCTGACGTCACAGAAGTCACAATGCTGACTGGCTGGAAAATTATCGTACTCGCATCGAGCCGATCTCGTCGAGTAGTATTTCGCGCGATTGCGAGCCCAGCCTTAGACGTCTGTTTTTGTAGTCTCCGCAGATAAGGACAGTGTGACTACTGGACATAACAGCAAGCATAGTGGTACTATTCTTGCTGGTGGATGTGGGAGACCCGCACACACTCACCTTGGCTGGAATGTTTATGTACCATCCTCGACGTGCTCGCTACCTGCGTACAGAAGATTACATGTCCGTTCTTTATTTGAAAAGTACTCAATTGTATTCTGCTGTGGACTCTTTGCTATCTATGGAACTGCCGCTTAAAATGTCGCTTGTGTACGCTTGAGACCCTGCTCTACGACTGTTCGCCCTGGACTCGCGTTTGGGAGGAGCCGGGTTCGATTCCCGGTCCCGGCCATCCTGATTACGTTTTTTTCCCACGGTTTCCCGAAATCACTCCAGGCGAATGCTGGGATGGGTTCCAAACAAAGGTCATGGCCGATTCTTTCCCATTTCTTCCCCAATTCCTCTTCCCTGTGCATCTTGCACCGTCTCCAATGACCTCGCTGTCGACGAGACGTTAAGCCCAACTACCTACCTACCTACCTTTACGACTGTTATTTCGTGTGTCTCCCGGGATTACCAATGTCTAAATTGATCGTTTCGGGAAATAGTATGTGGTGTAAAAGCTCCCGTCGAGAAATACGGACACAAAGCATACTTGTATTGTCATTTTTAGCTGCAGATAAAGGATATAATTTTATGCCCTTCGGCAAATTATAGATTTTGGTTTACAACTCTGCTCGTATTAGTACAACACTGTATTACGCTAAAGGGACAATAAATAATGTAACTCGAGTGATGTTACTGGAATGCTCTTTATGGACCACTGTGGCCGAAAAAGTTATTATATCATAAAAGAAAATTGCTGATACGGCAAATATTTGAAATTAATTCTTGTTAGAACTCTTTGATTCCAGAATTTATAATTGTGGTACAATTAATGTATTTTGCAGCCAAACATTCACCACTACTAAAAAAAATTCACTTGAAATAGGAACGTAAACGTTGTAAGCTTCCCTCGGAATTCTTTTTAATAGTGCGTGATATGTAATTCACCGCTAGAAACGTTTATTGTATTCTACAAGTTTGAATAAGTCAGTGTAGACAAACCAAGAAAGGACTCTCCCACATAACTGTTTTCTATAGCTTTCTCAATAAATATCCTACCAAAGCATTGTACTTCTGTAGCACAATTGTTAAATAAATTAGAATTAGGCTATATTACCTTTCTCTAGAAGTCAAAAGTAGTTCGGAACTATTGTGTATACTTCCGCTAGTATAAGCTTAAAACCTTAGGTTCTAGATGCTGTAATGTAAAATAGTAATTTCTCGTGAAAAGATTTCAAGAAAAGTTGCGTTCCAAAACATTTTAGTTCACAACCACTTTGGTGATTGGATCATTTGAATTGTTACGCGTCTTATCTGTCTGCCCGCGAATCACGGACGGTAAGTATCGGAGAAACTTAATTATGATTGGCTCATTCATGTAACAAACTCTCTTCACTCAAAGACGAGTGACCAATAGCCAAATTAAGACTACAACTGTGCACATAGAATATTGACGTCTACCCTCCGCGTAAATCGTTTCGCAAAAAAATAAATAACATGTGGCCCTGAAAATACCCTAAGTGCAATTGCAGATTTTCAGACCAAACTATATCGAAACTTAGACTACATTTTTTTAATGTCTATCAAGACAGAGTGCGGGCGAAACTAGTTACCAAACTGCTCACATAACGCTACTGGTGATTGTTCGAACATATTATTTACACCCCACATAATTATATACCTACTTGAGAACAAGTGAGCATACAGTAGCGGAATACGTGTTATGAAGGCATCTTACACTCTCAGAGGTTTCCATTTTACGGAGCGTCGGAATGAACTGGGGAAAGGACATTACACCTCAAAACAACACAATAATCATAAGTACGAATGTCTTGAGGCTGATAAACGAGTTGCAGGCCTTCTTGTGTTAGCAATTACTTACCTCTTGCGTCCAGGCGAGAATTTCGCGGGGTTCATTTGTAGACAAGTTGGAATTCACACACTAGTACGTTCATGTTACTTTTGTAATTGTTCGACGTGTTGTTTGACACCTCCTGGAGATAAATGAGTCAATAACAAACATGCAATAAATTGTGCGCCAAACTATCCCCTTTTACTACAACGACAATCAACCAATAAACAGCTGATATCTATATGAGAGTATGTAAGACTGTGAAGTCTAGCCTACATGTCATTGAACTCGAGAATTTATCTGGTCTCTAACCATAACATAGGGCGTGTGTTGCTATAAGCGATTCACGGTAAAGTGAGTACATTTTAAAAATCTTATTTGGAATAATAGTCAATAAATTAATTTTATTTTAGCCCTAGGCGTTAACTTCAGGGTTCGGTGGAATATAAGCCCTGTGTTTATTACACACGTCGCAATATTTATTTAGAAAACGTGGTTAAAGGATAAAAGATGGCCGAAAGTACACAGTACTAGGGCTTCAATAGTGCTCACTTTACCGTGAACAGCGTATAGTTCTGTTGCACGTCGATATCCAAGTTGACGTCGGAAGTACACCACTGCTGAGACTACTTGCTGGCGCAAATTCAGCGTGTCAATCAATCAATGATGTGGCGTGTACGGGCGAGCACTCAGGGATAACATCAATTAACACTTCGAGGACCGTTTAATGTACCGAGAACATTACTGATGTTAATATTTTTGTGTCTCTCAAAACAGCATTCACTTATATTTAGTTTTCATTACTTCGCTGGCATGAAGCTCTAACAAGACCACTCCAGCGCATCAGCAATAAATGTAGAAAAAAATGCCTTTCAAAATATGTTTTCTGTAATTATACAACCCGATGGAAAGTAAAACGTGATGTTTAGTGAGATACCATTTTATTGGGGATGTGTTTGTCTCTGCCCCTCCATTGGCTGTTCGCCTGCCAATAAGAAACATTCCATATTACATATTAAGCGAATTTGCTGAAATTTGGACCAATGGCACTGCGGTACGTAGGAATACAAAGACCAACATACCTGATGTTCCTACGGTGCTGGATAAAGGCGACTATATGCTGTTCACGGTAAAATGAGCGCATTTGAAAACCCTGCTTAAGGTCTACTTGTATAGACGTTGTTTATTCTTCCACCTTATATAAAATTGACATTGCCATGGGCCTCATCACTTTATTCATGTGTCGGTCAAGCGAAATTGTGAAATTATAAAATAAGTAAATATTTAACAAATATGCTCAGTTGTACAGTTCGATACAATAAAAAAACAGAAACCGAAAGAGGTAATTTAAGCTATCAGAAATGGTTACCCAACAGTTTTTATACGACGTTAAGATACGGAACTACTTTTCATCCATCGTTAACAACCTTACTGGGCATAGGTCACTCAGGGCGCCCGTTAAAATATTTGCGGGTAGGTGCAGTGACTTTTTTCAAAGGTTGATTTAAAAAGTGCTCACTTTATCGTGAACAGCCTTTCACTACTATATTGCATTGAATGCAAGCAAATGCGTACACATCTCCAAGTAATTCAAGACAAAAAGAAGCAGAACTTTGGAACGTGGGTATGAAATACCGTGGAACATGCGTTCACATAGAATTTTGTGATCTTTGTAAAACTTAATTTTATATCTTATAATAAAGCGAAATGCACATACGGCAATTAAGGCAATTCCTTAAACAGGAAAACATAAACAAAAAAAGTTGAGTGGCACAAAAAAAAAAAGGAACACAAGCAGGTGAAGAGCGAACTAGTTCAATGAAATTCCCAAGGCAAGTGAATTACGTCATTCCCGTCGAGTTTCTAATCTAATTCGTATAAAATATCGGTAGACAATCATGTTCCTGAAACTTACGGGCGATTTTATGGGCCAGTTTAAAATTCTCTAACATGGTTTTTGTCTATTCCTCTTAATTACCGGCGGACGTGCCGATCTGGTCCCCCCTTTTCCTCTCGTGTTTCGTCAACTGGTTCAATCTCTCTCTCTCTCTCTCTCTCTGTCTCTCTGTCTCTCTCTCTCTCTCTCTCTCTCGGGCAGCGTGCGGGAATAATTTAGCGGGGATAAATCAAGGAAACGTGAGGAAAGACGGCGCGCGCGCGGGGCCCATCCCAGGCCGGCCAGGGCGAGTGCAAGCGTTTCTCTCCTGCTCTCTTCATTGTTGCGCGAGAGACAATGGGAAGGCGGGGAGGCGTGGCTCCGCGGCGAGAGCGACTCATGTCCGGGTGTCGATAGGGTCGAGGTTCCCGGGCTCCGAGGGCGGCGTGCTGTCCCCTACGGCCCCGAAGCCGGCGCCCATTACGTATGGGATGCGCATACCTAGCCGGCAGGACCGTTGTTTTTCGTTCCTCCCGCCCCTCGCCCACAAAACCATCTCCGGAGACTTTCCCCCGGGGTGCAACTGCCGGAGAAATGCAGTGGATGCTGCGCGGCTGGGAACAGGGGTGACCAAACCAGCGACGGGAATCGAAACCAAATAATCGTATAATCAGAAAACTACAATAAATGATACTTAATAATTGGTCCTGAATAATCGATTGCACACTTAATCGATTAAAGTATTTTTGAATGTTATTTATCCCGCATTCTCAAGCAAAACTAAATATATTTCAACAAGGTTAACACAAAAATTGTGCTGTGTGCTAAAAAATGAAAAATTTAATCATGCTGCTTACTTAAAGATGTTTCCCCACACTAAAAACCATACCATATCACTATCAAGTGTACTGTTCGTAGATTCTCTGCTCGTTGTTGTAATTATAATAAAATGTAAATTTACACACATACACACGCGCACACACATACACACATACATACACACGCACACACACGCAGCACACACACGCACACACACACATATATATATCCAATAAGCAGACGTTCTCTGTCTGTCCGTCCGTCTTTCATACATCTAAGTCCCTTGGCACTCAACAGAAGTTCTTCAAATTTTGCAGAGAGAATTCTCAGGGTCAAAAACAGCTCGAGTTCGAATTTCAGCAAGATCAGATTACGCAATCATGACTTTTGACCCTGAAAACTCATTTTTAATCACTTTTTTCCTATGAAAGTTTTGTATTAATGCATAGAGATTATGGCATAGTGATATTAAGGTAATGGAATATTATTTCTGTTTACTTAGAATGTCTCTTTTCAATGTTGAATTAATTAAGTGGGGCCAAAGTGGTCAAGTGGCTAGAGAGATTCCAAGTGGGGTCGCAGTGGCTCAGTGGATAGAGCGAATCCAAGTGGGGCCTTAGTGGCTAAGTGGATACAACTATGTTAAGAGGAACCGCAGTGACCAAGTGGATAAATATATATCAAATGGGCCACAGTGGCTCAGTTCATAGAGCGATTACAAGTGGGGCCGCAGTGGCTTAGTGGATAGAGCGATTCCAAGTAGGGACCTTAGTGACTAAGTGGATATAACTACCTTAAGTGGGACCTCAGTGACCAAGTGGATAGATCTATATCAAATGGGGCCACTGTGGCTCAGTGGATAGAGCGATTACACCTGGGGCTTCAGTGCCTTAGTGAATAGAGCGATTCCAAGTGGTGCCACAGTGGCTTAGTGGATAGAACTATATCCAATGTTGAGTTAATTTCACATCATTTTTTTTCAGTCTTTGTATGCTAACAAATATTTGTAACATCGTAACTATTTTAGGCACGTGACCATTCAGCAACTTGGTCACGGGCTAACCCCTATGTGTGTGTGTTATATATATATATATATATATATATATATATATATATATATATATATATATATAGTGTTTATATTAGTAGTACATTTCAGAGTTCAAAATAAAGTTGTTAAAGCATATATATATGCTTCAACAAATATATATATGTATATATATATACATATATATATATATATTTGTTGAAGCATATATATATATATGCTTTAACAACTTTATTTTGAACTCTGAAATGTACTACTAATATAAACACACACATGCATATACATATACATATATACATATTTATGTGTGTGTTTATATATAAGTAGTGCGTTTCAGAGTTCAAAATAAAGTTGTTGAAGCATGGAACCTATCAGAAAATAATCGAATGTAATTAATCGACATACCGATTAATCTAAAATGATAATAAAAATCGAATCGTAACCGGACATCCGCAGACCAAACTGTAGTTTGACCCCGCATTAGTTACATCACAGAATAATTGAGCATGGAGTGAAACATCCGCTCACTACGTGAAGTCCAGCCGTACACGCTAACGTGTCGGAACGTCGACCGCCAATAAGCGCTCGGTAACTTAACTTGCCGGGCGGCAACCGAGCCAATAGTCTGCCATTCACGAGCAGGCACTTATGGTGAGTTACAGTGTTATCACTCTGAGAACGTCGTACATTTACTAGTAATCAGGAGAAGCTAAGAAGCGAGTTGCCTGTTCCCACCACTAAGAGAACCGTAACACACGTTCTGTTGGTATCCTTTTGCAGCATACTTTTGGTTCACAATACACCACACACTATAGTCCATTCCCCATTGGAAGCAACTTTCTCAGAACCCTGCTAAATATCTACTTGCAAACCCGTTTCGTGTCCTTCCGCCAAATGTAAACAAACATTGCCATATGACTGCCATGTAGCATCTGTCAGAATCAATTTTTACATTCCACTGTGTGTGTACATATGTTCGTATACTTTCGTTACACCTTAAAATAAACATTGAAATTTGAGATCTACTTTTATACATGTCAAATGTGTTGTTTAATGTTTACAGCTTTCCAAAGAATTCTGTCATATTCCAAAAACCATTCCGTACGAATATTCACAGTTTAGGGCCTCTAACATTATTTAGGTCAGCTTTATGACGTTTTAAAACTGCCTGAATTGACAACAGTTCTTACGGTTATTTTACATTAACATATTTGTTTCCCACGACATAGCTCAGTACAAATAATGCACGTTAGTATTTTGCCGCGACTGTGTTTAACACTGTTACAACTGCGAGGTAAAAGGCTGTACTGATTGTAATTATCCTTTTGTTATTAATATGTGTTGGGTCATTTCTCAAAAAGGACGGCCTCAGTTGGAATAAATATTAAAATGAAGGTACAACCAGTGCAAAGACACATTAAATTCAAGCACACAACTTGTGTTGCTCATTTTTATCATACAAACTTTAAAAGATAGCGGTGAACATGCACACAATTTGGCCTACAATAACTTTTACTCCGCACATATTTCTCTGTATTGCTGCTTACTGTTTATTAGGTTTATTGAAATTTATCGGACTGGACTTAGTATTTTTCTTCTAGGATTGTGGCAAATTACGTTACACGACTGTGTTTCAAAGTCCTTAGGACAAAGGTACAAAGTTGTGGTAAATAAACAGACTTGGATGTAAATAATTAACTTCGTCATAAAAATTGTTCACATTTAGAACGTATAAATAGTGCTAATCAATTATTTGAAATCACGCACACACAGGGCCAGCGTATCGACCACGATGCACAAAGGCACGCCATTTCAGAGACGCAGTGATTAACGAAACACACGTCACAGTATATTTATAACTGCCGTGGACACACAGATTTATCACAACATTGTAACTTGCCTAGGTAGGTTTAAAAAACACAACATCTACAAACGTGCTGTGGTAATTTGAAGTATTTTTGGGAGTAAGAATAATTTACGTTTCGTTTGGCAAAAAGCAACACGCCATGTCATGGCTTGCCACGTCTGCCAAATTCACTTTAATTAAGTATTCAAATATTAAAATCTCTTTTCAGTTGTAAATTACAAATTCAAAAATCATTATTTTGCTGTAATAAGTATAAAATATGCTACAATTGGAAAAATATATATAATTTTATTGCTTGCTAGCGAAGTGAAATTTCTCGAGATTGAAAGCGACGAAGAAAGAGAGAGAGAGAGAGAGAGAGAGGGCGCGACAAGCCTCGCCCAGCAGACAGTTTTTGAGATGCTTTCTCGCTCGATAAAAAAACACCTTACCATTACGGCCTACTCACGATATTTTCCGCTGTTATTTTAAACTGTAAAAATGGTTTATGTTGCCATCGGGGCTACCTAAATATTTAAATATTTCGATAGTTACCGTTAAATTTACAAATTGTATCCTAAAAAATTAGATTAAAATAATATTTTTACTTTGAACTATTTCTCACTGGTCGTTGCCAACGGTTGTTAATTCATATTTAAAAAGAAATAAATATAACAAGTTATAGAAGATATTAAGGTAAAGTTTTATTTATTCAATAATACAGTACTCTAAAGTTAACCACAGTGTTATATATTTGTGGAATACAGGTTATTGAAAAAACAAGTTGACATGTTATGCCTAGAGTGTTTTTTCAAAGGTTGATTTTCATAAGTTGCTTCCAATCAGGGAATGGACTATACACTTAAACATACAGTTTCCATTATTGGCTGGCCGTCAACCAATGTGGTGCCAAATTGACTGAATCCCAATAATCGTGGTGTTATGTATCTAAGAATATTTACTATTTAGCTTATCAATGAAAGCGTATTTACAATAATTAAAAAAATTGTTTTTACTTCAAAGGCTTGCTATTTAATAACCTGGATAAGCTGTATAGTTTTTGGCAGATGCCTAATTAATAGGGCCATCTTTTTCCGCGAAAATATTTACTCACATACTAGACTACACCTTCGTACGTGCAAGCTTGCAAACATCCTTTGCCTATTGGCCTCGTGGCTGTGTGAGAAGACAGATTATATTCTGTTGGGCCAATCACACTTAAGTTACCCGGACAGCGAACGTCTGCGAATGACTGGCAGACACGTAAGACGCGCGAGTGTTGACACCTTGTAACCACGAGGTTGGTTTTGAACTAATGTGTTTTGCAGTACAACTAGTCGTAGAATTACTGAAAAAAATGAAACTCTGTGAACATTTTGTCTTCTACAACAGGATTTTTTTTTTTTGTACTGCATCATAAACCTCACTCTGGTGTGTCCTTCAAATGTTTAAACTATGCACTGTGTTATGAAAGCCCCGTCGTGCATCTGTCATGAAAGGCTTCGCCTAAGCAATGCGACAGTATCGAGGCCACAGCTAGTTTGGAAATCATTAAGGGGGAGTGTTAGATATGTGCCAATGTCTAGTTATGTAAATTTATGTTTATAATAATACAAGTAAGGTCAAAGAATTTAATGAAAAAATAATTTTAAAAATGATAAAGAATAACATTTTTGAATATTGAAGAAAATGGTATGTTTTAGAGTTTCTTTATAAAAAGCTACATAAACAACACTGCTGCTTATTCTGTGACGAAAAAAATGTAATAGTTTCTTATGAGATACAAACTCTGCCAAGACATAAACGGTTTTACTTCTAGGTAGTTGTAACAGTCACATAGATAATTTTAATAGTCACTGTATGTGGCAGCTTTCAATCTGCCAAAGACTACAATATTTAAATGAGTTTTTCGTATGTTAGTTTTTGTAAAGTTAGAAATCGGCCTCGTTGTGGCATTCTACCATGCTTCTAGAAAACATAACAGTTGACAAATTCTTTATTTGTGTGTCCATTACGAACACTAAGCTGTGCAATTAAACACTACACCATCAACGATATAGTCGCGGCTTTCATATTGGTTGCCGTAAAGAGAGCTCTATTTACTGCTGCACTCTGCCCGACATAACGGAACTACAAGGACTGTGCTCATGATGTGTTGGAACAGCGTTGCCAGCTCGCTTTCGAGTGTCCTCTGCAACGGGCTTCGGGCCATAGAGAAAATAAAGGACTAGTACTAGCCCCTGGCCTCGGGTGATAGGTTTCTGGCATTAGCAGATATATTTAAATTTTCTTTCAATACGATACATATCTGTTTTGTACTCGGCCAGTTATGCTGATGTATTCTGACAGCCGACTCACCTAACGTAATTTACGTATTCACATGTGGCTATGAAGAAAAAAAAAAACGAGCAGCACTCGGTCAAGCACAGCTAAAAACCAACTTAGTTGAAAAACTGTAAGCTGATATTGGTTTCAGATTACTTTCGTGTGCTACAAAATGGCACCTTATATGTGGTTTCTGTAACTTGTTTAAGAATGAAAATGACTAGGTATTTGCAGGACGTATACCAGAAGCTCTGATACGTAGAGCAAATAATTTTTATTTGCTACTTAATATTATCTGTCTTTGTTCCCTAGTATTAAAATTCTCCGTTATTTAAATAAACTAATGCCATGATCTCATAAACATTGTGGTAGTGTATTGTTAAGCGATATTGCCGCTCTTTTGAAACAGTTAATCGGCTTATTTTAGAGTTGATTTGAGTGACAATGTTCTGACAGAGTTTGCACACAGAATGCTTCCCCTTTATATTTTATGTCTAATTGAATTCAGTATTTGCACTATATACCACAAATTCTGCAAATCATAATTACTTTCAAATTATGACAAACAGAAAATATATTATCATATAGGCCTATATGACACTGCATGCAGCGCATACACCAATACCAGCGGCGTAGCCAGAGAGAGAGAGAGAGAGAGAGAGAGAGAGAGAGAGAGAGAGAGAGAGAGAGAGAGAAAGAGAGGGGGGGAAGGGCTATGGGCGTTGTAACCTCCCCCTCCCTTTTTTCATACGGATATAAACTATTAGAATTAAAATGATTAATATGCCTTTCATTTCGATAAAATCATAGTTGCTGTAAACTGTGATGCATGTTGTCAGGCTATATTAAGTGACTTTTGTTCTACTAATTCAGGGAAAACAGGGAAAAGTCACGGAATTTCATATGACAGGCAATTTCCCCTAGGTTAGGGAAAATGTAAATAATTGCTATTCTGCAGGATTTGTTAGTAGTGTGTATACAGCATGATGTAATTATGAGCATATGCATAAAAAAATTTCCAATTTTAAGTTGGTTAACTAGTAATAATACAACTTTGCCAAGTGTCACAGGGCATATACGTACAAAATAATGTATTTGCGTTTTTGTAATGGGTACTCCAGTGAAGTCAATAGCGTGTATCGCGAAAAATGTCGATGAGCTGAATAAAATATTGGCACTGCTGGATTGGTGTGTTGCAGTATAATTTTATACAGCTTCACTGATAGCATTTGTTTTTTTCTCCGTCAGTGTTAGAAAGATATGATATTTGAAGGCTTCGGTTCTGAAAACAAGTAAGGGATACTGGTAAGATTCTGTCTGGAAAAACAGGGAACATTAGGGAATTCCAAAATATAATTTCAGTGGATACCCTGGTCTTAACACATACGTAAGCACCACTGATGCCAGTATAACCTCCCTCTCTTCCTTTAGTCAGTGTAAACCCACTCTTGAGAAATTTCTGGCTACGCCACAGAAGCAATACTCGAAACTGCCTTCACACAGAATGAATTTCAAAATTTATTCTAGGAATATTATAATTCTAGTACACATTAGTATTTTCAATACTACTTTAAAGACCTGAAATAATATCAAGGGGTATTTTAAATCACTAATGTGAGTATTGGTCGGGACCTATCTCTAAATTAATACCATGTTGTTGATACTCATATTTTGCAAATAACTCTTTGGATGAATATATTATTTATGTAATGTGGTAAAATATTATAAATTAAATATTTACAGACACAAAGCGTGAAAGGAAAATTAACATCACATATTTCATCGTATGTATGTATAGTAAATTGCTCCAGAAATGTTTTAATCAGCCCAATTTCTGTATCCACTAATTAGCGGAGATGCCAGCGTTTCGCAAAAGAAAATCGTGATTTGCTGTATTTCCAAAATACTTCATCTTAGATTCTCTTTCATAACTGGATGATTTTAACTGGCGCTGGTTTAAAACGTCTGCCAGCGAATTAAAGACGTTTACTCCTAGAATAACCTGAATGTGGTTGGCTTGGTCTACTAACAAATGTTTTCTATTCAAGACAAATAAATGTCTTATAAACAAAGGAACGCTGAAGTTGCTCACATATGATATTGAACTGTAGGAGGCGCGGAATACTTTTCACAAAAATCAGGTGACCCTACTCATTAGACACTGAAAGCATGTGTAAGACATCCTTAAAAAGATTCGCATCTTCAGAACGTTTCTATATTGTTTGACACACTGCATATTTGTAGGCAAGATATTTTTTTACAAACTCTTGACATAAACAAGTAATCGTTAAGTATATTAATGTTTAAAGTAAATATAGATGCCGTATTCGAACTAGACATCTCAAATTGCGATATCACTTTGCAAGAATCATTATATTACCTGGTAGTAGTTTAATGAGTGCACGTAAATTATCGCTGGATTCATAGTCAACACAAATAAGAAGTTTCTGATTAAAATGATGAGCATGCATTCCTGAACATGGGTGCAATTAAATTTTAAATAATTTCTTAAAATCTGTGATGGTAGGTAGGACTTGTCGCCTCGTTGAAAGCAATATCATTAGAGGTGAAACCAGAAACATATGCAACAGTAGTGAGACAATTACAAATACACACGTGCCTTATCCGGGACTCGAACCCAGAAAACCTCGTACTATAAGTTAGTGTGCAATCAAGTTGTATTACGAAGGTCGATTCAATCATCAACTTCGAATTTAATCAGTGTAATGTTTCGAATGACAGGGTTTATTAACCTAAAATATATACAGGGCCATCATTTTGAAAACAAGTGACTGAGCCTAGTAAAAATTTTGGCAGTGATGTGTCTACAGCAATATATGACATTCCCGCACTATAATTGTTTTCCGTGTCTTTTTTTTTTAAATATTGAAATTGATATTTATTTGACATTGAAATAAATATTTAATTGACAGTATCAAATGGATTATACGTACGATAAGCTGAAAAATTAGTAGTCATTGAAATGCACTGTAAAAGAAAATTCGTATATGTATAATAAAATTCTTTAGAAACGACTATGCCCCCATAGTCGAATTTTTATAAAGCAAGCAGAAAATGATATCAAAATTAAGTGACAAAAAGGCAGAAAATCGACAACTTTCGCACAGTATATACACTTCATCCTGTAGGGTTTTTTTTTTTATGTTTAGGAGACTATCTGAGCATAGACAGAAGATTGATGAAAAAACCCATAAAATAAAAACATAATGCTATCACTTAAAATTTTAAATGGCGTGAATTGACGTAAAACATTGTTTCTGCTTGCCAGCTCTTCCTAGGAGGTTGGTGAGTGCCGCGCTGTGTGCCCCTCCGCTCCTTCCTCTGGTGAGAGAAAGCTGGATGGCGCACCAGCCGAAGGGGGAAGGGGAAAAGAATGCACAGGGCCAGCACGTGAGGGGGGGGGGGGGGGGGGGGGTAGAGGAGTTGTCGACTGACAGGAGGGAAACAGATCGTCCAGCAGAAACCTGCAGCGCGCGCGCCCTTTCACACATCCCAATGTAGTGTCGGTACACACGGCCAGGTCAGGGAACGGATTGGCCCGTTTTGGTATTTCTTGTTGTCCATCGACACAGAATTTTTTTTGAATGTAGACAAGTATGAAGACAGAGGCAGCACTGAAGGTGGGATTGTTACAACCATTAGAATGAAGCAGCACAAAGTAAACCCTTTGAGCTCGCAATAAAAAGGAGCTCGGTTAGAATCCCGGAATGGTCACCGTGATTCGGGTTTTTCGTGTTTCACGATACCACGCCTGGCGAATGCGGTAATGAGTCCCGATTGAAGACAATGGCAAATTTCTTCCTCGTTCCTTTATGTGTTGAATTTCAGATAATTTTCGCAATAACCTCGTTGTCGACGGTGCGATAAGCTGAAAAATTAGTAGTCATTGAAATGCACTGTAAAAGAAAATGCGTATATGTATAATGAAATTCTTTAGAAACGCTGTAACATGTCAAATAATTTGCATTATTTTCAAATAATTACACATTATCCAAAATCTCAAAAATAAAAATAAATATTTTATAAAGTATGAAGACCGATAACAGGTTAAGTTGAAAAATAGTATATAGAAAACACCCCAAAATAACATAACATTTTTCAAAACAACCTTCTCACAGGAGTCGTGAAATAATAAACTAGCAATAACTTTAAATGCATTCATTATTCTGAAAATGGGCAATACACAGAGGAACACGATATGAAATAGGCTACAGTGCGTTCGCGCTCACATTTAACATGTTTTAAAATACAACTTTGGGTTGGCTAATTGGTTTCTACCTCGAGAAAGTGAATGTCTACTATGTAGAACTGCACCGAAATAAGTTTACAAGAATAGAAAAAATGTTTTCTGTCTCACCATCTTATGAAGAGTTTCGTGACTAAATGTTCATGTGTTTCGGAGCTTGTCATTTTATTTACCAGTTTCTGCAATGTGTAGTGAGATAATCACAAAACCCACGCTTTGCCCCAAGCCCCCCTCCCCCCCACTTTAACAAATATTTAATATTAACTTCCGTATTTGTAGAACAGATTTTTTGTCATATAATCCTGGTAAGGAAAAATAGAAGTATTTAAAGTGTTAAACATCTGTGTATACATACTCTATGGTAACAGTCGAAATGTCACCTAAGTCTTCAAACATTCTAAAAAAAAAATTCTTACGTTGTAGCGTATCTTGTTCCAGATTAGGATTGAAAACTGATCGCATATAATTACCAAAAGAATTCATAATAAATTTGTATGGCTCTATTTGAACGGAATAACTTCGAAGGTACTGCTTAGGAATTTTATAGTATGAAACCACCCGTATTGCAGTCCAAATGCAAAGAAGCAGAGATGATGTGTTCACAACGCATAATCGATATGTCAGAGAAATAATGCGCGCATGACAAAAGTATTATCTCATCATTTTCAAGACATCTCTCTTGGGCTGGAAGTCAACACGCTGAAAAATTTCCCGTTGAAGGAATGTTATTCTAAAAATTTTATTTTGAAACCAGCTATGACTTTGTGCCGTATGAATCCAGTTTTCAGTATGAAATTTCCCAGCAAAAGGAGGATAGCTACATCCAACCAATCTTACGATTGATGACACTGTGATGTTGCCAAACTGTATGGGAAGTTTGTTTTTTTTTTCTTTTTTTTTTTTCACCTTAATAAAAACATTAGTTTACGGTGCAAAGATACATTTTCATGCAGCTATAAAATAGAAAAAAAAAAGTAGTAATTCTCATATTACAAAAATTAAATATTTGTATTATATTTTGCCGTTTTCTTTCCATAGTATTTTAAAATATGGATTACTCTTTGACAAGAAAATTTATTTCTTGATACAGTATTAGAATTTTAAAAAATTATAGTTTTCGATTCATTTTTGCGTATGCGTAATTTTTGCTGAGTATTGTTTCCGCGCGCCAGCTCTTTGTATGGTATTACTGTGCAGTTGTCACCGTTAGGTCAGAGGAGACCGGGTGTGAGTTTTCCGAAAGGCGGGAGAGGGGAAGAGGCTAGATCCTTTGGAAGGGAGAAACCTGTATTGCGGATAGATGGAAGATGAAATGTTGAAAGATCTATACCAGACAGTATTTGAGCTAGTGTTCCCGCCGTATGGGTGATGTGATGTATTGCGTGTGAATTCAAGTTGCACAATGGACAGGATTTAGAAAAATAATAAGAAGTTATATAGATAGAATGCTTTCATCTAGCCGCCTTTGATAATGAGAAAACGGGTATCATGATAAGTTTTATTTATTTCATTTACTATGTGGAATATGCACAGAATTTTTATTTAATTTCAAAATGTTAATAATTGCACATAAAATGATAATGTTTCAAGCATAGAAATTAAAATCCTGGAGGAAAATATATACACTAACCACATGGCGTATTTTATTCAAATTAGAGATTTCGCCTCAGACGAAACAAATTTTTCATACTGTTTCAGCATTCCAAAACAAAACAAAAATTGGTTTTCCCTATTTTCAGTTGTACTTTAGCAAAATCATCTCTATTCACCCAGAAGAAAACAACCCCTAAATATCTTGGTGTAGGTCGTGAGGATGTAGGGTATAGTCAAATGTTACGTGCTGCAGTGTTAATTACAAATAACCTGAATATATTTTCTTTCATATTTCCGGTCTGAAACTACGGGAGACGAAACCGTCAATACCACACAGATAACTGCCAATGAGCGGGAATTTACAACTCACACGTATGAACAAGATAATAATGAACCATTAACAACCACAACAGACATTATGTTAGAAGGCAGAAGAATGGTAAGTATTCAATATTTAATTGACAGTATCAAACGGATTAGTCGACACGAGTCACTCAACTGTAGTTTCAGTGATATGAGTATGATCTATGAGCGACGTTTAGGGCGTGAGAAATAAATACCGCACAGTATGTGCACGCTACTCTGCAACAGACTGTGTTTAAGCCTCACTTTTTTTTTTAACTATGCGTATATAAAAACGGTATTATATAAATGTAATAACAGATAAAGAGATAATGTTTGTAAAAAAGAGGCGGGTGACATGCCTATCGAAATGGAAATTATGTAGCGTAAATTTGCAGAAAATGATCACCATTATAACGAAACCAAAACCATTGGTTTTTTGTAACATTATTTTGGTTATTCTGATGGTATAGGAGTGCAACCATTAATTATCTAATATTTGTTAGTTTAAGTAACATGTTATAATGCATACAAATTAACCTAATATGTATTGTATGGACCTAAATGTTTTTAACGTTGTATTACATTTACCTGGCCTTTGGACGTATAAATAATAATGGTCAACAATTTTTATCATTGTAATATAATTATGTTGGCATGTTTCGTGTTAAATTCTTTGTGGACACTGCTTATAAAATGTGGCCTAGTTGATAGTTTTCAAATCTTCGATAGACGAGTTTTATACTTTCAAATACGGAACATCCAGTGGTTCAGCTGAATAAGTAAATTTCAATTGCAGGTAATTCTTGCTAACTTCCCTAACTGAAGGCTGACTATATCAATTTTTAATACAGTGTTCGTTGTGTTGTTTAAAGAGCAATTAAATATCTAGAATATTAATATCAATTATTGCTGTTAATTTATTTCAAGTGCTTATGTAAAAGTTGCCACGATGTCATAAATGAGCAACCAACAATTCAATCATAACGTACCATCTATTAAATTACACTTTTATTGTATAAGAAAAGTATTAAATTTTTTTTTTATTCATAGTTGTATATTCCCCCCCCCCCCCCCTCCTTTTTTCTTTGCGGGAATGTATCATATTGCAATATACATTGTTACAGGGTAGTGAAATGTGCATTTTTATGCTTTTATTTTTTGTGATGTTTTTAAAAATTATTTATTAAAAGGATTTAATGGATTACCTTTTCATTGCATTACTTTAAAAGTAGTGTATAAATTAGTTCACAGCTAAATAAAGGACTATTATCCCCAAAATAGGTTCCTTATCACCAAATTAAGTAGCAATAACAAGGGTTTTAACGTTCATCGTAATTTTGTAAAATATTAAAATAAAAACAAACTATTTATGGCAAATTTTAGGTAACATTTAAGCGTAAACCACAATACCGGAAAATTTTGGCTTAGTGTTAGGGCGCATGGGAAATTTGATGAAATCTGCCGAATATCACCAAATTAGGCAACTTTGAATGTCCGTATGTAGTAGCTGCGTAACGTAAAAAATTTATTCTAAAAGTGTAAGCATTGCACATAAAATCAAATATCGAGAAGAATCCAATTACCTACAGATATTATTTTTATTCCACTAAATCTCAGATAACTAAACAATATACATAATTAAACAGACTACTAAAAACATTAATAAATTTCATTCCGCTATATTACAAATATATGTCAGTACAATACAATGGGGAAATCGATAATTTTCCCGCATTACCAGGAAGCATTTCGATTTAATTTTAAAATTGTAAATTTTTTACTCATCCATTAGATAACCTTCTAATTTACACATCTGTATTAAGAAGCATTTTTTTAAGTAGCCAAGTCTTATATAAATTATTTTTTAAATGCAAGAATTTTCGTAAAATTACCGTTAGTGAAAACTCAGAAGATACAACCATTATTCTGGTTGGGTAAGTGCAATATGGCATCGAAAGAAATGTGAAAATTTCGGCAATTTTTATTTATAGCACTTTTAAATGTACACGCTTTTCTGCTGGCAGGTTTGTTGAGAGATGACCTGAAAAGTAACTAAACCTAACATTACCAATGTTCTAACCGAGCCTCGAACTTACGATATGTATATTTACAGGCAAGAATGCTAAATCCTATGCCATAGATGCCAGCATTTCAGCATAGGGTGGAGGGAGGGGCCCTTGTGATTATTGCAATATATTTTAATGTGTGATATAGGCTACAATTAAATTTTGGATAACTAATAATTAGCAATATCCGTTACGAAGAAAAATTGGTAAGCGCATAGAAATAAAGCAAACTGTAATCAAGGAAATCGATGCTTAGTAAGACTAACAATATGCTTGAAATTATTACTGGCCTCGTAGGCAAAAATATCTTCCGCAAATAATACATGCCTTTTTTTTTTTTTTTTTTTTTACAAAACCAAAGTGTAACAATGCAACATTTTTTTTCGGGATTTTTCTAATTTTCTGACAATATGTTAGCACCATATTGCCATTTAATTTTCGGACATCGTAATATTTCTCACTATAAAAAAATTGTACGCCAGCATTGTTCCCTAGTCTTAATGAAATGCCATTAACATTATGAAAAAATAAAAAATAGACTAAATAGTGTTCGAGGAATGGTGAAGTTAGGTTTTAAAGTTTTTTTAAACCCTATTTACTTTTTCCTTTCAGCAATTTCTTGTCCTTTAACCATCTTTTTAAGTAAATATTTCCAAGCAAGTAAGAAACACAGTGTGTGTATTCCACCGCACTCAGAAGTTAACGTCTAAAGCTAAAATAAAATATATTTATTTACTATTATTACAAATAAGATAAGAAGGCTTTCAAAAGTGCTCACTTTACTGTAAATAGCCTATACTAACGTTGAACCGTCCCCGCTGGACGCAACAAAGTTCCCGGTGGAACCGGCGCTGGCCTCTCCAAACCTCCCCTCCAGGTGGCCGATACCTATTAAGAGGTCATACCTGGAGAGCTACTTTCTATCCAAGCTACTTTAGCCCCCACAAACAAAAAGCTAAATCGGCTCTTTTGATCTCAGGTAACCACCGGGAACTTTGCAATTTTGAAACCGCCATGCTGTCCGAAAATTGAAAAAGAACACTACTACTAAACTACTCACTCACACACTAACTACTATTCGCGACAGCGCAAATCCTTCTCGAGTTGAATTTAAGCATGACGGTATCCCCATAACTGCCATCTCGGCTCAGTGCGTCTGGGTTGTGACGGGCTAAGTTTCGGGGGATATCCGGTGACCAGTAACATCCCCCTCCACCTCGCCCCCTGACGCAAGTAGCTTGTTTCGAAACCCAAAACTTAATTCCGTATCGGCACTCATGCACACACAGACTCATGCAAAAACCATCGCTGCGCGCCATTCCGCTTTGCCATTGTCAATATGTATAAAACACAAACTTGTACCTTCAACTTTGTCCCAAATCAGTAAAATTTCGCCTGAGCTTTGCTCGGCATATCGTCTTTTCCAGGTATGTCTTTTCCGGTTTATTTGCTACTGGCCGGGTGGTTGGAGGCTCTATGGGTAGGAATTCCCTTCTTCTGTTCCAGGTTTGCTCCATCCGGTTCGAAAGATTTCCATCTTTTCGAACTTTCCTCCCAGTTCCTTCCACCACCCGGCCTGGCCCCTCCCGAGGGAGGGGCGTGTCACTTCTGTGTGGCGTGACCATACTGGTGGTAGGATGCCCTCCAAGAAAGAAGGACTAGTACCTGACCACAGTGTACCCATTGAAGGGCTTACTGTAGTCGAAGGTACGCCTCCCGTATGTACGGATGGCATCCTGAAGGGCGTCAGATTCTACGAATCTTTCGCCCCTACGCCAGAAGCATTCCTTGACCAGAGTGACCAGCTCTGTTGGTGAGGTCGGCAGGCCTGCCTGGGCGACGACAAGCCTGTCTATTGTTTACATACGGGGAAAAAGGATCTTATCACCCCCCCTCCATTTTCCTTATGATAAGGGCAAGAGCCGATGTTAACGTCGTCGGATCTTCCAACTTCGTTAACATCGCCCCCCTGATTAGGTCGTTGTAGAGCCACTGCGGGTCATTTGGATCCGCTTGTGCAGGCCAGGCCTGTACAGCGGCATCCACCATGTTCTTCTCATCCGGCCAGTCTATTTCTATGGTTTTGGCTTCTTCTGGAGTTGCCATAGACTTCCTTGTTAGAACTTTATGGACGAAGCCTTCCTCTCAACCTCGGTGTTTCGAGGCTGTTCAGTTAGTACCTCCTCCATGGGTACTCCCGTTGACCAAACCTCCCTGGCTCGGGACATGGCGCAGACTGTTCTACGTCTGCTGTCACGTTTAAGCTTGCTCATGTTACAAGTAACACGAGCGAAGCCCTCACACATAAAGACCACTGGGCTCCACGAACATGGCCAACCAGGTGGCTCTCTATCTTGAGAGCCTTGTCCACTTATCATGTGTGGTTCATCGCGTTATAGACGTAGACCTGGGCAATTCATTTCCCTTTTTCGGTTTTACTTCTGTCCTGGAGGGGTGTTTGCAAGGGTTCATCTCATGCACCCTTACAGGTTTTTCCCTAATATTCAGTACTTGTGGGGGGGTTAGTTGGGCCACCCCCTTCCTCCAAGATTACGACTGGGAAGATGTGGTCACCCATTATGGATTTCAACATCTATCCCAGTCTCATCCCTCCCGCTGCCCACCTCCGACAAGTCCAAGTCCCTACTCAACCGAGGGCCGGACCACCAGATGTCGAACTCTTCCCTTCTCTTTCCTATTCTTGTCAGATATTTTAACAAGAGGGTTGTCTTATCCCTGTCCCGTAGCATGGGCCCGAGACGAAGAGGTCCATGGATCCCCTCAAATTCTAGTTTTATGTCCTCTATCTTAGGGCATTCCAGTCCGTGAGTGGAGATATCCTCCTCACCACATACTGCGCACAGGGGGTCCTCCACCAGGCCCAGGGAAGACAACTTAGCACGGAAGTTCCCATGCCCGGTCAAGAATTGAGCGGAGTAGTGCCCGACTTCGAGCCACTTCTCCAGTCTCAGCCTCTCCCTTATGCACGGAAACAGACCGTATGTCAGGCGACCCTTAGTACTAAGGTCACATATGGTCTGCCAAGCTGTTAGTGTGGCCTCTTTCATTTCCTTCAAATCAGCTGGAGAAATTACTCCCCGCTTTCTTCTACGAGAAATGACTCCCATTTGCACCACAAGCAGATCCAGAGGGATCTCCCCAGCAATAAGCTGGAGAGCGTCATCTGAGGTTGTCCTGTAGGCCTTGGTGATCCCTAAGAGTGCAAATCTCTGAGCACTATTAATAGCCCTTTTTCCATGGACCCGCTCCACCTCCAGGTACCAAACCCCACACACGTACGTGAGGATGGGCAGGAAGACAGACTTGTACATCAGCTTCAACGTCCGGTATCCAAGCCTCCAGTTCGCAGGTGCCACTGCCCTCAGTCGATGAAACATCGTAACGGCCTTGTTCGCCGCATAGCGAACATGGGCATGGAATGCAAGACGACTTTCCAGGATGACACCGAGATATTTCATCTCGGTGACCATCCTGATAACTCTTCCCCAGAACCTGATCACGGGATTTCTCTTAAGGTTGCTCTTAAGCATTATGGCATTTATTTTGTCGACTGAGAGGTCCAGTTTGAACGAACCTCCCAGCCCACTCCTCAACCATTGTCATAGCCATGTCAGTTTTATCCTCTAATTCTTTCCACGACCAGGCCGGGACAAGTAGCAAACCGTCATCCGCATAGCCACAGACCATGCAGCCATGCGGGAAGTATAGCCGAAGCAGTCCCTCAAAGATCATGTTCCATAATATGGGACCAAGGACCGAACCTTGCGGACAGCCCTTGGTCAGCACCTCTCTTCCTTGTGTGAGCCCATTTCCAGGGTACACTTGCGATCTGTCAGAAAAGACTCGATCAGTCCATAAATGTTTCCGGGGCACTCTAACAAGCGTAGTTGCCACAGTATTTGTGGCCACCAAGCATTGTAAAAAGCTCCTGCGATATCCAAGGATATCGCCATGACATAGGTTTGGTCGTAGGTTTTTACCTGTTCGACCATGTCTATGATTGCCATTTCTGTGCTCTTTCCCTTGGCAAACCCGTACTGACGAGGATGAATACCTTGGACAATGTCCAGGTATTACATCAGCCTGTGGTTTATTAGGCGCTCCAACATCTTCCCCATTACTGGAAGAAGCGTTATTGGCCTGTACGTGTTTGCCTTTCTCGGGTTCCTCCCGGCACCCTTATAGATGACTATAAGGTGTCCTCCCTTCCACTTCGTTGGGAATTTCCCTTTAGAAAGGCAATCATTAAACAGTTCCAACATGTCATGACGTATGCGAGGGTATAGGTGAAGGAGCATTTCCCCTGTCATTCCATCATTTCCTGGGGCTTTCCTCAGTTTTGTCTTTCTGACAGTCACATCTAGGTCCTTAAGGAAGAATGGTGCAGTGTTCTCGGTATCGATTGGGCTTAGCTGTTCTGCCCTAACTCTCTCGTGATACTCGGTCTCCCCTACCGCAGTATCATTTGGCAAGAGCTTTTCTAACAAATGCCTAGTGATCTCTTGAGGAGTCTGCAACAGATGCTCATCGGACTCGAGAGCAGGAAGCATCTGGTTACCTCTGACCTTACCCGTCACCATCCGATAAACCAGGCCCCAAGGGCCTTGGTTTCCCCTATCCGTTACTAGCTCTCTCCAAGCTATTTGGCGTTTCTTTCTTAACAGGCGTCGGTACTGGGCTCTGGCAACATTATATTGCTGCATTGCTTGCTGTCTTAGATCAGGGCGATATGTTCTTTTGAAGCACTTTCGCAGACATTTGACCTGCCTACGATTGCGCTTCAAATCATCGTCCCACCAAGGATGGTGAAGGACCTTTCTCTGGGTCCTGGGGATCGCCCGTTCACAGGCTGCCATTACCATTTCCCCTACTCCGCCCACCGGATCCCTTAGCTACGTGCACGGCAGAGCTCTACCCTGAAAAATTTGACTAGGAAGTCCCGTTAAGTTCACATGGCCTACCATTGCACTACTTGTGTGCAGAATTTGGTAAATGTCGGTTTATTAGTCCATGAGATATGACATAAAACCGCCATGTTTTTAAGGTGACGATCTTCACAAATGGAGGACAAAAATGTTTTTGTATTAGCACATTCGATGATTGTATACCACCAGTATAAAAAGTAATGCTGAAGTAGATTGCGTAAATTCGTATATATAGCGCATTAACCTAAAATTAATTTATAGCCACCATTCCGAACATGTCTGTCACACTGACAAAATTCTTATAGTTATATGTCCTACCACAATACCAGTTTTTCGCCTAATTTTGGTACGAATGGGTTGATTTTTTTCCGGGATATGCCAAAACTTAATTTGTATCGTAGGGCTAACTTACAAAATGGCAGAGAAATGAAGCCCTGTATAGACAGATTTGATAGCTGTAACTGGTACTGCCAGCATACAAAGTTAAGTTGTAAATTGGTTCGTTCATTAAAGATACTAAACTGAAATATTTATAGAGCCGCCATTTTGAAATAGGTGCCTGACATACTTAAAACATAGCAGTTTGCACCACCTGCTGCAGTGCAAACGATTTGACCAATTTGGTTGGAATCGATCAATGGTTTCCCGTGATATTACATTAAAAAATGATTTATTAATGTGGCCCTTTCTTACAAAGTGACGGACAAAATATGCTCCATGTACACACAGTTGATAGTTGTAATATCTAATATCTGCATACAAATAAGTTGGAATTGATTACATAATTTCGACAGTATAACATTCTAAGCTAAGCTAACTATATGGCCGCCATATAGGAAATAAGCTTCTGAGAAACCTGTAACATATAATTGAACATCATATGACGCATTACTACTTGTTTGTCAAATTTCGTAAGATTCAGGCTTTTTTTTTTTTTTCTCGAGATATTGCATAAAAACATTTTTTCTTCATGTGGCCCAAACTTACAAACTGGCTGACAAATATGGCTATGTGTTGACACATTGATGCTTGTAGTAGACACTTTCAGCATACTAAATTTGGTCGAAATTGGTTGAATGGTATAGTTGATATATAATAGTATATATACATATAATATAATATATATATGTATATAATATTTTCTAACAATGCTCTACCAAATCCATTAGAGATACATTGTAATAATGTTACAAGAAAATGTCGTAAATTGCCGGAGGTAGTCGCAAGTGGTCACATGTAGTCGCAATTAGTCGCAGTTAGTCGTAGGTAGTCGCAAGTAGTCACGGGTTGTCGCAGGTAGTCATATGTAGCCATGAGTAGTCTCAGGTTGTCGTAAGTAGTCGCAGGTAGTCGCGGCTAGTCGCGGTTAGTCGCAGGTAGTCGTAGGTAGTTGCAGGTAGTCACGAGTAGGCACGGGTAGTCCCAAGTTGTCGCAGGTAGTCGCAAGTAGTCGCAAGTAATCGCCGGTAGTCACGGGTGGTCCCGGGTTGTCGCAAATAGTCACGGTGAGCCAACTTCCTAGCGCTGAATCAAAATCACAGTAATTGGCCCAGCTGAAAGGCTGCAATTCAAACACCAAGAAGTTCCAGAGGCCAACGTGAAACGAAAAAATAATTCGCTGCAAGTGCGACCTCTCAGTGCAACAACCACAAGTCGGTCAAAGAAAGTCCAGTCCCCACAAAATAATACCCCCTTACCTTATTTTCATCTCGTTTACACACTGTTGTAGGCATTGCCCACATTGATCAGCAGATAGGTGTCAATATTTGATTTCCACATGTTTTGAATTTACTTTTCTTTTGACACACAAAAACAAGTCGATTATAAATAAGGATAAAAGAGGTTATTTGAAAAAAAAAAGTTGATTGCATAAAAGGGGTGATTTGTCTCATAGGTTGGTTAGTAAACGTATGACTTTAGTTTATAGGTTAATTACCCACAAAGAAAAAATAATAATTTTTTTGAATGCAAACACAAGTGCAAAACCCGTAGGCAACCACATATATAAAACATGTAATTCATAACAATGAGTATTATGCGTTTCAGCAATTAAATTAATATACAATTTTCTTATTTTGTTCAGTTACATTTAAAATTTAATATTAAGGTGTGCACCCATGATATATATTACAAAGAGAAAATTCAGAGGCCAATGCCCTAAACACCATTACTGTAAAGCTTCTGACGTGCTTTTTTTGTTTTACTTAGGTACACAAACAGATTTTAGAAAAAGGTTAAGTTCCATGGTGAAATTTTGTGGCTAAGTCCCAGTAGTAGTTATTATGTTGTAACAGTTCCGAAAGAAACCACGAAAAACATCAGGTTCCACTACATGTTGAAATTAGCGGGGCTGCATGCAAAAAAAAAATCCGAAAGATATTCTGACCGAATGCTGCAAACGGCGGTCCAGAAACTGCAACACGCCGCGCACGGTCTCAGCTCGGCTACCAACCCAACAGGACCATGGGAAAGGCAGCTACAGCCCTCACGTCAAGGAGAAATCATGGTGCAGGAAATGGTCGCCCTCGCCGACGACCGCACTTAAGTTTCAAAACACGAAGAACATCACATAAACAATCTGGCCATGGCCACTAACATTTATCGGGGGACATGAACACAAACTGCAACAAATCACTCACCTTTGGCAGAGTTCCAACAGCCACGACATGATCTATAGATACACATCGAACGACCATGCGGGAATATAAAAGTACATGGAAAGAAACAAAAAAAAAAAAAAAATAGTAATGTTTCTTTAAAAGTTAATATTGGTAAACAAATTGGTGTCTGGGTTAATTTAACAGAACTTTTTTTAAACACAGTTAAATAGCTTTGCAAAAATTCAAACGAAAGTCAAACCTTTAATTTAAGTGCTGCCCTCTATATTTACGAAAATTAGCTATGCCAACCAAGTGTCATATAGGTCGATACAAATACATGGAATACATAACAACTTCACCGTCACTTGCAGCGTTTAAAATACAAAAAAAAAAAAAACCTTAAAATACGCAATCTTTTCATCAGAATATACAATATAGATTTCACATCAGAGCAACTTTTGTTTACAGACAGAAACAAAATTATATTCCGAAAAGAAGCAAGGAAAGATGGTAGAAAGGGGCTTTGCAAAAAAAATTGTTGCTAGAAAAGAAATTTAAGAAAATTAAGAAAGGGAATGCCACATTACGCACAACGGGTAGTCACAGGTGTTGCGGGTAGTTACGGGTAGTCACAGGTAGTCGCAGGTAGTCGCAAGTTGTCGCAGGTAGTCATGGGTAGTCGCAGGTAGTCGCAATTAGTCACGAGTAGTCGGAAGTAGTCACAGGTAGTCACAAGTAGTCGCGGGTAGTCACAGGTAGTCACTAGTAGTCACGGGTAGTCATAGGTAGTCGCAGATAGTCAGGTGTAGTCACAGATAGTTACGGGTAGTAGCAGGCAGTCAGGGGTAGTCGCAGGTAGTCGCAGGTTGTCGCAAGTTTTCGTGGGTAGTCATGGGTAGTTTTAGGTAGTCATGGGTAGTCACGGGTTGTCGCAGGTATTTACGGTTAGTCGCATATATAGGTATGTTTTTCAATAACTCCTTAAAACCTGAGCGAAACGATGGCGGGCTACTAGTACCAAATAAACCTAAAATATCAGTATGGCCACCATTTTGAAATAAGCATCCAAGCAAGTTCAATTATAGTCAATTCCTGATTGGAAGCGACTTATGAAAATCGACCTTTGAAAAAAAACTCTAGGCCTAACGTGTCACCTGTTTTTTCAATAACCTGTATTCCACAAATATATAACACTGTGGTTAACTTTAGAGTACTGTATTATTGAACAAATTAACCTTTCCGTTATTATCTTCTATAACTTGTAATATTAATTTCTTTTCTTTAATATGAATGAACAACAGCGAGTGCCGCGACGTGTTGGCAACGAGCGTTAAGAAATAGTTCACAGTTAAAATATTATTTTAACCTAGTTTTTAGTATACTATTTGTAAATTAAACGGTGCCTATCGAAATATTTAAATATTTAAGTAACCCCGATAGCAACATATCTAATTTTTACAGTTTAAAATAACAGCATAAAATATCGTGAGTAGGCCGTAATGATACGGTACTGTTTTATCGAGCTAGAAAAAAATTGAAAAACTGTCTGCTGGTGAAGCTTGTCGCTCGCTCTCTCTCTTTCTCATTCTCTTTCACACTCGGGAAATTTCACTTCGCTAACAAGCAATGAAATTATACATTTCTTCAATTGTAGCATATTTCATATTTATTACAGCAAAATAATGATTTTTGAGTTTGTAATTTACAACTAAAAAGAGATTTTAATATTTGAATACTTAATTAATATATTCAGACATGATGGCGGGGCAGTTACCAAGTGAAGTTGGCAGACATAGCGAGCCATGACATGGCGTGTTGCTTTTTGCCAAACGAAACGTAAATTATTCTTACTCCCAAAAATACTTCAAATTACCATATCACGTTTGTAGACGTTGTGTTTTTAAACCTACCCAGGCAAGTTACAATGTTGTGATAAATCTGTGATTCCACGGCAGTAATAAATATACTGTATCGTGTGTTTCGTTAATCATTGCGTCTGTGAAATGGCGTGCCTTTGTGCATCGTGGTCGACACGCTGGCCCTGTGTGTGTGTGATTTAAAATAATTGCTTAGCACTATTTGTACGTTTTAAACGTGAACTGTTTTTATGACGAAGTTATTTATTTACATCCACGTCTGTTTATTTACCACAACATTGTACGTTTGCCCTAAGGACTTTGAAACACAGTCGTGTAACGTAATTTGCCACAATCCTAGAAGAAAAATACTAAGCCCAGCCCGATAAATTTCAATAAACATAATATATCTAATGTACAGCAAGTAGCAATACACAGAAATATGAGCGGAATAAAAGTTATCGTAGTCTAATTTGTGTGCATATTCACCGCTATCTTTTAAGGTTTGTATGACAAAAGTGAGCAACACAAGTTGCGTGCTTGAATTTAATGTGCCTTTTTCACTGGTTGTTCCTTAGTTTTAATATTTATTCCAACTGAGGCCGTCCTTTTTGAGAAATGACCCAAAACATATTAATAACAAAAGGATAATTACAATCAGTACAGCCTTTTACCTCGCAGTTGTAACAGTGTAAAACACAGTCGCGGCAAAATACTAACGTGCATTATTTGTATTGAGCTATGTCCTGGAAAACAAATATGTTAATGTAAAATAACCGTAAGAACTGTTGTCAATTCAGGCATTTTTAAAACGTCATAAAACTGACCTAAATAATGTTAGAGGCCCTAAACTGTGACTATTCAGAAGGAATAGGGTTTGGAATATGACAGAATTCTTCGAAAAGCTGTGAACAGTAAACAACACATTTGACAGGTATAAAAGTAGAAGTCACATTTCCATGTTTATTTTTAGGTGTAGCAAAAGTATATGAACATATGTACACACACAATGGAATGTAAACATTGATTTTGACAGATGCTACATGGCAGTCACATGGCGATGTTTGTTTACATTTGGCGGAAGGATACGAAACGGACCTGCAAGTAGATATTTAGTAGGGCTCCGAGAAAGTAGCTTCCAATGGGGAATGGACTATATGTACGTTTACATGATCTGTCATAGTATGACTTACTCGTCAAATTGTGAGAGAATTGCTGTGATAGTCTTTGATATATTATGAAAAATCATTATTTTTTCATTTTATGATATCTTTCAAAATTGCGGTCTACCAATGTCAACTTCAAAATGTAATGCTTACGTGATGTTCTGCTATTATACAAAATTTGATTTAAATCGATCGAATAATTACTAAGATATGACATATTACCCTGAATAATAAAATGACCGCCATTTTGAAAGGAAGTTTTTGGCGTTGTCGAAAACTATAAAAGTCAGGTGTCCTTACTAAGTATGTATTGTATATAAATCGAGTTTGGGTATATCCGCTCTACGCGTAAAAAAATGGAAAAGGAGGGACACTTGTAGACACACACACACAGCATACATACACACAGGCAGGAAAGTGTTTGTTTCCTTCGGAAAGTGGGCTAATAATAGTTACACTTGCAGGTTCAATACCTTAATTTTTCAAGTGAAATAATGAAAGATAACAGACATGTCGGATGAAGTATAATACATATCCTTGCTTGTATCATTTGGAAACAGAAAGTGTTCCTATTCATTATATTCAGTTGCTAAACGTCACACAATTTTTAATGGAAAACTAGGCTTAAACCCATTAAAATATACATCTATACACACATATACATACATATGCATACATTCACACACATATATATACAATCACACATACATACATACAGGCCCGTGCACAGGATATGAAAATGAGAGGTGGTGGTTGTGGTAGGGACAATGCTATGTAACTTTGTTATCAGTATCAGTTGCACAGTGAACATAATTTATTGGTACGGTCCATTTATAAACCCCAAAACACTCATTATTTCAAAATGTTCTCTATATACACATTTTTTGTTTCATTAAGTATATACTTCTCCGGCTTTATTCATTACCCCCAATCCTCTAAAAATAAATTTAACTTTCCTATATTTTTCCAGAAATGTGAGTAGTGGTCGAGACATCCTATTGACAAATATATTAACAAGTAAGCAAACATAATTTGTTAACTGAATCCCAGTTCGGATTTAGGAGACATCATCCTACAACAACTGCACTTCTGTTAGTCATAGACGGACATCAGCTGCATAGTAGATTTGTATTCGAGTCGGAGCAAATATCTTCAAATTATTTACTTTATAAATAATCCTGTACGAAAACATGGCAAGTGAATAAATGTTTTGTGCGCGATAGTATTTAAATTTAGCAGTCACCTCAACTTGACTGTATACAATTATTAATGTGCCCCAGGTCACACTCCTCGCACTTTAAATTTATTAAAGCTTTGACGATAGTTAATAAGGCACGTTAATCCTATGTTGTTTGGTTTTGAGACGTTGAAACCTTTGTGCTGACGCAGAAGAAGCGCTTAATTGTAGCTAGTTTGCGGTTAACTGAGCATTGCTAAAAATTAACTTTTACAAAGAAATCACAGCTTCGAAATGCATATACGCTCACATAAATACCCCCTCCCCCCTCCTTCCCGCGTGAAATCAGAAATACTGACTGAGAGACAGTAAATTATACGAGATCTTAACGTCAAAATAAAAGTACACTGTTCAAACTGGCTGCAACTCAGACCGGTTTAGTTTCTTTTTATACACCTATCTCAGTTTAATGTCTCTGTGTCACATAGGCTACGTCATACAAGTGTACTGTTCAGTAGTATGTGTAAGGCAGTGTTGATTTTTACATGTGATTGAAGGGCACGCAGTGGTCCAAAAGAAGAAAAGATGGATTTAGAAGTTAACTGGAAACCAACCAAGTTAGTCTACATAAATCGTCAAAGGAAATAAAATTATTTCTTGTCTTTTTACTGGAAAATAAAAACTATTTCTTTCAGAAATGTAAAAAATTTAAAACTTATTTGTACACCAGTTACAGCCTACGATGCATATCCAACATTCCTACACTATAAAAAACTATATAACAACATATATCAATGTAAATATATAAACCGTATTCGAACAAGACATTTCAAGTTGCGATATCACTTTGTGAAAATCATTACATTACTCTGTTGGAGTTTAAGAAATGAAAGTATATAATAGACACATGTATGCCTAGAACAGATACGTTAAAAATTATATTTATTTCGATTTTGGATTAATATTTAACTACCTCCGTATATGTCATTTCGTATGAAGATACAAGTGTATACAATTATAGGCTGTAAATTTATATAAGAATTTATTATTTAATTAGAATGAAACATATTTCTGTGCCATACCTGTATTTTGTACTGGTTTACACGGCGCTTGTAAATCTTGAGACATGAATGACCAGCCCAATAAATTAATTTTATTCTCTATGCCGCGAGCCGAGGAATGTCCTCCGGCCGGTCGGGAGTGTGTTGTAGGAGAACTGGCAACAGCGTCCGTGCTACAATTCTTTTTTTGTTACGTTTTACAGCTTCTGTCCCATCCGAACGACGATAGTGCTACCTAGCGGGAAACTCGTGAACTGCGTGCGTGCAATTTCGTTCGTATCTGCCCTCGCATCAGGTAGATAGCTCTGTACGCAAATTACAAGCGTCTGATATTCCCCGTGCATAACATAGAGCCACATGTGCAACCAGTAAACCATCAAGAAAATGTGCCGACATCAACTGAACATGTGGGTCCGGCTAACTCAGTGATTTCCGCAGTAAGTATAACATTCCCTCGACAAGACTACACGCAGAGGGCATGACGGGGAGCAATCTTAATATCTTACGCCACAAACACTCGTGTTGGGGCGAGAAGTGTGAACGGAGCCACAGAGAAAGTAAGGAGACAAGAGCGGACACTTCCATGTCGTAACGATCTCCTTATTTTGAAGTCTTTTTCAGGGGTGGTGGGTGGGTGATAGATGCCTGGATAAATAACAACAGGCAGACACGCATTACGAAAAATAATCACCTAGTATAATAAAACAAAACTAATAGTTTTTAATTATTATTTTGTGATAAACACTCTTCATTGATGTAGTTAATAATCACGTTGTGTTCAATGTTTAATAAAATAGCTTATTTACAAAAAAATATTTTTAAAATTACTCGATTAGAATCTACTTGAATAAAACCATTAAGTTGCCGAATGATGTCTTCGGCAATAATTAAATATGTACCTGTGCTGTTTTAAATATTTACGTTACCTTCGAATGTGACTAACAGAATAAAATAAATCTTGCACGAGCAGTGCAAAAGTCGGATTAAATATTTCTATTCGTTTTAGTAAGTTATAAAATCAGCACCTGAAATTTATGTAGGTTAACTAAGTATGTTTGAGATACAAAACACTCCTAGTTTTGACTAGAAACCGACCTGTTCCTTACAAGTCATTAATTATAGTGGTAAAATGTCGATGTTGGTGTTTCCACAAGTACTTACTTCAAATAACGTGATTATAATCCATATATAGTGTCTCTCCCCCCCCCCCCTGGACGGAGGAGCGAGGGCCAGGGAAGGCGCAGTCGGTGATGGCGAGCCAGACAGAGAGGTCAGCGGTCCAGGCAGCGGCAACGGATATCCCATGGTGCGAGATCCGCAAAGTCCCGTAAACATGCTCCAACTTCTATCTGAGAGTCTTATACTTCCCTTACTACCATATCTTCAAATCGGCTTAATTTATTATTCTTACTGTAACACGTATTGAGTTAAAGACCACAGTAAATTGGGTTCTAGCTTTTTTTTTTTAATTTAAATTAATCTTTGATTGGCGTATACTCTTCTAATTCCCATCCTTCCTTCCAGTTTACGCTCGCAGAAGTGAGAAACATAACAACTGGCAAAACTGAATCAAAACTCTAAAGACTTTTGAAATATGTTACAACTAGATAGGAAATCTTTTCGCGAAAATAGAGTGTCGCCAAAAACGAATCAATGCGTGCCCGAAAGTTTTCAGCACAATAAAATCCGTACCATTTCGCGTTATAGTTCGATACCAAGGTAGACGGCATGCAAGTTCATGGAATTTCACGTATGTCACTAGCCATCCGGAGTGAGAACCAATAGTAACCGTAAACATTCAACACGATGGTGGCTTCATTTCTTGTAACCGGGTGAAAGAGAAGTCTGAGTCCTGCCTATGACGGAACCCGATGAACAAGTGACATGTGCTCGAATGAGCAGGTAACTGTGGAGTCTAGCTTTGTGCCGTGTTGTAACGCAAAATGGCGGCGGTTTACCCTTAAATCCCGACAAGCATGACACGACACTTAAGGCTAAACAGCCAATGAAATACAAGATTGATCTGACTCAATCCCGACAATTCTGTCGTCCGACCGACAGATGTGGATTAGAAACTACTTATATTATCGTCGTGTCGTGCGGCATGACGCACAGAGTGTACAGCCTTGCAAAATGAAATAGTATGGCAAGCTTTCGTACAATGGCAAATACGCAGCACAAAATCAATAAACATTGAGAATTATTGTATTTAACTCTTAATAATGAATAATTTTACATTTGTATGCATTAGCGATATCACTTTGTCACCATCGTGTATTCCAAATTCCTCGTCTGCCCACTGCCTTTGAAATTAGCGTAGTTAATCAGCGTCTTCTAAATGGTTTCCAAGAAATTCTACTCTTCAAGAAATTCTACTCTTCGTGTCGCGTCAGTAAACTATCGGGCTGTAAATTCGAGCAGTCACATTGAAAATATAATTGCTGTGTCGTGGTTGCAGTTTTTGTCGTATCGTGCTGTGTTGAAATATGTTACTCCCGCATAACACTTCGAGTGCAGCCGAGGTGATATAACGTCGCCTGGTTTTAACATAGTCGTGGGGCAGCGGTGGCGCAGTGGCTAGGGCTCTCGCCTCCCAACACGGCGATCCGGGCTCGATACCCAGCGGGATCACCCCCGGATCCCCGCATTCGAGTGCCGCCCCAACATAGGGCATCACCTCATGTCATGTCCGGAGATGACTGGTACCCAAGGGTCCCAGCTGGAAAGCCCGTCACTCGGTCAGCGTTGCCCCGCCCTGGGTCCACTCCCCAGTCGAGTTTTTTTTTACAGAGTCGTAAGTAGTTTGCAGTGACATTACGACACCCGCGTTCTTAAAAAACTTGGGCGATTGAATATCACTAGTCCAACAGTTCCCAGGTTCTCTGCAACGTAATATTAGGTCAGTAACACTCGATGTGTTAATTACTCAGATGAACAAGGTGGGTTATATATTATTCAACATTACATTATATTTTCAAAGAGCCTTTCAGAAGAATCAACTTTCATACAGAATAGTAACCGTGTATGGTACTGTGTTAACCAAAAGGACGGTGGTAGGACAACAAGAGACCAACAGAACTGATGTCAATGCAGTCGTGAATACAGGCGACTTGCTTCTTAACCCTTACAGTATGGGACACCCCAATTTCGTGAAAAGATTTCTGCACATACTAGATTTGAATGCCCTACTGGCGCACCAGCAGTTTTATTTCGCTTGCTGGCGGCATGTGTCTGAGAGGAGAATTTTCTTACATGATTGGCCAATCAGAATTAGGTTACTTCGATGATGTACGTCTGTGATTCGCGGGAAGACAACTAAGACTCGAAACACCTAGATCATTCAATCACGGATTTGAATCTGAGCTAAATCACTATGAAAGTTATCTGGTCGTGAAATATTTTCGCGAAGATCGGGTGTACCTACCTTACAGACCTCACTTTAATTTACGTTTTCAGGTGTTGCAAAGAAAACATTTTATGTTGCGTGCTGTACTTAGTCGACACAACACTTATTTCGTAGTCACCGCCAATGAGCTGTAGGCTATATGTTCGGCTATTGCTACGTGAACCAATTATGACCTAGACCAGTAAGACGGTTTGCGAATCGTTTGCCCACAGGTAAGAGCTTTAGTAGAGATGATGGTTTATCGCGGGAAAAGTTGACTGTTTGCTAGAATTCAACGTAATGCACATATGTCCGACGTTTTTCTTTCCCTATTGGCTGTCATGCATGTATGGAGATACTGCCCCATTTCACTGGGCCAATCAGGATTCTGATACTGCAAGGCAGAACGTTCGTGATTGGTCCGCAAACGACTTAGTCAAGTCAGAACCTTGGTAATCCAATAATGAAAGCATAAACTAGTTACAGTGTTATAAAAGATATGTTGGCTCAACATTTTCGTGATTTTCGATCATCTCCAAGCATTAGTCATTGATAGGGACCTGAAAAATTCGCGTTATTATTCGGAGACACGTTAAACTCGAAATACGCGTAACTTTGCTATACGTTTGTCACTGGACCATACTTCATGTGACACGCCCTAAGTAACTCTGCGCCAATAAATGAACTCTTCACAAATGTGTGCCCCAATCACGTGGAGTTCAGTCAAAAAGGGAGTGACTTCACATCTATGCAGCAGCCAATGGGGAAACAGCGCTGTCTTCTTTACGAACAGTACTGTGAAGTTTAGCCTGATGTAAAATAATAACGCGAATTTTGCAGGTCCCTAGTCATTGAGCTCCACAGTGTGCAGGACATACCAAAATTTACCTACACGTGCGTAATGTACACAATGGTGTATTCATGGTCTGCACGGGATAATTACCAGCAAGTCTACACCGTAAGGTGCTCGTGTAAGAAGCTGTATGCGCACATCTGCTCTCTCCGATAGGGCAGTAGCTTTTGCCATTTTCCCGCTGCCTGCTGGGTTGGGTTGAGGGAAGGCGAACGTCGGTTGGTTCGAGACGCTGCATCTGGGGGACGCAGTGTTCACAGACGTCGTGCCGCCATCCCCAGGCGCCATTCTTGCACCTCCCTTGTCTATCGCGCAGGCACGTGCTCACGCCAACCCATGAACACGACAGAAGAAGCCTACTGACTAATTTAAGGCAGGATTTACCGTCCGTCATACGTTCGTCCGTCTCCCAGCCGAGCGACTTACAGCCAAACTTCGTACGTCTGTCGTACGTTCATTGCTGCAAACTAATAAAAACCAAACTGTTTACAAGCAGGAAAAAATTCTCCATAAAAAGTGGAAATATTTTGCCCTATTGGTGTTTCTAAGTAACCGAAACAACCATACACGTACGTAACGGTAATTAATCGATGTATTTTTTTAAATAGTATATAAAGCATGATTTTATTATTTTTACTATTGCACAAAATGAACTCGTGTTTCCAAACGTAATTATCAATTAATCTTCAAGAAAAATGTAACTTAATTTGATTTTACAGTTACATAAACAAACATATGAAATACAGCTAAAACAAAACATTGAAAACACTACACAGCCTCGTAACGAACTCAGGATGACCCAGTAAAAACTTGCAAGTTCAGAAGGCTGTAATTTCCTTCGTTCGTCCGTCAAAAGCTAAAGCTTACCAATGTTTTGACGGACGGATAGAATTAATGGCCACCTCTGATTGGCTATTGGTCACGTAATTGACGGATGGATGACGGACGCGACGGTTCGTTGTAAATCCAGTCTAATTTAACCACTTATGGCTCCCGCCTTCCTAGTGCTTTTTGACGCGAATGCGTCTTTAAATATGCGACCACAGTGGGAGGCAATCCAGAAAATCCGATGATAACAAAATCGGGGGATACAGTTTGGCATTGCAGCGCCGAATCTATCGTATACGTTCAAAATTCAATTACACCACCCGATTTCCAAAGGATCAAAGAATATATTACGTTGAGTGAGGACTGGGAAGCATCGCGCGCGGTGTGGAATGTGCGAGGGGGTGGGGGAGAGGGAAAAAAAAAAGGGGGGGGGGGGGGGGGAGCAATATTAAGTTCGTTTCGCAGCGTCTCATACTTCAGTGTAGCATAACATTTGACTAGGAGAAACCACTACGACGCTCGTTTTGATTTCAATCGACAGCTCTCGTCAAGATCAATCGATTGCGTGAATAAAAACATTTGTGTGGCGTGGTTATTGTGAAATTGTATGCGTTTATGTAAAAAATTAAGAAATCTTAACACAATGTCGGTCTACGCTCGTCCAAAAGCCAAGTCGAACTACAGAAATCCTATACGGTCGGAAAGATCATCTCAAAAGCAATCCATATATAACCATAAAACACCATATGATCGAGTGAAGCGGTGCCGGGAACGTAAAAAAAAAAAAATCAAGGCGTCCGAGCGCGTCAACGTAGACGTATTCACGCAAAACAAACGACCGTGTCTCCAACACAGCCACACCCCATTTTTTCCGCTCTTGAGGCCGGGAAGCGCGGGAGCGATACGGCCACACTACCACGCACATCAAGTGCCCCATCGCCTCTAAGCGCAAGGCTATGAACTGGCGTGCTGTGTTGTCGCACTGCGTGTACCTATGGGACTTTCAGCGACGACCCTGTAATATTATTCTTGGAAAGTGTGTAGGAAGGTCCATTGCAAGGACCTTGATAGTTTCGTACGTATCTGACGCTTATACCCCGAGATACCGCGGATTGGAAATGCCGTTTCTAATGTGCGTGACGTTTTGAAAGCGTTCCAAAGTCCTCGTCTGAAGTGAAGTGCGTGTTCCTTTCCTAGATATGCACGTCGGACGCGCGGATGACAGTTTCGTTTAAAACAGCGTATTTCAATCGCTCTGCCACACAAACAAGAAGAATTCTTTGCCGGATGAGTACTAATAAAATTGCAAAACCAGAGAACTGAAAATTTCCGGGAACTCATTTCGGGGCAAGCTAGAGTGCAAAACGTCGTTCGTTAGTGTTACTTTGGTAACTTACCCATGTGTTGTCTGGCAGCTTCTGCAGGACAAGCAAAATCATGCATGTCTATAGGCTGTTCACGGTAAAGTGAGCACTTTTGGAGCCCTAGTTACTTTTCCCTTTCAGCCATTTATCATCATTTAGCTACCTTTTTAAAATAAATATTACAGTAATAGTAATAAATATAGTGTGTAGATTCCACTGAACTCTAAAGTTAATATCTAAGGCTTAAATAAAATATATTTATTGACTGTTATTCCAAATGATAGGGCTTTCAAAAGTGCTTACTTCACCGTGAGCAGCCTATACCAATGAGTAGAGACCTGAAAATTTCGAGTTTGAACGAACTGTGTTAAGACTTCACAGTCGTATGTACAATTATGCAGCATTAACTGTTCATCGGTCGCTTGCTGTCACAGAGAAAGTTTATGATTGGGTCTGCAATTTTATACGTGTTTACTGCTGATTCAGGGTTCCCCAGAAGGCATCTACTAACTGATGCACAAGTTGAAACAGTAACATAAACATGTACGAGTAAAATCTGTTCCTGGTATTTTTGCACTTTCTGAACTAAATCTTAGAAATATCACTTCATGTGATGTGTTTGGCTGTTTCTTAAATATGGCATGTGCAGGGACGGGCAAAATTCGCGTTATTATTTTACATCAGGCTTCAAAGTACTTTACGTAGAGAAGACAGCGTAGTTTCTCCATTGAGTGCTGCATAGATGCGAAGTCATCCCCTTTTTGACAGAACTCCACGTGATTGGAGCCCACAGTTGTGAAGAGTTTGTTTATTGGCGTAGAGTTACCTAGGGCGTGCCACATGAAGTATGGTCCAGTGACAAACGTATAGCAAAGTCACACGCATTCCAAGTTCAACGTGTCTCCGATTAATAACGCGAATTTTTCAGGTCCTTAGGCATGTGTCACAGATGTTGTATAGCCTACTTGTGTTAACATAAAGTACCCTTTTTTTGTTAAACTGTACTTTTACTTGTATTTAATCTATAAATTATAATATTTAATTTATAATCCATATGAATAAAACCAGAGGCGTGATGTGTGCTCTTAATGCCTATAACCTGTTCACGGTAAAGTGAGCACTTTTGAGGCCCTATTTACTTTTTCCTTTCAGACATATTTTATCCTTTAACAACCTTTTCAAATAAATATTACTATGTACGTAATAAAAACAGTATGCATATTCCACCGCAATCGGAAGTTAACGTTTAAGGCTAAAATAAAATAAATTTATTGACGATTATTCTAAATGAGAGGGCTTTCAAAAGTGTTCACTTTACTTTGAATAACCTATAGTAAGAAGCAGTTCTCATCTTTAGTATTATTAAACTGACTGCTCACCAATGCAGTGTGTTGTTTCTTTAGTGTAATTTTCCAAACTTAGTTATGATTTGTTTGAATGAGGCTGAGGAATAGCCTGAATGCAGAATCTCAGCAGGGCGTCAGGAAAGTTGTACGCAGCTGTGAATAGACTATATATGAAATCTAGGCTGTCGCGAAATGAATACGCGAATTTTTCAGTTATCTGGCAATGAGCAGCTGAAGCCTGCTCGATAGTACAATTCTAGCTGGAAGGAAGCGGGACTCTCTTTAACTTTTCGGGTCTCAATGAATGGTGTTTGCAACATGAAAGACTTATACTTTCGGACTCTGTCTTTGTATGAGTTTAAAATCAATAGGACGAGTGAATTTTCGCCGGATTCGGAGCACATGGTGGACTTTGATACCCCATACACATGCAGGGGCAGTCCCTCTGTTGCCATTAACTGCTGCATGCATGAAAACACACTTCCGCATTTTTAACCATCTCAGACACTGCACTTCCGTGGTTCGCATAGCAATAGTTATCACCTACAAAAGTATAGTCTAAAAGATCAAGACAGGTAAACGGTCACTAAGCTTTTCACGAAATCACTTTTTTGCATATCATTAACTAGCTGTCTGCTTGACATAAAAGTAACGCTTGTGCTAGTTTATGTGGATGGCTAGCTACAGCAAGAACAGACATGCGGTTTTATAAAGGGAAATCTATTAATATTTTAGGAATGTTTTGACTATAAACAACAATTGCTAAGGTTGGTATGCATTTACTCGAATCGAACATAATTGTATAATAGTCATCCACCTAGGACACTCTACTAGACACATTTACTGTACCACACGACGTTTGCTATTGGCTAGCCCTTAGTTGGTGGTACGATAATCCAACAGTGTCGCAGTTAAATTTTCCTTGCTACGTCGCAAGATTTAGATGTTGTGTGATTTTTGTGAAAAGAAATGCATTGGTATTATTTTGAGGAATTTTTCTGGTATTTATACAATCACAATATAGCAAAAATAAAATAATTTACATATTTTTGTATTTAAAAAACAAAGTTTAATAAAAACCTTTTACACAGCACATGCGTAGTCCTGAAAGCGTAAAGGAAAGAGAATTCAGGCACTCTAATATTGTACATATGAGATTCATCTGCAAAGAGTCGATCTGCGTCAAAAATGCGTTATCCAGTCAAAAAAGGAATATCAGTCTTTTGGAAAGTATGCTGGCATGAAGTATGACGGTACATTATATCCATGCACAAAGTAGTAAAAGTAGCATTAATATTTTTTTATGTTAAGCGATTTAAGATCTTAATTTTGTACACTTCTACCGATATGTAATGAAAATGACAGATTTATAGAGAAAGTCAACACAAGAATGATACTATTTTGCACCTGAAACATTCGACCGGTTTTTTAATGCAGTTAACTCTGTATAACAAGATTTAGGAACATGGTCGTATCACAGAGTTCATGATAAAGTGAGCACTTTTAAGACCCTCCCAACAGGTATTAGGCGTCAATAAAAGTGTTTTATTGCAGCCTCAGACATTAATTTTCTAGAGTCGTGAAACTATACACCGTATTTATTACTCTCATGGCAATGTTGACATAAAAAATGGCGGAAAGATAGAATTGTACAAAATAAAAGAATTTAGAGGGACCTTAAAAAGTGCTCACTTTACCGTGAATAGCCTGTAATTAAGAACGAAGCTGAGAAATGGCCACTCATCCCGCGAACTCTAGTTGCACATGCCAGCAAAATTGCGTCACTGGATACCAACATGTACCATCGCGTCGTTCACTTGCTAACTAGCCACCCAGCAAACAGGGACAATTTCGTAGCGCGCAGTAACCAATCAGTAGTGACCTGCAAGATTCGCGTTATTATTCGGGGACGAGTTAAAAATTAAAGCCCATGTACCTTTACAATGCGTTTGTCATGGGACCAAACTTTATGTGACACGCCCCGGGTAACTCTACGCCAATAAATGAACACTTCACAACTGCGTGCACCAATAACGCGCAGTTATGTAATAAAGGGCGTGACTTCGCGTATATGCAGCAGCCAATGGAGAAACGACGCCGGCTGAAGTATATACAGTACTGAACAGTTTAGCCTTTGCCAAAAAAATTACGCGATTTTGCAGGTCTCTACCAGTTGTAGAGTCGCATGTTTATCGCGAATACGTTTACACGGAGGCTATACTTCAATACACTACGTGCACGCTTGCAAATTTCGCTTGTTTATTGGCCAGTGGCTTTGGGCGAAGTCTTTTTTTATTCACTGGGGCCATGGTAGTGGCAAGACTACTCTTCTCCCACCAAGGAGAGCCGGGTTCGATTCCCGGCGGGGTCGCTCGCCGCATTTTCGCATATGGGAATCGTGCCGGAAGATGGCGCTGGTCGGCGGGTTTTCTCGGGGATCTCTGGTTTCCCCTGTCTTTGCATTCCAGAATTCCTCATCGGCTCTCAAGACCCGGTGTTTTTTTTTTTACTTAGCTAGGCCAATTATAATTAATTACTCCGACACTGAACGTAATTCGCGGATAGACACCTAGGAGGTGTGATAATTAAACTCATGCAAGCAGGAAAGAGCGTAAGAACTAAAATGTTTTTGAATGCAACTAGTCGCGGAATCTTTGAGCAAAACACGGGTGCCCTTAGTTCTCATAACAATAACATACGTTTACAGACACATTTGTGTATGTGTCAATACGATTATTGTATTTTAAACCGTCACCCTTCCTTCCAATCTTCTGTTCTTATACAGCTGGAAACGAAGATGTAGGCTAAGCAACTAAGATTATTATAAAGATTATTCTTATCTCGTCTAATTTTTGTATCTTGCCTCACATGTAAATGATGTTCACGGTAAAACTAATACTTTTGAAAACCCTGCTTAAGATCTACTTATATGCACTTTGTATATTCTTCCGCCATATGTAAAATTAACATTGGCAAACGCCTCATCACTTTAGTCATGCGTCAGTCAAGTGAAACTGTGAAATTATTACGAAAGTAAATATTTTACAAATCCGTTCATTTTTACACTTCGTTGCATTAGAAAAAATAAACTGAAACAAATAATTAAAGAGTTCACAAATAGTTACCTAACACTTTTTATTGGACGTTCAGATATGGACTACTTTCCATCCATCGTTACCAACTTTACTGGGCGATTGTCACTCAGTGCGTCAGTTAAATTATATGCAGGTAGGAGTAGTGAAATTTTTCTAAGGTTCATTAAAAAAATGCTCACTTTATCGTGAACAGCCTTTACAAATTAACACTGCCTGTACCTAATGACCAGTAATCATGAGTCATTCGAATTGATGCTATAAAATTTCTATAAATTAAATAAATTTGTATAACCCCAATTCTTACTCTGATACCCGCAAAAGAATTTCTAACATATTTCAGAGTTTGCGCTTTTCGTTATAACCAATAACTACATTTACCAGGTCATGCCAATAATAGATATGCCAGTGAGTTAAGTTTATCTGCACGCAGTTTCAGGTGTTTTGTGTGTTTGCATTCAAAGTGTTTAAATAACAGCGAGTACTAAAGATGACTGGTTAAAATTGAGTTAGACTGATTCTCAGCCGTTCTTTGAGCATTGCTTCTCGAATTCCCTGATAAACTATCAAAATAAACATTTGTCATACATGGGCTAGTTTTAATTGCGTTAAAACTCGGTCACGGAAATTATACCGAAAATTCAAAGCATGAATGCATGCAATAAGAGTGTGCTAGCCTTGAGTCCAGCAGTCCACGTGGTTTTCGGGAGTTCTATAATGTCGAGGGGTTATGGTGTGTGATGGAGGGGGGGGGGGGGCGGAGGGGGTTGAGCGCCGGACAAAAGCAGTTCAGGTTTGGAGCAAGGAAATTAGTAACTGCGTAACTAGTATCCGCTATATACCCCATAATGTTCCCTCTGCATCTAATAACACACCCACCACGGCCCAAGAGGGGGGGGGGGGGGGGAATGTGTATTCTGGATACGGCCATGGAGTTAACACAAAACCTTAGGTATTAAACAATAGCCACATTACAGCTTAAGTTAGACCAATAGAAACACATCTTAGCATGTAACGTAATCCATCAAAATGGAAACGATCGTTTAAAATTTATTCGCAGTTTTGTTTTCCGTCGTTGTTTATTCGAAGCAGGCCAGTATAAATTAATATCGTACTGCACATTAAAAATAATAAATAAACACGTTCCTTAAGTGTATGCTTTTCGGTGATTGGATAGACTTAAAAACTTCCAAAATATTTCCACCGCAGTATGCAGTAGCACGTGTTCGTATTAGGTTAAAGAACAAATAGAGCTGGGAAAAAATTTACTACTTACTTCTTATTGCTTACTGTGGTGTAAGTTTTTTAAATAGTAAAAACACTTCTAATCAGACATCACATAAAGGCTGTTCATGATAAAGTGACCACATTTGAAATCAACCTTAGAAAAAGGTCACTTTTCCTACTCGCATACATTTTAATGGGTGTATGTATTTAGAGCATTGCGACCAGCCAAGTTGGTAACTACGGAAGGAAAGTAGTTCCATAGCTTTTAACGTCTAATAGAATGTGTTAGATAACTATTTGTGAGAACTTGCATTATTTATTTCGCTTTCTGTTTTGTTTAATGCATCGAAGTGTAAAAATTAGCACGTTTTATAAAACTTTACGTTTCTAATAATTCCACAGTTCCACTTGACCGGTGCATGGATAAAGTAATGAGGCACATGACAATTTTAATTTTACATAAGGCGGAAGAACACAGAACACGCATTCAAGTAGATTTGAACCAGGGTTTTCAGAAGTGCTCAGTTTTCCGTGAAAAGCCAATACGCCTTTGTACACCGGCGCCACGGAGCGCGAGGCACGTGCTTCGCCGCACGGCCGTAGAGAGGCGCCGTCTTCGCAAGCAACCCCTGGCGCAGTTCGGCGACGGCCGCACCCTCTAGCGGCGACCTTCACAACCACGCCGGCCCGGTGCCATCTGTGTTTCCGGGAAACCCGCGTGGCGGCGCCGGCCCAGACTGCGACGTGCCTGCCTGCCTGCCTGTCTACCTGTTGTCAGCGGACGCGCGCTCTACACTCAACCTACATTGTCTAATTCGTCATCCCGTTGTCCTACTGGATGTACGCGTGTTCGTCTAAAGCCGAGGCTACAATCACCGTAGCGTCCCCGTAATAAAATAGCCGTGGCGTTACCGTGGAAGTATGAAAATGTATTGCCTACAACCGCAATACAAAAAAAAAACTGTTACGTCGACAATGAGAAACGAGCACAAAAAAAAGACATGCTGTACATGTATCGCGGATATTTACAAACAGTATGTTGGCTAACCTGATATTTATTAGTTTATCTACTTGTGATGAAAAAAGTTTCGAGGGAATCGTGTTTCGTGATATTTAAATTGTGGTATACATGTTAATAATTGCGTTTACTATTAAAAAAAAAACCGGAAATCGGAACTGTACCGCAAAGTTAATTTTATAACTATGTTCTTGTTACACGCTTGCACTGCACTGACTCTCGTGGTTGGATATGTTGTCTCGTGATTGGCCGGCGTAGAACTCGACGTAAGAGAATTGAAAATATTCAATCCTGTTTACGCCGCTACTGCGAGCAGGCCGCCATCTTACGCCATTATGTTGTGTTGTAGCTGGTTCCACATACAAGTGTGGGTTCAATTTTTTATTGTTATTTCTTACGGTGATTGTAGCCGGGCCTATACCCGTACAGAGTATATGGGGTTTAATGATCACGTTAGCTTCGCAAAACCAGTCTCCGTGTCCCGACATTGAGCTACTTTTCTTCCAACACGACTATCGTAGGATTCGAGGTTAGACCACTGTTTAGTAAACAAGTGCTCTGAGAGGTTTGTATACTTCTTCTAAACAGTTTGTAATGCACTTTGATTAAATTCAAACTGGTGATACTTTTATTGGAAAATTAAGATATTTATAAAAACGTTCATCACTGTTGACCACGTGACTTTGACAATTGTGTTGGCGTGTGGTAGGTCAATGTTGTGTACATGTACAGAAGACGAAAATTTGTTCTACCCCATTTTAGTCTCCGATCTTACCACGGGAGAGTTCAGACATTGAGTAAAAATATGTCTTTACGAACGGTTCAGATGATGATTAATCGTACACTGCCGTGTATTCATCATATTTATTCAGTACTGGAAATTTAAAGTTCTGTTGAATTTTTGTTTGCAACAAACACAAAAAAAAAAATTATTTATTTATTTATTGCATCCATTTGGTCTTTTTTCGAGTAAAAGTTTGTACAAAGACGTCGGGCAAGACAGAACGCGAACACATTATGTACAGGACATGAACACATTATTTACAGAACAATATCAAAACATCAAAGTATTATTATACTATCGAATTCTAAAACAAATATAAACTAAAATACAAATAGTCTTGCATTTTCAATATTTAATCTTCATTCATCAATTTCTTCTGCACATCTGTGCCGCGTCCCGGGCGACTCCAATCTATAAAGAAATAAAAACCAAAACAGAGGCACACATTCCATTGGCTTTACACAATACCTCACACTGAATATCCATGGGGGTCCTTACCTATTGATACTACTTTATCTCCCTTGCGATAGCTGCTAAAACACTGCGTCGCTTATTGTAAGACGTCAAAAAGAAAACCTTTAGCGAGGAATATCTCGTCTTGATGAGTTTTTATCTGCTGTAAATAAATTTCGCCATCTATCTGCCTGGTACGTAAACTTCGTTACTCGTTTTTTTTTTTAAGCTATATTGTTTTTTTAGCCGAAACTGCCTATTTTAGACTAGTTCGGTATAGTGAAATACATTTTCACACTGCTGTGTCGTAAAGCATGCCAATTAAATATGTGCCATACTCCCATAACAGACTGCAAAGATATATTTTTAGATTTGCAAATAAAATGATAGGATCACTGTATAAAGTTACATGAAAGACGCTGCATGATAACACAGGACGCATATTCAATGCCGTGCACGTAGATGCAGTGATAAAAGTTCTACTTCTAGGATATTCCTCCGCCTCGCGCAAACTAAGGTTAACTACGTCTAGAAAATTGCATCAAATTACAACGCACCGAGTTCGTACGTACTCAGTTGTAATAATACTTTGCACTAGAACTATTTCTTACTATAGGCTATTCATGTTAAAGTGAGTCCTTTTTAAGGCCCTCGTAACAGGCATTAACCACTAATATATGTATATATATATCTTATTGAAGCCTTAGGCGTTAACTTATGAGAGTTGTGAAATGTATACACTGAGTTTATTGGTTATTTTGCAACGTGCATGATTAAAAGCAGCAGGAAGATAGAAATTGGGTGGAAGTAAAAATTTGGAAGAGCCTTAAATAGTGCTCACTTTACCGTGAACAGCCTGTAGGCGTCAACAGTACATGTTTTCTCGCTGTTTTTATGCAACTTTATTAAAAATGAAACATTATTTATAAATAAAATATAAGCAAAACTTAAATTAAACGAAAAATATTATAATTTTATTTCAACAGAAGTATAAAACGCTTGTGATAAATAGCATATTTAGAAAGTAACTAAACACAACATATATAGGATGATTTTTCGATGTTTTTTTTTTTTAAGTGTGAAAAAAACCGCGAATTTAATATAGACACAACTGCCTACAGTGAGACCCGACTAGGAAGACCCGTGAGTCCAAACCAGCGCAAGGACATTGGTAAGGTCCTACAATATTCGCGTTATTTTTTTGGCTGCAGACTGTTGTATGTTCTTCCGCTATCGGCCGACAACTTGAGCGCCACCTACCAAGGACGCGTTTAGCCAATAGTTTAAAACTTCGTTTGTTGAGCAACCATTTTGTTAGCAGTCACACAGCTAAATGACGCCGAATAGTTGCCGCTGCAGTGAGTAAATAAATGACAGTGCAGTCTGGTATATTATTAAAATTATAACGTTACATTTGGGTCTCTAGTCAAATCAGGGGCGGATTCAAAAGGTGAAGGGGGATAAGTGAGCATGACCCCCCTCCATTCGTTGTTGATTTTACACTGGATAGAGTGAGATAGTTATTGCGACTTAGTACATAGGCCGATATTTTCGCATTAATACACACACTTAGTATAGTGAGTGATTGAAGAGATTTGGGCATTGCGATAATCCCGGAGCGGCCCTGCCGTGAATCGAGCCTGGTTCGCCTGGGTGGGGGAAGGGGGCGAATGCTCTAGCCACTTCACCACCCCGGCTCCTCTTCATGGGCCTCACTCGTTGTCATACGAGAACAGCTTTTCCTATCCTAATTTTTAAAAGACTATGGAATACTTCAATGTAAATCTTTCTTCAGGACAGAAGTGAAAGTCGTTATTTTGTCTCCAGTTCATAAATGTAATTATTGAAACGTAAATATGGACATTAAAAAGTGTCATATGTTATCAAAAATGGCTGCGAGTGGCCCTCTGTTTATAATGTTATAAGTATTATTATGTAAAACAGTGTTTTAAACTACGGCGACAATGCTGTATCATTTCTGAACACGTTAAGCTTACTGTATTACTATATTCAAGTCCAACCGTCAACGTTTGAAATTCTCAGGAAACAAAACATACCCGAAGCTTGTTTATGTCGTGGTGGTGTAGTGGTTAGGCCACTCACCTCCCACCTTGGCGAACCGGGTTCGATTCGCGGCGGGGTCGCTCGGGGATTATCACAAGTGGGAATCGTGCCGGACGATGCCGCGGGTTTTTCTTCGCAGGTCTACCGTTTTCCCCGCCCTTGCGTTCCGGCGCTGCCCCACAGCCACCTCATTTCACCCTCATCGGCTCTCAAGACATCGATGTTAAGGGCCGCCCAAATCTCTCTACTCCACCACCGTCGCAATGCTTGCTAAAGGACCGAGGTGACCTTGAAGTGTTTATAATTTGTTACTATAGTCTATTAGCGGTCTATGAAAACATTTTAAATCAAACCCTTGAAAAATTACCACATGTATGACGTGTTTGGCTGTGAATCGAAATATGGCTTGTATAACATGCGTTTTATACATCTGTTAACATTTAAATTCCTTAATTTTTGTTGTTAAATTGAACATATATTTATATTTTATCAATGATTTTTAATATTTCAGTTAATCTTAATATGAATAAAATAGTGACAAAATGCCTAGTAACAAATGGTTCCTATGCAAATAATATTACACTGGATGCGGACGAATGCGGTGCGCTGTCCCGTTGGCGTGAATACGGTTCACGATAAAGTGAGCACTTTTGATACCAACCTTAGAAAAAGTCACTGCCCCTACCTGCGTATATTTTAACGGGCGCCCTAAGTGACATGCGCCCAGTAAAGTTGGTAACGATGGAAGGGAAGTAGTTCCGCATCTTAACGTCGAATGAAAAGTGTTAGGTAACCATTTCTGATAATTTAAATTATTTCTTTCGTTTTCTGTTTTTTTTTAAAAATGCATTGAAGTGTAAAAACGAGCAAATTTGCGAAATATTTACTTTTCTAATAGTTTCACAGTTTCACTTGACCGACGCATGAATAAAGTGATGAGGCCCACGACAATGTCCATCTTACATAAGGTGGAAGAATTCACAACGTGCATGCAAGTGGATACTAAGGAGGGCTTTCAAAAGTGCCCAATTTACCGTGTAGAGCCTATAATTGTCCAGACTCAGCTAAGCTTTGTTTGTACAATGCGGAGGAATATCCTGGAAGTAGAAGCTTAGCAGCGCTTGAGAAAAGTCTGAAACGGCAGTGAAGGGACTATGTGAAGACTTACAAAGACAGGGGGCACATATGAGAAGGAGCGGTGACTACAGGCGTGTAGCGGGGGCGTGCGGTTGTGTGTACACTGTCGCGCCCACGGAGCGGCGCGCTTTTAAATATTGACCCGGCCATGCGGGGACACCGCCAGGGGGGCCGTGGCACGTCGTGGGCAGCTCGAACTGCTCTCGGCCGCGGCGGTAGGTAACCTCTTACTACTCGCTCTCTTCCTTTCTCGAAACGACTCGTCGCTGCTGCTCGAATTGTGCGCTCTGCGCTCTTGTAACCTGGGGGGCCGATTGAATACACATATGCATGGGCGCGACGAAAGATTTGTACTTGCGTTGCACCAAAGTGGAATTAAGTATGAGAAAAAAACAGGTGCGAGTAGTTGCGTACCGACGCAAAACGTAGAGAAATCTGAGCCCAGGCAAATACTTCGGCGCAGGTGCAATAGCTTTCGCTCCGCATGCGCAGGTGACAAATGTATTTAACAAGCAACATGGCTATAATTTTGTAATTGTCAAGAAATGCTTTTTGGTTCATTGTTTTCGGTGGCCAATTGTGTAAATTACTAAATTAGAGTGCTTTCAACAACAAATTGAAGTGGCTAGAATGGAGAAAGGATGTTTTCTGAGGGTGCTTCTGGCTTAATTTTCACACAAGATAAAACACTTTTATTTACACCAGAACAGACCAAAAACAAATTTTTTTTGAAGTGGTTAAAATTTTTTGTTTTATATTTTGGAGAGGGATTTGTTATTGAACATAAAAGAGTCTTCTTTCATTAGCTGTCGACGGGTGCGGCGACGATTGGTGATAAAAATGCTTATGGCACGAGATGCAACACGAATATCGTTAGAAGCCTGCGAATGTAACATAAACTACAAACACCTTACCTAAATAGTCAACTTGAGCACTGCGCCGATTGCATTTGCGGAGATAATTTCAGCCATATGGGGAAGAAAAAAAAACGCCATGAATATTAGCATGTTTTGTAAACAAAAAAAGAAGTAAACACAATGTCATAGTTACACTTAAAACACAGTCACAAATTGTATTAACGCTTATAATATACGCTATCACGTCTCTTATTTAACGTAATTAATATCAAACACACAATCTCAAGCGTATCTGACATTAAAGGATGTTGCATCATTAAAATTTTTATGTCTTGTCTGATAAAAAAATGTACTTGTCTACGTATTAATCACCAATTGTCACACTTAATCAATTAGTGGAATACGCGACTCTCCACGTCCAAACGTGGCAGTATCAATATAATATTCGCCAGTTGTCGTTTAGGTTATAACTACTACAAAATATCTACAACTATTCGGCGCGATAAAAACATTATTCACAGCCACTTAAAAACACAGTTGTGCATGTAAAATCCTTTGCAGATTATGTATCCATGTGGCGTGAAAACCTCGTAACAAATTATTTCATTGGCCAGACCACTGTAGTTCGGGTAGTGGAAGTGAAAATGTGTGGCCAAAAGAGCCCCGCCCACTTGCGTTCGGTGTATTTAATTGCACCCGTGGTTATGGGTGCAAGTGGAGAAGAGTTTTATTTGCTTTGCGTTGCGCCGGTGCAAATGTTAGGTACTTATATTTAATCGACCCCCTACGCAGTAGGGTACCCCATCTTCGACGTAAAATACATTTGAACCCTTTAAGGGAAGCCTTCGCCCTGTCATATTAGATTCTTGGATTCTCTAGTTTGCTTATGGCTTCAAAAACCCTGCTTAATATCTACTTGTATGCACGTTGTGTATTATTCCGCAATATGTAAACTTAACATTGTCATGGGCTTCATTACTTTATTCACGCGTTGATCAAGTGCAAGTGTGGAATTATTAGAAAAGTAAATATTTTACCAAAATGCTCATTTTTACTCTTGCATGCGTTAAAGAAGACAACAGAAAGCGAAATAAATAATTTAAACTTTCAAAAATGGTTTTCTAATACTTGCAATTCGACGCTGAGATATGGAACTACTTTCTATCCATAGTTACCAACTTTACTGGGCGCATGTCACTCAGTGCGTCCATTAAAATGTATGCAGGCCGGGTGAGTGACTTTTTCTAAAGTTTTATTCTAAAGTGCTCACTTTATCTTGAACAGCCTTAAGCTATTGACCTTGCACTGCTGTAAAGACAAGAAAAAGGAATTATGAACTCGTAATTACTTCACAATTTTAATTCTGTCAAAATTAGGAAAAATCGACATTATGAAATAAATACTAGTTTGTAGTTCAGTGGTCATGTCTCTACAGCCGTGTAATATAGCTATTCGGGTATAGAAGTACTTTCAGAATTTTCTTTTCTAAAACATAAATGAGCTAGAGAATCCAATTATCTGAAATGGCAGGGAGAGACCGAAAAATGCGAGAGCGATAAGTAGGAACAGGTGTTTTTCGCGAAAAGATTTCAAGACCAGTTGTACTCCAAAACGCTTTTGTTCATTTGCACTTTCGTGGTTGGATGATTTTTAATGTCACGTGCCTCAGGCGTCTGTCCGCGAATCATGGGCGTTCAGTATCGTAGTACTTTATCAGGATTGGCCCAGTCAAATAAGAACATGTTTTCCCTCGTAGACGTGCGGCCAGTGGCTTTGGGTGTAGGATATTGAAATCTAGCATGGCCATAAATATTTTCGCGAAAAACACCTGTCCCTAGCGATAAGGGTTACACTGTAACGCGCATCAAGTGCGCCATCATCGCTAAGCGCAAGGCTCTGAACCGTCGTGCAGTGTTCCCGTCGTGCTTCGTGTACTTCTAGGACTTTCACACATTGAGGTCTGTACACATTTACTGTTACTCGAGGCAAATTAGAAGTGAGTCACCTATATCCACTACTGCAAGAACACCGGTTCTGTTGGTTTCTGTGTTAGAACTCACCATCGTTCTATTGGTCCATACCACACCGGACACTAACTACCCTGTACTTTACAGCGTTCATTATTGGCCGGTCATCAACCAATGGAGTGCCGAGCTGATACTGTCCCAATCAAATGTCATTTATTGTATAAAAGGACTTACAATCAATCATGTCCCTTTGAGTGGCTATTAAAAAATAAATTTAGCGTTAGCAATATTATTGTTACTGCGCTGTCGTGTTCTTTTGATATCATGTTAAATACTAGCCGTACAAAGACTGCACATCCATGCGAGTTTTATTCTGAACGACAAAGAAATTTTCGAATTATCTTTGCTCGAGTTACACTCGAACGTAGTCTACAAAGTGTTAAGCGGTGATCCTATCATTGTATTGGTGTAATATATGTGGCGGGGTTTAATGCGGCGCCCTCACATATATTTATTTGTATCTGACGCGCATATGTTTAGATACGGCTCTTTGAAAAAGCTGTTTGTACCTCTTTTGGAGTGCTCTGCAATGGCATTTATAATGTGGGCGACGTCTTGATAGCACTCGACAGCCCTCATCTCAAGCGTGTTCTTTTCGTAGATCAACACAATGAACGCACGTTTAATAGTTTCGTTGAAATACTGTACGTCAATTTCAAACACCGGGTAGAAGGACTCCTTAAGCCACACATTTTTGTACGGTTTCAGATGTTACAAGTAAGTGGGGAATCTTTTGATTAATGACTACAGACCTGCAAAATTCACTTTATTATTTGGGGAAAAGTTAAAATTAAAGCACATGTACCTTTGCAATGCGTTTTTCATGTGACCAAACTTTATCTGACACGACCCGGATAACTCTACATCAATAAATAATAACTTCTCAACTGTGTTCTCCAATAACGCACATTTCTGTAAGAAAGGGCGTGAATTCACATAAATGCTGCAGCCAATGGAGAAACGACGTTGGCTGAAGTATATACAGTATTGTAAAGTTTTGCCTTATGGCAAATAATAACGCGAATATTGCAGTCTCTATTAATGAAGTACTGAAGTTGTTACAACACTTATTACAGTATCACAATAATTCTCATGTAATTATGGTGCTCGGTGTTTGCTGATAGTGAGAGACACCCAGGGAAAGATAGGATTTTAATAAACATCACTTATTAATTTATATTGAAGCTAGACATCAATATATCATTCAATTGCTTTACCTCTGTAGTTTATCCACCGCTCATTTTACGCGTCGAGGAATATTCTGAGTGAGTTCACGAAATAACAACAAAACATGGGCTCATTGTTGGATTGACTCTGCGGCAGCAAGTAAGTAATGAACCGTTTATATCTGCTTCAATTTAGAAACAACCCGGCCACATCTGACCTAGCATTTGTATCCAACACTCATGCAACCGCTATGACAGGGATTCTAAGACGAGTCGTATAACACAGGAGTCAATAGAGTAGTAACATAAATATGAGATGTATTAACTTCAAAGTTTTCCCGAAATGAACCAGCGTTTTTTTTTACGTCTTTACTTATAAACGACTCCACACTTGATCATAGCTATGTGGTGAAACAAAGGATTAAATGATGAGCACGATATTTGAAGGAGCGTAGATAAGGTAATTTTCATACTCGGGAGTTTCTTTAAAAACGTATTGGTCGGGAAATCATAGTCCATTTTTGCTCAAAACTTCAATTCAATTTTCAGAAAAGCTGCCGATAAATTTGCGTCTCTCGTATGACTTGCTTTGCACAACATTCCTCCCTGCGGTGCGTTATCCGGGACTCGAACCCAGAACAGCCGACGTCAGCCGACCACTTTATTGTGAAGTCACCTGAAGTCTGACTCACGCCAAGTCAAGACCACTCGGCACTTTTTGAAGGGGAGCTGCCGAGGATTTCTGCTGTCGCGTCGAGCGCACTGTAATATATATATATATATATATTCCTTCATTTTACGGAAAAGTGCTGGTAAAAATTTATCCAGAAGTGTCCCTAAACCCTCCGTAAAATTACGGACACATTGATTTTCAGAAACGGACTTTCCATAAATTTCACGGGACCTCTCCATTAATTTCCAAGTTAGTTTTCTGTACTTTCCGTTTAAAATAAAAAAGAAAGAGTGAAAATTACTTTAATTTTCGTTATGTGGGTGTTCTACCGCGTATAAAAATTATATTAAAAAGTTAAAAATTCACCTACAATTCTCACTTGAAAAATTGTCGTATAACATTTATACTTATATTCAAAAGACAACAGCAAAAATTATGTTTCTATTAAATTTAGTGCATTTTTAGTGTTGCCAAGTGTTACAGACGCCTGATTCTATTTTTTAATGTTTGAAAGAATAGGCCATAGTCGCGTCCATAAACTTAACTGCCGCAGAAACGAGAATTTTCTTGTTACATTGGCGAAGAAAGCTTCGTGTAGAATCGCTTTGTTCATCCCTGTAACTCGAAGCAAAAGGGAATAAGGGGACTTCCCGTATTTTGTATACACGGACTTAACTCCGTTTTTCGCCATTACGGATCGCCTTTCCGTATATACACTGTACACATCCGTAAAACATACCGTAAATATACGGGAAATTTTTACTCGAAGACTCGCCCCGAGCTTCGCATCGAGGATCAAGCGGATCCACAGATGGCCCGAAGTCGTGTTCGGATCGCGAAACGGGTTCTCCCCAAAGGAGACACACCGTTTAACACTGTATTCGAATACTTCACTCACGTGCGACCGGCCTTCGAAGATCCTACTCTTTCGAACCCAAATACGAGTAAGCGTGTCTGATGGCATGCCGATGCCCTTGGAGCTGCCGCCGAACGTTGACATGCGCAGTTCTTGGCTCGATTAAATTATTTTACTAAGGGGTGGGGAGGGGGGCAGTCCCATCCATCTTGGATTGATGACATTTTCGCCGCAGCATTATTTTTTTTTGCACTTCGTGTTGTATTTTCTTTGGACCGACGAGTCAGAAATCATTCGTTTGTACGTTTTGGAAAGAGCTAATTTACTAACTGCTTTTGCAAGTCCCATTTCGATAGTTACCTGCGAGAAATAATCACTTATTTCCTTCCTGTTGTTACCAGGTAAAAAATGAATGAAGGCAGTGAAGTTGAAACAATTTTAAGTTCGATAACATATTAATTATGATATATCGTGCGCTAAACGTCGTTGAATATTTTGCTGTATAGTCCCTTCGCGGATACTACAGACTTTTTGTAGTGAAGTAGAAATTTTACTTGTACTCTATCTATAAACTATAGTATTTAACATGTAATTACTATGAATAAAGCACGGATAAAACAGAACATGCTAAATAATGTATCCGGTGCTTTGTCGCTTTGGTGTAATTTTCTATACTCACCCAAGCTTTGTATGTATGAGGCGGAGGGATATCCTGGAAGCAGTACTTCAGCAGGGCATCAGAAAAGTTTGAAGTAAGAGTGAACAGCTTATAGAACTTATTCCCCTATACGGACGGCGAACTGCGACTGTGCTCTTCTCGTATGGGAAACACGTCTGACGTTGCTGACTCCCGTTTCGCCCACTACTACCCGGCCAAGTTACCTGCGCAGCCGGAGACGGGCGGGATTCTAGTGCCAGCGTAGCTACTAGCTACTGCGAGACGATGATGACTACGAGTAGGAGAAATGCATGACCGTTTGCCGTCCACGCGAGTGTAAGCGCGTCTTGCTGCACAGAACTGTCAAGTACAAGTCCGGGAATCTGCCTCAAACCACGCGGAAAGGCACCACGAGTTTATGGTCGCGGCTACAATGCCCACCTGCAACCGAGCGCTGGCATGGCATCCTCCTTTCCTCGGTGTGCCCGAGGAGGGGGGGGGGGGCAGTGAAGAGATCTGGACAGCTCTTAACATCGAGGTCTTGAGAGCCGATGTAGGTGATTGAGGCGAGTATGGAGCAGCGCCGGAATGTGAAAGTGCGGGGGAAACGGGAGATCCCCGAGAAAACCCGCCGACCAACGGCATGGTCCGGCACTATTCCCACATGCGAAAATCTGGAGTGACCCGGCCGGGGATTGAATCCGGATCCCCTTCCCTTGGTGGGAGGCGAGCAGGCTAATCGCTTAGCCACCGTGGCCCCGTTGAGGAGGGAACGTATGGAATGGCGTGAACTAGTGCGGGTCACATATTTTTCAGATGCACACTTGTCTCGGTCGATTATAATCTTAGCGATTTCTTCACACTTTTTGAACCAAACCTTTAAAAACTAACCCCGTCTATGACGTGTCTAATTATTTCCGAAATATATCATATAACACAAGAATTTTGACTTCTGTAAACATTTAAGTATCATATTTATGTAAAATTTAACCTTCACTTTTATTTTGTATACAACTTATAATGTTTCGTTTATAATTAATGCGAATAAAAACAGAGAAAAATATGCGTGTTGGTAATGCCTAGGGCCACCTGTTTTTCGCGAAAAAATTCAGGCGAAAGCTAGACTTTAATATCCTATGTGCACACTTGCAGTCTTCATTTGACCACTGGCCGCTTGTCTCTGTACGAAGACAGTCTGTTACATCGGCGAGCCAATCAGAACTAAGTTCCTTCGACACTAGATGTCCGTAACTCGCGGGAAGACAGATGCGACGCGTAACAATTCTGATGATCCATTCACGAATGTGGTTCTGAACTAAAGTGCGCTGGAACACAACTGGCCCTAAAATATTTTGCGCGGTAAACAGGTGCTCCTAGTAGTGCCTAGTAAGAAATAATAATTTTGCTAAATATAATAAACCTGAGTGCTCACGAGCGCGTGTGTTGTCCTTGCAACGTTCAGGGTGGCTTCGCCGTTGGCTGTACGCGACAGTTATAGTCTATTCGCTGTTTCTTCACACATTTTGAATCAAATCTTTGAAAAATCACCCCATGTATGACGTGGTTGGTTGTATTCGAAATATGTTGTGTACCACAAGCATTTTATACTTATATTAACATAAATATATTATATCTTTTACGCAATTGATGTTATATTTATATTTTATATATAAATTATTTTTATTTGTAATTATTATAAATAAAAATAGGGAGAAAATTGTCGTGTTGGCAATCCCTAGTATAGACTATTCACGGTAAACTGTGCACTTTTTTAAGGCTATCCAAACAGGCATTAACCACTAATAAATATATTTTATTGCAGTCTCAGACGTTAAACTTTTTAGATTGGAGAAATGTATACCCTGTGTTAATTAGTCAAATGGCAATGATTATTAAAAAGTTGCAGAAAGAATTAAATTGGCCGAAAGTGAAAATTTAGCAGGGCCTTAAAAAAGTGCTCTCTTAACCGTGAACAACCTATAAGAAATAACGCTCATGAAAATTATTATTAAAGTGATTGCACACAAATGTGGTGCGTTGTCCCTTTCGTGTAATTTTGTAGACTTTGTTAACCTTCGTTTGCGTGAAGCCGAGCAATAACCTGAAAGTAGAACTTCAGCAGCGCCTCAGAAAGTTGAAGCAAACCACGAATTAACTATTGTTAGAGACCTGAGGGATTCGCGAGTTCGATGACCTGTAGGCTAGACTTCACAGTCTTGTATATACTCTCATACAGATACCAACTGTTTATTGGTTGATTGGTGTCGGTAGTAAAAGGCGGTGGTTGGGCGCACAACTTATTGCATGTTTCTTATTGGCTCATTTACCTCCAGGAGATGCCAAACAACACGTCAACTAATTACAAAAGAAACATTAACGTGCAAGTGTGTGAATTCCAACTTGTCTAGAAATGAACCTGCGAAATTCCCGATTCTCTAACTATTGTACAGCAATCCTTCGCTTTCCTACCCTCACGACCTCTCACCGTCTACATAGAGCCCCCTCCACACCTTTCCCGAGCAATCCGTTAATTTTCCAGCAGCTGAGACATCACAACCCGAAGTCTCAAGCACTCTGCGGTGCGTGAATCACAGTGAATTTCCTCCACAAATACCGGATTACTAGAAACCTGCAAAATACGCGTTATTATTTAGGGACAAGTTGAACTTTAAACACGTGTACCTTTGCAATAGGTTTGTCAATGGACCATACTTAATCTGACACGCCCTGGGTAACTGCGCCAATGAATGAACACTTCACAATTGTGTGCACCAGTCACGTGCAGTTTAGTCAGAAGGGCGTGGCTTCACATCTATGCAGCAGCCAATGGAGAAACGACGCCGGCTCCAGTATATACAGTACTGTGAAGTTTAGCCTGGTGCCGAATAATAACGCCAATTTTGCATGTCTCTAATGATTACTAGATATGGGAAAATTTCGCGAGTTCAATTACCTGTAGGCTATATTCCACAGTCCTGTGTACACTGGAGCATCAGCTGTTTGTTAACTGGCTGCTGCCCCAGCGTTACCTCACACCTAGCAGTATGGAATTCGCTACTTGTTTCTTTACACGTATGCTATTGGCTCAGAGGCGTCTAGGGCGTGCCTAATCAACTGTAATCCAACTGCAAAGGTGACCTCTCTGTATATGCGTTTGGCGTCTATCTTGTCCCGAAATGAATTCGCGGAATTTTCCTATCCCTACTGATTACTGCGAGGGACTCGTGCTACTCGTTTAACCACATGGTCGAATTTGTTTTCCCTAGGGCGTGCGTGCGGGAGAATTGCCTGCGTCGCGAGACGGCGTTGGTGGAAGGTTGCTCAGCGGTGACGTCATGCGCGCCAATGGTCCAGGCAAGCCGCACCTCCCAGCAGCTTGAGTAAGCGCGACCCTGCTCCAGGCTTACGGATATAGCACAGAATATCCAGGCACACCGAAACTGCTGTGTTTATCGAAGAACTTCGACCACACGAGATATCGACATGGCAAAACGATCTTTGAATGAATAGTGCAATGGGGGGTGAGTGACAAGATGGAGTTTTTTGGAAATTCGCAATTGCGATGCAGATGTCTGTCATGGAAAAAACAGGACTGAGCACGAAAACATACTTAGAAAAGACAAGTAACCTATGGACGAGAAAATAACTATATTATGTATACAAAACTAGAAAATCCAGAGGGAATAGAGTAAAAAAAAAAAAAAAAAAAAAAAAAAAGAAGAACAGAACAGCAACGAATTACGAAAAATATATGTATAAATAAATGACCAACAGATAACACACAGAAACCAACACAGGCAAAATACCTGCTGACAAAGTTAGGACAACACTGACAAAATAAGAAAGAACAATATAGGACAACACAATAAAGAAACGCATTAAAATACAGCAGTTTAACGAGACACGACAGAATACAAGCCAAATATGCTGTAGTCAATAATACATATATAGGCACAAAACCAGAAAATCCCATAAAGGAATCGAGTCAAATAAAACAGGACAGCAAACTAAATGAGAAAATCTAAGTTAATATATATGTATACGAAAAAACTATATACGACCAACAGATAACACAACAAACACCACACAGGCTAGTTATCTACTTTCACACATAAAACAAACACGAGGGAACTCGCACATGAACAAACCGTAGTTTTACCACGACTGACAGAATGAGATGTTTCGGGAAATGCAATCTGTTCCTGTTTTTGTGCTCAGTCCAGTTTTTTTCCATCACTGACATCTGCATCGCAATGGCGAATGTCTAAAAAAAATCTCTAGCTTGTCATGGCGAAACGACTTCCGCCAATCAGTGCTTACGAACTGACATGACAGACGGAGACCCCGACCAATAACATATCTTCCGCAGAATGCAATATCTCAAGCCGGTGATTTCCATTGAAGTAACCTGAGCGCACGGACCAGGGAGCCACGGTGGTGGAGTGGTTAGACTACTAGCCTCCCACTAAGACTAACCGAGTTCGATTCCCTGCGGGGTTGCTCCCGGATTTTCGCACATGGGAATCGTGTCGGACGATGCCGCTGGTCGGGTTTCCTCGCTTATAACCCCCTCCCCCCAGCCCTTGCATTCCGTCGCTGCTCTATACTCACCTCACTTCACCCTCATCGGCTCCCAACACTCTGGACTGACGTTCGGAAGAACCGGTAGAGGGGATACATCGTACAGTACGCAAACCAGTTTCTCAGGAACAATCTTCGTGTTCCGACATTGAATATCTTGCCCTCTCACAGAACTATCAATACACACCAGGGAAATTCCCGAGTGCAATGACCTGTAGGCTAGTCTTCACAGTCTTGTATATACTCTCATTCAGATACAAACTGTTTATTGGTTGATTATTTTGGTAGTAAAATGTGGTGGTTAGGTGCACAATTTATTGCATGTTTGTTATTGGCTAATTTATTTCCAGGACGGGCGACGCAATGTGGCTCCCACCTTGACGTTGTGTACTACTTCACAAATACAAAAATGCATAACTACTTAACTGCTTGACCGATTTAAATAATTCAAATGCTATTACAACATATACTGTATGCAAAACATAATTACACTAACCATTTTGATTACAATTTCTTTGTATGTCCTTAATACTTAAACAAACATATATATTAAGTAACTAAATGTGGACAATGGAGAACCACATGATACCAGTTCGAACTGGATCCAAAATTCTATCCAATGAATACCTCGTATTATGTCACATACATTACTGATTATGTCAATGTATCACAATATACCATGTATCTCTGGACATCCAGCATATCAATGTTAAATGTGTAACACTAATTTTCCTTGTTTGTGCAAGCAGCAGTTTGGTGTGTGGGTTACGTGTATGGATGTTATTTCTTTTAATAACATTATATGAAATTATTTATACTTCTTTGATAGCAATACTAATTATTATTAAAGAACAGTGGACGCCATTAAAAATTGATTGTAATAGCATAATAAAAAACTATATACGATAAATCAAAATGAAATCGTAAAAAGAAAATAATAACGAAAGACCATTAATTACGATTAATACCATTTATTATTACGGATTAAAGTACAATTCTATAAGACCAAGAATATGCATATCGCCAGTAGTACCAACTTATTTACGATACAACCAAATCTAATCGCCAAGTACCATCTTCATCTTCTTACGCGAAAACATCGACGAATTATCAAATACACTAATTACAGCAGTACTATTAACCTTCCCCTCATGAACTGGAAAATTCTTCCAACATATTATATCACGAACATCAATATCACCAATCTCCTTAGGCGCAGGATCCTTGTCAACATGAGACTTTCGGAAGAAACACAATTCCGACAAACCACTATCAGTTTTAGCAGTTATACCCTGAAGATCATGAGGGGAAGGTTTGTAGTACTGCTGTAATTAATGTATTTGGTAATGCGTCGGTGTTTTCGCGTAGGAAGATGAAGATGGAACTTGGTGATCAGATTTGGTTGTATCCTAAATTAGTTGGTACTACTGGCAACATGCATATTCTTGATCATATGGAATTGTATTTTAATCCGCAATAAATTGCATTAATCGAAAATAATGATCTTTCGTTATCATTTTCTTTTTTCGATTTTGTTTTTTATCTATCTGGTATAGTTTTGTTATTATGTTATTACAATATATAGTTGTTAGATATATATATATATAGTCATAGAAAAAATTGCCGTAATCAAGTAATGCAAACTGTAACTTGTTTTGTAGACGTTTGTGCGTTTCTTGTCAAACTAGGTGTAAAGAAACGAAACGTTACCGCCTCGAGATCTAATTAAGACTAATATTTTGGCATTTCTTGAGCGAATGTTGGAGATATGCACAGTAGACGAAACTCGGTCTACTTCAGCTTTAGTGTGTGGCATCGTGGACTCGTATCCCTTGTTCCATCACTCCGATTGGATGCCCCCTTCCACGTCCTTGACTACACGAACAAATGATTTCAGCCATAATGACCTTGCTTAGGAGAACTTAACCAATCAACATAGAATAATTTCATTGCGGGATTGCTAACCGCTAGTCTTAATGAATACAAAACACAAAACTAATTATTTACACAGAACTTAAAAAAAAAAAAAAAACCAACGAGAACTGATTTGGCCATACACACACACGATTCAACAGAGCAAATATATAAGCAGGTAATATTACTGTTGTCTAAATACACTGAGTCTAATGTGCACATGAACAGTTTTATCTTATTTTTTATTCTGATAAATTTTTATTTTCTTCTTTATTTATTTCCGTTTCTGTGGCGGTTTATTTCGCATGTCTTAGAAAACTTTCGGTCTATGCATTTCCTCTTACCAGCGCACTGGCGAAATTTATACTGGAAATGCTTTCAATTATAACAAGTTTCATTATTGTCTGCCTTTCGGCCAGTGAATTGGAGAGCTCTTGTGTCCACAATCACTATGACTTGTAATGTGTAACACGTTATAGTCAATACTGTGCCATTCTGTAACTGAACAAAGATGTGAAGTTTCTGTTAACCAAAGTTACAACTGATAAGGTGTAGTGTTCATATTAAATCAGCTTTAAAACTAGCGAAGTAAAAGAGACTTACAATATATCCGCGCGAGTTTTGTGTCGAAAGGCAAAGTATTCCTTCACAATACCGTCGCCAAGACATAACTCGGGTATAGTTCTCAAGGTATAACGTTACCGACATAAATAATCTTAGGGCATTTTAGCAAAATAAGAATTCTTCGATTGTTTTATCCGATAGGGCATTTGCTTCAACACATTCCTTTCGATACATTAATGTAACTTGAGCTCGAGTAAAATTTATGTTTTTAGGAAAGTAGCTGGAAATAAATGCATCATTCTGGAAAAATTATTTGTTAATAAAGTTGATAGAAATCGTTATCTCGCATTGCCATCTCAGTGACTTTTGTGTACTGGTCTCCAAAAACCTATAAACATCAATAAGTGTTTTAAACTTTTTATCTCACGGGTACTTACAAATGTTTTACACGTGTATTTACAAACTCTTGTAAGCTGGGGTTAATTTGGCAACAAGGTAAGACAAAATATGTTTCCAAGCTACTGTGCGGTTTCACGAGTGTTTTGTTGTCTTTTTTTTTTTTTGGCGCGTGTCAACTGTTTGCACGTTATTCACGTATATCTAGAGACCGGCAAAATTTGTATTATTAATTGACAACTTGCTAGACTTCATAGCTTATCCTCACTTGAGCGCAGTCCTTGACTTCGTTGGTTATTGCCGAATATGCGTAATTTTCCTGTGACATCGTTCTGCTGGAGGTTCGTTGGTCAACTGCTGAGCATTTACTATTTGTTAAAAGCGAAGTGTGGAGGTGAGCGTGGAGCAGCGCCGGAAGATCAAGGGCAGGGAAAGCGGGAGATCCCCGAGAAAACCCGCCGACCAACGTCATCGTCCGGCACGACTCCCACATACGAAAATCCGGAGGTGACTCCACCGGGAATCGAACCCGGTTCGTCTTGGTGTGGAGGGTAGCGAGTAGTTTAACCACTGCCCTACCGCGGCCCCATAAAAAGCATCCTTGAAACATAATGTGTAAGTTTGCGGCCAACGGCACAACGAGGGCACATCATCTTGGAGTTTCGTCTGCAGTAACGGCACCACTCTAATTTTGCTGTTCCTCGGATGTAAGAATTGGGGCTCTCACGAAGACACCACCATGTGACAAGAAGAAAACTGCTCTTTTGTTCATATATTGCCGAAATATACTGTGTGGTCAGATCGCTTAGCTAAATAGTGGCGTCACTAGTAAGTAATTTCTGGCAAGATAGTCCAAGTAAGGAGAGAGATTCAAGGGGTCTCCTCAGAGGGAATCGCAACATTTTACTGCTTCTATCTACGACAGTGTGATAACACACTTGAGGCACGTGTAGATAAAATTTCCCGCCCAACCGATTCAAACATTCGCTGTCCGCCTACTCCAAAAATAGGATGCAGAACGATTCAACTCGTGGCGTTCTCGTGCTGTCCAGCGTAGCTGGTAAAACCCGACCCGATACAATGAAACACTAATTATGGAGTGAGTGGGCGAAAAACTTGAGAGGCGTCAGTAGGAGATTTGTTGAAGGGGGGGGGGGGGGCGAGGTTATATTTACAAGCTCCCGGCGGCGCGGCGGTGTTGTGAACGAACGGCGGGGGTCCCGTGACCTTGAGGTGCAGAATGACGCCCACCCGAGTGTCTGCTGGAGAGGCTGGTTGGTGGTCCAGCCGAGCTGCCGTTGGTGAGTGGGGAAGCACTGTGCTTCGCTCAGGTTTTCCCCCAGGACAGCCCAGTTGGAACTGGACATAGCGTCACATCTCGCTTTCCGCGAACACTTCTCCTCTGTCGGGCCGGGGCGCTGCTGTCTCAACGAGACTCACTGTCGTTACGCCGGACCACTTCCAAGTACACCGCAATAAGAGAAGGCATAAGAATACGGACATCCCAGTAATTTTAGACTTAATTCTACATAAACACTGGGGCCACGGTGGCTGAGCGATTAGCACGCTCGCCTCCCACCAAGGCGAACCGGGCTCAATCCCCGGCCGGGTCACCGGATATCCGCAAGTGGGAATCCTGCAGGCCGGAGCCGTTGGTCAGCGAGTTTTCTCGGGCATCTCCCGTTTCCCCCGCCCCTTCATTCCGGCGCCGCTCCATATTCACTTCAATCACCCTCATCGGCTCTGAAGACTACTGTGAGTTGGTGGAAACTTTCTATTTATTGTGCAGAACTACATACAAAAAATCGTAAGTTCCCACTGGGCCTAAGACAGCTTCATGGATTTTGGCGGGGAGGCAAGTTCTTCATAACCACCTAAAAGAGCCTCAAAACAACACATGTAGTAAGAAAACCACTAAGTTGGCAACACTGCCCAGGAAATACAAACAGGTGGAGTTCTTTCAATTGTTGTCAAGCGGCATGTGTCATTTGTACTCACAACGTCGTTCCGAAAATGCAATGTTTTTAATGCAAGAAGACGCTAAACGAAGAGATTTTAGTGTGTCTTAGCAGGGTAATCGATGGTCTAATTAAAGCGTGTGAACACTGTAATGATGGATTGATCGATGTTAGGGAAAATATAGTTTGCTATCACTATGCGTGTTAAGTGTCTGTGGCTAGTCACTGCTGAAATGCAGGTGGCAATAGTGGCGACAGACGCTGATATCCTTGTTATGATGCTGAACAAAGTCAAAAAAGGGCAGCAACATTCAAGATTTCAGTCGTGGTAACAAGAGTAAACTATACAGAATAAAAACTTTCACGGACAGTTGGAACCTAGAAAAGACTGCATGCTGTTTGTCCGTGCCACAACAGGTTGTGACACTAGCCACAGCCTGTTGTGGCACTAGCCACAGCCTGTTGTGGTACTAGTTGCTGTCTTCAGTAAAAACCAAAACTAAGCCTTCAGGTTCCTGGAAAATCCTTAAGTTCAAGAGTTAGTTGCTATTTTCAACAGCCGTGGAACGGGCCTTGTGCCTGATTGGCTACTAAGTACTACGAACATTTCCCTATTGGCTGGGCTACCGCTGGCAAGTAGATTAACAGGTGCTGATTGCCGAACGGCTTTCCTACCCGTTACTTTGACATTTTGTACGTCACAAAAACACCAAAATTTTAAATCTCTCATGCCATTATCGAAAAAAAAAAAAAAAAAGTGATCTAAAAACTTTTTATGCGAGGAAATAGGCTAGTACTTATAACTGAGTACAAGTTGGAGTGGAGAGATTTGGGTCGCTCTTAATATCGAGGGTTTGAGAGCGGACGAGGGTGAAGTGAGGTGACTGTGGAGCAGCGCCGGAAAGAAGAGGCGGTCGAAACAGGTGATCGCCGAGGAAACCCGCCTACCGGTGGCATTGAGCGGCACCAGTGGCGTGTGGTGACTGTTGCAAGGTAAGCTGGTGCTTGCTCGCTGCTGTACATTCTCTGCACAACCAGCAGGAGCCAGTGACCAGCGTGCAAACTATGCAAACTGAATGCATTCCGACCACTCACAAGCGAGCAGCTAGGGACCCATTACACGCATCCTGTGGCATCAGCTGCCGAGTTACGTTTTAGTGGTGGAAGTGTAAACTAGCAAGCAACAGGGTACAGCACATAGCTGACGCCAGCTTACCTTGCAGCAGTTCGCCACACGCCACTGTCCGTTACTATTCCCACATGCGAAAATCCGGGAGCGACCCCGCCGGGATTCGAACCCGATTCTCCTAGGTGGGAAGCGAGCAGTCTGACCACTCTAAATCTGCATCAGTGAGAATTTCACTGTTTCAATCAGTCTTACGTATCTGGCTGATAAAAAAGTCACTTCAGTGAATTTAACTGATGAACCAGTGGAAAAATGCCATCTTTCCTTCACTGATTGACTCAGTGACATTTCCCACAGATTCGTCAGTCGTTTTTTTCACTGTTTACTCAGTGGTTTATTTTTCGAGTTCAATCCCGGCCACTTGCGAATTTTTTTTAATTTTTAAGATTACGGTAAATTGCACAGTATAAATAGTAAACTATCGTGAATATTTTTATTTCACGCAATTATCTGACTACATTCAAGAAAAGCAATATTTAATTCGCCACTGCAGTCGACCGTCACTTATTAAATCAGGGAAATTGTTTCACGTCACTAATTCAATTAGTGAAATTTTTTCACTGAAACAATCAGTGGTTTTTCGCTGATTCTAAGTGCCAGAACCTCCATTTCTGAAGTGATAAGTTAGCACACGAAGATAAACTCCTTTTCCTAGTGTGGCGTTTTTAATAAAAGCGTGTGTTTTTAATGTGGACAATTATATTTTATATTAAACGTACATGTTGGGTTTATGTGTACCTACTCAAAGGTGAACTCAAATATATTCACTATCGTCTTTGTATTACAGTTAATATCAAATTACATCTCGTTACAATATGTTTTACAACTCGTCACAGAATGTTAGTTACTCGTTAAATAGGTGAATCAGTCCCCGGCATCTTGGATTTTCATTATTTTTGTCATAAGTTCATTTGAGAACATTTAATGAATATTTAAGCACGACATGGCACAAATAATAGCCCCTTGAGCTTAATTAACATATTACATTTATATATAATTTATTATTTTTTCACTAATGATTGAAGGCAAGAAATTAATATATATTTTTTTGCTTTTGTTTACAGAAATGGACCTGGCAACAATAGTCTAGCAATACATGTTTTAAAACGTGTGCAATGTAATGCCCTACGCTTTGTCGAAGCCCAAAATAAAATGCAAAAACCGTGATGCAATTTACGACGAAAATGCCGAAAATCCAAGATGGTGGGGACTGATCCACCTTAAGTTAACGGGGTTACATCGTGTCAGACATTCATGATTTTTATTAGATTACTTGTGTATATATATAAGGCCACTCTGGCTAGTTTACTATGGTCCGACTTCACCTTGTCCATGATGTCGTAAACTGAAGACTAGACGAATGTCGGCGGACTGCACGCCCCCATCTCTGGACGTCTTGCTGGTGCAGTGTCACGACGACAAAGATCTCGTTCGCCGTGTTTCCAGCCGTAATATCTGGCGCACTCGGCCTGCCTGGCCGGGTTTGTTTAGAAGAGCTCAAGGCTTCGCTCCACTTCTTCGCAATATGTTTGTGCTACAGCAATCATGCCTGTTGTTGCACGTAATAACATTTAAGGGAAACATTGCAATTATTTTTTTTCAATATTCCGTTTTTTTTACATTTTTTGCAATAAGTGACAGCTCCCAGCTCCCGCCTTGCGTATGCCCTTGGTCCGTCGGCTTATGACAAGTGTATCTCCAGTTAATCGTTGACGAATCTCGTCCCGCCATTTTCCTGACTCTCGCACTGTTACAAAAACTTTTCCGTGATTTTGAGGACAATAGCTGGCAAAAAAATTCTCCATAACTCTCTGTGAAATTTCGGAGGCGTTGCTTTTTTCCATCAAGTACTTCATATATAATTCAAAGAACCTTCCATGAATCCACCAAACTCTCCGTAAAATTTCTGGTTAGTTTTTCTGTTCTTCCCGTTTCAAAGAAATTAATTACGATAAACAAATGCCAGTGTTTGTAATGCGGGTGTTTCATTGTTTATACAAAATATTTTATTCATATGCCCCACACGAACACGAATTATAAGTTTTGGAGCCCATGACTCTTAACCACTCGCATACTATCTCCATGTGAAATACTTGCCTTAAGTATGTGAATATTTTATGTACAAATGTGGCACGTGTGAATTTTCCATTACTCTAGTAATGTTTGTGTATTTCACTTGTAGCCATTTATTACATGTTCCTGGCGCTACTTTTAAATTAATGAAGGGCTCACGGGTACCCTCTCTGCCCCAGTAACAATAACTTTCTAGTTACGGCGGCGTAGAAAGTTTTGTGTAGACTATTGTTCATTCATTCCCGAAACGCAGACCACAGAAAATAGGGAAACATTGCATATTTTGTATTTACTGAGTTCAGCTCCGCTTTTCTTCATTATTAGAGTTCTTAAAAATTAGTTTTTTTTTTACTTGGGGACAGGTTAGAATTAAAGCACATGTACCTTTGCAATGCGCTTGTAATTGGACCAACCTTTATATGACACGCCCCGAGTAACTCTACGCCAATAAACGAACACTTCACAACTGTGTGCACCAATAACACGCAGTTCTGTAGGAAAGAGCGTGACTTCACGTATATGCAGCAGACAACGTAGAAACGACGCCGGCTGAAGTATAAGCAGTACTGCAAAGTTTAGCCTTGTGCCAAATAATGATGCGAATATCGCAGATCTCTATTTATTGTGGATTGTGTTCCCCTATATTGACTGCACGTATCCGTAAAACGTTTTCCGTAAATGCACAACAACGTGCGCTGCGGGATTTCGAGATGAGCACGGCAGTTCATTTTGTCGGTTTAGCTGTTCTGCGTTGTGACGTAAATACATCCTCTCTCTCTCTGTCTGTCTCTCTCTCTCTTTTCTCCTCTCCTCCCTCCTCTTGTTATACTGTAAAAAAACACAGACAGTCGATGACAGGTAACCAGAGTGACGTCAGCTGATATTGCAGGGTCACTCCCCGCGTTGCGAGAAGAAAGACGTAATCGCTCGTGGATCCCCCGTTCCCCGGACTCAAGACCGACACCTACGTCTTCAAACACGGTCGCGAAAAATACGCGGATATTACGTGCAGGAAATAACGTTTGATTTTTACACGCCGCTAGGTTATTCACGTAAACGCTAATTGCGTTGGGACACCCGGACTTTAGAGGACTTCGAACCGCATGGGATCACCGAACCGAGATATGACAGGAGACAATACGAAAAAGTTTTCTTTAGTTCCTACAAAAACTTCCTGGAATGAATAGAGGTAAAAGCAAAAATATTTTCTTTTTTATACAATTGCGTCTTGCTTCATTTGGAATGGGGTACAGAAAATTTTAGTATTCGGAAACGAAACGGAAGCAAAAGTAAGTTTCATGAGTAGGAATTTCAAATAAATTTCATGTATAATTTTGACTTATATGCTGTTCACGCTAAAGTGAGCACGTTTGAAAGCCCTCTCATTTGGTATAATAGTCAATAATTTTTTTTTATTTTAGCTTGAGACGTTAAATTTCGAGTGCGGTGGAATATACACACAGTGTTTATTACTTACATGGCAATATTTATTTAAAAAGGTGATTCAAGTTTATAAAATGGCTTTAAGGAAAAAGTAACTAGGGCCTCAAAAGGGCTCACCTTAGCGTGAACAGTCTATTGTTAGGGACCCGCAAAATTCGCGATATTTTCTGCCAGCATACTATAATCCACCGTCCTATACACATTCGAGTCATTGTCATTTGTTTTTTGGGTTCTGCAGCAGAGAGGGACCACGTTTCCTTTTGACTTGGTTGGACGTGTTTGGGCCAGGCTTTCGTTAATGGTTTTCTAGTGGTAGAGATGGGAAAATTTCGCGAGTTCAATTACCTGTAGGCTAGATTCCACAGTCCTGTGTACACTGGAGCCTCAGCTGTTTGTTCATTGGCTGCTACCGCAGTGTTACCTCACACCTGGCAGTATGGGATTCGCTACTTGTTTCTTTACAAGTTTGCTATTGGCTCAGAGACGTTTAGGGCGTGTCTAATCAACTGCAATCCAACTGCAAAGGTGACCTCACTGTATATGCGTTTGACGTCTATCTTGTCCCGAAATGAATTCGCGAAATTTCCCTATCCCTACCTATTAGTGCTATGTCGTCCAGGGTGTGTCCGGAAAAACAACAGTCCGATGACAAACACAATAAAAAAGCACAAGTGTTTGAAGTCTAGTCTGCGTTGAAATAATAACGCGAATTTTGCACGTCTCTAATTATCAGTAATTAAAAAATGACAATTTTATAATATCGGAAGTGAAAAACACGTCACACCTGAAAGGATATTTAATTAAGGGACAATCGATTCGACAGACCATTGGCTAACAGCCAGCAGGTAGTAAACCTCATTCAGTGCAATAAACATGTCCAATGCACGAACCAATACGACTGTGGTAAGTGGGGAAGCACAGACCAACAGGAATGGCGTTTCTATAGTTCAGGATGTGACACAACTCCGGCTTTTATTGAACGCCAATAAACTGTACAGAGAACAAAGTGTTTGTTTCCTGTCGCCACGCCATGTAATTTCGTCAATTCGCAATAACTATGGTCATTTTATCATAATAACTGTCCCAAAGACGATGGGCGTGGGTTTTCCCCGACGAGTGATTAATCAGTCGCAAACCGCTGTCGTGCATTATTAAGAAGCCGACCGACATTTATTTTCATTAGCTCGCAAAAAATAATCCCACGTGGGAGTCGCACGAATTTCGAGCCGGGCGAGTACACCAAAAAGTTCATTTTTAGCATCAGGGCTCCAAACAGTACTCAAAGGTGCAGTTGTGTAGAGGACATTCACGATAAAGTGGGCACTTTTTAATTCAACCATAATACAAAGTCATTCCTCCTGCCTGCATATATTTTAACGGGTTCACTGAGTAACATGCGCCCAGTAAAGTTGGTAACAATGGAGGGAAAGTAATTCATGTTTAACGGCGAATAAAAAGTGTTAGGCAACCATCTGTGATAACTTAAATTATTTCTTTCGCTTTCTGCTTTTTTGATGCAAGGAAGTGTAAAAATGAGCAGAGTTGTAAAATATTTACTTCTCTAATAACTTCACAGTTTCACTTGACCGACGCATTTATAAAGTGATGAGGCCCATGGCAATGGTAATTTTACATAATGCGGAAGAACACAACGTGCATATAAGTATATCTTAAGCAGGGCTTTGAAAAGTGCTCATTTTACCGTGAACAGCCTATAGTGGTCATGTAAGAAGTGTTCAATAGTTTTGCGCAGTTATGACATTTTTCACGTCTAGAAAGTAGTTCCCGTATTTTATTTTCGCTTATAAAGTGTACTTTTTAAGTTAAAAAAAGGGTTTAAAACACGTATTTCATGAATCATGATCATTATTAGGTATTCAATTTTCGGAATAATGTTCTTAATATATGTTCCTTACGGACACGCAACACCGTTATCTTAACTTTTACAAAATATGTTAATAGGGTTACCATTGAGAATCTCAAGAGGCGAGATTCAACGAGGGAACGACTGCACGCCAGCTCGACGACTTGCGCATAGAGGCGATGAGGAACGTGATGCGCATACCTCGGACGTCCTTAGCGCTTCTACGCTTTTAAGTTCCGGTCACCCAGAATACCAGATCCATGGGGCCTCTGAGCGAAAACGGTTAGCCATAGAAAAAAAAAACCCTAAATATATTTTCCTCGTAGATTTTACTTTTCTACGCTACCCACGGGGCTATAATCCGCAATTTTTTTTACACGGTTTTTACTATCGAATATTTCCATTATTTCTAATTCAAATTTTTCCGGGAACGTTTCGATATTTTCTAAGAAAACATCGATTTCTTTATTTATTTTGCAGGTGAGTGAGTTATATAGTAAAGTGGACGTACAGGGTTTCGGACTAACTGACACTCAGAATAACAAAAAAATAAAAAATAAATAAATAAATAAAAAATGCCTACACTGTTAACATTACTCGTAATTGTATGTGGCATGTGTTATACAATATTCGCTAAATCGTCTCAACACCATATCAGATGGACATATTCTAGGCATTTCTGGCCATAGGTTTTATACCAACATGTTTAAAAAAAAGTTTTACGTGTTTGAGTTGAGGTCAACCACATACATACAACGTGTATCTAAAAATCACCACCAATTTCTGGGAGGTGATTCTTGATGAAAAATTAAGTAAAAAATATGTATAGGTCACTATGTACCTAAGTACAATATTAAGGGAGGAATGAGTCTTTGGAAATCACATTTGAAAACTGTAACTTCTCGAGATATCGGAAACTAAGTGACTTTAAATGATAACACTCCGAACATTCTGTTATCGGGATACTCAACATACAGCAAACATTTGTTTATACCTTCCACGGTAATGAAAACAACAGTGGGGGCATCCCTATTATTGTATACAACTTTTGTACCGTCGGGATATTGGAACGTTCGATGCTGGCTTATTGAGCAGTATCACTTAAGTAACAAAGACGGCACTCGTGTGGCAAGTGCGAAGAACACACACACGAAGCTTCGGCCCAGCGGTACAGTACCTAGCACGTAGGCTACACTGCCTTAATGAGAGTATGGTTGGCTGCTGGGTCCACTGCACAAGCGATGGCGGGAGACATTTTAACACTTACGGTAAACAACATGCCCCCCGCATTTATAAGCAGACAGTACGAGTACGTAAGTAGTATGGTCAATTAAGCAAGAAAAGATGACCTGTGTCAATATGCCACACCCCATGGTTCTCGAGGAATGGATGTTTAATGTTCGAAACAGATAATGTGTTATGCCTGCGACATACACAACACCCGAAAACACGTGAGGTGTTAGCTACGACACCGGAGCAGCAACGGGGGAACACTGCTGTCCGGGACGTCGTCGAAAGTAACGCTGGGCCGAAGCTTCATGCGTGTTTGAAACGGAAACGGTGGGTCCTACGCACTTGCAACAAGAGCACAATGTTTGTTACCCAAGCGATACTGCTCAATAGACCAATATTAAACGTTCCAGTTACCCGGCGGTACAAAAGTTGTATACAATAAAAGGGTGGCCACCCCTGTTATTTTCATCACCGTGGAAGGTATGAACAAATGTCTGCTGTAGGTCGAGGATGAAGTTCCCAATAAGAGGAAACAATGTTCGGGGTATTATCATTTAATGCCACCTAGTTTCCAATATTTCGGGAAATTACAGTTTTCAAATGCGATTTTCAAGGCCACATTTATCCTTTAATATTGTATTTAGGTACAAAATGTCCTTCATATTTTCTACTTAATTTTTCATGAGTAATCACCTCCCACAGTTTGTTGGTAGTTTTTAGATACACGTTGTATATTAACCTTTTCACTCCCACATTAATTTACCTTTTCTGATGTTGCAAATGTGAAATGTTTTGATGAGTACTGTAGGCAAAGCACTTGTTTCGCTATCACGACCAATAAGATGTAGGCGTTGTGTGCAGTACTCAGCGATATGAACAAGTCATAACGCAGATCAGGGGCGTGTTTTATGAATCAGTTACACCCAGGGAAGATCATTGGACACTGAGACGCATAGTGTACAGCTCTGGACAATTATAACCTTCCTGTGCAACACCCATACAATTGTCTGGGTAGATACCTGCAAAATTCGCGTTATTATTTGGGATAAGCCTAAACTGTACAGTACTGTATATACTTCAGCCGGCGTCGTTTCTCCATTGGCTGTTGCATCTACGTGAAGTCACGCCCTTTCTTACAGAACTGCGCGTTATTGGGACACACAGTTGCGAAGTGTTAATTTACTGACGTAGAGTTACCTGGGGCGTGTCAGATAAAGTTTGCTCCATGGAAAAAACACACTGCAAAGGTACATGTGCTTCAATTGTAACTTGTCATCAAATAATAACGCGGATTTTGTAAATCTCTAACAAAGGGCATGAAAGGATTAACCACAGAATAGCCATTTACACAGAAGCCAAACTGCATCGTTTATCCTGAACACCACTCGCACGCTCCAGCAATATTTCATGACGTCATTACTGAAACAGCCGTAGACAAACAAGCCAGTCGCCTGTCTAATATCTAAGGAGTTAAGTGCAGCACGACTTTCCCAACCATGCACAAGGCTCCGTTTCCAGCGCGTCACTGGCAAGGGAGATAACCAAAACTGTCGACTGAAAGCGGATGACAAAGTAGGAAGCAGGGATACCAAGATCCAGACACATGCTGTTTCGTGTCTGCTAATTTGCAACCATATGCTTAGAGTCTAACTTCAGAATGTACAGAGCGATCGGGAACAAAACCGATCAAACCTAGGGCTGGCGTAGTGTGTAAAGTGTTTTTGATTTCCGCTAACAAACTCATTATCATTGGTCATTAATGGTTTAAAAGGATAAATGATACTCTTTGGCCAACCATTTTGTTTGGGATTCTTATCCCAGAAACAAGGAAACAATATTCATCAATCACGTATCCACAAACCATCCATTTCTCTGCAAAACGTGGTCGAAGCTTCCGAGAAATTTCGAGGCTGAATAATAGCCGAAAAAGATGCCCGAAACAAATTTTTATTATTTATAATTTAAAGTATGTAAAAGTCTATTCTTCCAAGTTTTTTGTGACGAACGAAACAATTTTTATGATGTAGTTACGGTGTAATTTTTTGTCAGTGATTAAGAAACAAGTACTTATTTTTCAATCACTACATAATAAATTTGCGCTTACCACAAAAATGACAAGGTGTCTTTTTCTGGTCTCGCGTAGTTTTTCCTATCCAGGCATTCCCCACTTATCTTCTTTTCCACAACACCCTTATCGATATCAACTATGTGAAATCAGGTGTTTCCGAAATGGTGTTTAAAAAGAATTACGCAACTTGGAAAAACAAATTATCAACCACACGAGTCCAGCGTTGGTATTCATATTAATACCAAATAACTGTTAATATTAATTGGTATGCATTTTAATGCTTGTTAAGTAAGCATATGCATGAGAAATCATCGGTATTTTATAAATAGGCCTAGTCAGTATCTATTCCTAAAGTTTTTGCTGGCTTAAAGCAGCATGGATATATCAATTTCATTAGAGATTTTTCTGTTAACATCATTACGGTACAAGTTGTAATTATTCTTTAACTTAATGAAAATGTTTTTCAAACGAAATGTTTCAGAATTTGAGATACATGTTTCGTAAGCAGATTTATAAAGTACAGTACAAAAGGAACTCGCTTCTCCGAAAGCAATTATCAATTAATCTTCAGGAAAAATGTAACTTAATTTCATTTTACAGTTACATAAACAAACATATGAAAACAAAAGACAGCCAACACAAAACAGTGCACACAATACACAGCCTTGTAAAGAACTTCGTCCGTCAAAAGTTAAATCTTGCCAAAGGTTTGGGCGGACGAACGGATCGAATTAATGGCCACCTCTGATTGGCTGTCGGCCACGTGATTAACGGACAGATGACCGACGGACGGACGCGACGGGTTGTCGTAAATCCTGCCTGAGGCGTTAAAGAAGTTTTACTAGAAAGCGGAAGGCCACTTATGGGCGCTCTATACTACGCGTGCAGCTGCAACCTTAAAATGTGGAACCAATGTTAAATGAAATTCCTTCTAATTGCGTAAATTTTAAAGATAACTGTGTCAAACAAAGTTATGTTTTCTGCGTGTAATTTCTTAACGAATGTTGCCATGTTAAGACATCTTGCCAGTTGTTATGTTTAATATATTTTTATAGAATATATTATTGAAATTAACATATAACAAAAACGAATAAATAATTTAATTTAATACGGCAATGTTTTCTGAGACGTCAAAATATATTTTTTTTTTGTTTCAAATAGTTGCCTTTAAAACTGACACAATGAGAAAGAATTTCGTTTAACATTGATCCCCAATTTCAAGTTCGCCGCTGCCGGCTTGGTAGGCAGGCCTCATAGAATTTCTTATCTGCATCTCCTGAAACCCTACAGTCTTATGTACAAATATCCCGACATCAACTGCGCATTGGTTGTCTGCTGTCACAGTGGAGGGCGACAGTAGCGCCAGCGTTCTCCAGGAGGTGTCAAACACCGTGCGGACCAATGGCTGAAGTTATATAAACACACGTGTTTCGAATTCTAGCCTGTCCCATAAGATAAATCGGGTCTGAAAGGGTTATAAAAAATAAGTAACTTTTCAATCAATGATGAACCGGTTATTGATGTGGAAGCATCCCTTCGCCCGCACTAGCCACCCAAAAAAGAAAAAAAAAGGCAGCCTCGGAAGCAGTTTACATTCCGCCGCGCTATTAGTGGGAGTGTAGGTGGCACTTTGCCGCGGGTTTCCGAGAACCAGGTAACGGGCTGCGGTGGCGCAGCGTTTAGCGCTCCCTTTCTCGGCCGCCCACCAGCGCGAGGTCGTTTGTTCGATATCCGGGACGGATCGATCGTCGGCATGCATCCGCCGCGCGGCTGTGTCCTTAGCGTCCGGAGACAGTAGGTAAGTGAAGACCGCGTCGGCATCCTCTGCCCCGGAGCAGCATCCCCCTGTCCCAGGATCTTATCGCCGGCTCTCAGCTCAGCATAGCCGCTGAGACGCAAGCGCACCGCCGCCGCTGCTGTTGCTGCAACCATACACTAAAGAAGATGTAGACCGGTTATTCGTCTTCTGCGCGTGTACCCAATCCTTGACCTACCCCAATCCTACACAACTGCCCAAGTCACATGGTAAACAGTGATGAAAGTGTTTTGTTTACATCTTAATTTTTAAATGACAAGCGCTACTGTATGAATGAAATACTTTTACCAGTTTCAATGTAATCAAACTACATTATAAATTGATAAGACGAAGTATACATACGGCTCAAATCATTTGTTTACAAATCAGTTTTCTAACCTAAAATCCAAATCATGACGATTTCGCTAGACGTATTGGCAGAAAAGCAGTTCAATGTTGGTACATGGAGATTGGTTGTGCGCAGCCAGCGAGATCGGTCTACCTCATATTACGTCTATGGCTGCAACAGGCTGCACGATATAGGCTACTCACGGTAAACTGAGCACTTTTCAAAGCCCTCTCATTTTGAATAATACTCAAAAAGAGTATATTTCATTTTGGCCCAAAAACTTAACTTCTGTGTGTGGGGGAATATACACACTGTACTTATTAAATATATTGAAATATTTATATAAAAAGTGTATTAGAGTTTTAAAAAATGACTGAAAATAAAAAGTAACTAGGGCGTCAAAAGTGCTCACTTTACCGTGAACAGACTATAGTTAGACCTGCAAAATTCGCGTTATTATTTGAGGACATTTTAAACTTGAAACTCGTTTACCTCTGCAACAATTTTGTCATTGGACCGTTCTTTCTCGACACGCCCTCGGTAACTCTGCGCCAATAAATGAACACATCTCAATTATGCGCCCCAATCACGTGAAAGTTACTCAGAAAGGGATTGACTTTATATATATATATATATATGCGTGTGTGTGTGTGTGTGTGTGTGTGTGTGTGTGTGTTGTGTGTGTGTGTGTGTGTGGCAGCCAATGGAGAAACGACGCCAGCTCGAGTATGTACAATAGTGTGAATTTTATCTTGATGCCAACAAAACCCGAATTTTGCATGACCCTACCTATAGTTAAGAATACAGAAGTGAAACCAAAGAGTACTTAAGGTTCCCGTCTACCTGGAGCGTTTTTCCGCCTTCGAGACCGAGTAGCGCTGGAGCGATAAGGGCGACACTGTCACACGCATCAAGTGCGCCATCACCGCTATGTGCAAGACTGTGGCTGCGAATTGGCGTGTAGTGTTCTGGTCGCGCTGCGTGTACTTACGGGTAGGGACACCCGAATTTCGCGAAAATATTTCCGAAAATGCCAGATTCCAATACCCTATGTGTAAACAAACATTTTTCTTTCGCTTGGCTACACGTCTATGTGAGAATACATTTCCTTAAAGGTTGTTCACGATCAAGTGAGCACTTTTGAAATCAACCTTGGGAAAATGCCACTGCCCCTGCCTGCATATATTTTAACGGGAGCACTGAGTGACATGCACCCTTAAAGTTAGAAACGATGGACATGAAGTAGTTCCATATGTTAAAGTCGAATAAAAAGTGTTAATTAACCATTTGTGATAACTTAGATTATTTGTTTCTCTTTCCTTTTTATTTTTAAATCCCTCAGTGTGTAAAAATTAGCAAAATATAAAATGTTTACTTTTCCAATAATTTCACAGTTTCACTTGAACGACGCATGAATAAAGTGATGAGGCCCATGGTAATATTTATTTTACCTGAGGTGGAAGAATACAAAACGTGCATACAAGTAGATCTTAAATAGTGCTTTGAAAAGTGCTCATTTTACAGTGAACAGCCTATACATGATTGGCCAATCAGAATTCTGTTACTCCGATACAGTGCGTCTGTGATTCGTGGGCAGACACTTAAGACGTGGGAAAACGTAAATCATCCAATGACAAAAGTGGTTCTGAGCTAAAGTGTTCTGAAATACAACTGGCCATGAAATCTTTTCGCGAAAATCGGAGGTGTCGCTATAATTTTATTTTTGGAAAGTCTGTAGGAAGGTTCAGTGCAGGGCCCTTGAGTAGTTTTTTGTGGATCTGATGCGAATATTTCGAGCTACATCACTTTGGAAAAACAATTTTTAGCAGTTTTGGAGTACTCTGAAATGTAATTTCTAACGTGACGCGGTTCAGACGCCAGGTAGACGGGAACCTTAAGGACAGAGACGTGAAACAGCTAGTTCTACAAAGAACTCAGCTGCACACACCATGAATGACGTTACTAGACAGAGAAATGTTCGAACGCCGTTTCCCTAAAGCCCCTGTCACACTGTCGAAGTTTCCCGTCAAATAGCTTCCAATAAATTTGGTCAAATAAAGCTGGACAGCTATGACGTCATTGACTGGGGGAGTTGGATGGCTTCAGTTTCCATCAATCATTTGAAGATTGAACCGGTCCTAAAATGTATTTCATGTTTGATGTCTTAGCCAATTCGAATCGTGCACGACAAAATGATGGTCACGAAACTTTAAAATAACTTACAAATGCTGGAAACGAAATATTTCACTAAGATAATTAAGTTATGTAGAAAGTGTTTCGGCATGAATGCTATTTTAAGTGTATATTGCACATAATATCACGAACCCAGGTATATTAAATTTCATTGTGCAGGAAACATCTCTGATAAATAAAATTTGAATTTAGTAAAGAAGCGAAAATAAATTACAACATTTCTTACATTTTCTCCTGCAATGGACTGCATAGAAAAATAAAAGGAATATATCACTATGAAAATAATTTTTAAATAATAATTCAAATTAGATTCCACCAGTAAAAAAAAAAAAAGATCTGACAGTGCGACACATTTTCAAACACGTTCAAGATTATTTGATAAAATTTTTTGGGAGGAAATATTTGATGGCCTCATTTTGTCTTCAAATTTTATTGTCAAATATAGTTGAAGGGGCGAAAATTTGATCGTATGACAGGGGCTAAGCGGAAATTATTACGCTTTCTTAATTAGCTTTAAGCTAGACTCCACGCTGCTCTGTATTTTCGAGCTGCAGCTTCATGTTCATTAACTGCTGCCCCAGTTGAGCTGAGTGAAAAGATTATGATAAACCCGCCGACCAGCTGCATCGTCCGGCACAATTCCCACATGCGAGAATCCGGGGGGGGGGGGGGCAACCCCACCGGGAATCGAAACCCGTTTCGCTTTGGTGGGAGGAAGTTAGTCTAACCAATACATAGATACTTGTGAAATTTGCATTATTATTTAGCATAAGACTAAACTTTACAATACTGTATATACTTCAGCCGGCGTCGTTTCTCCATTGGCTGCTGCATATACGTGAAGTCACACCTTTTCTTTCTTACAGAACTGCGCGTTATTGGGGAACACATTTTTGAAGTGTTCATTAATTGGGGCATGTCAGATAAAGTTTGGTTCAATGCAAAGGTACATGTGGTTTAATTTTAACTCGTCCTCAAATAACAACGCGAATTTTGCAAGGTCCCTACCAATACACCACCGCGGGCCCTTCGCTTCCGCGTGGTTTGTCCTGCGACGACGGGGAGGCCGGCACACTCCACGTCCATTCACCGACTATTAACACAGCAGAGAGGTTTTATTGGGCGCCGCCCGCAGCTGCAGCGACGCGGAACCAGCACGCGTTCTTCCTGGCTTTCTCCGCGTGCGACGTGGGTGTGGTGTGTCTGGACGAGCCCACACTTCTCGCCGTTGTTGCGAGGAGGCGCAGAACAGGTGGGCGTGCAGAGGAGAAACTGGCCTTGTTTGCTTTACGAGCTCCAGACACGCGCGCCCCACTATAATCCATTCACGATTACTTCAGCATTATCTGAAGTCCTGCTAAAGTTCTACTTGCAGGATATTCCTCCGCCTAGTGCAAACTAAGCTTAACTAAGTCTAGAAAACTACACCATAGGACAACGCACTACATTCGTGCGCACCAAGTGTAACAGTACTTTGTCTAAGGACTATTTCTCACTAGCCGTTACCAACATACCTATTTTCTCCCTGTTTTTTATTCTAATTATCTATAAATGAAGTATTGACATTTGTAGATAAAATATAAATAACACTTCAATTTAAGAGGGAAATAAGTATCTTTTATGAACACAAGTATAAAACGCTTGTGATACAGGGCGTATTTAGAAAATAATTAAACACGTCATATTCTGGGAGATTTTTCAAAGGTTTTGTGACGATTTGGGAATCGCCACAGTTTTCGTAGTGTTTTTAGAATATATTTTGAAGGTAATTTTTATAGCGGTTGGTATCACCGCATTGGTAACTTTTAGCATGTATGTTAATAATTGTTTTATGGCCGGTCATGCATTTGATTCTATCATTTAATCATTTGCTTATATACTTATACATTATAATTATTTTATCCAACATTTAATCGTAATCACTATTATTCACTGCGTGATAACTACCATTGAGTGCTATTTCTGGGTAACGATCGTGATATAGGCTGCGAGTCGATTATGGCAGTTGAAGTTCCTTATTCCACCGCTTTAATGTAAAGAGCAGCCGTCGGGCGTCGCGTCTGGCGTGTTCCGCGGGATGTCGCGGGGGTGGGGATTCGTCGGCGGCGCGCTCGTGAGGCGGGCGAGCAGTAGTAAAAAGTATGTGACTTCGGCTGGAGTAGTGAGCCGACAGCAGTTGTAAGCGGTATATAGTCTGACTTCGGCGGCCGTGTTTGGGAGAGTCAGCTGAGTGCGATGGCAGTGAAATGTTGCGGGACTTAATTATGATCGGGCGGCCCTGGAAGTGTTTCTTGGTCGTAGCCGGTGCTAGCGCAACGGAGGCCCGATTATGTGTGTTGCCAGCCAGCGTCGGGTTAGAGAGAAGAGACGGTGTAAACGTAATGTCGGACTGCGACAAAATTTCCACCGCTGTCGTCTCACGTAAATTTGGATTGTGCCCGAACTATACGACAGTAAGCCGACGGTGTCTTGTCGGGTTGCGACGAAACATTCCCGTGAGCGAGCGAGGCGTAGCGCGGAAATTGAATTCGTGAAATGGGGCTTCGCTGGACTTGACACAAGCTGGCTTATAATATTGCGTGAGACGCATCTTTCTCCGTAAAACGTGTGCAAAACTAACTAGAAATAAAGCCAGGTTGTATACCGTAATTAAGGGCACGGAATTGGGGAGGAATAAACTATTTGCGGCCCATGAAAGTTTGCGCCGAGGTGTTGGACACTATTTAGAGACGGTTGTAGATCGCCAAAAGTCCGTAGCTCAATTTTTTGACCATGAAAGTCACCGAAACAATTACTGGACTTTTGTATGTAAAACGTGTCGAGGTGAACCCGGACTTTATGATAACGGAGGATGGGTTAGAAGTAGCGCCCTGTGCTGCTGGACAGTCGACCTGGTAAAATTGTCGGGCTGAATGATGGAAGTCATTTCGGCCTGGGATAACACCTTGACTGTTCCACTAGCCAAAAACTCCGTCGGGTATGTACGTTCCCGTCATGGTTGCCGCGGTAAACTAAAATTGAGAGCGAGTGTCACGACAGAGCGGCGTAATTAAAGTCCAGCGCCGATTGAAATGAAAACCGCGCCTGCGGGGCTAAAACAGCTCAACAGAATTCCGAGCAAAGTACGACACGGCAGCGTCGCGGGCAGAGGCGGGCCCGACAACTGCATTACGTCGTGGCCCGAATGGTCGGGCTATTTCCTTCACATCGTCAGGCCCATGGTAGGGCTGCTGCCAAGGTACTGTCATTATAGTTTTGATATTTCTTCGTACGTATCGGAGTGCGACACGTAACGCCTTTGTTAAGACTCGCCAGCGGGCGAACTCAGTGGCTTCTCTGCAGTGGCTTGCAATTATAAATTTTTGCAACTTGTGTTAAAGTGTATTTGTTTATAATATTACGTAGAGTGAGAACGAACTTTCCGAACTGGCGTAAGATTATTTTTATATGCAGTATTTCAAATGTGTTGGTCAAAGATTTTTTTTTTTGCAATGCCACGCGAATTAATGGATTGTAAATTAAAAAATTCATTTGTTGCCACCAAAGGTCTGAACTTGGAAAACATTATTTTGTGAATCACTGGAATGGACCTCTATCGCTGTCTGATGTATTTTACCAGTAATTTATTTATAAGCTCATGCGATATCGTGGAGGGGGCATGGTTCAGAAATGGGTGTTTAATGCTTACCACGTCTAACTTCATCCAAGGGCGGGGTTGGGGATTGTTGTTGCCTGGGTGTGACGGAGTGAGACACATTTTATTGCACCCCCCCCCCCCCTCGGAGTCGGAAGGCGTCTCAGTTTGATTCAAAAAGGCGAAGAAACCGTGAATGGTTTAAACTCAACTCGTCGAGCTCGCAGCAAAGAACGCGAAGATACGTAGATAAACACGCAACCACAAAAAGGGGTGGCATTTCCTTTGTTGTATATGTACATATCCATCCATATGTTAGTAGGCTAACTACTTGAGTTAGGAGGTGGGAGAATGTTGTAGGTTCGAGCTGCACCCTAGGATAATGCGTAGGGCACCTGTTTGTCACGAAAATATTTCAGGACAAGTTGTCTTCCAAAACACTTTAGTCGAGAACCACTTTCGGGAAAGGTTCTTTGAATTGTTAGGCGTCGTATTTTCCTGCCCGCCAATCACGGACGGTCAGTATCGAGGGAACTTAATTCTGGTTGGCTCACTCATGTAACAGAGTTTCATCACATAAAGACAAGCAGCCAATATCCAAAGGAGAGATACAAGTGTGCACGTAGGATATTGAAGTCTAACCAGAGCGCAAATCTTTTCGCGAAATACAGGTGGCCCTACTTATACGCGCTGCAAACAAAAATTGAGCATCAATCAGTCAAGTGAGGTTCTGCAGTGCCAAGCCAGGGTTTGTCTCCTGATTCTTCCCTCCAATTACACAAGGGTAATGATGAGCTGGCAATGCCGTCGGAGGAAACTCATGACGATAGACATTCCGGGTGTGTTCTCTATACCAGGAAGGAAAACATAGAAACCATGCAGTGTTTAACATGCATCGTTAGCACGTGTACAAAGGAGAAGGGTAAATACGAACTAAGTGAAAGGGGGAGGGGGTGGGGAGATAGTTCGTAATACAGGCTGAGTCATTTAAAAGAGGCCCCGTATCGATGCCATCCCGTAGCATGTCCTCGCCCGCCCTTTCACAACTTTTGGTGTCGTCTGCACACCTACCTCGAGGTTAATGGCGGCCACTTCCAGCACCTACTGTTGGTATTTTTTTTTTATCACACTGGACTGTATTTCCTCATTCCCTCGCTCCGTTACACACATGACTCTTTTAAAGGACTCATCCTGTACAAATGTGAAAGAATCTCGTCCCCATGCGGTTTCCTAAGGGTGGAGAAGGTGTTCCTTCAGCCCTCTTCCCCTTGCTGCAATCTGGTGGGCAGCTTGATGAGGGCACAGAGTGCTTAATTAATATAGAGGTGAAGTAACCGCTTATTCCGCGAACTTCCCCCGCACACGCCAGCGACGTGTAGGCACGCCGTTCGCCAATCAGTGCTCTACATAAAAAAACCTGAGTGTTTTTTTTAAGAGTCAGCATAACTTAGTCGTCTGTGAACTCGCGTGTTTCCCAGTACTTTTCATTTGAAGTCAGCATCAAACTTCATTGTTATAATTTGTTCGTCGGAACGATTAATCTCGTCGATCTGTTTGAATTATAACTAGAGATATGAGAAATTCACCTTATTATTGAAGAGTTAACATACTTCAAACACATGTACGTTTGCATTGCTGTTGTCATTGGGCTACGGTTGGGGGTGACACGCCATTGACGGTCTTCGACCAATCGGAAATAAGTAACGACAACATAGCCCAATCACGTTCCACTAAGTCACAAGGAAATATGAGTACTCACTTTTGCAGAAGCTAATAAACAATTCACATCGCCTCGAATTTATGTTGGGGCGTTGAAATCTAACGTGCCTTCAAATAATAACGCGAATCTTGCATGTCCCTAACTATAACTAGAAGCCCAGAAATTTCGCGGATACGTTCGGCAACAAGCTAGACTCCACAATCCTTTATTTACTCGGGGCTCAGTTATTTATTTATTGGCTGTTGCACCAGTTTAATCCCAAACCAAATAACACGAGATTCAGCCGTCTTTTTCTTACAGGTTAGTAATTGGCTAAACTTTGTCCGGGGCGTGGCCTTAGAAGGTGATGTCGAATCGAAAAGAAAGTCAAATTTACACGTGTTTGAAGTTTAGCTTGTTCTAAAATAAACTCGCGAAATTCCCGGGTCTCTAATTATAACTCATAAGTAGAGGCCTGCAAATTTCGCGTTATTATTTGAGGACATGTTAAACTTAAAACACTTTTCCTGTGTAAGAAGTATGTCACCGGATAAGTCTTTATTTGACACGCTCCTGGTAACTCTGCTCCAATAAATGAACGCTCCACAACCGTATGCCCCAATCACGTGAAGTTCACTCAGAAAGGGAATGATTTAACGTCAAGGCAGCAGCCAATTGAGAAACAACACCGGCTCGAGTATATAGAGTAATGTGAATTTCAGCTTGACGCAAAAAAAAAAAAAAAACGAATTTTGCAGGTCCCTACACATAAGGTAGTGAAATAATTTTTCTTCCATGAGCCAGAGAAAATTGTTTTATGATGTGGGGGATTCCCTGGCAGCACATCTTCCCCCACCCTCCGTCACTCAGATGATTCGCACACTGGTTATTGGCCACATGTATTTGTAAAAAAAAAAAAAAAAAAGTTTTATTACTTTACTGTGCCGGTCGGATATATACGAGGACTTGAATAATTCGCGTTATTATTTTGGGACAAGCTAGATGTCATTGCCATATAAGTATCTGGACACGACCCATGATTTGATTGGCTGTTGGCTTCTATGCGAGGTCATGTGCCTGCGTCACAAGTGATTGGTCACTCTGCCGTTGAACGGTTACTATAGGCTGAAAGAGTCTTTCACGTCGTACCACAAATACTTTCGGCCATTGACGGACGTCAGTAAAGCGCACAACACATTGGAGTTCAGTCTGCTGCAGAAAAATAACGTGAATTTTGCATGTCTCTAGAATTACATTAGGCTTAGAGCAGTACCAAGTTAGACGGCATCCAAGTATATGTTAGTTTCGCGCGTGTTATTGGACCTCCGCTTATCTAAAACGATTTTTTTAAAAATCATTAGTGAGCACTCAGAAATTTGAAAACTTTATTCGCCGATCTCCCGTGGCGCAGTCGGTTGGTGCGCCACCGATCTGGGGTGCGGCAGTCTCTGGGTTCGAATCCCGGGTAAGGCATGGGTGTTAATTTAAGTTAGGTTATAAGTTAATCTGTAAGCCGTCCCCAGCCAAGCTTATCAAACATTAAACTGGAGGACGTTAAAAAGACCTTTACAATAAAATTGAAGCTTTATTCCGTGTGGCAGGGTCAAACATAAGAATGAGCACTGCATGTAATGAGCAAGTGAATTCTGCTCTAGTATGCTTGGTGTAATTTTGGGAGTTCATTTTAGGACAAGATAGACGTGTACACTGGAGTTGATTTTGCAGTTGGATCACAGTTCATTAGACACGCCCTGGACGACTCTAAGCTAATAGCAGACTTGTAAGGAAACAAGCAGCGAGTGCCATAACGCCATGTATGGGGTAACACATGCCGCTCTCTGGATCAGCAGCCAATGAACAAACATCTGAGGCTCGAGTGTACACAGGACTGTGGAGTCTAACCTACAGGACGTTGAACTCGCTAAATTTTCCTATTACTAGTCATTAGGTATCCATAGTGCTAGTGACTTTCAGCAAAAAAATATGAGTGCATGGTAGACTTCAATACTATAAGCACCCAACAGCGGTTTATTTATTGCTGTTGGTTGCTGTTTGCTTGAGAAGGCGTTTTTATATTTGACCGGGCCACTCAGAATTCGGCAACATCGGCACGGCTCTTACGTGATTCGTGTGCAGACAGTTAACAAGTGTCAAAATGTAATTCAGCCAATCGAGACAGGTAAACGACCCTACAGAGTTTTGAAGTATAACTTGTCTTGAAATCTTTTCGCGAAATTTCACTACCCCTAGTTATGCAGATACTGAATGGCCTGTGATTCACGGACAGCATCGAAGACAAGGAATTATTATTTCATCCAGTCACAAAAATGTATCTGAGCTTAAAGTTTTTTTAGATACAGTTAAAAGTAGTGAAATATTTTCACGCAAATTAGGTGTCCCAATATATCACGAAAATGGTTTTACTATTGGATTATTTATATATTCCACGGCTTAGACGTTTGTGAATAAATAAAAATTTGGTAGGCGTTAGAGTGTTACAGTAGCACAGTTTTCTCTAGCAGAGGCATTTGGGGAAAAGCAATTTAAAACACTCAGTTCGAGCCAAACAACAAACTAAACCTTCATTACAACTAAAGATCTGAATAATTCACGGATTCATTTTGGGACAAGCTAGAATTCAAAATATATGCGTTTATATAACTTTAGCCGTTGGCCCGCGTGGTATTTGACACTACCTGGAGAATACTGGTCCAATCGTCGCCCTCCACTATGGTAGCAGGTAACCAATGTGCAGTTGATGTCGGCGTATTTCTACACAAGACTGTTTGTCCCTGATGATTCCGTTGCTAGGAGAGAAACAGTTATTTTCCGGTTGTATGGGGCGTACTACTATTAAACTAAACCAGGTTAAAAAAAAAAAAAACCAGCAAGCGGGAGGAGATATTACGAAAGATTGTTTGCATCACCGTCTGTTGACGGTAAGGTGGATGACTCCTCCCCCACCCTCTTCGCAGGGTGACAAGTGACGCGCGTTGCACGTAACAAAGACGCCAGAGAAGACATCATCTTGACGATGACGCTGGCTGGAAAAAACTGCTGTCCCGGTGACAGCCGGGGACAGCGCCGTAAGACGAACTGGTCGAGAAGGGGGGGGGGGGGGGGGGGGGGGGTAGGTCGTGACGTCACCCCCGACGCAACAATAGACGACAACAAAGGCGCCTGGCGCCGCCACGGGGGTGAGTCCCGCTCTTCCGGCCCGCTGCGTCATCCGCTCCCCCGAACCACCCTCAAACACAGTGACGCCATGTCAATGCCACGGGTAGCGGCCGGGGGGGGGGGGGTGTCGTTATTTATACCCCCTCCACCACCTTTCACTCATTGTGGGGGTTGATTGAGGCCCTGTCGTCAAGAGCAGCCGGGTTGCTTTGAGGAGAGAACGACAAGGCCAAGGTCAATGGCTGGCTGCGGTGGCCTTGACGTGCACATATCTGCAGTCTGCGGCTGGTACTTAGGACCTGACACCACTATAATTGTTTAAAGGCTGCTCAAGATAAAGCGAGCACTTCGCGAATAAATTGTATGAAATGCTGGACTACGAACGAGTGCACAGTTAGGTCACATTTGCTCTTGGATCACAGTTTGGGAGACATACCCTCGAGAACTTTGTGACAATAGTAAGCCTTCGAAGGAGAAAAAATCGGGAAATTCCGTACTACCTGCTCTAGAGTTTAAAATGGGGTGTCGCTGTGTTGGGGAAATGGCCTTTTGTTTTGCGTAAATACGTCTACGTTGACGCGCTCGGACGCCTTGATTTTTTTTTTTTTACGTTCTCGGCACCGCTTCACTCGATCATATGGGGTTTTATGGGTATCACTGGATTGCTTTTGAGATGCTCTTTTCAACCGTATACGATTTCTGTATTTAGACTTAGCTTTTTGGCGAGTATGGGTCGACATTGTGTTAAGTTTTCTTAATTTTTCGCATTAAACTTATACAATTTCATCATAACCATGCCACACAAATGTTTTTGTATACGCAGTCGATTGATCTTGACGAGAGCTGTGGATTGAAAAATTAAACGAGCGTCGTAGGTTCTCCTAGTCAAACGTTATACTACGCGGAAGTTATAAGACGGGGCAAAACGAACTCAAAATTGCGGGACCCCCTCCCCCGCCCTCCTCGCGTAATGCTTCGCAGTACTCACTCACCGTAACACATTCTCTGATTTTTTTTGGCACTTGAGTGGTATATTTGAATTTTGAATGTAGACGATAGATTCGGAGCTGCAATGCCAAACTGTATCCCCGACTTTGTTATCGTCGGATTTTCACCCACTATGGTCGCAAATTTAAAGACGTATTCAGATTTAAAAAAAAAAACACCCACTGGGACAGCAGCAATTGAACGAAGGGCTGATGCTTGAGAATGCATAGGACTGTGGAGTATAACTAGTATCACGAAAATATTTCCTCGCATGCTAGACTTTAATACGCTACAGGCGTACCAGCTGTTTTATTTTGCTTATGGCAGTGTGTGTCTGTGAGGAAAAATTTTCTTGCTTGACTGGGCAATCAGAATTAGGTTACTCCGATACTGTACGTCTGTGTTTCGCTGGCAGACACCTAAAACGTGAAACACCTATATCATCCAATCACGGATTTGGATCTCAGCTAAAGTGTTATGAAATGAGATCCGATATATACAGCTGTCAAAACATTTATCCCCCAAAAATGTATTTATTTCGTTAGCTTCTGACATTAATGGCATTTTCTTGTTATAAATGAACACCATGTTCCATGAGTAGAGACCAGAGAAATTCGCGAGTGCAACGACCTGTAGGCTAGACTTCACAGTCTTATATGCTCTCATACAGATAGCAACTGTTTATTGGTTGATTGTTGTGGTCGGGAGCACAGTTTATTGCATGATTGTTATTGGCTCATTTATCTCTAGGTGGTGTCAAAACAACACGTCGACCAATTACAAAAGTAACATGAACGTACATGTGTGTGAATTCTAACTTGTCTAGAAATGAACCCGCGAAATTATCAGGTCTCTACCCACGAGGAAAAGAAATACAGCAATCGCAAAAGTGGGGTTCATAAATTTCGTGATTTAATAAGGCGAAAGGATAGTTTCAAGTTCTTGTTCTTCTATTTTAACATTTTCAGCGTATCCACCTTGCTTGTAACACGCCATAGAAAATTATTGAGAAAGAAAAAACATTCCAGCAATAGAAAGAACGAATAAATTACGACCCAATCCTCAAAGCAGTAAATCTTCTTATAAGGGCAGCAACCATTGTAGAGTATGTTCACGATAAAGTGAGCACTTTTGAAATCAATCTTAGAAAAATGGCACTGCTGCTACCTGCATATATTTAAACGGGCGCACTGAGTGACATGCGCCCAGTAAAGTTTGTAACGATGGATAGAAAGTAGTTCCATAACTTAACGTCGAATAAAAAGTGTCAGGTAGCCATTTGTGGTAAATTTAATGATTTTTATCGCTTTCTGTTTTTTTTTTTAATTCTTCGAAATGTAAAAATGAAAATATTTGTAAAATATTCATTTTTGTAATAATTCCACATTTTCACCTGACCAACGTATGAATAAAGTGATGAAGCTCATGGTAATGTTAATTTTACATAAGGCGGAAGAATACAGAACATGCGTGCAAGTAGATCTTAAGCAGGGCTTTCAGAAGTGCTCATTTTACCGTGAACAATCTATACAAATGAAAGCGGCACAGAACAGATGGATAGAGCCTAGTCGCAGTTTCTTCACATTTTTTTAAAATCAAGCCTATGAAAACTCACCCCATGCATAACGTATTTGGTTGTTTCCTAAACATGCCGTGTATCGCAGGCATATTATACTTTTCCTAATTTAAAAGTACGTAGCATTTAATTAAACTGAACATTTGTTTGTGTTTGTCTATAAATGTAATATTTCATTTATAATTAATATAAACAAATGCAGTGAGAAAATAGGTGTGTTGGTAACGTCTAGTAATAAAAAGTTCTTACGCAGAATATTATTAAGCTGAGTGGGTGCGAATTCGGTGCGTTGTCCCTTTGGTTTAATTATCTATACTCGGTTAAGCTTTGTTTGCATGAAGCGGAAGAATATCCTAGAAGTAGAACTTTAGCAGGGCTTCAGAAAAAAATGGAAATAATTGTAAATGGACAATGTGCAGTAGAGCCAACAGGTGTCGGTGGATTAAATTAGAGCATACTAAATAGGGTCTACGATGTCGCGTGATGTTTGGTTCTGCTGGTGTCCGGAAGATTAGATACTAGCATCTGATTGGTGGGAAACCCGGAGACATGTTGTAATGGCGATGGGCGGTTCTGTCGGGCTGTGCATCCGTATTTCGCTCATACACACAGAATAGTATCACTTCTTTGTAATCTGTCTTTGTTGCCTTCCAATAAGGAAAATCTACATAAATACCCTAGTTAATCCACGCTTCAATAAAATAATTAAGAATATTTTCTTTTCGAAGCCGAAAAATTTTCTGATTAAAATGCATTAATCGTGCATCACAAGTTTTACGAGTAGCCTAACTGACGCCATGATTTTCAAATGGGTCAAGGTTCCTATTCTAGGCCAAATAGTTTCAGTATTCTCTTATTGCTCACTAGGACATAAATATTATTAATTTTTAACCATTATACCAGTGATGGAATGTCGTGTACTCTCAGTACCAATAAATTGCAGCGGACAATGAAATAAACGTGTTTTACGTGTTATGTGATGATACTGTGGAAGTTTATAGGAACTCAAAAACTTACACCTTGAGTGTTCCTTAAGGTAGATAGACTTGGCACCCATTTGTAAAATCATCCGCCACCATTTCTTCATCTGCTGGTTTTCATACAATTCGGTAATTTTTTTGCTTATATTCTTATAAGTAGAGACCTGAAGAATTCGTGGATTCATTTTGAGACAAGCTAGAATTCAAAACACGTATGTTTATATAACTTAGGCCATTGGTCCACACGGTGTTTGGCACCTCCTGGTCGCCTTCCAATGTGACAGCAGACAACCAACGTGCAGTTGATATCGGCATATTTGTACGTAAAACTATAGAGTCTAGCCTGCAGGTCATTGAACTCGCGAATTTTTCAGGTCTCTACTTATAAGGCGTGTAAATAAATTTTTCCATAGTCGCAGACGTAATACAAACTTAAAAAGTTCCGATATCTTACACATCTGTCATCTCTAACTTAAAATGTAGATACACATTTCTAGTTCCCTTTTTCGTATGCTTTCACTACAGAAAAATAGGGCGTAAGAGTGTTGTAGTCTAACCTCCGATGCAAACACGCATTATTGTTTGTTACTCAATAAGCCAATACTTAGCCACTCTCCACTCTTACGTCATAAATGACGACCTCGATGTGCATAAATACAGCGTGTGAGAAGCAGCACTCACGTATGATTATACATTACGCAGTACTCTTATGTTAAGTGCTTAGTAACTCAGAGAGAAGTGAGGGTCTTACTTTCATTGAGCCTTTCAGCAATTGCTCCAGGCTTGGAAACGTTTGCAATTCCAGCTTCATTTCACAATGTGAGGCGCTGCGAAACGTGATGTGGCATGGACTCGAAAGCACGACACAATTACGCAGTCAGCATCAGATGAAATTTATTAGGTAATGCAAAGTAGATATTCCTGTAAATTTTCTACAAACATTTTGTAAAAAGGCCATAGATTGTCTCATATTTAGATCAATTTTTAATACAAATTATCTCCTGAGCATACATACAGTCCCAAATGCACTCGTTAATTTATGGCATGCTGCAGATTAAATGCAATTGGCCAGTGATGTGTGCGTCAGATACCATGTCACCATGCAACGATAAACTTTATGCAGGCGACGCTACGTGGCTGCTGCTAACACATCAAAATTTTCAACCAGCTACAGTTTTGCAGCGGACCAGCTGAAATTGTTATTGAATGCAGCGTGTAAAATTATTATTTTATTCCAAAATACATCGCCAGTTGATTCGGTAGAAAAGCAGACTTCACTATCAATTTTTGTCGGCTGCTGCCATAGTAGCATGACTCAGTCAAGCTATTGCTATAGACCCAAGAGTTTCACATTGTATTTTAGCATTATTAATTAAGGTAAATGGCACATAATTATATGTTTCCTAAAAGGACTCAGAATCAGTATATCAACCTTCGGCACTCAGATAACAGCCACCTGTTTTTAGCTAAAATATGTACGCTCTGGCTAAACTTCAATATCCTACGTGCACAATTGCATAGCTCTTCTTTGGCTATTGGCTGTTTGTCTTTATGTGAAGAAAGTCTGTTATATGTGTGAGGCAATCAGGATTATGTTTCCTCGATACTGACCGTCCGTGATTGGCGGGCAGAAAAATAAGACGCGTAAAAATTCAATGAACCTATCACGAAAGTGGTTCTGAACTAAAGTGTTTTGGGGGACAACTTATCCTGAAATATTTTCGCGAAAAAAAGGTACCCCCACTGATAACTTCATTCCGGATGGCCGAGTCAAACAGAAGAATAAGCCCTGGTTACGGCGTCAGCCAATGAACAAGTGACTTCTGCCAGAGTATGCAGAGTACTGTGGAGTCTATCTTGGTGATAACTTATAGCTGCAGACCTGCAAAATTCACGTTATTATTTGGCATGAGGCTAAACTTTTCATTACTGTGTATACTTCAGTCGACGTCATGTCACCATTGGGTGCTGCATATACGTCAAGTAACGTCCTTTCTTACAGAACTGCGCGTTATTGGGACACACAGTTGTGAAGTGTTCATTTACTGGCGTAGAGTTACCCGGGGCGTGTCAGATAAAGTTTGGTCCAATGACAAAGAAATTGCAAAGGTACATGTGCTTTATTTTTAACTTGTCTCCATATAATAACGCGAATTCGGCATTTCTCTACTTATAAAGCGAAATGGCGGGGTCTTCTGCTATTGCTTTCTGATTAAAACAGGGCGAGTCTACCCAAAGGTCCTTTTCGTTCCCTTAATTTTGTGCCAAAGTCAAGAGAAGAAATTTCCTAGGAGAGCTGGGTGCCTTAAGTGTCTATGCCAGTTTAATATGGTACCGATCTAGCGGATGCTGTGGCAGAATTCTCCGCGGTGTCACATGTCCAAGATTCTCTGCTGCTACTATTCTTCTAGTTTATGTGACATAATACTCCTCAACTTGCAGACAAGTAAGCTTTTTAACACTTTGTATGATTATTTTGAAAAAATTAATGATAAAGTAAATTTCTTGTATTGCCCCAATTGATTGTAATTATTTTTAAATACCCTAGTGACGCAGTTAATTTGACACCATATCGGCTGACAGCCAGTCAGTAATGAAGAGTGCAAAGTACAGTAACAGAATAATGAAGTGTATATAGGGCACCTGTTTTTCGCGAAAAGATTCCACAAGTAGCTTTACTACAAAACACGTTAGTTTAGAACCAATATCGCGATTGGGTGGCTTTAACCCCACGCGTCTCAAGTGTCTGCCATCCAATCACGGACGTTCAGTGTCAGTATATCTTTATTCTGATTGGCCGAGTCAAGTAGAAAATGTCTTCTCACGCAGCCACGCAACAAACAGTCAAAGGAAATTTTCAAGCTTGCAAGTAACGATTTGGAGTATAGCTTGAGCATAAATTTTTTCACGAAAAACAGGTGTCCCGAAGAATATAGAAGCTAAATGGCGTGGCGTGGAGATTCCTTTGAGTTGAGTTGAAAGATTGGGGGGGGGGGGCTGTTAACAGCGAGGTCTTGAGAACCGATGAGGGTGAAATGAAGCGATAATGAAGCAGCGGCAGAGTGCAAGGGCGGGGGAAGCGGGGTATCCCAGAGAATACCCGCCAACTAACGGCATCATCCGGCACGATTCCCACTTTCGAAAATCCAGAATGAATCGGCCGGGGATTGAACCCGGATCGCCTTGGTGGGAGGCGAGCAGGCTAACCGCTCAGCTACCGTGGCCCCAAATACGTTATGCATGGGGTGAATTTTCAGAGGTTTGATTCAGAAAGTGCGGTGAAACTGCGACTAGGCTCTATCCATCTGTTCTGTGCCTCTTTCATTTGTACAATGGCTGCTGCCCTTATGAGAAGATTTACTGCTTTAACTCTTTCAGACTTGCTTTAATTTGATGAGAGAGGTGTTGCAAACAGAAAATTTTATGATGCGTGCTGTATTTAGGTCAACCCAGCGATTGTTTCGTTGTCACAGCCAATGAGCCGTGGACTATATGCTTGTCTGCAATTATTTGAACTAATTATGACCGAGGCCAGTAAAACGGTTTGCCAGTCAGTTACCCGCATGTAAGATCATTGGTCATTGAGATTCGCGGTGTGCAGTACAGACTTAAAATTACCTACACGTGCGTAATGTACACAAACGTGTACACATGGTCTAAATAGGTTAAGGATTGCGTTGTAATTTATTCGTGCTTTCAATTACTAGAATGCTTTGTTTCTTGCTAAATAATCTTCTAGGGGATGTTGCAAGAAAGTTGGATAAGCTGAAAATGTCAAAATGGAAGAACAAGAACTTTAAATATATACTTTTTCACCACATTAAATCACGAAAATTTCTGAATCCCGCTTTTGCGGTTTGCCTAGGTGGGGGGCGAGTAGTCTAACCACGATTCGCGTAAGAAACGTCTTGCTTATTCTGCCTTATAGGCTGTTCACGGTAAAATGAGCACTTTTGAAAGCCCTGCTTAGTATCAGCTTGTATGCACGTTGTGTATTCTTCCACCTTATGAAAAATTTTACATTACCATGGGTCTCATCACTTTATTCATGCGTCGGTAAAGTGAAACTGTGAAATTACTAGAAAAGTAAATTAACATTTTATAAATCTGCCTAATTTTTGCACACTGAGGCGTAAAAAAAAACAGAAAGCGTAAGAAATAATTTAAGTTATCACAAATCGTTACCTAACACTTTTTTTTCGACGTTAATATATGGAACTACTTTCCCCTCCATCGTTACCAACATTAATGGACATATGCCACTCAGTGCGCCCGTTAAAATATATGCAGTCAGGGACAGTGATATTTTTCTAATGTTGATTTCAAAAGTGCTCACTTTATCGTGAACAGTCTTTACATTTAGAGAGTCCGTGCATCAATGCATGCTACCGTCTGGCGTGAATAATTCATCACCGCGTCTGATTCAAAGCATGGTAAAATCTGCCGTCGACAAAAGAACAGGCAGGACTTGATCATAAACAGAAAAAAAATTCTTCTGGCAACAAGATACACTTTAATGTACACTAAAAAAAATATTTTCTGGTGACCACAAAGCGGTTTTTGCAGTCACCCTAAAAAAAATTATTTTTGTGAACACCCAGTTATATAGCTGTCAACATAAATATTTTGTGGCTATTGAAATGTATTTTGTGGTGGCTACAAAAAAATTTTTATGTTCAATACAATTTTTTTTCAGTGTACTTTGCCCAACACTCTAACCAGTACTGTTTTTTTTTTTTCACTGACTACTGTGATATAGAAATGTAATTATCTCGGCGGATGTTTTTTTTAGTGTTTAGTTACACTTACTTTTTTTTGCTGGCTAAGTCAAATTCCGAATATATAAAAAAATTTCCTAGTCATTATATATATAGGATGTTAAAATGTTTCGTTCTAACCTTCGCCCCCAAGTTTATTCGTTAAATTCCTTAGTTTATACTTACACTACTTATGCAATTGATTGGTTACGAGTTATCGTGCACGATATGCAAATATTTCAGTGTAGCCACAGAAGTTAATTACGTGGTGGTTCATCCTATATCCTCATACCTATTCGTTTACATACTACGAAATGCTCTGTAAAGGATTTTTTTTTTTGTTTGGTTACAGCTTGCTGCGAAAGATTCCTCATTCGTAGCGACTTGCGACATTCGCGTTATGTAAAGACCTGTAAAATTTTTAGTACATGGAGACAGAATAGACGTTAAATGCATGTGTGTTTGTATTGCTTTTGTCATTGGAATACAGATTGTTCAACACTCCCTGGAAGTCTTGGAAATAATAGGAATTAGCTGACGGTAGGATAGTCCAATCACTCACTAACAGGACAAAAAGACGGCGAAGTCTCACTGTTGCAGAAACCAATGAACAAATGGCAATGACTCGAGTGTATACAGGACAGTGAAGTCTACTGAGCTGCGAGAAAATAACGCGAATTTCGCATGTTTCTAGCGTTAATGTTACGCTATGGCTGCAGACTAAACATCAAGATTCTGCGCGCTCAATTCGACTCACACCGTTCAGCGAAAAACTTGTGTGTTACGTCACGAGGACGCTTTTAAAACAACAGTGAAGGTTTAGCGGATGAGCAACCAACATCCAGCAAAGCGATCACGCCGGTAAAGACCGTCACATATTTGCAAGTAGTCAGTGAAGTCACAAATCGAGCTCAAGTAGGTGTAAAAGATGTGGCCAAATAATTGCGAATAATTTTGCTGGTTTTTACCACAGAGTAGTTGGAGCATACCGAGGTAAAACAGGCGCTTATACCAGGAACTTCAGGACAGAACTCTTTAAAATGGCGCCAGTTCACAGCTAAAGGCCATTACCGGTCTTAGTTATATGAATTTAAATAGAAATTTAAGAAGCAGATCGAAACACAAAATTTGTTGCGTTACTAAAAAATTAAAATTAGTTACTTGATTTAAAACTACAGAGGATTAAAAATTAATTAGTTGTATGATAAAATATAATTTATTTCGAGGTCAAAAGTTAAAAACGTCACCTCTGTCTCCCGCCTTGCACCCATCATCCTTCCCATTGTTTACCCTAGCGGAGACATAGGGTTGATGTTGTGTTTAAGGTGCCCGTTTTGTGTTAATGTGCGTGTCATGTTGTATTGGTGTCAGTGTTGTGTTGTTAGTGTTAGTGTTGTAATTGTGTTTGTGTTGTTATGTTATGTGTTTTTGTGATGCTGTGTACAATCAGTCCAAAATATCGATGTCTTTTTGAGTTCGATGGACATCAATATTGGTATTTGTTATATTGTTTGATATTACGTATTATTGATTATCTGTCCAACATAGAATTTGTGATTTTGTTTCGAATTGACAAGATGCATTTTATATTATTGCTACTCTATCTACTATCCAGGCTGAAAAATGAATTATATATGTATACATTACAATGAAAAACATATGTCAGCAAAGGAGACTGGAAACCACTACCAAGTGAAACTTTACTTATGGGAAAGTTAGGTTAACAGCATGGGAGCATTACTAATATGTGTGTATGTATGTATGTATGTGTGTGTATATATATATATATATATATATATATATATATATATATATATATATATATATATATATATATATATATATATGGGCATGGGAACCCGGACGGTTCCGGATCAGGAAGGTGGCGATTCGCCTAAGCGCTTTTCCATAGATAAAAAAATTAAATTAAATTAAATAATTTTGAGGCCAAAACGCTTAGGTAGACTAATCTAATATCAATGTAGTACACGCTACTATTACTCCTCTATTAAATGTGACTCCTCCATTTCTCTTATCAGAGAGTGGTGAGCCACTATATAGGTTCCCCAACACCTACCTCGACTTCACGAGAGGTATCCGGAACCCGAACGCCTCGCCACTCCATCACAGCAAGTATCAGGAGCCAGGGACAGGTTACCCCAACATATCCTGTCCAACATATCCTGTCCACCACCACCGCCCTGACCAGCCGGCCCAGCAGACCAGCGGGAAACCCAGCCGGAAAGGGAGGGCTACCACCGGTAGACGCGGGTCCCTCATACCCTCCCTACCTTTCATTACTCTATTATTTAGACTATTCTCATTTTGTTCTAATGTTTGCTAATTTCGTCCCCCTTCCCCTGATTCTGTTCCAGTTTACACCTTCACTTCCTCAGGGCCATGTGGTGGAGTTGTACTCCCGAGCGCCCAGTCCACGGGAAGCCACGCGGAGGTAACCGCCGGGCGATCCATCTCCTTTCCTTCTATATATATATATTATTTCTTAAATTTTTCCCTCTTTTCTTAAAAAAAAACAACATGAACGAAACAGTCACAAACTAAACCCAGTACAAACATGCCGTTACACTTTACAATTCAATTATTTAAATATTATTTTGTTTGAAAAATTTTGTATAACATTAAACTTGCAAAACAAAATAACCACAAAACAAACAAATATTAATTTTTTTACGCTAAAAGTTTAAAGTTATGCCAAAATTAAAATACCTAAGGAGTCACTAAATACAGTATCCTATTTCTACTAATTATTTGATTCGTATGTGGCCGGGACACAAGGAGTTTTTTCACACAAACAGAAAAATTCAGGTAGATCCTAATTTTATTTCACAAATAACGTTCAGGACTCGTTAGAAAAATTAACATTACCAACTGGAAAAAGATCAAATTAAAAAAACCACACTTTAAAACTCGTTTCTCGGGCGCCGTTGTACGTCCAAACAAAGCCGAGACCGAAATAAAATGCTAAAAATGTAAATTTAAAAGAAAGTAAACATGATTTCATTAATGCAGTCCAGTACGATATTCCTTTTTTTTTTTTTTTTTTGGGAAAACTAGCAATTCATAAAGCATGTTTGAAAAAATTGCAAACCTGAAAAAGTAACTCCACAATTGGGAAATGTTTGAAATTCATTGTACCGAGTCCTGAAGAAACAAGCTTAAAGTTTACTTGAATACTTTAAAAGACTCATTAAAAAAACGCTAGTGAATCGGGGCGCCGTAGCCTACCATAGCCCGATCACTTAAAAACCATTGATTGATATTACTAAAACTTAAACACATCTAAAAGAATATTTTAATATCACCCCACGTTTATTTTTACTCTCTGGCTAAGTTAAAATGTGAGGCTGACGGAATATTTAAAAGAGAAAGGTGGGTTGTCAGAAAAATATTTAAACCAAGCAGACACGAAGTGGCGCGGACCCCATCTTACTGCCATCATCTTTACAGGCACTCGTGAATTGCTCAAACATTTGCTATACTATAAAAATACTTCCAAACCAGACAAAGAAAACTACGTTAGCGGACTCCACAACAATACAAGTTAAAGCCAAGAGGAATTTATCACACAAAACCAAACTAAATTTTGAATGCAAGCTCAGAACATGCCTAACGGATTACTCTCAAACCATAATTAAGTTTTTACATTCCATCAAAAGGCACGCCCACCTCAAACGTTCGCTGCGCACAACACGGCAGCATGACTGGTCATACTATCAGTTATGTTTCAGAGTCCTGAAGGGACCTCGCAGAGCTCATACCAGAAGGGTATTGTCAGGAAGACGAGCAGACTTGAAGTGGCAGAGGCCTGCGCTGATGCAAAGCTTGCCGATCCACAATAATTGTTACAGCCAATCGAAATGATTTAAAAGCGCGCGTACGCAGGAGGGAGGCTAGGAGAAGGAGGTTGAAGGAAAGCAGGAAGGGGAAGTCTCCAAAGCACACGAGAACGAGGCCGTCGAAACTTAATTTTAAAAACACAGCGCCATCTATACTGCACAGCACCGTCCACAGTGCACGGCGCAATCCACATTGCACGGCGCAGTCTATATACTGCGCACATAATTTAGAATTTGTATTATATTTCGTATGTTTACTATGTAGTCTGTAATATGTTTATGACATGGCGTGTGATAAATATTTTTATAATCTACGAGTACCAATCTTCTCCTAAAATGTTTAATGTGTTTTTTTTAACGAATTTCTTTCAGATTCAAAAAGAGGGCAATTGTATAATATATGTTCTGTATTTTGTATATTTTTACATTGATTTTTGTTACTAACTTTGACATTGATCTCATGTAAATAATAATTAGTCTGTGTATGTTCTGAAATCATTTCTACTGACTTTAAATTAATATTGTCATTATTTTAATACCAATCTACCAGGTCATAGAAATATATTAAAAAATACACACAAGTTGTGGATTCTAAATACTGTTATTGCAATTGAATTAATTGTATTTTTTCAAAAACCGTTTTTTATTTTTGTCTGTTTTTTGAAGCATTACAGCCGAACACACGCCACCAAAATAGCGTCACTGTCCGGCAACATGTTGCGACACTGTTCGCCAGCCAGCGCCTGTTAGTCTACTCGCCAGTCAGCAGCTCAGCCAATAGGGAAACGTCCACAGTTCGCAGCAGCCAGTCAGGCTCGAGCAGACCAACAGCGAACGGATACGCAAACATCAAAGGAATTGCTACGCCGTTTCACTTCTGCACGACGCCTACTTATTCTGTGCTTTCACATATTAAGAGGCAATGATTGGTCTTACATTCGGACGCTTGTTACAGAGTTTCCCAGGAGGTGTCAAACAACACGCGAAGCGTCTGCGAAAGTCATATAGACGTAAGGCGAGCGTTTGAGTTCTGTGTAGTTCGTCGGGGGGCCGCGGTGCTGAAGTGGTCAGACTACTCGCTTCGCAACTTGGTGAACTGGGTTCGATTCCCGGCGGGGTCGCTCCCGAATTCTCGCGTGTGGGAATCGTGCCGGACGATGCCGCTGGTCGGCGGGTTTTCTCGGGATATCCCTCCCCCCCCAACTCCACCCTTCCATTGCGGCGCTGCTCCATATTCACCTCGTTTCACCCTCCTCTGCTCTCAAGACCTCGATGTTACGAGCCGCCCAAATCTCTCCACTCGAACCCGCTCATTATGTAGCTTGTCGTGTAATGAAACCGCGAATTTCTTAATTCTCCAGTGAGAGCACAGTAAGTTAAGGTTGTGACGGGTACATTTCGTGCTTGCGGCCAGTCAGAAGACAGGACTCAAGTGTAATTGATAGACATTCTAGCGAGCTCCACTTAGACTTGGAAATAGGAGCCGGCTTGAAATTCTGGACTACGTGTCGCCCCAAGGGCGTGTTGCCCTGAATTGACGGCGGTTCTTTAGACGTGAAATTGCAGGGTTGCCGGCTCATTGTGAAATCGAAACTAACGCGGCGGGTCTTTCGTCGTCCCGACCTTGATAGCTAAGGCGTCACGTTTGCATGGCGGGGCGGTTGGCTCCACGCCCACCCGAGGCGCGACTTAGAATATGGGTGCCGTGTTGGTAATGAAGTGGTTCGGGGACCCCTGCAATCACAACCTGTCGCCATTAGTGTGTATGTCTGTAACCAGGCGAGGCGAAACAGAACACAGCAAACCCCCTACCCTCAACTCGCCACGCCCAAACAATGTTAACTCGGCGAAATTACTTTCTAATCCATCGCTCCCAATGGGCTAGATATGAAACACGTTTACGTGCATGCGAGGAGACGATCACCTCGAGTCAGGATGCACTTTGATTTGATACAGGAATTCGTAAAATGCAAGGACAGAAGTGATGATCAATTAGCACTTCTGTTGTCCTAGTTGTTTGGACACACATTAGAAATATACTGTCAGAGAGCAACGACCCGCTTTCCAGCAAACTTCAAATAAATCTTAAAATCCCACAGCATTCTTATTCTAGGAAAGTAATCTAGGAAACTACAACGAAGTATAATTTTGTGCGAGAGATATGTTCACTAAAGAAATTTTTTATGTTTTTTTTTTTCAAAGAACGCCATTTACAAAAATTACATCATTAGATTTACTAAAATTTACGCGATACACAAGTCAAAGGTTTTAAGTATGGAAAACGTATGTTTTCAAATATTTATCCGTAGCAGAGAAAAAACGCATTTTGCACGTAGAAATTCTTTACGAGAGCAAAGTTCCCATACAATTACTTTTTGGGTATCATTTATATCATAAAATGTGTATATTTGAACAAATTTAATGTCATATTGAAAATTATACTTTCCTGTTATACATTTAAATAAAATAATAACTGAATTGTGTCAGAGTTGAATGTATAAACATGTTTCTTTCTCACAAACAAGGAAGCGCGCTGAACGCTACCTCTAAGCAAGAAACTTCTATTTCTAAGGCAAGGCAGCCGACACCCCGCTAACTGCTACTTGAGGATAATGCTTTTGAAAGACGAACTATTTCATTGTTGAACTACAATACCACTGAGAAAACCTTCACCTTTGCTATCATTATTCGAAGTTCTCTGCAGGAATATTAAATGTTAGTCTTAAAAAGAATTTCATAAAGAAGTTTTAAAAGTAATATAAAAGTTCTGTATTGAAAATATCACTTCATATTTCACACTTATTCAAAAGTTTGATATTGTTAACATATTATCCAATAAATGATTTGAGGAATTTAAAACTATTAAATAAAAGATATAAAATTTATTTTAACATAGAAATTCTTTTTATTTTCGAAACAGAAAATTTGATAACATACAGGCAAAATATCGTTAACAATATCTATTTTTTTAAAGATGCATAAAATACATCTAAATAAAAACTTGTTTTCTATACATTTCTTAAAAATATATCTATAAAATCACTCAAAAGGAAAAGACTCTATGTAAACAGCACATCAAATTATGTTACGTTAAAACTTAAAAAAACCTAACATCATCTTACAAACATTATATCATGTTACATCAGAACTCATTAAAACCTTAAAAACATCATCTTATATAATTAAAAGTACTACAAAGTCTTTCCACAATTTTTCATCAGAAATCATAAAAACTCTAAAAACTTTTCATTAGGTTAGATCAGAAATCAAACCATACTATATATGAAAAATTTTAAATTACAATGGAAAAAACACCATCATCACTACAAATTCCGCTTAGAGTTAAGAGAGTAAAACTCAATTTACGCCTCTTCAGAGGAGCAACAGATGGTGGGGGTGGTGATATCGGTGACAAGATAGGACTATATCTTATTTCATTAGGTGATTCTGTATAGGAAGGAGGAGGTGGGGAAATTAAATTTCGTTGTGATGATTCTGGAGATATCATATCGGGAGTATGGAGCAGTAAAGGACAAAAATTGAAATTTGAAAATTTTTCCAACTCATAAAATAAATCATTTCCATTAACCTCTAAACGTGCACCATTTTCATTAACCTCTAAACGCAAATCATTTAAGGAGAGAATCTGTTCGTTTTTGTAGATGTTGCTCACCTGATTTTGGGAGAGTTAAATCTACCGCCTCTTGTGAGAAGGATGAAGTTGAAGTAGGAAGCGGTGAACCTGAAGAGGGTGGTGAAGCTGGCAGCGGCGTCGAAGTTGGAGGTCGCGGTGAAGTTGGAGATGGCGTCGAAGTGGGGTGCGGTGTCGAAGTTGGAGGCGGCATCGAAGCTGGAGGCGGCATCCAATTTGGAGGTGGCATCGAAGCTGGAGGCAGCGGTGAAGTTGGAGGCGGCATCGAAGTTGGTGACGTGAAGTTGGAAGCAGCGTCCAAGTTGGAGATGACGTATAAGTTGGAAGCAGCGTCCAAGCTGGAGCCGATGTAGAAACTGGAGGCGGTGAATTTGAAGGCGGCATCCAAGTTGGAACTGACGTAGAAGCTGGAGGTTGTGTTTGCCCTAAGGAGGGCTTTGACAATAGCATTCGTTGTAGTGTAGGAATCCTCTCATCCTCCAAAGAATCCAAAAAATTTGTTATTAAAGGATCTGGAGCATCCAAGTTGTCATTAAAATTGTACCAGTTAAAATTAATGATTTCATTTTCCAGAGCTTAATTAGATAAGCCAAGAAAATAATCTTCATAGAAACGCGACATTGCAATGCAAACTGAACAGACGAACTATTGAAAACAGTGGAAGGGGGTGTAGAGGCTAAACCTGTATTTCTACAAATTTCAAATTCCCAGGTAAACGTTCAGGAAGCGACACTCTTCCCCACCAACCAGAAAGCCAGAAAGCCAAGAACCCCTTCCCACCCATACCCACACCTTTCAAACAACTTAAACCCCTCATTCTATCCTCTGAGACCAATCTCTCGACTACCTTCACCTTGGAAGAAATGAAAACCATTTATTTAAGATTAGAATAAATGTGTTAGAGATCAATGTAGTCAATAAAGAGATATAATTTATATGATGAGGATTTAAAGAAACAGAAAAAATTACAATAGTAGTATAATTCGTAAAAAAATCTTTAACACTTGCAACGTTCCACATTAATGGATTTATATGAATAATAATATTAATAATAATTTTTAAGGAAATGCTGTTATTAATTCTTTTGTAAAGGTTTTAGTTACTTAATTACTGTTTAATAACATAAATTGTTAGATTTTGTAATATTAAGACATTTCTGCAATATATCTGTAAATCTTAAAATTAACATAAATTGATATTTACTTATAATGTTATCAACTTTGATAAATGTGTTACAAAGTAATTTGAATAAATATGTTCCTGCTATCTTAATACGTATTTTGTTAATCATATTTGCGCTAAACATTTACAAATATCTTATGTTAATGTATACGACCATGTTTTTCATTGTGGTTAAAATTATAGCTGTGTTTGAGTAATCAAATAAAACTCATCTAGAAAGTTTTTTGGTAATCTATAAGAGGTTTTAACTCTTTCTCGATTGTTACTACTAAAAAGATGGGATATATCTAAATTATAGAAAATTGTATAATATTTGTAAAGGTTGGTGTGTAAGTGGAATAAACCCTCTTTAATATTCAATACTAGATTTTAAAAATATGTTTACATGTGTTTAGATATAGTGTAAGTGCAAAATTTTGTAGATTTAATTTTATGTGTTTTCTAACTTAATGCATTAGAATTTTTATACTATATTGTGAGATGTTAAGACTGTATTGGTGGGGGGAAATTAATTCTATTTAATTAATAAAAAAGTACATTGCTAGAGAGTTTGCACTCAGGTAGGAAGACGTTTTTGTCTTACTATGGTCAACGGTTAAGTCAACGACCTGGCCACTAGCTGGATGGTCCAAGGCTCCTGGCAGCCTGCTTCATGAAAAGCTATGCTAGAGACATCGCCAGGTTATTGTGAAGCTAAAGTGTTTCCGGCGAGGGTTGTTGGACTCAGGCATGCACCCTCTGAGATCTCGGTTTTGTGGTTGGTAACACTGGAAACACATTGAAGTTAAACCTGAATGTGTTGTGAGTCTGGTCAAGGGGTGGTAACACTGTTAAGGTTGTAGATCTCTAAGTGTAATGGTTTTGCATCCCCTGAGACATTTGCAAATTATACAAGTTTACCAATTCGAATCGAGTATAAATTATTCAGCTAACAATGTTTCATGGGAAATATTCCTCATGATTCATTTAGGTTAAAGCATCTCTTTTTTTTTAATTTCTTTCTTAGGAAAACAAATTTTCTTTTCATAGTTTTAAAGAGGTAAAGTTAAATAAACGTACCAAAGGAATTCGCATTAAAACATAGATTTATTGACAAATACTTTCAAGTGTATACAAATACAGTTTGTTTCACAAACTTAAGTACACTTTACTACAGGATGTTTCAAAATATTAAAAATTACTTCTTTCCGAAAAAAAAAACCGAAATAGTTTACTCCAATGTGCTAATAACTTGCTGGTATTTAATTTACACTTTGATTTCTGTATGCACAAGCATGTGATTTCATTGTTATCTTGATCCATCTTTACAAAATATTGGTTTACATAAAACTGAATAAATTTTTTTTACAAAATTTGACTCGATAGCCCAAAATGTTCTCTCATCCCAAATAGTGCCATATTACTTGTATAATATCTATTGGGGACTCAGGATGAGAATTATCATCATTCAGTACACCCCAGTCAGACATCATTGCTCAAGTTAGCATTCATTTAGAGTTTTCCTCTGAAGAGAAGAATGTCTATTTATATCCATATGTTTTACGTGATTGTTTGAATAATGGACAATTGTATTCTTCTTGAATATCTGTTACTTTCTCATTCCACATATTTTCTAATATACATTTTTGCTCGACTCCACACACACACACACACATATATATATATATCACAATTATTTAATATTGCTTGCAAATATCTTCAATATTCCCATACTCCATACATATACTACCCCATTTTAAACCATGGTGGTGTTTGGTAACTCATCTATTAGTTTTCTTGTATTTGGGAGTTAGATATTTCAAGACGAATGGTGCTTTGAAGCTGAATACAGTTGTGCGTTCTTCCATATCAGTAATAGCTAATTATTTAATGATAAATTTATCTGGATATTGAAATCCCTGCACATTGCGAAACATCTCGTCGCAATTATGGTTCATCATCTACTTACTCAAGTCATTAACCTCACCAGCTTATCTTTTACATTATAGCTAGCCAGTCTATTGTAAATTATCAAATTGAAAGCTTGGGTATTTTCTGGAATGGGTGTGTTTGCAATTATTTCAATTCATGAATAAATGACGTTATTGTTTTGTTTGCTTACATCAAATACATTCTCTATTTTTAAATGTGTGGGGTTCTAGTGTCTGTGAACTCATATTGTTATAATATGTTTCCTGAAACATTGTGTACATGTTGTAGCAAATAAGGAATTACCCATTACCAAAGTTCATATTAAAATCAACATAGGGATAAGCTTGGCTGTTTAGATATAGTTTAATATTTTTCAGTTCACAATTATCGAATAATGATCGATCCACTTTTAAATTGTTTTGTCGGTTTGTTTGAAAACAATTCACAACATATCTTGGCTTTTCGGATGAAAAACTTGATTTCACAATCCACACTTTTTTTGTGATGTTATTGTGTCGGAAAGACTCCAAACCCCATGATCTGAAAGCAATATCTAGATTCTTCCCTTTTTCGAAATATTTTAAAAACTTCACATGTTCACAAGTGTTAACTTCAATATGTGCCATTAGCCATTCGATGCTGTTTAATTAAAATGTTACACCTTCCTTGTTATTAGCCATATCATATGGAATTCAAATCTGTATTACCAAATAGAAAAATTAATTCTTGTTTAGCATTTAATATTACTTGTTTATAGTCTTCAACAAAGCCAAGTACGTTACTTAATGGTATAACTACTTCATATTTTCTGACTGGGTTTATTTGTAGTAAATAATCACTAGCATTGCTCCATCTAGCCATAAGCCCTGTATAAAGATAATTAACAGTTTGTGATAGATAGTTCTTAATCGTGGAAGTAATTCCAACACCTCTTGTCTAATCGATTTCCACTCCACTAAGCAGATATGCAATTTTATCTTTTAAATTAAGTATTCCATTTCTTACTATTTTTGTAGTTACAGTATTACTTGCATCAGCTGCCTTTTTAATTGTTCCTCTAAACCTTAAACTTGATTTCGATGGTAATGTGTAAATATTGTGATTTTGTATTGAAATCCTTATTTCTGATGGAAATATGTACAGACCTACTCAGAATGGTTTATATACATGTATTTCAATATTGGTGATTGCAGCTTCATAGTTTATTGATTCTTCAACATTAAGTATGTCTTCCATTTCTATTAACTATATCCTAATTCCTTTAAAAACAATCCATTGCCTTGTGTTAACTTCACAGGTAACTTATTTGAAGTGAGCGATTTATGCTTGCGTTTACATCTTTTTACAGTTCCTTCCTTCGAAATATGTTCCTTAGTGTCCGTATTGACTATTATACACAATACCCATTATGATTGCGATGCACACGGAATGCAACTGTTTATGAAGCTTTTCTAAATGTAAATGTATGGTGATTTCTTAGTTTCTAAAATTAAAAAGTTTATTGTCTTGATTGACAATTGCAACAACTAGTTCATCAACATGATTCACTATTACTGGAAGATATATTAATGTATTCCATTTTTCAGTTATTTTATATCCTGGAGCCCCCACACACGTGAATTCATGTAGTGTATTTGTCGGTTTTCCATTCGAATAATAACTGCCCACAACATTAACATTTATACGACATATATTTACCAACAGTATATTTACCTGTTTTGATGATTTGTATAATTCATTAGCATGTTTCACTCTCCATTTGTAACTTATTTGCAATTGAATTGTCTTCCATGAAATCGATATCGACATTATTGTACAACACACTAGTTCACATATTTTAGATTTCCACATAATTGGAAATTTACATCTTTAGGTAATGTTGCTTAAATGAACGTTTCTAAGTCATCCAAATCATTAGATCCTAATGGTATCAAAACCTGGTAGGTTTTTTCACCAATGTTAACCATAAATGATTGGTTGTGCATATCAATGTTTGGTTAGTTGTTGTAAGTAATGAATTCGATTTGACTTATTTGTCATTCTCCATCTAATTTCAATCCTGGGAAATATACTGCACAAAATTGCGATGAATTACCTCTTAATACCAACGTTATTTACATATTTCTAATATGTTAACTATTGCTCTTACTTATATATCCTATTTATAGTTTAAAAAAACTTAGACATAAATGTCCACAATTGATTGTATTTGGTAATTGTTCAATTTTTAATTGTACCATAATTGCGTGTTTTTTAAATAACTACGCATTTCAACTGGAGGACATAAATCACCGAAACTCCCATAATACAATGATTAATTTACGTATTTAATTAATACCACCTAATGTGTACCTTCATTTTGTTTCGAATCTAAATCAACAATCATACATTCATGATACTTTTGTTTCTTTGGTAAATCGTCTCTCATATACACACCTCGGAAATAGGGAATATCCAGTTCCTTTACAAATACGAGAATGTCTTTTTTGGTAAGTGCATATTTTGGAAGGCTATTTAGGACTTTCTGTGTTTTTTCCACTTTTGGAGTGTTTTTTGTCCTTGGCCGACTTTATATGTTTTCAAATACATCCCTATACCAGTTGATTTAACTGCTCTAATAATTGCCGAAACTCCTCCAAGGAGCGAGCCTAGAGCTGTTAATGCTGCAAAAAGGAATGAAATTATTTCTCCTTTCTTTGTTTATAATTTTGTTTTCCATTTGACACCCATGCCTCTTTCACTTTTGCTCGCACCCCCTAATCCAGAACCCAAGCTCCAAGATTTCCACCTGTAGATGTAGACAGATTCTTCCTTATATTTGCTACTTTAATGGCTAAAATCGTATGTGCTATATGACTTTGTTTCAAATAGTTTTTTTCGTTACTAAACTATGCTGTGTTCTTCACAAGCCTTATTGGAAGAGTTTATTCCTTGATCATCTCATGCCAGACGTTTTGCAAGCTTAGTTCCTGGCCCACAATAATTGTATTTTGGTAAATGCAATTCAAATGGTAGTTTATTAATCGATGTATTCAATACACCACATGCTCTTTTGATATGTTTAGTACAAGCTATTATTTACAAGTTAATGCAAACCAATATATAGTACTGCATTTATAGTTTTACATTAGTATGCTACATTATGTAATTCTGTATAAATGAAGGTTATAATACAAAATGTACATCTTCTGGTGATTGTAAATACAAAATAAAATGTAATCGAACAGAAACCTGGAATTCTTTTACCTCCAAATATACACTGTATAATAACCTGCCATTCTTCATGTGGAAAAACTTGTGTTATTATGTCATGGTTGGAACATACAAATAGTCTTAAGTTTAAAAATGTATATGTGTTTCCTAAAACAAAACAAAAAGAGAAATATCTACCATTAGATAACATTTTGTTGTTAATTGCAGGAATGCGATATTTCCCTTTTACTAATAAAGAAGATATCGTGCCTCCGAATGAAGCATTATCCAATTCTGTATTCATATTTGAAGAAACTTGGTGCGAACCACAGGGTGAAATACAGCAATATTTTAGTTTTGGTAGATATTCAAGCGTTGATTGTTTTTATCTATCACAAAGTTACACACATATTCCAAAGCATAATTTGCACAATAATGCAAATATGATAATTGTTTTTAAAATGGACAATATGACTCTGCAACATATTTACAACGAATGTGTTATGACAATCTGACATTTACAAAGTTTAAATATACATGTTTTTATTGTTGGAAAAACTAATATGTTTTTCTGGTGATTATACCAATGCTTCCCCTCTATAACCACAAATATAGGTCTGGATTTTATAGTTTTATTACTTCCTGAGCAAGAATAATGAGTATTTCAAAGTTTGGACATAATGGTATACAACACATTCATTACAATACCTGTTTAACAAAAAATCACTATGAGAATTGTGATTTGATTGGACATATATTACATATTGTGGGTATGGCTGTGGAATATACTTATGTGGCAAATAAGCATTACGTGGAAGACTTAAACACCATTACACCGCACGTAATTAAATAGCAATCGATGAACATGCAAGAGAAATAAATAAAGTTAGTTGATTTGAATGATAATGTTTATAAAAACACAAGCATAATTTCAAACATTTTAACCAATATTCAGAATGATTTGAAGAATAATGAATTTAGATTAGAAGAACATTAAAATGTGTTTATTAAGGACTTCAATTATATTGCAAATATAATATTTACAACCAACTTGCAGAATTAGAAGATAATCTAAGCGTTGTAATTAATGAAGTGGTAACCACTACTATTACAAAACAACCTGAAACGTGAATGGAAGAAATTATGCAATATGTAAGTTATTAATGATTAATAAAAGATTTGGTTTAGTAACAAACAGATCTGAGAAAACAAAATAATCATTTTGAAACACAAATAAATTGTTTAATTAATGATTTGCAAGCTAAAATTGTAACTAAATTAGACACTGTTTTAAGTAAAGTCGACAATATTGAAAAAATGCAAAATAATTGATCTAGTGTCGCAGTAAGAAAACCAACAACTTAATTTATATATAAATAGTGGAAAGTTAATGTAATATAATCAAAACATGTCTGACTCTGCTTCAGAAATACATAAAATTATATCTGCTGTGAAAGATAAATATTTACAAGCCAAGCGAACCCATATGGAACAGGATGTTTTAAACAAAGAAATATTAAAATCTGTTAAGAGTATAATAGATACATTACATTCTGTGTTTGATATGCCTAATGACACACCTTTGGAAATTAAATCAGAAGAAGAACATTTAACAAAGAAGAAGAAACAGAACCTTTCCCATTTAACACAACATTATTTAGCTTTAAAACATTCTGTACCTATGCGCGATACAACATTTGGTGTATATTGAAGAAAAACATTGTTTCTTGGAGAATCAGTAATTACGTTTTTATGTGAGAATAGAATTAAAATAAGTTATGAGAGTAGACGATTATTGTTTAAAAACTTTCCAAATGGATATTCCGACACCGATTTGCAGAAATTCAAAGAACTTGTTCGCCATACGAATGTGAATATTCATTCAGAAGATGAAAACCACCCGAAAATACATTTATTAAACAATATTGTCAGAAGTGGAGTACATAAAGATGAAGTTGGCGATTGGTTTTCTCCTGCATATTGGAATAAGCTTAAGAATTGGTCGATAGATTAAAACTTCACATCGCTTCGAGAGAGTCTGAGAATGATTCAAATACGAACAGAATTGTTTCCATTACTGAAGAGCTGACAGAATATGGAAATAATACTTTTGAGGTTCAGTAAAATCGCTCAAGAACTTCATGCCCGTGCCAGGATAAGGATTTCCAGAATACCAGTTATTACTAAGTGCTTAAATGATCTTTTTCAAGCCAATTGGTGTGAAATGACATTGCTTTCAAATTTAATAAGGGATACAAGTATATTTTATCCGTAATAGACGTTTATTCCAAATATGGGTGGAGTATACATTTGAAAAACAAAATTGGGAAACAGGTCAGCAATGCAATGAAGACCATCTTGCAAGAAAGAACACCAAATTCGCTTCAAACCGATAAATGATCCAAATGTTTTCTGAACTGTTCTGGAAATTAATGACCGATTATGGTATCAATCACTACACAACATATTTAGACCTTAAGCTAGTGTGGCAGAATGTTTAAACAAATCAATCATCAGCTAATATATAAGCATTTCACGTCGAAGGGGACTTACAAATGAGTGGATGTTTTGCCTGAAATACTTAAATTTTATTATTCCAGATATCATAGAACTATCATGATCTCCCCAAATAAGTTATGGGCAATAGATTGATGGAAAATATATACAATAATGTAAAAGTATTTGACGAGAGAAAACAAAAGTTTAAAAGTGGCGAATATAAATGAATTTCAAAACAGAAAGCCCTCTTTAAGAAAAAATACATGGTTTATTGGTCTTATGAAATATTAAAAATTATTGCAGTTAGACATACATATCTCAGAGTGTATTACCTAGAAACCTATGATATAGAGCCAATACAAAGGCGTATTCTATGAGCATGAATTACAAAAAGTTAGTTCTCCAAATGAATATTTGGTTGATAAAATCATTAAAAGGAAAAAAGATAGGTGTTTGGTTTGCTGAATAGGTTTCTCAAAAGCACACAATGCGTAGGTCAATACTAAAGATCTTAAACATTGTAATACAATGTTTGTAACATTATGATGGCAAATAAAGAAATTGAAATGTATTTGATGTCTTTTTAATTTAATAAACCTATCGATATCGTTGGGTTTGGATGTGCAATTTATTGTGCAATCAGTCAACTTGTTGATTGGATTATCGTTTCATTGAATTTGTGTTTGACTGGTAATCCATTACATTTATTTCCTTTTAATATTATAATTCTTGGAAAATTGTTTAGTAAAAAAAAATTAGAATGTGATTATTTGTGCATAGGGGATAAATATATTTTTTTTCCGAAGTGATTGATTTCTTAAGGTATATTTTTGCCAGAAAGAATACTTTGTGGGCAAGGTTGCAAATTTTTTTCAAAAGGTCCACATGACAAAGGACAGGGTTATTGCTACTTTGGTAGCTTTCAACTTGAGTTTTGTAGAAAGAGAGAGAGAGAGAGAGAGAGGAATAGAGAACAAGTGAGGTAGGATGAAAACTACCTGGCTGTTCGGTATGTGTTCTCTAACGATTTTTCCGGCCATTTGTTCTTGACCACCCAAGACGTTGAGTGTCCTACATGGGCGGAGTACAGGGTTCCGGAGATGGAATCTAGTTGTACATCCATATCCTTTGTAACATAAAATGAGATAGGAGTTAGAATACTTTTAAGTGTGTTAATAAAATAATTAATTTTTTAATAATTGTCGATTAACATGTGAATTCCTCTACAAGTGTTAACTACGGGATTCTCTAAACTTTTATTACGATAAATTTTCAATGAGAGCTATGTCAAAATTACTCATACCAATAAACTTTGTTTTTGCTAAGATAGTTGACGTGATTATTTTTCATGTGAAACATTTCCTTGTAGCTATAATTCACAATGTGTATGAGTAGTGGGTAAATTGTTTCCTTCCTTTGGAAGTTTGTGTGCGTCTATAGCTATTTTTAAATAATCTGTGCGATTTTTTCGTTTGAAAATTTGGATTTCCGAAGCTAGTATATGTGTGTTTGCTATGAGAATTTTTTCAACTTTTACTGCCATGCATTTTTGACAGAGCTTGTTTAAAATTATTTCATTCTTTGAAAACGGTAAGTGTTTTCCCTGCAATTCACTATTTGCTTCCGTTTTAAAAATTTTATTTTAATCATTTTGCGTTGATGGAGAGGTCTTTGTGTCTAGTATGCTGTTGTAAATATAAACATGTGAATTCATAAATAGAACATTTTTATTGATTTGTGATGTAATTTTAGTTATTTTAATGTTATTTTAGTCTACATTCAGATGGTGCCTCTGGTTGTTTCCAAAACACAGCTTACAAGTCAATGTAAGTGGTATGCTGGACTAATTCCTACAATAACCTCCAGAGCGAATGGACGTGTTTTAAAATAATTTAATGTTGGAAGGTATTTGTAGAACTCAGAGGACGATGTACATGTATGTCTATTCCACTATTGTGTTTTGTTAAAATTTAATTACTTTGGATCACTTTGTTAAATAGTTTGAACATCTATGTAGTATGACAGAATTTTGACGGAAGTTTTGTAAAGATTATTTGGACCAATAAACTACATTTGTAAACAATTTCATACTTGGAATGTGTAAATCTTTGCCCTTGGTTAAATTTTTCATTTGAAACATCCCGTGTTAAGTGGAACTGTTTACATTGGTAATCTTAATTTGTTCGTTGCTTAAAATCCTTAGCGAAATATTTCGTTAGTCTTTATATAGACCGGTGAATTCATAAACAGGACATTTTTTTATTGATTTGTACATTTTTGTGTTGAGAGCTGATGAGGTGCACTAATTTATAACACCTAGCTTGGTAGGGAAATAGGATACGTTTTTGGCCTTGTTAATCACTTACTTAGTAAATTTGCATTTTTTAAATGTGAGGTTCCATCTTGGACATTAAGTTAAGATATCAAATCAGGATTGCTGGGGGAGGTAAGCTTAGATGACTGCAGGGAAATATTTGTTTAATCTTGTATGTGCATCGTAAACATAATTTTTATCCATTTGTCACATAGTTGTGTGTATTTGGGCGTAAATCGTATTCACCTCTCTTTTCTTAACCATTTCATTTCGCCGAAATTTTTCCCACTTTTCATGTATCTAGAACTCAGTCATCTATGATCAACAACAATCCCGACACACAGCTTAGAAGTATCCGCAAATCCTATAATAAGGTAATTCCTACAGCAACCTCTCTATCGAATGGACATATATTAAAATCATTTAATGTGCGAGTAGAACTGAAAGGTGTGTGTGTCAATTAGTGTAATTTGTACGTGTTTTAAATCTGTTGTTAATTTTTTTAGGAAGACTGATGTTTTATTCAAGTCGTGTAATTTATTATGTCTTAAATTATATATATATTTGATAGGGAAATTGTACCTATAACTCCTTACTTGATTTATTTATGAGACCAGGATAGCTCGGGTCTCTCATTTGTTTGATATTTCTGGAATGATGGGTACTTCATGTAAATTACATTACTAGCATACTGAAGTAGATAGAAAATGTGGGATGTGGTGCACCCCATTTTTTCCTGCAATTCCTGCCAAAAGTACAAGAAAAAAGTAGCATTAACTATTTACCGTTATTTTAAACGGAAGTACAAGAAAAAATTAAATACTAAAAATCTGAAATTCAATGAAAACAAAATCAAAATCAATCAAATTTAAGCTAAAATCAAATATATTTCTCGTTCTTCAAGCTGCTTTTTCATGTTTCTAGAAACAACAATTTTCAATTTAAAGAACAAGCAATTTTCATCGAAAATCAAGTAATTTAAGCTCATAATCAAACAAATTTTCCAATATTTCACAAAATGGGCATGCAGATCTTTTAATTCTATAAAATCAAGTAATTTCCACCAAAATTACAAGAAAAACTAACATGAACTATTTCCTGTCGTTTTTAACAAATGTATGAGAAAAAATTAAATCGCAAAATCTGAAATTCGATTGATAAATGATCAAAGTCGAACAAATTTAAGCTAAAATCATCAAATTTAAGCTAAAAATCAGTCTATGAACAAAAAAAGTGAATTTTCTGTACATTTAGCACAACAAAAATTTTTTGAAGTAAAATACAAGAAAAACAAAACAATGTCAGAGTACCTCGGGAGAACCTCTTGGACAACCTAAAGTCTCTTGGTGCTGATGTCAATGAGAGCATGACGATCACAAAATTCATCTCGAGTCTTCCAGGGCAGTATCAGCAATTCATATCGGCTTGGGAGTCCATGCCAGCAGAACAGAGGAAGGTGGACGAGCAGACATCTCGGTTGCTGGTTGAGGAGCAGCGATTCAAGGCATGGGTAGAAGAAGAGGGATCAACGAGTTCCACAGCATTCCAGATGGTAAAGGCAGGAATAAAGTGCTTTACTTGTGGTAAAGTTGGACACTACAAAAGAGAATGTAACTCTAATATAAAGAAAAGTGAAAATGCTAATAACAATACATTCCAAAGTAGGGTTAATAAGGGTGTCAAATACTGTCAACAGTGCAAAAAGTCATGTCATAATTTAAATCAATGTTGGTTTAGAAATAAAACAAGTAGGCCTATTACTAGTCATGCATTTCAGGTCTATGTAATGCCTGCAATAGACAGTGAGTGTGCCAGTGATGAATTGGTAATGGATAGTGGTGCATCAGAGCACATGTCACATGATAAACATATCTTTATTAATAATAAAGAATTAAAATTCTCAAAAGAGATCATATTGCGCAATGGAAAAGTTATTCAAACTGTTGGTATTGTAACATGTAACAACTCTCTTTCATTTTACAATGTTACAATCAATGTTATCTTGTACCTATGTAAAATTTAACAACTCTTTTTCAAGATGTTATTTCTGAAATTTTCAAACATCGTTTTCCCTAGTGGTTGTGTGAACATGTCTGCAACATTATTTCCACTCTGAACATATTCTAAACGTGTTAAGCCACTATTAACTATGAAGTAATACCTTGTGTCTACATGTTTTAATCTTTTATTGTTTTCATTATTATAAGCCAAGTCAATGACTGATTATCTTCAAACATAGGTACTTGACGGTTGGTTACACCCACATCACAAACAATGTTACTCAACCAACATGCTTTGGAAACTGCTATACTCAAGGCTATGTATTCAGCCTCAGCTGAAGACAATGAAACAAAAGGCTGTTTTTGGCTACACCAAGTGATTACACAATCAAATATTTTGAAAACATATCCTAAAGTGGACTTCCTGTCTTCAATACAACTTGCCCAGTCTGCATCTACATACCCTTGTAGATAAGATTCTGTACTTACATACTCAAGACTTAAATTTAGAATTCCTTTTATATAGCATAAAATTCTTTTAAGTGACTTATACAACATGCCACTGGCATAATGTTGATACCTCGACAGAAAAGTGACAGGAACACATAAATCAGGCCTAGTACCACAGACTGCATACATTAGACAGCCTATTAACTGTCGACACTTTCTTTCAATTTCATTACTATCTGACTTATCTCTCTGAAGTACTTTTAAATTATAATTCTGATCCGAAGGGGTAGCTATTGTTCTGCAATTAGATATTCCAAATGTTTCTAAGACCTTAGATAATTTTTTTGACTTAACACAGTTTTTCCTTTTTGTTGTTCAATATTAATACCCAAATATTCTTTAGCCATCCTTAAGTCTTTCATCATAATGTTTTTGTGTAACTATGCCTTAATTTCCTGAAATTGTTCATTTTGTGACCCAAAACACAAAATATCATCCACGTATAACAACACATACAAAAAGTTATCATTTTGTTTCCTAATGTACAAACAACAATCATTTTTTGACTTTTGAAACCTTTCATTTGCCATAAATTTATCAAACTTCTGATTCCAGTGTTTGGGGTAACTTTTCAAACCATACAAAAATAATTTGTATATTTTTTCATCATTGCCAATAACTTTTATGTAAACTGCTTCTATAATATCAGCATGTAAAAATGCTCCTACTACATCTGTCCTATATTTGTTATTTGCAACAGCCATGAATATTCTAAATTTAGCTAACTTTGCAACTGGAGAATACACGTCTGACAAATTACACTCATTTTGTTCAAAACCTCTAGCCACTAAACATGCTTTGTGTAACTGTTACCCTCAGTTTCTTTTTTTTAACCCCATTTTCTAGAAATAATATCAGCTCCTTCTGGGACCTTAGTAACTTCTAACCAGGTATTATTCCCTTCCAATGTCTCTAGATCCTTCTTCATAGCTATATCCCAGTTTGTTTTGTCATTACTGTTCACGGCATCTTCATAGGTCAGTGGTTCACTATTATGTGATATGAAAAAATAAGAAGAACGAGCAACCATTAATCAACGAATGACGAAATATTGGTAAAAAAGTAGAAAAAGTAACTGAAGAAAAAATTTTTTATGACAACACTAGTTCCTGTAGCAGCAAAAAATTTAGATTATCCACCAACACCAGAAGAAACATTGTTTGAAAGAGAATTATTTTCAGAACATAAATCTCCTAATTTGGAAGAGCGAATCGCAATTATACCATTGAAAAACTTACCACATGTAGTGTCTGATTCGACGAGTCCCGCGTCTGATTCTACTATAAATCTTGGTAAAGAAATTTCTGAAAAAATTAATGTTATATATGAAAAATTTGGTTTACGCGGAGTTGGGCAAATTTCTACATTGGTGATACACAATTAATGATAAATAATGATACACTATTTGTTAAGGATAAAAAAATATAAATTAACACCAGGACTTTGTAATTTGTTAACAGAATATTTACTAGTAGTCTTTGAGGATAAATTTGATGATGAAGATTATGAAAATTATTCATAAATCGTTAAAACAACCAATGCCTCATTCCAACAATATAACCCTAGTAAAAAGGTAGCTTATAATGGAGTTTGGAAATACGAAAATATAATTGGACCAATTTATCATAACTATATAAAAGAATCACATTCAAAATCAGCACCAAACCCACCAGAAAGAATGATTTCTCCAAGAACTCCTAGATCAGGAGTACATCTGGAGGAGGTACAAAAAAAACAATAATTTAACAAAATTATATGTTTGGATGGATGATGTTAGAAAACTGGTTGATCGATTATTAGTTATTCATGGTGAAGAAAATCCTAGGAATAAAAATTATTACAATGAAAATGTAAACATAATGAATATGTTGATCAATAAATTTTCAGATTTTGTTGTTAATAAGCCAAAAGGTATTCCATATCTAATAAGAGTTTTAAATGTAATTCCACACTCATTTTGGAATTCTGAACATCGCTGCAAAGGAATAATAAACTGGGCATTATATAATTTAAATTTTCCTGAAATGCATTTGCCAGGTTATGATTATTATGGGCCATTTACAAAATTAAACAAAAGACTATAAATAAGAGACACAGGTATAAATACATTAGATAAAGCATTCAAATATCATTATATTGCATAGAGAGACCATAAAGATTTAGAATCTAGACATTATGCTAGCAAAATTTTACAAAAGGAAGCCAAAGAAATTATGTTTAATAAAGATACTCTAATTGGGGGGGAAATGCCTCTGCTGCTGTTGCCTCAACTATGTTTACAAAAATAAAATTAGGTTGGGGAATTAAAATGAGTTATTGATTATATATATACTTATAAATGAAGATAACACATATCACATTCGATATTGGTTTTTGAACTTAATGCCATGCCAAGGACCTGATTATTTTTTGGGTTTAGAGGCATCTCCATCATGCCAGTGACCCAATTTTTGCGGCCTTAATTAGCACCATCAAAACTCAATTTGGAGAAACCCCTCACTTCACCACTGGCCGGCCATTTTTTTTTAGTAAAAAGTGACGTGGTCTTTATTCTTTTTATTTCTATAGTACCATTTCTCTTATAGTAATTCACCATTCACTATATGGGAACACGCCAGCAGTGGCGGCTGCTGAAGTAGGGCTGCAGAGTGCAGCCCTCGTAATAAAATCTCAGAATGAATACCTCTACTTAATTGCTACTCACTAACTAATACTTTGTACGAATATGGAGGTTATTTTGCAGCCAATATTTTTGAGTTGGATGAGACTCTTGTCACAAGAGAAATGTTTTTGGAAATGTCGAGTGGTGGTGCGGAAGATTCTTCTCCCCGAAGTGGATAGAGCTAGTAGAGAGACATGACTGTAAAATAGGACTAGGGGTGCTATGGGAGAGAGGGAAGACTTCAGGGGCTTGGCCCTTTTCAGCCAATTGCATGCTGTAAATCGGAGAGAGCTGTGTGCACCCCTGCTCAAACAAAAAAATGGTTTCCTCGAACTTGACAAAGCTAACAAAAGTATATGTTTTGTAAGCATACTTTCGCGTTACACTCTTTTGCAGTGTTAAACACATTTCTTAACAATGCTTGAATTTATTTGGAATATTTTTTTATTTATGGAGAGCGTTCAAACTTGCATGAGCTTCAAATATAGTGTGTAATTCTCTGAATAAGTTTGTTGCTAATTAATGATGAGCTATGAGCATCGGTCAGAAGCCGGGTTGAATTGTTGTTAATGTCGTGTTGTGTAAACTTGTAAATAATTGATAATACGGTGAATAACATAATTCCCTTCCCTCATTTTTTGCTCAAATATATTGTCACAATACCAAAATATTCGTCCCAGCACTTTGCACAAAACTCTTTGAATTTATGAAAAGTCATATTTCCACCAATAAAATCACTGTGAATAGTATTTAAATCTGTATTATTTTGTCGAAATACATGTAAAAATGTGTATTATCCCTTACTAATGTTTAGGTACTTCCAAATATGTTTTTGCTAAGTAATATACATCAATATTTTTATGCCTTTCAGTAGTAAAATATTCGTGGATGACATCCTGGTTTTATAAAATGACATCAAATTGTGTAACTTACAATTGGTTTGTGTTTAAAGGGGCCCCTTCTCTTTAAATTCAGCAAGTTTCTTGTTAAGATGATACAACTTATTATATTCATTAATGCAATAGTTACATATTGTTCTAAGTTTGTCCTTATTTATTGTATGAACTGAAAATAATTTTATATATTTATTCTCAGTACATATTCTACATGTTTTTGTTAGGTAATTATCATGTTGAATTTAATTTAAACTATCTACTAACACATTGTGTGATTTAGTATTTTTTATGCTCTTTGAGAGATCCAACACAAACATATTTTCCACATTCACCCAATACTTTCCCCCCTTTTAACACAAATTTATTTTTGGTGTTTTCAATTACACATTTTTTACAGTAGTTATAAAGTCTATCCTATTTTTTAGGCAGTAATTTTCTATGTTAATACTTTGCAACTTTACTGCTTAATATAGTATTATTTTCCATTCTTGTTGAGCACGATTCATTTTTGTGTTTATTAAAAGGAAATTTTCCTTAATACTACAAATTTATATTTTTTATTTTAAATGGAAATTTTTATATAAATTAATATTTTAACTTTGCTTTCAATTTTAATTTAATTTACTTATATTATTCAATTTTTATTTTACTGTTGTTTAATTTTATTATTCTTACTTTACTTATTTAATTTTATTATTTTGTTATTTATAATTATTTTAATTTTTATTAATAAATTTTTAATTTATTAATTTTTTTAAAAAATACAAAAATGAATTGTTACTTCACAAATTGAACTATTCTTTGAATTGACTAAACATGATTAGAAAATAAAAAAGACATTGCTGCTACAGAATTTCAACTATACGAATTTAATTTGGGAAAAATTAATTGATCTAGTGGTAAAATAAAATTACTTACCAGAATTCGTATCAATATACTTGGAAAAAATTTTAAAATTTATAAATGAGAACAAGTTTTTACAATGTATAAAGTTAATGAAACAAATGATGGAAAAAACTAGCTATATTTAGAATTCGCTAAAAATATTATTATATCAAATATTTTTAATCAATATAAAATAACTATTTTAATTCTTATATTTCATCAATTTTTTAGCTTAAAATTATGCTATTTTCTTTTAGCTTAAGTTTTTGCTTATTCCATTTTCGTGAAATATTGTAAAATTTGCTTGATTGTGAGCTTAAATTTCCTGATTTTCGATGAAAACTGCTTGTTTTTTTAATTTAAAATGACATTTCTAGAAACATGAAAAATACCTTGAAAAACGAGAAATTTGCTGAATTTTACCTTAAATTAGCTTTATTTTGATCTTTTTCTTCGAATTTCAGATTTTGAGTTTTTAATTTTTTCTTGTACTTTCGTTAAAAATAACGGGAAATTGTTAATGCTACTTTTTTCTTGCACATTTAATGGAAATTTCCGGAAAAAGTTGGGGTGCACCAGGTCTCGCATTTACTATCTACTTACAGGAAAACGTATTCATGTCTCTTTTCATTTTATTCATTACATACCTAATTATAATTTCATTATAAAAATTGCCATAACCTCTGTCGCCTGCCAGACGATGGTCGAAGTAGATGTGCCTTAGCCCTCAGTCGCCTCACAGATGGGAAGGAACTCAATAACATAAAACAATTAATATTACACAATACCTATATACCCCCCTTACACAACACAGCCACACCTAAGTACAACGACATACCTCCGAGAGTGAGTACATACCATGCCGCTCTCCACAAAATTAAGACCCTTTATACATATATACCCCTTTCCCAACACATCACTCCTCAGTAAAATGCCAGACCTGAGAGAGTGAGAACCTACAATGCAGCTCTCCAGAAAATTAAAAAAATAAAATTAACTACCTTAGCACATTCTTACACCAAACTATACACTTATCAAATCACATAACATTCAGAAATTAAAATAAATATATTAATTAATTAAATTACTTGGATCAATCAATCAAGATTATTTTATTGGGTTAATTTTGTGATCGGATTAATACTTAATGCGATCAATTAATTTGATATCAAATTGATAATCCGAGAAAATCAATAATGGGGTGAAACCCGTGCGCTCCTACTGCTGTTTTAACACGTATATCGTATGGAAATAATTCCACTATCTGACTACAAATATGGAATGTTTAGCTTCGCTACTATGCAAAGTTGGGAAGTTTCGTACACATTTGACTGTTTCCTGAACTAATGTATGAACGATAGCATGAATGTATGGGAAATAACTTTACCATTCGCGCTTTCTAACTCACATAGTAAATTTACGAATGATTTCTTAGAGTGTATTGGGAGCGTGTCCTGTGCTATGTGAACTCACAGGACGGTTTTAAATTAAAAAAAAATAGAGAGGAACAGAACTGATGGTCATGCAGTCGTGAAAACAGGAGACTCACTTATTCTTTGTCTTAATTTTCAGTTTTTTTTTTTTCCCCCGTAAGGCACTCGAAGTGGTAAACATAAAGGATACACGATATTTGTCCCTCACTGCAAAAAAGGTCTTGTTGTATAAAACAAAGTTTTTTAAGATAAATCCCAATTAACTATTTGAATTGGGGCAATTAAATATTTTGTTGGTGAAACGGAATTATTTTTTGTTTATATTTGATTGCGAAAAACTTGTAAGATTTTGTTGGTGCAACTAAATGTTTACATCGCTCTAAGTATATCAAATGGTTTCTGTTACTAAGCTAACACAGTAGACTCTCGACAGAGTATCGGGTACTTCAACTCTCGAAAGCTACGTTATATCAACGTTGTCTCCAATGTGACGACTGACGGAGTGTGTATGTTTTTCAATACATAATCCTCTAATATAAGACGTACATAAAGTTGAGCTGAGAGATTTGGGCGGCTCTTAACAACGATGTCTTGAGAACCCATGAGGGTGAAATGATGCGAGAAGGGAGCAGCACCGGAATGCAAGGATGGGGGAAACGGGAGACCCCCGAGAAAACGCGCCGACCAGAGGCATCGTCCGGGACGATTCCCACTTACGAGAATCCGGAGTGACCCGGCCGGGGATTCAACCCGGTTCGCCTTGTTTGGAGGCGAGCAGTCTAGTCTCTCAGCCACCGCGGCCCCGACGGGCGTAAATTAATGTTTTCAAATTTAAAACTTTATATTTTATTCCATGTTGAAAGTGTGTATAGCATTATTAAGCATCAATAAATGCACAATTACAATTACCTCAAAGAAATTAACCTAATTAAATAACTAAAAATCAGTCCCAATTGACAGTGTATCAAGACCTATTCAATTATTTTACAAATTGTATGTCCATATTTGACAATTCCAATATTTACAATAAATTCCGTATGGCAATGCTATTCAGTCCCGCCTCAGTTTAGTCCAGGCCCCACCAGTCCGCAATGTTCCAAAGTTCTCCGAGCGCCCTCACGCGCAGTAGCCTTCACTCGTCGTGTGTCACGCCCTCTAGTCCATTCACACCACAACACACCTTGTCCGTCGTCGCCTCGCAATCTCCCGTCGTCGTACTCACTCTGCACTTCGCTCGATTACCGCACTCAGTTAACTAACTGTCTTCCACAAAACGACTGCTCACAGCCCAACTGCGGCTTGTCTTTATAGGGTCGTAGGCCATCGCCCAGAAACGTCTCTAGATGCCGCCTTGCGCCGAAGGTCCTATTTCCCAAAATATTCTCTAAATTCGTCGTCGGCTTCTCCAGCAAGGTGGAGGAGGAGGGGCTATGACGCAAGATAGGTCATCGCTGTCAATCACCCCCCCCCCCTCCCTGTGATCGACTTGGCAGTGAGCGGTTTTACCTTGGGAGAGGGGAGGATCGAGGTAGGTAACCCTCCCCCCCCCCACAGAGCCTAACAGGCCATGAAACTTGCGTCAGCGCGTAACAATATGTATGATGTTAACAGAAACAAAACTGATTGGTTGAACTTACTTGCCAAATAGTTGTGTATACAAAAAAAACATATACCGATGATGCTGGGAAAGAAATATAATAATTATTCGGCTCAACAATTTATTTTTAAGTGATTCATTTGTCTCAAAGGAACGAATGCAGATGTTCGAAGCAATAGCATATAGTTGAGTTAGCAAAATACTGTTGATTGTAAATAAGTAATTTCCAAACAAAATTGCTCGGTATCTGCAACATTAAAAAAAATAAGAATTTGCTATCTGCAACTTAATCTTTCTCTCAATACTGTTTATGACTGGCTCGGAGTTCCCCAAAACGAGTAAACTAAAGCGTGGTCACATAATACTTACGAACAATGAGAGCTCAAACCACACTCGCCTGCGAAATGGCGTCGCTGGCCAGTAACATGTTGCTTCGCTGTTCGCTTTCAAGAGCCTGCTAACCCATTGGCCAGGCGACAGCTAAACCATTAGGGAATCTTGCGCAGTACTCTGTAACCAATCAGACATATGGTCCTTTATAGAGACTCGCTTAACCAATCAGTGAATGCTTACGCCCTCACAAAAGGATCTGACACGCCATTCCGCTTCTATAAAACCTATTCTGTGAAATGTTGTAAACAGCTTGGACTTGGCATCAACCATCAAGTGTTCATATAAAGACAAGTGGCCAATCGTCTAATGAAGATAGCAAGCCTGCACACATGGCATTGAAGTCTAGCCTCGGCGTAATTTTTTTCGTGAAAAACAGGTAACACTAGTTATTGTAGTCGCGGCAGCCTAAGAAAGGACTTGGCTCCACCTACCCAAGTGAAAGACAGAGACAGGGCAACTTGCAAAGCACCAACCACAGGCATAGGCTATTCACGGTAAAATGAGCACTTTTGAGAGCCCTTCTTAAGATCTACTTGTATGCACGTTGTGTATTCTTCCGCCTAATGTAAAATTAACCTTGCCGTGGGCGTCATCACTTTATTCATGCGTAGAATACGTGAAACTGTGAAATTATTATAAAAGTAAATATTTCGCAAATATGCTAATTTTTACACTTCGATGCATTAAAAAAAAACAGAAAGCGAGAGAAATAATCTAAATCATCACAAATGGTTACCTAACACTTTTTATTCGACGTTAAGACATGGGACTACTTCCTATCTATCGTTACCAACTATACTGGGCGCATGTCACTCGGTGCGCCATTAAAATATAAGCAGGTAGTGGCAAAGACTTTTCTCTAAGGTTGGTTTCAAAAGTGCTCACTTTATCGTGAACCGCCTGTAGCTGGAAAGCTAGCAGACGAATCTGCAGGCACTCCCTCCCACCTGCTGTAAGTCCAAAGTTACAGCAGCGATGCTATACTCGAGCCATAGACGTCCAGAATATATGTCGATGATTTCCTGTAGTGAATAAGTGACACCATATATTTCACATGGACTGCCAGCGAAATGTACGTAATAGGCTATTAAAATTTACATAAACTTAGGGAAAGAGAATCCCTGTTACCAGGAGGCTCATTAACATTCCCTGCGCGTTAGGCGGACCACATGAAGATGTAAGCGTTACAAAATACACCGACATGCCTAGTGCTGCAAACGTTTCTCCAGCTTCCCGCGCCACGTATTTACCGACGTAGTGGATATGCGAAGGTAATCTGCGTCACTTCCAGAGGCATTGTTTAACGTGTGAAATTTACGTAAACTTCAATCCCAGATTTATAGACAAGTCAGGAATAAAAAACACGAAATATAAATTATGTATAAATTTTCATTACTACAGTTAATAACGTTGTGCATGCAAAGAAGAATGCTAATTACATGAACAACATCTGCTACACCACAGTAAGTAAGCGCCTAGCGACAAACCAGTTGTGGGCGAGATTTCTGTCTGCAGTCTGCTTGTGGGGACTGATGTTATTTGTAGTGACTTCTCACTTATCGCCTTTAAGGCGATATTACACGATACCAGAGTCCGTAAAAGCGTGCGCAAGGTCCGCCACAGCGGCCGGTATACGGGCTAATGTGACACCCGTCATGGCATTTCCCGCCTTGTACGGCCAGATTTCGTACCAGATTTGGTAACTGGACTCGCCCTATTTTTGGTGGCAGGTTCCATATCAGGTTTCGTACCTGGCCAATCACATTGCAGTTTCAGAGCGCAGGGCGCTCCCCGTGGCTATTACATGAAAAGATTTGATGAAGAAACCGAAAAGGACGCCTCCGTCTTGATTATACATCCCTGAGGTTGAAACTCTTTTTAAATATATTTAAAATACGACAATGACGAATAATATTGGCGATGACAACTTTTAATCACTGTTTGAAACATCTATAAATACTTAAAACATTACCCACTCTGTAAAAAAATTTTGCAAGTTCAAAGACCTGCTGGCTAGACTCCACAGTCCTGTGTACACTCGAGACTCACATGTTTGTTCACTGGCTGCTGATCCACACAGTAGCCAGTGTTACTACACTCCTGGCAATATGGCGCTCGCTACTTGTTTTTCTTGCTAGTCTGCTCCTGGCTCAAAGTCGTCCAGGCGTGTCTAATGAACTGCGGTCCAATTTAAAAGGTTACTTCAGTGTGCACGTATTTGACGTCTATCTTGTCCTGAAATGAATTCGCGAATTTTTCCTATACCTACTTATGGACGTGATCTCGAAACTGAGTCGGAACCTAATGTTTTTTATTATTAAATGTTACATGCGGATAACTTGGCATGTAAAGAAAAAACTATATTTTGCAAACGGATAGTAAGTTTTGTTAAAATTAAAAATAACACACTCGTATTCTAGTGATTTCATATCATTTTCATGAGAATGAATGTACCAATATTAGTAAGCAATACATTTATGTAAAAGGAGAACAGTAATATAACATTATTAAGAAGCGTTAGCTATTTTTATAGGCCTACGTAAGTTACTGACTATTATAGGCTGTTCACCATAAAATTAGTACTTCTGAAAGCCTTACTTAAGATACCTATATGCACGTAGTGTAATCTTCCGCCTTATGTAAAATTAACATCTGCATGAGCCTCGTCACTTTATTTATGCGTCGGTCAAGTGAAAATGTGACATTAATAGAAAAGTAAATATTTTACAAATATGTTTATTTTTGCACTTCGATATATTACAAAAAAAATTGTAATATAATTTAAGTTAACACAAATTGTTACATAACACTTTTTATTCGACTTTAAGCTATGGAACTACTTTCCCTCGAACGTTACCAACTTTACTGGGTGCATGTCGCTCAGTGCGACCATTAAAATATACGCAGGCAAGGACAGTGACATTTTTCTAAGGTTGATTTTTAAAAGTGCTCATTTTATCGTGAACAGCCTTTAGCAGTTCTACGAATGGGGTTCATATTTTTTTTTTTTTTACAAACCATTCACTGCGCACCTACCGAGTGTGTCAAATGCTAGTAGGCAAACTTCTGTCGTGTAATAAGATTCTTCCATGGCGGCTCATACAGCGGCTGGTAAACCGGCTGTGCGCCAGGCCTTGTACAAGCTCGTACAAGACCAATTACGGCTGCAGGTATCGTGTAATATCGGCTTTATACTCATCAGAGCACAGCCTATTATTCTACTCTTTAAGAGAAGTCTTATGAGTAAAGACCCGAGAATTTCGCGGGTTCATTGATAGAAAAGTGTGAATTCACAAACATTTACGTTCATGTTGCGTTTGTAATTGGTCGACGTGTTTTTTGACACCTACTGGAGATAAATAAGCCAATAACTAAACTGCAAGAAACTGTGCGCCCAACTGCCGTCTCTTACTACCACAACAATCAACCAATAATCAGTTGATATATGTATGAGAGTACAAAAGACTGTAAAGTCTAGCCTACAGGTCATTGAACTCGCGAATTTCCCTGGTCTCTACTTATAAGTAGAGCCACCTATTTTTCGCGAAAATAGGCATTCTTCTAGGAGTAGTTGTAATTACTTCAAAACACATTAGTTCAGAACCAATATCGCGGTTGGATGATTTTATCTCGTACGTATCTTTGGTGTCTGCCAGCCAATCACGGACGTCGGATGTAAGGGTAACTATATTCTGATTGTCCTAGTCAAGAATAAAATGTTTCCTCAAACAGACACGCGGCCAATATGAAAAGGAAATTTGCAAGCTTGCGCGTACATAATTCTTTCCGTGAAAAAAAAAAAATGCCCCTCTTTATTCGTAGTTACATGCAATATTCGCGTTGTTAAAGGCTGTTCACGCTAAAATGTGCGCTTTTGAAATCCCTGCTTAATCCATTCAGACCCAGTGTACACAATTGTGTACATTACGCACGTGTAGATAATTTTTGGTCTGTACTGTACACTGTGAATCTCAGTGACCAATGATCTTACCTGCGGGTAAATGATTCGCAAATCGTCTTACTGGCCTAAGTCATTATTGGTTCATAATACTGTAGCCGCACATATAACCTACATATTACTGGCTATGACAACGGAACAGGTGTTGTGTGGACTGAAGTACAGTACGCATCATAAGTATTTTTGTTTGCAACATCCGAGACCGTAATTAACATGGGTCTGAGAGGGTTAAGATATACTTGTATACACGTTGTGTGTTCTTGCACCTTATGTAAAATTAAAATTGCCGTGGGCTTCATCACTTTATTCATGCGTCGGTCAAGTGAAACTGAGAAATTATTAGAACATAAATGTCGTACAAAGCTGCTCATTTTTACACTTCGATGCATTAAAAAATACAGAAAGCGAGAAAAATAATTTAAGTCATCACAAATGGTTACCTAACACTTTTTCTTCGACGTTAATATATGGATCTACTTTCCCCTCCATCGTTACCATCTTTACTGGACACATGTCACTCATTGCGCCCTTTAAAATATGTGCAGGCCGGGACAGTAACGTGTTTATAAGGTAGATTTTCAAAAGTGTTCACTTTATCGTGAACAGTCATTATTTAGTATAATGTTAGACTTCACTGTCCTATGCCTACTTGAGTGCAGTTAGTGATTCCATTGGCTACTGGCGACTTTACGACGGTCACTTCGCTGTACAGTGATTGCTCAACAGTTCAACCATTTGTTAAAAAACGACCATGGGGCATGCCCACACAATGGCAGAAGTCAAGGGAACATACCACTTCTTAAAGTATCGTTTGGAGCCATAAAATAAGGCGAATTTTGCAGGTCTCTACTTATATGTAGAGGTAGTGAAATTTTGCGAAAATATTCCGAGACAAGGTATATTTAAAAACACTGTATGGTCGTTTACCTTTCTCGATAGGCTACATTATGTCGTACAACATGTTAACTATTAGTCCGCGAATCACTTCGGTTCACTGCAAAGTGGTTGACTTCTAATTGGCACGATTAAAACAGAAACAGCTTCTCGTGCTGAGAGCAACCAATGGCGAAATAAACATTTATGTTTGTGCTTAGAGTATTGAAAACTACTATCTGCTCGAATTTTTTCGCGAACAATCACTGGCTCTGCTTAAATACGAAAATATTTCTGCGCATGCTAGATATCAACACCCTACGGGCGTGCCAGCAGTTTTATTTTGCTTATTGATGGCAAGTGTCAGTGACGAGACATTTTCTTACTGACTGGCCAATCAGAATTAGGTTACTCCGATACTGATACTATACGCCTGTGAATCGCGGGCAGACGCCCTAAACCAGAAGCACCTAGATCTTCCAATCACGGATGTAGATCTCAGCTAAAGTGTTATGAAACTCAAATGGACGTGAAATCTTTTCGCGAAAATCCGGTGTCCCTAGGGATTTTCCAGTCTATCGTTGAAAAATTATTACTGGTCCTTCGGGGCGTGACGAACAAGTTGTTGGCCAATGGCAGAAGTCGAGAAAAAATAAACTACTTGGAGTAAAGTCTGCCGCTAAATAATAACGCAGCTGATTTTGTTCGCCTGTCACGAGATATTTCCTTTGCAGCTACGAGCATTGTGTACGTGGGTATCATAAGGATAATGTGACATTTAACATATGTACACGAAGATCTATCTCGTGCATCTTCGCCTTCTGTCACGTACAGATACACCACAACCCTGGCCAACTATTTGACTGCAAGACACCGTCCAAAGTCTTGGAGAAAAATCATGAGGTAATGACAGAATAAACGTCGAGTCTTGACGTTTAACTTTTCCAGGACTTCAATCGCGTGTCGCGGCTAACATGAAAATTTCTGTGCACTTGCTAATGAAACTTATAAAGATATAGTTTCATTGTTTCGCTAATTCTAACAGGATCTTACCACACTACTTCATATTAATAAACAACCGTTTTTGTGAATACAAAAATGATAGCTACGGACAGGAAAATTTCGCGTTTTAAACGACTTGTGGGCTAGACTCCACTGTCCTATGTACTTTCTAACTACAACTTTCTATTCATTGGCTGCTGCCCCAGTGTTAACCTGAGACCAAGTGGCACGGGATTTGGTGCTTGTTTTCTTACAGGTATTTTATTGGCTCAGAGTTCACCTGGTAACTAACTGTAGCCCAATTGGAAACATAATAAAATGTTCATGTCTTTGTAGTCTAGCATGTCCTAAAATGAATTCGCGAAATTTTCCAGACCCTACTTATAACATACGCCCTGGGAGACTAAGTTAGTATGAAACTTGCAAGAAAGCAAGGGCTTAACTCCCTGCTGTTTGATTAATAGCAAAACTAGCAGTCAACTAACAAATATCTAAAGTAAAAGTATTGCATGGGACTCTAAAAGAGTATAGCTAAGGATAGGAGAATTTCACGAATTCATTTCGGAACAAGATAGATGTCAAACACATGCACGGCGAAGTAACCTTTGAGATTGGACTACAGTTCATTAGACACGCCCTAGACGCCTCTGAGCCAATAGCAAACTTGCAAAGAAACAAGTAGCGAATCAGATACTGCCAGGTGTGAGGTAACACTGTGGCAGCAGCCAATGAACAAACAGCTGAGGCTCTAGTCATCACAGGACTGTAGAGTCTAGCCTACGGGTCATTGAACTCGCGAAATTATCCTACCCATAAGTATGGTCTACAGGTCACTGAACAGCGAAATGTTGATGTCCCGTATTATTACTGACACCTGTTTTTCGCGGAAAGATTTACTCTCTGGCTAGACGTCAATATCCTACGTGCTCACTTGCATCTCTCCTTTGGTTATTTTCTGCTTGTCTTTATGTGAAGAAAGTCTGTTGCATGAGTGAGCCAGTCAGAGTTAAGTTTCTCCGATTACTGACCGTCCGTGATTGGCGGACAGAAAAATAAGACGCGTAACAATTCAAATGAACCCATCACGAAAGAGGTTCTGAACTAAAGTGTTTTCGAATACAACTTGTCCTGAAACCTTTTCGCGAAAAACAGGGGCCCCTATGTATTATCTATAGCCGGCCTGTTCCTATTTGATAAGTTAAAATGTATGGTAGATATAGTACTTGCAATTGTATGAACTTGTCGTCGCCATAGTTCTGTGTAGCACTGGTCGTAAACATCAACAAAATCAAGTTTGCTCACCTACAGTGAACAGAAAAATTCGCGAGTGTACTGACCTGTAAACAGGTATTCACTGCTCGTTGGTATACGCCATTCACGGTAAAGTGAGTACTTTCGAAGCTCTAGTTACATTTTTCTTTCAACCAATTTATACCCTTCCCCAACTTGTTAATGCAAACCCTGCCATGTGAGTAATAAACGCAGTGTATACATTCACCATACCCAAAACCAAAAGTCCAAAGCCACAATGAAATGTATTTATTGGTTATTACGTCTGATGAAACAGCTTCAAAAAGTGCTCACTTTACCGTGAACGGCATATAGCTACACCGCCGTGTAATCGAGGCAGCATAAAATTGTCCATGCTTTTGCAGACCAATAGCGAATCTTCCACAGCTAGACAGGGCGTAAAAACGAGAAAATCTTTTGTGATACAACGGAACACTGCAGCATACAGTTATTTTTGTTATGACAAATATGCTTAGCAGATAAACCGTCCACTCGCGTAAGAGAACAGGCCAGGTAAAGTGTTTTGAAATAAAACTGCACAAGAGCGGAGTGGAGAGATTTGGGCGGCTCTTAACATCGAGGTCTTGAGAGCCGATAGGGTGAAGTGCGGTGAGGCGGGGGAAACAGGAGATCACCGAGAAAACCCGCCTACCTGCGTCCTACGTGCGAAGATGTGGGAGTGACCTACGACGGGAATTGAACCCGGTTCGCCTTGGTGGGAGGCGAGTAGTCTGACCGCTAAACCACCGTGGCCCCAACTATACAAGAACTATTTTCGGAATAATCTGGCACCTTACTGTCTCTTATTTGTAACTGAATTTCAGCATGAGAAATTTGAGCGGTTATTCGGCGAACAATAATTTCCCTGGCTACTAAAGATATTTTTGTTACAAATATTCAAAAGGACGTGTTTTATTGCAAAACATTTTGTACAAATACAGACATTTCACTGGGGCAAAACCAACTCAGCGTCCTAGTGGCTGATTACCAGCCAATAATGAACGTCGTAGAGCTCAGTAAACGTGTCCGTTGTCATGTTGGCTACTAGGAAGATGGTGAGTTGTAATCCAGAGACCAATAGAACCGGTGTTCCTGCAGTCATGGGTAGGGGCGCCTGTTTTTCACGAAAAGATTTCAGGACAAGTTGCTTTCCAAAACACTTTAGTTCAGAACCACTTTCGTGATAAGTTGATTTGGATTGTTACGAGTCTTATTTTTCTGCCATCCAATCACGGACGGTCAGTATCGAGGGAACTTAATTCTGATTCTCTTGTAACAGACTTTCTTCACACAAAGACTGGCAGTCAATATCCAAAGGAGAGATTCAAGTTTGCACGTAGGATATTGAAGTCTAGCCAGAGCGTAAATCTTTTCGCGAAAAACAGGTGGCGCTAGTCATGTGTATATCGAACTCACTTCTAACTTGCCTCGGTTGTATTCAAACATGTACAGACTACAAAGTGTTAATGGCCTGCTATTCTCTAACTTTTTGCAACTAAAGTAAGCTATATTTTTACTCAGGAAGGTGCGCGAAGAGAAGAAACTTCCTCCCCGAAGCCACTTCCAGCGACCACACGCAGATTATAGCCGAGATTTGACGCTGCGGCTGGCTGGCTGTTTCCGAAACCGCTGACCTTTCAAGCCGCCTCCTCGGTTTCCTCTCGCAGCAGAAGAACGAGCAGGGTGAGCTTCCGCCAAGAGCGAGCTGTACACTTCCTCGGTGCAGGAAACGCGATGCCGTTAAATGTCAAGTGCGATTAGCCTGCGTTACAGGAACACATAGCGCGCCCTTGCGTCGTTCGTGGGCCCGATACGATCATACCGGAAGCATTCGCCAGGACATCGGGTGTCCCCCCCCCCCCCCATGACATTCTTCAGACTGCCCAAGAGTTTCGCACTGCCTGAATGTGTCGGCGAAAGGATAAAATGGACTAATATAACTCCAGTCTTTAACATTTTGAGATCGGCACACTTTTACCAGCTTTAAAGCCAAGCTAGACGTTAATAACCTATATCCATACCGCTACAGGTACACCGCGTTATATTGATCCCTATTCTCACTTAACGCCATTCTACTGGTCAAAATGACATCTGTCTTTCCGTATTGGCCGGCTGCCAACCAATGGAATGCCGAGTTTACCGCTTTCTAACCAAATGTCCTTTCGTACGTAACAGGATGTACATCCCATCGTGTTGATTCCCATTACAATACCACAAAAAATATTGTCGTTCCTTTACGGAGTTCGTTTTTGATGTTGTATTAGTTCTTATTTAAAATCCTTAGGAATTGATGTAACTTAACCCGGAAACAGTTTTGTTTTGTTTTGTGGAATGAAATATTCAAACAAATTTTGCCCGAACTGCACTCGAGTATAGTCCTCTAAGGGTTAATTCAGTTATTTCTTTTAGAATTATGATTTGTGTAACGAAAAAAAAAAGGTGCATACGTTATCGAAAATAGTCCTCCTTGTAATCTTATTGGAAACGTTTAAAACTGCGTTGCCTCAACTTAAGATATTTTAAAATTGAGTACAACAATTTTTGTGGAGATTATACTGGTTGGGAAGGGAGGATATTGCTGTTTTAGGGTGGAGGGAGTGCGTGAATGGGATTTCAGAGAGCATGTGGAAGTTCACCGTCCTCGTGATAATATTACATGTGGGAAACGTGGCGGACGTTGCTGTTTTCAGGCGTGTTTCCTCGTGGTACTCCCGTCTACCCACCCTTGCATTCTGTCACTGCTCTACGGCAAGTGTCTCAGTCAGAGTTATACACTGCAGTTGACCCATCACTTACGTATCTCACCTCAAAACCCCCTCACTTTGTTTGCTGTTAAATCCCCTCTAGTGTACAAGCCTCCATTCGCATTATTTTCTATCGACATCATTGTTATTAGTAGAGACCCGCAAAATGCGCATTATTATTTGGGGACAAGTTAAAATTAAAGCACACGTACCTTTGCAATACGTTTGTCATTGGAGCAAACTTTATCTGACACGTCCCAGGTAAACTCTACGCCAATAAATTAACACTTGACAACTGTGTGCCCCAATAACGCGCAGTTCTGTAAGAAAGGGCGTGACTTCACGTCTATGCAGCAGCCAATAAAGAACGACGCCGGCTGAAGTATATACAGTGCTGTAAAGTTTAGCCTTGTGTCAAATAATAACACGAATTTTGCAGGTCTCTAGTTACTAGGAACAACCGACTTTCAAGAAAAGTGAAGAGATTTGGGCGGTCCTTAACAGCGAGGTCTTGAGAGCCGATGAGGGTGATATAGGCGAGCATGGAGTGGCACCGGAATGAAGGGGTGGGGGAAACGGGAGATCCCCGAGAAAACGCGGTGGCCAACGTCATCGTACGGCACGATTCCCACTTGCGAAAATCCGGTTACCCGGCCGGGGATTAAACGACTTCCAAGAAAAGAATTCTTATCTAATCGTTACGGGCAACGTTGTTTTTTTTTTTTTTTTTTTTTTTGCGAAAATACTCTACGACTTGTTGCGCTGCAAAACACTTTACTGTCATTGTCAAACGTCTTGAGGGGTGGACTCCTTAGTCCTAACTTGTCTCCTCTCCTCCGGCGCGCGCCTCTTAGACCGGCCTTTGGGTTACCCCACTCCCTCTAAACATACTTGTTCTGGAACCTACTGCCCGTTCCGCAAACATTGGAGTACCAGCTCGGAACTGAAAAATACTGGCGTCACCGCATTTCGTTTTTAAAAATGTTCTCGCATTTTACATGGCGTGCATCCCTAAACCCTTTAAGTTCCGCAATCACCGGACTACCATAATGTATTCTGAAGCACACATATGGCACGAGTTACCGACTTCAAATAAAAACACTGCTAGCATCTTTTACCACATAAGTTAGCCAGCATTCATTAGTGGCGATAAAAATTACCACATTATTGTTATTAGTACAATCATTACATTAGTTTTAATAACATTCACACCAAAAATGGAAAGTTTTACAAACTAGATATGTAGGAAATACAGCTTTTTTTTTCACATTAGCATAGTCAATATCAGTAGAGAAAAACTTCAAACTTATATAAAGAATACATACAATTTAAATTGTAAATAATACGTAAACATCTCAAAATATGTTTTTGTTCAAAGTTGCTATGAAAGTAAAAGGCAGGGAGATAAGAAAAATAACACATTTCACATTTTACCAAACACAAGAGATAAAACTAATTTCAAACACTTTTGCGATGGATGCTTTCTGCAAACACAACACTCCACAAAAGTTTATAACAAGAATCTTTGAAATGAACGTAAATGTTACTAAAATATGTGTATTTAAAAATTCTGATTCAATGTTTATGTAAAATAATTCAGGAAAATGAGAGGAAACAAAAATAGGAAAGAACTTGTTGCGATCCCCTTACTACTGACGTCAAATGAAAATACACAGGATACATTACAACGGTTGAGCGAAACTTGAGTCGTCGCTGTTATTGCATATTTCATGGTCACTGTATTTGTCTTGATCGGAATAGGAACCACTTGCATTGTCAGTGTCACTACCAATGCCTAATTTAATTAGGAGCTTGTCAACAACCATCTCCATGAGGTGGCCTGTTTCCCAGTATATCTCTTCAATATTCTTGACGTGGGTGCAAAATCCTTCCCAGTCTTCCTCCGTCACATATTCTACAGCTTCAGCCGTTTTGAAATACTTCCTGCTTAATCCGCTTCTCGAAGTTTACGACATTCACTTGCCCATGGTAGTCACCAGTGGTGGCACCTGCCTTATTAATTAAAATACCTCCGGGAAGAAAACCTTCACGGGATACTATGTGGACACCCATCAGTCTGTTCGCAGCATTTCCACTTTCTAAAACACCTTCGACCTCACCTTCCTTCTGCCAGCACTTCTTAAATGTTTATTTAGTATCTTTCCACGTATCATCTAGGTAAAATATTTCACGGGCTATTCTCCTCTAAGCTGTTTCAGCGTTGTTAAATACTTAGAACGCCAAACTAAGACATCAGCTCGTTCTACCAAAAACTTGCGTTTCTTTTGGGATCGCTTCCACACGAAACCCATGTATTTCAGGAGTTTTTGTTGTGACAATTGGTTCCACTTCCATCTCATCCTTTCTCGAAGAATTGGCATAAGTTTGGCTACAGTCAGAAACAGAATTCTGCTATATCGTCTCTAATTACTCGTCGATTGAAACCGTCAACATCGACTTTCTTGGTCTTTTACGGTCTGAAATAAACACAAATAAAGATTAATTTTGTTTGCATACATTTATAATGTTCCGGAAATTATGAAAACAGAGTGTCGCCGAAGCTCGTGCCACACCTTCGCCTATGTTCTCTATTTTCAATCAATTATATCACGAGGTTATAGTTGTTGAGGAAAAGTTCCAACGAGTTAAATGGTAACAGAATATTAGGTACTACTATATTCAAATTATTGATATACATACTTGGGAAAACTATTTTCTTAGTGTGTAACATACACATTTTTTTTTGTTCCACTAAGCTTATGGCTAACACCTTTTTTTAGTATTATTTCATAATGCGACTAGTGTCGAACGATTTATTTTACTCAGCCTGTAGACTATATGTTCGATAGGACATTTGGATAGTAAAAGGCTGATGGTTAATGATTGAAACATGCGATCGTTTTTTTTTCCTCATAAGGAATCATATTGTTCATTCCTCTAACAAATATTTCGGCCAAAGTTAGTAGCCCTACAGTGGTTATTTCGGTAAGAATTAAATCATTTATAGGTTTGAATTTTATTGGCATAGGATTTTTCAGCTCAACGATAAATACTCAAATGCACTGGCAATAATTCTGGACCAGTCAATAACATGTCTCTCATAAAAGGTGATTTCAAAAACGGTTCTTCTGAAGAAAATGTATCAGTTATCTTTTAAAACAGTGTGACGACGATTATAATAGCTACAACACTCGAGAGGCGAGTACTAGTGACAGATTACTGTACAATTCGTTTTATCGGGGCTAGTGGTTGTATGGTTACTTTGAAACTTGGTTCTAATTTTTTTTGCTAAAATTCAAAGAAATCATTGTTTTCATCGTGACCCGACATTGAACATATAAAATATGACTCAAAGTGTGGTCAGGGCTCAGTAATTCTCTGCCTGTCTCGCGCACACAATACAAACCTACAGTGCTTCGGAATTTCGGGTCGTTTCTCTGTGTGGTCATAGAAGAGAACAATTCAGGTGAGTCATATAAGTGGCGTGGCAAGGGTTTAGTTATGCATGCATGAGATGTAACCCACGTGGCAACCTGATAGTTTAATTTTATATTCTAAAGGGGAAAAAAAGTGGTTATCACCGCCCTTCAAAATTTCGTTAACGTTACAGGAAATAGTTATTTTTAAGTACCATTTACATACACTGCATAGTTAAAAAGTATACAATATTTGCATAAGTGATGAATTAGCTGGCATGCCTGCAAGCTTTGAAAACCTGCATAATTTTTATTGATCATTATGAAACATACTAGTTGTTATTCTCTCTTTGGATAAAAACAAAATGCCATGTGCATGTACACTCGTGTACTCGCAGATAGGAAAACAATGTCATTATTCGTTCCTTCAAAGTAAGGTCTACTTAAGGTGTCCGCCCGCCTACCTGAAGCTATTTTGGATATTTGAGGCAAAGAAGGGAGCGGGCGTTAGAGCCACGCAGGTACGCGAATCAAGTGCCCCGTCGCCTCTGCGTGCAAGCTACTGAATTGGCGTGCAGGATTACAGTCGTGCTGTTGTAACTATGGGACTTTAGGCGGTGACACTTATCATTTTGTTGGACGCGAGTCTACAGGAAGGTTCAGCGCAGGTCCCTATGGTAGATTCGCAGACACGCATGCAGTGTGTTTTAAGATACAGCAGTCTGAAAAAGCCGTTTTCGGCCATGTTCAATAGCTCCAGAATAATATTTGTAATGCGCGAGATGTGTTTTAAGTACCATTCCACTCTAGTCTGAAGTGTCACTTCTTTTCGTATGAAAACAGACAGCGAACACGTGGCGTAGTTTCTTAGTAAACCGTGTATTCCAAACCACACTCTGCTGCGACGCAGTTCGTGCGTCAGGTAGGAATATGGGAATTAATGATTTTAGTTCTAACTGCAGGAGTTCAATAAGTGGTTTTAGGTATAAGTTATAAAACTATTGTAAGCGAGTGAACCCCGTAGGCCGAGCTGTTACCTGCTGTCTTTCAAACTTTTTAAGCCAACTTTTTAAGAAAGTTCATTAAGTTTCTTATACTCGAATGAGTCAAGTTTTGCAAATAGAGCATCCAATATCGCCGTAACTGTAGTTAATTATTTCCAAAAAATTTTAGAATTCATTTCTATGATAAACATTTTTATTAAAATTAAATATGAAAACAATACACCAAAATAATACACAATTTTAATTTTGTTCCGTATTAATAAGTGATAAAATTTGTCAGCGAATTAAAGGAGATAACGAATTGGAAAAAGCTTTATGAATACATTAATTAAGCATTTACAGAACTATATTACAGTTTTTTCATCAGTATGTATCGAAATGATTAGTTTTCCAGCTGCGTCCTGTCCCGTACGTGGGTGATAAGATATTTGCGAGAATGCTAATTCAAATACATGTGTAATTAGCTGCTCTCTCTGTTGCTTGACTCATAGGGACAAGTAAGCATTTATTTTTCGCTTCTTCATTGCACACACTAATAAAACTAATAATAATTCATTTTTCCTTGCTGAGCAAGACTTTGTTAAATATTTTCGGTCGTGCGCCACACTCGATTGTCGACAACTCTATCTTCGAAGGAACTGTAACTAATATATTTTGAACGCACGTAGCTTAGTAGGAAGAAGGGAGGGCTGCCTCCTCTTCCGCCCTTCCACCCCTTACAAGCGACTTACCTCACCCCCGCGCTAAGAACATTCACGACTTCTGGTTCATACCCATTTTCGCAAGGATACCTGTTTTTCGCGGAAAGATTTAAGCTCTGGCAAGACTTCAATATCCTACATGCACACTTGCATCTCTCCTTTGGCTATTGGCTGCTTGTCTTTATGTGAAGAAAGTCTGTTACTTGAGTGAGCCAGTCAGAGTTAAGTTTCTCCGATTACTGACCGTCCGTGATTGGCGGGCAGATAAATAAGACGCGTAACCATTCAAATGAACCTAACACGAAAATGGTTCTGAACTAAATTGTTTTGGAACACAACTTGTCTTGAAACCTTTTCGCGAAAAACAGCCGCCCCTACAGTTTCGTGATCGGAAAATTCTTATTGCCATGCGCCTTTAGTGTCGGCCCACGAGTCGCGGACGTTCGGTGTAATAACAACTTAATTCTGATTGGGTCGGTCAGGAAATAAAAGTTTCCTCTTAAAGACACGCGACCAACAACCGAAGAAAATTCGCAAGCGCGCACGCAGGGGAAGTATTGCCTGCGCGAAATACATTTTTTGCGAAAAACAGATGGCACTACTACCTCGCTGTTACGAGCCGCCTAAATCTCTTCATTCACTCACAGGTGGCACTACTGGATGGTACTTGAAAACAATTACTGTAGTAACCTAAGCCTGATTTTCTCAGTCAAATACCGCCATGTCTTCCGACAAAGTCAGGCGACCAATAACCAGAGAAAACCAGCATGTGTACACGCACAACATTGGAATCTAGGCTGCATGGAAATATTTGCCGGCTGTCTTAATAGCCGGCGAAAACGCGAAAGGAAAAAATGAGCAAATAAAACCCCTTTCTTAAGTTTATATTTTTTTAAATTATGGGGCATTGTTTTAGGAAAAAAGTGCGTTCTCGAAAATAATTCTCCTTCTAATGTTACTGGGAATGTTTAAGACTACGTTGAATCGACTTGCGAAATTTGTGTGTACGGTTTTAAAATTGAGTAGAGTTTTTTTATTTTTTATTTAGATGATAGGTTTTGCTATAAGTGCAAAATTGCTGTTTGTGGTAGACGGATAGCGGTGACCTGAGATACACAGTACTTTGACGGGACGCTGCATTCGGCTGAAAAGTCATCTGGTTGAGCAAGCGTTTGACAGAAAATGTGTTAACGATATTTAGATCCTGTTCACAATCCCATACATACATGTTTCCCAGCAAGGTCGTCAATAGCTAGGGACCTGCAAAATTCGCGTTATTATTTTACACTTCACAGTTCTGTACGTAAAGAAGGCAGCGTTGTTTCCCCATTGGCTGCTGCATAGATGTGAAGTCACTCCGCTTTTTGTCTGAACTCCACGCGATTTGGGGCACAAAATTATGAAGAGTTGATTTATTGGCACAGAGTTACCTGTAGGGGTAGTGAAATTTCGCGAAAAGATTTCAAGACAAAGTTATAATTCAAAAACCTATAGGGTCATTAACCTGTCTTGGTTGGCTGAATTTCTTTCTGACACGTGTTAACTGTCTGCACACAAATCACGTAGGAGCCGTGCCAATGTTGCCGAATTCTGAGAGGCCAAGTCAAATATGAAAACGTCTTGTCAAGCAGACAGCGACCATTTGCAATATTCAAACTGCTGTTGGGTGCTTATAGTATTGAAGGCTACACTGTAGTCGAATTTTTTTTTCGCGAAAACTCACTAGCTCTACCTATAGGATGTGTCACATGAAGTACGGTCCAATGACAAACGTATAGCAAAGATACGCGTATTTCAAGTTGAACGTGTCTCCGAATAATAACGTAAATTTTGCAGGTCCCAATCAATAGCCAGTCCTGTTCGCAACGTGGACGAGTCGCCGATGCTGTCAACGTATTTCTTCCTGTTAAGTGATTCGTAAAACTCACTAATATTTTAAGGTCATGAACAGGTCATACTGGCGCCGTGTTACAAACCATACACGAATTAGACTGAATTTAGCCGAATGTTAGGTATTCAAGCTTGTAGCAGGATGGGTGTGGCCGAATGAGGTTTGATACAGTGGCCATTTTTTTGTAAGTTATGTACTCGTGTACTATATCTGTGTTCCATTCTTTCCCAATAAAAGACACAATTAACACTTTACATTTAAACTTACAATGTTATCACTCTGTTTATTTCTTAGGAATATTTTCGGTAAGTGTTTACAGGAGTTTAATTTCTTCATTGAAGTGTCTAATTAACAACGCGTGATAAATAGGGATAGGAAAATTTCGCGAATTCATTTCGGAACAAGATAGACGTCAAACACATATACAGTGAAGTCACCTTTGCAATCGGGTTAGAGCTCATTGGACACGCCCTAGACGCCTCTGAGCCAATAGCAAACTTGTAATGAAACAAGTAGCGAATCTCATACTGCCAGGTGTGAGGTAACACTGTGGCAGCAGCCAATTAGCAAACAGCTGAGGCTCTTGTGTATACAGGCCTGTTGAGTCTAGCCTACAGGTCATTGAACTCGCGAAATTTTCCTACCCCTAGTTATTAAATTATTAATAAATGAGTGCTAAGCTTTTACTATAATAATAATGAAAACAGTTTTTGAATAGTGGTGTGCAAATTCCTTAGTATTGAAGCGTAGATTAATTTTGTTTTTGCTGTCGAATTTCCAAACGCAAGTAGCCAACTTACTAATCATTAGGTTGGCAACACGTCCGCGTATCCCTCGCCCACAACTCATTGTTAGTGGCGTGCAAAATTCGCGTTATTTTTGAGCGACAAGTTATATTTTAACAGGATCGGTCTCACATAAATTTCCGAGTTCAAGTACTGCAATCATGTTAATTTTTTGGTATGGGGCGCTATTTTTGTTCAGCAATTGTCTTGCAGCAATGAACGAGGTGATGCGTGTTCGACGATATTGCCTTTGACCATTCGTGTGAAAGAGTTGTCGAAAATTCCATATACCAGATTAGATACAAGGAAAAATGGGCACTGATGCCTAGCTGTTGTACAGTACTGGGAATAAATATCTTTCATTTTCAACGCATTCACAATCGGGGACACGGTATCTGAACGGGTTAATCAAGCTTAAGTACGCACTGCGTTTGTCATTGTATTATGCTACGTTTGAGACACCTTGAAAAATGTCGCGTTTGATTGTGGGGTGCCCCATTCGTATGCAGTCTTGTCAGAAGGAAACTGGTTTGACACCTAGATACCAGCCAATGAACTGACATCACCGGCTCGAGTATTCACGAGGTTGTGAAATTTAGCGTGACGCCAATAAAGAACGCGAATTTTGCAGTTCCTTACTCGTTGGTTGTCCTTACAAAAAACTAATTTGCAGCCTATGAAACCTTAACTAACCCGTTCGGTTAAGTGTTTAGTTTATCGCGAAAAGAGTTCAGGACAAGTTGTGTTCTAAAACACTTTAATTTAGAACCACTTTCGTGATAGGTTCATTGTTACACGTCTTATTTTTCTGCCCGCCAATCACGGACGGTCAGTATCGAAGAAACTTAATTCTGATTGGCATACTTATGTAATAGACTTTCTTCACCCAGAGAAAAGCAGCCAATAGCCAAAGGAGAGATGCAAGTGTACTCGTAGGATGTTGAAGTCTAGCCAGAGCGTAAATCTTTTCGCAAAAAAACATGTGGCCCTAGCCATAAGCACAAACGTTGTAATCATGTGACACTTTTGTACGTGCTGTACTTAGCTCGAACCTGCCTTCTTCTACCAGTGATCAACGTGCTTGGCGATATTAATATTAACCATTCGTAAATAAGAGGAGCGGAAAATTTCGTAGATCAAACAAGCAACAACAACGACTCAAAGAACTTGCCGCTGATTCCTTAATGTGCATGACCGTGCTACCCTTTCTAGGGCAGAACCACAGAGTACCTAAAAACACGGAGGTGAAGCAGACCTTTATAATGCCAACTCTATAGCTGAACACGCCACCAAAATGGTGTCGCTGCAGGCCAGCTACATTTTGAAACGTTGTTCGCCAACCAGTGTCTGGTAACATACTCGCCGGCCAGCAGCTTAGCAGCAAGTAGAAGCATATTAGAAACTAGGCTCATTCCCAGAGCCTCGCAGGAGTCAATCAGAGAGTGGGTACGGCCACACCAAAGGAACATCCACGCTGTTTCGTCTATGCGTACTGATCCACTTTGAGGTATAACTGGCAATTCTGTGGGGCAGCAGCCGCAATGAGCAAAGAGCTAATGCTTGAGTACACTCTACATTTGAATCAGTGGAAAACCACTGATTCAACTATGCGATTCAGCGAAGTTGGCTCCATTCAGAATCAGTGGAAAATCACTGATTCTTTCAGTGAAAAAATTACACTGACTGAATTAGTGACGTGAAGCAATTTCACTTATGAATAAGTGACGGCCGAATGCAATGGTGAATTAAATATTGTTTTTTATTGAATTTAGACCAATAATTAGGTGAAATAAACATATTTACGACAGTTTACTGTCTGTATTGCGCAATTTACCGTAATTTAAAAAAGTAAGACATTTTTCGGAGGTGGCCGGATTTTAACTCACGCACCCTTCCCTCTTCGCTTTTAGGCCATTGAATTACCGTCTGTGCTACGAATTTAAGTTTAAGAACGAGAGGAAAATATTGCTGTCGAAATCTTGAATATTTAAATTATGTGCCCTTACTTATCGTTTTTATTTAATTGGCACAGTTAGGATTGTTAAAACGAATAGTATATATGCGTATACTCCCTTCGCCATCTTATATGCTGTTTAAAACTTCAAACAGAGCTCTGTGATGATTAAATGAAAACGAATTGAAAGACGTACAAACGGAATGAAAGGCTGAATGTTCATATTACCTCGTAAAATTGTGTTTTGAAAAACAAAACACATTTAAGAAAGTATTTTGTACTGTTTTATTAGTTTATTCGTTGTTATTTCACTTGATACACGCTGTTTGAAACCCATTTTTGAAAGTTGTTTGACGGCCATTTTTACATTCTGTTTAACTGATCCATCAATCAAAAACAAACCACTGAAAAACAGTGAAAAAAAAAAAAAAAAAAATGGCTGTTGAATCAAAGGAAAATGTCACTGAATCAATAAGTGAAGGAATTATGGCATCCCCCCCCCCCCGATTTATCAGTTAAATTCACTGAAGTGGCTGTTGAATCAGTGTATACATAGGGCTGTGACCTACAGGTCATTCAACCGGTGAAGCTTCCCTGTATCTAGTAACGAGGTAGGGATTTGCCATGGCCCATGATATATATTAAAGAGTCATTACAACGTTCATAAGGTTGGTCGACTGGAATCGAGCTCCGGTCCTCCTGAGGATGAATCTATAAGTACGACACTGACCCGCTCATTTAGCGCTAAATCGCGTTTACGCGCAGGCAATGAATTAGCTCTACGTCAGCGGAACGGCTTCCCGGAACTGTCCGTCGTGGGTTTCATAAATGAACGCAACCAGTTGCTCGGACAATCAGCAACGAGTCACGTATGCTACTGGATCACAGTGACAGGCCCTCGAGAGACGCTAGGCCAGTGGAAAACTTCAAAGAAAAAAGCACCGAACACCCCAATATCGAGGAGACATTAGGTCGGAAATACAATTAACATACTTAGTTTCGGTGTTGCAAATGAGCTATAGTCCATTCGCGATTACTTCCAACTTTTCTGAAGTCCTGCTAGAGTTCTACTTCCAGGTTATTCCTCCGCCTCATGCAAACAAAGCTTAATCAAATATATAAGATTACACCAAAGGGACAATGTACCGCATTTGTGCTCACTCAGTTCAATAATATTTAGCATAAGAAATATTTCTTACTAGCCATTACCAACACATTTATTTTCTCCCTTTTTTTTCCAATTCACTTTAATTGTGTAAATGAAATGTTGTACTTCAGAGATAGAATACAATTAAAAGTTCTAGTTTATTAAAAATTCGCGTTACTATTTTACATCAGGCTAAACTTCACAGTACTGTACGTAGAAAGGACAGCGTTGTTCCTCCATTGGCTGCTGCATAGATTGAAGTCACTCCTTTTTTTGACTGAACTCGACATGATTGGCCCATACAATTGTGAAGAGTTCATTTATTGGCGCAGAGTTACCTAGGGCGTGACACGTGAAGTATGGTCCAATGATAAACGTATAGCAAAGATACACGTATTTTAAGTTTAACGTGTCCCCGAATTTCGCAGGTCCCTAAAAATAAGGTATTTTTGTGTTAACAGAAGTATAAAACGCCTGTGGTACACGGCATATTTAGGATACAACTAAACACGTCATATGCGAAGTAATTTTTCAAAGGTTTGTTTTCAAAAAATGTGCAGAAACCGCGAATAGATTATAATATAACTCCACGTGGGTATAGGCTATTCACGGTAAAATGAGCACTTTTGAAAGCACTGCTTAAGATCTACTTGTATACACGTTGTATAGTCCTCAGCCTTACGTAAAATTAACATTGCTATGGGCCTCATCACTTTGTTCATGCGTCGGTCAAATGAAACTGTGAAGTTATTAAGAAAGTAAAAACTTTACAAATCTGCTCGTTTTTACACTTCGATGCATTAAAAAACCAGAAAGTGAAATAATTAATTTTAAGTTATCACAAATGGTTACATAACACTTTTTATTTGATGTTAATACGTGGAACTACTTTCCATCCATCGTTACCAACTTTACTGCGTGAACGTCACTCAGTGCGCCCATTAAAATATATGCATGCAGGGGCAGTGACTTTCTTATATGGTTCATTTCTAAAGTGCTCACATTAGCGTGGACAGCCTTTAAGGGCAATTCTGCTTAGGTTAGGAAGAGAACGAGTTTTCATATGGGAGAGTTTGTCATAGGGAAAATTCACGCCGCTAGGTGAGCAGAGTTCAAAGAGGTCACTTTTCATTAAAATGTTAAGCTACGTGAATAATAAAATTGAAAGATTTTTCTTATTTACGTAGTTATTTTATAGTCTATTTATGATTATGGCAGTGATTTTGTATTTTAACGTATAAAATAAAGAAAATATGGTTTACATGGGATACTAGCGCTCACATAGCGTAGAAAAATTTTAGTTGCCGAACTAAAAACATTAAATTTCCCAACTTTATAGGCTATTCACGGTAAAGTGAGCACTTTTTGAAGCTCTCTCATTTAGAATAATAGTCAATAGATATATGTTATTGTAGCCTCAGGCGTTAATTTTTGGGTCCTATGAAATCTACACTCTGTGTTTATCACCCACATGGTAATATTTATATAAAAGTGGTGGTAAAATAAGCCATGGCTGGTAGGAAAAATGTAACTAGAGCATCAAAAGTGCTCACTTTACCGTAAAAAGTCTATAGTAGAATAAACCTTAAGGTGAATGGTGCGCGCAAACCGTATAATTATATAATTTTTGTCATAACTGGTTATACAGCGGATTTTTCCAAAATTTTGTCTAGACAAGACGTAAATAACAATTCTGATCACCTTCTTACATTATTACAAATTCATTGTGTTTCTTTATTCTCGGAGCACTGACTGAAGATAAAGTAAACCAAATTCTATATTTTCTTCCATGAGCGCTCCGAGAATAATGTTGGCGGTAATATCTAAAAACGCAAAAAGAAATTAAAAATTTATTATTAGCATCTCGCTGAGCCAAAAATTTCGACAAACCCTTTGGACAACGACTTATATCGATAATTGGGCAAATATATTGCTTACATGCACCATTCCCCTTAACGTGGGCAGATGCTTCGATAGGTGGCAGACGCGAGTGCGATCAACAGGTTATCCCAGAGGGGACTCACTGCCCTCCGCGCAGATCCAGCAGGGGTCACGGCGAGGTCCTCCGACGGGACGGACAGTCCCTTGCTCGCCGTTCCGGGAAGCAGCTTCGCTGACGTAGAGGCCGTCGTCGGCGTGACGGAGATCGCCGAGGCTCCCCCGTGAGTAACGTACAAGACTTCGTTCCTCCCCGCGCTGGAGGCGCTCGAGCCAGTTCCTGGAGTCTCCAGCAGAAGATCGTTCTGGAGAACGACTGCGATTTTCCCGTGACTCCAGCTCGAACGTGACGCCAGTCGTTTAGCCCCCGTTTAAGTCACCTTGGCCACGAACCTTTAAACATGTTTCATATCGTTACCCTCGTGAGATAACCTCGAAACTCCACAAACTGGTATTTTAGAGGGGACGTAAAACACAATAACTTCGATTTCGAAAGCAATTTAATGCTTTTTGAAACAAGATATTTATTAATGATTAACACATACTATATGGTTTTTAAACCAGATTATGAGGTTAAATTTGCATGAAAAGTAAGTAGTGGATGTCGTTGCTTGAAAACTCATAGTGAAGCTACGAGATTTTGGTTTCTTGCTCGCAGACTATTTTCAAACATTCCTGGAGGCACGAGCTTTTCGTAGCCGACAAGTGAATTATTTTTATTTATTTTTTTGTGACACTTCTTTAAAACCGATAAAAATATTATTCACGAGGTTTTCTCATTATGGCAACGATGTGAATATTACGTCCGGCAAATACTGACCACCGCAAGGAATTTTTTCTCACGGTTCTGAGTGTCACACTTGTTTTTCGCGAAAAGATTTACATGGTGCTTTTCAATAGCCCGTGTGCATACATGCATCCTTACTTTGGCTATTGGCAGGAACCTGCAAAATTCGCGTTATTATTCGGAGCCACGTTAAACCTGAAACACGTGTACGTTTGTCATTGGATCATACTTCATGTGACACGCCCTAGGTAACTCTGCGCCAATAAATAAACCCTTCGCAATTGTGTGCCCCAATCACGTGGAGTTCAGTCAGAAAGGGAATTACTTCACATCTATGCAGCAGCCAATGGAGAAACTACGCTGTCTTCTCTACGTAAAGTACTTTGAAGTTTAGCCTGATGTAAAATAATAACGCGAATTTTGCAGGTCCCTAGCTATTAGACGCTTGCCTTTGTGTGAAAACTGACTGATACACGAGTGAGCCAATCGGAATTGAGTTTCTCCGATACTGACCGTCTGCGATACGCAAGCATACACATTAGATGCTTATCAATTCAAATGATCCAATCCCGAAAGTGGTTGTTCTGAAACTAAAGTGTTTTGGAACACAACTTGCGTAATTCTTTTCGCGAAATACAGGTGCCCCTAGCAATCTGATGTGTGAAAGTTCCTGTCCTTGTCGTTTAGGAATGGTTAATGCATGTCATCGCGGATGCAGCACGTTACTGATTGATTCCAAAAAGCGCACTCGACAAAATACAGCGCTCGCCAAAATAATTACACTGCTGTAACACTTGAGCTCATGAATGAACGCATGACCTAACGGGTCAATATTCAAGAACGTAAGTAGGTTCTGGAATCCTGCGTTGAATCGTCGTCTGTCGTAGGAGGGTTATTCAAAATGCGTATTGTTATTCGCCTTGAGAGTTTGTACTGTCTTCACGACCGGACTCGGGTTAATTGGCATGATCCGAAGGGGGAGTTACTAATAAGCGGCGACAGGAAAATTTCGCGAATTCATTTCGGGACCAGAGCACATATGCAGTGAAGTCACATTCGCAATTGGACCACAGTTTATTGGACATGGGCTGTACGCCTCAGAGCCAATAGCAGACTTGCAAGGAAACACCTTGCTAATCTCATAACTGCTAGGTGTGGGGCAACAGCCAATTAACACACAGCTGAGGTTCCAGTATGCAGAGGACTGAGGAGTCTAATCTACAGGTCACTGAACTTGCGGAATTTCCCTATCCCTACTAATAAAGGGCCAGACAATGTCGCGAATACATTTCAAAACAAAGAACACTTCAAACACACATACATATGTTACTTTACAATTGAGGTGTCAATTTAAAAAAAAAAAAAAAAAAAACACGCTATTACAGAAAAGCATTATTAGCAAAAACATTCACATATTGGCCAGGGAAAAAGTTTGTAGCTCAACGCTCCAACTTCAGGACAAGGAGCCTCATGTGCCTATACTAAGTGTGGTTTAGGAAACTGCCATATTTTATTTGTTAATATGGACAAGTGCCCCTTTGGTGGAACAAGTGTCATTCGGGTCGTTTTAGAACTGTAAAATTTTACTAAACGAACAGGGGACTTTGAGGTCCTTAACTCAGTTTTTAATTCATGTGGACAAGGTACCATTTGGGAATGGACAGCTCAGTTGTAGCCCTTAGTATTTTGTAAGTTGATTCAGCAAGCACAGGCATGCTTCACAATAACACACACACACACACATACACATATATATACATACATACATACATACTGTTGGCTTACTGTTGAACAAGTCGGGTTTAAAGGCCTGTGGTTCTACCTTTACAATACAATAAAGGAATAAAATTGTTTGAATTATACCTTACAAATAAATGAATTCGTTAATTACTCCGGGCTCTGGCAACTGGATAACATTACGCATGCTCTAGAAGATTTTAAATCTATTATGAACTCCCAACTAAACAGACACTGAATCCTGTAGTTTATTTTTATCAAGGATGAAACTGGGTAATTTGTGGAGAATTTGCAAATGAAAAAATAACTGAGAGCGAATAAACAAAAAAAAAATTCGGAATCTCTCCGAATTTCAAACATTGACAATAACTGCATGTCATTCTTTTACAAATCTGTGAGTTTATTCCACTTTAATTAATACGAGTTTATATTTCAGTTCATCGCCCATTTATTTAACCAATGTTTATATCTTTATTAGAAAATAAAATGGCCGACAAGTGTATGGTTTTATTGTTCACGCCATGTTACGTGCGTTTCTAGGGCAGACAAATTTCAGCTGTTTTGCTCTAAAACTTACAGTTTCGGGAATATTTTAAGTTTTATGAGTTTATTCGTAACTCACCTTTTCGGTGTGGTACAGGCACTGCCGCTATTAAACAATTTATACGTGACAAAATAAATTTATACGTGACAAAATAAATTTATACGTGGTAAAAGAAAAATCATTACAGGCTATTCATGATAAAGTGAGCACTTTAGAAATGAACCTTGGAAGAAAGTCACTGTTCCTTCGTGCATAGTATATTAACGGGCGCATTGAGTCACATGTGCCTAGTAAAGTTTATGACGATAGTGGGAAAGTAATTCGATATCTTAACGTCGAATAAGACATGTTAGGTAACCATTTGTGACTACTTAAATTATTACTTACACTTAATTTTTTTAATGAATCGGAGTGTAAAAATGAGTAGATTTGTAAAATATTTGCTTTTATAATAATTTCACAGTTTCACTTGACCGACGCATGAATAAAGCGATAAGACCCAGCAGGATTTTCAAAGTGCTCACTTTACCATGAATAGCCTGTATATGACTGTGACTTAGTGTCACAAGCTCTCTTCTGCCTGGGTCAATGGTCATTTCGAGATAGGAGATGTCGGCTGATAGAGCAGCGAGGTGCTTTGCCTGGATGGCTGGTTTCGTCTCCACGAAACCCAGTTGTACGAGGCAGAGCGGGACGTGTTCACTCAACATAGCGGAAGTCACGAAATGCTCGCGACTTGGGCTGCTGGGTGAGACGCCATCCACGTCTTCCTCTCCTCATTCGTCGGCACTGATCACAAAATTCCTCGAATATGAAGCATTATGTCTGGTTAATATACCCGCCGATCATGCCGAACAGACAGAGTGGTAAACTAGAACAGCCAATCAGATATCATTCTCGGCACGCCGAAAATCTGAGCTCACGCCTAAATTCCTGCCCGAGGAAAGAGCAAACTTCGCCGGTATTGCTCAGAAATCAGTTGGCTCGCCTATTTTATACCAATAATATGTTGTATAAAGAACGTGTTATGGTTTAATAATATACCGGATGTTCACGAGCAAATGATAATAAACAATAGAGTGAGGCAGACAAGTACAAACGGAGCATATTTCATCAAGGAACCAATAGTCTAAAGTCCACAGATAACCTTCTAATGGCAGTGCCAATGTGCGGGAGCGGGTATGCAACCTTGTGTGCGTGGCATTGTAACCAGCCCGCGCGCAGGTCTTCGTGCGTGATAACACCGCTCAGTACCGCATGGCCGTAGTCTCGGAGGAGCTACGTATCTACAGTCCCCGCAGGACGTGTTACGGGAATATTCGGAGGAAGTCCCTTTAGATGCTCGTGAGACGATGTGGTTTCAGCAGGACGGGGCCCCGCCTCATTTCGCCATTGCAGTTCGCCGGTAGGGGAGGTCCCCACATTATGGCCACCACGCTCATCTGGTATCACACCACCTGACTTCTGACTTTAGGGCCACGTTAAAACCCTCGATACGAATCATGAGCTCATTACGCCGGCAACCTTTGCACACGTGCGTCGCAACATGCTTCAGCGCACTGCACCGCCTGCGTGGCCGACAGTTGCAGACATTTTGAACAGACACTTTGAACAGAGACATCGAGCAGACACTTTGTCCCCATGCCTTCATGCCAAACGTGCAAATGAAGTGTCACTTCATTGCACTGCCTGTAGTCTAGTTATTGTGATTGCATACTCGCCACTGCAGCACATTACCATTTCCATTAGCGGGTTGACTATGGGCGTTAGACAATTGGTTCCTTGATGAAATATACTCCATTTGTACTTATCTACCCCATTCTGGCATTTATTACAATTTGTTGGTGAACACACTATATAATATTTTAATGTGTGTATTTATAACGGAATACGTAAACATAAATTTTAATTCTATTCTACATTTGTATGAAACAATTGCAGCTTGAAAATAAACCGATAGGAAGCACTAAAAAGTAAAGTATATTTGGAAATGTATAATAAAATTGGAATCTCTTGAAAATCTTGAAAACCATTTCGTCAAAATTCGTATTACAATAGAATTAATAAAATAGAGTATAAACATGATATCGTCCAATATAATGTTCGTAATTTATTTTGAAATCTTAATATTAAAAATATGTAAAACAGTGTGGCGGTAAACAGATTGAAAAAAAAAAAAAAAAAAAAAAAAAAAAAAAAAAAAAAAAAAAAAAAAAGTTTCTATCCGCTGTGTCTGTTTAACGTGATCGGCGTAAATGTGAGTCAAGCTTTGTAAGAGACTGTTCGAGAAGTGCCACTTACTGTCTGGGAACATCAAGTGTTGCATGAAGGCCCAGGGGCAGAAATATGCATAGTGTGCAGAGCGGCCGATCTCACCAGTAGTAACATTTGGTTGGATCAATGTTAGCCCAACGTTTGGCCCTACCGTTGGCCCAACGTTGGTGTGTAAGTTGGCCAAACGCCGAAATGTCACTCGGGATTACGTTTGCCCAACATGACTTTTATGTTGGTTGCCAATTGAACTACAACATTGGCTCATCATTATGCAATGGTTGTGTGCACACTCTTAATCGTAGTGTATTTTTCTTTCTGGAAGGCATTCATAGAGTCATTTACCAACATGTTACTATAAATATTTAGAATTTTAAATGTGTTGGCAAAATGTAATATTGCAATCGTTATGCCAGCCAATAAAACGACATTCTGCCAAAGTTGGCTACCAGCGTTTTAAAGAAATTTTACCCATTGAAAAGATTTTTTCTATGTCTTCGTTGTATTACTATTCATCACTTTTCACTTCATATTATGATCTGAAAATTATCTTGGCCCACGTTAGATTCGAAATCGAGCCCTATAGAATACCATCCCACGGTGTTTTCAATTAGACTATCGTGATCTTCTACTATAAGTGAAGCTATAAGCACATATTATTGCGTTGCAGTTCGATATACTGTGATATATTTTTTATGTGTTTAAGTATGATAGTACCACTTTGGAAGTGAATTCAAAGTCTACCAGTTACAAAAATATATTTTCCACCTAATAACCCTAATCCCCACAACTTACGGACAGTTTATTTTTAAAGAATCTCCGTTGTCAAAAACTGGAACCATTTAGGAAATAAAATACATTATATATGTCATTCTTTATAAAATAATAATTTCCTATGATGGCACAATGTCTGCAATGCAATGTTTTCACGTTGTAAAAAAAAGACCAGTCACCAACTGTTATGTTTACAACGTTGTTTCAACACATATGAAATAGTTGTTTTATTTCATCAGAAAAAAGGCACTAATCATTGTTGGCATGATGTGTGCTGCACAATGTTATCCCAACTTAGTAATAAGTACCAGTTAACCAATATTGTGTTCTCAACATTGGCACAACACATACCAAAATGATCATGTTTTAAAGAGAAACATCTCAGGTCACGAAGAACCTTTATGCTTTTATAAAATACAAGAAAGTGGCATTGTTTTCATTCAAAAAGGTTGTCCTCTACTGTTACATAAAATATCTGTTGCCCAACGTTGGTACAACAGAAAAATACACACCTATTATTAACCGTAACGTTTACCAACAACCAGCCATTTAAAATTACTCTTGCTAAAATGTCAAAACATTTTCTTATTTAATAATATTTCTGGAGAGTGCTACGTAATCTCTTAACATTTCCGCAGTAGCAATTTTTTGTTGGCATTTTCAATTGGTCTAATGTGTATGCTCCAACTCAACGTATAGCCAACCTTTCCAACCAAGTGTCAACGTTGGGACAATGTAGGTTGCTACAGGAGTGCCAGAGGCTGCCCGTACGAGTGTAAAGTTAAGTGTTTGCTTGTTGGATTCGTTTTCATAATTATTGCTAAATTTTTAAATTGTAATTTAACATTTTACAGGGTATTGTAAGGTAAAACACCATGTGTGTCAAATAAATTTCAATCTTATATATGCACAATTGTATGTAGAGTTTGTGACGAAAAGTTTTATAAACGCTCTTGTCAAGGTTTTAAATAATTGATGACAAGTATTTATTACTTATGAAAACTAAAGGACCTTGGAAAAAATTATGCACGAATGGTGGGTCCAAAAATAAAATACAAAAACACAAATTTTAATTTCTTTTAGATGCTTTAACATTTTATTATAATATTACATTTTATAACACCCAACATTATTTAAATATAAATGCTAATTCATGTTTAATAATAGTAATACTTATTTCCATATATATTTCTTAGCTTTGAATTCGATTAGTTTTTACTCATCCAGTTTATGATCATAGCCGAGGCAACTCAACTAAAACGTAAAGTCACTTGGTACATGGTATTGCGTCCAAGCGAGTGAATATACTGTTACATGGACGGCAGACGGGCGTATCTGAATTCGTGGGGGATGGAGGTCTTAATAAAAATAAAAGAATTAAATTTTAATTTTAATTTATTCACTCAGGTATTATTTGCAGCATTAAAGCCCCGATCACTACTATTACTCTTTTTATTATTCAGTGAGTACAATATTTAATGTCTATTTCAACTCTTATTAACGTCCTTCTTAATGTCTCCGTTTGGTTACAGTCAATATTAACTCGTAACCTTCATTAACACATGTTCAATCTATTTGTTGCTAATATTTTTAATATCTTTCAATCACGAATATAGTCCAATAGTCCAGCCTACCAGCCGCATACTTCACTGCTTGATACTTGCAGTCGCAGATTTCCTACTCCGCTGGTCACTTCTCTCGCCGCTCGTTCTGCTATCTCTCGGTACTCAGCCACTTATTCATTTAACAAAAACTCTCCGCTGAAGGCCTGTCATACTTTTATATCATTCGCCCTGACCATCTGGAAAGTTCAATTCACCCCAAGTCATGCCGAGAGAAACGAGGTCAGTTTCCAGAGCATTCTTCAGGTGAACGTATAAATTATATCCGCTGAGGGTCAGGCGTTGCGAGCCGCCAAAGGGTTAACGCGGCAGAATGCCTCCATAACTAAAAATGTTATTTAGATTGTCGCTCGTTTGTCATTCAAAACATTCAATTGACTTACCGCCCCGTTATCATCACTACTCTGTCCTTCTCTTCCACCCGCTCGCACGGGGCGTGTCAAGGTCAGCGGCGCAGACCAGCGACACATAACAATACGCAGGTGTGCATTTGAAAGCCAGATGCAATTAAACTTTCTTCAATTCTCTTTATTAAATGTTTGTTTCTTTCAAGATTTTCGTAATATTTCCGAAGGTTTCTCTTTTAAGTTAGGTGGAATAACCGGATTAGAGTTCAGTTTCCAGCAAGGGATGACACCAGACATATAAGAGAGCTGCCGGGATTTTATTTGTTTCTGGGTCACATCAGTGTGCTCCCAGAACATTTGTGTTTTCCAGTTCAATACCGGGGCCGCGGTGGCTCAGCGGTTAGCCCACTCACCACCCATTAAGGCGAAACGGGTTCAATCCCCGGCCGGGAAACTGTAGGATTTTCGTAAGTGGGAATCGCGCCGGACGCAATGCCGCTGGTCGGCGGGTTTTCTCGGGGATCTCCCGTTTACCCCCGCCTTTGCATTTTGTCGCTGCTCCATTCTCTACTTATTTCACCCTCATAGGCTTTCCTAAGAGCCGCCCAAATCTCTCAACTCAACTCCAGTTCAATGCCGTATCTTTGGCGCCACTCCTCAATACAATTTTGAGGAGATTAATGACGACAACAGTTAGTGGTTATTTACTTTGAAAATCCTAAATTGGCTAAAGGAAAAATAAAAGTCTACAAACTAGTCTTCTGGTAGTAAGTATTGGCTGGTGCATATTAGAAGAATATTAAAGTGAACTTACTGATCTTCATGCAAAAAAGAAAATTAAGAACACAATCCTTCCACCAAAATATAAGCTGTTCGCTAGGTGGAAGATAACGGATGAGCCACAAACTTATATCAGCATATTGCCTAAAACATTTTAAACGATCTAAAACTACTCACAACTGGCAATACACATAAAAATTGGGCCGTGTCTCGGGTTTTTACACTATATTAAATAAAAGGACGAATATCGACGCATGGATTTTAACGAAACTCGTTTATTCAAACAAAGTAACAAGCAACCACCGAACAAATAAAACCAAAGGTATGGTATTACGGTACCAGTGAGTAAAATTTTAAAGACATTTTGAAAGTTGGGTAGAAGTAGAAATAGGAATTACGAGACCTGTGCTCTACGTACCTATGTATACTGGCTCACAAAAATTAATCAAATCACAAACGCGGTGGGAATATATTTTGAAGACTCACTGAGCGAAGTTGATTCTCCACATCGGCTCCACTTGAATCAATAGACGCAACAGATTATTTCATCGACCGAATTTCGTTACTTTAGCCGTGGTTTCTGTTGATCTACTGTGAATTTCACAGGTGGAAGACGGTAGTTCCAAGATCACTACAAGAATTTGTAGTCTCATGCCAGTTTGCTACATGATATCTCCGTGAGTATCATTTCACTGATGGAAATCACTCTTTCAAATGAAGTAGTTAAGCAATGTGGTGAATCAGGTCAGTGTATGTGCTTTGTGTTATTATAATAACTATTTTTGGTATTTCTAAGTTTAATATGAAAATGCGATATACAAAAAACTGTATTTTCTCTGTAATTGCACCAAAATAAATGCACAATTGAAAATAATATATTTATGCATAATCACTGGAGAATATTAGCCATTCAGGACTTGAGTGCACAGTGTAGCAACTTAACAACTATTCCTAAATAAACCAACGAATTTTATTGAATCAGAGGTATTCAACCTCCACTTATGCTGGGTTAATCACAGGGTGCAAACAAATTTGTAATTGAAGAGAGTGTCACAGAAGACTAATTTGAAACACAATTATGTGTTTTAGAAAATTTTTGAGAAGTTTATTTCATTGTGTTTTTTCGCTGCATGTTAACTATGGTCACTATATTTGTCCCTTATGACCATATTTAAAAATATCGAAGAGGGGCTCACTGTAATATTATTTTTGCTTGTCACACTGTAATATTAATGACTCCGGCTCTGCGAGCATTTTGAGTTATTACAGGAGCAAGGAAGTCTTAAACGGCATGTTTTTTTGTGTCCAGACTGGGATTTTGTTTTCAGGGCGTAACAAATTTCTAGATGACGATGCATACGTCGAGTACAGCTCATTGAATACGCATACTGACAGTAAAGTGGTATTCTTAGATAAAGTAAACTTTTTATAAAATTAAAATCGTTGTATGTGTATCACTTTAATTTCATTCCAGTACGCGTTAGAATTAGGATGCAACCATTTCATAAAAACATATTTATAAATAAATAAAATTAAATGCATAGAATTTCACAGTAAGTACTGTCTTCTTAAACATTAATGCCAAATTCAGTTCTACATGAATAACATGTAAATGCTGCTATATATATATATATATATATATATATATATATATATATATATATATATATATATATATAGTGGCAGTGCTTGCATATCGTAATATAAAATACACCTCGCTATGAGTTTCTATGCTAGTAGATTAAATTTAGTATTGTTATGTAACATGTTAAACAACCAAAATTAAAACCTGCCACCTATAAATTTGCAGGTCCAATATAGTCCTACTAAAGTTTGCATGTTATGAGCCGAGTAAAAGTCATACTCGATTGTTTTACATAATTGGGGTGAAGTTACACAAATTAAGTAGTTCACATGCACTTACCATCCAATAACGTATAAATAACTCACATGGCAATTACCATACATGTTTGGCTTATCATTTTTGCTGTCCATTAAATCAGCGAGATGTATGTGTTGTTTTGGTACTTGGTGACTTACATACACACATTGTTGAATAATTTTACTAACCGAATGTGTTTACTATGGGTTAAGGAAAATAGTAATTTTGAAATTTTATATGTTCTTAATTGCTCAAATGCTAAATACAAAATACTTTAATTGTTTAATTTTTGGTATTTATGTGATAAATAATGCTAAAAATCATTCGTGGGGTCAGGGAAAGGGGGAAATAGTAGTTTAAATCTGTATGACTATTAAATGAAATGCTGTGCATGAACATAACAGTTTTATGTTCTTTTTCTTTGCTTTATACAAAAACAATGCGTTTCGCAGATGAAAATATGCATACTGTACAACTCGCATTAAAAATACACCATGAATTAGTCATTAAATTACAGATGGATAACCTGTCGGAAATATTTAATTCTCGTTGCTAAAGTAACCTATATTGTTTCCGGCCGAGCCAGGATTGCGTAAGTTTGTTGGTTCGACGATACATTTATTTATAACTAGGAGACCCAGCCAGTGACCTTTTTTTTGTACTGTCACGAGGCTAGAACAGTCACCATGTTAAAAAATTTGGTTATCATGCAAAGACTGAAAAAAATGTTGCATAGATATATGTAGGTAATAATGAAATGATGTGAAATTAACTCAACATTGAAGCGACTGCGGTCCCATTTAATATTTCTTTATCCACTTGGCCACTGCGGCCCCACTTAACATAGGTCTATCCATTGACCTACTGCGGCCCCACTTGGAATCCCTCTATCCACTGAGCCACTAAGGCCCCACTTGGAATCTCTCAATCCACTAAGCTACTAAGGCCCCATTTGATATATATATATATATATATATATATATATATATATATCCACTTGGCCACTGTGGCCCCATTTGATATAGTTCTATCAACTAAGCCACCGCGGCCACACTTAACATAGTTCTATCCACTGAGCCAATAAGACCCCACTCTTGGAATCGCTCTATCCACTGACTCACTGTGGCCCCACTTAATACACTCAACATTGGAGCGAGACCTTTAAAGCAAACAAAAATTATATTTCATTACCTTCATATCTCTATGCAATATTCTCTATGCATTAATACAAAACTTTTCATAGGGAAAAGTACTTAAAAAACGAGTTTTTAGGGTAAAGGGTAATGATTACATAATCTGATCTTGCTGAAATTCGAACATGACCTGTATTTTACCCTGAGGATTCGCTCTGCAAATTTGAAGAACTTCTATCGAGTTTCAAGGGACTTAGAGTTATTAAAGACGGACAGACAGACAGACAGACAGACAGACGGAGATCGTCTACTTATTACATAGGATAGATGGAGACAAGACAAATGATGGTAGATGAAGCATTCATGTATGTCCGAAACAACAAAAATCTCCGACGAGGTTATAGATTCCTTCGGCATGTATAGCTAATTACGTTTTCTGAAAGAACAAAGTAAATCACGAAAGATTGCCATTTTTACGCCGGAAAGTTTTTGCAGTGCTTCTTTCAAGGTGAGAAATTGTATTAATAAATTAAATAAATTTCAGTTGCTGCAAATAATATGTTGTTAAATGCCGTGTATTATATGCAACTGTTTATTTGCTTAACCTTCATATTTGCCGAATATAAAAGTCTGTGTCGTAATAGTCGGTTTGCCTACTTTAATAAGACAAACCACATGAGATACGATTTGTTATTATAATAATTTTAAGATGTTTTAATTATTCGACTATCACAAAACGTCGTACACTGTCCATTATGGCTACACTCGTATGGGTTCTCACTGGTGAAATGCGCAAAACGCGACGCATTCGAACAGCTGATCAGGCAGGCTTACATTTTTCTTTTGGCCATGCGCCATAGGATGAACTCCTCGTGTGTTACCGATGCTATGTTTTCAGAAGTATGTATAGCTTTGCGCAATTGTAGCTTGTCGTATTGATTTACTTGGTGTTTAATTGGCGTGTAAATTGCTGTGCTACGTTTTATGAAATACTTATGTAGGTTATCCTCGGGCACTACACTGTAAAAAAATGTCTGGTAGACTTCCTAAACTCCAATGGAAGTTTTTGACCTATACATTGTATGGAAATAGTGCTACGTACCAGGCTGAAAATATGTAAATATTTAGCATTGCTTCTATACAGAGTAGGGAAATTCCCTACGCATTTGACTCTTTCCTGAGCAACTGTATGACCATAACTATGGATGTATGGGAAAATATTTTACCATTCGCGCTTTGTCATTGTTCATTGTACGTTTACACTAATATGGTAAATTTACAAATCATTTCTTTAAAGTGTAGTACTATCTGTGCATAATCGCTAGGGATAGGAAAATTTTCCGAATTCATTTCGGGACAAGATAGACGTCAAGTACATATACAGTGAAGTCACCTTCGCAATTGGATCACAGTTTATTGAACATGATCTGCACGCCTCTGAGGCAATTGCAGACTTGCAAGCAAACATTTTGCGAATCCCATAACTGCTAGGTGTGGGGTAACAGCCAATAAACATACAGGTTCCAGTATGCAGAGGACTGAGGAGTCTAACCTACAGGTCATTGAACTCGCGAAATTCTCCTATCCTTAATAATCGTGCAAGGTTTTAAAGCTGAGTTCAATAACATTTGAGCCTTTTAGTGGGATCGGTGGTGCGTCCGGATGTATCCGAAGAAACACTTGGCGGTTCGCTTCTTTACACGCCTACTTTGTTATTCTGTGCTTCCGTAGGCAGTGCGGCGAGCGAAGCTGAGGAGTCGTTTGCTTTCATGTTTGCTCAAGGAGCGTTTTCATGCGTCCATAGAAGCAAGAGTGTATGTTCCTTCCACAAATATTAGCTTTTTTAAAGAAATTGTCAGGTGTTGGGCAGCTAAGAGCTGTTTGATGATTTACGCGTAGCCGGTAAAGAAAAGTAAAAAAGAAAGATCCACGCACGGAGCGGGTCTATTGTTTGGGGAGCGAATGTCTTGGAGAGCTGTTCGTAAAAAACCCGCCGAGAAGATGAATTCTCGGTATCCGATCTATTCGCGAACTTAGCGTCATATTCGGCGAGGCCTTCTGTTTATTTCTGCCTCCGTCTGTGGAATGTGGACTTTCGATGGAAATACCATCCGTCTTGCTAAGTTCGGGCCACTTGTAACTCCCTCCCCTAAGAAAAAAATAATTTCTACCTGCAGCTGGAAAAGCGTTTCAACATGCTTGAAGCGTGGTTCCAAATATCTTTGTTTACTGTGTGCAAGCACGAGAGCGACAAGGGCGTTAAAATCCGCAACTTAAATGTCATATGACCTCTACGCTCAAGGCATTAAACTTGCGTGGACTTCTTCGTCTCTAACTCGCCTCTGTGAAAATTCCGAGTATGTTATAGAAACTTTTAATAATTTAATCTCGTGTCAATATGTGATGTTTTACCGTCAAATGAGAACAGCATTAAGTTTTTACAGAGCTCGCGGTGGAACTATAATTAGTTTGACACTTAATTAAAGGAGTGCGTTAGTCCCACGTAAAAAAAAGTACCATGTATGTACGTACCTAACGAATACTGCTGGCAGCTGTTGAATTTTTCAGGCTTTTTTTCATTATCGTTACATTCTTTTGCTTATTTTTGTCACCTATCTTTTATTCAAAAACAGCTCCGTGAATGTACTCGTATTTTGCCACACAATTTGTACATTCAGCTGTCTAGAGAAACGCACGAATACAAAATATGTATTAGGAAATAATTCTAAACATTCCTTGGAAGATTTAAGAGAAAAGTACATATTTGTGCTATCGCAGCTAAAATCACATAAATATACAAAACCTGGCCTGTACTGTTACAAAATGAATGTTGTGAACCCATGACATGAGGGTCGAGGGAACACGTACTTTTCAAATCATGACTACATGCACGTCGCACTGTCGTCCCAGGTAAAAAGCGGCCCTCGCCAAAAGTGGATTGTCGGAAGTGATGAATAATCTGTCATTAGAACACACCATACTTGAACTCCTGAGATGGTAAAGGCTGTTCACGATAAAGTGAGCACTTTTGAAATCAACCTTATAAAAAGGTCACTGCTCCTACTTATACGTATTTTAGCGGGCGCGCCAAGTGAAACGCGCCCAGTAAAGTTGGTAACGATGAAGGTGAAAGAAGTTCCATATCTTAACGTAGAATAAAAAGTGTTAGGTAACCATTTGTGATACCTTAAATTATTTCTATTGCTTTCTGGTTTTTTAATGCGTCGAAGTGTAAAAATTGACAGATTTTCAAAATATTTACTTTTTAAGTAATCTTACAGTTTCACCTGACGGACGCATGCAGAAAGCGATGAGGCTCACGGCAGTGTTAATTTTAGATAAGGCGGAAGAACACACAACATGCATACAAGTAGATCTTAAGCAGTGGCTTCAAAAGTGCTCATTTTACCGTGAACAGCCTATATCAGCAGTTTACTGTTTCTGCCAGAATTTTTATGTAGCAGTAAAACTGTTGCTCTTGTAAGTGTACAAATACGGCAGGTTTACAAGACTTTTTTTTTGTAAATTTACAAAATTCTGTTTAATTAGAACAATATTTTATCTCCGTTTACAGCAAATTTTCTATTGTGTTAAGGGCGATAAAGGTGCACAACTTATATGCCACTTTACCTCTACACTTAACGTATTAAACTTGAGTTAACTTTTGCGACTCTAACTCGCCTCTATGAGAATTCCGACAATGGCAACACCATTCTGTGCTGTAACACTCAATATAAGGGTGTTCTGCGAAATCCCATAGGCTACCACTTTCAAGTTTCTGTAGCCTAACTGAATTGTTACATTCAAAAATCGTTGTTAGGACACCCGTTTCGATCACTGTCACCGTCGAATATGAATATATGTATATAGGCCTATATAATTCAAAGAACAATCGGGAAATCCGTATTCATATGCTTACATCTTCCGTTTCTTAAACGGTGTTTGCAATTAGACAGCAATCAACAATACTGAACGATTTCATAATAAACTTTATAAAAAATGCACTCTCTATAGTCACCCAGACAAACGGTCACCTTAATGTCTTATCGGTAATCCCTAAGTTTTTTTTACACGACGGCTAATTTTTGGGAGTGCGTTAGTTGTTCCAACGTTTTCCAAGAACATCCATAAAGAATGTTCTTTTCTTTTTCGGTTGCATTGAAATAGTCCTCTCCTTTCCTTTTGAAGAATTTATAGTCCTTCAGAGAGTAATCCATCTGTAGGGTCACCCGAATTTCGCGAAAAGATTTCCTTGCATGCTAGATTACAATGCCCTACGGTCGTACCAGCAGTTTTATTTTGCTTATGGCAGTGTGTGTCTGTGAGGAGACATTGTCTTGCTTGACTGGGCAATCAGAATTAGGTTACTCCGATACTGTACGTTTGTGATTCGCGGGCAGACACCTAAAACGCGAAACACTTAGATCATCCAATAAGATCTAAGCTAAAGTGTTATGGAATTCAACTGGTCATGGAATCTTTTCACGAAAATCTGGTGTTTCTATCATTGGTATATCCCGCCTTTCTTGCCTCGAGATTGGCTGCTAGAGTGTAACGCTTTCAATATGGGATGGAATGATTGCCCTGCCATGACTGTTTCTCCAAGCCTTGCTATGTCAAACAGTTTGAATAAAATTATTAAGTCGAAGGTTGGTTAGTTGGATTCAATCTGATAACTTTTGGAATTATTTCTCGCAAACTATCGAGATAAAAATAACGAATAAATATCACAAATAATAATAATAATAAAATAGAAGATTTTAAGAGTTAAATAGCGTAATATTTAGAGACCTGAAAAATTCGTGAGTTAAACGACCTGCAGGCTAGACTCTACAGTCCTATGTAAAAATATGCCGATATCAACTGCCCATTGGTTGTCTGCTGTCACAGTGGAAGGCGACGATTGGACCAGCGCTTTCCAGGAGGTGTCGAACACCTTGTGGACCAGTGGCTAATGTTATATAAACGAAAGTGTTTTGAATTCTAGCTTGTTCCCAAATGAATCCGGAATTTTTCAGGTCTCTAGTAATATTAAGTCGCCTAAATTTAACTGAGTTTTATGGTGTCGCCGTAACATTACGGTATACTCATTTCTTGGAGACAAGGAGTAAGAAATATTGCTTCTTCAACAATTTTCGTAAGGTTCTGTGCAACGCAATATCACGTAAGCAACAATCAAAGTATAAAAATGTTTAGACTGTACACGGTAAAAAAAATGAGCACTTTTGAAAGCCCGGCTTAAGATGTACTTGTATACACGTTGTGTATTCATCCGCCTTATGTAAAATTAACATTTCTATGGCTCTCATCTACTTTATTCATGTGTCAGTCAATGGAACCAAAATTATTAAGAAAGTAAATAATTAATATATCTCCTCATTCTTACAATTCGATGCAGTAAAAAAACAGGAAGTTAAATTATTAATTCTAAGTTATCACAAATGACTACCTAGCACTTTTTATTCGACTTTAAGATATGGAACTACTTTCCATCCATCGTTGCCAACTTTAATGGCCGAATGTCACTCAGTGCGCCCATTGAAATATATGCATTCAGGGGCCGTGACTTTTTTCTAAGGTACATTTTTAAAGTGATCACTATCGTGAACAGCCTTTAACAGGTTTGATTTAATATTATTGTATGTAGGAAATAACATTTTATTACAACCCTTTCAGTTCGGAACTGTATAGACAGCTGGCCAGTAGTCAACGTTGTTTAGTATAGTAAGTATTTTCGGAGTCGCGTAAGCCAATAGGGCGATTGTAAATTGGAAAACACAGATAAGAGAACTGATGGCCACGCAGTCGTGAACATAGGAGACTTACTTCTAGCTTTGTTTCAAATGTCAATAAATCAGTACGGCACTCAAAATGTTGATAAAAGTTTGATGTTAAATTTCAGTCAGAGACTTCAACGCCAGAATGGGCAACATCCGCATGAATAATTACCAATACATGAAAAATTCGTGATTTTATTGTTTTGCAGGCAAAACTTTGCAGTCTTATGGCTAATCTAACTGATGCCAACTGCTCATTGGCTGCTTGCTGTTAAAGCAGAAGGCGATGATTGGCCGTGCGTTTCACTGCGTGTTTATTATTAGTTCACCAGTTCTGCATGAAGTGTCAAATAATGCGAGAGTTTTTAGATTCTAGCAAGTCTTGAAAATAACCCAAAATTTTTTTTACTTCAAAATTTATCATTCTTAAATTTAGTGAAAATCCCGTATAAGAATGAATGATTTTACTAGACAGAATGCTTTTATAAGTGGTAAACTCGCCTCAGTGCATGATGGTCGATGGGAAAACTTCGTTGCAAAGTGAATATGTGTGTATTTGTTGTATATATGCATACATTTAAAATTAATTTTGAAAAAAATATACTCATTAGACATGTTAAGAACCTGTACCCAGGGCACGCTGCAGATTTCAGAACCCATACTTAGGAACCTGCAAAATTCCTCTTATATTCTATCATCCCGATAGAGTTCACCTTTCTATCTATAATCGAGTAGATGTTGCGTGTTAATTGGCTTGTAATGACCCAATTTCTTTCCTTTTCTTTAATCGATCGGATGTATTTGGGCAATTTTATCGTAGTTGTTTCTATTGGTACTAGGCTGCCCAACGAAGAGTCACACACGTTGTAGTCTAGAGACAGAAAATAGGAAGCACACAAAAGTGGAATGGCGTGGCAGTATCTTCAGTGTAAACACGCCCATTAATGATTTCCCGAAATCACTCCAGGCGAAGGCTGGGTTGGGTCTTTAACAAAGACCATATGCCAATTCCTTCCCATTTCTCCCCCAAACCTTCTTCCCTGAACAACTTGCTCCATATCTAAATACTTCGCTTTCGAGCCCAGCTACCTACCTATAGGCTGCTTTAGTGAAGTGAGGATTTTTGAAAGCCTTCTCACTTGGAATGATTGTCAGTAAATACATTTTATGTTACACGTAGACCTTAACTTCCGAGTGTGGTGGAATCTACACATAGTGTTTATTGCTTACATGGCAATAATTATGTAAATATGTGGTTAAACGGTAAAAAAATGGCTGAAATAAAGAAGTAACTAAGGCCTCAAAAGTGCTCGCTTCACCGCGAACAGCCTATACCTACCATACCCGTTAGCTGACTTGTAGCGTGAGACTCTGGCTTCCAGGGGGTGAGTTACCAGTCGCTGATTGGTGGACGGTGCTGCGCCATGTTGCTGGCAAGTGGCGCCATTTTGGTGGCATGTGCTGCTGCCGCCGAACCCTCATACGCCACCGAATGGCCTGTGTGTCTTGAGACCGGGCTCTCAGGGTGTTTGTAAAGACAAAATGCACCCCGACACGTACTCAAATCATTGAGTAAGGGGGCGGGGCGCCGTATAGCTGTTGTTTCTTGGGCACCGGCCCGTGTTAAGGCTGTTAAGTTGTTGCCTATTTTTAAATTAAGTTACGTGTGGTTTTATTCGGCGGGGGAGTGAGGCTCCCCTCCAGCCTCACGGCTGGAGTGAATGTTAGTGTCGCGATGTCTGTCTAGTAAGTTGATCTGTTGTTTGCAAGTGTGCTAATTAAACTCGCATTTGTTGTATAAGTGCATCCCTAGTCTCCCGGGGGCAGCCCACAGGGTACGTTTCATCGTTTCAATGTGTAGTGTAGGAGAGAATTGAAAAATTCATAATCATATGTGCTTGCGCTTATGGCGCTTATTCAAAGATGTGATATTCTTATTTACATTTACTTTTACTTATACTTATGGCACACTTCTGTTTTAGTGCTGATGGCAATTTAATTTTTTTTTTCGGGGTGTGCCATATTTTCTCTTTCTGCTACCTGAGAAAAAATATTTATTTATTTTTGCTATAATTAATAAGGAGGGAAGGGTTGGGGGAGGAAAGTTTGATTTTTCTTCCCCTTTTAATTCTGTTGAGCACTGAGGGTGCAAACCTGAAAGGAAAGTGGTCGTTATTAGTGCATATGCTAGGGGGCCCTTGGTACCATAATTCAGTCGGATTTCTGATAGAAGAAGGGCTCCCCCCTGCCATCATGGTAGTCAGCTTCTCCCCGACCTGAAACAGGCTATCAAGTCGGTGCGTCATTGTGCGTACATAATAATAGAAGTATTTTATTGTGTTTTTTTAAATTTTTTTTATTAATTTAAAAAAAAAATTTATTGTGTTTTTTGTTGTATAAATATAGCTGTGTCCGTTTTTTTTTTAATTTTTACATATGTATGCGTATTTTTTAAAATTATTTTCTATAATTTTAATTATTAATTATCTATCCCGGTATGTCCAGTGTTCAAAGCTAAGTGATATATACAGTGGTGGTAGTGATTATTGCGAAGCTACTCCACATGAACACTATTCCCTGGGCCAGTATGTGCTCCACTAGGCCTGACTCCCGGGTGGAGGAGGGGCAGGTCTTCTTGCCCTAGATTCCACGCAGTTGACCCCTGAAACAGCGCACCTCTGCTTCCTTTTTGTTGTGTTTGTGTGTGTAAGAAGTTATGGTGCGGTGTGCTTCGGTGAGTGTCGTGAATATATCGTGAACAGCCCGGGTGGTGTGGTCGACATGTGCGCTCTACCGTCGGAAGCTTATTAAAAATAGGGGGGGGGGAAGTCGGCGGCCCGTCTGTCACGGGCTGCGTGGTAGCTCTAACAAGATATACCCACGCTTGTATGTATACCTTTCATTGCACGAGCAGCTCTGAGAAGAGCCACTCGGCCGCGTGTGCTAAGTTTGGCGCTTTGCAGCTGTCGCCTCGCGGCTCACTGCTCTCCGACTGCCGGACTTTTTGGTAGCGCGGTCATATTCATAGTCTCGCGGGGCCGTGCGCTGTGATTGGCCGGCTTCACCGGCCAACCAGCAGGCGGGCCCATTCCTAATTTCGCAGTGTTCAGATCAGTTTCGGTTTTTTTGAATTTTCTTATGCCTGCGGGATCATAGTTACCAAAATTTTTAATAATTATATTATCACGTCCTTCTAAATTATTATACAGATTTTTATTTTTGTCTACAATTATTTCTTTAATGTATTTTGCGGAGAGCAGCTCATGGATAGTTTGATTGGGTGTGAATCTGTCTTGGATAGTTATTACTCTCAAATATTTGTTTTGTACATCATGTACCCATACCTCACATCCATATAGCATAGCTGGGAGTATTATTTGTTTATATATTAGAAGTTTTTTGCTTAATGGGAAGTTATCTTCATTTAAAATGCGGTATAGCAGTTTAAGTTCGCCTAGTGCTGCATTTCTTGCGTTATTTATGTGTGGCTGCCAAATTAATCTATGGTCCAATATTATGCCTAAATATTTTGCTGTTTTAACAAACGGAATATTTTGATTAAACAGTATTAGTTCTTTAGATGATCTTGGTAACATCTTAGTGATTATTATTGTCTCAGAGTTTCCAGGGTTTATTTTAATTCTCCATTTAGTGTACCATTTTTCCAGAGTTGTTAGTTGTCTCTGTAAGGATCCTAAGGCATATTTTAGATTATAATGTTGTTTTATTATTGCAGTGTCATCTGCGTACATTTGAATATTAGCGTTAGTTCTGGCGTCTGTTATAGTGATGTCAGCAGTATAAATACTGTATAGAAAAGGGGAGAGTGCTGATCTCTGTGGAACTCCTGCTGTTGCAAATTTAGTATCGGAGTCTGCTCCGTCTAGTGTTACGTAAAATCATCTGTCATTTAAGTAGTGTGTCAGTAAATTTACGTATGTGGCTGGGAAATTATAGTTTATCTATTTATATATTAATCCTGGTAGCCAGACTTTGTCAGAAGCTTTTTCTGCATCTAATAATGTTATTATCGTGTATCTTTGTTCTTTATTATTAAATCCATTTGTTATATCTTCTACTATTTTAATTAGTGGGTGGATGGTGCCTTGGTGAGCTCTAAAACCATACTGATTACCTGGGATTATTTTGTTTACGTCTGCATGAAACTGTAATCTGTATAAAAGGGCTTTTTCAAAAATTTTGCTCATGCTATTTAGTAAACTTATAGGCCGTGTGTTTACTAGTTTACTGGGATCCTTTCCATGTTTTGGTAGTGAAATTACTTTAGCTTTCTTCCAGGCCTGTGGGAATCGACATAGTTTAAACATAGAATTTTATATTTTAATAAGAATTCTAGGGCGTTTACAGGTAATTTTTTAAATGTTTCGTATTTTGTTCCGTCTGGTCCTCCGGATTTATTATTGGGGCGCGTTTTTATTATTTTTAAAAGTTCCTTTATATTGATAGTCTTGTATTCAGAGGTGTCTTTTATTTTTAAGTAGTCATTTATGTCATTATTTACTGATTGTGTGAATTGCTTATCTTGTATATCTTTATTGGGGGAAAATTGATTCTCTAGGCTTTCTGCAATTATGTCGGCTTTATCTCTTTCATTATAAACAAATCCTTCGGGAGTTTCTATTGCTGGTGTGTTTAATTTTTTACGTTTCCCTGTTAGTTATTTAGTTAATCGCCACATTTTTCTAGGATATTTAGCCGCGTTTTTGGTGGCCTCACTCCAGTCTTTAATTTTTAATTCTTCGAGCTGACTTTTAATTTGTGTTTTAAGCCTATTGTACTCGGTTTTACTTGCGGGATTTCTATTTCTTTGCCAGTTATTTCGCGCCTGTCTTTTAAGGGCAATTAAGAATTCGAATTCTGGGTAATTTACTCTTGTTACTGACGTTTTTCCAAATATTTAGTATTTTGTTTTAGTGTGCGGCTGGAGTTCGGGGTATAAATGGCTGTTCTACTTCTACACTCTTAAGCATTCTGTGCCAGTGACAGAATCAGTACGGACTCAAACGCGTTTGATGTTTGTTCTGTATTTAAGTAATAACTGTAAGTCCCTAACAACAGCTGTTCAACGACCACCGCTATAGTGTAATTGTTACAACTGTTGTCTACCATCTAAGAGCTTTAAGTTCTATTGCCATCGTTTATCCTTGGGTATTACATGTGGTTGGGTCGTTTGGCTCATCTTTACTCTGCGGAAGGCAGTGGTTAACCACTGTAATATTTCCTGGGGCTACGATGCTAAGCCGTGAGCGATACATACAACCAGTCCCGACATCTATTTGATATCAGTGATGTGTGACATACACACGAGAAGATAAAATAAATAATACGTGATGCAAGGAAGATAGCTCACTTGTGACGCCCAGTTGTCAAATGCCGTGACAGTGCAGACCGCAAAATCTCATTAGATCTGTGCTAATGAAACTCAGTTTATATCTAAGAAAGAAGCCATGCCAGCTAACAGAAAATATGAAATGGTGTTTGCAGATTGTGGAATGACAGTCAACGTTTAACATAACTTGGGAAAACGTTTCAGAGGAATATCGCAAAGTATTACGAAAAATGTTGGACGATATAAAACACAAATAATACCAATCAACGATTTCGATATTACTTAACCCCAAGAGGATGTTTTATGTATATCGTGACAGTAACATACAGTATGAAGATTAGAAGAATATAAATATGATACCATTATTTAAAAATTGCACTACGCTCTATTTAAAATTTAGTGCAAGTTTAAAAAAGGTAGTAGGGTAGTACGGACTAAACATTTTACCGATTTGAGGACAAGCTAGGATACAAACTTCTGTAATTCGCTTCCGCAATTGTATTGCAGATCAAAAACTCTCTGGGAACTTTTAGTCATGAAGAAACGTGGAAGTAAAAAATAACGATACCCTGCTCTAGCTAATGTGGGATAAAATTGCTTACTCAGTGAAATAGCAGCCAATGGACAGTTAACTGAGGGTATATACAGTAAACCGCAGGTCCGTAAACTCTCAAAACTTCCCCATCCTAAAATATTTCTTGGTGTAAGTTTGAAACAAAATGACTGAAACATGGGTCCTGAATGGAATAAAACAACACCTTTACTAAATGCTGCAGCGCCATCAAATATGAAAACAAATTCTTGGCCGCCTTAAGACCACAGGACGAAGCGTCTGCTAAGGCCGTAAACACGTCGACAACCGATGTAATGATGATAGACAATACCTTCGAGTTTTCTCAGCGAGCGAGTGGGTAAGAAATTATTACATCTCGTAAATCAACTCCTTGAAGATAAATGAGCGACAAGAAACAAAGTGGCACTTAACTGTGCTTATTTTGTATTTCAGGTAGTAATCTCTTTTATTTGCGTTATCTTACAGTTTTTCTGCCATTTTAGTGTCAGCTAAAGCAATTGAAAAGTCCCCATTTATGTAAATGAGTTACAGAATTATCGCAGAATAAATGAGTATATGGAGCGGAAAACGCGTCGTGCGTTGGTGTCTCTTAATATAAGTGCCCAAGTTAGGGATAGACTGCTTGTTGCTCTCGAAACGCAGAGCACCTGTGTTCCACGAATAATGCTGTGGGAATGCAGGAATATCAATAAAAACCTCTGAAACTTCGCAACAAATAACTACCACACTTTATCCGACATCACGTTCATACAACAACGTACCAATTCATGCCCCAATTCAAAACAATAAATATGGCCTCCAAAACAATAATCTGGTACAGCCGCAATACTAACATTTCTATTCTGATATACCGTCTAAATAGCCTGATTGGGTATGCCGTGTTGCGACGGTTTCCTGTCGGTTCGGCTAGCATCCGGCAGGTTAGGTGCTAGGCACTCTTAGGCGGATGATCTAGAGCCATGTTGTAACGGAGTCACGCGATTTTGTCGAAGTGTGTAGCCGGATTTCCCATCATACACAACAATATCGCGTCCGTGTGCTTAGTTATTTCGTGTCATTAGCTAAAAACCCTCAAAAATATTTATTATTGCTAAACACCCGGAAATTTCGCACATCATTCGGCAACAAGCTAGAGGGCACAGTCCTTTGTGTACTCGAGCCTTAGTTAATTGTTCATTGCCTGATGCTCCAGTTCTACTCCAGACCAGGCAGCATGGGATTTATTCCTTATTTCCTCACAGGTTAGTTATTGGCTGGAATTCGTCCAGGCCGTGGCTTACGAAAAGCTTTCCATTTAGAAAGGAAAGTAAAATGTACCTATGCGTGATTGAAGTCTCTCTTGTCATCAAATGAATCCGCGAAATTTCTGGGTCTCTAATTATTAGGGTCACCTGTTTTTCGTGAATTCTTTCGGAGGCGAGGTAGACTTCAACACTTGTTATTTTCTCCTACGGTTGTGATTGGACAACATTTCTTTAGACACACCCCGTTTAACTGTGAGCCAATACTAAGCAGGAAGCAGTAATGTGAGTGAGTGTTTAACAGTCCCGTACAGAGTCCTTACTTGGTCACATCAACCAATAAGCAAACGATAATGTCTCGCGTGTACAGAGGGCTGTCCTGCCTAGCTTGCTGTCAACTCAAACCCGCGAAATACTCGGGGCTCTACTAATTATTGCTTGCTGTAACAAAGATTCCATTTTCCTTGCTATATTTTTTAAAACTAGTACGTGTAATGTTTTATAAGGCAGCGTAGTCAAGCAGCAAAGCGTGTACGCTTCGTGACAAAGCGCTGCGCAATGTCACTTCTAATAACGGGAAATTGCGGCAGTCCCGTGCGTGCGCAAGGTTGCACGGCACAGAACTAGGTACTGGTGCATTAAATCGTTTTACGACTACGTTGACACGCCCACGTGTAGACAGCAAACCTCGCGCAAGGTCTGGTAGGGCCTCGGGGCACAAGTTACGTATCTACATGCTACGTGTTATCACCTCTCTTTACCAGGGAACTGTTGTGCCTCGCTACTCTCGGCTTTATTTGTAAAGGATCCCGAAGTGCCCTAAGCGGTTAACAAGTCGACCTCCCGTAACGACCACCCGGGTTCGATTCCCAGCGGGGTCGGATCTGGTAAACGTCGCCGAGGATGACAGTCCCGTTTCTTCTGTCTGTGCATTCCGTCGCTTCTCCATCTCCACTTCATCGTGTTGGTTCTTTCGGCTTCCTTGAATGCCAGGTGAGTGAGTGAAAAGATTCGGACGATTTTTTTTCCAACTACCCTATTACTAAGCGTTAAGTGGAAGCCCGGTGGGTAGGGGGGATATTATTGCGTCCCAGGGCTAATCCCTTACGTCTAGAAGGAAAGGAAATCATGCAAGGAGACATGCATCGCGTCAGATAGGGATTGGGCAGCCATGGCCGGCTATTGGGGCCATGACTACCTCCCTGAGTGTACCTATAGTTAAGACTATAAATAAGAAGAGACTGGGGAAAATCGTCAGAGACAACGTAAAAACCCAGTCGACAGGAAATAATTCAAAATGATTCACTCATTAAACAGAAATGCTACGGGAGACAGATGTTGGAACTCGTGCTTTATTAGTAGAGATGAAAGATTAGTAGAGAGAAGGTGCTGTAGTAAGATTTAGGTGGCCAGGTCTTCAGAGCCGATTAGGGTGATTGATGTGAGTATGGAGAGACGCCTGAATGTTTGGGGGGGGGGGGAATGGGAAATCCCCGAGAAAAACCGCCGTCCAACCGCATCGTCCGGTACGATTCCCACTTGCGAAAATCTGGTGACCCGGCCGGGTATTGAACCCGGTTCGCCTTGGTGGGAGGCGAGCAGGCTGATTGAGTTTCAGGTGTAGCACACCACACAACTCCCTTGCCTGTCGACCTTACCCATGTGATAGCTGCGTCTTGTGAAAGGTGTGATAAGCAGACTAACATCGATGGTGATATGACATTCGCAAATCGTGACAAACGCTCGAAAACCTCTAAAATGGAGATAATGGTTTGAATGAACTGTATTTAGAATTTAATTCGACTTTTTCCATTGACCTAATCACTAAAAATTATGTTCTCAATTTGCTATATATTTGTGTAACCTATTTTTATGATATGCTGACAACAGTATATATAATGTAAGTCCTCGACCATTTTTTTTTTATTTTTAAATTTTATTAGAAATTATGTTTTTTCAATAAAATTTAATGGTGTACAAATGATACCTAGGACTCACACTATATATTCTACTTATGTACTTCTCTCCAATTCCAAATTAAATAAACTTAAGGAAATTCAATGTAATGCACTGATTGATCTTCCTTAGTGTATATGAATCCCTTGTAAGCCTATGTGAGATACTAACCCTTCTCATTCTTAACTTATCAATTTTGGTTATTTAAATAGTTTATATATATATGAGTTAAAATAGTTTGTATTGATCACCTAGTACTCATCATATTTTCTTACCTTCAATTAACTGGAAGTTAAATGTTTTTTATTTTATTTCTAGTTTATTTCTTTTTATTTAACTAGGTCAAATTATTCAATTTTTTGAGCACTATATAAATTTTCGTTTATGTATAACAACTTTAATTAGAAACAAAAATAATTTCGTAGAAAATTTACGCAACATTAAATACACCGCCGGACCATGAAGAAGCCAATGTGACACCAACGAAACGATGTAAATAGCAAGAATACAACAGCCTGTTAAGACCCTGTCACACTGTCTACTTTTTCTCTCAAACTGCTTCCAATAAGTTTGGTCAAATAAAATTTTACAGTTAATACGTAATCGAAACGTCATAAACACTGCCGTTTTTGTCAGAAAAAGTTAGATGGCTTCAGCTTCCGTCAAACATCTGAAGATTGAACCGGTTCTAAAATGTATTTGATGTTTGACGGTCTCAGCCAATCAGAATCGTGCACGACAAAATTGTACGTCAAGAAACCTTAAAATAACGAACGATTCTGGAAACGAAGTAGAATATGAAGATAATTAATTAATGTAGAAGCTGCCTGGGCATAAATACAATTTTAAGTGAATATTGCACATAATATTACGAACTCAGAGACATTGGATTTCTTTGTGCAGGAAACATCTCTTATAAATAAAATTAGAATTTAGTAAAGAAACGAAAATAAATTACAACATCCATTACCTCCCTTCCTGTAACATTCTGCATGGAAAAACAAAAGCAATATTTCACTACGAATATAATTTTTTTAATAATAATTCAAATTATACTCTCACAGTAAAAAAAATTGACATTTTCAAACACATTCAATATTACTTGATAAAATTTGTTGAATGGAAAAATTTGATGGTATCTTGTCTTCAAATTGTATTGTCAAACATTGTTGAAAGCGAAAATTTTACAGTGAGACATGGGCTTTATACGCATAATTCCATGTTGGTGCGTTTGCTGTTGACTGCACACGTGGTAGTGGATCTAAAAACACCGATCAGCAATTGTAGACACTGGTGTGTAGTCGAAGCCGCGTTAACACGGAAGCGCGCAGACGAACCCAAGCAAGCGTACAGAGTGAAGTAGAGTGCCGGGAAGGTGTCAAAGACGTCGCTTTATGCAGTTGACGGACTTTCGCGGTTTCTTCACACTTTTTCAATCAAATCTTTGAAAAATCACTCAAGTATCACGTCTTCGGTTGTTTCCTTATTGCCATGTATCACAAGTGTTTTATACTTCTGCTAACATAAACGTGGCTTATGCTCGGTTGCATTGAACTTTTTATAAATTATAATATTTCATTTATAATTAATATAAAATACCTAAAGGGGAAAAAATATTTGTGTTGGTAATGCCTTGTATAGGCTATTCACGGTAAAATGAGCACTTTTGAAAGCCCTGCTTAAAATCTACTTGTATGCACGTTCTGTATTCTTTCACCTTTTGTAAGATTGACATTGTCGTGGGCCTCGTCACTTTATTCATGCGTCGGTCAAGTGAAACTGTTAAATTATTTGTAAACTAAATATATGACAAATCTTCTCATTTTTACACTTCGATGCATTACAAAATAAAGAGAAAACAAAATAAATAATTTATGTTATCATAAATGGTTACCTAACACTTTTTATTCGATATTAAAATACGGAACTACTTCCCAACCATCGTTACCAACTTTACTGGGCGCATGTCACTCAGGGCACCCGTTCAAATATATGCAGGTAGGAGCAGAAACTTTTTTCTAAGGTTGATTTCAAAAGTGCTCACTTTATAGCGAACATCGTTTAAGAAATAGTTCTCATGCATAACATTATTAAATTTAGTGCGCATGAATGCTCGCATTGCCCCTTTGGTGTAACTTTGTAGACTTGGTTAAGCTTAGTTTGCATTAGACGGAGGACGAGTTTGAAAGTAGAACTTCAGCAGGGCTTCAGAAATGTTGGAAGTGACCACGAATGGACTATAGAGTCGTATCGCGTGGATCGTTCGGACCACACTGTCCGATGCTGCCGGGAGCAGCGAATACGCGAAGACACCCACACATGGAGGCCCGGCTCACGCCGGACGAGGTCGACAGCCTGTCGAGAGGATCGATTGATCGCGGGCCAGGCGCGGAGGTATCTCATAGCACCTCGGTCCACGATACTGGCCAGTGTTGCGGCTCCTGTGTGCCCCCAGAACCATTTTCCCGGCGCCTTGCGGAGGCAGATCTGCGATCGTAGCACCCATTACGTGTGCAGCCATTGACTCTGCAACAGCGTTAGCTCCAAGTGCACTGGTGTCAGGCCACGGAAATGTGGGATGCCACAGACTGGCGATGTGTTGTGATTACACTGTAAAAAAAAAATTTGAGGTAAAATTCCCTCACATTTAAGGGATGATAGTTACATCTACACGTAAGGTAAAATTACTATTAAATGTAGAGTAAATTTACATAACAAGTACAGTACTATTCCCTAATCGTACGGAAAAAGTACCTGGCAAAAGTGGAGGAAAATTCCATACAAGTAAGGGAATATTTACTATATTGTATTAGAAAACGATATTAAAATATATATTGGAGTATTAGTTGTGTTAGTTTTTTTTACTACCTGTATAGTCTGACGAATAGTAACCGAAAACCCAACACTAACATCCTCGACACCTGCTGGTGGATGGGCGCGAATTATAGTCCCCTATAACGATAGGCCGATGCGCTAACCGTTACACCACGACGATAAAGTGCCGTTTTTAGTGAATAATAGCGTGTTACGTACTGTTTTCACCACCTATTCTCCCAATTAGCCGTTGAGACAATTTTGAGGAGATACGTCGTAAGGTAATTTCACCATCCATTTATTAGATTTTCCACCACTATGAATGTCAATTTTTCTCCAGAGTGCGGTAATTTAACCTTACATATTAAGAGCCATGTGGGACAGCTTGTATGACTCAACAAAAAAAAAATTATTTTAAGGTAGAAAAAATATAAAATACAATTATCATATAGTAAAAATTGGACGAGGAAATCCACATGTCGTAAGATAATTTCCCCATCCATGTATGGGATTTTCCACTACCAAGTACGTGAATTTTACTCCATAGTGAGGTAATTTTACCTTACCCGTAAGGAAAACTACGTTTCCCACACAAGTATACAAATATTACCTTACGCTTGTCAGGTAATTTCCCCAATATTTTTATTACAGTGTAGTAATAGGTGCCACTTCGAGACGGGAACTGATGGTCATCGCACCTGGCTGTGGAGGGTTTCTGGTGAACTCTATGATCCCATTATCGCTATCGAGCGTCACACCTTCCCCACGGCAGGCATTACGGTGTAAGGAGCCACAGCCTATTCGATAGCCGATCCGCTCTCGTCGAATTATGTGGAACATTGACGGTCCAGCGGTATGTGGAAGAGATCCTACGCCCTCGCCTGCCCCCGCTTCTGGCCGGGATGGAAGGTGTGATACTCCAGCAGGACAATGCCTTACCGCACATAGCACAGGTCGTCCAAGACTGCCTCTGCCGTGACCAAACACTATCATGGCCCTCCCGTTCCCACACATGGAGGTGTTAGTCTATGGAGTGGAATCCGAGACACGAAAGTGAAGCCGAAAATGAAAGACAAGGACAGGATAGTAGTGGCAAAAAAATGCGTGTTTTACATTACTTACTCTGTAACTTATGCCACTCATGACATGGCGGCAGACGTAAACAAGATGTTTGCTGATGCGCAGTTGAAAGAAGCAGACAAGGCATCGGCTTCACTTGATAAACGTGGAGAAGATAGGCTGCTGCCACTCCATCATCTATTACCTCCATGTTCCCACACTATCATGGCCCGCCCTTTCCCTTGAAATGTCTATCATATAACATGTCTTAAAACCTGTTCACGTTAAAGCGAGCATTTTTGAAATTAACCTTAAAAAAAATCACCGCCCCTGCCTGCACATATTTTAACGGGCGCACTGAGTGACATGCGCCCATTTAAGTTGGCAACGAAGGATGGAAAGTAGTTCCATATCTTAACGTCGAACAAAAAGTGTTAGGTAATCATTTAGATTTCTTTCCCTTTGTTTTGAGACAAGTGTCTTCATGCCCGCCTTTGACTGTCCGCTCAACATACCGTTTGACTACGAGGCAACGGAAAATTACTGTGATCTACGACCCGACAGGAAATACGTTCTTAAACATGAAATACATTATTAAAAAGTAATACTACATTCCTACCCGCAAATGTAACACCAACATGTATTTTCTGGGTGATATGCTGTATTTACCCTTGTTAGGACAAGGGACTTGACGGCTGTCAACACTTCACACTCCACGATGCAATATAGCCTCCGGCCGCAGCCAGCGCCAAGGCTATACTGGCGAGCTCGCGGACGCTGCAGTTTCGAGCGGTAGCCACGCGGCCCAGTGTTCACAGGATGTTAGCCCACGTGGAAGGAAAGTGGCACCAGCCAAGATTAGCATCGAATGTTCCCTGGGGCCGTGATTGGCCAGATTCAAATATTGGTGTTGTGGAGTAGGGGCAATTGCCTGGGCCAAGAGTATAAAACATTGGAGGGGGGGGGGGGGTGGTCGGTAATACCAGAGACCGACTTTACTCCTGGAATTCTCCACAAGTTAAGTCATTCCAGATAATGTAACTTTGACCCTTCATGTCTGAAAACAGGCAAAATGGCGGCTATACCAGTCCATAAAGATGGGGCATTTATTAATTTATTAAATATAAAATTCCTTGGTAATTGGCTGTTAGAAATTTTGCAGAAGCTTTTAATGCACAAATTTACAGCCATTTTGTGTTCAAGCACGATTTATTCAAATTCAAAAGATTTTTTTAGTAGTTCAGCCATTTTTGGAATAAAACTAAAGAATTTTAGATGAGTGTTTTAATGCAAAATGCAGCAATGTTTTTAAAAGATGTAGTTCACTTTGCTAGTAAAATAATAGGAAGGTTAGGAAAATAAAAAATGTCTGAATAAATCTTCAAGAAAGACCAATAAATTGTGGAACATTTGTTCAGAAAATTCACTTTTGAGTGAAATCTAACATTGTGATAAAAATCGAAATGTCTAAATCTTTGTAGCTGAAACCTTTTGTGAGAAACTAGTTTGGAGTGATAGAAACTGTCATAAGAAAGTTGATTTTCTTAGTAAATGTATTTAGCCTAATAGTTTAATCATATATAAAACACTCCGAATTGTTGTATTTTCTCCTGGATATCATTCAAATGAATCAATTTGTATTTTATATTAAATAAAGTATTAAATGTCATGAGAGAATTCATGTGTGTTTTTGCCAGAAATCCTTACACTACGTGGCTATGTCTTATACATTTATTTTTTAAATAGTTTGTTTACTTTCATTGCTGGGCTGTGTATAAGCCTCCTGCCATGCCCTTTGAGAAGCGCGTTTTTTTTAATGCATCGAAGTGTAAAAAATAACATATTTGAAAAATATTTACCTTCCTAACAATTACACAGTTTTACTTTACCGACATATGAATAAACTGATGAGACCCGTGGCAATGCTAATTTTACATGATGTGCATACAAGTAGATCGTAAACCGGGCTCTCAGAAGTACTCATGTTACCGTGAACGGCCTATACCAGATGAAACGCCAGCAGCCACTGTGCCCGGGATTTGGAATATACCGTTACCGCCCCACAGTTGTGGACAATTGTGGGTCCTTCTGCCTTCAGGACGACATCTGGCATCTGCTAGACCATTCTGTAGCATGTATCTCAGTGCGAGGGCGTGCGGTGTACTATTGAACATTAAAGGCTGTTCACGATAAAGTGAACACTTTTTGAAATCAACCTTAGAAAAAAGTCACTGCTCCTACCTGTACATATTTTAACTGGCCCACCGAGTGACATGCGCCCAGTAAAGTTGGTTACGATGGCGGGAAAGTAGTTCCATATCTTAATATCGAATAAAACGAGTCAGGTAACCATTTGTAATAACTGAAATTATTTCTTTCGCTTCCTGTCTTTCTATCGTATTAAAGTGTAAAAATGAGTAGATTTGTAAAATATCTACTTTTTAAATAATTCCACAGTCTCACTTGATCGGTGCATGAATAAAATGATGAGGCCAATTGTAATATTATTTTACACGAGGGGAAAGAATAAACAGTATGCATACAAATAGTTTCTAAGCAGGACTTTCATAAGTGCTCAGTTAACCGTGAACACCTTATACCGGATGGTGTATTACAGATCCATATGCAACAGTCCTGTTGCTCTGTTTTTTTTTTTCTCGTCGTGTGTATTGCTCATCTTTGTCACTACCTTTAGGAAGTTTCACTACCATCCGAAGCATCTTTCTGTGTGCGCTAATTCTTTTTGTTGGGCAGTTTAAAATTTAAAGTAAATAAAATGTTCACGCATTGAATTACTTATAAGTAATTAACAATCATGAAGTGTGTAGAAGAAAACCACATCGATTGTTTCTACTCACATAAACGTGCGAAAGGTTAACCAGTCAATACTTGTAAAGTATGTAACAATCAATAAGGCAATAAAAAATATCAAAATGTAAGACATAAATTTCATGAGAAAATACCTTTAGAATACCATAAATACGTTGTAAATCAAATCATAAAAAAAAAAAAAACACCAAAGTTCACAACTTTACAAAAACTTGCAAATGTCGTGAAGAAACTAAGGGTATAGATTTTTTCTCACAACCTTATAAACGAGATAAAGACTCGTATTCATGTAGATTATACATACGTTAAAGATATTTATCACACAATGGAATTACACTATAAAATCAGACAACACAATTTCAAATGAATAACATAAGTAACTTATTCGGTAAAAACAAATATCCAGTGAGTGTCGTATTGTTATAAAAGTGTACAAGCAGAAACATAAAAGTTCTTAAAACTATAATCCCAACCATAACAAAAGTCTAATTTCTTCACACTTTCTTTAAATTCTAAAAAATGTGTGTAATGTGAAATCATTCTTCCCAGGTTCACAACAATGTCTTAATTAACGAACTTGAGTTCGTCATCAATAAAAATTTCGTACTTGAAAATTTTCGAATTAATATCATGACTATAAAATTTCGACGATCTGATACATTAAATGCCTAACAGTTTATTAAAATGATTTTTTATTCGATGGATAACTTATAAATATATTTTAAACATTTATAAAACCTTCAGTACGTTTTATGTTGTTCATTAAAATCATCAACATCCTCAACATAGTAATAAAAATTGCATATATTCAGTAATTCTCTCTTTCAATTAATAAGAAGTAAGGTTCCTTTAACTTATCATAATAACATTGCATATATTATGTTATCGAACAACTGTATTAAAATTACCAAGACCTTGATGTTTGTTTCATCTTTTAGTATCGTTTATCTATATGAGCACTAAGTTATATATATGTGTATATATATATATATATATATATATATATATATATATATATATATATATATATATATATATATATATATATAGTGACCTCCTCGAAAAGAAAGAAGATTTCTGGTATTTAAATGGTATATTTTGCAGAAGAATAACAGATTTTCAGTATTAATACAACAAACTTATTATTTAGGTACTCAAATTGGGAAACAGCATATATATATTCCTGCACTTGCGATATATATATATATATATATATATATATATATATCGCAAGTTCAGGAACAGACAGAGGGAAAGAAACAATAACCACGTACAAAAGAAAAAACCCTTCATTTACACGATATGTTAAAAACTCGCAAACATTCGATTTTTCCTTCAATGAATCACTGTCGCCAGTCATCAGGTGGAAAATTTGTCTGGCCACCCGGTGACCATTAGAAACGTGTCAATTATCCGGAGATGTACGATTAATGTTCTACTCGAGCCGTCTATCGTAACACTTTCAGCGCCCGAAAGAGATGAACTGACAACATTATGGCTTGAGACAGGTTTGACACTAAACGTCTGTTTGCGCCTTTGAAGAGGTGTTGACTAGACACACCGCTATTTTTCAATTATTATCTGTTAACGTTATCCAGGCTATTATCCTTGAAGTTTAAAGGCAATTTTGTAGAACTATTATGGCGATTATTCAAATGGCCTGTGTTTGCGCAATATAAGTCAAAATAACGACAAATTTTTTACTAAAAACAAACAACATCGGCAGAACCGAAACACAAAGAACTAGCGAACAACGGGGATACAGGAAGTCAGAAGACATCAACATAACAAAGAATATTTTTTATAGATAAATTAATAAAGCAAATCATGACATAAGAAATAACACAATGCAATTCAGTCAGCCAAATATGATAACTTAGTTAATTAACAAAAGTTATTAATTTTAATATATTGCACTTTGTGTCACAATCGAATCCAAAACAAGGCTGTTGGGCTTAGGTGAAACCTAGTAAAAAAATTCCGATCTTACATGCGATAACCTTCAAAGTCTTTGACGTGCACTCGGTTTAAGTTAGATATGAAATAGCAGAGTTTCCATTACACGTGTCCGAAGCCAACGAACTGAATCTCAGTTGCCGGTTTGTATTTTTCTCTTTCGTCTAAAGGAAGATGTGCAGACAAGTTCTAGATGTGTTTTTTAAACTTAGGTAATTCTAAAAATTTTAATAGATCAAGTGAGACAAAAAATTGAGAGTTACTACTTATGATGGGAAAAATTCTTTTACCCAGGAAAATTATATTCTGAGACACGCGTGTACGTACAAACACTATATTTATAGACACTATTTCGTTAAAAAAAAAAAAAACCTTTAAATTCGTAGTCATCCACTATTATTAACATGTTCTGCGTCATATAACTGAACGTTCCTGACGAATGTCGTTGGACCACCAACATACTATATCTCTTAGTACAAAAATTTTGCTCTCGGGTGGATAATTCCGTGTTACTTAGTCGAACACGAGATGAATCATGACTTTGGCAGTAGTTCTTACTGCCGTAGGTAGAGGACTACAAAGAATCACTATCGTCCCACCGAGTTCCAATGAAAAATTTTATGGTTTCTGTTTATACTCAGGACTCAACTATTTGATCATTGACTTGCTGTCCCAGTAATCGTAGCCAGTTTGGTCCTTGACTAGGTAACATGGCATTCAGTCCTTGTTTCGTTACTGGCTCGGTACTGACGTAAATCTGTTAGGTCGTATCTAACAAACTGTGATCCAGTGACTGAAAAATTTGTGAATGCAGTGATTTGCATGCTAGGCTGCGCAGTCTTATGTGCAATATTTTAAACGTCAACTGCTTATTGGTTGCTTTCTGTTACAGTGGAAGGTGATTATTGGATCTACATTTTGTCATGTGTTTATTGTTGGCTCAAGTTCTTTATGAGATGCAAAATAACGTGTGAACCAATTGCAAAATATATATAATTTGTCGAGTTTTCAATTATGGCTTGCCCGAAATGAAATGGCGAATTGTTAAGGCCTCTACATTGAGAAAAAGGTTTTGTTGAATCAAACAAGATTTGTTTGGTGCAGCCAGATACTTTGTTTGTATAGGGGGAATAAAATATTTTGTTGCTGAAACCAAATTATTTTGCTGTTCTCATTTGGTTGCCCCAAACTGTAGGATTTGGTTGGTGCAACTAAATATTTGTTTGGCTACACGTACATTAAACAGTTTGGGCTGATATAAAAAAAAGTGCAAGTTAGACCTAGTTTCGAACCCAGATTACCTGCGTCCGGGCCCTACGCCTTAGCAATCCCAGCTAATTTGACGACTGTTGACGCCGCGACGCGTGCAATGGAATATTTCACGTTCTACAGCTATACTTGTCAATTTACTGTCGCATTGGTTTATTAACACGTTTATACGATTGTTAAGCATCGCTAGATGCACTAACAAACACGGTTACTATCCTAATTGTCACAAAAAAATACAAACAAACTCTTGAGTTGTATTTTCGAACGAAGGCAGTCAAATGAGTGGCCAAACATATATATGCAGTTGATTCAACAAAATATTTAGTTGACAGTCTAATTTTTTTGGCCCAACAGAGAGGATTTTTTTAATTCTAACATATATTTTGTTAGATAGACAAAAGTAATTTTGTTGCTTTTCAAATTTTGTTTACCCAACTATATATTTTGTTAGGGCAACTAAATATATATTTGATCCTATTCAAGCAAATATAATGTTCTATTTTCTCTCAGTGTTGAGCAGCATTTCGTGATCAGCGCCCTTAAGGCTCGGCCTCACCCGCCATGTTGAATTTTTCATTTATATGCCATAACTTCCTTTTCTGTGAAATAACCAACTATTCGTTACTATAGCATCATCACAATTGACAATCCCCTTCAAATTTAGTCGTCAGACTTCATCGACATGTAATATGGTGATTGTAAAATGGCACTAATGTGTTCGTAATTCTCTCGAAAATACAGCATGACTACTTAACGAATTTTCAGAATTTATGTTTGTACTCAGCGTAACGTATATTGTCATGATTGTATAGCAGCAGTTTCGTAATAAGTATCGGTATACAACTGAAATAAGCTAGAACCAATAATTCAACATGGCGTGTGAGGCCGAGCTTTAAGAGGGCCGCCTACCTAACGCGACATGGCAGAGGAGTGAGCGAACGCTAAGGGTGACACTGGCAAGGGCATCAAGTGCCGCATCGCCACTATGCGCGAAGCACTAAACTAGTGCGGAAGCTTTTTGTCGAACTGATTTTTTCTATGGGAATTTAAGCAGTGACTATATTATTTTACTGATGGAAAGCGCAATGCACAGTTTAATCCAAGATTGTATCTGAGTTTCACGTAGATCCGGTCAGCACATTTTGACATACGGCAGACTGAAAAGGCTCTTTTTAGGTATGTTGGAAGGCTTGGAAATAGTGGTGCTATTATGCGTAGTGTCATGAAAGCGACATTCCGTCATCTCCTGAAGTACGTTTTCTTGTCGTAAATTAGCAAATTGGGCGCACGTGGAATAGTTTCGTAAAAAAAAAAAAGAAAGGGATTTATCAACACACTGCAGCACATTTCTATAAGCTGTTCACGGTAAAATGAGCACTTTTGAAAGCTCTGCTTAAGATCTACTTGTATACAAGTTGTGTGTTCTTCCACCTAATGTAAAATTAACATTGCCGTGGGCCTCATCAATTTATTCATGCGTCGGTCAAATGAAACCGTGAAATTACTAAGATAGTAAATAGTAAGTACTTTACAAATCTGCTCCTTTTTACAATTTGATTCCTTAAAAAAAATACAGAAAACAAAAGAAATAATTTTAAGTTATCGCAAATGATTACCTAACACTTTTTATTTGGCGTTAAGATATGAAACTTCTTTCCATCCATCGTTACCAACTTTACTGAGTGAATGTCACTCCGTGCGCCCATTAAAATATATGCATGCAGGCGCAGTGAGTTTTTTTTAAGGTTAGTTTACTAAGTGCTCACTTTATCGTGAACAGCCTTTAGCGCCTAGTAGGCAGCCCCCTTAAGAACGTCTTGAATCTGTCCACTCGACCACCTCTCCCCGCTCACGTGGAGCAAGCACTCTGGAGTAGCGCATATACGCGCGGCTGTCCCTCCCTGCTCCTCGGCGACGCAGATATCGTGCCGAAGGAGCGTCTCCCGGCAGATGAGTGTGAAGGCTGCGCGTTGCGCAATCACCGGCTGCCCTTCAGGGCGCCCGCTATCTCACTAGACCAATCACGTTGTTTACCGTTAGCCGGAGCAATCCGCAGCTACGAGTGGGACGGGAAACTGGAATAACCGCGCCGCTGGAGCATCTCCTTCTTCTTCCTAAACCCGTCCGGTCACGCGCGTTGAATATGTGATCCCCAGGTGTGGCAACCCAGGTGGCGCTCTGGTGCGCGTTTGTAAAGTCCCGTCTGCAATCGCGTTGACGCAAAACGTTAAGCGCTAAACGTCGCCATAAGAAAACTGGCATGTCTACAATCGACGTTAAAAGGAATAAAATTAAAAAGAATATAGGTTTATACATAGAGACATGCAAAATTCGCGTTATTATTTGGCATCACCGTCCTATATACGTTAGCGTATGTGTAATTTTATTATTGGCTTCTGAATAGCGAGGAGCCTCAGTCCGTTTTGACTAGGCGTGACGTAATTGGGCTATCTTGTCGTTACTTGCTTCCGATTGGTTCAAGGCAGCCCAGGGAGTGTCATAGCAGCTGTAGTCCAATGACAAGAGCAATACAAAGGCATATGTGTTTGAAGTCTATTCTGTCTTCAAATGATTACGCGAATTTTGCGGGTCTCTATTTATACATACAAATATTTTTGTTTGTGTTTGAAACTAAAAATAACCTTTTGTAAAACGTGAGGTTTCGCAGACTTAATAGTTACACTCAATTATTTTCTAATGCATTGTGCGTTATCTGTATATTGATTTCGTATCACATTAACGAATTGAATACGTGCCGAGATAGTGGTGCTATCTGTTGCCAATCTTCTGTAACATTTGTTTTCGCCTGTTTATGACGTCTTGAATTCTGATTGGCTGGCGTAAAACGCAAAACGCAAAGACTTGAAAGTTGGCCTACTTCAACCGTGTTGCGTTTTACGTTTAGAGTCATGGCAACGTTTAACGTCCGTTGTAAACAGAGCGAATACGATTCACGGATTCGCGATTTTACTATAACGCGTTATTGTAGCGTCAACGAGATTGTAGGCTTGCTCCATCCGAGTTTTCTCCAAGTATACACTTCGTCCATACCTGGGCCAGGTATGGACGATTTGTTATTAATATAGATAAAATCAGAGAGAAAATAAGTGTGTTTTAAATACCTAGTAAGTAGAGCCCTGAGTATTTCATAGATTGAGTTGGGAGAAAGCTAGGCTGGACAGACCTCTATACGCTCGAGACATTATCGTTTGCTTATTGGTTGCTATGGTCAACTGAGGCTTCTTTGTAAGACTTTGTAAGACTTGTGTAGTCTATTGGTGGTGTCTTCAAACTTTTTGAATCTAACCTTTGAAAAATCACCCCGTGTATGAAGTGTTAGGTTGTTTTCCTAAATATTTCATTAATAGAGACCACAGAAATTCGGGGAGTTTAATGACCTATAGGCTGGACTTCACAGTCTTATATACTCTCATACAGATATCAATTGGTTGCTGTGGTAGTAAAAGGTGGTGGTTGGGCGCACAATTTATTGCATGTTTGTTATTGGCTCATTTATATCCAGGAGGTGTCAAACAACACGCCGACCACACAAACGTTACATGAACGTACATGTGTGTGAATTCCAACTTGTCTAGAAATGAACCCTCGAAATTCTCGGGTCTCTAGTCATGTATCACAAGCGTTTCATACTTGTGTTAACATAACAGAGCCATATTTTTTGTTAAATTTACATTATACTTCTATTTTATTTATGCATTACAATATTTAATTTGTTATTAATATAGATAAAATCAGAGAGAAAATAAGTGTGTTTTAAATACCTAGTAAGTAGAGCCCTGAGTATTTCATAGATTGAGTTGGGAGAAAGCTAGGCTGGACAGACCTCTATACGCTCGAGACATTATCGTTTGCTTATTGGTTGCTATGGTCAACTGAGGCTTCTTTGTAAGACTGTTAAACACTCACTCACATTACTGCTTGCCGCTTCTTATTGGCTCGCAGTTAAACGGGGCGTGTCTAAACAACTGTCGTCCAATCAGTACAGTAGGAGAAGAGAACAAGTGTTTGGAGTCTACCTCGTCTCCGAATGAATTCGCGAAATACTCGTGGCTCTACTAGTAAGAAAGCGTTCTTCTGCAAAATTGTATTACTCTGATTACGCACGAATGTGGTGCATTGTCCGTTTGGTGAAGACATTCTCTAGACTTCGTTTAGACTTGTATTTGCATGAAGCGATGGAGTTGCCTGAAAGTAGAACTTTGGCTGCGCTTCAGAAAAGTTTGAAGTAACCGTGAATGGAATGTGTATGTACGACGTTCACGGGAAAGATATATATATATATATATATATATATATATATATATATATATATATATATATATATATAAAATCACTCACGCAGCCTCGCGCAGCCATTCGGCGAATAAGCGAGGTCGAATAATTACACATCTGTAACTAAAACACACTACCAGATAACACGTCGAAACACAGAGTGAGTGCTACGCCTCTGCAGTTCCTCTAACCAGAGGACGCCTGACAACTTCGAAAAATTTTTCGAGCAGTCTGGACTACAACACCACACGTCTACACTTGCTGCTGATCTTGGCTGATTGGCCGCGGGTTAGTGCGAGACTACATTTTCTTCCCTGACATATGATTTTCCCAGATACTGAACGTGTGTGATTCGCGGGCACAAACTTAAGCCAGGTTAGAGAACTGTTTAATCCCGATATGTGCAGTCGAGCTAAAGTGCTATACTACACGTACCTAAAAATTAGTCATAAAATATATTCGCGTAAAGCAGGCGTTCGAATGAGAACTTTCACAAACTGACACGAGTGCACAATATAGTAACATTCTCCTTTCGTTACAGCAATTTTCGTTTAACAAAGTGAAAATTTTTAGGCAGCTACATAACACTATAATAATTAGATCATTTTTAGAATTAGATATCGTTGTATTGCTTTTCAATCTGCATTTGTTCGGTTTGATTTAATGCATACTTGTATTACATATACTTATAGGTTGTTCATGGTAAAATGAGCACTTTTGAAAGCCCTGCTTAAGATCTACTTGTGTGCACGTGTATATTCTCACGCCTTATGTTAAACTAGCCTTTCCATAGGCCTCAACGCTTTGTTCATGCGTAGGTGAAACTGTAAACTTATTAGAAAATAAATGTTCTACAAATCTGCTCATTTTTACACTTCGATGCATTAAAAACTACATAAAGCGAAAGAAATAATACAAGTTAACATAAATGGTTACCTAACACTTTTTATTTGACGTTAAGATATGGAACTACTTCACATCCATCATTAACAACTTTACTGGGTGCATGCCAGTCAGTGCGCAAGTTAAAATACATACAGGCATGGGCAGTGAATTTTTTCTACTGTTGATTTCAAAAATGTTCCCTTTATCGTGAACAAACTTTAGCAACAGTTATCAGCTTATTGTTTTGGATTGGACTATTGACTGTTATCCGAGTTGTTTATTAGACCTTACCATTCGTTTCCAGCGTTTACATTACATCGTTTTCACGTAAATGTCACCGTATATATATATATATATATATATATATATATATATATATATATATATATATATATGTGTGTGTGTGTGTGTGTGTGTGTGTGTACGAGAATTACCATGGAAAAATTTACAATCTATTAATAAAACTAGGATTTGGAACCTACGAACTACAAACATTAGGGTACACGCTGTGACGTAACATGCCACGTTCACCAATCGGCGTATAAGGATCTCAGGATATTCTCACAGGCACTTCCAGCAGCAGATGGGCTCTGAAAGGAATCGTAGCACTATTTCTTCTCTGTATGCCCGCTTGCTCTGTATCTGCAGGACTCTCGTACCTGGACCTCCGACGGTCAACCTGCTGGAATAGAATGAGAGAGAAGAATTAAGGGGGAGGTCCTTCAGTACGTGGTCCTTGACGGCGTCCTGTTACACTTTTTTTTTTTTTTTTTAACATACCGAGTGTGTGTTCATGCGGTGGCAAGGCTGACTCGGATTCGGAAGGTCAAGAGTTTAATCCCAGCCGGCTGCACTTGGAATGGTTTATCTCAGTGGTTTTCAATCACCGTTCCGCACGAACGGTAGGGTCCGCGGTGGCTGAGCGGTTAGCCTGCTCGCCTCCCACAAAGGCGAACCGGGCTCAATCCCCGGCCGGGTCACTCCCGGATTTTCGCAAGTGGGAATCGTGCCGGACGATGCCGCTGGTCGGCGGATTCTCTTGGATATCTCCCGTTCCACTCGCCACCCCCCCCCCCCCATCCTTCATTCCGGCATTGCTCCATACTCACCTCAATCACCCTCATCGGCTCTCATGACCTCGCAATTAAGAGCAGCCCAAATCTCTTCACTTACACGAACGCCAGTACACTTCATCGAAATATGCCTCTCCGGTCTCTCATCCACTAGATTAATGCCTAATATCCTCTGTACACAAAAGCAGTAAACAAATGTTTCAGCGCTGGTGATGTTTAGCGGATAACTATGGATAGTACTGTTGACATCAATCTTTGCAAAAATGTACTGTTCGCAACTGCAAATAAGTACACGCGCTTGCAGCAAAGTTGGCAGTGTCGAAGGAAAAGTAGTTCGATGTTTCATCGTCGTATATTAACAGTGAGCCGCTTGCATTTGTGGGCTCCCAATTTGTTTCGTTCAAGATTATGTTAGTTTTTTGAACATAAAAGTAAGAACTTCCACGTTAGAATATTATTTATGTGTCTATCAGTTCCACTTAATTGGCGCATTTATTAAGTGATCGGGCGTGGACAGCAATGTTAATTTTGCGTATGAGGAAGGGTAGAAAATTGGCTGAAAAGTAGACACAAGCAGGGTTTTCAGAAATACTCAATTAGCCTCAACATACAAATAAGTGATGTGATGTATTTATGTTATACAGGTGTTTGATAACTTGTATGCAACACTTTTGTTGATCTTTACCATTATTTTCTCAAATATTTAAGAAACATCACAAATGCTAATTTTATTTCGATGTGGTTACTTCGCGTAGGCTAAGTTTAAAAATAAAATCGAAAGAATTATTTCATAATAGTATTCGACATGCAAGCAAATATTATTCCGAGACGTGGAGAGTTGAGTGTGATAAGCTACTTCAGAATGATTCCTCAGGAACTCGCAATTCATCTACAGTAGTCCGTTTCTATTAACTTTAGTATTTATTTTTCTGAATTCTTCAGGATCACGTCGGCTCGACGGGTTTCTCAATCTAATATATATCTTTTTCTACGATTTCGCAAGACGAACATCTTTTATTATGTTCAAGCAATTTATGTATTATGAAATCACTATAGCAGAAGAGAAGACTGAAGTTACGATGGATGGCCAACACAACACCGGATGACCTTGGTTGTTAAGCTAACAGCGAACATAGCAAATACAGACATCAGCACGCCACGAAAGGAGAGAAAAAAAAAAGTTCAGGTGTGTTTCATAAATCACGATTATAAATTTATGAAAAACTTCGCACATTGTATACAGGCGAAAAAGCATAATTTTCTTCTAAAGCCTTGAAAAATTAGAAAATTAAACAACAACCACGTGAGCTGGTACGTTAACTACACTATAGGCTGTTCACGGTAAAATGAGCACTTTTGAAAGCCCGGCTTAAGATCTACTAGTACACACGTTGTGCGTGCCTTATATATAATTAACATTCCCTTGGGCCTCATCTCTTTATTCATGCGTCGGTCAAGTGAAACTGTGAAATTATAACAAGAGTAAATATTGTACAAATCTTCTCATGTTAACACTTCGATGCATTAAAAAAATACAGAAAGCGAAAAAAAATAATTTAAGTTATCACAAATGGTTACCCAACACTTTAAGTTTGACGTTAATATATGGAATTAGTTTCTCCTTTATCGTTACAAACTTTACTGGGCACATGCCACTCGTTAAAATATATGCAGGTAGGAGTGGTGACTTTTTTCCAAGGTTGATTTCAAAAGTGCTCACTTTATCGTGAACAGTATTTACTCAGCCTTACATAATCGAGATAGCGCCTAGGTACATTTCAAGTACGCGTTCGCTTTAGCTGATTGGCTGCATGACCTCGTGTAAGAACCGTTGCGAAAATTTTCCTTATTGATTCAGAGCGCGTCTAGCACGATCATTTGTGGACACTGATTGGTGAATGATATACTGCCATGTTTTCTTTGAGCGCACCCCTTGTGTGGCTCTGCTCTGGGCTGTGGTTAGTAAAATAAGTGGATGCAACCAGGGACAGCCGGTTTTCCAAGAAGAAATTTACTCGCAGGCTAAACTTCAATATCTTACGCGCATACCTGCAGGTTTGTATTCACTTTTGGCCTAGTGCCTGTGGTAGATTAGGCTATTCACGATAATTTGAGCACTTCTGAAACTAACCTTAGGGAAAAATCACTGCCCCTGTCTGCATATATTTTAACGGACGCACTGAGTGGTATGCGCCCAGTAAAGTTGGTAAGGATGGATGGGAAGTAGTTCCATATCTTAACGTCGAATAAAAAGTGTTAGGTAACCATTTGTGATAACTTAAATTACTTCTTTAGCTTTCTGTTTTTTTTTTTTATGCACGGAAGTGTGAAAATGAGCAGATTTGCATAATATTTTATTTCCTAGAAATTTCAGTTTTACTTGACCGACGCATGAATAAGGTGTGAGGCCCATGGCAATGTTAATTTAAATAAGGCCGAAAAATACATAACGTGCATATAAGTAGATCTTAAGCAGGGCTTTCGAAAGTGCTCATTTTACCGTGAACAGACTGTAGACATCTTCTTACTGGACTGGAATTGCACTACTCGGATTCTGATTGTATTTGACTTGTTGAGTGGACACTTAATAGGTACGGATGGAAAAATTTTGCGAATTCATTTCAAGACAAGAAAGACGTCAAGCACGCGTGTATTGAAATCGTTTTTGCAATTGGATCACAGTTCGTTAGACACGCCCCGGATGACTCTGAGCCAGTAGTAAACTTGCGTAAGAGCGATTAGCGAATCCCATAGTGCCAGGTGTGTGGTAACCCTGGCTAATCTCTGGGGCCGCAACCAATGAACAAACATGTAAGGCTCGACTAAACAAACGATTGTGGAGTCTAGCTTATAGGTCATTGAGCTCGCGAAAATTTCCTATTCCTATTAATAGGCAAGGGCGAGAAAATTTCGTTTTTTAATCGACCTATAGGATAGACTCAGCGGCCCTAAGTACTACCATACTTCAGCTTTCGGTTTACTGGCTGCTGCCCCAGTGTGAAGCCAGTTTCAACTCAGACCGTGTAATACGGGATTCGGTGCTTGTTTCTTTGCAGGTCTTTTATTGGCTAAGAGTTCACCTGGGCGTGTCTAAAAACTGTGATCGAATTGCAAACATAATAAAAAACCATACGTGTTTGAGGTCCTGCTTGTACTGAAATTGATTCGCTATATCTTCCAGTCCTTACAGTGATGAGGAAAAAATTAAAAATATTCCCATCAGCAAAGGCAATCAGAACGAAAATGTTTTGGAATACAACAGTTATGAAATCTTTCGCACGAATAAGGTGCCTTCAGTTACAAACTGTGTGTCTTTGTGAGGAGAATTGTTCTTGTTTGTATGTGCTAATAAGAGTGAGGTTACGTCGACGTTGAAGTTTTTTAATCGATCGCAGACACCGAAGACATAAGCCCAACATAAATAAAATTGTACAGTCAAGAAAGTAGGGCCAGAGCTAAGTGGTTTAAAACACAGTAACGAGCTCTTTCTTTACGAGAATCATATGTCCTTAATAATAACCTTTTCAGTTAGATTTATATACATGTTGTTCGGAAATTGAATGCCCAAACTGCTGGAGGGGATTCCTCGTCTATATTAATATTGTAAAGTGGTAATGTGAGTTTGCTTGTTTATTAATTTATATGTCTCGGGTAATCTCGGAAACTACAAGGCCGATTCTTATAATTCTTTCACTATTAGAAAGCTAAATTCTTCTAGATGGACATAGGCATATATAAAGTAGGGTCGCGGGGGCCGCAATGGCTAGAGCGATCCCAAGTGAGACCGCAGTGGCCCAGTGGCTAGAACGATCTCAAGTGGGACCACAGTGGCCCAATGGCTATAGCGACCCCAAGTGGGGCCGCAGTGGCCCAGTGGCTAGAACGATCTCAAGTGGGATCACAGTGGCCCAATGGCTAGAGTGATCCCAAGTGTGACCGCAGTGGCCCAGTGGCTAGCACGATCTCAGAACACTCTAAAGTGGGGCCGCAGTGGCTCAGTGGATACAGTGATCCCAAGTGAGGACGCAGTGACTCAGTGGCTAGAGCAATCTCAAGTGGGCCGCAGTGGCTCAGTGAATATTAATATTATCTTAATATTATAAATTCACAAGTAGTAGCAAGTAGTCGCAGGTAGTCACGGGTAATCGCAAGTAGTCGCAGGTAGTAGCAGGTTGTCGCAGGTAATCACGGGTCGCAGATAGTCACGGATATTCGCTGGTAGTCGCAAGTAGTAACCGGTAGCCACGGGTAGTCGCAAGTGGTAACGGGTAGTCGGCTCTTGAAAAATAAAGTCGAAAATATAAAGGCGACTTATGCTTCCCATGTTGCAGAGACACATGCGTAATGCTGGCCGTCCTCGGTCTGTGCGCACTGTTCGGCTTGAGGAAGTGATAAGTTAGCACATCAGCGACATGTCCTCCACTACTACACACTCCATAGTGTGCCAAATGGGCGTGTCCCATTCAACCGTGTGGAACGTACTGTGGATAAATCACCACCATCCCTACCGTTGGCCAAAAGTACTAGGCATTAAGCGAAAATAAGTTTCCAAAACCCAATATTCAAAGGCTCATGATATCTCCTTTAATATTTTGGGCGTTTAATTTCCGAACTACCTGTATATAGGACATTGCACGTAAAGACGCTTTTGTTTTGAACCGTACTCAACAGGAAACTTGGGGCCCAGTTCAAGAGTTTTGTTGGAATGTTAAGAACTTATAAAATTAAAAATCAGAAATAGAGTAGTTTAGATTAAATAAAATATATTTCGACATTGGGTTTCGGCACAATTTTTTTTAACGCTAGAATTAGTTGCGACGAGTACGACAACAATGATATTTGTAAAAAAAAAAAAATGCAAGACATTCAAAAAAGATATGGTCAAGAAGTGTTCAACAAAACCATGCATGGGTGGGATACACAGAAACCCCGAATGACATAATGCTCTCATGTTTTTGATAACCTTTATGAAAACCACAGGTTTCATCGTTGGCCAAGGAGGAACCACAGTTGTAAGTATAAAAATATTGGGCATTTCCGAAATGTGTTACTGCTAATCAAGGAAAGTCTGTACTTCTACAACAATACGCCAGTCCCATTAACTAAAATTTTTTTTACTGCGCAGAGAGAGCAGTGTGCCAACAGCAATGGAAGACGCCCGAGAATATCTCAAATACGTATGGCATGAGTCTAGACCTAATAGTTCTTCGCCAATAACATTTGTTCGTTGGCTGGTGTCAAACACAAATAGGAAACAGTTAAAAAAAAAAAAAAAAAAAAAAAGTGGAACCAATGAGCAGGGACACCTGATTTTCACGAAAACAGTTCCATGCAAAATAGACTTCAGTATCTTACCTGCACATGCAGTATTCCTTTGACCACGAGTCGCATTATTATGAGAAAACATTTCGGCGTTTCACAATACTCATGTGAATCGTGTTGCTCCTGTAAGGAAAGTTTGTGATTCACCGGTGGGCCAATAGTAAAAGTGGACGTGGGAGAACGTTTTTGAAAAATCAACTAGACCGAAACTCCCTTCGCAAAAATCGGATGTTCTTACCAGTGCGGTACGCATGGCACAATAACATGCAGCCGCTCAGTACGTCAAACGGCGCCGACATAGTCATCTACTCCGGTTGGATATGTAGTATATTCTATTCGCGGTTTCTTTACCCTTTTTGAATCAAACCTTTGAAAAAATATCCCCATGTATGACGTGTTTAGTACTTCCAACATACGCCATATATCACAAGCGTTACAGGTCATTGACCTCGCGAATTTTTCAGGTCTCCACTAATTGTAGATGTGTTACCACTACTTTTTATCCAAACCCGAGTATTCTGTGACAGTGTGTGAGTGAGCGAGTGAAGAGGTTTGGGCGGCTTTTAACATCGGGGTCTTGAGAGCCGACGCGAGTGATTGAGGTGAGTATGGTGCAGCGCCGGAATGAAAGAGCGGGGGGAAACGGGAGATACCCGGGAAAACCCGCCGACCAACAGAGTCGTGCGCTACGATTCCCACTTGCGAATCTGTGACAGCGAGAGTCGATGTAAACGCTCGAGAGGGTAGGAGGGGGGTTTGTCGGGCATTTTCGGCAATCACCACCCGTACACTGCAGCAGCGGGGCTACGGCCTCGCACTCCGCGGGCCCGGGTTCGGCCCTGACCCGGTCAAATGTCGCGCGAAGGGTGTAGGCATCAGTTACACAGGCGCGTGTCGCAAGTCGGCGGCAAATTGCCCGCTCACGAACCGTCGATTTGTCTCACGCACCAGTAGGCGGGGGCGTTATCGCTCACGAATCCCGGGGCCCGGAGCAGATTCGATCGCGCCCGCGACCCAGGAATGCGAGCAGGGTCACATGTGTGACCATGCAGGCCTTGTGGCGTCGACACCCTATCACGAACGTGTATCGTCTGTCTCTGTTCCAAGTACGTCTCGGTACTTGAAGACGTTGGTAGGTAGGTAGGACTTAAGGGGAATACAGTATCTCGGGTATTGAATTTGCAGCAAGCTAGGATGGACAGCCCTTTATGCACGCGAGACATTATCGTTTGCTTATTGGTTGCGGTGATCAGGTGAGGACTCTGTACAGAACTGTTAAACACTCACTCACACTACTGCTTCCTGCTCAGTACTGGCTCACAGTTAAAAGGGACGTGTCTACAGAACTGACTTCCAATCACAACAGCAGGAGAAAAGAACAAGTGTTTGGAGTCTGCCTCGTCTCCGAATGAATTCGCGAAATACTCGTGGCTCTATTTATAAGCAGCTCACATTTATTTGAGCACTGTGTGTATTTCAGTGGACACTTATGACTGGTGAGCGGCCAGTGAAGTTGGTAACAACGGAGGGAAAGTACAGTGATCGGCAGTTATCTGGGCGCGTCTCAGCGCGGGGAAACCGGGAAGCGTGGTCGCCGGAGAAAGGGGAACCACGGGGATGGAAAGGGGAAACGGGACACTCCTCAAGAATAGGGGGCTCACGCGCCCAGATACCTGCCGGACACTGTAGTTACACGTATTGACGTTCAATTAAAAATGTTTGGTAAACATTTGTGAATAATGAAATCATTTAGGTTGCTTTTTTGTTATTTTTGATGCGCTATGTGCAGAGATTAGCAAATATGTGAAATGTCTACTTTTCTAACAATTTCACAGTTTCGCTTCAGTAATGCGTGAATTCTAAGTGGCCAGGCCCATAGCAATATTAATTTTACAAATCATGAATAAGGCCAACTGTTTTTCGCGAAAAGATTTCAGGACTACTTGTACTCCATAACACTTCTTGCAGCCATACTTCTCGTGCCTTCGATAATCGTGGTTGGACACGAAGGTTTTATTGCGCAAGTGACATGGGCGTCGATGTATCGCATTTGCAGATCCAGTCGATAGTGTAGCGATGACGTGGGCAGGCAGGCCAACTGCAGCCAGCGATCGTACAGCTGAAAACGAAGTCGGGACCCCAGTAGCAAGCACACTATTAAATGTACGCTTCATCTTGATTTCTACAGGGAAAATTTAAAAAATACTAAATTGGTATGTAAAAGTGTTTCAGGAGCTACGCAACAAATTAACTTCACACACATCGCATAGGAAGCTAAAAACATTGTCCATTATATAACTATAATTACATATTGCTGTAAGTTTGATTTAAACCAACGAACGCTCCATGACATATATCACAGAATATATTATGTAATGGTTCACAGACTCAGGAAGGTATTTGAAATTTCAGCAGATTTCTTCTTTGGTGCGAAAATATGTTTACGTAATTACGAGCACCACCAATTATAACACGCATACTGTGATGAATGAGCCGAACTCAATATAACTTAATAAAATGATCGCGAAGAAGGTTAGGAGAGAGACGACGATCTGTCACGTGTAGCATCAGACGAAAAACTGAGAGGATGCGCTATTATGCTTGCCTTATATACCTGCTGAGCCCGATTGTTACGTGATCAACAGTCAACGATGAGCGAGGAGTGCGGCTTAAAATAACTAATCATAATGAGAGCCATGAAGGCCAGGAAAAGGAAGACGATCTCGCATCAGATGAACTGTGAAGCTGGGCGATCCTAATCGTCTTACATATACGTAGAACCTGATACGTCACGAGCGAGTGATATGACTTTTTTTTTTTTTTTCCATCGGTTCATTCAAGAAAGAAATTATGGAAACTGCAGAAGTTGGGCTAGTATTATAAATAAAAAGGGTCAGTTCTCATGCTTGCATATTTGCATGGTCATGTTATGCTGGACGGACATCACATAGCCGATGAACTGGTCTTCGATGCCCTGCTGCTTGCTTTCTACCGCTGCTTGTGCCCAGGGAAAAAGAGAGATAGAAAGACTCACAGTTGAAATCATAATTTTTGGAAAAGATGTCAGTTACAATGCCTTTTTACACTTGGTTACTCTATAATGTTTATTAAAATATATACTATTTTTCACTTCATTAAACACTGACAACTCTAAGCTATATACTTGTATGAGAAAAAAATTACCGTTGCTCCTTGCTTGTTCCTAAACAAACATATGGAAAGCTAGTATCGAAGTATGGGGAAAGAGAAATAAACTTTATCATTCGTGTACTTTCTCAGTGTGCATATACACTGAAGTCCCAATCCCATAGCATTAGCATATGACTCTTTATCACCCCTCTGGATTAAAAAATTAAATAATCGACTGCATTACTTTTACGCGTAATTGTTGCTAGTGACTTTTCGCTGCCTATCTTGTAAATGCATGAATATTATTTTTGAGGTGCTAACAAGTACAAGTTCGAAACTTGCAAAATGTATCGATTGAGAGTAAAATGTATTTTTTTTTTCCATTTGCTGGCCTTTTAGGTTTTTCAATGTTGGACATGTATGTCTTGACATGGGGTTACCGGGTACCTAGGTTTGCTTACAGCGCGACTCGTGACTGGGAGGTGGTCGTTTTTAAGTTATTCAGACAATCATTACTTATAAAAAAAAGCACGAATTATCGCCATAAATTAAAAAAGGCAACCAAAAGAATAAAAAATTTTGAAGTAAACTATATAGACTTGACGGAGAACCAACGCGAATGGAGAATCTGAAAGAGAGAGGGAAATAGAGAGAGAGAGAGAGAGAGAGAGAGAGAGAGAGAGAGAGAGAGAGGAATACATAGTTCTGCATGGTTTCGCAAAAGTCGATACACATATGAATTTTAAAAATCTTTTAATTATGAATTTGGTAAAAAAAAATTTACCTATCAGTTACATTAATTTTTGTTAAGAAAGTATTGACTCAATAATTCCGACAATTATAGTTAGCAAACAATTTACACCCTCTACATTTTATGCGTTGGTGTTCTACCAGATGAAAAATAATTTTTAAAATACGATAATAAATACAGACATTCGTATTCGCATACCCTATGCCTATAAAAGTAATATGGCTTCTAGAAACATACATATATGCTTGAAGGTTTATTGGACGTAGTTGCTCAGCTCCTTGGCCAGCAATACCGAGTCTAGCCGAGTCAGGTCCCCCGGCCTGACTCCTCAGTCGTTCGTGCTGCACAAACCGCAACTACCATCTAAAATACATCGTCCCGGTAGCCACATATATACAGTAGTGCTGATGCTTTAATGTGCACAGGACGATGTTTTCCTTCACACACAGACTGTTGAATCTTTTCGGCAATACAACACGGTGCTTTACTAATGGGAAATGACGACATGTGTTGTCCCTTCTGCGCAGTACTGTATTATGTGCCTTAGAGGCCTCTTCCTCCGGAGAACTATTAACATCCGGATACTGTCTCCAGCTCCCAAGCCAAACACTAATCTCCCGCGCTTCTGCCTCCCAGCGGGAGTCTTTCAGGCGCCGTAGTTCGGGGAGAAGGGGTACAGGACGGCAGCAATTTGCGTCGTGACGCAGCGCGTTTAGCCGCGGAGAGAACGTTTTGTGTGCACGTGATGTAACCGACCCCCTTTCACGTGTCGGTAGGAATCCGCCGACGTGTGATGCGCATTATAAGGATTGTGTCAGGACCTCGACGAGAGGCTTCTTTGCCTTCTCGCTTCCCTCCTTTCGAGGAACCTCCTTCATCTGGTGCCTAGATCGCCTGAATAACGGGAGACGGCGTGGAGTATTATACACCACAGAATGAACATACAGATGGGGGACTTGTGTGAATCTCTAACTGCTGACATACACCCCGGGTTACGTGCGTGGTCACGTCAGCAAGAAGAACTCGCCCTAAACTGTTTACATTAAAAGTACTAGTCACAAAAAAAATGTAATTATTTTATATTGATACGAATTGCCGTCCGACATGAACACGTCACTTATAAGTAGAGACCTGCAAAATTCGCGTTATTATTTGGGAGCACGTTAAACTTCAAACACGTGTACCTTTTAAATACGTTTGTCATTGGACCATACTTTATGTAACACGGCCTGGGTAACTCTGCGTCAATAAATGAACGCGTCACAATTGTGTGCCCCAATTACGTGCATATCAGTCAGAAAGGAAGTGAATGAACACTTATGCAGCAGCCAGTGGAGAAAAGTCGTCGGCTCTAGTGCATACAGTACTGTGAAGTTCAGCCTGGTGCAAAATTATAACGCGAATTTTGCATGTCCCTACTTATAAGTAACCTACTGTTCCCTAGTATAAAACTTCTTTGGATATGATAGTTTTTGCATCATGAAATATCAAAATTTTCGATTTTAGTGTTTTTCGGAATTGCAAATAAAATGAACTAAAATGTTTACAGAAAATTTAACAAATTTTATTTTATGATTGTTATAGACAGCTACAAAACAAAAATGTGAGAAAATTCCCTTCATTTCGAGCTATTTTGAAAAATTGCGAAAATGGTTCATAGCGTGATTTTAAAGACTTTTAGAAATAACCTGTGGCATCGTATTTCATTGCGAATTACCTCATATCGGCGAGTTAGTAGTTTTACTGTTTGTACTTCTAACAAAAAAATCATTAAATTTGTGATTTTTACACATTATGAGTGGACCCGGAAATTTCGCGGATTGATTTGAGGACAAGCGAGACTTTAGTCACATGTACATTTTACTTCCCTTTCTAATTGGAAGGCTGTTCGTAAGTCATGGCCTGGACGAATCTGAGCCTAATAATTAACCTGGGAGGAAATAAGAAACAAATTCCTGTCACCTGGTCTGGGGTAAAACTGGAGCGTCAGCCAATGAACAACTAAGTGAGGCTCGAGTCGAGCTTGTTGCCAAATAAATCCGCGAAATTTACGGGGGTCTAACTATGACAAAAATATGAGTTCTAAATTATTTTTATCCTAGAATAGGTTACTTATAAGTAGCGTCTACAAATTGTACGGAGTTTCACGCAAGTATAAAAAAAATGGATGGTTCATTGACCAGCACACTTTAGTGAAATATAACTTGTCTTCTAGATCGAACATAACTGCCTAATTAGAGAACTGCAAAATTTACGTTATTATTTTGCGGCATATAAAACTCCTCGTTCCTGTACATTCTTCGGACTTCTTCCACTGCCCGGAAATTAGTTTGAGACGCTGAAGGACTCTTTTTAGTCATTAACTGAAGTTCTACGGCGGAGAGACTGCTACTAGAACATTTTGGGTTTAAAACTGGCTGCTACCACAGCTCATCTTGAGTAGTTACTTCTCAGATTTAAAAAAAAAAGGAGATTTCTGCGTCAAGACCGCATAATGTGTCCTGACCAATGCTAAAATTTTCCACTGGGATATCCGGTTGAAGTGGGTATGAACCCATCTAGCGAAGCAAAACTGAACAGAACATATCTTTGGTGAGTTGAACAGCTGCCACAGTCAAACACAAAACCGTCTCCTCGCAAACGCATGCGGCGAATAATCAAAAGAGAACTACAGATATGAATGTAGGATGTTCAAATCTAGCCTGTATGGAATTTTTTTCATGATATTCAGGTGGCCCTAAAAATGACGAAAAAATGATTATGACCTCAAGCCAGTAAATATCAAAGTGCACAGTATGTAAACTGCTGTATGTGTATCGCCAACTACTTAAACACATCTCCGGTAAAATCCCCTAACGTCCATACAACGCGGCCTACTTCAACCACCAATCAGCTCTTACTATCCAGCCTGCTGGAAGCTAGCCTAACAAATAGTCATTCGTGCACATCAGACACATTGCACTTTAACTGCAACACGCGGTCAATCATCAGAAATGAGCACGCTGACATCAAACTCACCGACAAACGTTGCCGCATTCGTACGCTTTTCTATTCTGGTACTCGAAGAATAAGGTTTCCCTACCCGCAGGTGGCGCTTATAGTTCCTGGTCAGGCTAGAGAGAATATGAGAACATGCAGAGGTACAGTAAATAGCGAAATTCTTTTCCAGCATTAGTCTAAATGCGGTAGGATTCTCAATGGTCCGGCAAAATGATGGGATAACCAATTCACACAGTCGATTGCCAACGATGAAATTAAAACGTCAAATACAAAGTACACTAAAACCTAACAAGCAGTCAAAATCTCCTGCGACTAATATTTGTCTCCAGTTATGCGTTTAGAGAACGGAGGTTGTGAAGCGGCAAAAGAATAAATAAAAGCGAAAAGCGGAGTTCTCGAAAAAAAAATGCTCGCTTTAGTTTATTTGGAGTTAATGCTTTGATTATTACGTTCGTCTGTAGCATAAGCAATGCTTCTCTTATGATTGCTTTGTTTTTTTTTTTTTTTAATAAAACTGGCATGTACAGATTTATTATTTTCGTAATGTTTGACAGGTTCCTACAAGAACACTACGGCGCGCGCGACAACAATAACTTTCGTGGCTAAAAATATTTTCAAAGGGCACAATTTATTATAAACCCTTTTACATTAAACATGACATTTTATTTGGGAAAAACAAACTCTACAGCCGAATGGCAGATGGGCAGACAACACTGAACGGTTACAGTATAGGGCACACTAAACCCTAATTGTTTTCAGTCGTTGTATTGTCCAATACGACGGTGTTTAGCTGGGTATTCGAAGGCCAGCAAAGCTGGCGGTTCTGCAGTAATCACTGATGTCAGTAAATGTGTGCAGACCCCAAAGTGTTATTTAAGCATTTATGAAAACCCTCATTATCATCTTATTTCAACTCATCCTGTATCATTCCACAACCACTCGTGATAAATTACCATTACCATTGGCATACTGACTATAATTTTTACGTCGATAAAGATATGCTATGTGTCATTAACGTTGAATGAGCCTGGGCACTGCCATGTTCCTGAAAGACGAAAATCTTCGAAAGAAAAAATATAACTAAAATTTAGTTTGTTATTTTATTTACAGTTCCACCGAAAACTATACAGCTGCTTCCTCCACAGTCTACTGTAATTTATTCGATTAAAACGATCCTCTGTGAAACCAATTAACTACTACTGGGTATTTAATTACAATATTAAATAAAAATTACTACTTAGTCTTGCTTATACAAATGATATAACCTCGTGAGATGCCCTGCCTTTTTCGATTTCCCGGTTTTAACGGATTTTCGCTCGAACGTCAACGTGATTTTCGACGCCTGTCTGTCACGGAAGTTTGTTGTCTGTAGACAATAATTTCGTACCTTTCGAACTCCATCTGAAACCAGTTCCATTGAACCACGCTACGGTCACTGAGGAAAATGTTTTGTTGAATCAAACAAGATTTGTTTGGTGCAACAAAATTATTTGTTTGTATAGGGCCAATGAAATATTTTGTTGCTAAAACCAAATTATTTTGTTGTTCTCATTTGGTTGCCCCAAACTGTAAGATTTGGTTGGTGCTACTAGATACATGTTTGACTACACGTACATTAAACAGTTTGGGCTGATAAGTTATAAAAAGATTTCATGTTCGACCGAGTTTCGAACCTAGATCGCCTGCGCCCGAGCGCTACACCTTAGTAAACACATATAATACGACAACTGTTGTTGATGTTTGAAAGCTTTTCAAAAGATATACTGCAAATATTGGGCAACGTGTGCAAACAAATATTTCAAGTTTTACAGTTTTACTTGTCAGTTTCTTGTTGCATTGTTTTATTAATATGTTTATACGATTGTTAAGCATCAATAGATGCACTAACAAATACGGTTGGTTCAATTTGACATGTCTTGAAACATTTCTAAGCTTACTGAATAGAAGTAAGAAAATTCAACCAAGATCATGGCTTTATACTGTCGTTGTAAACAGCTCATCACATATCAGCATTTGGCATCTACTTGAATATGCGAAAAACCTAGCCGTCTACCCTATGACTTACTTAAATCACTCAATTTTGTTGTTCCTAAAACAGGATACAAGTATTATGGGATCAAGTGAGTACAAAAATAAAACTAAAATTACAAGTCAACGTTTTAAATTTTATGTCGTACGTTTAAGACGGAAAGGCTAAAGACCACGAACTTTCTTATAATAGTGGCCCTTCCTGTAAATTTTTCTGTAACAGTAATTTTAGTTCCCCTTAAGGAACACTATTTCTAGCACTGTGACAGTAGGTTTTGCTAGCAATACTTTTATTGTACCTACAACAAGTAGAATTGTAATATACATCGGTGATATTCTTGTGTTGAAACTGAAGATTAGATGTTACAGCATCGAAAACTGATTTAAAAAAATTATGAAATAATTTTTCTGTTTTTTTTTTTCTCACTGCAATAAAGAGAATTTTGCACGTTTTCTTGTTTAGCCATTGGAAGTGCTTTATTTCTCATTACGTTACGTTTTTACTCAGTTATTTTTAGGTAATTCTAGGATGAGAATTTTAGTTAGAAGAAGAAACGAGAAAATGGATTACAATTTTATATGGATGAAAGTCTGACTTGGGCCCCACAGTATGTTGGGCAATTTAAGAAGAAGTTAAGGTTTAACTGATCAGTAGCAAGGTAGCCTAGCTGGAGAAAGGACTCGCCCTATAGGAAACCCTCATCAGCCGCAGCCGAAGGAAGAGCTGCTGCTTGGAGGTCTGTCAATCGCAGATTCTGCACCCTCCTTGTTTCTGAGCCCCCGCCGAGCCCTTCTCGCCACGCCAATCAGTAGTCGAAGTTCGATGCTCCTTGGTTCCCGTTGTGCACTGTAGACGGAACTTGTTTTCGGAATGCTGGGGTTTTTGCGAGATAACGTGTACTGTAAAAACGATTTTTTTCCTGCAACACGTAATTTGTTTCTACGAAGAAAAATCTGTTTAAATTAGAACCACTGCAAAGTAGCCTTGCAGAAAAACACAATGTTTGTTTGATCTATGTAGTAATGACAATGATAACCTTGCATTGTAGTAACAGTAGTTTAGTAGATGCTTTTGTGGTAATGTCAGTTACACTGTAAAGGAAAATTGTGCTTTTGCAAACGACCGTAATTTGTAAATTAAAGAGAAGTAACAAATATTTGGAAGTAGAGTCATTCTTGATGCCGAATAAATCCGTGAAATTTTTGGGTCTCTATCGATAAGCACCTGGTAACCTACTTGCCATTCAGCAGCCCAGCCAATAAGGAACTTTTCACAGCATACAGTAGCCAATAAGACACTAGGCCCGTTCCCAGAGCCTACGGTGGCCAATCACAGAATGGGTACGCTTACATGAAAGAAACCGCCACTCGGTTTCGTCTCTGTGTAGTTATCTACTCTAGCCAGAATGCCAGCGAAGGAGGGCACAGGCTCGAAAAAGAAACATTCAATCAGTGATGTAAGCAATAACAAGCACAGTAATTTGTCGAGTCACCAAGAATTGTGGGTCTATGTTACATCACACTCTAAAAAAGTCCATACATAATTTTCTGTACGTAGTAGGGGCGTACTGATCTCAATTCATCTCGGATTAATTGGGATTAATTGATGGATTATCGATTTGATTGATTGGATAAATCCTCAATCCTATCTCTAATCTGCTTAAAATTTTAATATAAAAAGGTCTAAATTTATTCAAAGGGTTAAATTTATTGAAAGGGTTAATCAAGAAAGGGATAATTTTTAAACCGATTAGTTTTTTTTATTGATTTTCTTTCTGTTTAGGTGGGGGTAGCAGGAGCTCTGTACGATGTTGACGGTGTGGTGCACTGCAGGCGATTGCACAGAGTGGTGGGTTGCAATGTCTTATATAGATGTTGAGTTGAGTTCAAGAGTGGGCTAAGAGTAAATGTTATGGTTTTTTGGTGGATATTGCTCGTAGACGGTGGTGGGAAATCGGCGACTTTGAAAGACAGGATTTACATGTTAGTAATAACAAACAATATGTTTTCTGAATGCAATTAAACATTAGAGAATTTCATAATCTTCTACATATGAATAAAATACATGCATCTAATCGCAAATTAAAAAAAAACGACTACATTGATAATAAGTGCAATTACGTGAGTCTTAAATGTAACTTGAGTATCGAGCTTAGAAATATAATTTACATGAGAGAGAATTTTAACTAGGCGAATAACATCTGATGTCGACAAATGCAAACTCACTAAACGAAATCCAGCTAGTCAGTATGAATAAATAACACATTAACACATACAAATTACACGATTCAGACTGGTAAATAATATCTTATGGCACAAAATTCTGAATACGACTTAAACCAGACACAAAAACGTATGTATATTCTTATAAGTAAAATATATAATGATCTACAAGAAAGTAATTAACGATACAAAATCTTAACCCAAATAAATTGTTTCAAAATAACCAACTTGCGTAGAGCTTAATCCCTCATCACTTTATATATAATGTAAAAAATGCACAAACATCCTCGAAGAGAAAATAATTTTTTTTAATAACGGGCATTATAAGTTTCCGTAAATAGAGTACACTTGTTAACACAAAGAGTATTTTTGTAGACCGAGCTCAGAAATTGAAAACCTTATCGCACTACACAAAGATGTATATTTTCCCGATAAAATACTTTTATATTAAAATGCGTACATTATAAAACTAGAATCGCGGCTATCACTAGAGATGGTCGCCGGTCTGTAGTTGAGGTAACCCCCGATCGTAGCCTCATTGTCGCCAAGTTCTAGAGGTGCGGCGAAGATGAGAGAGAGAGAGCTGTACACGTCTGTCTCCTCCAAGCATTCATGAGCATCTAAAAATGGTGGTGACTGGGTAGGTGGAGTCATATTTCTCCAGAACTCCCTATACCCCTTCCCACTCCTCGTCATAGTGCGACCCCGGGCTGCCTGTGATTGTCAATTTTTCGGCCCTAAGGCAAGATGGCGACAACTGCCTACTTGTGCTCAGATCGGGGGATCAGCCACCCCTCCCACCCATACCCTCCACCCATCAGAACCAGCCCGGGTCTAGGATGCAAACCACCCCCTACACCTCCCTCCCTGTCAAGCCTTATCTTTAAAGTCCTGGGGGTCATTCATCCACCTGCCCACGATTGTCATTTTTCTCAACTGAGTCAAGATGGCGACAACTGTGTCTACTTGTGCTCAGATCAGGTCCTGCTTGGCTGTAGACAATCCCTACTCTTCACCCCTCAGAACTGTCCCGAGTCTAGAGGAACTTATCTCATGCCCAAGTACCCCTCCCATTCCTAGTCCGAAAGGTGACTTTTCTGAAGAGCTCCATTATCGATCCAGGCTGGTGTTCGCAACATCTGTTTTACACACCCCAGCATCAGCCCTGATAATGTTTTTTCTTATATTTTTGCGAGTTGGTGCTCCTGCAATATTTGGATCACGACAACAAGCCCTCCCTCGCTTTAGTATTTAGAACATGTTTTTTCTAGTGTTGGCTTTCCTGCTTCACCTTGCCAGGCCGTATCCCTCTGAATGTGTACCCCGAGCGATTTCGCCTTACTCGATATCGTTTCAATCTTATTCAACACGTTGACTACATGAGCAGTGAAAAAAAAAATTTACAAGTCCTTGAAATTAAGTTCCCAATATCAGCCCCGAGATAATCCCCTGATTTAACATTCTAACAACAAGTGTATATTTGAATCAAGCAAACTATGATTTGTAAAATCACATAGAAATACAAGACTTATTTTATTCACTCGTTAAAACAGAAGTGTTTTGTAGAAGTAAACAATACATATTTCATTGACTCTTCAAGAAATATTTTTACTATCAATTCGAGATATAGGAGAGAAAAAATATTGGGAGAGATTTGCCCATCTCTAATAACAACGAGGTTTTGAGAGGCGATGAGAGGAAAAGTTCGGAGATGGAGCAGCACCGGGCCGGACAGGGTCACGCAGTTGAGACTAGGGGAAATGAGAGAGATATCCAATAAAACATTTGTATCAATGGCAACGCCTAACACGACATCCACACACTGCGAAAAAAAACTGGTTTTTAGGGTGTGACCTGTCCGGGGAGGCGAGCGTGCTAACTGCTTAACGAATGCATTCTCTTTATTTACACATAACCAAAAACTTTTCAACAGTAAAATGTATTCCATGTTACATAAAATGTATATATCTGTATTACTTTTATTTTTTAACAGTTTCCTATGCAAGTTTAACGAAACAATATGAATATAGGCAAGAATCATGTTTTTCGCAGTTGGAATATAGCGCTTTTCAATGTTATTCTTAGGTTTTTACTAAAAGGTCGACATTCTTGTAACTTCACGGGGAAATAGCGGCCATTTTGAATCTTTACAGTATATAAGGGGGAATAAATTAACTTTTCTCAGTCTTAACTCGGCATCTGCTAAGGTCACTTAGTGTGCATGCAAGTGCAATGCAGTAGCATAGCGAATGACATCAGGCATCTACTACAGGCACCCAGGAAGCATCGACATCAATGACAAGCATAGATAACGTGAACGATGCCAGGCATGCACTACAACATCAGATGCTCACTACGTCAACTATAATGCCAGACATCCATCACGAGTACTACAGCTCCATCACGTCTACTATAGCTCTAAACGTCCACACCGAGAATGATGCCAGGCATCTACTACAACTGCGCTACATCTAGAACATCATCAACACAGTACCTACAAGGCATTTCATCTTTGCATCAGGTACAATGCATCAAGGTCACTACTGTGACAATTGCGACTCTGGATGCATTGAAGCGTTCAATGCTATTTTAGCTTATGGGAAGGCGAAAACCACATTACGTCTAGAGTGTTCCCAACTGCAAGTGTTGCCAAAGAATTTATAATTTGTTATGAGGGCCACAAAATAAAATTAGTGTATCTGTTCCTGGCTGAACATTTAAAAACTGATGAGGATATTGTATCCTATTTACCTTGTCAATACTGTCCTTATGGCATGCCTGCCTTTGCTAATGATGATAACTTGCAACATATCAGGATGGATTGTATGCCGCGCAGGCTGGAACAGCTACTTGAAGCTAGAATTATTCCAGATATAGTAATGGACGATTCTGGAGTCGATGAAGTAGATTCTGAGGTGAGCATTGTCCTCTTATAAACTATTTATATGAAGGAGAGAGAGACTTTTTTATATAGTGTATAGAAATTGAATTAATGTAAAAATGATGTGCTATGCTCAGGGCTTCCAAAACTACCAGGACAACTCCTTTGTAATTAAGGAGTTTGCCATTTCTTATGCAACTGATGGTAATGATTCTAAAGATCTATGCTTTAAATATACCAACCTTGGTATAGTTTAAAACCTGAAGTTAAAATGATGTTTCGGGAACAGACTTACAAGACACATAACCTGAAATGGGACTATGGTGACATAGCTTACAAAAAAATGTTTTCAATGTGTGAATAATGCGTTACTTGAAAACTATTTCCCATATACGCGCTTGGAAAAATGCAGAAGGAAATTTTAAAAACTTTAACAAATGCAGAAGTAATAAATATCAGAAGTTACCACGACTGTTCGAGTATTGATTCAATAGTCAAACCCTATAATACAAATCACTGTGAGGAAAAAATGTTCTGTTCACAATGCAAAAACGAAGCTCTAAGATAATATTTGTACCAACATCCTACCTACATATAAAGATATTAATTTCTTCAAAAATGGTTTTTCCAGAAATGGTAGCGTAAGATTTCGAAAAATGGAGAAATTCGACCCAGAGAAGACGTACTCCACTATTTTTGAGGACACAAGAAAGTATGGTTCCAGTCTCTAGGCAGTATATACTTTCAAACACAGATGTGTAACTGAAGTGAACATTAAATTTTTGCAAAACATTTCGGAGAAAGGATGTATACAGAACAAGTGCTGTGTGATGAATAAGACGACTGTCCTGTTTTTAATATGTGGCCTGGCAGCGAAACGCCCTGTTCTTCTTGGGACCTATGTTTTAAATATCGCAGTACAGAAATAACCAAGGAACCAAGTTTTCATTAAATCAAATATAAATTGATTAGAGAATTTTACGACACCACCACAACCTTATGACTGAAACATGTAATAATAAGGAACACATCACGCAGATACAAGGCAGTAGTGCACTTTTGAGGGCACCGTGCAGAATGTGGGACTGTGAGGTATGGAACAGTATTGTTTGTGTGTGTAAATTTGATCTTACAATGTTGTTGTTCAAGAACTTATTTTAATCGGAAGAACATAAGTCTATAAAGACAGAGACACAGAGAGAGAGAGAGAGAGAGAGAGAGAGAGAGAGAAAGAGAGAATCGTACATCAGAGCTTCAATTAAGATGGAGAGGTTCGACTTGTCACTTCAGTACGCTAATGTTACTCCAGGATTCAGGCGAGTGTGGTTTCGAATTGAAGATGAATATAGTCCACTACAAATACAGATGTGCAACAGAGATGAATATTGGCATTTCTCGTTAATCAGTCCAACAGAAACGTTTAAAGTGTTCGTCGTATGTTATGGGCGAAATTACTGTCATTTATATAATTTACGTTCTGACAGCAAGCTACCTTGTAATGAAGGTAAACTGGAATTTGAAGCTCACAGTGCATACATCATCAAATGAAAATCCTACAAGAAAATAAAATACTTTATGCAGAATGAGTGTAGTTGCTGTTATCTTAATACAGTTTGGACAGAAGAATGCAACAACAAGCAACATTATACGTACATTGGTGACCAAGAATTAACTTCTCCCTGTGGCAATTGGCAATGCAATGTTTTTCAAAGCTATAACATCTGCCAGACTATGTAAAGGAGTGTGCCTAGTATAAAACCATCAGTCATGACTAGGATCTTCAACCCTACAGACGTATATGAGGTCTAACAAATTGGATACAGAAGAGTGTTCTTTAAACAGTATAATGGTCTTCTACAAGTTATTGTCTGGAACAATATAGAACATTGGTGCTACACTTTCGAAAATAATCTCGGTATTCACTTTGATGAAGGAATAGTATGCAAAGATTGTGATGTGAGATATCTTCGCCCCGACAGTGACTTGCCATCAACATTAGAAGATTTGATGATTGATAATGCAGAATAATGATCACCATGTTCCCATTGTGTCCAATGAAATGCAAGTATGCATTTTTTACTAAAGGTTTGCATTTTGTAACTTAGCGCTTATTATATTCACATTTTGTTGTAAATGAAATGTATGAGTCAGACATGCATTTCAAATGCATGTATTTCTCTCAAGCTTTTGCCACATGTAGTAAACCAAATACTTATGATGCTACTTTAACTAACTGCAACAGTCCTGAATGTCTTGTAAACCAGTACAGACATCATGTAGTAGACCATAAGCATAAACTTAAGGGCGAACACATTGTAACTTCATATTGTGAGGAAGAAAAATGTTTGAAACATCTTGTTTTTAATACTGACACGGTGTTGCCTTATCAGTATTTCAAAGAATGTGATAATAATCTTCATACTTTATATTATTATAGTAAAAACAAGTTGATTACAGATCTCATACTAGGTGTGATTCATCAAAATGTTACTACATCGAGCAATATAATTAGCAAAAATAAAATTTAGCCCTAAAACAATTTCAACTTGCAAATTTAGAGAAAGAATTTATCAACTGTTCCTTGATAAATCTTCTCAGTGGAGTTCTGGATGTCATAGTAGCAACATGTGCTATTTTCATCCTGCAAATAATTATGTCAGTGTGGCAATATTTTCCATTTTAAAGTAATTTACTTTCCTCTAGGAGACGAAACGAGTCACAAACAATAAGAAATACCCAGTGTTTCATATGACTACAAACACACCTCTTCCATCTAGTATTGAAGATGTGTACTCTCATTATATAAAATCATTTCTTGATTTGGTTGAAAGCATTGTTTTACACGCCCCTACTTGTATAGATGTTTGTGTGCAAACAGACAAATTAAAATGAGGGTGTAACAAATGCTCACTCCTTGAAAGCAGAGGTCAAGAAGGTGATCTGGATCCAATTTTTAAAAAATGCATGAAAACTTTGTTCATGAAAGTTGCTATCAATTTATAACAATATATGTTTTTAAAGAAAAAAAAGTTGTATTTGAAAGTGATAAAATGTTTTGGGTTATCCTGTAGTTGTTTCAGAGCAAGGTGTAATTGTTGTACATAAAGTTTTTGATCTATCTGTATTTTTGAAATATGTTTTGTAACATGCTGTATTTGATAATATTAAAAATGTCGTAAATATATTGTGAATTTACTTGTGTTTGTTTAGAATGGAAATGTTTGGGGCAAATTCTACTTGGTAGTGTTAAAATGTTTTGTGTCATCCTATACTTGATAATGTTGAAAATATTCAAACATGTGTGCAATTTGTGTATGTTTTGGAGCAATCAGTACTTGCTTGTGTTAAAATGTTTTTTTGGATCATCCTGTATTTGTATACACTTTTTGTAAATAAATATGATGTAAAATGAATAAATTTCTTAAAATTTATTTAACCTATCATTAATAAAAGTGAACTTGTTTTGCTAAGAAAAAATATTTTCTCCCCAGAGAGAGAAAGGGGGACAAGTACTTGATTTGTCTCCAACAGAGAAAACGAGAGAGAGAGAGAGAGAGAGAGAGAGAGAGAGAGAGAGAGAGAGAGAGAGAGAGAGAGAGAGAGAGATTCTTAAAATTTTATATTAAAAGGCTGTTGCATTAACTAGAAAGAGTCTTGTAAAGAAAAATCAGATAACAAACAAACATAATAGTTCGCCAAAAAATACTATTCAACTAAAGACGTATGCTGAAAAATAATATAAATACATAAAATGACTTGTTAAATGTCGCCAGCCACCATAGAGTAATTAGATTAGGCAAGGTGGCTCTGGGTTCGAATCCCGGATAAGGCATGGTAAATTGTAACATACTTTCCGGGTTCGATTCCCGCTTAGATCATGTACAAATGTAATCTAGTTTCTCACCTTCAGTGTTGGGTGGATATATAGATTCTGGGTTCGATTCCAGGTTAGGTCTTGTATGATATCAGCTTATTTGTTATTCGTTAACCATATTAACTAAAAGGATTAATCAATTAAAATTAAAAATAAATTATATTTAAAAAAATTCGTATACGTAAAAAGAGTGTTGAATTATAGCATTAAATTGATTTCATCTCATAATGCAAAAAGTTCGTATTGTAACAACAATTTTTTGTGATGAAAGATGAATGTGCTGGGCTCATAATCACACACTTTGTGAGTTTATGTCCTAAACTTTATCCATATGTTGTTGTGAATGAGCAATGTATTCGTAAGACAAAGGGAGTAAAACCCAATGTGTTGCAATCACTCAGGTATGAGGATTATCGAGATTTTCTCGAAAATTGTGCAAGGGTAATGGGGACCCAATATCAGTTCTGCTCACTTGCTCATCAAGTCTACACCGAATGCATAACAAAGGCAGTGTTGTCAGGTATGGATGATAAGAGTTACATTGAGGTAGATGGAATATCAACCTTACCTTGGGGGCACTATAGAATACCTGAGCATTTTTTTCCCTCCATATGAGAGTTTTAACCCCACAATAAATTTATGTACCTCCCAGCACCACACAATGACAAATACATACATCTGCCGACACCATACGCACTACCTGTTCCACACTCATTGCAGCTGACTGCAGATGTCTGCAATCATCATCGCAGCAGATTACAAACATCATCATCGCAGTTGACTACACCAACTATAAATTGTATTACAATTCAATGCTGCTGCTCCCTGTTTGCCTAACATGTTTACTACTAGTATCTTCGATATATTTACCCCTTGTAAAAAAAAAAATGTAATTCACTGTGGAAACTGCATGCGTGGGAGTGTGTGTTTCACGCTGTCTTTGGCATGTGTGAGTGTCAAATACCCGGATGTGACCCCTACAAAACAAAGCTCCACAGTAAGTGTCTACGAACACACCTTCCGAATGTGTCGTTAGTGGAAATATTTTAAATAATAAGGAACGAGATGACCTACACATCGCTACAGTTTGTATTTTATTTAAAAATAATTTTGAAGATTTTTTGTACGTAAATATCTTCAATTGTTTTTATTTCAATGTAAAATAACGTTTTTTAAGAGAAAAAAAAGTCAAATGTGTAAACTCAAAGTTTGATGTAAATACTGTTCTTTCTTTCTGTATATAAATGTTAAATGTGTAAACTCAATGCTTGTTGTAAATGCTTGTTATTTATTTTTGTATATGAATGTTAAATGAGTAATCTCAATGCTTGTTGTGATTAGTTGTTGTAGTTTTTTGAATACAAATCTGTTAAATCATGTTTGTGTGTATGTGTGTGTAAATAATGATTGTTTGATGACAAATAATGTCTTTATTAAAACATGTTTTTTAGTAAATATCAATAATTTTTGTGAGACATAATATTTGAAAATAATAACTTTTGTAAATTAATACTGTTTTTACCCTTAAGTATTTTATTTGATTAAAAATATTTTGTAAATAATGAATTGTTTGAGGTAACTTGAATATTTTTTGTGTGATATTGTAAATACGTATGATTTTGAAAATAATATTTTAGAATAAATGTTAAAAACTAATAGTGTGTGACTTTTTAATTAATTTTTTTAAATTCCCCACGTCACTAACTTTTTCCAATAATATCTTATGTATAATGAGTATTGGTTTAATAGTGTACTGAAGAGAAATGAGTAGGTGTCTATCAGTAATGGAGAGCTGACGACTTGTATTTAAAAATTCAGGATAACTGTTTGTTTACTTTCATGAAGAAGATGTAATTTTTCTTGACTTAAAAACTTACAAAAATTAAAATTAAAAGTTTGATTAAAAACTAACTTTGAAGGGCTGAGGAAAAATTAGAAAAACAAAATATGGAGAAAATCAAACACAGCTGAATGAATGAATGAAGTTTTGCAAAGGAACGAGGCAACAGGTTAGTATCTTGAGAGAACACTGGTCCACTCAAGTTGAAGGTTGGAGTAGGACATGAGATCATGCTGGCCACCTTTTGTGACATCCCAGGGGAGCATATTGAAAGTGAGTCCCGAATACCTTTACAGATGCAGGTAGCAAAGACTTCTAACTCTCCTTGCCAACAAGAAAGTTTCTCCAGATAAAACTTTTACGTCTGCACCGAACATAGTCCAGCGAACATAAAAAAAGAATTTCATGTTACATACAAGCACACAAATTACACCTAGTCAAGATGCAACATATGATGACTGGAGATGAACAAGACAAAAACAATAAAATTTATTATAACTAGTTTTAAATAAAAAATTCTAGTCAAATTATGTAAAAATACTTGATTATTTTCCCTTACATTTGCAAGAGTCTGACCTACTTTCTTCTCTAGTGATAACCACGATAAGGTTTTCAATTTCTGAGCTCGGTCTACAAAAATACTCTATGTGATAACAAGTGTACTCTATTTACGGAAACTTATAATGTCCGTTATTAAAAAAAATTATTTTCTCTTCGAGGATGTTTGTGCATCTTTTCCATTATATAAAAAGTGATGAGGGATTAAGCTCTATGCAAGTTGGTTATTTTGAAACAATTTATTTGGGTTAAGATTTTGTATCGTTAATTACTTTCTTGTAGATCGTTATATATTTTACTTATAAGAATATACATACGTTATTGTGTCTGGTTTAAGTCGTATTCAGAATTTTTTTGCCATAAGATATTATTCACCAGTCTGAATCGTGTAATTTGTATGTGTTAATGTGTTATTTATTCATACTGACTAGCTAGATTTCGTTTAGTGAGTTTGCATTTGTCGACATCAGACGTTATTCGCCTAGTTAAAATTCTCTCTCATGTAAATTATATTTCTAAGCTCGATACTCAAGTTACATTTAAGACTAACGTAATTGCACTTATTATCCATGTAGTTTTTTTTTTAATTTGCGATTCGATGCGTGTATTTTATTCATATGTAGAAGATTATGAAATTCTCTAATGTTTAATTGCATTCAGAAAACATATTGTTTGTTATTACTAACATGTAAATCCTGTCTTTCAAAGTCGCCGATTTCCCACCACCGTCTACGAGCAATATCCACCAAAAAACCATAACATTTACTCTTAGCCCACTCTTGAACTCAACTCAACATCTATATAAGACATTGCAACCCACCACTCTGTGCAATCGCCTGTAGAGCACCACACCGTCAACATCGTACAGAGCTCCTGCTACCCCCACCTAAACAGAAAGAAAATCAATAAAAAAAACTAATCGGTTTAAAAATTATCCCTTTCTTGATTAACCCTTTCAATAAATTTAACCCTTTGAATAAATTTAGACCTTTTTATATTAAAAATTGAACCAGATTAGAGATAGGACTGAGGATTTATCCAATCAATCAAATCGATAATCCATCAATTAATCCCAATTAATCCGAAATGAATTGAGATCAGTACGCCCCTACTACGTACAGAAAATTATGTATGGACTTTTTTAGAGTGTGATGTAACATAGATCCACAATTCTTGGTGACTCGACAAATTACTGTGCTTGTTATTGCTTACATCACTGATTGAATGTTTCTTTTTCGAGCCTGTGCCCTCCTTCGCTGGCATTCTGGCTAGAGTAGATAACTACACAGAGACGAAACCGAGTGGCGGTTTCTTTCATGTAAGCCTACCCATTCTGTGATTGGCCACCGGAGGCTCTGGGAACGGGCCTAGTGTCTTATTGGCTACTGTATGATGTGAAAAGTTCCTTATTGGCTGGGCTGCTGAATGGCAAGTAGGTTACCAGGTGCTTATCGATAGAGACCCGAAAATTTCGCGGATTCATTCGGCAACAAGATTGACTACAATTCTTATGCCGGAGTCACATAGCCAAGACTAGCTCGACACGTGAGCCCCGACACGACACTTAAAGAGCCAACGAAATACAAGATTTATCTGTCTAATACCCGACAAATTCTGTCGTCCGACCAGCAATTTTGGATTAGAAATTATTGATATTTTTGTCGTGTCGTGCTCACGACACACACTGTGTGCAACCTTACGAAATGAAATTGTATGACAAGCTTTCCCGGCAAAAGCCAATACGCAGATTTAAAAAAAATTTCTTTTGAAAATTACTGTATTTAATTCTTAAAAATAGCAATTTTGCCTTTGTATGCATTAGCGATAACACTTTGTCACCAACATATATTCCAAATTTCCCGTCTGCCCTCCGCCTTTGAAACTAGCGTAGTTAATCAGCGCCTTCGGTTTCAGAAAAATTCTACTATTCGTGTCGTGTCAGTAAACTGTCGGGATGTAAATTTGAGCAGTTACATTGCGGTTTTTGTCGTGTTGTGCTGTGTTTGTCGGAGATCTGTGACTCCCGCATTAATGTACTCGAGCCACAGTTAGTTTATTATTGGCAGATGCTCCAATTTTACGCCAGACCAAGAGATCACGGTATTTGGTTCCCCCTTTTCTTGCAAATTTGTTATTGGCTCAGATTCGTCCAGGGTGTCTTACGAATTGCGATCAAATTTAAAAGGAAGTCAAATGTATATGTGTTTGAAATTTAAATGGACTTCAGAAATTTTGCGGTCTCTAGTTAGTGGCTAACAGCGTTCCAATATTTTGCCGTGTGGCTGGATTTTGTGGTATAAACTGCTGTTTCGCCTTCGTATTCGTAACTATAGTCCATTCACGGTTAATTCCAACTTTTATGAAGCCATGCTAAAATTCTACTTCCTGGATATTCCTCCGCCTCATGCAAACCCAACTTAGGAAACTACACCAGATGACAAACGTATCGCATTCGTGCGTGCTCAATGTAATAATATTTCGCATAAGATCTATTTCATACTATCCGTTACCAACACACCTATTTCCTCTCTGTCTTAATTCATATTAGTTTGGAATTCAATATTTTAATTTATAGATAAAATGTTAGTAAAAGTGCAATTTAACCAACAATAAGGTAATTTAATGTTAACAGAAAAAACTAGACGCTTGTAATACATGACTAGGGACGTGCAAAATTCGCGTTATTATTCGAGGGCACGTTAGATTTCAACGCCCTATATAAATTCGTGTCGATGTCAATTATTTATTGGCATCTGCAAAAGTGAGTACTCATATTCCTGTTTGACTTGGTAAAACGTGATTGGGTTAACCCAACCGTAGTCCAATGACAAGAGCAATACAAACGCACATGTGTTTGAAGTCTATTAAGTCTTCATATAATAATGCGAATTTCTCAGGTCTCTATACATGGGGATAGGAAAATTTCGCGAGTCCAATGACCGGTAGGCTAGACTCCACAGTCCTGTGCACACTAGAGCCTCAGCTGTGTGTTCATTGGCTGCTGCCTGTGTTGCCACACACCTGGCAGAATGGGATTCGCTACTTGCTCCTTTGCAAGTTTGCTATTGGCTCAGAGGTGTCTAGGACGTGTCTAATGAACTGTAATCCAATTGGAAAGGTGACTTCACTGTATATGTGTTTGACGTCTATCTTGTTCCGAAACGGATTCCGCGAAATTTTACTAACCCTACCTGTACATGACATACTTAGGAAGAAACCAATCACGTCATATGTGGGTTTTTTTTTTTTTTTGGAGGGTTTGTTTCAAAAAGTGTGAAGAAACCGTGAATAGACTTTAGGCTGCAATACAGACCTACGCGAGTGTTGCGGAAATGTGTGCACGACGGGGCCACAGGTAGTTACTGCTCCTAGCCGGCGAAGAGGGAGCGAATACTTGTCCAGAACAGGAATAAAAAAATGTCCGGAGCGACCGCTGCAGCCGGCGTGACCCCCGCGGCCGAGCGGAGTGACAAGACTCCCGCAGATAAATCGTCAACCAAGGTTAGCGACTCGCTCGCGTTCGATCGTTCTGCAGTTGTTTCGCGTGAGTCATCGAACGTCCGCGTCTCGGCTCGCGGCCAGGAGCATGTCCCGGCCAGATAACGCATGCTGATTGGCTGGTTACGCGATTAACTGGACGTTTTCGAAAGCCATGCCGAGTTTAAGAGCCCCGTGTACTGGACCGTTTTCTACGAAATCGTTGTGTGCGCGTAAACGTGTATCTCGGTAAATAAATGTTCTGGAATTGCGACTTTCTGTCATAAAAGACAAAAAACAATTATCTACGGCACAATTTTTTCTTTTGTCATCGTAAGTGTATTCTCGGAGAAAAAAATCGTAAAAATGGTTAAATATCACATTTTTAAAAGAAAAAAATACAAAGATACGGACGTAGTATAATATGTGGGCTTTCATCGCTTGTAATAATACCCCTATGTATCAGATATAATTGCACAGTACAGCGTTACCAGGGAAACACCTCACGCCTTGCGCGTAGGAGCGACGAGGCACTAGGCGTTTGTGTTAGTGTCGCCCGCATAGCTCCCTCGTTTCTTGGCCTAGGACGCGGAGCTACATAATCCCCCTTAACTTTCCAGTCCATTGTGTACTCTTCCTTACCCCGCATGGAATGTGACGCGCGCGCACCTCATGGGCAGAGAAAGTGAAAAACCGTGGGTAAAATTGCTGGCTTGTTAGTTTTTCCACCACAACTCCCATTATTATTTGAAGACTTAATAGACTCCAAACACATGTGCGTTTGTATTGCCCTAGTAATTGGGCTGTGGTTGGGTGGACACGCCCTTAGCGGCTTTCGAACCAATCGGGAACAAGTGACGACCACATAACCCAATCACGTTCCACGAAGTCAAAAGGGAATACGAGTACTCCACTGTTGCAGAAACCAATAAACAGTTGGCATCGACTCGAATTTATATAGGGCGTTGAAATAGAAACGTTCACTCAGCAACTCCTTAACGCATTGGACTTAAGATTACATAGGTACAACCGAAACAACTTCTTATACCGCGAACTTCACCAGCACACGACAGCAAAATGGTGGCACTGTCCACCAAAATTTCTGAACGTCTTGGCCAATCAGCACCCGGTAACCTACTTGCCAGCTGGCAGCCCAGCCAATAGAGTACCTTCTGAAGCACGCAATGACCAATCAGACCAATGCCCGTTACCAGAACCTCACGCAGCCAATCAGAGAAAGGATTCGATTACATCAAAGGAACCACTACACTATTTCCCCCCCTGTTTAATTGTTTTCAAAGTGGCAACACTGTGGACAAATCGCCTCTCAAGAACTCGATGTTAAGAGCCGCCCAAATCTCTTCACTCACTCACTGTGGACATGAAATACTTTTTATTGAAGTTTCTAGTGGTTGTATGCATGTAGCGAGAGAAAATTTTGCGAATAAATTTACGGTAAAGTTAGATTTTAATAATAAATACTCTTTATTGAGCTCCTTTCGAAATTTGATCACGGATCACGTGACATTTCATAAGAGACTGCACGGACAACAAACATGCAAGTAGACGGAGCCCAATCCTCTACTACTTGATTACTTGCTCTAGCAATAGTCATTTAACAGTTCGCTGTGGCTTAATTTTACATAGGGCAAAGGAGTCTAGCTTTTTTTTTGGGGCAGCGGTGGCTGAAGCTGTTAGCTCGCTCGCCTCCTGCCAAGGTGAACAGGGTTCAATTCCCGGCCGGGCCACTCCCGGATTTTCGTAAGTGGGAATCGTGCAGGACAATGCCACTGGTCGACGGGTTTTCTCGGTGATCTCCCGTTTCCCCCGCCCCTTCATTTCAGCGCTGCTCCATTATCACCTCACTTCACCCCCTTCGGCTCTCAAAACCTCGTTACTAAGAGCTGCTCAAATCTCTTCACTCACTCACTCCAGCCTATTTGACTTGGACAATGAAAATTCTGCTACTCTACCGGAAATATGCTATTCATGATCAGATGCGTAAGCCATATAAAGCTGATACCAAAGACTATTTAATCTTTTCAGACCCACTTTAATTTACGGTTTCAGGTGTTGCTAACAAAAATATTTATTATGTGTGCCGTACTTAAGTCGACACAACATTTGTTTCTTTGTTACAGTCAATGTGCTATATTCGGGTGCAGTTATATGAATCAATTATGACTAAAGACCTGGAAAATTCGCATTATTGTTTGAGGACACGTTAAAAATAAAATAAAAACGTGAACCTTTGCAATACGTTTGTCATTGGACCTTACTTTGTCTGACACTCCCGGGGTAACTCTGCGCCAATGAATGAACACTTCACAGTCCTGCGCCCCAATCACGTGCAGTTCAGTCAGAAAAGGATGTAGCTTCACATCTGTGCAACAACCAGGTGAGAAACAACGCCTGCCTCAGCATATACAGTACTATGACGTTCAGCCTGATGCCAAAAAATAACGCGAATTTTGCAGGTCTCTAATTATAACCTAGAACAGTAAGACGATTTGCGAATCATTTATCCACAGGTAGTGTTCATTGGTCATTGAGCTTCGCAGTTTGCAGCACAGGCCAAAAATGACCTACACTCAGAGAAAAAAATCGAACAAAATATTTGTTTGCATGGGGCCTAATATATATTTAGCTGCCATAACAAAATATATTGTTGAGGAAACAAAATTTTAAAAGTAACAAAATCACTTTTTTCGTCTAACAAAATATGTGTTTGAATAAACAAAATATCTGTGTCGTGCCAAAAAAATTATAGACGGTCAACTAAATATTTTGTTGAATCAAGTGTATATATTTGTTTAGCCACTAATTTGACTGCCTTCGTTCGAAAATACAGCTCGAGAGTTTGGTTGTATTTTTTTTGTGACAATTAGGATAGTATCCGTGTTTGTTAGTGCATCTATTGATGCTTAACAATCGTATAAACACATTAGTAAAAACAATGCAACAAGAAACTGACACGTAAAGTTGTAAAACTTGAAATATTTTAACTTTGTGGCTTCAGTGCAAGTCGTGCTCACTAGATGTGTGTCTATGTTTACCTTGCCCATGAGGACCCAGGCCAACAATTTACAAGGCGATGGGCTACCCAGTATCACCTCCAACACAATGACCACTGTACAGGTATGCAAATGTCTTCGCTCCTAGAAGCATGTCCAATGGACCAGGAGTACAAAGTTAGGATCTGCTAGCTGGAGATGGATCACATGTGCCCATGGACGAGATTTTGCTTGCATAGCAGGCAGCTTGCACGAGATCTTAAGCATCAGAAATGCATCAGTCTGATAATAAGGAGACTCTTTTCCCAACTTGCTTGATGATACATGTGGCTACACTCTTTGCTGAACTAAATTACATATGAGCCAACCCATGAGCATGTAATTTGGCTTTTCAATGAACACATGCTTCCGTAATGAAGCTCGCATGACTTGCGGAGTCCAAAAACCACAAACTCTGTGTACTGTGCCCTCATTAGTTACATCGATCATGGCTTTTGAAAGCAGCACTGACGAAAGGTTTGTGGTCGTGTGAAGTTACAGCAGAAAAAATTCTTGGTACATCATCTTGATGCTTACTATGAGATGTGGATGGCAGTTGAGCACTTTCGGATGACTCAAAATATGTGTCCTTACAATTATTGTGCGTTTCCTCAAAATGAAGTACTGTGTGGTGCCTTGCACGACATTTTCTACAATTTGAAAGAATGAATGGTCCTTGGCCACATGTGCACTGTGTAAACAGTTCAAACACACTCTAGCTTGTTTCACTACAGCACACCACTCTGTTGTTGATTTCGACAACAATTCCGGACAGCGACTACGCACGTGAAGTAGAATGCCACGATTCACACTTTCTCCGACTGGGTGTAAACTAATAACTGTAGTTGAACCATTACAAAACTATAACTTCGTTATTAGTAACTATAAACCTGAAAAATTCGCGTTTTCAGTGACCTGCAGGCTAGAATCTACAGTCTTATGTACAAATATGCCGATATCAACTGCGCATTGGTTGTCTGCAGTCACAATGGAAGGCGACGATTGGGCCAGCGTTCTCCAGGAAGTGGCAAACACCGTGTGTTCTAATGGCTGCAGTTATATAAACACACGTGTTTTGAATTCTAGCTTGTTCGAGAATGAATCCTACGAATTCTTCACGTCTCTACTAATAACACGATCTAAACAAATGCGTCCTCGTTCGATCGGGTATAGGAAAACGATGCGAGTATCATCTTGAGTTGGCACCGCCCATCACTCGCGGCGTCTGGTGGCGATTGTGGGGACGGGCGAAAATTTCCGGGCAATATATCTCGCGACTCCGACGTGTTAACGCGCTGATCTCAACGCCAAAAGAAATGTCTCGTCTGTAGATCTGCTAACTCTAACCGCAAAACCCAGATATGCATTTCATTGATTACCTTCATTTCTAAATTCCAGACGCATAAACGTAGACGCACTCTAGTAAAACCCACGGACGTGCCCCCGACAATACCACACCACTGTTTTTTTTTTCCCGAAATTTTCTGGTCATTGGTTTCTACTCGTATCACCACTGAATGTCCCCCAGAACTTTGATGTATATTATTCGCTAAACAACACCGCAGGTAGCCATGTTGCGGCTGTCTTGAGTGCGTGGGTGATTGAGCCATCATCGCCCGAGGGGCAGTTGCGTAAGCCTGGTCGGCGCGCGCTGTCGGTGAAGAAGAAGAAGAAGCAGAAGAAGGCATCTCGCCCCGTCCACCAGGTGGCGCGAGTGAGGATCCCCCCCCGAACGAGGATCGTGTTCGGGCGACGTCTCCTCGCCCGCCCGCCCGTCGAGAAGAAGTTTTCTCCCATCAAGCAGGTCCACTTTCCCTTCTCGCGCCTTTTGGCGGCTTCGCCCCGCGCGCCATGCCGGCCCACACCACCGCGTGGACCTTGCGCAACTCGCGCGAGGATCGTCCTCTTGCCCAACGGCTCACTCGCGCACAGCCCAGCCCAGCGACTCACCAATAACAATTCAACAAAGTAGAAAACTAATAATAATTATATTTAGGCTGTTCACTGTAAACTGAATACGTTCGAAAGCCCTGCTTAATAACTACTTTTCGACATACTAACGTATACTTACACCATATGTATAGCCACGAGTATTTCGTGAATTCATTCGGAGGCGAGTTACACTCCAAACACTTGTTCTTTTCTCCTACTGTTGTGAATGGACGACAGTTCTTTAGGCACGCCCCGTTTAACTGTGCGCCAATACTAAGCAGTAAGCAGTAGTGTGAGTGAGTGTTTAACAGTCCTGTACAGAGTCCTCACTTGGTCACAGCAACCAATAAGCAGACGTTAATGTCTCGTGTGTACAGAGCGCTGTCCAGCCTAGCTTGCTACCGAAATACTCGGGGCTCTAACCATATGTAGGAGCACCGATATTTCGTGAAAACATTTCGAGACAAGATACAGTGCAAAGCATTGTGGAGTCTTCCAGCTTTTCCGATTGGCCGAAACATGCTCTGGTTCATATGAACTGTTTGCGCACGAATCACGAAGCTTCAGTGTCGGAGTTCCGGAATCCTGAGTGGCTCGGTAAAATGCGGAAACGATATCAGCAGCCGACGGAGGAATGACAATAGCCGTGGTGTGGATATATGGTATTGAAGTCTACTGTGAGATGCGATTTCTTCTCGAAAATTCGCTGGCCCTAACCGTATGTAATATTAACATTACCATGCACCTGGTCACTTTATTCATGCGGCAGTCGAGCGCAACTGTGAAGTTATTATGAACGTAAATAATCTACAAATCTGCTAATTTCTTACACTTATGTGCATTTAAAAAAAGAAAGCCAAAGAAATAATTTAAGTATTCACAGATGTTTACGAGGTATTTTTAATTCAATGTTAATACACGAACCTCCTTTCCCTTTGTCGTTACCCACTTCACTGGGCGCATACCAGTCTGTGTACTCGTTAAAATGTATGCAGGTAAAGACAGTGATATTTTTCAAAGGTTGGATACAAAAGTGCTCAAATAATTGTGAACAACTTTTACCTGCAATATTCTCGTTTTTTTTTTTTTTTTTTTTTTCGACAAGTTATATTTTAAGCAAGTTTCAAGTGGTGTTAACACCAACGCGAGATCATCACTATAGTCCATTTACGGTTACTTTCAACTTTTCTGAAGCCCTGCATTAGTCCTAATTCCACGATATTCCTCCGCCTCATGCAAACAAAGCTTAACTGGTCTAGAAAATTACATCGAATGGACAACTAACCGAAATTGTGGCAAATCAGTTTAATAATATTTTGCCAGAAGATTTTTTCTTACTAGTAGGGATAGGAAAATTTCGCGAGTTCAATGACCTAGGTTAGACTCCACAGTGCTGTGTACACTCGAGCCTTAGTTGTTTGTTCATTGGGTGCTTCTCCAGTGAGTAGTCAGTGTTACTCCACACCTGGCGGTATGGCATTCGCTACGTATTTCTTTACACGCCTGCTGTTGGCTCAGAGTAGTTTAGAGCGTGTCCAATAAACAACTACTATCCAATTGCAAACTCAACTCCAGTGTACACGTGTTGGGCCTCTACCTTATCCTGAAAAGAACTCGCGAAATGTTCCAATCCCTACTTACGAGGGATTACCAACATGCTTATTATTCTCTGTTTTTTATATTTATTATAATTTAAATATGTAAGTTACAAACAAAATATAAGTAAAAGTTCAATTTACCCAAAAAAAAATATCCCTGTGATAACAAAATACGGTGAAATGGCTTTATTTACAGTAAATATTATTATATTATATGGTGTACGATACGGATCTGTATTCTGTGGTATTGCATGAGGTTATGGAGGTATGCAAGTATTTACTAATCAGCAACCCCCGTCATTGTATGAACAGGGGATACGAACCTTTTAAGCAGTAAAATAGGCGTTCGCATAAAGAAGTACCGTATAAGTGTACGCTGATGATTCTGCCTACCAGATACAACGAAAGTACTCCTTTGTTGTAAAACCCTTCGTTAGGCCATTTTGGCGTGAAACTATCTTTCGATTTTGCACAAGAAGCCCTAGGTTTTCCCGCGCAAAGCCAAGTTTAGAGAACTGCTGAAATGTCTCCTCTCCTTCTTAGAATTAGCTTAGGGAATATCTGAAATAGTAAGTCTTCGGGTCTGGCGGGTAATTACAACCTTGCGCAGAAGAACGTTTTGCTTTGAAAGAAAAGGAGTGATGCTGATAGATCTGATGGTTTTACGAACAATATCTTCGGAATTAGTGGAACAGCATCTCACAAGGCGTCAATTTGTGGTGATCGTGCTTCAATAGGTGTTTGCGATATTATTCGATGCGTGAGTTGCAGAAAATATGTTCATTTGGGTCCCGCTACTATCAAGCCGCGTGCAGATTATTCTGTCGTGACTTTGTCAGCGTGTCATACATAGGGACCTGCAAAATTCGCGTTAGTATATGAAGACTTAATAGACTTCAAACACACGTGCGTTTGTGTTGATCTTCTCACTGGGCTACGGTTGGGTTGACACGCCCTTGGTGACCTTGAACCAATCGGAAACAAGTAACGACAACATAACCCAGTCACGTTTTACCAAGTCAAATAGTAATATGGGTACTCACTTTTAAAGAAGCCAATAAATAATTGACATCGACTCGAATTTATATAGGGCGTTGAAATCTAACGTGCATGTCCCTGGTCATACATTACGATTCAAGATATGACTACGACGATCTCATTTATAACATGCGAGAACTAAACTGATACAGAAATGTTATAATTCAATTTTTATCATCACAATTTTTTCAAACAAAAGTGGTTCATTAAGTGTTTTTTTTTGTTCCGAAAAATCGCTATTTCTAATAACTTGCGAAAACACATTTTATTTTTTTAATGCATTATTTAAGATTCTAGCGAAAAGCCGGAGTATACAGTTGCGTTTTTTAGCCTTCGAGGAAAATTAAATTTTTTAAAAAGTTTCGCCCGAGCTAAAATATAGCTGGGTCCCCAAAGTGTTAAGACGTCCATCTCAAGTGTGATTCATGGTCACGTGTTTAATGAGATGATTTGAGAAAAATTAAGAAAATAATCCCCCGCTGTTAGGAGAATATACCGAAAAGTTGTACTGTAAATCACTTGCCACGTAGTCTCAGAGATAATTATGGCGCCTTCCGTTTGCCGCAACACCATCTCCGCTCATAAATTACACGATCGCTGGCGTTTAATCGTCTGAGTTCCTTTATCTTCATTCAAGGCCACCTCCAAAATTAATGGCACCACAACAGCACATTATATTGCATACCACGTTGGCTCTTTAACTAGAAGACTCACCATGCCATGTCGAGTTAAAAAAACAAGATGGGACATGAGCTGGGTCAACAACACAAAAAGTCTTCGTGATGAGCATAAACGCTATTTGCCACATGAGCAAAACGAAGTACTAAAAAAATATTACATTTTCTTAAAAAAAAAAACAGGATGTAGTTAATATATAATAAGACATTCCAAACAAGACGAGTAGTTCAATGAAGAGTGTGAAGTTAAAGTTAAATTAATTCAGCACTGTAGCGAAATTATTTCTAGAATGAACGTCCGTATAGATGTATGGTCGCTTAAACTTATTGAGTGGACAAAAATTTATTTACCGCATTTCTGACATTCTTTTGTGTTTAAGAATAGGCAGTAGATGACCTTGTTATTTGTCACACAGCCTAGTATAACTGCGTGTGTGCCGAGCTCAACCTGTGCAAACATGACGGGGTGGCACAAGACAGTCAGTGCCAAAAGACGAGCTTACCAGACGCCAGTTGAACCAAAAGCATATGTTTCATATCAAGACACAGCTACAGTCAGATGTGAGGATAAGTTCTAGTGCACAGTGCAGAGAATCTGTTGTTCATCTGTGACAACTTTTTTCTCCCCGCGAGTTTCTATTTGGCCCGTTAGGAGTTGGCATAAATTCAACCGTCACTAGTTCACGCATCAGCTAATACAGGCTTCTGTATATGGGACGGTGTGGGTTTTGATAATGGCATGTCAACTTACACAGATTGTCGTTCATCCTGGGGTAGAATACAGCTAAGGCCGCCCAATTTTCGCGAAAAGTTTTATTTCAATTAACTTGAACTCAGATTCATTTTCACGATTGGGTGGTTTCAACTGATGTGCATCTTAGGTGCCTGCCCGTCAATCAGAGACGTTCAATACCCGAGTAACTTTATTCTTATTGGTCCAGTCAAATACCACACTGGCTTCGACGAAGATACGTGGCCAATAACAGAAGGAAAACTTTATGTAGGATATTGAAAATATAGCGTCTCTAGAATTATTTTGGCGAAAATCTAATGATCATAGCTAAGGTCACCTGTTTTTCGCAATAATATCCCAGGAGTACTTGTATTCCAAAACACTAGAGCTCAGATCCATTTTCGTGATTGGATGATTTCAACTTTCACGCATTGCAGGTGTCTGCTCGCGAATCATGGACAATCGGTGTCAGTTCTACCTAATACTGATTGGCCCAGTCAGTCAAGGAACTGTCTCCCGGCAAAGACACATGGCCAATAACCAAAGGAAAACTGCAGGAGTGTTATAGGACATTGGAGTCTAGCCTTCGCGTGAATATTTTCGCGAAAAACAGGCGGCCCTAATCATAGCTACACTCTAAATCGGAATCAGTTACTTTTTACTGATTGTCAGTTGAAACTACTCCATCCGGAATCAGTAGAAAAAGAAAACTATTAATATCTTCAGTTAAATAAAATCCACTAATACAAACAGTAGAAAATCAGTTATGTATAGTCGATTAATAAAAAGCACAAGGATTGAAAACCGTGCATTACGGTTTGAAATAAATTAGGTATACAATTATTTTGTCGTAAAACCAAATTGTTACGTGTACAAGGAAATTTTGGAAGTGGTTGGTATCGAACAGCCACCCCAAAACGCAACACATTCTCTTGTTTCTTTTGGCTGACTTTCTACCAACTCTGCTACTTTACCACTGAGATAAATAGTCTCGCATCAGCGTAGTAACATAAACTTGCAATGGCTAACGGCTGTAAGTTTCGTAATATGAAAGTACTTCATGTTGTCGAAATATACACATATTATGTGTACATAGGTACATGTCTTTGTAAGGCTCGAAAGTCATTCAAGTTAAGTTTAGTTCAGATTGTGTGCTTTACAAGAGAAATATAGTTGTTTTAACGGTATTGTCGGTGTTTTCTATGCATTTGCCATTTTACAATGCAACGAGATTTCACAGAATCAAACTGTTGTTTTGAAGAGACAGATTGGCTAGTAATAACTGTGCTAATTAGACAGTGGGACGTTAGACACAATGCCATATTTTACTAAATTTGTTGTGTCCTCATTATTTGATCTGTTAACTTGCAGAGACCACAAAACTTTTGTTGGTGTAAATCCACCTTTCTCATTGAATCACTGCACTATCGAGTCAGTAAAATTATCACTGATCTTTCTGTCACTAAAAATAACAGTTTAAATCTGCAGTGTCTCGTTGCATTGTAAAATGGCTTATACTAGTGGACATCGATAATCTTGTACATTTAAACCACTATATTTATCTTTTAAGGCACAGAATCCGAACTAAACTAAAGATAGATTGACTTTCGAACTTTGCAAAGACATGTACTTGCGCATAAAATCTGCATATTTCGACAATAACAAATACTTTCACATCACGAAACTTACAGCAATATTTGACATTACATTTTGTGGTTCAGTACCCATAATACGAGCACACATTTGGCAGTGATGAAGTAGGACAGTGGATATGAAAGCTTAAGCATGCTTTGTTTTATGGGCGGAGGTTCGAGCCTAACCACCTCCAAAAACGCTTTTGTGTAGACAATATTTGTGTTCTGCGACAAATTATATCGTACCTAACTTACATCACATAGGAATTCTCGGTGCTATAAATAAGTAGTTTTCTACTGCTTGAATTAGTAGATTTCTTTTAATTGATGAATTAGTGATATTTTTTCTACAGACTCTGGATGGAGCAGTTTCAACTGACAATCAGTAAAAAATAACTGATTCAGATTTAGAGTGATAAAGACCCGAAAATTTCGCGGATTCATTTGGCAATCAGCTGAACGATAAAATCCTTAGTGCAATAGAGCCTCAAGTAGTTGCTCGTTGGCTGATGCCTAAGTTTTACCTCAGAATAGGGAGCTCGGGATTTGGTGCTCTTTTCCTTGCAGTTCAGTTATTGGTCGATTCCGTCCAGGGCGTGGCTTACAAACTGTGACCGAATCGGAAAAGACGCTCAAATGTTTACGAGTTTGAAGTGTAACCGGTTCTCAAATGAATTCGCGAAATTTCCGGGTCTCTAATCATAATTATAACTAATGCTGGAGTAAGGCCTCTACAAAGGACTGCGGAGTCTTAACACATCCTGACCCAGTCAACGCAATTGTGTATATAACCCACATGGAAATTTTTTCTTGGCCAGTGCTGTACTCTCTAGGCTCAATGCCTATCAGTCTTCCCTACGAATACCTAATTCTTTAACATTCATATTGTCCTTAGTTATGAATGGTTCGCGCTACTATGGCCGAACACAAAGCCTATACTTCACTGGTTGTTATTACGAATCAAGTGATGTGCACAAGCACGCAATAAAAATGTTCATATTTTCTGCAACTGAAGCTACAAATTAACGTGGCTCTAAAAGGACTAAGCTACAGGGCATTGATATTGCGAAATCTTCCCGTTCTCTCACTTTATACCTACTGAATTAAGCGTAATTAATTGACAACGCACTGAGCCCCAGTTTATTGTAAGTTTGTTCAATTCCTGCCAGTGCACAGTTATCCTGTTTTATTTCCCTGTGCACTTGGGGAAAATTACGGGGGCTGGAAACAATACCAGTTGCGTTGGCGACGACACGACATCTTAACTCCGTCCGCACAGCTTCTTGTCTTCCGGGAGCTGCGAGGAGATGTTCTGGAGATGCTATCTCGCCTCTCGGCCCAGCATGCAGGATCTGGAGCAGCGCTGTTGGAGCTGGAGAGGAGGGAGCAACTGAGGATTTGTGTGGTACGCCTCGAAGGAATCTTGAAACGACCGTGAAAGTTCGACGGTGGAGTGACCAGCCGCGGTCGAACAAGTCAATGACTTTGACTGAAGGTGACTATAGTCTATAGACTATAGTGCTTGGGTATGCATACGTAAGTGAAGTATATGCAGCTGATACCGCGGATTTCGCAAATGTAAACAATTTTTGTAAACTATACTAAGAAGTTCTTTCTGCACTTACACGCCCTTTAAAGTAAAATAGCTTCTGCGAGTATTTCTCCCCCTTCTGACATAAGCCGTGTTTCTGATACTCCTAGATAAATGTTTTATGCTCGCGTGGAATCGTATTACGTTACGAAGTCGAACTATTACGTTCTGTGATAAGTTCTTCCCTTGAAACGAGTGAATGTTTTTTGCGAATGACGTACTATTGAATAATAATAAATGAATTGGGGGAAAAATTGTTTCCTTATAACGTTATTTCACGTGTTGAAGATTTCATTCCATTCTACCTTACTTCCCTATACAGTAAAATATGCTCGTGAGACCATGCGCTATGTTTATTTACCCTTGCCAGACTGTAATAATATTTTGTAGTTATGTTATGCTGATAACTGTCACCCATAAGCAAACTTACAAAACAATATTCTGCAGTAAAATTGCAACAGTACAAATGTGCAGTCCTCATGCACACTTTGATGTCATTTTGAACTTCAACGTTTCTCCAGATCACTAACCTCAATTATTCCCAAAAGGTTACTTCATTATGACAAATTGAGATTTTTGAACATTTGCCGTTGCGATGCAGATGTCTGTCATGGAAAAAAATAGGACTGAGCACGAAAAAATACTTTAAAAAGACAAGTACCCTATGGACGAGAATATAAATAAATGTATACAAAACTGGAAAATTCCAAGAGGGAATAGAGTCAAAAAACAGAACAGCAACTAATTACGAAAAATATATGTATATATACATGACCAACAGATAACACATAGAAACCAACACAGGCGTGAAACCTGCTGACAAAGTTAGGACAACACTGACCAAATAAGTAAGAACAATATGGGACAACACAACAAAGAAAGGCACTCAATCACAGCACTTTAACCAGATACGAGGGAATGCAAGCCAGGAATGCTTGTCTTTCTTAAGTATTTTTCGTGCTCAGTAATATATATTTTTTTCCATGACAGACATCTGCATCGCAATGGCGAATGTCCAAAAATCTCCATCTTGTCATTCACCCCCATTGCGCAATTCATTCAAAGATGACTTAGTTGTATTCTTGCCCAAGTTAACACATTTGTATTAGAAATCCAAAATAAGTGCAACAAATTTTGAGACACTGTGATTATCTGGTAAAGTGCTTGTAATTGTAATATACCTAGGTAATGATATTTAGAGTCATGGTATGAATGTTTAATTTTTTTGGGCATAATTCCAGCACAGAATATTCCCATTTCTATCATATTCCCTTATCGCAAATTTACGTCAGTGTAAAATATAGTTAAAAAGCTCCAATGATAAAAGATTTCCCTCATACATCCGCGGTAGAGCGTTCCTACTCATATGCGTAAAGGGTTTTTTTGCGTCGGTTTGTGAAACAAATAGCACGTAATACTTGCATTGATAGGATTTTTCGTGTCCCTTCAGAACTCTGTGCTACCGGTAAACATTTAGCAATCGAGCGGCTTAATTTCGCGTTGCCAAATTCGAAGAAGATAGTGGTACTCCGACAAAGGCGAAAGTCAGCGAACAAAGTGTTATAAAGCAAAGATTTTATACTTTTTTGTTTAGCAATTTATACCCTAACGTATTGGGGGCGAGTTGAATAGAATAAAGAACGAGATTAACATAAGCAACATTTAATTAGACTTTATAATTGATAACAATTATATCATGATTATTTCGGGGAGCTTTCACCTTGTGTTATATTTTAGCATGCATCAGCGTTCACGGTGCTATGTTAATTTTATTCTAATTGGGGAAGTCCCACATTAAAATTGAAGCCGAACGCTGATGAATGTCGGACTACGTTGGTCGGCACATCTTTGTCCTTATCGTTCGACCGAGGTAGAGCGGGGTAAATGTCCTGCGCTGTTAAAGATGCCCGTATATTTACGGAAATGTATAGTAAATATACGGAAACGCAATCCGCAATGACGAAAAACGGAGCTGGGCTATGTTAGTACAAAATACGGGAAGTCCCAGTTTTTCGTATAGTTTCGTGTTTCGGGAACGAAACTCTAACCAGAAAGTCGTCGTTTGTGCGGCAGTTATATACGCGCCATTGAGACTTGTTCCTTCAAACACCAGAATTTCCATCAGGCATCTTTGAGAACTAGTAACACTTAAAATACATAAACGTCACTACACTGTAAAAAACTTAGTAAATTTTGCTGGGAAATTGTTTGTAATTTTACAAATGCTTGTAACAGTACAAAGATTAGTATTGTAAAATTACTCGTTTGTAAGGGCAGTGTTTGTAATAGACCCGAAGAAATGTTTTTACTACACTGACTCGTTTCCACGAGCTTCTGCAAAATGGCGGACACACTCAACAACGTAAAACCGTATTTAGTTGTTTGTGCAAAACTGTGGGTGATGTAAAGCGTGCAAGAAGAAAAGTATTGCAAGTTTGAATAACGTAAAACACTTAGAACAACTCAAATAATCGTAATAAAACGACGATTTCAATCAAACGTGACCTTATTATTCAATAACTGTTGATGCTCCCCAGCTACACAGAACTCTTAAATCGGCTCTCAATATACTTTGTTGTCAAGAGCCTTCCAAATCTCTTAACTCAACAACAGAACACTTAAAATGAAATATACTACCTATTCCGATTACCCAAATAACGTCATTAATATTCTGTAGGTACTTGCGGCTATATTTACTGTAGAAATAAGTTTTAAGCTCGTATGTCAAGTTGGTCTTGTGATTTAGGGTGCCGGCTAATGACACAAGAGGCGTGGAATCTAGTCGCCTTGCTGGCAAAGTATACATGTTTTTCCCCATAAATTATATTTTGAAATCTTTTTTTAAAATAATTATCTGTTATTTATTACATTTGCTTTCTAGAAGAAGAAATAGTTGTTTTATGTACACTTCTCAATAATTTCAGTTGTAATAGAACGCTATCATGTGCAATATTACAAATAAATGTTTTGCAGATTTTACAAGAAAACTCTTTGGAGATTTATAAAGGATTTTCTTGACGACTGGGTTTCCTAGGATTTTTCTTGTAAAAGTAGAAAAAGTATTTTAGAGTGCAGAAACTGAAAAAAGTTGCTTAGTAGAAATATCAGTGTGAACCCTTTCGTACCCATTATAGACAACTGTCAACCTGTTGCACAGTGGTCAGCTCTGTACACTGCCAGGCACGGTGACCCAAGATCTTCCGTTAAAGTATAGGCTGTTCACGGTAAAGTGGGCACTTTTTAAGGCCCTCCCAATAGGCTTTAATCACTAATGCGTTTTTTTTTTGCAGCATCAGGCACTAAATTTCGAGGGTTGTGAAATGTATACACTGTGTATATTCATCACATTGCAATGTTTATAATAAAAAGCAGCAGGCAGATGCAAATTGGTTGAAAGGAAAAATTAAGAAGGATCTTAAAAAGTGCTCACTTTACCGTGAACAGCCTATAACTGATTCCATAACTGTAGAACTGTTCTACGTCATGACTGCTTCATATCACTGATCACCGAACATAAAGCCTACATTTTATTGGTTGCGATAAGGAAACAAGTTCTTTGTCATATTAACCCAATTTAATTTACGGTTTCATGTGTTACAAACACGAACTTTTATGATGCGTGCTGTTATTAAGTGAACATAACACTTGTTTCGTCGTCGCAGTCAACGAGCTGCAGGCTATACATTCGGCTACAGTAATATGAACCAATCATGACCAAGACCAGTAATACGATTTGCGAATCATTTACCCACAGTTAAGATCATTGGTCATTGAGTTTCGCAGTATGTAGTACATACTTAAAATCACCTGCATGTGCGTAATGTACTCAATTGTGTACTCTGGGTTTGAATGGGTTAAGTACAGCATTCATCAAAATATTACATGTATGAACACCAGAAACGGTAAATTAACGAAAGGGTTCAGTTATGAGCTACGATGTTTCAAGAAGCCCATACGTGAGTGGTAAGATTTATGAACTCTAAAACTTTTTGACTCGGCCACAAATCTCTCTCAGGTGTAAAAAAATTAATTTTATAAATTTCCTTTTTATACACTAACTGGCAAATTTACGGAGAGGTTCCGTTAATACGCGGAAAGTTTAGTGAAATTTACGAAAAATACGTTTTTGAAAAATCAATGTGCCCCTAATTTTACGGAGTGTTTACGGAGTGCTCTGGGGAATTTTTCACCAGCACCTTTCTTCCGTAAAATGAAGGTAAACTTTTTTCACAATGTTCTTAAGGTGATCCGTTACCGTACATTGCCTATGGGTCTTTTTAAACTGCGCCTTGGTTCCCTGTTCGTAAGAAGGGGTTTATATTGTTTTAACCAGCGGGCTTTGGCAATAACATCCCAGTTGTATTCGCTCCCCGCCTGCTAGATTACCATATCCTGGTGATGGCGCGTTTAGGCGTGCCGCCGAATCAGGTCCTGAATAAGCAACCAAAACAAAATTACAGAGCACCGAGTATTTTACAAATAGATAGAGAGCGGGAAAATCGCGAGTTCCGTGACCTGTTAGCTAGACCACGCAGTTGTTTGTGTACTCTGTCATATGGCAGCTGTCCATTGGCTGCTCACTTCCACAACACAAGGCTCTGATTGGGCCTGCATTTTGTAGCTTGTTTATTATGTGCTCTGAGAGTCTTCCAGGACGTGCCAAATGCGGACAAATTCTGAAGCGACGCGAACGCACGAGTTTTGAAAGTCCAGTCCGCCATTAAAGGAACAGATCTGTACAAAGCGATTTGCCAGCAGGCTAACTTACACTCCTCTGTATACTCGAGTCATCGTCGTATATATATATATATATATATATATATATATATATATATATATATATATATATATATATGCTGATGCTGCTACAGCGAGAGCCATTATGTTTGAGATGGTTCATGACTCGGTTGTACTGTGGCCTTATGTTATTCACTGGTTCCTAGTTGCCAAAGCGTGTCTAAAGAAATCCTTTCCTATCATAACAAGAGAACAGAACAAAATGTGCTTGGAATCCACTCGGCCTCCAAAATAATTTGCGATATACTCGGGGCTCTAGTTGTAACGCGTTTCTCTGCTCGAGTCTATTCGCGTATGAAACTTTTTGAATCAAACCTTTAAAAAAAAATCGACCCATCGAGTGAATGGTTATTTCCTAATTGCTATGTATACAGACCTGCAAAATTCGCGTTATTATTTGAAATAAGGCCAAACTTTACAGTACTGTATATACTTCAGCCGGTATCGTATCTCCATTGGCTGCTGCATATACGTGAAGTCACGCCCTTTCTTACAGAACTGTGCGTTATTGGGCACACAGTTGTGAAGTGTACATTTATTGGCGCAGTTACCCGGGGCGTGTCTGATAAAGTTTGGTCCAATGACAAACGCATTGCAAATATACATATGCTTTAATTTTAACTTATCCCCAAATAATAACGTGAATTTTGCAAGGTCTCTAGCTATGTAGGTATTGCAAGTGTTTTATACATCCGTCAACATAAAAGAACACATAATTTTAGGTTAAATTGAACTTGTACTAATATTTTATCTGTAAGTAAGAATAATTCATTTATTGTTAACAATAATAAAAACAGAGAGAAAACATGTGTCTTGATAATGTCTAGTAATTAGAGTCACCTGTTTTTCGCGAAAAGATTTACGCTCCGGCTAGACTTCAATATCCTACGTGCACACTTGTATCTCTCCTTTGGATATTGGCTGCTTGTCTTTATGTGAAGAGAGTCTGTTACATGAGTGAACCAGTCAGAATTAAGTTCCCTCGATACTGACGTCCGTGATTGGCGGGCAGAAAAATAAGACGCGTAACAATCCAAATCAACTTATCACGAAAGTGGTTCTGAACTAAAGTGTTTTGGAACGCATCTTGTTCTAAAATATTTTCGCGAAAAACAGGTGCCCCTACAAGTAATAAATAGTTCTGATGCAGAAGGTTATCAACCTTAGTGCAGACGAATGCGGTGTATTGTTTCTTTGATGAAATTTCGTCAAATTATTTAAGCTTTGTTTGCATGAGGCATAGGAATTACCTGAAAGTAGATATTTAGCAGGGCTTCAGAAAAGTATGATGTAACGTTGTATAATTAGAGACCTGAAAAATTCGCGAGTCCAATTACCTGCAGTCTAAACTCTACAGTTTTATGTACAAATATGCCTATAGCAACTGTATATTGGTTGTCTGCTGTCACAGTGGAAGGCTACGATATGGCCAGCGTTCTCCAGAGGGCGTCAAACACCGTTTGGACCAACGGCTAAACTTATATAATCACATGTGTTTTAAATTTCAGCTTGTCCCAAAATGGCTCCGCGAGTTCTTAAGGTCTCTAACTATAATCTACTTTTGCTTAAAGCATCACGGAGTAGTCCTACAGCAAAGGAGCTCTAGTGCTCGAATTTGCTTCTCCATATCGTCGTCGCGACACCGAACAACACACGACGCCCACGACACGACGAGATGTCGCGGGCCGCGGACAATAGCTGAACCCGAGCGGGTCTTGAACCCACGCAACACTTCCTCGCGCATGGAAGCCGGCGTTCGGCGGAACCGGTTCGCGCGCGCAAGTCGAGCGTGAAGAAGGTGGCGGAGGGGTAAGGTGGAGCGGCCGTATTGTCATTAATTACCTCCGTAGCAGGGACACTTCAGCCGGGAATTTATGGCTCGGGCAGCCCATCGGCCCGGCGACTACGAAATACTGTGTTGCCCTCACCCCGCTGCCCTCTTACGCACAAGCCACACTCGCCGGCGCCGCGGGCTGTCGCGTAACAACGTCGTATAGTTCACAGATGGCTGCCAGCCGCTTCGCACAGCCACGCACCAATACAGATCGTCTTGCCGTCTTCAGCCTAGCATCGCTTAGCCTACGACGTGTATTAACCTACCAGGTGTTTAGCCCACCATTCATTCAGATTACAAGCTGTTTAGCCAACCATTCATTTAGCCTACAATGTGTTTAGCCTACCATGTAGTTAGCCTACAAAGTGTTTACCAGCATAAAATGCTTTTATCCTACAACGTGTTTGACTACAATGCTTTTAGCCTACAAAATGTTTAACCTACTACGTATTTAGTCCTGAAGATATTTAGTCTACCAGCCATGCAGCCTATAAGGTGTTTAACTTACCAGGCATTTGGCGTACAACGTGTTTAGCCCCTCCAAGTGCATTCCTTACTAAGTGTATTACCTACTAGGCATATTAGGCGTTGAGCCAGAACCTAAATATTCGGCCATTGATACCACTCGGGGGGATGGGTTCTACTATAATTTTTATAAGCAGGGTATGGATGTTTAGAGATGAAAAATATGTGATAGCAAGTTATATCTATTTGCCTTCGGTGTAATATTACTGGATTTTCATTTATAGTCAAATAAAGATAGGTTTTCATATACGTGAAACATGCTGTAAGAATTTATCCTTGTACCTCTTGGAAAAAAATACATATAAATACATCAGTTGGGCAAGATTTAATGATAACAAAAATTAATAAGTTTTATATTGTAATAATAACATTAATAAAATAGCTATTATAATAACAAAAACACTATGCTGTGTCCTTGAAATGATATAATGTTATATGCACAATAATCACCATTTGTAATAAGAACTGTTTTAAAATGTGACTTAATTCATGTATTTTATGATTGAACACAAACATAATAATATCAAAGATATGCACATTTTAATAAATCGAATAAACTTGTCCCACAATATGGGTTTTACTTTGTTAAAGTGTTGTTTAATAAACACACTAAAGGTCACATCAATAAAATCATTTTTAATCATTACAGTCGCCATCTTCTTCTGAACAGGAGTGGACACATTGTGCATTTGTGTTATTTTCACAAAAAGGAAGTCTGCAATTGTCAGTGCACTTCAAGTTATTTTTTACAGCAGACACATGTCCTAATGCAATTGCAAGCAAGGATATCTACACAGCGTGAGGTGCTGGCTGCTCCTCCATCCAGTCCAGTACCAGTTGCTCTACTCCTTGGTGTTTTTCCTAATTCCAACATTTCCCATTTGTACGAGGCCTACGTGGATCATTCTGAAGGCATATCTTGCTTATAGCAGCTTGATCATTTTGGCGCATACAGCAAGCACGTAGATTCTTTCAATCCGTCAATTAGTTCTTCACACAGGTCTCATTCATCTCCGAGTTGCGAAAATGTTTCCTGTGTATGCATGTTTGCAGACAGGATTGTGAATGCACTTAAATTTTATTTTTCTGCAAATGCACTTACTGTGTCACACCCGCTAAATGTATAAAAGCCTATCAGAGCTTGGCAATAATTTTTTCTAAGACAGGAAGCTATTTTGTTAATATCAAGTACTCGCATGCGTATTTTAGTACCACAATTTCAAAAAAAGTTTGGTCTTGATGATATTATGGAATGCCAGACACATAATAAACACATCTTTGCCATCTGAATGTATTATCACTGACTCATAACCTTCATTATCATCATATGTAGCATGTAGTAACATTCGACCATCTGATTCATCATGTGTAGGTACTATTTAGTTCAAGAACTTTGCTGCAGCCTTCAGATGTGATTTGGCAACATTTATCTTCACAGTTCACGATTACGGTTTTGTTCTCAAATCTACCAAAATACTCTGGTTTTCTCCATTCGCTAACAATAAATATAATGCGAGTGGTTTTATTCCTTATGTAGCTCAGAAATTTCCTCCACTGGCCTAACAATATGGGAAGAGAAGATGTCCTGTTACTACTGCCCGAGTTCTTCCCCCCTCCTTGTCCTTCCACTGTTCTTGATAGACATCTCAATGTACTTATCAAACACAGTGTCGATTCTCTGACTTCAAATTCCTTCACGCAAAGTAATTGCTAAGAAAGACATAGCCAACTCACCAAAATTAGATACATAACCTTTTACTCTCTGAACAAGTGCTATACCTAAAACACTGTCGCAGAATATGTAGGTATTTCCTCAGCTGGGTGAAAATTTGCCTGCAAGTATGTTGGTAAAGCAGCTTAATTTATCTTTCGCTACATACCTTCTGGAGTTGCTAAAAACCGATGGCAAACGTCCTAAGGGATGCGAGAGTACATTTGCCATTTGAAGACTCCGTATTTGAGCTGTCACTATTATTCAACCAAATAGTGCTTTCTCTACTTTCATGATTATTGTCTTGCCATTGCTGTTGGCTGCCTTCTTCTTGGACATATTAGTGAAGGTTTTAGTTTATTCATTTTCATTGGGTCGTGAAACTTCTTGATAAGTGTATTATTCTCAAGTTTATCAAGTTTGAAGTCTGTGTAGCACTGTACACCTATTTCATGCTCCTTCATTACATCGGATACTATATCATCAGGTGCCTTTTTTGCTATGGAGAAACTAATAACATCATGTGGCCCAACAAATGGATTTGTCGAGCTTTGAACCAGATTAACAACTCTTGTAACAGTATTTTTGGGCTTTTTCACATCGTGACTTATGCAGTTCCGCATGAGTAATTCCGGATCTGTTGTTTTGAACAATTTCCTTCATTTGACACAAAAAAGCACTTCTATGTTCAGCTGTCATATAACATCTTTTCACAGTTCCTTACTTGAGGTTGTACCTTGTTGTACCACCTGGAGTCTGTGTGTCTTTGTGACTGTTACCTCAGCTGCTTGATCAACTGGAATCTGTCCAAATTGATTAACATATGAGAGTTGAACTGAAAAACCTCAGTTGATGAAGTTATGGTGCATCTCGGGATGTTTCACTTCCAGCAATGTTATCTCAGCACCATACATGGTAAGATATCTCTCGTAGTTCATCCTGTTATATGCAAAACCAATTGGGATCATAGAGAGTATAGCAGTTCAGGCCCAGGGAATACCCAGTATACCTCAAATATACAACTACAAATGCTTAAAATACACAAAGTATCTTCCAAAAGTAAGGTTAGATAAGGAAAGATATATAGAGTATGCATACAACGTAGTCATGAAGCAGAAATATGTATGTGTATATACATATGCATATATATTTTTCCTTCCTGTAGTGTATATATATATATATTCATATACTACAGGAAGGAAAAAACCCTGTTTTAAGTTGTCAATCTACACTACCAAATAGAAACATGAAGAATTTCATATTTATTTTTAGTATAGCTACATTCTTTATTTTGGAAAAACATTCAAAGACCCAAATGGTCTCAACAAAATATTAGTATACAAATTTTTAGATAACTGATAATCCTTACATAATATTTGTATTAATATGTCATAGAGAAAAAAATGTATCGATAAAAATTTTGTCCCACAAGGACTCTTTCAATCAAGTATTTTCTTTGGTTATCGCACAAGAATGATTAAAACATTCACCATATTACCACTAGAATAAAACCTAGGTGTTGAGCTAAATGGTATTCAAAACTAGAATAACATATGCACGCACCTATGCATCCCATGAATTACTCCAAAATTTTTGTAAATCTTTCACAAAATTTCTTAAAAATGGATAACTTGTGACTCATCCTGTATTTTCATCTTTAAAAATTCACCTGGCCATAACTTTGAAAAGCCACTTAACATTATAGCTCTTACCTTTTTTTACAACAAATGCAAAAAGTTTATGTCTTCCAACCTGGCCACCTAAGATTAACATGGCCATTGACAGGTATTTTAAGGTAATTATTTCTTACTTAAGTTGTGATATCAATTGTTCAAAAATGTAAATACACAACTATTACAAAACTAAACTGGGAAAAATCTCTGGCTTCTAAGTCATGGCAGAGGCCAATATAATCTTCTCAAACAGCCTGTTTGCAAAATGGTGGGCAAAACGAAACAATGAATTATGTTATTCCATCAGCTCAAAAAGGCAGAGAACTGTCAACAAACAAAGTGTCATCTTCAGGAAAATTTAAATTAGTTTTAACAAGAAAAATTATGATTCTGCCTCTAACATTTACTAATAAATGTCTGATTAGAAATTAAGAAGCGATTCCTTATTAAGTTGTGCAGAAATACTTAAACTGCTTATTTTATCCATCACAGAAATATCCTGACTGTAACTGAAAACTTAGAGCATCAAAATGACGTTCCTGTATCTCCTGAAGGGTTTTACATTTTTAACAACCAGAGATCAAACTGAATTCCTGACCTGTCATCTATGGAAGACTTCCCTCGCAGCCAAGCATATGACCCCGATGCCAGGATTTACCAGCGTTTAAATATAAAATCCGAGCATTGCCTCGCTATGGGGGTAACTAGAATCATCCACCAATAGCGAGCCACTGTCGCAAATCAATTCACCCAATTGAGCCCTGTAGCGGTTACCAGAATTCACAAATGCTTAAGAACAATCCAGTGAATATCCTCTGTGACATCACCTGCTTTACATTCAAACTAGCCATTTATAAGTGCACACGCTAGGCATGTATTTCCGCCCCACTTCTGGGAAGGAACACTGCTGAACTCTGGTAGCGGAGACGAAATGGCGTAGCGATTACTTTGATGTGGGTGTGTCCATTGGTTGCGCTAGGCTTTGGAAACAGGGCTTGAGTCTAATTCGCAACTACGTCCTGTGAAATGTTCCCTATTGGCTGGGGTGCCTGTAGGTTCACATGTAAGATATTGAAAGCTAGCCTGCGTGGAACTTCTCTCACTAAAATAACGTGACGAGTTATGGGATTTGGACGGCTCTTAAAATCAAGGTCTTGAGAGTCGATGAGGGTGATTGATATGCGTATGGAGCAGCGGAATGAAAGGGCGGGGAGGGGGGGGAACCCCAAGAAAACTCGCTGACCAACGGCATCGTCCGGCACGATTCCCACATGCGAAAATCCGGAGTGACCCGGCCAGGGATTCAACCCGGTTCGCCTTGGCGGGAGGCGAGCAGGCTAACCGCTCAGCCGCCGTGGCCCCACTAAAATAACATGACGCTGACAATAGGTGTGATAGAAAAGTTATGCACGTCCATAGTGTTTTTTGAAACTAAGGAGCCGTCATCTTTTTCGTGCAGAATATCACTGTCTCTCTCCACTTACACCGACGCTATGAATACCCGGTGGCGTCTGTTCGAGGATACGTCCAACTTTCATAAAACCATGCTGGTGTTTTTCTTTCCAGGTACCCACTAAGTATCCTTCTGCCACGTGTAAACAAAAAGTAAAGAAATGTGGAAGAAAACGCCAAGATGAAACCAACACATCGTTTGTGGGCCGGGGTAACGATATAGGGGGCCTAATAAAACACTTTATAGCAATTCAATGAGTTTGCAACACAAATCCCAGAAAACCACACACACACACACACACACACATATATATATTATATATATATATATATATATATTATATATATATATATATATCAATTAGAAATGTTCATATTTACAAGTAATGCAAAAAAAATAATTTTCTATGCTACTACTAATATGCCTCATTATCTCTTTTTTAAATTCATATTAACTACGAAAGACAAATTTTAATTTACAGATAAAAAAAAAGTGTAAGTTTCATCTAACCAAAGAAGACGGTACGCTAATGTTAACGGAGGTATAAATACGGTTGTGATGCATGGTGTGATTAGGAAACAACCAAGGATATCATACCTGGAGTGAATTTTCCCTTATAAAGTGTGAAGATAACCGTGAACAGACTCTAGGCCCAGATACTAGCGCACGCTGTTGACGTCACGGTGCCACAGGTGGGCGGTAATCAGGCGCGGGAAACACGTGGGTAGGGGATGCGCGGTATGCCGGGGGCGGAAACTGATTGCAGTTAGGAGACGTGGCGATTGCTCCTGACAAATTACGCTTCGGAGACCAGTAAACCGTGTGAGTTCGCGGGCTGGGATGTTGGAATTTCTCATTATGTTTAGAATTGACCACCGCAATTTTTGACCTGCTCTGGAATATCCTTGAAACAGTAATAAATATAGGCACGTGAATTTCGCAGATTCTTTCATGGACAGGCTAGACTACAAGAACATATACTCTAGAAGTTCACTCTACGAGTATGATTATACCGCCATGTTTTTAACACTGATGACTACGCTTGTTCTTGAAAAGAAAACACGCACGGACATAGCTTCATCGTCCCGCTGGTGTTTCAGCAAGTTCTTACTTGGACGCTACAGACCAGCAACAGCAATTTTCCTGGATACACGATTATTTTCGTTTCAACCTTACAGAAGAACACGATTGATTGAAAATCGTTTCACTCAATAAAATACATTTGATTGGTGCGAAATAAATCTTGCTCCCCATTGGCTGATGACCAGCTAATAATGAACATTGCACAGCACAGTAACCGTGCCCGATGTATTTATACTTTAATACTTAAATACTTTAATTTTTATACTTTAATAATTATTTTACATGTAAACCCCGTTAAAATACATTATAAAATTATTTACTTTTCATTACTAACAACAAGCTACAACTGTCCGCCCAACTGGAAATAAAAACTTTCGGGTCCTGGATGTTTGAGTCTTTCTCTGCTACTCTCTCCGGAAGCAGGAAGCCACATTCTTATATTAGGCTCGTCGCTCACATGAAAAAGTCCAGGACATTTTCAATCAAACTTGGATGTCGTTGGCGGTTCTCCATGACGTCACGGGCAGTACGCATACTCTTCCGAAGGCCTCGGAGAAGGAGGAGTTGAGAGATAATGCGACTCGTGAGCGGCACACGCGCACTTGGTCAGCCCTCTGAAGGACTGCGGGCAGTCCGAGAAATCCCTTCGCCGCTCGACGCACCAGGTAGCCTATGTTCAACGTCTTAGCACGCCTTTAACGCCCAAGTAGATTACTTAGGACATAAATTCACTATTTGCATTCAGGTGGAGCAGCGGTTGGGTGAGCGGTTAGCCTGCTCGCCTCCCACCATGGCGATCCGTGTTCAATCCCGCCGGGTCACTCCAGAATTTTGGCATGCGGGAATCGTGCCGGACTATGCCGCTGGTGGGCGGGTTTTCTCGGGATCTCCGTTTTCCCCCTTTAATTCCGGCTCTTAAGACCTCGCTTTTAAGAGCCGCCCAAATCTCTTCACTTACTCACTCTGTAGTCCTATAGCAGTTTGGTTCGTATCCGGCTAGTATGTTTTAAGATACGGCAAGCTGAAAATGTCGTTTTTAACTATATTTGAGGGCACCAAAATAATATTTACAGCATGCGTAGTAACTTTAAAGTACCATTCCGTACAGGACGCATGTTTAATAGTTTCGTCAAAAACCAGGATTTCAAGCGCTCACCAGCGCAGTTCAAGCGACAGGCAGGAGGAAAACCTTCACGATTCGTCTGCAAATTGCATAGTCAAGTCAAAACTGCATCATACAATCATGAACGTATCTGTACGTTACAATGTTTTAAAATACAGTTTTACGCGGTGACGCTCGTACTACATGCGAGCTCCTTGCGCCGTCCGGCTCTGTGGGCCGTGACCCACCTAGCACTCCTCTTCCCCCTTGCAAACCCCCTCGCTGCCCCGTCGCTCGCACGGCAACTGGGGGAATGATTGACAGCGCTGACGTGGCTGGCTCCACAGACCCTCCTCCCATCTGCTGGAGAAACCCACGAGTTTAGATGACGCGAAAGAATATTCTGGGAACTGGGACTCTCGGCGCATCGCGGCATCTAGAGAAATTTCTGGGCAATGGCCTACGACCCTATAAACATTGCAGCGGCTCAAGTTTCGGCAGTCTTTTTGTGGAGGCCAGTTGGCTGAGTGCAGTCATCCAGAGATGTGTGGTACAGCGAGAGACATCGGCGAAGGGGACAGACGACGACGGGTGATTGCGAGGCGACGGCGGACGAGGTGTTTGTGGTGTGAACGGACGAGAATGCTTGAAACCCGACGAATGAAGGCTACTGTGCGTGAGGGCGCTCGGAAAACTCTAGAATATTGTGGGCTGATGTGACCTGGACTAAACTGAGGTGGGACTGCATGAACATGCCATACGGTCTTTATTGTAAATATTGGGTAAATATTATTACTGTTAAATATGGACATATAACTTATAAAATAATATTCAATAGGTTTTCATACACTGTCTATTGGGACCGACTTTTAATTATTTAATTACATTAATTTCTTTGAAGTAGTTGTAAATTGTATTGATTGCATTCGCCAATTGTAAACAGCAAGTGACATCGATTTATTGTTTGCAGTTATGGTAAATAAAATTAGAAAATTATAATTAACTATTTTATTTAATTAAGACCTCTATCGCTTAACAAACTTGGTTTAGCCCACTGGCTTTGAGAAAATGGTAACAGCATGTTGTCTAAAAAAATATTTCGTAATTTTGCAGTGTGTCTATTAGTTGGTAACTAAAGAGAAGAGCAATGGTATCACTTTTCGAATGATGTAAGCGTATCTACTCGCTGATTGGTTGTGCGAGTCTCTGGGAGGCGCGTTGTGTCTGATTGGCTACTGCGTGTTGGCTGGACTAGATACCAGCAGCTGAGTGGCGAACGGCATTCCGACATGTACCTAGGAGCCAATGACGCCATTTCGCCGTTGTGTGCAGTTGGAGTTCATGGTTCAAACGCCTGAATTACTTATGGTTTTCTTAAGTATTCTGTAATCACGGTGCGAAAAGTTTCGTTTAGGTTCGTCCGGCTTACTGCCCAGCCCGTCTCCGGGCGAAAAATTGCGAAATTTGACTTGACTTGACGTCATGCCATTTCGTTGACGAGTTAACGAGTTTAAGTGGAGTTCGGGATACAAGCTGCTGTTTCCTGTTTCATCAGAACACTAGAGGTGGGACTAGTGAAATTGACTAACTTTCCATACGCCTGGACCACTTGTATACAGAGAGCAGCCTGGATATACGTACATACAAATACAGTATTATGTTAAACAGTAACTCATTCAACTGAATCCTCCGTTAAGTAGCTTAAAATTACTGGTTATTCCCTTTGTTCCAGTTATTGTAAAACCAATTTGACTAAGGGGAGTTATTAAGAATAACATTAGTTATAAATGAGACATGCATTTACCATGTGAAGATCAAGATTTTTAATTCAGTTATGTATGCATAAAAATTTAAAAGAGTAAGAAAGTGGTAATCCTGAACATAGAACTCCTTCTGACATATTTAGAAGATTCCTGAAATTTCTTTAAAGTAACCTTAAAGTTATTTATATAGCTAATCTATCAATTGTTTGGTGCATTGACTTTCAACACAATTTACCTAAAAGAAAGTTGTCCAAACGATGAACCTTATAGTTTACTCAATGCTTTCAATCTAAAATATACATTATAATTAACTTTGCCAACAGAACATAAGGGACCATAGAGAAGACCGTTATTGATAATATTTTTATTGACAGTAATTCAGCTGAAATGTGCCACTGCCTGGCAATAATACTGTAAATGGCCCGTCAGATCACGATGCACAAGTATTAGTTATGTCTTCCATGAATATGCCCCCAAAAGTCATCCTCATACGTAAGTACAAAATTTTTGTTTGGAAAATATCTCAAAATTGAAAAACGACCTTCGCAGGGAGCAGATGTCATCTGTGTTTGTCTGTACCGAAGTAAGTGAAAAAAATCAATTCTTTTTAAAGCCAAGTTCTCCTATTTTTTTTTTTTTTTTAATAATTCATCCAGGCTAATTTATCGATAATACAAAATCAAAGAAAAACCTATGGTTTACTAAAGGAATATAAATTTCTCGTGAAAACAAAACGGAATTGTACGAGAGAGTCAGAATCCGCAGAAATCCTGATTTAGTCAATCGCTATAAAAATACTCAAAACTTTGAGTACGAACATCAAAGCTGTAAAAAAGAATTACTTCAGTAACATTATTCAAAACTCAGACAACAAAATAAAACTAGACGGAATACTGTTAAAAAAAAAAAAAAAAAAAACACGGCAGGGAATCACCGAGGAATGTTAATTTTGAAAATCTAAACGTTAATGACTGCGTATCTTCAGGTCCTAAAATAATTGCTGATATATTTAATTCGTACTATTTAAATGTATCAGGAGAAAATATTAAACAAATCACTAATTACGATATAAACCATTGCATATTCTTACTTTTCAGGGTACGAAATAATTTGCTTTGACATATACTGCCCCAAAAGAAGTAAATTGTTTACAACCAAAATTATTTGGTGGGTATGATGGTGCTAGCTGTAAATTAGTAAAGCAATGTGCCTTTGAATTCAACACGCCACTCAGGCATTCCTGTAATGCTATCTTCAAATCAGGCTTCTTTTCAGACTGACTCAAATGGGCTACAGTTAACCCCTATTTAATAAAGAAAGGTGACAGCACCATCGTAGCCCATTACAGACCAATCTTGCTTCTTATTGCCTTTACAAACGTAATAGAAAAACAAATGTATCAATAGATTGCTGAAATATTAGAGGCACAACATTTTATCAAATTCCCATTTTGGCTTTAGGAAAAACACATCAACAAATTCGGCTATTTTCAAGCGTACAGATAATATCCTGAATGCAGTTGATGAAAAGCTACCATCTATTGCAATGTTTTGTTATCTAACTAAAGCATTCGACTCTGTAAATCATAATTTCCTTACATATAAATTGATATTTTATGGAGTTACAGATATAACTAACATCATAATAAACTCATACCTTTTATACAGACGGCAACAAGTGTGCATCAAAGAAAAAACTGGAACTTCATTTTATTATAAGTCTGGTGAAATTAAGTATGCAGTCTCACAAGGCTCATTTATAGGCCTACCGCTTTTCTTAGTTTATATAAATGGTCTCCTGCGTTCATGGAGACGCGGTGGTGTAGTGGCTTGACTACTAGGTGAACCGGGTTCGATTCCCGGCCCGGCTTCACGGTATTATCCTTCTAAGGTGTACCGTAATATTTTGCCTATGAGTTACGATGTTGATAAAGAAGTTAAAGTATGGTCTTTTAAAGTTTTAGCTGCTAAGGAGAGATATATTCTGCTTCTTTTGTTCCTTTTTGGTCTCCAAGGTATTACTAGTGAGGCTGGTATTGGTCTTTTGGAATTTTGTTTCTTTAGGAAACCGTCTAACGCGAAGGATCCTAAGGAAATAAAGGATCTAAATATCACTGATGCTCTTGATATTATTTGTTGGAAGAATTTACTTGTCCATGAAGGTCCATGAATTTACTTATCCTCGGGGAAAAAAATTAAGTTCGAGATTAGTAATCAAATTTAATTTTATCGAAAGTAGGTTGGTACTATTGATAACATGCACGTACTTGGTTACGTATAAATTGAGTTTAATCCTTAATAAATAATATGTTGATGTAATAAACGGTAATGTGTTTTTATTTATGTTATTTAATTTATGTTTTAATATTTCCTTTCATTTTTCTTGTTTTTATTTTAAATGTTATATTGCTATGCGGTAAGTATGGTATAGTTGTGTCGACAAGACGAGATTGATATGGAATAATTAGAAATAGCTGCTTGTCAACTTCCCTGCTAATCGCTTTGCCCCAATAACGCATAAAATACTGATTCACATATACGTGTGTGACAGTTGACAGTTCGTGAAGGGGACTCACTCAGGATATCCCGTTTCCCCCGCCCTTTCATTCTGTTGCTGCTCCAAGCTCACCTCGATTTGAAGACCTCCATGTTAATAGCTTTCCCAAATCTCTTCACTCCTTCACTCACTCCTACGTTCATTAAACCCAAACATAACTCCCATTTTATTTGCAGAAGACGGCAGTATCATAATTTCTGGAGATTCAGCAGATTATTCTGCTCTAGAAGTCAGACTTATATAATTAATATACTGAACTACCACATAATGCTTATAGGCGACTCCGCTCTGTAATACTTCCTCTTGAGAGCTATACTTACTTCTATACTAGTTCATATACTTGGACTCTCAATACAACATAATAATTCACTGCAGGACGGTAACGTGGGGGTAGCAATAACACCTATACAATTAAGGTAGGCGACACAAGTTTTTATGAAACACTACCGATTTACTCACTCAATTATACACAATCCGGATACTGAATTATCTTTTTATTAACACAATGCAAACTCTACACAATACTTTAATTTGATAACTAATTTGATTACTGGTTCCTCTCAAAGGAGTACCTAGCCTTAAGTGAGCTGACCGCGCTAATGACTATAAGTACCGCCTTAAGGATTCTCTCGGCCTAGACCTGCACCGTAGTGTATGAGTCGTCTTACCACTGTGTATTATATAGAACTGGCAGGAGCTCCTCTAGACACAGTTCTCGATGGCGGATGTCGTGCAGTCTTCAGTGGTCTCGTCCCTGGATCGCAGCCCTCTGCTGTTCTGCGCCACGACACCTCCGTCGGGCGGCAGCAGCCTCGGGAGCTCGTCGTCGGCGAGAGTGACAAAGGGTGGGGGCGGCGCCCTGCCTGCCTCTTATACATGCGGGGTGTTTAGTAAACTACCTTGCCGCCTGTTTACTGGAGTGTCTTAGAATGCGGGGCAGTTGTATCCACTACAAGATGAACAGTACATTAACAGATTTAAATTCACGGTTTTATGCTAGGAAATTAAATTTTAACCTATACAAAACACATATCATGATTATTATCGCGAAGAACCGCAAAAAATAATGACACTAATTTAAGAAAAATTAATTAATCTGCTGGGACGAAGATTTTTGGCCTACACGTGGATAATCAACTAAACTGGAAATCTCAAATTGAGTATATCTTACCAAAACTTGGTTCTACCTACTTGTTTTGCTCTGTTCGGTGTTGTTAAGGCCTTAAACAAATATTTATTAAAAAATGGTTTATTTTTCATATTTTCGCTCCATTATGGTATAGCCTACGGTATAACTTTGGGGCAAATCCACTGACAGTAAAAACAGGTTATCATGGAAAAGAGAGTTGTAATTTACAAAAAAAATGATACTCATGTTGACCTCTTTTCAAGAGCACAAATATTTTACCATTTACATATGAATACATGTATTCATTACTTACTTTTAATTACCAAAAACAGTAATTTATTAGAGAAATAGGAAATCTATCACAGGGATAACACCAGGATCAAGAAACACATCCACGTACCTCTGGCAGTCAGATTTTTAACAAACTTCAACAACGTCTACACGAAATTTGTTCCTCGAACCCATAACTCTTTAAAAAGCAGCTGAAGAATTTTTTTTTTTACAGAACATGCTTTCTATTAGTAGAAAAATACTTAAATCATAAACATTAATGACTATTTTATTACATTCTTAAAATATCTTGTCCCATTTTCCTGCTTTTCTATTATTTTTTTTTGTTTCAGTGTAATGAAGACATTTGCCTGGGTACAGGCAGACTACCACTGACAAGAAGAAGTAAAAAAATATGTCGACTTCAATTTATCCATTTATATGTATAACCCGGCTTGTAAATGTATAATAAGATATGTTGATTGTAATCTTATATTATGAGATTAGTATGACTTGGCCAATATCTATGGAAAATATATCAAATTGATGCAATAAACCAAACAAACGCCCTTTTCTTCTGTCCTTGTGTTTGTTTTAAAAAAAGTTTACGAAAAATGTCATCAACTGTTGCTTACATGAAATAAATACACCAATGCAGTATTCTGGGGTTAATTATGTTTCATATACAATACTTAGTTCATAAATTTTACAATATTCTTAAAAAATATTTTAAAAATCATTATGCAATGTTTAACATTTGTAAACTGAGAGAAGGGTTTTAGTTGGGGATACCAAATACATTTGCTTGAAAAGCAGTACTTGTTTACAATGAAAAAAACATTTTTCTTAACTCAATTAATCTGTTGTTGTCCCAAACACCTGCATTCGTTCCTTTGAACCAAATAAATGATTGAAAATAACTTGTTAAATCAGACACTTACTTAATTGTTCCAATATCATCTATATGTAGGCCTATTTAGTACACAACGATTCTACAACCGCGTTCAACTAATTGGTTGGGTTACAGTAAACATGATAAATTTTTATAGTCAAATCAGTATTTCGATGACGTACTTTGAAAATTGTGATGTCAATTATTACAGAATTTAATGTCGAAATAAAATCAGCTTTGTCCAGTACTGGAATTTATTTGGTTGGCTGCAGAGTAATTGAGCCACTTGTCTACCTTCTTCCGAAAATGCAGTTCTCGGTTTTTTTTTTTAAATAATTTCCGTGACAATAAGGATAGCAACAGTGTTTATTATTACATTTATTGATGCTTAATGGGGGCCGTTGTGGCTGAACGGTTAGACCGCTGGCCTCCTACCAAGGCGAACCGGGGTCAATCCCTGACTGGGTCAATCCCGGATTTTCGCAAGTGGGAACCGTGGTGGACGAAGCCGTTGGTCGGTGGGTTTTCTAGGGGATCTTTCTCGTTTCCCTGCCCTTGCATTCCGACGCTGCTCCATTCCCACCTCATTTCACACTCATAGGTTCTCAAGACCTCGTTATTAAGAGCCCTCCCAATCTCTCAACTCAACTCTCAGCATTGATACTTAATAACAATGCTGACAACAATGGCAATAAAACAAGTTCAACAGGATACGGAAAATAATGTTAACCAACCTCTGTCTCACGTAGCATTTCTGATTAATACATCTAATAAAATTGAATTCTTTCCTGCCGACTGGGTTTTTACGGTGCCTAATACCGGTTTTTTCAGTCTCTTCTAGTTATAGCTTAGCTATACGCACACTTATGGAGGTAGTCATGGCCCCAACCGCTGGCTATGGCTGCCCAATCTTTCTCTGCAGCGTGCATGTCTCCTTGCATGATTTCCTTCCCTTATAGGCGTAAGGAATTCGCCCTGAGGCGCAACTAGCTCCCGTTCTACCCGCCGAGATTCCACCTAACACTTAGTTATAACCAAATAATTTGGTTTCAGCAACAAAAATTTTATCGTCCCTAAACAGACAATTAATTTCGATGTACCAAACATACTTTGTTATTATTCAGGAAAACCTTTTTCCCAGTGAAAACATGTATCTTGCAGTGCCTTAAAGAAATATTATGGCAGCAAGAAAAACTAGTGAGTATTTTCAGTAGTAGTAGGGGTGCACGGGTCCTAAATTTGATCGCCTTTATAGACATCGGCATGCATAGTGCCAAAAGGGGGAGAGAGTGTTGAAGGGGAGCTTGGTATAGGGAAATTTACTAGGATTTGTGCTGCATCGCCATTATCGACAATCGTCTAAAAAGTAAGGCTAGGTTCGGCCATTTTTGCGGTTGGGACTATAATAATTTTTAAGAAAAGTAATGGGTTTTAATTAAATTCAACGCATCGCCTATGTTACAACAAGGTATTTTTTTACTTATGCCCTTTCTGACAAAGGGCATTTTTGAATAAAGCACTTTTTACAAATGTACTCATAATTTCCGAACCATTGATGCTATAAGGATCAAATTCATAACATAGACACCGTATCCGATATCCATCACAGTGGTAAAGCCATTTAGGCCCTGAGACCATTCAATCGTAGTTCCATAAGATTAACCTGGGGGGATTTTCACTACACTTGGCTCTGCAATCTGCTCCACAATCTTCTCCAAATTCTGCTCAACAATCTGCTCCTCAGTTAGCTCCACGAACTGCTCCACAATCTGCTCAACAACCTGCTCTTCAGTTACCTCCATAATCTGCTCCACAATCAGCTCCACAAAGGCTCCACATGCAAGAGTATGGGTTTCTAATTCACTTCTAGAAGGAAATAAGAATGGGGGACAGACATAGTCCCATAAGATTAACCCAACACCACAAACTGCTGTGCATACCAACCTACCTGCTCCACAATTATCACCACATTAGAACAACAAACAGAACCACATCCTAAGCCAGCACCACAAACAGCACCACATCCTGAGGCAGCACCACAAACAACACCACAAACAGCATAACATGCTCCACCCCTTCACCAGGGTGTGTTTCACTTCACTTTAGTACCATAAGATTAACGTTGGGGGAATTTCAATTCATCTTGCTCCACATCCACATCCACCTGCGCATCCAACTTCACCTCCTCAATCTGATCCACCCCTTCACCTACGTGGCATTTCAGTTCACTTTGCTTAATCGTAGTCCTATAAGATTATCCTAGTCCCGCAATCTGCTCCACACTGCTCTGCAATCTGCTCCGCACTCGGCTCTGCATGCTCCAACCCCTTCCCCTACCAGAGTTGTGTTGTGATTTCATCTGGAATTAATTGTGTTCCTGCTGCGAGATTCTAGGCTCTCTTCTCCACCAGTTAATTATTCTGAATACCTGGTACACTATCACCCCTCTACACTACCTGCAACCCCTCCACTCATCATTCTCCTCTCCTTGGATATAGTTAACACCCTCCCCACACCTCCCCCATACACTCCTTCCCAGCGAGGTAGACTGTGTTCAGTTCCACACTTGCTTGTTAGACAGCACTGCTGTCATCATCATAGGCCATCAGCCTAGTTGTAGAGTTAACCGCCAGGAGTGCTGATGTTTCTTGATGCCACCATCGACCGCTAGGTAGTGAACAAGTTCGATGAATCGATTACATTGAGTTCGAATCGAACGCATCGTTTACCTTTCAACAAGTTATTTAAGTCCTAAAGACTTTCTAGCAATAATAATTTTGAGTTAAGCCCTTTTATAAATATAGATATAATTTCCGACGCGTTGTTGCTTCATAGATCAATGTCATACCATAGAAACCGTATCCTATATCCATCACAGTGGTAAGAGCATTTATGCCCTAAGACCTTTCTGGTAAGGTCAATTATGCATTTTTAGTGCTTTTATAAATATAGTTAGTCATAAACTCACCACGTACATACTCATCAAGGACATATTTACCAATGTAATATTATTTCATTTCCGATTTTAACCAAAATATTTATGACTTGGCTAGATGCTAGGGTTACTTAATGTGATGTTAATTTCGGATTTTGGAGTTTTATACTTGGTCAGGATATGTAATACTATTTTATTTCCAATTTCTAACCAATTTTATTTGTGACCTGGTTAGGTGCTAAAATAACTTAATGTAATGATAATTTCGTATTATAGAGTTCGAGTCTCGGTCAGAACACCTAATATTATTTTATATACGAATTTAACATATATTAACTGTTAATTTGTATTCCTGCCTATAGTAATGAATGTTATGTAATTTTTTGGATTACCAAGATTGATTCCCAGGGGACTCACTTAATAGTTTAAATAAAATTCTGGGAAATGCAATCTTAAGCATTCAATTACTATCATTGTCTACCATATTACCTGATCTGTGTCTACTGTTCAACTAACATTTTTATATTCGATGTCAACTGTCGAAGGTCGAGAATGTTGCAGGGGAATGCAGTTATATGATGTAATTGTGTAATTAACATAGTTGTGAAAACCCATAATTGCATAAAGAAGCAATGAATATTTAATTTGTATGCACGCACACACATGAATAATTAATAACTAAACATTCACCAAATCAATTAATCCTCTCAGCAAAACAGCCAGTAAACTTCAACTGTCATATAACTTTTCATTTGTTTCACAATTGGCTGTTGCGTGTACGTGAAGTCACGCCCTTTCTTACAGAACTGCGCGTGTCAGATAAAGTTTGGCCCAGTGACAAACGCATAGCAAATGAACATGTGCTTTAATTTTAACTTGTCCCCAAATAATAACGCGAATTCTGCAGGTTACTATTAATGTCGTTGAGGCCTTAGGGTAGACTCCAGATATCTCAGTATGCTTGTATAGGCTGTTCACGGTAAAATGAGCATGTTTGACGGCCCCGTTTTTGATCTATTTGTGTGCCCGTTGTGTATTCTTCCGCCATATGTAAAATTAACACTACTCTGGGCCTTTTCACTTTATTCATGCATCGGTCGAGTGAAACTGTTACATTATTATAAAAGTAAATATTTTACAAATATGTTCAGTTTTTCACTTCGCTGCACACAAAAAAAAAAAAAAAAGAAAACGAAAAATGCTTTAAGTTATAAAAATGGTTGCCTAACACTTTTTTTATTAGACATTAAGAAATTGAATTACTTTCCATCCAACGTTACCAACTTTACTGGGCGGATGTCACGCAGTGCGCCCTTTAAAATGTTCGCAGGTGGGAAGAGTGACTTTTTTCTAAGGTTGATTTCAAAAGTGCTCACTTTATCGTAAACAGCCTTTACCTCCGAATACTTACGAATGCAGAACTCCAACAACACACGCAAGAAAAATGGCGTCACTGTCCAGCCAGCAACATGGCGCAACGCCATTCGCCAATCAGCACCCGATAACTTAATTGTCCAGGCGGCAGTTCAGGCAACCGCGAATATATAACAGCACGTGACGGCCAATCAGACGAAAGGCTCACTTCCGTATCCTCGCACAGCCGATCAGCAAATGGGCACTATTGCACAAAATAAACCACTGTGCCATGCCACTTCTCTCTATAGGCTGTTCACAGTAAAGTGAGTGAGCGAAGAGATTTGGGCGGCTCTTAAAAGCGAGGTCTTGAGATCCGATGAGGGTGATTGAGTCTGGAGTGGCGCCGGAATGAAAAGGCGGGGTAACCGGGAGATCGCCGAGAAAACCCGCCGACCAGCGGTTTAGTTCGGCACGATTCCGACAAGCGAATATCGCCAGCCGGGGATTGAACCCGGTTCGCCCTTTGAGAGGCGAGCAGGCTAACCGCTCGGCCACAGCGGCCCCACGAATGAATAAAGTGATCATACCCACAGCAATGTTAATTTCACATATAAGAAAAAAATATACAATATGCGTGTAAGTATATCTTAAAGAATAGCTTTCAAAAGTGCTCAGTTTACCGTACTAGTAGAAAAAAGGGCATTGAGAGCCATTGGCGTCTTAGCGTGGAGAACCGGAGACGACCAGCCTCCATGCTGTAACGTCACCGTCCGCACATCTTGGATCAGTGTAATTTTGACCTTAACCTTTGACATTGCCCTCGTTTACCTTTGACACCAAAAAATAAAAATCCAATAACATTCCAAAAATTTCCAAAAAATGTATCATTAAAAATTATTTTTAAATACTGTAAATATTTTTTTAAATTATTAATAAATTTTATCCCCCAGCGGCTATTTTTACCTAACAATTTCCCATTTTCCCTTAAAATTTCCCCTTCCCCTTTAAAATTTCCCTATTTTCTCTGAAATAAATCATAAAATTAGAAGAAAAAAAACTTACACTAAATATCCGGAGGTAACTTCTTGTCTATACCCACTCAACCATCTTGGTGCTGTCAGCCATTGTAGCAGCCATTTTGGATGCAGGTGACCTTGACCTTGATCACGTACCTTGAATGGCCCTGAAAACAAAAACACGAGCAAATCACAAAAGTCAGCAAGCATATTACGTTACTGACTACTATCACCACATTAGATTCAAATTACCTTGATATTGACCCCGTGACCTTTAATGATCTTAAAAGAACTAGAAGAAAATTCTTGTAAGTCAGCAAGCATATTACGTTACTGACTACTACCACCATATTATATGGAGATGATCTTGACGTCATGACCTCGAATGATATTCAAAATCAAAACTTGAAAACAATTACTAAATCATAAAGCATATTACATTACTTACTACTACCACCATATTAGATGCATATGGCATATGACCTTGACTCCATAACCTTATAAGACCTTAAATACAAAATCCCAAAAAGTTCAATAAAAATTCTAAAAATATCTATACAAAAATAAAAAAGTATTGCGAAAATACTAAACAATTATTTACATAAACATTTCCAGAGTCCCTACCTCACCTATACTTATTCCACAATCTTGGTTTTTTGTCCGCCATTTGCTTATACCGTATTGGAATATGTCTCTCATTTTCGTTCAACTGCCATATGGGATTTCATATTTTTTCATCACCTAGGCGACACTAGTGTATTAATTCACCCACCAGGCGGCAGTCATATTTGTTTATGTTTTTAAAGTATAGGTTGCGCTGTCAGTGCCCTCCATATGAGATTATATTTTCAACACATAGGTGACGTTGATTTCTCGATTACGCAGCCTGCTATCGGCCTGTAACGAATAGTGATATCGAACATTCCTACACAGTATGTAAACTGTCATATTTCATTTCTATTATTTTATTCTTAAATGCGAATTTTTTATTAAAAATAATTTTATATATAGCAGAGGTTTTTTTATGAAATAAATAAAACGCAACATATTTTTTTAAACAAAATGTATTCAGTAAAGTACGACTTAATAAAATATACATATACACAATGGAAATTTATCTTTTACACTTTGTTTTGTGTATTTTAAGGCACTGTTCCCAGTGAGTCCTGATTTCCATGGGTAATCACTGTAGTGCTTAAAACACTTTTTGCAGACATGAACTTTGTACCCTTGCGAAGTAATCTGCCATCGCACAAGTCTTGTAAAGTTTTTTATGTAACAATAATGTGAAATATTCTTAGTTTCGTCCTTCACCATCAGAAGATCGATATGTGTAGGTTTCTCGTTCTTAGTCACACATGTTAGCACCACTTTCCCCCTATCATTCAGCGAGTACACATTTACAGACACGCCAGGGTTGTTGTTCTCAAATACCCATATTTGATGTAGAGGAGTCGGAAAATCCAGTCCGCTTGGATCAAACTTTTCTTCCATCTCAGACTCAGCATACCTTTTGTCCACAAGTTGCGGATGCGATGATTTAATAAATCCAGCCAACACTTACAACTTGAAATATTGGTTGTCACAGTTTTGGGGATTCATTAGGGTACGTTTGTGTTTGATAAAGTCCCGAAGGTCAACATACGTCGACAGCTGGGAAGGTCTATTCTTTATGTTACTTGGAGGAAGCTCCTTACACATAGGCATGTGCACCATTACACCATCCATTCGTGAAATCAACACACCACATTTCGAACATAGATACTTTATTTGGGTTGAGCTCGTTGTAAAGCCATGCCTCTCATCTCGACAGGCACTGCTGCAGCTCGCGAAGGCCTTTTCACAGAAGTGACACTTATAATATCGGAATTATTAAGCAGAGGTGGTCGACCATACAGTTGTCGCTGGAACAGAGGTCGATAATCCAGTCGACGATGCAGTTGTCACAGCTAAAGATCTGTATGGCAATTCTGCAGGCGCTGTGGCAAACATTCCCGAAGACCCTGGAAATTCCGGTTGACAGCCGAATAGGTAGGTAATATGACTGAAGAAGATGAAGATGAGACCCAAGAGATCCAAGTCGTCGATGGTATTGGCCAAGAAGTCGATGGCGGCATTGGTAACATGCCCATAGCAGATGACAGCTGTGATACTGTAGGAAGCCCATCCGAAGAGCTCGATGGCAATGCTACTATAGGAATGCCTCTCGAAGAAGTCGATGGCACTGCCGTAGCTACCATTAGCTCGGAAGTCTCGGAAGACATCACAGATGCAGAATAAGACTTAGATGGGAAGCTGTAGACCCCCCTAACTGCTTATAATATACGCGTATGCAAATCCTATCACGTCATATTGATGTTGAACCAATGGTATTGCACCATTAACACACTGTGCGGACACCGACCAGCCGATCACCGAGTTGCCGCGTGATTGTAGCTGGCCAATCACGTGAGGTGGTTTTACAATGGCTGCCGTGAATTATGTCATGGGTTCAAAGTCAATGTCACTTGCATCCAATATGGCCGTATTAAATAGTAACATAACATGCTTGCTGACTTTTATGTAGTTTTCTCGAGTTTTTGTTTTCAAGGTCACTCAAGATCATGGGGTTAAGGTTAAGGTCATGGGGTGAGGGTCAAGGTCATGGGGTGAAGGTCAAGGTCACCTGCGCCCAATATGGTGCTAGTAGTCTTAACATAATATTTTCATTGACTTTTATGTATCTTTGACATTTTTTGGGGTTTTTAGGTGATAAAAAGCATATTTTAAGCGAAAAAGGGAAACTATAAAGGGGAAAAAAGATATTTTAAGGTATAAAGGGAAAAGAGGAAATTGTTACTGAAAATGGCCACCAGTGGGACCGTAATTTAAAAATAACATTTTAAAGTTTAATTATTTTAAAATCATTTTTAATAATTCTAAATATTTTAAAATAAATTTTTATTAATAAATTTTTTGAAATATTTTTTGGGAATTTTTTGGGGATTTTTTAAATTTAAGGTGCAATTGTCAAGGGTCATGGGTCAAGGTCAAAGGTCATGTGTCAAGGATCAAGGCGATGGTCAGAGGTCCTGAGTCGTCACCGGTCCGCTTGCCCTGACCCAGGGCCACGGTTCACCTCTAAGGGGTCGCGAATCCTCCTCTCCTGTTCTGGGAAAACAGGACTTTTTTTAGGGAAAAAAGGAGAATTTTTAGGGAAATATAATTGATTTTGTGGTGAGAAGGGAAATTTGAGATGCCGGCTGGTCTACGCCAGTATCCGTTATGACCAAACAAACATTTACCTACTACTGACCATATAAGTGTTTGTTGTATAGTCTTTCACAGAATTAATTCAAGAATCTTTCTAATACATAGTCTTTGGTGCAGATACGTCCACAAATCGTATGAATGGCGATTCTATGATTTTTGTGTTATCGTTTGATGTCAGTCTAGGATTCAATCTGTCGTTTGTCGCTTTAACTTTTGCGACCGGACTATGATCAAGTCTGGCTGAATCCGCCGTCTTGTATTCTAGGGGCATGAGCCCAACTTCGCAATAAAATTTATGTATTAACCTCGATGTTTATCAGATGTACAGTGATCAGCTCACAGTTTATGACATTGTCTCCTGCCGGTTGAGTTTCACTAATTCTGTTATAATCATATTTGTGTTCTCCCACGTAACATAATCATATATTTCTGCCCGGATGTTAGTAGCTAAAAAATGAAAAGAGATAACATAAGTTATTACAATTTAACCAGTTAGGAGGCGAATACATTTATGAACTCATTTATTGCAGTTATGTAATTAGGGCCATCTGTTTTTCGCGAAATGATTTGTAACTAAGCCAAACTTAAAATCGTTACGTGTAAGCTTGCAAACTTACTTTGACTATTGGTTGCGAGGCTGTGTGGGAAGACATTTTCTACTCGACTCGGCCAATCAGAATAAAGCTATCCTGACGCTGAACGTCCGCGATTGGCTGGCAGACACGTCAGACGCGCGCGGGTTAAAAACCATCCAATCGCGATATTGTTTGTGGACTCTTTTTCGCGAAAAACCGGTGGCCCTAGATACAATATTCTGGCACGCGTTATACTTACATGGAGCGTGCTTCTCACAATAATTTACCAACATGTCGCGTGCGTGGTGGTACTGGCAATAACCATTCATAAACAAAAGAAGCAGAAACTTTCGCAAAATAAGTTTACCCACCAGGAAGACACTCGAAAGGGTTGAACTCTGATTATACTTACTGTGCACAATACCGAACACAAGTAGACTTCATCTGCAAGATGTCCTTAGTAGATGTCGCGGCGTCTGAACGGTTTTAAGAAATTTTGGAACTATGTTATGTATGCTTTGTTTTTTCGAGCAGAAAATTCCAACGAATCTGTAATAGAAGGTATGGTGGAGAATGGAAAATTCATTACGACAGGAACAAATCTTCCCTCGACGGATCACGCCCAAGGAAACCGCTAGCCTTTATTGTGGTTGAGCTCCGTGTGGCCAAGTCAGAAAAATTGACTTTAGCCAATGAACAAATTACTGTTTATAAAGCAGGCAGCATGTACATGACTGTGAAGTGTGTATACTCGGTGTCCTCCATCCTCACCCCCCCCCCCCACAAAGGATTTTCGCATGTGGGAATTGTGCTGCACGATGCCGCTGGTCGGCGGGTGATCTCCAGTTTCCCCCACCCTTGCATTTCGGCGTTGCTCTGTGCTCACCTCTCTTCACCCTCATCGGCTCTTAAGACCTCGATGTTAAGTGCCATCCAAACATTGCCACTCAAATTAAGTAGTAAAATGTCTTCATAAAAACGCGCGGCCAACGACAAAACAGAAACAGTCGATGTACACTTAGAATATTTAAGTTCCAGATTATATAAGCGCACAAGGACTAAATGGCAATAGTTCACTGAGAGGAAGAAAGGTTCTTCCAGCCAACAAAATTTGTTTTGTATTAAACAAAATGTATATTTAGTTGCCCCAACAAAATATGAAAACCAAAATTAATTTTGTTCATCTAACAAAATATACGGTTGAATAAACAAAATCTCTGTGTTAGGCCAAAATAAATTAGACTTCCAATAATATGTTTTGTTAAATCAACTGTATATACCTATTTGTTTGGCCACTCATTCCTTTGCTTTCGTTAGAAAATACAGCTCGTAAGTTTGTGTGCATTTCTCGGGACAGTGAATTTATTAATGGTTAACAATTGTATAAAAATCCCAATGAAACAAGTACATCAGGAAATTGAAAAGTAACGGTGTCAGACTTCAAATATTTACCCACGCATATAAATGTATGTGCTTCCTAATGTTCCAATAAAATCAGAGAGCCGTATAGCTGAAGATGCTACGGCGCAGCACGCGGGCGGATGTGATTACGTTTTAATCACGGCCGTGCTTCCAGTTTCTTTATATTAACTGAAACTCTATAATGAATGTATAACGAAACAAACATTTAGTTGCTCCAAGCAAATATTTCCTTGGGGCAATCAAACAATAGCAACAAAACAATACTTTTTCTACAACACAGTAATTATTTTTCTGCTACAAAATATTTCGTTGCATCTGCACAAATAATTTATTTGGTTCAACCAAACTAAATTTGTTTGATTCGGCAAAACTTTTTCTCGATGCGGTTCCTTTGACGATGGCGTACCCATTCTCTGCGCGAAGTTCTAGAAACGGGCATTGTGTCTGACTGACTGTAGTCTATTCATGGTTTCTTCAAATTTTTAAATCAAACCTTTGAAAAATCAACCCATATATGACGCATTTAGTTATTTCCTAAATACGCTATGTATGACAATCGTTTTATACTTCTGTTAACGTAAAAGTATATAATTTTTCTTTAAATCATGGTTTCAATTATATTTTATTTATAAATTATAATATCTCATTTATAATAAATATGAATAAAAAATGTGAGAAAACACGTGTGTTGGTAGCGCCTAGTAATAAATAGATCTCATGCAAAATATTATTACAACTGAGTGCGCACGAATTCAGTACGTTGTCCTTTGGTGTAATTTTCAAGTTAAGCTGAGTTGCACGAGGCGGAGGAATATCATGGAAGTAGAAATTTCGCAGGGTTTCAGAAAAGATTGAAGTAAGCGTGAACGGATTATACCTGCTTACTTCGAAACATTTCCTGGCAATTAGGATACCACGTACTGATTGGGGAACAACGTTTCATCATATTGCTGGCTAGTGGCGCCATTTTGGTGGCGTGTGCGTTATGTGTTCGCAGTATAAGTGGCTGGTACGCTTCGGTATTCTCAAATATTCTGTGCTTGAGTGTAGGCTGCATGGAACTATTTTTCTCTAAAAGAAAATGTCCCTGCCAATTGTAAATACTTGCCACGACTTCAACCTCTCATTATAGCAATTTGACGTGTAAAATTGGCAACTGGCCCACGACTTTTGTAATTTCAGCTGGAAGACGCCCATCCAATAAGAAACATGCAACGAAATACACGCCCATTCACGGCCTCTCACCTGTTAAAAAGAGCAAATAAACAGTTGATAAATGCTCGAATATACTTATCCTACCGAACTTGTGGATAAATCTGACCTTTGCCAACTAGCCAGGAACTCACTAAATTAGATTCTTTAATCTCCGTGAACAGTTCCACTCATAAAAGAATCTCTTCTTCAAAACTGCTGCGATTGTGCTTGTTGTTACGACAGGATTAATACATGAGCGTGGTTGTTGTACGCTGTACTTTGATCGGAGTCAGAAACATTGCTTACTTCTTACGAATGTTAACTATATGAGGGGCTCCAGGTGATATATATATATATATATATATATATATATATATATATATATATATAATATACTCATGCATTACCGTACCGAAAATGGAATAGCAAATGAAATTCGCATTGGCCACAGGGAAAATTCCAAATTAAATGTAGAAGCTTGTCCCGTGGCAAGAGCAGTACTGACAAAAATTGCATTATTATTAACACGTGCACGGTTGTAAACAAGGTAAAGGCAGTTCACGGTAAAGTGAACACTTTTTAATGCCCTCCCAACAGGCTTTAACCAGAAATTTATAGATATATCTTATTGCAGCCTAGGGGATTAAATTTTGAGGGTGGTGAAATGTATACACTGTGCTTATTGGTTACATTGCAATGTTTATATTAAAAAGCAGCAGGAAGATGGAAATTGGATGAAAGGAAAATTTCAGAAGGCCCTTAAAAAGTGCTCACTTTACCGTGAACAGCCTATAACTGCATTGGTTGAAGTACATTTGTACAAATAAGTGCAAACCCAGTTCAACATTCAAGTGAATTTTTATAATCTGAGTTCAATTAAAAATATTTTTCGTGCTGATGACTATATGTATATGTATATGTGTATATATATATATATATATATATATATATATATACACACCACACACACACCACGACAAAACAATCTAATTTTTTTATATTTTTCACTTGCAATTGTAAGGTCCAGAAAAACTTGTGCTCTAAACAAACATGTCAAAGTGTGCTTCGTTTCGGAAATTAACTGGCTTTTATTTTACCCTACTTGTGCTGTCGATTTTTAATTACGGAATTGACTTTTAAATGTCTATCTTCATGTTCGATTATGTTCTTTATGTGCTGTTCTATTTTACCCGTTTCAGACTCTCTGTCAACAACCATGGACGTGATACACATGAAGAAAACTAATATTTGACGTTGTACATTGCAATAATGTAAGATGTCAATGTCATAGATTTCCTTATGTACAAAATTTTAATGCAAATACCGCCAACCTCAAAGTACACAGGTGGCTGCTTGTGGGGACATGATAGTATTGAATAATACAATAAATTTTCAGATAAAAATGTTAGTTTATACAGAATGTAAAATAAATATATGAAATACCAGTACAGCAAACTTAAAGGAACGGGTGAAATTTGTAATCGAAGATTTCTTTTGCTGTAACATGAGGAAGTATTTTTACTATACTGCTAAATAGTGTAAATATTTCGGCATTTAACTACCTTCACCTTAAAGGATTGTGCTATTATTTAAATACTCTAATTAAAATATTATAATAAGTGTACCTACCAAAAGAACATTTTGTGCACGAAACTAAGTTTAAGGTGCTTTCCGCTACAAAACTGTTTCACTGCAACAAACCTTTAATTTTTAAACAAAAGTGACCGATTTTTTATGCATCCAATTATTATTATTTGCAATATTTAGATTAATGTTCATTCATAGCAAGAAGTTAGAAAAAACTTGCTACATAATTTTTTTACTTCAGATACTGTGATTTGTTCATTCATTAGAAAAACTATTTTCTTGGATATATTGCAGATTTGTTGGTCCTTTAGAGATAAATATACTGTGCTATGATGAGCAAGTTAATGAGATAGCCAAAGTTCTAGGAACCTTTGGACAAAAATGAATGTGAAATGTTTAGGCCTACTTCTTTCTTGCATAATCGCAAATTCTGGATTATCGATATGTGGTTTACGTGTAAAAACAGGTGCCAATCATCTGGTTTGTTAGTATCACTAATCTCACAGAGCTCTCTAGAGACTAGTTTGTGGTAGAATCTGTTTCAGACGCTTGTAATCTCTTGTTACGTCTGCTATTTGAAAACGTTTTTTTTGTCATAACTTGGTGGGCGCGTGAGGAAGTAATGTTTGCTTAGCAGCGTGATCTGCTATTCGAGTACAATCATACTCCACAGAAAGGGAAAAAAATTGATGATAGGGGCAATATCCATTGGACAAATGACAGCGGCCAGAAACGTGAAGACCATCTTTGACATCAAAATCGCCCACGGAATTTCTGAGTATCTATGCCTGTCCATATCAGGCAGAGGAATATTTTCGAATGCCTACGTGTGCACACATCTAAGCGGACGTATTTCTGTGCATTTACAGTTAGTACTTCTTGGAGGGAAAATGTTGAGCTTTCTTATCCAGATGATTTCCCACAGAAGTTTGTTTATCTTGGTGCGCTGGTAGTTGGGTTGAAACTTTGCCAGGTGTGTTGCAGTGAAAACCAATTATTCTGAAGTATGCTAACGTAAGGTTATATTAATTAAAATCATTTATGTAAACATAAATCTGTCTCGTATTTTATCACCTTCTTGAGTGCTTTAAAGAGTGCGATATTTCATTGCTGTTTCTAAACAACGCAGTCTCTCCCGGATTTGTAGTCATATGACTAGATGTCCTGAAAAAGATTTTAGCCGAAATTTACTCATTGGTTTTGTGTTCATTGTCATCTTGGCTTCTTCGTTTGCTTATAAATCGTCTCATTGGAAATTCCCAGAATGTTTTAGAGCGCCAGAGTGCGTGTTTCGACTTGGTGAACACAGCTTCGTAACTGCTGTAGATGATTGTGGCGTCTTAGCTCTCTGCTGGAAGCTCTAGGGAATTTTTCTGTTATTTACTTATCACACCAAAGAAGCAAAAGAAAGAGCTTGAACTGGATAAGGAATTTTATTTTTAGGATACGGCTTGTTTCCCTTCAATACCGCAAAACCACTTCCCTCGAAAGCCACACAAATTTTATCCTCTTAACGATGTTGTTAACGAAATATCGTTCGCAGCGACACGCAAATCGCGCGTGCATGGAAGTAATATCACGCTCCTTCACGTCCAGCTAAGATAAAAACGTTCCAGCATGAAAAAATACGATAATTGAAATCTCGCAGAGTCATATTTTGCAAATCCGGGTCTCATTAACTCGTATGAAACGCGTATTTCCATTTGTACCCGCGGCTCTTCTTCTATTGACAACGACCCGTGAATTTGCATGATGTTTAAGAACAGGCTGTCCTTCAAAAGTCGTACGTTTTCCGTAGTTAAGCTACTCAAATAAACACTAAGTTCCCTACCTTGGAATAAGTTCGTGAAGCTCCGAAAAATACTGCTTCATGCCGAATAATATGTCTGTCTTGTTTCATCCGAAACTACAAAAAATGTTCAAGGAAAAATTATCCTACATCAATAAATTGTAAGTGTCGGTGTTGTACAGGAAATTATGTGGGATGTGAACTCGGTAATTAACGACCTTGGCATTCACATAATGTGTTATCCTGAAGGGAAGATTTTGGTGCTCATTTTAAAAAGGTATGAGCCCTAGAGATGATATTTTCTCGCAGCGAAATAAGGAAATGATTTTTACGCTTTGCTGATAGCGCAAGAGATTGACATAAAACTACACAAGCAATATTTATTTCCTGAGGCATTTATTTGTTGATAAAAATGTCAAAGTACTGTGGTATCAACTTATTCTTCATAAATTAAATGATACGATTACAAAGCATTCAAGTTTCGGATAGTTATTTGGCAAATGCATGAGCATTTGTTTGGTATACAGTACGAATTAACTTCCATTGCAAATTTAACTGACTATTCGAACAAAGAATTGTGTTGAAAACCACCAAACCTTTCTCATAAGCACGTGGAAGTTTTGTGAAATGCACAGCCATGATTCAGCAACATGCAGAAACACCAAGATTGAAACCCTTGATAACCTGGCAAGGATGAAACTGGAATTTGACAAGTATTGCAGCCAATGGACGAACAACTGCAGTCAACAAACAAATAGCTGAGGTTTTAACAAGCACAGGAATGTGAAGCATAGTCTGATAGTCACTGAACTGGCTAGTTTATAGCTCGCTATTTATAAATTACGTATATTCTATTTTAAAGGACTTCGTAAACTGAGTTTAGTTGAGACGTCGAGCACAGACGAAAGTGAAATGAGGTGAAAATGTAGCAGAGGAGGAATGCAAGGTTTGCCACGTTTCCTATATGCGACACTCAGGGCGACCTTGGTTTTATGCTGGAAAGCTTAGAAGGGGACGGCTTACAGACTAACTTATAACCAAACATAAATTAACACCCATGCCTGTTCCGGGATCCGAACCCAGAGCCTCACGCACCCCAGATCGGTGGCGCACAAACCGACTGCGCCACGGGATTGATTTGAGTGAAGAGACTTGGGTGGCTTATAACAATGAAGTCTTTAGAGCCAACGAGGGCGAAACGAGGTGAGAATGGAGCAGCGCCGGAATGCAAGAGCGGAGAAAACAGGAGATCCCCGAGAAAACCCGCCGACCAGTGGCATCATCCGGCACGATTTCCCACTTGCTAAAATCCAGGAGTGGCCTGGCCGAGGATTGAACCCGATTAGCCTTGCTGGGGGGAGAGCAATCGTCAATCTGTGCATGTTAACTTAATCGTCAGCCCCCAGCCCAGCTCAACTAAAAGGAAATCATCTTCCTCAGCACTCAATAACCAATTATTAGAAACATGCAAAATTCACGTTATTTTTTGGTAGCGCGCTAGATTTCACCTCGTTATATACGTTAGAGTCGGTGACATATGTTTATTGTCTTCTGCAAAAGTGAGGAGCTACAGTCCTATTTGACTAGGCGAGACATGATTAGGCTATCTTCTGGTAACTTGTTTCCGATTGGTTCAAGGCCGCCCACAGCGTTTCAAACATACTGTAGTCCAATGACAAGAGCAGTGCAAACGCACACGTTTTTTGAAGTCTATCCTGTCTTCAAATGATAACGCGAATTTTCCAGGACTCTATCAATTATTCACAAGGAAATAAATAAATACTACAAAAGTAACCAATTTCTGTTCCAGAGCCTAGCCACAGAATAAATAAGTATACAGAAGAGAAATGTCGTCGCGGTTCCTTTGATGTAAGCGAAATCAATCGATCACTGGCCGCGGGAAGATGTGGGAACATGCCTGGGGTCTGGCTGGCTGTTACGCGTTACGAAATATTTCCTATTGGTCTGGCTGCCCTCCGGCAAGTTAGTCGCCAGAAGCTGATTGATGAACGACCTTCCGCCATATTACTGACCGGGGTGCTCATTTAGCCGGCACGTGTGGCTGGAGTTCGCAAGACACGCCCCCGTTTCACCTCTCTAATCTCAAATACTCTTGTGACCCAGCGCAACCAGTCAATGAATGGGCACGCATGCATCAAAGGAACGCGACGCCGTTTCACTTCTATATATGTACTTCCCTATTCCGTGATCCGGGTTCACACTGCTATAGTTTGAACTGTAGGCGGTAGCTCCCACGTGACAGGGAAATTTCGCGGATTCATTTGGCAACAAGCTAGACTCCACAATCCTTTGTATGCTCGAGCTTCACTTATTTGCTCACTGATTGTTGCTCCAGTTTAATCCCAGACACGCTAGAACGGAATTCGATCATTGGGTTGAGTTGAGAGATTTGGGCGGCTCTTAACAACGATGTATTGAGAGCTGATCAGGTTGGAATGGGGTGAGAATGAAGCAGCGCCGGAATGCAATGGCGGGGGAAACGGGATATCCCCGAGAAAACCCGCCGACCAGCGGCACGATTACCACTTGCGAAAATCTGGGAGTGACCCGGCCGAGGATTGATCCCGGTGCGCTTGTGTGGGAGGCGAGCGGAATTCGGTAATTGTTTTCCTTTGCAGCTTGGTCGAAAGTCGCCTGGGGCGCGTCTATAACGCTGGAACCAAGTAGAAGCAAGCTCAAATGCATATATGGTTGAAGTTTAGCATCCCCGGCCGGGTCACACCCGGATTCTCGCATGTGGGAATCGCGCCGGACGATGCCACTGTCAGCGGGTTTTCTCGGGGATTTTCAATTTTCCCCGCCCTTGCATTCCAGCGCTGCTAATTTCTCACGTCATTTCACCTTCATCGGCTCTCAAGATCTCGTTGTTAAGAGCCGACCAAATCTCTCCACACCACTCCACATGACTCGTGACAGCTAAAGAGGTTGAGTTATCTCGTAGGTATCAACGCGAATAATTCGACGTAATGAACTGAAAATACAGCAGGATTTTTGGGTGAATCAAAGGTCTTCAGTGTAACTCTAGGACTACGAGCTGATCACAGATATACGCGGGCATTTCTTCAAGGCCAGAGTCTCGGAAAATACTCGAGACAATTTGACAGTAAAAGGGGAATTTAAAGTACTCTGTATACGCATATCACTGACATTTTCAATAGTGTGCTGCCCTGAAAGTCAGTTCTATTCTCTGAGAAACAGGTTGTACTTGATTGACTCAGTCTCGTGATAATATTGCTGTCACGAATCCCTCAGGACGTGTCAAAATGACAAAAGCACGGACTTAATAAGAAGATGCAAGACTTTGAATTATCTTTCCACTGCCAAAACTTGGAAATTTGCGAGTCCCTATTTACAGAGGCATTTCCTGATTGAGGTATGTGGATCTCATGCTGAGATGACACCCACCGAAGCGATTTCTCGTTAACGAGAACACAATGACAGAATGTAGCGACGCCGGAAACGGGAACATCCTGAGAAAACCCCCCGATCACAGGCAAAATCCACTACATTTACCTCACCGCGCGCCACCTATGAAACGACCCAGTCCATTTAACGCCAGTACACTTTGCAGATCATAGAGCAGTAGAGCATACAATAGCGTATAAATGGCTATAGTAGGATTTTCTTCGTTCGTGGGCAAGGGATTGTAGATTCGGAGCCAGAGGTGGCCGGTCGCCATTTTGGAATTTACATTTTTTCCTTCAAAATCTACTAAATTTTCCTAAAAAATTTCCTATTTTACTTAAAAATTTTCCATTTTCCCCAAAAACTTCCCGTTTTTTTTCAGAGCAGGAGACCGGGATTCGTGGCACTGGAGACCAGGATTTGTGATTCCGAGCCAAGAGAGCATAACTCACGACCCATGACGTTTGACCTTTGACCTTTAACCCCAAAAATTTGTAAATATTCAAAAAAATTCCAAATAATAATAATTATAAAATATTATTTAAAAATTATTAAATTATTTTTATTATTCAAAATTTATAAAAATTATTTTAAAACTATTTTTTTTATTTCTGTCTCCCGGCAACTATTCCCTTTAACAATTTCCCTTTTTTTTCTTAAAAGTATTCCTTTTTCCATTAAAATTTTCCTTTTTTATAATAAATTTCCCTTTTCCCTTAAAATTTCATTTTTTTCCCAGAGCAGAAGAGGAGGACTCGTGACTTCTGAGACCAGGATGTGTGACTCCGAGCCAGGAGAGCAGGACTGAGGACTGAGGACCTTTGGCCTTGACCTTGACCCCCGTGACCTTGAATGACCTTGAAAACAAAACCTCGAGAAAACATCATACAAGTCAGTAATCATCTTATGTTACTTACTTACTACTACTACTACTTTATTGTATGCAGGTGACATTGACATTGACCCTGACTTTGAATGACCTTGAAAACCAAAATTTGAGAATAAATCCATAAAATTCCATAGCTTACAAACTAATGACGCCATATTGGGAGCATATAACCTTGACCTTGACCCCATTACCTTGAGTGACATTGAAAAAATTCGAGAAAAATGCATAAAAAAAGCAAGCACATAACATTACTGACTACTACCACCATATTAGGGACTAGTAACCTTGACTTTGACCCCATTGCCTTGAATGACCTTAAAAACAAAAATTTGAGAAAAAAAACCATAAAATTCCATATCTTACAGACTTAATACCGCCATATTAGGTGCATATGACCTTAACCTTGACCCCATGACTTTGAGTTACATTGAAAAAATTCGAGAAAAATGCAGAAAATCAGCAAACATGCTAAATTACTGACTACTACCACCATATTGGGTGCGGGTAACCTTGGCTTTGACCCATGGCCTTTAATGACCTTGAACACAAAAATAAAATAAGCCATAAAATGTTCAGAAAAGTTGTAAAAAAATCCTACAAATATATATAAAAATATTTATATTAACAAAAACAAAAAAAAATAATTATTAGAAAGTTTATTTTAAAATACTTCAATTTCCAGAAGTCCCCAACCCCAGCACCACACCTAGTAGATGACTGACGCCGTCACACCCACTCCCCTCGTCTATACTCATTCTATCGTATGCTACCATCTTGGTTTTTTCGTTTGTCAATAGTTTATACATTGCTGGAGGCTGCCATCATGGATTTAACGTTTTCATCACCTAGGTAGCACTTGTGTATTAATTCACCAATCAGGTCTCAGCCATGTTAGTTTATGTTTTTCTAAGTATAGATAGCTTTGTCGGCACCCTCCATACTGGATTCTATTTTAAATACGTAGGTGATGTTAATTTCTTAATTATGCCACCTGCTATTGGCTTGTACCGAATAGTGACATTAATCATTCCTGCAAAGTATGTAAATTGCCATACTTAATTTCTGTTTCATTCTTAAATGCAAATATTTTTATTTTAATAGTTTTTATATAAAGCAAAAGAGTTTTTTTTAGTTCAATAAAATGCAAAATATTTAATATATATTCTATTTATACAATTTTACACACATCAAACATTTCTTTGCGACGATTTTTTCGAAGGCAAGAAGAGAACATCACATTATTTCGTAAAAGGTTGGTATTCACTCGTTCTCAGCAGCAGATGATCCATCGAATCGAGAGTCCAGCCCGAACCCTTCATCAGCATTTCTTCTTTCTTGTTATGTATATTTTATATATTATTATCTACAAACTTTTCAATGTCATATACATCTTCTGTAAGTTGGTTTATTAAGTTTTGTTTCATACTTGACAGGAACGAGCAAACATCACGATGACACTACCGTAGCTAGCATTAGCTTCGGACTGCACGAAGACATCGTAGATGTGGAATAAGACTTAGATGAGAAGTTGCAGAAGTTAACCGAGACGAATCATCTTTAACGGGAGCTGCTGTCAAACTAAGCCCCTCAGCTGAACTCCTTACTGCTTATAATATACGAGTATGCAAGAACTATAGACGTCATAAAGACTTTGAACCAATCGTATTACACCATAAATACATTGTGCGGACACCGACCAGTCAATTGACGATTTTCCACGTGATTGAAGATGGCCTATATCTTGAGATGGTGGTGGTGGAGTCATTTTGGAGTCATTATGATTCATTTTGGAGAATGTAGCGTGTCTTGGGTGTAGCGAGTATTGCACGAAGCAAGTTATTATGAGCCATTTTGGAGTCATTATGATTTATTATAAGACATTTAGGAGTCATTTTGATTTCATTTTGGAGTCAGTTGGAAAATTGGAATATTGCAGATTCTTTGTGTTGGTTGTGTTTGTGAGTTGGTCGCAAGTGAAAATAAATTTCTCCCTATTTTAAAATAAAATTATATATTCCTACCTTCAAAAGCTGAAAGGTGAACATTTTATTAAGTAATCTCGCTTTTAAAAAGTAATATCCTGGTCCCTTGGTGTATTTCATCGTTTCCTGGGTAAACTGAATTTTCACTTTGCAATAAAGTGCCTAGTACTACAGCAGGCTCCCGCCATGCTTCGCTATTGGACGCTGCACAACATGAACTTTGTACTGAACAATGCATTACCACGGCAGGCCATTACCCTACTTCCCAATTGGTAATCGCGCGAAAGGACTCTTTGTTCAGACTGCCCTCTCATACCAATGGACATTTTGATCACAGGTGAAAACTCGATCGCAAAATCGGCACTGGCAACAACCAGTTAGCGATGAAGCAGGTCGTGGCTTCATGGTCGTTGAGGTCAAAGGCAGGCCTCCGTATTTACAATTAATCTTCGTGGTATGGGAGCACTCTGAGAAAACCCAAATACTAGTTCGTCCCAGAAGAGAATATGCAGGTACTATCGTATATATACATAGTTATGTATAATACAATATATAAGAAAGGAACATACATAATTACGTAAAGAATAATATTTATGAATTTCTATAAGATAGAAATATACACAATGATGAAAATAATAAATTTTATACCTACTTGTTTTCTTCCAGGGCGAAAGAATATTTGAGTTTCTCAGAGAGCTCCCATACCGCGAAGATGAATTGTGAATTCGAAGGCCTACCTTCGACCTCGACGACCATGGAGCCGCGACCTTCATCATCGCTGGCTGGTTGTCGCCAGTGCCGATTTTGCGATCGAGTTTTCACCTATGTTCAAAATACACGTTAGTATGTGAGGGCGGTCCGTACGAAGAGTCCTTTTCGCGTGACGATCAATTGGGAAGCATCGTGATGGCCTGCCGTGGTGCTGCATTGTTCAGTAGGATGTTCATGTTGTGCGTCGACCAATGGCAAAACGTGGTGGGAGCCTGCTGTAGTTCTAGGCAGGAAGCGATGACATACACAGAGGGATGTGGATATATGCTTTCCTTTAAAGCGGGATTATTAAGTAATATAGTTTTATTTCAAAATAGGGGGAATTAATTTTAACTTGCGAACCACACAGAACACACACACACACCAACTCATAGAATCCGAAATATAATCAATTTGCGACTTACTCCTGCCGACTGACTCCAAAATGGTCCCAAATTGGGTCATAATGACTCGCTTCACGCAAGACTCTCTCCACACTCCAAAATTACTCATAATGACTCCAAAATGCCTCTAAAATGATTCATAATGACTCCAAAATGACTGAACCGCCATCTCCACCTTCCCCTCACCTGAATGGCTATCTGAAATCATATGGCAACTCAGTGATTGCCTGGTTGGGGTCCGCATAATATAACGTGGCGTAATACGATTGGTTCAAAGTCCATGAGACATCATAGAGCTCGCATACTCGTATATTATAAGCAGTAGGTAAGTCAGATAGGACGCATAGTTTGACAGCAGCTCCCGTGAAAGATGGATCGTCTCGGCTAGCTTCTGCATCTTCGCATCTAAGTATTATTCTGCATCTGCGATGCCTTCGGGAACTCCGAAGCTAATGGTAGCTACGGCAGTGCCATCAACTTTTTCGGGAGTGGCACCAACAGTGCCTTTGACTTCTTCGGGTGGGCAGCCTACAGCAGCTCCATCGGCATCGCGACCCAAGTCAACAGTGTCAAGACTTAGGTGCATATACTGTGATGAAACCTTTGCGAATAGCAGCAATGTTAGACGAAACTAAAATCATCAATATAAGATGAACCCACTCCTCATGGCATATAAGTGAGAGAAGTGCCTTCGTCTGTTTGCCCATACTGACAGTCTAAACCAACATTCGAAAATATGTAACGGTCTTGTCACGCCACCAACAAAACAAAAAGATTTATTGTCGTCACCAAAACCCTGTGATAGACTTATAAGTACTGCTGTGTTCAACGATGATATAAACATGCTATCACTACATTGTACAGTAAGTGATGATGCTTTGCTGTTACCACTGGTAAGTGAGGATGTGCATGTAGACGGTATGGACAATTCGCTGTCGATTTCGGGTCTATCACGTCACTACTGTGGCAAGATCTTCAGCAGAAGTAGCAATGCACGAGAAGTGTGGTAAATGCAGGAAGGAGAGAGGATGGGCTTATTTGACTCTTATCTGTCACAAGCGTGGTCGTACGTTCACGTGTTATGAAGTAACAGGCGTTTCAGACAACGAGCGACATGAAATACATAAAAGTCAGGCAAAACTATGTAAATAGTCGTATGACAATTATATCAAACAGTGTAAACCTCATACTCGAAAACCTCTCCATGTTCCAGGCAAGCCTAAGAGCAATAGATTTCTCTGAAGCAATCTGCATTCAGGGGCCTTCTGAAAGATTACATGGCTCATAATCTTATTGCTTCGTCGAAAGATGTTGGCTCGTTCCTGTCAAGTATGAAACAAAATTTAATAAACCAATTTTCCGAAGAGATTGAAAAACAAGGGCCTCTAAAACATAATATGTGGCTGGAATGATGATTAAGGGTTCGGGCTGGACACTCGATTCGATGGATCATCTGCAGCTGAGAACGAGTGTATACCAACCTTTTACGAAATAATGTGATGTCCTCTTCTTGCCTTCAAAAAAAAATCATCGTAAAGAAATGTTTCATGTATGTAAACTTTTTTAAATAAGAAATATATATTAAATATGTTACATTTTATTTTATATATAAAAACTCCTCTGCTTTATATCAAAATTATTTTTAATAAAACCAACTGCATTTAATAATAAAACAAAGCATTACATATGATAAGTTACGAACTATGCAGGAATGGTCGATGTCACTATTGGGTACATGCCCATAGCAGGCAGCATAGTCGAGAAGTTAATGTCACTTATGTGTAGAAAATAGAATCAAATATGGAAAGTACCGATGGCACAACCTAAAATTAAAAACATATAAACAAATATGACTGTCATCTACTGCATGAATTAATACACTAGAACCACTTAGGTGATGAAAACATATTAAACCCAAGATGGTAGCCTCCAGCAATGTTTAAACAAATAAAAAACAAAAAAAATATGGTGGCATACAATTGAATGATATTTGGTGAGGGGAGTGGGGGTGAGGTGGTCAGTCGTCTGCTGGGTTCAGTGCTGGGGGGACCTCTGGAATGCAAGTTTTTTTTTTTAATTATAGTAATAAATTTCTTAATTATTTTTATTAATAAATTTTTATACATTTTTGGGATTTTTAAAAATTTCTTATGACTATGTAATTTTTGGGTTAAATGTCCAGCACAGTCATAGGTTCAATGTAAAGGTTACCCACACCCAATATGGTGGTACTAGTCAGTAGCATAATATGCTTACTGAGTTTTATGAATTTTTCTCGAATTTTTGTTTCCAAGGTCAATCAAGGTCATGGGGTCAAGTTCAATGTCATCTGCATCCAATATGGTGGTAGTAGTCAGTAACTTACTATGCTTGTTGACTTTAATGGAGTTATTATTTTCAAGGTCGTTCAATGTCATGGGGTTAAGCTCAAGGACAAATTGTCCTGAGTCCTCAGTCCTGTTCTCGTTTGGAGTCACATATCCTGGTCTCCTGAGTCAAGATTCCGCCTCTCCTGCTCTGGGGAAAACGGGAAATATAAAGAAAAAAGGGAAATTTTAATGGGAAATGGAAAATTTTAAGGGGAAAAGGGAAATTCTTAGGGAAAGAAGGGAATTTGTTAGGGGAAATATCTGCCCGGGGTACTAGCATTTTTTAAAATAGTTTTTTTTAAACTATTTTTAATAATTGTAACAATTTCTTAATAACTTTTAATAATATATTTTAATATTTAAAAAAATAATTATAATTTTTTTTTTAATTTTACAATTTTTTTTGGACTGTATTTGAATATTTTTTAATTTTCTGAATTATTGGGGTCGAAGGTAAAAGGTCAAACGTCATGGGTCGTGAATCCTGCTCTGCTGTTTTGGAGTCACAAATTCTGGTCTCCGGAGTCAAGAATCCTAGTCTCTGTAGTCACAAATCCCAGTCCATGGACAAGTTTCTGCTCCCGATGGAATGATTGGACTGTAATATTGGAACCCCTATGAGGGGCAATGCTTACCCTCGACAAACATTTCCTAATATGGCCATCTAGTTTCTTACTGGTCAGTTGTATTTGAATACCCTTCCCAGGGGAATTGTTTTTGAATTGTATATAATGTGGGTGCAATCTCTGGATCGGGGTCGGATTGGCACTACACCAGATCACCCAGCAAGTTTAGTAATGGTTTCGTAACACAAGTAAAATTTCTGCATAGTCCTTATGGCAAAATTTGGAGCAGTCACATTTGGTGTCCTGAGTTAGGAGTCAGGCGCCATGTTGGTGAGTAAAGTTTTTATGAATAATTTCTTTGAGAAAACTTAGATTACGAGAGAAGTAAAAACTTGGAATATCTTTTAAAAATGAAGTTTTACAGATCATGTCAGCTAGGAGCAAACTAAGTACAATTTTAAATGAGAGTTGGTTTTTCCCAGAGGTAAATTTTCCAAGTGGCATTTGAGAACTCATTCTGTCATACAATTTTAAAGATATATTTTCTTGAATTTTCAATCTTTTATAGGCATACTATGTTTGCCTCGGTTGGAGCTCGTGAGGCCATGAAATTTTATACATTATTTCTTAAATAAATTGAATTAAGTTGGTATTAAAGAACGTAATGATAAATCTTTGGTGGGTTTATGTTTGTCCAACATAATGGTTGCGTATCATTCAAGGCAAGGAATCAGTATTTTTGTTCGTTTTGAAAACAACAAAATAAAATCATTAACTTCGGCCATTAATAATTGTTATATCGGCCAGCAAGAATAATAAATATTTTTGTGCAATCCCTGACCATGTGGCCAGAGAAGAGAAAATATTTTATAGTGGTATTATAGTTTTAGCTTTGTCAGCATTTATGTTTTTGCGGGAACTTCACGTTCATTCAGGAGTATAAACTCAAAAGATTCAAATTAAAGGTGTAAAGTACTGTCAGTACTGTTGGATACTTGAAGAATCGCTTTTGGGCAGAGGGCTTTTATTCTTTACTGTAGTTTTTCTCCTATTAATCATCGTGGAGGCTTATAGGCCCATATTTTGGTCAAAGCAAACACTTATTCTTATCTGAAAATTTTGAACAATTTTCTCAGATGTGCCTTGGACAATAATGCTTCCATATGTCTGTTTTATTTTAAAAATATTTATTTATTAATGCGAAAGGATAATTGCGGAACAACCAAAGAAAATCTTGTAGTGAAAACCAAAAATATGAAATAAAACAAAAACAAAGACATCATAACTAACATTTTCTAAAAAAACTCATGAATTTTACTTTCTGTAAGTTAACACTGATTTTAAGTACACTATTGATTTATTGGGTTCAATATTTTTCTGCTTCAACGAGGGTTTTTTCATTTTTTTTTTTTTTACGTTTGATCTAAGGACTTTTGATTGTCCACATTGCAACGTTATTGGGGGAGTAGCAAACATTTATAAAAATGCTAGAAGGAAAGGTAGCTGGAAGATGTTTTAAATTGATTTGGCGTTTTTAAGAGAAGTTCATTGACATAATGCCACAAAATAGTGAAATAAATTCAGAACATGGAAAAGAATTTTGGCTCTTGAAAACCCTTTCAGTAAATCAAAAGAAGCTTAAATACTGTGTGTGTTGCAAACTCCAGTCTCGCATCACGATAAAATTATGTGACCAACCTTACACCATGGCGCTAGGTCACACGGCATTCAGCTCCTAGTATCCTATCTGCCGGACAATAGCCAAACCAAGAGGAAACCATAAACGACATGGATTACTCCATCAAACACACAGCATTATCAAGGAAAATGCCTAGCAAATCAGCAAATGAGTACGCCTAATCAAAGGCACCTACAAGATATGTCACTATTTTATATCTATACATGTTGCATTAGGGATGTTTAAAAAATATCGATATATCGAAATGACGATATCATATCAACGATATATATATATATATATATATATATATATATATATATATATATATATATATATATATATATATGCGATATTTCATCGAAATAAATATATTTTTCGAGGTATCGGAAATAAATATTTTTAGAATGTTCTTTTAATAAGCTCTGTTTTGAATACAAAAATTGAATTTAAGTATTATTTTTACCTAGGCAACATGCACCGTAAACAGACACCACATCTTCCTGCGATGCCTCGTGTTCTCAATATGTAATATTCCAAGCAATTTTGCATTTGTAAAGTCCTTTAATACATAAAATATGGAATTCCAGTGTACAGAAAATCGATATTTTTATTCGATATATCTTTTTGTAAAACGTTAGTCTTATAAACAACCAAAATAAATAATATTGATATTTTTTTGGATACAAACATCGCTATCCTGCGTTACAAGCCAAGCACCACTGGATGATGCGTCGACGTGTTTTGGGGAAAAACAGAACCGCCTTCGAGGTTCCGGTAGTTTTAAGGACGCGTCCTCTCCGGTTAGCTGTAGGCCCGGGTATGCCTTGTGGGTGGCGTGTATTTCCAGGCGGCGCGGCTGCCTAGGGCGGCTGCGCGCGCACTCAAGGTCACGCCGCTCTCCCCTTCCCCAATCCACCCCTTCATTCCACCCCTACCCCTTCCGGCCAACACTTACCCCCTCTCGTCATGACACTGTACACCTGGCTGCCGGCTAGGGAGGGGAACCATCCGCCCTTCTGAACTCAACCCCTGCTGGGTATGACGTCATTGTTGTCTCCTCAGTCCGAACCTCTTGCGAATGCGATGACGAAATTATTTAGCTTAAACCTCTTCATTCACGGATAACTGGCATTTAAGCTGCTGCAACAGGAAAAACAAATATTACTATCTTTGCTAGCATCACTAAAATGTTACCTTCCTTTCTGGAAGTGCTTAGAGCTTGATGCCATTGGCAGCAATGGTTTGTTAGCATAATTGTGTAAATGACTCTCTTTATTAGACCATGACTTATAGGGGTAATTTACACGTTTAGCCATTTAATTGTGGGAGCTTTGGAAATTTTACAGATCCATGTTAAGCCTTCACCACCAGCATCGTAAGTTGGGCTTGTTGCAGATCAATAAAATGTATGGTGTAACAGGTACTTGGAATTGCATGATCCCTCGCCCAATTATAATATTGATACACACAAAATGACGCTAGGTATCATTGGTAGTGAGAAGGAACGAAGGCAACGTTTTGGGAGTGACACCGCCCATTAATAGGTAGGCCTACAGACCCGGAAATTTCGCGAATTCTTTTCAGGACAAGCTAGACTTCAAAAGATTGTACGTTTAACTTAATTTTTCAATTGGATCGCAGTTAGTAAGCCACGCCCTGAACAAACTACCCTGCAAGTCAAATAGCACTGAATACAATGCTCCCTTGTCTGCGATAAAACTGGATCATCAGCCAATGAAAAACTTTCTGAGGCTCGAATACACGAAGGATTGTGCAGTCTAGCTTATTGCAATCTAAATCCGCGAAATTTCCTGTTCTAGAGGGACAGGAAAATTTCACGTTTTAACGAGCGTAGGCTAGACTCCACGGTCTTTTTATTGGCTGCTGCCCTAAGTATGTAGCAAGTTCTACTCCAGACAAGGTGGCACAGGATTAAGTGCTTTTTTCCCATAAAAGTCTGTTATTGGCTCAGAGTTCACTTAGGCGTGCATACTAATATACGATCCAATAGCTAACGTGATTTAATTGTACACGTGGTTGGAGTCTAACTTGTCCTAAAATGAATTTGCGAAATTTTCCAGCCCCTACTCAACAACAAATATTATTGGCCTTCGAGTATTTGGTGGTGATTTCCTGCCACGTCCAGCAGAGGCCATACATTTTTCTGGCTTGGCTAAATATGCAGTGCACAAGTATGTAAGCTAATAGTTGTTGGTTTAAATTACACAGTTTTCTGTATACTGATCCATAGTCGTTTGTTCATTGTCTGCTGCCTCCTTTTATCCTCTTGAATGTGTTGTACTGTACACAATTCTGTTACATTGCTGAGCTCTCATTATTAGAGTCTTGAAATCATTCCGGGCAATTAAATTAATTGCGATCAAACCATGAAAAAATAAATGTTGCCTTTGTGTGTAAATCTGCCCCCTAGAACTAAAACAAAATTTAATGTAGTATTTTTAACATTTAAGTTAGTAAATCAGAAATTAATAGTAATAAACAATTTTTGAACATTACATTATCACTTGAAAATAGAGGCATGTTGCATCTCTTCTAATTGGATGTAAAGACTGAATAAATTACATACTGAAGCTACAGTTAAATGATTAACGCTTCACCGTGAAAAAAAAAACTTATCCTCCTGATAAATCTTGTTTGAAAAATAATGAATAGCCATAAGCTAATTTCACGAATTCATTCGATCGCAAACTAGACATAATATTTATCTTTACTCTTATTAGTCTCTAACAGATTTCTGATACGCACTGGTTGCCTGTGAACCAGTAATATACTAGTAATACGGTCTCAAAAAAATGCCTTTAATAATGACGACATTCTGCAAATACGTGTTTTAGTACAGCTTATTCTCAAATTAAGTCGCGAATGTTTCCGGTCACCACGCAGTTTTAACGACCGCGATTCGGAAGATGTTCTTGCAGAGAATATTTTGCATCTACTTATGTGAAATATTAATTATTTAGCACACTACATAATGAGTGTTGCAACGCTAAGCTGCACAGTTCGAACACAGAAAAAAATAAATAATATTAACCAAAACATGAACGAACCTTTGAAAAAAAAAACTGAACAGCAGGTATATTTAACATTAACGTGACACTGACTACCATGTGCTTGGGCGTTTCCAGCTTCGTGAGGAATATAGGCCACAAGTAAATATATGATTAGATTAAATTTCTTAATTTATTTACAATATTACAACACATCTATACAGCACTGTCATTAAAAAAAATCATTACTCAATGGCTTAGATCGTTCAACTGTTTAACTAAATTAGTCTTATTAGCAAAAACTGTACAGTCTCATGCCATATTATGATTAAGAGTTATGTAACTCTATATGTTCTTGTGAACGTCTCCAACCTATTCTCCATTGCCCAGGAAGATCATATATACGGACAGGAAAATTCCGCGTTCAACGACATGTAAGCTAGAGTCCGTGATCCTATGTATTTTTGAGGGTCGGTCTTGTGTTCATTGGCAGTTGCCTCAGTGTGTAGCCAGTTTTACCTCACACCAGGCGGCACGGAATTCGGTGCTTGTTCTCTTAAAGGCCTGTTATTGGCTCAGAGTTCACATGGGCGTGTCCTTGGATCGGATCACACCGGAGTATATGCAACCCGAACACACGCCACAACGCCACAAGGACGAAGGACGGCCTCGAGTTACCTTGAACGCTTGGTACCAGAAACATTTTCAGAGGGACATGAGAGGCTCAACATTACGCGCTCCGCTCAGCCAAGTAAGTACAGAAACGGTTAGAGACGTGCAAAATTCGCGTTATAATTTCAAGACAGGCTAGACTTCAAACACTTGCGCTTTTGTATTGTGTTTGTCAGCGGACTGTAGTTTGTCCGGACACCTGTTTTTCGCGAAAAGATTTAGGCCTATGCGCAGGATCGACTTCAATAGCCTACGCACACATTTTACATTTTCTTTGCCTGTTGGCTTACTATAATCAGATACCTACAAAATTCACGTTATTATTTGGTAGCATTCCTCCACTGCCCTATAGTACCTACTTGAGCGCAGTTCTTGATGTCATTGGCTACTGACAACTACAAGACGTCATTTACCTGTGCGGCCGAGTGACTGGAAAGTGGTTGAGTCTTTACTACTGGCTATAAGCGTTCTTGGACATACCACACAAAATGTCGGTCGATGAAAGAAACTACACGAGTATACGTAATCTTGTGGTCACAAATTAACACTCCTTTTACAGGACCCTAATGTGTTCATGTTTCCAGTAGTCTAGTGTCGATAGTTCATGAAACCCCATCAAATAAGTTCACTGCTCTGTGATTGCAGACCTGAATAATTCATGAATTCATTAGGCGACAAGGTGTAATTCAATAACTTGAACTTTTATGTTACGTTTGCGATTGGTCCACACGTTATTTTACACCTCCGAAGAACATTGAGCCAATAATAAACATGCAATCAAATACAGACCCAATCGACGCCCTCCACCGTGAGAGCGAGCCACCAATGGCCAGTTTATATCCGCATGATTGTACAGAACCTATGAAGTCTAGCCTGCATGTCATTTACGTAGCGAAATGTTCAGGTCCTTGAGACCGTTAATGTTTGAAATCAAGCTTTAGAAATAATCCCGTGACCGTAACTGCATATACTGTAACGGTTGAACTGTTCGTCATGTTTCTGGTTAACAACGTAGCAGATAAAGTATTTCCATGTCTTATCTTGTATTAAAACTGTGAAGTTAAAATTAGCGGTGATATATTTCAATTCATTTAAGTTCGATTTAGGCTATGCTCACGATATTAATAATTTGCACATAAGTAACGTATTTATGTTCATAAAAATTTCAAGGTTGCCCTGAAGCGACGCATGAATAATCATCGAGTCAATTGCAATGTTAATTTCGCATGCGGTAGAAGGATAAGGATACCAATTTGGGAGGAAAGTAGATCCTTACTAGGGCTTTCAGAAGTAATTAGTCAACCACGAGCCGGCATTATCACGATAGTGCCCGTTCACAAAGGCAGGGATTGTTACTTGCAAATTCGTATTGTGAGTTATGGAGGAATATGGATGATAGAGTGTACGTGGCTAAAGGGGCCTGCCTAGTGAATATTGTCTATAAAATCAGTGTTTTCGTATCTCATTAAATAAATATTCTGGGAATATAACTTTTTATTTAGAAAATTTAACTGCAGCTATACACAGCCACCACATTTTTACTTTTATCCAATACAATTTATGCCAAGAGAAAAAATAATTGTAGAAATGGTTTTAAAAATGGCATTTTTAGAGACTTTCTTTATGGAAAGGAGAAAATTGCAAAGTGAAATATGTAGTTAAATCAATTTACTTGCATCGCGTGTAATAATATCCTACTATTGCGGATCTAGTTTTCTAGAACGCAGCTTCCCGGGAATACACAGCGTAGTCTTGGGAGGACTCGTCGAAATGCTTCCTTCTGGCCAGCCGCGCGTAACCTTCAGGCGTCTAATATTTTTACTAGAAAGGAACACCTATCAAGATGTATTTCAATACACTTTAACTGAGTTCCACTTCTGCGATTGGTAAACCTCCGAGTATTTCGCGGATTGAGTTGGCAGCAAACTAGGATGGACAGCAGTCTGTACACTCGATACATTATCGTTTGCTTATTGGTTGCCGCGATCAAGTGAGGCCTCTGTACAGGGCTGTTAAACACTCACTCACACTATTGTTTCCTACTCATTACTGGCTTACAGTTAAATGGGGCGTGTCTAAACAACTGTCGTCCAGTCACAACAGTAGGAGAAAATAACAAGTGTTGGAGTCTACCTCGCCTCCGAATGAATTCGCGATATACTCGTGGCTCTAGCTATTGGATGGTTTCAGCTGCTGCGCGTCTTACGCGGCTGTTCGCGAATCGCAAAGTTTCAGTACTGGAGTATCTTAATTCTCATTGGATAAGCCGAATACCACACCGCCTTCGACGAAGGCGCATCCCATCGGCAATAACTAGAGACCTGGAAATTATGCAAGTTCATTTGAGGACAAGTTAAACCTAATCAACATGTACCATGTATTGGATCTCAGTTTGTTATAAACACCCCGGACGACATTCAGCCAATAACGATCCAGCAGGGCAAATGAGGATCGAATACCGTGCTACCAGGTCAGTGGTTAAACTGGAAGAACAGCCGATGAACTATTAATTGAGGCTCCACTACACAGAGGATTGTGGAGTCTAGCTTGTCGCCGAATGAAGGATTCGCGGATTCATTTTGGGACAAGCTAGAACTCAAGACACTTGCGTTTATATAACTTTAGCCATTGGCCCACGCGGCATTTGACACTTCCTGGAGAATGCTAATTTAATCGTCGCCTTCTACTGTGTCAGCAGGCGACCAACGTGAAGTTGATGTCGGCATATTTGTACATAAGACTGTAGAGTCTAGCATGCAGTTCTTTGAACTCGCGAATTTTTCCGGTCTTTATAATAACGGAAGAAAAACTGCAGATGCACAAGTAGGATGTTGAAATCTAGCTGCCACGGAATTCTTTTCTCGAAAATCGGTTGGTCCTACTCTTTAAGACATAGTTGGCACAGGACGCGGCTCGCTGGGGGGTACAGCTATGCTGACGTCACGAAGTCATCCACTGAAAAAGAGGGGAGGGGGAGACATGCTCGGGGTTCCACCCTCCTCAATACCCCCTCACTTTCCCTTCCCTTACCCAAGGCTGGGCATGCTAATCAATACCAGGCCGGCCCGGCCTCCCACACAACAGATGAGTATCGATATCGCGGCTCTGGAGGGGTTGGAGGGGGCGGAGGGGAAGAATAAGAAGCTCCAGGTGATGCACTGTTCGGCGGAGTAACCAGGCAAGCCACCCACGCCGCCAGATTTCTGTAGTCTATTCCCGGTTTCTTCGCGCTTTTCGAATCAAACCTTTGAAAAAAAAACACCCCATGTATGACACGTATGGTTGTTGCCTAAATATGTCGTATATCATAAGTGATCTATAATTGTATTATCATAATAGTACGTTATTTTTGGTTAAATTTAGCGTTTACTAATATATTATCTCTAAATTATTATTTTTTTTCATTTATAACTAATATTACAAAATGCAGGGGGAAAAAAGGTGTGTTGGTAAAGCCTAGTAAGAAATAGTTCTTACGTAAAATATTATTCATTTTAGTGCGCTCGAATGCGGTGCATTGGCCCTTTGGCGTAGTTTCCTTAGCTTTTTTTTGTATGGGGCGGAGGAATATTCTGGAAGTATAACTTAAACAGAGCTTCAGAAAAGTGTTAAGTAGCCGTGCATGCGCTTGTAAACGCAGCCGCTATCGTTGCGAAATAGGTAAGATGGAGTCCGTTGGAGGATAATAGTCAAGAGTGTTGATTGAACCAACCGCATAGCTCATAAACATAAAAGTTATTTATTAGTGATTTAAACTTTTATTTAGATTCCAAGAACACGAGAATATTCATTAGATCTCCACAACCAATTCTGCAATAGAGCCTCAGGTAGTTGTCCATTGGCTGATGATCCAGTTTCATAGCAGACCAGGTAGAACGGTATTCGCTCGTAGTTTTCTTGCAAGACTGTTATTAGTTCAGATTCGTCCAGAATGCGTCTTACAAACTGCAATTCAATTGAAACAGAAAGTTAAATGCACTCGTGTTTGAAATCTGGCTTGTCCTCAGATGAAATCACGAAATTTCCGGGTCTCTAATAATTGTATAGTCCACTTACGGTTACTTCAAACTTTTCTGAAGCCCTTCTAATCTTCTACTTAACGGATATTCTTCCGTCTCATGCAAACAAAGCTTAACCAATTCAAAAAAATTACACGAAAGAGACAACACAGCGCATTTGTGCGCACTCGCTTTAATATTCTTTTCATTACGACTATTTCTTACCAGCACTCCTATATTCCCTATGTTTATTCATACTAATTATAAATTAATTATTATAATTTATAGATAGAATTTCAAAACAACAAAAAAAAATACTTTTATGTTAATACAAGTATAAAACGCTTGCGACACATAACATATTTAGGAAACATTCAAATACGTCCTACATGAGGTGATTTTAAAAGATTTGATTGAAAAAGTGCGAAGAAACTGCGAATAGACAATAACTAGAGACCTAAAAAATTCGCAGGTTCAATGACCTGTAGGCTAAACTTTACAGTCTTATGTATACATACGCCTATGTCAACTGCACGATGGTTGCCTGCTGTCACAGTGGAAGGCGAAGATTGAGCCAGCGGTCTCCAGGAGGTGTCAAACTCTGCGTGGTCCAATGGCTGAAGTTATATAAACACATGCGTTTTGAATTCTAGCTCAGAACCAATAAGTTCTTTTTGGAAACGTTGTATTTAATTTAATAAGGTCCAAATGCTTCTAATATCTTAAATATGTCACACTCATTTTCGTATACACCGATGTTATCAAATTTTAAATCAAATTATCCGAACCCAGGACTATGTAGTGGTATATTACTTAGGAGCAACAAAATATCATGTATGCTACTGAAAAATGGAAAAGGCCGCAATAAATACAAGTCACTATAGGCTGTTCACGGTAAAGTGAGCACTTTTTAAGGCCCTTCTTAATTTTTTCTTTCATCCTATTTCCATCTTCCTGCTGCTTTTTAGTATAAACTTTGGAATGTGACGAATAAACACAGTGTATACATAACACCACCCTCAAAATCTAATGCCTGATGCTGCAACAAGGTATATTTATTAGTGGTTAAAGTCTGTTGGGAGGGCCTTAAAAAGTGCTCACTTTACCGTGAACAGCACATAACAGAAACATGCTGGATTTTTAGCTTGATGTACTAGGCCTATACATGAACATCAGGAGTGAACAAATAGTTTTATGAAATATAAGTACATAGCGTGTAGCAATAAAATATGTTCATGCACGCAAGCGAATCTATTAGCAGGGTGAATCCCCAAATGAGATTCATTATCTATTTTATTTTACTGGAAGTACAGGAAACTAACTTGGAAATTCATGTGGAGGTTCCGTGAATTCACGGAAAGTTTTGCGAAATTTACAGAAAGTCCATTTTTTGAAAATCAATGGGTCCGTAATTTAACGAAGAGTTTACGGACACTTGTCTATAAATTTTTACCGGATTTTTCCTGTAAAATTAAAGAAAAATATTTTAACAGTGACAGTTTTTCGTACACACTCTGTACGACGCTTTAGCCAGTTACAAACAACACGCCGAATAAAGAAAGGAAATTCCTTGCCACGGTGGCAGTCAATGAGTAAATAGTTGTGGCCGAGTGAGTGAAGAGTTTTCGCCGTCTCTTAACATCGCGGTCTTGAGAGCCGATGAGGGTGATTGAGGTGAGTGCAGAGTAAAACCGGAATTAAGTGGTGGGGGAAACAGGAGATCCCCGAGAAAACCCGCCAACCAACGGCATCTTCCAGCACGATTCCCACACGCGAAAATCTGGAATGGCCCGGCCGGGGGTTAAACCCGGATCCCCTTGGTGGGAGATGAGCAGGCTAACCGCCCTTGTGGCCCGAGCATGCAAATAACTGAGAAGTCTAGGCAGTTACCAAAAGATAACGCGAAATCCTCGTACTGCTAGGTATGATCCTTTAGTTCATCTGGTGCTGTCTTACTGCTTTACAGAACTATTAGTAACTCTATGTAAATATTCCGTTAGAAAACATAATACGTAGGGTCACCTGTTTTTCGCGAAAAGATATACACTCTGGCTGAACTTCAATATCCTACGCCCACACTTGCATCTCTCCTTTGGCTATTGGCTGCTTGTCTTTATGTGAAGAAACTCTATTACATGAGTAAGACCAATCAGATTTAAGTTTCTCCGATACTGACCGTCCGTGATTGACGGGCAGAAAAATCAGATGCGTAAACAATTCAAATGAACCTATCACGAAAGTTGTTCTGAACTAAAGTGTTTTGGAACACAACTTGTCCTGAAGTCTTTTCGCGAAAAACAGGTGCCCCTAATAATACGCCCAGAGATAAAAGATACACGGCCTCTAAAATAGTTTACTTTAGTTGAGAAATTTGGGCTGCTCTTAACAACGAGGTCTTGAGACCCGATGAGGGTGAAATGAGTTGAGAACGGGGCAGCGCCGGAATGCAAGAACAGGGGAAACGGAAGATCACCAAAAAAAGCCACCGACCAGCGGCATCGTCCGGCAGGATTCCACTTGCGAGACTATGGGGGTGACCCGGCTGGGGATTGAATCCAGTTCGCCTTGGTGGGAGGCGAGCAGTCTAACAGCGCAGGCACCGCGGCCTCCCCTCTAAAATATGAACTTCTAATGAGTGTGTCTATATGTGTGTGTGTATATATATAAGTAATGACAATATTAATTGATTGAGATTGACCAATAAATTTCTTAATTGTGTTGAGTTGAAATCTGGAAAGAGTGGATTGGCTTGACGCGAAATATGCGAATATTTAGGGACACCCGAATTCCGCGAAAAGATTTCCTCACATGCTATATTCCAATACCTTACGGCCGTACCAGCAGTTTTCTTTTCCTTATTGGCGGCGTGCCTTTGTGAGAAGATATTTTCCTACTCGGCTGACCAATCAGAATGAGGTAACTTCAATACTGTACGTCTGTGATTCACGCGCAGTCACCTAAAATGCGTAACACGGAAACCATACAATCAAGAAAGTGGATCTGAGCTAAAGTTTTGTGGAGTACAACTGATCATCAAATCTTTTCGCGAAATTCAGGTGTCCCTACGAATATTTTATGGGTAGGGACATGCAAAATTCGCGTTATTATTTTGCATCAGGCTGAACTTCACAGTAATATATGCACTAGAGCCAACGACTTTTCTCCGTTGGCTGCTGCATAAGTGAGAATTCACTTCCTTCCTGACTGACCTGCACGTGATTGGGGCACGCAATTGTGATGCGTTCATTTATTGGCGCATGCGTGTTACATTAAGTATGGTCCAATGACAAACGTGTTGAAAAGGTACACGTGTTTGAAATTTAAGGTGTCCCCAAATAATAACGCGAATTTGGCAGTTCTCTATTTATGGGCAGGGACAGGAAAATTTCGCATTCTAAACAACCTGTAGGCTATACTTCGCGGTCCTTTGTGTTTTCGAGCCGCAGCTTTTGGTTTGTTGGCTGTTGCCCGAGTGTGTAGCCAGTTTAACCTCGAACCAAGTGGCATGGTATTCGGTGCTTGTTTTATTAGACGGCTGTTATTTGCTCAGAGTTCACCTGGGCGAGTCTAATGAACTGTGATTCAACTGCAAATATAACAGAAATGTATATGTTATAGTCATAGTTATTATAAGAATATTCAAAATCAATCTAGGGTTACGTACTATTGTATAAAAGTAACATAGCGCTACTTATTATATTCATTAACGGGCATTACATTACCTAACAAAATTTAAAAATTACATTTTAAATACTTTTAGATCATTCAGATATTAGGCCGAATGTAATACCATTTAAAAGCATATATTAACAAGGGTGTATAGACTTCGTTATAACACCTTTAGGTTATAATTTGTAAAACACTTCCTTTCTTATTTTGCATAAACAATCATTTCGAATAGCTTTCCTACCTGGAGTTCAGTTGTGCTGCAGTGGAAAGACACCAATCCAACATAGAGCACAACACGAGTATCTCCGTCGTTTTCTTTCGGTCTCTCGTACTGTAATATGCAGTATTGCAATTGTTTGGCTTCTTCTAGCGTCACGTCTTTTGTGATTCACATTCCTTCCATCGCAAGCGCCTCTTCAGCTTGTTCCACAAAAGGTAGTATAGGTCACCCTTGTTTCCATCCCCAATACGACTACTGCCATTGTATGAAACAAAAAAAAAAAAGCATTCGTGTCTCAAAATATTTCTCACAAAATGTGCTCGTCATATCTTTATCCGTTACATATCTGCCAGTAACCGTTTATCCCCTAACACTTTCAACATGGAGCCTGTATACCATACGGGCAGTAATCATTTTTTTTATTATTTAGCTTTTAAAGTAGGCCTATAAAACTTTTACACAGTCAATTTTATTCTTAAGTCAGGTATACAAGGAGCATAAAATACCCTCAAAACATATCTCAGGACTGAAAAACACCGCTCGACCATAAGTATACTTAGATGTAGTGATATTTCGCAAAATGATTCCGACAAGGTATATGTCAAAACAAAGTATGGTCGTTTACCTTTCCCGATTGGCTACATTACGTCTTAGAACATGTTATATGTTAGTACACGAATCACTTTGGTTCACTGCCAAAGTTGCTGAATTATAATTGGCACGATTAAAAACTGAAACTGCTTCTCATGCAGAGAGCGGCCAATGGCAAAATAAACATTTCTGTTTGTGTTTAGAGTGTTGAAATCTACCACCTGTTCACATTTTTCCCAGAAAAATCACCAGCTCTAACCATTAAATTTGTAAATGAGGTTGATAAACTGATAAAAACTGTATTTTCGATGCGCTTGTTATATAGGCGGACGTGCACTCTAAGCGTGAGTCAGTGAGCATCGAGCCAAATCAGTAAAAACAGTGAGAATTAAGCAACTGTTTACCAGTGCCAGATAACTAATTAATAGAGACATGCAAAATTCGCTTTATTATTCGGCACCAGGCTGAACTTCACAGTACTGTCTGTACTGGAGCCGGCGTTGTTTCTCCATTGGCTGCTGCATAGATGTGAAGCCACGCCCTTCTGACTAAACTGCACGTGACTGGGGCACACAGTTGTGAGGTGTTCATTCATTGGCGCAGTTACCCAGGGCATATCAGATTAAGTATGATCCAATGACAAACCTATTGCAAAGGTACACGTGTTTAAAGTTCAACGCTAAGTTGTTCAAAGTGATTGGCGGGCAGAAGAATAAGACACTTGACAATTCAAATGAACCTATAACGAAAGTGGTTCTGAACTAAAGTGTTTTGGAACACAAATTGTCCTGAAATCTTTTCGCGAAAAACACGTGCCCTTACCAATAGCATTTCCCAGGGAAAGACGATCTCCGTGTTGGTGCTGGGTTCAGGGTTTTCACAACAGACTCTTAGACAAGGAGTATACTCGGGATAGTATGTAAAACCGTTGCAAGATGAACATACGGCGTTAAATTCCTTTCCATTCAACGATTACTCGTGTGGGAACTGAAAATCGCTGATGATGTTGGTACGAAATATATGATAGCGCAACGTCTGCGTACATGCAGACGTACTCAGCTACTTAACGGCTGCGTGAAGCTTCAAAAGATTTTAAGGTTTTTCTATTGGTCGTGTTATCTTCTGACGAGTTAGTTATCAGGCGCTGATTGGCGAAAGGTTCTGTCGAGTGTTGTTGCCAGCAGGATAGGTGCGACTGGAGTTAACGATGCGAGCGGCCGTTGCGATAATTTTTTAAAGTGTTCCGTGGTGGCCGACCAAAGTAGGATAGTTGAAAGGAACACCAGCTTATTGTGTAGGAGTGCCAACTTGGAATCCTGAGTAAGTCATGGTATGAGATACCCGAAACGAATTAGCGAAATTTTCCTATCCCTACCAGCAAGAAAGCACATATATTGTATCTTCACACATTCTGAATCAAACCTTATGTACGACGTGTTTGGTTGTTTCCTAGATATGTCAAGTATTACAATCGTTTTATACTTCTGTTAACTTAAAAGTATTTTATTTTTGTTTAAATTGGTCTTTTAATTATATTTTATCTATTAATTATAACATTTTTTTTACAATTAATGAGAATAAAAACAGAGAGAAAATAGTATTGTTGGTACTGCCTAGCTATAAATAGTTCTCAAGGCAAGTATTATTGAACTGAGTACGCACGAATGCGGTGCGTTGTCCTTTAGTGAAATTATATAGACATGGATAAGCTTTGTTCGCACGAAGCGGAGGAATATCCCGAAAGTAGAACTTTATCAGGGCTTCAGAGTAACTGTAAGTATCCATGAATGGACTTCAATTTTTCCATGAGTAGGGACAGGCGTTTTTCAGCGAAAATAATTATGGCCATGATAGATTTCAATATCCTACATCCCCAACCACAACTCCCTTTGGTTATTGGTAGAGCTAGTGAGTTTTCGCGAAAAAGTTTGAGTTCAGTGTAGACTTCAATACTATAATCACCCAACAGCAGTTTGTCTATTGTCATTGGTTGCTGTCTGCTTGAGAAGACGTTTTCATATTTGATTTGGCCTTTCACAATTCGGCGACATCGGCACGGCTCCTACGTGATTCGTGTGCAGACAGTTAACACGTGTCAAAAAGAAATTCAGCCAACCAAGACAGGTTAATGACTTTATAGGTTTTTGTATTATAACTTGTCTTGGAATCTTTTCGCGAAATTTCAGTAGCCGTAGTTATTGGCCACGGATCTACGTGAGGATACATGTTCTTATTTTACTGGGCCAATCGCATTGAAGTACTGCGATACTGAACTTTCATGGTTCGTAGACAGACGCTTGAAGCCCGTGACATTTAAAATCATCCAACCACCGAAGCGCATTTGAACAAAACTGTTTTGGAGTACAACTGGTCTTGAAATTTTTTCGCGGAAAAAAAACCCTGTCTCTCTAGGTATGAGTCATAAACCTGCGGGGAAAACTAAGAAGAAATCCAATGTTATCTATTCAAGGGCGAAACTGGTAACTTACCGAAGCAGAAGCCTGTCGACAAACAGCTCAAGTCTGAGCTTACAAAGCACTTAGGATTCTACACTGAAGATAGCGGATGGCAATTTTTTTTTTTCCATTTCCTAGCAGCAACGGCTTAAAAATTCTAAATATTTCTCCTCTCATACTAAAGTGACAGCGTTTGCAAGTCGCTTGTACCTGCAAAATGCTGGTGCCAAATTACTCAGGTCATGCTTTCCTCGCAAACGTAACGCACAGACATAATCTGTTTCCAGTATTTCTCGTCAGGGTTCGCCACTTTTTCCAGCAATTTGTCATCCATTAGCAGAGGCACGTGTTTTTTTCGCGAAAAGAATCCAGTACCAGTTGTACTCCAAAAAAAAAACTTTTGCTCATATGCACTTCCGTGGTTGGATGATTTTAAACGTCGCATGCCTCAAGTGTCTGTCCGCGTATCATGGACGTTCTGTGTCGGAGCACTTTACTGTGATTGGCCCAGTCGAATAACAACGTGTATTCTCACGTAGACGCCCGACCAATAACCAGAGGAAATTGTAGTTGTGGACTTGGGATATTGAAGTCTATCATGGCCATAAATAATTTCGCGAAAAACACCTCTCACTAGCCATTAGGTGCACGCGAAATGGACAATTCACGCAGCGCCAGTCCGAAAGCTGGCATAAAACGACGTACAATAAAAACATGTGTATTTTATGAAAGGGAAATAAATGGCCAACTCGCGTGTTAGTTTCACGGGCACAGACCGGTCCCACGTCATCGCTCATAATCACATAAATATCATTTTAGTGGCCATATAGAAGTTAGTCGTGTTCTTCTCCGGCAACAGGAATCGAATCGAGATCCACGGGTCGGGACATGTTTTACTGGCTGTTGAATTATGTTCGGAGATGGCACTTTGCTGTTCGAAAAATTTGTAGCATCCGTTATCCAATTTGGTTGTGATATATTCCAGTCGTATAAAATCGTGCTCAAGCATGAGACGCGGCGCACTTTCTTCTGGACCTGTCACTGCAGAGAGGTTTATAGCTAATTGCAAAAAAAAAAACATGCTAGCCCAATCAATTATATACGATGTGCTGCACGGAAAGTGAGTTAACGGTCTAAATCGTACGTAGCATGAAAGAAATTACCAGTTTAGTAGTCTCTTACGTGTGGGTTAGGTACTGCATTTGTTTTTAAGACTGGTCCAGCTTTTGAAACAAGCGGGTGAAGAAATTTTAGAAGTGGATGGGATATTTGAACTGAGGAGTGAAGGCCCGTGCACTCGTTAGGCATGGGGAAGGGGATGTTGGTGCGTTTATGCACCGGGCGGGGGTGAGTCCGAATCAATTTTAATAGCTTTACGTAACATACCCTGGGAATTAACGTCCAAAATTCCATTTCTGAAAGACCTTAAATTAGCCTCCATCGTGGTTTTATTTGTGGCCTTGAATAATATCATTTTGCTGAATTTCTATCCATGACAACAAGTTTATACCGCAGCGAGATTTAAAGTTCCAGAAAAATTTCAGTCCATTTTTTTTGTACAGCTAAGGACGAAAATGGGGACACTTCCCGACTTTACCAGACATGTTTTCAGTTAATAGCTAGTGAAATAGATGTATCTAAATATCTGCTAAAATTGTTTGAGAAATGTCAACGATCCACACAGAGCATGAAAACTTTTGTATCAGAAGTGATCGAGATGGTAGGAGTTTTAGGTTTGCCCTGTTCCGAGGAGTACTTTGTAGAAGTAATTTTTCATAATCTGCTTCCTAAATACAATAGATTTTTTATGTTTGCCTCAAAACCGACAACCGTGCCACAGCTTTTAGTTTTGTTTACAGATATAGAAAAACAATAGGAGATTGTACGGTGGAAGGGCAATCTGCGGCGATGAAGCAAAGAGATGAGGAACGAAAAAATAAATTTGGTAAATACTGTTTTATTTGTGGAAAACACGAATCATCTAGCCAAAGATTGCTTCCATAAGAAGGCTTTATTTAATGACACTTCAGGTAAAGATAAAGGTGTAGGTCGCGTGAAGTAAGCGCTACACAAACGGGAGAAATCGAAAGTGTTCCTCTAAATATATTTAAGGATATAAAATGTTTTTATTGCCATTAATTTGGGCATATAGAGGCAAATAGCCCCCAACAGGAAAATGTAATGGGCGTGTCTAGTGTAAATAGCTTGTCTTTTGAGAGGAAATATGGTTTGCTGTACAGCCCGGTAATTATAGCCGACCAGGGTTGGGTGTCGGCTTTGCTAGATCCAGGAGCCACATGCTCGTTGATAAACCAAGATTTATGTAATTTCTTGTTGTGTACTATGCCTAAAGACCTTATTAGTGTTTATAAAAGGGAACAAATTGAATTCTCTTTAGCGAATGGAGGAGTTATTACTTCTCAGAGCGTGTCTCGGTTTAAGATAAACATAGAAAAATTTTCGAGGAAATTTTAGTTTCGTGTGTTACTCTGAACTTAGCCACTAATAATTATTAGGTGTAGACTTTCTAGGTAAAACTAGGGCGTGCATCGACGTATCTAGGATGGAATTGATATTTTGTTTTTGTAAACAGGAACCTATTTTTATAACATCTAAGAGGTTTCGTTTTCAGGTTGTGGATGTAAATAATTATGAGGAATGTCAGGAAGAAAGTTGGCAGAACTTGAGTTAAAATTTCGGGATGTTATTACTAATGAAATGGGACATTACGTAAAGCAACCTATTGGGCTGGATTTAAACGATTCTGAACCAGTATCTTCTGTACCTTCTAGAGTATCACCACTCAAACTAAACATTTTTAAGATATTGGTGCAGGAGTTAGAGGATGTTGATATTGTAGAAACTTCAACTAGTATGTACTCAATCCCTCAGCATTTCTATTGCCAAAAAAGTCCTGGGGAAACAGAGTTATTTGCAACTATTATAAAGTTAATAAAAAAATTTATGTTGACCCTTCCCTTTTTTCTGTTTTTGACCAAAATTCCGCGTTTTTGCAGTGCGAACGCATCCGAACTCGAGGGGAATGTTAGCTTTTGTTACTCATTGAGGTCAATTTCAGTGTAAACGGCTGCCAATGGGGAAAACTGTGGACCCCAGGCAATTTCAAGGGTGTTATTTCAGGTACTTGGGAAATTTCAGTATGAATTTCTTTTTACATACATAGATGACGCCTGTGTTTACAGCCAATCTTTTGAGGAGCACCTAGTTCACCTTCGTTTGTTTCTAACTACATTGAATGAGGCCTGTTTGACCATAAACCCTGAGAAGGTTACTTGGGCAAAAACTCGTGTCTGGTATTTAGGTTTCGTAATTACCAATGGACAGTTCGTCAGGGATACAGAAAAAATTCGCCTAATCGTAAATTTCCCAGCACCTAGAAATTTAAGGGGTGTGCGTAGATTTCTTGATATGGTGGCATTTTATTCAAGATTTATTCCAGATTTCTCGAATTTTGCTGAACCTTTGAATGCATTGAAAAGGAAAAATGTTGAATTTTTTCGAGGCTTGGAACAGCAAAATGCCTTCCACTTACTGAAAGAAATCTTAGCGTCACCACCGGTGTTTCATTTTCTTCATTTTGATAAAACCTTCACCCTTCAGGTAGATGCTAACTCTAAAGCATTTGGTGCTGTACTTTGCCCAATGAAAAACGATGTCTGAGTTCCTGTATATTATGCTAACCGGTTGTTAACTCAAGTGGAACAAAAAATAATTCTCAGAATATGATAAATGAGTGTTAGCTGCAATATTCGGTATGTAAAAGTTTCCCGATTATTTAGAGGCAAGTGAATATGTCTTGCATGCTGACAACCAGGCATTAAGTTGGTTTCTTTCTACCAACAAACCAATGGGGAGGTTAGCGAGGTGGCTGGTTTGCCTCACAAGTTTTAATTTACTGTCCAACATTTGAAGGGAGTGGAAAATGCTGTAGTGGATTGCTTATCCAGAATGTTCGATAAAGATGGGTTTTGTGGGATACCTCCATCTAGTTCTCCTAGTGTGTTGGCGATGCAAGAAGTCGAACATAATAACACGATGCCCTTAGAAAACCCTCAAGTGAAAAACCAGGTGGAAGTATTGCAGGTGTTTTACCAAGCATATTACACTCTCCAACAGCATTAGTATAAGGATCCCAAGTGTGTTGCCATTAAGGCCGATATTAATACGGGGAAGTCTGAACCTTACGACATCAGAAAGGGTTTTGTAGGGTATACAGATACCAAAACACGCCGTTTCAATTTTTATGTGCCGAAAGAATTTCGAGGACCAATTTTTCATTACTATCATAATACATACTTTGGTGGTCACTTAGGACCGAATAACACCATTTCTCGATTAAAAGAAATGTTTTATTGGCCTGGTTTGGCGAAATAAATAGAACAGCTGGTCCGACGGCGTGTGTCATGCCAAAAGGCAAAGCCTCGTAATGTTAAAGTGATAAGTCTTTACAGTTCGGCAGTGGCAAAATTTATTGGGGGCGTTTCTACATAGACGTTTTTGATCCGTTGCCCAGGACTTCTGCGGGACTTACCATCATCTTAGTAGCTGTTGACAGATTCAGTAAATTCATGTTTTTATTTCCTCCGAGATCCATGAAGTCTCCAGAAATCTGTAAAGTATTAAGTCAACTTCTATTCCCTATTTTTGGGTCACCAGTCCATCTAGTTACGGTTAATGCTACATATTTTGTATCTAGTGATATTAAGAACTTAGCATTTGCATGGGGAATAAAGATGGTGTAAACCATGCCTTATTATCCCAAGACAAATTTAGTAGAGCGGTATAACCGTAATTTGAAAATAGCATTAAGGGAGTTTCAATCAGGGACCCATAAGGAATGGGATATGGTATTGTGTCAACTTAATTTAGTATTTAACAATGTTGTTAGTGATGTTACCAAGAAGAGTCCTGCAGAAATATTTTTTGAACAGAATTTCAGCCTTTAATTCACGCATGGGGTCTTTACGATTTCTGCTGGGATGCTGTAAACAATAGAAGGGCACTGGAAGAGGTATGAGAGGAGGTTGCCCAAAACCATAGTAAATATCATACTAAGTTAGTTGTTCTCCATAATAGTAATAGAGGTTCTTTATATTTCAAGGTAGGAGACAGGGTGCTCTAGGAAACCCATTTTTTAAGTAATAAGGCAGCACAATTAAGTGCAAAAATAGCCCCAAAATTCATGGGACCCTTCATTATGAAGAGATTTTTGACCCCAATTACCATATTACTAGAGCATTGTAGGAATCCTGGGAGCACAAATAAGACGCATTTGTCCAAATTCAAGATGAGTTATTGTGTTTAATAATGTGTAAATAGAATATGGACCAAGATCGCTCCTTGGAAATTTTTCAAGGAATTCGTATAATGTTAGTGATTGCGTGTATTTTAGTATCATGTGTATCATCATTTGGATCATTTGTATAATTTGTTATTGATGTGTTGGTTTTTAGAACTGAGTCGATTTCAAGAGCTTACTTCGCCAGTTCATGCTCATTTTCATAGGGTTTTCATCTCCATGTAGTTGTGTAAGTTGTTCATGCTCATATCTTTTGACCGTGTTTCATGCTAATGTAGTATTAAGGTGTTTTTTTTGTTGTTGGTTGATTGTGAATGTTCACTCCACACAAACAGGAGATTAGGTAATCTAAGAATTTATCCCAAGAGTTTGACTTAAATTTATTTTCCCAAAATGAGAAGTATTTGGGATCTTGGATTCAGTAACTTACGTGCCAGGATGATAGACTGCCAGGATGCTGCCGGAAGTTGTTTGGTTCTGTTTCAACCTGGGAACTGAGGGAGGAGCCTTGTTTACATCTAATGGTATACCTGGAGATGGAGGATTGTCGGGTGTCCTGCCGAGAAATGGCCATTGTCAATGGGATTCCTGGTGGTTGCTGCCTACTTCAAGAATCTTCACTTGTGGTCTCCTTCAAGGGGAGAAGGATGAGACAGCTGGTCTCAATTTTCGAAACTACAACTTCCTGACGGCCAAGTGGAATGGGACCCATTTGTCACTTGCGCCATGACGTGTTCCCACACGTAACGAAACGTTATCATTACTGTATGAAACACATTTAAAAACTTTCAGCAAGAATAATACTACTGTGGAAAATATAATGCTTTTGACCTTACCATATAAATGAGCTGAACTCTGTGGTCGAACTTTACATGTGAGACACGATAAATTGACATTCTGCAAGGAGCCGTAGGTATGTTCGTCAAGCAAACTATTGACCTGAGAACTGACATGGCCGACGGTGTTACAGCAAGGCACCACTTGAGAGCAGCACCATTGCTTGGAGCGCTATGTTCAACGGCAAATACGAATGTTTTTCTTGAAATTGTAGAATATTTAGAAAGTCCTATATGTGTTGATTGGTGGAAATGCTATTGGTCAGTATCACTTTTTTTGGTGATTTGTACAAGTATTTAACGACCCCCGGAGTCTGCCTCTGGGCAAGTCGACTCATGGGATCGTGACAGTTAAGTAAATATCTTTGATAATTAAGGAAAATCAGGCTATTCCCTATGAAGTACGAACCCTGAGTGATTCTTAGCATGAATTTGAACTTAATTTTGTGTAGAGTGAGCATGATTTTTAAATTATGTAAAATTTTATAATTTGTGAAATTCTAGCAGAAATTGTCCTCAAAATGGTGACATATTTTACCTGAAATTAAAAAATGGTCAGTAACATCACTTATGCAGATTTTAATGTAACATTTTTTAAAATTAAAAATTGTTCAGAAATGGTAGATCATTTTAAGAAGGCTGTTGTAAAATCAGAATTACTTTTATTGAGTCAGCCTCACGTGGAAAGTTCAAAATTCAAGGAAGAATGAGAACATTTTTAGGAAAACGTAAAATGCTTTCAAGACTTTGTAAAACGATTAAAACCATTGCGCCAAAAAATTTGTAAAAGTATTCAGGAATTGCATTTGTTTGAAAATTATCAGACCATTGTGTGGTTTTCGTTCTTATAATTATAGAATCATTATTAACCAAAAATTTTGCAGTATAGATTTTTTTACTTTTTTTCTATACATATTTTTTAATGGTATCCTTATATGTTAGAATGCTTTTAAAATTTGTGCTAAAGAAAGGTATGAGAAAAGATAATGAACAAAATGTTATACTCAGAGAGTACATATGTAGTACATAAGTAAATATGCAGAGACCAACAAAGTCAGTGCTCCTACAGTGGCTCATGTAGGTGACTTTCTTCTAGCTCGTATCGATTAACAAATTTGTTCAGGACTCAAAATATTAACTCCTTATGGTACACATGAATATTTGGTTTCAGGTGTTGCAAAAGAAGAACTTCTCGGTGTGATCAGTACTTAATAAGTGTTTATAGCAAATTACTTTTTAGAACCTACCGAAAATGTTTTAGCATATCCATTGCACAAGAAGTAACCGATTAAGAGACCTGAGAATTTCGCGGGTTCATTTCTGTAGAAGTAGAAATTCACACACTTATACGTTCATGTTTGTTATGTAATTTGTCGATGTGTTGTTCGAGACCTCCTGGAGATAAAAGACATGCAATAAATTATGCGCTCAACCACCGTCTTTTACTACCACAACAATCAACCAATAAACAGTTGATATCTGAATGCGAGTATATAAGACTGAAGTCTAGCCTACAGGTTATTAAACTCGCGAATTTCCCTGGTCTCTACCGACTATATAGTAGTTTGCATGTCAGCAGCAACCAATGCTATTGCCCAAGGAAAAGTTATGTCCGTATTGATGCTAGCATTTGGACATGTACAACATTGACCACGATTTCATATATTTTGCAACATGTCAGACATGAACAAGTACTGTCGGTATGCTATGTCAATGGGTTAAAAAACCTTTCAGAGAACAGAAACGCGAACGATTAGTACGCAGAGAGATAGATACTAGAAACATTGAGAAGCTTCTATTGCAGACTCACAATGCTTAACGTGAAAAAGTAATTTTTATTTAATCATTGTCTGCTGCCTTTTGTTTTATATGATTCGGTTTTCCTTCCTGTTGTGATGGGCAGAGACCCAAAAATGTCGTGGATTCATTCGGAAACAAGCTAGACTCCACAATCATTTGTGTACTCGAACCTCAGTTGGATTTTTATTGACTCATGTACCAGTTTTCCCTTAGACCAGGTAGTGCGGGATTTAGCCCACCTTTTTCTTTCAGGTTAGTTATTGGCTCAAATTCGTACAGGACATTTCTTACAAACTCTGAGCCAATTGAAAAGGAAGTCAAATGTACATGTGTTTGGAATTTAGCTTGTTCTCAAATGAATTCGCGAAATTTACGGGTCTCTAGTGATGGGTTTTGCTATTTTCAGGTTCCTTCGGTGTGATGCGTGGAATATAACCAAGAGCAAGAAAAATGTGGAATATCCACCTAATACAGCGCAGGTCTAACTCTCTATTGTATAACTGCAAAAATCCAATAGGTTGAGGATGCCACAAGCTATCAAAAGTAGCCTGTAGACGAAGAACAACATGCATTCTTAAGGTAAGTCGATAATTACAATTTTTCAGAGATAGTGTATCTCTGCTTTCAGAGACGCGTTTAAAAGCTTCCCACGTATACTCGACGATAAGTAAAGGCAGTGAAATTTCGCTGAAATATTTTGAGACAAGTTATATTTCAAATACTATATGGTCGTTTACCTTTCTCGATTGACTACATTATGTCTTAGAACATGTTAATTGTTAGTACGCGAATCACTCCTGTTCACTACCAAAGTTGTTGGATTAAAATCAGAAACTGCTTCTCATGTAGAGAGCGGCCAATGGCAAAATAAACATTTCTGTCTGTGCTAAAGTATTGAAATCTAACATGTCCTCAGATTTTTTTGCGAAAAATTACTGACACTATCGATAAGGTTCATATCATATGTAAACTGCGATCACGACATGAAGCCAAACTCTGCTGAGTAGAAGAAAATAGGCAAGTTCAATGAACAGTTTGTCAGAGTCTACATTAGGGCATTGTTCAGCCCAATACTATCACTTACAAACAAAAATACTCTATTATAATTACTAGAGCCACGTGTTTTTTTTTGCGAAAAGATTGCAGGACTACGTGTACTCTAAAACGCTAAAGTTGAGATCCACTTTCGTGATATGATGATTTCAACTGTCACGCATTGCAGGTGTCTGCCCACAAATCACGGACACTCATTGACAATGCTACCTAATTCTGATTGGCCCAGTCAGGTGAGGGACTGTCTCCCGATAAAGGCACACGGCCAATAACCAAATGAAAATTACGCGTAATAGAGCATTCGAGTCTAGCCTTATCGTGAATGTTTTCGCGAAAAACAGGTGGCTCTAATAATTATATACAGCGTAAGAAAGAATTTTCAACGACCAAAGTAAGAAGTGAGGAGGAAATCCTTCACATTCACAGCACACTTAGGAACAAGACTAGTGTATTTCTTAGGCCAAAGCTGGCAGTTTCTACGCCCCCGCTACGCCCTACGCTAGCAGGGACCAAGGTTCGTAGCGGGTACTAAAGTTATTTATGAGGCATGGGACAGGGCGCAGATACAGGACTGTCCAGCCAGCAACCAACACTATCCTTGAGTACTCCAATCATTCTCGTCTTAGTATTATGAAGCATAAAAGTGAGGGGAGTTAAAAGGCTTTAGCGGTACTGTATTTTGCGATATGCAACATTTAAAACTAATTATTTTTTAATGTTGTTAAAATTACATAACGATAAAATACTTCACTACCTTTCGGCGGGGAAGGGGGCGGGCCTTGGCCCCCAGCCATCCCCCCAGCCCCCGCCCCTTCTGGCTTCGCCCCAGAATCCTAATCAATTCACAAGGCCAGTGAAGATTTTCATACTCTACTCAGTACAGCAGAACGTTTGTGGTTGGCCTACGAAGAACCTAGCTAGTTAGATTGTTATCGAAGATATTCTAGGCTCAAAGTGACTTAAAAATTTTCTGGTGTGTCTATGCATACATTTTGTTGCTTGTTTAATATTGCCTCAAAATTTTTCTAGGAGGTGTCAATGAGTGAACCAATTGTAAAAGTAACATAAACGTAGGGTAATTCTTATTACTTTTTGTCCCAAAAGAAATACGCGAATTATTCAGGTCGTTGCTAATGACTAGGACCACCTGTTTTTCGCGAAAATATTTCAGGACAACATGTACTCCAAAACACTAGAGCTCAGTTCCACTTTTGTAATTGGTCGAGTTTAACAGTCCGCGCTTTGGAGATGCCTGCCAGCGAATCACGGTCACTCAGTGTTAGAGTTACTGTATTCTGATTGGCCCAGTCAGGTTGGACACTGTCTCCCGACAAAGACACGTGGCCAATAACAAAATGAAAACTGCTTGTATACCATAGGACAATGGATGCTAGCATTCGCGCGAATCTTTTCGCGAAAAACAGGTAGCCCTACTAATGACATAAATGAAACTTAACATGTACCTTTATGACTTCCTGACTGTTGCTGAATTACCACGTGAAATGATGGTGGCTCAAGTAATCTCTCTCTCTGGTCCAGTTTTATAATCAATAAAAACGTGCTATCGTTCCCAATCTAGCGGTGTAGTGTATTGGCAACATTTTCCCGTTTCAGCCCACGTCCTTCAAATCCTTAGTTCTCCCAGTACCAAATAAATTTAACAATTGAGTTGTTTTAGCCCTTTCTACCTTAAGCTTGCGTTACAAATAAATTAGCCATTAGGTTAACCATACAAATGACACTGCCACTGCCAAAGCAGATACAAACTTAACTGCTGCAGTTGACACAGTAAAGCCAAACGCTCTCTTTTTTTTTAAATTATATTTCACGCTAAATGAAAATTTTTTGGCGGTGCTTTCTGTTGAAGTTGGTTACATAATTAAATTTCCTCCGTACTTTCGCTTATATAACATTTTTTTTTTTTTTTTGCAATACCGCATTTTCGGTTACATATTACTTATTTCTATTTCTCACTTTAATTAATACGGAAACTGGGAAACTAAGGGAAAAATGAACACGAGTCCACAAATGAATAAGTTTTAGTGGAAGGGAGATGTACGTACGTAGAACTACAGATATAGGCTGTTCACGGTAAGATGAGCATTTTTGAAAGTCCTGCTTGAGATCTACTGTATGCATTTTGTGTATTTCCCCGCCTTATGTAAAATTAACATTACCATGGGCTTCATCACGTTATTCATGCGTCGGTCAAGTGAAACTAGGGAATTAAAGTAAATACGTTACAAATACGCTCATTTTTATACTAAGGCGCATTAAAAAAACAAAGAGGAAAAGAAATAATTTCTTTCCACAAATGGTTACCTAAAACTATTTAATTGACGTTAATATATGGAACTAATTCACATCCATCATTACCAACTTCTACTGGGCGCATGTCACTCAGTGCACCCGTTAAAATATTTGCAGGTAGTGGCAGTTACTTTTTTCTAAGGTTGATTTCAAAATTGCTCAATTTATCGTGAACAGTGATTGGCTGTGGCTATATGGTTGTGCGTGATTGTAACAAGATTGAAAATGATAATCTCTTATTGTTATTCGTATACCTACTTAATGTTAGAGACTTGCAAAATTCGCGTTATTATTCGAGGACATTTAAAACTGAAACTCCTTTCCTTTGCAATACGTTTGTGGCGGGACGATTCTTTATTTGACACGCTCCTGGTAACTCTGCGCCAATAAATGAAAACTTCTCAATCGTGTGCCCCAGTCATGCGCAGTTCACTCAGAAAGGGAGTGAATTGATGTCAAGACAGCAGCCAATGGAGAAACGACGATTGCTCGAGTATATACAGTACTGTGAATTTTAGCTTGTTTCAGTTGTAAAACGGCCTCGTGGCTTCATGTTTACATGGCGAGATGGCCAAACTGGTGATGATTGTAGCCCAATCATCAGAGTGACTCAACTGATGAGCGCCAAGAACTCAGGCAGCTCGGAGAGTTCCAGAAGTATTTAACTTCTGAGCATAGCCGTGGGAATTAAAATCCCATACGTCGAGAGAGTGATGAAACGAAAAGTTAGTTTTTCCTCTGCCTTATATAAATTTTAATTTCCGCACTAGATTCTTCATCGCCCAATTAAATAAGAAAACATCCTTCTACACAGACACCCTGCCCATAAACCATAGAAATCTCTTAAGTGTGCGCTTGTAAAAATTAAGGTCTAACCTCAGCGGTAATCTTTTGCGAAAATTAGGTGTCTTTTTAATATGATTTCATATGTATACATATTCAAAATCAAATATTTCGCCAATCAATAACTAGGATTTTTACATTTCCTAGCCATATGGCTTTTAGGCTGTAATCTTGAAAGAGCGTAGCTAACATTTGTAAAGAAATGTGTGTCACACACACCGGCCAGGTAGGAGCACGCTTTAAACAAGTTAATCCGTCGAAAAAACGCCGACCAACCATAAAAACACGAAACGGACACAGTGTTTTGAAAACTCTTTCGGCACTAGGTATTTTCACTATAGATCACAGACCTCGTCCATCGAGTCGTCAGCGTCCCATCGTAAAAATTTCCACAACTTTCTCCGTAACAGAAAACTTGAATAGGGATGAAACATCTCACGCACAAAAAGAATTAAAAAAAAAAAAAAAAAATCAGGGAGTAAATTTTTCTCACGCTCGCATGGGAGGTGAAATTATTATTTATTTTTTTCTGTTAGTTAACTGCGTAGATGAGGCGGGTGAAACCAGAGGCTGCGATGGGAAAGCTGACCTGCCGGTTGGACTTAAGTGATGAGCTTGTCGGGCGATTATTTATAGGAGACGCGGGCCATTCGCAAAGATCTTTATGGCAGCCGCGGTGTGTGGTGGGGATTGAGTGGTTGTTGTGTGGAAAAAGGGGGGGGGGGTAGGGTTAATTATAGTGCTGTTCACCTTGGGGCATACATAGCGCGAAGGACATCACACGCGGATGTCGCGTGATCCAGCGAGGCGTACCTCGAGTCCAGCGAAGTTAAGGCGGATTCCCACCCGCCATCTTGGATTTATAAATTTTTCGCCAAAGTACCCATTTCAGAAGGTGTAATGAAATTTCTCGCACGACATATTCTAAATAACAGATTCCCAAACTTGATCTAACCGCCACAGCTTCGCCACATTTATTAATTTTTAACTGATAACTAGGGGCACCTGTTTTTCGCGAACAGATTTCAGGACAAGTTGTGTTCCAACACACTTTAGTCATTGAGTATAGATATACACTTGAGTGGCCATGGGGTAGGAAAAAGTCTGACCAGTTTTATGTGTTAGTTCCGCTGCTGATCCAGATGAGCGCTAGTGTGCTCGACGACGTCATCCACGCGATGTTGCCAATCCCGCAGCCGGTAAAAGTATGTTATAACCCTGGCCTCGGCTCACCCACATGTTCGTTCAAGGTCTACCAGAGGCGAGCATATCACACGCGAGTCACCAGCGTTCGCTGCAGCTGTGAATACCCAACTAATGGCGGCTATGGCATGTGTTTCGTTTCTGTCGTAGAACTATATGCATGCGGAAATATGCAGCGATATCAACTACTGTTTGGTATTATTTGCCTCTGCGAAAATTAAATATCATAAATACATAACGGTCATTGTTTATAATTATAATCTATTATTTTACTATAGTTTAGGTGTTTATGATAAAATACGAGTACTGTTAACACTTACAATTACAAACGTCATATCAATCATGAATGATGTCATACATCATACCTAGTAAACTTTTCGTTCCGTTTTGATGTGAAAGGAAATGGACAGGAAATAATTGTTCAATAATGGAGAAATATATGTTAGACGCACGACGGTATACAATTGAACACAATGTCTACAGTTTGGGGTTGTGATCTACTGCATAGGTGACTGTTCGTACGTTCAATATGTCGATTCGAGTGTCATTCAGGTGTGTCCGAACTAGGAATGCACTTACGTATATAAGTATACTACACTCGGCTCGATACGTGATACATTCCGATAGGCATACTTATTTGCATCCTTTATAGCAACCAGTTAGCTGATAATATTCCGAACAAGCATTTTGACGGAAAACACATACTGAATATATGCTGGAACGTAGGCGCATAGCTTTAAAATTATCAATCCATTCGGAGCTGTAGCTGGAAAGCGCATGACAATGAAAGTGTTCCTATCAACCAATCATAGACTTTTTACAAGAAAGGAATTAATATATATATTTGAGTCAGTAAACGAAGTTATCGATAATGTATCATTAAAACTGGTAACAACTAGAGGAAAATTTCCTTTTAACGCTAATATTGATATTAATAAAATTAATTGTCTGATATTGATATAATGTTTCCACTCATAAAAACATTGGCAGTGTTCTCATTGCTCTGCATATTAACTATGCATTCAATGTCATGCTCGGTTTATAACAAATCACGACGAGAACTGGCTATGTTTATCCCGGCTCTTCTAGATCATTAAAGGTTAAATAGTATAGATCATCAAGAACGTTGCTTAGTGGAGTTTCTCATAAAGTAATGCCTCCATTTCACTCTTTATAAAAAAAATATTAGGAATAACAATTATGAACTGCATATAAATAGATTTTCAAAATAATAGCTTATGGGCTGTAAGGACGCTAGACGTACACACATTCGTTTCCCCGTGCACGTGCGTATGTCATTTCCCGAGACATGTAAAATAATTTACACACGTAGACGAATACAAACGCTGTATGAGCGTGCATCTCATTAAGCAGAAACCTTTTACACACTGCTGGAAAAGGACATTAATAATAACGTTTAAGGCTCAACTCTAACAGATGTTTGTTTTAAAGCGACAATACAATTGTCGTCTCTGTAAGATCCACGTTTACAATAATGATGTGCATAAGTGGATATTGTCTGAAAAGTTGGCAGCTGTGTGTGTTTATATTTACACGAGTGTAACACAGCGCACCATCGGATATTCTACACTAAAACCTCAGACGCATAACAACGCGAAAAACGTTGACATTGTAGTGTTTATCAGTAATGTTAACGCTAACGAACACATGAGAACAAGACATAACAAAGATAATCGCAATATTCTACTTCAGACTACGCACATTACAAAATATAACTATTTCTGCACTAAACATCGGTTGAATGCAATGACTCGGTGCCAATCACTAATAGTCAAGCTAAGGCCGTGTCCGTAAGGACAAATTCGTTATTTTGTAATTTGTCATTTCGTAGGTTTCAATCCAGACGTTGTCAACAGTCACTTGTTTAGCATTCACGGCAACACATTCTTGCATTAACAGTGGAAATATGTTTTATATAAATTAGATGCTTAAAATGGACGTAATATGTCTACGATCACTACTGGAATGCTGCGAATATGTTAATAAACAAGACAAAAATATGATGTACAATACCAATTTAAAATAAAACATGTATTGCAAAATATATAAACAAAACACAACACTTACTTGCTTTTTAAAACATGTCTAGTGTATTTTATGAACAGCAATTTGTTTGAAATAAACGTTTTAAGTGCGAATTCGCGCGTGTGTTTTGAATGTCAAAACCAACAAGGCGCTGATTTTGTCATTTTGTATTTTTGCAAACATCCTCTATACACAAGATACAAAATATCAATTTACCAAATACGTCACAATGTTTGTATAAAATATCGGGTCACGTGATCATTTTGTCAACACAATCTGCCATTTCGGACACGGCCTACGTTTACAATACAAAACCTAATACATTTATAATTATGCATTATGTGCTTCTCTGTCATACAGAAACGCGTCTTCTGTATTTGCAGTTTTCCATTAATGTTTTAATTCTTAATTCCAGCGAATTTAAACAGGCAGCAAGCCTGTCATGTTTACTTTTGTTCCTAACAACACATTGTAAAATACAACTATATTGAAGCAGATCATACTTCAAAGCCGACATTTGATATTAGAGAAGCTTATTTTTTGTGAACAAATATAATCGTCAACATGTGCACATACACGCCTTTGTCATATTACTTTATATTTAAATTACTGTAAATTTGCAGTTTCCCGCCAACAACACCGACTGCTCTGTACTGATTGGTCGTATCCTCGACATTTTTTTTCTAAAGATATCAGATACAACTGTATATGTCAATGCTTAGGGAAATCCCACCAACGCACACGACCTGATAAGGTTCCATTGGGAACCAAAACATAAGCGAACACACATTCGTTTCTTCTGCACACATCTTAATGCATAATATAATGATTAAATATTTCTATTCTCATTTCAGCTTTACTTCAGACGTCGCAGCTTACGCTGCATTACGGTGTGCAGGTGTGTATATACGCAGTCGAATCAATACATTTCTCTATTCATAGTGTATAGTTGTTACCAAGAATAACAGTAATATTAAATACCTTGGCTGTGTCAAAAGTTTTCCGTGTATTCTGGATTGTTTGTCGTCCCCTAGCCTACAAATGGATAATGACAACAATTTACGAACACTATGTACTAATTGCAATGATTTGTGACAGTAGGGCATTCTTGTGTGTTAACTTTGCGGCATGTTTACATAATTATAATTTACTTTTCCTTAAGTAGTTATGTTCTGTGTGCCTCATGTTTTGTTGAATGTTTTTCGTTAACAACCACTAATTTTGTTTGCACGATTATGATATACTAACGAAATATTTTTTATGACATGTACGATCATCTTCTTAACAAGGAGTGTTAATTCATACAGCAAGTGTAGATTCGATTCGTTTATGTAGTGTATCATATTTTCAAACATGTTTTTCTTCCGATATTTAAAAAGGATTTAAGAAGTTTCTGGTACCTAAATTCTGCGAGAGGCGTGAGTCGTTTAAGCCGGCCTTACACGATGCCCAATTTCTGCTACTTTCTGTTATACTCATGGGCACAACAGAAAGCATACAAGTTTTTATAGCAGAAGGGAAGAAAAAACGCATCCGTTCATACCCACATGTTATCTAATGTGCTAGTAGAAACTTGTAAATTGTAGGCAAAACAACTCGCAGGGAACAGGGGTACAAATGAAACCAAATTTTATATGTAGGTGCTTTGTGGTGCATCCAAAAATTACGACGATTATTTCTTTTTTCCCCCTGAAGACTGCATTGGTTTAGATTTTAACGTACGAGTACTGTTAATGTATGGAAAAGTCATGAGTAATGAAACTGCTTATGTATGAAAAACAAGGTACTGTATTAACATGTATGTACGACGAACATTTATGCCACTAATCAAATGATTGACATATTATTTAAACAAGGGCGTAGCTAGGAATGTACAAGGGGGAGGGGCGAGAGAGAGTTTTCATATTTCTATTTTGAACAAAATACAAAACATGTGTTATTACAAATTTAATGTTACATAGTTATTTATAATCAATGGCTTCATGTACAGATATGGAACCACACAATGCTATAAACATTCTTCACATTCAAGGAAGATCAGATATCCCTTGAATTAACATAAAATAAAACTTGTAATTTTATTTTCAAATTTTATTTTAATTTAGATTATCGGGGGGGGGGGATATGTCTCAATATATAACCCCTCTCCCCATCATGGCTACGCCCCTGTTTTTAAATGTGTATCTTTAATGAGCATAGTAATTAATCTTATGCTCTCCATGATCAAACACGCTGTTACGGTTATATAGCCAAAATAAGACAGAGCTGTTACAATAATAAACTTAAGGCTTTCATGTGTGCCTGTTAACATTCCTCGTGCTATACAGCTTAAATTATCTACTTTAGAAAACAATCGATTTGATTAGCAAACAACCACTGTTCGTTGACTGTACTGTGCTGGTACTTGCGTATTATTACTTTTAGACAACGATATTCTGGAAATAAACTATTTCTAACAATAAAATAGGTTATATATAGACAGCCATAATGTGTCACAAAAAAACTCGATATCCGTCGGAGATTCGAACTCTAAAGTCTATATTTGCATGGCACAGACCTGCGCACTAACTCACTGAGCTGTACAAACCACTTAAAGTAAATACGTGTGATACGATATTATATACAACATAAATTAACAGTTATCGCGTATTTTACAAAGTGGTGTTTATTATTTTACTGTGGCCGTATGGGTAATATGCAACGTTTCCCGTTACTTATGAGTAAATTATGTTTCATTTTGTTCATTAAAATGCTTTAAGAACTTGTAATCTTCGTGTAAACGGATATTATACGACGTGAGAAAGGAACTCGGGTGTCCGCCATCTTGTCTGTCCCAGCGTGTGGGTATAGCAAACATCAGAACACATTCTACTGTTGCGGCGTCGGGAATGTGGTTTGTGGGGGGGGGGGGCAGAGATGGAGTACGAGTGTGAGAGAGAGGGTAGATGTCAATGTGGCAACGCCGCCGACATTCCCCACGCTCACGCCACGAAAATGGACTAGCGCGACGTGGTGTTCATCCCTCGAACTACAGCTGGAGTTGTCAGAAAATTTAACCTTGGGAAATCCACTCCAGGTATATCTTTACTCAATGCTTTAGTTCAGAACCGCTTTCGTGATTGCATCATTTGAATTGTTACGCGTCTTATCTGTCTGCCCACGAATCACGGACGGTCAGTATCGGAGAAACTTAATTCAGATTGGCTCACTCATGTAACAGTCTGTCTTCACGCCAATAGTCAAATGAATACTGCAATTGTGCACATAGATTATTTGAGTCTAGTCTCCACGTAAACCTTTTTGCAAAATCAGGTGGCCCTATTGGTAACTGTCGAGGCGAAGCGCGAGATAATTTCTAGCGAAATATTACAAAGGAGATGGTATCAAAGGCAATCAAGAAATACTAACACCAGACAATGCACTAGGCACTGCTTTGGCAATTCCAAAAAAATATATATACATATATGATACAAAACTGTATTTCCAAAATTCCATAAATCCAAGATGACGGGTGAGAATCTACCTTAAGGTTTGTTCTACTCAGGTTAGGAACAAAACGAGATTTTTTATGGTAAAGTTTGGAATAAGGAAAACTTCCGCTGCTAGGTGCGCAGTGTTCCAAAAAAGAAACTTTTCATTAAAATTTTAAGCTACATTAATAATAAAAGACAAAGATTTAATTTAATTACAAAAGTATTCTAAATTTGATTTATGATTATTACAATTATCATTTTCTTTTTTTTAAAGTAGAAAATGGAGAAAATCTGGTACATTGCTGACACTATTACTGACCTAGTGGCGAATGGCGTAAGTTTTTGGTTAAAGTCTGTTCGCGGTTTCCTCACCCTTTTGAATCAAACCTTTGAAAAATCACCCCATGTATGCCGTGTTTAGTTATTTCCTAAATATGCCATATATTACAAGCGTTTTATACCTCTGTTAACATAAAATCATCTTATTTTTCGTTAAATTGAAGTTTGTTCAATATTTTATTTATAAATTATTCATAATGTTTCATTTATAATGAATATGTATAAAAACCTCGAGGAAACATGTGTGTTGGTAGCGTCTAGTTATAAATAGATCTTATGCAAAATATTATTACAACTGAGTGCGCACGAATTCGGTACGTTGTCCTTTGGTGTAGTTTTCCAGTCATACTTAAGCTTGGTTTGCACGTGGCGGAGTAATATCCTGGAAGTAGAACTCAAGCAGGGCTTCAGAAAAGCTTGAAGATAACGCGAATGTATTATACCAAACTTCTAACTTTGATCTTCACAACAGTAGATGTAACCTTAGCGTGGTCCAGCTAGGAGGCCAGTTGCGAAGCCCGTGCTTGTCGCGAGGAAAAAAAAAGGACTTGATCACAACTGTATGCCTTTAAACACGTGACGTGATTCGTGCAAACGTTCCTGGCAAACGCAGCCAATGAATATATGTTGCAGAGAAATATTCCTTCGTCTCCTCCTTCTTTTCGCGAAAAGCATTTACTCGCACGATTAGGCAACATACTATTCTTAAGAATCTGTGGCTCGGCCGAGCGATGTTACTTAGAAAATTAGAGATATTTTCAAAAGTCCTTTTTATGTATATAGCACATGGCGCTGTTCCTTACTGGCAATACAGTGTCAAGTTAACCGTTTCGTAACTCAAGTGTCATTATTTTTGTAACCCTATGCATAAGTTATCGTATTTAATTAAGAATCTTGCAATAAAATACTTATATTCTGGATAACCTTTAGGATCTTGGTATATCTAAGGACTGGAATGTTTCGCGAATTCTTTTTAGTACAAGTTAGATGTCAAACCCATGTACATTTCTGTTATGTTTGAAATTAGATCACAGTTTATTTATCAGACACGCCCTCAGGTGAACACTGAGTCAATAATAGATAGGGATGGGAAAATTTTGCGAATTCATTTGGGGACAAGATAGACGTCAAATATATATACAGCGACGTCACTTTTGCAATTGGATCACAGTTTACTAAACACGCCCTGGACGCCTCTGAGCCAATAGCAGACCACCAAGGAAACACGTAGCGAATCCCATACTGCCAAGTGTGGTATAACATTGGCTACTCTCTGGAGCAGCAGCCAATGAACATACAGCTGAGGCTCGAGTAAACACAGGACTGTGCAGACTAGCCTACAGGTCACTGAACTCGCAAAATATTCCTATCCCTACCTATACCTAATCATCAGAGATGGGGAAATTTCGCGAGTTCATTTACCTGTAGGCTAGACTCCACAGTCCTGTGTTGCACTAGTACCTCAGCTGTTTGTTCATTGGCTGCTGCTCCAGTGTTGCCTCACACCTGGCAGTATGGGATTCGCTACTTGTTTCTTTACAAGTTTGCTATTGGCTCAGAGGGCGTCTAGGATTGTCTAATAAACTGTACTCCAAAAAGGTGACCTCACTGTATATGCGTTTGACGTCTATCTTGTCCCGAAAAGAATTCGCGAAATTTTCCCATCCCTACTAATCATACGACATCCGCATTCGTTGAAGATACGGACGAGGGAATATTCCTTCGCCTGCAGTTTTCACAAGGTTCTATGCAAAGTAGTGCTACGTCAGCGGCACTCAAAGTGTAAATTACTCAAATTTACAGTATGGATTGTACATTATTCTACGTAGGCATCATATTGGCAGAGAGCCAGCCTGTAATGAAGGTTGTTTAGCGTGTGAAGAAGAGTAGGAAGGTTGTAAGTGGGAATATAGCGACTATAAACACTAACGGTGGTGCAGTCGTGAGTACAAACGACTCTCTCCTAGCGTGTCTTTATTGCCAGTAAATCTGTACCGCACTCAGTGTGTTAACATTCGTTTGTATACAGAACCAGATATCGCCTTCTCATTGACTGCTTGTTCCCACAATGAGAGACCTAGCCTGCATTTTGTTGCTTGCATAGACTAAAGATAAGGTAGACCGATCTGGCAGGCTGTGCACAACCAATCTCCGTTTCCCAACATTGAATTGTTTTTTTCTGCCAAAACGGCTTGCAAAAAAGGCGTGGACTCGATTTGTGATTAGAATACTCTGTTTTGTAAACAAGTGTTTTGAGATGTTTGTACAGTTTCTCTAACTTATTTGGAAAGCAGTTATATTAAACTCTAATTGGTGAAAGTATTTTATTCATGCAAAAGTGTTTGTATTTTGAAAATTAAGATCTATAATACATCGAATACTATTGACCATGTGACTCTGACAGTGGTGTTCCTCTGGGGTAGATAAATTTTGGGTACATGTGCAGAAGTCGAATAAGCAGTCTACTTCATTTTTAGTCTATGGTTGCTTGTTTGTAGAGACGTGAAAAAATTCACGAGTTCCATGACCTGTAGGCTATACGTCACAGTCTTGCTTACAATCATGCAGACATAAACTGCGCATTGGTTGTTTGTTGGCGCAGAGGAAGGCAATGACTGGGCCTGCGTTGTGCTGCGTGTTTGCTATCGGCAGGGACCTGACAAATTTGCGTTCAATGCCCTGTAGGCTATACTCCATTATCTTATATAAAATCATGCAAATAACACTATTCATTGGTTGCTTGTTGTAACAGTAGCAGACGGTGATTCGGTCTGCATTTTATTGTGTAATTTTTATTGGGTCAGAGTTGTCCAGAAGGTGTAAACTAACGGGTAAGGCATTAGAATAAGCAACACAAAGGTACAAGGTTTAGAATTCTAGCTTGTCCCGAAATGAATACGCGAAATTTTCATATCTCTAGCTATCGGCACGAAGGGCGACAAAGTGTGAATGTGAAATGTGTATGAAGAGTTGTTGAATTTTAGTTAGTCCCGAAATGGAAAGGAAAATTTTTCAGGTTTCTACCTGCTTCTTATAGATTCAGACTCCTCGAAGAGGTGACAGATACAGTCCATGTAGGGATTTAATTCCAACTTTACTGAAGTCCTGCTCAAGTTCTACTTGCATGTTATTTCTCCAACTCATGAAAACAAAGATTAAGTTAAGTGAGTCTATAAAATTACACCAAAGGAACAACGTACCGCACTCGTGAGTACTCTGTTTATTAATATTTTGCGTGACGACTTTTTCTTACTAGGAATTACATACACGCTTATTTTCTCTCTTGTGCGTTTATTCACATTAATAGAGACCTGAAGAATTCGCGGATTTATTTTAGGTCAAGTTAGAATACAAAAACTATTTTACTCAGATTAATATTGCAATTAGGTTCGTCCGTTATTTAACACCTCCTGAATAATCCTGAACCAATAATAAACACGTGACAAAATGAAGGCCCAACTATCGCCTTCCGCTGTGACAGCAACCAACCAATGAGAATATTTATCCGCGTTATTGTACACACGACAGTGCAGTCTAGCCTACAGGTAATTGACCTCGCGAATTTTTCTTGTCTCTACATATTAATTGTAAATTGAATATTATATTTTATAGATAAAACGTACGTAAAAGTCTAATTAAAAAAATTAAATAATCTTATGTAAAAATAAGTACAAAACGCCTGTGATACAAGACATAAATAGGAAACAACAAAACATGTCATACATGCGGTCATTTTTTGAAGGCTAGATTTCATAAACTGTGAAGATACTGCGAATAGGCTATAGATCGCAGGTCAATTGTAAAAAACTTATAGATATTTGAATTTTAAGTTGTTTCAAATAGATCCGCGAATTTTTCAGGTTTCTGCCAATAGAGTACTGAAAAAGTCGCTATTTCAATTACCCGTAGGCTACAGTTCGCAGTCCCTTGTACAATAAAGCAGATATAATTTACTTATTGGTAGGAACGTGTAACATTCGGGTTATTATTAAATGACATGCTAGACTTAATTGCCTTATAAATAGGCACTAGAAAGTTTCGCAAATTCATTTTAGGCCAAGGTAAAATTCATACAAATGTTCTATAGGTGTTTTCAATCTTTTCACTATAATTAATAATGTAAGAAATGTATGATGTAAGTTAGGATCAAAAATGTGTATTGTAGTATTTGTTCATAAGGAGCCGGCAGTAGATGGAGATTGACCATTGTTAAGAAAGATCATTAACAAAGGGATAATATGTATAATTCATGGTTTAATAAAGTATTTAAAAAAGTATACATGTACAGTTATGTTATGTTTGCAATCGGGCCACGTTATTTTAGACACGTCTACGTGAATTATAAGCCATAACTAGGGCCAGTGAATTTTCGCGAAAAAAAATCGGAGCACACAGTAGACTTCAATACCATATCTACGCCTCGGATGTTGTCACGCCTCCATTGGCTGCTGGGGCCGTTTGGGCATTTTGACCGACCCACTCAGGGTTAAGGAACTCCGACACCGAACCTTCGTGGTTCGTGCGCAAACAGTTCATATGAACCAGAACATGTTCCGTCCAATCAGAAAAGCTGGAAGACTCCAAATGCCTTGAACTGTATCTTGTCTGGAAATATTTTCGCGAAACATCACTGCCCCTAGCCATAACAGAATGTAATAAAACAACCACCGAAATGGTCTGAAATGGCCACATGGTCTGAGATAAAATTGGCTATACACTGAGACAGCAGCTAATGAACAGAAAGTTGAGACTGGAACATATATAGGACCGAGGAGTCCAGCCCACAGTTCGTTTAAAATGCAAAATTTTCCTGTTACTACTAATACATTTTTCCAGACTGTCTCAAATGACGCGGAAACATGTTGCAAAAATAACGCAAACATAGCAGTTTTTCTTTTTAATCCCAACTTGTCCCGAAATGAATCTGCGAGTTTTTCATGTGTCTACCAATTACCACTGTTGGTTCACGGGATACCACAGGAGTGAAATGGCATGGCTATTTCTTTTATGAACGTGTACCCATTCGCTGATTGGCTGCACGATGCAATAAAAGTGGCCTTTTGTCTTATTGGCACGCGCTGATTGGCGAACGTCGGAGCCATTTTGTTCACAGTGGGTGAAGTGAATTAAAATATTTGGGCGGCCCTTAACAGCGAGGTCTTGATAGCCGATGAGGGTGATTGAGGTGCACCGGTATGCAAAGGCGGAGGAAACTGGAGATCCCCGGGAAAATCCGCCAAACAGCGGCATCGTCCAACACGATTCCCACATGCGAAGATCCGGGAGTAACCCGGTCGGGGATTGAACGCGGACCAGCTTTGTGAGAAGCGGGCAGACTAACCGCTTAGCTGCCGCAGCCCTTGGAGTTCACAGTGAAAGTCGCGGTTCAGCTTCTGTATTCTTAAGTATTCTGTGGTGAAACTGGGAAAAGCCAAACGTACTGCGAACATTCACGGGCGAGCGGCAATGCTAAGCGACATTACATCAGTTGGAGTTGTACATTCATCGTTTTATGAGTGAACTACAAATCAACCAGGTGTTGTGAAAACAGAAATTCTTTTGTGGAAAATTTTCCAGCTATTCGATATTGCGAAATATATTGGGTTTAAAATGGAAACAAAAATTAATTAAAATTTACAAAGTTACATTTTCGTAAACCTACCGGAAATCCCGATCAACATGTACAATTTTGCGTTGCAGACATCTTTAATGTGACACATGTCGTTGCAACAAGTATTGTTTGGGGGTGGGGGACCAATTAGATTAGTATGTTCTATTTTACAACAAAGCAGAGTCAAACTCCCCCATAAAACATTTCTCTTATCAATGAAATTATTTATTTCTGCTAACAATTCCATTAACCTTTGAAGAACCACTGTAATCGCTAGTTTTAATCTAAATATTGCTGTCTCTAACACTATCACTATTGTGTAAGCTAATGACACAGGTGGAGCGGTGTTGGGAGATCTGTGCGATTCTTAACATCGAGGTCTTGAGAGTCGATGAGGGTAAAGTGCAGTGAGTATGGAGCAGCGCGCTTGTGGGAGAGGAATAATCTTACCACTACACCACCGCGGCACCAGTGAAACTGGCGAAAGCCATGTTCATTATATGCTGCTCACAGTAAAACCAACACTTTTGAAAGCCGTGCTAAGACCTACTTGTATGCACTTTGTGTATTATTCCACCATATGTAAGATTAACATTGGCATGGGCCTCATCACTTTATTCATGCGTCGGTCAAGTGAAACAGAGAAATTATTAGAAAAGTAAATATTTAACAAATCTGTTCAATTTTACACTTCGATGCATAAAAAAACAGAATGCGAAATAAATATGTTTAAGTTATCACATATTGTTACCTAACGCTTGTTATTTGATGTTATGATATGGAACTACTTGCTATCCATCGTTACCAACTTTACTGGGCGAATGTCTATCAGTGCGTCCACTAAAATATATGCATGCAGGGGCAGTGACTTTTTTCTAAGGTTCATTTCTAAAGTGCTCACTTTAACCCATTATATTTTCAGTATATACGTACTTTGTAGTCCTTTCACAAGTCCTGGCTGCTTTTACGAGTCTTCTTGAAAATTGTTTTGTAGTTCTGAATTCGTAAAATGTAGGAATTTCATAAGGTAACTTCAGTTATTTTGTTGCTATCTACTGGAGATTTCACCGGACTCCAAATGTTCTCTGTTAGACTGAGATCACAATTTTATACCGGTAGAAACAATATTACTTTGGGACTTCACTCGCCCGAGGAAATGGCATTTTAGCCGCATTCACAGAAAATTTTGTACAGCCAATTCCTGACAGATTGCCCTTTCGAAGATGACATGGGGGGGGGGGGGAGGCGTGTTTATTTTCTTGAACGCAATCGTATGGTGCTGTAACAAGGATACTAGTACTTTTTTCCGGTAGATTAAATATAATCTGCCTTTTCACTCAAACGCGTGAAATTTTCACCATGCTAGAATTTGTTTTAGCACGAAAATTCAACAGCGCCCCATCAATACAAACTGTCTCAAATTCAGTGTAGGCTATAAGCCGCCACTTTCCTGCCTTTTCATCTGAGTTTATACCAGAAACTACAAGTTAACATTTACTTACCGTGCTCTTAGCATGAATCCATGTTTCATTAAAATACATTACGGGAAAATTTTTTACCTCCAAGGCATTAATTTTCTATCATCATTCTCAAGTACAGTACCCGCCATGCTGCTATATGTAATTTCTTCTCATAACTTAACACCTCCCGTTTTGAACTTTTCGAAAATAAATTAAATCTCCTTCAGAAATTTTTCCAATCTCCCTACTAACACAAAAAATGTTTTTTTTTTTGTTAAAATATCCGCAATTTTTTAGCAGTGGAAATTATTTTTACAGTGTACAATCCTTGCAAATTTCTCATAATTAGTGCTCCACAATCAAATAATCCCACTTTGTCTTCCATTTTGGTGGAATTATATTTTTGCCGGTTGGTGAGAGTTTAGGTTTTATCTTACTCTACTTGTTAAACTTTCTCATTCATCTGTTTCCACTGCGCTGCTCTTTTCGTCCCACAGTCTACTACATACCTCTTACAATTTTCATAGTCACAAAAAATCATACATTTCTTTCTTCACTGGGGACACTTATATTTAGGGCCACTGATTTTTAGCGAAAAAATCGGAGCCCACAGTAGAATTCAATACTATATATACACTTCGGCTGTTGTCATGCCTCCATTGGCTGCTGGTGTTCGTTTCCGCATTTGACCGAGCCAGTAAGGATTCCGTAACTCCGACACTGAACAGTCGTGATTCGTGAGCAAACAGATAACGCTGACCAAAACTTGCTTCAGCCAATCACAAAAGCCGGACGACCCCACAGTACTTTGAATCGTATCTTGTCTGGAACTCTTTTCGCGAAATATCACTGCCCCTATTTATATTGCTTTTGTTTATATCTGACATGTTACTACTACGCGAAACTATATTATATACGTGTGTGTATGTATTTATGTATGTATGTATTTGTATATATATATATATATATATATATATATATATATATATATATATATATATATATATATATATAGTTTTAGTGGGTTATAAGTTTAATACGTCCTATTTAGTAGCATGAATTCGAAACAGTTGATTGCAAGCAAATAGGTGGTAACCGCAGAGGGAATTTTGGGTTGAGTGCGCATGCCAGCTGCTGTGTCCCAACATTGAAATGATTTTCCTCCTACAGAAATGTCAAAACCACATGGCTCCGTCTTAAGTCAGCACATTGTTTATAATAACAAACGCTTTAACATGCTAGTGCACTACTTTTGACTATATTGTTACACAAATATTGTATTGTTAAGTTACACAGAATTTAATTTTTATTTATTCGTAAAAGCGAAGATTTGACGTTAAGGGCGATCAGTGGTCGGCATCTTAGATTCATTAATTTTCTTGCCATAAGTTCCATTTCAATGGGTTTAACCACAGTTTTTGCATGACACTGCATACGACTTCTCATACTTTAGCAAACTGATACAGCTTCACTACCTTCATTAGTTTTTAACCAGTAATTACCGGGGCGGAATATGAGATGGTTTCTTAGATGCAATTACAGAAACGATATTAGTAACAGAAATCAATCAATACTACTTCGTAAAATATAAAAACAAACGCCTTATACTCTGTTGGCGAGTGAAACAATGCAAAATCCTTAATTCAGTCTTTGGCTAAAATGGCATAAATTCAATGTGGCTGGTACTCATCCTCCTTAACTTCTTAAAGGACGCGTTAATTCTACGTTATAGGCTTCAACTAAGAAAAAAAACTGTTACAATTTTGTTACTACAACTGAAAGTTTGGAACGTATGAAAAGGGTTTGCTTAGAAGCAACCACTGTAGTTGGTGTGTCAGCAGTAACCAATAGCATTGCCCAGGAAAATACGATGTCTATATTGGTGCTTCCTTCTGGACTTGCACAGCAACGATCATGAGTTCACATTTTCTGCGACATGGCTGGTGTGAACAAATATACTCTAGATTATATGTGAAGGGGTTAAAACCAAAAGGAAACAAGTGTCACACCATTGCTGAAATACATGAATTTGACAATTATTTTTGCAAATTCTTTAGCCATGTTTGGAGGCATATATAAAGGACGAAAGTTGGTTTACCTCATTACAAGCTTTAATTTAAATTGCCTTGTTTGTATGTACGGTAGGAGTCTGTCCGACCTCTATGCACTGAACTGGCATGAAGTCTGCCTGCAGCGCATCACTGTTCTTCAGGTTGCAGCCCAAAGAGTGGAAGAGGGCACCAGCGTTTAACTTCACATTTCTAGTCTATTTAGTCTCACTAATTGTTTTTATTATTAATATATAGGTAGACTATTTATACATTCACGAGTCTGCTAATTTATGAATAGTCTACCTATACAAAAATAACAAAAGAAATTGTTGAGATTAAAAAGTAAAAAATAATAATAATAATAATTAACTGTAAAATTTCTTTTAAAAATAAACATTTTATTTATAAATACACTAAAAAGAGAAAAACAATTATAGTAGTTACAAGTTCTACAGATTCTGTAACTACTATAACTTTTTTTTTTTTAGATTATTTACAAATAAAAGGTTAGTTATGAAAGGTTTATTTACAGTTAGTTTATTCTTAATATATGGATGCAACAGCTTTATCCGTACTACTTGGAATGTCAGATAATCAGAGTGGTGCCACATTACATGTGATTCGATTGTGCTGTAAATATTTTATCCTCGCTGTCTTTGTATTCAGGTCCTTGCATGAATGCAGTTAGTATAAAACCGGCGAAATGATGTTCCGCTACGAAATACCTGCTTGACTGCACTGGAGAACGGAACAACAACCGTGCGCATGTTTCACCATATTGGTTGGTTGAATACTAAGGTGGAGATGTACAGCATGTAAACAAACTTGACACTACTTCAGGTAATTTAATCTTAATGTCTGCAGTATCTTAGTTTAAGTATACTTCAACCTACGAAAAATTTACCTGCACGTCTTCTATTTACACGCCTACACTAATTTAAGATCGGATCTGAAGATCTTTCATGTCCATAACCTAGAGTTTGTTACGTTCTCGTGAATAGGTCGCTCCAACGTGACATCAGCGTACGAAGCGTTTGTGCTCCAGATCTTGTGTGATTAATACGTGAGACAGGTCGGAAGTACTGTGACGTGAAATGTATTCTGACGTACATGTACAGATATAACAACTGTTTCCATTTTAAAGCCAATATATTTCACAATATCGAATAGCTGGAAAATTTTCCACAAAAGAATTTCTGTTTTCACAACACCTGGTTGATTTGTAGTTCACTCATAAAACGATGAATGTACAACTCCAACTGACGTAATATCGCTTAGCATTGCCGCTCGCCCGTGAATGTTCGCAGTACACTTGGTTTTTCCCAGTTTCACCACAGAATACTTAAGAATACAGGAGCTGAACAGCGACTTTCACTGTGAACTCCAAGGGCTGCGGCAGCTAAGCGGTTAGTCTGCCCGCTTCTCACAAAGCTGGTCCGCGTTCAATCCCCGACCGGGTTACTCCCGGATCTTCGCATGTGGGAATCGTGTTGGACGATGCCGCTGTTTGGCGGATTTTCCCGGGGATCTCCAGTTTCCTCCGCCTTTGCATACCGGTGCACCTCAATCACCCTCATCGGCTATCAAGACCTCGCTGTTAAGGGCCGCCCAAATATTTTATTTCCCTTCACCCACTGTGAACAAAATGGCGCCGACGTTCGCCAATCAGCGCGTGCCAATAAGACAAAATGCCACTTTTATTGCATCGTGCAACCAATCAGCGAATGGGTACACGTTCATAAAAGAAATAGACATGCCATTTCACTCCTGTGGTATCCCGTGAACCAACAATGGTAATTGGTAGACACATGAAAAACTCGCAGATTCATTTCGGGACAAGTTAGGATTAAAAAGAAAACTGAACTCTTTCCAGTGTCTAGATATAGAGTCTGATTAATTGGCATAAATTTTCTTTGTGCTTCCTGTTCAAGTTTCATAAACGGAATTTATTATTATTACTATTACTATAATAATCATTTTCATCCTCCTCAGAATTTACCGCTGTAAGAATGGTTCAATGATCATTATGCTAAACTTATAACTTTCCTGTGTAAACGTGCCGCTCCGCTAAGAAAAGTCTATTTTAATCCTGAATGTGGTGCACGCGATTTGTTATTTCTGTTGTTTTATTTCTATTATTGGCTCAGAGACATCCAGGGTATTTGAAAAAATTCCGGATCCAATTCCATAAGCAAACTTCAAATTGAAATATTTCAATGAAAAATAATTACCCCAAATAAATTCAGGAGATTTTGCAACCATGTATTTTTGTTAGACCAGCGTCTGACACGCTAATCTCTAAGCAGTGATTGGGGCCGCGGTGGCTGAGTGGCTAGACTTTTTTCCAACTTAGCTGTACAGCCATCCAGGGTGGTCAATTCTATAATGACTACTACAATGTAACAAACAGTATATTAGTTACCTATATGATTATTTTTGTGGGAGGGCGGCTGTTCGCCTGGGCGCCCGTAATTTAAGCTACAAATTCATTTATATTCAAAAGGATCATTCACGCTTCCTAGGCAGGTGTTGAGATATTCGGCCCCGACCGAAACAGCTCCCCGACGGGTATCCTTTCGGCCGCCCCCTGTTTCGCCGCCCCCGCAGGAACAAACCAGGGACTGGGATTCCCACGAATCCGCCCGCGCGATCAGACGCCGTCAGGCCCGCACACAGCTAACTAGCCTTTCGGCCGGTCCGTCATAGCACCCAACGGTCGAATGGCCCCGCCCACGAACCCGAAGGCCCCAGCCCTCTCCCTATCAGTACTATTATATTTTGTTCTTTTTATATTTTTCCCCTCGCCCACCGTTCTGCTCCAACTTAAGCATCGTCCAGGACATCGAAGTACCCCTTCTGGACACCCAGGCCTTAGTTTCGCGGCGGACGAGAGAATGGAACTCCGCTGCTACGGGTGCCCCCCCCTTTTTTTTTACACAGACATCAACCAACATATTATCACAAATTACATCTTTCCCTCATTTAGACTTTTTTCTCCTCAGTTCCTACAGTTCTTCTTTCCTCCGTTTCAGATCTTGTCTTTATCCTTCTCTTTCTTGCTGCTTCTCCTCCTCTTCTTCTCTCTTATGTTGTTCTTTTACTCTGCTTCTCTGTTCTCCCCATTTTCTTTCCTCTTCTTCTTTCTTACCCTTTTCTTCTCTTCCTCTTTCTTGTTCTTCTACTTTTCTTCATATTTCCTTATATTCTTCTTGCATTCATTTCAGATCTTTTGTTCTTCTTCATAACTTTTTCGTGTTTGGAGCTTTTCGATTTTTCTTCCCCACTGTTATTCCGCAAAACTTCAATATTTACTGAAAATTCTGTTTCTTATCTAAAAGAGAGAGTTATTTATATTTTTTATTTAATTTAAACTATGAAACACTAGGCAAACACAAACACTCACTCAATAATTCCCTTAGTTCCAGCACACTCTCATCCGCTCCCTAGACTACTCAGTCAAATCATCAATCATAGTTTTTACCAAATCATATAGTTTACTAATAATCTTATTTATTATTTCTACAGTTTCCTTGTTATGTGTTTGTAATGGCCATTTGTCATTAAAAGGTTTTAATTCTGTTCTAATTCTTTCCTTTCTTCTTTAAACATGTCACACAAGTACAGAATATGGTATACCGTCTGAGCTCCCTTTTCACATTGACAACTCTCGTCTTCTATTTAATTTATATTAGCTTAATATTCTTTAATTTGACAGTGTCCCGTTATTACTTTCGACACACTATTATTTATATTGCTTTTACTTTCGTACCATTGTTGCATATTTTAATATAATTTTTTTGTATTTAGGCCGGTTTATGTTGCATCGTACTTTGCCAATTTATAACACTTAGTTTATAGATTTCTTTCTTTGATTCTTGTAAACTAATAGGTTGATTAATTCTATTTTTTTCAAGCAAAATATTATTGTACTCTACTATCTTATTATATGTATTTCCGTTGTATTCTATCTCTACTTCATTTTTGGTTTTAATATATCATATTTCTATCTTTTATACTATAGTATATTGGGATTTCTTTACTGATAGTTATCGCGGATATATATGGTGTTGGTATTAAATTTATTATTATTATTATCAATACATATAATTGTGATGCTCTTAGTATTCTTTTAATGTGTGTATTTTCAATTTTATTTTTGTAACAAGTGCTGGCATATTGTATAATATTACTGTATAATGCCTGATATATTAATGTCTCATTTTTGTTATTATGATTTTTTAATATTCCACACCATTTGTTTTAAGTTTGAAAATATATTCTTAACTTTTTCGGTTATATATTTAACATGCGGGACAAAACAGAATCTATTATCCAAAATAATGCCCAAGTATACTATTTCCTTTTTAAGTTTTATTGTTTGTCATACTTTATCACTAATGGTCTTGTATCTAATTTTCCTTTTAAAATTATTGCAACTGTTTCCTATACTGATAATTTAAGTGTTTTCTATTTCCTCCATATTAAAGTTTTATCCATTATTTTTTGTGTCCGTTCTTCTTTTACTTTCTTGTATTACCTCCTATCAAAATTATACAATCGTCCGCGAATGCCACAACTTTTGAATCCTCATTATTGTTTTGTACTATGTAATCATTTATTACTAAATTCTATAGACTTGGCCCTGTTACTGATCCTTGTGGACAGCCGCGATTTATTTCCCTTTTTAACGTTATCTGATTATCTTGTACTATTATGTCCCGGTTATTCAAATAGTCCCATAAAATATCATTCCATTTTTTCCCTATTGGTATTTTATTAATCTGTTCTTTAATGTCTGAAAATCAAATTTTTTTTTTTACTTGTTTCTATTAAATTTAATACCTTCTTTATTGTCTGTTTGGTTGATTTTTTTTTCTCTAAATCCAAATTGGTTATCGTGAAGCGTTTTTTTCTATTTCTGTTTAAATTTTGCTACATATTTTCCTTTCGTATATTTTGCCGAATGTTAGTAAGAGACATATTGGTCTGTATGACGAAAACTCTGTTTTTCATTTATTATTACTTTTGTATAAAGACTATCTTTCCTGGTTTCCATATTTCTGGATATCTGCTTAATGTATAGCATTTATTTATCATTTTTATGAGTATTGATATAATTGTTTCCTAGGGTATTTTTTTGCTTCGATTGTTATCCGACCTATTTCCAGTGCTTTTTTAACGCTGCATCTTTTTATTGCATTTTCAATATCTTCTTCTTTAATTTCTTCAGATTATTTTTTCTCTTCTTCTTCCAAAGTATGTATTTCTATATCTACTTCTGTTTCTTCAAGATTAGGTAGTAGTTTGTCCATCATAACTTTATATGTTTCCTTGTTGTTGTGTATTTCCCCCCTATTTTTATGCTACTGATGGTTTCTTTTTTCCTCAACTTCTTCCTTGCCAGTTTATCTTCTAAATTCTATGGTCCCTTTCTCGCTTCTTTTTTAACAAATTCAATCCATTTATTAATCATGTTTATCCTGATTAATTATGTATTCCCGTCAAATTTTTTTGTTATCTTGCTTATTAATCAATTTAGCGTTACATTCACAACAGCTCCTATGTTTCATGTTTGTTACTTTATTTCTCATTATTTTTAGTTCGTTATTCCACCACCAATTTATGTTTTTATTTTTAGGTTTTTTCGTTGTTTCTTGTTTATCACATATGTTAACTAATGCCTCCTGGAGTTTATTTATTGTTTCTTCAGTTGTATCATCTTCCATTCTGTCATCTATCATTTTAACGGTTTTTTTTCTATTTTTTATTAACCTTTTCCCAGTTAATGACTTTTAAATGTAAACGTTTCTCTATCTTGATTTCCTATTGAGTTCCAATTTCTACCACAAAATTTATTTTGTTGTGAGCGCTTATACTTTGGTTTACTATCCAATTTATAATTTTTCCTTCCCTATCTTTTGTAGTTATAGTTAAATCAATATTATCTTGTCAGTTGATGCTGTCGAATGTATATAAATTACCTTCTTCGTTACAAATTATCCAATTGTTTTTGTTTATTATTTCAATTACCTCTTCTCCTCTTGTGTCTGATATTTTTGAATACCATAGTCCAGATTTCGCATTGAAGTCACCTGCAATTATTAGTTTATTATTACCTAGTTCTACTATTATTTAATTCAATTGTTTTAATATTTATTTTATTTCCTGTTGTGGTGGTAAATATGTTGAAATTAATATCAGTTCTTCAGTATTAATCAAAATTTTTGTTACAGCTATTTCTTTCGTTATTAGGTGTTGTAAATTTTATATTTTATATTTATTAGCTATTATTATTGCTGCTAATGATTGCCCTTTCTCGTTTTTAATAATTTGGTAGTTGCTGTATATATTTGTATAATTATTATTAAATAAATATGGCTCTTGTATAAATGCAATTTCGGGAATTATCTTCTATTAATTGATTATTTAAATCTAATGTTACTGTACGGGCCTTTTGCAGATTTGATTCTACAACTCTAATCCCCATAATCTGTTTCCTTTTTTAGTCTTTCTCTTGCCAAATTGTAAAATGGGCAGTCCATAGCGAATGCCGTGTGGTTTATTTCTTCTCCTTTCTTTTGTCCCCGTATGCAGTTTATACATTTATTATGATCTTCTTTATATGTTCTTGTTGTATGTCCCTCTTCTCCACATTTCCCACAAATTTCTTCTTTTTGACTGCATCGTTTTTAGGTGTGTCCATATGTATGGCATTTTTTACATCTCATAGGCGACACAAATTCTTTAACATTGTATGCTTCCCGTCCGCAGTATATATTTCGTCTTCATTATTCGTTTATAAATTTTCGGACTTGTCTCTATTACTATGTTCCTTGTTCTTTTACCTCCCTTGTTTCAAAGCAGATTTTTGTTTCTTTTTGATGCTCGTCTAAGTCGAAATCATCACTCAAATTTTGATTATATATTTTTTTCCGAAAATTCTTCTTTGCCTAATTCCGCTCTTACTCCATATAACGTTGTTTTTGGGTTTCTCTTCTGTAACCTGTCAAATTTCATTTTCACCTCTTTATTCCTTATTTCTTCTTCTAGTTTTTCTTCTTGCTCTTCATTTGGCATGTCAATTATAATGGCATCAGAATTTGTTTTGGTAATCTTATTTATTTTAATGTTCTTTTCATTTGGTCTAATATATTGTGTTAATTCCTTTTTGGTTTCTTCGCTGCTACCGCCCTTATGCATTTGTTCTGGCTTTATTAAAATTTTGACTGGTTCCATTATTTATTATTTTGTTTAATTTGCTTTTTTGAAAATATACCATAGTTTTTTTTTTTAGTGTGTTCTACATAGTAGCTTTCATTCTTTTCTTAAAGGTGAAAAATTTTCTCCGTTTTACTCTAGGACGCACCGTTTTTGAGTTTATTTGATTTTAAAAAATGTTATGTGTTTAATTCTTTAAACTTAAGAAAAGTGAAAGAAAAGAAACAAATAATTTTTACGTTCGCAGTTAAAATTCAGTTAAACTGTTATTCTGTACATGGTTTCAGTAAGTCCTGTAAAAACACTTTTGTGGTCCTGTTCACAGTTGCTTAAATAGGTCAGTACTTGTTCACTGGAGGGTTATAGACCAGGTAGGAATGTCGCAAGCCAAGAATTATGAAACAATCTTCATGCAGTATTCTTGGTAATGGGATCTATGCTTCTCTTCTAGAATGTTAATTATTTATATTTCTACTGAAGCAATTAACACCAAATGTCAGCCACAATTTCTTCTTATTTTAAAGTTTTATATTTTCCCATTCCAAATCTTAATTTTAATTTTTGCTCTCCTTTTATTCATTTTTGTAATTTATTCAAAAAATAAGAAATTTTTAATTTTTGGAAATTTTTTCTTCTGTTCTATAGTCCTTTTTTCTCTAGAAAGTAAATATAAAACTGTATTTTTAATATAATCTTTTTTTTACAGTTCACCAGTATCTTCAAGTGTTGTTTTTCTTCACTTTTCCAAGATTATTTCTGACCAAACCATAAGTCCGATTTCGTTAAAACTCGATACGACTGTAGACCGGCACCGGAAGACTAGGTCCGACATGCACTCGGTTGTTCCACTCTCGTTTATACCACTTTTCGGAGAGATTCATGAGAGCGGCACTTTCCACCACCTGCTCGGACAAAGGCATGCTGAAGAGTCGTTAGACCCCTCGCCTCACACCAAGGCGAACTGGGTTCAATCCCCGGGCTGATAACTCCGAATTTTCGCAAGTTGGAATCGTGTCGGACGATGAAGCTGGTCGGCGGGTTTTCTCGGGGATTTCTCGTTGTCCCTGCTCTTGCATTCCAGCTTTGCTCCATTCTTTCCTCATTTCACCCTCATTGGCTCTCGACACATAGTTGTTAAAAGCCACCCAAATCTCTCAACAACAACTCTACGCACTAATTGCTTAAGACCAGAAAATAGATTGTGGTTTCATATGGTTGCAAGTTATGGTTACTTACAACTTTTCTGAAGCCCTTCTGAAGTTCTACTTTCAGCGGTATTCCTCTGCCTCATGCAAACGAAGCTGTAATAAGTCTGGGAAATTACACATTTATTTACACCTTTCGATATTTTGTTTTCTTTATCATATACTTTACATGCATACATGTTAGATCTTAAACCAACAAATTCTTTCATTATATTACCCATTACATTCATCTTCAATCTTACCTAAATCTTTCTTATTTATTTGAGATATGTTATACATATATTATTTTGGGTAATCACCTGTATCAAATTTTTCTAACATCAACTTCATCTCTTTGTAAAAATCTTCCCTTTTTATGTTATAAATGGAGTAAATGGTATCTTGAGAGCACAATTCATTGTTATCTCCATATTGTGTTTTCATCACTTTATAATGAAAATTATACATTAACAGCTTTCGATATGTCCAAAATTGGCATACCCACATAAATAAGCTATTTAATTATTCATTTCTTTTGTTCGTATGAAAAGCTGCAAGATTCTCATTAAAAATGGTACTTCCTTTGAAATTTGGTTTTACTACTAATTTATCACAGGCTTATTCATTTGAGATCAGTCTTATATATACCCTGTTTCTTATATTTTCAATGGTTTTACCAAAACAAAATTATTCATCAGCTTATAAAAATCTTTTTCAAAATCATTTTTTGCGTTAGTTCTCATCGTTGTATTTAAATCTATGTACTTTCTAAACAAATCAGACTGATTAAACTTTAATATTATATGTATTTCTGTAATCTTTAACCAATTATTTAGACACCGTTTCAAATTGTGATAGTGTATTACATACTTTTGTTTATTAAATGGAAGATCTTTATCTAATTTAGGTAGATATTGTGGATACTCTAAATCTACTTCTAAAATGTAACCATGATCAGAATCATCCTTAAGATTTAATATATAATTTTGCCAAAAATCTAATTTAATTTATGAATAATTGTCCCATTCGAAACCACCATATGGTAAATATAGAGGCATTGCCCAGCCATGTAAATTATTCACATCGAGATAAGCCAAATAGTTAGAGTCCTGATTATGATTAAAATCGTTAAAATATTTATTATTTGCTTTTACATATCTCTTACAACGTTGTGAAATTCCGCCTCTAATTCCTTTTTCTGCCATTAAAATCATATCATAATTATGTAATAAATCTAATGGTTGTTTTTAAGTATAAATAATTAGATTCCCCAAGGTTCTTCCTATTAAATTGATCCCAAACATGTTTTGCATGATCATAAGCATCATCAGTTATATCAGATTCATTAAATTTATTGTAAAATTCACTTTTTGGTGGAAGTTCTGTTTCTTCAAATGTTTTCTAACTGTCCATATAATCATATGGATAAACCCCTTTTCTAATTACTAAATCTACTTGATATTTTGGAAAATGATTTTGCGTATGTTTCATTTGATCTTTACATAAATTATACGATAATTTATCTAAACTGCTTGCCATAAATTTAAATGTGTCTACAAATATAATTTTTCAATTTTCTGTTGCTTTCCAAAAGTAATAAACTTTTCTTCATTATCTGCAATTAAATCGATTTCTTCTTCGTCATATCCTAGCTCTTTAATAAATAAATGAGCATCATATCCAGTTAAGTTATGAAAATAAATTGGACCAAAATTGGGTAATTTTAATTGAAGATTACATTTATTACGTATTAGGTTAACGAATTAGTTATATGATCATGATGATGTATTTTTATTTCCCTTCGTATATTCACATTCACATACAGTGCATTTTGTAGATCTATTATATACCACTTTTTCTTCTTTTGTAAGTGGATGCATTGGTTCAATTTGGGAATATATTTCCCCAATCTCTTCTACTTTCCTTTTCATTGATTGTATAAACATCTTATGTGCATTTGGGCCTTGATGTACAGCTGGCGGTTTAAAATCACTATAACTAGATACAATATAATAACAAAAACCAGAAGCTTCGTGTAACTGATATTTCATTGTATATGATTAATAATTTAACTTCAAATCAATGGTATTTATTTGATCATTAGTAAGTTTATCTCTTTCTTGAAGTACCTCCTTATAAAAGCCATTATCGATATTATCCTCTGTTAAAATTGGATATTTTTTTGTTAGTTTAAAATTATGTATTTCTTTTGGATTTTTTTTAGTTGTTAATATTTTCTTTAAAATTGATTCGAAATCTGCATATATTGCAAAAGGAACTTTCATTGTATGTTTGTATTTATATATATATATATATATATATATATATATATATATATATATATATATATATATATATATATATATATATATATATACATATATATATATGCTCTCCTTCCAAAAGTAAACTGAAAATTTTACTGGTTAATTTTTAGAGCAATTTTCTGCATGTTTATTTGATCTTTCTTGGGAATAAAAGAATTGAAGACACATATCACATATATGTGTTACCATTATGTTTAGTTTATTGTGCATAAAGCAGCCTCGATAAATATTTTATCCTACAGTAGTGTGAGTTTTATAATTTTTCAAATGAAGTAAATTTACGTGTTTTTCGTTTTTATTTTTTGTAAGTTTTAGTGGTTAAACATTGGGCCAGTCATCAAAAGAGTATACATTTATAGATGAAAAAATCTATTTTCTATTTTTGATATCATTAATTTTAATTGAATATTCATATTTATCTATTATTTTATCAATATTAGGTCCCACATTTGTATATTTAGGTACTCTTTGTGGATCTTTTTCAACTAGAAACAATGCAGACTTTATTGCCCAAGGAAAACATTTTTGATCTTCCTTTTTTTACATTAATACATGCTTGTTTTTTTTATTTTATTTTCTGGTAGTTTGATATATGATGCTGCATTTAATGGATTATACTTATTTATATCTAACTGTACTCCAATTACTCTATCTAATTTCCAATCTGAATCTCATTTTTCAAATTCTGATAAATGTGAAAGTAATTCTTTTTTTATAGTTTTGTAAATCTCTTTAATTACTCCTTCGTTCAATACTGCATAGTTTTGTGATTGAAATGAAAATAATTCTACTTGAGTAGTCTCGTTCTTGCGAAAATTTTCATATAATTTAATGTTAGTTTTCACCCCTCTAAATTTCCTACGATGATTACGTATCATCTAAAATACCTTATTTTTTACTGAGCGTAAAAATTGATATGGCTGTACTGAATTAAAATAATTTTCAATGTTATATGTCGGTATCCTACCTTTAAAAGTTTGATTTACTATACAATTTTTGTTGGTTCTTCTATTTCTTTTCTTTATAATTACATTAATGGCAACTGGGAATATTTATTTTAATTCCTTTTTGTCTTCTTTATATAATTCATTAATATTAGCACCAGCTGAAGGTAAATTTGTAAAGTTGTTCTATGTTATCCACTCTGTTACTCGCTTACTTTTGTTCCTAGACTTTTCAAATACATTATTAGAGAAAGAGAATATTTCTTTTAATCTATTTCTATCTTTTGAATATATTTCTTTGAAATTAGCGCATGAATACGGTAAATTTGCAAAATGCCTTTTTCTTTGCTCATTAATAATAAATGGTATAATAGGTGAAATTAAATTAGCTTTGCGTAACTTGGACCAATTTCTAATTCTAAAATCTCTACCTATAACTCTCAACACTCTGACTCTCCGATTGCTCAAACTAAACTGTCAGATTGGTCGCTGACATTTTTTATTGTTTATTTAATAACAAAATTTTTTTTTAAATCAAGTTATTTTTACGGCAGTTTGGTACATTAATTTTTACAAAAGAATAATATAAAAATAACTAATTGAATGGAATAAAACACTGTTTTATTTATTGTTAATATTGAAAACAATGTTTTTAATTATTTAGCTTATTGCTTTAATAATATTTCATTGTATATTCGCTAAAACAATTTTTACATTTTGTTGTATGTTTGTCTAAAGTAGCTTTATGGGAATAAAATGAATCTATAGATTTATTCTCATTGCATACTACGCATGTCTAAGTTGAATAATCTTCATGTTGAATTTCATTTCTATTGTGTAATTAATGTATTTTTATGATTTTTGAGATATCGTTTAGAAACACTTTACCCACATTCACATAGCACTGTCTTTTTTTAAGGTCAAATGATTTCTCAGATATTCTTTGACAAATTTTTTACATGTGTTAATATGCTTATCTTTTGTGATTTATGTGTAGGAAAATATCTATGTTTAATACTTCACCACATTTCTTCAATTTATTACAAAAGGCATTGTTCTACATTTCAAGCATTGATTCCATTTTATTTATAAAGGAAAAATCATTAAGATAAGGAAAAAATTCTTTACCTTAATATTTTTTTCTTTATAAATAAAACAAAATGGAATCACTTTTCAAGAAGTTAAACAATTCACATGAATTGACTAAACTACAAGATCTTGAACTTAATAAAGAGTATGCAGCTTCTGAATTTCAAATTTATGAATCTGAATTTGGTAAAAAAAAAAAATTGTATTCTAGATGGAAATTATAAAATTACATTACCAGATCGTTATGGAAATATATTTGATAAAAATGCTGTAAAATTAATAAATGAGAATCAAGTTTTTATAATGTATGAAGATTTAAAATAACTGAGAAATGTAAAATCCGTGCATGATATAGAATTCTCTTTAAATATGGAAATTCTATTAATTTGTCTATATTTGCTTGATTTTGGTTTAAATTGGATTGATTTATATTGTTCGCTTGAAAAATTAGCGTTTCTAGAAAACGGAAAAAAAATTGTTTAAAAACGAGAAATTAGCATGGTTTTAACTTTAATTTTGGTGTTTTTTTATTTTTCACGAATCCTGCTCGGCAATATATTGTAAAAATTTTAAAAAATTTGCTCGTTTTAGCTTAAAATTACATCATTTTGGCTTCAATTTCCCTGTTTTTGAGGATCGTCTAAAAACGATGCTTCTAGAAACATGAAAAAGTAGCTTTAAAACGATAAAATTACTTGATTTTGAGCTTAAATTGCTTGATTTTGAACGTTTTTTCATTGACTTTCAGATTTTGAGTTTTTAATTTTTTCTTGTACTTTCGTTAAAAATAGCAGGAAATATTTATGTTAGTTTTTCATGTTATTTTGATGGAAATTGCCTATTTAAGTGAGTTGCGCTCGCTCTCACGTTTCCTAGCTGCTACTAACGAACAGCCGTCCAATTAGAAAGGAAAGTAAAATGTAAATGAGATTGAAGTCTCGCTTGTCCTCAAATGAATCCCCGAAATTTCCCGGTCTTTATCCATGGTTAGGGATGGGAAAATTTCGCGAATTTATTTCGAGGCGAGATAGCCGTTTAACACATATAAAGTAAAGTCACCTTTACAATTGGATCACAAGTTTATTAGAAACGCCCTGGGCACCTCTGAGCCAATAGCAGACTTGCAAGAAAACAAGTAGCGAATCCCATACTGCCAGGTGTGGAGTAACACTGGCCACTCTCTGGAGCAGCAGCCAATGAACACAGAGCTAAGGCTCGAGTATACACAGGACTGTGGAGTCTAGCCTACAGGTCATTCAACTCGCCAAATTTTTCTATCCATACCCTTGGTTAGGTGCTCCTGTTTTTCGAGAAAAGATTTCAGGACAAGTTGTGTTCCAAAACACTTAGGTACAGAACCATTTTCGTGATAGGTTCATTGAATTGTTAGGCGTCTTATTTTCCTCCCCACCAATCACGGACGGTCAGTATAGAGGAAACTTAATTCTGAGTGGCTCACTGATGTAACAGACTTTATTCGCATTATGACAATCAGTCGATAGTCAAAGGAGAGATGCAAGTGTGCACGTATGATACTGAAGTCTAGCCAGAGCGTAAATAGTTTCGCGAAAAAATAGGTTGTTTTGGTACACCCATGGTGTACCAAACAATTTATAAGAAATATCAGCATAAATGCACAAGTGTTTAAAGTGTATTCTGCCTTTAAAAAAAAAACGTAAATTTTACATTTTAAAGCCGTGGAGGACTCGTATCAGGTGGGTCGCACAGCAAGCAGTATTGTAAATATGCCGTAAGCTGTCCCGCCGAGCCCCGATCAGGACATCGTGAGGAGTAGATGGAGCAGCGATGGAATACAAAGATGGGTGAACGGGAACGCTGCGAAAAGTAGCAAAGCGTCGACGGAAACGTTTGTAACATGTCCGTCCTACCCTGCCGGGAATCGAACCCGGTTAGCCACGGTGGGAAACGAGTAGTCTGGCCACAAACACTGCGCGTGTTCCCGCCATACAGTCAACTTAAGACGAAAACAAATCTTTTAGAAAAAAAAAAAGAGCAAGACTGGACTGAATCAACGATAATAGTTCGTTCTCGGTTTCTTCACACATTTTGAATTAAAACTTTTCAAAAACCACCCTATGTTTGACTTGCTTGGTTGTTTGCTAAATATGTTTTGTATCACAAACTTGTTATACTTGTAGTGATATAAAATACCTTATTTCATATTAAATTGAAATTTTACTCATATTTTATTTATAAATTATAATATTTTACTTGTGTTATAAAGATAAATAAAACAGGGATAAACTAGGTGTATTTGCAATACCTAGTAATAAATAGTTCTTATGCAAAATATTATGTAACTGAGTGCGCAATAATTCGGTGCATTGTCCCTCGGGTGAAATTTTCCAGACATAGTTAAGCTTAGTTAGCACGAGACGGAGGAATATTCTGGAAGCATAACTTTAGCAGGTCTTTAGAAAAATTTGAAATAGACGTGAATGGACGATAGCTACGGACAGGTGTTTTTCGCAAAAAGATTTCGAGTCCTGTTGTACTCCAAAACACTTTTGCTCATATGCACTTTCGTGGTTAGATGATTTGATATGTCACGTGTCTCAAGTGCCTGTGCGCTAATCATGGGCGTTCAATGTCGGAGTACTTTATTCTGATTTGCCCAGTCAAATAAGAACATATCTTTTCACAAAGACGCGCGGCCAATAACCAAATGAAGCTGTGGTTGTAGACGAAGGATATTGAAGTCTAGCATAGCCATAAATATTTTCGCGAAAAACACCTGTCTATAACTATAGATGGATACACAGAGGTTACATGGCGTGGCGGTTCCTTTGATGTGGATGTACCCGTGCCCTGATTGGCAGCTCGAGGATCTGGACGTACACGATGTGTCTGATTGGCAGATGTCTGCTGCGGAAGACTGCTTATTGGCTGGGTTACCTCCTGTCAAGTACAGTTGGCGAGCGAATGGCGCTTGGCATTCCAGAGTGTTGCTTGCCAACGACGCCATTTTGTTGGTACGTGCGGTTGGAGTTGGCGTTAAAATCGGCTGTTTCACTTCTGTATTCTCAAGCATTCTGTGACCGCACGAAACATTACCAGGAGTAAAATTTGCTTAGGCAACAGCCAGTGATGATAGCTCGAACATACGAATGATTGTAACGTCAAGTGTTAGACCACTTAAATCGCAAACAATTCCTGTCTTACCGACTAGTCTATCTAGGGATGGGAAAATTTCGCGAATTCATTTCGGGACAAGATAGACGTCAAACACATATATAGTGAAGTCACCTTCGCAATTGGATCACAGTTTATTATGCCCTGCACGATTCTGAGCCAATAGCAGACTTACGAGGAAACATCTTGCGGACTCCATAACTGCCAGGTGTGGGGCAACAGCCAATGAACACACAGCTGAAACTCCAGTGTGCAGAGGACTGAGTATAGCTTACAGGTCATTGAACTCGCGAAATTGCACCTATCCCTCTCTATAACGTCTTGCCATTTGCCTGAACACATGAAGCTTTTGCTGTTCTGTACACTCGGCTACTCTGTGGCCTGTTATAAGTACAGGTAATCCGTGGAGTATACTTTCTCCCGTTCTCCCGGGAGCGTAGGGTTAGAGAGGTTGCTCCTTGCATGCCGTGGAGGGGGTAGGGGAGAGGAATAGCGAGCCAATCGTCGTGACCAGCCGGAACGAACAGACCATCTCGGCAAATTCGCCATCGTCTTCATAATTACAGCGAACCGCGGTAAGCTGATGATTACGAGAAGCGTTCGCGGATAAGGGAGAGGGGAGGGGAGGGAGAGATATGAACCGTGGCCACTTTGGCACTCATAGCTCCACCCCTTGACTTGCCGTTTCTTCTTCCATTCACCCCTGACCATCTGCATCTTCGCCTCACAGCGATCCGCTCTCGAGCAGCGCACAGTGATTCGAAATGTAGTTTTCCGTGCCAAAAACCATAAAAGCCTTGACAATTATTTAACATTATGTGTAACTATTAAAAACAACATTATAAATTATATTCGTCTAGTCAATTATACGCTTTTCACGGTAAAATGAGTAGTTTTAAAAGCTTTGTGTAAGATCTACTTGTATACACGTTGTGTAGTCCTCCGCCTTATGTAAAATTAACATTGCTATGGGCCTCATCACTTTATTCATGCGTCGGTCAAATGAAACTGTGAAATTATTAAGAAAATTAATACTTTACAAATCTATTCATTTTTACACTTCGACGAATTAAAAAAAAAAAAAAAAACAGAAACCGAACTAATTAATTTTAAGTTATCACAAATGGTTACCTAACACGTTTGATTCGACGTTAAGATATGGAACTACTTTCCATCCATCATTACCAACTTTACCGGGCGAATGTCACTCAGTGCGCCTATTTTACAGCTTGTTAAACTTTTCGATCCTTCAAAAATTAGTCGTAACGTTTTGTAGTTAACTAAAATATTGTAAAATGAAACAATAGGCAAATGATAAATGCCAGAAAATAAAATTTGTTTATTTTAAAATTATACAAATGGACTTTGAACACTTTTCGAACAATATGTTCTGCTCTCGGAGACGTACCGCTTCGCGCCTGACATTTTACTGATCAAACATATTAGCTTTCAAAATAAGCATCTCTAAATATATAAATTTTATCGTGAATCATAAACTCACAACCTAACGAATCCTAAATATTTAAATACTTTTATTAAATAATTTTTTTCCCCTGAGCACGAGGATCTGCACGGCCGTGCCTGTCGCACATTTCAAAGGACGACCCTGGCAGTCTTAAGCTTGTTATAGAAAAATTCGAACGAATAGTGAAATTCTACCATCGTATAGTGGTATTCCTATATTTGCAGCTTAATATGTCGTATATTTATCGTAGTTTTGATATGTTAAAAACTTCCGTAACAGTTTAGGAAATAAATTATAATATTTTTACACTGTAGTTATACGTAACAAAAATGGAAAAATATCACAAACAACTGAGATTAGATTATTGTTAATTTGCGATTGGATATTGAAAATTAGATGTTTGCAGACAAATCAAAATGAAGTTAGTCCCAGAACTCTCGTTAACTCTTGTGCGTTAATACTGGTATTTTCTCAGGCCTTTTGTTTTGTGGTTGCAGTTAGTTGTTTTGACTCTTCCTGTAGAACTTTGGACCAGTAGCAAACGATGAAATGTGAGATGGGCCAATGATTCTAAAGCAAGTCAGAAGAGAAAATATATTTTCTGTGTGGCAGGTGACACTGAACGAATGGGACAGATTGGATTGCATAGAGGAGTGTGCAGTCTGGAATAATACCTTATAAAAACGCGAATTTTGCAGGTATCTACCAATAACGAGAGAAAACTTCACGTAAGTAGGCCTTTAAATTACATTAAAACCTTACCAGTTTAAAAAAATGCGTACTTAACCATGCAAATCCTTTATTAATATTTACTAGCAGAACGGAATTTTCGCATTGATTCCTGGAGTGAGGCACACATAAGTTAAATACCATGGCAGTTAATTTTATGTAGTCTGACATATTATCTTATTGAGTGCACGAGGCTCTTGAGTTGGGCCTTTTTGTCCGATTGGCTATTGCGTGCTACGGAAGATTCTTTATTAGTAAGGACACCCGAATTTCGCAAAAAGATATCACGACCAATTGAATTTCACAACACTTTATCTCAAATCACCGTTCTGGATTGGCTGATCTAGGTGTTACGCGTCTAAAAAGTGTGCTCAGGAAACACAGACGTATAGGATAGGAGATACCTAACTCTGGTTGGCCAATCAAGTACGAAAATGTCTTGTCACAGAGACTCGTGACCACTAAGAACATGAAAACTGCTGATGCGCGGGTACGCTATTGAAATATAGCATGTGCAGAAATTTTTTCGCGGAATTAGGATGTCCCTATGTATTAGCAGGGGCACGTGATTGTCGCGAAAAGATTTTCAGGACAAGTTGTGTTCCAAAACACTTTAGTTCCGAACCACTTTCGTGAAAGGCTCATTTGAAATGCTACGCGTTTATTTTTCTGCCCGCCAATCACGAACGATCAGTATCGAGAAAACAATTCTGATTGGCTCACTCAAGTAACATACTTTCTTCACATAAAGACAAGTAGCCAATACACAAAGAAGAGATGCAAGTGTGCACGTAGGATATTGAAGTCCAGCCAGAACGTAAATCTTTCCGCGAGAAACAGGTGGCCCTATGTATTAGTATTGGCCAGCTGCTGGTTGGAAAGTAATACCATGCACATATTGACGAATGACATTGCGTCATGTAACTGGCCAGTAATGTCATTTAGCCTGCTCGCATCCCAACAAGGCGAACCGGGTTCAATCCCTGGCCGGGTCACTCTCGGATTTTCGCAAGTGGGAATCATGCCGGACGATGCTACTGGTCGGTGGGTTTTCTCGGGTATCTCCATTTTCCTCCACCCTTTCATGCCGGTGCTGCTCCATACTCACCTCAATCACCCTCATCGGCTCACAAGACCTCGTTATTGAGAGCCGCCCAAATCTCTTCACTCACACACACCTCTCCATTTTGCTGGTTTTGCTGCTGGATTTCTCAGTCCTTCAATCCTGTGATGAAGAGATAATTTTTCAATTCCAAGTGGAGTGGAGAGTTTGGCCACTACACCACTACGGACCCCTTCCCAAATCCAAGTAACACTCTCACCATACATGTGTTTTTCAATCTGCGATACGAGCAATAATTCTGTGCCCCCTGTTTTTCGCGAAAAGATTTACGCTCTGGCTAGACTTTAATATCCTACTTGCACACTTGCATCTCTCCTTTGGAGACTGATTACTTGTTTTTATGCGAAGAAAGTCTGTTACATGAGTGAGCCAATCAGAGTTAAGTTTCTTCGATACTGAGCGTCCGTGATTGGCGGGCAGAAAAATAAACGAGTAGCATTTTAAATTAACCTATCACGAAAGTGGTTCTGAACAAAAGCGTTTTGGAATACATCTAGACCTGAAATCTTTTCGCGAAAAACGTGTGTCCCTTTTGATGACTATTTCCGAGTATAGATGGAGCTACGTTAATATGAAAATTTGTCGCAATTCTCACTGATGTAACTGTTCTAATGTTTCACTTGTGTTTATAAGGCTCATGCTGAGACACGCAAAAAATACAGTATAATAACTATAGATGTAAAAAATTCGCTACTTCAATTATTTGTAAGCTAGTCTTCATAGTCGTGTTTTTAACCATGCCGATATTGACTGAATCATTGGTTTTTTTGCAATGTAAATGGAAGGCGATGAGTAGATTTGTATTTTGTTACATATTTATTATTGTCTCAGGATTCTATATAATGTGCAAAATAATACTAATTCCAATTGCAAAAAAAAAACATAAAAATATGATCTTTTAAATTCTAGCTTTGCTTGAAGTGGTTTGGCGAATGTATCACGTATCTTATAATAACTTAATAATAAACGCGATTGTTTTTATTTCGGGTTACGTATGATTGGGATACTTTCATCTCGGCATTCTACTGTCTATAACAGCGAGAAAATTATAAACGTTTTACTACTGTATAGTTAGCATATCCTGTGTGGCGTGGACCAGAAAGACAGTCGGAACTGAAAAAAACAGACCAACAGATCTGGGATTATTATGGTGGTGGGTATAGGCCTCTTGCGTCTAGCATGGCTTTAATATCTGTACATGCATTCACCGACCTCATGTACATAACAAGGAGACTCGCCAGTCGGACACTTTGAGTGCGGTACAGATTTACGTACAGATTTGCTATAAGTAAGTCACCTTTATGCACGACTGCATGAACATCAGTTCTGTTGGTCTCTCCATTCCCATTTACAACCGTCCTATTGGTTCAGACAACACTAGACACACACTCTAAAACTGAAATTTCACTCTTTCAATCAGTCAAACGTATCTGACTGATAAAACAGTCACTTCGGTGAATTTAACTGATGAACCAGTGGGAAAATGCCATATTTCCTTCATTGATTCATTTAGTCACATTTCCCACTGATTCGTCAGTCATTTTTTTCCACTGTTTTCTCAGTGGTTTACTTTTTGACTCATGGACCAGTAAAACATCTGAGCAACTTACTCCGTCTCTATTTTTGACTGATGTATCAGTGAAACTGCGTGTAAAAATGGCCGTCGGACATCGTTTGAAAACGTGTATCAAGCGAAGTAACAACGAATAAACGAATAAAACGAATACAAAACACTTTCTAATATGTGTTTCATTTTTGAAAACGATATTTTGCGAGGTAATATGAACACACAGCCCTAATTCCGTTTTTATGTCTTTCATTTCGATTCCATGTAATCGTCGCAGCGCTCTGTTTTAAGGTTAAAACTGCATTTAATGTGGCAAAGAGAGGGTACTCATATATATACTATTCGTTTTAACAATCCTAATGGTACCAATTAAACTCAAAAACGAAATGTTAGAGCATAGAATTAAAATTGTCACGATTTCGCAGCGGCAATATAACACATGCTATATTTTCCTCCCTCAATTTCAACTTGGCGTGGTAGCTCAAATTGTTTCACGTCACTAATTCAATCAGTGAAATGTTTTCACTGAAACAATCAGTGGTTTTTCACTGATTCTAAGTGGAGCCATTTTCACTGATTAGATTAGTTTAATTTCACTGCGAATCAGTGGTTTCCCACTGATTCAAATTTAGAGTGTACTATACTGAATATCGTTCATTACTAGTCGGCTCTCAACCAGTCTAATGCCGAGTTGAAAGAGTTCTAATCAAATATTCTTTCCTGCGTATAATAATATACAGTACAGTCCATCCTGTTTATTTAAGTAATATAGTACACGTTTAGTGTTGATGACGTAATTTTACGTTGCGGAGAGCCTTATGAACACTGTCAGTGTCTTCAAACAATGGAGATGTCGTAGCAAACTTCATACAACGCATTTAAATTCAGGAGACTTAATATTACATCGGCAGAGTGCTAAAACAGGGCCTACACGCTTGTAAAAGTCCAGAAAAATCTCGCCTCCTGTTTACGTTTGTGAAGAACGCCACAGCTGGCAAGTATTTCTTTCGGGGGCTATAAATCCCATATCTGTCCTCACCTGTTGCGCGCGGTTCATGTTTCTTCCAGTCACGAAGATGCTTTTCCTAATGTCATGTCACGTTACTTTCAACTCTCTTTCCGTCTCGTCGAGGTATTTGAGTTTTTTTTTTTTCTCACGGTTTTCAAGACGGTGTCGTACGCTCCATAGACTACTGCTGCGCTCAGCTATCACTCGTATTTTTTACAGTTAATTTACCTGAAGTAAATTACCTACCTGTCTTCTGTACCTTCCAATCCTTCCCAGGGATTTTGTCGAAACTTTAAGCCCCTCACTTTTGTCCCGGATTCCTCGCGGCAGTAGAGCCTCACACGGTCCGTAGCAGGCCGGTGAACCCCGGTGCACCTTCAGGGATAACTGGGAGAATGGGAAAGCGAGGTAAGATCTGCCCACTTTCCTGAACTACGGCTGGGAAAAGGGCGTGTCGCGTTAAGCCCCATGCTCCGGTCACATTCTACTTCCAGAGCTGGAATAACGTAGCGTGCAGAAGCGAAACAACTGCACGTGACAATAATCCACCCGCAACATACAGAAGAACGACTCTACGCCCTAGCAACATGGTCCCAATCACCGCGTGTCATATAACTAGGGCCAGTGATTTCTCGCGTAAAAATCGGAGCACACAGTAGACTTCAATACTATATACAGTTGCTGTCGGACCTCCATTGGCTGCTGGTGTCGTTTCCGCATTAGACCAAGTCACTCAGGATTCTGTAACTTCGACACTGAACCTACTTGATTCGTGCGTAAACAGTTAAAATTGACCAAAACATTTTCTAGTCAATTAAAAGTTCTGGGCGTCCCTACAGTACTTTGAAATGTATCTTGTCTCGAAATCTACTCGCTAAATATCACTGCCCCTACATGCATAATCATAACCAGGGATACAGAATATTTAATCTGTTCGGTCACACATTGATTTCCGAGTTCAACTGTTGCACTCATGTAGTTTCTTGGTATGTAGCTGTACTTGAGTTCGGCACTTATGTCGTTCTGCCAATGAACAACGTGGTGGGTGCTCGATTGTGTTGGCATTAACCATTAGTATCATAGAGGTGTAGAACGTTCCGCGAATCAGATTAGACACAATGCAGACTCTCAAAAACTTAGGCACTGATGCCTCGCTGTGTACAGTACCGGTCATAAATATCACCCACGTGCTACGTGTCCACGATTGTGGACACGGTGACTAAATGTGTGGAGACCCGAGAATTTCGCGGGTTAATTTCTAGACAAGTTGGAATTCACACAATTGTACGTTCATATTACTTTTGTAATTGGCCGACGTGTTGTTTGACACCTCCTGGAGATAAATGAGCCAATAACAAACATGCAATGAATTCTGCATCCATCCACCGCCTTTTACTGGAGCCACGGTGGATGAGCGGTTAGCCTGCTCACCTCCTACCAAGGCGATCCGGTTTCAATCCCCGGACGGGTCACTCCGGATTTTCGCATGTGGGAATCGTGCCTGGCGATGCCGTTGGTCGGCGGGTTTTCCGGGGATCTCCCGTTTCCCACGCCCTCTCATTCCGGCGCTGCTCTATACTCACCTCAGTCACCCCCATCGACTCTCAAGACCTCGATGTTAAGAGCCACCCAAATCTCTCCACTCACTCACTCACCGCCTTTTACTACCACAACAATCAACCAATAAACAGTTGATATATGTACAACAGTGTATAAGGCTGTGAGATCTAGCCTACTCGCGAATTCCTCTGGTATCCATAAATGGGTTAAGAATTCAAATGAGAAGCGACCTACAGCCGCACACGCGAGGAAAATGGCGGCACTGGCCAGCCCCTTGTCGGGACACCGTTCTCCAATCAGCGCATATGTAACTTACCCACCAGCTGGCAGCCTGCAGCCAGTTGGGAATATTTTTGCAGCACGTAGTAAGCAATCAAATCAGACACAATGCCAACTTCCAGACCCTCGCGCATCTAATCAGCGAATGGATACACTCTAAACAAAAGTTTCTGGTAGTCTTACAAAACTTAATTGGAAGTTTTTAACCCATATATCGTATAGAAATAATACTACACGTCTGGCTACAAATATGGAATGATTAGAGCCACCTGTTTTTTTCGCGAAAAGATTCACGCTAAGGCCAAATTCCAATGTGCTATGGCTTACGTGTGGTTTTCATTTGGTTATTGGTAGGGCCACATGTTTTTCGCGAAAAGATTCACGCTCTGGTTAGACGTCAATATCCTACATGCACACTTGCATCTCTCATTTGGCCATTGGCTGCTTGTCTTTAAGTGAAGAAAGTCTGTTATATGAGTGAGCCAATCAGAATTAATTTTCCTCGATACTGACCGTCCTTGATTGGCGGGCATAAAAATAAGACGCGTAACAATTCAAATGAACCCATCACGAAAGTGGTTCTGAACTAAAGTGTTTTGGAACACAACTTGTCCTGAAATCTTTTCGCGGAAAACAGGTGGCTCTAGGAATGATTCGCGCCGCTACTATACACAGTTGGAAAGTGTTTTCTGAGCAAAAGTAGGAGCGCTAGCTTGAATGAATGGGAAATAACTTTATCATTTGCGCTTTATCACTCTACGTATACACTCGAATAGCAAATTTACGAAGAATATTTTAGAGTGTACGCGTACCTCAACGGAACCGTCATGCCACCTCGCTTTCGTGTATAGACTATTCACGGTAAATTGAGCACGTTTATTGGCTGTTCACGATAAAGTGAGCACTTTTGAAATCAACCTTTGAAAAATGTCACTGCCCATACCTGCGTATATTTTAACGGGCACACGGACTGTCATGCCTTCAGTAAAGTTAGCAACGACGGAAATAAAGTAGTTTCATGCTTTAACATTGAATAAAACGTGTCAGGTAAACATATGTTGTTACTGAGATGATTTGGCTCAATATGTGTTCTAGTAAATGCATATAAGAGTAAGAATGAGCAAATTTGTAAAATATTTTACATTTATAATTCTTACACAGTTTCACTTGACCGACGCATGAATAAAGTGACCAGGCCCATTGCAAGTTAATTTTACATATGGAGGAAGAATACACAACGTGCATACAAGTATATTTTAAGCAGGGCTTTCAAAAGTGCTCAGTTTACCATGAACAGCCTTTAGACATCCTACCTATATGAACTACTTGCATGCACATTGTGTATTCTTCCGCCATGTAAAACTAATGTTGTCATGGGCCTGATCACTTTATTCATCCATCAGTCAAGCGAGACGGTGTGTGTGTGTGTGTGTGTGTGTGTGAGAGAGAAAGAAAGAGGAGTGTGAGGAGAGTTTTGGGCGGCTCATTACATCGAGGTCTTGAGAGCCGATGAGGGTAAATCAAGGTGAGCATGGAGCAGCGCCGGAATGCAAGGGGCAGAAAACCCGCCGACCAGCGGCATCATCCATCACGAGTCCCACGCGTTAAAATCCGGGAATCAAAATCGGTTCGCCTTGATTGGTTGCGAGTAGTCTGACCACTACACTACCGCGGCCCCAAGTGAAACGGTGATATTATTAGAAAAGTAAATATTTCAGTGTTCGCAAATGTTTACCTACGCTACAACTTTTAATTCAACATTAAGCAGTGGGACTACTTTCTCGCCGTCGTTACCAACTTGACTGGAAGCATGTTTCCAAAGGTCAGATGTGCTCGGTTAACCGCGAAAAACCTATCTCCATGTGTTCTCTGATGGAGCCTAACGTCCACTGCACAAGTAGCAGCCAATTACAGATTGTCTGTGTGCAAGCAACTGCCAATATCGTTATTGGCAGGAATTCAAGTGTGTTACACAGAAAAAATTCTAATGCTGCTGCAAAAAAAAAATTCTATTGAGGGATTTCTTTAAACGTTTATGTTGTATTGGCATTAATAATATTGTAACAAAGTTTATAATATTAACCATTTATAAAATCTTATATTATTATAATGTAAATATGCTATTAAAGTGTTAATGTTAATAAAGCCTTAAAGTAATGTCGCAACCAAATATTGTATTATGCTAAATATAACAGAAAGAACAAAATATTTTGTGTTACTGAGGCATTTAAGTATGTCCAGCCAACACAAGTTTACATTGAAATGACGTAGTAAAATGGTTGACTGTTGTAAACAGTGATAACCTCGTAAATTTAAAGCACTATATTTGAATTTTATGAGAAATAAATATAGCTCAGATCAGCTCTCGAGCCTTGCAAAGCAGCTTACCTGTGACAAATATGCATATATTTCTAGAGCATAAAGTATTTCCACATAACGCAAGAGAACTGCAGTTTGTCGTTATAACGTGCTAAATGTCAACAATATGAAACACGTACAGATGTGTTAAATAATTCTACTACATTTATTTTACATTGGAATGTTTTTTAAAGCAAAGAAAATACAAGGAAGATTTTAACACAAATGTTAACATAAATTCAAACAAATTTTGTTTTTCTTCGAAATAAACACTTCCTTAATGTTGGTAATGCAGTAAGGAGGTAACGTTGTTGCTAAAAGTGCTTAATGTTACATCTACATTAATAGCAGAACAGCATATTACATTAACAGCAACATTAATTACAGACTCCTCACAGATTATAAAAAATTACTTTAGCAGTAGCAACATTAATACTATTGGCACAATATTACATTACTTCTAACTGTGTAGCGCTGAGTTCTAACAGTGTACAGCATCGATCATAATATTTTTAATCAACAGTAATACCTAGGGCCACCTGTTTCTCGCGGAAAGATTTACGCCCTAACTAGACTTCAATATCCTACGCGCACAATAGCATCTCTCCTTTGGCTATCGACTGCTTGAATTTATGTGAAGAAGTCAGTTACCAGAGTGAGCCAATCAGAATTAAGTTTCCTCAATACTGATCGTCCGTCATTGGCGGGCAGAATAATAAGAGGCGTAACAATTCAAATGAACCTATCACGAAAGTGGTTCAGAACTTGAGTGTTTTGGAACACAACTTGTCCTGAAATCTTTTTGCGAAAAACAGTTGCCACTATGTATAGGTCAAGGGGTTACTGTATTGCGATTCTCATAGCGCATAGGCAATGAACGCACCTTAGCATCTTCCAAGGTTTCGTTTGCACGCTTCGTTTCTTAAATATATTGCACGTTATTAAAAAAAAAAAAAAGGCGCGTTCATCGCCGGGGCAGTTTGTGCTTGCGCCAGGGAGAAAAGAGAGCCGACTGGCGCAGGTGTGAAGCGGTTCATCTGATACGGCAGCCGATGCTTGCTCAACACGTTCGAAACCCTCAGCACTAAACACATCACTTGCATTGCGAAGGCGCGTATATCAGCCTGCTCGTTAGTCCGGAGCGAGTTGTATCGCTTTATTGTTTTACGGCGCCACATTAACATTTCGACTCAGCGAAACGAACCCGGAGATCGGGGAATTATAGGTCTCACCTCTTGACCCCGCGTCGAAGAAGAAATAAACGTTCAGAAGCGAAACTGCTCAGAGTAGAGACCGGAAAATCTCGGAGGTTTGATGACCTGTATGTAGGCTGGTCTTCACAGTCGTTTATTTGCTCAAGCAGACGACGTCAACTACTTATTGACTACATGCTACCACAGTGAGAGGTAAATTTTTGCAATTTTATTGCTAGTTCAGTCTCCTCCAGGACGTGTTAAATGAGTCTTAGACCAACTGTGAAATAAACGCAAATGGGGAAGTGTTTGAAATCTAACTTACCCCCAAGATAAATCGACGAATTTTTTGTATATTTAGTTTTCTCTCTCTCTCTCTCTCTCTCTCGCTCTCGCTCTCCTCTCTCTCTCTCTCTCTCTCTCTCTCTGTCTGTCTGTATCGTGAACTCCTGCCGCTCTCGGCACAGCCATAGATTTATAAAAGTACATAGAATCGAAACGGATCCTCCTGCGGCGAACTCCATAGACGCACACTTCAGAAAAATTGCTTCACTACCTGGCAACATGGCACGACGCCATTCGCCAATTAGCTTCTCGTTATTTACTTGCCAGGCGACAGACCGACCAGACGAGGATCTTCCGCGGCACGCGAGAACCAATCAGGCGAAAGACTCACTCCCGGAGCCTCGCACAGTCAATCAGTGAAAATATACTTACGCGTACACCAAAGGATGTGCCAATATGAAAATCTACACAACACGGTGGGACCAACAAGACACTCTGCACATTCAAAAGCAACACACCGACAACTTTTTTGCTTCTTTTTATTTGTCCATTCTTTACCTGCGTTGCAAAGATCGTGCGACAATCATTAGGGATAGGAAACTTTCGCGAATTCATTTCGGAACAAGATAGACGTCAAACACGTATACAGTGAAATCACCGTTGTATTTGGATTACAGTTCATTATCATTAGACATGCCCTAGACGCCTCTGAGCCAATAGCAAACTTGCAAAGAAACAAGTAGCGAATCAGATACTGCTAGGTGCGAGGTAACACTGTGGCAGAGACCAATGAACAAACACCTGCGGCTCTAGTGTACACAGTACTGTGGAGTATAGCCAATAGGACATTGAACTAGCGACATTTTCCTATCCCTAATAATCATCTATACCTTAAAGATCAATATGATACCCGCAGTTACTGTCCTGTAAATACTAAATCAGAAATAATGTCATCGTTGGAAGCTCCCTTCGTCATCTCGTTGGACTGAGCCATTGGTAGGGATAGGAAAAATTTGCGATCTCAATGACCTGTAGACTAGACTCCACAGTAGTGTGTATACTCGAGCCTCAGCTGTGTGTTCATTGGCTGCTGCTCCAGAGAGTAACCAGTGTTACACCACACTTGGAAGTATGGGATTCGCTACGTGTTTCCTTGCAAGTGTGCTATTGGCTCAGAGGCATCCAGGGCGTGTTGTTTAGTAAACTCTGGTCCAATTGCAAAGGTGACTTCACTGTATATGTGTTTGACGTCTATCTTGTCCCGAAACGAATTCAGCGATTATTTGCTAGATAACTATCGAAGTTTTAGATAAGTCTTTTGTTCACTCTTGAAGCATTTCTTTTGCAATTGCTTTCTTGTCTCTGTGAGAAGCAATAACCCCATTTGTCCGGGGCAGTACCAGACATCTGTGCTGATTCGTATGCTGACGGCTAAGTCGTGTCAGGAAGCACATTGGCCAATTGCAAACCTGCTGCAACGAAGCCACGACATTTACAAACGTATCTAGATACAAAATCTTTTTACAAAAATTCGCTTTCCCTCGTTATAATAATAATACTGATATGTTATCTACACACGAACATTTCTTTAGGCGAAGATTTATATACTACTGCAACTTTCTCCTAGACAACTGCATTACGTCATGGTTTACTACATACTCGTTTACTATGGAACCGCTAACATCTAGTTGCTAAATGTAACAATAGGAAAACCTCATGAATTCGTCCAGAAACTCTTTAGACTCTTTCTTCGGAAACACTTTTTTTTTTAACTTGTTTGTAACTGTAAGGACAAGCTGTTCAAAGCAAATATATTTTTACGTCTACGTGTAATTACGTCATATTTCCATGCGTGGCGTATCGGTGGACGTAGAAAGGAATTGTTGAGTAATCATAAAAATAAGAAAAATAACGTAAAAAATTAACAATTCTCGCACGAGAGGTTAGTATGTAGTGGAGAGAAAACATTACAATTTACATATAATTAGGGACACCCGAATTTCGCGAAAAGATTTCCGCACATGCTATATTTAAATACCCAGCGATTTTATTTTATTTATTAGAGTGCAAGTCTCTGTGAAGAGGCATTTTTTTTACTTGACTGGCCAATCAGAATTAGGTGACACCAATTCTGTACGTCTAGAATGCGAAACACCTAGATCTTCCAATCATGGATGTGGATCTGATATAAAGTGTTATGAAATTCATCTGATCATGAACTCTTTTCGCGAAAATTGTGTCGCCTTTGTCATAAGATACGTTGTTAAAACTTTCCGTACATTTACGGAATTTTTAACGGGATTTATAGTTAATGTGAGGAAAATAAATAAAGTGGGATAAGTGACTTTTCGCGAAAAAAAATCGGAGCACACATTAGACTTCAATTATACATAATTATGCACCTCGACTGTTATCGTACCTCCATTGGCTACTGGTACCGTTTCCGCATTTTACCGAACCACTCAGGATTCCGGAACTCTGACACTGAACCTTCGTGATTCGTGCGCACGAACCAGAAGATGTTCCAGTCAATCAAAAAAGCTAGAAGACTCCTCAGTGGTTTGATCTGTATCTTGTCTCGAAACATTTTCACAAAATATCACTCCCCTAGTAATTTGTAATGACGAAAAAGGGGAGCTGAGCTCTACAAATACAAAATAAGAAATACTCGGCATTTCCTATTTCTACAGACCTGCAATATTCGGAGTCATTATTTTTCATCAAGATAAAAGTCACAGCTATCGTTCTTTATTCATTGGATGCAACCTGAGTGTGAAACAGCTTCCTTCTATACGCTATTCACGGTAAAGTGAGCACTTTTGAAAGTCCTTTCATTTGGGATAGTAGTCAGAAAATATGTATTTCTATTTTAGCCTTAGATGATAATTTCCGATTGCGATGGAATATGCACATTGTGTTTATTACTCCCATGTCAATATTTATTTGAAAATGTTGTTGAAGGATACAAAATGGCTGAAAGGAAAAAGTAACTAGGGCATCAAAAGTGCTCACTTTACTGTGAACAGCCTATAACTGTGCTACACGCGATTCGCTCACGTCAATACAAAACGTTTATTAATTAATGGAGGGTTACCAAGGGCGTGTCAAATGTAGCATCGTTCAACGAAGGATGGGGTGCATATGTACCTACACCTGTTTAAAGTATAGTATGTCCCCAAATAATAACGCGAATATTACCTATACCTTCGGGTTTCGCTGTTGTAACTAGAAAACCATGTTTTTTTTTTCTGCGGAAGTTAGAGTATACACGCCACTTAGATCTATTTCTTCAAACATAAAATATACCATTAGGCACCTGTAACAATTAGTAGCACTTAACACTCAAACATTACTAGAAATATGAAACGTAACGTATTTTACAATTTGGGTAATAATAAAGTATTTACACCAGCATTGTAGCAAGAAGGTAGAGGGTGAAAGACAACGGAACAGTGGTACATGTCACAGGCTCATAACATTCTTGATTCGTTTTTATTTCTTGTTCCAGAATAAAATTATAACATATTCAAGTATTTAATAGTCGGTTAAATACCCACATAACGAAAATTAAAGATTTTTTTTCATAATATCTTTTCTTAAACCGGAAGTGTATAAAACTAACTAGCAAATTTATGGATATGTTATGCGAGTTCACAGGAAGTTATATGAAATCTACGAGAAGTCCGTTACGGGAAAAGCCAAGTGAGCATAATTGTACAAAGAGCTCTGGCGAATTTTTACCTACACTGTTCCGTAAAATGACGGTAAATCTAAAATAGTGCATGCTGTCGAGGGTGCTGAACCAATAATTAAACTTCAGGGAAAAGAAGCAGGGCATCCTGTGCTAGCTGTTCTGGGTTAGAACTAGCCACTCACTGGGCCAGCAGCCAATATATATAGCCACGAGTATTTCGCGAGTTAATTCTGCTGTGATCGGTATTAGCCAGGGCTGGCAGACGACACTCGAGCGCCAAGGACGGCGCTACCACGACGAGCCAGCCCGGCTGTTAATAAAACACTCCCCCGCCGAGGAAGGTCGTGAGGCTAGGTGGAGGACTATGGTATATAAGGTTGGAGCGATGGCGGCTCGCGGCCATCTTGCTCCCGAGGGAACGACGAGACGCCTGCAAGGAGAATCACTTGGTCCGTGGTCCCCGTTTCGACACCCAACGCTGCCACTGTCGAGGAGGTCCAGCTCGATGACGCCGACGCGACAGTAAAAGGGTAATTATGCTCCCAGTAGGGCGCCAGAGGTGCTGCGTTAGGGTCCTCGTCCTAAGTCTTAAGACTCCCTCTTAGTCGTGAGCATTTTAATTATAATAGCTGCTGTTGGTCAGCAGGACCTTGTGATCATAAATACTAGTTGTTGAGTGGAGTTATTGATTTAAAAGTAACGTAAAGTCGAGAACTAATTGTATGTAAATTTGTGTAAAGTTATGAGTAATAAAATATAGTGAATTATACAAGAGTGCTCTATTATCTAGTTACGGACAACTCCCTTACTTGCGTGGCATGATTCATCCTCAGGACAGGTCACAGCAAATGGTGGAGGCAGCCGAAGCTTTCTACCTCCCCGTCAGTGCACTCACAGCATAAAGTAACGTAATCGGTGGAAGATACCACTCAACAGTTAGCCGCAGTATTAGACCCTCAGAATAATTAGAAATCGCGGACCAACTTCCACTGGGCCACGGGTTTGCATTCCCTGACAAAATTCGCGCAAAGTAGAACGCACACAGTCAGGAGAAAGGAGGCAAAGGGATTATTATATTCATTTCAAATCACTGCATTGATATTTCCGCTAAAAATAACATACTGAATCGCCTCATAATCCCCGCTACCCAGGGTTATACCCCCTGTCGAAAAGCATTAAAGCCAACGTCCTACAGTAACCTAGAGAGAGGTCTGTAGTAAACAGTTGTAATAGAGTGAACTTGTAACCGTCATTCTAAGCCACAAGGTGTTGTGCGCTACTCAGCGAATTCCTGCCACGCCAGTGCGCACAGCCGGAAACAGCCGTGTTGCAGTTCTTCAGCACGCCAGGGCACCCATAGTAGTATAGTGAGTGTATGCATGTTTTTACGATTTATAAAACTTAATGCATGAGAAATTACGGCCGCTTTTAGACCGATTTAATTTTGCAAACGCTAATTTCCACAACTGGGTTCGCGGTGTATAAAACCAATTAAAGTCAGCTTATTAGTGTGCATGTTAACTATTAAGGCCAATCTATGCACAAAAATTAGTGATATGAAGTAATGAGTAAACCACAAAAATCTACAGTTAAATCAATTAAGAAGGTAGTTAAACATGTCACACTTGATTTAACCGACGCTAAGCGCGCATTAGAGGCCAAACAAACACAACACCCCGAGTTACCCTCGGACAAAACAGATTTAATTCACTTTGAGCACATACCTCCCACATAATAAGATGCGGCAAGTAATTATTCATTTTCAGACATAAGCGAACACACCATACAAGAAACAAGTATGAGCGGTTACCTGCGCCCTCACCCACTCTCAACACTTCAAGTAACCAGGAAATTTGTATTCTCAGTACGAAACACAAATATGGATACAACAGAACATGAATACACAAATATTTATCACGTATCACTCCAATATGCCAATTCCGAAAATGATAACACACAAATCCCACACCATCCCGTGAACATAATTGTACAACAACCTATACAAATACCCACCTTCTCAGGGGACGACAATGAAAAATGGGTAGCATTCATAGATCAATTTAACCAGGCAACAGAAAATAATAATTGCAGCAATGAAGATAAATTCAAAAAGCCGAAGTAATATTTAAAAGGGTCAGCTAAACACACCCTAGACAACTACTTACACACACAGGCGGGAATGATCACGTGGCAGGGTATTGTGAATAAACTGAAGGCGACATTCTCCACACCCACAACAGAAGAATACTTAAAACAACTTTTGTTCAAAACAAAACAAAAACTCTACGAAAGCATACAGAAACACACAGAAACACTAATGTATTATAGCCGCAAATATAACCCAACAGTTACGGACAGCGATTTCATAAGTATTGTATGGCGCTCGTTACTAGCGTCATTAACAGACAAAATCCAGGGTCTGAAAAATTACACATTAGATGATATCATTACATATATTCAGAGAGCAGAACTTGGCCTATGGCACACAACAATTTTTCGCAGATTATAAACAGCACAATAAACAAGGAAATAACACACAAGTAAATAACTCCTACCACAAAGAAACCCACCCGACCAGTAACGATACCTACCCACAAAAACAATACAATCAAAAAAACTTCTACATGAGGGGGTAGTAGGAACCACCCCTTACGACACATCAAAAAAGGTGCAAAATCATCACACGAATCACAGGCAGTCAGGCCCCTTAAGGGAATAATGGGTAATCAAATAACACCCACCGAAAGAGTAAAAGTAACAGCACTTCCACAAGGGCGAAAACCAGGCAGGGTCCTTAACGGACGACCATGAAAGGCAAGACCGCCCGTGGGGCGATAAACGTCAGTAACATTTTGTACAAAGACTCATCCCACCCGAGACAAAACTTAGGCAGGTTATCAATGCATGCTAAGTGTTACTTGCGAAACGAGTCCCGAATCGCACATGCGCGGAAATTGCGACGTTTAGTTTCCATAGCGAACAATTCGAAATTTCAAAGCAACATTACATGAGAGAAAAGAAAACAAGGAAAGAAAACAGACAAAGTAATGGCGGAACATCTCGCATTATATTTCGTGACCAACAAATCAGGTCAGGGCATAGCACAAAGTATTATCAACACCCCCCTCTCCCAAGGCCAAGACAGGAATAAAATACATCACGGCACCCGGGACACATGACACTCCGTGTATTGCGGAAGCACAGGTGACCAACAAGGATATGCGAGTTTTCAAACACTGTGAGCCCACCGTGAAATGCGAACCGCGCGTACACAAGGAAGCGGCGGCCCCAGTCCAGTCGGTAACCAGGAAAGAATGCACGACACAGTGGAAGAATGACGTCAAGGTGACAAGGCCAGTGTTCGTCAGGCAGCGAGCGGAAATAGCATCCATGTGCGCACTGTGTTTGTACACATCTCATCGCGCCCAAAACTGCCCATTGTTCCCCAATCAAGTAACCCCATTTCAAACAGATATTGCTGGGCCCTTTCGGAAATGTTAACAACTATTCGGGATTGGTGCAACTAGGATCAAGTTCCCACACGCAGGAACATGCAGCACTGTAAACAGCAACACGGCATGAGTTGGCAGTGATGAAAGGGGTTAGCGAAACCTGAGCCACCAGCCGTTAATAGAAGCATTGAATAAAGATACAAGGCCCGTCACTAAGGACGAGTGTCATGTGGGTTATTTCAAAATATCAACACCGCGCGTTCTTATGCGACTTGCGGGCAAAACCGACAATGCGTTGTGAAGATTAACACCAGCCAGTTAAATGTACATTTCCTATGGTAGTAGCAACAGAAGATATTGATATCTCACAATACGAAACAAAAGTCAACATCAATATACATGAGCAAAATTCTTGCTAATTGACAATTTAAAACTTGATATGATATTAGGGATTGACTTTATCAAAAGATATGATAGTGTACTTATCTTAACAAAAGATATCATGTTTGTTTATGTGTACAATAATGACAAAATAATTGAGATACCTATTAGTATCAAATCATTTGAATACGATCACAGTAATTGCAATGAATTTCATATAAATAAATTTACGACTACATAAGATAATGCCGACCACACATCGGGGAATATTGATCCTCAGTTACTGGGTCATCAGGAAACATAATTACAGCACTTATTAGAAGAATATAGTGATTGTTTTGCTAGAACCATTCAGGAGTTGACCGAAACAAACTTGTACAAAATAAAGTTTGAGTTAAGTACAGATAAACCTATTCATACATGTCCATTCCAGATAAATCCAAAATTAATAAAAGATGTCCTAGTACAAATACAGCAAATGCTCGATTAAAAAATTATTATACCTTTTGAATCCATGTACGCCACACCATCGCTAGTCATACCTAAACGCCAAGAAGGAATAAGGTTTCTTACCAATTTCCACTTACTGAACCAACATTTAACCTCGTTCCAATACCCAATTCATTGAACAGAAGGCATAATCACAAGTTTACAGAATTTCAAATACATCACTTAAATTGACATGTTTAGCGGGTTTTACACAATTCTAGTCCACAAGGAAGATAGGCATAAATTGGCTTTAAATGAGGATGTGATTGGACTTTACGAGTATGCTTGTATGCCTATGGGACCCGCCACTAGTCCCAACTATTTTCAAAACTTTGTTGACATCATGTAAGGTCCGCACCGCTGGAATACTGCATTGGTGTATATAAACAATATATTTATTATTGGAAACACGTCCGAGGAACACTTAAACAATATACATAAGGTTATGGACAGGTTAAGGAAATTTTATACAAAAATTAACAGTAAGAAAATTAATTTTGCTTACCACGAAATTAAAATCCTTGGTCATTATATAATGTATCGTGGTATTCAAACAGATCCGGAAAAGATTCAGACAATACGGCAAATAGCTCCGCCCAAAAATGTCAAATAAATAAGAACATTTTTGGCCTCACATCTTATTTAAGGTGCTATATACTCAACTACACCCAAATTGCAGAACCCTTAACAGAACTAACAAAGGAAAGTAAACCATTTAAATGGGGAGATAGGGAACAAACTGCTCTTCAAAAACTGAAAATGGCACTAACTAACTCGCCCATTCTACCTAAATTCGAAGAAAACAGACCGACCATACTAGTGTGTGATGCATCGCAAACCGCTATTGGGGCCATGTTACTACAAGAAAATACCATGACCAAAGAAAATAATATAATTGTCTTTGCTTCAAAGAAGCTATCCCTGAATGAACGGAAACGGTTGGCTACGGGAAGGGAATTATCTGCTATAAAATACTTCATTATTTATTTTAAACAATTTCTTTATGGCTGAAAATTTATCATAGAAACAGACCATGCTAGTGTAAGATATTTGAAGTCCATGGCCGAACACAACATATGAATCCAGAAATTGGCCATTGCCTTAACTGAATATGACTTAGAGGCCAAAATCATAAAAGGCAAATTAAATACCCTTGCAAATACCCTCAGTCGTATACCCACAGTAGGGACAGCTGGCATGGTACCAGTCATTGTCAACTCAGTAAAATACCACAAAAAATGCCAGTTCACTAACTGTTCAGCATTTTATACAGTATTAGCTGAAACACTATTCCAAGACCCTGCCAAAGACACAGAAACAAACATTACAATAGCAAAATATATTAATAACTGGGGCGACATTAAAGAATTAATTAAAGCACATTTTCACACTATAGACAAAGCGTGCATCGCAAATCTATTTAGGTGAAATATTTTCCAATGCAAGCAATAGCCAAAACTGTACCAAGTATATATAATGTCAATATGGAGATCATTCAGGACAACAATTCACAAAAGATAACAACTAAATGTCTTGACCCACGATTGAATTGTTGCATACTTATAAAGACTGACATCAACGAAAGAGTATTTTATTTACCTGAATACATTCACAAGCAGGAATACATCAAATTTGATGACGATGCTCACCTTTTGTTATTACTGCTACTCGATCAGCCGGTGTCACCATTCTTAGCCAAATATACTAGTGACATGCACATACAACAATTAAAGTTAGTTTTAACAGAACCAGATAAGGCCACCCCTAAATATCGCCGCATCGCAAGACGCTATGCCATTTCTGGTAATGGCGATATTTACATGAAACAGCATACCACAGCCAGAGAGTGTAAACTTACGTTAGTTCCAAAATATTATGTTCCCAAAATCATTACTGCTCACCACGATGCTCTGTTAGGCGGACAGCACTTTGGACAGTTTAAGATGTAAGAGACAATTAAAACAGAGTATTATTGGGATACAATGAACAAAGACATTAAGGAATATGTAAATAACTATCCCACATGCAAGTGAATTAAAGCTTCTAACCAGAAACCTATAGGGCAGATGACTCTAATACCACCCCCCCCCCTCCTCTTCGCGAGTCCTGGGGTCTTGATACGAAAGGACCGCCCCAGACATCAACATGCGGCAATAAATATGTGTTGGTTACGACTGAATTTGCCACTTGATACACCGTTGCATGTCTGGTAAAAACCATTGACGCCATCATATGCGCAAATTTAGTTTAAAATGTTATGTTAGTGTTTGGTTGTCCAAAATCAATCCTCACAGACAGAGGAACCTCATTCAATAATGAGCTTATTACGGACCTGTTGCATTAATTACAAATAAAAAATTTACAAACCACGGCATACAATCTGGCAATGGTTTAATGGAATAAGTAAACAAGATTTTATCGCAACACCTAACCTCATGTGCCAGTGACGATCCAAAACACTGGGACGAGTACATCTCATATATAATTTTTAATTACAACACAACTGTCAACTGTAGTACTAAGTTCACACAGTTTTCTCTTATGCACAGGGTTGAGACCACCCAGCCATCGCACATAATTAGTCATACATATTCCCTCCGTGCTAATGACTGGCACGAGAAACTTCAACAGATACGGGAGCAAGCTCATGTTGATCCGATTGCGTCACAGCAACAACAAAAAAGCATTTTCGACAACTCACACCGACCTAATGACTAAAAATATGACAGTTCGTCTGGGTCAAAATGCACACCTGACGAAAAGCATTTTCCTTTAAATACCAAGGTCCCTACAAAATAGTAAAAGTACTAAGCCCTTCTACGATCGCTGTGTCAATAAGCTGATGAGGGAGTAACAAAATTGAAACAATTAGTACTCGGAATGTTAAACTTGCTAATGTTCGTCATTAACACCCGTCATTATGTTACAGAGGTTTAAGCATAGAGGACTTGTGAACCCAGGACTGTGCGTCTTCAGGATGTACCAGGCAGCCTACTGCATCATGCTACAAGTGCTGAGCCTTGCAATGACGGCGTCCGCAGAATCACTCTACAGAACGCACCACGGAGTGTACTTCAGCCAGTTGACACCGAAAATTCACTATGAAGAAACGGTGCCGCTGCTGTTCACGCTGCCTCTGCAGGAACCTCGGACTCCAACATTGACGAATGGTTTCACAGTGCTTGTGCAACGCCAAACTCCACTATCTGCCGAAATGCTGAAAATCTCAAACAAATTTTTTATTCAACATATGTAAACATCAACCAGTTCCTATACGAAGTGTCCCTGCCAAAAATAATTAAAGATCCTTAACCTTCCTGGGTGATGTAGCGACGTGGTGCTGTGATATTCTGACCTCATGCCACCTTAAAGGGTTGTTGTCTAATGAAGAAATGTTAGCTGTTCAGATTTCAGAAATGGGAAATAACGTAAAGCCATCTATCACTGATCTTAATTTGACAGTGAATACAGTAGCAGAAATCTAAGAACAGGTACAACTAAAAATTAATTCTATGTCTACTCAAATTCAATCTTTGTCACATGACTTTAAGTCACAAGAGAGTATGATTCAGAGTTCACGTGTGCTAATCAAATTATGGTAGGAATAGTACTTGAACTAATTAATAATATCATAATAGATATAAGTTTAAATATTTACATTTAGGTTTGCCAGAATAATCTATTGCCACTACAAGCAGTATCTAAATCTCTTTTAACGAGAGAACTGATAACACTAGAGCCAAAAGTTGGTAAAATGAATTTAAAGCTAAGCATTCCTCTCAGCAATATAATTAATTACTATTCTGTTCCTATAACTGAATGCACTTTTTCCCCTAATAAGATAATGATCAAATTTCAAGTGCCTCTGCGGAGTTCACAGTTCAATTGGCAATTTTTTCAAAGCAGTACAAACTGCACATTTATATAAGAAATATTCTTGTAAAATTGCACTACCAAAAGCTAGCATAGGAATCGACATGATTTTGCATATCACCAGAGCTGTGGCTGAGGAGAAGTACCAGCTTCGGGGTATGTATCTGATATCCAAACATGCCACAGAGTCGATGGAGGTAAGTTGTTTTAAAGCAGCTATCAAGTTGCAAAATCTTGAAAATTATACCATTTTGGAAACTGTCATGTGGCCTTAGTCAGAAAGTGCAGGTTACGGATATTCAGCCTCACCATTTTCTAATTACAAATCCAACTGGTAACTTAGCTGTCAGATGTGCAAACAAGTCACTTACCCAGAATATTGTAAAAACCGATATTGGATCTATTGAAGTGCAAGTTCCTTGTGGCTGTAGGGTAATAGTAGGGACAGTAACACTTATTGAAGCCACGCACGCATGTAAATATAACTTTTAATTCACACACCCACAATAATAGCTTGATTCATTTTGTTAGGTTTAGAGAGTAATGTAAATCCACACTTCAAATAAGACTGATAGTACAAGTAATTGTGAAATTATTTCAATCATGTAGAACATTTTACAGTGTTATATAATAAGTTGGAATGGCGGAATATGTTATTCAAATTGTGCATATACATTATTTCCTAAAAACCTTTGCGATCTGCACCGAGAATTTCTCTTGATATAATTTAATTTTTGCGGTAATTTTATAGTTACGGCACCAACCGCAAACTCCTTTCCCTTCCAATGATTACATGAAACCATAGTGACTACATGATTACCATGCCAGCACATAACTAATAATAATGTTTACTGTAGTGTATATAGATGTTATGATGCCCAGTTAAAAATCAGAGGAACAAAAGTACATTTTCCTTACGCCCAATCACGTCAAAACTTTACAAATTATGTTTAATCAAGTTAATTTATAGCTACCATGACATATGATGTATAGAGTAGATATTGTACAGAACATTGAATATTATATAAAAAGGAGTTATCCAGCCAGTTATCACTAGGTAATGAGAAGAGAAACAGATGTATATAAATGAATGTATAGCGATACAACATGTTCTAAATGCCAAATAGAGTCATTAAAGACATGGCAATATAAAATAATTTCCATAGTACAAATGTATAGAATCTTATTATAGACTCAGATTGTAAAAAAAAAAAGTTTTTTTTTTTTAACTTGTACATTGAATATATCAGTATTTCCAATAATAGTTATCCACGTGCTCCTTTCTTTTACAAATGTAAACGACACCCTAACCTCACGACTGACAGCGCCATAGGGGAAAATAATGAAAGTGTGCGAAGGGCACGATATATTTAAAAAAACACTCTCAGCTGTCAAAACAGAAGAGATACCTCTTCCAGTAGAATCCCTTAACCCTTGACGAAGATACCGAGTTAACCCTCCTCCGCTGAGCCGCCCAACTATTCTCCGGCCTCGCCTCTACTTACTACCTTCCACTCATCAGATGGTGAACCTAAATCATGCGAGGACGCATGGATTTCATGGAGAAAGGGGGCCTTGCTGTGATTAGTATTAGCCTGTGATTTGAACGACACTTCTTTAGACACGCCCCATTTAACCATGAGTCAGTAATAAGCAGGAAGCAATAGTGTGAGTGAGTGTTTGTCAGTCCTTTACAGAGGCCTTACTAGACCACAGCAACCAATAAGCAAACGATAATGTCTCCAGTGTATATAGGTCTATCCAGTTTAGCTTGCTGCCGATCAATCCGCGAAATACTCGGGGCTTTACCAATATAGAAAGAGCTCATGCTTGGGTGTGCATAGGACTGTGAAGGATAACCTACAGGTTAGTGAACCCACGAAATTTTTCGGTCATTGAACATCGTGTATCGGTACATTTGACGTGAGCATAGTGTTACAAGGGCGCCTGAGAGACGTATCCGAGTTCGTGAGGGATGGATGTTTTAATAAAAATATAATAACTAAATTTGATATATTTTATTCACACGGCTATTATTTACAACAGTAAATTATATGTCTCCATTATTACTCTTTTTTTCACTGTAAGCACAATATGTAATGTTTATTTTAATCCTAATTAACGTCCTTATTTATGTATCTGTTTGGTTATTGTCAATTAATTCATAGACATCATTAACACATGTTCAGTCTATCTGTGGCCATCATTTGTAATGCCTTTCACTCATGCATCCAGTCCAATAGTCCCACCAGCAGTCTTACTCTTCACTGCTCTGATGTTCGCAGTCGCAGATTTTCCTCCCGCTGGTCACTTCTTTTGCCGCGCGCTTCTTTCCTCGCTTGTCGTTTATCGCTGAAACTCATCCATTCAACAACTTCTGGCGCTTTATATAGCCGCTAGTCTTCACGTGTAAGGTGCGCCGCACCCCGAATCTAACTGAGAGAACCAAGATTAGTAATCCAGAACATTCTTCAGATATCTCAAAAACACCTTATGCTCAAGATCGGGAGCGGCATGCGCCCTGATAGGCATAACTGCCACGCTTTGTAAACATTACATTGTGAACAGCCGCTGCAGCTTCGGTTGCAACTGATAGCACGCGCACGTCAATAAATCATCCGTGCCTGTAATTATACTCAAATGCTAATTGCTAGAGACCCGTAAATTTCGCGAACAGATCTCAGGACAAGTTAAACTTCTTCCATTACATGTTCTCCCTTTCCGTTTTTATTGAACGACTGTAAGTCAAAATATTTCATTTTTAATTAATATCAATAAAAACACGCAGAAAATCGATGTGTTGGCAATATCCAGTAAGAAATAGTTATTATGCAAAATAGTATTACACTGAGTGCGCACGAATGCGGTGTACTGTCCCTTTGGTGTAATTTTACAGACTCTGCTAAGCTTTGTTTGCATGTGGAGGAGGAATATTCCGGAAGTAGAATTTAAGCTGGGCTTAAGAAAACTTGGAAGTTTCCGTGAATGGACTATGCATGTAAAGCAAGGACCGAATCTCGTGCTACCTGGTTTGGGGCTGAACTGGAGCAACAGCTAATGAACTACTAACTGGTGCTTACGGCCACCGGTTTTTTCGCGAAAAGATTCCAGGACTACTTGTATTCCAGAACACTAGAGCTCAGATATACTTTCGTGATTGGATTATTTTAACAGTGACGCATTGCAGGTGTTTGCCCACGAATCACAGTCAGTGTCGGTGTTACCTAATTCTGATTGGCCCAGTGAGGTAAGGGACTGTCTCCCGGCGAATAAGCATGCCCAATAACCAAAGGAAAACTGCAGATACGTTATAGGACATTGGAGTCGAGCCTTCGTGTGAATATTTTCACGAAAAACCGGTGGGCCTACTGATGATGCATGGAATACGCAAAGTGTTGTTGTGTCTAGCTTATTGTCGAATGAATCTGTGAAATATCCGGGACTCTGCTGATTGGCTGATTGATATTTCTAAATGTGCATTGTTTCTGATTGGGCCCGCCATGTTATGTTTTGTTTCGTAATGGTAGAGACCTGAAAAGTTGGGGTCGCTCCAGAAATGTTCACCCGTGGGAATCGTGCCAAACGATGCAACTGGGCGGCGGGTTTTCTCGGAGATCGCCCTTGCATTCCGGCTCTGCTCCACCTGCACCTCACTTCACCCACATCGGCTCTTAAGACATCGATATTACGAGCTGCCCAAATCTCTCCATTCCACCTGAGAAATTCGTGAGTTCTATGACCTGTAGGCTAGACTACACAGTCTTCTTATTGGTTGCTTTCTGTCACAGTGACAGGTGATGATTGGATCCGCATTTAGTTGCGTGTTCGTTATTGACTCGGGTTCTTTATGAGTATAGACCTGAAAAATTCGCGACTTCAATGAACTGCAGGCTAGAATCTACAGTCTTATGTACAAATTTGCCGATGTCAACTGTTCATTGGTTGTCTGCTGTCGCAGTGGAAGGTCTTCTCCAGGAGGTGTCAGACACCGTGTTTTCCAATGGCTAATCTTATATAAACACACGTGTTTTGAATTATAGCTTGTGCCAAAATGAAACCGCGAATATTTCAGGTCTCTATTTATGAGGTTTCAAATAACGGTTGCACCAATTGCAAATCTCTGTAAACGCACGAGTTATTCAATTCTAGCTTGTTCTGAAATGAACCAACGAAATTTTTTAGGTCTCCACTTATTGGTCTGGCTAAATTCTACCAGGTTAGCTACTAATAACTAGTTGGCCGCTCACCGACTGCGAACTTGTAAGGTAGTTAGGTATTCTGTGGCGGGGCGAACACAATGAGCTTTATTGGAGCTTCCAAAAAAGTAGTAGGTATAATTCTGGACATTCAGCTAAAGAGGCCTAGCTCCTTCTCTTTAACCCAATTTGATATCTTGTTTTATCTCCCAGTGTAGCCACATTTCATGTGAAGCTATTTAAGCGACAGGTAACAACCAGTTATCTTAGTGACAGAGGTTATGTTCTCAGCAGGCAAATAAATTTATCTGACAGCTAATAGTTCGCCACATATTAACCTGCATTGATGCATCAGCTCTGAAACCCCGTCTCAATTTTAATGTTCGTGATTGGCTTTTGCTGGTCACTACATTGAGTGGTCCACTCTGCTTTCCACACTAGGCAGGTGTTTCTTAATGCGATGTTCCTCTTAAGAGCTCCTGGAATATAAACAGAGACTCTTAACATTTTTATAGTGCAGTCTATAAGCATCTGGGAGCTACTGCGATAAAACCAGGAGTATTCCTATAAAATGACTATTCAGGATCTTCGTATAGGTGAAAATCTAATTTAAAAGTTCCATGTGTATATATTCTTATATACTGTTCACGGTAAAGTGAGCACTTTTTAATGCTCTCCCACCAGGTATTAGTGACTAATAAGTATGTTTCATTGCAGACTGAGACATTAACTTTTGAGAGTGATGAAAGTATACAACATATTTATGAGTCATATGATAATGTTGATGTTAAAAAGTGGCGAAAAGATAAAAATTGCCTAAAAGAAAAATTTTGGAAGGGTCTCAAAAAGTGCTCACTTTACCGTTAATAGCCTACAAATTCGTAATTGTATGCTTTTGCGAGTCGCTAGAAGCTACTCTGAATTATTTAATGTGCCTCAAACAAGAACGTTTCCATTCTCATGTTTATTTCATGTCAAGCTAAAGTGAAAATACGGATGTGTTTGTAATGCTTATGTAACTTGATCACTGTTCATATGATACATGTTGAAGCTCCCTGAGTAAAAAATAAGCCAGTGATATTAAAATGGCCGAATCGCATGCAACCCAGGTAGGCTTCTCACAAACACTACAAACACTCACCAGATGACATCGGTCGGAATACGCAGAGCACTCAAAAGTCTAGAATACAAGTAATACAAGCTCAACATATTTGGTCGCTTAATATTTGCTGGTTAAGTGATCTATGCGCTAGACTCTACAGTTCTCTGCACATTCAAACCTACTTTAGTTGTTCGTCGGCGGCTTTCTTTAAGAAAGGCCAAATTTATCTTGCTTAAGATAATTAAGAAAGAATTGGTATATTTACAGAAGTGTCAAAACTTCTGACATATTTTGAAATAATGTGTAAGTCTAATAATTTCTGCAGCCAATAAAACCAGTATTCCTCAAGCTTACTCTTGGCTATCATTATCAAAAATGTAATTTTGTTGGTTAACTTTATTCCATTAAATTGAATAAAATATTGTGCTGGCAATTATTTTTCAAACTGTTTATCTTACGTTTTGCACGTGTGTTTAGGTACTTGATCAAAAACTATTAAAGTCAGGTGTCATTATTAAATGCTATATGTGGACTTAGTTTTATGGAATCACGTTGTAATGTTTAAAAGTTATTAGGGTTGGGGGGAGGGGGGAAGTATACATGCAGTAGACATTCCGGTGATTGCATATATGGTAGTGTAATGTATGGCTTGTATAAACCAAAATAATTAGCGAATTTAAAGGTCATATGTCTTAACTGAAACTCTCTTTGTTCAAACACTGCTTATTAGATTATGCTAATTATACCGTGGCACAGCATTTATAATCGGGTCGCTGTTAGTAGAGTGCCGAGATGAATGTGTCCCAATCATACGTAAAACTAAATAAACTTCGGAAGTTAGCCTAAAAATCGACTAGTTAAAGCTTCGAGTATTTCGCGAATTCTTTCAGAGCCATAGGGTGGACTTCAAATACTTATTGTATTCTTCTATAGAGTGTTCACGTTAACCCATTCAGACCCACTTTACACAATTGTGTAGATAATGCACATGTAGGTAATTTTTGGTCTGTACTGCACATTACGAAACTCATGACCAATTATCTTGCCTTTGGATAAATGATTTGCAAACCATCTTACTGGTCTAGGTCATGATTTCGTAGTCATCACTAACTCATTGGTGGTGACTACGAAAGAAGTGTTGTGTCGGCTTAAGTACTGCATGCATCATAAAACATTTTTGTTTGCAACACCTGAAAACGTAAATTAAAGTGGGTCTGAAGAAGTTAAAATGAGCACTCTTGAAAGCCCTGCTCAAGATCTACTTGTATGCTCGTTGTGTATTCTTCCGCCTTATAGAAAATTGACATTGCCATGGGCCTCATCACTTTATTTGTGCGTCGGTCAGGCTAAACTGTGCAATTATTAAACACGTAAATTTGTTCTGGTCATTTTTACACTCCGATGTATTAAAAACAGAAAGCGAAATAAATAACTGAATTTATAACAAATGGTTACCAAACACATTGTATTCGACGTTAAGAATGGGAACTACTTTCCATCCGTCATTGCTAACTTTACTGGACTCAGGTCACTCAGGGCGCCCGTTAAAATATATGCAGGTAGGGCAGTGACCTTTTTCTACGGTTGATTTCAAAAGTGCTCACTTTATCGTGAACAGCCTTTAGCTTCATGACTGGTCAGAAATTCTTCAGACATTTCCTGAACAACTGTGAGCCACTAACAGCAACAGTGCGACTGAGTTTTGAACAACCTGTACAATGGTTTCGCACTGCGGCAACAGCCAATAGACATGATCGCTCGAGTTAATAGAGGACTGCTGGAAAATGAACTCGCAAAATACTCAAGCCTTTATATGTAGTGTAATATTTTCTTTGCAATGGCTATGTAAATGGAAATTCACAGAGTTCATTCCATGTCAAGGCTACACTTCATTGTTTCTTGTGCTCTCTAGTCGCTGTCGTTTATTTTTTGGCTTACCGAAAAATCAGATTTTGCCTTGAGTGTTAGTTTGACACTTGATTCATTCGTTCTACTGCGATGTGTTTATTTTGGCTTAAGAGTCCTCTAGGCGTGTTAAAGCGCATATGGCCGAATCATAATTCTAACATGAAAATATAGAATTTTCAAGTCTGTCCTACCATAACCTGAGTCCCGAAATTTCCCGCTCCCTAGCGATTTCTGTTCTCGATGCTGCACCAGGAAAATAGTGCCCAAACGCGTTAGCAAAAAAAGGTACCATCTGACGTCATTCCAAGGAAATTTGCTCCAAAAAACGGGGAAACTCAGGAAACACACTGCGTATTTTATCCCGAAAGCAATATACATCAATTTATTGCTGGAATTCCCGTCCGATAGGCGAGTGAGTAGCCACCTGCTTAGAGATCAGCAATATTCGTGTTATTTCTAAGTGACAGATCTACATTTCTCTACCCTATATTTCAGGACCTTTAAATTCGAGCCATTTACTTGTTTGAATGTGCTACAAGAGATTCCCCACTCCATTATCGGTTCAAGAGTCATTCAACAAACACCAAACAAATTATCGACCAATAGAAAATTAAAATAAATAAATAAATCCAGTTCAGTCTGGCCTTCAATGATACCTCCAGATTTAAATGTTTCTAACGCTGCTGCACCCAAATGTGTTGTGTTCATAGTTAATTCAATGCGTTTTAGATCAGTCAATGCAAATAAACTTCATTTTAACGATGGATAATTTTACAGTAACTTTGGCAACGAAATCATAGTTTTATCTACGTCTGAAAGTCTCTTTAACACTTTTAAAATTGTACATGTTTACAGACATTCATGATTAAACTTTAGAGTGAGTCTCCCCGGCCGGTTCACCGGATTTTTGCAAGTGGGAATCGTGCCGGACGATGCTGTTGGTCGGCGGATTTTCTCGGGGATCTGCCGTTTCCCCCACCCCTTCATTCCTGCGTTGCTCCATATTCACTTCAATCACCCACATCGGCTCTCAAGACCTCGCTGTTAAGCACCGCCCAAATCTCTTCACTCACTTTAAAGTGAGTCGACTGTATACACTGCTACAGGAGCTCTTGTTATGTTTGTTTGTGTATTTACACTCACCGCTGTTCATTTGTACACCACACAGGACACGTATACTGTACTGTGCAGAGATCATTACTGGTAGGCTGTTAGCCAGTAGAATGGTGAGTTGAATGTGTCTCAATAAAATAGCCTTTGGTCTGGAACAAGATGTGCAAAGTTATCTGTTCTTATGACAAACGTTTAGAGATCTACGAAATTCGCTTTATTATTTGAAGTCAAAATAAACTTCAAGCACATATGCGTTTATTTTTCTTTACAGTGAACTACTTTTGGCACTCCGCGGAAAGTTTTGGACTAATAGGTAGAGACCCGAGAATTTGGCGAGTTTATTTCTAGACAAGTTGGAATTCACACACTTGTACGTTCATGTTACGATTGCAATTGGTCGACGTGTTGTTTGACACCTCCTCCAGCTAAATGATCCAATAACCAACAGGCAATAATTTGTGTGCCCAACCACCGCCTTTTACTACCGCAACAATCAACCAATAAACAGTTGATATCTGTATGAGAGTATATAAGACTGTGAAGTCTAGCCTGCAGGTCATTGAACTCGCGAATTTCTCTGATCTCTACTAATAGGAAACAACGACATGAAGGTTCATCAAAGTTCAACAATGTAGAGAAATGGGTCGTCATAGCTGTAGAATCTAATAGATAGAGCCACTGGTTTTTCGCGAAAAGATTCACGCTAAGGCTAGACTCCAATGATCTATGGCATACGGGTAGCTTTCATTTGGTTATTGGCCGTGTGCTTTTGTCGGGAGACAGTCCCTTACCTGACTGGGCCAATCAGAATTAGGTAGCACTGACAATGAGTGTCCGTGATTTGTGGACAGACACCTGCAATGCGTGACAGTTGAAATTATCATATCACGAAAGTGGATCTCAACTTTAGCGTTTTAGAGTACACGTAGTCCTGCAATGGTTCTACCAATAAACAAATGACACAAACTCGAATACATGTGGGATAGTGCATTCTAGCATACTGCCCTAAGAAAGCTCGAATTTCGCAGATCCCTACTGATATTACAGAACTATTTATTTATTCATGAAAAATGTTAACTGTCGTGGTGAAGTGTTCGTGTAAAATCCTAACGAAACGACAGTAGAAGTGGCACTTTTTCGATCTAGTTTTGGTTGTTACGGGCGGAAGATTTTTAAATTTGCTTTGCTCGAGCTACAGTTTAATATAATCTTAAAATTATTAAATGAGTGGCGTGGGAATTGAAATCGATTAATTTTCCTTTCGTGAACACGCGACTGAGAATTGGCACATTTATGTTTCCAACAAATACATACTGTGGTTTGGTCACAGAATACTTAAGAGCACAGGAGCGAAACACGCAGTTTTCCCTCGAACTATAACAGAAAAAGTTATTTTTTGTCTGCCACGAAATGTTTTGTCGGTATTGACCCTACCAAACGTTTTTTGTGGTGTGCGGCAATAAATAAATAATTTTTTGTTGCCACAAAGGTTTAGTGGTTGGCAAATAAAACATTTTGTGTTCATCGCAAAAAAAAAATAACACTCTGTAGCCGCCACAAAATAATTTTTCCCAGTGTAATCTGTGGTTTGGTGGACATTTGGACGTTAGTTTCTATATCTCTATCCGCGTCAGTTTTCAAAGTGAGCGGAAGTATTCACAACGGGGACGGAAAACGACATTAAGTAGGATTTTCGAAAGCGCCCAATTTACGAGAACAATATATGGCTCTCACGGCGCGGCCGTCGGCAGAGGCGACCGCGTCCAGAAAGCGGTGGTTGGCAGTCTGATGCCAGCCATGAGGAAGAGTGCAATCTGATATAAAACCTCGTATAGTACGGGACGTCCTCGGAAATTTACGAGGTAGGCCAGTAGCGCGGCGAAGAAACGAGGCAGGACAGGTCCTACTTTCTAGAAGTGGCAAAGAAGATATGATTCTACTGGGGCTTCTGCGTAAGTCACCTGGCCAGTTTTATATTAGTCGTGGAGACAGGCGTATAGCATCAGCTACGGAACACATCAGCGTTATGGAACACTGTCAAAATTATAATGACATAACATTGAGGTCTCGAGAGCCGATGAGGGTGATTGAGTTGAGTATTGGGGGGGGGGGGGGCGGGGGAAGCGGGAGATCCCCGAGAAGACCCGCCGACCAACGCCATCGTCTGGCACGATTTCCATATGCGAGAATCTGGAGTGGCCCCGCCGGGGATCGAACCCGGATCTCCTTGGTGGGAGGCGGGCAGGATAACCGCTCAGCCACTGTGGCCCCACAAAATGAGTGGAAAAACAAACAGGTAATATGCTGAGGGCTGCCCTTATCTCTATGCCATAAAACCGGTCACGAAAAAAAAATGCACTTCAGATGTGGGACGAATAACACTTAAGAAACATCACGAACAGTATAAATACTATTCCCGAGCCCTGCAACATAGCAAAAAACAGCATTTTCACACTGTTGTATTTCAACGTGTGCTGGTCTGAAACACACGTATATTGTATAGGGACCTGCCCTGAAATTTTCTTCAGACTATCCATCAAACATAAATGGGCCACCATTTAAAGTCTCATGTATATTAGATGCATGGCGAGAACACTGCGCGCAAGCTCAGAACCTTGCGCAAAGGAATGATGGGGCACTTCATGCGTATGGCTATTTCGCCCTTATCGCTCACGCGCTTCTCTGCCTCAAACTCGCAAAACACACCTTCGGGTAGGCGGCGCCCTAAATACAGCTGTATATTGCGAAAATAGTTTGTTCCAAAAATGTTTTAAACGAAGCAACATATTGCTGTTTTGTGGTGCTGCCCAAGCAATATCACCTTGCCTGAATTTAACTCAGTTGTACGGAGTTTCCTGCGATATCACGACATACGCATTATTTGAAAACACGGCCAAATGAGTATTACTTCGCCAGCACTGTCCAAATGTTCTCCGCTATGTAATACTACTTCAGAAACACTCAACGTGTTAATTACTCAAACAGGATGGGTTTGTATATTATTCTACGCACGAAAAACATTCCAGTGGAAAATATCCAACTTGGCATTATGTTGGCAAAGAACGGGCTATCAAAAAACGTTATTCGGCACTTTAATTGTATCCGGTGTTGTATAAAACAATAGGACTATTGTAGATGTGATTACAGAGAACAACAGAACTGATCGGCATACATTCGAAAATATTAGGCGACTAACATACCTATAGTTTGTCTTAATTTTCAGTAAATCAGTACCACACTCAAAGTAGTAATTGCTTAGTTTTCTGCAAACAAATCAGGAAGTATTAGAATCATTAAACAAAATCTTCGTATTCCCAGTCAATTTGCGGAATTATTTTTACACGTCATTGCTTTTATGATAGCAAAGGGCAGAGAATTATCGCGGGAAAACCAGCTATTGTCTTTGTGCGAGGCTACTTCCCACATATCGCAGGCGCGGTGTGAATTCTGGTGCTATAGCCCTGGAAGTTTGTCAGTGGCCTGTGAAAAGTTAGCCGCGTTAAGAATGCATCACCCGATAATAAAAGTAGCTGCTCAAAAGATTTCCGAGATTTTACACAGTCTATAATCATAATAAACAATTTTTTTTAATTTTTTTTCGCTGGGTCGTTGGAGCGTTCCTGTTGTTTTCCATATTTGTCAAGATACTTCCTTATACCTTAGACACGAAATAAGCAAGAAATACAGAACATACTTTCGCGCACTTGAGGATCCTTATACGTGTTGTAAACGAAAACACCTAGCAACCCCTGAGACTGATACGAAAGCTAGACAACATGTGATGATTAGAGACCTGTCAAATTAGCGTTATCTTTTGGTGCCATGATAGATTCCACTGTCTTATAAACAAGTGGGCACAGCTCGTGGTTTCATTGGCCGCTGCAGTGTAATCAAATTCACGTAACCTCTTTATCTCTCAAAAGAGATTTGTCACTCCACCGCTGGCCTTATATTATTGGCTCAAGAGTTCTCCGAGGCGGGCCAAGCATATTTTTGGCCAATGGCCGAAATTGGTCAAATGCACAGTAAGTTGGAGTCCAGTCTGTCTTTAAATAATAACGGGAATATTGCAGGTCTCTAGTGATGATGAAAAACGAGACTCTTCCAAGGTGACTTATAGCTAGAGATAGGAAAATTCCGCGAGTTCAATGACCTGTAGGCTAGACTCCACAGTCCTGTGTACACTAGAGCCTCAGCTGTTTGTTCATTGGCTGCTGATACAGTGTTACCTATTGGTTCAGAGGCGTCTATGGCATGTCTAGTGAACTGTAACCCAATTGCAAAGGTGACTTCTCTGTAGACGTGTTTGGCGTCTATCTTATCCCGAAATGAATTCGCGAAATTTTTCTATCCCTACTTATAGACAGATACATTGCCTTTCGCAGTACGAAAGCGAGTTCAGTCAGACACAACTACCACCTCCAAATTCTAAGAATGTGTTTTGTAGAGAGATTTGGTGACGCTTAACAGCGAAGTATTGAGCGTCGATGAGAGTGAAATGAGTTTAAGTTGGAGCAGCAGCGGAATGCAAGGGCGGGGGGAAATTGGAGATCCCCGAAAAAACCTGCCGACCAATGGCATAGTCGGGAACGATTCCCATGTGCGGATATCCGGGAGCGACCCTGTCGGGAATAGAACTCGGATCGCCTTGAAGAGAGGGAAGCGCTCTAGCTGCTACCCCACCGCGGCTGCTCCATTTATATTGGCTGTTCACGATCAAATGAGCACTTTTGAAAGCCCTGTTTTAGATCTACTAGTGTGCACATTCTGTCTTCTTCCGCCTTATGTAAAATTAACATTTCCATGGGCCTTATCACTTTATTCATGCATCGGTCAAGTGAAACCGTGACATTATTATAAAAGTAAATATTTTACAAATATGCTCTTTTTTACACTTCGATACATAAAAAAACATAAAATGAAAGAAATAATTTTAGTTATCGCAAATGGTTACCTAACACTTCTTATTCGACGTTAAGATATGAAACTATTTTCCACCCACCATTACCAACATTACTGGGCACATTTCACTCAGTGCGCACGTTAAAATTTATGCAGGCAGGGGCAGTGACTTTCTTCTAAGGTTAATGTCAACAGTGCTCACTTTATCGTGAACAGCCTATAAAAGCAATGCAAACGCACATATGTATGACGTATAATTTGTCGTCAAATAACATCGAATTTTACAGGTCGCTATCCATTAAGTAAGGAACGTTAAAAAGGAAACAAGTGTTTCCTTTTCTGGAGATATGGTTCTGTCCTGCCCACGCGTCCACCGCGATGTATCACCCCGGAAGAAGATGACATATTCATCTGGAAGAAGAGAGGACGCGCTTTTTTTTCTTGAAGAACCTCTCGCCAGCTCGCCTGCTATGATTCAAACGTTTATTTCCGTCGATTGTTATCCTCGCGGGAGAAGACGGTCGCGTGTTTACTACTGTCTCTCTCTCTCTCTCTCTCTCTCTCTCTCTCTCTCTCTCTCTCTCTCTCTCTCCGTGTTTCTAACGCGCTTGCGCATTGCATCATTGCTAACGCTCCACATCCGACGACAAAAGCGCAGCGGCTTTGGAGCAAGCGCTGCGGTTGTGAGCGAGCGGTGACCAGTTGGCTGAGGAGTAATCGAGAAGAGATGGGAGGTTTGGTGTGGTTGGGTGTTGCGGGGGGGGGGGGGGGGGGGAATCAGCGCGAGGAAGAAGTGATGAATGAATCTCTGACGCGTTTCGCACGCTGCCGAGACTCGGAAAATCCTCCCTGGCGTCAGTCCCACGGGGCGTGGTTGCTGTTTGAGAAAGATGAACGTGCGAAGGACGGATGACTAGCGAAAAAAATAAGGCATCGCGGAAGAGGGAAGGGGATGTAAAAAAAATTAATTTGTGAGAGGAAACATGTGCGCATCGATTTCTCTGCGTCTGGTAGTGGGAACACGCACGGAGTGTGTTGTTGAGTGGAGTCCGATATTTTTCATCCTCGTCCCATTGGCAGAAAAACTGTAGGGGAGGGGAATGGATAGTGAGAGGGCCGTCAGGAATGAACGCTATCTCCCACGACATCAGTAGCAAAGAATAGATAAGTACACAGAAGTTAAATGACGTTGGGAAGAAGGGGGCGGAGGGGGGGGGGTGTTAATTGATATTGGTCTACCCAGAGCCAGCCGTTTTTCGCGAAAAGATTCCAGAACTATTTGTACTCCAAAAACTAAAGCCGAGATCCACTTTCGTGATTGGATTATTTAAACTGTCACGCATTGCAGGTATCTGTCCACAAATCACGGACTCTCAATGTCGGTGTTACCGTATTCTGATTGGCCCAGTCAGGTAAGGGACTGTCTCCAGACAAAGGCATGTGGCCAATAACCAAATGATAACTACACGTATGCCATAGAACTTTGGAGTCTGGCTTTAGCGTGAATATTTTCGCGAAAAACAGGTGGCTCTAGGAGTAGCCTACCCAATTGACGATCGACTGCATGAAGGTCTAGGAGTCTGATTTGAGAACTGGGTTCTGCGGAAGATACCTCATTGGCTGGGCTGCCGGTTTCCCAGCCGCTGATTGGCGAACGGCGTTATGACATGTTGCTGGCAAGTGCCACCATTTTGCTGGCGTGTGCGGCTGGAAGTGACTATTCCGCCTCTGAATTCTGGTCTACTCTGTGCCCTTATCAACGTTCGCTGAATAAAGCGGACGACGAAGGTCATCTTGAATTAATAGAAATTTTTTCCCGCACCTACAGTTCCACATTATTTTAGATGGTCGTTCGTCTTGTTACAAAAAATTACCAATAAAAATGAAACAAAATAGATCAAATGTAATATTTTGACCAATTTTAAAATGGGGTGGTCAAATTAACCCCTGAAGGTAGAATCCAGAATGTACCTGTACATACATATAACATTTATGTGCTAAAAAATGTAAAATAAACGAATACAATGTGTACATATTGAATCCAAAGTCCTCGGGCAGGCATCCTCTTTTAAGTGCCACTCTGGGACAGTGCAGTTAAATAATAGGCTATCTAGTACAGCCCAGCGACAGGAATTCATGTCGGTCCCTTTGTGAAGGGTAGTTAAGGCCTAAATATATTATTCAGAAGAAAAAAAATCTTCTTTTGCAACTTCTAATACTTAAATACAGTGTCATTTAGGGTTATAATTCTTCACCAAGATGGAAAGCATACAATTATATGGTAATGTTCACGTCTTCCATTGTACTTTCAACCATCCTACACGTCCTGCAGAACTCATGGCAAATAGTAAACTTGCAACATTCTGTCTGGTGACTTCATTCCGTGGGGCTGAGTGGAACAAGACAACAAGTTCTGCCTGTGGCGGCAGCCAATGAACATATTACCTTATCTCGAGTGTGTAGGGGCCGCGGTAGCTGAGTGGTTAGACTGCTCGCCTCCCACCAAGGTGAACCGGGTTCAATCCCCGGCCGGGTCACTCCGGAATTTTGTATGTGGGAATCGTGCCAGAAGATGCCGCTGGTCGGTGGGTTTTATCGGGGACCTCCCGTTTCCCCCGCCCTTTCATTACGGAACTGCCTCATACTCTCTCGCGTCACCCACGATGTTAAAAGCCGCCCAACTCTCTTCATTTATTCGAGTGCGTAGAGGAGTGGGGATTCTAGCTTGATGTACTGTTAAAACTTTCCGTACATATACTGCAATTTTTACGGAAATCTACGTACAGTAAATATATGGAAACGCGATTCAAAATGATGGAAAACGGAGCTGAGATTCGTAGAAACAGAATGCGGAAATTTGCGACTGTAACAAGAAAATTATCGTTTCTGCGGTAATTATGTTATATACGCCACCAAGACCTATTCTTTCGAACATGAAAAAGCAGCATCAGGCGCCTGTAACGTTTAGCAATACTTAAAATACAATAACTTTAATATAAACTGAAACAGTTGCATAAGTGACTCTATTACAAATACCAAAGTCATACCTGAAGTCCTCGTGCCAAAGTGGTTTGCCAGTGTATTAAGTTCCCAAATTTGACTTTTGACGGGTTCGAATTACGCTGTGGTATATAACATTGTAACATTTTAAATATATTTTATATACACAGCAGAACACCCAAAATAACGAAAATTAAATATTATTTTCATTATCTCTTTTTTTTTTTTTTTTTTTTTTTACCATAGCTAGAGAAAGCTAACTATATTCCATTCCCGATTGGAAGCGACTTATGAAAATCAACCCTTGAAAAAACACTCTAGGCGTAACATATCAACCTGTTTTCTCAATAACGTGTATTCCACAAGTATATAACACTGTGGTTAGCTTTAGAGTTCTGTATTATTGAATAAATGAAACTTTACCTTAATACCTTCTATAACTTGTAATATTTATTTATTTTTAAATATAAATTAACAACATCGAGAGCAGAGACCTGTTGGCAACGGCCGGTAAGAAATAGTTCACAGTTAAAATATTATTTTAACCTAGTATTTTAGTATACAATTTGTAAATTAAACGGTGCATATTGAGATATTTTTATATTTAGGTAGTCCGGATGTCAACATATCTCATTTTTAAAGTTTAAAATTACAGCGAAAAGTATCGTGAGTAGGCCGTAATGGTACGGTGTTGTTTTATCAAGCGAGAAAGTAACAGTCTACTGAGCGAGGCTTGTCGCGCTCTCTCTCTCTCCCTCCCTCCCTCTCACTCACACACACACACACACACACACACACACACACACACACTGTCTCTTTCACACTCGGGAAGGTTCACTTCGCTAGTACACAAGCATATTATACGTGTTTTCAATTGTAGAATATTTCATACTTATTACAGCAAAATAATTATTTTTGAATTTGTAATTTACAACTGAAAAGAGATTTTAATGTTTGAATAGTTATTTTAATAAATTTAGATATGATGGGGGGGCAGAAACAAAGTGAAGTTGGCAGACGTGACGAGTTGGCAGACGTGACGAACCATGACATGGTGTATTGCTTTTTTACCAAACGAAGCGTAAATTATACTTACTCCAAAAAATACTTCAAATTACCCCGTCACGCTTGTAGACGTTGTGTTTTTTAAACCTAACTAAGCAAGTTACGATGTTGTGATAAATCTGTGTTTCCGCGGCAGTAATAAATATACTATTATTGTCCATTTCATATAAGTGGTCTCAAATTTGTCAGACAATGTGATCAACCTACATACTATGTAAACAGTAAATGCTCTCGCTCCAACAGTATTGTATCAGCTGACGAATTACTACAGGATCCGTATTGTTAGGTTGGCTGTTTTGATGATGTCTTTGGAAGAAAATAGTACTCGGAACTAAAAGTTGTAATTCAAAATCTTAGTTATACTTACAAAATTCGTAATTTAAATTATGTTTCTAAAGCAATATTAAATTTTCTTGGCTATTAGTAACGGGACTTTAAAACATGTTCAGCATTTATGACAGAGTATGTCGACACATACGAACAGTAAACGTTTCCAGCCAATGGCTAGCCAGGTTTATGTTTCCAGTTTCCAGCCCAGTGGAGGCAGATGTGCGTATGCTTTTTTCTCATCGTGTTCATTATACGAATTTCTTATTGGCGTTGTTGGAATATTTAATCGGTAGTTAATTATTTGCTTTTTCCAAACATAGTTGGTTGTAGGTACCGTCGTAGTGCGTTTTGTTGAGTGAAATGTAATCGGGACGTCGTTAACACTGCTCGTTCCGCCATTTTCCTAACCGCCTTCCACAATAAGTGAAGCGAATATAATTTCCGTATTTAAGATTAAGTTTGTTTGTATCAGGAAACGTGCGCAGTGTTGATTTTACTGAATGATTTTGCAAATAAATTATTTAATGCTAGTGACGAACAAATGTAATTTTAGTGGAATAAACTCGCAAGGATTGCCATAGAAAAACACGTGTTCAAGAGGTTACAAAGGCAAGTTTGAGTGTTTTGTAAATGTATTTGTAAACCGTTAATATAATTCTTGAAATGCACGTAGCCTGAAAAATGCTGTACTTTCCACACTTTTGTAGTGAGTGAATAATATTTGTTTGTCTACATCGTAGATTCGAGTGTAAGGTTAACTTCGGTCAAAGTGTGTGCGTGTATATATTGCTGCATCTGTACAAATACGAACAGCGACGTATGTATCGCTTTTTGTATTTTCATTAAAGTTATAATTTTCGAAGTTAAATAATTTAATTGTTATTTCTATACTAGCAAAATTTTCCACTGCTCCATCAAAACAATACGCAACTCAAAATGCCACACACTCATGCCGGAATCACATAGCCCCGACCAACACAGCACGACACGACCAAAAACGCAACCACGACACATTTAACTGTGACTACTTGTATTTACAGCACGACCGACACCACGCTCTTAGCATTTAAACTAACTATTTATAAGGCTCTGATAGGCTACGTTAGTCTCAAAGGCGGTGAATAAGAGGGAAATTTATAATACATAATGGTGAGAAATTGGTATCGCTAATGCACACGAAAGTAGAATTATTATTTTTAAGAGTTAGATACAGTAGTTTTAATTTATCGTTCTTTTAAGCTGTGTATTTACCAATTTTAGGAAAGCGTGCAATACAATTTCATTTTGCAATGTTGTACATTCATTGAGTCGTGCCGCATGACACGACGAAGAATAGAAATCATTTCTAATCCAAAATTGCTGGTCGGACGACAGAATCAGTCGGGTTTATGACGATCTATCTTGTATTTCATTGGCTGTTGGCCGTCGTGTCGTGCGTGTTGGGGCTATGTGATTCCGACATCATAAGAACATAAAAATAATCCCGTCTCACAAAAGACGATGAACTAAAGACAAACACCACCACCCCCACACTCCCCACCCTTACTCTACTCACTTTTTCCTTTTTCCCTCGAAATAAAATAAATATGATACCCTAATTGGGCCTACATCTCATTGTTATGAACATTTCTCTGTGTTATTATTGATTGAAACTCTAACACTCTGGTTCTGGAGGGTTTCAAAATGTAAAGCTTACTGGCCATACAAATTTGTAAGTTCTATCACTTATATTTTTTTAGAACGTATATAAAATTTGTTAAGCTTGTTACACAGGGCTACTTGTTAGCAAATAAATTTAAAGATTTTTCCTGTTTTTAAAGGCTGTATTTAAAAGAAATATAGTTGCATGTAGGTTTCAACGTTGGAGTCTTCCATAAACGTTTTGAGCATTTTTGTTTTGCAAATTAAAAGCGCTCATATTTTTTTAACATACGTTGTTACGAATATTGTAAGAATAACAGAAGAATAATTCACATAAACAGGATTTACATTGAAAAAACATTTTATATCAATTAAATTACAACATGCTTATCAAACAAAATTCTTTCGATTTAAGCACCCAACGAAGGTGCTCCAACATCATAAAGAAGTGCCTCATGCATCAGCAGGAAATGTGACATTCCAAAATTTATCTCTAAGGAAAATTAACTTAATGTCTTCAATCTTGGGTAGGTGGAGCAACTTTTTAGTGTGTAAGTAACATGTTCGTTTGATATATTGTTGCTGTAGGTCACATCTGCTTCTCTAGAGCGCTTTGTAACATTTCTGAACTGAAATACAGTTTTTCCTTAGGTACCCGACAACAAGCCTAGGGCTGTATTCACAATTTTGAGGAGGGGGGTTGTGCGACTGAACTTCAGTGTAAATATCAACACTGAGTCAGAAATAAGTTTTTATTCGCAGCATGACAATCTTAACACTTAGGTATTTGAGAAAAGTTATTAAAGTATTTTGTATGTAGACCTGTTATACTTAAGATTTGTGTTAGTAAATAAGAGTTATTAGAATTACTCAAATTAAGTAACATTTGCTTAAATATTAGTTTGGTTATCTACATACTTTAACATCCTGAGAATTATAACCACCATGAAAGTATCAGGCTGTACAGAGTTTGTTGTCATATCATACCACAAAGCTGAATATGTACTTTTAATGCATAGGAATAGCCTGTATGTAAGAATTTATACTGTCTTTGAAAATAAGGTTAGGGAGGGGGTGGAATTTCGGTATTTGTTCATTCCTGGGGAGGGGGGATCTTGGTATTTGGTGTTCGTGGAAACAATGCTAAATTTTTATGTTTCCAAGAACTTTCCTCAGGTAAGTGTGACAGGATTAGTTGTCATTAATATATTTCGAGTGTATTCAAAAACAGTAAAATATCTTATTCATTTGACAGTCAAAATACAATTTAATTTTCATGCATCCTGGTTACAAATTTCTTGCAATTTAAAAAAATTATAATTTTATAGACTTATTGCATGGGCTGTTAGTCATTTACATAAAATATTTACAAACTAAAAAAAAAATGGGATTTTTGCCAAGCTGCAAATGTTTGAACAGCCCTTCACAGCTTCTAAAAGTCACTTGGGAGGCGGCACATGCAGTTTGTTTACAAAAACAGTCAGTCATATGTTGTTTGTTTACAAATACTGGCAATAACATGGTGTTTGTTTGCAAACAGAGTCACCTTCAATGACAGTTCAGCTGTGGTGGAAGGATGCCATTGGCACTACTTTCCTAGAACTGTCAAATTGATACCACTTATATGAAATGGACAATACGGTGTGTTTCGTTAACCACTGCGTGTGAAATAGCGTGGCGTGGCTGCGTGGTGATCGTTACGCTGGATCTGTATGTGTGTGCATATTTTCAAATATTTGATGTGAACTATTTATACGTTTTAAATGTGAATTGTTTTTATGACGAAGTTATTTATTTACATCCACGTCTGTTTATGTATCACAACGTTGTACCTTTGCCCTTGGTGTTTGAAACACAGTTGTGTAACGTGATTCACCACCAATTCCAAACAAAATAACCAAGCCCGGCCTCAATAAATTTCAATAAACCTCGTACACAGTAAGCAGCAATACATATAAATATGAGCGGAATATAAGTTACGGTAGGATTATTTGTGTGCATGTTCACCGCTATCTTTTAAAGTTTGTATGACTAAAGCGAGCAACACGAGTTGTGTTCTTGAATTTAATGTGCCTTTTTCGTTGGACTGGTTATGCTTTCGTTGTTCGAACTGAGGCCGACCTTTTAAAAAAATAACCGGACACACATCAATAATGTGCTATGACGTGGAAAACAAATATGTTAATGTAATATAACCATAAGAAGTATCGTCAATTCAGGCATTTTTAAAACGTTATAAAGCTTACCTAAATAATATTATAGGCCTAAACTGTGATTATTCGTACGAAATGGTTTTTAAAATAGACCTACGACAGAATTCTTTGAAAAGCTGTAAACAGTAAACAACACATTTGGCATGTATAAAAGTAGAAGTCGCTTTTCAATGTTTATGTTTAGGTGTAGCGAAAGTATACGAACACATGTACACACACAATGGCATGTAAACACTGATTTTGACAGATGCTACATGGCAGTCACATGGCAATGTTTGTATACAATTGGCGGAAGGATACGAAACGGGCCTGCAAGTAGATATTTAGAAGGGCTCCGAGAAAGTTGCCTCCAGCGGGGAATCGACTATAGGAAATTATTGGACATGTTCCGTGAATTCACCGAATGTTCTGTGAAATTTAAATTGAGTGCGTTTTCGAAAACTATTGTGTCCGTAATTTTACAGAATCACTGTTCCGTGAAATGGAGGAAATTTTTTTAACAGTATGCCATCCCATAAATAGGATCAGGATAATATTTTATTATTTAGATGACGTGTAGGATAAGCTCCCCTATTCTACGTATTTTCGAGTTTCGGCTATTCTCTTATTGGATATTGTCCACGTGGGTAGCCATTTTCACCTCAAACCAGGTGGAATGGCATTCGGGCCTTGCTTTCTTGCGGATCTTTTATTGGCTCGATGTTCATCCTCGTCATATCTGATAAACAGGGACACCGATTCTCATGAAAATATGTCACGACCAGTTGAATTTCATTACACTTCAACTCAGAGCTACGTCAGCGAATGGATGATCCAGTCCAGGTGTTTCGCGTTTTAGGTAACCTACTTCTGATTGGCCAGTCAAGTAAGAAAATTTCTCCTCACAGACACACGCTGTCAATAAGTAGGGGCACCGGTTTTTCGCGAAAAGATTTCAGGACACGTCGTGTTCCAAAACACTTCAGTTCAGAACCACTTTCGTGATAGATTCATTTGAATTGTTATGCGTCTTAGTCTTCTACCCGCCAATCACGGACGGTCAGTATCGAGGAAACTTAATTCTGATTGGCTCACTCACGTAACAGACTTTCTCCGCATATATAGCTAAATGATAGATACAAATGTGCATGTAGAATATTGAAGTCTAGCCAGAGCGTAAATCTTTTCGCGAAAAACCGGTGGTCTTACCAATAAGCAAAAGAAAACCGCTGGCACGCTCGTAGCGTATTGAAATATAACATGTGCGGAAATATTTTCGCGAAATTCGGTTTCCCTACTGATAAACTATGGCTAGGGGTAGTGAAATATTTCAAGACAAGTTGTATTTCAAAACACTGTAGGATTCTTTCCTATTTTTATTGGGTGAATTCCTTTTTGTCACGTGTTAACTGTCTGCACACGAATCACGTAGGAGCCGTGGCGATGTTGCTGAATTCTAAGTGGCCAAGTCAAATATGAAAAAGTCTTCTCAAGCAGACAGCAACCAATGGTAATGGACAAACTGCTGTTGGGTGCTTGTAGGTCTACCGTGTACTCATTTTTTTTTTCGCGAAAAATCACTAGCTCTAACTATGGGTCAGTTGCAAATATAGTGGAAATGTACATATTTTGAAGACTAGATCGTCCTAAAATGAATTTCCGAATTTTTCCATTCCCTATTTAAAAAGCGAAATGTTAGGACCTTTACTCACACTCAAAATTTTGAACTAATTCAAGGCGTTAAGAAGAGCTATAGATTGAAACTACTGAGTAGATATACGAAACTTATAAATACGTGTTACTACCAATGTAAATAAATATTTTTCTCCGTTGTGTTGTGTGGGTGTGCATGACGTGTATGCGCAGCATGACAGTTATTTACGACGCATATTATTTCATTTTACCTATTTGATTTACCAAAGTAGCCTGACCTAAAAACAAGACATTCGTGAATATTTAGCTGTAGCAATGTATGCATTTCATGCTTTAAATTTATGTGTTGAAATGTTATTATATAGACGCTGTAAAAAAAATATATATAATTTAAAGTCTCTAAAAAAAAAACAAGCATTTTCTAGGATTTACCAATGTCTTCCGTTCTCTTTTCGCTCCTTTCTTTAGTTTATCTCTCCTCTTTCCTACTCCCAAACTTACGTTGGTTATGTGCAGCTCTTTCTTATGCAAAAAGTGTTTTTGCTATGCTTACAACTCACGCAACGCAAATGGCAAAAGTAATAGCAAATGCAAACTAACAAACTGTTTCTGGCGAGCGTTGTTGTCTTGAAGCTACTGTGCATCTGACATGTATAAGTATGGAAGCTTTAAAAGCCTCAGAATATCCGACGAAACTGAGAATCCTTACATAAGATTTGTACACAAAGTTCACAGCCATTGTAGCTAACGAACATGACGGTTTACTTCACCTGTAGTTTACGGGCGTGTGAGATACCGCAAATGCTCACTTGAAGATATAACTCAAGGAATTTGTTATGTCCAGTATTAGGAACACGTGGCAAAGTAGACAGCTTTATTAACCGCACTGCGCACGGCAAAAATAAGCCTCCGATACAGTAAGACATGTTCATGTACGTGAAGTTATTTGCGGCGGTTACAGCATATTGTGCTCGTAAACGACTGCTGCCAATAACACACAGCACAACACGCTTCTTTCACTGGTACTAAAAAAAAAGTGAGCAAACTTAAGTGTAACTGAAAAGGGTTGACACAGAAAAATAGCCACAACGGGAAAAAAAAAAAAAAAAAAAAAAAAAAACTATTTGTAGTAACTGAATAAATTATTGCGCACGTGACTTTGAAATGAGTGATTTTATACACACGTCACATGAATATAGCACAAACGAATTTTACTAAACGACCAACAACTAAGCAATCCCTGAATTCCTTTCACGTTTACTTACAATTAGTGGTCCCTGTTTTTTTGAGAATAGGTTCCGCGACCAGTTGTAATTCAGAACACTTCAGTTGAGATCCATTTTCGTGGACGGGCTGTCTGCCCGTCAATCGCGGACGTCCAGCGGCGAAGTAACATAATTCTGAATGGCCTAGTCAGGTAAGGAATAGTCTTTTCACAAAGACACGCGGCCGAAACTCAGCGGTAAGTTGCACGAGAACACTTCGGATATTGAAGTTTATAGGTTGTTCACGGTAAACTGAGAACTTCTAAAATACCTGCGTAGGGTCTACTTCTCAGATTGAATTGTATTGTATCCTTTTACCGTATGTAAATTTAACATTGCCATGTGCCTGATCACTTTATTCATGCGTCAATCACGTGAAACTGTAGAATTATTATAAATATAAATGTTTTTCAAATGTGCTAATTGTTACACTTTAAAGCATTAAGAAATAATTTTAAAACGTGAAATAATTTCAGTATCCAGAGATGTTTACCTGACAATTTTATTTCAGCGTTAAGAGATGGAACTACTTTTTCTCCATTGTTACCAACTTGCTGGGCGCATACCAGACATTGCGCACGTTAAAATATATGCATGTATAGGCTGTTCACGGAAAATTGAGAACTTCTGAGGCCCTAGTTATTTTTTTCCTATCAGCTAATCAGCTAATTTTTTTATCCTTGCACCACTTTTTAAAACAAATATTGCCATGTAAGTAATAAACACTGTGTATATACTTCACCGGACACGAAAGTTAACGTTTTCAGCTGCAATAAAATATATTTACTGACTGCTATTCCGAATGAGAGGGCTTCAAAGAGTGCTAACTTTACCGTGTACAGCCTATATCTAAAGATATGAAAATTTCTCGAGTTCAATGACCTGTAGGCTAGAATCCACAGTCCTGTGTACACGTGAGCCTCAGCTGTTTGTTAATTGGCTGCTGTTACAATGTTACCTCACACCTGGCAGTATGGGATTCGTTGCTTGCTTCTTTGCAAGTCTGCTATTGGCTCAGATGCGTCTAGGGCGTGTCTAATTAACTGTAATACAATTGCAAAGGTGACCATCACTCTATATGTGTTTGACGTATATCTTGTCCCGAAATGAATTCCGGAAATCTTCCTATCCCTACCTATATCATACTAGTCTTAAGTACATGACGCCGTTTTAGCCATTCAAGACACAGAAGCCAGGATAAGGGCGACACTAGCCCACGTAACTATCGCATCGACCCGTTTACAAGCAAGGTTCTGAAATTGTGTTCAGTTCTCCCGTCGTACCGTCTTGAACTAAGGGACTGTAAGTATGTTGACCTTATCATTTTATTAGTGTAAAATTTGAAGCAAAGTTCACGTACATGTTCCTATACTAGTTTTTAGTGTTTCCAGTCAGTGCATTTTGCGGTAAGGCGCAGCACGGAAAGGCGGTTTATAGCTAATTTGGAGAGCTCGGAAATCGTACATGATATTTTAACAGTGATTTTTGTACCTTGCCTCAAGTGTATTTTCTTTTCGAAGATCTGATGTATGACGCACGTAAAGGATGTTCGTAAACATAACCTGTATTTCAACCACTCTGCTAGGCAGTTGAAGCTCTCCGGGTGTAGAGCCCTTAGGCGCAAATCTTTTCGCAGAAAAACGAGTTGCCCGAACCGTAAGCGTTTGAAACCTATGCTTAGTTACTCGATAGGTTCTTGGTTATGTAAACATTACATATAAATGTAAGCAGAGTAAGCTAATAAATCGTTTCGACGCATGCTGTTATGTTTGTATGAGGAAATGGAACACGCTACATTCTACAATCCCTCGGGACCGACAATGAAATTTGATAAATATATATAACTCTGGAACTATAAATTCAGAAGAAAAAAAAAGCAGACGAAGTAACTATTGTAATAAACGTGGACATTTATATCAACACAACAGTTTATTGTGAGCCTGTGTGTGACTATGTATTTGCGGCAGTAAATATAATTAAACTGTAGATAACTCTTTTTCTACTACAAAGAAAATAGTTCTTTTCAATATAACAACGCTCAGCAATATCTTGATTATTCCTACAGAAGCAATAACAGTAAAATTTTTCGGAAGTGCGGAACTTTGAACTACAAAAAAGTTTAAACAGCAGATTTTAGTCTGCATTCAACATGTGAGTGTCCAATTTCAACGTGTGGTTTACTTATGAGTAGAGAGTTTCGATTTTCAGTATACTTGTGAACATGAGGCTTCAATATTTAGTGTATTTGTAAACAGGAATGTTCTACTTCTTTATGTTTGTTTTACTTTGCCCTTCATCGAAGACTCTTCTTATTACTAGGAGAGTATTATGGCCACAGAAAAGACCACGGCGTCCAATTATGCTACGTGACTCGATTACACGCTCGTTGTAATGCAGAATTTTGATCGCTGTTGCCATTCAAAGCTGTGGCAAAACTGTTTTGTAAACTTGGCTTTGCTGATCCTTCTCAGTGACTAAGTCAGTACGAGACAATGTTGAAACAACTGTTCGACTCATAACTGTGCGTGTACGTCAATAGAGGAAGTACTTGTTACAGGCTGTTTGCGCTAAAATGAGAACTTTTGGAAGCCCCGCTTACGATCTACTTGTATGCACGTTGTGCATTTCTCCGCCTTATGTAAAATTAACGTTGCCTCATCACTTTATTCACGCGTCGGTCAAGTGAAACTGTGAAATTATTAAGAAAGTAAATATTTTACAAATCTGCTCATTTTTACTCTTCGATGCATAAAAAAAACAGAAGGCGAAAGAAATAATTTAAAGTTATCACAAATGGTTACCTAAATATTTTTATTCGACGTTAAGATAAGGAACTACTTTACATCCATCGTTACCAACTTTACAGGGCGAATGTCACTCAGTGCGTCCATTAGCGTGTACGCGTGCAGGGGCAGTGACTTTTTCCTAAGGTTCATTTCTAAAGTGCTCACTTTATCGTGAACGGCCTTTACCTAGAAGGACGTAACGTTATAGGCGCGTATAGCAAACAGTTAAGATGGCAAAACCTACGTCAAACGTACTAAGTGACGCTCTGGTTAAAGCTCCGTCCGAACGTACGCACGCGCAGAACGTGACGTAATTCCCCGTTATTCCAGTTAAACACGTGTTTTCAAAACGGAGGAGCAGGCTACCAGAGCGAAGGCTGCTGGAGATGCGGTGCGTTAAAAAGATCGTAAACCGAGTTTACTGCCAGCACTCGGACAGAAACTTTCAACGGAGTGTTGTCATTGAGATACATGATGTCAGCATCCAACTATTTCCATGGCCACTGCAGAGCAAAGTGAATTATTATCTTTAACTATAGTGGGTTTGCGGGCAATTGAGCAATTATGGTGTCCCTAATCAGTTCCTTCTTTCAGGCAGTTGTGTATCCTTGCGCCGCTTGCAAAAACATTTATGGCATGGACATGCTGGCTTATATTCATAAATATATCAAGTGACGCCGACAAATTGTTAAAGGCTGTTCACTATATAGTGAGCACTTTTAAAATCAATCGTACAATAAGTCACTACCCCTGTCTGCATATATTTCAACGGCCGCACATAGTGACATTCGACCAGTAAAGCTGGTAACGATGGACGGGAAGTAGTTCCTTATCTTAAGTCGAATAAAAAGTGTTAGGTAACCATTTGTGATAACTTAAATTATTTCTTTCTTTTCCTGTTTGTTTAATGTACTGAAGTGTAAATATTAACAGATTTGTCAAATGTTTACTTTTCTAATAATTTCCCAGTTTCACTTGCCCCACGCATGAATAAAGTGATGAGGCCCATGACAATGTTATTCTTACGTAAGGCGGAAGAATCCACAACGTGCATACAAGTAGATCTTACGCAGGGCTTTAAAAAGTGCTCATTTTATCGTGTATAGCCTATAGAAATATGTATTCGTTGCTGTTATCCCAGTACTTACTGTTATGTGTGTAGAACAAAAAGAAACCATTTCAAATCGTCACTGACACAGATTAGACGAGTACACAGAGACGAAACGGTTTGGCGGGTCCTTTCAAGTGAGCGTGCCCATTCCCTGATTGGCTACGCGTAGGGTTACCAACTTTTTAAAATGTGCCATAAGGGACACGTCCAACAACTTGACACACGTCTTATACCCTAATGAAAACATAAAGAAAATTGTCATGAAACAGAACAGTATTAAATACTATCTGTAATGTGCAAAAGACAATGCTATACTGAAATACAGTCAACGTTTTCTCTAATCTTTTTTTACCAAGAAACTTATACAACAATTAAATATAAGTTGCAAATGAATTAATTCAGTACGATGAAAATACCGGATTTACTGGTTTTCAAAACAGACGACACCAACTCTAAGGTACTATGCAAATCTCGGCAGAAGTGCTAGTGCTACTTCCGCGAACGCACATTTTGTTGAATGCCAGCTGTTGACGTCAGTTGTAACTATCTGTGGCCACTGCGTTAGAGCACCAGAATAAACGTACAAGAGGTAAAGGCTGTTCACGATAAAGTGAGCACATTTGAAATTAACCTTAGAAAAATGTCACTGTCTCTATCTGCGCATATTTCAACTGGAGCACTGAGTGACATGCGGCCAGTAAAGTTGGTAACGATAGATGGGAAATAGTTCCGTATCTTAACGTCGAATAAAAATTGTCAGGTAACCAATTCTGACAACTTAAATTATTTCTTTCGCTTTATGTTTATTTTTTAATGCATTGAAGTGTAAAAATGAGCAGATTTGTTACATATATACTTCTTAAATAATTTCACAGTTTCACCTGACCGGTGCATGAATAAAGTGATGAGACCCACGACAATTTTAATCTTACATAGGGTGGAAGAATACACAACCTGCATAAAAGTATATTTTCAGCAATGTTTTCAAAAGTGCTCATTTTACCGCGAATAGCCTATACCAAGCTGCTTGCTGATAGATGAATGGCATTTCAGCATTTTGCTGGTCATTGAAGCATTTTGTTGGAGTGCGCGGCTGGAGTTGGCGGTCCAATCTCTCCACTGCGATCTCACCTAAGGAAGCCGGCTGCCGTACCTGATAGACACGTCTACCGTTGCTGACCAGCCAGACGAATGGGAGAGGTGAATGACATGAGGACGGAACAGTTGCGGAACGAAGACGCAGGGAGAAACGTTGGTACCTCGAGAAAACATCCGCACCACGGCAGTGTCCGCTACACTCGCCACATGAGAACTTCCGGCCGAAACTTGCCCTCAGACACTTTTTCATACCACCGGGACCAGAGCTCGATCCAGATACCTCAACGATGGGAGGCCAGTGACAGAGCCAGCCGAGGAGTGCAGTGGCGATAGCCTCAATGCTGTAGTGGTCAGACCGTTGACTAGAGATGAGGTATCGTAAGGGCCACCTGTTTTTTCGCGAAAATATTTACGATCAGGCTAAACTTCAATATCCCACGTGCACCCTTGCGTCTCTCCTTTGGCTATTGGCTGCTTGTCTTCATGCGAAGAAAGTCTGTTACATGAGCGAGCCAATCAGAATTAAGTTCGCTTGATACCTACCGTCCGTGATTGGCGGGCAGGAAAATGAGACGCGTAACAATCCAAATGAACCTATCACGAAAGTGGTTCTGAACGAAAGTGTTTTGGAACACGGCGTGTCCTGAAATCTTTTCGCAAAGAACAGGTGCCCCTAGGTATCGTTTTCTGCGCATGTACCAAGCACTGACCTACCTCACACTTAAACAAATGTCAAAGGCAAAAGATCAACAGCGATGAACGTGTTTGTATGTATTTTAATTTCCAAAAAACAAGCCCTTTTATATTAATAAAGTGCTTTTACTCATTTTAATTTTATTAATTGCGCTAAAACTTGGCTGTATGAAGTATACAAACATCTCAGAGCACTTGTTTACATAATTAATTTTCTAATCTCAAATTCTAAACATGTCATTTATGATAATCGTATGGGGAGGAAAACAGTCCAGTGTTAGGATACGCAGGGGCTATGCGCACCTTGGGCGCGAATTCTAAGAGTCAGATCACTCATCTAACACGCAGTGGCGTTTATTCCTTAGACGCAAGGTAAGCAATTCTTACCCTATACATTTTGGAAATGTTTGATCCTCTATAGGTATCGCCTTATCTTTAAATCTAATCACATTTAATTCTGAGTTTCCCCGTTTCCGATTCGAGAAACTTTTTTTTTTTTTTTGTAACTCCCGTACCGTACATGCATAGTGCTGCTATCTAGTATTTATTTCCACAAACGGGAGCGACTAGCGATGAATCGAACTCGCAAGCGAGTTACCCTGCCGCGTTCCTTCGGCGGGGTAAGCAGTCTGTTTGTTTGCTTCCTCCAGTTATAATTTCCTTGGAATGTGGATGAAATTGTTCGGGAAAACGGGAGTTATCTTGTAATTTGTAATATTCTCTCTAAAAAATATTCAGTTTAGTTATTATTACATTCATTTCGTTTCCGTTTTTATAACTAATGTTAGATATTATAAAACAGTAAATACATGTGGTGAGTAAGCAAAATTGGGAGTTGCGTTTGTTAGTAGAAATTGGAAATGGACCCACAGCCCGGCGTTAGCAATGTTACCTAAAACACTTAGATATGTAATGCTTTTATACTGCTGTGACAACGAAGCAAATTCTTTGTCTGCTCACGTAAATCAAGCATCTAAAAAATATTTGTAACGTCTGAGATGGTAAATTAATATGGGCTTGAAGAAAGGAAAATGGTATTAGTTTTCATTTATAAAATTTATTTTCAATTACTCTTGTAATGCTAAACTATATACATTCACCACCTAAGTAAGATAATTTTGGTGGGCGTTTTTGTACAAGTCACAGAGATAAGGTTTCAAGTGCACATACATTCAACATCCTTTTGTGTCAAGGGCAAGTCTGGAGCCATAAACACAATTATTCGCTGGGAAATAATAACCTTGCTAATATTCTCAGTACAGCAGAAACACTGCTGAAAAAAAACTATAATTTTATTCCTTGTAACGAACCGCTTGCCACAGCTGTCAAGATGAAACTCACTATGGCATAATGTGCTTCATACACTGTAAAGTTTTTGTAGTCTTTGCAGAGAATAACGGCGCCAAATGCCGTTAGCGTTAATGTGCCTTTTTTATTTAGTTCAATAACTATGATAAATGATCTGTAATTAAGGCCACAGTACATGTACTTGTAACGATGGGTTATAATTATAGTCACCATCTCTTTAATATATCTGGTGTTCCTTCACGAAAATAGATAACGTTACGTTAGTAATCGTTTTAGATGTATTGTAAATGTAAGCATTTGTCATCAGCAACGTATCGATGTGTCTCTTCTAAGACTAGGCGTATGCCCAAAGGCCCTGCGTTTATTTCACACCCATTTTTTTTTTCGAAAGGAAACGCCTTACATGTCTTGTCGTGAGAATTTATATATTAACTAATATTAACTATATATTTATTTATTTATGTGCATATATATTTATCACTTACATTTTACCAAAGTAGTAACCGCACAGAATAAAAGTAGTGACCTGGAAATTTCGCGGGTTCATTTGGCAACAAGCTAGACTCCATAATCCGTTGTGCACTGGAGCCTCAGCTAGTCGTCTATTGGCTGATGCTCCAGTTTCATCACAGGCCAAGTAGAACAGTATTCGGTCGTAGTTTTCTTGCACGACAGTAATTTGCTCAAATTCGTCCAGGGCGTGTCTTACAAACTGCGATCCAATTGAAACAGAATGTCAAATTTACACGTGTTCGAAGTATAGCTTGTCCTCAAATGAATTCGCGAAATTTCCGGTTTCTAAATATAAATTAAATGTTAGATTTTCTTCTCGTCAGAGTAATTCCCACTGTTTGCCAATCTCTGCTGATAAAGACAACTTTTAAGCTATTTGCGAGATTTAAAATTACTAAGATATTTTTCTCACGCATTTCCGTTACTCGCACTCGGAGGCTGGGAAAGTTGAAGGGTTCATTTAGTGGTGGACAAGTCTCCATACACACATTCATGTTGCTTTTGTAATTTACTTGACTGATGTTCATTCTCCAAGGCCGCCGGGACTACAATGCGTATTCCACCACCCGAATGTTTACTCTCTTCGTCAACATTTTCGCACTTAATTCAGTTCATTCATAATTCAGCCCTGCACAATTTTCTCACTTAATACAGTTCAGCACATTCAGCCATATACATGTGTTAGATGTATTGGCTGAATAATTTAAATCTTCATGTTATCAGCGTATAAAATAATTATAGCCTTTTTTCAATGCGATAAACTTGTTAGTTCAGCAATTCGTTGTGAGCAATCCTACATTAACAACAGAAACAAATTAAAATCTTCTGTTGTGATATTGACTGTAGTGAGTTATGAATAGGGTCTGAAAAAGTTTGGTTGTTTAATTACCTGGTCGGAGGAATTACAAAACTATTCTCAAATCACTTGTATACTAAACAGTGTTCTAACCTCAAAACGTATCCACGTAAAGGCTGTTCACGGTAAAATGAGTACTTTTGAAAGCCCTGCTTAAGATCTACTTGTATGCACGTTATGAATTATTTCGCTTTATGTAGATTTAACATTGATATGGGCCTCGTCACTTTATTCATGCGTAGGTCAAATGAATCTGTAAAATTAGTGAGAAAGTAGATACTTAACAAATTTGCTCATTTTTAAATTTCGATGCATTAAAAAAACCGAAAGCGAAAGAAATATTAGTTATCACAAATGGTTAACTAACACTTTTTATTCGACGTTAAGATATGGAACTACTCTCCCCTACATCGTTACCAACTTTAGTGGACGAATGTCACTTAGTGAGCTCATTAAAATATATGCATGCACGGGCAGTGACTTTCTAAGGTTCATTTGTAAAGTGCTCACTTTATCGTGAACAACATTTAGTATATGATAATCATGTTGGGAGGAAAGCAGTTCAATGTTGGGATACGGAGACTGGTTCTGCGCAGTCAGCGAGATCGCTCTACCCCATATTCACTCGACGCTTTGAACACTGAGAGGTCTGCACACTGGAATGCAATACAATCTAGAAGTGATTAAACTATATCCACCCCTTGCAGGAACACCGGTTCTGCTGGTCTCTGTGTTTTTACGTACCACCGTCCTTCTGGTGTACCTACATGACATCGGTCACGCCTAAGGTACTGTACAATGTTCATTACTGGCTCGTGATAAGCCGATGGGGTGCAGTATTTACTTCACCTCATTCGAGTGTCATTTATTGAGTGAAACTATGTTTAACCTGTGCCCTTTTGTGTGATTAAAATCATAATAAATTTAGAATGCAAGATAAGTATTGTTGTTTGTCTGTAGTGTTCTAGAAAGATCGTGTTAAACACCAGCGGAACGATGAAGCTATAACCGTGCGAGTTTTTTTCAAAGACAAATGAATTATCAATGAAGCTTTGCTAGAGAGTAGTCTTCTAAGTGTTACGTCCAAATGAACTGAAAGCAACCTGCTTAATCTTCAGCTAATTAGTAAATGTGTCCAATCGTGGCATCTGTTTGTTCACGAAATCGACTATCAAACAGACGGTATTTGTGATACGACAGATTCTTATCCAGAATTTGGCCACAGAGCAGAGAATCTGCCACACAACTCCAGCAGAAAGGGGCCACGGTGGTGTAGTAGTCAGACTGCTCGACTCCCACCAAGGCGAACCGGGCTCGATTCCCGGCGGTGTCACTCCCAGATTATCGCAAGCGGGAACCTTACCAGACGAAGTCGTTAGTCGGTGGATTTACTCGAGGATCTCCCGTTTCCTCCGCCCTTGCATTCCAGCGCTGCTCCATTCTCACCTCATTTCACTATCTTCAGCTCTCAAGAACTCGATGTTAATAGCCCCCAAGTCTCTCCTCAACTCTACTCACTGACGTCCTACTGATCCGCACGACTCTGCACACTATTATAGCTTCCTGTACTATGTAACGTTCATTATTGGCTAGTTATCAACTAACCAGTTGCCGAGTTAATTTTGCCCCAGTCAAATGTAATTTGCTGTACAAAAGAAGTCACAGACGATTATTTCCTTTAGAATGCTTATGCGTAGGGACCTGCAAAATTGGCGTTATTTTTTGGCATCAAGCTAAACTTCACAGTACTATATATACTGGATCCGGCGTCGTTCCTCCATTGACTACTGCCCAGATTTAAAATCACTCACTTTCTGAGTGAAATGCACGTGATAGAGGAGCGCGATTGTGAAGTGTTCATTTATTGGCGCAGAGTTACCCCGAGACGTGTCAAATGAAGTATGGTCCAATAGCAAACGAGTGGCAAGGGTAGAATTATTTTCAGTTCAAAATGTCTTCAAATAATAGCGTGAATTTTGCAGGTCACTACTTATAAGGAATTTTTAAATTGGGAAAACTCCTTTTGCTGCTCTGTGGCAAATCTCTACTAATCACTAGCTAAACACAATTAATCTATATCAAAGCAAACATTTATTTTGTTTTCTTAAGAACTAAGCCATTTGAAGTAGTGTTGTTCGGGCTACTGTACACCCTAGCGGGGTCCTCAAAGCGTCAAAAAATCGACAGAGAAGTGACAACAGAACAGTTCTGAAATAGATTTTATTGGAGCAACGGGCACGCTTTTGTACTACTAGAATATTCTTTTATTTTACTAGAGTTCTGATTGATTATAAAACAATTGAAATATTATTGAAGTTGTTCTGTTGAAGGAACAAAATCACTTCGCCGTTTCATTTCTACGTAGGTCTACTTATCTATTTTTTGCTTTTTCAATAGGGTGGCGATTGTATCGTCACAAGGTTGATTTGCTCTGACACCTGGTGAAACTTTGTGGCGGTTGGCAATATCTGGTTTTCTTTTACACGTTTCTCTTATGCGTTTGACACCTCCAGCCACTCTGGTTGGCGGTCTCGTTAGGGACAGTGCTCTTCTATGGGAACTATATATGTAGCTAAAAATAAAATCACAGACGGGACCATGGCTGACATTTTTGTCGTTCTTGTACTCTAGGTAAACCCATTCAATCCCTGTGCCGATGTAGGTGTGAACGTGTTGCGTAGGAAAGAGTGTTCAGAATCCAAAACAACCAGTCACTTACGTACAGACTGTATGATTTTCCGACTCCACCACAACTCTACTCTGGTGTCGATAAACACTAAAAACGCCGATATCCAAGCAAGCATTTCACTGGTCGCTTAACACAAGTAAATCAGACACTTAAATAGCTCGCAGTTGATACACTTTAAAACAGAAAAACAAACTGTTCTGGAATCGAAAAGGCATTGATAGAGGTAGTGAAATTTCACGAAAAGATTTCAAGACACGTTATATTTCAAAACTCTGTGGGATTGTATACCTATATTGATTGGCTGTGAATTACTTTTCGACACGTATTAACTGTTTGCACACGAATCGCGTAAGAGCCGTGCCGATGTTGCCGAATTCTAAGTGTCCAAGTCAAATATGAAAACGTCTTGTCAAGCAGACAGCAACCAATGGCAATATACAAACTGCTGTTGGGTGCTTATAGTATTGAAGTCCACCGTGTACTCATTTTTTTTCGCGAAAAATCTCTAGCTTTAGGTATAATTACAGGGTCACCTGTTTTTAGCGGATAGTTTTAACGATAAGTTGGAATCCAAAATAGTTTAGTTCAAATCCTCTTTCCTGGTTGGATAATTTTAATTGCCTCGCCTATTAGGTGACGCTCCGCGAATCACGGTAATTCAGTGTTAATTTTGATTGGCCTAGGTAAGTAGAAAAAAAAACCCAAGATACTGGCCAATAACTAGAAACCCGGAAATTTCGCGTGTTCATTTGGTAATAAACTAGACTGCACTATCCTTTGCGTACTCGAGCTTCAGTTAATGGTCCGTTGGTTGATGCTCCAGTTTTTCCCCAGACCAGGCAGCACGGGATTTGTTCCTTATTTCCTCATAGGTAAGTTACTGCTTCAGATTCGTCCAGGCCGAGGCTTACGAACAGTCTTCCAATTACAAACGGAAGTAAAATTTACATGTGAATGAAGTCTCACTTGTCCTCAAATCAATAAGCGAAATTTCCGTTTCTCCAGCAATAACTAAACGAAATCTGCAAGCGTGCACGTAGTATGTATGTACATAGCCTTCACGTGGGTTGTGGGTACACAAATTTGGTTAATCAAAACCCATTTTTAATTGTGTGTAAAGGTTGTTCACGGTAAACTGAGCACTTTTGAAATCAAATTTTGAAAAATATCACTGCGTCTACCTACGTGTATTTGAACGGGAACGGTAATTCATGCGCCCATGTAAAGTTGTCAACTACGGAGAGAAAGTAGTTCCATGTGTTAACGTTAAATTACAAGTTTTTAGTAAACATCTGTGAATACGGAAATATTTTATTTTGCTGTTTCTTTTTTTTTATGTTTATAAGTATAAGAATAAAAACATTTATAAGATATTTACTTTTATAAAAATTTTACTGTTGCCCTTGACCGACGCACGAACAGAGTGATCAGTCCCGTGGTAATTTTAATTGTATGCATGGTGGAAGAATATGCAATGCGCATGCATAGGACCAGTGATTTTTTGCGTAAAAATTGGAGCACACAGTAGACTCCATTACTATAGATACACCTCAGCTGTTATCGTACCTCCATTGGTAGCTGGATTAATTTTCGCATTTGAACAAGCCATTGAGGGTTCCGTAACTCCGGCACTGAACCTTCGTGATTCTTGTACAAACATTTCACATGGACCAGAACATATTCCAGTCAATAGAAAACGCTGGGCGGCGCTATAGTGCTGTGAACTATATCTTGTCTCGAAATATCACTGCCCGTATGCAAACAAGTAGACCCAAGCAGAGCTTTCGAACGTACTCTTTTTACCGGGAACAGGCTGTACTTTTGTTGTTTTTGCGATGTCGGCGTGTTGGGTACTCAGAGAGCGCAGTAAAGGCGACTCTCAGCTCCAGTTTTACGTCCCCGGGAGAGACCTCGGCGAGCAGGGACGAGCCTCTCCAGCGGCCGGCGAGGCCGCGACATGTGTGCGAAGACAGCCAGTTTCTTGCGAGGCCGGAGTGTGAGTGACGAATGATGACGAGGGGGGAAGGGGGCAGTGTGGAAGTGCATGTTCTCGCGCTGCAACATTGAGGTCACCGACGGACAGCTGGAGAAGAATGCACCGCCGAGCGCTGGACGAGGGGGGGGGGGGGCGAACATCTGATGACTTCCGACACGGGCCAGCGAGACGACCAGAAAACCCACAGACGCTCATACAAGCCCTATACACAAGCCAATCCTCAGTTCTATTTTTAACCCTTTGAGGATTGCACTAATTTACTGGCACTGAAGAAAGGGTTGAAGTGAGCAGCCTATATTCTCTACTACAGTAATGCCACTTGGGCTCGTCTCTGCATCTCTACTTACCTTCGTTCTATTGGTTCTGGCCACACCGGGCACGCCTACTGTAATCCGCAACGCTTATTATTGGTTGGCTGTCGGCCAATGAAGTCACGCGTTGACTGTGAACCAATGAACTTATCTCGACAGATGTAACAGGTTTTACAATGCATCGCGTTCTTCCGAGAAATTATTGAAAAGAAACTTTTTTTTTTACTACGATGTAAACTGTTGACTAGTTGTAATTTTTTGCTTAGATTTTTATAAATTCTAGGGAAACAGTGAAGCTACAAAAGTGATAGTTTTGTTTTAGAGAGCAAATAAAATTACCACATAAACCCAGCTCCGAGAATATACGTGCATACTCTTCAAAGGGTTAACCCTTTCAAGCCCACATAAATCTAAGGTTTCAGGTGTCAAAAATAATAATTTATTTTAACATTTTCTGTACTTAAGATGGCAAAGAAATCGTTTCGTTATCACGACTAATTAACTGTAGGGTTTTATGTTCAGTGATCAGTAGAGGCAGTGATATTTCAGCGAAAAATATTTCCAGACAAGATACAGTTCAAGGCATTTGGAGTCTTCCAGCTTTTCTGATTGGACGGAACATGTTCTGGTTCATATGAACTGTTTGCGCACGAACCACGAAGGTTCGGTGTCGGAGTTCCTTAATCCTGAGTGGGTCGGTCAAAATGCGCAAACGGCACCAGCAGCCAATGGGGGTGTGACAACAGCCGAGGTGTAGATATGGTATTGAAGTTTACTGTGTGCTTCGATTTTTTTTTCACGAAAATTCACTGGCTCTAGTAATCATTAAAGACCCGAAAATCCCACGGATCCATTTGCCAACTAGCTAGACTCCACAACCCATTCTGTACTAGAGCTTCAGCTAGTTGTCCACTGGCTGATGCTCCAGTTTCTTCCTCGAATGAAATCGCTAGATTTCCGGGTCTCAGTGATCAGTGATTTGTAGGGGCACCTGTTCCCCCCCCCCCTTTATCCAAAAAAAATCAGGACAAGTTGTGTTCCAAAACACTTTAGTTCAGAATCCCTTTCGTGATTGAGTATTTTGAATTATTTCGCGTCTTATCACAAATGGTCAGCATCGGGAAAACTTAATTTTGATTGGCTTACTCATGTAACACACTCTCTTCACTCAATGACAAGCGGCCAATAGCCAAAGGAAGGCTGTAAGTGTGCACATGGACTATTGGAAGTCTAGTCTCCCCGTAAATATTTTAGCGAATAACAGGTGGCCTTAATGATACGAACTAGTCGTAAAAACAAAGAGCAATAGTAAAATTTGCGAATCAGCTACTCACAGGCAAAACCATTGGGCATGTAGACTCGCAGTGTACAGTTGGGACCAAGTATAGGTCTTACTCCTGTGCATGTAGACAGTAGTCTGCTTTGGGTGTGAAAGGCTTAAAACAGTTTAAAGATTACCTTAGAGTAGATCATGAGCAACGATACTTTGAAAATTCTTTGCCCTTGAAGACAAAACTCACGCGGGTATGGATACATTGTTCCACTTGACGTCTGGACACCCGATGCGCGTACCTAAATCACCCTTAGCGCTCCCACGTTTCTATGACTTCGGATATGTCCCACCAGACGGCGCCAATATGATAAGGAACTACTTTTCGTACATTTCTGCCAACCTAACTGTGTGCATGCCAGTATATAAACGTAAGGGAAGCAAGGATATATATATATATTTTTTCGAATGTTCATTTCCAAAGTTTTGGTCAACCGCGAGCTATTTACAGCTTTGTTACTTTCAGGGATATATTTGGACCTAGGCATACTAGGCTGCTACGTAAGGTGGGAGATTTTCAAAGACCTGAACAATCCATGAGTTCTATGACTTGTAGATAGACTGCACAATCTTATGTACAGTCATGAAGTTATCAACTGCTGAGGGGTTGCGAGCTATCACGATTAATTCTAGCCGAGGTCTAATCATTAGTTAATTGCTTACCTGTGCAATCATGCTTTGGACATAATTATATTATTATTATTATTTAATTAAGAGCTACACATTAAACATCATATATGAATACATGAAGTTGATAATTTAACCCTTTCAGATCCACTTTAATTTACAGTTCCAAGTGTTGCAGATAAAAAAATGTTATGGTGCGTGCTTTACTTAGGTCGACACAACACTTACTTCGTTGTCACAGCCAATGAGCTGAAGGCTATGTGTTCAGCTACAGTTATATGAACCAATTATAACATGGACCATCAAGACGGTTTGTGGATCATTTACCTAAAGGTAAGACCATTGTTCGTTGAACTTCGCAGTGTGTAGTACAGAAGACAAATTACGCACACGTGCGCAATGTACACAAATGTGTACACTAATTCTGAATGGCTTAAAACATAAAGACGGAACTATAAATTCTTGTTCCCGTACACTACCTACTGAATTGTAACGCGGTGAATGAACGAGTTAAGCACGCCATACTTGTAGCATTTTCTGCACGACGCGAAACGGCCTGCAGGTTCGAGAAGCGTCCGAAATCACTGCCTCCGGCTGACTATGGGAACGGGTACTTGCTGGCTACAGTCACGTAGCTCTAGAGCGGTTGGCTTCCGGTCGGCGACCTCCGCCGTAGGCAACGTCGTAGCCCGAGGCGATTCCGGGGCGGCCTATGGCCGCAGGCGTCCATACGCTTAGTAGCCGCAATTCGCGAGCAGAAACCTTCAGCAGTTCAAAAACCAGCACGTTAGACTCCGCGCTACAGGCTGTTCACCACATACTGAGCACTTTCGAAACCCCTGTTTAACATATATAGGCTATTCACGGTAAAATGAGCACTTTTGAAAGCCCTGCTTATGATCTACTTGTATGCACGTTGTGTATTATTCCGTGTTATGTAAAATTAATATTGCTAGGGCCTCATCACTTTATTCATGCATCGGTCAGGAGAAACTGTGTAATTATTGGAAAAGAAAATATTTTTCAAATCTGGTAATTTTTTTACTTCGATTCATTTAAAAGAAAAACAGAAATCGAAAGAAATCATTTAATTGGTTACCTAACACTTTTTATTCGAAGTAAATATATGGAACTACTTTCCATCCAGCGTTACCAACTTTACTGGGCACATGTCACTCAGTACGCCCGTTAAAATATGTTAAAATTAGGAGCGGTTATTTTTACTAAGGTTGATTTCCAAAGTGCTCACTTTATCGTGAACACCTTTTAGCAGCTGTTTACGAGACTGCGGAATATTGTACTATCTCTGCAACGAATGATGTATCACACCACATGACGGGCTTGCAGTAGATGGAAGTTGTTTTCTGCTTTGTAAGATGTAGTTCATTCAATCCACTTCCTGCCCGACGCCCCATTTATAGGGCATTCTGTCTGAAAGGGTTACCTCAAAACTGCTTTCGCAACTGGATTTATTTACCTGTTACGCGCATTAGGTGCATACTTGCTAATCACGGGTTTTTTTTTCAGTATCGGACTAACCTTATCAAAACAGGCCAAATCACAGTGTCCTCTCGAAAAGAAAAATACCAACAAACCAGAAGCAAACTTCAGGTGTGCACGTTGAGATATAGAAGTCTAGTCCGAGGATAATGGATTTTCTTGAAAATTGGGTTTTCCTATTCCGAAACATGGACTGTTGGTTTTCTCAAAAACATTTACGGGTAAACCAGACTTCAACAGCGGCCTACGCGTAGTCCTGCTGTCTTAATATGGTTACCAGCCATATATTTTGGAAATGAGGCTCGTTTCTTCCAGTCATAATTAGGTTAATTCGATAGCCAACGTCTATGGTTCGCAGTGAGACGTCTAGAACGCGTAACAATTAAAATCATCCAATTAACAACTGGGATATGCTCTCAAGTGTTTTGAAATACAACTTGCCATAAAAATCAGGTGACCAAATTGGAGACCTAGAGGACTGGAGTTATTCTGAAGACAGCTTAGAGTTCAAATAAAAGTGTATTTGTAGTATTATTCTCATTAGATCAAATTCATTTGGCATGTCCTACAGTACACAAAAAAACGGACATTTGATTGCATTATTTGAAAGTATTATTCCTAAAGGATGAATGAAGGATTAGGCATTAGTATAACTACCTATTTTTTCGCGAAAATGTTTAAGCACAAACTAAGTATGTTCGCCGAAGCGCACTCGGTCGCCGATTCGCTGTCTGATAATCTCGAAGCGAGCATTCAATGTCATTGACCATGCTATGCGACGGTCTTTGTTTTATTATTCATGTCGACATTTGGCCTGTTCGACTTCATGTTGTCATTGTGAAAGACGTGTTGACATGTAGGTGGCAAACTAGGTCACTTTTCTTGGTTCATCCTGACGAAGCTTGCCACACAATCTACTTCTTATCTTCTGTAAATGTTATTTTTTATGGCAAAGAGATGCGTTTTTTAGAACTATTGAACAAATATGACTCAAGGGTGAAATGTGGCCATGATTTCTAAGCTTTACGGCCAGTCGGAGAGAAGACGGTGCACTGAAACAAAAATTGAAACACCGAGTTAGTAATTCAGTCAGTTCTGAGTCCACTCTTTCAGTGAATTACAGGTGCGTCGTGACGTCCAATACAATAACGACGGCCATCGATTATCGTAACCATGTTTCACTATGATTTTAGCATTTTCGGGATAAGTATTTGTAAATAAAATCCATTCTCCTGGCTTAATTTTTTAAAAGTAAGCACTGACTTGAGTATTCGAAATAATATCGTCAAAAAAAAATTAAGAAAATGATTTCTTTGTCTTAATACATTATTAGAAGTGCAGTATTTCGAACAGTGGCAACTTACAGCAGGCAGGTAGTTGGGCTTAACGTCTCGTCGACAGCGAGGTCATTAGAGACGGTGCAAGTTGCGCAGGGAAGAGGAATTTGGGGGAAGGATTGGGAAGGAATCAGTCATGGCCTTTGTTAGAGACCCATCCCAGCATTCGCCTGGAGTGATTTCGGAAAACCATGGAAAACCTAAATCAGGATGGCCGGACAGGAAATCGAACCCGGGTCCTCCCGAAAGCGAGTCCAGCGAGTTACCACTGCGCCACCTCGCTCGGTGCAGCTTGAAGTTGTTTCTTGTTGTTCCGTGCGCTTGTATAAACAGAAGTAATTGTAACACATTTGTGTTTTTCGCTACACGGGAACATTGATTCTAGAAACAAAGTTAGTGATAATGTTAAAAACATGAGATCGATAAACACTAAGAGACATTCAAGACAAGACAAGCCAAAAATGCGTCGCCTACATCCAGTGCCGCAGGGGCCACGGTGACTGCGCAGTTAGCCTGCTCGCCTCCCACCAATGGACGGTGGGTTTTCTCGGGGATCTCCCGCTCCCCTCGCCATTGCATTCCGGCGCTGCTTCATACTTACCTCAATCACTTTCATCGGCTCTCGAGACCTCGATGTTAAGAGCCCGTCCAAATCTCTTCACTCACTCACTCCAGCGATGTAGGAACACGAGTTTCAACGCCAAAATACACATATTGCATAATAAAAGACTACTTCTGACCCTCGGTCAAACCAGCAGGCCATATGAGAAAAAACGTACCTGCGAAGAGCTGAACAATTCATTGGTTGTTACACTTTGCTTTCACTGCGTCTTAATTTCAATTGTAAGTGCTAAACTCACTAATGTTTCCTGCAAATGTTTGTTAATGGCCCGCTCTCTCCTATGATGTGACTTTCTTTCCAAGGACGTATAATGCTAGGTATAATGCTAGTGGATAGTTCATAACATCCAGTAGCGTTATTTAAAGCCAAGTTGTCATTTTTCGGTTATCTATATTATCGTATGCTCCTTGCTTGACAAACCAAATAAATCGAATACGTCAATGTGCGGAATTTTAAAAGCAAGGCAATATTAACACTCTCAGGACATCCCTTGAATATACCATGGTTATGTGAAGATTTCCTGCTCTTGAAAATGAAACTTATACATGGGCCTAGAGTTTAATCTTTTCTCTAGTCTTTACTGGTATCATGCAAGAGCCCTGTACCATATTAACAATAATTTCCGTGAATAAAACTTTAATGTTTTGTAAAAGTTCTGAAATGAAAATGGTGTATTACAAATAGAGACCGGAAAAATTCGCGAGTTCAACGAACTGCAGGTTAGACTCTGCAGTCTTATGTACAAATATGCCGAGTCCAATCTCACGATGATTGCCTGCCGTCACAGTGGACGGCGGCGATTGGACCAGCGTTCTCCAGGAGGTGTCAAATACCGCATGGGCCAATTGCTAAAGTTATATAAACGCAAGTGTTTTAAGTTCTAGCTTGTCCCAAAATGAATCCTAGAATTCTTCAGGTCCCTAATCATGAATCATGTTGAACGCAAAATAACGTTTGATTCTGACTGTCACCTCAGTCATTACTAGGGATGTGCAAAACCAAGTTATTTTCTGACAACTAACTAGACTTCACTGTCATGTACGTACATATTCGATTCGGTGTAATTTATTTTTTGGCTTATGTAACAGTGAAAACTTTTTTCTCCACCGACTTGGTTTGAACTGATTGGGTCATCATATTGCCAGCTAATTCCTATCGGTTCAAAGACGTCCAGTGAGCGCTGAACGAACTGTAGTCCAATGACAAAAGCAATAAAAACGGACATGCTCACGACGTCTATTCTGTCTTCAAATAATCACGTGACTTTTACAGGTTCTCGCTCATTACGTCTCTGACTGCGTTAATGCGAAAGACGATCGTTGTATAGCACAGCAACCGTGCCTGGTGTATTTTTGGGCAGTGGTGGATGTGATACTTCATCTTGCTTGCCTTGAGTGCTTTTAAACGTGTGCCGACCTCGAACTGGCGTCGTTTTAAGAAAGGCTAAGCACGGCTTCAGAAGAGTCCGTTTGACGGCGAACCAGATACAAAAGAACGCGAACACAGGGTCGCGTCTTTCCTTCGAAGCACTTCACGTCTTGAACACAGACGCATCAGCTGGGACTGCTGAGCATTGCCGCTGCTGCTGCTAGCCCTGAGGCTCGTATCAATATTTCCCCCCTCCCTCCCTTACTTGCTCTCTCCTTCCACCGCGGCACACCCGCTGTGACCTGGAGGTCAGCTCGTTGCATATTTATCAAGTGTAAAAAGAGTCCGTATCGAGAGAGGGTGTCGGGGGGAGGGACCGCGCCCAAGACGTATGCAAATCACTCGGTGTTCACTACCCGCACGGTAGCCGCTGGAGGTTACGCCTGGCCGCTCCGCTGAGGCGTCTGTGGCGAGCGGTGGCCCTGGACGTAGAGTAACTGACTGTGCAGAAGCGAAGCAGTCGGGTTTGTTGTAGCCGCGGACGCTCATGGCGTAAGTATGTCCCGACGCAGACCGTGGACCGTAGCCCCAACCAATACGAAATCTTCAACGGCTTGGAGTAACAAGTCTCACGCCAAGACTCGTTCTCTCAGGCAACTTCCGCAACTAATATGTGACCGCGAACGTGGGCATCTAAAGGATCGCTACGTCATCTCGCTCACGTATGCTTATAGGCTGTTCACTGTAAAATGAGCACTTTTCAAAGCCCTGCTTAAGATCTACTTGTATGCACGTTGTGTCTTCTTCCGCCTTATGTAAAATTAACGTTACCACGGGCCTCCTCATTTTATTTATACGTCGGTCAAGTGAAGATTCGAAGTTATTACAAAAGTAAATACTTAGCAAATCTTCTCGTTTTTACACTTCGATAAATTAAAATAATAAAAAAGTGAAAGGAATAATATAAGTTATTACAAATGGTTACGTGACATTTTTTATTCGAAGTTATGATATGGAACTACTTTCCATTCATCGTTACCAACTTCACTGGGCGCATATCACTCAGTTAGCCCGTTAAAATATATGCAGGTATGAGCAGTAACATTTTTGTAAGGTTGATTTCAAAAGTGTTCACTTTATCGTGAACAGCCTTTACCAATGGGAGCGCCACTAAAATAGCCGAAAAAAAACCGTAAGGAGATATTAGTGTATGGTGTGGTCATTTGGAGGAAATGCATGAGCTACGCATGTGCAGGTTATATCCGTACATCTGCCATCAAATTAGAAGTAATTCATAAAGATTTTGCATATAAAACACTCATTAAAAAGTGTTTAGGGAAATGTGAAATAATTTGCAATTCTAAGAAGAAAGACGAAGGAAATTTCGCTGGTTCAGTGGCCTGTATGATACACTTCACAGTCCTGTGCACACTGAAACATCAGTTCTTTGTTCATTGGCTGCTCCCCATTGAGCGGCCAGTTATGTCTCAGATCTGGTGTTTTATTTTAGATCAGTGAACACCTGCGCATTCAAGGTCAAGAAGCGAGGGAGCAATACGGGCTATGTTAACACGTGCATTTAGCGCCTCATCGCTCCTGCGCGCAAGGCGTGCAATGTTTCCGTCGGTGCGCTGTACTCTGCAAATTAGATTTGCGACAGTGAGACTTCATTACACGCGATGAAACCCCACAGATTAAACTACGCCCCTGTTGGTCGTACTTTTCTCCTACTGCTTAAGGAAACTGCGTAGTTGAGCCTTAAAAAAGCATTTTTTTTACCCTTTTCGTCAATTGTTTTGTCTATACATGCGCTTAATATGATAAAAGTAAACATATGCAAGCTTCGATAATGGTTTTTTTACTTTCCCTTGGAAAAATTCGTATTCCCAGAACATTTATTTACTGACATACGAGCAAACAACGATTTCACAGATAAATAGTCCACGAAGGACTCCAATCTATTATTACCTGCTTAGTTTCTTCGAGGGGGCGTCTTATAAATTATTATCCAACAGCTAGGGATAGGAAAATTTCGCGAATAAATTTCGGAACAAGATAGACGTCAAACACATGTACAGTGACGTTACCTTTGCAATTGGAACATATTTCATTAGACACACTCTAGACGCCTCTGAGCCAATAGCAAACTTTCAAGGGAACATGTAGCGAATCCTATACTGCCGGGTGTGAAGTAATATTGGGGCAGTAGCCAATGAACAAACAGCTGAGGCTATAGTGTACACAGGACTGAGGAGTCTAGCCTACAGGTCATTGAACTCACGAAATTTTCCTATCCCTGCTAATAGCAAACGTAACTTAACACATCGAGGACTATACCCGAGTCTAGCTAGGGCAACAGTTGTATGAAAATTTTTCTACCCTTGAAGACAAAACTTCCAAGGAAGTGCTACCATTGCTTCGTTTACCCTTATGATGATCTTAAATGAACACTACAAAGTATCAATTATAATTTTCGTGATAAAAATAAAATGTAATTTTGGTTTAGTTACCAAAATTAACACGTTGAACTGTATGAAGGATAACACATGAGCGGTCTGCAATTGGGACAGTCAGCTCGCCTACTGATTGGCTAACAGCAAGCCAATAATGCGACTTGTAAGTATGGTAACCACTGTGGGGTGTAATAGGGCGCTGGCAAGTGGACATGCGAAATCCATATGAACTGGTGCTCTCGTGGTGGCTTATACAGACTATTCTCTTCTGCTGCAGTTGAGCGCACGCTATGGCAGCGAGCAGAAGTGCAACCGCCTGGTACAAACTACCAACTGGGTCGCGGGATCTACACGTGGCATGTGACGTCACTTCCTGGAGACTAAGTACTGGCTTTGGACGGGCTATCGCGAGGTGCATATCTCCCCTGCCCCATCACCAAGACACGGACGAACATCGCTCAACCTACGGGATCATAACGTCGGAACTCCCTCTCTCCCGTCTTCCGCGATGCAAATGAAGCCGCAACCTTGACCCAATATCGTGTTATCCCGCTGGACGTTGTAACGGCGATTTTTTTGTCTGTCCAGCCGTCCGGGCTCGGTTCACCAGCGTACCTCGAGAAGGCGCGTGGCAGTCTTGCAGGGTAGTCTTCAGTCAACCTCTTAATTTATAAATTGATTTTTCGTTCTACTAGGTGTTGCAAAAAAGAAACATTTTGGTCTGTGCAAGTACTTACGATAGTTCCGTGTAATAACTTCTGAAATTGGACCCACGAAAATGTGAAGGGACGTGAAGTGATTTGGGCGGCTCTTAAAAGCGAGGTCTTGAGAGCCGATGAGGGTAAATGAAGTGGCGGGGAAGCGGGAGATCCCAGAGAAAGCCCTTCCGACCAACGGCATCGTCCGGCGCGATTCCCACTTGCAAAAATCCGGTGACCCGGCCGGAGATTGAACCGGATTCGCCCTGGTGGGAGGGAAGCGTGCTAATCGCTCAGCCCCCGTGGCCCTGGAGACCCAGGAATAGAATTTCTGTTTGTCAACGGCATCAGCAGCAATCAATAATATCTTGGAGTGCTAGCTACCGCCAATGCATTGACCAGGAAACAGATGCTGTCTATATTGGTACAAGTTGCTGAACTTGTACAGCACCAAAAAGGGCTTTACATAATTTGCAACACGTCATACGTGAACGAATACATTGGGGATAATATGTTCAGAGGTTAATTTGGCTTTTACTGTTAAATGGTATAAACATTACAGAAAACGAACTCTCAGCCTACTTTCCACCTGCAAGGGGAACTTTGCGCCACTCAAAATGTTCGTTTCGGTGCAATTTGGCAAAGAAGAAGAGGACTGTAGCTAGATATTTTAAATTTTGAATGTTACCTACCCCGGTAATGTTTGCTACCCTTTCACCAAATGGCACCTACAAACATTTTGGGTGATGCAAAGTTATCCCAACAGGTGCAAAATAGCCCCCGTTTACGGCATGTGAAAATAAAGGGATGGCGTGTCAAGTATAAATATAATTTTCTTTCAACTCACTCGCTGTCGCATGATAGACTGTTTCGTAATATGCTTTACTGTACCTCGTTTTTTTTTTTTTTTTTTTTTTTGCAAACGCAGATTACGCATATTAGTTGGTTGAATCCAATAATTTTATAACGCTGTTTGCAGTAGGGAATCTTTACCAGCACTTAATGTAGTAGCCAGTCAGACGAAAGGCCCACTTTCAGAGCTTCGTGCAGCTAATCATCGGAAAGGTACACCCACATCAAAGGCACCGCCTTGCCATTTCGCATGTGTGTACTTAGCTATTCTGTGCCACTGACGTGTTTTTTTTTCTCAATACTTTACATCAGCCACTAAAACAAATTATTAGAGACCTGAAAAACTCGCGGATTCATTTCGTGACAAGTTGGAATTCACAAACTTGTGCATTCATGTTACTTTTGCAATTGGTCGAAGCGTTGTTTGACACGTCGTGGAGGTAACTCAGCAAATAACAAACATGCAATACATTGCAGACCTAATCACCAACTTGTACTGCCCCAACAAGCAACCAATGAACAGCTGATATCTGCTTGAGTGTATGTAAGACTGTGAAGTCTCGCCGACAGGTCATTGAACTCGCGAATTTTTCAGGTCTGTACAAATTCTGTTGTGCAGATGTCGCACAGTACTCGTATAATGGGCGATCTTAGCTCGCTTTTGAGTGGTAGCTAACGGTTCGCTTTACTCTGACACCACGATAGTTATTGGCTCTTACTACAGATAGCGAGGATGTACTATAGTAAAGAAGCTACAGGATACCGTGAATCAATTCACCATAAGTTACTGAACTAGCACTGGAAATACGTGAAAATTTTCCCTCAATTCATATCTGTTTCTGTTAAGGTTTTATTTATTTATTTATTTATTGCAAACGCATATTACGCATATTAGTTGGTCGAAGGAGATAATTTTATAAGGCTGTTTGCATTCTTAACTATTGTGTTTCAGCACCCAGAACATCACGAAAATGGACGACGAATGTAGGACCGCCTGTCGGCCAGTATGGGCACTATTTCATTTCGCTTGTCGACGACGCGTCTCGAATTCTGGTTGGATAGCGTTTAGACGTTAAAATGAAAGGGGGAAAAAAAAGTACCTGGAAGCTTGCCAACTTTCACTACGAAACGTTTTAATGCACTGCGTTGCTGCAGCGCCAAAAAGTTGAATTGTGGCAGGAGCCATTACCCAACACGTGTTCGTGATTTATCATTACGCCGCCGATGTAGGCCAGTTCGACTGCAAAGGGGCCTCGAGGCGTACGGATCTCGCAGCGCAGAATGCTGCTTCGCTGTTAAACGAATACTTTTCAAAACAACATTTGAAAAGTTCTCTGTCAATCATTGCGTGTGTTTTGACTCATACGTAGACTGTGGCAGTCTATGAATCAAAATACATGCTAGGGAAAATCGTGTGATTTAAATTACCTATAGGCTAGACTTCACAGTCTTATGTATTACTAACGACAGGTCTAGCATAGTAAATATTATGACGATATTCCATGACGAAGATTTTTCTTGCAAATTCTGCTTCCTGAAGCATTCAGAATGGAAATATGCATAAATTTTGTTAAAAATTCATACTATACTATTTTAATGTATTTTTTTTACATTTAAAAATTATATTTTATATATATATACACACATTCTTCTTTCGTATACAGTGTAAATCGCACTTTTCTGACATTTTTCATTGTCTCTGTACTACTTTATTTACGAGTTCTTCACGTTGTATAGTCGGGTGCAGTGCTCCATAGGTAGTTGCTTTACTTCAACCTTAAGGAACCACCCTGACATTCGTCTGAAATTATTTCTTGAAGCTATGGAAAACCATGTTCATAATGACTGCAACAGGAATCGAACCCGGTTCGTCACGCATGCGATGCCAGTGTATTACAACTGCGGCACGCCGCTCGGAGAACGGCTGAACTACAGAATAGATGAGTACATAGAAGTATACCAGTGTGCTGGTTCCTTAAATGTGGGAGTACCATTGTACTGATTGGCTGCGCGTGGCTCAGGAATCGTGTTTTATATCTGATTGGCTATTCATGTTGCCAAAAATTTTCCTACTGGCCGGTCTACTGGCTCGCAAGTAGGCCTAAGTTATCAGGCGCTGAATAGAGAACGACGTTGGCACATGTTGCTTGCTAAAGGCTGTTCACGATAAAGTGAGCACTTTTGAAATCAACCTTAGAAAAAGTCACTGCCCCTCAACGCATATATTTTAATGGGCGCAATGACATTTTTCCCAGTAAAATTGGTAACGAGGAATGGAAAATAGTTCCATACCTTAACGTCGGATAATTAGTGTTAGGTAACCATTTAAAGTAACTTAAATTATTTATTTCGCTTTATGTTGTTTTCAATGCATCGAAGTGTGAAAATGAACACATTTGTATAATATCTACTTTCCTAAAAATTTCACAATTTTACTCGACCGACGCGTGAATAAAGTAATGACGCCAATGGCAATGTTAGTATTACATAGGGCGGAAGAATACATAATGTGCATACAAGTAGATCGTAAGCAGGGCTCATTTTACAGTGGACAGCCTATAGTGAGGAGATTGTTCTGGGGTGTGCGGTTGGAGTTCGCGGGGAAGTGACTGTTTACCGCGGAGTGAAGAAATTTGGGCGGCTCTTAACATCGAGGTCTTTAGAGCCGATGGGGGTGAAGTGGGGCGAGCATGGAGCAGCGCCAGAATACAAGTGCGGGGGGGGGGAACGGTAGATCCTCAAGTTAACCCGCCGACCAGCGGCATCGTCCGGCACGATTCCCACGTGCAAAAATCCGATGACCCGACCGGTGATTTAACCCGGTTCGCCTAGGAGGGAGGCGAGTAGTACTGTAGAAATATTAAATAAAAGTATTAGTAAAATATATGATATGGAAAGAACTATGAATGATGATTTATCTGCGTAGTCTAGGGAGCGGATGAGTGTGTGCTGGAACTAAGGGAATTATTGAGTGAGTGTTTGTGTTTGTCTAGTGTTTTATCGTTTAAATTAAATAAAAATATAAATAACGCTCTTTTTTAGATAAGAAACAGAATTTTCAGTAAATATTAAAGTTTTGCAGAATAACAGTGGAGAACAAAATTTGAAAAACTTCAAACAAGAAAAAGTTATAAAGAATAACACCTGATCTAAAATGAATGCAAGAAGAATTGAGGGAAATATGGAGAAAAATAGAAGAAAAAGGAGGAAGAGAAGAAAAAGAAGCAGGAAGAAAAGAAAAAGAGGAGAAAGGAAAAGAGGAAAGAAAATGGGGAGGAGAACAGAGAAGGAAAGTAGAAGAACAACAGAAGAGAGAAGAAGAGGAGGAGAAGCTGCAAGAAAGAAAAGGAGAAAGACAACATCTGAAACGGATGAAAGAAGAACGGAAGTAACTGCGGAGAAGAAAATCTAAATGAAGGAAAGATGTGATTTGTTATAATATGTTCTTTGATGTCTGTGTATGTGCCTGTGTAAAAAAAAACGCGAAAAAAAGGGGGCTGTAAGAGCGGAGCTCCATTCCCTCGTCCGCCGGGAAACGAAGGCCTGGGTGTCCAGAAGGAGTACTTCGATGTCCTGGACGATGCCTAGGTTGGAGCAGAACGTTTGGTGAGGGGAAAAAAATAAAAAGGACAAAATAGAATTGTACTGATAGGGAGGGGGCTGGGGGCCTTCGGGTTCGTGGGCGGAGCCATTCGACCGTTGTGTGCTATGGCGGACCGGCCGAAAGGCTAGTTAGCTGTGTGCGGGCCCGACGGCGTCTGGTCGCGCGGACGGATTCGTGGGAAACCCCGGTCTCTGGTCTGTTCTGGCGGGGACGGCTTAACGGGGGGCGGCCGAAAGGATACCCGTCGATGAGCTGTCTGGGTCGGGGCAGAATAGCTCACCACCTTCGTAGGAAGTGTGAATGATTCTTTCGAATAGAAATATAATTTCTAGCTTAAATTACGGGCGTCCAGACAAACAGCCTCCCTCCCACAAAAAATGTGTATCTATATAATTAATATACTGCTTATTAAATTGTAGTAGCCATGATAGAATTGAACACCGTGGATGGCTGTACTGCTAAGTAGGGTCAATGGAATATAAAAATAATAAAATAATAAGTCTGACGGACTACACCACCGTGGTCCCTAGCCTGTTTATTTCCTGTGTTTATCGTTGGCTGAGGTGAAATCAGGTGAAGCTAGAAAGGCGACGAAACAAAAACGACCCCGAAAACCAACCTGTCATCGGCCATGTTTCCGACAAGCCAAAAATCTGGAATCGTACACACCGAGAATCGAACCCGACATGGCGTGGTCGGGGAGGCCGGCTTGCAAATAGCATCTCCGTCGAGAACCTTGTCTTAAAACTGCACGAAGGAAATGTATCTAAATGATTGTCAACAAAATTTCCTGTAAGAATTCTCCATTTAGCTATCTGAAAGGCCGCCAAGATACGGGCAGATGACATTCCACCCATCACGGCGAACCTGGTCTTATTCGCGATTTGGGAAGACGTGCGTAGTGGATGATGCCGTTAGTCGATATGTTTACCTCCGGTTACTCCTGTCAATGCCCCATCTCTACCTCTCTCCTAAGAGATGAGCGAGAGTCTAAGCTCCGGACATACATCTCGCTTCTACTTCGACTCCTTTATAGCACCTGCTCGTGCGCAGAAGCACGCGTCCTGGGCGGAAAACGGAACCGTAAGCAGGCACTTGTATTCCGACCGCGACGCCAGTAGTGTGATCGTCGTGTAGTTGATCGATAGCGCGGACGACCTGCCACACTTGGAGCTACGGTGAGTCACCGCCGATAATCGCAACCATCTAAACGGGCGAGTCGTACACGTACAAGCCTCGAAGCGTGGCATAACTGCCGAGAAGAATGCGTACTGAAAGTACGAAGACGGCGTGTAGGAAGGGTGTAGTGTCTCGTCGACAACGAGGTCGTTGGAGTTGGAACAAGTTTCTCGGAGTTGCAGGAAAGGGAGAAGTATTGAGCTGAAGTGATTTCGGGAAACCACGGAAAACTGAAATCAGGATAGCCTGACCGGGGTTCGAACCCAGGACCTAAAAAATGAGAGTCCGGGTGTTTACCACCGAGGCACCTCGGTCGGTCCGAAAGTAAAAAGAAAATAAGAGCATGATGTGGGAAAGGAAGGTTGTCATTACGGGAACTGACATTGTCACAGAATAAGGAAATATATAGAAACGAAATCGTTGTTTTGTGTGTGTGTGTGTGTGAGTGAAGAGATTTGGGCGGCTCTTAAAAGCGAGGTCTTGAGAGCTGATGAGAGTGATTGAGGTGAGTATGGAGCTGCACCGGAATAAAACGGCGGGGGAAACGGGAGATCCCCGAGAAAACCCGCCGACCAACGGCTTCGTCCGGCACGATTCCCCCTAGAGTAAATCCGGTGACCCAGTCGGGAATTGATCCCAGGTTTGCCTTGGTGAGAGGCGATCATGCTAAGCGCTCAGCCACCGTGGCCCACGTGTGAGTGTGTGTAGGTGGGAGAGTGTGTGTGTGTGTGTGTCAAGGACTACGGGCGCACACCTCATGAATGAAGCCCATCACTACAGGGACCTCGAAACTTTGCGAGTTCAGTAACCTGTAGGCTACACTTCACACTCTTACGGGCAGTTATAAGGGACAAGCAAAATTCGCGTTATTTTGTGGCCGCAGACTAAGCTCCAAGATGTTGTATTTTTGTTTCATGTCAGCCACTGGCCGACAACTTCTGTGGCTCTCCCAGGGGCGTTTTTAGCCAACAGTAAAGACCCGACGTCTGAGCAGCGAATCTCCAGTGGAGTGGTCGCACAGGTTAAAGACGCCGTATAGTTACCAGTAGCCAATGAAATCGCAAATTGCGGGAAGGGAGGTATAGGACAGTGACTTTTAGCGTGTTGGCAAATAATAACGCGAATTTTTCAAGTCTTTAGCAACTATGCTCATTTGTGGTTTTCTATATTTAGCCAGAATTATTTTTGGATTTTTATTATTGGCCCCGAGGCTTTCAATGAGGCGTCAAATAACGCGTGTATCAATTGCGAAAGTAACGAATACGCCGCACTAATTTTAAATTCTATTTTATTCCAAAACGAGTACGCGAATTATATCTCACCACTCTATTCAGAGCCCTTATAGTATGGAACTAGGTTATCCACCAGTCAGTCTTAGCCTCAGAGCTGCCGCGTTCTACCTACCACAGAATATTTAATAGTACAGAATCGAAACAGCCACTTCAACAACAAACCGTTCGCGAAACAGGGACCTGCGACTTACTTGTGAGGCGGGTGCCCAACCAATAGCGTTATCTTTCCCAGCACACGACAGCGAATTAGACCAAAGACACATTTCCGGAGCCTCAAGCAGAAAATCAGCGTATGTGTACGCCCAGATCAAACGAAACGACATGGCATTTCAATTCTGTGTAATTGCCTATTCTGCGACGTTATCACGCCGTGAATGGTTTCTTACCGGTTCTGGCAGAGCCATAGAAGTAAACTGCAAGGCGTTGATCGGTGATTACTAGGGACAAGCGATTTTTTTTTTAGAACGTGCAAAATTCGCGTTCGTATTTTGTTAACATGTTAGACTTCACTGTCCTGTGCCTATTTGAGAGTAACCCTTGATTCCTTTGGTTACTGGCAACCATTCGGACATCATTTATTTGCGCGACCGCTTTACTTTAGGTTGGTTGCCCAAACTCTGTCTAAGGGACGAGCCATAAAAGCTGTCTGCCAATGGTGAAAGTCGAATGATATCCACCATCTTGGGGTTCAGTCTGCCGCCAAATAGTAACGCGAATTTCATACGTACTTACTGATTTTCGTTAAAATATCTCCTGTTCAGTTGTATTTCAAAACACTCTAGTTATTTATCAATTTCACGATTGAATGTTATTAACTATAATGCGTCTTATTTGCCTGCTCGCTAATCAGAAACGTCCAACACCTGATTAACCTTATTCAGACTTCCTCGCACAAAGACAGCGATGTCTTCTCACAGAGACGCGCGATCAATATGCAAAAGAAAACTGCAGGTGTTCATCTAAGGTACTGAACTCTAGCCCCTGTGGAACTCTTAGCGAGATTCGAATGTCCGTGGCGATGAGCCAGGTCCACGTTGTATGGGCGTTGGTCCATTTTGCCGCGGAGTGCAGCCCGAGTTCTTGACACACTCAACGGTTTAGCTCCTGTGTATTCAGTTATTCTGTCGCCGTACACACGAAACACTGTTTACGCTTTCATGAAAGACGCCGACACGTGTTGTAGGTTCTGCGACTGCAGAGGAGATGTATTTTTCCGAATGGTATAATGACAGCGGCTCCTCACCAGTAATTGTAAACTAGTGTTACCTGCGACAACATGTCATTAATTTAGATTTGATTTATACTTATTTGCAGCGAACTTAAATTCCCCGAGTAGTGGTCGCCAGTTCATTAGATTCATAAATCAGTCAGTAACTGCTTGCTAATTGTATTTTTATCGAGTGGCATTTGCCTGAATAAATCCTGTGATTTATAGACGGGAAAAATGTCTGAGATTCATTTGTCAGGCCAGACTTCAAAACTCCTACGCTTATATTTACCAGTACGATTAGGCCACATTTTGTTTGGCACTTCCTGCAGCAATATAGTCCAATAACAAAATCAACAACGAGACTTATCTAATCGTGGGAAGGCTAGTTTATGACCAAAAGTGTCTTCTCATTGTGACAGGAGGCAACTGAAATGATGGTAATAGAGAATCGGGCATTTATAGCCATGAGGTTGATAATTCCGCAAAATTTTTCGGTCACAGCTAATTTACCATGAGGGCATAAAAGCTCATGCCATCCGCCCTATTGTATTACTAGAAACCCACTTCTCTGAGAAGAAACCTATAAATGAAATTACGTGGCTCTCTTCGGTGTATTTCTTCTACGTGCTGTGGTAGAGGGGTTGAGAGCTAAAAGGCCTAGCTACAAAACTAATTATAGATATTCCTACCAAGCCCATCATTTTGCATTATAGTTCCATAACACGCTAGATTTCATGAATGTATAGGCCTTTATGTGCTTTACTTGAATGGCTGCCTCTCCACTTAGCAGACACGTTCTTCACGACCCATGTCGAAGATTCAGTTTTCGATTTGTCGAATCATATGTGTCTGACGAATATAGCGGTCAATACTCTTGCGAACTATGCTGGATTATGTAAAGAATGTGGAAGTGTGATATCACAGAGTAAATAAGAATACAGAGTTGAAATAGTCGTTTATTCCGTGAACTCCAGTCGCACTTGCCATCAAAATGGCTTCACTACCTAGCAACATCTCATAGAGCCATTCGCCAGTCAGCGCCTGGTGACTTACTTGCCAGCCAGTAGCCAAGCCAATCTAATTAATTTAATTTAATTAATCAATAAAAATAATAACTTAGTGTGAATTGATAAGTGAGCCAGTAATAAGCAGCAGTGTCAGTTAACGCAGAACAGTCTTCACTTGATCGCAGCAACCACTGAGCAAACGACGATGTCTGAAGTATACAGAGAACTGTGAAGTTTAGCGTGCTGTTCAAGCAATCCGCGAAATACTTGCAGCTTTACCAATCAAAGCACGAATAGGCTGACATCAAACAAACCACCACGTCATTCTGTCTCTGTGCATTTTTTTTTCTCTGTGTTGATATGTAGGACATGCAAATTCGCGTTCTTGTTTGGTGTCATTCTAGACTTCAAAATCCTATAAATATTCTAGCCGGTGTGGTTGTTCATTGGCTGCTTTCAGGGCGTGATGCCATTCCCCTGCTGACAAGGCCGCACATGATTCAGGCACGCCATTATCAAGCGTGTATTCATTAACCCAAGGGTTTTTTTTTCAGGATGCGTCAAAAAATATACGGTTCAATCACAAAGGCAGTACCAACTTATGTCTTTGTAAAATATAACTTGTTCCAAAAACATTACGCAAATTCCGCGGTATACAGTGAGTATACAGTCTGCTAAGTTCATGCAAGGTTACTTCCAACTTTCCTGTAGCCCTGCTTAAGTTCTACTTCCAGTATATTCCTCCGCCTCAGGCAAACCTTTCATCTAGAAAATTACCCCAGAAGGACAACGCATCGCATTCGTGTACATCCGGTGTAATAATATTTTGCATAACAGCTGTTTACTACCGGGCGTTACCAACATATCAATTTTCTCCCCGTTTTAATTCATATTAGTTATAAATGGAATATTATAATTTATAGATTAGTATATAGGTAAAGGTTCAATTTAATAATAAATAAGGTACTTATTTTTGTTTATCGTTATAATAAAACGCTTGTGATGCACGGTGTATTTAGACAACTACAAAACACGTCATACGTGGGGTGGTTTTCAAAGGTTTATTTCAAAAAGTAAGAAGAAACCGCGATTTTTTTTTCCCGGTCTATGCGTGCACATTATCCGCGTACGTTCCACGCCCCTCTAGTATATTCTGCACCTCCTTAAATAGTACGATGTATGTGACATGTGCATGCAGCTATAATAACTAAAAGACACCCGCTACCTTACGAATCGCGACTTCATATAACGTAAGTGAAGATGGCAGGCTATAAACTATTATAACCGTTCTGTTGCGCAAGAATTTGCAGGAACTCACGAATACCCATTTGTTGCGTTTAAAATGGTAATATTATGGATTTTTTTTTAATATTACTAAACAAACGTCATTAAATTGCGGCACCAGTCTCATAAAATTATTCCCTTGCGACAATAAACGTCTTTTTAAACCACACGTTCTGTGGCAAGGTGATTTTAACGACTATAATAAATTATGATTTTCGAAATTCAAGTCACGGGAATTTTTTCTCCAGTTTGAATACCTTTCGTTTCGTATGCTAATGATAAGGAGTATAATGTATCCGAAGTAATGAATTTTTTTTTTGCCCTGAGTACAGTATGGGTGAAACAGATTTTAAGAGTTTCCGAGTTAAATATGCGTCAAAAGGAAGAGAAAATATGCGTCAAAAGAGAAAGTTTCCTTGAAGTATTTTATTTATTAGTATCTCGGTTCAAATGTAAACAGGTTTTCTGGCTAGGTAGCACGCCTAAGAAAATAATTTCATACATTTTCGCCAGTGTTTGAGGATACTATATCGAAAATTCCTCGCTAGCTTAAAGTAAATCACACACGGTCACACACCGATGCAAGACAGAAGTTTTTTTGAGTCCTTGATGTGATCCTTGCATGATCGGCGAATATGGAATTAAATTATAGGTAAATGTGTAATTAAAATAATCGCTGATTGTGTGGATATATTAACGCTTAAGAGAAATACATACTAAAATATTTTCTATAGAATCGTTGTTTGAGCGTTTACTGTACTTATACCTCAATAAATAAAAGCTCTGCGAATACAATTTTTTTTTTCTTCAGATAACATTATAACGCAATAATATAAGTTTTGTTTAAAAAAAAAAAAAAAAAACTCGTTTTCAGACCCCGCCTGCGCTTTTCCCTTCACAGGTAGGAAAAAAGTATAACTTTAGGTAGAGACCTGCGAAATTCGCGGTATTGTTTGGGGACAAGTTAAAATCAAGGCACATGTACCTTTGCAATGTATTTGTCATTGGGCCAAAATTTATCTGAAACTCCCCGGATAACTCTACGCCAATAAATGAACACTTTTGCGCCCCAATAACGCATGGTTCTGTAAGAAAGGGCGTGAATTCACGTATATGCAGCAGCCAATAGAGATACGACGGCGGCTGAAGCATATAGAGTACTGTAAATTTTAACCTTATGCCAAATAATAACGAGAATTTTGCAGGTCTCTAGGTATAGGCTGTTCACGGTAAAATTATCACTTTTGAAATTCCAACTTAAGATCTACTTGTATGTACTCTGTGTGTTATTCCGCTTTATGAAAAAATTAACAATTGATGCGTCTGTCAGGTGAGACTGTGGAATTATTCGAAAAGTAAATATATTTAAAATCTGGTCATTTTTACACTTCGATGCATTAAAAAACAGAATGCGTAAGAATTAATTTAAGTTATGACAAATGATTACCTAACAGTTTCTAGTTAACGTTAAGATAGGGAACTAAGTTACTTTATATCCATCACTACCAACTGTATTGGGCACACGTCACTTGGTGCGCCCGTTGAAGTATATGCAAGCAGGGGCAGTGACTTCTTTCTAAGGTAGATTTCAAAAGTGCTCACTTTATCGTGAACAGCCTTTATACGTATGTATTTAAATCTGTGGACTTTCATCGTGTGTATAAGTCCCACTGTTACATGTAGGGGTAGGAAAATTTAGCGAGTTCAATGCCCTGTAGGTTAGACTCCACAATCCTGTGTATACTCGAGCCTCGTTTGTTTGTTCATTGGCTGCTGCCTCAGCGTGTATACAGCGTTACTCCACGCCTGGCAGTTTGCTATTCGCTACTTGTTTCCTTACAAGTCCGCTATTGGCTCAGAGTCGTCCAGGGCGTCTCTAACAAACTACGACCCAATTGCAAACTCAGCTTCAGTGTACGCATGTTTGACGTCTACCTCGACCTGAACTGAACTCGCGCGATGCTCCTATCCCTAGTTACATGGCTAATTTGCACAGCATAACGCACCGACGGAAACGCTGCAAGCTAGTCCAGTGTCTTTCGCGTGGGGGCGATATGGCTATAGGTGAGATAGAGTGTTAGTGAATTCGGTACCGTTCCATCAATTTTGGGCCTTAAATGCTCAAAACAGTCTCAGGTGCATGTGAGCCCAAAGTACAGCCACGGCTACATAAACAATTATTTTCTGATTACAAGTATAAAACGGTAATCCAATTGAAAAGGCGACTTCACTGTTAATGAGTTTTACGTCTTTTTTGTCCCAAAATGAATTCGCGAAATTGTAGACTATAAGTAGGGACACCCCAATTTCGCGAAAAGATTTCACGACCAGTTACATTCCATAACATTTTAGCTCAGATCCCTTTTCTTGATTGGGTGATCTAGGCGTTATGCGTCTTAGGCGTATGCCCGCGAATCACAGGCGTGTAGCATTGGAGCTACTTTAATTTTGATGGGCACGCCAAGTAAAAAATATCTCCTCGCCAAAAACACGCCTCCAATAAGCGAAGGAAAACTTCTGGTACGCCCGTAGGGTGTTGAAATCTAGCTCGTGCAGAAATATTTTCGCGAAATTCGGTTGTCCCTAACTATAAGGATAGGACATTTCACGAATTCATTTTAAGGACAAATTAAACTACAAACACATGTACATTTCAGTTATGTCTGTAATTTTATCACAGATTATTAGACAAGTCTAGGTGAACTCTGAGCCGATACCAGACCTGCAAGGGAACAAGCGTATTGGGGCAGCAGCTAATGAACAGGAATCTGAGGCTCGAAAATACATAGGACCGTGGTGTTTATCCAACAGGTCGTTTGAAACGCAAAATTCTCCTTTCCCTAGTGACGCATTTGAAACATTTGGCTTTTGCACATCGACTTGTTCTGTGGCTCCGGCACGCCCGTTTGTCGAACCTAGAGTTACGTGCGGTTGTTTTTCTGTATGGAAACACAATCTTTTCCCCGAGTCCGTGCGCTTTGCTGCTGCGCGGCCCGCGCGGACAAAAGGTACAGCGAGAAAGTGAGGAAAAGAAGCAATATAAAACTATTTTCGCGCACTCGGTCTAAAAATAGCCCTACGTGCGTGAGTACTACGTCCTCCGCTCCAACTGGCTCCGGTGGGTGGACCCCACACCTTTGCAAACATGTTGAAGTGATGTCTATTTCTAAACTTTCCTAGAAGGGGAGTCTCCGTTGTGCGACGTAAGAGTGCGCCGGACAAAGGTTTTTGCTCCAAACATCTTAACTGCAATATATAGATTTTTCTAAGAAAAAATAAAAATAAGGAAAGGCAATTTTACAGACCTGTATTATTAAAGGGGACAATCTAGACGCATATACGCACCTGAGCACGGCCCGTGACTTCATTGGCCGATGGCTTCTATCCGAGGTCATGTGTCTGTGCGACTGCGTTACAGAATATTTGTCGCTCTGCCGTTGTGATATCAGTGATGAGACTTTCATGCGGCAAAATTACTCTCAGTCAATGACACAGGTCAGAAGAGCCCTCAACACTGTGGAGTTTAGTCTGATAATGATATGAAAATATATTGAGAATATATCAGTTTTTTTTTCTAGCAATACTACATCACAGATTACTTGAGCCGTTCAGTCAATATGTCCACGTACATGAACACTTTGCACATGAGTGCAGATGATGGTTTATCGCGGGAAAAGTTGACTGGTTGCTAGGATGCAACGTACTGTACACATATCCGACAGGTTTCTTTTGTTATTGGCTGTCATGCATTTATGAAACTGCTGCCCTATTTCACTGGGCAAATGAGGATTCTAACACTATATGGCAGAACATTCGTGATTGGTATGCAAACAACTTAGCCAAACCGAAACCTTGTTCATCCAATCATGAACGAATAAACTAGTTAGAGTGTTACAGAAGATATGTTGAATCAAAAATTTTTTCGCGATTTTCCATCATCTCTACACATGACTAATGAGTAATATTTATGACCTGTACTGTATGGAGCAAGTCATCTGTTCCCAGTCGTCCTTATGGATCGTGGACATTTCTGCACCTCTTTGGTAGGAATATTTAATGCCTATGTCATATATAGAGACCCGGAAATCTTGCGGATTCACTCGGCAACAAGCTAGACTTCACAATCCTTCGATCTTTCGAACATCATCTGGTTGTTCATTGGCTGTTGCTCCAGTTCAATCCCAGACCAGGTAACACGAGATTCGGTTCTTATTTTCTTTGCAGGCCCGTTGTTGGTTGAAAGCCGCTCGGGCGTGTCTAACGATCTATGGACCAATGGAAGCACGAACACAAATGTACACGTGAATGCAGTTTAACGTGTCCTCTGACGAATCCGCGAAATTTCCGGACCCCTAGTCACAGAGCACGCAACAAGTTTGTTTATTGGTTGCAAGACGAGTGCTGAACACGAGTACAGCGCTTAAAGACTAAAAAGTGAGCACTTTTGAAATCAACCTTAGGAAAATGTCACTACCCCTGCCTGCATATAATTTAACGGGCCCACTGAGTAGTATGCGCCCGATAAGTTGGTAACGATAGATGGAAAGTAGTCACATATGTTAATGTCGAATAAAAAGTAAGTAAACATTCACAGTTTCACTTTATCGACGAAGAATAAAGTGTAGAGGCCCTTTGCAATGGTAATTTTACATAAGGTAGAATAATACACAACGTGCATACAAGTTGACCTTCAGAAGGGCTTTCAAAAGTGCTCATTTTACCGTGAACAGCCTATATCAAAGAAATTTCACGATTGCAACACACTACAGTGCGTGGTTACCTGCCAGCCGACGGAAACCGTGCGAGAGGAAATTTTTCGCAGCACGCAATAGTAAGCGGCGCGTATGTTTATCACGAAATGATTTCACGACTGGTTGTATTCCAACAGACTTAAGGTTCCCGCCTACCTGCAGGTTTTGTCCGCGTTTGAGGCCGAGAGACGCAGGAGCTATAGTCTACCTCATATAAGGTAGCGAGATTTTGTCCCGTTTACAAAATCGTATATCAGCTGATGCACGAACGAACAAAAGTTAATATTTAAGTTGGCTATTCTGAGTGCACTGGCGAAGAACATCAGGCAAGTACAAAATTCGTGATAACAAAGCGTTCCTAGATTAATTAATATATTTTATTTTACGTGGTCACAAATGACGGTTGTAAGCGTTACAAACTAATATTCGTGCTAAAGTAGTAATGCATAGGTGTTCAAAATGAAATGCACAATAAGACGATTCATAGGCGAATGAAACGCGACTCCAGCCCTTATATCTTTCCATGTCGTATTCCCACTGTCCATCCATGCTTTCCATATATGCTTGATATGAACTCCAAAAGCCTGCGGAAATATTGCATGGTAATATTGAATTTTTTTTTTCAAATAATTTAACAAAATATATTTCAAATTCGTGTCGTTTCGAGACAGTAATAGGAGAAAAGTCAAGTTTTAAAAAGCAGGATCTAGAGGCGGCGAACCTGCTGCTATCTGTTGGAATCGCGCGCGGCTCACACGTTTTACCATGTCGTGCGCACCATCTGTGTGCTCTTTCAAGAACCTAACCAGCTATAAATATCAAATGAATAGGTTTCATATGTAAAATAACAAATTTACGAACAGATACCGATAGTTTTACTTTTTCGCGAGCTCTGCATAATTTTTAAAGTAACATATATTTCGTGTACATCGATTTTGATTACTAGTAATTTCTATTGGGCCAGTAATTGTCCGTCTATGTCCTAAACACGCCTTTTTTTTTTTTTTTTTTTTTTTTTTTCGGAAACCCATTTCCTTGTCTTCGTGTAGCCTCCAATTGACGCACCAGCTGATGGCGAAAGGATACATAAACTAAAAGTATACATTCGTTGAACTGTCAAAATCTCGTCAGTTTATATGAGACGGAGAGTATAAGGGCGACACTGCATCGAGCGTCAAGTGCCCCATCGCCACTAAGCGCAAGACTCTAAACTGACGAGCAGTGTACTCGTCACACTGCGTTTAACTGTGGGACTTTCAACAGTGATCTTATTCTTTTATTGGTGGAAAGTCTGTGGTAAGGTTCAATACAGGGCGCTTGGGTAGTTTTATATCTATCTGACGCGTATATTTTGAGATACAACGATTTGAAAAAAGCCGATTACGACAATTTTCAAGAACTAAAAAATTATGTTTCTAATGTTCGTGGCATCTTGACGGCATTCGACAGTCCTCGTCTCAAGTGTGTGTTCTTTTCGTAGATCTGAAAATTGGACGCACGTTTAATATTTTCTCAGAAGAACGTTAACCCCTTAACGTAAGCATTAATTTTACGTTTGATGTGTTGTAAAGTAAAATATTGGCGTCAAATGTGCTTACAAATTTGTTACAACTAGCACTTTTGAACCTATGGAAAGAGTTTCAGTAAAGCCATGGCTAGAGCAACGAGTATTTCGCGAGTTCATTCAGAGGCGAGGTAGACTCCTAGTACTCATTCTTTTCTCCTACTGTTGTGATTAGACGACAGTTATTTAGACACGCCCGTTTTAACTGTGAGCCAATACTAATCAGGAAGCAGTAATGTGAGTGAGTGTTTAACAATCATGTACAGAGTCCTTACTTGGTCACAGCAACCAATAAGCAAACTATAATGTCTCGAGTGTACAGAGGGCTGTCCTGCGTAGCTTACTGTCATCCGCAAAGTATTTGGGGCTCTAGCCATTGCACAAGAAGCAATAAACTATAGAATAGTTTGAGTGTCGATAGGAACCAATAACATTGGTGCCAGCTTCTCGAATTGTACAGCACTGACCACATATCACATATTCTGCAACCTCTCAGACTTGAAGGAGTACATATACTCGGGACAATACGTTAAGGGATTAATTGCTAAAGGCTGTTAACGATAAAGTGAGCACTTTTGAAATCAACCTTAGAAAAAAGTTACAGCCCCTACGTGCATTTATTTCAACGGGCGCCCTGAGTGACTTGCACCCAGTAAAGTTGATAACGATATATGGGAAGTAGTTCCGTATCTTAACGTCGAATAAAAAGTTATTTATTATAAATTATTTATTTCGCTTTCTGTTTATTTTATAATGCATCGAAGTGTAAAAATGAGCAGATTTGTTAGATGTTAAGTTTTCAAATAATTTCACTGTTTCACTTGACCGACGCATGAATAAAATGATGAGGCCCGCCACAATGTTAATCTTACATGAAGCGGATGAATACACAACGTATATACTCATTTTACCGTGAATAGCCTATAACACTCTGCACCGCAGTTCAAGGGCCAGAAAGGCGTGAGTAGGAATAGGAAAATTTCGCGAATTAATTTCGGGACATGATAGATGTCAAACACATATACAGTGAAGTCACCTTTGCAATTGGATTGCATTTCATTAGACACGCCCTAGACGCCTCCGAACCAATAGCACACTTGCAAAGAATCAAGTATCGAATTAGATACTACCAGGTGTGAGGTAACACTGTGGTAGCAGCCAATGAACAAACAGCCGAGGCTCTAGTGTACACAGGACTGTAGAGTCTAGCCTACAGGTCATTGAATTCGTGAAATTTTCCTATCCCTAGGCGTGAGCCTTGAGCATGATGTACACCTGAGTATTTTAATTATTTTATTTGCTACGCTTAATAGTTGACTTGCCGCCTATCACGGACGGTCAGCGTCGCAGAAACTTAATTTTGATCGGTTTTAGTCACAGATTATACAACTGCACAGAAACGAAACGGCGTGGCGATTACTGTGATGTGGGGGTACCCGTTCTCTGTTTGCGGGGCCGTGGTGGCTGAGCGGTTAGCCTGCTCGCCTCCCACCAAGGCCATCCGGGTTCAATACCCGGCCGGGTCACCGGATTTTCGCATGTGGGAATCGTGCCGGACGATGCCATTGGTCGACGGGTTTTCTCGGGGATCTTCCGTTTCCCCCCGTCCTTTCATTCCAGTGCCTCTTCATACTCACCTCACTCACCCTCATCGGCTCTCGAAACCACGCTGTTAAGAGCCGCCCAAATCTCTTCACTCACTCATTCTCTTCTTGGCTATACGAGTCTCTGGAAACGGACCTTGCGTCTAATTGGCTGCTGTCTGTTGCGAAAAGCTCTCGATTGGATGGGGTTGCCCACTGGCAAGCACGATACCAGGCGCTGATTGGCGAACGGCATTCCAGCATGTTGATAACGCCATCTTGCTGGACGCGTGCGTCTGGAGTTCGCGGTGTAAGCAGCCGTTTAATTTCTCTACTCGATGGATGTACGTTATCCCTGCGTAACTTAATTCCCAGATTCAATTATTTAAAAATCAAGCTTGTCAAGACACAGAGAACATTTCAACAGTTATTTGGAAATCGAGACTTATTTTGTCTCGTTACTCGTTTCACGTTGTTAACTGTAATCAAAGCTTCGCTCATTATTTAATCATTTCCGTCTCACATGAGAAATTATGGTTATAAATGAAAATGCACAAACTTCAAAAATGGTGTTGGTCAGTCCTCTGTGTCATGTAAATCTTCGATTCTTCATTTCCGGTCATCAAATTTTATTAAGAACATTTGTAAAAGTAAATTCCAAGATGGAACTAAAGCTACCTTATGCGTTTGAGGCTGAGAAGGGAGGGAGCAATACGGACTTCGCTGTTAAAGGCTGTTGAAAGTGAGCACTTTTGAAATTAAACTTAGAAAAAAGTCACTGCCCCAACCTGAGAGTAATTCTGGATGACAAAATGAGCTTCCTGAGGCACATCCAGTTTGTGGCGAAAAAGGCTGTGGTTTTGTGCCATAAGTTGAGATCTTTCGGCAACATGGAATGGGGACTGGATTTTCCAGTACTAAGACAGCTTTATAAAGCTGTACTTGAGGGAATTATAGCTTATGGCGCTGTCATGTAGCATTCCCATGTTGACCTGATTGTGCACTCAAGGAAGCTACTTAGTGCTCAGAGGGCGGCGCTGCTGGCAGTAACTAAGGCCTATCGAACTGTTTCCATTGAGGCACTCCCTGTATTGGCGGGTGTCCCACCTGTGGATTTGTTGATGAGAGAACGCGGTCTGCTTGCAGAAGAAAGAAAGATAAGAAGGCCTACTCTGCAAGAAAGCAAGGTACACAGGCAGGACGCCACCAGGACCTGGCAGCAGAGGTGGGAATCTTCTCCTTAAGGAAGAGTGACATTTGAACTATTGCCAAGCATTAAAGATCGCTTGAGACGTAAATAGTTAACCATGAACCATTATAGTGCTCAGCTGTACACTGGCCATGGAAACTTCAAAGTGAAGTTACATAGTCTGGGCCTTGTTCTGTCACCCCTTTGTGATGTTTGTGGAGTGGACGATACACTGGAGCATGTACTTCTGCGATGTCTGAAGACCGAAAACCTAATGAGATTGGCTGCAGGGGGTGGCAGACAGAGGAAGGCTACAGCTTACTCTGCAGCGGGCGATGGAGGACAAAGAGCTGCATGAACTGTGGAACAGATTGGCCACAAATATCGGCAAAAGATTGGAAGAGTATCGCCAGTGGCAGCGCGAGCATTCCAATGACCCATGAGGGGGTGCTCGGGTAAAGGCTTAGTAAATCAAGTCAGAGCACTTCTGATTGGAGAGGAGGGCAGGCTTTCACTAAGAAAACCGGCTAAGGCCGAGTGAGAACAATAAACGGCACAAGGCACAAAATGAAGATCAAGAGGAGAAAGTGCCGCGCACTGCTTACTCGCTGAAGTACAGTCCAGTGCCGGAGGATGGAGGGAGTGCCGGCCTTCGGGCCGTGAAAACCTGCCCCTACCTGGGGTCGTATATAAACTCTTTGCTGGGAAATTGAAGAACGAGACAACACCACCAAATGTGAAGGTTGATGGGATCCTGGTGACAGATCTAAAAGAGAGTATAGAGATCCTGCTCCACCAGTTTATACAAGATGATTCCCAGGATGGTGAGAACGAGGAGCACTCCACCAAAAGACGGAGAATGGGAGACATTCCTGAGAAAATGGACGCACCGGAGTTCACCGCTCACGAGTTGGAGGATGTAGTTCGAAAGCCTGAAGAATGGGGAGGTACCTAGATTTGACGGAATTGGGGCCGAGATTTTCAAGCGGTATTCTCAAGGGTGAAGACAAGATTTCCCGACGTCTACTATGGATGTCTTGGAAGTGGAGTGTTTCCTCGTCAATGGAAGGTGGGTGTGGTACCGATCCTGTACAAAGGTGATGGGAAGGACAAGTCCGAGGTGAAGTCCTACAGGCCTCTTACGTTGCTTCCAGTATTGGGTAAGGTGTTTGTGAGGCTTACTCAGGCATTGGAGGCTAATGGTATGCTCAGTGAGAAACAGTATGGGTTTAAGAAGAGCAGTGGAGTGGATTTCGCCCTGTGTGATGTAAGGACTGCCATAGCCAACAGTGATGAGAAGTATGTGATGACAATATTTCTTGACATTTCAGGGGCATTCGCAAAGCTTGGTGGCCTGAAGTAATGTGGCAGCTGAAGAGGAAACATTGTCCTGCCAACATCTACAGGGTACTGTTGGATTATTTTAGAGATAGAGTAACGTATTACTCGGCAAGGAATGTACAGGGGAAGAAGGCACTCACCAAGGGATGTCCTCAGGGGTCGGTACTTGGACTGGTCCTGTGAAATGTGCTGTTTGATGGGCTGCTGGAGGTAACTCTCCGACCAGGTTGTAAGATATTTGGTTATGCTGAAGATGGTCTGGTTTTGGTCTCTGGATCTTCAAGCAAGGTATTGGAGGACAAGGCAGAAATGGTGATGATGAAGATTGAGGAGTGGTCAACAAGAGTGAAACTTACCTTCTCTACTTCAAAGACCAAACCATGATGATGCAAGGATCACTGGCAAAAAACCCGACACTGAGGTTTGGTGGGAAGTTCCTCCAGTGTGTTCGGAAATATAAATACCTAGGAGTTGTTCTAGATGATAAAACTATCTTCCTGTGGCACATCCAGTATGTGGCAACAAAGGCTATTGTTCTGTTCCACAGACTCAGAACATTGGGAAGTACGGAGTGGGGTCTTGATTTCCCAGTGTTAAAGCAGATATACAAATCAGTGCTTGAGGGCATTATCACCCATAGTGCAGTGATGTGGCATTCTAGAGTGGAATTGGTGGTGCACTCTAGGAAGCTCTTGAGTGCTCAGAGGGCAGTGCTGCTGGCGGTGGCAAGAGCGTATCGAACGGTTTCCAGTGAGGCACTTCCAGTGTTGGTTGGTGTCCTGCCTGTGGATATGTTGGTGAGGGAACATGGTCTTCTTGCTGAAGATGGTAGGGTTAGAAGGCTCACTTCGCAAGATCGAAAGATGTAAAGGCAGGATACCACGAGGGCCTGGTGAGAGATCTGGGAAGAATCGCGTATGAGCTTCTTCCAAGTGTAGAAGACCGGATGAAGACTGTATGGATCACAATGAATCATTATAGTGCTCAGCTGCACACATCATGGGAACTTTAAGGCGAAGTTGCACAGTTTTGGACTTGTTCTGTCACCCCTTTGTGATGTGTGTGGTGTAGATGACACTGTAGAGTATGTACTTGTACATTGTCTCAAGATGCAATATCTCAGGGAGTGGCTACAAGGGGTGGCAGATAGAAGAGGACTGCAGCTAACACTGCAGCAGGTGATTGATGGAGAACAAGGAGTTGCATGAACTTTGTAATCGATTTGCCACTGTGATCGGCAAGAGACTTGAAGGTATGACCAGTGGCAGCGAGAGCATTCCGATGACCCATGAGGGGGTGTGTCTGGTAAATGCTTAAGCAAATAAGTCAAAGCACTTCTGATTGGAGAGGAGGACAGGTTTTCACTGAGAAAACCTGCTACGGCCGTGTAAGACCTCAAGATGGCACAAGGCACGCAAGACCGAAGTGCCCCGCACTGCTTACTCACCGGAGTACAGTTCAGTGTGAGAGGATGGAGGGTGTGCCGGCCTTTGGGCCGTGAAAACCTGCCCCTACTTGCATATATTTCAACAGGTGCCTTGAGTGACAAGCGCCCAGTAAAGTTGGTAACGATGCATGGGAAGTACTTCTGTATCTTAACGTCGAATAAAAAGTGTTAGGTAACCATTTCAGATAATTTAAATTATTTCTTTCGCTTTTTTTTTTATGCATCGAAATGTAAAAATGAGCAGATTTGTTAGATATTTAGTTTTCAAATAATTCCACAGTTTCACATGATCGACGCATCAATAAAGCAATGTGGCCCATGGTAATGTTAATCTTACATAATGCGGAAGAATACAAACGTGCATACAAGTAGATCTTAAGCAGGGCTTTCAAAAGTGCTCACTTTACCGTGAATAGCCTATAAGCACAAGTCCGCTATCGGAACTAAGCGTCGGAGGCTGTAACTGGCGCGCAGCGTTCTCGTCGTTATACGTATACCTATTATGCATATTTACATATGTATACCCCTATGAATATCCTATGTATAGCTGTATATTACATAATCAGGGCCTGTTGAAAAACCCACACCCAAGTTACAAAACTAAAAACGTAACACAATAAATAATATGAATACTTAAGGAGTCTTGGTAAACATGATAATAGAAATTTACCGGACAATAATTAAAATCCAAGAAACGTTTATCCTAAGCAACAATTTTTCCCAACTATGTGGATAAATATGTTGTTAAAGTGATGCATTCCTATAATTGTATTTCTTACGTTCTAAATTCGTACATTTATTAGCCATGTCAGAAATGCCAAAATAAAGAGCAACTATGTATTAATATTGGCATACAAAGTTAATAGTTACTTTCAAAGATCTGTGGACTTCCAATAACAAGTTAAATATTAATTTATGTAACGTACACTTTTAGAGTCTATCGTATCATCGCATTTCTGGGTCTCTAATATGTTAAGAGTTAAATTTTTCAGTGTCTTATTCTTGAGACGTTGTACAAGAAGCGTGTTTAATGGCCTGCACTGCGCACTGTACGATGAGGGAACTTCCTAACGTGTAAGAAATATCATTCGTTGCTGACACAAAGTTCCGAAATCTCTTAAGAACTACTGCTAGTAAAATTAAGCACAAATTCACTTTTATTAATTTCGATACATAACAGAGATACATAGTACTGTTCCGAATGAAAATTCGTACTTTGAAACGCCTATACAACTATGTATGAATCCGTGGCTGAAAGAGTTAAAATACGCTTGGCTGGTTTTCTTAGTTTATTTCGCCAGGCTCTGTCGGGGACGTGTGTATACCGGTGCTGAATAATTACGCCACGAAGTGTTTCGTTATTTCGCCTTCAAGTGTTAGACAGTTTGACATGCAGCAGACCTTGGGTTCGAGCCCGATTAAGTATGGCTGGATTTATGCAAGAGATCGAGCTGCTACCTTGGGCCTGCTAAGTGGCTGTACGTCTAGTTCCAGCGGCGGGGGTCGTGTTCCCAATCCTTTTTTTTTTAACATGATATATATTTTTTTATGTTTTTTTTGTATCCACTTATTTGGTACGTGTGACAGTAAAACACGTTTCGGACAAAGGGTCAGTGACACTTCGCAAATAAATATCGGAGCGCACAGTAGACTTCAATACTATATCTACAGCACAGCTGTTGTACTTCCATTGGCTACTGGTGCCGTTTCCGCATTTGACCGAGCCACTCAGGATTCCGGAACTCCGACACTGAACCTTAGTGATTCGTGTGCACGAACCACAATGTGTTTCAGTCAATAAAAAAAGCTGGAAGACTCCACAGTGTTTTGAACTGTATCTTGTCTCGAAATATTTTCACGGAATATCGCTGCCCTTTGTGACAGGCAGAAATCAGATTGGCATGCGCCCAGTGAAGTTGGTAATGGCAGACGGAAATTAGTTCCACGCCTAAACAGTGAATTAAACCAAATGTTCGTAAAAGCTAAAATGATTTATTTTGGTTTCTATTTCTTTGAACGCTTACTAAGTGCAAGCATGAGCAAATTTCGCGAAATATATTCTTTTCTATTAATTTCATAATTTCTTTTGACAGACGCATAAATAAAGCTATCAGGCCCATGAAGATATTAATTTTACAAATGGAGGAAGAATACATAATGTACATAAAGGCTGTTCACGATAAGGTGAGCACTTTTGAAATCAACCTTAGAAAAAAGTCACTGTCCGTATATGCATATATTTTAACGAGCACACAGAGTGACATGCAGCTAGCGAGGGTTGGCAACGATAGATGGAAAGTATTTCCGTATTTTAACGTCGAATAAAAAGTGTTAGATAAACATTTGTAATAAATTAAAATAATTCTTGCGCTTTTTGTTTTTTAGTGCATCGAAGTGTAAAAATAAGCAGATTTTAAAAATATTTACTTTTCTAACAAATTCACAATTTCACTTGACCGACGCCCGACTAAAGTAATGAGGCCCATGACAATGTTAATTTTACATAAGGCGGCAGAATACACCTCGTACATACATGTAGATCTTAGGCAGGGCTTTCAAATGTGCTCATCTGAACGTGAACAGCTTGTACAAATAGATGTCAAGCAAAGTTTTCAAAAGTGGTCAGTTTACAGTAAACAACCGATACTAGCATCGAATCAAGAAGGCTCAGTGTAGGAGTTACAGAATCCTGTGTGGTTTGGTCAAATGCGGAAACGACACCAGCAGCTAGTGGAGGTACGATAACAGCCGAGGTGTAATATTGAAATCTACTGTGTGCCCCGAATTTTATGCGAAAAATCGCTGGCCCTAGTCGTCGTTAGAGGCAGTGATTTTTAGAGAAAAGAAATCGAGCAGATAATAGATTTAAATACTTTAAGCACAAACAGAAATGCTTATTTTGCAATTGGTTGTTCTCTGCATGAGAAGCAGTTTCTGTTTTTAATCGGGCCAATTAGAAATCCAACAACTTTGGCAGTGAACCAAAATGATTCCTAGACTATCAGTTAACATGTTTTATGACATAATGTAGCAAATCGAGAAAGGTAAACGACCATACAGTGTTTTGAAATATAACTTGTCTTGAAATGTTTTGTGAAAATGTCATTATCTCTAGTCGTCGTGGATAAAATGTATTTATTATTAATTTACTCAATCGTGGTATCCTAGTTTGTGGGCGCATTGCACACGAAGGAAATTTTTGCTGATGCTGTATGACAGAATGGGCAAGTGTACAGAAGCGAAAAGGCGTGGCGTGTTGTTTGATGTAAGCGAACTCGGTCTCTCATTTCGCAGCGCGAAGCTGTGGAAACGAGCTTTGACTCTCATTGGCTATTGCGCGTGATGGAATATACCATATTAATGCGGCTGCCATCTGGAAAGTTAGCCTCCATAAGCTGATTGGTAGAGATGGGAAAATCTCGCGAGTTCAATGACCTGTAGGCTAGACTCCAAAGTCCTGTGTACACTAGAGCCTCGCCTGTTTGTTCATTGGCTGCTGCCCCCATTGTTACTTCACACCTGGCAGTATGGAACTCGCTACTTGTTTCTTTAGTAGTTTGCTTTTGGCTCAGAGGCGTCTAGGTTGTGTCTAATGAACTGTAATCCAATTGCAAAGCTGACTTCACTGTATATGTGTTTGACGTCGATCTTGTCCCGAAATGAATACGCTAAATGTTCCTATCCCTAGTGATTGGTGAACGACGTTCAACCATATTGCAGGTTGGTGAGGTCATTTTGCTTGCGTGCTGCTATGATCCTTGGTTTGAAGACCATAAGCGTTGAGGATAAAAGGATGGGAAGTGTAAGTAGGTAGATTTAAATGAGAAGAATTACTTGGATTAGAGATTGGCTACAGCAAAGTTTGCTAGATTTTATCATCTTAGAGTTTTTGAGCGGTCCTGATTAGTAAGAGGCCACTGGAGTGAAGAGAAGAAGGGAAAGTAGGAGTTCAGAGTAATTAAGTCAGTTCATGTCAGCAGGACTCACCGGGTCTTGCACCCAGGACACCCTGGCTCCGCTGCCGCTGCCTGGACCCCTGGCCGCGCTGCTCTCTGCCACACCGCCGACTGCGTCTTCCCTGGACCTCGTGACTCCGTCCACATTTCTCACCCCACCACGTGTGTTAGTCACGTCAAAGATTATGATTGGTCCCCGTCGTGCCCTGTGGGTGGAGTGTGCTGAAGGTTTGTTGTGATTACTTCGAAACTTACTTAGTTTGCCGGATCCGCATATTTAGTCGTCCTAGGCGCATTTCTTTAATAGTTTATAGATTGTAATTTTGGCTCTGTTTTTGAATTTTGTGTTTTATAAACTTATCTATGTCCTCGTTGCCTGCTCGCTGTGTAAACAGGAGTTTTTCGTAACAAGGCGCACGACGGGGCTTTCGTAACAACACGTAGCTGTCGGTCGCAGTACATACAGACCGTTTCGCCTTTGTATGTATTTTTAAGTACTCCGTGGCTGTACTGAGAAAGTAACCAGAGCCAAATGCGTCCAAGCTCTTCCGTGTAGGAGCTCGTGATTTGTGCACGTCGTTAAAACTCTGTTTTGGGAACGGCTGAACGGCTGACGCCAAAAAAAAAAAAAAAAAACATCCAGCTTTATGTTGGCTGCACACTGAGTCGAGAGTGGAGAGATTTTGGTAGCTTCGAGAGCCGATGAGGGCGAAGCGAGGTGAGTACGGAGCAGCACCGGAATACAAGGGCGAGAGAAATGGGAGATCCCCGAGAAAATCCGCCGACCAGCGGACATCGTCCGGCACGATTCCCACTTACGAAAATCGGGGGATGATCCGATTCACCTTGGTGGGAGGCGATCAGTCTAACCACTCGGCCACCAAATGTATCATATGCTTTAATCTAAGTATACCTCGGTCATGCTAGTAACACTACAGAACATATAAAATACCAACCTCAGATATACTGATCAATCAAACCTGTAAAATATTTCAACTACTGCATTGACATCTATTCTATCCCTCACCAGATAAACAAACCTTACCATCTGTCCAGACAACCAAATATTCCAATCATAAATCCCAACCATGCTATCATAAAATCAATATCATCAATATAATCATGTATGACACCCATATTAGACAGACACGCCAGCTAAGAATTCTGTCCCTTTCGTACGAATTAAATATGCAATGAGACCATTACACTAATATAATATAATCATGCGATTAAACCATTCTTTCCCCACCATCGAAGGAACACTCTTTTCATACCACCAAACCAACCGAACATGTGATCAGGCCGTTCCATATCGACATAGTAGCTATGCCTACCATATAATAAAATTAAAACTAACCGTATATCAACCATACTGTCAGTCAGGAAGTTTAAAAAAAAATTCCCTAAATAGGAGCAGGCATAACCAAGCCTTCTGATATGCACGGTTTCTTGGCAGATGAAGGTTTGTATATGCAGATAGTAGAATGTCACTTTAAAATATCACTCTCAGTAAACTGACAGCGACAAGATTATGCGTAGTCTCGCTATTATATATAATTTTCAATATTATGCACTAACAGTTTTAATGTATGATATACTTTAGACACGCGATTTTTATATTACCGTATCATAAGCTTATATGCATATAAACTATGCTTAATATATATATAAGAATAATGTCTTAAAATGTATAAATAATTGTAATTAAGTATATTACTATATATATTATATATATGTGTGTGTGTAGGCGATGGTATCTGCAGGTTTTATATTTTCCCGGGTCCTTGCTAGTGCGAACAGAGTATGAGGGTTTTCTCAGTGTGCTCTCACGTTTGCTCTTTTAAAATTGTGTATATTTATAATACATCCGTATTTTCTAGCTGAATGAAAACCAAGATTTCTGAGGGTAAAGAAACTCATCCTGTTTAGAAGAATGTGTGTATGCAATCACTGGTAGCTATACACTATAAGAAATTATTCGTAAATTTACCATATCAATGTCTAGGAATAGCGAGAAAGTGCTTATGGTAAATGATTTTCCAAACATACATGGTAGCGTTCCTAAATTCACTCACGGGCGGTAAAATGCGTAGGGAATTCCCAAACTTTGTATAGTAGCGACGTTAAATATTCCCATATTTACAGTCTGATGTGTGGTATTATTCCCATACTATGTTTAGGTTAAAAACTTCTAATGCAGTTTAGGAAGTTTACCAGAAACATTTTGTATGACCATCAACATCGACCTGCGCGAGTGTTTTTTTTTTTCTTTCAAGGATGTGCTACTGTTAGACATGCCATATTCTAGGAGCTGGTGTTAAAACACATCGTGAGAGCGCTGCAGTAACAATAAACTGAAATATGGACAACCGCAAAGAAGATTAAGTGGTCTGATTGATGAGTTCCAACTACGGGATGATTAGACCTCATATTACAGTCCAGCGACCATTCTGTTTTGCAGCTTCATGTCTAAGAAAGCACCTACTGAGGTATCCGAGATGTGCAACACAAACTGTCTGCCATGTGGTGTTAATAGAAAATAAGCATGCATCATGTAAAAAAGGTTGTCGCTTGGTTGACAGGCTTAGTGGAATGCAGATCGTTACGACTAGATATATTTACTGAGACTGGGTAAACTTTTACGATATGAAGATGGAACCGATGGTTGGAGACTGGCCGCTGCATCGACGAGGATGCAGCGAATGCCTGCTTGCTAACTTTGTAAGTCGGTGTTGCTCATCATGGACGGAGGGAAAGTTTTGTGGGCCAGTTGTTTAACGCGACGCGATAATGTCTGAGGGGATGAGGCTCGTGACTGCTTATTTTGCACTTCGTACAAGATTTATCGATGTAATAAATGCGACGGGTTTTTTACCCGCAGTGATAGTTTGAATAGACATGGCGAGATATGCGAATGCAATGTTTGTTGTTCGTCGGGAAAGTGAATGCAAGTATTTTGGCAAGACATTTACTAACAACTTTAATGTCAGACGACTTGAAGATAGTAACTGTCCGTTCGGGATCGCTTACAAGACATACCCATGTGGCAACTCTGGTGTGGTACATACGAATAAGTGTTGCTCGAATGCTCACAGCAGCAATTGTTCTTTCTACAAAACAGACATCAACGTAATTGTTTTGTCGAATGTAGCAGTTTTTAATGTACTTTTTTTTTGTCGAGTCTGTAAAATAGAGTTGAAATATACAAATTACTTCTGTCTTATTCGTTCATTTTAACCCTTGCTAATATTACTCTAAGCTGTTAGGGGAAAAGACGAATAAATTGTTGTTCAGTCTGGGTGTATGAGTTCGCGAATCCTGCATACGCCACTGATTGTATGGCGCGGAAAATATGTCTATAGGCTGTTCACGGTAAAATGAGCACTTTTAAAAGCCCTGGTTAAGATCTACTTGTATGCACGTTGTGTATTCCTCGCCTTATATTAAATTAACATTGAGACGTCCCTCGTCATTTTATTCATGAGTCGCTCAAGTGAAAATATGAAATTATTAGAGAAGTAAATATGTAAAAAATTAGGTTACGTTTACACTTTGATTCACTATATAAAAAGAGAAAGCGAAAGAAATAATGGAAGTTATCTTAATGGATACTTAACCCTTTTTATTCGACGTTGAGACATGTAACTACTTTCCATACATCGTTACTAACTTTACTGAACGCATGTCACTTAATACGCCCGTTAAAATATATGCAGGCAGGGTCAGTGACTGTTTTGTAAGGTTGATTTCAAAAGTGCTCATTTTATAGTGAACAGCCTTTATACACATAGCTTCATCGATTGTCGTATCATTAAATGAAAAATAAGGTGTTGCTTTTATTACAGGGCTATATGTCATATCTCGGAAACTATTCAACAGATTTTAACCATTTTGTATGCTGACAGCGCAAGTTGTAAGCATTATATTCACAGGTGAATATTATGTTGGTCCACAATTTTGTAAGATAGTGCCACATGGAAAAATAAAGCTTTTATTTTATATTTCGAAAACTACTCAAACTATTTTCGCCAAATTCGGCAGGTAAGTAATACTAGGAATGGCCAGGTTAATGTAAGTAATTGAACTTTAATAGAAACTAATTTTCTAAATCGCTAACATACAAATATTTTCAGTGTAATCGGTACTACTGCCATACCGTTTGACCAATGTCAACCAAATTGTGTACACTGACACAATCTACTATAAGCATCATATAAGCCAAACAACAATCACATTTGTCGGCCATTTTTTAAGATAGTGCCACTATTTTTAAGCAATTTCGTAAGATAGCCTCGTTTAAGAAAATAAGTTTCTCATGCCATATCTCTGAGACCAATCAATCGATTTCCATCAAATTTCTCACACAAATAGCGTTATGGTAGGCCATGTAAACTTATGTGTTTTAGTTGCTCAGGCACGTATTACCAAAATGATAGCCATGTAAATATTTTAGATTAGTGGAACCTATCATTAAAAACATTACGCTGATTAGATCCGAAGTTGATGCTCTGACTCCTACCTCCGTGATGCAGTTGCTTGCAAGCTAGATTAATCTTATGAGTTTTTTTCTGAATTGGAAACCCGGGTAAGTCACTCGTGTAAGTATTGTTTCACATGTTTCCGGTTTCATCTGTAATGATTCTGCTGTCAATAAGACGTCAACGCCTGTCTACCATCTAATCTTTCAAGAACTTTACTAAAATTTATCTGCACCCATTTAGAGTAAAGTAGGCTCATTATAGGCTGTGAACACTTTTTTAATCCCTCCCAACAGGCACTAACCACTAATAAATATATCTTATTGCAGCCTCAGGCATTAAATTTTGATGGTGGTGAAATGTTTACACTGTGTTTATTGGTCACATTGCAGTATTTATATTAAAAAGTAGCAGGAAGATGGAAATTGGATGAAAATAATCATTTATAAGGGCCTTAAAAAGTACTCACTTTACCGTGAACAGCCTATAGTTATCAGTAACACTTATTTCTTATGAAATCACTTAACGCGTTCCCGATGTGCAAATAGTCCCTATACGAAAATAAAACTCTTAAGACGAGATGCGAATAACATTTTTAAAACCTCGCGCACATTAAAAAATGCTTTTCCCGAGCCCTTAAACGTAGCTAAAAACGGCTTTTCCACACTCCTCTATTTCAAAATATACTGAAACATTAAATTATGATAAGTGCGTTCAACCTTTCCGCGATCGGAGCGTATCCCATTAACGTCTCGGCACTAAACGCGAGCGATCGCGTTTCAAGACGTCACGACGAGATAAGGCGTCGATAACTGGCGTCGAGCAAGCACGCTATAGTTTCAACCTTCGACGTCGGCTGGACGCGTCCCAGTTGCAATCAGAATCCCCTTCGTGCGTCAAAACCCTCGCCGTGTAGCAATTTTTTCTGCGTTCCACCGCGATGCATGTGTCAACACGTGATTGTTTCCTCCTGACGACAGAGCGGCGGCGAGCCGACGCAAGCGAGCTCCCGTACGTAATGCGGGCAAGTTACGATCGCGCGGGAAGAGGGGGCAAGAATCTTTAAAAGAGCTTCCGGAGATGGCGTCCCGTTGACTCGTTGGCCCGAGGGCATGGGCGCTTGTCTTCGTCGGCGGAGCAGCGGACGGCAGCGGGGGGGCGCCACTGCACCGGTCATGCTGGATAGGCAGCAGAAGTTTTGGACGTTCCTACCGTGCCGGCCCTGGGTCCTCGACAGCGCTTCTGCTGCTGCTGCAGGTCAGTGTCCGCGCTCTCGCGTTACAGAGAAGGCAACTACACAGAGGCAAAATGGCTCGGCGGGAGCCGCCGTTGATGAGGGAGTAGGCCTACTAGGGACACCCCATCTTCGCCAAGAGTTCCGTGCATTCTAGATTTCAATTACTATAGTTAGAGCTAGTGATTTTTCGCGAAAAATCAGTGCACGGTATATTTTAACTATAAGCATCCAACAGCAGTTTGTCTATTGCCATTGGTTGCTGTTTGCTTGAGAAGGCGTTTTCATATTTGACCGGACCATTCATAATTTGGCAACATCGGCACGGCTCCTAGGTGATTCGTGTGCAGACAGTTAACAAGTGCCAAAAAGAAGTCCAGCTAATCAAGATAGGTAAACAAACCTACAGCGTTTTGAAATATAACTTGTCTTGAAATCATTTCGCGAAATTATACTACCCCTAACTATAGATAGGAATAGGAAAATGTCACGAATTTATTTCAGGGCAAGATAGACGTCAAACATATACAGTGAAGTCACCTTTGCAGTTGGATTACAGTTCATTAGGCATGCCCTAGACGCCTCTGAACCAATAGTAAACTTGCAAATAAGCAAGTAGCGAATTAGATAATGCCAGCTGTGAGGTAACACTGTGGTAGCAGCCAATGAACAAACAGCTGAGGCTTTAGTGTACTCAGGACAGTGGAGTCTAGCCTACAGGTAATTGAACTCGCGTAACATTCATATCCCTAATTATAGGTTATTCACGGTGATGTGAGCACTCCTCAAGGCCCTTCCAATAGGCATTAACAAAAAATAAATATATTTTATGGCAGCTTCAGACGTTAAATTTTGGGAGTGGTGGGATGTATACACAATGTTTTTTTTTGGCCACATGACACTGTTTATATTATAAAGTGGCGGAAAGATAGAAATTGGCTAAAAGAGTAAATTTAGCAGGGCCTTAAAAAAAGTGCTCAGTTTACCGTGAACAAACTATATACGAGCATACCAGCAGTCTTCGTTTTCTTATTGTCCGTGCATCTTTGTTTGTTGAGAGATTTGGGTTGCTCTTAACAACGATGTCTCGTGAGCAGATGAGAGTGAACGGAAGTGAGAATGGGACAACACCGGGAAGCAAGGCACGATTCCCGCTTGCGAAAATCCAGGAGTGACCTGGCCGGGAATCGAACCTGGTTCTCCTTGGAGGGAGGCGAGCAGTCTAACCGCTTAGCCACACCAATGGCCCCGTCTTTGTTTGAAGATGTGTTCTTATTTGTCTGGCCAATCAGAGTTAGGTTACTCCTATAGTGAACGTCTGTGTTCGCGGGCAGACGCCTGAGACACGTAGGTAACACGTAACTCACCCATAGGCGAAAATGGATCTGATCTGAAGTGTTGTGAAATACAACTATAGGCTGTTCACGGTACAATGAGCACTTTCGGAAGCCCTACTTCAGATCTGCTTGTATACACGTTGTATGGCCTAATCACTTTATTCATGCGTCTGTCAAGTGAAACTATAAAATTATTAGAAAAGTAAATTCTTCACAAATTCTGCTCATTTTTACACTCCGCTGTATTAAAAATACGTGGAGCTAAAGAAATAATTTCAGTTATCACAAATGGTTGCTGAACACTTTTTGTTTGACGTTATTATATGGAACTACTTTCCCTCCATCGTTACCAACTTTAATGGGCGCATGTACCCAGTGCGCCAATTAAAATATATGCAGATAGGAATAGTGACATTTTTCTAACGTTGATATCAAAAGTGCTCACTTTATCGTGAACAGCCTTTAGTCACCAAATATTTTTTGCGAAAATCGGGCGTCTCAAAGGCGTACCCATTTGCTGATTGGTTGCAGGGTGGGGGGGGGGGGTGTCTCTGGGAACGGGTTTCGTTTCTGATTGGCCACTACCTGCTGCGAAAGGTTTCATATTGGCTGGGCTGCTGGCAGGCTAGTAGGTTGCCACGTGCAGATGGGAAAACAGCGTTGCGGTGTGACGCTATTGGCTGACGTGTGGGGCTAGTATAAGCAACTGTCTCACCTCTGTATGCTCGAGTGCTCTGTGCTCCCGTGGTGATGACGCCGGAACGACAACGTTTCGCCTCAGTTTATGAGTGCCCAACAATCTAGTGGTTCGGAACCCACTGTAATCAAGACGCTCCATTGTAATTTAGCGTTCTGTTACCTAACCGTGCAACATAAAATCCTACCTTTTAAATTATTTTGTTTATAGCGATACAGAACTCTTTTAATTGTTTCTGTTTTGCTAACGTAATTCCTTCCAGGCTTTATTTTCTACAAAGTAAAAGCTTTCTTTTTAATAGTGACCATTCTGCAGCTAAGACTGGATAATGTTATTATTAATGACCATGAAAAAAATACGAAGTGTATTCATTTTTTTTTTTTTTCATACTGACACACAAGAACGGCGATTTCACTAATTTAATTCGAACCTCTTTTTTTTTGTGTGACGTTTTTGATTTACAAGTACTCTTAATTAACTTGACTTAGAAGAGACTAGAGATATTTAATTCACGCTTAACTAGGCGCTTCTGTTTGCTGTGCTTGGTATTCATGTAATCGCCTGAGATTTCTGTGATGTGGCTCCGAAATACCCACAATAACCGTTTTTTAATTCAATTAATTGCCTTCAATACAAGAATCAGTCGAATAACACAAAGAAATAGTCTCGACATCATTGTCATGTTTCCCTCGTCGTTCGTAAAGACATTGTTGTTTTTTTTTTTTTTTTTTTTTCTGTGAACGACTTATATTAGAAACCCACTTCCGAGAGCAACATCTTCTATTTTTGGCGCTGTAGTTCACTTTAATTTAAAAGGAGTTTTACAAAAAATCAGTATTATTTAAAATTTAGTCAGGCGTACCAATCATATAATCGAACACTCTTCGCAACACATGCCTCTTATTCTTAGGAATATGAAAATTTCGCGTTTTAAACGACCTGTAGGCCATACTCAACGATTCTACGAATTTTCGAACTTCATCCTTCTGTTCACTGGCCAGTGTCCCAGTGTGTTTGATTCCCTGGTCGCGTAGGAATATGTGATTCCTTCCTCAGTGCTAGTTACATAAAGCATAAAGCCATGGGTAGGTTAGTCAATGCGCGGCTGTCTTGACGTTTGTTTACAACGGTTGAATTCCTAGGTTTTGAAGATTTGTTGGGAGCTTAGTACTACAGTTGTTATTTGAAAACTACTATTAATCATAGTGTCCTTAAAAGTTTTTGCGTGTAAACACAACTTTAGATTTCTCGTTACTGTTATACCAAATGGTTTTAAGTATCCAATATTTTTCTGCTGGGGGCACTACGTACCCCCCCCCCTCCCTTTTTTCTCATCTTTTTTTTCCCCTTTCCCAAGACGTAAGTTCAATAATTTTGTTTCCGATAATAATGTCAAATACTTGTCTCGTGAACTTCAGTAACTGTTATGGTACTAACTCATTAATTACCCTATATACTATATAATGGGGTTGCATAGAATAAAAGCATTAAGCAGTTTTTCCGCTAAACACTATTCGACTTGTTGATACTACGTATAACGCAAAATTCTGTACATACTCAAATAAAACACGATTTTGCTGCTTTTCGGGCATACAAATTGCAAAAGCCATCTAATTTGCTAAATGATATTGTTTACAAATAAAAGAAAATGCATTTAACTTTTTTAAGATACGAGTCACAGATTTCCCCCCCCCCCCCTTTGTTTTTAACTTTTTTGTTGTTGAATGTAAGAAAATTACTGCATGTTTCTGACACGCCGCTGTCAGTTGATTCATGTTTAAAGTTTAAAATAACTGCTGTTGATAAGCGCATCAAATAATTAATCAGACAATTCTTTTAGACAGGGACGTGGCCAGGGGAGAGGGAACATTAGGGGTTGTAACCCTCTACCCTCTTTGTCGCTATTGTTGTTAGAAATTAGTTATACACTATTAATTATCATTCGATTGAAATACGATACGTAATTGCTGGAAACTATCATGCATTTTATTATACTGTGCAGCAATTATTCTCTAAGTATTTTCCATAATTAATACGTGTTTCAGCACTGATATCTCTGCTGTAACCTCTCTCCCATCACTTCGTTCAAAGTAACTTTACCCCCCTCCCCCCGATAAATTTCTGGCTACGCCACTGCTCTCAGCCATTTATGTAAATGGTTTATTTAATGCATTTATGTGTCTCTAAACGAGTAAAATGGTTATTTTGACATCTGATTATAAATTATTATAAATATATTTGACAGCTGATTTTTTTGGAAATCTATCTTTTTTCATTTGTTAGATACGACATCGAGAGTTCTGCGCAAATATAAAATAATGAATCATTTTTTCTGTACAACGCTTTTAAAAAGGTTCACCTTATACATCCGAGTGCTCGGAAATTCATCGATGGATCCACCAGTGGTTGATACACCGGTGTACACCTGTTGAGAAGATTTAAGTGGCTCTTAACAAGGTCCCGAGAGCCAAAGAGGTTGAGGCACTTTCAAACATCAGGTTGATTTGAAGCGGTATTTTCATCTGCTTCCAGACGCAAATTAATGCCATTAATTTCTCACCGCCTATCCGTAGAACTCGACGTTTGAATTACCTTTGTACATTTTGGAATGCTTGAAAATTACAAGAGGGTGTGTTAACTTCTATTTTTCAGAGGAAGTGTTCGAAAATTCTTCGGTTGATGTTATGGTGCATATCCGTGGAACCACAAAATTATCAGGCCTGTTGAATTGGTGGATAAATCGCTTTAACCGTATTCAACCAAAACATTAGTTTCTGAAAGTTCGGTGTATATACATCCGTGGATGCACCGGTGATTTTTCGAACACGTGGCTTCCTATAATAAAAAGTTGTACTTTTAGTCCCTTGAAGATATAAACCCTATATAATTTTACTTTGCTATGTGAATGTTTAGGATGTTAGAGTCCGCAGATCTCTGCAAACTGAGACAACAAATAATTTATTCGCTAACTGCCGCCTTCCCCCAGTGAGAAACCCTCGAAAACTGATTGGTCACCACCAGAGACATTTAGTGAGATTTTTAGAGTTTCCTATGTTACAACCTTACAAGTAAAACAAACGTATTTGAAATTTAAGTTTTAATAGTACCCTGTCGTCACGCTGTATGAATAGATACGTTAACATTTCGCGTTGTATGATAGTACAATGCTAAATTCAACAACTGTCTAGGCCTATTTACGTACGTAGATGATGTAATTTATTAGTTGCTGCCACAATCATAAGTTAATAGTTCTTTACCACACTGGATTAAACCACTCGAATGCTAATCCTTACTGTCACCTCTTGCACTAAGAAAAATTGTAAACTGAACTGAAAAGTTTTTGTAATAATACAAATCGTAGAACTTAAAAAAAAAAAAAAAAAATTTTGTAAACCTGTTGCATTTGTACTTGTGCAAAAAGAGGATTTGTAAAGCTACAGAAAATGAATTGCAGTAATACTGACACTTGAGAAATCTACATGGTTTAACTTTCTATAGTACAAAACAATTTTTGGCAACTAATTACAAAATAATTTTTGTAAAATTACACATTTTTTGTGTGTAGTCCTGCCATGTTTTTCTGATGCAGGGAAATCTGATGATACAATTGAACCATCGTCTAGCCCGTTATCATGTTATAAAGCCTAATGGTTAAGTTATTAACACACATACTATTGGAGTGTGTTCGTATAAGTACATGATACTAACACTTATCTTCACACGTCTCTCACATACCCATTTATGAGCGGGTATTCTTAATGTTAGAAAGAATCTAAGTCTATACTTTAGTGCGATGGCAGTATATTTCAGTCTTATCAACATTACGGGCAATAATCTCGATATCAAGAAATAATTACCGTATATCAACCGGAGACTGTGGTATTTTAAAGCTGTGTCGAAGACTGCAGTCGAGGCAGCTCCGCTATATACATACGTGAAATTCGAACTAATTATTACGTCTTTCTCACAAACACACGCCCCATTCAAGGCGGTTCAATTAAAATATCTGAAATCGACTGCATCTAGTTCAGCGTTGATTAAACACTTTACCAATCAGCCTCCGCAAAAAAAAAAATAGCACACAGCCACACAATGGGCAAAAGTGGAATGACGTGGATGTTCGTTTGATGTAGACGTACCCATTCGCTGATTGGTCAACACCACACCATACTTTCATAATTGGCCGGTTCTCAGCCAATTGAGTTTCGGGCTGGTCGAGCTCCAAATAACTTTTCTTTCGCATGTAACAGGGTGTACAGTCCATCGTGTTCATTTCAGTAACAACGACAAATCTATCTTTTATTCGAGAATATCTTTGTTTACGCCATATTATTTTCATAATAAACTCCTGATAAAAATTGAAAAAGTGTATAATTATATTTGGGCAAGTTTCAATTATGGGCAAAAAAGATATTCAAACTAGCATTGCCAGAGCTACTCTCGGATATAAAGCAAAAAGTTTTAACAATTATTTTAAAAATAGCTTATATTTACGGCACCAGGAATGGGTGAGGTTTTATAAGTAGGGATAGGAAAATTTCGGGAATTCATTTCGGGACAAGTTAGACGTCAAACATATATACAGTGAAGTCAGCTTTGCAATTGGATTACAGTTCATTAGACACGCCCTAGACACCTCTGAGCCAATAGCAAACTTGCAAAGAAACAAGTAGCGAATCCCATACTGCCAGGTGTGAGGTAACACTGTGGCAACAGCCAATGAACAAACAGCTGAGGCTCTAGTGTACACAGGAGTGTGGAGTCTAGCCTACAAGTCATTTAGCTCGCGAAATTTTCCTATTTCTATTCATAAGTAAGACGCCTTTATTTTCGCGTTATGATAAGGTAACAAAAGAAAATTATCATAAAGTTATGTATTAGCTTGGTGTTTGTCCTCGGACCTCCACTCAATGTCTAGTAGGACTCTGAACAAGTATGAGATATTTATAACTCAAGTCGCTGGATTCCTTACGGCTGAGTTGAAGAGGACAAATAATTTCTGGCTATGGGAGCAGCCAATAAACCATATGCTGTACACGGTGAAGCGAGCGCTTTTCAACCTTTTAAAATATCACAGTCTTATAGACTGTTCACGGTAAAGTGAGCACTTCTTAAGGCCCTTCTAAATTTTTCCTTTCATCAAATATCCAATTTCCTGCTTCTTTTTTGCATAAACATTGCAATGTGACCAATAAACACAGTGCGCACATTTCACCACCCTCAAAACTTAATGCCCGAGGCTGCAATAATAATATTTATTAGTGGTTAATGACTTTTGGGAGGGCCTAAAAAGTGCTCACTTTACCTCGAACAGCCTATAACTGCATACTGTGCTACAGCACACTCTCGCATGCAGGCTCCCTTTCAAGTTAGTGTAGGCTGTTCACGGTAAAATGAGCACTTTTGAAAGCCCTGCATAATATTTTCTTGCGTGCACATTGTGTATTATTCCGCCTTGTGTAAAATTATCGTTGTCATTGGCGTCATTACTTTATAAATGCGTCAGTCAAGTGAAACTGTGAAATTATTAGAATAAAGTAAATATGTTAAAAATGTGCTCATTTATACACTTCAATGTATAAAAAAAACAGAAAGCAAAAGAAATAATTTTAGTTAGCCTTTAAGATACGTAACTACTTTCCCAGCCAGCGTTACCAACTTATCTGGGCGCATGTCACTCAGGGCGCACGTTAAAATATACGCAGGTAGAAGCAGTGACAGTTTTCTAAGGTTGATTTCGGAAGAGCTCACTTTATCGTGATCATTCTTTAGCGCATTAAATAAAATAGTAACAATTTTAAGTTTCGCTTGACTGGCGCACGAATAAAGTTATCATGCTCGTGACTATGTAAAATTTACGTACTGCGGAAGAGTACAAAATGAGGATCTCAAACAGGGCTTTCAAAAATGCTCAATTTATCGTGAAAAGTGTATAGTTAAGCACCTCTGTTGATTACGCAGGTTGCTGAAGATTCTAGCATGTTGCTGTCTTGTAACGCAAGATTTCTTTGAGTTTGCTGAGCTGAATGCTCTGGCAATGTTTTGGTGAACTAATAATAAGAGGTGTTAGAAATGCGCCCCATATTGGAAAACTTTTGTATATTTTGCTGTGGGGCGTGCCAGCGAATAGAGTTTACGAATGCTTACACGAGAGTAATCTGTGTCGATTTATCGATTTCTCTTAAAAGTGTTTTTTTTTTTAATAGCGAAAATGGCTTAAATGGATGTTTACTGGAAGCTATTTAAGCATGAGAGCGCCAGTAGAGAATTTTTAAATGTTGTGGAACAGATATCTGTAATTTTAGTTGATCTTTTCAAATTGGTTATATCTAGCGATACTGTATTTCTACCTATTTCGCATGCACAGCAGTCGTAACCTACAACATAAAGAAAAGTAGTTAGGAATTATGTCGCATCTCAAAAGTTTATTGAAACATTAGGCAGAATGGTAATATTTATTACTATGATATACATTTACAAGTCCAGGTGTTGAAAGCCCACGGTTGCACGCTGGATACTTTACTTAGCGAAACGATTTTTAATTTGTCATCCTCGCCCTTGGCGCACTCTTATTCCATCATCTCAATAATAACTTGAGTATTAAACTTTTGTTGGTAGCAAAGAACGAAAAGTTGTTCCAGAGCTTAACACATTATTAAAATCAAAAATTCCCCTCTGCAGGCAAACAGCCACTTTTTAAGAAGTGTAATATCGAGTGCAATAGAAATATAATTTTATTTCCTACAATTTCACGTTGTCACTATATTGACGTTTAAAGTAATGCTGATTTTTACCTGAGACGGAAGGGTACACAACTTTCTGGAAGAAACTGAGTAAGTTTTAAGAACCAAGAATAAAAACCTGCACGTTACGTACACACGCTTTCGCTTTCATACTTTCTGGCTAACCCTAGAAGCAGCTGGCACACTGGACTACACTGGAATTCGTACCTAGGAGTTCATGCACCGTACGAAGTCGTGTAAGAAACTACAGCACGCAGGCTAGCCGAACGGAATCGAACCCGCAACGTCCCGATTCTGGACCGAATGAAACAGTCCGACAAACAGTGTTTCCTATTTAAGACCAACTAGACTGAGGGATACAATTTTTTTTTAAGGTGCGATGACGCGAGTACAATCACCGGTAAGATCCTGTTTCCAGTCGACTGATGCGCGAGCGCCGGTGAGAAACAGTTCGCTCAATCATGCGAAACCGCAAGAAAAAACCCTGGACGTTGAAGATACAAACTGGGTACTTCCTCCAGCGCTCTTGGCCGCCCCCACTTTATGATCGACCCACCCTAACTCTCATGCCGGGAGCCGCAGGGGAGGGCCAGAGTCTCCCCTCCCTCCACCTGAAACCCCCTACTCCGCCCTCGCGCGCCTCCTTCTATCTCTCTGTCTCCGTCGAGTGTGACGTCACCGCTGTGACGCTATGCCATTGACGTCACCTCTCCTCCTCCAATAAGATGATGCTCTCATCGATCCTCCAGCTGGGGCCCGGCCAGACTCTCCCCCCACCATCCTCTCGACGTCCGTGACGTCACGGCAAGCGCGGGCGGGGAGGGACGCTGTCTCTGACGTCACGCGCGGCGTAGTGGGAGCGCGGGCCGGTGTATGTTTTATAATAGGGTAGAGGGGCGTTCGGGATTCAGTTCCGTGCTGTGCGTGCCAGTGAGCGGATCGCGTGTGTAGCTTCCGTGGACGTGACTCGTTCGGACGGTCGGGCCCACCCCCCCTTCAAATCATCGCGACGAAGGGATATACGGGTGGCATAGGTCCACGTCGTAAACAAAACATTTCTCGATACATACATATCTTCTGGTCTCGACTGTCCAGTTGATGCGTGTGATACCATCGGATTCTGGTCGGAGAAAAAAGTGGTCGTCCTCGGGAGGTGTCCCATGCATGCAGCTCGCTTGGAGCTCAGCCTTCATCGTACTGGATCGTCGTCGTAAACCTTCGCCAGCTGCGTCTCCGGCGAGTTCGGGTGTCCCGTGCAGCCCTCAGGGGCTGTCCGTGTCTTCGGCGCCGTCGTCCCCTCCAGGTGGGTGCTATCAACCCCCCAACTACCCACCAACAGCTACAACCCCCCACCAAATCCCTCTTCGAGTAGTGTGTGTTGTGTGTTCTGGAAAAAAAAACAAACAAACGTATTACCATCCGTCGGGGACAGCTCTTCCGATCAGCTGACATGAAGCAGGGCGTCGCCTTTAAAGCCCGATGACGTAAACGCGCCAGGTGGAAAACAACTGACGATCACGAAACAAGGGAGAGTGCCTCTTGTTTTCTCTCCCCACAACCCCCCCTCCACCAACTCTTCCATGCTGCATGTTTCCCATCACCAATGAGTACTTCAGAAGATACTTCGGGATCCGGGGATGTGAGAGATCGCCAGAATGTGGGGAGAACATGAGAGCTACGATACCCGGCAAGAGAGCTCCAGCCAGCAACAACAATTACATTTACGGAGACGGTTTCAGCTGTTGCAAGACACGAGGAGGCCGCAGTAAGTTGCTGAACTTGTAATCGCCTCCCCCAGCCGCCGGAAATGACGGTGGCCCGCTTCTAACATCTACACAAGGGCCCGACTAACAAGCATGTATTTTATCCTTATCATCTTTACACGCCACTTCTAACAGTTATCGTCGCCCGCTCTCCGTGATGCCTCACTATATTCTCTGTTGGTCATATGGTTCGGAGACCACTGACATCCTTCGGGTCCTGTCACAGCCTTTCAACGCATGACCGTGCAATACAAAACTAGAATTCTAAATGATTGAATTATTCTAAATTCCAGTCGTGTTTTTTTTTATGGGATTTTGTTTCAACCATATTCAGGGAGCGAATGTAGAACTTGCGAACTAATGGTCGCAGTTAAATAGGGCATAACTGGTTATTCTGAAGCTACGTAGTGCTGTATTTCCCTTTACTAGACTAAATGGAGAGGCGAGGAAAGATTTCGGCAGAACACGCCCCACCACGTGACCTCGTAGTCGGGTGCCAGCATCCACCTTCCAGTGACGTAGCGAAGTTTTTTAAAACTTGGACCAGTGACAGGAGAGAAACTCGTTGGCAACCGTTCTGCCCGCTGGTGGTGGGTTGGCGGGTGGGGGGGGGGGGGGAATTTAAGTTCGGACGTAAGCAAACACAGTCGGCTGTGGTTCCTTTTATTCTCTCCACCTTCCCTTTTTAACTCCTACACCGATGCCGAAAACAAGCCATTTCCGCCGCCTCCGAAACGCACATCGGACCGTCGGCTTTAAAAACCTCCCCCTCTTCCCCCCGGCGCAGCGGCGTCTTCGTTTTCACGCGCTGTGACGCCACGGCGCTATCGAACGTGGCGTCCATCCTCTTATTTTACCTCTGCAAGCGGTCCCGTAACGACCCGCGTCATCGCTGACGTCAATCCACGCCCCATGCGGCATGTGACGTCACGCCGTCGGAAAATCGATTCGCACACCCCCTCCGGCCGCTCCCCGCGTCCACGAATTCCCGCCAGCGCCGCTGCGTCCACAGCTGCCCGGCCGCAGTGACGCGATCGTCTCATCCTGGGGCTGGGTAAGCGGTTAAAAATACTTCGCCGGCGAGCCTCATCGCAGCCGCCCGCGACAGTTAGCAGCACTCGCGCTTTCCCGTGACAAACAAAACAAATCATAATAACAATAATCCCTTATCCGCCGGTGCTTACCATCACAGACACGTTTCCCGAAGACAGCAGGCTCGAACCAGTTGCAAAAAATTAATAAAATAAAATCGTTGACTGTGAGGAGCGGTTTGTCCGAAAATAATCTGTTAACTGTAGAGTTGAGTACCCCCTCTCTCCCCCCCTCCCGTGGAGATGTAGTGTTCCGCTCGCCGATGACGTCACGCGGCGCTCCGCGCAGTTCCCGCTAGGCGGTGTAGATGGCAGCACCAGTCGTGTTGACACAGCTACAAACAGCTGTGCGACAACACTCGTCGTTCTGCGACCGGTGCGACAAGTTCTGTTCTGGACGCTCCGTCGTCGGTGCGAAGCTAATGGTGAAGTACTTTTACTTTTTTTTTTTTTAGTTTATTAATTTCTATTTTACCCCTCGTTTCGTAAACAGAAAAAAATTAAGGACCCTCCATTACGATCACATACTTTTTTTTTTTTTTTTCGACCGTGATACGAGTTCATTTACGACAAACCCGTTCGTTCGTTTTTTGAAATTCGAACAGTCCATTATTGGAACCACGCTGAATCACGTGGCGAGAGTTTATTAAAATTTAAACGAGATTTCCGATATTTCCCGTGACATAACAACCAATCACGTAAGATGCAGAAAATGCCTTTTAAAATGTTTTGAGACGTCGTGTGTAGTTTCCCATGTGTTACGTCGATTTGCATGCTTTGATAAAAATTTCGTTGCCAGACCAAACATTTATTTTTAATGAACGGTTCTCCATGCTGCTTCAAAAAATTTGACAAAAAACAATAGTTCGCTAACTTTGTCATAAATGAGATGTAAGTAAATAGTATTATAAATAATATAACAAACAGAAAGTTATGAAAAATTAATAAAGTCATCGATAACCGGCTATTGCAATAACATGCGTAGGAGTAATAATAACTTTGTTACACTGAAGTAAAATTCCTGTCCTATTTCATTTTTTTTTTTATGAATGAAACGTTAGTTTTGTGATCTTTTTTTACCCGGAACTTTTATAACTATTTCCGTGCACCAGTTTCCACTCTTAACATGAGCCTAAAAAAATTTTTAACGAGTCAAGAATTGGAAACATTTGTTTGTTAACGGTTTATTTAGTCACAATTCTTCACGCACATTGCTACTCGGGAACACTAACAACATATTTTGCATTCCGGCTTTACTGACTCTACGGAACATTCGTATGATTATGATTTTGTTAGCCCTTGCGGAAGGTCGTTGTCGCGGCAGGTAAAATATTCGAATCGCTGCTAGGTTCAAACGCCCAGTGAGTTTCTGTGGTTGTGAATTTGTTAACTTAACCTATTCGAGTGCCCTGCTTTAGTTCGTACGTTCCGCCCAATGCAATCAAATTGCGCCCATGTGAGAAAACTGACATTGCCGTCAACCTAATAAGTTATATATTCTTCCGCCGATAACTAGACTCTGTGAAATGATCAACCACACAGTTTATTACTGTTACGTGAATTTTTTCTTTAATGTGTATGAAACAAGATATTGATTTTCAACGCTTGCTAATTTAAACTCTACACTTTCCATAACTTGTCAAGACATGGAAAAAATTAATTTTTTTAAATTATTAATTTATACCAAACATTACTGTGTATATCCGAATACATTATGTACACTACAGGCAGGAAATATTTTAAAATATCTTGTTGAAATACGTTCAATTGACCCTGAATTTTGCTGTCACTGTTATACGAAGGCGATATAGTCGGTTCTTACGCGTTGCAGTAAAACAACTTGGGCATTTTGTGTTGCCACGCGGAGTCCAATCTGCATAAGCTGCGTGAACGAATACCGACTAAACGCAGCTTTTTCTTTTTCCACCCACGAAATGTCAGGAATAAATTTTTCTTTTGCAACTCCTTGCTTACTATCTCAATAACCGCGGAGCCACGCAATAAAGATACCTTCAGTCAATGATAAGGTTATTGATTCCCACAAGACGTGAGAAAACAGTCAAGTGTCTGAAAAGAAACAACGCACGCGTAAGCTTGCAATAACGACATCCGACCAGTAAATAAAGATTACGAGGAGCAAATCCGATAACTCTGATTCTATCACTAACATCTTCCAGTCATGTGTTCAGTACGGCGAGGTTAAAATAAATACCGTTGCGTGCAATGTCACAATCACACCCTCATTCGAGAGAGTGAAAATAAAATATTTGTCCCGCCTCATTACAAGAAACGCGATTCAATATAGGGCGATGAAAGCGGCTGGCTCTTTTAAATTTACGGGAGGCACTCGCGAAGGTGAATCGACAAGGTGTGTTGTGCGTATTCTGCCTGATGCCGTTTATAATCCTTCCTCTTAAGAAAACAAATAATTATTTTGCCTATTGCAATTTTTTTGACTAAGAAACACAGTTTACAGAAAACAAAGTATTTATTTTCTTTTCTTACGGTAACCCGTCAGAGTTGCGCTTCTGTTTTTTGTGGATGATAAATATTGTGTAGAAATAAAATAATTTACACCGAACAACGAAGCCACGAACTACATCCACGAATTTACGTAATCACGCATAGATTTCTCTTGTTTTTCCATGGTGGAATTTCTTGCGTATTTACGTTTTACGGCAATCCTTACATTAAAAAAAAATTATACAGTTTTACAACTGCATCTCGAATAATATCTGTACTTCATCGTTCAGCTTCTATTCATATTTATGTTGATTTGGTTTATTGTGTCGCAAATTTCGTGAAAACTGTGCTCTCGAAAATTTCAAAGAACGTTTTGCAGAAATCTAAAATAGAACAATTTATCGTACTGCGCATGCTATTATATTACAAGACAACAAATAGCCTGGGAAGCGTATTTAAAAATTGTTACCCGCATATGCTATACCTACAAAACGCACTAGTAATAAGTATGAAAAATAAAGGAAGGTATTTTTTTTTTGCAATCGTGTAATTTTTTCTAGTCTAAATTAAATTATTAATGCTAATTTCTAACCGTAATTATATATTCTCTTACTTTTATTGGTGCATATAGCATTCAAAATTGGGTTGTTACTGCTTCTGAGAAAACCCAGTCGAAGCCTCGCAGCACGTTATTTGGATTACGGGGAGTTATATTTATCCTGGAATATCATGAATTTCGACTAAATTTACATTTGCAAGAATGTGATATAGTTCGCGATTGGTTGTAATATACTTTTTTTAAATCGTGTCTATTGTGACTTCCTACAGATGTAAACATAGATCTAATGACCAGCGTGATGCGCCGATCAGCTGATTATTGCGTCAGTTATCATTTTTCACTCTTAAATATGGCATCAGGAGACAGAATTATTTTTCCTGGTTCCCCTTGAAATTTTCTCTCACTGTTCTAGTTAGTGTAAGGATTAAAATATGTGCAGTCACGGGAAATGAATTTTCTTTTTAAATTCTAATATGTACTACTAACTATTGACGAGCTTTGCGTTTGTGAACAAACTGTCGGAAAACTGTTCGTCTCACGTGGTTGCGGTAATCCGTTAAAATGCTGGCATCAACTCCGATGCATCCCCTTTCTTCCAGTACCCGAGACACTAGCGAGCTCTATCCCATCCTCGCCTGCAATTTGCTATCTACTCCTCGAGTATCCGCCACTAACATAATCACAGATCACTAATCTCGCTTCCTCAGCTTCGACTAACAGTTGTTCCTAGATATATAGGAGCCTAACTTTCAGGTTATGTTTCATGCTTTGAATTTTTAACTCTGGTTGGGTGATTCCGATCAGTGAAATGCAGTTGGCTAGGAAATCAAGTCCGTAAACAGCTAGTAAATGGTGGCTTAATTAATTGAGTAGCAATAAAATGATGATGACGGTGATACTGTTTCAATTATAGATATTACATGCGATATATTAAGTTGCTATAAAGATATTTCCCATAATTTCCGCATTATCTCCTTAGAATCACTATTTAATTTTTTTAGAGCACATCTAATAAAAGTAAAAAAATCTGTTAAAAAAACTTACTTAAGGTGTATTGTTTTGTCATTTTTTAAAAAGTATTTGGTGAAAGTTATTTTGAGAAAGTCAGAGACACAAACGAATAAAAATATTTTCTTCCCCAAAGAGTTAACTCATGCCATTATTTTTAAATTAAAATTATTTAATTCCTACAGGTGTGCTAGTTTTAATTATTAGTGTGTTCGAAAAACATAATAATTGTAATTATGACATGTAATCATGCAGGAACTAAGTAAATAAGCTTGACAGGTATCGCATGTAAGGTCTAGTTGGAGTGTTTGGCAAAAATATAAAGCAATAAATTTTTATTTTCTAACGCACTTAACGACATTTGGATTCACTAACAATCAGTAAAAATCGCCATCTAATAATTCGGGTGTAGTTTGGTCGCTGGCAAAATCCGTGATATTGGAGAAGTTAACCGGATTTCGCAGCCAAATTTCACTGATTTGGAACACTTACCAATGTTTCAAGTTTTATTGTGTACTCCTGACTGACCGTTTCTTAAATGTTCATTTATTTCACGCATGCAAAGCAGTGTCAGAGTTTCGTAACGAATCTGACTGGGGAATAAAAGGTGCGTTTGTTTAGCACTCACACTGATTGTACGGCAATTGATGCGTGGGAAAACTCACGTAGCGTCCGCATGCTTTGTCACTTTCGAACTGGTCTGTCTCTTTGCTCTCTAACACGATGTGCTTGTCTTCTTTTTAGTTTAACTGTGACGACAGAGAGAGAGCACTCTTGCAAAATCAAGAGCCTTTTTGCTGTTACTCTAACAACTTATGTTGGAAAGGTTTATTTGGTATAAACAAATAATGTAACCGTAAGTATTAAAATACCAGGAAGAATGGAAAATATTCCATGTAAGTGGAGTTGGCGTCTATTGTTTTCTTTGGGGGTCTGTGTCTACACATTGTCCTGTGGGTGCGATGAATTGAAAGTAACTAACTGAGGGAGTGTAAAGTAGGTAATAAATGTCAATTAGCCTGCATTTTGTTTGGTTGAAATTTCAGCTGGATACCTAATAGGCATTTACGTTTAGAAGTTCAGCACTGATATAACACAAATATTTCTTTTGGAAGCTGAATGTGAAATTGTAAACACAGTAGTTCTTACATTAAATGATTTCCGTGCCATATTGTTAAGGATATTGTCGTAAATAATGGTCAGATTAAAAAATTGTGGTATGGAATAGTCATCACTAAGAACTACATATTTAATCTACTATTAGTGAGATTTATACACAAAACCTAAGCCAGATGACAAAACGCAAAATGTTAACGTCAAGAATTTCATAATAAATTGGCTAACGAACGCTGGACACATGACAATTTTGTTTACAAGAGCCAACTGGAATATGGCCTCTTTTTAATATTCGATGGATGGATCTTATATATGCGTCTGGCATGGAAGAAACGTTGTTATCACAGACTGTCAAATGTGTTAATGCTCAGTGATCAATACCACGAACTATTTTTTTAAATTGTCTTAATTTAGAAACCAAACACTGCCACATGTACAAATGTAAGCAGGGTGTCAGTTTAATTGTTTCACAACTACGTCTAGTGCTATGTATTTACCACGGTTTCAGTTGTTGACTCCTACCTCCGATATATCATTCATCTCCTCCCCGAAGATTGGTTTTTGTGTTGATGGATGTCTTCAAAGTAGACCAAATTCCCACGCCAAGATCATGCAAATAAATCCGCAGTTCTACGACGAACGGGTGTACGATTATAACATGGAACAATTTCAGCTATTAACTGTGACAGAAATGAGGCACGTAATAAGTGTCATCGAATCACTTTTAAGCGTACTTAATGTCTTAACCCCGTTCCAGTGCTCGAAATCCACATAGGCCTACGAATTTTTACCAATTTTGCGAGGACGGGTGATATACTTCAGACAATTTTACCCCCTCCACTACAATTACCAAGTATAGTTATGGCTAGACACATGCAAAATTCGCGTTATCATTCGGCACCAGGCTGAACTTCACAGTACTGTCTGTACTGGAGCCGGCGTCGTCGTTCATTGGCTGCTGCATAAATGTGAAGCCACGCCCTTCTGGCTAAACTGCACGTGATTGGGGCACACAGTTGTGAGGTGTTCATTCATTGGCGCAGTTACCCAGGGCGTGTCAGATTAAGTATGATCCAAGTTCAACGCGTCCCGAAATAATAACGCGAATTTTGCAGGTTTCTTGTTATGGACCTTACTCAATTATTAACACATTCTTGTGTGAGACAATCACCAGTAAGAGTTGGTAGTGTCTGTATATATTAGCCGGCAAGCAATAATTATTTTTGCTCTTCGCCAAATGGCTGTTTTAGAACAGCCCTTATAATTTATAACAAGTGTTTATTGCGACTCGATCACTCTATTCCGTTAATAATTATATTTTTGTTGAGATTTCTCCAGAATGTGCTAAACAAATTGTCCTCAGACAACAAGAATTTTTTTTGTTTGAAAAACCACACGCTCTCTCATCTAACAAATTCTGTATTTCTTCGGATATTGTAATACGCATAGGCCTAACAGTTTTTATATCTTACACGAGCTTTTCTTACGCTGGCTATATGAACTTTAATCTACGCCCAGAAGTCCAGGGGATATATCAAATAAAAAAAACACTACGTCAAATAATTCTGTCAGTAGACACTCGCAAAGGTGACCAATGAGACGACGGCCTTGTGTTGCGACCACGCCCATTATCATGACGAAGCCCAAGGCTTCAGCGCTGCGGGAATGGGAGTGGCCAAGAGAAGCTGGCTTCCCATTGGCCATCCTTCCTTACGTCTACCGCTATAATCATCTCACTTGTGAATTATTTTCTTTATATTCCTGTTATAGTCTTGGTTCCGGAATGACGCTATCTCCTTGGTGAAAACTGTAAACATGATCAGAAAAAAAAGAGGAGGGGGGAGGGGAATAGACTTCAAGTTTCTATAGATGTGTATCTTTTCAAATTTATTTACAAATTCCATAACAGTTTCTAAATGAAACTGAAATAATGATGATATGCAAATAATTATGTCATACCAATCCACTTTGTACAGTTCAAGCAGTAAACTTAAATACCAGAGAAAGAATAAATTTTGAGATAGAAACGTATAGACTGATGCTAAAAAAAAAAGTACCACTGGCGACACTTTTCAAGTTTTCAGTCACCCTATTAACGCCTGACGGATTAGTCACTATGTTGTTACAGGTGATTCGAGAAAAAAAAAGGTACCGCAAAAAGCATACGTGCAAACCCCTCCAAGTTAAAAATTTTCGTTTCTATTTTAATAGAAAATAAATTGTACAATACTTTCAGTTGGTTGTGCGGCTACAAAATCAATGTATTAAATGCATTTCACGCGCTGTGAAGTCAACTACGCCAACAGTATTCGAAAGTGTTTCATTTCCCGTTTGTTCTTTAACAACAATAATTAATGCCGTTATAGCTGCAGTTAACTGGCCATAATGGTTACTCGCAAAGATATTTTATACATGGAATTTTTTGAATATTGCAAATTCTTGCCTACTTGTATTATTGCTTATTTTATACACGACAATCTTATTTGCAGGATAATCATACTGTACCTTCCGTCTTGGGTAACTGAATTTTTTCACTGGAAGAGAGAAATCATCATCTGATTAAGATGCCAAACTGAAGAAAATATACATGGAGGTTGTGCGTTGAAATTTAAGGAACACCCATGCGCTTTTAAAGCTATTTATTTTAAATCGCGGTAATCGGAAGACCCCGGACATTTTTTTCACCCCTTTCTTGTAGCCTAGTATGGGTCGCTCACAGTTTGTATGAAATACCCTTCTTCTAAGAAATCCATATGATAAACTCATTTTCCGATAGCCTATATTCAAGCTATGCACAAACACTCCTTTGAAAACATCGCACGTATTAGAAACATATTTCGGAGTCCCCCGACCAGAAATTCCATATAGCTACATATATCTGAAAACATTATAACCGTACGTATGCGCAAACAACATGGACTAGTTCAATGAAAACTGTCGCAGACTTTCTGCTAAGTGAATGATAGGCTCTTTTTATGGGCGGTGTTCATGAATCACGATTAATCGATGAGTGTGTTTGTTCACGTTTAGTTTGTCAACATTACCCATCAATTTATATGGATAAAATATTTCGACTAACATGAGTCGTGGCCACCCTCTGCTGATCATTAGAGGCGTGCAAAATTCGCGCTATTTTTCTGCGACAGGATAGATTGCACTGCATTGTATACAAGTGACCACAGTACGCGGTTTTATTGGCTGCTTCACTTTAATCGACGTCGCCTACCTGCTTGATCTCCTTAAAAGAGATGGGTCACTACATCGCTAAACTGATATTACTGGCTCAAGAGTTCTCTGAGATGTGCCAGACATATTTCCGAACAGTGACTGAAGTCGGCCAGACGCACAGTAATTTGCAGTTCAGTCTGTCCTTAAATAATAACGCGAATTTTGCAGGTCCCTACGAGTCACCATTAAAAATCCCATAGGTAGAATTCACGGTTTCATTTTGGGACAAGCATGTGTGTTTATATAACAATAGCCATTTGCCAACATGGTGTTTGATACCTCCTGGAGAAGGCTGGCCCAATCTTCGCCTTCCGCTGTGGCAGCAGACAACCAATGCACAGTTGACATCGGCAAATTTGTACATAAGACTGTAGAGTCTAGTCTGCAGGTCATTAAACTCGCGAATTTTTTAGTTCACTACCCATAGGTAAACGTAGCACGTCGAGAACGCTGCACGCCAGTTCAGAGCCTTGCGCTTATTGGCGCACGGTCCAACGTAAAAATAAACACAAATGTACAGGTTTTTTTTAAGTATAGCGTGGGCCCAAATTATTCAACGGAATTTGGGAGGAAGTCTTTTGTCTCCGGAAACTAACCGTGTAATCAGTAGAGCCAGCGATTTTTCACGAAAATTTCATAGCGTGGGGTAAGCTTAAAAAAAAAAAACCCTTTGTCCACGCTTGGAATATTTCGTTTTCATGCGGGTAGTTCGGCTTCTCTTCTATGTGCCAGAGGCTATTTACCCCATTCGACCGGGCCAGAACAGGCTGTTCGTAATTTGTATGCAGACTGCGAAGGCGTGTAAAGAACCCTGCCAATCATTCATAAACGTAAAGCGAAGCCAACGGCGTTTTCAAGTACATTTAGATCTAGTCTATTCGCAGTTTCTTCACACATTTTTAATCAAGCCTTTAAAAAATCTCCCTATGTTTGGCATGTTTCGTTGTTTCCAAAATATGTTAACGTATTACAAGCGTTTTATCATAAACGCACCTTATTCTTATTTAAATCGAACTTTTGCTTATATTCTATTTTTAAATTCCAATATAATTAATATGGATAAATGTAGGGTGAAAAAACGCGAGTTAGTAATGCTGGAAAGAAATAGTTCTTATGCAAAAGAACATTTAGGGACAGGTATTTTTCGCGAAAATATTCATGGCCATGATAGACTTCAATATCCTACGACCACAACCACAACTTCCTTTGGTTATTGGCAGTGCGTCTACTTGAGAAGACGTGCTCTTATTTGACTGGGCCAATCGCAATAAAGTACTCCGATACGGAATGTCCATGATTCGCGGACAGACACTTGAGAAACGTGACATTTAAAATCATCCAACCACGAAAGTGCATTTGAACAAAAGGTTTTTTTTTTTTTTTTTTTTTTTTTTTTTTTTTTTTTTTTTTTTTTACAACTGGTCTTGGAATATTTTTGCGAAAAACATACATCTGTCCCTAATAATATTACATTGAGTGCGCACGAATCCGGCGCGTTATCTCTTTGGTGCAATTTTTTGTACTTGGTTAAACTTTCTTTGCGTGAAGCGGAGGAGTATCCTAGGAGTAGAATTTTGGCAGGGCTTCAGAAAAGTTTGAAGTAAATGTCAACGGCCTATACTTAATATTTTCGCGAGATATCACCGCACTAGTGATTGATAGGGCGACGTGTTTTTCGCGAGAAGTTTCTCCGACTGTTTATAGCTGCAAAACACGTTAGTTGAGAAGTTATGTCGTCGTTGGATGATTTCGACTCTCAAGCGTCTTAGGTTTCTGTCAGCCAGTTACCGACGTTCAGTGTCGGGATAACTTAATTCTGGTTGGCCCATTCGAGTAGAAAATGCATTTTCGTACACACGCGCGGCCGACAGCTTAAGTAAATTTGCAAGTGTGAACGTGCGGCGTTTGATGTGATCGGTAGAGATAACGGAAAATCGCGAAAATGTTTTGAGACAACAAATCTTCTATAAAGTTTATTCTTCCATTATTGAATGAACAAGGTTTTGACTCGGCTAAGTTGTTTGCAGACCAATCACGAACGTTCTGCCATATAGTATCAGAAACCTCATTGGCCCAGTAAAATGGGGAAATAGCTTCATACATGCATGGCAGCCAATAAGGAAAGAAAACTGAATGACATGTGTACAGTACATTGAATCCTAGCAAACAGATAATTTTTCGCGCGATAAACCATTGTCTCTGGTGATCGGTTGTCCGGCGTCTCCCCCTCCCCCTTTTTTCACCCCATTCCAAGTTACCGCACAACAACCGTGGCTGTGATTGGCCCGCGCTGCCTTCTCCCGTTACGTAACTTCAGCGCTGAACACGTGGCCGAAGAGAGCGGCGCATGCACAGAACGGCCCTGTTCCAAGCCCGCCGCATACAGCAAGACCCGGCTTCCGTCTCGCAGTGCGGTGACGAGCAGAAATAGGAAACGTGCCTTGTCACTTCCTATTGGCGCCGCCAGCAGGTAAACCACGCGGAGGAAAAATACGCGCGTACACTCTGTGTCGTTTCCTATAGTTAAAGACACATGCAAAATTCGCGTTATTATTTGACTCCACGCTAGATTTCACCATCCTATATACATTAGCGTAAGTGTCAATTGTTTTACTGGCTTCTGCAAAAGCGAGGAGCCGCAATCCGTTTTGACTAAGCGGGACGTGATTGGCCTATCTTGTCGTTTCTTGCTTCCGATTGGTTCAAGGCAGCCCAGGGCGTGTCGAACCAGGTGTAGTCCAATGACAAGAGCAGTACAAACGCGCATGTGTTTGCAGTGTATTCTGTCTTCAAATTATAACGCGAATTTTGCATGTCTCTACCTATAGTCTATTCGCGATATCTTCACAATTTTTTTTAATGAAATCTCTGAAATTTCACCCCATGTATGACGTGCTTCGTAATTTCCTAAATAATGTCATGTAACACAAGCGTGTTATACTTCCGTTGACATAAAAGTGTTCTATTTTTGGTTAAATTGAACTTCCACTTATATTTCATCTATAAATTATAATATTGCGTTTATAATTAATACGAATAAAAATTGAGAGAAAATTGGTTTGTTGGTAACGCCTAGTAAGAAATAGCAAATATTCAACTGAGTGACCACAAATGCTGTGCGTCGTCCCTTTGGTAATTTTACAGACTTTATTAGATTTGTTTGCATGAGAAATAGTATGACAGCAGAACTTTATAAGGGCTTCGGAAAGTTGAAAGTAACTGTGAATCGACTATACCTATAGGCCATTCACGGTAAAGTGAGCACTTTTGCAAGCCCTCTCATTAGGAATAATAGTCAATAAATATCTTTTATTTTAGCCTTAGATGTTAAATTCCGAGTGCAGTGGAATACGCACACGGTGTTTATTACATACATGTGTCTCTCTCTCTCTCTCTCTCTCTCTCTCTCTCTCTCTCTCGCTATATATATATTAAAAAGGTGGTTAAAGGTTTAAAAATAGCTGAAAGGAAAAAAGTAACTAGAGCCTAAAAGGTGCTCACACTACCGTGAACAGCCTATACGCTGAACCTCACACAAACTCGTGCTGTTCGCAGAGCTTATTAAAAGAGCATTTTAAAAATATTCAGTTCCAATTCCTGGTAACAGATATTGGTTTTCAAAATTATTGAAATATATTGACCATTTATATCAATATATCGTTTATATAATATTGTTATTTCGATATATAGATATTTTCCAACATATCTACGTGCAAGAGGGGAGGTCGCCCATCCACTTTTCAGTCTCTCCCTCCTGGGTTAATGAACAGTGGTTCATCACTGCTTCAGTTTGCGATCAGTATTTGTAGCTTATTGTAAACTGCTTGCCTCAATATTTCGAAAACCTATCTTGTTTTTAGGTCTTTACATAACCAGAAACAGCTATATTTCAGTATAATTTATTTTGTTTCAATATTGAAAATCGTGGCCTTCGTGAAATAAGTAGAGACCTGAAGAAAAGAAAAAGAGTTCGCAGATTCACTATGGGACAAGTTAGAATTCAATACACATGCGTCTATATAACCTTAGTCATTGGTTCACGCGGTATTTTGACACTTCCTGGAGAATGCTGGTCCAAACGTCGTCTTCCACTGACAGTAGGTAACCAATGTGCGGTTGATGTCGGCATATTTGTATATGAAACTGTAGTCTCTAACTTGCAAATCATTGATCTCGCGAATTTTTCCCGTCTCTAGAAATAAGTGTTACACACGTGCATTATCGCATGCACACACATGCAACGCACAGCTTAAAATGAAAGGGGGAGGGAGATAGCATTTAATTGAACTTGAGTAATGTCACACAAAGTTTGAGATTTGTCCCCTTTCTAGAAACGAGAAGTGGGCGCCTGTGACCGAGAAAGTTTCTAAATGTTGATTGTTTCAGTGTAGGTTTTGTGACCGGACAACGCAATATCAGAGCAGCAGAAGTCTTGTTGAATGACAGTGCGGGCGTGGCCTTCGGCAGGTGACACGTTTTACAATCCATCGTGTCAATTTAAGCGAATTTAGAATTATTGTTTTACTTCAAAATTTTGCTTTTCGACAACCGTGCTGTGATTAACATCAGTGAAACAGAGGAACTGACCCCGCGTGGCTTGTCTTCAGAAACGAGAACTGTTCGATAGCTACGCAGGTGTCCCGAGCTACACTAGGGCGTATGCCGTGAAGCGTTAAAATTAATTAATACCCAAGTTGCACGATTTCAAACGTTGCAACTCCATTCGGTGTCTGCCGGGTGTGTACCGAGTTAATAATACACATGCACGGCAAAAGTTTTGTTGCTGGAGTGCGCTGCTACGCTGTAAACAGCTACCCACGCGTCGTTGTCACTGAACAGCCAGGTTCGGTAGCTTAACGCCGATCGAAACGGAATCACCGATCCGGTATTTTATTTTATTTTCAAGAGCGTGCCAAGCCGCTAAATTCTCGCTTTCGTGTCCCTCCCCCCCCCCCTCTCCACCCCGGCTCAACCCTCCTCGCACGACATCCCATCTGTGCCATGTCGACAACGACGACCAAAGCAGCCTGTTTGGTCCGGGACAAGACGCCGAGTGTTGCGAGATTTTTATTATTTTCCCGTCGTCCTTGGTGGGATTAACTTTCTTGTGATTTGTTTTTATTTCACGTACGCCACGGTCTTCCTTTTTTTTTTCCCCCTCTTTTTACCACTCCCTCCCCCCCCCCCCCAATCCTTTTCATTTTCCAGCACGACGTGTTCCAGGCATAATATGTTCTTCGAAACAGTTTTTTCTTATTTCCCCTGTTGGCACGTGCTATCGGTGTAGATTTTTCTCTTCGATGTTGGGGGCCTTGGTTGGGCTCTTTCCCTCTGAATTAAAGGGGGCATCTGTCGTTACACAACTCCTCGTAATATTAGCCGTTGCACGTATGCTCATCTGGCTTACATTCATCGAAACCAGTTTTTTTTTTTTTTAACTGGCAAGAAGAAAAAATAGAAAATCTTAAGTATCGTTTTCGCCATACAGTTCTTCCGAAAACATATGTTTATAGGAATGCTTGATGGTAAATCTGAGAAAAAAAACGGGTCCTCTATTGCATTGGATTTTTTTATCTTCGCAACGAACAGTTTTTTATAGGCCGTTCACGGTAAACTGAACTACTTGTATGCACATTGTATATTCGTCCGCCACATGTGTAAGATTAACATTGGCATGGGTCTGATCACTTTATTCATGCGTCGGTCAAGTGAAACTACGGAATTATTAGAAAAATAAATATTTTTGAAATGTTTGCTCACTGCTACGAATCTAACATTAATGAGGCTGCCTACTAGGCGCTAGAAATGTGTTGCAGATTGTTGGGAAATCCATTTTATTTTTTACGAAACTATGCCACGTGCTCCCAATGTACTGATTTACGACAAGAAAACTAACTTCATGCGATGACGGAATGTCGCTTTTATGACACTACGCGTGTTAGAACCACTATTGCCAAAGCCTTCCAACATAACTAAAAAGAGCCTTTTCAGACTGCCGTATGTCAAAATGTGCTGACCGGATCTACGTGAAACTCAGATACAATCTTGCAATGAACTTTACATTAGACTTTCCACCAGTATAATAATATAGTCAGCTCTTAAAGTCCCATAGAAAAAAGAAAAAAAACGGTTTGGCGAAAAGCTTGCGTGCTAGTTTAGAGCTTCGCGCATAGTGGCGATGCGGCTCTTGATTCGCGTGCCAGTGTCGCCCTTAGCGTTCGCTCGCTCCTGTGCCATGTCGCATCAGGTAGGCGGCCCCCTTAAGATATGGAACTATTTTTTCCTTCGTCGTAACCAACTCTACTGGGCGCACACCAGTCGGTGTGCCAGTGAAAATGAGTGCAGGTCTGGGCTGTGACATTTTTCAAAAGTTGATTTCAAAAGTACTCAAATAAAAGTGAACAGCCTATACTGGATTTTTACGCTGTTAACCTATAGAACGCTCAGTTTAATTAATCAGAATTGCCTCTCTGTTAAATGTCGACTTTTTTTTTAACCTGGAATGACGGTTGCTAAGTGTATATTGTGGTTTGGTGATGATAAAGAGAAAGTAGGGAGATCATAAAAAAAAAAAATTTCCTACAAAAATTTTTGGCGAAACATTATTGTAACGAATTACACTATATACACTTACCATGTAGTCTGACAAACAGTTTAACCGTAACTGCAAATTAATTCGTGGTCACCACCAAAAAGAAAATGGTCAGGTGAATTTCTACAAAATATTTTCTAGCTCCCATTTTTTTTATTCACACGTAAGACTGTGTTGGTCGTATGACTATTATGCAGTTGCGGTGTTCGCTGTGGCACTCATTAATCGTGCAGTTTTAACTACGCTTGATGAGATCACTGGAACCGATAAAGGTTCTTTTCTCAGACCGAAACGGTCTGCGCAGAACAATGACTGCGGTCAACGCGGCTAATTCTAGAGAAGGTACACCAGAGTAAACAATTTTTATGATCAACGCGCTTGTTTCACAGTTGCTCTAACATTTTCCTCTTTCCGCCCATTAGGTATCTTTCCGCCACGTGCATAAGAAACCGTATTAATTCCCCAACAATTCAAAAAAAATTGTAATCGGATGTTGAGAGAGAGAACTACTTTACCAGGTTTGCCGCCAGTACAACTTTAAATCACTGTTACGTTAAAAAGAATACGTATTTACAGGTATAAGTTAAGCACGCTTCTCCTTTAAGTCACTAAAATAGTTTAGTAACTACACAGTTACCTTCACGAAACATCTGGGGAGGTCTGCATGAGAAAAATATTTTGTACCGAATATAAAGTTGATTTACGAGCGCGCGCGTGTGTGTGTGTGTGTGTGTATATATATATATATATATATATATATATATATATATATATATATATATATATATATATATATATATATATATATATATATATAGGAAAAAAGCTCCATAAATAAAATTGTTAAATTAGAAAGTTTCATTAAGTTGGGCCAGAAAACTTGACTTGTGCTGTGTTTTTGCTTTCTTTACAGTGAGTGGTGTTTCTCTGTTTATCCTGACTCACAATCATTTCGCTACATAATTATCAAATGACCTGGAGAGATCCAAAGCCAACTGTAAATATATTTCTGGTTGCTTTTTTTTTAAAAAAATCTCGCTTCTGAATGCTTCTAATTGCGATATTTTTTTTTTCTTTTCTTTGTGGACTAAATCGACGAAGAAATGCGAAAGTTAACACCAAGCTATCGAATTGGAAGTGGGGTGAGTTTAGTAGAAACTATTTTGGAACTTAATGCTCAGAAAACAAATCGTTATAAGAACCTACAGTGCATCGATTACAGCATAATTTTAACCTTTTTTTTTTTTTTTAAGTTTGGTCATTGTACAGACAAAAAAAAGCGTACACAACCGGTTTGTGATAGTATTTTTATATATAAATTTAAGTTATATTTTAATATTTCGAAACGTTCGTATTATAATTTATTTTCTCTTAGCTAAATACTTGTACGTATAGTAAGATTGTAATATTTTTGGGTATTCCGTTTATAGGACGTTAAACGTAACCATTTTTACGACACCATTTTGTCGCATTACCAGCTTACGCGGACGTGTATGTCGTTCATCTGTTACTTCCAAACCCACAAACAAGGACACACAACGCTGATGATAACGATAGCCTACTTTCTCCAATACCTGCAGTTAATACGATCCATTTTTTTTTTTCTGTCGCAGCGATGGCCAATATATGAAACCTCGGCTATGAATAGCGCTTGTTGTGAAAGGTAAACTGTTTTCTTTTCCTTGTCGTCTTATCGGCGTCAAGTTAGCTCTTGTTTGTGCGAAGCAGCCTCGTGAATAGACAAGACAATCATGCTTGCTCTTTCGCCGCTTGTTGCAGAATTCCAAGGATTCTGATTCACAGATATGTCGCCCTCCCTTATCTTCCCTTGAGAATTTCACAGCATGGAGAGCAGAATCACAAGCCCAGTGTTCAGAAAAACGCACTTGTTTCACATGGCTTGAGGCCATTCCACTCGATCACATAGAGCTTCAAATAAAATTTAATAGATTGTACGTATGTGCATTATAGCATTTCTCGCTTGGAATCACGTTTATAGGCTGTTCACGGTAAAGCGAGCACTTTTGACGCCCTAGTTACTTTTTTATTTGTGCCATATTTTTTTCCCTTTAGCCACCTTTTTAAATAAATATTGCCAAGAACGTAATAAACGCAATGTGTAGATTCGACTTTATTCGGAAGTTAACGTCCAAAGCTAAAATAAAATGTATTTATTGACTATTACTCCAAATGAGAGTGCTTTTAAAAGTACTCACTTTACCGTGAATAGCGTATAGCAATCTGAACTCTAAAATAATATTATATCAAAGTAGGGTAACTGACTTTTACACATGTGCATGTCATGTTTCTTAAATGTTATTCGGTGCGGCTGTGGTGTAGTGGTTAGACTACTCGCCTCCCACTTAGGCGTCCCGGATTTTGGTATGTGGGAATCGTGTCGGACGATGCCGCTGGTCGACGGGTTTTCTCGAGGATCTCCCGTTTCCCCCGCCCTTTCAATCCGGTGCTGCTCTATACTCACGCCACGTTTCACCCTCATCGGGTCTCGACTCCTCGATGTTAAGTGCCGCCGAAATCTTTCCATTTCCCACTCCACTTAAATGCTATTCGTAGGCAGTGTAATGTGAAAGAAAAAATTGTAGTAAACTTTCAAAATCGTAATGGTAGTTGTTAACGTACGTATAGTCTGGGAATGTTGCTATATATCATGCTCAGAGAAACTGGAAAATCGCAACAAAAAAAAATATTGTGAGTCAACATTTTTTCGATATAACCTTGCTAGCTTATCTTTCTGTACTTGGAAGTCTCTGACTTGGGTTAGTTCTTTGCAGATCAATCACAAACGTTCTGCTTTAGAGAATCATAATCATCATTGGCCCATTAAAATTGGATATTAGCTTAGTAAATGCATGACAGCCAATCGATAAATATAGAAAAGTGTCGGACATGTGTATGGTAAATTTTCCCGCGGTAAACCATCATTTCTATACACGCTGCAAATTTATAAATGCTGGGCGTCGCTACTATAGTCCTTTCATGGCTAGTTCCAACTTTTCTGAAGCCCTGCTAGGGTTCTACTTCCAGGATATTCCTCCGCCTCGTGCAAACAAAAGCATTATTATTTTCTTATTTATTAACGTATTCGTAGCATTCCAGTGATGATTGGAGAAATATGACGTCTGTTTTAAGCATTAAATTTTGATAGAAATATTTTGCACTGTTAATGTGGTAATGTGTTGCCGCGAGTGCTAAACAACTGACTGTCGATAACGTCCGAATTGATAAAGGCTGTTCACGATAAAGTGAACACTATTGAGATGAACCATAGAAAATAGTCACTGCCCCTGAATGCATACATTTTAATGGGCACACTGAGTGAGATTTGTCCAGTAAAGTTGGTAACTATGGATGGAAAATAGTTCCATTTATTTTTGTTCAGCAAAGAGCGTTAGGGAACCATTTGTAATAACTTAAATTATTTTTTTATTTTTTTATTTTTTTAATGCATCGAAGTGCAAAAATGAGCAGATTTGTGTAATATTTACTTTCGTAATAATTACACAGTTTTACTTGACCGATGCATGAATGAAGCGATGAGGCTCATAGCAATGTTAATTTTTCATAAGGCGGAAGAATACACAACGTGCATACAAGTAGATCTTGTATGCAGGGCTTTCAAAAGTGCTCATTTTACCGTGAACTGTGTGTACCTATGAAATAACGAAATTTTTCAATTCGGACACGGCCAAAGCTTAACCAAGTCTAGAAAATTGCCCCAAAGGATTGCGCCCCGCATTCATGCGTTCTCAGTGTAATACTATTTTGCATAAGAACTACTTCTTACCAGGCATTACCAACACATCTGTTTGTCACTGGTTTTATTCACGTAAATTATAACTGAAATATATGATTTGTAAATAAAACTAAGTATAATTTTAATTAAAACAACAATAAGTCACTTTTACATTAACATAAGTATAAAACTCTTGCAGTACAATGGCGTTTTTATGAAATACATACATGGGGTGGTTTTTCAAAGGTCAGATTCAAAAAGTGTGAATAAACAGCGTATAGACTATAATGAAGTATTATAGGAAAAATTAGACGTATAATTTAGCGAGGAGAGAACATCATTTTCCTTTTTCTGTGATACTGTCGAGTCTGTTTCACTCCAATTTTTCTGCGTGACAGTGTGAACTAGAATTATTGTAATCGCTGTGTATAGTTATCAGGACTCCGAATACTGCAATGCGATGCGAGATTCAAACGCGAAGTAAAGTTTCTGTTTAGACGTGCTGGTAATTCTGCGCCTGCACTGAGAATTCTTATCACGGCAATATTATTTCTCTTCATGAAAGAAATATATCCTATATTAAAAAGCAAATGATATATACATATAACCTGTGTCAAAACAATAAGGAAATGCGTATTTCTTTCCTAATAAAATTAAGAACTGCGTGTACGATTTAATATTTTTATTCGTTGGGCAGCAGGCTCTAGATCCCCGAACCTGAAAATGCGTCAGAATCTAGGAACTACAGATTTTAGCGAGACCTTGCGTGTGTCCTTTAAACTAGATGGTAGGTGGCGCTAAAGGTCTCGTTGTTTCTGCCAACAATGTAATATTATTTACTTCCCCGTTAATCGTACAAAATTCATAATTTCGTTTCGTTCAATGCAGAAGTACCGAAACTTGTTTAAGTTTGCTATACAAATAAATAAAATAATAATATTGAAGGTGCGCAAGCATAGCTCATCTCACGTGCCGCACACAACCTTTATTGAAACGACAAATATTTTAATCCTAAAATATTTCAAACCTATCGTGTTTTCTAAAATAGTGCTGATGTTTTTTGCCGCCAGGACTCGAACCCAGGTCGCTTTGAGAAGAGACGAAAAAGAAAAAATTGGTATTAGAATGGAAGAAAACCTTGGAGAGAGGAGAGAACGGCCTTATGCCATTTTAATGAAGATAATACTTGGGAGACTGTAACGTTTTTAAAATCAACCCCTTACATAAAATCCTGAATATATTATTTGAATATATTAGTTTAGATATTGCATGCAGCAAAAAATAATTATTCTGGGTTTGACACAACTGTGTGATTATAGCTTACAACTGTTCTGTTATTGGGCTACTGTCGCTGATTAGGTATTTCCAACGACTTAATACCGGAACTAATTCTTGATTAAAAATCTAATTTTTGAGTCATTGCCTTTGCCTTATCATGTCGATACGTTTCATGTGGGAGGAAGTTAGTTAGAAGAACCTTTGGTGGTCGCCAGAAAGTATTTCTTCGAAATTTACTCGGGCCAGTTTTGGTCGTGAAAAAGACAATCTTTTAATTTTGTTGTTATGATCATCTTGCTAGTAGTTACTTGGGACGGTAACAATTTGCATTCAGTTTTTTGATCACAATTTATTAGATGCGCAAGGGAGAAGTCTGAGTAAAAAAAAAAAAAAAAACAGCAAAGAAAAAAAGGCAAATTCTTCCTAAAGTGGCGCTCTTCAAATTACACCTATCTGCCGATAAAATTATACCTGTTTTTTTACATCGCAGTTTTGAATAAAGGGGAGTGGTTTATTCATTTTATCACAAAATTGTTGGTGGACAAGTGGGGTGGGGACGCAAACACTCTTGTCTGCCCCAGGCACCGAAAATTTTTTCGACGGTTTTGGAGCGTACATGCAGAAACCGGGGGGGGGGGGGGGGGGGGGGTGGGGGTTTGCAGTAAACAGTTCCTTAAATTCAACATTTAATTTTTTTTTTTAAATACAATCGTCAAAACCACGTGGTTCTGTGTCGTGGTTAGGCCACTGCTTACACAAATACGTAGCATGACACTTTAAACTCATTCAGACCCAGTATAACCCATTCGCGGTTACTTCGACCTTTTCTGAAGCCCTGCTAAAGTTCTACTGCCAGATTATTCCTGCGCCTCGTACAAACTAAGCTTAACTAAGTCTAGAAAATTACACCAAAGGACGAAGTACCGAATTCGTGCGCACTCAGTGTAACAGTATCTTGTATAAAAACTATTTATCACTATACGTTACCAACACACATGCATTCTCACTGTTGTTATACACATTTATTAAAAATATAACATTGAAATTTTTAACTAAAATATATGTAAAACTTCAATTGAACGAAAATTAAGATAATTTTATGTTAACAGAGGTATATAACGCTTGCGTTACATGACATATTTAGAAAGTTACTAAACACGGCATACATGGGGTTATTTTTCAAAGGTTTGATTCAAAAAGTGCGAAGAAACCGCGAATAGACTATGTTCAGAATTGTGTACGTAATACACTGCGAGGCTCGGCGACCAATGATCTTCCCTATTGGTAACGTATTCATAAACCGTGGTTCTGTTTCAGATTATGAACTATTCATTTTACTAAAGGCTGTTCACGATGAAGTGAACACTTTTGAAATCAACTTTAGAAAAAAAATCACTGCCCCTACATGCATTTATTTTTACGTGTGGACTGAATAACATGCGCCCACTTAAGTTGGTAACGATGAATGGAAAATAGTTCCGTATCTTAACGTCAAATAAAATGTGCCAGACAACCATTTGTGATAACTCAAATTATTTCTTTCAGTTTCGTTTTTTTTTTTTATGCATCGGAGTGTAGAAATGAACAAATTTGCAAAACATTTTCTTATCTAATAATTACACAGTTGCACTTGACCGACGCATGAAATTAGTGACAAGGCCTAAGGGCAATGTTAATTTTACATAAGGTGTGGAGAATACATAACGTGCATGCAAGTAGATTTTAAGCAGGGATTCCAAAAGTGCTCATTTTACCGTGAACAGCACAATATAGCCGAACATAGAGCCTGCATCTCATTTGTTGTGACAACGAAGCGAGTGTTGTGCCGGCTAAACTACATAACTCAAAGAAATAATTAATTGGTTAACAACACCTGAAGCTGCAAATTTAAAGTAGGTGTGAAAGAGCTAACATACTTCCTCCAACTCAATTTTAAAGCAAGCGTTTATTTTTAATTTTGCTGCTACATTGTGGGTGAATTCTGAGGGCCATGTACAGAATACATGAACATCAGTCTACTTCGTCTTCAGTTATTCTCCCCCTCCCCCCACCCCTCTCTTTCTCTCTCTTGCTACTAAGAAGAACCGGTCAGTTGTTAAGAACTCAGTCGACTTCTAAAAGGAAGACATCGATCAGGATTCCCTCCTCACGTATACAGTTGCGCCACTCACGTGACTAAAACGGGAGGCCAAGAGAGAGCACAGAACAGCGAAGCAGGCAGAGGAGAAAAGCCGGCGTTTCCACCGCAAGCCAGAGATAACCTCATGCGGCAGCAACATGGCGACTCGTTGTTCGAAAATCACCTAGGACACTAATTTTTGCACCTGTACAATTTTATTTCGGTTACTGGTGAGAAGATTTTTTTTTTTTTTTTTTTTTTCTTGAACGGCTTGATTATAGTAATGCTATTCCGATACGAACGACCGTGATTCGAGTTCGGACACCTAAGAAGCGAACTAGTTAAAATAATTTAATCACGAAAGTGAATCCGAACTAAAATATTTTGGAATGCACGAATTTAACAGGCGGCTTCGGTTAGCTCCAAACTTTCCACCCTCTGAAGAATTAACGCGCGCCGATGTATGTTCGTAGTTACACTGATAATTTTTTTTAATGATTCTAGAAGGGCATTACATACAGTCTACGATAAATTTCATGGTAAAATGTAACTTCTAGGAATGCTTGGATAAAGAGCAGGATGGAATGTAAATATTGCTACAGATATAACCGGAGAGTTTATTTGGAAAACAGAAAAGTTATCTCCTTTATCAAAACTGCTTACCAATAATGATAGTTGTACAGTAAAGAAATGGTGCCCGATGTGCTATGTGGCACTACAGAAACTAACAAAAACTGGTTCATTGCAGTGCAGGATACAGGCTTCAAAAGCGGTAGTAGTTTTATTAGTTCAAACGTTATTTTTTTTTGCATGAACAAAGCAGTTGTTTGATTTACCAGAGATGAATGTAATTCACCTCATTCCTCCTTCTCTAATTATAAGCACTGTCCCCTTTCGCCGTTAACAGTGTGCTAAAGGCTGTTCACGATAAAGTGAGCACTTTTGAAATCAACCTTAGAAAAAAATCACTGACCCTGCCTGCATATACTTGAACGGGCGCACTGAGTGACATGTGTCCGGTAAAGTTGGTAACGATGGATGGAAAGTAGTTCCATATCTTAATGTCAAATAAAAAATGTTAGGTAACCATTTGATAATAATTTTAATGATTTCTTTCGCTTTCTGTTTTTTAAATGCATCGAGGTGTAAAAATGAGCGGAGTCGTAAAATATTTACATTCCTAATAACTCTACAGTTTCACTTGACCGACGCATGAATAGAGTGATGAGGCCCATTGTAATGTTAATTTTACATAAGGCGGAATAATACGCAAATTGAATATAAGTAGATCTTAAGCAGGGTTTTCAAAAGTGCTCATTTTACCGTGGGCAGTCTATGCAAAAATTCAAGCAGCGAATGAAGTGCGGGAATTTCAAGGCGACCATCGATAATACTTCTTTACTGAACATCGTTGTGCACTCGCGACTTATCAGCCCGGGCGATTTAATAGCTGCGTGGAGTCAGATGTCTTGTGAGCGCGTGATTATACGAGTTGCGTGCACGGAGAGCAGCTCGTAAAGACAGTAAACGTTTCCACTGCAAATACATTCTCGGCAATATCACAGAATAAGTATATATACAGAAGCGAAACCCCAACTAGGTAAATTACAGCATGGCGCTGGTTCACGCTCCAGTCGACAGCAAGCATCTTACCCGCCGGACGCCGGATGAACCAACTGGAAAGCGAGTACATAATATAGTTCGTTCACGGTTAATCACACAGTTCTGAAATCGCCTTTTGAAAAGAAGCCATTGCCCGTAACTTAATTAATTTTTAGCGGGCACGCTGAGTGCATATTCCCAATATAGTTGGCAGGTGTGTACGAAAAGTAGTTCCATATTTTATCGTAGTATTCAAAGTCTAATATTAACATTTCTGAACACTGAGAGGATGTAATTTAGTTTCTCTTGTGTTATAGGCTATAGCCTACATGGAAGTATGAATAGCACATGACGTATCAAATTCCCAATAATTTAACCATTTCATTAGATAGACGCATGGATAGTCGAAATGTGCGTGACAACGTTTATTCTTACGTATGGCGGAAGGATACTGAATGATCGGGAAAGTAGTTCCAAAGCAAGGCTTCTAAAAGTGCTCACTTAAGAGTGGGATGGACCCCCGCGTTTTTTGTGAAGTAGTTGTTTGCGCGAATACGTGTATCTCGGTAAATAAATGTTCTACAAATACGACTTTTTCTCAGAAAAGATATAAAACAATTATCTATGCCCCTATTTCTTTTTTTTTTTTTTTCGTTTGTCGAATCAAGTGTATTCTTGGAGCATAAAAATTCGTGATAATGGTCAAATATTGCATTTTTAAAGCTTTCCTATGTAGTTTCCAGCGGCAAGAGAGACGTGCAAAGATACAGGTGTAGTTTAATGTGTAGTCTTTCATCGCGTGTAATAAAACCCTACTGTTGCGGATCTATTTTAGTGCAGCATCACGACGTAAACACTGCACGGCTTGCGTGCAGGAGCGATGAGGCGCTGGAAGTGCGTGTTAGTTTCGCCCGTATCGCCCCCTCGCTTCTTGACCTGGGACGCGGGGATCCTTCGCACTCTTTAAGCGCAACGAGTATGAAGAACCAACCAGACAGGCTGCATGTTCAAGAACAACACGCAGCCAACAAGGAGGTGAGTAGATTAACATCAAAGGCACCGGCAGGTGTTCCCATGGTTACCAGTGGTGCACGCTAAGACGGTTCGTCTGTCGAGGAGACTGTAGCTGCGGCGTTAGTTACGTCTCAGATGGGTTTCAAACAAACATCCGGGTGCAGGATCTGTTATGCCTTTGGTTCAGAGTTCGCAATGGCCAGTTGTAGTTCACGCCGTCTTTAGCTACAACCGTCCGACGTGAAGCCAGTGATGGATACTGTGCTGTTACAGTACATGATGGTATCTCTACTCTATACTACACAATACGCAGAGACCCGAGGATTTCTCGGATACATTTGGCAACAAGCTAAACTCCACAGTACTTAGTGAACTTGAGCGTCAGTTAGTTGTTCATTGGCTGTTGCTCCAGTTTAATCACTCACCAGTCAACACGAGATTCGGTCCTTGTTTTCCATGCATGTTCGTTATTGTTCGAGAGTCATCGGGGGCGTGTCTAACAAACTGTGGTCCAATAGAATTGAAACTTCGTGGTACATGCTGATACAGTTTAACATGTCCTTAAATTAGGGATAGGGAAAATTTCGCGAGTTCAATGACCCGTAGGCTAGATTCCACAGTCCTGTGTACACTAGAGCCTCAGCTGTTTGTTTATTGGCTGCTGCCAGAGTGTTACCTCACACCTGGCGGTATGGCATTCGCTACTTGTTTCTTTGCAAGTTTGTTATTGGCTGAGAGGCGTCTAGGACGTGTCTAATGAACTGTAATACTATTGTAAAGATGACTCCGCTCTAAATGTGTTCGACATCTATCTTGTCCCGAAATGAATTTGCGAAATTTTCCTATCCATACCTTAAATTAACTCGCGAAATTCTCGGGTCTCTAACAATACGTAAATAGACAGAAGCGAAATGGCGTTACGGTTCTTTAATGTCTACCTATACTCTATTAGCGGTTTCATGTGTACTTTTTGAGTCAAACCTTTGAGAAAAATCTCACCATTTATTACGTGCTTGATTGTTTCCTAAATACGTCATGTATCACACGCGTTTTATAGTTGTGATAAACTTAGGATACCTTATTTTTAATTAAATTGAACGTTTACCTATATTTTGTCTGTAAATTATAATATTCAATTTATAATTAATGAGTAAACAGGGAGAAAATAATAGAGGTGTGTTGGTAATGCCTAGTTAGAAATAGTTCTTATGCAAAATGTTAAGACTGTGTGTGCAAGAATGCGGTGCGTGGTCCATCTGGTGTGATTTACTAGACTTGGTTAAGGTTTGTTTGCATGAGATGGAGAAATATCCTGGAAGTAGAACTTTAGCAGGGCTTCATAAAAGATGGAAGTAACCTTGAATGGACTATATAGCCGCACACTGATTGGCCGCGTGAGGCTCTGATATGGGCCATGTGTCTTATATGCATTAAAAAAAGCAGAAAGGAAAGAAATAATAATTTAAGTTATCACAAATGGTTACCTGACACTTTTTATTCCACGTTACGATATGGTACCTGGGCGAACCGGGGTTCGATTACCGACGCGGTCGCTCCCGGGTTTTCGCATGTGGGGATCGTGTCGGACGGTGCCGTTTGTCGGCGGGTTTTCTCGGGGATCTCCGGTTTCTCCCCGCCCTTTCATTCCGGCGTTGCTCCATGCATTGGTTCCACTCCTAATTTCGACTATTTATTTATTATTCCTCCTCCTCCCCCCCCCCCCCCCCGAAGCACGTTGCAAGGTGTGCACGGTGGCGCGAAGCCAACCGCGTGAGCGCGCCGCTTAATTTCCAGAAGGAACCGGTTGCGTGAGGGGCGCAGGGTTTGCGGTTTGCGTCACACCCCGCCGGGACACGCCCTGACCGCGGTGGCGCAACTAGTCGCCCGCCGCAGGCCACACTCCCTCCCTCCCTCACCAGGGTGACAAGACGCCGGCCGCTAGCGTCACAACCTGCCGGTGTTGTCGCCTGCAGATAGCAGTGCTGGTTGCCCGCCCGGTAGTGCACTTGCCTCGTAAAGGCTGCTCGTGGCGAAGTGAGCTGCAACGCTCTTCACGAACGATACTACACTGACACCATCGCAACGCGGACACGAACATCAAACACACGACGGACACATCACGAAAACGACAGCAACCGTCGGCCCCTCTGTCTCCGGAGCGGATGATGTGGTGAGGATTCAAGGGTTAAGGCAGAGGAATTTTAACGGTTTCTTTTAGATCGCAACAACGTATAATTTTAAGCCTCTGTACTTTAAAAATTCCTGGGCGAATTTGAGCCACCCAATAAAGTTCAAATGAGAAAATAATTTTTGCGCAGTTTAGTGGGAGGGGACGTAGGGGAATAGTGTAGTGGAGGGCTCTCTCGAACGCTTGCCCCTGGAGGGAGGGAAACCACGTGAAATTTTTTTCCTGTCCCTACTCATAAACTGCGTTCCATTTGCAAACGTAAGCGAAACTCACGCTTGTTTGTTTTGAATATAGCTTGTTATCAAATGTAGCTGTGAAGTTTTCCTGTCCGTGGCGCTTGATTACGTCGTGACGCGGAACGTCTGCTGTTGGTCCGGCTGTGTCGTTTCCAGGCAGTGATTGGCGAATGGTGTCCAATTAAATGAAAACCCTGCAAGGGATAAGTTGGCTTCGTCCAAATGCGAAAACCAAAGAACGAAAAATAAAATAATAACGGTTTGCGTATGGCAAGCAATGCCGTGAATTATAGCCTTAATTTATTACGTTGGCCTCAAGTTGTTAAAACGTACGCATGTGCCATGAGGAATTTTTGTAATTCAAAAAACAAAAGGCTGGGAGCTATGAGCAAGGAACACATTACAAATTTCAATATTGATGAAAAATGTTGTACAAGTAATTTTGAGAGCCAAAAAAATTTATAAACTAATGGTCACTGAGTATTTTATTTGAAAAACGCCTTTATAATCTTGTTTTGGTGCTTTTATTTTATACTAACAGCACGTAACAAATTTCTCAGATAATTAAAAATATAAAATAAAGAGGAACGGGAATAGAATGATGATATCAGCTGTTTAGTGATTTTTGTAACGTAAATTATTTATAGGCCATTCATGGTAAAGTGAGCACTTTTGAAGCCCTGGTTACTTTTTTCTTTCAACCAATTTATATTCCTCCACCGATTGTTAATGTAAACCCTGCCATGTGATAAACACAGTGTATACATCCACCATACCCAAGACCAAAAGTCCGAGGCCACAATGAAGTGTATTTATTGGTCATTATGTCTCATGAAACAGCTTCAGAAAGTGCTCATTTTACAGTGAACGGCCTATAGCTATGTTTTACGATAGCTTCTTTTATAAACAGAACAGATACTGCAGATTTACGAAGTATTATCTTGTGCATCTAAAAAAAAAAAAAAATGGCAATTCTAGCATAATGTGACAGTTCCTCGTACAGATTTTTTTTTTTTTTTTTTTTTTTTTACTCTGTGCTGAATGTTTATTATTGGTCCACACTCTATTTGGCTGAAGACACCTCGAAATGGGAACTTTTCATCGCGATATCTTATGCTGACGTACATGTTAAAAAGAAAGAATAGCCTGTTCATATTTCTAAATCTGCCAAACAAGGAAACCTGCTTTCACTCCACGTAGCGAAACTGCTTCAAGCTGAGGAAACACATTGGTTTCATTACCAATTGCTGCCGAAACTATCGGATTTAGCGTATAGTTTTTCATTGATCCCGCAAAGCAAATAGTGCCAACAAATTAAAATATTTATTTCACTAGCAAAATATATCCATTTATCGAGTACATAATGTGTTAAATAGCCAAATGGTCAGACGAAAAAAGGGAAAGTTCTCTAAGTTACCACCCACCTTCATTCACATCACAGTATAAATATGTGTACTGCGTGCTGCTCTTTTGATATGTGTTATGGGTAGAGCCACGAGTATTTCGCGAATTGAGTTGGCAGCAAGCTAGGCTGGGCAGCCCTCTATACACTCGTTTGCTTATTGGTTGCTGTGATCAAGTGAGGACTCTGTACAGGATTGTTGAACACTCACTCACACTACTGCTTCCTGCTTTGTGTTGGCTCGCAGTTAAACGGAGCGTGTCTAAAGAACTGTCGTCCAACCACAACAGTAGGAGAAAAGAACAAGAGTTTGGAGTCTACCTCGCCTCCGAATGAATTCGCTAAATACTCGTGGCTCTAATTACGGGCGTAATCAAGTGACTTCGAGGCTCACATGTCAGTTCCGCTTCTACATATGTAGTTATTCTGTGACTCCACGTGAGGGACCACACACGCGGCCACAGCTCGTTTGCCTTAAGCCCCTCCTCCGGTCCAGTTTAGCCCCCTCCCCCCGCACGAACCTTACCGGGTAACCCTGTCAAGGGAGGGCGTCGTTTCGCCCCCTCAGAAACCTGATCCATCAATAACTGATAGCGTTTGTCACCCGCCACCACGCATTTCAGGATTTTTGCTTAATTGAATTTTTTTTTCCTTGGCCTTGCCATGTTGGTAGACCATGCGCTTGATCAAGTGGCACGCTGTGAAACTGCCGGGATCGTAAATATGTTACTGTACGCCTGTCTCGATCAAATCAATACCACATAACACAAAAAACCAGCAGACCTATTTCCTTAATCGCTAATCCACCCTTTCAGTCACCTATAACTAGAGACCCGCAAAATTCGCGTTATTATTTGGGGACAAGTTAAAATTAAAGCATATGTACATTTTCAATGCGTTTGTCATTGGACCAAACTTTATCAGACACGCCCCGGGAAACTCTACGCTAATAAATGAAGACTTCACAACTGTCTGCCCCAATAACGTGTAGTTCTGTAAGAAAGGGCGTGACTTCACGTATATGCAGCAGCCAATGGACACACGACGCCGGCTGAAGCATATACAGTACTGTAAAGTTTAGCCTTATGCCAAATAATAACGCGAATTTTGCAGGTCTCTACCTATAACTAGAGCCCCGAGAACTACGCGGGTTCATTTCTAGATAATTTGGAATTCAAACGGTTGTTCGTTAATGTTACTTTTGTAATTGGTCGGCGTGTTGTTTGACACCTCCTGGAGATAAATGAGCCAATAACAAACATGCAATAAATCGTGCGCCCAACCACCGCCTTCTACTACCACAACAATCAACCAATAAACAGTTGATATCTGTATGAGAGTATATAAGACTGTGAAATCTAGCCTTTAGGTGATTGAACTCGGGAAGTATATCAGGTCTCTACCTATAATCTAACTATAAGGACATTGCAACAATGTACTTTTTTGCTTGGCATTGTACTTGTATCATCACAACGCTCTCTTACCTGTCGGAACCAACAAGAGATGAATTATAGACAGCAGCTCACTATGAACATAAGGAATAATGCCAGCAACAGGCATCTCCCTTGTAACTGGAGATCTAAATAATTCGCGGATTCATTTTGGGACAAGCTAGAATTTAAAAAACCTGTGTTTATATGACTTTCGCCATTGGTCCACACAGTGTTTGATACCTCCTGGAGAACACTGGCCCAATCGTTGCCTTCCACTGTGACAGCAGACAACCAACGTACAGTTAATTTCGGCATAGATGTAATTAAGACTGTAGATTCTACCCTACAGGTCATTGAACTCGCGAATTTTTCAGGTCTCTACTTGTAACTGACTTCCCCAACCCTTTTTCGATCAACAATAGTCTGACGAGCGTGTTGCAATTAGGCAAAATGCAATTTTCTTTATTCTTAAAGTTTAGTAGTGCAACTTCCAAGGTATCAGGAAGTATTGACAGTAACAAGTAAGGAAGCTATCATTTTGGTTACGCCAACCAAATATGTAGTGTTGGTCGCGCATTGACTCCTGAACTGTTTAGATGTGACGTATTGCAGTGTAACAGTTAATGCCACAAATTGCTGCCTGTCCACGTTGTACGGATACCATCCAACAGAAAGTTATTGAATCGTGTTATCTTTATGTGCACCGTTTACACAATTTGCCTATTTACTGTGCAATATCCTCTGCATGAAACCTTGCGACTGAAAAGGTTCAAACATCGCGTTTCTAACTATACGTTAAGAAATTAAACAATTTGTTTTCTGATTCGTTATTAATATAATTTAATGTACGCTCTATAGAAGGTTCAGTTTTTACGTAGAAATCACAGTTTTGTAGCATGAAGCCACAGAAATCAGATATGATACCTTGCTTCATTCACGAAATGACATTATAAAAATTTGAGTGCAATCAATAATCGCTCTCGCGTGTTTTCCCAAACACAGCACGTATTTCCCTTTTATTTTAGAATGACTCCTGCTTCTTTGCGAAATAATGATCAAAAATTTCGCGCACGTCGATGATGAACAGCGTGTAGGAACAAGGCAATACAATCGCACGAAAACATACGATAACTTAGCTCTTCCTCGTATGGTACACGCACACGAGAATTCTTGTACGTGCGTGAGACAATTCTCGCGTATTTGTTAATGTGGATGCCGAACTTCTTGTGTGTCCTGTACCTATCATTGGTGCTTGCAAAGCGAACGAAGGAAAGACTGGGCGGACATTCCAGCCTGCTGTAACCTTGCTTCACACAGGACACAGGACGTCGTAATTCTCGCAAGATAGTTGTTGGCCCTATCGGCCGTTGAAGTCTCCGCGTAAGAGCCGGAGAGAATTGCCTGTCATTTCATTCCACCGCGAGAGTCAAGTGTTCTGGAACGCAAGTGAAGTCTAAATAAGGCGCTTGCACGAGGTAGCGACGGCAATTTAAAGCATTGAACATTTCTGCAACTACGGAAATCATGGCAACCTCAATTATATTTTCATACTTCGTATGTTAAACTAACTGGATTACTATCTGGGAAATAATCAGAATTATAGTAAATATATTTCTTACTAGGAGAACTGGCTTGATGAAAATTTCACATAATGAAATATTTATTACGTACTCACCACATAATTATAAAAGCGTAGGTTTTTTTTTTTTGGTTCTTTATTACGTTGAGATAATGGCTCATTATCATGCAGTAAAACAAAAAAAAAAGTGACTGCTCGTGTTTAATCATGACGCAAATGAATTCACAAATTATTATGCAGAATTCTATACCCAGTGGAATGTAAAAGATAAAAATTTGTCCCGGGAATTTTAGTGTAACGCGTTAGCAAATTTTGCAGTTACCGAAATAATTCTTCTAAAAGTTTTTGTGGTGAAAAAAATTGAAAATCTAAATACGTATACCTTTCTTCATGCGCGTAATACGGTCTCTTATTTTGCACAAATTTTCCCACTTCTCTTGAAGTAGATTTTCCCATTTTCTGATTTCGTAAAAAAGTTTGGTGATAACTAGAAAACATACGAGCTTGAAAGTGGTGATTACTAACAATTTGCATGTGTCTACGAAGCTGAAAATGTCATGTCTCGGTTGCTCAGTGTCTCCCATTTTTGCGCTCAAGTTCATGAAGTGATCTTCGCTATTGTCTCTTTGGCGCTATCAGGTTGAAAGGTTCTGTGTTCGAATCCCGGATAAAACATTTATGTTTGTGCCTTTTACGTGGAAGTTTACGTTAGTTTAATAAGCAAGCCATCCCTGATTATTCGCCTTTCATAAAGCGGAGACGTTGAAAAGCTATCAAAAATACGTTTACTCATATTTTAACTGTGATCATAAATTCATTAGTCAAGCGGCACGAACAGGTTGCAATATCAACACCACATAGCGTCGTGAGCACTTCCGCCTCTTCCCCCCCCCCCCCTTCTTTCACGCAGTACTGCCAGTCTTATTTATTGCCCGTTGAAAGAAGACCCACGCATCCATAGAGATGTCAGAAGATGCAAATGAATAAACCATTCTGTCGCATTTAATCACGAACTGCCGAAGATACACAATAGTCTCGATCCCCGTGTCGATTGCCAGCACGAATGGCGGACTCTTGCACCTTACTGTCAAACGTCGGTGACACAACAGCCGAAGATACAGAAGCAAAACTGTTGCGTGTCGTGCATCTTCGGCCGGGAACCGCGGCAAAATGGCCTGACAAACACACACACGCACAGAGCGCTTAGTCACACAACCGATCAGCGTCCAGCACCCAACCTGCTCGACGCTACCCGAACAAGAACAACGTGGTTATACGCAATCAGACACAGCGCACGCTCAAGTGAGACGCGCAGACAACCAGCAATCCAGTACGCTCGTGTTAGAAACACCGGCCCGTGTTGTCGCGCCTCTGTACGCTGTTCTGTTCTAACACGCTTCCTTCAAAACCGAGCGTGCGATTGCTCGGCACACCAGTTTCTCGCTTATTATTTTGTTTTGCAGCCAGACTGCGTTATTTTTCTGCCAAGCTATAATAAGCCAGACAATGCGCAGTTTTATGCAAATTGTGCAGTTACGCATGGACACGCTTCAGACACGTGATACAGCCTCGTATGTCTTACAGTACATTCTCGGTGCGCAATCGCCAATTAAGAGGTGTCACGCTACAATAAAAAAACAACAATGTGTTTTACTTATGGATTTATTACAGTTACGTAAAGTCAGTTTTGCTTAATACGACTGGCACGTGGTTTCTAACGGCCAACGGCGAACCAGTAAATCACAGGACACAATTTCAGTTCTTCCACACACGTAAGTTAACTCAAAGATTTTGAATTGTAAACTCACCCTAACACCCACTGAATGACGAATCTTAGAGATAGGATCCAAAAATACCCGTCTTCCCTTGTAATTAGAGACCTGAAAAATTCGCGTTATTATTTGGGGACATGTTAAACTTAAATCACACGTGCCTCTGCATTACGTTTGCCATTGGACCAGATATTATTTGGCACGCCCTGTGTAGCTGCGCCAATAAATGAACACATCACAAATGTTTGCCCCAATCAGAAAGGAGTTAACTTCACGTCTATGCAGCAGTCGATGGAGAACCGACACCGTCTCTAATTCATACAGTACTGTGAAGTTTAGCTTAATGCCAAATAATAACGCGAATTTTGTCAGGTATTAGAGTAGCATAATGTTTAATCTACATTTCATTTAGATATAAAATATTCGAAATAACCCGTATTCTCACAGTTTAAAATCGTAGAACGTGGGATTGCTTCAACGCAGGTTTGTAATGATAAAAAACTACAAAAATAATTATCTTAATCAAGAAAGAAAAACACATGAGCGAACGAGACATTAATATAATGTAATTATAATTTTAAAAAATTAAATATCAGAATAAGAATAAAAATAAGAAAATAATATATTAGCTAAAATTTATTCGCGTCCGACAATATAAATTATCACCCGGTATTTAGCGCTACTCCCTGATAAAAACCTGAATTTTATTTTTAAATTTCTATTTACCACTTTCGTGGAAAGAACCAGCATAAAATTTTTTTTTCGACTGTTATTTAAAGCTTGTTTTTATTAGCATACGGAACAAGTTTAACTCAAAAAGGCCTACAACAGGACTTATACACGTGATACGGACTCAGCATTTGTATTTTGAATTTACCAGTTATGGCAACGACTTCTAATTTCGGCAGCGTATAGAAAATGTAGCTTGGCATAAAATAAACTCCCCAACTTTTCTAAAAATGTTATACTTTCACTTCCTTGGTGATTTTCCGACTTTGAACAACTGAGAATGTTTAATTCACTATTTTGTACAAGCAACTTCACAAATGATAACAGCAACAGCGCTAAAGCAATACCAACTTTAGCAACTTAATTAATAAATGTCTTGAGCTCTGTCAGCCAATAAAATATTCACTGTCGCGTAGTAGCAAAAAACAAAAATGTCTAAAATAGCGAGGATTGGTCCCCTTAAAGATTAAAAATATCTATTTCTTCAAACAATTCCGATGTCTTATTCGCCATCGTGTTGGTAACAAGCTTGCATTCAATACACTTGTTTTTTTTTTTTTTTTGCAGTATTAGTGTGTATGATGTATGAAATGAAACTGCAAAATATAATTAACTGGATTATAGACAGCTCGAAGTTAATTTTTTTTTTTCATTTTCTCCCTCCACAAGCACCTGCGTGAAAATCTCAGGGACTGTGGGGATGAAGATAGCGAGGTAGAACAAGTGCTCGCAAAGTAGTTAATACTTCAATAAATAACACAACTTGACAGTCGTCCTGACTGGTTTGAATGTTGTCGGTTGGAAATCTTGGCAACAGCGGGCTAGCCGTCGACAATTTTTTTTAGTTTATTTGAACTGCGTACTTTGTGTGCTTGCGAGGTCATTTTTGGTTCGCGAGAAATAACTGGTGACAAAGAGTGAATGTGATGTAATTGGCGCTTTCCTTCTGGCAATCCGGGAGGCAGTGGCTTAAGTAAAGCGCTAATTGGAAATTTACACATAAAAATGGCACAGACATCCATGACGCACACGGGATTCAAACTCCGCATAACACCAGTCTAGACCTCATAATTAGCCATAGGGCTGTGTGGCATCTGGAAGACAGATTTTTTTTTTTGTGTGGCTGTGCGATACTGTTTAAATTTCCCTAGTGGCAAATATTGTGGTATATCGCTAAAATACTGCGTACCAATATATGTTACAAAACCTTCTAGAGTCTTGTTTTTTTTTTTACAATTGGATATTATATCGCTGTTGCAAACTAATCATAGACGTCAGGTATTAGAGTAGCATAATTCTCAATGGTCCAGTTAGGAAAGAAAACATCTTCACGCCAGACGAGAGCCAGTAGCCATAGTGTGCGCAGTGGTTTTGAACTTGGCAAGCAGGCAATTTCTTCCCTTTCTTTGCACATCGCCCAGCAAGCTCTCCCTTACGCACTAACGAGTGACGTTACACGCCAATTTTCGGGCGAAATGCACCGTTTTTATGGCAAGTTCTGCTGGAGTCGAGGTTATAAAAAGAAGTGCACGCTAGGGCGGGAATAAATGTGTGTTTGCAACAGGAAAATTATGGCTAGAGATGATGGTTTATCGCAGGAAAAATTGACTGCTTGCTAGGATTCAACGTACTGTACACACATCCGACAGGTTTCTTTTGTTATTGGCTGTCGTGCATTTATAAAGATACTGTCCTATTTCACTGGGCCAATGAGAATTCTAATACTATAAGGCAGAATGTTCGTGATTGGTATCCAAACAACTTAGCCAAACCAAAACCTTGTTCATCCAATCATGAACGAATAAACTAGTAGAGTGTTACAGAAGATATGTTGGCTCAAAATTTTTTTTCGCGTTTCTCAATCATCTCTAATTATGACTTATGAATAGTGATGGGAAAATTTCGCGAGTTCAATAACCTGTAGGCTAGACTCCACAGTCCTGTGTACACTGAAGCCTCAGTTGTTTGTTCATTGGCTGCTGCCCCCCAGTGTTACATCACACCTGGCAGTATGGGATTCGCTACTTGTTTCTTTGCAAGTTTACTATTGGCTCAGAGGCATCTAGGGTGACTTCACTGTATATGTGTTTGACGTCTATCTTGTCCCGAAATGAATTCGCGAAATTTTCCTATCCCTACTTATGAATTGTGTTATCATTGACGTGATAATTTATCATTACAGCCAACGAACATTCGCGATAAGCATGCCCTCTTTATATGCTGTTTATATTCACCCAACTAATTTCGCACAAGATACCCAGCAGATATATGTGGTAGCACCGTTTTTCAAGGCTGGCAGTTTAGGGCAAACACTCATCGTATTTAAATTAAAGTTACGAATTTCTAACTCTTACTTTATAACTGTGGACAACAATTTCACCGTCAACGTCGACTGCTATGCCCTGACTTTTACTTAAGATGTAAAACAGACCTGCCAAGTTCTATTGCGAACCAGTAAATCACAGGACACAATTTCAGTTCTTCCACACACGATCTTAGAGATAGGATACAAAAATACCCGTCTTCCCTTGTGATTAGAGACCTGAAAAATTCGCGTTATTATTTGGGGACATGTTAAACTTAAATCATACGTGCCTCTGCATTACGTTTGCCATTGGACCAGATATTATTTGGCACGCCCTGTGTAGCTCTGCGCCAATAAATGAACACATCACAAATGTTTGCCCCAATCAGAAAGGAGTTAACTTCACGTCTACGCAGCAGTCGATGGAGAACCGACACCGTCTCTAATTCATATAGTACTGTGAAGTTTAGCTAAATGCCAAATAATAACGCGAATTTTGCAGGTAGCTACTTATTATTTAATAAGGAATAACGCCCTTAATCGCAGCGTGGAATACAATGGTGGAGGGACTGGGAGTAACCACATAAAAACCTACCGTCCAACGGCAACTTGCACCAAGTTTCCCACGCACGAGAACCCTACACTGCTAAAAAAAAAAAAAAATCCGGTAAACTTATTAAATTGCAATGGAAGTTTTAAACCTATACATAGGGATAGGAAAATTTCGCGATTTCAATGACCTGTAGGCTAGTCTCCACAGTCCTGTGGTTACTCGAGCCTCAGCTATGTGTTCATTGGCTGCTGCTCCAGAGAGTAGCTAATGTTACACCACACTTGGCAGTATGGGATTCGCTACGTGTTTCCTTGGAAGTCTGCTATTGGCTCAGAGGCGTCCAGGGGTGTGTTTCGTAAACTGTGATCCAATTACAAATGTGACTTCTCTGTATATGTGTTTGACGTCTATCTAGTCCCGAAATGGATTCGCGGAATTTTCCCATCCCTACCTATACAGTGTATGGAAATAATACTACATGTCAGTCTGGAAATATGGGAATGTTTAGCATCGTTACTATACAAAGTTGGGAACTTCCCTACGCATTTGACTCTTCCCTGAGCAACTGTAGGAACGTTACCATGCGTGTATGGGAAATATTTTACCATTCGCGCTTTGTCACTGTACGTACACGCTGACATAGTAAATTTACAAATAATATTTTAGAGGTGTAGGTGCGAACCAGCAAGGAAGTGAACTCGGGCCTCCTGGGTGGGAGACCGGTGCATTACCCGCGCGATCTAGGAAAGGAGGTTACTGCTGGTATTTTGTCAGCTGTGCGTGTCTCCTCTGCGCTCAGCAAGTGACTGTTTACACAGAATCGTGGCCTCATCACGTAACACATACATAGTTTCACTGTATGTCGTTCTCACTGGAAAAAGCAACAAACAAAAATTAACAATTGACAATTGAAACATATACACATATCAATATTTACAAATATACACAAAAGGAAAATTAAATAATGGTGGTAATCAAAACCTAACATGCATATTCATATTTACTCTCTCTCAACAATCAAATTTATTAGACAAACTAACGTGTTATGAATGTCATTAGGGTAAATTCACATAAAATTAAAACTTTATACTTTATTCGTTGTTCCAACCTCCCAGCTTAATCGAAAATCTTCGCTCTTCTCTCGTCGGCTAAACAAAGGTCTATAGGATTGAGTTTGAGAATTCATTGGTAATTTTTGATTTCCCTACCAATCAGTCAAAATAGAAGAAGACACAACGAAGACCTATCTCGAAGACATCTCAACTGATTAATGGAACAACCCAACAACTCAATTCCATGACGTTCTTGATCGGCACTCTCGGGTACCCTACAGCCTCGCTAACCGGTTTGGGACGATTTGGTGGTTAATGTCCGAGTGATGTTGTTAAACGGGGGGGGATTGGTTACGTCGACCATGTGGTTGGAAATCTAAAACCATCTTTCGGCAAGATGCTGGTTCGAGAGTGCCCTATGGCAATATTTAAACAGGTCTTGCAAGAACGAGTAATCCTAAAGTAGGTGCATGGGCGGAATCGCCCTGTCGAGGCTAACAATTATATTAGTAGTATATACTTACCTTCACGCGCGTCGCATGCTAACTGAGGGTATTAACAAATTGAGGCATGACTCCAGATACAGCTTAGCATGCTTTACTGGAAAACTTTCTCCATTTTGAAAAACGTCTTGCAAGCGAACAATGACGCACGAATTCACAGTGTTGAAAATCTCCATAGTTCGACGGTCAGTGTTAACAGGCCAGTAGAACAGGCGACAATGAAGAACAGTGTTAAATATACGTCTCTCCAAACAGTCATTTATCCGTATGTATTACTTCAGATATGCGCGCGGGATAGGATTCACTGTCTTAGCACACATGTGCAACTATACTTATGTTGTTCGCCACGTGTCTTTGCGAGGAAACATTGTCTTACTTGACTAGGCCAGTCAGAATTAAGTTACTCCGACAATGAACATCTGTGATTCGATGGTAGACAGCCAAGGCGTGCGACGACGAGGATCCTACAATCACGAAAGTGGACCTGATCTAAAGTTTTTTGGAGTGCACTTAGTTGTGGAACCTTTTCACGGAAAACACGTGCTCTTACGTCAACGAAATGCCTCCCGCTGCAATGAAATGTTTACATTGACATGTATGAAATAGCGCAGCAGCGACGCATTTTTCTAGCTAAATGCTTGTGATCCCCGCCCTTTCTGGGCTTTTCTTTTCTGCTTTCCAGAAACATGTGGACTTCAGTTAATATATTTTGCTTTAATGTATATCCCACGCACTTTTAAGTGAGATTGAATGACTTTGTTTTTCTAAGGCTAAATTTCTAAATGCTATTCATGGAAAGTGAGCACTTTTGAAATCGACCTCTGAAAAATGTCACTGCCTATACTTGTACACGTTTTAATGTTCACATTTATTGGCGTGATTAGAGACCTGCAAAATTCGCGTTATTATTTGGGATAAGGCTAAACTTTACAGTACTGTATATCAGCCGGTGTCGTTTCTCCATTGGCTGCTGCGTATACGTGAAGTCACGCCCTTTCTTACAGAACGACTTTAAATATACTGCACCAGAGCTTGCGTGTGTTCGAAGATGATTTCGTAAACGCCAGTATAGTTTATTTTAATTTCTTTATTTTTCGTCTTTTGAAATTGCAAATGAGAGAAACTTAAATACAGCACGGAAACTATTCTTCAGAAACGTAAAGTCGTTGAAGGGCACCGAAATGTGTTCGAATTAACTCACCATATTGAACATTTTGTCTTCGTCATGTTTTAAGCTATCTATCTATCTATTATATATATATATATATATATATATATATATATATATATATATATATATATAAAAATGATTATGGTATTTTCGAAAATTTTTCCCTTGAAAGCTGAAATCCTCTAAGGTGAGCTTGTGGAAGGGGGAAAAGGGGGAGGGGGATTTACCGTGGACCAGCTTATTATCCCTAATAAGTCCCTCGGTCGAGTCTCGGAGGCTCCTTGCAGAGCCCGGCGCCCTAGCTGCGAGAGAAGTGAAAGTTCGCGTCTTCTGACCCCAATCACACTCTCGATTCTCTTCCAGCTCCCTCCAATCCCCTCCTGTCCGCTGTGGTACTTAACCCCTCCCCGTGCTCACTCCACACACAGGTACCCCTGCCACCTTGTTGTCAATCGGCTCGGGGGCCCACCTCGTTCGACAACCCCGCCCAGAAAGCACCTTCGACGCCCGATTGACAACTCGCCTTTGCGCGCTCGCAACAACCGGTAGGTCCACTTCCCCACCTCCCCCCCCCCACCAACAACTACCCACCGGCAACTTCAACCGTCGCGTCGCCTTGCAGCTCTGCCGGATGGCGCGAATGGGCCAGTGGCGGCGGCAGAAATGTTGCGTAGTGTACTGGGATGTCCCCAACACCTCCTGGCGTGAATGCGTCTCTAAAATCTGACCGACGCGACGCACTGTTACTTCGTGACTATAGTCATATTCGCGGTTTATTCGCTCTTTTCGGATCAAACCTTTGAAAAATCACCCAATGTATAGCATGTTTGGTTGTTTCCTAAATATGTCAATGTGTCGCACATTTTTAATACTTGTATTAACGTAAAAGTGCCTTTTTTTTTTTTTGGTTGAATTGAAATTTTAACTACAGTTTATGTATAAATTAGAAACTTACACTTATAATTAATATGAATAAAGGTAGGGAGAAAATAGGTATGTTGTTAATGCCCAGTAAGAAAAGTTCTTATTCGAAATATTAATAAAGTGAGTGTGCTGAAATACGGTGCATGGGCCCTTTGGTGTAATTTTCTATACTTGGTTAAGCTTTGTCTTTCATGAGGCGGAGGAATATCCTGGAAGTAGAATGTGGCTTCGTTCGATCGCGGGTGTGTGACCACTGTGCGAGCGTGACCTTGAGTCGACGTCGCGCCTGTGCGAGGTTCGGGTGGGGGCCCGCGGCGACTGGCGGCGTGGGCGAACATTTTCACGCAGTGTATCTCACGACTCGGATGTGGCAGCTAGCTGATGTTGTCGCCAAACGAAATACCTCTTCTAGCTCTGTCGGTTCAACCCACAAAAGCCAAACATCAATTTCGTTACTTCGTTTTAATTCCCCCCCCCCCCCAAAAAAAACCCACCAACGCAGACTGTTACGAGTGGGCTTTTTTTAAATCAATTCATACCTGAAAGGGGCTGTGGGCGTAGCTAAATAATGACTGAGTCATGATTAGGTAGAGCACAACAGTATAAGATGGGGTTTATTGAACATAAGGATTATACAATAAGTATTTACGCGACTACTGATCGGGGAAGCTTAAATGGAATACCAAGATGATGATTAATTATGTTAATTTTATTACCGCACGCCACTACTACCACAATCTAATTGGAAAGTCCACACCTTGTTCCTAATTCCGGAGGCTGATTAAGATGGCGGAAGTCGACGCACGGACACGCACATACTCAGTGGTCTCCTCGTTCCAATGGCCCGACGGCAAAATACCCTACTCCCAGTGTTACGCTGGCCTATATCGGGCTCGTTGTTTAATATTTTCGGCCCCGTTTACCGGCCAGTGGAGGGGGTTTCTGCAACTGCGTTTCGCAAGGCATTACTGCAATCACGCCCGTGCCTTGGTTAAGTGTCTGAAGGTGTGATCAGGCAGGCCGTCCTGTTAACGCCTGATCACTTCATAACAAGACGTATTCATGTAAAATCCATGGGCACGTCTCCGTGCAATTTATCTGTAAATGGCGTTTACAATATTTTCGGCACCACAGAGCGTAAGCATAGACCTGAAAATTCATAAATTCATATGAGGACAGAGTAAATTTCAAGCGCTTGCTGGTTCGTGATTCTTTTGCGGTTCGGCCACGACTTTGTTGGCAAACAGTGAAGAATTCTGAGGAAACGATAAACCCGGGGGAAAAAATACAATTCCGGTCATGGGCAACCTATTCGGCATCATTACTGCCGCTCCGACCGAAGACCAAATCAGACCGCTTGACTACACGTACCTCTCTGGAGTCGCAGTCTCTTCTGGCCTCTAGGCGTAAGAAATAACTTCTCAAGCTCTATTAACTCTATATCACTTCTCTGTTTAATGTGGAATTTGAGTCAGAGCTGTACTAATGCTGACTCGACACTTCCTTCGTCATTACTACCAATGAAATAAGTGCTGGGAATAGCCCGTCACTAAACAGTGCTGAAGAAACTTCCACAGATCAGATTACCCGCAGGGGAGTAACAGGACTGTAATGAACAATGATTCTCGCGGTATACAGTTTCAGGACATGTGTGCTCTTCCTGTTACTTATATACAGTCGTGAACACATTGACTAAATAAGTTGACGTGTAACAGTTTGATTTTGATTTAAACTTTTCGGACTTTTAACAGCCGCACAGTTACGTAAATATTTATAACAAAACTGGCCAGGCAAAGTTGACTTTGAAAAATGGAAAAGTATGGATTAATATTCAGTAAAACATGACGGAGATCAAGTCACTTAAAGACGAGTGTAGAACTGTAGGGATCCGTCGTTCATTTGGAAACTACTGAATATTCTGCTACATTCTGGCTACCTATAACTTTAAAGAAACTTCACTTGTACTTACGTTCTCTCTATTGCTCTTTAAATTTTTTTTCTATACTAATAATGTCTTAAAGCGAGTATTTAGAGGACCTTCATACGTATTATTTTGTAAAATTATATATTCACAGCTAGAAATTTCTATAATAGCACACTACAACGATTATACGAACTCTACCTCAGCTAAGCGCCTTGGTTAGGCAATAGAGGCGTTACACGTTCGTATCAATGTCACCCTTAACACTCTCTTGCTTCAGTGCTTCAAACGCGCAAAACGTCTCGAGTTATTACATTATGTGAGAAAATATTAGGATAACGTGCATGGAAATAAAATTGACGTTTGTTAAAATTTGACATCATGGAATTCCCTACGATGTCATCACCGACTATCCAGTGAACTATCACATTTGTCTTGCAGCAAGTACTACAAGTGTTATATTGCCATCTTAAAAACTAACCGTTTTGCCACTGCATACAAAAATAAAGGGTACATTTTACGAAGTCAGCAAAATTTGGTGGCTGTCGATGTCCTATCCAATTATTCGCTTCTTTATTGGTTACTACTATCTTATCTTGCATCATGGAAGTTTCGTATTGGTCCTAACAATGAAAAGGGAAGTCATACAATTCGGAGTCCAGTATATATATATATATATATATATATATATATATATATATATATATATATATATATATATAATCTTCAGTTTGCAACACACAAAAGTTCTTTCTTTTGCGCTGATAGCGAAAGGTTAAAGAAAAGTTTGTCCATCGGAATTATCGTACACAATCACTTACGTGTTTCTGGAAATCTAGCTAACATGGTTATAGGACTACGGAGATCTTCTCAAATGGACCGAGTGCTCTACACGCGGTAAATGACCTACTTTCACTGCGTCCAAAACTTTTCATAGAAAATAATGCATGCATTAGTAAAAACTATCATGAGAGAATAGAACAAGTATAAAAAAAACTGGGAATGTTGGGGACTGGTGGAGAAAGACTTCGGCATAATTCGATGTAATTCATTACCACATATCACTGGAAAACATAAGTTCTTATCACATAAAAGTTAGCTTTACTAGATATCTTTACTGATCATTAGTAAACTTTAGAAAAAATATTGCGCCTTTTACTGACCCGATAGTGAATTAAAAAATATTTGAGACGGATGAGGCGCATTAACAGTACTAATAACGTGCAGTTGCGAAAGCTCGTCAAGCCGCATTAACCAACAGATAAACTCTGTGACCTGCGTATCCAGTAGGGTCACCTTCTAACTGGGAACAGAAGTTAAAAAGAAACGTGACCCAGTTCACACGTGATAGCAGGCTTCACGATTCCATTATGTAACGCAATTGTGGCTGAAGCTAGTTGCGTTGAAGTTGCTGCATCAGTTTCTGATGTCTAGTCGTCAGGTTTTCTTAAATTTTTACTTAGCAAATTTTTGACTGCGAAGATAAATCTAGAGTGTTTCACTTGGAAGGCTTGCCTCTGCGCGACTAAGCATAAAGAAGATAGTGTGTGTTGTGGACTTCGACTGCACGCCTTCACAAACTAACCCAACGCCTTAAGCAGCATGATGCTGTTACCTACCAGTGAGCGGCTAGTATATAAACTGTTGGACTACAGGCCGAACCAATGTAAACTGCACATAACACGGGAGATCAAATCAGACACAATGCATAAACGCAGTCGACCAGCCACTGAACGCGTTTACGTCACAGGCACCAAACATGCATTGTTACTTCTGTACACTTGTGCAGTATATGCGGTTCAATATTAACTGAGCTCTTTTCAAAGGCATTCTTAGAGTTTGCTTTCTTTCTCGCACGTATCCTTTCACCGCTTGTAAAAATTAAATTTATATTGTAACAGAAAACTAGCAGTTTTGCGTCTAAAAAGTAAATAAGACATTTAAATCAAGAAATAATTTTTACTAATTTACTACCGATGTTGGATACAGATAAACCATGTGGTTATGAGTGATTTTTTTTTCCAATGACGTCTGGATGGTACGCAGTTAACTTCGAGCAGACCATTTATCCTATGACTGGCTTAACTCGTGCAGACATATATAAAAATATAATTTGAGGCGTTACAAAGAACAACATTTGTTGTTAGAAATTCTACTAGTATCACTATTACACTGCGTAATATGACAGTACCTATAAAATGTATATATATTTTGTTTTACTGTAGCAGCTATTTGTGCGACAACCAATATATTCCGAACAACGAATGATGTTGCCTACCATGTGAGGGACTCCCTTATTAGGTGTCTTTTCTTATGTACACAGTATACATAATTAAATCCTCTTCGTGTGCAGGGTCATATATATATATATATATATATATATATATATATATATATATATATATTATATATATATATTGTGTGTGTGTGTGTGTGTGTGTGTGTGTGTGTGTGTGTTGTGTGTGTGAGTGTTTGGCTGTTTGTGGTTACTTCCAACTTCTGAAGCCCTGTTAAAGTTTTCTTCAAGGATATTCTTCCGCCTCATGCATACAAAGCTTGACCAACCGTGGAAAATTACACCAAAGGACAACGCGCCGCGTTCGTGCGCACTCGACGTAATATTATTTTGTATAACTACTACTTCTTACTAGGTGTCATCAAAATACCTATTTATCCCCGTTCTATACATACTTATTATAAATGAAATATTACAATTTATAGATATAATATAAGTAAAAGTTCAATTTAAATAAAAAATAAGGTACTTTTATGTTAACGCATGTACAGAATGTTTCTAATACGTGCCTTTTTTGGAATTAACCAAACATATCATACATGGGGTGATTTTTGAAAGGTTTAATTCAGAAAGGTGTGACGAAACCGCTAATACAGGGTCAGTCCTTTAAAAGAGGCCCCGTGGTCTGTATTTCCTCATTCCCTCGCTCCGTTACACACATGTCCCACGGGGCCTCTTTTAAAGGACTTATTCTGTAGATTATGAACCACCAGCCGTGGAGTTATGTTGAAGTGAAACCCCTTTAGGTTAGATAACTGCCACGAGGAAACGTTACGCGGGTTGCTGTACGATCAGGCGTTTTCAAACCTGCGAGCAGGCCCGCAACTTGCTGTGGCCGAACGGCAAACCACTTGTCTAGCTCTTTGCTGGGAATACTTTATGACAATGGTATGAGCGGGGAAGTGAAAGTCCATGTACTTCAGTAATGAGCTCCTCTTGCAGATACGTAGTGCTGCTCGACATTAGATGGAAATACTTTTAACATCTAACGTCATTCCTTTTAAATGGACACATGGCAGAATGATTTATGAAAGACATTTGTATTATTTCCTAAGAGGCTTGGGTGCTATTAAATTTTTATTAATTATCTTCCAACTAAATATGTATCATGATCAATTGAATAGTTTTGATATCAGCCTTTGAAAAATTGTTCAAAATAACTGCATGTGCTTTAATTTAAATAATGATTGGAACATTATTTACAGAAATTTGGCTGCGAACTCGGGGGAAGAAGTACATGTATGAACATTTCATTAAAAGTAAAGCGTGTAAATTAATTCGAACTGAAGTTCCGCTTTTTAGACTTTACTTTGCACACACCACAATGAGAACTGTTCTAACGGTAAAATATTTACATCACTAATGATTCTACAGTGACACCCAGTCAATGAGTTTATGATATTTATTAAAATCGTGGCTATGCTAAGTGCTGAAAACAGGTGATTAACCAAATGTGTCTGGTTGACGTACGTGTTTCCCGACGACGCACTGTCGGGTTGAGGCATTGTGAAAGGAACATGAATGCTCGTGATGATGTATCCTTAGTATATTACTCCACGTTGGCACTGAGATGTCGACAAACCGATAACTATAGACAGGCAAAATTCGCGTTATTATTTGCGGACACGTTAAACTTCAAACACGTGTACCTTTTCAACACGTTTGTCATCGGACATACATACTTTATGTAACACGCCCTGGGTAACTCTGCACCAATAAATGAACACATCACAACTGTGTGCCCTAATAACTTGCAGATCAATCAGAAAGGAAGTGAATTCACACTTATGCAGCAGCCAATGGGGTAAAATCTTCGGCTCTAGTGCATACAGTACTGCGAAGTTCAGCCTGATGCAAAATAATACCGCGAATTTTGCATGTCCCTACGGATAACAAACAGTATAGAGACAAGATATGCCGTTTGCATGCCTTCATTAGAAAGAGAACGTCAAATTACAGAAGAAACCTTTCACAGGAAAGACGACAGGTGTCACGAGACACTCGCTGTACACTTGTTTGCAAACGGAGCGGAATATTTTTGTGTCTAGTAGCAACTAGCTGTCCTAACTACACTCTTTGACACTGCATCGGTAGGATTCCGGACGTTTCTCAAGTTCGTATGACGGTAATGATAGACTCCGAGTATCTCTTTACACTGCAATCACCGTTTATTGCCCATCGGTTGCTGTCCCCATGATCAACTTCCATCCCTGTGGTCCGGGTTTTTACTTAATTTGCTCATTGTAGTGCGAGGCGTTAATTACTAGCTCAATAATTATCGCGATGTACTGTACGTCAGTATAGGCCTAAACATGTTTTGATTCGTTTAGTCTGAACTGCAAAAGAAGTTTTATAAAATTGGACCACTGTTTATAGTCAGTAGCAAAGCGGCAACAAACGAAAGTCTGAATCACGTGCAACTTATCCTAAAGTAAAGCTTCTCGCGGACAGAGCAGCAGACTATCAGATGGCGTGGACTTGTGGAAACTATCTACGTGTCAACGCACTCGCAAATATTGACAGTCATTGTAAATAATAGTACAATAATCACCTCTTTTTCCTTTCGTGCACCTCTTCTAATAACAGTCTTAATATCATGAGCGAAGGACAGAGAAAGCTGGCTTTGAGAAACTGCATCAGAAGTTGCCTGAAATTAGAACGAAACCCACTTGGGAAAAAAAATTCCCCACTACAGCTGACTATGATCTAAACTACGACATCCCCTATACGAATCAGGCAAACTCGTATTTGTCGTGCTGAACAAGTTTTCGTTCAGCGCACAGGCGCCCCCTCGATATTTATCCGTCCGGCGCCACTGCAGTGCTGGGAAGCACGCATGCGCCACGGGTAACCCAAATTACTTTCCGCTCGAAAAGAGAAAGACAGAGAGAGACTACATCACCATCACGAGGAGCTAGGCCACCCCCTTGTGCCAACCGCCCCTCTGAAGCCCCCGAGCAAAATACCAGAGATTTAATAGCTGCCCGTGTCCCGGGGGACATATAGCAGCGGCCACCCCCACCAGGCTCCACCCCCCGCCGCCTCGTGACGTCACGGGCCTACGGGGGTGGTATATATCCTGCTGGGGCGCGAGGGACCGGAAGTACTCGAGCAGCAGCGTCGGCGTCCGGAGATCCCGAGCATCGACGTCGGAGGTTCATCCGGGGACAGCCCCTTCGTCGCTGTCGAGGGGAGCAGGGTCCCGCCGCCGACCACGATGCTGACCCCCTCCTCGGACGTCGGTCAGTTGACGGCTGCTCGGCGCGGCGGTGTACTTATCGATAGAGACCCGGAAACTTCGCGGATTCATCCGATGACAAGTTAAATTGCATTCACGTGTACATATGTGTTTGTGGTTCCATTGATTCATAGTTTGTTAGACACGGTCCGAACGACTCTCATCCAATAACGAACCTGCAAGGAAAATAATACCCGAATTCCGTGCTACCTCGTTTGGCGTGAAACTAAAGCCGCAGCCAATGAACTACTAACTGATGCTCGAATGCACAAAGGATTGTGGAGTCTAGCTTGTTGGCGAATGAATTCGCGAAATTTCCATGTCTCTACTTATCGTTAGATAGAGGCACCTGTTTTTCTCGAAAAGATTTCTGGACAAATTGTGTCCCAAAACACTTTAGTTCAGAACCACTTTCATGATAGGTTAATTTGGATGGTTACGCGTCTTATTTTTCTGCCCGTCAATCATGGACGGTCAGTATTGAGGAAACTTTCTGATCGGCTCACTCATTTAATAGACATTCTTCGCATAAAGGCAAGCAGTCAATAGCCAAAGGAGAGATGTAAGTGTGCACGTAGGATATTGAAGTCTACCCAGAACGTAAATATTTTCGCGAATAACAGGTGGCCCTGTACATAAGGCGTTACACTAACGAGGACGCTAGAGGCTGTGGTTGCTGTTGAGAGATTTGGGCGGCTCTTAACAACGATGTCTTGAAAGCCGATGAGGATCAAATGAAGTGAGAATGAATAGAGCAGCACTGGAATTCAAGGGCAGGGGAAACGGGAGACCTCCGAGAAAACCCGCCTACCTGCTGCATCGTCCGGCACGATTCCCACTTGCGAAAGCCCGGGGGTGTCCCGGGCGAGGATTGAACCCCGTTTCGCCTTGGTTAATCTAGCAGTCTAACCGCTCAGCCACCGTGGCCCCCGGCTGGAATTAGTAATGGTTCGCGCCTAGTCCCCGACATACCTCCTCAGTGTCTGAGTAGACGGTACCAAGTGGTTCGGATCACACTATAATCAGAAAGTCTCTCATCTTTAGCCTTTCTGTGTATTACACTGTCTCTTAACTCATCCAGACCCGGTGTACATGCTTGTGTACATAAAGCACAGGAAGCTTATTTTTGGCCGGTACAGCACACTGCAATAAGATAGTTTCTACTGTACTGGACCAATCAGAATTAAGTTACTCGGACTCTAAACGTCTGTGACTCTCTGGCAGATACCTAGGACGTGTGACAGTTCAAATTATCCAATCGCGAAATTGGTTCTGAACTAACGAGATTTGGAGTACAATTAGACGTGGAATCTTTTCGCGAAAAATAAAGGTGGCCTCACTGACGTAAAACGTGCTGCTGTTTCCGGTTATGAGCAAGTCATATTACTATATCCGAACACAAACGCTACAGCTCATTAGTTAGTGGTAACTAAACCACGTGTTCTGTCAACTGAAGTACAGCGCGAATAAAAATATTTATTATTTTCACCACCTAAAGCCATGGACTAAAGCGGGTTAACGCCGTTAACTCAACTTTAAATTTAGGGTCATAAGAGAAAGAGCGGGGGAGGAGGTAGTGGTGCTTCACTCAAGACAGGAGAGCGTGAAGCAGTGACGGATGGTTAACTGTTGCAAGGTATTCTGTTGTTTTCTCTTTGCTGTCTCATGTTCCCTACTGTAGTTAACACGTCAGCCAACTGAAAGCAATCATATAACTGACGTCACACCACGCATGTGGTGAATGAGCCGAATGTGTACAACAGTGGCCAATCACCATCGTACCGACCTGCGTGAGTTCACCAGCCGCCACTGGCATGAAATGTATTAAGGTGACACCGAGGCTTCGTTGTACTTTATAACTCTACCCGCCATCATTTGTCCATTAGTTATTTTTTTTTTTCATGTGGACTGGGTTTTGATTCGATCTTTCTATCGCCAGGTGATTCTCGTTTGCTCACAATTTTTCTAGGAGCTTTCAAAACTGTTAGAACATTAGAAAAAGTTTTCGAAGTCTTTTCATAACACGCATTCTTCTTTAATCATGACATCAAAAACAACCTTTTCTGAACGGAATTCTTAAAATTGCATTTCCCGTTTGGAATGCGTGTTTCCCAATATATCAAGTTACCTTGAAACTGTAAAACATATTCTGAGAATCCTTTCTTTAATTGAATCGAACGCCCGAATTCCTGCACCTATTTTGCTCTCTATAGACTTAGAAGCATGCCAGGTACAACGATGACACAGACAAGCGTATATTTTCCTCCATCGACCCAACGCGCGTAACACTAACCATACCTGCAGTCTTTTGATTGCGCTTCATTTAACTATAAGGTTTTAAGCGATGGTCGCTTGAATTTATTGGTCGTATGTCTGTAGCTAAGTTAATTGTACCTCCCACACAATATTCTCAGCTATTCGTGTAGCATATTTTAGTATGCCGCAGTTATAAAACGCCGTTTCTGTCAGCGTACGGGGGGGGTTTCAAAGTTGTGTTTGCAATATGCGAGAGGTGATAAAAAGTTGTTTTATGGATTAGTTTGAAGTGTAGTTTCTATTATCTAAAAATAAACCTAACACGTACTCGTACTTGCTGTTATAAACAGACCACATTGCATTGCAATTCGCGCGAGACGTGGCTACTGAGATACAGCCTCTCACAACTCCCATGATCTTCAAAACCGTGCCTTGTCCTTGCGTTTCAAGCAATTGTGATGCCGACTATCAGATGACGATACCTGGGTTACCCTCTGTTTTTAATCCAACGTTAACGATACTGTAAGATGTCCTGCGATATTCCTACAACATTTCTCACTGTCGCTTCGCTAACTATCGGTACAGTAACGGATACATATCTACCGACTTCCTGTCGCCCACAGGAACTAGCGAACGTCGACGCGACTAATGCATCTAGTTACACGAAGACAGGTCTGAAAAATAGTTGAACACGAGTGTTTAATGTGTAGTACAAGTATGCTACGTACCAGTTTGGCAATTCGGTCACGTACCTTCTCAGACAGGTTAAATTACAATTTATGCAAGCCGCGAAACCTTTTTAATATCGCTTTTTTTTTTTTTTTTTTTTTAATCCCAACAGGAACCATTACTTATCCCCCGACTCCACTGAAATAAGCAGGCAGGTAGTCAGGTACAATATCGCCGTCGACGTTTTAGATTAACGTGTTTGGCGCTCTTCCAGTTCATGAATTTCCTTCTACGCGCAGGAATTTTCCACTCCAACGAAATGTGTGCTGATGTTGGCCACATTTGGAGCCTGAAATGAAAATCAATGTGCCTATCACTTGATTCGTATATTCCAGTTGGAACAAGTGAGTGAGTGAGCGAAGATATTTGAGCGGCTCTTAACATCGAGGTCTTGAGATCCGATAAGGGTGATTGAGGTGAGTATGGAGCAGCGCCGGAATTAAAGGGCGGGGGAAAACGGCAGTTCCCTGAGAAAACTCACCAACCAACGACATCGCCTGGCACGATTTCCATGTGAGACTATTGGAACAAGACATCTAGTCAAACAGAGTACAATACAAACTTCTAAAATGGAACGTTTTTAAAATTTATTTTATTAATATTTTCCCGCTTATTAAATAATCACTTCGAGATGCAAAGCTCAGCCGTGTTGGCGTTTGCAAGGGCCAGGGCAAGCTCATGCTAAATATGACGTCACCGTTACTGATGTGTTGCAAACCATACGGAAACCGTCGCTAATGTAAAGAAGCAAATTCATTGTATTTTTATGGGAATTGGGGGGGGGGGGGGTGGAGGAGTAGTCACTTCTCAAAATAACGACTTTCGGGAATTTCATAAAGTGTTTCCTTTCGTTCCAGTAATCACTTTAAGAAACTTCGATGGTTCCGAAGTTAGTATTTTTAGTATTTTTATTAGAATGTTTTGATATATATATAATTTATTAAAATTTTGAGGTTTTTAAATTTTTATTAAAATATTTATATTGGTTAAATCCTTATTATTGAGTCCAAAACTATGAATTTTCATCCTTATAAAAAAAAGAAATTCTATTAACTTTTCTTTAATTTTTTCTTCTAAATTTCACCTAGTTCTTGCCGTTATTAGAAAAATTCCTGTTCCGAAAGTTCTTCACCAAATGTTTTAAAATTTTGATGGGTCCTTTACGCTGTAATGTACCAATTTCGATCATCTAAGACGTTTCCATGATTTTGGGTCGCGGCGCGGGAGCCGACCCGACACTAAACTACTCGCACCACGGTATTACACAACAATCCGAGCATTACAGAACATGCTGTATTGTAAATATTTCGACGTCTTTTAAATTCTGTTAATCTTGTTACATTAGTAACCATACTCCAGCGACGACGGCTAGTCACGGTAATGCAAGACGCCTGTAGGATAGGCATTTCCTGTGAAGTCGAGACGACCAGAGATTGCGGCGACTGGAAATACAGCCGACTCGCTGACATAGCTACTTAGCTGTTTACCGAACGCTTTAAATAGTCCTGTTCTCTCTTTTTTTTCTGTTCACTGTGTATATTTCAGTCACAAGTAAGGAATAACTTCGTCTTTTGGGTAATTACCTGCATTAATGCGTGAAACAACAGTGCGAGACTGTTAGAAATGTATCTATATTTATAACGTGTTGATGCTTTCTCTAATGTATACATAAAAATACTCTTATTTAATTTGCTACAAAATAAATATTTACTTTCTAATAAGCTGCTCTAACATGGAAATACTTTTGCTCGTTCACTGTAAATCGTACTCATTTGATTCACATGGTGTAGGGCCCAGTGTTCTTTGTAAGATACTCACTTAAACTAGCGGAACATTTATTGCAAGTTATAGTGTAAAACATTCTTTATACACGTTTAGTATAAGCTGCAAGTGCCAACTCTTTAGTGATTCATTGGTCTGCACTTCACACGGCAAGGCTGTCCCTCACGTGTGGAAGGTATCATTCGTCGAGACCACGCTTCGTACACTAGAAAATTAGTATTTTGTGGCACCCACAGAATGTTTTGATGATATTCACTGTGCCGAATTTATTTTGAGGCGAACACAAAAGTACAGTTATTAGTTTTCACCGCTAAACTAATTTTGGCGACTAAAAATATCTTTCGGCGACTACAAAAAAAAAAATTGACAGCGCGAGTTCCGTACGGAATACTGGTGCAGTTGCGAACAAAAAAATGGGTTCATTGCAACGCCTAAAACGGTATATACTGTATTTATCTAGGAATAAAAGGGTTAAAGCCTGGTTCACACGTACGCCGATCCCGCCGGACAGACAGAGCGGAAAACTAGCACAGCCGATCAGAAGCCGTCCTCAGTTTCCGTGCGAGTCGCGCAGAAACCGAGGACGGCTTCTGATTGGCTGTTTTAATTCTACGCCTTGCCTGTTCGGCGTGATTGGCGCGCATGTGAACCAGGCATAACAGAGACGTAGATAAGGTATATTATACTCAGGTTGAGGAGCTCAGTGCCTTCAGTCTGGCAACTAAACATTTTTGCATGCCAGGGTACACTGGTGTCGCATGTGTACCGGATTTATCCGCTCCGTACTGCAATTTCCACAACACAAATTCAGACGTGTAAAATATTCCAACGTGTATTGTTAGATCCTATGTGAAGAGCAAACTTTGTTTTTCGTACTAGAGTAGCAATATATTAAAATATGTGAATATGTTATCTAATATTATGTCGTAAACTGGATCTTTTATATATATATATATATATATATATATATATATATATATATACATACATATATATATATGATCAAAAATATAATGTTCAATTTTATTTTTACTATTTTTCCTTTTAAACACCGTGGTAGAGAGCAAATAGGTAATAGTTAACGAAATAAAATTAATACTTCAAATATAGGCTCTGGTAAGCAAAAAATTCGAACCAAACACCTACTTTTAAATTTAAATAAATTGGAATTTCTCAATATATCGCCAACTTAAAAGCGACCTCTTTCGTACACCAGCTCACATTGCGGCTGAAATTTCCCTATGGCCAACTCTCCCATAAGAAGTGTTTTATTGTTTCTATGGGCTGTTCACGGTTAACTGAGCACTTTTGAAAACCCTGCTTAAGATCTACTTTCATGCACCCAGTGTATTATTCCGCATTATATAAAATTAACATTGTCATGGGCCTCATCACTCTAGTCATACGTCAGTCAAGTGAAACAGTGAAATTATTATAAAAGTAAATATTTTACAAATCTGTTAATTTTAACACGTCCATGCATTTAGAAAACCAGAAAGCAAAATGAATAATTTAAGTTAACACAAATGGTCATGTTTATTAGACGTTAAGATAAAGAACTGCTTTCCCTCCATCGTTACCAACTTTACTTCTGCGCGTTTCACCCAGTGCGCCCGTTAAAATGTATGCAAATACGAGCAGTGACAATTTTCTAAGGTTGATTTCAAAAGTGCTCACTTTATCGTGAACAGCCTGTAACCTGAGTATATAATTAAAACTCAACGTAGCTACAGCCTGTGTATGGTGTGAGTAGAAGCGGTGCAACCTCAAAGTGCCAAATTGTACGTGCGGTTTGTTTGAAGGAGGAGTGTTGTTAGTGGTGGGGAGAAGGGGGCTGCCTCACTGCACGCATGTCCTTGTTCGCAGGTTCGGAAACCCCAGTGTTGTCCCAGGCCGTCGTCGCGAGCGCTGACGCGACTGTGACCAGTGTCCAGGACAGCCCGCCGCCCCTCACTGTGTCCTCAAGTATGCTGCTACTGCAGACGCAGGTGAGACACAGCGTGTGCGTGTGTGTGTGTGTGTGTGTGTGTGTGTGTGTTGCAAGGGAAGCGTGTCAAGCCTGTTCACGATAAGGTGAGCTCTTTTGAAAGCCCTCGTGTTTGGAATAACAATAGTAAATAAATATATTTTATTTTAGCCCTATACGTTGAAACTTTCAGGACTATGCTCGAGTGTAGCTCGAGGAAATATGATTTGAAAATTTATTTGTACTTGAAAAACAAACTTGCATTTTCATGCAGTCGTTGTTCTGCCTGTGTTTAACAGGATCTTGCAAGAAAACTACATCTCAGCAACAATAGTTTTCCTGGCTACTAAATATATTTTTGCTACAAATACCCAAAAGCCCAGGTTTTATTGCAAAATATTTTGTACAAATAAAGACATTTCACGGGGACAAAACCAACTCTGTGCCCTTCTGGCTGAAGACCAGCCAATAATGAATGCTGTAGAGCTCAGTAAGCGTGTCCAATTGTCATGTTGGCCGCTAGGAAGATGGTGAGTGGTAACCCAGAGACCAATAGAACCGGCGTTCTTGCAGTCATGGATATATCTAACTCACTTCTAACTTGTCTTGGTTGTCTGTAAACGTGTACAGACTCCAATGTGTTAACTTATGAGCAGGGATAGGAAAATTTCGCGATTTCATTTCTGGACAAGATAGACGTCCAATACGTGTACATTGAAGTCACCTTTGCAATTCGATCACAATTCATTAGATACACCCTGGACGACTCTAAGCCAATAGCAGACTGGAAAGGAAACAAGTAGCGAGTGCCATGCTGCCAGGTGTGGAGTATCACTGGCTACTCTCTGGAGCAGCAGCCAACGAACAAACATACAGGGCTCGAGTATACATAGGACTGTGGAGTCTAGCCTACAGGTCATTGAACTCGCGAAATTTTCGTATCCCTACTAATGAGTAGAGACCTGATAATTTCGCGGGTTCGTTTCTAGACAAGTTGGAATTCACACACTTGTACGTATGTTACTTTTGTAATTGGTCTACGTGTTCTTTGACACCTCGTGGAGTTGAATGAGCCAATGACAAACATGCAATGAATTGTGCGCCCAACTACCGCCTTTTACTACCATAACTATTAACCAATAAAGAGTATATATCTGTATGAGAGTATATAAGGCTGTGAAGTCTAGCCTACAGGTAATTGAACTCGCGAATTTCTCTGTTCTCTACTTATGAGTGAATGTGGAATATACACACTGTGTTTGTTACTTAAATGGCAATATTTATTTTATAAATGTGGTTAAAGAATAAAAAATGGGTGAAAGGAAAAAGTAACTAGGGCCTCAAAAGTGCTCACTTTACCGTGAACAGCCTATACCAATACGACTATCATAAACGATGTGGATAGGGCTTGAGGTTAGAACACTAATTATGTAAGAACAAATTATTTGAAATATTGTCATACTCTCTATGGTCAATTTTTAATGGAGTTAAATAAAAAATACAATTAGCAAATGTATTTGATTCATATAAACGGGCTTGTCTTTTGAAAATTGAGATACAAACAAACACGTTCATTTGTTAACCATGTGACTTTAACAGTTGTGTTGGTTTAGGGTAAGTCAATGTTGGGTACATGCGCAGAGGACGAATAATCGGTCTACCTCATCTTTAGTCTATGAGTAGACCGATTATTAGCGGTATTTGATCCCAGTTGTACGTTTTAAGTGAGGTTGAATATCCACTGTTTTGGAGTTTTGTATTTACCAATACAGTCTGATTATAGATGCTCGGTATTTAATTTCGCTGATTAACACGGTATGGGACCTAACTTAGTACTTTTCTGAATTCGGTATTGTTTAATTGCATTTGTTACTGTTAGCTGAGTTGAGAGAAAAACGACATATATGTAAATCGTTCGCATGACCTTACAGTACAGCACATCTATTCGTCGCATCTATTCGTGGCGCACTCGCCACGAATATGGCGGACGGAATTTCAGCTGCCAATTGTTGAGTACATTGAAATAGGCTGTTCACGGTAAAGTGAGCACATTTGAAAGCTCTGCTTAAAATCCACTTGCATGCACACTATGTATTATTTCACCATATGGACATCTAACGTTGCCTCGAGCCTTATAACTTCATTCGTGCATCGGTCAAGGGTAACTGTTTTTTTTTTTTTTTTTTTTTTTTTTTAGGAAAAGCAAATATTTTACTAATGTTTTTATTCCCACACTTGTATGCATTAAAAAATAACGAAAAGTAAAATTAAATATTTTAGTATTCACAAATAATTACTTGACACTTGTCATTTAACGTTAACACTTGTAACTTCTTTCTCCCCGTCATTACCAACTTTACTGGGCGCATGAATCAGCGTTCCCGTTCAAATGTACGCAGGTATAGGGGCAGTGAGATTATTCGAAGGTTGACTTCAAAAGTGCTCACTTTACCGTGAACAGCCTACAGAAACATAAATGTGGTCTTTTAAAAATGTCACAGTCAGCAAAAATCGCTGCAAGTATATCTCTGGTTACGATATTTATCCTTCTGTAAAACAGTAATTTATACTTTATAGTCCATTCAAGGTTTCTTCGGCATTTTCAAATCAAATTTTCGAAAATTCTCCCCATGTATGACGTGTTTAGTTATTTCCTAAATACGCCCTGTATCACAAGCGTTTTACACGTGTGTTCATAAAAGTTACTCCTTTTTCTTCTTTTGAATTGAAATCTTATTCATTTTTTATCTATAAATCATAATGCTTAATTTATAAATAATCTGAATAAAATCAGGGAGATAATAGGAATGTTGATAGCGTCTAGTGAGATATAGTCCTTATACAAAATACTGTTACACTTAGTGCGCACGAATGTGGTGCGTTGTCCCCCAGGTGTAATTCTTCCGGATTAGTTAAGATTAGTTTGCCGAGGCGGAGGAATATCCTGGAAGTAGAACTTTTGCAGGGCTTCAGAAAGGGCTGAAGTAACCGTTAATGGACTATAGCGTCAATGCTGTGACTTTTCTGAACAGATTTCTGTATTAAAACCCCATAGTCACAACTTAAGATTCTGAGGGAACAGAACACACGCGAGGCTTGTGTAAGATATTTTCCATGGCCTTCGCGACGCTTCCTTGTGGCCGGGTGTGACCTAGATGCGCTTAATATTGTTTATTAGGGATACCCCTTAAGAGTATGTGTGGCCGAGATTTGTTTGTTCGCATTCGAGGCAGAGCGATACGGGCGACAGTAAAACGCGCTTCCCCCATCGCTCCTACGCGCAAGACGCTGAACCTGCGTGCCGATATTACACTTTCCCCGTGCTAATGAGATCTGTTAAGCCTGGTTCACGTGTACGCCGATCACGACGAGCAGACAGAGCGGAAAACTAGAACAGCCAATCAGAAGCCGTTCTCGGTTTCCGCGCGAGCCGCTAGAGTAGGCAAGCTTTAAAAAAACGATATTGTACCATTTCCAAGAATTTTTCTCCATGAATATACTTAATATGTTAAAAGTAAAAACATAGAGGCATAGATAATTTTTTTTTGCCTTTTCTAGCAAAAAGTCGTATTTACAGAACATATTTACCGAGATACGGGAATACGCGCAAACAACGATTTCACAAAAAATGTTTCAATGCACACTCCTCTTAAGTAAAGGCTGTTCACGATAAAGTGAGCCCTTTTGAAATTAACATTAGAAAATAATAATTCCTGCTCCTACCTGCATCTATTTTAACGGACGCACTGAGTGCCATGCGCCCAGTAAAGTTGGTAACGATGGATGGAAAGTAGTTCCATATATTAACGTCGAATAAAAAGTAGGTAACCATTTGTGATAACTTAAATTATTCCTTTCGCTTTCTGGTTTTTGTTAGTGCATCGAAGCATAAAAATGATCGGATTTGTAAAATATTTTTTTCCCAATAATTTCAGTTTCACGTGACCGACGCTCGAATAAAGTGATGAGGCCCATGGCAATGTTAATTTTACATGAGGCGGAAAATACACAACGTGCATATAACTAGATCTTAAGCAGGGCTTTTAAAAGTGCTCGTTTAACCGTGAACAGCCTATATCTACTCTTTGAGCTGGTCCCTCCGGCAACTGCGCGCGCATGTATGCGCACTGGACGCCTGTGCTGTTTCCACGACCGACCACTAGCTTGTCGGCGACGACCTTGGAGCCGGCGAGTCTCGTGACAATCCCGGGCGCCCTCCGCTTTCAGGATTTATCACCGTTATTATCCACTCTTTACCTGCCGTGCTGCCACTTGTTTATCTCTCTTCCAAACCAATTTTTCAAATTCGCCTTTTTTTTTTCCTCGGGGGGGGGGGGGGAAGCTGGGCTTGCCACTTGCCAAGGCCGTAAGCGTAAGGAATTGCTTGGAAACATTTCCGAAGTTGTTAATAGAGTTTGATTGTCGTTAGCCATTAAGAGGTTTTTTTTCTTCTTTGTGGGTAATAAGATGTAACTGGATTTTCCTCTACTCAAGTTGGGAAGCTCAATGCTTGTAGTTTTAACAGCTATAGCCTGCTCACTTTTGAAAGCCCTCTTACTTGGAATAATAATAGTCAATAAATATATTTTATTATAGCCTTAAACGTTAATTTACAAATGCGGTGAAATATACATACTTTATTTATTATTAGCATAGCATTATTTATTTTAAAAAGTCGTTAAATGATAAAAAGAATTGCTGAAAGAACAAAGTAATTATAGGGCTTTAAAAGTGCTTACTTTACCGTGAACAGCCTATACTTAAAAACGACTTTTTTTCAGACTGCCGTATCTTAAAACATACTAGCCGGATACGAGTCAAGCTACAAGAGCTTGTATTGAACTTTGCTACAGACTTTTCATCAATAGAATAATATGGTCACCGCTGAAAGTCCCATAGGTACACGCAGTACTACGAGAACACTGCACTGTAGTTCAGAGCCTTGCACGTAGTGGCGATGGCGCTCTTGTAGCGCGTGCCAGTGTAACCCTTATAGCTCCTCCTCTTCTCGGCCAAAATATAAAGGAGCAAGACGATGTAGGCAGGTGGGCCTCTTAATTGGGATGGACCCCAGCGTTTTTTTTTTGTGTGAAACAGTTGTTTGTGCGAATACGCGTATCTCGGTAAATAAATGTTCTTCAAATAAGACATCTTATCAGAAAAGATTTAAAAAAATTATCCATGCCCTTATTTTTTCTTTTGTCATATTAAGTGTATTCTTGGAGAGAAAAAAATCGTGAAAATGGTCAAACATCGCATTTTTAAAGCCTGCCTATGCAGTTCCCTTAACCGGCAAGAGAAAAGTACAAAGATACGGGCGTAGTTTAAATTGTGGCCTTTCATCGCGTGTAATAAAACTCGACTGTTATAAATCTAATTTGCACAGTACAACGTCACGGCGGAAACACTCACTGCACGCCTTGCGCGTAGGAGCGATGAGGCGCTAGGCGTGCGTGTTTTGTTTCGCTTCTTGACCGCGGACGCGGGGATCCACCCCACTCTTAAGGGTGCTGCCTAATGCGGCACTGGCCGAGCGAATGGTTAAGGTTTTACGTGTTAAATTATTTTATGCGTGTCTCAGCTACCTTTCACGCATCACTTAAAAAAACACTTTGTGCCCTGTGAAGAGAGAACCCTTCTACAAGAGAGCAAGTGGGAATAAATTAATTCGAGTTTATGATCTTGTTGTGTCTATAAAGCTTCATTCACCCACGATTTCCAGGGTATTAACAGTTAAAAATAAATGTTTTATGTATAGAAATGTGACCCGGGCAAAGATGGATAAAGCGTTTTTGTTTGAAAACGATGTCGTAAAGATTGGCGGAGTCACGCCTGAAAATAATTAAACGTGTTAAACCCGCTATCCTTTCCCTCGGCCGGTCCTGCAGTTATCATTCTAGAAAGTAAAAAATTCTTAAATCTTTTATTTCGTAAGCAAACAAGCCGTCCTTAAAACGGCTCTTAATTTACGTAAAACCGTCGGCGTTGCGTGAGAACGTTTTGCAGTCGACAAGCAAAAGGGGATGCCATTCTGATAACTAGAGACCTGAATAGTTCGCGGATTTATTTTGGGACAGTCTAGAACTCAAAACGTTTGCGTTTATATAACTTTCATATTTTATCTATAAATTACAATGCTTCATTTATAAACAAATATGAATAAAAACAGTGAGAAAATAAGTGAATCGATAGTGCCTGGTAAGAAATAGTTCTTTACAAAATACTGTTACAACTGAGTGGGCACGAATTCGGTACGTTGTCCTTTGGTGACATTTTCCAGACTTAGTTAAGCATGGTTTGCACGAGGCGGGGGAATATCCTGGAAGTAGAACTTCAGCAGGGTTTCATAAAAGTGTGAAGTAACCGTGAATGGATCATAACATATAATTTTACTGCTGGTACAGAAATTTGGTTGCCGCCATCACGAAACCAGATTACAGAACTGTTCTGTTGTCTCTTCTCTGCAATTTTTTTTGTCAGTGTAGAGACCTGATAACTTCACTTATTCATTTGGGATCAAGACAGATTTCTAAGACTCGTACGTTTGCGTCACTCTCTCAGTTAATCGACCAATCACTCGACAGTCCTGGAAGACTATAAGCTCTGGAGCCAGTGATTTTTCGCGACAAAATCTGAGCATATGGTAGGTTTCAATGCTCTGAGAAGCACAAACAGAAGTGTTTATTTTGCCATTGACCACACTCTACATGAGAAGCATTTTCTATTTTTAATCGGGCCAGTTATAAATCAACAACTTTGGCAGTGAATCAAAGTAATTAGCTTACTAACAGTTAACATGTTCTAAGATATAATGTAGCCAATCGAGAAAGGTAAACGACTATACGGTGTATTGAATTATACTTGTCTCGAAATCTTTTTGCAAAATTTCACTACCTCTTTGGCAACAAACATACAGCAAATAATAGTCGCGATCTTTGACTCTCGCTGTAGACGCAAGTAGCCTATGAGCAGTTGATGCCTGCTTGAGTATGAAAATTACTGAAATCTAGCCTGAAGGCCACTAACCCTGCAAATTTTATTTTCCATTTGCACCCATGAACAAATAAGTTCGATAAAATTTCACTGATATAGGCTGTTCACGGTAAAATGAGCACTTTTGAAAGCCGTGCTTAAGATCTACTTGTACGCACGTTGTGCATTCCTCCGCCTTATGTAAAATTAACTTTGCCATGGGCCTCATCAGTTTATTTATGCATCGGCCAGGCGAAACTGTAGAATTATTAGAGAAGTAAATGTGTTACAAATCTGTTATTTTTTCACTTCGATGCGTTAAAAAAAAAAAAACAAAAAAAAACAAAAAAAAACGGGAAGCTGAAAAAATAATTTAAGTTATTACAAATGGTTACTCTAAAACTTTTTATTCGACGTTAAGATAAGGAACTACTTTCCCCTCCGCCGTTACCAACTTTACTGAGCGCATGTCACTCAGTGCACACGTTAAAATATATGCAGTTAGGGACAGTGACATTTTTCTAAGGTTGATTTCAAAAGTTCTCACTTTATCGTGAACATCCTGTATGTGGATATCGGAAACCTGGACGTACATTTGAAACATTCTAGCTTAAAACTACACGATTAATGTAGTATTCTTCCACGTGTTCAATTTCCTGCAGCTGATTTCACTTCATTACCACATATGCCTAATTATGTCACTCAAGTTGGCAGCGGGTATGAACTCAAGCACATGCGCGAGATTTGCCGTACACCGGATGCTACTACTGGTTCTATTATATAAACTATTATTTTAAAACGTGACAGCAATATTACAGTAATTTACGGGTACGTGTCTTTTCTTCTGCATGAAATATGAGAGTTGCGTGACCACAATAATATTTTACAAAATTTGCCATGAAAATTATAAGTCATGTGCCACTTTTTTACTGAATAATTTACAGATTCTCATTACATAAGTCACTTTTATGTTGCTTAGTCGTTAATAAGTACGCAATAACCTAAAGAATAATGTTGCGCATTGCAGCTTTGCATGAGGAGCAATAATTTTCGTGTTTGATCCAGTCATATATAATTAACTACGACACTGAACGTCTGTTATACGAGTGCAAACTGTTAACGAGTGCCAGAAAAACGTTGATACAATCTGTGGAAATTAATTTTGGCTGGAAATTTTTTTCACGAAACATCTTAAGTATTAAATTTAATAATCAATAATTTGATTTATATTTCTTTTTCGGTTCCTACCAACGATTACAGGCCATCAAAATTAGGCACGGAATTTAATACAAAATATAACATAACACAGGTAAAACAAAAAAATTAGGAACACAAGACAAAATTTAATTACATTATAAATAACGTACAACTCCAAGATATGAGTAATAAAATATCCTTCATTATAAAGGAGAGCTGGCATGTAAATACAGCCATCCAGCCGTCAGATCAGGGAAGGTTAATGTCAAAAGTATTAAATTGATATCCTGATTATATCACATCATCTATGATCATACAAAATAATAAAGAACATACTGCATTCCTTAGCTAATATAATTATTAATAATGCGTAAATAATTTAAATTTGCTTAATTAATTTTTTGATATACAGATTTGTAAAGATTGAAACACACACACACACACACACACACACACACACATATATATATATATATATATCTGTTAAGATATTAAGATTCAGTTTTTAAAACAAATAACATGTGTCACACACATATATGTATATATATATATATATATATATATATATATATATATATATATATTATATATATATATATATATATATATATACACACACACACACACATATATATGTGTGTGTGTGACACTGAATCTTAACTAATGTCTGGGTCATGTGGCCCTTTTTGGAACTTTTAGGCAAGTATTTTGTAGTATTTTGGTGCAGCCAGCTGCGCTATTGTAAACAATGTACGTACACAAGAGGCAATCTAAAAATGTCTCCTGTTTGCTCGAGGTTGGCTACGTCACTGAGAGCAGCTGCGAAGCAGAACGAAACTAGTGGAATAATTTGCAAAACTCGCGTAGAGGAAAGGTCTAAATTGACGAGGAATGCAGCGCCGTTGTTCGTGTGGCACATGTCGCTGACGTCCATACTTGATCTGCTGACGTCAACGATCGCCAGTTGTTTTCCTTCACAACTCGTGAATGGGGCGGGACGCAAGCGACACACACAATGAGCGTGTGTACCCAAGTGTCATCCAGGGCTCAACGCAAAGAAGGCGAGAATTACCCACTCCATTGAAGTGCGAATAAAAAAAAAAAACGCACGTGGAAGGGGGGGAGGGGGGAAGTTTTAAAAATACAGTCTGTCTGCTGAATGACTGGTATCGGGTTACCGTGTCGTAATCCCTCCTCCACCGACTCGTCGTTCCCCCGAGCAACGAGGGGCGGTGAACATGACGTCACAACGCGTGCGATACACTCTATATTACAGGCGACGCGTCGCTCCAGCGCAGCGGTGTCGTGTGTTGGCCGGAAGCTGTGGGTGGGCCATCAGATGCATCTCCAATGCGACCGGCGACCGAAATTTCGCGGCAGATACGGGTGATGCCCACTTCAGGGTTTGTTCTCAGTGTGTTTATTTAGATTGAAATAATAATATCCACCTACCCTTTCGAGCAACTGTTTTCAAAGTACTGTGCTCCTTAAATTTAACTCCGTTATTGTACGGTACAAATATGACTTCTAAGTTTCATTACTTTTATTGCTGGAACCGTAACAAGATTCGCATTAAAATTAATAGTAATAGGTAGGGATAGGAAAATTTCGCGAGTTCAGTTATCTGTAGGCTAGACTCCACAGTCCTGTGTATACTCGAGCCTTGGCTCTGTGTTCATTGGCTGCTGCTCCAGAGAGTGGCCAGTGTTACTCCACACCTGGCAGTATGGGATTCGCTACTTGTTTTCTTGCAAGTGTGCTATTGGCTCAGAGGGGCCCAGGGCATGTCTAACAAACAGCGATCCAACTGCAAAGGTGATTTCACTGTTCAATATATGTGTTTGACGTCTATCTCTTCCCGAAATGAATTGCAATATTTTCCCACCCCTATTAATAAGTTATTCTTATTGGGGGTTCTGTTGTGCCCCTGGAATGCTGAAATGTTCTTCAAAAAACGGAGACACGGCTTACAACTGCCTTTACGAGGAGAAATATCCTTATGGAACTCAGTACTTCGCCATGAATGTCTTTCGAACGTCTCGTGACTGTCTTTAAATAAATACAGGTTAATAAGGTGCAGGGAAAATGGCCGCCATGTTAAGGCTATTTCAAGCGAATTGTAAATAGAAGACAAGTTATCAAATATGCGGATCAAATTTTAACAATTAACAAGGATGTTCTGAAAACTTATATTTTAGAGATAAGTGACCATTTATAATTGGCAGTTGATTAAATTAACGAGATATATAATAGCCCTATGTACAAATAAAAACTTCAACATTCGAGAAAATAGATTGTGAATGTCAGGAAACAAACACCATTGCAAATACATGGATGAAAATATGATGCCTTAAAGATTATCACATAAATACGGTTACGAGTAATCGTAATAGATGTCGTTATCATAACGACATGGCAAGTATTTTTAAGTAATCTGAAGTTACAGAATAGAGTCTCTGCGCTTATCCGGTCAAGCGTCCTCGAGGTTTGAGGATTGCGTTGTACAGGACGATGGTGAGAAAAGTACTTGGGTGCCTGCTAAACAGCGAGGTGGGGATGGAGAAGCGAGAGGAAACGAGAGTACCCCGAGAGAAAACCTAATCAACGGCAATGTCTGCCACGTTTCCCGCGTACTAAAGTCCAGGTGTGATCCCGCCGACAATCAAACTCAGTTCACCGTTGAAGGAGGCAAGTTGTCTGAATCGCTACACCACCGCGACTCCCGTCAGAAACCAACAACATGCGTTGTTTCTTCTGTATAGTTATAGGCTGTTCACGGTAAAACGAGCACTTTTGAAAGCCCTCCTTAAGATCTACTTGTATACACGTTATGTGCTCTCCCGCCTTATATAAAATTAACATTGCCACGGGCGTCATCACTTTGTTCATGCGTCGGTCAAGTGAAACTGTGAAATTATTGTAAAAGTAAATATTGTACAAATCTGCTAATTTATACACTTCGATGCATTAAAAAAACCAAAAAGAGATAGAAATAATTTAAGTTCACAAATGGTTAGCTAACCCTTTTTGTTCGACGTTAATATATGGAACTATTTTCCCCTCCGCCATTACCAACTTTACTGGACGCAAGTCTCTCGGTGCGCCCGATAAAATACATGCAGGTTGGAGCAGTGACTTTATCTAAGGTTTGTTACAAAAGTGCTCATTTTATCGTGAACAGCCTTTACTCGTCAGTCCTGAAGCCACGAAGTTTCGTGTCTGTATAGTTGCCTTATCTGTGGCCCGGGCGCCAGGTGCTTTCTAAGCGCCATCCGCGCCGATGAAGTAACCGCGTGGTCTCAACAAGCGGGATATGACTGGGCACTTCGTCGGCTGGGGAACCGGGGAACGTGATGCAACGACGGCGGGAAATATATTGGAGTCTGGACGTTGGCCAACGCGACAGGCCGACAGGTTCCTTGAACTCGCATAGACTCTGAAATTTTAATCAGCGCGTAGGCCTATGCGCTACTTGTTGGCATCAGTGAAAGCTAAATGGATACCCTACAGTCTTTCGCGCTGTAACACACACACCTCTTCAGAGTAAGTAATTATGCAGAAGCAAAATGGCCTGGCGGTTTCTGGGCTGTGTGCGCACCCGTTCGCTGATTGGCAACGCGAGACTCTGGTCTTGGTGTCTTGATTGTTGGAGACCCGGAAATTTCGCGGATTCATCTGAGGACAAGTTAAACTGCATTCACGTGTACATCTGTGCTTGTGCTTCCATTGGACCATTGTTCGTTAGACACGCCCCGACCTACTTTCAACCAATAACGAACCTGCAAGGAAAATAAGAACCGAACTCCGTGTAACCTGATCTGGGGTAAAAGTGGAGCAACAGCAATGAACTACTGACTGATGCTCGATTGCGGATTTAAGCTCGTTGCCGAATGAATCCGTGAAATTATAGGGTCTCTACTTATTGGATATTGCGTGCTGTCAAGTTAGTCTCCAGATTATATTCGCATTAATGACGTTCCGCCGTATTACTAGAGTGTGGGACTTTAGTTCACGATACAAGCCGCCGTTTCGCTTTTATATTCTTAAACATAATATGGGGGCCGCGGTGGTTTAGTGCTCAGACGACTCACCTCCCACCAAGGCGAACCGGGCTTAATTCTCGGCGGTATCTCCTCCCGGACTTTAGCACGAGGGAATCGTGCCGGACGATGCCGCTGGTCGGCGGATTTTCTCGTGGATCTCCCGTTACCCCCGCCCTTTCATTCCGGTGCTGTTCCATACTCACCTCAATCCACCCTCATCGGCTCTCATGACCTCGATGTTAAGAGCCTTCCACATCTGTCCAATCCACGCCACATAAATATTCTGTGACATCGTGCTACACTTTACGTTCCTCAGCGGACCTGATGGCCAAAGCTCGTTTGTGCATTGGGTTTTGCCACGATCATATCTCACTCTCATGTTCGACTGTTATACGAAATTAACCAATTTAAGTATTTTATGCTATGGCGTGTTGGATGGCTGAAAATCCAGTGACATGCGTAAGAGAAACGTTATTTTACGGCGGCTAGCCTACTGTTGTATCATAACACGAAAAGATAGGTATCTATAGTCTGTTCACGGTAAACTGACCACTTTTGAAGCCTTAGTTACTTTTTTCAGTCCTTTTTTTATATTTTTAACACCTTGTCAGCCAAATATTGTGATGTTAATAACAAACATAGTGTATATATTCCACCGCACTCGGAAGTTAAAACTCTCAGACTGAAATAAAATATATTCATTGACTATTATTCCAAATGAAGGGGCTTTCAAAAGTGCTCACTTTACCGTGGATAGCTGATATCAAATGTTACTACAGGAACAGAAAAATTTCACTAGCCCATTGGCTGCCGTCTCTGTGACTAGCCAGCTTTACACTTGCAGGTTTGTAACTATCTCAGCGTTCTCCAGGTTGTTTATAGTAACCTGCAATACAGTTGCAGGCTGTCAAGAGAATTGGCGAAATTTTGCGGTCCCAAAAATTAGACGTAGTCGCCTTCCAGGGCGTCACATGTCAAGTCAGTGAATCGCTACGCCAATTTTTGCTTCTGTGCACCTACTCGCTCTGCGACCTAGGCATGCAAGGCGAAATAAATTTCCAGCAGGGGGGGGGGGGGGTGGTCCGGGGTAGGGGTGAAAACAAGATGGCGTTGGCGCTGACATTTCGGGGGCGCGAATCGCTCCCCTGTGGCGTCCCCGGGGCCCGCGATCATGATTATCCCGGCCCGGGACCTCCGGAGCGTGACGCCGGAAGATGAGTGCTGGTCCCTGGCGGCGGGCCACGGCAGTTAATAACCGCGCAAACCCTCCCACCAACCCTTCACCCCTTGCTCACACAATGGACTCGCCTATCACCCTTCCCACCCGTGTTTATGGGGCTTGACGGCTCCGCGCTAGAGCGCGCGCTACGTTATTAATTTCGCATCGCATTTTATTACGAAGATCTGTTGGGGGGGGGGGGGGGGGAGCGAGTAGAGAAAATTGAAAAAAAATATAAAAAATTGCTCCTCGCCCGAGTTGCCAAAGCGCGTTCGAATTTCTATATTGTTTTCTCCCGAGAAACGTAGATAATGAAAAGATGACGGATGGGCGAGGGGCTAGCAGTATCCAATGTAATTTAATTTAATGTCGTTCCATGTATTACTCGATTTATTATGTCTTAAAATCCAGAGAGGACCTACGATATCAGTGTGAAAATATTTTCAGCAAGGGTTTTTTTTATACTCTGTAGTTAGAGCCAGTGAGTTTGCGCGAGTTGTTATTGAGCTAACGATAGGTTTCAATTTTCAACATCGTGTGCTATTGGTGTCCGAAGTACTTCGTCTGCCATTGGCTTCTTGCCTGCGTGAGAAACGATTTCCCAATTTGTAAAAACCCGTATTGATCAGGAAGCCCATCAGCCAATCATTTACGTGAAATCCAGTCACGGCCTATTTTTCCAAACGTTTTCTTGAAAAATCATTACCCGTGACTAATCGCTAGATATTTGAAAATTTGCGAATTCTATTCGGGACACGCTATAACTCAAAACTTCTGAATTTTTTTTTCAATTGGTTTTCGCCATATTTAATGCAACGTATAGAAATCTACGCCAGTAATAAATTGCAACAGAATGCATATCCAATCATCGCCTCCCACTGCGGCAGCACGCAACTAATGAGCAGTTTACCGCTACATGAATGTAAATACAGCTCTGAAGTCTAGCCTGCAGTTCACAGAACTCGTGAATTTTTCCGGTCTCCAATCGTAGGGTCATCACTATTGATAGGAAAATTTCGCGAATTCATTTCGGGATAAGATAGACGTCAAACACATATGCAGTGACGTCACCTTTACAATTGGGTTACAGTTCACTAGATATGCCCTAGACGCCTCTGAACCAATAGCAAACTTGAAAAGAAACAAGTAGTGAATCAGATGCTGCCAAGTGTGAGGTAACACTGTAGCAGCAGCCAATGAACAAACAGCTGAGGCTCCAGTGTACACAGGACTGTGGAGTCTAGCCTACAGGTCATTGAGCTCGCGAAATTCTCCTATCTCTAGTCATCACTGAAATCCCACAGTAGTACGTTGCTTAAGTGCCTTTCGCATAGAGGCGATGAAGCATTTTGTTCAGGTACAAGTGTCGCCCTTAATAACGTACGTGCCCAGTTTTAATTTACGGTTTCGTCCTTGCAAACATGCTGTGATGTGTGCAATGCTTCGGCTAACACAATTATTGTTTCGTTATCACAAACAATAACTTCTGAATTTTAAGTTCGGTGATAGCAGCATTAGCCAACCACAATAGAGCAGTAGTACTGTTGACAAATGAGTTACCGGCAAGGAATATCACTGACATAGGTGGTAATCAACGTGGTAAAAAAATAAACAAAATTCTGGGTCCAAAAAATACAATTTCCAAATGTATTTATTACGCGAATTAGATGACATAATTGTTGGCTTTTTTTTGGACGTGATTGGGTCATCCTATCTTCAATTGATTCCTGTTGGTTCAAAGACGTTCAGGGAGTGCTGAACAAACTGTATTCCAGTGACAAAAGCAATACAAACGCCCAATTTTATAACGTCTATTCCGTCTTCATATAATTACGCGGATTTTACAGGTGTCTAGTGATGTTTTAATATCCACTCATGTTCAAAGTGAAGAATGATTAGAGACCGGAGAACTTCGCGAGTCTTATATACCTCATACTGATATCGACTGTTTATTGGTTGATTGTTGTGGCAGTAAAAGCCGGTGGTTGGGCGCACAACTTATTGCATGTTTGTTACTGGCCCATTTATCTCCAGGAGGTGTCAAACAACACGTCGACCAATTACTAGAGTAACATAAACGTACAAGTGTGCGAATTCCAACGTTTCTAGAAACCAATCCGCGAAATTTTCGGGTCTCTAAGAAACGTCACTATGTCAATAATGTGCGAGTTCCTATGTGTACAAACCAAATACTAACTAAAACACGTAAGTACACTGGTGAAAGATTTAAAGATTACAACTACAATACAACTTTAAGACGTGGAACTAATTTTTGCAACGTTGCTGACAACTTTACACACCTTTACTGTGTGCGTTACGAAAACGCCATTAGGGGCAGGGATTTTTTTGTTTTTAAACGTTGATTGCAAAAGAGTTTAGTTGATTGCAAACCAGCTGTAGCAGTCTTGAAGGGTTCTGGATACAAAAATTTCGTTTCTGGTGTCATTCTATTTTTTTTTTTTATTAGCGTGGGAGTCAAGTGGTGCGCGCACCGGTTTCGACTCTGTACGCTCGCCTGTTCTTCGTCCAAGGTGTCGTCGAGGCGCGTCGGCGTCCCGGCGCGGGGCGCCCGGCCAATGGCGGCGGCCGGCGGCAGGGGAGGCGCGGCCAACCAGAGGTCCGGTGGGCGGGGCTTGGACCGACGCCGTGCGCCGACGCCACCCCCTCCCTTCCCCCCCGAACCATCAACTCCACCGGCGCCGCGACGCCTGCTCTTTGTCTTCCCAATCGGATTTTTCCGCGCATTTCTTTCCGCTGCTTTCCTGACGTAGGTGTCTGCGTGGCCGCGACAGCCGGGCGTCCATATTTTTTTTTTATGCCTACGCGTGTAATATAAATGAACTATTTAGGTGAATTAAGTACTACCGAGTGACGATTAATTTATTTTGTCTCTGGGAATTGACGGTTTTGCTTATATATCACCGACTTTAAACCTCTGAATCGGTCAGTATGACTTATAATATTCCACTAGTTTTATTTGATTCCTTGCAAGGTATGGGCTAATATTTAATACTACGAACCCGGGCGTACCTTATACCGTCAACTAACTATGTCGGGTGTTTTGAGTGCGTGGCAGACCTGCTAGCTGAACTTTAAGGAAGAGTTTGAGGACCACTGTCAACCGGTAAGAATTGATATTAATTTCTGCTTACGATACAAAGCGTTTCTCCCTTTTGGTTGGTTCACACAAGTGTGGAAATAATTTCTTGAGTGTTTCGAAGTCGTCAAAGTTGCTGTTGTCCGTTCATGTTAACAATGATCTTTTTTGACAACTATAAAAGTCGTTTATGATGTAGGCTACTGTTTTTAAATGCGGTATACATTTGCGTGACAGCTGTTTTAGTTTTAAATTTTTATTTCTTGCTAGAAAGTTAAATTATTTAAAAAAATATTCACGTTTATATCCTCTGTTAAGTAACAAATCATGTCAAAACTACTGGTTTCAGTTTCACTTGGCTGTGAGAATGATATGAAAACTGCTTTCATTCAACATGGCTTGCTGTCATAATAAAACTATTTAGTCCGATTAAGCTGTATACATTTTTTTTTGTTGTAAAGCGGCATGTTTTCTTGTTCATCGAGTCTTGTTGACTTATCGACTTATTTGGCGAGAACGATTATATCTATAGCCTACGTATTCCTCCGCAGATATTGAAATAGGTTTTGTAGATGTTGGTTCAAACCAACCGTCTTGTTTGTGCAGATGCTTGTACGACTTACGTATTTTGCTGTTTTCGGTAGCAGTTAATGCAGTTACAATTATGTAAACGATGTTAGCAAGTTGCGCCCTGTCCGCACGACAAACACGCTTCTATTTGCCGCTCCTATTTTTGCAAAGCAATTAACTTTACATGCATGTTTTTTTTTTTTTAATGTAAAACGAGGCCTGACTGCATCCGCCCTGTATCCAGGCGGTAATAATTAGAGTAACTGGTATTTTACAAAAGACGCCGTCCGCGCACTTGCTCTCCTAATGGAAACTCTGCGCAATTATCGGCGACATGAATTAAGGGCTCGTGAATAAATATCAGCCTGCAACGTGGAGATATATAATTTTTGCATCATTAATTACCATGCTATTATGCACGTTTGTCACTACGTGTACGCAAATCGCGTTATTATTTGGCGACAGACTAAACTACAAGTTTATATACGTTCGCTCAACTGCCGCCATTATCCAATAAATTGATTGTAATACCCCGAAGGACTCTGGAGTTGGACGGTATACTGACTCTGACTGTGAGCAGTACAATTTTATTTAGGATAACCTATATACCCTATTATTATTATATATTAATTTTAGCCAGGGCACTAATAGATATGTTCTTTAAACATAAATAATTTAGCAGTGTTTTAGTTTATTCAGAGGAATCTGTCTCGTAATCGATACTCCCCATTTCAATCTTTCTTGAATTTGTATCCAGTATGTATACCGCCGTTGTAAGTTTATTTTATAAACATTTTAATTTACTGGGTTTTTATTAAAATTTATTTCAGACCAAGATGCAGCTTATGCTTAAGTGGAGATGGATTCAGGAATACACTATTATTTGTTTATACGAATTTAAATTTGAAATGTTTAATGAAGGCAGATTTGTTAGCAATTTTATTTATATTGGTTTCTTGGTTTTAGCTCTAAAAGAATTGCAGGCCGGGAAAATTAGTGGACATATTTCGTGGCGTACTATATTCCGAACACTTTTCCTTTCGTGTTGCTTTTTAAAGTGGACCATATGTAGTGCCCCACGTCACGGAACAAAATAATGGCCGAGCTGTGCCACTCTAACGACAATAATAATGTTTTTTTTTAATGGGAATTTGCTATACCGGCGCATAGTGGCCATAAGAAAGTGCGCAAATTAAGGATTCCCTCTCCTTTTTTTATGCTCTTATGGTCACTCTCCTACACTTATTTAGGAGAAAGTAAACTGAGGTACTTGAATTTAATACTTTTGAACTGATGTATGGTAGATTTCCTGCCTTGCCTGTAGGTCTATAACTACGTTTATTTAATTCTACAAAGAATTTTTTTTTGTAGCGAAAGAGTAAAACTGGCTCTTTCTGTGGCAGTGACTAACTAACATAACACAGGGGGCTCGAGAATACACATGAATCTGAAACACAGCTCGCGGCCCTCAGAACATACTGATGTTTGAATCAAAGATTGTCTTCAAACATGTTCCATAACCATTGGTTTAGTCGCGCCATTGTTTTGTGTCACTTGCCAAGTGGTCCCGTTTTGGGCCAGCGCCAAACAATCTTCCCAACAGGTAAGGCTGGACTCACAATAGTCCGTCGCATCCGTCAGTTGTCCGCCCGTCCGTCCGGCGGTCGCCGTGCAACCCAGTCAAGAAACAGAATGTCTTCTAACGAAGACATGCTGAACAATCACTAGAGACCCGGAAATTTCGCCAATTCATATGAGAACAAGTTAAACTTCAATCACATGCGCATTTGATCTTCTGCTTGTGTTGGACCGCAGTGTGTTAGTACACTCCCCGGAAGACTTTCGACCAATAACGAACCTGCAGGGAAAACAAGGCCCGAACCCCATGCTATCTGGTCTGGGGTTAAACTGGAAGAACAACTAATGCACAGCTATAGGCAGGGGCATTGGTATTTCGCGAAAAGATTGTGCGTGTTAATTTTTGCCCACGAATCACGAAGGTAGAGTGTCGGAGTTACGGAATCCTGAGTGGCTCGGTCAAATGCGGAAACGACACCAGCAGCCAATGAAGGTACGACTGCAGTCGAGGTGAATACATAGTATTGAAATATACTGTGTGCTCCTATTTATTCACGAAAAATCAGTAGCCCTAGATATAGCTAGGTACAGGAAAATTTAGCGTTTTAAACGACTTGTGGAGTAGACTCCATTATCCTATCTACTTTTGAGCTACAACTTTCTGTTAATTGGCTGCTACCCCAGTGTGTAGACAGTGTTAACCTGCGACCAGGTGGCACGGGATTTGGTGCTTGTATTCTTACAGGTCTGTTATTGGCTCAGAGTTTACCTGGGTATGTCTAACTAAGTGTGATCCAATTACAAACATAACATAAATGTACGTCTTTGAAGTCTAGCATGTCCTGAAATGAATTCGCGAAATTTTCTTGTCCCTAGCAATAGGCTATTCACGGTAAAGTGAGCACTTTTAAAGGCTCTCCCAGCAGGCAAAACAAATAAAAAAAATTTTTTTTTGGTAGTCTTAGACGTTAACTTTCAACAGTTATAAAATGTACACACTTTTTTACTAGACACACGTGGCAATTTTTATATTTACAATTGATAGAGACCTGCGAAATTCGCGTTATTATTTGAATACTTAATAGACTTCAAACACACGAGCGTTTGCATTGCTCTAGTCATTGGGCTACGGTTGGGTTGACACGCCCTTGGCGGCCTCGAACCAATTGGGAACAAGTAACGACAAACTTGGCCCAATCACGTTCCACCAAGTCAAAAGGGATAATGTGTACTCACTTTTGCAGAAGACAATAAACAATTGACATCGACTCGATTTTATATAGGGCGTTGGAATCTAACGTTCCCTCAAATAATAACACGAATTTTGCATGTCCCTAACAATTGGTGAGAGGATAAAAATTAGTTGAAAGGAACTTTTAAGCAAACAGCCTTATAAAGTACTCAATTTGCCGTCAACAACCCATAACTGGTGCTCGAGTACACAAAGCAGTACGGAGCCTGCCATGTTAACTGAACGAATTCATGAAATTTCCTAGTCTCTATCAATCACCAAAGCAGCTAACACGTAGTTTACTGAAGTCTAGCCTGCTCGTAATATTATTCGCGAAAATCAGGAGACCCTGGTCCTCAGTAGCATTCTGCCAAATTCGCGTTATATCCTCACTAGACTGCGAAATGCTCTAAGCTCTCTTGCGTATGATTTTTTTTTAAATAACAAAATTTCGATTGTAGAATTGCTAATGTCTTGTAACGCAGTCACACAAGATAATGATACTGTACAAAGGCCAGCAGCTATAGGCACCTGTTTTTCGCGATAAGACAAGTTGTGTTCCAAAATACTCTAGTTCAGAACTACTTTCGTGATAAGTTCATTTGGATTGTTACGCGTCTTATTTTTCTGCCCGCCAATCACGGACGGTCAGTAATGAAGGAACTTAATTCTGATTGGCTCACTCATGTAACAGACTTTCTTCACATTAATACAAGCAGCCAATGGAGAGATGTAAGTGTGCACATAGCGCAAATCTTCTCGTGAAAAACAGGTGGGCCTTCTGTCGGCCAATGGAGTCATGAGTTTAGCTCAAGTGTATGTAGGTTAGTGAGGTCTAGCATCAACGGGAACGTCGGAGTGGTTACGAGATGTGTTGAGAGCTTTTTGACGTGTGTCTGAGGTGGCGTGCGTGTGTGTATGTGTTCGCAGGCACCTTTCGGAACGAGCAGCTTCGCGGACCTGCTGTCCGCGCCCTTCCCCGACGACACCGGAGCGCTGCCCGACGACTTCGACCCCTTCCGCGAGGACTTGGCGCAGCAGTCACTCTCGCCCAGCCACGAGTCCCCGGGCCTCGCCCCCCTGCCCAGCTTCCAGGTGGGTCACTCCCTTTGCCGCCTGCTCCTCCTTGAGGGCGTCGGCCGCCAAGATACTTGTCATTTTATGTTCCTACCACATACTGAGGGACTGAAAAATTCCGCGAATTCATCTTAGGACAAGCTAGACTCCAGAACGTGTGATTCTGAGTCACGTTTGCTATTGGTAGAGACACGGAAATTTCACGGGTTCATTTGGCGACAAGCTAGTCTCCACAATCCTCTATGTACTCGAGCCTCATTCAGTTGTACAATGGCTGTTGCCCCAGTTTTATCGCAGACCAGGTAGAACGGCATTCGGTCCTAATTTACTTGCAGGCGAGTTATTGGCCCAAATTTGTCCAGGGCGTGTCTTACAAACTGCGATCCAATTGAGGCAGATGGTCAAATGTAAACGTGTTTGAAGTCTAGCTTGTTTGAGAGTTACTTTAGGGACATGTTAAACTGTATCTGCATGTACCACGAAGTTTCGCTTCTATTGGACCACAGTTTGTTAGATGCGCCCCAGACGACTTTCGACGAATAACGAACATGCATGGATAACAAGGACCGAATCTCGTGTTGACTGGTGAGTGATTAAACTGGAGCAACAGCCAATGAACAACTAACTGACGCTCAAGTTCACTAAGTACTGTGGAGTTTAGCTTGTTGCCAAATGTATCCGCGAAATTCTCGGGTCTCTTGTCATAGTTTATTAGACACGCCCAGGTGAACTCTGAGCCAATAGTAGACATATAAGAAAGCAAGCACCGAATCCCGGGCCACCTGGTCTGAGGTTAAACTGGCTACATACTGGGCCAGCAGCCAATGAACGGAAAGCTTAGGCTTGAAAATACGTAGGACCTTTGAGTCTAGCCTACTGGTTAACATCCTATACATAGGGCATTGTGACTGAAAGGGTTAAGTACAGCACGCATCAAAATTTTTTTTTTTTTTTCAACACCTGAAACCGTAACTTTACCGTTAAAGACCCACTTTAATTCACGGTTTCAAATGCTACAAACAAAACAAATGTATGATGCATTCTGTACTTAAGTCGACGCAAACACTTGTTTCGTTGTCGCAGCGTCGCAGCCAATCAGCTGTACGCTGAATGTTCGGCTACAGTCATATGAACCAATTAGGACCTAGACCAGTAAAACGGTTTGCGGATCATTTGCCCATAGGTAAGATAATCGGTCATTGAGCTTCGCAATGTGCAGTACAGACAAAAATTTCCTACACATGCCTAGTGTACGCAATCGTGTGAACGGGTCGACGTGGGAATGAAAGGGTTAACCACCCACGCCACGAACGTTGGTTTTCCCCGCACAGGCGAGCGAGCTCCCCCCGTCCTCGCGCTTCAACCAACGCCTCTTATTGTCGCTACCGTGCGCGAGAAGTAAAACCGCAGAGCAAACACTCTTCCCGCGCCTTGCTAAGTCGCGGGACGGCTTTAAGTGACGCGCTTTCTCCGGCGCTTGCTATTGACTTTCTGTTTGCTGCCGTCGTTAGCGTGCAAACTGCACTCTTCCAGGACGCACCTCTCGAGCGCTTGCTTGCACACTTCAATTCACGGTAACTTCCAACTTTTCTGAAGCCCTGATAAAGTTCTACTTTCAGGATATTCCTCCGCCTCATGCACGCAAAGTTTGACCAAGTCTAGAAAATTACACAAAATGGACAGCGCACCATATTCGCGTGTGCATTCAGTACAATAATATTTTTCATAAGAACTATTTCTTACTAGGCATTACCAACAAACATATTTTCTCTCTGTTTACATTCATAATAATTATACATGGGATCTTATAATTTAAGAATGGAATATAAGAAAAAATTTAGTTTTACCAGAAATACGTTACTCTTTTTTTATTAACACAGGTATAAAACACTTGTGATAAATAAAATATTTAGGAAACAGCCAAACACATTATACATGATTTTTCAAAAGTTTGTTTCGAAAAAACCGCGAAAGCAAATTAATGGCAAAAATGTTTCGTGTTACCAAAAACTTTATAGTGAAACAACTCTACAGATCATGACTTTTCGTAATTATGGATTCAGAAAAAAATATTTTTGATTCCTCCGAGAGCAAACTAAACGTTGACATTTGAGTCACTTTTACTATGACACACTTCATCGGACACGCCCGTGTTACATTATAAGTCGGTAACCAACGTGCAAGGAAATAAGGACGTAATCCCATGTTACACCTGGTCAAGTGCGAAACTGACAAATAGGTGAAACCCGTTGCGCCTAGCCCGCAGCCCACCGGACCTGGGTAATATTCCCCAATAATAGTAGTTGTTCATTTCTGCACAAAGGCGCAAAACAGTTAAATGTACAGGAGAAGAAAAACGTGTTGGAGGTTTCTTTGATGCGAGCGTATCCGTTCGTTGATTGACTGCGCGAAGCTCTGGGGCGAGCCTTGCCTCCGATTTACTATTGGCTGAGCTGCCGGTTGACAAATGAATCACCAGTCGCTGATTGGAGAACGACGTGCCGGCACTTGTCGGCCACGTGGCACCATTTTGCTGTCGTATTGTGGTTGGAGTTCGCGGTAAATGGGACTGTTTCACTTTTGTATTCTTTAGTATTCTCCGTAACTTCGGCGTGTTCCAAACCACTTGTCATGTGAATCGTGCAAGAGGTTGGGTGCGAACAAGCATCGATAGCTAGAGCCAGTGATTTTTTCGCGGAAAAATCTGAGTACGTGGCAGATTTTAATACTCTTAAGCACTAACGGAAATGTTTATTTTGCCATTAGCCGCTTTCTATATGAGAAACAGTTTCTGTTTTTAATTGTGCCGTAGTTGTAATTAGGGATATGAACATTTCGCAATTTCAATGACCTGTAGGCTAGACTCCACAGTCCCGTGTACACTAAAGCCTCAGCTGTTTGTTCATTGACTGCTGCCACAGTGTTACCTCACTAGAGACCCGAGAACTTCGCGGGTTCATTTCTAGACAAGTTGGAATTACGATTGTAATTGGTTAACGTGTTGTTTGACACCTCCTGGAGATAAATGAGCCAATAACAAACATACAATGAATTGTGCGCCCAACCACCATCTTTTACTACTACAGAAATCAATCAATACACAGTTGATATTTCTATGACAGTATATAAGTAGTGGTAGTAAAATTTCGCGAATTCATTTCGGGACAAGATAGACGTCAAACACATATACAGTGAAGTCACCTTTGCAATAGGATCCCAGTTCATTACTTACACCCTAGACGCCTCTGAGCCAATAGCCAACTTGCAAAGAAACAAGTAGCGAATCCCATACTGCCAGGTGTGAGATTACACTGTGGCAGCAGCCAATGAACAAACAGCTGAGGCTCTAGTCTAAACAGCACTGCGGAGTCTAGCCTACAGGTCATTGAACTCGCGAAATTTTCCTATCTCTATATATAAGACTGTGAAGTCTAGCCTACAGGTCATTGAACTCGCGAATATCTCGGGTCTCTATACTTCACATCTGGCAGTATGGGATTCGCTACGTTTCTTTGCAAGTTTGCTAATGGCTCAGGGACGTCTAGGGCGCGTCTGATGAACTGTAATCCAATTTCAAAGGTGATTTCACAGTAATTATATGTGTGTGACGTCTATCTTGTCCCGAAATTAATTCGCGAAGTTTTCGTATCCCTACTTATAATTCAACAACTTTGGCAGTGAACCAAAGTGATTCGTCTACTAACATGTTGTAAAACATAATATAGCCAATCGAGAAAGGTAAACGACCATAAAGTGTTTTGAAATATATCTTGTCTCGAAATATTCCGTGAAATTTCACTACCTCTCTCTATAGAGACCTGCACAATTCCCGTTTTGTGGCTGCACACTCACCATCAAAAGGTTGTATGCTCCTTTGACATGTGAAAAATTACGAGAAAAAAAACCTTATACTGTACGTCACGAACACGCTTTTAATCAAAATTTAAATCCCGACAGTTGAGCAACCTTTCTCCACTCTCCATCGAAATATCACAGGTGTAAATTACTTTTCGTCCTGTTCATTACTGGCTAAATGGTCGTTGAGGGTGTGTCCATACGACTGTCGACCAACGGAAAGGTACACTCTGTATGCGTTCTTGACGTTTAACCTTAAAACTGGTACCTAGAAAAAATTGGCGTCTGTGACGTTTAAGCACTGATTGATGTGATGCACGGTGGCCGAAGTGTGCCTATATGTAGTCCTGAACAGTTCGTGAGTTCAATGACCTTTGGGCTATATTTCACAATCATATATCCAACCAAGCTTATTTTTAACTGTTTCTTTACTTACTTGCTGTGTCAATGAGAGAAGATGGCTGGACATGCTTTTTGTTGCTTCTTTAGTAAGATAGAGCCCCGAGTATTTCGCGAATTCGTTCGGTGCGAGGTAGACTTCAAACACTTGTTCTTTTCTACTATTACTGTGATTGGACAGTAGCTCTTTAGCCACGCCCCGCTTAAATGCCAGCCAGTAATAATCAGGAAGCAGTAGTGTGAGTGAGTGTTAAAGGGCGCTGTACAAAAGCCTCACTTAATCGCAGCAACCAATAAACAAACGATAGTGTCTCGAGTGTACAGAGGACCGTCAAGTCTAGCCTGCTGCCACATCAATCCGCGAAATAATCGGGGCTCTACTCATAGAGTTTTATGTACAGGAGTTGACAAACAAGACGCGAACCAACAGGAAAAGTGATATAAGTATATACCTGCAAAATTCGCGTTATTATTTAGCATAAGGCTAAACTTTAAAGCAATTTATATACTTCAGCTGGCGTCGAGTGTCCATTGGCTGCTGCATATACGTGAAGTCACGCCCTTTCTTACAGAACTACACGTTATTGGGGCAGACAGTTGTCTATAGGCTGTTCACGGTAAAGTGAGCACTTTTTAAGGCCCTCCCAGCAGGCTTTAACCACTAATAAATATATCTTATTGCAGCCTCAGGCATTAAATTTTGAGGTCGGTGAAACATATACACTGTATTTATTGGTCACATTGCAGTGTTATATAAAAAAAAACAGCAGGAAGATGGAGATTTGATAAAAGGAAAAATTTAGAAGGGCCTTAAAAAGTGTTCACTTTACCGGGGACAGCCTATAATCATGGGTAACTCACTGAAATTTCTGGTGTTAGCGCACTAACACATGCTGAGTTGGCCCAGTGAATGTGCCCTGCAACGAGCATAGCATGGCGCCGGCATAGAGTGCACCCGCGCAGCGACTCGCAGTGCAGCACAGTGCTGTAACAGTACAGTCACTGCATTCTACGGTGCGCCATCGGCATTCGTGCCCGGCAAGGCGGCCGGTGCTTCGCAAGCCGTTGCAGTTGAAGAAAGTATTGTATCGTGGTTGCGTGTGCATTTTGTGTTGCTATATTTTGATAACTAGTGTACGCCCGTGTAAGTTATTACCATGTGTTAGGTAAGAGCATTCAGACATAATTTTCATGCTTAAATTGTGTTTTAAACTGTTTATAAATAAACACGCGTTCGTAAACATTCGCGGTACTCTAGCCGTGTCTTGAGTTAAAACTTATTTCTTTTAACCACATTTCTCATGCAATTCAATACAGATGCTTCGTCGATCACGTGTAGAAGTGGTATTTTTGAGAAACAAAATAGCTACAAGTGCATTTAAGTAAAGCAGGGTGCTATTATTTCACATTTTAGTTAGTCGCAACAGTTTTTACTGTATACATAGTTTCGTAAAACGATAATATAATATAATATATACAACTAATATCGATGTTTTTCCCGGTGCCTAAATTACAAGCGCACTACGCCACTGAGTCGTGAGTTACATATTTTGAAGAAAGTGAGTTGGCGCACAATGCCCAAGAATTGAGTTGGCGCAATTGCGCAGCGCAGCTCTATGTTACCCATCTATGGTCGAGTGTTCATTTACTGGCGTAGAGTTATCCGGGGCGTGTCTGATAAAGTTTGGTCCAATGACATACACATTGCAAAGGTACATGTGCTTTAATTTTAACTTGTCCCCAAATAATAACCCGAATTTTGCAGGTCTCTAGATATATTAGCGTAGACGTTCTTGAAATAGCTCCCATTAAATTGAGTGAGTGAGTGAAAATATTTGGACGGCTCTTAACATCGAGGTCTTGAGAGCCGATGAGGGTGAAGTATGGAGCAGCGCCGGAATGAAAGGGCGGGGGAAACGGGAGATCCTCGAGAAAACCCGCCGACCAACGGCATCGTCTGGCACGATTCCCACATGCGAAAATCCGGAGTGGCCCAGCCTGGGATTGAACACCGGATCGCCTTGTTGGGAGGCGAGCAGGCTAACCGCTCAGTCACCGTGGCCCCCTTTCCATTAAAATGAATTCGTGAATACTTCCGGTGGCTAGGCATAAGTCGAAGACACTCGGTAATAAGTCTTTGTTTTGCTGTTGGTGTGGCAGGAGACTTACTCGCCCCGCTACATCCGTTCGCAGACGTCCACATCCCCGGAGCTGACGAGCCTCGGCGTGTGGTCCAAGATGGACGAGGAGTACTTCAACGTGACGCCGTACCCGAACCACCATCACCACCATCACCACCACCACCATCACGAGCCGGCGCACCATCACCAGCCGCTGCAGCAGCCGTCGTCGCCGTACGACTACCCGGCGGCGGCACACCACCAGCCATACTCGCCGTACTACCCCCAGCCTCAGCCGGCGCCGCTGCCGCAGGACAGCTACTCGCTGCCGCACTTCCCCAGTGCGTCGCCCGAGCTGCAGGCGTCGCCGGGGGCGGCGCGGCAAAGGCGGGCGTCGCTGCCGCTACAGCGCTCCGAGTCCACCAGGTAAACCCCCCCCCCCCCCCACACCACCCCTAACACGGCCCTGCCTTAAGGCTCGGCCTCACACGCAATGTTGGATTATTGGTTCTAGCTTATTTCAGTTGTATACGGACACTTATGATGAAACTTCTACTATACAATCATGACAATATACGTTACGCTGAAATACAAACATAAATTCTGAAAATTCGTTAAGTAGTCATGCCGTTTTTTTTTCTCTAGAATTATGAACATATTAATGCCATTTTACAATTCACCATTTCACATGTGGATGACGTTTGACGACTAAATTTGCAGGGGATTGTCAAGTGTGATAATGCTATAGTAACTAATATTTGGTTATTTCACTGAAAAGGAAGTTATGACATATAAATCGGAAATTCTACATGGCGGGTGAAGCTGAACATTAAGGAAGATTCCCACCCACCATCTTGGATTTATGGAATTTTGCCCATACTCTGGAAATACCGCTTTGTATCATGTTTTTTTTTTTTGGAACGACAGAGCACAGACTATTGCGTAGTGGGTTGTCTGAGGTCAGTATTTCTTGATTACTGTTGATACCGTCGTGTTTTTAATCGCTCACAATAAATAATCTCGCGTTTCGCCTCGACAGTTACCAACTAAAAATTAATAAATGTAGCGAAGCTGTGGCAGTTCTATAAAGTTTGGGAAGATGTTATTTAGGATATATCGTGCCAGAAATTTCAATGCACCTTCTGAATTAGAAGCTTTGGCGAAAAATTGATAAATCCAAGATGGCAGGTGGGAATCCGCCTTGAGGTGGCCACCTGGTTGGAATGCTAAGTTATTCGTCGTCCTCTGGTGTGACAGCAAGTTATTACTGTAATGCGTGAGCAGTTGGTATCCGCTTTATAATATGTTAGACTGAGGAGTCTAACCTACAGGTCGCTGAGCTCACGAGTTTTTCAGGTCTATATTCATAGGTTGGGGCACCTGTTTTTCGCGAAAAGAGTTCAAGACAAGTTATGTTCCAAAACACTTTAGTTCAGAACCACTTTCGTGATAGGTTCATGTGAATTGTTACGCGTCTTACTTTTCTACCTGCCAATCACATAAGGTCAGCATCGAGGAACTTAATTCAGATTGGGTCACTCGTTAACAGACTTTTCTTCGCGTAAAGACAGGCAGCCAATAGCCAAAGGAGAGATGCAAGTGTGCACGTAGGATATTGGAGTCTAGCTAGAGCGTAAACCTTTTCACGAATAACAAGTGGCCCTAGTTATAGATAGAGACCTGAAAAATTCGCGAATTCAATGACCTGCAGGCTAGACACTACAGCCATATGTACAAATATTCCGATACCATTTGCACATTGGTTGTCTGCTATCACAATGGAAAGCGACAATTGGACACCGTTCTCCAGGAGGTGTCAAACACCTCGTGGTCCAATGGCTAAATTTATATATACACACACGTTTTGAATTCTATCTTGTCCCAAAATGAATTCGCGAATTATTCAGGTCTCTAGAGTCATAGGTCAGGAGAAAGTACACGTGTAAAGAGAGAATAAAGTGAGTGAAATGTGCGTGTCGTTGCCCTTGCAGCAGCAGCGAGTCGCCGAAGCTGCGGCCGGGCGCCATGCCGTCGGCGTCGTCGAGCGCCTCCTCCTCCCCCGGGGGCGGCGCCGTCCCCTGCGAGGCTCCCGCCGCCGGCCGGCAGGCGGCCTCGCATGGTCCCGCACCTCCCTCACCCTCCCAGCTGTGCGCCGTGTGTGGAGACACTGCAGCCTGCCAGCACTACGGCGTGCGCACCTGCGAGGGCTGCAAGGGCTTCTTCAAGAGGACCGTGCAGAAGGGCTCCAAGTACGTCTGCCTGGCCGAGAAGGTAAGCAGCCTAGCCTACACCACACATCCGCGCTAACGTCACTTCTAGGGATAGGAGAATTTCGCGAGTACGTTTCGGGACATGAGAGACGTCAAACACATATACAGAGAAGTCACGCTCGCAATTGGATCACAGTTTATTATACCCGCCATGCACGCCTCTGAGCCGATAGCAGACTTGCAAGGAAACACCTTGCGAATTCCATAACTGCCAGATGCAGGGCAACAGCCAATTAAGACATAGCTGAGGCTCCAGTATGCAGAGGACTGAGGAGTTTAGCCTACAGGTCATTGAACTCGCGAAATTTTCCTATCCCTAGTCACTTCTAATGGCTGTTCCCGATAAAGTGAGCACTTTTGAAATCAACCTCAGAAAAAAGTCACTTCCCCTGCCTACATATACTTTAACGGGCGCACAGAGTGGCATACGCCCAATAAAGTTGGTAACGATGGAGGGAAAGTAGTTCCACATCTTAACGTCAAATAAAAAATGTAAGGTAACCATTCGTGATAACACAAATTATTTCTTTCGCTTTCTGTTTTTTTTTATGCGTCGAAGTGTAAAAATGAACAGTTTTTTTAAAATACTTACTTTTCTAATAATTTCACCGTTTCACCTGACCGACGCATGAATCAAATGAAGAGGCCCATGGCAAGGTTAATTATACATAAGGCGGAATAGTACACAACATGCATACAAGTAGATCTTACGCAGGGCTTTCAAAAATGCTCATTTTACCGTGAACAGCCTATACTCAGGTTAAGCTCCTGACACACGGTCAAATTTTTCCGTCAATCTGCTTCCAATAAGTTTGGTCAAATCAAGTTGGACAGTTATGACGTCCTTGTAAACGCCGCCATGCTTGTCTGATTAGGTTGGATGCCTTCAAATTCCATCAAACATTTGAAAATTGGACCGGTTCTAAAATTTATTTGTATGTTTGACGGTCTCAGCTAATCGGAATCGTGCACTTTAAAATAACGGATAGTTGCTGGAAACGAAGTAGGTTATAAAGATAATTAATTTATGTAGAAGCTGTGTCGGCGTGAATGCTATTTAAAGTGAATATTGCACGTCACGATCTCGGATGCGTCAAATTTCATTGTGCAGGAAACATCTCTGATAAATAAAAATTTTATTTAGTAAAGAAGCGAAAACGATTTACAACATTCTTTAGATTTCTTCAGGGTAATGGACCGCATGGAAGAAAAAAAAGCAATATCACACTATGAAAATAGTTTATTAAATAATAACTCAAGTTAGATTCTCCCAGTAAAAAAATTTGACAGTGTGACACATTTTCAAACACATTCAAGATTATTTGATATAATTTGTTGGAAGGGAAAATTTGATGACCGTATTTTGTCTTCAAATTTTATTGTCAAATATAGTTTAAGGCGACAATTTGACAGCGTGACAGGGGCTTAAGGAACAAAACGAGTCTTCTCATGGGAGAGTTCGGCATTGGGAGAATTTCGTCCACTAAGTTCGCAGTGTTCCAAAGAGGTTACGTTAAACTAAAATTTTAGGCTACGTGAATAATTAAAGGGAAATATTTTACATAATTAAGTAGTTATTTTGTATTTGATTTATAATTACTTATAGCAATTATTTTGATTTTTTAACGTACAAAATAAATAAAAATCGGTACATATGTAACACTAGCGCTTACCTAGTGGCGAAAAATTTTAGTTGCCAAACTATAAGCACTGAGCTTCCCAACCTGAGTAGACTAAAGCTTATCTCCGCACATACACACACATGGTGTCCGGCAGACCATAGAGTATATAAAGTACTAGTAGAGTGGACACTCGTGTAGAACTGAAACTTTTTTTAATTGGAGAAAGTCGTAATCTGTGTAAGATAAAGCCAACTTGACAAACGTAAAAAACTAATTATTTAAATCATACAAATAAAATGTAAATATCGTAAGCCGAATAATATGTGTTATAATAGGTATTTTAGAGTTCTAACGTAAGTTTTAACTCGCAATATATGGATTAAACGTTTACAAAACTACTTCAAAAACGTGGGAGATTTGTTGTTTGCATGTCATTTGGAACATCCCTGCTGCTTTTTTAAAAATGTTTATGAATATAAATACAAGTAGTTTAAAATTTTCTTATGACTAAATTCATATTTTAGTCTTTTCTCTTGTGCTCTATATTGTTAAATATTTATTTCGATTTTTATTTTCACCAACTCCAGGCCTTGCTGGAATCTGTAACTCTGCTTCTCTTTTTTAACGGTAATTTAATTCAACTACAATTTACTGTGTATTCTGCCCTGAGTTTTCCCCGGGAAGTCAGGAAAATAGATACATAAACACGAAAAAAAAAAAAACACACGGGACAGTCGTTAAGTACTGAGAAAGAAAACACAATAACGGGAAGACTAGCCACGTGGTCAACCACGTTTAGCAAACACAACACGAAAAATAGACTACGCACTGTAAAACTCAAAATGAAAATTAACGCAACATGTTATTGTTTCAGCGAATCATTAACCACGTTTTTTTTTTGTCAAAATAAGGGTCGAAGTATAGAACTGTACGCGTAAAACATTTAACCAAACGTCCTTGATAAAACTCATGCGAAAATATGTTTGAAAATGACGCATCTTGCACTTGCAGAGCATATTGCATGAACGCCGCCCTAATGAATTTCGCCAGACACAATATCATTTCAGGGAATTAATAGCGCATACATATCAAATAGCAAATAAAATGTAATTGTTTCTGAAACTTTAAAATAAATAATTTCCAACTGATCAAGTATTATAATATTATCGCAGAAGTAACAAGCGACGGTTTAAGTGCAAAAAATACTCAGGCCTGTCAAGTCGGATTTAGGTTATAACGATTGGAAAATTGGTTCAGCCTTGGCCTATAGTATGTCCACCTCTCGCGGCAGACCTCTGGGCACGCGATCTCACTCCTGCCCACCACGGACCGGTCTGCAGCAATGCGACAACAGAACGGCCCGGTAGCACATGCCCCGTCCCACAAACATCCCGTCTTCAGTTTTCGGTAACAGCAGTAAGGACGAACCACCTGATGTTTTCGAGACGGTTGATAGCATGACCAGCGTTGCGCCCACATCCCTTCCCCCCTCCTTCCGGAGATTTTCCCAGTCGTCTGCCGGCCACTATACACTCCTAGGACACGTCTCTTGGTGGTGCAGTGGTCTGACCACCGGGTTCGACTCCCGGCGTGGTCGTTCCTGGATTTTCGCATGTGGGAATCGTGCCGGACGATGCCCCTGGTCGGCGGGTTTTCTCAGGGATCTCCCGTTTCCCCCAAACCTTCATTCCGGCGCTGCTCCCTACTCACCTCGCTTCAACCTCATCGGCTCTCAAGTCCTCGATGTTAAGACCCGCCACTCACTTGGAATCTATTTCACTATGTAAACAATACATAAAGTTACTAAGTACTTTCTTCATTCAGGTGCATAATTTAATGTGAAAATGTGTAATATAACCTCGATGTTTAATATTAAAATACAAAAGGTATATGTAATTTCTGGAGCAAAGTTGAACTGTTAGGGACATGGAAAGTGGATTTCCACCTTCCATCTCCTCAACTCGTTTTGTATCCACCCCTGGTGCGTCGTGTAAAAGGCGACTTGAGAGTGACAATGTCGGCGGCAGAGTTTCGGAGAGTGTGGTGGTGTCTGGCGCAGGCGTGCCCCGTGGATAAGCGGCGGAGGAACCGCTGCCAGTTCTGCCGCTTCCAGAAGTGTCTGGCGGTGGGCATGGTGAAGGAGGTGGTACGCACCGACTCGCTCAAGGGCCGTCGCGGCCGCTTGCCGTCCAAGCCCAAGTCGCCGCAGGAGTCGCCGCCGTCGCCGCCCGTGTCGCTCATCACGGCGCTGGTGCGCGCCCACGTCGACACCACGCCCGACCTCGCCAACCTCGACTACTCGCAGGTCAGTCCGCACGCCGACCCTGCTCCCCCATTCGACGCCGCCGCGACGAGCGTGCTGAGATGCGGGCGGCTCTTGCCAACGTCGCCTTGAGGGCCAATGTGGGCGAGGCGAGGTATGGAGCAGCGCCGGAATGAAGGAGTGGGGGAAACGGGAGATCCCCGAGAAAACCTGCCGACCAGCGGCATCGTCCGGAGCGATTCCCACCCACGGAGGGAAAGTAGTCCAATGTTTTAACTTTGAATTAAAAGTATTAGGTGTAGACTGTTCACGCTTAAATTATCACTTTTAAAAGCCCTGCTTAGGATCTACGTGTATGCACGTTATGTATTCTTCCGCATTATGTAAAATTAACATTGCCATGGGCCTCATCCCTTTATTCATGCGTCAGTCAAGTAAAGGTGTGAAATTTTTAGGAAAGTAAATATTATACAAATCTGCGGATTTTGACACTTGGATGCGTTAAAAAACCAGAAAGCGAAAGAAATGATTTAAGTTATCACAAATTATTACCTAAAACTTTTTATTCGACGTTAAGTTATGGAACTATTTGCCATTCATCGTTACCAACTTTATTGGGCAAATGTCACCCAGTGTGCTAATTAAAATATATGCATTCAGGGGTAATGACTTTTTTCCAAGGTTCATTTAAAAAAATGCTCTCTTAATCGTGAACAGGCAATAAACATTTGTACTGTAAATACTGAAATGATTTTTTTTTTTTTTTTTTTTTTTTAAACTGCGTGTAAGTGTATGCATTATGAAATTTCTAAAATATTCACTCTTCCAATAATTTCACAGTTTCACTTGACCGAAGTATGAATAAAGTGATTGGGACCATGGCAGGGTTTATTTTACGTATGTACAAGTAGATGTTATTCAGGGCTTTCAAAAGTGCTGAGTTTACCGTGAACAGCCTTTGAACAGGTATAGCCAAGCTGCAGTGAATGTGTGAAGAAAAAAAGACTGTATCATCGACACTTTCTCAGTATAGGCCCCTAATATATCCCCGAATTTCTTTAATCGAACCTTTCAGAAATCACCCCATGTATAACGTGTTTGGTTATCTCCTGCGTATGCCAGTTGTTACAAATGTTTAATAGTTGAAACATAACATAGTCTTATTTTTTGATAGTTGGGAACTTAGTTATACTTTATCTATAAATTATAATATTTCATTTATAGTGTGGGGATTTCACCGCACTCGGAAGTTAACGTCTATGTGTTCAGAGCAATATAGGCCTATGTAAAAGTTATTCACGATAAAGTGAGCACTTTCGAAATGAACCTTAGAAAAAAGTCACTGCTCCTAGCTGCAGATATTTTAACGGGCGCCCTGAGTGACGTGCGCCCAGTAAAGTTGGTAACAATGTATGGGAAAGTAGTTCCGTAGCTTAATGTCGAATAAAAAGTGATAAGTAACCATTTATGTGAACTGAAATTGTTTCTTTCCCTTTCTGTATTTTTTACCTATCGAAGTGTAAAAATGAGCAGATTTGTAAAATATATACTTTTCTAATAATTTCACAGTTTCACGAGACCGACGCATGAATAAAGTGAATATACCCATGGCAATGTTAAACTTACACAAGGCGGAAGAATACATAACGTGCATGCAAGTAGATCTTAAGCAGGGCTTTCAAAAACGATCACCCTACCATGGATAGACTAGATACATCGATGTCTCGAGAGAGTGTGGCTCAGCGATCACGTGTGCGTGTGTTTCCTGTTGGCCTGCAGTACCGAGAGCCGAGCCCGATCGAGCCGCCAATCAGCGAGTCGGAGAAGATCCAGCTGTTCTACAGCCTGCTGACGACGTCGGTGGACGTGATCCGCCAGTTCGCCGACAAGATCCCGGGCTTCGCGGATCTTTGCCGCGACGACCAGGAGCTGCTCTTCCAGTCGGCGTCCCTCGAGCTCTTCGTGCTGAGGCTCGCGCAAAGGTGAGCCTCTACTTCCCTGACCCCCCCCCCCCTTCCAACCACGTCGTACTCCCCCACGTTAGGGTGACAAGGCCCTTCCGAGCCACTGTCGCAGACGTGTAGCCAACGCCAAAAATACAACTGACATATAGGTAGGGACAGGTGTTTTTCGCGAAAAGGTTTCAAGACCAGTTGTACTCCAAAAACACTTGTGTTCATATGCACTTCCGTGGTTCGATAATTTTAAATGTCACGCGCCTCAAGTGTCTGTCCGCTAATTATGGACGTTCAATATCGGAATACTTTATTTTAATTGGCCCAGTCAAATAACAACATGTCTTTTCACGTAGACGCGCGGCCAATAACTAGAGATAGGAAAATTTCGCGAGTTCAATGACCTATAGGCTAGACTCCGCAATCCTGTGTACACTAGAGCCTCAGCTGTTTGTTCATTGGCTGCTGCTGCAGTGTTACCTCACACCTGGCAGTATGGGATTCGCGACTTGCTTCTTTTCAATTCTGCTATTGGTTCAGAGGCGTTTAGGGCGTGCCTAGTGAGCTGTAACCTAATTGCGAAGGTGACTTCACTATATACGTGTTTGACGTCTATCTTATCCCAAAATGAATTCGCGAAATTTTCCTATCCCTACCAATAACCAAAGGAAGTCGTGGTTGTAGGCGTTGGATATTGAAGTCTAGCACGGCCATAAATATTTTCCCGAAAAACACCTGTCTCTACATATAGGTCGTGTTTGAACTCGAAAATGTGCTCACTCTCACTCTGGCTCACTTTAGCGAATTGAGACTTGTGCCCTCTCTAAGCCTTCGGCGTTAGTTCTCTGGCAGAAAAGGCAATTAACAGTGAAAAATAACATATTGCTGGCCTTTCACTTTCTCGAACAAATGCATATTATTTTGTGAAACAGTAACTTATTTTAACGTGTTACATTTTTGCATGATTAAAAACATAATTGTCATGTGCAAATCACATTATTTAATAATATGCACACAATTAACCTAAATGATACGTGAACATAACAACATAATAACTTCTTATGTTCCATATCAAACGGAATAATGTTACTGCACATTTCACAGTCGCAATAATTAAGTAATTTCAATAAAATATTTCTAACACAGCTTTAGAAAAAAACTAAATATATGTCTGGATATTTGAGGTTTAGACTTGAAAAACAAGTGCTTTGGGATATATGTATATATCCTCTGAACAATTTGTAAAATACAGTTTGATTAAATTCAAATTGATAAAAGTATCTTATTCATATAGCAGTGCCTGTTTTGCGCAGAAGACGAATCAGCGGTCTATCTCATCTTTAGTCAATGGTGCCAACACAAGACGGCAATCCTTGGTGGTCACTCATCCAAGTAATAGTCACACCTGATGCTGTTTAACTTGGAGATCACGGCTTCCCCGGGCATACCAACGCGGTATGGCGAAGGCACAGTTGCAGCAGTGGCGCGATGCGCAAGGTTTAATCTTGGAAACATCCAGTGGCGCAGGTCCATTCCCAAGCTAGTAATAATGTGTTCCAAGGTTTTTTCCTCTTGGGAAAAATTATGAACTTTATATCATCATTTACACAGGTGCGTGTTTGTGCAAGCAAGGTGACGTCACATGCCAACGAGTACTTCGAGACGGTGCGTTGGCAGTTGTTTCCACTGTTCGTACCTTCCCACTCCGTACCGCGGTTTGCTGGGTCGGTCTCTTTGATCACGAAATGGGCGAGGAGGATTGCATCAGGATGGATCGCCCCAAACAAGCTTGACAGACACTAAGCAAGGGTTCCGCGCAGCCCGCTGTGTGACAAACACTCCCAACTGTGGCGCTTGATATGACTTGCTCACCGAACACAAGGCAGTGGAGAAGTCGCTTAAGGTTAAATATAATTTTTATAATTTAATGATTGCGGTTATAACAGTTCGGATGCGTGCGCTATTACAGTGTATTATCGGGTTGTTTATACGTTACTATTGCAAAGCCTTGTTCGCGTTACGATATGGGGAAGCTGGTATTCTCACCACAGACAATAGCTCCAGAGGTGACGCTACGCGCCTGTCTCGTTATATTCGATTATGCTGTCATCTTGAGCATCTGAGCAGCGAAGAAAGGTTGGTCCACGCAGGTTTTACCTGTCCCGTTCCCCGCAACGCATCCAGATGTTACTCCAACTGAATAACAGCCTGGGCCGGCGTATCGTTTACGATCGGCGAAAGAACTAAAATTAGAGAGGGGAGTAACTCGGTTGCTGATATTCTGCGCCATAAAAATACGTGATCAAAGTCAAAATATGGCTTGACCAAAGAACGTTAGGCGTCTCGGCCTCTAATGACGTTACGCCACTGGCCCGTGGTAGGCATACTTGCCAAAGATGACACGTTAATCAAGGAGCAAATCGTCTCTTTCCTTTCTGTACATAACCGAGCGGTGTTAAGTCCAGAATCTAGAATTTTAACGTAGAATATACACTGTGCCCATATCACTACTTTCTTGGACTATAAGTATTCTATACCCCAAAAAATATTGGAAATCCCCGCCAAAAATAAAGGATTTCTTAAGCTGACTATCAATTGGTCGAGTCACATCCATTGCAACAAGGTTTATGTTAAAAAAAAGAGGCTGAATCCCAGAGATTACCCACGAACAGTTACAAGGTAGTGTTGTGTTTGTTCAGGACTATTTTGGACCACCCCTAGTTTATAATATAAATATATAAAAATACACCGTTTTATTTTTCATTATTTTCTTAATAGCTATGCACTATATTGAATATCCTGATTTCTTATTGATTCGCTTTGCATCTACAAAAAGTGTTCGGTTATAACCTGCCACCAGCTTACCTTGATAAAGTTCGCCAGCCACCAATTTATAACTTGATTTAAGTTATTGGTGCCAAATATAATAGCAGATACATGGTAGATGATAGCTTTCGTTGTAATATTTAAGTAGTATCGGAGCAGGGCGCTATTTTAACTATGTTTTTCTCGTATTTTTGCAACTCGCAGGACAAGACCTGATGACACTAAGCTGACATTCTGCAACGGCGTGGTCCTGGACAAGCAGCAGTGCCAGAGGAGTTTCGGCGACTGGCTCCACGCAATCTTTGACTTCTGCCAGTCTCTGTACGCGATGGACATCGACATATCAGCCTTCGCCTGCCTGTGCGCCCTAACCCTCGTCACAGGTAGGCTTCAGATTTGCCCGCCTTAACTCTTCGTCCTTGAGATTATTTTGGTGGGCTCTGCAGATCGCAAAGGTGTGATTCTCACGTGGTTAGACCAGTGATGTTCAACACATAATCACCCCTCCTCCACCCTCCCATGTATAAAAACAATGTTGAACACCTAGTCGTTTTCCAAGTGACTCGGAGCCCATTTCAATGAACAGATCTTACATCTTAAGTTTCAGGTCGACATGAACTACAGACTTTTACTTCTTAAAACTGCTCGAAACAAGTGGATTTGAATACTGTACAAATCTGGTAAAAATGCTTCACGTGAATAAGTAAAATACTACTTACATTTATTTACTGGTATTGAATGATTAAACAGTGATTTATACTGGTTCCTAGTGAATTGCCCTGGTCTGGCTGCAAACCTTGCATCCCACTGATTATCCAGTAGATAGTCCTAATGCTCAGTAACAGAGGAGTAAGTAAAGTAAGTTTACTGATTGAAATCACTAATTCAGATTTTGAGTTTACATTGACTGAAAATTCAGTTATTTCATTGGTATGGCCTACATAACCACGAAATAAAATAGCAATGAGCACCTTGGAGGAACAGCTGCGGTGTTATTCTGTAAAAAAATATATTCCTAAACGATTCGTTCCCAGATGCAGTGATCACTAAGTTGCCACGCTAACATGGCGAGGAGGTTGAACTTCAGACAAGTGTGGCCAAACACTCTGTATGACTTACTGGCGAGCATTGAGTCAGAGTTTTTATAACTCGTAGCAAACTATAACCAGAGATATATTCAAGGCATCTGCTGGGTATGATATGAAATTGAAAGTATAATTGAACTTATTCCTAGCTTTCACACTTCAGAAATACCATTACTCACCAAAGGACTATTAAAAATATTTCTATCATAAATATGTTATTGTTATCTTAGCGAAAGGAGAATTTCGTAGCACTTGGGAAAAATTTACTTATACTATAGCCACTAAAGATTTTATAATAGGCTAATAGTATGAATGTATTAGTAAACTATGAGAGTAATTCAATAGTACGCGTTGTCTTGCAGAGCGCCATGGTCTGAAGGAGCCGCACAAGGTGGAACAGCTGCAGATGAAGATCATCGGCTCGCTGCGCGACCACGTGACGTACAACGCAGAGGCGCAGCGCAAGACGCACTACTTCTCCAGGCTACTGGGCAAACTGCCGGAGCTGCGCTCCCTCAGCGTGCAGGGCCTGCAGAGGATCTTCTACCTGAAGCTGGAAGACCTGGTGCCCGCACCGCCGCTCATCGAGAACATGTTCGTGGCCAGCCTCCCGTTCTGAGCGCGCCAACCCACCGCGGGCTGCGCTGTCCAGAGATCCCTCCGTCGACTCGCTGAGAGGACGTCCCTCTACGGGTTCCGGAGAAGCTGACATCTCCGGCCATGTCGACGCCCTTCCCTCTTCAGCAGGCACGTGGGGAGCCGGCACCCCCGCCACGCCACACCTCTGACTAGCTCCATTCCTTCGAGTCTCTCATCCTTGCACCTCCAGACCCGCCGAAAGGACATCCTCCGCAGGTTCCGAAGAAGCTGACGTCCCCGACGACGACATCCTTCACCTCCTGAGCAGACGCAAAGTTCGGTGTCTACAACTCTCCCCGGCTATCTTCATCTCCTCGAGTTTATCGTTCTGGGAGCCACAGGACCTGCCGAGAGCACGTCCGACTACCTGCTGTCCAAGGAGACGTCCCAGACGATTATGTCCTTCGCCTGCAGAACAGGCGTGGACGCCTTTGACTCGCTACATTTTTGGCTACCTTCATCTCTTCGAGTTTTTCGCCACGGCACCTGACTCTGCCGTGTCATCCAGAATATGTGTTCGGTCTGCCCGTCTCTTCACCAAAGTGCTGCATATCCTCACGATGGAGGCACGTCAAACGACTTATTGCATATCTCTTTTTATTCTGCAAAGTTGATTCAAAGTCACCATCTGTTATTGTTTCAATAATGTTGTGTCTGACATTCACAATGGTGGTAGTGATACATGTAATGTCAACAATTCTTACAGTGTTCTTTTTGAACTATGTTACGTGGGAAATCTGTTTCTTTTGTCAGGGGAAGGGAGCCCTTTGAAGCTACTGGGTACCTTACGCCAGTTTTCTTGCCATGTGTCGGAAAAGCAAAGTGACTGAGCGATTTCGCGACTGATCTGATAGTTAAGGCTGCACTTAGTTACCAAGTCAAAGTATTACCCTAATCGAAAGAAAAGATAATTGTGGACACTTCGACGCGAGTGAAGCTCTTTTTTTAAGTACTTTTATGGCCAGTTACGTCTCTCTAGGTTGCTTATCAAAGTTAGCGTCTAGACCCTTTATAACATATCGATTACGTGTTTAGCTGACAGCTAGTTCCTCCACTGACATACTGTCTTACTGCAATTCCCAACTCATACGAAACTGTTGTAAACATTCAGCTGTTCGTTTAAAGAGTATGCATGTATCGACGCTGTTAGAGGACATTATTCCAAGGAACTGCAGAGAGCAGTGCATTATTTTAGAGTGTACGTGTTAAGGAGACATGGTGCTTTCATTATTTTTGGGATTATTATTAGTTACTAATTGTGATTATTTACACAGCCAAATGGTCCATTTAACAGCAAAACTAGAGGACAGTGACACAATGTTCACGTGTTATCAAGATTCTCCTCAGAAGCGGAATCCAGAATGCTCATGTGGTACCAGAGAAATTTATCTTCACTTATCGCTGGCATTGCAGACAAACTCATTTTATGGGATATCAGTAATGAACTCGCATGTGTACATCACACCATTTAACACTTGGTCTATGTATGTGTTATTTTTTTTATTTTTAAATTGTCTATCGATTTTGAGACTGAAGTTGTTTTCCTTAATTCACCAGTTGCAACCCATGCTTTCAGAAAGAAGATACTTAAGGCACCTAGATCTTACGCACAAACGCAAACACGAGCAAACCTCCACAGCTCAGTTGAAACGCAACTAGACGTGTTTAAATTATACTGTTTCTTTGAACGTTGTGCATGAAATTATTTTAAATTTCGACGTTCTATGGTGTTTTCCGTACTATGAACGTGCGTGTTTATCTTTCATTGTGCCGAGATATTATTTTAGGTAACATTACTTTGATTGAGACGAGTGTGTGCGTGTGTGTCTGCGTGTATGCATGTGTGAGTACCTCGCGCTTATTTTGATGTTAGTGGCATACAGCAACACCTACTTTAGATGAACTGTCTCATCCAATAGCGCATGCCGCCACACGGGTACAGTCGGTCCTTGTGAGCATTGCTTCAAGGACACGAATCGCAAGCTACGACCGTGGCAGACATTTCAGGAACTGCGTCTTAGTAGCATCTCAAGTGCATCTTTCCTGGCACGGAGCTGTATGCACCGCAGGCTGTAGTCCGACACTGTAGAACTCTGTAATGTGTAAACACGTGTGCTGTATCGCATTTTCAAACAAACCAGTTGCATAAGTGTGGTAGATTAAATCCCATCATAATTCATTGTTACCATGTTAAGAAATTATTGTTTAATATAATCAGTGGTATATGTGTAATATGTTCTTTGCTGGAAATATTTTCTAAAGGAGCATATACATAAACATAGATATATTTTATGTACAAAATGCTATGAGAGAGTATATTTTACACGAGGATTGTAGGGTGATATTATGTGTGAATGTGGAGGGGTGGCACCTCACGAACTGGCAAGTGTGAACGGTGGACTTCGAACTGATAAGAAGCTGCTAGTGTGCGAACAGTTCGTTCTTGATAACACTTTTTTTGTATTCCTCTACAAATACAACTTTCCTTGTTTAATATCAAGAGATGAAAACCAAAGTATTGAAAATGAGCAACAAAATGTTACCATTATTATTTAACCAAATGCTGTATTGTGGCACATACTAATCTCAAACTATTTTCGCTATCGTTTGGAATAGTTTGGTGCTATAATTTTTTTTTTTACATCTGTAAAAGGAATTGCAGATTTTAAAACATATCTTTCTATTGGTCCAGTGTCTGTGATAGTTAATATTATTATTAAATGTGTTTTTCTGGCACATATGTACAAGAGATATTTATAAAACAAATTTGAATTTTTGAATATTTATAAATGAACCAAAATATTTTCGTCATGTTTGTTTTATTTTCTGGCAGTGATAACTTATTAAAACGTTTATCTAAAAGAGAGAAGCAAAGCCAATCTAAGTACTCTGAGGTAAATTGTAGTGCCGTTATAGTTACAGTGATTTTATCTACTTGTTTAAAAACTGAAAGAAAAAAAAATCAACAAAATCTGTGTCAGATGGACATTAAAATTTTGTTTACCCTCAGTCCTGTCAAAACATTTAATACAAGTCCACAGCGACTGGCCTAATCATAGTAGCTTACGTGTTCCACACAAGATGTTGGTTGATATTATTAAAAGTCTCATCTGAATTTCTGTAATTGTTCTACTACAGTTTGTCTGTTGTACTACTTACCTTGCTGGGTCATAGACACTGTCTGAATGTTTACAAACAATTTTTTACTGCCTTGACATTATAGATGCTGCCTTTTTGAGACATATATGATTGTATATAATAAAATTTAAAAAACACAGTTACCATGAGACGGGTGCCGTTTTCTGCACCTGTCTCAAGTTGTTTGTTGTTAATCTGATTGTGGACTTACCTGTAAGTATGTACTTCTGCTTTTAGATGTTTTATTTCTCTTTTCTTATTTTTCACTAGAAGTCTTTAGAAACTGTTACAGGATGTTTATCAAAATTACTGTTTTTGTCCATGATGTGCAGCAATGCCAAATGTCTATTGATTGAATGGAAGTTTTATTATTTTCTGAATCTCAAGCGATCTTTTATCTGTAGAGACGGTGATAAATCGAGGAAATCTTCCCTACCAAGTTATTGGCTTATGATTTAACTGTGCGATATTTCACTATACCTAGCTGTTTACAGGTGTCAGATCAGCCGAAATATCAGTGGGGCAGATATACGAGGAATTATTGCTCCTCATAGGGGAAAAAGTCGAAAACATTTTCATAGCACGTTGCAACTGAATAAGTAGCCCCACGTTTTCTCGAAAGATCGCCGTCTCTGTTCTTTAAAAATTTGTTTCTATGTGCCCAAAAAATATCCATATTTTGACAACTTCTCAAGTGGCATCAAGCAAAATTGTAATTCCGCGCCAGTAATCTCATTTTCGTCGTCCGGCGCTTAACTTTCGCAAATAACTAGCCAATAAAATTATTCACAGCGTAATCATACTGTATAGGACAAAAGTCATTCTTCCGCAGTGGCATGGCATTACACAGAATTCGCAGAAATCAACGCGAGAGCTTATTTAATTTTTTTCATGAACGGAGTTAAGCATCGTGGAACTCCGAACGTCGCCAAGCCGTTACGTCTGGAGCGCACACAGTTCGCCACTTGAGAGGTTTTTAGCTGCCATCATGGCAGATGTTTCCCATGAGCAAGTGCCAAGGCTGTTGGGGTTAAGCTGTAGATTACTTGAAGAGTTGAGATCCATAAGTTACTGCGAACATTAGCAGTTTCGCGCTCAGCGAACGTCTTGCGTTGTGTAACCAGTTCAAACGTTGACTGAACACTTCACAACATCACGCAACGGCGCTTATGTCAACGTGAACGCATGTTGAAGTGCTCACTATTATGATCAATTGTGCTTGTTAATGTTTTAATTAATAGTGTTCAAAACTGTCGTATTCGTGAGTAGTGAGTAGCGTTGCTGCGGGGCTGTGATTATAGTTGCGGATTCGCTTTTACGGCATCGAGGTTTCTTTCTGTTTTTTTTTTTTTTTTTTTTCATAACTTCGAGCGCGGCACAGATTTACTTACAGTCAAAACAACCTAGAAGTGAGTCGCCTATATACACGACTGCGTGACCATCAGTTCAGCTGGTCTCTGTTTTTCCATCTATAGGCTGTTCACGGTAAAATGTGCAATTTTGAAAGCCCTGCGTAAGATCTACTTGTATGCACGTTGTGTATTCTTCCGCCTAATGTAAAATTAACATTGTCATGGACCTCATCACTTTATTCATTTGTCGGTCAAGTTAAAATTAAATTCTTACGAAAGTAGATATTTTACAAATCTGCTCACTTTTCCACTTCGACGCTTTAAAAAAATAACATAAAACGAAAGAAATAATTTAAGTTATCATATGTGGTTACCTTACACGTTCTATTTAACGTAAATATATGGAACTACTTTCCCGCCATCGTTACCAACTTTACTGGGCGCGTGTCACTCAGTACGCCAATTAAAATACACGCAGGCAGGATCAGTGACTTTTTCCTAAGGTCGATTTCAAAAGTGCTCACTTAATTGTGAACAGTCATTACAATCTTTCTACCGGTCCACACACCGCAGTAAGTGTTTAAAATACTGTACAAAGTTCATAACTGACTAGCTCTCGGCCAATTTAATGCCGAGTTGGAAATGTCACAATCATGTGTCCTTCCCTACGTAGGACAATTTACAATCCATCCTGCACATTTGAGTAATTTACACCTCGAGTGTTGCTGACATAACATTGCATTGTGTAGATCGCTATGAAAACTGCTGACAAAGTAGCATGGCTTTGCCAATTGGAAAATTTGGTCTGAAAATCAACTATGAGTAAAAACATTGCATTGCTCCTCTCATTATTATTTATGTTTGCGTACATATTCTATGACCTGACCGTTCTGATTCGGTTTGCACACCTGATTTCCTCGACGTGGAAAACGTGGAGGGAGTTAGGCGTTACATGAAGGCCGTCCGTTTTCCCCAGGTACTTCCATGACCCTATTCACTCCCAAGAAATTTCATTCTGTTGGAGTGGTCTATCACTTGTCTTTTATGGGGATGGCGTGTGCCACACAACTCAGTTAAATTCACGCTACGTATTATCACATCGGTAGCACTAAAAGTGTCGAGGTAGCTTGTGAGTCTGGCTCACATCCGCACACCCAGGAAGGCGATGCAGAACAACGCGGAGTTACAGGTTGTTTGAGAACACAGCAAATAATGTGCCCCTCCGCGAATTCCACCTGCACGCGCCGGCGAAATGGCGGCAACACGGCCCTATCCCGATCGCCAATCAGCGCCTGGTAACTTAGCCCGTGTCCGAAATCGTAGATTTAGTTTAAAAATGATCACGTGACCACGATTCTGTATACAAAAATGGTCACGTAGTTGGTGATTTGGTATTTCGTATTTTATATCCAGCGAATGTTTGCAAAAAATACAAAATGACAAAAGTAGCGCCATGTTGGTTTTCACCTTCAAAAAAACATATGCAAATTCGTAATTAAAACGTTATTGCAAAACAAATAACTGTTCCTAAAATACATTAGGCATGTTTTAAAACCAAGCAAGTGTTGTGCTTTGTTTATATTTTACGA